>JARFIY010000110.1:997500-10997500 GCA_036346155.1 Sinelater perroti
CGAACCCCGGGAACCTGAGCAACCCCATAAGAGATCGGGTAACCCAACCCCGGTGTAAGATGGGGTCAGGACTGACGAGAGCGGGAGAAATGTTCCTCTGAAAAGGGGGTTGGACTAAGGGCTAACAATCCCTAACCGTAAAACGCACCACTAGGTACACCTGTTCTGAAATCTATGCAGAAGCCTCGGATGAACGGACTGATACATCTGAAACGACTCAGGCAACGGAATATGGACTTTGAATTGGGTACATGGAACGTAAGAACGCTCCTCAAACCGGGCGCCCAAATAAATCTACTTAATGAAATAAAAAGGTACAAAATCAAAATCACAGCAGTACAGGAAACCAGACGGATCAACCAATGGATCAAAGACACGAAAACACACACTATATTATATAGTGGCAAACCAAGAGGGGATAAAGAATTCGGAGTAGCTTTTATTGTCGACAAAGAGTTCAAACCCAACATACTAGATTTCACACCAGTTAATGAAAAGATCTGTAGACTCCGAATTAAAACAAAATTCTTTAATGTATCACTCATAAATGTACACTGCCCTACGGAAGAAAAAGACAGAGAAATCAAGAAAACCTTCTACCAACAACTAGAACAGGTGTATGATAGTACCCCAAAAAATGATACAAAAATAATACTAGGTGACATGAACGCCCAAATAGGCAAAGAAAATGAATATGTAGGTACAATAGGAAAACATAGTCTTCACACAAAATCAAATGAGAATGGAGAAATGCTGATAGACTTCGCGTGTAGTAGAAATATGATTATCAGTTCTACATGTTTCCCACATAAAGATATCCATAAGGGAACATGGGTCTCACCCGATGGAGCAACAACCAACCAAATAGACCACTTACTGATAGAAAAGAAAGGAGCAACAAGTATCCTAGATGTCCGATCAAGAAGAGGAACAACATGCGGGTCGGACCACTTCCTAATGCAAGCTAAATACAGATGCAAAATTAATAGACAAAGAGCACAAAAACTTGAACGTACAAAAAAACTAGATATTGGAAAACTTAAAGACCCAGAAACAAGGAAGCAATACGAGGAAGAAGTAAACCAATAAATAGAAAACATCGATCAACAAGACAATGGGGAAGAAACGGAAATTAAAAAACAGTGGAATAGAATTAAGACAACTAAGAAAATAGCAGAGAGAACATTGGGGCATCAGAAACATCAACGAAAAGAGGCATGGTTCGATGCAGAATGACAGGATGTTATAAACAAAAGAAATGAATCACACAGGAAGTATGTGCAGCAAAGAACACGTGAAAGGAAAGAGGCATTCTCAGAGGCAAGAAAAAAGGCAGATAAGACATGCAGAAAGAAAAAACGACATTGGATGATTAACCAAGTGATAAAAGTGGAAAAAGATTTTAAAGGTAACAACACCAGAAACGCGTATGCATACATAAAGAAGCTGAGAGGAGGATTCAAACCACAAACTACACTAATAAGAGACAAGAATGGACATATAAACTCAGATATATCAAACATCAAACAAACATAGCGAGAATATTTTCAGGAACTTCTTGGAGAACATAGAAACAACTCAAGAAGCACAACAAGACGACATCCCCTTGGATCCTCTCATATACGATGATATCATACAAGCTATCCAATCACAAAAGAAAAACAAAGCACCTGGATTTGATGAAATCCCCGTTGAACTGTATAAAGTGGCAAGAGAAAAGCTAACCAAGCAGCTCCATGAGCTGATAACAAAAGTTTGGAATGAAGAAGAAATGCCACAAGACTGGAAGAATAGCGTAATCATACCAATACACAAGAAAGGCGACGAACTAGTATGTAAAAACTACCGAGGCATTTCACTGTTATGCACAGCGTATAAAATATTCACGCACATACTGAATAAGAGACTACTTAATTATACACAAGATATTATAGGGGAATACCAAGAAGGCTTCAGACAAGGTAGAACCACCATTGATCAATTGTTTAGTGTTAAAGAATTTAGTGTAAAAGAAGAACATGGGAATTTGACGTTGACGTCCACCAAATATTCATTGATTTTCATCAAGCCTACGACTCAATAAAAAGAAACAAATTATACGCCATCATGAATGAATTTGGAATCCCAAGAAAACGGATCAGACTAATAAAAGTAACAATGACAGAGACCACGGCATACGTTAAAATACAAAATCAATTGACTGACCCGTTCGAAATAACCAAGGGATTAAAACAAGGCGATGGAATGGCCCCTACATTATTCAATATTGCCTTAGAATATGCCATACGGAAAATGTCAATTAACCCCCACAATATTCTGATCAACAAATCAACACAACTTGGAGCGTACGCCGATGATATTAACATAATGGAGAGATCAATGATGGAAACAAAAGAAATTTACATAGACCTAGAAAAACAAGCAATGGAAGTGGGGCTAAGAGTAAATGTAGACAAAACTAAAACTCTAACACAAACACGCTCAAGAAGAATAGTACAAAACGTTACAATAGGTGATGACAATATTGAAAGGGTCCAAGACTATATACCTAGGAGTAAACATAACAAAAGATGGAAATAAAGAAACGGAAATTAGAAGAAGGGTCGGTAAAGCGACTAAAGCATACTATGCCATGCTGAACATATTTAAGTCCCACTATGTCCACAAAAACAATAAAGTCAGAATTTACAAAAGCATAATAAGAACAGTAATAACTTACGGATGTGAAGTATGGGTAATGACACAAAAAATGGCAAACTACATCGATGCATTCGAAAGATACTAAGAAGAATTTTCGGGCCAAAAGAAGATAACGGAAACTGGAGGTGCAGATACAACCAAGAAATATATCAAGAGTACAGAGAATTACCCATATCCGATTTCGTAAAGATACAGAGACTAAAGTGGGCAGGACACGTCGTGAGGATGAATGAGGAAAGAGTACCAAAAAAGAGTACTGCTATCAAGGATGGAAGGACGAAGGCCAGTGGGAAGACCCCGGAAGAGGTGGTAGAAGGAGGTTGCCAGAGATGCAGACGACATACTGAAAGTTAAAAACTGGAAGAGAATGGCAACAGACAGAGACGGATGGGGAAGATGTCTAAAGGAGGCCAATCGGGCTGTAGCGCCATTGGATGGATGGATAGATTGTAAGGTAATGCAAGTTTAATTTTAAAAATAATTCAAATAATTCATATCTTCCTTATGATATTATATTGCAAATTTGTTAATTGGGGTGTTAGATGAACAGGAATCAAAAAAACCTTACTTAGTGGCTTCCAAACGCTTATTCAATGTTAATTAAGAGACGATCTGTCAGTTCATAAACAATACTTTAATGTCGTTTACTGACAACCATACAACAGTGTTGTTATTGTTTAGTGACGCAACACCCTGCATGCTTAAGGCCGGTAAAAGTCTTAAAATATTTTACCCCAATGTCATACACGTTACGTATCTTGCGCATGGAGTAAATCGAATAGCGGAATGTGTACGAGAACTATTTTCAAATTCAATTAAATTTATTAACAACGGTATGTGGAACTAATTATACAATTTAAAATATGACAGATGATTAATTTGAATTAGTACTTTAGGATAAAAGATTTTTCTTAAAGGATTCTAAAATATAAAGAGCTTATGCCAGACACTGCGTTATCTCCATAGCCGATAATTCCCCTTTGGGGCACATGGGTAGAAGCATCACTCTTTTATGCTATACTTTGACTAATTTTTAAAATTAATAGAAAGTTTATCAGAAGATTGCAAAGCAATAAGGAAGTTAAAACATTTGTTTGTAGAGTCTGACGTTAAATGCGACTTTGTATTTGTAAAAACGTACTTAGCGTTTGTATCTGCCGCTATACGAGAATTGGAGAAGTATGACATGACATTGTGGGATAGAGTAAATATAATAGAAAATGTCAAAGAAAGGATTGCTAGGATTCCAGGAGACAAGGGAGAAAAATTGCAAATAAAATTGACAGCAGTTTAGACAAAAATGTCGGATACGATCTCCTAACTAATTACACGAGAGTGCTAAACGTTGAAGTAATAGACAGAAACTTTAAAGTAGAGCATTTATCTAAGTATAAGTGTGCGCCTATTAATAGTGTAGAGGTAGAACGTTCCTTTTCTACCTACAAACAAATATTAAATGACAGAAACCACAATTTTACGGAAGAAAATCTAGAAATGTATATTATTGTAAATTACAATCAACAATTTGTATAAAAATTATTCTTGTTAATTAATATGTATTTATATATATATATATATATATATATATATATATATATATATATATATATATATATATTATCTTCTTCTTCTGTCGTCAAGGCTTAGGCCATTCTGCCTGTTCCTACTTCATTTGATTAGGACCATCTTTTCTTCGGTCTTCCTACATCTCTGCGTCCTCTTGGGTGGTAGTTTAGGATTTGTTTCGGTATTCTTTCTTCTGTCATCCTATTAACGTGTTGTCTCCAATTGTTTCTGTATTCTTCTATTTTGTCGTTAACGTTGAAAATTTCTAGTTCTTCCCTTATTTCTTCATTTCTTATCCTATCATTCCTTGTGCAACCTTTAACATTTCTGAGAAACCTCATTTCCGCTGCTTGTATGCTAGATTTGTTTTTTGTGTTTGTTATCCACGATTCGCTTCCATAAGTGAGTACAGGGACGGCCATGGTCTTGTAAAATTTCATTCTTGTTTCTTTTCTTGTTTTGTGTTTTAGCGTTCTATTTATTGTTCCGCAAATTGCTTGGAATTTATGAATCTTGTTTTCTACATCTTTATCATTTTCGTATGTGGTGTCGCAGCCTAAGTAGTTGAAATGAGATATCTGTTCTAAAGTCTTTCCATCTATTATTATTTTCGATCGCACTGGTTGTTTTCCTTGGAAGGCTATTATCTTTGTTTTGTCTTTAGATATTTTCAAATTGTAGTTTTCGCAGAGTAATTTGAGACGGTAAATTGATCTTTGCAGATCGTCTTCGTTCTTTTGAATTATTGTTAAATCATCGGCATATACCAGTAAGTTTATGTTTTTGTCGTTTCGTAGTTTTATCCCTGGGTTTACTTGTGGTTTCCAAAGTTTAACCACGTCGTCGATATAAATATTAAATAAAGTGGGTGATAGCCCACACCCTTGTCTTAGTCCTTGATTTGTTTGAATTTTATCAGACTTACTGCCGTTGTTGTTTATTACTATGTTTATGCTAATATATAATGATCTTATGATTTCTATAAGGTGGTTAGGGAATCCTTTTTCTTTCATTATTTCAAGGAGTTTATGTCTGTCTACGCAGTCAAAAGCCTTTTCGAAATCTATAAATGCAAGGTGGATTTCCAAGTTGAATTCTCTTCTTTTTTCAATTAATCTCTTTAAAACGAATATGTTGTCACTACATGAGCGAAATCCAGATTGCCCTTCATCTAGTAATACCTCAGCTATGAGTTTTGTTCTTTCATTAATTATTTTGGAGTATAATTTATAGGTGGTGTTTAGGAGGCTGATTCCTCGATAATTTGAGCATTTTGAGCGGTCTCCCTTTTTAAATATTGATATGACTTCTGCTGTCTGCCATTCTGTTGGGATCTTCTTCTTTCGCCAACATTCATTTAAAAGATGTAGTATTCTGAATTCTAGAAGTGGTCCTCCATATTTCAATAATTCTATACTAATTCCATCGGGCCCTGCAGCCTTCCGGTTTTTCATTTTCTTTAGGCATTTTCTTAGTTCTTCTATGGTAATCATGTCAATTGTAAAATCAGTTTCATCAATATCTTCCTGTATTAAAATGTCCTGTTCATTGATTTCTCGATTATTCCATAGGTTTGTGTAGTGTTCCTTCCACTCTTTGTCGTTAATCGTTTTTAATTTTGCTACGTCCTTTACTGTGCTGTTCAAATGTTTCATCATTTTATAAGCGAATTCCTGTCTTCCATATACGTCGTGTTCTATGTTGCTTATCAGTTTTTCCCAAGATTCTTCGTGGGCTTGTCTTACGATCTGTTTTACTAAGTTTCGTTTTTCATTGTAGCGTTGTTTATTTTCGGGGGTTCTTCTTTGTAGATATATTAGATATGCTTCTTTTTTCTCTTTTATTGCGTTCTCTACTTCTTCATTTCATATTTTTAATCCTCTAGTTTTCTTTCTTTTCTTTTTCTTCCCTACTGCTTCATTCGCTGCTTTAATGATGCCGATCTTTATATTATCCCATTCTTCATTGATTTCATTACTAGTGGGTGTACGTAGTAAGTGTTCTTGTAGTCTGTTTTGATATAAATATCGGGTACTTTCCTCTCTAAGGAGATGTATTTTGAATACTTCTTCTGGGTTATTTGTGTTTGTGGTTTTTCGTTTCTTCCATTTTGTTAATAGGGTTATAGTGGCTACTAGAAGATAGTGATCTGAATTTATATCACTTCCCCTGTAAACTCTTGCGTCTTGCAGGAGGTTTGTCATCTTCTTATTGACTATTACATAGTCTATGATTGATCTTAATCCTCTTGCTGACCAGGTGTATTTGTGTATATCTTTTTTCTTGAAAAACGTGTTTGTTAGTTTTAGTTCGTTGAAAGTAGCGAAATGTCGTAGTTCTTGTCCATTATTGTTGATTACGTTTTCGCCGCATGTGCCTACAGTTCCTGGGATTGGGTCTTTTCCCACTCTTGCATTTAGGTCTCCACTTATTATGAGGTGGTCTGTCTTTGTATATTTGTTTACTACTTTCTGTAGTTGTTTGTAGAACTGCTCTGTTTTCTCTTTCTTTCCCTCTTCAGGGGCGTATACTCCTATAACCATCATGTGTCCTCTATCTATTTTCATTCTGGTAGTTATTATTCTTTCATTGATATATTCGTAGCTTACTATTTTGTTTCTCCACTTTTTATTGACCATGATTGCGACTCCACTACTTGCCCGTCTGTTTTGAGGTATTCCGCTGTAGATCATTATATAATTATTAGTTTCTTTAGTGCCTTTTAGTTTCTTTTTTGTTTCACTTATAACTGCTATGTCTACTTTTCTTTGCGTAAGTTCTTTGTCTAATTCAGTTTCTTTTATTCCTAGCCCTCTAACATTCCACGTGGCTATCTATATTCTCTCCTTAATTCCAGCTCGTTTGTCCTTTTCACGCCTTTTTCGTCTGCTTGGTGATCCGTCCGGTTGATTTTCATGAAGTTTGCCAGTAATTTAAAATCCCCTGGCAGCGTTACGAGCGCTGTGCAGGTTAAGCCAGTAGTGGGGCTGCCACTTTTCTGCCTCCGGCAGGCAGAGCAATTTCTCAGGTTACTATCCCTTAGATATATATATTATTTCACCCTAAATAAAGTAGTACCTATGCTAAAATGCATTTTTATTTTGCAATTTAAGATATTTTTAAAACAATTTATTGCGCAGTTTTTGACGTTTTTAGTGCAATAAAATGTGGTCTCTACTTATGAGGCATTGGTTTCAACTACATATATTTGAATTGCAAATTAAGCGACATTTATTCTGAAGATGAATACTTTTACTTTTGGTGTGCTATTATTTATAAATACAGATCCTAGCTGAAAGACATTAACATGCTTTAAATTCGTTTTAACTTAATTTGATGGTCAATTAAATAAAAAATAAAACAAAGCTCTTTCAATCTTTGTAGTTAAATGTTGCACAACAAAAAATTGGTTTAAAACCAAATTAATCAAGATTTAAAATCACTCAAAGAGTTTGTCTTAAAAGAAAGGAAATCAATTGGGATAATTGTTCAGTATCTCAATGCAAATGAATCAGTGATGTAACAAATGCTAGTGGTTATAGTTGAGCTCCTCGTGGTAGAATATATTCTCTGAATGATAATGAACATTTTTATACTACAATCATTCCTATAAAATAACTGCTTTGAGTGATTAAAATGCTAAATAATTACCTTAATTTAAGGTTTTATCAAATACACTAACGTGTCAAAGTAAAATAGCTTCTAAATTGGTAATTTAAAGTGATAAAGTAAATCCTGAGAAAAAGGATAAACTACCTCCAGCTAAATAACATTGCTATGTTATGGCGTTGCTATTGCTGACACTTCCAGAAAAAACATCGATAGAATTGGGCAACAGAGATACGTTCTCGACTGGATAACTTTGGCTGGTCCATTTCTTTTGACCAAAGCTGACACTGCCAATATAGGGACAGTGGTTGAATCTGGGTATGGAGGCGTTCGTCCAATCATTTGGATGATAAATTCCTTCACCAAACTGTAAGATACAAGGGAGTTAGCATAATAGCGTGCGGTGCCATTTGACATAGTAGGAGATATCACGTTGAATTCCAAGTAATGGCACCATAAACACATTGAAATTTTGATTAATGGATAGAAACATTCTTGTTAGGAGAATATTGTTTTCATGGAAGATGGTGCCCCTTATCAATGGACGCGTACAACTGACGCGTGGGTCAGTCTCCAAATATGAACCTAATTAAAAACCTGTGCTACATTGCCTAACAAAACAGCCAGAAAAACACGACAGCCGAGTCAACGGCAGCGATTTAATAGATACCAAGCCCCAAATGTTAACAATAGTGGCAGTAAAAGAGGTTCAATCAAATATTAATTGTAAGTTTTAGTTAAATATTCCAGTAAGTGTGCGAATACAATTTATTGTTTAAATTTTGTATCTGTCTTTTATTCTGACACCTTGGTATACCGTTATATACAACAAAATATATGCCAACTGACTTAATGCTTGTTTGTTTTCTTTTTCAATTCATTCATTCTTAATAATTTAAGTTTCTATTTCCTTATACTTCAGTTATTGCCTCATATGCATTTTGACAAAATTTTCTATTTTTGTTAGTTTACATGCTTCTTGGTTTGTTCATATTTCTTAGCCTTACCAGGTGTACAAGTATAAAATGCGGATTTTTTCCAAAAAAAAAAAAAAAACGTTAAATTCGGAAGAATGATAAAAAGTGGTTTATTCAAAATATGCTCCACTCCATTGCTAGTTACACATTTTTCCCATCTTTCGGGTAATCTGTGAATACCACGCCAGTAAAAATCTTCCGCTTTTGCCACGAACCATTTGTTCACATCTTCGAACGAACCAAAGCGCTGCTCAATAAGTGCGTGGCCCATCGATGCAAACAAGTGGTAATTGGAAAGGAGCCAAGTCTGGTGAGTAAGCCGCATGGGGTAGCACTTTCCAGTTGAGTGCTTCCAAAGTGTCACAAACCGGTTTTGCCATATGTGACGGAGCATTGTCATGGAGGAAAATAATCTCGTGTTGCCTTTTTCGATGTTCTGGTCATTTTGTGAGTAGCGAACGGTTCAAATCGATCAATTGTTGTTGGTAGCGTTTGGTATTAACCGTTTCACCAGGCTTTAACAACTCATAATAGACCACACCTTTCTGGTCCCACCAAACACAGAGAATCATTTTCCTGCCAAAGCGATTCGGTCTTGAGGTTGATGTGAATGGTGTGCCTGGGTTTACCCATGATTACGATGCAAAAACGACTTTCTTTTGTATCGTTTAAGAAAAATTTCAGATGTGTTTTTGCGCCTTTCCATCTGCCTCTCGTTCAGCTCATGTGGTTTCCATCTGTCGACCTTCTGAATCTTTCCCATCTCTCATAGGCGATTGAAAATAGCTTGTTGACTAACGTTTAATTGCTCTGCGAGTTGTTTTTGTGTTTGTGAATTGTCTTCGTCCAACAATGTTTGCAATTCCACATCTTCGTACTTTTTTAGCGGTTTTCCATGTTCCTTGTCTGCAACATCGAATTCACCACTTTTGAAACACAGAAACCATCGTTCACACGTATCTTGTATCTTGCAATGGAGCAAGTTCATCATAAGCTTCTCGAAGTAATCGATATGAGTCAGCAGCAATTTTCTTCAAATGAAAATGAAAAATTAATGCTGTCCGCAAATGCTCTTTATTTGGCACAAATTTCGACATATTGAACACAGCAAAACAATACTATGGAAACACTTTTCCAACTTATCACTTGTGCGCGTTGACTCTTGTTGGTGGCGCAACAAAATGGCATATACGTCAAATTTTTATACTCTACACTGCATTGCCGCACCATCTGTTGTCTCAAATCCGCACTTCATACTTGTATACACCTGGTAAATGATTTTGTTCTTGTTCCTTTCATCCTGTAATCTGTATTTATTGACTTTTTAAGCAAATATTTAGATTGTCATCCAGTTTATGTACAGTTTTATTTATTTTCGTTTGCTCTATCAATTCCCTTCCAAAGTTTTAATCTCTTTTCAAAGATTTACCAAATTTCATGGCAACTATACTTTTCAAAATGAGGTAACATTAGAAATTAATATATTTAAATGAAACACGACATGTAGACTATCATAAACGAATTTTTAATTTGGCACAATTTAGAGATGATAAACAATGATATTGCCACAATCAGGAAATAAATAAAATCTTAAAAAAAACCTATGCTCATGTCTAGCGCCAAGAACCAGGAATAACACTATAAGAGATTCTAGAAGCAGATGGTGAGTTGGCCTAACGCCACCTGCCAGACAAGCTTCCAGAAAACATTCCAAATGAAACGAGTAGCATTAAGTTGCTATCAAATAGACTACGTCAAAAAATTCATAATAAAAGGAATAGTTGACATAAAAAAGAAAGGTCTTGAGGCACCATCAAGTGGAGTGGTGATAAAAATTCTAGAAAAAAACACTCTTCCGTACAAGGCTGTTCCCAGTAAACTTAAATTATGGCACAATCTAGCTTTAACCATAGCAATAATCATTTAAACAATTATTTGTATTCACCATACTCAGAATAATTTCAAGAAACAATAATTGTTTTTGTGTAGTTATATCATTTGGAAGCACACTCACTATCAAAGACACTTCTGTTGTACTAATTGTATTGTATAAGTTAGGAAAAACTTCAAATACTCTTGCACAATGTTATAATTCATATACCAGACACTATTAGAAATTTTACAACATTAGAGTAAGTGTTTCTATTCTTTTAAGCTCAATTCAACAGATTATCCTGTTTCCAAAGTAACAGCTTTTTGACAAGTAGTGGTACAAATTAGTAACTTACATATAGTTGCTAATATAATTCCCACAAATGGCAAACAAATAGCAAACTAACTTAAAGTTGACTTGTGCTCACTATAACTCATAATGGTATCATTTTTTTTCCTTTTCTCTTTCCATTGATCTGTACATTCATACTCTGAATACATACCACAGACCACTAACTGTATTTTATATTTTAAGACAAACTATTGGCACTATTGTCAAATTATACATTAATATAAATTATAAAGGGATATGGCATTCATAACTACAATAAAAGTAAAATATCTTATTGTGCAAATTAAGCATACATAAACATTTTAATATTACTTTATAACAGCAAGAGCTTGCTTAGTCAGTGACCATTAACAATATAAACATGCAGCACCATTCTTTAAACTTTATTTGATAACAAATACACAAACCCGCATAAAAGATAATTCCAACAACCGCAAGTTTTGTTTTCGTATTCTGTTTTGTAATAATTACCAATAAAGACATTCAGGTACAGAATTATCCTTTATGCTGATTTTACTTCATACAATATATGTACAACGGCATACCACACTAGCCTTAAATGCCTACTCCGTCTATATATTCATCTCAACTTCTCTTTTACAATAGAAATATGTAATTACAGAACAATATATAGGTACTTTTTAAAAAGGTAACAAGTTTCAGCAAAGCTAAAAATATTTCTCTTTCATCACATGTTAAAATCACAACCCAATATTTAAAAGTTTTTCCTATCACAAGCTGACTGTCCATGGAAAATTTTCCAATTTCTTTTCTTTACATCTTACAAACATATCGAATTTATGTAATATCCACAGAATTTCACAGCAGAATGCAAGTTTTAGAACTCTTTCATTTTTGAAATTTTTTGAAAAAATTAAATATGTGTAAGACAGCAAAGTAAGCACTTCCCTTATCATCACAGTAAAGACTACTAAAACATGTTTCATTAAATTTATATAACAAGCAAAAACTTCACTGATACCTAAAAATGTTTCTACCTTGTTGCCTTGTTAGGTTTCATTGAATAACGTTGTGCAAGATTTGACCATTCATAAAATAAGTCAGTATTCCTTACTTATGGCAGTTTAAGAAAACAAAAGCAACCACAATAATTTTATAATATAAAAGACTCATATCACAACTGCTTCCTCCTACTCATGGATGGTGCACATTTGGATTTTCCTTACCGACATAGCATCTACTGCGCGTTTCTGCTTCCACTTCTTTAGCCACACACAAACGATGTGCCTTGCATTTGTCATGATGGTTAACAATTTCCAATCTGAAGTTGGTGCTACCCATTGCAAATGATGTACGTATATCAGGCATGTCACTACTCCACTTTCGACAAAATTTACAAAACATAATATTTTCTTGTTCGTCATACTGCAACCACACATACGATTCTAACCAGCTCGGCCGAAAACGGCTGCCTTTCCGGCCGACGTTCGCTTTTGTTACGTTTACACGCGAACTCATTCGATGAGAAAAGGGGTTTTGAATCACTGAACATTCTTGTGCTTGTATGCTAGTTGTGGGCTTACTCAATTCAGGAGGTATCGGCAGTGGCACTCTGGAAAACATCGACGATATGGAAGCCAAACTAGAAACCTGATTTTCTGCTTCATACGAGCATCCTTCGATATAAGCTTCAGAGTCGGACGCATGTGAGTGCTTGTCCACCAAACTTGTAAATGGCCTATGCTCAATGGGATTTGCTTGGTGATTGTTTGGAGACATTTGTTCTTGCTGCATGCGAGACAGGTCAAGGCTGGGCGTATCCAAATATTGGCACAAATTGGGTTGTGTGGACTTCGCGTCCTGCGCTATGTCTCTCCCCCACCCGATATTCTGTTAACAGAGAAGGAAAGGATGTGTGAATGAATTTGTCTTCACAGCTTATGTCTGTTAACAGGTACGCCCCTGATGTAACATTTTCTACTTCAACTAAGAAATACATCTATTTTCTTTTTCGTTTAAGGGTTCAAAAATTTGAAATCTTGCAGTTTTGTTACATCATGCGCCTTTCGACAAAATTCAATAATTACAAATAATTTAATTCCTTCCTTCCAGATGGGGGAGAGCTCATGGCAGGTTTGTTTAAACCGTATCATAACTATATTTCACTTACACTGCACTTTATCAAAGCAATATTGAAATCGATACTTGGAATTTACAACGAATATTAACAAAAACTTTTTATAAATTTGAACATTTTTTTCTTGCACACACTCAGTTAGTTGTAAATTATTGGTAATTCAAGTTTTTAATAAACAAAAAAGTAACAATAATGATAAAATAATTCTCCCAAGATACAAAATAATTCAATATGCACATCAATATCATAGACATAAAACTTTGTGACAATCAATATTGCTCTATAATCTTTTAATATAATTTTAGAACAGATAATTCATACTTACAGTTTGCAAAGCTTCGGACATAGAATGATACGAATCAACAAGCGGGCTGCCATCTTGCTCTTGCTTGATGTGCGGAGATGATGCTTGAATATCATCGACATTCAGGTCCCTATCGGCTGGTGAAATGGGATTCAACTTTGGTACAGGGGTTGGACTTGCTTTGTAATTACTTTGCGATGAAGCCTAAAGAAACAAATGAACGAATTAATTATTTCCAAAGTAAAATGAAATTAACTGCAGATTGTATTGGTCTCATATTCCAAAAATGTTAGTAATAAAAAATCTGATAGCAATTACGTTCCGCGGGAGAACCAAAAATAAATTGAAGAGGGGCGCGACATCTGGGTGTTGTAGGTAAAGATGCCTGAAGGGAATTCTCCCATAAGGTACCTTATGTTTCTTTAGTCAGTTATCACAATGTCAAAGCCAGAGGTAACACTGTATGATTATTATAAAGTTTCTCGCAATACAGAACGTAAAACCGTCTTAAATTTAAAAAAAACTTAGGGCACAGTTTTAAGACAACACCTCAAGACGACTCAAGTGAGACATAAACAATTTTTAAGAGGAGAAGCAGTTGAAAATGAAGGTCATCAAAGTCTGAAGACCTTTTGAGAGTGACTGCTGATTAACTGTTGCTCTGAATTTGTTTCTGAGGTAAGAATAAGCTACAGTAGTGCTCAAAAAATCATTACTGACGATATTGGGTTTTGAAGTCTTTGCAAATAAAAAATTGAGAATTTGTTCTGGACTATACCGGAACACGTTCTCTACAGTCTGAACTAATAAGCCCATCTAAACCATAATTTAAAAAATAATCCAGCTGCTTAAACAATGTTATAAATGAATAAAAATATGGTCGTTAGTCAGCAAAATGACGAAGCCTGTGATATTGAGAAACTCTTTTTGATTATGCGTGCATATCTCCAACACCACAAGCACATCACTGTTTCAAATTTTGTTCCAAATTCATTACAATTACTAATTTTTCCTGATCAATTCCACTACTACTAATATTTGTAGAGTGCAAATTCGAAAATTATTCTTGCTCAAACATGCAAAAAAATGTTTTACGTAAGATAATACTAGAATGCGCCATAGAGGATGCGAAAAATTATTGATTGGCCAACGATTAGATTAGATATGTTCAAAATTGACCAAAATTGGCCTTTAGTTTTAACAAGTGCTTTTAAAAAGTAGAAGAAATAATTAAGTCATTTTACGTAGAATTCAATCTGTAACGCCCGCTCTACGTTTGCGCCGAACTTTTATACATCTCATTTTTAACAAATCCTTAAGAAAATAGTCATATACTGGTTCGCTCTTGTCTGCTTTTACATTGATAGTAATGGATATTTGGATCAAAAACCCTTGAGGATCGCTTACAAGTTTTCGCGAGCTTGATTCATTGGACGACTTAATTTAATTTAAAAAGCTATACACAATTTTCAACGAACTTAAAAAGTTCGTTACTGAATTCTATATGTCTGTCGGTCTGTCTGTCTGTCGCTGTCACAAAATTATGGATTTTTTTAAAATTTTAAAATGGATTCTTATAGGAAATTTTACACTGATTTCAAAATCGAAATCAAAAAGTTTTTATCTCGAATAGTTTTCGAGATATTCGACTTCGAATTTCGGGAAATTTTTCGACATTACGATTTTAAATGTGATTCTTATAGGAAATTTTACGCTGAATTCGAAAATGAAATCGAAAAAATTCTATGTCGAATAATTTTCCAGATATTCGATTTCGAATTTTCCCGAAATTCGAAATCGAAATCGAAAGGTTTTTTTAAGTTCGTTCTGGGATTGCTTACAGAGCAATCTCTTCGCCGGCCCCATGTTTTGTTTATAAAAGGGGCTTGTGATAGTTTTAATTTAATAATAATATAATAAATTCAAGTTGAATCAAAATAGGACTTTTTTAAGGGAGTATTATAGTCCAGTCGGTCCAAAAAATCGATTTTTTTATTTGGCATTTTCTTAGAGTTTGGGGTCTTGAGAATGTACCCGTAAAATATTACAACTAAATTCGTCAAATTGATCGAGATATAAAGGTTTAGATTGAAATATGTTTCGGAGGCTATGGTATATCGTAAAAATTATGTCGTGGAAAAAAAAGAATGCGTTAGCTACCTACAAAAACGTATGGATACGAGACTACGCAATGCTAAAAAAACCCACAAAGCCATCGATGGAAAAGGAACGGGGAAATTGACAGATGCTATTATAAATGAATTAAGTACGTACTACGGTTTGGCAATACGAAGAAATTCAGAGTCGGTAGAAGAAAAACTTTAAACGCGTTTTTCTCGAAACGACATTTTTCAAGTCGGGCGTGTATTTTTCTCACAAACTACTGAGCCGATCGACTTCTAATTTTTTACACATATAGTGTACACATTCGGCTATCGTTCCAACATCCAACTTTTATATCTATTTTTTTCGGACCGTAATAAGTGAAATTTTTTAGTAAAAATCAGAATTTTCTTGCAAGTGCCGCCATTTTGTCAGTTTTTTTTTCAAATCATTTATTAGAGGTTCGAACGATAACCACATGTTTACAGAATAAAATAAAAAAAGAATCGTTTATTCCAGATGACGAGGACGGCGGCAATCACCACGCCCGATAGAAACGAAATTTCGCGACATGACCTGTATGTATATGTATATATATATATATATATATATATATATATATATATAGCACATTTTGCTATAAAAAGTGATACAAAAATTTTAGGTGTTACTTTAAATATGAATAAATATGAACACAAAACTTGAGATCAGTAGGTTTAGCCGGTTTTGTACAATTAATTCCCAAAAATCACCTTGAAAACGGGTATCTTGACTATAATACCCCTTTAATATGGGGACGCGGTGGTTCAAATGGTTCAACCAGTTGGCTCTGTCCTCTAGCAGGCTCGTGTGAGTTCGAGTCTCGCTCAACCCATGGGTGTGTGTGAATGTCCTATCCTTTAAGTGCATGTTAGTGGGCACAATAAGCCCTTGCGGCTGCAGTGCCTGTAAGTGTGCCAAAAAAAAAACTTAATATATGCAGAGAGCGCCTTACACGTGTTTACAATCTGTTTTGACTAATGGTTCTTAAATGACGCCACTTAATACACTTGCATAAACTTATCAAAACACTTAATGGTTATGAATTATTGGAAAAAAGTATATTGAAAACAAAAAAATTAACAATTTCTATAGAAGTAATATTTGTTAATTCAATTATCTACAAAATTATTTTCTCATGGAAAATGCCTGTGGACCACTGACGAGTATTTAACATAGATTTAGAGCAAATATGTTTTAGAAAAGATTTACTTTGATACATAACTTATTAAACTTACTACATTGCAACAACAGATTTTTCCTCTGATAGAATTATCCTCTCCTTTGTATATAATACAAAGTCCTGGCCAAATAAAACCTGGTGTATTTTAAAGTACTAATGATGCTAATTATAATCACTATAGTAAATTAAAACGAAAACATACTTTTTATGGGCTTGAATTATAATAAAGGTCTACGAAAAAAGAACGGATTTTGGCAAGTTCCTGTTTAGGGAGGAGATGTTATCTCGGTCATATTTCTAATACAAAAAAAAAATGATCAAATCAGTTTATGATAAAAAAAAATGACTTTTGCTAACCACGCTTCTCCTTCCTAAACTTTGGCATTTCACTCTTCGTCGTCCATCTCATATGCTACCAATACTGATACTGGAAAATGTTCCTCAAGGTATTCCCAAAGCTAGTGACAGGCATATATGCAGCTTTGAGTGTTGAGTAGGCTATTTTGACATTGACAGCAGTAACCTACAATGCAGTAGGTCATTCACTAAGGTCCACATCAATCAGTACATACACACAGTATATACTTTACAGTCTGGCTAATGGTGAGATAGCCTGTTCACATCTATGCTATAATGTTGCCAGTCGTAACTCATATTCTCTTTACTGACCTAGAAAGTGCAAGTCCTATTGTATGCATGGCACGTTTTAGTGGCTCAGCTCCCACCAACCTACATCCACTCCAATGAACAAAAATCACTATTAGATAGAACAGCATGAACTATAGTTTGCGACTCGTAATGCTCATAACGTGAATAGTATTACACTTATTATACTTGAATAGTTCTATACCTCTTGCATTGAAACGATCTATATCTATATAGTATTTGGTGCCGGCGACGTCCTCACCAATGTTTGCGCCATTACCACAGATTACGTGTGGTCATCACCTATCTGTCAGATGTCAGAAGGCGCATGCTTTGATTTATGTGGTCCGTATTTGGTATGGGCCTTTTTATCTGTCAGCTGTTAGGTAACGCATGCTTTGATTTATGTGGCCCGTATTTGGGACGGGCCTTTTTACTAGTGTTAGATAATGCGCTGTAAAGAGTTCAATTATACTACTAAGTATAATTGAGATTTCCCAATTTTTAATGCTATAAATACTTAATCGAAAATATGTACAATGTTTTACGATGTTTAAGCACTATAAGATTATCACACTAAGTTGTGAGGTAAATCATGAAATGCGAGCTAAATTGAACATCATATCGAAAAATAACTTACGTCACACCCCCACTTCCTGAGCCAGAAATCACAAAAAGTCATTTCTCCCTATGGACTCTTACTATAGTTCAAGCCCACAAAAAAAATTGTTTTCGTCAACGCACTCTACTGATCACGGTAGTAAATTAATCAGCATGATCAGCACTTTACAATGCTTCAATTGTTCCTTGGTCTTAACTTATGGAACTTTTCATCGGAAAGTGGAAATACCTCTTATTAATATATCAATGTTGTAAAACATTAAAATCCCAATATTATATCTAAAATTTTCTATTAGCAGTATTCAAAGAACGTTCAGGACACCCAGAAAAATTTGAAGATGAAGAATTGCATGAATTATTAGATGAAGATTAATATCAGATGCAAAAAGAACTTGTAGAAGCATTAAATGTTACTCACTCTAAGATTTTTAATGTTTTGAAGCCACGGGGAGGGAAGAAACTTGGATGTCATACAAAGTAAAGGAAAGAGACATCAAGAAGCAAAAAACCATTTGCAAAATCTTGCTTGATAGGCAAGTAAAAGGGTTTTTCCATAGAATTGTTAGTGGAGATAAAAATGGATATATTTTGATAATCCTAAACGCAAAAAAATCAATTTTCGACGCAGACCAGCCATCGACATCCATGCCACACCAGAATATTCATGTATTTTGTGGAACCAGAAAGGCGTGCTGCATTTTGAGCTGTTAAAACCGAATCAAATAATCATTACCGACCTCGATCAACAATTAATATATTTCATTCGAGCATTGACGACCAAACGTCTAGAATACGGCAAAAGGTATGACAAATTGGGTGTTTCAATAGGACAACACTCAGTCACATGTAAAAAAAAAGACAATGGAAGCATAATTGTAAAACAAATGAGGTGAATAACCAAACAATGACAATGATGCTGTGTATAAAGTAAAATTAAAAAGTTTATCATCATCTATTATAATAGAAGTTACTTTAGAGTTACTATATTTTAGAAAACTAAAATGCTTAATTTGGAAAAGGTACTACAAGTAGTAACTAAAATGTTACCCTTAAAAAATATATACACTGAAAAAAATGTTCAAGACATTTATTTACACTAATTTTTACATTTACCAAGGCATTTTCTAACATGCCTATCTATAATGTAAGTTTTCAAAGTACAAATAGTATAAGAACTCTTCAGTTTTACCTGTACCTATTTTTCACACAAACTTCTACTTGCAAAATGGTTGTTTCGAAATCTTGAGTACAAGTTGTAGTGATATTAACTTTCAAAACACTCCAGCACAAAAGTGAAACTTTTCTCCATCTAGGAAAAAAACAAAGTCTATTATGAGTGTTTAGAAATGACCCAAATGTTCATATGCAAACCAAATCTAAAATAAATTAATTATGTAAATAGTATAAACAACAATGTTGTGAAAGAACATTTGCTGAGAATGCGAGAATACAGAGCATTTTCAAAAAACATTTATTTTGCAGAAAAAAGAATCTACCAAAAGTAATTTTCATATCGCGCATTAAAAACTTCCTGTTTATTTCAGATTTATATGTTTTCATGTATAGGAAGTTGTGTAGCAAAATCTGTTACAAAACTGACGAAATTCTTCTCCGACAGATAATAAAAAAAAGTTAGATTACATTTAACAAATCAAAATACTCATGACTAGATCCTTTTGATTAATCATACTAATTGTCCTCCAACCTGGAGATCAAAGTACATATGAACAACGATATGAAAGGTCTCTACAAAAAAGTCTGTTAGCCAAACTATTGAAAACAAAGAACTAAAAAAAAAGCTAATACACCAAAAGAAAAAATTAAATGGTGCATCGTGTGGTTGGTTCTCGGGTTTATAAGGCGGTGATCGGAGTTCATAAACTCTTAACGTTTCGTCCACAACTGCGGCGGACATCTTCAAAAGAAAATGTTCTAAAAATTAAGTGACTGTCCCGTGCGTTTTCGCTTTTATACTCGTGATAGTATGGTAGGAATGGTGTTGGGGGGGGGGGCCGTTGTTGACGTCACCGAGATGGTAGATAAAGTAATTGGGCTAGCTGCTGACGTCAATTGGGTCGTTGCAGGTAATATTTTGGCATTTTCTGGCGTCACTCGCTCTTTCACCGTATCGCGGTCTGTTTTTTGCCCCTTAGATTGAATCTGTCGTCCCTTAAAATTATTTTTATATTTATAAATCTCCACCGCCTTTCTGTATAATCTCGGGTAGTAATTCCTACAGTTGGATAATACTTGTGTTTGTCCGAATTCTATCTCGTGGTTAGGATTTTCCAAAGCATGTTCAGCAACTGCTGATTTATCGGGTTGGTTAAGGTGTAGATGACGTTTATGTTCCTTTATCCTGGTACTAATCGTTCGGCCCGTAGTCCCAATGTAGACTTGCTCACATGAGCCAGGTATACAGTATAACCCTGGTGTATCCTGTGGGTTTCTTGTATATTTGGCTGGTCTAAACGTCAAGAGTTTCTGAACTCCGACCACGACCTTATAACCCGCGAACTAACCACACGATGCACCATAACACCGCCTGTGAAAGCTTTCGCATCTATTTGAAAAAATTAAATGATTGTTCTAATAGCATAAATCCTAGTTTCGGATAATAATACCATAAAAGTTAATATACTAAAGAGTGTAGATAGCAAAAAAATCAACTATAGGTAACAAGTTAAAAAGCAGGTCTAACAGTTTTTGGGCGACTGTTAAAATAACTCTTAGGCTCATAAATATAAAACCAATATTCTGTACCACATGTCCAAAGTAAGACAAATCTTCTCTAAACAACATAGACAATATTTTTAGATAAACCATAAACTACCCATAAATAAACAACAATTTTTAACAACCCAAATGGAAATAAATACTCTTTTGTTTATATTCAATTTCATGAGCAACTAAACTACTTGCAATAATTTTCTTGTGCGAAACAATACCCTCCATAGTATTTTATATTTACATATTTATGTTTTATGGTAGGTAACAATTAAAAATTACACATAGCAGAACTTTAGGTTCATGTTCAGTACTAAGAAAAACCACCAACTATAATAAAAATTCAATTTGAATTCACAAGCCTTGAATTCATCAATTAACGCTACCATCGACTGTTTAAAAACGTTCAGTGCATAGATGCATACATTGGTTTCTATTTTGGTTTTCATGAAAATTTTGGGGCAGATACAAGGTCGTTCAAACTTGACCGGACTGATTTGTGTGTAAACAAGCCGCACTGCGCTGCAGCTGTGCTACCTAGAAAGAGTGGAGACACACCTTCACCCTCCCTCCTGCTCGGGTTAGAACCTGTTCAGTACTGTTTGGGGTTACTAGAGAGATGAGCAAACACAAGACACCGCGGAGCGTGGAACAACGGATTACGATCAAATTCCTCGTTGTAGAAAATGTCCCGTCTGCTGAAATTCACTACAGACTCCAACAGCAGTATGGGAAAGGATGTTTCTCATGGACCCGTGTGTTTGAGTAGTGTAAGTGCTGCAGAGAGGGCAAAGAGTAGGTGAAGAATGAACTATTATTTGTTATACTCTGCACTTAATCATGTTCACTGTGGTTATGTTTCAGGGACAGGAGAATGTGTGAGAGGTTCTTGGCTTGCCTGGACCAAGAGAAAACAGTTATTTCTGAATACCCCTTGAGACGGTGAGCGCACCTCAATGTGTGCAGTCATTTATTTAAACCATGTTACTTACTCTTGGATAAGAAAACAAATATATTTGAATCAAAACTATTACCTACTCTGATGGAGAGTGAAGCATACATAGGTTGAATCTCAATAATGGAAATTAAAATGATTAATTTTTTGAATAACAATCAGACTACAGATATACCCCCAATACCACACTCTATTTTAAAAAAGCCCAAGACTTGTTATACGGCCAGAAAATTACCAAAAAACAGCTGAAGAGTCGGACAGACCTTATTAGAAAAAGTATCAAAAAAGATTACTCGATAACTAAACCTACTACAACACTGTTGCAGACATAGAGTCAATTGGTATCAGCGGTAAAAACGGCCGAAATCCTGCAAATCTGCCCTGGAGAAAAACTAACCCAAGAGATCAATAAATTTTCAAATAAAAGCATGGTACAAGATCATAGTTCACAAATACAAAAAAATGGTCGATGAAGAAGACACTCCAACTTTAGCTATAGGTAGAGGAATTAAACTACAAAATGGAACAGCGAAGGAAATAGTAAACCCCTTAGAGTGCTGGTATAAATCTTCAGCGATATACTAGAGGTTAAAAAATTCATCAAACTGCTTCTAAAAACTCAAAACAAGAACTTGGTAGTGGACGACTGGAGAATTATTTCTAGCTAATTGAACAAGGCATTACTCTGGTTCTGGCAATTAATTAAAGTTCACCCAAAGAACTAAATCGACTTAGGTTTACTTCAGATAACCTTCAGTGTAGCAAGATGAAAACTGCTGCCCCGTCTAAATGCTTTTCTCCAAGGACTTCGACATAGTTATAGGAAAAGTACCTGACTCTGGAATTGTCATGTATAAGTTAATATGCACAACAAAAACCTTTACAATGTTAGCAAGTTCTACAATAAGATGAAAACAACAGGTATGGGAAGTAAAGACTACAACTCCCTCACCATGTGTAACTTGGTAACTAGTTTGGCCCAAAAATATTCCTCGTGACAAAAAGAAAAATATTTTTGAAAAGTACAAATCTAAAAACTCAGTCGCCCCACTGGAATAATTATAAAGCCAAATAATAAATACACCAAGGAGAGTAAGGAAACTGAAAGTGGTACTCTTTAAGTGCACCTTTCAGATTCACAATGCAGCTCCTCCTACACACACATAATCTCAATCTCATATACCTCACATATTATTACGTGTATAAATAAGTTCGATTTTCTATCCACTTCGCGTTTAATCTTAAGAAAAACGCAGCTGAAACGATTTGTGCTACATATGGTGAGAATGCTGTAAGTCATGCAACGTGCAAAAAGTGGTACCAAAGATTTCGCGGAGGAGAGTTTAGTCTTGAAGATCAACTACGCGCTGGACGCCCTCAAACATTTGACACGGATGAGCTGCAGACGCGTTAGGCTGGGAACTTCTCCCACATGCGGCGTATAGCCCAGACATGGCCCCTTCCGATTATCATTTATACCGATCGTTACAGTATCACTTGGCTGATACGCACTTCAAAACAGAAGAAAAAGTTCGAAAATGCATCAATAACTTTATCGTCTCGAAACCGGTGAGCTTCTATCACCAGGGAATTCGCAAGCTACCCGAAAGATGGCAAAAGGTCATCGATGCCAACGGAGAATACTTTGATACTTAAGCTTCTTTTGTTTGTTTTTAAATAAAACTTTAATTTTGCAGAAAAAAGCTGAGAACTTATTTATACACCTATTATAAGAGTATATAAAAAACAGCAAATTTTGAATAACATTGTCGACTATGATAGTGTTGAGTAGAACACCGATTCTTTCAAACAGCACAAAGTGCCTGATTCTTATGGAGTTATACTTGTGCTGTTATAGCAAGGAAAACCTTATTATACCAAAGCTTTCTATATTTTTAGGCTTCTATATATTAAAATGAGAAGCCTTATGTAGAGAGTAATGTCGTCTGTCTGTCCTTTTATTTTTCAACTTTTGATCAGTTTCCAAACTGGAGTCAAGTTTCTATTTCTATCATTTCGGACATATGTCAAGCCTTATAATTTTTGATCTGTGATAGAGAAATAACGTTTTCAGTATTCAACTAAGGACCATAAGTCAAGTCCAGACGCCAAAAATCAGCCTGATTGGAAAAGCTCGAGGCCAGTTTGACCGGAAGTCGCCGCAAATTTTTGTTTATATATAGATGCCCCGGATATCTGTGGAATCGGAGTTCCACGTCCGTACTTGTTATGTCATTCAAATGAGAGCTACATGAATGAAATTCAATACCGACCTAAGGTTATCTACTGACCAAATATGAAGTGAATCGGTTAAGTAATTCCGAAGATATCGTGTCGACAGACACACAGACAGACAGACAGGATCATGATCGCATTAACTTTCGTCTACGCCTTACAGGCTTACAAAGTTTAATAACAAGATGCATTATTTGTGCTTAAAAACATTCTATATTAGTTTTCATTTCTAAAACTTGAAGGCACAGATCTACAAAAACATCATATTTTATAATAAGATTAATAAAAAAGATTGATTGATACGTAATATTCAACTTTAGAAGGCTTATTTCACCCACATCAACATACTGGTTTTCAACAAATGATGAAGAGAATTAAAGAGTCTCTAAACTCTCATGAAATAGCACAAATAACTTTTCTTGGCATTGCAGGAGCCTTTCGCCATACTTTCTACAAATCGATGTTAGCCATGGTGAGAAGTTTTAGAATAAAAGAAAATATAATTATAATTATATATAATTATAATATTAAGATAGGTAACATGCTGCACGATAAAAATATATAAACAACCCTATTTGGTAAAACTATATAGAGATGATGCTTGGCAAAAGAAGTCATGCCAATAATTTGATAATATTCATCTCCAAAAAATTTTCCAATACAGTCTCAAAAATTCTGCATAAGCATAATAGAAAAAAGATGTGTTGAGAACAATCTTAGTATAAATTTTCAAAAACGACACTGGTACCATTACAAGAATAAAGATGTTGGTTAAGTTAAAATTACTTTGTCTCTTATAAACAGCTACAAATGAGCTAGAAGGCTTAAATACATTGAGATAGCTTTCCATAGTATATCCGTTGTACTCTACTGTGGTGAGATCTATGAACATCTATGGATTGAGAATATTACAACCAAAAGTAAATAAGAAGCAAGCGAAGTTGGAGCTACTTAAACTCCACAGATTTGCTTGTTTATGTATTACAGGTGCAATGAGAAGCATTCCTTTTTTTTTTTTTAATAAATGTACAGCAATCAGAATCTGTATTCTATAAGCTATAGTGCTGGCGTAGAGACTGGTAGTAAGAGTCTCAGCGTATCCTGATGAGGCTTCCCCATTGAGAAGGCCTCTTGGTCACCTCACAGAAGGTCAGTCGGCCATTTTCGTTTCAGTCTTCGATGATATGGTACGTTTTGCACGAGCGGCTGTAGAACGATATTGGGGTGTACTTCAAGTTTATGATGATGTTGCTGGCTTCGTTGTTGAATTGTGTCTTGGACTGTTGGTATACGAAGGTCATGATGTAGCATGTGATTTGAGATGTACCAAGGTGCATCGGCGATTACTCGAAGGATCTTGGATTGTGCTCTTTGTAGGATAGCAATGCTAGATTTGCTGGCACAGCCCCAGAGCTCGATACCGTATGTCCATATTGGGATAATTACGGCTTTGTATATTAGAATTTTGACTCTAATGACAATTTTGAATTTCTACCGAGCAGCCAACGCATTTCTCGCATTTTATGATCGATCTGTTTTCGCTTTTTAGAAATGTGGTCTCTCCAGTGAAGTTTTGCATCAAGATGGATACCCAAATACTTGACAGTGGTTGCTGATGGTATTTCGGTGCTATTTATATACACTGGGGGGCAGGTGCCCTTTTTTAATGTGAAGGTTATGTATTGTGACTTGCCTTCATTAATTTTTATTTTCCATCGTTGAAGCCATTCCTCGATTTGAAAGAGATGGTCTTGGAGGTTATCGGAAGCTATTATCGGGTCTTCATGGACGGCTAAGAGAACAGTATCATCTGCAAACGTACCGATCGTGGTGGAATCAGAGGTAGGGAGGTCTGATGTGTAGATTAGGTACAAGAGAGGTCCAAGGACGCTACCTTGAGGAACTCCAGATTTGATGGGTTGGAACTGGGAAATTTCATCATTAACTTTTGTACGAAAGAATCTATCACTGAGGTAGGATTTCAGGAGGTAGGAGAAAGGAGCTGGCAATGATTGTCTGATTTTGAATAAGATGCCTTCATGCCAGACCTTGTCAAAGGCCTGGCTCACGTCTAAAAATGCCGCTGAGCAGTATTTTTTCTCTTCGATGGCTTCGTTGATGACATGAACTATTCTATGGCATTGTTGAATCGTAGAATGTTCAGGGCGAAACCCAAACTGGTGGTCGGGAAGTATGTTAAAAAGAGGCCGGATGCGTTTCAGAAGAAGTCTCTCAAATAATTTTGATATGGAGGACAACAGACTGATCGGTCTGTAAGAAGAAACATCAATTAGTGGCTTTCCAAGCTTAGGGATGAGAAGGATTTCAGATGTTTTAAGGCACTTGGGCCAGTAACGGGTTCGTAGAATGGCGTTAAAGAGGTATGTTAACATTACGATCCCTTTCTTTGGTAGTTCCTTCAGCATCTTGGAAGTTATCTGGTCAATTCCCGGTGCTTTTCGATTATTTAGTAGAGATTTTGAATTTGAGCTCACGAGGACTAGCCAGGTGTAGATTTGTTATTCTCACCATGTCATCATTATCGTCATCACGTGTAGGTGGCGTTATGAAGTGTGAGGTATCGCCAAAAGGAGTGAATACCTTGGTTAAATGTTGCGCAAAGAGGTCTGCCTTTTCGCGACTGCTTCTAGCCCAGTTTGATGTATGTACGTCTAGACGCAATGGAGTAGATGTCACTACAGGTTTTCTAAGTGATTTGATTGGACGCCAAATGGAGTTGTCGTAGCGGTTAAGAGAGGTAATGTATTGCGAAAAGTTGTTGTCTCTCATTTCTTTCAGCTTTGTTTTTAGTAGATTGCATAGTTGATTAAAGGCTGTTTTATCACTAGGAGTGTGCGATCGATGCCACTTCGCTCGCGCTTTTCGTTTCTTCGCTATTAGCAACTTTATTTCTACTGGGATGTTGTACTGTTGTTCATGGGCTGGTAGGTGTGGTGTAGCTTATTTGGCAGCATCCTGCATGCTAGTGATTAGTGAGGTTGTTGCTGCTTCTATTTCTTCAGTTGTTTTGAGGCTAATATTAAGATGTACATGACTATTAATTTCATTTCTGAAGATATCCCAGTTCGTTTTTGAGTTATGGAGTTTAGTGGGCTTCTTAAAATTAATCGCAGAGGTGCTGATGGTGACAATAATTGGTGAATGATCAGAAGACAGGTCGTAGCTGGGCGCTATATCCGTATAATTTGATGCTATGCCATGAACCACAAAGAAATCCAAAAGATCAGGGAATTTATTTGGATCACTCGGCCAGTACGTCGGTGTGCCAGTAGATAAGAATGAACAATTCTTTTCGTGTAGGAGGTTTGCTAGCTCTCTACCTTTAGTTGTGGTGATACGGGAGCCCCACAGAGTGTGTTTGCTGTTAAAATCTCCCCCTACCAGAAATTTCGGTCCAAGTGTTTGGAAGAAATCTTGAAAATCGTCTTTTTTTAAGTTGTAGCGTGGTGGGCAGTACACTGCTGAGATTGTTAGTTCATAAGGCATGATTTTAACTTTGATAGAGGTAGCTTGAAGATGATTTTTTTCATACTTTGGTAGTGCGAAGTGATTGATTGTTGATTTTATTAAGATGGCAGTTCCAGCATGAGCAGTATCATCTGGGTGGTTAGTATGGTACAGGGTGTAATAGGGTATCTTAAAGTATGATCTGCTTGTAAAATGAGATTCACTAATTAAGAAGATGTCAATTTGATTTTGATGGACAAATACTTGTATTTCATCTTTGTGTTGAAGCATTCCGTTGGCATTCCAATGTGCTATTCGGAGGAACTTAGCCATTACTTTAATTTAGATATTAGCATGGTTAGCATGTTTAAGTCCATGCTATTTTGTTGTATGATCTGTTGGAACATGCCTTTGAATTAGAAGCATTCCTGAACTACAGCTACTAAGTTTAAACAAATAAATAAGTTCAGTTCTTGGTCATATTAGAATAACAGGAATTGTCGCAAATCTCTTATTGGAAATGAGCTGACACTATGCCAGCCAGGCAAAACAATAATAAACTTTTAAAGTCCAGTTTGTCAGAAATAACAACTTTGTGCATAGATACTTTCGGAGAGGAAAACCAGTCTGGTGTATAGATGGATCTAAAAATATTGGAGTTGGAATATATAGAGAATTTTCTTAGTTTAATGCAAATATCTCTGGGAAAGTGTGCTACAATATTCAAAGCGAAAATTCACGTTATACTCATTTCTAGACTTTGTAACAGAGAGGATGAAACAGTCGAACACATTATACTGAGCTGCAAAGCTCTTTCCTGATCAAAAATTTTAATTTTTAAGACAAACCAGTTCTTTAAGACATTCTCAATAGAGAAGATGTGGTGAAAAGGCTACCTCATCTGATAAAGATGATGAACGATTTCACTGAATCAATCAAAAGGTGAGTAGTACAATAAGTCTTAAAATTAAAATGCTAGCGGATTTTAATCCGCACTAAAAGTCACTTTAATACAAAACATCAAACAGAACAAAAACATGTAAAACACCACAGCAAGAACAATCAGCATTATAAAAACGAAACAAATATAAAGACTTTACAAAGTACAATGAGACCATCATCAAATATCTATCTATACATTTAAACAAAAAGTAAACCAAGAAATGTAGCGTGGTCTTAGCTATTGGTTTACAGGTCTGTGCATAGTAAACAAAGACAGCCTATATATTTGAACGGAAAGTAAACAAAGATAGCTGATATGACCAATGGCATGGGCAAGCTTTGAGCTTTTAATTTACATGAGGAGGTCCGTGCGTTTGTGCACGCACGTCGGGGCCGCTTTCACTCCTTACCGAATGGACTGCTGGAGCCAGGCGGCCGCCAATACAGTTAAAAATTTAACAGTGTTATACTTTTCCTTATTCCCATTTTTGTGAATCAGCATAACAATACCTTAATTTCAATCACTTGATATTCTTTATGTCGTCCAAATCTATTCAATTAACTCATGCAGTCTTCTCATATGCTTTTATCACCATTCTTAATCATTTTTTATTCCTAATTTCCTTGTCAGTTCTAATACTTAGTCTTCGTTTCTATTTTCTTGATTGCTCTCTTGTTAATCTCGACTCTCATCCTTATTATGTGTTGTACACATTAGATTTTGGAAATACTTTTTCTATATCTTTTGTTACTGCTCTATAATTAATAGTTTTTTCTTCCTTCATTCCTCTAATGTTTCTCATTTTATTTGCTTTTTCTGTTCTCTTATATTCTTATAGAAGTTCTTCTAATTTCTCCACTATTTTTTCTATCCATTTATCCTCTGTTTAGGGATTTTTATTAACTTCCTTTCTCTTCTCCTTATACCAATTTATATCCTCTAACTAATTTATCTTTAACCAATTTATTCTCGCTTTATTTTTTAGTCTATTGCCTTCTTACAATCTTTATCTGCAATTCCTGTCTTCATTTGTTATTCTTGTATTACTTATTTTTTATTCAATTTACTACCTATATCCTCATTTGTTTGTTCATCTAATTTCTGTTGTTTTTCTACTCTTTCTTTGATACATTTTTGTTTTACTGTTGCTATTATCTTTGTTATTAACACAAGCTCTATCTGATTTCCTTCTGTGATCTCCTCCTGGTTCTAGTCAGGTTATTTTATGTACTTTTATAAACATAAATTTCGTACTACTTATCATATTTGTTAATGCTGCCAATTCACATAATCTTTATTATCATTAGTAGTATCATGCACTGTATGTTACCTAGCCACTCTAACTCTTACAATTTCCTTGGCCTATGAGCAATGAATTGTTTCTAATGCCATGTCATATCATTAAGCTTCTTCAATTAACTTTTCTAATTCTTGGTTTAACTTTTCCTCGTCATTTTCATTAATCTTTGAAAATTTCTCTCTCCCCCTCCCATCATATCTCTTGTGCCAGATTTATAATAGGTCTAGTAAAAATAAATCCATTATTTTTGCACGAAATTGAAGGTTTTATTTAACATACTTAGAATGAACCGATTTAGGTCAAATATGCGCCGTTTTGTACGATAACTTGTTGCCATTTTGAAGGTAATTCCATTATGGCTCTCTCATAGAAGCCCTCGTCCCTATTGAGAAAAAACTGGGATAGTCGATTTTCACAAGCCTCTCTTGAGGCTAATTTTTCACCAGCAAAATAGTTTGCCATGGACAGGAACAGGTGGTAATCACTTGGTGCCAGGTCCGAACTAAAGGTGGATGCATAAGAACCTCCCAACCAAGCTCCCGGAGCTTCTGGCGAGTCACTATCGATGTGTGTGGCCTGGCGTTGTCTTGATGAAACACAATTCCTGACCTAGTGAGCAAAATTGGCCGCTTCTGGGCGATTGCTTCCTTCAAACGGTCCAATTGTTCACAGTACAGGTTCGAATTAAGAGTTTGGCCGTAGGGGAGCAACTCATAGTATATGATTCCTTGCCAATTCCACTAAACGCACAGCAAAACTTTCCTGGCCGTCAATCCTGGCTTGGTCACCGTTTGCGCCGGCTCACCGCGCTTCGACCACGACCATTTTCGCTTGACGTTGTCGTAAGTGATCCACTTTTTATCACAGTCACCATCCGCTTCAGAAATGGGTCGATTTTGTTGCGATTCAGCAGCGATTCACAGATGGAGATTCGGTCCATGAGGTTTTTTCGCGTTAACTCGTATGGCACCCATATATTCAGCTTATTTTTATATGCAGCCTTTTTTAAATGATTCTAAATGGTTTTTTGTGCAATGTTTAGCTCCTGGGCAATAGAAACAGTGCTTATATGACGGTCGGACTCGGCCATTTCCATGATTTTATCCACATATTCGACAATTGGCCTTCCACAGCGTGGTGCATCTTTGACATCGAAATTACCGGAACGGAATCGACGAAACCAAAACTGTGCTTGATTGGCTGTTACAGTATCAAAACCACAAACACTATTCACATTTTCAGCCATCTGGCTTTCGTTTTCACCTTTATCGAACAAAAACTGTAAAATATAACGAATTTTCTCTTTGCTGGTGTCCATCTTTGACGTGAGCTCAAACAAAACTGAGTCAACCATTCACAAAACTGTCAAATAAGTTTTTGTAGTACAAAATGTCAGCTTTCTAACGCCATCTAGTGTAAACTGATCATACTTTTAGAGCGCGAGATACAATTTATTAAAGCCATCTATTGGAAAAATAATGGATTTCTTTTTACTAAACCTATTATTATATCTAATTATTTCTTCTCCCTGTCCTAATATTTTTATATTTTGGTCACATTTTTATGCTTATTATTTCAAGATTTAATATTATATATCCACTTCTTAAAATCATATTCTTTTTCACAGTTTTCAATCTTGTTTCATTTCGTCTGGATTCCCAAGGTAATTAGATTTTTTTTAACCATGATCCTGCACTTGTTATCCTCATTTGTTGGTTGTTCGCTTCTACTCTTTATTATTATCATTTGGGTCTTACATCCTTCTCCTGTCTGTTTTAAGTAGTCGCTTAATGTTTTCCTTTCTTCTTTCACTTCCTTTGGAGAATCTTCTAATAGTTACACCTCTGTTCCCTTTAGGTTTTTTGGCTTTTCCTTCCTGAAGTCTTTTGGTTCTCATTATTTCACTATGTTAAAGTACCTTTTTATCAGGTTCATTTTCTTAGGCGCCTCCACCTTTCCTCTTAATTTTTCTTTATTTTCTTTCTACTTGCTTCTTCGGTGCTTCATTTTCTTAATAAAAGCTTTCATTAAACCCACGTTCTTATCTAGCTTTGTATTTACTTCCTTCAATTCTATTTTTACCTCTTTAAATTGCTGATTAAACCATTTAGTTAGTATTTATAGAATTTTTTATTCCATGTTCTAATGTAATACTATTTACTCTTCCAGATATGCAGTCTTTCTAAACTTCAGCAATAGATCTTACCTATCTTTCTTGAATTATTAGCTTTAAATTCTAATCTTCACTTCTTTATGTGATATCAGCCTAAAGTTATTTTAGGTCATTTACTTTACATTACTTTTTTCAATTTTGGGCAAAATCCATTCTCTTCTTTATATATTACTCTACCACTCTTATTTCTATATATTAAAAACTTCCATCACTTGCTATGATCTTCAAACTTCAAAACTATTCACAAGGTTCCATATTTTTATTACCGAATGTTAAAAATCTTCTCAAGCATAAAATTACAAGCAATTTATTTAACTCTGGAAAAATAAAATTGTCAAAAGAATACAACCATCTAGTTTACAGTTTGTAAGAAAAAAATTTAAATTTATTTTCCAAATACTCACCGGTAAAACAAGAAATAATTAAAATTAAAAAAGATATTTTAAATGTAACCTCTTATGAGTGAACTAACTAAGCTAAGGCCACATTTGTGCATGTACAAACAAGTTTGTCATGGTTAATATACTCCATTATGCAACATCAAAATGACTCATTTTACCCCAAATTTTATGGCCCTCAAAGTTGATAGTTAGGAAGTAACCAATTGATAACCCCTTCATTTGGAAAATTCTTTGTCGACCAGCTTTAGCCATATTTCGACTGCAACTCAGCTGAAACTTTACGATATCCCCAAATGGAAGCAGACCTTAAATATCTCATTACAAAAAACCAGCTGGCTTCTCTACATTAAATTTAATTAGACCCTACTTAGCAGCCGCTTCACGCTAATGAAGACAGTAATTTTTTTGCACAGCAGTGTCTTTCTTTACTCCCAATAATAGTCGGCTGCTTGCCATTAAGAAACATTCATATTCACAATTAATGCAATTATAGAATTGCTATTGAACCGTTCATTGTTCTACCATTTCTGTGCGGCTCTGTGGGAGCTCAGAACATGTTTACACTTTCTTCAGAATAAAAAATGTAATCCTCTGCAATGGGTATAAAATAAAATTATACATTTTTATTGCCAGATGTGCTGCACATGCAAAGAACATAAACATGAATTAATGCCTCTGCAAAAATTAACTAATTATGCTAATAAGCTTGTAAAAACGTTTGCTCCGTCTACCTCTACAACATAATAATGTAAAAATAGGCTCAATCTTAAATAAAGTGATCAACAATACTTTTCAGATTGTGGTGGCATTTGTTTCTTTCAAACCGTGACAATATTAACATCTTCTTTTCGAAACTTTTAAAATGATTGACAGAGTTTGTACTAAGAACAAATTAAAAAAGAAAACAGCAACAGAAAAACAAGAAGCTCTAAGTTGATTGGACTGTTTTACAGCCTTGAATCACTAGCAAACTCAACTTGTTAATCAAGCCAAGTTTAATGACAAATGCCTATGGGAATATCCCCGTCTACTGACAAAACAGTAAACTAACTTTTGCAATGATATTTATGAATAACAGAATATTTGGTGTAGTAACAGAGGTTTAAAATTTAAACACAAAACAACTTCTAGCTTATAATGGATGTTGCTGTTGCAAATGGGACAATAAAATGTGTAGGTACAAGCAAAAACGACTTGATTGAATTTATTTGTCTAAATCAAATTTATATAAAATAAATCATGACTGAAAGCTTACTGTATGCAAATTTTGATATTTGATAATGCCAATTTCTTATATTAATGTCACATAACCTTATTTATTAATTTGGTCAACCATCACGTAATACACAACTTAACTACTACTTCTCTCACCTGAGTATCATTATATCGGTCAATATCACAGTTATTAGAGGATTTCCGTTTTCGTTTCTCGTTAGGTGGAGATTCCCGCTCCATTATCATCCGGTCACGCCTTGGCACATCCACTGTCTCCTCCTTGTTGTTTAGCGAGTTGTGGTCGGTGAGCCCCCGAATCTGGAGGGCCTCAGCCGTCTTTAGGAACATGGGGAGCAGGTTCTGCGACACATTCACCTCCCCCTTGTACATGAAGTCGAGCAGCGCTCTCATCTCGTGATAATTGACATCTTTTAGGAATATTATCGGGTGGGGGTGCGTGTTCTGAAGGAATATTGTTTCGAAGTAGGGACTGCAAGCTGACAGAATGGTCTGGTGTGCCTTGAAGGTTTCGCCATCGCAGGCCAGTGTCACGTCGCACAGGGCCTCGCGCTTCAGCAGGCTCGTCAGAACGTCGGTCAAATTCGTCGGGTGATTATTCCAGCGCAAACAAAACTGTTGATCCATTTTGCTTCTAGCGGTGCAAGTTTTTTGATACCTGCAGAACAAACATTGTTAGTGAACCATTTCACACCTCCATTCGGCAGCAGCGAAATATTCCGCCGTTGTCACAAATATTTCAGTACTGCTACGAGAATGACCTGGAAACCGCGCCAAGCAATAAAATACAGTTATTTAATTGTGCATAATTGCCTGGCCGCCGTGGGCACGGGATTCGGGGGCGTCTTTGAAAATGCCCCGCGAGCGCGCCGCGCGGGTTCCACTTACCGAAGGGCTCGCTGGACATGGGAAGGCGCAAAAGAACAAAATGGAACGGGCGCACTTTCGTAAGCATGCCCTTAAAAGTACTTATACACGCCGAGCGTTGGTAGGCGTCGGGCAACGGCTCCGCGAATTTGCGTCGCAATTTCGCCGCGTCCGCGAAAATACACGCGAATTCCTGAACAGCCCGAGCGAGCGCGACCGCCAAAGAGGCCCATTAATTAACCGATATAAAACTGTACATTCGTCATCTTTACCGCCATTATGGCTTCTGTGCCATGATTTCTTCCCGATCGGGCTCGTGGCGCCCGTCTGGACTCCGCGAGATGGCACGAGAGCGGCCACGGGTCCAGGCGGTGCCGCGAGCGGCCGGATGCGGCCCGCGAGAGCCGCGCCCGGAAAATCCGCGGGAGTACTTACCTTTTGCCCAGTTTTTCCCATCACAGCGCCTCCCGAATTTCAACCTTCTACACTGCCATGCCGATCTGTCAGATTCTGTTATTTTTGTTTTCCAAGTTCGGCAACCGAAAAAAATTGATCGCAGCGCTTCTGAGAGCGGCCTTGCCATTTACCGGAGCCGCGGGAAGCTGTGGACGGTCGCGCGATTCGTGCCCTACGTAAAATGGGCCGTTTTTGTTTGTTTCGGCCGAATTATTACATAACTCTTAATTATTTTTGTCGTTTTGGGGAGTGCACGCTCTGTGGCGCGGCTGGTTGCATACGCTGCAGGCGCTGCTTTCTTGTTTCTTGCCTCAAATGGCGCATCCTGTACCAATTCTTCGGCTCCGCATCGAAAAATCGAGGCGAAGAATCTTTTAAAGCGATAGCATGCTCTACTAACGCTTTATTCGTAAACTAATCACAAATTAAATGGGTGTTAATGGCTTATGAAAAACAGGGAACAGCACATGACCAACTTGGCTTTCTGTCGAGCAACAACAAAAAGAAAATTGTTGCAAAAATGAAAATTGAATCCATTTTAATATTGTTGAAATATAAACCTTTACATCATTAAAATACTAAAATTAATAAACAATACATGTTTTTCTCTTTTGGCAATTTACATTTCAATAAAGAAGATACGTAACATAATTCTATTGCGACTGAAACTAATAAACATGCATGAATATATAAAAAACCTCTTTTCATCCTCTTCTTCTTTTGCTTCTTTTTTCTTCCAGTTCTTCTTAAAATATATATATATATATATATATATATATATATATATATATATATATATATATATATATATATATATATATATATATATATTCAGACATTGTTTCTTTAACAAATCAAATTATTTTTTGACGTTCCAAATAAACAGGAAAGAATTCCACCTGATCTTCGAACAATAAGGAAATTTCGCAATCTTTCGACATCCATCAAATTGCAATATATCAGAAAACATTGAATTTTTTATTAAATGAGTTGAAAATTTGTGTTAATCCGAAGATAAAGGACAATAACCAAAGGAAAAATAAAGAAAAAATTCAGCAAAATCTCTACGCGTGAAGGCATATCTATTTATGATATGGGCTAACTTTGTAAAAAACTGATTTCTCTAAAGACTGTCATATTAAATTAAGCAAAATTTAGAATTTTTTTCACCAGAACTAGCAGATTGTCTATTCTGAATTTAAAGCTTTTGGGTGACTTTAAAATGAAAAAACATATGACCAAATTATATTGTCTCTTAATACCGAATTTTATGGTAACTACTTAACAAATATATAGAATTAAAAAATATCTATTCTATACTTTATGGTCAATATAAATATACTCAAAATTGGTTTTCTTAAAAAACTGGCAAACATGATATTAAGTTGATGTGAGGTTTTGAAGTTTGAATGTTGTTTTTAAGGGACAGAAGTATTTTAACTTTTAATTCTAACTAACTAACTAAGTAATATATAGAAATAAGATAGAAGAAGAAGAAAGGTGGAATAATATATAAAAAAAGAAAGAGGAGTAGGAGGTACCTTTGCTATCCAAATTCTAACTTTGCCGGCATGTGGTGTTCTCTACTAAATAACCAACGAGGCTCTGACAATCCAGTATTGCGAGGTTTAGCCTGGTATCAGTTCTTCCGAAGCAAAATACTAACCTTTTGAAGACGACTAATGCAACGAAAAAGGAACATAGGAATAGCGGCATGGAGTATTTACAAGAAAAGATAGTGAGAAAGTGGAAAAATGACTAAATATAAAATACAATTAGTGGAAATGCAATGGGAAGAGAATGGCAGAGACTAGAGAAAAGAACACCAGAGAGCTAAAGAGAATTGCTTCAAACAGATAAGGTTGCTAAAAGAGGTCGAGGCTCTTACGCTATATAGCAAGATGTTAAAACGAGAAAAAAGAAGAGGGTGGATTTTGCGCAAAACTAAAAAAAATAATGATCTAATGTAAGTAACCTAAAAAGATGTAAAAAACAAAGGCAACTTTACATTCCACCAAGACAGACCACACATATTGTAGAATGGTATAGAAAAATAAATATAATATAATATCTGGGAAAATAATTAGTAATTATTTGAAGATAAAAGAAAATATTCTAAGAATACCAAAAAACAAGTAGAAAGGCAAGCAGCGGGAATAAAGATACTGAAAACAGAAATAAGAAATAAAAACGTAATAAGTCGTATAGTAATAGATGACAGAGACTAATCTGAAAAAAGATTAAAAAAAAATAAAATTAGAAGAAAAAGCACTTCGATAATAATAGAGTTAACGGAAAGGAAAAACGTTGGAAATTCTCATATTTAAAAAACATTTAAAACGGAGATATGGTCATCTAAAGATTATCCTAGAGAAGTAGAACAGGTTAAAGAGGATGGAAATTTGTGAAAAACATGTGACTTTAAAAACTAGAAAAGATAGTTAAAGCAGCTAGAACGCACTCAAAGTTATTATTAAAAATTTATGAATTGGTACAGTGAATAACACTCCGAAAATATGATACTAGAAGCTAGTATGATCGCCTACATTTCTTGATATATGTTAAGCCATTACAACTAATGCAACTTTTTGATTTTAGAAAATTACCAAACATTTTTCTTATACTTGTCCTTTTTTCAATAATAAATTGTCATCTTCATAATATTACAAAAGCTAAAAAACTTGACAAATTAAACAGATTGGAAAAAGAGAGGGAGAAAAGTGGAAAGAGGGATACAAAGAAAAATGTCATTCTACGAAGGATTGATAGTAATCTAGCAAAGGCGTCATTCACTACTTCTTGCAACTTGGTGAAACAGTTACATACGTATCCTATTGTAATTAATTGAACGTTTCGCACGAGAAATTGCCGTTTAAAACAGTCTTTTCTAATTAATAGATGCTGGCTGATACCTCTTGATTTGGGTACGGAGTTCTTCTTCAGCAACCTTATTTACCTAACATTTTATCAACAAATTTTCATATTTCTTAGATTCTGAACAACGATATGCAAAACCAACTCTAAGCTAACCGAAATACTGTAATTTAGCCTCACTTACTAACAGACTTTTATATTTTCCAAAGTTTAGATAACCACATGCAAAACCAACTCTATGCTAACTGAAAGTTAATTTCGGTCTTTGAAAACTTCATTAAACTCTACATGTGCTATTCGCACGTAGATCGCTTAATTTTATGATGCTATGTACCAAATCTAAGTAAAGAAAAATAGTTTGCGGGCAAGGCTAACAATCTACTTATAATAATGGTAAGGCCTACGCCCCGCGTGGGAGCACGGCCTGCGAACTGAGAGGTTAAGGCTCTCATACGTTCGCTCTCTCTGTCCGGTCGTCGCGCACCATCTCTGATGCGGGGCGATGTGGCAAGCACCGCACCTTAGACGACCACCATTATTACCCCTTGTTCGAATGAACGCAGGTACTCAATTATTTTTAGTGACTGAGTAGGCCACCCGCCAGGCATCAGAGAGCACCGGGAATTGAACCCGGGTCCGTCAGCATCGCAGCCTGCCCCTCAACCACGGGACCACGCTGGCTTAACAATCTACTTATAGTAAACCATATACATGGCTTATAGAACCAGTGCAATTCCTCAGATTAGAACGGACAATTCGTTGACGAAATTGTCGTGAAAATGGAAATAAAGCAGAACATTATACGAATAGCAACGTAGAACATAAATTTACTAAATAATAAAAATCGGAAAGAAAACAAAAAAGAAAGGCAAAAATCATTGTGGCTTAGCAAACATTTCTTAATATATAATAGTGTCAAAAATATAAGAAACTAAGAGAGGGAGTTGCACAAATGATTCATAGAAAGTTGACTCGGAATATAGAAGAATACAAACATGTACCAGAAAAAATAATTGTAATAAAACTTGGAGAATAAAAAATCAACAATTGAATAAGAATTACAAAAAACTTCAAAAACCAACTAACGCAGTCTCCAAAAACGAAGTTATCGCTATACTGGAGAACTTTAATGAGCAAATAGGAAACAACAATTTAATGAGAATTACTAATAAACTTCTGCTTGCAAAATATGTTTTGAATAAACAATACATTCTTTAAATATGAAGAAAACATAAAGATACATTTACTAACACAAAAGAAAATTATAAATTACATATTCACAAACAGACAACTATTAGACGTACAATGTTTGTAATCTGCAGCTGTAGATGATCATTATCTTGTTTTTGGAAAAGTTCGAATAACAATAAAGAAACCTTATAAAATAAGGCCAACACTTTGTCAAAAAAATACAAGTAATAAAGCTACAAAACGAACCAATAAAGAACTTATTAGCCAAGGCTAGAAAAATGTAAATAATAACACGGTAGTAGAAGACACAAAACAGTTAAAGACAGATCAAAGATAATAAAAACTGAAGTAAAGAAAGCACGTTGGGAATTTAAAATAAACAGAATGTTAGGAAGATCGAAAATACACTATGGTTTTGTGAGAAAGTGATATTATTGGGAAAAATAAAAGCTTTTCTCAAACAGAGATTAAACAAAAATAAAATATAGAACAACTTACAATGAAGCAAATCCATTAGTAAAAATTAGGAAAAAGCAAAACAACGAAAACGTTTTTTAATAAATAGAACAAGTCTTTTATGCTTTGCAGAAGGAAATTTGAAAAATTATATGAAGATAACAATAAGAAATAGAAAAACCAAAAAAAAAGTAAAATACACAAAAAATATATAGATAAACTATCTAAAACAGAATGCTTATATGCAATCTAACACAAGAAACACTAAAAAAGTTATTATTGAAACGACAGCCATCTAGAAGAATTACTTCAAAAATTAAACACCGAAAAGTAGCTGGAAAGCTTGTAATCGATAATTAGGTTATAGAACAAGTATCACATAAAGTATTACACGATAACAACTCAGAATACGAAAAAAAAGAACAAATAGAACCATATGAAATAGCAGTTTAATTAACACTATTTGGAAAAATAAACACCTGGGTATTAAAGTGAAATACTGTCGATCAATTATGATTTACACAACCAAGACAAGGCCAGAAATATATAAAATGCAGAAAGGCATAAGATCAAATTGAATAAAAATAGTAAGAAATATGCAGGAAAAACACTTTGGCATGGAGAAACAAATGAAAATACAATGTAGATATGAGAAATAAAAAACATTAACACATGGATTAGAAATATAAAAAAAGTAGTGACAATAACTAGAAATATGCTACTGGCAAGTCGAAGTAATACAAAACGTCTACGTAAAAGATTTATAACGAAAAAGTCAACATTACCATGTTACACTGAAGAAAAAGAGGAAAACGTGCGTACTGTAAAGAAAAATGTAATGATGAAAACTAAGAGGAAGAAGAAGAAGAAAAGGAAAAACAAGAAGAAGAAGATGACAACGAAAATCCAGAAAAAAGAAAAAAAAAGAAGACTTTCTTAGTAATCAAAATTTAGATTATTATATTTTTGTTAACAAGACCACTTTAGTTGCTATTACAATCCAATTTTTTTTTTTCGAATTCATGTAGAGCAGTATGCACAAAGAAGAAATGTCCCATTTTTGTCGTGGTCAAATCATGGAAATCCCAAGGAACTGATTTATGAGTCTGGTTCTTAAGTACTAATGGTTTGAACAGTCACATGAAATTGAGGTAACATCAAACAATCATATTCTAATTTTTTATTTCCAATCAAATGAACTCCTTTCCACTTGAACATACATTTTCGTATAAATAATTTAATATTCGATAAGATAATTGAGTCAAATTATATTGCAAATAAAAAATTGTTTATCTATTTGTATATTCACACCCATTATATTGTTCATAGAATTCGACAAAAATCCATAGATATAATAATAATTTTTGTCGAATCTTAAATACCAGAAAAGGCAAAGTAAAAACGTTATATTGTACCTTAGGAGAGGCCTTTTTCATAGCTATTTTTTAACTACATTCAAAATAGTGGCTGTTATTCTTCGTCATGTCTTCTGTCATGTCTAGTATCAACTAAGTGACTCAACCGATTTACAAACAAAAAACGCCATTTTGGTTTTCCATTCATGGAGATCTCAAGAAAACTTATCAACTTTGGCTGCCAACTTATATTAAAATGACGTCCGTATAAAATTTAACATAAAAGTAATTTTTTGTCTGTTCTCGAAAGTTACAGAGATAAACAAAAAACGGCATATTGTACCTTAAGCAAAATGCTTTTTATATATATTTTTAACCCCATTTATTTATTAAGCAAAAATAAAATTGTGGCTGACTGGCTTTGTCAAAGTCCAGTATCGATTAAACGACATAATCAATTTACAAAAATAAAACAACAACTTGAGCTCTTGTTTTTGGAGACTTAGGATTTTGGTTCCTACCTTGAAATAAAGACGGTTATGTAAACGACTAAAATAAAATTAATTTTTTTGCATGAGAAATGCGTTTTTCAAGAGATTTTTTTTCAATGCGTTTATATTCAGAGAAAAACAAAGAAGTGATCAATTCTTTTTGTTAGTGTGACACGCCCTATATCGGTCAAACGACATAATCGAAAAACACTATTTTGGTCTTTTATTCATGGAGACTTTAAGAAAGCTCTCCAAGTTCCTTTGTCATTTAAAAAAATGACGACACTAAAATCCTGATATTAAAATGACATTTTGTCGGCTAGACCAAAAAAAAACTCTTATTGTAAGAAGGCGCTTTTCATAGTCCAGTCTCTTACAACATTCATCGGCTAAAAGACATAATCGATATACAAACGAAAACCCTATTTTGGTTTTTTATTCAATGAAACACCAGAAAAACTTACCAACTTAAATCGCCATTTTGAACTTCTGTAATTACAGTCAGTTTTTTGATTCTCAAAAATCGAACAAAAAACAAAAACAGCGTATAGTACCTTCGCATTATTTACCATCTTCTCAAGAATAACCACCGATTAGTGGTTGCAGAAATTGCTTCTGTCGACTTCTGAACGAAGCAAAACTCTCGTATTTTGAGAAAAAACAAAATTTTTTAACTTAAAATGCACATATGCTACTCAAACTCAATAAAAAAAATTGATAATTTGTTTTTGACTACATTGGAATACACTAAATATAGTCTGGACCTATCGTCCTATTATTATTATTATTATTTGTTTGGACCTTTACAAAAACCACTTGGAGAACATATATTCAACGGTGCCGAAGTTTATTACCCTAATTCTGGAGTAAGTATAGAACAAATAACAAAAGAAAATATGGGAATAACAAATACAGATAAATTAAATGAAAAGTAATTCGATTTAGTACTGTCAACTTAAGAATGATAGTGATATGTATCCAATTATAAAAATAAGCTAATTTCATATAAATTTATAGACCGATAGAGAAAACATAGTTTTTCAAAATATCATAAGAAAGGAGTTATGTAAAAAAAGCAAATTTAGAAAATGTTTTTGAATTTTCCAACTGATTTTCTGGTTTCTTAATAATTAAAACAAATGCAGCGAGGTATTACAGTTTTTAAATTTAGGTGTTGAGATATAAAAAACTTTTTAGACTTTTCCCATTTACAATGTGCATTTGAGGGAGCGAAACAATTTAATTATTTAGGAATAGGGGCAGAAATAGTGTGAGGGCGCGTTTTTTATTTGTTTAAAGGCAACAGCATTTATTCCTTATCGAATTAAGTTGAGAATACGCGGTATTTAATAAAAGGAGTGGTAACAAATGTAAGCAAATTGTTGAAGTTGAATAAAAATGATGGAAAATTGGAGGCATGGAAAGGAAAAACAAATAGGAAAACAATGGAGGTGTACAAAATATTAGGCAATTAATGAAAGCTAAATGGATTTGCTGACTTGGACATGTACAAAGACTTCTCTACCGAGAAGGTCGTAAAGGATGTGTTGCAGCGTAGAACAAAAAGGAAAAAGGAAAGTCCAAGAAGATCTAAGAGAAATGAACGTTGGAAACTGGAAGCAAGTGGCGAAGGGCACAAAAATAGAAGAACGTAACTGCACAAATTATTGCATACTTTGAAATCTCTGACTGTGTGACATGGGTTGACGATTATATGATATATGTATTTTTGCTCTTTCAGGTCCTCGGACGACTCTATACCTCTATTATATAGTAATACTCAACAAAGTTATCTGAGCCTTTATTGGCCTTTCCTCTAATTGTCGCAAAAAGTATAAATTTGAGACTTAGATTTAGATTTTTATACATAATTTGTCCAAAAACTTTCGAGTCCTACAAAAATTGTGATATATTTGAGAGGCCTCGTATTTGGTATTTGCCATCTTTCTATCTATATCTATTGAGCGCTTAGTTATCTAGTATAGCCAAATGTTATTGAATTTTCCTAAACAAGTCTCTCTTCCACGGCTCATTGGTGTCTAGAATTATTACACTTTTCAAGTGCCACAGTAGGTTCGCATAAAAATTTTTGAATTTTCTAATTTTTTTGTTTCTTAATAATTTTAAAATACCACGAGCTGTTGCAGTTTTCTTCCTTTGAGTGTATAGAAAAAACCTATTTCAAGATTTTTTCCATTTTTAATTAGTGAGATAACCCCTGAATGATATTTATTTTTCTTAGAACAATGATGGCAAGCAGTAAGGATTAACACGCTACCATTACATTTGGTAGAGACGCTGCTACTGCTCACATAAAAAATATTTAACATTTCAAATAGTAACATTCTCTAGGTTCAAGCGCTTCAGATTTTCACTTACCTTGTCGATCTGGAAGGCACTATAAAACAAAATAAATACTAAACTGCAGAAGAGTGTTATAGGTAACATATACCAAAAACACACCTTTGCATCACTGTTAAAGAAATTGGCCTTCTGCCTATTTCTATACCTTCATAAAGGTTACAGAAACAGACCTTAAAGATCAATTTAATTTTTAAGCAAATAATGGTTAAGCAGTAACAACAAACTACATATTAGAAATTACATTTTTTCAAAATTAAATATTTTACTTCAAAAATATTCCAATTTGGACAAGATAATCAAGTAGAACAGCTATTGTTTTAACCAACTAATTAAATAGTTGGCGGTAATCTGCATGAAATCTGATTGACTTTCTTCTTAATCGTTCTCCAATAAAAGAACATTAAAAATGTTTATAAACATTCTTGCATCTTTAAAAAATTTCCTTCTTATTATTAGCATCTTCATTGTTGAAGTGTTCAATTCAGTGATTCATTAGAGAGATATGAAATATTTTTCTATTTAACTATACATTTGTAAAAACTGAGAATTACTCCGCTAAGCCTTCAAACATTAGAGTAGAAAGAAAATTGCATAACAAATAGGTCTGTCGTGTTGGCTTCATGGGCAGTTCAACTCATCACAACTCGATGGCTTCTCCATTCGACGGCTCTCTTCGTTCCAGCGCTTGAACACAACAATCTGCATGCGAACAAGCACAGGGATAAATTGCTTTATACATTTTTTGTGCGATTTGAAATTTGCCAAACATATAAATAGCGAGAAAACCAGTTTGATTTTCACATTGCAAGAACTTGTTCTATGAACACACAATTAGCATGCAAAGCTCTTCTTTCTTCGAAGCGGCCGTCCTTTTTTGTCATAAGAAAATGCTGATTTACCTTTGATGGCGCAGCGATTACCTTGAACTTGAAGTTTGCCGGTCTTCTTTTTGCGAAATCGATTTATGCTAGGTAACCTGTTGCGCGCCAGAGAACAAGCAATTAAATTCAAATTCTGTTAGCCGCTCGAGCAGTTAAAAGTCATGCCCCCAATTATGACGAAGCACTTCGCGTTTTAGTTCAAAAGTTGTTAAACATGGTTTCAGATTTAAAAAAAAAGAATTGTCATAACTGAATGAAGTTTAGTCAGTTAAAGCGACTCGTTTGGTGGAGGCGCTCCGGTGAACCCCCTGTTTCGCCCTCACTTGCACAAGCTCGGTCTGTACGCGCTCGTTGTCCCGGCAGCTCTGTCGCCATCAGACTAATCCAATTATTTTACAAGTTCGCTGATAGCAACTGTAGCCGGGTTGAGAGCATGTGCAGCGATAAGTTGTTTGCACCTTTCCCATGCGTATACAGGTTGCACCAGCCCCTTTCTCATTCAAATGTTATTTAATTGAGTGGCGGAAGACCACCCCTTCCAGGTGATATTGGTAAAGGTGCATTTACTTCACCATACCTGATGTGCTCATAACATCATTATGTTGACCACAAAGTTTGGTATTAACAAATCTTTCAGTTGTAAACCTCAGAAAATAGACCTCTTAGACAGTACGTCGTATTTTAAAATACTTTTTTCCAAGCATGCAGATAAAAACTGATGTTGAAAATGTTTTGCTGCTGGCGCCGGTTCGAGCTGCCCTTGAGCTACACCTAGCAACTAGGTAGATAGAATGTGATGCATGCATTCGATTCGTCTACTTCTACTCCATGCTGCCCCTAAATTGCATAGCAACGATTTATCGGCACCTGTTTACCCTTGCACAAGAAATATTATATTTGAGAAAACTTGGAAATCTTGGATAATTTTTACGATAATTGTTATAAACAGTAATAATGTCTCTTAAATGTATTTTATCCCCCTACTGCATTAATTATCTTAGATTCTCAAAACTGTTTCAATTTTATTTTAATTTATTTAGAAAATTATAATCTGTCCTCTAAGAACAATCAGTAAATTGAATAAATAGTTTTATTTAACGGCATAAGTAGTCCAGTGACTTGATAAAAGAATACAGTACATTTAGGTTCGTAGGTCTGTTAGACTCATTAAGGTATTCTGAAAGATTTTGGTAATAGATGGTACTGAATTTTTAGATTTTTTCTTCAACTGTAAAAATGGTTATTATTGGTCACAAAAACAGAGAGTATTTGATTTGAAGTCGTTGTATAATTCTTAAATTTGAATGCAATTCTGTAGTTGAATTCCCACACATCCAAATGAATTAAGAATACATTTGTACAGAAGTACTTTTTTTTTATTTTTTACTCTAAATTTCAGCTCTTATCTATAATATGTGTCTGGAAAAAGTTATGTAAGGTACAAAAATGAAGCTGCGAGACGTTTTTAACGGGGCATTGTTTTTTCCTAACGTATGTCGACGATGTGCATCTAATAGAAAGATCCTAGTTAAATTTCCCTAGGTATTTTTCTACCAATAACAATGCTACCACTGGCACCACTCTTAGGGTAACTGGAGCAGGTAAGTCTTATCTATAATAGATCATCTTAAAACTTGAAATACCCCAAAAATTAGTAAACTTTGTTAATCTGATTTAGAGTTAGGACGGGAGCTAAGACAAGAAAAGTTATCTCAGCTATTTCCTTCAATTTGTGGAGAAAGATGACGTTTTTTAAACATTATGTTTCGTGGCGTGTGCCAACGATGTGAATCTGATGAAAAAATATGAGTTAACTTTCTTATAGGCATTTATCTTCGTTTGGCTCAATTTATCTGGCATAGGAAGCTCTACCGCCGTTACAGATTTTAGGGTAACTGGAGCATACAAGCATTATCGGTACTTTTAAGCGAGAATCCGTCTGTAGAATTATATAAAGTCAGGTTTGAAACAAAATAAGTTATAAATCAGGAAAACGTGATGTCAACTATTCCCTTTAATCTGTGCATAGAAAAAGTCGGAAGGTTTTTTAAACAGGACATTGTATTTTCTGGCATATCTGACAATACGCACTTGATGGAAAGATATAAGTTGGCCTTCTTCTGGTTATGTCTCTTTATCTGGATCGGTAGCTACGCTACCTCTGGCATAATTTTTAGGTTGACTGGAACAGACAAGACTGACTTGTACATTAAACGCATAATACCGTCGAGGTCATGTTAGAGTATGGAATAGTCGAGAAATGAGAAAATATCGAGAAAATGATTTGAAGAAAATAAATGACAGTTTAATTTGTGGCTAGAGAAAGTTGTGTGGGTTATTAGAATTAAACCAAGAGGCTTTTTCTAATAGGATATTATGTTTTGCGTCTTGTACTTACGATGTGCACATGTTGGAAGGTTCTAATTGGTCTTCTTGTAGGAATTTATCTTTGTTTGGCTTGACCTGTTCAGAACAGAAAGCTTTACTGATAGCAACGCTGGACTACACTAGCTTTACTGGTACTTCAAGCCGAGAATACTGTCAGTAGTATTACAAAATTATAATTTGGAATATTCAAGAAATTAAAGAACATCATCAAGATAACTTGAAGAAAATGACCAGTATAGCCTGCAGAGAAGATAGTCTGTTGCAAAAGTGAGAGATAAGACGAGGTATAAAAATCTGAAGAGAGTTGTGTAGGATATTAAAATCAATTCGGGAGACTAATCTATCTGAATATAGGCGTTAAAGTGGATGCCAATATGCTGAGAATTTTCTAAAAATCGACACAGTTCAAGTCGTCAACTTAATTTTTCATTTATTTTTCTTGTTTTAAATATTTTTAACCAAATTAAAAGCAAAATTATATTTTTAATTTATTGAAGCATCATAAAAACACAATCATACAAACTTATTTTTTACATAATTTCTTGACTTAGAAACGCACTTCTTCTAACAAATAGGTATTTTTTTGATCCCGTTATCGTAAATCGTCAAATCTTTGCCTCCCAAGTGCTTCTTTTGGTGGTTGAAATAAATAAAAATCGCAAGGCAATAAGTCCGTACTATAAGGAGGATGTTTCAGTGTAGTCCAAAACAAATTCTCAATTTTGTGTCGATTGAGATTTTCTTGTGAATTTCTTTCAATATTTAAGCAGTTTATATTTACAGTTCATAGTGTAAAGAAGGTTTTGTACGTAATTGATTAGTAAATTTGATCTTTTCTGTTTCTGAAAATGGCAAAAAAGCAGTGAAGTTAGTGTAGAAAAATGCGTAAAATATACCATTACACGAACAAGGAAAGTCCCAAGTCGAGATTGCCATGCTGGTGAAATTATCGTAATGTGCAGTACAATCTGCTATTAACCGGTTTGCGAAGACTGGCTCTCACGCAAATAAATTAAGAGCGGGGAAAAACGCGTGAGTACCAAGCGCCAGGAAAGAAAAATTGTACGAGAGTATGTAAAGACTGAAAAATTCTTCTGAGCTCGCTGTAGCTTTCTCGGAAGAAATTAGAAAACTAAATAACAATGGTTACTTTTGTTTTACTATTATATATTTAAAATAATAGGTATTTTTAAATGTGTTTCTTTTTTTCTTTTATACAGATATTACAAACCCCGGGTACGATTTTCGTCAGACGAAGCATGAGCGAAGAATATCATCCAGATTGTGTGGTGCCGACTATTAAGCATGGGAGAGGCAGCATCATGGTCTAAGGCTGCATGGCTGCCGGTGATGTCGGCGAAATACTTCTTTGCGAAGGTCATATGAACAGTGAAAGCTACGTTAATGTTCTATAAATTGCTCTACTACTTTCGTTAACTCGTATTTTCGGCTACACTAACTTAGATGGTGTCAAATTCCAACAAGACAATGCTCCTTGTTATAAGTCAGGTTTAGAGAAAACAGTATTGTCTTGTTAGATTTGTTTGCCCAGTCCCTGGATCTGAACCCAATCGAGCATCTTTGATGCATTCTGAAGGGTAAATTCAGGGAGCACAACATAACTTCCAAAACAGCTTTAAAAAATGCGTTACTCCAAGAATGAAACGAGATTAATGCAACTAAATGTGCAAATCTTGTACACAGCATGCCCCAAAGAATCACCGCTGTCATTAAATCAAAGGGTGGACCGACAAAATATTGACAATTTACATTCATTCATACAAATAAACCAATTTAGTTAACAAAAGTTGTTTTATTTTTTATTAAAATTGAAACACGCAGGTGTGCCTAATACTTTTATATATATATATATATATATATATATATATATATATATATATATATATATATATAACTGGCCTGTTTAGTAAAACCGCACTCATTTACGTATGTGCATTATAGTCCATCATCATCGGCTGCTAGGTTACATCACGAACGCGCAAACTATTTCCATTATATTAACATTAGCTTGATATTTTTACAACAGACCTCGTAATTCTAACTAAATTCATATATATATATTATCTCTTATTTAACTCTTATATTGCGAACCATTGTAGACATGTGTCTAAAAAATATATGTTTTAAATTTATTCTATGTACATCTGAAAAGAATTATGCAAGTAGCAAAAATTTGAAAACATTTGAAAGTGGTTTTCCCGCTACTCCTTTATCCGATCTTGTCTATTTACAAATTCAGCCGAGATGTTAACCTAAAAAATTAGTGTCTAAAATTTTATTTAAATTTGATAATAATTGTGGTAGTTATCTTGTCTGTAAGGTCTCGTTATATCCCTTACATACAGGATGACTTTTTTTGATGTTTAGTACAGGGATGTCAAACAGCGTAACTAGAGAAATGCTTTAATAGGGAAAATGTTGCTTACATTTTGGATAGCTAGTACTTCAAAAAAACGACTATTAATTTTTTTAACTTGCTCAGGGAACTTTTCATCTCTCTACCCTTGCTGCAATTACCATAATAAATACCAAATACAAAAATAAATAACTTATTCTGTTTTGCATTCAATGATGTACTGCGTGCCTTGTATTTCTGCACTCGGATATTTTCCCACTTTTGGAGAAATCTGGGGTGACCAAAAATTCAATTTTCTTTAATATTTAAAAAAAGTTTAAATTATAATAGTTACTGTTCTGTGAACCCTTTGGGAACATAAAGTTTAACCCTCGTAATATTTTTTGTCGGTTTCAACGTCTTTGAAGTGAAAAAGGGTTCTAGAAATTTTGAAGAAGCGTTTATATACCAAACTGTTTTCGCCCCCTTAAGAAAAGGTATTTCCAAAAATCTTAACTTAGAGGAAGGATTTTGAAATTTATGTATTTAGTGGTTTTTGACTATACGGCGTTGAATTAGCCAGGACATTAAAAGGTGCTAAATTAAACGCCGGATAATACGTGGAACACTAATACGTTAGAACAGTGAGTTACTACTAAAATTTGAATTGTAAATTATCTGAAAATTTGATTGCATTTTGTAATGAATTTGATTGAAGATTGATTACAAAATTTTATGAATATAGATCGGTCCAACACCTCGTGAGTATCAGCTTGGGGTTAGATCATGTGGGGATGTTGTCCTAGTCAAAGTATCGTTGCAAATCCAAAACCATCGACTCGGTATTGTACACAATTGGACACTTCAAGAAGCACCTTCATGTGAAAAAAATTTAACTAATGCAAGAGCTTAAGGTTAATGATCATTTTCACAGTCAATAATAGAGCATCTTAAAGTAGATTCTCAGTTTAGTTAAAAAATCAACTTTAAGGATGAAATCTATTTTTAAATTAAACGAATTTATAAACAGCAACAAAATTGTTGTATTTAGGATTCGGAAAACCCTCACGTAACTCACGAAAAGTAATTGCCTTGATTCGGCCTTGATTTTGGTCAGGTGACGTGATAGAGCCATACATCTTTGAGTATGATGATGTAAATACTGTAACAGTGAACGGTAATCGTTATTACTACATGATACTCTATTTTTTGATAACAATTGGATAACATCGATCTGGAAAAATAGAGTTGCAGCAAAACGGTACCACAACGATTTCCTGACCGCATAATTTTATGAAACGTCATCAACGGGCCTTCAAACTCTTGTGATTTAACATCAAACGACTTATTTTTGTGGGGTTGCCTAAAATTCACAAACAATTGATGAAAATTTAATATTAAATAAAAATTGAATTATTAAAGCAATTCCTTAGCCATTTTATTTAAAATTTGAATCCAATTTTTATCACTTTTACTATAAAATCTACCCAAAATCCATGATAAGAATTGATATTTAAAAAACTACTGTTCATACCGCACACATTGCAGAAATTAAATTATTTGCACCTTGTATATCAAAATCACCATCATGCAATTATTCATTTTTATATAAATATAATAAATTATCTGCACTTATTATAGTTGTCAATGACACATGATAAAACATATGGAACACTTTCATGTGAAAATAATTAAATAATCAATGAATCGCAGAATTGGAACCTAAGCTGGCTCGCTGTTATAGTATTAACAGTAATTTCTCTTGTATTTCGCAGTTGATTATAAATTTAATAACTAATTTAAAAAAAACTTTTGCTGTATTTTGATCAACAGTTATAGATTTTTTATTTTAGTAATAAATAAAATTATAACGTTTCAATATTTCACGCGCCTATTTTTGCAATATTATAATTTGTCTACAATCTATAACTGACTGAATAAAATAAATTGGCTATTATATTAGCATTTCTGAAGTTTCAAGGGAAACGCTAATTTTGATTTCAAATACCACCTGCTCCGTAGGTACAAGTTTTATCGGAATAAATAACATTTATTATTATTTTATGGCGGCGATTAGGTACCTATTGTTACAAACGAAGCAGTTTTAAACGCTTACCAATTGAAATTGCAAGTTTATTCATAAAATGTCGTATTATTAAAGTGGAAGATTATCGAACATTACAGAACTATAAACGAGGTCTGTTCCAAAAGCATTGAACCAATGTTAATATACTGAAAATAGGTTGCGCGACAGCGATGTAACCTGACAACCAATAAGAGTGGACCGTAATACGCATGGGTAAACGAGAACTACTCCAATGAGTGAGCACATGTAATGTGTAATAATCGCATTTACAATGACTTAGCGAGCATATCAGTAAATCTACATCCAGTTTTGTGCGAAGATAGAACACTTATCCAGAGAAACTATTTGTATGATTCAAAAAGCTTTCGGAAACGATAAAATAAATGCAGCACGAATAAAGGCATAGTATGACAAATTTAGAGCTGCCCAGAAATCTGTTAAAAGTAATCTACGTTTTGAGAAACCAGCAAGAAGCAGAATACCGAAAAATCTTAAATGTGTACAGATTGCAATTAAGAAGAGTCGATGACAAACAGACCGACAACTAGAAGATGAAATTGGGGATTTTAAAAATTGAAGACAACCCAGGCTGTCAACGAAACTCAAAACAATCGAATAAAGTTGCAAAAACATCACTGAGAGAAGTATGAGATTCTAAGTGGTTATTTTGAAGGAGACTGCGGGTAAGTGCAATGCTTCTTGTATCTCACACCATTTTTACCAAAAGTATAGATTTTTTTTAATGTAATTATATCTTTTTATATTATATAGTTTGATGCCATTTTCTGATACCACAAAAATGTTTTAAAACAACAACATTGAAATGCATTTAGCGATATTAGTTGAGCGATTCGCCCCAACAAATAAGATCGATTGGGATTTTGCGTGTCCTGGCTATAAGAAATCATTTAGTTAAAAAAAACTTTCAACGAACAAACGTACATTTGAGCAGATAAATATTGTATCCATAAAAAAAGAAGACTTTGTAAACTGCATTTTGTTTACTATTTGAGGTAAAACTAGATAGGAATGTTAAAGATGATACTTTTGTACCTTTATAAGTAGTGCTGACATCTGTCTACAAAGTCACGAACTACTGCAAGGCTGCCATTATTGCAATCTAAACTGTGTTTCAGATTGTGTATTTAAAGCTACATTGTTTTATAAGAATTTTTACGATTTTAAGATAAAAAGTCTTTTAAGTTTCTGCATCATATATACTGCAATTTTAATAAGATATGATGAGCCAAGCTGGGTAATGTTCGGTTTTATCCCACATTTTCAAAATATTATTTGTATCTATTTTATGAAAATTTATTTAAAATATTGCAATTAAAAGAAACATATAGTGTAATGTAACCTTTTTTAGATGAAATTACCAACAAAAAAGTACAAACAGAGTTGCTTGCAAGAAAGTACAATAGGTAATTTTAATATTCTTTAATTAACATAGAAAACCAAAGTGAGAAAACAGTAGCAAAAAATGTTAGGCCGTTACAAAACAGTTTTTGAGGTATTCCAGAAATTAGGCTAGTTCGTCATCTTTCTTTTGGAAAAGAGTCTTCGTGGTCTAACCTTGGGCAACGTATTAATGAAAATAATATAGGTTATCTTTTCAGCAAAGAGACCAGAATTCAGTGACCAAAAAAACGAGATTAAGAAACTTTAAAAAATCACCATTTATTTGTGTTAAATGATTGAACAGCATGACAGTGGAAAAATTGTTTGGTTTACTGGAATTTATTTACAAACATCACAAAATCTGACCGAACGATGAAACAAGTATCCTTACGATTTCTAACAAACCTTGGTTGTTTATTGTTTGTTAAATGAGAAGCTGCTGTGAATGTAGCAGGAAATTGTATGCCACTGATGTTCGTTTTCCCAAAAGCACAAAGCAACATCTTACTGCTAGATAATGTACTTTCATACTTTTTACTTATCTTATTCTAAGAAACCAGTTCTTGTGGTTTTAGATGAAAAAACAAAACTTTACTTTGGACGTTACATTTATGATTCCATTAAGCGTGTATTACGGATAAGAGGTTTAAAAATGATTCGATACTCATCCTTTTCCACCTTCAATTATATATTAAATAGGAACAGCTTTTCAGTGCAACATTTACTAAAGCTGTTATTATGCAAACATTTATTAAAAGCTTTGAAGATAATGTAATGCATTCATTTAATTCACTTATATTTTCAGTCCACATATTTGCCCGCTTAGAAACGAGTGACTTAAAATATCCAATAATAAATCACAGCAACATACAGTCAAAAGGATACTAAAGCTTTCTCTGGTACCTTTATAGGTTAAATCAAACAACTATCTACTACATCTCAGATGATTCAGCATTTTTGATTTCTTCAAAATTGCCGATGTCCTCCCCAGAGAAACAAAGAATTCAAAAACAGACAAATAAAAGATCAGGAAAAATAACAATTTTATTTTCTACCTCATGCAAGTTAGAACTTGAATTACAAAAGCAGGAAAAAACAACTAAGAAAGTTTCAAAGGGAAATGCTGTTTATAACCTTGATCACGGCGGTTTGGACCTTCTCCACCGTCCTAAAATGGGTTTCTTCCAGGCTGTATTTGAGTTTTGGGAAGCAGTCGGACAGGACCAAGTATGGGCTGTACGGCGGTTGGGGCAAACGTTGCTACGTTGTGCTGGACCAAAAATTCTCCCACGAGCAGCAACGCGTGGCTGGGTGCGTTGTCGTGATTAGTCCAATCAATCTGTCTGAGCCCCTATGTTAAATGGTCACTAATTGTAAACAGCAAAAAAAATTTGAGCATATAGAAAATAAAATTTCAAGAAACTTACACTTTTTGCTCTCAAAATGACTGCCGATAACATAACCTAAAAAAATTTGCAAAAGTCAAAAAAAAACGGTTTTTTGCGAAAAAAAGGAAAGTTGTGCTCGGAAAAAGTTAAAAACATCATGTACTTGTGTAAGTGGTTGTAAAAACAAAACTTGTGGCTGTAAGAAAAATTATTTAAAGTGTACCAGCGTTTGTTTGCATTGCGATTCAACAAAATGTAGTAACTTTGAAACACTTCCCGATAATATAATAAATGTAGATGACAGTTCTGATTTTCTTGAAGAAATTATTGAGAGTGCCGCAGATATGCAAAACACTGAACATATTGATAATGACGAAACACTCGATGATGACATAGAAGACAATGCCACAGACAGTGACACAGGAACAGATAATGCTACATTTAAAAAAGAAAGGTTCCAGATGATAATTAATAATATGAAAAATCTGTTCATTTTTCGTTAATAATAATTAATTATACATAAATATTATTTGTAATTTGGACATTAAACATGTTTGCAAGACATTTCTTTTAATAAAATCAATTTTGAAATTGAATCACTTGTATATGAGAGAAAAAATTATTTCAGCTCCCAAAATCATAGAAAACTATTTTTTTTATTTTATGTGTGTTCTGAAGAAAACTTTTGAATTCTGTTTTAATAAGTACTATGAAATCAAAATTAAACAATTTATTGCCAATAAACCGATGTACGAAAATCACGTCATTTTCAAACACGATTTTCTACGTAAAAAATTAAAAAAAGTCGATTGTTGCTAAAAATAAATTTGTAGTACAACTCCTAACGAAGAAAATAAGCCCTCAAACAAGTCTGTAGGACCATTCGTTTCGATGGAAAAGCCGTTTTACAAAAACACCTTTTTTACGAAAACAGTTATAACTTTGAAAAAATATTATTTTGGAATTGTACAAATACGATTGTTTTTGTCTCACTTAGGACTACATTTTTTGAAATTACTAATTGTTTTCATCAAATATTGTTATTTTTAGAGCAAAAACAAAAAAACGCAAGTTTCAACGGTTTTTTCGATATATCTCGAAAAGTACTAAATCGATCCGAGATCACAAAAATTGAATCGAAATATTTTTTTATTATCTACAACTTTCTAATTTAACTTTTTCTAATCCGAGCACAACTTTAGTTTTTATTTGCAAAAAATGTTTTTTGACTTTTGTGAATTTTTTAGTTATGTTAGCGGCCGCCATTTTGAGAGCAAAAAAATGTAATTTTCTTGAAATTTTATTTTCTATATGCTTAATTTTTTTTTTGCTGTTTACGATTAGTGACCGGATCATTCCCTATTGATTGGACTAGGTGGAGGGTCTAAGTATTGGCGATCTATTTTTGGACGCGAACGATCTTTTTTTACAGGCGTTCGAGAACATTGACGTAAAATTTTACCGTTTGTCCGGCAATTACAAACTTTTTGTCTACCACACATTTTGTGCCAAAGAAGACAATGAGCAGTGGTTTCATCTTTGACTTATTCATACGGGCCTTTTTCGGGAGAGATGATCCCACTCAGAAATTTAATCTCGGGATCGTATTCGAACACCTATGTTTTATCGCCGTTTTCGGAAAATCCTTTTGTTTTGGGACAAAATCTTCGGAACCAACTTTATACACATTTTTCTCATTTACAAATATCCAGTAACAATTTTATGCACTACGGTTTTTGATAAATTCAATCAAACACTTAAATGTCGTCCAACAATTGTTTTACTTTCGTCAAATTTTTATCACTACGGCTCGTTGACGGACGTCCTTTACGTTCTTTGTCTTCTACGGCTTTCTCTTGTCTCCTCAAAAATCCTCGTTTTTAACTTGGTTTTCTCTCCGTAGACTTCCCTTATCAGGTTCATTGTTCCGGGATTCTCAATAGATGACCAAACCATTAAAACGTTTTTGTTCTATTCTCCCTAATGTATTGCCAGTAATTTCTATTTGTCTTCTTATTTCTTCATTAGCGATTCGGTTTCGTCAACATATTCTGATACTTCATCTTTTATTTCGACTACTTGTTTTTTTTAACTTTTTTTATCATCCATACTTGGTACTAATATATAAACTCAACCAATGCTTGACCAATTCTCTTTTGATTATTATTGAAAATATTGTTTTAGCATATGCCTTCTGCTGTATTTTATTTTTGATTTCTATTTAATCTATTTTTTTTCTTTAATAGTTCTGAAGTATTTAAATTTGTCAATTTGGTTTATAATCACGTTACCATCTACAGTTAGTTTGTGTCTATTGTGAGAACTAACAATCAAATATTTGGTTTTTGTCATGTCGCGCGGCGACTCGCATATTCGTGTTCGTCGTCTAAATACTGGAAAAACAAAAAAAAATTTTTACTAGCTATATTTATGTAAAAATTGATCTTTCGATCTAGATGGTCTAAAAAATTAAAAAAATGAAAATAAAAAGATATAACGTTTTTCAAACTTTTACATTTTTTGAGGTTATAGAGTAAAAATTACCATTGGAAAGCTGAGAAAAAATACGTAAGATTGTGTTCTAAAATCATTTTTTTATTAATGTTTTGAGGTCCAAAGGACGAGATGAAAACGTCGTGTTTGATGCTCGCGCTGTCGTCGGCGGCAGCGCTGGGGCAGTTGACGCGTTTTGCCCCATATTTGTTTGAATCATCCTATACATCAATAGATCCAACAAAGTCTATAATTTGAATCTCCCGGCAAAATTAACCAATAAAAACATAGGCTTGTATTGTCGCCATAATTCTGTTCAAACAGGTATTTATATTTCGCTCGCTTTCAGTGAACCTTATGAGTATTGTTGAAATTTTGATGCTGAAATGATAACACCTTTATGGTTCTCATAAATGTAGTTCACTTGAGCTGAAGTACAACGTATTCATGTAAATCTTTGCCTCTGGAAGTCGGCAAACATGAGTTCGGTTCCGTCGACAAACAGTGGCAGTGCAGCCTATACAGCAGCAAACCAGACCAGTATGAACGACGTTAGGCTGCATTTGTGCCCCCGTTGCAAGCACAATTATGATATCAACCGTATGTCTGTACCCTTATCGAAATTTAGTTTGTTGAGGTTATTGTTTTCAGTGCGCAACAACTGCTTTGTGGGCCGAGTACCCCTGGTTTTGCAATGCAACCATACTATGTGTGAAGAATGCATCAGGACTGCAAGTAGCAGTTGTGAGATTCAGTGCCCGGATTGTCAGAAGATGTCATTTGTTCAGGAAAACGAGAGGCGTAGAATGCAGGATATTTTTCCCGTAAACTTCTATCTGTTGGGACTTCTATATTATTCAAAGCCCAACATGAGTGAGACCTTCAGTATTAATTTAAAGCCGAGTGGCTTCAACTACAAAGATAAAGACAGACTTGAGTTTGGGAGCAGTTCTTCCCTGTTTAGCATCCCTGGTGACATTCGAAATAGAAGTAGGAGTTTGGAAGACTTGAATAAAGGTTTGTGTCTTCAATTGCATTATCTAGAATGTTTTCCAATCAATGTATTTTGACTTGAATAAATTTGTAAAAGCGGTAGTAACAAGTAACAACTGAAATAAATCATAATGAATATAAAAACTATTTTGGAAGTGAATATAAATAGATTGTTTTACTAGTTTCTACCACTAAATAGTTTATTAGTATTGCTACCTAATGATAATTATAAGTAATTGCATTTGTTTATCACCATTCAACTAGTTACAACTTCATGGCTGCAAAGTTGTTAAATTATAGATCTTCAAATTGTAAAAATGCATACAATTATTGACTCAGCTTTTATGAGCCCAATCCCATCAAAATCCAGCATATTATTGATGAGATAGATAATTCTGTGGTGAAGCAAAACTACCCACCTTTTTTCAGTTTGTTTTAGAATACAAAATTTATTTTTGCAGGGTAAAACTAAAACTGGAAATTTTATTTCTATTTGTTGTAACATGTTCACGACGTAATTCTTTAGTGGCTTGCACTGAGTTATCTTAATAGACATGCATGTCCACCGGTGGATCATTTACTATGAACCATTGCAGTGCTTCTGAAATTCTGTCTGTATCGGGGGCTTTATATATATCGTGACTATATCTGTGAGTAGTGTCTATGTACTAGCAAAATGGTTTGTCAATTAGATAATTTAATTAAAAATTAACTCTTGCCAAATATAGATATAGCAAAATAACATATTTATTTAAGGAATGATGAATATAAACATTGAGAACTTGTTCAAATAAAGATAATTACATAAAAACATACAATTACTATTAAAATACAAGATTAATACATAACTTTGTAATTAAGCATAACTGAACAATTCCTAAAAAAATTTAAATCAAACAATGTACATTGTTGGTTGTCCTTTGTAGTTTTCACAAAATTTAACTTTTGGTGCCTTGGCCCTTGCTTCTTTACTATCTCTTTCTTTCTGAATTCTTCTACAACATTCAATGCATATATTCCTACTAGTTGCTGAGCCTTCATACTTTCCTATTCTGTAGCTGTTCCTTTCACACTCTCCTTTGTTTGTCTGTTCCACGTTCTTATTGGCAGCCCCATTTTCTCTAAATTTATTTACCACATCATACTCATTTTCTACCTTTAGCAACCCTTCTATCACATTTACTCGAAATTTGAGCATATTCATCCTATTTCTGTTGTTACTAAAGTTGTAAATTACTCATGTATTGACAATACATATCCCTAGCATGACTTCAAAAATAACCTTTGTATATCATTTAAGGCTTTTTGACAGAGTAGTATGAAGACATTTGATCAGTCACATCATCTCCTTTTTAGGCTTCTATACCTGAAAGGGAAGCCTAATGAAATTGGTGCAGACGTCTGTCTATCCACCGTGACTTTCAACTCAAAAACTACTGAACCTAAAGACATAGGGGGGTATTATTCGAAAGCCTATGGTGGGATGTTCTACAACAATGCAATAAAGGTTTTTAGTAGACCCAGCTTCCAATATGTCATTCCTTATAATTTTTGATCAAGGCGGCTTCCAATCTGGAGATTGTTTTTTATTTCTGTCATTTCTGTTACTTCTTATAATTTTTGATCTGTGATAGATATGGTCAGTAAGGACCATAAGTCAAGTCCAGACGCCAAAAATCAGCCTGATCCGAAAATCTCGAGACCGGTTTGACCGGAAGTGGCCGCAAATTTTTGTTTATGTATAGAAGCCCCGGACTTTGATGAAAAAAGAGTTCCACGTGCTTACTTGTTTTCCATTACTGAGGGACCTTCTAATCCTGTATTATTTTATTAAAAATTTAAATACCTCTACAGCTTCCCAAGCAGTCATTTCAGTTGTTCATTGGCTATCCCATCATCTTCTGGAGCCTTATCTTTCTTCAATGTTTTTATGACTCTCTTTATTTCTTCTATTTGTATTGCTTGCCAGTTTTCTATTTCAGTTTGTACTTCTTGGGGGTTGGACTATCTCTCTACTCTTTTAAATGGTTCCTCCTTATGCTCTGTTGCAATTCGAATTATGCGTTTTCTTGTATGTCTTCTTCCTTTTTCTTATTTTTTAGTTTGCTAATCCATTATTTTCCTTTGCCAAGTTCTTTTTTTAACTTTTTTGTTGATCCCGCTTCTGTAATAAATTTCTTCTATCCTTTCTTTCTCGTATTTTCTTAAATCTCTGCGAATTTATCTTTTTGTAAGTTTATCGAGTTCTGCATACTCTATTCTACTTCTGTTATTTTTTTTTATGGCCTTTTCTTTTTTTCATTAATTTAGTTTTGTCCATTAATTTTCCAGCTTTCGGCATTGAACGTTTCTTCCACTTCTACTGCAGTATTTTTCATTAGTTTTTCAAAAGAATTATACTGAATATGCATGGAATTATCTGTGGTATCTACTTTCCCCATTTCTTTAATTTTCTTCTGTTATTTTTATCACGAAATTTCTCGCTGTTGACATGGGTTTTTCTTTCACTGTTTTCTCTAGTCTTTTTGTATTTTTCTTTATTATTGCTGATCTTAACATTCTATGGTCTGTGTTTAGCTCTAATTGATTTATTATTTATTTCTATTTGTAGTTAATATAAAATCTATTTCATTTTTGTGTTCTCCATTCGGTGATTTTCATGTCCATTTTCTTCCCCATTTCCAAATGTTAGTTTAAAATAGTCTGTACTATATTGCCCAATTTCACTATTGAAGTCTCCTATCAACATAATTGTACTTGTTTGACTCTTTGCTATTTCTAATGTTTCTTCCAATTTATTGTAAAATTTTTAAATCTTCCATATATCCAGATGGTGCATAGACATTTAATTTTATTGTTAGGGCTGTTGTAATGTCTGAGTACCCTTTTATCTCTTCTACTCTTTTGATAATCTTAATTTTTTTTATATAGAAACCAACTCCATTATGTCCTGATACTGTACAATATGTTTCCATTATTTCTTTATATTATATTATCATCTACTTTTTTTAGTTCTGATATCCCATTACATCCCAAGATACATTTTGTAAAGCCTGCTTCATTTCCACTAATCTCTCCCCCGTTTTCAATGTTCTTACATTTAATGTACATATTTGTAACTTCTGGGTTTTGATTACTTTGTTACTTGGTTTAGTTTTAATTTGGGTGGTAGATAGGCAGTTTTGGTCATTCACCTCTTTGATGATCAGTCTACTGAGAAGTACCTTGTATTTTTTCCCCTTATTCATGTCCTTTGGCATCGGCTGGGTCATCTTTTTTTATGACTAAATGAACCTTTTCTTAGTAGTTTTTTTTATTGAAAGTGACATTCACCGTTTCTGAATTGATTTTATCATTTGGTAAAGACCTTGCTGCTTTAATATGTATGATGGATTGGTCACATAAGTTTTATGTTCAAACTACGCCTAAGAGAATTTGCTCAAAATTTTGTACAATTTTTCTCAAAATATTTTTTAAAAAACTTAGTTTTGTCACCTTTTTATGTAATTTGACTCAGTAGATCCACACAAATAGGATACGTTCAGACAAACTTACAGAAAGAGTATTTAGTATCGAAAACCTCTTCAACTTTAGTACTGTTGTGTGTACATACCTATATACATATATCACCTTGCTTGCTCAGGATGTTTTTTTTGTGATAAAATACTTTTCTGCATAGTAAAAACCTTGATGTTCATTGATATTGTCACATTCCTGAAGAAATATCTTTAATTTTTCTTCTTCCATTTATTTTTGACTGAAAGTTTTCCACAAGCTCTTGCAGTGTCAGTTTTGACAAACCAACTTTTTTATCAACTTTATAAACTTTGAGATTTATTTGGATTTGATTCTCTCCACATCGGATTGTGTCTTAATATATATGGTGGTTGAAACTTTAATAGTTGCAACTATTTATTTGCAGTGGATGCAAAATAAAGATATGTTTCAAAAATCTACTAACCATAAGCGCTTTATAACCTGTTGTTAGCAGTATGGAAATTTATAATTTAATTGGCATAACTTACTGCCTAAAGTACAGTTATATGTGCTAATTCTGTCTTTGGAGCTAACCCACGAATGTATAGTGTTGGTCTATCTCTATTAATGAGAAAACATTTACTTCTTCTTCATTGACACTTGGACAACTTCATTGAGGTATGTCTAGCTCATATTAACATCATTCTATGTAACTTTTACCCACCTTGCTATTGTTTGGTGAGACAATGCCGATTTTCTATAAGCTTTTTGAAGACTTTAATGACGCTGTTATGGTGTACAGCCTCTAGCATATTCACTCTTTATTCAACTTTGCTGTTCTTGTTTTGAAGACATTGCACCATTGTAATTTAGGAAGGGCAGAATCTATTTCTTCTGTGGTGTAGTAGGTAGTACCTAATGCATGGTATAAGCAACATTATCTATTTCCGTTGCCTGGCATCTTTGCATCCATATTGCCTCTATTTGGTGGTTTGATAAACAAACTTCTAATTTATGAAAAAACCTTACATAATTACTTAATCCAGAGTTACTAGTAATACACAAATAAATTGAGATGAAACAGTATTTCTATAATAAGACAAAAATTTACTGCTTTATACCTTGATTATTCTATTGTCTTAGGCCTAGCTAAAACAATATTCGGTGAGTTTCTATAATAACTGAACAGTTAGTTCTTTTCAAATGCAAAAATGTCACGAACTGTGCTTATGTTACAGAAAAATGCTCCCAGTCACACTGTAACAGAGTAGCAGTGCTGCGTTGCACCGACTGCATTGAAGTGTATTGCGAGTGTTGCTGCAGCACAATACATAAGGCTGCACGAGGTTTGCAGGTTCACAAAATCACGTCCATTGCCGAAGACGCGGATTTGGAGATCACTGAAAAGTGTCCCCTGCATGCAGATTGCATCCTGGAGTTTTACTGCAAGACCTGTGATCAGATGTCTTGTGCCTACTGCACCTTACAGAGACACAATTCACACAGCTACCATCAATTAACTGCATTGGTAAATGCTGCCACATTTATTATCTGCACAATTTAATTAATTGCTCGTCTTTTGCAGAATTCTACTGATCAGCCTGATTTTGAAGAACTTGTACAGAAGACCGAGGAGAAGTTTAAGCAGTTGCTGTATTCACATAAGGTAAGTGTGATTTACTTTTTAAACTGCCATCAAATGTATTTTGACTGACATTTGAAAGCTACAAAAACAAGTTTGTAGTTAAAGTTAATGTTGCATACAATCTTTGCAATATGAAAATTTATCGACTGTATAAAATAGCCACAAATTGTGTTGCGTAATTTTTATGAGTCGTATTTTTTATAAAATTTGAAACAGGTTATCAAAAGGAAGTTTATAAAGAATAATTGCTTTATTCAAAAGATAAAATCTGATGAATACAAGTGGCATGCATAAAATCAGAATGAAAATTTACATTTTAATTGCATAGAACTCAAATGTTTAATTTAAACTTTCTCTTCAATAGTTACTAATAAAGATTATAATCAATGATCTTTTAATAAGTTTAAATTCCCATTACGAAGCATTAAAAGGTTTTAACTAGTACAAAGTAACTGCTATATTTATAATAGTTGTAATATAAATAATAAAGTTTTGAGGTTTGGTATTTCTTCTAACTACTGCTTTCTTCCATTTTTTCTCCGCATTTTTTATCACTTGCGATTTCTTGTCTTGATCAAATTCAGTCTTTTTAAGTATATTTCTATTTCATTATTCCACTTCCTTCTAGGTCATCCTCCTTTTTTCTTTTTTACTTTTCTGATTTTACTTATTATTTTTATTAGTCTCGTTATTTTCATTCTCAGCATGTGTCTACCATCTCAGTGCATCCTGTGTTATTCTTTTTTTGATCGACTGTATGTCTAATCTTTCTTATTTTCATTTTTCTGTCTTTATAGTTTTAAGACTTCTACTCTTCTCAGAGCCTTCAGTTTGCTTACCTATATTCTTCTTCCTTGTATTTTATTTAAAGCCCATAATTGGGAGCCATATGTAGGTATTGGAACAAAATAATTCTAATTCCTTATTTTTAATGTGTTGTTAGTTCTTTTTTTTTTGTTAAGTTTGTTTACTTATAATTAGGTATAAGGGGTTACATCATTGTAACGGCCTTAAAAAAGCGTGTTTTTGACAATTTTTTTTTAATAGAAGGAAAGGTAATAGAAAACTATTTAAGTATGTTATTAGGCATGTATTTAAGTGTATAGAAAAAATTTTTCATAAAAAATATTTCAAAATGGCGGCAATGCAGCCATTCTTTAAGCATGTTACTTGTTAAATGTTACTAGTGCAAATTTTAAGCTGGTACATTTGCTTTAATCTAATGGTATAGCTAAAACGACGTGATTGTAAAAATATTGTTTTTGGTAAAATTGGCAAGTGTTTGAAGTAAAATGTAATTTACGAAAAAAAGGGCAGTTATTTGTTTATAACAATTGTTTAAATTAACTTATCCGTACGTGTTTCTCTTCATAATTTTGTTTTAAAGATGTGCTTAAAATTTCAAACGAAAATATTAAAATTGTTGGAGTTATGCTGCGTGCCGTTTTGAAAAATCGTGTTTCGAGAAAAACGCGTTTAAAGTTTTGAAACGAGTTTTCGCCATGAAAAATGAGAAATTCGACTGTTTAAAATTTTTTACCGTTAATCTGCGATCCCAGGACCATAAATCTGTCCGTCCACGTTCAACTAGTTTTCCTCGTCTCCTTTTCTCGATGATTTAATGTTGGAGCATGGCTCTTTTGCCGCATCAGTCAAAGAATGCTCGGCGTACTTGATGCGCGTATCATCGGCTTCCAAGCAAAAATTGTATGACTGCACACCGCTATCCATCTCCAGAATTTTCATAATTTGTAAAATGCTCTTCATACCATCGTTGAAGTTGTATACAACAATATTAACAGCAATAATATAATAATGATAAGGCTCTACGCCCCGCGTGGGAGCAGGCCTGTGAACTGGGAGGTTAAGGCTCTCATATGTTCGCTTTTTCTACCCGGTCGTTGCGCACTATCTCTGATGCAGGGCGATGTGTCAAGCACCACGCCTTAGACGATCGCCATTATTACCCCTTGTTCGAGTGAACGCAGGTACTCAATTATTTTTAGTGACTGAGTAGGCCACCCGCCAGACATCAGAGAGCACAGGGAATGTACCCGGGTCCGTCAGCATCGCAAGCCGTCCTCAACCACGGGACCACGCTGGCTTATTAACAGCAATATCTAATACTTTTTTACCATTCAATACAATTTTGGAGCCAATTTCCAAATAGAGGCGTTGAAACTTTCGTTGCTATTTTGCAACATAACAATTTACTGAACACTACTGCTAAAACACTAAGATCTACTTATAAGAGTATGTACCTTTACTTTAAACGCCGGTCCCGTGCAAGTTCGGACGTACCGTGCATAAGTCACGCCGCTGTGCGTCAAGTTCCCAACTTTTTCTTTTTCTCTTGTATTTTAAGTTAAGCAAAGAATCGAAATTTGTGACGCTGATTGTTATAGCTAATTGAGAAGTATTAATAATTCTTATTATTGAATTGATTTATTTAAACAAATTACACTTTTGATAAATTCTGAAACTATATTTACAAAGTACTATTATTTATCGATGTACTTACCAAAAATCATAAAGATTCGTTGAACCAATCAAAAGGAAACAATTTTTTGTGAAATGTCGTAAAAAATGTTATTTTTAATAACTTTTAAGAAAATCGAAAATTCAAAAAAAGAAAAATACGTGTCTCTTACTTTTTAAAGCAGTAACAAGATATGTAAATTATTTTAAGTTATTCCAACCATTGATTTTTGAGTGGCCCACTTCACAAATTTTGTCCCCTTGCTTTTTATTTTATCAACTTTTCGTAAGGGCTACAGTTTGGAGCTAAGAAATCATTGAACGAACCATTCTTTTTTAATAAGTTTTCTTTCATAACTTTTGGCAACAGGGCTACCAATAGAAACTCAATAATATTAAGGTTATCCTAATGCAGCAAACATTGCTTTCGATTTCCCCAAAATGAACATGTACATAATGATTTGAACTCTGTATAATGTTCCCATGGTATTTTTAGGGTAATTCAGGTATTTGTTGTATGACACCAATAATAAATTCTTGTAGTTTATTGTGCGGATCTTTGAAATAGGAACTACCCCAAGATGTAAAAAATTCGTGGAAAGTGCGAAGTGCCTATTATGATTTTTTTCAAGGATTAGGAGACGAATAGTGTGATCACAACCTACCTTTCTATTCTATTTTACCCCTTCTCTTTGTTTTTTTCATCCCTATGATGATAAAAAACAAATGAGATTCATATGCTACAATATGTAGATTTAACAGACGTCGAGATATTATGTTACTTTTATTACAAAAGATGTATATTTACATGGTTATGATACGGTTGCAGTAAAAATTTCCAAAACAATGCAAAAGTTTAATGTATGTGACCTACACCGGTACAGCAGTACGATAATATTAAATTCGCATAAATCTTTAAATTGACTCCTTACAAACAACCCAATAACAAATATTCATAATAACAAAAATGCATAGATCACCCAATAAGAAACATTTATCGACCTTTTTTGATTCACAAGTATGATGACAATGACTAGATATAATTACATATTTTTCTTCATATCTTTTTCAGTTTTGATGGATGTTAAGGTTTATCAATTCATAGTGGGTTATGGCTAACTTACTTTTGATTATCATTTAAAGCAAGTAATACTATATGGCATTTTATAAAGCATAGATTGATTATAAAATGACGACATTTCTTCTAATTCAAAGGTTAAATTTAATCAATCCGTAAAGATTGGTTATGCTTATATTTAATTCTTATGTAAAGTAAATTTAAGTTACCACAGTAATGTTTTAACTAAAATATAGAAATACATTTGCAAGGATTTGGTATCTTATATCCTATATATATATATTAAGCTATTATTGCACATTTCGGCAACCACATTAGTTTTATAACACTGTTCCATTATAGCTATCTAAGGCCACATATGAATTTAATAAAAATAAATAATAAATAGTGCTAAACTACAAATCATAAGCTTATTCACTACTTTCTGTGGCTGTTTTCATGTCAGGCTGTTCCGTGTCAGGCCTCTTTGCTTTTTTGCCTTCAAGCAATTGAAGTTCATCGGCAAAATCGGTGTTTTCATCCGCTGGCGCATCCCCTTTTTCCTTTTTCATCTTTTCTTCCATTTCCTTGAACTTCAACGCTAAATACCTACAAAAGAAATGTAATTATTATTTAACTAATTAATCAGTATAATATTCTTAAAATATAACGGTTCTATAAAAGCATGTAGTGTTGAAAAGTCAGTTATGCAGATGGCATAAGATGCTACAGGACAAAGCGATGTTAGAAATGTAACGCACCAGTAATACCGAGTTTACTAATTTATTGAGGACAAACCTTAGCTAGCAATTGTGATATTATTCATAGTTGGGTCCAGTCAGTAATTAAGGTTTTTTTAAATTCCATAAAATAAATCCTTAATTCTAAACAGAAGCCTATGCGAAAAGAAGAGAGATGACGAATTTTTACATCGTACAGTTATCTGTGATGAAATTTAAGGTCAATTATTACATCCTTAAGTTAAAATGAAGTGGCAAACAAAAGATGAATCTGCACCCACAAAAGCCAAAACGAAGCTGTTTACGAGGAAGGACCTTCTATCAGAGTCAGTACAACTGAATTCTGCTGATAAATGTGAAAGCCACTTATAGCGCAAGAAGACGCAACATTCCTGTCAAAAGCATACTGCGTAACTTGAGCCAAATTGGAGTAAATGGGTTGGACAACAGTGAACCACTCTGCTTACAGCCCCAACATAAGTCCTTGCGTCTATTATCTGATCAGGTCTTTTAAGGATGCATTCAGTGAGCAGCAGTTTAAAACCAAAACAATCAGGTAGGGAAATTTGTGCGCCGGTCTTTTTTACTAGTATGACATGAAAAAGTTGCTTATTTATTGGATCAAATGTACCGGAGGAGAGGGGATGTAGGAAAGTAGTCTTGTGTGTTATATTGTCATATCTTACTTCAATGAAGTGTCATAACAAAAGTCATCAATTAATCAATGAAATGTTATACAGAGATTGGTAGAAAACTTAATGTTTTTGGAACAGCTTTAACATTTTGTAAAAAACATAAACAGTGGCATAGCAAACCTGGATTAACTTAATATAATGCTGTTGCAGTTACTTATTCGTTATTGAAACATTCTTTAAATTAAGCGATTTTATCATTCATAACCAACTGTTTCGTAACCACACCAATGTAAAACTTCGTAAAACGATAACTTCATGGATTCGTGAGATAAGCTATTAAAATAGCCCTCATCGTTCGGCTTTGAAGCGTACGTAAGCTCTCACCTATTTGATCGTAAAACGAATTTTACATCTATATCTATATTGATACAATAAAAGTTATTGGAACGTTATTGTGAAAGTATTTTTTGACGCAATATTGGAGACGATAGCAGAAAAGCATGATCCACGTGGTCCGTCTTGAAAGTATGCATATCATATAACAAAAAAATGATATATTTAGTAAAAATATAATAAACAAAGAACCTTGCACAAAACCTCAGTTTTCTTAGAAGTAGACATTTTTGGATCTTACACACTTCTCCCAATGTTGTATTGTGTTGGAATTGTGAATAACTACTTTGTTGTATTGAGATTATATTGTTTTCGTTTATTGTTTAGAGGTTAGGTAAATGATTCTAGTTCAGACCGCATCGGGCACTAAAAAGAGGCCGGATAATTAGATGTAGAGATGTACAAGCCTTCACCAGTTGATGGATGGCAGATGATATAATTAACAGTTGCAAATACAATTTTTTTGAAGTATACGGCCATAACGGCCGTACGCGAGCGTGCACGACCGATACGTTATATGGCAATGAAGATGAGGTCAAAAGAATTGCCATAATAATGGCGATTACGTCAGGTTGCAGCTTTACCGTCAGCCGCCGTGAAGGATCAGGAAAAAGACGGAATTTGTTTTTCAGGATAAATTCTATATCAGTGAAACCGCGGACACAGCTATGTGATATTGCTGTGCTGTTGTACTAAAGCGAAATTGTTTGAAGTTACATATCAACCAAAAGGGTCACGTTACGTTTTAGAACAACTGCATATTGTGTTTGTATGTCATTTCCCACGTAAAAAATATAGTAATTGTGGGTTTGAAGCTTGTTTTGTTGGTACTTTGAGTAGGTACATGGAGTGCCCAATACATTTTTTGATAAATGGGTTGAAAATTTTATTGATCATAAAGAAAAAAAATATAAAATTAATTTTCATTGCATAATCTTTTAATTGTCTTCTGGTGAGTTCTGTATTTTTAAAGAAAATGAGCGATTGATGGGAATAGCATTGCACTCTTAAATTTTGGCCTTTGTTTTTTGATACCTTGGAGGTGGGGGGATGAGTGGTATTCTGTTGCAGCAATATCCGATTTCTGTTTACAAAATTACGATAGCATTGACTCAAAGCCGACATACATACATTTTAGTTGTGCTGAGTAAAGTTTTGCGGTCACGGTACATTTGTTAGGTGTATAAATAAGTTCTCAGCTTTTTTCTGCAAAATTAAAGTTTTATTTAAAAACAAACAAAAAAAGCTTAAGTATTAAAGTATTCTCTGTTGGCATCGATGACCTTTTGCCATCTTTCGGGTAGCTTGCGAATTCCCTGCTGATAAAAGCTCACCGGCTTCGAGACGATAAAGTTATCGATGCATTTTCGGACTTCTTCTTCTGTTTTGAAGTGTGTATCAGCCAAGTGATGCTGTAACGACCGGAATAAATTATAATCGGAAGGGGCCATGTCTGGGCTATACGCCGCATGTGGGAGAAGTTCCCACCCTAACTTGAAGATGTGTTCTTACGTCGCCTTCGCAACATGTGGTCGGACATTATCATGGAGCAGGATGACTTTCCGACTTCCTTGTCCAGTAAATGGCCTCTTTTCTTTGATTGCGTCGCTCAAATTGATGAGTTGCTGTTGGTAGCGATCCGCCGTAACTGTTTCACCTGGTTTCAAGAGTTCATAGTACAGCACACCTTTCCAATCCCACCAGATACAGAGCAAATTCTTTTTGGGGTGGATATTGGGCTTTGGAGTCGATGTCGAAGGTTTGCCAGGGTCTACCATGATTTTTTGCGCTTGGGATTGTCGTACAAGATCCATTTTTCATCACCCGTAATAATTTTATGCAGAAAATCCTTTTTTCGGTTCCTTGAAAGCAAATGGAGTGCGGTGTCACACCGTCGATTTTTGTTGTCTTCGGACAGTTTATGCGGAACCCATCTGGCTTCCTTTTGTATCTTACCCACTGCATGCAAACGTATGGAAATGGCTGTCTGAGTGACGCCAAGCTGTTCTGCAAGCTCTTTTTCAATTTGCACATTGTTTTGATGCAGCAATGTCTGCAGCTCATCCGTGTCAAATGTTTGAGGGCGTCCAGCGCGTGGTTGATCTTCAAGACTAAACTCTCCTCCGCGAAATCTTTGGTACCACTTTTTGCGCGTTGCATGACTTACAGCATTCTCACCATATGCAGCACAAATCATTTCGGTGGCTTCAACAGCGTTTTTCTTAAGATGAAACGCGAAGTGGATAGAAAATCGAATATGCTCTTTTGGGATTGCCATCGTGAACACAGCTGATTATTGAAGTTATGTGCATGAAACGCCAAATCGCATGATGTTTGGAAAGACCAAATGTCATTGCTTTAAAACCGCAAGAGGGCGGACTAATACGTTACATGTAAATGTAATTTGCGTCCTGTGAAATCTAAGGCTTAGAACTTATTTATATACCTAATATCCGAAACATTAAAATTGTTGAATTTTCATCAAATACATCAATTTGTGTTCAAATCTATCGTGTTTGGAAATGGGTTTTTGGCCAAGATCTAACCATTGTTTTCTTATGTTTGTATTAGGGAAGATTACCCAGTTTTTATCACACGTAATAATCCCTTTGATGAAGATTTGTAAGCAGTTGGTAACAAACTTCAACTCTTGTGTGAATCAAATCACGTGGCACTTCCAAATTTTTTTTCACCTGTCGATATGTAATGAGATAAGGATGAAGTGATGATCGTGAGGATTTGTAAAAAGTTGACGGCAAATGTCGACTCTTCTGTGCTTGTGCTCGAGTCAAATCATGTGGTACAATTGTACAACGTGACATTGGAACACCATCTTCACGGTCCTTATGGTTGGATTGGGTTGTAGAGCCAAAGGTATGGTTTCCGAATCCACTGTAGTAGGTCTTCGGAAAGATCAATTATTGTTTTATTTACAAAACTGTTGTAAAACAGGGGATGGAAATTCTACGAACAATTTATGGAATAGTTTTTTTGGGCGTTTTTATTTAACTCAGAACTTGTCTATATAGACCCAAGGCTGATGTTTCCAATATTGCCATAGGAAAAATGTAGATACAGTGGTAGAACCGAGATAAAGATACATTGAAATGCAACATTAGGAGATATGTCCTAAAACATTTTCGTTTAAGTTTTTGCTCTGTGGACGGTAGCCTCATTTTGTTGCAACCGTATTCCTATTCTTTGCCGATAAAGTTTTTGCCGAATGATCATGTGGATGTGGGTTAACACTAGTTGTTGTTCTTTCTTCAGAAAAGTAAGAATTGGTGATGTCAAATATAGTAATAACATATTAAATATTTTGGTGGCCTTTTAGCATCTACCGAGTTACTGTCTATCTTAAAAACATATAATTCGGTTGAATCGCTCTGTATTCAATGAAATTACGACCCTTATGGTTTGAGAGCAAGAAATCGTTTTAAGGTTATAATTACCACAGACATGTATGTATATTAACTAATATTATTTTACCTGTCAACTAAAGGTCCAGTGTAGTCCTCTGGAAACTTGGGCGTCAACGGAATGATGTATTTATACAGTCGCTCGTTGAGCACGTACAGTTGAGTTGTAGTTGAACATTTAACATTAAACCACCAGTCACAGGTTAATGCAACCTGGCTGAAAATTGTGCCGTTTGGACATAAAAATGAAGCTTGTCCACCATTCAAATCGCAGTAATGCCAAACCTGGAAATAATTCGTTGGTAATATCATATTCGTGTGTAAGTAATTTAAATTACCTGACAGTGCGTATCTGGATCAGCGAAAAAGCCCTTGTATCTTTGCATCTTGCAAGTAAAGCTTGTTTCTGGAATGCTTGCAAGCGCGGGATAATCAATTCCTGGTTTTCCAGGCGTTCCTCCTATTGGTGCTTGTGCAGGGAATGTCTGCACGATGGACCCCGGGGTTTCACCGTGCAGTTCTGCCAGTCTCACTCCGGCTTCATTCTCTTCTTCGAAACCATTATCTTCATCAGCCACGACAATTGGTCGTGGCGTTAATTTTTGTTGCTTCTTCAATGCATTTAAAATGTGCACAAGCGTTTTTATACTGTTATCTATGTTATCTATAGTAAAGGTTTGCGGTAGAGTATTTGTGTCTTGTAGTCGTTTTAGGAGAAAGCCCAGTGAATTTGGATTTTCCGTTTGAGTGTCTGGTGGGGGTGCAGCAACCTGTGAAACTTGATGAAGCTCGGTGAAAGGTTCGTAGGTATGTGTTGCGACCGATTCAGTTGCAGTATAAGATTTTGTTGGTTGAAGGACGATAACTGGTTTCGTTACCTTTATCGGATCTTGTTTAATAGTTTCAGTAAACTGTGGTATAATAATAATGGAGGCTTTGTTTGGTACAACTTCCTGAAGATATTGGTGGTGGTTTTGCTTATGGTAAGCTTTTTGTTCATGAACTAGGTAATGTGTTGAAGGTGGTGTTTTGGATACGGTAGGTGCATAGCTTTGCTGTATTATTCTGACGGGTTCTTCGACAATTGCAATTTCTTCTTGGAATTTAGATTTATTTGTTAGTGCGCCTTTTAGAACAATAGGATTTATATTAATCGAAATTTGTTCGTGATTGGCGTAATTTGCTGGTTGGTATTGAGTACTTTCAGGAGTTGGAGTGTAAGTGTGCAGAAATGTTTTTGGTGATTGAATAGCAGTATACGGGGATTGTTGTATTTGATGAATTGGAGTAAATTTTATTTGGGGTTTTCTATTGAAGATTAGTTGTTGCGGAAGGTGACCTTGAGTATTTTGATCGATTGTATGTCCCTCTAACGATTGCTCCAACTTCAATTGGGAAAGTTTGTCATATATCGCACTGTAATTTGGAATCTTCTCGTTGGTTTCCAATGGTGCGTAATTAAGTTTGATTTTTTGCGGTTGACTTCGCATTATCGGTCTAAATGGACCCGGGAGCGCGTTGCTTTCTAGAAATGGCGTGAACTTTACGTTATTGTCGTAGAGGATTTGTTGAGAGGGCTTGTCTGGTTGATAAATAGGTCTAACCAGTTCGCCGAACTTGTTCGACTGTATTGGACGATAAGAATTAGTTTTTGTTGGCCTGGTCATACGGTACGCCTGGTCTCTTTGGGAGGGTTCACGGTATGGCTGGTTGATGCTCTGCGACAGGTAAAAATTAATGTAAGGCAATAAGCGCTTTTGGCGTTCCGCCACAGTCAAATTAGCTCTTTGATTCACTCTCTGGATGTTGCCGTTGGGAGGCAAGAAGCTTGCGTCATGTGGTTTGTCGTAATGTATTGTGGTTATCCCAATTGATATTGTTGGCAGCACTAGAATGAAAGATATTATGTTATAATCACTTAAAACATGAAATTATGAATAAGCAAATTGTGCAAACAGTTGGAACGGGGGCATTTGATCTAGATTATGCATTACATTATTGCATTTTATTAGATAAGCTAGTAACCAAGCCAATAAGTTTTATTTTCTGTTTTCTTATATCTATGTTAAGACAGTATCTATGTTGACAGTAAAATTAAACAAATTAAATTATACTAATAATATTCCTTTTAGTAAATTTGGGTCGATATTAAGAAAGATTTTTATTTGAAAAATAGTACGTACGTTTTGGCATGAATGTGTCCAATCACCAGTGTTCAATCCAGTATCACGCCAGGGGTAGGGGTGGGGGGCATTTTATAGGGTAAGAAGCGGGAGGCGAGCGTATTATTTTCCGAATCCGATAGAATAATTTTCTAAGAATTAATACGCCTGTGTTTTATGTAAGACTGGATCGACATCGGGAGATCGATGACTAACCCATTTTATTGCTAATAATGATTTTTTACCTTTTCTTAATGTTTTTAGTATTTAATAAAGTATTCTCTGATTTCCAATTTATCTCTAAATTCTTTTCACATATGTACTTTTGTTGTTGTAACTATTTATTTTACATAATCCTCTACTGTTAACTAACTTTACTATTAACTAAATATTGTTTCAAAGTCTATTTCTCAGTTTTTACTTGTTTTTTATTTATTTGCTCTACTTAGGTGTTTATTTTTTATTTGCAATTTCTTTATTGCTTATACTTGTTATACTGTTATACAGTTACCGGTAGTGTATGCTACAAGCATTAAATACTTTCTAAGGTTCACAAAATAGTTTGACCATTATTTATCAGGAAAGTATGTTAAATTCTATTAGTGGCAGTAGTACTTATTGCAACTGATTAATTATTCTTGCTATACACCTACCTAACTTTCTCTCCTATGTCAGCATAATTTAAACTCTGCGAAATGTTTTAAGGATAATGGTGTCTTAAGGTCCTATTTCAATTTAATTATAAAAAACATGGGGCCGGCGAAGAGATTGCTCTGTAAGCAATCCCTGAACGAACTTAAAAAAACCTTTCGAATTTCGGGAAAATTCGAAATCGAATATCTGGAAAATTATTCGACATAGAATTTTTTCTTCATTTTCGAATTCAGCGTAAAATTTCCTATAAGAATCACATTTAAAATCGTAATGTCGAAAATTTTCCCGAAATTCGAAGTCGAATATCTCGAAAACTATTCGACATAGAATTTTTTGGATTTTATTATTGAAATCAGCGTAAAATTTTCTTTAAGAATTACTCATAAAATCGCAATGTCGAAATTTTCCCGAAATTCGAAGTCGAATATCTCGAAAACTATTCGAGATAGAAACTTTTTGATTTCAATTTTGAAATCAGTGTAAAATTTCCTATAAGAATCCATTTTAAAATTTTAAAAAATCTATAATTTTGTGACAGCGACAGACAGACCGACAGACATATAGAATTCAGTAACGAACTTTTTAAATTCGTTGATAAATGAACTAGAAGTACGTTATGAATGTCGTATTAACTTTATTGGTGTTTATGCTAGGTAGTTTTTTATTTAGCAACAGCTAGTACTTTTGCTACTTTCAACTAGAAATCTTATTGATTTCTAATTGCTTTGAAAATGTTGTTGTCATCTGTATTGTAATGAGAGTATGTTCTACTTTATTTGTGATAAAAGGTAAATTGACTAGATCGTGGATGTTGGATTTGTACAGTTATATTGATTTAGTATAACATAACTGTAAATTGCGACTGGAGAATGAATATGTTCATTTAAAAAATGCAATTGCTTACGTAATCTACAGGTAATCATTTCCTGCTGAACGCTTATAAACTACTATATAACATTATTCATATTTTCTATCGACAAATCAAATGGCTGTAACTCGCAATAAGAAACATTTGCGCTATTATATTTTTATATTGTGCAAGGTGGTCTATTTACCTTGTTTGGCGGCATAGATTTAAGTGAGAATGGTAATTTTATTGCTGAATGGATTTTTAACGTACCAATTCGCACAACCTTGTCTCAATTTACAGCGTTATATTTACTTTAATTAATGCAACTATTGTATCAATGACGTGATGTGGTAACTCCAGTTTTTATCCATTAAGTTATGGTTTAATCCTCCAAGTGGATTTAAATGTTCTAAGTCATTATTAGCTTTTTTGCTGCATGAGTTAATATAAGTCGTGCAAATGAATTATAATGAAACTTCTGTACCGAACCAATCTAATCTAGGTAAAGCCACTTAATGCCTTCTTAGCAATAAAAGTGCACCGGAACGGCTAGGATAATTTCAGAAAATGATTTTAAATGCACGTCTGGTCACAGGGGAGTCGTGACCGATTAATTCGCTAAAATGGTTTCGCTTTCCAAGATTTTACGACTTAAGCCGGTGAAAATAAATAAATTGAGAGTAGACTTCGTAGACATTTGGGAATGAATATTGCTTAAAGGGCTATAACTATTCAAAACCACTTTTTTCAATGACTTTTCCGGTACAATAGTTTATACGTATATGGTAAGTGACAAAAGTTCCTAGCAATAATAGAAACAAAAGAGTGGTCGTGTCATATATCACTATCTTTGATTGTCCGTTCGTAAAAATTTCCGTAACCGATTTTATCAGTTGTGTAGCAAGTCACGTGAGTTGGTAGTGCCGCTTCATTTGTACAATATTGAAAATGGAGCGACGGGAAGGTTTCAGTCCCATTGATGTTATACAACATTTGGATGGTGTGCATGGTGAATCTTCGTCTTCGTATTCCACTGTAAAGAAATCGTTTAGACCTAGAAAACATCGAAAGTGAACAATGCGCAGATCTGCCAGTTGAAGTACTTTTGAAAGAAAACGTCGTTCTCGTCGAGAGTGAAGTACCTGCAAGATAGGCATTTCCACTACAGTCGTACTACGTATTCTCCATGAACACCTTCATATGAATAAGATTATTGCTAGATGGGTTATTGACAGCGGATCCAAAACAGTAACGTGTGACCTGTTATGAATAATTTTTAAACTTCTATTGCAACAACAAAGAACAAGTTTTTCGATCGATTGTTACAGGGGATTAAATCATGATCCTGTACTATGATCGCCTAGCAAAAAGAAATGGTACAACTGGATGAAAAACGACCAAGAAAGACTTCTTCTTTGTATATTTTTAAAGTGCTAACGAGCCTTTTAGCTCCACAGCTTAGTTATTTATCTCCAGAATGGTCTCTTTCGCACCTTTTCCTTCTAATTATCAATTTTTTTAAATAAATCCTAATCATTCCTCACTTATCTTTTCTTCTTCCTTATCATCTACAACTTGATTGTTACTCAGCCATTCTTATTAAGTGCCTCGGTTATCGTATGATCTAAGCTGTTTGTAATGCGCGTCTCGCTAAATAAATCACTTATTTCTTTGTTACCTCTCTTTTTTCATACGTCTCCTACTACCCCCATTTAATATTTGCCGCAATATCTTTCTTTTTCATATTTTTACTTGTGTTAAAATTTGAGCATTTATAGCCATATCCTGTTTTAGACGATGACGTAGTCGCATTTGAGCTATTTAAATTTAATCTGTTCAAAGTTCTTTCACTTTTAAATGGATACAAAGCAGTCTAGTTTAAATTTACATAAACAACACGTTAGCTGATTCATACGGTAGACATTCACCAAATTCGTGTATATAAGCGTATATAAAATAATTCAGTAGTGCATTTTTATGTAGTGCCCTCTTTTTACGGTTTTTTCCTATATTTTTATTATTATTATTATTATTAACTATTTACTTTGTTTATCTAATATTTCTTTGCACGTTTATTGGACAGCTTTATTTGTCTGTTTTGCTAGCTTTGGTTGATATTGCTTTTGGTACATGAATCAACCTAAAGACAAACGCACATACAGAGTAGTGCTCAAACACATTTATTGTTCAGTACTCACCGTCGATACCAAAAATGATATTTCATGTGAAACATAATGGTAATAAGACTATAAGACAACTAAAGATTCGTTTCCGCTTTTATGTTTATCTTGAACCTAGCCAACAAACCAACAAAAAACTTTAGAAATGGAATTCCTCTGCATTAGTAAAACCAAAGTGGAACCTTCACATAAAACAGGAATTATTCAATGTATAATACATCAGTACTATAAGCACTCTAAAATCTATTATACTAGACAGTACATGTACATTAAATGTGGGAAACAAAATGATTTAAAAACTTTAATGATTAAGAAACAGAAACTACATTAACTAGGTGTTTGTGTACCAAGACATAGCAGATTCAAGAAACAGAACATCCAATAGACTGACTCAAAACCTACTTCATGCCCCACCAATCTGGCCAAATAACGAGAACCTCCAAAACTGCATTCCCACCTATGCAGTGGCTGCTGAACCACGCATTGTCGCAAATAATAAAAACACCGAGCCAAAACAGGAGGAAAATTAATTGTTTTTCTAAACGAATTCAAGAATATGTTTCCAAAAATAACATGATGCTCAATCTCCTATCAACCCTAGTTACAAATCTAACCCGATAATGGCTAACATAATGCCAATTTGAAACGCAAATGTTTTTTAAACTATATACAGGAGATAATTATTTTTCTGCATCTAAATAAAATATATGTATTGCTAATACCAAAAAATACACTTCACACTAATAGAACAGTGCTTCGTATTTCCAATTACTCTATCTACAACATAAATCATCTAGATGATACTGAACGTGCGGGAGCTCCAGTAATCATCAAAAATTTTATATCTCATCATCAGTTCAATCCATTTCAAATTGAACTCCATGTTGCTAATCTTGAAATTAACGCATTACTGTAGTCATTAATAGTATCTGCAATTTACTCCCAGGCACACATTTTCCACAGATAAATATAGTTAATGTTTTCATATTCTAGGAACCAGATTTATTGTTGGAGGAGATTAGAACTCTAAACAAGTCCAATGGAGTTCCAGACTTGTAACAACGAAAAATAGAAAACTTTTTAGGTCAATCTTAACAGATAATCATAACTGTTACAACACTGAGAAACCGGCATATTGGTTTACATATAACAAGCTTCCTAATGTATTATATTTTTACATCTCGCGTGGACTAGCCACGAATTCAATTCTGGTCTAATAATGATCTCTCAACGGATCACGTGCCAGTAATATTATTCTTAAAAGCAACAGGCCTATCAATAAGGAACCGACTCTCAAACTTACATCGAATGACTTAGATTTAAAGAACTTATTAATATTAAAATTAGTCTCACTCTGCAATTGTTACTCGTCCAAGAAGCTTCTCTTCTAAATTAATACCATATTCCTTTATACAAGCTTGAGCTAAATGGCAAAGAACTCGTAATGGTGCTGACAAGCTGAATTACAACAGGTTATCTTGATGTGGTCCTGTTAGAGAGTGAAAATGTCTGCTTTACTCATTATCTCACGCATCTCAACTTCAAAGATAATACCATCTAGAGGACAAATAAATTTTTTTAAAAAAAGCTTTAAATCATTAACCTTCTATATAAAAATTTTATATAACTTGGGCTAGATCTACTAAGGAAAAATATTTAAATGCTCCTACCTAGCAATTTTTTTTGTTTCCTTAGGAAGTTCAATGCTGATATGCCACACTATATTGTAACCTTTGATAAGTTCAAGTGTGAATTTTGAGGAGCCCAGTAGTTGTAATTGGGTCTATTAACTATTCATTAATTCTGCGTGCCCCTCCCCTTCCGTTTTCTCCAAGTATCATTCACAGAATGTTTCTAAATCAATAAACATTAAATTTTTTGAGACACCCTTTTATATATTTAAAATGCAAAATATGATAAGTAACAGTATTGTAAAATAGATAATCTTATTTTGTAATCTATAGCTTTCATAGGTCTTCGTGCTCTTGTTTTAGTCTGTTTAATTTCTTTTGCGTATGATTTTAAAATAATAATTTGCAAATTTTATGTGTTAATATGATATATTGCAAGGTTCCCTGATTGGAGAGACTTAAAATATTAACCTCAGTGAACATACAGGAACTTCTCGTTGCTAATTATAGTAGTACCTTGAAAAATTCCTCTGTAAACTTTGGCCAAAACGAAAGGCTTCCGATAGAGCTCCCATGCACAATACGCACAGTTCGAAATTTTTCTCGGTATGCGTGGTTTCCATGAAATGGCGCAAGAAACATCGCAAATTTAGGTCACACTCGACGTGCGAAATACTGGTTTCGAAAGTTTGATCTGCATGTTTGTCTTATTCGGTTCAATATAAAATAGAACGTGGCTGTCGAGCAGTGTATCTAAATCTATTTACCCTATGAATTCGCCGCGGGGCAGAATGTCACGTTCTTAGTATGGCGAACTGAAAAGAGCGGCGGCCACCAAATGATTTAACAAGAGCGTGGCCTACGATACTATTATTCAACAACCTATTTCCTTAGAAGGAGATCGTGCCGGACACGACATGCATGAATCGACTAGCGATCGTGCGATTTCAAGGACTCACCGTAACTTGCAACTGACAAAAAATGAGCTATATTACTGAAAATTAGATTAGAATGTTACGTTCTTCATTAGAGAGTCGAGCTGTTTTGCAAGATTCGTATTTTTTTTTATCCGGAACTACTACACCATAATCAATTTAATGCCTCAGGTCTAATGATCAATCAAAACCATACGTTCGTGATGCCGTGTTTTTCTGTTTGTACATTTAAAGGGATTTTTCTATATTAGTGTATTTGATATGATTTGGTAATGTAGTTGAAAGAACAGTATAATAGTGGACAATAAACCACAATTTGAATTGATATAAACACATCAGTTTAGTTTGGATTGCAATTGTACAATATTTTTAGAACATAGTTAAAATAAATTTTAGGAAAATTTTCTATATTAATAATCCTAGTAGGAATATGCAAGAAAGTGCACAATTTCTATTAATAACATCAAACTTTTTTATTAAAAATATGTAACTAGGTTTATAGCGGTAGGTAATATGTAATGATGAATGCTAACAACAGTTGAACGTTGGATCCGTTTTTTTAATCTATCAATCTGAACGGTACAAGGTCGCTAGGAACCACTGTGCTTTAAAAAATTGGAAGCTTTTACTCTTAAAAGCCGGATGCGGGTTATTGTGAAACATATTCTAAGTCGTTGAGTTAATTGGCCCAAGCGGAAAATTTAACTATTTTGCAATATTGACCTTCCAATGGCACCCACTCACCAAAAATAATTGAGTACCTGAGTTTAATTCGACCAAGGAATAAAAGTACGGAATTTTAAGGTGCAATGCTCACCACATTACCACACTTCTCATATTTGATCTCACTAGTTCATAGGCAATACCCTCTGCCGGAGTTCATAATTTTTCTTTCTTTTTTTTGGAAAAAACGTAGAATATCCATGGTAGAATTTTGACTACATTGAATGACGCGTCCTTTCTATGAAACTGTTCAAGTTGAAGTAAACGAATAAAAACGTGGCAGGACAAATGGCGAAAATGAGCTTGTCTTGAAAGCCTGACAGTTGTCACGCAAAAAATCAACGATAAACCTCATGATATGGTTTTCAATTGACCGACTTTATTTCGTTTTACTTGAAAAAAAAATCCGCAATAAAAACTAATTTGTATGCAAAGATCAGTGGACATTATATGATTGTTTAAGAAGAATCTAACGGTTTTTTAGCAGCGTCTTGTGACTATGGACGAAAGTTAAAATTAGTACTATGCACCGGCTTTGAAAAAGGCTAAAATCTATCATTCTCTAGAAAGACGATGTGAAAGGATTTCTTCTTTACTGGTGCATATTACACGTCAATTATGAAGAGATTCAAGGCAGTGAGGTGTGGTCAAAAACACATCACTTAACTGAAAGCATAAAATTCAGAGATTGGTTGGAAGAAGTTTCTGTTGTTTGATGATGTAAGTATGTATGGGGGAAGGTATGAAAGAGATTTGCAAGTTGCATCCCGTTTGGAGGCGAATCTATGTTTTGGGAAGGAGCTTACTTCAACAGTTGTATGAATGAGAGAACATCATAGTTGGAAATGCAGCACCATTTGCCTTTTTTTATTTATCATTACTTATATTTAAGACGACTGTTTGTATTCATATATATCTGTCACAATCGAAGGTCACTTACTTTAAACGTTTTTAATTCGTATTTAAGGTTTCATATATCAAGTGTTACACAATGCATACGGGATTTTTCCTAGTCCAACATAATGCCTGTCTCTATAGATTGTCCTCTATTTGAATGTTGTTATTTGGTTAATGGAATGGTCACCTAATTATCCTAACTTATATCTCAAAGAGTATCTATGTTCTTAAAATAACAGTCTGAAGTTATATACCCGTTCCTACCACACAATAAAATTGGTTACAAATACTGAAAAGAAGCGTATGGCGTCTTTGGTGCTCTTTTGCGACTTGATCTGCAGGACCCCTCCATAAATTTTTTAGTCAAGCTAGATACTGCTTTTGTTTATTTTCCAGACTTTTGAGAGTTAAGAAAAATGTCACTTTCCGAAATGGTAGCTAAGTCGAGGTTTTTTCCAAAGGTCTCTATGAATAAAAAAATAAAATGGCGTTTTCATTTTTTATTCTGTTACGTTGTTTGGCCAACACAGGGCGTGGTAGTCGGACGAAGAAAGTCAGCGGCCATTTTGTTTTGAAAAAGGTTGGAATTAAAAAAAAACAAATTGCTTTAATCAAAATAAAATATTGTCTTTTAACAGTTGAAAAAATTACTTTACTTTCGGGATTCGTGTTGCCACTATTTTGTTTCAAGATAGCAGCGTAAATCGAGTCTCCCGTATATTAATGAGTAGAGGAACAAAACGGCGATTAGCATTTTTAAATCGATTATGTGGTTTGGATGATGGAGAAGATGAACAGCTACGGGAAAAAAATAACCACAAAGATAAAATACGTCATTTTTCGTTTGTCTTCGATTTTTAACAACAAAACTTTACTTATTCCAAAATGGCGGCTGAAGTCAGGAATAGTTTTCCGGGAGTTTTCAGGAATAGAGGAACACAATGCCGTTTCACATTTATGATGGTCAAAATGTTGACATTCTTTTGGGAATTATATTTTGACAATTGTTTTGTAAAATTTTATTACCTAAAGATAAAAAAAAGAGTTTTGCTATTTTACTGGTTTTTGTAGAAAAACTAGTACTACTTTGACACGTCTTGCGTATGAAAAATGCAATCGAACTGTACATTAAATTGATATGCGTAATTCAAAAATTTGTAGTGCATAATGAAAGTTTAAGCTCGAAACTGCATAGTTTATGTTTTATTCTGAATGATCAAAGTCCATGATAAACCATATCGATGTTGGTTGCACTGTTTTTTCATGTAATTAATTGCAATGCCATGTTTTCCGTTTTCAATCCATATTAAGTATACATAGTTTAAACTAATGAATGTTTCTTTAAATAAAAATATTTAGTTTTTGCGGTATGAGGAAGAGAAACGTCTTGAACTGCCGTTCGTTTTCGGAATGTAAAAACAGCTGAAACCTCGCGGAGACTGCAGTGAAGGTCTTTCAACGACAACGGTGAAAGTTTGGTAATGTGCAAGTATATCATATTCTCCAGGCTCGGCGCGTATTCTACCTTTTTATTTAATTGTATGTAGCGGCGGTGGTGGCCTGTCCACATTCGCAGGGGTTTCCAGTTGTCGGCACCCACAAAACCGCACAACTGATTAATTTTGCGTTCGGAAATCTAGAACGACGTATCGATTTTCCGTCGGCTGCAGTTTACATTTTAGGGCACTTCGGTGCTTAACTTGATTAGTTGATGTGGTGACGAGAATCGACGTTATTCTCGGACGATTGGCTGTTAAGCAGTCAACGGTATGGCATTAATGTTGGCAGCAAGTAGGGCATTTTTTGTTCCGTCACTGCTATGACTTGATTATTATTGTTATTGCGTTGCTGGGAAAGTAACTTCGTTTCTTGTCAGTTTCATTATGTAGGTACGCGTCTTGACAACGTCTACTATTTTAAACGAAATATGACCAACGATAATTGATGAGCTTCCGCCAACTCGTTGATCTCGGCTTTAGAACTTTGCCGCATTCACTGCGAAAACATTGTCCATTGTCAGAGTTTCGCTTCGTTAATAAATTTATTAATTAGCATTTGAAAAAGATTAGCACAAGATTGGTGTTATATGTTGAATGGTACAAGATTTTCCAGTTAAGCTAAAGCAATTTTCTCCGAGCTGTTTGATCAACAAATTGATGTGCAGGAACTGAATTTTTGCAGTTTTTCGGCGACGTATTGTACTTGCTTGCAATACAGTTCAACCGTAACTCTGGGTACTTTTTTTGTTCAAGACTATTTGTCATTAGTAGTGGCGTAAAAACACCTCTTTTCATCTCCCATCACGGTGGAATTGAGTTGGGCGCTGGTCCACTGATAGGATAGCAGAGAATTGGCAGCTTTCGATTGGCACCGACGTTCGTTAATAAACAGTGTGGAGTACCCCTTAATTTACCGGATAATCTAGAGTGTGCATGTATTTGTACACGATGTTGCAGTATACGCCAAGTCTGCCAAGGATTCGCTTCGAGAAGCTTTTGTAATTGATGTCGATTAATGCGTTTACTTCGAACAATTTTGTTAACCTTTAAAATGATAGAATCTACAACACTTTGCAGTGACTCAAATCTGTGCTCACACAATTGTTTTAGACTTTTGTGCACAAAAAAAACCTAACAGATATCAAGGTCTGGACTATAATGATGTAGTTCTATGATGGCAGACACTCGTCTTTTCTGTACTGTGGATCCTCAAGGAAGTTTCCTGACACCAAGCGACCTGTGCAAGATTGTTATAACCTCTGTCCATCCAATAAGAATAAAGTTACCCTAATTGTAGTATCAAAGCAATATAGGTTGTTTCTTACCATTTGTTGAAAAATTATGTATATTTTTTACAGTAAGAGACAAATTAGGACTTTCATTTCAAGATTTATTACGCTTAAACTATTGAAACCAACGGAAAACCATTGACTGTAGAAGCTGTACCAAGCCTTCCTAGTGGCTCACCACTTTTGTTAAAATCATGAAATATCGTTACTTGAAAATGATCTACGATTATTTCCATTGCAATAACTTCCCATCTTGTAGCGCACGTTACAACATTGAAGCAAAATTACATATATGATCTTCAAAAAAAAAAATACTAGTGATTCGAAGAATTTGAAAACTTTCAATTTTACCCTCATATAAGGAATTTATACTCTGCATTTTCTAACAGCACTATAACTTATTAATTGAAAACTTTTATTGTATGAATTGAGGTTTATCTTTTTTGTCTATATAAATTTGGTACCCAAAACTATTATACAGGCTATCCCAATAATGTATAGACTTTAAATGACAATAAATGAAGTGTTTATTAACTTAGAAACAATGTTATCAATATCTGGGCAAATGCATGGAAGATGCAATATTTCCATCTGCCTATAATTGTTTGGACCAGTGAAGCTACTTTTAAGTTAAATAGTTAAATTAATCTATTTACAGAAGTTACTGTGTCATTTTTTGATCAAATTGTCTTGGATGATGTTTACCTAAATATATTGGAGGAATCTGTCGGTCTACGCGTCGATGAGTTGTTTAAATTGACTTTCGATAAGATAGAGTCACTATTATTGTAATATAAGGAGCTTATCTTAATGCGATTTTTTTGAACAATTTAATTATGCGAAGGGGTGGTGTTAGATTCCCTGCGCGTAATCCTCTCTCCCCAAGATGAGGTTTACTGCACAGAACTAGCAACAATCGATGAAACGAAATAGGAAATTGAAAGGCAATGCAATGCAGTTCCAAACGGAATGCTTCGTAAGGCTGTCAAATCTACTGGTACGTGTTATCGACTGTACTTAGAAAGGGGTGGTCATCAGTTTGAATATTTCTAGATGCGCATTTAATTTCATTTAATATTTGTTAATGCATACGATTAAATGATTTCTATAACAGTTATAAAGATGAATTTAAAGAGTGAGTGCATTGTTGAGACACCATGTAGATAAAACTTTAAGTTACAACATTTTGTTTATAATTTTCATTTAATTTTAATTAGTAAAGCATTTGTGACCAGCTATTTATTTTAAAATTGTTTCTCAAGATTTATTTCTAATATATAAATTTTTATGTTATGAGCGTATTTATTTACTGCTGAAACTTCCATTTTAACTTTGAAATTAAGTTGACATTTGTTATCTGTAGTATTGATATTTATCCCATTAGATATTATTTTTTTTCAGAAGTATGGTATAGTATTACGTATTGTTATAGGTGCTTGATTTTTTGTTTATTCAAAAATGCATTTTTTTTATTTAAAAATACTTATTGATATGTGACTTTTCAACCGTTAGTAATAGATCACGTGTATATAAAGGCGTTGGATCGAATTTATATATAAATATTCAGTTAGCTGCATACCATTATCGTGTAGTATTACGGAAGATGAAATGGTGGCCGACTTATTTTCCCGCAGAAGTTATGCATTTTGATGCTCACATTACATAGTTGGACGAAACCCACAGTTGCTAATTATCAATTAGCGAAATTCCGGAATTATGATGCACAGAAGCGCCATCTTTCACCATGTCGACTGATTTGTATAGCAGGTTCGCTTCACGTTTTCAATATGCTCTGTCACAAAACATCATTGGTGTAAAGCAACAAAGTATTAGTGCTCGTTAAAATTACAAATGCGCCAGGAGAGAGCGCTTTCTCGTTATCTTCGTTCTTTTATAAAAACGACGCGCCTATCATTGTTGCAAATCTGCAGTTGTTCGTTATTGTACATTTTTGCTAGGCCACTTGATAAAATTCAACATTCCCGAAATGGGTCTAGTAGAGAATTTTATGTTTTTTCAACCAACCAGCCGCTTTCATCACGTTTTTGCCAAGTCACTTTAGACTTGGCGCAACGCAAAGGAATCGCAATCTGTTAAAAAACGCTTAACGGGTAATACTACCTTGTGTGCATGAAATCAAAGGTTATTTTCTACAATTAATATAGAAAAAATGAAATAATTTTTTTTATATATAATATATATTTATATATTTTATATATTTATATCCAATTATAGCAATTATTAGTGCACGAATTATGTGTAAAGAACCTTTTAACAAACTCCATAATTAAAACATGGGGCCGGCGAAGACGTTGCTCTGTAAGCAATCCCAGAACGAACTTAAAAAGACCTTTCGATTTCTCTCGATTTCGATATCTCGAAAATTATTCGAGATAGAAATTTTTTAATTTCGAATTCGAAATCAGCGTAAAATTTTCTATAAGAATTCATTTTCAAATTTTAAAAAATCTCAATATTTGTGACGGACCGACAGACATAGAATTCAGTAACGAACTTTTTAAGTTCGTTGAAAATTAACTAGGACCTACAATATATCACCATAAGACAAATATAGTGCACTCTTTTGTAAATAAAACTTCAGCATGCATAGGAAATAGAAGAAGCTATCGACAAATTTTGTCTATTAAAACATCCCTCTATAAATTAAAAAGTTAATAGCCTAAAAAGAAATGCAGAACTCAATGTTAAAGAAGCTACCATTTATTAGATAAAATGAGACTTAATATCTTAAGCAAATAAATAAGACGTAGTCCACTAAGGTATTACCCAATTAAAAGATATGCATCGAATTTAAATATCTACTCAATTTTAAATTCAATAAAATCGCCATTAAAATTTAATACTAGAACACCTCCTAACCGAAAGCAGTAGAGTGGGCTGTGAGTGATAAAGAGCAGATCTGTTCCCAAATTTGTTCAAATATATTCAACGCCAATCAACTTTCTCACCTGTGACACCAATTACTCCAAAGGAAATTAAAAAAGAGATACGGCGCCTAAACCTTAAAATAAGAAATCATTAGGACCAAAGTCCACCAAAACATATGTTGTTTTACTTATCTACATTTTCCATGCTGTGTTAAGACTTCGTTATTGGTCCAATTAATTTAAACAAGTTGAAATATTATTCCCAAGTGAACATTTGGCCGTCCCATTTTCAAAACTATTGACCCTGAATTTATGCTAACAGTCTGGAGACCAAATTACCAATTTAACTCTGCTTCATGGCATAGCTGTCTTCTTAAACTCTTGGATGAAGTCTGAAATGATGAGCTCTTTTATAAAATTAAACAATTTCTACCATTGCTAATATTTTAAATTATTAGAACCCTATTTAAGAAACCGACAATTTAAAACAAGTGATAACGATGAAGTTTCAACTATATATCCTGTCCAATTAGGAATATCTTGGAGGAGTGTTTGATATACTGCTTACTTCAGACCTACCAACACCAAACACAATTATATGCACTTCCCCTAACGATATGAAACGTACTAAGATGTAATTTTAAACCAACTAAAAAACTAATTGAAAAAGTGGAAACCAGATTTAATGAAAGTCTTTCAATTATCACCTTACAAAAAGAGCAGTGTCCACACGAGGACGATCCCCGACTGAATGAGCTACCTCAACACAATGTCGTAAGAAAACTGAAGAGACAGTGGCCCACTGATCTGCACTGAAGAGGAGCCATCATTGGATGGATCTTAGTATCAAAGATATTTTCTCAAGATCTAAGATCAAATTTATGAAATAAATATATTTGATTGTTGACTAAAGAATGCTTATGCATTGTTAGGTTATGTTCGCTATATATAACAATTTGTTTGATGAGGTGATTATCGTGAGGATTTGTAAAAAGTTGATGACAAATTTCAACTCTGCTGTGCTAGTATTCGGATCAAATCATTTTGAAATGCAACGACGCAACGTTGAAGGATCAACTTCTGATAACTTAAGTGCATTTGTTGTCTAGTTGGCTTGAACAGCTAAACACACCGCCCTACTAAGTCCTCTTGAGAGAAAGTGATCTTTAAGAACCTAATATTTGCCAATTTATATTTACAATATATATTTATAAACAATTTGAAGAATTTGATGTAGTTTTTTGTAAAAATGTCATTGGCAACTAAGTACTAGATGTTACCACCAAAATTATTAGTAAATTTTAATAAATTAAGTAAAGTGCACTGATTAGTGCATTACATATTTGATAAAAGTAATGCGCGACTCGTGTAGTTTAAAGTTTCTTTTACGTACGTAAAATAGACTGCAATAATTAGTTTCTCTGAAATCGGTAAGTTGCACCGTGTATTTTAGAAATTAATTAAGCAATTGCTAACTACGTCTCAGTTGCAGGATAGTTTAACAGTAAATAGATTTGTGCAGGGGCACCTCGTCTGTGAATGCTGTGTTAGATAATTGGATTTTGTGGTTTGTCGAATGATTGCAGTAATCGACAGCAGTATTAAGGTAGATGGCTATGCGTTTAACATAATTTTCTTCATTATTTAGAAAAGCTACTATTGTCTAAATAATTCATTTCCTAGCTTTCCTAAATCGGAATTATATATATTAAATTTTAATAATGAAATAATTAAATTTTAATAATAAACATGGGGCCGGCGAAGAGATCGCTCTGTAAGCAATCCCAGAACGAACTTAAAAAGACCTTTCGATCTCGATTTCGAATTTCGGGAAAATTCGAAATCGAATATCTCGAAAATTATTTGACATAGAATTTTTTCGACTTCATTTTCGAATTCAGCTTAAAATTTCCTATAAGAATCACATTTAAAATCGTAATGTCGAAAATTTTCCCGAAATTCGAAGTCGAATATCTCCAAAATTATTCGGGTTAGAATTTATTTAATTTCGAATTCGAAATCAGCGTAATTTTTAATCATTTATTTGCCAGCTCTACAATCAGTTACATGTTATACATGGCAATGATAATAATAGTAAAGTAAGCAATAACAGTACGTTCTTTTATAGTTTGTGAGGTAGGTTGTACCCTTACAAGTATGTTAACTAATTGTTATATTAACTAATCAATGTCGAGTTCGGTTAGATATAAATCTTGTGGTAATTTTCGTTTGAGTCTTTGGTGTATGTTTGGTCTGCCTAAGTTGTATAGAACTGCACCTTCACATTTATGTAAGTTTTCAAAGAATTTTTTGGCACTCGCGGCGATGTAGCTTTGGATTGTTGGTATGTCTAGTTCGTAATGTAGTTGTTCGTTCCGAATGAACCAAGGAGCATTCACTGCTATGCGGAGAATTTTGTTCTGTAGTCTTTGGACTTTTTCTATGTTTGACTTTGCAGTGTTGCTCCAGATTGTTGATGCGTATAGCACCAACGGTCGTATTAGAGATTTGTACATCATAATGGTGCATTTGGGCTTTAGAGATGACTTTCTATTAATGAGAGGGTAAAGTTGTGCCAATCGTGCGTATCCTTGGTTTAACTTGTAGTTAATATGAAGTTTCCAGGTAAGTCGAGTGTCATAAGAATCCATTTTCAAATTTTAAAAAATCTCAAATTTTGTGACGGACCGACAGACATAGAATTCAGTAACGAACTTTTTTTTTAAGTTCGTTGAAAATGCACTCATACGCATAAGCAATTTTTTGATTTCGCTATCATAAGATGTATGCGGTTGTGACACCTAAAAGTCGCACATGAACCTTTCGACAGAAACATCGTTGTTAAATATCTGTGCTGTATGTGTTACTTTTAATAGTCCATACAAATGATAATTACAGGACAATAAATCCTGACTATAAGGAGAATGTTTCAGTGTAGTTTAGAACAAACTCCTAGTTTTTTCGAAATTAGGCAGCTAGATGGAGACGCGATCGATCTTGCGGACGCTTTTTCCCAATATTGTTAGTAATGATTGCCTAAGTACTACCGTAGTCATCGTTAGTAACCGTTATTAGGTAGTCATCCTCGAAAAGTCAGAGTACAATGCGAATATTTTCTTCAGTCACAATGGTCCTAATCAGTGGTAAATCTGGTAAAATGTTTTTGATTATAATATTGGTATTATTTTTATTAGACAATGTATGAATGATAGAATAGTCTCCAAGCAGTATCGGATTTTGAGCCATACATTGCCTTTATTTTAACCTAGTTTTGTTATAGTGTATTAAATGTTTAGTTAAGTTCCATAAATCAGTAGTGATTGTTTACTTCCTCAAACCCTTAAGACATCGACCTGTTGTTTTTGTTTAATTGTGTAGTAAAAATTATCCATAAACTCATAACATGTGCATTTCGAAATTATAGAATTGGAAAATTCAAAAATAATTGAAAGTACAATTGTTTTTTCTACACCGATCTTTTATTAGGAGGAAGCGACTACACATTTTATTAGAAATATTCCTCTTTAAGTTATATGGAACTTTAATATCGCCATGGTAGTAAAGCTGCTGAAAACCATTTCTTGGGTGTAGTACGGCAGTGTTTATGGCCAACTGATTGAAGTTCGTCGCATTTCCTTTTTTATTGCGAATATGCAGCATGAAGTAGCAATGTGTATCCGAGCGCCTACATGGTGGCAACGCTATGGTGTCTGACATGTCATATTGTCTAGTTATGGCTTCAGTGACTCGCAGTATTGCTCACTAATCCTCTCACGAATGGGTCGCCAATTCATCCTAATAAATAATTCCGGCCGTGACTTTTTGGAACAGGGGCGCTTTTAATGTATTGCCATTCAATAAATTAGCGTTTTTTTTTGATAGTATATAGTGCCAAAACAATTATTTGTCTGCTGTGACCGTATATTCAAAAAACATTTATAGATCCATGCCGTATAACTGCAGCAATTATTGGCATACCTCCCCACACGCTTCTTCTGAACAATGGGGATATGGGAAACCTATTGTGCTCAGACCTTTACATCTTGAAGTCCTTGGATAGTGGTATGCAAAGTTTCACGAGACAGACGTATTACATCCGTCAGTTTGTCATTATCAAGTCTGTCACACACCGAATAATGTGTGGCTTGCGTGTATTTGCTTTTTTTAGCACAACGCTTTGAACTCCAATATCCAGAGAAACACAGTTCTGCAATTTGGTGCTATGTTTCTTCGTACGGCTACTAACTTCATAAGAACTCCAAAGAAAGTACACTGTCTATCGTTACTCATAATTTTTTGCTTCCATGATTTTTCGATTTCTCCACAATTGCACTCGCAGCACTACTCTAAAGGCATTGCCTTCTCTTCTATGCGTTCCAATAACACCATCTGGTGTGATCATATGGCACTATAGTCTATTTTTTATATACACACGCACGCACGCGTGCACACACACACATACACTGTGCGTGCATTTCAATTTGCGATCCAACCGGAGTTTCAAGGGAGTGTGTCGATCATTCTTGAACAACTTAGGAAATTATATGGATATTGACATAATCAATTACGCAGATGAAACAGCAGATTTTGAAATAACAAATATTTAATTAAACTATTATAACTTGTGAGCCATGGTGGTTTAGTGGACAGGTCGCTAGACTACGAAACCAAGAGTTGCGAATCCCGCTCTCGCCAATTCAATCGCAGGCATTTTTTTTACGGCCCAGTTCGACTCAGGCTGCAATAAATGAGTACCTGGAGGTCAAACTCTGGGGTAATAATAATAGGCGGTCGGTACGTAGCGCTAGCCAGGTTACTACCCTTGTGTACCGTAGGCTCTAGATTGTAGCAGACCTATTCTGTTACGACCCCAAAGGGCCTTCAAGGCCTATTACGGGGAACTATTATTATTATTATAACTTGTATCTTTGAATAGGGCAAATAGAAAATTATGTTAAACGGGTACTCAAAAATGTAAAGGAAAATGTCATTAGCATCCGATTTAAATTAATTTTTAAAATATCCTGACATAGAAATTTCTAGTATCCATTCTATTGCAAGCAATGAAACCGAAGGAAATCCTGCTAATAACGCGTTCAAGTTCATTAACAGACGATGTATCACGCGAGATTTAAATTAAATAGATGTTACAATCTATCTTAAACGACTAAACAGCATTCATTTGTTAAATTAATTACGAAGTTTCTTTTCATCAGTGGCATATATTTTAGAAAAAATTTAAATGCAGACAAACAAAATTGTCGAGAGTTTAAGAAATAATTAAAATTAAGCGCTAGAGGATATTCCGAAAGTTCTAAAGAGGAATTAAAAGTAAATCCATAAGAATATTTTAAGAATTTGAACGGAAAAGTGAAAGTAAACGCGGAAGACCGTTTTAAACGTTTTAGACATTTTAGTGTGAAAAATACGATAATTAAAGGTAAATAGGGAATAAGCTGTAGAAGTTTGTGAAAAAGAATTGAAAGTAAACACAGAAGAATATTCAAAAAAACGCTAATATTTTGCTGTAGAAGTCATACTCTGAGAATGTGACGATTGATGGCTTTTACAGGTGTTACACAAGAACATGAATTTGATCGAAAACTGAGCATCAGGAAAAGAAATTAACACATCCCACTGATATATTGGAGCACAATAGTATTTATTAAAATTAAAATTAGTTTTCTGAAAGAAATTTTTACTCTGTCGTACTGTCACGTGCTTAATAGAGTAGCAGTCAACATTTATTGTGCATTCTCCAAGCCACTAATATATTTTCGTATGCCACGGGCAATTTTACTGAGTGTACGCTATATCGAACCTATCGCCCTACAATCATTAAAAAATTAGTTCAAGATTGTTTGAAATCAAAATATTTTCTAAACCTTATTGTGTATTTTGTACATTTTTATATTAATCTTTTATTTTTATTTTTTCTATTATTATATTTTACTTATTCTTACATGAATTGAATAAGTACCTTTCATATTAATTAAATTTTATTTATTTTATTTATTACAATTAAGTTAGGGATGTGTCCTGCGGGCCCTCTAACCTACCTGTATTCTCCCTCAACAATTACGGCAATATGAATATTAACTGGGAATTCTAATAATTCTTTCTACAAACTGAAATTTTATACATATTATTCTTCTTCGTTCTATTTTGGCTAACTCCACGTTAGTCCTCATAAATACATTTCTTACTACCTGCTTTCTTCCTTCTTTTTTCGTCTCCTCCTTCCTCATTTTCTTCTCCTCCCGTTCTTCTTTCTTTCCCACTGTTGTCACAGGCTTTTCATATTTTTTTGCAAATGTTGGTTCCACATCTTACAGTTTCTTTTTATTCTATGATCATGCGGAAAAAGGAAACTTCATAAATGGAATAGAGTAATTCATTTCACAACTCGTAAAATTGCCTATAAAATTATGTAGGCTCTCTATGTATCTGTATTTCATTACCTCAAACCAATGTTTCTCTCTTTGGGGATCTATTTAGTGCTCAAAGATAGACTGAATACTAAAAACAAAAAGTTATTTAATTTATGATCCGTTGCACGTTGGTGTTTGCAGTTTTCATACGATTAAGGGAGTTTCCATAACTCATTCTTCACCTGTACTACCTTAATAATCGATCGTCAGGTGCCAATAGAAAATACATTTTGTTCATTACACAACAATATGCCAAACGTTTTGAGTTTTTAGGGTCACTCCCACTTTATTTTCTTAAGAGATGACCGAGTGAGGGAAATTTGAAGAATAAAAAGAAACACACTGTTTCATTTTCTACCCAGTGATATGTTGCACGAATTTTCCATCCCCTTATTCTTGCTACAACTTCTGTGACGAGCTTATTCTATTTCGCATTCTTTGGGCTAATAAATAAAAAAGTTAAAAGTTTTGTTTTTGCACTATTTTTTTTATCATTTTTACCCACTTCAGATTTAAACATCCAACAAGGATGACACGTGGGTACCATATATTTTAATGAAGAGTCTAATATCAAAACTCAATATTCTAGGATAAGCCATTTTCAAACTCATCATATAAGCAACATATTCGCAACTTTTCATGTTTCTACATTCAGTGGTTTCGGTTGGGCAATGTTGAGTCATATATTTATAAGATGTAATCTTGTTACTCTTGCAAAATTCGGTTTTTAAATATTTTTATATGGATATATAAATTATTGGTTTTTTATTAATCTGTTCCCATAACAGTTTCGTATACGCGTTATTCTATTACAGATTGGAGCTTATCTTGGAACGCTAACGATTATTGTATATCACATTTATTAAAGCATTTCTTTTCTATGGGAAATAAAATAAATTAATTATCTGGGCAATTGAATAACGGGTTATCGAAAATCTGAGGAGAAATTATTGCTTGTCATTGTAGTACTCAACGCCTAACTGTTTTTAATTGCACCTCTGTATTTTCATTGAAAACCTTGTTCGACACAACGACAACTGATTGAGCTCGAAATTAAATTTTTAATTATTTTATGCAGCGTCAGCGTTGAGAGGTTACAGAAAAATTAATGATGCGTAAAAGTTGTTGATTCTCCGGTGAAAGTACCTTCTTTGCTTTCGACTATCTATGTAGTAATTAGCAAATAATAAGCGCTACTAAATTTTTAATAGTCCATTGGAGCTGAAATTTCTTGAAGTATGAACCGCTACATTGTACGTTTTCGCTGGTGTTCTAATTATGCGCGGCGTGATGTTGGTATAACGACAGCGGAACTTGCAATATCATTACGTTCTACAGGAAATACCTTGTATTTGCTTCCTTGGTATTCATTTACTTTCGAATATCGGATTTGTTTTTCGACACCAGCGCTCACTTCTGGACAATTACCATACAATGCGAGAGTGAATTTGGCGCCGTTAAGTTGATAATCTTTTCTACGAACAATATTTTATATAATGTACTGCGAAAGGTGATAATGGATATCCTTCTTTTTCATTACTTTTTAATCCATTGTTTAAGCGGTTGATCAAAAATTCTGTGTAATTTTTCGCCCGTATCAATTTTTTGTATAATTTATTAACGCTTTGTTGGGTTTAGAGACGATCTACGCGGGGTGAAATGCGTTATCTAAGTCATAACGAATACTTTTATACTACTACCATTCCTGTGAAATAATTGTTTCAATTACGTCAAGATACTAAATAATTACGTTTTTATAATATCATCTATTTAAAAACCCAAAATTCATTAACATTATTAATTTTAGCACGCTCGGCTAGCGCTAAATTTTTTTTAATTAATCGTTTCTTATTAAGTTTCCTATCCGGTCCGAATATTGGCAACCATCTTTTAGCCACTAATACTTTGTTGTCTACGGCTCTGAATAATTCTGTTGTGTTCTTGCCAAACCATGTTCTCAAATTTTTTAGTTATATTTTTCTTCCGCCCGGGCTTCTCCTTCCAAATACCTTTCCTTGAAGTATATTCTGATATCTATTGGTGTTTTGCATAATATGGTCCATATATTCGAGTTTTTGGGCTTTTTATTGTATTCAATATTTCTGTCTTTTTTTTTCATTCTTAATACACTAGGTGAATGCAACAATCTCTGTCAGTCTGTTGCATCTGTAGCGCTTTTACTACGAAATCGATCACTATGAAATTTTCCACAATGATAGAACTCGAAGCAAGTGAGGTAACCTGATAAATTGTTTCGAAATCGGACAACAATAATACGTTCACAATTTTAACAACTCGCTCCTGCAACTTCTCAAACAGCGTGCGAGAATATTACTAGTCTTAGAATCTCAATCTTTGTAATGTGTTCTATCCAGGAAACTCTCAAAATCCTTCAATACAGCCACATCTCGAAGGCTTCTAGTCTTTTACTTGTGGCTTCTGTCAGAGTCTATAATTCCACTCCATATAGTGGAGTACCGTATGGTAGTACGAAAAACACATAACAACATAATAATCGTATCTTTGGGATCATGGTCAAATGATGACTTTTAAACATTGAGTGCATACTTTTAAATGTTGTTTTTGCTTTTTTAATACGAATCCTTATTTTTTGAGAGATAGGAAAATTTATTGACCCTATCAAGAGGTTTTTCATTAATTATTGATCATTGTATTTAATTGTTGCTTTTACTAATGACCATTAATTTTGTTTTACTGATATTAATGTCTAGGTCGTACCGCTAGCTGATCTCCGTTACTCTGTCCATGAGATATTGTGGCCCTTCTATAATAAAACATATTACACATAGTTGCCCACAACATCAAATCCGAGGAAAAAGGCAAAATATATACAAACTCGAAGAAGAATTAATAAGCATTATCGGAAACGAAAAGAACAAAGTATAGAACTTCAAACAGGAAGCCAACTATGTTATAAAGGTCTTGAAGTCGAAACATAGTAGTATAGAATTTATAGATAGAATATATATATATATATATATAATGATTAAGGGCGAAGTCTGATTAGTATTACTGATACCAGAAAACACTTTTAAACTTAAGGTCTTGTATAGTTACATCGACAATTCGGGACCACTCGTTTATATCTGTAGTCAATAACAAATATGTTTTTGATTTCAATTCAGGTAAAAGATAGTTTTTCAATAGATTTGAATATAAAGTATTCATAGTATGTAGTGCTCCAAGAGTTCTTAATTCAAAAAAAGAATCCGTATAATTTGCCTCCCAAAACTTCTTTGATATTACCCACTTTTTTTGGTTGATAAAAGTGAATATATATTTTATCTCCATATTTTTATGAAAAGCCATCACCTTCCCCGTTGATGTTTCAGTTCTGTCAGCTGTCGAAGCAAGCATCCACATTTACGAAATTGGAGCATATAACGAATGTTATGGTATATTGAACCATAACTATCTTCAAATTGCATTAACTAAAAGCACAAACTTTTACGCCGAAGCTAATAAACGTTTTTAAATTCGTCAGAATTAGGTTAAGGATATATCTGCTTGGCGTCCAACGACCTCCATGTATTAGAAACGGATAGAAAGCTTTAGATTTTGTTTTTGCCACTCATTTTCTTGATGTAATGAATTTTTAATTAGGGAGAAATATTTACTTTTGGTTTATAATCTTTTAACAATAAAAAAGGAATTCCAATTTGCTAATGAAAATGAGCTAACAACATTGCTTGATCGTTTGATGAATGAATTTTATGCCACAAAATGTGAGTAACGTCATTTTGACTGCTTAAAACAGTCGAAGTTGGTTTGCCTGATAGATTGAAGATATATGTCAGTCATATGATTTGTTCTTATTGGCATATAATATCTTCTTTTTGTTTTTATTACCAGTTATCAAATTTAAAACACTCATTGTTATTTTATGTTGAAAAAAGTCACACATGAGTAATACTGAACGATCCGGATGGATATCTCATTACAAATTTATCATCAAACCTTTCTCACTGTTAGTTTAAAGAAAGTAGATTTTGGGGAAGGGGACAAGCTTTAAAACCAAAGAGAACCGAAAGAGGATAGACAACTGTTGTTAGAAGTGGCTGTTTCTAATTATCACAACGAAATCCATACATGGTTTAGTATACTACAGGTCATTGGGAAATATTTCAAAATTTAATTTTTTTATTTTGAAATATAATGATAATTTGTATCTTTTATATTTATCAGATGGAAACAACATATGTTTAGCCACTCTTGATAATAACATGCATGTTTTGTTGTAGAATATATTGATTACGATTTGAACCTAATGATGCTGTACTAAAAAAATCTGGTGTGAACATCACACGACTTTCCTTATCCTATATATATATATCGGCCCTACGCTGCTCTCGTCCCGGAACTTGTTATTTTAAAAAAGGACGAGGCGCGAGTCCATCACTCGAAAGCTGATTAAAATAAACAGTACAAGACAATAATTGTCTCGTACTTAAAATTTTGCTACGTTACTGAAGGTAACCGTGCGAGTTCTGCCGCACAGCCTTCGCCATTATCGCATGCGTGCTCCCTCCTAGCGGCCAAGCGCTCCCCCCCCCCCATCCTCCCGCAGTCGGCCCGGTAGCTATCCGAGCGCGCTGTGATTGGTCCGTTTAATTAATTTTTAATTGGCTATAACTTATTTATTTGACCTCGGATGAAAAAATTTCATTGTAATTTTTTGTTCGTCTCGGTTTGATCTATCCGGTAATATAGATTTCCCGAAACATTTTCTGAGCACCCGGTATATTAAAAATCCTGAGCTTCAATTTTTTTTCGAGTTCCTATTTTACCAACTTTTATTTTAAATTCATGTTTATCTCATGATAATAAATCATTTTTATTCTCATAAATTTTTTGTATCTTTAACCGTTTAGATTCGCGACCGCTTTGCGACCTTGTGACCAAACGGCTATGCCGATTTTTACTAAAAGCTTCGCACTGCGTCCCCTACCTACAAGTAACTTGCATACCAAAATTCAAGTCTCTAGCTCTTACGGTTCTCAAGATATCTTGTTTACTGACAGACCGACACACACACACACGCGCGCACACACACGCACGCACGCGCGCACGCGCACGCACACGCACGCGCGCGCACACACACACACACACACACACACACACACACGAACCAATGGCTCAACCCAACTTTTTTGGTGTCCTGAGGCTATGATTCGTCCAGAAATGTGAAAAACTGGGTAGGTCAAATTTCCGCCGATTACATTACTTTCCTTATTATAGGATAAGGAAAGTAAAAATATTCTAAATTAATGACGTTTTATTTTGAAGAGGGGTGGTCCGAGGTTGGAAGAAGTAATCTCAATAGATGCAGTTACTTGGGAAGTTCTTACCAAGAGAGGCCCTTAGTAACCAACATGTCATAGACGAACGAATAGATAGTTTTTGCTGACAAAGCCTACATTCAGAACAATGACTCAGTTGTGACCGCACATCGAGTTTTTCTGATGCTCTTTCAACTTGCTGCCTGGGCTTCCATTCTCGATCGAAAATAAATTTTGTCATGGATAGTAATTTCAGAAGAACTAGTTCTGCATTGAGAAAGGGAAGAGCAAGATGTCGGAGTGCGCGAACATAAGAAAACATTTATACGGCATTTCTTTTTGCAGTCTTTAATGCTATTTGCGCACAGACATATCTTGGTTCGCCTAGAAATGTGTAAAAACATCTTGGAAAGTACGCTACAAGATGCCATTGTTTTCTTTATCGATAAAGTGCATTTTTACTTGTCGGAATACGTTAGTAAACCAAGCTTTTGTTATTGGAGCGATAATAACCCACGAGATATTCATGAAAGGCCCCTTTACAATTAATGTTTCTCTGGCGAGTAAAAAAGGTTATTCTGAGAATGGGGGAAATAATTTTATTAGACCCAGGTAGTCGGGAAATTTTGCTTAGAAACGCCTTTAGTAGCCAGCATGTGGATAAACGAACAAATAGCTTTTGCTTTTAAAGCGCATATTCAAAACATTGGCTCTATTGTCACTACACAATGTGCTTTTCCGACGCGCTTTCTTTATTGAGAAGGGAGGTCACCGGGTTACTGTCTCTTCCAATCGATATACGGAAATGAATAAACAATTTTTCGTACCGAATCTCCCCATCCATTCCAACTGAAAAACGTTTGACTTCAACAAGATGGAGCCACAGCCCACACAGCAAGAGCTTTACATCAAGTGCTACGTGAGATGTTCCTGGGCCCCTAATCTTCCAAGACGGTGACGTCATTTGGACATCTGATCTCCAGATCTTGCCCTACATGACGTTTTGTATTGGGATATCTTAAATCTGAGGTTTAAAAACACAGTCCTGGGACCCTCCAAGCCCTGCAAAATGCAATACGACGAGAAATGAGGCATATTCCCCAAGATATATTAGAAACGGCAATAAAGAATTTTAGAAAACGACTTCAACAGTGTATCGAAAATAAGGGATACTACTTTGCCGATATTCTCTTTAAAACACATTGAAATAAAATTTTCAATTCTGTAAATTTGCCCTGTAAAGATTTGTATATTTCCTATAATTTTTTTTTTTATTTTACATTAAACAAAGGGAAGAATCCTGTGTAAGTAGATTTTTGAATGTGTTTCTGAATGTTTAAAAAGTCCTATTGATATCAGTCTTCCTAATAGACAGAGTAACCTATATGTGTGATTTTATGAAATTTAGATTAGTTGATTGGTTGTTGGTCCTAATACGATGTTCATTCAATGTATAGAAATTTTGACTTTTAAAACAGTGGAAGTTGTTTGCCTGATAGATTGAAGATATATGTCAGTCATATGATTTGTTCTTATTGGCATATAATATCTTCTTTTTGTTTATTACCAGTTATCAAATTTAAAACACTCATTGTTATTTTATGTTGAAAAAGTCACACATGAGTAATACTGAACGATCCGGATGGATATCTCATTACAAATTTATCATCAAACCTTTCTCACTGTTAGTTTAAAGAAAGTAGATTTTGGGGAAGGGGACAAGCTTTAAAACCAAAGAGAACCGAAAGAGGATGGACAACTGTTGTTAGAAGTGGCTGTTTCTAATTATCACAACGAAATCCATACATGGTTTAGTATACTACAGGTCATTGGGAAATATTTCAAAATTTAATTTTTATTTTGAAATATAATGATAATTTGTATCTTTTATATTTATCAGATGGAAACAACATATGTTTAGCCACTCTTGATAATAACATGCATGTTTTGTTGTAGAATATATTGATTACGATTTGAACCTAATGATGCTGTACTAAAAAATCTGGTGTGAACATCCACGACTTTCCTTATCCTATATATATATATATATATATATATATATATATATATATATATATATATGATATATATATATAATCAGTGCTACGCAACTGCTCTCGTCCGGAACTTGTTATTTTAAAGGACGAGGCGCGAGTCCATCACTCGAAAGCTGATTAAAATAAACAGTACAAGACAATAATTGTCTCGTACTTAAAATTTTGCTACGTTACTGAAGGTAACCGTGCGAGTTCTGCCGCACAGCCTTCGCCATTATCGCATGCGTGCTCCCTCCTAGCGGCCAAGCGCTCTTTATAAGGTCATCGAGTTGAAATATATGTACTGGGTGTCCTAAAAAATTGTAGTCACTTTTTACATGTTTACAAATACTCAAATTGACGACCACCTCTTTTTAAACAACCAGTAACGCGAACTAGTAGGTTCGACAGCGTTACATGTCTTTTACTTTCTTTTTCAGTTCATCGAATGTTGCTAGTTTTAAGCAGACTGTTTGGGTGAAGTCTGGGGAATACGTGAGACTTTATTATCATCTACTTGTTCCGAAAAGTCGCATTGAGTAGGCACTTACAACACGATAGTAGGTAAAAGACGTAATCAATTTTGTTGAAAATTAGTTCGTCACCAAACAACTCTTCGACGCGTTATATGCATTATATACAGGTAAACATCACCAGTGACAGTTTGGTCAAAAACGAATGGCCCTAGTATGCATAATATTGATATTGCAAACCATACTGTAGCCCTTGGTTAGTTTAAATTGTGTTCTCTAGTAACATTTGTTATTATTGTCTTTTAAAAAATAAGTACATTTCATTTGGGATACTCTGTATAATTCTCTTATTTTTGATCTAGTGCAAATCACTTTCAATATAAGTCCCATAAGATTAAAAATCTGCCTTTGCTTTGTTTATTGTGAGATTTTTCCTGAGTGACTAGAAGTCTATCCCACTAAAGCCAGTTCTTCTTTTTCACCAAAGGTTTCAGCTTTTTCCTGTTCTGCATTCATCTCCTCATAACCTTTTGAAGATTGCTGTCGTTCTTTATGTTAACAAAGACATCTAGTTCTTTGACGGCAGAGCTTACAAATTCTCTGTTATTATGAAAGTATAAGGTGCAAGTGACTTCTAACGTCAAAAACATATATGTCAGTTAGTAGGTATTTTTTGGTATATCTTTTTTTTGTAGTGCTGACAGTAAGACGAACTTGGTTATTTGATACCGATGAATCATGAATGCACTTTAATGATGAACGGTACCTTTATACGACGCGTCATACAACTGCGGTGAATAGCAGAAGAAGAAATGATTTTATATCTTTTAGTACAGAAGCGTGGCTCTGATGCAACTTGCTTCTGATTCATCCACATATAAAGAAAAATAAGATTAATTTATCTTACCCACATACTTAACATTAGTAGTCATAATGAGTCTATCATCACTCTCTTAATGGACTTTATATGCTCAGAAATAAATATCAACTGGAATTAATAGCATGTTTATAAATACTCAAATTGATGAAAATCTCTTTCCAAACACCATACCAATGGATTTGATAGTGTTACAAAGCATTTTATTTGAAACTGCTGGGAGACATTATCTTTTAATTTCCTGAATCCGCATATTGTTGCTGGTTTTATGCAGTGAACTTTATCTCTGGGGTATAAAAAGAAATCCATGAGAGTTCGGTCTGGAGAACGCACGGCGACTTTAGCACTACTTCTTTCTTCGATTCATTTGTTTAGAAAAGTAGCAGCGCGATTTAGCCCTTACATCAAGATAGTAGTGGGGAGGTGGTTCAACTTACTAAAAGTCAATCTCTTTGTCACAAAGCAACTTTTTGTCACGTGAACCGACGGATGCCTCTATTATCTGTATCTAAAAATCACTAGCGACTGGTTAAAAACTAATGGCACTAGCATGCACAGTGTTGACATTCCATATCATATTGTAACCGTTCGTAAATTTAAATGGTGTCCCATAGTAACATGCGATTTTTGAGGAACTCGAGAGATGCAATTAAGCCATTTAACTTAAAATATAGCCTTACTGTTTCAAATGATTTTGGAGGGAAATGAGGCATATTATACGCATTTGTCCAGCTGCCATTCACATAGTTGTTTCTAAACATATACTGCATTTATTGGCTTTTAATGAACGAATGCATTTTTGGGTGGGTCACTTTGTTTTTAAATAAAATATTTCTTCTTAATTTATATGACGGAATATGATTAACTAAAAAATTTTAAGTTGATTAACTTGTGACCTGATATATTAAGTTGTCAGAATAGGCAAATGCAAATTTTAAATAAATTTTACTAATTCAACTAAAACCTACAATTAAAACTTGGTTTAATCTTCTTAGTATAGTACAATGCTTTTAGTTTTTGGATTATGGTATTGATTAAACATTTTTGAGAGATATTTTATGCCATTTTTTCATGTTTTGTTGAATAATGTGATACAGATTTTCAATCCTCTATAACAAAAGTCGAATTAGTTGCTCCTCTTGTTATGGCCAATAGAAATTGATCACTCATTAATTCAATATATTTGTCCATCACACAAAATTAAACGTGATCTACCATCGTGCCAAATGGCACCCCACAATATTATGCCAACTTCTTCACATTTTACAGTCCAATAAAGAAATATATCATTTAGTTAATTAGATAAACACCCCCCCTCTCTCTCTCACACACACACACACACACACACACACACACACACTGTGCAAATGATGGTGGCTTTTTTCTGCACATGGCTAGTTTGGATACTGTTTTTCGGCGGTCTTGTGACTGCTCGTTTTGTTTTTTTACGAGGGTTTTAAAAGACCTAGTCATGGCAGTACTGGTCGTTTATCTCTTTTTTTTGACGTTGAGCAGTAATCCTATTTTTTGTTGACAAGGCCTGACCTATCATATCTATATTATTAAAGCGCCAAGGAAAAACACACGGTGTGAATCGAAGAACCAACTGACTTTAATTGTTGAGGGCTTTTTAGATTCGTCTTAAAGAGACGTGGTGCGAGTTATAGTTTTGAATGCGATCTGACTTAACCATGGTCAGGTAATAGCAGAAAAAAGATGATCTTTTGACCGAAAATGGTATTGCGAGGGAAGCGCGTGCAAAATGGCGCCAAGCGCTTGACATCTGTTCGATGTTCATTTTATTTACATTTTAATCAATAAAAACATCCACTGTCGTGCCATTTTCTGGCTAATAAAAATTTAAAAAAAATGAGTGATGCGTGGAATTCACTAAGTTAATAAATTAATGTTATAATAATGGTAAGGCTCTACGCCCCGCGTGGGAGCACGGCCTGCGAACTGAGAGGTTAAGGCTCGCATACCCCTTGTTCGAATGAACGCAGGTACTCAATTATTTTTAGTGACTGAGTAGGCCACCCGCCAGGCATCAGAGAGCACCTGGAATTGAACCCGGGTCCGTCAGCATCGCAGCCCGTTCCTCGACCACGGGACCACGCTGGCACAAGTTAATAAATTATTTGATTTTAAATGGGACGCAATTAGCGTCAATACCGTGTTCCTTGTATTTCATATAGATCTTTGCATTTAGATAAGCTTGGTGACATGGTTCAAACTATTCATATGTTTAAAAATGTTATTTATTTCTAGGTAGTTATCCTTTCTTGTCGAATTTACCATCTTTAATTGTCAATTTTCTTAGTGTTTATTTTATTCTAATACCATAGTGTAAAGAAATTTATTTGAAATTTTTTGAAGCATTTGTAACAAGTGATATAATTTATGGTCTGGTGTGTCGTAAAAAACACTTGAAGGGGTCACTTCGGTTAAATTTGCTTTGATAAGACTAACATTTGATCCACATTTTTACTGAATTATCTAAAAAATAGCGTTTGACGGATGGAGATAAACTCTATGTTGTATATTCTATTTTCTTGAATACTATCTGTCTATTCATAATATAATAGTAAAAGTCTGTATTTTTGCAGGTAAATGCAGAAAAAAGTAAAGCATGCCATCCATTGTGGGTTCTATGTATGTGCCAGTAAGCAAATTCCTGTATATTTCAATTGGCGATTTGTATTTTCATAACTATCCTCGACGAGAATCTAGTTAAAATAAAACTAAAATTTGTCTTCGAGAAACCATTGATATTTTTTGGCTATAAATGTCTATGAAACAGGACCCAAAAAATTTTTTTTGAAAGTTTTTGTCATTTCGATAGGACCGTTGAAATTTGGTTAAATTTTGCAGACTATTGGCGCCATCAAACAGTTTAATTAAATTTTGCGATGTGATTTAAAGGTTATTAATAATATCTTTAATTAAAATTAGTTGTGACATATTTTATTTTGTATGTAATTGATTTTCATGTTAAAAAAATATTAAATGACATGGTTAGAAATAAGCTGATGATGTTTACTTAATTACACTTTATGTAAATGGTAATAAAATGAATGAATTTGAATTAGGAATGTGGAACTAGAAACGGTGTTAGCAGCGTTATGTAAGGCAAAAAGACATTCTTCGTAAGTGCAATGCGTTAAAGAAAGTTGGATTATTTACAGCATACATATATTTTCGTGCTCGTATGCGTAGCGTATAGTGAAGTTATTGACCTGTTGAATAACGATGCGCTGACCAGAAAACATGCATATAATTTTTTTTTGAAAAAGACAAACTGACGCCAACAACAGTTCTTTAATGAAATAAAACTCAGTCCGTCTTCGCTGATTTTCATTTGAACTTCTGCCATCAACAGGATTAAATAATCCAACCATATTTGAACTAATCAAGCCCAGTAAATGTTGTAATTACGCCCGGCGCATGCAAAGCGCATAATTAAAACCGATCGGTTCCAGAGTTCACAGTGATTACCCGATAGTGTAAACTGTTTGAAAACCGTTGGGGAGTTAATAATTTCAGCGAAATTAGTTAGCAATGCATTGAAATATTTTATTATTGGTTCGGTCCGCTGGCTTGAATGTTCGCACAAATAAATCCGATTACAGAACACCTGACCACTAATCGCATTTTAAAATTATTGAATCGGTCTGGGTTTGAAACGCGCGCTAAGTTCTGTTTTGTCAATTGTTCGCGTTATTTACATGTGCTGAACACGGCATGTTCTGTTTTCGCACAGTGTTTATTAATAAATCGACCACATTAGAGAACTATTTAACAGTATAATGTGCGCATTTTAAAGTTTCTTCTACTGAAATCTGTAACATACAAACTTTTAGTGATTTGTCTCGTATTTTTAACACATCCGAGGCAAAAGAGCTGATTTGCAAATTATTAAAGAAGGGTGTTATGTTCTAACACATAAAAAGTGGTAACGCAGATTCCGGAATAAAAACAACGATTTGGGAAACTATTTTATTAGAAAATTTATGATAAACATAAGCCGAATTAGCTACAGCATTGGAATTTACCCAATATATCATTTCTATCTGGCTACAAAGGTTGGGTAAAATTCAAAAAGAGAACCGTTTGGCTCTCCATGCACTTTGCCTAGCTGTGTTTTTATTATTCACGTTCAAAAAGATGATTTTTTTGTATTAAATAGTGATTAGAGAAGAAAAGTAGGTATATTATAAACAATCATAAAGGTCAAAATCGTTGGTTAATCCTGGTGCATCATAAATTACACACATATCAGCTTTTGCATTTAATAGTGATAACTCTGCTATACAACACTCTCGATTTGTTGAGCTGGTAAATTTTATCACATTCGACATATACGCCAGACTTAACACCATCATATTTTTACTTACTTCGGTTCCTTCAACACTTTGGCAAGTGTTTCACTTTAAAACGTTTAGGAAGAACTTAACATTGCTGATTACATAGTGTTTATGAACAATCCTTAATTTTTATCAAAAATTAATTAATTTGTGTGCTTAATCAGTTCGGAAAGAATTACTGTCAAGTTTAATTAAAGATAAGTATCAACAAATTTTTGTTTAATATTTAAAGCAATTAAATAAATAGTTAAAATTTGTAGGCCTTGACATGATTATTATTGTATTTTGTTTTGTTCATAGGCTCAAAATATGAAATCTTTAGATTAGGTGGGTTTAATAAACATTAAAAGACCAGCATTGTTGCATTTTTTTAAAGGAAATTGCATTTTTAAAAACCATTCCTTCCGCCTAAAACTACGTAATCACAGGCTAATGTATTTCCCATAGGCGGAAAAAGGTAAACAACAATAATACAAAGGTAGGCAAACGGCTACAACCAGTAACGCGTGTTCTTATGTTAGTACGTCACTAGCAAAATTTAATTATTATACATAAATGATATTAACATCTTTATATTTTGGAATAATCTATTATAAATGTACAAAACATTACAACATACAATTTCTTTAGATGCAAGTTAAATGAAAGTTATATTGTTTATTAAGTGATGTGATATGTTTTTATTACTTCTGTTTCCAATATTACATTATAATTGGATCGTGCGTGCGTGCGTGCGTGCGTGTGTGTGTGTGTGCGTGCGTGTGTGTGTGTGTGTGTCGGTCTGTCAGTAAACAGGATATCTCGAGAACCGAAGAGCTAGAGACTTGAAATTTGGTATGGAAGTTACTTGTAGGTAGGGGACGCAGTGCGAAGCTTTTGGTAAAAATCGGCCGAGTCGTTTGGTCGCAAGGTCCCAAAATCGGTCGCAAAGCGGTCGCGAATTTAAACGGTTGAAGATACAAAAAATTTATGAGAATAAAAATGATTTGTTATCATGAGATAAACATGAATTTAAAATAAAAGTTGGTAAAATAGGAACTCGAAAAAAAATTGAAGCTCAGGATTTTTATCTACCGGGTGTTCAGAAAATGTTTCGGGAAATTTATATTACCGGATAGATCAAATCGAGACGAACAAAAAATTACAATGAAATTTTTTGATCCGACGTCAAATAAATAAGTTATAGACGATTAAAAATTAATTAAACGGACCAATCACATCGCGCTCGGTGAGCTACCGGGCCGACTGCGGGAGGACGGGGGGGGGGGCTTGGCCGCTAGGAGGGAGCACGCAGGCAATAATGGCGAAGGCTGTGCGGCAGAGCTCGCACGCTTACCTTTAGTGACGCAGCAAAATTTTAAGTACGAGTCAATTATTGTCTTGTACTGTTTATTTTAATCAGCTTTCGAGTGTTGGACTCGCGCCTCGTCCTTTTTTAAAATAACAAGTTTCGGGACGAGAGCAGCGCAGGGCCGAGATGATGGACCCGGTATAATATATAATAATAGGATAAGGAAAGTCGTGTGATGTTCACACCAGATTTTTTAAATTGTTTTCGAAATTTTCTTTTGTTTTAAAAGCGAAAATGTCGAACGGACTGGCTGTTTTCGGATTATTAGACTAGATCGTCTTGCCTGCGTGTGTGGTAGAGTTAGTGATGGAAGTTCTTTCGTAATTGCTGCCGCCATCATGTGGTATGTCTTTTGTTACACGGCGTTTGGTTTTTTGTGTTTTAAAGGAGTCAAACTAACATTAAATGTACTATACAATTTTTATAATTTATATGTCCAATGGGAATGAATTCCGTGTTCTTAAAAGAATTTTTGGTGATGTGTGGGGTAGTTATTTTCTTTTCCATTATTTTGCATAAAAACATTAATGACCATACTATGCACAAAGCTAACACGATCTTCTGCGTTAAGTCTTTGCGGAACGATATTAGAAGATTAGGTCTTTTGTTGAGACTTATTTCGCCTCAAATTATAACAATCACTTCCACATTTCTCGGTTTCTTGAATATCAACACCGAAATGTAACTCTTCATGTCGTTTGTAAATACGTAAATAATCATGAGCAAAAACTAACTGGAGATTCTAGAACCAATTTACGAATAGATTTTAGTTTGATTTGCTTTTCTCATTCTGGTGCCGATTTGAAAGTCTGTAGAAGTTGTCTGATCGCTCAACAAGGACAAGGGTAGAAGTTGGCTCCTAGTTTGGGCAGTTTTTCTTTTATGATCTTTGACATATTTCTTTATAATTATTCTACAACCGCTTGATAATAAACCGGCTGGATTTCTTCCCACCTATTGTATACCGGTCCTGTTTTTGAGCAAAATAACTACTTAACCAATTCTTATTAAGATCGCTTAATTCACATCCTGTCTTCCAGAATATTGCACTCTAAATTAAAACTTGTAAATCGCAACGAAATATTCTGTTAAATTTTTTAAACTGTTTAAAACATTTATAAATATTTGGGGGCAATTTTTGAATTTGGACTAATTGGAAAGGAATTTTTAATTATTGTACCGAAAATTCAGGGCACTTCTATTTATAGTCTGAAATATTTTAATAGCATGAGTCATTGACAATGATATACATTATTTAATGTATGCAGAACGGCACAGGTTAGCGTGTTAATATTATGTAAATTTATTATGGCAGTGTGGAATTTATGTAAGCATATGTAGGTTCTTGTTCATTTATTTATTTTTGTCTTGAAACTAGAAGAAAGCACTTTGATTTTAATTTACTTACTGGAAAAGTACACTTACTACGGAAGCATGCCATATTTTCCTTAGTTGAGAATATATATATATATATATATATATATATATATATATATATATATATATATATATATATATATATATATAGATAGGAAATTAATGAGGAAACCTTTGTGTTGCTTGTAATTTTATTGTTGGATGAACTGGTGACCACAAAAGAATTATGATGAGTACGTCAAACTCTATGATTACTAATATTAATGATTCTAGAGAAGGCAGTAATTCTTAAGTTAATCTTCCATCTATGACAGTAGAATTTGGGGCACTTCAAAATTTCAAAAATTGTAGCAAGTTGTACTTCAGGTGGCAACGCTACGTCTTTAATGCTTTTTTCTTTTGGAGTATTAATTAAGATGAACGGCGAGCACTTACATAAGCGAAAGTCCTCGCAGCCGCCGACGTATCATTTTCATAAATTTTACGTTCAGCCAGCGGCTGGCGATTGCATGTCGATTAAATTGTGTCAATTGCGCAGCGTAGAAACCTTGTCCGGCGTGTTTCCTGAATCAAGTCTTTCTAGTTTCGTGTTTGTTTGATCACTCCACTATGCCTTTCAGGTGTAATATATAGCAATAAATTAATATAAAAATAATGTAATTAGACGTTTATTTGTGTGCCATATCCGCATAAAATGCAGATAAATGCGTTTTAGTAAGTAACCCAGTAAAGTTACCTACCTATTAACGAGATTTATGTCATTACACGTTTGTACAAATTAGCAAGTCAGTTGAATTGCAACTACACCCAACACAAAAAATAAGGCCAACTAGTAAATTGCTTAAAATGTTAGTTTCAGTTAACAGCTAAAAATTTGAGAATATAATTTTTTGACTTTGTATGTTTTGCAATGTCAATTCAAGGATTTCAAGGACAATGAAATAGATGTAGTACTAATAAAGATGCGACACAAATGATTTAAAGATGGTGAGAAACTGTTAAAAGAACTCCGCGTTCTGAAAGGTCAGCAACAAGCAGAACACCGTAAAATATTGAACATGTATGGTCCACAACCAACAAGGATCGGCGACTGACGCTCCGATGTCTAGATGAGGTGGGGATTCCAAAAACTAAAGTAACGAAAGATCATGATATGAAACGTGTGACAAAATTCGTTCCACGGGTACTTAAGCAGAAGGCAGAAGGAAGATCGTTTCCAAAACATAAATCGTATTTCAAGAGGAAAATATTCCAGACCATCTACGGAACACTACGATGAGGCAGCTCATAGTGATTTTAAAACAGGTTTTACAGAATATTTTGAACAGTAGAAATAATATGTAAGGTCTCTAAGAGACTGAAGCCACGCACGATGTTTATTGTATCTTCTAACATTTTTACCAAGTATATAACTTTTTTATTAACGTAATTGTAATTTTCTATATTATATGGCTTGATATTCTTAGAACAGACCAATATAAATATTTAATGTTTTTTTTTCGAACTTCCTGATACTTAAATGGTCAATAAATTAGAAAATAATAAAATAGAATTTGGTAGAAAAAAATATAATGTGAGCGATGAATTACAAACCATGTTTTGGGTATAGAAACTAATTGTCAAGGCGGCTTTACACGACGCTAGTAACTCGTACGGGTCACTAAAACCGAGTACTCACTTTTAGTACTCTCCTTGTGTAAATTGGTGTTCTGTATTCTAGTAGACCAATTTACACAAGGAGAGTACTAAAAGTGAGTACTCGGTTTTAGTGAGCCGTACGAGTTACTAGTGTCGTGTAAAGCCGCCTTTAAGGTGATGAGCGCAGAAAGACGGACTTTGTCAAATACTGTTGGAAATGTGTTTGATTCTTTAACTTTGTGTCTATTGTGTACCTAATGCCGTTCTTTCTACTTTCTAAAAAGGATTGTTTAACTCTCGTATGTATAGTAGACACTTTTATCCCCTTTCGTGTCATATCATTCAGTCTCTGTAGGACGCGGGGGGTCAAATGCTTTACACCCTGTGTATTACTCTGGAAGATTCTTTCTTTTCATTATAGATATAGGTTTAGTCCATGCCATTGTTGGCGAAAATCGGCGAAATACTATTTGTGAATTCATGGATCTGTCAAAGTTAACCATATTTCCCCCTTGATATACTCCTCCAGGGAAAGTGAAAAAAAAACATTTTGAAGAAATTGGAGGCGGGTGGCTGAGACTTACATCATCTGTAATAATGTTAACCGTAAACGCTGTTAGTCCAGAAATGAGAAGTTTTAATTGTAATAAAGCTGTCTTATTTGGTGAAATTAGAGGGATGAAAACATTAATTAAACAAAAAACTGTTCTCAAATGGACAAATGAAAAGAAGGAATCAATACAGTAATGCCAGGTTTCATGTGCTTTTTAGGTTTCAAAAACAAATTTTTAAGATTTCTTTTTCAACTTCTCCTTATATTTTTGAATATTGCCTCGTAGATATTATCTATTTCTAAAATCAATTAAATGTAGATACCCATCCCAATCATACAAAAAGACCCAGTAGTCCACCTTAATTCAACACCAACTTCTTTTTATTGATTCCAATCACGCTAAGAAAGCAAACAACGAATGGATACTAGTTGAATATAAAAACGCCTTAAAAACGACGATGATTTTGAATGTCGAGTCAAAATACATAAACAACTTTGAATTATTACTGTCTAAATAAACCAGCAATAACATCAAATAGGTATGAAACCCTAGAAAAATCAGACGATGAACAGAATATGCATGCGAAATACTATTTTTGATTAAGGAGTTCAACGCATTCAACCCTTAATGCAGTTATTGAATTATATTCCGCTAAATTCATACACTTAATTGTATGCACAATGATCAAATTAAAATTCAAACCAAATTTTTTGAACATTTCACAGCATAATTAAAGCACTCACTGATGAAGGCACTATATTTTGGCGTGGTAATATGTAACATTCACTCCTAAACCGAACTGCAAGAATTTAAAAATTCCATTGAAAAACTAGGACAAAGTGGTAAGTAAGTGTCTCAAATAATCAAAGCACAAAGAAGAAGAATAATCTCCCGGCATTTAATGTCGACGTAGCTTCAAATCCCAATAAAAAAGGTTTATAAGATGAACGGATTATTAAACTTTGTAGTGAAAGTAGAACCCCCTCAGCGTAAGCGCTACAGTATCAAAACAGCTACAGTTATTGCCAAACGAAAGCGTATTGCCGAAGTGTGTCAAATATCCTACAAACCATGAGACATAACAGTGTCCCCTAAATCAAAAGAGTAATGGCATAAAATGCGTTAATTGCAAGGAAAAACAAGGAAACTTTCCCTCTTCTACGAGAATGCTAAACAGTTAGATGCTACGCCTCCAGAAAATTTCTTATATAAAAAGTTAAGTAAAATCAAATAAATCAGGATGCAAGACACATTCACTTAACATAGTTACTCTTGAAAGAATGCTAACCAAAATGATGGAGAACATGAACAAGATGCTAAAACTCTGGGCCTTTCTGTTTACTAAATGATATAATGAAAGACATCAAACATGCTCGAATAATTAAAATCCTTTATTACTCCGCATAGTCTTGATGTACTTTTAATTTCAGAAGTACATGGGACTGACAGGAGTTACAACAAAATACCATAGTATACTATTTATCATACCTCATACATCCTCAAGGTAAAACTAAGGGAGTAGCAGCTATAATTATTAAAAATAATATTAAACACACCAAACTTAAGAAACTCAGTCTAACACACATAGAAACTTAAAATACAAAATCGTTAAAGAAAAGTAGTAGTTTTGGCTGTGTACTGCCCTCAAAATAAAACTGTCAGTAAGCAACGACACAAAGCATTCTTCACAATACTTGGTCATCGTTTTATAACAGGTGGTAATTTCATTACCAAACATAAATTTTGAAGTTCTACGCTGATAACTCTGAGAGACAGAAACTTGTGGTATCTTGTAACGGGCAGATCGACCGAAACAAGATTCTAAACTTACTGCGTTTTTCTATAACTAAAGGTATTTTACAAAACTATTTATCCCCAATTCAAGTCTTGACTTTTCGTCTAATCACAACTGTGTCTTGGGTAATCCACATTTCCAGGTTTATCAAACAAAACCAACTACTTTATCAAGCAAAATCATGGACTGCGACACCTTTATAGCAAATCTTGCTGGTTTGAATTATAGACTCGCACATATATATTAATTACGGATAAGGATATTGAATCAGCAATCTAGCACCTTATTAAGGCAATTCAAAAAGTTACACCGGATATGGCAATAGTAAACACATTTGGTTAATATTCTAACATCAGAACTAAAATACTCGAGAAAAGAAAGCTATGGAAACGCTGATAAACAATATGGACACGAGAAAATAAAAGGAATCTCAATAACGCAATTAGTGAAATAAAAGAACTCTTAAAGAAATCAAATAATTCTTTGAAAACCTATCTCTATTATAAGCTACGGACAATTTGCTATAGAAGATCAATAAAAGAGTAAAACATGCCTAAAGTAACAATACACATGTAAGAAAAAATGATCCAACATATTTTTAAAGCTATACTAAGGACTGGATACAATGCAAATCACTTGAAAGTGGCGACAATTATACTTATCCTAAAATCTGGAAATCTCTTCCTAACACCATTAAAAATGAAAAGCTCTTTCTAGATTGACTAAATCTTAATACCCAACTACGAATTTGGCTTTCAGCATCATCATACTACAATTGAACAAATCTACCGCATAGTCGGAATAATAAAAGATACTACACATTTGCTTCCATCTACATCACACAGGCCTCCGGCCGTCAATTTTTACGAGATTAAATATAACCTACCCCACTCATATTATAAAGTGCTAGTATCATTTCTGAAGAACAGGAAATTTCTGGTGAAGCATGGAGAACCCTACTCTTCCTTAGTAGACATACAATCTGCAAACGATATTGCCATTATAGCGCCCTATCACAATCCTATCCAAGTTTCCAACTTCCTTCAACACAACCTTAAAAAAATTGAAATTTGTTTCAAACAATGGCGTATAAATCGAACATATTTAAATCAGTACTTATCACGTTTACGCTCCGAAAAGTGACATGTTCAACAGTCCAACCATTAAATTCTGCAATTCCCCAAAGAGGTGAAATAAAATACCTGGTATTCCATCTCGATAAAAACCAACTTTTAGAACAAACATGCCAGGAGTAAGAGAATTCAGCTCGAACTAAAATATCTTGAGATGTATTTGTTTCCACACAAATGTTACGTAAGTATTTAGGTTTGCTTTTCGAAACCAAAATTCAAATCGGATCTGAATCATTCAAGGTCATTAATTCTTAAACTGTAACCTGCAGTGTATTGGTCATAAAGGAAATTGAAATAAATAATGTAGGTTACTACGTTATTGAAAAAATTATATGGTATTTGGATTTTAAATTCGTTGTGCTGTTAAAAGGGAAGTAATGAAAACAAAATAATGTAATACATATCCTTCATCTCATTGTTATTAAACTTAAGCGAACCATATTCAAATCAGGTCTACACCTACGTCCAACATACAGACCTAATCTAATTGTGTGTAGTTTATTAAACTTTATTCATTCCTTCAAATCTAAAGTTATTATGACTAGAGTAAACATTTGTTAAATTATTTATTGTGATGGCCGTTGTTTAAATTAACTGCAAAAGAATTTTTGAAAAGATTGAAATTTTTCTACTTCTGAAAGTTAGTTCAATTAATTCAATATTAGTAATTCATTAGTTGTAGTAGCGCAATTTTGTTTTATAATTTAAATTTCTGCCTGTATTACATAAAGTCGTGTAATTAATTTCGTTTTAATTAAAATAATTAAATTAGTCGAGTTACGATAATATCTACTTACCGGCCATTAAACAGAGCGTGGCTATCACTTTCGTTTTTAAAGCGGAATGCCATAAATCTGTCGACATTCTTCTGGTATTCATTGTTACGTTGTAAGCGTACGTCTATTTAAATTGTCTGTATTTGATCAGCACTTCTTGACTTTCCAAATACCTTGTAGGTGCTTGTACTTAGTCTCATTCCGATATTCTCTGCACCACTTCGATGCCGACTAATATTGCGATCGGTAGAGCCCGTTATGCGTTTACGGTTTGCACTCGCGATACCTCTGCAAAATTCTTCATTGCTGGCATCGACCAAGCTTACTGACAAGGCGAGGCTCTGGAAAGTGCGGCTCTTGGGAAAGTCTCCCTGCCATGGAGTCCCCACTACAAGCGAACTCATGTCGAGCAATGTCAAAGATGATAGAGTATAACAATTTGCCCGGTTGCCTTGTGAAGGCCGCGAGATGCTCCGGTCTTAGTTGTGAAAGCTGGAAGCAGTTCGTTTGCTTATTTAGGTGATGTCACAGCCTACAGGAAGATGCGTTTCAAGATAGCATCAGCATCTCCATCTTCATTTATCGCTGGTTAATTACTTGACGATTTTGATTTTCTCTTTTACTCTTCTGGTACGAGAACGTGCCGTAATATTGTAGATAGTCAAAGGAAATTTTACTACGAAACGGGAAGTGGAGAAACAGTTTAAGTATACGTTCATGTATTGAAACTTATAATGCTATCAGGAATTAATAATTAATTAAATTATGCAACATACACCATTGGAAGCAATACATTTAAAATAACTGTTGATTGTGGATTGTTTTTGTTTGTTAATACACTTGAAGTATTGACTGTTAAAGGTTGCTAAGGTGTCTTTCACGAATTTTTGAAAGTTTTAGAAATTTATATTTTTAATTTTGAAAATGGTATCTCAGTTAAGGTTTTTCGTTTAGTTAATTTTTTTCATGACTTTGAGTTGAATGTTGGTTCCTTTTTCGGGTTCGAATTTGAATTTCACATCCTTCCATTTTATGTTTTTTAAATTATCTGCTTCCATTAGGCTTCTCAGCCTTTTTTTATCTTCTTTTTGGGCTTTGCTTCAAATACTATTTCTTTACTAATCTGCCTTTGCTCTTCATTTTTATTAAATGTCAACTAAACTGCCTCTTGCACCACTGGCTTTGTGTTTATTTTTTGCGGAATGATAAATATTATCCTTGTTTTCCACCCCCAATACTTTTGTTTAAGGAACTTCCTCGCAAGGGTATAATTATGCTAACACAGCTCATAAACGCTGTTTTCAGACTACAACATTTCCCAGCCCAATGGAAGACAGCAGAAATAATATTAATTAAAAAACCCGGCAAACCACCACAGGAGCCTTCATCTTATAGGCCGATTAGTTTGTTGCCAGTCTTATCTAAAATTGTTGAAAAGCTGTTAGCCAAAAGGTTAAATAAGATAGTCGCAGAGAGAAACCTGATACCTGATCACCAATTCGGGTTTAGACAGCAACATTCTACAATTGAACAGGTGCACCGTGTAGTCGATACCATTAATAACATTAGCCAGGCTTTCGATCGGGTATGGCACCAGGGACTTCCCTGTAAGCTCAGAAAGATACTTCCACAAAAATTCTACATCCTCCTTAAATCATATCTAACTGAGAGGTACTTCCGAGTTAGATATGAAAGTGAAATAACAACACTGCACCCAATAACGTCTGGCGTGCCACAAGGTAGTATACTGGGTCCTTTATTGTACCTCTTATTCACTGCTGATCTTCCAACCAATAACGAAGCGCTCACAACCACATTCGCAGACGATACTGCCATATTAACTGTACATAAAAGTCCAATTGAAGCAAGCAACATAGTACAAAACAGTATTAATGAAATCCATAAATGGACCCAGAAGTGGAGGATAAAAATAAACGAGGATAAGTCCAACCACATTGTCTTCACTAAATGCCGAGGCGATTCACCACAAGTAATGATAGGAAATCAGTTTATACCTACCACAGACAGTGTAAAATACCTCGGTATACACTTAGACAAGGGATTGACCTGGCGTACACATATTTGGAAAAAACGCAAACAACTAGGTACTAAATTCCGAAACCATTATTGGCTGCTGGGACGACAGTCTCAACTTACACTTCAAAACAAATTACTTGCATACAATGTCATCATCAGGCCAGTATGGACATATGGGCTACAGCTTTGGGGAACAGCATCGAAATCGAACATCGCCATCATCGAGAGATTCCAGTCTAAAGTGCTGCGTGCTCTTGTAGACGCCCCATGGTTTGTAACAAATAAAGACATCTACAATGATCTGCAAGTGCTGACAGTAAGTGAAACGATTGTGCAGTGCAGTGTTAAATACATTCAACGATTGGAAAATCATCCAAATGTACTGGCAGTAAATTTGCTTGATAACAGTGAACAGACAAAGAGACTTAAGCGTAAAACGCCACTCGATTTAGTTCATGACCGATAAATATCCTATTTTAGAGTTTAGTTAAGTTTACAAACAAATTTAAATTAATTTTCATATAGAGATTATTGTTCATTGGAGCATATCTCTATTCAAGTCAATGTTGTCAATCCACATAAATGCTTATTGTTAATTTTGTAACAGATTGCATAATAAACATATAAAAAAAATACTTTTGTTAATTTAAGCTTCGTTTTCTCTATATCTAGTTTCTTATTATTTCTCTTAGTTGTGTCCAGAGATATGAATTCATATATTGATATTTTTACACTAAAATCTGCAAAACCATTTAATTGGCTAGTAAATGGCTCATACCCGACTAACCAAAAGCAAATTAAAGCATTTATTACTTCAAGAAATTCTTACTAGGTGGTGCGGTAAAAAATGATCGGAACGTTTCCTAAAACGCTAATTGTATTGCATATTAAAACGCACACATAATGCATGTGTATAGATATAGTCTCACGTGATGTCACTAATTGGCGAGATAAAATAAAGATAAAAATAAAAGGCGAGGTAGTTCACTTTTCGTGCAGTTCTGCAAATGCATGTTTGGATAAAGCAGAACATCGTGGGCAATGATAAATAACGTAGTATTTTTGAAGGGAGAGGGTGACTACATTTATACAAGATCGGAGAACTGTTTCGCTGGATATTAAAGTTTAAAGTCCAAAAACTATGCCAAGAAAGGTAAAAGCAGCGGGGGATCGAAAAATGTGCGTAAGTTATACATTATCCAGCGAGTGTCCTACTTGGTAATAGCAAACGGACCAATTATATTCGATGTATTGATGAATATTTAGAACTTGAAAATTGCAACAGTTGTTTATGTATAATCAATATGTTCTCCTAATTTTTCAGCAGAAGCAGATGCATGCAAAGATATACCAATATTGTTGCAGCAGTACAGGATAAATTCGAAGAATGTCTGGTCGCAGCAGACGAATCATGGTTCTGGTACAAAACGTCGGTATATGGAATGATAACACATTGGAAGTTTTATTACAAAACAATTGAGATCAGAAAAGGATTTTGTTGATGAATTGGTCATTTCCTTGGGGAATCTTTATCAGTGAGCGGTACTGCGGGTCACTGAAACGACTTTTCCAACATATTCAGTGATGCCATTATAGATAATGGAGTCGCTCCACGAAGTTGTCACCCTGCAGGCTCTTGAGTATATCGTACTGCCTCACGTCCCTCATTCACCAGACCTTATTAAAAAGACAGTGTAGTAAGAAGAAGTTCTCCAATAGCGAGCTTTACTCGGATGTCTACTAGTGGGCCTTTGCTACGCTCAAATAATGATTTGTAGCAGCTTTATGGAAACTACCGGAGTGTAGACATTGAAAGAAATATCTCTAATGAAATGTGTACTCGGTTCTTCTTAATAAGTTAGTGAGAAGAAAACAGTTTTAATGCTAATTATTTTTTACACTGCAAGTAATTGGATTTTTCTTTTTTCCTTAAATGTTTTATGATTTCACGAAAAATTTTTTGGTTTTCTTTATTTTTTTTTCAGATCTTTAATATTCATTATTTTTTCTTACTTAAAACTTAATTTCTTCTAAAATTGCGAACTTGAAGCATTTGTCAATATGTTAATGTATATTGTGTGTATTGTAGATAAATGAGTTTAATATAGCAGTTCATAAAGATGTTTAGATGATAATCTAACACCTCCAAATTAAAATCTTGGTCGGAATAATAGATCATATATTCTTCAATACTACTAATGGTGAAGTTTAACGTGTAAGAGTAAGTGCTTATTGGTCTTTAACCGTAGATAAATAATTTTGAGGTCTTGTGCAAACTCGAACGGCAGCTATAAAAATATTTTTGTACAAAAATACAAGTTTGACAATATCAATAACTTATTTATAAATATTTTTATACCGCAAATGTTTTTCGACTATGGCCGGAAATTGAACCTATGTCTATATTCATACTGTACCAATAAGATAACGAATGAACATATAAGATCGATTTTTACAAAGTTAATAAATCTACCATAAAATTAAAATCATGTAGGTTAATCGTGCCACAGAATAATCATGAGATATGATTTATTTTACAAAGCAGTTTGTAGAGGTTAACTGTTTTAATCATTATTTAATGTGCAGTTGTCTGCATAGCGAACTGAGTGTTAGGCCAACGACTATGCAATTGGTATTGCTGGTCAATCTATCATTATGATGGGTTTTTAAATCTTGTTTCAAAGACATTCGCTTTCATCTAGAGCGTGAAAATTGAAATAAATATTGATAAAAGGCGAATGAGAACATTGATACACTTACGTGCTTTTAGTGTTTGCATTACAACAGTTTACCATTATATCATTTTAATTTTTAAATTATCATTTAGATTTTTGTATAGTTAAGCCAAACTTTATTTATATTTACTCTAAAAATTCTAGACTCTGCTTTGACTCTGGGTTTCAGATGCCAGGTGGGTGACTTACTCAGTTACTAAAAACAATTGAGTATCTGCGTTCACTTCGAACAAGGGGTAATAATGCGGTCGTCTAAGGCGAGGTACTTATTGCACCAGAATTAGTGCACAACGAAATTATTAAGAATTGTACGAATTGTAAGAATACCTAGAATGTGATAAAAAGATAACCGTGGTGTGTTTTATTTGTCAAAAATTATCAACAACTCATTCACTTTACAAATTATTTTGTTTAATTTTTGTTGAAGCGATTATTCATTCTCAACTTATGTTTTTGAAATTTTGTGATTAGGTATAGTCATAGCGCTCAACTGACTCATATGGTAGTTTTTTTTTCTTGAACAAATTCTCGAATGATTTAATTGAAGTGTATATGGAGTTGTAAAATTAGTCTGAGCCAAAATTGAAAGGGTGGCATTTTTGCTACAAGAAATCAACAATTTTATGGGATATTTAAGTATCATCATTGCAACTTGAAATTAGTAAAACGTACTACAGGGCTGTCGAAGTAATTCCTTAAAAGTGACTAAATAAAGAATATTATTTATTTATTTGCATTAAAGTTCATGCAATCTAAGAAACCAAGACGAAGAATCAAATTCGAAATAGACTCCAACATCCATCACGATGTTTCTGAACCTAAACCTAAACCTACTACAAGCTAATCCGACTTCTTATTTGTCCGTGGAAGTTCACAACATCCCTAGTATTGTAATGCGTAATTATTTGGCATTTTTTAAAAGCAATTTCGGACAAAAACGGCAAAAGGCAATTCAAAATTAACAGACATTTACCTAATCCAATTTAATTGTCTTTATACTTCCATTCAAATCAAAAAATTGCGCAAAAAGAGCGACATTGTCTTTCACTATGACAATGTCCACGTCCACATCACCAATACGAGATGGGATCTACTCTCTTATCCACCCTACTCTCCTACCGACGCCCTCACTGACTATCAACTCAACCGCTCGCTGAAAAACTGACAAGTGGGTAAAGGCTTAATCTTGATGAGTTAGTAGCATATTTCAAAAAATTGATTGTCTCTAAGAACGAACACATCTTTATTTATAAAATTTACCACCGTTAGGTCAATTGACAGCAGTAATTAAAGTTAATGGTGATTACACTCAATGATCGGTGTAACGGTTTTTTGTTCTTTGACAAAAAAATGTTTTTGAAAGCGCTTTATAATTATAAGCCCGTTTAATAATTAATACCCAAGTTTATTATGGAGATAAATCTTGCTAGAATAGCCCTTCGCCCGTAATCTGGGTCGTAAATGACACAAGCCGAAATTCAAAGTAGAATACCGCCAAAATGGGAGGGGGGGACTGGCTTTCCCTCGTGAAAAAACTAGGTAGTGGGGGGAACCCATGCCCCAAGTTTCGTTGGAATTCGTCAATGTGTGTTTGACCAGCAGCGAGTCAAAGTGCGTCCAGTGCCAATATTGACCCAGATTACGGACGGTGCCAGAATTTCGTGCAAGTAAGTAATATTAATTTAACGTTGTGTTCATATTATTACAATTATTTTTAGCTTATATAGGTGATATTTTTTATGACACTGTATATTATGTGCATAACCTCAAAATATGAGTGTATGAAAACACGTGTAAAAATAAATTACATGTACTTTCAGAGTAAAATGGGTGAAGAAGCGACAAACATCAGGTATTATTTGCGAGAAAAACGCCACGCAGTGCATGTGCTAATGCTTGGACTGATTAAATTATTCTTAACGTTTTTGAACGATTTTATATAATTTTTCAATAAAATAATGTAAAAATTACGCTAAAAGTCTTATTTTTCTTTCACCCGAAAAACGCCATTTTCAATCCTCAAAATAATTATACTAATTGGAAGCAACCCCTACAACGTATTTTTTTCATGAAAGTACACACATTTAACTATAAAACCTCGTTGGAATTTTTCATTTTTATTGAAAATTCAATGAGATATGATTTTTTTAATGAAAATGAATTTTTTCACGATTTTTGCATAAACAATTATTTATAAACAATTTCTTTTATAATGAATCGATAAATAAACCTTTGGATTATAAAATAAGATAGTATACAATAAACTAGAATTTTTTCAGATTTTTTGAACGATATATTTACTAGGTCAAAACAACGACAGGACATTTACGACCCAGATTACGGACAGTGCCATACAAATTGTAGTTTACGGGCGAAGGGATAGCTATGCTCTCTGAACAGCCACCTTTTTGATCCAAGGTTTTGCAGTTGTCTTTAACACATCGATGTAGCTGTCACTTTTAAGTTTCTCTTGAAAAAGTAGGTCACTGTGCTCTCTGCTTATGAGGTGCAACACTATCTTATCCTGCAAAAGTTCTTTCCACATACTATATGTTATGATTTTAGCAGTAATCATCACCTGATAGTTAGATTTCTTTTCGTAGGCAAGATGTTAGAGTAGAATAGAACATTTCTTTTTTTTTTGTCTTCAAGTTGTAACATGAAAATTGTGAAAGAAAATCGGCTTTGGAATTGACTGACAATACCTATAAATTACACTAAGATTTAAAAAAATGTGATATTGTACCTACCCTCCCCCCCGGAAAATAAGTACGTTACATATTCAGTTGTTGAGATTACAGTTTTGCTATAATGAATCGCTAAATTTTTAATGTTTACTGTTTGTAATTATTTTGATGGTGTTAATCTTACAATTTATATTTAATATGTATTGATACACGCTTCATGAATATTTAGTTATAGAAATATTATTCTACACTGTATGTTTTGTTTCAGGTAAGAATATTATTTTTCTCCCAACACTGTTGGTAAGTTTTTTTACTCGTTATTTTTTTTTTCATCTTATATAAATACAGTATAACGTCGGTTATCTGCATTAAGTATGTGTGTGAGGGAAGTAAGATGTCCTGTTCATTGTTAGTCTTTCAGAACGCGAATGTCCTGTTCATTGTTAGTCTTTCAGAACGCGAAATATCATCATTATTACCGTATCTTTATTCTTGCTGTGCTAATTGCATCGTTTGGTGCTCTACTAGCCCAACATTGCAAATGCAACAATCACATGTGTTTACTCAGCGACGTCTAACTCCCAATTGACCCGATTACGCATGTTGATTGCAGTTCCCTTTCAAGGCCAGGTTACATAGTGGCCATGCAAACTTTTCATTGTATTAAAAATGACTTGATAATTTTGAAACAGACTTCGTATAAAGTACATCTCATTTATACTGCGAACCCAATTATTTAGTTCCAATCAAATTTACATCTTTAAATGCCTTCCAGCGCTATTCATTTGAAAATAAACAATTATTTATGCTCGCTATGCTACTAATGATGGCTACAAATAGTTAGTGCATTACACTTATGCACTTCCTTGTTGCTTATGTAATGAAATATGCATAGAATTTTATTGTTTGCATTTGCTAGCCTTTCCCTTTCCATTATCACACATTTTAATTTTAATTATACAACGTTGACCGAAAGACGTCAAATCGTTATTTTTAATTGCATTAAAAGATGTTACTTCAGTTTAATCTGAAGATAATTTAATACGGATCGTACCCGAAGAGACAATTTAAATTAATTAAATTAAAATTTTGGATGCAGAACCTTTCCATTGCGAACCGGAAAAGTTTGCTAATTAATTTTAATTACATTTTCCAACAATTAGGTTTTTAAGCGTTTTGCACATCGTTGCACTTCATCCCAGCGTAATTGAAACTCGGCTGTTTACGTGCCGCTGCACTTGTTTTTTGTGAAAATGTAGGAGGTTATAATTAATGAACACTATGAAAAACAGCGGCGACATATTTTCACTCTATTATAGTTTCAACAACGTAAAGCGTATTTATTAAAATTTTATTCAGCTGACGCGTTAAATATTGCTTTAAATAATTTAATAATCGTCTACACATTTTTCTTAAAAAATGTATTGTATCTACTTTAGTGTTTGCAAGCAACTGTTTGCAACTATTAACTGAAACTCTTTTCCTCATAATAACGGTTTTAAGGATTAACGCAATCTGGATTTTTGCAACGAAACGCCTCACTTCGGCAAGCGAAAGGAATTCAGATTCTTGAAATTCTCTTGGTTAGATTGCTTTGATTTATTTATTTTTGCAAACAGGCCCCGTTTTATAGATCCTATAAATTAAACTATGCGGTAGTCACAGAAAACTTTAACTTATCGGGAATGCTTCGCCAAATGAACCGTATCATTACCAAGGAATGTAATTTATGGATTAGTGCCGGAAGCCTCAGTGAGATTTGCGTTGATTGCGTAAAACGTTGTATGGGAAACTGAACTGCTTAAACCGTACACCAAATTGTAACAGAGAATGCAACGGAAGTAACTATAAATCATTACGTAATTAATTTATTTGTGGTCTATTAGGGATTCAATATTTTGTTAGAATATTTCTGTACCTATATAATTAAATTTACAATTAATTAGTCAAATTAAAATTTAAGTATTCTTTTTTATAACGTATATATACATCGTGTTTCAAGATATGTACACATTCTTTAAATGAAAATAAATGCAGAAATAATAAGTTAACGATAAATTTAAAAAAACTAAATGAATTTGTATATGTTTTGCCAAGAGCCTCGCAAAAAGTTAGTTTTCACAACCACCTCTTTTCAAAACACAGCCAATAATGCAAATGAATCATTGCATTTGGAACTGCGAGAGAATGTCTTTCAATTTCCTACCTCAACACATCGACCCCAATTACTGGTTTTGTGCAGTAAATATTACATTTTAGGTATCGCCATGAAAGGAAGCCTATTGGGGTATGGTAAAAGTGTAGGGAATTCAATACCACCTTTTTACTCGAAGAAGTCGCATTCGGGTAGGCCCTTACATCTTAATTATAGGAGGAAGGTGCTCCATTTGCCGAAAGCAAATCAAATCAAATTGTGCACCGATAAATTCTTGAAGCATGTTCAGGGAAACACAATGACAGTTTGATAAAAAAAATAATGACTCTAGGATACTCAATGTAGATATCCCACACCACACAATAAACCTGGGTAAATTCGTATGGTGTTCCATAGCAATATGTGAATTTTTAGAAACCCAGCAGGAGCAGCAATAGTGTCGATTAATTGAGCTATTTAACTTAAAAGTAATCCGATCACTCCGGACAACTTTGGATGGAAATGCTGCATCTTACACGCATTGTTTTCGAGTCATCGAACTTTCCATTTACTGTCATTTAAAAAGTGAATCTATTTTTTGGGGCACCTTATATTTTTTTCTAAAATAATTTTAAAAAGCCACTCGCATTTTATTGGTATCTACGAATTCTATACAGCATTTTTCTCCTTAGTTATTGTTTTATATACGCGCTACTGCGTAAGGAAGCCAATTCTTTGGAATGGTGCAAGCTCTTGCATTAGATATTTAGTTCCCAAGGTTAATGGTGCTTGCAAGTAAAAGTAAGTCAAAGTTAATAACAAAGTGCGGTTAAAACGCTAAAATACCGCCGCGTTGAACATTTTCTCGTTCTCATTATTGTCCGAATTACACTTCCAAAATGGGACTGCATTTAGTTTAGACTGAAGAAAGCAAACGCGCAGTGCCTTTCGTTTTCTATTCCATTCAAATGTCACCACTAAATGCGATAAGAGTTACACATTTTGGTTATTCCATTTTGTTGCGTTTGCCGAAATACTTGTACATAACTGTTTCTGTTAGTATTTGTATGACCTAAAATGTTTTAGATTTTGTATCAACAAATAATACTGTAGATAAAGATTTGCGGAATCTTGCAAATACGAAGCTTTAATGTAAAAAATGACTAAATTGTTTATGGAGAAAATATAAATACCATTGCGTTCTAACTCTTTTTTGTCTATCCATGAGAATTTTTGTTTATGGAAAGAATGTTGCAGATTTTTTAACTTAAAATGTATGGTGCGCCAAAGTCACTAGATGATTTAAAATTTAAAAACTTTTATTTCTCAAAATTTTTAATTATTGAAACATAGATGAATTGATGGAATTTTTGCATTAAGTGTGAAATGTCCTATTTTCAGCTTCACACATAACATGTAAGTGTTACCCGAGTTATCGCCCGAATTTCAGCTCACTTTCTCTTTTAAGTAACCCACAGGTAAATCTTGAACTACTTCTAGATTAATCATTTTCTAAAAATTTGCGGTAATAATCCCATTGTTGATTCTGCTATGTGATCTGTAGCTCCATCTTGCTGGAACCGCGTTTCCGGTCCATTTTGAATTACGTGGCGCAAAAATATCTGAATCGTTTCCCTATATAATTCTCCAGTAACAGTTGCTGCATTACTATCGTTGTTTTAGAAGAAATATGGAGCAATGATTTTATTAACTGCGGCCCTATACCTACTGTAGATTTAATCGGGTGCAGTTGATGTTAGTAAATGGCTCTTGGATTTTGCGTAGCCCAGATTCTAGAAGTTTTTGTGTTGAGAAAATCATTCAGGTAGAAATAGGGCTTTATCATTCATTATTAGACGATTTAAGAAATCATCTCTAACCAGCTGTTGAAAATGAATGGAAAAATTCAATCGCTATTTATAATCCAGTGGTTGCAATGGCTGAACAAGCTGTGTTTCGTAAAGAAAACAACGTAAATGTCTTAAAGTACATCTTTTCCCAAGTTAATGTTCCGACGTCTTTTCGTACACTTTCCTCCACGCGCTGTCTGTTTACGTTTTGAGGCAAATAAGAAACTCAAACCTGTTCTTAAAAACGGTGAATAATATCGTGTAGTCATTTCTGGTAGGTTCCTCTTATAGAAATTATACCATCTTTATTCTTTGGTTTACGTTGGGTTTTTCTATTATCAAACTTTCAAGGATCTGGAGAGAACAACAGAATTATTTATCTAAAAAAAATTACGAGTTTTTTAACCACATAGGAACTGTTAGTCCACCTTATCTAAAAATTTGTTTTTTACTCAATAATTTTAAAACTACATAAATATACATCAGCGAGAATAAAGTAGTTGTATTCATGTTTTGTTACGCGTTTTATAAGCTAATATGCTACCTCAGTAGTATGTTAAGGGTTGAATTTAGAAACAGCACCCAAACTATTCTTATTCTGACCTCAAATTTATCTCATCTTCCACTCATGTTAGTAGTAGATTTTAATTTTCAAATTCAAGAACGCAAAGTCACTAACTTAAGTTACGTTTAAAAAATATTGTAGGATATAAACATACGTTATGTGATTTCACGAGTTATATATGAACTACAGGCTTTGAATTAAATCAATCATTATTGCTATTTGACGCAGGTCAACATTAAAATAACCTGAATGTGGGCTTTCTGGCGATTCTGCTGCTATTTTTTGTTTATGCTTAGTGTATTTTGAAATAATTATGGTTACATTATTTTATAGTAACTGAAATTGTAAGGAGTTGTTTAGAAGTTGGCAAGTATTGAGTTTATATCAAAGGATGTAATAATTTTTTTTTTATTATACTGCCTCTTACATAGTTTTTTAAAAATTTTCCAAATCAATTTTGTATTTTATTAACCTATATAAATAAAATTTGTTATACGAAAGAGAGCGGGATTGTTATATTTTTATAACACAATTTCTTATTTAGTCCATAAAAGTGAAAAAAAAAGTAGGTTGTGAACATACGGTAAACAAGAGGGTTATAAAAACAAATAATGGGTAGGAATTTAAAATGCATATGAAGTAACTATAAATAAGGTATCTTAAATGTTTCTCAGATGTATCTCAAATTTTACTCAACTTCCAGTTAAAGAAAAATCACTATGCTGATTGGCTGTTTCTATTATTTATAAATGATAATTAAGTGTAAAATAAGGTGTAATTTAGTGAATTAATTAATAACAACTTTTTGTTGCTAATTTAGAATCACACAATCAACTCTGTAAAGTTTGTTAGTATTAATTATTCTGACAACAAAGATTTGGATAGAATTGGCGCACGTAACCGGTATAATTAAAAATAATTTTGGTGTGTCATGCTGATAAATTATGAACTGCTAAGATACATCGTTTAGTCGATTATTTACTTTATTGGGTTAAATTTCCGTTTACGTAAGCGTCGGCGACTATTGCTAAAGGATCGCTGCACGCGGTGAATGTTGTTAGCAGTCCATTTTCGTAGGTGGTTACGGTGGTCTTTCACCCGATACTCCAGCTGTGGTCGCTCGAACGGAACATAATTTAATGATATGAATAGTGATCATTTTTCTTGTGCTTACCGAGGCTTATTTATGCTAAGGTCTGAATAGTAATGTGGCAATGAACATTTCGACCACATTTTATTTGCTTGATTGCGCTTTGTCCATTAATTTCGCCGATAGAAATTACCGTTGTTTAAATTCTCTCAAGTTCTACAAAGTAAATTGGGCATGCAGTAAATTTCTAATTGCTACATTTTTCTGTGATGATGGTTATCCATTTTGCTAGTTTTATGTTATGTTATTGTTTAGTATATTCTATTGGTTTTTTATTGCATTTTGAGCAACATATTTGAAGAATGGGGGTAAATAATATGAAATTAATTCATTCATTTTATAGCAAGGTTTGTTTTTAATGCAAGGGACATGTTTTATTCAAGGTTTAGTTACTATTTATGTAGAAAGTATGTAGTTATTTTATTGTCATTGACATGGTACACCATGTGAATAATCAGATAAGTGCATTAGTTATTTTTAATAAAATATGATAAACCTTTTAGGTAATTGCCGACCTAAAGTAGTTTAGAGTATTTTTCGTGAATTTTACTAATGAGGACGGTGCTTTTGTACATCGTAATTTTTTGACCAGTGGTGAAAAAAAATGATACCTCTCTCATCTTACCAAACACACAGCACAATTTTCGTTAGATGTAAATGTTTTTCATTTTTTTTTCTCCTCTGTATTTTCAGCTTCTATTTTGTTGTATAAACGTAAGTAGAGAAATTGCCATGGTCCAACTTGTCCGTTAAGGAATGTGGTACCCGTGTATCGAGCTTAGAAGTGAATCTAAGTTTCTTTAAATGACAAAATGCAGGCTCATTGTCGATATTCGGACTTTCGGCGATCTCTTCAGTTTGTAATCCTCGAGTTATTTTTCATTAATACGTGTCGCCCAGAGTTAGTGGTCCAGCCAAAAATCTCCATTTTACAGGTTGCTGCAAGAATAATGCAGGTTTTTAAACTCAAATTTCAAAACGCTATAAGTTAGCTAAATCGAAACTTTATTAATGGAAATAAAAACCACTACATATAACATAAAATTCCTGGTTTCGAAAACGTTTCTTTTGAAGGAATTTGTCAAGATATTTAAAAAAGTAATAGTCATTTGGAGAGAGATTTATTGGTTAGCATGATGGGTGAGGTAAAATTTTGTTACCTAATTTGTTGAGCTTCTGCAACGTCAGATGTGCAATATCAGGCCTGACGTTATCGTGCAAGAGAATTGGATACTTTCTATAGCATAATGCGAAGCAAAAACGTTGTAGTTGTGGGCAAATCGTACTATAAAATTAATTAAAATTTAAATATTTTAAATACAAATATAATTACAACAAAAGTAAATTTTTAAAAATTTGTAGATAATAATAATAATGCTATACATCTCTGTAATATTTTCACTTTTGATTCTTCTTATTAATGCCTTCTCCGTGATCAGAAGTTGGCAACCACTTGATTAAATTTACTTCTATCCTCCACTATTCGAAATAATTGCGCTGCACTAAGACCAGTCCAGTTGCGTATATTGCGGAGCCATGACAGGCGTTTTCTTCCTACTGCTCGTTTACCTTATATTCTCCCTTTAATATTAATTTGCAGTAACTTGTATATATCGTTTCGTAGAACATGCCCGAAGTATGCATTTTTTCGCATTATGACGGTTTTTATAAGTTGTTTCTAGTTTTCAATTCTTCTTAATACTTTCTCGTTTGTTGTTCGTGTTGTCGATGATATCTTTAATTTGTATACAATTTTTGTAATTTGATGAAGTAATTTTATTATCTTAAGGTAAAAAAAATAATTAGAAAATCTCTTTAAGGCATTTTCCTCATGCTTACATGTAAACAAATCCGTGACATGTTTGGGTTTGCACAACTTGCACTTGTCAAAATCTAATGATTTCTGACATTTTTCTACAAACTTTGTATAAATGCAACTAAGTATTTGGTTCCTATACTTAAACACTCTGTTAGCTAATCATGGATTAAATAAATAGCCGTGCTAGTTGTTTTGTGCAACGCAATCAATTTCTAACGAACCATTTATTCAATCCATTGTCAATAGACAATGGCACTGATGAGCGTTTGTGCAATCGGCCATAACAGAAGCATTTCAGAGGATTCATCATATGACGACGATATTGCTTTCGGAGCGTTTCTGTGAAATTAGCTGGTGTCACAACCACCTTCAGTTTACAATAGCGACATTAAAAAACTACCTATCCGTTAGAGAAAATGTATTTCTAAGCCAAGAGATTAGGTGGGCAGTCTAAAAAGTTTTGAGCCTAACATAGCAAGGAGTATTTTTTCTGCCAAATTCAATTTTATTTGTCAACATAGCCTCCTTTTTCAGCGATTCTCCAACCTCTTTAACCCGTCCAAATAGTACTTGGCGTCTTGCTCTGCAAAATAGACGTCTACGGTTGCGATGATCTTCTGTTTGGTGTAAATTTCTGTCCTTTGAACCAAACTTTGAGCTTAGGAAAAAGGAAATAGTTACTGGAACTAGATCTGGTGAATATGCTCGGTGGTGTCAATTCGAACTGCAATTAGTGAATTTTGGCCATGACGACCGTCGAAGTATAAGCGCGCGCGGGATTCAACTCAGTCTCTGCTATCTCTCTAACCTTGTTTCGATGATCATCCAGTACCATTTGGTGAACTTTTTCGATATTATCGGTGGAGTTGTTGGTCGCCCCGAACGTTCATTATCAGCCACGTTTAAATTTAGCTGCCAATCTTTTCACGGTGGCAAATGATGGGGCAAAGTTATTTACGTCACGCTATTTGATTTTTTTCATTTTTACAAAAGCACTGACATCGACTGATACAAACGACTGTCAACAACTGAGAGTCTAAAATGGCTGAAATTTTTACAAGTATCTTTCAAAGCATGTACGATTGTTGTAACAGAATGATTTTGCCGAGTGGGTTCATCTTCATGTTAAGGCTCAAAACTTCTCAGACTATCTCCGTATATGAAAAGTTTTCTATGTTTATGTTTTTATGATGTTTTAATAAATTGAAAAATTTTTTCGTTATATATGAATCGCCCACGTATTAATATTCTTACACGTATTTTTAATGCGAATATTTTTATGTGACATGCGCATTTTTAAAATGTTCTTTCTTTTTACATTAGTATATTCGCGAGCATTTTTTTAAACTTTCATATTTGACATAACTTTGTGGTGTAAATAATAAAATTAAAGGCTTATAGTAACAAAATGAACATATAAAGAAAGTGGAATTAAATAGATATATTTGTTATTTTGTGTATAATTGACCTAAAAGGAAATGTTAGTGTTCTTTAATAAAAAAATTTTTTGCTATTAGATTATGAATGCGGAATCATTCAAGTCAAACCTTTTACCAATAAAAACTGGCTACTTCTATAAGAGAAGTGCGCCTGATACTTTTACTAAACAACTTTTACTCTTTTTTTATGCAAGAAAAATATCCAAATTATAGTAACAGGCAGATTCACTATTTAATTACATATATCTTACAACGTTCATCTAAATTTGTTTATTTTAAATTTAATACATTTGTAGTTATTTTCAGCGAATTAGCGTTCATACTCTTGAACTTTAAATTCAAGGCGAGTTTGACACAATCATTTTTTTGTTATCGTATTTTCGTGTCGCGATCTAACAATGCAAATCCGATTCGCGAGCTCGAAATTATTATGAGATTGCCGACTCCTGGGAAATTACGGAAAACCTCCGATCAAATTTCCGTTGGCTCTGGATGCAAACACATCTGTAGTTATATTAGCGGTACAATGTGCTCAATTTATGCACAGATTGCAATTCATGCAGCGCATGATTTCCTAGTAAAAATGAAATAACTGGCTGAATTTGCATTGTTTGATTACCAGTCTTATTTCTTACCTAAAACACTAGAAAAAAATCATATCAACCTATTTTAGTGTACTAGGGATTGCCCGCCAAAAGGTACTTTTGGCGTCCTAGGCTGACAATTTTTCACCCGCCTTCCCTCAAATTTTTATAAAATGGGAACGTATACATTTTCAATTAGATCGGCACTTCCCTGGATCGGAAACGTGAAACAATTCAACTTAGCGTAATATGTAAAGTTGAATCAATTCAAAGCTTATGCGCTCGTTCATAATGCACTCCCGTAATTTTTACGTTTTATGTTCAAACGTAAGAAATACCTAAAGTTAAAATCGGTTCAACTTTGCGTATAACTTACATTGATTTGCTGTAGTTTAAAATTGTTTCCAAGATTAATGTTGGCAGCACTAACAGAAGTTTGTTTCTATTTTAAAATTGCATAACCTAACTTTAGTATCGACATTTTGTGTTTGTTTCTACAATGCATAGGGAACTATTAATTAAGTTATTAAACATACATCTATTCCTACACTATAAAAGGAATAGCAGATGGAAAGGCAATATAATTATGGCAAATACCTGGAAAGAAATTGCTGCCGCTACTGTGTTAGGACAACTTTCAAATGTTTACATAAGACTTACGTGCATTTCTTATGAGCTGCTTATGCAGCGTCCATTATGAATGGGCTCTTACAATCGAAACTTTGCTCTGCAGAAGTATACCAAATAGCAGTGGCAAGCCCCCTCGTGTAAATCAAGGGCCGAGAACCACGCCACATTTCTTTGTTTACTATCTGTTCAAATGTACAGATAAGATTTTTAAACTAATATTGCACTGCCATATTTAAAGTTGTGCTATCATTGAGGGGAACCAGAATGGATTTTGTATCTTGAAGAGATATTTTATACTCAAATTTTTAAAGTATCAATCCCAATAATACTAAAAAATTACAATAGTAATAACAAAAAATATGTATAAAAGGTGGTGCAAATTGAAAATCGGATTTAAATTTTAAATAAAGCTGTATTTGACTTTCTTTTATAATTGAATTTTTATTGAGTAAGAGTATTAAAATATATATCCAGTTAAATATGGAAAATTATATCTGATAATTATCTGAGAAATTACAAAGGAAAAACAAAAACAACAGAGTGAAATTGGAATATACAGAAAGAACCACCGGCAAAGAGAAATACGTTGAGAAGAAAAGGAATACAACTCCATACATCGTTGTTTGTCACCTGCATGAAGAACTTGCATTAATTGAATTGGGAGATATGTACGAAACTCAGCCGGATGTGAGAGCGATCATTGGATTTCCCTTTACACAAACAACTCGCGTCTTGGAATTGTCTATACCATCGCCTAATTCAACACCATATTGTCGCCTAAAATCGCTCTGAACAGTTGTTGCGGACTCGTACTTTGCGAAACGTAAAGCACAAAATGATTTATGTTGTCCAGTCGCCATCTTGACAAACACTAAAGTGGCAGGTGAACGAAACGCGCTGGTGCTATCTATTGGCAACCGCGTGAAACTTGAGAATTTCCTCTTTCTAACAGTACCTTGTTCGATCAAAACGGATTAAAAACTGATGAATAGATGATTTTTTAAATCGAATGATTCTTTTTGAAACACTCTGTATTTTAATCCCGCTATCGTAAAATATAGGTGATTATGGCACCAGCCATTCCCGCATTAACGCTATATATATATATATATATATATATATATATATATATATATATATATATATATATATATTCCGGTTCTCAAACGCCACATGTCTCGGTTTTGAGCATCTTCCTCTTGTACTTGATACTTGATCATCGCATCTCTTATTCCGTTAACATCATCATCATCCAAATATTTTTAGCAGTCCAGACAAATTGTAATTGCAGGTCGATAAGTTCAAACTGAAGGTCGAGGGGGTGCGGGGGGTGCTTTAGTGTAAACTAGAACATATCTCCAATTTTTGGTGATTTTGGGCAGCCGAATATTGTTAAAACCCAAGATGGTCAATAAATTTTGCATGAAGAGTATCATAGTTAATTCCGACCTTAAAGCAGTTTCAGCAGTCATGCTTGGAAAGGCGGCGAACAATAAAATTATTTTTCTCAGTCACGCTAATCTTGGACAAAGTTGGTGGCCATTTTCAACTGCTTCTGGTCCTCCCAAAATTTATTTATTCCAGTTTTCTCAAAATTTCTGACAATTTTATACCTTTGATAATAATCCACTGAACAAAGAAACAAATGTACGTTTTGTTCTGACATCGTAATACTGACCAAAGAAGCGGTAGTACGAGGTAACCTATTGGATGGGTCTTATTCATACATTCCTACCTACAAGGCTCTGAAGCCGCGACCCTCTCCGTTCACTTCACAGAACGCAAAAATAAATTGCAGTTTATATTTGCTTCATCCACATATATAATATGTAACAGAAATACATTTTTATTGCATAGCTTCATCGTTAAGCAACAAAAATATTTTGACAAAAACAAAATATAATTTTCAGCTTTAATGATTGTCGATTACAACTATATTTCGATGCTATTATGGCAAAAGTTTTCTTATAATATTTATGGGAACACTAACAGATGTTCTAGCCTAAGAAGTGTCTTTCTCTGCTATTGGATGCTATTGGATCGCAACGTTTGGTTTTAATAATTTTAAATGATTTAACTCTTTCTGAATCACGTAATCTATATCATCGAAAATATTGCTTGAAAACCTCTAGTTATGCATATACATATATGCCTTGAACTACTTTTGCAAATTGAATTTCGAATTATCAATTTCAATAAGCTTTGTGTATCGTGCGCAAGAGTGTGTAAGTAACACGTACGGCATCGAAACTATTTACTGAAATCTGGCTAACGTTTCTGCTGGAGTTATTAAAACTAATTAATCCCGCGCTGCAAATCTCCCTACTAATGATATCATGCACGTTTCGAAACCGCGAACGTGCTGCATAGATAATCAAAGTGCACTTCAAGCAATTAATTAATTCCGCCCCGAGTGGAGAAAAGCGACAAAAGTACACAGTGGCTCGAGCTGGGACGACGAGAGCTGAAGTTTTCAATTTCCTTGCGGCGGTCGTTATTGTTGTCTTGTAATTACAAAATACAAATAGACTTGTTCTGAAAGCTAAACGAAGTTATCTCATTACTGCTAAATTGGGTTAGACCAGGAGTATTTAGTTTTCCAAGCACATCTTTTGAGTGCTGCGGTTGATAGAGTATAAGCAGTACCAATATTTTATATTCTTATTTATGAGTTTTGTAACTTGATTTATTTTTACGAAAATTAATAATTTTGATCTGATCAAACTTTGGCGTTTAATTAACAACTTGTCATATCTGTGCTGTATTACTCAAAAAATTGCACAAAAATATGCTTTTACATTCCGGCTAATTTCTTAAATTCAGTAACGGTTAAACGGACTTGTGCACAAGGATTCGCGCCAATCCACCAAGGTGTTGACCCAGCAGATGAGATACCTTTGTGACCCCGTCGCCTGTTATCTCGCACGAGTGCCACATACTCTGAAGAAAAAGACAAGTTCCAGCTCTTCACTATTGTTGTTATTTTGGTTGTTTAATATTAGGCTACTCATGATTATAGAGATTTCTTTACCTAATTATCACCGACGATAATTTTTTTGTGTGGTTAAGTACTAAGTAATTATAGTACTATGACTTGATGAGGATCCTTCCAGTGAAATGCCCTCTTCAACTATCCGAAAGATCTATTAACCAGTTTCTTTTCAGTCGTCTATCATTCCGTTCTTCTAGGAGTGGATGAAGCAGGATGATACAGCTTTTCCGTTTTTCATAGTGCTTGACACTTTGTACCTTGTTAATATCCGTGACGTAAAGCACTTAGATGACAGTGTAGTGACGTACCAGGATGCATTTGTAATTGTCCATAAAATTTTCGATTGACACATTTAGATTGTAATTATATTACTTTTGGTGCCCATATACATGGGTTTGATGATGGTTATATATAGTAGTAATTTGTTCTCTAGTGATAAATATGATTTTCTTCCAGTCAACCAGTACATGTCTTTTGTTTTTAAGTGCAGCTGTTTTCGCTTTTTAATTATATGTTCTTTCCAGTTTAGTTTACTATCTAAATGAAAACATAAGTATTTGGCTGTGTTGGACTGTGGTTTGTCTATGCCATTAAGGTTGACTGATGGGCACTGTTCTTGTCTCAACGTAAAAGTGACTTACACAAACTTAGTTTACTTTATTTTAATTTTCTGTTTCTCTACCCAGTCTTGTAGCTCATCTAGATGATTTTGTAATTTAGTGGCGGCCGTTTGTGAGTCTTGATCCCTAACAAGGATCACTGTGTCGTTTGCGAAGGTTCCTGTTGTAGTGTTAACACTAGTTGGTAGATCAGATGTGTAGAGCACATACAAAAGTGGTCCTATTACACTAGCTTGTGAAACTCGTGATTTTATTTCACATATATCTGTTTTACATGCACGATCACCATTTAAAAAATTTGAAGTAATTTAGAGGCAAGTAACGTTTGATTTTGAATAATAAGTCGAACCTTATCAAAGGCTTGGCTAACGTTTAGGAAGGTTGTTGTGCAGTATTTACAGTTTCTGTGATTCCAAATTCTCAGGATTTGCCCGAATAGGATGGTATAAAATGTCTTTGGTTAAACCTCTTACAGAGTAATCACAAATGTTTCAGCTATGAGAATATGGTGGCCAATAAATGTCTTACATTTTTTTCTTACCCAATGATATACATTTTGATCTTGTAGAACAATTGTTCCAAACGTTTTTTCTCCAATGTAGTCGAGATATTTTAATTAAGACATTTCTTATAGAAGTATTCGGATTTTCCATCAGATATTGTTGGACTTCATTGATATTGTCCTCTTTCCGAACTGAGCCTGGTCAACCTGTCCTCTCTCGCTTTCTGTAATCCACTGTTCTTCTTTTATATTGAAAAATATTATAAAGATAAATTTTGAGAAAGGTTGAATTTTAAATTTCTTTTAATGTAGTAAAAAGTAAGGTTACTAACTGAATTATGGTCGATTTCCGGCAAACTTCTCTCTGTCACATTCAGGCAGTTTCATTCTGGTTTTTGCCATTGCTGCGTCACAATTTGCATTCTTTTGAAAATCAAATATTTTTATACGGGCAGCACTTCTTGTATTTTCCATGTAATTTCCATCTATGATGGATGAACCTTTTTCGTATGGCATCACTTAGTCTATTATCATAGACTGATTGGTATGCGGTATGATGGCTAATAATAAATTGGGATGGATCTCTATGCCCACTTTTTTCTTGCATACCATGCAAAAAAGTCTTTTTTGGATCAAATTGCAGCAGACAATAAAAAGTGGGACTTGTATGATTAAAACAAAAAAAAAAACTGACAGTGCATGATACGTAGCAAAAATTGGTTTACAGCCAATTTAAACAATGGTGTGTCGAAATTCTTAGATAACTCCAAAGAAAGAAATATAACGGTGTCAAGTTACACGAGCTTGACGGCCAATTCACATCACAAATGTGACATATTGCACCGTCTTGTTAGAATCACATGTTTTTCACATACATATCATCAGTGTCATAAAAAATTAGTAATCATCTCATGTTATCGAATTCCATTGACGGTAACGGCATTTCCATTTTTATTTTCGAAGACGTAAGGTCCAATCAGTCCTCCAGTCCAAAATCTGCACCAAACCGTGACCCTTTCAGAAAGCATAGAAAGTTTTTCAATAATTTTTGGATTTTCGGATTCCCAAATTCCACAATTTTTTATCTACCGGCAAGCCGGCAAGATAAAAATGTGTCTCATAGCTAAAGATGATTTTTTCCGAAACCCAATTTGCGGACGCCCAACGGTTTACATGATCTTACGGTTTCCATGTTTCTGAAAATGTTTAATAGTTGACTACGATGACGGATGACGTAGAAAGAATTTCTTCAACATTTTTCACTTACACCGGCTATGAGTTTATTCAAATGAGCGGTACGAGGACGGCCACTGCTTTTTTGTTTAGATCTGAACCGGTTGACTGAAATTTATTGATTAAATTTACCACGTTGTTAAGAGAAGGTACATTACAATGACCAAAAATGTATAGCATTTGCGAACAGTGTCCAAAAAGATAATTTTTACAATTTGTACACGTTGTTCCATTGTGTGTTTTTCTATAATTTAACCTCAACTTTTATTAATGACAGCAAATAAAAATTCGTGCTTTGGTTTTGCTGCGAAAAAAAAGCCAATTTATTTTGGGATACCCTTTATAACCGCTAGTATTTTTAATATTTTTAAATCGGACACGAATTTTTGCAGTCATTCAATAATTATCAAATTATGAAATTCTTATACTGAAAGAGTTTTGCTAATTAAATCGTAAAATGTTAATCATTATTATTAGGAATATATCTCCACATTACATAAGTGAGTTAAAAAATTATGTAGTTAGCGCTGGTTATAGTATATTAAATATATAACTTTTGAATTGAATCATCAGCTTTGTAATCCTAAATATAAATGCAAATTTGGCGTTTCTTACAACTACAGTCATTGGTTATAGAAAGTGCTCTAGATCTAAACAGGTAGGCACGAAAGGCAATATTGCGATATCTACAAGGACGATATAACGAAGTTCTATCCAAAGTTTTGCAAGAATGCAGTATAAAGCACCGCTTTGAGATCGGGAAACGCGCCGATACCAGTTGTGCATTCTTGTCATGAGATAATTTCAATCTGGTGTTGGCACGAGGGACATTATTACATAACTTGCGGCTCTAATAGATTTAAAAAGGAAACTAAGTGAATTTATAGAAGTATTGCAACTACTTAAATTTTTTAGTTTAACCTAATTCTACAGTATAGTACAATTGGGCTAGATTTTAATTGTTTACTGTAGCATTACAGCACAGCAATTCATAATAATGTTAATTATTTAACGAATGACACTCGTGTATGTGCAAGGAAATGTAATGCAGATTTATTTGCATGATTACCTGCATGTTTGGTATGCTAAAAAGCTTTTATTTTTTAAGAAAGTTGCAGAAAATCCTGTGATGAAATACAAGTAATTAGGCACAAGTTATTTCAATTAATTAGGCGATTCTGTTATTTTTAACAAAAAAATATTCATGAGCCATTTAACAAATCTCTCGAGTAGAAGTGTTGTCATTATTTTTCTTTCGGTGTGCATGATACGAAGACGAATCAAATATAAATCGAAATTTCTTTTTTACACCCTTGAGATGAGGGGATGAAGACGGCTTCTGTTGTAGGTAAAGGTACTTGAAGGAAATTTCTCTCTTTAGGATACCTCTCACTACCGCTTCTTTGTTAATATTACATCAGACCAATAAGTACCCTCGTTCGTTGCTTAACGGATTATTATCAAGTTTCTCAGAACAGAAATTTTGAAAAGACTTAAACCGCAATACTTTTTAAAGTGACGAGAAGCTCCAGAACCAGCGTAATTGAAGAGAATATTTGTATTGTTCGCAGCCTTCTTAAAGATAACTATCAATTAATGGATAGTAAAATTCCTTTTGAGCTCGGAAAAAGCTACAGCAATGTTCAGACGTTATCCCTATTCATGACAGCGCCCGGCATCATACATCTGACCAAACAACAAAATTGAGGATTTATTTTGAACTATACTAGAGTATCCTTTCTACAGACTGGACTGATCGGGCTGCGTTTATAATTTGTTTGGTTTACTAAAAGAAACTCTACAAATGATTGGGTATCGTCACAACCATCTTAATTTTATGATAGCAGAACCAAAAACCTCCTATCCTATAAGAAAAATGTGTTTCTAACAGGAGATTATGCAAAAAAAAATTACAGTATGTGTGTATTTTTTTTACTTTATGTATTTAAAAATAATTCAGGTTTATATTTGATTTGATTGACTCATATCATTGTGAACCAGAAAGAATGTCACCTTTAAAACTATTGATCTATACAAGTTGTCTAAATGAGACTGAAGATTTCTAGAATGTTAGAAATCTTGAAGACCATGTTTAGTTCGGACTGTTCTTATAGCCATAAGTACTCGAATTAAATAAAATCCTCTTCGTAAACAAAAGAAGTGGCAAATTTTCTAAAACTTTAATATGTCGCATTATTAAACAAGTCCTAAAACTAGCCGCTTACAAAAGATATCAGAGAGATTTCCTTACAGATGGTTAGAGAAAGTTGGAAGAGAAAATTTAGATATTGTTTCCTAAATGCGTGCATAATGACGAATGAAAATTTTTATTTTGGCTAGAGGGATCCTTCAACAATAAAAAGACAGGAGGTATGGCAATTCGTCCAAAAAGCGTTTCAGTTTGTACCAAAGCTTCAAAAAGGCTTTTATTCAACATCTACAGTAATTTGGCGAGGGGTCTGGTAATGACTCATCTTTACTTTTATGAAAAAGGGGTTAAAAGTCGCATGCTTTTTCGAGATGAGCTTTAGATCTTACTACAAAACTTCGTTTGTGGAGGTTCACAAAACGAGATGAACTCAGAGTTTTCTGAGTAATAAAGTTGAAAATGATTGATGTTCTGGAAGATCAGCAATGATTATAACACCGAAAAATGTTGAAAGAACATCGTACTGTAGTTAACAATTTTATTCAATAAACGAGATTTTCTTATAAAGGTCATAACGAGAGATGACACTTGAATCTATGGCTACGATCTGAAAGCAAAGACTTAGTCAGAAGAAGAACTTACTTTAAAGGAGGCTTGTATTTTGTACCATTTTTACTATATTTATTTATGTATTTGTTATTTTAATTGTGATTTTTTTGTATTGTAGAGTTGGATAATTGTGTGACAGATTACGTATTATCAGAATGGAGAAAAAAATTCAAGGCATTGAAGAGAATATTTGGATTGTTCTTTGCCTTCTCGAAGGTGACCGCCGATTAACAGTTGTTTAAATTGCCTGTCAACTTGTGGACGAAACAAAAATACGCGAATTTGCAATCCTACAGGTTATCCTTCTTCATGATTACTTCCGGTTCCATACAGCTATCTAAATTCGATAAAAAATATGGCTATTTGTCTTGGACTGCACTGAAATAACACTCCCTACATTTCTGTATTATACCTTGTGATTATTATTTGTTTAGACTACTAAAAAAGCACTTGCAGGACAGTCGAAATATTCGTGCTCGATTGATAAGTGTTAAAAATATCTTCATTTTATGATACCAAAAAGTCATCTATCTATTGGAAAAATGTGTTTAAGTGAGGAGGTTATATAGAAAAATAACTATAAGTTTATATTTTTATAACGCTTCAGTAAATTAAAAAGAATAATTTCGGTTACCATTTGATTAATCCACGTATTACTTAGGCCAGTGGTTCCTAATTCTCTTTTAATTATTTGACGTACAGCTCCATCTCTTGAATCTGTGTTTAATTTGTTTAGATGGCCATACCACATTTTGAAATAGGTGAGTTTCTTTAAAGCAGCTCATAAAATAATGATAACGCTTTAGTTCAACTAATTAATATAAATATATTGATATTGGTTTTTAATCTTTAAAAAGCTTCTGCACTTACATAATGGGGCGTTTAACAATACTAATAGATTTATTTAAAATAAACTACTTTAATGCCCTGAAATCAGTTTTCAATATTTTTTTGCTTCATTTATTTTGACAGATATTTGAGTTTCCTTGATTATGCATAAATTAAGCGCCGGACCTGATGGAAAGTATTTTATCAGAATCAAACGAAAAGCAAAGTATGACACATCAGGAAAAAGTTAACTTCCCAAAATTCTACATTTTTAACTCTATAGCTAGATGACATTTTTACACATTTTTTACATCGTAGAGACAAAATTTTGAATCTTACGCTTTTAAGCCCGGGGGTTTGGATTGGACCTTGATGAATCAGTTTGTTAGAACTGGTTCCGTTAAAATTATTTTTGTAAATGTGAATTTAATCAAAAGTGGCATTTTAAGTTAAAAAATAAATTATACGAACAAATAAAGATTCTTACAACTTTGCCGTTTAGTATTTTCATCTAATGGCATATGAAATTCTCAACATTCTTCGCTACACTTCATAAACAAAATACAGTGAAATGCTTCCAGAAACCGCTAAAAGTTCAATTTAATAATATAGCCTTAATAATTTTTGTTGTTTTAATGAATTACTTAATTCCCAGAATTTTTCGTATTTTGTGAAAACTGAATCAAATATTTTATTTTATGAGAAAATTTTACACCCATTTTTTATAGGTCGCAGAAACATAGCCCCATGGTGGTGTTTATGTTCGTTGTATGGTCATCCTATACACGGAAATATAGATATAGCATAGTGAGTCAGAAACGAATATTGAAACTGCAACACAAATTATTAAAGGCATTTATAGAAACGTGCTTTTATTCCCAGATCAATGAAAAAGCAGTTTAGTAAATTCTGAAATGAATTTAACCTGGACTATTGATTGCGTTTTGTGTTCCAGATGATGAAATTGTAGGTATTTTAACAGAAAATAACTTAAGAATTACAACTAATACGTCTGCTTTTCGTCGTTAAAAAAAATATGGATTTATTTCTTAGCTCGATAGACGAGTGCCACGCACTTTTGCCGGAAAACATTAAGCCAGACTGCGTATTTGCAGCTATTTTTCTACTTCAACGCTATAAGAAACTTTCTTTTATGGAGTCGGCGAAAAGTGGATCCTGCAACAATATACAACGAGAAATAAGCTGGAAACAAGTAGATAAAGATATACAACCCATAACAAAAGCTGGATTACATCCAACGAAGATGTCTGTGGGTTCGCAAACCTGTTATTTTCTTCGAATTTTAACCCCTCCCTCAAAAAATTTCGTTTGGAACTAGCGAAAAGACCTCATCCTCCATCAGGGCATCCATCAAAGCTGCGAAAAGTCAGCTTATCATTCATTACGGTGTCTTCAGAATAGTTTGAATAACAAGAAGTTTGGTTTTGTGAAGACTTTCGAATATAATTTAGTACAATAATATATTAAGGTTGCCGAGGAAAATCCGGAGTTTTTAGGTTGTATTGCGGGAAAACTAAAAGGCTATCTTATGCGCATGCGTAATCTTCTATTAGGTAACAAATTAGCTTCATATAATCAACAACCTATGATTGTCAACAAAATGGGTCTAAAATACGATTGCAGAGCTGTGGTACTTGAAAATATTGGGTAATTTGTCTACAAAAAAAACATAAGTTTACACCGTAGCCAAGAAATACAGAAATCTGACCACCAGGATGAAGTATCTGCTGACATAGTAACTCAACGTAAGCGATTTGATCCTTTTCGAATTGAAAGATAAGTACGGTGGGGATTCTGAGCAAAGCACAACTAACCTGCCAAAAGAAATGGACGTGGCGAAGTCGATATACAGCGAGACTTGCACTACCAGTTTTTTGTCCTGAGAAATCGCCAAATTTTGACTGAGAAACACAAGATGGGCAGGAAGGTAAAGGCCCCAAGCACTATCTAACAACATTAAGCACGACAACGCTGGCTTCCTAAGATTATTTTCGAACGAAAAGAACTTCAGACACGATACAATATATTTTCACAAGTTTTGAATATTTCGACTCAATAAATTCCAATAGATGGTGTAATCTCCAAATGAAATCAAACGAGTTGCTTTCTTAAACATAAAACTGTTAAAATCTGAAAATGAGTTGTGTGATACTGTGTAGAAAGCTTAAGATACACAGACGATATCTTCTTACAAGTAATAAAATTAACATTTAAGCAAAAAAATGACGATCATAAGAACCTTAATGGATTCTTATATGAGAAGCTGAAACATCGTAAACAAAACGATTGTCAGTAAAAGCTAGAAGAGCTATAAAATCCAATAGAAAAATATACAAACTGGTTAAAAGCAGTTGTGGTATGAGCGGAATTCGTTAATTTTTTACGAACACCTTATGACTTTTTACCAGACAATTGATGGAAAAACTGGTCTTTTAGACAAGCTTTATGTCATCCAGCTTGCATAGTTTTCGTTTTAGCTTTGCAACCTGGAACTAAATGAAACCATACATTTTATAATGTATAATTATAATTATAATAATAGTTCAAGGTTGCAAAGCTCAAACGAAAACTAGTCCCTAAAGTTGCGACCCATTTTATATAGAATTATATACATGTTTGATTTGTCAACATATCCTATGTACTTATTGTGTAGTCCCTTGTGAGCTGCAGAATATGCTTGATATCATCCTATGAGTCTTAAATTTTTCAGTTGTAATTTATGCCCTTTTCCTACGCATAAATTTTCTTGCAGTGTGTATATATATATATATATATATATATATATATATATATGCATGCGCGCGTGCGTGTGTGTGTATGTGTGTATGTGTATGTATGCACAAGGGACTACAAGTACATAGGATATGTTGACAAATCAAACATGCATATAATTCTATATAAAATGGGTCGCAAATTTAGGGCCTAGTGTCGTATTCTTTGCACTGAAGATGTAATGCTTGTTAGATCGATCTTAATCTTAAAGGGGGTAGTTGGGTAGCGAGGACGAACGTATGAAAATCTTGATCTTTCAGTTCGTAGGTCATGTTCCTTTATTTTATTATTATTAATATTGTTATTAGTTGGATTATCAATCTTGTTTAAGTGAAAACGTGTTTGAATCGTTACAATGTAAGTACATGTTTAATTGAAAACAAATAAAACTCACATAACGAGTAGGTTTGACTGTACATCGTGTGAAAATTGAGAATACGATTCAAACTAGTTTATACATACATACGTAATTCTTAAAGTCTTTCTACCATTCGATATAAGGCTTGAAATCGGTAGGTTGTCACTCTTTATTTATTTGCTATTTTGATACTACTATTTCCAGTCTTTTCTGTTTTGTGTTTTTTATCTCACTGAATTCCACGCTACACTTCTCTGCTGTGGTGCTTTTCTCACCCTTTCTGCCCGTGTTTTTCTCGATATTCCTACTCTATTCCTTCCCTTTAGTCTTGTTTCAAATGTCTGTTTCACGACTTAGTCGCCCTGCATGTTATAGTTGTTTCTCTGTTTTTACCAAGATCCATAATTCAAACACGAACCATGTACATTTGCGACAACCCTATGTTATATTTCTTTTGTTGTTTTTTATTACTTCGTCCATAATTAGTATGAACAGTATTGAACTCAACACTTAAATTTTCTCTATTATTGCCTTTTTGATGATTTGTTTGAGTATAAAGGTATTATCAACTCCTGTTACGCATGTATACGTGTGCTGCTTCTAGTACATTCGTAGTTATTAAATATTCCTTTGGAAACTCAAATAGGAAATTTCACTAACATTCCACAATAAAAATTTGGTTTATTACAAAACTAGCGATTATTTTTTTAATACTAACAACGTCCAGATTGCATTAGCAATAGAATGAACAAATAATTCACATGTTAACAAAGATTTCCTTAGCATCATTATTAATGCATTCTAGACTTATGAAATAGCTAACTTTGATGTAGGCGAGTGGATCCGCTTGTTCGCTGTATGCTGTCTGCGGTTTGTCGCTTTTTTGTGATACTATACCACTTTCATCAATTTTGAAATTTATTATTCTGGCGTGAACGCAACGGTTGCTGCGCGGATTCGCAAGGAAACAGAGCAGACAAGGATGAAGTACATCGGTTTTTGCGAAAAATAGTCCATACTTTCAGGCGTTGTTTAATTATAATGTTAGTCATGATAACTACGTCGTTCCCAGAGGCGTCCGACATAAGCGCCCAAAGATCTTGGTCCCTTCTTAAGGCGACTCTGATGTGACCTGTACGATTCACTATTATCCGCGCTACGTCACATCAAGAGGATTAAGCATAAGGATTTGGTCTAGTATCTCGCCTGTGAAGTCATACTTAAATACCTCACACACACACACGCACGCACGCACGCACACGCACTAAGTGACTGTTACTACGTAACTGAATTAGTTCCTGAAATTTTTTGAAACGTTCAACCAAAGAAGGCGCTATGTATCTATTATTACTGGAACGTAGTCAGGTCAAAACTTTTGTCGCTTGTGGTTTTCGGGGAAAAATCCAAATAATAATATATTTTTAAGAGCCCGTTCCAATGAAGTGCTTAATACATAGGAAAAAGTTGCATCAATTTTTTTTCTAATCTTATAAAATAGGCTTTGAAAGACTTTACAAGATTTTTTTTATTTTCAAGACTTCATCCTTCAAAATTTCCCAATTTGAAATCAACAAAATCCCCTTCTTTATTTTTATATTAGTGATGCGAGCAAACTTCACCTAATATATTTAAATTAGTCCCCGTTTCTGTTCAGTATTTTTCCAAAAAATTGCTATTCCCAACTTTGTATGCAGTAGAGGTAAAAAAATCAGCTATGAACCGAAGATAAGTTCTTTTGAATTTGTTTTCTATTTTTTTGAGGTCAATTGTTACTCTTATGCGCAGGAAAACCTTGGAGTTGGTAAATTTCTAGAATTGAAAATAGTTTTTCGAAAAAGTGAAACTTTGGCTTTATTATTATTATTATTATTTAAAGATTAGGAAATTTGACTAATAGTTTCATTTGTTTATGGAAATTCTGTTCTATAATATTGACTAGAATATAAAATCAAAATTTTAATTATGGCATTATTATACAATTTATTTTATTATCTATTATTTTCAGGCAGTATTATAATTTCATTCTTTAAAAATTTGTTCTTTTTCAACAACGAACTTACTCCAAGTATGAATTACAATTTTTCTCATGAAATATTTCCTAGAGACATAAGCAAAAGAAAAAAGGCATATTATCAAGTGAATACGTTGAACGACTAAAAATTTTCTAGACAGTGTGTGATAAACTTTAAGGGGGACGTCTGGTTTTTTGGCTGAAAATTGGTCAATTTTTATAATTTTTTTTTTTTAGAAATCTATTTTATTTAGAGATATGAGATTTCATACATTTGAAAAGATATATTAAGAGGCATCAAAAACAATTTTTTTTTAATTATATTATTTATTTCAACTTCACCAGAGGTCGCCGAAGTCATCTGAAAAACCGTGCGTTGTGCGGTGGACAGGATATCTTTGCACCAGTATTGCCAAAACAGAAAAATCAAACGGCATCTTAAAGTAGACGTATATATCTTGTCTGTATTCTACAACCAAGTTGTCAAGATCAGTAGAAAAAAAAGTACCAGTCCGAATAAAAATTTCTCGGAAAAACATCCTTTTACACTCTTCTAAAGTAAAATAAAATATTTTAGGTTCATTTTGGAGAATTGGTTGTAGAATACAGACAAGCTATTGTTTCAATAAACACACAAAAAAAATTTAGGTCGATCGGATTAATGGTTTCCGAGAAATCGTGTCCACCGCGCGAAAAATTTCCATTTTGAGAAAAACGCATTTAGAGTTTTTTTTCTATTTTGCATTCAACTATTTACAATTATAATAGACAAAATGTTTACCAATCATCAGTCTGCGATTCCTGCGCTTTGGGCCTCTTGAAAAAGTTCTTCTTGCTCATCAAGCTCCTTTTTTCTCTTGATTCTCGCATCTTTTGAGGATTGCTGAGATTTTTTTATCAGTACATGAAACTTTCATTTTTGATTCCTACCACACTTTGATTTATTTGGATCTTTACAAGATCCTTTGTTTTAAGAACATTTAAACATGATGATATCAATTTCAACGCTTGTTCCAATGTCACGACGTAACTGGCGAGAAAACTCGTTGAAACTTGCACCGCGGAAAAACTGGTGCGGCGAGCATGCATGTATAAGTATAAAGATACGAATAAATTAATAAAAACATTGCGATCCTGAGGTCTTTACCCTTTCGAAAATATAAAAACCTAAAATTAATTTTTTTATCCAAAAAAAACGACGTTTCTTCAGAAGAAACAAGTCACAGCTTGCAGGGCGGAAAAAATGGCTTGGCGAGCATGGAAATATATAGGTATATATACATGTATATTTTTGCGGTAAATTGAGATATAGAAAAAATATAAAAAGCTTTATAATCATAGGGTTTTCAGCTGAAAAAATAATCTCAAAATCGATTTTTTGGCGTAAAAAACCAGACGTCCCCCTTAAAATATCCTCTTTGACTAATTTCAGCTGATTTTCAGCGAATGCTGCTTTCAGTTAATTCAATTGTGCAAGGAGGTACAAATAGCTTTTAAAGTTGATTTATATGTTTTATATGTTATTATAAATTTTAATATATTGATTATCTCTCGTTGCTGTAACATCAAAGGGTGTCACTGCTATTGTGTTACTGCTCTGCTAGACCCATCCGGCAATAAACAGGAATCTCCGAAATGTCAATGGCTGTTTCAACATTATATATTAGTCGAGCTGCAATAGTACATCCTAATAGCACAAACTTAGAATGATGACTCTTTTCATTAGTTAAGTTCATTTCTTAAGGACCTCTTAAACATTCTTCTTCACATTTAAGATGAATTCATTGAACTCTTCGCAATACAATGAAGCAACAAGTGAACAGCAAGTTTAAGTTTAAGGACAAAAGGCGGGAGCAAAAAATGTATTTAAAATTGGTTCATACTGAGGACTGATAATGAGCTACATTTGGGTTGGTCGTCATCAAGCAGAAGCACAAACACGACCGAACAAGTGCGATAAATGTTAATACGAGATCAACGACTGACTACTATAATTGGCAGAGGGATTGACAACACGGTACGCACTGTGCCGCACAAGCAAACAGACGAACGGGAAGCAAAATAGATGAAAACTTCTGTAAGTTTCATTACCATGTGTGACTAGGATCAATTTTTTCTCCTCTCATTTAGCGCATGCGAACGTCTTTTATTACACAAGTTTTGCGAAAGTGGTGGCATTCTTAGACATGGAATGCCATTGCTGGATTTTGCTAGTTGAAGTCATATGGACTTATCTCAAATATCTGGAGTTTGCGGTGCCCCACAATTTTTATTGTATTGACCACATTATAGATAAGTGCTTCAAGGGGTTATATCTGTTTAGAGTCCAAAAAAAAGTTTTTTCAATATACATTTTCAAATAAAGCTGCTTACTAATATATGTATCGATTAAGCAACACTTTTATCGACATGTTTTTACAAAATGACGGTTGTAAGCCCGCAAACACAATACAAGATTTTTTAAAGGCCCTCCGCGGCAAGCAGTAGAAGTCCACTAGAACACCATCTGGAAGGATAAAATTTTTTTTCATAATCTACATGAGTTTAGCTAGTGAAGTACGCACGATCTTAATTTTAGAATTTTTCGCAAAAACGATTGTTTAAAAAAATCGTTTTTTCGACGAAAAAAATCGAATTTAATTGTTTATATAAATAAATCCTTTTGACGAATCATTATAATCGTGTGTACTTCACTAGATAATTAAATGAAGAAGCTACGTTTTCAAGTCGATTGGATGAAAACTCTTTGAATTCTACTTTTTGCCGATTTCAAAAACATAGTTTCGAGAGAAACGCGTTTGAAATTTGAAAATGCTATAACTTTGCGAAATCATAATATGCTTCATAATAAACATGTACTATATAGTATATAATGGCTTTTTATAGTATATAGTGACATCTGGGATTCAATTTTGAAGTATATTCTCGACGGTCGATAATTTATAAGCGTATCTATGACCGCGAGATTCAAAAATGCAGCGTCAACGGACGATTGAAATTTGCTATTTTTAAGCCTCAGAGTTGCTCCAGAAAATTAATTCTCAGAACATTTCTTAGTTACATCCATACATGGGCGTTATTGATTATGAATCTAGAGATGTTTTGGTGTAATTTAAGCAAATAAAAAAAAAATGAAAACAAATCCCAAACAAATATAACCCCTTCAAAGTCTCATTTTAAGATCTGCTAAGCAATATGGTTTGTGTTTAAAATGTGATGTATTTCTTCACCCCGACGAATGTCCAATATTTTTCTTAAATTTATCAGTTTTGAAGAAAATGAAATTGTCTAGGGTCGTTATAATTTTTAAACTTTATTTTACGCTAATAAACTTAAATGTATATTGATTTTATGTTTAATTATAGCATGTTAAGATACATGTTACTAAGTCTTAAGTCTATTTTCCCAGCATTACACGTAATGATGTATGCATATCCCAGTAAAGTTACCAGTCAAAAAAAAAACGTTGATTTTGTCAAATTTGAGTTTTTTAACTATTAATGAATAAAGTTCAAAGAGAAAGGCATATCCAAAATTGTGGGCTTTAATGGGTTCATTAACCTTTTAGCATTGAATTACTTTTGCTTCTTACAAAAATATGTGATCTCATTTAGTGCTTCTAGGAACAAAGTTACTTGTCATTTAAATTCTACATTTTATGGAATTACAAGAAACAATTTGACTTTTCTGTTAACAAAGTTCAACAGAACATGTACACATATGCACATTTCACATTATTCTCTTGGGTTAGCACATGTGCGCATTTATTCAGTCTTTTTTGGATTGACATGTTGATTATGAACCTGTTAGTTGTTTTTTCGCCATTTTTCGCTTTCTCTTTGGTTAGACGAAAGTGCTTCAATGTACATAATGAAAGGATTAACCAAACTCAAATCAACAAAATACCAAAGAAGGCGATTTCACCGTTTCCTGGATTTTGAGATTCACTTTGTACAGAAAAATGTACATATTTGTCGTATCAATATTCCTCATGTGTTTGTTGTTGTCTCTTATAGGATATAGACAAGAGATTTTTTGGTTGCTATCACTTATGTGAGTCTTTTCACATATTGTGAATTAGGCTGCAGAAATTGCTCAAGAATCGGACAAATTGATCATCCATCAATCGAGATTTCTCTTCTTCATCTAATTTACGTCTTTTTCTTGTTATACATGCATAGAGTCCCTCCTTTAACAAATCGTTCACAAATTTCATACTACAGAAAAAAAATTTGCAGAATATCTTGTGGTTTTTGAAAAAAAAATTCTGGTAAGATCTTGTACAACTTAAGTGAGTTTCAACAGAATTAACTTTTTCAATGTAATTTGGAGTTGTGAAACGTATGCTGATAAATTAATGCTCGTCCTTTGAATTTGGCCATTGACTCACCGATGTTCTATTTTTTATTTAGTTTCCAGCAACCCAAAAAGCTTGTAACCGGTCGGTTTTTGAGAAGCTTGTTATATCCAAGTTTGCCTTTTTTGGGTTGTGCGGAATTGTGATTTACCTATATATGGTCCAAGAGTCATATAAAACAATATAACATTATGGATACCTGAACTATAATTTGAAAACCAACAAATCTTGCAACTCCATTTTTGATTAATTTTATTTGATCAAATATTTTAGGACTAAAACGTTCACCATATAGCTGGATGGTGTAAAGATTTGTATCAAAGACTAGTTTTTCTATCAATTCTTTGGTACGAGGCATAAGAAAGTGTGTAGAAAATTTTATATCACTCAAAACACCTCGACCAGTTTTCTTGGAATGTAAAAACTTCAGGAGCGTAACTAACATTATACGTCTACGGAAAATATTCGTAAAAGTAGCAAGAGGAAGGTCATCTTTACTGACAAAATCATCATGCAAATTGCCCCACAAATGTTCGCCAAGCTGATCTTTTGATGTAGCTCCAGAATGTAACCGTTAGCATTTCATTCAATAACAAACGTCCGACGACAAATTTTCGATATCTATAAGTTTACTGTACCACACAAAGAAGTTGACTACAATGATAATTTATATTGTAAGCCCTTGAGGTATCAAATGGAACCACTGATTTTTATTGTAAAAAAAAATACAATCTCTACTCTAGGAATTTGAATAGAAACAAGTATCTATATATATTACGTACATACGTTAGATATTATAAGTATATAATCAGAAATCACTCAACAGTTTACCAAAAAACCAAATGAATTCGATTTGAAGAACACCAACATGAAAATGGTAGACGTTGAAATACAAATATATAAATTGTTACAGTCGACGGACTTGGACTAGGCTTTGTTGCCATTGATCACAAATAGATCCAGTGAACTGACAAAGGTTTAAATAACAAAATAGCTGTACAAGTTCTTTTAGTATACTAATAAAAGTTATTGCACTACAAACTAACGAGCGAAAATTTGCTTTACAGGTAAAGCAGAGCGCATCCTATGCATGAAACTAAAACTATAGGGTTTAACGAAATTTTATTGAAACGAATGACAGTGTATTATATACAAATGAAAGTGAAAAGCGGCCGGAACCGAAAAATTTGCAACCACTTCCGGTCAAACCGGTCCCGAGATTTTCCGATCAGGCTGATGTTTGGCGTCTGGACTTGACTTGTTATGACTTAGTTCAATACTGAAAACGTCATTTCTCTATCTATCAGAGATAAGAAATTATAAGGCGTGGCAGATGACAGAAATAGAAGCTTGTCTCCAGCTTGGAAGCTACCTTGATCAAAAGTTATAAGACGTGACAGACGACGGACATGATAAAAGTAAAGCTGGTCTCTAGCTTGGCAGCTGGGTCCGCTAAAAATTGGTTTTCAACAAAGTTAAACACGGAACTTTCTGAACAACTCTTATTTTTTATTTTCATTGCTAAAGATAAACGTATTTACAGTTTTTAAAAATATTTTTAGTTATCTTATATACTTAAATGTAATTTTAATTTTTAATTCGTAACAAGTTGACAGATGTTAAAAAAACTACTTTGCATTAAAATTTAATTAGATTTTTGATATTTTTAATGAAACGTTTAGTTTAAAAGTTAAAAACTATAAACATTATTTCTATACCCTTTGCGACCTTTGAGCACATATGAAGGATATAGTAAACAATTTAATGTTATAAAAATGCTAATGTATTTGCAGTCATTATATAAATATTGCTTGCTTATGAGCAGCATTTAATTTTTGTTGCTTTATTTTATACATATATACGTTAGTAAGTAAGAATAGCTAACTAATTGTATAATACGTATTTAGTTTATACCGGCTGATAACTGGTGGCTTACCGTGACAACGAATATGCTTGTAAATCAAGCGTTAATATGATTTTTTAGTTGGCATACTAATTTTTGCTAATGCTTTGCTTGAAGTTTAGAAAAAGTCTTGTAGTACCCAGAATTATTTTAAATTGAAAACCTTAAATTATACGAAATTTTACTTCTAGTACAAATTTTTTGAAAGCTTTGTATTTAATTAAGCTTGCCGCCAATATATCAGATTTTTTAAGTTTCTAAAACCTATCCTAACCTAATATATCTTATTCGTCGATTGTAACCGAATTACAATCCTGCAGCACATAATAGTACTTTCCAACCATATACACATTTGTAGCAAAACTCACAGTAACATTAAAGTATTGACTGAATCTCAATCTTTAACCTTCTATAATAATGTACTTATACATAACTTTGTGTTATGCTTTTTATGGAATGATGTATGCATTAGAAAAAAACTCTTATACTATTCATCGTTAAAAATGTCTTCTAGCAGTTGCTTCGTTATCGTGCGATGCGGCCTTGTTGGGTCGAGCTTCGGTCTCCCATACAACCTGGCATTTATAATGTATAACCTAAAAATTTTAAATTATTCATTATTGTGTACGAAAACGGTTACTTATTAAAGTACGCGCGTTACCTTGTACTGAGATCACATCTCACATTGAACCACCAGTCACATGCGAAAACCGCTTGGTTGAACTGGGTGCCGTTGGGGCACAGGAAAGTGGTTTGCCGCCCGTCTATGTCGCAGTAGTGCCATGTCTGGCATCTCGTGTCCGGGTCCGCGAAGAATCCGGGATAAGGCTGGTCGTCACAATAGAAGTTCGTGTAGGGAACTATCCCCAAAACGGGATAATCGGTGCCGGGTCGACCTGCAAACGAGAATAAAACATTAGCCAACGCCAGAAAAAGCATTTCTTTGGTTTCCCAGCCCTTTATTTGTCGAATGTCAGTCCCTGCAATTGCTTTTTATTCTCCTGGCTGACAATAATTTGAAAGAGCGCCATTTGGGTAATTTTTATAATACCCAGAAGAGAATGAAAAGTAAAAAGCATTCCAGTGTAAATTTTCCAAGACCAGCACGAACAATAGGAATAAAATCACCCATCGGTATGTGGCTTTCCAATGGAATTACTTTGAAAAAAAAGAATAACATTTATATACCTTAATGATCAGTTAGAAAAAAGAAAACTAGTAGATTGAATTATTCGAAATCAGTAGGAAAATTGAATTTAATGATAAATTCAAAACTTAGAAAGTTAACAATTAAATGGTGCATCGTGTAGTTGGTTCTCGGGTTCTTAAGCTGTTGTCGGAGTTTGGAAGCTCTTGACGTTTCGTCTAAAAAGTTCTAAATTTTCTTCTGAAAATGTCCGCCCCAGTTGTGGACGAAACGTCAAGAATTCAATCGAATAATTTTATGTCTCTTGGTCGATAACACAGTACAACATTTTTCAGCTCATTGATTAGGGACTCAATTCTGAGAATTGCACGTGAAAGTAGCCCCAAAAATAAGAATTTCTGCATGATTCGTTTTGTCAAGGTGGCTGCATTAATAATTTAATGGCTGTGGAATAAACAACCCCTTCGTTCAGAGTGAATTACATTTTAAAACCAGAAGAACATTGAATATTTCAATATGGAAAAAAACAAGTGCCCAAAATTGGATGATTTTTGTTACGTTTGTAGTCATATCGTCCCAAAAATAGACAAACAGGATCGAAAAAACTTGTTTACTGAGAAATTCAAAACAGCGTATTGTCATTATTTTGATGAAACAGATTTAAGTGGTGCAAATTTTACGCCGAACACAGTGTGCAAAAGTTGTTATAATACCCTTATAATGTGGATGCATGGAAAAGGTGTACAGTTTTCTTTTATGAAGCCACTAATTTGGGTGCAAGACCTAACTGGACATGATGAATCCAGGTGCTACGCATGCATTATATTCCGGTTATGGATTGAACAGAAAAAAATTGAAAACAAAAGTATACATTCCTGCTTTTACTGCGACACTTCCAGTACAACCTAAACCTCCGAGTCTGGATACTGTGTCCCTGCAAGCCGAAACCGTTTTCACCAATCCGACCAATGTAAATGATGCAGATTGGACACCCGATATTGAAAATAATGCACCACAACCGGTAACACAAATCGAAATGGATTACATTGTGGCTAAGATGGGACTATCACAAAAAAATTCAGAATTTTTGACATCATTTTTGAAGCGTAAAAAACTGACAGAGCAAAATGTCAGCACAACATCATACCGAAAACCCCAAGCTGATTTTCAGAAATTTTATTCCGTTGACGAAGCAAATACGTTCACTTACTGCCATGATATCCCAGGTTTAGTGAAAAATATGGGAATGGATTATATCGCTGGCGACTTCCGTTTATTCATCGACGGTTCAGTTTCAAGTTTGAAGGCTGTGCTATTGCACAAAACAAACAAAAAAACCGTCCATTCCATTGGGATTCAGCACAACTATGAAGGAAACGTATGAAACATTGGGCGAAATTTTGGAGAAATTCGAATACAACGGACACAAATGGAAGATTTGTTGTGATCTAAAGGTTGTCAACATAATACAAGGCATTATATTAAAGGGCGGTTTTCCAAAATACTTCTGCTTTCTTTGTAATTGGGATTCGCGATACACAGGGAATCAATATCAATGTAAAGATTGGAAAGCAAGAACTCCCGAGCTCGAGAAACAATTAAAATTACGTAATGAACCTTTGATAAAGGATGTAGATGATATTTTGTTGCCATCGCTCCACATGAAATTAGGAATAGCTGGGAAATTCGTTGAAGTGGTAGTCAAAGATATTGAGGACGCCTATGACTGTTTGAAATCCATCTTTCCAAAACTCAGTGAAGCTAAAATTAGAAAAGGTACGTATCGTTGTCTGTATTTAAATATTGTCATAACTAAATTTGTTCACTTCGATATATTCGCATTACCAATAATTTTTTCGCAAATACTTTTTTTATTTCAAACAGGTACTCTGAATGGACCGGATATACGAAAATTAATGAAAAGCGAATCTTTCACAAATATGCTTTCGAACCATTATAACCACCTATGTGCATGGGACGCATTGAAACAAGTCATTGAAGGCGTTTTAGGAAAGAACCGTGTGCAGCGAGATGACATACAGACACGAGTGGACAAGTTGTTGTATTATTTTGAAAAAATCAATGCATCCATGACGTTAAAATTACATTTCGTGCATTTCCACCTTGATACCTTTTTGGCACAATTACCTCAGGAATCGGACGAACAAGGAGAGAGGTTCCACCAGGTGACCATGCCAATGGAAAAGCGATTCAAAGGCAAAAAATTATATGCATTGCTTGCGGAGGTTTGTTGGTGGAGTTCTAAAATTATGCAGTTTGAAGATGAAGATGACACTGAAATTGGTAGACACACTGAAGAAAACATGCCCTTGAATATTATGTCTAACTCGGGTGATGATGCAGACTCAAAACATGAATATGAACAACCTACGAAGAAAACAAGATCATCAGAACCACAAGCGTCAACTTCAACGAGGATGGTGTAAGAATAGCTGTAATATGAATCGGAATTTTTATTTTCATGCAAAATAAAGTTTATAAAGAAAAAAAAACAGCATATTTGTGGATTTGTAATCCACTTATTGAGCAAAAAAGGTGAAAAATGGAGGAAAAATGGGCATTTTTGCGATTTTTAAAGCACTGGATGCACTTTTTTCGGGTAGGTTTGTTCCGCTTTTTTTTTCTCCTATTCAATATCTACAATTTTGCTTCAGACACAAAAGAGATATTCCGTACGGTATACCGAGATATAACCGTGTTAAAATATAGAAAAAGTGATACAAATCCACCTTGAGCAAAAAAATTCGTATGGCCATTAAATTATTAAGGCAGCCAACTTGACAAAACGAATGATGGAGAAGTTCTTATTTTTGGAACTACTTTCACGTGCAATTCTTAGAATTTAGTCCCAAAATCATGTGTTGTACTGTGTAAGGAAATCTTATGTGAACTTCTTGCTGAAAATTTAAGTTTCACTAAACATCTTTTGATTGAATTTTCACTCTAACGTACGAAAAAATTTTAATTTATTGGAGCGTCATATAAATACTAACATACAAAGTTATTTTTGTACATTTTTTTATCGGATAGGTATTTTTTGATCTCGCTAAAATGAAGGTGGTTAATAAAAACTATTTCATTAACTGTTAATCAAAAATCATTTTGGAGCAAGGGATCAAATAATCCGAATATTCTTCTGTCACCCTGGTCGTCAAACGACATCGGTGACCATTTTTAAGTATTCCTGGCCCTCCCAAAATTGCTTATGACACGCATACACTTAAATCTTTTTAAGGGTACTGTCTTCAAACTACGTCTCGAGTTAAGGCATGTAAAAAGGAAATTCCGATTTACCACGTGTATTCAACTGGCTGAACGAGTAGTTTAATTTTGACTAGATTATTGATTGTTCTAACTACTCTTTCAGATGTAGTATGTTTGCTGTCACAAGTTACCTGTTTAGCTTCCCAAAGAATATCCAATAGTATTTTGCACTTCTTTGTAAATTAAGGTACATTGCAAAAAGCTAACGTATCTTAATTTACTTCTCATCTCGCAACAAAAATTCATAAACATACACAAAACTAAATAATTTCAAATCTAAGTAATGTCCAAATATTGGATAACCAAAATAGCTTTGTACGTTGGGAAGTATAGGCTTAGCAACTTTTCCAGGGCTATCAAATTCGAAATAAAAGCCTCCAGAATTTCGCCTGATGCAGTTTGTCTGTCATCGGAGATGTGCCTAAAAATAACGTTATTAAAATTTATGTAAAAACCGACATTTCTTCTATCGCTCTTTATCTCCCCCCCCCTTCTCTCTCTCTCTCTTTCTTCCCTAACTTAAGAGCTACTGTATTTGCTTTTTGCACTCCAGCTTTTAACGTAAATCTCTATTAGTCACAATTAAATGAAACGAAAATCCCTACCTGACTTTCATATATTACTAATGTTCACTTTAAAATCCACGGCGACAATTATTCCAAAGGACATTATCATAGCAGACCAACTCTGATTCTTCTATTATTCAGTCAAACTATAGGAAATCCATATCCCCAGCCGTTTGGTCAAATTAAAATTTTCGTGCATTATTGTATATAGGAAAACGCCTGCATTGGCGTTTATGGTTACATCAATCCATAATTGCTAACTATTGTTTCTGTCTTTCGATTCGGTCGTCTCTTTTTGGATGAATCTGTGCACTAGATCAGTCCTTCCATTTCTGGTTTGACTAACCTATCTATCGCCGTGTTATACGGATAAGCCAACTATTAGAAGATTTGCGTCTTCTTTGAGAAGGAATGCTCTTCCAAATCAATCACCAAGGTTGTGATGGCTGCTTCATCCATGACTTAGATAATCATGATAAAGCTATGTGGCATGATGAACCTCTTTAATGTCTTGGTAACTATTAAGAGAAATTTTACGTGAAACACTTTTAAATTGTGAAACAAAACTGTATCTACACATTTAATCGAAATTCAACTTTTTAGCTTCTTCTGTTAAAGCAAATAATTGATTTTAAAATGTAAATTATCTTGATCTTCGAATGAAGATCAAAATGTAATCCACTACTATAAGTAATGCTTCGTTCTACAACACGGAAATAAATACAGTGTTCTAGCCGAAATAGAAGGTGACTTTTTCAAATCCTAAATTCGTTGTTGAGTACTACTATATTTTACTTGACATCCATTAAAGCGTTTCTATGCCACTGCAGTTGTTGAAGGCAATAATTGACGGTCATTTTCCGGCAATAAATCTTTACATTGTTATTGGCCTCCTTTTATCCGCAAACAGTACATTTACAATTAATTTAATAGTAATAAATTGTTTCTTAATGTTAAAGGTTTAAAACGACATTGGAGAATTTTTCACAATAGATGATTTTCCTTTTTTGCTACTTGTAATCACGCTTAACAACATAACGTTATGCTTTCGTTTTTGTTATATGTATAATAATTCATGTTCTCAATTATCAAATCCCTGCTAAATGCATCTAACTAAATAACCTGATGTATTAGGATGATTAATAAAGGTCAAAGCAATCAAATCATGAATTTAATAGCGACATCTATTTGATTGCTTGCTTGACATAAACAGTAGCAATTGCAAATACTGTAACAAGCAATCATTGTCCACTCGCTCTTTCCATTTTCGTTGCAACAAAATATAAAGTTCTGTTTTATTCCATTCTGTGCGTGTCGTGTGCAAATGGTTACGTGAGAATTATTTATTGTATGGGGAGATAATGTCTTCGTTGGTCAATAAAGGAAAATCACATATTTTTACGAATTCCAGCAGCAACAAACCGTAAATAAAGCCCTAGAGACAATTCCGCTGCGCAGCTAATTGCGTGGCTTTTTCTCAGATTAAAATTAATGCAAACCACCTTCATGACCAGTAGACAAAGAAATTTTCTGCGATTGTTTTGCAACGACGTTACCTTAAACCGTTTTATTCAAGCGTGCGCGGCAAATTATCTAGCTGCGTGTATTTGTATAACTGGAGCAAGGATATGTTGGAACACAAGATGACTTATTTATTGCATGAATAGGACTAACGCAGAGCTAATTGACTGAGACATACAAGTTAAGGACACTACGGAGAGTAGCATGTAAATGTTCTAACTCACGTTGAGATAAAACGGGAAAAATCCACTTTTTCAGGACTAGTCGCTAATTTCGAAACATTTCAAAGTAGCAACTCGAATGTTTTAATTCCCTGGAAAAAATCGACTATTTTTATAATCAACCGCGAGTTACAAAAAGCATGAGAATGGTTACGTATTTTATGATTATAGCTGTTTGCGATTTTAAAAGTTGTTGATACTACGTTGTGTAGGCGTTTGTCCTTACTGAAATTGTTAATTGGCGATTTTTTCTTTGAAAGGCCATCGGCTACGACAGAAAATATTGAAATGTTTAACTTTGCTTTCACTATGAAACATTGAATTTTAAATAGTTGATTGGATAACCTACTTTTGATATTATCAAGTATTAATTTTATAATAACGAAGGAAAACCATTGCCATTCGACCAATTAGACGTAGATTACTTCCTTGCTTATCTACTATTATGCTTTTTTGATATACTAGTAAAAAAGCCCATCCCAAAGACGGGCAACCCAAGTTAAATATTTGGGTTCAGAGTTTCGTCGATAACTGAAGAAAAAAATCATCCAATAATCGTTTTACCAGCCATATCTATGCATGATGACATTCGTTCGGATATATTCGGTTTCACATAAATCATAGACCACGTAGTGCATAAAATACCGATAGGTGGCGCAACCTGATAATTTCTGTTTTGACCAACAACAGGTCAATCGTGATATAAATCGAAAAATGCGAGGTTTGGCAACAAACCGGTTTGAATGAGGTATCGACCTTTGAAATCGGTTCATAACTGTAGGAAGAGTTACAATGTTAGTTACATAGTTACATTTTTGCACTGATTTCAAAAAAATACTCTGCGTCCATTTTGGAATACAAGTTTAAAAACAGCTACGATTACATTACGTGCCTTATTTACATTAATTCTAGGGGTAGGTTACCGCTATTAGTGATTCTTTACCACCGGTTCTTCTTAAAATCTTTTCTAGAATCATTATACAGTTTCAGCTGTTTTATTCTTCTTTTTTTTACCAACCCTTTTTTTGATTTATAAAAAATATAAAGGATACCGTTTTGAAAGCCAACCTCGTGATTAAAATTTACCGCAAATTTATTGTTACTGATTGTTTTACTGTCCAATAAGTTCGTGGTCGTCATCAAAAACAGTTTCCTATAGTTTACGAGGGATGTTTTGCGTGCATTTGTCTCTGATTTCGTCAAATACAATAATCACAATTCCTATCAGTACGTCACACAGCTTTAATGAAATATGAGGTATCGAAAGTTTCTTGTATTTTATTAGTCAGTTGGGGTGGGGCAAAATTCTCCTAATTTCAAATAAAGATTATGAAGGGTGAGGGGAGTGACTTAATTAGATGTAGATAGTCGGAAAATTTTATCTAGAAGGGCTGTTAGTAGCCAACATGTGAACGAAACAGTTTTTGTTGTCGACGCGTACATTCGAAATAATGACATGCTGTTCGAACGCTCCTAACCAAAAATCAATTTTGTTTCGGGTAGGGATCTTTAACAGTACCGCTTCTGTAGTGGGAGGAGAGGAGGGTAGATACCTCTGCGAGCGCGAATACCGGAGGACATCAATGCAGCATACTGGACGGTGAATTTTACACAGAGCCCTTTTCATCCATACAAGATTGTTGTACAGGAACTTCCTGAACGTGATTGACAAATTCGCCTGGAAATGTGTGTAAATATCTTGAAAAATATGTCCCATCATACAAATGTTTTCTTTAGTGGCGAAATGCATTTTCACTTGTTGTGGTGTGTTAATAAACGAAACTTATTATTGGAGTGGTAACAGTCCACAAGATATTAATAACAGTTTGAAGAACTAAAGTATTTAGTATACACAGTTTGTCCGGAAAGTATTGGGAATAATTTTTCTAGCCAACCAGAAGGGTTAGAGGAATATGGCTTTTGACGGGAAGGATGGTGGTGGTGAGGGTCTCAGGTAAAGAATGAGACCTGACTAAGTTGGCTCCGAACCTGGAGGAGTGAGCATCATGCTTCCCGCAAACCGTATTTTGGTGACGCGTCACGGACTCGATATACAGCGTACGTTAGAGCAACGTTATACGGTGAAGTTTTGTGTCAAACTCAAAAAATGCGGCATCGAAACTTTGAACCTGATAAGGTAAGCCTACGAGGAGTAAGCCATGACAAAAATCAGGATTTTCGAATGGCATAAGATGTTTCCTAAGGGAAGAGAAGCCGTGGAAGACGAAAAACGCAAAGAACGTCAACGAGCCGTACTGATGAAAATTTGGTGAAAGCGAAACAATTATGTCTGAAGAATTTTTGACCAAGGACAACGTGGTAACGTTGCCCCAACCACCGGACATGGTCCCGCCCGTCTTTTTCTGTTTCTGAAACTCAAATCCAGCCTGAAAGGAACCCGTTTTGGGTCGGTGGAAAGGGTCCAAACCACCGTGACCAAGGCCATAAATAGCATTTCAGTTTCCACATTTCATGAAGTCTTCAAAGTTTGGCAGGCACACTGGAAACGCTGTGTAAATTCAGGAAGAAACTATTTTGAAGAATTTAAAAAAAATTAATGATTTTGTTTTTATTGAATTATTCCCGATACTTTCCTAAAAACCACCCTGTATTATCTTAATAATTATCATTAGTCTCAACATTACTATCATCATCCGCTATCGCCTAGACATTTTAAACCTGAATTAGCCCAAACTAGACCTTCACGACTACGGTTTTGGTAAGGGTCATTATCGCTTTTTAAAAAATAAAATTTTTCAGTAATTCTTTGAGTATGTTGTAATTAGTGGGGGGGGGGCTTGGTTTCTATTCACTCTGAAAAAATTCTTAGATTTGGTGGTATAAATGATAAATGACTATTTCAAAAGTATTCAAAATCAACAGAATATAATTTCCTCATTAGCATTTGAAAGGGTTAACTTAAGGAAGCCTCATCAGATCTTTTAAGCATTTGCAAAACTCTTTCTAACACTATTTGTTGTCGCTTAAAAAACGAGTACAAGTCATATTTCGAAAGTAACTTATAATTCAGTTATGTTTGACCAGTCAATTTAGTGTGTTGTTTCGCCAAAGCAATATCCGTTTATCCTTGTAACAACGATAGGATACGATTTTAATGATATTGTTTGAGGCGAGTCATACAAATTTCTTTTACATCACAATAGTAATGTAATTTGTGTTAGTCCTCTCCTGATACAATATAGTCTAGTTGTCGGTAATTTAATGTATATGATTAAAACTTATTCGAATTCCACGTTCAATTGGTCCTTATAATTTGAATGACGTAATGGTTAATAGTTAAGTCAAATGCTAACTGACGTAACTGGGATATGAAGCAATTGCTTTTTATATTACCATACTCTAATGTGTCACATCCACTACAATTAGGCAAACTTTCCAGGAAACCGGTCATAATCAGAAAAATTCTCATTTCTAAAAATTTGCGAATTTCATAATACATGTGTTTTGAAAGGCGGACATACCGGGAATTGATTTCCCCAGTTCTAGATACTCCTGCACGGACGGACTGAGAAATCCCGGCGGGACCGTGTTGGTACTCAGCTGGTTGTTCCGTTCGTCAGGGTAATCCTCGTCTAGGTCGTTTTCGGCGTGCAGCGGCGGCGGGGGTGCCCTTGGCCTTTTTACTCTCGATTTTTGTTCGAGTCCGTCTGAAAACATTGAAACATGCATTATTCACGGCGTTGTTTCGCAACCGAGCAACTTTTGCCGACGGCCGTCGGCCAAATTTCCATTTCACAGCGGAAATTTACAGTTTAGTTTCAGTGTTTTGCCAATTTTTGGTTGCACTGAAAAAGGTGCCACGACTGTGTTAAAGCTGCATAAAGGTGTACGAAAGTCGGAAATTGCAGCTGCACCTTGCGTCACTCCGTCTAGAACATCTACATGGGTGTAATTCTGTTGCGTGCCGGATCTTTTGCACCACAGAGAGCGTGGAAAAGTCATATTCATGAAAACAGTCATTGTGTTATTGTGCGATTTCAGAACCGTGTAAAGTTAAAATTTTTTCTTGTGTCGTAAAGAAAAATTGGCAATTGTTTAATACCTTGACGCACTCGAAGCAGTTATTTTATAGAAATGATTGTAGTTCGATAATGATCTGTAGCCCACTTTTTATATTCTTATTTTGACAGGTGACAAATTGACAAGTGGTTGGAGTACATCTGCTAGCACAATTATCACTATAAAATAGCTCGTAAACATACAAAACCATCTAACGGATTCTCATATCAAAGATTTGTAACAAAGGGTGGAAGTGTGGCAGACGATCTACCGATGGTGGAATGCGTTCCCTAGGTGGTAACATTTTCATACTACAACCATTTTTATAAAAACAATTACTTCAAGTGCGTCTAAGTACTAAACAATTAACGAAAATTGAGGAGAATTAACATGAAGTAAAGGCCTTCTGGGTTTTAGGAAATCTTCATGTTCCATAACACCCGTCAGTAATAAAATATTTTTGCATTGATAAATGTTCGCTTAACATGTGCGGAAATATCCAGTATACGATATATTTTAGTCTTGTCAGAATTAACGTCGTCTTAGGCAATTCAAATTTGACTTCCTATTTAGTTAAATGCAGCACATGAAATAACGCAGTGATGTAAAATTAATGTTTTTGTTGGTTTTATTTATTACAGCGCAATATAAAACATTTAAACCAGTAGTTATTTTTGAATGAATCATGAAATGGCGTTATTTAAAAGTAATTGTATCCTTTTCGTTGAAAGGTGACGCATAAAATAGATTAATAAGCGGTAACGCATATACAACAAAAAATATGTCGCTTTTAAAGCACTAGCCGTATATTGAGTGGTCGCCATTGTACGAAGGTGGATCAAATGCTTACCAGAATATATTTTTTTAATTTATCGAAGCATCGTAAAAAAAACATTCAAAGTTATTTTTTTATATAACCTATTGAATTGTAGACTTATTTTTTTTGTGTTAGTTGTGACACCCGTTAAATCTCTCTCCTTCTCCAAGTGCTTCTTTTAACGGCCTAAAAAATGATAATTGCAGGGCGATAAGTTTGGATTCTAGGAAGGATGTTCCAGTGTAATCCAGGACAAGTCCTAAATTTTTTGTCGGATTTGGACAGCTGTATGGGAGCCGAGTGTTATCCGAACCCAAGATTGTCAATAATAATTGCATGAGCACAATTTCAGCAACCGTTAATTGACAGTCATTTGCGGAAGACGGATCATGTTGGTCCTTGGGTAACGTTGGTAATCTTCGTTTTTAACAGCGTCTCGTCGCATCAAAAATTGTTAGTCTTTTCAAAAATGTTTTTCCCGAATCACCCCTAAATCTTTTCAAAATTTCGGTTGATTTTACGCCTTCTATCGCGACAAAATTAATAATAATCACTTACTCAACAGACGAAGGTACCTCTTGCTTATTCAGTCATTCTGATTAGAACCCTTTAAGTACATTTCAGTTTATATTTAGTTTAGCCTTGTAGTTGCTATTGTTAAAAGCCAAAAGTCGTCGCTGAATGTTTATTAAATTCTCTGTGACTTTGAAATATTTGAACGGTTTTGAGGTGTATCAAGTAAAATATTATAATTAATGCTATGAAGGATACAAACGTATTCGGCCATCAAATATTGCTAGAACTTTTCGCCGATGTGTAACTATTTACAAAAAAAAACTAACTTAAGCCACACCTATTCATAAAAGTACAAGATTTCAGATCAAGGTTTTTGATCTTCGAATTCCTCACGGATTGTCATAGTGTGAGTTATAATTCGGTAACTACAGGTAATTAACATGTGGAAAGGTTTTTTGTTTTTGTACCAACAATAGATAAAAGTAGTTTTGATTAATAACGATTTTCGGACATTATTTTTTATGAATTCGTGAAATATACTGTCGCATCAAATGCGGTTTTTTTTTGAAACGTCATTACTGTTTCAGTATAATGCAAATATCGGAAATAAACAAAAATATTAACCGATTACAAAAAATTATAAATAATACATTTTTACATGCCTCGAAGCTTTCCAGTATGAAATATTGTTGATGAAAGACAGTCGCAATATTAATCCGAAACAGCTTATACGTCACGCACGTTATGAACGTAACGTGCATAAATTAAAGATTCAATATATGAGATTAACATGCACATATGTTCTTGTTATGTAACAAATATCGCTTTAAACAGAATAGAGAACGAACAGTTCCGATTTACAAAGTCGCTCCCCGGCTATTTAAATGCACACCGCATTGTGCATCGTAATACATTTAGTAATCCTTGAACAATAGGTAATATTAATACACGAAATCCTTTATAAAACCTGATGCGACCTTTAGTATTTATTATGGGCAGTACCTGTTGAGGGCTGTTATGTTTGTCGTGATCTGCCGTTATAATATACACGGTAATAAAGGAGTGAGGAAACAGTTGCTAATTCGTTGCAATTTCGAACTTTTTCTAACTATGTGCGTGCGTGAGTGCGTGAGTGCGTGCGTGCGTGCGTGCGTGAGTGCGTGCGTGCGCGCGCGTGCGTGCGTGCGTGCGTGCGTGTGTGTGTGTGTGTGTGTGTGTGTGTGTGTGTGTGTGTGTGTGTGTGTGTGTGTGTGTGTGTGTGTCGGTCTGTCAGTAAACAGGATATCTCGAGAACCGAAGAGCTAGAGACTTGAAATTTGGTATGCAAGTTACTTGTTGGTAGGGGACGCAGTGCGAAGCTTTTGGTAAAAATCGGCCGAGTCGTTTGGTCGCAGGGTCGCAAAATCGGTCGCAAAGCGGTCGCGAATCTAAACGGTTGAAGATACAAAAAAATTCATGAGAATAAAAATGATTTATCATGAGATAAACATGAATTTAAAATAAAAGTTGGTAAAATAGGAACTCGAAAAAAATTGAAGCTCAGGATTTTTAATATACCGGGTATTCATAAAATGTTTCGGTAAATTTATATTACCGGATAGATCAAATCGAGACGAACAAAAAATTACAATGAAATTTTTTGATCCTAGGTCAAATAAAAAAGTTATAGCCGATTAAAAATTAATTAAACGGACCAATCACAGCGCGCTCGGAAAACTACCGGGCCGACTGCGGGTGGTCGGGAGGGGGGGAGCGCTTGGCCGCTAGGAGGGAGCACGCAGGCGATAATGGGGAAGGCTGTGCGGCCGAGCTCGCACGGTTACCTTCGATGAAGTAGCAAAATTTTAAGTACGAGTCAATTATTGTCTTGTCCTGTTTATTTTAATCAGCTTTGAGTGTTGGACGCGCGCCTCGTCCTTTTTTAAAATAACAAGTTCCGGGACGAGAGCAGCGCAGGGCCGAGACAATGGACCCGGTATAATATATAATAATAGGATAAGGAAAGTCGTGTGATGTTCAGACCAAATTTTTTATTTTGTGATCAGCAACGGTGATATTTTGAAAGATGTCATCTACGATTGTTCTTAAACGCATTACAAATTCGATAAAAATGTTGCGAAGACTGTACGAAAACTACGTGGAGCTTGTCCAGCGGTAATAGATCCAAGACCTCGTATCACCATGAAGTAAAGTCCCATGAGAACACTACTATAATTAATCAAAGTGTCGCTGCAAATCTGAAAACATGAAGACGGGATGATACACAACAGTTGGACATTTCGAGAAACTCCTTTCAGCGAATCAATTTCAATTGACACAAAAATTTAAGCTTTACTGATGTTTCTCGCCGGGTATATAAACAAACAAATATGATGCATTTGCGGACCTGAAAATTCATAAAAAGCAAATGCATCCCCAAAGAGTCACTCTTTGCTATGGATTTTGAATGATGTTAGAAATACTATAACTATGAAGGGTGATCGTTTCTCTTACATCATAACCTGTTTTTTTGGTACCAATTGGGCAAGATATATCTATTCTAACAGAATATTGTCATCTGGTATACAGCTCGAGCAATAGTCGATCTACCGTATCAATAATTTCCAGGTCTATTCCAGCAACCAACAAAAAACTGACGTCAAGATTGAAATCCGACGTATTTTCAGCCAAAAATTCCACGTGTACTAGAGTTGCCGACCGCTTAACAAAAAAAGGCGTAAATCTTAAATTTGGCATTCAATTTGGGTCACTCTTTACCTTATCAAATATTCAGTAAATTGCTTGTTATGGACATTGTGACATGTAAGGCATTTCCTTTTGGTTCAGCTTTTTAAAATATTTTAACAAAGTAAATTAATTTGCGACAACGTAAAATTTTAGTCTCATTTGTAACAATACTGATCAATTGAATTACTTTCACAGTTTTAAATCTCTTGAGTCGGCGCAATTCACTTTCATTATTTAATAAATTCAGAACAAGTATATTTGGATGAACACTCAGTCTATCGTAGCATTTTAGACTAATTTGTGGTTTCTTTCTGTACTGTTCTTATATGGGACATACCATGAAAAATTTTAATAGTTCTTACCACTTTCCACTGAAAACGTTGCAAAATTACTAAATTATATTTGCTCGCTTTTTTCAACAGTTGGACTCCATACGTCTACATCGGCTTTAATATAGAATGACAACTTATTTTCTATAAGAAGAGATGATGGACTCATAAACCAGCACATTTTTCCACTTTGTCCAAATCTGTCTTTTTCAGATAAGTCGTAGGTCAAGGTGTATTCACTACCCTGTAGCACTCCTATATTTACCGAGTTAATATTATTCTTTATATTTTACAAGGAAATTCTGATCAATGAGGTATGCCTTTAGTACTCTATAATTTTCAATGGTAGGTTGCCCTTAATTAAAAAAAACAGACCGCCATACCACACTATCTTTTAACTTCTAAATCCTTGTTAATTCTTGTAACTACCCCATATACCTCTTTGATAGTTGTATGTTGTTTCCTAACCATAAACTGATGTTTTGTTACTAAACAGTACAGGCCCCATTCATTTTAAAAATAATTATTCAAACACGTTTAGTAATGAGGGCAACAAATTGATTAGCCGTACTGTGTAATTATAAGTTTGCCAGGTCTGAAGGTGACTATAATCTGTGATTTTTTACAGTCTCAGAATGAACAACATAGTAACACATACCTTTATCAGAAAGTTGCTGCAACTCCTTTCCTGTAATTAAATCATATTCAGGCTCCTTTTTAGGATTTGAATTAGTCGTGAACGTCGATTTCACCCAATTTTAACTTTTCTATCGGTAAACTTTACAGCATATCTCACTCTCTTCCCCCCTCTACCTTGAACCCCATTGTAGATGATTGATAATTGTAGTCATTGCCTGTGATTTTTTTCCAAGAAGTTTGTAGTTCCGCTCAAATTACTTTTATATTATGTGTCTCGGTGGACAATAGATGGCTGAGATAGTTAATAGACCTATCTAGTCTTCCACTACAGTATTAGCCGCTTATAAATATTCTTGTTTAATTTTACCCAATTCATAATCTTTAATAGAATTTTTAACAATAATGGCTGTACCTCAGTATGTTTCATGTCGTAGATGGTGAATTTAGGTATTCTAAAATAAATATTGGTAAAATGTGTTTCGATGTCAATTTATTGACTTATAAACTCTTAATCCTATTAATAAATTTAACATGTTGCTTATTTGCTCCAGAGCTCATGGATTATGTCATTTGAATGTTGAGACAACCCGATGTAGTATAAGTTTATTAACGCGTTGTGTTTGCTGAGATTTATATCTTGCTAATTGAAAATAAGTGGTATATCGTATAATACAATTTGTACAATTCCAAGAAGATTATCTACAAAGAATTCGTTCTAAGTGGTATAACAGTTAATGCTGAGTATTATCTTGGTGTATTAAAGCAGTGTTTGCCATCTTCGCCTTGAATATCAAAACCAAAAACCTTGTTGGACGATAATGTACTTTTTCGTGGTTCCTCAATTGTCACTGATTTTTTGACCAAAAATCAGAGTTTTTTTATTTGAACGTACCCCCCCCCCCACACCCACCCATTTATGCAATTTGGTTCCCTACAATTATGTCCTAAGCTGATTTACGCGTTTATAATCATTTTAAAACGGTCTTGTTGCAGTCATTATGATTAAGTCAAATATGAATTTATGTTCTCCTGTCTACTTACATTTTTCTTATTGTTTTGATATTGATATATTCAATTACAACCCCAGGCAAAATTTTAATAGGGCGGTATTGCCATTATTTTATTCAAAATTCTCCAAATAAAATATTAGACAAATCATTAATTTAAGGTAATATATAGTAATTAAGTACAATGTAAGGAAACCTACATGCAATTTTTAAATTCCCATCCCTAAAAACTCGAATTTCTTCAGGCCGGTAGCATAAAGGAAGCAAAAGCAATAAAAACTTACACGATACGTCTGTACAAGGAGCACAAGAAGAAAACGATCGACCGCGACAAAAGTTTCACCGTTTTACCGTAATCACTAAAACCATTCACTGCTCTCTCATACTTGGTGGTAGCCTTACTTGAGACACGCATTTTTAACGACGACAGTTCTTTCAGGTTTCGCGAAATGGTCGCTGTGCAGGCAACACTGTGGCGCAAGGATGTTTATTTAATTTCCAACTACGTGCCCAAATCGCCTTAATTATGCTAGCTAGCTGGCAAGCCAACGTTGCTGGAAGCACTATGTAAATTCCGTCTCTTCTAAATAGCGCAATGGCTGCTTGTTTAGAAATTTAGGACGTAGTGCGCGTTTGCTGAGAAACCGCAGAGGATTGCTTGAATTGCATCCGTTTCAATTTTCTTAGTAAAAGCGGGATTGAATTGGTGATTAACCTCGATAAATATTTTTTTATCAGTTGGCTGATCGGAAATTGACAAAAAAAATTAATTAATTTTGCATTAATTATTTGATTTTATCTTACTATTTTAAGTGATAAAATCACTCAAAAAACGACTATATAAAACTCTTCATCATTCTACAGAGCTCTAGAAAGTAGTAGACATAAAACTGTTGTTACGACATATGCATAATATTATGTAGATAAAATTAATGAAGCAACTTAATTGTAAATGTCTGGAACCGGTACAGTACTATTTTAACTTGTTTTTGTTCTAAATACCTAATTAAAAAGGCACTGCAAATATTGTACTTATTTACTCGCTTATTCACTGAATTTTCAGGAAGAGGCGATAACCAATAGTTCACAAAAGAATTAAAAAATGTGATGCGGTTATGCTCTTTTACATAATAGTTCTGAACTAAGCAACCAAAACTAACCGGTAACCAGGAAAAAAGGTAACAGATTTTATGGTTTTATCGTCGAACTTTCTTTGTATAATTTTGCATATGACTAAAACATTTAATTCATTGCGTAATTTAATTTTCCTCTCCCTTTTAACGTAAAATTGCCATTTTTTAGTATTTATAATGTTTAATTTTTGATATCGGGCTACTATATGGGAAGCGATTTTTCTTAACATAGAAGTATAGTTGGGCTCTCTTCAATATCTTAGGTAGTGATGGCGCGCTATAAAGGATAAACCGTACTTTAAACATCCTCCATCGAAATCGACGAACTAATAGTTGTAATAAAATGGAGATCTGTATTACAGTTTGTACAGAAAATCCACACATACAGACCGATAACTTCAGAAGTCAAAAAAGAATGGCTGTGAAAAGAGGAGTGGATCGGTAACGGCGAATATGTCAACCTTGGCTTTTACATAAGCAGCTAAGACATCTGGAACAAGCATTGAAAACGAATGGTTACTCGAGAACATACATAAATGAACCAATAAAACCCGACCGATGCGCACGCAAACCTCAAGTTTTTATACTCTATATCAACAAGGTTACACGTCGGATATAAAAGAGATACTATAATAATTAAGCATAAGATAGAAATTATCTATATCGCTAGAACAAAAGTACATGCTCCCACCAGTTTAATACACCAAGAATATAGTGTATACCATACTCGTGCAGGCAGTTTTGCTTAACTCTACGAAATATTGTACGAGTTTATATAGTAAAGCAATGTAAAGAAGAAACTGGACAAGATAGGCGAACTGCAAGAAGAGCGTCGCCTTCCTATTTTTTTTTTTTTTGAAGAACCTCCTTCATTGGGGAAACGACCCAACGAACCTAAACTGGTCAACCAGCAATCAAGCCGGATCATAGCGGAAGAAAGGAATTAGAGACAACGAAATCAAGGGGATACTAACATAATTTTAAATAGGCTTTCTAACATGTTTGCCGCAACTATTCTGAGAATAGACAACATGATATATCAGTGAATACATTGAAGGCTGTGTTGAATGAAGTATCACAAAATTCATACCAAATAAATCTAGGGATATTTATACGAGAGTGAGCTGAAAGTAATGCATCCGAATTTTTTATTCTGTTTTCAATATCCCTTGAGTCATGCATATTACTTGGTCGACTTTTCCTCTTCGCTGACGCAAGTTGCAACCTTCTGCCGCTAGAGGGCTCCGAATTATAGCGTGTAACAAAGCTGTGTGTAACGTAACTATGTCGGTGCGTGAGAAACAGTGTGCTGTAATCGAGTTTCTAACCTCAGAAAACGTGCCTCCAATTGAAATCCATAGAAGAACGAAGGCTGTGTACGGTGAAGTAATGTGCGACGTTGGGTTGTTCGTGCTCGTAATGAAGGAAACGGTGGTGCTGACCTCAACGTCTGTGACAGGGCTCAGAGTGGACGACCGTGTACAACAACGGATAAGACTCATCGGAATCGGGTTGATAAACTCATCAGAGAAAATCGTCGGATAACACAGACACAGCTCTCAGGTAAGTGTGGCATATCACGAGAGCGTGTACAGGCCATGATTGCAGAACTGCGGTACAGAAAACTGTGTGCACCGTGGTGCCTCGAATACTCACTCCTGACATGAAACAGAGGAGATTGGATATTTGCCAACAATTTTCTTTGCGTTTTGAGCGAGAGGGTAATGGGTTCTTTAACAACATTGCGATAGGTGATGAAACCTGGGTTCACCATTTTGACCCCGAAAAGAGAGTATTAATGACATTCTGCCACAAAGGACCACCGACGCCAAAAAAGTTCAAGACCATGTCATTAGCAGGCAAAGTCATGCTAACAGTGTTCTGGGATGTTCCAAGTGTGGTGCATTTAGAATTCATGCCTAAAGGCACCACCATAAACTCTGCAAGGTACTGCGAGGCCCTCAGAAAATTGGAAGAGTTCCACACATGGAGCACCTTCTCCTTTCGCATGACAATGCCAGACCACATACGAGCGCTACGACATCTGCAACAATCGGACGCCTTGAGTTCACTGTTATCGATCATCCTCTATACAAGTCTCGACTTGACCCCATCCGAGTTTCATCTGTTTCCAAACCTTAAAGAATACCTTCAATTAGTTCACTTTGATAGTGATGAAGCGGTGCAAGCAAAGGTGAGGTTGTGGCTCCGTCAACAAAGTCAAACATTCTACAGTGACGGTATTAACAATCTGGTCTCTTGTTAGGAGAAATGTGTTCGTCTCCAGGGTGACTATGTTGATAAATATGTAGACATGAAGAATAATGATGTAGAATGTTAATTAAGTTTGTTTTATTTAAAATGCGTTTACACATAATGAGTTTACACATAAAAAATTCGGAGGCATTACTTTTCAGCACACCCTCGTACATGAGTAATCATATATGACTGTACTGTATATCACCACTGTGAATTGGAGTTCGACAATGAGAGTTATAAATTCGATCGACATCAAAGTCCATTTGCACTTTGAATGAGTCTCAAATAAAATCATGTCAGTCCTTCACAAAATCACAAAAATAATGCCGCCATATGGATATTTGTATTAAACGGATTACAAAAAAATTACTTTGGGGAAAATTATTGTAATTAGTGTTAAAAGGAGTACGATAAATGCCCCTAAATTTTGAACTGATTGTAAATTTAAAATGCGGTGAATTTGAATTCATACTCAAGAATTTTCTTTTAACTCTCAAGTCGCAAACTTGTAAATTTATACTTTAAACTGAAAAAATTCAAAAGTCGTTAAATATTTCGTTTACAACTTGAGGGACAATTATTTGAAGGTTTTAATTGGTCGTGAAAAACAATCTCGCCTTGGATTTCACTGCAATTATCCTTGGTGCGTTGGTCTCGAGTCTTTAATTTCTGCACTTTTCGCTTGCAGCTCATTCCAATATCGGCTTTGCAGCTGAAAGATTTTGCCTCAAAAGCATGGTTAATTATAAGCATAATTTTTATCGTCCATCATTTTTAAAGTTGTAGGTCAGCATCGATCAGTCGGTAGTTGCAACAGACTGAAGGAAATCGGTAGAACACATTTCGCAATCTACTGGTTATGTGTAACGCCTCATATCATTGACGACAAATGCAAAATGGTTGAGGAACGAACATATTACTACAGAAATGTCGTCACTTCATTGAAGTCGCCGAATGTGATAAAGTAGCCTTTTCTAATTGCCGTCGTATCTTGTGTAAAAATTGATTCTGCGCTTGTATGGCACGTTATGACGATATTTAGGATGTGTATAAAATACAAAATGAGTTTTTAATTTTACTTGTTGAAAATAGTTGAAAAAGTTTAATATGGCCAACTCACCATAAACTATGCGAAGATCTGCCAGCAAGGACAACCTGTTCCTTTTTAGCAAGAATGCGACGCTGAAAACGAGTTTCTTCGGTAGGTAGCATTGTATTTGCGAATTGTGTATTTGCATTTTTAATCGACTATAAATAATGCACTATCTCATAATTCGGATGTCACTGACGGATTAATTTTTAATATAAATTTCAGTTTTATATCGTTTTTAGTTAATATCCTGCTTGCATTTCCAAACAGCTAATTGGAATAAAAACCGACAGAACTTCAAAAATAACCAGCTGACGTCAAAAATTATGCAAGGTGATGAACGGAGTTTAGATGAAGCAAAGTCGATTCGTAAGGTGACCCAAACCGGAACTGATCTGCCTTTCAAACCGCTCGCAATCCATCTACAACGGCTTAACCTAAACCTGGAAGACGATAACGCGCAATGTCAAAACCGTGACTAATGCCGACGTGGACGTATTAATCATGCGTGAGGTAACGTTATAACGTAAAATCAACCCCAGTAAATTACGTTCGAATGAATGCGTTCCATGTTTACCAAACAGAAAGTGCAACACGCCGAAGAAGTACATTTGATCCACACACACATCTGTGCAGAAAGGAGTTGATTCTTTTTATGTAGCGTCGGGAGACGTACATTATCGTAATTAAAGTTTTTGCATAAGGCCGCCAAATACAGCATTCTTTGTCTTTAATAGAATTTAACAACAAACGAGTATACAGGATGAGAATATTGAATAATTTACTTTTTACCTTATTTAAAATATTTTGATATTAATTGAAAAAATAATTTTTTCCATTATATTTTGTAACGGAAAAATAATTACATTTTGCCAAAGAATATTTTTTCTAGAAGGTACTATCATACCTGATGGAGAAGAGCAAGTTTAATCATTCTAATTTTAATAATTCAACAAAGCGAAAAACATATGAGTAGGATGAATATTATTACTTTTTCTCTAAAACAACACAACTCCAGAAGAATTTGGGCAAGGTTTCAGTGGAACCTATCGGAACAACAATAAAGCCAAACAGAAAATACACTAGCAGGTAAGAAAACATTGGAAATACTAATTTACTCGAAACGCTCCTTCCAGATTAGAGAATATTTATTATAAGGGCAAGTTATGAAAAGATGATTACATATGAATTTGTTGAGTGGACCATCGGTTCCTTGAAACTACACAAACACTCAACCCTGAAGAGTTTATTCCTGTATTGACAGCAAAGAATGCGTCATTATATCAGACCTTCCTACAAGTCTAGTTTGGAAGAGATCTGGAATAATCGTTATTACAAATTTTGGGAAAGATTTTTCTCGGGAAAAACTGATAGACATATTAGGAGAAATTGTTTCACCCACCTCAGTCAGGATAGTTATGTGAGGTCGCCTTTCAGTAGTTAGTTAAGAGGACCGAAAACTCCCTAAACTGCCAGGAAGTAGCAGTGACATTATAGAAATGTTATCCAGGAATAGAAGGCACCATCTAGAAACAGATGGATAATATGTTGCACTATAGAAATATATAATCAACTCTGACTTGTGTAACGATAGAAATATTTGCTATCAAGAAAAGTCACCAGGGTCTGTTAAGCCCGAGCTAAATAGGCAAGACTGTACATTCAGGGGTATACCGATGGCTTAGTAATACTCATCCCGGAAGATTTTGGACGGTTCTATTACCTCTGTCATGAAACACTTGATAATCCGTTGCACAACTGACGACTGTATCTTTTACTCCGAGATAGTGACAGTGGCTAAAGAAGCGATAGTGTGAACTACCCTACGGCGAGAATTTCCCTACTTATTTCGCTCAGAAGCCGTACTCTTCTCAGTTCAGTGTACAGCTCGTAAAAAAGGAACTTTAGTTTATATTTGAATCACCCACCTCAATCCAATTATTTTATAGTAATATTTTTTTGTTACTTTCCATGAAACCTGAAACTTTATTACTTCAATTTCATCTTTGAAGAAAGTTTAATGGATTATCTGGAATACATTATTTATCAAAATCTTTGTAAGTGAAAAGAAAAACAAAATTTTAACGGGGTTTTTATTCCAATAAAACATTTCATTTCCTCGAACCGATAACATCAATTGTATTAATTCAAAACTGCCATTTTTTTCATAAAACGTAGATGGGTCCTTTGACGATAAAGGTGAATAGAATATAACTGGAATTTCTTTTGTAGTCGCCATGATATGAACGAAAAAGGACACAGTTTTTAAGAGTTGTAGTCAGGGGTATCTGAAGGGAATTCTCCCCTAAGTTCAGAGCAAGAGGTGCCCTCGTCCGTTACGCAACGAATTGTAAGGTTTCTCACGACAGAGATCGTAAAACCGTTCGAAATTTTAAGACGACTTAAGGAATTGTTCGGAGACAACACCATTTTTGGGAGAATGAGATGGAGTTGAAAATAAAAGTCGTTGATATCATCAGAAGACCAGCTATACTGAGGAGAGCATTCGCATTGTTCACCGCCTTTTTGAGTCTGACCACCGGTCAACGGTCGCTAAAATTACTTCCAAGGGCGGAACAAGCTACAATAATTCCCGGGATATTCGAAACGTTATCCTACTTTACGACAATACTATTTGCTGTGAAACGCTTCAAAGATACATTCAAAACAAAAAAAATCCGAATATTTTTCTGTACATCAATGCCACATTATGTGAGAAATTTACAGTCCCATATAGCTGTTCAAACTTGAGAAAAAATTAAGAATTTGTTCTGAATTACACTGGAACATCCTCTATAGAGTCCAAATTTATCGCCTTGTGATTATCATATGTTTTGACTACTAAAAAAGTACTTGGAGGCCAGATATTTGACGATGATCGCTATCTAAGCATTCGTGTGAGATTGGAGGATGTCACTACCACCTTCATTTTATGATATGAATAAAAAAAAACTATCTATCTGTTGGGAAAATGTTTTTCGAATTCAGGAGAGATTAGAAGAATAACTGTGCATGTTTCTATTTTTTAATACTCCAATATGCAAATATAATTCCGTCTGTATTTGATCTACTCTCGTATTAAAAATTCTACAATTAATTACTTTCTGGATAACCCACCATTACATGTCTCAAGCGGCTTTGAAGCTCGCGATTTATATATCGACGAATAAAGATGAAAAAAGTATATGTTACTTAAATAAACGCAAGAACGTGACGTATTTTATGCCACCTATTATATAAGCTGCCTGGAAGAGCAATAGCTACGATCACAGTAATTAATTTAAATTATTTTAATAGAGAACCAGAACCACTGGTAATAAAATCCAAGGTCTAAGCGATTATTATACAAAAAAGGCTCAACGTTTATATATTCAGATATTCGTATTGTTTACAAAATTTAAAGCAAGATCACAGGAAAAACTTAAATCTCCTTATTTGTTGTAAACAACTTTGTTTTGCTTTATTTTTGTACCTTCACTCATTTAACACAAACAACAACCTCTTGAAGACCTATAAGGTTGTGGAATACTTCAAATGGTTTTTTATTAATTATAGCTAATTCTAGACTTATCTTTAATTGTTTTTTAGTTGTTAAAATCAGAAGCCTGACCCGGTGATGATAATATCATTAATTCTGCCGATTTATTATTTTATATTATTGTTGGTGTCTTTTCTATTTGTAAAAGTTATACTAAAACTAATTTTGATCGGTTAGGAACACAATCAAACATTTGGAATAAAAATTGTATTCTACCTGATGACCTAAACTTATACCACTTTTCAATCGATTGTTATAAAACAACACTACTAAAATAGCTCATCTTTCATCGACTCCAACTACAAGATCTTCATCAATCAATAAATATTAAGATCAGATTGTAAGCGTTGAAGGTGGGGAATTAAAGCAATTCCCTCAAATTGTTCCCAGAAATAGCATTGATGAGAATATTACATTTTCTTTTCCTTTTCCCTTTTTTCAGCGTTTACCTTATATTGTAATTCCATAAATTCATAAATACATTTAACGGGGTATTTTATGTTAAAATAAAGGTCTGAAATTACAGCTTCTTCAATTTTGCTAAAAGTATACTTGCCTGACATCTTTCGTCGAGCACATATGTACACCCAGTTTTGATTTTCGTATAAGAATCCCTCAGAGCTCTGTCAGTTTACAATTATTACACATTCAGTAATTACATATCTGCAAACTTGAGAGTTGACATTTTTAAAATATTTCTTTTAAATAATAATTTAACCACTTGTCGTTGGATCAAAACAAACGATTTACAAAAAATTAAGTTTTTTACTGACTGACTTGCTTTGATATCGTTAGATTTTTACTTTCCTTATCCTATAATAAGGAAAGTAATGTAATCGGCGGAAATTTGACCTATCCAGTTTTTCACATTTCTGGACGAATTATAACCTCAGGACATCAAAAAAGTTGGTTTGGGCCATTGGTTCGTGTGTGTGTGTGTGTGTGTGCGCGCGCGCGCGCGCGTGTGTGTCTGTGTGTCTGTGTGTGTGTGTCGGTCTGTTAGTAAACAGGATATCTCGAGAACCGTAAGAGCTAGAGACTTAAAATTGGTGTGAAAGTTACTTGTAGGTAGGGGACGCATTGCGAAACTTTTGGTAAAAATCGGCCGAGCCCTTTGTTCGCAAGGTCGTAAAATCGGTCGCAAAGCGGTCGCGAATCTAAACGGTTGAAGATACAAAAAGTCATGAGAATAAAAATGATTTGTTATCACGAGATAAACGTGAATTTAAAGTAAAAGTTGGTAAAATAGGAAATCGAAAAAAAAAATTGAAGCCCAGGATAAGGAAAGTCGTGTGATATTCACACCAGATTTTTGTTGTTGTTATTGGGGCGCACTTACTGTCACTGCAGTCTCGAGGGCTTATTGTGTCTACTAACATGCACTTATCTTATTTCTACGGCGTCGTATATACCCATAGGTTTTAACGTGACTCGAACTTTGTCTGCGCCGGTTCGCGGACAAAAGTTCGTAACCACGAGGCAACAGCGATAACCCTTTTTTAGAATTTAACTTTTGAATGAGCGACATATCGTACATACGAGATAAGCGTTAAAAGTTTCCGGTCTCTATGTTCTAGTAATAATAGAAACATAATAACGGTAGTATCAGATAATGCCATCTTTGATTGAACATTCGTAAACAATTTAAGCAGCCAATTTTTCTCAGTTGCGTAGTAACAATGATTTGAGTTGGTAGTGCCACGTCATTTTGGACGGAAATCGAGTACTAAAACGTGATTAACTTTCTTACTAAAAAAGTCTTAGTCCCAGCAATATTAAACAATGTTTTGATTATGTGTAGGGTAATCGCCTTCATATTCCACTATAAAGGAATGGGTAAAACAATTTCATTTGAACCGAGAAAGCATCAAAGACGAACTACGTAAAGATCGGACAGTTAAAGTGCTTTCGGAAGAGAATATTGCTTCCTCAAGTGTGAAGTGCTGCAAGATAGGCTTTTAAAAGTATTAAAAAAACAGTAAGATTAGGACTGTCCGATACAGTCATACGACACATCTTCATAAATAATATTAGTGCCAAATAGGTACATCGACTTTTGTCAGCGGTTCAAAAATAGCAACGTGTGACCTGCTGTGAACAATTTTTAAACCTCCGTCGCAATAACAAAAAAGAAGTTCATCATTTCATTGTTACAGGGGATGAAAACATGATCCTGTACTATAATCTCCTAACAAAGATAGAGTCAATAAAATGACGTAGATTGGACGAAAAACCCCAAAAGAAGAAAAAAGTGACTTAATTGACGAAAAAGTTCTTTTATGAATATTGCTAATTGACTTTAAAGAAAGGAACACGGTAATAAATGAAGTGTATTACATCAACGTACTGCATAAATTGCGCGACGTTATCAAAGGAAAGAGAAGTGACATGTTAAGTCAAACTGTCCGCCTTGTACTTGATAACATCCCTGTCCATAAGACTGCAATTGCCTATGATGCTTCAAAAGACTGTAACTTTGAGGAGCTTCCCCAAGTACCTTACAGCCCTGCTCTGGCCCCCCAGTATTTCCTATTTATTTTCAAAACTGAAGGAAGGCCTTCGAGGTAGGAAATTTAATGATGATGAAGAGTTGCGGGTTTTAGAGCATAATACTTCAAGAGCGTTTTTCTAAGTATATTGAAATGCTAATTTTAAGAGGTAATAAACATGTTGAAAAATAACTCTATTGTTCATATTACCCCTTGAATATAGTCAGGCCAGAAACTTTTAGCACTTACCTTGTAACTACAACTACCTTTATAGAATGTTTCCTGATATTGAAGGATGATTTATAATTCACACTTAACCACTCAAATGAATTAATATTATACGATTAGTCTCATAAGAGCAAATACGACCGTGAAAGTGTTGTTTACCAACAGGTAGCTAAGAAAACCTTCTTAGGCAGAGGAAAATTTAGAGGGAAATTGTAACATTGTAGTAGTTATTGGCAAGAAATCTTTTTTGGTGTTTGAGAAAAACTTAAACTGCATGATTGGCGCTGTTTTAATAAATGGGAAAATAGTATTAAAACATGAGAAGTATTCGCTACGGTCTCCTAAAAAACGGTATAGAGCCGATTATAAAGCGCGGTTATTACGAGAAAATAAGTACCCAAAACATTACCGCCAACTATGTACAACTTGGAAAGAGGAAATTCAATCAATTGATTGGATTGTCCGTCACAATCTCCCGACGCAATCCAATCGAAAATGTCTGGTTCTACATCAAGTAGAGATTAAGCGGTAACTCATATTAGCTATTAGAAATTTATGGCAATGTATTCAGAAGATAGGGCGTTCGCTTCCCGGTTCATACTTTATAACCCTACTCATCAGTAGTTGCTATACGATATTGAATAATAATGGTGATTGGACGACTTTCTAAGTTAGGGAGTAATAATGTTTTGCAAATGTTTTAAAATTTGTATTTTTTAAATAACAATCATTCTCTAAACCAGTTTTCACCAATTTTCACCAATTTTGGGTGTAATCTAATTAAAATTTAGAAAAACTGTTGAACCTGCTATTAATAGGTTATTAGACAAGTTTAGCCTCTTTATATAAACCTTTTCTGGTAATTATGTCATTTATTTATGTAATTTTTCTCAGACTACATTTTCGTTAAGTTGTTACTAGGGGTTGCTCACCAAAAGGTATGTCTAGCGTCCTAGGCTGACAGTATTTCACTCACATTCCCTCAAATTTTTACAAGGTGGGTATAAATTATATATATATATATAACTGTATCGGCTATTTTCCGTTTATTACGCACGGATTTCCTCATGTAAGTCAAGTCGAAAACCACGCCACATTTCTTTGTATACTTTCTGTTCAAATTTATAGATGGATTATAGATTGCAAATATCTCTAAAGTGATAGATTTGAAATATTGGTCGATCTTAGATTATCAACTAATTTATCTAATATATTTTCCAAATTTTTATAGTAAAGTCACTCATTAGTAAACTTAACCGTGTAAATCTTGCAACTACTATTAATGTGTTCAAAGGTTAAAACAATTTATTATGTATTTCGGTCGAATGACTTTCAATCAAGCAAGGCCGAATTACTATGGCAAGACAACTTTATGAACTCGAAATAAACAAAACATATTTATTATTATTATTAACAGTAAATACACATCAAAATAAGTTTTTTAAAAATTTTTAACCATAACATATGCTATGCGTTTTTCGTCATGTTTTTCATATAGCAATAGTAAAACAGTTCTATAAATTCAAATTGATGAATACAGATTCAATTGCAAAATTCAGAAGTAAAAAATAATTGTAAAAGTCTGAATTATACAAAAAGTAACAAAAAATAATATAGTTTGGGAAGCAAAACTATAAAAGAAAAAAATATATATTTGAAAACAAATTGGAAAGCAAAATCTCATCACTGAATAGAAATACAAGTGAAGAGTTAGAAGATCTGCTCCTAAAATATCGAGTCAATGTTAATATAATAAAAACTATTTGTTGGCCGCAATGTAATTTGACAGCCTATGAGAATGAAGGGTAATGCGTACGCCTAAATGAGGATGAGTATGCGCTCAGGGTCAGTTGGGAGTTAGACCCCAGTAAACGGCACATGTAAAGTATGATTGTCACATTTGCAGTGACTGAGCAAGTGAAGTAGAGTGGTCGTAATTTGTAAAGGACCTGTGGGCGGAGCTACAGCTGAGCTAATCTGCGCGACCATGAATTTAGTAAAACAAGCAGTGTCGTAACGTGTAAACCAGTGACGTACTATTTGGGTTTTAAATTACGAATAGAACTGATCAAATATGAAAGTCTGCTAATTATGCAAGTAATTCCATATTGTTTTGTATGTTTTTTGTTGGCAACTTGCAGTTAACATCGCCAGCCGAGCGTGTTTAGCTAAATACGCACAATAACATAATCTGATTTTGAGATTAGAAATTACCTTTAGTAAAATGCACATTATTGACTTACCAAAACAATACGAGAAAACATACGCAACATTGTCTTTAAAATGTTTGCACTGACAATGAGTAACAACACTATAAGCTATTCAGAAATGTTCGAGAATCGTTGAAGGCCATTTACATTTTAGAAGACCAACAACGAACAGAGCATGAGAAATATTGAATCAGTGATGATTAAGGACGATCTGGGGGTTCCTAAACAAAAGTGTGTGAAATTTTGACGAAAGATTGTGGCATCAAACGTATCACAGCTAAAATAGATTGCTACCAGTGAACTAGATCTCTTCAAAAAGTCATAACCGTCCCATTTTTTTGTTAATGGAATTAGTTTTTTGTATTGACTCGATACTTTCGGGGCGAACCACGTATACACATGTTGCACAATTTTTTATTTTTAGATAATTTTATATTTGCTATGTAACATTAAACAACCGTGTGAAAGATAACACTCGTTTAATAGTTGCGTATAAATTAAAAATACGCCAACTTGTAACGGTTTCATTTGGATGTCGAAAACGTAGCGTTTAGCATCTTCACGGGCCAGAAATATTTGGCGCAAACAAATAATTGTATGCTGAGCAATATTTCGCAGTACCATTAAATTGTTTAATTATCCATTAAGCTGCTTGGTGTTTGAGCAATCAATTAGTCAACTTTTAAGTTTCAAAAGCGAGGTTCTACTAAGGGCTTCAACCCATCCGCTTGCAGTTCAAGGTGAACTCGTACTGAAAACGCTTTTACGATTTATTTACTCTTACTGCCCATGTCATCATGGGTTCCAATACAACAGAAGATATGGAAAATGCAGTAATGTAATTTTTGGTATTTTTATTTCAAAAAATCTTTTTGTTAAGGTAGTCTAACTATTTACATCGTCTTCACCTCATAATTAAAATAAATACTAAGCTGTATCACAAGTTATTTCCTGGTTCTGATTTGTTCTTCGAAGTAAACACTTCGATGGCCGTACGTTCTTTCAGCTTCGACTTCTTCAGCACTACGAAATCACTATTCACTTTTGGAAGTAATAATTCTTAAAGAGATGAAGCAACATCAAGGTTTTCTAGAAAATCTGGAAAAATTTTCACTACAACCGAATCTTCATTTTTTTAGTGATGAAATACGACCAGTAATTGGTATTTGTATGTTAAGGCGGCATACATCCGATCCCATTTGTTGGTTGTACAGTTCTGTTATCAAAGTGCCTTTCCCTCAAAAATGTACTGTACACTTAACAGAACCTTTTTTCCAAAGCGATTTCGTTGAATTACCAGATTGGACTGTTGCTCAATATTCATGGTCTTCTTATATTAAGATAAACATAGAAGATCCACTTTTAAGAAAATATGTACTCACCGGCGGGCATGTATTTCAATTAATTCATGTGGATCAGTTCGATGATGTCTATTATTTTGAAGGCCCAACATTATTTTTATTTAAAATGAATAGTCAGTCTGAACGCGATTTTAATTCAAAGTTCATGTTTTCATTGGAAAAGTCGATTTATGTCTCTGCAATTATTTGGATTGTGTGTATAAATTCCATATTTTTGATCAAACATTATGAAGACTGCATATTAGACTTGCTACAAAATAAATGTTTAAAAATGGTCTATGACAGGTGACTCTAGCACTTGTTTAAAATTTGTATTTATCATGAATATGCAAAGTACATCTGGAAATTAATTAGGCTGATTTTCTTCCTTTAAACAGAAGAATCAAATGATGGAGTCTTCGGACCTGACAGTTGGTAGGAGATGTAAGATAAACGGCCCAACCCGACTCATTTGTCCATTGGGCCTTTACAGAGTGCAAACCACTAGTAAAATGAACAGTTGGTCAAAATACAGTATAGTGTTGATCAGCGATACACGATACAATTTTGCGTTAAACTCGAAAAATCCTCAACTGAGACGCTTACTATGATATGGACAGCATACAGGAAGGATGCTTCATCGAAAGCACAGGTGTTAAAGTAGCACAAATCCTTTAAATAAGGACGACAGAATGTCGAGGATGAGGAAACCTGTCTCACACTTCATACAATGTGACTAAGGTGAAAATTATTTTGTATTCTGGCCGATGCCTGAGTGTTAAATTGATGGCACATAAAATGGGATTTCCAAAATTTAGTGTGCGTTAAATCGTCATGACGGAATTGCAGATGCAGAAAGTTTATACTAAATTGGTATCCCAAGGTTGTTACCGATAACCGTATGTTGATTTCTAATCCGTTTTTGCATCGTGTGAGAAGTGAGCTAGATTTTTTTGAAGAAAAAAAATGATACCTAGTATTGAGGGTGGGTTTTTGATTATGATCCGGAGATGAAAAGACAAGACTACTAATTTTCCTCAATCGAAGAATGAGCAAATTAAAGATGAAAACGATGATCATTGTCTTCTTTGAATCTAAATGTGTTTTTCATAAGGGGTTCGTACTACTCGGAGAGACGGTCAACTTTCATTTTTAAGTGAAGTGCTTAAACAGTCGAAAAAAGTCCCGCACGTATGCCCGGAGACGTCAATATCTGGGTTATTCAACAGGACAGTGCGTCAAGCCATGTGTCGCTACTAGAGAGTGTTTCTAATTAAAAAACAGCAGAGCGTTACCCCAATATCCCTACAGCTCGGATCTGGCCCCGCCTGACTTCTTTTTGTTTCTCCGTCTCAAATCCAACCTAAGATACAAAGCGACCAAGAAAACAACGTAATAGTAGCAAAGTTGTTCTTTTTGTACGTTATTCAGTACACATTAATTATTGTCGACAACTTTAGACAAATTACTATTTACTTATAAACCAAGCAATAAATTTTAAAATTGTTAGTGGTTGCGCCAATGAACATCTCTCTTTACAAAGTCAACTCAATGCTCTAGGTGCGCTGCAGCCTGTGAACTTGAACATAGTGGTATTTTCAGAGTGTATCTCCAGGAACGTATCTTGAATCTTTACGCTCACAATCGCTCTTTATTCCGAGCTTTCCATGCCTACATGTCGAAAGCAACAAAGCAGGTTGCCGCTATTGTGCCGTCTTTAACGACAGCAATAACACGTAAAAACGCGCCTATAAGCAAGTTTATAGACTTACGTGTGCGTAGGGCTCGATGCGTGCAGTTTTAATGAAGGATAATGATTTTGGTGATCTGTCGCCAACAAATTAGGCGTGAAATGAGCGGTTTCGTTGAAAAGAGAAATTGGAAGTAGCCGCCAGTGATGTAAAGCGATGGTGAAGTGTCACGAAGCCGCAAACTTGTGAGCTGTTGGATATATGGAGAAAATGTCTTGGTTTGTTTATATAATTACAGGTGTATAAATGGGATTTTCTACCAGTTTTTTTTTCTGTTTTAAACTGAGATAATATAAGTTGGATATTGTTATTTATATAAACGTATGGTATTGTCTGAAACAATAACGTAATAAAAACATGAAAGGTGGGTAATTTTTGGTCTAGAAATGAATGCTCAGAGTTGTAGGAATGAAAAACTAGACACATAACGAAGTGAAAGCGCGTTCTATTTTAAATGACAATACGAAGGTGGAATGATGAGCCATGCGAACTAATAAATGTTAATATTTTAGGTTATACTCTGTATTAGTTTGATATATTTGTCGTAAAATTATGTTTTGTTGACTATACTTACTAGGGTGATGCAAGTCTTCATTTTTTGAGTAGTTAGCTGCAACTCTAAATAAATTCTTGAAACAATTAAAATGTTGGACAGATTATATGTCATATTAAAGAGAGCAATTTGTAGATTAATATACTGGACCATCTCAATGGACAATAAGCCATAACTTGCATAAGCTTGGCAAAGTCAGCAGACGATGCAGAGAAATACCTCACGCTTTAACAGCGGTTTAATGTGTTTAGATAATCGCGTGTTTGTCAGAATCTTTCATTCTTTCATGGAATAACAATTCAATAATTCATCACTGATAACAACCAATAACGAAAAATGGATTTCTTTTCATAATCCAAACAGATCAAATCACTGGTTAAGTAGAGACCAAGCTGCAGAACTTGCTGTAAAACATAAGCGTTTTGGGGCTAAAATTATATTTTTCGTCTGGTGGAATTATGAAGAGGTGGTTTACTTTCAGTTGGTACCTGAAGGTCGAACCATCACTTTCGCGCTTTATAGACAATAACTTGACAGAATCTTAGAACATTGATATCCTAGTATCAAATATAGATAATATCAAAGCACATACGATCCAGGGAACCCCGTAGAAATTAAAGGAACTCAATTGAATCGAATTGTTAACCCATCCCACCTATAGTTCTAATTTGGTACCATCAGACTGATATCGTTCGGATCAATAGCTTACTTTGTACCCGAACGGTAATTTCTACTAAATAGAAGAATGATGTCTTCAGTTCCTTAATTCTAAACTACAACTAGTAGAGGCATAGAAAACTTGGCTCGTAGACAGATGAATATTATATATCACAATGGCGTCTATTTTGATTATTAATTTTGTTTTCTTTAAAATATTAAATAAATAAATTTCATGTTAAAAACCAAAATCTTTTGCATCCCTCTATATTCAATTTTAACAAAAGAAATGGATATGCATAAGTTGTCGATACGGATTTGCCGGTTAGATTTGAAAGTTTAACAAAAATCTGGCGTCTTTTTTAAATTGTTTTGTTCTCACTGAAAAAATGACGTAATGTTAGGTAATAATACTACAGCTTTGTAGATCTTTTAGACCTGTAGCTTCAAAATCTACATTTCATTTGTAGTTTTCTTTTGTCACTTTTATACTCTCAATTATAGCAGTTCCAATTTCAGTACTGTCAGCCGTTTATTTGGTTTATTTTTTGTTTCTTCCCTCCATCCCTTTCTGACAGTATCTTTTTACGAATCTGTTATCAGATGTCCTTGTGACATGTTCCGACTATCTGAATCTATCCTACTTCTGCAGCCTGTGAGATACTTAGTTTCTTGTATCGTTATTGTTATAACTTTCTCTTTTTCTCAATGCTAATTATTCAATTTATTAAAATTTTTCCTTCTAAGATATTTAATCTCGTTCCAGTTTAATTATTGCACAACCTTTTTAGAGCTTCTACAGAGCTGTTGCCCTGCACTGTTTTCTTATTTATTTTCATTTCTTTTTCGTAATCGTTTGTTGATAATACTCCGAAGTATTCTTATCTAATTATCTTTTTTGAATTGATATACTTCTTATTTAGATTTCATTTCTATATATGTCGTTTTCCTTTCCGAACTTATTTTGTCAAAGTTATTTTTACTTATTACAAAATAATACATACGCTTCCTTGAAGTTAGTAAATCACATATATAGATTTAGATTCTATTGATATGTTTATACAGTAGCCTGTTATCAAATGCTCTTTTTAAAACCTCGTTGGTTTATTCTTAACCCTTTTCTTGTATTACTTATGATCTACTTATTACTGTTATTACTATCGTATAAGTAACGTCTTAGAGAACAATTTCTCGGTAATTACCACATTTTGTCTTTTCTTTATTTTATATATGACACACTATCGATTTTATCCAGGTGTAAGGCATTATTTTTCTTGCCAAATTTATAATTGAGATATGCTTCTCTCGAGACCTACCCCTCCTTTTTTCAAAAATCGTTTCTCAGCAATTCCATTTTCTTGAAGGTTTGTACTATTTGCTTCATCCCAATTATTACCATTGTTTTCTCTTCAGATAGTTTTTCTACTATTACTGTCTGTATTTGTGATTTTTCTTTTCTTTATACCCATCCACTAAAGACATTTTAGTTTTACAATATTCCATTTGCATATACTGATTTACATTTCTTACTTCTTGGTAAATATTCGTGTTTTCATTATTAATATAATATTATTACTCTTTTTGTATTGCATCTTTTCATATATTTTTTTCTTTTTCTGACAATATTTTCGCCCATCGTTTCAAAATTATTATTTTTTAAAGCGTTTTTTTTTACTGTCGTCTCTTTTCTGTATTTTAAAGATAATCTACAATTCTCATCAAATAACCCATCATTTTTTTTTGTTCTCTCAGCTATTTGCTAAAAGCTTTTTTTTATAATTTTTTATACCCTATTCCTTTCTTTTTAATATCTTGACTTCATGGATTAGATTTCATTTTTTTAATTCTTCCTTAAATGATTTCGTAACTATTATGTCTTGTAATTATTTCTACAGCTTTTGTTTCTCCTTAGATTTGTTTTTCTAGTTTTTTGGATTATCGATAACGATTGGTCTTTTGTCAATTTCAAAGTATTTTTCTCTTTTCCCTATGCACGTCATCTAATAGTATTTCCACTTCTTGAAGCAATTTTCATAAGCCGTTTTTAGGATGTCTTTTAGAAACTTTAGTAAATTTAATTAGTTAAAATATTTGTTTTTGTTGTACTTTGTTATGTAAAAATCGAATTATATTTAAAATATTTTTGTTACAATTGTCATTTATCATATTCAATGAACTTAAAAAGTTCGTTACTGAATTCTGTCTGTCTGTCGGTCCGCACAAAATTTGAGATTTTTTAAAATTTGAAAATGGTTTCTTATAGGAAATTTTACGCTGATTTCGAATTCGAAGTTAAAAAATTTTTATCTCGAATAATTTTCGAGATATTCGACTTCGAATTTCGGGAAAATTTTCGACATTACGATTTTAAATGTGATTCTTATAGGAAATTTTACGCTGTATTCGAAAATGAAATCGAAAAAATTCTATGCCGAATAATTTTCGAGATATTCGATTTCGAATTGTCCCGAAAAGGTTTTTTTTAAGTTCGTTATGCGATTGCTTACAGAACAATCTTTTCGTCGGCCCCATGTTTTATATTGAAATGAGATACAAGATCTGCCCCGACATCATCGAACCAATGTTAACATAGTGAAAGCAGTATGGGCAAACGCTATTTAATCTCCCAGTCGATGAGAATGGACCATGATGCGCATGCGTAAACGAAGATGATTTTACTGGGCGAATCAGTTGGAAGTTAGTACGCCAATGAGTAAGCACAAATAATATGTGCCCTTCACATTTGCAATGATAGAGAGTAAAACGACGAATTTGTATCAAATTATGTGCGATGCTAAAACATTCGTTCCCAGAAATTGTTCGGCCGATCAGAAAATTTCTAGGAATCCATTGAAAGTTATTCACGTTCTGAAAAATCAGCAACGACTACATCAAAAAATGTTGAACAAGTACGGGTTACAATCAACAAGAATCAGCGACTAAAAATCCGAGAAGCAGAAAGTGAGCTGGGAATTCCAAAAATTAAAGTATGTGAAATTTGATAAAAGATCTTGGTATGAAACGTGTAAGAGATGATATTCCAAGACCGTTGGGGAGATTCACGTCAACACGTCGAAGAGAACCAATTGATAAGGTTAATAGTTGACTATTTTCTTAAATATTTAGCTCATTTTATTAAAAATATAATATCCCTGTAGTTAAATCATAACTTCGTTTCTTCATAACATGGATTCATTACAAGCGGCTGCAGTTGTGTTTGTTTTATTTATAAGCAAGAGCTGTCAGTATGTAGCAATTTGTGCTTCGAGTAGGACAATTACATGGATGAAGTAAAAAATATCCGACATGCCATTAAATTGCGCGATCTGTTTAATAGGAAACCAAGTCAGACACAATTACGTCCGGTTGCACAAACTGCGTGTGTAACACCAAACATCATTTTCATGTTTGTTATGAGCGAAATGCAGAAACTGAAATTTATCGTACGGACCTGTCTCGTTAGCATTGTGGGAAACGCCTATCTAACGTTAATATAAATTACCCTGCAGTTTTATATGAGGAGAAAGTTGCCATGCCTAAAACTGGGCTGAAGAAATTATATACTTGGCTTGTCGTGTCTCTGACATGCCTGACATCACAATAAAAAATGTGGGCGAATTCGTCCCCAGAATGTTGTTGCCGAGTAAATTTTATTTTTATCATAATTTGCATTATTGGTTTTTGGAACAGCTTTCTACATTAAATAAAAACAAATTTTTCTTCTGCCGAAATATGATCCTTGAGAGTATGGTAACTCAGGATTTGAAATTATAATCACATTAACGCAGGCTAAAATTCGTTTATATGACCGGTCAAGCCCATTGTGAAGTCTACACAAAAATGCTACCACACGAACCAAGCCTGTTGGGTCAAGGAAAGCAATCGCGCGCGATAGCTCATGTATAACGTTCGAAATGTGTTTTTTGTGGTGGATGTGTTGCGCAAATAGAATCATGAAGGCGCTTTTTGACTACCTCAAAAAATTAACCGGTTTGCTGCGAAATTACCCTAGATAGATACATTGCGTTTTTTGCATTCGTTTTTTGACTGTTTTAATTTTCTAAAAATAAAATCAGTGCGATGATGTGCTCTTTTTTCGATAAGTACTGTGTTAAACATATTAGGTGAAAAATGTTTTTTATATCAAAATAAGTTTAGTCATTTCATAACCGAGAGGTTAGGCGCTTAGTTTCGGTGCAAACTGGCTCTGGTTAAATCCTGAATTCCAGATACTTTATGTGAGCACCAGCGTTAAATTTGAACAAGTGCTAATAATGATGTTGTTCAAGACGAGATGCCTGTCACATCATACTCTCTTACAAACATACGGGAACTTCGACCTCCCAGTTCACAAATTATCTTCCCACACGGGGTGTAAAACCTCAGCATTATTATAAGATATGCCTTTTTTAAATTAAGTATTATTAAGGGGGAATTTAAATAACAAAAATGAAGATATTTAAATTTGTAGGCACTAAAAACAATTAGCAGACTTTCTGTTGATAATTATAATAGCGAGGTTTTACACTATAATTAGGAGCAAAATTTACGAACTGAGAGGTTAAGGGTCTTTATATGTTTGTCCTCACTGCTCGGTTGTCGCACACCATCTTTGATATGAAGTGACGTGGCAAGCACATTATTACTTCCCCCTTGTTCTAAGTGAACTGTTTGGCTATATTATATAAATTAAATCATGTGTATCAATCAAGATAAAAAAAAATAACTGTAACAATGATCTTAAACATTTGTACTTTAAGACAGATGAAACTTCATTACTGGTATTTATTTATTTTCCACTAGAACATAGACACGCAGTTAAATTCTTGACCCTTATTTTAAATCGATGATAGTATCTATTGAAGTTCACATACCGTGCCCGTCGTATAGTGGTACTAAAGTGCCATCTGTCAGCTTTAGAACGCACTACAAGAGTTGTATATTCTATTAACGCAGCTTGAAAATCAATATTAAAAGCAATATCATGCGACAAGCAATATTTGCGACACTGTGTCCATTCTGCATTTCATCTGAAGAAAAGTAGCGGTGAAGCTCATAAGATTTGCGCGGAAGTAATTTCAACAATTTAAGAGTGGTCATTTTGACGTGCATGGTACCGAACGTCTTGGACAACAAAGGTAGTGTAATATAAGGAACTCGAACAATATTTGGAAGAAGATTGAAAGCCAAACATACGGAATTTTGTAACCAAAATGCGAAATAATTATATATTAGTACTACGGGACATATATCGAACAATCAACTAGGGAATTAGTGCCTAAAGCAAACGAGTATGGGCATAAGGTTTTAAACATGCAAAATATTAGGTATATAGTCTCCGAAATTTCACTATCAATGCTCTCATAACAAGAAACTGCAAAAGAAACAGAAACCAATATGTAAAAGTCATATAGTGAATTATAGAGGTTATATAGTAGCCGAAGAAAAATAGGGAAGAAAATATTTACCATTACGTCCAAAACAATCTAATCCAAACACTTAGCTTTCATATGCTCAAAAAGCAGCTGAACGTAGCTTAGATCCAAATATAACATGTAGTCAAAAGCAATGGGTTTAAAATATACTCCAGCAGCAACTGAACAACAAGGCTTTAGTAATAAAACTTATGGAAATAATTGACGTAATACAATAAGACGAATCATAATGTCTAACATTTTAAAAATCAAACTTTGAAATACTAATTATCTACGTCACCATAACCAAAACATTGAAACATTCCTATCTGTATGCGATACATATGTTAATAACTGAAGTTCATATCACGATCAACACTTATTTAAATACTAGAAAATCCAGCCAGCTACGCTTGGCTACTATAGAGAATGTAAGTGTTACGAACTTTCTGTAGCAATGATTACCATTGCTGCCCTCCAACGATTGTGCCACTCACGAATTCCGTCTCACTGGTGCATCGCCGTAATGGGCGTTGATGTTATGTTTACATTACGAAATATATAGCAACGATCGTTAGTGTATTTTCGCGTGGCCCCGAACGCGTTACTCTGGCAACCAATGCTTCTCACACGGCCGGGGACCGAAGACTTCCTTCCGCATTGTGCTTTAAAGATATTTGATATTTGATACTAAGATAATCTATACAAGCCTTACCCTATCCTGATAGTACTCCTTCCGCAAGAATTGCCCTCGTCGTAAAAAGCGCAATCAAACATTATCAACTTCTAAGTCTTCAAGCAGATTATCTTCAAGCTACCACCATTACAGAGAACAGAGAAATTGTATTTTCTGTCGTCTATTATCCTCCATGACATATCATCAATAAGGCACAATTACTTTATTCGATACCCTTGGATCTTGTTTGATCGTTCAAGAGTATTACTAATTTATGGCAGAGAAAAGCCAAAGCATTAGAAAAACAAAACCTACATCGTCTACCGGCACTTGAATCTATATAGTGGTTTTCATGTCATAATAAATGCTAGACCAATTAGACTATCATGACGCCAAAGGACTCTCATCGAACTATTATATTTTCTTCAGTCTATATGTCACTATTTATTACATATAGCACTTAAACACTACAAATAAATAAAAAAAACGCCTTCCTCAAGACACACCTATTAAGACTACTTTAAAAAAAGGATACAATTGGCATATTCCACTAAAAATAGAATAATTTATTTAAGTTAAACAGTTAAACATTTCAATAAATCCATACAACAATCGACCCAGGATGCTACGCCAAGCTACAAAAACCATCAAATTATAGATTACTGGTTTGTAGCCATGAAACAAAAAAATATCTGAAAACGAAGATCAAAACGAATATAGCAAACTACTTGAATTCCTAAAGATAAAAATAAGCTGTTCGAAAAGTAAAAGGCCTTCTAACCTATTTTAGAAATCAAAAAGTATAGAAATACCTATTTAACTTAATCTTTACCGAGGCTACTGACTTCATTTTATGGAAACTAAAAGGACTAAACTCATCTGTCACACTAATTAGAAAAGGTGACAGAAAATAGGCAATAGGGAATGAAGAAAAAGCAGGATTATTTAGACACCAAACCTTTGAAAGAAATGAAATTACTCAACCTTAGATTAGTTAACGGTAGCCAAGTCAATATTATTATAAGAGCACAACTTAATAATGGCAAATATACTTAGAGTTATTAGAAGAGGCAATAAAATTGATAACCTATATAATCGACAGTTTTTCGACTAACATTCTTAGAACTGACTCTAATAGTTATGGTACCAAAATCTATCATTGGAAGAAATAACTGTATATCGGCCTATTAACTTATTACTTATTATATCCAATGTTTCTCAAAAGATATTACCGAAAAAGGATAAAATAAATTCTTGAAGAACGTAAAATCATACCAATCACCAATTTAGATTTCAAAAAAGTCATAACACAATAGAATAAGTATATGGAGTAATTACGAAAATCAACCAATACCTACATCTAAAAAGGTATTACTCAAGAATCTGACCGGTTTGGTATATAAAATCAAGAAGAATATTAATAGAGTACTATAATTTAGATATTTAATGAAGTATCCAAATTAAATATAAAAACACACAGTCAAGTATTCAATTCAAATAAGCTGGTTACCCCGGGTGACCATTTTAGAACCTGTATTATATCTTTTGTATAAAGCAGATTTACCTACAACACCACAAACACTAGTAGCTACATATGTAGATGATGATACTATTGTCTTAGTGTCACTTAATGATAATTGATCAATTGGTTAAAACTATGGCCCATATATTTCAATAAAACGAAATCGGCCAAAGAAAGGAAACTTACCAAACAGTAATGCTAAGCAACACATGAGTCTCACAACAGTACAGCACGAAGTATCTAGTGATTCACTTAACTAGCCGCCTAACCTGACTGTCCCATGTAATGAAAAAGAAAATGCGTCTTCCACTAAAACTTTGTCAAACGTATTGGTTAATAGGAGAAAAGTTTCAGTTATTTAGGAGAATAATGTATTACTTTACAAATCAATCCTAATGTAGATCTATGAAATTCAGATTTGGGGAGTTACGGTAACTTTAACCTGGAACTACTACAGAAATTCCAAAATAAAGTAGAAATGTTCCCAAGTGGGTTCTTCAGTAAGACTCTGCTATACTCATAATTATATAGGAAATCAAAAATATTAAGATAAGTTTATTAGTATATCCATATCAATAATGTGGCTGTGGTGTCATTAAACATACTATATGTCAAAAATACTAAAGATGCGCGTTTCGTTAGATTTAGTTAATATGTTCAATTTAGACTCGGTCCAGTTTCTCATCAGTTTATTAGTTGTTTGATTTATCTTTAAGATACTTGTTTTACTATTACTAATAAATGATGGTAGAGGGTGCTATAAGTTACATGAATTACAGTGTTATTTTTTGTCGTGATTATCGTAAATAGGTTTTATTTATCTTCTATGGGCGACGTGACTTCCAGCCCACATTCAACTTTTAGATAGAATCAAAAATATCTCAAACTATAAAAGCAATTGTAACAGTTCGGTTACTGTTAGTTAGTTTTCCCCAGTGTTGTGAATTACTTGCTTGTTTTACGACTAGTGCATAGCTCAAAGTAGTGCACATGATAAGCTCTACAATAAGTTTTACGTAGCAATGTAATCGGCTATGTTACTAACCGAATGTAATAAATAAGCACTGAAAGGGAGCTAGTCTGTAATTTGGGTAAACGCCTTTATAAAAGAGCCACCCTCGCTATATCACCCTCATTATATTTACCAGTTTTACATTTTTGGATTCCTATCTATGGAGATTTTTGTGAAATTTTAAAAATACAATAATCAACAATTTTTAGGCCTAAATAACTAAAAATTATCGAATAGAATATCAATTATGTAATTCTTATTATTATGTCATAATTTTTATTTGGCAACTACGCATCGGATTTTACAAAAGGAACAAAACAGCCTTCGTTATAGTTTTGCATTGAGGCACGGTACAAGACTGCTAATTTTAGCATTACGTAAGTAAAAATAATTGTTTTTTACCGTGCCGTGGTGTGGCACGCGTGCGAATAGCTGATGGGCACCGCAAAATTACATGACTAATAAATAAAACTTAATTACAAGCGGGATTAGATCACGCCATAAAAAATAGCCTCTCATTGTTCTGCAGCTCGAGAATCCCCGCATGTAATCGGCGGAAATTTGACCTACCCAGTTTTTCACATTTCTGAACGAATTATAGCCTTAGGAAATTTATGAGAACAAAAATGATTTGTTATCATGAAATAAACGTGAATTTAAAATAAAAGTTGGTAAAATAGGAACTCGAAATAAAATTGAAGCTCAGGATTTTTAATATACCGGATGTTCATAAAATGTTTCGGGAAATTTATATTACCGGATAGATCAGACCGAGACGAACAAAAAATTACCATGAAATTTTTTGATTCGAAGTCAAATAAATAAGTTATAGCCGATTAAAAATTAATTAAACGGGCCAATCACAGCGCGTTCGGAGAGCTTCAAGGCCGACTGCGGGAGGACGGGGGGAGCGCTTGGCCGCTAGGAGGGAGCACGCAGGCGATAATGGGGAAGGCCGTGCGACCGAGTTCGCACGTTTACCTTCAGTGACGTAGCAAAATTTTAAGTACGAGTCAATTATTGTCTTGTACTGTTTATTTTAATCAGCTTTCGAGTGTGGGACTCGCGCCTCGTCCTTTTTTAAAATAACAAAATTTTAGACGAGAGTAGCGCAGGACCGATACGATGGACCCGGTATAATATATAATAATAGGATAAGGAAAGTCGTGTGATGTTCACATCAGATTTTTTAGATTGTTTTTAACGCACTTGAAGGAAGTTTCGCAATCCCGCCAGTGACAACTCTCCCCAATACAAAATTAATCAGTTACACCGAGGTCTACCATAATTATTGTGGAGCGCAGCGAATTTGACGAAAATTATGCAAGCAAGCGTGATCGGCATTTTTTAGTCGAGTTTTGTTCATTCGTACAAATCAACGTTGCAAATTGGCATATCGAGACCACCGAAACGCGCCAGGCTTGCCACAGACGACCCTCTGAGCTTATAATAAGTATGCATAATGTAATCAAGGTATGTGCAGTTTCATCACTAACATATTTCTAAGCTGTAACGTTGACGTAGGCATTGCACGCAATTTTTATTCGAGGCATGATCCTGGTTCTGAAACGTCGACATTGCATTATGCGCTAATGTGGCATCTTCTGCCAGCCTACTTTTACTTTCAAGGAGTCCGGTGCTTGAGCACCTAGAGCACATTTGCTCCCGCCATAAGAAGTTTTAAAAAAGACTGGGTGTAGAATGTATGCATGAATTACGCATTAAGGATTTTGCAAACAAACGTGTGGTCGATAAACTTTTATTTGAATTGGATTTGTCGAAAATCATAGAGAGAAAAAACAGTGGTTAGCTTTCTCTGGGAGAAAGAAAAGTGTGATGAATTGTACTTCCCATTAAATTCAGCAAATAAAAATTTTGGCAAGTTAGAATTACGACAGTTAATGGACTTTCTAACATTTTGTAGTACTTTTGGTAGAACAATGTTCTAGACCAAGATGAATAAAGCGAATAAGGGAAAAGTACCACAGAAAGCGGTCTATAACAACTTGAAGAAACTGGAGAAGACATAGCCTGACATAAATTTACTAATCTGTTTATCATGTTCGAATGTGTGAACAATGAACTCATTTTAACCTACCAGGCAAATTTGAAAAAGATATCGAAATCCAAAGACGCCATTGATGAAAAATACACTGCGATACATTGTTAGACTAGGTTAGATATGAGACTCTCAGTTGACAAGGTTGCCAAGAAGCTTCCAAAAAAAACAGAAAATCCAATGCCAGTACAATTAGTAGTGAAAAACACATGGCAGGATACAAGTTACCGAAGTGAAAGCTGTTAACTTTTTGGGGAAAATTCACGATTAGTTGCCCTTCTGGAATCAATTCTTAAAGATCGACCAGAATAAAAAAATCGAAGGTACAGATCGGCTCTCAAATTTACTACAATTGTAAAAAGCTACCAACCTACCCTACCCCCTCATAGAATTGTGTCTCCCTAATGATAATATAACAGGTTAGGAAAAACATAGGTGACAGCAGCTCTAGATTTAAAAAAAAACAATAAGAACAAACTGAAAAACTCATAAAGCCAATATGTAAACAAGGCATGAGCAAAGGAAAGAAGGAAAAAAACCAAGGAGTACCAGCAGCAGCAGCAGTAGTGATAAGAAAAAGACATGTGGATTCTGCAAGAAAAGTCATTCAACTCAAGAATGCGAAAGAGCATGAAAATTGTTATTAGCAGAGAAACATGAAATTATCGCGAAGAAGCGGATGTGCTTTGCCTGTTTGAAACCGGGTCAAATGTCATCTACAGGCCAATGGTTTGTAAAATATACTGTATGCGAGGAGAAACATCACCTAATTCTTTGTCCAAATATTTCTAATCAATATAGTAAACCAAGGACAAATCCAGAAGATCAAGTGACTGTAACAACGTATTAAATACAGAATCCCGAAGTTTTGTTGCAAGCGCGATTTGCATGGGATGAGATCAATCCAACCAATAGTTGAGCAATTGGTGAGAAATTACATGTTATGTTATGCCTTATTTAGTAGAACCTAGCAATGTGACTGATAAGGTGAATGAAGATGAATAACAAATATCGTTTGGAATTCCTTGTGTTTGTCATCGCCAATAATATTCAATATATGACACGGATTCCACGGATTCAGGAATTAAAAATTCACAATGTGCCACTAACTTATCGTGAACATGAGGTCGGCGTTGTCGATGCATTATCGGGAGCTAATGTTGGAATGCTGGAAAGTAGTTAACAGGAAAAAATGGAATTGACATGTGGACCTGTAGCAGTACATAATGAGCTTTGATTGATCCTAATGAGAAAGTTTTCCGTTGAGAAAAAGGAAAGAAGGATAACTCACTGATGGTTACCACTCTGCAGGTTAACGACGCCTCCATCTAGGAATTTTAGTCCCTAAATCTAATTGACATACAAAAAGCTATACTGAAAAATTTTGAAGACACTGTTGCTCAACACTAACTGACCACTAACGAGCAATAAAGACATAGCTTTGAACAGCTAGAAGTTGATCAAACATTAGAGGCATATTATCAGATTTTCATGAATTAAGGAAAACAATTAATAACTAAAGTGGTGACCGAAAAAAATATATAACAGCTATTTTTGATGCATTAGCTAAGAAATAAGAAAATCACTCTCTAAAATATGTGCTTGGAAAAAGGGTCCAAGATGATTGAGATGATCCCCCCGATATCGTGGCCAGATTTTGAATGAAAAAATACGGTATCATATCTGATATAAAAGCTTTTCTCTATATGGACTCCAAAAGACTGAAATTCTTGTGGTTCAAGAGTACCGCCATTGCAAAGTGGTTATTAAAGTCATATCAAGCCCTACACTTTGACTACACCTTGACCTCGCTGAAGAAGAAGAAAAACATGTGGTGGAAGAATTGTCAAAACAGTTTTATATTAACAATTGTGTAACTAGTATGCCAAAAAAGAGATAATGTTTTGAATTCTCTACTTCAAAAAGGAAGGTTTGAGTTACAAGGGTAAAGAAAATCGTCTGATCATGTGTAAAGTGCTCACTTATTCAGTCAAGAATTTGGAATGTCTATCATACCTTATATACCCAAGGACAAAATTGAGCAATATCGACAGTTTGAAGTGGTAGGAGTCGACAATGAGACATGAAAATATTAATGTGTTTTACTTTAAGCAAAACATATTTAAGAAATAAATCAATCAAAATATAATAAATATAATCAATTCAAAAAGAAAAAGAATGATATCTGCGAATTAATAGCATATCCAGAATGGAAGTCTGAAACGATCTAAAAAATTGCCAAGCATACTTTTGACGTGACAAGGAGGTTCTGCATACACAAATCCGAAATGGCAACTCCAACTACCAGTTATGTAACTGTAACCCATACGTAGCAGTCTTTTCCTTTTAGGTAATTAGGAGGAACCTACAAAATTACCAGTTCATTTGTGAAATCTGAACCCTCTCATTTGTTGCCATGAAAATTAAGCATCGCTATTTGCATGGCTTCGAATAGACATTTGAGTTTGCTTTTACTTTCTAATTTTGTACTATTTGCTCCGTTGCAGCAGAAAGTGAATAAATATTAGTATCATACAGGCAAATTGTTACAAGGTGAATCAAATATAAACTGGAATTTCTTTTGTACATGTCATGAGGTCTTAGATAAGAGTAGTTTCGTAGGACACTCGCACTACTTAAGTGTTTTTTAAGTCAAGGGATTATTTAAAAAAATAACTTTATATACCTGTATTTTTTTGATGCATCAATAATTAAAAAATAATTCCACTTTATATTCGATTCATCTCCTTATTAAAGATTCTTAATGTTTTTCCTTAATTATGATGCATTTCACGGAACAGCACAGATGTCTTAAACAATTTATGTGTCAGGCATGGCAACTCTAGAGGCGTTTATTAACATTTGATCTTTACCCTTTCACTTGTATCGGGATCCGAACACATGTACTCATATATATAATCGTGCATTCGATTCGGCGCTACTCTATTTTACGCCTTAGTAAATTGCACAAATATCTAATTTTTACTTTCCTTATCCTATAATAAGGAAAGTAATGTAATCGGCGGAAATTTGACCTACCCAGTTTTTCACATTTCTGGACGAAATATAGCCTCAGGACACCAAAAAAGTTGGTTTTAGCCATTGGTTCGTGTGTGTGTGTGTGTGTCTGTTGGTCTGTCAGTAAACAGGATATCTCGAGAACCGTAAGAGCTAGAGACTTGAAATTTGGTATGCAAGTTACTTGTAGGTAGGGGACGCAGTGCGAAGCTTTTGGTAAAAATCGGCCGAGTGGTTTGGTCGCAAGTCGCAAAATCGGTCGCAAAACGGTCGCGAATCTAAACGGTTGAAGATACAAAAAAATTTATGAAAATAAAAATGATTTGTTAGCATGAGATAAACATGAATTTAAAATAAAAGTTGGTAAAATAGGTACTCGAAAAAAAATTGAAGCTCAGGATTTTTAATATACCGGATGTTCATAAAATGTTTCGGGAAATTTATATTACCGGATAGATGAAACCGAGGCGAACAAAAAATTACAATGAAATTTTTTGATCCGAGGTCAAATAAATAAGTTATAGCCGATTAAAAATTAATTAAACGGACCAATCACAGCGCGCTCGGAGAGCTACCGGGCCGACTGCGGGAGGACGAGGGGGAGCACTTGGCCGCTAGGAGGGAGCACGCAGGCGATAATGGCGAAGGCCGTGCGGCCGATCTCTCACGGTTACCTTCAGTGACGTAGCAAAATTTTAAGTACGAGTCAATTATTGTCTTGTACTGTTTATTTTAATCAGCTTTCGAGTGTTGGACTCGCGCCTCGTCCTTTTTTAAATTAACAAATTTTTAGACGAGAGTAGCGCAGGGCCGAAACAATGGACCCGGTATAATATATAATAATAGGCTAAGGAAAGTCGTGTGATGTTCACACCAGATTTTTATGCATATGAAGTTATTAATGTGATATTTTAAAATGTTGAAATTTTACATTGATAATGGGGTCCATTGTGTCAAGAATAGTTTACTTTAGAATTGTTGTAATTTTAAAATTCTGACACAATTTCAAGCTAAGCTTTGAGTTGGGGAAATTATTTATTTAATATTTTAAAAAAATATAATAATGTGCTCTCTACATAACCTCTAAATCGTAACTTCCGGCATTGCGTACACTGAGATTGACGGGAAATTTAAATCAGTCGGCTATATATTGCCCACCCTGTATAACTGTACATAACTTATGTGTTATTGTTTTTGTTTTAATTTCAATTACAGAAATAAAATTAATTGGGTTAGTTCCTCATTTCAATTTTTGTTCTTAATGAAAATCGTCAGGAACAATAAAATGATGGACACAATCTGTTCTATATAATTGCCGCACGTTCCTTTTAGAGATTCGATCTCATTCAAATCGCACAAAGCGAATGCCAGTTGCATCAATGTAATTAACGCCGGGTTACATAAAGCAAATGTAGAAAGCAACGCCGAACTTCTTCCCCGGCTCCCTATACTTCCGTTTCATTAACCGTACTCGGCAATAATTGCCAAAGCGAAAGCTTTCACTCGCGTGACACGGTTTGGCATCCCGTGTATCTTCTGGTGATGAACATTGCAACCAATCTTTCTGCTCCGGTTCGTTACACTGACCGATTTGCGTGCGGAACTAGTGCGTGTGCCCCATTAACATTTAAAGTATTGAAATTTGTGCAAATCTAAACTCACATTTCCTTCACCGAATGTCCGCCGAAATGGTTTTGCTAAGTAATAAATTGCAATTTGACCTTAATGTTGCGTTGCTGCCTCTATTTATGTAGTAAATCAATGAAGGCACTAATTCATTGGTATTTTTAGTATTGAGGCATCCAATGAACGTAAATATTAAAGATGACTGAAATGTCAATGGCAAATTTGGTGAAATTTTCGGTTGGTTAAAGAAATATGCAATGTACTATGTTAGGCAAAAAGTGATGTTTTTTAAATTTATTTTTTACAGAAAATCTCTTATTGTTTAATATATATCGTCCACAACATATAAATAGTCCTACCAGAACCTTTATTATAGTATAAACCAATAAATAATTTACAGATTAAAAAAAAATTAGAAGTAGCCAATTTACTAACGCATCGATATTTTTGAATTATTCTTTGAACTGTCACATCAGGTCAGATCAGTTAAATCACAGTAATCTTTACTGCACAAATTTCCATTCCTTTTTTATGGGGCTAATAAATTCGTTATTAATAATTTTGATGACAAACCATCACGCTAGTACTGAGCGTGTTGATGTGACAATAGCCTATGTATGCACAGTTTCCGGTTTGAACGTACTTTTACTTCTTATAAGTTTCACTGAAATTGCTTCGAACTATATGTGGAAAACTAGTAGGATAGATTCTAAAAAAAAATGAACATCAGCTTGGAACCATCAATCAGCATTTATTGTTTATTATTTATCACTTTATGTAGCTTGAATCACGAGATAACGATATAATACAAACTAGAGAACCATTTTGGGTACTATTTCTGAATAGAAATGATTTAAGAATGTTTTTCACAAAGTATGGTTTTGACAAGAAAAATCATGTATAAATAACTGGCCTAATTATGGGGCTATTGCATTTAAGAACAGAAATTTCTAAGGCTGGGTTTATTAAAAATATCTAGTCGGCTTACCAACTAATAGTTCTAGGTTTTGTTAAAGTAGTCCTCTCGACTATCTATGCATAGCTGTCGCCGTCTCTGGAGATCATCAAAGCAAGCAGAGAAAGCTTCACCCATAATTCTTCTCGGCACAACTCTCACTGCTTTGTAGATTGCTCCAATATCTTTATGATGCTTTCCTTTTAGCACCATTTTCATAAGGGGAGACAAAAAAATCACACGGTGAATATGAGGGATGAGGTAAAGCATCAGTATGGGCCCTTGCATTCTTTCCCGAAACCTTTTGCGCCAATCAAAGGCACGGTTCCTCGATAATGTCTCATCCCATATGCTTGCTGTATCATATTTCATGTTGCGGGTTCTTAAGTACACCTCTGCCATCTAGTGAGTTTATATTATATTATAGACTTCCAAATCCCTGCTTAAACTATCAGGTGACTGAATAATACCCATTTTTTGTGTTTGAACATCACATGTAAAGAATCAAAAAATCATCCCTAAAACTTTTCTGACAAGTCGGTTCTTGCTTTTTTGAAAATGAATTGGAGAACATACCAACATCCTCAGGAGAAAGGTATCGCGACATGCTGAACATTTTCGTGCATCTTTTATTTGAGGATATACTTCAGAGATGGTGGTAGCAATATGGGGCTATTCCCCATACAGTTCGCCTGACAACGGACCTCTTAAAACAAATTTTTTAAAGAGGATAATTTGGCTCACCTAATTTATAATGGCTCCAGACTTTTTCCTTGAGAGGTATCTGAAAGTCACAGTGCAACCTAACAAGCTTCGGACTATCTTGAAACTGAAGGCTAATGTTCGTGAAGAAATTAATGTAATAAATTAAGAGATATTACTATAGGTGATATAATGTATCTTAGAAAAAGGCCGCCCTTGTTAAGAGCAAATTGGTGGCCAACTAATTAAAAAATTACTTCCAAGTAGTGTAGTATCTTTATAAACAAAAAGTGAAATTTTGAGATATAAAATGGTTATTTCGTTTTTAAATGGGCCAATGTCCTTTGAATTTCTTCATAATTGGTTTCTAAGAATTGTATTTTGATTATCTGGAACAAAAAATTTGAAATAAATTAATCCTAATAAAGTGATTCGAATTATAAATGGTCTATTTATTACTGTTATTAACATTTTTTTCCTACTTCTGAAAAGACAATTAATGAAATTGTATAATTCTGAAATTATTATTAATTAACATAATTTTATATCATTATTATAAAGTATTTTTGTTATTTTAGAACGTAATAGGTTTAGTAATGCAAGAATAATCACGGAATTTAATGGGATTATTCCATTACAATGTTAAGAAGAATCGTAATTAAAATATCTAAGTTTGAAAGTTATAACATAAGAAATTGTTGTTAATTATTGTTTATTAACATTATTTAATATTTCTGGAGATCATGATGAGAAGACCTCTTTATGTAAAGTATATGCGAGTATTAGAAATTATAATTTCTTTAAGAAGATTAAGTCGTGACTTTGGATTGTACCTTATCGACTTCTAGTTTGCACATGACATTTAGCAATGTATACATTTAATGTCACGCATCATGGGAGTTTCGAAATTTCTACCACCTTGGCGCTTCCTTCTGGTGCTAATGCAGGTAATATGTTCGGGTACTGCAGTGACCGATTATCAAATTAATTTAGTGATAATTCTCTGAAAATGAGGGCGACAACTTTTACTGAAGCTACAGAAATTCAAAGCCTGCAGCTTCGACGGTGCAACGAACTGCACGCGAGAAAGCTTTTCGTTCGAGAGCCGCGCCAGCAACTTACCGGTGATAATAATAAAGTATCCTATAGCGATTATCACAGAGTGCACTAAACACGGAGAGCAATGCATGATAGTAGCGTCGTTCTGGCGGTGCTTTGCTATTTTCTCGGCATTTCGCGAATGACTGTCACCGCGGGGCCTCCAGCAGCCGGACCGGCCCACCGGGCCCCTTCTGCTTTTCTTGGATGCTACAAGCAGCACGGCACTGTCTCCATCTCCTTCTCGTGATACCCCTGCCTCTTGGCTTAATATTCTTGTCTTGATTGTCATAGCAAGTGTACGACGGTACTTTCGACAACAGAGTTTTGAATGTTGTGGAGATTTCATTGCTGCATCAAGTGACTAGCTAGAAAATATGATCTTGCGATTTAGTACTTTTTATATATTTCACCTTAGAGGTTTATATTATCATCTAAGCTAATGGCACTATTGTCAGAAATATAACTAAGGATAAAATAGAAATTAATTGTATTAAACCAAATATTAAGACCCCCCCCCCCCCCGTGATCTGTCCTATCCTTGTAATTGTTTATTATTTCTTTCTCATATTGTTTTCTATTTCTAGCTCAAATTGTATTGTTTGGTATTTGGTATTTCTGTTGGATTTCCTAAACTTCAATTCAAATCTTACTAAGAAGTAGTCGAATTTGACATAATCACATCTACATTTTTTATTGTTTGTTGTCTATTACAGCTTCGCCTTCGTGATTTGCGTAGAATTATCATCATTGGATTTAATTCAAGGGACTCTTTTTTATCCATTACTTATATTTCTATGTTCTATTTGGGTATTATTAGATGGATGTATAGTTATTCTGCGTTTTTAAGACAATTATTATTGAAAAGCAATACGTTATAATGATCCTTCTAGTGGTTGACATGGTAGTTCATGGAGGCTCCGATAGGAAAATAGGGTGGATGAGAGAGCAGATCCCAACTGTTGTTGGCGATGAATTCGACCATACGGAGTTCGGTGTAAGGGTGGGTACGGTATGCTGAAAGATGGTATGGTTTTTTTTTTGTATATTTGGTAATATAAAGACTGGGTTAGATAAGCGTTGCACTTTCTACTATTTCTGTTCGGAATTGTTTAAAAAAAAAAAAACGCCGGGCAATTATGCATCAATCACTCTATAGTAATATTTGCAGTCTTGAACACTAAAATGCTTATTTTTTCAGCAAGTGAAGACTGCAATAGCTCGATGGCAAGACTGTAATCAATCATCTCAGATTGAAGTGGCCATCGCAAAATACTTTTCATATGCCCACGCGAAGCTCCAGCTGACCGAAAAGAATCTGCAAGGTGAAGCCGTCAAAGCCAGAAACTACAATTTGATCGCTCTGCAAGACATCAACTCCGAAATTATTTATACGCTAAGGAACTTAAATCATGTTATCTCCCGCGCAAAACAGCTCATAAATCCGAAAAGCAGCAGTATTAAATTCAATGTCAAAGTTCTTGGTGAGCAATTGAAGGATAATTTACAAATACCTTGTTATTTTATTGGGACCGGTTGTGATGAAGACAGCATTAAGTAAGTACTACATATATTATATTTAGATATATTACGTAGGTAGTTTGATGAATAACATGCTTCGCATACTAATAGAGGGCGACAGCAACTGTATATGTGGTTACAAATGACAGTGCTTACACATGTGTATTTAGAGTAACAATGCAAAATGAATAAAATTTTTGGTTGACAGACGAGTGAACATGAATTAGCAGAGGCCATAGTCATCTCAATTGGGTGAATTCACTTCATTTTGCATAATAAATAATAAAATAAAAACTGCACAATATGCTTGACTGATTGATGAAAGGTAGATTTTGCCACTATACATTGAGCAGAACGAGAGATTATCAGAAAATGAATGAGAAATAGACATTAAAATGAAATTAAAAACCTACGACACGGAACATAAAGACACTAAATAGTAAATAACATTAAATAGCAGAAGAAATGATAAGATAGGATATACAAATACTAGGGATAAGCAAAACACGCAAAGGTACAACTGAAAAACTATTATGTATAAGGAATGTAGACTGAACTACTAAGAAATAGAAGTGACAAATAGCGCAAAAGAGCGGTAGAAATAATAACAAGCGGAGAAATAGACTATACTGTTATAGTATATAAAGTAGCAAACCCGAAAATAATAAGAATAAATTTAGCACTACCGGAAATACTGTGTGTTATATCGCATCAACAGACACATTTGTAGATAAGAAGGAATTTAATGAAATACTCCGAGAAATAACAGAAGAAATATGCAGAATGCATGATAATATTGGGAGACTAGAATGCAAGGAACGTAAATAATAAAAAAGTCAAGATGGTTTGTTAAGAAGATATGATGAAAAGGAAAGTATAAACAATAATGTACGAAAAACTATACAATTTTGTGTAGAAAATTAGCTGGTGATAGGAAAATCAATACTTACACATCAAGACAATACACTAATGTACATATGGGAGGAGGGGATATTAAAAGCATAATAGACTATATAAGTATTAGCAGGAATACAAGACCAAAGGTAAAAAAACGCAAGAGGATACAGAGCAGAGATAGACGCAGTCTATAAACTTTTAATAGGAAAACTAAACTTTGGAAAACTTGAAAAGGAAGTGCTAAAAATGTTCAATGGGATAAATTTGTAGAAATTGGACAATGCAAAAATGAAAGTACGTATAGAGAGCTAATAGTGAGGAGAGATATAAAACTCCAACAGAAGTATGCGGAATAAGAAAAATAGACGCACATTTTAAGAAAAAAAAAATGGTGGAAATAAATTCTAAGGAAAACGAAAAGAGCGTGGAAAAACCGTGGGGACAAGAAAAGTGAATGACAAAAAAAATTACATAAATAAAAGCTACCATAACAAAATTTTAGAACAGAAATAATTACCATCATTATCATTACCTATATTTAAGACGACTGTTTGTCACATTGACTGTCATTGACTTTAAACTTTTTTAATTCGTATTTAAGGTTTCATATATCAAGTGTTACACAATGCATACAGGATTTTTTCTTATTTGTATTTAAGGTTTTATATATCAACTGTTACGCAATACATACGGGGTTTTTTCGTAGTAGAAGTTATAAAGAAACTCGAAAACAGTTCTGGTCTAAAGTAAAGAAAATTAAAAAGAATATAAAAGATGGGAAAATAAATTGATAAAGAAAAAAGAAAAAATAGTTGAAACTTTGGAGGAAACATTATGAAGAGAAAGAACTATAAACTACTAAGAGAAACATGAAAGAACTAAATAAGCAGGGAATATACATGAGACGGATAACAGGAAAAGCATAACAACTGGAATAAAAAGAAGTAAAATAGCCATTGATGGCTTAAAAAATGAAAAAGCCGCTGGAAAAGATAAAATAACCCCAGAATTAATAATCGACATCAAACGACAAAACAATGGAATATCTGGGAAGTGTAAGTGATAGCACACTATGAGATGCAAAATAAAATAAGGGAAAAACTAAAACAGATAATAGCGAAATTAGAAAGACGACAGTTAAAATAGATAGGATACATATGGAAGATGGAATAGAACAAACTTCCTAGGTGAGTAACATACATGGAGGTAGAAGGATGAAGATCAAAAAGAAAGTCGAGGAAAAAGCGCAAAGAAAATATATAACACACATAGTGGAAAGAAAAGAAAAAACTGAATGGCAAGAAATAGAAAAGCATACAGAGAATAAATGGATGTAAGGGAAAGCAAATAACAACTTTATAAACTAGAATTGTTGCATTTAGTATCAAAACCAAGTTATTCATCAAAACTCCTTTGTAATCACACCTTTTCATTTTTTGTTTTCTTCCTTCTTCTTCTTGTTCTTCCAAATCTGGTCTCTTAAATTTAGTCAAGTATGTACACTAAAAATGTTTCTTATTGAGTTCGCATTACAGAATTCATCAGTTGATATTTTCGCAGAATGGGCGTTATAATAATTTAGTTTAATTTTATGTGTTAGGAAACGTAGTTTGTCTGTACTCCTTCTTACAACCCTTTGAAGTATAACATCCTTAGATGCTTTTATATACTCGCGATTATAGCTTATAGCACTACCCTGCAAACCTTCTAGCCAAGCACTTTTAAAAAAGCAGATGATCTGTGTGCGGGGGGAGTGTAAAGCGTTTCCCAAGTGATATTGAACATTTTTGTGTCAACCAATTATATCAAGATAATAAACCATAGAACCGTAGAAAACAATGGTGACTATATAAGTAGGTGAATGAAATTGGATTTTTTTAAAATTTATTGAAGCATCGTAAAAATGAAAACAAAAAGTTATTTTCTAGATAAGTTCTTGGCTTATATGCTTATACCTTGTATACCTTGTATACTCTTGGGTTTTGGATCCTAACGTTAATAAACTTTGAGGTTTCTTACTATATACTATATTCCATTGGCCAACCACTTTTGTGGCAGTTTTGTAATGTTTCAGAGTCCAGATCCATTCCACTTGGATGAGACACTGGCACACCTCATATCTAACAGTTATTTTACTTTTTTTTCAATGCTCAATACAGAAGCTATTTTTGCAGGATTTCACTGCATTATTATATTAAATATGGCAAATTAAAATGGGAATGATTTTTCATTTACTCCGTAGAACCAAAAATCGTGAATAATGAGTACCCGCCTCTAAAAACCAATAATATGTTCACATTACATTTTTTAGTATACCAATGTTACTGATACACATATACCTAGCTTCTTTCATCGCACAATCTTTGTTTGCAATATGCAAATAATGTGTTACCATTGTCAAATTAAAATGATTTATATATAATATATAAAGTAAGATTAATAATAATAGTACCCCGTAATAGACCACGAAGGCCCTTCGGGGTCGTAACAAGATAAGGTTTGCTACAATCTAGAGCCTACAGTACACAAGAGTAGTAACGTGGCTAGCGCTGCGTACCGACCGCCTATTATTACCCCAGAGTTTGACCTCCAGGTACTTCATTTATTGCAGCCTGAGTCGAGCCAGGCCATAAAAATGCTAGCGATCGAATTGGCGAGAGCGGGATTCGAACCCGCATCTATGTTTCGTAGTCTAGCGACCTATCCACTAGACCACTACTGCTCTGTAAAGTAAGATTCCGAATGAAATGATTTTCAGATTTGTGTGCAACGACATATTCGACAATATAGAAAAACAGTTCTCCATAAACATAAACAGTGACAAAGATAGATATAGGTTGGTGGGCGAGAATCAAGTTCCAGCAGATTATGATGTGAAATTACCTAGTGAAGTGGCTCGGTTGGATATATCAGAACTCAATCTGAGCTTTAGCTCAAAACAAGAACTACATTCATCCAGCAGTTCAACAGGAGATGGTAAGCATGTGTTTCTGATTAATGGTTAACTTTTAATTTTAATGAATTTAATTCGTCAGTGCTTTGTTCTGAAGTGTTGCATAAGGCGTCATCTGCCAAAGAGGATGATATGAGAAATGTCAATTCAGTAGAGGCTTGGATGCATCAGACAACAGCGGATTCCACAACAAACAATTCTCTGTTTTCTGTGAATGGTGCTTTTGTGACAGATTATACGTTATTAACTCTATACGTTCTATTTTGTAGACCGCGAGGAAGTAAAGGTAACGCACATTGATTCCCCTGACTGTTTCTTTGTTCAGTTGAATCGATTCAACAGAAAACTGGAAAACTTAGCTGCAGAAATCAAACATTATGTCAGAAATTTTGCCCCTTATGTTAAAACCCCAGAGCTGAGTATGTTGATTTATTAGACATCAAAATGATAAAAAAATAATTTGTTTTAAGATAAACTGTATATTGTTAAATATGAAGTGCAAGCTGAGAGTTCCGAATGGTACAGAGGGAGAATTATTGATATTTCCTGCAACCAACAGGGTCAGAAGATCTACACCATATTATTCATTGACTATGGCAATACCGCAGTTGTAAATGGAAGCATGTGAGTTATTTAAATCGTTTTTATACACATGCGTTATGCGAACATATATTTTCAGGTTACGAGAGATTAATAAAAAGTTAGTCAAACTTGAACCATTAGCTGTCCAATGCAAACTGTTCAATACTTTTCCAAAACACCAAGAATGGGATGCTCGGACTACTAAATATATGGCTCAAATATTGACGGGGTAAGCTTTTAAACGACAATTATGACTATGTGAGTCATGTGCTATGTCAATGTAATTATTTATTTTTGATGTTAAAGCGAAAGTGGACTTTCGGGAGGTTCATGGAATGACTTCAACAGGTACTACTATCACTAGTTATAGTTTGCTGTTGGATAATTTTTATTGTTTTGTTTAGAATTGGTGAAGGTTATTCTGAATTCATTTTATTATTGTTTGCAATATTTTTAATGTATAATAGGTGAGACTATTACAATTTGTATTGTAGTATATTTTTTTTCAAGGTAATTTTGTAGTTTATACAGATGATTCTATTTGTAGTATTATTTAGTTTCGTTCCAAAAATATCTACTTTTTTAATAGTTTCTATAATATAACGATTTCTTTAGTATATACATTTTGTTATCTAGTTCTACAAACATGTCACATATATTTCCTGTCATATAAATTACAAATTTTATTAGTCAAAAAGAATCAAAATTAATAATATGAATTATTAAAATAATATTCATCTTTCAGTCAGTTCTTATATACCATTTTAGAAAGAAACACTTTTTGTACCTCCACTTCCTCAATATCTTCAAACTATCTACCACAGATAAACTGAGCCAGTGAGTGGAATAAGTAGAAATCTGATGGTGATAGATAGTGTTATAAACAAGAGTGCACCAATATCAAACTCCCAGGGTTTAATCTTTCTTTTTCGCCTACACTGAAAGCAGTGTTATTCTGTTGTAGCAATACCTGTTTTCTATTTACAAAATCGGAATAGCATTAAGCCATAGCAACTTACAGTTTTTATCATAATTACCTGCTAATATTAACTTTATTAGCTTAAGACACTGGTCAGTGTTTTATACAATACTCATTTGTAGTCTTCAAGAGTATACCCAAACAAGTAGAAAAACACGTCTTGATTATCATATTATTATAAATTATCACTTATATTAGCATTTGTTGAAAAATATTTAACATTTTTATTATAAAAAAAGTAGATTATTAGAAGATTCAAGAATGATGAAATTATTATGTAGTTAACTAGTTATGTGAAATTCAATTGCATTTGGAAATAACTCGTCGAGTATTTTATTGACTCAATTCTTTTATTTTGTAAAGTCGAAGTTTTATATATGTTTAAATTGTTTCTTTAAATTTGCATGACCAATATATTACTGTGATTTTCTTTTATTTCAAGAACTATTTTGATATTTTAGTATTTTGGATGTTAATCCAAGGCTCAATTTCTGTTGTTTATTTCAAACAACGTTAAAATTGTTTGTAAAGACACTTAATCCTCCAACCACAACTGAAGCAATATGTTATATATTACCACAAAAAGTTTAATTTTAACTACTGTTATCTAGATGGTTCATATTGAAAGTGAACTGAATTACCAAGGTGTATTCTATTTCCAACAAAGTAACTACATTTAACTATCAGAATGATTCAGTTTTTAATCTTTTTGCAATACAAACTGTGCGCGATGTGCCAGATTTCGCTACTATACGTCATTTTTGGTGCGTTCAAAGATGATGGGAATTATAATTGATATCTTCACAATAACTTTTTATTAGGCAGAAGTGAGTACACATTTTATTAGACATATTCTGCAGAATTCATGAAAACCATTCTTTGAGTGTAGCACGGCACTATTTGCACACAGCCAACTTTAAGTCTTACCAAGCACTCCTTCTTTCTTTGTGTGGGTGGCATTAATATGACGATTGACATATGTCCACACATTGAGTTACTATATATGTTGACAAAGTTGCTTCACTGACTTTCAATACCACTCACTAGTAATGCTCTCACGAGAAGGCAGCCAATCCTTCAGAAGAATCCCCTCCTCATTCCAAAAACTAATTGCTATTTGTTTTAGAGTAAATAATCCTGGCTATGACTTCTTGGGACAAGAAGTTGTGCTTTCATTCTATAGATAAACACTTCTTTTTAGACATCTCATGCTAGAACAATTAATTGTTTACTGTGACCAGAGACTTAAAGAACTTTTCAGAATAAATGCTGTATATCTGCAATTATTGTTGACATACTTTCACACACTTCTGTTTTTTGCTAAGTAGTGAGAGTATAGGAAACCAATTGTGTATAAATTTTGCTCATGTTTAAATCCTTATAAGTAATTGTATATAAAGTTTTGCAAGACAGATATATTGCATCTGCTAGTGCATAAAATCTAGTTTCACTGTTTTGTATTATCATGCCGGATAATATGTGGCTTACGCGCATTAGCTAAACACCCGCTGGTTTTTTTTTTCTGACCACAATCTTTGCTGCTTTTGAACTACCATATCCATTAAAACAAAGTTCTGTGACTCAGTGGTGCATTCGCACACACGAATACTAATTACTAAAAAGTTAGGTGAATAACATATGTAGTCACTCTCTCCTTTCAAAGAAACTACATCGTTTAATTTTACCAATTATTGTCTGCTTCCATGTTTTCAACTTTGTCTACAATTGCACCCACATCATTGCACGATTGTCTCACTACTTTTAATTTATCTTTGTATACGCATGGGAGCATATTTCAATCTACAACACAACCAGAGTCTTAAAGGAAAATGCCAATCATTTTTGAACGCCTTAAATATTTATCGACTATGTGAATACCATTTGTGCCAACTATCATCAATATTACATGACTAGATTTACAGAAACCGTGTGTTATATATGAGACATACTGATGGCTTTAAGTGATGATCTAATCAAGGAAATTTTTTAACGTAAAAAAATCAATTTATGTTTATAAATTTCACAGAACAACCCTTATGCTCCTAAAGGTGCTGTATAATATGCAAATTGTCATCATTGTACAATTGCACAAGAAGACTGTCAGACATGTCATTGCTCAACTCTGTTGCTTTATTGTTTTACAGTCTGTAAAGTGAGTGAATAATCACCATTCAAAACATTGATGAGGATTGATTTTCAACGTATGATTAAGAAACTGTGAGACACCTCCAAGTATTCGCTTTTTCACTAATCTTGTCTGCATTTAAAAAGATGTAAATTTCTTACCTCCAGAATTTAAAAAAATCTAAAAGAAACATGAAATATCAGGAGATTAAGTAAAACTAATGTTTGTGTAACTAAAGAAAAGCAAACACTATTTACTATACCAATACTATTTAATTTAATAACAGTTCAATGCTATGTAACATTATTCTAAGAAATCCAAGAGAGCCTTAGAAATAGATTAGCCTAACTTGCAGTAGTTCTGCATATATTCAATTGTACTGCATTAGACTACTGTCAAGTTAAATATATACATAGAATATAATCATTTTTCAAATGCACTCTAGTTTTAAAGATAATAATTGTAATTGTTTAGTATCCTGATGCACTTGAAGCCAGTATTTTATACAAACATGTTTGTTATTGAATACATTCTAACTCGGAAGCTTTATTTTAAACATTAATTTGTTGTTATTAATATGTGGGAAGCTATCATATCCCATTGTCATCAAAACTTCCAAACTACTGGCATTAAAGAACTAAAATATTGAATGTTGTTCTTCTTTCTACCTAAAACTTCAAAAAAAAAAAATCAAAAACAAAATTCACCCCCAAGGAACTTAAAGAAAAAAAAATCCAGAACAGCAGCTTCCAATTCTAAATTGATGTATGTAGTGACGTTTATTGTTATTAAAGTGGTGTGATATGGTATAGGGTCTTGAAAATTTTACTAGTAAATTTTATGGAGGGAATTGATTTTTCAGAATTCATATAATTTATGACGTAGCTTTTTTAACAATGAAACAGTAAATTTGTATTAAAAGTAGTTTGGACTAATATGTCCAATACTTGTTTTTGTTATTCTTTTATTTTTAGATTCAGTGCTTTTGCACGTTAGTATATGTATATGTATGTATGTATCTAAGTACAAATTTGTTAGTTTTACTTTATGAATACATCATTTTATCGTTTCTTTCCAGTAAAGTTCTTATGGTAGTAATGAGCAACGTTGGAAATCATTTCGAGGTGGATTTGATAATTTGCAGCAGCTACGCATGTTCTCTTCGTGAAGCTTTGATATACATTGGTTATGCTAGCTCATACCTTGATGAAGCATCTGCACTACCATACTCAAAAGTTATGGTATGTATGTTACCTTTAATTTGTGTTACTGATGAAAATTACCATCTCCTTCTGTCTCATTCAGTCTTATTTCTGTTGCAGTCAGAAATGCCAAAATTGTATACAAAAGCACAGAATTATAGAAAGGGGCAGACCATGAGAGTAGTACTTACGTATGTGGTTGATCCACATAATATTTATGTACAAGAGGTAAGCTCTTTAACGTGTCAATTTACTTTATTAATTATTTATTTCTCTAATGATATGCTAAAAGAAAAGTTCGTTTCACATTTGCTTTTGCTCCTTTTATACTTTCACCTTTAAGAGCTATAGGTTTAATATTCTCTGTTGATTTCTTTTATTCTCTTTATGGCTTTCTATGTTTTAATATTTTTTCTGTTTTTTCTTGCTGCTTCTGTTCTTAAAAATCATTTTGGTCCAATAGATATTGTACAGTGAAATATTTTTTAGTGTCCTACATCAGATGTAGAAAGTGTCTTCTATGTACATTAAGACATATCTGAACTTGCTTCTTTAGGTTATAGAAGACTTTCTAGAGAGTGTCTGCTAAAAATCTGTGTTTTTTTATTGGAATTCGTTTTTGTTAATTTTACATTGAATCACATATAAAAGATTTGAGAATATTGAAACACACTTGCGTGTATAGTGTTTTTAAGATAATAAGTCCAATCATGTGCACATAATACCCTGACCTAAAAGCAAGGAGAGTTTTCTATAAATGCATGAGAATTCTCAATATTTCATACTAATTATAATAATAATTATAATTATAGATCTTGGAAAGTGTCTCATCTGTAAACAAGGTTGCGTCCAGTATTTTCTCATTTTTATTAAAGATGTGTTGAAACCAAATTTAATAATTGAGTGGGACTCATTACATAGATAAAAAGTTAACTTTTTCTTCACAATTCTGTAAGCTGTACTATTAGCATGTAGGTTTGCTGGAATAAGCATTTTAGAAACTTATTTGGGACATCATGATCATGAGCTTGTATGTCTGGTAATTGTTTTATACACTTTTTCCGGGCGTCTTATTATTTCCTGAGGAATATCTCTTAACTTATTAACACCGTTCGTTTTCGCTAATAAACTTAACAATGTTTATCTTCTGGAATTCCTGTTACAACTGCAATATTATGTGTTGCAATAAACTGTAACTCCAAAGAAGTAAAATGTGCTTATATATGTGCATAATTCTTTTGACACTTGTTCAATGAAAGTTCGTCTTTATTAGGAATTTGCAATAAACAAGAATATTTTCTAAATAACTGTTATGTTTTAGGTTGATTGCCTCCGTCACATTGATGATCTTCACAAATCTATGGCATCACATTACAAAAGCTCCTTGAAAGGACATGGTAAAACAGTTGTAACAGCAGATAAAATATATGTTCCCCAAATAGGTAACTGAATTTTTACATTACTCACTACAGTTACTGCATTAAATTGACAATTCCTAATTTTTATTCGCAGATATGATTGTCGCAGTACATATTAAACACAATAATAACTCTAAATGGTATCGAGGAATTGTGAGAAAAGTATTTGATGGTGTTGGTATGGTTGAGGTACACCTGGTAGATTATGGAAAAAACGTAACAATTTCCCACAAGGAACTTCGAAAATTATGTAAAAACTTTCAGTCACTGGATTGTCAGGTTTGTTTGTGAAACAATAAAAAACCAAAGCTTATCCAAACAAACCACATTTTTGTAGGCCATTTTAATGAAGATGGCAGATATCATACCTGCACATGATCAAAAAAGTTGGAGCCAAGAGTCTATAAGTTTTATTATTCGATACATACAGAAGAGGTATAAGTTGCGCCTCGATGTAGTGGAGACTGGAAAACCTTGTGAAGTGGCCCTGTTTGAGTGCCACTCTACAGCAGATATTTGTATCAACGCTCTCATGGTACAAAAAGAGCTTGCCAAAAGTTCGGGTAAAATGTAAGTGATTTGATAAAAGCATTTGGTACAGATGTACAAATGCACTTTTATACAAACAGAAATTTTGTGAAAATTATCTAGTGCATTATTTTACATAATAATGTGCAAATATGGAGGGGTGAGAAGAGAGAGAAATAAAGTGGAAGGTAGAGATGGTGAGAAAGAGTGATATAGAGAGAATAAGAGCAAGATAAGGGGAGGAGAGAGAGAGCAGAAGATGAGAGAAAGAGAGAGAGTGAGTGAGAGAGGCGGGGTGGGAAGGATGGGGGAGATGAGGTAAAAAGAGAGAGTGGGAGATGAGGGGAAGAGAGAGAGTGGGAGAGACATAGGCAGTGCTGTTTCTAAAGGTCTTTTATTGCAATCATTCAATGAAAATGATTTATGTATGCTTGTTATTATTATTATTAAAGCTTTTATATAATCATAGACCTGGTTTCAAGTAAAAACCTCCCCATGGCAATTCGTTTTTGTCGATTTTTGCTCTTCGTTTTTTGATCTTACAGTATGTCCTTTGTTTTTGCTGTGCAAATTTAGAATCATTTGTTATAGTGTTACACTCTTTGTACAATCTATTACATTTTGGTGGATTACATGGCTAACTTAGTTTGACATTAATTTTGTACACCTTTCTATAGTGCTTTGCATTCATAATATTTTTTAGTATGTTCATCTGTACATACTGTTTGTCTTACAAATCTTTAGACTCTTTTGCAGAATATTATTTTGGATTTTTTTAGTTTAAAATGTGTTTTAGATTTAAATTAAGTTTGAGTAACTTAGAGCAAAACTATATATGTGCATTAAATATTTTGCTTTTTTTTTTTGTTTGTGAGATTGTTCCGTAATTCTTTGTTATACCACTATCTGCACCATTCTGCAGTAATTCGGTTTTGGATTTCTTTGTTCTGCTTATCCTTAAAAGATACTTGTTATCTAAGTTAATTTAAACTTTTTTTTGTACCTAAGGTAATGGTTAGTAACTTTTCTGATAAGTTTATGCTTGTTTCTCCAATTTAGGTTTTTAAAAATGGGTTCCAGTACTGAAGTAAATAAAATAAGTGGCCTTGTTTTGTACCTCCCTTGATGTTGAATGGCTTACCAAGTTCTTCCAGTTTGATTTTACCTACAATGCATTCTTTGGTCTTTCAGTGCCTGTCCATATAGTCCACTAATGCTCCATATAAATTTATATTATGTTCATTATTATTATTATTATAATCGTTACCCTTATACCTTTCGGTGTCGGGTTTACATTCCTATTTATTCATATTACATTATATATCTATAATTACATTTTATTTTTATTTTATTTTTCTTCTATAAATTTCTTCCAATCTTTTCTATTTCTTGCTACCCTTTTTGCCTCTTCCCATGATTTTCCTCTTTTTTGTAGTATTTCTTCTATCACTTGGTTCCATTGTTTCCTTGGTCTTCCCCTTTTCCTTTTTGTCTGTGTCTTGGCCTCGTATACTGCCTTTACTTGTCTTTTGTTATTCATTCGCTGTATATGTCCCCACCAACTGAGTTGTTTTTGTTCTATAAATTGTATGATTGGTTTCACCTCTAATTCTTTTCTTATTTCTGTGTTTCTAATCCTGTCCTTTCTGGTTACTCCTAGTATTCGTCTAAGGTATTTCATTTCTGTAGCTTGAATTTGGTTTTTTTGTCTGTTTGAGAGTATCCACGATTCACTTCCGTAGGTTAGTACTGGTCTGTATATTGTATTAAAGACTTTTATCTTGGTTTTATTACTTATTTCTTTCTTGTTTATGAATTTTTTGTTCATTGCACAGTACAGTTTTATTGTTTTATTTATTCTCTCGTTTATTTCCCTTGTTTCCCTGTTTTGTCTAATGTTATTCCCAAATACTTATATTCCTTTACTTGTTCTATTTTGATGTCTTCTATTCTGATATTTGTTCTAATATCCTGTTCTCCAATTACCACTATCTTAGTTTTATCTATGTTTATTTTCATGCCCTCTGTTTCTAGTACTTCTTTCCATGTATTTATATTTTCTTGTAAAGTTTTTTCCTGTCCTGCTATTAACACCACGTCGTCTGCGAAAACTCCCTCGGCTATTTCTACTCTTTCTAAATTTCTATGTCCTACAAACAACTTCTTTATGTTTTGTTCAGTTTTTCTGATGATATTGTCCATGTGTATATTAAATAAGGTTGGGCTTAGTCCTCCTCCTGTCTTAATCCCTTCTCTGTCTTGAACCCTTCTGATTTCCTATTGTTACTTATTATATAATTTGTGTTGGTTTCATATAGGTCTTCAATCACTCGTATAATTTTGTTATTTATTCCTTTTCTTTCAGTCCTTTCCATACTTTATCTCTAGGAACTGTGTCAAATGCCTTCTGCAGATCTATAAAGGCTAGGTAAAGATTTTTGTTTTGTGGTTGTCTTTTCTCTATTAGTTGTTTAATTGTGAAGATGTGGTCTTGCACTTCTCCTGGTCTAAATCCACTTTGCGGTTCTGCTAGTTAGGGTTCTAATATTATTTTTAATCTGTTATTGATTATTTGTTCATATATTTTATAATAATGTTCAGTAGCGTTATTCCTCTATAGTTACAGCACTGTTTTCTGTCTCCTTCTTGTGTATTGGCGTTATTAGTGCCACTCCCATTCTTCTGGAATTTTTTCACTTTGCCATGCTTTGTTTAATATTTCTAGTAGTAATTCCATCCCTGTCTCTCCCAAGTGTTTAATCATTTCTGCTGTAACTTTATCATCTCCCGGTGCTTTTCCATTTTTAGTTTTCTTACTACATTCCTCATCTCGTCCATTTTTATTTTTTCAATTTCCTCTTCTTCTATCTGGTTTGTTTTCCTGTTTCATTTGTAATAATTCTTGTTGTACGTGTCTGTTGTCCTAGTAACTCCTGAAAGTATTCTCCATCTTTCCATTATTTCTGTGTCATTTGTTATTGTTTCTTGGTTTTTGTTCTTTATGTATATCTCTTTTCTCTGCTTTTCTGTTCTAAAGGATTTTATGATTTTGTAAAATAATTTCTGGTTACCTGTGCTATCGTTTTCCATTTTGTTTCCAAAATCTGTCCATAATTTTTCTTTGCTGTTGCTACTAATTCCTTTACTTTTTCCTTTGATTTTATATAATTCGTATTGTTCTGTTGTTTTGCTTGTTAAGTATTTTTCCATTCTTTCTTCTTCTTCATGGTTTCTTCTTTTATCTCATTTGTCCACCAGGCTGTTTGTTTTTTCCCGTTTTCCATCCTATAAGTTCCACATATCTCTTTCACTGAATTAATTAGGATTTCTTTAAATAGCTTCCTTCCTTTTTGTGCATCTGCCTGTTTTATTATGTCCATTTTGTTCTTTAGTTTGTTTTCTGTTTTCTGTTGATATATTTTTGCAGTTTCTTTATTTCTAAGTTTATATGTTTTTATTTCTGTATGGCTTCGTTTTATTGTTTTTAATGTTTTTTCTATTTCGTGTCATTTTGTCTTATTTTTCCTATAAGCAAGTAATGGTTGCTATAGATTTCTGCACTTCTTTTCACTCTTACATCTAATATATTTTTCTTCTCTTCTTTTTGTGCTAATATATAATCTATGATGACTGAGATGAATTACCGGATTGCAAGCGTAATGTCGACCAATCACAGTCGTCGCGCGTGTGCATTCCAATTAGCAAGATTCGTAAAACCCCGTTCGTGATGCATATATTTTTGAATGCATCATCCAATTAATGCAATGGCAACAGTTTTTTAAAGCTAAATAACAAAAATACTCTTTGCACGTTAATGTTTTTATTTTCATTTTTCTTAGTCTGAAACAGGAGACGAAAATGCGCGTGAGTCAATTGTTTTGCTCTCAAATGTAGTTAATTTTGGTTTGTTAGATTGCTAGAAACTATTGGATCTTTGTGTTTGTGTTTTGTTTTCTAATTTCTTTTTATAGTTTTGTGTTGCTTGCATTGATTTTTCGTATATTTCTTATAAGCCTTTTACACCATATTAGTTTGTTGTTTGTTTTTAATTTCTTTTGCAGAAAAGGGTTATTTGATGGAAACATAAAGTTGGTTATCACTTCTGTTGTTACTACCATTCTTTTGTTTGCAAATATAAAATCAATTTTGTTATGATTTTTGTCTGAATCTTCTGTTAATCATAGTGTTTCTAATAAATAAATATCCATAGAGATCCATTGTTTTTACTTGTTCTGTTTCTCTGTTATTATTCTTAACATTGAAGTCTCCTGCTACTATAAGTGTGTGGTACAGATTTTTATATTCTTCTATTGTTTCAGCAAATTTGTCAAGCATATGGTTAACGTTTTCTTCTGAAACAGTAGATGTTTGACAATTGACTTGAATGATAATAATTTAATAGCAAGTTTTTTTCTTCACTCTTACTATGGATATGTTGTCTGATATTCCTTTTACTTTACTTACAGTATTTGCTAATTGTTTATTTGTATAGAAACCAACTTCTGATTGTCTTTTTTCTATTTTATGGAAGTATAATAGCTGATTCTGTGTAATAGCTATTCTGTGTTCTATTATTTTTTTACTATAACGTTTTACCTCTCAGACTGATTAGGTTTTATTTTATTTTTTCCTAAGCTGATTCAAGTTCTAATAGTTGTTTTTTCGATGTTAGACTTTTTATATGAAGGTGGATATAATGAAGTTGTGTTTTGCTGTGGAGGGATTTGTTTCACATTTTTCTACTTGGATTTAGTTGTTCTTAGTTTTGTATTACTTTTAGTGTTGTCCACGTTTATAGCATAGTTGTCATTTGTTTGTATGGATAGTAATTATTTTAGTCATTTTTTGAAGAGAATGACTCATTTGGAAAATGTTAGATATATCTGAATGATTGTTTTTCTGTTTGTTGGGTAACACCTGTTCCTTATTTTTGCTCTCTTATTAAATTCTGTTTACTGTCAATGCTGGCGAGTCCTGAATAAGTTACTTTCTCTCGATCTCATTTTTCTTTTGATTATTGTAACTGACACGCATAGCTTTTCTGATTTCAAAACCTTTTAATGTTTCTTTACGCTAATTATTGTTGGCCTCTTATAATTACTTTTCTTTTGTTTTTCTGGTAGACTGTTTTTCTGAGTTTTGCATTCTAGGGTTTCAATTTTCCTTTAATTTGACTATTTTAACTTTTATATTATTTATCTTGCTTTCTGGCTTCTTGTCCGTTTCACTCATCTTAGATATTGATTTAGTTAATTGTTTCAATATTTGTTTGTACATTACATACGAAATTTTAAATTTGATGTGTTAAATTTGTTTAAGCACATCTCTATAAACTTGCCTAAATTTATCTGAAAGCGATTTGTCTACCATTATCAGGTTTTATTCGTTACCACTATACAGAATTTTTTTTGTAAAACTTGTAAATTCACGTATTTTCCACTTTTTTTAGTACAATGACAGTTCTTGTTAACTATTTTTTACACTTCTTTTCTGTTAATTTTCAGATTTCCTCGCGTTGGTAGACATAATTGAAAATGAATTAAAGAGAGATTAGTTAATTTAGAAGAGATGTGTATGTTTTACTAACATAATGAATCTCTCTCTAATTCATTTTCAACCATTTCTAACCTCTCTGATACTTATATATAATTGCTTGGCTTTAATTTTTCCCTAAAAATTTATTTGTATAAACATAAAATATTAGATTATATTATATTGTAATTATTAATAGTAATAGTCGAAGTGTGCAAAACTACAGTTTGTGATTTATTATTTAGGTCTGAAAACACGGAATGGTTGAAGAACAAATCAGCTTTTGAGGAACATACAAGTTATATCTGTAATTTGATGGACACAATACAGAGTTCCAAAGTAGCTAATGCAGACACTGACGAGAGTGAGTCTGATGACAAGGAAAACAAAAATCAAATGCGCATAGCAGTTGAAGTGCTTTTAACGGAAGATCCAGGCAAAATATATGTAGTTTGTAAGGACGAAAAGACAAAGAAACAGCAACATGATTTACATCAGTTTCTGCAAGATCGTTACAGCATATACCATGAGCATAATGTAACCTGGCAGGTCAACGATACTTGTGTGGTCTTCCATACTTCAAAAAAGGAATATTTTCGCGCGGTGATCTTGAAACAAGTTGATGACTTAAATTATAAAGTCATGCTGCGGGACATTGCTGAAGAATTTTTAGTTTCTAAGGGCAACATCTATGTATTAGAAAATAGGTTTAAACAGTATTCAGAAGGTGCAATTCGATGTCACTTGAGTGGAATTATTCCAGCAGGAGATAAGGGCACGTGGAGTTCGATGTCTACTGAGTATCTCCGGGAGATATTTAAGAACAACGATATTCTTATGACAAGGGATGGTTCTGTTGATAAAATCCGTAAATCATTGCCAGTAATCATGTGGTATACCAAATATAAGTCAGGGGATGCACTGGAGCCTTCAAAACTCGTGCTTTGTAATGTCAACAAACTTCTTGTTAATAATGGATTAGCATTTAAACAAAGACCAAATACTAATGATATAAATGCAAGTTCTTCTATGGATGTGGAAACGACTAGAAAGCAAACAGAATTGCCTGTGCTTTCAGAACAAAAATCTGCCAATAAAACATCTGAAGCAAGTGAAGAAGATATTGTAAGTACAAGAATAAAATTATTATTTAATTGTTTTTAATTCACATTATATTGCATGTTTTAAAAATCTCTTTTATTGGCCATTTTGTAAATAATTTCTTTATTTTATTTGTAAATATTACCAGGTTATATATGATTCCTTACGCTCTAATAGTTTCTTCTTTCCAAAACTTTCATTGATTATTCGTGATTTTTAAAGTGTTTTTGGCATCATTGCTAGCACCAGGGCTATATGTTGGGAGCTAAAAAATATGGGTTGTCACAGTTGTACAGCTGCTCACAATCCCAACACAAGCAGGGTCAATGCCAAACGTTGTTTGCAATGGTGCAAAGCTTACTATCATTGGACTGTAGAACAATAGAAATAAATTCTATAGTGAAATAAATCTCGCTGCATAATCTGGCAATTCAATGGACGCGCCTGAGTTTGGCAGATGCCAGGAGAATCAAGTTTGATGATGGAAGCATCATAACTTAGGAATGTGGATCTCCCTGAGTCTCTTATAGTAAATTGGCTTTACCCCAAATTAATTGTCACCTTTGAGTGTTTTTTCTTCTGATTATTGGCAATTTTAATATGCATAAATATAATAAATATAAGATGTGATAATGTAACTTCCAGAATGCATCTTTATCCACTAATATTTTTTTTTATCATCAAGCATGTTAGTTTTATACTCATATGTTTATACTTGTGTGTGTAGTATAGAAGGTTGCAGCTATCTACTGCTGATATTACATAGCTTTATCCTGACGTCACTGACTAGTCATTTCTTTTTTTAACTGTTAGTTTTTTGTTTGGCCTCTGAGTGTTACAAAAAAGATAGTATCATATATGTATCAACCCTATGTGAGGTGAGTAGTAAATTGTGGGACATTAATCAAGATGAATGTACAACTGTGAATAATGATGAAGGGTTTCTGAAGTTGAAACTTGAATTACATACTAAGTGATTAATAAAATTTTTAGAAACATATTTTTGCTGTTTTACATATTTTCTGAGTAGGCACAATCTACCAATTATGGGGACTCTATGACTCTGTTGAGGTGAATAAAAATTGATTCATGTAGACTTTACTTATTCCTCCTAAGTTGTTAATCTAACAAGTGTTCATTTTATGTTAAATATTTCTTTGTTATAAAAAATATCTTTGAGATTAATTTTGTTATCTTATTAGATTGCAGATGATATACATTCTTTGAGACTGGAGGAGACAATTCAGAGCCATGAAGTTGCTAAAATTGATGAGGAAACATCGTTGTTCAAAGAAAATGAAGCCACATATTCCATGAACTTAGCAGTTGAAACGTCTGTTGACAATAAAGGAGCTGTGTGTTACACTGAAAAAGGTGTTACTGATTGGATTGAATTGATTGAAGAAGAAGAAAATGAAAAATCACATGCCACGACAAGCATTGCTCCAGAAATAATACAAAATGTACAAATCACGGATTGGTTGCCACCACGCTCATTTAGCGGCCATAGTTTTTATGCCGTGGCAACTTTTGTAGACTACGAGGCGTGTATTTACTTGCATGAATCAGAGTTGGAACCTGCACTGCATGCTATGGAGGAAAAAATGAAAGTGATATTTGATAATTTTCCTGCAGAGTCGCCTCATACTGTGTGGCTACCTGGCCAGTTATGCACAGTCAAATATCACATGAATGATAATTGGTATAGAGGAAAGATAATTGGAGTCAATGATAAAATGATTAAAGTGCGCATGATTGATTACGGCAACGAGGAGGATTGTGAGCATGAAGAATTGCGTCGTAATGTGATGTATATAGATATACCAGCTTTTGCTAACAAAATTCAATTATATGATGTATGTTCAAAGGAATGCTTCAAATGGTTAACATCTGATTTGGACGAATTGCATCGAAAAGTGGTCGAAGCCAAGATCTATGTGCAGGTAAAAGAAGACACACAACAATTGTATATTGCCACTCCTGCCATTGTTTATGCAAATAATGTTAATATTAATGAGTATATGCTCGCACATAGCACCAATTTAGTGAGGTATAATCCAAAACAGAAATACTCTGATAATGTATCTGACACCGAAAGTGATGATGTTATTATAGAAGAAATCTATTCTGATAATTTACTAATGTACAAAAATGAGTTGCTTTATAAATCAGATGAGCTAGACTCTGACAATTTGGAAGAAGATATCCAATTTAAGTTTTCTCATAGTCATTTGACTGAGAAGCTGATTGGACAAAACATACCAATATCTATTGTGAGCATTCACAGCTACAATGAATTTATTTTTGAGGTTTTAAGTGATTTAAAGATATTGGAAACAAAGGATCTCTTTGACAAAATTTCGCAAAGCATAAAAGACGAAGCACTCCTCCAGCCAGTTGTGCATAATCCGACAATTGGCTTAGCTTGCATCAGTAAATTTTCTGAAGATGGAGAATGGTACAGAGGGGAGATTGTGAGCATCGATGATGATGACTGTATTGGAATATGGTTTGTTGATTTTGGGAACTTTGAGAATGTTTTGAAGGAAAATATACGAGCGATCAAACGAAGTTGGTTAGAATTGCCCGTTGTACAGTACAAGGGAGAATTGCAGGGGGTAACTTTGCCTGATGAAGGTTATTTACCAGACGTCCTTAAACATATGGCCAATTTCTGCGGTGTAATCAAGATTGCGAATGTATTATCTGTAAATCCAATAATTGTCCAGCTGTTTGACAACAATCAGAAACTTCTCTACCAAGATCTGATTGATCATGGATTACTGTTGATTAACAGTGAAAGTAAGACAAAAGTGTAAGGCTGTAAGTTTATATGGATTTATGTTGTAAAATAGCTAGTTTCTACTTTTAAACAATTGTAATGCATGGTGTGATTTTGTTTTATTAAGTAGAAGCGTTTTTTATATTATGTGTGTAGTATTGAATTTTGGTTATCCATTTATTATAATCATTTGTATTAAGATTTTTTGTTAAAAAATAAATGTGAAGCTAAAAATCTTGATGTTTTTTGCTGATAAACCATTGTAACAAATAATAATAATAATATGGCTCTACCTCCCCTCATGGGAGTACGGCATGCGAACTGAGAGGTTAATGCTCTCATATGTTAGCTCCCTCTGCGCGTTTATCGTGCACCATCTCTAATGCGAGGAAATGTGGCAAGCACTGTGCCTTAGACGATTAATCCATTATTGTCCCTTGTTAAAAGTGCACGCACAGACTTGATTATTTTTTAGTGGCAGAGTAGGCCACCCGTCAGGTATCGGAGAGCGCTGGGGAATGAACCCGGGTCTGGCAGCATCACAGCCCGCCCCTCAACAACAAATCATCAGGTTTAAAAAGGAAATTACGTTCTTGAGATCTTTATATCTTTATTGGTATATACTGAGAAATTAACTTTCTTAGTTTTTTAAATAAAAATCGCTTAAGGGGCCAAATTAATCTGAATTAGTATTTAAGAGATATTCAGAGAAATTCATGGAACGATATAATCTTTAAAATAGGTATCCATTAAATAATTGTTGATATAATGGTAGAAGTATTTTTGTAACTAGTGTGACAGATATATTATTAATTTTAAAATGTTTTCTAAACCAATTATTGAGCCAAACGTTATACATTATTTCAAGGATTTGGGCCTCTTCTTTGTTGCTTATGATTTTTTTTTGGTAGGATTGTGACTTAAGACAAAAAATGGATTCTGTATGATAATCATAATTGAATTGGACAATAGTTAGATTATGAAAGAGTCCTCAGGAAATATTCAAGAGTGTCTTTACTCAATGAAGGCCACAGTGACCATATTGTAATCTAGCAAAGACATAATCAATTACAGTAGTCCTACTGCAGAACATTGAACCGAATAAAGGAAATACTTGGTAATTAATATTATGGGTATGTTATGTGAAACAAAGATTGACAAAGAGTATTGATGATAATAAACAGCGTACGTACTAAGATAGGAATTTGCATTAATTGCTGTTCTGTTACTTTAAACTAAATCCAATCTTTGAAGCCTAAGTAATATCACTAAAGGGGTTTTAAATTAAATTATCAATTAATATTAGCACATAAAATTTCACATAATCTAAGGCACTAAGTAGAATGAAGATGAGCTGACTATGTATGTAACGCTTTGGATGAATTTTTAACATAAAATCAATATATCATTAAAACTATTAACAACTGAGTTGTGAAGGGTACCAAAATTGTATTTGGAGGAAGTTTTTATTGGTTCTTTTTTGTTCTTGGTGTCTTTATCTAAGCAGCTTTACTTTAGTCTCAAATGTGTATCTTACATCACCCAGAAGAGATGTCTTTAAAATTCTCTTAATTCAGCCTATTAAAAGTCAGAAAAGCACTACGGTTAACATCTTTTGATCCTGAATTAACTCATTACATAAGTTTTGATGAACTTGGCGACCCATGTGTAGTGAATTTTTGAAAACGATTGTTATGTAGCTTTAGTGATGACATGTTATTGTCTAATTCACTTGATATTCAATTTGTTAATAAGCCTATTCTTGTTTTGGAATACATTTTTGTCTATTTTTCTCTTCTTGATTTTTTTTTCCAATTGAACGTTCTCTGGGTGTATGTATGGGGTGTATAAATTGATGATTTTACATTGGATCTCTTGGATGTTTTCCTTTTAGTAGTGGTTTGACATTGTCACTTGAAACAATTATCTGTAGCATACCTTAAATCTACAAATCTCAAATCTTGGTAGAATAGATTGCCATGTTCATTTGGAAAAATTGGATTGAATGTCATCAATGGCTCTTTTGAAATTTAGCAAATGTGTTATTTCCAATGGTTTTTACTATGGAAAATCAAACGATGCCTATGGGGGGAGGGGGCTATGGTGGGACAATTCAGTTTTGTTTTGCGAAATCTACAGAAGCAAGAAAAACGTGACCTAAGTCATTGTGAGGCAAAAGCAAGATCTGTTTTTCTTTTGAATATGCTTAAAATTGTAGGCAAACGACTTATTCAATTTGCTGTCCCTATTGTACCAATCTGCGAATTATAAAATCCTTGTACTTTGAGAAGACCCTGTTATGTAAGCATTGTTTGAAACACGCGACAATGCGTGGCGTCAGAAGTTATTTTGGTCAAGCCTATTCACCTAAAATAACGGGTCGCGTCTTAACGTTTTCGGATTGAGTTCAAAAGGAATCAACCAGTGCAAAAATCTGTATTGTTTTGGTAAGTCAGTAATGTGCATTTTGCTAAAGTTAATTTCTAATCTCAAAATCAGATAATGTTATTGTGCGTATTTAGCTAAACAGGCTCGACTGGCGGTGTTAACTGCAAGTTGCCAATAAGAAGTAGCATTGAACTACTTGCAGAAATCAACACATTTTTATATTTGATTATAATTTCGAACCCAAATGATACGTCACAGGTTTAAAGCCTTTATGAATTACAAACATTATAAAATGTTTTATCATGTAAATTTTTCTAAATAAATATATTGCAGGCATGATTCTTCCAGATGTAACAATTACCGATAATGTGTATCACCCAAATTTAGGATTCCTTTTTAAGGGAGAAATTATGTTTTTCCATCTTTTAATACACAACAAAGCTTATATGTTCTGATTTCCTTAACTAAAGACCATATTATTTTAAAGAAATGTATGAACTTTTCTTCCCAGCTCGCTTAGTTTTATCTCCATAGCTGGAAGCAAGAGATAACTTCACTGCTTTTAGTTAAAGTTGGTGTTAGGTCATAATGAGTATTAAATGATTTTGACATAGTTTCGCAATAAAATTTCCCGATTATCTAAAAAGACGTATTTTTCAATACCTTTTACATTTAATTTTGTTCATTTTGAAGTTATGTAACTTTCAAACAATTGCTGCTCATTTGTAGTAGCCTCCTGGTATGATTTTTTTGTACTCCAAAGATTGATTGCCTTAACAGTATTTTATAAATCTTAAGATATGAAAGTCCTATTGGTTTTCCACTTGTATGTTCGAACCAGCTTAATATGTTCCTTTTTAGATCAAGGTTGAAGTAAACAACTGAGATTAGTGTAAATAATATTTGCACTAGTCCAATTCAACATTTTTGACAACAAAATGGAACGTCTGACCATCGTTTTTATGTAAAAATGTTAGGATAGCATCCATTTTCAACTGTCGTTAAAACGAAGACAAATCTCATTTTTAGATGCAGCACTTACAAATATGTAAGCCCAAATTTTAACCTGGGAGTAGCAAAATCAGTGTTATCGCAATGAATTACTCCCACTTTAGACTATAAGCAAAAGCAGAGACGAGTTGACAATATTAGCTCAAAAAATTCAAATTAAGAGGGAAATTCAATATGTTTAATACGTCTGATCTCCTCTGAGACAGTGCAATGAATATGTAAATATAAACAAGGTAACTCTATGTATAAACAAACTCATTTCTCTCTGAAGTAGTTCATTCACTTTTTTATAAGGCTGAAACGTATCTTCCTTGGCATATATAATTGTGTTTTAAACATCTGTACTTGGGAAAACACCTGTGTTTTAGCTTTATAAATTTTTTTATTTGTAATTTATTTCCAACTCGCATTTTATGCTTCAAAGTGTAAATTACTTTGATCATGGCTGCGATCACAGATTACGTATCTGTGGTGCAGACAGTGTTTCCTGGCGTCAAGAATTTTATTACCCTGGACATCCCTTGTGCGCATGCTTGCTTCTACGCTAAATGATAACGGTACTGTTCCGTTTTTAAAACTGCAAACGTGAAAGCGCTCAAACTAAGAATTCAAATAGTAGTATAGCATCTTTACTGAAGTACAGCCGAAATTTAGTATAATATTGTTATACGATTAATCATGTCGAATTATCTTGGTAAGTGGATTGTGGATTAAGTTAACTTAAAGTGTGTAATAATTATTATATGAAATACCTAATTATATCTTTAGAATTTTAAAAGGTTCATTTATAATGAAATTTTTAGGAGATATCTGTTTATTAATCTTCCTTAATGCTTTTATAAAACTTTTTTGTAATATTTGCACTACAAATAAAATAACTTTCATGATAATAAATTTATTCTACAGCTAACAATTGACAGAAAAAAGCCCCTCGTTACCGAAAGCAAGCCTTCCGTAACGAGTGGTTGATTAATGATAAGTTTTGTTCCTGGCTGCTAAGAGATGAGGACAGGTTAAGAGCAAAATGTATCATCTGCCAAACAACGCTGACAGTTTCACTGACTACATTACACAAGCATGCAGTTACGATACAACATAAATGTAAGCTTTATTAACGTTATTAAGCTACTTTAAATTCACATTTGTTTCTAATATATTTGTTTTGTAAAACATTTGTTACAAATCATCCACTTTAGCGATCTTCTGAAAACTTTAACATTTACAAGAAAAAATTTAAAAACAGCTTCCCACCTAAAATGATAGAATTAAGGGGACGTCTGGTTTTTTTGACCAAAAAATCGATATTGAGATTTTTATTTTTTCAGACAGCTGAAAATCCTAGGATTATAATGCTTTTTTTATTTTTTCTATATCTCAATTTACCGCAAAGATGTACATGTATATGTACATATATATTTCGATGTTCGCCAAGCCATTTTTCCGCCTTGCAAGTTGTGACTTGTTTCTTCGAGAGAAACGTCGCGTTTTTTTGGATAAGATGCTGTTTGAGATTTTTTCTTTCAGCAAAACTGGTGCAAAGATATCCTGTCCACCGCACAACGCACGGTTTTTCAGGAAACGACTTTGGCGCCCTCTGGTGGAGTTAAAATGAATAATATAATTCAACAAAAATTGTTTTTGATGCCTTTCAATATAATTGTTCAAATGCATGATATCTTATATCTCTCAATAAATTAGATTTATATAAAAAAATATGAATATTGGCCAATTTTTACCCAAAAAAACCAGACCCTTAACAACTATAAGTCCAATACATGTAACAAGGAAAACAATACATTATACAAATCAAAAGCTAGGCAAATAGCTGCAACCAATAATACACGCTATGATCCTGTTACGTCACTAGTAAATTTTGAAGTATAAATATACATTGAATAAAATACTGTTTTTGCTTGTTTTATTTATGACAATTTACTTGCTTAGCTATGTATTTTTAAAAGCTGTTCTAGAAACTTTCTTTTTTGTAATTGTTACCGATCCCAAAGATTAAAAAGAAAGAATGTTTAATAAACGGGAACAGTACCGTTACCATTTAGCGTAGAAGCAAGCATGCGCACGAGGGACGTCCAGGGTAATAAAATTCTTGACGCCTGGAAACACTGTCTGCACCGTGCAGACTATGTCAACATAATCTTAACAATATTGCGAGTCCAGCAAACATGCTCAATATACGCATAAGTTCCTTTGGTGAAAATGGGCTCGGTGAGCCGGAACAAGACGCAAATTTCTCCTTAACGGAACTAGATAAAGGTTTCTATTGGATTTTTCAGTTTCTAGCTGATTACCCTTTACACTTCTAGGCCTGCGGTCTGGTTCAATTGGGGAACAATGCGAAGCGATCGTGCGTTTTCCACGCCTCTTTGAAAGGTACCCGTTCCCCATTCTCATAAATGCCTCATTTCTAAAATTGGCGGACGTATTTCGAGTTGGGTGAGTAGTTGTATACTGCGCATGGCAATTTTTATAGCGTTGTATGATTGCAGGAGCAACTTTTTGCGGTTGTGGGTTTTGAGAGTGTGTCAACAGAGTGAAAAACATTTGGACAAAATATCAAACGTAGACGAGTTTGTCCGAAGAGTGTACAGTGTGATACATAGTAATGATCCGATTGCTCGAGCTCTTACACTACGAACCTTGGGTGCCGTGGCGGGAATTATACCAGAAAGGCAGCAAGTACATCACAGCATTAGGCGAAGTCTGGATTCACATGACAATGTAGAAGTTGAAGCTGCTATTTATGCTGCCATTCAGTTTGCTGCACAGTCAAAGTAAGAAAACAATGTAATGTACTTTTGAAATTGTTTTGTTGCCCGTATAAGAAATAAACCTGCAAAGCTTGCAACGCATAGCAAAGTGGCGAAGCAGTCTCCCAAATTTGAGAACCCTGTAGTCTAGCTGACCTTTTACCAATCAGTTTCAAAATCACTAGCAAACAATCCTTTTTGGTCACCTGTCGATTAGTGAAAACAGAATTTGGAAATTTCCAGCCGTTCTCGAGTTTTTTGCTCAGATGGACAGACAACATGAAGTTAATAAGTGACTCCGCTTTGCTTTGCCACTTAATAATTCTAATCACTATTACTAAATGCAAGCAGTCTTTTGTGTTTAGGGGTTATTCTAAAACTCTTATCATCTAGATGTAGCAAATTAAATAATGTTCTTCGATATTTTTTCCAGTCCTGAGATATCAGCTATTAAAACTGTTATAAGTGATGTCCATATAGATTTTTTGATAATAAAATATTCGGAATATTGATCTTTACCGAAAGATTTTCAGATCTTTTGTTTCTTATGACAATAAAAAGAGGATCTGAAATGACGACTGGATATCTCCTTTTATTTTGGGATTTGTTTCTTTGATGATTCGACAATCTGACAAAGGGAGGCCCAGACGTTCTTCAAACTTAGTACACTTTTAGTAGTCCATTAGGACAACATAATGAGCCTTTAACAAGGCATCACAAATGAAGTGTTTTTGAGAAAATTGCAAGAGAAGTTTTATGCGTCGAATATATGCCAGTTTGTTGCAACTACGAACACGAGATGGTGGTGGCTGAGTGGTTAGCATTCGAATTTCATAACTGCTGGGGATTGAGTCTCACTTTGTGTTTTTTTTCCTATTTATATATTTATTTTTTCAACGTTGGTCATATTCTTTCATATATATATATATAGTGTGTGTGTGTGTGTGTGTGCGCGCGCGCGCGCGCGTGTGTGTGTGTGTGTGTGTGTAATGTTTCAAAGGAAATATACTATGAACTTTTATTGAATTTTCAATGTTATTTGGCTGTTTAACTAATTTTTATTATTACAACAATTATTATATTTATAATTATCGATAAGTAAACTACCAAACACATAAAGTTTTCCTGGAATCCCTTATACCTGCTATCGGGTAAGGTCTCCGGAACCGCTTGGCATCTGGATGCTTTGAAGAAGGCAGGTTTTGGCCTGGGCTCTATTTCTATAGGGTCGATGTGATAGAACACAGAAAATATGACTGAATAGTGCTTTTTTTTAATAAGGAAATGATCAATTTAATTGGCTTTCCATTTATCTACACTAAATCACATAAGTTTGATTGTTTTCACTATCATGTTGTTTCATTTTGCCAAGTCTATTACTTTTTTTTATTATGCATTTTTTTCTTCTTCTTTTATTTCTATCTTAGCATTGTATTTGCGTTATCATGCAAAATTTACATCAAAGCTTGGAATTGTATTTAGCATTTCATCCACTTTTTAAAAATCTACTTTTGTTGCTTCTTCCTTGTCTTCTATTAGGTTATAGATGTTGAACAAACAAAATATTCATGCATTTTTCCTTTAGCCATAAATTGTCTAGTTAACAATTTTGTAATCTACCATTGTTGTTCTGTAATTAGAAATCCTATCTGAACCTATTACGTTGCCTATTATATAGTCCTCTATCACTTGTCTCCTGATTGTTAATATTAGTTTCTTGTATTGCCATGATATCGATCTTGTATTTTTTGACCTCTTTGAATTATTTTACAGCTCCTTCCCTGCTTAGTCTTTTAACATTTGTAATAGCTGCTCTTATATGGTATTTAATGTTTTTTCTTTTATTTCATCATTCTTGCTAAACACTTTGGAATCCTTTGATTTTAAATCCTTTGTTGTGTTTGTATCTGTCACCTTTCTTTGCTTAAATAGTTTTTTGACAATCCAGCACTTAACCAGGCTTTTTCTTTCTTCTTTTAACCATACATAATTAACTCCTATTTGTATTTTTCAGTATCTACTAGTGTTTTTATATGTTATTCTCATAGTAGCTTATTGAGTCTTATATTTTTCCCTCTTTATTTGCAAATTTGCTGTTTATGTAGATATTTCTAGGCAATTTATATTTTTGTTTTAAAATTTTTAATTTTGTTTGAAAACTTACATTTTGCATCTATTATTTTCGAAATCGAAAATCGAAAGGTTTTTTTAAGTTTGTTATTGTTTACAGAGCAATCTCTTCGCCGGCCCCATGTTTTATCATATATTTGCATTTTACTCACATTCTGTTTTAATTTTTGCAATTCCTTTTTTATTTTCTTAAATTCTGCTGTCATATCCAAGTATCTTTTTTACGAATTTCCACTACTCTTCTATAATCTTGAGTTATTTCTTCTGAATATATTTGTGGACAAAATAGTTTTCAAACTCCGAACATGGCCTAATAGCCTAAGATCAGATAACACGATGCCCTGCAGAAACCTAGGAATAATTTAATTTACTTGCTACAGTGAATTTTTACTTTTATATATTTTAATATATAATAGGTCTAGTAAAAAGAAATCCATTATTTTTTCAATAGATAGCTTTAATAAATTGTATCTCGCGCTCTAAAAGTCCGATCGGTTTACACTAGATGGCTTTAGAAAGTTGACATTTCGTACTACTTATTTGACAGTTTTGTGAATAGTTGACTCAGTTTTCTTTGAGCTCATGTCAAAGATGGACACCAACAAAGAGAAAATACTCTATATTTTACAGTTTTTCTTCGATAAAGGTGAAAACGCAAACCAGGCGGCTGAAAATGTGAGTAGTGTTTATGGTTCTAATACTATAACGCGATCAAGCGCAGTTTTGATTTCGTTGATTCCGTTCCGGTAATTTCGATGTCAAAGATGCACCACGCTGTGGGAGGCCAATTGTCGAAAATGTGGATAAAATCATGAAAATGGCCGAGTCCGACCGTCATATAAGCACTGTTTCTATTGTCCAGGAGCTAAACATTGCACAAGAAACCGTTTGGAACCATTTGGAAAAAGCTGGATACAAAATGAAACTGGATGTATGGGTGCCACACGAGTTAATGCAAAAAAACCTCATGGACCGGATCTCCATCTGTGATTGCTGCAGAATCGCAACAAAGTCTGAAGCGGATGGTGACTGGCGATGAAAAGTGGATCACTTACGATAACGTCAAGCGAAAACGGTCGTGGTCGTAGCGCGGTGAGCCGGCGAAAACGGTGACCAAGCCAGGATTAACGGCCAGGAAGGTTTTGCTGTGCGTTTGGTGGGATTGGCAAGGAATCATATACTATGAGCTGCTCTCCTACGGCCAAACTCTTAATTTGAAGCTGTACTGTAAACAATTGGACCGTCTGAAGGAAGCAATCGCCCAGACTTTGGCCACTAGGACAGGAATTGTATATCATTAAGACAACGCCAGGCCAGACACATCAATAGCGACTCGCCAGAAGCTCTGGGAGCTTGGTTGGGAGGTTCTTATGCATCCACCTTATAGTTCGGACCTGGCACCAAGTGATTATCACCTGTTTCTGTCCATGGTGAACTATTTTGCTGCTGAAAAATTTGCTTCAAGAGAGGCTTGTGAAAATCGACTGTCCCAGTTTTTTTTCAATAGGGACGAGGGCTTCTATGAGAGAGCCATAATGGAATTACCTTCAAAATGGCAACAAGTTATCGAACAAAACGGCGCATATTTGACATAAACCGGTTCATTCTAAGTATGTTAAATAAAACCTTTCATGCATGCATGTGTGTGTGTGTGTGTGTGTGTAAGTAAAAATTCACTGTAGCAAGTAATTATACATCCTAATTATATTTTGTTTGAAAATAATTGTAGATATTCTTAAATGTACTAGTAGACAGGTTTATATTAGAAAAGATGTGCTTAACATTGGGATAATGCAACTCCGATGAAAAAGTACACAAAAATTGTAAGGTTAAAATATATTAAACATGACTTGATGTACTGGAATCTTTTGCTATGTATATAAAACCTAAGAGAATCACAGCTTAATTGTACAATTTAAACTGCCAGCACAATATTGTATCAATAGTGCCACTGTTGTTTGAAAATATTATCTTCTAACACCTATGTGATTAAAAATGCTAATTTAGACTTTTATTCTTCAGATATTATCAAATTTAAAACATCCTTATACATTTTCAGTAAACATTTTTGAAATACATAAACCTGATTTATTTTGTTTTTGTTTTATTTCAGGACGTTTGCTGTCAGTATGTGTAATAAAGTATCAGACATGATCCAAGGTCAGGCCACACCTGCTAACATGAAATTACAACTAATACCAATTCTTCAGTATATGCACCATGACACAAGTACATCCGCCATGGTTCGCAAGCTGTGCACTGATCTACTCCCTTCCTATCCTTCAAAGGATTTCGTTCTTGTAACTCTCAACACTCTCACCCAATTAGCAGCTGCTACATTGGTTGACATTCCCAGTCAGGTGAAAAGTTTCATGAAATTAACTTTAAATATTCATTAAGTATTTATAGGTATCGCTGTTGTTGCAATATCTTCGAACAGACCTTCGGTGGGATATCAAATCAAAGTCACTGCAACACTTATACCAACTTGCCAAGCCAGGGGCCCACCTGTGGCCACCTGGAGCTATCGATAGTATTGTTGACATGGCATTGCAGACTGAAGCTCCCAGAGTGTTGAGTCTGGCACTTGGTTAGAATATTTCCGCTAATGTCCAAATTATCAGTCCAAAAACATGTGTTTTTAGATGTTATTGGGGTATTAGCAGAGTCTCCGCAAGTATGCCATGAACATCAAGCGTCTGATTCAAAGTTGCGAGAATTTTGTACAAAAAATAGTTACTCATCCCATCCTGCGATAGCTGCACAAGCCATACAGGTTCTTACTAGAATTTCTTGTTATTGGTAAGTGCATAATCTTGTTTATCTAAATTGATTTGTAACAGGCTACCCTTGGGTATTTTTTGTACGAGATTTATTAAAAACTAGGGAAAAAACGTATGCATTGCGTAACCCTTGATATATGAAGCCTTAAATACGAATTAAAAACTTTTAAAGTCAATGACCTTCGATTGTGACAGATATACCAGGTGTACAAGTATGAAATGCGGATTTTTTTCGCAAAAAAAAATCGTTAAATTCAGAAGAATGATAAAAAATGGTTTATTTAAAATATGGGTGGGTGGGGTCTGGGGGGCCGTGCGGGCGTGTGGGTGGGGGATCGTGCGAGCGGGCCTCGTGCGTGCGTGCGAGCGAGCGGGCGGCTGGGTGGGCGCTTAGGCGGACGGACGTTTAGGCGTGCGTGCATATGTGTGTGTGTGTTCACAGAAACACTGAGCATTCAACATGTGATCAACCTACATTGTAGTTTCATGATGGAAAGGATTCATGGATCGTGCAGGAGAACAATGACCCAAAATATTGAAGCATAACATGAAAAATCAATAGTGACATCACTATGATGGAATAGCTTTTTCAATTGCTGGTTGATAATTCGATAGAAAGTGGTTTAAGCTTTAAGAAACATACTTTGTATACGTAATTCTTTACTCAAATAACTTTACAAGAAATTTGATCTACTACTTGAATTTTTAGTTCCAGCAAAGATAGTCGTTCTTCTAAATTGTATATCTAATAGTTACAATTTTAGAACACGATTAAAAATCTTACTTTGCTTAAATTTTTAATGAACATAAAGTTCTTTGAATACTTAAAATTATAAGGGTTATTTTGGAATATTTTCTTTAAAACGATATTCATTTGTTCCATTCAGTTATCGTGAAAATATGGAGGCTCACGGTGCTAGAGAAGTCATATCAGCCTTAGAAACCTTAATATTGCTACTTACGTTTTCTGATGACAAATACCCATATCAGTTGAAGCTTGCCCTAAAGTGTGCTGTTCAATTGTGTGAAGCTAAACGAGAGCATTGTGAAACATTTGTGGAATTATTAGGATCCAGTTTGAAAACTGTCGATGGTATGCGATTTTCATTCATATAAAATTATAAATCATAAACATTTTCAGGAGATTGCACAGTAACAATCTGTGAAGCTCTAGGTGCTATAGGTGGATTGCAGCCGGAAACCCTGTTGCCATTGCTTAATGACATACTGAGGCTGTTAAATGAACTTGCAAATAATGATAATCTAAAGCCACAGCAAAGGCATGTGCAGGTGATGCTCTGCACGCTGGTGTTTCAGACTATGGCTGGCTATCAGTGGAATTCGGAAACCACTGAAGTGATAGAGAAAGTAACAGCCAACAACAATCTGTGGGCCAATTATCGCATCGCTCGTGCTGCCGTTAGATATGGTCACCACAGAATTGCTTTGACAATATTTTCAGGCTTAACAGAACAGGTCAGCTCAGAGAATCTGCACTTTTGGCTTGTCTGCTTGAAGGAGATGTGTCATGCAGAAGCTCAGCTCCTTAGTGATAGCGGTGGTGGAAGCTTAGTTGATCGTTTGGATTGTGCTGTGGTTCATTATAATAAAGCAATTGCAGCACTAAAAGTAAGTTGGAAAGACAATTCCTTCATCAATGCATCAATAACAAGTAGCATAGCAAGCGCTTATTTTATCAAGCACTAGTAACTAATTATAAAGACATTTTAGAGTATACTAAATAATTTTAGCTGTTTTGCTTAATAAACTTTTTTATTACAGGCTGCAAGCACGCCATCTAACAATCTGCAATTTCAAGCAGAGTATATGCGAATACGGACTGAGTTTCTGCAGTGTCTTGTACAATTGATTCATACTTCAAATATCCTTTGTATTGTTCCTCCTCCTGCTATAGCCTCTACCATTGTGCAAGCAACGCGTGATGAATACCAAAGACATGGATACATTACCAATCAGATGCGGAAGTGCGTTAAGGAGTTCAAAAATTGTGGCGAGCTCTACTGGAAACTGTATCAAACTGCTTTTGATGCAGATCCAGCCACTCTAGAAAATATACAAATGTATATTTTTGTGTTATCATTGTATTAAGATGACACTTCTTATTGCATTTGTTATAGTTTACAGCAGATGTGTGGGCTTGTAGAGCAGTGTATTGAGAATATCTGCACAACAGGTAAAAGGATCGAAGACGATCCAATAGAATTCAGCTACCAAAACGCTAGGCTCGAATCGCAGCAACTTGTGCAAGGCTGCCAAAACACTGCTAAATTGGCTCAGGCAGTTAATGATACAATGGCTCAACAAACAATCACCCACAAGGTACTAGATTGTCGTCATACTGCAGTTTTTACTAAACCCTTAATGTTTTAGCATATTAATATTTTAAAGAAAACGGTAGAAGTTTTAACAAATGCTTCCTTGCCCATTCCTCGGTATTTCTTCCAAGTTCTTCAGTCAACTAACCTCAAATTGGCTATATCACCCCAGCCCCGTGTGATGGGTGAATGCATAAGTGTGCAGTCTGGCTCTCAACTGGCAGTTAAGGTTGAAGGAATTGTTCAGCATGGCCAAAGGCCAGGCCTGTTCAGGCAAGTCGAGCAAATCTTGGTTGGTGTAAGCTCTCAGCTGCAAGCAAGCACTAAAAACAAAGAAATTGTGGACACAAAGGTAAATTTAATAATGTGCGATAAAAAATGAAAATTTGAAGAATCCAAAAATAGCTGTTTGTGGAAAAAATTTATATGCATAAATCATCAATTTCATTATAGACTGGAGATACAACTTTAATTCTGAATCAAACAGTGACACCACACAAAGATTTCTTTACTGCACAATTTCTTCTTGCATTTCCTCGAGGCGGGCAATATTTGCTGACCATAGAGGCATCTGTAGTGGATGAAAACAGTAACATTTGGAAAACAGGCCCACGTTCAACATTGACTGTGAAAGTACCTGAGGAAACTAAGCCTGCTCCGATAAGCATGCCAGGCATGGCTACTACAATTAACAATGTGTAAGATTTTTTTTATTTGCTTTTTGTTTCCATTTATTGCATATAGAGTTGTATACTGATAGAATTTTGTATTTTTGGAAGTGGGTAGAGAAGTAAAAAACATTCTGGAAGGTTAGGTCAAAATTAGTTTAACAGTAGCCTATATGACACCCATTAAGAAAAATCTATTAGGGACTATAAAAGTTATCTGGTTTATGGTGACAATATGAACAAATAAGGTGAGTTTACATATGTTATTGACTGTTCTGAATAGATTGGTGAAGGTGTTGAGTTAATTATATAAATCATTTGGAAGATATCAACAAAAGATGTGACTTACATCTGGAGAGCATTTATGCCCTAAGGGTTTAATTTTGTGCATGTGTCACGCTTTACGGTTAAATTTCAGCTTTATCTCTTCTTAACAAGTTAATCCTACTTATATGGAGTTAACATTCAGTAGTCATCGTACAAAGAAAAACTTTCCCACTAAAATCTTAATCAGATATGTGTAATATGTAGTGAAAGACAAGAATTCTCATATATTGGTTATTACGTTTTACAATAGTTGGAAACACTAATATATTGCGATGACATTTTGTATGAACATGAACAACTTTTGATAGGTATGCCATCTATTTAGCAATAACATGCAGGTCCACTATAACTGCTTGTTCTTCTATTCTTCCACATGTTATCTGGAAACTCAATTTTAGTTAATATGAAAGGCTTATTTGCTTTAAAATTATAAAAACCAAATGCATAAAGAGTTTTGTTGTCTCTTTTTGTAAATACCAGTAAATTTGCATGGAACTTTGAAAATATACTTTTTAATTGCTGGTCCTAGTTCCTTTTATACTTATGAGTCGTTCTGAGTATTGCAAAATCTAATAATTAGCGTATATACATTTCTTATCATATATATATATATATATATTCAGCTCGTTAACCGCAAGCAGTTATGGCTACTTATTTAAATAAGTTTTCCTAATCCTTTTTTTGGGAGAGATTAGTTCCCATTTCATTTCCTTCTATTCTGTTAATTCTTTACTTGTTTTAGCTTCCTTTGCTATATTTGCCCATTCCTTCCTATTTTTACATTTATTTTTCCAGTTCTTTATTCCTAACTTCTTCAGGTCTTCCTCTACATCATCGAGCCATCTCAAACTGGGTCTGCCTCTTCTTCTATTTTCTGTTGGTGTCCATTCAGTGATTATTCTTATTGTTCTTTCTCTATCTGCTCTCATTATGTGTCCTAGCCATTTTATTCTCTGCGCTTTTATGTATGTGACAATGTCTTCTCCATTCATTTCCTTTGTTAGTTCAAAATTCATTCTTGGTCTGAGTTCGTTTTCTTCTGTTTGTACTGGTCCAAGTATTCGTCGTAATATTTTCTTTCGAAAACTCTTAAATCTTCCTCTTCCTTTTTAGTTAAGGTCCATATTTCTGTTCCGTATGTTACTGTTGGTCTGATTAAACTCTTATATAATTGTATTTTTGCTTTTTACTTAGATATTTGGAACTTAGGTAGGTTTTGTTCATGTAATATATTTTATACCCTAATTGTATTTTTGTTTGGTTTTTCACTTCCACGGTATTCTTTATTATAAATTGTTACACCTAAATATTTAAAATTTTGGACGGATTCAAATTTATAGTTCTTAATTTTAAAATTTCTTCATTTTTATTGAAACTATATTTTAGATACTTTGTTTTATTTTCACTAATGTTTAAACCCATTTCTGTTATTTCTTCCTCTAACTTTAGAAAACTTTTAATTAACCCTTCCTTTGTTCTACTGACAATTGTAACGTCGTCTGCATAAGCAACAATTTGCGTATTTTTGATGTTTATCGTCCCTTGCAACTCAGATCTTCTAATTGCTCCTTCCAAGGCAATATTGAACAGAGTAGCTGATAGCATATCTCCCTGTCTCACACCCTGATGTACATTAAAGCTGTCTGTTGTATCGTTTCCAATTTTAACCACTGCAGTTGAGTCTCTTAGAGTCATTTTGACGAGGTTTATTATTTTCTGTGGGATCTTCATGTTACTCATTTCTTCTATTATTTTTTCTCTTAATACCCTATCAAAAGCTTGTGTGAAGTCTATGAACAGGATGTATAAAGTTATATCATATTCTTTTGCTTTCCTAATATCTGTTGCATAATATATATTGCGTCTGTGGTCGATCTTCCTTTTCTAAAGCCTTGTTGGTAGTCTCCTAGTTCCTTTTCTGTGTATACTTGTAGTTTATCTTTAATTATTTTTGATAACACTTTGTAAACTACATTTAGTAGCGTGATTCCTCTGTAATTTGAGCAATCTTCAGGATCTCCTTTCTTATGAATCGTAAATATTACGCCTTTTTTCCATTCTTCTGGCATTCTTTCTTCCCTCCAAATTAAGCATATAAGTTCGTACAATTTTTCGTGTAATGCGTCTCCTCCATATTTTATATATTCCGGTAGTATGTCATCGCTACCTGGAGCCTTATTGTTTTTTAAATGCTGTATTGCCCCTTTTATTTCTTCTACTGTTGGTTCTTGTATTGTTGCATTGTTCGTCATTATTTCTTTTTGTGCTTCTGCATTCGTTTCTCTTTCATTTCTGTATAGTTTTTCATAATAGTTCTTCCATATTTGGTGTATTTCTGTTGTTTCATATCTTGTCTTGCATTCTGTATCTTTGTATCCTCTAGTTTTTATTCTAAAGTTTTTCTTTTCTTGTCTTACTTTCTGATAAAACATTCTTGTGTTGTTATGGTTGAATTCTTCCTGTATGTCTTTTATTTTCGCTTCATTCCACTCTCTCTTTTTTTGTTTACATATGTTTCTTGCCAAGGTATTTGTAGCTTTATATACTTGTTTATCTTCTTCCATTTTTGAGTTCAGCCATTTTATCCACGATCGATTTTTTTCTTCACTTGCTCTCTTACAATCTAAATCGTACCATTCTTTACTTCTCTCTTGTTTCTTACGTCCTATGTGTATCTCTGCAGTTGTTAAGATACTATTTTTTATATTATTCCATTGGTTTTCAATACTATATGTCAGTTCTGTGTGGGTTTGTTGTTGTTGGAGTTCTCGTGTTATACCTTTTTCTAGTGCTTGTTTTACTTTTGGGTCTTTTATTTGTCTTACATCCCACTTGTTATTCTTTATGCTTCTTGTTTTTCCAATTCTGCATTTTTCTCTCTTTAATCGTTGAGATTACCAATATATGATCTGTGTTTGCGTTGGCTCCTCTGTAGGATCTTACATCTTGTATATTACTAATTCTGTTTTTGTTGCAAGTATGTGGTCTATTTGACTAGTTGATGTTTGGTTTGGGTGGATCCATGTTATCTTATGTCTTTTGGGTGAGGGAATTTTGTGCTGGCAATAAATAAATTCATTGCCGCTGCTATATTGCATAATCTATTCCCATTATCATTCGATTCTTCGTGTATTGTGTGTTTACCTGCCACTGCTCTTATATGTTCTTCTTTTCCTATCTGTGCATTCATATCTCCTAATAATATTAATGTGTCATATTTTGGTGTTGCATCACATTCTTTTGCAGTTTTTCATAAAACTGTCCTTCTTAATGCTCTCTTCTTTTCAGTTGGGGCATATATACAAATAAGGGTAGTATTAAACATTTTTCCTCTAATTCTTAGTTTAGAGATTCTATCACTTATAGGTTCAAATTTCATTATGTTAGGTACCTGTCTTTTCGCTACAATGAATCCTGTGCCATTTCTACCTTGCTTTTCTCCGCCGCTCCAGAACAGTGTATACTTGTTTTTTTGTTTCTCCATGTCCTGCCCATCTTAGCTCTTGTAATGCAATAATATCTATATCATAATTTTCCATCGTTTGCATAATATCATTCATTTTTCCAGGTTGCAAGAGTGTTTTAATATTCCATGTTGCTATTTTTGTTTTATATTTTTTTGCTTTTCTTTTCTTACTTTTCTTCTTAATGCTTTTTAAATTTCGTGTTCCTTCTCCTATTTCTGTATTTGTATTTTCTTGTCTTTTTTATTTCTGTATCCTTAATCATGTCCCTTACACTTTGCCGTATCTATCGTATCTTGTGTTGCCGTTTTCCCGTTTATTGCTAGTTTTTTGGACTAATCGGGCTTATGAGTTTTCCTAACTCTTCGTTCCACATCCATACTTGGCCGTTTGTTATTAGTTTTTGATATCCCATGATTGCAGTTTTTCCAGCTTTTCTTTCCTCCTCCACGTGCTTTTTAATTATCTTTTGTATTTCCCTTTCTTTGTATGTTAAGTCACAATTTATATACACATTTTTTAAATCTTCTATTTGCTTTAGGGTATTTTTCTTTTTCAGGATTCCAATTTTTTGTTTCATGTTTTCTACTTTAAATAGGCAGCGGCTCTTATCTATTTTGTGCGCTGTTTCTATCTTGATTTCTAGAGCCATTTTTGTTTTAATGAAATTCTCTAACATTCCTTTCAGCTCATCTTCACCTTTTGTGCTGATTTCTAGTCCACTTATTATAAGATTTTTCTTTCGATTAACTCGTTCCATGATCTCATGACTTCTTTCTATTCCTTCGATTCTTTCGCATTTCGTACTCAGCTCGTCCATTTTCTTTCTAAGATCTTGATTCTCTTTTTGTAACGAGGCTACTTGGTTGCCATACGCTTGTTGCTCTTCTTTTAAATTTCTTAAATCTTCCCTTATTTTCTGCATTTCTCTTCCTTGTACTTTTTGCTCATGGCGAAATTCTTTCATGTCTCTCATCATTTCACACATCATCTCTTTCAGCTCCTTCCATTCCTCAGTGCTCTTGTCATTGTCTTTATTCTCAAGTTTGTCTTCTTTAGTAGGTGATCTGGCTGTTTTCTTACTCCTCCCAAAAGCTTCTGTATCTTGCCTTTTCCTTTTGCCGTCCTCGGTCGATGAGCCATCACTGTCATAATTATATCGTTGCATTTTATAATTCCTTTCTCTGTTGTCTGCAATCACGCTTCTATCGACTGTATGGTGTGTTGTCTAAATTTCAGGTAAATTTGGGTTTCCCTTGAATGGCAGAAACTACTTATCTCTCTTATCAATATTTACAAATAGGTTAAAAACGAACACAGACTTTTATTTTCTGACCTTTTAATATTCGCTAATTATTTTTATTTGTCCACTTTCTCTTCAGGTAACACTTTTTAAATTTTACACACTTCAACAATTAATACCACCAGAAACGCTCCAAAAATTGACTTAAATTTCTTAGTGATAACACATACTCAATATATACTCTTTCTTCTTATCATATACTTTTGTGAAATTGACAGCATTCTCTCATTAACTATAATAGAAACTTTCAATTAATTTACTTCACATGCTCTCCAAATATACAAAATTGTTTTAAAAGCTTCACCTGTGATTGAAATTTTCGAATTACTTTGTGTAACACAACATGTATCTACTTTAGTACAATCCTTTATATCTTGTATTGTGTTTCGAGTGATGTCAAGTGAAAAGAAATTTTTATGCTTCTTAACTTGATATTCTTCTTTGTATACTCATTACCTGCATTATCTTGGAATATCGTATAGACATATGGGGTCTCCTTCCCCCTCTCCCCTCGTTTGTAATTTCTTTTAAACTGTTCTATCAAATACAATTTTTGTGTTACATGTTCTATTTTATTGTTTTTCTTTTATTGCGATTTGCATTATGGAAAATTTTCTCTTTATAGATAAAGTGTAATCCTGAATTTCAGTTTCATCCTCGTATTGACATAATTTCTGTTTAATTTTTTTCAAAGGTTGTACAAGAGTGATGTTAACTATTCTTTTTAATAAATCATCACCTCTTTTGGACTTGCTTAAGATGTTTAAAGAGGGATGATTTTGCCAAAAATTCTATATTATTGCTAGTACTATCTTTTTTAATGTATCAACTCATTCTTTAACATTAGGCTGCTCCAACATAAACGGATAAATAGATAAATACCATTTGCTATAAATCGGCTAGGCGAGTTTGAGATATTGGATTTAAAATAGTCTCAACAGAGCTATTATTTTATTAACTTTGATTAGATTTATGTTTATTACTGGAGGACTAATTTTATGAATGAAATAAATATATTTAGATGAATATGAAATTTATAAAATGTGTCAATTTGAAGGATATCTGAAGAAATGATTGAATGTACAGAATTACAAAATTTGAACCAATAACAAGAAACGAATTTGGATTTACATTTATTTGACTTCATTATACATATATTATGATAGGTGTAAAGGTAATTTATTAATATTATAACACTCACTTTTTCTATTTCTTTTTAACCCTAGCCAATGCTTGAATCTCTTCTTTTGGTAATCCTCTTTTCTTTAAGGCCTGTTACATATTGTCATCCCATGTTTTTATGGGGCGTTCTCTTTTCTTCCTTTCCTGTATTCTTGTTTCCCATGCTCTTCACTTGTCTTTTATCCTTCATACATGTTAAATGTCCATACTATCCTTGTTCGTTTCTTTTGATTATTTCCAAAACAGGTTCTGTCTCTAATTTCTCTCTTACTATGTCATTTCTGACCTTGTCCATCCTCATTATTACTGGTATCGCTCTGAGGTACTTCATAGCCAAGCTATTTTTCCGTCTGTTTGTGGACGTCCAGCTTTCACAGCCAAAGCTTAGGATAGGCACAAATATCGATTTATAAACACTTATTTTGGTTCTTCTAGAGATTTCTTCCTAATAATTGTGTTTCATATACTATGATAGGTTTTTACTGCACTTTATAGTCTTGTATGAATTCTCTCTCTCGTTCTCCTTTGTTTTATGAATACCCCCAAGTATTTGAACGTTTCGACCTGTTCAAGTTTCTTTCCCTTTAGTTCTGTTTCAGCATCTGTCTGTACTGTTTCTATCCCCATAATCTTTGTGTTTTCAACATTTACTTCCCAAGTTCTGTTCTTCTAAAGTTCTATACAATGTCTTCAAGTTCGGTCGTAGTTTTTGTTGACTGCTTGCAAATGCGACTTTGTCATTGGCAAATGTGCATGCCTCAAATCCATTCTGGTGCTAGATTCTTGTGACCTACGTATACTTTTTTTTCTTTTTTATTTCTTTTAAGATGTCATCCATTACCACGTTGAACAGCACTGGACTTAATAGACCTCTTTGCCTCAGTTCTTTCACTCTAAATTCTTTGGATTCAAGATCATCAGTTCTAACATAGTTTTTTGTCTTAGTACACAGGCTCATTATTGCTGTCCTTAGATTTATATTCACATTTCCTCTTTCAAGACGTCGTCTTACTTCCCTTCTTGAAATTGTGTTGAACGATTTGATTAGACCTATAAATGCCCTGTATACTTTACATTTTGATTTGGTTCTCTCTATTATCTGCTTAAATATGAATATATGATCCTATATGCTTCTTCCCTTTCCAAACCCACTTTGTGATTCTTCTAACTGCGGTTCAACCTCATTTTGTAATCTTTTTTCCAGTATTTTTTCATAAACTTTGGAAGCCATACTCAACAGAGTGATTCCTTTATAGTTCCCGCACTTTGTTTTGTCACCCTTTTCAAATATTGATAGTATTATTCCAATTTCCCAGTCCGTCGGTATTTCTCCTTGGTTCCAATGCCTTGTTATGAATCTCTATAAGAACTTTTGATTTCATTAATAATAATAGGAAAAACATGATGACAGCAAATGGAAGAAGATCTGCAAGACATAATATTGTTAATTGGGAAAGAGAATATATGGCCAGAAAGACATGGAGGAAGGAGATACAAGCCATAGATCAATTACTGATATAAATTTACATTTCTGTAAAGAAGCACTCTTTTGTATATGATTGTCACTTGTATTTTACATTATCGATGTTTATTATTTATTTACCATATTTCTGATAATTCATGCATTATAATTATAAATTATATTATAAAAGAAACTTGATATGTTTCACTATAAGAGGTAGTAAGTTTATTATTCTACAGATTGTAGACCTATTTTGGAACACATAAACTGTATATTTTACAAACAGTCCCAATCTACGGACGAAATAAGAGGGTTATAGATTTTTGTATAGGTTTTCTCTTTTTACTCCTATTTTTTCAAGTAGCAAAATGACTCATACAGACAGCTACAGAACTATTTACAAAGTATCTTGACCACTCAGGTGGATAAAAAAATTTCAAACTATGACATTGACTTTCTTTGTTAATCAAAACATTGAATGTTTACCTGTAAACAAGGATCTGATTTGTCAATCCTTTGAATTCAAATTAAGTTTTAATGGAATATAAAGGTAGTATAATCAAATAGAAATATTTTAAAGAAATGTTTCCTTTAACTTTTCCAAGTTTTCTGAGTAGTCCTATGAAGGCACATTCTGTTAGGGTTGTGAAGATATTACTTTGATAATTAACAAACACATCTCTTGCAAAGCTATAAAGTATCACTTACTGTACTTTTCTTTCAGAATTTTGATGTCTGAAGACAGCCTCTTCATCAGACCCAATCAAAAGAAGACTAATTAGGGATAAGATTGGTAACTGTGATGTAGCAGTATATTTACAGTGTATTTGTTTATAATATGCATGAGAAAATTGATATCTAAAATAAATAACTGCGATATTCACATATTATTGACATTATTACAAAGCATGAAGAATAGTTCAAAATGCAGTGTGGTGTCTTAAATGTGGTAATACGTGGAAAATGGCTTCATTGTTGTGAAATCATTTACCTTTCTAGTGTTTGTGTTTTTATGCAATAAGTCACTTATGAAGAAGATAAGTAAACCGAAGAAAATTCCCATGCAAGGTTATAGCAGTTATTGAATAGTGAAATTGAAAATAAATGAATATAATGAATATAGGCTAGAAAACAGTATACAACAAAACGTTAGTGTGTGTAGAATTTTGGTCATTTTGGGGAAGTACAGATGAATAAAAAATAATGAGTTATTTATAGTTCTTGTTGTTATAATTAAACATTTAGGATTATCTATAATCCTAAGGTTTGTTGAGTGATAAAATATTAGTGGTTCTCTGAATTAGCCAAAATCCACCACAGAAGTAGAGACCGTATCAGTTCAGTGTTCATTTGCTTTTCAAACAGTGAACTGCTGTTGATTGTCTGAAGACAGCCTCTTCATCAGACCCATATCAGGCAGAGAACTGATTATATTAGGGATAATGGATTGGCTAACTGTGATGTGGCAGTATATTTACAGTGATCAACTAATCTGAAAGTTTATAATATGATGAAATATATGATATCTATAAATAAATATCCCCATGTAGTTCACTGGACTAACTTATTGAGCATTACTTACAAAGCATGACACTAGTTCAACACATGCAGTGGACTTTGGCTGCTGATCTCAAAGATGCCTACTTGAAATGATCATCAGATTTATGTGACAAATTTCAGTAATTAACATCAGTATAGGGCAACAGCTGTAGCTTAGTGGAAAAAATTTATGCAATAAGGTCGTTGACTGTCTGAAGAAGATGACAGTCCATTTCCTAAGAAGAATTCCACATTGCATAAGTTGTTGAGACCTAGCAGTTGTTGTTAATAGTGAAATTCTGAAAAGTATTCAACAGGAACCATGTCTGTAATGTTATTGGCTGTAAACCATTTCATAGGCATCTACAAAACAGTTAGTGCTAATACATAGAATTATTGATATTTTGATCAGTACAGATGAATAAAAATAATTTGTAGTTATTTATAGTTCTTGTTGTTATAATTAAACTTTAGGATCTCTCTATAATCCTCTTCAAGGTTTGTTGAGTGATAAAATATTAGTGGATATTCTCTGAGATTCACGCCCAAATCCATCAAACATAGTAAGTAGAGTTGCTCTAAACCACGTTTTCAATCGTTATACTACTATAATAACGTTTAGAATTTACATAATTTGCTAATTTCAAACAGTGCAACTGCTGAATCTATTTTTCCTTTCTGTGATACCTGCTATAATCCATAGGCAGAGAACTCGATTTATTATGTTTCCATAAATGGACTTTGGCTAACACTGTTTTGATATTCTAAAGAGATCAACTATTCTGAACCAGATTTGTATATATCATGCTACTATATATATATATATAATCTAAAGTTCGTGTACTATTAGTTGTTGAACTATGCAATTTATCTATTCTGTTCATGCTGCTTAGCACTGAAGAACATATAGCGCCATACTTCTTTTACACCTATTGGTTCGATTTAGCAGATTTATTCTACGGGTCTTCAATTTTATCCTCCATCTTGTTAAATTGTCATATTCATTAATATAATAATTGCTATCACATCCAATATGCTTTATATTTCTAAGAGGACGTGTAACTAGCTCTATAGTGATTTCTGATGACTTAAAAACGCTTTGTATAAAATTTGAACATCACCAGCTTAATGCAAGAATAGAAATGATACAATTTGTTGTTAATCACTTATTATTTTTATTTAACTGATGTTACAAAAAATACAAACAATACTCCCCCCACAAAAAGCTTTAACAATAAACGTAGATTAGTAAAATACATTTGCAACAATTATACAAAAATAATGTGTATATTTTAAAGTATTCCATAAATATAGAAATGTAATACTTTAGATAACAAAAATACATACAAATATTGACTGCTTAAACATTACTAAGGAAAACTTCTTCCTTCACAATAGGCGAAGTTTCATATTGCTTCACTTCAATTTTACCTTTTTTATAGTCTCCACTTCTCCCTCCACTTTTGCTTAGTAGAATTATATCGGAAATAGTGATATCGTGACTTACAGATTTGCACATGTCGTAGACTGTTAGTGCACTGACAGAAACTGCTGTTAGTGCTTCCATCTCCACACCAGTTTTCCCCTGGCATTGGATTGTGGCATGAATTATGACTGCTTTCTTCATCTCGTCCAGGTGTACAATAACTTTAATGTTTGTTAATGGAATGTTGTGGCACAGAGGTATTATGTCAGACGTTTTCTTAGCCCCGATAATACCAGCAATTTGCGCGATGTTTAGGACGTCTCCTTTTTTCAAGCAATTCTCCTTGATTAGTTCTGTAATTTGGTGTCCGACATATACTGTAGCACGTGCTCTTGCGCTGCGCACTGTTATATCCTTGGCTGTAACGTCTACCATCGAAGCTTTGCCTTGATGATCAACGTGCGTTAATTTCTCATTGCCATTAGTTGAATAAAAACGCAAGATTTGTGATGTAACGTTATTGTTGGAAAATAGGTGAGATGTTTGGATGAAATTATGAGAACTGAGCTGCCATAGACTTAAATACCTATTTATTTTAGATTTGGAACGTATTTTACCTGAAAAGAAAGAACATTTTTAGTAATCCAATAGCAATTACCATAGTATTTAATAGTTAAGGAAAATGGCAATAGAGTTAATTCACACACTTCTATTTAAGAACCCCCAAAAAAAGCATGCAGTTGCAAAAGTACCTACTAGAAAGAACATTAACATCATCCACCAATAAGTATCATAGGTCGGTTTTCCATACGAGAAAGATTCATCATGCCTGCAACAAGTTTATAATTTTTCCTATTTCGAGACCTATTATTTAACCATACGCTTAAGCACAAATCAAGGTAGTGATTAAACGATCACGAATTTTGAGTCTAACCTGCATGCTGCTTTTTTTTCCTCTTAACTGCAGCCGCAATGAGCGCTATCAAATCATCTTCTTTACACCCGCTTCTGAGAGCATCACGTAGAGAAACTTCTGTATTACCAAATAGACACACTTTCAAATTGCCATCAGCTGTAATTCGCAATCTGTTGCAACTACCGCAGAAATGTTCACTCATTGAGGTAATAAAGCCAACTTGCCCTGCATATCCAGGAACCTTCCAAGCCTAAATGAACAAATATTGCAGGAGCACTGAAAATGTATCAAATTTGAAGCCTACCTTTGATGTGTCATTGGGTCCATTTCCTAAGGGATGGAAATCGGGCCAAACATTCCTAATGTTTTGGACCATTTTTTTGTAGGGCACCATTTTTTGCACCTCCCATTTATTCCCGCTGAAGGGCATGTACTCTATAAATCTCACATCTACTTTTCTATCTTCCGTTAGCCTTACAAAGTCTGCCACCTCGTCGTCATTGAAACCCTTCATCACCACGCAATTGATTTTTACAGTATCATATCCTAATTGCAAAGCAAGGTCAATTCCCATCATTACGCGCTCCCACCCTTTGCGACGAGTAATCTGCTCATACCGTTCTGGCTTAAGTGTATCCAAACTAATGTTCAAAATATCCAAGCCAGCTCTTTGTAAACCAACGAGCTTTTTGGTGAGAACAAGACCATTTGTAGTCATCGCTACTGTTTCCAAACCACTGATGCTTTTCAAGTTTGCTATGAAATTAACACAATTCTTTACACTGCAGCTATTGTATTAACCAATCCTTACCAATTATATCCTCAAGATCTTTCCTCACTGTCGGTTCTCCTCCAGTTAAGCGAACTTTGCTGACTCCTTCATTGACAAACAACCTGGCCAAATGGATCACCTCTTCTGAGGTCAACAGTTTGCCTTTGGGAGTCAAATCCACTCCTTCTGCTGGCATGCAGTATGTACCTGGAAAATTCATCATTAAACACTGGTAGTGGTATTAAGTAATTTGTCTCACATCGCAAGTTGCATTTTTCAGTAAGTGAAATCCTCAGGTAGGTATGGTGCCTACCAAAAGTGTCAGTAAGAGGACTAGTTATTACCGCAGGATTTGGTTCCTATAATATTAAGTATATTTGCTTAATAGATTATGGAATAGCACTTATATTATTCTATAAAATCTAAGCAAAAATTGTTTCTATTTGGTTTTCATTTTCAATCTCGCTTGCTTAAAACCACAATTCTTATTAACTAATACATTAAGGTTATCATACTAATAGGTCGTAACATTCAATTATCTAACTGAAATTATTTTAGTTTAGATTTATAGCCCTGCAATATATGGTATTCTATTGAAAGAGAATTGCCACTTAAGCATTAGTTCCACCATCTTTTTCAACCCCTTCAGGACGGCAGTGGCTTTAGCATGTCGTACTGCACAGACGGCAATGGTAAGATGTGGATACGTATGGTACCTGTCCCTCACACTAAATTTGCACAAGTCACTAACACGTTATAAATCAGTATGATTTCACTCAAATTTAAGAAATGTACCTCCAGCTTTGCATATTTATCCGGTTCCAGGGACACGGGCATGAAAAATTTTTGCAGATTCCTCCGGCTCCCATCCCTAAAGGGTTAATCATGATTTTGAACGTATTAGACCAGTTGTTTAGACATATTCAAATATAACTTAGGTGCCATCTTATTATTGAAAACAAATTTATAAATAAAAATTACAATCAATGGGTCACTTAAACAATTTAAGTTATCTTATGGTTTCATAGTCTCTTTAAGATTTTTTTTCAATTAGGAATTGAGATATTTCTTAAGATGAAGTAGTCTTACAAGACACTTAAGAATAAGGACAAGTTAAACAATATGAATTTCAAATTGAATTGAATGAATAAACTCGCTTATAACTAACCAACAGGAGTTTCAAAGGCATTTTAATATACAAAACATTTCACTGAGCTCGCAGTGCTTTCCGTGTGACTAGGAGGTTTCAGATGAGGCACTCATGCTATATGAGAGCTACATAAAGATTCCAGTCACTATTTTATAAAGCTTAAGGTCAGCTCAAGATGTCCATAGCATTAAACGTAACTTCTGAAAGTCTGCGCCATATTCTGCTTGTTGAGTTAAGTTTTGTTAGCACAAAATTCAACTTTCCGAGAATTAATGGCTAGAGGTAAAGCAAGAAATAATAAAAATTAAATTTCGGCGTTTTTACTTTTTGATAAAGTCTTATTTTCAGATTGTTAACAAACCATAGTTACATTGAGTTGAAGACAACCCCTGGAACTACATTATTAGCTTATCCATAGTGAAAATGTAGCAATGTGATAATGGTGACTAATAATAAAGTACTACATTGTAGAATGCTGGGAGAAAATATAAACTTTGGTTTCAGATGTAGTCACCACTCACACAGTTGGCTATTTTATGATTGGATGATATCAATTAACCCTCTTGCCTATGAAGCTTACAGCGCCAGACTTTCTAGGTGATGATTTTTAAATTTCTGAGCTGAAACACCACATTGAAGTGACTGTAAATGAGATGATATCGTGAACAGTGCATTCTTTCCTGGCAAGAGTAGGGTATTATTTGGAACATCACCAAAGCCATAGTAAATCTCAGATTAGGTTAATATAGGATAGGCTAAGACAAGAATATCAAAATAGATCACATTGCACTAGTTGTAAGATAGGACACATACCTGATCAAATCACATATTCCTAGTTTAGAAAAATGGTAAAAATTGTAAAGAGAAAGCGGAATCGGTAATTGGTTACAAACGAGAGTCATAAGTAATAATGAGATTTAAAATATTATAAATTTAAGACACAGGACGTTACATGTGCCATGACGAGGCAACTGAATATAGAACTATTCAGCGCTCTGGGATGATTGGTGTTCTGGTGAAGGATCATGTTTTTTGGACGAACCATGGAGCGTCAAAGATGGTCCTGATAGCTAAGCATACGCCATGTTTGGGCAAATGATGATTGTGTATAAGGCCATCTTATTGCAAAGGAACAGCCCTTCCGAGATTGGGCAGGGAACCAAGAGCTTGCCAGGCTGCCCTCACAACTCCTCAATAAATGTGAGGCTTCCAAAGTAAGCTTCTTATCAAAGGTTGCTCTAAGGAAACATGTCTCCTCTTCAGGGTATCTCTCGGCCACAGATTCAGAAGTTCGCCAGGTCTGGTCATCAACGAAATCGGATCTTCATGGAAAATAGGACGAGTATACTCTTCTTGGCATTGACTCCTATTATCAACATGCTGCACCATTCGTCTAGCTTGTCCAGTTCCTTCTTGACCTGCTGAATCGCTAAGGAGGGTGTCGTTGGGATATTCCAGATGTAGAGGTTGAATAACGCTGGGAACCTTAGAAGTCGCAAACGACTCTTGAATTATTTCACGCCGCTAGGTTTGATTTTTATACGCCATCCAGAGAGGAAGGACCGAATCAGCTGGAACATCACCAGTGGGAGTGGGATGGGAATGTTGAAGTGATCTTGGAAACAAAGCCTTAGCCACATCAAGGAAGACTGCGGCGATGGTTTGCTTCTTGGTAATTTGTTCCATTATCCCAAAGAGTTGGTGAGTGGTGGACTTCTGGACAAAATAGACCTTGACTTTAAATATTGCTAGGGGAAACGTCTTTTGTTAAAGAGGACACTGAACCTACATTGATATATTTAACGCAAAAATAGCGTTTGGATAGCGAATGGAAAGTATTGGAGATGGAAAATGTGATTGACCATTAGTTTAATTATTTTAAACTAAAGAGGGGGAGTATTAGTAGTAATAATTCAGAGAAGAAATAAATTTTAATAAGGGTCTATAAGTAAGGACTTCCCTGAAAAAAATTGTATAACAAACGTATTGAAGTCCTAAAAGAAGCATGCGTTAGTAGAATATTGCAGGATCAACAGGTATAAAATTGCTGAGATGAAAAAGCAGTGCAAGAATTTACAAAGAAATGAAAAGTTGTAAAAGTCATGTTTATCCCTAATGATCTTCTACACACCACTTTGCCTATTGAACACAATAAGCAAATCCTATGAGACACTGACAAGACGAAGACTAGATAAAGCAATAGATGGCGTTAAACACCAATTCGCATTCAGGAAAGGGTGATCTATAATACGAGACTAAAGTTGGCCATGAAAAAGGAACTGAACTCTCGAAATTTATAGTCAGAACAACATTGAAGCAACATTGAAAAAAGGATATGCTGATGCGTGTTTTGTCACGTAAATATTTGAATTTAATGTTCTAGAAACATGTAAGCAAAATATATAAGAAATATACTTAGTTATCCAAAAACCATCTCCATGTTGTGTAGCCTTACATTAATAATCAAAGGCGAACACAATGGCAATTTATCTGATATCAATTATTTTTAGAATTTAACATTCATTATCATTTAGGATTTTTAAAAGGATTTTGCTGTACTAATTTAGAATTATCAAGTGAACATAGATATAGATTTGTCCTTGGCAAGCAAGTGTTAGCACTTAAGATATTGGTAATTATCTAACTGTTTGCCACGAAACCAAGGCTAATTTGAAATTTTATTAAAAAGTAACAAAAATTAATTTCTCACTGGTCTTATTCAAACGTCTCTTTCATTTAAGTAATCAGTAATGAATAAAAAACATTTTTTCAATTCTAAAAACTGGCCGCCTAGAAACTGCCACAATTGGCCACTCTATAAACAGACGAGTTCATTGACATCTACCCAACATAAATTAGAGGCGGTAGCTTGATTTTTGCTGCGCTAAATTAAGTGCGAAATTGTACCTTGTTCTTCCTCAAATGCGCCACTATTTCTGTGGTAAACTGCCTTTGCAACATTCCTCGAGCAAACTTCTGCAAGTGTTGGCGCAACATAATTCACGAGAAACTAGACACCACATGCGTCGAGGACCAAATCTCTATTCGGCAGCAACTTGTGAAATGAGGGAATGATGCTACAAGTCGGAGAGCAATTAGTCTGCGATTCAAACGACTTATTTACCAAACCCATAAATTAACACAGTCTGACCTTCACATGAATTGCGACGTTGTAAGGCAGTGGTGAAGGAAATTACATGTTGGTGTAATTGTAGCGTAGTTTTTATTGTGCAGTTAAACATAATAATCGTATTACAATGAATCTTAATAACTACAAATTTTACAAAAATACTTTCAACTATTATTTTACAAAATTAATTATACAAGTAATATACATCTAAGTTACTTATATAAAATTACAAATGATATCCAATCAATATGTTTAATTCAATTTACTCAAACTTTTTTTAAAACTATATATTTAAGTTCAGTTTGGCAACGTTGTAAATTCAACAACGCTTCTGTTTGCTAATTCTAACCACAGTTTTGATAGTTACAAAACGTATAAATACTAATATTAATTTTTTTAAACATTAAAGCAGACCAATGTCGTTATTTCCTGCTTACGCAAGTGCGAGTAACAAACAAGATGAGAAGTCCGACTCAACATCTCAATCGGATACTTGGTTGGAAAACTCTAGCTTCACGATCGATGTTATTGGTTTCAAAAATGCTCTCGGTTCTATTGAAAGCCAACAGAACACTTCAAATGCAGAAGCCGACTCTGATGCGCTTTCTTCAAAGAGAGATAAACATCGAAAGAAGCACAGAAAGAAGCGAAAGCAAGTTGAGGTAGATTCAAAATCGGGAAAGGCGTCGCAAGACTTGCAGGATGATTTTAAAATTGATACGGTCAAAAACCGTGAGTTTCTTACGGTGCAGACAATTGCACGACCCTCGGCACCGCACTACAAAGTGGCTTTCAGAATATATAAGCCCTCGAAGTTTAACAGGAAGAAACTCAAGAGATACTTTCACATCATACTTGAAAAACTGGCAGATGACGAAAATGAAGCCAAACTAACAAAGAAGGATCTCAACAAGGATGTGGCTGCTGATAGAAACGAAAACTTTACAGGATTCAAACAGGAGGAGGACATGTCGCAGATGACTGCATTCTACAACCGTGTGCTTGGTGAAAATCCTTCCGATATCGAATTGTGGCTGAAATATGTGCACTACCAAGATGCTGTCTTCCAGTTTGAGAAGACGTACAGAAAGGGCAGCATGGCTAAAGGCTTAAGAGTTACTGCAGAGCGTAAACTTGCAATTTTAGACAAAGCCCTCTCCCACAACCCTACATGTGAAATATTAATGAGGGAACGGTTGAACATTGCTGTTAGTGTTTTTCCTGCAGATGAGCTGCAAGTTCAGTTGAAAGCACTTGTGGAGAAAGAACCAGGAAATATAATTATGTGGCAAGGCTACATCGAGGCGACGCAGTGCTCTATGTCACATTGCAATTCGTCAGCTGTTTTGAAATTATACAGCAAATGCTTATCGACACTTCATCAGCTACGAAGGAACTCGGTGCTGGAGAAGTCACACCTTGAAGAGAACATTCTGCGGATGCTGTACCAGTGTGGATTGTTTTTGAAGCAGTCTGGTTTGTTTGAGCAGTTGTGGACCTTGTTGCGGTTGTATTTGGAGCTGAACTTGTCTCCTTCTGACAAGAATAAGTTCAACATAGGTTCCGGCTTTGAAGAGAAGCAACTTATGGATTTAGAAGAAGTAGTTCTGCAGTCACGGCTTCCCATTCATGAACTTTGGTTGCGTATTGAACGGTTGCGGGAGTCCTGCCATTGGTTGCCTTATACTGGGAGTGAGGACTGTGAAGATCCACAGGTATGTAGCTTTTGAAAAATAAAACCGGATTTACTGTTTGTGTCTTAGTTAACGTGTATATTTATAGTTGTTTACTTTTGGTTAGCATTATCTTGCTAATGCAAATATTTTCTATTATTAAGACTGATGTGACAAATATGCCTAAAATATTTTTATGATTTCAAATATGGTAGTTCCTAGCTATAAAATTATTAGTTTATACAAATATTGACAAAAAGGGGATTATAAATGAGTTCAGGCTCCAAAATAAATAGAGATCTAAACAGTAGCGAAGAAAAAGAAGAGATCTTTAAGAAAAGTAAAATAGTAATTAGATCACCAACATTAAAAACAGAAAAAATAAAAGTAAGTGAAAGAAAAATGGGAGATCTAAAAGAAATTAAAGACATGATTAAAATTATGAGAGATGAAATTAAGAAAAGTACAGAAGAAAATCAGAAACTACGAGAGGAAATGGCAAAACGGGAGATAAAATGGGAATCGGAGAAAAAACAACTCCAAAAGAGAATCGAACAACTGGAAGATAAGTTTGAAAAAATAGAAAAAGAAAAACGAAAGTGTAGATTGATAATCAAGGGTGTAAAATTAGTAGAAAATCGAAAAGAAGAAGAAACAAAACAATTCCTCGCAGAAAAATTGGGAGTAGAAGTAGAAGTAAAGAATGTAGTAACACTGCAAGGAAATAAAGGTACAACTACAAGTCTGGTTGAAATGAAAGACTGGGATAATAAACAGAAGGTCATGAAAAATAAATATAAACTGAGAGGATCCATCGTATACATAGACAATGATATGACGCCAAAAGAGAGAGGAATACAGGCCGAAATAAGAAAAATTGCAAAAGAAGAGAGAAGTAAAGGTAGAAGAACGAAAATCGGTTATAAGAAAATCATCATAGAAGGAGTGGAATACGTCTGGGATGATGAGGAAAAAGGGGTTATAGAGAAATCAAAAAACTGATAACAAAAAGAACCAGGCCGAACTTATAAAGAAATATGCGATGGACATGGACGACGATAAACAATATAAGATGAACAACAAAATGAAGAGCGTAGGAATAGACAAAAGTAAAGAGAAAGAAAAGGATAAGAGGAAAATAAGCAAAATGCAACAGGAAAAGTTGAGAATAGGAACATGGAATGTGAGGGGAATTAAAGACAAAGAAGATTTAGTAGAAAAAATGATAGAACATCAAGTGAAAATCCTAGGAGTAACAGAAACCAAGAAGAAAGGAAAAGGTATGAAACGAATCCATAAAGGATACTGGCTATTTTGGTCAGGAGTGAAGGAAACGGAAGGAGCAAGATGTGGGGTAGGATTAATAATAAATCCAGGCATGCTAAAAGACATTATAAAGGAAAAATATATAAATGAACGGATTTTAAGATTAGAAATGAAGCTAATAGGAGAAGAAATATGGAGTGTGATAATAGCATACGGAGAAAACGAAGATGCTAGAAAAGAAGATAAAGATAAGTTCTTTGAGGAAGTACAAAGAGAAATAGATAATGGAGGAGAAAATGTAATTGTTATGGGAGACTTAAATGGACTAGTAGGAAAACAGAATACAGGTATAGAAAAATACTTAGGGAAAGAAGGAGAAACGACCAGAAATAATAACGGGGACAGAATCATAGAAATCAGCCCAGAAAACAATTTAGTGATCGCAAACACAAAATTCAAACATAAGAATATACACAAATTCACAAGAGTAGTAGAAAGCAGGAACGAGAAGTCAATTATTGACTATTTCTTAATAAGTAAACCAAAATTGAAAAAGGTACAAGACGTCAAAGTAACAAGACAAGCAGAGATAGGAAGCGACCACTACTTGGTAAAAATGGACCTAAAGAATAAAAAGAAGAAAAGAAGATAAGAGGAGAAAGAAATCAGTGGAAACTATAAAACATATAAACTAAAAGAAACAGAGAACCAAAAAGATATAGGGAAATTATAACCAAAAATTTAGAGCAAAAGATAATACAAAAGGGTAGAAGAAAAGTGGGAAAGATTTAAAGCTACCATACTAAATGCTGCGAGAGAGAGTTGCGGGACAAAGAAAATAGCTAATAAAAATATGAAGAAAACAGCATGGTGGAACGAAGATATAAAAGCAAAGATCAAAGAGAAAACAGGCATGGAAGAGATACTTAAGTACAAAAAAACAGATGACTAGGAAAATATAAAGAAACAAGAACAGAAACGAAAGCGGCGGTGAGAAAAGCAAAGAAGAATCATGGATAAAATTTGGAGAAAAGATGACAGAAAACTTTCGGAGAACCAAAACTATTTTACGGAACCTTAAAACAACTTAGGAAGAAAAAGGAATATAATATGATGAACATAAAGGAAAGGACGGAAAAATAATAACAGAAGAAGATCAAATAATGGAAAGATGGAAAGAACATTTCGAAGAACTAACAAAAGCAGAAAACAGTACAACAGATGAAAAGAAAGAACTAGACGAAGAGAAGAAATCGAAGAAATACAAGAGAAAGAAGTTAGGAGGCCATAAAGAAAATTAAGTTAGGAAAAGCAGCAGGAAGAGACAAAATAACACCGGAAATGATAAAGTTTATGGGAAATGAAGGAATAACTAAATATACAGAATTGCTAAATGAAATAATGAAGACAATGATAATACCAAAGGATTGGAATATAGGAATCATACTCCCCATACATAAGAAAGGTGACAAAAGAGAATGTGGTAATTATAGAGGAATTACGTTAATAAGTGTCCCATGAAAATACTGGCCAGAATAATTGAGAAAAGAATAAGAGACAGAATAGAAAATACAATAGAAGAGACTCAATGTGGTTTTAGGAAGGGGAGAAGCACACAAGATTTAATATTCATCATTAGACAAATCAGTGAAAAATTTATTAAAAAAGGAAGGTAAATACATATGTGCTTTATAGATTTAGAAAAAGCTTTTGACAGAATACAAAGAGAACAAATATGGAAAGCACTAGAAAAAAGAGGAATAGAGGAAAGAACGATAGAAATAGTAAAAGCAATGTACAGAAGTAATAAAAACGTAGTAAGGGCTAACAATGAAGAGTCACGAGATTTCGTAACAAATAGGAGTAAAGCAAGGATGCGTGCTAGACGAGGCGATGAAAAATGCAAAGAAAAAGATGAAGAAGATAAAATTGGGATACTGGCAAATGGAACAAACAGAAATAAACGAACTCATGTTCGCTGACGATATGACGATAATAGCCGACACAGAAGAGAATCTACAATACAACCTAGAGGTGTTAGAAACAGAGCTACGGAAAATAAACATAGCGAAAACTAAAAGTATGCTAGTGGCCAGAGAGAATATAACACACAAAATAAAAATACAAGAAAAACAAATTGAACAGGTAGAAAGTTTTAGATATCTAGGATCAATAATCGAGAACAACGGCAAAATAGATAAAGAAATCAATGATAGAATGGAGAAAACAGGGAGAATCTACAATACTCTGAAAACGAACTTTTTAGGAAAGAAAGAAGTACCAAGAAAAATAAAAACAGAAGTAGTGAAAAAAGTGGTGAGACCGTCAATAATGTATAGTAGTGAATCGTGGTCTTTGACAGAAAAACATAAAATAAGACTAAATGCAATGGAGATGAGGTTCCTAAGAAGGATACAAAATAAAACGAAAAGAGATAAAATCCGAAATGAAACGTACAGACAAGACTTAAAGATAAAACCTATAATGGAAAAAATAGAAGAAGGACAATTAAGGTTGTTTGGTCATGTGTGTCGTATGCCAAAAAACAAATTAGTGAAAAGAGTGTATGAATCGCGAGTTCCGGGTAAAAATCAAAGAGGAAGGCCAAGGAAAACCTGGGAAGAAGGAATAAGAGAGGCAGCAGCAAACAAGGGAATAAACTGGGAAGGTATAAAACAAGTAGCCCAGGACAGAAAACTATGGAAAGAAAAGTATACAGCAACATAACAAACTCTTCTCCCACCTGCCTTACACCTAACGGTAAAAAGGGCATAAGGATTAAGTAAGTAAGTAAGTTTATACAAAGTGGAACAAAACTCCATTTCTTTATTTCCAGTTGAGTAAAGAAAAAACGTTAAAAGATATACAAAATTTATTTCTACTAGATAAAATTACTGGAGTGGTGTCCTATCTATGCACTGTTAAAGTTTTATTTTGAACATCTTTATTGCTTGAAATGCCCACATAAGAATAAGTCATACAGGGCAAGATGCAGTGAGTGGGCTGGCCACATGACGTCACTACATTGAGAGCATTAAGCACTTAAGAAAAATCTGGCTCTTGCTGAGTGAGCTGTGGCTCCATCCTGTTGGAACCAAATGCCCAGTTGGAGTGCAATGAGTTTGGTACAAAAAATTGTCAAATCATTTCGATCTATCAATTAGAAGCGACATTGACGTTTTTTCTCAAAAAAGTAAGTGCTCAACGATCCCAACTTTACTTGCCACACATCAAACAATGACATATTTGCTACGGAGATGCCTTTCATGGATATATAATGAGGTGTTATCATTTCAACAATGAAAGTTTTTTGACAAGTGGAAGTGCGTTTTGTCGGTAAGGAAAATCTCCATGTTTCCAGATATTACCAGGCGGTTTTGCCAATCATGTTCAGGAAGTTCCTGTGAGTCAAAATTTGTGAAATCGGACACTAAAAATGAACCTGCCGAATTCCAATCGGTTCTCTGCACAATTTTGTAGATATATACGCAGGAAATACCCATAAAAAAATTTTCTTAAAAATTCGAATTTTCGACGATATATAAACAAATTATAAACAAATCAATTTTTACACGCCTTTTTTTCAAATTGCAATTTCTCCGAAAATACACGATGAAAGTTGACAAAACTTTCAGGGTAGATTCGTGAACAGTAATAGAAATAAATACAGAAAAAATTTTTAAAAGGCCGGAATTTATTTATAAATAATTAATAATTTGTAATAAACAATTGAAAAATTAACCAACTTCTCGTAGGACTAGGAAAAAAAACTGTAATTTCCTAATACTTTAAGCTACACCTACGCGAAAGAAAATTACTACATTTCCCATGGGAAGAAAAGTTATTGATGTTTTAGTGGAAGGATACGTGCGCGAGGTCTGGCACAAAACGACTCTCCCCGGGTGGTCTACTTTACCGACTTGCTTTTCTGTAGTTGCAACCCTTGAAATGAATAATGTCAATTAATTGAGAGTGATAAAATGTTTATTATTTCACATAAATATTCATATAAATAATATACATGCCTATACATTCCCCTCTACGCTTTCGATGTTTTAAGAAAATTTTACATTGCATAGTAATTGAATTCAATATTTTATATATTTTTGCGTTTAATCCCTTTATCAGCTTTTGGACACTCGTAATTTGAATAACACATCGATATCCATATCATCTTCTCTGTCTTGCGTATCTATCTCTTCTCTACTCTCTTCCATTGGTTTTTCTGTCACGTTACTTACTGTTTTCAATTGATCTTTCTTCTTATATAGCTGTGTCCTACATGAATTACAAATATATTGACCGTGAAAATTGTGGAATTTTTCATCGCACGCATTTGTTAAGAAAACTAAATTTATTCGGTAGCAACTGTGGTCTTTCTTTTTGAAAGGATTGCAACATTTCGGTGGAATGACACCTCCTACGTAGACAATAACCTTATTGAACGACACAAAAAAAATCAAAACAAAACATAACACGCCGACTGTTGCTTGCTTGTACTTGCATAAGCCTATGACACTTGAAACAGCCGTCTCGAATCGTATGCGACACGCGCGGTGCATTTTTCTAATGGAGCGCGCTACGTTCAACGATTGAAGGCAAGTAGCAAAAAAAATAATAGAGAGTTATAAATCGATAGATTTTGACCTGCTCTTTCTAATGGTGCTATTATATTTGGTCAAAAACTCCTCCGTCGCAATGAGAATCGAGTTACAAGTTCAAGTTCTTTGTTCTTAAAGTATGTATTTTTTTTTAAATTTTTTTAACTTAATCAATCGAAAAAGCAACTCGTCAATAACATGTAAAACAATTTTTAACGTGGAAAACGAAGATTTATGGCAAGTAAACGAAGACGGTGGCACGTGGCCTAACCTGGTGGCGTGCGGCCTCGCGCGTAGTGCTAGTATATAGGTTCCGGCTGCCGCGAGATTCTTCCACTTAAACATCAATAACTTCTCTTCCCATTGGAAATGCAGTAATTTCTTTCACTTAGGTGTATCATAGAGTATAAGGAACATTACAGTTCAAAGATTTTTTTCTAGCCTACGAGAAGTTTGTTAATTTTTCAATTGTTTATTAAGAAATTAATTATTTATAAACAAATTCCGGGTTTTTAAAAATTTTCTTTCTGTATTTATTTGTATTACTGTTCATTAATCTACCCTGAAAGTTTCGTTAACTTTCATCGTGTATTTTCGGAGAAATTGTAATTTGAAAAAAAGTGTGTAAAAATTGATTTGTTTATAACATCGCCGAAAATTCGAATTTTTAAGAAAATTTTTTTATGGGTATTTCTGCGTATATATCTACAAAATTGTGCAGAGAACCGATATGGAATTCGGCAGGTCCATTTTTAGTGTCCGATTTCACAAATTTTGACTCTGTACAAGAACTATCTTGTATAGATGAAAACGAAAGTCTTGGTGCAAAATTTGCCATACAGTATGAATAAATAGCATATTTGCAGTCAGATCACCGTAGAGACTGCAAAATAGAACGTCTTACTGCAACAAAGTTTTTTTCCGCTACAGAACCTTTACCTCTGAAGTTCCCTATCGACAATAAAATTGGTTTTAATCATTGTTCTGAAAAGCTATTATTTCATCCAAAACATATTGGCTACTAACCCCTGTAGGCTAAACTTCCTAACTACCTACGTCTAATCACTTTCCTCACTCTTGGACCATCCTTTGCTTCATAACCTTCGCTTGATATTAGAAAGGAAGTTTTGCCTCACCTTGTATTACTATAGAATGATTTAGAACCAGGCTGGCACTTGTTCAGGAGCGCAGTTGCTCTAGAACAAAAGCTGTGATAAAAAAGTCGTAATTGTTTAGATATCAGAGCATATGGGTGGCTTGGGGAAGAAGAAAGCAGATAATCATTATGTTGGGAGTCAAAGATTGCTCCATAGATTTAGAATTTTTCTTGGCTTTCATAAAGTAACGTATTAAATTAGCTCGAAAGATACGTGAGGGGAGTGGCAGTCGGCAGGTGACTACTAACAATTCCAGGCTGATGGCGAAAAGCCAGAAGATTCTAAACGCTTTGATCAAGATCTTGTTGAGACACTGTAGGTTAAAAAGGTCATCTAACATTGATATGTGCTGAGGATGATCCTATCTGCTCGAAATGCAGAATGCGCATAACTCTTAGGTAAATGTGAAGTATATGTAAACATTAAGATTAATATCTTTGCTTTGTTATGTTTCAAAGGCAGGTATTTTGAGTTGCCGGACGCCTCATTCTTAATTAGAAGGTTCTTTGAGAAAGAAGTGGCAGAAGAATGTGATTAGAGAGATGAACATCCTTTGCCTTAAAATTTCTCAGACTGATTTATTTATTGTGGGCATAATTTTGCAATAATCTATCTTGAAGCGTTTATTGGCCGTGATAGAAGGTGTGATACTTCATCAATATTTATTAAGGTGGTTAAACAAAAATAGGAAAATATGCCTCCAAAACATAGAATTTGCTTAGAGTGGTATGAAGATAGGGCTTTTGGAAGAAGGACTACCACAAATGTTTGTAAGAGGGTAGAAAAGAAATTGAGAGTGGAGTTACAACTAAACCACAGTATAAAAAAATTTTAACAATTAAACCACAGTATAAAAAAATTTTAATTTGGAAATTGCCAAAAGTTTACTATTTTTTTACAAGTAATTTGATTCTCTTATGTATTATGCCTATGGAAGTTAAAGGTAACTTTGGGAATTTCTGTAATACTGTCTCCCCACTTACAGAAATCTAAAAATGATATAAGTTAAAAACATAATGAAGATTATTTTAGAAAATTTTAATGAAATGATTATTTTTTTTTATTTTGTTTTCAAGATAGAGGGCGGCAAGGAAGTAGGAAATTGAAAAGAATGATAAAAATGTATAATGCATATAATCTAACTTTATTATAATTTATATTAATATATAAGCTGAGATTGTACATGACACATCTAGGCTTGGAGTGGGGGTCCTGATGGTATCATTATCTTAACATTGAAAATCATAGTTATGAGAGGTACCAGAGCCCATTTCACTTTCAGTAATGCAAGAGTAAATATCATCTCTCGCCTACTTTTTTGAATGATTAAATCTATAAGATCAGATGTATATGCTTGTCAATTAAACAAGTTCAGTTTCAACACTTAATGGACTTTAGGAGGGATATCCAGATAAGCAATTCTCCAATTATGCACATTATATACAGTAGTAAAATTTTTATTGATTTTTAATATTTTCTGTTATTTATAATCATATTGTTAATGTTTTATAGCGATGAAAGAACTGCAAATCAAAGAAGAGGCTTTTCTATATCAAAATGTGTGAACTATGGGAAATGTCTACAAAAGGAAGAAAGTCAAGATCTACAAATTTGGGGGAGCTCCTGGTTTGATAATGTGTCCAACATTTGATAATTTCTAGAAAAAATGAAGGAATGTTCATTGACGTTATTTATGACAATTGTTACTTCAAACTTGCATAAATATGTCTTTGAAATCATAGGAAGACCTCCTCAAATCTAGACTTTGCCAAGAGGCTGAACATAATGATATTAAAAGTCTGCAAGACAGCGATGAATCATTAGACTCCATAAAATGGACGATAATAGCCATATATGCTTTGTTTGCAATGGAGTCAATAGTAACAGACCATGTTTATTGTGAAAAAGCGAGTGTTGTCCTGATTACATCGAAAATTCCAAATTGTCTTCAAAAACTTTTTGTGTAATCTGAAGTAAAGGTTGTTCAACTTTTTATAGGGAAAAACAATATCAGTTTTTTCAAGATGGTTAGAAGTCTGATCAGGAAAAATGAGTTTGAAAGGCTGGAATGTAAATTTGAAATCAAAAGATTGGCCGGTTTTTCTTGTGAGGAATTCCATATCTTAACGAAATATTTGAATGGGCATCTTAGAGACTCCAAGAACCGAACAGTGAGACAAGGACTTCTAATCTATCCCATCAAGTTGAGACCCACTATGACAATCATTTATCATCATTAATTAATTGTACTTTGGGTATTATCAGTAAGACAACTACACCTGTAATCTTCTCAATGTCATTAGTTCGTCACAGATTCGACTTTAAAAATTGACCGAAAGATGATCAATTTGGTGTAAAAATTATGAACAAATAGTCACTCTGGGATGTCACTTATGGCTATCCCCAGAAAAGTGCTAACAATCAATTTTAAAGATACTACGTTTTATCGCCTGTTGCTTTTTTCTTTTCCTCGAAGAAAAACTAAATCACAATATTTAGATATATAAGGTGGTGGCCTTAGATATTTCACTTACACATATGAAAATGTTTCATATTAGTAATTTTATTATTTCTTTTGCAGAGAATAGTTTTCCCAGAAGATGTGGCCGAGTTGATTCATCCAATTACAATGCCAGGAAATACCTTCAAGTTAACTGCTACGATTCTCACCTTGTTAAAGACGCCCCTGTTGCCTTGCAGACATACAACGATGAAAGATCTTGGGCTGGATTATGTTCCTGGGCGCTAGATTCAATAGAAATCTTGCTGCCTATGTTCTTACCTTTATACCCAATAGATCTTACAAACCAAAACTTACTAAAAGACACACAGCAGCTTGCCGTGGGACCTCAGTATCTGAAAACGTTTCCGGGGCAAGAGGAGTACCTGGAGTTCTTGTTAAAAACTATTAGGAACTGCATTGACTGCCTCCGTGGAAAGGAAAAGACTGCAGTTACAGTGTGGTGGTTTCGCTTCCTGAGACTGCTGATTGTATTGGATAAGCAGAACAGGTACAAAATGTCTTCATTATTCAAGAAGAAAATGAAGAATTCGATGAAGCAGCTGCTTAAAATGGAAGAGCAAAGAAACAACGTAATTTTTTATCAAGAGTATGCTCTTGTTGAATACGAATTAGGAAACTTTGAGTCTGCAATTAATATTGTTGTTACGGCAGTAACTATGCAAGCTGATGGGAAAAATGTTTTAACTACAACAGATGAACAAGAACGTGCTGTTATTTGTTCTTTGCACCGTGCACTTGTTGAATTGCATCTGAGTACATTCTTAGATTCTGAATCGTGCAGGCAGAAGGCGTTAAAGTATTTAGTTGCGCTTGCTTTGGGCAGGTCCATTAAAGCGACCGATTTTCTAACTCAAGGCGCCATGAATGAGGCGGCCTTAAAATTTAAGCATGTCACACTACAATTGTTGCAGAAAGAATTGTCCAGCTTGATGTCTGAAGATCACTTCCTCCCCCACTTTTTTACAGATTGGATTATTTGCAATGCGTGGTTTCTGTACTTAACTAAAGGTGCAATTGAGTGTGGGACATTTTTGGAAGAAACATTAGCTTGTCTTGAAGCATCAACATGGCAGAAAGAAATTATTTTCGAATTTTACGTGATGATACTTTTTAAACATTGCACGGAGAACCCAGGTGTAGGGCTGTTTAAATTACTAGACGACGCTTTACAACGCGCAATTGAAATTTTTCCTAATAACTTATTCATTTTGACTGTTCTTGCTAAAGAACGGGCTTTAAATTATACAATGGGACAGCCTTGGTGGAAATTGACCAGTTTGCTGCTGAAAACTGGTCATGCTCTCCCCAGTTTGTTTTTAATACTCATCGCTAACCAGAGGACGTACCAAATGGAAGAAAGCTGGGTCGATACTGTTACAGGTATGTAATGTAGCTTTCTATGTGAATATTATATGTGTTATTGTTTTTAGGCAATTTAATGTCTGAGAATAGCAGTCAGACCAACCGTATAGTTTCTCTTTTTCGACGCGTAACGAACTCTCAGATGTGCACGAGGAGGGGTGGATTGGTTTGGAGATTGTATCTACAATTCTTGCATGCACATTTTGATCCTGCAGTATGCAGGAAAGCCTACTACGGGGCTGTGGAAGAATGTCCTTGGCTGAAGGTAAAGTTAGTTTGGGTTGCAGTTACGTTTTCATAATTATTTTTCATATTGTAGGCTTTGTATATAGATGCTGCGATCTACATCCCTGCAGAGTTGGCTCAGATTCAAGATTTACTAATTGAAAAGCAATTGCGGCTTCATGTCACTCCTGAGGAACTGGATATTTTAAGAGCTTAATTAAATTACTGTGATGTTAAATAGAATGTACATTGTTATTTTATAATTCAATGTTTTTATTGATGCTTTATTAATTTGTACAAGTTTTATTAGAAAACTTAAGCAGTACATTGAGGGTTTGGTAGAAAGTGCTAACACTATCTATCTCGGTAAGGGTACTACTTCTCGCATTTCAATCACCTCTTATTTTGCCAGTTTGTTGCCCTCATTTTACGTTTTCCATGCTATTTTGTTTCTCAAATTATCCAGTCTTGAAATCCTGCAGATTGCCTTAAGGAATTATTTTTACCACATTCAGTACCTTTTAATTCCTATTTATAAGCTGCTAATAGCAATAGATTCCATGATGGCAGAGTGTTTACTTTGGTCTTCAACTAAAAGCTTGTCAACTATGTGTTATTAAGTTACACTGTACATGTCTGGGTTATTCTGTTACGTATTTTGATATTACAAGTATCATTGCTGATAAACAAGCTGACAAGATATTTCAATTTATTGCAACACATTATGACTCCATTTTCTAATTTTGTGTCTTTAAATTTGTTTGTATTACATTTTTTTTTTGTTCGGATTTACTTTTAAACTCATTTAATTGTATTATTCAATTAGTTTTCTTGCAATCACGACCTGGTCTTCTCTCATCTCTTTACTATTTTGTAAGAACTTTGTGAATGTAGATCTTAGATGATGTAGGGCCACAGAGCCTTAAGACTTTGGAATGTATTTTGTATTTTTTCGTAAATTTTTCAAGGTTTTCAGTACCTGAGTGCTCCCTATTAAGTTCTTCACATTTCTTTTAGCAAATGTTACTTTTGCTTTTTGGAATTAACTTCTGTAAGTCCCTATTCATGTGTGTATATATTTTCTGATCTTCACAGTCCTTTGTAGAAAGCCAATTGCAATAAGCGACTTCCTGTTTGAGCTCTCTTAGCTGCCCACAGATATACTTTTTCAATTGATTGTACATTCCTTCATTTGATTTTCTCAGTGCCTTTATAGTTTATCAGATAATTTCCATCTATATAGTAGTCAACTTAATTTTTATTTGAGTCTATCCAGGTTATACTTGAATATTCTGTTGTTTCTTTGGAGTATTTAAATCATTAAATGATCCTTGTGTACCTTCCTTTCTATATAAGCTGAACATTTTTGCCTTCACTACAAAATGATCTGTTCCACATCCTTTCCACACTTTTGTCATTTATCTGTAACTGGCTATTTTGATGTAAAATAATATAATCAGTTATACTTATTTTTACAGATTGTTGATCTCTATCAGATCTGATGTTCTCTCCAAATTTATATAGAATTTCACTATTTTCCACTCTTCCTTTATAGGTATTAAAATTCCATTCAAATCACTTTAATTGTTTTACTTTCCTTATCTTATATTAAGGAAAGTAATGTAATTGACCTACCCAGTTTTTCACATTTCTGGACGAAATATAGCATCAGAACACCAAAAAGTTGGTTTGAACTATTGGTTCGTGTGTGTGTGTGTGTGCACGCGTGTGTGCTTCAAGTACTAATACTTTTTTGTTTTATTAAAGACAGCAAAATGATCAGAAAGCTTGAGAAATATATTACTCATTTCTTACTCTTGAATATTACTTAGGAACCTACTACAAGATTACATTGTAAACAACACTTCCAAGTTATCCAATTGGTGACTGCCATAGCTTTATTTATTGTAAGGCTGTGAAATTCTTAGCATTCAATTCGAATTTGTGGATAGTGCGTGCAGAAAAATTTAGTGTAAATATTACAGCAATTTAATACTTTTTGCTGGATTATGTATTTTATTTTGTAAATAGTTCAGTTTTGTTATTGTTTAAGTACGATAATATATTTAATTTATATTGATTATCTCTGGTTTTATTACACAATAGTCCTATTCTGTAATTTTAGTTACACATATTAAATATAGTGAGGCTTCGCACTCCATCATATAAATGGTTGAGTTTTCTATAACCACTAATAAACTTTATGATTGTCTGGATACTATAGTGAAAGTGATTTTAAAAACACACCACACAAATACACAACCATTTTGTAAATATGCAAGAGGGTTTCTCAAAACACAACGTGCACAAATAGGGATCAGAGAAGAAAATTGCTTAACAAAACAGACACAGCTTAAAAGAATATTTTGAAATCGGTAATAATGAATTTGTGCATTGCATAATAAAGCCACAAAACTTTTAAATTTTATAGAACTATAACAAATATAAGAGATGTAGGTTCAGGTTAGCATGCAGCAGTGTGGTTGTCTACCCTTTCACTGCACACTCAATCAAAGGTTGCATAGAATAATCATTGGTACTAAAATACATCATCGTTACAGCTTATGTTGACCTAAACGACCATTACCTGGTAATGAACACCCAGCGGTTGGAGGAGGACCACAGCGACTACTTGACGATGCTGAGCCCGTCCGACATCGAGCACCTTTCCTCACCGCACAAACACCCCCAACTACATGTGGCAGCACAAAAACAGTAACAGCGAGGTAGCCTTGGAGACGAAGTTGCTGACGAGGTTGTACACCAGGAGCGAGTTGAAAACGCCCAATTTCACGAGCTACTCCAACCGACCTACCACATTCCACCCAGCATCAAGGAGAAGACCAGCGTTGATATAGTGAAGTTGGCAGACAACTAAACTAAAAGTGCCATAAAGAATGACAGTAGTGTGAACAACAATGCGAGTCCCAATACAAAGTTCAACAATAGTAGTAGGGATTGGGTACGAATAAAGGTGTAAGAGGTAATATCTGTCATTATCTCATTGCAGTAATATACACAAATATAGAATTAGACAGTACAGAAGTATGAAAAGAGTGAACTTCTATATAGACCTAGATTATAGTTATGAACAAAGAATAACCTGTTTGTAGTGTAATAAGAAATAATGTAGAGAATGACATTAAAATAAACTTAATGTAAGGTATTGATATCTTTGATTTTTTTGTTTTTGAAGCTCCATATCTTGTTCAGATTCTAAAAAAATCAGTTCTAAAATAAGCTTCTGTTCCATTATTTAATTAATTTCATCTTTCTCTCGCCAATAATTTGTGCCATAATCTCATTTAAGTGACCTGGATGTCCGTTTCGACAAATCCAAGTACTTTTAGGAAGTTTTTCAATGAAAATCTTCAGTAATCCTCAATTTATGTATGTAGATTGATTGTGATCTCTAGTGTTGTACTTAATAAGGATGTATCCCTTACGTTTTGTGTTTAGTTTTTGTGTATAAATAATTTTAGTATAGATGAAAGAATTACCAAATAAAATGCTGTTCGTTACTGCTTTTTTTTTCTTCTAGTAGGTATAAAATAAAAAATTCTGTTGCTATCCCAAAGAAAGTTAATATAAAACAGATAAAAATAAATCAGATTAGCAGATTAAATTAAAAAAAGATTATGGAAAAACATTGAAATAATTTTAACTACTACTATATAAATGACATATTTTATATAAATATTTCCATAATTTTATGGTCCATTCAGGAATAGCACCATTGCTCAGCATGATAGGTGCTTGCTTGTCGTCGCTCAAAACGAACGTTCTATTCTGCACATCTTCTCCAACATGCATTTTTTAAAATCACTTAAAATTGCAAGTTAAATAGTAAAATAATAAACCTGCGAAGCTTGCAATGCGTAGCAAAGTGGCGAAGCAGTAAAGGTCACTAACGCTGAGCTTTGACCAATCAGTTTCAAAGTCACTAGCAAATAACCCTTTTTGGTCACCTGTCGATTGATGAAAACAGAATTTGGAAATTCCCAGCCGTTCTCGAGTTTTCGCTCGGACGGGCGGACAGACAGACAGACGGACAACATGAAGTTAGTAAGTGACTCCGCTTCGCTTCGCCACTTAATGTTTGTCATATTGACAATTGAACAGTGAGAATATATAGAGGGCCTTGGCCTTCTGATTTCGCAGACCATACTCTACTGTAGAGTATTTAAAAAAAACAGTAGGAATGTGAAGGAACAAAAATTTAAGGAGTCGTTATACAATTTATAAATATAAAAATAAATGTTACATAACCATTTACTCTCGATTTAGTATTCCTAGAAAGTAAATTTAATTTTTTTTTAAGAATAATGCCCAGGTTCTGATAAAGCTAATTAGAATTGTTCTGTAGTTTTTCAACAGTAAATTGTTTAAAATCGGTGCAGTTCAACCCGCTAAAAGTGAAACTGCCTAACTTAGCCTCTGTGCTCTCCCATTTGTGTATAAAAAGCTACGTTTACCAATAACGGCGTTATGATATTGATATCCAAAGATCTTCTAGTTGAAAGACTGAGGCACAAATACGCGCTACACATATTTTAATTACCACTCAGAGGTCGAAGGAAACGGAAGGATCAATTATTTCATTTTCGGTAATTTCGGCGTGCACTTACTGTTAATTGATTCGTCATTGCGATTGGTAAATTGCTTTTGCAAAACCGTTAATTTTTCTATTTCAGGCGAGTATGCCAATTTTGAACAAGTGCGTTTAGCTTAGCCAACTTGTCACATCCTGGTTTTAGAGGACCTCTGTTACATGCCTCCAATGACAGAACATGAAAAGCTGACAGGTTTAAATTAGACCAAAAGCAATGGGCTATAAAAATTCCTTGATGGTTCTTGTACTGTTCCTTTGGTAAGTTCGTTCAATTGTTCTCTAGCCAAAATTTAAATTTTGAAACAAGGGTTACAAGTTCCAAATCGGCCGTTCCCAAACCGCGAATGAACAGCATACAAAGACCCAAAACAATTTTACCCGAGTACTACATGAAAGGTACGTCTTCATCTAGTAAGCTGCTGAAAATCATTCTACTCTACCATTTTTAAAATAGAAGTGAGACCCCCCACTTATAAGTCGAAGCCCGTTGAAGTCGATTTCAGCATGAAAATTGTCGACATCAATTCTATCAATGTTGAAGATATGGACTTTCGGTAAGTTCACTTTTTCTAACTTTACCACTAGTTTGTTTCCTGTCTCCCTATAGAATGGACATGTTCTTAAAACAACAGTGGACGGATGCTCGGTTAAGAATCCCTGAAGAAATGTTTGAAGACGGCGATGACGCTTTTACACTGCCTACCCAATTTTTTGAGAAGCTGTGGCAGCCAGACTTATATTTTCTGAATTCGAAAGTAGTCGGTAAGTCGGCCGTTTCGATAGCCTGCCCTGTTTACAGCTAAAACTTTTAGAAATCGCCACTCTGACGCATAAATTCTCGTCTGTGACGTTGTACAGAAACAAAACGGTGAGCTTCTCAGCGAGGATGCATGCAATCGTCGCCTGTCAGATGGAGTTTCGATATTACCCCATGGACATCCAAGTTTGTCCATTAAACATCGAAAGTTGTAAGTAGTCGAATTGAAGTATTTCATTGATAGACCATGCATTCATGACTACAGTTGCATACCGAGCCGACAAAATGCGATTAAAATGGGGCGATGCCGGAGTCACGATCAGTCCTGAATTAAAGTTGCTGCAGTACCATATAGGTCAACCGCTTGAGCTGGAAGAGAAGAACATATACACGTCGGAGAAAGGAGGTAAGAGCGTTTGTAACATTAAGACCAAGTCATAATGAATATTTTCAGGAAACTTCTCCCGTCTCGTGGTCTACTTCAGATTTGAAAGGCAGATAGGGCATCATCTCATCCAGACCTTTGCCCCGTCTATGCTGGTCGTGATGCTGTCCTGGTTCAGCTTCTGGCTGGGCCTTGACGCAGTTCCTGGACGAGTCACTTTGTTGGTCACCTGCATGCTAACCCTCGTCACCATGTTTACTGGACTGCGTTCCGACATTCCGCCGGTCGCCTACGTCAAGGTAGCAAAGAGCACCGGATTAAACCGTAAGGATCATCTGTTTGTTTTAGGCGTTGGATTTGTGGATGGCGATCTGTATGTTGCTCGTGTTTGCTGCTTTAACGGAGTTTGTGGTCGTCAAAGTTTTAGACCAGCATTATCAGGCCTACAAAAAGCAAGCGAACATGCAGAATTTGGTATTGCCATTAGTTCACTTAAAGATGCGAGCATATAAATTTACTTTGATTTACAGGAGAAGACGATTGCGCCGTGGTGTAGCTGCATTAACAAACTTGACAAAAGAGAGTCTCTCAAAGTGAAGTACAGATGGATTCCGGTATGCTGGAAAAACGTATGTATGTTTTGAAGACAAGAAATTAAAGTACCAAAAGATATAAACTGCGAGCTGAAGTAATCACTATGATGATGGGTTTTCCATTTGGTAGATCACAAAATGAAATTATTCATCAATATGAAAGAACTTCTAAGTTGACATAGTCGCAAATGTTTCAATTTTGTTCTTGTTTTACATACGTACATTAAAAGTTCAGGCAATCATATCATGGTCACCATGCTCTGTTGTTGGTTATGGTTATCCACTGAAGATAACAAATTCAAATAGTTGTTAATAACCTGACTGGATTTGATCATTAGTTTCTTCACCATAATCGCTACATTATCATTTCGTGTCTTTTTAGATCCCCTTCTAATTTTCTTTTTTGGTATTTTAACTTCCCATACTTTTTTTACCGGCCTATTGTTCATTCCATCGTAGGTGCTGACATTCTATTCCTTCACAAATTACCTCTACCCCCAATTCTTGTTTTTTTCATTTTTATTTTGTTTATGTGTGATTATTTTCATTCTTCATTGCCTATCCCTAGATATTTAAACCTTTCCACTTGCTCTATTTTTCCTTCATTTATTGCGATATTGGTTTGCTTGTTTTTGTTTCCGACATACTCTTCGTTTTATTTATAATTAGCTTCGACTTGCTTTTTTCTAATTTTTGTTGTCGTATCATTAAGAAACTTTCTAAATATATATCGGCAGTGAATACACGTTTGACAAGTAAACAGTTTTTAACTTATAGAACCTGATATGCAACTCTGTACTTTTATTTCGTTTCTTTTGTTATATCGTTCATGACTGTAATAATGTTGTACTCACCACCCTCTCTCCTCTTTTCTTATTCAATTATTTATTGAAATTTTTCAGCATTTTGGCATACTTTTTATTTCCTTTCCCCTCTTTTGAATTAACAGTTTTTCTTTCTCGGCTACATCCTGCCTGCTAATTTTTGAGAAATCCTGTAAAATGCTTGTCAAGCAGTCAAGGAATACTAAACATATTTCTGTTTTCCTCATTTTGACCTTTTCTATCATCTGTACAAAGGCTTCAGTAATATCCTTTCCTAAAACCGTTTTGTGTCTTTTCTAATTGATTTTCTATTAATATATATTTTTCAATAATGTGATTTCAAGCAGTCAAGGAATACTAAACATATTTCTGTTTTCCTCATTTTGGCCTTTTCTATCATCTGTACAAAGGCTTCAGTAATATCCTTTCCTAAAACCGTTTTGTCTTTTCTAATTGATTTTCTATTACTATATATTTTTCAATAATGTGATTTCAAGCAGTCAAGGAATACTAAACATATTTCTGTTTTCCTCATTTTGGCCTTTTCTATCATCTGTACAAAGGCTTCAGTAATATCCTTTCCTAAAACCGTTTTGTGTCTTTTCTAATTGATCTATTACTATATATTTTTCAATAATGTGATTTCTCTATAGTGTGTGCAATCCTGGCTATCTCCTTAATTGGGTATTATAATTCCTATTTTCCAATCATCTGGTATGTTTCCTTCATTGCAAGTTTTTGACCAGATTTCAGTTAACATCTCTGCACATGCGTCAATGTTTCTTAAATATTTCTGGTGTTATTTTGTCATGTTCACTAATTTTTCTTTTTTCTGTGATTTTATTATTTCTAAAACTTCAAATTTAAAATATAGTTGGTATATATAATTTAGTATGTAGCATGATGGTATCTTATCTTTATCTTTTTATTTTTTCATTGGTGCTCTACAGATATTTTTGCGTTTTTCATTGTAAAACAGATCTTAGTAGTGTTCTTCATACTCTATTCTTCCGCTAATATTATTTTGCAATTTTTATGTTCAATCTGTTTTTAAAATTCTTACCAATTCCATTTTTAATATATTTAATATACTCCTTTCCTCACACTTACACTAGATGATCTTTCTATTACAATGAATAGTAACAAATGTCCTTTATCCATTTTTATTATTCCTTGACCTTCTTTCTTTGTTTCACAAATTAACAGAATATCTACATTTATCTTTTCAAATTTTTTAGTTAACTTGTGTTGTTTTCCATTTAAACTTTCAAGTTGCCATCTTAAATATCTCCCTTTTATATATCCTTATGTAATTCATTCCCACTGCCAGTCTTTGAATTTACTTCAATGTTCTGCTTTTTTTCAAATATTTTTCTTAGCATGTTTGTTATTTTTTGTCTCATATTCGTTATTCTTCTTACAGTCTTGATAATCATTTGTGAATTTCTAGCTCACTTTTTGATCTAATTTCTGGGTCTTATTTTAATTTATGTAGCTCTCATTTCATTGCCAGATTTGTCTCTCACATTATAATCTTCCTGTATTGTACTGTAATTCTTTTCTCCTTTAGGATAAATTTTTCTGTTCCGTTTGTAATAAAAATATTCCTTTTTATTTTTCAATACAAATCGTTCATCTTTCCTGCAGTCAAATTTTACGATAGTCATGTCTGCTCTTTCCTTGGTTTATTCTGAACACAGTGTATGGTTCTGCTTGCACTCCCAACTCTTTTTTCTTATCATTTCTTTTCATTCCTTCCCTTTTTAGTCTCTAGCTTTTAGTTGCTTATTTCCTTCTATATTCATAATATGATTGCCGTTTTTCTTTTAATTTGCCCGTTCCTGCTAATAGTTTCCATACGTGTTCTTATTCTTTTCATTTTCTTAATCGCAATCCTTTTTCCTCTCGTTTTCTTTATTTTCTCAACTGATCCATCACTCTATTTTTTTTTTTCTCGTCTCGTTTTCTGTCTACTTGTTCACTATTACTTTTAGATTTCTCACATTTTCAAGAGATGTCTGTTTACTTCTGTAAAATTTCTTCTTGTCTTTTTTGTTTGCTGATCTCATTTGAGGAATCCCTTGGTTTTATATATGTTATATTTTAGCATTTCATATCAATTTGGTTGTAATTTAGGTTGCCTACCCAAAATTTGTTTAACAAAATTTCGATGTTCTTTATTACTCTTGTCGATATCTACATATCATAGTATGTGTGTGTGTGTGTGTGTGTGTGTGTGTGTATCTATATCCCTCTATAAACTATAAAGATAGCACATAATATCCCCTGGCCGGTTCCCTCTGGCAAAAACAAAGGTGAGACCCAAATTTGAATTAGATTCGAATCCGCGATCAGAAATTCAAGAAAACCAGTGGCTACATTTAAGTGGAGGAGAAGGTAGGGCTTACACTTCTTACAAGACGCGAAGTGCCTCAACGCTCATGGCTCGAAAGCTTTACCATCTCATGCATAGAAGTATATTTTAACAAGGTCGCAAAGCGGCCTTTACGTTATAATTTTTTATTAAATTAAATTTGATGTAGAATATAATAAAATATAACTGCAAATATTGACTTTTCTGTCATTGCAATCTTTACTCTATTATTTTTTGCTTGGTGCAATTTAACCATTAGAAATTATTCCAAAATTTAATTTAATTTTGTAGAATTAATCACACCTAATCTCAGTCAGCAAGGTCATGGACAGGTAATATATGTAGAAGTATCTATAACATTATAATACTTTGCATGTCTTATTTGAAACGTGTCAAATTGAAAGAAATTTTGCTTTTATGCTACATCTCCACCTTTCACTGGATACTATGCTTATTTAGTTCTTTTGAATGCCAACAAAAAATTTTATGATTTGATATGACCCATGTTAGAGGCTTTGTTAATTATGGCCAATTCAACGTTACTAAATGTACAACAGGTGTAGCTACTAAACATATTAACTTGACACTTAAGATTTAATGAGCACATACGATTTCATTTACTTTCCAGAGGGAGCTCAGTGATTAATGTCCAGAGAGTATACTCAGATATTTTAATGAATGTCTTTGTTGCAGAAAAAAGGCGAAGAAAAGATCCTTTGGCATGAAATCGACCACCTTTCCAGAATAATATTTCCAACTCTGTTTGCCATTTTCATGGCCATCTATTGGCCAATGCTGATAATGGGCAAGTCTTACCCAATCATAGAATAAGAATTTTAATTTGTATAAAAAACAAATGTTATTAATTACAATTCTACATCAGAATTAAACAAGTTTTCATCACTATCATTTTCAGTATCATCCTGATTCACAACATCCATGCCATTTGGTGTCAAGTGGCTTTTGAATTGAATTTCTCCTATCTTCGATATATACTGCATGGTATACTTGTTAAAATCACATCTGTTAATAAGAAATGGATTACTTGGTGAACAAGAAAACTCAAATACTTACAATTTTGACAACTGCTCATATTTTCTAGTAAGACTCTTCTGTAAACTAAGAAGAGCTGGCATATTCTGCTGCGGTTTAATCTTCGGTCCATGCAAGGTCAGCAGGTTTTCGGCCCAATGCAGATAGAACTCGAAATGCCGCGAATTATCAAGTAAATTTGCAATGATAATTAACAGACGGTTCAGGTATTGCTCGCTCAAGTTTGCTACTATCAACTCCACTGTAAAGGCAATACTGCAATTATATTCTCAAAATTGCTGATTGAAACACTTTTACCATCTTTGAAGGGTATCTGTTCTATTACTTCTTGGATTAGATTGGCTTCATTAATCTTCATGGTCATCATCAAAGCTGAGATTTTTATTGTGATGAAGTTAGAGCTTAGAAATTTAAAAATCACTTACCGTTAATATAATCATGTTTTGTCAAGGATTCCCTTACAGCACCTGGTGTCACACCAAGCTGCAAACCCCATGGGTCAAAAACTAGCCCAGCACTCAATGAGTATATAAGTAGGCCTTCAGTTGTTGCTGCCGCCCATGCTTGCCCAGTCGGTGAGAATTGCAACGTAAATACTCTTACCTAGAATCAAATACATATCAGTCGCATTTTAATGGTTCACGCAATTGTCGCCAATAAGATACCTCCAGTTTAAAGGACCTAGCAGCCATGTTCCCTTTCCTGACTCCCGGCAGATGTAAAGTGACGTTTCCCCCTTCTTTTTCTTCGCGCTCCTCAACCAAAGCGACGTTTCCGAATTCCGTCATTCTCCTCCTATTGATGAAGTCCTAAACAATTGTCACTTGCAAGGTATTTCCAAAATAAAGGACTAACTTACATCAACTGCATCAAAGGAACGATTCTGAGTGATTTCAAATTTCTTAATGAGCAGCCCTTCCTTCACGTTGTAAATGCAGACGTTTTTGGATTGTCCACCGGCCAACAAACATTCTCCGTCAGCTGAGTAGCATATGCTTGTAAACGCCCTATTAATCACGAAATTATCGAAATCAAACTTTGCATTGCTATTTATACAAATAATGGATTGTGTCCAAAAGTATTTAGTATTTTGAAGATAAAATATGAATTAAAGGCTAATTTTTATTAGACAATTTTCTTATAGAATTGAGTGAATAGTTATGAAGTCTCAGACCAATTTTTGTGGACTGTGCAAATGGTGGGAAAGGCGTTCAAATGAAGAAATACAGTTATTTAATTAACCCAAACTGGTAAAATTAGTGAGGGAAAATTGAATAACATGGATGGGTCATGTGCTGTAGGTGGACAAAGTAAGAATACCAAGGAAGATTCTAAGTAGCACTATAGGAGACAAGAGAAAAGAGGAAAGATATAGGTCAAGATGGAAGGTAGAGGTACAGGAATTACATCATGGGCCTGTAATGCTCCTAATATTCTATATATACAAATGATGCCACTTAATTTTTAACACTCCCCTTTACATTTTGTCTCATCAATTTACTTAATATAATTGTTGATTAAGAACATGTTTTGTGATTTTATTTTGTTAATGTTGCAATAATTTTCAAAGAACAAAAACTGCATGATCGAGTTCTATGCCAAACTTACTAAATGTGCATATTAAACATTTGAAATTATTTGACACTGTACGTGGGTGGTTTCATAAGCAACTTGGTTTGCATACTCACAGAAAGTAACAGCAACCATATGATATGAAGCCCCACAAAATATGTGAACTAAAATCGTAAGAATGAAATGTGAAATCGATGTAAACCAATGAAATTCGAATAATTTGAATAGTACACCCACCTTCAAAATCGTGCGCATTATTTTCATATGTTATCATTGAGAATAGTGTTTTTCCTTCATTTGTGCTATATTGGGTATTAGTTTCTCATTTGTAAGCGTTTTCTAAATATCTAATTCTAATGTTTGTGAATTTACCAGAAAAATGCTTTTGATCCTGATTGTACTATGCAAACTTGCAAGGCTATGATACACGCCCACTCAGAGTGAAATTGAAATTGAAATTCAATTCCATTCTTTTTTTGGAATAAAAAACAGTAAGGAAATCCATTAAAGTCTGGACTGAGTCATGCCAAAAACCATCAGATAAGTGAAAATGCATGAGTGAGAAGAAGTCTTGGGTGTTTCATCTGAGTGATTCATTTCGTTCTGCATAATGAATTACTTATTAAAAAACTTTGTGCAAGTGGATCTTGCATCGCATCTATTCAGTTCAGAACAAAAACATTTATGCGAGCATCAGCTGTTTAAAAAAAATTAGCAAAGTTACAAAAAATGTTCTAGATGCGTCTGATCTATGGGATCAGATCACATAAGGATGGATTTACCACAGCTAACAGAACCAAATGCACTTGATCCCAATAAGATCCACCCTATGCTCATTGAGTTATACCTAATACAGTGCCAACCGATAGCATCAAGTAGTGGCAACCTATGTGGTGTACTATAATTTTGACTAGTGCATTTTATGGAACATCAAATGTAAATATGTAAACTTATTTTTCCAAAATTGGAAGATGATAACCTCTAATATGGCTTCCAACGTTTCATATGGCGTTAGATGTGCAAGAAGAAGGCCCATGCAATGCAAAAAGGTGAACATCCTGGGTTGGATGGGTCTTTCATTTTAGATTACAAATCTAAATGTTAGAGATTTCTTTATTACACGACTAATTTTTAATTTTTAGTCTTACTGGGCCATCGAGGCTTAAAACTATATTTTTTGGCAGCTTATGCTATTCACAGATTTTGTGTAGAATTTGAGATGAAGCCAGTAGAGAATGAACCTGCATACTACTGTTAACTAAATCCAGAAAATAATTCATAATTATTTTTTGGTGAAAAAAAAATTGAGAATCTCTTATGGTTTCTATAGACTAATTTGAGATCTCTGATTAAGCATCAATATGTTTGTTTTAATATGACAATGTAAACAACTTACTTAGCTTGCAAAACCTTTTTGGCACTTATCAAGTTTGTGTCTGATTGGCCAGTACCCAAGTCATTCCTCCCTTCAATGCTCGAAATTTGAGAAACCATGCGGACGTTGAAGAATGATATCTGGCCATCTAAGGTGGCGACAGCTACCTCTTGGCCATCGGGCTTAAACGCAACGCACAATCCATCTGCAGTTAACTCAACTGTTTCATGTGCGGACCCCTTCTCGATGGCATCCCAAATCCTAAGTGTTTTGTCCCAAGCAACCGACACGAGAGTTGTGCTAATGATTGATGGGCTGAATGCAACACTTGCCTAAAATGAATAATATTATTTGTGCTACCCATTTGAGGCTACCTGACTTACAACTGGGCCTTCGTGTCCTGCCAGGATTTCAAGTAATCTGCCCGTTTTCACTGACCACAGGAATATCTCAAACACATCTTGGCCGCCGGCTACTATGAATTCACCGCTGCTGTCCACGGCTACACAAGAGAGTTGCACTGGTCTTGGGGTTGTGAGAGTACGAAAATTGCGATATCTAACAAATCATGCAACTCTTAATTATTTTAAGTTTATTTATTATAAAATAACAAGTATAAAATAATTGTAAAAATTGGGTAGAAAGTAAGGTATTTTAATTAGTCAAACACACCTGATGACATCGTAAGCTCGCACCGTACCATCCAAAGATGCTGAGACTACAAATTTGCGGTTCCCACTGAAGGTAATGGCTGTGATGGGACTTGAGTGTTCAGTAAATGTAATAAAGCAAAATCCAGAGTGAACATTCCATAACTTGACTTTACCATCTTCACCTCCAGTAGCTAACAACTGCCCATCGGTAGAATAAGATAGACAGGACATGTTGTTGGAGTGGCCTTGCTGCTTCATGATGTAAGTTTCACCTGCATTGTACCAGCAAATTAACTTAAACATATAATAAAAACCATGTACATTTTATACTGTTTTATTGACGTTCTGCATCATAACAAAGTTTTAGAACATCGCAGTACAAGCTACATAACTTAATCATATAAAAAAATATAGAGATGGATTTCATTTCCGCTTCCTTGTTAAGCAATTTAGCATACAGTCGTTTTTGTATACCCTTCCATCAGGACCAACTACTGGCTTGTAACTGTTCATGCATCCACAGTTCACAAAGCTTTCACATGGGTCCATTGCCTTCAGCAGTATAAAAATCATAGTAAAAGCAATGACGTACCACTTCATCGTTCTGAATAATTCAATGCGACTGCTGAGGATTTAGAAAGCATCAGCTTTTTATGGCACTATTTCGAACCTTGTAGAGTCCTTGAATTTTTTACAGATGTAAGGTCGTTCAAGTTAGCGAAATGCGACAAATTGATCCTGCAACTGCTATTGTTTGTACTTGCATACCATAGTAGGACAAAATTAATGGAGTATAAATAGAAAACAGACATTATGCAGAAATAATTTATGAAATGAAGGTGGATAAATCAATGCCAATCGTTAATTTAGCACAAAACGCGAAGGTCACTCTGCAAGTTACTTCAACTACTTTTTTTCCGAAAAGGCGCGTTAAACTTTCCAAGTATGCGATGATTGCTTTAAAACACTGTGTTTTTAGGATGTTTCCAAATGTGAAAACTTGTAGGTGATCTAATTTTCATTTGATTGATTACTTTCAACATTTTGAGCATCATTTTATTCCTACGAAATCAAATTGATCATAATATTTGACTCTTTTTATTCACACATTTAGAAAAGTTCTTGTATCAGATTTTCAAGAAAAAGAAAAAGAAAAAGGGAGGGAACTCATCTCCATCAATAATATTAAGTACTTAAAGAACTTGTAAACTAAACAAGATGTGTTGCTACTGAATGCTAGAGGAGATGACTTCTACTAGTACCAAATCAGTGCCTTTTTCAACCAGCAAGCATTCCCATCCAAGCAATTAACAATGCTTTATGTGGTTACAAGCTTGATAATTTCCTTTGAAAAACGGAAACCTTAATGTTAATGTTTTCATAGAGTAATTTATGTAATTTGCTACCGCCATAGCAAACATTCAGTTTACTCAATCTTTGAACATTTGGTGGCACCGTTTTGCAATAATGGGGTGACAACATATCCTCATCATAACTTTGACAATATGACAATAGAATACACTCTGGTTATAATTTTTTAGGTCACAAAAACAATTGTTGGACGACATCTCTACATGATGACTACCCACATTCTACTCTTGCATTGGTTTTTGGAAAGAGGGGAAACCACATTACAATGTTAAAAAACAGAGTAGACAGGTATTCATAGTTTTTTTTTTTGAAGACCTTGATTTTCATGAGTACAGTAGTAAACAATTGACAAAATCTTTGCAAATGTATACTTAATGAGGTCCAAACTATGTGGAATATCCACAGTTCTGGTATTTCAATGATGTTAATGATGCTTACTAAGTGTTAATATGTGATTATCATTTGAAGTATTTGGAGTGCTGAATTTAAAAAATACCGTTCACATCTTATTGGAGTGACATAATTAAACTGATGAAAGACAATCTCTGTAGTAGATGATCAAATATTGTTACAAGCCACACCAATATCGATTGAAAAATAATAGATAAATAATAGTAATGATTGATGCATAACAGATTTATGACACTTCCAATATTGTGTTGCCAACAAAATAGCTTATAGCTTATCTATACCTTAATTAGGTAACAAAAAGTCAATCTGAGGTTGTAACAACTTTTTAAGGTACCAGTGGAGTAATTTTAATGGACTACTTATCAACAAGACATAATCAATGTAAAATATTATAAGTCTGACACAATACACGGACAACTCATCAAAAAGCAGTTTATAAAGCTATACAACAGGATAATGCAAAACCGCATATGTTCTTCATCAACCTAATAATAATAATAAATAGCCTATAGTGAATTCCGACGTCGGGCAAAAGCCTCCCCATTATGCTTCCACCATACTCTGTCTCTTGCTTTTGCCATCCAAACTTTTCCTGCGAATTGCTCTATTTCTTCCATCCATCTGATCTTTGGTCTTCCCCTCTTTTTTATTAGTGCAAGCCTCCAACTGGTTATAATATTCGCCCACCTGTTTTTTGCCCTGGCAAGATGGCCTGCGCACTTCCATTTAACATTTTATCAGTTTTTTATTGTCCCGGGTTCCTATTCGCTTTATAACTTTAATTGGTATTCGACATCTTAACTCAATTTTTAAGATAGCTCTTAACATTTTATTTTGACCTAATTAAACTTAAAAAATTATAACTGTACCTATTTAATTCATCTAACCTGTTTCCAAGATTAGAAAAAGTTGTTTTGCATTGTGTGTGCTTTCAAAATTTTATTGTTGCAAAACAAGCTGTAAACCAACACATAAACTTACTTTTGAATCTATGAAGAATTTACACAAAGATGGCGCTAGTCTGCCTTCAAACTTGTTGGGTACGCTAAGACGGTATTGTATTAGTTATATTAGGTCATATTAGCGGCTAGTCCAAAGGAATAAGCCAGCGACAGGCTTTCACGATTGTTATTTAATATTTTTTTAGGTAATATCTCACAACCTATAAATTTTCAATAAGGTTATCGTCTAGGAACTGTGGAAGCTAGTTCAAAGTGTTATTCTCCGTAGAACTTTCCAGTCAGTGAAGTACATCGTCGTCCTCTTATAACACCCAGGCATGGCTTGCAAACTCAAAATTGAAAGGTTATGGACGGCAATAATTTTTTCGTAAAATAATATTAATTTTCCAAAACTTCTTGCATTAAAGTACCTTTGGACATGGAGCTTTCAGGATGTTTTATTGAACAAAAATTTCACTGAACAAAATGGTTATTGACTATGTTGCTCCGATCTCAAACCAACTGTCATTCATGTTGGGTTTAAATATACATTTTTAATCTGTGGTAAGTAGTCAATGTGGATACATCAATGTTTTTTTTGCAACAAGACACTCACATTTGAAACGGCAATTGTTTTTTTTAAATATTCTTCATTTTCAGTCAGCTGGAGAGGTGTTGCTGATTATATTTTCTTGAGTGTTAGTCTTAAGAGGCCAGTGACTGTTTCATTCCATTTTATGTATGTATGTATGTAACGCCCATTTTTAAATTCCGCAAGTAAATTTAAACTGCCCTATGTTACGATGTAGCCCCACAACTCAGACCTATCAACTCTCTCTTTCTCATTACTTTGCAGGATGTTTTACACTATTTATATGCTTCCATATTTAATAAAATTGGGCGATTTGACAGATTTGCGCAAATACAGAATGGTATGACTAAAATCATCTCTTTTATTATCATTTGAAACGAAATTTTAATTAGGTTCATTTCACAGAAGAATTTACATAAAACTGATTAAAATGCACTCTAATTCGCCTACACAATGTGTCCCCCCATAAAAAGCGCAAACAGCATTGTTATTTTGCCTCATTACATGCATGTTATCTCGACAATAAGACATGTTTGTAAGCCGAGCAGAGAGCCATAGCAAAATGCACTTGACTGCAGCAGGCAACAGCAAATCTTTTTACCTTACTACATAGAAATTATAAATTAAAAAAATTATGAAAAAAAAAACAAATCATGTAAACCAAATTTATCTGTATCAAATCAAGCAAAAATTTCGTAACTACAAGGTGATCAAAAATCTTTGTGCGAGTTTTTTTCCTTTATTCCCACCCTTGGTAATTGTCCCTTCCCTTTGTGAAGCAAATGCTTTTTGACAGTTTAAATTGCTTGCTGCAAGTTTTACTACGCATTAATGATGTTTCAAATAATCGAGAAACAACTGCATCGCGCCTTGTTTATGAGGAGCAGAAGAGCTAGAATGCCAAGAAACTGCATTTACTGCCCTTGATAAAGAAGAAAAACATTATGACAAAATCTTCTCTAGTTTAAATGGGAACTTTTACAGTTAAAGCGGAGGCACTGCCGGTCCCTAAAGTCCTCCTGCAAAACTGTTTTGCACCATGAAGTGGAGGGTTGCGATGGACCATCATATAAAAATAGTCTGTATGAAGGTTTCATCCTCAACTTTCGGGAGACATGGTACTGATTATAGTGCTTCTGGTATAGTTCAAGAAAAAACATTTAAACTTTAAAAAAATATTCCATAGATTCTAATAGAGTAGTAATTCTTATCACATCTAGTTACTATTCTTAAATAAGTCTCTTTGAACAGTGATGAGTACTAGTGATTAGTAAAATGGACGTACAATCTTCATATTTCTTGGTACGATAAAAAAGTATTTCACCTTCTACTAGTAAAAAATTTGGACTAGGCGAGAAGGCAAGAAACTAATAAAGTTTTGCATTGATAACAGTTTAATTCTTCTAAATAGTTTACTTAATCACCACCTAGATACCGCTGCATAATTGTAGCGCCAGGAGGCAAATACAGGAACCAAATTGATTACATTCTACTGCAGAATACATGGAAAGCAAGTGTAACTAATGCAAAAACATATCCCTGAATAGACTGCGGTAATGATCACAAATTCTTAATGGCCAAAGTTAAAATATATACAAAAACAGTGAAAATGGGAAGAAAAAATGTATATCAACGAATCTTCAGATTACAGAACAACGCAGACAAACAAAATACAAAATACTCCTAAAAAAGTACAGGTAAAAATGTTGAAAAACTGTTGCAAACCCTCAAAAACGTTAGGCTAGACACCAAAGAGCACATAATAGAGCAAGAAATAAAAAATAAACTAATCAACATAAGTCAAAAATAAAAATTTAATGTAATTTGTAAAGAAATAGAAAATCCCTCAAACAACAATGAGACATGAAATCGTTTTCAAAAAATTAAACAAATAAAGAGAGACTTTTAAATAATGAAAAGTAGACAACAGAAATGGAAGCTATTACTAATGTAAACAAAGTATATAGAGGAGATGCTCTGAAAATCTTTATTCAAATAGCAAGAATACCTAACCAACCAAATTAACCAAACATCAGATCATAAACCACATATATTGAAAGAAGTTATACAAGCAATTAAAAAATTAAAAAACAACAAAAAATGAGTAGAGAATAATGGAATTAATTCAGATATACTTAAACAACTTAATGGAAAAGGAGTACAACTATGAAAAATCTGCAATAATATGGAAGAACAAACAATGGCAAGGATGATTGAACCAGATCAGTAGGTATCCCAATTCACAAAAAAAGGTTCAATATAAAATTCCAACTACAAAACCATTGCCCTTATCTCATATGCCACTAATATAATATTCACAATTTTACTTCAACATTTTAAAAAGTTTTTAGAACGGCAAATTCCTAAAGAACAGGCGAGATTCAAGAGCAGAAAGAGCATTACAAAATTCTAAATGTCCAACAAATAATTGAAAAAACAAGAATTTGGAATGCCTATTTACATGTGCTTTATGTACCATGGACAGTGCTAATTGAAATGGGAATCTTACAACTCTTTATTTTATTTATAACACAAATGTGTGAAAGTTGTTCATCAACAATAAGATTGGCAGACAAATAATCCAGAAACTTCAAAATACAAAAATGAGTGCAATAAGACTATACTTTTTCCCATCCTATTTAAAATCTATGAGGAGAACTTAACAAATGGCAAAAAATAATTACTATTGAAAGAAAAAGAATAAACGATTTACATTTTGCTGATGACTCCACGCTTTTTGTCAATGACGAAACTCCTTAAAAAATGTTGAAATCAAAAATTCCAATTATAGACTATAATTTTGAATGGCAAAAAACTAAACTAATGATAACAGACAAACCAGTCATAATAAACAATAAAATTAACATATAAGATATGCAAATTCTAAATGAGATTATTTGGGCTCACACATTAACATTAATTAAATTGTTATTGCCGTGTTGAATAAGATAAGGAAAAACCGCAACATAAGGGGGAGGAAGTATCAATAAATTTAAAAAAGATATTGATAATGATTGACCACACATATATGATAAAACAAATGCAATATAAGGATTTATGTTCTGTTTATAGATTTCATTCAAAGATAGAAGCTATTATAGGATAAATGCCAGTTAGTGAAGATTACATTAGAAAGAACACCAAATAAAGTCCGAGTAAATGAAAATAAAAAGTTAAATATGGTGAAGTAGGTAAAGAAATCGAAGCAAGTTTATTAAAGATAAAAAGTGTGAGGGAGATGAGAAGACGTTAAAATACAAGATTAACACCCAGAAAAACACAAGTTCTTAATAGCAATTAACAGAAAATAGAAACATGGGCCCAGAAGAACACTGAGAATAGAGAATGAAGTAGGGCAGTTAAGAAAAAAGTGAATGGACGCAATGCACAATGATCTCGAGAAAAAGGGCGTATGAAAACAAATAATGAACAAGAGAAAATGGAAACAATTATAGGTCTAAAAGGCTTGCATTCAATTTATTTTCTTTAGTACTATTGTATGTATTTTTAAACCAGTACACATTAATTCACAGCAAATAGTTGAAATGTCATGCATGGCATGGTGAAATATAGGCTTGTTGAACTTCATTTGTTGTTCATTACTTGGAAAGGTTTTTATTTTTTAATTACCATATGTATAATTATGACACGTGTCGTACTTCATCTTGTATCTTCACCAATTGCTCACAGAAACTTCATTTTTACTTTAGTTATTGAATAAAAATACTAATGATAGTAGGTTAATCTACTGCTTCTTTACTTTTGTTTTCAAAGATTTGTTTCATTTTGTTTCTGGAAGAGTAGATGGGCCCACTGTATTTAATGACTCAATATTACTTATTGTTGTTAATTATTCGTTTGCAAAATATTGTTCACCATTGACACTTACTTTGCCATTCCCACACCAACAATTGTCCAAGTCCACCGCAACCTAGAGCAATCCAATCTCCAGTATAATTAAGACTGATGGCAGAGATGCTGTGATCAGATATGCTCAGAGAATGTATTAAGTTAACATCGGGAAGCTCATGAATAAAAAAGGCACCACTGGAGAACCCTGAAATCCTAAAATTTAATTTCTTTGCAACACAGATATTTACATCCTCCCACCAACCTGTAACCAAAATTTTTGTATCTTTATGGTACGCAGCAGATGTGAGCACGGCAGATTTATCGTCCTTCCGGACCTCATCGCCTAAGTAGTGCCTAGCCAGCCTTTTGTAATACAACCTGTTCTTCTTTTCAGGCTCTTCACTGTCATCAATTTTTGCATCCATTAAAGCAGCAGATATTTCTTCTTCCGTCTTTTCTACAGACTTTGAGATATCAACATCATCCTCTTCTAATGCAGCTTCTCGTCGCTAAAATACAGTAAAATTAAAAATTTACAATAAAAGATAAATAGAATTCTTACAGATTTCTTTTTAGGAGGAGCCACTTGGAATTAGTTCGTTAACATTTATAGCACATTCCCAAATGCACGCCTGTCCATTTCTGCTAATTGTTGTCAAATCATAGTTGGCTTTTTCAAAAAAGCAACCAACTATAACGTCTGTGTGGCTGCCTAATGTGTACATCTTGAAATTTTCCCACCTGGATATGCATCAAAAAGTACAACCGAGTTAAATAGAATAGTTGTAACTGTTACTTGTCTAAGGGATACAGCTTTGTACTCATGTCCTTGGAGCCAACAGCAAGAACCCTCGAGTCAGAGGACCACTCCAGACAAGTTATTTCGTCGAATGCTCCATGAAAAACCCGTTCCATCACAAAAGCGTTGTACTGCCCAGTAAATGGGCCAGGAGCTTTAAAAACAAACACTAAAAACGCTTCAATTTAATAAACACAAAATCATCACTCAAACAGACCCACCATTGTTTTCTTTGCACACCGCAAAATGCTTTCCATCAGAACTAAACTTGACAGCCCCAACCTTCCGTTTGAACCTGTACTTATGCACTACTGTTTGTGACACCAAGCTTATCATGTGGGCTTCGCCTTCCTCGTTAACGGCAATAAGGGTGCATCCATTTGGGCTGAGATCTAAAGCAGTGTAATTATAGCGACTCTCCACCGGCAGAGTGTTGGCCTTGTTGCTGAAATTGCAAAATTTGATTTAAAATAACCAGAAATAGTAGCGTGTCTTACTTTTTTAAATCGTAAATAGTTATTCGGTTGCCTACTGGACTTATAACTGAGTTTCCATCAGAAGAAAAGAGTAAATTTCCCTCCCGGTAGACGGTGTTTAATAAATTACTAAACTGTAAATAATAAAAGGTGCAAATAGTAATTAACTGCTCATGTGTAATTAATTATGGTATTCTTTACCTTAAATGAAAATTTCATTTTTAAACTGTAATGTATGTATTACACTGAACCTTACTTTTTAACATGTGGAATCACATAAGTTATTAGAAATTTTTATATAAAAGTTTCTCAAACAACCAAATTCTCCCTTTACATAATTTAAATATATAGGTAATATTAATTTATTTCGTAGTTTACCGACTTCGTCCAAGAAAGTTTTAATTACTCGTGCCAAGTTATCTATACGTCAGTTTTAAAATTTTTGAGTCATTGCATTTTCAACGAACTTAAAAAGTTCGTTACTGAATTCTATATGTCTGTCGCTGTCACAAAAATATGGATTTTTTAAAATTTTAAAATGGATTCTTATAGGAAATTTTACGCTGATTTCAAAATCGAAATAAAAAAGTTTCTATCTCGAATAGTTTTCGAGATATTCGACTTCGAATTTCGGGAAAATTTTCGACATTACGATTTTAAATGTGATTCTTATAGGAAATTTTACGCTGAATTCGAAAATGAAGAAAAAATTCTATGTCGAATAATTTTCCAGATATTCGATTTGGAATTTTCCCGAAATTCGAAATCGAAATCGAAAGGTTTTTTAAGTTCGTTCTGGGATTGCTTACAGAGCAATCTCTTCGCCGGCCCCATGTTTTGATATTGATTAAAATATGTCAAAAATATACCTTCTAAAAAAATTAATTTCTCCAATAATAGAGATATGCAAGACCAGTTTTGAGCTATAGCTATTGTCAGTATGTATTACACCATGATCATCAACTATCAAATTCTACAAAATTCAAATTTTTAAAATCTTTAATTTTCAAAACTGTTATGCTCAGAAGCAAAAATTTATGATCATAGCTGCCATAGTTTTGTATAAAAAAAATTCCAAATATACAAGTTTTTACGTTGTTGGACAATTTTTTTTCTGATACAATGCACGCGAGATATTTGAAAATGTTTGATAAAGACCTATGGCCATAGACTATATTTGTGTAGTCAGTTCATTTCTTAATGCTACCGTTTAGTAGTAAAAAATTACCAAACTTTTGCTTTTTCGCCCATTTAAAATTAAAAGTCTCTGAAAAGCACGAGTTGGATGCCAAACCCCAATTCGCTTTTTACCTGTGTCCTATGACCTTACATATAAAAAAATCAGCATAGAGATTCTTAAAACTTTTCCCAAAATTTGTCAATTTTTCATGGAATTGCCCATTAGTTAGTTTTAGACATATGAAAACTTATATAGAATGCAGATATATATATATATATATATATATATATATATATATATATATATATATATAATATATAAAAAGGGTCCGCCATATAACTTTTTTTTAAATGCTATAAATAAAAAACTACTGAATATTTTTCCATTTTTTTTTTATTTTAAAGTACAATCCTTCCGGTTAATAATGGAATATAACTTCATTCATATGGCTGCCTTGTCTAGCCATGCAATAGCCTATACGATCGGTTCAATTTTTGAGTACATTTTCGATTGTATGCAGCTCTATTTCAGCTATAGTTGCACGAATGTTGTCCTTCAAAGCCTCAATTGTCTCTGGTTTGTCGGCGTAACACTTATCTTTGACGGCTCCCCACAAATAATAGTCCAGCGGTGTCAAATCGCAGCTCCAAGGCGGCCAAACAACAACAGAATTTCGACGATGCGATTTTCGCAGACAGTGCGCAAAAGATAGATTGTAACGTTGGCTGTGTGGCATGGAGCGTCGTCCTGTTGAAACCAAATGTCGCCAATATCTTCCTCTTCAATTTCTGTGAATAAAAATCCGTTCACCATGGCCCGATAACGCTCACCATTGACTGTAACAGCCGATCCTTGTTCATTTTCGAAGAAAAATGGCCCAATGATGCCTCTGGACCAAAATCTGCACCAAACAGTAACTCGTTGTGGGTGCATCGGCTTCGATTGCGTGCGGGTTTTCTGTGCCCCAAATGCGGCAATTTTGCTTGTTGACATACCCGCCGAGATGGAAATGACCTTCATCTGAAAAGATGATTTTTCGCCCAAAATTGGCATTTTCTTCAAGTCGATCCTAAGCCCATGAAGCGAAACGAAAACGCATTGGATGGTCAGTTGGCTTCAATTGCTGAACCAATTGGACTTTGTACGGCGTCATACCAAGTTCTTTACGCAAAATTCGTCTCAATGATGTCTCCGAAATGTCCAATTGTTGAGAACGACAATGAACTGATGTTCCTGGCGATTCACGCACACTCTCGGCAAACAGCAGCGACATTCTCTGGTGTACGCACTGTTTTTGGTTTTTCACGCGTTGGTTTGTCAATAAGCATGCCAGTTTCTCTCACTTTTTTAACAAGATAAAGCACATACAGAGCTGACGGTGCCTCTTTTCTTCCCATTTCCGTATGTAATTTTCGCACACATTCTGCAACATTATCATGATTTTCAAAGTAATGTCGCAATATTTCCCAGCGTTCTTCAAGCGTATACACAACCATTTTCGTTCAGTGGAAGGATAAAACTAATTTTCTGTCAAAAATGTCATGACTCATGGCAACACTTAGCTCATGACTCATGAGCTAAGTGTTGCCATTCACCGAATAACCACTAGTTCAAAAAAAAAAAACGTTGGATGGCGGACCCTATATATATATATATATATATATATATATATATATATTATTATTATTCAGTCAGTCTTATGAAAGACTCAATATATATATATATATATATATATATATATATATATATATATATATATATCACCTAATTACACTAAAATGTATACAAGGCGCATTAACATAGGCTTGAAAACTCAATACATTTATTAAATTACCACTTTTACACAACACATACACATTCCAAAGCTACACTTCAAATCGACTGAAACAGTGAATCCAACAAACCAATCGCTTTTTTTACAAAGCGCTTTTACACTTCTGTACAAATGTTAAAAAAGCAGAAACATTGCACCTACTAAATTTGAGCGTTTCTTTGGGCACTCGTTACTTCTTAATACTTAAAAATACAAGAACTGCCTAATAGTAAAATTAAAACGTCTTTGCTTACGGCACCTTAGCAGTGCCGCTAGAACAAAGCGCATTAGTGTCAATAAATAGGCAATAGCAAATTTAAAACATCAACTAAACCCTCTCAAATTCACAGAATTCAATAGTTTCCAACATTCTACATAAAAGAACAGTCCATGTCACTCCAACTGTAACTTAATGCAGAATATTTAGCAGTTACACTTAGAAAACCTCAACATAAACCTTTACTACTTAAAATAAACGTTCACGTCAATTCGACAAGAAGAGGTTGAACATTGGGTGCACAATTTGTGCTTCTACATAAAGATGGTCCTGTCAAAAGGCGTGATAAAGTACCCCAAAATAAATATAATTGAGAATGTACATGTATATATTAAAAATGCACACATATATCACATACTGTTATACATTTGCTACTTTAAGTACAGTTTTTATGCTTTGTAGAATGTAAAATATAAAAATTGCTATATACAGTTATGTTTATAAAACATAGTGCCAAATATGGCTCAGATCCTATACAATTGGTTATAAGGTTATACATTGAGTCATAAATAGTTTAATATCAGTTATAATACTTTTTGCACAGTTTATTAAAGCTAATAAGAGCGAGCTGCCAATGTTATGATGATTTATCAGTCTAATGAAAGATGTGTAAGTACAGTGTCTTATGAACTCTTAACTTGTTACAATACTTACTTATACAAAAATAACAGATTCGAATTTCGTTTACAAAACTTCACGAAAAGCGTTAGGATTCTAAAAGAGATCAATATTTCTGCATCACATGACTGATTAAACAGCGAGTACTGAATATAATTTTACTTTCTGTTCGATAGGCATAATATGCATAATTAAATCAATCGATCATATTGTATAGGTCATACAGAAGTTTCAGAGTTCAATCTCATTACAAACTTATTACTCTTAGGATCCACAACCTCTTCGGTTATATTAAAGTGCGGCAATTTCTTGACCATGCAAAGCAAAGAAACATCATTCTGACGAAGCTGAAAGTTGGTGCCATGACTGAGGGGCCTAGACAATAGCTCTTCGCATATGAGTGCCCAGGTCTGAATGTCCTTTTGCTCCTTATCGTTTTGCAGCACCGGCTCAGTAGTGAGATACGCATCAAGGAAGGCGCGCGGAGTTAAGTCGTGACTGAGGCAATCAGCGAGGTGCAATAAAATGCCTTCTACAGAATGTCTCGGCTGCTGCCGGGTGATACGCAGATATTTCTGCAATGCACGGGCCATGGAAGGAAAAATGGCCTGCGCAGCCTCTTGAGGATCCATAGGAATAGCGGGGGCTTGGTCATGGTGCAATCTGCGTATGTGAGTGAATGCTTCCTCTGCAGCCGTTATAAGGCGTGCACGCCTCTTTTTCACCCTTCGCTCGTACTCGTGCTCTTCATAAAAACGCTCGTTGTGGCTCGAGTCACGACGACGTGCATGTGCTGCCAGCATAGCCCGTGACTGCGATTGCTGCGAGGCTGGATTGTTGACACCATCCACCTCATAAAATTTGAAGCTCGATGAAGCTTTCCGTGACTTTGATACGGTATACGTTCCAAATATGGATTATAAATAGGAAAGTCTGTGTAATACTTTTCTAAAACCCACATGGCTGCTCGCTGGATGCTCAACTGCCCAATTGCATAAGCTCTACTGGCGCCATCTGGACTTCGCACAATTTTAATGTAATACCTTGGCTGCAAATGTCTTATTTCCACTAAAACCACTGCCAAGTAATGGATAAACAATAATGTATCTGTGAGACTGCAAGCATAAGCTACTAAAGCTTTGTAGTCAACAGATTCCTCAGGTGTAGTAGCAGCTCTAGCTTTCTCTGTAACTTGCACTATATAGAATAACCAGTATGCGAATGTACAAATCAACACAAATGTCAGCACAGCTGCACGAAACAAAAATATGCGCGGAAGTGTTGCATTCGGCTGACGTAAAAACACAGCCCAGGCACCTGCAGCTAATATGGCCATTTTGAAAGCCAATGATACCAGCTGACCCTTGCATTCGGCTCCACATACAAGCAGTTTATCCCCATTTGGCAAACCAATCGGCGTTGAAAGAGCGGGAAAAAATCCCACTTTTGGCAACACAACCATCGCAAGCGGGCTTAGAAATGCTGTTGTAGATAGTATATATGTTAGAATCGTCCCGATATATCGCTGGCAGTAAAAGCCGAGACCTGTATCGGGTTCACCTGGCCAATTACTAACATCTTCAGTCGACTGAGATTGCTCAGAGGTGTTGCCAGTCACAGCAGTGGTATTTTCGCCCCAATTATCATCCTGGGGAAGAATTTGCACTTCAATGACCTCTTGACCATCACGGTTATCGGGTGAAAGAGTCACGGCTGTTTGGAAGGGAGCCATGTCTTCAGGTTTACGCGCTGACTTGCTGCTTCTGAAATAATCACTTCTTGAAACTGCAAGTTAGGCGCCGTTGATGTGACGCATTTACCTGGTGCTCCTATGGGAATGCTGTCGATGATTGCTGCGATCACGGTGGCTCCTCGAACGCCGCGATCTGGAGCTGTTCTCGGACTTCACAGACTCCGTCTCCATGTCGCGCGCTGTCTCGTTACCCATAAAACCGCCAGGCTTGGGTTTCTCATCAGGATTGCTTACGGAATCGCGTAACTTCTCGCACTACACCAACATCCAGGTAAAGGCAACCTTTGTGCAAGGTTCATTGACTTCTTTGGCACGTAATTTTACAAACATCTAAACTAGACGGCATGTCCCCGGAGCGTCAGCCAATTCTACTTTCGGTGCTAATTTTTAATAACCGACAACGGTAAGTTTCAACTAAAAAATGGACAGGAGATGGAAGGTTCGGCTTACGTCTCGAAACGAAATACGCGGTTACCTAGTCGCGCGGCAGCTGCTACCGGCCCGAAGTCGCTTTAGAGGCGCAGTTTTAGTTATGAGAATCCGCAAACATTTACCGAAATGCAGCTATCGCCCAGCACGCCTACTTGGCACAAATTTAATTGCTCTATAAATATTTCAACATGGCTACTGTGTTGCTCCGTTTTTTTTTAAATGCCCAAGTTATGATGGGCAAACTTGAGTCTTTTAGGTTGACATAGTTATTGCGGTTTTATACTTTTTTAGGTTACATTTAGATATCGAGATATTTTCCTACTCTAAAATGCGGCTTTTAAAATCAAGTAAACATTGGGTTCGAAGGTAACTGAACGTAGTATTTTTTCGTAGCGTTGGTAGCAATAATAGTGATACAGGGGCGTAATATATTTTTTTTATTCTCAATTTTATAACATCAATTTTTTTAAATATATAATAGCAGCTGTTTGTCTGTCTGTTGCCTAAACATTCAAATTAAGCAAAGTTCTAGTTTGATCATATGAGGGAAGTTTTAAATTACATAGGAGGCTTCTCCAAAACAGAGTCGAAGTTTAAAAATCTAAAAGTTTGTAAGGTTTCATCTTCGAAAGGACGAGAGCTAGTTATTTCGAACTACAAGCATTTAGTAGATAATACCCAAACAGGCCCATTTTAAAATTTTCTCACAAGAGAACGTTTCCTATTATCATGAAGTAATTAGATACGTGCTGTCAAGTTAACTTTTAAGACGTAAAAATGATGTTCACTTTGTCACATTGTTTTTGGGTTGGAGAATCTGTCAAAAAGAATTACAGTGTGTTGCAAATTTATGATATACAGGTCGCATAAAGGAACGTTTCTTAAATTTTTTTAAAGTCATTTAAAAGTTGTTCAAAGGTAATTATGTTATTAGATGCATATAATAGGTTTTTTAGTAGGAGAGACTTTGGATGTCTTTTGTTGTTTGATGTGGTAGCATTTATTGTCGCATTTGGAAATAATATTTATTTTTCCAATTAAAACTTGGTTTGCTATGCGTTATTAAGCTCATTTAAATTTTAATGATTTCATTAAAGTTGTTGAATTGACTCTGAGTTGATCACTGTCTTTCTTATTTATTTAATTGGTAAATGCTTCTGGTATTTTGTGATTTTATTTTTAGGTCTTTATCCTCGTTGAATATGTAAAAGACTTTCGAAGACATGGTACTCTTCTATAATGAATAAAATCTTATTTATAGCGTATTAATAAGTTGAAGTTTTTATTGATAGTGTAAAACATAAATATGAGTTTAAAGTTAACAACCCTTGCCATTTGGTACTTCCACCCTTATTAAGCTTTTCTTAAGCAGAAGTTTGTGTCGGTACTTTCACTAACAATGCTCATTCTCTCTTTCTGATACCCCCCCCCCCTCGTGTGCATCACTATTTTTTTTCTTTTCTCTGTCTGGCTTTCCCACCAAACTTCTAGAAGGTAGTTAACTCCTTTGATAAATTTGGAAATTTATAATAAGCTCTACATAAATTAATTTTTAAAATAGAATATTTTGAATCAGACACTGCAATGTTTCTTAGTAACTTTATTCATTAAGTTTCCAACTGTTGGTGATCCTGTTACTATGGTAAATCGGTATTATTTGTGACAAATTTTACCGACTCCAAAGACTCCCAAAAATGGCAAGCGACTCCAAGAAACCAGACAAAAAGTCACAGCGAGGCCCCACCGCCGAGGACGTGCTGTTCGGATTTCAGCAGCTGCGCGCGGAGCAACGCAGCTTGGCGAACAAACTGAGCGAATTCGAGATGGAGCTCAACGAACACAAGTAATGCACATGTTTGTTCTTGCACCGATTTCTGCAAAATCACTTGATAGCGTTTTACCTTTATCGCACTTTCAAACTAAGTACCGGTGGAACATTTCGTTGTTGTAATGTGTACTTTCCTGTTATGCGATTAGCGCACACACTCATTTAACCTCACTTTGGCAGGATGGTCATTGAGACGCTGAAGAACGTGGATCCCAGCAGAAAGTGTTACCGTATGATCGGGGGCGTCCTCGTGGAGAGGCAAGTGAAGGATGTGGAGCCGATCTTGCGGGCCAATCGCGACAGGCTGTCGGAGCTGATCGAGAAAGTTAATGAGCAGCTCGTGAAAAAGGGCACAGAACTGAATGAATACCGCGAGAGGCACAACATACGGATTCAGGGCAGGGAGGATCTTAAGCCAGAAGACGAGAAGGAGAACAAAACCTCGGAGAGTCGTGGCAAGGTGCTTGTGTCTTAGATATGTGTCTTTATAGGTCACGATACGGATAATAAAAGTTATTATTTTTGTATTTGTGGTTTTTGCAGTGTTGTCAAGTATTTATTTTGCGCAAAATGGAAAGATCAACTGGCTTATTAATGTACAGTGTATTTCACATGGACATTTTTTATTTTCTGCTATAATTTTGCTTAGTTAATTAAGAAAACGGCAGTTATCACTTGTAATTAAGTTTTGCTTGTAAAATTATAAATATATAAATGAATTAACAAGCTGCAATTGATTGAAATTTAGTTAAAAAGCTTTTCACATTTGTGAGAAAACATCTGTTTGTAGCATTTGTTTAACTGTCTACAGATATGACATTGTACATACCTTGCTCAATATCCTATCTAGGATGATTTGATAATTATTATTACTTATTTATCTCTGCTGTTTGATAAGTGGCAAATAAATATAAAGATTAAGTTATCATTTTAATCAACTTCTAAAAGGTACAGTGTGTGCACTGCATGTTCATTCAGCAGAAGCTTTACTTCATCAATATGAAGTTGTTTACTGTGTTTATAATTAGCGAATTAAGTGTATTAAGTGCAATGTTTATTAAACAGTTAAGTGCACATTCTTTATCTGATTTGTGTTCTTTCCGGAAATCGAGCAATAAATGTTTGTGTTACTTCAAAACCAGTACGGATACTCATTTTCCGATGTTGCATGCCGATTGCACCAGAATGACCATGGATAAGTTTCCCCATGATAGTCAGTTGAAAAAAGTGGAATATCTCGACCTTTCGCATAACGCAATTTTCCAATTGGACCTCTATGAAAACAACTTTGAAAGTGCTAAAATGTTTTCTCTGAAACTTGCTTTTAATCGTATCGTGTATGTTGCTCAGGACTTTTTTAGAAACATGCCAAATTTAACCAAGCTGGACTTGAGCCACAATGACATTGTGAATTTTGCGAGCGCAAATATTTTTAGGGGGTTAAATAAACTGAAGGCCCTGGATTTAAGCTTCAATATGATCCCGACATTACCAGAGGACATATTTGCAAACATGCCCAATTTGCGGGAATTGGATTTGGGCCATAACTATTTGGGAATGTTGCTGATGTACTCGCGTAACCTCTTCAATTCGACATTGAGACTGTCTCCTGAGGTGACCACCCTAAAACTGGATGCTTTGGGCATCGGCCAGCTTCACAACAATTTCTTTATTGGAGCGAAGAACTTGAAGTACTTAAGTCTGGCAAACAATCCTTTCGGAGAAGTCCCCTCCGTTCCTTACACTCTCGACTATTTAGACCTCTCTGGAACGGACATATCCACGCTCTCAGCGCGTCACTTGAATTACCATTCGCTTAAAGTACTCAAAGTCAACAGGCTGAAAAAGCTGACGAGCATCGAACATTATGCATTTTACAATCTGCAAGCTTTAGAGGAGTTACATATAAGTGATTGTAAGAATTTGAGGGAATTCACCGACCTTGCATTTGGGATTCTTGAGAACGAGATGGAGTGGTCGTTGAAGAGAATTTATTTGGCAAGAAGTGGTTTAAGAAGTTTGAACTCAACCTATTTAAGGCTGTTCAATAAATTGGAACGGGCGGATTTGCAAGGAAACCCCTGGGTTTGCAACTGTGACATTTTTTGGCTCCAGCAAGTGAACATATCTTTATCTAAAAATGACAACATAAGGTATGTATTGTAAATCAAGCGCTGAGCATAATTAAATTCAAGCTCTTTTTAGGTGCATTTCCCCGATTTATGTGTTGAATAAAAAGGTGCTGGAATTAACAGAAAAGGACATGCCAAGTTGTGCAGAGAAAAATAACCATGTGCAGAAGGTCTTGATTTCAATTTTGGCGGGACTTGTTGCTATTCTTGTCATCCTGATTATATATCTTATATATTTGGGCCCATTTTACCACCAAAATAAATATAGAGGGATTGGACCTCAGTCTCCATATCAAAGCAATACTATCCGGATTATACCTACCAGAGCAGAAAGTTTAGATTAAGTGAAATAAAAATAAAGTTTTTAATTGTGATTACTTTTTATATACCTATTTTTGTTTGTAGCATTTTTGTATGTAATTTAGAATGTAGGCACTATTTAAGTAAAATTAATGGTATAATATCGATTTTCTTTTATTGATTTATTGTATAATTGATGTCATTCTACTACTGTTATGTATTTTTTTTTTATAAGTACGTATGGTTTGCTCAATTGCTTGCATAAAAATAGAATTGTGATACCTTTCATTCTTAAAACGTTTACTATTTTATATATATGGATAACTCGGAACATTCCGAAAGTATTGATAAGCTTGAGTTATTAGGCTAAAGAGTGAGTGCTGAAGAAGTGACAATTTCTTATGAATTAGTCATAATTTTGCTTATGAAATCAAAAATCAACGACTCCTAAAGTTTGTATAAGGCGAATTCCACATGTATTTGCAACGTTGGATTAACACATGCTATTAGACATTTGTCAGCAAAATTTGGATTGCTATGGTAACAAAGGTTGAGCACTATTAATGAGATGATTTATCTCGGATTAAGAATTCTAATATGTTCATGTGTTATTTTAGTTTCTTGAAAACGTCTTTACAAGTTGTACAGATTACTTATAGGAGTTTCTGACACAAAGTATTTTTGACTTTCTTACTTTGAAATGAAGTTATCCCAATAAATATATTTCTACTAAAATATACAAATTTTTATTTGAACATAAGGAAGTCGAACTCAATTCTCGGTGAAGACATACTAAAAACAGCAACTATTTGATCTGTTCTCCAGCTATGCTTTCTAGTTGCTGTATAGTCTGGTTTTACACACAACCAAAAATTAGTTTTTAATAGTTCACAGGGAAAACGCCAATTCAACTCTTTGCACTGTATGTTTGCTGCAGTTCAGTTTCCATTTGGCAAAACTTTCCTGTATACTTTTTAGTGACTCCCTTATCTTATTAGCGGGCATAGTAGAACACGGTAATAAATCTGTGGAGTGGAAAATGAAAGAAAAAGACGAATCTAGAAATTGAATTTGGTCTATCTTTTGGAGCTGGCAATAAACAATGCCTAATTACTACTACAAGAAAATAGAAAGTATTTAAAGAACAAATGGAAAGATTGTAGCTTGTACAGGGCAGGGTAAAACGATAGTAAATATATTGAGTTTATCAACGAACTTAAAAAGTTCGTTACTGAATTCTATATGTCTGTCGGTCTGTCTGTCGCTGTCACAAAATTTGAGATTTTTTCAAATTTGAAAATGGATTCTTATAGGAAATTTTACGCTGATTTCGAATTCGAAATTAAAAAATTTCTATTTTGAATAGCTTTCGAGATATTCGACTTCGAATTTCGGGAAAATTTTCGACATTACGATTTTAAATGTGATTCTTATAGGAAATTTTACGCTGAATTCGAAAATGAAGTGGAAAAAATTCTATGTCGAATAATTTTCGAGATATTCGATTTCGAATTTTTAAGTTCGTTCTGGGATTGCTTACAGAGTAATCTTTTCGCCGGCCTCATGTTTTTTTTTTTATTTTAATGTGTTTTACAAGGGATATTGGTTAAATCATATCCTGGAGTTTTTATTAGCCTTTCCAATATATGTTGAGAAATGCACCTAATTTCTCAATGTACTTATTGCATTTCGTAGGGCATGGGGCGATGTTTGTAAACATATCAGCTTTGGGATATCTCCACAGGAAGAAATTATACGGGACGAGATCCGGTGAGCGGGCTGAGATTTGATGGCTAGGAAACATTTCTCGCAGTACTTGGAGCAAAGCTCTTGCTGCGTGGACTACGGCTCCATCGTGTTGGAACCATATATTTTTCAGCTGGAGTGCTTTGAGATTTGGTGTCAAAAATTATCGAATCATTTACACATATCGATTGGAAGTGACAGTAACCCGACGTTGACCCCCTTATTCAAAAAATAAAGGTCAATAATCCCAACTTTGCTATGTATCATAATATTTTTTGGAAATAATGGAGAAAATAAGGATTGTATAATAAAATAGAAATGCCGTTAGAAGAAGTAAGATAGCAGCTGAAGAAAGAAAAGCTAGAGCTAGTAAATAGTTTTGGAAATTGTGAAACGGAAAAGTTGGATTGGGAATGAATAATAATGGAAAGGAGGATGCCAAAAAACGATTGGCCCTTATGATATAGCCGGCCAGCATAATTTCAAACATAACAAAAGTAGATAGACTGAACTTGGATTACTTAGTAATGTTGATGGTAAAACATATGATAGAGAAATAAAGTGAAAGTAATAAATAAAAATTCCAAAGGAAACGCAAATCGAAGGGATATTAGACAGTGTAACCGGACAAACAACGGTGGAAGATTTGAAGAGAAGAGCTGAGAAAAATAAGGGTGAAGAAATATATGGGAATTAACAGAGAAAAGCTGTAAAATAAAAGAGGAAAGAAAATAGCCCAATTATTTAATGCGACATGTCTTTCTAGAATTGACATTTTTATAAATAAAAGCGAAGTTAGCGTTCCCCGATTCTAGAAAAATCCGAAGTAGCATAGGTTTCCTAAAAATGCAGCTATGGGCGTTAATGGTTCGCTAAAAATAAATATCAAGTTTGCACCATCTTTTGGAGAGTTGGCGAAATCCACTTTGGAGAAAGAAGATGGTTCGGAGTTAATACACTCAACCAGACTTTTCTCAACATCTTTGACAGAGGTGGAGTGGTATCAGTCGGGAATCTAACGAGGCGATAATCTGAAGAGGCGAAGTCTGGTGATAAAATTTTCCAACCTAGGTCCGTGATCGTTAGCGATATCGTAGCATCTACCTTTGTCCGTATCTGTAAGTTCTACTTGAATATGGTTATTAGCAAGTCTTGACTTTACTACGAGGATTGTAAAGTCTCCATGTTCCATTTTACCTTAATATCCAAAATATTAAGTAATTGCTTTTGGTAGAGATAATTTTTTTTATAATGATCGGTGACTCAACGACTCTCTGCTTTAAAACAACTTGAAATGGTGATAAAATTTAGGTAATACAGAACTAATTAACTAAGATATGAAAGAGAAGAGTTTGGCACCACAATCTACATCTGCAATTTTCTTACTTCTCGCTTTGGTGATTGTTCTTTCCCTTCGAATGAACTCAAATTTTCGTCAGTGTTGTTCTCGGTCATCCTTATTTGTTCCTATTTTTGTTGTCTGCTTCTTCCAATCGCTTGACTGCATAACTTATTGTGTGTCTGTGTTGCTAAAGGACTTCGTAATACCTTTGTTATTGCCCTTCTGTTTTAAACAAAGGCCAGACGGAGTTTTTCTTTTATTTGAGATTTTATTAACGCGCGGTAAAAGGATAACCATAGAGAGGAAATAGTAAAGAAAAAATTTACACCAAGGTTTTTGGCTCACCCTATGATACTAGGCTATAGACGGAGTTGAAAGGTAAAAGATACTTTGGATTAGTCGCCATTTTAGAATTTACAATTAAAAATGTGTTTTTAAAGGATGTTGTAGTTTTCTGTTGTTTTCATATTGAATATGTAAGGAAGATAGAAAACACTTTTTGGAAACCCTGAGTTTTAATTAGGCAAACATTTGTCGCCCACTTATATCTTTATCTATCATCTCTTATCAACTTTGTCTTTAAACTGCTTTTCTGCTTAGTGGTTCAAAGAAGGCCCAATGTTTTTCCACGGTCTAAGAACTATTTGTTAAGACTTTCGAGATGGAAATAAGGAGCATGCCCAAGATTTCCCGCCAGGATTTTTCAACAGCAGTTTTAGCTTCGGAAGCTCGTGTTTTATAAATTTGCTAGTCGTTAAGGGGTAAAAATAACTGCACACCTGATGATTCTTTTAAAGATTCTCTCTTTTAACTCCATGGACAAAATGTTTTTTTTTCTGCCAGGTTGTTGCCAAAAGAGATAGCAGAAGAGATGGATCCTCATAGATTTTCTCAAATGGACGTGAGACATCATGACAGAATTAAGAGTCCTCGAAGCTTTCGAAGCTGTGGTACTATCTGATTGTCGCTCAATTTGAGAATATGCATAACATGTAGGAGACAGATTTTTTTTTGCTAAACTTTATCCCGGTACCACATGTCTTGAGGACCAGACTTTCAGAGTGTTTTTGAATGATGGTCCGTTCTATGGCTCTAAAATAATCTTGCAGGAGGACTTAACGTGCCTCTGTTTTAATAAACATTTATTTTCAAACTAGAGAAGCCTTTGCCATACTTTCTAGGATTTCCTTCTTCGTCAAGAACAGCGAACACAATCAACCTTGCAGTCATACTCGAACAGTCCATTTTAACGTCGCTGATCTCCTGGGGCTTTGAGATTTTCAAAGGAACAGAAAATTTTGTTAACAATAGCTACACTTTTACTTTGAGTAGTAAAAAAGATACGGCGACGACGTTAACTGCGAGGGAATTTATTTTTTACACGCAACGAGGTGAATAACGATGAACGCGGGTTTTGAGCATTGTAGGTGAGGATGCTTAAAGAAATTCTCCGTAGCTTTTTTAATTAGTATCGCAATGTCAGAGCAAAAAGTACTCTTCTCTGTTGCACAACGGATTATTATCAAGTTTCTCACTACAGAGGACGGGAGAAGACTTAAGGCACAGTTCGGAGATAACACTCTTAAGAAGGCTGAAATGTACGATTGGCATAAACGATTTTTGGGAGGACGAGAAGCCGTTAAAAATAAAAATCTCTGGCATCGTTCGACGATCAGCATGACAGAAGAATATTGCATTGTTTGCTATCTTCTCGAAGATGGCCGCAAATTGCTTCTAAGATGGGAATAAGTTACGGCGGTGCTCAGCCAATCCGAGACGTCATCCTGCTTTATGACAACCTCTTGTTCCATATAACTATCCAAACTCGACCTAAAATTTATGATCTGTTCTGGACTACACTGTGTTAGAATACCTTTCCCGCACTCTAGGTTTATCGCTCTACAATTATCATGTGTTTGTACTTGGAGGCCAAATATTTGACTACGATTTGTCGTAAATGCATTCGAACGCGATTGGATGATGTTACAATCACCTTACTTATACGTTGGAAAATGTGTTTTTAAGTTAGGAGAAAAATAGTTTTGTATGTTTGTATTTTGTCATGCTTAAGCTGAAGTTAAAAGATAATTCCAGTTTGTATTTAATTCACCCTTGTATATTACCGCAAATATTTCGCAAATGTACGTATTCCTCAGGCTTTTTTATCGAAAGTTTTGCATATGCGCAGTAGATTTTTGATCGAGCAGCGCAGTTAGCTTTATGGTAACCGAAATGTTTTAGGGTTATTCTTACAAATTCGACACCCAAGATGGTAGAGTCGATTGCTACTAAGGGCAAGAATTTTGAAACACGTACTATTGATGTGGTGTTGCGTAGGTTCAATCAAAAGCTGATTTGTCAGATACTAACTTCGTTTACTGTGTCGATGTACAGCAAACTACTTACGCGCTAAGATTAAAACGCGATCAGTACTAGATAGTGGCAGGTTGAGTTCTTTCGGATTAATGTTTTTATACTTTTGCCCTGATTTCTGGAGGGGCTCAATATTTAGTTGGTCGGCGCCGATTTTCCCTGAACGGGCCTGATAATCACTCGGCACGGTTGTGTTCTATTGGAGTTATTAGTGGGTTCATTGTGCCTACTAAATCCAGGTTTTGAAGTTAAGAGCACGTATGTGCCGCCACATTACCATTCTGTCAGCCTTTTACCAGTTATACCAAAAATCACCACAAGGGTTTTAAAAGCTTCAGACGGTCGTTAGAGTATATAGAATTGTTGATGGCTTTAGTAAAAAACTGTCCTCTTGCCCTAACGCACTTCGTTCCTCGGGAGGTAAAGCTTTTGTGTCAACAGAGGTTTGAGAGAAGTCTGCAAACAGCGATAGTCCCTTATACGCCGACTATTTAGCTAATCGTAAACCTTATTGAAAATGATGGTTTTGTACTAGGAGATTTTAAATTAGTTCGAATTATTTATGCTAACAAAGAAACGTTGGTTGTTAGACAAGAATCTGGAGATCTGGAGGACCGATTGAGACTGTGGATGATTAAGATTAAGACTACCTTGAGATGACCTCTTCGTCGCCTAGGCACTAGCGGTGGAATTACGCTTAGATAGAACTTTATATCTATAATTGCAATATTTTGGCGAAATGTTGGTTAAGCTTGGGGGTTTTGGAAAACAAGCTCTATATAATTATGTAGACATGAGGGTTTTGTGTAATTTTTATGAAACGAAAATAGGCATTTTAAATAAAACAACTTTTGACTTTATCTTGTGATTGGATTTTTTTTTGGGTATTGAAGAACACCATCTTCCATTAAATATGAAAAATTATGTCTGACAAGAGGCCACATCGGTTTCGACTACAAATCTTGGTATTTTTCATAAAAAACATTTATTGATACGTCCTGATCAATTTTATCGATATATTTTATCGGTTATGGACCTTGGATTTTAGGTAACCCCACAAATACAAGTCGCATGTTGTTAAATCACAAGATTTTGCTGATGTTATAAATCGATTGTTGCTTGAACTGTATGGCGTATGGTACCATCTTCCTGGAGCCACATTTGTTCCAGATTCATGTTGCTCAGTTTGTGCATCATCTTCGAAGAAGTATAGGTCTATCACGCTACTTGCCTAAATTCTATATTAAGCTGACTCGCCATGAGTTATGTGAGAATTTTTTCAACCCCAAATGCGACAATTTTGTTTGTTTATGAATACGTCGAGTTGAAAATGTGCCTCATCGCTCGATATGATTTTTCGACTAAAATAGAGTCAATTTCATGATCAAATTGACTTATTGTTGACGGTCTGTAAGCTTAGTTCTTATGTCGGTTGAATTTTATATGCACGGAGTTAGACGTGTCTCGTAGTAGTGTAGACGTGCATGGTACCGAGTCGATGTTTTCTAATTTGCTGACAATTTGACAAATTTGACAATATACTCCACGTTGATACAAGGTCTTCAAATTTTCAATTTCATCAAATTTTGTAATCAGTCTTCGAATAGTTTATTTGGTGCAGTATTTCGAGAAAAAAGTTTTCGTACTGTTTCCGCATAATTTTCATAGAATTTGCACTGCGTTTTAACAACAATAACTCTCTGTTCTTTCGTATAGTGTTGCATATTTATCAATCGGTAGAATCATAGATATATCTGTCAAAGTATCAGGATTGCTATCCGCAAAACAAAAAAGGTGCGATGTTTAAATTCAGTCTTCCTTTTATGTTACCCTTTAGTAGTGTTTGTTTTTGTTTTGTTCTTTTGTTCGTTTCCCGCTTTCCACCGGAGCGCATCTTGTCCTACACGAGCGCCCGGAATCGATAATATTCGCATCAAAGATCAAATTTAGCCTGTAATCGGCCACCTTATTAGCGGCGGCTCGTTTTCCAGGGCCGTCTCTAATTTCAACGCGCCTGTCTGAGCGCATCGGCCCTCGTTTGCGATACTCCTTTTGTTGCCGAATTATCGCGGGAAATTCGATCCGCCTATTGCTATATTTGGGCTCGCGAACAAAGTGCGCTCAAAGAGCCGTTCTAATTTTTGTGGCAATTTTGTTCACAGCGAGGCCGAATCAGGCAGCCCGCCGGGCTCGTGTTACGCCTTGCAGGACACCCTAGTCCGGGGGCCCGGAAAATAGAGCAGTAAGTGGCGGTATCCATTTTTTCCGTCGCCGCGGCGATGGTATCGTGCTATTGTGGACCTGCGGCGGCAGCAGGAAATGTAATCCAGAATTTACATTTGAACCGGTGACGTGTACAAATGGCGTAATTCGGGCGGGGGATAATAACGTTTTACGGCTTTTCAGATCGCCACTAATGCATGTTTTATTGAAGGAGGATTACAGATGTAATCCCCTGCCACGCACACCACCGCGCAGAATCTATTTACATTTGTTGTGTCGGTAATTGTAACAAAACATACAGTTAAATCCTATTAGCGCAACTAGAGCTGGCTGGCAAAAATGAAGGGATGCGATTTGTTATTTTTTCTCATAAGGCGGTAGTGTCACATGTATTAATGTATGTAGATACTCTTTTGTAGTAAAGTAGAATAGTGTTTGTATATCAAAATAGCCGTTTTTCGTGGTAGATATGCCAGATAACGCCATAGAGAGTTAGTAGAAGTTGTCGGTAATAATGCTCTTGTTTACCGAATAGTCGCGAGGTGGGTAGCAAAGTTTCAGCGAGGATGCGAAACAACCTGTGACCGATAATGGGTAGGGCGACTTGTGAGTGTGCGAACCAATGTGTAACTTGCACCCTCCTCATGATTTGTAATGTCTATTCGTGTCCCAAACCGTTTACAACGCTTTTCTACTTGGGTCAAATTCATTCTGCTCGGCGTTTGACTGACAACTGATTTAACATTTCTCTCTATACAGAACACCACAGAGCCATATTGTGTTGTGAACACACACGGCTGCCTTGAGACATACGACATGTTGTGATACTATCTCTACTTTCAAAAAAATATGTTTGAAATGACTTATGCCCTAACCCTCGTAAGATTCATTTGCACTTCCAAAAAAGTTCCTCCCCAAACTGTGACCTGACGTGGATGTCACGGTCATTTGTGGATAATGCCAGGGGTCTTCCTCCTTCCCAGATGCGACAATTTTGTTTATTAAGATCCCCAAATAAGTTAAAATGGACCTTATCGAGTTTTATTATTGCGACATGACGTTTTTTATAATTTCTAGACTAAAGTTTAAGTCTCTCAAGAGAATCTGGAGTTGGTGCTTTATGTGGAGTCGCAATTTGCTTACTCCCTGAGGAGAGTTATGAGTCATAGAGGACCGGTCTTTTGGGTGTTCTACTTCATTATTTATTGAATCAGGAGGAGAAAAGTGCACTAGGTTTGGGAAAGTGTATCTATTTAGAAGGGTGGGATAATTAACAGTTTCCAAATAATGTCCAATATTGAGGCATTAAGGATATTTATTTATTTTAATTACCACTCTGTTTCTGCTGGTAGGATAAGAAATGGAAGCAGTATTATTGATTTGGAAGAAAAAGACCGGTTTCTTTATGATTGATAAGTACCAAAGAATTGTGACTTTTCGAAGGACTTGATATTTGCCTGTTTCTATGGTTTGTGCAGGTTATTTCACAGCCAATAAACTCCTTGGGATTCCTGATGGTAATAGTTTTCAGGTAAGCCAATGATATAGGTCAAAGATTTTTTGGAATTAGGGTTTTGGTAGTGATTTTGAGTTGAAAAGTTTGAGGGCTCTGATGATAAGGGATTTTGCAGCTGAGTGGTTTCGAGCAGGGTGATGATGGGGTTTAGTATTTAAATAACGGTTCGTATGGCTAGGTTTTCTGCAAGCGCTGCAATAGAAACTGCCGTTGGAAGAATATTTTGTTATGAGGGAATCCAGGAAAAGGAGGAAATTGATTTGTTCTTTCATTGCAAATCGAATATTCGTTTAATTGAAGTTTGTTTAAGTGAGAAAAAAAAATAGAAAAGCGTGTCTTGTTCGAGATGCTAGATAGTAAAACTATCGTAAAGTGTCTTATCCAACAGATCTGTTTTAGAGAAAAGGAAGCGGGGATTTTTATTTTCAAATCGTTCATAAGAAAGTTTACACGACAAGTGAAAACGGGGAGTCCATAGAAGCACCATTGGTTTAAAACAGAGGCTCCCAAACTTTTTTTTCTCATAGACCACTTTGAAAGTTTTGCTGGTTCCGGTGGACCCCCTGCAGCTACATTTCTACCATATTCCCAAAACTCGAAAAAAATGTGAAGATTAGATCTAACTATGGAAATTTTCTTTGCGGCTGAGTTATTGGTTAATTAATTAATTGATTGTGCTGTGAGTGGATGTCAAAAAAGTAAAGTTGGCCAATCAAAAAAGTCATTCCATCCAACTTTACTCCTTTGACATTTACCCATAACACAAGAAACCAATCAATTCTCACATATTTTATTTAGAAAACTCCCCATTCGGAGTGGTAGAAATAAAAAGAAAAATAGTATATTTCCTTGTGTTGTATTTATTCAAATATGTAATTATTACATTATTAATTATTATTGTTGTCATATTACGATTTTTTACGATTGAAGCGATTAGTGCAATTTAGCACTTAAATTTTTCGCTACTAGGTTTTGTCGGTGGATGACACAGTGAATTGCAGTTACCTCTGGTATAATTCTTTTAAGATGGCTTATAAACCCACGACATCGCCCGGCCATGGCAGGAGCTCCATCTGTTGCCACCGAAATAACGTTCGTGAATGGAATCGATTTTTCCTTTAAAAAATCACTCAGGACATTAAATATTGATTCACCTTTAGTGTCCGTCTCCAAAGTTTTCGCGAATAGTAGCTCTTCATGAATTTCTTCGTCCATAACAAATCGAACATATGCCAATAATAACGCTTTATTACCAGGTAAAGTTGACTCGTCCAGTTGAATAGAAAAATGAGTTGTTTGCAGATAATTACACAAGAAACTTTCAATATCAGAGCTCATTTCATCAATACGTCTTTGTACAGTGTTGTTACTCAAAGGAATTCTTTTGAGTATGTCACATGGAGATTTGTGCAGAACAGTTTTTAAAACCTCTTCAACAGCGGGTAAAATTAACTGTTCTCCAATGGTGTGCGATTTTCCAGATTTCGCTATAAGTAATGAGATATTGTAAGATGCCCGCAAGCCATCATCGTTACTTGCCGACGTTGAATCGAACATACTGTGCACGGTGGGTCTCTTTCCATATTTTTCCTTCAATGTTTGAAAATATTTCAAATCTTTAACTATTTTATCAGGATGACACCTTCTTAGATGATCTTCGAGCTTCGATGATTTCATAGAGTCAAAAATTTGTTGCATAAAAGGCATATGGGCAATCGCTTGTCTGCCTTTGATGGAGGAAAACTAAATTTTAAATAATCAACACTACTGTCGACATTTCTTCTTAGATTCAGCCATGTTTCGTATCAGTTACCTACCTGTAAATAAAAAAAAACTTTGTTGTAGTAATCTTAAGGCGGTCTTACTTAACAGGATATGGCTATTTTAACAGGATTAATTGATTATTGCAATGAAATAAACAAAGTACCGGCGGCAAACTGATTCTAATTATTAAAAGCAATAAATCGCTAAGATCAATAATTGAGTTTTATGAAAACGGCTGAACCGATTTTAATGTAATGTAAAAGATTTTTTCATTACTTATATTTTGATATATTTCTGTAAATTCGATAGAAAATACTTGTAAATAATATTTTGATATCAAAACTTCGCGATTTTAATTATTTATTTATTACTTTGATGAGACACGTACAATTTATGAAAATATATTTAATTATTAGTGAACCACCACACAGTCGGGTAATAAAAAAATTACTAATAAAGTAGGGACAAGAAGATCAACCTTTCTCATATCTTTTTGATCATCACTCACACTTCCCATAATTTGGGATTATATATAACTTGTCTTTTTCTTTTGGATTGGTTGGAAGTTTTATGATTTTTTTTTATATGGAATTTTTATGTAGATTGTAGTCAGCTATTTCGTGTACTTTGATTAGCTGTTTTTTCTATATCTGTTATGACTTAACTGGACCATCAGATTTGACCTCATTTTTGGTGTAATAGTTTTTAACAATCGTCTAGTTTTATTTTAATTTGAGCAGTTTTATTAATATAAGAAACTTGTCTTTTTATATATATATATATATATATATATATATATATATATATATATATATATAAGGAAAGGAAATATAATAAGGAAAGTAATGTAATCGGCGGAAATTTGACCTACCCAGTTTTTCACATTTCTGGACGAAATATAGTCTCAGGACACCAAAAAAGTTGGTTTTAGCCATTGGTTCGTGTGTGTGTGTGTGTCTGTCGGTCTGTCAGTAAACAGGATATCTCGAGAACCGTAAGAGCTAGAGACTTGAAATTTGGTATGCAAGTTACTTGTAGCTAGGGGACGCAGTGCGAAGCTTTTGGTAAAAATCGGCCGAGCCGTTTGGTCGTAAGGTCGCAAAATCGGTCGCAAAGCTGTCGCTAATCTAAACGGTTGAAGATACAAAAAATTCATGAGAATAAAAATGATTTGTTACCACGAGATAAACATGAATTTAAAATAAAAGTTAGTAAAATAGGAACTCGAAAAAAAATTGAAGCTCAGGATTTTTAATATACCGGGTGTTCATAAAATGTTTCGGGAAATTTATATAACCGGATAGATCAGACTTAGACGAACAAAAAATTACCATGAAACTTTTTGATCCGAGGTCAAATAAATAAGTTATAGCCGATTAAAAATTAATTAAACGGACCAATCACAGCGCGCTCGGAAAGCTACTGGGCCGACTGCGGGAGGACGGGGGCGCTTGGCCGCTAGGAGGGAGCACGCAGGCGATAATGGCGAAGGCCGTGCGACCGAGCTCACACGGTTACCTTCAGTGATGTAGCAAAATTTTAAGTACGAGTCAATTATTGTCTTGTACTGTTTATTTTAATCAGCTTTCGAGTGTTGGACTGGCGCCTCGTCCTTTTTTAAATTAACAAATTTTTAGACGAGAGCAGCGCAGGGCCGAGACGATGGACCCGGTATAATATATAATAATACGATAAGGAAAGTCGTGTGATGTTCACACCAGATTTTTTAATAATTCCTGCAGTGTCTACTTAAATCGTCGTTTTTTAATTTAAATTTGGCTTGCAATGACGTTACCAAACAAATTGTGGTGTTATCTCACAGAAATTTACTGTAATTAACAAACGACCTTCGCATTTCTCATTAATAGTAATTTTTTAAAAATGTATTTATTATGTTTTCCTGTATTCTTGTCCTTAACTGAGGATTTCTTTTGCGAGCACTTCCAAAAATCGAATTGCGATTTTGTTTGGTGAATTCGAGCTTGGCCTGCAAGCGCCGCAATTGGCGATTCTGGCGGTGTATCCGAACTTCAGGTCATTCGTTTCAAATGTAAATGGGACAATAGCGATTACCGATCCACCCTTCCCTATTGTGTTTTTCTGCGCCACCAACTTCTGCCCATGCACATAATGCTTAACGGAGCGAGGAATAATTGATAACTATTTTATTTTGATGTTTCATTTACATTCGCTTTATAGGCTTTAAACTAATGGAAATTGGTTTTGAATGGGCTGCAGTAAGGAGCCGCTCGAAAGTTCGTTGCTGCTAGGGTAAAGCAAACAACGCGATCCCCAGTTATGACGTGCGTCTGCGTTGAACTGGCGCATTTATTGTTTTTTATATTATTGATTCACGTTTCGTCTTACTTTAATTGCAATTCATACCAGAATCGTCGAACTTCGCACTGCATTACAGATCCAGTAGAAATCTGCATTATTTCATCCTGGGTTAAGGTCGGTAACGTCACGTAGTAAGATGATTGCATTTTGCAATAATATATAAACACTGCTTTGTTTACCTTGCTTACCACCCCCCACCAATTAATTCTATGTTGTCTGATACCGCCTTAAAATATTGCACCTTAAAGCAATTTTTGCGTCCCCTAGCTAGTTCCAGTACTAATCAACGAAGGTCTTAACTTTATTAGATGAGTGACCAGAGGACGGAATCTTGACTAGATAAGACTGAGTTTCAGACTGTTATTAGGCTGTATATTGAACTTAGTGTTTTTTCGGGTCCCTTCCATTAGCTTTGAAAGGAAAAAGCTATGAGATGTCCATAAACTTTATCAGATACTTTTTCAAAGAGTGCGCATACTGGAGGATGATAATAGGGACCATTGCGAAGATTGCTTCTGTTTGTTGATCCATTTGGACGATCTTATGGTATAAAGGCGTCACTTGCTGAAATGACCTTCGCTGGAGACTGCGCATATGAAGAGTTATCTTTTTTGATCGCATGGCACACTTAATCTTGAGGTACACCAAATACCACGATTTTGTGACGCTAAGGATAAAACTGCACAATGCGACAGGATATGATAGGGCATTAGAAAAGTTTTGGAATTTTTACGATTTTTCAAAATATTTTTATTGCATTTTGTGCACTCTTACATCCTTCTAAACCAGTTGCCAAACCAACGTTTCCAGATTTTCTCAGGGATTTAAGTACTCTCTTTGTTCTCTTTGTTAAAAAACCGTTTTCTTGTCAACCTGTTCTTTGCATAAGCTTTTGTAGCTTAGTAAAATGTTGCTAACATAGCAAGATGTTTCGATTTCAAACTTATTGAGTATCTCATAGTATCACAAAACGCGACTTACCATTTGCATGGTGATTAAGGCATGGCGTACTTAAATAAAACAAATTATTTCCATTGTTATCCTAGGCTTATAAGATTTCTGAAATTATACTCGTACCCTTTTTCTCTCCCTGGAAGGCCAGGCGTTGAAAACCAGTCTGCAATGGTGCTTCCAATATAGCAGATGCTTGAACGTATTCCAGGTGTTCAATTCTTCTAAGGATACCAAGGATCGTTCTGATGTGTTCCTCACAGGACATGAGACTTGCGATAACCCCAAGGAAGTTCGCAATTGAGTTGATGGAGGCATTTGCATAAATTAAAAGGAACACGACGAGGGATGCAAAAATTCAGAACAGAAAGAAAAGCGGAAAACCCAAGCAAACTCGAGACAAGATGATGGAATGGATACTGGAAAAGAAGGGAACGATATGGAGGGAACCAAGGACAGTGGAAGAGATTTGTATATAGTTAATATGTTATTTGTATTGTATTTTGTATTTTGAATAATATTTTAGTTGCTTTTTACCGTATAATATTCTATGGAAAATGTATACAAACATACGCGCACACGCACGCACGCACGCAACCAACCAACCAAACAATCCCCCAACCAACCCACCCACTCACACACACACCCATCACACACACACACACACACACACACACATATACGTATGTATGTATGTATGTACGTATGTATGTATATACACATATCGTATGTATGTACTGTATGGTATGAAAAGTTTGTAAAAAACAAAAGGAACCAAAACCTTCCATACGAGGATTTTAAAAAATAGGAAGGCTTGGAAGGTTTGATATTTTTAAAAATGGGTTAAGATACAAACATAATTGGCAACAAAGCAGTTAGTCTGTAAACTAATTATTGTTATGTATCGATACGCCAGTAATTGAGACTTGTGTCCCCATTCAGACGCCATAGGAAATGTCATCCGCAGGCGCTCTAATTGCAGGCAGCCGAACTGCTCCAGCATTAGCCCTTCAGCCACTACCCAAGAATTCAGTTTAGCTTGGAAATCGCGTGGTTAGAGGGGCAGATAAAACAGTCCACGTAGCAACAGAGGTGTCAATCATCGCTCGTAAATCCGCTTTCTCCATTGTGGCTTGTCAGATTAGGACGACCCACCCTTCGGAGCGTAGCTGGCTAGAACATACAGATTGGAGTTACACCATGAGCTGTTGTTGTTTGCGTTTTCGGCGCAAAGCTCCTTACCAATGCGATTAAAAAGGTACTGCGAATAGGAAGTGGTGCAGATCTTCCCTAAGCTGCGCCCGCTGCACACAGAGCTGCGCGCGAGGAGTGCAGCCCTGAGATTTGTCTTGGTAAGTGATGAAGTCTGGAATTGCCCGTAACTGTAACAGGACACTGCGCTTATCTTGATCTGCTTTGCTATAGCATAAGCGCTTTTTACATTCAATAATATTTCTTATTGTAGGCGAGCCGCAAACATCTGCATGGGATGCGGTGTGAATAATAAAGGGTTGCAGAGATTGCAGATTGTGCACGACCAGATAGACCAGATAATATTTCAGAATGGCACTATTTTGTAGTCTGTATGTTCGGTCGGTCTTAATGATTTAAAAGAATAGCTTTGCTTTGGTATTTAACAACTCCCCTCTCATCATGGCCTTCTTCATAAAAAGAACATTTTTTTTATTATTAAAATGAATATCATTTGAATGATTGAAAAGAACCATTACCGTAGTAATGAAAAGCTAATTGTGTCTTAAAAATGTGATGAAAAATAAATTTTGGTCTCTATTTTAGGTTTTGCTCTTAAAGAGGGAGGCTAAAAGTTTTAATGTGTTTATTTCTCTGACACCAACCTGATGATTATTAGTTGAATATTTGTTTCTTGTATTTGGAATAGATTTTTTGTAGTTTGTACTTTGTACTTTGTAACGGGAAATGATTATTATTTATTAGATATGTTTTCTAAACATACCCAAAAGAGTGTGCATGCAAACTATTTTCAATATTTAAACATGGGGCCGGCGAAGAGATTGCTCTGTAAGCAATCCCAGAACGAACTTAAAAAAACCTTTCGATTTCGAATATCTGGAAAATTATTCGACAGAATTTTTTCTTCATTTTCGAATTCAGCGTAAAATTTCCTATAAGAATCACATTTAAAATTGTAATGTCGAAAATTTTCCCGAAATTCGAAGTCGAATATCTCGAAAACTATTCGACATAGAATTTTTTCGATTTCATTATTGAAATCAGCGTAAAATTTTCTTTAAGAATTACTCATAAAATCGCAATGTCGAAATTTTTCCGAAATTCGAAGTCGAATATCTCGAAAACTATTCGAGATAGAAACTTTTTGATTTCGATTTTGAAATCAGCGTAAAATTTCCTATAAGAATCCATTTTAAAATTTTAAAAAATCCATAATTTTGTGACAGCGATAGACAGACCGACAGACGTAGAATTCAGTAACGAACTTTTTAAGTTCGTTGAAAATAAGCCATAAAAGTTATGATCTTGTATTTGACCTCATAATTTTTCGGGCAAGGATGAGCGCGGTTAAACGAGAGCAAATTGTTCGCTCTAATGCACTGCAAGTAATGCTTGAGTCTGGGAAGCCAAGATCATGTTAAGCCACGTTCGAATGATGACAGAAATTCCTGCGAGACCAGATGGGGTGGTAGTAATACAGTAGCAGCGGCGCACCATTAGCAGCATCAACTATGCAAGAGCGGTAAGAAGGCTTACACACCTGCGCGCTGGATTACCGCTAATAACGCCTAATGGATGAATTCTCTAGCGTTAGCACAGGATGTTCCTAAAAAAATGTCAAGTTTATTCTAATAATCCAATTTTAGTCTCAATAAACAATGCGTCTATATAGAGGTCAATAAATATAAGCCTACGTATGTATATTAGTATTTAATTAGAGGTTGCTTAATAATCATCAAATAGAAGTCTGAATCATAAAGTAATGACCTTCTCTCTGCAGTTTCTTACTTTATTTGTTTGATCTTACAATTAAGAAAGAAGAAGAAGGGATTCAGAAAATCTTAATGAACCTCGTTAAGACATATAAATAGAAAAGGAAAACAGCTTTAGTTACAAAAACTTACTGAAACTTGACTTTAAACAAAATAATGGAAAGCCACAGAAATAAGAAAATTACAGTTCAAAAAAATGAGCAAAATGAATAAAAAAATATGAGATAGTTATCGCATGTGTGCAAATCAAATGAGTTTAAATTGCTAGCGTTGGTTCGGGATCTTATTATACATTCAGTGAATACATATAGTAATAAATCATCATGACACATCCCTGAAACGCAGAAAGATTAGCACCGAAGCCAGGTTTACAATGCAGCATTTATAACAATATTTTATATTTACCTCTTTGCGTTAAACAGATGAATCAAAATTTAACAACTCACTTTTACAATACACACTATTATTAATAGTGAGATACAAATTAAATTGTCACTTCTAACCGCAACAAGTTAGCACTAACACGTGTGCCTAAAAATGGGTCAGTGTGTACCTGTCTACTGAAATACCTGCACTTTTTTAAACCGGACAATAACGGATAGTTATTTAAAATGGGCAGGAATTCTTGACAGTTTTATTACTATATGTATTCGCTGAATGGATTATAGAAGTGACTACTGGTTTTGAAGATGGAGAGAGTCTGAAGATTTTCTACACTTACTATTTCTTCCTACAAATGCGGCGAGTTATAAGCAGCCAGCTACTGTTTTTCCGTGATAGGTCTGGAAATCATACGGAGCGTTAATACTTCATTTTAATTCTGTGATTTAAGAGTGAAGCACGTTTGCGCCTCTACAAAACCAATAGACAATGAATTAGAAAGACTAAACAAGAAGGCACTTACTGATGAATAAGGCCAAACTAAAAAGTAAGCATAGATGCAAGTAGATAAATAAACAAATGTATGAGAACAAAACAACAAATATAGATAAGATGGAAATAGCAAAAAATGATATAACAGAGATTACAAAAAGTTTTGTTTTAACTTAAGTTTGGAAAGTAACAGAAATACAGGACTGGAAAGCTAGAAAACAATAGATCAAACGGTAACACTGCAACAGATGATAAGAGTTTATTTTTGAGGGAATATAAAAAGACCTATACAACGTGGAAGACTGAATAAGTAAGATCTGCAAAAACATGGAAAACATCAGTGGATACAAAACAAGAAACATATATTTAACAAAATAATTTTGTAGTAAAATAGAATCGAACAGATAATTTTATAGTGTAGATTACAAAAATATTATCGTCTATTTGTACTAAAAAAGAAATTTCAATAAGATATAAAGCCAAAAAAAAAAGAAAAATAAGCAAATAATGGTTGAAGTTACAAATTACGAAATTAAGAGTTGTCCAAAGATTATTTGAAAGTAAACTAAAACAAGATTTAAAATATAGGAAATAAAGTCATATAGAAAATTGTGAAACAAAAGTAGGAGACGACAGGAAGAGAATATGCCTGGAGGTAATATTTGAGTGCAAATTAAAAAGAGATAAAAAACATACAAAAAGAAAAAATAAAAACGCCAGAAAACTTCGAATAGTTCATAACAAAAATTGTTTTATAAAATTTTAAAAATCATCAGTGAAAGAAAAAAATCTACATTGTACTATATTAAAAACAAACAAAGTAGATTAGTAAGAGAAGATAGCAAAATAATAAAAAACTGGAAAGAATCATTTCAAGAATTGTTAATAAAAGTAGCATATAATTTAGTCGCTGATATTTGAGCAAGCTATGGGTATTAATAAACGAAATAGTCAATAGATTACAAATCTTTGAAGTGGGATTGCTAAAGAAAATCAAAAGAAAAAGAGACTTAACCAGATTTGGTGATTTTTGAGTCATAAAAATGCAGAACAAAAGCTACTTTGCTTTTTTACCGATTTTTTGCTTTTACTTTATGGAAATTTTACTTTATATCACAATAATTATCATTTTATTTTGTGGTTTGTTAATATAGAGAGTGGTGTTCTATGAAGAGGATTAAAAAATCTGGGATTAAATCATAAGCAAAAAATATTTACTGACTTATTGTTTGTCACATCAACGCACATATTAGCACTACAGCCTTAAGGGCTTATTGTGCCTACTAACATGTAACGTTAAATACTACGACGTCACACTCATGAATTTCCAGCGAGATTCGAACTCGCCCGCGTGTTGGGTATCCGGACAGAGGAGCATTCTCTCGTGACCAATTGCTTATAGCGGTGGCCCAAAATCTATTAATTATATTTTTTAATTAAATGCATCTTGCCTTTGTAGACTTTTTAACGAAGTCAAAAAAACAGATTTTTAAAAAATTTAAGTGTCCAAAAGTTGAAGAGAATCTAACATACAATATGAAAAGCTGGAGAAGCAAAGAACTAAATTTTCTATATTACTTATTAGTACAAAGGTAATAAGTACAATAGAAAACCAAACGAAGTTAAAAAAGGAAATAGAAGAAAAAGGGACTGGATTGCCACAGGAATAAAAATTAAAGAAATCGCAGAATACCAAATATATACATACAACGTGAATGTTAAATACTAGGACAAACTTTAGGAGGTGATTAGTCATAAGTTCATCCGAACATACAAGGTGCTTCAAATATGACCGGGACTGATTCGTGTGTCAACAAGCCGCACTGAGCAACAGTTGTGCGACTTTGAGAGAGTGGAGCCACAATCTCCAACCTCTCTCCTGCTCGGATTAAAACCTGTTCAGTAATGTTTTGGAGTTGCTAGGGTGATAAGTGAACAGAAGTTACCGCGGAGCGTGAAACAACGCATTGTGATCAAATTCCTCGTTGGAGAAAACGACTCAATCCGCTGGAATTTACCACAGAGTGCAACAAGAGTATGGGGAAAAGTGTCTCTCACGGACTCGTGTGTTTGAATGGTGTAAATGGTTCAATGAAGGCGTGGCGAATGAACCGTATAATCGTCGGCGTCGAACATCCGTCACTGAGCCAAACATTGCTTGTGCAGACGCGCTTATTTGTGAGAATAGACGTAGCATTATGAAAGAACTTGAGGCAATGTTGTCTATCAGAGTTGGTAGTGTAGAAGACATCTTGAAAAACCACCTGCATTATCGCAAGGTGAATGCACAGTGGGTAGCACGCACTTTGACGGACGTGAACAAAATGGTGAGCATGCAATCTGCTAGATGTTTCCCACGGCAGTTTGAAAACAAAGGCGATAATTTTTTTAAGTTTATAGTACTACCGATGAAACGTTGCACTAGTTCATTCCCGAGTCCCAGCAGTCATCACGCGAGTGGCGGCATACCAGTTCTCCCAAACCCATGCTCTCTTGGGAGGAGCCGTTTGGGAGGAAAACTGATGATAATGTTCTTCTGGGGCTGAGGGGGTTATCTATGTAGACTTTCTGGCGGCTGCTAGAACAGTTAATGAAACTTATTACTCAGACCTTCTGGCAACAGACGTAAAGGAAAAGATCCGATGCAAACGGAAGACAGGTGGAAAGCGGGAAGCTTTCCTTTAAGGCAATGCACGCCTCCATACGGCCAAAAGAATAATGGAAACTTCTGCCACATCTGCCGTATAGTTCCGATTGGGCCCCACATGATTTCTACCTGTTCGGTAGGCTTAAATGAAACTTTCAAGGCATATAGTTTGCGGACAACGACGCCGTTATCCAGACTGTTCGGGAGTGGATACGCCGCCAACCAAAAGTCTCTTTTGAAAAGGGCATTAGGATTCTTCCAGAACGTTGGAAAAAATGTGTTGAATCCAGAGGAGAGTACGTTGAAGACTGACATATGCAAGTAAGTGTTTGACAATTTGGTTTTTCTGTAAAAAAATCAGTCTCGGTCATATTTGAACCACCTTTATGTTTGGAAATGTCCAGTAAGTCCGCAATCATGGATAATTACATCAAATTAATATACTACGCTATTTCTTTTAGAAAACTTTAGAGCAGGTGTTTGAAGTGCCCTCATCCTATAATAATTAAATCAATCGCAAACTAATTTATAATGGCATTTTATTCGTTTGTACCTTAGGAACTTACTCGACATATATGATATAAAGCTAAAAATTAAGAAGAAGTTAAATGAACTTCATAAGCTTTATTTGTCAAAGAAGCTACTAGTGAGATACTGGCGAAAAATAAAAAATAAAGAAATCTGGAGCCCATTATGCATATGTCGATGGTACATCTTCAAATAATAAAAGCAGTGTTTTCTAAGGAATTTTATATATATTTGGCCATTGAGACATTATGGAAGAACCACCATTTCAAACATTTATTCTAATAGTTATTCATGTACTTCAAACATTCGATGGGGACTTTGCCTATTCTAAAGATCACTGCTAGGTAGTTTAATAATGCCATACCTATGAAAGTTTGTTTCACCCGTGAAGAAGATTAACAATTGAAATTTTATAATAGTACTGACCTGTAGCAAACCAACGAAAAAATCTGTTTGTGATAGTTCCGGCACACGTTTACGTGATAAGAAGGATAGTAGCACTTTTCATATAGGATACTTGACACAATCACTTAGTACACACCACTTTGGAGCTTGTACTAAGGTTATCTTTATTGTTTTGTAAAACACGATTTTTTAAATCAGATGTACGAACATATGTTTATCCTTACTATCAAACCATCTCGTCTCACACCAATTACGAAACATCGATATTTATGAGGATATGTGACCTCTTTTATTGTTTGTCCTTAATATAATTTATGAATTATTATTGTAGGACTTCATAACATACGTTCAGTTAGGAGCAGGTCAAAATAAATACAGAAACGTACCGTTACTGAAATGAGTGCTTTAACAGAGAATCGATGTTACTCTATAGGTAATTTTCGGATAGGTTTTTTTCTTTATCAGGAACGACCTCCTAAAGTATGCTTCTATGGTTAACATTTACTCTGTATATGAAGAAATCTTCAGAAAAGTACCAAAAACAAAAAATATAGATAAAGAAAAACACGAGTAGAGAAAAAAATGACAAATGTATGATAGTACTGGAACAAACCTATAATAAGACAAAATAGTAGAAGAAACAACTCTAACACTCAACTAACCTCGAAAAATTTGAGATAATTCAATAAGTAAGAAATTTAATAAAAAACCTCAATTTGCAAGATAGTTTCGGAAGCGTTTGAAAAATGCTGTCAAGGATTCAGGTTTTTCTGAAGACGGAACAATTGCTGACAACAAGAGTTAATTGCTAAAGAACTAAAGGTATCACATGTGAAATGTACAATTGCATATTCCCGCGTGCCTGGCCGCTTTTCCAAGGAAGCAGAAGATATTTCGGTTATGATGTCGTTACAAAGCAATCGGGGCATTAATAATGCACCTCCAGCCCCAAACACATGTGTCGATACGGGTGCTGCTGAAACTGGAGCTTTCGATGGCCTGCTCTAATCCAGCTCCTGCAGCGCTTCAAATGTCAACACTTGACAGGCGATATAATCGCTGCAGGCCAGCCGTGATCCTCCTACGCTCCATTTATTACTTGTACTATTTGTTCCTTCCTCGGATATTGGTTTACTGAGATAGGTTATTAATTTTTTCCATCGCGCCGCGAGGCCGAAAGGGTTGGGCCTCGTGTCCGGATTACACTTCTTTCTTTTATTATCGTTCCCCAACTTACAAATAGGGTTCAATGTAACACGTAGGTAGATCAATAAGTATTTCTAATAGCCGTGCTTGTGTTGGGTCGACTGCTCCTTTAATTTATTTTTTCTGCTTACAACAGCTGAATTTATCTTAGAAATTTTTGCAGGCGCCGGAGTATGAACAGACCAATACTTATAATCAAAATGCAATGGACTATGACTTTGGTTACTTAGAATGTACAAGGGGTTGCTTTTGAAAAATGTAAAATAGCTGAAGAATTACATAAAGAAGCTAAGAAAAAGAAAAGAGGAAATTAAAGAGTGAATGACTACATTCATTGCTGCAGCGGTGTAAATAACAATAAAAAGACAGCGAGAGGATTCATCCATAATAACTTTAGGATATAAAACCGTTGAAAGAAATAACAGGTTAATTACTGTAGAACTGAAGAAGAATATAAATGAGATTGTTATTGTAGGTGTATACGCTCTAACTGATGATGCTGATTTTAAAGTGAAATGGGAGTTTTATAATATACCAAATAAAAGTGATTTTAATAGGTGACTTAAATGTTCACATATGATGAACGGAAAATAATGAAATCGTAGGTAGGTGTTTGGTGAGAACATCAAAAATGACAGCGGTTATGTAAAAACTTCTCTATAAAAATAATTAATTGTTTTTTCTAACAATCACATGGCATGTACTGACAAGAAACTTCAAAAGTACAACTGATTATATTATTCCGCATCAAAACAGCCAGTTGAAGAACTGTGACGTAAAGGATTAGAATGCAAATCAAATCAGTTTGTAGTAATAGTGAAAGTGATAAAACACCAAAAGAAAAACCTGGATGGCCTCAAAGAAGAATCAAATCAAGTGGAGATTATTCGATAAACTGCAAATACTTAGAGAGGGGTTAGCTGAAAACATACGATCATGTATGTGGGAGGTAAAGAGAGTTTAGGAATCGCAGAGAGTTTAAACATGAAATACTCAAATTGGTGTTAGAAGTTTACCAACAATGGCTTTCTACAAAGTATAGTAAAGTTCAGAAAATATATACACAGTTGAATAGAAACTTAAAAAGGTTAGTTACAAAAAGTAAAAGTTACATTTGGGAAACAAGATGTAAAGAACTTAATACGACACCTAAAGAAATTACAAAGATATACAAAATAGACAAATATGTTTACACCTATAACAATGGAAGACTGGGGAAACCATTACCAATCTTTGCTTACCAAGAGGAACCAAGGTTTTGTAAATCCAAAATTACAGTTGAAGTTGATTAACAAATAGACTTTCATAAATGTACAATAACTAGCAGACAGTGCCAAAAAAATATAAAATGGAAAGGCAGCAATATTTGTAGAGTTAGTCAAATATGAATCGAAACTGCTGTATGAAAAGTTCGAAAGTTATTTAATAAATATTTAATAGATTAAAGAATGCAGTTCGGTTTTCATATATTAGTTCTACACATAAAAGAGGATGTAAGAAAAGTATCCAACAATTATAAAGGAATAAGCGTGGTCACCTCTATAGGAAGGCTGTATGCAACTTTTCAGATATAGACGTACAAAGTGGTTTTTACACCAGCAATTCTTGTATTGATAATATTTTTATCTTCCAACAAGTGATTGAAAAATACCTGAAGATATATATGACGATTAACTTGATGAACCATTTGAAGTTTGAGTGAATTTCATCTGAATGAATAATATATAACAGTGTTTGAAAAACGAACATTCTATGGGTATGACAAAAATAAGTAAATACTTTTCAAAGCATTTTAAAACATCCAAAGATCTTAAACAAACATATTCCACATCTCCTATGCTGTTTAAGATCTACATTACGATACGAAACTGATGCCTTTCCCTGCCCTATTTCCTGCTGTTAATGCAGTTAACATGCTTTAGAAAGATGTTAAGGGGCATAACATTATTTATGTTTTGGCGGTTTGCATATATTTTTTTTGCATCGATGAAGTTGATCGTATTCTTTTTCAAGAGACTAAGCTTTTGAGAGACCAAGCGGAGAACCGTGTGAGAAGCATTGGTTGCCAGAGTAACGCGTTCGAAGCCCCGCGAAAATACACGAACGATCGTTGCTATATATTTCATAATGTCAACATAACGTCAACGCCCATTACGGCGATGCACCAGAGTGAGACGGAATTCGTAACTGGCACAATCGTTGGAGGACAGCAATAGTAACGATTGCTACAGAAAGTTCGTAACACTTGCTACTATAGAGAATGTGTTACGAACTATAGTAGCCAAGCGTAGCTGGCTGGATTTTCTAGTTTTAAATTAAAGACGCCCCAAAAATTTGTGTTTTGAAGTGAAACGGCTTTATTTCTCTTTACATCACAGTATCCATAAGTATGTTTTTATACTTTAAATGTGTACTATTGTTTTGCGTTATTTTAATTTAAAGCAGCGATTTCTAAGGTTGATAATTAGAATAAATTTTTATGAGATAGTTTCACAATTTGTTTGGTGATGTTACGGCAGAAAATTGTTATAATTTAAACAAAATCAGGCAAATGTGAGCCAGAAGTGACGCATTCATTCTATTCTACCAACGTTTGAATCGGGTAATGAAGGGGTTTTCAGAAAAATGAAAATAGAATGAATTTTGTGCAGTGATAAATTTATTTAAAATAATGGAAAGTAGAAGGTAGAATTGGACGAAGTCCAGGAAATTGTTAAAAACTACTTAATTTGTGGTAAATAAATTTAAACAGGCATCAAAGATTAAAGACCATCTGAACGTTTAAGTTATTATAGCGAATATAGTCAAAAAAATTTATAGCATTAGCGTGAATTAATGACAGTGCCAGAATAGCCGCTCAGTTGATGTACCCAGATTTAATTGCGGGTTCAAATGCCTAGAGGGCGGCCTATTCAGTTACTAAAAATAATTGAGTGCATTCACTCACTTTGAAGAAAGAGCAATAGTGAGCAGCGAGTTTGAACATATGGAGCATTAACCTCTCAGTTCGTAAGTCTTGCAATCCGAAGGATTTCTTGCTACATTTTATTACTGTAGATGAAACATGGAACAGTTGTTACATACAAGAGGCGAAGTAGCATTAAAAGCAGTGAACGAAAAGTGAAAGGGTGCTGAAGAAAGCTATGGTTCATCCTGATTAAGCTTTTGGAAAAGTAACAACAAAACCATTTGAAAAAAAAACCCTATTAAAAATTATGAAAGTTGGCATGCAAAATGTCTTTTTGTGCCAAGACAAATCGTCATCACACAAGCCTGTTATAATGGCAAAATTTAACGGGGGGTTCGAATTAATTTCTCGTACCTCCTGTTTTCTGATTGTCTTTTTTTGCCCCTAAATCTGAAAAACTGGCTTATTGTAAAAAAATTACCATCCAAGGAGGATGTCATAGCCGTCATAAAAACTTGTTTGACTAAAAATATAGCCTACAATAAGGACTATGTCCGAAAATTAATGTTTAAGCTGATATAACCACCTTCGTATGTATAAAGGTCGATAGAATTTTAAAAAAGGTCGATTTAACTCCGAAGTCGATTTGTTGTTGAAATGGTTCTAGATAATCTTCGACAAATTTTAACCAAACATGTATTTCAGTGCGACACCTTTAACTGAATAGATGACGCAGTACGTAGTGTGACAAGGCTGTTTGATTTTTATTTAAAAATTTCGGTTGGGCAGAATGACTGTTAATAGAATTTACAATGGTAAGCTTAAAGAATGTTTTTTAAATTTTTCTGCCCTCTTTTTAAAAAGAGAGAATTTTGCTAGCCCTCTAGCGCAAAATAGCTGCAGCTTCAACAATCGTAAATTCAAAAGCTGTTTGTAGAAGCTCCATTAGAAACAACATCCAAATAGTGGCGTAATGGTTTTGACGTGCAAGACAAAAAAACTGAAGAATTGCAGGAAGTGTTTGATGAAGCTTTACTTCAGAAGCAAAAATAACTTGTAGAAGCATAAAATGTTACTCAGTCTGAAATCTTCAAATATTTGAATGTCACGAGAAAGGTTTATAAGAAAAATGAAAAGAGACATCGAAAGGCAAAAAGCTGTGTGTAAAATCGTACTTGACAGGCAAAAAAAAGGGTTTTGCATTATATTGTTACTGTGGACGAAAAGTGGATATATATTGATAATCTCAAACGCAAAAAACATCGACATAAAAACAGGATATTCATAAAAGAAGGCAATTCTTTATATTTGGTGGGATTAGAAAGGCCTGCTATACTTTGAGCTTTGAGCTTCGAGCTTTCGTGTTAAACGACCACTAGCGATAACTACCAAGAGCAGTTAATTAATTTGAACCAAGCATTAAAGGCCAAACGTCCATAATACGTCTAAAAGACATAACAAAGCGCCATTTTAACAGGACAATGCTGACAACACATTAGAAGCGCTTGGCTGGGTTATCAGATATTACAGCTTCCGACTATCACTTGTTTAGGTTAATGGTGGAGCTTGATGAGTAGCCCGTCAGCTCTTATAAAGATGTTCAAAATTTAGTCTCTTAAGGAATGTTAAAAAACAAGTTGTTCTTTTGAAGCAGAATCCGTAAATTGTCAGAAAGTTGGCTAACGATGGCGAATACTTTGATTGGTGTATTTTTTTATTTTATTTATTGAATAATTATTTTTTGCAAAAAGACTGAAATTTTCGAATGGCCCTTTTTTCGCACTTACTGCCACTGCAGAATCAACGATTTATTGTGCCTACTAATATCTAAGCTTCAATACGACAACGTTACGAGTTTCCAGTGAGAATCGAACTCGCGCGCGCGCTGGGTTTTCGGATAGAGCAGCTTTCAGTCTCGACCTGTCACCTATAGCGGCGGCGCTGAATACTCCTCTCAATATGAAGAACAATAAATTGTGGAAAAAGCAAGGTGAAATAGATTTCAAAATAAATAGTTGCATATTTACCAATAAAAACGAAAATTATTGTTTTGCTGGGGAAACTAAAATAAATTTACAATTTGCATTGGATTTTTTAATGCAGCAGGTACATTAATGCGTTTGATGTAATATACAAGGTTCTTATACATATTAGAATCTGTATCGCGCATTAATGTAAATTGGACTACGCTAAAGCAATTAGTTGATTGACTTTTATTTTATTAATTATTCTCAGGAAGAACATGCTGACGTATGAAAAATGCTCAGTGACACGAAAGTGCAGAAACATGTCATTTCGCAGGTCCGCAGTAGCAGCCCGAATTATCGCGATCGCGACCAGCATCGAGCAATCGCAGCTGAATCGGAATAAAGAGGTGCTAAGCAGATGTCGTTCGACGCTCGAGATCAGAGATGCGCGATACCATTGTGAAGTGTCATTATCTCCGCCATTCGATGTCCATTGTCACACGGAGCGCGTTTTAATTGATGTCAAAACGGACGGTTCCTGGCGAAGAGGCTCTATCTCTAGTCCATCGGTGCAAACGAGGGGCCAGGGAGATTAGGAAGCGCCTTCCTTTCCGGGGAAGCACTCATTGTTACGGTTTCGGCCATTATGTCGGCCCGGTCCTTATTATTTGTTCAAGTTAGTTCGTGAGAACAAAGAAAATTGATAACCGTAGATCGTATCTGCTTGCGTACAATTTGACGTGACAAATTTGACGGCCTGGTTCCACGATAAAAAATCGTAATGAGTGCCCTCCGCTTTTACAAACATTAAAGGCTTATCAAAGCCTAAACGCCGTCTTTGTTAATTGTCTCAAAACGCTGAAAACCCGTTATAATGAGGCTGTGCATTGTCGTACCCATTGTTTCTTGAAGTTGTATTGCATTTATCAACCCATTTGCTTTTTTGAGCTGTGGTGACGCTATTTGTGCCTCATTTTGGTTTCAGGGGGCATTTAACGTTTTGTACGACTTCGGAAAATTTAATATTTATATACGATCCATGATGTGCTACTATCTTATTTTATCTATCCAGAAGCTAAATGGTATTATCTTTCCAAAACTTTTGTTCCTTGCTAGTTAGGTCATTTTACTGCAAAAAATGTTAATAAAAATTACGAAGGATAAGGCAGAACATTAAAGTCAAATGTTAAATTTTTTTTTTCTAATAGCATGAAGTTATCGTGTTGGACAATGAGACATCGTTTGATCGTTAATATGACTATATTGTGCCAATAGCTTCCTTTAAATTGTTCAGCCGAGAACAGTAAATCAATGGTTTTACCTTGTGATACCAATCCCATCAAATAGATATCAAAATTTTTGTCAGGTGAAAATCGGGCCTTGCTATAGGATGTCCAATATGCTTATGACAACAGACTGTGGTGTCATCTAAAAATGCTTCAATCGATTTCAATGGAACTACGTGGCATATAAAGATATTTTTTAAAAAAAGGCATCCGAATATTACGACACTATGTAAAGATGACAACAACGTTTAAGAGATAATGTCGCATGTTTATATAAACTTTATATATAATAATTAGCGTGCTGTTTGTTGTTAAGGAGTTCCGTCATGCCTTCGCAGTCCAAGTCTAGTCCAGAACGACCTTGACCATAGTTAGGTACCTACTTTGTTTTTGGATTGTCCTAACCTACCAATATCTCCCGTGTGGGGTTGCTAGTCCCCATCGGGCGCCTCCCCAGGTGGCGGATAGGGGAAAGCTCATCAGATATGGTGGGTACCGGGGAAATCAAATACCCGGGGTCGACCAAAACTAGCTTACATGAGGCAGCAGTAGTGTCAGTACTTACTTAGGGTGTAGAAGAAGATCTTCGGTACAGCCTAATATTAGATAGACAGAGGCGAAAATTACATATTAAATTTGACCGGTTCTGTTACTGCGATGAGGAAGGCAACGGGAAACCACCTCATTAATTGCATTGACACTGTCAATGTTCCCCAGTAAAATCAATTATGACGAAAGTTTCAAAGAGAATGGACCTCAGTTCCCGGCAGCCCTTCGATGGGCAGAGGCTGCTAAGAATCCCCGGGCGGAAAATTAATATTTGTACATGGAATGTAAAAACATTACATGAAGCTGGAAAAGTACATAACGCCATACAGGAAATGAATCGATTATCAGTCGATATTTTAGGCATCAGTGAAATGCGTTGGCCTGGATCAGGACAAATTAAAGTTGCAGAACATACTATATACTATTCAGGCAACGATAACGGTCAACACCATAACGGCGTCGGAATTATAGTCTCAAAAGATATGAGCCCATGTGTCGAAAATTTTATCCCTATTTCGGAAAGGTTAATCTTAATCACATTAAGCACAACACCAATCAAATGCAACATCTTGCAGATATATGCCCCAACAGCTGATAAATCTGAAGAGGAAATAGAATTGTTCTATAATGAACTAAACAAAATTATTAGCAAACTCCAAAAGAAAGATCTGACTATCGTGATGGGCGATTTTAACGCCAAAATAGGTAAAGGGAAATGCGGCGAGTTTGTTGGAGCGTACGGTCTAGGCGAACGAAACGAGAGAGGTGATAGACTCAACATCTTCGCACAAGAGGATCAATTAGTAATTACAAACACCTTCTTTAAACTGCCGGCCAGAAGGTTATATACTTGGATATCTCCATTAGATAAACCCGATCATATAGTAAGAAATCAGATAGATTATATGCTAGTAAGTCAAAGATTTAGGAACTCTATAAAATCAGTTAAAACATACCCTAGTGCAGACATAATGTCTGATCACGTTCCATTATTAACTAAAATGTGCATAAAACTGAAGAAAGTTATAAAAAGTAAAACGACAAAAAATATGACTTAAATCAGCTAAAGAACCAAAACATCAAATTACAAGTAGAACAACAATTAAAAGGTTTTCTAAAATACTCTGCAACAGGCAACGTTGACGCGGAATTAACAAAATTCAAGACAAAACTAGAAGAAGTAAGTAATGAGTATCTAAAACCAACTAAATCAAAAAAACAAGCATGGATGACGGACGAGATTTTAGAAATGATGGAAGAAAGAAGAAGAAATAAGTATGGAGATATAAAAACTTATAATACCATTCACAACAACATTAAGAAAGCTATAAGGGCTGCTAAAGAAACTTGGTTAAAAGAACAATGTGCTGAAATTGAGTCACTAGAAAGAAAACATGACAATTTTAACATGTACAAAAAAGTTAAAGATGCCGCAGGACTTTTTAAGTCCAAAACAACAGGTTGCATGAGAGATGATGCAGGAAATGCCATTGTAGACAAAATAGCAAGACTAGAAGTATGGAAGAAATACGTTAAAGAACTTTTTGAGGATAAACAGAGAAAAGTCATAAAATCAGAGCCATGCATCACGGGCTCGGACATTATGAAAGATGAAGTGCGGGCAGTGATAAAACAAATGAAAGTAGGTAAAACAGCAGGCCCGGACGGAATTCATTCAGAATTTTGTAAATTATTAGATGACGATGCAATAAACTGGTTAACTAGTATATATAATTACATTTATGATACGGGTCAAATACCGAAAGAGTGGCTTAAATCCACGTTTATTGCTATACCAAAAAAATCTAGTGCCAAATGTTGTAGCGACTACCGTTTGATTAGTCTCATGAGCCACCTACTAAGAATGTTTTTGAAAATAATACATAAACGCATCTTCAGACTTTGTGAAGAACAACTGAGCCAAACCCAATTTGGATTTCGTAATGCCCTAGGCACAAGAGAAGCGCTATTTGCTCTACAAGTATTATTTCAACGTTGCAGAGATGTTAACATTGATATCTATACATGCTTTATAGATTATCATAAAGCATTTGACAGCGTTAAACATGATAAACTCATACAAATACTGAAAAACACTGGTATTGACGACAAGGATCTTCGAATTATAATTAATTTGTATTGGAATCAATCTGCAAACATCAAAATTGAAGGAGAGCTGTCAGATGATGTAGAAATAAGACGCGGAGTGAGACAAGGTTGTATTCTATCGCCCTTGTTGTTCAACGTCTACTCGGAACAAATATTTAACGAAGCTCTGTAAGATGCGACAGAAGGCATTTCAGTAAACGGAGTAAAGTTGAATAACATAAGGTACGCCGACGACACAGTCATATTCGCGGACAATTTAAAAGGCTTGCAAGATATTGTGACTAACATCATGACTATCAGTCAACAGTACGGGTTAAAGTTAAATGCAAAGAAAACCAAATATATGGTTATAAGTAAAAACAATATTCCACCTGAACCCTTAATAATAAACGGCGAAAAGATTGAAAGAGTAAAATCAATTATCTATCTAGGCACTTCAGTCAATGATCAGTGGGATCATTCAGTAGAGATCAAGTGTAGAATAGAAAAGCCAGAAGCTCATTTATTAGAATGCAAAACTATTCAAAACCGAGATTTAAATATCGAGATAAAAATAAGACTGTTAAGGTGTTACGTATTCTCAGTCTTGTTATACGGAGTGGAGTCCTGGACGTTGACTGCAGCTACAATGAAAAAGTTAGAGGCATTCGAAATGTGGCTATATAGACGTTTATTGAGAATACCATGGGTTGATCATGTGACAAATGTGAAAGTTTTACGCAGAGTTAACAAAACAACTGAAGTAATAAATACAGTTAAAATCAGGAAGTTACAATATCTTGGACACATTAGCAGAAATGAAGAACGTTACGGCTTACTTCAACAAATACTTCAAGGCTAAGTAGAAGGAAAGCGGGGACCTGGAAGACCACGCATTTCATGGCTCAAAAACTTAAGATCTTGGTTTTCGATGACGACCACTGGACTTTTTCGAGCAGCTGTTAATAAAATAAAAATCGCCACATTGATCGCAAACATCCGAAACGGATAGCACGAGAAGAAGAAGACCAATATCTCAATCAGTATACATTTCCTATTTTATTTTGAGGAGTTTCCTCGTGTATCTTCGAAGTCCAAGGTTCAATGCCAATGAAATTAAATGGGTCCACCCTTGGGATATATCCTTTCCAACAAAAAAGAATAATCTAAATCGGTTCATAAACAAAGAAGTTATGCCCAAACATCCATAAAATATATATATATATATATATATATATACTAAAGAATATAAACAAGCACCAAAAATTACGTACTGTGCAGAGAGAAGCATTTTGCAAACTTTAAAGTTTGCCAGGTCTATCTTCAAATAGAACGGTATCCGAACACCAAATCAAAGTGAGCTACACGGAACCAAAAGGTGACTCTTATAGATTCATAAGGCTCCTATCATCCTTTCAAAACTGTTTGAAAAGCTACTGTCAAAAAGACCGACGCCGACCAAGAACAAATTTGGTTATTAGTTCGAATACAGGAAGAAACATCATACCGTACAATAGATACATAGAGTTAAGCATGAAGAAGAGCTCACTAATTTGTACATGATACATCTAGACAACATGAAGAACACATATGTGGAAAAAACGGAAATATTTTAAGCTAAGATTCTCCGAACTATCACCAACGTAGATATTTAAAGTCGTCTTAGTATAAATGCAGTGAAAGATGAAATAGTGAAAACTATTGAAGCGTAATTTTTTATCAGTTCTAAGCTTGGGTGAGATTTTGTTACCAAAATTTGTGCGGGTATAATAGAATTATGATGGGTGACGTTAGCATATGTTGCAATAGTTGCATTAGGATTCGTGGGTTTATCAGGAATATTCCCAAAACACTCCCTTGAGGGATTCCAAATTTCATGGGGCACAGATGTAAAATTTCTTCATCTGATAATACCATTCTTCAAGATATGATTTAATGATAGGGTAGTAAGAATGTGGGAAAATTTGCTTGGTAGTTAATTATTAAATAAATTTAAAAAGTAAGTCTAATATTGTCTTTGAGTCGGCGGTTCTGAAAACTATTGTTTAATAGGTTGAACGCCATCACATTTTGGTGTTGTTGCAAATTATCGATATACCTTTCACACTCAATAGTTCCAAATCCGTGCAAATTATATTTACAAAACGCTGAGGCATCGCATCGAAAGTTAGCATGGATAACTCTGTCTTTTCTCAAGCGGACCGAGTTAAGTACTTTGGTATGCACCGTAATAAAGGATTACTTGGAAAACGTATATCTGAACAAAGACCAGACATCTCAATCTCAAATTAAAAAAATATTATTGGTTTTTTAAGTAAACCCAACCTAAATCATGCGTACATGTATGGAAGTAGACATATGAGAGTGTATTATTACAATATGACACAACTCTAATATTTTACTATGTAGACCAAGAGGTACCTAAAATGCAATAGCAACTAATTAAAGTCGAACAGACGCCCATAGACGTCTTCTTCTTTTGTCACCAACCATATTAATTTAGTTATTGTTGTCTAAGCAGATTTTAAATAGAGATATGTCGCCAAATAGAAAAATATGCATACGTTCTGTTAGATAAGATAAATTTCTACATGTAACATATCTCACTAGCGCTTGTCGATGTGATTATTAATCATAATTATTAATAAAAATAAGTCAAATAAAAAAGGCTTCAAAATATTTAGGAAATACGTAGATGTATCAGAAAGTAGAGGCAATTTCCATATAACAACTTTATTTCTACCGATGGAAAACAAATGCACTTATGGTATCGTTTAACTAACTTTTTTCTCCCTTAGGAAAAAAAGCATCTTAGTTGTTCACAAAGTCACATCTACAACGCTTGCTGAACTTCACCATCTGAGTTGAACTTGTGACCGCGCAATGTTTCCTTTAAAGTATGTGGTAATCATATGGCTCTACTCTTTTGGATATGTTGGTCCGTACATGATGTCGATGGGCGACCAGGTTAGCTTTCATCCGAGACTCTTGTTCTTCCCTTCTTAAAGCGTTCTATCGACGATGGATTTTCTCTAATTTCATCCCTCCTACTCTCAGAAAACGCACTACGGCGCATTGGTATTTGATGGCGCAATTACTGAATGGAGCGGTCATACTTCTACCCTCGTTACTATCTCCCGTATGACTGAATGATGGAATGTTGTGCGTGGCAAGCTACCTGTCATCCCTTGCGCGCATTTGCAGCACAATTTCATAATTATCTTTACTTTCTTATTCACTCTTGTATTCTTAAACCTTTTGATTTGTTTGCAAATTATGACCAACACAAGATTTAAGTGTCAAAAATTGTTTTGAATCACAAAGTGGCAAGGTTCGAATTCTTTTGATTCCATACGTGATATTTTGAGCTTACAATCAAAATTTATTTATATCAGCATGGATGAGTGTGATAACGATACTGACTAGTGCAGCATCAGCTGAGACGCAAGAAAAGGCACCGTTCCCTTCCGCAGCAGTTAACCGGTCGCATGTTGCATAATAGGGGTACGAATGGGGTTCATCCGGAGACAATTTTCCGGTTGACAGAAGGTCCCGCGGGGGAAATTACAATATTTATGATGTCATTTGGATCGTCGATCGTCGCTTTGTCCGGGGCCGTGGCTCGTTGAGACCATTGTAAGTCGCTATAAACTCCATCAATAATATATCGAAGCAATTAGCGCTCATTCAGGCAACGGGTGGCGCCCGCCCTGGCTGCCATTACCCCGCTGGCTGATACTCGGTGACTTTTGGCGTCGCGCCTGGGGCTGCTCGCGAACGCGAGGCGAGGGTAATGAAATCAATGCGGACGGCCGAACGGCTTCAAAGTAATTATCCACTATCCATCCGCGAGGGGTGATTAACGGCCGACAGCGTCGGTGGCGGCGGCTTCGGCAAGGAGCCTTTGAGGTCGGGCGCGTCTTCTGCGTGGGCCCTAAATATGTCCGAGGTCCAGAGACTTGTCAATGCCAACCACACTGGGAAGTGTCGCGGCCGCGGATTTTTTGCTAACCCACAGCCCGCAGGAATGCGCTTGCAAATGAGAAAAATGGGCTACAATGCGAATAAAACAGAGAAGAGATTACAATAAGATATTAAATAATTGTTTTTATACGTCACAACAAATTTTAAACGACGCTTGGTTGTTCTTCTTCTAATTTGCTAAGGATTACTAATATTGAGTAGACTCTATTTTAATCAAAGAATAAAAGAAAATCGTAGTTGGTTTAAAGTAATATACGAGGTATGTAGAAAGAGTATCCAGATAACGCCAATACAATGGAAACGCTTTGTGCAATCGCAACATACCCTGGCGGATGATGAGAATGGACTGTAATATACGTAGTGTACGTACAGTAGTATAAGTGAACGAAGGCATGTTTTACGGGGCGGGTCGGTTGGAACTTAGACGCCGGTGAGTAAGCACATGTAGTGTGTGATTGTCACAACTGAAGTGTTCAAGCAGCGAATCAGATGATTTAGAACGCTTTTGAGAATAAAAGCTTTTGTTGAAAGAAATCCACGTTCTGGAACATAGGAAAGTATTGAACATATACGGGTTATAATCAATGATGAGCTTGGGATACAAAAAATAAAAGTATGTGAAATTTTCTGTGATGATCTTGGTATAAAACCTATCGAGGCAAAATTTGTTCTGCAATTACTATTAGGAGAGCGAATGAACATTATATTGCAATTGTAAATGACTTGGTTCAAACTGCGACCAATTCTCAAAAAAGTCATTACTGGAGGTAAAATGTGGATCTACGGCTACGACTTGAAAACAAAGGCTCAGATGTTTTAAGAAAGTCTTCTTCTCAGCAAGCTCAAGTACGTCGGATACCAAGTGCTTACTATGAAAGGGAGTAAGGCTAGCTTGTTCCCATTCTATTTACTTACTTAATCCTGTCGTTCTACTATTAGCCGTAAGACGGATAGAGTTGGGTTATTATATCGCTGTTTCTTCTCGTATTCCATCTTTTCTGTTTTTCTAGGGCTACCTTTTTATTTTTTCCCGATACTCGCCTTTCATACACTATTTTTGTTAGTCTACATTTAAATATACAGCACACATGCCCAAACCACCTTAGTTGTCCTTCCACTATTTTCTTAGTTACGGGTTCGACATATAGGTCTGTATGTATCATTTATTATATATTGTTTTTTTTTAGTTTTGTTTCACTGTATTTAGTTGTGTTTCACATTTTTCTCTTAGGATTGCTATTTTACTGCTATATATTATTTTGTGTCTAACTACTTTTCTTGCTACTTCTGTTTTTATTTTTTATGAATCTCTTCTCTAAAAAATCGTTTTCAATATGTTATACATTCTTTCAGTTTTCCCATATTGCCGTTAATTTCTTGGTCAATTTGGATATTATTCTCAGTTATGGGCCCTCGATATGTAAAACATTCTGCTTTTTCTATATGTTTCGCTTGTAGTTTTATATTATGTGTTTTATTCTCCCCTGACGCTAGTATACTTTCTTTTTTCTCTATGTTTGTTTATGTAATTCTCTTTCTAACACCTCCAAGTGATATTGTTCTTTTCTGAGTTGGTCATTATACGCATGTCAACTGCAAACATAATTTTATTTGCTTCATTTGCTAGTATTCTGATTTTAACATTTTTATTTTTTTTATTTGCATTATTTATTGCTTCGTCTAGTAACAGAAAACAGGAGAGGGCACAGCACACATCTCTGCTTTATTCCTGTCTTTTTTGCAAATTCCCGTAACTCTTTATGGTCTGCCCTATGTTTTTATTATTTCTATACATTGATTTTAATATATCTATAGTTTTTTTGTTTATATTTCTTTTTTCTAGCGTTTTCTTTACGTGTTCTGTTTATATCTTGTCAAAGGCCTTTTCAAGGTCTATAAAGCACATAGACTTACAAAATCTCTTCCACAGTGAAAATGACACCGGGAGAAATGTATGAGATCTTAAGATACTTTAAAGGGGACCAAGGCTATGTATAAAGTTTCTTGTATCTTGTACCGTTATTGTAATTGTTGCTTTCGGGACAGACCACGCACATTTCTATATTCTGTATCCATTATCGTATTTCAGAAATATTTTTTTTAGTTCCACAGTTAAAAAAGTACCAGTTTTTAAAGATTGCTCACTGCACTCTCACTTGTCAGTGTTTGTCCCACTGGTTTCCCTGTAACAGTAACATGGTTCAAGGCCACCGCTGTAGCCTAGTGGTCACGGCCATTGGTCCTCTGTTCGGGGGCCAAATGCGCGGGCGAGTTCGAGTCATTTCAAAAATATATGGGTGTATATGACGTCGCAGTATTTAAGTTGCATGTTAGCAGGCACAATGAATTCTCGAGGCTGCATTGCCAGTTCAAAAAATCTGGTGTGAACATCAACGACTTTCCTTATCCTATTATTATATATTATACCGGGTCAATCGTCTCGGCCCTGCGCTGCTTTCGTTCCGGAACTTGTTATTTTAAAAAAGGACGAGGCGCGAGTCCATCGTCTCGGCCCTGCGCTGCTCTCGTCTAAAAATTTGTTAATTTAAAAAAGAACGAGGCGCGAGTCCATCACTCGAAAGCTGATTAAAATAAACAGTACAAGACAATAATTCACTCGTACTTAAAATTTTGCTACGTCACTGAAGGTAACCGTGCGAGCTCGGCCGCACGGCCTTCGCCATTATCGCCTGCGTGCTCCCTCCTAGCGGCCAAGCGCTCCCCCCCGTCTTCCCGCAGTTGGCCCGGTAGCTTTCCGAGCGCGCTGTGATTGGCCCGTTTAATTAATTTTTAATCGGCTATAACTTATTTATTTGACCTCGGATCAAAAAATTTCATTGTAATTTTTTGTTCCTCTCGGTCTGATCTATCCGTAATATAAATTTCCCGAAACATTTTATGAACACCCGGTATATTAAAAATCCTGAGCTTCAATTTTTTTTCGAGTTCCTATTTTACCAACTTTTATTTTAAATTCATGTTTATCTCGTGATAAATCATTTTTACTATCATGAATTTGTTGTATCTTCAACCGTTTAGATTCGCGACCGCTTTGCGACCGATTTTGCGACCTTGCGACCAAACGGCTCGGCCGATTTTTACCAAAAGCTTCGCACTGCGTCCCCTACCTACAAGTAACTTGCATACCAAATTTCAAGTCTCTACCTCATACCTCATACGAGATATCCTGTTTACTGACAGACCGACAGACACACACACACACACACACACACACGCATGCACGCACGCACCCAACCACCCACACACACACACACACACACACCCATCCCCCACACGCGCGCGCACACACACACACGCACACACACACACGCACACACACGAACCAATGGCTAAAACCACTTTTTTGGTGTCCTGAGGCTATAATTCGTGAAAATGAAATGTGAAAAACTGGGTAGGTCAAATTTCCCCCGATTACATTATTTTCCTTATTATAGGATAAGGAAAGTAAAAATGAATTACTCAGTTCTGCTTTTTATTGTCTGATGTGTTTCTTAATTATTTTTTAAATGTTTCATTAATGACGTTAAACAATAAAGTGGGCTGATTATGTAATTGTGTACACAAGAGACGTGATTGTAAAGTATTTGGATTGATTTTTTACAATTTTATACCTCTTCAAGGCTATTAAGATAAGGCATTGTTTTAAATTTTAAATTCTAGTGATAGGAAAGGTGGTGTAAAGTTTTAATAGTTTTTTATAGAACTCAGTATTCAAAGAATGTTTATATATCTATTACAATTTGTCGTAATTTTTAAATACTATGTCCTTCACAATTAATACCAATATAGTTTATCCTACTTATTACACAGCTCAAAATGTTTTTTGATATTAACATCAATGAAGATGTTACAACTAATCTCCTTTTATGAGAACTGTGGTGACATTATAATAGATATTGTAAATGATTATCAACTGAGTCCACATAAGATTGAATCTAGTATATCATATCTTGGGAAGTCCTTACCAGTCGTTGCTTCCAATGCGTCTTGTTCAAATCGATTTGTAAAGGTAATATTTTCTGTTCAGATATCTCCACAAAAAATAATCAAGCATCATCAGATGGGATTACTGTGATGACCTTATGTATGGGTTGTCGCTCTATTCGGCTAAAAATATTTAATGGAGAGTTTTTCGTAATACAATTATTTTACGAAGATACAAATTTCCATATATGGAGTTGTTGTGTTGGTTGTCTCGAAGAAGGTAGGATCATTTATTCGTCATCGAGACTTCTTACATCAAATACATCTTTTTTCTGAATGATGTTTTTATGTGCATCACGTAGGAGCTTTTGTTTGCCCCGGGAATTTTGATAGAATTTCCTAAAGAAATGTTTGTGATCATTGATAGTACGCCACATTTTTCACATCGCCAAGCTCTTTTAATTCGTAGACCACGAATGAAGCTTTGCTTTTTCACAGTACATTAATAAGTGGTTCTGAACAACTTTTATTCCTCTGACTTTTAAGAAGCGTCTGTAATCGGACTTTTATATTCTGACCCATTTCCGGATATTTGTAGACGATCTGCATGATAGTCCAATAAAGTCTCCTATAGAAGTTATCACGTCATTTTAGTTTTTGTTTGTTTCAAAATTTCGTTCGTGTGAGTCTTCGGTTTATGTTTATCTCCAATTCCTTGCTGGCTGCTTAACAAAATCGTATTATTTTTTATATTTTTTACTAGTGCAACTTTTATGTATTCCTTTTTCAATGTAACTATTTGAATTTGCTCTCTATATTAATATTTAATACTAAAACCCATAAAATGTTTTTTTACTCTTTTGAGTCTTAAATAGGGTACTAGGAAAGTTTTGCAATATGGAGCAAGCGATAGTCGCATGTTATAATAAGTTCAAGCTTCTTGAAACAGATTCAAACATTGGGCTGCTAATTGAACTGAACTGTGGCAGTGCAAAGAGCTTATAATGTTTCTTTATTTTACCGGACAATTTTACGCTATAAATTTGTAGTTTGAGTGTTGATCATTGTTTTGAGGGAATGGTTTTTATATTGGTAGATAATTTTTTTCTTATCATACCACCATATTCAGATGGTATTTGGAGTTTCAGAAAGAAATTTTAGCTGGTAAAACTCTTTAAGAATAAGAAATTCAACCTTGTTTGCCAGAGATGAGAACATAACTGCTGCCAGGAAGATGTTAAAATTCGACTGCCTCGACAATTCATAACATTGTGCCCGATCACCAAAAAGTGTTAAAAATTATTTTCTTTAGAAACCTTTTTTATTTTTATGACGTAACCATTAAAGCCCAAAACAAAATCTAAGTTTTTGAAGATAAAAATATTTCTACATTGTACAAAATAAGACAGTAAGGTGAAATGCATCTAATTACTCAAGCTTTGCTATTGTTACATACTACAATATTTCAATGAGATCCGTATATAACACTTAAAAATAGAATTCAAAAGCTTTATTGAGAAAGAAATAGCAGTTAGAAAAGGATTAATCTGTCCTAATGAAAGTAGTCTGATTCGCCAAGTCAAAAGAAATTGGGTAACAGTCATAGCGAGGTCAAGTTTTCAAGATCCCAAGGTGCTTATATTGAAAGAGACTTTGCTTTTAGGCGTCTATGGTTCATGGCTTATACCAGGTTTTAATATCATTGTAATTTGTGCAGACTTAAACGATAATGGTTAGTGTTTTAATCTTATTATAGTGTTGAATATGTATATGAGTGCATTCAAACAATTCTCTAGCAATTTATTCAACACTGTGGCCATTATTAAATCATGTCTTGTTGCTTTCTTTGGGTTTAAGATTTTAATTTCGGTTTTTATTTAGTGTGAAGTATTTAAGGCGTGTATGTTATTAATTTATATTCCCATCTCATTATTATGCGGTATGAATCCTTCGGAGAGATGCCTGCAAATAATTCTGCTTTTTCTTTGGCGCTATTTGGCCAGGGTTCTGGTGGTGTTATGTATTTGCGTATTGGGGGTGACATAGTCGTTGGCTTTCTCTTATTTTTTATTGGCCTCCAAATAGAATTATCTTGTCTATTAAGGCTTTTAACATATTTTGATAGAATCATTATTTATCTCTTTTAGCTTAATTTTTTATTTATTGCTTAATTGATTGTATTTTCTTTTAAAGTGATCTATGTACAATTTTTTAAATTATTGTAAATTTTTATATTTCTATTGCAAACGACTATAAAAAAGGGCAATCACCAAAGAGATTGAACCCGCGAACCTCACATTCCGAATCAAACACACTACCAACTCAATCAGCCGGTCTCTGCGGAAAAGCGCGCTTTTTGCGCTAATTTTTTCGGACGGAATTTTTGTTCGTTGTACAAAGGAGCTATTTTTTAGGGCACTTGCCCTTGTTTTCTTGAATTTCTGATCACGAATTCGGATTCTACGTCAAATTTAGCTGTCTCTTTTGTTTTTCCATAGGGAGCTGGCGGCTAGGGGATTTTATGTGCTGTGTTTATGCATCTATAAGAGAAGAGACAATTAATTAATTTAATAAAAAATTATAACGTAAAGGCCGCTTCACGACCTTGTTAAAGTATACTTCTATGCATGAGATGGTAAAGCTTCGCGCTTTGTAAGAAGTGCAAACCCTACCTTCTCTCCTATTTAAATGTAGCTACTGGCATATAAATGTGAAGGGGCTATTTTTTAAACCGCTCGCACTTGTTTCTTAAATATCTGATTTTTTTAGGTTACTTGCACTGGTTTTATTGAATTTCTGACCGCGGATTCGGATTCTACGTCAAATTTGGCTGTAAGACAAGTCATTTCAGGATTACGTTACTAATCTCAAACGTTATGACAATTCTATTTGGAAACCAATAAAGGCTGCTGCAAAATCAACGCAAGCTAATCCCCTAATTCGCATTGATATTTCAACACCTGGAAATTGGGCTGGAAGCAACAAAGAAAAGACCGACGTGTTTGCTGTACACCTAGCCGGAGTATTTAGCCTTCAAAATGCTGTACCTTCACAAGAGATGCTAGCAGATATGCAAAATTATGTGGAAAGTACTGGGCATTTAAAACTAATTACCCGCAAAGAAATTTAAAAAATCACTCGTTTAAATACCAAAAAATCACCTGGACCTGATCAAATAACTCCAAAAATTCTAAAAGAACTCTCTAGAAAAGCTATTGCACTCCTTACTTACATATTCAATGGAATACTTTGTTTACATTACTGACCTACTCAGCTAAAAGTGGCCGAAGTAATATTAATAGACAAACTTGGTAAAAATCCACACAATGTTTCCTCATACAGACCTATAAGACTCCTATCTACTATTTCCAAACTTCTAGAAAAGCTTCTACTCCCCAGAATCAATCCCCTCCTGGATGTTATTCCAAACCACCAGTTCGGGTTTCCTATTTCACAATCCAGCAGTGCCATCGGTTTGTACAAACAATAAACAAATTCATGGAAGACAGACAATATTGCACATCCGTACTTCTTGATATAAGCATGGCTTTTGATAAGGTGTGGTATGATAGTCTACTTTACAAAATGAAACAAGCCCTTCCATCTTATTATTAACACTTTAAATGCTACTTAACTGATCTTCAATTCCGAACTAAAGTAAATGGAGAATTCTCAAACAATTTTCCAATCAAGGCTGGAGTTCCACAGGGCAGTGTGTTGGGTCCCGTGCTTTACCTTCTGTACACATCAGATATACCTACTACACCTAATACTACAATCGCAACCTTCGCGGACGATACAACCATTCTTGCAAGCCATGAAGATCCAATAACTGCATCCTCATATGCACAACCACACCTAAATCTTGTACAAGATTGGATAAACAGATGGCACATAAAAATCAATGAGAGTAAATTAACTCAAGTAACATTTACGCTAAAAAAGGGCCATGGTCCACCAGTTAGCATCAATAATATATCTATACCTGCATCACTTTCAGTACGTTATTTAGGAATACATCTCGATCAAAAACTTACCAGGAAGGAGCACATCCTAAAGAAGAAAAAACAAATTGACTTACGATTTAAGTACTGGACTTACGGCATTGAGTTATGGTGATGCGCCAGTAAGTCAAACACAGATATTATCCAACGCTAACAATCCAAGATCTTTAGGGCGATGACTGACGTACCATGGTACGTAACCAACAAAACGTTACACGATAACCTCAATATTCCGTTCGTCCAAACTGTTATACAAAAGCGTAGCGCAAATAATTATATCCGACTACGATCTCACGTCAATCCACTCATACAACCACTCCTACTACAACACGATGCCAGAAAAAGATGTTTGTCTATTGATCTCAAATGAGAAGTAGGTGAACTCTTCGCTGGAAGAGTTCCCATCCCTCCATGGACTGTTTAATTTAGGCTCCTATGTTATCACATTAGCCCATAGAATGTTAATTCTGATTGCTAATAAATAAAATATAAAAAAAGTTGGCTGTCCCTTTTGTTTTTTTCCAGAGGGAACCGGCGGCTAGGGGATTTTATATTCTATCCTTATTGTTTATAGAGGGAAAGGGAAGAGAAAGAAAGGGAAGAGATTCTTGGATGTATCGGTTTTTTGACAAACTGATCTTGCACTTTTTATTTCTGCCACTAGCTTCTTTATATCTTGTTATTTAATTAATTCTATTTGGAGTAGCTTTTATGGCTAATTTTCGCCGTGATTTTATTAAACTGGTAGTTTCTTTATCTTTGTTTTGCACTTTTTGAAGCCTCATTGAGAGGTTCTGTAGGTATTCCAATTTATTTTTGAATAGTGCAATCACCCTATGATCTCTCTGGTTATTAGGGATGTGCTTATTAAAGCTATTATAGGACTGTGATCTGATGCATATTTTTTTGTCGCACTTACTGGCACTGCAGTCTCAAGGACACCTTAAATTAGGACAGCACACATGCCCGTGGGTTGAGCGAGATTCGAACTCGTCCGTGTCGGCTCGATGACAGATGAACGATGATCTTGACCACCACAATGATAATTAATGACAATTAACGATATTTATTTAGTGTCTAACTCATATTGAAACCGAAATTGACAGTGGGATCGAAATTTACGTAAGTTTGTTTCCAGAAACAAAGATACGCGCGGCAACAAAAACTTTCAATAGCAGGGCGCAGAGAGCACATCATCAGAGAGAAGGCAGAATATCACAAGGCGAGCTCGTCGGTATTAACATCCCAGGTTATCCAATAACAGAACTCCCTCGAGTTTAGTTTGCATCGCAGCCGAGATACAATAGCACCATAATCTAGTTGTATGCACACCCTTCCTCGGCCGGGCTTTCCGCACGCTGCTCGTGTGCCGCTTTTTCCGCGGCCGGCCGGGCGTGCGACAAGGACGGGCGCCGACGACGGCGTCGCGAGCGTCGCGATGCCGTAACGAACTCGGCATATACTGTCCAGTGACCGTGCAGGCCAGCTGAGCGTAACAATCGAGTCTAAAAAGAAATTTCCTTTTTCAATTTTCATTCGACGTCAATCTCTTACACTTATTTTCCTCGGCACAGATTTGATTTCATTTCGAGTTCCCGGCTCGGCTTTGTTGGCTCGTTATTTACGTTTTCATTGTTTCCATAAATGAGGCTGGGGAATATTCGGATCTTTGAATGCCGTTTCCATTTTATACTGCGTTCATTTGTCATTGTCGCAATTTGTTGGAGTACGCCACGGATGGTGGTGTTTGGAATAATTGCAGTACAATGAAAGTTTCTTGGTGTCTATTAAAACTTGCTCGTTGCAAATCAGCATGACCTTTTGGACTAATTAAATGCTCCGTAAATGACAATTAAAACCACGTTAATTTTTCTGTGCTGTGTAATAATGATTGAAATTCCGCGATTATATTTTTGAACATCCTATAGGATGGTTATTAAGACAATTAACCATTTATTTTTTACTAACATTTTGTTTTTTTAATTCATAATAAAATAGATCTATCAGCCTAATACCCCACATAAATATTTGAGCAAAATATTAAAACTAAATAAATATTGGTTTATATTATGTGATAAATTAAGTATTACAAGGTGTTTCATAAGTCTCTCCATATTTAACCACACTAGCAGAAGTAAAATCTGAAATTACTGAATTAAAAGGTATAAAGCAGCAGGCTATGGTCTAATCACTGGTCAAGTATTGCAGATGTTACCGAGAAAGACAGTTACTCTCGTAACTATAATATTCAACCTTATGCTAAGCCTTTCAGACAATCCCTTAGTTTGACAATACGTACAAATAGTTATGGTACCGAAACCGGGAAAATCACTTGAAGAGAAAATATCAAACAGACCTATTAGCCTACTTCCCTAACTATGTAAGGTTTTTGAAAGATTGTTGCTGCAAATACTTTATAAAGACGTACATAGATTTTTAGTTACTGTTGCGTAAATATCAGTTTGGACAGTTAACGATTCACCAAGCACATAGGATTGTGAATCATATTGGCAAGTCTTGAGAAAAAAGAATATTACATTGCTGTATTTTTGGACGTCATCCAAATATTTGCCAAGGTGTAGCATGCCGGAATGATTTATAAAATAAAAACTTTTTTACCAAGCACTTACTACTCATTATAATAATATCTTACCTATCAAATCGATTTTACTCTATAAAATACAATGATGCCCTCTCCAAATTTTATCCTATACAGTCCCTCAGGGTAGTGTACTTGGTCTTCTCCTTTATCTTATATATACAGCTGATATGACCAAATCACCAAATACCTTAATGGCTACTTTTGCTGATAACGCTGCTGTAATATGCACTGGTTAAAGTCCAGACATAGTCAGTGGGCATTTTCAACAAAACTTTGACCTTATTAGTGGATGGTTTAAATTATGGCGAATAGAAATTAACCAATCCAAATCGGTGCAAGTTACATTTACCAATAAAACTGCAATATGTCTACCTGTCAACATTAGTGTAGTTGACGTTCCAGTTAAAACAGAGACAAAATATTTGAGACTACATATGGACTAGCGCTTCACATGGAAGAGACACATCCAAATGAAAAGGAAACAACTAAACTTAAAGCATCGGCTATTTGGAAGGCAGTTCAAAATGATTGTTGAAAACAAAGTGGTACTTTATAAAGCCATGATAAAACCTACTTGGACGTATGGACTCCAATTATGGAGATGTGCGAAACCATCAAACGTAATTATTATACAGAGATTCTAGTCAAAATTACCCAGAGCAGTGTTAGATACGCCTTGGTATATATATTAGAAATCTGACCATTCACGAAAACTTACGTGTGCAACTCGTTTAAGAAGAGATACAAAGATTTGCTGAAAAATACGGTGCAAAACTTCCTGCACACTACGTCGTAACAGCACTGAGCGTTTTTCGATTGGAATGCATCGAGATTTGGTGTAAAAAATTATTGAATAATTTCCACATATCGATTGGAATTGACTGTAACACATTGGCTTCCCTCTTCAAAAAAATAAGAGTCAATGACCACAATCAAGCAGTGACATGTTCGGTGTGGAGAGGTCTTCGATGGAACATAGGTTGTTATTACTCTAATAAGAAAGTTTTCTTTATTAACACATTCCAACAAGTGGAAATGTACTTTGACAGTAAAGAAAACTACTGCGTTATATATTACGCTTTTAAAAATATTTCTGTGCATTTTCAGGCGATTTTGCTAATCACATTCGGAAAGTTTTTGTACAACAACCAGCTTGACTGGATAAAAATAAAGGCCTATCGCCATATCGTCATCGTCATAGACCGGTGATGAGCAACGGTATGTTTGCGCGCAGATTCTCTTAAAGATTGCAAAATGGGAAAAATTAATATATTGATGTTTTCCGATGTCCGCGCACTCAAAGGTCTTCCTTTTAACCAAACACTACAAAAGCAGTACTTTTGAAGTTTTTTAAACATAACAGAATACATTTTTGATTAAGAACGGAGGCTCCAATAGAGCCACAACAGAGTTATTGTTCCGAATGTACGCATTGACAGCAAAAACTCCCCGTTTGTTCATCCATGACATGTTGGTTAGTAAGACCCCTCTAAGCAAAAATTTTTCAACTATTTGTATTTCATAAAATCACTTTGCCCATCCTCAGACCACCCTTCGCTTCGTCTTTTGAGTTGGGGAGGGGGGGGCAGTTATATCCACTCTATAAATTATAACATTATTTTACAGATTTTACTTGAAAGCCATTACTTAAAACGTATCTTTATATTGTTTCTCTTCAAAAAAGGTTGTGATGTAGTTTTTAACAGCTTTTATGGAATCAAACTTCTAGTCATTCTCAAAAACAAATGCAAACTTAAAGAAACATGGTCTAATGAATATGATGGATGTTAAAAAATTTGCCATTTTATTCTTTTAGTTTGGTTGGGCAACATGTTATCTGATGTTGTAACCTTTTTGATTGACTAAAACCAGATGCTTTTAGTAAATTTTTACATTGATTTTAATAAGTTGCTCTGATTATTTTATTAGGTGGGAGAGCTTAAAAAATTATTGATTGTCTCCAGCTTCTTTTTCGTTGTTCGCTGTTGCATAGAATTTACCTTTCTCAATCCAAAAAGGGTCTTTTCATTTCTATATCATAGTTTCTTTAAATGATTTTCGCCAATCACTAGAACACGCACGTCACCATCATTGTCGGAATTCCGGCCAGAGCGGGGTTTATTGTCCATGTTAAGACGACCATAAACATCCTGAATGTTTTTTGTTGAGGTTTCAACACTCGCTTCTTTATGACATTTGCATATCCTGCAATAACGCAAATATAACTCTCTATTTCTAAGAAAATATTTCACGCACAAATCAACCTATCGCAGTTAAATCTGACGCTATACCGACAATCTGTCCTTTAGCACACTGCATGGCTCCAAAATAAACAACGGTGCCACTATGCGGTAATGTTTCCATCACTTATGAAACTCGGGCGCAAACTTTTTTAGTCCCCTGTAGTGTTTATAGTCTTTTAACTTTTTGCCCATTCCAATATTGTAACGGGCTGGTATTTTGTAGTTGCTATAACTTTCTTAAACATAGCTGTAGATTTTTTGAATTTTTGCGTTTGGACTTTTTGATAACTATTATTATAGTGTGTGTGTTCTCTGAACCCACTTAGGTAATTCTCAGCAGGCGTGTCCACGTCATGGGGATGATTATTTATTGATTATATATCATAATATGTCAGTGGCTAAGTTTTGTTCCCACATTGGCGAAGAAGGTGGAGAAGAAGAACTTCGGCACGGCGGATTCGGCATAGATGGCAACCTAGTCTCTAGGGATTGTATAGATATAAGTTAAAGTGCACTAATTTGTTGAGAAGAAATCTCAAAAGGCGGAGGAACCAATCATGGTCAACGGCATATGGATACAGAAGGCAAGGATAAACCACTGTATCAAATTTAATTGAACATCCCAAGTAAAGAAACATGGCAAATTGTATACATATTTCGACCCTTAGGCCGTGGCGGACCTTAGATGGTCAATTCTTATGTATCAATAGATTGGAGAGATGTGTTAAAGCAATTACTGCATTGTTTTTGTTTAAGAGCACAATATAAATTTTCTGGAAAAGTTAGAGTACAGTTTAAGACTTTAACTTTTTTCAGGTTTTTCTGTTGATATATCTTATACGAGAGATTGCCTACAAAAAGGTATTTTTAGTGTCCTAGGCTGACACCCACCTTTCCTCAAATTTATTTACAAATAATAATAATAATAATAGCAGTCGTATAAGCCGGTGCGGTGAATTTATGAAAGTAAGATATGAAAAACGATCCTTAAGATAGGCAACCAAACTTCTTATAAACCTGTGTGTTTGAGTGGTGTAAGTACTTCAGAGAGGGAGAGAGCGTGTGGAGAATGAACTACATGATCGTTGACCGCGAACATCCGTCACCGAGCCAAACATTAATCGTGCAGAAGCGTTTTTTCGTGAGAATATACCAATTGTTATTTCCCATAGAATTACATTTTTATCAGTTTTCTGCTTACCAGATTTTAGAAGACCCTTAAGCTACGTTCCGAGTTTTTATAGACAAAAAATTGCAGGTTTTATGAGTAGCCGGGGTAATTACTAAAAATTTCAACAAAAAAATTATTGACAGTATCTTTCTTGAACTAACATAGTTGGTTCCATTCTCTATCTTTATATTTTCCTTTTACCCTAAATTGTGAGGTTTTCTATCCACTTTTTAAATTCCATCTCGTCTAGCGTCTGTTATTTGACTTCAATCATAATATTTTTTCTTTTTTCTGCTTTCCACTTAGTCTATGTATACAATTTTCTTTCTGTTCTATTTTCTATTCTTGTTTTTAACAATCTTCTCGGTATTCTTTCAGTTCCCTTTTATGTTATGTGTCCGTATCACTTAAGCCGTCTCTTATTTTTTATACCTACTAAATGTTCTAGTTTCTTCCTAATTGCATTTATCACCTTACTTCTCTTAAACTTATTACTGCTACTTGTCTTAAGACACTTCGGTTCTGCTGCTGTCAGTTTGCTCTTATGTTTGTTTAGTAGTGTCCCATCTTAGGCTTCTATACATTAAAATGAGAAGCTTTATGTAAAGAGTAATGTCGTGTGTCTGTCCGTCCTTTTATTTTTCAATTTTTGATCAAGGCAGCTTCCACACGGGAGACAAGTTTCTATTTCTGTCATTTCTGACATCTGTCAAGTCTTATAATTTTTGATTTGTGATAGATATAGAAATAACGTTTTCAGTATTCAACTAAGGACCATAAGTCAAGTCCAGGCTCCAAAAATCAGCCTGATCGGAAAATCTCGAGACCGGTTTGACCGAACCGGTCTTGGACATGTGTCGAACCGGAGTTCCACGTCCGTACTTGTTTTACATTATATATTAATGTATATACGCAGACTGATCTGCACAGGTTCCATATTGGCTTACAATGATTTTTAATTTATATGTTTCTGCAATTTCTAGCTGTACCTATTTTATCATTCCAATTGTCCACTGTCTACTGTGATGTATCCTTATTGTTTGCTATGAATACTATATCATCTTCAAATAGCATGTGTTGTATGTTCACTTATATATATATATATATATATATATATATATATATGTATGTATGTATGAATGTATATATATGTATATATATAAAGTTTTATAATCTAAAGTTTTCATAATCTATTTCTTTATACTGTATCAAATACTGCTTGTTGGTCTTTGTGTGAAAATGAATGAGGTTTTCTATTTTCTATTTTTCTTTTTAGCACTATCTTCAACAATAATATAATCATTTTTTCTAGTATCCTGATACCGTGAGATGGCAGACATATGACCCGATAGTTTCCACGATCATTTACGTTGTCTATTGTACTTTTATAGATGGTTTGCCTGCCAATCTTGGGGTATATTTTTCCTTCAAGTTTCATTTTATCATCTTATTTTGCCAATATTCCTAGTATCCGTTATCAAATCTTCCCTTCCTTAAATTTTATCTTGTTTTGTTCTTCATTTACGTAATTATTTTACCCCTTTTCTTGAATTTCTTGCTCCAATATTTATATCCTCCTTCCAGTAGTTTATTTAGTTTTGCCACTGTCGCTCATTTATTATGTTTTATACTTTGTATTTACCCTCATATTTGCCTCGCAGGTTCTTGATCGACATCCAGAATTCTTTCTTATCGTTTTAATGTTAATTACATTTTTGTGCTGTTTCTCTTCCAAATACATTTTTACTTCTCTCTTTGTTTGCTTGTTTCCAATTCACATTTTTTTGTTTTAACTTTTTTGTGTTTCTTTGTATTTTTCACACTTTGAAATTGATGCATTCATAATTGTTTCTTTCAACCTTTTCCATCTTTTCTTCAGCTGCTCAGTTTACGTCTTTTTGTTGTTCATATTATTGTGGCTCTAGTTCCATTTTGTTTTCATGTTTTGTTCCTTTTTCAAGGTTTTTCATATTAGTTATATTTATGTTTTCACATTCTTTTGTTGATAGAACTTTTTTACACTTCTATCTTTCTTCTGTTACTATTAATTTGTTTGGAATGCATTTCTTCGCCTCCTCTAACTTTTACATGTAGTACAGTGTATTTTGCCCCTGTTGTATAAATAAAGTAGTGTATCGTCTACAAATCTATAACAAACAAATTTTTCTGTCAAACACAAGATGGGATCAAGAAGAAATTACTGAGAGTGTAAGTGTTTTAATTGAAACTGACAATCAGGTACACAAAAATTTTGTAAATCGCAAGAAAGACCGATTTATCCCATAGACGATGTGAGATAAAGAAACGAGAAAACGTTGTGTTTTGATACGACCAACCCTTCGCCTAAGTGTTAGCATTGGTACAGCTCTTATTGATATAAATATAAGCTGCCAACTAGATGTATGAGTTGCAAAACTTTATTTATAAGGTGGTTGATAAGATTAGTAAACAAAATAGGCCTTACGTGCCGATCTGGCACTATAATTTAATAAATTATTTTTACGCAGCATTTCTTGTTTTATATTGTGAAACGAAGTTCTCACACCATTGACACCGAATATAAATGAATTAGTTAGCTATATAACTTACAATTTCCATAAAACAGTTGTTGATATTATAATCACATTTAATGATAAAACATTTTGTTGTACAAATTTAATTTTCACTCTGTATGTAGTAAATGAACACATATTTTTTTATCAAGTTTAAGGGTTTAAGAATTATAAAGTCTAATAAAAAACAAAAAAGTTATCGATAAAGCAGCTTAGTTTTTAATCAGTTGTAGAAATTTTGTAGAAAGTTTAATACAAATTCAACTTGCATTAATAACACGGTTAAACGTAAAATAGTTTCAAACAAGACATAATGTGCTTAACAGGTCCTCTCGTTGTTTTTAATATAAATTAAAGATGAACTGACTCGCCGAAATAATCTGTGTTGCATATACAGGGTGTTCTCAAAAATGTACTCGCTCTCTAAATGACAATAAATGTAGTGCTTATTAAATTAGAAGTAATAGTTTGATGATTTGAATTAAAAAATATTAAATGGCGACCACCTCTTTCCAAACAGCTTATAGCGCATACCAAAGAATTTGAGGTTACGAAGCGAAATACTGTTTTTCAATTTTGTTTTTGAGTTTATTGATTGTTGCTAGTTCTGAGTAGTAAATTATATCTTTGAGGTATCTCTACTACAAGGAACGCATAGGAAATTCAACACTACTTTTTGCCAAATCCATTAGATCGGAAAAGTTGTAGAAATAAAATATCTTACTAGATAGTTTTATCTTAATAAAATTAAATCTCTTTGTTATCAAACAACTCTTGGACGTGTGGATCAAAGGATTCCTGCATCGTATTTAGGCAACATCACCAGTGAGAGTTTGGATAAAAAAAACTCATCGTAGGTGCCTAAAGTTGACATCTTACATTAAACTTTAACTCCTCTATAGTACGATATTTAAATATAGAGGTAGCCTCATCGCTCCAAAAAGATTTAGATAGAAATGCTGCATCCTTCAGACATTTGACCAGGTGCCATTCACAAAATATACAATTTTTAGATTTTTTAAAATATAGTTCTGTTAAAATTTTTGATTTTTAAGTTATACAGCACACAATAATATAAGTGGAGTATCCTTAAACTTGAATAAAAAAATTAAAATTGATATGAAATTGCTTTAAATATATTGTATTGTCATTATGCTATCAATGTTATCAAGCGTGAAATATTTTTTTACTATTTGTACCTCCGATGTGCTGCAAAACATGCCTAAACATACTTCTTCATAATGTTCAAGACGTTATTCAGGGTGTAGAGTATGGTCTAGCGAATATGAACCGCGACGAGACTGTCTTTAACTGATTAGATGCGTGCGAGTTATTTTCAAAACCTTCCGCTCATTGTGCCACAAAGAAAGTAATCTGAAAGAGTTAAATTTGGTGAAATAAATTTGTGAAATCGACTTCTCTAAAAATCTATTAATGCGTTCGGTCCTGATGGGACTATGCCTTGTTAATTTGTGGTAGGTAGCTTAAAATCAGTTTTGTGCAGTAGCGAGTTGGATTAATGGTGTCTTCTTTTTACCAGATTTTCCATTTGAGTATCTCAAAATTGTTTGCAAATTTGTGTAACATCCTCCGTGTATTTAACATTGCAAATAATTTAGTTGTCAACGCCAATATGTCTGTATTATTTCTATACCAGAATAAGTTAACAACCTCCCCATTAGAATAACAATCACATAATTATTCTAGTTTTTATTAAGTTGTTTTGATTTTTTCCTTGTAGTCTTCTTTTACTAAATAGTAAAACGTTCCTTAGCACTTGTGAAGAATTTAATTTTATGAGTGAACTAATGTCAAAAGCAACGAAAATTATTCTTCGAAGTTCATTATCAATATTATGGACTTTTTTCAATTCTCTGTAAGTTTTCAAATATGTCTACGAGTACCAATCTGCCAATTTTTAAACAAGCAATGTTTCTTTAACTTGATCAAACGATTTAAAACGGAGACTGCGTTTCATAGATCGAAACAGTCCGTAATCAAAACGTGCAAGATCGGAACTGTAAGCTGGATGCGGCAAAAGTTTCATTCCATTCGATTCAGTAATTTTATTTGTGGTCTTTGTGGCTCGATGAGCGGGCGCATTGTCTTGTTGAAGCAGAGTTCGTTTGTAGTTGATTAAAGTCGAGTAGTTTATTAATTAAAAATTAAACCCACTTTTTCATTTCCAGTGACAGGGCGTTTCCAAAACCAGTAATCCAAAGAAGTTTCAAGCAATGAGTGACCTATTTAACACTGTTCGCAACTTTTTGGGAAATAGAGGTAATGTTGACTTAGACGCAAGCACGAAAGCAACGTTTGTTTTGTTTTACATTCCTGCTGCTGCTAGGGCGCATTCCCCGGCGCCACTCGCTCCGCAGTAACCCGAGCTGGAGATGACATGTGACAAACCGATGTCTTCTGTCACAATCGGCTCCTAAACTAATAACATACAGCTCGCGCGTCTTCATTAAGCCGTGTTTTGACAACTTTATTTTCGGCTCCCTTGAAAATGTGATTTGTATAACTCCTTAATTGCTTTCTGGCCTCCTGAAAGCGTTTTCAACTAACTACGATCCGAATTACTTATCTCCCGCTTGTTTACTTGTCGCCCAAGATGGTGGGCTCCATTCATGTGCTGCACTCCTACCGAATGCGCATTTGGATGTAATGGTAGTTTGATGGTTCATTGTCAACAAAGCCATCCAAATTTTCTTGCTTGGCACCTGCAATGATTATTTATGTTTATAAAATACTAAAAACGTAACTGACCTCGGGCTCAATCGACACACATTTATATATAATTCTAATATTGTATAAGTATTTAAATAACTTTCAACATCACCAAAACACACCATCAACCATCGCTAACTAATAATGTATCTATTTAAGATCCTGTAAATCCAAACTAACGATATCTTCAAAAATTCCAACACCTAACCAATTCTATAATATCCTCTACTTATCACTACCGCAAGCTAAAGTTTCTCAAATTTCTCAAGAATAAGAAAGAAGAACAGATAACTATTCATTTTAACCAAAATAAGCAAAAATTACGAATTACCGACTAAATAAACCATTTGAAACGTCCATCCATTTTGAGAACTTTGAAAATAAAGACAATAAGCACATGGTTACAAATAACTACAAAGTACCTTCAATTTTTGTAACTGGGGTTCAACTTCTGTCACCAGCAAGAGAGCTTTTAGAAACTATAGATGAAAAGAAATACGAAATGACACTATTGTATAACGATAAGCTACAACTATTGCCCACAAAGTGCACTGCTGAAATCCAGGGCATAATTGAAAAAAATTGGAAAAAATGGCCTCTGTACAAGGAGATAATTATTCCTATTACACGACCATATTAAGGTGGCAATGGAAATTTCAGAGAGACAATTTGGATCTGGAATTCGCTCGGAGAACATCTTTGCTGTCGGGAAGATACGCAAGTCCCACAAACGTGTAACCAATCGTCAGATATGAAAGTGTTTATATATTCTGTTCGCTTGAAAAGAGTTTCCCTTTGGTTACCCCACGCCTTAATTTGGGAGCAGATGGCATGACGCAAGATGGTCGATAAGTTTTGAAAATAAAATATCGCGCTATGTAAACAGTAGAGCAACGAAATCTGACCCAAATACAAAGTTTTTTAACAACGATACTTGAGCAAAATGTGGAAGAGTTGCAGAAGTTAAAGTGTGATGCAAAACTTTACTACTTATTCGTTAGCTACAGTCCTTAACTACTTTTTCCATTTGTTTGTTTTCGGTCAATTTGTCTACTTTCTTTTTATTTGTTCACATACAAACGACATTAGTTGTAGCTTATTACGGCCACTAATCCTCTCAGCAATTTACTGTGGCATGTTAACAAAAAGAATACTTTTGTGCACTATTTTAATATTAATTCGGAAATAGTTTGCATTGCTGGTAGCAACTATAACGACCACAAAAGGCCGTGAACTGATAAAAGCTATTACGTAACATAACTTGAAATTTATCTCTACTCGGCTTTATTATTGGTCTTTTGATGTCAATAAATAGCCATACTTCTTGAACTTCCTAATTATTAAAAATGTAAATTTAAATTTTCTTTCAGTTTCACTCTGACTTTCCTTCTGACTATTCTCCATTTCTAGTTACTCTCGACACTGAAGTATTACACATAGTAAAAGCATCATTCCTTTCCACTAGAAGAATTGACCGGATCTATTTTAAAGCTAAAATAGAAGATTCTATTCTTTTAGAAATCTTGCTACAAACGCAAGGAGACTTATGAAGCAAGAAGTTGTATCGAATGCGACTTTAAGAGAAATGTAAGTTATATGTATAAACAAATTGTTCAAAATTAGGACTACGATGGTAAACTACCAAAATTCCAGTAACAGCCAAACGATGCAGTACCATCTGGAAACGTTATCCTTTACTGCAGCTACTAATTATACTGTATGGAAAGCCATTAAAAAGCCGGTATAAACAGTTTAACACATCCACCTCTCCGTAAAGAAGGTAAAACCTAAGTAAAAAGTACTTCTGGAAAAGCGAAGGTAGTGGCAAATCATTTGAGAAAATATTGAAACCTTATTTTTTAGAAATTAATTCCAAAGAGATGAGAGGTTGAACAGTTTCTAACAGCACCATGTCGGATAAGCCTACCAAACAAATATCTCAGAATCAAAGAAACAAGTTATCTAATTTGAGATCAAGGTTATTTAACAGAATACTTAGACACTGCTCAGTAAAAGGTTTCTGAAACCTTGCAAAATATCTGAACAGGCCTTTTATACCGTTTAAAAGTATTTGTAAATCTACTACCATTAAAATCTCAGACCAGTATTCTTCTATTCTTCTATACTGCCCCAAAGTGTTTTTTAATATCGGCCAACACTGGCCTGGGACTTAGCGTACTGTACAAAATCAAAAATGACTTGCCATTAGATATGTACCAACTAATCAAGTCGTATTTAATCAACAGACATTTTATAGTTGACGTATATGACCAGACCATTTCCTTATCCAGAGCTAATTTTGGAATACCACAAGGGAGCATGCTTTGACTATTCTACAGGTATTATTTTATATGGCGGATGTACCTACAAGTGTGGCATAAGCTGATGCTGCAGTCATCTTGTCGTGCTATAAAATATTTACAAATTCATCTCAGTAAGGTGCAAAATTTGCCCTCTAGTACTTCTCACTGGTCAACAACTTCATCAATAAGATATAGTTAAATACCTAAAGATGTGTTAATTCAGAATAGGCCTTAAATTATTTTAGAGAAAATACAAAACTAACAAGATCAATCGGTTTTAGAAGTCGCAATTTACAATATATTGTATCTTTGCTTTTTTAATGTAAATACAAAAAAAAAAAATTAAAAATAACCAGGAACGATGTTTACAGATACATTTGCAACAATAAGTAAATATTTGGTTATGTTACTGTAATTATGAGGATTTAATTATATAAATTAAAAATATAATTAAAAGTTAATGTACAGGGTAGATAAAAATGATTATTTCTATTACAAACTGCTATTCAAAGATTACACAGATATAGTGCTCAATGAAACATCAACGAAAATATATTTAGTTCAAGTTTTATGTAATTTGGCTTTTGTGGTTTTTCGGACATACAGTGACAAGACAATATGAAAAACAACGCGATTTTAGTTTACTTTGGTTTTTTAATTATTATTTCTTCATATCTTCAATACTTTTGTTGATATATTTTTTTTTAATTTGCTCTGAACGTTTACTAAATATTAATTCAGTGTTTTTAGATTATAACTAATTATTTAATTTTCTTCCTGGTATTATGTATTATCAGAACTTTTTTGATGTATTTTACTGCTTTTGAGTCGTAAAATTTGACCCGACTGAAGACATTTTATACATTTATTTTTCCCGATTTATCCCATTGATTAACAGTGTGTTGTCGACGTTAATATAAACCAAATATTAACAAGAAAAATTAAAGGCAAAAACGTAGAAGGTTTAATTAACATCGTGGCACATTAGTCTGTTATTTGGTGATTGTATACTTCCAAAAAGCAGCAAAGTGCCCTAAAACTATTAATAGTGTCCTATCGCTCTCGTTATTTTACTCTGGACGAGAAGAGTGAATGCTAATTACTTATGAAACAATCTGTAGATAACAAAAGTCCAAATCTGAATATCAAACTTGCATTTTTTATTACGTAAGTCGGACTACAAAGAGTTGTCATTGTCGGGTCGGACGCACCCAACGGTTTCAAGGCCGCTAGTCTCAATGCAATGCAATTAGCTCTTCTGTCATCGAAAGCCAGCATATTAAATTCACCAGAAAATGTCCGGGAAAACCCAAGCTTAGGATAATGACGTGTGCCATTCACGCACATTTAGGCTTGCATTGCACCGGTGCAATTACGCGCAATTATTAATGCGAGTTGGAATTTGCTAATTTGGAAAACCCGGGCTTGATGGTCGTGTCATTAGCGCAATTTGGCGCGCTTAAGTTTAAGCCTATGCATTTGGGAATAGCAATTTTTTAAGACGATCATAAAGCTCGCAATGATAAATTGACCATTGCCGCAAGAAAGGTGCCTGTAATTGCAAGCGGCAGACTAATAATAATGAACCACCACCTACGAGTCCAACATTGTGAAAGAGCGCAAGTTCATTAGCTCTAATAGACTTAGGACGAATTAAAAAAACGTAATGTGCCGAAACCGTCCACAAACAAGCTCGTACGAAAACTCTAATCTTGACTAATTAGCCTTTTGGCGCTTATTTCATTTCCTAGGACCTTTCAACCGCGGGCGATAAATCAGAAGAATATTAAAAGATCCCAAGATTATAAGAGAGGAAATTAAATTAACAGTAATTAAATTAAGCTAAATGAATCAATTGGTTCAAAAAGAAAATGAATGAGGCAGTTAGCAGTTATAAGTAATATTAACTTTTAACAGTAACAGTATTAACTAAGTTTGTAAAAAATTAAAAAAGAACATTCGACCTAATTTCCCCCCGAAAAAATGAAAATCTGCATGTTTTATTTCTAATCTTGCAGATAGCTGTGTGATTTGCATAAAGTTTTTAGTTTTACTGTAGAAAAAATAAAACCAATAAAGAGTCGGAGAAAAAAAATAATGAAAACAAATTTACTAAAAACCAACCCGAAATTGTATAAAATGAATTCTCAAAAATCGTTTTTGGCTTCAATTAATCCAGTTTTGATTAAAAAAACTGTTATTTATCAAACGTGTCTCAAACTCAAAGCTTTTAAAGTTGTGCCTCAATAATATGCGAATTACTTAATAAACTTTAAAAAATGACCGTGGCAAGAAACAAGGAAATAAAAAGAGGGCATATTTCGTTATGGTTCTATTGCTGAAGCAGCCCTAAAATGTCATGTAGAAAATAAATAGGTTAGAATTAATTCAATTTTACTTTGTATTTTCATAGTCAAATGTATTAGACAAGTTTTAATCATACTGGAGACAAAATAGTGTTTTTAATTGGTTGAACGTGAGGGAAGAAGTAGTTGCTATTGTCACTCCCTTTATTTCTTATAACGTATAATTATCATTAAAAAGATTTTTTTGATATAAATCTATATAATGTATAATTTAGATTTCTCTTTATTAAAGTATCCTTTAAAAGTCTTCAAATTTAACTTCCATCTTTCTTCTTCTTCTTCCAGTTCCGTCTCCAATCAGAGGTTGGAAATCATCACTGCAATTTGGAAATCATCCATCTTTAAATTAATATAATTTAATAATAATCAAATGGTAGCCACCATAATTTTTAATCGAAATGTTATATTTTGTTGATCACTTGTGAAACCTTCAATTAAGACAATCGTGGCATTTTTGTATTTTCGGGCATCGAGCGCTTTAATCGCAGAGGAATTGATTTTGCACGGCGTAATTCGATTAGTGGGTTTAAGCAGCCGGAATATTGTTTTTGCCAAAACGATCGCAATTAAGTATGGCGGCCGAAGTTTCGGTCGCGGCTCGTCGTCGGATCGGATTTGCAGCAGAGAGCGAGCAGTCGGGAAGAGGCCCACTTTATCCATCAGCTTTAGTTAGGTGTATGACACGGAGTTCTCAATTCCAAACGCGACATTTCAAACTGACACCCGAAAAGCAACACCCACTGGAACTCGGGGAGCCCCCGGCCGCGGCCGCCATTGGCGGCCCGACAAAGCAGTAACCGTGGCAACAGCCTTTGAACTCGCCAATGAGCAGCGAGCCTGCGGCAGGAGCTGCCTCGGCACAAGAACCGCCGATGTCAGTCTCGTCCCGCGCTCCAAACAGCTGGTCGTGCAATTTGATACCGACCCTGTACTACTGCTGCTTGTGCCTGGAGGACAGGCCGCGGGCCGGCGGCCGACGCCGTGGTGGGTTCTGGGGCCCGCAGCCTGACGGTTCAGTGGGGGATGAGTGCGGAAGCCAGCGAAAAGATTGAGCTCGCCAATGAGAGTTTTTCCAAGCCAAACCGAACATAAATGCGCCGGAGGTATAAGAAAGGCTGAGGACATCCCGGGGTGATATGAGCTGCGCGCTACCGCTGGGCTCGGAAGTCGTTAGTTGGGACTCGCGAAGATTGCACTAGCAACGCTGGCCACGCACATGGCGCTAGGGCTGAGCTCCGGGCTCTGCTCCGGGAGCTCGGAGCCCGGGTCCGGCGGGCGCTCAGACGCGTCGTCCTCGCCCGGCGTGAGCGTGCCGCTGCCGGTAGCGCCGGCTCCCATCCTGCCCAGCCCCATGTTCGCGCTGCCCACCCTCAACTTCACCGTCGAGCAGGTGGCGGCGGTGTGCGAGACCCTGGAGGAGAGCGGAGACATCGAGCGGCTCGCGCGCTTCTTGTGGTCGCTGCCGGTGGCGCATCCCAACATCAGCGAGCTGAACAAGAACGAGGCGGTGCTGCGGGCGCGCGCCATCGTCGCCTTCCACAGCGGCAATTTTCGCGAGATGTACCACATCCTGGAGCACCACAAGTTCACGAAGACGTCACATGGCAAGCTGCAGGCCATGTGGCTGGAAGCGCACTACCAGGAGGCGGAGAAGCTGCGCGGCCGGGCGCTGGGGCCGGTGGACAAGTACCGGGTGCGCAAGAAGTTTCCGCTGCCGCGGACCATCTGGGACGGCGAGCAGAAAACGCACTGCTTCAAGGAGCGGACGAGGAGCCTGCTGCGCGAGTGGTACCTGCAGGACCCGTACCCCAACCCCACGAAAAAGCGGGAGCTCGCCCAGGCGACGGGCCTGACGCCGACCCAGGTGGGCAACTGGTTCAAGAATCGGCGGCAGCGCGACCGGGCCGCCGCCGCCAAGAACAGGTTGGTGGTTGATTTATTGCTTCTTAACAAACTACCAGTAAGCGGTTGCGGTAATTTACTGCGCGGCCAGGCTTCCTCTTTTTCAGAGATCTAAAGAACAACAGCGAAATGTTCCACTTCCTACATACGCGATCTTCTTTTATTTGAAATATTACATAATTATTTTTGGTTATATACAATTTGTAACATTTTGAAAAAAATGTATATAAAATAGAAGAAATCTCGAAAAAATTCAAAATTAAAGAGCCATAAGGCAATTAGGCGCTAGCCAATTTTGTGGGGTTGGCTGTTCCGAGCCCTAAATGCGTTTCTCCAAGGTCATCGGTGCACCATAAAATCGCCGCCACTGCTTGAAGCTCTCCCAATTAAACCCACTCCCCCGCGTGCTCTTGCGCCGACATAAAAATTAGCGAACGTCTTCGCTTAATTACTGCAGACAATTCCAACGAAAGGCATCTGAAAAATTGCCGGGCCATTAGCCCTTCTGGAACAGATTGGGCTCTCAAAGCGCGCTTAATTGCGCAAATCGCACCTCGTGCTTTTGCGTGGGTGCTAATTAATCCTCCCAATTCTCTAAGGAATTTTAGAAACTGTTGCTGTGGATTATTATTGCGTTCCGTGTGGGGACCTTAAGAATAATTAGAGTTGTTGCGAGACTGTAAGAGTCTCTATCTGGTTGAAATTTATACTTCTTATAAATCATATGATGTTGATGCACTCCAGAATGCATAGCTCTTCTGGGACGTTTACTTTGAGAGTTCAGAAATTTGTTGGACAACATACTATTTTCTGGAGTTTGTTCTCTTGTTTTTGGACTACTTCTAATTCTTCCTCTTACCTCAGATTTTATTTTTACTCGCACACCTTGTATCATATTGGTAACATTTTGTATGTAAAAATATTTAGGAAGAGTCATATAAGAACTGTGCTCTGCTTTTTCCGTCGGTGCGTTGCATTGATTAAGTTCAATAAATTTAACTCTTTTGGTTGTTTAGTTAGCGAAACAGTAAAACTCCACCAATAGTTGGACAGTTAATTAAACGCCGTTTTATTTCGGCAAATAAACGATTGAAATATTTTGTATTATTTTTTTATTTTTGGACAATTAACATAAAATTTTGTTCAGGTGCTCGTAATTACCTACTATTAATTTAACTACAAATTACATTGACTACAAATTAATTAAAAAATGATAAAACAATAAAACTCTTCATGTTTACGCTTTTCGTTTATTTTTTATTTATATAAAATTATCATTTTTGCGGTTTTATATTTTCAAAAATTGTAGTGAAGCTAATAGTCGTATGTAGTGCATTTTCAAAACCAAAATCTGAGTTCAAATTTTCTACCGAAAAGAAATTCAATTATTACGTTTGAAAATTGTAGTTTTACGAAAAATCTGCCTTTTGTGTTGTTCAACTTTTTTATGAAAGCCTTCCAAACACTTGCATCAAAGTACAATTTCAGTCCCAAAAATTTGAACATCGCTATATTTACTACATTTAGTGGTGGTTTCAAATTTTCTACCAAAAACAAGTTCAATTGATATGTTTGAAAATTGTAGTTATGTGAAAAAATCGTTTCTGACCTTATGCTGTTTTTCTATCGCAAATGTGTCTTTTGTGTTCTTTAACGTGTTGTAAAACTTTCGAACACCTTTACTGAATTTATTTTTATACCTAAAAATCCGAGCATTGTTATATTTAGTGTAACTTTAAATTTTTCATCAAAAAGGGAGTTTAATTATTATGTTTGAAATTTGTAATTTTATAAACAAGTTATTTTTGCCCATTGCTGTTTTTCTATGGTAAATCTGTTGTTCTTTATGAAAGCCTCCAAACACCTCCACCGAAGTATATTTACAAACCTAAAAATCCAAGCATGACTACAGACTAAAACTTCAGTGCAAGATAACACTAAGTTTTACGTAAATTTAAAAGAGTGAATGCCAGAGAATATTTAAGATAAGTGTAAAAAGGCCACATCATACAGTTAAGCATCCACGACAATAAAGAACAGAAATGGTTAACAGGGATGGCGAATCAGCGGACGGTGAAAAAAGAAAGAGAGGAACAGAAGGGAACGACAGTGACGTAGAAACAAAAATTTTCGCCACAAACAGAAAGAAATGCAGATTGTCACCAAAACAGCAGCAAAAGAGAGGACAAATTAGAGAGTCTTAGAATTACTGTAACAACTAACACTCGATGCGAACCAAATAAAGCTAGATCGGGTTCACAACAATAAGGAACTAAGAGAATTGAAGAAAGAAAATGATAAATTAAAAAAATGAGAATACCAGAATAAAAAACATTATGTGGGAATTTTCTTGTTAAGCTTGAAGATTGTGACTATGTGAAGAAGCTGTTTCAAACTTTAATGTTTTTTTTACTGCAGATATTTTATGTTTTTCGCCTTAGCAGTGGTTTCAAATTTTCTACCAAAAAAGAGTTCAATTGTTATGTTTGAAAATTGTAGTTGCGTGAAAAAATGGTTTTTGACCTGCTGTTTTTCTACTGTAAATCTCTTTTTGTCTTCCTTAACTTCTTTGTAAAATGGTAGATATTTTGAAATCTACACATTATTCTTGACATATGTATTTAGGAATGAAATTTATTTTAGAATCAAATTGTCCTTTCGTAATCTTTACCTTTTTAGCTTTGATTTAGTGGAATTGGAAGGAGTGTGTCTCGAAATATGATAGGAGTGAATCGATGTATTTCTAAATTTATTGTTAGCAAACCCATGAGTAATTTATTAAAACACCTTTATTTCACAATAAGTTTTTGCACGTTTCTTATAGAATAATATGGGGTATGTTCAGAAATAACATCCACCAGGTTATAAAATTTGATTTGCAAACACTTTATAGGTATCCCTTGTAGGTGTAAGCTTACTTTCCACTATACAGATATTCCTTAACGCAAAACCCAAGCAAGTAGCTATTAACCTTTATCACTGCTGTTAAACGCAGCTTCCAGACAATGAGGATACTAAACATTGTGCAGTGCTTGAGTAGCTGGGGCTACAAAGTTGCTGACAAGTTCTCCACAATGCGCCATTAATTTTTTCGAGTGGTCGAAAATGGTAGGCGTGAGTTGGATATTGCTGTTGGTAAACCGTAGGCCTATTTTGCTGCTTACCTTCGGTGAGTTCGCCGGCGCTCAGTTGTGCAGATGCATGACCCTTTCAAGTCTGTCGCGTTTAGGGAGTTTTTACGTCTTCCGCCGGCGAGTAAAACCAAACATCTGATCTTGAAAGGGTAAACAAAAGTTGATGTGACTAAACTGTAGTTTGTAGTGCAATTGTCAGTGCAAAACTACAGTTATCAACTATGCTATATAGTAAATGATCAAATTTTATTTTTAATTGTGTGATAATTAGTATTTGAATCAATTCACGTGAGCAGAAACTCAAAAAGTATTATATATGAAAATAATAGTGGAAGGCATAATAAAGAAGCAGTTTGGATCATTTATGGGTGCTTTGGGTTTCTAACAATTTAACAGAGAGAAATTTGAAGTAATGATCCATTTTTGAGACCAAAATCAGAATCAAATGACGTAATTAATTATATGCATTTCGCCAGATTGGAAAGGATCACTTATCAGGAGTTTTAACCATAAATAATCAAATATTTAATATAGTGTATTACTTGATTGGGACAGTCTGACTAGAATTGTAACAATATAATTCTTTGGAGCCTTGGCAATGGTATGGTTTCTTTGCGAATGCCATGGCACCAAACTTTGTGCATTTATCTCTCGTTTTTACGTCTTTTAACATTTTTTTAATCATAATTTTTCTTTTAATAGAATTTAAAATGAATCCTCGAAAATGTGGCAAATGATCATGGGGATTATTATAAGTGGTTTGGTATTAAAAAAATTGGCTTTGATTTACTTATAAAAATAAACTACAAACCAAAGTGAGTTGTACATTAATGTAAGCACCAAAAATTTGAAAAAATCTTGTAAACCCATACCAATCGGATAAAAACCGTTGTTCAAGTTCGGCTTTCGTCCAGTATTGCTTTTCAAAGCTCCGGTTAAAATGACAGTTATTGTGCTCTATCGCTTAACCAGAGGGGCATTGTTGTGGTCTGCTCTAGAGCCCGTTTTGCCCAAAAGTATCGCAAGCCCCTGTGCCTGCAACGTCGTTTGGCCGATCTTTAGTTAACACCGGGCAGAATTAAAAGAGGATTACGCTCGGCCTAATCTTCCGTGAGCCGCTGAATGACAAACAATGGCGCTGGTCAACATTTGTAAGATTCCCGGTTATTAGCAGGGTGCGAAGGGACGACGGCTTTCCCCAAAGGCCGGAAAACCCTTGGCTGTCCCGTCGAGAGACGCTTTGCATATTTGCTCAATATGCTCCTGGTCTGTCGTCCATCTCAGCTCGAACGCGCGTCGCCAGAAAGGTGTCGAGAGGCCAAAAGTTTGCATAAAATGTATATAGCAGCTACGAAGTGTTTAACACAATATTTGGACAGGGCGACTATCTGGTGTACAAAACAATTGTGTGCGCATGAAAAAATTTACCAAACACTTTTGACAGACCCGGTAGAGCAGGTGGTGGAGTGGTCTCGGATCATCAACTTACGCGCCTGCAGCCTCGAGCAGTTTGTCGCATTATCATTCCATGTAAACATATTTCTAACACACAGGAAACGCCTTTCGAAATTTCCTTTTATCAGATGCAGATAACCAGAGGCGGATTATTCATGCGGGCTCTTAACGTGCATTAATTATTTAAGCCCGGAGCTGTGAACGGGGAGCTGCAGCACACCTTCCCTCTGCCAAACCATCGCAGTTCTCACTATTACGACCATTATCCTAATTCTTAAGTATGGCACGGCAATAATTAGCGAAGTGGTTCGAAAATTGTGAGAAGGCTCCCTTGTCATTTGGACAGTTTTCTCTTTTACATTTCAAATGGGGCTTGGAAAGAGCAGTAGGATTTAATTGGTGAATTAAATATGGTTAAGCTAATAGCAAGAAAACTATTTAAATGCCTCCTGAATATAAAGGCTGGCTTTATAAATAAATTACACAGACGCAGGTAGCCCTGTGTAGTCATTGTGTATTAACAAAAAACTGTGTAATTAAATGGTAATACCTGAACTAACATTAAATTTATTTACGTGTTGAGGATTTTAAAAAAGCCATGGCAAGAATTAGAGATATTGCAAGAATAATAACTTTGTATGTTTCTATTTTATGAGGATTCAACAAATTAAAAAAGTCCAACATATATGTAAGACAAATAAAATCCTTTGCAATTTTCCATGATTTAAGGTTTTTCAAGAATAATATCGCGCTTTCTATATTACATTTTTAAGTCTTGTAATTTTACCTTTATTTGTAATAATAACTAGACAATACACAATTAAATAAAAATACACTCTATCATTTCGGCAGACGAAAGGTATTTTTTTCAAAAATAAAATGCTGTACGTTATGAGCTATCGGCTTTCGAGAGATATTCTTCACTACATTTTTCTTTAATTCTTTTATTACTTGTTCCACACATCTCCGCACAATTTTTGTACATACATTTCTTGCAGTTTCGGCAGCGAATCCATTATATTCTTTCCTAGAACTTATTGCAATTATTGCTGCCGTTCTCAATTTTTTCCGTTTTGTTGTAATTTTTTTCCTGTTTTTGCAGTTTTTGGAACTGCTCCCCTCTTCTTCCTTAGAGTCCTTTATTCAGCCATTTTTTTTAGAAAGCTTTATAAAATGTTCTGATGAAGTCAAACTTTCGCAAACTATTTGCAGGCTTAAGCGAGGTATGAGCAGTTTAGGAATAGAGCTAATTTTGTGATAATGTTTAGTGGAAGAAAGGCAAAAAGAATGATTGTCTGAAACGTTGAGCAATATGCAGAAGTCACAACACGCGATGAAGTTTGGAAATGAGATGAGGAATGTGCAGTTATCTTGAGGTGCAGAAGGTCGGAGATCAAGGCAAGTTATTAAACAAATACGTGAAGCAGCACAAGTTGTATCTACTATTGAATAAAAATGTACTAGAAGAAATCTTGAATCAATATTGTCAACTAATGCAGCTGTTTTTCATGTTAAATATTTTTTCTTCATCACTTACTCTAGCAAGTCGAAGACATCCTATCATAAACTGCTATGCCTTTACCATGAAAGAATCTGTGTTTAATTTTCATTTTTTTTACAAATTTGTATGCAAGTTAGTAAAAGTATGGTCAGGAGTAAAACTGACTAGCAAGTAAACGTTGTATACGAGCCATAAGCCGTTTCTTATTTTCACTTTCTAATACATCTAAAATGTTGTATATTCATCATTAAACGCACCATGCTTTTATAAAATCAAAGAAATATTAAAAAATATGTTATGATCCTAGACCGCACTTGTCATCTTCTCCGATGCTATTTTTATATTTAATGTTCTAGTGAGTACTTAGTGAAGTTTTCGTACTTTTTACCTCCTTTATATTGCCTTATTGCTTTTTGATAAACTTTCCTCTGTTTAATGACTTTTGCCTAAGTGTTATCATTACTTTTATAGACACGTGGCATTTCACATAAAATTATTAAATTGTTAATAATTGCAGGGTCGATTTTTTAATAAACACCACAAGTCTAACAACTATAAGAAATTAACAAACATTCTTCTGGCAAGTAAAGGATAACGAATAAACTAGTATTTTGTTGCAAAACTTTTAGCATCAAGAACTGTTTGGCAGCTACCCAGGCGAGAGTCGAAAAGCTTGTCGATGACCGCCTGAGGGGTAACCTCTCATTCCGCCTTCAGTTGCTGAAACTTCTCCGTCTTTGAGGGTTTTTTAACCGGTAATCTTTTCTCTAATTCATCTCATACGTGTCGATTATAGTAAGGTCGGGGAGTCAGTTTGTGCTTGACTAAACCAATCGAGAAGATCGATATACTTCTGATGGAACCACTTTGAAACCGTCTTGCTATTGAGCTTTGGATTATTATCTTATTGAAACGTGAATTTCTGTCCATGGTTATGGTAGAAAGCAGCTCATTCTCCAAGATCTACTTATACTTGAAGGGGGCCAATTTCCTTAGAGAAGATGCAGCTTCATATCATTATGCTCCTGGCGCCATGTTTGCTGTGGGAATCTGGTATTTGGGGTCGTTACCCTAGCAATCCTGAATTTATAAGGACCCTCATAATGATAGGTAAAAGTTGCAAACTTCCTGTGTAGTCTCCGAGAAAATGCAAAATTGAGAGAGGTCAATATAATTTTGTTCGGTACTGCATATGTAATTTAATTAATGGGCACTACAACACTTATTACTCGCGTAACCGTAAAGAAGAATAGTAATGGCTTTAGGGGAGAGGTGCCACGCCAGATTTATTACCATTAGTCTAGGTCATTTACCCAGATTCCTAACTGCATCTTCAATAAGAATCTGCCTACTATATATAAACATAATATCACATCTAAATGCGTGATTATGTTCAATTTTCTACACTGAAAAGGGATGCATAAAACTTTAACACAACACACACATATTACTTTTTAGAAAATTTTCAGTAATGCAGGCTTGTTCAACCCCCATTTTACTGTTGAAGTTCTTTAATGTTAGTGTGATAATTGTAAAAATAAAACTGATAAATGTCGCCCTCTATTAACTAATTTGGGAAATATGGCATCTCTCATAGTGTCGTGACTATGTTAGCTAAGAAAATGTTGTATAACATACTAACCGAATCGGCATCTGAACAAGATCAGGGGGGCGAAACGGGTAATATATACAAATGTTGAAACTCATAAACACCTTGGAAACTCAAACTTAGACCAACCAATCAACTATGAAGGTCTCAGCACTCTATATATTATCGTTCATGAGATGTCACTTTAAAATAAAAAAAGCAGGAAAACCCCCCTTAGGGGTGTTTCAATGGGTCGGGTTTATGAGACATTCCTATTCTACTTTTTAATGAGGAGTTCAAAAAAGGTGGTGAGAAGTTTCGACCTAATTGTACAATTGATCATTATACTCAATTGTATATATTACCTCTAATAATGTAACAGGAAACTAAAAAAGATTTTTTAATTAAATTAATTTGACTTCTGTTTGCGTTTAAGATAAAAAAATCTTGACCGTTTCCTCTTTACGCAAATAGAGTCGATGGGATGGTTTTGCCGGCGTGGGCAATAAATAACTTACAAACACAAAAAATTTCACGCCTTTAAGTAGTTGCCATATCGGACCAAGTAGCGGCGGCTCGGAATGCCGTAATTACAAGTTATAACTGATATATGGCCTATTGAAGGAGACTACCGGAATTCTTTATTGCCGCTTGCTGCAGCTCACTTACTCGCCTTATCAAAGTGTTATATCTCTTTTATGGCCGTTCTGCTAGTTTAATCGTTCATCGGAGATGGATTTCCTCGCAGCGTTTTCCGATTATTTATGGAAAAGCCCACCTTGGAGCCAGTCAAGGTACATTGTCTAAATGGGCCAATAATGCTCTTGCTACATTAACGATCGGAGCATAAAGGATTGCTGGCGATAAATAATTCTCACCAACCACAACGAACAGGTGTTATTAAATAAAGTGTCCGTAGTTATGGAAGCAGCTTGCGTCAATAACTGGGAAGGCGGTTGTTTAAGCAATGTAATAATAAGAAACGCTAGTACGGTGTCTACAAAATAAGAGAAATTTTTATGAGTGGAAAGAGAAGTCTTATTTTAAAAATAATACAGACTTCATTTGATAGTTAGATTATATTTCTGAGAGATGACCTACGACAGGGAAGTGCCATTGTTCAAACAAAAGCAGGCCGAAGTTGAGCCATTAGCGACATACTGATGTCATTCTACAGTGGACTTTTGAAGTGGACACTAGAGGAGTTGCTTTGAGTAAAATTGAGGAACGTGCACCGAAAATGAAGTCGCTGTGGAGGTCCTATTGAAGTTACTACAACGGATACACTTGTGCAAGACAAGGTAGCCATCTTTTCTGAACAAGTATGGCGGATGGTTTACTCAGTCACTAAAAATAATTGAATATCTACGTTAACTTCCAACAAGGATCGTCTAAGGCGCACCATTATTATTACTGTTATTATGTGCAAATACTGGGTATTTCTTAACCACAATCCAAAGGACTACTTGTTTAGATTCGCTACCGTAAACGACACATAAATGCGTTTACATTATAGAGATAAAACAACAGTTAAAACAGAGAGATGAAAGCGCGCCAAATTAGGTAAAGGCCATTTAATCGACTGGGAAGGTGATGGCTACAGTTTTATAGGATGTCCAAGAGGTTATCAACTACTAGGAGAAGAAAAAGTAAGACCTACATAAAAAAGTCAAATGTAGTGTGCAAAAACGTGTTTTACACCAAGATAACGCGCCATCGCAGAAATCTAGAATCGCAATGGCAAAATTGTAGTTTGAACTATTCGTTCATCCCCCCTATTTTCCTGGATTAGGTCTGAATGACCTCTTTCTCTTTCCAAATCTAAAACCTTAATATACCTATCAGAAGGAGACGCGGTGGCTCAGATGGTTCAACCAGTTGGCTCTGTCCTCTAACCGGCGTGCGCGAACAATAAGCCCTTGGGGCTGCAGTGCCTGTAAGTGCGCAAAAAAATACCTATCAGAAAAAAATTTCGTCCAGTGAGCATGTTATCGGCCTTATCCATAAGCATTTTGTAGCCTTTGAAGCTCTATAACGGCTTAAAAAAATTAGAATCTTTTGGGACTAACTGACGCCGTTAAAAAGCGTTTAACTTTCTTTGTTACCAAATCACCCCCTTAATCAGTATAGGGTTAAATAAATCAACGTCCACTATTTTGAGTTTTTTTCTACAGTAAATGTTTATGGACATAGTCAAAATATAAATGTTCAAGGGAACGGCGATATGCTGTAGACATGTAGCGATATAATGGAAGTTCAGCGTTGTGTGCCCTCATTAAGACCAGCGTTGTGTTCGCCTTGTTTGCCAGCGACCTGCCGCGGTCATTTGTTCGGAAGGGAATCGACCCATTTTTGCACATGCCTGTCAAATGAGGCGCGACTGATTCGGCCCGATGTCCAGACACAACAAGAAGAGCAGGTCCGGGAGACGTAACCGATCCCGGTCGGGTAATAATTACCACTGAACACGACCCCGGCGCGTAATGATGCAGAAGATGGCGCAAGACCGCCCCGGACAAGAGCCGCAGCAGCTCCTCGAGTTACACCGGCACCGATACGCTTCCTTACACAATTTTGAGGAATTTTTCGATCCTAGGCTGATTGTGGAGCGCGCCAGGTGGCCCAGTTTCGTTTGCGGGGGTTATCCGATACTCCCGATGCCCTGTGTTAATCGCGTCAACCGTCGGGCGCCTTCTTCGGGAGATTAAGATCCGCGCCAAACTCGTTCCGCTCTCGTCTGGCGGCAGGACGATATGCGCGCCCGATAGCGGGATTACGTTCATTATCCTAAGTAATATGTGACGCGGTGCTGTAAATACGTGCCATTAATGAAATTGTTGATACGCCAATTATTTTGGCTTAAATGGCGTGAGCAGTCCGCCGGCTTTTCGAGTGTGGGGACGTTTCTACTGGTCTCCGTTGTCATTTTTCAGCTGCTGCATATATGAGGATTAATGTTCCAAGGCATAAATCATTGTGCAAGAGAAAGATTTCTTATTAAGGCAAAGATCTGCTATTTATTTCTCAGAAGTTTGATATTGCCCAAATTAATAGGGTGGTGCAAAAGTTTTTTCGTTTTATAATACGAAAATCTTCTTTTTTCGGCATCTATCGCCTTCCGGTTCCCAATAATTTCTCCCATCTCTCTTTGTTTCTCTACTCTTCTTCCTCTATGTCCTTCTCTTCCATTCCTTTTTCTATCTCTTTTCCTCGAGAGATCCATTCCATTGCTTTTTTCGTCCATCTTCTCTACACATCCATGTCACAACACTTTTTTATATCTTTCACTATGTCTTCCCCCGCCCTCTATATTCTTTATTCAGTTGTTTTAATGTTTAGAATCAATTTCCTCTGTAATCATACTTCTACCTTTTCTTTGTTAGTTCTGGTATGTATTTAAATCTTCCTCTTTGTTTATGTTAGCATTTGCTATTTTGCAATTGTTTTTTTAAATATTTTGTCCCGTATCCTACTGTTTCTTTAATCGCTTTCTATATAGATTTTGTTATGTTTATGTTAAAATGGTCTTTTAGTTTTGTATTTAATCTCTGTTTAGCTTTCATCTTTGTAACTCTCTGATTGGTATTTTGTTATTCATTTTGATGTTGTTGTTCTGTGTATCTTTTATTTTTGTTTGTAGCTCCGGGTGGAAATATTATATTGGAATTAACCAAGTGGTGATCACTAGTGTTCGCTGCTACAGATTACGGTGCATAAATCAGGACAAATTAAATATTTCTTTTGAAGTAAAATTTTATTTGACAAAAATCCTTTTACTTGTCAATTTACCTGTTCAGAGTAAAATTATTTGATGTACCCCCTCTCTCTCTCACTCAGTTGCAATGACCGCCTCCTTGGTTTGAAACGCTTGTACGCTCTTTGTAAAGCAGCGCTGTCCATATTGGTAAATGCTGCTTCGATAGCGCTGCGTAAAGATACTACATTAGGGCGTGTAGACTTGTTAGTAATCAGGACTATTTTTTAAACCAGAACTTATCCACGTTACCCGACAACCAGTTTGGACTCGTATGGTGCACCATCCTGCTGAAATACATATCGCCTTATCCTTTTCGTGGCAGTTTCCTCCTTCTGAAAGAAACGCGGTGGCGTAACGTCATATTCGCGGGAATTTCGTTTTAGCGACATCTTGGTGTAAACAGTAAAAAAAATTATCAGAAAATAATCTCATTCGTTCCTCCGCTTTGTTTTTCAATGAAGAGACTAGCAGATTGCAGCGGGCAATTCGCTTTGGTTTGGTACTTTCAGAGAGCATCTAATGTACCTTTAATGTATACGACTTAAACTTAGGTCTTTCGCAATCCGGCACATGGTTCTCCAATTTCCATGGAGATGCGCCCAATGAAGGTAACTGACAAAGCCCTGTATGGGAGGAGATATAAAATTATAAACCAAAATATATGCATCCACCTGCGCGTTACGTTTTTTTATATTTCGTTGGTATCACACTTGTGATTTGGAAGTCAAAGAACTGACGACACCTTTATTCTATTTCCTGAAATAGTGCTGGTCAGCCAAGATGTGAACAATTGTTTCGAATTGATGGTAATCAGACGGTGTCAAATAAGAAATATAGGCAGGGTGGGGTTTGAATCCACCGAGTTCGTATAATATTTACCAGATTATTTTCGTTGTGCGTAGCCTGGCAAGGTGTTGTTGATTTTTCCATATAGGGATTAGTCTTGGTTCCCCATCAGCTTCCGAATTCTGATAAGCTGAATAATGCGGCGGTTAAGGCACTCTACCGCTTGTTGCATTGTCGCCCGTTCTTGTCGCATACTATTTTTGCTTTCATATTGCTCCCATGCTAGCTGTCTTATTTGTTGGCTCCATTTCTTTGACGATCGTTCGCGACTATTTATATCTTCTAGTAGTTTCTGCATGACCAGTTTTTTTAAGAAATTTTTTTGCCTCATCGACCTATATATATATATTCAAACTAAGGCATTGGGGTCCTTAATTTTGTTTATAATGGAGAGATTTGTTTTTCACTCTATTGATACTACAAGATGTCAGTCTTCTTTTTTTAGTTTACATTAATCTTCAAAACTCTATTTCATAAGTTAGTACAGATAAATCTAAGGTCTTCATAATTTGCCTTTTTGTGTTAACCGTATGGTTTCTATACTAAATTTAGTATAGCCATTGCGCTTCTAGCCATTTGTATCCTGTCTAATGTCTCATCTGCAGCCACTGTTTATTTGTGCGCCGAGTTATTTTTAGTAACGCATATGTCTGATATTTTTGGTTTTTTAATCTACAATCATTTGTCTTACCAGCATTTTATTCATTTCTGTACTTATTATGAGAGTTTTCTCGTGAATTTTGGTAGTTCGTGAAATAGAAACGCCGTATTTGTCCAATGGGGAGCAATCACTTAAATAATCAACTTCTTGGAACTGATATTTCTGCAACTTTGCTGATTGTTGTTTTGATTAATATCAGAAAATACAATGTGGGGTTGCAGAAAAAACAAACCATCTGGAGTAAAACTCAATAACTACACAGAAATGCACGCTCCTCATATTATAGCCTCAGAAGATCCAATATACATTCCATATCGGCCGGATCATAAACCAGGCATATTGGATATGAACATGCAAGAGAGAAATCAAATAGCCGTTCTTGACATAATCATAAAACTAAAGTAATAAAAAAATCGTAGATTGAAACTTTTTTGCTGACTTGATTAATAAGAACCTAAAATATTCCAATTACTTAAAAACATCAAAGAACATGGATGAGTTGCAATCTAAATTATAAAATGTATAAGCAAAAGTATTTGAGCAATGTCAAATTCCAAAACAATATGTGCCAATTCTAAAATTATTCTAAGAAAGTCAACTGAGCAGAAAATCACTAGGGATCACAAAGCATCAGCGGTTATCAAAGTGATCCAGGATTTTTAAAAACTACTGGGAAAATACTACAATATACATATATACAAATTTAGTACTATACACGGATGAAGATTTATCTTTTTCAAGGCTACCTTTGGCTTTTAGAATAACTTTTATTTGAAACTACTGAGCAGGGCTGCCAATTCCATGCCAGTGGTCAGTCAATTAAAAGTTATTATTGAATTTGCTTACTCAATCCTAAATAAACAAAAGGCAAAATTTCAAAGACGTTATCATCTTAATGAGGTGTCAATCAACAAAAGAATTGTTTAGTAGGGAAATTGTTAGATATATCAAAGATGTCATCTCAACTCAAAGAAGCTATCACGGAGACTTTTTCCACCGTAACTCGAGATACTTCCGGCAGTCATAGAAACATTTAATGCTCGAAAGCGACCTCTTGTGGTAATTTTACTTAGATACACTCAAATCAACTAACTATAAGCCTCCTATACAACTAAAAATGCTACCCTCTCGTGTCTATTTTAAAATTAACTCTAAAACTAAATGTTAGGCCATAGAGGTCATAGAGGACTCGCTAGTTTTCTGATAGTTATTTTTTGAATTCGATTGTTAATGTAATACCCAGCAGTATTCAGGCTTATAACATTATTTCGCTGATGACACGATTGTCCTGACTTCACATACCTACCACTGCATCCCACAACTTGCAAAACTCCCTTAATAAAGTCCAATAATGGTTCAAAGTATAGAGAATCAAGATGAACGAAAGCAAATCCCAACATGTCACTTTCACCATGAATCGCAATAACTGTCCGGGGGTTACACTCAACGGACAACAATTAAAACATGGTGACTCCACAAAGTGTCTGAAGCTTTATCTGGATCGACGTTTGACTTGGAAAACCCATATATTTAACAAATGCAAACAGCTTGGGCTATAATAGAGAAAAAATTATTCAATGATTGGAAGGAAGTCTACACTATCACTAGAAAAGAAATTACTGCTCTATAAAGTAATGTTAAAGCTTATTTGGAAGTATGGTCTTTTCTGTGGGGAACCACTAGCATCTCCAACCTGACTATCATCGAGAGGTTCCAAAATAAAATGCTACGTGCCTTAGTCAGTGCCCCGAGGTATGTGCCAAATAAAGTGATCTTAAGTGATTTGTGTATACCTACTATAAAAGAAGAAATAGAAAGAACTGCCCAAAGATATAATGACAAGACTATCACTACATCCCAATTAACTAGTGAACAGTTTAATGAACACATCCGATAGTCCAAAACGTTTAAAACGATTTAAACCCAATGAACTTTTAATGCGTTTTAATTAACAATTTTAATTTAACCTAACATTAATTTTAAGAAGTAATTTAAGTTTTCCTTATTTCCTTTTAAATTAATGTTAAAACACTCACTTGTATTATAGACTACTGAAATTTATAGTAAAGTGGCTTATTGTAGCTCCACTCTACATTTTCATAAGCAATTGGCAGTTTTAACTGCTGCTTGCACTTATTGTTATATGTACCACACTAAATTCTTATCGTCTCTTGTAAATAGGACAGATGGTATAATAAAGGAGTTAAATAAATATACAACGAGCTCAGCTTTTTGTACTTTACGGCAGCAACAAATCCTGATTTTTGTTGCAGTTATGCCTGAATAAATTACGCCAGCAAAGCTGGTTGTTTATATTGATTGCTATCTTTGGATGCCTGTGTTCTTCATTAAATCCCGTTTTAGCTACAAATACCATCTTTATTTATGAATCCGACCAGTTAACGTTGTGTTTGAGTCTAGATTTAGCATACATTTGCATAAGCGCGTGTAGTTTGTTGAAGTATTTACCTATAAACGCCATAATATGATACAAGGCTCGACTAAAAACTTTATTTGGTTTTTAGAATACTAATTAGAGTCTTAGATTTTATTTGCGTTAATTAAACATTAGTCTGTTGGCTTCAAATTGTTTAAGATATGAACAGAAAAAAGAAATTTGTGCTTTCAACTCTTCCCATAGACAATTAACCAGGCCTATTATTTGGATGTTATCAAAAAATAGTGGAAGAACAACTAGTAGATGCATATTGAGCCACAATCTAATCCTACATTTTTTTGAGCTCCTGTAAACTGTTATTTGGAAAAGAAACTTCACTAATTTAATAACAATAGATTTGCCTGGAGTACTGCAGAAATGGGGGAAGGGAGGTATTAGTGCGGTTACTTTATAGTTAGACCTCCTATATAGATTATTTTATTTAAAAATCTAATTATTGATTACTTTTGCATACGCATATGTTGAAAAATATAGAGATATCGTTTTTGCTCTAATTGAAATAATTTTTTAAAGATTGTATCTGTAATGGTTATTAAAAGTTGTTTAGATAGTTAACAAATGGAAAAATTAATAATCTGTTATTAAAGTAATTATTATTATTATTGTTACATATTTCATTCATATCAGAAGTACTCAAGAGTTTCCGCATTTTTCTTGCAAAAATAAACCTTTCCAATAAATAAAATAAAAAAGCATATAAATCAAGTAGCGAAAATATAAAATTTATTAGCTATAACTTTCCGTCATCTCTCTCGCAATTTACGGATTCCATTTCAAAAAAAATTACTCGTCCTTTGTGGACGAGTCGATGTATTAAGAGATCCAATTTTGGACATTTTCATATAAGTTGAAATGCTGTTTTGCAAACGCGTATGCCATCGATCTAAACAAGTGGTGTAAGATGGAGCACTATTTGGTGAATACGGCAAGTAGGGTAACACATCCTAACCAATCGCTTGCAACGTGTTTTTGACATATAATTGAGTGTTGTTCTGTCGAAAGACCACTTTGTTATGACTTTTGGTGTATTCTGGACGTGTGGCCTTTAGTGTTTGGTTTAAATTGATTAGTTTTTATTGGTAGAGGTTGCTTGTAATTGCTTGAATCGGTTTTAATAGCTTAAAGTACAACACCCTTTTCCGATCTCACTAAATAGAGAGTGTTGTCATATTACATTACTTTCCTTATTATAAGATAAGGAAATTTGACCTACCCAGTTTCTCACATTTCTGGACGAATTATAGCCTCAGGACACCAAAAAAGTGGTTTTAGCCATTGGTTCGTGTGTGTGTGTGTGTGTGTGTGTGTGTGTGTATGTGTCTGTCGGTCTGTCAGTAAACAGGATATCTCAAGAACCGTAAGAGGTAGAGACTTGAAATTTGGTATGCAAGTTACTTGTAGATAGGGGACGCAATGCGAAACTTTTGGTAAAAATCGGCCGAACCGTTTGGTCGCAAGGTCGCAAAATCGGTCGCAAAGCGGTCGAGAATCTAAACGGTTGAAGATACAAAAAATTCATGAGAATAAAAATGATTTGTTATCACGAGATAAACATGAATTTAAAGTAGAAGTTGGTACAATAGGAACTCGAAAAAAAAATTGAAGCCCAGGATTTTTGCCAGAATTACCCAAATAATAGGATAAGGAAAGTCGTGTGACGTTCACACCAGATTTTTTATAAATACTCCGTTTGGTATTAATTCTTGCTTTTGTAATTATTCAAATATAATCATTTTCATCTCCGGTAAGAATATGATGCCTATAAAATAAAACCATGCACGTATTTTTTGTCTTTCGATGTCTTTTTCCTCCAATTTGTATGGCAGCCACCAATAAACGAATTTGCTTCTTATGGTCAAAAATTAATTTCTTTAATGTATCCATAGTAAATGCACATGGTGAAACAGGAGAAACAGATGATGTGACAAAAACGCCTTTTACCAAATACTGGAAAGAACCTATAACGACACAAAGATAATTATTGGGATAAAAAAAGGCATAAAAACATTACCGGCCAATCACAGAGTACCACAGTCTGCACCAAGAGGTTAACGGTAATGGGAAGAGTGATCGAGTTTGCTATAAGCAAAATAGCATTAAATAGGTTGGGTGTTAAATCGCACCGTAAAGCCATTATAGGCTTCGATCACTACTTATAGGTGTATAAATAAGTTCTCAGCTTTTTCCTGCAAAATTAACGTTTTATTTAAAAACAAACAAAAAAAGCTTAAGCATCAGGTATTCTCGGTTGGCATCGATGGCGTTTTGCCATCTTTCGGGTAGCTAGCGAATTCTCTGGTAATAGAAGCTCACCGGCTTCGAGACGATAAAGTTATCGATGCATTTTCGGACTTCTTCTTCTGTTTTGAAGTGCGTATCAGCCAAGTGATGCTGTAACGACCGGAATAAATGATAATCGGAAGGGGCCATGTCTGGGCTATACGCCGCATGTGGGAGAAGTCCTCAGCCTAACGCGTTTGCAGCTCATCCGTGTCAAATGTTTGAGGGCGTCCAGCGCGTGGTTGATCTTCAAGACTAAACTCTCCTCCTCGAAATCTTTGGTACCACTTTTGCACGTTGCATGACTTACAGCATTCTCACCATATGCAGCACAAATCATTTCGGTGGCTTCAGCAGCGTTTATCTTAAGATGAAACGCGAAGTGGATAGAAAATCGAATATGCTGTTTTGTGATTGTCATCGTGAACACAGCTGATTATTGAGGTTATGTGCATCAAACGCCAAATGGCATGATGTTTCGAAAGATCAAATGTCATTGCTTTAAAACCGCAAGAGGGCGGACTAATACGTTACATGTAAACGGTGATTTGCGTCCTGTGAAATCTAAAGCTGAGAACTTATTTATACACCTACTATTAAAGGTCATCTTTAGAAACCGTATTAGCAGCAAGAAGCCTAAAACAAAATGAGACGCCATTAACATACCAAAGAAAAATAGAAAAAATCCCTAAACAAAAAGCAAGTAACAAAAACAGGAAATAACAATGCGACAGTGGAAGAAGAGTAGGGAGCACATCAAGGGAGCAATTGTAAAAATAGCAAATATTATTTTTGATGAAGAGTATGAAATAGCAATAAAGGAAAAAATATAAACTACAATACATGTATAAAAAGCCCACAAGAGTTTTAAAGATTAAATGTGAAAAAGCCAGAATAACAACAAATAAGCTACTTAGATAAGCTCTGCTAAGCTTATAAAATGACTTTGAGAGTAACAATATCAAGAAGTATCTTGAAAATCAGGTACAAGCCAAACCCCAACTTATGTTAAGGCAAACACAGGCCAAATCGTCGGCAGCGAAAGGAAATCGAAGGGAGATGGAAGAAATACTTTGAATAGTTGCTAAACTCTGAACAAAAACAGAACCCGAATAATAAGGACGGAAGAACCCACAGCAAACGAGGAACACTCTGAGTCACCCACGCGAAAAGACGTTGTGAATGTCATAAAGGCATTAACCAGTAACAGTGCACCTGGAATCTGAGCTATTAAAATATGGAGGGTTAGCTCCTATGATAGCGATAACAACTTTATCGGCAAAATATGAACAACAGAAAGTAGCATTATATACCCGATATATAAAAAAGGGACAAATTTGACTGCAAAAACTGCAGAGGTATCTCGCTGTTAAATACGACCTACAAGACGTATACCACCATATTGAGGAATAAATTTCAACCGCTGTCCAAAAACAATAAATTAATACCAAAGAGTTTTTAGGCCAGGAGGATCAACCACAAATCAGCTGTTTGCGGTAAAACAAAAATTATGTAGGTTTTAAACAAGCATATGATAACATTAGCAAAGAAAAAATATATAACATTATGATGGATTTTAACATTCTAGTTAGTCAGATTAATTTGCTTAAAAAATAAATAAATTTGAAAACAGAGTGAAAACTAACAACATTATTCAAAGCAAAATAAAAGCTGAAACAAACAGATGGACTATCCCCTGACCTCATTCAAAATAGCACGGGAACATGCGGTAAGAAATATTATAGTGGATGTCAATGTAATGGTCTTTATACATCCAACCAGATAGCAGAATATGATGATGATATTAACATAGCCTAGAAATCAATGAGGACAAATCCAAGGTGCTAGTGCTAATAGGAATAATAGAGCAAGAAGTTAAAACGTAATAATGGGTCCCTAGAATTTCGAAATTGTGAATAAAATACCTAGATGCCAACATTTCCAACAAACCCAACAAAATGAAGGAAATACAACGGCGGATTAATAACGCAAACAAAACATATTACAGCCTATTTAAAGCCATATTTAAATCAAGTGAAACACATCAAGCAACTTGTTTCTGGAATCGAAACTTTGTTAATAGATAAATCATCGGGCTAAGATAAAATATTCTATATCATAATGAAGAGACTTACCAAAATATAAACCATATGCATATTTAGAAACAGTTTTTAATGCATGTCTAAAATAAGATATTTCCCTAATATACGGAAATATGCAACTTATGTTCCCCAAACCGGAAAGGGTTAAAAAAAACATTAGCAGTTGCAGACAAATCAATCAGCTTGCTATCAACTATTTCAAAACTATTTGAAAAAGTTATCCATTCCCGACTTCATGATGAAGTTCGAAGATTGAATATTCTACTAACATTTCATGCCTACAAATACCCGACTACATTAAAGTCACTATATTCTTTTTCCTAGACAATCGCAGGTTTGCCGTCAAAATTTACACATCCCAATCTTCCATCAGAAACATGCAGAGGTCCTTCAAGGCACCATATTAGGTCTAATTCTATTCAACATTTTTATGCAAGACTTTCCCATTATTGACGCAGATGACACTACCATATTAACTAAAGACGAAAACTTGACAATAGCAATCTCTAAACTACAAGATGCTACTACTTTCCTAAGCAGATGGTTCATAAAATGGAATTTATCTATCAGCTATGCCAAAGGTATTACAAATTGTTAGAAATTTTAATCAACTGTTAAATATTTAAGTGTATATATCTTGACACCAGGTCCACCTGAAAATATGTACTATGTACTCAAAAAAACTAAAAAAGGGGCACAGAAGGTTAATTTAATTATACCCACTTCTCAATCGCAAGTCTTTTTTAGAACAAAATCCTTAGAATGGCTAATCAGCAACTATGAGGTGCATTCAAGTTATAAAACCTCCGATTTTTTTCTTACAAACTAATCACACAGAAACTGCAGCCGTACACATTTTTCACAACGTCGACGCCATGATTTCATGGCAGCTGCGAACGCTTCTTTAGGAGTCTTCTTTGACCAATGGAAAATCGTTGATGCAATAGCAGCACGATCAGTGAATTTGCGACCACGGACAGTGTCTTTGATAGTTGGAAACAGCCAAAAGTCGCTAGAAGAAAGTTCAGGTGAGCAGGGAGCATGAGAAATCAACATGCGACGCGCGTAGACCTGTGGTCGTTCGTCAGCATTCGAGGCACTCACCTGGAGGATAATTTTCGCATTTTCAAGTCTTCATGCAGGATTGTGTGCACAGATCTCACGGAAATGCCAACTTTGGAGGCGATGTGTTCCATACTTATTCGATGATCCTGCAAAACAAGTTTCTTCACTCGCTTGATGTCGTCAGACCGGTTGGTGCTAGGTCGAAATTGTCTGTTTATTGTCACACAACGTTCTACCTTATTTGAACTTTCGTACCCACAAAAGCACATTAGACACATCTATAACACCATCACCACCTGTCTTACTTAACTGACGATGAATTTCAATCGGTGTCACACCACACAAATGGAGAAAACGAATGATTATACGCTGTTCTTGTAATGAAAACATCGCCATTTTAAGTATCAAAATAGTTCCCACTCTTGCCTCTGCCGCTAGTCTTGTGTGCCGTGCAGTGCTGCCATCTCCGTCACGCATTCACAAAGAGTGCGTGCGTATTTTGAAACGAATTCCATGTTTTTATCTGTTCCCGGTCCTGAGAAAAAAATTCGGAGGTGTTATAACTTGAATGTACCTCGTACACTACGAAGTGTGCATTCCACAACTGAAGAACACACTGCTAAAAAAATATTACATATACCAATCTCACCTCCGGTAGTGGTGCTATGTACTAAGTCAACGAGGAATTCATGTACGACTAAAGCGCAAGCTAGCACAAAACATTTTTAAGTAACACAGTGGTAATGATTAAGCGACCAAATAAAACATAATCAGTTTAGTAAGAGCGTATTTGGCATAATTAGCAGTTGGTAAAAGGTATCGCCCTAATCCTTTTCTGAGCCGATAGAGGAAATTTTTGTCCTCGATGCTTTGTCGCAAATGATTCAGTTGGCATTGAATTCTTGTTAGAGAAACGCATAAAGTACCATGAGTGCCACGTATGCGTCATGCTACAGGTTGTATTCTTCTGTATCCACCTGAAAGGTCCAAAAATGTCTTATGTAACGACTGCTAAGTACATGAATAAGTCAAAAACATTCGTCAGCAAGTGGGTGCAGCGATATAAGGAGACAAAAACTGTCGATGACTTGACGGGATGTGGCTTGATAGGCAAAGTGTCCCCTAAAGTCGAAAGACAAATCGTGAACTTGCTTTCGCGGAACCCGAGCTTAACATTGCGCCAAAGAAGATCAAAATTGAAACAGAAAGATGTAGATATATTTTACGTAGCTATCCGAACCCATCTCCGTGCACATGATATGAAATGCCGCAGTTCAGTGAAGAAACCTTTGTCAGCTGGAAATCATGTGATAAAGCGACTCGCTTGAGCAAAGGACAATATCGACCGAGATTGGAGCAATGTAATTTTTACGGACGAAGCTTCTGTTTGGAAATATGTTATTGTCTCACAAGCCTGGTTAACCTCAACTAACAGCTTGGTACAGCGGACCTTTAAACACCCAGTAATAGTGCATCTTTGAGGGTGCTTCTCATGACTGGGTTTCGGAACGTTGCATCTGTTTACGTACAACCTAAATGCTCCGAAAACGCTCAAAATTTATAAGAAATATTTGTTACCGACTGCCGAACGTTGGTTCAAGAAAAATGAGGACTGGATTATGCAAGAAGACAAACACCGCAGCCAGCTTTGCATCGAGTAGAACGACCAGTCACACTTAATAGCCGTCACAGTTGCTCGTTGCAAATCCTATTGAGAAAGTATCAACATACATCAAGCACAAGCTTCGTGGAAGAAAAGTGTTCACTTTGAAGCAGTTAATAAGAGAAATTCGTCGCATTTGGAGGTTCTTACAGGATGTATACGCCATCAATTTGGTCTGAAGCATGCTTCGAAGATGCTAAGCAATTATCACCGCCAGTGGTAACTGGACACATTATTGATACAGTAGCATCTTTGTTCTGATGGAGTACAACGTAACCATGTATTTGAAAATGTTTTTAAATAATTTTTTCTGCGCATTAACCGGAACACGCTCTTATTTAACTGACTGTACCCAGTGCTTTCATAGTGAACTCCCAACTAATTAACATTTGTTAACTTTCTAAGAGGTCATAATTACCGTTGGTGTTATTTGGTGAATTATTTGTCAATTGTTATCAATGTCTTGTATAACAGTGTATATTGTTGAGCAGACAAAAGCCCAATAAAAAAAATTAAAAAATTAGTGAGTCAAGAATAGTAAAATAGATATTCCAAGGAAAACAAAAAGAAGTACGACCAGCAGGAAGACTAGAAGCCCAATGGTAAAAAAAAACAAAAAAACGCACGAACTATGCTATCAGTCAACCATTAGAAAGTGGTGAGTTCTGAAATCAGAAAATTGTGGAAACTAAAGTCTGATTAGAACTGTAGTGCCATTGGATGGATGAATTTTTTTTAAAAATGTATTTTAATATGTAACGATTAGGCAACCAAGCGTACTTCTTAGTATGATAATTGCATAACGATGATGAGACGACACTCAAGATTCCAAGCGAGTGAGCACAGATTATCAATTTTTATTTTTAAATGTTTGTAAGCTGCAAGATTATCCAAAAATAACAACCGCCGCCTTACATGCTTGTGCATGTGTTATACATAAATTGCCAGAGAAAAGCGGCTAATCTATTCATGAATAGAAATCAGAAACATTTACACGCTCATTATGCCAGCGAAGAACGAGACCTCGCACTTCACACTTCAGGTCTGCTGGGTTTCGGAAGGCACTTCACGGAGCGAATCGTTTCATGCCCGCGCCACTGCAAATAGAGACGTCAGAATCTGGAATTATGAATTCTGATGCGTTGCGTGCGGCCTCTGGGCGGCTGACGTATTTTCGTTTTAATTTGTACCGGCAGCAGTCGGGGTGAAAGTGCAAAATTTTACGCCCCCGAACTCGATTACGTAGTTTGCATTCGAGACCGCGGCGCCGTTCGTGATTCATGTTTGGGTGCATGTGGCGTTAAGGCAGCGAATTCTGCGCTGTTTAACACATCAGGCGACACTTCTGCATCGATATGACTGATCGCTGGCGTACCTCCGTCGCGCTGTTTTTGATGAAGAAGAACGGCCGTCAGCCCGGAATAAAAAATTGGTTGTTGTTACAATTTATCACCGCCTGACAGTCGATTAGTGTGAATATATTAAATTCCTAATTTATTTGTTTCATGCATATTGTATACGGCAATCCGTTATCGCGCCTTAATAAACCAAGTGCGATACACCTACTTACGTATGTACACTTGGTTCATTAATTTCTCTTTTTACCAACAGAAAATGACAGACTCGCGTGCTGTTCCGAATTCGGCCGCGAGGGGGCGGGTTCCATATTTTTGGTAATTTGTGTATTTTAAACAGTTTTTTGATATTCTAATAAACGCCTCCTTGGTCATTGTGGCTTTTCAAAGGGTCTTTAGGCTTTCTGACACTTAAATTAACGACTTAAAATTCAAATCTCTAAATTATGACAGCGAAATGTAGAAGTATTATTTGTAATGGAATGTCAAAATAAACGTAGTCCTGCGAAGAATACTTATTCCGGGGGTTCAATTGCGTGCTAGTTGTGGCTGGCAAACTAATAGTTTGTCCGTGTTTCCATAAAATTACAATGCTAAAAAATAAAAAGACTGCGTAGAAAATATTTATAAACAATGGATGTTAAAAATAAAGCAAGACAACAGCATAATTAGAATACAATACAAAAACGAAGCAAATCCGCGAGGAGGCGACGAATAATACGTATGTTATTTTTAGACATGCTGGTCCTCGGACGACGTCGGTAATCTTAATTTTTTACTGTTTTTTATCTTCTGCGCACAATTGAATCTTTTTAAGGGAGCCTTCTTAAAATTCCGAACAATTTTATGCCCTCTGTCGTAAGAAACGAAATGATAACGCGAGACCCAACCGGGAGAACCTCCCCAGGCGTCTCTAACTTTAACGTCCAAAAGCTGCGCTTCTCCATTCATCTCATGGCGTTTAAGAAAATACCGATTTATATTTGATTTATCCATATATGAAAAGTGACCATGTGGGTTGTAGTGACCTTTTTTGAGTATGACGGGAAAAGCTGCAAGCTTTAACAGACTTTTGGTTCTAGCACTTTAACTGTATTACTTCCATTGTGCCAATCAAACATCTCTACAAAGTATTCGAAGACCAAACCAAATTTTGCCCCAGCTCTCTTTTATTCGCCCTTGCAGCGCAGCATCGATTGCTTGCCGCAATAGCTGGCGGACACGAGGAGTCATATGCATAGCCCCGAGTTATGTGTTAGCGAGCAAATTGTATCACCGAAATGTGATTCTTGCCCCCACAGGGGAGCATTGTGCCGCTTTGTGCAACCCTATAATATGTGATTACCGTGATTAGGTTAGGGCTGCTTTCCCATGCTTTGCAGACTCTGAATGTATCGCGAATACTAGCGCGCCAAGATTTGGCAAATCGATTTCGTTGCATCTCCGGCGATTTAGGGCGTGGGCATCCTAACAATTGCTGATTTAAAATAAAATTAATGCCATAAATAATAAGATATAATAGAAAATTATATAAATAAAGTCCTGCTTATACACAAATGAAAATAGAAATCTTGTCTTTCTATATATTTTGTATTAACTGTTCAGGTTTTTGTTATTTTCCTACGTGCATATTTTTGTTGTTTATGTTGGTTCAATGTTTTTTCTATCATAAAGTGTTGTAATCGCATTATTAAATATCGATATGACATTTTTATTTGATAAACTTACTCTTTTCCTTAAGGTCTTGTTTTTCAGCTTCTCTTTTTTAAGTTCTAAAATTATGCTCTCTGATGTATTTGTTTTCATTCCAATCATACTTCTATGTCATTTCAAGTGCTTTTACTTTCTGTTGTAATTCTGTTATATTCTCGTTTTCAAACTCTTTTTTAGTCTTATTTCGTCATTAATATTATCTTCTATAATATCATCATCAGAGCCAGCCACTTTAGTTGCATTGCTCTGGGGTGGCATTAGCTTTAATAGTATGTTAATAGAGGTTGGTACTTAATTGTTTTTAATTATTAGTTTCTTATTGTATTTTGGTGATAATAAAAGACAAAGGTAATCAATTTAAAAGGTTTCTAAAATTAAGATATTGAAAATAAAACTGCAAATCTGACAAAAAAGAAAAAGTATGATAACCAACGCCAGTGTAGTCCCGAGGTTGAGGGGGGGTCTGCGGTGTGAACGGACCCGCGTTCATTTCCCGGAGCTTTCTGATGCTTGGCGGGTGGTTTACTCAGCCTCTAAAAATAATTGAGTACCTGTTCATTTCGAACAAGGGATAATAATAACGGTTGTCTAGGAGGCGGTGCTTGCTACATTGCCCCGCATCAGAGATGGTGCGCGACGACTCGACACATGTTAGAGCCTTACCATTATGATAACCAATAGAAAGATTTGGAGACTAGTAATTTTTATAATATAAAAGACGAAGCAGGAAGGAAATAATCACATTAAAGAAATATTAGAAGAAGCGTGAAGCAGAAGTTAAAAAGACTGAAAAGAAAATAATTTTTTTTTATTCTTTCACTTCTTCTATCACAACCTTCCTCAAACTTTTCGCAAGGTCATTAGAGAGATGTTTTTAATCTTACATCTTATGTTTTATTTTTATCACATTTTTTTCTCTTGTTTTATCTAATTATCTTTTATTATTTTGTAATGTTATTATTCATTTGCTTGTAGAAAAAAGTTTGTAAAGGAATCCTTTCTAGCTGCTCTATTAAATATTGTTATTATCTGCTTAAGGGATTTTCGATCTTGCAACCGTTTTATGGCAAAATAAAGGCGTGACGCTTTGGCACGACATCGACCTTAATTTGAGATCGGCGGAGAATGATAAATAATACTTTACCGGTACAGTACGCGATGGCTCCTAGATATTTCGTTTCCACAAGTTAGGGTATTAGTCAGTCATCTGTCTTCACATCTTTGTCTAGCTGACAACGATTTCTTATCAAATGTAAAACTAATCTTTAAGTCAATCTGGTGAGTTTCTCGAAATATGAGGTGTGGCAGAAAAGTAACGAGACTGATTTTTTATTTAGCAAAGTTTTTATTTTTTCAAACATCAATGTTATCCCCTTCAAAGTAGTTCCCTTGGGCAGCTACTCAACGATCGAGACGTTGTTCCCACTGTTGCTAGCAGCGCTGGAAGTCTTCAACCGGTATGGTCTTCAGCATGTCCGTTACACTCTTTTGGATGTTTTCTAAAGTCCCAAAATGACGTCCTTTGAGGACATTTTTCAGTTTAGGAAAAAGTCACAAGGACTGGGGTAAGGTGAATAGGGGGGGGGGACCACAGGAATGCCTTTTGAGGTCAAAAATTCTGTTATGGAGAGGGCAGTGTGACATGGGGCGTTGTCATGATGGAGCATCCATTTGCCTGCAATGTCTGGTCTCACGCGAATGACCCTTTTTCTGAGCCTTTCAAGGACGTCTTTATAAAAAAAAGTTTCCGTTGTTCCATTTTGCGTGACGCACAACCAAAATACAACTTCACTAATAGCAGCCACAAAAATCACGTAGTTAACGGAACGAGTTGAAACTCACACTGAGTTATGGGAGGGTATTTATACACGTGCTCTATCAAGGACAATAGCGTAGCGTTACCAGATCGCTTGCAGTTTTGCCAGTCTCATTACTTTTCTGCCACACCCCGTATAGCATCATCTTCGTGCACTTCATTACTGATTTTGGCAAATTAATTATATAGTAAATATTAGTAACCTATTCTTGAATTTGATCTACTTCTGCTTGATACAAAAGCTTCTTTCTTCAAGGAGGGATGTACATGTGAGCATCAGCTGCTGAATACTTTTTTGTTGAAGCTTTGACTAACGGTTTTTACTAATTAGTCAATTCTGGTTATCCTGAATATTGTTATACGACCTATTGGTTCTTCACTATTAACAAGAGACTGATGTAACTTTAGTTGTTCAATAAAAATAAATTATATAGTTTTTTGGGTGTAATTTGTTCGAAGAATAATAAAATTTCTAGTTGTCACAAATTTGTGAGTATGATCAAAAGGAATAACCATACCGATTGTTTATACGCAAAACTATTGATAAAAGAGGCTAACAAACATATCTGCAATCCAAAGTGCTAGAATGGTTGATGCCGTTGTGCAAGTCAGAGAACGCTTAATCTCCCTTAACACCCAAAGTAAAAATGTCGCTGTTATTAGAAAACATTTTTTCCACATTATTAATTATGTTAAGATAAACTGTTTCCAACGGATGTAATGTCCTCTAATACAAAGGAGATTTCTGTAGTTATTGAAGGGCGAAAACCAGAACACCATCGGACCTTAAGGCCATCCTGTATAAAAGTGGGGTTTTCCTATTATCTTTCGGGTCAATGTTTTCGACATATGATCTTCGCAAATGTGAAATATCTTTGGATTTTACAGATGCCTACCTCTGCATATTTGGTTATTTTCGAAAAATTACACGGTAAATGGTGGTATATCCTACCATGTTTATCTGTTATCTTCAAATGAGTTCAAACAGTGATATGAGAAGTAATGGCGACTTTAGGTTGAGAAATCCTGAGAATTTGAGAAAATTTATGTGATCGACACCCCTTTTTAACAGACAGGTAGAGGCACTATTAGCTTCATTACCAAAATCTAAATGCATTAAAAAATAAGGCATTTTCAGCTTCCATAGTTATAAGAGAAAGTTTTAGAGAAGTATCGGATGCGGTTTTTTCACCCTGATAAACAGAACTAGCACAAAAAATGCCGTAAGATCTTTGATGTGACAAACAACCTCTTTCTGATTCCCGTTAACCACAAGGAAAATGGAATTGTTAATACAACTATGAACAAACTCGAGGTCTTCGTTGGAGAGGAGGTGATCGTCTCAGAACGCAATATTTTAAGACAACATCGGCCGTAATATAAAAATGGCGGATGGTGGAAGCGGGAGGCAAATCTAACAAAAAAATCTCTAAGCGCCGGTTGTGACATGGAATTATAAATATTCAAAAGTTGTTTGCCAATGAACAGTTAATTAACACACGGCCAGCAAGAAATGTTAATCGATTTCCGCATTTTTCTATCTCGGAAGCTCTTATGCAGTCCCGGTGCCGTTACAAATCTCAAGAGGCTGAGTAGCTGCACACTCGCTGCAGGTTGGCAAAGCTAATGCATGTCTGCGTGTTTATCACAGCAATCAAGATATTAGCGCCAAAAAACACGTATTACTTAGGTGGTAATTTGCCGGGACACTTAATGGCAGTTTAGCTACCGGATACGTTGAAAAAGCAGCCGCTGATAGGATCTACACTTCCGGCTACTCGCGCTATCTTGTCGCTTTGCGCTTTTTTAGCGGCTGCATTTTGTCAGTGCCATGGCGATGCGATTAATTCAGCTACGGCCCGGCCGACCTGGCCTGGGGCGCTGGAAATTAGCGGCCTTGCCCGCGTTCGCAGGAAGATGGAGTTTCAAAATCGATAGGTTTCGGTTAATCCTGCGAATCCTCACACTTGTTACTGGACACCTCCGCAGTCAGGGATTAGACGGGGTCGGATCTTGTCGCTGGCGGAACTCTCCGCTCGGCCGGATTCGGCGGCGCGATCCTGCCTTGTCCGGAGCCCCTGATCCGATTGCGAGAGATAGGATAAATTTAATGTCAATCTCGGGCCAAACTCCAGTAATCCCAGACCGAACTAACAAGGGGGTGCAAATTACTGGCAGATTATTTTTCTCGACTAATTCCGAGGAAAACAGCTTGCCCGTTGGCCGCCCCGCCGTGCCCCGGCGCTGGCATCGTTCGCGTATTTTAACTTGATTAGAATTCGTCGGCGCGACATAGCTTTGATATCAGGCGCAAATGGTGTATTCTTTGCAAGCAAGGAGTTGGTATTGAAGTGTGATACCGGGGAGTAGGTCGATTGGTGCGGATCAAAGAGGCGAGAATTGAAATCTGCAGGGGATAGCGTTTCGTTCGACTACTCAGGCTACGGGGGTTCGCGCCTCGCTTCGCCTTCTTGATACACTCTTTCTGACTGCCGCTTTTACTTCCTGAACCTCCATCCCTTCTAGCGGTACTAAACAATCTCGCAGCGACTTCCTAAGTAATGAGAGTGGAAATTTTTAAATGTCTTGGGGATCTACTTCATCTTGTAGGTAAATTAAAAATTGCTTCCTTGTTTCTGCTTGTACAAGATATGACATTGTAAAAAACTGCAATCACTCAAATTAATTTTTGGAAAATAATTTTTAGTAATTTTTAAAAAGTCTTACATTGACTACTGACAAACTTTGAAGGTGGATTGTACTCAACAAAATGAATTCGCAGCAATTTAAACTACGACAAGCTAAAGCTCCGTTTCTTCAGAAAGAACCGTTTTGGATGTGCTGGTTTCCGTAAGCTCCGCATCTACTCCATGCTTTTTAACCAGACAAGCGCTTTGACTAGACGCTAAGCTTCCACCTTTACACCAGCTTACCCCTACTCTTGAAATAATATTTTGTTTGTAAATGTAGATGTTGCTTGAAAGTGTCTTTTCCATTCTGTGCTGGGTAGTGTAATTGAACATAATCTGTAATTAACGCACTTATACACAAAATTAATTAACAAGAAGATATTGAGTTGTTTTTTAACATTGCTGGAAGTTGGGCTCGAATAATTTGCAACGACGAAGGCCAAGACGTGATATTAGTTAGGACGGCCCAAAATTAGTTTAAAAAATTTATTAGCGGTGACATCAGCTTCCAAATGCAGCCTCGATTCAGATTTTCTGTAGAAAACCGAAAAGCTTTACTTCAGGCTGTTGAAACATCCCCAGCTATAATTACAGAAGCTTAGACCAACCTAGTGGATAATAAGGCGTCACTTGCGTAAGCTATCAAATGAAACCAATGATTAAGTAGATGTCAAATTGCAGGATGTAAGAGTTTTGAAACCAAAGTATCTGGTGTGTTAACAATATGGAAAAATCATACTCTACTATGATCAATTTAAGATGGGAGTTGCTGCAGATGGTTAACGTCAAATCACATACGGTTCAAATAACCCGTAAGAAACTGGAGAAACTCGATGCTAAAGCTCCTAACTTCTTTGATTACTCGAACGATATAATAATCAGATTTAAATAATGTACCTGGAATGCCAATGGCTTAATCTGTTGATATATTTCTAACTTCAGAAACTAGTATGACTGACAGAAATTACATCAAAATACCACAGTATACTATTTAGCACATCTTACAAGATGACACTAGGGAAGGAACACCCATCATTATTAAAAATAGAATTAAATATATTGAAGCTGCGACACTTGAAATATAAGGCCTGCGAGAAAAAATCTCAACTGTGTATTGTCAGTAAACAACAGCACAAAGCATTTTTTTACAACAGCTGGCCATTGTTTTATATCAGGTAATAACTCAAAGCATATCTCTTGGGGTTCTAGGGAACTATTTTAACCAGCGCAGGTGGTACTTTTCAATGGGCAAACCGATCGTGCAAGATTCTGATCTTACTGGATTTTTATATGACAAAAGGTATTTCATAAAACTCTTTTATCACCAAATTAAGCCTTAAGTTGTTATCTGATTACACCCCTGTCTACAGACTTAGGCTTGCCACAAAATAAACCACTCATTTTAGTAAACGAAGCGAAAACTGGAGTGGTACCTTTAGAAGAAATCTTATTGACTTGATAGACTTACACATGTCATTAATTACGAATAAGAGTGCTGAATCAGCGACCGAATAGAGATGGTAATAACACACACGTCCCGCGATTGTGTTGACAACAGCAATATTAAAATACCCCAAAAAAAATATAAGGAAATGCTGACAAACAAAAACACCGGAAGATAAGGATCTCAAGACTGCAATTAATGAACTAAAAGAACTCCTTGGAAACCTATACCGTTTAGAAGCTACAAACTATTCGCTGAGGAAGATCATCAAGAGTAAAAAACGCCTAAAGTAACCGACCACCTGCAAGGAATAGTAATAGCGAGTAAGCTAAAAATGCCCACAAAAGTCAAAGTATTCTATGAGCATATAAATTAAGTTTCAAACCTTTCCCAAGAGAAGTAGTACAGGAGAATGAAGAATTCATTCAAGAAATAAAAATAAAGAAATTCAAAAAGCGTGAAATTACCAACAAAATTTTCAACGCAAACTCTAAGAAATCGTCTGGTTTCGACCAATTAGCAAGATGATCTGATAAACCTTTAACACTGTACTAAGGGCTGAATATCCAAACCAGCGAAAAGTAGCGACGATTATATATCATTATATTATCATGCTAAAGCTATGAAAGGATCATTTCGACCCTATTTAATACCAACCTATTAGTATCCTCCTTACATTACAAATGTGTCCTAGAAGCTCTTCCAGATCTTGAAATGATGACTAACTAGCAATTTGGTTATCGGTACCGTCACGCACAGTCATGATAATAAAAAATGATCTAGAAAATAAGAGATACCGCACAGCTGTTTTTATTAACATCACACAGGCCTTAGATAAGGTTTGACGTCAAGGTTTGATTTATAAAATTCATTTAAACTTATCCAATCCATATCGTAAAGTGCCTGTCATACATGAAAAATAGGAAATTATTGATAAAGCACAGAGAAGCCTACTATTTCATTACTATAAGTAGACATTCAATCTGGTGTACTTCAAGGCACTGTCCTCGGTCCGTTACTGTACACTCTGTTACTGTATGATATTTTTCAAAGTGAGGGATGAAGCAAAGAGCTACATTACATTTTTTATTGGTAGATTTGGTATCATTTCTTTTCCTTAGCTGCAAATTTAGTGTGTCTGCAGACATGACAAATTCTTTGCAATTTTTTTCTTCTTAGACCAGCTGGAATAAGTTTAGGAAAATTATGGCTAACTACATTGATTTATAATAGTTTGTTTTAATAACTTTTAGTTGGAGATTGTTGAAAGACTTACCTTTACTTTGTACATTTCATTGCCTTAGGCATTCTACCGAACTGAGCAACATATCGATTTTGTTAACAGAATTTTTGTTTTCATTGTAACACTTTTCACGTTGTGGTTTCTTGATATCCTTTTTTTGTGAGATTTCCTCTCTGTATCTACAGAGTAATAAGCATTTGCGCTTCACGCCTATTGTACCATTTTAGAGTCACCATCTTAGCTGTTGAGCCAAAACTTGCTAGAATTGGACTGGTGCATCAATCATCTATAAATAGGTCGTAACTTTTTTCTAAACAAAATTTTATTAATATATAAATCATTGTCCCAGAAATACCACTACTTTTATCAGGTTAATCCAACTCAATGTTCACTCGAGTGCTTCTTATAAAATTTAGCTAGCAATCTGTTCCAACATCTGTTAGCACAAAAAAAGTGTTCGTTGAAGGTACAGCACCGGAAACCTCGTTGATCTTGGTCGCCAGAATCAAACCGTTTGTGCCATTTTACAGTTCATTGTAAATGTTTTCCATTTCTTGTTGATAGTTTCAGTTTCCTGTAATAGCGAATCAAAACTCAGAGTTCAATTTTGTCAGCTGTCATCTTGAAAAATAGAGAAACATTGTTACTATACCATAAATACAGAAACAACAAAAATCAAACTTTTCACTATTGTTAAGAAACTTTTTATACTAGTACAAGAAGGATATCATTAGTTCTTTGATTTCAACGAGGTATAGAAAACTTTGCTAATAGATTGATGGATACTCATTTATATTAAAAAATGTAAAGTCTTTTACACTGCCTTAAAAAAGGCTTAACGACTATTATTTCCAAAATATTTAAAAAATATCAAAATGGGGCAATTATAACTGTTTTAATAAATTCTCATCAAAATTGTAGTTTTCTATCAGCACATACAGTTTTGAATAAAATGTCATTCATAAATTTGTTATATCTTGTAGAAACATTTAAGTTCTTGAAACGTTTTGCTATTTGTGCAGACGTTTATCAACGCGAAGCGATGTTAGTGCAATAGTAGTTCGAGTTCCGCAGCTTCGCCCAGTAAGGCAAACACGGCAAGGAAATCGTTCGAGTTAATTATTTATCTACGTCTTCAGGAGCCATCAGGGACATCGGGCGCCCTCCAAGACTTCTCTTGTCACGGAGCGAGCACAAACAGCGACAAAAACAATCGTCAACAGACTTCGCCACAAGTGAAGTTCTTTTCAAATAAACCCGCGAGCAAACAAAGGACGAGCGAGTGGATAGAGATGAGACAATGCTGGTGAGCAGCGAGGTGACAAATACAAAGCTCCGGAAAGCTCGGGCACGGCAGTTATGCCGGCTATCGCGGGTTTTTATGGCTCGTTACTGCCAGATGTCAGCTGAACCTGTCGCATTATTGCACGATAGCATCTCGGTGGCAGGACATTAGCGACTACCGCGGGGGCTCTCCCGAAACCACCACCCAAACGAATTTCTTACGTAATCTTGTAGGCTCAGTGTAATGTTTACAAAAATCATTTTTAATTTATACGCACTACAATAATAATTTTAACTAATTTCTAATTTAATTAATATTACAAATAATAAACTCACATACATACATTAAGAACAAAGAGTAATATGCAGTTTCTTTTATTTACTTTTTTGTTTGACTTCAGTCATCGCCTTTTTTTACTCGTGTATTGATTGTATCTTTTCTCTTCCATATATGTTACGGGTCCGCATCACTTTAGATGTCTCTTTTGCATTGTTGTATTTTTCACCATATCTCTCTTAATTTTTCTTACTACTTGTTTTATGTACTTTATTTCTGCTACTGTTTATTATCTCTTATCTTTGTCTAGCAGTGTTACGCTTTCTCCGCACATCAATGTGGGTATGCAGACTGATCTGTAGAGATGTAATGTGTTTTTTGTTGAACTACTTTTTATTGTTAATAATTGTTGTGTTTATATGGTGATATACTTTGGTTGTGTGTGTGTGTGTGTGTGTGTGTGTGTGTGTGTGTGTAATCTAAATCTTATGTTAGTTATCGTTAGGTGTTAAGGTAGTACAAACAAAATTCCATTCAAATACAAAATAAAATAAAATACAATAAAATATAATTTGTGTTAACTTTAAATTAACTGTAGATTCTGTTAGCACATTCTTTTTTGTTATTTGTTAGTTTTTTTCTTTCATTACATGTTAGTCCTTTTTTGTCTTATGTTCTCTATAACTTTTTTGTCCCATGTTCTCCTTGGTTGTCCTCTTCCTGTTTTCTGTTGAGATCTGGACTCCCATATTCTTTTTGTTGCTTTTCTTTACCCCTTCCGTACTATGTGATCAAACCATTCTAATTTCTGGCAGTTGATACTTTTTATGATTGCTTCTATTTCTAGTTTCTCTCTCATTAAGTCATTTATGATTCTGTTTCTTCTCGTAATTTTCTTAATGTCGCGTAGGTATATCATTTCCATAGCCAGAATTTTGCTTTCCATTTGCTTTGACAAAATCGGTTTAAAAATAGATTTGAATACAGTGATCTTTGTTTTCTTAGATATTTTTTTCCTTACAAATAATTTACTTAGGGAGTGTTATATTCTAGCCGTACTTTCCAGCCTATCATTTATTTCTGCAACCATTTTTCCGTTGCATTGTAGCCTCACTTCTAAATACTTAAAAGTTTAGGTGTATTTATATGTTTAGATCTTCTTTCCCTACTACCATTATTTTAGTTTTATCGGAATTTATTTTTAGATTTCTAACAAGTAGAGCATTGTCCCATGTTTCCAAGTTTTGTTGCAGATCATGTTTGTCCTTTGCCTAGTTCACTAAATTGTCAGCAAATGCGTTTTCTGCTATTTCTACCATTTCCATGTTTCTAAAACCTACCTTTAGTTTCTTTACTTTTTCCTTAGTTTCCTTTATTACGTCGTCTATTACCAAATTAAATAAAGCAAGGCTAAGGACCCCCCCCCCCCCCTTGATTTAATCCTTCTCTAGTTGTAAACTCTTCTAATTGAAGGTTACTTGTTCTTTTGTTTTTATACATACTCTTTATACATGTAAACAACTTGTCTCTTCTCTTTCTAAGGTTATTCCATACTATTTTCCTTGGTATGCAGTCAAATACCTTCTCTAGGTCCACAAAGGCTATGTATATTTTATTTTCCTGTGTTTGTTTATTTGCTCTCTAAACCGCTTGCTTCTTTTGTATATAATATTCAATATTTTTTCTAGTATTCTGAAATATACTTTATGTACAAAGAATTGCAGACATATGGATTGATAGCTTTCTCAATTATGTATGTTACCATTTTTATGAATCAATAATACTATGTTCTTACGTCAACTTTTGGGTTTATTTTCTCTTTCTATACTTGTTGGCACACTGTTCCGATCAATTTTTTTACTTTTTCAAATTTTCTCCGACGATTTTACTACTTTCTCCCCTTTACTAAATTTTTTTCTTCTGTTCCTAATTCTTTTTCTATTTGTTTTATCTTATAAGATAATTTTGCTTTTTTATGTTCCACGTTTTCTTAGTTTTCTGACGTAATGTATCTTTCACGTTTTTAGTACTTTCTTTAGTTCTGTTACTCTTATTTTTATATTCCGTATTTGTTTTCCATATTTGTCTCTCAGGTTCTTGACCGGAATTCTCTTTTATTGTTTTTTATTATTTATAAATATCTGTTCTTTCTTCACGCCTCTAGTTCTTTTTTCATTGGATGCTAATTTGTATTTTCTACAGTTTGAGACTGTTGCCAATCTATCACTTTTTTAATATTCAGTTTATGCCTGATTATTACTTTTGTTATTTATATTGTTTTAGCCTTATCTATACATTGTTCTCATATTATACTATTTTAATTTTTAATATTTCTTTGTTTATTTTGCTGTACTTGCCTAGAATCTAGTGTCTGATACTGTCAATTTACATTTGAAAGTAATTTTACCATCCTTTCTGACCTTTACGTCTAGAACAGTATATTTTGCTCCTCTTGTATAAGTAAAGCAACCATTAGCACTTTTGGCGTCTTTGTTTTTTTTTTTATAAATATCAGATTATGTATTTGTTTGTGGTCGAAGAAACTGTTTCCAATTAATAAATCTTTCTTGATGCAGTAGTCGATCATATTTTCTTAAAGCTTCATGCCCTGTATGTAGATTTCTTCTGAGCTTCTAACATAAACCTGTATTTGTTTCTTTATTTAACCATGTTTAATGTTTGTAGATTTGTATAAAATGGTTATATTTCTAATACATTGTTACCTATTGGTGCATATATTTGTATGCATGTTATTTGTTCATATTGTTGCTCATTGCTATTGTTCTTGGACTGATTCCTTTCGCTCGATGATTCCGCATGCCAGATCTGCATTTATTAGTATGCCTATACATTATTTTGCTCTTATTTTATAATTTTCCTTTTCAAATACCAGTTCCTCTTTTTTCATACCTAGTTAAATAATGTTCTGTATGTCCACTCTTGTCCTTTGTTGGTCATTTTAGTTTTTCTGGGTCTGTGTACTTTATACAAATGATCAATCCGATGATAGAGACCTCATTATCTTGAGACGTCGTGTGCTATCAGCTGGGCTAGCTGAACCCTGTTTTTCTTTTAAATAGACACATTACTCCTCTATCACTTTCTATTCATCTTAAGATTATAAAAGGTATCAGGCTGGCTGTATCTATTGTGCATGCTTTAATCCTACAAAATATGTAGACATATATATGTTCGCTATTTCCTTAAAACATGTAATTATATGCAAAATAAGAATCACGTAACTTAACACAAATTAATATCTTTGGAGGCTTTAGCCGAAGTAAACAATTACCCGAGAATTTATTCAGTCTTCATAAACAATTTCATCAATTGTTAATCAGCGATTATTCCCGAGAAGGTGGTGAATAATGTCAATATTTTCTTCAGTATCGAGTTCACGAGTAATGTCTTTGACATTCTTGCCTTTCCAATAATTGTTTATATCATGTGTACTTTTGAGTCTTTCAAGGGTATTGTTCCCAAATTTTCCAAATTGATCTTTCATAACATTAATTCTGAGAGCGTTGTGTCTTCATTTTTGCGAAAAACAAATTACGTTGTAAACTTTACAACTGCCGGGAGTAGCTGTGACAAGATCCATTTTATTCGCCTGCTACGTATGCACAACCAAACTATAGGTAAGCGAGATACACTCATTTAACTATTTTTTAGACTACACATGAATTTATAAAAATTATTAAAAACTGGGTACGTCTTGATTATTTTTCCAAAACTTTTAATTTTGGTGTTCATTTTTCAATTGATTTAACTAAATTTAAATAAAAATAATACCAGTTGTAAGTTCATATCATCATATTACTAAAGGGTTATATCTTCTACGGTGGATTTTCCTTCTTTTGTTGAACCCTGGTTTTGTGGAACTCTTTGAAATGTCTAACCGAGAATCGAATCATTATCCGGCCGTGAGGGTCATTAGGTTCTACCATGCCTGGCGTCCTTCAAGTAATGATCTTTATTAATCAGTTGTATTATACACTCGGCGAGATTCGATCCGATCCGAGAGGCGCGTTATTCGGCTGTCACTGCTCTTTGTGCCTTGACAGATAGAGCTATCAACAACTGACGATGAAATTTGTCCGCGTTATGGCGGCAATCAGTGAGAAGGCCTGCTTCATTAGTTGGGCTCGGATCCCGCTGCGGAGGTCACACTTCATTTGTCAAAACCGCATCATTCCTCGATCGCCCAGCTGGAGATTTTTGTTTTATGGTCACACCTTTCCCAGCGATTTGTCCAGGCGGCCGAACAGTTTACGCAGCCCGAAGCAACAACTTTTCCGGCCGGGAGCAGCTTAGCTGGCGTAAGTACCAGGTTGGGGCAAGAAGGTGGTAATTGTTTCCTGTAGCGCCTATTGTCCCTGATCTATTGTTTCCGAAAGCAAGCCGCGCTCTGGAGAGCCAGAGCAAATAGGAGCTGCTGCGATTTCTCGTGCTGCGTTGGGGTGTCTAGACGAATGTACAGCCGCGAGGTCTTAATCGATTTTGGAGTTGTTTAGACAGCAAGAATTAAGGATTTACTCTGCCTATGTTATGACGACAGCATTTCAATTCAAACTGTTGTTGGGGTGTAATTGCTACGTTGGTAGTATTGATTAGGTTAAAACTGTCAGCCAAGAACAGTAATCATCTGTTTTAACATTCGTGCCTTTACAGTCAACAGTGTGTTGTAGATATAAAATAAGCGCTAATCTGAGGATGCAAAATTAGGTGAATACGGATGAGAATACCTCAGATTATTTTTCTCAATTCTCGTCGCCTTCATGTAATTTTACGTTGTTTAGTAGAAAATAGATCTAAAGAGAAAGGATGTGATCAACGCGACGAATTACTGAATATGATAAAAAAGTTAGTAAAAAATATACAGGAAGAACAAAAAATTGTCAATGAATTAACGGACTTCGCAAAAGAACGTAAAAAGAAAACTATAATTAAAAGAGAAAATGAAAAAAAGTATATTGGAATAGAAAAATAAGGCAGACCAAAGAAATGAAATAATACAGAAAAAAAATTATCGAACAAGAACAAAAAAAAATAGAAAAAATAATATCATCATAAAAGGATTACAAACAACGGATACTACTGTAATCCAAATCATAAAAAATAAATAAGAGGAATTTGTAGATCGAAAAGGCCTTTAAGGAAATTGTAAAACTAGATTCAAAAGAAGAAAAAAGTCTTACTAGTGAAACTAAATAATTATGAAGATAAACAAAAAATAATGAGATCCAAAAATAAACCTAAAAGAACAAATTTGTACATTAAAGATTTACCAAAAGAAGTAAGAAGAATGCAATACAAATTGAAAACAGCCAAAGAATTAAGAAACTCCAAAAAAAGAGTAAAAATAGCATGTCAGATATTAACTGCAAATGAAAAGATGTATTATTGGGATAAATCACTTGACAATTTAGTTATAACAGAAAACTAGAAAAGGAAGTCCGAAATTATAACCCAATCCCAGATAAACAATGTAAGGTACCGGAAATAAAAATAGGAAAAGACAAAGAAGCAAGTAAATGAATTGACACAGGAAATAAAGAAAACTAAATTAAAAATACTGGCTATTACAGAGACGAAAAAGGCTCTGGAAAAATGATAATACAGAATTATGCCATAGTGTATTGTGGAGTAGAAATGAATAGACGAACTAAAACGAAGTAGTATGAAAAAATGAGCTGATTAGAAAGCCATAAATAAAAGAATAATCAAAGTAACAATTGATCATAGAAACAATGACAAATTGAAAATAATAATAGTAAATGGACTAGGAAAAAATATTTTTGGAATGGCCTTCAAATTGTGTATAACACAATTAATAACTCTGTCATAATTACCGGAGATTTTAATGCCAGAATAGTTAACGACGTTAAAGGAAGACAAAGGGGTGATGGGTAAATATGATGAGAACGCAATAAACATAAAATAGTGAAAAAAAATCATACGGAATAATGAAATAATTATAATGTTCTCTACACTTAACAGTAGAAGAGATGCAGATTATATTATATTATAGTAAAAAGTTACCTTTTTTATTATTTATTTTTGTATTTTACATAGAATAATCTTGTAAACCAATGTATTTTTCATTCCAAAAATGTTGTGTTGGGCAAATGTAATTGAGTTTTTTCCAATAGATAGACATGTCTTAAAATGCAACTAGCTTTATCTTAAATAGAAAATAGACAGTCAAGATCATTAAAAAAAAGGAAGGGTGCGAACAACCATTTAACGTCGATTTCAAAATAGACAATCAAAATAGCACCATTCTAAAGGTATTGTTTTTTAAATTGCTTCCAGTTGGATAAATGATGCCATCGAACAGAAGTGGTCAAAACTGGTGAACCGCAAAGATATATAACTTTACTTATTCTTCAAAAATTGTTGCAGCTCGAACAGGAAGGACCCATTATACTTGGCAGATCAGATTTCCTTCTTTGTAAGCCTAAGTGAATAGAAAAACCTTTATCGCTGGTGAAAACATACAATTGTTCTTGAAACAGTATTTTGCTGAAAACTTTTTTAAGCGCGCATTCACAAAGTTTTGTGAAAGATAGCAAAAGGCAAATAAAATGAGCAATATACTGTTTAATACAGCTTTTGGTTTTCATGGAAAATTTGTTTACACAGAAAGCGCAATCATTTTTTTAACCAACGCAATATATCGTTGTTATAAGATAGCGATGGTGTACTGTAGAAAGATAATGAAAAATCCAAACAACGTAAGAAATTTTAAGTTAGTCGAGAAAAAGTTAGTTCGTATTTTTTGGTGCTTCTGTTCATGATTATCTATTTTCAGGGTTTTGCATTTTGTTCACAACTACACTCGCAACATTGCACGAGTGACTCACCATCTTTCCGTTTGTGCGTTTCAGCAAATGCAAAGTATTCTATCTTTAAATATGAGTATAAGATTTTTCAAAATGCTATTTTCACTCCCTTTAAATGATTTGTAAATGCCTTTAATAGATCTACCGATCAACGTTTGTTAGGTAATGTGTGTACAAACATTCAATTTTATTTTTAGTTTTATATTTATTTTTGTTTTTGGATAATTATAAAAAAAGAATGTAACTGTATACCAATATCAACCAGTTCTTTGAATTTGCATATAATCAAATTGCAGATTCTTGGGGTATTCTAAAAAATTATTAAAATAAAAAGCATTATATGGGGGCCTGCTCGGATCCGTAACAGCAACAGGCCCAAGAAACTTTGCCCTCTCTCCCTTCCCTCTCAGCGGATGAGACAATAGTAGCTAAAATTGTTATGACGTATTTAGTTTGTCCCAGGTCATGTTAGGTTAGTTCAATTTTCTATAGTTAACAGATTAAACCACACTCTAATTGTGCGAAATTAATTCTATTCAATTGATGTGGATGCGCGTACCATCTATTAGGAATATAAAAAGGACACAGCTGAACACCCTCTAAATCAGTTTATTAATTGTTCTTTTATTGTGGGACAGCAAAATTGAAAAGAAAAATATTGCAGAAATTGAATATTACTTATGATCATCTCTCCCTATTGAGGCCACAAAACTTATTAAACATTCATAGATTTATTTTGAATTCACTTACTTTCAAGTTCTAAATATGAAGCGCTCTCATTACCATTTGAGCTTTTGGGATTAGAAATATTTAAATTACTACTAATGCGACTTACATGTTATTGTTGTTTTTTAGAGCAAATTAAAAAATGAAACATGTAAAAGCAAGACTAAAAAAGTTTGTGATAAGGTGATATACCAAAATTAAGTGTTAATACATGGTGTCTCAAAAATGTATTCCCTTTGAAATGAATGGCTTAATTAATCGACAAAATTGTGTCTACTGAGCTTTCTAAAATCAACGCGTTGCAATAAAATATCATTTGGATTTAGTAGAAGTTATTGTATGGTGTGAGTATACCAAGCCTCATTTTTTTTTATCAAACTGTAACTAGTAATGTTTACGTAGATGTGACGCATGAATCCGTAAATCCATGCGACGAAATGTTTGGTAATGAAGAGATTTACTTTCAGCTAGAGGAAGCACCTTCTCACTGCCTGTTTGGTTGCGACTTTTCCGAACAAATGGATTAGATGTAGAGGTGGTGACCTCACATCAACAAAATTCTTTTAATGGGGATACTTTAATAACAAGGTTTACTGCACAAAACCAGCAAAAATTGATGAGCTGAAAGAGGAAATCGATAGTCAGTGTCTCGCAGTTCCAAACAAGATGCTGTCGAAATTATTGTTATGAAAAGTTCGAATATTTATGAACACATTCAACTATTGTTTCTAAGTCGATAAATACTCCATTTATTGTCATTTAACGAGTGGACATATTTTTGGGATACTATATAATTTCTAAGAAGTTGTAAAAATTATTTTGCAAAGTGAAAATTGGTTATCTACATAGTTCAAGATAATATCAGAATTTTTGCGAGCAGTTTCGCACAGAGCTATTGTTAAAGACAACAAATTAGCCTTACCTAAAATCTACTTTTGTCTAAAGTTATACGAAGAAAGCGGATCTTTTGATGGGAGGTGTTCGGTCGCTTAATAGGACAACTCCAGATGAGACCAAATTACATTTTATTGCTAGATTAAGACGAGAAAAGAGCCTCTGAACCGAGCCTAATCCTCTCGTGCTGTAAAAACGTACTAAAAGCTCTTAGGGGGCTTAGAAGTAAGATTATGTGCAAACAGTCGTCATGACTGTTGAATTCTCAAGTTACTTGCCTGTTAAAGACGACCAGGGGATATTTAATTTAATTTCATTACAATTACAAGCATTATACATTCGACAATGTGTTTTGTTCACTAAGTCTAAAATGGTAATTGACAACTAAAGTGTTATGCTATTCCATTAAGAACATTATCATATTTCGTCATTGGTTGAAACTGCAGATGTTGTTTATTCTGTTTAAGACATTGGTCATACGAGGGTGGTTTGATAATTAGAATAAAAAGCAAATTAAGCAATACTTTTTAGAGAAAATTAATTTTATTTTTAAATATAGTCGGACGTTGCTGTAAGCCAGGATAACGTTTCAGATTACCTGAACATTGTCGTAGCTTCTTCCCACCTTAAAAGCAATTTCAACAACTGTTAATTGACGGTGATCCTCGAGAACATGTCGAACAATGCGAATATTCTCCTTAGTAAACTTAGTCATCGACATACGTCGGTGACCTTTATTTTCAAATGCTTCTGGTCTTCTTAAAATTGTTTGTGCCACATGTATATGCTACTTAGTGATTGTCAGTACTCATCACTATAAGTTAAACATTTAGAGTTGTGGTAGCTTCGTTTCTTTCTTTTTGTATTTGGGGTTCTTTAATTTTGTTTTTTAGTAACTATAAAGACATTTTTTAAAAGGGCAACTAAATCATGGCGTACTCTGTCGTGATTAATTGCGTTATATTTAGCAAGAAACAAATTTGAGGCGCCTAATAGAGATACGGATGAGTGTCGTACTTGCGTACGCTTGATATAATTTTATTGTGACATTATCTAACGATTCAAGGTCACGTCCATTATCAACTAACACAATGCCACATGGCAGTCATGGGGTCGCAAGCGCTAACTAGCTTCGGCGCGTCATAATATTATCGAACCCCAGAACAAAGGCCTAATAATTGGCTGCAAAATAAAGTACGCGCATTGTCACTCCTTTACAATCCGTGTTTATCAATAACACGCGAGCTGCCGATTCTCCGGCAAATGAGGGGCTCCTGAGTAAACAAAACGCCGTGAGAAGCTCCATTCATCGAACAATGCGCTGCTCACTTGCAGCGCCATTTGAATGCTCGCCGAGGCCGAGTTTGATCAAACGCGTGTCGGCGGCGTGGGGGCAGGTGGAGAAGACAAAATTTGAGGTGTTGAAGCGGTTGAGTTGACTGCATTTTCAATCTTATGTACTATACAAAATTAGGAGGAAGAATTTTAAAAGTTGAAAATTTGGAGTTGAGTATCAACTGCAAAGATCGTTCGGGAAAATATCAATATTTTTAAGTTTACCTTTGTACAAAGTGCCATAGTTGAAACTTTATTGGTTTATTCTATTGTCTATTCAAAGACATTAGGTCGTAACTCTTAATGCTTTATGAACAAATGCAATTGACATCTTCAGAAATTGATTTACTATCATATTTACGCATATGTGATAAAAATGATTTTAATATTTATCACTTTAAATCAGATTTTAAAATTGTAGGAAGAAGATCAAATAGATACAGACAGACAGGCTACCAAAGTTAACCATAGCCATTATTAAGAAGGATATATGGGAAAAGAAAATATATATACAAATACTTAATTTTCGTTTGTTTTTTTTTAATTAAAATAACACATTTAATTTATAAAAAGTCAACTAATAGACCTAATCTTCCAGGGAGCTGCGGAATTTTACTTCGGAAAAAGAGGTTGAATTGGAGTTGATAAACTCAACTAGACTTTTTTCGACGTCTTCAATTGAAGTGAAGTGAATGACAGCTAAGTGATGTTGCAGGGATCTGAAGAGGTGATAATTTAAAGGAGCAAAGTTTGGCAAAGTTTTCAAATGTGAAAAAATGTTGAAAAAATTAAGTGCATTTTGCTCCCACCGCGTCACTAACACCGTTCCATCAAGTGAAAGTGTTCGATGCCCTGCTGATTCTACCATATATTTGGTCCCTCTAGCCAAATGGAATATTGACTGAAATGTTAAAGGAAGTAAAGAACGTAATAATAAACAAAATAAAAGAGCTGCTTAACGTTTGTCTTCATAAAGGTGAAATTTCAACAATTAGAACGAGAGCACGATTGTACTATTTTTCAAAAATAAAGACAGAGATCACTTACACAATTATAGGCCCATCTCTCTGTTATTACAAATTTATAAATTTTTCATAGCGGTAATCAACAGACTAACATCCAAAACGGACGCTTTTGAAACTACAGAACAAGAATCAACTATTAACGATGAGAATATTAATTGAGAAGACAAATAAATATTATCTGAACCTATATCTTACCTTGAACGATTATGAAAAAGCTGTTGATAGCGTGGAATTGTAGGCCGCGGAAAAAGCCATAAACAGTTGACGAATGGACTCTTGTCACAAAACATTTCTACACAATATATATGAAAAAGCGGTTCTGGCTGTACAATTACAAAATCTAAATCAACGTTCGATAAGGCGATGTCATTTCCCCAAAGCTTTTTACACTAGCTACGGAGGATATGTTCAGACAGCTAAACTGATCACAGCAAGAAATAAATGAAAAAGAGTTAAACCATGTTGGAAATACAGATGACAACGTACTAATCACAACAAACTTCGAAAAATTGCAGGTCATATCGCTGTCGGAATCCTTAGAAGAAATAGGCCTAAGAAGAAATGCCTAATGTCAAATGACCTAAAAAAATAATCCTCAACTTATAGACAGTAAATAAATATACCTATCTTGAACAACCATTCGGAATAAATTAAAAAAACAAAACAGTCGAAATCATAAGAAGATTTAGATTAGCCTGGGCAGGTTTTGAAAAATTAAAAAGAGTGTTAAAAGGAAAAATAAATCATTATCTTAGAAGTTTTTAAGCAGTTCGATTGAATCCGATTCAACTTAAATACTGATTACAGCAAACATGGATAAAGTAACAAAAACAATGGAAAAAATAATAATATGCAAAACTATCTCGCAAGGAAATAAAAATATCAGGATCAGAAGAATAACAAACGATGCAAAAGAAAAGGTAGCGAGACTAAAGTGGGACTTTGCAGAACGTAGTGCTAGATAACCAGACCAAAGATAAAATACAAAGATACAACAATGGAGGCTATGGTTGCTAAACAGTTCAAGAAGCTAATCACAAATGAGATGAAAGGACGATCTAAAAAGACAGGCACAGGACAGAAGCACATGAAAAAACTTGAGGGAGGCCTATGTCCAAAATTAGATGTGGTAAAGGTGATCCTGTGGTTGAAAAGAGGGCTGCGGTGCGGACGGATCCGGGTTAACTCCCCGATGCACAGTCACTAAAAATAATTGAGTAACTGCGTTCACTTCGAACAAGGAGTAATAATGGCAGTCATCTAAGGCGCGGTGCTTGCCACATCACCCTGCATTAGAGATAGTGCGTGACAACCGGGCAGTAAAGTCGAACATATGAGAGCTTTAACCTCTCAGTTCGCACGCCGTGCTCCCACGCGGGGCGTTAAAACCTTATCATTATTATCATCATCAAAGGTTAAAGAAGTGAATATTCGGTCTGCGGTACTAGTTGATTAAGTAAACTCATGACTCACCTCTTTGGATTCCCTTAAAATATCCATTTTCGTCGCAGATTACAATTTTGTGCAAAAAATTTTAAATCTTAAATCTAGAGCACAGTGTCACAGCACAGTGTTTATTTTTTTTCTCGGTTGTAAGTTCGTAGGGTGCCTAATGGCTTTTTATAAGTCCTCTCCGACTTGCATAGATGATTGAAATGGCTTGACTTGTTACTACAAGTTATTTTGTAAGTTCTGACTGTATACGACAGTAGCCTTTTACCAAAAGTTGTTTCATTCATTTGGCTGTTTGGTATGCAGTTTAAATTTTCTACTCTTAAATCGTTGCACATGCTGTAGCTGATAGCTCTAGATATTATTTTTTAAAATATGCGGACATTTTTCTCGAGGTAGCAAATGTTGCTTATAGCACAACGTTGCTTTCGCCGTGGATTTTTAGGTTATGTTGGTTGATAAGGTATCTATTATAGTGCGTTGTAAAGCTGACAAGTAGCGCTTCACGATGCTATCATTGATTGAATTTAGGGGTCGAGAACTGAATTTCTCACTCATATTTTGGTATAAATTTTTATTTAATTTTTTTAATTATTGTACTCGAGTGATTCAAAAACTCTTTTTGTATTTTATATTCTTCCCAGTCGTATAAAAAGGACTGTGGTAAATTAATTATATGTATAGTCAGTATTAAGAACAGAATCTCAAAACTATTTTTCCTGTTTCTAATCAAATCGTTACGCAACAAAAAGTTTCCAATTCTCCGGAAAATAAGCTCTTTTTTAACACGGAGCAATAACAAATACAAGCACAATATAAATGTCATATCGCCCAAACACAGTGGAGTTGGCGGCTATTGTGGCGACCCCCTGCGGAATGACAGCTGAAAGCTGGCCACGTCACGTCCACATCCGTTTGCCATTGACTGTAATTGGGCCTGGCTTCAGAATTTTGCGATTATAACTCGCGTTTAGCATTGGGTCCAGCATTCGACTCAGCGTCGCTTTCGCGCTTTACGCTCCGGGCTGCTGATTAAATTAGCAGTCCGGTGATCGCAAGCTCTTCAGTACAATGTAGATGAGATCTAGGAAGCACTCATTATCTTTCCATAATCCAAGCAGTTCGGGACGCGCCTACACATGCGCCATCAGCAACGCTGGGCCATAAAACGGGATAGCACTTAAGCTCGAGACAGCCAAAAGTACCTTAAATATTCATGTTCGGAAGGTAAACATGTAATTAGTTTTTATTGTTATACAATTTCGTAATTATACGCACCCGTCTTTAATTTGCCGTTCGGCTCGGTTTTACGGCCGTTTTAAATGCAAGAAATCCACTCGTTGCTCGCAACGGACCCTCGTAAACGGGGAATAAATGGGGGGCACGATTTTAATACCGAACTTCCAGTGTGTGTTGGGGATAATGCAATACCGCGGGGCCGGAACGCATTAATGAGTTTATTTAAGTGCAAATTATGCCCTTTATCGCTAGTTTTTATTACCCCGCGTAAAGACGGCGGTAAACACATTTTTCCTTCTTATGATAACACTGTTAATTGCAAATATGTTGATTATCTATGGAAAAGTTGGGGGTAAAGTGAAGTTGCCTTTGAAAATAGTTCAATTTAAGTTGTACCACCATTGGTATCAAGAATCAAGGATAATCAAATCTGTCGCTTGAGAAGAGCTTGAAAAGTATTATAACCTCATTCTAATCTATCATAAATCTACAAATATTTTATTTTAGTTTCATTAACTATAGTATAAATATTACATAGATCATTTTTGACGACAGTGACATATAGTCTTCCTATTTTACAACCACAGTTGCCCGCCGCTCAGGCAGCATGGTAACCCTCTTAAAGAGACCAATTTAAGAATCTTTCAATATCGCCTGATTGATTGTTTCAATGATTAAATCCTAATTTTCGTAGAGAGTCCTAGATATGAAATCTTTCAAAGACGCAAAAACAGTTGAAGTCCTTGGAATGCATATCGGGTGAATATGGGGGTAGGCGGGGGTAACCACAAGTCTCCTACTTTTTCTCCATCAAATACTCTGTAACGAGTTTTGCTTTGTGTGGTCTGGCATTACCATGAATCATAATAGGGAACTTTACACCCTTCCTTTCCATCCATTTTGGGATGTATGGTAATTAAGTCTCGAAAAATGACTTATAGGCCTGTTTAGTGACGGCAGTCTTCTTTTTGCAGATATGCCAAAAAGCGATTCCATCGAAATCTATTGTCATAATCAACATCCCCTTCTTCTCTCTGAAGTATTTTAGTCATTAAGCTAACTTTTGTTTTGAGGTAGAAGTCGGTAGAAGAATACGCAACTTTTACTTTATGACAAAAATCCGCTTCGATAGCTGAGACCGACAATTGTATCGAAGGAGATTATCAGGGCATATTCCGATTTGAGCTTGCCTTTGATTTTCTGTCAATTTGTGAGGGACAAGTTTTCCAAATTTTTTAACTAGACAAATCCTTAAAAGACTAGTTTTGAGAACATCAACGTGTATAACTCACTCAACAACTGACCATATAATCTTGTTTAGGCCAAACATGCTTTGATTCGCTTCAATCTTTGATCTATAGAGACAGTCACATGATAATCCCCTCCTCCAATCTTTTCAACTACAGTACGTTATTTGTTTATCCCATTTATTCATTGTGTGAATAGAGAATGCCCTTAATAGTATACTTTTTTAAAGCAAATCATAAGTGTATCCTGAAGACCACCCAATTTTGATGAAAGATCACTGTTCTTAGTCACTCAAAATTTGCTGAGTTAAGTGGTTTATGAGCAGACATAATTTGTGAATGCGATAATAAGAACAAATTAGAAATTTCAAAAAATCTGTAATAAGCAAAAGAGGAGTCAATTTTTTTTTATCCTTTGCTAAATCGTAAATATGATCGTTGATATAATATAAATCAAGCCGAACGAAGCAAATTAGCGCGGAAACGAACTGGGGCGCCCGAAAGCAATTCGATTTAATTAAATTTTAAAATTCCATCTGGCGGAACGCACCACGCAAGGCTGGAAAGAAAGATATTTGCGAAGGTAATCAGCCTTACAAACAAAAATCCTTGCTAAATCCATCGGCGGCACAAAGGATTTGGAGTATCAAAGAGTGCGGGGTATAAATTTTAAATTTGATTTGACACGAGTTCAAACGCAAACAAATGAATGTTTCATTGTCGAGGGCTCTTCGTTGTATCGCTCTCAATTGGCTTAAACTGTCGCGCCCTATTATGCAGTTAAGCGACCGGCCGCCCTTTTCGCCAAATTAAATTTAAAATTTCACTTCCTTTCGGCGCTGCCTTAATTCGCCTCGTTGCACGAAGCGCGCGTTGGGCGAGGAGGAAGGTTTGGAATTGGTACGGGGTCAATGCATGAAATTTGTAAGAGCAAAAAGACTATCTGCCATTTTAATGCATTTTAACTAATATATGACGTGTATAGTAACATCTTTTACAACTTCGTCTTTCTATAAGTCAAGGCAATCCTTTGGACCAAACCAACACCAAAACAAGAATAGTAAGCAAAATTATGAAATGAATGTAAATTAAATAATTTGAGATAACATCAAATTATGTTCTCTTTTCTGACAATACGCTTATAGTAGCTACTATAAGCTTAGGTTAACCTACAAGAAAACAAGCTAAGACTCGTTTTAAGATCAAATAAATAAAAACCCAAGAAAAGTTTGTAACGGCAACAAATCATCTTACATGTATATTCTCAATGTGACATGCAAATATATGTCTATGGAGGTCAAGTCCCATTATGTATTGAATGTTCTACCTAAAATTAAAAATTGATTACTAAGAGCGAAGAAACAGTGACAAAAGACTCGTAATCCAGTTGATCGAATTACTTACAATAGAATAATAAATTAACTAAAGCTAAGCCTCAAAGAATAATAATATTTCACCATTACGTAACGAGATGGGAACACGGGTAAACAGCGACCAATAAAAGAAAAAAATGTTCGCCCGACATTCATCCCAAATGTTCCAACCACACTCTGAGAAACAAAATTCTAATATTAAAGTCTTTCTACAAGTTTCTTTGCAATTGTACTACCTAACACTGCACTTCCCCTGGTGAGTTACGCAAGGAAATCAAACAACTTCCTTTTAACGAACGAAACTATTACTGGGGCTCTCTACCGAACACAATTGATGAGCCTGAGCCTAGCACTCAAAGAAAAACATGATAAAATTATTCTCCTGCATGATAATGCTCGTCCACATGTTGCGGCGCCGGTCAATACCTACTTGGAAACACTCAATTGAGAAGTCCTATTCCTCCCACCGTATTCACTAGACATTGTCCCTTCCTATTATCACTTGTTTCGATCGATGGCACATGGTCTGTCTGAGCAGCACTTCACATCATAACATACCAAAAATTGGGTCGATTCGTGGATAGCCTTAAAAAATGAAGCGTTCTTCCGTATGCTGCCAGAAAGATGGGGAAAAGTAGTGGCTAGCGATGGATCATAGTTTGAATAAAACATAAAGTTCCGTTCTTTCACAGTAAATGCCCAATTTTTGGTAGAAAACGGCGGAGACTTATTTATACTCCCTTTATATACATACATATATATATATATATATATATATATATATATATATATATATATATATATATCTTAGTTCTCCATAATTACTTTTTCACTTATTTGGGGAATAATGAGAATTGCATATGCCATTTCTCTATTAGGTCTAAAACCATGTTAGGAGTCTTCTAGGGATTTCTTAAATACTCCTCTTAGTCTTTTTCAAGCACTATAGCGTTTACTTTACCTAGTACGCTTAATAACGTAACTTCTTAGTGCAGCCATTTTTAATAAACCAGCGTGATTCTTCAGATTTAACAATCTTTTAGAACCCCTTCTGTATTCATTATTATCTTTATCATCTCTACTATTTTTAATTTCTTGCTTTAAGCATGTCGGTTGTTATATGATTATATTTTAATGCTTTTCTTAATTTCATTTTTATTAATGCGTTTTGGACTTATGGTTATATCGTCTAGTTGATCTTTATCTTCTATACTACTCACAAGGCTTCTACGGGTTTCCTTTCCAATCTTTTCTGCTTTTAGGTCCGCCTATTTTAATAAACCTTTGAAAAATCTCTTTCCTTGGTTTCTAATGTTTTTTCTTCATATTTCGTATTGTTCAAAAGGATAGTTTGTGGTTTACTTTATAGGCCGTTTCCATTTTGTTTTTGAAATCAGCCCAGGTTTTTTGTTTTACTTTTTCGTCTGTTTTTTAGTTTCTCATTTTTATTTATCATAATCTCTTTGGTTTTTCGTACTTAGATGATTTTGTAATGTGTTTTTACCTTGTAAATTTGTAATTTTGTTTTTCTACTTTAGTTTATATTATCTCTTTGAATTTATTCCTAATTTTTCTGTTGGGTCTTGCGTCTTTAACTCCGTTAATTTTAGGTTTAGGTATCTATTTTTAGTCCCCGTTTTTTTAGGTTCTAGCATCTTATTTTTTCATTTGTCAATGAAAAAAAATGAAATAAACTATGTGAGTATACTTTTAGACTTTAAACAAACTTAGAAGATACACATACAAAGAAAAATCTAATAGAAATTGATTTGAAGAATAAAAATATGCATTGGCGTATAAGAAACAAATTTCTGTTATTGTTGGAAAATAAATTTACGTTCTGCAAAACAATCAATAAATACAAATTAGACTTTGGTAAAGAATAGTGTGAATATTTAGGCTAGTCTAATGTCGATATTATTCAGAATTTCCAGTTGAAAGTGCGTAGAACAATCATTGATGCCTTTTGGTATGTATCGAACCGACTTTACACAACAAAGTCGTCAATGAAAGATCGTTAAAATATTAAGAGAGAATAGCAGTTTATCCAAACGAACTACTGGAGCCATTAACCAGGGATCCATGACACAGACGCTTCAAGAATAATTGATCACAAAATCTAGCAACATAAAACTATGTTTAATATTGATATGCATTATTTAGTATTAGTGTTTAACAATATTTAATATTAATTAGCAAAGTGAAGTCCTAATGCAAATAAAAGTTATCGAGTTAGTATCACTGTAGGTTCTAGAATCAAAGTAAAATAATAGAAAATTATTTAAAAAAGAATAGTAGCTCATTAAGTAGCAAAGCATTGCCGACATTCTTAGTTATATTTTAAAATTGATCAAATTGTTGTGAAGGATTTTTAACACTGCCGCTTAACTATTCTAGAAGATAAATACCGTTGTGTTAGAGAAGAACCTTTAGATTTAACTTATTACTTTTTTTATTCCTATTTTATATTTTGTTGGAGAAAAGTTTATAAAATTCGCCATAAATAATAGATTGGAAAATAATTAATTATCAAAGAGAATTTTCCAAAAAAATGATGTAAAAGTGCCATTTTTGAAAGAGAAAAGTGAAGAAAAAAGTAAAAAAATGTGAACCTATTTTGTAAAATTATAATTTAAAATCGGCCGAGCCGTTTGGTCGCAAAATCGGTCGCAAAGCGGTCGCGAATCTAAACGGTTGAAGATACAAAAAATTCATGAGAATAGAAATGATTTGTTATCACGAGATAAACATGAATTTAAAGTAAAAGTTGGTAAAATATTATAGAAACTCGAAAAAAAAAATTAAAACCCAGGATTTTTGCCAGAATTACCCAAATAAATAGGATAAGGAAAGTTGTGTGATGTTCACACCAGACTTTTCATCTACATTGTACTCCCATAAGTTTCCTCCAACATTAAAAAAAAGTACCAATGTTGTTCATATTGAATTCTAAGACGGGAGAAAAATAATGTATATTTTTTGTCATTTCTAATAACCAGTTGGTACACCATTTGACGCAGACTTTCATGTGTGAAACCATAAAATCTCCCCTCAATTGGAAGTAGTTGCTAAACTATTTGATTTTTTAATTCATAGCCTAATCCTGACTATCTTCTAATTTTTCTTGTCATTGCTTTTGAAAGGAAAACGTCAGTTATTTTACTTAGAAACGATAGTACTATACAAGGTACATTAAATGTTTTGGAAGTTTTTAGAATGCCCATTTTTTCCCACAGACATTCTAAGTTGTCTTCACCACATTCGCTTTTTTCTACTTCTTTATTTTGCTCTTACAACTGTATTTCCACTTACTTCTAGAATTCTAGGACTTATAATCTTATAGTTCACGGTAAATGCTTCTGCACCTTTCTATATTGAAGCAATAAAAAGGTTATTCCTTGTTATTAAATTAAAGCTTACATAATCTGCGGTTCCAAAAAATCTTACTAGACCAAATATGATTAATAATCTTAAGGAAACTCCAATAAAATATTATTCTTTACAAAAAATTACCAAGCTTTTGTAACAATAGAAACAAAAAAATTTCGTGCCAGATTAAGTTATAGACACATCTAATTTTTTAATTTTGCAACATATGCAAAAATTGAAAATATTTACATCTACTAGTAAATCATTAGTAACTTCATATATCTAGTAATAGAAATATTTCATCGATAATTGTGTACAATTTTAATGACCGATTTAAGATTACAGGATATAATTTTTTTTTATTATAGTCTTTATATGCCAATAGTTTATAAGTTAATTGTTTATGTTGCATTTTAAATATTTCTATTCGGTGTTGGCGTGTCTTTACGACACATAGGCATCTTCTAGCTTTTTCCACTCTTCCCTAATTTTAGCTGTTCGCTGCCATAATGGACCTGCTATTTTTTTTATTTCATCGGACCATCGTTTTCTTTGTCTTTCTCTTTTTCTTTTGGTTTGGAATCGGTTAGTCCATTCTGTCATGTGTTTTGTCTATTTATTTTATGTTCTCTGAGCATATGTCCTACCCACCGCCATTTGAGATGTTTTGTTTTGGTCACAACATCTTCTATTTTTGTTATGTGTCTTATGTCCGTGGCTCTTTTTCTGTCTCTTTTTGTATGTATATATGTAAAAATTAGGGAGAATCAATTAAATTCTGCAACAATTTATATGAGTAATAAATTAAATTAAAGTGAGTTCATTTAATCTTAAAATATATAATGCGAATGTTCCCAATAAGAAAAGTTAATGTTGGAAACATATCCAATAACGTAAAAATTTTGAACTTTTTAGATCATGTTTTTATAACTTTATATAGTATTTTTTTCCATAAAAATTCTGATTTTATTCTGAATTTTAAAACCCCAAGGCAAATATGATTAATATACTTTGTAAACTTCAGACACCAATCAATTACCATCTATAATATAATCTTTCAACCATGGAGAATGATTCCAATGGAAAATTGTGATAAAGAATTTAGTTAATTTAAAGCAAATAAATAAATATTTAGCTTCCCAAGCAGAGTTTCCAAGTGATTAATAAATAATAAGAAAAAAAAGCATCGGATAAAACTCATGAATAACGACAAAAAGGGAGTTAAGAAGAACGATTGAAGCATTACAAAATTACAAACATACAAAATCATTAAAAATTAAGTATATGATAAAGTTCTTTCAGATCTAAGACTAAAGATTACGCACCTTAAACGACCGCCATTATTACCCCTTCCTGAAAGTGAATGCAAGTACTCAATTATTAACTTTAGAAAGTCTGTAAGGCATAAACGAAAGTTAAAGCGATGGCGACCTTATCTGTGTATGTGTGTGGTATCTTCGGAACTAATTGACCGATTCACTTCATATTTGATCTATTTGGTCAGTAGATATTAGGTCGGTATCTTCCTCGATATTGAATTTCAGACTTATAGGTCTCAGTTGACCCGAGATACGGGGGTTACAAGGTCACATGTATGACTTACTTCGTTTTCAAAAGTTGCCTTTTTGAGTTTTATATCCGTCTTGTTTTTAATGACTGAGTAGGCCACCCACCAAGCATCAGAGAGCTTAGGGAAAAAACCCGGGTCCGTCCGCGCCGCAGCTCGCCTCTCAACCTCGAAACCAGGTTGGAGATGCTCTTTGTAATACTGCTTTTACTATTCTAGGCATCCTATCAAATAATTTTTTTAATTTCTCGAGTCATAATTTTCTCTAACCACCTTGAAAAAGACCCCAAAAAAAATTTTTTGAAGTGGAACTTTCCTTTCTTATTGTTATGTTCAGCTCATCCCGTAGCAACTCTATGGTATCATCAATTTAAGCATTTTTGTTCTTCTTCGTTTACTAGATAATTCTTACAAAACTTTGAAGTATGCTTAGGGTCGTTGTCTTGCATCATCACGAACCCTTCCCGATTAATTGCAAGCCAGATGGGGTGGCGCTTTTGTCAACATTTTTTTATAATGTTCTTTCCTCATGCCAACGACGTTTACTAAGATCCCCACACCAGCCAAAGAGAAGCACCGCCACGCTAAAACAGACTCACCTCGTGCTTGATAATCGGAATAATACAGTCCTGCATCATCTTTTAAGTCTTAGACCGACGCACGAAGATTCTCCGTTTCTGGTTGAAAATTTCAAATTTCGATTTATTGAGAAACGATGCTTTTGCGCCTACTAAAGTTGTTTGGCCATATTACCATTCCACAACAACGGTTTTTTGGTCGCAATACAACCATGAAGATTATCCTCTTGAAGACGTCGCTTTATTGATATTGTTTATCACCTCCCCGGTTAAACTCGGCAGCTATATCTGAGGCAGTTAATATTCTATTTTACATATTCATAAGTCTGATGAAATGATCTTCTGCATCGGATGTTACTTGGGCTGGCACAGGGCGACTTGGGTTCAATCCTGGATTCAGATGACTAGCAGGTGGCCTATTCGGTCACAAAAAGTGTTGTATCAAAGATGGTATGCGACTACCGGGCAGTGGGGGCCTTCACCTATCAGATTCCAGACCTTGCTCTCACATAGGACGCAGAGTCATAATTTTTTTAAGTTATAAATAATTGTGTACTTGCGTTCCCTGCAAACCAAGGTTAATAATGCAGTCATTTCTGGAACACTGCTTGCAACATCGACCCTTATCAGAGATGGTGCGTGTCAATTGGGCAATAAAGGTAAACATATGAAAACCTGAATCTCTCTATACGTAAGATCCTCACCATTAGTAAAAATTATTGAAAAAATACAGTAAACCGATCCGTGTTAATTAAAACTTACTGGTACAAGGCAAGTGGGCGATAGAAAGATAGGAAGATTAAAGTTGCACTGCAAAGTGTGTTAGGTAGGTGATCGCGTTTACGTTGCTGGCTATTAAAGGTGCAAGAACACGTCGGCTTAATTACTGGCAGGAGACAAAAATGCGCCAAGAATGAGTTCACGTCGTAATGAAGTCAGCTCCGCCGAACCCATCTCCGGCAATTTCTCACATGAGTAATTATGGTATCAGTGGAGAAAAACGTGTGATTGCAGCTTTTAATGGATATCTATTACCAGAGATTAAGATACCCAGCGTCGGTGTACCTGTTGTGCATCGAGCACCCAGCCATTGTGCTCGGCTCTGATTACGAGGCGAATTAATTTCGAGAATGCAAATAGAAGAGCGGGCGCTAAAAGCGATGCATGCAGCTCGCAGATGCTGGCTCCAATTTCGATCGAGCAAATAATCCATCAAATCAGACTAATGCTATATAATAACGATCGTTCCTCGTCTAAATTATAGTCCGTCCGCGACGCCCGGATATAGCAAATCAATTACCCGCATATTTCTGTTTCATGCGATTTAATACGCGGCTGCAAAGTAACCAGTCGAGATCTTCCTGGTTTTTAGCGCTGGCTGCCTTTATAAGGCGGCGGGCAAATTAACCGGCCGGCAAGGCGTTGCGCTACTATCGCTTCCGTTTCATAAGTACGTGAGAACGGCGCTTATCCGCCGATTTTTCCTTTGTGACACAATTTCATGAAAAAGTGGGAAATATGTTAGTGGCAAGCTATACGTGCTCGCTCGGAGTTCTCGGTTCTGGACTGCGGTCGCATGCTGAGTGGGTTCGATCCTCGCTGAAGTTAATTGGTTTAATTGGAGAAATACCACTATTTGGCTTTTTCCCAATCCGACATCATTAAACATTTCTTTTGAATCAGAGCATTGCCTGTTTTACTTATTTTCGAGTTGTTTCATGTTTAGACTCATTTCGTAAGTGTAGCTTAATCTAATGGAACATTCAAAAGTAAGTGGTCACGGTTTCTAATTTTCTTTTTGTTTCGTTTTGTTAATAAAATAACTCTAATGTTGTATGCTTGTCTTTACATATCCGAATCACCTGAAGCATAAAATGTTTCTGTTCCTTTGAATCTTAAACAAGATGTAGATATTTACTATAATTTTCACAAAAATGGTGAAACTGATGACCTCAAATTTATTATGAATTGGTTAACTTCAGCCTTTTTTTGTTTGCTAGTATAACTTTAAATAAAAAATGGTAACACTTTACTCCAACGTGTGGGCAAGACCTGCGAACTGAGAGGTTAATGTTCACATGTTTTTTTTTTTTACTGATACGGAGCGATGTGGTAAGCATGGCGCCTTCCACGATAGCCATTATTATCCTTTGTTCGAAGTGAAGGCAAGTACTCAATTATTTCTAGTGACTGAACAGATCAACTGGCAACTGAGCCTAAGATTGAACCCGGGTTCGTCCGCACCACAGCCAAGCGTCTCAACCACACGGTCACACCTGCATTGCAATATAACTTTGGTAGTTGTGTTTTTTAGTATTCTGGGTTGTACTACAACGTCTTCAACTATTTCGTTTTTGTTCTTGTACAACATTGACATATTTGACCACATTTTTGAGAAGAACAAAAGTGTAGCTCTTGCCTTAACAGCATTTGAGGTTTTTTGGACTGGCACCACATTAAATATCTGCGCGGGAGATGCATTAATTAAGAATTTGTATAATTTAGGAGTTGCACCCTTCGCCAATCTGATTCTGACTTGTACAAAGGATCTGAAGAAATGCAGGTACGGTCTGTATTTAGCAGAAACGCTAGAAAGTGCGCCCTAAACTGTTGCTGACCTGCTCGTTTCCTTCGGTAAAAACCCAAATACCGAAATTTAAATTATGCCGCACCGTGAGTTTGAATTCAACTGTCAATCTACATCGGCTGGTTTATGAAAAAGATACATTTAGCAACCTGCCCAGAGATTGCTTCCCCTCAAAATAGTTCATGGTTTTTCTCTTCTTAATAGCTCGGCTCGGCTTATTATTTAGGAGCCCTACACTTTCTGCTTGCAAGTCATCTCCCATGCTTCTTGTTGCGGAGAAAAACCATTTTTGAGTTTTATGAGTAGCAAACTTTTGCTTTGCTCTCGCACCTAACATTTCTGGGAAGCCTCATTCCTATTTTTGCAATGATATTATTTCTAGTTTGCCAAATTACGATCCTCAGTAGTATTTTATATCCTCGACATTCTTCTCGCAGTCACTTCTCTGATGTTTATTAGTAGATAATGAGACTACTACCACTACTACAGTAGCATGTTTGATGCCTACCAAAATAAACTTTGCCCTTATAAAATCACTTCACATTTCTTTAAAACAATCGTTTACAATTTGTACAAAAAGTAACTTTTCTTCGTTATAGTAAGTAATTATGAATGCTTCTAGCCTTAGAGTGTCTTCCTTTGAATTATTATGAGAGAGAGAGAGAGAGAGAGAGAGAGAGAGAGAGAGAGATGAAGATGAAGCACTAATAATTTAGGTAAATAGACCAAAACGTTAAGCGATGTGTCACGAACTACTAATTAATCTTATAGAAAGTGTATAGTAGCTTAAGATTACAAGTGTACACTGAACTAAAGAAATCTGTATTAACTATCTTTTGGGCAATATAATCGACTAAATATTTCAAAACGAATAAGAAGAAAACTGCACACTGCAGTACAATGATTAAAGTTTTTGAAACTGGTAAAGGGGGTGGAGAAAGTTATGCAAGTTATAAAATATACATAACAAGAAGCTTTGCAATTTCCAATAAGAAAAAACGAGTAGTTTAAGTACATTCTATTTAAGTTGCATAAGATAAAAAATTCTTTTAAAATTTAAGTTGGAGAAGCCGAAGGATGTTCTGATCGAGAAAATCTGTGTAACATACAGGGTGTCCTGCTGCGAATGCTGGCATTGCTTAATATTTTCTAAATTTTACTATAATCTAATTGAATTACAGATGCGGCAGCATGTTTGTTAAATTAATTCGCCTCTATGGACTATTGCTCTAGCAGAATATGTTGTTAATTGAAACGAGGCAGTTGTTTTAACTTTATCCACATGGTCATGCACCACAGTGCTATAAAATTGGAAAGTTTGCCTCTTAAAATGGCAGTTTTTTACTAATTGGTTGGTGCTACTCCGAAGACATTATGCATTGTGATCCAATCATGAATTAATAATTTTGTAAGAGCAAGTGTCAGATTTTTGAAGCAGCAGAAAACGGATAACAGATCAATTTTTTGTCACTAGTTTAATTTTGTTATTTTTATTTTTGTAAATGTAAAGCTGTGTAAATCGCAACGATTAGTATGCCATTAGTATTAGTAATTATTTAACTTAGATTTTATTACAAATGCAAAATAGTTTATTTAAAATGTCAGTATTCCGTTGCTCCATAAGATTTTTTAGTCTGAAGCTGTACAGTAAGCTAACAGTCAGTTAGGTAATCCAAGATCTTATGTAAGAAGAAATTTAATGAAATCGGAAAATCAAACATCATCTGCACATGATTTAAGCGCAACTAATCCATTGAAATACAGAAAATGCTTTAGAGAGCAAATATCCAATACAAGAAATACCCTAGCTTTGCCTTCATTAAATCTAATGCTGTTGTATGTCAAGATTAACAACAATAACAGAAGAAGAATGCACCCATACAACTGAATGCCAGACGATTTGTAACAAACTTTGCATAACATAAACTTAGGGAGAAACCCGCCAGTAACCTCAGCAAAAAGGAAAATTTTCCGGCGTCACTTAAATCCATTCCAAATGAGACTTAGTGCATTTTAGGTCGTGCTAAGCCGCCAACACAAATTACCTATTGTGGAATTAGGGACTTTTCGCTATCTTAGGAATGACGACAGCATCATCACATTACAAGCAGACAAAAGAAAATTCTACAATGATATTGCCACAGGAGGATTACACGAACAACTTACATGATTTTCGAACAACATGAGTAAACTAAAATAAAAGTTTTTCTTTAGATGATACCATTAGGAAAAGAATGAAATAAGATATTTTGCCCTTAAAAACATATAAACTCTTTAAAATCCACAAGGATGGATTTTAAACGACCTATCATCAGACCCGTCAGTTGCTCTATCTACAAACTGACCACAGATTCGTCCAACCTATTGCAGCTACGCAATGGACTTACTGGCAGTTACGTCAAGGACTTCACACATTTTATTAACCACCTTTAAGATAACCAGCTAATGGACGTCGCTGTTTACTAAAGTTTCTTCGAGATGCCTTGGACCAATTTAAGCAGCTTTTTTACAGTAATATATTACAGCTATTTTAATGACTGAAAAAATTTCCTTAGTTTTGTAATTGTCAATTTCTGCATTTGAAGAGATTGTCATTAACACATTAAAACCCGCGCTGTACCTAAGATATGGTGATGGCACGTTTGTGACATGGAAACATGGCGAATACACAGTTTATCATTGAAATCGGAAGATGAACAAATGCAACACACTGTGTACATAAAGCTCACGCATACTGATACATACCTTTACAATTAAAAACCAAAGGTGAAAAAAACGGTTGAAAAACATAAGGCTGGAGATAAAAAGGACAATAAAATTCACTATTTAAAATTAACCATCTTTTCTAAATAAACACGATATGGAAACCATCTATACCACCACAACAAAAGCGCGTGATTAGCTTCGACCACAACCAACTCTAAAAATTAATTCATTGCTTGAAAGCCCCGAACATGGTAATGAGTCTAACTATATAAACTATTACTAAATTATACACAGAAGCGGTGAAAATTAATAAATTTAAATTGCCGAGACTTTTATTTGTCGGGAAAAACAAATTGCCATGTTATAAAGAAGCCAGAACAACTACTAATGTCAGCAAAATGTTAGCAGGTAGTCCGTTGACGTCTGTAGTAGTCCCTCACCACCTTAATTTTTCTTAAAGGTAAAGTACACGAGATACTAACTCAATTACAGAGGATTTTTCTTTTGGAAGTATTCATCGTGGCCATGGGCGAAACTTCAGAGGGTTGCAAGCTTGATGTATCTAAAGTTTACATAGGAGGGATTTTGAGAAGTAACGAGTCTTCTGGGAAGAAGCCGTATAAATTGAAAGCTAACACAACCATTTACATATAAATCTCCTCTAAGCCGTCAGGCCTGGTAGTGCCACAAAATCAACATGGGCACATTAATTGTCAGCCACCATTAATTAGTAACGACCAGGAAAACTTAAATGCAGCGTGATTTTCTTGAGGAAATGCTCTCGCCTTCTTGCAAATCATCTATAAATAGGACATTGAGTTGCTTGTTAGCGTTGTAAGGGTCACAATTGATCATTCTTTACCCATGCATCAATTTCGAAAGGGGCTACATAGGGAACGAAATTTTCTACCTCTCAAACATTTATTGAAATTTGTGGGTATAGGAAGTACGCAAAATATTACAAAAACTAAAATAAAATTTTTCTGCTTCTGTAGACAAAATTTTTGAAACACTTATACAAATTGCAGTTAAAGTAATCTATATAGAAAGTTTGAAGATCAGAAGCAAATTCCAACCCGGTCGGGTTGCGTTGGAACACTAATCGCAGTATTGAACCGGAAAGACGAGAAACACTCGATCAAACTTTCTCAGGCGCTTGACTTTCATTGTAGCCATCGCGCATTAGCCGCTCTCATTTTCTCGAGTCGCAGATTAATTTTACTGTTGCCCTTTAGGAGCCGGCTTTCGCTGCGGCAACAAAGGCAGCCCTCGCTTGGGTGCTCGAAGCGCCTGAAGTGGCAATTCACCGCTTGCAGTTCCATATGGGCGGTGAGAACCGCGCAACTTAATTTTTAACTCGGTGGAGTGGTGCTAAGACACCAAGCCGAGGGTTCGAGCTGCAGATATGTATCGCGCGAGGTAATTTAATTAATGCCGGACGGTTGCAGCGGGGCGCAATCATGCAAGGGTTATTAGCTGGTTCGTGAAACGCGCCACATTTGCTGCTTGGTGTCGGTTTTTTTCTAGTTTAATTCAGAGAATGGTCGACGTATTACTGAAGAGCATTTGGAAATTATTACTTTTATATAGTATTCCATTTACTCATCCTATCTTTTTAGATAGATTGCAAAAAATATTCGATTTAGTGAAGACCAACATATTGTACACTACCATAATGGTATGTTCGGTATTTAGAAAATCCACAAAAAAAATTCCTCTACTTTTCAGAAGATGCACTATTTTTTTTCTCCAAACTTATCTGTTTCAGCCCAACTAATTATTATAATGATAATATTGGTCTAATGAGACTGGGGCTGGTTGCAAAGAAATTTAATTGTGGCAGATAGTACATTATTATGGAAGGAGCATTTTCTTATCTGTGCAACCCCTATGACCCATAATTTGCAATGGAAACTTGAAATAATTTTTTGTTGGTTTTCTTTGACTGAAGCATTCGGTGCACGATAACCAAAGCATTCTTCGCTAGCAGGTGAAAGTTAGTAAAGTATTTTTAGGCGGTTTTTATTACATTGAGCATATAATATAAGAAAGATTGAAGGGACGGTGTAGCAGTGTAGGGTGGTTCAACAGATTGTGGAAGCACATATGGTGGTGTATTTCAATAGCACTAGCTAGTAAATTGTCGTCTGTAAAGATATTACTGTTGTATGGTTTGATGACAAAAGCTTTAAACCTTTTTTTATATTGACGGGAGAGACTTGAGGAAGTGCATTTTGAACTAAAGAAAATACGTCATAAAGAGTCATTTATTTTGCAAGGTTGTTTTTAAAGCAATAATTTAAAAATAAATTTTGAAACCCCCCTAAGAGTTAGAATTGGTGAAAGTAATTTGATAAAAGAAACAATGTTACGATGTCATTTCTCTTAGTAAAAGTAAAGGTTCTTGTTGTCAAATGAGATTTCTGACTATACAAAAGCAATATTATAAAATGTTTGTACACGAGAAGTAAAATGTATCATACAATTATAAATTTATCGACCGCAATCTACCTTAACTCATTAACAGCACAAATTAGGGATCATCTCTTTTAAAATTATTTCGAAATTTTTTCTAGGAAAATAAATTGCAAGATTCCTAAAAATGATGAGACGTTTTATTTATTGTTAATACTTTTAATCTACGATTAGAAAAGTACTTATTATTTTTTAAAAAATTTGCTAACTAATCTTCTTCCACACAGAAAAACTTTTAGGAGTATCGGTAAAAATAAAACCAATGAGTCTAGAATATCTAGCACACTTGCGCAAGGTTATTACTCTATCTAATGTTTAAGACCAACATAGTATTAATAAAAAGCATAATGACTTTACAATAATTTTTAAAAATTCAGCTTAATGTATTACATTATCTTACATCAATTTGTTTTTAAACAGTAACTCTCACGTAAGCAGATGTACTTGCAATAGTCGAAGTTAAAGATAACTTCAAATAGATGCGAAGGCTTTCATGGCCGGTGTTACGGTGCATCGTGTAGTTGGTTCTCGAATTATAAGGCCGTGGTCGGAGTTTAGAAACTCTTGACGTTTCGTCCACAACTGCGGCAGACATCTTCAAAAGAAAATTTTCTAAAGAAAATAAGTGACTGTTCCGTGCGTTTTCGCTTTTATACTCGTGCGAGTATGGTAGGGATGGTGTTGGGTGACCGTTATTGACGTCACCGGGATAGTAGATAAAGTAATCGGGCTAGCTGCTGACGTCACTCGGGTCGTTACAGGTAATATTTTGGCATTTTCTGACGTCACTCGCTCTTTCGCCGTATCGCGGTTTGTTTTTTGCCACTTGAGAGAGATAAATCAAGACCTGGGTAGATTGAATCCGTTGTCCCTGTTAAAATTATTTTTATATTTATAAATATCCACCGCCTCGCTGTATAATCTCGGGTTAGTAATTTCTACAGTTGGATAAAACTGTTTTATCCGACCAAAAAACTAAAGTTCTGATTGACACCAAATTTGGTACAGAAGTACTTCAGACCAAAACAAAGCATGAGTTTGATTTTCAATTAAATTAGGCAATTTTTTCTCCATGGCGTTAGTTAAAGCTTCCGGTAGTTGCAAATTTGGGTTTACACCCTTCTCGTTTTTATTACTTCTGACATTTCTTCAAAAACTCTTCGCATAGCTCTCTCTGCATAAAATTGGAGAGAGCGAGCATACAGCCTTGCCGAATAATTATATTAATTTTTATTGATTCTGTTGTTTCTTCGTTCATTCACATCCTTGTATTTTTGTCCCCCATAGAAATATTTTATAATTATAAGCTCCTTACCATTCAGTCCAATTTTCTGCAATTTGTTTAGTAATTAGTCATGCTGTATTCTGTTGAACGCTTTTTTGTAGTCTATATACCACCCATACACTTATTTGTCGAGTTCTAAACAGCATTCTCTTAATACTACTAGAGCAAGGGTTGCTTCTATTGTAGTCAGACATATATGAAAATCAAATTCTTATTGACTAACCCCATCTTCATGTTTTTGTCTAATCTTATACTATATTACAAGTAGGAACATTTTCAAGACATGAGACATCAAACTGATGCCTCTATAATCCTGACACTTTTACTTTTACTACTCCTTTAGTATATTGCCATTTACGTATATATTACTATATAATTCTATCAGTCTTTGTATACCAGACTTTCTGATGTATTTAAAATAGTCCGCTGCTACATCACCGCCGCCTTAGTTTTAGTCATCCTAATTATATGCAAAACTTCTGATTTAAGAATATATGGATGTTATACCTGGGCTATTAATACTTCTTACATCACTAAACAATTCTTCTATGTATTTTTCCCATTCTCTTTTTTTCTCTTCCATGTTCAACACCATCTGATTTCTTTCGTTTCGTATTTTCATTAGCATTCGTTTTTTATAACGTGCTGTCATTTCTTGCAATCTAGTTCTTTAAACGCATCTGCATCTTTTTGTTGCTTCTTTTTCCTCCTTTCGTCCATAAGATTTTTTTTATAGCTTGTTTAAGATTGACCTGGGTTTTTAATTTTGTGTATTATTGTTGTTTGTTTTTTATTTTTCTTGCATTTGCACTGCTTTCGGTTCATTTAGTTTTGCCTTCAATTTGTTTCTTATATCTTTGTGTGTTAGTTTTTCCAGTAAATACTATTATTTATTTTTAAAGTTTATGCTTATCTTTATTACAACTGGATTGTAGTTTGATCCGATGTCAGGAACTGGATACGTCCTTGTTTATCCAGATATAAAGTATAAAATATTTAATATCACTAGGTCATGTTTTTGTCAGAACTGTAATAGTCTTGTGCCTCTATCGTTACTGTTGTCCAATTCAAAACTATCCACGATGTTTAGTTCTCTTTCTTCTTCTATCTGGGCATTAAAGCTCTCTATCAATAAATTTACGTCACTTTTCTGTATTAACTTGTATATGTCTGTTGTAGTTTTATAAAAATTTTCTACTTCTCTAAAGATGCATAAGCCTGTTTGATGTTTATATTAGCCGATTGACCTGTTAATTGTATCATGATTCTTATCAGAAATGGGTATACAATCTGTTACAGTTTTCGAGATCTTTTCATTACTAGAATACCAACTGTGTATTGTGTCTTTTTATTGTTTTTTCTAAACGAATAATAGAATGGGTATTCGGTTGCTGCATATACCCTTATTTGTCTATCTAACTTCATTTAAACCAAATATATCGATATTCTTTCTAATTCATTAGTTAGATTAGTTAACTTTTCAAGTTTTAGTAAACTTCTCACGTTTTATGTGCCAAACCTATTAATCAAATTTATATTTAGTTTGTTTTCGGGAATTCTTCACACCCTCTGGTTACCTGAAACCTGAAGACTGAAAACCGTGTTTTGATTTGTATTTACCATAATAATTATTTTTAGTACCCAACTGCTTGATGAATAATGTGATGGTTTCCCATTTGCCTTCCACAACGTGGTGTTGTAGCTAATTATTCTAGATTCTAGACCCAAATACAAGTTTCCGATCCGTAGCTGTTTATGTTTTCGTGACCACCACCTACATCTAGTATTGCTAAAGCCACTTTGGCAGTTGGTTCTGGTCCGCCCCGAGTATTTAGTTTCCTCAGTACTGACCATATTTGGTGAGCATTCCTTTATTCACCACCTGGAGAGGCGTTCGATGGAGGACCAGCAACCTCGTACAGGTATTAGACATTAGTCATTAAGAATTAAATATTAGGCACTAGGTACTGAAAACTAGATACTGGTAATGGATGCTTCATGGTGAAGGTAACACAAGACTTCTAAAACTTTGACAGCAATAATTGAAATTTTAATTTAGGTTTATTCCAAAAGAAATCTCCCAATTTCATGAAATCACGTTATTCCCAGCAAGCTCTTGCCGCTGAGTTTGGTGAGTTGATTTTTTCCATGCTATTTCTAGTTTAGCACTATTATATTTCAAGTAAATATCCCCCTTTTATTTTTTTCTTGAGAGTCATCGGTTGTTAATCACCATAGTTATTTGTAATTCAAAAATTAGCGATGACGGACTCCACTTCCACAACAAGGCTTTGATCTTTAGTTACTGCGATTTCTCTGAAATGTTGTTTTACGTTTTCCTTCAAAAGCAAAGCTTTCTTTCCCGTTTACGTTTCATTCTTATTATAATCCTTTTTTTACACTTCTAAATGTTTTTTGTTCTTTTAATTTTTATTTAAAACATTTAGAAAGTTTCTTCGTACTGACAATCATTTCTTTGAATTTTTTAAATGTTTTTTTGTATTTTTGCATTGTATCTTCAAAGCACAGGAATGTCTTTTGATACTTGCTTTTATATCTTCATCCAATCTTCTTAGTATTTAAATTAAAAAAACTTAATTGTTAAGCAAGAATCATTTATGGTATTTGCATTTTGTCTTTGTTTTTTAGTTTTATATTTTTATTTTCTCTAAGGCGATCCTAAAACGCTTATTTAAAAGGAACTCAACATTAATTGTTTTAGTTGCAAATGAATGTGAAATTAATGATCTATATATTTTACTTCTAGTCTAGCCTTGAGTGCATACATGAAAGTATGATAGTATGGCATGGTGTCTTCTTTTAATGCACTTATCTATTTTCGGATATTAAAAAAAAAACATTTCTATGTTTGTATTTAAGATGAATAAAGTTTGGTATTAACAAGAAGGCGTTACTTTTCATGCAGCAGAACAAGCCATAGATATTTTGTACTGCTAGCTTCCCATCGCCTAATTTAAATTTGGCGATAGTACAATCTAAAAGTCTCATTTAATAGAGACTGATTTTTTGTGGGGCTTTTGAAGTCAGGAATTTACCGAATACGCCTCCAAATAAATGATTCATAGAGTGAAATTTAACAATTAAAAAATGTTAATGAGCGTTCGACAAAAATGCAAAGTATCATGATCCCTCCCCCGTTCCTGGAATTAGCATGCGCGATTTAATGAACCGTGTTACGGTGCACGGTCGATTAAAAATCGCGATTTTCCAGGGCAGTAGGCCCCGTCCCTCGACCGCAGCTGAAATTCGAAGTCCCCGGCCGCCGTGCATCAAGTATCACTGTTGGGCTGGTAATCTGATACGGTTCGCGTCCAAATTAAAGCAAAGCTGATCAAATGTTGTGGATAAACGGAGCCCGGCCGCCACATATCGGGTTTCAGGGCGCCGCTGGACTTCGCGATGCCACCCGGTACCGATCGCGCGGGCCGATCTGCGACTTCGCGGAGGTCCGCTCCGCCCCAGCCGAAAGCTCGCAGAAAGCAAACCCTCCACATTTCGAAGCCACTGTTTGAAAACACTTTAAGAGCTTGTTTATTTAAATAATAGAGAAGTACATATTTTTATGTACCCAGTAACTCAATACGGGGTGGTTCTATTTTGCCTACAGTGATAGTCCCCATATGCCGTTGGCAGCACTGGCGGAAGTTTGGCGCCACCGAGCCTCGTTTGTTTTTCTCAACCCCGAGACTTGCTTTGTCACTCTGTCAGTTTATAGACGGCGGAGATAATATCTATTGTTAATCTGTTTTATAAGAGATGCCTAAGAGCTCGCTTTAATCGCGCCCCCTTTTTTCTAGGACGCGTGAGTAGTCTGGCGTCAAGAGGAACATTTTTTCGGTTCAATGTGTCGGGAAACAAGTTCGGCTAATTGGTATCTGAGTGATTCCCCGCTCGGCGTTATTGAATATTCATGCCGAAGCTGCGATGAAACGCGGAGAAAAGTGTAACGACCCGTTTCTCATGGTCGCGAATGGCAGAATCGGCAAAATTGTATAAATAATCATTCCGAGACCGCAGGAGTTCACGTTTTGATATCCGCTGCAATTACAGGATTTCCTGCTCTACGTGCTGGCTCGGTAAGACGTGGTAATCGGGCCAAGATTAGTCCGTGGTAATGATGATAATTACTCCAAACGAGCAAAGCTTCGGAAGAAAGTGTTTGGCGATGCCTCGCTTACATAGAGACGTTCTGCTTTCGGCGGGGTGAAATTGAAAAAGTATCGGGTGATGTTCAAACAGCAGCGCCGCCTAAAATTCTGTCAACTGGGCCGCTGCGTTTTGCTGTAGATCAAACTTGGGGCGTGGGAACGTGGCACATGCCCCACGGTGAATAAGCTCTCGATGGCAGTGCTACATCATCCTGACAGAAATTAATTCGACATTCCATGTGATGTATTTACTTATAACGTGTGCTAATTAATGGAATCTCAAATGTTGCGCAAGAAAAATTTTTCGATCCACAGACAAAACAAGAATTTTGAGTTTCAGGACTGCTAATATCAATCACAAATAACAAAAAAGAATTCAAAATTAGTTCTATTTACATAAATTAAAATAATAATCTCAGGATCGATGCACGCTGCGCCATATGTCGATCGCAGCCGTTATTATAAGCAAGTGTTATAAAGCGCAACTAAAACCTACCCTGTTTACATTAACCCCTTTTTTTTTTAACATACTATGTAATGTTGGCTTACAAATGTAAAAAAATTCAAATGATCGATCCTCAGTGCCAGCGCCAGCTTCTATGCGATATCTTTCTTCTCCGAGCGCAACACTATGAGACGGCTCATCATTCGAATCTATTTTTTTTTATTATTTGCATATTTATAGTCTAGTACGGAATGCTAGTTATTCGATTGTCAGTTATCCGGATGATTAGTTATACAGAACTACTTTGTCGGCAGTCTTGCTATGTTAAATAAAGCTGATAACTTGCCAATATATAATAAAATGATAGATGTATGATAGTAGTAAATTAAAGAACACAATTTGGTCTATGTAAGTTTTATTAATAGTTAAGCGTTTTTGAAAAATTTGGAGCACAATCAAACTACATAGAGAAACGGTTAGAGAAGAAAATAAACCGAAACTAATAAATAGCTTCGCTAATTTTACTTCCTAATAGTAATACATAATGACATTTTCATATTTTGGAACCACATTTCAGATGGTACAAGTTTATAAGTTAGTTATTTAGAAAATCAATTATTCGGATTAACCTTTTCTCTGGTAGTCTTGATAACTAAAATTTTACTGTGTTAGACAAATCTGCGGCATAAGAACCTTCTATTGATAATTAGTTTGTTTTTATTTTGAACAGACTGACTCTTCAAAGTAAGTTTTTATTAGTCTTCTGAGTTCAAGATCTTAATGTGCGTTTTGCAAATAGACAAATAAATACTAAAGGATTAATATATATGCTCTACTCGTCTCCTGGGGCAAATGTCTGTTAACCTGCAAAGATGGATTCGTCCCACGCAAGCAAAGAAAACAACTCTTACCACGAAAACAAATGCTTCTTGTTAGGCGAATAGCAGCAGGCGGCTGATAATATAGAGGCAATAGAGGCGATAAAAACAATGAATAATAAAGGGAAGAGGAACATACACCCGCGGTCTAAACATGAAAAGTGCGCGCAAGGGCATATTATTCTCTTTCAGTAATTTAGGACGGAATACTAAATCAACGTGGTCACTTGTGTATTTACATGGCAGCAAATTTCTGTGAATCTTTACGTTTTGAATGGAAAGTTTTGCCTTGTTTTGTGATAGATTGTATTTTAGAGTTTTACGTTTGAATGTCATATGTTTATATTTATATTTAGATGTTTTCAAAGGTGGATCAAGATGTGCGTGCTACAATAATTGTACGATAAATACGGCGATAAACTAAGCGCACTATCGCGGATTTTGCAATAAGCAAGTTGTCTTTGCACTTTGATTGATAATACTTATCGGATAAATAGATAATTTAAACTTTAGCGATGGATATAGTATCGATTTGGAAAGCTCAATTTAATTTTAAAAGAAAATTTTGTATGCCAGATTATTGAGTGCTTATACTTACTCCAAATAAAAGCTGACGAGCAAAATTTATGCACTTCCTGAAATGAACTTAACTGTTGTATTGCTGAAGCTGGTTGATTGGGTAGCTTTCCTAGTTTTGAAGTTCGATTAGAAGCGTCGATATTCAATAAGGATAATATTTTCGAAATAATTAATCACCTCTTCATAAACACAGTACATTGTTCGATCCGATTTAGATTGCAAGTTAATAAACTTTATTTAGATAACTGATCATCCAGATAAATAATGCTTTACAAGGTAATTATAACATTTTATTACAAGTAGGCGTAAGCATCTGAACTATTTTGTGGCTTTTACTCTGTTGTGCGATGTATTTAAAATTTCCATTCATTTTCTTGCAGCACAGCGGTGTCATAGTTTCTTCAATTTTATTTGGGCTAAAAGGGAGTAGAATTTCCTGGGATCGCGGTTCTAGAAGCCTGAGAAATCTCCAATATATTGTTCTTTATATTAGAATTTTTTAAAAATATACCCAGTGAGCGCCTAATTATATTCTGTGCAAAAATTAAAAGAACAACTGAATTGTCTTTTATTTTATTGCCGCAGAAAAATAAAACGTTGAAATGATAGTCCAGACGAAATAAGTAGCTTGCTTCGAAAGTATCGAGGCATATGGTACAAAAAATTACAATTATAATAACAAAAAATCTACACGAGATGCAAGAAATACAACAAAAATTTCAATGGATCATGAGCTACAGACCTTAAATATAAATTAGACCTGAAATGAATTATCATTATATTGTTTATAATTTTTTATTGGAAATACCAGATTATAGGCAACACATTACTAACGGAATCCCAAACATATTTATTAATGTCCCGATAAAATTACTTTTGAGAAATAAATTATTCGTGCAGTTCTGAAATAAAATGCAGATCTGCCCCGGCCCCTTTCAGTGGCTAGATGTTGAGGAATAATTTGTCAGCTACTTAGGGTTGTAAATAGACCACCCCGCGCAGCAGGAGGCCCTGCTAACAGCGGTAATGAGGCGAGGAGCCATTCGGAAATCCAAGGATTTAATGTTCCTCAACTAACCCGGAGAAGCTTTTAGCTTAAGCCATATTGTGGTTGTCACAATCCCGCGTCACGTTGAGGAAGTCAGCTAATTTTGCGTTGCAACCCTGCCCTTCAGGGCGTTGCGGCCCACGGCTCTAAGTTGCCCAAATCTGCCCTGCGATGGACTCGCCTTTGTGTACAGGACGGATTAAAGAAGACATCAAACATATTAAATTCTTGCTGCTTTTCATATTTCTGGCATTCTCTCGAATTAAACAATGATTCATATATCCATTGTGTTGGATCTGTCTTTAATGTTGAAGCTAAAAAGTTGTATTCCTACTACGAAACTGTTCTATGCACAAGATGGTTTAAAAAATATTTTAAATCTTACACATAAATCTTGATTCTGTTCAGAAAATTTTTGATTATAATTTCGCATAAACTCTGATCAGTATCATCAGTAATATGTCGGATGTCGTTATTGTGGTCGTTAACTGTGTTACTGACGTAGACCTTGGATTTCAGGGAATCTCACAAAAGAATAGCGTGGTATTAAATTACAAAAGTTGATGTCAGCATTTAATAAAATTATGCGACCAGAACATTGTTCGTGCAGTTGGAGCTATATGACAAATGACGCCGTCCTGCCCATACGGCTTATTACGCTAACTGATCAAAATCCAAACCAAACAGTGGCCGGTTGGGAGTACAGTGCTTGAATTACGAGAAAATTTTCTGAATCCTAAATGCGATAATTTTGAAAATTTACGATCCCGTGGGCTTGAATTGCGCTTTCTCGCTGAATAAACCCGAAATAAAATTAACGAATCGTCGATGATGAAAATTGTCAGCGGGCTTAAGCTCTTTTATCGGTTGAATTTTGTATGATGTAGGTGTCTTTAGTGAATATTCGTTGAAGGAATATTCTCGAAATGTCCTGTTTTTGGATTTATAGCGATACTTTGACTATCAATGGTTTTTACGGGACCTTACTTCACGCTAATAACTCATACGGTCTTGTAACCATTAGCACTCTAATTTTCTCAAATTTTGTAACTAATCTCTACGCCCAAATACACTGCAATTACCGTTAACTTGAATTTATATTGCTTATTCCCCTGTTTACTTTTAATTATAAGGTCCTGCTTTATCCTTATAGCTCATTTGACAAATATCGTGTATTGGGATTTCTTCTCATTTATTATTAGCCCAGATTCTTTCGCTTCGCCTTCTAATTCTATTTTTTAGACTTATGCCTTTATTAAACTTCTTGGCATCCTTCTTCTATTTCTGTTATCCTCTTCTTTAACTGTTTTCGCTTCTTTTTTCTGCATACGTCGTTTGCGAGATTTCTTGCTCTTTTATAATCTTCTTCATTCTCTGTGGAACATCTTTGTAGAAGCTTCAGTCTTGCCTGTCTTCTTGCTCCTGCCGCTTCTTTACACTCTTCCTCATACAATTCTTTACTACCTTTTGCTCCCTTTTCCTTAACCCTTTCTGCTTTTGTTAATATGGTTCTTTGTAAAGAATTTTATTTCTTTTCTATATCTTCCTCCCTACTTATTTCTTGTCTCTGCCTTATATATATATATATATATATATATATATATATATATATATATATATATATATATATATGCAGCCCTATACGTTTTTATTTGTCCTATACATAGCCCGTGTACCTGTTCAATTAACAAGTGATTAATTTAATTAAATGTCTTTTCATCTGGGCCCTTTCATGTGGTTGTGTAGATATTTTTGCGTTCTTGGAATGTGTTTTTAATTATTATCGGTTTCGATGCAGTGATATTTATAAGTTTTTAGCCATTCTTGTTGGTTTTCTCATCTAGGCTTCATTTTCTTGTCATTAATATGTTTCTTTCTTTTCCCTATCTTAGTATTTATATCTCCAGCTACTACTTTTATGACATAATTGGATATATTTTCTATTAAAGTTTCTATTTTGTCATAGAATTCATCTTTGATTCTTTCTTCAGTGTCTTTTGTGGTGCATGAACGTTTACAATACTAATCTTCCTAAAAACATATTTTAATCTTAGGTAACTTAATTTTTCATTGACCACCTTGTAGTTTACAATTGAGTTCTTTATTTTTTCTTTAACCAAAAATGCAGGCCCTAGTCTATTTTCAATTTCTTCCCTATTAAACCAAAGATATTCTTGGAGTTTTATATTTGAAACTCTTATATTTATTTTTTGCATAATAAAAACATATAAGTTGTATTTTTTTGCTTTATTTGTTAGTTGTTTTATCTTTCCCTACTTCTCGAGGCCTTGCAAATTCTAGAATGCTATGTTTATTTTATTATTTTTACCGTTCTCATTTGTCATCTTGTTATCTTTTCCCGTTATTTTATTGTTATTTTCTTGTATTCGTTTTTTCCTTACAATGCCTTATTTCTTGTTAGTTTCGTTATCATAAAAGATATTTGAAAGTGTTGACTTATTTCTGTGTTTATTCCACTATACTTACTCTTCGCAATTACCCGTTGTTGTATCATCTATTTCTATACGCCGATACCTTATTTTCACTTTTTCTTCATCTCGTGGATTCTCTTTTAACTTTCTTTGGGTCTGTCATTCCTGTACCGTTAAGTCATTCTCTATTGTATATTCGTTTCTTTTAAACCGCGTTTCCTTCTCATTATGCCTGCTTTTTTCCATTTTTATTTTTGTTATAATAATCTTGTTTGATTTATTTTTTCCTACTTTGAATCAATCCTTGGTTGGTTACCGAACTCATATTTTCTTTCTTTTAAGCTCTTATTCTAGGTTTTGTCTTGTATCTGTAAATTTTCTTATTTTTTCTCTCTCGTTTATTTAAAACTTTTCTTCTAATTTTATAACTCTTAACTTTATATTTCCCCTTTGTTCTTCTGGATCCCTAATTTAAAATATTTTTTCATTTTTTCTAACAGCTTCATTATATTATCCATTTCTATTGCTTTTGTATTTTTTTAAATGTTAAGATTTGTGGTTTTTCTTGCTTTACCGTATCCTTATTTTTCTTTTTCTCTGTGGTTTCCTTTTTAAGAGTTTGTTGTATTTTTTGGCTTTTTCAAAAGGCTAGGAGTTCTGTTGTGTCGTACAAATTCAACGTTTGGCGACACACTCGAAAAGGCCTTGTTCGTGCGCAACTGTTGTTATCATCGATAAATAGCTGATTTATGGCTCTTACCTTGCCGATCCGTATGATTTGATAGAGTATTTCTGTTATATTTGAAAGGTTTTCCTTGCTTTGACGCATACATGGAAAACGATTTTAATTGCACTGCATAGCGGACCGTACTTACGGTTATACACCGACGTTCTGTCGTATATCTCTAACTAATCTGAAGAACTGTAGTAAAGTATTAGAGTTGCCGGATGCTGAACGAAAGTGGAGATGAAAGCAAATCTTCGGAACAATTTGGAACATTCGGTCTGGCGCGATTCGTCTAGACGAAAGTAGACCGGCGTTTTTGCTCGCCAACAGCCGCTTATCAAAGAGACAGCCCGGCGAAATTATAAGCTCGTAGGTAATCTGAGAGACTTGTTAAAATAATAGAGTTGTAACCGAATTAAAGTACGGGCTCGTCGCCAACAGGCATTGGTTTAACATAACACATCACGGGGCCGGGCATGTTTGAGATGGGACAATCTAATTCCAGCCAGCTCTAATTTTGTTATTTCTGCTCGCACACAAAACCCAGGGCTAATTCTGGCCACAAAAGCAGCAGTTTTCAATTGCGCGGAGTTCCGAAGCGAGGCCTACGCTTGCCGGACAATCATCCAATTTTCTCGTACCGTCGGCGGCACAAAAGGCCCTCGGATGGGCTGTATCGATGTCTCCGCGGCGTACAATGTCATGAAACTGATACGTTGCCTTTATTTTTCGCGAGCAATTATGCCGCAAACAAAGCCATTCGAAAAATACCGAGCGATCGGTCTATGGCTCAGGCATCTTAAATTTTCAATGCGGCATTGAGGCCAGCATTGTTGGGCTCGCGCCGTTTCGTTCTTGTCCGTACTGCATTCAAAAAATGAGCCGGTTGATAGGGGCAGTGTCGTGTAGGGATGCAACGTGATAGGTGTGCATTACACGACCTTTGTTGGGAATGAATCTGCTGGAGTGGGGCTCGGTCTTTGTTTGGGCTGGATTGAAGTAACTTAAAAAATGGATAGTGTTTTTTGAGCAGCTTTAGACTATTGAGATATTACCGAGCTCCAACCTCAACCTGAGATAGTTCTGCAACGTTTATCGATTCCTCGCGAATAGAATGCGCCGAGAACGATATATTAAGTCGTATCGCGAAGTGCCGGTAGGTACATTTAGTATTCATATTCAGAGATGGTATCGAATGACTGCTGCACCGCCCTAATTGCCGTGTATCGATGCAGTGCCCTTTGTATCGCGGCTCAGGCCATGGAAACAAACGCGACACGTCCATTATGCAACATGGCCGCTTTGTTCCTATTTTTGGCCACCACGCCCTTTGAAATGATACCAGTTTCAGATAATGCGGCGCTGGATTTTCTGGCTGGCTGCAACGAGCATCTGCGGTTGTCGAATCTGCTGCCTTAGCGAAACCTAATTTTGCAGAACTTAAACGTAGTCTCTAGGTTGGACAAGGAAACACAGAGACACCATGCATCCATAGGTTTCTCTTAAAGACACCAGCATTGCCTCGTAGTCTCCCAATGTCAATACATCACTTTGACTTTTTGTGACTTCACAATTTTTAGCACAACCCAAATTAATTTCGACTCTAAAATACTTATTGTTATGATTACTAACGACTGCTGAATCAAGCGCACAAGCGCGCATTATGTAACATTGCTTTATTGCCTCAGAGATGGTCATGATGTCATTAAGTTAACAAACTAAATAATTTATTCCGTTGGGTATTTACATTTAACGTTTCGAATAAACAACTTTTATGGAAGCGAATTAACTTACGCAATATCAATTATAGCGGCTTAATTATACAGTCGGCAGCCCGCGGTCAATTGCAACAATTTTTATATATCCGCTGATAATCAAGCTACTCGCGAAGAAAGTTGCTTAGGGTGATGGGCGATCCTCGCAATTACGGGGAAATAAAAAAAGAAATAAACAAGAATTTTGTTTATTTAATGGCACAGGTTGCAGACTTAATTTTGTATAAATAAATATCCGGGCTTATTTGTAAATGTACATTAAAGTCACAGGAAGTACAAACAACCAAAATTTATTTTAATCTATGAACTACATATATATTCTACTACAGATTCTTTCGACACCATAATACTTCAAGCTGGTGGAGCGTAGGATACTGTTCTGTTTTGATGAAGCTTTATTATTATTATTATTAAATAAAAGATTTCATCAAGATGTTCTTGCAGCGGCAAAAATTAATATTACTGGAGATATTTCATTCATCCAAACCTCGCTCTCCTAGTACCGCTTGTCATTGTGTGCACCTCGTTCCCAATCTGGGCATTGAAATTAACAGCGTTGCTAGGTAATGCACGAATGCAGCAAAAAACAACATAAATCATTCCTCTCGGTATTGTGCCAGAGAAGGAACTTCAAAAACCGATTTAGCTGCTCGGCGATAATTTATTTTGTGAGTAAATGAAAGCAATCACAGCCGATGGGAGCGGGAGAAGAACGCCTCGTAACTGTCATCGCTTTATCCATCATCAACTTACAATAATGACGATTTAAACTCGACTGGCTGTAACATCGTTAATTATAAATTCATAAAACATCGGCGGTGTAGCCAGAACGAGCGATAACTTAATTTGGGATCTTTTGGTCGCCCTTAACTCGATATAACTCGTTGCCTCCGCGTCTTCGCCCGCGATGGCAGGAACTGCTACCAAACTCATACACCGAATTAACTTGATTAGGCATTGAAATGAGCGCTGGAGGGTGTGTAACAGGACCTGGGCTAATGCTAATCGAGTTTGTTTAGAAAATAGCCTGTTAACATCGACTGGGATCAAAGACCGCGCTTCTGGCTGAAGATATATTGTTCTGCCGCACGTAGATAGCGACCTAATTGCTATTAGGGCGCTATTATGTCGGATTCTTCGTCATTTCACACCAATTACCGTAGACCAGTTATTATTATTTCGGGCCTTGTTATACACCGGCGGGCGCTGCGATCCGCTCGGATTTACCTTTTAGTAGCTCGAAAGCGGCAGTCTTTTTTGTGTATTCACCGATTGGATTCGGTTATTAAGAAGTGGGTTAATCGACACCTAGAAAAGTGTGTAGATTTATTGCTAGCAGCTAATTAACATATTATATAACGAGTACCTACATCACATTATGCAGAATTCTTTCTTAGAGAATGCCGAAAATGTATTCTGAGAAGTTTTTTCTGCATAACATGCGTTCTTGATTCATTTTGAGATCAAAACCAATTCAACACTTAAAAAAGATTTTGTTAACCAATCATCATCATTAAGTGAATTTTAATACATTATTATTAGAAATGTTCAATATGTTTGTATGTTTAAAATGCTAAATATTTAAACTATCACAAAATTTAATCAAACCACACTATGAATTCAAGATTTGAAGAATAGAGTTTTTTAATCCTTACATGGCCTAACAATCCAAAACAGTAAAAATTCTCTTGAAATGACTAAAAAAACATCGAACTCTATTTTCATTGTATATATGTATCATATATATATATATATATAGTATATATATATCATATATATATATATATATATACATATATATATATACATACATACATACATACATACATACATACTACATATGTAACTTTGGATTTAACGTCAAAATAATTTTATGACAGTTCAATACTTCAATGCATTTGAAATTGTTCACTACAATCAGACGCACTTTCAAAAACCAGAACGAAAGAAGTCAAAAGTGTGTTTCTGTTTCAACATACAAATTAGAAAGTTTATGACAAACTAAAATGGGGAAGTATTTATTAGGATGCAAATCTGAAATCCGATTTAAAGCATTAAATTAACCATCATCCATGAAATCACTAACCTTTAGCTCCTTTGACCACTATTTTTTGTGTTTCTTCTTTTTGATGTCTTACTTGCTTGTAAATATAATTTCTTCTTTTATTGAACCGAACTTATCATTAAGAACTTTTTTATGGGTTTATTGTGAGTAATTACGTATTTTATTGTTGGTTCAATTTTTTTTAATGAGTGCGGTGTTCTTTCTTTTTTCCAGAATTTGTTTGGTAGCTATTAAGGCATTACAGTTAAAAAAAACTTTTTGTACTTTTATATTAATTAAATAATTTATATTGATAAAAAGGTCATACGCATCATAATCGAAGACGTTTCTAAAGCTAGGTGTAAAATGGTACCGGTACCAAATTTTTTAACAAAAGTCTATCACCTCCAATGTTGTTGATATTATCAATGTTCTATGCCATTTAGATGATTGCATATACATTTTCTTTCTTACATTTTTCCGGCTATAGGTGAACCTATATGCAGCTCCTGAGTAACCTCCATAAGTTATGTACTAACACACGGCTATGGGAAAAAGAAAGTCACAACGCTTGAATCTTTTTCTATGTTGGTATAAATATTTAGGCCAACTTTCTGTCCCTGGTTTTGTTGTTGCGCCCAAGTTAAAATCTGATTAGCATAAAAACTAGATGACAATCTATTAATGACCTAGTTGGGTGGAACAAATATGTAAAATTTAACTGCACGAATTCTATACCGCATAACAGTCGTTATTTGGTAAGGCTCTGACCGATTTTTTTATTGGAACAAAGTAAAATTAATTTTTTCACCTTAAACCCTGCCACTATTTTATCTTATCTACTACAAATCCCATTTTCGGAAATTTATATAGACTGGATGAAAATTTATATATGTTATATATGTTAACTTTGAAACAAATTAAATTTTTTTAAGTGGCTGTAACATTATAAATAGCTATATTATTTTTTCTTTATTTTATTTAAAACTTTAAAATCACTGTTTTAAGATATACAAGAGAGATAATTTTTGGAAAAACACCTTGGTCCATCGCCAAGAATTTTTGATTAGTTTTGCAATCCGGTTGCGTATATTTGCATTACTAACATTTTAAACGACAAATTCTACCAACCTCATACATTTAATGTAATAGCAATGTCTTCGATTAACATATGCGGTGTGGCATTGTCTTGTTCAATATAGATAGGAGTTTGTTAGACATCTATTGAAAATTTCTCATGTGTAGCATTTAGCCATGTTGCATGACACTTTAAAATAATAGCGAATACATTTTCAAAATATTTATTTTTGAAAACTTTCTAAACTTATTATAACAAATAAACAGTTAATTTAAGACCATCATTAAAAATAAGAATTAAAAATATGACAACTATTTTGAGTTAGAGGGAGCGCTACTTTGAAAATACAATTTTAAAATTATTTTCAGGTAGTTTCATATGAAATCTCAGATTTCGTAAGAAAAAAGAATTTAGGTGATTTGTGTTGAAAATATCGAGTGAATATTAAGACAATAAAAACAGTTTCCTCGAGCGTGATGTAATTTGGTCGCTGATAGGAGTGAACTTTGAAGCGCATGCGTGAGTGAGAACTGGCCAAGAGTTAAACGTTGATGTGAAACAATTCGGAGTGCTCATAAAGCTTTCGGGAATGATACAATGAGTGCACCATAAGTGCACGATACAAATTATTTAGATAGTTGGAAATCAGTTGAAAGTGGTTTTTGTTTTGGAAGATCAACAACGAGCAAGATACCAAAATCCTATAGTGCAGGCGGCTCAGTCGTGTACGGTCCAGCTTTGTTGGCCTGTGATTTATAGCTTTATATAGATTTATAGTTCCTAAAATTAAAATTACTTTTAAAATAGAAACTTTCAGACCATTGACGAGATTTAGGCCAATACGACAAGATAGTCTTTCGCGATTCCAACACAAAGCTGTAGAGAATGTTTTGAACACCGAAAACGTTGCTTACAGAAGCATGTAAGATCCCAAGGTCCTTACTTTGAATAAACCGTACAATGTTTCTTGAATGTTGTGCAATTTTTACTAAATATATAGATTTTTTGTTAATGAAAATTGTAATTTTTTGTGTTGTATAGTCAAGTACTTTAGAGATATATTACGTATTCTATAAAATAGTCACTAATTATAATTTTGGAAAAAATATGAATTTTGATTGTTGAAGGAGTTTTTGAAGCCCACAATAACAGTCCTCCATTAATATATTGCTAGTTTTGGCCAAGTTCCGGAAAGTACAAAAATCTGTTTTTGGGTAAGGGAGAACTTCCTAACCCAACTCTATTAATTCCGATAGTGTCGATCGTGTTACATGAAGTATTGAGTTAGCTTGCGCTAGCTTTTAAATGCGGTTTCTGGTGCATAATGTCTAATATTCCGCAGTATACCTCTGCTGTGACTTTTTTTCACCAGGTTGCCTTTGTTTGGTACTATACAGCCACCACGACCTTCATATAATAAAAATTCGCTCTTTCATTCGGTCTAAAGTCTTAAAGCTATCCAACCACTATCAATTTTGTTTACAATTATCACAATCCGGTTCAAAAATGATTCCTTGTTATGCCTGAACAGCAAAATAGCGGCCATCTTCCATTTGTACATTTTGTTGTGCTAAATCAATTTATGCTGAACTAATTCGTCAAGTTTTTTAATTATTTATAAAAATGATTTATGGATAATCATTAGTTAATCAATATAGTTAGAAATGGTGCTATGTGATGACTATAGGATAGGAAAATATTTCACTTGACACGTTTTTAAAATCCAAAAACTAATTTGTATATTTTACGAATTTCTGAGTTGTCACATTTTACATTTTTGTTTCAGAATGCAGCAGCAGCAACTGGCAGCGCAACTGGCAAACCATGGCGGTTCTCGGCAGCCCCAGATGAGCCCGCCGCCCCAGACCTCCGACAGCGACTCGGATATCTCCCTGGGCACGCACTCGCCCCCCATCAGCTCTCCGAACCCTTTGCGGTACTCGTCGCCGACGCCGATCAGCACCTTTCGCTTCGGCCCCCATTCTCCGGGGCCGATGCCGACGCAGTTTCGCTTCGGGAATCACTCGCCGCCCGCCTTCAGGTTAGACCGACAGTCGTCGCCGACCGCAAGTCTGCGGAAGCTCGGGGGCGACGCCAGCTCGCCGATAAGCCTGGACAACTCCGTGTCGAATTTTCGGTTAGATAGAAACGTTCCTAATAACCTTCGGCTGGGCGTGAGCGAGTCACCGATCAGCGTGGACGCGAGCGGCGAGCACCTGCGCTCGAGCAAGGGTAGCCCCATCCGCGTGGACCTGGACAGCTCGCCGCCGCAGACGTCGCTGCAGAACTCGCCCCCGATAAACCTGCGGGTGAACCCGGCGGACCCGCTGGGGCTGCGCATCCACCCGGAGGCGCCGGTGCCGCTGCGCCTGGGGGCGACGACGCCACTGCGGATCCAGGTGACGCTGCCCAGCAAGATGGCGACGCCGGCCTCGCCGCAGACCACCCTGCACATGGGGGACGCGCCGCACGGCATCGGCGGCATAGTGCGGATCGCGCCGCCGAGCCCTGCGAACCCGCCGCCGCTGCATCGACCGTTCTCGCCGCCCAGGCTTACGTGATATAGACTGCCAGAGACAGAGATCGTTTGATTGTGAATTCCTAATTTATATACGACGAGGTAACGATGCAATATTAATAATATTTATTTGTTATACTAATATTACTACTGACAAATTCAATTCGCAAGTCGGCCCTGATTCGTGAGCACGGAATTCAATCGTTTGTGTATAAAGTAGAAACACGTTGAGAGTTTTATAAAGAAGAGACAGAGAGAAGCATTACGAAAATTGTAAATTATACTTTCAGTGGCAATTGTAGATATATAATATAATATATAAATATTTAAATATATGGTATTAAATCTAATAGATGCTGTGCATTTAGTCATGTTTTGGTGCGAAGCGCGCGTGGTTTTGTCAGACATTCATCGCTAACAGTTTTCAGACCTTTACTTTGTTTCGGTTTACGTTTGTTGAGATGTAAGCCGCGGTTCATTTACGAATGTTTCTTTCTTAGATAGCTTACACTGAATCATTGTTTATAAAGCTGAAATTTACATGGATTGTCAAATAAATATACATATGATAAACAATCGATTACTGAACTTCTTTGTTTTATTACAACAAAACTTACCTTACTAACGTTAAGGTTAACTCAAAAGCAAGTTTAACTACAAGTTTTAATACGGCGATGTGGCAACCGTCGTGCTTTAGACGACCGCATTATTACCTATTATTCGAAGTAAACATAAGCACTCAATTGTTTTTAGTGACTGAATAGACCACTCGCCGGGCATCTGAGCCCAGGATTGAACCCTGGTCCACCCGCACTCCAGCCAACACTTGACAACATTGACGTCATACACTTGTTATAAAAACGAATAATTTTTTAAACGTTTTGTGATCATCGATGAGAAGTTGCGATAACACATTTTAAATAATTCCACCGATTTCCATACAATAATAATCAACGAACTTTTCGCTCTTCGTTGTCAACATTTGTTCGTTCTTTCATAAAAAAAAAAATAACGCCGCATGATTTGCACCAATATACCTGTAGTAGGGTTATATAAATATAAAATATATATTGCAATGTAAATTATATCATTAAATTCTTATGGGCACGTAAAAAGCAAATATTTTTGAAATATTCCTTGTACAAACAAAGAAACTGATAAAGAGTAAAATTATAATTACGTATATTTTCGTATTTCCCACAAAACGAAATTTTTGGTACAATGCAAGAGTTTACAAGATTTACATAAGTGCATTGCTAAGTTATTTGTGACAGTTAGGTGTTGATCAAAATATCTAATTTTGAGTCCAAAATATTCAAATGTTTTAATAACGAGTGACCTCAATTCAGGCATAGTTTGGTAGATTGCAGTACTTATACGTGTTGTGTATGAGTAACGTATATCGGGGGCAAGGAGTGTGGTCTGGACTCACAACATTTTTATGTTTAACATAACTTGTAGCCGTTTCTGCAGATAAACACGGCATCGACTATTTGAAAAATCGGAATTTTGGAGAGAAAACAATTTTATGTTAGCACAGTCAGTACATTACAGAACTTTAATCAAAATTTTGATAATTTTTTTATGGATTGTAATTTTCAACCATGGACTTATTGAGCAATTATTTTTCACCAATATGGCTTTGTTTTCTTGACTAAGTGAAACCATAAGCTACAAATGTTACACAATTTAACCTCTGTCTAATGTTCCATAGATATTAAGAACTTTTTCAGAAGTGTTTAATGTCATATAGTGCCAATTTTGTAATATCTTATTGTGGAGGTAAAATTTATGAATGAGAAAGTTTATATCAAGAAAAGTAGAAAATGCATTAAACCTGCAAACATACAGTGCGTTTCTTTCAGAAATCGGCACTAGAATTGTGCCTTAAGCAATTCCAAAAATGAGGCTGCACCTTAGTACTAAGGGCATATACACATTTTAATGAGTATGTTAAAACTATTATTAGTGTATATTTTGTGAGCCATCCTGTAGATTTTGATCAGTTTTCTTTGTATCTTTATTACCATTCGTATTATGTCTAGGTTTGATCTGGGGCTTCAGATGCCCGACCTGCGTTCATTTTGAATAAGTTGTAATGATGCGATCGTTAAGACGCTTGTGCTTGTCACAAATGATGCGCGACTATCACGCAGTGAGGGCAAGTATATGGAAGCTTTAATCTTTCATTTCGTAGGTCATCTTCCATAATGGAACTCAAAGTCCCACCATTTACTCAATCGGCTTTACCTCCCCGACAAAATTGCTTTTTTCGATCAACTGAAATTTATGTGCTACTGTGGCGAATAGAACTGCACAGAACTATTACTACAAACCTTAATTGTTATTAACCTGAAAAATTATAAAACATTAGATTGCTTTTTATTTTTATGATTTACTACGTGATTACATTTTTTATACGCATAATAAAAATTGTGCAAACAAATGCATCCAATTAAAAATAAAAATAATGAAAACTTTTCATTTCTACAATTAAGGGAATATGAGGGCGCATCAAATAAAAACTAGAATTTTTTATGCGCCGCGAGAGGAACAGCTTCTGAGTATTGTAGGTAGAGGTACAGAGGATTATCCCATATGGTACCGTTTCTTTAGTTAGTATTACAATCCCAGTTTATTGCCCATTGGATGATTATCAAATCTGACGACAAAGGATATAAAACAGCCCGATAACTTTAAATAACTTAAGGCACAATTTGGAGACAGCGAGTGTATGGGTGACATAAACAATTGTTGGATGAGAAGCACTGAATGTCTAGACGTCATCCAAAGCAGAATATTGCTATCAAAACGTTCGCGTGTTAAATTACTATTTTTCATCGTTTTTAGTTCCAACTTACTTTACCTTTTTTTACGAAGACACTTTGAAAATGCTTGGATTGGTATTGGAAATATAATCAGGTTAATCAGCTCTTCATTTAACTGATAACTTTTCCAATCAGGAATATTTTGGGTTTTCACGTAGGTAGAAGTTCGAGTGAGCCAATTTAGACGGATGTGTTTGATGCGGAATGATTTCGAAGTTAACTTCTGTCAACTTTCACAAAACGATGGCATTTAAATTGGCCGATGGGTTGAGCGGTGGAACTGCACTTTATTTTTAATCACTCAATTTTTTTAAACAAAGATGTGTTTTGAGCTGGTTTAAAGATGCTGTGTAATCTTAACCAGTAATTGTTTTTTCTTTCTTAAGATAAGCTTGTCCTTCTAAATCGACTTACCTTATCCAATTTACTGCTTTAATTGGATTTTAGTTTTCAATTTCAGGTCTTATTTGGTTGGATTCCTCTTATATGTCTCAAAAATTGACTAAAATTATAAGATGTCCAATCTGCTACTTTAATTGAAATCTAACTACTGGTGTGTAATGATAAATCTGGATCTCATCCATGATCACAAATTGCATTTTGAAATCTGTCGAATTCCTCTTATAAGCTTCCAAACAATTGATTAAAGCTCTTGCCAAATGTGCCTCTGCTTTAGACTGAGCAAATGCGACAGCCATTTTCATTAGGTAATATGATATTTCTGCAAGAACAACATCTTGAATTTTATTTTCGTTACGCAACTATAAGAGTATAGTTGTGGTGTATCTTATAATATCATTGTCTTATCTCCCTAACTTTCTTTCTTTCTAAACTTGTAATTCTATCTCCTCCTAGACGCTTTAACCGATCTCCTTGAAACTTACACACCACATTCACAACTATATTTGCTAAAAAAATCAGCCTTCTAACTTTAACCGTTTTTGAATTATTTAAATATTTTGATTATTGTATTGTATAGATGTCACATCTGTGACAGATAAAAACTTTTTTTTTTGAAAAACAGCGCCATCTGTTGTACGTAAAAGCAAAGCCACAACAACGCGTGGCCGGGTACAGCTATTTCAGAATAAAACATGGGGCCGGCGAAGAGATTGCTCTGTAAGCAATCCCAGAACGAACTTAAAAAAACCTTTCGATTTCGATTTCGAATTTCGGGAAAAATTCGAAATCGAATATCTGGAAAATTATTCGACATAGAATTTTTTCTTCATTTTCGAATTCAGCGTAAAATTTCCTATAGGAATCACATTTAAAATCGTAATGTCGAAAATTTTCCCGGAATTCGAAGTCGAATATCTCGAAAACTATTCGAGATAGAACTTTTTGATTTCATTTTGAAATCAGCGTAAAATTTCTTTAAGAATTACTATAAAATCGAATGTCTAAATTTTAAATTAAGTCGAATATCTCGAAAACTATTCGAGATAGAAACTTTGATTTCGATGAAATCAGCGTAAAACAGAATCCATTATTTTATCCATAATTTTGTGACAGCGACAGACAGACCGACAGACATATAGAATTCAGTAACGAACTTTTTAAGTTCGTTGAAAACAAACATTCTGTTACTGTTGCCAACATTAATCTAGAGAAAAATTAAAAATTACTGCAAATGAACGTAAAACGTAAAATTACGAGAATGCATTATGAACGAGCGCATAAGCTTTGCATTAATTAAACTTTATTATTACGTATTTCCTATGGGGGGCTTATGCTTACGTCCACCATGAATGGGCGTTAAATTGTTCCATGTTTCTGATCCAGAGAAAAAGCCGGTCTAATTAAAAATTTATACGTTCGCACCTTGCAAAAATTTGAGGGAAGGCGGGTGAAAAATTGTCAGTCTAGGACGGCGGGCGATTCATAGTATATATATATATATATACACAACTATACCCATACACCAACTGCTATTAAATTATTAATATGGAAACTGCACTTTGGATAGTGAACGTTTATTTAGATCATATATATATATATATATATATATATATATAATATATATATATATTATATATATATAAGATAAGAGAAAATTGCGAACTGTTTTAAAAATCTTCAAATTTTACTGTATTTTAAATAAAGGCAGCTAGTCACGGAATCTTATTTTAACAATAATTAAATACTTCGAACCTATAATAAACTAAGATTCCCTTTATGAGATATTCAAGCATCAAAACATAATTCTGGTTTTCAACTGACTTTCACAAAAACTGAAATTTACTATCTTTGAAAGCAATTTATAGAGGAAGAAGCAGTCGGTGCTCTACAACTTGTACTTAAAAAATCGGTATAGGGTTTGGTGAACTTTTATGACCCACCAATAATGATCTTAATTTCTGTATAATACTACAAAAATGTTATTTGAGAATTTAGCAAATTAAAAAATATAATTTGTAGTTTTTCCTGCTTATCAAAATATTTAAATGAGCCAGAGGCGAAGTTCAAAGCGACCGCTGCTCGGTGTCACGTAGGCAATGTTCCATAAACTATAAATTCTAATTGACATGAATATCGTGTACAACCGCAGTGTGGTCGTTTTGTACCGTTTCGTATTAAGGGCATCATTAGGAGGCGAGTTGACAGCTAACACATCGATGTTCCTCGATGGTATCTCTGACGTCACCTCGCACAACGCTTTGACAAATGTTCTCGGGCAGCGGGGTGTTTTGATGAATAACCTAACGCGGCTTTTGTGTGCGGACTCATTTTTCCGACCTTTCAGCGATGGAAGCGCTCCGAAACCCGAGAGGATGCCACTCGAAGGTGACACGGCCAGCGAATTCTCCGTACTCAGGTGCTGCGCGAGGCTGCAAACGATCGCCATGGGTAATTGCGGTTTAATTCAATGGCACCCTTGAAGTTTTTGCGATGGTACCGTGGTATGAGGTTAAGGTTGTATGACGCTACGTGAATCGTAGACGTGCTCTAAGCTTTCTCAAGTTACGCTAATAACTTGTTTCATCCAAAAAGTTGGTGTAGCTTAGTCAAGGGCCATGATGTTATAAAATATACTTGGGGAGTTCAAAAATGATTGGAACTGCAATTTTTTATAAAGAAGTGAGTTTATTTCCCTTCAATGCCTATACATTTTTTCCTTAAAGCGGTTGCTAACCATTGTTTGGGAATAATCTACACTTTATATTTGCAGCAATACTTCCACTCGCATCTGCTCCTATTGAGCGATGAAAGTGTGAGAAACCTAGTACAAAGATTGTTATCTTCAAGTCCTCATAGATGATGATTTATTTTATCTTCTAGTACATCGATTGCAAATGATGGACATACACTGGATAATGTTTAATGATGTGTATTTGCTGAATCTCCTCTTCTTTTAGTTTTATCAGTACAGCCCTTGCCGATTTTGAATTTCAGCGTCCAGTGAAAAACAATTCTATGACTTGGTGCTACGTCTCCAAACATGCTTACTAACCTCGTATGCGTGTCTGAAACAATCACCTCTAAAGGCGTTCATTAACTAACAGGACATATCAGTTGATATAAAACTCTAAATCTGGATCCTCCAGGAATAGATGGGTTGCCATACAAAATATCTTCTTGGACATTTAACCTTTGATACTCTTTTATCACTAACTATGTAAAGCCCCCTAATAATTCCTAGAAGTCTCTTACCATATATATATATGATTAATGACCATATACTCAAAATTTGACCATAAAGCTGTTAAGGTTAATATTAAATGTCTTAAGTTTGAAACGTTTTCTTAATTTTTCCCCACATTTCACACAGAAAAATTGAGATTTTTTTATATATATGCTAACCACTATTTTATTTATTTCTTTCTTTCAACATCAATCCATGAGTTTGGTCGCTATCTCGTTTCTTTCTTTATTTGTTTCTGTTTATAGTTTTTTGTTTTGTGTTTGAATAAAATTATTATTTTTAATTAGACCACCGCAGTTTTATAGTAAATTACAATTTTTTATACAGATTGAAACAAAGCCCCTTTCTTTGTTTTAGGGTGTGTGAATGAAAGGGGATAGAAGGTATACAAAATTTATTTTTGCAGAGTAAAACTATAAAATTAAAAGATTTATTTTAATGTATTTTAAAGAGGACATCGGCTAAGGAACGTCCCTAATTTTTAATGCAATGTTGAAGTCATATTTTGTAGTTCTTTATGACTCTTTCCAACGTGTGTAGGCCTTGGAAGGTCTTAGGACAATGTTTCTAAACCTCAGTTTTGTGATATCCCCATAGGAAGAAATCACATGGAAAAATCCGGCGAGCAGAGCAGCCAAGCAACATTAACATGTTGAGAAATTAGGCACTTATAAACATCTCATTTGTTGTGTGAACTTTGATTTCATCCTGTTAGAACCAAACGTTTTTCGGTAGGAGTGCATTGAGAATGTAGACTCATTTCTACATATCACTTGCAAGTCACAGTAATACATTAACCTACTTCTTCAAAAAAGTAAGAGCTAATAACTCCAACTTTACTCATTGTGCACCAGGCAGTAATACGTTCGCCGTGCAGAAGCCTTTTATAAATATCTTGTGGATTTTATCACCTCAATAACGAAATCGTTGTTTATTAGTGCATCCAAGTTATTTCCAGACATTTCTAAGAGATGCTGCCAATCACGTTCAGAAAGTTTCTCTTCAACCATAACAATGGATGGAAATGAAGGTATTAATGCAAAATTCGCCATACAGTGCAACTAAAAAATTGAAGAATAATGCCACGTTTGAGCTCAGTTTGCCTCAAAGACTGCAAAACATCAATGTTTTTCAGTGCTCTCGCATTACGAGATTTTCTTCCTCTTCATACTTTAAAACTAATACTTTCAAAATTTAAAAAGACTTTCTCTATGTTCGAATCACCCTTCTCTTTAGAAATTGAGATGTAGAAAAACAATTGCAAAATTATTTAGAAAACAAAATAGTCAAAACATTTTACATCTGTGATATTAAAGAACAGAAGAATAGATTAAAATAAGTCAAAAGAACCAAAGAACCAAACGTTGAAAATGTTGAATGTTGTATAGAAGAATGAAACAGAAAAAAAATAAGTTACTGCAGCTCATAAACAAATCAGAAAAACAAAATCTCAAAAAAAGTACAACAGGGCTTACCAGTTTTTCTTAGATGGAAGCGTCATTAATACACAACCTTATAGGTAGCATTAACTTGTAAACACCAGTTTTTTTGTTCCTACAAATGTTTGCGCAGGTAGTGATTAGTGTTAAAGGTAAAATTGATTATGAAGTGTAATTAAATAAATTACAGCATTGTAAGTTATGTATACACATCCGTCTCTCTTTCTGTCTTTAGGTATTTCTGAAATATAATTACAACAAATTAGGAGTTTTTTAAATTTACCAATAAAATTACTTGAGTGTAAATTGCTTCTGTATTAGAAAACAACATTGCTAAATCCTTTAATCTTATTAAAACGTGGTTACGGCACGTTTTGGCGTGGCGGTTTTGCTTATTTTTTTACAAACGAACAAACGTGGCCTTCCAGCGACCTGTAAAATAAAAAATGCGGCCCGATTATGCCGTTGTTGATTATTTCTGAACGGTAACGCGTAAACGCTCATTAGCATTGGATCCGTTGAGTTCGGGCAATTATCGGTAGAATTTGTCCTACAGAATAATTGATTCCGCAAGGACGCGCCCATTACACTATTAAATTAATTTGTACGTTCATTAGTCAAACAGGATGAAATAAATCAAAATCGAAAGTAAATAATCCACTAATTAGTGGCAAGCAGTGCTGTAATCGCCTATTTTATTTTTTAAGCGTTGACCGCATTTATTACAGCCAAAGGATACTAATAATTTGCGATTTTTAACCTTGCATCCCAGTCCAGAACGTGGTTTTGGTAGATGGTGCTTTAAACTGAAAAAGCCGTGGACATCTCTTACAAACGAGCAGTTCATATTTTGTGTAATGATAAACATTTAATTGGTTTTAAACATTTAGATAAAATTAAACAACTTTTTAGACTATGGATAAGATTAAAGTACAAACAAAACAGTGGACCGGACACTGTGGATCGCTTCCGACAGCAGATTCTATTCAATCAACTAGAAACTACTTTGGCATGATTGTAGGTTTTCTGATTAGGATTGATTTAGAAAAAAACAACTTAAAATGGTCGATAAAGAAAGGATTGGCTTTACCGTGACAACGCATCAATCTATTCAAATTTAATTTGTTTGGAATCATTTTTATTCAACTGATTTGACTTTGTTTACAAAACTCAATATATTTTTGGCTAGTCACAGATTTTAGTCAAATAAGGAGCCGGTTGAGACTATAAATGACTATCTGATAAGCTGGAAATCACTTTCGGGAAGAAATAGAAAAGTTGAAGCGATGGTAGATCAAAAGTATTGTACTTCGAAGATACTACGTTGAATAAAATGAAAAGCTGATTGAATGAGTGTTATAATAAGAAATTTGCATTGACAAATAAGATGGAAAAGTGACTAAAACTAAAAATTACTAAAGTAATTGAGTAAATTGCGTTAAAAATTAAATAAAGTACCGATAGAGATTGAAGTCACTTTCGGTAAGAAATGGAAAGCCGAAGCGACGCTGGATCAAATGTGTTGAAGTTCGAGAAATGAGTTGCATAATCATATTTAGAGCTGATTAACAGTATAAATGGTTATTCTTATCTTCTTTAACTCACTTTCGAGAAGAAATGAAAAAGCAATCCATATTTCGGTAATCTTGCAGCTAACTTCAGGAAGAAATAGGAAAGTTAAAGTAACGCCGGAATAAATGTATTAAAATTCGAATAATTTGCGTTAAATAATAAAATAAAGTGCCGATTAAGATTATAAATGATTATTCTGACAATTTTAAAGTCTCTTTTGGAATTAAATGACGAATCTTGAAGTAACACTGTATTAAAACAGAAATTATAAATATTTATTTCGATGACTTTAAAGTCACTTATGATAAAAATGGAGAAACTGACACAACTCTGGATCCAGTATGTTACATTCGATGGAAATGCGTTAAAAAATAAAATAAAGATCCGATTGTGACTAAAAATAAGTGTTTTGAAGATATTGAAATCACATTCAAGAAGAAATGGTGAAGCTGAAGCAACGTCGGTTCGAATGTTGTAAAGTTTTAGGGAATTGCGTCAAAAAATAAAATTAAGGGACAATTGAGAATATCGAAGCCGCACTCGGTGCAAAATAGAGAAACTGAAACAATACTAGAACAAGCCTAGTAAAGTTCAAGGAAAATTCGTTGTAAAGTAAAATGTAGAGCCAATTCTAACGATCACTTTCGAAAAGAAATAGAGAAGCTGGAGCAAGTCGCAGTCAGATATGTAAAATAAGTGAAACTATAAATACTTATTTTTGCAACCTTGAAGCGTCTTTTTGGAAAAAATGAGGAATTTGGAGCAAAAATAAGGCTACAAATAGTTATTCCTATGAACTTAAAGTTATTTCCAAGAAAATGCAGAGAATCTGAAGGAACGCTGCATCCAACGTAATGAAATCTATGGCAATTGCGTTACAAATTAAAAAAAGTGCTGATTGTGACCACAAATGATTATTTTAGCGATTTTAAACTCATTTTCGAGAAGAGAGGAAACTAAAATAATGCTAAGTCAAATGTGTTGAAGTTCGAGAAAACACAGTGGAAAAATAAAATATGGACTATAAATAATTATTTTGACGATTCTAAAGTTACTTTAACGAAGAAATGGCCAGATCAAATGTGCGTTGAAAAATAAAGACTCAAATGAGACTATAAATGATTATTCTGACGATCTTGGAGCAATATTTGAAAAGAAATAAAGAAACTCAAATAACCCAAGATCAAATTCGTTGAAGTTTAAGTGGATTGCGTTGTAAAATAAAATGAAAACCTGACTGAGACTACAAATGGTTATTTTGAAGACATTCGCGGAGAGAAATAGACTAGTTGAAATAATTCTGGTTTAAATGTATTAAATTTTGAGAGAATAGCGTTAAAAAATGAAATGGCGAGTCGATTGAGACTGGTTAATCTGACTATTTCAATATACTTTTAGTAAGAAATGAAGAAGCTGGAACAATATTGAATCAATGCTATGTTAAATGTGTTGCAGTTCTAAGAAATTCTCTGCAAATCTGACATTCTTCGAGTCACTTTCAGAAAGAAATGGTGAGTGTTGGATCAAACTTGTTGAAGTTGGAGGAAATTGTGTTGAAAAATAAAATAAACAGACGATTAAGAATAGAAATGATTATTCGCAAAAAAAGGAGACGCTGGATTAAATAAAGACGCAGCTTGAAAACTAAAGTGAAAAGACAATTGAAACTATAAATAGTTATTCTCACGATCTGGAAGAAATAGAAAAGCTATAGCAACGTCGGACCACGTGTTTAAGTTCAAAGACATAGCGTTGAAAAATAAAAACAGGACCCGATTGAGGCTATAAATGGTTATTCCATCGATCTTGACGTCATGTTCGGGAAGACTTGGAGAAGCTGGAGCAACATAGTATTAGGTGTATTGAATTTCGAAGAAATTACGTTAAAAAATAAAATAAAGAGGTGATTCAGATCATACATTGTTATTCTGACAATCTTTGTGACTTTAGGGGAAAAATAGAGATGACGCAATGTTGAATCAGTTGTGCTGAGATTCGATGAAGGAGCGTTAAAAAATACAATGAATAGTCAAGTGAAGCTACAAATGGTTGCTTTGGCAATCTTAAAGTAACTTTTGGGAATAAAGTAAACGACCGGAGCAAAACTCAAACACTTTGAAGACAATTGAGGAAGAAATTGACAAATATTTTAATCATGTTTACTTGATTTTTTTAATAATATTTTGAAAACGTTTCAGTTTGTTTTGGTAGCTTCTGTATAAAGAACTTGTGAGAAATGCAAGAGTTGTTTTGAAATTTTAAGGATGTCAAAAAAGATTTAAGTAAAACAGTATTTGTTTTATCTGGTTGAAAATATATTCAAATTAGCGTTAAATCACCCCCCTCTCTTCTCCACGACCACCATCATTTGTGCTATTTTGAAAATTTTAAAGCTGAACTTAACTATTAGACTAGATAAAAGCTATTGCAGTATTTATATTATCTTCATCGCCCAATTTAAAACATATTCCATATGTTTTAATTTTAATTGCATGTTTGATCGGTATCCTTTCTAGAAATGATAGACAAGGTTTTCAACTATGTAATTTCATCTAGAAGAACTCTAACTCTCTAGAATTGATTTTTAGTTTTAAAAATTTAATAGTGGCTCTGGTATTTATTCCAATCTGCATTAATAAATGTTTGATAAACTAAATGAGATGTATTTTAGTTGTTATTGAGATTTATTATTTTTAAGTCCAAAATAGGATTAACTTTTCATAATTGGGCAGCATTAACCAAATTATCGTAATTATATTCCAGGAGCTTTAAAGCTCGGTTACGTTTCTTTCATTTTTCTTTGCTGGTGATCATAAATTAAGTGAAAATAACGAACTCGTAAATATAATTAGTTTTCCAATGAAGGGCATTTAAGCAACACTTGCAAATAAATGTTATGAGGCTGGCTTCCAGAAGCAATGACATCGCGGCAGCCCAAGCGCTCGCAAAATTGTCCGCAAGATGGACCACGTCCGCTGATGGACGGGCACGGGCTCATTATTCTATTGACACAGTAATCAAGTGATGTTGAGACTGACTATGACAACCAGGGGCGTCACGGGCCACTTTCAAGCAGCCAATGAGCTGGCTGCTTCGAGAGCCCAATGAAACTGATACCTCGGTTGGTATCGCGGATGGCGCAAGACCGGCAGATCAGTGGGATGCACCCGCTGTTTACATAATAACCGAGGAGCCAGCACACGAAGTAGGCCGGCGATTGCCCACGATTTTCGCTTAATCCAGCCCGAGCAGTTAAACGCGATAATTGCCGAGTAAAAGGTTAATGTGCGCCGGGTAATTGAAGTAACGGAAAATTACAAATTAACAGATTAACGGATGGGAATTTAAAAACGTGTAAGGGACTTTAAAATTTCATATGGCCCAACTTTTTTTGTAAAATATTTATTTTATAATTTTTCAAAATATTTTTCATAAAAGTGCATTCAGATCCATATACTTGTGGGTCTTCCAAAATATTAAAGCAAATGATTAATTTTCAAAACTGGCAGGTGACTTATGTATACTGCTAATGTAACATTTTAGCTACACTTATGCAAAATTAATTTTCCGGCGATCATCACCGGAAATCCTTAGAGTATTGTTATAGTTTGAAGTTAAAACGATTATAGGTTGTTTTGAGGTTCCAATTGACATGCTTTGTCATGATCTGAAAATATCTAATATTTTCTACACCAAATGATATTATTAATGTAATATTATCATGTGGTTTTGATGGTCGAACTTCGATAAAAAATAATTGTCGAAGAGAGTGCCTTTTTATATTAATTGTCAAGGGAGTATATGTTACGCCTGATTGAGGTTTTAAACGGATTGGTAATAGTCTTAGCAAAAAAATGATGTCCATTAGACCACCAAGTATTGAAAAGATGAACCTAACACAATTAGAGGTCAAAGTAGTTATTGAATAAGTGATTGGATAGATCTGTACCGTCACGTACACTAGCGAATCATAATTTTATTTATTTAATCTATTAAATTGCCATTGCAGTATGGGGTCTTTATACAATAAAATATTCAAAAAATTTTTATTGTGTAGATGTTCAAAACTTCCCACTTCTTTATGAACTTCAAATTGCGGCAATGCCACACAGAACATGTATTTTTTTTTTATTACATATGTTTCTAAATTATTTAGGCAAAATCGATCATTGTAAATTGTATATCCGTAATCTAACTGAATGTTTTTTTTTTAATTAGGAATACCAGTTCAATATGTTACATGTTATATATGGTTGTGATATGAAATATTATATAACATATCTTATTTTAAAGTAGCATGAAGGAAAACCTCTAATTTATTAATCAGTGTTCCTTTATTTGAGGTTAGTAAATATTGGTGCAATTATCGCTTAAGACGGGCGTGATAATAAAATAGTATAGTCCATATGTAGTGGCGTATTCTTATTGATAAAAGGACACAATTCTTTTAATCTCACATACGCTAAATTCAGTTTGTCTTTGATCTGTTCAATTTTATTCATTTTATCGAGTCTTTTTTATGTACCCATGGAATATCAGCTCTCAAAATTTATAAGCTCAAATGTAAAACAATTATTTATAAGGTGCATGAGGGAAGAAACATTAGATTGGGTCTTTTTTAAAGCATTAAAATCTTATAAACTGGTGAGATCATGTGGATTAACCAGTCGATTATCTAAGAATATAAATTTAAAGGGAAGTGAAGGCTATGAGGATAAAAAGATGATCAGATGATCATTTTTTATTGTATTGGTTGAAGTTTCTATCAACAGTGATGTTCAGTATGTCTGGCTGATGGTTAATTTGGTACGGGTAGTAGCTGAATTTGTTGGGTGTCATTATTTCAATGTAATTTAACTAACAAAATTTGCTTTTGTTATGTAGATATTAATGACTAACGATGGGTAAGTCGCTGAAATTAATTTCCATGGGTAGTTTATTATAACCATTATATACGCGGTAATTTAAATTTGGTTGTTGTTAAAATATAATAAACTATTTTCAGTTTTAGTAATGCAATCAGAACGTTCTGCTGGTTCATGGATTTTTTTGATTTATTATAACTGTAACAGGATAAGGCGGATTCCAAACTTTATGTTCAGGGATGATTTTAGCTTGAATAAGTATCACCAATTCTGTTCAGGTGAACAATACCCACTGCTTCACCAAATAGGTGAAAGATGCTTTAAAATGTATTAATTATATTAATGCACTATAGAATTCCCTAACTTCATACTTTCCTGCTTTTGGTCCTTCTATTTAATCTCCAACATAATTAAATTACTAAAAAAGAGCCACTATTTCAGGCTCCAAACTTTGAAAGATTATCCGATCACGCATTGACAAACCTTGTGCCCACCATCTTATTTACTTAAGTAATTTTTCTAAACATAAATCTAAAAAATAGGATTATGTACATTAAAAGAAAAATAAATTTACATGTAGGAATTTTGCCTCTTCAGTACACAATAGACCACAAGTAATGGTCTAATAATAGCGCTGTAAAACAGAATTGTTTTCAAATGATAAATCACAGTAATATATTATATCCAATAACAACACCAATACCAAAAACTATACGATTTTTTAGGTAAAACATGAGTTAGAATTATTTGTTTTTTTTAGAGTATTATTGTTTTCTTCTTGCTTGCGTTATTTAAAAGTGCATTATTCATTCACTGGTTGCGATAGACGCAACAGGGAGGAACAGCCCGTTTCTAATTTTTTTTAATACCAACACTTGGTCATTCAAAGCAGTAATTATAATGCAAAGCACACGTGCCGGTAATCTAGACTAGTCACACCGAGAGAACGATAATTCTGATAGATAACAACCAGCAACATCAATCTACATAATGACAAACAGACAAAAAAATCATGTTGACTTTTTTACAATCAAAGGCTTCCTACAGAACTACTTTGATATAAAAAGTAATTTTCAATTGTCTTGCTATCACTTACCGCTAATCGCAATGATTCATACGCGTTAATATTAAAATGTCACCGTCTATATTCTGTAGCACAAAAATTGCGAATTATTACTTAAAAAAAAAACCCAAAACGTGTGGATCAAAACAAAACTGCCGCGTAACTGTTATCAAGTCCTAAAATCGTACTTAGACAGAATCTTTTAAATAAAATTTCAAGATACCAAAATAACTCTATTTTCACTCGTATAAGGTGTTCCACGAGACTGTTCTGTAGCTGCTCTACAGAGTCGATCCACCGATTGTTAAATTGACGTCAGCAGCAACCTTTGCCTAGAGATAGATAGGGCCATTAAAGTGTCATAAAAGAACTATTGGTCCACCTTGGTGGATATCAATAATCCCAGCCCAAACATTGGCGTTAAACCGTTGCTGATGATGAACTTCGATAGATAATATCTTTACCAAATATTGTAAAAAAGATTGACGATAGGCATTCTATAGTGTAAACCAAGATTATTCTCTTGAAAAAAATCTTGCTTAATTATAGGTTATAGAGACAGTAACGGATTTCATGTAGAATACTCAACACAATTGCTTGGCATACACCACGATGGTGGTAGAATATATTCTTATAAATTCAGATGTACGAACATGATGTTCACTGTTCACTGTTCTAGTACTATGTTGAATAAAAGTGTGGTCAATTCATCTCCTTGTTTTAGCCCTTGTTCTACTTCGAGTGGTGTTATTAGTTTTCCTCTTATCTTCACTCTGCTTTTGGAGTTATTCATTGTCAAGCGAGTTAGTCTGAGTAGTTTAACTAGGACGTTAAAATCTAAAGCTTTACAGTTTTCTATGTCGATGTTATTGTATGCTTGTTTAAAACACACATACACAGTTAGTACAGATCTAAATTGAATTCTCGACACTTCTCTAACATTTGTTTTAGTGCAAACAGCTAATCTGTGGTTGGTCTTGGCTTAAAACCTACCTGGTATTCACCTATTATGTTTTCTGATAGTCGCTGTAATTTATTCGTCAATATGATGGTACATGTTTTGTAAGCCGTGTTTAATTACTGACGTTTTTGAAATCAAGTTTGTCTCTCTTTTTGTGTATCCAGCATATAATGCTGCTTCTTCATTCGCTTGGCATAATTTCTGTTGTTCATATTTTGCTAATCAGGTTCGTCGCTCCGTTATAAGGTCTATTCCTTTATATTTTAATAGTTCAGATAAAAATACCATCGATTTAACTATTCGTTGATGGTACTTGGAGACAGGGGGCTTATGATAAAAAAAAACATAGATAAAGAAGTCCCAGAATATCATTATCTAAAAAGATTATTTAAGATACTACAATACAGATGATAAAATTAATAATCAAAAATAACAAGAACATAAAGCCTTGGTAAAAATTGTTATATAATTTTACAGTACGCTACATACAGGACACAGACTAGAACGAAGCATAATGCAACTGAAGAAACCATTCCCAATGTTGATTCTAAAAAATAGAATTAGTATTATCCCAACTGAAGAAGACGTAAATTCAATTAAAATGAACAATACAAAAGCTGATTCTAGATATAAAAAGTCATTTAAAAATATATATGATAACGCAATAATTGCAGTTACAATCACGAAAAACATCAAGCAAATAAAATTTCAGTAAGACAAGGATTCAGACAAAGAGATACCATATTTCTAAAATTACTAAAACTTACTTTTGCATCAGAACACGTTTTTAAAATGCTGGATAGGAATGAAAAAGACATCAAAATTGGTGGTAGATATCGGGGCCACTTCCGTCTCGCCGGCCTTATTGCATTTTTTTTTGCCATAAGGGATTTACAAGACAATTTACAAGAACTACAAAAAATACGTGGAAAGTGGACTAACCATAAATTTAAATAAAACGATAAAGAAAATCAAACCCCGAAAATAAGCAGTCGTATTTGATTAATACTAATAAAATGTCTCATGTTAATAACGTAAATAACGTAACGCAAATTGATTTTAAAACGAAAGTTTTCAACTTCTACATACTAACATATAAGATGGAGATCATGACGCTCACTATTAAATCGGTCGACAAACTTAGCACAATATAAAAGACCATCGAGGAAATGATCTTAGGAGTATGTCTTAGAGGCCATGTTACAAATGAAAAGGGAAAACTAAACTTGAAGATGTGGTAATATTCAAGATAGACATGACATAATATACAATAAAAATTTTGTCTACATAAACGTACTGTTGGAAACGACATCAAAAAGAAAGTAGAAAGAGAGCGGGATCAGCTTTTTCAAGATAAAAAGTTGTGGGAAAACATAGAAGAGGCCTGTGTTCAGAAGTGGACTGTAGAAGGTTTTTAGAGGAAAGGAGAAGAGAAGAAAGAAGAATAAGTTTTTTCTTTGTATTAGTTTCATTAACATCAAATAAAAATTTGAAAATTAAAAATTGAAATACATTACTTTCTCATCTTATTAGATTGTCATAATACAAATTTACAAAGAATTTTTTTGCATTGCAAATTAAAAAATTGTTGTTAATTATTAGTTTTATAGTACATACGAATTGGTTATTTCAATTACATGTTATGTACATCAAGCTTGTTGCGGCTGAGAAATCAAATTTGAAGCAAAAGATCAGTATCCTTCAAGTATAAAAACGAAAATAAGTTGCGAATACAACTAATTCTACGTGTTTCTCATTTATGTTATTTTATTTTTGAAATCAAAACGTTGGCACTTTTATTCGCCTATTAAATATATGCAGACCAGTCGCCCCGATCGGGCCATGGATATCTGACACCCCAGCTCGCAGATAAGCAGACCGGATAAAAGTTATTTTAAGATGCTTCTTGTGTCAATATAAACCCCAACACTCCACAAAGCGCCAACAAAACCAAAGCGAAACGAAGTCGACTATAAAGATAGGAGAGCGGGATTTTCAGCCTTGTCGAGCAAATCGCGGGATGCGAGGCGACCGTAAGCGCGGGCTACCGTTCGCACTCACCGTCGCAGTCTCCGCGCTTTTGCTCCACGCGGCATGCTGTCGTCACCTTCTCGCGCGTTTTGTTCGGCAGAGGCGTCGGCCACGTGTCCGGTTTCCGGACGAAAGCGAGAATAATAGAGCAAGGTGTCTCTCAACGCCTCGGTTTATTCAACAACCCACTTAGATCCTCTAATAGTTGCCAGAGTCCTCTTCAAGAGCAGGCATGCGTGTGGATTACCATATCTAGATTAGACACAAAAGCGGTGGGCCTTCCAGTGGGCATCGGGCTTATTTGACGTGATATCTTGGCGCGGCTGGAATTTTATCCCCAGGTAAAAAAAGACAATGCGAGATGTAATCGTTGATACGCGACCACACCGCAGACCAGATTAATCCGAACTATTCACACAAAACTAAAAATACGCTATGCCGATGTTTTTATACATACAAACGTTTGGAGGAGCAAAAACAGCTGCCAATGATGGTAAGAAGCCAGGTGCGAGTGGCTCGTCCCTTCGTCTCTATTAAAACTGAAGTTACAGAATCTTAGCGCTTAGGATTTGTAAAATGTTATTTATTATTTTAAACATTATGCAGATTAATATATTGTACAGTCTTTTGTCTGTTCTCTGAGTTTGGGAATGGCCAAGGCCTTATTCAGATAGCAGTAGACGTTATGAGCCAACCGCTCCTTTTTACCGTTTTTCAGACAGCGGCATGGCTAACCTGGAAGCTAATAAGCTCAAAACGAGAAAAAGGAAGACGCCCGAGCAGCTGAAGGAATTACCATACCGAGACCTCTTCCGGTGTTCCATTGTATGGCAGCATTATCTGCCAGCTTCATTCAGGTATTTCGAGGTGCGAACTGGGGCCTAATCGCAATGGCATTAGGCTGGATTAGCCACGGAGCATTGCCTAGCCACAATGAGTGTTTACCTAAACCCCGATATGTCGATATACAGGGATGGGTGGCAACTGCAGCCTCCATTAACACAATATCTCACAGTGGCCTTCTGCGCGGAAGCGCGATGTCGGGCGCATAATGGGACGTTAGTTTATAAAGTAATCTATACACTCCACAAGAGAATTTGAGGATTTTGTACAAAAGATTTGGTTGGAACGGTGCGAAGCTATTTTCAGGGGTCTTTTGTTGCAAAGGTTGATGAGGCAATTCCTTTATGCAATGCGTCAAAAATTATATGTTAAATAAAGAGTTTACCACTTCCTCTCGTTTCTTTTTTTTTATTAATTATTTATGCTTGCAATCCATCCTATTGAACAATAAGTAATTGATGTGTCTAATTTATGTATACATACATACAATAACAAGATGCAGGAAATAACTTCCAGTATTCGTGCATAAATTTCTCGCAAATACATTTGGTGCACTTCAGTTCTGGTACTGTAATTTGATCTAAATCGGTTGATTCCATTTTTAATTGATATCAATTGCAAATTTCCTGGAACTGTTGCATTGCTAACATACCAGTGAACATCAACCATTGTTCTTAGTAATTTATTTTGAAAACGTACTTCCAGATTGGAATTAGTTGCCGTGCCCCACAGTTGTACTCCGTATTTGTTTTCCATTGTTATTTAGTATTTTCTAGCAATACATTTGCTTTAAATTTAGACTATGGCGTTTTCGTTTTGTGAATAATTTTTTTTCCTACGTTATGCGTTTGTCTATGTGCATTCCTAGGTATTTTGTGTTATCCTTCTGGCTCAGTTCTTTACTGTTTATTGTAATTGAAAGACATGTTACTTTGTTTAAAATGAACGTTACGTGTACGGGTTTCAGTAAGTTAGCCTTAAGTTTCCATTTGGTTAACCGAATTTGTAACAGATCTAAATTTTCCTGTAAATTTCCTGCAACTGTTGAATTGGTTTGTACTATAGTATCGTCTGCATACGTAACAATTGTAGTTTTATTGCATGTTGGAAGATCGACTACATATAAAATTTATAGGATGGGCTCCAATACACCCTCTTGTGTACTGGAGTGGGAGCAATGAAGGGTATTTATTTTGGTACTTTACTAAAAAATGTCTTTTTGTTAGTAGAATCACATAACTATATGGGAGATTTTATTTAAGTTCGCACATAAAACCTTTACACCAAACCTTGTCAAAAGCCTGGTGAAGAAAACTGTCGAAGAGTATATATTTTCTTCGACTGTGTTGTTAATTATGTTGACTATCCTATATAATTTCTAGATAGTACTATGCTGGCTTCTAAAACAAAACTACTGGAATAAAGTTGGTGTTTTACAAAAACTAGTTTTAATCTACTTAAAAATATTTTTTCAAAAACTGAGATGATGTTTATTTGGATCCTTACCAGGTTTTTGCAAACATTATAACTCATGCTACTTTCCATGTACTGGAGTCTTAATATTAAGTTAAAAATTTGTTGTATGCCCTTGTCCCGTTTGGTTGTTAGTTTTTATAATACCTCTCCTAATCAAGTTTCCTAATGTGTCGTAATATTGTGTATTTAACTTCAGTAGTCATTATTTTTTCTATTGGAGTATCCATTTGATACGAAGTATTCAAAAAATCCTAAACTTCCCATCCGTATCTCGCTGTGATTACTTCATATGGTTCAAAATAGATATTTTATGTGGCTTGAAAATGCTGCAGTTTTTTTTTATTAGTTTTATTGATGTTTGTATCCTATTACATTGTTTGGTCGTTTTCCAGAGTAAATAGTTTGTAGCTTCTGTTGCTGATGAATTACCGAGCTATTCTTAAATAGATTTATTTTTTATTTAGGTTAATAGTTCCTTTAGCACTTTCGCTACTTTGTTGGATTTTTTCTTGTTATTCTCGTTTCTTGTTATTTGTTACCTTTTTCTAAGTTTTCTTTATTATACTATACATTTTTTCTTTAACTAGTAACGGGAGTTTTTCTTCAATGGCAACATAGTGTAGCAATCCAAGCTGCATTTTGGTAACGTCAATTACTGGTATATTTTTATTCATTGGGTCGTTCAAAATTGTTCTAAATACTTTGTTCACTGTATGATGCAAATTGTTTCCATTTTTTAGCGTGTGGAAATGTAGCGTGATTATAATTAGCAATTGCATAAGAGATAGAAACAGTCTTTTATCTTTAGTTTCTTGATGTTAGTCCCTTTCACAATGCCAAAATCAAAAGATCAGTGGGTGAGCTGTCCGGTAAATTTGTTAATTTTTAAAGCTGCATGTAGTTCTGTGCCTTTAATTAGAGTTATCTATGAATAACAATGTTGATGTTTTGTATTACAATCACCAGAAGAGATAAATTTGTTTCCTAAAGTTTGGAAGTAATATTGTAAGTTGTTATTTTTGTTGTTATATTTTTGCGGGAAGTATATTGCTAAAGTATTTAAAGATCCTACATTATCTTCCAGAGTCAGTAGTTTTTTGTAGATTTTCTTCGCAATAGCCTTGTATTTCATATTGCTTGATGCCTATTATGTGTCAAAATGTTTTTTCTAATTTAGTTATAAACATTTAGTTAAAAACATGTCTATGTAATTATTTTTTTACTTTCTGTCAAAGCATTTGTTTGATTTTCGAGTAATGAAGACGTGTAACATTTTTCGAGATACCAACAATCACGTTAGTTATGTTGATCTAAGGTCAAGTGGGCCGATATTTTTATTTTTATTATTTAAGGGAACTACAACTTTATAGCAATTATTATTAATATTAATGGAGTTTGATGTATCCTGTAGTCAGTAAACTCTATAAATCCGGTAAACCCAACTTTTAATTTCCCAACATGCCAATCCCTAACTATAACATTAACACAACAACTCAACTTATTTCACTGCCAAGTAATGAACAACAAGATAGCAAGGAACATTTGGAAGAAGTAATTGAGGAAAACAAAGAAAAAATGTAAGCAAGTCAACACAAAAATATACAACTAGTTCATTCAATATACAAAATGTCAAAATTATGGACATTCTAATGCTTTTTGTACAGTGCAGCTACGACTAATATCCCAAAAAAACATAGATTAACACATGTTCGAATAATGCAAATACATCATATATCAAACAACATAAACAGTAACTCAACTTAGAAGAATAGTACACCACTTTATACCACTTACAACAAAATTCATCCAGATCACATTACGGATGCAATCAGTAGTCAAAACTGAGTTTGCTAAATTTCAATCCAAACAAATACAAACGTTAAACTTAATACTTTTCTTTTGGTCTTTCCTAGATTCAGCTGTTTACTTTCCCTCTCCCCAGATACGTCATTTCTACTGATCAATATAATATTTTCTTTTTGAGCCTAGGAAATAAATTCATTATTAAAGGAAATTGGAACGCCAAACATACTGGCTGAGGATCTAGAATCATGTTACTAAAAAGTCGAAGTCTACTTCGGCCACTTATATAAAATAACTACCACTCTATTGGCGAGCCTTCTGATAAATAGCCAGACTGCTACTTAAATCACGATAGCATTAAACTGTAAGTTGTCTACCAGCCAATTAAGAAAGAACTTAATCCTGGACAGATCTCGAAACTAACAAGCTGGAATAGATTTCAGAGGTACTTAGATGATACAATAAACTTCTATAAAAAAACTCGACGAATTAGACACGGCAAGTCATTAACTAACTACTTTCATTCAACAAGCAGTCTGGGAGTCTCCCAGTGATACCAAAACTACGATTTAATCCCGGTAAAAGTATTGAAGATATTATCTAAAAAGGCCGTACCGCTACAAACAACAATTTATAATCGGATGCTGTCTTTTGCATTATCCAATTATATGGAAATATCAGATATCTTAATGGTGCCTAAACCTAGATAAGACCAAGAAAATGTGACATCATATCGATCGATTAGCCTTTTGTTCTTAATATGTACTGTATTTGAGAAGCTTCTTCTTGTTGTATTAAAGCTTTCTGAAAAACAAATTAGTAATGGAAATCTGCTGGACGAATGGATCTCAGATCATCAGTTTAGATTTAAGGGAGGCCATTCAACTGTACAACAATGTTATAGAATAACAAAGAAAAGAACTTTGTTTAGTTGCCTTTCTAGATGTTAGGCAAGCATTTGTTCGTGTGTGGAATAATAGACTAATGTTTCCCACAGCACTATCTATTGTTAAAACGATTCTTATCCAATCGATATTGTACATAAAGTTTTTAAAGTATACCTAATTTCTACTAGTGTTTCTCAAGGAGTATATTGAGCTCCTTAATTCTACTTGTTTTTTACTGTATTTACCAACTACACCCAGTACAAAAATGGGAGCTTTTGCAAATTGTATATGCTCTTATATATATTTTCACTTCATGCCAAACTTTTTGCAAAAACAATTAAATGCTATAGAAGAATGGTTGCAAAAATAGCAAATAAAAGTAAACAAAATCATCCATTATAATGTTTACAACATGACAAATGGTGTGTCCATTTGTAACACTCAATAACATTTTCATATAATAAGCAGATGAAACTAAATAATGAAGAGAGGAGGAATGGTGCGTAGTGGGTAATGATATGCATCCAGTTACTGAACAAATCAGCACCCAGACGGATTTCTAATTCTATTCTAGAAATATATTTAAATGTGGCAGAGACGCTTAGTTTTAACAGAGTGAGTGTAAGTCAGTTTTTGGCGTGTTTTATCTGTTTAATGCAAAAGGAATTTGCAGGCCAGTAATGGTAAGTAGTTCTGTCTTATAATCCGTACTTATGTACTATTAACGACAGTTTTTATATCGCTGCTTCATTAACCGGAATGTCCTTAATTACAGATAACATGCAAGTACATGTGCTAAACCGAAAAGGCAAAACGGTCACTTGAGATCTTTGAAGAAGCTTTAACATGTATTAAGAATAGTGATAGTATAATTGTACAATATAAAACTACGATGAACAACGTTGTAATTACTGTTAGCCTCAATGACTGTCTGGTTAAAGGACGAAGATACTGGAGAAAATTCCGAACTTGCTGCTTTGTTTTAGAAATGATCAAACAGCAACAATTGCAGACATACAGAAAAGCATTTCTAATGATTTGTATCAAAACGAAATATGGAAATTTCCTATGATTTCTTTGGTAGAAGAAAAATGAAAAAACGTTGAGTTTCAGCACTGCCACGTGCAGGAATCAACTGCAAGCCCATTTTTTCTTGGGACGGTTATTGAACACTATGTGTAGTCAACAGCAAAAGGCAAAAAGGAAATCGCCGGAAAATTACTTTTACCAGTGTACATAGATAACGTAAAAGTTTTCTTTCCTAACGTAGATAAATATTTGAAGTTCAAGATAACGTCAGTCAAATATTTGCTGAAGCAAAATTCGATTTTTGTCTGTGATAATCCAACGTAGATAGAATTATGTATTTAAAAGTTGCTGGTGTCCTTGGAATGAAATGGAACAAACAGAAAGACACTTTAAATTTGCGAAGCAGGTATAGGTAGCATTGATCTAGACAAGAAGACTATTTTCTATACTATTACACGGATTTTTGATCCCTTTGAAATTTTAGTTCCTATAGTGCTAATATCGAAGATAGTGATGCAACGTTGTTGGGGACCAAAATATGAAATGGGACGATTAAGTGGATAAAGATATGTCACATAAATTCAAGTAGTGATTAAAAAATGTGAAGCATATCAATCTCGCTCGAATTCCAAGGTAAATTGGGTTTCTAGAAGAATATAGCTCAGTCACGTGTTCTGCGAACCAAGCAAAACTGTTTATGCTGCGGTGATCTATTTGCGCCTATAGTGATCATCCGGATCTTCAACTCGTTTGGCGAAAACAGTGAAAAACGCGTTAAATTGGGACCACTTACCTTTTCATTATTGGACGATTTTGACTACAGCAAAAATGTGGATCCAGACGAACCTAGGAAACCGGATTCGTAAAATTCTTTTCCTAACTGAATCAAAAGACTGGAATTACGTGCCTGTAAAATATAATTCAGATGATGTGTACTCCAGAGAAAGTAATCTAGTGCATTACTAGGAACAAACTGGTGAGAGGTATAAGACTGACTGAAGACATCTAAATGGATGGAAATCAGAAGTAGTCGTCACCGATAAAAATTAAGTAATTATCAAGGAATGCGAGGATTGCGAGAGGGTGACAGCAACAGAGAGTCAGCAGACGCCATGCCGCTCTCTCGCGTCCGCTACGCTAGATTAATCGAATATTAATTGTAAAAAAATAATTACTGCACAGATTGGCATCGGGTAAAGACCAACACATTCCTTTTTTTATTAACTACATTTAATATTCTGGTTATATGGTTGTACAAAGCGTGATTACCAAGATAAACGCGAATAACCATGTTTTCCAACTTATTTTTTTATTTTTCAAAATTACGCGACCAAAATCCGTGGTTACTTTTTAGTTCATTCGAAAGTACGTATTTTTTCTTACTTATCATCAACAAAAACCTAATTCAACAATTATTTGATGAAAAAATATAGGGCTCCTGGACTACAAGAGAACTGGATAGAACCAGAATTATTTTTATTTCTCAACGTTTATTACAAATGTCTTAAAAGCTCACGCATCCCCATACCATCCACGGCAGTGGTAGAATTCTTAATTATGGGCAGCATACATTTTAGCAAATTTTCTTCTTTAGTTAGTCTTCTAATATACGTATTGATTGTTGATATTAAAAGTCAAATCGTCATTGAATAACATTTTGGATCCTTGTTCTGTTGTTCAGTTTTTATGTTCTTTACTTAATTGTAAATGAAAGAGTTTTTGCTTCTCGAAAATGAGTGGCTTCTTCCGTTATCTATGCCCTCTTAGTTTATAGTTAACCATTCGTCGCCTTATAGTGAAAGTACACACATTAACACTAGTAGCTAAACACCGCAGTTTAGTTAATTTCGTGGAATTGAGACGTCTGTTGGGCAATATTCTTTTTAAGACAGCATCATCTCGAAATGAAGTTCTTTTTGGTTGTCCCTTATGCAATTTATCACTATTTTTTCATCTCGGTATCCTTTTTGACAATTATGAAAACCAAAGATTAATAACATGTAACGTTAACGGTTATTTTACGACTATAAAATCCGGATTTTATTATGCACAACCTTTAATTAAAATTAGTAACAAAGTATTAATTTGGTAAGTTAAAATTACATAATTTTATATATAATTGTTAATGATAACATGGTGATCTATTTTTAGAGAGTATTGATGTTGGCATTGTGTACTAAGTATTCCGAACGGCTTTTAATAATTCGATTTTAAAATATCCAATTCTGACCGAGTAACCCGGTAGCCTCAAGCGAACTGAAATAATTAATCTAATAGAGTTATTTCATTATAAGCTCCATAACTGCCCAGAAGCCAGCGATCCATAAAATAACAATTTGTCCTCCACCGTCAATAAAGCGAAAATCCCCAGCCAAACAATGGCCACCTATGGTATCTCCGACGCGATTCAGATTCAAGCAGGCGTTCTCTGTTGATTCAAGTTTGTATGGAGCGGGCTCTCGTTTTTCAAACGGAGCGCAAATCGAAATTCGGGTGACTACCCTTTAATGCGGCGCAGCGTAAATACTGTGCATTTTGTATTATGTGCTCGCGACAAAAGCTCGCGAGGGTGGAGGAGTTATTATGGAATGTTTCTCGCCACCTTAAAACACCGGCGTATTGGCTTTTTTGTTACTACATGCCGCCAGGTAAACACAAAACGAGGGCGAATAGATAAGATACCTTTGTATAATAGCTATGGGACATCATAACTTAAATTCTATACTAACATAAAACCTATTGTATGTAGATAACATACTGGTGATATCCAAAACTCCGTGACAACTACAAGCAAATACAGTCACATAAAAAAACATCTGAAACAAAAAGAAATAATTATAAATTCAGAGAAAAGTAACATCATGTGTAAAACACTCTTTTTTGGGGGAGCGCACTTACAGACACTACAGCCTCAAGAGCTTACTGTCCCCACTAACATGCACTTAAATGGTAGGACATTCACACACACCCATGGGTTGAGCAATACTCGAACTCGCGCGCGCCGGCTAGAGGATAGAGCCAACTGGTTAAACCTGCTGAGCCACCGCACCCCGTAAAACATTCTAGGTCAAGTAGATGTCTACAAATGTATAAAAAATTGAATCAGTAAAGACTGGCGAATAGATAGAAAAATAACATATAGGATCAGTAAGGTCAACAAAGGTTACAACCAAGTTAAAACACACTAATAGGCAAAAAAACTGAGCACGAAAAAAATGTATCATCCACACTTCCACATTGTTACAAACAGGATTGGCAATAACAAACAAAGATAAATACAAATGAACGGCAGCTGAAATAAAATGTTGAAGACGGGTAATGTAAAATACAAGAAACATAAGAGATCATCTCTTATAAATACAACAAGTATTTATAGTGCAAGTCCGAGAAAAAAAAACAACTACAATGGTATGGCCATACAATTCATATGGGGGACGACAGATATCCAAATAGAGTATTTGAAATAAGAGGTGAAGGTCAAATATTAAGGGAAAATCTCGAATAAAATGGGAGAAGAATATCAAAGACCCCACTGGAAGGATTGGAAAAACCTGGCAACAACTAAGAATCCTAGCTAGAGACAAAAAATAATACAGAAAATAGCTCATATCCCAATGTTGTCAGGTAAACGGGAGATGAGAAAGAAGAAGAGAATTAAGCAACTTACTATTATGTGTCATACATGACTCACAATTGGTTTTAAGATTTACGTTCATAAAGCATACGAAGTTTGGTAGAAGAACAGTAAGACTGGCAAAGTTGTACGCAAACCAATAATGCTGCTGTCTCCCTCTTGACATGACGGTTAGAATAATGTATTTAGTAGACCCAATAAAATTTAGAATTGTTATAATTGCTATGTATTTGTTCAGAGCATCCGAAGTGATATTGGCTGGCAAAAGTTTGTGTTATCAAATTTTGTGTAGAGCTTAGCGAATCCGCTACTGTTACTCATAAAAAATTACGGGGAAAATGTCAAGAACATTACTTATTCAGGCAATAAGTAGTTATATGGCACAATGCCTTTTTAAAGGTTCGAGAATGAGTGGAAGACAATCTTCATTTTAATCTCAAAAATGAACCACAACAGTAGCTAGTTAAACTTTTTTTATTATCTATTAGATTTTAATATAGCATTTCAACATGAGAAAAGTGTTCACCACAAAATGTTTATAATAAAAAAGTTTTATAGCCCCCATATTTGCCAAATTTCATTCTTTGTAACCTCTTCTTATACCATCTGAAAAACATTTAACAAGTTGTCATTTTGGTATTTTGGATCATATCCAAAAAAACTTAACCCTTAATTGGTGTGTAGTTATCCACCTTGAAGGGAATAACCTTTATTTGTAAAAATAATTCTTATTATTTTTCTGCCAAATCTCTATGTGACTCAAATGACAATCGCAAATATCATGGAATCAAATACTTCGCGATTGTTTTAAGGTATGTGAAGAAAAGGCAAGCAATTTTAATCATACATTTACAAACATCGCCAGGATTTAGTAAATGTCTCACATTTTTATTTAGACAAAATACAAGGGTCGTTTAATAGTAAAGGTAATTTTCTATGAGATGTCGCTATACTTTGTTTGGTGATTGGGCGGCAGGTGTTAGCATTTAACCAAAACCAGACCAGATTTGAGCCAAAAGGAACTGGTTGATTCCATTCTACAGATGTTTGAATGTGATTGCTCTCAGGAAGATAAAGAACAATGATCATTTTAAAGAACAATAAAAAATTCTTAAATTTGATCAAGACTTCTTGTTGATCCTAAATTAAAAACTTAGTTTAGTGGGGAAACGTTTTCGTTCAATTTTTTGAAAAAAATTATTTTACCGATGATTTGAAAAAACCACAAACTTATTGAACTGTGCGTGTAGCTTCAAATAAGGCACAATAATATTAAACGAATTAGAATACATACTTTAGCTCCAGGTTTCTAGTGACACTTCACCTGGTCTGCATAATATTCTTTAGCTTTAAAAATGTATATATAAAGTGCAACTTTGGTTTTGTTATTAAAGTGGCTAAATTCTCATAATAAAATAATCAATAAATATGGTTTTTATTTGAGTTATTACTTATAGCTAAAGTATGGTTTAAAATTTTCTAAAAGTTATGTAGAGTGGCTGCTACACAATACTGACCAAGATTATTTTTTTTAAACGGAATGCGAAAAGACAAGTTTTGCTCTACGGAAGATTATTGATGTTCATGAGAAAGGTGCTACTGTAGTTCAAGATACACGTTCCAAGATGATTAGTATGAAATGGAATGTGAAAACTGGAAAGCTTTGTTCTATAGAGAGGAGCTTTCTTACACATCATTATTATTTGCATGAGCCAATGCTGTCCTCCATATTCCAACCCTCAAAAGATGGCTTTACAATATTCAGAAATCAAAAACTTTTTCCTAGAGCGTTAAGTCTGATGTCGACCGTGGAGAAACTTGTTTAGCAAGTTATTTAAGCGCTTAAAGATAGCTGTCAAAGACCTCCAACTAATTTTAAAGAATCAGTTTGGATTCTGCTCCAGTCACTCCATTACCCTCCAACTTCTCAGGGTAGCGGAAACTACAGGTGTAGTGTTCCTCTACGTGGTGAAGGCTTTCGACAAAGTGTGCCATAACGATCTGGCGCATAAGATAACCTCCACGACAATCAGGTGGCGGAAAGTCGTCGGAGAGGCGACTCCAAACCGGCGTCCTCTAAGGCTCTGTCCTGTTCCAGACGCTATGCAATTTCTATGCCCGAGATATGCAGATGATGCCTTTTACTACACTAGCTGGGCACGCATATGACAAGCCGTTGTTGTCTAGCACGCTTCAAGTATTCTTCATTTCAAGACGGCTCCAAAAGAAATTGGACCTCCTAGAAGAATAATGCGATGGTAGGGAAAATAGTTTGGCGGCTCTGTTCTCTACCAAGAAACCACTTGACTGTTGAGACGGCCAAGTAATCCAATTACTTTGGGGCAATTCTGGATAGGAAATTGACTTGAATAGTCCACATCGACGGTCACTTACGCGAAGGCGGCGAAATCAACATTTGGCTTCTTCCAAAGATCTTAAAGCCAAAACCCAAGCAAAAATAAGCTGATAATATATAAGACGATCATCCACCCTATCATGACGTCTGCAGAGTTGCAAAGACTTACGTTAATACGCTCTTGAAGCCCCACGATTCGTAAAGTATTACTACTTCCATCGCAACATTGATATACTTACGATCCAGGAGTTCATCTTCCTCAGCGTTCAATTTACGACACCATACAGGGCTATGTCAATTCCATCATTCGTGTCCTTTATAACTATGAAGTTGACAGATATGTCCGGCACAAACGCCGGCTATTCACCACCTACGTCGGTTCTCACCAAAATAATTTCAATTAAGGGCTGAACCCAAGTATCTCAAATCTCGCCAGTGAAGTCAATATCAGTAAATTTATCAGTAATATAATCTTAATTATTAAGATTTAAAAGAAAAACTGAACAGGCTACTACAAACAATTCTTACTGTTACTTGTCTTTGTATTCTACCCCTTTTTTTCAACTATTTTAACGTGTCACTTTTTTATAAGCATACTTATAACAAATTGTTTTACCAAGACTCCAATATGCCCTTTTTGCCAATTCTCAACTTATTAGTAAACATTTTATTTTTAATGTTAGCAATCTCTCGTTTTTTAGTATCTCTGTTTTTTACAGTGGTGTTCAGTTTGTCGATCGTCTTTATCCATTTTAAAACCACCATCAGCTAGCTATACACTAAATTGTTTTTTGAATTTATTTAAAGGAACTCTATAAAGCTTGTGCCACTTTACAACTATTACAAAATACATGTACCGAATGAGAAATTTGAGATGCAAGTGTTTACGATTACCAACAGTTGGTTTTGGTAGTAGTTGGTTTAGCGTAGAAAATAATAAAAAGATAAAAAAAAGACATGAACAAATTCATACAAATAAGTGATACTATAGAAGAGCAATAGATTGAACACTTCACAAAACTATATGAAAAAACAGAAGAAGATGACAGAATAATAAACAACGAGGAAAATAGAGATAAAATGCAAGTATCAGAAGTAGAAATAAATATATGAATAAAACAATTGGAAAACAGAAAGGCGCCAGATGCAGACGAAATATAAACAAACTCATAAAGACAGGAAAACGTATGGGTCGTCGGAAAAAAATGTGAGTTTGAAATATCTGCCAATGTTATCACTAGGGTCTAATCTGTTCATAGGGTTAATTCACGTTCGATAAAGGGCAATCTGAAAAACGTTAGAAATTTCGAACAAGCATGGCAAGGTGTGGTACACAAATGCCAAGAATAAATTTTCATTGACAGCCAATTACAAGAAATTGGGACCCAATTTTGCACGCCGGTACTTAATTTCCGGAGCTAATTTTTACTATTGGATTTTCACTAAAGAGAAACACTTCAATTTAGATGGATCCTTTTAAATAGAAAATATAAATTTGGAACGGATGAGACGTCAAATTGGTGGCGAGGTATCATAATTTTGAGTTCAATTTCAATTAAAAGCAACCTGTTGATAAAAGTAAGTCGGAGGATTGAAGATTCACTTATCGCCGGTTAAAGTCTATCCTTATAAAGTTGATGGCAAATACAAGGCAGCTACATTTTGGATCTCCATCAGACATATCTTTTTAAGGTAAAAGGTAAAATGGGTAAAAAATCTTGGGTTTGACAACAAAACCACTCTTCCGTGCACACCGATTGTAAGGTCTTCGAGTGTTTTGATTACGAAGATATGAGCACAAATGGCTGATCAGCTTGTAGTCTGGATTTGAATTTGATTAAAAACTCTTGGATTATTTTTCAGAAGAAATTTTATAAGAAAGGACAATTGAAGAATAAATATGAGTTGTTTGCAAAAGTTAGGCGTCATGAGAAGCAGAAATGATCATGGGACTCTATCACAGTATTGTTAAGCGTTTGTTGGCTGTTATTCAGATGAAAAGAGATCAAACTTAATTGTATTTTGTAAATAATAAATAAATTAGTTCAAAGTTTTGTAGTAGGGTGAATTATAGAGCGAATCACTTTTCACCGAACTTGTGTCTACCAATGAGTTTTTAGGTTGAGTTTATTTATTTACCTCCTGTTGCAAATGTATTTGGTTAGGTTTTATCGTAAGACTTTGGAAATATTATCGTAACTTTTAAACGGCCTCGTCATTATAAGATTCTGTTAGTAAATATATTTTATACTACTTTTACCTTTCTTAGTTCGTTGATTTTTATAATAACATAGAGGGCTTAGAAAAACTATATCGGCGTTATGTAGTATGTGATTCGTTGCTAATGTAACATATGTTTTAGCACTTCTAATCGTTTTGTTCGATACGATAATATTCTGCTTTATTCGCCTTACTTTTTTTCCAAGATTTCTAGTCTATTCTCAAATAAGATAAATTTAGTATTGGTTGTCGCAATATTTATTATCTTTTAGCAGCATACTTTGCCGAAGTATTCTTCGTACCTTTTGCCCTTTTATCGTCTTTACCACTGCCTTAGTGAAATACTTTCTGACTGCTGAAGACCAAGGGCCAATTACAATTTTTTTGTATGGACCTTAAAATACTTCGTTGGGTAAGGGAATAAGCGAGTTAGATAGGATATAGTAACAGTAAAATATGAGTTTGGATGAAATTAAGGTTAGATCATGGAAGTGGGAAATTAGGGGAAGCTACAAACTCACGTGGGCAGGATCGCTATCCCTGAAGTAGATTTATCCTCTATTGGGACTGCAAAGAAGTATCTACCCGCTACCCTAAAAAAAATACAAGAAAAAAATACAAACAAACAGAGACCATAAATTAGAGAAAAATTGATGAAATAAATTTTGTTCCAATGAATGTTTTGAGAAGTACAATAGTTTTATTGTATTGTGTAAATCATTTGAAACTGATAAGCTACATGGCATCTCTCACCTTTATTCTTGTTTTTTTCCCATGAAATGGCCATGCGCCGCATGCAATTACAAATTACAGGGTGTCCCAAAAAATGTACTAACTCTTTAAATGATAAATAAATGCAGTGTTTATTAACTCTGATATAATAGTTTAAAGTGTCTGAAAGATGCAGCATTTTGATTGAAAATTGTCTTTTAAGTTAAATGTCAATTTTACTTATTGGGCTCCTCAAAATCTGTATCCTACTGTGGAACACCATTACAGTGGGAAGTTCTTTTTCAGTTAAATTATCACAGATGTTGTTTACCCAAACATGCTACAGAAATTCGTCGGCCTATGCGCCTAGCAGTTGTTTGGTAATGAAGAGATTTACTTTCAGCAAGAGAGAGTAGCTTTATCTCGATGCTGTTGTTTCGAACAAATGGGTTTGGTGAAGAGATTATGTTAAATTTCTTGTGCGTTCCCCAGATCTCACTTCGATTATGTCACTTTTATGGGAATAGCTTATCGATAAGGTTTACCTTACAAAATTAACAACAATCAACAAACTGAAAGAGTAAATTGAAAACAATATCTTATTTGTAACGTTGTCGCATCTATTAGTCCCCACTTGGTCGTCACTTTAAATAATTGTAAACAACTAAACTATTGTTTCTAAGTCAATAAATACTGCGTCTATTGTCATTTAAAGTGGGTACATTTTTGGGGACACTTGATTTAAATAATTTTTTGATATCCAGATTTCTTGTTAGTATCTTACAATTTTACTCCATCTGTTAAAAATGCTCTATAGTATTAAGAAAGTATCAAACAACAATATTTTTGTTTTTAATTTTATTTTCTTTAGAAATGTTAATTTTACAATTTTCTAAAAATAGCCACTAAATTTTTAAGTTACGATGGATAAGAATTTCTCAGTTAGACGAAACCTGAAGTAAATTACAAAGTTTCAGTGTAAAGTAATTAACTGGCCTATCTATAAGTACGACTACAAGTTCGATGGGCGTTTTTCCTTTGATGCCGGGCAAGGAAACGGAAAGCAATTAATGCGAATATAATTAAAATATCGGCGAATTCGTCAGCCCCGATTAATCACGGTGTAATGAAAAGTAAATTATCCGGCAGGTCAGAAGAATTTGGGCATTTATTAATTCCGGCGAAATTGCGAGCCGCGCCGTAAATCAGGGAACAGTTAGCCGAGTCCTGAAAGCGCGCATTTCGACAAGCGTTCACGCCTTCGGCCGGGAACGGTATCTAACTGCTTTCATTTGAAAACAATGGACAGATAGATGAAACGAAGATAATTAACCTCGGGCTGAGTGGGCCAGGGGTCACTCGGGTGCAGAAGAACAGGAGGCCCCATCGGCAGCTCACATCTCGTAATTAGTTCGCAGTGTGTGGCTCGGCGCTGATTGACATTCCTCCTCTGGCCTTATTGATCCCGATTTTTTGGGCCGCGCAGCTAATCAATTCTGCGTCGCCTAGCATTTCGTTCGTTTGGAAGGATTGTTCTTTAATTACGATTGCAGAAGATGCAGGTTGCCAATTCTAATCAAGCGCGCTTTATTCTCCTGCGCCCAGCTATCGCGTTTTTGAGGCGCCGAGAGTGCACGAAAGGCTTGAACCATTTTCTGTGGCTGCACAATTTTTGACATTCACACATCTTATTAGTGCGAATGCACGCCTTCCGCGAAGCAAGATGTATTGGGCAAGTGACAGCGATGGGCCTCCTACCGTTTCCCTTTTCGTTCATTAGAACAACTCTATTACATGGTCTGACCTCACCTTTGTCAGCCGCAGTATGGGGCCCACTACGTGTAGCTGAAACGTTTACAAAGAACCAATCTTACGATTTACCCTCTCAAAGCCATTTTTTGTCAGACTCCAAGCTGGGAACAAGTTAGGAGAATATAAGATATCGAAAAGTACCCTAAAATAATTGTTATTATAAATAATACGACGGTTGCTGAAAATGTTAGTTATAATAATAAAAACTTTAAGTACAAGCATTACTTTTTGCATAGATAAAACAGAATAGATTTATACTACGAGGAAAATGACCTACAAGTCTCTTATGAGACTCTTATGAGACTTGTAGGTCATTTTCCTCGTAGTATAAATCTATTCTAACTGTTTTATCCATGCAAAAAGTAATGCCTGTACTTAAAGTTTTTATTAATACAACTAACATTTTCAGCAACCGTCGTATTATTTATAATAACACTTATTTTAGGGTACTTTTCGATATCTTAGCTAATCATAACAAAATAATTCTATTGTCTTTATTCTGTAAATATCTCGAAAATTAAAATTTTTATTCTTATAAAAAAAGAATAATGCAAATATAATTTATGCTTATGGATTGAATATGTAATTTGAGTTCTATTTAGGTCAATTTTCTCGAAACAATGCATCAACGCAAGAGCGATAAAACCTTTTGGCTCCATAACCTTTGATAACAAAGCCCTCAATTTTAAACCCTTAAAAAAGGAACAAAATATTGACCTTATTAGATACAAAAATTAACTTTTTTTAAGTCATAATCTAAATACTTTGCCTCATCTAGAGAAGAGTATCAATCTTATATTCAACAGTTTGAGTCACCTTGAAATATTAAAAACGTAAACGGGGAATTAGATGTCTTGCACCAAACCACTGGTTACTAATATGAAAACAATTGTTAAATAATATTGTACTAAGAATCAAGATCACTTTTACAATTTATATAATAAATCAATTAAAATAGTTACTGTCTTAAATAATCCTGCATGCAAATGCATATGGAATGAACATATCAGCAGGTTTATCCTAAAAATAACTAGTTAATGTCAACAAAACAGTTTTAAAACCTCTATGTAACCTGACAGCAGCATGTTTAAATGGGAGCAACTTAGATCAGCCATTTGCATCAAAATTTGTGGGAATAGGGAATATTTATTTACAGAAGTATGCAATGAGTGCATGGTACAAACGGTTCATAGATGGACTAGAATATGTTTATAAATGTTAAACTTATACAGGCTAGAATCGGCAAAGATCAGCAGTTGACAATTCAAGAACTAGAAGATAAACCAGAAATTTCAAAATCTAATGTGTATAAAATTTTTGTAGAAAACGTGTTCAGGCAAAATTCGTTCCGCGCTTACTGTTTTTTGCTATTAGTACATACTGCTATCAACTTTATGATAAAGCACCATCATTGGACTTAAATTTTGAGCATGTGAAATTTTGTCAAGTGTAAACCATATAATTTTTTTGAACTTTGAATATGTCGAGTTTCATTCCAACAAAACGCAATTTGTGGGAAGCGCTGCTTATTTGTTTCCATTTAAAGAAATCAGCAGCTGAAAGTTTTTGTTTACTGTGTCCAAAGCTTATGTAGAACATGCTCCGTCGATTTCAACCGCAAGTATTGCTTTTGACAATTCGAAAATGGTGATTTTGACATTGAAGACAAAAGAGCGCCGAAAAAGTTTAAAGATGCAGAATTGGAAGCATTACTCAATGAAAAATTGGCTGATTTTCTTCAATGTTAATTTATCAATCGTCGGTAAACGTTTGAAGGCAATGAGAATGTTTCAAAAGCAAGGGTGCCACATGAATTAAAGCCGAGAGACGTCGAAAGACGTTTTTCCATCTGCGAACAGCTGCTTCAAAAGCACAAAAGGAAGGTGTTTTTGCATCATATCGTAACTGGTGATAAAAAATAGATTTATTACAAGAACACTAAGGGCAGAATAATTAAATGTATACACGGCTAAGTATTACTATCGACGATAAAGCCAAATATACATTGGTTTGAAGCTAATGCTCTGTATTTGATGGGATCAGAGGGACGTAGTATTTTATGAGCAAAACTATCACTGGAATCGCTATCAACAACAAATGATCAAATTGAACCGAGTGTAGAAAGATAAACTAAGTCAAAAACTATTTGGAAACACTTCGATTACCATTTGTTTCGATCAATAACACACGGCCTGTCTAAGCAGTGCTTTAACTCTATTGAAGATGTCAAAAAATAGATCGATTCATGAATCGTGTCAAAGGAAGAAGAATTCTTTTGCCGGGAAATCCGCCTGTTGTTAGAAAAAAGAGAAAAAGTTGCTTTATAATTTTTTCAAAACAAACGTTTAATTTCACATAAAAATTCTTTAAAAAGAAATCTAAGCCCTATAGGACTATATTAATGATTGCTGTTATTGAAAGTTCTATGCAGATATTGATATTCGTACAGACCTAATCTTGGGGCTGTTACTTTCATTAAGATTTACTAACGGAAATTAAGAACTAATTGTATACTAAAATCGGCTGTTAAAACAAACTAATCCCCTAATCCCAACCAAGATTTGGGAGTTCTATAAGTTGTATTAATTGCATTGTTTGTCTTGTCTCAGCATAACATATCAACACAAGACTTTCTGATAATAGTATCTTAGATATAATTGTAGATTCCAAAAGAGCTTTTGATTTTGTGCATAATGAAATAATTTAGTTGAATTTTTTTTTAAATCGGTGTTATTGGTATTATGGTTAGAATCTTAAAATCCTTAAATGACTCAGATTGGAAATTAATTTAGGAAATGACGGTTTAATAAAATTAACGTCAGTTTAAAAGCACTTTAAGGGAAAACACATAGTCCTTTATTATTCTTCTTATTTGTTAAGGATATTAGAGACATATTCAGAAAACAGGGGATATCTGCTTAAATGGTATTACATATGTTATTCTTCAAATTTTTGCAGGCGGTCTGGTAATTCTGTCACGAAACTATATAAATATAATAAGAAAATCGAAAAGATTAAAAAATTATTGTAAAAAGGATAGATTAGTTTTTAATGTAACTAAATCTGAAGGGACTTTATTAGGAAGATAAAAAGGATGAATATGCGAAGTACTATAAATATCTTGGAGTTCCATTTTATGCTTCTCTAAAGTTTGCTAAGACGATAGACCACTTCATATTAAGAGTGACTACGCACAAAAAAAATATTTAAACGTAAACAGGATTTAACTACCACATACTCGAATAACAGTTATAAAACTTGCGGACATAGCCATAACTTTTACATTCTGCACTCTTTGGCATATATAAAATAATTTGGGTAACATTTTCCACCATTACACGCAATTCCATAGTATTTACTGGAGTAGCATACCTAATTGTTTCATGTAACCCAATGCCCCACCCAAAAAATCATACGGATTTAAATCCACAGAACAAGAAAGTCATAACATTGGCCCCTGTTGACCAACTGCTTTGCAAAAACAGCCTTCGCACTCCGGCAGCATTGTTTTGAGCTTTTCCCAACAGTGAAAAAAGGAGAAATTCAACACTTTAAGAACGTTTGGTTACACTTTTTGTAAAAAGAATTAGGACCATTAAACAATATTTTCCCTACCACATTAAAAATACTTTTTGGTTCGTGATATGATGACGTGAAAACTTGGTATTTAAATTACATTTGGGACATATTTAACAGTTAAAACAAAAAAAAAAAGATTGATGGAATGACCCTGAAATTTAATACGAATCTTGTCTAAAATGTTTGGCGAATGGCCCGGCACCTCAAAAGTAATATGGGCTAAATCTTTATTTTTTTATTCTAAATTTCTACCACCAGCAAACATCCGCCAAGGCTCGGATACCACTTTCTCCATTGCAACACAACTTGAAGAGGTGATTGGGTCTATCCGACACAAATTTTGAATAGAAGAGCAGACTGAGACTGCAGACCTCGCTTTAAGCAGATGGATGACTTTGTCCTTGTGAGTGAAACTGGTATTGCTATTCTATTTACTCTAACATTGTACTGACGATATGTCTATGCCAGTAGTCAATCGCCCACAAATCGTAGGCATGTATCTATTATGATTGCACTAAGAGTTGATGTATGACTAAATCGTTGAGCGTCACCATAGTGACATGCATTGTCTGACTATTTTAAAAATTTTAATTGAGAGTACCTATTGGCACACAATATGTATCAATAAGATACATTGCTCAACGATGGAGAAGATGATAGAGTTGTATAAATTTTTGATAGTACGTTTTCATCGAGAAAAACATTAATTGTTACTACAAATGCATGAAATATATTAAAGCCTTGATGGTTGTTTGACGGGATGGTTCAGAAGTTACAACAGTTATATTTCCAACGATCTAACTGATAAACACATGCTCTGGAATTTGACTAATAATGTAGTAGTTGTTGTCTGGTTTTGCTTACTCATACCACAATGGAACTAATTGTCATACAATACTTAAAACTCTAGTTTTGGAAAGCGCTCACCACGTTATCAACCATAATTAATTTGTGGTAAAAGTTAGATAGATTGTTGAATATCTTAATGGATAAATCAAAAATAGCTTGTAACAAAGTTGTCTTATATAATGACCAATTCACCGATTATCTCCTGAACGCGCTCATACTTTACTCGAAAGGACACTGATGGCTAGTCGAGCTATTCTATGACTAATTCCATTGTTTTAGGACTGCCAAAAGCTAAGCAATTTTCAGTTATGGGCGTCCAAATACGATGAACTGTAACAAGGCGTTTATTCTTTACAAGAAGGAAACGCGCTGCATGTGAGCAATTATTACTATGACAGTATTGCTCAATTTTTTCCGCCAACAAGTATCTGTTAAGCATCGAATGGTCCTTCGTACATTGCAACACAACTTGAAGAGATGATTTGAAACTCCAACAACAAATCTTGAGTGAAAGAGTAGACCGATACTGTAGACCTAGCTTTAAGCAGATGGATGACAGTACTTTGTACTGATGATATACATATCTATAGCAGTGGCCAATTGTTTACAAGTCGTTGGCATGTACCTATTGCGACTGTTCCAAGGGTTGACGCTAATCGTTACCATAGTCATGTCGTTACAATAAGAAGATACTGTTGAATGGTGCGACAAACATTGTTTGATCGTTTTTTGATAACTTATTTGAGTTTTCGAAATCTATCTCGAGACTAGCTTTAGCCACAGAATGCGCATCAAACTAATAACTTGTTCAATGATTGTGAAGTTCTTAGAGTTGTACTAATTGTTGGCGGCACTTATGTCTCAATAGGGCTATTTTGACTGCCGTTTACAAAACGAAAAATTGTGTTAAGTTTCTGATTATTGTCTACCTGGATGGTTGTATTTTTGATTTCTTTGATGGCAACGCTGGTGTAATGAATGATTGCAAAATTCTCAACTACCTAATTAACAAGCATGTTTGCTGATAGCAGTAAGCAACTGATTATCGTATAACACGTCCTTGTTTAAGAAAACCCTCACATGACGAAAATCAGGTGAATTCGTGAATGTGTAAAATTATAAATCGTACTAACTGACAACGTCTTATAAGATAACCAACTTCCAAGTTGGTGGATGTTCTATCATGTATATGCTGATCAACTAATGGAAACGTTACCGTTCATATCCTTAAATTACTTGAAGAGGATAATGATTTATAAAATTTGTTTTTCGAAGAAAACAAATCAAATATGCCGCATGGTTGCTTGGGCACAAATTAAGCATAGTACCAATTAAATTTTACGAATTTGTGCTTAGTTCATATTAGTTCAGACTTGCAAACAACTACTGCATATTGATATTCCATAGTAATTTTCAAATACTCATAGGTAGAGAAGGACTGAGGCTCAACTTCTAGTTACCAGATCAACGTTGTTTAAAAGTTTTATTCGGAACTCAGTCCTCTATTGATTTATAATCAACTTAAAACGTTGCAAAAACACAAAATATTAAATAACCTTCCTGAACAAGAATTTGGTATATTCAATAATTAAACACAATAATTAACACAACACGGTTTTTATTCTTTTTTATGCTCGCTATTATAATCCGATTCCAATGTCAGCGGCTTCATTCAACTTTGTCGTGAGTAGGCAGCTCAGTGGAGATAAGAATGACAATATGGACACTTTATCCCTTTATTCAGATCAAACAAATAAATTAAATGGACGCGATGGAAAATGCCTTATTTCTGAAACGGGTGTCATTTGGTATGCTGAAAATGCATTTGGTGACATCAATTATAAGTGATTTCTTTATCTTTCCTTAGGTATTGTTTCTGTGTGTTTTATAATATCTTTTTTAAGTAAAGTAAAATGGATTTGAGCACGAATAAGTCTCTATTCATTTTTTCGTGTTTCTCAAGAGTAGCGCAGAATTTAAACTAAATACCCTCACTGCTGAAATTAATTAATTGTCTCTTCACGGTGACTACACCAATTTTACAATCTTACAACTTTTTCCTGTTGTTTTCAAATGGAGATGTGTGCTGTATCACATCAGATTTTTCCAAATAAATGTACAAATTAAAAAGAAACGTAATTTTTTAATGACATTAATATATAGCAACGTTTGTAACGTGTGAATGTTTTTTTGGAGGGGTGTAATGAAGGCGTAAGGAATAGATAAACATAAATACGTAGCTGATAACGAAAATAAAACTGAAAAGTGTACAGTATAAGTTTCACAAATACTCTGTGTGAGAGGATTTCAAGGTAATTGGAATATTAGTCGGCCAACAAGCAGTCAACATCAAATTTCTTTGCTTTTTGTGTGAATGGGACCCCAGAGCTAGAACGGAACATTTGGTTCGAAAGCAGAGGCCAGTATATTCCCAGTTGGCGAAAAACACATTGTTTTACTCTCACTGATTGATTCTTTGAAAACACTGTTGGTTTAATAGAGCAATTCGTGACCGCTTTGAGCACGGACAGTAAATGTTTTCAGTTACTTGGTGTTAATTTTCCATAAATCAAGTCTGAAAAAGTTAAAGCTGACATTTTTATAGGCCCACAAATACGAAAATTAATGGCGGGTAACATATTCGAGAAAACCATGAGTAAGTATTTAGAAATGTTATACAAAACTGTTTGGGGGGTACGAAAGCTGCAAATTACATCATTTGAATCGAGGAGATGTTGGAATCCTATACATTGCTTGGTTACAATATGAGCGTCAAACTTCACTTCCTTCATGCTGATCTAAATTATTTTTCTGACAATTTTGTGTGATTTTATGGAAAAACGAGCGCTTCCATCAGGATATTAAAATGATGGAAAAGAGATACCAAGGAAAATAGACTATACATATAATGGCTGATATTGTTTGATGTTGAAAATAGACTGTAAGGACGAACACCAAAGACAATCCAAGAAGAGGAATTTTCAAGGATAGTCCAGTGGTAAATGTTAGGTATGTTTGCTTTTAAATACGTATTTATGTTTATCTATTCCTTACGCATTTATTCCGTCCCTCCATAGAACGTTTTTACGCGTTATAAACATTGCTATATATTAGTCATTAAAAAATTTCGTTTGTTTTTAATTTTTGTATTTTCTGAAAAAACCTTGACCTGATTGGAAGTTTTATTTTATTTATTTTTTTTTAAATAAATGTACAGTAATCAGAATCTGTATTCTATAAGCTATAGTGCTGATGAGGCTTCCCCATTGAGAAGGCCTCTTGGTCACCTCACAGAAGGTCAGTCGGCCATTTTCGTTTCAGTCTTCGATGATATGGTACGTTTTGCACGAGCGGCTGTAGAACGATATTGGGGTGTACTTCAAGTTTATGATGATGTTGCTGGCTTCGTTGTTGAATTGTATCTTGGACTGTTGGTATACGAAGGTCATGATGTAGCATGTGATTTGAGATGTACTAAGGTGCATCGGCGATTACTCGAAGGATCTTGGATTGTGCTCTTTGTAGGATAGCAATGCTAGATTTGCTGGCACAGGCCCAGAGCTCGATACCGTATGTCCATATTGGGATAATTACGGCTTTGTATATTAGAATTTTTGACTCTAATGACAATTTTGAATTTCTACCGAGCAGCCAACGCATTTCTCGCATTTTATGATCGATCTGTTTTCGCTTTTTAGAAATGTGGTCTCTCCAGTGAAGTTTTGCATCAAGATGGATACCCAAATACTTGACAGTGGTTGCTGGTGGTATTTCGGTGCTATTTATATGCACTGGGAGGCAGGTGCCCTTTTTTAATGTGAAGGTTATGTGTTGTGACTTGCCTTCATTAATTTTTATTTTCCATCATTGAAGCCATTCCTCAATTTGAAAGAGATGGTCTTGGAGGTTAGCGGAAGCTATTATCGGGTCTTCATGGACGGCTAAGAGAACAGTATCATCTGCAAACATACCGATTGTGGTGGAATCAGAGGTAGGGAGGTCTGATGTGTAGATTAGGTACAAGAGAGGTCCAAGGACGCTACCTTGAGGAACTCCAGATTTGATGGGTTGGAACTGGGAAATTTCATCATTAACTTTTGTACGAAAGAATCTATCACTGAGGTAGGATTTCAGGATGTAGGAGAAAGGAGCTAGCAATGATTGTCTGATTTTGAATAAGAGGCCTTCAAGCCAGACCTTGTCAAAGGCCTGCCTCACGTCTAAAAATGCCGTTGAGCAGTATTTTTTCTCTTCAATGGCTTCGTTGATGACATGAACTATTCTGTGGCATTGTTGAATCGTAGAATGTTCCGGGCGAAACCCAAACTGGTGGTCGGGAAGTATGTTAAAAAGAGGCCGGATGCGTTGCAGAAGAAGTCTCTCAAATAATTTTGATATGGAGGACAACAGACTGATCGGTCTGTAAGAAGAAACATCAGTTAGTGGCTTTCCAGGCTTAGGGATGAGAAGGATTTCAGATGTTTTAAGGCACTTGGGCCAGTAACGGGTTCGTAGAATGGCGTTAAAGAGGTATGTTAACATTACGATCCCTTTCTTTGGTAGTTCCTTCAGCATCTTGGAAGTTATCTGATCAATTCCCGGGGTTGTTCGATTATTTAGTAGAGAGATTTTGAATTTGAGCTCACGAGGACTAGCCAGGTGTAGATTTGTTATTCTCACCATGTCATCATTATCGTCATCACGTGTAGGTGGCGTTATGAAGTGTGAGGTATCGCCAAAAGGAGTGAGTACCTTGGTTAAATGTTGCACAAAGAGGTCTGCCTTTTCGCGACTGCTTCTTGCCCAGTTTGATGAATGCACGTCTAGACTCAATGGAGTAGATGTCACTACAGGTTTTCGAAGTGATTTGATTGGACACCAAATGGAGTTGTCGTAGCGGTTAAGAGAGGTAATGTATTGCGAAAAGTTGTTGTCTCTCATTTCTTTCAGCTTTGTTTTTAGTAGATTGCAGAGTTGATTAAAGGCTGTTTTATCACTAGGAGTGTGCGATCGATGCCACTTCACTCGCGCTTTTCGTTTCTTCGCTATTAGCAACTTTATTTCTACTGGGATGTTGTACTGTTGTTCATGGGCTGGTAGGTGTGGTGTAGCTTGTTTGGCAGCATCCTGCATGCTAGTGATTAGTGAGGTTGTTGCTGCTTCTATTTCTTCAGTTGTTTTGAGGCTAATATTAAGATGTATATGACTATTAATTTCATTTCTGAAGATATCCCAGTTCGTTTTTGAGTTATGCAGTTTAGTGGGCTTCTTAAAATTAATCGCAGAGGTGCTGATGGTGACAATAATTGGTGAATGATCAGAAGACAGGTCATAGCTGGGCGCTATATCCGTATAAGTTGATGCTATGCCATGAACCACAAAGAAATCCAAAAGATCAGGGAGTTTATTTGGATCACTCGGCCAGTACGTCGGTGTGCCTGTAGATAAGAATGAATAATTCTTTTCGTGTAGGAGGTTTGCTATCTCTCTACCTTTCGTTGTGGTGATACGGGAGCCCCACAGAGTGTATTTGCTGTTAAAATCTCCCCCTACCAGAAATTTCGGTCCAAGTGTTTGGAAGAAACCTTGAAAATCGTCTTTTTTTAAGTTATAGCGTGGTGGGCAGTACACTGCTGAGATTGTTAGTTCATAAGGCATGGTTTTAACTTTGATCGAGGTAGCTTGAAGATGATTTTTTTCATACTTTGGTAGTGCGAAGTGATTGATTGTTGATTTTATTAAGATGGCAGTTCCAGCATGAGCAGTATCATCTGGGTGGTTAGTATGGTACAGGGTGTAGTAGGGTATCTTAAAGTATGATCTGCTTCTAAAATGAGATTCACTAATTAAGAAGATATCAATTTGATTTTGATGGACAAATACTTGTATTTCATCTTTGTGTTGAAGCATTCCGTTGGCATTCCAATGTGCTATTCGGAGGAACTTAGCCATTACTTTAATTTAGATATTAGCATGGTTAGCATGTTTGAGACCATGCTATTTTGTTGTATGATCTGTTGGAACTTGCCTTTGAATTCTTCAAGGAATTTATTCAGCGCTGTGCTTATGTGTTCTCCATTTTGTATGGATTGGTTTCCAGAGTTTTTTAATGCATTTGCATAACTGTATGAAGGAAGCGTAGTTGTTTGATTTGGTTGGCTAAATTGTTGTGTATGTTGTATTAGTTGTGGTTGTCGCAGAGGAGTATTCGTTCTGTTGCTTTTGTAATATTTGTGATAATACTCACAGCGTCTATAATTGGCAGGGTGAGTCCGCCACATAAAGCACATGTTGCTAGCGTTTCCCTGCTTTTTTTGCAGATTTTAGTGTCATGGGAACCGCCACATTTCACACACAAAGGGACGGTTGCAGTATGATTTGGTGTGACCGTACATTTGACAACGCATACGCTGCGATATTTTATTGTCTTTTCTGGGTGGTTCGATCACCACCATTCTGTTTTGCAATCCTTTAATTTGATACACTTCTTTGTTGTTCGTTGCTGGCTCAAGATCCGCAAAGAACATGCTTAGTGGTTCTTTGGATTTCCCATGCTTTATGTTGATTACATTTCTGACTTGATGTCCCTTAGATTGTAGTTCATCTTTGATGTCTTGCTTATCAGTACTATGGTGTAAGTTCTTGATGACTTTCCTCTTTGGGCTGGTAGGTGTGGTGGACAATATTCTTCTCTTTCATAAACTTGGCAAGTGTTCTATACGCCTCGGGAGTAGTGGTGTTTATTCTGATACTATTATCTGCTAAAGATTTGGTAGAGTAATGTTCTGCTTGTAGTACTTCACTTATTTTGAGGATCATGTTAGGATAATCTGCCACTCCGTGCACAAATATTAGTGGGGGTTTTATAGTTTTTACTTCGCCTGGGCCTTTGTTGACTGGGGTTTCTGGTTCAAGACTTGACAACACACTATACTGGTTGCTTGTCGTTACAGTCTTCTCAAAGGTTGTTTTTTTTCGTTTTACACTTCTTGCTACTACCTGCCAGGGATTTTCGTTATTAGTGTCATCAGACTCGTCATCAGTACTAGATAACATCCTTACAATTTTTTGGCGATTCTGGTGTTGTTGGATCTGCTTGTATTGTTCTTGGTTTGGTGGGGAAAAGTCTTGTTGGTTGTGAAAGGTAGGCGTCTGCATAATTTGATTGGGTGGCATTTGCGTTTGAAACATTTGCTTATTTAGTGATGGGTAATATTGTAAATAATTCGGTTGCGATTGTGGCATATTCACTTGAGAAAGTTGGCTGTTCATTGTTGGGACACCCTGTATAATATTAGTTTGTTGCTGTATGGGTTGGCTATTATTATCATAACCGATTAGATTCCCCGAAGGGAACATATTTATTTTATTTTCACTATTATCAGTCCGCGCTTAATTTATAGAGTAAGAATAAAACAAATGATTGGAAGTTTAAACGTCATTTCGGAATTTGCGGAAAAATCCATTCCGGTACATTTCTTCATTTTGAAACAACAAAACCTTGCATATTAGTGTTATAAAGCTTAACTATTTCCGTGCACTTTCTTAGATTGTTCTTTCGATAGATAGATCTTATATCACAAAATTCAAGGCTAAAGAGGTAGATGTTAGAGCTCATCACAAAATCAGTCAATGAAGGTAAATATGAATGTGGATACCGCTTCGATGATAGTGAAGACTATAATTCTTCCTTTTACTCTACCAATATATAGTTAATCAAATTCAAAAAACTTTCTCAGACAGAATTAAACTTTAATATTGCTTTAATGTAATAGCGTTTTGAATGACTTGTTCTGCTGTTATAAGCAAAAGGACTATTAGGAGGTAGCAATTAACCATACGAGCGTTACATTACTACAGTCAGCGTTTTTTTTGGGAGGGACACCTTTTTAGTAGTTATTAAGTTATAATGCGTTTTGAAAAGTTAATTATGCAATAATGTGTTTTTTCATATACAGCCAAATTGTATATTTGACTAATAACTAAATGAATTAGTACTTCCAATATTTTTAACTCACTTTTTAATGCAATTTCGCAATTTCACTATTAAAATATCATTTAGCGAGTCATTTAATAGATCAGCCAAATATCTTGTCAGCATGCCGCAATTCAAGATCAAATAAACGGCTAGCGAGCGAGAGGACAATCAAAAAAGCAATTAACTAATGCCATAATTATTCTAACGATTTTTTAATAGCATCGCAGGTGTTTTTCGTATCGTGTGCCAAATTTCTCTAGTGCCCAAGCAAGCCATCAAAATATTTCGAATCAATCATAGTTGTCACGTTTTTAGGTAGTCTGGGGATTTTCATTAATGCTGTTAACACACGCGATGGATTCCTTTAACTGGCGGCACAGGCGCCCGCAACCCGCTGCTAATGGATAGTCCACCGCGGCCCAGTTCCCTGGGCTAATCCAGCAGGCCGACGACGTTTTATTAATTATTCTATTAATTAAAAACGTCTCGATTTGATGATGCGGCTCGTATGATGGGTTTATGAATTTGTTTTGGTGCCGCAGGAGGAAAAACGCCACGTGTTAATGATACTGGGCCTAAATAACGAGCCGCCTATCTAGCGCTAAAAAGGATGTATATGAAAAAGGAATATTAAAAAAGTATGTAGACATATGGAGGCAATTGAAGATAATTATAATTTTTTTATACAACTTTATTAGCAATCTGAAATTATGCATTATATAAGATAATTTGATGCGACAGACTATGAAAAAGAGAGTGGCATGAGGAGGTACATAATTATCTAGCGATTTCATTTCAGATTCATAGAAGATTTCGCGAGTAAAATCTCCGTCGCCATTTGGTATCCATTGGTTTGTAGGAGGTGCCTTGGTAATTGATTAAGATGATATTGAAGTTTTTTAAGGTATATGATTGTGTTCATATATGGAACGTTGAGATCTGTATATAGAGAGTGGTAAGATACCAAGGTGGGTCTAAAATAGTGGAGGATTTTGGATTGATTTCGTTGGATTGTAGTTGCGTTAGAGTTGCTGGCACAACTCCAGAGTTCAATGCCATAAGTCCAGATGGATTTGAAGGGGGTTTTGTATATAATTGTGAAATTAAAAGATTGAAAGTGGTTTACTGCAGCCCAAATGGTATTCATAATTGCAGCTTAGCCAAAAAATTTCAAAAGCAAAGGAAGTGCAAGCGGAGCAGAAAACGATCTATAGTAACATAAAAAAAAACTGAAAAATAAAATAGGAAGTAGAGCTTGGAAAATTTATTAGAGACTCTACTTACCATGTTTGAATGTGAATAATGACCTAATTTTAGCATACTTAAGTTGAAATTCAAGGACGTTACTAATGAAGAATACAGACTGGACCTGAAAATTTTAGTTACTAAAGTTGCGAAGAAGCTTCTAAAGATAACAGACGGCCCAATTGTACACATATCAGAGTATAAGTTACTGAAGTGGAAGTTGTCCAAGTTTTCGGATAAAATCTACGACAGATTAATTCTTAAAAAGCGACCAGAACAAGAGAATTGAAGACACAAATTAGTTTTCATATTTACTGCATGGAGGAAAAATCATCGATTAAACCACCTTTGCCTTCCATAGTCGTTTTTCGTTAGGTCTGCACCATTTTATTGATTCTTTTTTGCTGGGAGATCATAAGTTTATGGTTTAATTCCCCGTAACAATGGAGTGAAGAAGCTTTTCTTTATTGCTGCGACAGCGATTTGGCACTAACTTTATTTATATAAAGATGCTCATGGAGAATGTATCGCATGACTTTATCGAAAAGCCTTAACCTTGATGATAATTTTTTTTACTTTTAAAACATCACTCTCAGTAAGGTCAAAGTTTTCTTTAGAAAACACTTCAATAAGTCGACCTACATGTGGTATGACTTTGATGCCACATGAAATTGTTTTGCTCATTCCTTTACAGTGAAATATGAAGACGAAGATTCACCGTGTGCACCATCTAAACGTTGTTTAATATCATTGGCAGTAAGATCTTTTTTAGTGAAAAATTAGTCATAATTAGGTACTAAATTTTCAATTACTAACGCATAACTGTTCCTACCCGATGAAAACAAGTCGGCTGCTGAAATTTTTACGAATGTTCAATCAAAGATGGGGCTATCTGACACTAGTACTTTTTATTTCTATTATTACTGGAACATAGTCAGACCGAAAACTTTTGGCCTTACTTAGTATATATAATAAAAGTAGTACAAGATACGAGAAACAGTGTACGTAGACTTAGTCTCTTTCAAAGTAAGCATCTTTTGACTAAGCTTTTGCTTCCGAATCGTAGCCGTTTTATCTCTGATTATGATTCCCGAAAGGCTTCTGAATTACCCGAATAGTTGCTACAGATGAATGTTTCACCTTTGCTCAAAGTTTGATACAAATTCGTTGCTATACTTATCTAGTAATTGCAAATGTGATGGTTACACATTATAATTCGATTAGTAAAGTTGTCCTTGTTCGCGCATGCCCATTAAAGTTTGTTTTCACTGGATATCAGGTTACAATAAGATCGTAAAAGCTAATGCCATTATATTAACATTAGCTTGATACTTTCTGAATAGATCTCAAAAAATACCACTAATCTGGTGTAACAATTTGAATAACTGAAGGACAAACGTATATTATCACCAATCTAGTTATGTACTTCGATGACTCGATGTTTTTGAATATTTCACTAAGCATCGATTATATTCAATTGTATTAACTGCTTTTGTAACAAATATTATTTTCCCTGCATTTTGGTGTTATTAAAATCATTGTTTATTATTATTGTATGATGAAGGTTGGAAAAACCTTGTTTTTTGCATTATTTAGTAAATCTAAAAATAATAAAGTACATCACACTAAAATATAATATAAATTCCACTAATTTATGCTTGCGATTACATATTTAGATGGGTTTATCATTTGGTGAATATTTAATTAGTTTAAAAATATGAAAAAAATACTAAAAAAATTTGCATTGGCAAGAGAGAATTATACTAAATATTAAGTAAATTCTTGTAATTAAAAAATGGTTCACTATGATAATTTTGATTAGCTTCTGTATATTCACGCCCGCGTAGTAGCCTTCGGATGTTACAGTTATTAGCTCGTTAACTTACAAACTTGGCATTAAAGTGGAAAGTTTTCAGACAGCTTTTTGCGGCGGCTTAAATCTGCATGCACGCGGAGTCTAGGCCCGCTCCCCCCGCGGTGCCTGCAGTCATTAGGGACTCCGGCAAGGAGGAAGCTTTTATTGGCGAGCGGAGCTTTGGGCAATTCCATTCGGGCCGAGCGCTTCGTCAAAATACACACTTATCCCTTCAGCTCGATGCGGCGAGTGAGTTGTGCTGTGGTATATCCGGGAAAAGTCCGGGCGGGAGTGATATTGATCCGGTGGATCCGGTCAGTGCGGCCAATCCGGATCCGACACGCCCAGACAGCTTTATTCTTGTACTGTGATATCGCTGCACGGTCGCAAAATCCATACTCCTGCTAAACATACACTCGAGTTGGATAGCCGACTCTTGGTGCAGGAGGCACTCTGGGCGCGTCCTACTTATAAATTATTTTAAGACAGGGTACAGGAATGCCATTTTAACGAAGTTACCAAAAAAGTATAACAGATTCGATCTGCACGTCTCATAAACTATAAACATAAAGTGTAATTTACAAATAATCAATTTTTTTTAAATAGTATACTGGTTTAAACTGTTTGGACCAAAAATTTACCACGACAATGTGTCTAAGATAAGAAATGTTTATTATTCGTTTTTAAAAGCATCGCAGTGAAACCACTATTTTTACTACTTTCATCAGCCGCTTAAAATATGTTTTGCAACTAAAATTAAATTTTATAATATAAACAATTATTGTATTGGTACAAAGATTCTTTAAAAAATATTGTGCAATGTCACTTAACCTTTAGAAGAAGCATTCTTAGTTTTAGTTTAGTTTTGTCTAAAAAATTGAAATTTTGCTAATTACATATGCTAAATGTACGGAAAACATCAAATGTCAAATTTAATTTACTACTACATATTTGTTTTTAGCCGTGTCTACTTTATTGTCTCTTTTGTCCTCTCTTACCTAGATGCCGCAGATCCTCTTTCACTATTGTCAGTCCTATTTGTTTTGGCCTTGCCTTTTGTTTTTTGCTTCTCTCTCCACCCCTCAGTACCCCCTTAAAAAGTCTATTTTCCTACATCTTTGTATCAATACTTTAACCTTTGCACTTTGACTACTTGGATTCTTATAGTCGTCTTTGATTTCTCGATATATTCTTCTCCAACCATTTTATTTTTTTATATTTCTTCAAGTATTTTCCGCAGCTTCTTCCTCTTCCAAATGTCCAATTTTGTTATCATTTGCCAAAATCTTACAACAGTACAGCACATTATACTATACTTAACTCAAAATTTTTAGATAGGCTTTCTTCCATCGCCACACAACATATTGACTTTGTAGGGTCATGTTGTTTTTTTTGGGGGCGGGGGGTACTTTTAATTTTTTATAGTTCTTTTATTATTCTTATCAAGAAACCACAGCCCTTTTTAAAATCAATAAATAAAATGTAAAGATCTAAATTTTATATAGGATTCTCTTGCAATGTAAATGATTTAGTCCACTGCTGATCGTCCTATCGTTCGATGTATATAAAACATAATAACTCTGTAATTCGCGAGTTCAGCATATTTTCCTCTTCCCAAATTGTTTTTAGTAAGTGACTTGTTCTTCTTAGCATGTTACGTCTTTCTTCAGAATTTTTGTAGAAATTTCATTCTCCCAAAAGTTTTTATTGTTCTTTAAATTCCTCATTGCTTTAATTATTTGTCTTTCAGATAGTTCTTCTACTGCTGTTGTTTGTGTTTTAGGTATCCCTTCTATATTTTCCTATTTTCCTCTTCTTGATCTTCATCTCCCACTAATACGACTGCTTTAGTTTTGTAGTAATACATCATTACCTAGTACGGTTCTTTGCATTTCTAATTTCTTCTTCTTCTAGCAGATTTAATTCCTGTTTTCAAATCTGCTGTCTTTTAAGCAGGTTATTTTTATTTTATTTCTGTTTTTCGGTGCAATTCTACGGTCTTCGTCAAACCATCTAATGTCGCATGACTTTTTTCTTGTTTCCTAGCTATCTGTTTATAGTATCTTAAATATTTTGGTTTTGTGTATTTAATTTGTCTCAATTTCTTCATTATGTGGTTTATTTATAATAAACCTCTTCTATCTCGATATTGTCTTCTTTGATCTGGGGATTTGCTTTTTTATTTTTATTATCACTAATGTACGATCTGTATTTGTGTCACATGCCCTTTTATAGAATCGAACGTCACTTACTTTTCTTACCTATTTATTTCCTATGATTACATGTTCTATTTTATTCTCTATTTTGCCATTAGGTGATAACCACATTATCTTGTGTTTGTCTTTGTGATCGAAGAAAGTACCTATTATTCTCATATTGTTTCTCCCATTATCATTGCTTTACAGTTGTTTACTTTAACCACCATTAGCCTTCTTATATATTTGTTATCTTTATATTTGTGCCGTATTTAAGTATCTTTATTTACTATACTCTCTATTTCTTCGTAAAATTTATCATTTGCTTCAATTAGATCCTTATCATACACAGCCTATTTGCAAAGCTTTTAAAATTTTTATTCATATTCTTGTTATTCTTATTTACTTGGAAACCTTGTGCTCTCTTTCTGATTGCATTTGCGTATTTCTTCCTTCTTGACTACATCGTTACCAATGCATAATCCCTTTCCCTAAATTGGACACAATTATATATAATACTAAGGATATTAAAATTATTTTCTCGATAAATTTCTCTACTATTTTAATTTTTATTTGTATTTGTAATTTTTCCCTTATGAATTTTTAAATTTTGTTATCTTCTATATCTGTCTTCAATTATATTATTCATCGTTTTCTGTCTTTAACCTTTTGAGTAGTATACTCTGGAGTTCTTTTTTAACTTCCTTATTCTCTTCCATCAAGTTCTGACACTCTTTATTTAGGACAATAATTTATCTTAGCATTTTTACGTTCTATATGTGCTATTGATAAATCCTTATTATTTCATTTCATCTGTTTACTAATTTGTAGCTTCCCTTTGTTGATTCAATATTGCTAGGATTTTATCTAACTTATCTAATTTTCTAATTTTCTCCACAGTCTCTTTTTATTGGCGTTCTTTTAAACTAATTTTTCAAAATTCTTCTTTCGTTTCCTACTTACCGTTATTAAAATTTGTTTTAAAAATTTAATATTTCAAAGTAAGATAATAATAAACATTGAAAATCCTTCAAGGCTGAAAATTTAAACTATTGGGATATCCATTTTTGAGCTATTAGGCTAAACTTAAAGTTTGGTAACTGTTGACATATTGTCCACAGCGTCACTCTTCAAAAAAATATCCTTATAATTACGTTTATATGGTAGGGATGGTGCTGGACGGTCTCTGTTGACGTCAAATATCTCACTACAGGTAATAACTCCTCGATATTTGTTGATGTCACTTGTTGTTCTGGTTTCTTTATTGCATGTGGAATCTTGCCGTTTAAAAAAGCAGCAAATTAAGATTAAGGAAAGTACATGGGTGAATCAAATGTAAAACGGAATTATTTTTTTTTGAACCAATATAAAAGTACAAACATACAAAATGATCTTATATTATATTATAGAGTATTTATGTAGAAAGATAATTTTATATTGCTTCAAAAAAAAAAAATTCCGTTTTACATTTGATTCATCCACGTACTTTCCTTAATCTTAATTGCTGCTAAACACAATATATATATATATATATATATATATATATATATATATATATATATATATATATATATATATATATATATTATTTATATATATATATATTTCCGATGGACAGGTAGTTTCTCAATCACATTACAAATAAATGTGTTACAACTCCTTGGAGTTCGACGTTTTTGAATTTTTTTGGCGAGCTTGCCAACTATTATATGGGAATTATTTTAGAGTGAGTTTTGTCCGCCGGTTGTCGTCAAAATATGTTGCAAAATTTATAACATCAAAGGGCTATAATGAGCTAGAAGGGTCTTAGAAGAGTAGTATAACCAAATTAGGGCGCACTGTTCAAATTTACATTAGAATCATTGCTAAAAGGAATGGGTTTCCTAGATGATTACAAACATGTTCATGCTACAATCATTTTCATAAAATATTTATTTTAAGTGCGTCAAGATTATAAACAATTACTTTCAAATAATAAATAATCGTTGCTTAACCACATATAACAAAATATAAATGTTAATAACATTTTGGGGTAGTTATGGAGTACCGAAGCTCAAAACATAGATTCTCTTATCCAAATGTCAATTTCATCTACTAGTGGTACATCCTGTTTTTGCAAACGAGGCTTTAAAGACCGACCATGGGAGGGATAACCCTACATCGAAGACAAGTAAATATATATTTAGGATCTGAAAATGTCGAAAGTAACCTACGACAAACACTAAATTTAGATTCTCCAATACAGTCGCACTGTTCAACAACATTAATATTTTCTTAGTTTTACTACGTCAGGAAACAGTGAAGAAAAGGACCTCAGCCCCGGGATGTGTTAAATTACCAGAAAGTGCAAATAATTCCCCTGTTTAACATAGTAAAATTACAAAGCACTGTCGCAACATATAAAGCTGGCACTCTATATGCTCATGAAAAGCTGGCGAACGCAGTAAAAAAATGAAGAGGCTGTAAGTTAATATAATGCATCTAAAGGAAGTAAGGTAGCCGAAATATGGACGATAGCACCATACTTTACTATTCTGGAAAAGGCAATAACATAGATACGGCTTCGGAATTTTGATATCAGACAATCTAAAAAAATATGTAAAAAATATAGTTGCATATTCAGAAAGATTAACCTTATTAAAATTTGTTGATCGCCAAGTAAATGCTAATATTATGCAGTTTATGATAAGATACTAAATTCTCACAACATTTAGATCACTAAAGGCACATAAAATCAACATTATAATCGGTGATTTTAATGACAAGGCCTGGCGCAGTAAGATTGAAGGAATATAAGAAAAATATGGACTAAAAACCGAAACGGAAGAAGAGGCGAACTTATTCAGTTTTGTTTAGAAGAAAATCTCGTTAATAAAAACACATTTCACGATTTACTCCTCAGAAAACTATATACTTGGAAATCGTTGCAAACAACATAACCAGAGTATCGGCCTATCTATGTACCGGTATTGGCTCGGACCGCAATCCATTAAGAGATAAATTTAAATACAAAGGAAAATTGATAACCAGCGGAACCAAAACTAACCACTACAACATGGTTGCATCCAAAGAAAAGAAAAATAAAGAAGAATTGCGAATTACAACAAAAGTCCCAAACAACAAAGTATAGAGGAACACTAAAACAACATTAAAAAATTGTACAGAAAGCCACGGAAAAAGTAACAGATAATTAAGAAAAAAACGACTTAAAAAACTTAGATGACAGAAGAAATAATTGGAATTATTAATTAGATCAAAACAAGTGCAAAAGTAAAAAAAAACGAAAATTAACTGTATAGTGAAACAATGTGAATAAGTAGAAGAACTAAATGGGAAAAATGATTATTTTATCTTCCATAAAAAAACTCAAAGAAATAATAAATATACTCAAGAATACAAACATCTAAAAAATTACGATTAGCAACCAAGCTACAACAAATACTCGGTAAAAGCTATGGAGAATACATACAAATTTTGTTTGAGGATAATTGCAACCTGAACTTTAGTATCAACTTCGAAGACTTATCAGGAGCATCAATATTTGTATCTGAAGCAACGCATGCACTGAGAAATTTAAAAAACAACATATCACCCAGACCAAACAATATTCACGGAGAAATGTTGAAGTTAGTGAATATATCATAAATAGCTCACCTACATTTTAACAAAAGTTTTTCACTGTGCGCTATCTACACTGATTCATTATGGTATGTTACAATTCAGGTTTACAGATATTAGAATCATACAACTAGTCACATTGTCACTATCACTGTGGAGTAGGTCTATGGGTAACTTGCGTTTTAGTCTAATGTGCAGTGACCATTGACCGATATTATACTGGACCGCACCTGAGCACTGATTAAGTGTATCGTAAAATATTTTAGCTATTTTCGTTGTGTATGGTAGAAGTATCGGTTTCACGATGCAGATAGAAGTTTCTTATGTACGAGTCGGCGTTTGTCACGATGCGTAGCACCTTATCTTGCAGAACTTTCAGTTTATTTATATTGATTTTAGAGATGCCACCTCAAACACTGCACCCATAACTAATAATAGGTCGTATTACTAATTTATAAATTAATGTGCCACGTTCTATTTTAAGAGTAGATTTTTTATTCATAATCGGGTATAAAATTCCAAGCCTGGCGTATGCTTCAGTTAACTTTTATTTATATGGAAGTACTAAGCTAATTTTCTATCTAAGTAAATTTTTAGACATTTTACACCCCTATATTTTGCGTTTCACTGTATTGGGATGTTATTTATTACTATATTAGACGGATCTGGTAGTCATCGTAAGATAAGCATTTTTGTTTCACTTTTAGCTGTTTATTTTGACCCACAATGAGTTAAACCACTGTTGAACTTGATCGGTACTTTCCTGGAGGTTATTTGCCACATTTAAGATGTCTTAGTTCTGAGTAATTATTGCTGCGTCGTTTCCATAGATGGCTAGGACTGCTCTTGAAGGTACATATATTAAACAAGAGAGGATCTAATATTCAGCTGATATTGAGGTAAATGAAAAGTTCTTTCTGATAATTATTTGCAATAAAAATGAAGGTGTCTCTATTTTCATCATTATGTGCATAAATCCTTTCATTGAGATTCTATCAAAGACTTGCACTACGCCAATGAAAGCAACGAGTGTGTGCTTTCGATTTTCAAAACCTCCTTCGATTTTTTTTGTAAGTCTTTGCAGTTGATGTGAAGTGTAGTGTGAGGTTTTTAAGCCAAATTGGTGTTGTGCAAGTATATTGTTGTCGCCCAGAAATTTCTTTTTAGACATGAGTGGACAAATCGTTCAAACAGTTTGGATACGATGGACAGAAAGCTAATTGGACGATAATTTGTCGGATTGTCATGTTATATGCCTGGCTTAGGTATCATGGTTATGATTGCTTATCTTCAAACGGTAGGGGAGTATCTAACTGTTAGACTAGCGCTGAAGATTACTGTTAAATAGCAGATTGCTTTATTTGGTAGATTTTTGGGGAGCTTATGCCGGGAGCTTTATTTTATTTCAATTTCCTAATATAGTGCTAATTCAATCAGTGAGTGTAATATTGACAGGATCTGTGTTTTTCATGTCCCCTTCTATTTGTTGTTAATGATCGATATTGTTTTGCTCAACTGAGATGGTGAATGTGTTCTCTAATCGTTCTGTAAAAATCCATTTTTCCCCTATCATGTGAGTAGGTTTGGCCATTTGTTCGAAGCGGAGCAATTACTATGGGGTGCTGAAGTATTTTGCTGGTGACCCTCTACATATTGAGGTCTTCTGAGTTAATAGATTCTATGTAGTTATTGCACGTAGTGATTCTATGTTGAACTAGTTCTTGTTTTGCGATTCGGATTAGTCTATTCAAATTTGCTTTAATTGCCGGGTTACGCGTGTTTTACCTTTGTCTACGGGTTTTGTGTTTTTCTTTAATTAGGATATGTATGTATGTTAAGAGGTTTTGGCTGTTGGATGTTGATGTGGTTGCACTTCCTTTGTAAATATGCAACCGATTCAATACAATATATGACACCGGTAATATCCCAACAAACTGGCTGAAGTTTATTTTTATCGCTTTATAGACTCTGATTCTCATGATTCTCATGAATCATGTTTTCAAAAAAATTCTAAGAGTTATTCATAGTTAAAAATTGTGAAAAAATCCGGCTTTAAAAATGGCTTAGGTACAAAAGAAGCATTTCTAAGTCCAAAACTATTAGCCCAGAAATATTATGATTAACGCAAAGATGTACTTATATGCTTCATAGATTATGAAAAGGCCCGACATGACTTATTTTTATCCTATGCCTTAACGACAAGGACATGAAAATTATAACATTTTACTAGAATCAGACTGCGTCGCTCCGAATGAATGACTCAATATAGAAGTACCAATAATAGAAAGAGTCAAACAAGAAAGTATCATTTGTATCATGTATGTATTAAATGTAAGTATTAAAGTAAACGGAAATCCTTTCAATAACTTAAGATGTGCGAGTGATACAGCTATATTGGCAGACAATCAAGATTTATAAGTCATGACGAACAAAATAAGCTCAATAGGAAAAGAATATGGTCCGAAGATAAATACCAACAAAACAAAATCAACGATAGTCACCAGACAACAATAGGGAAATAAACAACAATAAATAGATAATCCACATCTTCAGGAAGTAGACAAGTGTAAATACTTAGGGGCTACACTAAATATAAAATGGGATTATGACGAAGAGATTAAGATTCGTTATATATTGTTAGAAAAAATATTTAGAAAATGTAACACCTTACTTCTTCGCCAAGAAGTATAATAAGCCCCCGTTTAAGAGTAGTAAAATAATACTATACTTTGAAATACTGCTATATGGTTCCTAAAGAGCAGAATGGAGGCTTTCGAATCATGGCCACTCAGAAGACTTTGTATAATCTTATGGGTGGACCATTTAGCTAATAAAGAAATTCCAAGGAAAACAGTTACCCACATAGAAATACTGAACCTCGTTAAACAGAGAAAAGTAAATTACTTAGATTATATACTAAGAGGTGATAAATATGGATTATTGCAAGAGATACTAATGGGTAAGATAGAAAAGAAAAGAAGACCAAACTGAAGATGACACTCACGGCTAACAAACATCATGAATTGGTACAAAATCTTGGCGTAGAAACTATAGTCAGAAAAGCACAAGACCGTATTTTATATGTTGCATGACCAGAACAGAACAGCTGATTCGCCTACACGCTAATAAGCGTATGGCACCTTAAGAAGAAGAAAAGAAAAAGATAATATTTTAAATTGCCACGCAAAATTTTCGTAAAGCTTCTCAGGAGGATGCATTAGTCTGTCCATTTTCCCCCTCCAACTAAAGAAGCAAAATGCAATTTGATATCCCGTGCAGAAATTATCGGGCCAAAAATAATACCGAAAGTGCGTTAATTTTAGGTGCGGGCCACACGCAGCCCGCGCTAAAGCGACTAAAATCAACACTCTCGAGCCCAGCTTTTCTAAAAGCACACCGAAAGTTGCTCGCCGGAGAACAGGCAGATTAAACGCTGCAAGTTGTTGTTGAAAACATGCATGGTCATCCACTCGAGTAAATGGCGCCAGCGCCGTCGCCAGCCTTCTGGGCCGCGTCCTCGTGAAACACGGGGAAACAACTCCGAAACAATGCTTCAGAGCACTTCAGATGCACTTGCTCCGAAATTTCCGAACCGAACAAACAAAAACAATGCGCACTTGGGAGACGGAGTTTACCTACCTGCCTCGGGACACGGAGCGACTCGCCCGTCTGATCGGTGGGAACAGACGTTGCGGAATTTTGGAGCCAAATTGGGATGGATGTCTAATTGGATTTGCTCCCTTTCGGCTCGGATCATTCACAAGCGCCAAGACTGGATCTTTCCGACTCGCCATTCAGGAATCAGATTGCTGGCAAAATTCTGCCGATGCCCATCGACTCACGGTCCCCCTTCGAGGTATCCAGATTAAGCCATCATGCGGCGATCGAGGCCCGACTGACATGTAATGTTGTAACGTTCGCCTCGGCTTGTAGCTGTCCAATGACTGGCAAAATGTTAACACGAATCGATTATTTCAGGATATCAGATCCTGTATCTAAGCCTCGAGACAATGCATTATAGGCCTGTCCAAACACCGTGAGAGATGCCTGGAAATCAATTAGAAAGGCGCCCAACTTTTAGAAAACGAAACCCAGGATGCCGCGCCGGAGCTGTTGGACGGCATCTGCTGAGACGTAGCAAAAGTGCGCTTTTTACCGGACGGCAAAAAGCGCCCTTTCATACTTTTAATTTGCAAACTCGTGTCGCATTCAGCATTTGAAATGTTAATGCTAGATGTGTTGTGACGGCAGCGGCCGCGCTGAATAAACGGCCATTGTGAACTGCAGTGGGCGTTGTTGCTGTTGTGACTTGTGGCCAACGAAATTATAATTACCGCAATGGAGTTTGAATATAGTGAGCGTAAAAACGCTAATTATGATCGCCGTGTGAGCACGTACTTTTAAAGTGTTTTTTTTCCGAGTACTTAATGTACTTATGGAATTACCCTCTATAAAAAGGTTTCGCATACATTACACAAAACTACGACGTATAGGAAGGATGAAAAGCTTAGTGTCATCCAGGCTCACTTTCAAGACTGCTAGTCGGAAGAATGAGATCCCGTTATATCAATCTATGAATCAAGGAAGTAAGAGAGTAAATTTTTTCTATCGTACACTAAACGTAAGTCGTGAATATAGCAAAAAACACCGTAAGGACGAACTTTATACAAGTGATCAACAGTTGCATATAGAAAATGGAGATGGTTCGTGATGGCAGGCCTTCGACAACGTGATCTTCATTTCAAGCAATTCAAGGGACAATATTGTAAAGTTTATACTCTTCGCAGCGGTGAATAAAACGCATTAATTTACTTAAAACTACTTATCTACTATACTTACAATTATACAAACGTATAAAACTACTTATGTATACACGCACTATATACAATTGACTGCACATTATTGATATAAATACAGCTCCTGTCTGGATTCGCCCTTTGCTCCACTTAAAACTAGAATCGGCGTCTAAATTCGTAATCGCGCGCTATTTATTTCTATTTTCCCGATATGCTCGAATAACCTCGAACCTTCGGGATATGAGACTCTGGAATCCTTTAGAAGGTTTGCGAACCCGGGTGCACCAGTTGCATTCCTAGAAGGGTCGGGGGACCGAGCGTGACGCAATGCAGATGTAAATCAGCCGCGCTACGGAGGGTGTTCGGAAATTTGTTACAATATTTTGATCATAAATTAGAGCGATTTTGTGGTAAACCAGATTATAATAAACACAGTATATATAACTGATCGCCTGCAAGAAGGATGATAAAATTGAGAACATCTCAACAGAACAGAGTGGAATTTTTTTGAAGCTTTCAATATCTAGTAGTGGGGCAGTAGTAGAGCATAAAAAATTTATTTAACTTTCCGACACTAAAGAAGGCCAGTTTCTTTGTCGACAGGAAAGATAATGATGACCTCCTTTATTAACTATCAAAGGATAGTCTACTAAAATGTTTCCACATATTACGATTACTGGGTAGTACTACCAAAACTCTGTATTACGGTAATGCACGCTCCCACATTTGCAACATTTTTATTCAACATTTCAGTTCACACTTTACCGCGTACAATTTTTTTTAATTTATCTGAAATCAAAGCTGTAACTCAAGTGTTTCGGCTTATCAACGACAGTTTTGTAGCAGGGTAGACAATTCTCAGAACGACGCCAATAGGCATATTTCATTAAGTTTTCTGAAAGTGGCAGACATGTTGGACCAATCGCATAAACTCAATGAAACCGCATCAACTTTAATCTTCACTAACTTACTTTGTAAATAGAAAAACGATATCGTTTTTCTTTAATTCACTATCATATGTTATGAACGGAAAAGTTTTATCAAGAAATAATCAATTTAAATGATTTTTATTCCCAAATAATGATATTTTAGAAGTATTCACTTTGACTCATAAACAAAATCTTAAGGTAATACATAAAAAAAACACAAGAATTCAAATTATGTGAACAACTTGATCAGTCAACTCCAGTACCAATATTCTTAGGGATGAGACTCAGACTCTCTCGGGTTCGGTGTGTAGTGGCTCAATATTGCTGAAATCAAACGAAACTTATGCATCTTCTTTGCGATAAAAATGAAAGTTTTTGAACTTCTTTGCTACCAAACTACCGACAGCATTCGTCAAAATATAGATCCCACAATCCTATTGCTGGAGATTTTGCACCCAATGTAGGGTGATGCGGTGAGCGTACAATAGATAGCTGGAGGTTTTGGCTACCCCAAATGTGAAAGTGAGTTTATTAGTGAAATGTATTTGCTTAATATTGATTTGCTCATCTCTGATCTTCTCAAAAAAATACATTTGCAAATCAATTCTTTAAATTTTTAAACATATTTAATATGTTAGAATTCTTCTGACACTTGACTCTGATATTTCAGATGTGAGGCTTTAACGGTAGATGTCACTGACCGTTTCACTGTTCCCCACAGTGATCACAGCCATTGGTCTAGTTGTTTGCAACTTTTTATCATAAGAGACGCTTCCAGACCTTTGAATTTTTTTCACAAAACTGTTAAAATTAATGAAAATATAATTTTAACTAAAAAAACTATCATGGATGGTTTTGTATTGAAATTGCTGTATAAGTGGTCCAAATTGGTCCGATGATATAGGTAGCCTTTGCTTTAGCTGTTGGCATATTCAAATGTTTAATTTTCTATAAAACTTACAGATGGCGCACAAAGACATCCTATATATATACTTTTGGCAAACCGTGTATAGAACTATCAGTTAAACTTATTGTTAGATTTAAAGTAATAAGACAATAATTACACAGTCGCAGTCATCTCGACAATCAATGAAATTTAAATACTAGAGCTGTTTGTAAAAATTTAAAATTACATAGTATATCTAGAAAAATATTTAAAAAATAACATTAAAAAACAGCAGAAATGTAAAAAAACTAAAGTCTCGTCGAATTTATGAATAAATAAATAAAATGGAAGCAGAATAATACTGTAATAATAGAAAAAATAGAATAACAATCATTAAAAACAAAGAATCTTACAAAAACAATAAAGAAAAGATCTTCTAAACTAGCCAAGAAATCCCACATAAAAGAAAATTAAACAAGGATGACATATCTTACGTAAAGCTTTGAGAAACTGACTAAAACTAACAAACTCATATTTTCTTTAATGAAAAATTTCATACACTATAACAAACATTTTCGATTGTTGCAATCTTTAGTGTACATGCTACACCACTTTAAATTTACACAATCAAATGTATACCAGAGCTGCTTATATCATAAATGTGAGGTCACAAACATTTATCGTAATTAGAGAGAAAGTAGTAGTAGCCATAGATTTTATTTTTAATTGACTCTTAAACTCACCCCTTCTTTTTTATGTTAAAGTCTTTTAAACAGCAAAGAAAACTGCAGTGAGTAGAATGTAACCGAAATATGAATGTATGTTCTTATGTTTTGTTCTTTCAGTAACTTCTGGTTTTTAACACTAGATGTGAAGGATAATTTTAACTGAATACGGTATTAATTATACTATAATTAATTGAACAAAATGTTATTTTTAATATAATTTTCTTTTATTTCTGTATACCTACTTAATCCATCCTTTGAAAAGCTTTTCAGTAAAGCTTTAGTTCACACAGCTTTTTTGTTATGGTGATTAAACGTACTCCTTTTTTAGAACTTGTTCATTAGTTTACACAAAGCTCAAAGAGAACATAATTTTAAAAAATGCATTTAGTCGTTAGAAATGCTGAACTATGGCTAATATTTAATTAAAATAGTTAATATTTATTTGCATCGATTTTGACCCGTCGATTACCGAGAATCATTCGTTTAACTCTCTTCATGCATGTTATCCTCTACATCCAGTCATAAACCTTGTTTTACAAATTATTTCTGCAGCTTGTACTCTCCATTGTATGGCCATACTCCTTCGTTGGTGCAATTGGAAAACGGCAATCATTTAAAATTGATTTAAAATCAGAGTAGAAAACAAACATAAATAGTTTAATTAAACTTACAAATTTTTTTTGAGGTTATGATTTATAAACCACCAGTGTTGCCAACTATTTATTCGCAAAAACAAAAAAAGCTCTTTAAATTTTGTCTTTCCCATTTTAGTCAACAATTTGTTTGGCAGTCAAAAAAAAGTACCTTAATAAAAGTCCCTTTAACAATTTGTTTGATGATGAAGAACTGGGGAAAGCTGTTAATATCTTGCTACTGTTTTAAGTGTTAGCAGCCTTATATGAAACGTTGTCACTGTGCTCGGAGTTGATACACTAAGAATAAAAATTCTTGACGTCCATTTTTAAATTATAGAACTCTATTTCATATAATCTTCGGTCCAGGGAGTTTTTTATCCACGATTTTTACATTGATATTAATTCGCAATTTTCTTAATTCTTCTAAAAACTTAATAATAATGAGATAGAATTCTATAAAAACCCGTAGTTTATCATTAAAAAATATTGTTTTGTAAATTTGGTGCTAATGTGTAGTTTTTTAGTGAGATGATCTGATTTTAGATAAGAGGATGATGCCTAATCGCCTTTTTAGCCCCAAATAAATCTAAGCTAGTTGCACAATAGCCTTAATTGCGGCTTTATATAAAAATAATTAAAAAACAAATATTTTCCTGTTTTACCTTTCATTTACATAAAGAGCCACTAATTTTGTTTTTCTTTATTTAATTTCAAGTACCTAAAGATGTTGATTGTATTAGCTGTTTTAATAAATTATGAGATTTATAAACTGCTGATTGTAGACCTATTTTTCACATTTATAAATGTAAAATTAATCTAAGCTTATGGATGATAATAATAAATAAAATTAGCTTAAATACAACTGACTCAAAAATTTTAGGGTTTTCAACGTATGCTTTGACAAATCATCATCCATTATCAAAAGGATTTTGTTTAGTTTCGAAAGGTTTGTACAAAATGAGTTAACTAACCAGGAAGAACTTACTTAATGAAAATCGTAAATAACGTCGTGTCAATTAGTTTAGGAAACTATGCAATCACTTTTCAGCCTAGTGAAATAAGATGTCCAATAACACTGCTGTAACAGTTTTCTTGGATTCAGCACGAATTATTCTATTGGCGCAGCGCACTTCCTTTCTTTACCGTTTTTTATTTTTCTTATTAAAACGGCGAAAAACATTTCTTTGAGTTGTTTTCTAAATTCTTTGGTGCATAAATCATATTTGAAATATCTACTCTTCCCTTGTAGCTGGCTTGTATATTTTAATCATTTTCCAAAACAAAATTATAATTGCAATTGAAATATAAAAGTTAAAACTTTTCTATATTCTACTACGTTTATACAGGGTAGGAGCCGTGGTGGCTTAGTGAATAGATCGCTAGACTACGAAACCAAGAGTTGCGGGTTCGAATCCCGCTCTCGTCAATTGGATCACTGGCATTCTTACGGCCCAGCTCGACTTAGGCTGCAATAAATGAGTACCTGGAGGTCAAACTCTGGGGTAATAATAGGCGGTCGGTACGTAGCGCTAGCCACGTTACTACCCTTGTGTACCGTAGGCTCTAGATTGTAGCAGACCTACCCTGTTACGACCCCAAAGGGCCTTCAAGGCCTGTTACGGGGAACTATTATTATTATTATTTATACAGGGTAGGGTAAGAATTTCTACCTAACTTAAAAAAAAGTTACAAAACGAAGGATAGTTTGTGTGTGGAGAAAGTGATTTCTTTAGATACAGGTAGTCGGAAAGTTTTTCCTAGAGGTCATTTAGAGTTAACATGTCGTGGACTAAAGAACAAAAAGCTTTTGCTGTAGAAGCATATATTAATGTATAAATAATAATGATTGTATTATGGTAACACAAAAGTTTTTTTAACGTTTTTTCTGTAGGGATATTTTAAGGTTGAGGTTTACGACTCTCAACGCCTTACAAAATGCAATACGTCAGTAAAATAGACGTATTTTTTAACACATATTGAAGAATGTAATGAAAAACTTCAGAATATGAATTCAAGGGTGCATCTAAAATTACATTACTCGGCCGATATTCTCTTTAAAACGGATTAATTCAAATACTTCCAGTTACAGCTACCCTGTAAAATAAATTTTGTGTACCTCACATTGTTTTTTTAATTCAATCTAAAAAGGGGGAAGAAACCTTGCTTTACTCTGTATATATTAGATGATTACAAATGTTCGTACCCGATTTTCATATGTGGAGATAATATTGCCAAATTAGAGTTTGTATTATGCCCCTGCTGTATACTAAAAAACAGAAAGTAGCATCATGAGTCAATGTAGCATCCAAGACGATTTGTGAGAGAATTTTTTCTTAAATCGTGAATCAAAATATACATTTGTGCTATTGCATGAGTTTTGGAAAGGAGTAAGTATTAAAAAAATCATTTAGGATATTTAGTTAGACCTTACTTTTGTCCTTAGTAGATTTTTTTCATAAATTACATTGTACCCTATGAGCTAATGCATTAGCTCATGAGCGATAACACTTTTGTAATAAAGTGACAAGATCCACTTCCAATGACGAAATCTTTCTAGCCTCCTCTGAAGTCAGATAATCCGTAGCTCTTTAATCTTCTTACCATTAGTTGTTTTAGTAATAGTTCTAATAAAGTACTTGTATAAACTTCTATTACATAGTAATTTTGTGTATTTCTGACCTCGAGTCTGATTGAACCAAGGTGTATAGTCAACACCCGGAGAATTTTGAACTAACTTCTTATGGCTACACAGTACCGTCGCACGTCCTCGTAATTCTATTCCATACCTTCAAGTCTAGGCTATAACTGTTTTGTAGAATAAAAGTTTATTTTCTAAAGATAAGTTGAATTTTTCTATCTAACGATCAGTAAAATTCTTCAATTTTCAATCTGTTTGCTTTCTCTTCTTAGCTATGTGTTTATTCTAAGTAAGTTGGAGGTTCAAATAGAATATTACATATTTTGAGATAAGAGGTCGCATTTTTGCCAGAGCCATACATCTACTACCCATCCGTCACGTCTCAACATCACTGTATATAATCGCTCCGATGATCCTTTAAGTAAATCGGTTATCTAAGCTCTTGAATAAGGTTTCAACTTTGTTGTCACTCCTAATCGTGTCTTCACCGAACATATCATAATCTATTACTAAACTCCCCGAAAACACAGCTAATTAAATTAGGCAAGATGTAGCCAAAGTTTTATGCATAACCATATTATCCAAACAAAATATCAAATCAACAAGCCATAAAAATTTTACAAGACAAAAACGTTGTTATTTTATCGGCACATACAAGTAATGCTATAGTTATTTTCAACTGCACAGATTATATCGTTAAAATAATCAGACTATCGCTAAGTACCTATCTACCCTGAAAATAAAACCAAGACCCTTATTAAGAACTAAAACCTATCCCTCGATTTAAAACACCCTTGTACTCTTAAGAGAAATTTTCAAGAATACCAAAATTATACGGGCATCCAAAAATTTACAAATAAAATACTCCCTTACGACCTATTGTCAGTGCTTTTGGTTCACATACACATAATTTAGCCAAATACCTAACCAAAATGCTCAAGCCTCTTACAGAGCAAGCCTCATCATACGTCCGAAAGTTATACCACTTCCTAGAAATATTCAAATTCTTTCCCATAATCTTTACGCATGGAAAATAAAATGGCTTTGAAATGAAAATAATCTCAAAAGAAAGCTCTTTCCTTTTGTTGTTATTAGTCTATTGAGCATATTTACTATTGAACTTACATCCTGCAGTAAACTTTGTTCCTAAGCTTTAAAAGAAATTTCTAGAGTATTTTTCTTTAAATTGTGTCTAGGAGGGCAGTAAACGGCAGCTATTGTTAGCTTTCAAGGCAACAGTTTAACTTTAAGTATTATAACCTGCAAGAAATTTCTGTTATATTTAGGCATTTTGTAGTAGTTGATAGTTGTTGGCCAGCATAAATAGTATTGTTCAGATGATTGGTGCAATAAGTTTAAGTATTATATTATATGTAAGAAGTACATCTATGTAGTTGTGATGGAGATATACTTCTACTTCTTATTTATCTTGCAAAAGATCATTGGCATTCTGCAGGGCTATTATAATAAATTTATCGAATTTCGGTAATAAGCATCGAAAGCATGTTTAGGACCATGTTGTTTTATTAGATTAGTTGTTGAGGCATTGTCTTAAATTTTTTTAAAAATTGGGCTATAATGGTAGAATTGTCTTTTTTATTTTGTTCATTGATTTTACTTTCTTTTAATGCATCTGCGTAGCTGGTATTGTATCATACGTGAGTTGTTATTTATATTCTATGGTTGGTAAAGTAGGATATTATTTGTATTTTGCTAGATATTGAATCTGCTATTAATTTTGTTTGGTTTCTTTAAAAAAAATTTATAAAATTCCTTTTGTAATTAGCTGGATGCGGACCTTCATATAATGCATATTCTGCAAGAGTATCTGTTGTGTGTTGTTCCACATTTTACACATCATCATCATCACAGCTATATCCTCCATCGTCGGATGTAAGCCTCCCTTTGCATTTTCCACTGTTGTAGATCTCTGGCCTTTTGCATTCAGTCTATACCTGCAAATTTCTTAACATCGTCAATCCACCTTGTTTGTGGCCTCCTTCTATTCCTCTTGTGACTTCATGGCCTCCATTCAATTATTCGACGTGTCCATCTATTGTCATTCATCCTGGCTATGTGGTCTGACCAATTACATCTAAGTTTACACACTCGATGTATCACGTCTGTCACCTTTGTTCTTTTCAAGACGTTTTTGTATGTTCATACTGGTGACAACGCATGTAATGTGCTATACTTCTATTCTGTTTTGGGGGTTCTACTTGCACGATTTCATTTTGGATACTTTATACCTTGTAAATATTCTCCTTATTACCTGCAGGCTCTAAGTCAACAAAATATAAAATTCAGTGGTTCTTTTTACTCGTCGTACATTTAGAAAGTTTTCTACTTTATGCTTTTTCCGCAATTTCTTATATATCACTTATGTAGTGCAAATGTGTATCACCAGTCGGTAAGTTCGTTCGTCCTTGGGCTGATAAGTGTAATGGATAATTTCGTTTTCTTTAATGAAGTTTATTAATTTTCGATCAGCAAATAAGAAATGTTGAAGTTAATTTTAATTTTATTGTACTGCTTATCGTCTATTATTTTCTTCGGTTTGTTTAGCTACGGTGATTAGCTACTCTGTAAATGAGTGTTGGGGGGCGTTTTATACTTTTTTCTTTCTATAAACCAGCATATTTGTTGGTTAAAGGTAAAGTTTGATTAATCTTGTGATTTATCTTTCTCATTTTATTAGGTTTTATTTTTTGTCGAGCATTGGCATTCGCTTTTTATTCAGCTCGATCATAATTGTTAGTTGATGACATACTGTAATAGTTCTCAGTGTAGAGGTATACCTATTGAATTTTTATAAATCACACTTATGTTGACTCGTTAATTTAAAGAAATATATTTGCAGTATTTGTGTATTAACTATCAATACACCCTGTAGAACAAGAAAGGGACAGTGCAAAATTCGTTGGAAAATTTGCCTTATACTCAATAAATGTATTTCTGTATATTTACTGGAATGGCATGGTAATCATTTTTGAGCTTTTCCTGCCTGGTAGAACAGTTACGAGGAAAAGTGCTGCGATCAATTCATCAGACAATGCTCGATTGCATGTCATTCAAACAATGTTACAAGAAATGGAAAATCCTCTACAATCTACTTTATTCTCCAGACTTTGTTTGTTTCAATTTTTATCTGTTCTAGTTTCCACAAAATTTTAAATGGCAACAGATTCTGTGAAAGCTGTCCAAAACAACTTTTTCTAAAGGATAACCACGCTGCTTTCACGAATAAGAAGTCGACAAGTGTGTTAAACATAGAAAAGCTATTTCAGAAAGTGAAGGTAAGTATTTAATAGATTAATGCAACTTTTTTTTAAATGTGACTGCTTCTATTATTACGTACAAAAGTATTAAACATTGAAAAGCCATTTTAAAAAGTGATGGTAACTATGTAATAGATTAATGCAACTATTCTTTAAAATGAGACTGCTTCCATTCTATACGAATTTTTCCGGTCATCTAATAAAGGACTAATACTATAAACTTTAAAATCTTGACATTTACAAAAATCCCACAAAGATGAGTTGTTAAAACGAGTTAAATTTTTTAATTTACCGTCCTGTTGTGTAGCCACCGAAGACAATCCCTTAACAGTTTTTTCGTTACGCCGAAACAATTTAACCTCGATCTCGAGGCGAGTTCGGTTACGAGAATCGGTTGCAGCAAAAATTAGTTTTACATTAACCAACTACCATTTGCTGCGTTGTCGGCTTTTATCAATTATTTCGCTGATTGCATCTGCGCGCCGTTCGCGAGACAGGTTGTAATAAAGAGAAACACGGGGCAAGATGATATTAATAATAAAGAAGATAGATTATGTTTAATCTGAAGCAGGCTTGAAGCAGAGCGGAATAATGATTTATAGAGGCCAGGTAGTATTTGACGAGTCATGGAACCCATAATGAAAACATCTCATGGACAGATCGCTAGTCATTTCACCGCCTCCTCCGTGACTTTTGACGCTAACTCGGCCCGATGATGGATTATCCCGGATTCTTATACATATTTATGGTGTATATTGTCTTTAATCAGCATTTCGTTTAATCATTCTTTAGCCGCGGTTCCGGAGGAATTGCGAGCAGATGGTTGCCCTACCAGGAGTTGGGTGACGCCGTACCGTAGGACTGGAATTCGACAATTATTCGGGAAAAAACCAGTCGGGCCGCGCCGCTGAAAATGGGATGCTGGACTTCAAGTGGCCTGGACCGGCCGCAACTCTTTCAGCTGCCATTTATTTTGTCAGGTGACTGCCGCGACCGCACAAATGATGCCGCATTGTCAGAAATATGCGTAAATATTCGTAATACTTGTCGAAGTGAGCGTACCTGATCGCAGATTACAATCGGCCAGCAGCTGTGAAGGGTAGAAAGCGGTAAAACAACAAACAAAATTTGAATTCAACCAATATAGGCAGCAAAAATTAATGAATGTTTATGATATTCATTATTTAAAAGATTTTTTATAAAAACCAATAGTAATAATAACAATTGTTTTGACTACTTCAAACTTTTTTTAATAGCTTAGAAGCTACTTTACTTTTTTATCGTGGTGCGTTTCAGTAACAAGTTCCAGGACGTAATTACGGTTCCGTTCCCTCCAAACCGCTGTAGCGCTTCCCCTTTCGAAAAATATTTTCACAAAGGGCATTTGCAACTGTCCGGCCTAATAATGTGCCCCATTAGACACAAGTTGGACATGAGTGACCCAGCGAGCTCGTTAGACCAGGATACGTTTCCAGGACGCGCCAACGGACGGGACACCGGCTAATGATCGAAACGCGGGCCGCTTCCGCGCGCCGAGAGGGCGAACGAAGATTTGAATTTCAATTGCTGTGGGCGAGCCGACCGCAGGTCCAATCGTATAAATTAATTAAACGTCCCGCCGGCATTAATACAGCGGCCAATTTTTCCGTCAATTAGCTTTAGTGTGGGTGAACGCAAGTTCCTCAATGAACCCCGAATGGGAACCGACCGTTTGCGGCCACCAACCAGCGGCAATTGCGTGTTCTCTCCACCACTACCCTCTAACTATCAAAAGAATTTTGTTTTTGATAATCTGTTGATATCAAACTAATAAACTGTGTTTAGTCCACTGTTAATTACTAATTTGTAAAATTGCAATTGAAATTTGCAAGCAAATCGCAGCTTTTTAATGTAGCATCCATCTGTTAAAATGTAAATGAGGAGGTTAAGCGCAAATTGGCGTATCAAAAATGCAAAAATTAATATCCGTGCAACGCCAGATAATTTAAATATCAAGGTGTTGGAAAACAAAGTGATTTAATTAATTTGGGCTGCAATTTAATGGCCAAAATATATTACACAAACGTCCATTTCGTGTAGAAGAGATGAAGAGTTGATAATAAAAACTAAATTTATCAAGGCTACTAAAGCTCTTAAAAATTTTATTTCAAAATTATCACGTTTCTTTTACTCAATGTAATTAGTGAACTTTCTTATTTTTGTTGTAAAACTGGGGCAATAATGAGAGCTCTGATGACCTAAGACTTATATTTTGTCATTTTATGTTTTTATGTAACTCAAAATAAATGTAGCACTTGGATACCTTCTAATCAAACAGGTAATTACATTTTCTACCAACCTTCTTTCATCTCCCAACAAGTCCCATTCACCTTTCATATAAGTAATACAAACCAGCAACGATTAATTTAGCTAGCATTTTATCAAAATGTCACTACTACAACTCCACACTATTTAATCCAGTTATTGAATTCTCAATCATCAAACGACAGTAAAGAAGAAACAAAAACCTGCACAGTAGTCAAAAAAGGGATAGTTGGTCAATCGAAGATCTACAAGCAAAACTAAACCAGAACTAGTAACAAATATAAGATAGGGATTACAACAAATATTTTCAAAGTAACAATATTAATAAACCTACACCGCCAATATTTGTCTACGGCGTAGCTAATGTCAAATGTTGATAGACAATTTTGTTAAAGTCTCTAAAGATAAAACATATTACAGCAGACCATTAGCAATTAATTCAATTCAAATTAAGGCTTATAGCTCAGAAACATATAAAATAGATATTTAACAAAAAACTCCGTGATCTACTACAGGTAACCATATAAAACAAGCTAAAGCTTATAGAGTTGTAATAGGAAATCTGCACCGATCGATTGCAGCAGACAATGTAAAACAAGATTTGGCGGCAACAGGTCATGGAGTTTGAAATATATTAAATACAAGCCATAAGGTATATGAACTGAAATTCATAAGTGAGACCAAAAACCAATAGAACCTCTCAGGGAAAAAAATATTAGTACTAGATGCTAGAATCATAATCACTCCAAGATTTTTAAAGTGTGTAAAATGTGGAGAACAACACAATCCAGCAACATGTATAAAAACTAAACACCTCCAGCAGAATGAGGTGCCTCCCATCTAGCTAACTACAAAAGTGGTAGAATCTATTAAAGATTCATTAAAGACCAGAAATAAATCTAATAAAACACTGCAATAAATGTAGCACAAACATATTGCGACCACAATTCAGTAGTCATCCCAACTCCACATATTACCAATTTGAGAACTAAAAGCAATTTGTTGCTAAACATCAAAAATAAGACATGTGCGAATGAAATAAGTAACACAAATTAGTTAAATTTAATCTATCACAACAGCTAAACACCTTACTATCTGAGTTTAAAACTATGTTCGCACAAAATGATATTAAATCTACTATCAAGCATTGTTAAAATTTATGAGTTGCAACATGAAACACAAATGGACTTCACTCAAACTAATGGCATTTCTACAGCTTAATGAAACAAATATCGTGTTAACCTTTGAAACATATTTCACTAACAGTACAAAAATATGCATTACCAATTATAATATATACAATACGTACTATCTTAATAAAACCACACACGGCGGGCCATCAACAGTATCTCACTTTGAATTACCGAAGCATCAAACAGCACCAATTTAAGCAACTGACGTAATAATTATCGTCCGTGACCTAAAACAACAAGTCGATATAATGACTTCTTTCAAACTCTGGGCCAAACATTTATTGCTGGAGATGACTAGAATGCCAATCACATACACTGAGAGATCCCAGATCTACTAGATTTTTTTCAGATAAAAAAAAGACTATAATCGTTCTCCTAATTAAGGAAAGTCATTCTATTTGAGGACCACAAAATTTTTTAAATGCAACATTTTACCGATCTAAAAACACAAACGACACTTGGGAACGATCTGAGAACAAAAAAAGTTGATTTATTTTCTGAATATCTATCAAAAGTTTTAAAATCCTAAGAAAAACACCTATTGTGAATATCGACGAAATAAAAAAACTTGGATATCTGATGCCAATGTGAGTTCTAGTAGTGAAGAACTAAAACCCATAAAGAATTAAGTTATGAATCAATAACTGCACTGGCACAGATAAAACTGGCGAAAAAATTATTGCATTAGTAATAATAATAATAATAGTTCCCCGTAATAGGCCTCGAAGGCCCTTTGGGGTCGTAACAGGATAGATCTGTTACAATCTAGAGCCTACGGTACACAAGGGTAGTAACGTGGCTAGCGCTACGTACCGACCGCCTATTATTACCCCAGAGTTTGACCTCCAGGTACTCATTTATTGCAGCCTGAGTCGAGCTGGGCCGTAAAAATGCCAGCGATCGAATTGGCGAGAGCGGGATTCGAACCCGCAACTCTTGGTTTCATAGTCTAGCGATCTATCCACTAAGCTACCACGGCATCGCCTTAGTAATTACTATATATAATCGAATGCTATACCTGTTATACTTTTCCATATAATGGAAACATGCACAGATTATCATGATATCAAATCCGGGCAAGCCATCTCATTTATCAAGTTCTTATCAATCGATAGTTGAGCTATTTTAACAACTCCAACTACTTAAAAAAAAGATATCCACTTGACTACTATGATATCAAACTACCAATTTGGTTTTTGTAAATGTCACATTACTCTTCAATTAATCGAATTGTTAACTAAATAGCCGAAAATCTAGAGGCAAAACATTTTCACCTTAGTGTTCTTAGGCGTGAAGCAGGCCTTTGATAAGGTGTGGCACATCGCACGCATTAAAGCAACCGCTTTCAAACAACTATCATCTACTAATGAACTCATACTTAACAAATCGTTATTGTTCTATAAAAAACAATAATCAAATATAAACATGTCAATTAATAAAAGTAGTTGTACTACTGTAAAAAAATACCTTTATTGCTACATTTGCTGACGGTGTTGCAATATTAGCTGTTTATAACGCGGTTACTGAATTAACTAAACAAACTAAGCTAATAGACGTTTGGTAAATTGCGATAAACGAAAATAAGTCTCTATAAGTGATGAAAATCACAATGGTAACAATAAAAGAAAACCCAATCCCCATTGGTACAAAAACTAAATATCATAGTATTCATCTTGATAAACGATTAATCTGGCACTAACACTATAAAAAAAGAATGTAATTAGATTTAAACTTTATATAAATGTACTCACAATAGAAAACGAGAAGGGTGTAAACCCAAATTTGCAACTACCAAAAACATTAACTAACTATTTGATTAAAAATCGAACTCATGCTTTGTTTTGGTCTGAAGTACTTGTGTGCCAAATTTGATGTCAATCAGAGCTTTAGTTTTTGAGTTATAGTTATGACGCACACACACACACAGGCGGGATTGTAATTCATTAACGACCTCTTAAGCATTAACACGTTTTCGGTACTTAATAAAGCTTAAATCTATTTGAATTTACATAGTGTTCAGTTATGGGTAACGAGCTCAATCTAAAATATTCATAACTCTTATTGGTAGACACTGGTTCGTTAACAAATGAACTATAATATAATGATCTAATGCACCATTTGTATAAGGTAATATACAATAAAACTCTTAAAAAATGACATCACTCTTACTTTTTTATTTTTGTAGAGTAGTTTCTAAATTAATAGCTAAAATAAAGTAAAGAAATTAAAAAAGTCTCACCATTCAAACAAAGCAGACCAAAAACAAAGTATTAATTTTATTTTACAGAGATTTTATAGGGTGCAGTAGTAAAGTATTTTTATTTAAAACAAGGAAGCCTAATCAGATTCAGATGGACTAAAGACTGCACTATTCTTAAAGATTATTTATATTTGGATAAATAAATTTAAATATGGCCGAATGTGTACCGAAGATAAAGCCTATTTTAGACCTTAAAATTAAAGTCAGCATAACGGATACAATTGAAAAAGTCTATGGTATCGTTATGGAAGACTGCTGTTGAGTACGTTATATCTTATATGAAAAATCATACCCACCAAAACACGTCCAAAATCCGTGTTAATTAAAAACAAGACAGAACCCTCTAAGGTACCTCTGTTAACCTTTTAGAAAGGTGTTATTCACCAAATTTAGAAGAAGAAAACCTCGATTGCAAATCACGCAACCCTTCAGTTAAAGTTAAAATAAAGAAAATAAAATGCAAAGATACCAGACTATAGCTTCGGGCTAGTTACGTGAAGCGTACAAGGCGTTAGAACAGAAAGAGCCAATATGATAAATGGTAAATTTTAAGATATAATCACAATTATGTGATCATGTTCAGTGGAGCATGAATTCAAAGCGGAGCTAAAATTAATTTAGCTATTTATGTTAAAAAATATAAAACGGACATAAAACGCTTTGGAGCCATAAACCGCAGAATAATCAAAATACATATAAATACAATGAGAAGAATGTTACTTTGTAATATATACCCCAAACGACATTTAACTGGGATAAGTTAAGAGCACATTTTATGAGAAACTCCAAGATGTATTTTAAAAAGTGGGACTCAATGGGGAAATCATTATGCTAATTTTAACAACCGAAGAGGATGTATAATAAGAAATAATATAACAGAACGACATAGACAAAAACAAATAAACGACAATTGAGAAATAATAATAGACTTATATACACAGAATAACTTTAAAGTAGAAAATAAATTCTTTAAATGGATACTAGCTAGAACAAATTTAAGATCAATAGTAGACTATACTATTACAAGACATTTAGCTCCAACTAGAGCATAGGATGTTAAGTTATCCAATAGGGTGGAATGCGGGTTAGACCACCCTATTGTAAAAGCAATTATTTATGTTTTTCGTATATCAGAACATCGTAACAATAGAAGTAATTAGTATATCAAGAAGACATAAAAAAGAGGATATTGCATACCTCTGTTGACTCAATAAGAAAGTAAAAGAACAAATATAAGATACAATAAAAAAATTAAAACAGAAAAGGAAACCATATACAAGACAGACAAAAGTATATAAAATAGAGCGAAAAGAAAGTAATATTTTGCACAAAAAGTAGAAATATATAGGATAAGAAATATAGAGACGTAAAAATGTACAAAGAAGAAAAAAGGTGTACAAATGGAGGGAAGTTCATTAAAGAGTTAGAGGAGAAAAAAGTTAATGGTTATGGAAAACACATAAAAATAAAAAGTAAAAAGTATAGGAAAAAATAAAAAAATTAATAAAAGAAATAACGAGGAAATATTACATTACATTTAAAATTAGAACTTTTTATTTTTCAACATTTTAATTTTTTTAAACTGAAATATAACTTAATTGACGGAATTATTTGCTTTGGGTGTGAAACGTAACTGCACGCAAGTGTTTTTGATTTTCAGCTTCAACAAAACTGCTTTTTTATGGCATTCTCCACAAACAAAAATAGGGGTTACCTGTGGTATGTATCCCTTGAATTTCACCTCTGATACTCTATAAATTCCTGTGCGGGTACAAATTACCCTACACCACACATTTACATTTAATAAGGTGCACTTGGCGATGATAAATGGTTCTTGGCCTCTTCGCAAGCACTAAGAAAGAACAAAGAGCAGGTATCCGATTTCTATAGTCGTAAATTGTGTGAGGGGCTGAAATTTATCAGAGGCTTACAACAAAATATGGTAGTAGTACTCTACTACCTACAAATATATATGAGCGGATTGAAGAGTTTAAAAGTGACCGAATAAGTGTGAGTACTAAGAGAAAGCAGAACGACAATTAACCTCCACCACTAACGAAAAGATTTAGCAAATTCTAAAAATGGTACTGGCAAACTGGCCAGTTACCATCGACAATGCAGTGTATTCTCTGTATATTAGTTATAGTTCTGTCTATTAATTCAACCATCTATGACGAGCTCGCCTCCCATAAAGTCTGTGTAAAATGGATATTAAAAAAGCTCGTCACAGAGCATAAACACAAGCGTGTTAAGATCTGAACACCCTAAATACAGTCTAAATTTTTCCCCTTTTTGGACCACTCAAAATGTTTTATGTCTTAAATTTTTTCTTGGAAAAAGAGGTGGGGAACCCCTATTTGATAATTAATCAGAATAATATTAGATAAAAACCTTTTAATCTATTATTTATAGTGCATTTCATAAATTTGTTTTCATTACAATATGAGATAAGAACGAAAAAAAGTTATAGCTCCTCTACCGCATTCTTTTGATACCGATCAAAATAAATTGTTGTGCGATCAACCAAAAATCTTGTTATTGGAGGAAATGCAAAAGCTTGTGAACCGTTGGACCAAAGCATTAAAAAGGAAGAAGACTATACTGAAAAATGACGCGCTTGTTGATCCCTACGTTTGTGTAAATAAATTGAAAAAAATAAAGCGCACATACACATAATAAACTCAGTTCTCTGTAGGTTTCTCTCCACAGTTTTCTTCTAACGTCTCTATAAAAAATCTCTCGTTGAAAATGCAAGAATGCAAGTTATTTAATTGTCAATTGTTAGCGCCCAGTGAGTTTTAGGTGTCTGCGTTTGAGTCTGTTTTTGCTCTTTTATTTTATTTTTTCTTTATGTCCTTCTTTTAACTTTCTTACTTTAATATTCAATATCTCTCTTGCAGACTTCTCTTCCAGAAGAGCAGCATTTGAGATTGCTATGTGGATTTTAGTTTCTCCCCAAAGTGATTGAACTATTTAGTGAAAATGTTTGTCTGAATCCAGCTCAACAGGTGAGCAACACCTACCCTTTCTAGATGGGCCCCTTCCTTAAGATGGTTTATATTCTTTTAGTGGAACATAATGTCCAGAAGCACCTATATAGGCTCTGTTATTGTTGAAAGTCTCCCAGGAGATATTAAAGCAGAAAGTTGCCACTTTCCCTTCCTGCCAAGATATGGAATTTTACCTTAAACCCCGTTTCATCTGTATTGCAGATTCTTTTAGCAAAAAACTTGTGTTTTTTAAAAACTTCCTTCAACAATTAAAAAAAGTGTCTATATTGTTCCTATTAAATTGTAAGAGAAGTAAAAAGATGTTTCACATGGCTTACGAAATGACAGAATATTTTTAACTCTACCAATATTTCTACTCTTAAACTGGATGTTCATGTCCATTTGAAGTAGGTACTAAACCAAATTATTTTTTAATTTATAGCGTAATACAAGTTTTCTACCAATTTTTCTTTCCATTAATTTTGTAAGAGGCGTGTCAGTTTTTTTTTACTTAAAGACTAAAGTGTGGTGAAAAATATGTTAAGTGTTTTGGTAGCTTTTAAAATACACACCTGTCCCTCTAAATTATTTTCACCATATCTAGTTCGTTTCACCTCTTTCTTTTGTTCTTAGAAATTGCAAGACTGACCTTGAGCTCTGTTTAGAATTATTTCCTCTGATGAGCAGCATGTACCAATACTTCAAACCTTATTAGCCTTAGCCCAATTTTGGGCCAGTGTGGTGAGAGGTATGTTAAGTGTTTTTGTAGCTTTTGGAATACTCATCTGTTTCCTTAAATTATATTCACCACATCTACTTCATTTGACTTTTTTCTTTTGCTTTTAGAAATTACAAGTCTGTACTTGAGCTCTCTTTGGAATTATTTTCCCTGATGGGCAGAATTTATCAGTACTTAAAACCTCGTTAGTCCACTTTGGTACTCTTTACTCTACTTCGTGGAAAAAGAACAACGAATGCAAAGAATTTTAGTTGTCTTTACCAAGTACATGATTTCTTGCTAAGGTTCAGAAAGGTGTTCTAGAGATTGTTTATGTTTGAACTTTCAAACATTCAATAATGTTAATCTTAGTTACTGAACTAACACTACCCTTATTGGAATAGTGGAAACTTGTAGTTAGTCTTTAAAATTGATAAAACTTAATACTTTCAAGAACTAATTTTATTTTGAATTTTTTTATAAAAATGTACTAATTAAAATGATTAGATTTGAAAAGGTTAAAAAACAATATTAAGTTACAGAAAGCTTTTTTGTACTAATAATACTTAATTTGTGTCTTGCAATTGCAAATGACTAATCTTTTATTTAATGTTTTTTTTACCACCTGATGTTTAATTAACAAATTATTGTTTTGGCTTCGGAAATTAATAGCGTGTCCACAGAACAGATGCCCGTTTTCGCCAATTTATTTTATTTCGGCCCCTTACTGCCGCGCGAGGAAAAAGAGGCTCAAAAAGCTCCAACGATATTTCTTAATGTCAACCTGAATAGCAACGGCATTTTATTTCAGACATTAAGGCTCAAATGACTTCGTGAATTAAGACGTTTAGAACACCTGAGATGGCATAAACGGTACGGCGTATAAAGACTAATATGTGACGTTGTCATTTGGTCTAATGACCGTTCTGCAGCGCCTGTGGATCGTATCCTGTTTCTTGTTACTTTGATAAATGCTTCCACATGAATGCGCGGCCTTTTACAACTCATTACGGCCTGAATCAGGTGCGCGTCTGTATGGCGATTAGTCGGTGTCGCTAATGAGAAAACCTGCCTATAGGCTCCGGTACCGTACAGTTCTTTAGTAGTAACGGTTTAATGGCGAGAGGTTTTAAATGGCGCTGGGATTAAATTGCGCAGGAATTGCCGCTTTCGGTGTGCCGTAGCAAATGGATCTACAGTACAATACAAGTGAGAAGTTCCTTCAGTTATCCTCGCACAAGACCAACGATCTCCAACGGCGCATATGTTTTTGCTTATTGCTATTAAACAATAAAATATTTACCTTGATACGTGCGTGCTAACATCATTTTTTATTAATTAAAAGTAAAAGTTGAATAATTAATGAAATTAATTAGCAGTTCCATTATTTTTTTTTATAAATTACTAGTATATATTTGATATTGAGGTTGTAAGTTTGTATATTTTACGCAATTTATCACGCGCACACTGCACAAGTTCTGGTTTTCACTATCACTTACACTAGCTCAAAAGGTTTGGTTTTTCATCCTTCTCATTAATCCCATGCTGACTAGGAACTGAATTGCTTCGATGTACATGTGATGTTGTAACTTTTCTTCGTGGCCTCTAGCAAGTTTTTTTTTATTAAGTTTTTCACAGTTTCCATTCCTAGGTCACGATGGAGGATACTTGACATATCAGGGTGCACTAACTATACCTCTTAGTATTTTATTCTAAAATCGCTGAATTATGTTAACCTTACTTTGCTTGATCCAGCCTCAGTGCTGGACATCACAAGCTCATATTGGTTTAGGTATTTTCTTATATAATAAAAGCTTGTTATGTAAAGACATAGTGGAATTTTTCCTAATCATTAAGTTTCTCCCTTTCTTCTTAACGCATAGTTTAATTTGATTGTGGTTTATCCAAACTGGTATATGTTGGATAACTTTATTAATAAAGTTTACGTAAATTGATTTGGCTTTGTACAATTTTATCCTCCATGTTTCAGCACAATCGTTGATTTGGTTAATATTTATTTGTAGGTTTTTTGTAGCTTCGTTGCTTTTCCCTACTGCCACAATAGCTAATATCGTTAGCAAAAGTTGCTATACTACTGCTGTTTAACTTTCAGGTATACCACACGCGTATAGTAGGTACAACACCGGGCCAATACATCTTCTTGTCTTCCTGTACTTGTTTTAGTTCTGAATAAGCTTCTTTTTTTATCTTTAATAATTTGTCACCGACATATGACTCGAGCATTTTGAGAAATTGTATACGGAAAACAATTTTATTTTGTATTTTAAGACTTTTTAACAAACAATGTTTTCTTTTTTGTTGATTATGTTCTCTATTCTGTGTGGTCAATAGTAAAGAATTGGTGTCTAAATCCAAATTGATAGAATATTTTCAAAAGTTTTGTTTAAGTATTGATTGTATTCTATTAAGTACATGTGTTTTGGCTGTACTTCTTTTGGTGGAGTAGTTGGCAGTAAGATGTTTACCAGTGTTCCTTAGTGCAATATTTTTGTCTGTGTCCGTATGCTAGGCATCTCTTACATCGCGAAATTTGTTTAAATTCCCTAATTAGTTGTAATTTTACTCAAATACCAATAATATCAGTAATAACATATGTTTTCTTAACACCTTTGTCATGTCTAAATAACAACATGAACATATTTAAAGGTTATTTGATTTTTCATTTTATCGTGCTTTTTCTTCTTATTGGTTTCTTATGCTAACGGAAGTTAAAGATTATCAGAGCAATTGTAACTTTATTTATTGCAATTCTAAATAATTTTATTGTGCTGTGACCAAACCACTATCCTAGGTTTCTTAACTAGGACGTCCTTCTTCTTACATCCCTTTTTCCTCTTATCTTTTCTGACATTATGAGACATAAAAATGAGTATTCTTTTCCTTGCAACAGAGGTCCAAAATATAATATAATATAATACAACCTCAAATGAACTTCAAAATACCTTATTTTATTGTTTACATTTCAACTAGGGAAATCTGAAGTCATTGTAAGAGAAGATATAAATTGTTGAAACAAATAAAAATAACTTTTGTGCAGACAGCAGGTATAACAGTAAAAGGATGGTATGGACTAAACAGCATCTTAGCAGTCTAACTAGCTAGTGATGACTACAACGCAAACCACACCAGCTGGGGGACCTAGGCTTTCAGCTTCGGGACCAGGATGAGTATTCTGTGAAGCCATTCAGAAACGTTTCTACATATCAACACACATACTGGTCATACAACCTACAAAAAATAGCAGTGTCTTGACTTTATCTGAATATTTAAATATTGTACTCGATTATTTCCCAATAATGGTTAGTATCTATTCCTAAATAAGAAAAAGAACAGGATTTAAAGCTCTGCAAACAAACGTTTAATTAAAAACTCTTTAAGGAGTTAATATACAGAAAAGTAAATCTAAAGGTATCACTCAGAACAGTATGTAAACCAAAAGAACAACAAGTAAAAATGTTATCACTTTGAATCGAGAAGCTATTGAGAACAAAAGCCAATATCAATTTAAAAAAATACAAAGAAAAAAGACGACTTAGGCAAATAACGAGACATCTACAAGATAGGACAAACTTTAGTTATGTAGAAAAAAAATTTAAAGAATTTTTAGTCCAACTTAAAAATAACTTTTTCAGAGAATATTTAGAAAGATTGTATTCCGAGAAAGGCTATCACAAAGGAATATGGTATCTGGACAAAAACAGAGAAAAACAAAGTTAAAACTATTATTGATTACTTGCCAGAAGTGTGAAAATAACCGTTGATAATGAAAACGTTCAAATAGAAACATTCCTTAAAGAAATAAAAGAACCAAGCAAACAGATTTAATCTGTGATATCAAGCGAAGTAAAAAATTTTATTAGAAATGACACAAATGGCAACAAAGCACCAGAATACATGTTTACACCTCAAGTCACGATAGATTTAACATTAAACGGGAACAGTTATTTACTCAACACTTTAACGTCTCTTTTAGACTAAAATAACTTTCACCTCAATGAAAAATGATGGAAAGCATAGTAATACACAAGACAAAAAACCTCTAAACGAGCAAAATAGAATATATAATATCATTGCAGAACGAAATTTGGGAAATAAGTTATTGCATATCAGTATTCCTTGTCAGTCAAGTTTTCGACAGCGTATGGCCAGTAGGAATACCCTGGAATTATTTATAGAAGCGAATTAAATAATAAACATACCAGTTGTTTGTCAACTATTTTTATGGTTTTGTTTACCAACTTAATGGATCTTGAAACGTATAAATTCATCACACTAGACTTTTAATTTCTTAATAAATCACGTGCAAATTGATTAATTCTTAGCAACATAACAATTGAATAAAGTGGTGTCATACGTCAAACACAAAATTTTAGTATTGAAAAACAACTAAAAATATTACCGATATACCTAAAACACCAATCAAAGCTTCAGTAATGTGTTCTCGTTTCAACAATACTCTAATAGAGAAGGATGAGCCTGAAACTCATGATCACACTTCTGCACGAACGGAGCTATCAGGTAAATTAAGGCTTATTCTGACTATAAACGCACTTGTGAGCTTCACGTTTTAGAAAGAACCTTTATGAAAACTTATGGCGACGTTGCGTCCGAAAAAGTCCGGCTGCTCGTCATGCTCGGCATCAAAGCAGATCAAGCGACTGCCCCCGGTGCACGTCGAGGTCGCGAAGTGGTTTCAGACCATGGATACGCGCAACACTGGCAAGATTACCGCCAAGGAGCTGCAACAGGCGTTCGAGACCTTCCAGGGCAAGCACTTTTCGGACGGAGTCTGCAAGTTCGTGGTACGGCTGTTTGATTTAGACAAGAACGGAGGCCTGGACATTCGAGAGTTCGAGCAACTCTACTTCTACGTCAAGAACTGGGTCAACGCCTTCAATTCTTACGACCGAGGGAGGTCCGGCTTCCTAGACGAGACCGAGTTCGACTATGCCCTCAAGCAGATGGACATCAACTTTTCCTCCGAGTTCATTAAGTTCTTAATCACCAGGAACGACCCCAGCGCCAAGAAGATCTCTTTGGATCAGTTCATCGTCACGTGCGTGCAGATCCAAAGGTTTTCTGAGGAATTCAAAGCTAGAGACGAGAAGTATTCGGGGTCGATCACGTTGAAATATGAGGACTTTTTAGAAATGATCTTAAAATGCCTTTAGGCTTCTAAACATATTAAGCTAAGAAGAAAAAGCAAAAACCATGCGTTAAAATGTAAATGTCACCACATACCATAAAAAATAAATGATAATATAATATTTTGGACTCTTAGCAATACAATGATAATACAATTTTATCTCTTTTCCAAGCCTATTTAATATATTATTGATATTATTCTTCAGTGCTATACACTAAAAAGATATTTTCTAAAATTTAATCCTCAAAGAAATAAAAAGAGATATTAACTTATTAAAAAACATTTGTATTTCAAGAATTACAAAAATTGGTATATATACTTCTTAATTGACTATAAACATGTTTTTTTTATTTTTTAAATTCTGCTCCTACAGGGTTGGAAATAGAGGAGCTATTTTCTTTTTCTAGAGAAATATTATACATGGAACTATGAAAATAGACTGTTCATTACAAATAAACACGTCTTTTAGGATTTCTTAAATTCTACATTTGAAAAGATGAATATGAGAAAGTTAAGTTTTTTTATAAAACATCTCAGAAAAACTACATTTTGTAGAATATTTTGGTACTGGATAAATGCAAGGCCGTATTTTTGTTTAAAAGTATATAAATATAGACTATAATGCTAGACCATGTTACCAAATTCAACTTATTTCATCGCCAAGTAATAAACAATAATAAACCTGATGACATAGATATATGAAAAAAGTAATTAAAAATAACAATCATCCCTGAAAAGCTATTAAGAAAATGAAAAAATTAAACAAAGTCGAACAACAATGCTTTAAATAAGAAAGGACTGCAAGAACTACAGAGAAATCATCTTACTGAGTGTGTCGGGCAAAATATATGTAATTATTTTAAAATTAAGAATAAGGAAGATCCTAGAGGATACAGTAGAAGATACACCATGTGGATTCAGAACCAGATATTTATAATCAGACAACTAAGTGAACAGCTATTAAAAGAGGAGGAGAAATACATATATATGTTTTGTAAATCTGCAGATAGATTTCGACAAAATTAAAATAGAACAGGTGTAGAAACATTGAAAATAGAGGAATTAACGACGAAACCGTAAGAGCAGTTAAAGCCCTATATAAGGAAAGCATCAATAGAGCAAGTTCAAAAAACAAGAAACCGAAGCAGTCCAGAATAACAGTAAAGCTGAGAAAAGCTTGTAAGCGTAACCTACTACTGTCTGCATTAGTACTAGATGAGGCAATAAAGGAAAAAAGAAACAAGCTGAAGCATACAAAGTAGAAAACTGGAGAAAGGTAATGAATAAAATGACGGAACTGTTATACACTTGTGATATAATAATTTTCCGTAAAACAGAAGAACTTAAAAACACAAAAAAAACATGATAAGTATAAACCAAAGACACATGATATTATAGTAGAAGGAATAATTTTTTTATAAATATTTGAGGGTATGTTGAAGCGGCAATAATAAATTAAATCTGAAAATAAAAGAAAAAAAATTTACTGAAAGTTTATGTAACATTTAAATCCACATTTTTAGGAAAAAATATGATATCAAAAGAAGCAAAAGCAAAGGTGTTCAACAAAATGGTGATGTCTTGGCATATAGTAGTAAATTGTATAGACAACAACGGAAGAAAATAATAACAAAATTAAAACTATAGAGATAAGAGTACTTGGAAGGATAAGGAATAAAACACACAAAAATAAAACACCGGAACGAAGTTTTTATGGGAATTTTAAAAGTAATATATATATATATATATATATATATATATATATATATATATATATATATATATACATACATAGCATAAACAATGGAAAAACAACAAAAAAGAGTACGAAACAAGAATTTCAGGAAAAGGCCAGAAAGGCAAGCTAAGAAGAAGCAACAGTAGCGGAGCAAATGAGATAAAGCTTAAACAACACAAGATTAAAAGAAATATAAGGAAATATATAGGAAATTACCATCCCAGAAATACAACGAAATAGGCTTAAACCACAGAGCTTAGGATTAAGAAAATAAATTTAAAAAAAATTACATTTTTTTACTCATCTTACCAAGACGAATAGCCAGAATTGTACTAACATACTTCTAACAAACGATCTAACAACCTCAACATTAATGTTTGTTTGTAATTACTTCAAGGAAGTAAACAAAGTTTCCAATATTCCACTAATGGAACATCAATGTTTATGTTAAGATTTTAGGTTCTTGTTTATTTAATTTTTTTTAGATTGTAAGTAAAGATTTCTACAATTTTTTGAATCACGGTTAAAGGAAAATATAAAAATTAATATCTACGTGATTTGCCTCGAAAGTATCGAATCATGTAATACAAAAAGTTACAATTACAATTGCAAATATATACATAAGTGCTTATATATTTAGTAAAAATAATAGAAGAATCAAGAACGTTGTAAGTAGTAGCCCCAGATTCCTTCAAAGTAAGTACCTTGATATCTTCCACACTTTCTTTGGTGCTGTTTCTACCGTACAAAACATTCAAACATTAATAATTGCCTTGTACTGATCTAAATCTCGTCGACGAATTAGAGCCTCTCCTCTTTTGACAAAAGTACTGCACTAGATGTGACGATCGGGGAGCGCATTGTCCTGATGAAGCTGGCTCTATTCGTGCCGCATGCATTGAATCGTTTCTAACAGCATTCTGCATTATCCGAATAATTTTTCGGATGATTGTTTCAGCTTTGCAAAAAACACTAGTGTCTAACATTCAACCAGTCTAGCCAGCAAAGTCTTTCTTATTTACACATGCGCATTACATAATTTTAAGACAGACTAGTATATATACTTAAAATCTCTTTAAAGCTCTTTAAAAAAATTTAATTTTCTTGCAGCGTCCACCTTCAAAATTTAAATTTAAAGTAAAAATTGTAGTCCCTCAATTAACAATCTAGCAAAAAGAGTAAGTGGTAATTATTTAATAAGATTTTAGTAGACATTATTTTCAGTAAGTTTCAAAACGTCTTACACTACCAAAGATTTTTACCGCAGCTGTAAGTTTTGGCTACATTTCTGATTTAGCTAGAACAAATTAGAGCCGAGGCGGCTGAAAATTTGCCAAGAAAACTTTGCGGCCCAAATTGCAAGATGTTTGCGAGCCGCAGTCCGTTAAATATTCCCAAACTCCGAGCCGAATTTAAAATTCAAACAAATATGGAGCGGCTAAATCTGCGTATCCATTATAAAATCAGTTTAAAAGTTGCTAATGCACCAGGCGGCGCTGTACTCACTCTTCATATATAAATATTCAAATAATCCGGCCGAATCAGATTATAAAAGTAGAGTTAGCGTATGATGTTGTGGTTTTGTATTAACTCTGCTCGCGCCACCTGGGGCGCTCCCAGCGCTCCGGATAAACAGCGGAATATCGGAATTTCCGTGCTACCCGGAGTGTTTGTCTTCCGAACTAAATCCAAATAGGCCGCGGAACGGCCTCGAAATAATTACGCGGCGGTTTTTCGAAACGGAGAGAGACGGCGCTAGCGCGCTGTCAGGGCGGCGCGCAGTCCAGATTGCATTGTGCAGGATGAAGAGGCCAAATTAAGCTCTCACTTACTGATGACTGGCATTTGGCCCTGAACAAACAACTGTCTAACGCAACAATGACTAGCGAGTCGCGATGTTAATAAATGTTATAGCATTACGTTTTAATCACATGCTTGCTGGCGCTGCTAAGTAATGAAGCGAGTGTAGCTAACATCAATTTTCTCATTATTTCGATGTACCATATTTCCTATGCAATTAGAGTGTAATGGCTCACTTCGTTTCTGCTACTTAAGATTTTTGCGCTTAACGAAAGGTGCGCATTACTGGCCGGCTAACTGGAGAGAAAATGGTAAGCGCTTCAGCTCGCCAGCCTCTAAAATCCACTACCGTTGAGCCTTCCACGGTGCGTAGCTTCAACACCTGAGAATTTGTTGCATTCTTGTCGGAAAAGTATCATTTAGTAAGTCACGGTAATTAATTAAATGCGTCACAACTTGCGAAAATTCACATTCTCAAAAGTCGGAGAACAAACAAGAAACAGAATATTATACCTAAAGCTCCTTTTGTAGATATTATTTGCAAACTTGAACACTTTTCAAAAATACAACACCGCCTGCTATTCTTTGTCGTTTTGTTACATCCTCTATAAGCTAAACGACGTTACTGATTTAAAAACAAGAAACGCCATTTTGTTCCTCTCCATATGGATATTCTCAAAAAATTATACCCAACAGACACAGATTAAAGTAATTTTGGCTCTTCGCGTTTGAAAAGATAAACATAAAATTGCATAAAACAATGATCGTAGAACCCCCTTCTGTCCCAAAAAAGGAGCGACATAATTTAATGCATATGATGCTAAGCTTATGGTTATTCCAAGACATAATGTATCAAACCCTTTCATTGTGTTAAATGTAGCGAACAACATGACACAAAAGTGTGCAGGACGCCCAAAAATACTATAGTCTATTGTGTGTTTTGTGCAGCAGACCACCCTGTTAATTACAAGAGTGCATTGTCTACAGATACTTAATAACAGCACTAAAATTATCATGCACAACCGCAACATACCATTTCAAACGCACGAATACAATACGTAAACCTCTCTATCCTATTACAAATACAATTAACAAATAGAAATAGCATTCTCAATAACATAGACCACCCATCAACCACAGAAGAACAATTAACATTTTTTAATGAATTTAAAGCTATGTTTGCTGAATTAATCAATCAAAATACCATAATATTCAACTTATTAACGACTATTATCGGGAAACTAAATCCACGATGACTTTTATTTTGAAACTTACTTGGAATACTGTTAGTCTGTTTAATCATAAGTAAGAAACTATATCAATTTCTGAATCTCAACAAAATCAACTTTTTACATTTCACCAATTAAACAACCTTTTTATATCACAATAATGTAGGAATGGAGGCTCATTTAAAAAAATTTAAGCATCAAATGTTGAAGTACAAACTCGACCATGGAATTCTAAATAATTAAAATTTATGGACTAATCAGGCAAAGAATATGATCAGAGGAATACCAAGGTTAGGACTTATTGAAGCTCGAGAACTATCACCACAGAAAGTCAAAATCTAAACTGATTAACAGAGTACCTACAATAGACCCCAGAAAATTTCCCAGATGTTCTAAATTTTTTTAATGCTAAATGAAATCTCCAGAAATTTTGTGTTATAGTATATATAATCTAATTTTGACCTCTTAATTGATTATACCCCAGTAATTGCTAGAATTTGTGTTACTGCCATCAACAAGTCATTTTCACCTAAGTTGATATCAAACAGACTGGTTGGCTTTTGCTCTATAATTACCTAGAAGCAAACGCGAACCTTCAAATATATTAAATACTAGAACAAAGTCGCAAAGTACTTTTTACTAAAATAAAAGCAACTTGATATTTTACTATTGAAAACAATAAAAAAAAATCAATATCAGTAACGTGTCACTCGTCAACTTGGTGAGAAACTACGAGTTAGAAGAATATGGAAAATATTATCTACATCGTTATTAATAAATTGTTCAAAAACATAAAAACATTTCTAAACGAAATATCTCTTTTGAAGAGTATATTTCAAATTCACCTCTCAACGATCATAAGTACACCGCGATCAAGCTCAAAATAACTAAAATGATTTTAGCTACTTTATTCCCCCGATCGTAAACCCGTTAAAAAGACAAAGATAAAGTAGATGTTTTTGCTATGTACTGTACTAAACAAGGCGCACTATGTTAATTATCTGTTCCCATAAAAACTTTCTCGTCAGCAGGCGTCAAAAAGAATGCAAGACTCACGTAGATGACTTAATCACAGGCATTTATTAAAACAATTATCTCAAAAAACTACCATTATTCTCAGTCATCTACAACACCATGTTAAGTTTCGCCTACTTTCCTATAGTACAAAAATATATTGAAATCATTATAATCCATAAATCAAGCAAACTTTCGTAGATACTAATGTCTTATAAATTTACGAGCCTTTTATCCACAATTAACAAGGTATCTCAACAACTTCTACTGGAAAGGATCCATGAAAAATATGATTTCCCAACACTCTAGTCCAACCACCAGTTTTAGTTTCGAAAACGGCACTCTACGATCCAACAGATCTATAAAATAACTAGCAAAATTGCTAAGGGCACAAAAGTCTTCCGTTCAAGTTCCGTCTACTATTCAAATTTAAAAAATCAACAATTTCACTGCGAGATACAACGACTGCTTATCCAGTTCTACTTTATATCGTTGGTTTGCAAGGTAGCGTTCTTGGACTGCTCCTCACCCGAAACAAACAACACTACAATTGCCTCATTTGCTAATGACAAAGCTGTCCTGTCTATAAATAATAACCTAATATAAATGTCCCAAAACATGTAGATTTACCTGAATCTTTCCTCTGAATGGTACCACAAATGGAGGACCAAGATTACGTTGACTTAAAGTCGAAGCATCTGTCGGTCAGTAACAATTAATGATGTACCTATATCTGCAAAGACAAAATGAAATGTCTTGGACACATCTTTGATCAGAAACTCACCTGAAAAGAATATATTTAAGCAGAACAAAAATAAATTGGCCTCAAATATCGCCAAATTTATTGTCTCGTCTGTCAAAAATTCAGCCGTTCCATATATAACACATTATTATTGTACAAATCCGTAGTCAAACCTATATAGATCTATGGACTCTAGTGATGAGGATTCACCAGATCATCAAATATGAAAACAATTTTGATATTCCAGTCCAAAGTCTTGACACCACTAGACGCCCTCTATCGTCATAGACGATATTCATAAAAAATTAAAGATAACGTGTCGCCTCCAAATATCAAGACTACTAATTTGAATGATAAGATTTAAAAGACCAATTATACCTTAATAGTCCCATTACAAGAAGATTGTAAAGAATCTGACATCGCAATGCACTATAACCATACCGTATTCGAACGAGAGAGGTTCCAGTGTCTGCGTAAGGTACTTTTGGGGCCCTTCGGCTGCGTGCAGCTATTAATTGTAATTTAAAATAATTAAAATATAACAACAAAAATAATTTTGAAAGCCCTAAATATTTCTCATTTGTTAGTCTATTTTCTTCTTAAGACTTACATTTTCAGAGTAAATTTTCTCTAAAAAAGTAAAATTTAAAACAATTATACCTTGTTGTTTTACCTTTAGGTACATTTTATAACAATATACATAAAATACGACATATTTAAATGACTACCACAATTGAGTTTGGTAGAATAAAGACAAAAACCCAAAATTTAAATTATTCAAACATATAAAACACATCAGGATATTCACTTGGCACATTTAATGTCTTATGGTTCCTTGTAATAAGTCGTACATTTAACTTGGCTTCCACAAAAAATTGTAATGACGCCATTCAATTTAAATAAAACACCAGTTTCAAAAGATATGTGGTATATTGGAGAATTTGATTGAAACTGTACCTCAAACAGATCTATATAATTTATTCAAAGAAAAAATAAAATTATTAAATGATATCTATTAGTTACAATTACTGTCATTTGGAAAAAATAAGTCAATGATTCCACCAGCATTAAAACACCAAACAATATATAACGTCATAAACCTACTCTTACCCCAAAATTTTGCATTAAGGATTTAGAATAAGCTTATTAATAAATTGGGCGATCTTTGGGACTGCTTGGGAAAAATTAACGGCAGTTGATTAGGCCGTGCTGTCTTTGTGGGGAGCTAGAGTAAAACCTTCCAATTTCTCCAAGGCTAGAAGTTGCCGCTAAAAACTTCTAATTCGACAGCAGCTATTTAACTTGTCTAATAAATAAATATAGAGGAGCAGCTGTAATGACCTTCATAAATTATATAAAGTAACAAATATTTTTTATCTGAACCTGTCGATAATAAACTTCAATTTTTGTTGAATTAAAATTTATTTTTGAGTTCAAAATTTGCTTTAAAAAATGGAAACTAGAAAGTTGCAAAGCATAGAACTACCAAACTTGCTAATAAATATTACAGTTTTATATTATTGTTGCTTTCGGCTTTTTATGAACAGATAATTCATAGAAATGTAATCGTCATTTCTTAAATTTGTATTCTCTTTTTATTTTTTCTTTCTTTTTCTTTGAATATTTTAAAGTTTTTTCCACTTTAGTTCCAGTTAGATTTGCCCTTGTTATCAGTTTTATTTTAAGATACTCTGTCAAACAAAGAAGAAATATCAACAACTAGCAAAATATTAGACGCACAAGCGGAAATTATAGTTACTGGCTCTATGAGATCATATTCAACTACTCTTTAGATAGAAGTCAGTCGCAATACTTTCCGAGCTAATTGGTAAATTTCCTGGTACTGATACTGATATTGGCTTTTTTTATGGTAGCTCATTTTAAGTACGTTCTATTGTATAACTTAGGTAGATCATATTGTGTTATTTTCCTGGCTGCTTCGTAACCAGCAGCTTTTAGAAGACGGCAAAATGTCAAATTCAGTGACCGGAATCGGGGAATTGTGTGGGTTATAAGTGATAACAACGTGGTACTCCTATAATGGTCGTAGCAGATCAGGAAAATATAGTTTACATGCAACTGCTTTGTGTTACTGACTAAGTGATAAAGTCAGCCAAAAAATAAATCCTCCCATATCTATCTGTTCTTTTAGCATGTATATACTACTCCGATAAGGTCTCCATATTCGAGTTATGGAGACATTCTCAAATTTGAGAAAATAAACATAAGAAAAACAAAATGTCTTAAGTATGTAGACCGCAAACGACTACAACGTTTTTGCCTCTTTTTCATGATATTCCTATACCAACTTAATACAGTGTATAATTTTCTGCGCGCTGGAGAGACCGGTTTTATATACATTGTATATTAATTGCCGAGAAAAATTATAAATATGCATTACTTTATCTGAATTATTGAAGAAATACTCTACGAATTCGTCATTAAACGCATTCATCCGATTGATGCTGTACCCTTTCATTACTTTATAAATAGCGCTACCAATCTTTTTCAGGCAGTTGAGTTGATCTAATGAAATTATAAGAAATTTTATTCTTTACTGCATATTGGCAAACAAAGTTCAAAAGCAGGCAAGCTACAATATAAATTAGCAACCTTTAACTTGTGGTCGGTCAGTCGTTCCTCTTACATCGAGAATAGCACCATATAAGTTCTCAGTTTTCATTTGTAAACGAATTGTAGATTCAGACATAGTATACTCACAACCTCCAGATTATAGTGCACGAATTGCATCTCTCAACTGATCTTGGTTGTAACTACCCTTCATAGATAATCAAGTTCACTTCTTGGGTATCTGAAACAAAACCGCACATAATTTATAGTCTTTCAAATAGTCACAGTCATTTGTATAGATTGCAGTCATCATTAAAAGGTAATTATATTTCACTAAAACATTTATATTAAATTTCTTTTCTGCACGAACAACGAAGATTGCAATAGGGCTCGGAATGGTGTCTATTGATTCATGAATGGCATAGAATAGTATTCTTTGATAAATCCAGATTTTTTAAAACCGAAACGATGGTCGAATATTAATACATCGTAGATGTGGAGAAAGAAAGCAAGAAGGCTATATTCCTACAAGGCATGCAACGACAACTATGGGTATTGTATGGAAGCTATCAGCTTCAACAAAACAGAGTGGAAATTCTCTCGTGGTTGCCTCAATCGCCTGATCTTTTGCCGATCAAAAATGTTTGGAATATTTAAGTACAGCGTTCTTCACGACGTCCCAAAAATCTGAGTGAATTATGAGAGCGTGTCAGTAATAAATCGATTGTAGTCCACTAAGATACCATTCTTTACTGAGAAGAATAGAGGTGGTTACAAAAATTTACGTATAAATATTTTGTAAATATAATCATTTATTTTGTATCACACTATTAAATAAATCTACAAAGTTTTAGTTATTAATTTGCGTTTTTGTTTGGTTTTTCAAAAAAATAGTCGTGTACATTACACTAAGTCATGTTCAATAAAATTTGTAAGGTTTTATAATTTGGTCCTATTTTTTTTTTTTTGTAAATTACAAGGTATAGGAACTAATTTACAAAATTCTGTAATATTCTGGGGAAAGTTACGATGATCTATCAGTTGTGGTAAAATAATCAAAAAATCAATTAATTTAATGGTAATCTGTATGACGGTTGAGGACAAAAAATTATTACGTTATTCATCAAGTTCTTAAAACTTAATTGATCTCTAAGTTTTTCAAATCCTTTGAACACCAATCCTATTTTTTATTGTATTTACATAGTGGTTTACTGTTTGTTTTATCTTTAGTTGTTCTGGTCTTGATTTAAGTGAATATCCATAGGTAAACCAAAATAAATGAACTTTAATTAATAATTCAGCGACGGTAAATATTTCTTTATTCAGTATCATGTATGGTTTAGTCTACTTGCAAAAGTAGTCTGTGGCAACGACAATATATATTTGTTGTTATTAGTCTTTGACAAGGAGCAAGGATATCCAGTATAACCTGCTCTGCAACAAACGTACCTAAATATAGTACTATAAGCGTTCTTCAAGTTACAGTGTGTTTATATGTTTTTTCAATCACTTTCAGATTACTCGCTAGGCCTATTTAAAATAACAAGTTCGGGACAGTATTTGAAGGCCGAGAATGGACCGTTTAAACTATGGAACAATAGGATTAATGTGAAAGGCTCACCGATTTTATAGACTTCATAAAATCAGTAAACGTGTCCTTCAAGACATTGAAGAAACCCCAGTGCAACATCCAGGCTATTCACCAACCTTATCGTTTATTTAAAGTTTAAAATGATTTCATGTAGTCAAAAATTTAGATTTAAAGAATCTTATCTAAAATTATGGCGACACATTATTCTATCGTTTGAAGATCTTATATAGATTTATTTATAATATAATTTACTTTATTTTTGATATGTATTTCCAAAACAAAAGTGCTCTTATTTCATGTACAATTATCACTACCATTTGTATCGATTAGATCATTACTATCAAAATTCACCAAGTTTATTGCATATTAATTTAAAACTTTATGCAATAACTCTGTGTATAATACGACTTACTTATCCTATTATTTGGGTAATTCTAGTAAAAATCCATAGTTTCAATTTTTTTTCGAGTTCCTATTTTACTTTTTACAACTTTATATTAAGTTCATGTTTATCTCGTGATAACAAATCATTTTTATTCTTATGAATTTTTTGTATCTTCAACTGTTTAGATTCGCGACCGCTTTGCGACCGATTTTGCGACTTTGCGACCTTGCGACCAAACGGCTCGGCCGATTTTTACCAAAAGCTTCGCACTGCGTCCCCTACCTACAAGTAACTTGGCTAAGGCTGTGCGACTGAGCTCGCACGGTTACCTTCAGTGACGTAGCAAAATTAGTACGAGTCAATTATTGTCTTGTACTGTTTATTTCAATCAGCTTTGGACTCGCGCCTCGTCCTTTTTTAAAATAACAAGTTCCGGGGCGAGAGCACCGCAGGGCCGAGACGATGGACCCGGTATAATATATAATAATAGGATAAGGAAAGTCGTGTGATGTTCACACCTGATTTTTTATTGTAGTACTTCATAAAATCAGTGAAGTTGGTATCAGCAAAACCTTACGCTTACAATTTTATTAAATAAATAAAATACCTATTAAAGTAAGACACGCTCAACTAAAAGAAAATGACTGTTCAATGTATGTCACAAAATTTTGATCTTGAAAGAATTTATGCAAAGATCACAGAGTTGGATCACTTAACATCCGTTTGAAAGAGTGTTCCTAAAGTATTTATTTTATAAAAAATATTTTATTTATTTATTGTTAAAGTTATGACATTATTTTAAAAAGAAAAACGGTTCCATTATATGTGCAAGTACAATTATCACTCCCTTTTTCGTCGAATAGCACCCCACATTGACTAACTACAAAATGTCGCCAAGTTTTACGTTTTTTTTGGTCACCTTTTTTACTTTATTGTATGCAACTAACTACTGATGTATAAAGACATTATTTGTTATACAGATGTGTAAAACGGGTTGCCTAGCATTTATAAAATGATAATCAAGGCTTCGGTCGATATTCAAGTATCGAGATAAACTTATTTTCATTTTCGCAGAACTCGATGAGACCGTAAGCCCATTAGCTCATCTAAAGCATGTCCATACTTGATAATCTACTAATACAATTTTTCATGTTGCCGCAGCGAACAATGCTATAATAAGATTTCGTCGGTTAGCCTTCGTTTTTTGCCCCCTTTCAATGAATAAGCCTGAATTGAAGGTTAAACGCACCATAATAAACACATTAGGACACCGGGCCGGGAGGCGTTCACAATGGGACTCGGGAGGATATTTTAGATTCTTAGTTAATTATTTCCCATTCTGCCAGCTCTGAAAAAGGAGAGGCACCGCATCGTTACTCATAATTGCTACCGCGTATGCACCGGTCAATCACATACCTTTAATAGCCCCTGTCACGATGCTTTTACGCTCCGGACGGATCCGCATTGTGGGAATTACAGTAGTCCTAGTTAGATCCATGGAGGGCCTTGTTAAGAGCTGGCGTCTGCAGCAGAAATTAATTCCCGAAGAAGTTGTCATTAACAAAATTACGGCGGATTGCTCGGAGACGGCGTGTACTTTAAATAATTCGTTCGAAGTTTCGTTCGAACAAACACGTCCTTTTTGATTTGGTTAAATTTCGAGATTCCTATCGCACTTTCGTGGCCCTGGTTAAGTGAAACCGAAGAGATGAAGAGTGAATTCGTGAGGGGCGTCGTTAGCGCAGCTACAATGGGTAACGTCCGACAGTCTGGCTACCGACTAAGTAGCAGGTTGGGGCCATTTGCTGACGTGACCAGCAGTTTTATAATGACACCTATACACTCGTATCATATCCCATCCTTCCCATCGCCATACAACAGTCATCTTCGGAATTAATTTTATATTCATCCTCCTCGGCATATGCGGACGAGGCGTTCTTGTTCTCGATTCCGATGCCCTTCTCACGCAGCCCGGTCGAGATGCCGGCGAAACCACGAGCATTACGACAAATTGTAATTCCATTAGCATTTTTGACCGAAAAAATACGATTGATGATGCCCGTCCTAATTTGTTGGCAACGCTGTATCCCGACGGACTGCATCTGCCGCGATTCGTCTCGGACATTAGTGAGTGAAAGGCGGGCGTCACGGATCCAAGGTGTATGCGTTTTTTACCGATATCTTATTACTTCAATTGTAGATATTCGTTAGTCTTAATGACCCCATTTTTTGCCGCGGATCCGTAATTAAGAACTCCGCCGCTTAAACGAAGGAAATTAAGCTCGCCGCAAGAAATCGCATCCAGTTATTATGCGCTATCCAGAATAGGCAACTCTTGTTTAACTTTTAGTGGTGGTATTATTAACATCGGCGAGTCTGGCTTTGCGAACGGTTTCCTGTTTCTAAATTATTTTTGAGGCCACCATTGCAAGCTGCCCCTTGTTTGCAAGGATTTAATTAAAACTTTGTTTTCAGCTTTCAGTTTTTTTTTAAATTAAAGCGAACTTATCTAAGACTAGGTAAAGTTAACTAATAATTTTTTGATGCGGTAGCTAATCATTTTTCCCAAATTACAAATTTTTTAATAATCTTAAAAATTGTTTAAATTTTTTTCCTACGAAAGCTTTTAATTATTAGTACAGTTATTAATATTATATAGTTGCCGGCATTAAAGCAAACTGCGGATTTACTACTTCTCAAAACATTCGTCTTTTGCAAATTTTGTAGTTTTGTTTTTTGATTTAGAATAAGATCACTCACCGTTATGGCTAAATTTGTGTGTTCTAGAAGCTCCATGCGGGGTTTCTGATTTTCAATCGAGCGGTTCCCTAGATGGGGGATAGAGGAATGCTCACCAGATATGGTTGGTACCGAGGAAATTAAATACTCAGGAACCAAAACCAACCTACCAAAATCCAGAAGCTTTAGCAGTACTAGACGTAGATGATGGTCACATAGACCTAAATAGCTATGAATCAGAAACTAAAATAATCGCTACACCACCATGTGGATGGCAAATGATAAACCACCACAATGTGGATTAATTATAATGGCAAATATAAACCAAAACACCCTCGGCAGGTTTTAGATAACCAAAAGATGCAAAGAATCCCCGGGTGTAAGTTAAATCGAAATTCACTAAAACCACAAAAATTAATTAATCTAACTAATGAAATGAAAAAAAATATATTTGGTTTCAGTGAAGTTAGATACACAAATAAGGGTATATATACAGCATGTGAATATACTTTATATTATAAAGAAGACAATGAAAAGACACAATATAAAGTAGTTATTCTAATAAATAAAAAGAACTCGAGATATGTAACAAATTTCATACTTATTTCTGGTAGAGTCATGATGATATAATTAAAAGATCAACCGGCTAATATAAACATTATACAGACGTATGGCTCCTACAGAGGACAAGTCTGATGAAGAAGTAGAATAATTTTATAAAACCACAACGGACATATACAAGCTAATAAAAAAAGTGTCGTAAATTTACTGATGGGGGACTTTAATGCTAAGACAGAAGAAGGAAGAAAGCTACACATTGTATGTAGTTTTGAACTAGGCAAGAGAAACGATAAGGGCACAAGATTATTAGAGTTATGTCAAGAACATGACCCAGTGATATTAAATATCCGGTTTCAATTACCGAAAAGAAGACATTATACCTGAATATTGTCACAACATACAGAAGGGCATATTGTTAAGAACCAAATTAATTATATTTTTATAAATAAATGTTTTAGAAATAATATTTTGAGTGCAATAACGTGTCCCGGTGCTGACAGCGGATCAGACCACAACCGAGCCGTAATAAAGATGAGGATAAAATTTAAAACGATAACAACGCCAAAAATGAATAATAGTATTGGACTGGAAAAAACGCACGCACAAAGATAATGGAGACAAATTTGTACAAGAAAGGCAGAACTAAGTAAATTGAAACCAGCACAAATACAAGAAAATAAAAAATAAACAACAGTAAAAAATAAAATTGAAAGAATCTGCATAGATATTAAACAATCTCGAAAGAAAACGTAACAAAATACTCCAGGCCCAAGAAAATCGGAAGCAAAACAAATGGATTACGGAGGAAATAACAAATCTTATAGATGAAAGAAAGAGAAAAGCAACAATAAATGCAAATGTATATAAAGAGCTGAATTGAAAAATGACAGCAAAAATTTAAAAAGCAAACGAAAAATGTTTAGGGGAAAAGTGCAAGTCCACTGAAGAACTGTAAACAAACCATGATGAACAGAATTTACACCAGGAAATGAAAATTACATATTATACAAAGCGAATGCTAATGAAAACAAGAAACGAAAGAAATGAGATGGTGTTGGGCATGAAAAAAAAGAGAGTGTAAAAACACGCGAAGAATTGTTTAGCAATGTGAAAAGTGTTAATAGCCTAGATATAACATCCACTGAAGGTCCATGTATACTTAAATCGGAAGTTTTACATGCAATTAAGATGACTAAGGCCAAAAAAGCTGTAGGCAACACCAAAATACTTTAAATATATGAGAAAGCCTTATATATAAAGATTTACAGAATTTTATAAAAATATATACGCAAATGGTAATCTATCAAAGCACTCAACATTTGTAATGATACCAAAGAAACCAAAACCCCAAAAGTATCAGGATTATAGAACCATCAATTTGATGTCTCATGCATTGAAAATGTTCCTGCGTATAATAAATTATAGAATTAGATAATAATGTGAAGACCAGATTAATCGATAAGAATTTGGTTTTCGTAAATGTCTTGACACGAGAGAGGCAACCCTTGCTCTGGTAGTATTAATAGAATGCCATTTAGAAGAAAAGTATGAAGAAGTGTCTTCGTACTATATAGACTACAAATTAACATTTAACTGAATACAGAGAATTACTAAACCAACTGCAGAAAATTCGACTAGACCGTAAAGACCTTACAATTATAAAACACCTCTATTACGCACAAACAGCAAATGTGAAAATAGACTAAGAGACAACAGAACCAATAAAAAGTAATAGAAGCGGGTGGGAAGGTTATGTGCTCTCCCCAATTTTATTTAATATTATATGCAAAGATGGTTTTGGAAGAAAGGCTAGAAGAAATAAAAATAAATGGAAGAGTTTACAACAATATCCGCTATGGCGACGATACAGTTGTGTTTGATAATGAAATAAACTTACAGATAATTATGGACTAACGAGAACAATGGAAAAACGTTTCCATCTATTCCAATTACCTTAAAGCAGATAACCTTAATTAAAAAAAAATAATATATATATATATAAAATTTAAAAATACAAGATAATTTCACTATTTTTCTATAAAAATTTGTATTTAGTTATCTTATAGTAATGTTCTCAAAGAAATCCAAAAAGAGAGCTCATATTTTGCATTGTGTCAAATTTTGGTAAATGTCCATATGTTTGTTTATTTTACTACGGTCATCAACTCTACAATTTTTTTCGAATAAGTACACAAATAAGTACTAATTGATTATTTAAGATTTAAAAACTGAACATTTTAGCGGAGTTTGCTGGTCGTCCAAAATCCCCAAGCTTTGGAGTGCCCTTTAACTGTATGGCTCGCACCAGTCAATACGTGTTCAACGACCCTCGCCATGATCGTGGAAACGTTGCGAGGACGTAGCGGAAGCTTTTGGCGAAATAAGCGTAGTTCATTTGCGATGCTAAACGCGGTCGGGCTGCAAACGCCATTGATTGCACGCCCAATTACACCCCCGAGATCATGTTTACATAAGTAATCAGCGGGCGCGCAGTTGACACAGCACCGCGCTGCCGGAATTAAGTGATCCACGGCCAAAGTCCCGTTTACAACCCTTAAACCCTTTCCGCATTTCCGCCGAACGCGGCGAAGCGCTTAGCTCTACAATAACAATGACGCTCTACCAACTAAAGCTAAAGCGCTTTTAAAATACGACTGTACTTATTTATGCAATGCTACAACTAAAAAAATATATTTAGCCAAAAAACCACAACACTATACAGGATGCTGCAGAAGCTGTTAACTCACATAATACTCACAAAATATTATTAAAAGTGGTCATTACTACAACCTACTTAAGTTTTTTAGTTTGTAATTCTGTTATGGCAAAAAATTTTTCTATTTTTATTAAACAAAAGTACGAGTAATTATCATTGGACAAAACTCTAAATAAGTTTTTGATAAACTAGCACAAACTTATTTAACCGTCAAACTTTTCTCATTTTTAAGGTAATTCAAACATTCTTTGCATCTGTGAGACTCGAGAATATCCTATGGCATCATTATTCTTCTCCAACGAGTGTCTCAAAGTTGATAATATCGTCTATGAAACTCCTAGTACTACCTAAATATAATCTTTTTCCTCCAAATACCAATCAATACTTAAACCTAGTACAAGTTTTAAGGCATAATTGCCTGGTATTCTGTTTTTGACCACAGTTAAGGAGCAACTAACATCCAAAGATTATGCTGCCGACTACAGTGGAGATTTGAATCTGTCTCAATACTCTTTAGCACATCTGCTTGTCGTTTAGGATATAGGATGTCCAAAGACAACAAACGTTTTTGCACTTAAAGGTGGTTGTGTAAAACAGTATAAATCAATGATACAGACTTTTATCTGTATGTCGGGATGGACGCTCTAACCTTCCACCTTTCTCGGTGGAATTACCAATAATATAGTCATACAATAAGGACAATTATCTCCCAGTGCAAAATACATTTCCTCCAAACACAAAACAATACTTAAATCACGTACAAATTACAACTCAACATTGCCCGGTATCCCGTTTTTTGACCAAGATAACATTGCGTGCTCTTTTCACCACTACAACTAACATATAAAAGTAGTGCTGCCGTCTGTAGTGTAGATTTGTTTTATTAGACTGGAACCAATTTGATAGGTTGATTACGGTATGGGCTTTGAAGATTATGCAAAATAGTATGAATTGCTGCATACATGATTGATACTTTTACATGGCTGACGGACACGAGAGTATCCCTAGCATAAGCGATGTAATCCTCCGTGACAGACGAAGATGAGCGTCCTAATATTAGAGTGCCTTCCGGACCGAAATTTATTTTGTTGAACTTTCCATAATCTAATCTTATGATGAGGACAATCACCTCACAGCGCATGAGTCATTTCCTCCTAACACTGAGCAATACTCAAATCGCATGCAAGGTTGTTGCGCAAGATTGTCAGGTATTCCGTTTTTGACTAAAAAGTTATTACAAACTCTTTTTATTACTACTCTTAAGCATCTTTTTAGAAGCAGCGATGTACTCCCTGATAAATCACAATGAGCGTTCTAACCCACTAAAATTTTCTCTTTGGAACCCCTAATACCAACAGTAAAGTTGCATGCAAACTTGTAATGTAAGATTACTCGGTATTTTGTTTTTCACAAAATGACACTTTTTACTAGCACACTTCAGAAGTTCTACCGGGTGCAATCCAGGATTGAACACGCTACAACGTCCGACCATCGTTTGCACCCTATTGTAAAACCTTCTCAGTACCCTGTGTATTATAGAATAAAAAGATGACCATGTCTCCATTCATTTTTTCAATTTTATAAAGATTCAAAAAATTATACTTTTTTACTTCTTGGTTCATACAATTTTTCAAAAAACTACTTTTAGGTGCCCAAGTGGAAAAATACTCGCATTCAGAATTTATTAGTTGGTATAACAGTTTATATTACCTTTCAATTTTTCATATGGTATAATAATCTAACTTTGGAGATGATTAGTGCCCCTTTTCTAATATTTCCTTCCGATTTGTTTTGAAGTTGCCGATTTTAAATTCAAGTGGTGGTTATTAAGTATAAATTCTCTAGAATACTTTTTTCACTCAAACCATGTAAAACTTATCATACCTCAAAATCATTCAAAGATGCCGTAAAAGGTTATCAAAACTACATTTCAGAAACGTTATAGAAATGTAGTTATTAGATATTCTGTGCCAAAAAAGAATAACAGAAAAAATATATTCTGCCATAAGGTTTGGTTATTTATGTGTCTTATTGTTTATGATCTGCCAGATAAGTCTGGAGAATAGAAACATACATAAACATTTGGTAATTTCTAAAGTCTTAGGCATTACTCTTCAGATCTGATTTCATTCAGATTTTTGCTTTTACATATTTAATGAAGAATAAATCAGAATTCAGTAATTTTGAGTATGACAAATTTTTTGGATTAAAGCTACGTTTGTGAATCTTAAAACAAACAAAGAGAATAATAATATTTTGTATTTTTGTATTTTGCATGCTGTTGGCTGCCGTCTCTATAACACGCAATTTGGAATACACATAATTCGTTTTGGGATTTTTCTTTTCTTGATTTCGTGTATAGTGAACATCTAAGTCTTTTCTCCTGTCTTCACAGGATTTAAAATAAACTTCTAGTGCAGCTAAAGTACATAAATTGTTTAAGAGCTTAATGTTTTCCACAAATCAATTAATAACATTAGTTGAAATAACCCTGAGACGATCAGTGAGTAAAGTACAAGTAGAGGAAAATATGTTAGAACAGTTTGCAATCAATCGGTATTAGGGATAAGGATAATCTTAGAAAAAGCACTATGTGAAAGCAAAATCCACACTAAAGGCTTGACATACCACCACAAGCACCAATCAATAGCATACATAAATAACCTCATCCGGATTACCAGGTCAAAGGAGAAAATAAAGACTACACTAAACAAGCTGAAAAGAAAGGTCAGAGACAATTTAAAAGACAAAGACAAAAGAAAATTTATGACAGTAAAAAAATATCACAGCAAACATACAGTAGCAACTTAAAATTTAAAACTGCGGAAGACAGAGAATATGTGTTTAAGGGAGTGGCCGAATTTAATTATCTGGGGAGTAATTATCGCGAATAATAGGGGAGAAAAGGTAGAAGTTAACAATCGTTTAGTGATGAGTACTAAAAGTACGGAAGCATTTCTTTGGCTATTTAAAGCGGAAAATATATCAAGAGAAGCAACAGTAAAGGTGTACAAAACTGTCATCCGAACGCTAGCGTTATACGGATGTGAAAAGTGGGTAATGAACAAAGGCAATCAACAGAAAGTAGACATCTGGGAAAGAAAGGTTTTAAGACGAATATCCAAGGTCAAAATAGGTGAATCATGAGTGGAGTGGAAGATCAAATGTCAAAGTGATGGAACTGTAGAATAGCCCAAGCCTATTCTAAGAAATAAGGATTCAAATATTGAGTTCAAAAAGTTAAATTTCTGGGTCATGTGTAAAGATTGGAGAACTTTAGGGTAATCAAAGCAGTAATTGAGCATGGAATAGAGAGAAAAATGGAGAAAAAAGTTGAGAAATAAATCTCAGAACACTAAACATCGATAACTGGAAGCAGAAGACCCATGGAAAACGTGAGTAATTTGTTCTATTAGTACCAATGAAGACTAAATGTTAAATGGAATATAATACACAGAAAAATTATTACAAAAATATACATCACTTATATCAGTTCATTGTCGAACGGTTAAGACGCTTAGCTGCGGTCCAAGCTCAGCTTCTATTCTTGAATCCAGATGATTAGTGGGTGGCCTACTCAGTTACAAAAATAATAAAATATGTGGGTTTATTTCGAACAAGAGGTAATAGTGCGGCCATCTAAGGCATTCCCAGTATCAAAGTGGAATGCTTTAACCTTCCAATTTGCAAGTCACTCACTATAACTATTTTTCAAAGTTGATAATGAACAATTTCCTTTGCAATTTGTGTTTTTGATTATTGCCATTTAAAATATTTAACAATGGAAATAAAGGAGTTTTTTGGAAAATAGGTAATACAATGTTTCTCTCCTTTCCAAAAAAACAAATCGTTCGTATGAAAGCCGAAACAGGAATTACCAAAGCGATAAAAAGGACCCTTAAGAGGCGCCTAGCAAATTTCCAAGTAGACGTTCTCCCAGTGTAAGCTGTTCTTGAACAGGAAGCGAATCAGCAGACGTTTTGCATATGGACGCCTGATGAATATTAACAAGACCGTCTCCTCCCCATATCTACCCTTATTCCGACATATCTCAAGTTTACTTTATCCGCAAATCTAATCCGTCAACTGAAATCTCGTCGGCAAGTTCTCGGTTATACGTCATGAAGCTTTTAGCCTGAGTATTTAATATGCGGCCCGCTGGCCGATTATTTTTACATCTTGGCGCGCAAGAAGCAAATCCGGCACCGATCTGGAGCATACGAAATCTAATAAAGCGGGATGCGAAATATAAAATTCCCAATCTGAGCCAGGAAAGAGAAAATATTGAAAATCCCCCTCGAGTCCAGATCTTCGCGGCCCCGAGTTTGTGTAGCCGAAGGATCGTCCGTAACGCAATTATCTTGAATACCGACTGCTTTTCAAGTGGGGCTTTTAGCTAAGTTCGCACTCGAGCTTATAGCGTTACCAATAATACGCGCACCCCAACATCGCGCGCTCTGCGCGACAATTTACCTTGCATAGATAAACACAGATACTGCAACACTCGCGGCTTATTAGCCCTGGGGATAGCTGTCGCGCGCTTCGCGCTAAATCAACACCACCCTGTTTTGATTGCCGCCGCAACAAACGGCGGATGCTCACCTCGCCGCCGCCGCCGCCCGAAAATCTCTTCCGATAACAAACAAATGCGACAGAAAACTCGAAACCCAGTGAATGACAATTTCCGGCTGCAGTTATGACAACTCCTGATTGAGGCAAATGAGCACAAATGCTCGGCGGAGCCTTCCGAGCACGCTCTGTTTGTTTTCACAATGTGCGGGTAAATTATTATCCCCATGAAATTTGATTCGTCATTTCATAACATGTAGACGCACTGATGTTAATCATGATGGGCCGCGTAATTCGGTTAATTCAGATTCATATAGCTTTATTTAATTCCATTGTGGGCGCGCTCGTCTCCATTTGTCCTGATTACTTAACCGTTGCGTTCGGCCATTGCTATTGTCGTCGCATTAATGCCGTTCCTGGAAATAAATAAATGTATTCAAAGGACCTCCACAATATCCCAGTCCACTTGCGGCTCTAGCTGGGGTAAGCGAGAAGTGAATCGAGCACTTCCGTCTGATTACCCGGACATTGCAGAATCACTTGACACCCGGACTACTCTGGGTCCGGCTATTGAAGGCGCCCTTCAATTACTGAAGTCGTCGCGGCAGAATTGATAGAGATCGAGCGCCGCTTACACTACACGTAGTATTGAGGATGTAGGTGAGATGTGGCCTTAAATTGAACAGACGAAGTTCGTCCGCCATAAAGATACATGGTCACAATAAAATTAAAAAAGCTAAGGGTACCTACACTTGAAGCAGCAATCAAAATAGCACACAAAATACGTAAGAGCATACACGGTTGTAATTAAATATCTTTACCAACAGATACTGAAAAGATAAAGAAGGAATTAATTACTCACATTAGACCACAAAGTTAAAAACATCTTGGTACAGAATTACCAAAGAACCAGCAGATAATAACAAAGATACATATAAAGTAAATACTTTGCAAAACAAAATAACAGAAGTAGAACCGCCTAGAGTAATGAAAAATAACTTTGTTCAATGTATAAAGTGTCTGCAATAAGGACACACTAAACTCTAATGTAACAAGCCTTAAGTCGAATGTAAGCAGTGAAGCGGTGCGGATGCTACGCGTGTGCTCCGTTATCACAGCGCAAACGTTTGACCTTTAGCCTTTATAATCTAAACCCGTAACAATAAAACCAACTAGCAAAATCAATTAGTTAAACGCAAAATAGATAAATTAACACCACTCATAAATGAGGTGCAGAAACGGTATCTGTGCCCTACCGAAGAATTACTACAACAAAACAAATATCACAGCTCATCCCAAAATATCGAAGTCGAAGTCAACAAACAGCAAAAAATGAACCTCTACAGCAATAAAAAAAAACACAATTAAAACCAAAATACCACCTTACCTACAAAATACATTAAGTCACACAGCCTTTGCGACAGATATCAAATCTTTGGCAAAAGGCAATTTCACAACAATTTGCAATTCAAGTACAATACGCGTGAACCTCATTCAAGAAGATGATTACTGAACTCTCACCGAATTCTACTCTAAAAATAAAATCCCTTATCACACTTTTCAAAATCCAAACAGTAAACCTCTCTATATATACTAACAGAACAATGTCATACAGTACATATGTCAATAAAGGTCACACCTTTGCCAACCGAGTCAAAAATCTCTTCACCACCTCACCTACTACCTTAGCAAATACGTCAAACCAAACAACAGAACCCGCCATACCAAATAACATCATTACAAACCTATTAGATTTATTAACGCCCTACTTACCTCAAATCAAAACATTCCTAGTAAACACCGTCATATCCCTTCTCCTTAATGGACCATAACCGACACAGAACAATTGAAAATACAACAATCCTTCACTGGAATGCAAATGGTCCAGTCCAACAACGATCAATGTTTATAACCTTCTTGGCTAGACATAGAGTCGACATTGATTGCATCTCAGAGATCCCCTAAACAAAGGAGAAACTTTTCAAATTTCGAGATACCGCGTTTACCGGAAAGACAGAAATGCCAAAATAGCCTCAAGAGGAGTTGAAGTCATCATAAAACAAAAGTTAGATCACAATCCAATCCTCGACTTTAATCTAGAAATTACAAGAGTAAAACTAAAACTAAATGATGCGAGCTACGTTACAATCGTAAGCGCATACAGGCAGCCCAACAAAAAGTTAAATGGAAACAAACTCAAAACAATTTTCAACACATCTGAACCAATATTTCTAATTGGATATTTAAACAGCAAGGTCTCAACATGAAGTTGTCGAGCGACAAACCCTAAAGGGGTCAAACTCGAACACTATTCAAAAATTCATGAATTTCAAATCATAACTCCTGACAAATTCACATAATACTCTTACAAAGCCGATCACCAGCCCGACGTATTAGACATTATTCTACAGAAAAATTTCTCCAAACTTATTAACCAAAGCATGATCACCGAATTAAACTCTGATGATTTACCTATACTCATATCTTTTCTTAGTTCACCCAAACCAAAAATCCCCTCAGTCAGACTAACCAATCAAGTGGAATATCTTGCAAACAACTCTGGACCACAATATCACAAAATTAGCAGCACTCAAAAGATGGAAGATAAAAACATCGCCGTCCCCACCATACCCAACTCATCAATAGTTAATACTGCCAAAACAGCAACCATAACAACACCACGGTAACGAAGCCCTAACTATAACCTTCCCCCAAATTACATAATTTATCTAATTAAACAACAGAGCCAAACAGAAGACAGTGGCAAAGAACAAGAAGTCCAGAAATGAGGAGGTTACTAAACTTCCTCACGTACCTACTAAAGAAAGAATTGGACGCCTATCGAATTCAATCGTACCAAAAATACATTGAAGGCATCGGTCTTGGAGACCCGGGGATGTGGAAAACCACCAGAAGGATTCTGAAAACCCACCAAGAACTACCGGGACTCAAATCTAGCACTGATACCTTTTACACAGAAATCTAAAACGTTTGCCATCTATCTTGAACGGGTTTTTACACCGGCAATCACATGCTCCCCAGGTCATACATTACAAATAATAAATCGAATTGAGGGAAATCAACCAGTAATTACCGAAGACATCAAACTCATATCGTCAAAAGAACCAATAGAACTCATAACAGCGCTACCAAAAAGAAAATCACCTGGATGCGATCTACAGTCAAATTCGGTCGTCCAGCACCTCACCAGCAAAAGCCTAGCATATTTACGCATAGGTCACTTGCCTCAGGAATAGAAACATGTGCCCTTTTTATGTTCTCAAAGCCTGGAAAAAATAAAGAAAACATAATAAACTACCGTCCGATAAGTCTATTAACTACTCTCTCAAAACTCCTAGAGAAAGTTATCTGTATCCGTCTTGTAAAAATTGTAGAAACACTCCATATCCCGCCACCTTTACAGTTTGGTTTTAAAAAAGGCCATTCGACTTGCCATCAACTTCAGCGAATTAGTGAAATAGATGGAACTGGCTTTGAAAACAAATGTTACACCACAGCAGCCTTTTCAGACATCGCTCAAGCTTTTGACAAGGTGTGGATAAAAAGCCTTAAAGTAAAACTCCTAGAAAGAAATATATCTAAATACCTTCAAGCCATAATCTTTTCGTTCTTTGAAAAAAGAACTCGACCATTATTGAAACAAAAGATGCAAAAGTGGGAGTCCCACAAGGAAGCATATTAGGACCTCTGCTCTTTAGCATATATACATCCTATATTCCCAAACCACCAATGTCGTTAGCAATGTTTGCTGACGATGCCGCTATTCTTACTCGGAGCAAAGACTTGGAAGAAGCCATTCAACAACTGCAAAATTCAACTTATATAAAAAATATTGTAACGTTTCGCTTGGTGTTAGTTAATTAATCAGATAGCCGGTATTGGTTAGCTAGTATTACTACTCCCTAGTGTTATTATTTCTCTGTTCGGTTTGCGCCTAGTCCGTAGCTTGAAGTAAGCTTACTAACACTTACACTACTACTAACACTTTAAAAGTAAGCTGCATGTAGCAACGCAATTGGCTAGGTTGTCGATGGAAGGTAATAAATAAACATTAATAGAGTTAACCCATCACTGGGGTCCAAAGTTTTCAGAGATTTCAAAAGTAACTTTGGCGCTATTGGAAGAATTTTCTTATTTATCTGGGCTTGGGATTGACAAAAACTTGATGAACTACTTAATCTACCCATCATTGTAAGTAAGAAAGCCTAAAAAGAATTCCCTCTAAAGAATAACTTGCACTATCAATTTAGTCAATATCACGATATCAGAACAAGAGGTACCTTCGTCTGTTGCACAACGGATTATCAAGTTTCTCACAATAGAAAGCGCAAAATAGTCTAAAATTTTAAGTAAAACTTAAAATAAAAATTAAGAACAACAACATTAAGAAGACTCAAGTGCACGCATTGGTTAAACAATCTTTCGGAGAATGAGAAGCCGCTGAAAATTAAAGATATCAATGAGGCTCGAAGACTAAAGTGACAGGAAAATATTCGCACTGTTTGCTGCCTTCTCAAAAATTATCCTCAATTAACGGTGGGAAAACGGTGCGGCAATTTTCAGGCAATCTGAGATGTTATATTGCTTTACAACAACGCCTGGCCTCACACAGTTGCCAAAATTCAACAAAAAAAAAGGATTTGTTTTAGACTATACTAGAATATTCTTCCTATAGTCTGTACTTATCACCACTAAAAAAAGCACTTGGAAGCAAAGAATTGACAACGATGATGCTATTGAAGGGTGACTACCTATCTGTTGGAGAAAATATGTTTCTAATCCTGGAAATTATATACCAAACTAACTTTGTATGTTTGTATTTTTATAATTTAACAATTAATTTAAAAAATAATAATTCTTATTTACATTTGATTTACTCTCGTACTTTGATTGATGTATTTATATTATATAGAAAAGTTTACTATAATAAATTTTACATTCTTTCTAAAAGCTGTTATTGTTTAATTCATTAAAGCCTATTTTCTTTGATTTTTTTATGTAATTATATATTTTTATCGGCAAATAAAATAATATTAATATATTTATTTTCTAATTTAGTACCGACATTCTTAAACGACAAAAAATTACAATTATAAAAACAAAAATCTACATATATATTTAGTAAAAGTGATAAAAGATACAAGAAATATTGTACATAGTCTTGGTTCTATTCACTGTAAATACTTTCGAATTTCACACACTTCTTCCAGTATTGTTTTTACAGTTGGAAATACGAAATACTCCCTTGTTGTATTCGAATTAATCTTGTGGCCTATTTTTTTTTGCTCGTTGCTAGTATTCCAGAACGTAAATCATGTTTAACAAATTTCCAGTCTGCACTTATCGTATTGTTCCCGAAAGTCTTCTGAATCATCTAAACAATTTCTGCAGACGAATGTTCCAACTTTGATACAGATTTGCTGCTCTACTTGCTCAGTCATTACAATTCGTCGATTATACCCTACATGTGCTTACTTACGGCCACCCGGCCAATAAAATCGTTTTCGTCGACCCATGTGTATTGTAGTCTTCTTTCATCGGCTACCAGTTTGTCGCGGCGCGCTGTTTTCATTGGCTCTATTTTTTTGGAACAGATTTCGTAACCGTGATACAGTTTAAAGTTATCATCATCTATATATTGGTCATTTTACTGATATCGAATAATAAATGGAATCCTATCTGTTTGCTCAAAGTCCTTGAATAGCAACAGTAACAATATCAATGTACACCTATAAGTTTGCGTGCGAAACGCCGTTCGGCCATGTTTAATTTTTTTGCACCAAACTCTAACTTCTTTTCGACTTTAAACGTTCGGGCCACAAACGCCCTTTAATATGCGATAAATTTCGCTCTGATTAACTCTTTCGGCTTACAAAAATCTGATAACTTCACACACCTCATATCTCGAATACTTTTCGATTACACACGTCATGTTTGTTTGATTCTCGAAAGCTAAATTGGGTGTTGAACTTCAAACTATATTACTACACGTATGAATGTGTCCAAATCATGCATATGATGACACTTCTCGTATAAGCAAAAGTGCGCGAATAAAAATTGCTAAATAGACTCCTAGAAAGCGATGTCAAAAAAATTCAATTTCATATGCGTTTCTCTAAAATTTCAAATTGAAAAATTTAACCAGGTTAAGGTAGTGGAGTAGTAACCTTGCAACTTTTTTTGCACTAATATCTTCTTACAGTTTCTTAGTTATAAGTAGCTGTTTGTCATGTAAAGCCTCCCCCCCTGTGGTCGTATTTCTATTTTCTGATTAACATTCAGATACAAATGATAAAACGCGAGTGATATAACCAGGTCTGTTTGCTTTTCTCCTTGCTGAATGCTATGAAACTTCTATTACGTGCACAATTATCGCAGTGGGCAGCGTTGATGAAGGAAGGCAAATTATTTCCAGAAAAAAACAAAGCGGCGCACTGCGGGCTACCGTGAAACTCATCGCCGGTGCAATAGGAGCGACACAAAAAGCAGAAAGCAAAAAGCGGCTCATAATGGTGCAGGTTTCTCCTCAGTTATTAAACCCACTATCTCCGCGGCATCGAGTGTTAAATGGGTGTATCTGAAATAATTATCCTAAAATGGCAATGTATCACCGCCGTGTGCTGTGGCGGGTTCGCACCTACAGGGCGCGATCGGCTCTGATCCCCCCAATTAACGACTGTAAATTAAAGAACGATAAAGTCAGGATGACAACTGCAGCCGCTTTCCTCTCAAATTGCTGGGCGCTTTATCGGCGCCGCTTGTCGCTTTCGCTCCACATCGCTGGGAGTATTCTGTGATACAGGCATTCCTACTGTAGGTTACGTTACAATTATAAAGATATCTGTTTGGCCGGAGGCGGCGCGCCTTGCCCTTTGTCTTTGCGCGTGCACGCCTGTACCGGGTTGCTGCATGCCATTGAGCAGCGCAACACCAAGACGATTCCTTTGGTAGCTCTCTCACTACACTAATTGAGGAATTTGGATTATCCTGCCTAATCATCTGCAATTCAGCATTATGTGAAATATGTATTTTAAGACTATTAAGAAACAAACCTGAAGAGATCCCGAGCAAAGTTCAAAGGCAAATATTGTTTTTCCCAATCTGCTTGTAGTTCATATGAACTATGGCAATACACCCTTTAATTATCATAATGTTTTTAGGATATTTTTCACCACACTTTATTCACTCTTGTATTCTTCGAAACCACTCGTTGAACCAACTCTTCCACGTTTCTTTAGGGATTGGAACACACTCATCATTCCACCCTACCAAAAGGTTCGCATTGTTTCTCTTTTAGCCTCTTCTTCATTTTATAGAAATATGGTTAAGTTCTGTCACTTGTTAGGATACTATTAACATAGCGAGTTGATCCATTATCAAACCTACTGAGCATTTCACGGTATCAGAAACTACGTCCTACCACCTGCTTGCTGGTTAAGGTATAAAATACCCAAAGCTAACAGATCCTTCTCACTTAGACTGCCTGTGAAAGAAATTTCTGCTTTAGACCTCTCGATATCAACTGAATATGAGAAGTACGATGAGGACAAATATTGACCAACACTCAAACCGCATGGCAGGTTATACCACAAGATCACCCGGTATTATGTTTTTGATCAAGATGACACTGCAAGTGAAATTTTTTCTGTTACTCCCCATACCACCCTAATGGTGGTACGATAAGGTATGCCATCACAAAAAGTTGTAATGAAAAATTGTCTTGTATTCCTTTTTTGACCAACTTGACATAGCCAGTTATCTTCACTGGCATAGTTTAACGCGTTTCAATATGCTTAGTCTTGTCATCACTTTGCTAGTATCCCATATATGAAACATTTACAATATTTATATGATTGAAAAACTGTTTAATAAAAAGCATTAAAGCAAACGCACAATAAAACCAAATACACACAAACGTCACAGAAAACTAGAGAATATAAAGAATTGGATGGACCTGATTAATATTTGTAAGTAACTTGCTGGTACTAGGTAATGAAAAATTAAAGGGAAAAACTCTAAACGGAAATAAAAAAAATAACAATTTGCACAGAACACAGTAAATTAGAAACAACATTGATACAAACAATTGGAATCAAGAACAAATTTGAAATATCATCAGATCCTATATATTAAGGTGCAATTTTCTAAAGAAAAAATAGAATACATGAGATCATAATGTTAATATAATTTAACAAATTATGTACATTAACAAATAAGTAACAATAAAGTATTGAAAAGAAATTTTTGAGAGAAATCATAGAAAAACCACACTAGATAGACGCTGCAATAAAGATATTCTGAATCCTATTTCTACAGAAGTAAAACTAAAGCTAGAGAGAAACGACAGTATATGCATAGATCTCCGCTGCAATATTCCTTTGTGGCTCATACCCTGCTCCATCACTTTTTCCACTCTTTTCTGTTACTTGCCATCCACAATTGCTGTATTTCCAGTTCTTGCAGATCTACTGTCACTTTATCTAGAAATATGCTTCTTGATTCTCTAATCGATTTTTTACCTTCTGGCTCATCCAAGTAGATTTTCTTTTGTGGTGTGTTATTATCCATCTGTATTTTACACCCTAGTCATTGTATTCTTCCTGATTTCATTGACGAGACTATGTCATATCTCTTAAATCTTCGGTACAGTTAAAAATTATAGCGACATTTCCTTTTATTGTTTTCTTTAACGAGTCCAAGCCTTGTCCTTAGTATTTTTCTTTCGAAGCATCCGTGTTGTTCATATCTTTCATGCTCATGGCCCGTGTCTCTGATTCATAAGTTAATAATGGTTGGATTAGTGCTTCTTGCATTTCGTTTTTCTTAAGAGATGTTTTGTTAGCAGCTGTCCTTTTAAATTCGTAAATTACTTTGCTGACTAAATTTATACGCCTATTCATTTCTTTACTCTGACTTTTTTTATCATTAATAAAAATGTATTGTTATCCTAATAAAAATATTAATGTTATCATTTTTTGTGTTTGCAGTCTGGTGTGATATATTTGACAATATTTTATATGCGACATTCAATAATATTATAACCATATAATAGGTGTATAAATAAGTTCTCAGCTTTTTTCTGCAAAATTAAAGTTTTATTTAAAAACAAACAAAAAAGCTTAAGTATCAAAGTATTCTCCGTTGGCATCGATGACCTTTTGCCATCTGTCGGGTAGCTAGCGAATTCTCTGGTGATAGAAGCTCACCGGCTTCGAGACGATAAGGTTATCGATGCATTTTCGGACTTCTTATTCTGTTTTGAAGTGCGTATCAGCCAAGTGATGCTGTAACGACCGGAATAAGTGATAATCGGAAGGGGCCATGTCTGGGCTATACGCCGCATGTGGGAGCAGTTCCCAGTCTAACGCGTCTGCAGATCATCCGTGTCAAATGTTTGAGGGCTAACAGCGCGTGGTTGATCTTCAAGACTAAACTTTCCTCCGCGAAATCTTTGGTACCACTTTTTGCACGTTGCATGACTTACAGCATTCTCACCATATGCAGCACAAATCATTTCGGTGGCTTCAGCAGCGTTTTTCTTAAGATGAAACGCGAAGTGGATAGAAAATCGAATATGCTCTTTTGTGATTGCCATCGTGAACACAGCTGATTATTGAGGTTATGTACATCAAACGCCAAACGGCATGATCTTTCGAAAGACCAAATGTCATTGCTTTAAAACCGCAAGAGGGCGGACTAATACGTTACATGTAAACGGTGATTTGCGTTCTGTGAAATCTAAATCTGAGAACTTATTTATACACCTAACAGTTTCTACACTGTAGTTGGTTATCTTTTCTATGAACGGGAGGGAGGGGGGTTTAGTTATTACTAATGTTCAGTTCTTCTGTCATTGCCTTTATTAGAACGTATATTTGGTCTTCCAGTGCTGCGTCCTCTTTTTTGAATAATTTTACTGTTAAGCTGTCCGCGTTTGGTAGTTTATTATCATATGTCTCTCAATTGCCTCTTTAACTCACGATACTGTGTGTCTTCTTGAATAATGTTTGAATACTTTTAGATTAACTTAAAATGCGTTTTCAAAGTTTGTAAAATTGCTCCTGATTTGAGTGTTTTTTACATTGTTCACTTTTTGATAAAATTTTCTTGAGTCGTTTAACCTGTGCCGTTGTTTTATGTCTTGCAATTCTTGTTAGTATTGATTTTGTTTTTTAACTTCTTGTATTTTCTTCTTATTTCTTTATTTTTCTTTATATTCTTCTGTTATCGTTTAGTTTTCCATTGGTTTTTCTTTCTTGTTGTCTCTTCACAATCTGCTTCAAAGCAATGATTCTTTTTACTTAGTGTATAAATACTCTGCTGTTTATGCATTGCTTTTATGCACTTTTGATGCTGATTATTTATGGTCTGATTTTTACATTGATAACTATTTTTGCCAAGTTAAAAGTAAACTTGGTGGCTGTTTCTTCTGTCTTTAGGGCTTCCATATTATATTTCTTGTAACTTTTTTCTAATTACTTCTGGTCTTTGGTCTTGAGCTTTGTCACTAAAAGTAAGTAATCCCAGTCAATATTAGGTCTTTTAATCTCCGTTATGTCTTCTATGTTGAAGCAGAAACATGCACATTGTTAATTTTCTTTGTTTTGTAATTAGTAAATGTTTGTTCATGTTTTTGAAGTTATTGTTGGAGATCTATCCGGCGATACTTTTATTTACTTTATTTTGTTTTTTATGTGTGGGTTAAATTACTTTTAATAGTTTCTATACGTCTTTTCTCCGTTTTTTTGAATTTTTATTGGTACCATTTTTGGTTTTTCTCACTTTTTGTTTTCAGCTTTTCTGTTGTAGGTAATTTTTCATTTAGTTTTCTAACTCTTCCATTTTTTGACATCTATCTAATTTGGGTTTGAGTTGTCTTACAGTGAATTTCTCATTACCCATTATTAAATTTGTAGCCTTTAATTATTGCTTGATAGCAATTTCTTCTTGCCTCTTTCAAGTGTCTATTTTTATCGAGTTTTTTATTTATTCTAATTGATGGGAATTTTCTTCATTATTTTTATTGTTTAAACCTATATCTGCCTTATCTATTTTTATTTCCATTATTTTTATGGTCTCTTGTAATATATGACTTTGACTTTATAAACACCACAAATTGTTGATTTATTCACACAACATATATCAAGCTGTCGCCAGCCACCATTTCCCCGAGTGACTCATACTGGTAACAGTAGTCGTGGAGTTAATTCTACCGCGACACGTTTCATGCCAAGATCTTTCACCAAAATTTTACACACAATTTTTAGAATCTCCAAGTAATCTTCTAGTTCTCGAACTGTCGATCTTCTATCCTTGTTGACTGTTGATTGTTCAATATTTTACGTTGCTGGTTTCTGAATCATTTTTATCATACATTTATTCGGACTGCACTTATTTTATCGTTTTTGAAAACTTTCTAAATCATTTGAAGGGTTTTTACGGACAAATATTCTAGCTTAGAACAAACCTTGATGCAGATTCACCACTTTGCTCGCTCAGGTATTACAATGCAACAATCATAAAACTAAAATTTTAATTGATTTGGCCAGTACAGTCTACTTTCATCATCTACCAGGTGGCAAACCTCGTATAACAAAAGAAAGACAGAAAACACACAAATATTGGGTTAAAGCAAAGCTATACCTATTCACTTATTCTTTTTAATATATTTATACACATATAATTGACACAAAATTATCTCCCATTGGTTATGTGTATTCTACTAAAGTTCATTCACATAAATAACAAAATCTTTTATGGCAAAATAATTTATTTTTAACATTTTTCTCTGAATATTCTGACTGGTAAGCTAATATCACATATGTATGCTTAGTACAACTGTGAAGTGAGTTAGGAAAGAAGCTGCCATCAACTATAATAGTTCTCAAAGCAAGTAATAAGTTGGATGATATATCATTTATATGTTCAATAATGTAACCATCTGTGGCCGTCAAGTAAGAAGCGAAGGGATCGAGCTTACATAAACATCACACACGACCCTCTGGCAGACTTCCCGTCTTAAATCGTTAGTGAAGTCAAATTAATTACAACATTATAATCCAAGCAGATGCCGTCCTCCTTCCTGAACAGCCCCTGCATGTCCAGAAGAAGGATGCAGCAACTGAAAGCAAAAGAGACTTTGACACCTGTGTTGTTGTTATTGGGGGCCCGAAGCGTGAACGCGTGTGAATTGTACCGTAATCCGTTAAAAAGTCGAAAAATAAATACAATTTTAACGAATGACTATTTCCGTCGCGGCTTTCGGGCGTTTGTTCGTTACGTCTAGTTGAATCGAGCAAATTCTATTGTGATTAATTTAATGCTAACGACTCGGGTGGACTCACTTTGCCTAGAACATTTGCCAAGCTTGCGAGATAATTAGATTCGGCCGGGGCGCTTTCTTCGAGCATCAGCTGGTCGATACCAAGGCAAACAATGTTCGACTTGAATCACGGCTATTCAATAGCGTAGCACACGCTGAAATGCCTACATAGCGAGCATTTATTTTGCGATTAGCATCTAATCGTAATGTCCATTGAAATCTTGCTATAAACCGCAATTGAAATTTAGCTTTCAGTAAACTACAAGCTCAATGCAATTATTTATAATTGTTATTAGTCCAAACGCTCAGTAATTTTTAATATAAGCATTATTTCCTTAGATATTATACACTGCCTTTAGGGTTACTTATTTTAAAGACAGTCAAAATTTTAAAATTTAAAATGTCAGATTCAATATAAAATACAATCTTTTATTCAAATTTAGGCCATAAAAAACTAAGTAAGTCAACCTACTTCGTAGAACTTAAAAATATAAATGAAAAAGAAAAAATTATGAAAAATAAAAATAAATTTAGAGAATATAAATAACAAAATATACATCAATAATAATATGACAAAAGAAGAAAGGAAAATATAGGAAAAAATTAGAAAAATAGCCCAAGAAGGAAGGAAGAAGGGGACAAAGGTTAGGATGAGGTATCAGAAAATAATAGCAGATGGACAAGAAAGGAAATGGAACAAGAAAAAAGTAAGACCAATTAAAACGGAGCCATGATAAGGTTACTATGGTAATAATTTGACAAAAGATAGGTATACGAGAATTGCATGTATTAACATAGAATGTTTAAGGCTTAAATTGGAAAGATAGAGAGCCAGTAAAGGAATTTGAAAAGGTAAATATAAATGTTCTAGCAACCACGGAAACAAAACTAAAAGGGAAGGAAGTCATACAACTAGATGATGGACATATGATGGCGTTAAGCGGTATTAGGAACGTAAAAAGAACGAAAGAATTGGGTATTTAGTCCATAGAAATATAACAAAGTACGTAAAGGGTTGTATCTCTAAAATGATAATGAAAATTAAATTACAACTAGAAAAGGAGAACAAAGTAAACGTAATAATACTATACGAATCGAACGAAAATGGCAGATCTGATAGTAAAGAAAAGTTTTGGGAAGAGGTATTAGAAGTTGTCGAAACATGCAAAAATAGAATCCTACAATGATGATTTGAAAGATAGGGTGGAATCAAATGACAACATAACAAGTGATGTAATTAGTTTATACGATAAAAAAAACAGAAACAATAATGGATAGAGAATCATAATCTTCTGTGTACAACACAACTTATTGGTGATGAATTCATTCTTCGAACACAAGGTAATACATAAGTTTACGAAAAAGATTCTAAGGAAAATTACGTACTAATAAACAGAAATTATAGAGACAAAATAAAAGTTGTTTGAGTATACAGAGGTCTTTAGATACATAGCAATCACTATCTATTAAAAGCAAAAACTAGGAATACAGGAAAATTATAATAAAAGTTCTAAAGTTGCATAACAAAACAACAACAGCGATAAAGCGATAAAGTCGTATAGTTCATCAAATAGAGAAGTAGCACAAGATTACAGGAATAGAATAGAAGAAATGATAGACAGACCTGAAAACACAAAGAATTACAACATTGATTAAATATAGAAAATATTCAAAGACATCTTAACTATTTCAGAAAGAGAAATATGTGGCATAACGAAAGTTGATAAGACTAGAAACAAGAGACAAACAGTATGGTGTAACGAAGACAAAGAAAGAAGCGAATATTAAAAAAGTTGCTTTAAAAAGCTATTTAAATCATAGAAATAACGAAACATACAAAGAATACAAAAGATAAATGCAAAAAGTGTTGGAAGCAGAAAGAGTTCGATAGGAAAATGGAATCCGATTTCCATACGAACTAAACATTATTCTACAAGACAAGTTTTGTATATTGTTTTTCCAATTTTTACCTTTTCCAGAATTCTTGACTCTACCCACCTGTGGTATTTCCATTTGAATTTTAGAGCTCAGCATCTTTAAGGGGTAAATTTTGCATTAAAATGCTGCGTTTGCCAGGCGTGTTGGCGAGTTTTGTGAGGATGTAAGTAGGATAGTATTTGGGGTGGGTAGGATTAAGTTTAGCACGTTTTTTTCGGTGATAGAAGATGTGAGAAAAACCACGATTTCTCTGAAGTAGACCTGTCTCTGCTAGGAACATAAAAAGTGTCTACCTGCTATCCATCTGCCAAAAATACTTTAGCTTAATTTTCGATATGAAAAAGTCGCCAATTATATGTTCTTATGAAATTTGACTAAGGTTTTTCAACTATAAAGAAATATTTAAAATAAGGAATTCAACGATAAACAAATACTCGTATTTTAACTAATCTTGTATAATTAACTAATTAACTAAAAAGAGGTAACTTTTAAAATATGTACTGTATAATTGAACTCTATTAATTTCAACAGTAAAATGTGATCTTATCATCTCTGTCAATATTTAGTGAACTTTAGATGAATCCATCTTTTTTTAAGATTATCTAATATCAAAAATAAGAGGAAATTATTATAAACATTACTGAAATTGTTTTCAGAAATGCTAATAAATTTTCTAATAAAGGATAGTAGTAATAACAGAGGACAACGACAAAGAAGTCAATGTCAATTAATTTGTTATATAAAAATATGTAATGGTCGAACGATTAAGGAGTTTGACTTCGATCCAAATCCCTAGAAGGTGGCTTATTAAGTTAAAAATAATCAAGTAACTGCGATCATTTCGAACAAGAGGTAATAATGGCGGTCGTCTAAATTGCGATACCAACCTGAGAAAGTGAACGAATGGAAGCCTTCAATGCTATTTGCATAGTGTAGAGCTGCTCAAACACATCGATAAGAAAAAAAAAACTCATTGACACGCTTCAAGAGGATTAGGCAACAGAGATTCGTTCTCGACTAGATGATTTTAAACGATCCGTTTTTTCTTACAAAAGCCGATACTGTCAATTTAATAACAATCAAATAATCAACCGGACGATAAATTTCTTCATCAGACTGTAAAATATAAGAGAGTTGGCATAGTGGTGTGCAGTGCTATTCGGTATGGTGACAGATTACATTTAATTTCCTGGTGGCCGCTAAATACATTAAAATGTTGATGGACTTTTAAATTATAAACATTCCCGTTAAGAAATATCATCAAGCGCTGATAACCATTGCTTAGAAAGAGAAGCAACACATTTGACTTTTGCATTGGTAAATAGGTCACCAGACAAAAACCCGATTAAAAACCTGTGACCCATTACCTAACAAAACATGACTAATTTTAATTAAATATTTCGACTTTTTCCTATCGTAATTGTAAGTTTTTATATTATGTGACTCTATACTATTGAGATAATCCACCTATTTACTTAGATATAACCCTAACGACCCAAAAATTTGCTAGTATTACATTTCTGCTGTAGTAAGCAAATGCATTACGGGCGGTAATATATAATGTTGTAAACAAAGAGTATCAAGATAACTTTATCAAGAAATTTACTTTTAGTTTTGCTATTTCTTGTTAAAATACTGCATTTGCAAAATTTAAAAGTTAAACATTATATTATTTAGTCACCATGCACCCAGCTGGTTGTGAACTCGCCTCTATATGCGGCATTGTGTCTAGTTCTTTTTCAACTTTACTTCAATTCCAAACTATTTCCACAACTGTACTTATCAACAATAATCTCTTGCAATTATAAATTTTTGAATGCAGTAACAAAAAGCCATTCCAAAATCCTACCATGTCACATCACGAATATCCTTACATATACTCTTATAAAATTCGTGGATCTTATCTGTGTACTGATTCTGAAGATACAATGTTTTCCAAGAAATATAATTAGTAGAACGACCAAACATAAACATCTGTTAAAAGTATTTTCTAATTTAATCCCACAAAACTTAACTCAAGCAATCGTAATAATCAGCATTGTTGGCCGGTCTAGCAGATTTTTGGTTTTATCTATCGAGGATGACCAGTCGACAATATCACTCGTTAAAGCAGAAAATACTGTCTTAAATCAAGAAAACTACATATTAAAGCCATAAAAACAATATAGTTAAAATAAATGTAAAATTTAAAAAGTAGACAATTGCTACACTAACTAGTTCAAACAAGAAAAAATATATCGTGTTGTCATTAGGTATCTACCACCGCCGTTGAAGAAATCAGAAAAAAGCAGACTTTCAAACCAGGAATATGTAAAACACTAAAAATAAATAAAACATTGAAAGAGATATAAAACTGTGCAGTTTACAAGATGTCAACTTACCACCACACAGGCTAATATCATCATTCTTATAACTGCATTAAATATGGTGGCGCCTATAATTCTACTAGGTGCTCTATCGGGAGGCGACCAACCCACAAATGATAAACAAGATAGGAATGTGGCACAATATTCTACAGATATCAGCGGGCTTTTATATCAACAAGATGGCCGAGCGGTCTAAGGCGTTCAGGTTGCAGTCCACTCTGTGAGCATGGGTTCTCAAATTCCACTTTCTGACAAATCACTTTTTAATTTAAATGTAAAGCTGAAAAAAGCCACTGACAAACGGGCGGAATAAGCCTAAAACTGTATAGTATCAGAATTTGCAATAGCAATACATACCAAATAGGATCATTTTAACCAAACGAATTCACCGATTGTCTATAAACAAAAATCACTTTATATCAATGTTTAACAAGCGAAAATTTGCTTTTCAGGTAAATCAAAACGGACCCTATGGATGAAACTAAACTATAGGGTTTAACGAAATTTTATTGAAACGAATGACAGTGATCAAAATTTATAAGGAATGACATATTGGAAGCTGGGTCTGCTAAAAACCCTTATTCCATTGTTGTAGGACATCCCACCTATGCCAGCTTGCGGATGTGAGACGATAGACCATGGGCTTTCGAATGATACTCCCTTTATGTCTTTAGGTTCAGTAGTTCTCGAGTTGAAAGTCGCGACGGACAGACAGACAGACGGATAGATAGACGTCCGCACCGATTTCATTAGGCTTCCCTTTCAGATATAGAAGTCTAATAATCAACAAAAAAAATCTAATCCGCTTTTTGGTCTCTTAGGACCAATATTTATAACCGAAGGAGATTACGATGTTAAACAGCAACCCACGGTTGTTGACGAAAAAAATTCTCATGAATTTCTACGGATAAGCCAATATATTGGCTAATTTACCCCAATAATGTCCTCAGACTTCATTATCATACATAGTGTTTCAGATATGAAAAATTTTTAGTCATTATGACCTCTAATTTTACAATTACTTCAACTACTATCATAAAAAAGTCTCTATTATTTTACAATAAGAATTATAATTACTTCACGACTAAGACGACAAAATCACAATGTGTAAATAATCTTTCCAAATATAATTACAATCTGTGAAAAGAAGCTAGATAATTCAAATACATATTCCACCAATATGTAAACCAACAGGTGACTGGATAAGATCTGAGTTAAAAAAAGGCGAAATTTTCACGCACAACAATATGGAACGAAATGTAGAACTTAAATGGTATCTAGATCCTCCCTTACATATTCAAACCTTAAAAAATAGAAAAGCCATTAAATGAGACCTTATAGTAGCTACCAAAAAAGGTCATAACAATGATAACTTTAATATTTAAATTTAATCATATTGGCCAACCCAACACAAATTCTACCAAACCGTAGTAAGTTTAAAACATGCTAACGAAGCTACATTATATCGTCCTACTAGTCCATTACTATTATGGAATGTATTAAAAATACTAACAGTTGAAAAATTACAAGAATATTCTTTTCTGAAAGACTGTATTTCAAATCAGCGGTTTGACTGTCGACAATCCAGCAATTTTATAGCTTGGTATATATATATATATATATATATATATATATATATATATATATTATGTGTGTGTGTGTGTGTGTGTGTGTGTGTGTGTGTGTACTTTTAAAGATAAGAAATTCAGCATTTCTGGATATTAGTCGAGCCTTTAACAAACCATGTCGCAAATAAATATTATTTAAAATCATAAGATCCTTTTTTCATTTGGTCGATGCTACTAAGTTGAAATATCTAGCTACCAATAAATACAATCTGGTATACCACAAGGTAGTGCTCTATGTCTTATATGTAACAAATTTACTTGTAAGTCAAGAAACCATAACTGGAAGATTTGCAGATGATACATCCATTATTTCTTCAGATGTAAATTGGAAAATAGCAACCCGACACTAACAAAACAACTAAATATGATTTGCGAGTGAATGAAAAATGGAAAATCAAAATAAATGACAATAAACCAAAAAATGTTCTCCGGTTTTTATAAAAAATACTGAAGTTTCGCAGTCCAAAAAAATAAGTTACTTAGAAATGCATTTCGACAAATCCTTCAAATTTTTGCAAGGTGGGAACGTGGAACAACTTATTTACAAATGATACCAGTGGGATAAGTCGGTGCGGCGACCTTACAAAACTAAGATATGCAAAACGACCCTGAAGATAAGCAACCAAGCGTACGCTCAGAGCTCAGCCACACCACATTTCATATCAGCTGTCTTTGTTTACTTTTTGTTCAAATGTATACTAGATAATTAAGCTTGGATAAACGGAATCGAACTATGAGAATGTTGGAGTTTCAGTCCAAGATCCTCCAAGCTATGTTTCATTTTCCTTGGTTCATCTCAAATCATAATATTCATGAAGACCTTAAGAGTCGCCTTAATAAAGTAGTCTTACCCTTACTAAATAACACTTATCGCAGCTAATAAATTTCAAATTATAAAAAAATCTTAGTGGCTAACTTTTGAGACAGTATTTGGGCTTTGCTATTTCTAATTACAGTAGAGCAAAATGGTACCAATTTAATTATTCTTTTGTACTTAAACAGTACTCCAAATTCTTTGATATTCTCTTAGGCCCACATGGAAAATAGTAAGACGTTTCTAAGAAGACCAAGTCCGCGTTAACTATTTCAGTTATTCAAAAAATCATGCAAAACATAAACGCGAAGGCCATAATAAATTTCTTTGGGATGGTAGTAAAGCGGGAGGAGCCGCAATTCATAAGCCGCGTGCGCCGAGTATTAATATTTTAGTTATAGGCACAAGAAGGGCAACACATTGCAACAATAACCGGCAGACACGTCATAAATTGCGGAGAATAGCAAAAGGTAATAACTAAATACGGTGCTGCAAGTGCATAGGTTAGCTGAGGCAATTACGGCGCTCATACGCGACCGTATAGCCGAGGTGTATAAATTTTATTCCCGCCTAACTGCACATCTTCGCCTTCCCAGGACATCTGCGAGCGCAACATTATCATATGGCAGTCGTAATGACATTTTTATGACGTCATTAAGAGCTAAACACCCGACAGTTTAATTAAAACACTCGCCTGTCTGTTGGGTGTCATATAAAGTATGTAACGATACGTCGGCGTACGCGGCCGTAAAAGCAGAATTATTTTCGATTCTTTTCGACGCAAAAATATGCTCATAAGCTCGTGACAAACCTGCAATTCTTCGGGAGGGATCTGCAAACGCTTGACTCCCAGGTGCGTTAGTCACAGTTTTTGATATAAATTGACAATTATTACAATCAATTAAAATAGCAAATTATTGCACTAAAAAAACTTTTATAAAGTTGTAAATACATTTCTTTCTTTCTTTCTCTATCATTTTTTCACCCTCATCCCTCGCCCCTGTGGGATGTAAATAAAATTAAATAATCTGATTATAAAAAATACAACATTCAAATATATTTGAAGTAATGCTTATGATAAGTCCAACGTAAGTAATAGTCCCATCTTAAATCAAGAAGATTTTGCATCTCAAAAATTTTAGAATAGCCCTGGTATCCATACTCAGGGTAATATTTTATAGTAGTAATTTTGCAGTACAGAAAATTTGAGAAACCCCATCTGGCGTGAAGTTTACGCAACCAGCAGGTAAACTCGCTGCGGGCAGTCGATTATAGTCAATTTAAGAGATAGGGTCGCAATGTTAGTGCAGAAAATGTGCTTATGACTGGTCACGTTTATCATCAAACTAGTTCTAAGATTCATGTCGGAGATATTAACCGCTAATATGAGTATACGTAAATTTCCAGTTTACACTGCATAAGCTGACAGGTAGACATTTCTGGAGATTTCTTTACCATGTGTAAAGAGAATTATCACAGAGAATAAGACATAACCCTTTCATAACCCTACCAATTCGATCCAAAATCTAAGCAATAATGTAAAAATCTCTTGTAAAAATTTGCAAACTGTAGCATCCTAAAATAGTACGTACTACGACGAAAGCCTCTGTATTTACTGCTTTAATATAGTTGTCTTCTAAAAAAACATGATCACCGAAGAATTGTAAATTTATTCTTTCCTCAAACCTTCTGTTCGATTGTAAATAATAACCCCATAAAGTATAGTCAACAATCATCTAATTATCAGGGGACATTTTCAGGTCACTTGTTAAAGTTTTTGCCTCATCTACAAACTATTGACTCACTTAAAGCGTATTCTTCTAGTCAAGATAACAATAAATGTCTTGTTTAAAAAAAAAACACAAAGGAGTTTACACTGTTTGAATAACTCAAAGAAACGGTTCCCAGCCATCTTGTCAATTATTTGTCACTACTGACAACTGAACTGAAAATAAAAGAAAAACAAATGCACTAATTATAATAGATCCACATACAAAAAGTTCCATCAGGTGATCTGTAATACTTTCTCTGTTATTAACATTCAAACAGTGTAAGCCCCTTTGTGAGACACTCTGTAGATTGCATTTTATAGTTACAAATGTCTTTTAATATACAATAAATTCAAAATGTGTAAAATTGTGATCTTAGTTCTATGCAACAATACTAAGAAATAAAATTAACTTTCCACTCAGACCAGGTAGCCAAAAAAATATAAATGTCTAATATGCAAAGTGTTTTCTATACAACAAATCCTAATTAACCAATAAAAAGAGTTTTAAAAGTCATTGGCCATTTGATACGAAACTGAGCGAGACCCTAGAAGGTATTAAAATAACAGTTTTGTAAAATAAAAAAATATTTATTTCCACAATTTGCACATTAGAACATTAAAACAAAAAGCAATTTGACATCCACATTTTACACATAAGATCAATATTCCTCCACTACCTTAACATGCATACGATGGTTTATCAGATATAATTTAAATAAAATGAAGATGATTGTGACACCAGTCAATCACGTACGAACACTTCAACAGCAACATAGTCATCCAAGAGCTTTTTTTAATCATTCAAACAAATGGTAACCTCAAAATAATAAGTTTTGACTGTAGGGGTGGTGTTCCAATATAGTACAGAACAAATCGAGTTTTGCCAGCTATATGGGGTCGAGCGTTATAGCCAAGCCGAATAATTATATGAGCACTGCTGTAGGTTATTCTGAGCCCAGAAACAAATTCAGTAGCTGTTAGTCGATGGTTATGGTCGTGAAGGCGGAGAACAACGCAAATATTTTTCTCAGTAATGGTGGTCCTTGGGCCACGTCGGTGATTTTTATTTTCAACTACTTCACGCTACCCGTACACTTAAGTCTTTTTAAGGGTGTTGTACCCGAACTGTGCTATAAGTTTCTTCAAGATTTTAGACAGATTTATGGCTTTTGTATAAAGAAATTGATAAATTGATAAATATAATAATAATAATAATAATTTGCACAGCAAACCAGGGTACTTCTTACTCTGACATCGTGGTACTAACTAAAGAAGCGGTACTGCAAGGTAACCTACGGGGGAATCTCCTTCAGATATTCCTACCTACGACGCTAAAAAGCCGCTCTGTTCACCTCAAAACTCGTATATAAAATTGAAATTTTGAGTCGATGTGTAAAAAGTTGACGTCACGGATATGTCTAAAATGACGCAAATATACATTACAGTTCAAACTATGTTAGGGCGGAAGGCGTTTAAGAAAGTGTGGCATGATGGCCTCCTTTATAAGCTAAAACACATATAGCCTCATTCATATTATATCATATTGAAATCCTATCTAGAGGATAGATTCTTTCAGGTTAAATACGAACAACAGCTAAGTGAACTGCACCGGGCACGGTCTGGAGTTTCACAAGGCAGTGTTCTAGGACGTATGTTATACCTACTCTATACGGCTAATGTACCTACTAACACACAATCTCTGACAGTCACAGTTGGTTGATAAAGCCATCCTAGTTAAACATAGCAATCGTAAAATAGCCGTCAAAATGCTGCACGAACTTCTAAACGAAGTAGTTAAATAGACCAAGCTTTGGAGAATTAAACTGAATGAAACCAAATCGCTTCATATCACCTTGTAAAGGAAATACACTGAAAATCTATATTAACAATACATCATTGCCGCAGGCTGCGGAGGTAAAATATCTCGGCATGCATCTCGATAAGAAGCTAACATAGAGGGCACACATTTCGCATAAAAGAAAAAAAATAGGGATCGAAATATATAATAAAAGTGCTACGTGCAATGTGTGATGCACCTTACTATTTACGAAACATTGATATCTTGCGCGACTTGAAAGTGGACATAGTGAAAGAAACAATCATCAAACTTAGTGAGCAATACTTAAGTAAATTGGAGTTTCATAGTAATCTTTTTTTTACTTAGCAATTACCTAGCAATTAAGATTACAGTTCTTATTTTTTAATTATAATAACCTAATCAACATATCCACACTTTTTAAGTAAACTATAGGTTTAAGTAAATGGACTTTAATCCTAACGCCTATTCATATCACTTAATCACTTATGTATCAAATTTGCTTATTGTGTATACTTATTGCAAATAGCGAATAAATAAATAAATAAATAAAAATTTGAACTGTTTTCCGTCATCTCAATAATTTTTTATGCCACGCACAGTTCATTCTTCTTAAGGATATTGTTGCCAAACTGTGCCTTAAGCTTCTTCAACATTTCGGGCTATTTTACGCTCTCTCTTATGATAAATTTGATAATAATCCGTTGTACAACGGACGAGGATATCTCTTGTTGACAAAGTGATACTGACTAAAGAAACTTGAGTTTATTTTGCTTGGTGGACCTATGCAATCTTGCTAGAAGATCCAATGCTTATTTTAGAAATTAATATCATAACCATAACATGCTCCCCATAAAAATACATCCCCTTGAAATTTTTCTGTGACGATCTAAATGGTCCAAACTAAACGTAATTTTCTAGATATTTGATAATCTTTAAAATTTTCAGTCTCATTAAACAATCAGCCAACGCCGAAGGGTTATAGAGTCTTAAAAACGATACTTTTATTTATTCAGCATTTATATAACGCTATGATATCAAAACGATTCTCATCATTATCCCGCTCCATAATTAACCCTTAGACTACCAATGAGACATGTGTCCGGTGAAAGAGAACAAAGACACCAATAAGACAATAAATAGACAATCTAGAACTTGCAGATTGCTGTCTCCCTAGAACAGAAGTCAATATGCAATCTTTAGTTCTAAAAACTATCTATAGATCACAGAACTTCCGTCGCTGTAAAAACAGAAACAACTGTTTATCACTAGTTGTTTATCTATGATTCTTTCTTTTAGACTTGTAAGGCAGATTTTTGTTTATTTTGTGTTTAGTAATTAATTCTTAAACTCTACGCGGCATTACATAATAGAATCAAAACGTGGTAAGTAAATATATCAAGTATTCTTACTGACTTCTCCTGGTGGACTACTATTGTCCCATAGATTGTGATCAACGGGTTATATTAGTTTCAGTAATATTATAAACACGTTTTACTTTATTAGGCTTGTTAAATCAACAATTAGTGGAGTTTGGAAGAATCTGATAAACGTTTTTACAGACAATTTGCCAGATAAAGGATACAAGGTTGACAATTGCAATGAAAGTAAAGATACAATTTTTCTATAACTATACACGAAGATGGTGAACCTCATACCAACACCTATATTAAAAAAAATTTTTGATTCTACTGTACCACCTGAAAACGGTGCTCTTAGTATTCGATCGCCTCTAACAAATTTTTTGTGCCTAGATATAGTATTATTCAAGATCGCACAACCGTCTTATTATACAAACTAAATAGATTACCTAACAAAGTAAACTTTATTCTACAATTGTTTTCTCACGGCCTGATTATATTAATTAGCCAATGCACCAACAAACACTTGAATATATTACAAAAAAATAAGAATGGGGAGACGACATTCATCTAGAAGAAATAATATTGTTACAATAAAGTATTCATTGTTTCTAATTATTGGTCCCATAATACTTCTTTGGATAGCAAGACACTAAAACACATTCCACACAATAGGTTTCAACTTTTGTCGTTCAATGATCCCCAGCAACCTCTACCTTCTACAAAAACGTATTACTTGCCTAAAACACACCATTCTAAATGCAAGAGGAGAGAGTTTCTACTAGGCTATAGGTAAATCTACGACAAAATTTAAAGGCAGATTCGCTCTAAAGCAGTACCTACCTCTTAAACAAATAAAACGAGGGATAAAAATTTGGGAACGCTACGGCGCTGTAATTCAGGATGCCTATGGTCTAAATGTACATTTCGGGAAAAAGTCAGGTAAAAGTCTTTTAGAGACGAACACTCGGGAAGATTTGCCTTAACTTTCTCAAATACGATCAAAAATTCAGCTATCACACTTATTTTTGACAGATTGTCTACAAGTGTAACATTTGCAAAATACTATCGGTATTTCTCAGTGGGTACTGCTACCATTTTAAGAAAAAACATGCCAAATTTTAAGGAAATAAAAAAAAATTCTTGTAATCACCAACAAACAGTATCAAAAAGGTAGCAAAATAGGGAAGAAGTATTTATACTCAGCAACTGTTACGATGCTACAGTGGAGAAAGTCTGTCACAAACAAAAAGGCGAAAGAAAATTAGAAGTTATATCGTGCAGTTGATTATCGGGTTATAAGGCCGTGGTCGGAGTTCAGAAACTCTTGCAGAAGAAAATTTTCTAAAAATTAAGTGACTGTCCCGTGCGTTTTCGCTTTTATAGTCGTGGGTGTATGGTAGGGATGGCGTTGGGGGGACGTTGTTGACGTCACCGAGATGGTAGGTAACGTGATCGGGCTAGCTGTTGACGTCAGTTGGGGTCGTTGCAGGTAACATTTTGGCATTTTCTGACATCACTCGCTCTTTCGCCGTATCGCGGTGTGTTTTTTGCCCCTTGAGAGCTATAAACCAAGACTTGCTCACATGAGCAAGTCTACATTGGAACTACGGGCCGAATGATTACTACCAGGATAAAGGAACACAAACGTCATCTACGCCTTAATCAACCCGATAAATCAGCAGCTGCTGAACATGCTTTGGAAAATCCTAACAAGTTTTATCCAACTGTAGGAATTACTTCCGGAGATTATACAGGGACAACGGATTCAATCTACCTAGATCTTAGTTTGTCGCTCTCAAGAGGCAAACAACAGACCGCCATACGGATATAATGTTGCAGGAATAATACAGATCTCTTCATTATCGCACTCAATCGTTAATCCTTAGACTATTAACGGAACATATGTGTCCTATAAAAGAGTATGTACTAGTGGGTATAACTTTGACCGACGCTCAAAGAAATGGTAGAAGAAAGTGTTTTATAAACGGTTTATGTGAAAACAGTGAAAATAAGATAGAAGAAATAAGAAATATGACAGTAATCCAAACATACAGATATCAGAAGATGAGTATGTTCTGGGGCTGAGACAGGATAATTAAAAGGAAAAAGAATGGTAACGCAACGGGAGAGAATAAGATTATCGCTGAGCTTCTAAAAATGGGAGGTAACAGTCTGATTACAAAATTGCATAAATTTCTAAAGGAGCTTTGAAAAACGAGAGAAATGCCAAAAGGGGTACTATAACCAATTTATAAAAAAAGGGGGATAGACGAGAGTGTAGCAATTATAAAGGCATCATCCTGATAGACATGGCGTATAAAGTGCTAGCGAATTGTATAAAAACTAAATTAATTGAAATAGCAGAAAAGATAACTGAAGATTACTAGTACGTATTCCGAAAAAGCGGATCAGGGAGTAATCAAGTTTTTACTATAAAACATCTAATTACGAGTAGTTATGAATATAAGTTGCTCATGTTCCTGGTTTTTAGTGACTTCAAGCAAGCGTACGATAAAATTAAGAGAAGTAAAATGTTTAAGGCACTAGAAGAGCTTGGTGTTTCCCACAAATTGATAATATCGGAAATGACGCTGAGAATAAATAAGTAACAAATAGAGGAAAATATGTCAGAACAGTTTGTAATTAATCTAGGTTTGACATCTCACCGATATTAATCAATTTAATCTTAGAAAAAGTACTACGTGAAAAACTAAAGGCTTGATATACCACCAAAGGCACCAGGCGTTAGAATACTCAGATGGCCTAACCCTGATTACCAGGACAAAGGCTGAATTAAAGAGTGTGCTAATCAGAAAAGACTTCCAGAGAATTTAATGAGGACAAAACTAAATTTATGGAAGGAAGAAGAACGTCGCAGCAAACAAACAGCAGTGACTTGAAGTTTAAAATTGCGGAAGTGAGAGGATATGTGTGTTTAAGGGAGTAACCAAATTTAATATTTGGGAGTGATTACTACAAGTGATGGGGGAGAAAAATAGAAGTTTACGCTCGTTTAGTGATGAGTGATAAAAGTGTAGGAGCATTTCTACGGCTATTTAAAGGGAGAAATATATCAAAAAAAAAAACAAAAGTAAGAGTGTTTAAATTGTAGTGTTATACGGAAGTGAAAAGTGAGTGATGAACAAAAGCTATCAACAGAAGGTAAGCATCTGAGAAAGAATGGTTTTAAGGCAAATACTCAAGAATAAATTGGTAAATGGTATAGTAGCCCAAGCTTATCTCAAGAAATCAAAGTCCGAAAAGTTAAATCTTTGGGCCATGTGCAAAGATTGGAGGGCAACCAATGCAATAATGTAGGATGTAAGAGAGAAAGGTCGAAGAATAAATGGTTAGAGCTGAGAACACTAAACATCGATAATTGGAAGCAGAAATCCCAGGACTAGAAAGAATGAAAGGCCTGTAGAGCTTATATATAATTATAGTGTCTATTGTAAATACATGGATTTGATATACTTAAATCACTGGGAAGTCAAATTGCTGAAATTTGTTGTCCTAATTGTAAAAATTATGGCAATTAAAGAACAAAATAATCACGTAACGCACAAGACATACAGAATCAAATTATCAAAAATAGTAAAGCTTATGCTTAACGTAGGTGACCATTTTCTTATAGAAGGTACTACAACGAGAATGAATTAAAATAGAACCAAAACTATTTGTATAAACATAAACAATATTTTACGCCCTATCATACATAACATCATGATAAACTTTCCTTTGCGTACTAATTTATATATCTTTTTTTTTAAATAAAATATTGTGTACAGATAGATATATCCTAGATCCCCGAGATTACCCCCTCTCCATTTTCATCAACATTGACCATGCATGACTAAATTTTACAAAGCGCACCTAACGTGTACGTAGTTAAAAGAAAACTCGAATATATTTAAAAATATGGTATTCTAAGGGTTAAACAACAAAAATATGTTTAAACAAGCAAAACTCGATCAGAGCTACGAGAAGAGGAGCCGGCAGTTTGACGAACCAAGCTAAATCGTAAATATAGCCAACTAAACCAAAATAAAAAAAAATCTTAAAGTCTTTTTGCTTCTGTGCTCAGTTCTGCTTCACACTCTTCTTAAGTAAAGTCGTCTGTAGCTGCTATAGTTTTTTTCGCTTCCAGAGATAATCGCGCATATTTTACGCGCGGCAGCACCCCTTTAAAGGCCAATAAATATACGACACGCCGGTGATTTATTTCGAGAAGCTTTACAGCCGCATTTATCCCAATAATTTGTAAGCAATACCATAAAGCGAATGAAAGGTTGGGATGCTAAGACAATGGCCACTTTAATGCCTCGCAGTGGACAGGGCCATTAATCCGTTCGTAAAAACGGCGTGCACTTTAATTATGAGTTATAAAGTGAGCAGCAGCCTACCCCACAAAAACAGCGCGCATTTATCATTTTACTGTAGTAATATGACGTGTAAGGTGGTTCTTGTAATGCGATTCCGCTTCCATAAATTCTGATCCACTTTGATGTTCGGTGCGCGTTTTTGTTATTAATTTCGAACAGGTGAGAATTCCGCGGCGCGCCCGGGCGCGGGGATGATTCCGTTTTTGTGCGGGATAATTTGAGACATTCTTTCCTCCCGTAATGGTCTCGACGCGTGTGGCGCGCGTTCATTTGTTTCTATCCGGAGTGCAATCTAAATTAAATTATAAGAAATACCGTAATTACCCGTGTGAATTTGGGGATTCTGTGAATTTCCAAGCGCGTCGGCAGCTAAAAAATAATTGAATCGTAATTGGTGATTAATGGCACCCACCGTTTATGTACGACATTAATTTTTAATTATCGGGTTGTCAGTGCAGTGTAATCTTTTACATAATTGTATACAAGCTGTGCTGGGTAATTATTTACAATTGCCCAGACGCAAGCATTTGCTCAATTACTCAGCGCGTAAGACCTGAAGAAATTACGGAGCACCTGCTCAGCAAAAACCAAAAGTTATGATATCGTAATAATGTGATAATAATGGCCATTAATGCCATGCAAATATTTCTCCTTATTTATTACTCTACAAAAAGTATAATTGAAATAAAATGTATTAAGTACGGCAATAATTAAGTTTTTACTTTAAATAACTATAATTCTACACATTAACATATAATGAAGGGTAAACTCAACAAATCCAAATGTATGTAATACTTAACCTTTAGCCTTTCTAGCTTGTCATGTAAGGTAACTGAATTGAGTTGCCCCCTTTAGATAGTAGTTACCTAAATATTTTTTCCATTTTTATTGATATTGTGTTGTTCTTGATACTTCATTCCAGTTTTCTCCCCTAGATTCTATTACCTCTTTTACTTGGTCTTTCCATTTTTTTTTGATCTGCCTTTCTTGCCTTTGTCTGATATTCTTGCTTCGTTTACCTTTCTTGTCGCTTTTCCGTTGTTCATTGTGTATATATGTTTCAAACAATGTAACTGTTTTTCTTGCATTATTTCTAAAAGTTTAGTTTTTAGAACTTCGTTAAATACTTAATTCCATAATTTGTGCCCGAGTATATTTTTTTACCTCTGTACGTCTAATTTCGCTCTAGTCTTTAGTTATTGTACGCGATTCACTACCATGTCAAAACTGGCACCACCACTTTCTTGAATATTTATTTCTGTCTTTGCTTCATTTGGTACCTCTTTTTTCCTAAAAAATCCCTGGTGCCCTTTACTCTTCCTTTTGTTTCTAAATTTAATTTCCCATTACTTATAAACAATAATAATAATAATAATACATCAGTTTTTCCTTATCTAGTCCGATGCTTCTCTTCGCAAATGTTTACTACTTTGGTATCCCTGCAAGTTCCATTTTAGCACCTTCCTGCAGAATTTCTCTCAAAGTAGGCCCTAGCCATCCATAGTTTGTTTTCTTGATTTTGGTGTTAATGCCTAGCTGGTTAATTAGGTCCCATAGTCCTTTGTTTGATCTAGTGTCTGGCCACAAAATTCTTAGTATCTCTCTTAAACATCTATTTAGGTACAAACGTTTAAAAATTAAGTTGATAAAGAAAATAGGATAGGAACTGAGAGAGTCACAGAGTGGTTACAGCACACAGGATCATGTCTTCACGATAAAACAAATAACAGATAAAATGTTAGAACATGATCCTGACGTGATCTTGTGTGCTGTAAACCACTCTGTGACTCTATCAGTTCCTATCCTATTTTCTTCATCAGCCTACTTTTTAAGACTCTTTCGTATATTAATCAATGTTACCCCTCTGTAGTTTTGATATTTCTTGTGATCACTTTTTTAAAAATTGGTATTATCCTTAATTAAATTAAATTCTATACTTTCCAGTCCATGCTTTTCTGAATATTTCTGTTATGAATCAATTTCAGTGTTTTCCGTGGCTTTTATTATCTTGGGTGTTATATTATTTTGACCTGTTGCCTTTCCGTTTTTAATTTTTCCAACTGATGCAATTATCCTGTCCTTATCGTCTCCGGTTCTTCTCGCTGTTGTTCTCTGTTTCTACTTGATTCCTCTTTCTTTTTAGTTTTCCTGCTCATTAGTAGTTCTTGAAAATAATCGTTTCACATCTCCTCTATTAGCATTCGCCCGTTCTTATCATTTACAAGTATTTAACTGTCTTTTTCCATTCTTAGTCCTTTTAGTATCGTAGAGAATATTTTTCTCTTCCATCTGTTTACCAAAGTCCTCGCATGTCTTTCGTTTTGCTATTATTACCATTTCATTCACGAGTTTCCTGTAGTCCTTGTGGGCTTCATATGCATGCGTGGTGTTCTTTTTTAAGTATCTTTTCTATTTATTTTTCTTTAAATTTATATGTTCTTAGATTTCTAAGACCCACCATGCTTGTTTGCTGTTTGTTTTTATCATTTTTGCTCCGAATCTTATTCATGCTAAGTTTATAACGATGTTTTTATACTTTTGCTAGTTTTGCTCTAGACTAATTCTTTGTATTTTGTTTTCACTTTTTGTAGCCTCTATTTGAATTTAATTTCTATATTTTATCGCTATTCTTTCGCTTTTAAATATATATGTTCTTTTTGTTAAATGCTTTATTTTTGGTTTGCTTTATTTATTCATATTTGATATTTGTGCATTTTTTAGCACCTTTGTACTATTAGGTAGTGGTCACTGTTACATCTCTGTTCCTCTCTTAATTCTAACATCTATTATTCTAGTTCGGTTTACTTTTGCTGTTATTAGAGAGTTTATAATTTATTTTTTGTCTACTTAACATAATTCACTAAATTCGGTTATAAGTAATAATAATGGCGAGGCTCAAAAATCCCGCGTGGTAGCACCACTTACTAACTTAGAGGTTAAGACTGTTATACATTTGCCCGGTCGCCGCGTACCATCTCTGATGCGGGGCGATGTGACAAGCACCGCGCCTTAGGCGGCCGCATTATTATCCCTTGTTCAAAATGAACGCAGGTATTAAATTATTTTTAGTGATTGAATTGGCCACCTCTAAACATCCGAGCCTAAGAAATTCACCAGAGCTCTTCCGGACCACAGTCACGCGCCGCAACCGCGCGGCAACGCCATCCCTTATAAATAATTTACCAATTGTTAAAGGAAAATGCAAAATTTCTTTATCAGAAATAGAGATAGTACTAAAGCATATGTGGTAAAATACTTATAGAATTACATTTAAATAATTTAGAATGAAATTCAAAAATGTATCGTTACCCAACATTTTTAGCATTCATTCGACCTATGCGAACTTACGGTATCGTGAGGTAATGAATGAGAAACCAACGCTGCAATATTAAAAATATTCTAGAACAAAGTTCTCCGAGCTATTACTGATGCGTCTTGATACATAACAAATAGACATCTACCGAAAAATGCAAATTCCTACTGTAAAACAATTTATTGTGAAGTTTAATGAAAACTACGTTTCAAAAAGATTCCTAATGAATTGTTATTGGACAATAACCATCAGTTCAAAAGACTTGTTTTTAGAGCCTAATTAGTCTTACAGACTATGAACTGTAACTTTTTAACGGCAAAGTTGACTATTAAAGACATATTTAGTATTAAATCTTGGTAACATTTAAGCACAAAAATAATTAAAGGATCATAGCGCGCATTCTACTGGACGAATGATAATAAAATAAGAAAATATTATTTTATGACAAAGACTCAAATGATCATTCGGGACCATCGCCGCGATGGCATTGTCGTGTCTTTAAATTATTCAGACTAGCGAGTTTCATTTCCTAGTTGCGACATCAATTTCGGTTTTCAACAGCTCAGTTTTCAGAGCGTGTGGGCGCAATTAAAGTTAGGATCCGAGTGAATGTGGCGGAAATTAAAGGGTGTAGGTGCAGACTAGGTGTAGCGCGTAGCAGCCAGTTATCCGCGATCCGCCAGATTACAGGGCGCCGCACGTGGCGCTGCTGCCGCTGATCACAGATCGGATACTGTGCGCTGCCGCCCGCCACCCTGCCGCCCCAGCAAGGGACTCACCGATAAGGGGGGTTCATTTGGCAGGCATCAAACGCGGATAGCTACTCGAAAGTTACAATTTTCTTTCGTTTACCTGGATGTTACCCATCCAATGTCACCCAAGCAGCAATGGGTATTATGACATCATTTCTTCCTTTTGAACATCATAGTAATAGTTAACGTATTAAACTTGCTTTTGTTCGAATTAACTTGGTCTTCATTTACTCTTCCACTTTTTTTCTCCTTGAAATACAGCGCCCCATGTTAAAGTTCTTTAGTTATGAAAGGGGAGCAATAGTATTCTGTAATATCTTATTAAATTGTTAATGTTAAATTGCGTTTTTTTTTTGTTTATGGTCGTGCTGCAAAATGTAAAAGAAACTATTAATCTTCAGACTGTTGTTGGATGTCTTAGATGGATAACTTTTACCCATTGACTTATATAGTTATCCAACCCTTACTAAATTCACTTTACTAAGTAAAATTTTCACGTCTCCGTATTTCGGGTCCACACAGCTAACTATAAAACATCAGAACAATCAAATTATATAATACGGAATTACTAATTGTAATTTCCAAACATCACAAAGATTATACTTGCCAATAACACAACTTATTCAGTTCCTTTCAGATTTTAATTATCATTTATGCTCGAACGACGTCGCAATCGAATTTTCTTAAAGAACTGATGTCTTTTACACTTCATTTAATATGTATGGCTATTGAATTCTCTGTTGCTTTTTCAAAAAGGAGTAATTAGCCCTCACATCTGAACCGCAGTCGTAAACACGTTAATTTTCAAAAGCCAGCCAAACAAGCGTGACGCCTAATTCGACGCCAGTCTGAAACCAGCCTTTTCGGTATCCGCTTGGCGCCTGAAATCGCTTCCCCTTTATAATAACACCGGTCCTCTTTCCGATCCCTGTGCTACTCGAATAGCGGTTCAAGTTCGATTTCTCAAGGGAAACGCCACGGCTTATACCGCCGAAGTTCGCGCAACTCGGAGTTTCACTCTAATTGAATTGTAATTTGTAATACGCACGCTGCTGCTGAAATGTCATGGGTTAATTCTTGGCGCTCGGCTTTCCCTGCAAGGAACTCATCGTTCAGCTTGAAAGATTTATTACGATCTCTTTTTGCGCGCTAATCCGCCAGCGCCGGCGCCGGCTCGGCCCGCAACAACGGAAAGAAGCTCCCGCACAATTAAATTAGCGTCTGCCCACCTTGCGCTTTTAAATGCCCAGACTAATGACAGGCTGGAATACAAATGGTAGAACCAGTTCGCGGCGTGTAATTTTTCAAAGCTACGAAAAGAACGATTAAAAACTTAGCTCGGCAATTATTTGTTCTGCGCTCGGGCCCGAATTACGTGAAAATTACTTTGGCTAGCGTGCTCGGGTTGGCAGGGCTCTTTTTAATTTGCAAAGAGCAATAATTTCCGAATTCGTTTTGTTTGAGATACACTGAAAATGTAGATATTCCAGAACATAGCTTTTGCTAACATAAATAAATATTCATTTTCACTAAGAGACTCAGTTTGAAAATTTTTAAGAAGAATCGAATAGCAAAAAGCTTCCAATGTGTTAGCGCGATAAAAAGAACTATAAGACGTTGTTGCCATATATTTCTGACAACTTTAAATTATGTTCCAATGGACCATGGATTGGCACATTTATACAAATCTTCTAGGTTATATCCGAATAGTGTCAAAAGCTGCAATGACATTTCGTTCAATTGGCTCAGCATACACAATACTTTTCGAGTATTCCATGAGGTAAAAGTCAAAGGTTTGAATCCGGTGATTAAGGAAGCCATACAACTAAATAACCTTTTCCAATCCATCTCTTGGGAAGCTGTCATTGAGGTACTAATAAACAGAAAAATATGGATTAACACTAAAGTGAGCTAAAGCTCCACCCTGCATTAGCCTTCAGAAATTAAAAATAAATCGGACTTTCAAAGCTTCTTAGAAGGACGACTGGTCCAACTAGCAGTCAAATCCCAATCCAAACATTACTACTAAACCTTTGCTGATGATAAACTACAAATATTTCATAAAAATTCTGCCTATCCCACAAATAACTGTTGTGTATGTTGTCAAAGCCATCCTTGTTCAAGATCATATCTAAAAGAGAAAAAAAAACATATAATGGATATTTTTACGGGAGACTAATGTCATAAAGAACATTATTGCCATATATCAATGATGACATGCATTTGGAACATGTTTATATGAACTTCTAGTTTCTTCTCCTGTCAAGAATTACCTCTTGAAGAGGTACACGCTTCAAGAATGTCTAGATCAAGATCTTGGGCTTACAAAAAGCAAAACCACTTTTTTGTTTACACCAAAATTCTGTACAATGTAAATGGGTGTTTATGTTTAAGTTATTTTAGTGAAATAAAAGCAGTTTGCTTTTAAATTTGTGTTTGGGTATTTTTAACAACAATTTTATTGCAAAAAAATATCAAAATAAAATAAATAATGTTATAAACACAGTTATCATCCATATAGTTAAATTACTATTTGTTTGAGTTTTAAACAATAAAGATGTTAAAGATTTAAACGATAGAGGATTCCTATTTTATTTAAAATATTGAGGATAAGGAAATTACCATGTCGTTTTATCCGCAGCCAATATAAATAACGAAGAATAAAGCGGCATTACTACAAAAAAGTAGCAAGTTACCTCAGGAATATTATAATAAAAAATAAACAGCTCATGTATAATGAAATCATGTAATTAATGTATGTCACTAAAAGTTGCACCAACATAAGAAAAAAGTTTTTTGAACTACGACTTTCGAGTTTCAAATCTTTTATACAAGTAGTACATAGAAAAATGTTTGGATCAGTTCGTCAACTATATAAGTCAAAATTATATGAAGCATGCATTTTTACTTATGCAATTAATTGCCAAAATCAAGAAAATAAGAACGCCTTGTTAAAAGTTTTTGCCCGATTTGAACCCCTATAATTATTCATTATGGGATCTAACCAACCAAAGATATTGTGTACCGCCCGAATCAAGATCGCCCAAAAAATCTCCAAATTTAAAGAAAATAATCACCAAAACAGTAAATTCGATTTTTGAGAAAACCCGTCATCAAATCATCGATCACTTTTTGAAGATATTGACTGCCATGAGATTTGTCACCAAGAGTAAAAAGCGACATTTTGAAAATATTTTTATTTAATCCATTTGTTGTTAATTAGCTACAATTTAAACGGTTTTTAATATCTATTTTAATTTTTTAATAGGTTTTTTTTCAAACGTCAGTAAATTTTAAATTATCAAATTATAAGAATGGAAAAACACAACAATATCAAGTTTCAGACTGAATTTGGCAAGCATAGCTTCATGTTAAACAGTACAATGTAATTTATTTGACTTTTACCTTATTGATGAAGTAAACAATTTTTTCATCATTCCATAAGTTTTCTTAATGCTGCTGCATAACATTCTTTAAATGAAGGACGGCACCACTTGTGGACAGCCGACTATGAGAGCGAGGCTGCAAGGTGGCAACGGTGTGGCGACTGACGTGGACTTGTATTGTTATTGCTCATAGGTAGTACTTTTACAATGGGGAAACCAATTCATTAGCAGAATTTTCTTTTAATCCTAAAAAATAATTGCAATTTATCTTAGAAAAGATTATTTTTTCGGATAATTTTATTCGAAAGACTAGCGTTTCTTTTCCGGTATTTTGTGTCAAAATCATGATTCTGCTACGTTGAGATATTCAAAAAAACGTTTCATAATCGACGCTGTACAGATGCAACAACTATTGGCGTACCTTGCTTCTGCTGAATGGTGAAAATATAGGGATCTTATATACAGATACTTGTGATATTTAAGTCCTTTGAATGATAATATGAAAAGTTCTACAAGACGCACCTGTCGCATTCTCTATTACATTAAATATGTCTGTTTTGCTGTTGTCAAATCCGTCACAGGCTAGCTTGCGTGCATTTGCTAGCGAGTACCGCTTTTGCCTTTTTCAGCACAGTCCCTATTACATTTGAACTGTGGTATTTAGTGAAATACAGATCTATAACTTAGTGGTGGGTTTATACACACGACTAGTAACCTTTATAGATATCTAAATCAATCATTAATTTGCTCTCCAAAGAAATCACGCCGTCCATTACTGCTTATGATAGTCTGATTCCGTGGTTTTCCGCTTTGTCCACAATGTGCACCATTGCACAAAAGATGCACTATTTTTCCAATTCAATCTGCGACACGATCGAAATTTAGAGGAAGAGCGTTAATCATTTTTGAATGCTTTACATATTTTCCAAACCATTATACAGCAATTTTTTCTAATTAACTTTTTTAACCCGTTCTAACAATCAAAAATACAGCCTTAAAACATTCTCATACTTAACTTCATAGAAGAAGAATTTTGAAAACAAATTTTAAGCAAAGTCTAACTGTATTGGAAAGTTTATTTCTAAATTCTATTTACGTCATTTTAAGAGCAAAAACTGCAGTGTTGCAAAGAACATGCGTCTTCTCTTAGGAATAAGAGAAAAGTGGCGTACAATAAATATTCTGTGACCATGCTTTGTGAAAAATGGATAGTTCTACCTCATTTTCTTGAAAAGAATTAAAAACAAAACAAAAAACTGTTTAATAAATAATTAGAAAATCACTCTGTTATTAGCAAAAGAAAACGATTTTTTAACCACAGCCGTAACATAGAAATTACTTGTGATAAGCTTTTTCAGGCTATAAGATTATTTAATACATTTTTTTTCAAATAAAGGAAAATCCTGGGTTTCATCTAACACTACTCTTGTTTTTAGTTCAACAAGAAGACTGAAATATTAAATAAAATTGGTACTTTTCCTCGAAATTCTAATTGCGTCGCTGATGAAAAATTGCGTCTAATGCTGTATCTGATGATAGACTGCAGTGCCATGTGATACAACCAGATGGTGTTGCTGTAATTTCTGCAGTACTACAATAGACCAAGTAGAAAACCATGGAATCAGGCGAATCATGGTTCTGACGCTACACGCTAAGCTATGAAATGAAAGTACATTAGAAAGCCTCATCCCACAAAGCAAGGATTCTTTGTTCCTAAACAAATGCTGATTGTTTTTTGAGATCAGGAAGCAATTCTGCTGATAAATTGGCTGCTTTTTAAAAACTCTGTCAGAGCAGTACTGTCAGTCACTAAGGAGATTCTATCGACGTAATCAGCAATGCCATTGCTTCAACATGACAATACACTGACTACGCGCAGTGAAAAAGGCAACGTGTGGTAAGTTCTCCTTCAACAGCGAGCTTCAGTTGGCTATCTATGAATTATGTACTACACCCAAAGAATGGTTCCCCAGATCTTTACGAAATATGTTAGAGCAATGACGAAACTGGATAGACATCAAAGTGGAATACCTCTAATAAAGTGCGTACTCAATTCTTCCTAATAAAAGATTAGCGAAGAGAAAACAATTGTAGTGTTAATCATTTTAAACGTCCAAAATAAATAATTGCCCAAGTTGCTATCAGCTTCTCTAATAAAAATGAGTGCCTGATTTTCTTTATATTGTCGCTGACTACTGTCGCAGCTGTGAGGTCATTTTCTAACGTAAAAATAATCACGAATTATCTTAGAAGCACTCACCACATCTGCATTTTTAATATTTTTGTTTTTTTTTACTTTCCTTGTCCTATAATAAGGAAAGTAATGTAATCGGCGGAAATTTGACCAACCCATATTACCGGATAGATCAGACCGAGACGAACAAAAAATTACAATGAAATTTTTTGATCCGAGGTCCAATAAATAAGTTACAGCCGATTAAAAATTAATTAAACGGACCAATCACAGCGCGCTGGGAGAGCTTCCTGGCCGACTGCGGAAGGACGGTGGGTGGGGGGGGGGAGCGCTTGGCCGCTAGGAGGGAGCACGCAGGCGATAATGGAGAAGACCGTGCGACCGAGCTCGCACGGTTACCTTCAGTGACGTAGCAAAATTTTAAGTACGAGTCAATTATTGTCTTGTACTGTTTATTTTAATTAGCTTTCGAGTGTTGGACTCGCGCCTCGTCCTTTTTTAAAATAACAAGTTCCGGGACGAGAGCAGCGCAGGGCCGAGACGATGAACCCGGTATAATATATAATAATAGGATAAGGAAAGTCGTGTGATGTTCACACCAGATTTTTTATTATACCAATTATATTTTGGTTACATCCTGTTTTTGATTTCTTTTTTTTTTGTATTTAACTTAAATACTATAGACAACTATACAAAAACAAAGGCGTAAAATCAATGAAGAGAAATGAGGACCAAAACATAATGTCAGAGATACCAGATATTACAACGAATTAAAAAACAGAAATTAAGAAAAAGATGTGAATGAACCACTAGAAAAACTTAAAAATAGGAAATCGCCAGAAGTCCAAATAACAAATGAACTCTTTACGTATGGAGAAGATACTCTAATTAAACACTTGAAGACGCTAATATGCTAATAATCAAGAAAGGTGACCGTAAAGACTATAATAATTATCAAGGAATAATTCTATTAAACACAACATTAAAGCTAACAACAAGGATAATAACAACAGAAATAAATAAAAAATTCAACTTGACGAACAAAACGGTTTAGAACGGTCGAACATGCACATACCCAGTATTTATTAAAGGAAAAATCATTGTAGTGCAATATTTTAGCCTACTTATGCCTAATAGACCCAGAAAAAAGTCTACGATAAAATTCAAACGAAAGATGTCATCCATTTGCTATATGATACAAACATCCCGATAGATTTGATAAAAATAATTGGGAACATATACAATAACAGCAAAGTAATTGCGAAACTGGGTGGTAGATTAACTGAACCAATAAATTATAATATAGAAGAAATTAGGCAAGGAGACTTATTAAGCTCTCGTTTGTTCAACATTGTAATGGATCATAAAAAGAGTTAAAAGACAAGAGGATATAAAATTGGACCAAAAGAACTAAAAACCATATGTTATGCAAATGAGACTATAATAATGGCGGAAAACGAGGATAATCTATAGCGGCTCCTTTTCCATTTTAACGCTACTGACCTTCACTATAACATGATGACTTCTACTGAGAAAACAAAAACCATAATAACAATAAAAGGTTCATCAGATATAAAAATTAGTGATCCAAGAAAATATAATAGGACAAGTAATGTATCTGGGTATACAAATATCTAGCCACGGTAAAATTGAAGATGAGGTCAAACGACAAGTGAATAAGGCACATCAGATAGCCGGGTTTCTGAATGATACAATACGGAAGAACAAACTTTTATCTACTGAAACTAAATTAAGCATATATAAAAGTGTGATACGGCCAATCCTGACAAGTTCAGCCGAGACGAGACCAGATACGATTATAAAGCAAAGACTATTGGAAAAATCTGAAATGAAAGTATCAAGAAAAATCACAAACAAGAAAAAGAACAAGAAGTGAAGACATAAGACTCACGTGTAAAGCAAATAATATACATCAATGGACCAAACATATAAAAATAGAATGGATATAATAATGGCACGCCTAAGAATACGCTGGTGTGATAACTTATAAGTCTGAGAAAACTATGGAAACAGGCAATTTTGCCTATTTATAAGTTGGAAGAAGTAAAAGAAGAAAAAACTATAAATTTCTTCTTTATTCTTGTTGTCTGTTTATTTCTCACATACAATTTGTACGACTCATTCAATAAGCTTAAAAATGTAAATATGAAGCTTTCTGAAAGCTTACAATAGGCTGCTCGTGTTATGCTACCACCCCCCAAATAATTTCTCAAAAATTCATTTGTTTACCTAATATCACTCTTGCCCAATTCGTTTTCACTCTTCATCTTTCATTAAATACAAAGTATTTAGTTATATACTGTTATATGTTGTGCAGTTTGGGATTTGCGGCAATGTATCTACCAAAAAAGATCGAGAAGTCACTTTGGACTCATACATTTCAAAGTACTATATGAAATGTTTTGGCGCGCCGCACAACAAATAATGATCGAAATAAAAAATTGCCGCGGCCACCGCACGAAATGAGAATTGTAGGTGGCTCGGTGGCGGTCCACACATCAGTCAACGTCGCCTTGAGCGGCGGGTGACAGACTCGAACGCTGATAATGGATCACTTGAGGTGGCTGCGGGCGATCTCGCTCTTTCATTCCTCCCGCGGTCCTGTAAGCCGATCGGCCCACGAAGCGCGCGGTTTTCAGCTTTAATAAAATCTTGGCTAGAGCTCCCCGAATGGCCACACGCGTTAGCTCTGCTCCTGGCGGGCAATGAATTATGAGAGCGCCAAGCGAAGTAGAAGTAAGCTCTCAAACAAGAGGGGAATGAAAGAATTAAATTCAGCGGAGGATGAACTCGCTAACAATGTGGATTTTTCGTCTCAATTTAAATGCGAAAAACAAACTGGATAAACTGCCCGGGTAGACGCTGCTCGACATTTAAAAAAGCTTACCTTGGATAACTATTGCTCTAGGCATAGAACCAGCGTGGCGTCGATATGTTATTCCTCATGAAAGGCGATAATTCGAAAATAATCAATAAAATATATTTTGGAATAAAATTTTAAAGCACACATTTTAGGCATCCAAGTTAGTGCTACATGATCTAAAAGGAAGGGCTTGAGCTTTTTGCGTGAACTCAAAGTTATATTCCAAACAACAATAATGAAAAACAACGAGATCTTGTAACATCTCGAGTGAACTAAGCAAGAAGTACACGAAGACCAAAGCAAAACTGAACATAACTCTGGTAATTAACAAAATTTTGATTGGTCTTTATATGAAACTAACTAAGCCAACTTATGTTATGACAAAACCGGCTGAAAAAGCTTCTTCGATACACTGGAAAAAAGATGATAGTATTGGCAATTGATTTCACCTATATAGAAAGGATTTATAACAAATAGTCACTATCAAAGGACGAGAAACTATTAGCATGGCTCCCCGTATTCACCACATATCACCTCCTGTGATGGCGATTGTTTTGGTCCCCTGAAAAATGATCTTTGTAAGGTTATTCGAGTAATTGACAAATTCGGCCTAGTTTAAAAATCGACTAAAAACTTCTATATGAAAGCATACAAATTTAGAATTGTATAAAAGATTAGATTCAATTACTTTCATCCCCCTGTTTCGCTTAGACAGTCTACGATAAAAAAGTTGAAAATTTGGTACTATAAGTCCAGTAAATAAAAACAGTCCTTAAAATTAGTAATAGCAGTGGTAAAGTAGACGTGATGATTTATATTCACGATTTCTTAGCAAAAAATTTACACAAATATTGGAATAGCCTACAAACTCTTCGGGCACCGAAGCAACGCGTAGGCATCGACACAAAAAAGCTCCAAGATTCTAGAAACCCTAGTTAAGCGTAAAAAAACAGTTATGGATAGTTGCAATAAAATATAGTTTGTGCGACGAACTGAAGTAATCCAAGAAACACATAAGGTAATAAAATTAAATAATTAGTGATAATATTAGTTTCAAAGTTGCTTATTTGATAACAAATTATAAGAATAAATAACGCCTGTAGATGGTTATATAACTGTTAAGTAAAAAAATAATTAACCCCATAAAATAAATTAATTACGGGAATTCGTCAGAAGTGGGATTCATCGCAACTTGAAAAACTGCTTACATAAATTATCATGTCAATGGAAGTGTAGTTCCAGAAATTAAAAGTGACAGGGCTAAAAAATAATCAAGAATAGCAAGATTTAGAAACGACAGAGAGAAAAGGTGCGTCACAGGCTCTGATCGATGAAGGTGAAAACTAAGTCATTTATCTGTCAAAATCACGGACCTAGATGCGTTATAAAAGAAGCAGTTCCAAATGAAGAGAAAAAACTAAAAATAGACATAAGAACTAAAAATGTGCATGGTGAGAATAAACCAGAAATTTAGTACAACAATTTAAAAAATCTTCTAGACCTGTGAATAAACTTTGAAAAATGATCTGAATAATTAAGATATATCAAGAAAGAAATTGCAATAATTAAAAATATACACAAAAGAAAGTTTCGAAAGCTCAACTTAAAAAACATGCTAAAAGTCCTGTTGTGGAATTAAAAGAAAAATCAGAAAAATCAAAGTTTTATCACAACGTTTAAAGGAGATTTTGAAGGAATAAAGGTAAATGCAAAACTATTTATAAAATTTAAAAATATAAGTGGAAATTAACCCGAAAAACATTTCCAAAGTTTTGGAACATGTTAAAAGCAAACGCAGAACATCACTTCGGAGAATTTATACTTTTCAGAGAAATTTAAAATAGTAGAGAATGCTTTAGTGATAAAGTGATACAGAAATTATTTGCAATTAGAGAAAAAGGAAACTGTCGATAATTGCCACAACAGCTATAGCGGGAACAGAAGCATGGCTCGGAGTTAAGAACAGTGCTAGAATTAAAGCACCAAGGAGCGAGACCACAATTGAAATTAATTAGCACGCTAAAGCTAGCAATAAAAGTTTATTGGGTTTCTTAAAGTTAGACGATAGCATTCTGGAGAGAACCTTAGAGAATTTCGATAGCGCTAAATCCAGATCGGAAGTTTTACACCGCCTACATTATGAGAAGGTTTAAAAAATGGCGCTATTGAGTGATCACACTGGTGAGAAAAAAACATGCTAAACTCAACTATAAAAGCTTATTCGGCTTTTTGGTATTTTTTAAATTTATGCAACGGCATTCTGGAAAGAACTTTGGAGATCGTCATTAATGCTAAATCCAGATCAGCACTTTTAGATCAGTTGAGAAGATTACGACATTAAGAAGACGTAGTAGAAGATTTGATGGTAGTCATATTGAAGGAAAATAAATAAGACTTGAAAGAACGCCGATAGGGCAATATAATGCAAAAGTCCCAAAACATTTAATATTTTTGGTTCATCTCCACAGATAAACAGTGATATAAAAGATACCCTCGTTACTGTGGGTTATTTGACCAATGGATTTGAAGCGTACGTGATACCAAATCAAAAGTTTTCTACGGTTTCCTGCTATTTCTATGATAAAAATACATGCAAGTCTTTGGGGAAATAGTATAAAGATTGTTCCACAAATGATTAAGGTCATTGCAGCTCTGAAACACAACCTTCTTAAAGAGAATAGTGTAATCTCAGGAGTCGAGTTTTTTTTTATCAAGCAGTACATACATGGGCATCCAAAGATTCCAGTAATCCGCCTCGAAAACTACATAAAATTTATTAACATACAATGGACGGTCTTAGTGACTAACCCACTGTAAAGATAAATAGTACATGTTTATTGTTAAATAATTATTAAGTAAAAATAAATTCCTACTTATGCGCAACCTTATATACTAGAACGTCATGTACACCCATGAGTTTACAGCGAGATTCGAACTCGCCCGCGCCGGGTTCGCGGACAAAAAGCAAGGCTCGTAACCACGACGCCATGGCGGCGGCTCAACTAACTGTTACTCTATGAATAGAGAAAATTATATAAAAAATACAGAATATATATTTTCAAGATTAAGTAAATTACATAAAAATATAACGTCTATGATCACAATGTATTAAAAATGGAGTTACTTTTCTATATTCTTATTTGTAGTGAAAAAAGTCTAGATAAGCTCTAGAAGCGGTTTAAATGCGTTAGATTCGCTTTGCTTTTTATTGCGAATGTAATGATACGCCATAAATAAAAAGATAGTGATAATTAAAAGCAATACCGTGGTAGCGCTAAGAAAAATACATACTACTATCTTTATATCTAAAACGTTGCCTTTCAATTGCTGAAAATCTTTGTAGTAACTGTGCATTTTCTCATCTCGTTCCTCCTTATTAGCAAAGAATTTGTTAAAATAGCTGACAAAGCTAGAATTCAAAAAGGTTTTGTTGAAATACTTATAGAAAGCTGACTCTAAAAATTTCTCCCCAAAATTGTCTTTTTGGTTTTTTGTGTTAGCGCTAATGGTAAGATTCCTATCGCTCAATTTTTCTGTTGTACATGCTATTCCATGAATATTGGATACATTAAAAGCTGAACCACTATACACTTCCACTCGTCTTCCTTTAAATACTTTAAAAGCTGACAATAGAAAATCACAAGTCCAGTTATTACCATAAAGGTCAATTCTTCTTAATAGTTTCAAATGAGTTAATAGGTCTAAACAATCAAAATAAGTGATAAAATTATCATTTATAAACAAAGTTTCAAGATTATCAAACGTATGATATAAGTTTCCGTATATATGAGATAACTGATTATGACCCAGCCTAAGCTGTTTCAACTGAGAAAGACCAGAGAAAGTCCCAAAATCAAAAGTTTCTAAGAAATTATGAGACAAATCGAGTTCTTTTAAAGAATGTAGATCCCTAAAAAACCCGACAGGTAAGAATTTAATTTTATTGTCGTTTAGAAACAGATATTCTAGCTTTGACAGTCCCTGAAACGTTGCATATTCAATACCGAATATAGAATTGTGACCCAAGTCCAGTAAGATTAAGTTTACTGAATTATTAAACATTGTAGAATTAAGAGTTGTAAATTCGTTCCAGCTTAAATACAGGTAAGAGACACTTTTACTTAGCGAATCTATTTTAACAAGATTATTCCTCCTAAAATCTATTGTTAAAGCGCTTTTTAAATAGGAAGTATTATTAACGTAATACAAGTTGTTATTGCTGGCATTAAAAACCTGCAAAGTGCTTGGAAAAATGCTCCATTAAGGGAATTAATTTTGTTTGACGAGATATTCAGTACCTTAAGTGATGTGTTCGCAAAAACTTGGCCGATTTCAGTTAGGTGATTTTGAGCAAGATCTAATGATTGCAAGGCCCGCAAACCCCTGAACATATTATAATCTATAACGCTGATATTGTTGTAACTCATATTTAGAGTACTCAAAGAAAACAAGCCACCAAAAGAACTCTTCTCTATCTCGCTCAGGACATTATTGGAGATATCCAAAACCTTCAGGCTTCCGAGAGAATTCAGCGTACCGCTGAGAATCTCCGAGATTTGGTTGATTTGGAGATACAGCCGTTGCAGACTCGCCATTCCGTCGAAGGCCCCTGGTTCAATGGTGCGAATTCCCGTAGAGTTTAAATCCAGTTCTATTGCCGACTTGACATTGGAAAATACACCGGCCGAAACGACTGGTAGGGTACTGTTTTGAATTTGAATGTACAACTGAGTGTAGACACTGCTTATTGGAACGACCAGTTTCTTTCCAGGCTCCAGTGAAACATCCGTGCATACGAAAAAATTATAACTATTGGAAAACATCCTACGGTTGGGCCACGACTTTCTGCACAAACTATGCGTCCCTTGAGTAATCCATAGTGTTATTATTATCAATAAGCTGGCCTTCAGCTTCATCTAAAAAAAGTAATAACAGTAATAGGTGACATGAAAATATAGATTACTCACAACAATTGCCAGTAGGACTATCAACTGTTGAAACGAAATCTTTTACTGGAATGAAGCGTCTATATAAAAATTAATAAATATTTTAACCACTTAATGGCATTTTATAATCACATATTCTAAAAAATAATCACATCCTCTAAACTTATTTGTTGCACTACGTACATACAAAGTAACTAGAATTAAAATTACAGTTACTTGTGATTTTTTGTTAAATTCTCAAATCGAATGAAAAGCACGTAGTCATTTCTTTTCAGTTAATAATATTAGACATGTAGCATAATAAAGTGACTTAGATACTTACCAGCAGTTTACGCTCGTCCACAATAAAAACTAATCAATTGTTGCAACGATTAGCCCTAGAATAGATATTTTGTATCTGGTGATAACATATCAACATTTGTAAATATTTTTATCAGAAAAGCAAGCTGAGTTTTACGTTAAATATATCGTTAATATTTTTAATAACACAGATATACTTACAAAAGCAAAAAGTGAAGGTATCGTGTAGCCTACGGATGAAAGCTGACAGAACTACCGGTCACTACAGGAAATTGAGATAAACCGGCAAACTAGATACCGTTATCCTCTATTACTCACCAAATTTTGTAAATATGTAATTCCCACAAATATAAGGTTATCCCAAAAATTTCAATAACGCATGCATAATATAGGGCGATTCAAATTAAGCTTCAGAATATATTTCTTAACAAAACACAAAATATTCGCACCATTTAAATTTTGTTCTTATCAGCATAAAATACGTATGAAACATGTGGGGTAAATGCCCTCCACGATTCCGAAATTTTCCATAATGGTTTCCCATAAATGCGGCTCTATTTCAATAATGATATGCCTCATATTCTCTTTTCCATTGTAGCAAGTTTGTTGACAAATCTTTTCCTTCAAATAACCCCAGAGGAAAAAGTTTAATGGGATTAGATCACGAGACCACGGTGGCTAATTGATGTCACCCCTTTGCGAAGATAACGCGACTAAAATTTGATTTAAATTGTTCACGTGATGCATGACATCTTGTTAAAATTACATGTTATTCAAGTTTAAATTGTGCTTTTACTGAAAAAAGTTATTTGGCATCTCTCGCTAGCGTACATCATTAACAATATGCTTGTTGCCAATAATTCTCCAGCCCACAACGCAAACCAAATAGTACATTTTTGTGAATATATTGGTTTTTGCGAATGGCGCATATATTTTCATTATTCCAGATGCAGAAATTTTGACTTTTAAAAAATGGGCTTTATCATTCAATACGAAATTTTTGCAAAAATCAGCATCTACTGCAATGTTCTCTAAAACTCAGTTCACCTAATTTACGGCGCTTCTCCTAGACAACTCTCCAACGTGCACATAAAAAAGTTTAATTTGAATCACCCTATATGCTATGTTTTAAATTGTATTATCGAGTTATACCCAATCCAATTTTTCTAGGTATTTTATTTTCCCAGCGCTCGCCATGTCTGGCGAGACTTCTCTTATGCATCACTTGAGGGGAGAGCTAACAACCCACGCAACCCTATCTCATTCTTACCTCAATCATATAAACTACCCAGTAAAATCATTCTTAACAGAATTAACAAAAAATTAAAATTCTTCAGTCCGTTGAGCAAGTTGAATTTCGTAAAGCCACTTTACTACATACCTCCACTTACTTATTTTAAGAATCCTAATTCAAACGCCAACTAAATATAATATGTCGCTATATCTAGTCTCTATAAGTAGAACATAGATACAAACAATCAAGTGCATCTAGGAACGTAATGAGATGACAGCATAAATATAAACAAGGTGGGAACGGAAAAGAAGGACCCAAAATTATTTATAACTACCTTGGAAGACGTATGGAAGAAGTCTTAATAACCTATGCTATGCAAATCGTATAATGCTTATCACAAACAATTTTAACAATTTATGATCTAAGGTAAAATTTAAGTTTGGTGGAAACAATTAAGATTGCAAATAAATAAAATAAGAACCAAAACAATGGAAAACCAAAATAGATAATAAGATATACATCGAGATAGATGAGGAAATAATAGATCACTCAGCCAGTTAAACCAAAACATGACAGCTGAAGTATAGAGGCTTATGCAATTGGAATGCTTAGTAATATTTGGTAAACATCGGCAAATATTAAAGGAAAAAAATATACCATTGTATTTAAAGTAGTCATTGTGTACTAGTGGTTCCCGCATACGGAGCCCAAATTTAGAAAATAACAAAAAATATCATCGATAAATTAGCCAATATGCATTAAAAAATTAAAAAATAAATGCTAAACATTAAAATAAAAGGTCGAAATAGAAATGAAATTATTCTTCAAAAAACAAAATTAATGGATGTAGTACAAAGAAGTATTTATAAAATGAAAATTGGCCGGATATACGAAACAAATGGATAGTACAAGGAACAGAGAGATTCAGAACTAGAGACCGTAAACTGGAAATAGAAGCAACAGATGCCCTCAAACGAGATGGCGGATGATCTAAAAGTGGAAGAACTTAGGGTAGGTCTAAGAGAAAAAACAAAATTATAATAGTAAGTAAGAACAATATTAATATAGCATAAGGAACAACAAATAAATACCAACAAATGACAAAATGGACTACAAAGAAAAAACTAAAAAAGCAGCAATCATCTAATTTAACACAATATCATGTAGTCGCCAACTCAACTTCAGTTTAAGAATACGCATATTAAAATGTCACATCTGATCAATCCTTTTCTACAGCTGTGAGTCGTGGATTATAAAAAAAGAAACCACACGTCTTATAACAACTTCTAAAATGTAAATAGAAGGATAGCGAGAATTTCATGGAATAACCGATAAATAATTTCTTAACAAAAATGCGAAGTTTTGCAGTATATCATAGAAGAATAAGGCAAAGAACAACGTGACCAAGTAAAGTTGGAAATTAGTAAAGGTTAAACAGAAAGACGCATATGTGCACGAGTCGTAATGAATACTCTATATAGATCAACAATCTTACAAACCAAGATGACATCGGTGGGGAGAGTTGTACGACTAAAGTAAAGGTATTTATTACAAATTATAACATAGGAGTAACATTTATTATTATACTTATGAGAAAAAACTAAAAGCTAGAATTATAAAAAATAACAAACGCATAAAATACATAGATAACGAAAATCTTAATTTCATTTAAAATAGGTCAGTAAAGCCAATAATACAAAATAATATGGCACGCAACCATCGTGTTTATCTACATTAACTCAATATCTGCTGCAAATTTTCACGTCTGAAGACTTAAATTTATATTTTAAGAGGTAGTACACCACAAATAAGAATACAACGCTATTAAAAACTACTGCTATTACAACGATGATCTGAAGTTTCTCCATCTCCGGCCAGTGTTGCAGATCTTTTAATTCGTCCGATTGCATATCATGTAAAGAGCCGTAACTTACAGGATCGACTTCTGTATCGGGTTTCTGGTAGAAACTGCTATTCTGAAAATACTTAAAGAACCCGGAATCAAAGAAACCCTTATTAAAGTATTTCAAACGAAGAATTCTCAAAGCTCTTCTGCAAGTACTCAGATATTTTCTCACCGATTGTATTGCTGGTGAAATTAAAAAAGCCAGAACTAAAAAAATCTTTATCAAAAAATTGCAGAAATTTGCTGTGTTCATTCGATTTCCTAAGTTATCCAGAAATTCGCTATTCAAGAATTTGTAAAAAGAGCAGTTTTTGAAGTCTCTGTCAAGATAATAATTGCTTTCTACGAGAGTGCTCGGATTTTTCGCATCTTTCTCTGTGGGATATATTTTTACATCTAGCGCACTCTTTCCCATGTCCGTAATGCATCCTATTCCGTCGATATTCGAAATATCAAACTCATATCCCCTGTAAACTCTTACGTTATTTTCTCGAAAATTCTTTAAAGAAACAGAAAGGGAATTACAGTACCGATTATTTTTATCCAACGTAATCTCTCGTAATTTTCGCAGGTGCGACAAAAGTTCAAATGTTTCGATGGAACTAATGTTATTGTTATCTAAATGCAGCACTTGCAATTTGTTACAAACATAAAAGTAATTTTCGTGTATTACAAACAGGTGGTTATGGCTCAAAAACAGTTTCGTCAGACCAGACAAGCCCGAAAATATACCGTATTCCAGGTCTGTTAAATAATTGTGTGACAAATCAAGACTGCTTAGAGACCACAAATCTTTAAAGCAACCCATTGCTAAATGTTTAATACGATTGTTTGCCAGATTCAAGTTTTCCAAATTGAATAACTCCCCAAAAGTGTCCGAATTAATTACTTCGATTGAATTATGACTAAGATCAATTTCCTGTAAGTTTCCTTTAGACTGTGCAAATAACAACGACTGCAATTCTTCTAACTTATTTTTACGCAGACCTAAAGTAACAATTCCACTGCCGATCGGCGGTACTTCAGAAATATTATTGTTATTCAAATCCACTATCAGTACGTTTTGAAATAACATCCAATTGTCCACGCGATAGATTTTATTATTACTGACATTGAGTTTAACCATATTGGAACTTATCAATTTAAAATCGAGTTCTTTAATTTTGTTGCAGGATATGTCCAAAAACTGCAGCTCTGTAGAATTTTCAAAATTTAGTGACAAAAGAGATTTCAGATCATTACTATTTAACAACGTTTTCAACTTAGGTAAACCCGAAAAATCGTATTCTTCTATCATCGCTTGTTGTTAAAAGACAGATCTAGAAAATTTAGAGAATTTAGAAATTTCCCGCAAAACGTCATGCGACTAAGGCTGTTATCCTTCAATTTCAATTCCTCTAGACTGTAAAGACCTTGAAAGTAGTAATCCGCGACCGTCGATATATTGTTGCTCTAATTGTTCTAATTTACCGAGGGAATGTAGAGTGCCTCGAACTATTTCTGTTATGTTGTTATTCTCTAAATGCAGTTTTTGTAGTTTCGCTAGTCCTACGAAAGCTCCAGGCTCTACGCTATGTACGCTACTAGGAGCGAGATATATTTCTATAACGGTTCCAAACGGTTTGAACGCTTCACTTGGAATAACTGGCAAAATGCTGTTCTGAAATTGTATGCTTTTATAATCTTGTTGCATGTGAAGGGCAAATTCTTTTAAATCTTCCATATAACTCCTGTCGCAACAGATGTAAGAATACAAGGTATGATACCCATATTTCTCACAATGATTATAAAGATACTTATTAAATCTTAAGCATATTTTTCGTTTCCTTTGACATTTACAGGAGTCTGCTTTTCCAGAATTTGTTACACTTAATAGTAACAGAATGACAACCAAAATATCCATTCTATTTCCTACAACAAAAAATTATTATAAAACGTTAAAAAGGCATGCTTATTTGTTCTACTGTTATATCTAATGTTATGCTATAAAATATGCATACAGAAAAACGCAAATATGGAGATCAGTCAAACTTTACCTTCGCTCTTTTAAATTTCTCTCTGCTTTTAGACTTTTTGATTTTTAAATGTGCGTTTGTGTTGTGCTCTTAAATAATACATGTGTGAACATGTGTTATTTATTGTAAAATAATATAAAATTGTAAAAATATGCGGATATTTACAGAGAAGTGTGATATTAAAAAGCTAGAGGTGGTACTAAAATGAGTTTGCAATAGTATCTTGCTCAAAAATAGAATAGTAGACAATGTTACACTACAACTTTGCATGTGTTTTGAGTGTTGATTAATATTTCGGGGAAATCGCTCACATGCTGAGAGATGCTTGCTTTTATCATACGACTATACTAAGATTTTATCGGAAACTTTAGAGTACCTCGTCTGTTACTGATTGCTACTCTCCGGAAGATGCCGAATTTGATAATCGTGTGATATATCGGTAGATGGAAGAATACTTAAAGATTCCTACAACAGTAATTCATATTCTGCGCGGTTTGTCTCCTTTTTGATACCCCATCCTTTAAATATCGACTATATAACACGCTGAGTTTTGTCGTAACACAAAATACTCAATAAATTTTAAAACCAAACCTTTTTTTACCAGCGGTATAGTAATAAGTGACAAAATCTTGCACGGAAAACAGGCTACAAGAAAAACAGTTTTCCAACAACGAGAACCATATAATTGCACAAAATGACAAATGTACTAAAATCCTTGAGACAACGTAAAAGAGTGGATTTGACGACTGATTTCGAAAATAGAGTTTTTTTATTGTCATTTTAGTGCCTTAAGATTTTGCTCATAAACTAAACTCACTTTAAAAAAGACCTCTAAATATCTAATTTGACGGTAAAGATTGACAGATGAGTTTATCCCTTTATGTTAAAGATAATTGTTTATATTCGCTATAATGCTCTAGGTATTTGCACTGAATATCTATCTAGTTTTCTCTAACTTTACTCACATTACATAACATTAAATGTTGTTCTTCTATGGACGGCTTCGAAATCGAGACAACATGACGCAGAAAAACTGCAGAAAGTACTTTCTTAATCCTCAAAATGTGATGTTTTGCTCAAACCCGTGCAAAAACTATAAAAATAAAGTTTTAGACGTCCTGTATAGATAAAATAGGTGGACAACAGGTATTTGCAATAGAAAAAAAAATTAAAATTCCACATGTAATCGCAATATCGTCTACAGCAGCATTCGATCTACGTTGCGTTTTGAAAAAATTCTTCATACCGCGTCAGCGTTCTTTCTCAACCTTAAGGAAGAATTGGAAAGTTTACTTGCACTTCAATTATAGTTTGCGGAAATACATATAACCAGGACAGAAAATGGACCTAAAAATACCCACTAGAATCGAACTAAGTTAGGAATAGTTTAGCCCTCAAATCGTTAGATGGTTAGACTTCTTCCATCCAACGAACATCAACTGAAGGGTGGACTTACAAAATAGAATTAAAATAGGCGAATTCTTAGGACTTATATATATAACAATTGAAAAATTTTGGTTCATTTTAAAAGCCAAGGACAAAAATTACCATAAATCAAACAAAGAAATAATAGAAACATGTTCATTCTAAAGTAAATCTAAAATATCGGTACATTGAATAGAGCCAGAAATAGGTTTTAGTAAATCAAGTGATAATACAATATTAAAAAAATACCAATATATTCCGTACGTGATAAAAATAACTCGAAAACTAAAACATGCAAGTTCAGAAAGACGTCAAAATTTTTCCAGGTGGAATGTTCAAAAATCCATGGTAGATCCAAACTTCGTTGTTTGTTGTAATTTTCTGTCCTTGGTTTTTGAAATAAACCAACATCTTTTGAGTTACTTGCAAATCGTGCGAATATTTTAATATTCAGTTTCCACTTTTTAAGATATAAATTTAAATATGAATTTGCAGCCTTCCACGAGTTTTTCCTGCGTCTAGGTAACATTTTACCATGTCTGGTTTCTCAAAATACTCATGCATTTCTTTGATTGTTAACAGTTTTTCACATTTATAATACAAAAACAAAATATATTTTTGTGTTTTAACTTGTTTTCATAAGTTGTCATGGAAACGCGCTGTATTAGGTGGAGATCAACAAAATATTTAAGAATATTAATTAAATGGCTATAGATGTTATTATATATAGTATTGAAAATAAAGGTAACAAACTATATATTTTTGAAAAGCTCAAAAATAAACAATTTTTTGGTGATATAGCCAAGTATGGTTTGTCATCTCAAAATTCTTAATAAGTAAAAAAAATAATTTTAACAGTATTGGAATCCTTGTAAGAATGTAAGCCAAAAATGTCCTTATAGTTTTAAAAAATATTCGTAAACAACGACGTTATGGTACTTTATAGAAATCGACCAAAAATAACTTTTTGCTTGTATCTCCAAAACGGTTTGAGATATCAAGACGAGGTTTGTGCCAATAGATGTCTTTCAATAATGAGCCAATGAATGCGTACCTAATTTTTTTTTTAATTCGTACTAAAATAAGTGTAACCCCAAATGCCATCGAATTTGGGACACCCTGTGCAGCCATCGCCTAGCGATTAGTCCAAAATGAATACAAAACAAAGGGCATGAGTGATCAGTTTAAGTAAGGACATGTGCATACAACAATTTTATACAATATTTTAATAATAATGCAATTCCATAACTTCAATACAATTAACAACACTCAACAATTCCATTACAGCACACCACAAAATATAATACCTCAACAAACATTTCCTAGCCCTATCCCTCACATGCGGCCAATCGTACAACAACCTTTCACAAACTGTAACTGTAAATTCAATAAAACACCATAGCCAACAATTGCTGCGAGTGTCATCAACTGGAGAAGACAGATAAGACGAATCCACTGACATTACATAAGAAAATAAAAAACACTAATCGAAGAACGAAATACGAAAGTTTCAATCCGCTAACAACCAACGACAATGAATAGGAAAATTAGGAGAATACTAGCATAAAAGTCACTAAACTTTTTTCAACATTTGTGTATGGAGTGGCAAAATACACAATATAACACAAAAGTCTGACTAAAATACTTTTAAAAAAATAGCAACACTGCAGATGAAGAAAATTAGTAAGATATTTTAAAAAGAATAACATAGCACATTTTACTTACCAATTAAAAGCATAACGAGATTACAGAACCGTTACAAAACAAAATACATTACATGATAGGCACAAAATACATTACAAAAGACCTAACACAACAAAGACATAAATCAGAAATACAGGAAATGCGAAGCAATATTGTTCAGCACATGAAATATCAGTTGGTATGATCACTCAAAAATATATTTTAATAGGCCATTTGTATATGTTAAATTCAACGGAGCATATAGCACCATTAAACGTAAAAAGAACAGGGTCATCCCAGCTATATGTGCATTATGCAAAAGAGACCGTTTAGGCAGCTATAAAGGATGCGAACACTATGAATAGCTAATTCATATAAATGGTCCTCTAAACAAAACTAGAGCTACAAAAACAGCATTACCTTACGAAAACATTATTTTCATTCAATGTTCGTCAGTAATTTAAAAGTTATTGCAGTGTTGTAGCCAACAATTCCGACACCTTAAACAATAACAGTAAAATACAATAATATCAGTTTTTAAATTAATTTAAACACGGCAACATATATCCTGATAAATGAAACACGCTTTACATAAGGAACATATTTCAAAATACTGTAGGCCATGTTAACTATTCTATCGAACATCACGAAGTATTGAAATATTAAGAAGACTTTCTAAGAGATACCACAGTAAAAGTGACAACTTTGTCATATGAAATGGCACTATCAACAGTTTATTGCCTACCGCAACATGATATAAAAAAGACTGGTTTAGACAAGTTCTTCCAAACAGTATGCATAAAATGTATAGTCGGAGAAGGCTACGATAGTAAGCACAACATAGGGCTTACATTTAATAACAACTAAAACAGGAAACTTTTTAAAACAGTAGATGACCAAAGATACTCATTCGTTTGAACAAGAACACTATTCTACTGGCCTAATACAAGTTACCTAACCTAAACCTGAACTTCTTTGTTGTAAACGGAATCAACTCGGCATATACCGATGTAGTACCTGACTTTGACTTATCACCTTCTCGCTCCCTCGTTATAGTAACCGTTACAAAAATCCCACGGCAAAGGTTAGACAATACTAGAAAATAAGAATGAAAAGGCAAAGTATTGAATTGCGTAATTACTTATGATGACACGGCTTACCTTATCTTAAACCTGAAATCATTGCTCCGAATGACAGAACAGAAGTAAAGACAATTTAAAAATAGTTTCAGACTCAACCAGGTAGTAGTCAATTTATTATTCCTCCCATAACACAAGTATCAACTATTAAGAAAAATAAAAGCAAAAACTTATTTTCTGCTCAAGAATTCGTAGACAACTTTAATGAAAACAAAATAGAAGAGCTATTTTAGAAAATTTCAATGCTCACAGACATATTAAGTTCAAACCTAATTAACACAGACGATCGAATTCCCTAAATAGTACTCGAAGACCATGATTTTGTATTTTTAAACTTAAAATTGTTGATTCTGCTTGGATACTCTAAAACATACATCATTTCGAAAGTTCTAAAGTCGATAATTTACTTATTAAAGGAAAAATATAAAACACCTTAACACATCGGTATCCGTTTAATAAACAGCTCAACTGGCAGAGTCACAAAACACACATTAAAAGAGAATATAAAATGGTTACCCATAACTCTTGAAAAGCTGACACAAAATTCTTTTTTAAAATGACCTAATATTCTGATTCTATCTAAAATATTAGAGTGGTCTTGTATATATGATTATCCATAAGTTCGTGAAAAACATACAAAAACTCACAACAATATACGTAATAGCTCATGGTCACTCATACGCCAACAGAAAGAGAGATAGAAAGAAGGAAACTGTTGTGACTATACAATGACAACTTCGAGCAGAATTCTAGAAGTCACCACCTGTTTTTGACAACATCAAGAAGTATTACGAAAAACTCCGAAACCAAGGCTGTCTATGGACAGATCTTCGCTCGATACGTAGAGGGTCAAGCAAGGAAAACGTAAATCGTATTACAGAAGCTTACCAGCACACCACAAGTCCATTAAGGCATATAATTTTAAAGTTTGTGATCTTGCAATCAACGGAATAAGGAATTCTCCATAAGAAACTAAAGTCCAATCCTTTTAAGCTTTCATAGCATCAGTATTTCAGAGAAAATGACAAAACTGTGCGTTTGAATTTCTATATTGAAATGTGGGGAGATTTGAAATTGACAACAAAGCATCTTTTTATTTATCTGTAAAGGTGAATCTACAAAATATGCGCATCTGGGGAAATGAAAACCCCCGCGTAATTGCAAAACACATACAAAACTCACATTAGGTGAATGTCTTCTACGCCGTTTCGAAAATGGTCTGTAGATCAAAAATAAGATAATTGAATTAAAAGCTAAATAATTAAAAATCCTTGCATGTAATCTTTTCCTTAACTTTTAAATATAAATTTAAACGATTACCTCGAAACACTAAAAATGCAGAAGTAGAACAAGACGATATTTTTACTTGATGTTTGGAGACAAGTACCTCGTATTAAGTTATACCAGACAATGTTGTCTTATGCTGTATGTAACTTTATTTCAGATGATAACATATCAATAATACTGTAAATAAAAATAACATCCACTTCTAAAAACATAAGCTGTACATTAAAATTAAACGATGACTTGTGCATTAAAGGACTCATTTTGCTAGTAACACTTAAATTAGATAATAGAATTAAGCAAACCAGATAGTACGCATGTATATTTTCAAAGTCTATAATTGCGTAGTTCCCCTAAAAATATAACATAAATATCTCATTCTACTAAATAAAACAAGAAAGTGCCCAATGTTCCAAACAAATAGTTAAGGATAAATAAAAATAAATTTATAAAAAATGTTAGGGCATATTTTTAAATTAAATCTTAAAACTCGAGCCTCGTGAGTCAATAAACTCGAATTATATATAGGGTGGTGTAAAAGTATTTCTATTTTTTTGACTCCAGACAAATTGTGAAAACATTTGAACTATTGGCAAGTTATAGGTCATATTAAATAGCGTAATTTGTAAAATATCCTTTGTATTAAATTTCATTTTTTTAAATTTAAACTTAAAAAAGTAGGCAATATGTTCGATCTAATTGTTGAAATTTTGAACGCTCTACATCATAACTGGAAGTTAATTGCTAGTGCAGCTCGAATAACCCATAAGTTTGAAGCTCAAGGCCGTATGGACCAAAATTAGTTAATAAAAATTATTAGCGATGGCACTAGTGAAAATCTGTAACCTGATGTGTAACATCACTGTGAACTCAAATTGTATTTTGGATCTAGTAAAATTAGGAGGATGTGATTTATTTTAATCTGCCCCCTGTAGATTGGTCAGCAGTTTAATAAAATATTGGAATAACAATACCCTGGTATGGTTAATCAACAACGGGTGTCACTGTAGAAAAATGTCAAAAAACCAAACAGAAATTAAAATAAATCGATGAGATCGAATTGTTACCCACTTTGCCTATAATCCTAATTTGGCAACGTTGGCTAGTATTTGTTCCGTTCAATGTCCAAACCACAAGTGTGATAGACCTCCGTCCCCCAAATCTTGAATCATATTTTATTACTAAAACGGCATGATTGCATAGTTCTACGTGATTCTGTGTATCATCTCTTTCTGTGCCTCTCTATTTATTGCTATTCATATATTTCCTGCAGTGAGGTTCCTGTTGAACCTTTAACTTAATCTATCCATCTTTTGGAAGCACATTCTTGTAGTCGTATTCCTTTAATCTTTCCCTGTATAATAAGCCTCTCCAAATTGTCATCCCTTCTGATGAGGTGGCCGAAATGTTGTAGAATATGACGTTTAACTATGATGAGTAGACGATCTCTTATGTTTAATTCTTCTAGTATAGACACATTTGTCCACCGAATTTTAAGGAGTTTCTTCAAGACTACACCTCGAAGGATTCCAATCTGTTTCTACCATTTGTCTTTAACGTCAAAGTTTCTACTACAAAAAAAAACTAATATTACTAATATTACATATCTCATTCAGGTTAGTCATTACCAATCCGGAAATAGCAATTCTTTTTCATGTCATTAATTTAGCTTTGGTGGCTTAGTGGATAGGTCGCTAGACTACTAAACCAAGAGTTGCGGGTTCGAATCCCGCTTCTCGCCAATTCAATCGCTGACATTTTTACGGCCCAGCTCGACTCAGGCTGCAATAAATGAGTACCTGGAGGTCAAATTCTGGGGTAATAATAGGAGGTCGGTACGTAGCGCTAGCCACGTTACTACCCATGTGTACCGTAGGCTCTAGATTGTAGCAGATCTATCCTGTTACGACCCTAAAGGGCCTTCAAGGCCTGTTATGGGGAACTATTATTATTATTATTTTAATTTAGCTTTGTTGGTGGTTTAATTATAAACCAGAGTTGCAACTTTTGGTTTCAACTTTTTAACTTTTTCAGACAGATCCTTCACTTTATGTTAAATAGTCTAGGAGAAAGTATACAGATTTTCTATACTTATTGTTATACTTTGAAGTTTGTAGAGTATTCCAACCACATTGGCACTAAACAAATTTCATACAATTTTTTAAGAGTAACATGAAGTGTTATGAGATTTCCATTTCAGCTAACAAACTACACAATAAAATCTTTATTGCATATGTATGTAGGCGCTCCAAACTCTTGCTTTCTTCGATTATTTTTGCCGGACGTTCAGAATTTGTTCTCTAGCTCTCTCTAGTTTTTCAGTTCATCCGGCTATTGTCTGTTCTTCATATATTTTTTCAGTCTGTGATTTTGTAGTTTTTTAATTACCTGTATAACTTCTTCTTACCACATATCTGGTTTTTGTCCTGTAGCTTTAATTTGGTGTTTATTTAGTTTGGCTGACTGGCTATTGTTACCATATGACTAAAGGCTTTTGTAATGGTTCTTCCATATTTCCATTACTTTGTTTATATTAGCAATTTTTTCACCGCTATCTTCTATTTTCCATGATCTAGGATTACAATATCCTGTTGCTTATTTAATTTTGTTGTTTATGTTGTTACAAATCTTGTATTTTGTATTTGAAAATTTCATTTACATATTTATTTTTGTTTTTTAAGATTTATCTTTCTTAGCTCCTTTCTTTTCTTCGCAACGTTCAATGTTTCTGCAGTCATCCAATCTAAAATTAATTCTACCAATCAATAGATTTCTTCTTATTTCACACGAACAACGCTAGGTATAATTTACTATAATTTTATATATATATATATATATATATATATATATATATATATATATATATATATATATAAATATACTTAGTTTACGAGTTGAACCGCGTCTTATTTGAAATAATTCTCGACATTTCGGCATCGCCTTTGATGCCATTTTCAAGAGTTTAGCTCTTCACTTGGGGTCCCAATTTGCCTACTCTCCAACGAGAGCTACGAGTCTTTGAGTAAGACTTCGAGTCTTACTCAAAGAAAATTTTTTCGTTACGCCAATAATGTCTTTATGGGTCTTTCCGATTTTAAAGACTATAGTTCTTATTTTAGTGCCACTATCCTCACAAATTATTCACCATTGGATAAGACGATCACAAAAACTTACTCATGTGCCCTTAGTATTTTGACGAAACATCCAGATATGCAAACACTTACACTAAACTGTGAAGGTTTCCAAAAAACCTAACTAAACCAAAAAGCATTTCCACGGGAGTATTCTCTTAAATTATTTAAAAATTTACTAATATAATAGTTCAATCAGTTCTATTAAGACTTGCCCACATCGCAGTACAAACGGCAAATCCTAAATCCAAATTAGATTCCTAATTGACATGGCCAAATAAAATTTGTTTAGCAAGCCGATTCTGCCCATTTAAGTGAAATGTGCAAGGCAATTGTTTTGCATGTTAGCACTTGTAAATTTAACTTTTACTTCAAAATATGATTTAAAAAAGTAAGCTAATTTAACTTACAATGTCCACAAAGTCAAATAATTACAGAATTGGAGCTTCTTGTTTCTTAAATACAAGTGGACTGAGAAAACCATTTGAGTAGCAAAAACCCAAATTAAACTGTCTGCAAATCGATATTAGGTCGAAAAACCACAATTGGGTAAGTAACTTTACCTTTTACCTATTTTAAAAATATGAAATTTCTGAAAATTAGTCTTTATACAATTAATTACAGTTTAACCAAAAAAAGTACAGGAAGTGTGCTCAATAATAATAAAATCGCCAATAAAGTCGACCAACAGCTGCTGGAAAATCCAAATACTTCGAACAGAAATGTCTTAAAAAACTCTCATTTAAAATATCTTTACTGAAATCAATAATAAATAAAAAAAAATAATAAAACAAATGGACTCTAATGATGATGAAAAACAAGCAAAACCATGTTTTACCATCCAAATCTATTAGTGTGCTCTTGGACAATAATGCATTCCGTATTTTCGTAGCTCTTCGATATGGAAATAAAATCTCTGCGCAACATGCTAAACGTGGTCATTTTCAGTTTAACAAGAAAAGCTAATAGTATTTCTAAACTGTCTTTGGCCATTTAGACTAACTGGTAATGACCAATTGAGAGTTAATGGCATGGTTTTAGTGCCTTAGAGAATCGGTTACACATAGATGTAGGATGCTACACAGACAGATTAGTTTATTAGTGTCCAATAAAGAAAAATAACAACCATGAAAAAATCTGAAATAAATAACGTATTTGTGGTTTTGCAGTAGAAACCCTACTTTCCTTTTGTGAACAAAATCTTCAACAAAATCATTGAGCAGCTCCATTTATTTAAGAACAGATATCCAGAGGTTGTTTTTTTGTTTTAAAGAATCGTTTTCTCTAAAATGGAAAAAAATTTCCAGTATTGTGCAAAATAGATGAAATAATTTATAATTATAATTAATGCTAAATTTATTGTATTTTCTTTATTGTTTACTATTACTTTGTTGTTTGTGAAATGTCATTTTCTAATACAGCTTGACATATGATATTACGAAATAAAAATAGACATTAGAATATCTTAAGTGCCAGATAAAAACAATTTGCTTATATCATTGTGGAATCTCATAAGAATCAACATCACAATATCTAAATTTTTTTAATGCAGTTTTGTAATTTTCAGAACTCAGCCAACCCGGGGCTAAAAATTGGATTCAAGTTCTACTTGTCACAACCCAGAATAAAGAAATCACCTTTTATAAAACCCATGTATTAGCTAGTCCACCTAACAACAGTCTGCAATGACCCTTCTAGGGTGACGGTTTAGTCGTCCTGAGGTATTAAGGCCTTGTTATTGGACACACAAGGTAACACGATTCGGTACAAAATAAGGTCAATAATATATACGTCGAACATGAAAAGTCTGAATGGAAAAAGCTAAGAGTAGCAGAACACATTTAAAAGTAAAAAGTAAAAGCTATGAACCGTACGAAACAAAGACGAAAAGAAATGGAACACAGATACTAATGGGAGAATACCAACTATTCTACTTGGGTTGTAAAAATAAAAGAAAGGCGTAATCCTAAATGCTGAATTGGCTCAAAAATTTATACAATAAAAAGCGGCCAAATAAAGAATACATGTTAATCTCCACTTAACAACAAATATATGCCCCACTAAAAGATTCAAACGTACAAGAAATCAACGACTGCTCCGAAATTTTACGGAAACAGATAGACATCCCAAAGAAAGAAGCAAACATATCTTAATACAAACGAAAGAAAAATACTAGAGTTTTGCAACAGATTCAAATATGAAATACATATTTATCAACCATAAAATAAAATATAAGATCACATTAAAAATATAATATTTCATTCAGTGTAAGGAAATTAAGATAAGCGAACTTAATAATCCCTCTATTGTAAACAATATAAAATTAGTTTAAATACAGGTACACAAGGAAAGAAATGAATAAACCGACCAGAAATTTAGAACCTTTAGAGAAACAGAAGTAAATTATCTTCTTCTAAATTAGCGGGTTAGACTAACCACCTACCCGGGGTACGCCCAAAGTGGCTCATAATACCGCACGATTGTGCAGTTAGAAACAAGCTGGTACCCTACTTCAAAAAAGAAGAAGAGAAACAGAAAGTAATAAAAAATAATTAAAAAAGAGAAAAGACTTGTGAAAATACGATAACAAGAAAATACCATAAAAAAACAAAATACTACAATAGTACAGCAGATAAAAGAAAACATGGAAGAATTTCATCCAAAGTAGGACTGATGCTTAGAGACAAAAACGAAGCCAAATAATTGGTACCCACTGAAATCAAAACAATAAAGTTGAGAAGAATTTGACAGAGACCTAAAACAAAAACGTGAGGAGAACAATGAAAGGGGGGAGGCTTTATAGAGCAGTAAAAGGTTTGCCCGAAAAATATGGGAAGTCAGTTTGAATATAAAAAATTGTCAAGAAATAACAAAAATAGAAAAAATAAAATTGTATAAGCCAGGATGGAGCCTTATAAACAAAATTAAAAGCAGACAGTAAAATAGAGACAATAGAACACTAAGAACTAGAACCCGAAGAAACAAAAAATAATTTAAAAATGAAATAAGTGCAGCATTAAAATGATCGCACTGGGAAAGACAGCAGGCAGAGACGGAATTACATCAGAAATGATAAGTTATACAGAAGAACAGCTTCCTAGATAAAATATTTATGTCAACTAGCTGGAAAAGAAATGAATGTTTATAGACCCATATGCTCTACGTACGGAAGATATACAAGTTAATTTTAGAAAAAACTGGGGGAGGCAATAAAAAATTTACAGTTACATCAGCAAGCCTATGCAGAACGCAAAGACAGGCACAAGACCACATACACACTCTAAAAATGACGATAGATACAGACAGACATATTTTTCATTTTATAAACAACGAATACAAATTCGACAGAATTGCTAAAGAAAACGCACAGAGAGTCTTGTCACAAATGAAAGTAAGGCAATGCAAATATTAATAAAACACGGAGACTCCTTAAGCTTGTTATTGTTTATCTCACTAATGAAGCAGATAATAAAGAAAATCCAGAAGGGCAAATTCGAAGCAACAGTGAGATACTGACAGAATATAATATTTGATAATACAAGTGGCCTAATCCCTCTAATTGAATAGTTACAAAATCTACAACAACAAGCCACAAGTGGAATAAAATAATAAAGAGATGAAACCTGAAGATAAATGAAAACAACAGCAAATTAATGAGTGCGACAAAGGTCAGAAACAGCGAATAGCCACAGAATAACGTTGAATGGAAACTAGTGGTAGAAAATTACGAACATTGCAAACACAAGAACTGGATAAATAAGACAAGTGAAATATATTACGTATTAAATAAAACCAAGAAAGAATTAAGCATCAAAGCAAAATTAGAAATCTACAAAAGAATCTTCGTTAACACCCAAATTGGCGGATGCAAAAGCTGATACACAACAAAACAATAAAACTGAAAGTTTCTGAAAATTATTGCAATTAAAGAAGAGTTGCAAATAGGACCCTTAGTAAAAGAAGTAGTAAAAGGTAAAAAAAGTAGTAATAGTCACTTGGTCAGAATAAATAGCCGAAAGTATCAAAATAATGTAAAAGTTATAAACAAGACTCGAAAAAAGAACATAATAAAAACATGGGGTCGGCGAAGAGATTGCTCTGTAAGCAATCCCAGAACGAACTTTAAAAAACCTTTCGATTTCGATTTCGAATTTCGGGAAAATTCGAAATCGAATATCTGGAAAATTATTCGACATAGAATTTCTTCATTTCGAATTCAGCGTAAAATTTCCTATAAGAATCACATTTAATCGTAATGTCGAAAATTTCGAAATTCGAAGTCGAATATCTCGAAAACTATTCGACATAGAATTTTTCGATTTCATTATTGAAATCAGCGTAAAATTTCTTAAGAATTACTCATAAATCGTAATGTCGAAATTTTCCGAAATTGAAGTCGAATATCTCGAAAACTATTCGAGATAGAAACTTTTTGATTTCGATTTTGAAATCAGCGTAAAATTTCCTATAAGAATCCATTTTAAAATTTTAAAAAATCCATAATTTTGTGACAGCGACAGACAGACGACAGACCGATAGACCGACAGACCGACAGACATATAGAATTCAGTAACGAACTTTTTAAGTTCGTTGAATATAGAAGGTAATACAAAGAAACATTAAATAATTTGAAAGAAGAATGAACATTGGTCAGTATCAAAAGTGAATAGAAGGAAACACGGAAGTTTTTTAAATGTCTTCACTTTTTCGCTAATATAAACTACACAGCTATTTATATTCATCTTTGAACTCTTCAAATTTCCAATATAAAGCTAAGACTTTCTTTTTCCGCTGACACTTCCTTTGCTTTCCCTTTTTCGATGATTTAAATATAAGCTAAAACTCCAAAATCCAAAAATAGTTCTTCACTCTCTAACCCAATTTAACTACAGGCGCGTTTTTAGCTACTCAGAGAACAAAAAAATTAACGAAGTTACGGTTCGCTCGTTTACATTCTGTAGCTGCACTGAACGAAAATCCAGAGCAAACATCTGAAAAATCAGTAACATCTGAGAGGCTATTGAAGTTGTTTGATTAGATTACTCGGGGATCTGCGCCTCGATCATCCAACGCTGCATTAACATTATTATCACGGTAGCGAAGAGCGAATTGAATTACGCGCGGAGTCGCTCCTGTTTTCTTCCAAGCCGTTCAACTTATATGCAGCTTCTATTTAACGCATGTTATGATTTGAAAGACATTAGGCTTAATGCCACTACAAATTTCAAATATGGAAATAACATTTTGGTGGGGGTGGAGCGAGTAAATTAAAAGTAACGATCTCTTGTTTATTTCCAAACCTTCAAGAGAATCTCCAGAAAACAAAACTTGATGATAGCCGTACAGGAATCACACAATAAACAAAACAAAAATATTAAAAAATATCTGGAAAAAACTCACTTTCTTTCGCTTGTTCTCATTCTATCACACTCTCTCGCTGTTCCTCACTTTTTCTTTCTCTCACTATCTCACACTCACTCACTCACTCTCTCTCTCTCTCTCTCTCTCTCTCTCTCTCTCTCTCACTCACTCACTCACTCACTCACTCACTCACTCACTCACTCACTCACTCACTCACTCACTCATTCTCGCTCTCACTCACTATTTCCCTTTCTTTCTCACACACATTAGAATATCTTCCATATAGCTTCATCTAGCAACTAATCTTGCTACGTCTTTAACTTTCGTAATAGCTCTTATATGAACATTTCTATCTACAGTAAGTTGATTGGATGCTTTATAAGAGTCCAGGTTTTGGTTCCCTGTATTAAAACAGGTAAGATGCATTAGTCAAAAAATTGAGATCTCAAATACACAGAAATATTTTTTAGTGTTTTACTTAACATACCATGACAGCCGTGGTGATTTAGTAGATAGGTCGGTAGACTACAAAACCAAGAATTGTGGATTCGAATCCCGCTCTCGCCAATTCAATCACTGGCATTTTTACGGCCCAGCTTACTCAGGCTGCAATAAATGAGTACCTGGAGGTCAAACTCTGGCGTAATAATAGGCGGTCGGTACGTAGCGCTAGCCACGTTACTATCCTTTTGTACCATAGGCTCTAGATTGTAGCAGACCTATTCTGTTACGACCCCAAAGGGCCTTCAAGGCCTGTTAGGGGAAACTAATACATACTTAACATACCAAACTCTATCCTGGCATCTTTTTCTCATGTTTTTATGCATACTCTTTATACATGTAAGGAACTTTCCATTTACTCTTCTCCTTCTAAGACTATTCCACACTATTTTCCTTGGTATACCTTCTCTAGTTCCATAAAGGTTACATATATTTTATTTTCGATGAATTTTTCTATTAATTATTTTATTACGAATATATGATCTTGTACTAAATCCACATTGGAAATCTTCCAATTGTGATTCCGTTATTTTCTCTAATCTCGCAGCCAGTATCCTTTTGTATATCTTTGCAACTATAGACAGTATGGTTATTTCCCTATAATTTGAGCAGTCCCTTCTATCGCCTTTTTTATACAGCGGTAGTAATATCCCTATCTCCCATTCTTTAGGGATCTTTTCGTCTTGCCATCCTTTGTGGAATAGTGTCGTTAGCATTTTCAAAACTTTTCTGTCCAAATTCGTGACCATTTCAGTAGTAATATTATCGTGCCCAGCTGCTTTGTCACTCTTTAACTTCTTCACAGCTTCTATTATTTCTTCTATTTTTATTTCTTTATTTCTTCTTGTTATTCGTGGTCTCCACTGTTTTCTATGTTATTTGTTTTGTTTTCTTCCCCTCCAGTGTTTCTTGTGGTTGATCTATTGTTAACATTTCTTCAAAATACTGTTTCCTTCTTATTACAATATCTCTTTTGCGTCCCAATGTTCTGTCATCGTTGGCTTTTATGTGGGTAATTTTGTGAGATTTTCCTTTCCGCAGCGATCTGAGTACTCTATAAAATAGTTTTTGATTTCCGAGACGATCGCATTCCATCTTCTAGCTAAATTCTTCCCGTGTTTTTTGTTTCGTTTGTTTAACTATTTACTTGATTTTGAAACTCTGTTATTTGGATCTATCGTAGTATTCTCCTGTTTTGTTACCAAAATATTCTTTTCATTTCTGTTTCTTCAATTTCATTGCTGTTTTTATTTCGTTGCTCCACCAATTCGTTTGTTTCTTGCCCTCTATAATTTTGGTAGTTCCACATATTTCTTTTGCTGTTGTTACTAATATTTCTTTAATGCATTACCATATTACTTCAGTTGATGAGTCGTTCATGTTTTCGTTGATTTTACTGATCTTCGCTTCCACTCTCACGTTATATGCTTTTGTCGCTTCTTCTTCTCCCAGTTTATGTGTTTTAATTTTTTATTTGACTATGTTTTTCTTCTTTTCCTTCTCTTGTACTTCCCCCTAACTTTCTGTTCTTATTACTAGTTTTAACAACACTAAGTGGTGATCAGAATATATTTCTGCTCTCTTTTTCACTCTTGTGCCGTTTATTTCATTTCTATATCTTCTGTTTATTATTATGTAATATATTATTAATTTTTCATTTCTGCCCAATACTTCTCTTGTATACTTGGGTATATCTTTATGCATGTAGAAGGTATTTGTTACTATGAAATTGATAAGTATACAAAAATCAATCAATCTTATGCCATTATACAATATAGTAGTACAAGGGTACTACCATATTATTTCACCTCTTTTTCTTTTTATACCGTTCCAATTTCATGTTATTTTCATGCAGTCGTTTTTTAACCTATACATAATTTTATTTTATAATAATATTCTCATTTTTTAATGTATCATTTTCTTCAATTCTCTTAGTTTCTTATTGTTTTGAACTTGATCTAGCTTTATTTGGTTCACATCGAGTGTTAATTATTGCAGGAATTCTAAGACTTTATCTAATTTGCGCTCTTTCCTTTCTTACTGTTTTGGTGGTGATCTGCATGTTTTTCTGTCTTTGGAGAAAATGTTTGCTTCTACGTCACTGTCCTCCCCTTCTCTTCCTCTCTTTCATTTGTCACCGTCCGTTGGCTTGCCATCCGTATTAACCATTTCTGTTGTTTGGTTACTTGTCTAGCTAATATTCAAAATTTCTTTGTATAAATAAATAATAATATTCTTTAAGCCCTCCTTGTTCTTGATTTGCATGCGGCATCAGACTGCACTTGCCTATCAGTCCGGGTCGACCCCTCGGAGACCGATAAGCGCTTCGCTTGGCTTTTACGCACAGAGTATTCTCACAAAATTTTATAGTTATATTAATAAATTAGTGGATTTCCTATCAACTAACCATGTTCTTTATTGTCATGGATGCCTAACATGATATGGCCTATCTACATTTATCTTAAATTTTCTCTCACTTTCACTCTTTTAAATCTACTTAAAACTTATGTGTGGGGGAGCCGATGTAATTGGTACTTGCGTCGACATTCTACATTCCATTCATATAACTGATATCTTAAATCATTGTTTAATGATGTTAGTGAAGATAGCAGGTTTCTGTAATAATACAACTGGAACAATATTAAATAACTCTTTAAAATAGCGCCTCAAATGTCGACTCTTGAATTAAAACGCATTCAAATTCCTTCTACAGCCAATTTTTAAGCAAAAACTTAAAAATGTTCTTTGTCGTTTCGTTGTAGTAAGTGAAACATTAGTTCACTTCCATTCGAAATGCAAATGACAAAGCATAAATAGATAATACCCAAGATCTCTAAATTTCTGGAAAATATAAAACCTAGCCTTCAATGGGATAGGTTGTGGTTACTATTATAATTTTTATTTATTCCAAAAGTTAAAAGAGAGTCTCCAGAGCACAAAAAAAGCCAGATAAAAGTATAAAAAAAACAGTACTATATCCTATTAACTTGTCAACTCACCAGATACATATGGCGTTTCAATGTCAAATTTACTCCTCATCATGTTTATACACGGAGAAGTGCCCCAAACCCTAACCAAAACCACAGCCAAAAAAAGAGGTAGAGGTAGAGGTGCTAAGAATTCCCAGATTGGAACAGACTACCGAAGTGGTACGAACATGGCAATTCCAAAAGTTAATGTAAGAACACTCATAGATAACCAACTTTATAAATTAGAGAAACTTAATAAAATTACATTGGATATAATTGGATAAAATGCATCGTGCATTAAGAACTATAAAATACAACAAAGTACTAAGCAAGAATGTAATTTTTGTAAAAAAAAACAAATTTACTGAGAAATCTTTGTCGTAACTTTAATTTATGTCTAGAAGAAGGCAAAATTCCAAATAATTGCAACACCATATCTTATTTTTTTCTATAAATAATAAATTTATATTAGTGCTTAATTATTTTTTATCATTCTTTTATTTATTGCTTCAATTATCATTTTGATTAACGTTATATTTCATTGCTATATTTCTGACAGAAATGAACAAATATTGCTGTGTACGATACGGTACGATAAGAAATTTTCCAATTGTAAAGCAATTAAAGGAATTAACATATTGCGAGACATCAAACAGTAACCTTATGTAGTAGAAATTAATGCGCCCTTGCACGAGCGCCACCAACAAAAGGATGAGTAGAAACAAAAGGAAAAAGCCCGTTGTGTATGCAGCGGGAATCGAAGAGTGTCAAACTGTCAGGTCGACTTGATGGAGTGATTCATCTCGTGGCTAGCTAGATCTGTATTATAGAATTTACTCACCGCTTGCCCCTAACGTATCCACCCGCCAAATCGCTTCCAGACCTGCAACAGATTTGTTTTTGTAACACACAAGGAACACGCGAAGATTGCTCAAATGTAAATCAAATAATGGAAATTCTTAGTTGCTACAGTTATTTAATTTAGTTACTAATTTTTCTAAAGCAAGTTACGGCAACTAATTAATAAAATTAAAGTTTTTTTTTGCAACATACAAAATTAAAATAACTCGAACCAATATTATAATCAATATTATACAAATTTATGGTCAAATAAAAGAAACAACAAAAGAGAAAGTGGTAGATTTTTATATAAAACTGCAAACAGTATTAAATAGAACTTAAAAAAACAATATTAGTAAAAAGAAACTGAAATGCCAGGGTAGGTACAGATCATAACCGAGGAACGGTTTGCATAGAAAAGAGAAAATAAATTAAAATAGAAAAAAGATAAATAAGATTTGTCAAACAAATAATACAAGATAAATATGTGATTTTTGTAGAAGAGAAAAATTTTAAGAGTTTTATCGATTATATGTTACACAATCAAAACTTATCAGAGAGAATTCAACAATTTGAAACAAAGAAAAAAGCAGAGATAAAATAACCATATATCAGTAGTTACAACATGCTTAATTCAAACTAACAAGATAGAAGTTAACAAATAATATAACAAGATGGTAATTTATAAACTAAAAATAAAAAAATATGGAGAAATACCAAGGAATGACAAAGAATTTTAAAGACTAGAAATTAGAATGGTCTTTGAAAGAAAGAAGAAATAAAGAAATTAAGAAAAAACTAATACACAATTACAGAGAACTACTATAACAGAATTACGAAAAACATAATGGAAGCATAACAATCAGAAAAGAAACAAAAAGATGGACTAAAAAGAAAATGTATATACCAAATAGAAAGAGTGGGAAGAAGAAAGAAAAATCAATTGTTGAAATCAAAAGAAGAAAAAAACATCAACATATGGTTATTGTCAAACTACATTTTATGTCACATTATAACTGTTATATTTTTAGTTGGTACTCTAACTTATCAAGTAGCTTCGCTTATATGACACGAGTAAGTTTTGCACTTAATATCCCTTTAAATATATATGGGTTTGGTTGCGCGTCAAAATTGGCGGTGATAGTACCTCGGAGCATTGCAATCAAATTAGATTCTATCAGAAGGCCATAATAGCCTTAACATGTGAGTTTTAACTAAATATTGCATTTAAAACTCACATGTGAAAGCTATTACGACCTTCCGATAGCATCTAATTTAATTGCAATCCTCCAAGGTACTATCACCGCCAATTTTGACGAGAAGCCAAACCCACATGTGCGTTACATAATCACAATAAACCCAACATTCTAATTAAAACGCATCATTTCTACCTTTAATATAATCTGACAGAACACAGGCTCAATGCTGAACTAAAAACTCAAAAGACCAATACTAATTCAGTAATAGATACCCATCTCTTATAGAAGAAGAATTTAATGATCAACACACAAGTGCTGAAAAAATATCAAAGACTTCTCCAACATTTGTAACTGATGTTAAAAATATTTCTCTAGTTACACAGTTTTTAAACCAAACAGTTAAATAATGATAAAATATTAAAGTCCTCTTTGATAAGTAGGTCAAAATTTAGCTAAAAACCGCAAAATCATTTAAACGACTTTTATATAAAAGAAATACAATTTTTACACACAATGAAGTACACGAGGAGCGTGATTGTTGGCGTCACAATGAGTAATATTCTACAAAAATTACTCAAGTCAGAACCTTAAAAAACAGGAATAACAAAGTATTTAAAATATAGAACATTGGTCTTATGAGCCACTTCCTAGAAGAAATTTGTGAAACGTAGTAGGAACGAGGGAAGCGCTCTTCAGTACTCAAGTACTCTTTTATAAATACAGAAATATCAGCTGTGACATATATGTAGCTTTCATTGATTACTGTAAAACTTTCTATATAGTACGACATTGTATGATGGAAATTTTAAAGGATACTGGAATAATGACAATAACCTGCACATAATCTCAAAATTAGGTTAAATAACAACGAAAAAATCCTGATAGTCAACGAATCCACAACATTAGATATGCTAATAATTATTATCTCAGAAAGTTTAGAAGATTTACACCAACTTATGTGTGTTGGAAAACGGACTGAAGTACGGCTTTGATCTCAATATACAGTTATCAATAAAACCAAGTCCCAAATAGAGATCTCTTAATAAACCAACAAAAGATAGAAAGTTCACAAACATATGTATGTTATCACGTCATAGAACCAAAGAATTAGTGAAGTCCTCCTTTCTTACGTTTTCTCGATTCTATTTTATGGGGTCTCATTATAAACAGAAACAACTAGAGAAATAACAGTTTTTGAATTGTGACTTTTTTTCTTAAATAGACCACGTGCCTAATACAAAAATAATAACTATAGTCGCATTATGACAAACTAGAGAAAATATGACTTATTACAAAAAACAATACAAGAAAATATCTCAAAACAGCAAAGTCTATTTTTTTATGCCGTGGTAAAGTAATTATAACCAATATAATCACAGACATATAAAATGCATAAACATACTACAAAAATATGATATACTGTAGGTGGTGATTAGTTCATTAGGCCTGACTTTTGAATTCTACATATGATTTACAAAAAAATTTTTATAAACCCCGCATACATTTCCCATACCCATTTTTCCAATGCATCCGCTATACATTGCAACTACTTTAGTGCTGGCTTATACAAATAACTGGGGTATTCAAATTATTCGAATGTTTCGAATATTCAGGTTCACTGGTGAGCCTTTTACACTCTTTCTCAAATTAATGATTAATATAGCATGTGCTTATAACTTCTTACGATCCATCTACTTCCTTTTGCAGCCCTTTAGATCTACACGTTTTGCAACAGATTTTAAAGACGATGAACTGGCAGACAATAGAAGTGCGCACACTTCCGTTTTTGGAGTGCCTGCCACAAGAACTCCCGTTTGCGCACGCTGGCCTCCTGTCAAATTATCGTATGCCAAAATAAACTGCCAGATGTTATAAAAGGTGTAAAAAAGTTTATATAAAAGTTTTAACCATATTATAGACAGAAAGGACAAGTTATTAGAATAAGATGGAGACTCGCCTAAAATCATTCCTATAAAACAATTCGCGAGCTTACTACTGACATTCAAAGGCGAGTGCAAAAGTTGCAGACAAGCTGAGTAATAACGAACATTTTCGTATTACAACCAATTCTATAAACCTATTTCGTCAAGGTACAAAAAAATCACCATATTTTTTACAAGAACAATTCTTGATTTATACTTTTGAATTTTTATAAAAATAAATTGTTAAAAGGCATTACAATTTATACTTCGTAGAGTTGGAATAAAAAGTCCAAAGACTTTTGGAAACAATTTTCCCAGATTCCAAAATTCGCGAGAGAAACCGCAGAATAACGGCTACTACTTTAATTTCTTCTTTTATTATGAATTACCGAAGTGATTTCTTTTATGTCTTGATGTTGTTGTCTTTCTGATGCTTTTATAATTTTCTGCGACTATACAAGGATTAATAAAATATAAACCAAAATTCCTTTTCTACACGAAGTAGGGTAAACGGAAAAGAGCGCTGTCTAGCACTAGAATTTCTTTAGTTAGTATCACGATATCAAGAGGTATCCTTGTCCGATTTGCAACAGATTATCATCAAGCTTCTCACAAGACAGAAAGTAGAAACGTCCAAAATTTTGAGAAGGCTTAATACGGGAATAACACAGTTAAGAAGACTCAAGTGGAAAGGTAAAAGGCAATTAAAAATAGAGGTCACTAACATCTTCCGAGAGAATATTCATATTTTTCACTGCTTTCTCGACAATTGTTGAAATTGGTTATGAGGTCGGAATAAGCTATGCCAGTGCTCTGGCAATCTAAGACGTTATACTTCTTCATGACGACGTCCGGCGCTATACAGTTGTCCTCGAGCTCGAGAAAAAAGATTTGTTCTGGAATATTCTTCCTATATTTCGGACTTGTAGACCTACGATTATTTTTTGCTTGAATCACTAAAACAACCAGATTCGACTAGAATCTACTGCACGATTGGTTGGTGTCGCAATCATCTTCATTTTACAATAGCGGAATTAAGAAACGATCAATCCGTTTGGGCAAAGTGTTTTTCTAAGTCAAAAAATTATGTAGAAAAATAACTTTAAATGTTTATGTTTTTCTGCTGCTTTAATAAATTCGAAAAAGATAATTCCGGTTTATATTTCATTCAATCTTATAAATACTTATACCTATATATCAAGTAGTTTTAGTCATTCTTCCATTGTTATAAAGTTTATTTGTTTTAAATATTGTTCCTAAATCAGACGAGAATAGTTATCACTTTTTTATCTGTACAAAATTGTACCTGTATCTGCCCCTTGTTCCTTATCTTCTTTCAACTAAACTGTAAGGTAAATAAAAATAATAAAATTTAGTGTCATTAATCTTAACCGCAAAGTATAAAATGTCGCTGCAACTTTCAGAGACATGTGCAGCTACCTTTGTAAGAGTAATCCCTACATGCTTTTCCAAAAAAGTCATAATATTGTCAGCGCAATCAAAGCACCTAAGGCTTAACAGCGTTCCACCCTGTTGTTTTTCTTTTCCAGCCCGTAGAGCGAAATTCTACATGAGTATTAAATTAGGAATGGAGATGAATCGACCAACCGCGCAGACATAAGACGAGTCGAGAACGAAGTTCAACGTGAGTCCCATCAAATCAAATCAAAGTTTCACCTCACATACCTTTTGCAGTTTTATTTTCGAGTCGTCGTTCTATCAAGACCGGTCGTATATTTAGCGATCGCTTGCAGGCGCCACAAGCCGAGCGACCTCCCGGCGATATCTTAAAGCAAACTCAAAACCAAAAGCTATGCAGTGACCCCGTTTTGTTGATAACAAAGCGTTGACACTCTGAACGCATCCATTTGGCTCTCGTGAAACGTCTCGCTAGAAATCGATTTCGGCACTGGCACAGTGGATCGTGGTTTTACAAGTGCGCAGCCCGCCCGATCCCAGATTACCTCGCCAAGTTATGATTGATTTTGTTTTATTCAAGGTGGAATATTCATGCTTCGTACTTTTCATATCAAAGAAAATCCGATCAAAGGCAAGCAGAGAGTTTTCTGGAAACCGAGTGCGTTCTGGAGAGCTGCACTTTGAAGTGTATAGGGTTCGATTTATGTCAGGATTTGTTGCTGCTCCCTGCAGCGAAGGAGGCGCCGCTGGCTTCAAATTATTTTATCTCGTCGTTAGTTTTCTTAGAGCACCAAATGAGCTGCTATTTGCTAATTAGATGCTCTTAAAAATAGACGTGTGCGCTGGCATGCATTCTATCTATTAGCTAGCAAACGACATCTCTGGAAAAATAACAAGGGCGATTCCCTCACGGAACAACCCCGCATTTATATAAACCCGCACAAAAAAGCGGCGAAGACAAACAGCACTTGCACGTTTTACAACTTGCCTAAATGATAATTCCATTACCCGCTTTATACGCAGAGGTCCCCAAAATGTTTTCGGCCCTCCAATATCTCCAATTAATAATTGAGCAGCACCTATAGTAATTGTGAATTGAATTGGTCATTCCGACCACACCACAAAAAAAAAGCATTATTATAAATTAAAAATAAATAAACACTCTATTAACCTCAAAAAAATAAGTGATATGACTAGTTTAGTCCGCAACTGCAATAACTGATTAAAAAAATCCCCCAAATTTTATCCGCTACACAACAACTTTTACTGGAATAAACATACACATTTTAATTTTTATTTTATGTAAAATTCTAATATTACTGCACTAACTATTCATCGACTACAGATTTGAATATATCTTCGACCACATTTTGAGAAGCGCTGATCTAAGCTCCATTTACTGTAATAGCGGAACCAGGCGTGCAGCTTTAGCATGCGGATTACATTTGCCAACAATTAGTTAAATCGCTTTTAATCTGGTATTCTACTATATATGCATATATGTATTACATTAAGCCAACGTGCAGTTACCGCTGCTGCAAATGCATCTGCAAATGTTTATGTAGTCATCCCTTCTGTTTGACTTTCAATACGATTTTTTAGATATTAAAAAATATAACCGAAACACAGTAACAGACAATACTACATGGGTGAATCAAATATAAATAGAGTGAGGTAACGTTAAGAGACGCGGCCTCTGAGTATTATAGGTGAGGTTGTTTCAAAGGAGTTTCCCTAATAAAGTACCTTACAACACCTCTATGCCCTGTCTCAAGCCAGAATGAAAATGAAGGAGAGACAGAAGACTAACAACCTCTCTAAAAAACCTGGGTTTAGTTAGTCCCGCTAATAGCATCCAGTAAGGGTCCCTATCCAGAGTACAAATAACAGCCGGGGCTTTGGTGACCCAGCATCAGGGGGTATAACCCGATACCACTTGTAAAATCATTCAGAAAAATATTACGAGCCTCGAAACCGGACGGTCACAACGACGGCGACAGGAAAGAAATAGGACAATATTGCGGACGTGAAACATCACATCTCTTACAGGAAAATAATGCGAGATTATAGACAAAAAGGTTTTCAAAATAAGGTGTGATAGAAGAAAGAATAGAGGAAGACCCAAACGAAAGTGGGAAGACAACATCTATGAATCAATTAGAGACCTTAACACAAATCCGAACCCTTGCAAAGGATAGAAATTCTTTCAAACAATTCTTCAAATCCCCAACACCGCGAGGCACGATGGGAGAAAAGAAAGTGAAGTGAAGTAATTAAACAATAACAATGGTTTCTTTCATTTTATTCTCATATCCTAGAAATTAGGGTTTTTTTAATGTGTCTGTTTTTTCTGTTTTAGAGATATTCGGAACCACAGCTATAACTTTCGTGAGACGACGCTTGGGTAAGGAAAATCATCCAAATTGTATGGTGCCGACTATTAAATCTTGGGGGACAAAGACGGGCGGCTAGAAGAAGAAATTCCAAATAAAATAAGCAAAGCAAACAGACTATATTACTACATAAACAACACTATAATAAGAAAAGAAAAGCTAAGCATCAAAGCAAAGCACTTCTTTAAAACTATATATCTCCACACACTACTATATGGATCGGACACGTAGACGATGCTGAGATGAAGTACCTGCAAAAAGTACTGGGAAAAAAGATAGAATAACAAACAGCAGTATAAGAAACGATTTAAACCAACAACCAGTGATAAATGAAATAGATAAAAACAACTGAAATGGTACGGGCACCTTATCCGCATGAAGACTGATAGATACCCAAAAATAATAAAAGAATAGTAACTCACGTTACTACTTCTTTAGTCAGCGTCAAGATGTTAAAGTAAGGCGGTACCCTCGTCCGTAGCACAAAACCCTTAAGAAAACAAAAGTGAACGCGTACCATAAACAATTTTTTTAAAACAAAGAAGCAATTTTAAAATTAAAACTATGATTACTAAAAAATAACAATAGAAGGAGAACAATGGGCAGTATATCCTAATAAACAAAAAAAAAATAGAAAACAATTAGCAAAAAGGGTGAAAACGGGAGTAAATATGACGAGAAAAGCAGTGGGAAAAGGAGAACGACAAGATAAAAGAAAAAAAAAGTGAAAATGTGGTTCGGTGAAACCAATATTAAAGGTGGGAAAAATAAAATGTATGGAAAAATGAATCTAAGCAAAATAATAATTCTAGCATTACAAGAAATAAGATGGAAAGGAACAAAAAATAGACAAGAAAAGTATTCAATAAAAGAAAAGAATAACAAGGAACTAATGGTACGGCGTTAAAATTAGAAATATAATCGTAGAGTTATTTAAAAGATACTTAAGGATAAAAAAAATTCCGTGACCAATATCGCAAATTCATATGCACCAACAGACCAAAAACTACAGTGAAATTTTATAAAATTCATAACATAAAAACTTTGCAATAGGTACTATTTCTACCAAATCTATCTAAAGGAAAAGTTTTATAAAATATTTCAGTACAAGAAAAATCATGTAATTGGATACATGGTTAATACTAGAAAAAACAAAAGAAAACCAGATCAACCACATCTTAATAAAAAAAGACCAATAATGTAAGACGTACAGTATAAATACTAATCACTAATTAGCAATAGCAAAATTAAATTTGAGAAGAGGGTAGGAAAAATAGGAAGATGGAAAGGAAATGGGAAACAGAATATCTAAAAAAATAAAGGAAAAAGAAGAAAATATAAGACAAAATTTCAAACATAACTAAAAAAATAATAGCAACATAGAGCAACATACAATAGGAAAAAAATAAGAACACTACAGAAAATAATATGTTGACAATCGTTGCCACATATTTCTAAAAAGAAAGAAAGAAGCAAAACTAAAATAACCATGATCTAATAAAGAAGATGACAATGAAATACTTAAACAAATTAGAAAAAGCAACAAAAATATTTAAAAAAAAGTAGAGATGAATAGCCGAAATAATGGAGGGGTACCAGAACATATTCAGACAAGGAAAATCGATTATGTAATAAAACAAAAAGTAGAGAAATGTTATGAAAACGTCACTGCAATAGAGATAGCATTTAGAGATTTTAGACAGACATTTAGCACGTTAAAAAGAAGTATGGTTATAAAAAAATGCAAGGAATTTAAGTATACACGAAAAATTGATAAAAACGATAGTAATTATAAAAAATAACAACAGTTAAACTTAAAGAAAGTATGATCGACAAATTTAAAACAAAAAAGGTCATGAATAATATAATAAGAAAACTATAACCAACAAAGGAAAAAAATAATAGCGTATGATGATAATATAGTTATATAAATAAGAGGTTTTTAAATAATTAGAAGAGAATGCACGTAAAAAAGAACTGGCCATAAACAAAACTAAAATATAAAAATAAGAAAATGTATGGGGTCCCATGATATTAAGCACAATACATAGATTAGTCACGACAAAAGAAAAATTAATGGGTCCCAGAATAAACTACGAGTTATTACAGGATTTGAAAATAAAAGATATAAGGAATATTGAAATAAAGATAATTTAATGGTTTGGACATGTGATGAGGATAGAAGAGGAGACAATGGCAAAGAAGATAACAAAATAGCAACCTATGAAAGCAAGGAAGAAAGAAAGTCCAAAAGTTAGATAATAGGACTAAGTCATAGAGGATCTCAAGGAGTTGGCAGTAAAGTAAGCAAATGTTATTGACAGAAAAACATGGGGAATTATAGTGACAAAAGACGTACACAAAATTTCGTCGATAACTTTTCTAATGCTCGCTTTTAATTCAAGAATCGTTCTTATTTTTATAGCATAAATTTTGGTCTTCACAAATCCCCGGAGAAAAAAATTGCACGGTATGAGATTGTAAGATCTTGGTATGCAGTTTACTTCGCAGTTTTGCTCTAACAATTGGATTGTTTCACTTGTCGTATGATTTAAATCCATACAGTTCAAATGAGGACACAAAAAATTTCCTATCATCTCACGATAACATTCATCACTGATAACACTGCGTTTTCGGTCTCATTTTCAAAAAATAATCACCAGTATGAAATACAGATTAAACTTTTATTCTTTGGATATGCATAGGCGGTTCGTGACCCAAAGATTTTCTATGCTTCAAATGCGATAATCTTGCTTATTGATAATTTAAATACTGCGTTTCTTTTGGGACACTTTTTACATCATGTTTGTCCAAGGGATCAACACCACCAAATCGCGCACGAACACTTCGACAGCAACGTCATCATCAAATCTCTGTCCTCTAAGGTGATTCAAATCAATCGCGGACGACAAGCACAGACTGTATGAAAGGTGTTCCAATGTGGTCAAGAACTATTAATCGGCGGCCATCCTCCAGAAGGCGGCGAATGATGCGAATGCTCTCGTCGGTTACGCTAGCCCTCAAACGGTATCGGCAACCTTCATTTTCAACTGCCATGTTTGTACCACACATACACTTGAGTTGTCTTAAGGTTGTTGTACTAGAATAAATTGATAATAAAGAGATAGTGCAAGATACCCGGAAGAGAAATCCCCTTATACATCCCCACCTATAACGCTTAAAAGCCGTGTCCCTCTCTTATTCTTTGTTCCTTAGTATTATTTAGTGTTGGAAACAATACTATACCATGTCATAGTAAGTAACCTCATTAATCATTTTCTAATTTTAATTTCTGTGCACAATACTTGTAAGTCGATATTTATAACAGTTCCTGCGACAACCACCGATCGTTAAAAACGACAGTTCTCCACAACTCTCAGACGTTTTCCTCTGGTTCCAAGAGATTGCTGTAGGTCTCCGGGTACAACTCTATCGGCAATGCGTTCTTCGCACAACATGGATGAAACATCGATTACTTATATACCAAATTGGCTAGTACATACGTAACGAAGCGTTCGTCTAAGAGCAGAGAGAAATGGGCAGCACAACCAGTAATTGCCTAACTAGAAAATCTTCCTCTTGCGAGTTCAAACAGCTGGCCAGGTTTCCAATTTTATTATTTTACTTTGATTCAACAGTTGAGTGTAATAATTGTGTCTAGTTACCTACAAGAATGTAGTTCAACAATTCACCATTTCATTTACTACATTGGGTATCAAAAATCCACACAACTTCCTAAAATCCAACTCATCCAACATAATCTCTCAGCAAGTGACTGTAAAAAAAGTAAAAATAAATAAATCAGTTATTTTCACAAACTCTCTTTTTGAGTCACATGAATGCTTGTTTTAAGTCTTTGACATCTTCTCTAAACGTACAACTAATTGTTTAAATGTCCATCATAACTAACTTGGCAGGCATAGATGCGAGCATTGAAATTTTGTAGATTTTCAAGATATCTTTTTTGCTGACTTATTAGCATAAACTTTACTTTTCGAATAATTCCATAGACAAAAGTCTAAAGGTGTCCGGTCGCCAGATCTTGGCAGCCAATTTACATCACCATTCCGTGAGAGAGCACGTACAAGGAATCTCATACGCAATATCGCGATGTTTTTTCACGTTGTGTAATATTTAACATCATTTTGTTGGAAGTAAACATCATCAGTGTCAATTCCATTTAGTTGACGCCGTAGAACATTGCATTATAACGTCCTGCATTCACCAAAACAACATTGGCGTAATTGTTCCTAAAGATAAATGGGCCGATGATTCTTCCGGACCATAAATCACACCAAACCATGCATTTTTACACATAAAGTAGTCGTTCGTAAATTATTTGAAGGTTTTCTTCTCCTCAATTGCGACAGTTTTGTTTACTGACTGTACCATTTGACGTAAAATAAGCCTCATCGCTAAAAATGATTTTATGCGCAAAATGTGGCTCTAATGCCCTTTATTGTAACATCCAAGTAACAAAATTTCTGCATTGCTAATGATCCGTCTCCGTCAACTCTTGCGTAAAATTCTCCATCAACTTTTGAGATTTACCAATTAATATTGATGGGTAATTTGCGATACTTTCCCGTATAAAGGCAATGTTTTCAGCAGAATGATTAGTTTTTAATCTTCCTGAATGTGATTTGTCGTGGACTGACCACATTCATAACAAGTTTTTATGACTTCAATACTTCAATATGATTAAATTTGTAATGACACAACTTAATGTGTATCAAATTTCACCGAAAACAAAATAAATACTATGTGGTTATAGTCACTTAAAACCCTATAGTTAACAGTAATAGAATATACGTTTTAAACAATTAGAATAATTAATCTAATGATCTCTGAATGACATCCGCGGTTCAACTCAAAAATTCACTTTATTTTGCTTTATTTTCATTTTCTTAATAGTATCAAATATTTTCGAAGCTACAAGTGTCCACCCTGTAACACAGAACTCCCAATAGCCCAAGCGATCGATAGAGATGAGCTTGCGAACAGCAAAGCCTCTGCCATCTGGCGGCGCGTGCACGAAACTGCAGTCCCGTAGGTGTACTCAACTAGAAGCCGACCCCAAATCCAAAGCTCCTCCTCGCGGGAACATGGTAGGGAAAATGGGAGGATAGGCTCCGAAATTAGCCAGGAGGAAAGTGTAATGGCTGCCTGCTCTGTCAGATATCGAGGCGGATAATAAGAGATACCTTATTATCCTCGAGCTCCTGGTTGAGTAATGCTTCTAATTTGATCTCGTGGGAAATCTATCTAGCGGATCGAATGCTGCTCGACGTTTAGCCAGAGCTTGACTAAATCTGGAGTAATTAGTTTCATCGCGGAGCAATTACGGTCGCCTGTTTCGCACAGGACCTTTAAAGCTATTCAAATAGGAAGTAGAATTCAGATACATTTGCCGTTGCGTTGACAGTTTTCAAGAAGGACCAACATTGTTATTAGGGGAAGGTTCAACCAGTGAGCTGTCCAACGGTAGTCAGCGGGAACAAACGCAAGAAAACAGATAATATCACGTTTCCTGCGCGCCCAGTGGACCAAACTGTTCGGGCTCCTCTTGCGCCACTAACGATGTAATGACACGTCTGCCCGTCTCGAGTGGCAACAGACGCCATTCGCATCACCCTCTGGCGATGGCTACATGCTAAAAGCCACGGCTGCTGGGCAAATCGCCGTTAATTTGAGAACAACAGTCTCACCGGCCAAACGCCTCTCGTTATGGCGACTGACGCAGCAGTTTCGCCGAATTCGGCGCCGAAATTGGCCATTAAAGTAATATTCGGACGCGCTGCGGCGGCAACGCATCGGCAATTGGTATGCAATTCTGGGATTTACCGGCGCGCGGTGGCGTAATCCGGCAATCCTGTGAAATGCATTTATTAGACTGCAATTCCGCAGATATTCATAAAATATGGACGTGACCGAAATGACACAAATGATCATTCCGCGCGCTCCCGAATAATACGTGCCAATGCGGAATAATCGGGAAGTTAATGCGCGCCAACTAGTGCTGAAAATCGTGATATATGGCTGCCAAGCAGAACACCAGGAGAATTCTCATTAATTTGGGACTCTAGACACCACAAAACTAAACAAAGTGTAGACTGTTCTTGTATAATCCCTAGTTATATTTTCTTTTTTACTAAAATAAAATATTTAATGTTTCTAATGACAGACAGCATCAGATCACTACAGTGGTGGAAAGAAATATGAAAACACTCTAAAATTTGTCTATATCAAACAGAACCTTTTTAAATTAGCATCAAACAATATCTAGATGTAAAATCGGATAGATAGAGCCAAAAAAAAAGTTGCGATGGGCTAGGCACAGATTTATTTGTTTTATTGGAATTTTTAGAACTTTGAGGTGAAAATAATTATAAAAGCAAGATGTAACATAAACGCCTTTATTTTTCAGGTTTTCATACTTATTCTCTCCTAAAGCTTATATCAGAAGATATTATCTGAAGAACGCTCAAGAAATAAGACTGGAAAGCATACCACTAGGAAAACCGTTCAATAAACTTGAAAAAGGAAAGATACTGACCTACAACTAGAGCAACATGACAAATTGCTACCAAAGTCGATCGCTCCTCTATCGTAGTTGACAATTTTATCAAGAAGAAAACCGACTATGGGAAGAAACCCCTTCCGAGAAGGCCGAAGAAACTATCAAGTAGAGATATGCGCCAAATTCTGGCCGCAATTCAGAAGACCAAAGTTTAACCAGCGAAATTCAGAAGGGATTGAACATCCGCATAACACCTGGAAGGGATCGGCAAGTGATCAACAAATCCAAACTTTTCAAATGACAAAAACGGTTAGCCAAACTACAATGAAACCCAAATGAAGTTTGTCAAAAAAGATTGAAAAAAAAGTGGTCTTCGGCGACAAAATGAAGTTTAATTTAGACGGCTTTAAGACCATGATAAGCCTAAGCATTTGTGGTGGCTCAGTGATGATACTGGGCGACTTTAAATGGAACGGCCCGATTGGTCTTAAAGGACTACCAGCAATTGCTCAGGCAACACGTATTGCCTTTTGGTGAACAAATTTCAACAGAACAATGCCGCGGTGCACTCTTCTTGGATGGGTGACCGTATATAAAATTAAGCTTTTAGAGTAGCCTACCAGCAGTTTCGACTTAAACCCTATCGAGAATTTTTGGGAAATTATTGTCAACGATTTAAGAATGGCAAGCAGTATTCCACTGTCTCTAATCTCAAGGAGGCTATTAGGCAAACTTACCATAATATAACAGAAGAAAACAGTCAAAAACTTAACGGGTTGATGTCAAATCGACTATTTAATGTTATTCAAAACAGTGGCAGACAAGCAAAGTACTGATATGTAAAATTTGATATATTAAAGTAGGTGCCTTTATAATTGAACATTTTTGAAAAAAAAAATGCAGACCTGTTCTCAATAAATATTTTTGTCAACTGGACCAGTTTGCTAGGCGTCCAAATTGACATAGGATTACAACTACTGATACGAACTCTGGCAGCATCTGACGTGTTCTTTGAAATTGGCAAAAAACCTAGTGCCTTTATCCTTATTTCCACCATTGTATCCTGGCCAAAGATTTAATCGAAATTTAACAGTAAAAGCACAACTCTTAAAATAAATTAGAGAAGTTTTAAACTTCACAACTAATCGCATGATTTCACTCTTCATATGCGTTTCTTTATTTTTATCTCTGCTTCTCTAGTTATGAATCCGTAACTTTCAAGTTTTTGCATTGTATTCAGAAGTTCATTCCTCAATATCTTTAATTGCTGTCTATGATCTCTTGGTACAGCTTAACTATTAATGACGTGCATCAATTATCAAAGACATCTTCATCTCTTATTTCTTCTCATGGTTTGATATGACTACACTCGTTTGTCTTATTTCTATTAGTCCTTTTATATTTGCTATGTTTTCCTTTTCTATGTCCCCAATTCTTCTCTTTCATTGGTATATTTTCAAGCTCTATATTCTACAGCATTTTTTATTTTTGGAATTTACAATTTTGATTATATTTTTCAAGTTTGCCTAAGTAACTTGTTTGGTTTTTCTTATTCTTCACAATATTTAGCATTCCCCCTCCCCCGTATATTTATTTAGTTTTTCCAACATCAATGTAATGTACATTTTTCTTTCCCTCGTACTAAATATTGTAATTGTTCTAGTTAATGTTATTCTCCGACACTTGCAGCTTCTCTGTCTGAGATTTTAAAACTTTGAAAGCTACGGGGAAGATTTGCAATGGAGTACAATGGATGCCATACAAATTGAAGGAAAGGGGCATTAAAAGACAAAAAGGCGTGAAATTGTTAGTGGGAATAAAAAGTGGATATATTTCGATAATCAACTTACGAGGCTAAACATTACCATCGACACCAAAATAGAATATTTATGATAAAAACGTAATACTTTGCATTTGGTGAGACCATCAAGGTGTGTTGTACTTTGAGCTGTAACGAAGGAGTCAAACGATCTTTATTAATAATTCGAGCCGAGCTTTAACGGTCAAACGTCCAGAATACGCCAAAACGACCACATGTTGCAAAACAGATCAAAAACACATAATCACTATATACTTCTTATTTAAATCCGCTAATATGAAAGTGTTTAATATTCGTTTTATAAGTTTTAAATTGACAGAACGGTAGAAGAACGTCATAGCTAACGATGGCTCTTTAATTGATGTGCTTTTTTACTTTTTAAATACATCCATTGTTTGTTTCTTAATCCGCTAGTTAGAGACTTGCTTAATAATCGCATATTGTCTATTGAGTATTTAATAACTTCTAACTCGGTAACATAATATATGTAAATAAATTTCATCATCCAATTTTAGGAAGGAACCTTTCTCTCGAGGTTTGTCATATTTCTTCCATTGTTCCCCAATTAATCGGGTTTCCAAATTATAGCAATTTTTCCCTTAGTATAATTACTATTAGCTAATTTGAAACTGTATATTTATATAATTAGTTGTTCTTTTGTATATTTATGGCAAGGGGAGGTTTTCCGTCTGTCAACTTCAAAATATCTTTGTCTCGCGGTAGTGGTAGTAGCAAAGTGAGTCAGTTTTCCCTGAGTAAGTGACCAGCTTTCTCAGGTGTCCCACTCTAGTCAGTTTCCGACCTTGCTTAACTAATCTTCCACAAGGGTAAGCGGTAGTAACAGGATACCTTAAGCCTGAGAAATGTAGCAGGATACACCCTACGGGACAGCCAACGTAATGATGACATAAAAAAATTAAACATGTTTAACATAATAAAAAATTAAGAAATATATACAGAGGTGGTACGACCATCTACAAAAAAAATAGAGAATAACAGACTAACCTAAAAAATAATATAGATGTAGCGCAAGAGGAAGAAGATGCATAAGCAGAAAAGAATTAACACAACTGATAAAATGAGAAGCATAAAAGAGAAAAATAAAGAAAAGTTGTTCTCTTGTTTTCTTTAAAACCTCATGCCATCTAAATTGTTGATCATTTTAACTTGTAATATAAATTTGCCTGTTCCATGGCAATACAGCGATTTATCGTCATAATAAAAGTTTTTAACTATTTTAATTCTAACCCTAATTCAGCAGGGCAGGCGAGCCCACTAATAAATTAAATAAGACCCGGTCGCATTCGATGATCTGCTAGATCGTTTCCGGAAAACTGGCGCATGCTGACTAAATCCTACGCCTATGAGAAAAACAAAGAGTTAAAGAAAAAAGTGAGGGGATTTAGCGTACCCGGAAACCCAGGGTTTGATCGTCGTTATTATCTGGTTATTATTTATTTTTAAACCTACATGCACTTACAGAGCTCATTTTGCCCGCATAATATAAAATAAAAAATATTGTTATTATTAACTTTAAACCATACAGTTTGCAGCATCGTGCATTTAATATAAATAGTTAAAGCAAGTGTCGTCCTACTTTGCAATTTCTTACTTCTTGGTATTTTGATATATCGTCGTCGTTTTTTCTTTTTTCTATCAGCCGTAGTTTTTTATGCATTTTTTATCCTTTTTGAGGCCGCTCTTTTGGTAGAAACGCTATATTATATAAACTGATCTACTTCTTATTGTATTGATCAATCAACAGAACACTTTCCATTCCCCATTTTCTGATTCATTCGATGTCTTTGGGCGTTTATTTTAAAGCATATTATTTTAAACGCGAGGCAGTTGTTTGCGCTACGAAATAAAACAAGGTTATAGAAAAATTTAAAGTTCTAAGAGCACACAGTTTATATTTATTTAAAACCTTATTTTATTTTGTCTCGAAACATCCCCCGCGTGCTTAAAATTTTTGGACTACCTAACACCCCATAATGTTATTTTTTATATACAAATACATAGCTTTTTACATCTAACCATTTAAACACATGAAATGGCAAACTTTAGCTTTAACTTTAGGTTTTTAGAAGAATAGTTTAAAGATAATACTTCATAACGTCGTCGAATCTATTAGTCCGTTTTTGGAAAGTCAATTTTAATTTTATTTAATATTTTTTTAAATTTCAACCATTACAAATGGCCCTATCAATTAACGATTCTTTGTAATTGTAAAGAATCATATATATATATATATATATATATATATATATATATATATATATATATATATATATATATATAGCATAGAGAGGAAATATGAAAAATGCTTCTGTCATACGGAGTGTCACAATTTTAAAATAAAACGTACAAGAAAATTAAATTTATTCTAAACGAAAAAGAAAGAAGATGAAAATAAAATAAGAAAAAACAGAAAATTGATAATCCGTTAATTATTTTTTAGTAAGCCGTTTTTTACCCTAAATTAATTATGATGGCAATCTTAGCCAAATTGATTGCAGCGATTTACATATGTTGCGAGACTTTCCTCCTATCCCTTCATAAATAAAGCATATTTGTGTAGATTATATTAATCTCAATAAAAACTAAAAATGAACCAACATACAATCAAAAGCTGTGACGTCATCTGTTGATGAACAACAAGACGTCAGCAGCGATTATTCCGTATGCGGGTAACGTGTAGAAGAGCATTTTAAAAATTTTGCATGTAATTTGATTTCAATTTTCAAACATATGAGTCGACTGCAACATTTTTAAAGTTGTTGTACGTACGATAATAAAACAATTACTTCTAATAAACTAGTCTACTACTTATTTATTTATACAAAGAATTGGGTAATAAGCCTTAGTTAAAGGCTAATAGGCGGTTTCCTATACCCGGACTTGTGACTTCTCGGGATTGTAAGATAAGGGTTGACCTACACTAATTAGCATTTTGACCTACGAGGTCGGGAAAAAAAAGGTCGGGCCCTGTTAAAATTTCAAAAAAGTTTGCAAAATGAGTTTTCCATCTCTTTATCTTAAGCAAAAGAACACGCAGATTTAAAAACAAATAGAAACAGATCGTATACTGAGCTATGATGAGATTTAAGTCCAGCATCTTTAAGTCAAAAGAAGTAAATATGGAATGACAAACAAAAGGCAAACATATGCCCAATAAAGCCAAAACAAAGCTTTTTGCAAGAGCGCTCTAGTCACTGATTTCTTAACCAAATAAAACACGCTGAAAGCTTAGCACTACTGCAATTTTCTAGTAATCTTCAGTAAGCATTGTACTATAGTAGATCACCTTTTTACAGCTTTAACTTCAATCCTTTAAACTTTCACTTATTTGAGGCCTTAGAAGCAACAATAAGGTAAAGGCAATTGTGTAAAAAAAACTTGAGGATAATCATTAAAAAGTTACCTATTATTTGAATCAAATGCATCGATAAGGAAGAGGCGCACGTAGCCTTTTGTGTTGTGTTGTCGTATCTCGCTTTATTGAAATATTTTAACAAAGTGTCTTTTAAATTTAAGTCATCCGCATAATAATGCCAGTTCATACAAAACATTGAAGCAGCAACAATTTGAACTTTATGTTATCTCAAAAAGATTAAAACAATAAATAAAAGAACAACATTTTTAAGAACAACGGAGAAAAAGTGGATGAAAAAATATTTATGAATCTACTCCTTGAACAAAGAGGAGAAAGGAAGAATAATATAAAAGAGAATACATGTATCTTCTTCTTAATAATCAATCCGCAGATTGGTTTGCAGCGCTCCATCGCCAGCCATTCTCTTCATGTTGCTATAACTATCAGTGCCAGCGTATTTTATTGCTTCTTTTATAAATTCAAGCCGTGGTCTTCCCCTTCCTGGTCTTTCTTGCCTTTGCCCTTCTATCACATTTATTATAAATTGATTATGTCTGTATATATGTCCTAGCCATCTATGTCTTCTTTCTTGTATCAGTTCCCATATAACGGGTGTTTTTTATAGAGATATAAAACTTTAAGTTGGCAACACTTTTTTAACTGGCGACCATTTTGTCAGCTGTGAAGTGATTTATGTTTAGTTTGGTTTGGCATTTCAACATGAATAGACTGACGCCTGAACAACACTTCCAAATTGTGCAAATTTATTTTGAAAATCATGGTTCTGTTTGAAATACGTATCGCGCACTACGTCCATTTTACTGTCAACATAATCGTCCATCAGAGCAATTAATTCGATTAACTATGGAACGTTTTCACACCACGTTTACTCTAAATGATAATACGCATCCACAGAGACGTCGTACAGTGCGTACAGAAGAAGTCATTGCTGCTGTAGAGCGTAGCGTAGAGGAAGACCCGAATCAGTCTATCCGCCATCGTGCACAGGAATTGGATATGTGTCCATCCACTTTATGGAAGATTTTGCGGAAAGATCTTGGTTTGTGTGCTTACAAAATCCAACTCGTGCAAGAATTGAGGCCACACGATCACCTAGCAAGGCGTAGATTCGATAAATGGGCCCAAAACAAGATTGCCGTTGATCCCGATTTTCATAAGTGAATTTTGTTTAGCGATGAAACTCACTTTTGTTTGAATGGATACGTCCATAAACAAAACTGCCGTATTTGGAGTGATGGTAATCCTCAAGTGTATGTTGAGACACCGTTACATCCAGAAAAACTGACTGTTTGGTGTGCTTTATGGGCTGGTGGAATCATTGGTCCGTATTTCTTTAAAAACGATGCTGGTCAGAACGTTACAGTCAATGGCGACCGCTATAGAGCCATGATTAGTGACTTTTTCGTTCATCAATTGAACAACCATGATGTGCAGGAGCTGTGGTTTCAACAAGACGGTGCAATATGTCACACAGCTCGTGCCACAATTGATTTATTGAAGGAAACGTTTGGTAACCGCATAGTTTCACGTTTCGGACCCGTGAATTGGCCTCCAAGATCGTGCGATTTAACGCCGCTAGACTATTTTCTGTGGGGATATGTGAAGTCGCTAGTCTACGCCGATAAGCCCGAAACGATTGACCACTTGGAGGACAACATTCGCCGCGTTATTGCCGATATACGGCCACAAATGCCAGAAGATTATCTTTCGAATAAAGTAAATTTCATGTCAATTTAAAAAAACACACTTTATGTCGGTCTTCGTCGATTCTTTCTAGCACTTCAGCATTTGTAATGCGGTCTGTCCATTTTATTTTTAATACCCTTCTCCAACACCACATCTCAAACGCTTCTATAGCTTTTTTATCCGGTTGGCTGAACGTCAATATTTCACACCCATATAGAGCTATACTCCATATAAAGCTTTTTACTAATCGTTTTTGAAGGTTTAGTCGAATGTTATTAGAACATAGGAGGTTTCTTTTCCTGTTAAATGTAGCCTTAGCTTGTGAAATTCGTTGCTTAATATCTGTTGTACTTCTTCCATCTTGAGTTATTCTGCTTCCTAGATATTTAAATGTTTTCGCCTGCTTAATAAGTACGCCGTTCAGTTTGATATTAATTTCTTCAGGTTCTTTGGAGCACACTAGTATTTCAGTTTTCTTTTTGTTGATATTCATTTTATATTTTTCTTCTAGTATATTTTCCATACATTGTAAAAATCTATTTAAGTTAGTTTCATCAGGGGAGATGACTGCGATGTCGTCCGCGAACCTCAGCATTTGTATTCTTTTCTTTACATGTATACGCTTCCTTTTTTCTTTGCGTACAAGCGTTTAAAAAAACATTTTATTGTTAGTTCTTTACTTATCTAGCTATTTTATTCTTTCGTGATTCTTATTTTGTTTTTCATTTACGTCTTCAATTTTCACTGTAACTCATAAAAAATAAATTTTTTTGTAGGACGATCTACATTAGAAGTGTTATCTATCAAATTTAATAATTTACATTTTTATATGCTTCGTCGTCGCTTTCTACAACTATACTGGGGTTTTTGAAAAGTGTGAAAAACAATAACATCATAATATAATAAACATCATAAATTGTTTTCTAACGGTCCATAATTTTTTCTCAATCAAGATAAAGTTCTATCTGTAAACTTTCGAACTACTAATTTAAGGGTTCCAGGGACTAGTGAAAGAAAGAAAGAAAAAACTACTAATTTATTTAAATGCATAGCTTCACCACCAAGTTGGTTTTAAAATTTGATGTACTTCTACCATTGCTTTTCCAAATATGAAATAAAGTTTCAGGGTATAATATCACCCAGGATGTTTATTACGACATACGTTCTCAAATGAAAATACAAATACCCAAGATACGAGTATTACCACACACCAATCTTAATTAGGTATTTGTTATAAGTAACTCAACGTGAAGTTCAACTTCAGCAGACTGCAATGGTTTTGACTTTCATTTCGCTCGCGCCACATTTCGTTAACTTATAGTCCATGTAATTTATTTAACTTTCAACCGATTTTTATAAAAATAGTTGAGTTTTGCCAAACCCAAACATTCTATCGCAATTATATAACTTTTTAAACTAATTTTAAGTCTGATGATAAATCGAATAAAACGTGTTTTCAGAAAAAACTTTACCAGAGCAGCGCTCGATGACTTCCAAGATTTTACTTCTTTCATTTCCGGTATCATTCGATAAATGTTCTGTTTGTCTAATAGATGTGAAGGCTTTCACGACCGGTGTTATGGCGCATCGTGTGGTTGATTCTCTGGTTATACGGGCGGAGTTCAGAAACTCTTGACGTTTTTAGAAGATTTTCTTCTAAAGATGTCTGCCGCAGTTGTAGACGAAACGTCAAGACTTTCTGAACTCTGACCACGGCCTTATAACCCGAGAACCAACCACACGATTCTGTTCGTCTAGACGACAACTTCTCGAATTATTTTTAAGTGGTCAAGCAATCCTGCATACAATAATTTTATGATTAGTACGAGGTCCAATATTTATGCTCCTGGTCGTGAATCATAAATATATTGAAAAGGTCTAGGGAGTTTCTATTATCAGCAGTCTCTGTTCACGCGAACTAAAGAAACAACTGCCTCTATTGTATGTGCACTATGCAAGTGATAACACTCGGAAAGAATTTAGCCGTTCGTAGCACTCAAAGTAAGAGCAGCGATATTATTACCAGAAATTCTCTTTCTCTGGGAAACCAAAGTGTAGTCTACCGCGAAGTAGAAAATCGTAGTGAATGTGCAAAGTTTGGAGGACATTAGCATCTTTAAAAATTGAAAAGAAGGGCATCAGTTCTCAATATTTACTTTACAATGTGTGAATGGGTCACTAGCAAAAGGCATCTTGTACAGAGTTATTGGTTCTTATTAAATTTCAAGTGAGACATCAGTTCACAAAAAAATGTGCAAAATAACCGTTATATATGTATTTCTAAAAATTAACTAGATTTGTAATGGAAGTTTTGAAAAGCAATATAAAATTTAAAAAGTAATAAAAAGAGACAAATATCAAATGTAGAAGATTTGTATCTTTTACCAGGAGGTAAACCAAAAGCAGAAGAGCCAGTGGAAATTCTACAAAGCGAAATTTAAAAACCACCGGAAACGACACACATGAATGAAGAAGAAGAGGAACTTGTAAATGGGAGTACGGAAATAACAATGACACAAGTAAAAATAATCAAATTTATTAAATCGCTAAAACTGGTAGAACTAGAAAATAGATGCAAAAATGAATAGCACTGTTATTCAGATAATATTTAAGAACTGAGAAAAAAACGTAATTATATCATTATATAAGAAGATAAATAAAAATAGCATTACCTCTGCAAAAAATATATACAAATATAAAAGAACAGACAACTAGCTTTTAAGAAGAGATAAAATATGTATAATTAGGAAAGTAACAGAAAGAGCAACTGGACAAGGAAAAGAACTATATCTAGTGTTCATCGATCTAAAAACCGCATTTGATAAGGTTTTAAAAAATTACTGGGGATATTTGTCTAGAAGAATTAAAAGTATTGACAAAATTCAAGGAAATGATTAAAAGTCTCTAAAAAGAGTCATAGGAAAGGTACGGGTAAAAGATACAGGATCTAGGAAATTTAAAATCCAAAGAGAAATTTAAAAAATAGCCTGAATCCCTTGTTGTTCAACATATATGTGAATAGAATATTGAACCTCTGTAAGAGAAATATACCAAAAGTGGCAGTTAATTACAAAGATTTTCGACTCATCTAGTTACAGAGTTTACTATATGCGAATGACACTATACCACTGGGAGGTAGTCGAGATAATATACAAAAAGTATACAGTTAATAAACCAGAAGAACAAACAACCGAGGTACAAGAAGCTTAAGTAGAATGAAGAAAACTACACAAGTCTACTACCACATAAACGAAACATTTTGAAACAAGGAAGAAATAAATGTAATTACAAATAAAATTACAACACGGTATTAACACCATGATCTATAGGAATAAAACCTGGTCTTTAAAAACAAAACAGGAAAGCAAAATAATAGCGATAAAACTGAAATTTCTCGGAAGAACAACAGAAAAAACAAAAAGAGGTGAGAAAAATTAAGACAGAAAAGAAAGCCAAAAACAGAAGTTAATAGCTATAAAAATAGAAGAAAAGTAGTTGAAGTGATACGAGCATACAGAGAGAATGTCGCCCGACGCACTAAACAAAGATAGCAGGAGAATCAAGACGATTAAAGAAAAAGCAAAGATAGAAAATAAAATAGCCCAGGGAGCGGAGGAGGGACGTTAGAACAATCATACAGTCAACGAATTAAAAAGAATAATAAATAGAAAAGGTAGAAATGATAAGTTGAAACTGTACACCAGCCGATGCAGTCTATCATGAGTCATCACGATAAAGAAGAAGAATATCTAAAATTCCGTGCCTCTCATATTGGTATTAGTTTTTTAATGTAAATCCTGTTAAACCCCTGGTTTTGTTTTTTTGTGGGCTTTTCTAGTTTTCTTTAATCTAACAAACCAAATAAGAGTGTATTGATAGTGTTCTGATAATTAATAAAAAAAAATACTTTGTAACACTCACAAAACATTAATTTTTATGTTAACTTTACTTATTGTTATTATTGTGTTGTTCATTTTCTCAAAAAAAAATTTAAAAAATATATTGATAACACACGCATATCACCACAGGAAGCCTTTGCATTATTATAGATTATAACTCGTTAACTATTTGTATCAGCTATATAGCTACGTAAATCATAAGCAACTTTAAAGAAAGGATAGCGAGTCGCTTTAAAGCCTAATGCCATTATTACGAACGGCAAATAACGAAGTCAACGGCCACCGCATTGTAGGACGTCATGGAAAGTATATAGATCGGGGTTACAATAGCCCAAGCACCCTCGTGAAGTCAAGGGCGGGACTCGGGGCTGATTGGCCGACGCTCCAGAGGGTGTCGTTGTCTAACGGCTCTTATGTGACATGTTAACCCGTGTTAACGACACATGTTATAGCTTCAATTTAAGTTTTTGCCGGCGCGTCCAAAATGGGCCTGCATGCCTGCCTGTCGTCCCTCAAGAACCATGCCAAATTCACCCTGCTGCAGATGGAGGACACCGGGGAGCCAATAAAGAACGTGATCATCGTATTTTGGTAGAGGCTTCGTGAAACCTTCACGAAGGCTCCACTAAGTGTTGAATTGATAATGCATTATTTAAAAAATAATAATGAAGGTACTGAACGTAGCTCAGTTAATGAATAGAATAACACCAAAGAGTAAATGATTTTTTCTTGTTTTTCTTATAAATTTAAAAATAACTAAAACTCACTAACATCTCTAAAGAAGGAAGAAATTTTTACATATTTTGGTTTCTAATGTTTATTTTCTGGCAACATCATAAATAAGATTATTGTTTTTTTTTTCTATGTACAACCCTCACCCTTTTACCTATTTTCTGTTAATAGACAGCCAGTCGACATGTGCAATATGCTGTTTATACGTCTCATGTTTAACAATTTCGATAATGGTATCAGAAAACAAAATAGAAGATACAAACAAATTATCTTTATTAAACTTAAAAGCAATCGTAGTCCCTTACAACACACTTTTGGAAATGCTCATAAAGCATCTGGAAACTGTCAGTAAAGGCCTCTTTAGTAATCCCTCATAAAACCGCTGTGAAAACGTGCACCTTTCGTGATACTCTTCAAGTGGGAAAACAGAAATCCATAAGCACTATATCAAGGAAAAAAAATGCATGCTAAATATAGATGGTAATAAAATCTTCAAGCTCTATTGTTTTCTTTTGGTCTGTCAGCTTCTGTAGCACAAACTACGAACAGATCTCCCCCTATCCATATCTTCATAAACGATAGTACACACCATGCCCTTGCCAATGCTCAATCAATTGTAGAATCATTTCTGATGTTCTGTTTGTCGACAGACAAGCATGGTTCTTCCTCAGTCGTTTTCTTTATATCAAACAAGCGTTATAAAAACAGTCGTAAACAAATTTTTTGCTCACTTGCACCAACATTTTACGCGTCTCTGTTGCCTTTGTCTCCCATTTGTAACAGAACTTACAATATTTTGCATAGTAAACCTACCCCTTTTTTTAGGTTTCCACCATATGACCAAGCAGTGACTAAGCTTTTAAGTTGCTTAGATAACCAAACCTAAACTTGAACTAAATTGAAAAGAGTCTCCGTAGGTGCCCGGGGGAGGGGGGGCTCATACATAGGTCACCTATGAAGCACTCAAGGAAAAACGAATGGCTTCGATCCTCTCCTAATAACTTTACCTTTTCGACAAATGATGACAATTAACGATTTTCAAAAAATATATATAATTTTACCCTTTCCGCATCGTCACATCTCCAAGTCTAAAACTCGGTTTGTAGGGCGCGCCCCCATCCTCTTAACACCCGAAAATATTCGCTTCAATTAATTACTCTTTAGACGACTCCAGAACCACTCTCTATTAACTATACCGTCTGTAAAGCGTAACATTTTCAAAATTAAATATCAACGGTTCTGCACAGGGTTGTTTTTATTTTAAATCGCAAATAACTAAAGAAACACAACTTTTGGTCTCGAGCTAAAAATTGGGGACCACTTGAGGGAAAACAAAAGGCTCCAGTACAATTTCGATAGCTTTACCAGTTGGGGAAATTTATAGTGTCACCCTCTCCATCGAAGTCCAATATTCAGACCGCACATGGCGCCTTCCTCCCCCTAACTACTCGAAAACTTTCGCCCAAACGGGTATCCGTTGGACATCTGCAGGTATACGCATTAAAAACATAAAATCAAATGTCACGAAGACTATACGAGTGATTTTGAAATTTAATATCACAGGCCTTTTCCGGTGTGGTTTAGCTTATTTTAATTGCAAAGAACCAAAGCAACAAAACTTTAAAATATCGGAATGAACGAGTCAAGTGGAGAGCATTCGAAGGAAAATAAAAAGCTCCGGTCTCATTCCACATTTCAGCGATTAAAGATATCGACGATTTTCGATAAAAGTCCAATACTCAACCCTCTCATGGCGCGACCTATACATATTGTGTATAATACTTCTGTGCATATGCATTAAAAATTTGCAAAATTAAATATTACAAAGACCATACAGGTCCTTGAAGGGCATTTCAAAAAATGTCCTGGAGAGAAATTTCTTGATAGTTGTGTCTAGGTTTTCACAGGGTGAGGGGAGGAGGAGAGCATCCAAGAGAAAACAAATAGTATTATATTTCAGTAGCTTTACCGACTAGAAGCAATTTTAAAAATTTCTTATTTTTCCCCTTCTACCATCAGAAGTTCAATACTTAGTCCCCATGTGGCGCCTAAATCGGACATCCCGAAAATCGCTTTATACTACTTCAAGTGTATACTCACTAAAAATTTACCAATTAAATATTACCAAAACCTATACGAATTTTTGAAGGCTTTTTTAAATAAACTTCCTACAGAGATAGTTAGATAGCCATGGCAGTCCAAATTTCTATAAATAAATAAAAAACCAAGCGACAAAATTTTTGATCTTGAGTTAAAAAAAAAGTCGTGGGCGCGGGAAGCTTATACACGGTTAACGAAGGAGCACTAGAGGGAAACCAAAAGGCTTGGAGTCCATTCTGACAGCTTCATCGGTTAGGGATGTCAATAATTTTCAATTTTTAAAAACAATTTCTAGATTTACTCCTACTCGCAAGCTCCAATATTTAACCTTTATGTAACGCCTTCCCTCTAAGTGCCCGGAAATTTTTATCCTGATTGGTTATCCGTTGGACATCCCCGGGGCCACTGTGTGCTCCTTCAGGTATATATACATTAAATATACCCTTTAGATATCTCTACCTACAATGCTTAGAAGCCGCAATCTTCTCGGTTTACCACATGGCGCGTAATCAACAAATTTCGGATTATATATGATGTGTCTTTATAGGCAGAATAATTTTTTTTAGTATTAATGACTCATTTGTTTATTTTATTAGCCCTTCCCTCAAATCACTACATCATTGGCAGCAATAGATGAACTTTGACCTGTGTGACAGCAGCAGCAGCAGCACTCATAATTTTTTTTATATATATAATTACGAAAATTATGGGAGTCCTTTAAAAACGCTTTAAATGAACATCCTAGATAGCTATAGTCTCCGGATTATGCGGGGGATAGCCTAATATTTTTAATCAGAAAAACTCCTGTACGATTATCCGGGAATCACTCGAGGTAAAACAAAAAGCTTTAGTAACATTCCGATAGTTTCGCCAGTTAGAAATATTGGCAATTTTTATTTTAAAAAAAATCTAGATTTGCCTTCTTCACCTCCAAGATCCACTACTCAACCCCTGCGTTACACTCCCTTCCTCCTAGCTGTTAAAAAATTGTTGCTTCAATCGATTATTCGTTGTACATTCCCATAACCACAATATACTAGTTCAGATACATACATATTAAAAACGTTACGAAAACTATGAGAATCCTTAAAGAACATTTCAAATAAACGTCCTAGATAGCTTTGATAGGCCGGGTCTTTCATGGGGCAGCCTACTCGTTTTCTTTTAATTGCAAAAAACCAAATGCAACAAACTTTTTGATCTTAAGTTTTAAAAAAAAATTTGCCGTAGGTCGCAATGCTCGTACACAGTTTTCTGGGGAGCGTTGACGATCCTCTCTCCCAAATCCAATCGGTTATCTGTTGGATATCTCCGGAGCCACTATATACTACTTCTGATGTATATACATCAAAAATATTGCGAAAACTATGAAAGTCCTTAAAGAACATTTCAAATCAGAGAAGAATCTTTCAGAGTCGAGTTAGAAATCATCGTAGACATGAAGAGTTTGTAAACTCCAGTACCGTTTCGATAGCTTTACCAGTTAAAGATTTCTAGTATTGCCTCCTGCACCCTCCGATGTTGGACAGACATCACCGAAGAGAGGGAATGAGAGAGAGAGAAATAGAAGTAGTCTAATTTCTTAATTTCAAAGCACCAAAGGAATATTTCAGTATTAGAACGAATTGCCATCCTCCAATCCTCCTACCTAACCTAATGTACAAAAATCCTTTCGCACATGTCACCCCCTCCCTGTTAGTCCAGATCAGGACTTCTTTACACGCCCCCTCTCCACACCTCAAACACCTCCATATACTAGTACAGCATATTTAGACTACATATATTTTTGGTTTAATACAGGTACGCAACCACAAAAAAACATCGATATCATTTCAAAAAAATAAATAACAATACCTCCAAAAAAAGGTTAGAAACAATTATTTGGTAATAACGCTGTGACTGGGCTCTAGAATCAATGGCAATTTTGGAAAAGACTAATGTAAACGAACAATGTAAACTAGAAGAATGAAGAATAGTTATCTAACTAAAATAATGGTTCTTTCGACATCAATATAAAAAGATATTGAGATACTTTCATTTGTTGTCTCCTTCTATGATATCGAAAAATTAATTGCTGTGCAGTCCAACGAATTAAAAAATTGCATAGATCGTTTAGTGCATCTTTATTTAACAGTGCATATTTAAACCTTTTGGTTTACAACTTTGATACCACAGATAGCTCGAGTAACTCAAGTTTAAAGTGCTATTCACCAATAGTAACTGTATTTTTCCACAGATCACACTTTTGTTCTTTTTATCACTTCTAAAGTATGTTACTGTGTAAGAGTAAGTGATTTTTCTTTCCTTCTAAACTTTGTCAATTTACTAATCACTCCTTTCTAAGGCAAGTAAAAACATTTAACAAGTGCTTAAAATAGTAGCAACAAAAAGCTAAAATTTTATTCCAAACTTGTTTGGTTTGTTCTTATCCACTATATGAATTAGTAGCGAGCTTTGCATGGAATGATTTGTTTATTCACGGTTTGTAACACAACAGGCATATATATATATATATATATATATATATATATATATATATATATATATATAGTTGCAAATTTAACCTTCTGATCATTTACTCAACTGTCTTATCAAGTATTACATTCCTTCTTCTGTCCAAAAAACTGAATTTTGGATGCCAAAAGCAGCGCACACATGCCACTATGTCTAACTGATGTAAACTAAGAACAAAGTGAAAATGAAAACATTTTGAATCATAACAACTGGGCTATGGACAACAGAAATGGAACTTCGCACTGTTCAAAAATTTTCAAAAAGTCGTAAGAGCGTAGTATTCTTAGAAACAAAGTTGTAAATTGAGACAATTTTGGACCGTCCCTCGTTTTTGTTATTCTATTTTATCGTTTAATTGGAACGTATTTTCTTTTCTCTTTTTCCATGGTCTAATATGATCTGTTCCCGTTAAAACTCCGAGTGTTTGAGGTTTTTGGATTGTAGATATGTGGATGCTAAAGGCTTTTGATTTATCGTATCCTCCCCATTTCCTTTACTTTCAATACATTGCACGACCCTTTGCAAATTCTTTCCCGGAGGTAAATCATTTATACGTGTTTCTTAGGCTACTAGAAACCATCTAATCTCAAAAATGGACAACAGTACGACATTAGCTACGCTTCATCTCTCTTCATGTAGTGTCTTTCTAGAAGAAATTTAGTTTTATCCTCTTGTGTATGTTGTAAATGTGCAAAATGGTACTGCATCGCTTTCTTCTATTGAATGTAGCCTTGCATATCAACATAGTTTTGGATTAACAATTAAAAAATGTATACATCTTTTTCCAAGATGTGTTTTGTATTTCTTTGGTGTGTCTGTATGCGGAGGAATGACGTTTTGCCCTCAAGAAAACCCCGGCGAAACTCTACCTTACTGTCTTACGTCACGATTGGAACAATTGATCGGGGTCCCCTCGAAGCCTCTAATGGAGACGCACCGCCGGGGCACATCTAATTTACTTATATTTCAATTTCTGGACGGGCGCCGCTCGCAGCAAACTCGCTGCAATGTAAATGAGGCGTCGCGCGGCGCAGGGCTGGCAACTGCCATAAAACAATTTCCTCTTGAGCTCCGTTCGCATTTCAGTCACGTTTCTCGATGACATACACAAAATTGAGCCCGGAGAATAGCGTATGAAATGGTCGGTCCCCTCGCGACCGACCATTCGCGCCCTTATCGCCCCTCGCCGAGGGGCGCGCTCATTGTGTTCTCCACACGTAACGACGTAACGCGGATGGGGTGGCCGTGAGACGTATCGAGTCCGCTCGCTTTGTCCGTCCATGAGGTGCGAACTAAATGGAAAGATTTTCTATTATGTGGGTAGGTATTGGAATAGGTGAGGCTTTGTGTCAAATTGTGTTACAATATTATTTGTTGGAGTGTCGGGTTACTCCCGCGTCGTCCTTATCGCGCTGCCAGCTATTCTTCGCCTTGCTTTCAGCAGGGTTTCAGTCTATAGTTTTACAATCAGATTGTCGGATTGTTCGCCCTGTCCAAGGCGAAGCAGACTTAAAATTTGCGAGTTAAACTAAGGACTAGCCTAAATTTTTGAAAAAAATCCCTTTTTAGTCAACCAGACTTTTCAACCTCCGCCCCCTCCAACTATATTCATACTAGGGTTTTGTTATTTTAAACATTCAACATTAAAAAATCAAATACAGCAACCAGCATTTTCAAATTAATTTTATTATTTTCAAAACGACCACATTGAGAAATTTTATTAAGCAACAACAAATATGTCGTTATATGAAAGATGAACCATTGTTATTATAATAAGAAACAAACAAAAAAATAAACATAAATATTTTAAAAATTGAAAGTTAAAAAAGTGTAACAAAAAAAGCTATAGCCATATAATTAAAAAAAAACAAAAAGTATACAAATTAACAACATAACAAATTAATCAAAATTGATCAGAGCCGACAAGGATTTTAAGAAAACAAAAACAATAAGATAATAGAAATTAAGCAAATAAACTAAATAATACAAAAAATTATAAAAACACATTCAAAATAAAAAAAAAACTACTTGGAGATGTTTAAAATTCTAAGAAGATATAACTTATAAACTACAATAAAGGCAATGTACAAAACAGTGCTATTATTATTATTATTAATTATTATATGCCATATAGTGCCGAGCACCTTTCATCATAGAAATGACGTTTTTGCGTTTAGTACACAAAAAATTGAAACCAGCCGTAAAGTACTAGAAAGCATATCTCGAGGAAAATTAAAATACATATAGGTAAATCATTGGTAGAATCAGTGTTGTGCTATGGTTGTGAAACGTGGATAATTAACAATCAATATAAAAGAAAACTACAAGCCATAGAGATGGACTATCTTAGAAGAAGCGCCCTGGTATCCAGAAGGGAACATCTTACAAATGATGAAATACAACGTCGAATGAGGGCCACAGGCACAATAACGGACAGAATTGAAAGGAGAGGACTAAAATGGTTTGGACACTTGATGAGGATGGATGACCAACGATGGCCGAAACGAATCTTCAAATGGGCTCCCCCAGGAAAACGGAAAAATAGGAAGACCTCGAAGATCATGGAATAACGGAATAAGAGATGCGATGATCAAGTATCAAGTACAAGAGGAAGATGCTCTAAACCGAGACATGTGGCATTTGAGAACCGGAAAGCCACACAGGGCGGTATAAACCGGGCCTTTCTGTAAATACATATTTTTTCATGTTAAAACCTGTTTAGGAATACAATCGAAGAAAAGATAGAGAAAAAAACAGATACCAATGCCATATATAAAATTAAAACGCTAAGTTATTTCTATACGCTTCAAATTTTAACTTCTATCGGCACTTTTACAACCCGTAAAGAAAAAGAGTTTCGGAGGATCTTAGGGAAATAAAATTTTGTAAATAACAAAGATGGCAATTCAATGGACAAAAACGGACATAACATCGGAAGTTATCCTCGAAAGGACGGCGCACAATGCAAATATTCTCCTCAGTCTCGTTGGTCCCATTTTCAACTTCTTTTCATTTTTCAAAAAATTTTTATGGCACACACATTTAAGTCTTATTAAGACTAGTTTTTCTCTTGCACATATATATTTTTGTCAATTTATCTAATTTCCATACCAATTTTTTAGCATTATAATATGCAAATATACATGTATGAATAAAATGTAAATTTTACATAAAAAACAAAGTTATTTAAAAAGTAGAACACATTTTATTAACAGAAAAGTAGTTTTTTATCCAGCTATTGCAAAAATAAAGGTGGTTGATCTTCAAGTGCCCAAACAATCGGATGTAAATAACTCAGGACTGTAAGAAGAGTGTTTTAGTGTGGTCCAGAACAAATTCTCAAATTTTTATAGTATTTGAGTAGCAATATACTGTTAAATGGTATCATACAGTAGAGCAACGTCTCGAATTGGGAGTTCGCCTCTTTTTCTACAATACATTAATTTTGCTTCGTTCAAAAATTGACACTAGGGCGCAACGACAATTTTGGAGAAAATCGATGCGAAAAACTCCTTTAAAATGCAGTTCGAAGAACCTCTCCAGCAGAAAAATGAGTTTTAGCTGTCTATAAAAATTTATATACACCATAAGAAACATTACTTCATGTTCTGTTCATTTTTAATTTATTCAGATGCATAATAACATTTACCGGATATTTTCTACAGAAAAAGCAGTATTTTAATTGTCCACAATAGCCACAGATATTGCATTAGCTTTCCCTTCTTTTAATTCTTCATCTAATTCCTCAACAATATCGTCAAAATCTAGGAAACTGCTATCAGATTATTATTTTCTAATTTCACCTATAAACTATCATTGGTTAAAATATCTAATAAAGCAAATAATAATACTTTCTCTCATGATATTTTGTTCTTCTTTCAGATTTCTCTAAAATAAACACAAAAGGAATTATTATTATTATTTGATTATTATCAATTTTCTCACGATAACGGGCATAAAATCGCCCAAATATTTAAAAAGGTTCAAACCACAGTTGAGAAATAATATTTTTAAGAAAACTCAAGTCAGAAGAAGAGGAGCAACTGAAAATAACAACAATCGACGTCGCCCTAAAAGTAGTGCTACTTCTTGAAGATGACCATTGATTAACTCTTGCTAAAATTGTTTTTGTCAACTTTAGAACGAAACCAAATTAACATAACGTCAAAAAAGACGGAACGGTTATTATTAAGTTTCTCACAATAAATGAATAGAAGACTCAACTGTACATGTAGCATAAACAATTTTTGGAAAGTTAATAAACAATCAAAAATAAAACGACGTCGCCGGATAACCAGTGCAACTAAAGAGAATGTTTGCATTGTTTGCTGTTTTTAATTAATGGTGCTGAAATTGCTTATATGATCGAATACATTACGGCAAGGCTCAGGTAATCCGAGATGTTATTCTGGTTAGGATAGCGCTTGTCTCTATTTGACAAAATATTGAGGATCTTTTCTGGACAACATTATAAAATTCTCTCTACAGTTATGTGTTCTACGAATATCATTTATGTGGACCACTAAAAAGAGCACTTTGAAGACAGAGATTTGTACGCTATTGACTGGTAACACAACCACCTTTATTTTACAATAGTGAGATTGAAAAGCTACCGATTCGTTTGGAAAAATGTATTTTAGAGTGAAAATGTTATGTCGAAAAATAACTTGGTTTGTTTACACTTTTATTATACTACAATTAAAAAAAAATTCCAGTATCAATTTAATTTATCACACCATCAAGAGCAAAGAAACATCAAATATTTATTGAAAAAATAACATCTAAGCCCACTAAAGTTTTTCCCAAGTCATATTAAAAAAGAGGGAGTAATACCCCTTTAAAAACATGATTCAGCTGACCAAGTTTATAGTACCATGTAAAAACCCCGGGTTATAAATAAGCTCTTTTCTAACGGAAAAAGAGACAAAAGAACTATCAACGTTTAAACTATAAGGTTGTCCAAACTAAGGGGTTTATAGCGTTAGATTTTATCACTCTAACGTATGTAAAATTTTACTATTAACTTTTAAGTTAATAGTAAAATGTGACAAGATAAAAAACACCGAAACGAATTCCGATGGTATATACGGAGAAGGCAAAGCTTCAAACTTCATCCACAAACAAGTAAAAAAACAAAACAGAAAAATGAAGATAAATGCATTAAAGAACGTAGAATGTGCAAAGTTTGGTAATACAAAGAAAAGAAGTAAGAACAGAAATAGAAAAGACCAACCCCGATGTCATAGTACATACAGAAACTAAGAAAAATAGCACATATCGAAATATATAGAGAGCAAAAAAGTTGGAGCAACAAGCTATATTCCTTGGAAGAAGTCAATGGATAATTGTTAACAATTAAAATAAAATTACAAGGGCCAAATATGACAATCTAGTGTGTACATATTATAAACGCCGATGAATGGGCAGATAAAAAAGAAGAATTTTTTGATATTCCAAACAAACAAATAAAATGTGTGAGTAAACAAATTAAACTAATAATAATTGGAGACTTAACCAACAGAGTTGGAAGAAAAGAAATTATACAAAAATGGGAAGGTATGGAGAAGAAATGATGAATGAAAATGGAAGGCAGCTGCCCTGCCCTCCCTATGTAGAAAACAAATTAATAATCACCAATATCTTTTTTGAGCATCAAACTAGTACACATGGATACATCCATTACGCCCATATCAATTATTTAATTAATAATTGTTAAAATAAATTTAAAAAAACAAAATACATAAAGATATTTAAACAGCCGGAATGCGAATTAGTCAACCATATGATAATAGAAACCTTTGTTTATATATAAGAAAAAGATAAATAAAAAACAATGTAGTATAAAATATCAGATGGAAAAATCGTAAGTTTCAACGTTCAAAATTCAGTTCCTCTGTTAATAAAAAAAGAAGAAACGGTACCAAAATTGATTAGAAATGCATTTAGATAGAAGAATAATAGGATCAAGAGGCTCAAATGAAATACACGAACACATAAAAGTAAATATACATACAAACGCGAAGGAGACACTAGGACTATAACCAAAGAGAAATAAAATATTCAGCATAGAACAAACAAAAAACATAAAAAGACATGCTACAGTAAATAATTAAACAATAATATATTAATAACAAGGCAGAAATATGTAGACTTCAAAACAAATAAACAAGAAAAAATAAATATTGGAATAATATGTGTGGAAATTTAAGTAATACTATAAAATTGAACCAACCTAAAGAAGCACAGAAGAGAATTTTTCTTTCTTTTTCTTTGAATAAGCGCGAGCTTTGTTTATTTGTCCAATTACGTTCCCGTTAGGGTACTAGAAAAACTTTTCATCACACTATATTCCACCACGATTGTATCCTTCGAAACCAGTAGCCGAACTAACTGTTCTGCTTTTACCCAAAGATCTAACACACTATCAGAAGGTTTTCGTTGTTAGAAAATTGTTTTTTTAACCTGTTCTTTACATTATAAAAATAAAACTATGTTTCATTATTTTACAGAACGAGATATTCTATTTTTTAACTTATTGGACATTTCTACGAAATTTGTGCATTCTATTCGTCACACACGTCAACACACATTGAACTTGTCATAATTAACTGGCGTTTATTAAAAAAAAACATTGAAAAACAAAACATGTAATGATTCTCAAAAATAACCACCATTGTCATCAATTACTGCTACCTATTTCGTTTGCAGAGTTTTTCGAGACGGCGAACTGTCGTAGACAACGTAGCTTGATCAACGTATAAGTCATTGGCAGGCATCCTTGAGATCGCGAAATGACTAAACAGCTTTCTATTCTTTTTCGAAATGATAAAACATAATATGACGAATATGAATTATTATTAAAAAAGTAATAATAGTAATAACCCACAAGGCCTATGGGGGTCGTAATAGGATAGGTCTGCTACAATCTAGAGCCTACGGTACACAAAAGTAGTAACGTGGCTAGGCGCTACGTACCGACCGCCTATTATTATCCCAGATTTGACCTCCAGGTACTCATTTATTGCAGCCTAAGTCGAGCAGAGCCGTAAAAATGCTAGTGATCGGAATTGGCAAGAACGCGATTGGAACACGTATCTCTAGGTCTCGTAGTTTAGTGACCTATCCACTAAACTAAAGTGTGGTATATCAAATAACAGTCAATTAAAAAAAAACTCCGTATAATTATGATTCAACCTATACATATATTTCAAATTTCAAATATCAATGTAGCTATTGTACAATTAGAAATATGTTGTTCGCAAAACCAAAATATAAAAAGCATTCTAAATCAGGTGCAAATTGGAGAACATGCAAGCAATAAAAAGATTTGTACCTTGAAAAATATTCATTTGTATGATCAAGTGCAATTTGCACTATATTATTAAAGACGTGTATCTAAAGAGCATTACATTTTATATTTTCATTTTTCAAAATACATTTAAAAATATCCCCCATCAAGAGAGATTTTGGAAACTTACCACCAAGCTGCAAAGAAGCTATCGTCCTCGGAACCATACCAATATTGGCACAATTCAATTGTCTTTGTCCACTTATAGCACACTTAAAATCACATTCATTACACCGCCGATTAGAAGACCGCAAAAATCACAACTGACTGCAATTTGCTGCTTTATAAGAACATCTGGCATGCCATTTGTTTTATTTTTCTAGAAAACTGATATTGCCATCCGAAACAGCAGGTGCAAACGTACAAACTTAACAGGTGCGACAAAATCTGTCGCAATTAGGCACCATCAAATATACTGATATTAAATTATGGTGATATTTGAGAATTGCAAAATACAAGAATTGAACAAAATATTTTGTTACTTACATAAAAAATATTTTTCTGGTCAATTCAATTTGTTTAGTTCTAGGATTTTTGCAATATTCTCCTATTACAAGAGCGAATCAAATATAAGCCGGAACATCTTCTTTTGCACCGCGAAGTAAACAGAGAGAAGTGCGGCTTTTGGGCGTCAAAGGTCGGTATTTCCCCCGGAGGAAGACTTAAGCCATTTTTCAGGAGAACCATAAACAATTTTTGAGATGACAAAAAACAAGGTTTCGGTGTCGCCCACGTTTCACCGTCGCCAAAGATAATGTTCATATTGCTCACCACCGACTAACGGTTGCTAAAATGAGCTATCCAAACTAGACAAAAAATTAAGGATTTGTCTTAGACTACGCTGAATACTCAGCCTGTACATACAATTTGTAACTCTACGATTATCATTTGTTTGGACCACTAAAAGACACTTAGAGAACAAAGATTGAATGATTATTCTTCATTATTTTCATGCTAAGATCCCTGTAAAAGTTATTGTTCTTTATGCACTAGGGCTTTGTTTTGAAAACCACTCTCATAACTAAAAACTATACATCTAATCTAATTTGGTGTGTATGTATATTGATGCAAAAATAATCTTTTTTCCATTCATCTGTATGCGTTTCTACATGAAATATTTACTTTTCTTCTATTTTTCTTATCGTGAGCTCTTTAGCATAATTTTATGTCAATATCAAATTTGCTGCTAGTAGGTAAATATTCTATTGATTAACTTTATTAACAATTCTTTGTAATTTTTCTTCTCCTCTCACCAACCAAAACGCAGCATTTTCCATGAATGTGCAACGGTGGCTTCTTCTATTTTTAGTAAATTGTAGGCCGACATAAGCAAAAGAACAGGAAGAATTCGCCAACTATATGTTAAAAGTCGCAAATTTGTATAAACTTTGTAAAATTGGTTACAAATTTCCAGAAAAACATAAAACCTCTGGTAATTTCAATAAAACAACTCCACTGTCTGAAAAGAGTTAATTAGAGCTATTTATAAAGCGGAACTTGTGCACAAGTCTTAAAAAACGAGAGTGAATCTCCATCAATCGGTTAAATATGCTGATCGATCATTTTTGGAAAGTTACAAACAAATTCGACTTTTTTTGGCAAAGAATATACAATGGAGGTAAAACTAGCCTAGCATAAAACAGTAGGAATCCTTAGACCAAACAGACAAAAACAAATTCACACAACAATATCAGAAAAAGGAACAAGAACGTTACAATTGTTTCGACTTAAAGTACTTTAGGACATTTTGTTTGAGACCCTATCGGAACAATATATGCATGTTCAAGAGACGGGTATATAAAAGATGATTTATTTTTTTATTGGTTTCAGTACTTTATCTACAACGCCTGCAAACCCATTTCTCCTGACTGAACAACCATTCCAATCATAGTTTAATCAAAATTTTTGATTGTTGCAGGGAAAATAGGATCACGTTGTTATCACTTCTGCCCCACACAAGCCACCGACTTTAACCTCTGTATTTGATATTTTTCGATTCTTTAAAGGCCCGCTTATTACAGAAAATGTACTCGCTCAATGAAAATAAAAAGAGCTTCCAAACAAAACAGAAAAAAAACACAATAAGATTTAATTGAGGTATTGAACAGGGCTTACTTAAAATATGCTGCTATTAAAAAAATGTCAGGATTCTCAGCTGTAGGTATTTCATCGATTAAGAAACTGCTTTCTATTGTTCGCTTTGCTGATGTCGAATTAAAAACTGAACTCATTGAAGAAGAAATTGAAAGAACAATTGAACAAAATAAAGTTTTATCTTAACCACAAGATAAGTTTCAAATAACATCAAACTTACAGAAGCAGCATTTAAAAAGTTTGCAACAACCAGAAAAGATCTAAATTTTGGAAATTTCGAAGGAGGTATATAAAGAAGAAAATTTTAAAAATTAATTATAGTAAAGGCTAGTACAGGGTATGTATATTACATAGAAACGACATTCAAGAGATGGTTAGATTTAAGTTTAGAAGATTATGTTCAGTAGATAACACAAGGTTTGTTTACACAACAACAAAGTAATCTTATGATACGCTATATGTTCTTATTTTTTGATGTTATGGAATTAAATATCTTTCCCCATATTTATAACAATACTTAGATTTAACAAGACCGAACAACATCCCATGCTACTCGCGCAGCTCTATGACAATTATTTCCGATTTGGTGACATAGTATGGGTTTTCAGAATCTCCAAATTTAACATTGTAATTTTTTCTTGTAGGGCCGTCTAAATACCATGGTGAACATGCTACAAGTTAAAATTCTGTTGTTTTTTATTTTGAGTTATTATATTAAATTACGAAGAGTGTTTTTCAACAACTACGTGAATGACTAAAATTCTACAATTCTAAAATAAAAAAACTAAGTGGACCCCAAAGGGCGCCTTCAAGACCTATTACGGGGAACTATTATTATTATTATGTGGACTTTTTACACTTATGAACCTACATTTTCTATTTGAAAATTTTATTTTCCTTAATCTTTCATAGAAACTAAGAAATGAACAACAAATACATGAAAATTACTGACTAAATTAGCCTATTATTTTTGATTATATAATTAGGCTCTGATGGCACCGAAAGGGCGTGAGATTTCTGCTGGTGGCGGATGTGATGGCCTCGCCATGGTCCATATCCGTTAACAGTTCTTCGGCGCCAAGAGGAGCTTCACTTTAACAATCGCCATTATCTGTCGGTTTAGCTGATTGGATTAATTAATCAACAAAACCAGAGCCCCTGGGGTCAATTAACGACTGGATCACTGATCAAGCTCCCGCTCCGTTTAAATAATGACTGTTAATTGGGTTACTGGGAAAACTGATGTCACCAGCAAGAAGCGGGTCAAAATTTGACGCTTTGCAATATTCTATGCATTACTTTCTGAGCAGGCAGAGTTCAGGCTCTTTTTATTATTGAACCATTTACTGTAAAATTTAGTCTTTCCTGTCCGCTATTACTATCTGTATGTTTTTTCTGTCAGTCTTCAAGTAGTTATTTTTAATTTTGCTTTAATTAAAAGTGGCATCTTCATATTATCAGGAAGAGTATTTTTCCCATTTACTGATTAAATTTTTTGTCTTTTTATATTTCATATAAATGATAATTTTGGTGCATTTATTTCGCGTTTTTAAAAAACACTGGGTGATACTTTTTATTTTTAATTAGATATCAAATAATCGCAAATTTTTTTCAAATTTCCATGAATGACGAAAGCGTTACCGCTCTACTATTTGTTTAATGACTGGTAGTATATACCGTATGACAATAGATGGTAGCATCATAAGTCAGTGCAGCGTTAGACACCTCTATATACAAGCGAGGATTTTTTTTAATTTAATAACACCCTATGAGGTCCCTCGTTAATGATTCCGAAGATAACATTCACAGGCTGTCAAGCCAGATATTTCCGAAGAAATTTGGTTTTTTAAATCAATCAAATAGTAGAACTGATCTAATCAACAACGAAAATTAGAAAATAAAAAGACAATGAGAATAGAAATATGGAACATAAGAGGAATAACAACAAAGTCAGAAAAAGTATTTAAAGAAACTGAAAAACGCAATATGGAAAAAAGTAAAAAACACAAAAAGAAAGCATCAATATATTCATATTTACAGTGGGGTTCCAAAAAAAGCAAACGTTTAGTGGAGTAGTTTTATCAATACACAAAAGATACAAAATGCCCATAAAATCCTGGAAACAAACAAATGACCACGTCTTTTACGCTGAATTAGTATTCAAAAGCCACACTGTCACTTTCATAGCCATAGGTGCCCCAATGACGACGCTTAGACTGATAAAAATAAACATGTTTGAATAAAGTAAGCACGCTTCTAGAAAAAAGAAGCATTCCAAAAGAATAATAATAAAAGAAGAAGGGGCATAAAAGTTTTTGGTGAAAAAGGTAAACTAAAAAATACCCTGCTTGGTGAAACAAAAAATTAAATGCTCTAATTTAATAAAAAACATATTGTATATAAGATGGTTCCAAATCAAGAATCTTAAAAGTAAAAAAGACTACCATCAAAAGACAAGAGAAATAAAGTAAGTAAGTAAATTAATTGGCATAAAAGAACAAACAGAGCATAGAGGTGGTAAAGGGCTGAGAAGTTAAAATAAGGACTTTGACGAACTGATCCCAATAATCTAGAAGAGTAGAATAACTATTATCAGAAACTTCTAACCAAATACAGGCTAAGATTTCAAAGAAAAATATATAAAACATCGGTCTGAAAGATAGGAAATGCATCTTAGAATTGAAAAGAGGCAAACCTCCAGGGACATAATATTTCATAAACGCATATGGAGAATATCCTCCTTGAAAATTGAATAAAGCGATAATTTCATCTATACTTAAAAAGGGCAGTAAGAAAGATAGTAAAAACTATAGGGGTACCAACTTAAATATGAGCAGTTGCAAGACTTTATCAACAGCTCCTTAAACACAGAATTCGGTACCAAAACAGGAGTTAAAGGATCAGGGTGGCTTTAAAGCTGGGCGTTTTTCCTGGAAGAATATAACAATTAGGACTAGCAATAAAAACAAAAAAGATCTAATACATGGTAGTGGAAGATGACGCCAAGTTAAACCTATACATAGGAAATTGCACGATAAAAAAATATTCGACCTTTAGGAATTCTGTCTTCCAATAGTAGGAGTCGATAGAACATTTTAACTAAAGTTTGTCACAGTAAACGTGTAAGTGAGCAACTCTTGACGAGAATAAAAAGAACCATCTACAACACCCTCGTAGAAAACATCTACCCATATCATTCGGAAATCTGGGAAATGAGGAAGTCAGAGAAAGGCAAAATGCTATTCCTTAAAAAGAACTACTAAACCACGTTCAGGAATAAAAAAATAAGAAAAATAATAAACGTATAAGATGATATTTTACAAAAAAGAAAAACAACTTAAGTAGCACAGTCACCTGCAACGAATACCAAACAACCGATCATCAAAGAAATTGTGGAATTATCGGCATTAAAAAGAAAAAGCAAGTAGGATCACAAAAGAACTGAAAATTAAACGTCACAAAATCTTGTTTTTAAGAAGCTTACTAGACGATGAAATAAAACATCTATGGAAACCGAAAAGCAAGAAACGCCCCAGCCCATAGGATATTCGCTAACAAATGTTTTATAAATTTTGGAAATTCGTGAGTATTACAACTGTAACATTCAAAACATTTATTAGTTCTGTGGTCCTTCTCTCATGATCAACTAATTATTTAGCATATTTTAGCAGTTTTAACCTGGACGACAGATTCTGCTTCGGATGACTTTCCGGCATTGATGATAATGTTATGCGTGATTAAAGCTAAAAAGATTGCAGAGTCTAAATATTGACAATGCGTCTACATTCCGCTGTTTAAAGAAATTTAGATCCACTTCACGCTTCATGTATACGTACCGCATTCTTCTCATAAATTGGACATCTTTGTGCCCATTTCTTTGTTTTGGTGCTATACAAAGAGCCTTTTTGCATAAGGTGATAAAAAATAAATTTTCTACGTTGTCGAATCAAATATTATAAACCTGAATTGATTATTGATGTATTACAAAAATAGAAATAGAAAAAGTTATTTTTTTACATAATCTCCTTACTTACAAACATTTTTTTCCAAAAAATAGGTAATGTGTTGATCCCACTATGGTAAAACGAGAGTAATTGTGACACTAGTCAATCGCGTACGAACACTTTAACGGCAACAACGTCGTCAAATCTTTGTCCTCCGAGTACTTCTTTGAGAGATCCAAATAAATAATAATTTCAAAGCGATAAATAGAAAGATTGTTCTAGTATAATTCAGAACAAATCCGCAATTTTTTGTTGACTTTGTACAGATGTGTAGGACCAAAAAATATCTAATAAGTTTAAAAAAAAACAATGAATAATAATTTACAGGAAAGGAATTGCCGAAATAAAAAATATTAAGTGATAGTATAATCAAACCCCACGAAAGAACTTTAACGGGTAAAAATAATTTAGGAAAAGCTAGATATCAGACACGAGTTGACAAATTATTACAGAGAGAAGAAATTGCAAAGGAAAAATCAATGTAGGAGAAACGCAAATTGAAGAAACATTTCCTCGAAGATTTAGCACAGAAAGCACAAGATGCGGTAAACAAAACGTAACGAAGGAACTATATCAAATATCCAGAGGGACGGTAAATAAAAAATTTACTAACGTCAACCCCATAAAAAGTAAAAAAGGGAAAGTAATCAACTTCATCGAGAAACAAATACAACGATGGAAGGAATACTTTACCCATAATGCGATCGAGATGAAGAACCAATTCTAATCTAAGGAAAGTAAACAAAAACAGCACAAGAGCAATAAAATAACAGGAATAATCAGATCACTAAAAGTGGAAAATCTTCCGGTCCTATTATGATCAGTAATAAAAAAATAATAGAAGGTCTTCAACCTATTCTACAAAAGATATGGAAATCCAAAACTATTTCAAACGAATAAAAAGAAGGCATCTCCATTAAGCTATTAAAGAGAGGTGAACTCGCGAAGAATTATTCTACTCAACATTTACACAAAAATACCAACTAGAATACTAAATAGTAAAAAGAATTATATATAATCTTCATAGATTTTATGAAAACATCATATGTTTCATTAAACAACTATATGACTAATCCTGCTCCAAAGTATCGCATCAAGAAAAGACAAACAATAATATTATGATGATAATACAAAGGGTAAAACAAGGCTGCCCTCTCTTGAACTTGGCTCTAGACTGGATTGCGAAACAAATTTTCAACGGTCAATAAGGATTAGTATGGAATATGCAAAAAAATACTTAACGATTTAGATGATGCAGACGACATATATTCCAGCGGTGTAAGACACTCATAAATACAGGCAACACTCTGCAAAAAGTCGAATCAAAAATCAAAACACAACAAAAACCAAAGCTATGAGGTCGCAAGCAAAGAACACAACGCATTTTCAAGTTGAAGGAGAATTAACAAAACAGTCTTCGGTGCTAACATAAACCCTATACAAGTGTACATATATAAACAAGTGTTGAAGATCTATAACTTAATTCAAGTGGTCTCACTACATGAAGTGGTAATGTGGTAACGTACTAACGGAGAAGAAATAAGTATCGAAATTAAAAAAAGAAGATTGGGTTAAATAGGTTATATATATTACGTCAAGGAGAAGACAATATTGCCAAATCTCTACAACGAAGTTGCAGAAAAGAAAAAGCACTCACAATATTAAGAACAAAAACAACGAAAAAGTAAAAAAAAAAACATGGAATGAGGTAAGGAACTTCGCACAATCTAGACAAGGATGAAAAAAATTTATCGAGGCTCTATGATCCAACAGAGAATGAGAGAAAGAAGAAATTGGGCCAAATGTTCCGAAGCAACAAACACTGACCTAGCTTTTTAGGGCTTCAGAAGTAATTTCAACAACAGTTAATGGTTAATCATCGCCCAGAAAGCGGAGAACAACACGATTATTCTCCACCGTCACTTTGGTTTTCAACAGACCTCGGAGACCTTCATTTCCGACTGCTTCCCAACCTCTCCAAAAATTTGTATGCCAAGCTTATACTTGACGGCTTCTTAAACGTGTTGCCTCAGAGCTGTACTCTAAGTCTGCTGAAAATTTTGAACACTTTTACTCCCTCCTTGAGAAACTTGATAATAATCCGTTGCGCAACGGATGAAGGCACCTCTTACTCTGACTGAAGAAACGTTTCTTCGAGGTACACTACGGAGGAAATATCACAGTTCACAAAAAAGGAATTCGAGTTTATATTTTATTCACTTACATAAAACAGACAATAAAAAAGGAGCTAGAAACAAGCCGGTGAAAATGCAATGTCTGTTTGGTGACATTACAGGGGAATTATTTTCACTAAAAACATTTAGTTTTAACCTACCGAAAAGACGTCTTCTTCTCACGCCTGAAAGAATTGAACTTCTACCATATTCTCTGATTTTGCTCTTTCAGATTTTTATATGTCCCGATTTGTTTATTAATCCACTTTAGACGATAATTTACTGTTGTTTTTTTTAATTTCAACTAATGATTTGCCTTTAACTAAAAAGGCCAATTCAGTATTGACATTTAGCACAGAATAGCAATAAAACTTAATTATAGCAAGCAAAAAAAAGTATGTGGAGTAGCACCTTGGTCCCAGTAAAGCGTGTAATAAGAGCCGGGAACCCAAATTTTCCACGTCTCATGCTGCATTAATTAATAACCCGAAATTATGCGCAAACACAGGTGTAACGGCGACAGAGCTGTCTAGGTTGGTTTTTGTAATGCCTATACTTAGCTCTAATGATATGTTTGGAGTTATTTATGTGTAAATAACTCGAATACAGTTATAAAACAGAAATTGCGGAGCGCTGCGAGTCATCTTTTCTAATTGCTGATTGGGTGATAAGCCGAGCGCCTTTTTAAATTACATCTTCCACCGCAGAGCACCCGTTTTTGGTACAAAAAGAAAACAGAATCGTAGAAATTACGTCGCGCAGATTAAGCATTAACAGAGGCGAACTCCGGAACACGTATGCGCGCTGTCTAATGACTTAAGAGGATTACTTCGTACTTTTTAGACGATATCATGACGTGTGACACTGTGGGATTTTAATTTGTAGCATTAATTAACTTCTGGCTGGCTCCTTTCATCGTGCTCATTGTAAAATCAAAAATATGGTTTAAGTTCGCATTTCAGTTTGGCACTATAAGGCATATAGAGAACAAATTAAAAAAAATAAATTTAAATTTTTGTTTCGTTACAAATTTGTTAGTTGCTCAACATATGCATTTTCGCCTATTTTTTTGCTAATAAATTTTAAAAAAACGTTTAATTAACAACAACTCTCGTATACTTGACGATTTGAGTTGACTGTGGAAGTAAAATTACATTTTGTCGCATAAAGTTCGCTAATCGAACGATCAAACAAGCTTTTATCGTTTTACTAATTGACATTTCTTTATCACTCTAGAAAATATGTTCATCAAACTTAAATATTTCTCTCCTATTGTTTTACCTAAAAATAACCTAAAAATGAAGATAAGTGCTGAAATTTAAAACTTCTAACTGTCTCTTACAGATAAAAAAACAAACGCCAAATGAAGATCCGAAGGATTGTAGAGATTGTAAAACCGTCCAGAATTATCAAAAAACTTAAAACGCAGATTGGGAACAACAGCCCTAAAAAGACTCAAGTGCACACAACAATTTGTGAGAGGACGAAAACGATTGAAAATAAAAGTCACCGAAGTCGTCCGACAACCAGCATAACTGGGAAGAATATTTGCGTTATTCACTCGAACATGACCATCGATTAACGGTTGCTGAAATTGCGTCCAAGGTCGAAATAAAATACGATAGTTCTCAAGCAACGATACGTTATCCTGCTTCACGACAACGCTCGACACCATACGGCTGTCTAAACTCGATCAAAATTGACGAATTTGTTCTGGACGATACTAAAACTCACTTTTTACGATCCAGATGACTAACGACGATGTGGCAGTCGAAGTATCACTTTATGATAGCGGATAGGTTAATTCAAAATAAATGGTACAAGAAGAAAACATACCCTTGATTGCGGTAATAATTATATTTCACAAATACATACGAGAATTGGGGCATAAATTACAGCAACTGTTTTGTTTTCAAATAATAATAAGGTATAAATCACAAAATGTCGCATGTCTCAAGAAAGCCTTCTATTCATAGTGCGTGTCCAAAATACAAGATAACTCTGTCATTTCGCAGAGAACAATGTTAAAGCAGTTGTCAGCCAAGCCCCGTGCAGGATGAATGTGAAAAGTATAACAGTGTTTATATATCAGAATATCCGTTTACCTTGGTAGAAAGTCCTATAAGTGTGGTGATCGATGTGTCATGTGCAGCAATCAATCACCTGATGGAGACCGACAAACCATGGATACTGTGTGAGTTAGAAAGATAAAGTGGCATTAAGAAACGCACCATCCACAGAATTTTACGGAACAACCTTCACTGCGTAAAACTGCATCGAAGTGTACATGCACATGTTCAAAAGGGGATTAGATATGCAACATGCTGCGATCGTCTAATACTCTGGCAACAGACCAAAAAAAAAACTACTTTCCTTCAAGAATAATTTCTATCGATGAATTTTGGACCAGGCTATATAAACCAGAACTCTAACATTACTCCGCAGAGTGGCGATATGCAGAATCACCAAGAAAACATTTAGGTTGACTGACAACTGATACAATATTGCTCTCTATGCAATTACAGAACATTATAGAGCTAATCTAATGGAATGTGATCTTGGCTATTTACAGATAAAAAACGAAGTACATAGATCCTCAGCCAAGTTTGAGTTGGCCGTGCTTTGTGGGCAGATGCGAAGTTGTTTAAGAAGATCCAAGGCTCTCCTCGAAAAAGTGTGTGATTCAGAGATTTTACTACATCTTTCGAAACACTCTGTTGATGCACAGTGGCCAAAATTTAGAATCCCTTTATACAAAAATAATTGTCAGTTACTCCATCATAACACTCCCCACCAAACCATTACAGCTGCTGAATGATGTCCTCTCTGAACCCTTGGACTTAGCTGAGACGCTTCTTCGGACAACCTAACGCATATCTTGTCATTTTGTTTGTTGAAATATTCCTCCACTATAAAAAAAATTATCCGTAAATAACTTTTTGTGAAGCCATCATGCGCGTACTTATTTAGTCAACAACCTCTTTGCTTTTTCTCTCCTATCTTTTTTTAAAGCATCTGTTGCCAAATGTCCCGTATATTTTTTGTAAGCTGCTAGTTCTAGATCTTGCTTAATACTACCCGACATAAAAGTTTTAGTAATTTACATCTACCGAGATATAATTTTTTGTTTATGAAGAAGATTTCATTTAATTTGAGCACGTAACTTTGACTGCCTGAACAGTCCAAAATGAACGTGGTATTCCACATCTTGAACGATACTTGACACCTTCATTAAACTATTTTATAGACCGATACACAAACATAAGGTTAATGACGAGAGGATACGTTGTCTTAAAGATTACACTTTTTTCAGTTCCGCACTTATGTAATGCTATTACAGTAATATGGTTTTATTTGTCACCTCACTACATTGGTAAATGACCAAACTTGACAATAAACACAATGTAACTTACAACTTTAAAACTTGACAATTGCAGCCGTATGTTAAAATCACCAACATCTTGATGCTGTGCAAAAAAAGATAGATTTAATTTTATAACAGTATTTATGTACACATAAAAATTTATGTACGCGTGTGCGCATGAAGCTTCATATAATACATTTTTTGAAGTGAATTAATTCCCATTTTTTGCTTCCTCATAATTTCGTGTGCGTCTTGACTTCTTATCTTTTTCTATTATATGTCTCCACGCTGTTCTCTCTTAAATCTTCCAAAACTTAGTTCCACCACCCTTTCTTCCTTGTTTCTATCGACTGTTATTTTATTATCTTCTTCGCCATTCTCTTCTCCTCAATCTCCATCATATATCATAGTCATTTAATGCTTTGTACTGTAATATTCCTCACAATGTCTTCTACTTTTAAATCTTGAAATAAGATTCACTGATTTTCCTTCTGTCTTAATTGGTCTATATATTGTTCTTACTATCTTGAGCTACTTTAGGTGCAGTCTCTGGTGAGACAAAAATCATGTGAGAGTATAAAGCATCCTTTAGTTTAGGAACGACATTTACTGTTGTCGAAGGGCGCAAACAAAGGCGCCACTGGTTGCTAATAATCTTCTACGCATTTTCTTCACCACCAACCATAAACAATTTTTATTAAGATTTTATTCATTATTCTCTAGGATTTTCCTCTTAATGCATTAATATCTGTATATCTGTGAAAAAATACGTGTGTTAAGTGTGTACGTGATTACCACCCAAAAAACTGTGCTAAGAGTGGACTTTTATAGCCTATTGAACAAAATCCAGATGACTGATCTCCATTATCACTTTTAACAGAAATCTGGTAGAAGTGCTATCCAATTTGTTTACAACCTCATCCTCACTATAAAAGGAAGAAATCTTCTACCTTCTCAGTTACAATAGGGTGCAATATCTTATCCCAATGACTGGCGAATGAAAAACTGCCTTTTAAATTCAAACCCCTTGTAGAGAGAATTTAGAAAAGAAATTTAGTGCTTTTTCCCGGTCTCACTCATCCACAAAAGAAACGACATTGTCCAATTGTCGTAGGCAAACCTTAACAGTATCAGAGCTAGTGTCTAAGCGACACTCGAGGTGGTCATCTAGGATCTCTAATATCAAATTGATTGATTAACTTTGATTGTATTTTTGGTGTAAACAATTTTTGGGAAGACGAGTGGCAGTTGGAAATAAAGATCAGCGTTGTTACCCGAGGACCACCGTGATTGGGGATAATATTTGCACTGTGCGTCGCCTTCTTTAGGAAGTATGCTATCTTGGAACAACGATACCTTAGTATGATCAATCGAAGACGGGTGTTGTTGCAGATGGATAACACCAGACCGCGTAAAGTCCACAGAATCCGATAAATATTGTATGCATTATATTCAAAAACAAAGAATTTTGCACCAACCCTATTTGATATACAAAGGAAATTTTATATTTTAAATTTTTGCAGATCATCTTTGCTGTTTTTAAAGTAAAAACTTTTAGTTAGGCTTATAAACAATCACATTTTTATAATTCCATTACAATTGAAGTCTTGATGGTGCTGAACCCAATTTTTGCTGCAGCCTGCTTGGCCCCTGAAAACAAGAACTGAAAAACTGGCAACGTAATTAAAAAGCTTTGACGGGCGGAACAACACCTCGTTTGTAATAATTTCCCCCCGGCCATCAGCGAAACGATTGTGCAGTTTTGTCGTTTATTCGCACAATGGAGAAGTAATCTCGTTAAACACAGATTTAATTGCTCGTATGGCGAGGTGCTCGGCCATCAAGAGTTCTGTGTAATTGCATCGCGATGATTGAAAAGCAGATCGTCGTTTTCAGCACGGCCGGGCGACTGAAAAGTTGCAAGTCCTAGGCGAAGGGCTGCGAGCGCGGCCCTCACGCGTTCCTCCCAGTATCGATTATTCAAAATAAACTCTTCTATTACATTTTAGAACGCGTTAGCGCTGATAGCAGATTATATTGCTCGTGACAGACGCGTTTTCATTTACTCTCCCCTATGTAATATGTTCTAAAAACCCCGCCGACACTCCCCCAGACGGTACCCACTCATTGCGAACAAAGAAAGCACCGATGCATCGAGCGGCCATCTTGTTGATTTGTATTATGCAATCCGGGAAATGAATTGTTAGATCCAGGAGCGTTATTACTATTTAATTGCGTTGCCCCGGGTGCAGTTCGCAGCAGCTGGCATATTAAACTCGGAATTGTGCCATTTTGAGCACGTGATAATGAAGACCTGGCAAAGAACTTCCGTTGAATGAGGTTTTTATAATTTGATTCTGAAACCTGTTCTATAACTTAATCTGGTTATTCATCGCCTACAATTAGTATGCAAAGCGGATTTAACTAAGACGACAAGCAACAAATGGTAAAGACTTTGTTCAAATAAATATTTTCCAATCTTGAAAGCGACTTTTTTATAGTATTGCAGTACAAAAGACGAATTCCAACAAAATTCCTTGTAATTAATACATTTTTTCAGAAAATTAAAAACATAAACACTACGTACCAAACAGAATTAAGAATCAATAAAATTAAATTTAAACAATGCCCACGGGACATTTCTAATAAAAAATAAGAGTTGAAAATTATTTAAAAAAAAAAAAAATTTAACTGTGTCGGTACAAAATGTTTATATGCGAAAACCTTCTATATCCATCTCCTAATACAAAAAATAAATAAATAAAATGACTGAAGGATACATAATAAAAATAATAAAGCTGATTTTAAAGGTTGGCCAAAAAGTTCAAGCTCAATAGTAAAATGACAATTTTGTTTTGTATTTCGATGTTATTTTATGTTGATAAGTGCAATCAATATATTTTACTCACTTTTCAGGAAGGCCGACAGTGATTGCGAATTTGCAAATAATATACTTTGGGTTTGTTACGGGTATTTTTGGAAGAGATATCTGACCACAATAAATGCTGTCGAGCTAATTTGCGAAGTTGAAGACAGGACAGCAGTTGCTCAACGGACAGTGACCTAATGGTTCAAAAATTTCACCTTGGAAGATTTTGAACTTAAAAACTAGCTTCATTCTGACCGGTCGTTCAAGTTGAACAAAGAAGATTTATTGGCAGCACTGAAAGAGTCTTCATCAAGTAATTGTCATCTGGCATCGGTTCTTGAAGTCATCCCTTCAAACTGCGCTCAACCAGTCACATCAACTTGACTTCGTCAAGGAGTCCCGAAAAGATCCGCACGAACTCACTGAAGTGCAGGCTAACAAGCGAGTCGATATCTGCCGTCAATTGCTTGACTAGGGAGAAGTTTTGAAAAGCTGAACAGCGTCAAGGTTCTTCGGTATCTAACTTCCAGTTGCTGCTCTTTTGATCAATAGAACATTTCTTGCGTGATCGCAAGAGTCCTTTAATAAAATTGAAGAGGCATGTCAAGAATTTTTTGATACGCAAAAATTTCATTTTTAATAGTGAGCACAAATTTTTGCCAATCTTATATTTTAGCGATAAATTTTATTGTTTATACAAATCAAGATTATTCTCTTCTTAGTAGTTTTCATAGGCAGCTATAAACTAACGAAGAGGTTTTGCATTGTTTTAACTTGTCAGTAACGCTCTTTTGTATATTACCCAAAAATCAAAATGGCACCCTTTTATATGATTTTTGGGCCGTCGAAATAAAAGTCACAGATAGATGCGAAGGCTTTCACGGGCGGTGTTATGGTGCATCGTGTGGTTGAATCTCGGCTTATAAGGCCGTAGTCGGAGTTCGGAAACTCTTGACGTTTGGTCCACAACTGCAGCGGGTAGCTTCAGAAGAAAATCTTTTAAAAATTAAGTGACTGTTCCGTGCGTTTTCGCTTTTATACTCGTGCGAGTGTGGTAAGGATGGTTTTGGAAAGTTTTTGTTGACGTGGTAGATGACATAATCTGGCTAGCTTCTAACGTCAATCGGGTCCTTGCAGGTAATATTTCAGCATTTTCTGAAGTCACCGTATCGCAGTCTGTTTTTTGCCAGTTAAGAACGATAAACCAAGATTTAGGTAGATTGAAACCGTCGTCCTTACGTTAAAATTATGTTTATATTTGTCAATCTCCACCGCCTCTCTATACAATCTCAACAACGCACGGAACAATCACTTAATTTTTAAAATATTCAACGAACTTAAAAAGTTCGTTACTGAATTCTATATGTCTGTCGGTCTGTCGGTCTGTCTGTCGCTGTCACAAAATTATGGATTTTTAAAATTTTAAAATGGATTCTTATAGGAAATTTTACGCTGATTTCAAAATCGAAATCAAAAAGTTTCTATCTCGAATAGTTTTCGAGATATTCGACTTCGAATTTCGGGAAAATTTCGACATTGCGATTTTATGAGTAATTCTTAAAGAAAATTTTACGCTGATTTCAATAATGAAATCGAAAAAATTCTATGTCGAATAGTTTTCGAGATATTCGACTTCGAATTTCGGGAAAATTTTCGACATTACGACTTTAAATGTGATTCTTATAGGAAATTTTACGCTGAATTCGAAAATGAATTCTATGTCGAATAATTTTCCAGATATTCGATTTCGAATTTTCCCGAAATTCGAAATCGAAATCGAAAGGTTTTTTTAAGTTCGTTCTGGGATTGCTTACAGAGCAATCTCTTCGCCGGTCCCATGTTTTAATTCTGTTTTCTATTTATTTAAGTTGCCGAAATATCTCTTCTGAGGTTTTAAGAGTAGATTTAATATTTTTTCTTCTGAAGATGTCCGTCGCAGTTGTGGACGAAACATCAAGAGTTTCCGCACTCCTACTACGACCTTATAACCCGATAACCTACCACACGATGCACCAAAAGTCACAGATACCGAAAATCTAAAAATAGCGGAGCTAGGAAATTAGAGGAATGCTTTTTCCACCAAACATTTATTGATTGAGGCTGCGTACGACATGGGGCGCCATCGTGATTCAGTATCCAACTACCTGGTTGCACATATGTTACCCTCTCTTTAAGTCTTTCAACAATTTTACGAGCAAAAATTTTATTGATAATTTGTCCTGGCAGCACGAATTCCTTGTGAGATTATCAAAAAAGCATATGAGCATCAATTTGATTTTGTTTGGGTTACATTTTCCTTGAGAAGAAATTTTATAATATACCACTTTCTACTTCAGAGTACTCAAACAGCTACGATACAACACCTGTGGTCACGCAACTAATTTATTGGCCCCTCTCGAGACCACAGAGACAATTAAGACACATATCCCTCCAAGTGATCTTTTTATTGTGTGAAAATCCGATTAATGGCAAACAAGTTCAAATTTAACTCACAATAGACAGTCTGGGATCACAAAAGTTTCACTCTTTGAAGATTTTTCCTTACAAAGTTAGTCTTTCACTTCTTCTTGGCCCTCTAAAAAGTCCTTCTGCCATCTGCACACATGTGCTCTGAATAAGTTCTTTGTAACTTTTAATAACTCACAGTAGCGGATTTTCCAGGCTTTATACAGAACTTGATAGCATATCACTGCTCAAACTTTCCATCTCACAACTTTACTTCACGTAGCAACTGTAACAAGTTAAACTTATATTCAAACTACGAGAAGCTTATATTATAGCAACGGGCAAATATTAAAATTTTGTTAAACTTTGAAAAGAGGAAAATGAAATCAAGGGAATATTAGTACAAGCTCGAAGGAATAGCAGGAAATATCGAAAGGAAGGCATTTTGATAACATTCATATGGTGACACCGTTGATAACTATTCCAACAAAAAATTAAAATTACTTTAAAGTGGGCACTATGCGCTGGCGTCAGTGGAGTCTCAAAAAAAGTACTTCAAAGCTATTGTAGTAATGTTCAGCCATGAAAATATTTCACATATTTGTATACATCAATTTACTATTTTATTTTCAATTTTATATATATTAAACAGTTGGAAGGGTCTTTGGAAACTCCATTTGATTATCTGAGAAAAAGAATTACGATGACTTAATAATATCACACAACACTTTTCGAGAAATTAGCACTACTAAAATTTGAAACCATTTTACATCCACCTAAACTATCTGATTTGACTCCCTCGGACTTTCACTGTGATTGGAAAGGAAAGCGCTCAAATAAAGAGGTGGAATTTGTGTTGTGCTTTCAAACTAAAAATTGCTAATTTTGTGTCCAAAATTAAACAAATAAACGCAGGTGCTCCCCAAGATAGCGCTTTGGGTCCAATGTTATTATTTACTTTTTGCATCTGACCTACCAATAAATTCTTGCTTCCAATGGTAATCCAAACACATCAGCAATGCTTTAAGCCCGCCTAAACCAACTCCAACGATGACAAATAAATGTCAACGAAGATAAGTCTGCTCACATAACGTCTATTATGTCCACCCGTCCATTCAACAAAGCAATTAAGTAAAACACTTGAGATTCCAACTTGATAAGCGTTTATCTTAAAAACTCACATTAGCAAAAAGCGAACAAAAATGAAAACCACGATAAAAATCTTAATGTATAAATATAAAATAGGACCAATCTAGACATAGTGATGTCAGGTGTGGGGTGCGTCAGAAATTTCAGTTTAGATATTATCCACCATTTCCAATTAAGCCATATCCAACCCACCATGGCACGTATCAAAACTTACACACCAACCTACACATTTCATACGTGAAAGATGCTATCCATCAATGCTATCAAATATCACAGCACTCTTAAAGGTCATCTAAATGAAACTCTAGATCCACTAACTGCAGATCTTCGACGAATTAAACAAGGACGGACTTCTATGGAATACCCTTCTATAAGATCCTAAGCTTGAATATCGTATTTACTATTAACAAATAGAATGTAAATATTCTGATTGAAGTTCTTAACAAAAAAAAAATGGAAAATAACTTTAAATGGTTAATTTGGCGATCTTAAGAGAAATAACTTTCGGAAAGGAACTGAAAAGCTTAAGCAACGCTATTTTTATTTATTATTGAAATCCTAGAGGCTTACTTTGAGAAATCAAATACAACTGGAACCACATTTTTTTATTCTACCTTCATGGTTTATGTTTTATGCTTCTACATTTTGTTACTATCTCACAAATCATTATTTCTTACCTTAAGTTTTCATCTTATCTTCAACCGTTCTCAAAATATCCTTGAAAAACTACCATAGATGAACACATTTTCTTCTTTGTAACAGCCAAATTCAATCCTGAGAATTTAAAATGAGATTCTTTGTAGAAAAAATGTTAAAAAATTAAGCTTTTATGTTTTAACCTTTTTAATAAATCCTTGACACTTCCAGATATATTGCAGTTCTGAAATGTTGAAACTCGAAAACACATTTTTTAGCAAAAAATAAACACGGAAACATAATCAACAAATCCAAAAATAATTAAAAGGTAATTAAAAGAGAACATGAAATATTTTCTGTACGTTGATAACACATTTTTGTTTATTTTATTTTGGTAAATAATTTCGCCGCCTTGCAACAAACAAATTGTTTGTTATTTCACAACCGTTTTGTGACATATCGTGCTCTATCTACAAAATCTAGAATTCAGCACCGTTCTCTCGAGCTGAAGAGAGTGGCAGCTGACATCTTGCGCTCGGAACAATCCGGATGAAACTTCAGCCCGGAATACCGAGAATGTAATCCCAAGCAGCGTATGCTGCAAACGGTTCTGAATTCTAATACGCGCATATTTCAAACTGCTGACTAAAAATTTGGGTTTTAAATAAATAATTGAAATTGTTTTTTAAATTAAACTACATTATGTTACTGCTTGATCTTTTCTTAAAATTTAACTAAAATACTATTGTATCGCACAATAACATGTTATTTATATTCTTTTATCTAATTTTTAATCATGGAAAGAACTTATTAGATTTTAATACTACAAAACAGTTCACTGCTAAATTCTTGGCCGACTCGGAACGTTCCGGTGTTGGAATTCGAGGGAGCGAACTGCTATTTTATCCCGGCTCTCGTCGCTGATGCCAAGCCAAGTTTTGCGAACCCTTCAACCTCTTGACTACATGAAGAGGGCCCTTCAAACGTGACGATCATTTGTTTGATGAATCCGCTGCCCCGACTTCTCATCTGCAACAGCTAGGAGCTGCTGCCGCCGCCACCTTCACCCCTATCTCTTGACTGGTTCCTCCCGCCCGGCTGCACAATTGACGTTTCAGCTCAAATAGCGATTATTGGGCGCTCTTACAGTTCAACGCAAATTAGATTAGCTTCATGTCGGAAGAATTGTGCAGATGCTATGCCCATCTCGTGCTATTTCCAAATGACATTTCAAAGCATATTGTTGTGTTTCCGAGATTCTTAAAATCATATATTTGATTCGGAATATTCATGTACCATCTACATACAATAAACAACAATATATTAATAAATAAATATATTTGTTGCCAATGAATCATATATTTACAAGATTTATATACAAATTCATATTACGTGTGGGATTACTCTCTTCTGTTACTTTAGCCTGTGAATTTCATATCTTGCAAAAAACAAAATTTTCAAATAATTTCCAGACTAAACCAGAAACGGAATAGAAAATATTATATAAAGCTCTTTTCTTACACGTTTCTCTTAATTATCGTTGATTTCATCCTTTTTTAATATAGATTGTTCTACCCTTATCATCCTAAAAAAAACCTTCTTTAATAATTTGTAAAAGTTTCATAACATTTTGTTCACTAGAACCCAACATACAACGCATTAAGTTGTTTGTATAGATCGGTCAAACAATGAATAAAGAACAAAGAATCAACATTAAGTTCCGTGTTAAAAACGGTAAAAATTCCACAGAAACGCTCTAAATGATTAAAAAATAAGTTTTGTAAGTAATATCAACAATTCAAAAGAGTTAGAAAATATGTGGATGATGGTAATTTTCAGGCAGATCAATTAAAATGATGATCCAAGAATGTGTCGACAAAGTTTGTTTCACATCAATGCACGGATGACTAAAGATTGTACCGGACTGGACATTGCAAAGACATCATTAGAGGAACTGAAAAAGATGAACAATTCTTAAAAAAGTCATACTGTTTTCAATATGATACAGAAACCAAGCGTCACCAAATGAAGAAACTGCAAAAAAAATTGTTTCGAGAAGTCAAAAATCAAAACAATGCCAATTGCTTTTTACGATTCCAAGGGGATTATCCGTAAAGAATTTATTCTAAATGATACAGTGATTCTTCTTCTTCTCGTGCTATCCGTTTCGGATGTTTGCGATCAGTGTGGCGATTTTTATTTTATTAACAGCTGCTGAAAAAAGTCCAGTGGTCGTCATCGAAAACCAAGATCTTAAGTTTTTGAGCCATGAAATGCGTCGTCTTCCAGGTCCCCGCTTTCCTTCTACTTTGCCTTGAAGTATTTGTTGAAGTAAGCCGTAACGTTCGTCATTTCTGCTAATGTGTCCAAGATATTGTAACTTCCTGATTTTAACTGTATTTATTACTTCAGTTGTTTTGTTAACTCTGCGTAAAACTTCCACATTTGTCACATGATCAACCCATGGTATTCTCAATAAACGTGATTACTGATGAGTATTATCGTAATACATTAAAGCGTTTGATAGACTATATCAGACAGTTGCCACAATAAAGCACCTTCTCATTCATGAATTGTCAATGATTTTTTGATCATAATCAATTTTTTTTATTCAACCGAACTGTCTCATTGATACTGTTTTCTATTTCCTAAATTGCATTCATCGATAAAATAAAACATCTGAACACCATTCCAATTAGCGAGATATAAAAACCATTTAATGTACTTCTTAAACGTGCAAATTATTATATTTTTGCTGCGGGGGGATTATTTTAATCAACTAAAATAATTTTTGTCAAGATTTCTTAAAAATCTTTTTTTTAATCATTTCGATTATATCCTGGATAAAGAGCATAGTCTTCCCATTGGTAATAATCTACCAATAAGATAAATTCATAACAGATAAAAACGTAATTATAAGTATGTTAATAAAAACCTAACTATCAAAAACTATCAGAAAACCAAATATGGACCGTTTTAAACCTTCTACGCTGCCAATGTATTTAACCTTTCCCCCAAATTATAGGATCCTTGCCGAGACATAATTATTAACCATAAACGCATACGAAAGAATATCTCAACACAATGTTTAGTAATGTTTAGATGCAAACCAAGGATTGACTTACCGGAGGCGAAAGACTAATTTACCATTACATATCAGGCAAGAGAAATAAAAGGACAGTAAAGAAGACAAATATCGATTTGTCGACTAAGAAGATGATGACTACAGTTTTTTTTTAATTTCCAACAGGCCATATTAATTAACTTTGACAAAAAAAGCAATAACAAGACCCTTTAAAAAAAGACCAGAATCAAAAAGGCAAATATTCTCAACAAAGTGCCTTGAGTGTGCGTCCTAGATAGCGGGTAGAAAGAAAATAAAATACCTCTCGCGAACCAACAGTCAAATATTTGGTAGAGGACAAATGTAACTACCAATAGTACAATAGCTTATTAGTAAATTTCTTTGAGCAGAGCTATAGTCACCATGAATCTGTAAATATACTTCAGACTTTTCAGTGTCCCCTCAATCAAAGTGGAGTGTTAAGAATCCCCAGATTGAAAAAAGCAAAAGTGGAGAATATTAGACCATACAATGTAAAAACTGCAAGAAAAGTGAAAATTAAAAACAATTATTATCAAGATAATAAAGTAGAAATGTTTGGCCTTGGCGAGGTAAAACGTTCTAATGACGCCGTATTATACTACTCCAGAACATGGAGAACATATGAATGAAGAATCAAGTAAAGCAGTTAGCAACTTTATATCGTACATCGACTGTCCGATAGAGACACAACTAAAAGAAACATCAGTAAATATATATGTGACACAGATCTATGCTCCTAAATCAGAAAAAACAAGCATAAAATAAAAATAATTAATAATATCCTTAATAAACTGAGAAACATGAAGTAAATTTATGAACAGGAGACTTTATTGCAAATGTTGGAGAAGAAAAATCTATGCTTGTAGTAAGGTAGTATTAATTGGAAGTCAAAAATAGCAGAGGAGTCGATTAATACAATAAAAATTATACTTTTACAAGACAGATTATTTAGTTGAAATAGCATGAGGTAAAAATCGTACATTAGCATAAATCCAGACTTTCGGTAGCAAACATAAAAATAAAATTAAAACTAATAAAATAATAAAAAAAGGAAACTAAAATTAAAAAATAAGAGTGCTCCTCAAAGACAGAACAACAAATCAATACAAAATTTTAAAAAAAGCTGACACTGAACAAGCTTAGAATAATAAAAAGGTTAGAGGAGGTAAACAAGACTGAATAGCCAAAATTCTAGAGTTAATAAAAAACGAAAAAAATTAAAAATAACTGTTTGAAAGAGTATACAAAAATAAAGAATTAAATAAGAATGAAAATAAAAAAGTACACTGAATGAAAAAGAAAAATAGAAGAACTAAGAGAAAGAACAGGAAACATGAGGAAAGGGATCCCGTGCATGATATCAAACGAGGCGCCATAGTTTTAAAAGATCAGGAAAAACAAAAAATGAAAAATTACGTTACAAAATTGTTTTACGATAGGTTCTAGAAAATTATTCGGAAAAGTAGCATTAAAATAGGCTCTTACATCACAATAGTATTAGAAAGGTGTTTCATTTTGCTGATAGTAAATCTCTTTATTACCAAACAATGTATTTAGATAAACATAATCAATGCCAGTTTGTCTTAAAAAAATAATGACTAAAATCAGCACACTCGTAAGTTCAAATAATGTTACATAGTAACATGCTCCATCCGCGCAGATGACATTCAGCAAATTGTTTCTAAATAAACAAGTGGGTATATTTTTTAGGGCACTTTTTATATGTGTGCGTATATAAGTATATTTGACAAGTACCGCTTAATTACATTGATGAGCCACATGATAAGAGTACTGTTACGGATAATTCAAAACAGAATTTAGAATAAAGGGAACAAATACTAGGCAACTTAGAGTTTGGAACATTATTGCAGAAGTATAAAGAATGCAATATAACAATGCATTTATGTTTTGTGGACTACCAAAAAACCTTTAATCATGTAAAGCATAAAAAATCAATAAACGAACTTAAACAAGTAAATACACAATTAATAAATATAAGAATAATTGGGCACATTTATTAGAATCAAACTGCTTAAAACGTATAAAAAGAAATAAAAATAAAAGTATATCTAAACTCAATTAATCTAGGGTATTGAGACATTGACACCCAAGCAGTAATAACAAAGATTTAAAGACTATAGAAATGTAGAAGTATAAAATAATGTTCAATACAACTTGCTAAAGATCATTATGCGAGGCAGAATAGAGGAAATAAAGTAAAAATTTATTAGAAATTACAAATACAGGATAAAACAAAATTATCTCTATCTCTTTCTCCCCGTATCTCTCAATCAAAAATCGATTTTGTTGTGAGTAGAAAACTTTAGAAGCACTCGTATTGTAATAAGATTAGTAAAATCGCCTAGAAATATGTGGAAACATTTTGAAAAACGTGCTACATTGACCTATCTGTCAGGATGCACTAATAAACAAAACTTTTGTTATTGGACTAACGATAACTCAAGAGATATCCAAAAGAGCTCTCTACAGCAAACGCGCTACTATTTTGTATGCGGTGAGTAAAGTTGAGATCGTTGGCGTTTAGATTATTGAGGAGAGATACCAACGTGTTACTATTAATTCCAATCGGTATATGAAAATATTTTGATAATTTTTTTACCATATCTCGATATGCTTCAACTGAAAAACAGTATGAAGCCATAATTCACACAGAAAGTATTTTTCTCCAAGCGCCGCGTAAAATTTTTCTTGGGAGTCTAATTTTTCAATGCGATCGTGTTGTTTAACCAACTCGTTTACCGGATCTTACTCCAATTGATTTCTTACTATGGGAATATCTCAAAGATAGAGTTTACAAACGTTTCCCTAGGACCCTCTAAGTTCTAAATGTAATACGTCAAAAATTCAGATGTATTATGCTTAATCTTAAGATGAAAAAATCTCCACAAAAAAACTTTTTAGAAAGATCAAAAGAATAACAGTACCACAGTGCCTCGAAGGCTTCTACTAAGGACAAAAAAGTGAAAAACAAACTTCATGTAAAAAGAACTTCAAAAACGGACATGTGAAAGAGTGCCAATTTGGTACTTTGGATAATATCCAGAAGAGCATAACCGACGAGTTGAAATGTACTTCAGCAGAAGCCTTCCAGAACGGCTACAAACATGAAAAAACGCCTCCATCGGTGTATAACTCTTTGATGGTAAAATACAATTTACGGTTAAAAAGAAGTCAGTCTTTTTTCATCGAAATTCTGCATTAAAAAAATATAAACTTTCTAACATCTAATTATTTTTCTTAATTTTTCTTTAATATCAGCCTCTTTCAGTAGCTTCTTTTTTCTAATAAACATATTTATTTTTTTATCTGTATGCCTTTTAACATTCCTTCAAATTTTTAATTAGCTTATATTTCTACCCGACGGAATAGATGAACGAATAATTTGATTCAGATTATAAGTTTTTCTAAACCTTAGACTATGCATGTTGGTATTATTTAGGCGATTGCTATAATCACTTAACGGATTTCTTTAGCTACCATGCTCGCCGAGCCGTTTCGAATGGACAAATCGTCCTTTTCCGGTAACTGTGCCGTTTCTCACCTCATGGACACTAATATTGCAATTTTAAACTCATTGCTGTTTTCATCCAGCTAAGCCAAGCTAAATTTCTTTTGTAATCTAATCGTTAGCTTGGTAAAACGTTTTTACGCGAAATACAGGGTACACAAATGTTGTGAAATTTAAACAACACTTGCAAATTGTGACATATTTTTAACTTTCTCCGGCAAAAACTTTTTTTATTGAGCTCTTAATCATTCTCACATTTTTTATTCATAATATTAAAAATTAATTTTATTTTGACAGCTAAATGTACGCGGATGAATCATAAAGTAAAAGCAATCTTGAAATTTGCGCAAGGAACGATGGGTAACTAAAGATGCGCAACATTCAATCGTTCAGTTATATTGCAGAAAGCTGCGAGAATAGAAGTTTGGCTGCTCCATTTAGTGATTCCAGGATCGAGGAACAACACACCGTAACGCGTTTTCTATGGGCAGAAGAAGTTAAATCTGCGAATTTACGTCTCCGGATCTTGACATCGTGTAGAGCACACATCATGGATCAATGAAAGGTTTATGAATTAACAGAACGCTTTAAGAAAGAAAAAATATATAAAGGATGAAAGCCTACCTGGTCGCCCATCGACATCACATACAAACTGTCTGATTATCACATTTTCGACCCCCTAAAGGAGACACAGGTTTAACATGCGGTGCAGACGTAATTCTGTAAGCAACCACTTCATTTCTGAAGAGAAGAAGCAGCTCATTAAACGTTCTTTATCGATGAAAATAAAATTGTTATATGGAAATTGCGTTTACTTTCTAATGCACCTACATACCTTGAGTTATCGAGTTTTGTTAATATCAAACTGCACATTTTTTTAATTTGGAAAATATTGAAGTAAAAGCCATCATTCCAATTAGGTTAAATTTTAAAAATTTTGTAGAATTTGCATGCAACAAATACAAAAATAAGAGTGTTTGGTTATGTAGAAGTTCTCATCCAGGTATGACGTCCTAATGAATTTATTGTGTTAGCAAAACAGTAATCTTCATCACTTGAGCTCTATGGGACATTGTTTCTTAACTTTTTTGTTGGCAATAGATCCCATGGCACATTAAGGCCGTTGTGTATATTTCGATTGTTAACAGACCAGAGCTCTAAGGAATTTAGATTAAGTTCGTAACATGATGTCTATTCTCATTTTATTGGCATAAGTCCACGACTAGATACCACATATCCAAATAAGCTCAAATATTGTCGTATCATAAAACTTTTCTCTATTGCAAATTTTGGTTTAAGAAACCAGTGCATTTGTCTAAGTTTTAAATCCATCCGCATTCTCTTCTTTTTAAGGTGCTGGTGCCAGATTAATCATCTCTATTAGGGTAAAGTCTAAGGATTTGCTTGTCTTTTATTGCTACAGAAGGACATCTAGTGATACTTATCGTGCCAGTCTACTGGCTTAAGTTGTTTAGGTAAATTTGTAGATGTGAAGCTTCCGTAGCGTCGTTATGAATGGATAATAAGTATCCCAAAATCGTCGACTAATGTAGTAGTAGAAGTAATTTCTGTTTCAGGAGTGTCGGAGATATAAAAGATGCATGGGAAGGACTCTAAGATACTAACATATAGTATATTTGCTTTTATTAAATAATATGTTAATATTTGACTGTTGCATTTAACAATAAAATAAGTTAAGTATGGCTTTATCAATAGATAATAGGTGTTTGGAAATAATTGCTTTAAGTTGTGTGTCTGATGTGACACACCTTAACCTTATATGTAATATTATCTTCTAGATTAGGAGATTTATATAATGTATTTCATCATTAATTTTCAGGCTTGTAGTGGTACATTATTATCTACTTCATGTTACAGTTAGGTGCAAAAACATGCAGCTTTTGGATGAGTTCTCTGATTTAGGTCTTGTTTTTTTTTTTTATTCGGAGTTTTAGATCAATATCTTCTTGAATATCTCTGATAAAAATCTAATTTGCGGATATTCTTGCAACTATAAAAATGCCCAGTAGATGTGAGATATTTTGAGGATTAGGTTAGTATGTTTGCCTGTTAAGACATGTATATAGTTATTATCTATAGTTGCACGCAGCAAATTACGCCCTTTAGCTCTGATTAATTGGAAACTCCAGTAGATGTGCTTTGCATTCTAGTCACCTCCAGCAATAAATTTTTGGCTTAAAGTTTGGAGGAAGTAATTATATAGATTTGTTGTTACACGTCGTGACTATAAAAGTAAAAGACATTCGTGAGCAGTTTTCTGTTTCTTCTTCATTGTTTTTTAATAATATTAATATAATAAAAACAGTTTGCGCAGAAGTTGGAAAAATTTATCAGTTAAACTTATCAGTTAAATTCCACATAAATTGACGCAATGCAATAAAATGCACAAGCTAAAGGTGGCTTCTTGGTGCTTCGGCTTGACAAAGAATATTTTTTAAACCAGATTGTAATCTGCGCCAAAAAGTAGGTTCTATAAGACAATCGTATAGTACCGAAACGTCGGTAGCAAATAATCTGTGCAAACAGTGATTATTTTTCAGAATAAATCCTTTTTGGAAGAGAAACTACATAATCTTCTTCTTCCATGTGATCAATCTTTTGGATTGGTTCATTTCAGTAGTATTTTTCTTCTTTTTATTTTTCAGATAGATCTAGGTCTTATTTGGGGTTTATATTGCAATCTAGGTCTTGCATGCTTTCCCCATCTGTCATACCTTCAATTATATTCTTCAATTATATATATATTAATTGTAGTAGACTCAAATTACGTAATATATGTGCTAACCATGTCTCTTCTTTTTATTATCTCTTTCATTAATCCTCTATTTTCTTTCTCTATATTCTTTCTAATATCTCGTTATTTGATACTAGGAGTTGCCCGCCAAAAGATATTTTTGGCGTCCTAGAATGACAATTTTTCACCCGTCTTGCCTCAAATTTTTGCAAGGTGCGAACGTATAAATTTTTAATTAGACCGGCTTTTTTTCTGGATCAGAAACATGGAACAATTTAACGCCCATTCATGGTGGACGTAAGCATAAGCCGCCCATAGGAAATACGTAATACGTAAAGTTGAATTAATGCAAAGCTTATACGCTCGTTCATAATGCACTCCCGTAATTTTTGCGTTTTACGTTCATTTGCAGTAATTTTTAATTTTTCTCTAGATTAATGTTGGCAACAGTAACAGAATGTTTGTTTTTATTATAAAATTTGCTTTTACGTCCAACAGATGGCGCTGTTTTTCAAAAAAAAAGTGTTTTTATCTGTCACAGGTGTGACATCTATACAATACAAATCAAAATCATAATAAAAATTTTTTTAAATAATTCAAAAAACGGTTAAAGTTAGAAGGCTGATTTTTTCGCCGAATTAACAAATATAGTTGTGAATGCGGTGTGCAAGTTTCAAGGAAATCGGTTGAAGCGTCTAGGAGGAGATAGAATTATAAGTTTAGAAAGAAAGAAAGACAGAAAGTTAGGGAGATAAGACAATTATAGTATAAGATTCTATCGACCTATCTTGCCTTTAACATTTTTCTGTAGCACGATAACTCGAATGCACTTTTTTCTCGCTCTTGTGGTTTTAAAGCAATAACATTTGGTCTTTCGGAACATCATGCGATTTGGCGTTTGATGCACATAACCTCAATAACCAGCTGTGTTCACGATTGCAATCACAAAAGAGCATATTCGATTTTCTATCCACTTCGCGTTTCATCTTAAGAAAAACGCTGCTACAGCCACCGAAATGATTTGTGCTGCATATGGTGAGAATGCTGTAAGTCATGCAACGCGCAAAAAGTGGTACCAAAGATTTCGCGGAGGAGAGTTTAGTCTTGAAGATCAACCACGCGCTGGACGCCCTCAAACATTTGACACGGATGAGCTGCAAACATTGCTGGATCAAAACAATGAGCAAACTAAAAAAGAGCTTGCAGAACAGCTTGGCGTCACTCAGCCAGCCATTTCCATACGTTTGCATGCAATGGGTAAGATACAAAAGGAAGGCAGATGGGTTCCGCATAAACTGTCCGAAGACAACAAAAATCGACGGCGTGACACCGCACTCCATTTGCTTTCAAGGAACCGAAAAAAGGATTTTTACGGGCGATAAAAAATGGATCTTGTACTACAATCCCACGCGCAAAAAAATCATGGGTAGACCCTGGCAAACCTTCGTCATCGACTCAAAGCCCAATATCCACGCCAAAAAGAATTTGATCTGTATCTGGTGGGATTGGAAAGGTGTGCTGTACTGTGAACTCTTGAAACCAGGTGAAACAGTTACGGCGGATCGCTACCAACAGCAACTCATCAATTTGAGCGACGCAATCGAAGAAAAGAGGCCATTTACTGGACAAGAAAGTTCCAAAGTAATCCTGCTCCATGATAATGCCCGACATGTTGCGAAGGCGACGCAAGAACACATCTTCGCGTTAGGCTGGAAACTTCTCCCACATGCGGCGTATAGCCCAGACATGGCCCCTTCCGATTATCATTTATTCCGGTCGTTACAGCATCACTTGGCTGATACGCACTTCAAAACAGAAGAAGAAAATGCATCGATAACTTTATCGTCTCGAAGCCGGTGAGCTGCTATCACCAGGGAATTCGCAAGCTACCCGAAAGATGGCAAAAGGTCATCTATGCCAACGGAGAATACTTTGATACTTAAGCTTTTTTTGTTTGTTTATAAATAAAACTTTAATTTTGCAGAAAAAAGCTGAGAACTTATTTATACACCTATTATAATACTGTGGTAGAAGGTATTTTGATCTAAACAATGGCTATGAACAGTAAAATTGAGTTTTTTAATGTTCAAGTTCTTTTCACGAAAGCCATAAAAATATTTTTAAACATTCATTCATATTTCACAAAAACAATGAACAATATATTTCAGTAGGTACATAATTTATTATTTTCTAAATACAGCAGACGCGATATACAAAAGTACTGTTGGAAAAAGCTTTTGCATATTTTTTATAGCAGGTACGCACAAAACATTAAAAATTATCTCACATTTTAAAATAGTAAATGTAAATTGCAATATTATTAAAAATTAAAGGTACATGAAATGTGAGAAGTATTAAATTAGTGGATTAAATAATAATCACTTACTTGGAATCACAGAAGTCAAAAAGAAAGGAAATTGCACAAAATGTGAAATAAGGTTAAAAACCAAAAAACATTATAAATGAAAGACTATTAAAAAAAATCTGGTGTAAACATCACATGACTTTCCTTATCCTATTATTATATATTATACCGGGTCCATCGTCTCGGCCCTGAACTTGTTATTTTTAAAAGGACGAGGCGCCATTCCAACACTCGAAAGGTGATTAAAATAAACAGTACAAGACAATAATTGACTCGTACTTAAAATTTTGCTACGTCAGTGAAGGTAACCGTGCGATCTCGGTCGCACAGCCTTCCCCATTATCACCTGCGTGCTCCCTCCTAGCGGCCAAGCGCTCCCCCCGTCCTCCCGCAGCCGGCCAGGAAGCTCTGAGCTCGCTGTGATTGGCCCGTTTAATTAATTTTTAATCGGCTCTAATTTATTTATTTGACCTCGGATCAAAAAATTTCATTTTTTGTTCGTCTGGGTCTGATCTATCCGGTAATATAAATTTCCCGAAACATTTTATGAACACCCGGCATATTAAAAATCCTGAGCTTCAATTTTTTTCGAGTTTGTATTTTACCAACTTTTATTTTAAATTCATGTTTATCTCATGATAACAAATCATTTTAGTTCTCATAAATTTTTTGTATCTTCAACCGTTTAGATTCGCTACCGCTTTGCGACCGATTTTGCGACCAAACGACTCGACCCATACCTACAAGTAACTTGCATACCAAATTTCAAGTCTCTAGCTCTTACGGTTCTCGATATATTCTGTTTACTGACAGACCGACAGACAAACACACACACACACACGAACCAATGGCTTAAACCAACTTTTTTGGTGTCCTGAGGCTATAATTCGTCCAGAAATGTGAAAAACTGGGTAGGTCAAATTTCCGCCGATTACATTACTTTCCTTATTATAGGGTAAGGAAAGTAATAAAAACAAAACACTATGAGAAGATACTATATATAGAATATGATAATATCATATTCTGAAAACAGCGATTCATTTTTCGAGAAAGTTAACAGAAAATGAATTGGTCAGGGGAGATTTAAATGGAGAAGTAGGAAAACATAAACAACGTTTAAAAATACTATACGAAGAATTGCTATAAAAATTTTAGAAAAAAATAGTAAATGAAACATAAAAAAGAATTGTCTAACTCGGACAGAAAATCAAAAATTAAAAAAAAACATTTAAAGAAAAAATTCTTGAATATAAAAACGATAGAAAACTACAATAAAAACAAATCAAAGCAAATTAAATGTAGGAATCACGTTCCCCACACATATGGAAGGAGATAAAAGAGTCCAAGGTAATTATAGAGAAATAACGTTAACTGAACAGAAAATACAACAAAATAAACCCAACTTAAGACTTAATATCTACTATTAGGCAAAGAAATACATTTATGCTTTATATATCTCGAAAAGGAAGCATATACGAAAAGCGCTAGAAAAAAGCACTATAAAAATATTAAAAATCAATAAAAACATAGTGAAGAAAATAAAAATAGCAATAAAAAATGCAAATAAAAAGTTGAAAGCGTTACTGGCAAATAGAGCAAACAAAAATAAACGAACTTAGCAAATAATATGGCTATAAAGACCGACTACAAAAAATCTACAAAATAACCTAAAAGTTATAGAAAGAAAACTGCATGAACTAAACATAAAGGGAAACAAAAAAAGAACAAGTATGCTAGTCCTGAGAAACAATAAAACACATAAGACTACAAAGAAAACAAATAGATCAAATAAAATGTTTCAAATATCTAAGATCTATAGTTGAGATTAATAGCAAAATAGACAAGATGAAGATAGAATGAGAAAACAGAAAAAATGTGACAAAAACGACTTCTTAGAAAATGAAAAAATTCTAGAATAACAAAAACAGTAGTACAATATATATATATATATATATATATATATATATATATATATATATATATAAATAATATAGGCACTCGCAAAAAACATAGAACACGCCTAAATGCAATGAAAATAAGATTTGTATGACGGATAGAAAATAAAACTAAAAAAGTTAAGATAGAAAAACATGAAAAGGAGATATACGAGGGAAAGCAGCAAATAAGATGGAAAAGAATCAATCAAACGATCCAGGCTAGCAAACTATAGAAGGAAAAGTGTAGACCATCATAATAAACCCAACTCTACCCGTCTTACACTTAACAGTAGAAAAGCATAGAATTAAGTAAGAAAAGATAAACAATATTTACAATTTGGCTAGAGCATTGAAGTATCTGAAATATTTTGGTAAATAACTTGAAGCAACGTGCTCCTTCAACTGTCTTTTGTACGAATAAGACAGGAAAAAGCCCACTAAAGCCCTAATCCATTAAGTAACGACAGCCGCATAATTTTATCAACTGCCTTCCTGATTAATATTTTAAAGCCATGTAGGAGTAACGAGCGCGTAGCAAGCAAGACGACTCGGCGACTCCCTCCGCCCACAAAATCGCCGTAGGAATGCGGTCCACTAAGGTGTTTGGAAACAAAAAGCACTACTCTATTATCATAGTTATTTATCCATCGATTAGGAGAGACCATTAGGATTAATTGAAGATGTTGCCGTTTAATGCACTCTGAAAAGGTGTGGCTTACCTATCAATCCCAGGACTTTGTTGAACTGTCAGACTGATCTTGTTACCTAAAACCAGATGCCCAGATACGTCACTCTTCGACTGCTCTAAATGCGGTCTGATTTACACCGCAGGTAAAAACTGATCTTCGCGCAGAATAGCCCAGGACAAATGGCCGGGCTCGTAACTTGATCTGAGATTCGTTACTTGTACGAACCAAAATCGCATTTCCACATTTGGGCTGAATATCCATCGAGCTTAAGCGGATTGTGTATTTCTTTTCAGTTGTCATTGAGGCGAGCGCGAATAATTTCATTATATCGAAAACCCGGAGGTGTAACATGATATGGAATCTCAATTCGCCCATACATAAATTATATACAGCACAGTTAAAACAGGCTATTCTTATGTTGTTTTTTTCTTAAACTAAAAGTAGACTACGACATATTACACGCCACATTATCGATGCCTAACAGCAGTACAACAATATTTGAATCGTAACCTCCTAACCCTTGAAATTTCAAATGCTTCAGCAAGTTTTTTTTGAAAAGTCTGTATCAATAGAATCCATTGCTACAAGTGGGTCAATTGTTTTAAAAGTAGCAGAATATCGATCAATAAAGATCCTAGGTTTAAACAATCTTTCGAATCAACAAACGACGCTAACATTGATGCAGCTTGTACTATTGATAAGTAAGTGGACATCAACATAGAACTTAACATCCATTACACCACCGCCAAATTATTGACGTGTTTCTTGACCACTGATTGAAAATCACAAAAATTAAATTTAGTACAAAAGTTTTGAACATATCTCCATTGCATCATACTATGTACAAGACTAGAGTAATGAGAAGAAAAGCATGAGTCTACAAATAGTAAGTAGAAAATAAAGAAAAAACAACTACACTAAAATCTATTCATATCTATCATATTCATTATAAATAGCTAGAGGAATGGTAAGTTAATAATCCACGTTTTGCGGTAATGCACATAACCGCACACATCACAGTAGCGCACCAAATATTGACATGTTGTTGAAACCCTACAAATATAAAAATCACAGACTGATGCATGTAAAAATCAGTTTACACAATTTACAGAAGCTTTATCGTAGAATTGGAAACAACAGAATGGTCAACATGCCACATAGCACGCTAGATCTTCTCTGCGTCCCTTCCATCAAAAATATCAACTTAGGGATGGATCATCCTAACTCTACAATCTTCTTCAAAAATCTGAAAAGCGAAACTCTTTTAAGGTTCTTAAAAACTACAAGAATGTATCTTTATCCACTGAAAATAATGTCGTTCTTCAATTCATTGACACCTGGTAAATATTAATCGTCATAATTATGATTTACATATAATTAACTATCTATATTTTTAAAGGTATGAAAAACAATAAGACCGTGCAAATAAAAAGCAACAGTAGGGCTATTATCATTTCATTCTATAGAAAAACAAAGCACATTGCCTACTAGGTTGGAAGGTGTCCTCAAATACTTAAAAATGTACGCAATAGGAGAACCAAGACAGTAATTATTAATTTGTAATATATGACTCATAACCCAACCTTTTTTCCATAAATACAAACCAGAGAAGGAGTAATGTTTTGCCATTTTTGGGAAGACGAAAAAACTTTACCTTGAGTATCTACGATAAAAATAATCAACGATAAGTCATCCTTGTCAACAAGTTTTCCCCCAAGCACTTGCTCTTGATAACCGAAAAATATCACTGTCCAAAAAACATCATAGCTACAAAAATTTGTTGGTCCGCTGTTTTCAAGTCATGTTACTAAAAACGATTAAATTGGGGTTTGAAATTCATCTCTAAATGCTTTATAAAACTCAAATAGTTGTCTTTAAGAGAAAACCAGGTTACTTGTCAAGTTTTACTCATAAGAAGAAAACCAAGAAATTACGTATGTTTTCTTAGATTTCTTGTCAACAATACTATATAATTTCTTTGCATTTTTTCTGCTTTATATGTACACTTCTAACGATGTAATATCTGAAAAAATGTTTCATTCTTTATCCACAAGTAACCCACTTAATTATACTTTATTTGACAAACAATTTTATTATTTCGGAGTTTAAAAATGATTGACACTACCAGATGGCATTGCTGAAACACACAAAAGTAAAGTTGGTGAGCCCTTCGTACAATGCTGCGAGTGAATATATTGAAAAACTATGGACAATATAATTCCTTTGAATAAAAGGACTGCTTCAAACATAGTCATGCCGAAAAAAGTATCCAGCAGGTCACTTGTTCTTAAGCGTGTGATGGATTCAAAAAACGAATAACATTTGATGTAATAGATCTGTACACAACGGTTTCCCCACATTCTCAATGCTCAATAGAATCGTGTGAAGGAAGGTATGCCAAAAATTGACCCAATCCGAAAATGTTCGAGTGTATGGCCACAATAGTACATTGAAAGCCCTCTCCCATAAATTAAATCAAAATTGTTTATCCCAAAACAAATGGCAATTGTCTTTTGGAATAAAGAGAAAAATCTGCTAATTAATTGGCTGCCCCCTCGTGTGAGTATTGCCAGTGAGCAATCCTGCAGGTCACTAAAGCGGCTCCACCAAAGTTATTCAACTAAACCTCCGCGGGAAGTAAAGCATTGCTTCAACATAAAAATACATGACTACATGTTAAAGCTGTTTTCACTCTACAAGCTGCCAAATACACCGTTACACTGTACTGCCTCACACCCTATGCTCACCAAGCAGTTCTTCTCCAACGACGATCTTCAGTCGACTATTCACAAGTGGTACCGTGCTACACCCATCTTGTTTTATTTAAAACAGCTTGCCTCCTAAAATAACTCAATTTAATAAATTTACCTAAAACTTACAAATGATGAAATATAACCGCAAACATCACAAGAAAATAGTCCTTTTACGCACTTCAATTTTAACGTTTTCTCACCGCCGATCGTAAATATGCAAAAATCGCACAGAAATCTTTGTAAACCATTTATATTTAAGCAACTGCAATTTCTTATTGATTGTAACGCTGACTATACAAAGTGTCCCACGAGGATGTTCCAAGACTTCGTCTATAGGTTATTTGAAACGTTTTAAGCAGAAAAGTTTCAATATACCCAATCGCTTCTGAGATATCGTTGAACCAGGGGTCTTTGGGGGTGCTTGGTCGTTCTAACATTTTATTCCTTCTCCTAATATTATCATTGTAACTTTCGTTGCTAATGAAACTAGATGTAAAGTCCATTTTCATGCAGAGTCGTTACAATTGATCTTTTACTTTGGCCTAAAGCTGCTAAAATTCATTTTACACTAGTTCAAGAAGAATCCTCCATTTTCTTCAGTACTCCTTCTGCCAACTTTCTTTACAAATATTTCAATCACTTTTTCTGCTTACAGAATTTGGAAACTCTTACACATCTCTAGCACATTTTTTTGAGTGGTCACCATTTTGAATTATTATATTGTTAAGCCTGTCATAAGTTTTTCGTATTTACTTTTTATATTAAATAACAGACAAACATTTTCTTCTAGTATATAAGTTGATAAAAAAATAATACTAATGGTGAGACTTAACTGGGAAGTTAAAGCTTTCATATATTTGCCCTCACTGTCCAATCATTAACTTAGACTTCCGTATTAGTACCTCTTATTCTAATTAAACACAGGTACTCCATTAAATGAAATTTAAGACAACGCCCCAATTAGTCGCCTCTTACGACAGGCAGGGGATTCCCTGGGCCTATTCTTCCTCCGGGACCCAGACGGAGCTCACCACAAATAAAAAAAAAATACGCAAAAGACATTTAAAAATACTTACTCACAATTTGAATGATCTAAGCAAATCAACAATTCTACTAGTGGCCAAAAGCAACAAAATGTGTATAGTAACTTCGAAACAGCATCAATAATATAAGTAAAAGAAAGAGGGGTAAATTGACAAATTAAACTATTTCAATTTGAAAAGTGCGTTCTTAATATACTTACGTACATATACTAGCCCAATATACTTACCTATGTTAGGCTATATTTTTTGTTTTGGAAGCTTGTCAACCAAGTGACAGTAACAACTTAGATCATCATCTAACCAAGACGATTGCAGTAAACCTGAACCATCATTTAGATGAGGTCAAAAATTGTTCTGGTATCACCAACAACAAAAGAGGATAAATAAAAAAAGATGCAGGTCTTCCCATCTATGGTAACAATAAACATACCTGTGAAAACCAAATGGAAAAGTAAAAAAATTTAATAAACGAGCAAAAAGGAAACAATGACAAAAAAGGTTTTTGGTATTATTATCTCCAGAAGCAAAAAAAATATTTTAAGTAGCAAAAAAAACAAGTAGACACTTTCAAATAGGCCAAGGCTAAATGATATACAGTCATCTTACTTTCGTTAACCACTCCTCCCTTGTCTATCTCAACAAATGATGCTAAGTACAACAGACTACATCGGTAAAATGCAAAATTTACTTAAATCTTCTAATTATCGCCATGTACCCAATAATTCCACCACCTACATTGAAAAGAAAACTAAAACCCTCATTACTAATTTAAATCTACCATCCGATACCAAAAAACTCCTCATACCCCGAGAAAAATCCTCCAGAATTCCTAAATTGTACAGTCTCCCAAAAATTCATAAGGAGAACATTCCTTTACGTCCTATAGTTAGTGCTTTCGGTTCTCCCACTCACATCCTAGCTAAATTCTTTACCAAGACTCTTCAATCTCTTAGAGAGCAGACAGCATCCTACGGCCGCAACTCCTATCATTTCCTAGAAATACTAAAAAATCTTACATATACGCAAAGATAATATCATGGTCAGCTTTAATGTCGTCTCTTTGTTTATCAATATCCCAATTTCTCATACCCTACAGTTATTGAAATCAACCTGTAATATAAATAAATAACAATATCCTCTAGATGCGAAGGCTTTCACGGACAGTGTTACGGTAGGTCATGTGGTAGGTTCTCGGGTTCTTAGACCGTGGTAGGAGTTCGGAAACTCTTGACGTTTCGCCCACAACTGCGACGGACATCTTCAGAAGAAAATCTTTTAATAATTAAGTGACTGTCCCATGCGTTTTCGCTTTTATGCCCGTGCGAGTGTGGTAGGTATAGTGTTGGGAAACATCTATTTGATCCGCCTCTCCGGGGAGGAGGTTTATAAGAATGTAAGACAACTCGATAACTTTGCTTTTTTACTGCGTTGTCGAGATCAAAGGAATATACGGGCTCCTCATAATGCACAAGGATGATGTACCGCTGCGACCCACTGTCAGTTCCATCGGTGAACCTAGCTACAAATACCTATCCAATCTGATATAATTGTACATTGGACATACCAGTAGTTACATTAAGAACATTTTGTCAACCATCTTCAAGACATCCAACTACGGACGGGAGATATAATGGTCAGTTTCAATGTCACATCTCTGTTTACCAAAGTGCCGATTTAAGATGCCTTGGATCACCTAAAGAAAAATTTTCCTAATGATATCTTACAGCTATTTCAGGAGTGCCTTACGTCCAGTTACTTTGTTTTACGAACAAAAAGACGGAGTAATTGCCAATTACTACATGGAGAAATTTGAAGAGACAGCCATCAATACAGCACCATTAAAACCCGCGGTATGGCCAAGATGTGTCGATGACACTTTTGTGAGAGAGACACGAAGACACGGAAAGGAGACCTTACACACTTGAATTCTATACACCTAAACATACATTTTACCATGGAACTGAAATAAAACGATAGAATTGCTTCTTAGACGTTGCGATCGCAGAATAGACATTTGCAACACAACGTGTACAGAAAACCCACGCATACGGACATATACCTTCATAAGCATTAAAATCACCACTCAAATCAAAAAAGAACGGTTGTGAAAACATTGATAGGTCAAGCACGACGTACATGTCAACCATAGTTTTTGGATAAAGCTATTCGAGGACGAAGAGAAATAGAACAACTAAACCTAACAAATGCTACGGTAGACAAAGCTTTTTTACCTTACATCAACAGGGTTACGGACCAGATAGGAAAAACTCTCAATAAACACAAGGTGGAAACCATCCATACTACTACCACCAAGATACGGGATTTGTTTAGACCAGCCAAAACAAGAAACCCACGGGATACCTTGCAGACCTTGTTCATGTGAGTAAATTTACATTTGAACCACGGGTCAAACGATCGCCACTAGGGTAAAGGAACACAAATGTCATTTACGCCTTAATCAACCAAAAAAATGAACATGCTATGGAAAATCCTGACCACGAGATAGAATTCGGTCAAACACAAGTTTTATCCAACTGTAGCAATTATTACCCGAGATTATATATAGAGGCGGTGGAGATTTACAAATATAAAAATAATTTTAATAGGGGCGACGGATTCAATCTACCTAAATCTTAGTTTATAAGGGACAAAAAACAAACCCCGGTACGGTGAAAGAGTGAGTGACGTCAGAAAATTCCAAAATATTACCTGCAACAACCCGATTTACGTCAGCAGCTAACCCGATTACGTTATCTACCATCCCGGTGACGTCAACAACGGCCCTAACACCATTCCCATCACACTCGCACGAGTATAAAAGCGAAAACGCATAGGACAGTCACTTAATTTTTAGAAGATATTCTTCTGAAAATACACAACATCCTTTCCTTAGTTAGCTAAGCAACGATTAGTCATTACCTATCCAATACTTATTTTACATTTCAAAATAAATTTTACCGCCAAACTAATAGTGCTTCCATGGATTCCCCACTTTCACCTGTCATCGCTAACCTTTTTATGGCCTATTTCAAAATAAAGGCCCTTAGCTCCTTTCATCTTAAACCCACCTGCTGGATACGATATGTCGATGACACTTTAGTTATCTGGCCTCATGGACATGATACCCTTCCAGAATTCCTTTCTCACCTCAACCAAATCCATACCAATATCAAATTTACCATGGAAACCGAACATAACAATTCCCTTCCCTTCCTAGATACTCTCATATCAAAAAATCCTTCTAATGACAACTTCCATTATTCTTTATGTAACTTTTTTGTAATTCTTTTTCATAGTCTCTCTATGTTTCTCTTTTCGCATCCTTGACAACTGTCTTTGCTTGTCGCTTCATTTTGTTATAATCCTTTTTATCCTGTTTGTTTCTGGCTTTGTACTTAGTGTTGTTACACTTGATTTCATAAACTTTTTTTGGTTCTTCATTTATGGTGTAAAAGTTGTCCATCTTTTTCCAGTAGCCACTGTTCTTTCAGCTCCTCAAGTCTTTTTAATTTTCCATCAGTTTTTCTTTTGAAAAAAAAAGATATCTTTTCTTTTCTTTTTATTTACATTTATTTTATAGTATTTGTTTCTTGCCTTTATTATTGTTATTTTGTCTTTTAATATTACTGCAACCATCCTGTGTTGTTTTGATATTTCTGGTTGTTTTTATGTTCTTATGTTTATAACGTCTTCTTCCAGATTTCCTATGTCTATTATACAGTCAATTAAGCTCCCTGCATTCCTTTCTTCAATTTCCTGATCACAGAATGTATTGTCTATTAATAGTACATTTTTTTTAACAACAATCCTTCATCTTTTTACCATTCTTGTTTAAGGTATCTTTTCCATGTTTGCCTATATTTTCTAGTTTGTTCACATGTCATATTATTATAATTTTTCCTTGTTTTTCTCTTACTTTATCTATTACATTCTGTAATTCTGTATAACATTCTATTACTATCTCTTCTTCTGTTCATTCTGATAAGTCGTATATTTGTATTATTGCTGTCACGCTTTTTAGTTCAATGTGAATTATTATAAACACAAAAACACTAATGTACCACAAACAATAGCACAATAGTTCTTTTTAACTCGCCAGAACAATAACCTGTACGAAACAAGGAAGAGTATGTCAACCAGTCTTGCCATTCTATATTTAGATAAATACTAATAACACTAATAGAGTAGTTTTCAGTAAAAAATAAATTGAGAAATTTCTCAACAGTACAAAAAAGTCCAGTACAGAAAAATTGGGACATCATGTCCCGTTAGTACTAAAAGGGTTAAATAAGTGTATAGAAGAGAACAATATCATAAAAGTTGAATAAAAGATTATTAGTTAAAAATAAAAACAAAGACGAACAGTACAATGAAAGCTTTATTTAATAAAATTTAAGGTTCAATTAAGATGAATTTCTGGGACAATTAGATGTCAATATGCGCATTAAATAAACGGCTAAAACTGTAAGCGGCAGAGCAGGAGAACCCGAACGAGATGCAAATCCGCAGCACTAAAAATCCGACGCCGCCAGGAAAGCTAATTAAAAAAACTCAATTTTTCCTTCCCCAGAGCCATGTTTTAACAAATAGCACTCCAATCAGCACGCCGGCTTGCGCACCCTCCCGAGCTCCATTAAAACGAAATAAAAAAGCGGCGGCATAATCTGGATCACAAAAGGGGCGACACAATACGAGGGTCCCTTTCATCACAATAACAATACACCGTCGCGCTCGACTCCGATTGGTCGCGTCCGCCATAGCGGCGCGAAACAATGGGATAAAACACAACTTTGGCTGATTAGAAGCGTTCCGGTTTCAGTTTTCGGTTTGCTTGAGACGACAGCGATCGACCGTTTTCATGCAACCCTTCGTTAAACAAATCTGCTGAAATTTGTCTGTTCGTGGGTAAAAATTCATATTAAGATTTCCCAACCTTTTCAGATGAATGTTTGATATAATCGGAATCCACACTTCACGTCATAAAACTATTATTTACAAGCTCCAACGTTTAAAAAATTTTGCTCTATCATAATACCACCATTTAATGAATTACCGCCATAATACTTTGTTTTAATCTTACCAAAAATGATCAGATCTGACAGTTCCGAGAGTAAATAAGTAAAAAAAAAATATTAAACATATAACAACAAATAAAGATGTTCGTATAGTACTTATTTTTCTTCTTTGTAACCTTTCTCCATAATCTGGAAATGTTTAGAAAACTTAGACTACAAGTTGTTTTTGCGTCTAAAAATAATTTCGCAATTCTTTGTCTTCGAATTTTTCGGGCATCATTAAAGTTCTTTGTCTTTCGCGCATTGCATATGGTTTCTAATTGAACAGGTTAACCATGAGCATTCGATGAGATTCACGAACAGTTTTCTTTATATTTAAGTGATAAAGGTACACTTTCCGCAAATGACGCATATTAGGCTAAAATTACAACATTCTAGACACAGCAACGATTATATTGTTGTTACAAATGCAAATCTTTGATGGTAGCTGTCAAAACAAAAGAAATATGGCGGACATATCCATTAGAAATTACGTCTGTTTAAGTTACACCTATTTGTCGCGGGAGGTCGAAAGCTTTTGAATGCTACTAATGTAACAAATTTCCGAAGGCCCCCCGTAGCGCTATCCAACCTTATGCGTGAGAATCAAAAACATTCTTTCCATTCTCTTTTTTGGGCTGTACCTAAGAAACATACCTGCTAAATCTAGAACACACAAAAAAAATCAAAAACATTTGAAGGTCTTTTTTCCCGCCCTTTTTTTGTCCGATTCTTCCAATTAATGAACTTAACCAAAACAATCGCCCAATAAATGTGGGTTAAAATTTCATTTAAATCCATTTATGGCAGTTATCCAGTTTATAAGAGCCGTTGTATCCCATATTGTAACGACCTTCTAAACGCCGCCATAGGAGTACCATCGCCTTGCAACTTTTGCGGCTAATACTTGTCGAGAGTCTAGCATAATACCTTCAATACAAGCACCTGCCGTTGACACCCCCACGGTGCCTGTGCACGTGCGGGTACCAGAATAATGCAAAAAAAAATTCAGTTCGAACCAGATGATTCCAGTGCTACAAAAGGCTCCAGAACAAGTGCTAGTTGAAGAAATAACACGCGGCGAAGCAACCCGGGAAAATCAAGTTACCGAAAGCGAAGCGAAATGTTCCAGTGCGATAAAATTGTGTTATAGATAGTTTAAAAGAGGAGGGGGGTTTAAGTTTTGTGGGGCATAAAACAAAAAATTATTTATATATATATATATATATATTTTGGAAATTGTGACATGATGGTCTGAAATAGATAATAAGATGAAGTCATAGCAAGTAAAAAATTGCGTGGATTTTTTTATTCGTTTTTCGTCTGATCTAAGCCAACCTCTTGCGAGAAAATAACTAAAACTATTTCCTTTTTATTGGCCTTGTTCTTCTCTGGTTAGTTCTAGACAATTACAACTTTCCAAACCTCGACATATTTAACCTCCTACGGCCACTAATTCACCACTTATGGTCATCAAAAGAAATGGAAAATGTGTGTAAAACATCACTGATAAACTTTATTTAAAAATTTACATAATTTAAAAGTGGTCGCACATTTAAAAAATGCTCTTTTTATTTTTCTGGAGGGCTCTATATCAGTTTCTTTATCTTTTCAAAATTATGCAACACAGTAACTTCCACTTCTATATCATCAGGATTAACAACATTTCCTTTAGTGTTGCGGCAGTCTTCATCACTTTCATTGAAAAAACTAACAGCATCACCATTAAAAAGTCGCATATCCACTATGGAGTCACTTGTGCTACAATCGTCTTCTAAAATAAGTTGATTCTTGGCCTTCACTTTATTTTCCTTCCTTTCTCTATTTAAAAGTTTTAACAATTTTCTCTTCCTCTTCTTCTAGAAAAAAAATCTGGTGTGAACATCACACGACTTTCCTTATCCTATTATTATATATTATACCGGGTCCATCGTCTCGGCCCTGCGCTGCTCTCGTCTAAAAATTTGTTAATTTAAAAAAGCACGAGGCGCGAGTCCAACACTCGAAAGCTGATTAAAACAAACAGTACAAGACAATAATTGACTAGTACTTAAAATTTTGCTACGTCACTGAAGGTAACCGTGCGAGCTCGGTCGCACAACCTTCCCAATTATCGCCTGCATGCTCCCTCCTAGCGGCCAACGCTCCCCTCCCCCCCATCCTCCCGCAGTCGGCCAGGAAGCTCTCCGAGCGCGCTGTGATTGGTCCGTTTAATTAATTTTTAATCAGTTCTAACTTATTTATTTGACCTCTGATCAAAAAATTTCATGGTCATTTTTTGTTCGTCTCGGTCTGATCTATCCGGTAATATAAATTTCCCGAAACATTTTATGAACACCCGGTATATTAAAAATCCTGAGCTTCAATTTTTTCCGAGTTTCTATTTTACCAACTTTTATTTTAAATTCATGTTTATCTCGTGATAACAAATCACTTTCATTCTCATAAATTTTTTGTATCTTCAACCGTTTAGATTCGCTACCGCTTTGCGACCGATTTTGCGACCTTGCGACCAAACGACTAGACCGATTTTCGCACTGCGAACCCTCCTACCTACACGTAACTTGCATACCAAATTTAAAGTCTCTAGCTTTTACGGTTCTCAAGATGTCCTGTTTACTGACAGACCGACAGACAGACACACACACACACACGAACCAATAGCCCAAACCAACTTTTTTGGTGTCCTGATGCTATAATTCGTCCAGAAATGTAAAAAACTGGGTAGGTCAAATTTCCGCCGATTACATTACTGTCCTTATAGGATAAGGAAAGTAAAAATCAGTCTAAGTGTAAGTACGCCCATTACACAAATTACGTTTTAGATCTCACTTACAGATTTGACTAACAAAGGCCTGCTTGGCTGTGTTTCAATCACAAAAGCATTTTTCGTTGTAGATATTCCTTTCTATATCTTCTACAAACCTTCCGGGATATTAAGTATAACTTCCCAATTTTTTTTTGTCAGCCTTTTGGCGCCCAGTGTTGAGCATAGGCCTCCCTTTTTTTTTGAGGGGGATTTGGCAATTAAACGCCACGCTTGCCGGGCGGGTTGGCGAGTGGATAGGGCAGAATGTACTTTTTACGACCATCAAAGGTGTTTGTATGACGGCCGGAGAGCATTAGATGTTTGTTATTGCCGGGGTTCGAACCCGGGGTCGCTGCGTGCCAGTTTGGCAGGTCGAGGCCTTTACCTCGCGGTTGTCGTGCTCTCTTTTAGGACCATTTTATACAGCAATCTTTTCAGAATTACATTAGAAGGACTTTGGCAATCGTCATCTATGGCTTTCCATATGTCAAAAAACATGGCTGCAGCCTCCAGTTCGGGGACTGGAAAACTGAAGAACTTAGAAGTCTTCGTCAATGGGTTCCTTATAAGAAAAAAAAACATAATTAAAATTTTTTCTTTGTTACAGAACTTCTTGCTCGATTTATATGTTCAACTTTTATGACCTATTTCAGGACGACGACGGGGGAAATTGTAAAACCATTTTCGTAATGGATTTCGGTTTTTAAAAATTTACAATTTTCCCACTTTGGTATTTATAACGATTTTCTGGACCATGACAAGAAAAACCTCATTATTTGAATGAAAATCCCAGATCTGCAGAACACCTGTAACATACAGACATGGTTACAAAATGAATAACCCAGGGTACCTACCTAACTAAGAGGAATAGAAAGTTAGAATATTTATAGCAGAATGCTGTAGAAATGTTTCAGCGAAATACCAGAGACTTTCCCTAAAATTTTGTTTCCCAAGATCGCACAAGATACTTTAAAAGTTCCAGACGCTCCTGCTACCAGAAATTCATTTTATACTTTTTCCAACTTACTTAGTCAGTATAAAACTCATTTTTGAAGTTAGCACCATAACTGACCTGAAATTAAAAAATTCGATTATTTTCTAACATAGTGACTGTAGAGGGGCGCACATTTTACCTCCTATAGCCACCTCTGGCTACTTCATTTGTTCAATTGAACCCAACATAAATATTGTGATATTAATTTATAAAAATTCCACTACCTATCTAATCTCAAAATAACCCCCTCATTTTCTATGATTTGCCCCTAATATGGAAACTACCGAACTTCACTTTGTAAAATGGTAGTTTGGATTTGACCAACTTAACCAGACCTTTCTTCTACATCTTCTACAAAAATTAAACGTATCATCTGAATAATGTTCTAGGTATCCGAAGAGCTGATAATCTGAAAGGGCAGAGTTTGGCAAATATGCAAAGTATAATAAAAAAAATCTCCCAATCCAGATCGGGGATAGTTTCCAAAGTTGTTTTGGCGACATGCGGTACTGATATCTGATCTGGTTCATAGAGATCGAATCCAGTTTTTGTAGCAGATCACAAATCTTACTTCTTAACTCAACGTATACTTGTAAACTCAAGTACGAGTACCCAATGGTTTTTTTTCTCGACAACTAAAAAATGACAACGTGCCGATCAAAGTTCCTTTTCCAACTGTGCACAGCAGCAGTCTTCTTCCAAAAGTCCTGTCATCGTCTCATCTTTGATTCTCTTTGGCCGTCATGCTTATGCAAGCGAACTGATAAATTTAATCCTTTTTAATTTAATCTCTTTGTTCCTTAATCATATTCTCTAAATCTTCTGACAACTTTATATATTTAGCTTGCCTGGTTTCGATACCAAGAGCCTCATTAGTTGCGCCAAATAAAGTTTTCTACAATTTTCACGCATTCTTTCTGGTAATCCTTCTTCACCTACATATAATTTGATTTTATTTTCTTTTGTGATTTAAATTATTTGTTCTTTTCCTGTTCTTAAGGAAAATGGCCCACTGTCATACAATGATTACTTGTTCATTGTGCTTGTCAATAGGCCCTTACTTGTATTTTCTGTACATTTTCAATATTATAATATATGTTTTACTCAAAGACTCGTACCTCTCCTTGGAGAGTAGGCAGATTGAGACCCCGAGTAAAGAGCTAAACTCTTGAAAATGACATCAAATCCGATACCGAAACGTCGAGAATTGTCTCAAACGCGACGAGGTTCAACCCGTGAACTAAGTTGTTAAAATATATTATATTGACATGAAAGGTGCACCGATGTAGTTGAGGGGTGTGGTTACGATGTGGAAAAGTCTGAGTTCATTCCTGGGGATTCCTGACGGATAATCTACTCAGACACTAAAAATAATCGAGTACCTGCATGTATTTCTAACAAAAGGTAATAGTGCGTGGTTGTCACATCATCCCGTATCAAAAATGGTGCGCAACGACCGAACACAGTGAGCGAACATATGAAAGCCTCAACCTCTCCGTTTGTAGGCTATGCTCACACGGAGCGTTAGAGCCTCAACATTATTATTAAACATAAAAGACTACAAAAATATTTATTTCAGTGTATATATTTTCTCTAGGAATATTTAACAAAATATAAATTCATATATAACATAGAAAAACTACAAGTATCTACTACACAACATACTGCATAGAAAATTAACAAATAGTAAAGTGTAATTACAGTTAAAATTCTTATTTGTAATTCTCTACATCACATGCGATATTAAGAAACCTTACTAAAGAAGAATACATCAGCCAAAAACAGATACACTCTACAACAATGACCATACATAATAACATAACTGCCATAAAAACTGCATATATTTACAAAATTAGAAAACCAACACAGTTGGATCAATGCTGCCTCCCTGAATGGAGTCAAACTTACACTAATCAGTCTTCAGTTCTTCACCAGTGCTGAATCATGAGCTAAACTTAGTCCAATTGCAGGAATACTGCCAACCACACCATTCTTCGTCTTTTTTTGGACTGAATCCAGCACTGAATTACTGAACTTAACAGTAGAAGACACTGCTCCAAACATGCGATCCATAATACTTTTTGATGAAGACTTCTCAAAGATCCTGGTAGGAGAACTAACTTTTAAAAACTTTAAAATTTCTCTATTAAACATGTCTGGATTTTCCTGGTGAGGGAAGTGAGCAGCGCCTTCTATCATTTTCAGCACAAACTTCTCACAATACTCGGTAGATCTTACTATATTATCAAGAGTGACGCTAGAATCCTTGTCTCCTTGAATGAGAAGAGTGGTAACCTTTATTTGTTCAGAGAAATCAGAAACGCGAATAAACGGTAACGTTCGGTAATAATTCAATGGTCCAACCCAGTCTTCTTTCCGAGAAAACGAGTACTTGTATGCTTCTACATATTGCTCTTTCGCGTCTTTGTGCTGCAAATGTTTGTGGACATCATTTATGATTTTCAAATCATCGTTCAGCGCATCTATTTCCGGCAGATAAGGCAACTGGATGAAACTCACCCAATTGGAATTGAACATGCTTTGTGAAGTAAAGCTATTCCAGTAAGCGTTTGGGTGCGGGCACGAAACAGAAACAAACTTATCTACCAGTTCCGGTGAGTAGTGAACAAAGAACCATCCTATAAGCGAACCCAAATCGTGACCAATTACAGAGCAACGCGACACTCCCAATATAGATATAAATTGCCTGAGCTCCTCCAGTATCAACTTAATTCTGTAGCTTCTTCGCCACATAGGCTTTTCACTATCGCCAAAGCCTTTGAGATCCAGTGCTATTACGCGAAAATATGCCGACAAAATTGGAATTTGGTACCTCCAGCCCAACCAGCAGTCTGGAAACCCATGGAGGAGCAATATTACGGGATGATCGCGTGAACCTGCCTCCACGTAGTGAAACTTAGTGCCCTGAAAAATTAAATTATATTAGTGTGGCTTAAATAAAATAAATATCAAAATAATTACCAATTGATATGAGAAGATATAAATTAGATACGCCTCTAAATTTAATTTTAAGTGTTAGAATATTATAACCCCCGTGATAAAAAAACAATCAAGTGTTTACATCCATTATGTTCACAATCTATTAACAATTATAAAACTCTACTGATTTTAAACTGATTACTACATTAAATATTTTTATTTAATCATAAACATAAGAATTCGACAATTAATAATCAATTCATTAACCTTCAATTCAATTAAAAATGACGCATAAATGCATTATTCTCATATTTATAATTAATATTCCCTTTGTTGTAATATACACACAGATACTGTTTAAAATTCAACAGGAACAAACACAGACAGCAGCAGCAAAAATGATAACATTATCACAGCAAACATTCAATTTTTACTGTGTGATGATCAATGATGTGTTCGTTTCATTTGTTTGATAATGACAATCTAAAAAATAAATGTCGCACAACTGTGACGAATAGGGGAGGATGATAAACAGTGGGACGGAAAAAATTAAATACAAATTTTCTTCCTTACTATCATGTTCAGTTTGATTTTTACGTGCAATTTCCCTTGGTTATCATTTATAAGTAATAATAATTACCAAGCTCTTTTTTTTACATCAAATAAACGTGCAACAAATTTTAAAAAAAGTTGCATGTGTCCCACTGTGTACTACAGTAGGTACACAGTGGGACAAGAAAAAATACAGTTTTCAGTCACATCATCGTCTTTCACTTTCAAAACCTGTCCTGCATAATATATTTTGTTTGTTTTTTTTCCCTTCAAACTCAATCAACGCCCAATTAAAAAGGCTTGGGGCAGCGTTATTGTCCCGGATTTTTCTGCCATGATGAAGTTAGCTGTATCTTCATCATATATTGAATGTTCAACCCAGTCCACGTCATCTTCGTCGGCTACCAAGTTAAGTTCCCCGTTAGAAGAATCTGATTACACTATGAAAACAGGTTTTTTGACATTCTTCTTTTGCATTTTAGACCTAACGTTAGGCCTATTCTGTTTCTCTTGAATTTTCTTTTCAAATTCAGCTGGCGAGCTGGTGATAATAGACCACTTTTTTTTCCGTATTGTTTTTCGATTTGATTTTCTTTCCAAGGCTTTGGGAAAACTCCGGATGTGTTCTAGTAATACAAAGGCCTCTGGCGCAAAGCTGAGCCTGATGGATGGGTAACTGCAATTATCCTCAGTCACTGGACTCCATTCCTCTGGTTCTCTACTTGGTTCTGCCAAAGCGCCTCCCTCAGTCAATGATACTTCAGAACTTAACTCTTCAGAAGATTAGACTTCTTCTGTGAAAGACCTGTCGCTAACAGCAGCTTCTACACAATCAGCATGTATAAAAATTTGGTCATTGAACGGACAAATTCCAGTTTTCATGAAACCAGATTTGATGTTTTTTGAAGTAATTGCTGCATCATGGGCCACACTTACTTAACTTATAATTGGCTTTCCTAAATAATTCAGCATCCATGTGTCACCATGTATCAGACTTATCCAAGGGCTGCAGTTTATGGTTAAAGTGAGGCGGCAGCGTTACAATTGTGACCCCTGCAGCACAAGCTTTGTCAATGACTTCAGTGGACAAACGAGCATCTAAGTTGTCATAAATCAACAGACTTGAATTTTCTTTTGTGCTATGTGATAAACTGGTTTAGTGGCCCATAGCCTTTAGAAATAACTCTGATGTTAACCAGCCTGAAGGATTTGCTAAGCCCAGTGCCCTATAAGGTGCTCCACAAAGCATGTGCTGCTTAAAAACTTTCGGGGTCAATTGATGACAGGGGGAAGGAATGTGCCAGCTGCACAAATAATAGTAGTAGTTACGACTAAGATTCCCTCTCACTTGGTTAATACCTTTTTCTGTTATGATTTTCTTGAGATTTTAAACAGTCGTGCTTATTTCATCTAATATATTCTTGATGAATTCATCAACTTAAGATTTTTATTAAAAACTTCCTTCGGATTAGTAAAAACAAGTTTTAATTATTGAAGGAAGTCATTCTTGACAGGCTACATCCCTCTGGCTACCTGATGGATAACTTGTTTCTTTTTATGAAGGCCCATAGCCAATCATACCAGTTGCTTTGGCTTGGGTCCAGGAGTTCGCAATTTTTTTATTATTTGCAATGGCATATTCATATGCAAGTTCTTTTACCATTTTAGAGTTTAATCCACATGCCATTCTGGCACATACCAAAGTGCAGACTCCTCATGGTCTGTAAACACTATTTACAGTATAGTTTGAGGCCAAACGTACATTCTCAGTTTCTGGTTCGTTTTTTACCTTGCTTCAATATCACTGCAATGTTGTCCTTGGTATCCCCACTTCTTGTTCAACCACACGCATGTTCAAAACATTTAACAATATCAGGAACGACATCGCCGATATTTGGATAAAATGACTCATTTAACACTATAAAAACGGAAAAAATTAAATAAGAAAGCTAATCTTTCTTTGATCACTCAGGTCATCAACCATCTAATTTTTCCATATAAAATGGGAAAAATTGAACAGCATAACACGCTTCAGTCAGACTGCAGCCATATTGGACTGGAAACAGTGGCTACCTTGGCAGCACCGAATGGGAATGGTTCTGATTAGTTAATTCAAACAATACGCGACATTTGAATAGTGTCTCGCTGTGTACAGCGTCCCACTGTGTACCATCCTACGCTACTAGCAATATCAGTTCCTTGACAAGCAAATTTTATTGTCAATACTAAAATGTATGAAGTTTTCATCATCCCCAATTATCAATACCATTACACAGTTACCAATTTTCAAATGAACTCAAAATATAACCTACTTTGACATTTTATAAAAAATCTGAAACGTTTATTGTACCTATTGCAATTTTCAAGTTCTAAGGAAGGGATATAATAAATATTTAATATGTATATTTATAAACGGATCTACTAGTGAACAGATCCTATTTTTAACAGCTCACGGCAACCATAGTTATAATTCTCATATCGGTATATGCTTAACAACCATAGAAAGTTACATAACTCCACACTACATAAAAATTGTTACAAGTTTATTCTGCTGATCAATGAAACATTTGCAATAACAAACACATTTTTGGATAAACAACTTTGTTAACAAACAAAAATATCACGATTTGAACGATGTATACCCAACGAACATTGAAAAATATTCACTTTATCCAAAAATTACTATTTGGTAGTATCACCAACGCTTATTTCTTCAAAAATAAATGAAACTCAAAACACTTAGCCTAGAGTTTCTCTGAACTCAGGAATTCTGCATGTAAGTGTATTTTATATCCCGACGTTAATACCTTATCCTTCATAAATGAACTCAAAATATAACCTCTTTGAATTTTATAAAATCGAAACGTTTATTGTACCTATTGAATTTTAAGTTAACTAAGGAAGGGATGAAATCAAGACTATGTATCAGGGTCATAAACGGAATAGTAACTATCCTTTTATCAGGACCACAACCAAAGTTACTAATCCTGGTCGGTATATGCTTAAAACATTTCTTTACCTAACTCATGACTACACATTTGATCCAAAGTTTCTGTCACATCGAAAATGTAAATTTCAATGAAAAACCATTTGGATAAATTTCTCATCGTTAAGAAAAAAAATCGATTTGAACGATGTATACCCAACGAACTATTTAAATTTACCAGCTAGGATAGAATGAAACAATTGAGTATACAACGCCTTATTTGTTCAAACACAAGAGATAATCAAAACACTTAGCCTAGAGTTTTCTGGAACTCAGGAATTACACCACCTTATCTAATTCTTAAATAAGATCTTTCATTTTCCTTAGGGATGATTTAAACTTTCATCACCCTATAAATGATCTATCGTTGGGAGTGAAGTGATAACTCAATTGACTGGTAGGAATAGGTGTAGGCAGTTGGCATTATTGAATTAGATCTATCCTTTTATAGGCCACAGGATACCCAAACTACACCCTGGGTTCTTCAACCCCAAAATATTTCTTTACGCTCTGTATGACCTCCACATTTGATCCAAATTTCTGTCACATCAGGAAAATTTTGAATATCAATGGGAAAGACCTACGTTAAGTAATTTTGCTCATCGATAAGGCTTGAATGCGCTTTGTTGATAAAGAAATCAATTGTATCATGTGGCACGCTTTCCAATATATTTCCACACGATTTTGGCATTCACGTTCGGAAAGTTCATATACAACAACTACCTTGTATGGATGATAAGAAAAATCTTAGTGCAAAAATCGCCATATAATATGACACAAGTGAATGGCATCGGAATATTTGCGTTCAGATCGTTTCAAAGACTACAAAATGGGGCGTCTTACTACATCAATGTTTTCCGTTGTTCGGGCAGTCAGTCTTCCTCCTATAGAATCAGTACTTTTAAAGTTCCCTACTCAAAACAAAACGGAGACCCGGGACGCGTCTAAAATGCACGTGATTGCAACAGAATTTCGACGACAAAAGCTCTGTTCGTTCGTCCACGACATATTGACCAATAAGGGCCCCTCTAAGCAAAACTTTCCAACTATCTGGTTTAATTAAATCACTTCTCCTACTCTCGGACTATCCTTCGCGTCATAATTTTCCTTTAAAATTAGGGAGGAAAATGTACTCTAACCTATATGTTATTCATGTCTTTTACATTTTCTGTGAAAAAATAAGCCAGCGGCTTTGTTAAAATTAGTGAATAACAATTTTGTTATAACAATGTTCAATAACCTTAGGAATATTACTGTCTAAACTAAAGCAACAATAATCAGAAGATACAGTGTCATGTAAATACAGCAGTTAAAGATAAGATACTTCAGTAAAGACACGACAAGAATATCTCAACATATCAAAGTTTTTCTGTTAACCAATTAAACCTCCAAAAAGAGAATTTCCGGTAAAAAAACGTAATACACAATAAAATTCAAAATTCATCACATACAAATTATATATATAACTTAATACCTTGAAACTTTCATTTTCCTTTTTTCGAATAATAAATGTGCTCAAGAACTTTCCGCAAAATAAGAAAATTAATCATTAAATTTGATAAATTTAAGTTTACTCCATTTATTAGACATACATTATACTTAGGGTGATGAAGGCGACAAAATAATTTGATATCTTGTAAAATGGAGAAGAAAAGTTACAGGGTGTGTAAGCACTTTTTATTTCTCAATTTGTTTTCTTGTTTTTTCAATTAGGAGTATTCAAATAGTGTGATCCCCCACCTAACAGTACCTTAGCAGATAGTCCCTCATGCTCCAAAACAATGAACAATGGGAAATTAATATCGTTCTAGTCGTCCGGCATTAGCTAAAAATACTCAAGCACAACATGAGAGAAATGTTGCCAAGCAACTCAAAATTTGAGGATGACAAAGATCTGTGCAAAATGGGTTCCCCATATTATCTCGGCATACAGCAAAAGCCTATATTGATAGGTCAACAATTATGAATTCGGAGACGTTTTTTGAGTGTCTAATCACATCAGACGAATCAAATTCTGGCATAAGACACCATAAAAGAACGCCAGTCTATAGAATAGCAGCACATTGGAAACCCTCATTCTAAGAAACCACAATCGGGATTAATCCAAAACAAATAGCGATTAGGAGGAGGATTCTGATGGATTATTTGCTGCCTCATAAAATAATTACCAATGAGCAGTACCATGAGTTAATGGAGCAACTTCGCCGACATACTCAGCAACACCGCCATGGAAAATGGAGACGTAACCCGTTGCTTCAATATGAGAATGCGTGGGTACATGACGGTCACCACACCGTTGCCACCCTGCAGGCTTTTGAGTACACTGTGCTATCTCGCCCCCCATATTTGCAGAACTTTACGCCGAACGACTACACCATTGGCATTTATGGCATTGAAATAAGACGTTTTCCTTCACCGATAATATATATAAATAATAATGTGCGATGTCAAAAGAGAAAGAATACTTCTAATGAAATGTGTACTCATTTCTTCCTAATAAGATTAATGAGGAAGAAACAAATGTAGTGCCAATCATTTTTAAATCCTCCAAGTATATAATCAAAAATTTTGTTCTTTTTATAAAGTTATGGTAACTAACTGTCTAGATAATTTAAATATAAATTTACCGAAAAATATTTAAAAATAATCCATTTGAATTCAATTTTTAAAGAAGCGTGACTGCACATTATACTATTTACTGTCATGCTGATATCGCTAAAAATAAGTGACAATATATCTAAAAATTTAACATGATTAGATTTAAATGACATTTATATTAGGGTATATTTTTGATTGCACACATTTAATAAAAATAAAACGATAAACGGTCAAGTGATTAACTTAAATCAAATTTTGATATTCTCATACCGCCTTAAACTGGTACAATGTTGTCATTGAATCAATGCTGACACTCATAATCTTTATCCACAGTAAAGAAAAATAATTCCTCGGGAGACTACACTTTTAGAGCGAGCGTCCTTCGGGTCGTGGATCGAAGAAGTCCTGGAAACGGTATTGCTACGAATAATCTTAATAAGTAGCCGTGGACCAAAGGCCAGTTGTATTACACGCAGAATAAAACGATTCAGAGAAACAATACGGGCCTCGAATGTACACAGTCGAGAAAACGGACAAGGATTGCGACAGAGAATGCCAAAAGATAGAAACAACTATCGGAATCTATAGAGATTCCAAATTAGTGAAGACCAAAAAAAAAAGCCCAACAACGAAAAGTACAACTGGGCAAAGAGAAAGAAAAAGAACAAGAACTATATATTTAAATTTAACTCAAAGCTAAACCCAATTATACAACAAATTTAAAATTGTTTAAAATTACACACCAACATCACAGTGGACTAATGAACTCATGAGTAACTAGAATATTATTTAATAACCACTTTATAGCCGAATTCAAAATTAAGGAAGTCCAAATTACAATCGATTTCTTCGATTAGGCGCTTATCGCAAAATTCAACTATCACTAAATTAAATCCTACAATTTACTTCAAAAAAATTGTTTACGACAAATATAGAGGCACCACCGGAGCAAAAAACTACAAACCTTGAGCTTAACATATTTGTGCTGCCCCAAGGAAGAATCCACGAGGCAGGACGGTGGATTATCACGTGGCAGAGACGAGAGCGAGTTGGGGTACCAAATCCACCTGCAGAAGCGCTTGCACAACACCCATAGTCCGATCCATACGGAGAAAAAGCGCACGGTAAACTTTTCCCAGGACGAAACGGAAACAAGTCGGAAATCTGCGGCGCCCATTTTACGACGAGCACATCACCGGCGGAGCCTAAGAACGCACGAACTGACTAACGCGCTCCTCACGTAATTCCGAGATTTGATTGAGAATCCAGACAACGATGGGGGCAAAGGTCGCGAGGCGATAACGGGCGATATGAGGGCTTTCTCGGAGAGCACCGCGCGATCACAAAAATGCTGTCGAGGGACACGCAGTGTCTTAGCGCACCTTATTTAAAACTAAATCATGCACAGCGAACATGTGGCGGGAGTACTGCGCACGTGTAATTTAAAAAATTTGTACTTTCGGAACACAAAAATTCTGAGGATTTGAAATGCGTGCCTGCACTAGTGGGCCCAGTTTTGCAACGCAATATCAAAACGGCGCTAAAAAATCTCAATTGTTGTCTTGCTCTTTGTCATAACTTACGATTTAGTCTATTGTCGTGACTAATTCTATGCGTGACGTAAAAACAATATTAGTCGCATGACAAATATTTTTTCCATCTTAACATTCACGTTTCTGGACAAAGAGCAATAGTTCAAGAACTTCCATTGCCTTATTTGATCAATGAGATATTAACTTCTTATTTATTTATTTTAACAACTGCTTTTAAACGAAAAAAAATTATCATTACAATTTGCACATACACTAAATTGAAGATAATTAAAAGACCCCTAAAAGAGTACATGATCTATAACGTAAAGGAAGTGCCGGGTCACACTAAGGGCCATAAACCATAAGTGAGTCAAGATGACTCGTCCTCACAGGATATTCAGCTCTTACTCATGGTTCCAAATCCCACAACCCAAGCAACTCCATTGAGCTGCAGAATAAACTAAGAGACAATGCCAAATATGGCGAATAACCTAACAAACGGGCACATGAAATACTTTCAATTATGAAATTAATAACACCTATATTTTAATAGTCATAATGATGGACAGTGGTGTTATTAGTACTAATTGTAGATGGAAGATAAGAACATAGTACAGAGCAGCTATTTGAAAGCGACATAAAGCATCTGATGATTCACTGGGTTCAATACCATGATGTGGGAAACACATGGAACTGCCAAATTAAAATTCCAGACACAATCATAGTAAGTAGTACAATTACAGATCACTGGAGCGTGCTAAGTATAAAAACAAATCAGGGAAAATAGTTGGCACAAAAAAGAAAATCTCTAGACTAAAAATAGAAATACTCAGTGAAGTAAGCTGGAAAGGAAATGGAAAATATAAAAGAATTTGAAAGATTTTTTCTTAGGGTTCCCATCCGTCACGGATGTTAATCATCATTATGACAATGCGTACTTTGTTCACCTTTGTTCTGCCTTCCCCTGCAAAATCAGTTGTAATAACTCATACCGCTGGTTGTTTCTCTTAATATGTCCCAGATATTCCAGCTGATGAACTTTTATTAACAATATTCCTTACCCATCTTTCTAGGACAGTCTGATTGATAATATGGTCCGTCCACAGGATTTTCAAATTGGGTCAGTTTTTACACGAAAAAAATATAACATTTCAATGGTCTGATCTTAATTGACAAGGATAAAGACCCTGATTGTCTCTATTCGGTATTTGATCTCTAGTCAGAAAAAGACTTGGATCTAATGGGTCGCTCTAGTTCCTAATGCATTACGAAATCTAAATTTCATCTGGCTAAGATGCTTCTCGCACAGTTTAAAGATTCTCTGATAGATTGTTTTTAAAAAGAGTTACAGCAGGTAGCTCATAAGATTACAGTTACTATATTTGGTATTGGGGGGGGGGGGGGAATGTATAAAAGTTATATCCTTTTAGTAGAATATATATTATCAAATACTTTTGTACAAAGGCAAACATCAAATACGTTCTCCTTCTTCTAACGAATTAGACTAGCCACCTGCCCGGGGTACACCCAACACGACTCATAGCACTACATGAAATGTGTGGTCAAAAACAGGCTAATAGTCTATATAAGAGTAGAAAAAATACTGTTGTCAATTACCTACCTTCTTCAGTCAAACAGTGTAAAAAATTCGGTGTATATGCCGTCTGGGTCAGAAGATTTACCGTTTCTTAGTTGAGATATTGCCTTTGTGATTTTGTTGTTATTGGTAGCCTGGAGAATATTCCAGAGCGTTATTCTCAAAACTTAAACAGAACATATTTTTGCTCTAATAATTCTACTTCCTTACAATGTTTTGAGTCAATTTTCCTTCGCTATCCATATTTCTAACCTTATTTGTCTTTACATATTTGTTACCATTTTTTCCTTTACAAGTTGTGTGTCCTGCATTTTCTTTTTTCGTTTATAGCGACCAATGTTCCTCACCAATTTCATTAAATGCCTCGGATATTTTCTTCCGTATTTTTTCTGTTATTTATTTACTCTAAATGTATATATTTCTCTGTCAGTGATTTTGTCGCACCTCTTAATTGTTTTCTTCTTAACTTTTTTGAGTTTGACTTAAACCTTCTAGCCAGTACAGAGTAAATTTTAAATGATTTAAATCATTTATTTATAAATATATACTGTAGCACCTGGCAAAATCCAGGTATATGACCAACATAGTAAAAATTTAAAAGAGGTGTTGAATATTACGTATTCTTTTTCACAAAGATTTTCAGTCTTATTCATTTCTTGTACCCAAACCGAAATCATTAATAAATTCACCACATGTTCCTTATCTAATTGTAGCGTTAGGTCTCCCATGATTACTGTTATATTGGATTTATTAAATTATTTTCGAGCATCTGTTAGCGACATAAAAATGTTCAACTTCTTCGTCTAACTTATCTGCAGTAGAATTATATTATCTGAACAATATTCAACATGACCAAGATACTTTCTAGAACTCTGATATTCTTTCCGGGGCGAATATAAAATTTGTGGCGTTTTTGTATCTTTTGAGACAACGTCATACATGCTTGATGTCAGAAGACATAAGACTTTTAAGTTTAGACACGAAAAATTATAAAAGCTTTTCCCAAAAACACCTTTTTTACACTAAACACAATATTCGATCGTATCAAAATAATTATCAAACATGGGGCCGGCGAAGAGATTGCTCTGTAAGCAATCCCAGAACGAACTTAAAAGACCTTTCGATTTCGATTTCGAATTTCGGGAAAATTCGAAATCGAATATCTGGAAAATTATTCGACATAGAATTTTTCCTTCATTTTCGGATTCAGCGTAAAATTTCCTATAAGAATCACATTTAAAATCGTAATGTCGAAAATTTTCGCGAAATTCGAAATCGAATATCTCGAAAATTATTCGACATAGAATTTTTCGACTTCATTTTCGAATTCAGCGTAAAATTTTCTATAAAAATCACATTTAAAATCGTAATGTTGAAAATTTTCCCGAAATTCGAAGTCGAATATCTCGAAAACTATTCGACATAGAATTTTTTTTCTTTAAGAATCTCATAAAATCGCAATGTCGAAATTTTCCCGAAATTCGAAGTCGAATATCTCGAAAACTATTCGAGATAGAAACTTTTTGATTTATATTTTGAAATCAGCGTAAAATTTCCTATAAGAAACCATTTTAAAATTTTAAAAAATCCAAAATTTTGTGACAGCGACAGACAGACCGACAGACATATAGAATTCAGTAACGAACTTTTTAAGTTCGTTGAAAATAGTCAAAAACCAGATTACACAACGATACATAAAAGTAAACGAGAGAATAATTAGATTATAGAAACTAGAAACAGAAATAAGAAGCTTTGTTTACTCAAAAACAAATGCTAAACAAAGTAAACAACACTAAAGAACACACCGCTAAAAGCAGAAAATAAAGACATCATAAAAGAGAAGTGGATTATAAAGAAAGAGTAGATGACTCCTGGAAGAAAAAGCTAACAATCAAAATTTAGGTACAATAAATTGAAAAGTGGAAAAATATATAAAAATAGTAAAGTGGTTCACATAACGAGAATAAAAATGTGAAGAGAAAAATAAAAAAGATCCAAGCAGTCATCAAGTACAGAACGCAATCATACTAGATATCAAAGAAAAGAAGAAAATTTGGAAGTATTACATCGAACAACTATTTAGTGACAACAGGGATCATTTATATCCTAAAGTTAAGTCACAAAATCGACTTCAAATTTTGAAGTCAGAAGTAAATATGCGACCTAAATGACCAACGATAATAAAACTTCAAGAGATCAGTTTGCTGTTAAATATCGTACATACATGTGCCAACATTTGTTAACAGAACTATATAACTTGATATATGATAAAGAAATCATAAAAAAATGGTTGTAATCCACAATTATGACCTTAGTAAGAAAATGTCAAGATTACAATAAATCATATGAACCATAATTTAAAAATATTCTTAAGAAAAACATAAGTCACATTACGATAAAATATATTATGAAGCGATAAAGATGCCATACAAAGTTTAGCAATTTTAATGGAGAGATGCATAGATATACAAAAAGAGATGCATGGATGCTACGTATATTATGAAAATCTCCGACAAAGTTAAATATAAAAAACTGTTGTAATATAAATGTTGTCAATAAATCGTATTAAATGGAAATATTTATTAACAAAATCTTGTACGGACATCAAAAAAACAACAGTGTGGTTATTATTTAATATTAACTCTGATAAAGTTTCACAGAGAACATTAAAGCACAGATTATTAAAGTAAATGGGGAAATAATAAACCATATAAGAAATGCAGCCAATACCATAATTGTTACGAATTTACAAATTTTGCCGTGACACATTAAATGGCAAGATCTTCCTTCAAAATTTCACACACTTTATCTTCTAGTTTTCGACTGTCAAGTCGCCGATCTTTATTGATTGTAGCCCGTAGTCGTTCCAACATTTTCCGGTGTTCTGCTCACTGATAGTCTTCCATAACGTAGATGGCTACAGATTCTCTATCATTTGCATTTATTCAAGCTACACTCATTGTATCATTCCCAAAACTCTTCTGAATTAGCTGAATAGTTTTTTCAGACAATATTCGGCTTTGCGCAAAATTTGATGCATGTTTACTACTCTACTCGCTTAGTCATTGCAAGTACGACGATCACACACTATATGTGTTCACTCACCGACGTCTAATTCTCCAACTAACGCAGTCTATAAAGTTATCCTCATTCACAGATGCTCATTATAATGCACTCTTATCAACTGCCAGATTATAACTCTTTATATTAAGGTCGGCTTAATATTTTTGGGACAGACCTCGTATGTCTGCAAAACTTTGAAGAAATTAGAAATTAAATATGGTAAAAAAACAAAAAACATCCGTATATTCAGAAAATGATACACAAATACTTAAACGTACTGCTTAGTGCTGCTAGATGTTCAGTAGGTATTGCAGAAAAAAAATTCATTTTGGATGATAAAAGTTACTTTGTCCGTCACAGATGCCAGGTTTCAGAGATAAAATATAAATTTGGGTCTAAAGTCTTATTGTATAGTGTTATCTCTAATTAGGATATTTCATGGTTTAAGCCACTCTCATTCAGGAAATACACCAAATAATGAGATTGTTTAAAACGTTATGCTTGCCATACCAACCCAAATCATCAGATGATGCACCTGCAGTGAGGGCGAACATTTGGAAGTCTTGACCTTCCAGTTTGCAGACTTCACCATTACGTTTTTGTTAAAAAAACCGATGTTAAAACATTTTTGCTTATCAGTTCTACTTCAATCACTATCTTTTAATATATCAAATTTTTCAAGAGTTGTCTTTAGAATAATAGGAATCTAGAATATCCTACTACTTCTGGATCCCTTTATTTCTTCGTGAGCATATATAGTTAATAATATAATTATGAATGATGTATATAGTAGACCTCTTTTTTGAAAGCAAACATTTAACATTCTTCCTATTAAATAAATACGATCATAAAAAATACTTCTCAATAATTTTGAAATCTATGGACTTGAAAAGCATTAACAAATATTGCTTTGTTTTTTCTTTAAGATATGTTTAAAGTTTTGTAAATGGACTCTCAGTTTTAATCCTTTCAACTATTTCTTTACAACTCAGTTACCAACAGTTAATGATTGCAAGATAACAATTATTTACTGTACAACAGCAGAAACATTAAATTTAACAAAAAAGAATAAGAAAAGTTAAGAGTATGGACGTGCAGGATATTAAAAACAATATGTGGATCAATCAGGACAGAAAAAAGTTAATAAGACCCAGAATGAATTATTACAAGACTTGAAAAAACATGACATTATAAGGAATATTACAGTACAAAGAATTAAATGGTTAAAACGTGATGAGGATGACAGAAAAGAAAATGGTGAACAAGGAAGAAAGGAAGGCCAAAAGTTAGATGGTGAATCCAAGTTATGTAAATTTTAGGTAAGTTGGAAAACAAAGGTTATTAATAGAAAAATATGGAAAAATTTAGTAACAAAAGCCAAAACGCACAATAAACAAATTAGACGAAGTCCGGAAAGAAGCTACAAAACATTTCAAGAAAAATAAAGCCTCGTATATATAATATGAGCTTCTTTATTATCTCCAATGGTATGAGCTACAGATAATACAATTTTTTTACCTAATCAAAACATAACTCTGATATTCATCCACTATACAATTTGTTTGCTCCTCTAATTTCTGAGTTCCTGCATTTTTTTCATATAAAACCATCACCAGTTGCCAATATGTTATAAAGTGTACAACACCAAAGAAATGTAATAAGCAAATTAAGATGTATCGCGAGCGTACAAAAACATCCAACAAAGTCACATTGCAAAGAGTTACACCAATAGATACAGGGTTTGCAAACAAGTTACGTATGGGAAGTGCGTCAAGATACTAAACAACGACCAACTATGTCTATAAATCCTCAATATTAATAACAAAATAATTAAAATGACAATTACAAATTAATTAGTTAATTACAGATGCTTAGTTCTTACTTAAGAAATCTATGATGTCTTGAAAAACATTTTTTATACTAATGGCACATCAGAAAATCAATGTTTTTTTAATATTCGACAGAACTAGAATACTCCCATGCTACTAAGAATGAGTAAATCAAAAGTAAAGACAATACTAATCGTCTTCATTGAATCGTAATTAAATATAACATATGTTTTGTAAGTTTTGAGCAAACTGAGAATCAAGTAAGAAATAAGAAAATCTTCATGATAACAATGCTCTCAAATACAATGCTCTGCTTTTGCCTAATAAGATGGTCACAATTTTGGACCACCTACCTTGCTGATCAAGTTTAGGTCCGACGTTTTAACTCTTAGCTTTTGTCCGTTTCCTAAAATGAAATCTACATAAAGAAAACCCACTTTCAGAATAACTAGATAAAACAAGAGCAATGGCTAAGGGTGTTGACTAATAAACGAAAATTCATATATAGTATTATAGATGGACTGCAACTATAAATTATAAGAATTCTACTCAAAAAATGAATTTTATAATCTTGCTCCTAATAAAATAATTATGCAAACACTAATCACTTCTTCGTGTTATTATGAAATATATTTGTCAATTGCCACAAACAAAAAATACCTTAAGATGAAATTAAGTGAACCCGCCAATACCTTCATAATGCAACTATTTTACATCAGGATGATAATGTCGTGACGTTAATGATTATAGCACAGGCTGCACATAATAATTCAACAAACAAACGTCGTGGTAAACAATTTTAATTAGCGCCCTAGTCTTATCTTTACTTGCAGCAAAAGCAAACTAATTAATTGTGCAATATTGTTATTAAGAAGGAAGGTTATTGCACTAACAACGTCTAATGATTTTTTAGAATTCATTTATCTATTAGAACATGAGGAATAGAAAATCGGTTTGTTTTTTTTTAAGAATTAAAGCTGATCTAAATATAGTTACTGCACTATTGTGATTTCCAAATAGCTTGGAATGCTTTTCATTTTTGTAAACAGCTCAGTAGTGGTTATAGTTCGTTTATTAAAAGCTTCAAAAGAATAACTTTATATCATCCTTGTAACAGTATACTCCTGTCTATCTCTGTGCAAGATAACTTGAAAACAGTTTGACCTATTGAGATGGAACTTGGTATGAAGACCTATTACTTGACCTTTGCATGTGTTTATTTTTTTTATAAATGAGTGATGAAATAACTAACACTATTTAATTAATATAAATGTATTGGATTGCCGCAAAAGTAATTTCGATTTGATCATTTTATCTACAATCTACTAATCAAGTACACGCTGTATATTTTAGTGATGGGAATACTTAGCTCTGTTCATTGACTTGACAAACACAATACTAGTGTCATGCTCAACCAATAACCATGAGTTCCTCTGCGTTTTCAATCAAGCCTGGTGGGTAGATGGTTATAAACGCGCGCGCGCTCGTGCCTGTGTGTGAAGGAAGGGGAAAGAGTTGGAGAGGGTAAGAGAATGAGGAAAAATGAGAGAGGGAGAGGAGGAAGAGAAAGAGAGGGGTGAGAGCGCGTGTAAAAGAAAGTGAGAATAAAAGTGTGTGAGCGTATATGTGCATATGAATGTGAAATTTAATGTAGAGATGGAATGTGTGAAATAGAGCCTGAGTTTCAGAAGTAGCGTAAGTAGGCAATGGAATGTGGGTATGAGATGGAATGTAAGTGGAGTGGATGTGAGGAAAATGTTGTGGAAAACCTATTCCCAACTTTGAGAGACAATAAAAGACGACATAAGATACCTGACAAAAACGCTTTTTTAAAGACGTTTTTCCAATCCTTCACTTTAAAGAAACGAAATGGTGGCTAATTTTTGTTTTCTATATTAAAGCAATCGTGTTTTTACAATAACAAAGCATCATCCTTATAATGAATTAGAGAATAATTTCACAGGGTAAATAAGACAACTTTACAAATGAAGCTGCAGAAAGACGCTAAATGCGCTATATGAAGATTAAAGCAAACAGCACGCATAGATGGACAAGAAAAAGAGAAGAAAACAAAAAAAACATTTTAAAGTAATGAAAAATAAATTTGAAAGAACTTTTAAATTAATCATAACAGAAAGTAAAAGGCTAGTCAAAGGATTAAATAAGTAAATAATAAAGACTACAATAAACTACTGACACTGGTAAAGACAAATTGAAAAGAGAAGGAATAAAAATAATATTTTTTAAAAGCCCCCCCTGATAATGATAACCCTAATATACACATATTTGTAACGCTTAACTCCAAATTTTAGTATTTAGAAATTCATAGAATTTTATGATATACTGGTCAACACTAATTTTCTGCCAACAATATTTGAACAATTTCTAGGTAATTTTGTGGTGCTGATTACAAATATCAAGTCCATTTTGCTGGATTGGCTCTATTTTTGGAGATAATTAGCTAATCATAATCATAATAATAGTTCCCCATAACAGGCCTTGAAGGCCCTTTGGGGTCGTAACAGGATAGATCTGCTACAATCTAGAGCCTACGGTACACAAGGGTAGTAACGTGGCTAGCGCTACGTACCGACCGCCCATTATTACCCCACAGTTTGACCTCCAGGTACTCATTTATTGCAGCCTGAGTCGAGCTGGGCCGTAAAAATGCCAGCTATTGAATTGGCGAGAGCGGAGTTCGAACCCGCAACTCTTGGTTTCGTAGTCTAGCGATCTATCCACTAAACCACCACGGCTCTAGCTAATTATATTTAATACCTTAAAAATTCAAAATTAATTATTCGGTATAATAACAAAGAAATACAGTAGTCTAATTTGGAAAATTACTACCAATTCATAGAGAAAAAGCGCTGTTTATATGATTTTCTTTTATGTGGGTTGTCAGGAACATGACGTTGAAGGCTCCAGCAATAGTCTGCCATCATATGCTTGTCCCATCTGCCCTGATATCTTTCTTCCATCACCTTACATCCTGGTGGAATATTTGACCTTGTACCTCACTTAAGGCCCCAAGATTATCGGGAAATTTATTCAAGTGGCTATGAAGAAAGTGTACTTTAATGCTCATATTAGAACCCAAGTTTTTAAAGTTCATTAACATCTGTTGCACCAGTTCCTCATAATTGTCTGCTTTGTAGTTACCCAAGAAGTTCTTAACCACCGAGACAAAGCTACATCAAGCAGCAGCTTCAAGAGTCGTCATATTTGTAAAATTAGTCCTTAATAAGTTTGCGAATTTGAGGACCATCAAAAATACCCGATTTTAGCTTTTCCATACTTAGTCTAGGAAACAATCTACAAATGTATTTGAAGCAATCGTCATCTTTGTTCAAAACCTTAACAAATTGCTTCATTAACTTGATGTGGAGCGGTGGGAAAATGATTTTTTCCTGGTCCACTAACGGTTCGTTTATGACATTAGCTGTTCCCACAGTCATGTGTTGTCTTATTGGCCAATTAATCCTATTCCAATGATCTTGCTTTGCAGATAAAACAAGGGTGTTTGGTATACACAAATAGAAAACTGATGCTCATCATAGCAGAGTTTCTGCAATACTAACTTAATGTTTCCATATTCTTCTTTAAGTTTTGTTGAGTGAGCGATAAAAATCGAAGTATATCGGTTACCATTGTGCAGCAAAACACACTTTAAACTTCTATTGGAATTGTCTATGAACAGTCGCCAATCACCTGAGACAAATTGCATTCCCATTTGATGAAGAAGTCCGAGAATGTTGTTACAATGTAAACAAGTTCTTCATCTTGACTGAAGTAAGGAATAAGTTCCACCTCTCATGTTCTATAAATTGTTATTTTTATATCTGGCTCTAGACAGTTCTTTGCTTTTAACCTGGATGCTAGAAGTTCCGATGCTTGCTTTGATAGACCAAGGTCCCATATCAGGTCATTCAGTTCTTCTTGGGAGAACTGCTAGGGTATTGAAGGTATTCCCTCATATTCACTTCCACTGCTACTACTTAAGTCCTGGTCCTCAATTTCTTCTACTTCTGACAGTGGAACATCAGCCAATGTGGTATATACTGGTACGGGAACCTCTTCGCTATGTGGCACAGGTCTCCTTGCTTATTCCAAATCAGGATATTCCCAGTTGCGTTTCTTGTATCTACTAAAACCTTTTACATTAACTAAACAAAAATAGCAATTGTTGTGGTGGTTTTTCGGTTCTCTCCACACCATTGGCACACCAAATTTTAAACTTTTTCTCTCTTGATTTGTCCATTGTCGTAAACATTCAACACAGGTTTTGCACACTATATGGGGAGCCCAGGACTTGTCTTGATCTCCAAGTGCTACGTCAAAATAAGCTTGATAGGCTTGCCTTACAAAATCTGTAATATTTTTTCTTTATTTCTGTAAAGTATATTCACCACAAATGTAACAGAAGACATTGGAATTGTTCAAATAACTTCTTCGTGAAGAACTCATTTCTGTGAGCAAGCGTAATTTTTTTTATTAAATATGTACACACCGGGTGCAGCAAAAGTCAGTTAATTAGTTAAGCAAGACTAGAATTGTCGAGAAAAATAGAGTTTTCGAATATATTCCCTTATAAAAAGCACCTGTTATGGCTAAATTTCTTAAAAATTGATGGTATCCACTATCTCAAAAACTAGAGCCAATTTGTAAAAACTACTTTTATTTTTTAATTCAGCAGACCTGAAATACTCCAAATTCGTTTAAAAATACTTGGCAACAAACATTTTTTGAGCAGTGTAATCAATATGTCTGATTACTCAAATTCATTAAGTTTTACATTTTAACTCAAAAGATACTTTACAAAATAATTTTAGAGGGCTCAGAAAAGCTGAAATTTTGCAAGTTCTAAGAAAGAAAAATCAATTGGCAAAACAAAATTTCAAAGTTCCTTGCTTTATGAAGTACGACTTAGACGGACAGCTATTTCACTATACCTTTCTATAAGTAGCCTGGGATTTAGATATATTAAAAACTAAACATTCACATTTAAAATTTAACATAACATAATTTTTAAGCAAATACAGTAATGTAATTAAAATAATCACAAAGCATAAAATAAAAAAAAAATGAGTACGTTCCTAAAATACTTGCCTTCAGTTTTGATCACATAATGGCAAGGAGTAATCAAATTTTCAGTCCCTTGCTAAAATGATCGCCTGATACATCATGAAAAGCACTTTCAATTCTATGATAGTCTTCAATTTTGTCTTAACAAAACACCACAACAAAAATTTCAGATAAATCAAGATCCGATAAACATAGTAGACTCCCTAGAAAATTGCTTAGGTAACAGAATAATGACGTTTTATGCAAACTTTTAGCAAAATGTTTCAAAAATAACGTTAGTCCATTGTAGAAGTGCTCCATCTTGCATGAACAAAGACTATATCAAACACATTGATATCAAAGTGAAATTCTTGAAAAGCTTCTGATGAACCTTGGCTCAACTAAGGTGTATATAAAATAAATATTCGAAGGTTGTTGACTCATACATTAGCACAGTGTCATTCATTCAGTATTTACCTATGATGTCTTTATTACAACTATAGATTAGAATATCAGACTGTTTATGAAATCCTATCCTGTATTTAATTATGTAAAAAGATTTTCACTCACCTTTTCTTCTTTTTAAATTAATAAACGGCAAACTCAGCATCTATCAGTTTGGAATAAGCATGTAGACCCCCCTTGACATTTACAAACTTTGCAGACAAATTATTTAATTTGCTGCCTTTTAACTTGCAAACAGCTCGTTGTGAATCATTCCCACGTCTACATATTACCAATACTACGAAATTTTTAATTTAAGCATGCAATAATTACTTGTGTACCAAATACAAACCATTACATTCACCATTAGAACATGTTTCCTTTATTTTGGTTTCTAAATCCCCAATACAATCCTGTAAGATATTTAAATATGGAACATTTATAGAATTTGGAATGTGGCACATGTGATATTCCACTACCGGCCGCACATCTAATATGATGCTTTTATAATCCTTAATAACATGTGCAAATTCAGTTACATTCATGTTATCTTCTTGATTTAATATGTTTATGTTCTCAACCTACAAAAAGCACATTCAAAATAGCAGCCACTTAAATCTTCCTATTACCTTATCATGAGCTTTAGCACCACAAAATTGTTCGTAATCAATGGGTTTGGTGATTGTTGGAGAATCACCACACACTGCACAATTTGGATTCTTATTTCTTAACTTCACATTAAGAAACCTCGTTTCTTCACCACTGAAAACAAGTAAACGGCCCGCCAAAACCTGAAATTGACCTGTGATAATTTTTATTGCTTCCAGGGCTTCCAAAATGCCAATAACTCCAGGCACTAAAACATTAGTTTTGAGTAACGCCAATCTTTAAGATTAATTCTACATACCAACTCCCAAAACTCCAGCATCCCCACAGGTCGCAACACTGTCTGGTGGAGGAGGCTGCGGATGCAAGCAGCGAAAGCATGGCCCATTTTTGTAGTTATATACAGTCAGTTGCCCCTCCAACAACAAAGCACTCCCAGAAACCAAGGGTATCCCATGCATGACGCACAAATCGTTCAATAAATAACGCGTGGCTACATTATCTGTGCCGTCTACCACAACATTGTACTTGTTCTTTTTTAATAAGTCTGATAATGTTGTTCCATTTGCATGCATGTGCAATGGAATAACCTTTGTGTTACTGTTGGCACTAAAACAACTCAAATTCCATTATACCACTAAGTATAACAGAAACTTTACCTTGTTAATCTATTGAAAGCTGATTGAACCTTTAAGGTGCCTACATCAGATTCTGAATGAAGAATCTGCCTGTGCAAATTTGTTAAGTCGACTTCATCACTATCAATTAAAGTTATTTCGCCTGTAATAACGACACAGAAGTCAAACATATGAAACATTGTCTAAATAATATTAATAAACGGGGAAATACAAAAATTGCATATGAAAAATAACAAAAACTACTAGTAGATACTCCTTTTTAAGCATTATGTACAATATAAATTTTGACACACAGTTGAATGTCCTGAAAAACAACCCTTACTAAGATAGCAAATTTTACCAAGAATAAACAAAATGACACTAGTGCAAAAATAGTGAATTAAATAGAGATGAACAACAAAACAAGACAAGGTTGAAGAAAACAGACGATGGCTAACCTGCACACTTACTAATCACGTGGCCTGGCAGCCAGTCACAGTGGATTGCAATACAATTGGGTAAATGAAGAATTAGGAGTTAAACGTCGATGAGTGAGTACATATAGTGTGTAAGTAAAGCAACAAACCTGCATCACATTTTGTCCAAAGCTAAAACATTAATCTGCAGAAGCTATTTGAATAATTCAGAAGACTTGCAAGAACAATGCAATGAGTACAACATGTTTAAAGACGTGGTACAGATTAAGATAAACTACAATCAACAAGAATCAACGACTAAAAGTCTGAGAACTAAAAGATGAGCTGGGTATTCCAAAAACTAATATAAGTGAAACGTTGACAGTGGAAATGATACTGAAAGAAGCGTGTGAGATTTCAAGGAGTTGACTTTGAAGAAGACTGAGAGTACATATAATGTTTTCTGTGACTTGCACTATTTTTACTAAATATATAAATTATAATTGTGTTTTTTCTTATAGACTTCAAATTTTCGAAGCAGATCATATATATCAGCCTTTGGCTTAATTGATTATTTTCTTCTACTTGTCTCTATTTTTACTTCTTTTCTCCAATTATGTTTTCCTAATGTATATTGATCTTCTGCACAATTTATCCGTTTTTTTGACTTTCCTCTTCCTCCTTTTTCGTCTTTTTTTATCCATAATTCTTAATGCATACCCAACTGACCATCTGGATCTGTATACATATTCTACAAGTTTCACCATTTTTAATTATTCCATATATTCTTCTCAATAATTTTCTTTTTAATATTCTAAGCTGTTGTATTTCTTCATTTAAGATTTCACTTGTATAAAATACTATGGGATGTATCACTGTTTTATATATTTTAGTTTTCATGTTTCCAAACACCTTTTTTACACTCTCTCCTGAGTTTTTATTTCTTCTATTTTTGGTGTGTGTCAATTTTCAGTTCTTTCTCCCTTTCCAGCTACTCATTTTGTATTTTTAGGTATTCTTTCATCCTTCCTTTTTACTTTCCTTATCCTATAATAAGGAAACTAATGTAATCGGCGGAAATGAATTTTGACCTACCCAGTTTTTCACATTTCTGGACAAATTATAGCCTCAGAACACCAAAAACGTTGGTTTGGGCCATTGGTTCGTGTGTGTATGTGTGCGAGTGTGCGTACGCGCGCGTGACTGTGTGTGCGTATGCGTGTGCGTGCGTGCGTGTGCATGTGTGTGCACATGTGTGTGCACATGTGTGTGCACATGTGTGTGTGTGTGTGTGCATGCGTGCGTGCGTGTGTGTGTGTGTGTGCGTGTGCGTGCGTGTGTGTGTGAGCTAAAGACTTGAAATTTGGTATGCAAGTTAATTGTAGGTAGGGGGCGCAATGAGAAACTTTTGATAAAAATCGGTCGAGCCGTTTGGTCGCGAGGTCGCAAAATCGGTCGCAAAGCGGTCGCGAATCTAAACGGTTGAAGATACAAAAAATTTATGAGAATAAAAATGATTTGTTATCACGAGATAAACATGAATTTAAAGTAAAAGTTGGTAAAATAGGAACTCGAAAAAAAATTGAAGCTTAGGATTTTTAATATACCGGGTGCTTATAAAATGTTTCGGGAAATTTATATTACCGGATAGATCAGACCGAGACGATTAAAAATTAGAGCTTATTGGTCTACTGCGGGAGGACGGGGGGGGGGTAGCGCTTGGCCGCTAGGAGGGAGCACGCAGGCGATAATAGGGAAGGCCGTGCGGCCGAGCTCGTACGGTTACATTTAGTGACGTAGCAAAATTTTAAGTACAAGTCAATTATTGTCTTGTACTGTTTATTTTAATCAGATTTCGACTGTTGGACTCACGCCTCGTCCTTTTTTAAAATAATAACGATGGATCCGGTATAATATATAATAATAGGATAAGGAAAGTCGTGTGATGTTCACACCAGATTTTTTCTAATGCTAGATTGAAAATAGTTGATAAAAGTAGATACTCCATCGTCTGAAACTACTGTTTGTTCCAAAACTCTCTAAGATGGCTCCTTGGATTCGTATTTGGTACTCCGATACATCTAATGTCATTTTGTAAAAATTGTAGAAATTCTTTTTACTTTAATCAGTTCAATTATCGAATATTGTTCTCCTCCATGGAGCCCATATTATGCAGTACACATTTATAAATTGGAAAAAATTCAAAACAAGCCATTCCTAAATCATAAATGCACTGTTAGGAGCATAAGCTGACAAATTTCGTGATAGGAACATTGTGGTCAAAGTGTAACTACATCATGCATACAACTTCTGCGTTAGAAACAACATCTGCTATTGGGCTACTCTTATCCTTTTCTCTCGGGCGATTTTCGTTCATTTAATTTTAGGAAGCAGGCATAAAGACTATCCCCCATTTTCTGCCAGGCATTTCAAAGTCGAAAGTACACTCGTCATATCTTCCTGTGTTAGATAGTGAGGGGTTGATGTAAGCAATAGCAATTTTTCACTTTTGTTTTTAATTTGTGGTACCTCTCTGCTACCTTATATACTTGGATAACGTGGTCTTCACAATTTTTCCCCCCTTTACGCACTTATAATTTAAAATTTTATATTTCCTCAAATACAATTGCAAATACATCCTGGGTTTTCCAGATGTTCACAGTTGATATTAAAAAAAGTTAAAATTATAAGATGCACTTTATTTTCTTGAAACACTTCATCAATCCATCTAAGCTGATAAGCTGTGGAAAAAGTCTATTTCCATCTTTTAATCTACAGAAATGGTAGCGCAAGGCAATTCCTACAAATGAACTTTTAATTTCCTTAAAACTCTCTTTCAAGTTCAAAAATTTCTATCTGTGAGATTCCTTCTCACTTTTAATTGCTCGCTTATCTTTTACTTTCAATTGCATTTTCCTATAATCATGGTGAGGCTCTAACTTCACGTATGGGAGCATGGCCTACAAACTGAGAGATTAGGATGATGTAGCGAGCACCTAGGTAAAAGTAAACGCAATGATGTAACATTACAAATTCATCCTCTTTCTTGTTCCATTTCCACCTTTATTTTTTAATAACCCATCTTCACCATTTTTCCTGCTTCTTTCACCATCATCTGTTTCCTTAATTTTACTCTGAGTATTTCTATCTTGTACCAACAGAGTACTGTTTATGTATACATTACTTTTTCCTTTACAAGTTTGTCATTCTAATTATGCAGTGTTTTTCTCCAATTTTTATAGCTGTTTCAACTTTGTCTTGGAAGTTGTCCAATAGAGTATCTTCTACTTTTAATTTTAATTGTTCCTCTCTGCTGTCTCAAAAATTTTCTCGTATTTTTTGTGTTTCATAAAAAATGATTTTCCATAATATATCCATAGATACTTAAGTTTTTTCATATGCCTTGAAAGTATTTTCTTGATTTAATTTTCTTGCTTTAATGTGCATACTTCTTTGTAACATGCTCATTCTTTTTTTAAATGAAATTTCGTTTTTCAAACTCTTCATATCTTCTTGGTTGCCTTTTTGCCCAATGCATCTGTTTCATAGCATTTTTATTCTTTCCTCGTGGTTTTTAGATCATTATCCCCAGTATTATTTTTTATGTTTTTCTAACTTTCATTTTTCCACAATGACTTTTTAGTCATATTGCCATATTGCTCTTCAACACTTTATTATTACCTGCTCCATCTTTAGTCGAATATTTGTTGTTGCCATATCTACTACAACTCTAGACTGGGAATTGAGCTGTTTTCTTGATCCTTCATTCCTGGAGCTCTCTGATGCATGACAGGTGGCCTACTTAGTCACCAAAAACAATTGAGTACCTGCGTTCACTCGAACAAGGGGTAATAATGGCGGTCGTGTAAGGCGCTGCATCAGAAATGCTGCACAACAATCAAGCAGACAAGGTAAACATATGAGAGAGTCAACCCTTTCAATTTGTAGGTCAAGCTCCCCCATGAGGCGTTAGAGCTATACCATTCTTTTGTCATTAATTTAAAATTTATTTTTTACTTCTTACTCGTTATCAATTCTAAATTATTAAGTTAAATCATTAAATTGCTTATCCTAATATCCAACAATTTATTGGACGTGCCACAAGATATTTTTTGGCTTTTCTGAAGTATTTGATACCAAACCAAATTTGAATTTTGGTTTCAAAACATTAAGTCACACATTCACACAACTTGAGAAGCAAATCAATTAATGTTATATTTGTTATACATTTATATATTGTATCCTTCTCTTTACATTACAAGAAGTGAAGCAAATTATAAACAACAGCCATAACACAGAGGCACCTGGTAAAGTCAGAATAAATATGAAGTTGATAAAAACTGGAGGTGGCAAAATAATAGAATATATATATTTTTACTTATACAAAAAATATGAAAGGAAGAGAAGATGCTGGCGGATTTTGAAGTAGGACAAATAATAACAATGCATAAGAAGGGCGGTCAACAGAAGTGTAGGAATTACAGAGGAATAACGTTATTAAACACCACGTATAAAATTTTTTCAACATTAGTACAGAAAAGGCTAAGGGCAAGGACAAGAAATATAATTGAACAATATCAACACTGCTTTATAAAGAAAAAATCAACTGACGAGCTGATCCCCCGCAAAGGATCTCAAAAGCTTCCTTAGAAGCGACAAAACCCCTCCAAGGGGTGTTAAGCCATTCATTAATTCATTCATATATATATATATATATATATATCCATAAAATATTTAAGAATATTAATGAACTGCTATAAATATCACAATTTTGAAAACAAAGGTAACAAACTATATATTTTTTAAAAGCTCAAAAAATTAAAAAAATTTTAGACATAGCCTACGGTTCCTATTTAAAAAATACAAGTTTGTCTCATATCTCTCTTAAGAGCTAAAAATATAATTTTAACACCATCAGAATCCCCGTAAGAATATATGTCACAAATGTTCATACATTTTTAAAAAATATTCATAAACAACGAAGTTAGGCACTTTATAGAAATCGACCAAAAATGACTTTATTCTTGTATCTCCAGATCGGTTAGAGATATCGAGATGAGGTTTGCACTAATCGATTTCTTTTCAAAAATGGACCCATCAATGCGTAACTAGTTTTTTTCTAATTCCTATGAAAATATGTCTAACCCCCAAATCTCATCAAACCTGGGACACCCTGTATTTCACTTGTACACCAAAAAGCAATTTGAGGAGATGAATTCATATATGCATACATATAAGAAAAAAAAACAGGACAATTACCTATCACCAGTATGACACGTTATACAAACATCTGCTATTCAAACTTTATGCTGGATTAGCTGTGCTAGGTCAAAAGTACAATTGATGTTCTGGTTCTCCTCTGCTCTAAAACCTAACACCTTGTGATTTTTTCTTTTACCAGTATGTGAAGAATAAAGTGTTCGCACTCCCACTTCCACAGGACTTACAACAATTAAATCAGAAGCTAGCCAACGCAAACTTTATGAAACAAATTCATTCATTCAGCAGTCGCACATAATCAACAAAAATGTACCACTATTACTTCTAGTATTACCGAGTTAAACTAGATACATGACAGTGCCATTTTGCCCTATACAAACTGTTAGTTGATAGCCTAATATAAGTTGAAATCTCAGTTTTTACATAATTACATATAATTAGTTTCAATAATGTTTATTTATTTGAACATACCAACTCCTGCTGCTGATAAATACAACGCCGCCGGACACCCTAATCCACCTACACCAACAATGAGAATTTTACTGCTCTTCAATGACAACTGTCCGGCTACCCCAATATTCTCAATTAACATCTGCCGACTATACCGCGACACTTCCTCAGCACTCAACTTGTGCGAATATGGATTGGGTGTACTCTATAAAGCGAAGTATAAAATAATCATCCCCCTTACAATGTTACGTTACCTTTCTAAACCGTAGTTCATGCAACCTCTGCTCCTTTTGCCTTAGCTTCTCTTTCAGCTTCGCTATTTCTTTCTGCAAAATTTCAATTTCTGCTTCTTCCTTGGTCATTTTTAAATAAGGTATTAGGTCTATATATTGTAATTATACGAAATTTTATAATTAGCTTTTAGAGGTTATAATTGCATAATCACACGTAATCTGTCATATGGTGTTGGTAAAGTCAACATTCAATGAACTTTTCAAATACAGCGTCCTACAAATTCTGCGGGGGAAGTTTTAGCCAAGTTTTTCATTAATGGTTTACTGCTATTCGTTCCATTTTAGTGACATCTATCTATAAGTAAAGATCTGTGATAGAATGTGAATAATACTTTAATTCGTTCGTCACCTCTGAATCAGTCGATTAATGATTATCAATATTATAGTAATAATAATTAAAAAACCGTGTCAACTTTTAAATTGGGTTGCCTTCTACTGTAAGAGCGATAAATAATAAAAAATTTAAATTACATATATTTGTGACCACAGATTACATGATTTATGACTTGTCAACCTGAAGAAGAGGAGTGAATCATTTGACAAAAATTTATAAGCTTCATTCATTACGAAAGCACCGAAAATAAATTTTAACCTACCATGGATAAGCTTGAACAAGATTTTCTAGATTTCGTCAACAATTGTTACTATGACAGTTCCGAGGAAACGGATAATGGATTATGTTTCAATGGCATTTATGTCCCTGAAGAAGTAGCCCTCAACATTTTGAGCTACATTAATCCATGTGAACTCCTACAGTACTGTCTGGTTTGCCGTAAATGGAATAATTTGATTAAATCGTATGCTCTATGGTCAACGATTTACAAGCACAAGTATAACCGCAAGCCCAAGAAGCTCCCCTGGTATTTATATTACTACTTGTTGTCCACCAACTACTTTAACACAAACCTACTGCAAAATGGAAATGGTGAGAAGAAATTTGATCACTGGCAAATTAAAAAAAATGGAGGACATAAGTTTATAATCGAAGATCCTCCAGTTGCAGCAGATCCATTGCCTCTGCATGTTCCTGAATTTAACAATAGAACCAGCTGCTTTGCTACATCATATGGCACCTGTTGCAAGATGCAGCAAGTAATATTTGGCAAAAGCAAACTCTTCCGATTCATCATGGATGCCTATAAACCTTACATTTACCTCAGCGAATGGATGGCTGGACGATTTGATTGTGGGTGTGTTTACATGCTGCAATGCAGATTTATACAAAATGCCAATCCGCAACAACCTGCAGAAAATCCTTACGCACTGAATAAAGTGGAGCAATGGATGGGGTCAAAATGGGAAAAGGTAACAATTGCACGAATTAAACTTTTAATCAAAACTATCTGTGCTTTTAGATAGAGATCACGGTCATGGAGTATCCTGAAGGTGTCGAAGGATTGTGGTTTGAACACAAAGGTCGTGATACGCAGTACTGGTCTGGCCATTATGGAAGCAAAATGGCTGGAGGCGTTGTGAAAATCTTATTCGAAAGTTTCGAGAATTTACCTACCGATGATGATGGGAACATAAGACCAAAAACTTTCTCTCAGTTAAAATTTGTTACAAAAGGAACAAATACTAATGGTGATTATTTCAATTCAGAGGCTGAAGATATGCTGCTTCCATCTGTACGTTTCCGCTGTGGTAATCGATAAATTGAGAATTCTAATCTTATGCATTAGCTATTTCGTGTATCACCACCTTTATAGTTCTTGGATGTGATAATGAATGTCATTGTATCTTATATTTTGTTATCAAAATAAACTATTTCTAAATGCACCACTATGCAGACATCAGAGTCCTAATGTGAAAATGATAATTTCAGAGGAAATACACATGTTAATCTAACATCATTTTGCTCTTGTGGATAAACTAAAAATTTCTTTTAAGGATGTTTGAACATACATATTGACCAAAATATAAAAATAATTTTAAATTAGACTATGACTCGAGCTGAACTGCTCAACTAATTCACCATGAATTTTGAAATTGCTGCACCATTAAAAAGCCTTGCATCCAGTTCTATATCTCTTTATATGTTAAAGCGCAAAATAAGTTGCCACCCTTACTATGACACTGAAAATTATAACCATATCATATATTCTGTTCAGATCATTACAGAAAGGGAATTTATTTGTAATGTGCATCTAAATTCTTCTAATTCAGACTAGTAATAATGAACTAACCAAACTGCAGATGGATTCTCCTATTTGTAGACAAGATAATAGCATGCTACAAATATCAAGCACTTTCTGTATATACTTATCTTAAAACTCCCCTGTTTAACAACAATTTCATTTTGAGATAGGCAGAGAGCAACAACCGTTCAAAATCAAAATTAGAATGGCGCTCTAGTTAATTGCAACACATTAAGTTGACGGGTTCAATGGTTTATTTTCACTTAATAATTGTGTAGTAATATACACAGGCATTATTTTTTTTATTAGCTAACACTAACATATCACTAAATATATATAATTCTACTGACCAATTTGTTCCTTGGATCACCATGCGTGTTTTATTGTTCTGCGCCAAATTACTCAGACCCATCATGAATCCTCAGCAGCTGTCTTACGCTGCGTTATTCCAACAGCTCTGACAGGGAGAATTGCGATGATTTATACTACTTTTGGAGAAATCAGCATACCATTCCAGAGTTACATGTAACCTAATAGTAGAAGGGAAGGTGGATGATGAAAGACTTTTGATTTGGACTTTTCTACGTTGGGTTGTCTCACAGGTTTTTCTAGTTTTTCATAGTTTTTCTAAATAGACCACTTCCAGCACCACTACTTCAGGTCTTGTTTACAATTCAGTCTATAGAACTGCTGTAGTCCCATTATGCAGACGAAGTGGGACTTTCAACACAATGACTGTGATCTAAGTTGATTCCAGAAGACCATCTTCTAACTTTAAAGAATATTATTGTACCCTATGCCCTTTGCTACTTCCATTCCAACACCATTCTTATCTTCAAATCAAGTTCATGCTTTAACTGTAGCTCATGTAGTAACTACCAATCATCAAACACCATAGTTCTCCAGAACTTATGGACCTTTTCCCCTTGTTGCAATTCAAACTCTTCTAATTTATCTTTCAATTCCTTTTTAAAACCATTGATGTATTCTTTTGCATTTAGCATCAGTTCTTTCATATTCACCTTAACTCTTGCACAAAACTTCCAGATTACTATTTTGCATTTATTTTTACTTCTCATAAAGTTTAAGTGTTCTTCCACAGTTAACTTTATTTCTTAAAATTCCCCTTCCAATATTCTGTTCAAATATCCATCTTTGCTTTTTGTAACTTTCGTTTTACTTCTTTAATCAAACTTCTGGATTTTTCTGTATTACCTACTTTTATTTCTTATAATCCTTCTTTAAAATTTCTATAGTATTGTTCCAAGCTTATCTTTAATCTTTTTCTCAAATTCTAGACGTCCTTCAAACTTTTATTCAAATTTTCCTTTTGTATTTCTTCTTTCAAATTTTTGAAATGTTTTTTGATGGTATTCATTATTTTCTTCTGAATTCTATATTAACACTATGGTTTTGAACAGATGTATGTCTGGGGGTTCTTCTTTCTTTGTCAACGAAATTCTATTGCAGCACAGTTTTCGCCTTTGTCATTTCTAAATCTCATTCTAATTTACTTTTTAGATTTAGCACTTTGAATTTGATACAGACATAGCCATTTAAAACTAAAAATAATGATGGATAATATATCAGTTTATATCCATACTGACGAGGAATAAATATGAAATTTCCATCAATCAGTGCTCTAAGTAAACGTAAATTATGTAATAAGATGCTACCGAGATAAATGTGATTAGTTGTTTTTGATTTTCTGATACAGTTGCTTCCAAATCCTTTGAAGTTTGTAAGATTTTCCATTCTTTCATCCAAGATTGCAAAATCTTACTTGCACATTTTTTATAAACGCTCCTGAATCTGTTTCGATATATTTGACTCCTCTGATTAATCTCTTGTAATTACCATCTTCATTTATTAACAACTTTCAACAAATAATATATTTAAATTGTAATATTACTTACATTATAAGATCCATTTCATTGGTCAAATTCCTATAAATAAAAAAAAGTTAATTAAGAACTGTTTTTGGATCTTGTTTATGATCTATTTCTCTACAATCTTTCTGAAATGTAAACTCGAGCATCACAAAATCAGGACTAATTTATTTTGTAGAAATCTATCTTTGGATAAAACAAAAATTTGTTATGCAAAACAATAGTGACCCTAATTCTCTCACAGCCTTCAGTAATTTCAAGGTTGAAAAAATTGAGTTATCAGTCAAGCCCTAGCGGGCAATCACAAAGTCCAATAATACTGATATGACTATTCAATTTTTAATTTTACAATATAAGTAATATATGTTACGTGATTTATAATATAATATAAATAAATCACAAGACTTTTATTATTTATATAATTGGTATAAACATGCTTGTAGGTAAAAACTATTTATTAATCACAGTCATAGTTAAATTATTATAGAATAGTTAACTGAACAATGCATCAGTTACTAAAAAGTTAAGATTAGTAGATAAAGACATAAAGATTGTTGAGCCCTTTACATATAAGAATTGCTTCACATCACTACAATCTAAAATTATAATCCAGGCAATTTATGTTGGTTATGAGACAGATTTTCCAGTAAATGAAAATTAAATAAACCAAATTTCTAGAATAGACAGCTGCCTAACTTGATGGCAAAACTAATGGTCTTTAATATGTTGAATGAATATATCAAATTGTAATACAAAATGAATACATCTATGGCGTCATAATTGTCTGATTATCCACTTATTCCCAACTTGAATGCTATTTCAATTATGTTTTGTGGAATAGTGTCTTGGTAACAAATGTACACTTCACGTGGATGAGGTACATAAAAAAGCCTCCTATATCATTACACACCATTAACATTGCACATAATTCCTGTAAATATACCTACCCAATCACCCAATATGTCAGCTTTCCATATTTTTTAGACGCATCATCCAAAACAGAGCACTCAAAAAGAGATCCGTATTCCTTAATTGCAATAAGACTCTTGTTGATGACAGACTTTGCCAGATCTTGAGCAAGCATATTCTTAAAAAACATACCATAATTAAACAAGCATTAACATATCATAAAGCATACCTTAAAACGCACAGTATTTTGAAATATGGCATGTATTTGCTGTGCACAAGCTCTGAAATTGTTTAGAACATTTTCAAGGGTTTGAGAACTGAATTGATTCTCAGGTGCACATAAAAGCAATCCCTCAGTTGTATCCAACTGTACATAATGGAAGAGCACGTTTTCAATTCCTGTGGTTAAATATTTAGGCTCTATTTCAGCACTGTCGGCAACCAGTGACTGTCGCACCTCTGTTAAATCGTAACTGCTGTTACTATGGCTTCCATCCTAGAAAACACGGTAAGTGATAGAATCGCTACAATTTATTAAGCATACTCGATAATCTTCGATATCCGACATATCTTCATCAGATTCTGTGTAGTGCCGCTTTCTCCCGAATAGCTCGCCTTCCTAGTACGGGCTCGTCACTGACTTCGCTCCGCTCACTGTAACCACTCTGACTTAAAGAGTCTTCTGAACGGGCTTCGGAGCCATCATCATGTAGAGAAAATGACGAACTTGAAGCAGACAGATCGGGAGTGCGTCGTTTCAGGATTGAAGTCACTTCTGGCTTCTTTTGGGTTTGAGATAAGTTTTCTTTTGTTGAATTTGGAGATGTTTTTGGAAATGAGATGTTACCTTAAAGGGTAGAAAAGAAATATTTATTCAGGTACTTAATATTCTACTCTATTATACATGATCAATGAAAATACGAATTTGCTAGCAATGCTGTATAAAATCAGTTAAAAATGCAAATGTCACCATGTCACGGCAAATAAAATCAAGTTTTAAGTATAACAATTTCATAAAAGCAATAAGCAATTAATTGAATAATCTATTAATTCTACAACACTGTGATTACATAAAGAAAATTACAATAAGAGTTATTTTGTTTGTACATTCACAGATAACAACAAGTACATATGTGTTGATGATAATGATTACATTAGCAGAATCAGACATTGCCATGATCATAGAACGTTCTCATAAAGATCTTTACCACTTTAGGAGATAAAATCCTGTATGTACACATATTCCTGCATCGCTGTGAAGACTGTGATTTTTAACAAACCAGAGAGCACTACAGAACTGTATGGCTTGCAGTTTATTGATGTGGATCATTAGAGCCCAACCCCAAACTGGACCCATATATATCATGATAAGGCAAATAGTGGTCTTGTATAAGATGAATTTATCCAGCTCCAATGGAGCAATGGTTATTGGCTCCCCAACTCAGTTTCTGATCCAGGGAACCTCCCTACCACAAACCCTAAGATTGTCCAGATCATCTCACCATTGAAGTACTTTCTTGATACAGAACAGGACCGTCAAGCTCTTCTTTAGGTTGATTCCTATTCTCCACCTATCGTACCAGTCTGTAGGAAATACAGTGACTTTTGCAGCCATCAAATCACAAAGGGTGATCTCAGTAACCTGGGCAACATCTGCCATTTATGTATTAGGCCACTTAGTGGAAGACGTTGTCGTGCTGCTCAACAAAAATTTGAATCGAACAAAAAAAATAAGTTTCAAGAGCTTCAAAATACCAACTTCTACAAAGGAATCACAACCTGAACAAACATTGGGGCAAGTACATTGAACTTCAAGGGGACTATGTCAGTACTTTATAAAATTTAAATTGTTTCTTTAACACCAAAACTAATTAGTCATTAAACCACCTTTGTGAAACTAAAACACTTATTTAATTACCTAAAAAATCAGATTTTCTTTTAATTGGAATTTCTGGAACAGTTACTTGCAGCCCAGGGTTTGTTGCTATCCAGCGGCTTGCAAGATTAGAAATTCCCAAATCCTGGAGGTGTGCTAGAGTTGCCTGGGCCTCCTCCACGTAAAATGCGTCGGGCCCCATATTGTCTTCCGGAGGCTCTGTACAACCTCCAGCCTCCATTAAAACAGCCAACAAATCCTGCAAACACATTTAATTTATAGAACTATGTAGTTCATGCATATTTAATAGATTTACATAACTAGTAATCCTATTTCATATAAGGTATTGAAATATTTATTGTGATTACAAACTGGTAAAAATAAAAGCAGCAAGACCCCACACACCTAACAAGTAAATAAAACAGCAACACATGTTCAAGCTAACTCTTTTATGTTGTACTAAAATTTTTCAGCCAAAAATGAGCCTACATCTACGTGCTCACTCGCTAAAAGTAACCACATAAAGAGATCACTACACACCTTTGGACCATGTTAAATCCTTATGTGAAGAAATTTTTATGATATCTCTTACCATTTTATCTCTAAAGGTGTGTTGAAGGACACATTAAAAAAGTTAAAATAGTGATCAAAGCATAAGCGTGCAATCTATAGAAAAAAATATGCCAATTTCAAAGAGAAAAGGCAAATTTTTAAAATGTTTTGGGGGCGTTGCCAATAGTGTCATCTGCAAAAACAAAACTGTAGAAATCCAATTTATGGTAATAGATTTTGAAACAAGTGATTGTCTGGAAAAAGAACCATTGAATGTACTTCAAGACATTCACAACTGAGAATACTGAACTTTTGAAAATCTGAAAGCCAATTGATTTTACTAATAAACTCCCGTTGGATACTTTTACTAATAACATATGACAGTAATATAACTGGCCATAAAAATGGTTAGATACAATTAAAAAAAAGTAGACAAAAAATCGACTAACTATACTTGTCTATTGTTAGTTTTACAACTTCATCTGCAACTTTGTGTACAGCTGTTTAGTTTAGTACTAAAAACACAAAATCAAATCGTCATATTTATGCCACATTTGGCAAAGTACCATCACCAAACATCTGGCTAAACCAATGAGTAGTCCATGCTCTATTAATGAATGTTCGTTGGTACCATTAAAAAGCTACCCCATCACCACCAACTTTTGGCTTGATAGATTTAAGTTGCCATAGGATCATAATACGTGCGAACTTGCAAATTAAGTTAGTGATGATAGATTAACACAATTATATAAAAAGTGCTATGTTACTCTGTAAAAAAAAACAATTCACATAAACAGAAAAAGCATTAAACAAGTTTATATAATCAGAGACACAATGCCACTCTCTAAATCTGTAATGTTTACATTGTTAAGTTTGACTTTGTTGGCAATGTTGGGATTTCCCGAGTCCAACAACTAAGCTTCCATTCTTACTCGGCCACCTCACTTTACAAAGGAACTAGAATCTTTGGACGCTTATTGTGGGTGCCTCTGTCCATGTCATATAGTAGAAGCTATGGATGACGGGGTTGCCATGGCATTTAACGTCGAACAGTAGCTGTAGGCGCCTGGGATGTAAACTCTTAGATGGTTGGTACATTGGCGTCTCCGGGAAACACTGTGTTCCCTTACCAATCAGCATAGTGATGTACAATATCATTTTATTGCAAAGAACATCAGGCTCCTAAGATAAAATGGAGAGCTGCTTCCTCTTCTTCTTCTTCGTTGTTAACTCCGTAACAGCAAAGGGCACCCCATTGATCATGCCACGATTATTCACTACTTGAAGCAAATTGGAAAGTTGAAAAAACTGAATAAATGGATACCACAAGAAATAAATATGAACAAAAAAATCACGATTGTAAAGTCTGCTTCTCACTTTTTTTATGCAACAAAAACGACTCATTTCTAAATTGTATAGTGACGTGATGAAAAATTGATTCTTTATTATAACAACAAGTATTCTGCTTAAAGGATAGACTTTCCCACATCAAAATTACATGAAAAGAAGCTCATGGTGACTGTATGGTGGTCTACTGCTAGCATTATTCGCTACAATGTTCTGAACAAGAAAAAAACCATCATAGCGGAAAAGTATTCTCAAGAAATTAATGAACTGCACTAGAAATCTGACAATCTGGCATTGTGCAACAGGAAGGATCCAATCCTCTCTCCTTTCCCCAGCTGATTATCACCTCTTCAAGTATCTTCACAACTTTTTGCGAATGGCCTCTATAAACGGCTTATAAAATTTCCAGAGTTTTATTATCACAGAAAGAAACAAACTGGTTTCTTGTTTTACAGTTATATACAATTTTTGCACCAACCTATATTTTAAATGCAATCACTAAATCTACGCAACAAACAATAAAAACATTTTTGCCCTACTGAGGAGAATGCTATAGTTAACAAACGATACTTTCGACAAAAAGACATTTTTAGATAAATTATGACTCGTGCTCGAGATTCAACTTCAAGAATCATTGATCAATATTGTACCTTTACAAAGTTCGGAAATTCAAAAACACATTAAAAATGGACATGTCTCTGCAAGTGCTTATTTCATTATCATTAATTATAAACACAAATGTTTACATAGTTAGGAAGCAATGGCTAAACCTAAATAAATAACTATAAAATTGTTCAAATTACACATAAAAATTTTACCTTTCCACTTCCAACTACCAACAAATATCTTCTTCCGTCAGGAACTATAAACAGGGAGCATTCCGACTCAATGCCCCGGTTACAAGAAAAGGGGAATACTTCCCTCCATAAAACTAATGTGCGAACCGGTTCTGTTCTGGACAAATGAAACAAGCCTTGTTGCCGGCAAAACGTGTGCACATCAATGAGGTCTCCGTGAACCAAGTGGGATGCAAGCAAGTAACCTGAGTGATACAGCGCACTTCCCAGAAAAGTGAAAAGCCGCTGACAGTCCAAGGGATCTTCATTCTACAAGAAAACATGACTTTAGAAACCTCAACATGGATTTACTTTCGTTTTACACTAACCCACTCCCTGTAATCACTAGCTTCCAGTTCTGTTAAGGCATCGTCTATCTGCATCTGTGCCTGTTCAGGCAGGAGCAAGTAGTGTGCTACAGGCAGAACACCTTCAAATTGAGCAGGACCCTGCTGCTGTGCCTTGATGGCCAAATTTGCAAGCTCAATGCTTTGCTCTGCTTTTGGCCACATGCCACTGCTTAAAACTCTCACAAAAAACCTTGAGAAAAAGTGATCAAGCTGCTCCTTAAAAGCTTCTGTTTCAAAACACTGCTCGACAGTTTGGTACATAAATTTCAGCATGCGAATCACTTCTTGGCTGATTAAAATTGCTTCCTTGGCAGTCATGCAATTATCAGGTAACATAAGTAATAAAAGTTTGCTTCCAAAACTCATATAAACAACGTGAGATAGCCAATTATTATAGAAAATGGATGTTAGTTGTGGCCTGCAGCTTGTAACTTCTTGTAACAAATGGTTTAATGTTATGAAAATTCCTCTAGATCTACACAACAAGTTTTTTTCATATGGTTTCGGAAAACCATATAAAACGCCCTCATATTCAGGGCCAGTTTCACTTAAACACTCTGTATTTATATAAAAAATACCTATAGGGTGTTCACATAGTACAGAAGTTAAAGAGCTCAGTTCATCTGCTTTAACATTCACTAACTGCTGGACAAAATTTGATTGATTGCTAAGCTCATTTATGGGTGGATTTTTAGTCACTTCCACCCCAGCAACCCTTTGCAGACTTAGTGTAACTTCATTCTCTATTGTGATTTGTTCCAAAACAGAATTTAAGTTATTAATAGTTACATCAATGTTGTTGACACTTTTCAGCCAATCGCCAATTTTTATACCTTTCTGTTTAGCAGCCTCACTATCCGGGATGAATCCAGCGACCATAACTCTGCAACCATCTGATAAGGTACTCACAGTGAAACCTAACAATGATTCGACGGGAGTAGCCCTGCGCCCTAGTTTACGATTATCCGAATCGATTTTTAAGGTAACTTCTCTGATTTCACCCTCCTCGTGGTCTTGAAATTTCACTTTATTGGTGTCTTGACCAGCAGCTGAATCCTGCACCTTTGTGAACCGTTTACTGCGGCGTTTGCTGTCTCGACGTCTGAGCAACTTCAAAAACTTGCTCCTCGTGCTGTGCCTTAAAGAAGTGTCTGCAGAGAAGTTGCAAATGTCCACATCAGATTGCGGATTTGCAGTATGAGACACAACTGGGTCGCAGTCAATGAATAATAGTTCCCCAGTAGAACTTATCGACGACTCCCATTCCGGAACTGAGCTAAATGGAAAAAATTAATCTATGACTGTAATGAAAGTGACCGTACCTGTCAGAGTCTGAATAATACGAACTGCAGCTTGACCCATCCGACCATTCGTCACAAGAACAGCCGTCCGCATCGTTTACGGCACGGTCTTGCGATAATAATAACGAATGATGTTCTTCCATTATCAACTAATAATTAAACATAATTATAACAACAAACTTATTAGTAAACAAATAGGCATTTGGAGAAAACTAAGGTTATGTTAACATTATTTGCATTCATCTATTTATAGGATACTCAGAAATAAATATTCAAATTTTGGTTAAATTCTAGTAAAAGCCAATAAATAACAATTACATATTTTGTTATATGATTTGCTATATTTAAATATGTGTTTAAATAAAAAATGTAGTTAGAAAAATTTACAACTTACAATAATTTAATAAACATTCTTGTATATTACTTAAAAAATTTTAAACAACAAATTTACATTAATTATAAACACTTTCATTTCTTAGCGATACAAGTTATTTCATATATAGGGTGCAAAAAAATATGTTACACTTTTAGAAGATATATTAATTTCTTTAGCAGAAATAAAGTTAAATCTTATATTTGTATAGGTAAGTGTCGTTGTAATTGTTTGTTAAGTTTTGATATTCTTCAGAACTAACGCTTTGGATCATAATTTGGATATGTAGTCCTCCTTTGTTTGTTGTCTTATCAACTCACATAAGTTTGACTATCTATACATTTATACGATACATTAAAAATGGTTCTATTGATTAATATTGACTTCTAAAGTAGAGATGCAGGTCTATACACCTATAGTTCAATTTCTTATAAATACTCTCACCAAGTGAATTACCAAATAGAACTACGAAAAATAACGTTGATAACAATAATGAATAATAGTAAGACGTCCATCTATGTAATTTATTTAAACAAAACTAAAAGAACATAATTGTTATGATATCCTTAAAGCACTGTGTGACTATTTGAAGACCATCCCCAATGGATTGAATTACTATAATAGTTTATGTTTGCTACCCCCGAATCCACCATCAATACTGTACACACTGTACCACAGCACACTGCAGCTAGCAATGGTCATTTACAAGATTCGTTTTTCATGATTTTACTTGTCTGATTTAATGAAAGTGCACGAGTATGACCGATAAATTAAACCTCTTTCCCACTAATTTATGGTCAAAATAGAGCCTAAAAATAAATTTTTTCTGTAGACCTAAAATATCCTCAAAAATTAAGAGATGAGATTTTCGCTGTTACAAAGTGCTAAATTCTATTATTGTCTTTTTCATTGAAATTTTTCTGGTAACAACCATTGCAATTTCTAGTCTAAACCTACTGTATTTTGTTTTAAACAAAAATATCTCTTGAAAGGTAAGACTTTTCCCCATACACAGTGACGATGAGAAAAGGAAATAGTCTCAAACTTTACCTACATTTGAAAGTAAATTATCTCACTGTTAAATATAAAAATACTACACCTGATTAGCTAAACTATTAGCAGACCCCGAAAAAAAACAAGAATCTTTAAAGCAATCAAAATTCAATAGCTTTCTCAACAATGCGATAGTATTAGATCATTTTCTGGTAAGCAACTCAGCAAATGAAAATAAATGAAAGCAAATTAATAAGATAGAAAAACTGCACATTTTTAAAAAATCTAATTCCCTCGAATGAGTAGTTTTCAAAATTGCGATTGGAATGTTTGACGTAGAAAACGATAAAAAAAGATTTTTAGCAAAATACCCACGTATTGTATGATTAGCGAGTTTTTCATTTCACAAACTTCATATCTGCTTGCAACTTAGGCACAGCTTAACATGTTCAATATCACTAGATTAAAAAACTCACAAAACATCAAAACAATTTGGAACTTTAGACATCATATATCGTTTGGCAACCTTATCAAAGAAGTTAAGTACAAAGACATAAATTAATTCACTGCTGACTTTAACAACATTCTTTTTATAATAATACTACAAATGGAATTGCCTCAGAGGTTTTTTTTCTTAACCTTGAACAAAAGAAGAGTGCAACTTCATAACAATGTTTTGGAAAGTTGCTGTCTGTTATCACTCAAGAAATCCATTTTAACCCTTATAGCTGGCCTACAACTGTTACGCCCTTCGTTAGTACCCTTTGAAGTACAACTTCGTTAAGTGTTTTGTATGCTCAAGTTATTTCATAGCCACAATTCTGATGTAAATTTTTGCAGCACCTCTTAATTTGCTTATTACATTCATCTACCACCCTTCTGGTTCCATTTGTAGCCAATGAAGTGGCACGTACGCACAGATTACGTATATATGATCTGTCATGGCCATCTGCTCGGGAGAACCGTCTATTTCGTGCAGTTTGTACAGCTACATTCGAATCGCTGGTCTATCTGAAATATAATAAAATTGCTGTCGTCACATTTTTAAGAGATGCACTTACTATTAGCTGGAAATAACTGGAGTAATGCTCTTGCCAACATGCTATTATAGGAAAAATTTTCGTTTAGTGAATGTACAGCGTCACCCATTTCGACGAATAATTTTCTGAATGTTTTAAAATGGTTGAGAGGTTTTGTCAAAATGTTACTGAAGTGCATCCATAGTAATAACAATATAAATATCGTAGAGTACATAATTTCGACAAATCTAGTCAGTAAATCGTTACATCAATCACAGCAACTAAGAAATATAACAAATTAATTAATTTTTTACTTAAATAATGAACTTTTACTTATGTATATTTATATTATATTATATATATTATGTATATTTTTTCCTTATTTAAGAATTAATTTAGTAAGTGTTATACCATTTTGGAATCTGGACTAAATGCGCCATCTTTTAAAGTTACTTGCCAAAATAGCATTGTATATTTTCTTTCAGTATACTTAGTTAAATTTGGGCGATGTAATAATTTTGAGTGCACGGTTGAGTAACAAAAGTGATATTTTCTTTAAACCTGAGGCAATTGTGTTTTAATTTTAGACTGTAATTACAGAAGGGTTATGTTATGTCCCATAAATCAACGTCAAGCCGGAAACGGGTGATAGACCAGGTAGTATATATATATATATTACTTACTTTTTTCGTCAATGATGTAATTTTACACTAGCATGTGGGACGTCAGAACAAAAAAAACTGCACAATAATTAAAATCTACTATAACTATTTCATTTTCAATAGAAACTGATTGCTGCCTATTTCCAGTTCCTTGATAACTTCTACATTTTTTACTTTCCTACGTACTTCTTTATCTTTTAAAAATCAATCCATTATAAATTTCTCAGATCTCCTCTTTATCTGTCATGTGATCTTATGAATTTGATGAAGATAAACACACAAGAAACAACAAAGAAAATATGGAATCATTTGAGTGAAACAGTATTAGTGAGTGCAAAGGAAACATGTGGAATATCAAAATTTAGAAATATACAAGGTAAGAGAACACTGGCGGACAGAAGAAATTAAAGAAACTGTTAAAAAACAAATATAAAAGAAATAACTACGCAAGTAAAACCAATAAAATTATAATGAATACGAATCTGGGAAAACCAAAAAACTGGTGAAACAAAGAAAAAGAAAAACCTAAGCGAATTTCGGGGATAAAATAAAAACGTCCTATAAAGAAAACTGTTTTTTTTTTGGAACAATAGAAAAGCAAGAAAGAATAAAAGTACCGTACTGAGAAACATTGAAGACGAAGAAAACGTAGTTGTAATAGACAAGGGATTGATAATGGAGAAACGGAAAAGATATTTCAGTATTGGAGAAGATAGACCTAAAGGCAGAAAACATTGCAAAGCCAACCTCTAGAAGCCTAGTTAGTGTGGAAGATAATATATGTAACTACGCAAGAAAATCCAAGAACCAATAATAAAAATGAAATTGGCAGAGGCGCCGAGATATGATTAAATAAAGACCTATATGCTAAAAGAAGGAAATGAGGAAATGGAAATATTAAAGATGCAGAATATTGGCAAATTGAAATAATCATCCCGATTTATAAAAAAATGAGACGCAGTATAATACTTTACTTACTTAATCCAAAACCTTTCTACCTTTCGGTGTAAGGTTATTGAGCTGAGTTGTGCTTTATGGATTCGGGCTTGTCTTGCACAGTTCTCTCCACTTTTTTCTATCCTTTGCTGTTGTGCGAATTTCTTCCCACTTTATGTTTCTTGATTCTGCTGCCTCTTTTGGTTCCTCCTTCCATGTTTTTCTCGGTCTTCCTATCCTATTTTTCCCTTTTGGTCTTGATGCAAACACTTTTTTCACTGTTCTGTTTTTGTGCATTCTTATTATATGTCCCAACCACCCTAACTGTCTCTCTTACACTAATACCGCTACCGCTTTAGTTTTTAAATTTTCTCTAATTGTTGTGCTCCTGATGTGGTCTCTCTTTGTTTTGCCCTCTATTTTACGCAGGAATCTCATCTCCGTACTTTCGACCCTGCTCCTATGTTTATTCACTGTTGTCCATGATTCACTTTTTTGAATACTTCTACTTTTGCGTCATTTGGTACTTCCTTTTTTCCTAGAAAAGAGGACTTTATGGAGTTAAATAGTCTTCCTGTAATTCTTACTCTTTCATTTATCTCGTCATCGAGTTTTCCATTTTCCTGTATCCATACACCTAGGTATTTGAACTTCTCTACTTGTTCCAATTTTCTTCCCTCTATATATATATATATATATATATATATATATATATATATATATATATATATATATATATGATGTCTTCTCTTGTCTGGTGCTATTACCATTGTTTTGGTTTTATCTCCGTTTATCTTCATGTTTTCTTTTTAGTTGTAAGTTGTATACATTGATATTTTCTTGTAGGTCTTTCTCACTTTTTCCGAATATGACCATATCATCAGCAAAAAGTAATTCTGATATGTAGATTTTTTCCATATTCCAACTTCCTTTTCTTGCATTCTTTTATTGCCTCATCTAATACTAAATTAAATAGCTGGCTGAGTACACATCCCTGTCTTAGGCCTATATTGGCCTTAAATTCCTCCGACTGCTCGTATCTCGTTCTTATTATGTTTCCGCTATTTTCGTATAGTGTTTTGATGGCTGCTACTTCTCTGTAATTTATGTTTGCTTTTTCTAGACACTGCCATATTGTCTCTCTTTCTATTCTGTCGAAGGCCTTTTCCAGATCTATAAAACAGAGATGTATTTCTTCCCCTTTCTCTATGACCTTTTCACTTAGCTGTCTGATTGTAAATATGTGGTCTTGTACCCTCCGTCCTTCTCTAAACCCACTCTGGGTGTCTTCTATTGTCTTATCTAGTTTGTCTCTGAGTCTAGTTTCTAGAATCCTTGCGAATACCTTCCCTGGGATGCTTAGTAAGGAAATTCCTCTGTAATTACAGCATTTTCTTCGGTCTCCCTTCTTATATATGGGTATTATGATTCCTATTTTCCATTCCTTCGGTACTTTTCCTGCTACTAAGATGTCGTTGTATAGTTCTAGTAACCTTCCCTTGCCTGTTTCTCCTATGTATTTTAGCATCTCTGGGGTAATTTCATCTATGCCTGGGGCTTTTGTTAGTTTGAGTTTCCTTATTGCTCTATCCAATTCTTGTTTTGTTATTTTGCCTTCTGCGCTATCTTCCTCTGTTGAGTTCGTATCTTTTTCAAAGTCGGTATTTTCCCTCCCTCTTCTTTTTTCCAATCCTTTCTGTTCTTCCCCTGCTGCCAACAAATCTTCGAAATATTGTTTCCATCTTTCCATAATATCGTTTTCATTTGTCAGTACGGCCACTGCCATAAATATAAAAGTAGGAGGACAAAAAATTACAGTTGCAGCAGTTTACTGTCCTCCAAGGTACAACATGAAAAAAGACGACTACTCTAGATTGTTTCAAAGTCTAGGAGAAAGCTTTATACTTGGAGGCGACTTTAATGCGAAAAATATACTATGGGGTTCGCGACTAACCACAACTAAAGGAAAAGAGTTGTACGAAGCAGCAACTAGAATGAATTGTAATTTCCACTCCACGGGTAAACCCACCTACTGGCCCGCAGATGAAAATAAAATTCCTGACTTGATCGACCTCTTTATCTCCAGGAAAATTGCTATAAATTTTGTGGACATGGAAGAGAATTTTGATTTAAGTTCTGACCATTCCCAATTATATTAACATTAAACGAAAACCTAATCAAGAAACAGTGCAACCCAACATTGTGTAATAAATACACAGATTGGGAAGCCTTTAAAGAAGAATTATGCAATAGAATCCACCTCAACGTACCCCTTGTGAATAAAGAACAACTAGACCAGGAAACAGAAAAATTTATTATAGATATCCAGCAAGCTGCGTGGAATAACACGCCAGAGATAAAGAGGAAAACAATAGGTATCAACTATCCTAAAGAAATTAAAGAGTTAGTGGTCGAAAAAGAAGAGCCAGGAAAAATGGCAGCAAACCAAAGCACCGGCAGATAAAACTAAGCTAAATCAACTCACGCAACAGTTAAGAAGAATTAAAAGAAATAAAAACGAATCTGTGAATACTTACCTTAGGTACCTTTCAAACGATAAAGATGCCGACTATTCCGTATGGAGGGCAACTAGGAAAATCAAACGACCCATAATCCAAATACCACCATTAAGAACTGAAAATGGATGGGCAAGGAATAACAAGCAAAAAGCAGACACTTTTGCAAAATACTTAGAAAATATATTCCAACCTAACGAACAACAAATGCAAAACGAAGCAAGTCAAGAAGAAAACAGAACAGAAGAAGAAGAAATACGATACGTGACCCCACAAGAAGTAACAAAAGAAATTAAAATAATATAAATCCAAAGAAATCTCCTGGATTTGATCTAATTACAGGAATGATTTTGAAGCAGCTACCAAAAAGCAATAGTTAAATTAACAAATTTAATAAATGCAGTGTTTAGACTAAAATATGTGCCAAGCGTCTGGAAAGTGGCTGAAATAATAATGATTCAAAAGCCTGGGAAACCCCAAATGAAATGACATCATATAGGCCTATTTCACTTCTGCCAATAGTCTCAAAATTATTTGAAAAGCTATTTCTAAAGCGACTCCAGCCAATAATAGAAAGAAAAGAACTGATACCCATACATCAATTTGGATTTAGAAATCAACATTCCACAATAGACCAAGTTCACAGAATAACTAATATAATTGAAAAAGCCTGGAAGAGAAAAGGTATGCTCAGCAATATTCCTAGATGTCTCACAGGCGTTCGATAAAGTGTGGCATGAAGGATTGAACTATAAACTACGTAAAGTATTGCCTAAACAACATTCTGAACTACTAAAATCATATCTCAGTGATAGATTTTTTAGGATCAAACAAGGAGATAAGTATTCTGATTTATGCGAAATTAAAGCAGGGGTACCACAGGGCAGTGTCCTGGGGCCAACACTATACCTTCTGTATACCAACGACGTGCCCACCAGCGAACGAACAACTACAGCCACTTTTGCGGACGATACCGCTATACTAGCAGTAGGGAAAAACACTGAAGAAACAAGCGAAGCACTACAGCAAATCATAAATGAAATAGAAGTATGGACAAACAGATGGAGAATAAAGTTAAATGAAACCAAATCCGTGCATATCAACTTCACGAACAAGAGAGATGAATACCTACCAGTCATACTAAACAGTAGCATATTACCACACGCTAATACAGCAAAATACCTTGGAATGAACCTGGATGTAAAACTACGTTGCAAGGAACACCTTAAGAAGAAAAAAGAAGAATTAAATATTAAGTATAAGAAGATGCACTGGTTGTTGGGAAGAAAGTCCCAGCTGTCAACTTACAACAAATTACTACTTTACAAACAGATACTAAAACTCGTATGGACGTATGGCTGTCAAATGTGGGGATGCGCCAGTAAAAGCAATATCAACACGATCCAAGTCTTTCAAAATAAAGTGCTAAGGAACATTATTAATGCGCCCTGGTACGTCAGAAACAGTGATATTCATAGGGACCTAAGGATAAAAACTGTGTCTGAAGAAATCAAAACTATAGCTCAGAAACACGAATACAGGTTACACGAACACGTGAATATAGAGGTTCTACAACTCCTCGACACTGAGCAACTAGAAAGAAGACTTAAAAGGATAAAACCATTTGAGTTAGTGTGAGAGTGTAACAGTGCAAAAGCAGAGTAAAAGTGAGAATATGTGAAAATAACGTGTGTGCCAGATTACTAGAACTGAGAGGACAATCGTTGGGTAAAATCTCATATAGTTCACTAGTTAATTTAAGTTATAACAAAATTGCTGGTTAGTCTTTAAGACTAGTTGTAATAACTCTAATAAAAAAAAAAAAAAAAATTTGTCAGTACATTTCCCTGTTTATCCTTGATGTTTTTTGTGGGTGTAGTTTTCTTTTTTCTCAGTTGCTTCAAAGTTCCGTAAAATAGTTTCTGGTTGTCGTTAATTCTTTTTTTCATTTTGTTTCCGAATTCTTCCCACGCTTTCTGTTTTGCTTCCTTCACCTTATTTTTTACCTGCGTTCTTTTCTCTTTGTATAGATTGTAGTCCTCTTCCAATTTTGTTTGTAGATATTTGCGCCAGCATTCTTTTTTCTTTTTTACTAGTGTTTTTATGTCAGTTGTCCACCATGCCGTTCTTTTAAAGTCCGTGTTAGTTACCTTTGCCACTCCGCAGCATTTGCGCGCTGCTTTTATCATACATTGTTTTATCGTTTTCCATTTATCTTCTATATTTTGTCTGATATTTTTTGTCTCGTACTCCTTTTTTAGGATGTCTTGGTATTTCTTCCTGATGTGTTCTTCTTGTAACATGTGGCTTTTAATTTTCTCCTTAGTTATTTTTCTATGTTTCTCTGTCGCTTGTTTTTGGCTCACCCTCATATCCATTTGGAGTAGGTAGTGGTCGCTGCCTATTTCCGGTCCTCTCTTCACCTTAACATATTTGATTTTTCGCCAATTCTCCCCGTTCACTAGAAAATAGTCTATAATTGATTTCTCGTTTCTGCTGTGTTGCACCCTTGTGTATTTGTGTATGTCTTTATGTACGAACTTTGTGTTCGTTATTACTAAATCATTTGCCACGCAAAACTCTACAATTTTTGTACCGTTTCTATTTCTTTTGTGCTCTATTATCCTTTCCTACGCTTCCATTTAGGTCCCCCATAATTATAATATTGTTTCCTTTTGTATCTATTACTTTTTGTAGTTCCTCAAAGAACTGGTTTTTTATTTCCACTTTCTCGTCTTCATCAGGTCCGTACGCCACAATCATTTGCCATGTTTCTTCTTTTTCCCCTAGTTTGACTTCTACTGCCATTATTCTTTCATTTACATACCTTTCATTTATTATTGTTTCCATTTTGTCAGGGTGAACCACTAAACCCACTCCCGCTTGTGCCCTTTTAGATTTTTCTATTCCTGACCAAAGCATCCAATATCCTTTGTGTAGTCTCGTATGTCCTTACCTTTTCTTCTTTGTCTCTGTTATTCCCATAAAATCCAGCTTTTGTTTCTCCATTTCTTCTATGAGTTCCTCCTCCTTTCCGTTTATACTTCTAATGTTCCATGTTCCTATTTTTATATACTCTTTTTTGTTTCGTTTCTCTACTCGTGTCCGTGTCCTTTGCTCTGTTCGTCATCTTTTGTGTCTGTTTTTTTATTTTCTGGGTGCTTAGTTTTTTGAGGAGGGAGTCTCTTCTATGACTCTTTGTTCTCCTTCGCTCCACTTGTAGCAAGTTCCGTCTACTATTATCTTCTGGTATCCAGTTTTTACCTCTTTTCCTTCTGCTCTTTTCGCTCTTGCTATTTTCCTGATTTCTTCTTGTATTCTTCTCTCGTCCTGTGTTTGATCGTTTTCTATGTATATTCTTGTTCCTTTCAAAGATTTCTTGTTTTGCATTACTTCCTGTTTTTCATTCCAAGAATCCATCTCCACAACTGTTAGTGCTGGCTTTATGGTATGTACATTTTTTACTTTGGCCTCCACTTGTAATTTTTCTTCGAGGAACTCCATCACGACTTGTTTCTTATTCTGTCCTTTGAATTCAACCCCTTTTATTACAATATTGCATTTCCTTCTATTCTTTTCCGTAGTCTCTAGTTTTCCTTCCAGCTTTTCTATTCTTTTGATTAGGTAGCCTTTTTCCAGCTCCCACTTCTCTTCCTTCTTCTTGAACTCCTCTCTAAGCTCCTTGTTAGCTTTCGTGTTTTCCTTTATTTCCTTCATCATCTCTTCAAACATTATTTTCAGCTCACTTATTTCCGACATTTGGTATTCGCTGATCCTGTAATTTTTAACAGGGGGGATTTGATAATGTTTTTTCTCTTGCTTTCTCTACAGAGTTCTTGGTCCAATTCTGTGTTGCTATTTAATTCCCGTTCTCTTTTGTTTGTGTTTTCCATCCAGTTAGCTCTTAGATGCGATCCCCTAATATTTGTTCAAGTTTTATAGCACGCTTATTTGTTTATTTGTTTATCTTTCCTCTGAACTCCGTTGATCGCGACCTTTATCGCTATCCGCACTTGCACCGCTCGCTTATCACACTTTCGCCGCCCGTTCGTTGTCGTCCGCTCTAGGTTTATTCACTGCATTGTACGCGTAAAATCCCAGAACACTGCACACAAACCCTTTGTTTTCCTCTTTTTTCTTAACTTTTCGCCACTAAATCCGCTTTGTTTTATATGCACGTTTTACGTCGCGTTGAAATTTACGAATTTCATTTGGTGTGGTATATCCCGTATACGGTGTTTATATATCGCCACCTGCTATAAAATTCGCGTCCGCGCCGTCCGACATCCAAAACTCCACTCCTTGCAGTATAATAACTACAGGGTAATTATGTTATTAAGCGTAGTAGTTAAAGTATTAAAAATGCTACATCTTGAATTCGTTACTGTTCACGGTATCTTTAGATGAAGGAATCAAAGAAGTAAAAAGAATCGCAAAACAAATTAAAGTAGATTACTAGAAAATTGGAGATATATAAGTTACAGAACTGATATACTAGATGTATAAATAAAGTAATGAAACTGATTTTTTATCATTTTATTAAGCAATGGCAGTTACACTTGGACATTTTCCCCTTCAAAGTAATTGCCTTGGACAGTCACACAGGTCTGAAGACGGTCCTTCCGCTCGTCATAGTAGTGATAGAAGGCGGATACTGGAATTGCCTTCGGTTGGTCGGTTACGACCTTTTTAATGTTCGATATTGTCCCAAAATGACGTCCTTTGAGGTGCATTTTCACACGTAAGAAGAGGAAAAGTTACACGGACTCAAATCGGGCGAATAAGGGAGCTGAAGAGCCACAGAGATGTTTTTACTTACCAAAAACTCATCAATTAAAATAGCTGTGTGACAAGGCGCATTTTCGTGATGCAGGATCCAGTTGTTCTTGATGTTTGGTAGCACATAGGGCTGTAATGGCTCAGTGGTCAAGATCATCGTTCCTCTGACCCGGCGCAGGCAAGTTTGAGTCTTGCTCAACCCATAGGTGTATGTGATGTCCTAGCTTTAAGTGCATGTTAGCAGCCACAACAAACCATTGTGGTTGCAGTGCCGGTAAGTGCGCATAATAAAAAAAATAAATAAAAAATTGGTAGCACATGCATGACCCTTTTTCGCAGTTCAAGTACCACTCGGTAGAATTGTTGTTGGACGGTGTGGCCTTGAGGTACAAACTCTTTGTGGGCGATTCACTGGCTATCAAAAAAAACAAATCAACATGTTTTTGATCCTCGACTTGCTGATTCTACTTTGTTTGTTTTTTTGGCTTGGGTGAGCTTGGAGTGTGCTATTTCTGACTCTGGCGTTTCGTTTTGGGGGTTGTACTGAAATACCCAAGTCTCGTCACTGGTAACCACACGTTCCAGAAAACGAGGGTCCTTTTTAATCCGCTCCAAAAGGTCAAGGCACGTATTCCTCCGGTTGTCCTTTTTTTCAGCGAAAGGTTTTTCGGAACAATTTTTGCGAAGATTTTCTGCATTCCAAATTTGTTGGCCAAAATCTGATGAACGGTGGTCTACATCAAATGCAACTCTTCCCCAATCATTCTGATTGTCAGCCAACGATCAGAACGCACAAGTTGCTAGATTCTGTCGACATTGGTGTCATTCCGTTCAGTTGCAGGCCGTTAGATTTATCTTCAATTGTCTCTCTTCCTTCTGAAAATGCCTTAAACCACCGAAACATCTGCGCCCTTGACAAAACAGTGTCTCCATAGGCCTGCTAAAGTTTTACAAAAGCTTCTGTCGCACTGTACCCAAGTCTGAAGCAAAACCGGACCACATATCGTCGGAACGCACTCGCCTAAAACGTTTTACGAAATAAATCGCTACATACAACGTAATGCCCCGCGAGCGTTCCCACTCGCACTGAATGCGCACCGAATGTCCTACCCGCCCCTACTGTTCCCAGACAGCACGGTACACTATCAGTCTTATTACTTTATTTACACATCTCCTATGCAGATGATTTGGTGCTGATCACTAACAAAGAAAAATATTAAATAAATTAAATTAAGAATATATAGTAGTATGGAAGCTTTATACATAAGATAAATGACGAAAAAACAAAAACAATGGTCATCAGTAAAACGAAAAGGAACATCAACTAAAATTAAAAAAACATCTTAAAACAGGTGAGTAAGTTTTAGAACTTGGGCACAAAAGTAATGAAAGAAGGCAGATTGGAAGAGACAATAAATGAAAGAATAGGAATAGAAGGATAACTTTGAAACGCAATTAAGAACATGTTTTTAGGTAAAAAAAATATATAACAAATATAGACAGAGATATTTAAAAGAGTGGTCACCCCAATCCTGAGGTATGAGTCTTAAACTTGGCAGATTGGAAGAGACAATAAATGAAAGAATAGGAATAGAAGGATAACTTTGAAACGCAATTAAGATCATGTTTTTAGGTAAAAAAAAATACAACAAATATAGACCGAGATATTTAAAAAAGTGGTCACCCCAATCCAATCACCCCAAGTATGAGTCTTAAACTTGGACTTTAAGATAAAATCAGGAAAATAAAATAAAACAAGTACGGACGTGGAACTCCGGTTCCACATATGTCAGGTGCTTCTATACATAAACAAAAATTTGCGCCCACATCCGGTCAAACCGGTCTCGCGATTTTCCGATCAAGCTGATTTTTGGCGTATGGTCTTTAGTTGAGTACTGAAAACGTTATTTCTCTATCTATCACAGATCAAAAATTATAAGGCTTGACAGACGTCAAAAATGACTGAAATAGAAACTTGTCTCCAGCTTGGAAGCTGTGTTGATCAAAGTTGAAAAATAAAAGACAGATATAAGGCTTCTCATTTTAATGTATAGAAGCCTAAAATCATGAAAATTACGTTCTTGCGGAAAATTGAAGAAGTAATAAGAATGAAAAAATAAGCAAAACTCTTTAGATGTAATCTGGAAATTATACCAATACTAAACATTATAGAAAAAAAACAGTTACGATGGCCAGGCCATGTAATGAGGATGAGAAAAGATAAGACTGCAAGAAGTGCATTTGAAGCACAAACGCATAAAAGAAAACTAAACGAAGATAAAAAACATAAGGTAATATAAGGTATAATTCTTTTCTAATAAATAAAAAACTCCACATTTGTTCTTTTATTATTATGCTAGTTAATTAATTAATTATTTTTTCTTATCGACATTTTTGTTATTAAAAAACACGATATTAGCATTATCATTTTATTTGTTATATAATAAAAATATGTTACATAATAAACAATAAAATATGTAACATTATGCAGATAATGGTATAGTAGTTGGTAATGTAGATTTTGGTGGTATTTAACGCAAAGTGGTGCCTGTAGTATCTGGCAGGGTAATAGTTAGAATTCCAGAAACTACAGAATAAAGTAACAAAATTAAATTATGTAACATGAATGCAATAAACTAAGTCAAAACTCACTAGCCAATGCAACAGCTACAAGGGCTACTACCGAAACACACGTGAGGCCAAAACTTAAGGCGATTCCAACATCGGCCAGAATTGCACCCAACTGGCCCGCTCCTCTTACTAATGCCACACCTAAAACCCTAAAATTTAAAAAATTTAGACATTATCAATCGGCCTCTTTACGAGCACTGTCTATTTTACCTTATTCGTGTAGGGAACAGTTCGACAGCCAAACAGTCCGAGGCAGCTATCGAAAACAAGCTGATCGAATCAAATAAACAAGAAAACAGCAACTGGCTATTGTCATGGTGCATGAAATAAGATGCAAACGCCAAACAGCCAGCTATTACGTGAGAAAGCACTACAAAATCATTTAAATATTACAGACAAGCAGAGCGCTTCCTCTATTGTCTACCGATATACACTTTCCTGCCGATCGTATCTATTTTAACCACCAAAAAGATAACGGGGGGTATGCAGGCCAAAGCATTTAACAAACTAATTTTGAAATTAAAACGTTTGTGATTGTCCATGTTGCAAGGATTTTCTGGGGGGGAATTATATATAAACTGTGAAAATGGCATCCGTATAGTATGGTTGTGGATGGAATCTTCTGCTGAAATAATGTTCTAAAAATTGAAGAATATATAATTAACAATGAATTACGTTTCATAGAATCGTTGTAAATGAGAAAGCTGTTTCGTCGGTAACTTTGTTGTGAATCGTAAACTCCGGTACTGCAATCTTGCGGCACATGTTCAATTCTAGCCAAAGGGAAAAACGCGTCGCTTTTCGTTACCATATATGGAAACCATAAAGCTAAAGTATAATAACTGAAAGAAAACAGATGAAACGTATGAAAATCAACATATGAAAATAAACTACCTAAACATTAACACAAACTGGGTGAACATAACAATAGGAATGCAAATAAACTTCGGCTGCATATGAGGCGGAACGAAAACCTTCACCACAGCGGTGCGAGTGAGTTCTTGAACAGTACGATTTTCTTTTAAGTGAGTGATCTAAAATTCTTTTGTTAGGTAATGTGCTATTCTTAAGTCTAACTTACTGAAAGTGTCCCCTCCTTTTTCCTTTATTGGTAAAATAAATCATTTTCAATGATTTCAACGCAGCTTTCTCCCGATTACGAGTAAGCAAGAACTTTGGTGAGTCGGGAAAAAATAATAAGCCAAATATTCCAAACAGAGGTGGAATCATTCCAAGTATTGCTAAATTCTCCCACGAGGAAGCAATTGCTGAACAATTGTATATTGTAATTTATGTTAAGGTAATCAACTTTATATTTACGCGGAATCGCCACCATCCCAATTATCCACGCTAGATGTAAACAGCACACTGTCGAGCCACGAAAATAGCAAATTTGGAACTCCGAAATGAATGCGATAGTGATGCAAGCAATACCTGAAAGGCTACCGAAGGGGTATTCGTTGTTTTGCATAACATGCCCTACCTAAATGAAACGATGCCTCTAAAAAGTCCAAATGAGAGGAAGGAAGACGAAATTGTTAACCCCATCACGGCTATAATAAAAACAAATAAAGCCAAAATAAGCGACCATTTCCTGCTGAGAGTGTCTGCCAGGACAGACCAGGTTGGTCCTCCCAAAATCATACCTTAAAGAAATTCAATTCTAAATTCAGTTTTGTTAGAAGACGCTGTCTTACAAGCATACACGACGTCATTAATCGCTTTCGCATCGTTTCTTAAGAACTGATAGTCACACTGTATCGAGCCGGCATGTTTGTTCAAAATGTTAGGAATCGTAGAGGTGTTTGAGTAGACAACCAAACACACTATCAGTAAATATATATGAAACCTTCCCACTTCTGTAAGATAAATATAAGTTCTAATGTATACATTTTCTAATTCTTGACCTGCATATTCCATGGCTTTTGATATATATGCTGTGCCGTTTTCGTCCCAATACGCTACAGATACATTAATATATAAACCATACAAGCAGATAGCAAGTTATATTTTTAATTTACCATTTTCGTCCTTTTGAGTAGATTCTAGCAAAAATGGAGGAATAGAACGAGAAGGATCGGTTATTGCAGAAGATTCTTTTGGGGCAGCTTTCTTTTTTTGCATGTTGACGGCAAAAATATACAATTTGACTTAACGTCAAATGAGCCTACTTAAAATAATAAATATGTATATATATATATATATATATATATATATATATATATATATATATATCCAGTGCTGTATCGATCAGAAAGTTGATATCTTATTTAATCCCATGATTTTCCTTGTGGATACATAAGGTCAGGGAGTTGTGTCTTTCTCCAAGCCATTTTCAGTTATTTCACTTTATATTTTACCCACTCTATGTCTGTTTTAATGGCTGCGTTTCTAACTTCTTCGTTCTTAACTGACCTTCTTTTGTCGTGTTTAATATTGATTTAATTTTCAGAATATCTCTGACGACAATGTTTCTTATTTTGTCCATCCTTATTTTTCTCTTAATTTTACCTAAGATTCTTCCTTTTATGCTTTTTATTCTATTTTCATAGTTTTATGTTAAATTTCAATCCCTTATGCGTAAGGATTAAAGCGGATACTGTTTTAATATCTCTGCTTTATTTGTTTTAGTATTATTTTTTCTTAGCTTAGAGATGTTCTTGATTATGTTAACAACTCTTATCGTTGTTCCTATTCTTTCACTTATTTTCTCTTCTAATCTGCCGTCTTGCATTACTTTTGCTCCCAAGTATTTAAACTTACTGACTTGTCCTAAGCCATTTCTTAAGTTAATTCATGTTTCTTTTTGTTTCTACTAAGGACCATTGTTTTTGTGTTCTCGTCGTTTATTTTTTTCGTATAAAGCTTCCATGCTGTAACTATGAATTCTTAGGTTTGCATTTAAATTTCTCTTCTCGTTAGTGATCACATTTTTGCTTATTTGATTATTTAAGTTTGTATTGTAACATTTTTTTTTTTTATTTGTTTGAGTTAAGATTCTATAAGGGTCGCTTTAGAAACAGTTTCTTGAACTCCTTAACGTCCTGTAATCCTATACGCTTAAAGTATGTTGCTCTGTGTTCTCAGACGATACTAGGAAAGTTAACTTTAGCAGTGGCTTATCATTTATTCTTGACGTATTATTTGTTCTACATAACCACATTTTTATTTCATTGACTGTTTATGATCGTATTGCAACACTTATCTCTCCTTTTTTCTTGTGCAGTTTCTTGCATCACACAGCTTGCTGTAAGTTTATGCATTTACTTCTGTACTCTTCTCTTTTAGATGATGCTGGAAAAATTGGCTTCAGAAGTAAAATATCTTTGACTTGTTAGTTTTTTTCCGCAGAACTACACTCAATTGGAATACGACACTGTTTGCTCAGGAAATTGTCACTCTGTAATTGCAGTCCAACCACATAAAAGCAACTTTATATTGCACTGTATGACGAAAAAATTCTAAAACGTATCGTTGTTGGTACTAGCGATATCGGTTCTAAAACAAATATATAATTTCTTTCAAAACGTACTATATATACTTTTTCTGATACTGCATAAGTCATTTTGCATCAAATACCGTGCAAATTTAATAAGTTACTTGTTATCTCATAATACCCACCAACGTTTTGAAATGGTTAGACGTCCTCTGAACTTTATAAATTGTACTGTCTGTGTAACTATACCACATATGAACAATTCATTAGCAAAACTTATTGTCAAGGTTTCTTTTTATGATCTTTTCTAAAATCCGTAATGTAAACAGCATGTAAGACAAAACTGCTTAGCCAACAAATATTTAATTAGTAGGTTAATTCGTTAATGTCCCCGAAATGCGTTTTTTGAAATATAATAGAAAACAAACTTAATTCGTTGCTTCGAAAATTTCTTCTTCCTAACGTGCAATTTATGTTATTAAAAGGGCAATTTCTGGACACTGCTTAAAATAAAAGCCAATAGTTTTTAATGCATTACGGGCCAAAATTTTTGAACTGTTAAGGAAATAGAAATATCTATTTGAATATTTCTATAATTAAGAAAAATTGTTTGATCACGTATTAACGAGTATTTCAAAAAAGAATGATTACCCATAGAACAAAGATAAAAGACATTAAGGCTGCCACGCATTACTAATGTGAGGTTTTCAAATAAAACGCAGCAAGATGAGTGGCATATAATTTTTTTTTCATAGATTCTCATACATGCAAAATATTTATAAGGTTCCAGTCAAATTAAGTTTTTCAGCATTTACGGCATAAATACTTGCTTTAACATTATTGTTCTAGAAAATGCTGAAGCGCCAGCTGATTTTGAAACAGCAGTTAAGGAAACGGATTTTGGAAAATTCAATTTCATCCTTTTCCTCATTGGAATTCCATCGTCCATAACAACGATTACATATATATTACATACCACTGTAATATCGTACGTCCTACCCATCGCGCAGTGCGATTTAGATTTATCTTTGGATAACAAAGGAATGCTGAACGCTATTACATACATAGGTAATCATTTTGCTGTATTAAATTATCATTTTTCATAGACACATTTACAGGCATGATGACTAGTGGTGTGATGTGGGGATATTTGGCTGATACTCGGGCAGAAAAAAGATGCTTATAGTTGGCTATCTGCTAAACGCTCTTTTTGGTATAATCTCCGGACTTTCGCAGTTCTACAGCTTGTTAGTGGTTTCAAAGTTCATGACGGGCTTCATGTACATATAATCTTCTAATATTTAATTGCAATATAACGTTTCTTGAATTATCTTTACAGGCTAAGTGGACCGTATGCAATACTAATGTCGTATATGAATGAGTTTCATTCAGCCAAGTATCGTGTACTTGTTCCTTTTGTCAACGGCATATTTACAGTTTAGTAACTATGGGGTTGTCACTGTTAGGGTGATTGATTTTTTCAGATGATCTTAACGTATATTTATTTGGTGGCGTCATTGGTAAGAAAAAATAACAGTTAATTGGGCTTGTGCCAATGCTTCTTTCTAGCGTTACGTTCTTGGAATATATTTTTATTGTCGTGCTCCCTTCCGGCTTTAATAGCAGGAATTGAGTACGTATTTCTACCGGAAAGCCCCAAATTTCTAATGTCAACTGGTAAGAATGAAGCGACAATGAAAGTATTCGAGAACATCTATACGTGCAATTCGGCAAAATCTACAGATACATTTCCAGTAATATTGAACGCGTGCATACATAAACAATAAAACAATTAAAAAAAATTTCAGATTAAGACATTGTTAAAGGAAATAAAACAAAAAACAAATGTTGAAGCTCCCAAATCAAAAATGCAAACGTTGAAGGAGAGCGGGCTACATGTTTTGAAACTTTTTCGTCCTCCCTATCTCGGCAATATGTTACTAGCGTTCACAATCCAGTTCTTCATTATGATGGGGTAATTGTTTGCAGATCTGATTATCTTGGTTTAATATATAACTACTTATAGATTAAACACGCTTAGGCTCTGGTTGCCGCAATTATTTGCGGCCATAAATGACTGCAGCATGTTCCATAAAGTAGAAGATGGAAACATGTGCAATATCATAGAATCAATCGACAGTCGTACGAGCACATTGAATGGAACTTGCTTTGTGGCAAGTATTTCAGCTATAAAATTGATATAAAACTTCCAATATATAATTAACAGAACTACGAAAATGTTTCCGTTTACACCAATAACGTCATTGTTGGGTTTATTACTTGATAGTCTACGTATCTGCTGCGATAATTGTGAAGAAAGTTCCAAAAAAGTTTGTTTTAAGTATATCCTAGTACTAGTTATCGGCGTGAAGAATTAATTAATTTCTTTTAGTTGGGTCCTCGCTATTTGCTGGAGTATGCGGCGTAACTTTAATCTTATCCAAAAGTGAACTTGTAATTATAGCGCTGTCGTCCTTGTACGTCTCTATGTTTGGAATATGCGTGAATCTTATAGCTAGCATAGTCGTACATATGTTTCCGACAACCTTAAGGTAACAGATTGTTAGCAACTTTTGAATTATGTCATACCGCATCTTTTCACAAGACGCTAACGATGTCTTTGACCACGATATTCGGGAGAAATTAGAACATATTTTTAGAGAACTTTCCAAATATACAATTTTTACGTAGGGCATTTAAAAATAATTGGCATTACAATTGTTTTCTTCTTTATAATCTTTAATGAAAAAGAAATAGAAACACAATTAATTAGAAATATTTCCTTTTTATGTATATAGACTTTTGCCATTGCTCGGGCATTTTTTGTAAAGCTAACGCAAACCATTCTTTGTGGACAATCGACTGAAATTAATCATTAGAGAAGAATTCATTTCCACGCACTGTCATTGCATCATAGAAAACCGAATGTGTGTAAACCTTTGTCATTTTCTAATAAATGATTGTGTGTAAAGTTTTGCGATCTATTACACCTGTTGCATCCGCCAGTACATTGGATGTAATTTAGGTGTTAATGTGTGGTTTTTGTGCGTTTTCCAACAGATTGTGCCGCCTTTGAACTCCGATATTCAGCGTAATAGAGATCTGAGACTCGGTTCCGCGTTCTTACATACGGCTACTAACTTCGTGTGAATTTCCTTATAGCAATTCCTCCTTACCTCAAAAGAAACCACGCCGTCTATCGTTGCTTATGATTCTATGGTTTTCCGCTTTGTTCACAACTGCACTCACAGCACTACACAAATGTATCAATTACTTTTCCTTTTGTGCGTTCCATCACTTGAAATTATATTTTTTCTACACGCATGGGGCACACATTTCAATTTACGAGAGAACCAGACCTTCAAAGGAAAGTGTCACTTACTTTTGACTGTCCTAAAACTATATATGTAGATTGATATTTTATTTAATTTTTTGATGATTAAAATTAAAGAAATCGGAAGAGGTAGAAACTGTTCTATAATTCTGGTAGAGAATTTCATTGCATTTACTTTATTTTTATTTTACATGTTACACTTCGTCTTTACAGGTCCTTTATTTTTCTTTTTCATTGGTTGCTGTCTTTTGTTACTGTTTTTACTTTGCACCAAAGTATTTTGAGATTTTCCACCGCTAGTCTGACTTGTTCTTCCCATCTTATTTGTGAATGTCCTACTTAGTTTCTTCCTTGTATACCCACTTCATATATTTGTTTGACTATTCTATTTTCTTTCATTCAAAGTAGATGTCCTACCCAACTCAGTGGTCTTTCGTCTATTAATCTTCTATTTGTTTTACATATAACTCTTCAATTATTATTTTGTTTTTTATCTTATCCTTTCTAGTAATCCCTTGAATTTTCCATATGAACCTCATTTCTGCGATCTAATATCATAGATGGCAAAAGTAAACAGAAGGAAATGACAGTAGACAGGGAATATGTTAATGACAGCAGATGGAAGATTGAGTCAAAGGGTTATATAACGGAGACCTCATATTGAATAATATAATCTAGGTAGATCTAGAGTTTGATAAAGGGATGATTTAAAAAAAACGCCTAGGATCAGATGTGTTTACCTAAAAAGAGATATTCTTGGAAACGGAGAAAAATGTATATGCATTCAAAAATATACTTCTAAATTCTGCTGATGAAAAAAAATTAAATCAATTAATTATTTTGCAAAATATTTCTAATAGAATTGTTGCCCCAAATTAATTGTGACATTAATTAAAAATAATTTGTAATGCTATATTCCTCTTTCACTGGAGCACTTGGTTCAGTGCAAACGGACCCAGGTTAATTCTGGCTTCAAATGTCTGACAGATGGCCTACTCAGTAACTAAAAATAATTGAGTACTTGTTTTCACTTCCAAAAATTGATAATAATGCGGTCTTTTAAGAAGTGGTGTTTATCACATTGCCCTATATCAGAGATGGTGTGCGACTGAGCAATGAGGGCAAACACATGAAAGCCTTAATCTTTCAGTTCGCAGGCCATGCTTTTATACCGGATATAAATTTTTACTATAAAAAAATTCCTTTTAAATTAAAAATTCAACCAAATTGAGTTTTTTTTATAAAAACAACTCTATCACTATAATATGAAGACAGATACAAACATATAACGTTATTTTTTGACAACCTACCGACACATTTTTCCAGCAAAGTAGTTTTTTGATTCTATTATAAAAATAAAGATTGTTGTGACACAAGTCAATCGCGCACGAACTCTTTGATATCACCATCGTCATAAGGTATCTACCCTCCAAGTCCTTTTTTAGTGATTCAAATAAATGATAATCATAAACTGTAGGGAGGCTGTTCCAGTGTAATCTACAACAAATCCTCAATTTTTTGTTGAATTTGGATAGTTGTATAGGGATCAGGTATTGTCGTAAAACAGAATAAAGTTTCAGATTTATGAGCACTGCTGTAGCTTATTCTGATTTCAAAACAACCGCTAATCGACTGTCATTCTCAAGAAGATGGGGAATAATGAGAATATCCTGTTCAGATCTTTATTTACAACTGTCTCTCGTTTTCCTAAAAACTGTTTATGCCACACGTGCATTTAAGTCTCTATAAGTGTGTTATCTTTAAATTGCGCTTAAAGTCGTCGCAAACTTTCTGATGGTTTTACGACCTCTGTCGTGAGAAACTTAATAATAATCCGGTACGAAACGCACGACTGTAATTCTTGCTCTGACACTGTAATACTAACTCAAGAAGTCGTGGTACGAGATACTCTGTGCAGAGAATCTTCTTCAAACATCCCCACCTACAACGTTTACAAGCAGGGTCGGTAAATGACCCCATATAATCTTTTGTGTTACAAAATGTTACCTGATATCGGAAGGTTAATCTACAGTTTGCAAGATCAGTCTTCCTTTCTTCTAATCTACAGACTGATTACTTTTAAAGGGACAATTTCACGAAAATTTAGTGGTAAACTGTTTTATTTCTGACATTTTTTGAATACGGCTATTGAGTTGTTTATTTTGTTTGATAATAGCAGTAATTTATCTTTGCTACTTTATTTTTTTCTTATTTTAATATTTTTGTATGAAAGTATTATATATTATAAAGTACTTTTTCTAGATTTGTTTTGAGACAGTTTTACATATGTTTGCTGTGCGGTAGTTTTTGCATCTCTTTGTATTAGTAGTACGTGGAATTTGACGCAGATGCTGCTCTCGACATAAAATAAATTAACTGTTTTTCGCAGTGTTTCGCCATGCATATTTATATTCCATTTTTGTTCAAATAATGGTTTACATATTCATGGACTTTTACTACAAAAGAATAATCCTCATTTATGGTTTTTGCGTCTCGTTAAATCTACGACTTCTGTAGCGACTATTCCGAATTTGTTAATTTACATCTTTTCTTTTAATTACAGCATTGTCTAATAAGTTGTGTTGTTGAATGTTGGGATTTTATTAATCCCAATAAGAATTAGCTCTCAGAATATATTATATAGAATTAAGTTTCTGCTTTGTTTTCGTTTATCAGCAATTTTGTTAATTAAGTTTTGTATATAACTTAAACGGTAAACATTTTTGACATGTTTTTGAGTATAAATTTTTCATAACTATAAATTGCTCTAAGTATGTATTAGTACATCAAAGAAGATTTTATTTATAATAGAATAGTTTGCTACAAACGATTGAAAGTTTTTTTTAAGGGAATAACTGTTAAACAACTAAAAAACTAATTGAAGGTCTACTGTGCGCCATAAACATACGGCTATTCCAACAAGAAACATTTTAAAAATTTCTGGATACTATCTAACATTTTTCTTTGTGATTATGATAGGATATAAAAAGTTACATCTTTGTGTGAATACGAATGGACAAAAATGAAAATTCTAGCTGCCTCACAAAAAATAGGAAAAAAATTGAGTGGGAGCTACTTCACAGAAAATGATTCCGAAATTTGCAATTTTGTGAAAACTATTAATCAAAAATGTCAAAATCGTCTCCATTGGGTTATTTTTTAGCACAACACCTCTCTTATGCCACAAAACTCTAAAAAAGATATTCACAACGCTCGCTAGCGCACCCTAATCGCTAACCAGATTGTCGTTTATTAAAATAGTTGCAAAAGTGCAACATGAAATACCTTCAAAAGAAACTAGAAAGTTTGTAGACAATAAATAACCTGCGAGCGTACAAAAATATCTAATAAATACGCATTTCAAAGGGTTGTAGTTGAGATACGAAAAGTGGAACGCATTCTCTGAGTGATAAGAATATTATTGTAGTACAACCACTTTTTATAAAATAGTTGCTTCAAGTGCGTCAAGACACTAAATTACTGAAATTTAGATCGGACTAGAGAAGACACAAGTAATAATTATTAATACGGAATTTTCTTCATGAATGGCAAATAACTTTATTAAGATTTAAAAAAAAACTATAATTTATTAGTCTTTTTGTTTTTCCCTATTTTTTCAACTTCTTTCTTGTAGCTTAACTACGATATATAATTAGTGAAGATAGAATTTTAATTTTTTATAAAATTTTTAAATGAGGTGTCAAACAAATTAGAAATATTTTGGTAAAAAACGAACGCTGCTAACGCTTACGCCAATCAAGAAAGAAACGAAATTTGTAATACTCATCTGTTTCATTCTAAAAAGTTTTATTTCTCTACTACATCTTTCACTTACTTCTGGATTAACCAATCTGATAGTTTTATTAAACTAATCCTGCACTTTTTCACTTCCAATTCCATCTCCAAAGATAATATTTATTATCTCTTCTATAATTAATAATGAGATTTTGTAACCTTTTTTGGTAGGGGTATCCTAAAATACAGTTTGTTGTTGATTTTGACATTATCGTATGACATCACTGCAACGAAAGTACTGCATTTGCATTTTAATCTTATATTATTTAATTTAGTTTTCTGGCAAGTTAATTGGAGAAATTAAACAAAACTTGCAAATGATCAACTTACTACGCTGTAGCTAATTGTAAAATCATTACAAGAACTTTAATAATTTAGTATTTTAGTATAATTTTTTTATATTTTGAAATTTAGTAATTGATATGTTAAAACTTTATAACTAGTGGCAAAGAATATACGCGGATTTATTATCAATCAAAATCGCTGCTGACGCCCAAAACGTTCAGTTGTCTAACGAAGACGCATTCTATCTAGACAACCCTTTGTTTCGCTCTAAAATATCTGGCGACAAGATTCGTTTCTTCAAACTCATGGTGAGAATTCTTGTCCAGAAAGTATTATAGTAAACAACCCAAATATTTTATGTTTTCAGAAGAAGCCTTCTGCAAGATTGAACTGAACGATTAAACGTACAACTGTGTAATCACTTCTAGTGACGATTTTTTCTATCTCTATCTTAATCTATGCAGTTTACAAAGCCTCTGTAAATTATCTTGAACTTTCATTCCATGTCGTAATGTCTTATAAAATTAATATTGGATTAGACCATCAGATTTTTTAACAAGGAAACAGAGATAGATGGAATTAGATTATCTGGATGTATACAACTGTCAATTTAAAAAGAAACCTTCAGACACTACCAATTATGGGCTGGAATTGGTAATGCTGGAAAGTGTTTCGATTACTTATTTAAAGTAATATATAAGTGGCCCTCTATATTTACATAAGACTGTGTTAAATAATTGCTTGTTAATATATTTATGTAACCTATAACTTCTTTCATTTGAGTACTTTTATTTTTCAGCAATGGTTACAATAATCACAAATAATAACTGTCTATGAACACATCATTACACATTTCCTACCTAAAATAAATATTATAAAATAACCCAAAATTAGCATTACTCTTGCCAGTACATTAAGTTAATATGAGGAATTACTGGGTTATTGCAGTCCACAAATTCATTTCTGAAAAAAACATTTTAATAAAAATAAAACGGTCAATTATATCAATTTTACCCAGGTACTCCAGGTTTTCTAAAAGCGTTGGGTGCTAGACGTGATAGCAATATTCCGTCGCGATTATCACAAATTAAACGTGACATGGTAATTTTACGTAATTCTAGTAATTGCTCTAAACATTTTAAATAATAAAAAGAAAGAATTAAGCTGATGTGTCTTTATACCTGGTGTAAAATGGCCCGGATTCACCGTGGGGTCGTGTTCGAAAAAGTATTTATCCCCCCTTTTCAATCTCGAAAACTGCTCAGCTATGATATCTCTAAAGGTCCAACCCAAAATGCTGTCGCCGTATTTTGGTTCGAGTAAGCCACCGACCCACAAGTCTATATCGTCGACTGACGCGTAAACACTCTTTAATTTAGCACCCAACTGAAAATTACGACTTGAAACTGCAATAGCACTTTCATATACAAATTACACCTCTGGACCAAATTCTTCAAAGTTGCTTATCCTAGGCTGACCCACAAGTTCCCTATAGTCATTATAAGGTCGGAGTCCATGATCTCTACCTCTCTGGATGTTGATAGAAGCTAAATCTACTCCAAACGGATTACCAGTTCGAAACATGTATTGAGTCAGCTGCAATGTAAATTTGCTTTTTAATAAATCAGTTAATCAATCAAACCTACAGCATCCGCCAGAGAGTTATCAACATCCTGGATAGGCTCGGTTGTCATGGTACTCAGCATTTGATCATAGAACTCCCTTTTGCGCATTCTAGCCGGATGGAACATGACTTCTGGTAAATCTATAGCTGCTTCCAGTTTATCAATTCCGTACAACCTAAATAGAGTAAAAATAATAATGTACAAGTGCACGAAATTCTACATACATTAAAACCCTTCGACCATAGAGTGGCCGAATCTAAAAGCAGCAGAGCCAAACTCATTCATGACGGAAGGATCCACTCTCTGATCATAACCAAACGAATAAGCATCATCAGTTTGTAGTATCAGATCAAACTCTTCCATAGCAGCACCTCCTGAATAGAAATTGAGATTTTTATTGCCAGTCATTAATAAAGAAACAAACCCAGAAGCGTGGGGAGAAATTCGTTGTATGTGATGATTTGCAATTCGGCGGCTACAATATGGCGCGTTTCCAAAAAAATGTGTTCGTCACTCCATTGGGGGTTCAGACGCCGGAGTTCATCGGCTATTCTGTTATGCTCCCTCATAAAAAGTGTGTGCAGTACCACCAGAGAGGTCATCTGATTTGTTCTAGTATCGCCTGCAAATAAGTCTGCTTAGATATCTATTACTAAAGATTCTTTCAAGCTTTCTCTAAATTTTAGAATTCAATTTTTCTTAAAGTGACTGACCTGAAGTGAAGCAAGCAGATCCTTGCTCAGTTGTCAAGCAAGCTTCTGGGTCCTCACTCAGAGGAAGCAGATCTCTTCCAAAATCATTGAAAACCTTCAAGCGCCCTCCTTCAAAACTTCGCAAGTCTCTGGTCTGCTCTACGCTCGATCCATAGACGGACGATGCATCGATAAAATGCGTTACTTTATTCATCTGCAAAGACAAGCTGCAGAAAACGCCGTGAAAGCTTGAAGCCCAACCTGCTGCGCGTATCCTAAGGTGCAGTCTTGCCGAGGCGCGAGCACGGACCTCACAAAGTTCATGCAGCCTTGCTTGAAGATGGAATAGAACTTATCGTCTGGTGGAATAACAATAGGCATGCAGGAGAAGTGGCGCAACTCTTGTGGAATTTCGCGGCTTCCATCTTCAGCGCAGCAAGAAATTGCGCTGCCATTAGCTGTTGTGGAATATAACTTCGTTCTAATGTTACTAGCAAAAATTTGCTCTCATGCTTACCAAAGCTGGTATCAATAGACTGCGTGATATCGTGCGACAAAAACTGTCCATACTGCATAAGCATCAGTGTGTAGCCTTCATTGCGATTATCGAAATCAGAAAACAGCGTAGAGCTGATTAGGCGTGGGCTATTAAGAGGTTGCCCTTGAGCTTCTGACACTCGCGGAGCCCAAATTCCTGTAACGATTACAGCAATAGAAAACAACTTCACGAGTATTTAAACCTACCGTCATGATAGCTTGGTGGTAATAATCTTGAATAGGGAGACAAAGGCGTGCCCCAAGACGGACTTTTGAAATTGTTGCAAGACGCATCGATACGGCGATGGCGAGGTGAGATGGGGGGGCAGATTGGAGGCGCCGAGCAAGCGGCACCTAGAAGAGTTGGCCTCAAGTTTTCATGTATCATGCCATATTCAAGCTCCTGATTCGTCAAGCCTTGCCTAAAATTTGGGGTGCACAGTTGTATAAAACTCTGAAACCCATTCTTTACCTGTCTTTAAATGCCCTAGTCGCCAAAGCGATTTCGAGAGCGCGATTGGCAACTCCCATGACCTCCGCCAAATCCGCCGTGCTGAATAACCGGGAGTTCCTGAAATGTCCGTAACTGGGTGTGCCAAAAGGGACAATGGGCGTGCCGCTGGAACGCAAAATTCGAACTTCTTTCATGTGCAGTTCCGCCATCTCCACGCGGCTGTGCTTTGTAACCGCGTTTAGCATGGCAGGATCTACCCTCACCGAATGGTGGCCTCTGCCCTTTGTGCTTGAAAATGCTGAAAATATAGCCGGCGGTTAGTACGGTATGTAGGAATAATTATTTAGCAATACCGGTATGATTTTGCCCGCTTGAACAGCAAACACCAGACCGACCAGCGGCCGTTTTACATGGCATGGGAGCATCTCCATGGACATGAGCCGGACATTGCACAGGCATGACGCACTCGGCGTCTTTCTGGCAAACGTCTTTATGAGACCTGGCAGGACGGGGAGCCGGAGTAAAGGCATGATGATGGTGATCTATAGAATCCGGAAAATTTTGGTGGCTTAGATGACTGACTGTGGATCGCTTATGCACGTGGGCTCCATAGCAATAAGCAATCATCCATAGCAAGAGAGGAACATGAAACCGCATCCTTATACCCATTGCTGCTAGGCATTTTGAAATAAATTCATTTAAAAAAATTATTCACCTATGAATGAAAGATTTTCTCAACAATTTTAATTACAAATTATTAACATAAATTTAATAAACCAAAATTTATGAAAGCATAAGGTAAGATTTTAATTTACCTGATGTCCAAGCACAAATGGCAAACGGAACAAACGTTATTTCGCAGCTTTAGAATTTGATAACTTTTGCCGCATTCATTCTAATCTGTTGAAAAGGTGGACATAAAAAACAAAAATCTTATCGTCATACAAAATTCACAAATGCAAAGCTGCATTTTCAAATTAACCAAATTTAAATAAAATGGAAACCCTAAATAATAGACATCCCCCTAAATAATCAAATTTATTTTTCAATTTAAAAGACAAATTTTATTAATAGTTATGGTCGCTAAAAGCTGCAATGTAGCAAGTAATGCCATCTTTTGGCAAAGGCTGATTTTCTAGAAATTGTGATGAGGGAATAGATAGCGGTTTCTGCACTTTTAACTCCGATGAATCCAAAACGTCGCAACGTGCTCTAACCAAATCATGTCTTGATTGGAAGCCGCTAAGATGTCCTCGTATAAGTGTGGCGGCTATAAAATTAAGAATAAACAATTTATCCATTTAATGAGAAGACATCACACAACCAAAATCTTATTAAGAGATTTTAATTCGCCCTCAGGCGGGCTGGATTTGAATGAATCGACAATTCTCTTGCTTTGTAGCATCGACAATATAAACAGCATATAATCGTTTCTTATGGCCATCACAGATTATGTAATCTGTGCACGTACGTCTTATACGTTTGCCAAATTGTAGTCTGTCAAAATAAGCTGCAAAATACGCGGCTTCAATTGATGTAAAAATGGGGCTAAAAGCGGTAACACATTGCAAACAGGGTAAGTAAAAGAGGCTTCCTCCAAAATCATCCCTATAAAACATTTAAAAGCGCCAAACTTCAAAGAATGGAGGGATTTCAGACGAACTATGAGGGTAGACGTGTACCCTGCGTACTGCAACCAAGTTTATCAAGGTACTAACAATGGTAAGGCTCTAAACGCTCCGCATGGGAGCACAGCCTACGATCTGAAAAATTAAGGCTCTTGTATGCCCCCCACTGCGCCCTATTGACCTACACCATCTGATGTGATTTCTATAAAGTGCCACAACTTCGTTGTTTATAAATATCTTTTAAAACTGTAAAAACATTTTTGACGCATATAGAACTCTAAATCTATAGATACAAATAATCATGTTCTATTCAACATTAGAACATGGGGCCGGCGAAGAGATTGCTCTGTAAGCAATCCCAGAACGAACTTAAAAAAACCTTTCGATTTCGATTTCGAATTTCGGGAAAATTCGAAATCGAATATCTGGAAAATTATTCGACAGAATTTTTCTTCATTTTCGAATTCAGCGTAAAATTTCCTATAAGAATCACATTTAAAATCGTAATGTCGAAAATTTTCCGAAATTCGAAGTCGAATATCTCGAAAACTATTCGACATAGAATTTTTTCGATTTCATTATTGAAATCAGCGTAAAATTTTCTTTAAGAATTACTCATAAAATCGCAATGTCGAAATTTTCCCGAAATTCGAAGTCGAATATCTCGAAAACTATTCGAGATAGAAACTTTTTGATTTCGATTTTGAAATCAGCGTAAAATTTCCTATAAGAATCCATTTTAAAATTTTAAAAAATCCATAATTTTGTGACAGCGACAGACAGACCGACAGACATATAGAATTCAGTAACGAACTTTTTAAGATCGTTGAAAATCATATTTGATGTCATTATTAGCATCCAAGTGACTAGGCAATCACTTTAGGGAAGCATCAGCCTTGATTCAAAATTGGTGGAAGATGGCTCAGAGTTTAAGTTTTTACCTTCTACCGTATTGATCAGTCAAAGATCTTCACATCCTTGTCTAGCCTACGTTGTCTCACAATTATTCGGATTTATAACTTCATGTGCAGTCATGTACGTCTAAATAAGTTATTTTTAATTTTCCGTGCATCTTCTTTCACTGCGTCCCTCTTATCTTTGTCTTCCAAACTTTATTTGTATTAAAATGTCTCCTTTTTGTGTTCCCCATATAATGCACAATACCATAATTTTCTCTTGTCTATTTTTAATTTGTATTAATATCCTCCTTGTCTTGAAATGACAAAAAATATTTGAAAAACCCAGAAGACCCACTGTCGATGGTCTCTCCTCAGACCCAGTCTACTTTCTTCAAGGAAGCATGTATCCAGCTACTGGTGCAAAATAGATGCTGGTCTTGGATATATCAAGAAATAGATTTTTTTTTTCTTGAAGCCCTCAGTAATAGTTTCTATTATTAAACAAAAATGCAAATTAAGCAAAACTGTCGTCTTGAATAGTGACATAATTCCTAGCAGCCTTTTGAAATCTCTTAACACACATCTAAAATAATTTTTTCCATTACCAAAAGTAGGATCATAATTAATCTGAGCTCTATAGTGCAACAAAGATGTGTGATTGCAGCAAAGTATTGTTTTATAATTTGTGCTCTTAGTAGCACAAACTCTTAGTGTCTTATGTGCAAACTAAAAAAAATTCTCTAGAAATGAATCAAGTGTATATAGTGTGTTCTAATTTAAAGGAGATGAAAATAAAGACACCAATAAACTTGAAGTTCCTCATGGACAACAGTTTTAATATGCAGATAGACATAACCAGAATAAACTTGCACGGGCTCCGGTCATCATTGTTCAAGGCATCTGGTACCAATCATGGGTAAAGTTCCAAGTGGAATAAAAGCAAAACATTTATAATTTCCAATTGATAAGATAATAAACGGAAATGGGTGGTATTTCCTTTCAATCACTTCCATCCAGTAACTGTGAAGAAGCCTTTTTAAAAAATACAAGGCAAGAAGTAATAGCGACTTAGTGATAACTTGATTGTAAAATACAATCAGCATTTTAATGGGCAAAATGAGAAGATTGATCTTCATGTTCCAGATGATAAATTGGTTTGATAAAGCAGTGTCTCACCCGAAACATGTTATACAAATTCTTATTACTGTGCAACTGTAGTTACACTGTCGCAGTGTGTTAACAGAGTTATCGCTATTTATATACTTGGAGAAATTTATATAATCCAGCGCTGTAATCCATTATTGTAAACCCTTCCCCCTACATAGAAAAATAAGAATATTTAGAGTTCTAAAAAATCAAAAATAAGAACGTAGTATGATAACTTGTGTAACATTGTTTGCCTGAATGACCCACAAAAATACAATAAACTACCAAAGTGCTAAAGATGACGTCAAATGCCTTGCAGAACATGCTGAAAATCCATTTGAAGGCTAATCGAAATCGTAAATACTATAAAATCACAGTAACAAATTGTAGAAACAGTCGCAGAGTAGTGAAGGCAATAATGTCTAAAAACAGGGCACTAGTTTTAGGATGAAACACTTTGTGGCGGCATTAATCTAGACATAAAATAACGGAGGCGGCAAGAATGCTTTCAGTTCCGCTTTAAACCCCATCCTACAAAACATCAAGATGCAATTTTAAAATCCTTTAAAAAATGTTAATTATCATTAATTAAATATAACAAAAGAGCAGGAATAACAACACACCTAGTTAGTTAATCATTGGAAATGAAGGCGGGGCAAATGAAATACCCGTTATTTATTTAAATTTTAAAATTCTTTATTAATAATAAATACATATATCTAGCACACACCTACCTTACACATCCTTAAGCATAACGCTTTGATAATTGATGATTTCATCGTATGGGATCCGAAATAATTGCCACAATGTAAACCTAGTTACGAACAAAATTAATTTGACATTTTCAATGCTGAGGTTTAGGTACAATCAATAGAGCACATTGAATCAAGCGAAAGCGTGAAAAGCAAAACAAAATAAAATAAACCACTCACTCCAACATTTGCCCTTTGAATAAGTTCCTGGGCGCACAACAAGAGTTTATGTTGCCACAACAAACTTATTGGTTAACGGCTGATAACTGCTCTAACTGGCTAATTGGCGCCGGTTGAAGATTGCATTGTAAGAATATACTGCAAGTCGAAGGCCTTTAATATTAAAGAAAATATCACCACTACAGCCATGACTTGATAGTTAACAAATATTTAACAACCTTTACAATATTATAACTGTAAATTCAGTCCAAGAGTGATATCAGAATATGGTGCTGTGATATTTGTGGTTATACTCTATTTCTAATAGGTGTTTAAGATTAATAAGCGTATACCTTACTAAAGTTAAACAAATATGGCGCAAATTACATTTTGGTTGGGGCATTCGCCGAGCTCGTGCAGCAGAGCCCGGAGAAGTGCCCCTCAGCCACCATTGCTCTACTTTAGGAAGCCGGAAATTTATAGCCCCTGTTCTTGTAAGCTACTAAAGGTACTAAAAAAACTTAGCAAAAACTAAAAGCGTATTCAACTTATACATGAAATAGATGTCACAAGTAAAATAACACTTAATGAATACATTAAAAAGATTTACTTTTGTACTTTTAAAATTTGACACAAACTAATCTGAAAGAGTACTTTCACTTTTTATCTACATTTAGCTTTCAGGTGTAGAAAAGTCACACAAGTATTAAATCTAGAATACAAAAATAGACGTGTATTGTACTTATCTAAAACACAAAGTAGTGAATTAATCGTTTGGTTCGATATATTCAACCAGCTCTGTACATTTCTTCCCAACAGAGACTAATATAAACAATGGTAACGATTTTTAATATGAAAATGGCCGAATGATCGCCTACCACCTTCGTCCAAGCACATTTGTATTCAGACTTAAAAGCTCGAAACTCATTATTATATAACGAGAAGCACTGGGCTAGACAGGTCGAAGCTGGTAAACTGCACCGGCATCAGGTTCCAACTGATTGTGGAGCAGGTTGAATTTATAGAGGAAACAGTGACCGTTCAATAGATGTGAAAGACATTTAATTACAATAAATACTAATACCTCTTATGTAACACTAGAATTCAATCTTGCTGACTCAAATATTAAGCGTTACAGGTATTTCGTTCTTGCAACACGGTAGTTCCTTCAGTGCTATATTCGCTCGTTAAGTGGTTAAAACAATCTGCATTCTGCATCTAAACAGACAACATATGATTCAAGATGCAACTGAAAGAGCGAAGTGGTTGATATTGGCTTATGGTAGGAACACTCTAGTTACTGCTTGGAATGGCTCGCGGCAGACGACACAGATGCTCAGAGCGGGCGCGCAGTCGATGCATGCGATCATGTGCAGACAGGGGAAGAAGAGCACACTACGCTCCTTCGCATAGCAAATCTTGCATAGGTTCTTGCTCGATGACTCGTCGTCTTCCTCCGAAACAAGCTCTTTGGTTTCATTCTCTTTAGGCTTAATGATAGACGTTAGCGCTGCTTGCGAACATGCACTGCCGTTGGTGTCCTCCTTGCTCTGTACAGCAGCGACCTTCGCATTCTGCTTGTTATGGGCAGAGGGCACTTCTAAGCTGGCTGCTTCAACTGGAGTAAGAACGGCCTGCTGTTTGCTGCACACCTCTGATATGTATTCTGGACCTTTCTGCAGCCACACAAAGTTGCACTTAGAAAACCATTTAGCATGTTGCTCCCATGGTACGTCGTCATCTTCCCAGTCCTTCAAGCCCCCACCACAATGGAAGCAAATGGTTTGGTCCCCCTTACCAGTATAAAAAAACCCAGCTGCTGCCAGTTCGTTCGGCTTTTGCTTGATGGATCGTGGCCAGCCAGCAAAAGAACTTAACCTTCGCTCTAACGTCACGTAACTGAAATTAACAGTAAATTGTAGCATTCAATTCCTATGTAAAGCCTATCGACATATCACACACACTTCGCTCTCACCATGATAAATTTTGAGTCAAAACACTAATTTGAATTTGTTAACATTTTCAAATAAAAAATGTCTCATAATACTTACTCATCTCTTTATTTAATGTAACATTTTATAATAAAACTTTTACACTTTCGCATCTAGCCGAAAGATCAACTTTTACAGAGATTATTCAAGTTTATAGAGCACAGCCAAGACATCAAAATAGGTTCAGAATACATACTCCGTGTAAACAGGTCCCCGATATGGTGGCAAGCCCAACTTGCGGAAGTCAAACTCCTTAGAATGTGCACTCGTGGCCCCTGTTTCTGGCAAGGAATTTGGCCTTATTTCGATCCCATACTTCCCACAGGTATCCTGCCCGACCGGAGAGGATGTCATCGGCACAGCATCAACCTCCAACGGAACGTTCCCACAACTGCGGTTGCGCACAAATGGACAGCTGTCCGACCATCGTTGGTGATCTGCCATAGCGTCGTCCCCTTGCTGCCACTGCCCGATTTCAATTTGGCAGAACGCACAACGCACTATATCGTCCTTGTTCACGTAGTAGAAACCTGCCTTAGCCAAACTCCTAGGCTCTATGAATGCACACGGCCAATTCTTGTATGTTTTCAGACGATTTGCCTCTTTATGCATGGGCAGAATACCATTATCGGGTTCCTCGTAGTGACTGGGCTTGTTGAAGTAGGAGGAATTGAACTGCTCATAGGCTGTTACCATTTTACTGTGGGCTGGTTGTAGGAACGTCGAATGGGAGTTCTGTAATTAGAAAAAAGTCTAAGATAACCTGCTGCTCTACTTTAAAATCAAAAATAATTTTTTTGGCTTAAGATCCATTAGTAGAAAAATATTTAAAAAATTCTTGCAATTAACCATACGTGTTCAACCAAACGATTAACGCGTTCAAAGCGCCCTTTAATTTCTTTGGAACGTAATGGGAACAGACCCAACTCCTGCCCGTTCTCACGCTATCGCATAGAGAACGAGAAAGACGGCAACAGCGCTTAGAATTCAGGAATCATTCACTATTTCCAGCATTCCATTCTGTGCGGCTCCCCGGCCCCCCGAGCGCTCAAGATCCAGCCCTACCACATTCCTCGAGAACACATCAATGACCGAGCGCCGGAAATAAAAAAACAGGACGGACTCGCATTCCTGGCCCTACCGGGCCCTTACGCCGCGCAGAGCCACGGCCGGCTCAACATCGCGACGCGGACGCGCCCCCAAAAATAGGAAGAGGACCAGCGGCGGCCGCGACATATGGCTGGCCAAACGGCGATTTTCCGGGAAAACCGGGTATGCGGGTGGCCGAGTGCGAGCCGCCCGAAGGGCGTCTTGTACTGACCTTCGTGGGCGTAGATGCGGCCTGAAATCACTCGCAGCGCACCATTTTCGAGCGGAAACTTTCGTGCAGGGCCCGCACAGCTCGCCGTGAGAAAGCTCGGACTACACGGCGGCAGCGCCAGCGCCGTTGCCACATCGGCGGGGCGGGCGCAACCGCATTTCAACGAAGACCTGACCTCCGGCTGGAATTTAATCTTTTTCTTTATCGTCTGTGCGCCCTCCGTCCCCCGGAGATTAGATTGCTCTCGCGGCAATAATTTTCTTTCGTGCCGCGTTTCCGGCGCGTGGCCGTCGCATGCAACAAATGAATGATCCGCGATGTCAATCCGCCGTATCAGTAAAGGTTCGCGATTCGTCACTTGTTTCTCGGAAACTGCTGAAAATGAGTGCACAACTTGCCTGAAAATATCTACGTTGCGTTTGAAGTAGCAATAATTAATAAAATAATCGACAAAAATTAATAACATTACATATCTCATATAATAAATGGGATGTAACAAATATTTTTAATGAATGAAAAATACAATTATTTGGTCATGTCACAATACCGTGATTTAATTAAAGAACTTATATTTCATAACTCTGCATAACTAAAATCAATAACTAGAATATTATCAATGTACACTATTAAATTGAAGATCTTTAGTTATTCGACAAATGTTCACGGAGTTTGCAATTAAAAATAGAATACCCAAGTTGGCATACTCCGACATCTACCTGAACACTTCAACATTCCAGAAACTATAAATAGTAGGTACATACCTTCTAGAACCGTACTCAAAATTTTACATTGAAAGATCCAAAATGTCAATTACATGGTCAATTTCATTTCCCACATACACTTCAACACCATAATACATCAACTTGCATTATATGATTATCATAACGACCTTAAATAGTCTAAACCGTAACAAACGGTTGACCCGTTTAAACAGTGCAAACAAAACTGTCCGCGGTACAATACAGAACAGTTCATTAGGTGATAAGAAAGTTTCTTCCGTTGCATTACTAATAATGTGTTTAATGACGTCACAAGTGGACTATCAAAGCCATGAAACGAAATTACAGCAAACAAATCCCCTGGCAATTCGAACATAATCGCAATGTCGGTGCTGCTTTTTACATCGATAACAAAACTGTGAACTATTTTAGTCCAGCTGCAGGGTAGTTGTAAATCATTCAGTAAACTGAAGATGCACAGAAGTGGAAGTTGCAAAACTGTGATTTAATAGCCGTGAGATCGAGATAAGTGAGAAAACCCCTCCTTAACTTTGATTAGGAAACTTCTGGATTCTCCTTCTCAGGGGGGAGTTTCTCATAATTAGACCTTCAACATGCAGACGTTCGGCCCATGAATAAAAAATATCCGAAATACTATTAGAAGGGAACTAATAAATAAATTTTGATGGTTGCGTATGTCAAACATAATAAGTTTCGATAAAAAGCGGCGGAAAGATGTGGGGAGAACAGAAACGGGGGGAAGACGCCAAAAAATTCGAAACCAAGGTAATTGTACAATACTGACTTTGACACGCTTAAAAGGAAATGATATAATTTCTTTCTAAAATACCTGTTTTAAGAACTGACCAGAAGTAAAGGGAACTGTTTCCTTTCACTCCATGTCAATTCTTTCCCTCTTAAGTTATCCACTGCTTTCTTGTTCCATATATTTTCTGGTCTGCCTCTTCCTCTTTTTTGCGGTGATATTGCTTTTCATATTCTTTTTCTTCTCCTTTCCTCTCTCAAATCATCTTAACTGTTGGAAATCCAATTCCTTTCTTATCTCGTCATTTCTAATTTTGCCTCTTTTCGTAACTCGTTTTACATCCCGTAGGAATTTTATTTCCACGGCTTCAATTATACTTTCTATCTGCTTGGTTAGAACCCAACTTTCGCTTCCGTACAACAGTATTGGTTTTAATGTGGTTTGAACACCATTTTTTCGTTTTTTTAGAAATCTTTTTCCTAAATAATGTGTTTTATAACTTTGGCGACGCTTTCTAGTCTGTCGTTTATTTTTGTTTCGATTTTTCCGTTCCTCTATATCTTCCCATATTAAAATGTATGGACTTTTTCAATTTCGGTATCGTTTATTTTTATTGATATGTCTAGTTCATCCGACACCCTCAAGGATAAAAGAGGATAGAAAAATAAGAAGATATGTCTCGCTCCTCTTGCTCTACTACCATCATTTTAGTCTTCTCTACGTTAAGTTTCTTGCAAGTAGACCGTTCCATATTGTGTTGTAAATCTTTCTTGTTCTTTGCGTATATCACCAAGTAAGTCATCGTCAAATACTTTCTGATACTTCTATTAGTTCCCGCATATCTCCTTTTTTGTATATTGGTAATAGTATTCTTATTTCATAGTTAGGAATCCTCTCTTTTGTCATGCTTTATTAAATAATTTGGTTGGCATTACTAATCCCTTGTTACCTAGATTCTTGACCATTTCTGGCCAGCTGCTTTACCCATTTTTAACTTTTTTATAGCTTCTAACACTTCCTCTATTTTTTCTTCCTGTACTTTCTTCTACTAGATTCATTTCCTTTCTCTATTTTCATATTTTTCATTTGTTGTATCATTAATATTTCCTTAAAATAACTCCTTATATATTCGTCTACCAATAACTTCCCATGATTTTACTTTCGATTGTTTCATCATGAGTTTGATTTTGTGCCTCTGATTCTTACATCTGTCGTATTTTTTGACTGATCTGTTCCTTAAGCATGTTTCCATAGCTGTTTTTCATTCTACCACCTCATTTCTTTCTTCTATAAATTTCTGTAGTTCCACCTACTTCTTTTGCTACCATTATTAGTATTTCTTTAGTACGTGTCTACGATGCTTCTAGTGGTATGTTATTAATATTTTAATTAGTGATCGGAGTATATTTATGATCCCCTTTTTACTCTTGATATCTCATTTCATTTCTGCGTCTTCTGTTTATTTTGATGTAGTCCCAATATCGATTTTTTATCCTGTTGACTACTTCGCTGGTATATTATTGTAATCTTTATATGCAAAATAGGAATGCCCATAAAGGGGCGCACCTCAAGACACGACGAGGGCACAAGAGAACGAAAACGCCAAAAAATTCGAGACAATGTAATTGTTCACTACTCTGACGCACACGTTACAACCCTCTGAAGCATAACTTCATTGGATGTTTTTGTACGCTCGCGAGTTATTTTATAACAATTATTTTGGTGTAAACTTGTGTAATGCACCCTAGTTTGCTTATAACACTCATCTACAATCCTTTCAGTTCCTTTTACAAAGTATTTTGACAGAGGATAAGGATCTAGCGAACTTCAAACGCGTTATGAACGGGATGCGTATGTTATTAAAATAAGTAGCTCACCACAAAAGCATCCCTATACGCCAATGCTGCAAGAATGTTGAACTTCAAAGAGTTGTAACAAGCTACGAAGGTTCTAATGTATTCTTTACGTGACAGCGAACATTTTCATAGTACAACCATTTCTATGAAATAACTGGTTTGAGTGCGTCAAGGAATTAAACAATTAACCTAGACAATAGAGCGAAGAACAGAAAAAAAATGAAAAAAATCTCGTTAAAATCATCTTCTGCCAAGAAACGAAACGAAAATTGTAAATAAAAAATTATAAAAAAAAACAACTAAGGTATTGTTTCAAGGAAACCAACAGAGAACCAAATTTTGACCTTCTGACCTATATTTACACAGTAGGAAGACGCATAAAAAACCGAAATAAACAAGGGTCGTATTCCGAGAACTAACATACGGAGTATAGAGGTAATTAATTCAATTTTGTGACGTGTGCGCTATTCCTACGAAGAAAACAACTTGCGCAGTTCGCAGTTCCCAAAAATAATTAGTCCTCAAATGCTGACGTTTGGAATACGCTGCGATCACATTTAACTCTCGACCCATGCATAAGTACCGGGAATTTCTCGATGTAAAAAAAGAGCAAAAATTCTGGTTTCACATTTTTTGGTTTGATCTCAACAAGGACCAGCGACGTGAGCAAGCAACGGTAATTCCCACCTTTTACAATGCCGGTGGTCTCTCTGGGTGCGTTCTCCGGCGTGCCCAAAATGCAAGCCCACGCGCATCTCGTCTTTATTGGTCAAAATAGAACAAATGAAGATCGGGAAGTAAAAAGCGAAATACTCACCGACAAACATCGTACTCATGAACTGCGCGCGGTCATGATAGGCAGATGCAACAGTTGAAAGGGCACAACCCGGAGATCAGACTCGACTGCACCCAACCCGCATCAAGCGACGACTGTCTGCATTCCGCATCAAGTCCCACTGGGGGCACAGCCTTGGCATGCTTCCTTTACATGAATCGGCCCGGCGCCCCCCTTGACACGTCATGCGTGTTTCGAATAATTCCGGAGTGCAGGCAGGGCCCACGCGCCGGGCGCCAAGTTCCCAGGTTTTCCAGGTTTCCCGATTTTCCGGCGCCCCGCGCTCGCAGCGGCTAAATTTAAATGTTAATTATTCGTCGTGCGCGGTCTTCCATGGTGCCGCTTTGGAAGAAGGAATCAGAACAATGGAACAATGAGCTGTTTATAAAGTCGTCGGCTGTGCAGCTCTCGCAACGTCCAAACATCATTGTTTCATTTTTACTGCACTTTAGACTTGGGCCTGATGTACATGCAGTCACACTGCGATTAGTGTACCATGCAGCGCGGGCAAACATGCCGCGCTATCGGTTTATCGCCCCGTCGTACAATGGCAAGCGAATGAAAATATTAGCGTTACAAGCTAATTTCCTGATTAAAGTGCATTGACGCATGTTACTGCCGATAGGTTGGGGCACAACCGTTCTGTTGCATGCTGCACCGAGGCAAAGCGTTCGATATAGCACCAAAGAAAAAAACGATCGATGACACGTCACAAATAACTGACTGTTCATCGTTAATATACATCATCCGCGTAACATAATATTACAAAATCAGAGATGAGATCCAAGACAAGGGATAGAAGAATGGGGGAAAGGTAGATCCTTTGAAAAGTATTGAAAAATTACCCAAAATATTGCACCCTGAGACTACCACATCGAAATGTAGGTACGTCTTGTAGAGTAGTCCCTTTTAATGACAAGCGGTCGCACCTAATATAGAAGGTGAATAACTGGTCCTCATCAGATATCCAACTCTAGCACATGGTTCCAAGCGCCATACCCTGGTAAACTGTACCAACTTCCAGACTAAACTAAGCTGAGAGTAACCAGATATGGTGATAACCTATTGACTATCCTCTTGCAAGGTCAATAGCTTCGAGTGGAGGAATCAGCAGAAATAAGGCACTCAGAAGGCAAGTGGAAACCACTGCATTAAAGATCTATATGGATATCCTTAGTAATACTATCATCATAATCACTTTATGACAATGGTCAGATCTAAATTCCGTAGTTTCAAATTTCCCAATCGGATTTCCGGGGAGAACAGTTATAAGCAGAGTTACTTAATTATAAACAAGTAATGTAAACATTGAAACATGGAACGTAAACAATGTATTTGCAACAGGTAAGCCGCACAACACTCTACCAGAAATGGAAATATTAAGGGTAGATATTCTTGGACTAAGTGATGCAAGGTGGCAGGGAATGGTAACCGTACCACAAGCAACGGTATAATGTATTATTCGGGCAATGGCGATCCCGAGCACAGATATGGAGTAGAAGTGATCCTGAACAAGAAAACAGCGCCGAACATTACAAGTTTCGTACTGTTCAAAGACAGAGTGATGTTACAGCTAAAAACAAACAACGCCAAAATAAATGTCACACAAATCTACGTGCCAACTCTGATGCTGACATTCATACTGATCATAACCCTGTAAAAGCAAAAGTTACAGCGAGGATAAAGAAGTTAATAAGATGCTAAAACAACTATATAAATATTAGACGTTTAAAAGAATAAACGATAACAAAAGAAATTGAAGACATCAAGTCACAAAATGGACGAAGTCAGAAAATGGAACAAGAAATAATAAGTATTGCCGACTGTTATTATTATAAAAGACCAATTAGAGAAGTGGAAGACCTACATCCAATAACTTTTTAATGGGTCACAAATCATTGTTTTAGACGTAGACTGAAAATTTTAAAACCAGAACTAATTTATGCTCTCTTTGAGGTTCTTTCACAACGTTGTTTGGATATAAACCAAGATATTTATATCTGTTTCATAGATTTTGAAAAAGCGTTCGACAACTTCTCCTTATGAAAGATATAGATTAGAGAAATGTGAGAACAATTAATAACTTATATTGGGGACACAGTGCCAGTGTAAAAGTAGGCAGCGAAGAAACCGATGAAATTAAGATTTGTCGTGGAGTGAGATAGGGTTGTATACGATCTTCGCTTCTGTTTAACATCTACGTCAAAGTCATCTTCAAAGAAGCCTTGGATGAAGAAACTGCGGGAATTATTATAAATGGCGAAATAGTTGATTCAAGATATGCAGATGAAGCAATCCTGATAGCAACCAACCTTAATGATTTATAACATTTGCTTGAAAAAGTGAATGATGTTTATAACAATTTCGGATTGAAAATAAACTTCAATAGGAACAAACGGATGGTAATCACAGAGTCGAACGAATTCAAGAGTTGCAAATATCTTAATAGAACCGATATATACATACAAATACCTTGGGAGCTTAGTTGGAACAAACAATTGATCAAACAATGGAGATAAGAACTCGAATAGAAATAGCCAGATCCTGTTTTGCAAAATTAAAGAAATTGCTTTGTAATTGGAACATCAACATTGGGCTGCGGGTACGAATGCTTCTCTGTTATGAGGTTACCCTTCTTGTTTTACGGGATAGAAGCTTGGACGCTTAAGAAGAATCATTTGGACAAGTTACAAGCATTTAAAATGTGACGTACCGCTTGGATCGAAAGGATAACTAATAGAAAAGTTCTGAAGAGGATGAAAAAGGAATGTGAAATCATATATACAAATACTCCATGGATGTCAGCGTTGGATAGGGTCTTTTTACTAATACTTCGATTAGTCTCCAGATGAAATGACAATCACATCATGAATTTCTAGTTTGCTCTCCAAAACACTTCCGACTCGCATCTTTAGCGCTTTAGCAGTCAGTCCATAATAATATGGGCGATGTAACACTTTCTGTGGGTATATTAAAGATGAAGTAAATTAAATAGACTGCTGTCGCGTCCTCTTGATAGTCATCAAAGTTAAAGACTACCACACAATTCGATGCTTTTCTTAGACTTTTTTTAACTTCGAAGGCAAAAGGTCTCTTCCTTTTATATTACAGACAAAACTGGTGGAAAAGCAGATCTTTTCCAAAACGGGTGATAAGGATGGGTCACGTGGACTTCTAAATATTAATTTTTAGTACAGTCTCCCCAGTAGTAATCAAAGATCTAACAGTGGCGACACTATCCGACAGTTTCCTTCCTGTAAGGTTCTTACACAGTTATGAGTCTTGAATAATACGTGTCAGGTGGAAATTACTAAAATCCTGTCTTAAGAAGTTTTCTTTTCAACCAAATCATCACTGAAAGTTACTGGCGCTTTTCATGTTGTTGAAAAATGTGTAGATCGGTTTTGGTGAATGTCAGTGCTTCCGTTTTTTGCGTTATAATGAATTTGAACTCTTCTGCAAACTTCACAACTCGCTGGGATTTCCTTCCTCACTTGGAGGTCATACGCGAATAATGTGTGTCGCTTATAGCTGCGACGATCTTGTTTTTAAGTATTAAAAAAACTACGAGTGGACCTGATTGGGCCGTGGAACGATGGCGTTAATTATTTGCAAATTTGCATTAGCTTTAATGAAAGCCTTACTTATACGTGTTGGAGGCAAATATTAATGTACTTAAAGGCTATTAGAAAATATAACATTGTTCAAGACAGTTTTGATTAACTTGCAAATTTTATAGCAGTGAAAACCATACTGGGGGTTACCACAAGGAAATTATCACAAGATTAGTATCTTTCTTGGACCAACACAGTTGACTGCATTCCTTTTCAAGGAAAAACACTTTTGCGTTGGAAGTCCCCTAATCCAAACTGAGAATCAAAACCACAACTAACGATCCCGCAAACTGTAAACTTGCTACGATGGATTGACATGAAGATTTGAAATAAGTTGGTTACACAAGGATGTGGAAACATCTGACCAACTATTTGTGTAAATGGAAGAAGCAGAATACACCGGAAATCTTAGGCACCATCTTCCACCAATCCCAAATTAAAACTGATGCCGCCCAAAAGCGTTGTGTTTCGAGGCGCCTGGGCGCTAGCATAAGTACTGAAATTTGTTCTTAAATGGGTACTTGGCGTTTTAATTTAAAATCAAGGTGTAAACCAAAATATGCCAAGAGAGAGGGGAAGATAAAGCGTAGTGGTAACAAGATTCGAACTGAAAACTAAGCTGAAATACAATTTTGGAACAAGAGTATTCGGTGTGCTACAATTGAAAACAACATCACACAGAATAATTGATGATAAAATCAAAGAGAATACTTTAATAGCTGAAAAAGATGTAAACATTGGTATTGGTTCTTTGGTTCCAAACTACAAAAATAGTATCAACGAGGCGTAGAAAACTTGGTTCATAGATGGATGGACGCTAGACAACATAATGCAATATATTTTGATTTTTAACTTGTATCTCCTTTAAAGTATTACATTAATAATTTTGTATTAAAAAACGATAAGACTTTTGCACGACGCTCATATGTTGTACAATGACACTTATTCCATCCGATGTAGACTCTGGGGGCTGTTCTTACAGTACGGACAAACTTATAAATATTTTTAAAAAAGATCCAAACGAAAAAGCTGGCTTTCCTTCAGATCGCCATAATGAATTTCTCATCAATCTTGGGTCTTAGAAAATGTCTATACCAAATTTCGGGGATCTAAGTGATTGGTACATTGTAGAAAAGTCCACCCCTTTTTTCTGTATTAAATCTTTACCTCAATCATTTTGTTACATCAATCATCCATAATAATGATATTCATCGTGTGTACAACTTATATATTTAGAATGTATGATGATATCATCCACAAGTGAAACGGATATACTCTTCAAGGTTAAAAGGTTACAATTCGAAGAATGGTGACCAAACAAGTCAAGATCTAAACAGAGTTTATTTTAGATCTTCTGTAAATGAAATATATTAGCCAAGGAAACAGATCATAACTGAAAGAAACAATAAAGTTTGGGAGTAAAAATATGACAAAAAGGTCACAACCTTGATGATGATGATGATGATAAAAACAATTTCAGAAAATCGCGGCTGAGTCACACTTTGTCGATGTAATGGTTGTGAATTTTTGTTTCTGCGTCATAATTAATTTCAACGACAGACTTACAAAATTATCCTCATTAAACAGCAGTAGCTGCCGTTTACTTTCGCATATAGATGAAACTTTACGTTCACGGCCATATACAGCGTCGCAAACTTCCAATTATACTTTATTAGAACTTGAAAGCCATTCGTTAAAGAGCGTATTTCCTATTATGCAGCAGCCCATAAATGAAAACTGGAAATTTCCCTAAATGCCACTCGCCTGTAGTAGAAACATAAAAATCGTTGTATCTCCAATTTATATATTAACATGCAAACTTGTATATTGAGCACATTTTTAATGCGTTAATAATACGAGGACCGTTTGATAGTTAGGGAAACTTTTGATGAGATGGCGACACACTTGTATGTTATCGTTCTTCAAACAGAGACAGAACAAATTTGAGCCACAAGCGAATAACTCATGTTGTTCTACAGACTTTTATGTATCAATTTCTCACGCGAGGATACGTTTTCTTTTATAAAAATTATTCAGTTATAATTTAGTCCTCCTGCTTGCATGCTTGCATGTCCTTATTTGGAGACTTCAAACAGTTCTTAAAACCGCACTAGATGGCAGGAGTTTCAGAAGAGTTATAGGTGTTTTAAGAAGGAAGTGAAAAGATATTTATTTTTATTTGGTGTTTAATGTTAAATTCTGCGGATAAAGTGTAAATATTTAACTTGCTCTTGATAAATATACTTTAAAACAACCTGTCTTCACTTAACAGCACTATGTCTTTTTATAGATGGCTAACAACCAGGTCCATTAGGTATAATAAAAGCCTATTAGTACAAAACATCTAGCAAACAAAAAGAATCTCAAGATGGGTTGGAACTGAGTGATTCTATACCAACAACCATAGTAAGTGACAACTGAAATGAAGACAGCGACGTCCAGTGTCCTTCCCCTGTTCATGAGACTCAAAATGTTCGAAGTCCAGCCGGTATACTGCTGGTCATGTGCTAATGTAAAGACAACCAGTGTCATTTATAGAAAAAAATAATTCGTTTGCTGGTAACGGCCTCGGTTTACAGAAAAACGCTAAATTGATGGATGTGCATTGTAAAGGAAAAGATAATTTAGCACTTACTGACTGACGTTATAGCTGGTGCCATGTTGGCGAACAGATGAGAAAACGTAAGACGATATTTGCATTTTGTTGGCTCAAACATTATAGCTACCATTAGTACTGCAAAAGTTTCATGAAACATTTCGTGCTGTTGTCAACCTGGAAGAATTTGAGAGTGCAGGTGAGATGACTATAGTTTTGTTCAAGGAATGTTTACAAGTCAAACAACACTTACTGAAGAAATAAAAAAATGGGGTTTTAAAATGTGGGCGAGGGCAGGCATTTCAAGTTTTAATATTGTTTTGCTCTGTACCTAGGTGTAGATTCTACAGGACTATATTAAGTCTCATTCAATATAAGTGAAAACGCAGTACTTCAAGCTATATAAAGACAATTTCTTTACAATCATACCACTAACTAAGAGATTAAAGGAAGATGATATTCATTATTTGGGTACATGCAGAAAAAATCGACTTCAAGATCTCAACAAGAAAATGCAAAGAATGGAACGAGCAAAATGCCAATGGCATTATTGTCACTAGATGGATTAATAACTCATTAGTACATGTGGTAGTTAGAAATTTATTAGTGTATGCCAGGGATTATGTTGCAAGGGCAAAAAGTATGTTGAAATTCCACTAGCTCACAGCGTAACTGTGTATCACAAGCATGTAGATGGAATGAACCTTATGGACTCTTGTGGATGTGTATCGAAAAGATACCGGGTGCAAACGATGGTATATAAGAAGTTTTTCTCATATGTTCAAAGAGAAAAAAATTGGTGTTGAAGGTCAACTCAAGATTGAAAATTGCTCGGTGCTAATGCCAACCGTTGCATAACAAGATACATTTGCCCAGAATGTTTTCAATCCTTCCATACAAAATGAACCAGAGAATAAAACAGTTCTTGATTTACATAAGTAGGTTAATTATTACTTTTCATGTACCATAGAAAGCATATTTTGACCATTCACGAGATGTTTCACAAAAATTAAAAAGTTTTTGCACGGAAAATTGTTTACAGTTTGTTGCCCTTGATGCATGATGGTTTTTAAAAAATCAATGAATCCATAGTAATCCCGTAAGACTAAATAATATTACGCCATGCTCTAATATGTTCCTACAATAAATACAAAAATTCACGCACAAGAGGGTTAAAGTAGAGTTACCATCGTTAAAGTTACCACATCGGACATAGTTGAAAAAGTCCACAGTATCGCTATGGATGACAGACGAATAAAAGTATGGGAGATTACTTACATAGTAAGCATCTCAACTGAACGGGTACATAATATTTTTCATAAAAAACTGTGCAAGGGGGTGTCATGACACTTAGCTATCGATTAAAAACGCAAGATTTTACCGCACTTTAGATGAAACACGGATCTACTGCTACATATTAGGAACGACGGAATAGTCAAAACAGTGGACAACAGAGGTGAAAGCGCTGCGAAGACGGCAAAGATCGTTTTACTGACTGAAATTTCCAAAAGTTCATCCTGACTAGCTTTTTGGGGGAAGAAAAACAATAACGGAACCTCTTAAAAGAATAATTGAATCAAAAAAACTAAGACAACTCGCTGTCGCACAAGTCTACTATTGTAATGAATATTTGTAGCCTTTTAGGAAAAATTGGACTCGTTGGACTAACAAGGAGGGTTATGAAATTGTGCACCGATCAAGATGAAATTTGGTGCATAGTTTGATGAATTCGTATCATGACTTTTAGCTGCCTGACCTAAGACACTTGTCACATGTGCGCAACATCACTTACACATTGTGTTGTGAATATATTAGATATCACTATATCTCTAGTGGCAACAATAAATGTTCTGCATCTTCTCCATTTTAAGAGGAAGTTCCAAGATCGCTCTTTGTCTCCCCCAAAAGAAACAATATTGAAGCTCTACTCGTGGAGAATACATAAATCCCAAACAACATTCCTTCTTTAGGGCAGGATTTGAAACTCTTGTATTCATCACTCACTTATGTTAAATTATGTAACAAATTTCATCGTACTCGATGCAAACCCCATGAAATTCCTTGCTTGTAACCAACCACCAATGGAGACTATGGAAAATAAAACTGATTTTGGCCAAATATGGTGTTCAATTTGTTTTTTCGACCTTAATATCACCACTCTTGTTTATATACGAATTTTTTTATTAAGAAATAATGTAGATTATTATGTAATTCGGAGTTTAAATTAAATGTATGACAAATTACGTCACAATTTGGTAATCTCTTCTCCATTGCTTAGTTTACTTTATAATTCTTTTGTTTCGTGTTCATCATCGTTTAACATTTGTATTGTACACTATTAAATTAAACAAATATGATGAACAAAACCAAAGAAATATTAAACAGTGTTGTCATATTAGCACTACTAATTTAAAGCGAGTAATCAAATGGCGAGTATGCACTGGTCCTTAAAAGGATGGAAGACCAAACGGCAGTTTTTTATACATAAAAAGAAAATTAAGAACACACAAATATGCGGGCATCAATTACAATTAAAAATTAAAAGTTTTGAAATTGTGTAGGTGGTTGCTTTATATTCAAATTTCACCATCAACGCAATAGCTTCCCTCAACATTATCGATTCGAATCTTTTGCGATAACCCACATTAAACACATTACAGCTAATTATCGATTAAATATTTGCTTTCCTGTCTATAATTAATTAAGAAACAATACCAAGGTCACCAAGTGAAGAGATGACTCACCAGCTCGTTACGGCAAGTTTTCTGGAGTCATTATTTGGGCAAGCCGCGTCGTATTTAGATTTCTCCCAATAATCCCTTGTAGCGCTTGGGGATTATATGTTTAGGATGTCATTTTCGCAAGCTTCGAGGAACTCCGCCGAGAACACCCAATCCTTTGTCACGGATATGTTTGGCTTGGTTTTCGCCCACTTTGCCCACGCGCCAAAACAACGCCTTTCCCTTAAGTAGCTTTCGAAGAGCCGCACAATGTACGGGCGGAAATGGGAACGCCGTAAAGCTCATTGTCTAGAGAACATCCCGAACGTCATTTCCAATTTATGAATGGCCGCGGAGGCGTCGGCAAAAATACTCCGATGTTTACACGCTTCTCGGAAACGTACTCGAAATAGACCCTTTACGAGTACTCCGCCACAAGCCTGCCTAATCCCATTGTCGGTGTTCCGGCCTCTTTCTAGGAACGCCCTTTGTTTACTCGAAAATCGTGCCGAGATATTCGACGCTTATCCAACGGAACAACAACCCGTGCGTGCCTGCACGAACTATGTGGTCGAAGTTGGTACATGGTACGATGGTTGTGAGCTTTGTCGCTGGTGGAATCTAATAATAGCACGCAGTTAGGTGACCATCGAACAACCAGTACCTCTTCGTTACGTAGCGGGCGACCCCCAAATTCCCAGCTGAAAGCGAAAGTGCAAAGGTGCGCAATATTTTGGCAGCTCAGCCTTCCACCGCGACTCTCAAGGGCGATGGGGCCTGGCCGTCACAGCCGGCTGCTACCAAACTTACGTGAACATTGCATTGCGTCATCGACCAAAGCATCGCCGGCGTCTAGGCCGATCGCCCAAATGCGATGGTTGCCCAACGCGCAGACTAACTAGTTCAGGGCTCGTGGTCAACATAATGGGCACTCGCTGCTCTGCGTCACGATTGCGAGAGGAAATTGCAAATCATTAGCAGTTTAATGATAATTGGGATTTCATCAACAACAAACGTCGGTGCGTGTGACGATCGCTTTTATTGCGCCGCCAGCTTGCAATCACAACGCACCTTAACCTTCCGTATGTAAATTAATATCCCTGCCGAGGTTTACGGGTGTTTGCGTCGAAAGGGGAGCTTTTGGTCGACTCGACACGCGACATAAACTTAAAAATACCAATTTCATACTTCAAAGTTATAATCGCCTGACTGTCGATCGTCATAAGCTTTTTTCCGCTGTTTTTATGTTTCAACATTGACTAGGGCATAGGATTTGTCTACTGTCTTAAGTTAAAAACTCACCCGAAATTCACAAATTATGAAACGGCAAATTCTACTGGACCGAGGTCTTACTCGAACATTGCATTGCACTGCGTGCGTCCGAATGCAAGCTGTTAGCTACACGCGACCGTCTTGATCTCGATCTCGTACAAGCAGTGCTGCTGAATGACGGACTGAATGAACTTCCGGCCTCGATCTCACCAATCAATGCCGTGGGTTGTAATTTCAATCGCAGATGGGAAATAAGGCGCTTCCGCCAGCCGTCCAACGAGATCGGATGCGCTCGTTGGTCAGTTGTTTTGTGTTGTTGCACTGGGAAATTACTTTGTTTATGATCTCCTAATTACACCGCATGCAAGAACTGCATTTTTCAAACTATGGGTGCTTTTATGTCAATAGAAATATTTCTATATCTAGTATAATGTATTTATATATTTGTTCATATTAATGATAAATCTGTTAGAAGTTAAAGACCATATTCACTTAAATAAAATAAATATTTACTTCTAATATTATTAACCGATAGATAAGTTCTAATTAAAATGTATGACTTATTATGCTAGAAAGCTAGTTATTCTTTCGGATCCTGAGGATCTTCCATTTTTAAGTTGTTTTATTGCATTCTTAATCGCTGTTTAACCTAGATTTATTTCTTTCTCTTTTATGTGTATATTCGTCTGAATTTGTCTTGTGTATTCTGTTCTATGTTCTATTGGTAGGGTTAGTAGTCCTGAATCCATTCTTGTATTGGTATTAATTGTAGTGTCCTACTGTCACAAATCCGTGGACTTCTTTTAGGGTTTTATTGTTGTATAGACACCAGTGATCCATACAACCCCCAAGACCCTTTACCAACCTTTGAACATAACTACTGTTACAACACTAAACCTACCCTTGTTTTACGCAGCTTTAATATTATCTATGATAATATTATTCTGATGCAATTGTCAAGTCTTAAAGTTGCAAGTTCTGTTATGTTTCTTGTCAATGAAGTGGGGTGACAGTGTGAACCATATTGCTGTAATAGTATTAAGCAAGTGTGGGACTGAAAAAAGTTCGGACTGTTCAAGCAGTCAAAGTTGTAGAGGCCCGAATTAAATAAAATCCTTTTCATAAGCAGATTACGGCTCGGGAGATGCAAATTTCCAAACTAGGACTAGCTGTTTTATAAAAGACATACGAGATGTTTGCCGACAGATGCTTTAAAGAAAGGTAGGAGAGAAAATCTAAAAAGGTTGTCAGCTGAGTACACGCATGACGGTCATAGAAAAATTTTGTTTAAGGATGAAAAAATGTTTACAGTGCAGGAATCTTTAAACAAAAAAATGACAGGATATAAGTTAGGTGGTCCAAAGAAGCATCTCAGCTAGTGCCAAGGGTTTAAAGATGCCGTCATCCAGCAGCTACAATGGTTCGGTGGGGAGTAATTTCGGCCGTTGTGTATCAACAGAATGTTTAGAAAGGTATAGTTGGATCTTTCAGCAAGAGTCAGCTCAAACTTAACTGAGCAACAACGTATCCCCTTTTCACAGTAGAGGATTGGTCTTCTGATAGCTCACATTGCGATCCATTAGATTACAAATTATAGGCAGTATTAGAGACACACAAATGTTGTGTCTTTGAAACGATCCCTGACGACCTGCACTCCATACTTTTCCAATGGACATAGTGCGTGCTGCCATAAACTAGTGGCTCGGACGTCTTAAAGCTTGTGTAGAGGTTAAGTGTCACTATTACGAATAAATCCGTTATAATTATACTAACTAATAACTGTTTAATAAATCCTGAAAATATTATTCAAAAAGTTAATGGTTTTATTTTGTTGTACTAATCAGTGTGCAGCAGTATTTATGGACATACTAGGTATGACGACTAGATTGGTTGGTCCATAAACTTCACATGGATGACAATAGAACAATAAAAAGAGTATACAAACCAAGAAAAATTAGGAAGAACTGAATAGGTAGGCTAAGGAAGAAATGGAAAGAGACATGGACATGGACATGGAATCAAACTAGAAGAAAACCACAAAAGCGAAAGGAATGTAGGGTCCTTTGTCAGAAGAAATCAACCGGCTCATAACAGCAAAACATCCAGAATGATCACCAAACAATCTTACACCTAATGTTAAAAAAGGCATTTCGAATAAGTTTCTCTCTTGATGATTCTTGTAAGTTGTGTCACCGTCAGCAGCAGCTGGTGATAAACTAATCATCAGTCACGTTCTTGGTTGGATTGCGCTGTGCAGAGAGCTGTTCATCGAATTCAATGGCCTCTACAATATCTGCCCACGACGACCGTTGTGGCGGCGTAAGAAACGCTTGCCAGAAGCGCGAGTGCGTTTGAGCGCGCTGTTGATGAAACGAGCACGTAGGGCATAAAATGTCCCAATAAAAAAGGCGGTGCACAAACACCGGTATCAATAACAATAACCGCAGTCGCATGTTTGATTTATTTCAGAGCATAATAAAACGTGCTGGCATGTGGGAGTATAAAGTCCGCGTCTGCCGTCTCCTTCTTGGGCAACGCCAGCAGCCTCCGGTTGCTTCGGAGCGCCGCTCGCTGTCGCCATCCGCACGGCCATAACAGGGCACAGCCGCCGCGAGTGCAGCAAAAATGCCCTTGCATCCATAATCACATGCGCGTGATTAATGCTCGCGGACTGGATGTTAAATTTAAATGAGCGCCGGCATTGTTGCACGTGACGATGACGGTTTCTTTGATAAACGTGCCCGTGCGGCGTGGTACACGAGCTGAATGAGAATTTTCGCTGATAACTGCGATCGGAATGTGCCTTACGGCAAGACGTTGGGGATGCGCGCGGAATGATAAGAAAACCGAGTAGCACTGATTTATATTGTAATTCAGCGAAATTGATTAGAATCTGGTATAATCGGAGCAGTTTATCATAGTTTTAAATTATCACTGTTTCGGTTTCAGATACTTCTCATGAATATCTGTCTTATAAAAGATCGTACATCGTCATGTTCAATGATGTTGCTCTCTTAACATTTTCACGTAACTTATATAGAATCGAAATACACATCTTGTTTCAATAAATAACATGGGACTTTATTAGAGACCAAGCTTGCTATAATTGCTATAAATCATAGATAAGTAATCCACCATATGGTAATGACACGATCTTGTAAGGTTTCGCTTTAGCGGAAGTGACGAAATCGGTCGATTTCGGTTTCAATCGAGTTTTATCGACGAAATGAGTGGATTGGGGTGTCAATTCCAACTATAACAAACTTCGGGGGCAAAAATTACACACACTTAAAACTTTTATTGAAAATAAGGTTAAGACTGTTTTCTATGCTCCTAGATAACATAGTTCTCAGTAAACTTGCAAAAAATTCATCTAGTTTAATCTTACCGAAGACCTTTATTAGATCCAAGAAGAATATGTGTACTTCTCTTTTTGCTTATGGCTTTCATTGTGAATAAAAATTTTGTGTTGTTTTAAAAAGTTCGTTACTGAATTCTATATGTCTATCTGTCGGTCGGTCTGTCGGTCCATCACAAAATTTAAGATTTTTAAGAAGTTTAAGAAGTTCGTTCTGGGATTGCTTACAGAGCAATCTCTTCGCCGACCCCATGTTTTATTTTTTCTCTTATTTTCACTTCTAAGTTTGACGTTAATAGTTTTTCTGGGATACTTAGCAGTGTGGCCCCACTATATTACTGCACTTTGTTCAATCTCCTTTTTTGAATGGTGTGCCAATCACCAGATTTTCTTTTCATATAGTAATTGCAGCAAAATGTTCTTATTAATTTTCCCGATGGCCTTTTAAGATTTCTACCGTTATATCGTCTTTATCTTTATTGGGTGCTTTTTCTAACTTCAACCTTTATATCGTTTCACCAAGTTCTTTTCTTGTTATTGTTATCTTTTCCAAGTTGTTCCGTCCATACCCTGTGTTGATTTCAGTTGTATTTGTCTGTTTTAACTAGAGCTCTGTTTTACTTGTTTCATTTCTCTGGCTTTGTTTTCTTCTGCTGGTTTTCGAAAGTACTATTTCTATCTTTTCATCATGTCCTGTATTTTAATCAGTAATTTTTTTGTTTATTTTTTGTTGTATTTAGTAAATTCTATTCTTTTCTCTTAATTTTTTTATAGTGTCATAAAGGAATTTTTGATTTTTTTTGTAACTCTCTTTCATTTTGACTCTAAATTCTGTCTATGAAACTTATTTTGCAATTTTTATCATACTTTAGCTTAAGCTATTGCGTCGTAGTCCTCCTTTTATCTTGATTGTAAATATTTTTTCACTTGTCCTTCTTTCTTTAATTTCTTCTTAATTTCGGTTGTCCGTCATGCCACTGTCTTTTTATTGCCACTTTTGCAACCCTCTAAAGCTGCTTCTAAGATACTCTGCTTTAAATGTTCCCGTTCTTTTATGATACTATTTCAGCTGCTTCTCTAGTTTTTCCTGTTTTATTTTCTTTATTTCCTCTACTCTTATCTTGTGGCTTTCAATGATTTTTTTCTTTTCCCGTTAATTTTCATTTTTAACAATAAGCAGCGGTTATTGGCTATTTCCGGTTTGCGTTTGATTTTTACGGTCTTATCTTGCTCCTCATTTTATGTCTTATCAGTATTTTCTTGTTTATTGTGTTATACTTTCGTATATTTGTCATATGTTTATAAGTGTTTGTTATTATTAGATTGTTCTCGTCTTTGTTATTGTTTTTGTCTGTTTTTCTTGTGTGTCCATAATTCATTCTATCCTTATATTTACCTTTCATATTCTCCTATTAAAGTGTCTAGTGTTATTTCTTCTGTTATGTATTGCTATCTTTTTCTTCTTTTAGTCCATCATTTGATTCATACGCAACTATCTCATTTGCATTAAGTTTTATTTCGACTTTTATTTCTGACCGTTTCTATTATTTTTTCTTTACTACTGATCAGTACATACAGTAATCTCTTGCCAATTTTGTAAGACCTTTTTTGTTTTTTCGTTTTTTTTTTGTTTTGTTTCTGTGATACCTAAATAATCTAATCCACTTTTTTAATTTCGTTTATACTTTTCATGTTAAGCTCCTCATATTCTTTATAAGTACTGATACCTTTTCTTTATTTTTTTCTATGTTTATCTCCCGTCTAATAGTATTTTCTTTTTACTTAGTTGTATCCAAAAGCTTTTGTACAAAAGTGCAAAAATTATTAAGTAAATGGAAATTTCAAGTGCGGATAGACCAATGTTTAATGCATGCGAACATAGGAGGAAAAGAGCGAAAGCGATTACTTATCAAAACAAGAATACACTAAATGATCAAGAAAATGAATGATAGGGATCAAATAATAGCGAAGAGAAAGCATTCAAGCAAAGCGGAAATATAATTATACTACCGGTTAATGAGACAAGATAAGAAAAAAAACGAAGAAATGGGAAATCTAAAGAAAGTACAACACCTGATTGAAATAACATTGAAAAGGAAAACACGAAAAAAAACAAGGATACGGAGAAAGAAATGAGAACGAGAGAAAATAGTAAGAAAAAAGTTAATAAGAGGGGTAGAAAAATTGGAAGTCACACTGGAAACGAAAAAAGACAAATAGAGATGGGATACCGTAGTAAGAGAAGTTATATTTGACGAATAAAGTAGGATAATAACAAATACAATAAAAATGAAAACACCAAATAATGAATAATAAATACAAGTTAAAAGGGCCAAAAAATCTATTACAAAAAACGATATCACTTGAAAGGAGACAAGCATACAGATTAAAAAAAGGAAGACGGAGTAAAATTGGGACACAAAAGATAACTATCGGCGAAAAGCAACACGTTTGAGACGAAAAGAAAGAAGAAGTGATAAAGCAAGCATAAAACTAATAAGCCCAATACAATAAGAAGATGAAACTAGCAAAGGGAGCAAATTTCACTATAAACATGGTCCGGCATATATGGGTATGGTTAATTACTTTACCTTGATAGACTAATCATATGAAGGTCAAGTTCCCTTACGTAGTTTGGTAGTAATATCACTTAATGCAATTAAAGATAACGCGGAGCGGAAGAAAATTGCACTTGTTTAGTTAAGTTTCGCCAAACCAAGCCAAATGATAATTTGCTTATTCTCAGGAAGTTTGTAGCCACAGATCTCTGCATTTTGGTTATAGTATAGTTGCCCCTTAAGACACATTTTATGGCGATAATTTATTAAAAATGAAATCACAAGAAGGAAATTTGGAAACATTTTAACCAACAAAATGTTACTGCTTTACGCCACAATTACTAAACGGCTTCAGATTTAATTCTGTAGAACTTTTATTGGGCACTTCTTTGCATGAAGTTTAAGGTAAGGTATGACTTGTTGGAAAAATGTTACTAATCAGTGTTAATTTTAACATTTATTTCTGGCCCACTCGGTATATAGTACTTTTTCATAAATGATTAACTAAATGACCTATGTTCTGATAATAAATTATTTTGTAGATAACATGTTCTAAATTTAGCAAGCAAAGCGAAAGATAAACACGTAATCTGGTTCAGTTAGCTAATTATGGTAACGATTATGAATCCAACCTTATATTCCATAAATATTGCCCATTTTGACTATTTAGGTTTATATAACTTTTGTCAAGCGAAATGCAGAACAGTTTCGTGACCTATTGCGGGAACGAAACTCGGACCCTCTTACTTCCGGTACAATGCATTAACCGCTACTCCATTGCCGTCGCTATTTGCAGAATACGTTTCAATTCGTTTTAAAATTGCTGAATATTTTACGCATGTCAGATAGTCTTACTGTCTTAAAACCCCGCTCGATACACATTTGAAGATTCAGATTTTTGTTAACATTAATATTAAATATTAAAACATCTAAAAAAGAAGAGCCTTATTTTGTATATTATTATATCTATACCTTCTAGGTGATATGTTTAGCAACACTTATGAGATAAGAAAGGCAACGACACGAGCAGAAATACCCATCGTCAAGCACATTAATTTTCCACGTAGGTTACCCATGGACTTGCAACACGCTTAGGCAAACATTGTTGAGTTGCATGCTAAACAATCGTTAGAATTTCAATAGGCGTATTTTACGCTGATTTAACACACCCCGAGGAGCATATGAAATTGATAATTAGCGCTTCGTTAGAACTGTAGTGTGGTCCTTTTCAAAAACTGAAAACGAAGTGGAGATCTTGGTTGAATATCAAAACACAAAATTAGCAACGTTTGCGCGTTTCCTTAAATACAAAAATTGGTGAATATTAGAAAAAAATGCTCAAGATAATGCCCCAACAATTAAATTGTATTGATAACATGTCTGATGATTTATTTCAGTTGATCGATTATCTTGGGTTTTCTTGAACGTAATGCTAAATCTTAGAATATCGAGTTCAATCCAATTATGCGCTGTTCAAAAGACTTCTCGAGTTCGATCTGATGGAATACCATCTTATTAAAACTAATAATTTTTAGTTCTTCTTAATATATCAGCTTGTGTAAACCTCTCGTGTAATTGTCTCAGATTCGCTTAAGCTGCTCAATATACAGTCATTCTTTGCGAACTAAGAGGTTCTGTGAGTTTTCTAGAAAATGTTCTGTTTTTCAGCAATAATATACACACAGTTCTCAATTTTGGCATGTCAGAAATAATAAAAACAGTAATAAATGAAGTGCCATATACTAGTGGTGACATTTACCAAGTTTTTTGAATATATCTTATAGTTTTTAAGCTTTCTAAAAACTGCTTTACAAACCTTCTATGGCATTTGTTTCAACTATCCCAATTCTTGAAGTTTCAAAACAATTTCACACTATGTGAATCCTCTCATCTAGTCCTCTTGGGTAGACCACCTATCCAAGTACCTTTAGATTAATTGACAACTTCCTACTACTATTTCGGAAGAATGTGTAGTTGTGATAGAACCATTTGAAGACTTCTATAATTTAATAAGACAGTAGAAAAGTCAAATATTTCAACGTTCTCTTTTTTAAAGAGGTTGCTTTAGTCCACACAGATAAACTTTTTATGCCGACATACAAAAAAAAATAGAAATATCTCTTTGCTGTCGTACCAAGAAATACAATTTTTAATAAGAGCAAAGGCATCTGTTGATCTAATGTCAAGGATGAATGAGAAAGACCAACAAGTTGTATCTACTTTTGAACGTACTCCAAAACATAACGGCTGTCAAAGACGAACGAATGTTTGTTCCGCCAATTATGGTGTCCCTAATATCGCCAATAGAATTAGGAATGCCCTTGGTTCTTAAGTAGTGGTTTTCAAGAGAGGCATTACAAAATATGAATTTGGAGAACCAAGGCAACTATGTGTTTGTGGAAGAGAAAAACGCCCGGATCTGTGCGTTGCTTAAGAGAATCGAGTAAGTTATATATTGAAGAAAACTGTATAAAATTTTAAGTTAATATTTTTGTTCTTCTAACTCTTTTTCTTCCTCGCTCTTATCCATATGCCTTTCAGCGTCGGATTTGTTGTTCTACCAAGAATTAATAAGCCCGTTGATTAACGATGTTACCCTTTCCTTGTCGAAAAAAAATAGCAACGTGACAAAGAAATAGGCATTTTCAAAGCCTTAATAATGTATAACTCACCCTAAGAAATAATTTCAAAACCAACAACTTCCAATTAAAGATGTTCTCCTAATTACCAAAAACTCCTCGATAAGTACTAAAAACGAAAATTCTGGGCTTTAGAGCAAAGAACGTTGAACAGTTTTTCAAAATTCTAAAATCGAAAGTTGACAATATTAAGAAAGATCAGGTTATTAAAAATAACATCGACAGTGCATTAATTAAATGGTTTTCACAGTGTTGAAGTATAAATTTACCACTATATGGACCACTTCTTATTGAAAAGATGTAAAAAATTCACCATGGAATAAAGTTTAGAAACATTAATGGAGAAGCAAAAAATGTCATTCCTCAGAAGACAGAAAAGTGGTTAATGGATGTGCGGCAAATGTTGCAAGTTCATAAAGCCGATACTGTTTTTAGCATTGGTAAAATTTGGATTTTTTTATATAGTTTACCAGAGAAAACACCGAAATCTAAAAATAACAAATGCATAGAAGAAAGAAAACTAGCCAAAGAACACTTAATGGCCTTTGACCTACAAAGAGACGAAACCTTTTCGCGCTTGGAAATTTTCAAGATGCTTAAAAATACCAAAACTACCAGGCAAATATAGAAACTGAAGGTGTGTTGCAAAAATGGGAGAGCGTATCTGGTATCAATTAATTAAGAATATAAAGAAATATACAGTTAGCCTATCTTCTTTCAAACTATACGATGGTATAATCAGAAGCTTAAATCAATAAAAAAAATTAAATTATTTTTTATATTTTAATAATCCTGTACTAAAGTTACATTAATGTGTGTTGCTAACCGCTTCCGTCGCCTAAGTTTCTTATAAACGAAATCACTGTAAAAGAAGATCCAAAAAATTTAAAGTTCTGCTAAAAGACTTTCTGCTAGATCCGTCGGGAGTGGAATAATTCGCAGCAACTTAATTATGAAAAAATTATGAAATTTGAAAATGGGGACGACGAATTCTTTATAAATTAAGCATTTGTTTTTAGTAAAATAACGATACATATGTACACCTAACACAAAGCACATTCAGATATATAATAAATTATTAATTGTGCACAAAAGCGTGTTTTGTTCTAGAAGTTATATCGCGAATAATAAAACCCTGTTATAACGTCAAAAGGTCACCGGTTTTGACGATGACGTTATAACCGAGTTCTATTGTATATGGCAAGAGTTCTATACCAGATAATAAATAATAACTGAATAAATCTGCTTTAAAGCTACAATAAAATTAAAGAAACAAAATAAAATATAGACACAATGAAATTATAGTCATCAGTAAACAGACAAATTTTGCACACAATGGTATTAGTGATAAAGAAATTAAAAATCAATGCAAATATTTCCAGTCTGCTTGGATGTTTTAAAATAAATTCAAACAACTTTTACGTTAACAATATTTATTTTATTTTGCATAAATTAAATAGGAATGGAATAAACAGAGATATATTATCTTACATTGTGATATATTCAAGGCTAGTTTTAATTCAAGCCGCTGGTTAATAAACCTGCAAAGCTTGCAACGCATAGCGAATTAATGAAGCACTAACGCTGACCTTTGACCAATCAATTTCAAAATCACTAGCAAACAAGCCTTTTTGGTCGCCTGTCGATTGGTGAAAACAGAATTTGGAAATTCCCAGCCGTTCTCGAGTTTTTGCTTGGACGGGCGGACGGACGGACGGACAGACAGACGGACAACATGAAGTTAGTAAGTGACTCCGCTTCGCTTCGCCACTTAATAATGGAACAATCATCCAAAAAAGTATAACCTTTTTAAATTTGCTAACTACATGTACTAAAATAGAATATAATCTGTCTCCCTCTCTCTATATCCATCTTTTTCTCACCCTCCTTTACGTTAAATTTCTTTTCGTTATCTTTTTGCCATGTTTGCATGAGCACGTGAAACAAATTCATGCTCAAAGCATTAATTATAAATGAGGAATGTCAACAGCGCCAAGACTATTAAATTTATCTCTTGAACTTCACAGATTTGAGGTCAAGAAGGTGCTCCGACTATTGGTTTTCAATCAGATACAAGGATATGGTGCAATTAGTAAGTTTAATTATCGGAGGCTTTATGAAAACGCCCCATCATTCCTGGATTGTTTGAAGCGACCGCAACTCTAAGATCGTGCAGGATATTCTGTTTGTCGAGTTTTTGTTTATAGTCACTCCAATCAGAACGGGTATTCGTTATGAAACATTAAGGAAATTTTACGTCCCCTCGAGATGGTTTGATTATTCCTCCAACATAATCCAAAATTTAATTTTTCTGTCGCATGCCCACACCAACCCCAGGCTGCCCAGAACCAGGCGAACTTTGAGAGGCTTTCAGCTTTAACTGAAGCGCGGCGGCGTAATCAGTGCGTGGGCCGTATATTTAATTACGGGAGATATTGTGGAAACGGCGAGCGTGGGACTGCATTCAAATTAAACCGGGGGGATGGGCAAAAACAAATTTCCAATAAAACCGAAGCGTTTGTTACTCGGTTATTAAAGGCTTGGCGCGTGGGTATTGGCGTAATTGTTGATTTACACGGCGACGGCAGCGCTCTGGCATGTAGGAAGTGCTCCCTCCTACCTGGTTTCCCAGCAATGATGCTCATTAGACTCTTGGCAAATTTGGCGTTTCCTGCCATTTCCAGTCGTCGGAAGCAAGCATTGTCTGATTTCACCTTGATAAATAGGAGCATCTTCGGAGATAAAAGTTTATCTAAATCCTTTAGTTTGACAGTTGATTTTTGTTCAAATGATCTCTGTAATATTTATGATCAAGCACCACACTTTTTCATTTTAATAATATTCCTTATCTTTTACTGTTAGCACTAGGGCAGAAGGGATTTGAAGTATAATAAAATAGGGGAGATAGTACATTATCTATAATCAAAGCTCGTTGGTCAACATTGTTTAGATATGTTGTGAAGGATAAAGAGACTTTTTGTAATACTGTTATTAACGAAATCGAAAAGACAAAAAACTGAAAAAATATCAAAGAAGAAATAATTCGTCGTAAATAGTTTATTAACTATAGATATATACGAAAAGGTCACAAAGGAGTAAGAAAATCAGTTAAAGAAATGATCTTTTGTCTTCTATTATCTTATTTGGTTTAAGAACGTCTGATAGTTTATCGTTTTCCTTCTTTCTGAAGACTCAGTTTTTTGACAAGACTTATTGGTTCGAGACACATAATGTAGGTATCATAATATGTTCTAACTCATTAACTATCAACATTCCCTTTAGCTTTTCCCTGCAATATCAGGTGATTCTACAGTAATGACCAAGATGAGAGGGAACATGGACATTCAGTTGAAACAATGCAGTGTTATTAATTTCCTAACGGATGAAGGTTGTGCAACCATGAATATTTATTAACGACTGTGAACTGTGTTTATGTCGGTACTGTTAGATAGTTATAATAAAGAGAAATAAATAAAAGTATAAAAAATAATATAGAAGACAATTTTACAGTACAGAAATAATAAAACTCAACAGTCAAAAACAACAAATATATAAAGATTCTCAAAAAATTTAACAACATTGGTTATCTTCAAACATCTATTAAAAGATACAGATGAAAGCATTAAAGAAGCAAAAGAAGGCTTGATAAAAATTGCTGAAAAATTTTAAAATACGCTATACAAAGGAACAAAACAATGGAAATGACTAAATCATCTCCAATCTTAGTTCTGAAGGATTATCCGATATCACCATATAATACAGAATGATAGAGTATTTGGAGAAGATGTAATTTTAGTAAAAATGTTAAAATTGGAAGCAAGTACTACTAATGAATCAATGACAAAACTTCTCAACCACTGTTTAATGGAAGGTGTAGTACTAGAAGGACGGTAAAATTACCTGGTGGTTTAACTTCGCCAAAAGGTAATGAACTGAAAATTGTCAATTATCGATGCAAAAACTTACTTCCCTATCTGAACATACAAAAAATAGATTTTTAAACAAATTATACGCCTGCCAGTTTCCAAAGTAAACTGGATTCCATAAAAGCTATAGCATATATAGTCTGTCTACACAGTGACAAACAAATACAATGAGTACAATAAACTATTACATTTCGCATTTGATTTATTGAAACATTCTTCAAAGTTATGAATAATACAAAAGTTTATTCCAAATATAAAAAATACCAAAACATACTAAATTTCGGTAACACGAGGAGTTAGACAAGAACATACCATCTCTCCAAAGTTATTCACTTTTGCATTAGAAAAACTTTTCGAAATTTTAAATTGCAATAAAAAAGACATTAAAACTGACGGTAGATATCTTTCCTCTTTGTAGAAGATATTGTACTTTTTAGACAAATTATAACGGAATTATAAGAAAGGTTTGTAGAACTATAAACAATATGTTCAGAAACTACAAATTTAATTAAAAGTTGTATGTATGGATGAGCAGATTTTTGAAAATGTTAAACAATACTTCTCTTCAGGACACAATCGGACAAGGAAAATCAAACCGTCGAAATAACTAGACGACTGACATGTAGTCGCGCATTAGCAGGTTGAAGCAACACGCCGCGTCTTCATTTTGCTTCAGTAATTTGCAGTACCGTTTAGTGGTAAGGCTCTCACGAATGGCAGACAATTTATCAGCAGAATTTTTTCCAGATTCCAAAAGACTACCATCACTTCTAACATGCTGCCATTCCAGAGTCTGGCGTTTCTTTTCCGGCGCCTCTTACCTGATCTATGATTTGTCTTTTGTGATTAGACACTCAAGAATGTCTTCAGATCAACTGTTGGCGTATCTCTATACACTTTTGTTTTTGTTGTGTACAGACCCTTGTTATATTCAAGTTCTCGTGTACACATTATCAAAAAAAAAGTCGAAAACATTGGAGTCTTTCAAGATCCTATCGATCATATTCGAGAGTGATACAACATACATTGCATATAAATAATAATATAAGTTATTACAAGTGAAATGAAAAACTATAGTCACTTTTCCAAAGTTTTAAAACTTGTGGAATAAATCAATTTAAATTGTTATCAACTTATGCTATGCTAGAAGTGAACACATAATGTCGAACACATTTCGCCTTGAGTGGGTTGTTATGCAAAAAAATTATGAAAATCAAGAGCTCACTAATAACGACGGCCTGGGAAATTTTACCCCCTTTCCCTCTCCGTTTTGACAGACCTGACCATAACATATATTTTCTTGGGCTTCATTTTTCTCTTAAATTTCACTGGTACATTCTACTCATTTGTATAAAACTTCTACCCCGGTGGTTTCTGAAGATCTGTTACTATTTTTGATCAGCAATTATCAACGTTTAGAATTTAACCATGGGGCTTGCGAGTACAAGTTGGCATTCCCTATCTTGATGCTTTAAGTTCGATGTATTTTTTTACTTTTCGAAACAATCAGGAAGAGTTTTTCCAAATCCTCTTACAACATTTGAGAGTTTGGTAAACTTCAATTATTTGCAATTTCTTTTTGGAAGGATTCTTGTTTTTGATGTGTTTGGATAAATTTAATTACCAGATATCTTTCTGATTAAGTACCACTTCGGTTTGTAATAAATGATTAAAATGTAAAAAAAACAGAACAAAGGGTATCTCAATTAATGAATTGTATATAAACTTTGGGGGCCCATTTACCTGTCTTTAACTGTCTTTAAATATATCTACAATAATATTTATCAAGAATCCCTAAACATTTTCTTATGTGTACTTGAAAGGAAGGAAATTTTGGTTTAAAATTCAAGTATTCAATAGAGTACTTGATAAGATTGTGATAGACGTGTGTCAATACACAATTCTAACTATTATGTGTCCAACTTAATTTGCAGCCTTAAATTTTAGTCCGTTCGTGCTCGCTGTGAAACATAACAAAGCGCCACCTGTTAGCTTTATAACGTACTGCAAAGGGTGTTCTACCTAAAACATACGCGGCACTGTCACTTTTTTGTGTTTAACTTAAAAAGAAGTGATTTGTGCTCCTTTAAGGGATTATTATGTTGCTACGGTACCAATAATAAGAAGTCCTAACGGTTTAGGAATGGAACTTTTAACTTCATGGTGTCGAAGTAGTTAAATATGAAGAACTGGAACAAGTTTCAGAAGAAGACTAGAAAGGACTTGGAGTAACATGTCAAGTCATTTTTAAGCGTCTCTGCAAGGAAAGCCGTTGAGTTCTACATAACAAGAGTAGACACTACGATATTGTTGACGATCATCGACTTACGTTAGAAGATTTTATTTCGTTAGATTTCGCCCCTTTAGATTACCACCTCTTTACGATGTTGCTGTTCAGTTGGCTGATATCCGTTGTTCTTCTCTTGAGGTCAAGGAATGTCATTTGTAAAAAAGAAAGTTAATGGATTGTAGCTATACCACAAAAACAGTTTTTCTATTGATATCTGCGAATTTCAGAAGTTAAAAACCAACATTAAAAACTGTAAATTTCATATACTTCATATGTCTTCAATTAAGCTAAGTACGATTGTACATCATTTAAGTTAATAGTTACTTAGCATTATTCAGTTTATCATTAAGAGCAATTGCAAAACGGAAATCAATTTAAGTAATAAAGACGTTCAATTTGAAGAACGAACTACCCAACTTTGGGCTGATCGTTGTCGCGTGGACGTCGCAGCTCTGGGGAAATTAAAGGGCAGATGTAGGATGGGCAGGTGTATCAAAAATACCGGCACCAGGTGGCCGAACATCTGCAGCGGCCTGATGCCTATAAATGCAATGTCTTATGCTTCACCGACATGCCTTTTAGAGCCGCGTTTTTCAACTCCGAGAAATACTACACGGCCGCCGCGAGTCGCGGCTTCCGTCTCTGCGTTCTTTGACCGATTTCCGAGTGTATCGGATGGCAAACTAACTGTACCCCTTTCTAGAGAAGAACGGAGCGGTTAGGGACAGGAAAATTGAAAATGGAGCACAGATTGCATTAAGCAATCGTTGATCCTTCATCTTTAGATTTTGTCCTCGAATACGAGCGCTGCTCCTTTATCAGCGACACCTTGGCGCCAAAGTAGTATAAGCACGTTGATTAGATTCGATACCTAGAAAAGAGCGTAATGCTGCTGCAATTGTGATAACACAACAATGGATTTGTTTGTTTGCAACAACCTTCAGCCTTACAGAGCGGCTCATTAAATATTTTTAGATTGCATTATTGTTTTTGATAATTAATGTTATTCATTTTGATAACCTCTTCAAGACCACTGCGATATTGAGGCGTATGAAGTTTTACCATTACATTTTAATAACGACACTACAGCATTTACAACAGTAGTACAAGGTGGCCCAAACTAAATGCCGAAGTTGAACTTTACACCTTTTCTTGGTTGGCAGTTCTGATACTTTAACAAGTGTTATCTAGGATTCTTCCGATTAGTAAATATGCTATACAACTGTCCGAAGGTCGATTGCAAAATTTGATGATTGGTAAATAAAGTGGATATCAGGTGGGGTAAAGTCCGTGAGAATATTGGCATGGCTAGTTAAACTGTCTCTGCAAATTCAAGTATGTCGATTTGATAATCGAATATTTCCAGAAGCTTTTACTGAAGCCTTGCATATTTATAAGTATAAAATTCAATTGATGCAAGAGCTTAAGCTTGCTGACCATTTTCACCGCTGACAATTGGTGAATTGGTTTTTAGAGCATTATCACGTGGATTCTTAGTTTAAGTTGAAACATTTTCAATTCGACGAGTTCGTAAACAAACAAAATTGTCGCATTGAAGTTCAAAAAAATTCTTGCGTGATCCATGAAAAGCAAATGCACCCCTAACAAGTCGCTGTTCGGAGTGGGTTTTGGACAGATAGTGTGATAGGTCCATGCGTTTTTAAATACATGCGGGAAATGCCTCTCACTGTTAATTGCGATTGTTATCGTTATCGTCACATGATAACCGTTTTTGACACCGACTGGTTAAAGTAGGACGGCGCCACTTGCCATACAGCTCGATCCACAGCGGATTTACTGTACCAACAATTTCTTGGTTTTGTAATTTCAGGAAAAGTTATCAATTGGTCAACAAGGTCTTGTGATTTAACATGTGATTTCTTTTTGTGGGGTGTCTAAAATTCAACTCTACACCAACAAACCACAAACAGTTGCCGATCGCAAGACATAGTTTTTTAATCAGAGATTGTGTACTTTAATATTCAATAAAATCACTTTAAAAGTCGTTCTATTTAAAATTTAAATTTGGTTTTCAATTTGGGCCACCTTTTATAATAGTAAAGAAACGTCGCTTTGCTATTGAGTTATTACTATCTGATGCTGTTGAACGATAATGCATTTTTTGTATTACCAATTGATAACCTTTTAAATGTTTTGCAATAATGAAATTGGAGGTATATTTTCTATTTAGCCTACTTAGCAACTAATTTAATTTTCCGTGTGAAAGCGGCGTAGTGCAGCGTCGCAGTCTATTTCCATCGAGGCCAGACTGCAGAGCAAATATTTAATAGTAATTAAAAGATATTGAGACGTTCAAATAGTTTCACAATTACTATCTGGCAATTACAACGGCCTAGACGCAGCAATCGCTTTGTTACTGGTCCAAGCGAAGGCTTCTGCGGTCAGAAACCCCATGCTACTAATCATTCGATAACAACATTTTATATCGTGCGCGATTCGGAAAAAAATTGCATTGGCGGCTGAAAATAGAACAAAGAACTGCGAGGAATTTGCAAAACAAAGGCGAGATAAGTGGTACTTTATCGGGATTATAAAATAATTAAAATGGGCGCAATGCAGATAAGCCACGAGAATGAGCTTTTAGAACTTTGAAGCCGATCGAACATGAATAAGAACCATAATTTTCCACATCCAGTGGCGCGAAATGAGGTCTCATAAATTAACCAATCTTAATTAAAATTGTTTGTAGATTAATTTGTGCCGCGCTGGCGTGTTTCAATTATGCTATATGTATACCTGATGGCTGAACATTACCCAAAACCAACAACTGAAGGAAGAAATAAGACATGAAATTGATAAAACAATATTTTACTAAAATTTCGTGTAAAAAATAAATTTAGAAGAAAGTAAAAATATCATACTAAATTGGATAATACAACCAATCAAGGAATTTATTAATAAACAATGCTAACAATATTAATAACATTTAGACTTAATGGCACAGAAAATTGTAGATAATTTGAAAAGTAAAAAACACATGAAACGCTCTAAATTTGATGGATGTGGCGGTGTACTGTCCATTTAGTTATAAGCTTAAAAAGAGAAAATTATAAAATAGATGTGCAACATTTTTGGCGAAAGATTCATCGTATCCAGTATAAGCACAACTAAGGGAAGAAAATTAAAGAAAGTCGTCAATATAACAGGATATAATTATTAATAGATTTCTTCGTCCTAAGGAAAGTGTCATCTAATTTCATTGACATAAAAGAAAGTTTTGATTTGGATTCTGGACTTTCTGGCTCAATTTAAACGTCTGTTTAGGAACAACTGACCAACTAGAAGCAGAAGCTAAGAAGCAAATCGTAGCATTCAACAATACTAAAGAAATTTACCGAATAAACAAATAAAATAGGAAATAAGAGCTAGAAAAAGTTAAGCAGCAGCAAAGATATTCAAATGGAAAGCCATCCTGAATAATAGGATACAAAAGTTTAGCAGAGAAATACATAAAATTAAAGAAGAATCTATGGCTTTGCAATTGTAAGATTTAATAGCAGAGGAAGAAACGAATTAGCCATTTTGAAAGTCCACAAAAAAAATTAACTCATTACTCCAATGAGAAAAAACGCCGGTCTTTGAGCTAGGAACAATAAACAAGCTGATATTCTCTCGGGGACTTTTCAGTCTATTTAAATGCAAGACGAGATTAAAATAGACGTTTTAGAAAATCATCTCTTGAAAGAAACTACCCCAGTTACTTCAAATTAAACAGCGAAGGAGACCAATAAAAAGCTCCAAGATTCAATATGATCACATGCAAAGTTTTAAAGGAACTGTTTAGGAGAAACTTATCCCTTCCATCTTGCAAAATAATAAAGGTAATAATGCTACCAAGATCCAGAAAATCTCCTCATAATGTGAAGTTTTACCGACCTGTATCACCGATTTCCATCACCTCCAAATTTCTTGAGTTTGACAATTAAGAAGTGTTCCTAAACAAAGTTTAAAGTTTTATGGTTAAAAAGTTAAATTTGTTTTCGACTGTACTACATATCTTGAAAATATTTAAAGGTTTTTTGAAAATATCCAGTATAATAGAGAATAAAAAATTTATTCCAAATTAACAGTCCAGGCGGAAATTTGCTATTATGATTAGATGGATTGGATCACGAACTTACTAAAAAAAATGCTTTAAACGCAGTTAAAACATTCAACAAAGTTTGGCATAAGGGCCAAGAAAATTCACAGATCATCCTTAGAAGCATTAATCTCAATTGTCTTTAAAGAAGACACCTGCTTATGATTTAATAACCCCCGTAATTTTTAAACGGTATACTAAGATTCAAGATCTTAAAGTGTTCTATTCCAATTCAGAATTCCAATTTCAAAGAAGTTATTTAATCGTACTGCAGCTACAAAGACTAGTAGAAATAGTTGAACAAAACAATTTATTACAGCCGCGTTTTTTAGACATTACTCGAGTCATCGATAGGGTTTTGGCCCAATGTCTGGTAACAATATTTTTCTTTTTTTTTGAACCGCACTATCATCAGTCGTTAATTCGGACAAGGTTGTTTGATGAATCGACTCCTTCCTCCACTTCTCGTGGTTAAAAAGGAGGCTAAAGTTTCAAAACATTTTTCCAAATCTTAAAAAACTGTGAAATATAGCGGAGTGTGGTTTTCGTCTTTTGATAGATTTAGGCATTATTAACTAAGTGACCTAACCGTTAGATAAAAAAATATAAAGTACGCCAAAAACAAATTCCAAAATCCGTTGAAAATGTTTTCGACATCTGTCGATGAGCGGGAGCCTCTTTAGATTTTTGATATGTTATAAATATCTTGAGGGAGATTTTATCTAGACACACAAATAATTCAAATCGGATAATTAAGAGAGGCCCAGCCTGGGCTCAAAGCGAAATATATATATATATATATATATATATATATATATATATATATATATATCAGTTTCAAACACGGGCCAAAAATGTAGATAAACAAAGCCATTTCTACCTCCTTCTCTTACCCCCATCCCCCCAACCCAGAAGGGAAAGTTAGAAATTCAAGCAATTTCCGTTTTTTCAGCTATGTCTTGCGAACGGAGAGAGATGAGGTGATTGCAACTTAGATGCTTGGCAATATGGAGTGCAATATTCTCTAGCTGTAGCTCGCGCGAAGTTATATACAGGGTGTACAAAAACAGGTACAACCAAAAAGATGTAATAGTGCGCATCTGATGCGTAGTGTAGATATTATACACATAGAGTTTAAGGCGTACTCTTAATTGAAAATAAGCTAAACAGAGTTGATATTCAGTACATTGTATTGATTACAGTATATGTGAGCAGGTCTAAATGTACATACAAGGTGCGAAAAATTATTAAAGCTTAATTCCTTTTGACCAAGGAGAATTTACCATTTAAAAACACTATACATAAAGTGTTATATTTTAAATAACGTTATATAATATAATATAGTACATTACGATACGAGTGCGCAAAGTAGGTCGCTTCGCTCGTGCGGGATGACCTACGAGCGCACGAGTATCGTATAATATTTTTTCTATTGAGTGCGCAAAGTTCGATACTGCGGTGCTGCGTGGGCGGAAGAAAGGGTGGGTTCGGGGGCGAAGCCCTCCCGATTAAAAAAAAATGTAAAAAGCTGTTTCAATATTTTTTACGATAAATTAAAAACTTTTTTTTAATTTATTATTACCATTATTAATATTAATTGTTATATTGCAATTAATAAACTGTAAATTTTTTAAAGTATTTAAATCAGCTGCGTTATTTATTGCTACATTTTTCTTTGAATCATCCTCGGATGCATCGTCACTGTCACTATTACAAGTATTTATAGACGCCATACTTTTTACTGTACACGTTCAAAAAAATATATGAAGCGAGACCTGCCTCGCGACTGACGTTCTCTGCTGTACTAAAAAAACAGCGAGTGAGAAGACAAAATATAGATGCAGGTTTTGACAGGTCTACTTAGTAAGATCAAGCTAGCGAGATTTAAACAAACCGCACGCTCATCTATTTTCCCGCACGCTCAGCTACTTTCCCGCACGCTCAGCTGTAGGGGTAAAAGCGTGCGGGAAAGTAGTACTTTGCGCACGATAGTAGGAAAAAATATTTACCACATCGTAGTAGAGCCGAAAATCAAATTAAAGTAGGGATTAAAGTAATTAAAACATTTTTTGTTTAGTTTACTGCATATGTCGTATAACTGTATATATGAGTTAGATTTCAAGAAAATCCATATTTGACTCGAAAGAAAACTACCTCGGGATCCCCTAGCTCGGATGACAACTACGAAAACATTGAAAAGGCATTTAGTCCGAGAATCAACCTCCCCCGTGCTAATTAAATTATGCGATTCAAACATTTAAAATGTCATGAAAACCATGTATAACATTTGTAAAATGTTGATCTGGTAACCCTAATAATAAAGAAATGGATTGTCGGAACTAATTTTTGCCGTTGGATTCTTGCTGACAGAAAGTGTTAATTTGGATGGAGTTGGTAATTTTGGACAATACGACGCCAAAAACGCACAATTGGATGGAACCAAGCGCTAACTGGGAGGTGGAGATTTTAGAAGCAATTTGTTGATAGAAGTGAGTCGAATTTTGGTTATTTTTTTCTGGACTAGGCGTAAAATAGGCAGACAATTGTAGATATGGTAGCAAAATCATGCTTTCATAATGAGGCTGTAAGCACATATGATTGGTAAGTTCAAAATACCTATTTAAACTTGATTTAGAATTTCCGAGGTATGATAAAAAACAAAGTTTATGAAATGGGTCAATTTATTAGTAAAGACAAGTTGTCTGTCGAGATTAGAGTGATTTTATGCTAGTATAATAATTGGCAGTTGTTGATAAAAAGAGCAATTAGATCATCATCCAAATTTTTTAGGTATCACCTAGGATGTACCACTTTCATTACCAAGATCCTAATAAGAAACCCCATTTAATGTAGGTTTTATTGACAATACATAAGGTGATCTTCAAGAAACCACCAGAAGGACGTATAAAATTTGTTATAATCTGCTTCCTTTTTGTTTTGTGCGCAAAAAAATTGAAGCATAATTAAATATTAAAAGACCACGTAATTGAAATGGGAAAAACAAGTTTAGACATACGCGCACAAATACACGTGCAAGTGACTTATTGACAGCTAAGACATAAATATTATCGTTAATTGGATTGATATTGAACGAGTATATAAGTTTTTTGTATATTATCGCTACGAAGATAAAATCAATAAAGCTGCAGTTTAAACGCACAAAATAAAATACGAGGTCTAATCAAAAATTAATGTTACAATGGTTTTCAAATTTTATTACATAAATTTAATTTAGGATTATAGTTTTAGTTCTAATTTTCATTGTTCTGTATTTTTAGGCAAAAAGCGGTTCGAGAAACAAGCATCCGGTACCTTTGTCATCCGTAACGTTGTCCTGCACACATAAACACAAAATTGCAAAACCGCAAATAAAAGCCGTTTAAAAAAACGAGCTCTTGCGAGTTTTACACCTGCCATTGTTGAGCACAGACTTGGAAATCTGCGGCGCGTCGAACACAAAGGTCCGCTGGCCACGAAACGGGCCTATTGTGCCGCGGTTTACAATTTTTAACTTCAACCGCCGAACGGCCGTTTTCCCACGTTCGCCGACTTTCCCACAGTAATCCATGCTTGTATCTTCATTTTAATTTGGTTCAAGCAGAACTGGCATGCGTATAATTAGAGCCATCCCACTTTCCGCGAAAGATTTTTTTCGAGCTGGAAAATATCTGCGGGCTGTCATTTTGCAATTAGCTAACGCAAATTGTATTTTTGAGTTATTAGTTGGCAGACTAAACAGAGCATTTGTCTATTTTCAGCAGCTCCTTTGTAAACGGATGGTGCGAAGGACTTCCAATGAACTCATCCTAATTATAGCCCCGCTTTTGGGTTAACATTGATTCTCCATTAATTAACTTGCGTTCAGAAATTATGAAGAGGACCGATCTGGCGAGCCACTTCGCAAAATATTTCCTCAAGTATTTAAATTTGCGACGAGAAAATACGAGATTTGTTTACTTACGTTATTAGTGGAAGAAGGCCTCGTCACTGAAAGCATCGTCGCAAGAGAAAGTTCCATTTGCATCGCACTTTTCACCTCAGAGTAGGGAGAAATGAGGACGAAAATTTTGTTTGGCCGTTGTATTTATATGTGAAGTCGTTTCCTGATAATTTTTTGTATAATTATCGATAAGTGTGCGATAACGGCCATATGGGAAGGGTTTAAAGGGAAAACGCAGAAACCGATTCGCTGAAGTTGCTATTATGTGAGAATTATGATAAATGGAAAAACAAGTTGATATTACAGATTAGAGCGATTTTAAATTAAAGTGTGTCAATCTAATAGATTAGTAAAAAAGTGATAAAAATAAGTCAATCTTATTAAACAATGTTTTATCCATTATGCTCGGTTACCTTGTGCCACCTTTTAAACAATTTCGCGTTGTTCCAAGAACCAGTTATAGCATTCGAGGTGTTTTGCAAAGAACCACACTTGCGTGAAGCTCAATATCGTCATGGTGAAACGCAACACATTTACGAATTACAAATTCCGTTCGTTTCTGTTTGCTGGCATCAATTACTTTATCCAGTTTGAGACTGTATGTATTCAAATTAATTAAAAAACAATAACTTTTAAGACCCTTAAAACACCTACGTAACTTTGCTCTTTCTCCTCAAGCTTTTTAGTTAAATGCTGAGGTAGATAAATTATTTTCTATCGCCTGCTACGGTACATATCAAAAATATCTTCACAATCATCTCTTAGACAACCGCATTATTACTCCTTGTTCGAAGTGAACGCAGATACTTTACTATTTTTCGTAACTGAGTAGGCTAGCCGCCAGTCATCTGAGTCCCAGGAATGAACCGGGGTACCTCCTTATCGCAGCCAAGCGTCTCAATCTTAATATCAAAATCTCTCGGCCCAAATTTAATACACCAATTCTGACACTGCTTTTAAAGCATCTGCACAACATACATTACATAAGCAGAATACGGCGAAAATGTTCCTTTTATAAATTAATTTTGACCTGATGTTAAACAAATAATTGTTTAATAAAACCGCACACTTTAGCTTTCTAAAGCAAACCCAATATATGTCAAGTGTCACGTTACATAGTGGACTTTCTCTTTAAAAGAAACATATGTCTATCTATTGGAAAAAAGTGCAATTACTTTTTGATCAACCCACTGTATAGGAGGTGTTTTAATGTTTTTTTTTGTATTCTCCTGTTCTACATAACCGAGTCCACTACTCTTCATATAGTCAAGATCTTTAAGCTCTTTTCTGTTGTTTGTTTTTTCCATTTTTATATCCTTTTATGAATCTGCTTCCCCATTTTGCGGTGAACACCGGTAAGAAAGATTTTTATTTATTTCTCCTGATATAAGCAGAATCCAACTTTTTCGCCCCCGGATTATAAATTAGTTAAGTGATATCTGGATATTTTGGCTTCTATTGGATTACTCTCCGCTTTTAATAAGTGAAGCTTACGTCAGAATTTCAGTATACTCGTCTCTCTGTCTGTTCAAAAATGATTATATAAGTTATGTCTACCAAGTTTAGTATTAATTAATTTATTGTGACAAACGTTCGACCATGGAACTGCATCAACTAAATTATTGTTTTAAGTTGATAGACGATGAAAATGTATAAATCAAGGCAATATAATTTTCTACGATTGCACCTTTGCTTTTATGACTGCTAGAGTGATTTGCAATCAGGCCCGTCGAATAGAGCGAGTACATCTCCTTTGTTGAACAATTCTAAGCACGTCGTGGAGTGCTGTTTTTGCATCGAAACAAATTTCGTCTAAATTAAATATTTTGCCTTGAAAAAGCTTGTAGTATACGATACACGTCCGGTTTCGTCACACACGCAACGTTAACTTTTTAGGCCTTCGGAGTTGTAAATGGTGATTCACTTTGTTCACCTCACGATTACTCGCGCTTAAAAAGGCTATATGCAGCCAGTTGACAACGAGTGAAAATATAGTAACCTGGTTTTTAATACATTTTTATTTTCTTCATGTCCAATATTACCAATTCTGTCAATATTGGGAGCGAAATGCATGACCTAACGTAATTTTAAATATGAAAGCTGTATCCCAAAGAAATTTATTTGATTGTAAGCAACAATTTATTAAATGCGAGATTAATTCGTGCCATCTTTTGCGGAGTTGCTCAGTCCAACTCTTCTCAACATTTTTGAGAAAGAGAAGTATTACCTAAGAGATGTGCTCCCAAGAGGTGATGATCTGAAAGGGCAAAAATGCCGCGCGTAATAGAGAAATATTTCTTCTTAAATCGATCATAGTGTCTACTGTATTTCTCAGCTGTAGTTTGGGATGCCGAAGAACAAGAAGTTATAGTCTACTTAACTGTTTCGAAATGCCACGAGTGCTTCGTTTCTGTTGAGTTTAATCATGAAGATCAACCGCGTTTTAGATGAAAGAGGTTTCCAAGCTGCTCTTAATGCCAAACCTCTCTGACATGACTGTTTGTGTCAACTCAACTTGGTGCACAAAATCCAAGATAATAATATGATCCAAACGAGTTGAGATTTATCGCCAGTTGCTTGAATGGCAAGCTGTATAGTGAGTAACCGAGACGTGTTTACAAAGTCTTAAACCAAAAGCCTTTAATCAACTACAAACGAGTTCTTTAACAAGATAACACGCTTGATCATTGTTCCACAAGAACAAAAGTGAAATTGCTGAGCTGGATCTAGCTTACAGACCTAGTCTTGCACCTTTTGATTATGATACACTATGCATACTTTTTTGATAAAGTTGAAGAAGCGTGTTAAGAATTATTTGTTCCGACAACTTCAGAGTGTTGGCAAAAAGAAATTATGGGCTGTATTTTGAAGAATAGTTGTTTTAAACATTACTTCTTGTATAACAATAAAAATGTTTGCAAGTGCTAGGATTCTTTTTTATGATATAGTAGTATAAATTTGAATAGCTACTATCATCAATTGAAGTAAGAGACCGAGAATTAAGTTGCCCACCTAACAAATTAACAAACCACTTGCAAATTGTTACTTTTACGGCATCACTCTATGTATTACATAGTAAAACCATTTGTATTGATAAACTTAATTGGAAAATGAAAACAACACAGAAACTTTTTAGTAACTATATATATTAAGTAGTAATCATTTAAATTTTTATAAAAGATAAGCGATAAATTGTTCTGCATTTAAAGTTGTCCTTGCGTGAACTTCATTGTTTTCCCAGAGGGATTCTACATTAGGAAAAAGGTTGTTCACCGGTTGTAATGACTGTGTAGGTTGTATGCATTTAAACTAGTTAGTCTAATTTAACAAGCCATATAAAGTATAATCGCATTTATATTTGTCCGGTAATTAGAGGAAGAAGCTTTCTCATAATTTTATCATGTCGTTCTTTTGTACGTTTGTATAACACAAGATAATTAGGTAGCTGAATATTATTTTTGTTGCTAATCAGTGCTTTATTCATTTATTTGAATTTTTTATTGTAGTTGAGGTTCGAAAAATTTTTATCATATAAAATAAATAATAATCATATTCTAAGTCCTATTATAAGTTCTGCTGCAAATATTCGAGAGGTAAATATCATATCAGCTGATAATACAAAATTTATACTTAAAATAAACATTATGGCGCAATGTAGAAAGAAATTACTAATAAAATTTTCTATAACTCAAAAAAGGTAAAATGCTAGAGTATAACGCATCTGGACGAGAGTCATGTCTCGCGCCATTAGTTGTGACTTTTGAACTATAGTTTGTTTGTTACCTACTGATTTTTTGGTCAGGATAATATCAAACTAAAGGCCAGTTGACGAGAACAACTAATTAGAAAATAGCGTAACTATAAGAATATAAACATAAATGTAATATGTGTACAAAAAGGTAGATGTTCTTGGAGAGCAAAATAAAAAAAATCGACCACCCTTAAATCATCATTTTGTCAGAAATTTCGTGCTTTCGCCATGGAATATTGTGTTATGTTATTTAAGCAGGACAAAGAGAAAACAACTGTTAATCTCGAAAGTGCAATAGACGACAAACCAAGAAATGGCCTCTCGAGATACATTAAAGCAAACCCGCTCATGACAATTTTACAAACAGAAGAGTAAAATATCACCCAGTAGAATGTATTAACAACACAGTTTCAAGGAAAAAAAGGCCAAATGATTGGGGTCTTAATCTGGATGTCAAGTTTATATGGTAAACGTAAAAAATGAGAAATAAAAATTCAAATATAAAAATATGTATTGGCTGTTGGGAAGAAACTCCTAATTGTCTATCAAAAACAAAATACTAGTCTACCAGCCAATCGTTAAATCAATATAGACGTATGACCTTCAGCTGTGGGGCTGATAAAGAAAGTAATTATAATTGCCTCCCAATATTCTAAAGTACTAGAGTATATTGTAAATGGTTCTTGGTATGTTTGGAATGAAAATCTTTACAAGATATTCTAGAAGAAGTCACGAGGAGAGGCTTCATAAATACCCTCACGTTGAAGTTTCTAGACAATCAACATCTAGAAGGACGGCTCAAGAAGACTAAACCATTTCAGTTTGTATAACAGTATAATAAACAGTGTAATGTAGATCACAACGCATATTAATCTTAGGATTAGATCCATTGTATACATATAAAAAAAAATAAGTGGAAGAATTCGATGGAGTTGTTTTTCATAAGCTTGTTATTGAAGTTAAAGTATCTTTCCGGTTAATACAAAACATATATATTATTATTTTGATATATAGGATCCTGTGAGCCAAAATGGATCTAGACTACAAAGCGATCAATGCAAACCAATTTATGAAGTGGATTCTTTAAATAAGATAAATAATTGCCAATCGTCCTATGAGAATATTCAACTTCTTGTTTGGAGGTTAAACCATTATCGCTCAGTGTCCTATCTGTATGACGGCAACTAATTCGCTGATTGCTATTTTGCCGAATTCATATCATACCCGCGGGCATGCGCATGTTATCTACCATTTCTCAACTTTATATTCCGCCAGCAACATTTCCGTTTTTACGCCCTGTGACTATGATATATTTGTTTGTGTAGAGTGATAAAGAATGGCAACATAATTCTTCTATAATTATACTAAAATACATGGCGTTCCAAAAATTTAATGGTTTTAATTAAAAAATATTAAATAAAATTAAATCCATATTTACCAACATTCAAATTAATGTTTTTCTTTTTCCAAACGCAGTTGACATCACAGACTAGTGGTTTGACAGTAATTCTTTTTAATTTGAAACTACGATACATTTCTCCTTCCAACTCATTGATTGTTGCAGGATTTGTACAGGAAATCTTATCTTTGATCTATTTCCCTAAAAAGAAATCCATTGAAGTGAAGTCTAAAGAATGCACAGGAAATTTAGTTGGATGTGATTGAGTATTCTGTTCTGAAACAATTGGAAACTGTCATTGGCAATAGTAATATTGACAAAGAAGACAATGAGAGTCTAACTGAACGTCATCATTAACAAATAAGAAGAAATCAGGGAAAAACCCCAAACTGATTAGAAAAAGCTTTCGTCTATGTACAACTTATTTTTGGAAATAAAAAATCTTCACTAAATATTTTGAAGAATTTTTCACAGATTACGTGTTTGAAATTATCCTCAGGGAAAGAATTTGTCACGCTACAACTATAAAAAAAACTTTGTTTTTCTATTACTGGAGATAATCTAAAAGATTTTTTTGTTTCTTTAATGCTAACGGAATATCATGCGCTAGCAAGCTGCCGTGATTAGTGGTTTGAAAATAAGGACTCGGGGAACCTTTGGCAAAAGCGGCTGTAAGTCGCAATTTCTATTTGGACCTGCAATTTTGTCTAAACTTTCAAGACAATGCAAAGGCTAATTAAAACCAAACTAGCAGGTAATTTTCATTTGTTATCTATGAATAAAATGATTATACGTTATCATGGAAATAATAAAGCAAAACAACCTATCGATAAACAGTCATAAGTTTTAAATTATTGTATTGTGAAAGGGAGTCAAAATCAGCTGCTGAAATGGATTCGTTAAGAATACGAATAGTCAAGATTATGCTATAAACTGCCGAACACACACAGTCACATTGTATAAAATTTTCGTTCCTTTTTTCTCAATCGATGCCCTAGTTTTTCCCACAAATACTCATTCTGATCGAGGTTATTTGAGGAAAGTCAGCCTATGATCACTGAAACATTTTTATATCACTTCGAAGTATGGAGTTGTCTTGTTTGAAGATCAAAAATGGTGTAAAATACAAGAAACACCGTACACCTTAGCCCTTTCAAAGAAAAAATTTTAGGATTCTATACACTTCCTTCAGTATAATTTTCATTGTTCAGAGTTCTGTGTTGGAATTGCGAATAACTGCTTTATCAGTTTAGCCTGAATCTTGTCGGCAGACTGAGATTTTTGCTTTCCAAATGGGATTTAACTTTTGGGAACAATTACAAGTGACGAGGTAATATATCTGGACTATGGGATGGTTGAGTCACCTGCATGACATGTGATAAACTCGTTTTTGTCGTTTTGCATCTCACAACCGACGAAGGATATTGATGTAGTAGTTATTAGTAATTTTTTGGCCTGGTTGAGTGTATTCGTAATGAAAAATTTCTTCCCAATCAAAAAACACGGTTAACAACAGGTTCTTAATCTTGGTGTGATTTTCGGGGATCTTCCTTGGACCTGGTGAACCAGGAATCTTAAGTTGGGACGACTAGTTTAAGAAAGCAGTTTTAAGCAAACCAATACGTACACGTTCAATATTTTTCAGCGTTTTTCTCGTTGTTTTCAAAATTTAGAGCATTTGCAATATATTCTCAACTATCTCCAGATAGTTTGTACCATGCTTTTTTTTCGTATTGCATGGTTTCCGAAAGCCTCCTGAGTTTTAGTGAATTGCAGACAAATGTTCCAGGTCCGCAAAAAATCAGATTCAGATTCTCTGTCCTACTAGCTTGGTCATTACAGACGCAATGACTCACCCTAACTGCCAACTGACCCGACCAGTAAAGTCGGCCTTGTTCATGCATGTGCATTGTAGTTCACTCTAATCATCTGCTAGGTTATATCGCTACATTAAATTTCTATTTTATTTTTTAATCTTTAGTTAACAAATCGTAAAAATATGATAGTCATTTCACTTTTCACACTTTCTTTTAAGTGTGCCTCATAATAAATTTTCATGTTCTTCAATTGCTCTAGAGTTATACTAAACGTTCCTTGATTTAGTTTTTACAGCGTTGTCAAATTACTTTCATACGTTTGTTAAGTAGTGTAGGAGTCTGGTTCAAAGTAAGAAAAGCAAGCTTAAGGGTTTCTAATCTGAACAGTCTCTGTATTTTATTGTTTGGCGTTGTAGTCGCAAGTCATGGTTCCATACGTACGCTATAAAACTTTCTGTAACTTCTAGTGCTGGCCACTTGACTGGCGGTTTATGTAATATTTATTAAATGGTTGGAGTGTTTTAGGACGGATTAATGTGAAAAATACTCAAGGGTTTTAATTAAATATTGATCATAACAGATGGAAATCCGTTGGTCCAGACTACAGAAGGGTAGGGTAACAATTCGATTCCATCTAGTACTTCCAATTTCTGACTGGTTCTTTGACTTTTATGGTGTTTGACGTTATTCATCTGCAGCAACACCCGTTTTAGACTAACCATATACCAAGATAGTATACATTATGACGAGTTATTAATAATAAAGCTCGGGGGTTATAGTGTGAACTTCAAGAATCATTGAAAAAGCAAGTCATATCCACGTAATTCTACCAGACGCATAACGTCAGAACTCTTACGTCTTGCTTAACCATTGGTTTGATTTCCTTGGACTCCGTTTTCGGTGAAAGAATTACGATCTTGGGGATTGTCAAGCAGTTGGTGTTATTGGTAATTTTCTCCCGCAAGCAGCCAGAATTTCAACATTCGAATTGAATGTGTTGTCTACATCTGCAGTTTTATGAAATGAAATTGAGTACAACAGGGAATAATCTACAAACTGCGCTCTTTAATCTGATCATACATTACATGTGTTTAACTCCCAACTGACCCGGTCAGTACAAGCGTACTCACTCACGCATACGCATTACAGTTAACTTTTATCGATTGTTCAATTATTTCAACAAATTATGTAGGCTCAAAAAAATATAAAACTTTTGCACCATCCTACTAATATAGGCATCTGCTTTATAATTTCTTTTTTGCCTATTTTATTTTATTAGTAACATTTTTCCAAAATAAATAATATAAATTAATGTGTTGTACAGGTATTATCGCTAATACACTGAAATAATCAATAATACTGGACATTCTAGTTGACAATCTTAAAGAACAAATTATAACAACAATAAAATAATCCTAGGCTGACCTCTAACGATCACATGACTTACGATTCCAAATGTTAAAAGGTATTTACTGACCTCATCCTACTATCTTTATGTTTAACAATACGAAACTTGAGTCAGTTACTTATAGATGGCAGCTTTTGAAATGTCAAGTAGGACAAATTTTTCATTACAATAAGCTTCTCTATAACAATTAAATAATTAAACGGTATATTTTAATTTAACAACAAAAAAAAAATGAAAAACACATCTAAATCACCAAAGCTCTACATTAAAAAAAAATTCGATTTCACTTTTAGAACAGTGACGTAGACAAATGACAATTTTTTGAGTAATCCAGTGTACAACAGTAATTAGGTTTTTCTAGAAAGAATTTTAAGACATTAACCCGATAAACACAAGAATGCAGACAGCGTTCGTCAATAATTAACGTAAATACCAGCAGTATTTCTTGTAAAATAGTTTTGAAATCGTTTAAAATAAACATTTTTTTGAAAAATACAATTCATTGCAAGTTCCGGCAAAGTAAACACAAATTATCAAAAAGCATTAGATTAAATTATACTTTCTTTGAAAAAAATTGCAACAATTAGAAATAATTAATATGCATTAGTTAGACGGTAATACCAAAATTTATCAATACATGAGTACTTTTTAAAATAATACAAGAGGCGTTCAAATATAAACTCAATTTTCTTTTTTACTCCCGCGAGATAAACGGGGATACCCTCACATTCAGATACCTAAAATTAATGCTTTTTTAGTCAGTATCGTGGTGTCTTAGCAACGGATGATGATCAAGTTTCTCACAATAAAAACCATAAAACTATCTGAAATTTAGAGAAGACTTAAAAGTACAGCTCTAGTACGACATCCTTAAGAAAATTCACGTAAAGGAGTAGTATAAACATATTTTGGAAAGACAAGAAGCAGTTGATGTGAAGGTTACGGACGTAGTCCGAAGACCAGCGTGATCAAGAAAAATATTCGCATTGTTCGCCGCTTTCTCGAGGATAACCGCCGATTAAGTGTTGTTTAAATTGCTTCCGCCACCTTCAAATAAAACAAAAGTCGCTTATCGTCGAAAAAGAGACGAATTTCCGATCTTAGATATTATCCTGCTTCGTGGCAATATTATGCTCGCTACAATTGCCCTAACTCGACAAGATGAGTATTTATTCTAAATTATACTAGAACATTCTCCCTAGAGTTCGTTTTGAGATTATTATTTGTTTGAGCTGTCACGATCACCTTTATTTACAATAGCGGGATTAAAAAATAACCAATCTGTTAAGAAAAAAGGAGTTTCTAAGTCAAGGGATTATGTAGAAAAATAATTTTATATGTTTGTATCTTTAGGATTCTTCAGTATAATAAAGCCATTTTTACAGAAGACACTAATAGGAACAGTAGATGGAGACTGCGAAATTTAAATGGGGCGCATGCATACAAGAGACGAACTATGTTAAAAAAGTTCAAAACGGCTGACACAGAGATTGTGGATAATGTCCACGAAATGGTTTTGGTAGATCGACGAATAAAGGTACGTGAAATTGAAAAAGCTCTGGCAATCTTTCATAAACAAGTAGTTTGTATTCTATATAAATTTATTCTAAAAAGAACTTTAGCTTAATTTAAAACAGAAATACGAATATGGTGTTTGTACCAGCATTTTAGAACATCAGAAAAATTGTGCTAATTGATTACTTTCAAGAAGAAAAACAAGTTGAAAACAGCAATTCACAAACCACCTTGAAATGATCAAGAACAACTGGTGCTCCACAACACTCTGATCCATTCAAAAGATAATAAAAGCATATCCCGTTCGTCTTATTTGCCTGATTTGGCTCCTACTGTCAAAACTCAAAATCTTACTGGCTAGAAAGAGATTTGTTGTTCACTTTAATTATCTCTATTTTATCATTTGGGCGACATATTCGATCCTTCTCCATTTAATTTCCTAATACATTCAGCTAAGTCCTTCATTTTAAATCTTTACCCATATTCATTTCATGAGTCTTTTCTCTCGTATAATATATATCCCATAGTGACCTTTTCCATATCTTTGTAACGTTCCAAATTCCAAACTTTTTCGAAGAAAGGACAGGTCTCAGTTCTACACAATAAGATTGGTATTACGCATTGCTGCAAAGTTTCAACTTTCAGTTTTAATAAATTTTTTGAAGGATATAGTTGAATTTTTCAAAGACTATCCAGAATATTATATCTATTCAAATTTACTGTGTTTTGTATTTCTTTCGATAACGTTATTTTTCGATCTAGATATGTAATTCTTCTAAAATGTCTACCATCTCTTCGTCTATTACAACTTGTCTATCTTCATAGTTATTATTACTATAGTTCTTGTTTCATAATTTTTATGTTATTCATGTTTATTGTTAGACCCATTTTTTGTTTTTCCTTCAGTTATTTTAACATTTTTATTGTCCTCGCGTTTTATTGCATCATCCGCGAATCTGGGATTACCGATATAAGAGCTTCTTATGTTAATTCTGCTTTTCCCAATCTAGATTTTATTTGTGGCGTTCAAAGGTGATTAGCGATATAATAGAATTTCGTCACTAATCTTTTATTATAAAGAAGCTAGTACTTCATTAAAGGTATTCCACTTCAATGCAATTTTCCATTGCCCCGACAGGCAAGTGTAATCAGCAGACTAAAGCTCGTCGTTGGAAGGAAACCTTGTCTTTTAGTTGCGTCAAATAAGAGTATAGTCGTTTTGAATAACATCTAGCGAATAGCGGTGTATCCGAAAGCTTGCAGAGCGGTCATTGTGCGGTGACTAATATGTAACCGCGCATTGTTGAAACAACTCATTATGTCATTTTATTTGTATCAACTTTGATAATTCCGAATATTTAAAATTTATTCTATCGTTTTAGTATTGACCGCATTTTCAACGGGCCAAAGATTTTATTGTAATCAACAAGGATGGTATTGACTGGAATATTATATGATAAAGCCTTTTCTATCATAATTCTAACGTATCGAATGTCTTCCTTATATTTTTGTCTCATTATATTCTTTCATAATGTTGAAATTTTAAATAGATCTGATGTTATTTGCCTGCTTTTGCTTTAGAGTTGATTTATAATTTTTATGTTATTTTTAGTTGTCTTCGAAGTATTGTCAAACTCTTGTTTTATACAATAATATAATTTATGAGCTTTTCATTATATTTGTTTATGTCAATTTTCACGTTTTTAGAATAGTTTTATTGAGTTCTACGTATCCGACATTCGATCGGTTTCTTTTTTTCACTACTCTTCTTATTACTTTTTTAGTTTCCTAATTGAATTTTATTTGATTGTTTTTTAGCCTTTTGTCACTTCTAATATAATTCAGTTCGCTTCTTCTATTTTATCCTGTGGGCTTATTTTACTGCATCATAATTTAAATTTTGTTTGTTCTCTTAGTAGTTTTGCGTCCATTTTTTATTTTCTTACTGTTTGTTTCGTTTTGTTTTTATATTTTCTTCTTGTTGGGAATTGATTTACTATCTCTAGGTCGTTCTTTTTTCTTCATTATCTCCCTTTTTCCCATTTAGGCCGTCCATGATAATTTAATTACATACAGTATTTAGCTTTAGACCCACCAGGGACTGAGAGCCACGCATCATTTCCACTTTCACGAAGAGTTTTTCGCCTTAACTCACTGCGCTGGCTAGACAGGTTGGTGGATGGTGAAGTAAGGAATAAGGAACATGTTGTAGGAAATGGTGATTAGGGCATGATTCCCTCACGGAGTTTAGGAGGCGGAACAGAATAAAGACTTGCACGTGGACAGTACATAGAAGTCTATTCTTAAGTATGAGGTCTGTTAAAAAGTAATGGAACTTATCCTGGAGACGTGAGGTTAGCACCACAGCGTTCAATATAATTTCAACTTTTATTTTCGGTTTGTTGATTATTGGCCTTGTCCTTGTGTTATTTTTTTTAATTAGAGGTAGTTTGTGTTGTTTGCCGATTTTCGTAATGAGTGATTTACGGAAGCGGTGTCACAATGTAAAATTTTACGTAAACTTGAAAAAAAGTTTATAAAAACTTACTATGATAAGTCTTTAAATCGTATTAAAAGTGGTCCTCGCTCTAATAGGTTATCAATGTCAACAGACCAATTTCATGTTGAAAAAAACATTGTTTTGGTGCGTTCCAATCGACGATTCAAAATAGGGGAAGTGGTAGAGTAGTGTAAAATTTCAACTAAGTTTTTTTGGCGTATTTGAGAAAATTACAACAAATTCAATATAAGCTTCAAAAGACATCCTAAAAATGGCTTATGACGATTTTAGAATTTTAGAATCACCAATGTATGTCAATGAGGCCAAATAAGCCTGAACAAATTACACTCTGAACAAACTTTGTATCTGGTTGAAGAGCATAATAAGATTAAAAATATATGTAGTGGTATAAATTTGCTTTATCATGCTTTTGTCTGATTTCCAGAAATATTATAGAGATATTTCTAAGAGAAATTTGATAACAATTTTAAATATAAACATTCATGACAAAGTAGATGGTGAGCTCATGGGAAACTTAAATAAAGGATTAATACGTGTACCTTTGTTATCTGCATCAAGTCAGTTTTGCAAGAATGGGTGTGTTTTTGAGAAAAAATAAACAAAAAGTCACTTTGAAATCGTAACTCTACTAATTTAAAGAATTACCTACGGCATTGTTTCTTTTTTATTAACGAGTAATTTATAAATTTCAATAGACTACTGCCAATTACAAGGTCTATCTGAACAAAGAAAGCAAAAAGTGGCTTACCAAAATTCATTCCCTTTATTAGATTTCAAAGGTATCAATAACTTTCTGATCAATTCAGATATGTCATTTTACTCTCCTTACTTAATCCTGAAGCCTTCTATACCCTTTCAGGTGTAAGACTTGTAGGGGTTGCGTTATTGGCTAGGTGTTTTACTCTCCTTTTCTCTCATTCTGTCTATGCTTTTCTTGACATTTCCTTGATTTTCTTTCTACTTGTCCTTGTGTTACATACTTTCTTTATTGTTCTATCCTCGTTTATTCTCGCTACAGTTTATCTCTAAAGGCATTGTTTCAAAATTTTGTGTTTTCTTGTTTTATCTTTTATCCGCCTGAGGTATCTCATTTCTATACCTTGAATCATGCTTTTTGTCTTTGTGGTAGGGTCAATATCTCGGAACCATACGTTAGGATTGGAATAGTCACATTTTTAAATATTTTTATCTTTATTTCTTTTGGTAGTTGTTTTTTTTTCTAGGAGTGGGGGTTTAATTGCATTAAATATACTCCCCCCGATCTTATTCTTTCTTCTATTTTTCGATCCAGTTATCCATCTTGTGATGCCACCGAGTCCCAATATTTTAAACTTTTTACTTGTTTGGTATGTCTTTTTGTTTCGAAAAAATATGTCATTTTACAGTATCATTTTTTCCGCACTTACAGGCACTGCAGCCTCAAGGGCTTATTTGCCCTAGGACCTTCACACACACCCATGGGTTTAGCGAGACTCGAACACGCGCGCGCCGGCTAGAGGACAGAGCCAACTGGTTGAACCATCTGAGCCACCGCGTCACCTTTACAGTATCGTATATGTTTATTACACCAATTTGTGAATTTTTCTATAGAGTTGATATTACTGTTTCAAAGTACAATAATTGTTAAAAAATAATTATAATAATAATAATACTAGCGAAGCTGAAATTAGGGTAAGCTATAGCTTTTACTACAAAGTATGTCCAAAAATATCTAGTCAATGTTAATATCATTTTTTGTACACATTATATGGTTTTCTACTTTTCAGTCAATATTAAATAAGAACTAATGTGTGTTTTTCATATGGAGCTGTTGGGAGTTTGGAAACTCTTAACATTTTGTCTACAGTTGCGACAAACATGTTCAGAAAAATATCTTCTTAAATTAAATTAATATTTCGTGCGTTGTAGCTTTTGTATTCGTACGCGTACAGTAAGTTATTGGTTGCCCTGACTTTTTTGTTGGGTAATAATCTGTTTTTTGACCCTTAAGGGCGACAAACAAAGATTTCAATAAAAATCGTTTCCGTTAAGATTATTTTTCAATTTATGAATTTTAACTCTTCTTTGTATAACCTATAGTAAAAATGTCGACAATAAGATAAAATGTAAATGTTTACAAAGTCAATTTTATGGTCCGGATTGTCCAAGACATGTTAAGCTATGGCTTTGGGGATCAATTGAAGCGTAGTTTTTGCTGGTGTTCTTTTATTCTGGTACTTTCTCGCGTCCTTGGCTGGTTTGTTTAGTATGACCGATTTCGATTATGGTTTGTGTATACATCAGTTGGGTTTTATCGTTCCTCTTATCTTCATCGTCGAATTCCAGAAGTTTTAACTCTTTATGTAAGAACCGAGGTTAATATATTCGCTGTGTCTGATTCACTAATGTTTTCATAACCATTTGCTTTTCGTTTGAGTAGTGATTTGACTGCTTGTAAAGTTATGGGTCTGTATTTGTGGGTTTTTCATGCACAGTGTGTTGCAGAGCACAATCTTCCAATCTCAATATCTGTACCTCTAAAAAAGCAATCCTACTGTTCAATTTCAGTTTCATGTATGTATCAAAATTGGGCATTTCAGCAACTTAGCGAAGAATTTTTATATATTCGTTATGTGCAGTCCATTGATTTTTGCAGCTGACTTAAGTGGTGATTTAAATACTGGTGAAAATATTGTTCTCTATGTGTGAGTTTTCTTTACCCAATGTTTAATAACGTCCTTCCTCCGACCTCATTATTTGTACGTCTAGAAAAGGGGAATCATATTGCATAATTTCATTTTTCTGATAAACATCAGTTTATAAAAGTAATATTGTTTAATCCAAAACAAATGGCATATCAGTCGCCACACTGTTGCCCTCTTATTATAAACTCTTAGATATATTGTAAAGCTTCAAGCCATATTCGCCCGATGTACGGCCAGGTGATGCATTGAAAGAGGTAGTGCACGGTAAAAAGTTCTTCTCGACCGACAAGCTTAATCGACTGTTCATAAGTGTTGCCGTGCTGTACAACTCAAAGAATGCTTTGTAGCAGCTTTACCGAAACTGCCGGTCTGATGCAAATGTGTATGGGAGAAAACCTGTGGATTTTGGTCAATTTTGACGCTAGTTAAATGGACCTTGAATGTCAGATATTGTCATGAAAAACAGTGACATTTCCTGATAACATCCCGGATCTTTTCCTAATATATCTTTCATCACTGTTCTCTAATAATAGATAATTGTGATCTCGTTTTCAAAAAATTCACTTTTCAGGATCTTACTGACAGACGACCGAGTTTTATTTTTAACATGACGAAGTGCCTTTATATTTTTACTTTATGGTGGATATTTTGGTCTATGGGTGTTTTAGAACACATGATTTATTGGATGTCTACAAAACACATCTTTGTAGAGACTTAATTTAGAATGTTCCGCATTATTGTTTGCTGGTTCACAAGGACATCCGCTCAATGTGTATGATATTGATTAGTGTGACCGCAATTGGGCGAATGCGCACATAAAATTAATTTTTCGCTGCTGACATTGTTACCTGTGATACAGTTGGTTTCCCATTCTGCACTTACAATCATCACAAGACTTCAGCTGGCTTAATATTCCTTTTCACAACAGTTATAATCATAAAATTAATCGCCGTGACTCCATAACTCCTGCGCATGTGTCAACTAAGTTATGTCAGATTATTCAGAAGAATTACGTTGATTAACTTACTATAGTTTCTTATTAATTTTTTAGGAATAAATCTGGGTCAACCTTGTCTGAACATTGATATAACGACATAAAAAAAACATTTGTTAACTTACCGCAGATGCAGCGCATTTCTCGATGAACTCGCGCCCTTTCGCCAACAACACGTGATTACATTTCGGGAACGCCCTCGCATGTTCCGCCCACGGATCATCTTGAGGCTCCCAGTCTTTGAGACCCCCACCGCACGAAAAGCATTCGACAGCGTCTCCATCTCTGAGGTAGTAAAATCCCGCCTCTGCTAACACCTTAGGAGACTGCGCCAGAGTCTTTGGCCACATTTCAAAACTCTTCAATCGTGATTCAAAAGTGACGTAGTTGTTATTGTAGCAAGCAGCGCACGCAGTTTTGCTTAAATCGTTTGAACTAGACGCCCGGTCAGTCTCAACTGGGGGAGGTGCTGTTTGGGAGTTATCCAAACGGGGTTGGATAACGTGTTGAACGAAACTACAGAGAGGGAACAGTCGCTTATGTACTTGGTCTGCGTCATCACCGGCTTCCCATTTTGCAACAACCCCATTGCATGCTGCGCATCTTGCTTTGTTGTCTGGTTTCGAGAAGTAAAACCCCGCTTTTGCTAGATCTTCAGGTGTAACTACATGAGGTATGGGCCATCTTTCAAAACTCCTCAATCTATCTGCTTCAGTTGTAAAATTGCGTTCGATTCTAGCTGTATTCATTGTATTAAAATGTCTAGATTGGACAGTTGGACTACTCTTTACACTCCATTACATTTGCATAATTATTATAAACTTACTTCAAATCAACGATATAAGTAAGAGCGAACTATCGAGCAACTTTATCAGAAGTTATTTCTGCACAATTTATTATCAGTAGTGATCCGGCAAACTCAAACGATAATGGTAGATAACAGCATTATTACGGCACTTTAAAAATAAACGAGAACGCAGTATAATTTACGTTAAAAATTCACAAAGCTGCACTAAATACATTTATATACGCCAACTGTTGTTCAGCAGCATAGATGAAACACAAAACACTGATTTGAGTGGCGGTAAATAACGCGATAATTATTTCAAGCAGCTGTTTGGGTATCTCACGCAAGATAAGATTTCTTAATAAGCGCACGGAAAATTTAAACGTTGCAAATAGGTTATTTTGTCTGCAAAATATAAACAAACCGTAGACTGGAAAGTTTTTTGCCACTTTCGCAGATATATACTTCACAATCATCCTCATTTTTAAAACTGTAAGCAACATATTGTTTCCCAGCGAGATCACCAATGGAGTCACTAAAAAAAAATTAACTCAAAACTTTTAAAAAGTGTTTTTCATAATACAGAAGAAAATCTCAACTGTTGGATTTCAAAAATATAATACTAATGAGTAATAATCATGGTTAATCAGAAGATTAATCCACAAAATTCAAAAGGAATGAGAATCAGTCCCAATACTATTCAACAGTGACCTTTGTTTATGTCGTATTAACCTAAACAAGATTCTGAGCTCTACTTCAACATGTTACAACCATAAAATTGCACAAGTTTCAAAACCTGAGAAACTACTACATAAAGTAGTAGCCTCCTTCAAAACATGTCCAAAGTTTTAGAGGTAGTGGATTTGGATGAAATAATTCCACCACACCACTCGATAATTCAACAGTCACAGAATAGTAAACGAAATACTCAAATGTCTTGAAAAGAAGAAACTAAGCACTATTGTCTTCCTTGATATAAAGCAAGCTTCCAACCGTGTGTAGCATAATGGTCTATTATATAAACAAAAATTTACCCTATCCACATCTTACTATCTTTTACTACAATTCTAATTGACTGACTACTACTTTCAGACAATATTTAACCTAGAAACATCCACTTATCACTTCAAATCAGGAGTACCATAAGATAGTATGCTGGGACCCTTTCTGTATCTAATTTTTATCACTGATATCCCAACTACTCCAAGTACCAAACTAACTAATTTCACTGAGATATCGCATTCATTGTTGTGAACAAGAATTCACATGTGGCTCCAATAATGTCTAGCACCATTTGAACCTCCTCGAAGCCTGGATGAATAAATGGCGTCTAACAGTACACATTACCTTTACAATATAACTACGTTGAATATCCTGAAGTAACAATTAACGATATCTGCCTCTCTATGAATCGATATTAAATACTTAAGGCATATAAAACCCATATAAATAGAAAGAGAACTCAAATCAACCTAACAGTGCAACAAGTTAATTGGTTAATAAGCCGTAAATCGAAACTCACGCTAAACGTTCGGCAATCAGTAACAAATTTCTTAAAAAATCTCGACCATTTAGATTGTATGTAAACAGTTGCAATGTTCCGAAACTCATTTTTGAAACTCAAATATGTACTGGTCACGTTTTATTGGATAATGTGCAGCAGGTTTTTAATTGGAGCATGTCTGGAAAACACTCCGGCCGTGACCATCTTCCATGAAAAGAACGCTTTTTCTTAACGAGAATATTATTATTAAAGACAGGTAAAAGCCCTTTTAGCGGTATCTAAGTCATTGGCGGGCGCCCTGGTTTTCTTTTGGTTGTATCTCCATGACTGTTCTAGTCATATGGTCAGGATTTTTACGGTGAACCAGGTAAAACTATTAAATTATATTGCCATATGACACTGCCAAGCCACACGTGGCGCGAATCGTACAATACACTCTCTTTGTATTGAATTTGGAAATTCTCCATCACATGGCGAACTCCCTAGATCTAGCCCCTTTGTGTTAATATTTGTTCAAGTTCTTGGAACACCACTTAATTGATTTTCACTTCAAAACTCCCAAAGTTATCTAACACAGTGTCGGCAGAGTTATCGTCTCAAAAACAGTTTTTTTTTTACCGTGCAGGGGTTCGTTAATTGCTCTTTTTTATGGTACTAGAAATTTATAATCTTCTCATACAGAGCAATAAGTAAATTAGTTTAGTGTAATACAAATAAAGGAAAACTAATCTAGTGACTGCACTCCGGTTGGATAAGGTACCAGCTTCTTCGTTTGGATGTCCAGAAAGATTATTTAAGTAACTCCTAGTTAATCTGCAAATTTCGTCTTTAACAAAGAGTATGTCTGAGTCTTTATGAAGAGTTTTGTTACTGAGGTGTCATGTAGTGTCGAATACTATTTTTAGTCTTTTTGATTGCAATCTTTGAATGACTTTGATATTTGAAGGTTTTAAAAAACGCCATAGGTTTGAAAATACATTTACAGCTAGTTAAGTAAGAGCGTGTTCGGCATAGTTAGCAGTTGGTAAAATGTATTGCCCTAATTCTTTCGTGAGTTGATAGAAGGAACTTTTGTTCTCGATGCTTTGTCACAAAAGCTTCGGTTGGCATTGAATTCTTGTTAGAGAAACGCGTAAAGCACAACGAGTCCCACGTACACGTTGCGCTACGAGATTGTGCCCTCTCTACCCACACGAAAGATCCGAAAATGTCTCATACAACGACTGCTAAGTACATGAACAAGTCGAAAACATTCGTCAGCAAGTGGATGCAGCGATATAAGGAGACAAAGACGGTCGATGACTTTCTGGAACGTGTCCCCTAAAGTCGAAAAACAGATCGTCAACTTGTTTTCTCGGAACCCGAATTTAACATTGCGCCAAGAAGCAACAAAATTGAAACTGAAAGGTGCAGATATATCGTACGTAGCTATCTGTGGCATAACATCAAATTTCGTAGTTCGGTGAAGAATCCTTTTTTAGGTGAAAATCATGTGACGAAGCGACGTACTTGGGCGAAGGTCAGCATAAACCGAGATTTGAGCAATATAATTTTTTCGATCGGAGTTTTTATTTAGGGATATGTTATCGTCCCACAAGCCTGGTCAATTATTTTTAGTAACTGAGTAGGCGTTTGAAATCCTAGGAATAAATCCAGGTCCGTGTGCACCACAATCAAGGGTTTGAAGCGAGGGGCTACACTGGGCTTAGTCTTACAAGTACTTTTTTTGAAATGCTTTACTTGATATACTACTTGCTCCTCAGAGAAGACGTTCAAAAACAGGAGCTTAACTGGTGCAGAAAAAATAAATATTATCATTCTAATGTATTTGTATAATGTGGAGCTGAATAAATATACCTCTAAGAAGAAACCCTGATCGACATCGATCGAGAAAAAGAGTTAAGAAAATTGGGCAACAGAAATGCGTACTTGACCGAACGGCTTTACCGAACCAACATTTTCTTTGACAAAAGCCGGTACTGCCAATTTAGTAACAGTATTTAAATCTGGGTATTGTGTGGTAAATTCTTTCGCCCGACTCTAAAATATAGAGAAGTTAGACTACGAGTGTAGAGTGCCAGATTTGATTTTGTGTGATGGTAGCGTAAATACCGCTAAAAGGGCTTTTACCTGTCTTTAATAATAATATTCTCGTTAAGAAAAAGCGTTCTTTTCATGGAAGATGGTCACGGCCGGAGTGTTTTCCAGACATGCTCCAATTAAAAACCTGCTGCACATTATCCAATAAAACGTGACCAGAAGCCTATGAAAGCTGATGGTAGCGGTGTACCAAAGGTCATAACATGCAGAACGATAAAGAAGATTCAACCGAGTATTAGTTTTTTTCTGTATCTTATTAAATATATTATTAACACTCTAGTGTATGGTGAGGCAAAACCATAATATAGCTTCTTCTTTCCTTTCAAGTCGTTAGCCACATATAAACCATGTTCCGCAAGATTAATAAGAGCACATTTATATCGAAAGGAGTTCATAAGTATACGAGTATAGTACCAAATTTCATACAAGAATTTTGCAAGACAATGCTCCTTCCAGTGTTCAGTGTGTGAAGATAAAGTAGAGAAAACTACAGAAAAAATGTACAATTACAATGTCATATGGAGAAAGATACGGTTGTGTCTTTACAAAGTAATCGCAATGTAAGATCTAAAACCACAACAGTATAAGAAACGACGATGGGAATCTAAGGTTTTTGGTTGTAAAAGTTCGAGATTCACACTAAAGACATTAAATAGCCGTTATTACGCATGGGAGACGTGGGTCTACTTGTTCAGGGACATACACATTTGAACTCAAGATACTGCACAACGGAAAATATTTTACGTGAGATTTGCGGATTGCATTTTTTTAAAATGGGTTGTTAAGTTAATACTTCTATAATACCAATTAACAGAATATGTTACCCTCAAAGCCTACTTTTAGTACAATATAGGCAACTGCATGTTTCTCCAAGTTTGATGACCACTTCTCAGTTTGACTGCAGTTATCAAGAGCTAAATTTCATGGCTTTGTATTTTTATGCACGCAAATTGTTTTCGAAGATCAAACTAATAAACCAAAAACTATGAAAATATTTCATTATAAAATAGAGACATGAATTTATCAGATATGAAAGGCAGAAATGGGTAAATAACAGACACAAACAGGGGAACACCACAGTTCAAAAGAGCACTTCATATGTTCTGCTGGAACAATTAACTAGCGTATAAACATTTTCAGTGAGTCATACTTAAGATATGGCCGCGACATTTACAATAATTGACTTCCAGGAAACTGCACACATGCATTCATTCATAACCTGTGACTAATGATAGCTTTCGCAAATAATGACATGTAACTAAGGACCGTAATGGCATTGCAGTTTGTATGTCAGTCAGAGAAGCGGATGCTGCAAACTTAAATACACAATTAATCAGATATGTTAATTACCTGATTGTTAATTTCCTGAAACATGTTGCTATTGCGTTAATGTGGTTGAAAGCACAGAAGTAAATAAAACAAATTGTTGGCATTTTACAGAAACAGTAATAATTATGTTATCAGGATTTTCACAGATTTTTTGTAACTATGTATACTTTTATATAAGAGGTTAGACGACAATCAGGTATATTCATTATGATCAAAAAATTGTTTTACACTAATAAAGAAATGTTGGCTGCCTTTTACTTCTTAATGCGCTGCACGAGTTAAAAAGAAGAATGGAAAAATGATAACCGAGGTATCCCACAAACAGAAAAAAAGCAGTTTTATTCTAATACCAATTTAATATTCAGTTGTTTGCTGTTTAGTTCTTTTGCTTACCATAGCTACAGATCTAGGTTGAGTTTGCTACCATAGTTAAATTCTTAATTTTGAGAAAATCTGTTTGAACTTCTTTTTCCCATGTAGGACTCTGATTTCTAGTCTCATCCTAATCTACAAAAAAAGTTTTGATAATACAAATGTTAACTCTAAGGATTTAATTCTACCTTATACCATTTATTCCTGACAAGTACTTATAAATATTAACACTGAAGTGAACGAGAGCTTCATCATGCATCACCCATATGACCTGCCAGAATACCAATTGCACATCTTCACGCAACAAAGTATTTTAAAAATCGTAAACAACTGCTCCAACTAGATGGTTATATTATCCCAATAATTCCTAGTCAAAAAAAAAATACGTACCAAACATATAAAATAAAAGCCTTCATTTAGACTTCCAACATTGCAAGATGTATTGGCTAATGGGTCATAATTTATATTTAACAGCGAAGCACAAGCTTCTTCTATAGAAATCTATACATCAAATATTAAAAAATACAACACTTTAAATTAAAAGTACTTCAGGACATCTACAATGCATTGTGATACGTTCCCAATTAAATTGTCTATGGAGATCCTAAAGTTCCCTTGCACAAAGAAGAGATTGTCTCCCTTAATGTAATCCATCCAAATATTCTAGCTAGAAACCTGCTCACAGCACCCCAAATAAAAAAAGTTTGGCCCTTTTTCACCTACCAGCCAGAAGTTAATAAAAAAAGTCCAACTAATTCAAAAAGGAAAAATAATGTAAATGAAAACGTGAGTTTTAGTTCAAAGGAAATTATCATCAAGTACCCTATATGTACAGAAAAGTCTATTTATGTGTAAGATCACACTATGTCAATATCTCAATCATATGTTTCATTATTGTGTATTTTGTATAACAGATTGCAATAAGTCATGGATGATAAAAAAAACAAACACTCAGCTCAAACATCAAGGCTAAATTTTTCCTGATAATAAACTTCCAGCATTTCATAGTCTAGTTACAAATGACTTATATCGATTGATAATGCAATTTCTGCCAAAGATCACTTGACATACACCATGTACCCGGAGTCTGTATTGGGATTATCTCCAATTTCTTGTTTCAATTTAATGTTTACCACTGAACGACGAAAAATTGTTACAAAAGTTATGTACCATAATTTAGATGAATGTTCTTACTAGCGACTACTGTCATAAAGAATAATATTGCCATCTATCATGGAATACACATTTCAGGATATATGTACATAAAAATTTTCCTCTTAGAAATCTCCTCCCTTTGTATCTATAGTCAACATTTATTCTGTGTAGTAGTATAGAAGCAACAAAATAATCAAATTCCCACTATTAACTATTTGCAACTTCTTTGATAAAATAGATCTTCAAGAACAATTACTTTAAACAGAAATTAATATATAGACAATGTTTAATTAGTCTTATATAACAGATTAACAGACAACCAAAATGTATTTGAGCGAATAGCCATGAACAAGACCTAAAAACACTAGAAGTTGACAAGTAGTATAAATGAGTATGAAACCAAACAGAATGGACAAAGTAACCATAAAAAATCTGGTGTAAACATCACACGACTTTCCTTATCCTATTATTAACTAGTAGTTATTGTACATCGTTAAACTTTTAGTGCATACATCGTAGAGACCTCAGACTAGTGTCATTCGACTCAGATTGAAGAGTAGAATCCGAAAAACTAAGTGTCATCCTCGGACGCTCAAAGGTTAAAAAATTATAACGTTTTCACCAGTGGTTCTGACAAGAAAAATTTTGAAGTGTAAATGTTGGTCTGACGTTGCAGATGTCATTTTTAATGTTTAGTTACCAACCGCATATAATTATGCATTAAAAAAATATCAGTTACCAACCACACAAAAATTATAGACTAAAAAGTCGCCAAGTAAAAATTTAATTTATTATAACGAGTGCTTTATTACCCGCTCTCAAACGAAAATTTTCTATCGCTTGCGGTTCCGGAAATATAATACCTCGGCCGCGCCTGCCGCCAAGCCAGAATTTGTCATTCAGAGGCGTTCGGGTCGGCACGGAAAGGCACGAACAACCTGTGTGACAGCAGCACTCATAATTTTTTTTATATATATAATTTTATCTCTTTATTTTCGAAACAACTTATTATATATATTTACAAAGTTAAATTCGTATTATCGGTGAAGGCAATATGCATTTACAAAACGTTAATTGCTTCCCCGCGGACTTCGGCAGGCGACCGCCGCGGCAGGACCAGGCGGAATTTGACTCACAAATACTGACGGAACGAATAATCGTAGGAACGTAATTTTTGGCAATGAGGGCTTTATTACCGCGCCTGCCGCCGGGCCGAAATTTATCCTTCGGAGGCGTTCGGGTCGGCACGGAAAGGCACGAACGACTTTTGCTATATATTTGTGATGTCAACATAACGTCAACGCATATTTCATCAACTTATCAGAGCGAGACGGAATTAGGTGACGCGCAAACAAAATTATCGCGGACACCGTCGAAATTTTTCTTCTGTCTGCTAGGACGACGGTTTTGGCAGGAAGGCCGAAATTAACTCGGGAATACTGACCGAAGGAATAATCGTAGAATTGTGATTTTCAATATACATATGCTTTAAGACCGGCTTTCAATTTCAGAGCAGGCAAAAAATTTGTATCGCTTCCGGTTCCGGAAATGCCAAATTTGGGTCCCCCCGTACAACCTGCATGAAAAATGCCCCATTTTAGGCTTCACAACTTGATAAAGGAGCCGTCTTTGTATATCTTGCCGTTACGGAGATATAAGTGAAAAAGTAATTTTTTCCAAATTTGGGGCCGTTTTTAGACAGGAAGGAGGAAAATAAAGACACGGGTTATTAAGCGTTTTTTGAAGCCACTTTATAGTTCTACAACTTGGTCCTTACGGCAAGTCGATACCTGCAAAAAAAGGTTTTTTCTTTCAACCCGCATAAAGCCCTTATACGTTCGTCGAGGTTTTTTAAATTTTGCAGAGATAAACTTCACAAAAGGGTCTATAAATTCACGACGACTCCCAGAGAGATCCTCATCTGTGAGCGGCTCGCCAGAGGAAACAATTTCAGAGTGTTTTTGGAACGCGTTTTTGGTGCACCCGGTATCATTGTGCGCTCGCACCAATAATGTCGTTTTAGTAGAATCGAATCTAATTAAAGAATTTCGAAAACCGCGTCCCGCCATCTCTTGCGGTTTTCGAGATCTGGAAAAAAATTTTAAAATAATAAATTAATTAAAGAAATTTAATCTAAACATCAGTTTTAAGCTAATATAATTCATGTTTACATATACATGCCACATAATTTATTAATCAAATATTCATGTGACTAAGGATTATATTATAAATTCTTTATCAATAAAATATACATTTTTTAGCTTTTGTAACTGCAATTTCAACTAGTAACATTCAGTACATAGATAACAATGGGATGTGACATAGAAGGGAGCTTCTCTAAGACAACTAAATTTAACTTATATTTTATGACAGGTAAATATAGTTACCAATTACAAATAATATTAAAATATAAATATAAAAGCATGTAGCTAGTTAAATCGAACTGGTACGTCTAATGAATCGGATCTTTATAATATCCTTAGTAAATTAGTTGCCAGCTTTTTAGAGTGACTTTGAAGCACGTCTCTTAGTATCTTATGCTGAGCCTTTTTATTTCTTCTCTGATGGTCGGTTCAGAAATATCTTGTTATATATTATACCGGGTCCATCGTCTCGGCCCTGCGCTGCTCTCGTCCCGGAACTTGTTATTTTAAAAAAGGACGAGGCGCGAGTCCAACACTCGAAAGCTGATTAAAATAAACAGTACAAGACAATAATTGACTCGTACTTAAAATTTTGCTACGTCACTGAAAGTAACCGTGCGAGCTCGGCCACACGGCCTTCCCCATTATCGCCTGCGTGCTATAACTTATTTATTTGACCTCAGATCAAAAAATTTCATTGTAATTTTTTGTTCGTCTCGGTTTGATCTATCCGGTAATATAAATTTCCCGAAACATTTTATGAACACCCGGTATATTAAAAATCCTGAGCTTTAATTTTTTTTCGAGTTCCTATTTTACCATCTTTTACATTAAATTCATGTTTATCTCGTGATAACAAATCATTTTTATTCTCATGAATTTTTTGTATCTTCAACCGTTTCGATACGCGACCGATTTTGGGACCTTGCGACCAAACGGCTCGGGCGATTTTTACCAAAAGTTTCGCACTGCGTCTTCTACCTACAAGTAACTTGCATACCAAATTTCAAGTATCTAGCTCTTACGGTTCTCGAAATATCCTGTTTACTGACAGACCGACAGACACACACACACGCACACGCACACACACACACACACACACACACACACCAATGGCTCAAACCAACTTTTTGGTATCCTGAGGCTATATTTCGTCCAGAAATGTGAAAAACTGGGTAGGTCAAATTTCCGCCGATTACATTACTTTCCTTATTATAGGATAAGGAAAGTAAAAAAGAAGATGGGTGATTGTTTTGTGTACTCTATTGGCAAAGTAGAAAGTAAATTGCAAATGTAATGTTTAGATAAATTTTACTCATTTTAGGACTCTATAATATATTGGGTTTAAATTTTGCAAAAGTAAGCCAAACTGATGACAATATGACACAACTCTTCATGAATAACAGACTATTTTATCAAGATATGTTTACTTGGGAGCAAATCTGCAAGTGAAAAGAAACACACACACTAGTAGCTAAGAAGAATGTGTTTACAGAGGGCTGATGTCATGAATGGCAGTATCTATGATGGCATGCATGCATTTTCAGACATATGTTTGTACAGACTATTTTGTCCCATTTCCATGCAGGAATCGCCTCTAAACGTTTATCCTTATAATATTTGCAATGTATGTGATCAAAAATCTTAAGTTGAAGGCCAAATCAAACATATGAAAACTGTATAATTAGGCAACAGTATCTGTTATATGTACATCAATTTATCTATTTAAAAGAAAGTATAGACGATGTTTTAGATATGAGATTGATCACTTACATTGTTACCAACAGTTAAAGTATATATCAACCAATAAGTATGCACAATTTGAACAAGCTTACTTTTATTTGGGGTACATCATTATTTCCCCTGCAAATTTTTTTAGAGTGAATAAGCATTGTAGAAACTATGAACTTTTCTAGAATTATGATGAATCATTCACCGTATTCACTCCTTTCACATACCATCTCCTGTACCCATCTAAGAATAATATATTTGGCCAAAACTAAAATTTATTTACCCAAAATCTCATTTTTTGTAAGAACAACACTACCATTAATGTTCAGTGCAACACATAACTAGAGCATGGCAAACTAATACAATTTTTAAAGAATCATTCAACAAGAAATGGCTAATGCATTGTTTGCTCTTATTAATGACAGTAACAAAGATGGTAAAAATCTATAGCAAGTGATTTTCATAAAAATCCTTAAAACTAAGGGAGAAAGATTATGCCATTCTGTTGCTATAGCACAATTTAGGTGGATAGATATAGAGAAGAGACTAACGTGATCTAGATGAATTAGAACTTTTAAGTCTTACAGATGAGGTAATAACAATATTAATAGCAAATAAAACAAATATTTAATAAACTACACTTATATATTACGTATAAGAGTCAAAGAGTATTCAATTTATTAACATAAATAAATCTTTAATAAATATTTAAACACCTCAATACATAACTACACAATGATAGGTTATGAGAAGAACGTTCTCACTGTAGCTTTAATAGAGCACCTACAGACAGGGCAGTCCTGCAGATTAGGGGCACAATTCACACAGGTGGCCAAGTGCCCGCACGGCAAGAAAACTATGCCGACCTCAAAATCCATGCATATTTTGCACAGCCTTTCTTCTTTTAACAGCCTGTTCTCTTCTTCTAACGACAGCACCTTCTTTGGCCTGCCAGCCATTTCAGGTGGCTCATTTGAAACTGAGGGCTTCAATTCCGAAGTTTGGGGTCTTGCATCAGAACCGCCTTGGTTCAAGGTCTGATGAATAGCATCACCTAAAATACGAGTCACCTCCTGTGATATATTAGAGTCCGATATTTCTTCTTCATCACATTGCAGATTGAGTGTAGCCTCTATGACAGCATCTGCTGTCGAGAACCCTGTACCCGTCTGTTCTAGCTTCTCCTTTATAGCCTGTTTAATGCGCCCTACATGGAGACCTACATTTAAAGCTGCCATCACCTGGGGAGTTAGCATCTGTGCCTGAATTTCTCTGTCAGACACCTCGCGGCGTTGCACTGTCCTTGAACATTTTTGGGATTGTTGCTCCTTAAAAACAAATAAAATGATATCCTATTAATAAATAATTAACATAAAATTATTATTTTAAAAAAATGATTTTGACCTGAAAACGAGGCACTTAAAGAAAATTTATGCTTACTAAGTTTTAAATGAAGTGTCCTATAATTTTTTTTTGAAAATGGCATTTGAGAATTATAAATAATAATATAGTAATTGGATGAAATTTGATTGAGACAAAGTGTACAATTCACTTAAAACAAAACTTCTTTGTTATATAAAACGGTACTTGTAAGCAAATCATATAAAGTACTAAATTACCCTTAATATCAATATAAATGATGGATAGATCATTGTATGTATTAATTCAACTGTTTATTTATACAACAGGACATTAATAAAAGCATGTTCATAGATAATTCTATACAGTAGCTTGCTTGGTATGTCTATAGACATAAGTTAAAATTTTCAATGTGGTCAATGATAAAAAATTTTTAATGAAAAATAATTATAAAAAACTCTCTACAACATAATGTATGAGATGTTAAAAAGTTCTCATAAACATTTTCAGATTTGATAAAATTATGAGACAGAAGCAAAACATATATGTATCAAGTTGTCAAATGTTTTAATGTTTGATCTTGACAGATTACCATTCTGAAGGTAAAGCACTATGAGAGATTCAATTCAAATAAGATGCCATAAGCTATATATTTCTTATAAGCTTGAAATGCCCTCTATCAAGAAATGTCATTATAATAATAGTTCCCCGTAATAGGCCTTGAAGGCCCTTTGGGGGTTGTAACAGGATAGGTCTGCTGCAATCTAGAGCCTACGGTACACAAGGATAGTAACGTGGCTAGTGCTATGTACCGACCGCCTATTATTACCCCAGAGTTTGACCTCCAAGTACTCATTTATTGCAGCCCGAGTCGAGCTGGGCCGTAAAAATGCCAGCGATTGAATTGGCGAGAGCGGGATTCGAACCCGCAATTCTTGGTTTTGTAGTATAGCGACTTATCCACTAAACCACCACGGCACTAAGAAATGTCATTACTTTTCTATAAAATCACCATCCCTGTTCAGATACGCACATCAATGCCAAAGACAAGATTCTTTATCCCATTGGAGAAGAAATTAGGCATCTGAAAAATTCCAACAGTTCTAGCAAAAATTAGTTTGATTACATGCACTTCAGGCTGTTCATCCATGGCTGTCGGGGCTCACCACATTAAGAATGATAAAGGAAATTTGCTTTGGCTGGATTTTTCCTTTCACACTTCTTGATCCCCGAGCAGTACCAACATCTACACAGGCAACTATTAATCAATGAATGTCAATGGGTTCATAACTCTCAGTTGTTCGGAACTTAATAAGAGCATAATTGAGCAAAATTAGGACTTAAACTGTTCATTTAGCTAATATATAATGATTAAAAACTTCAGGAAATTATTGAGATAATACAAGGAATAATTTTTATTTAGTGGAAGTAAACTTTGTAGTCACAACTATTCCATTTTTATGCATTTGATGAACTGAGTCAATTGAAATCACTTTTAGCCTCTATGAATGTCAAGATCAAAACTTGCACCATTTTTAATTTTCTATGTTAAGTCTATCAAAATGTATTTTTTACAGATAATTACGTCTACAGGAAAACAAAATGAACTTGATTTACACCCTTACTTTCCTGTAGTTGACTTGCTTGGCTATCAATTCGTTTAAAATCAGTTACATGACAAATTGGTATATAAGAGACATTTGAGATCATCAATAGCGGTAAAACCACATTCTTTTACTCTTTAATTACCTTCAGACAATGACGGATTTGTTTACAACTATGTCAGGAGATTGTGCACAAGTGTGCTGACTTTGAGCAACTTACTGTTTAACATATAGAATTGGATTCTGATACAATCAGCTTTTGATGAGTTGCGCCACACAATTATTAGCTATGTCCATAATCTCTTTGCTCAAGTTTCTTTTGGTGAAATTAGTAATTTAATCTTACATCATACTTACTGCAGTTCCGGAAGTATCACTTTCCACAGCGCAAGCCGTGATAAACTCTCGTCCTTTAACTAATAGGACGTAAGCACATTTTGGAAACCATTTTGCATGCTCTGTCCATGGATCGTCCTGAGGATCCCAATGCCTAAGACCACCATCGCAATGAAAGCAGCGAACCTGATCTGCAGACCCATCATAGTAGAATCCGGCCTGAGCAAGGATATCTGGAGTTTGCACGAGATCCTCAGGCCAGTTTGCAAAAGTGCGCAGCCTAGATTCTAACGTCGCATATTTTGGCCGCTTTGGACCCCTATGTGCATTAATTCCAAGCTCTTGCAAGTCAGTTTGAGAAATTATGTTTACATTTGATGTTAATGAGTGCCTACTATTTGTTTCATCTTCACTTATTTCATCGTCTGCTTCATCTGATTCCATATGTTCCAGTCGAGGATTGATTACCATTTGCACAAACCTGCAATTAGGAAAGTGTCGCTTGTGCTCCCTATCGGGATCATCACCAAATTCCCATGCCACAACGACACCTTCGCAGAAAGCACACTTGGTCTTATCTCTCTGCTTTAAGTAGTAAAAGCCCGCCCGTGCCAGATTCTCTGGAGAAACTATGTGTGGAACCGGCCAGTTTTCAAAGCTCTGCAACCTCACTGCTTCATGCATAAGCGAGTACGAGTTTGGTGGCGAGTCTACAGCGTCCTGGGGTTGTGCAGACGCATTCTCAGCTTGCCTAGGCGGCAAGGATATGTTAGGAACGTTTCCTGAGGTAGAAGGGTCGATCACAAACGTGCAAGTGGGGCTCAGTTGCCTGTGGCGAGCCATCACTTGGTCCCCGTAGTCCCATTCACAGATCTGGAGGCCACAGGAAAAGCACTGGACCATCAAGTCTTGGTTAAGTGAAAAGAAACCAGCCTTCGCTATCCTTGATGGGCTCACTACAGCGTCTGCCGGCCAATCGCTAAAAGTTTGTAGGCGATTTTCTTCGACGTTCATTATCACTTTCTAGGTTAGAACTTAATTTTCATTGAGATGTCAATAGCTAGATCGAAAAATGGGTATTACATCGAATTTTATGATGCAAATTTGAACAATCACAGATCATACTTTTTTTTTAATTAAACCACAAAATATTATGCACTCTCAATAATTTTGACTGCATAATAAAATAGTCATTTTAATTAAGACTACAATATAATTTTCTTTAATAAAAACATAATTATTTAAATATTTTAAAATTTACATGCTGTAGTTAATAGAATTAATTTTATCATTCTATCAATCATAGACAGGAACAGAGAACGATCAATTATTATGACATGATGCAAAATTCCTTGGAACTTTGTACTTTAATACTAAACTAGAAAATCCACCCAGCTATGCTTGGCTGCTATAGAGAATGCAAGTGTTACGAACTTTCTGTAGCAATAGTTACTGTAATGCAGTTATTTCTTCCGGTGTTCTTTGAGAACGTCGTTGTCGTCTTGCTTGGTTTTCTATTTCAACTTCTTCGAAAGTTTTTTTTGGCACATATACGTCGTCTCGCTTTATTTATTGCTGCCCTTTCATCCGCAATCTGCTCACTTCTTCGTTTTACATGTAATTTCTGTCGTGCTCAGCTGTTTGTACCCCTTCCATATCAAATAATGCTTATTTTCTAAAAAAGAACAGAAAAACTAAAACAGTAGGATAAATAATTTAATTTTTTAAAACTGCAGTGTGCTTTAAAGATAAAGATTTCCGCGTGGCCCCAAACGCGTTATCTGGCAACCAATACTTTTCATACAGCCGCGGCCGGGCGACCGGAGCCCGGGTATCTCCACATCGCGCTTTAAAGATATTAGATTAGATCCCACCAGTTGCACAACAATTGGTTAAATAAATGCGAAGGCTTTCATGACCGGTATTATGATGTATTTTTTTTAAATTCTTTTTTGAAGATGTCTGTCGCAATTGCAGACGAAATGTTGAGTTTCCAAAACTCCGACTATGGATTAACAATTCAAGAATAAACCGCATGACATTCATAGTGGTAAGCAAACCTATGTAACTGTATCATACAATTTTATTTTTCACTTAAGAGTATTAGCTATACAATTATCATTGTAAATTCAAGATTACTGCTTACATCAAAAATATGTCATCACTTGTTTGTTTTTCAATTGTTTTACATACAAAACAAACTAAGTGGGCGCCCTTAAGACCATTTCTATATGTATAAGAATAAACAAAGTATTCAAATTAAAAGAAATAGTTTTAAAAATAATTTATTTTGTATCGCTAACAATTGAATATCATAATTACAATACATTTTCCATTTCCTTCAGAATACGAGAACAGTATCTATTGAGCAACGGCCGCATTTGCAGCTATGCTCGGATTGTTAACAACTTCTCCTAAGCTCTCCAAAAGTTCCTTCCTATAATCATCAAAGTCACCGTCAACTTCATTGATAGTCTGATCTTCAATAATAAAAAGTGTGCACTCAGTTTCCCTAATTAGTCTTTCATCGTGAGAAACAATAATCACTCCACCTTTGTAGCCATTAATGGCATCTGCTAAGGCATCAATAGATTCGATGTCGAGATTATTTGTAGGTTCATCGAGAATGACTACATCTGGAGCATTGAGACAGAGTTCAGCGAGCGCCACTCTGGCTTTCTGACCTCCCGACAAATCTTTCATCTTGATGGTATGTGCATGGCTTACAAGGCCAAAAGTGCCGAGCTGTTTACGGGCCTTCTCATAGGGTAGATTGAACAGCCGCATTAAGTACTCTGACGGCGTCTCTTCAGCTGTTAAATGCTCACCCGAGTGCTGATCAAATTTGCCTATGTGCAATCGATGATTCTTTCGAAGTTCTCCTCTTTGTGGTGTCAAAACTCCCGTGAGAAGTTTCAGAAATGTTGATTTTCCCACACCATTTGGGCCAACAATTGCAACGCGGCTATTGAGATCAATTCCAAAGTCAGTTTCAACAAAGAGTGGCTTCTGTCCTGGATAGCTGAAGGTCACATTGTGTAGGCCTAAAATGGGAGGCTGTAGTGGCGGCGGATCTGGGAATGAAAACTTCACTATGTAGTCGCGAGGTTTCTGCAGAAGCTCCATCACACCAGTCTCTTCTTCCTGCTTGCTCATTTTGGTCCGGTTCTTCTCCTGCTTGCGAGTGAGAGCTTCTTTCTGCTTCTTCTCTGCCACCTTCTTGGAGGAGCCGTGGGACTTCATTTCTTTCAGCTTCTTTTCTTGCTTCTCATATTCTTTGATCATTTCTTTTCGTTTTTGAACAAACATTTTCTTGAACATCGAGTAATTTCCCTTATAGTAGTACAGTTTCTGTTGATCTAAGTGAATGATTTCATTGCAGACATTATCCAAAAACGACTGGTCGTGGGAAACAATCAGCAAAGTTTTTTTCCAATTCTGCAAATAATCACAACATTAAGAAATGCAAATGTTAAAAAAACATTAGATATATTAATGCAAGATTTTAAAGTAACAATCTACAATATGGAACAAGATAATTGTATTATGAGAAGAAATAAAACTACAACTATCTGAAGATTTACTGATGAAAATATTACAAAGACAATAATTTATAGTGTTCTTAGATCACTTTACTACTTTTTTGATAACCACCTTTAAATGTCTGAAAAAAGTATATTAAATTGTCTTCTACAGTAAGAATAATCTATTTATGTTCTTGAGTACACATAATAATACAACTAGAGAGAAGCCTTTCAAGAGAAAGGTGATGTTTGTTGATAAATTATGATAAAACTTATTCTACTGTTTCAATGTTTTAGTTTATGTTGCCAATACATCTGTGGAGTTATCTTTACAAACCAGGCTCTGTAAAATCTACTAAATTATAATTCCATCAAGTTACATAATTACATTCAATGAAAAAGTAGAATATCAAAAACAAAAGAAAACTAAACAACTTAGTTGTTGCTATTATTCTAATTGAAGGCAAAAGGGGGACTCAATACTATTAATTTTTTCTTAGAAGTAAATTATAGAATTAGCTGCACACCCTTATAACAAACTTTTTTTGACTGAAGTTTCATTAAGCTACTTTTTCATACATATTCAGTCATACCACTTTCCATTATATTTTTTCATCCCTTCTTGTTCAAATGCTTGAAAAATCACCATCGTCAACGCTTCCCAAGCCAGGAAAAACTGTACCTTTCCTAAAGATTACAAACCCATTAGCTGCTGCCAACACAGGGGAAGGTAGTGGAGATGATCATCCACCACTGTTTGAAGATAGCAGTCAAAGGACTCGAGCTAATTCTGGAGGGTCAGTTTTGATTCCCTCAAAGCCACTACACCATCCTCAAACTCCCATGGATAGCAAAATCATCAAATCATTTCGATAAAAAAGAAGTTACCAGAGTGATATTCCTAGATGTGATCAAAACCTTTAACAATAGACTACTATGCAAGATGACCTCATCATCTATCCCGCTGCTGATTGTCCAATTGATCTGGTCCTTTTTGTTAGGCATGTTCTGAATCAAAATCGACAGTGTGAGATCGTGGAAAAGGCGACTATGCACAGGAATCCCCCAAGGATTAGTGCTATTCATGACCTTTTTCAACATCTACATCAGGGGTATGCCCACTGCGCCCTATGTGATGCAAACGACATGGCGTTAATAGCTAGCTCACTTAGGTCCCACCTGGCACCAAAAAAGCTAAAGAAAGACTTGACGATCTGAGGATTGGTTTTCGGTCATCGGTGAATCAGTCAATTCCAAGAAAAGCACTAAGTAATGTTTACAAAAAAAACCTGGATACAGTCAAGAATCTCGACGTAACCATAAACGCCAAATTCACTTGAAGGCCACATGTGGACGAAACAGCGTAGAAGGCAAAAGCTATTCCCATACAGCAAGTTGACAATATACAAAACAATAATAAGACAGAAAATTATCCAAAACCGGATACAGAGGATTATGACAAAATAGGGCATAACCATTATAAACGCCTAAAAATGGTGATTCTTCTGTAAGGTGGTAACAGAACCAACCAACACGGCCTACCATATTTTCTACAAAAGACCATCCATCAGTGAGCGAAAGAATATGAAGCCGGGGCCTAAAGAAATTAAAAATAAAGAGTGAGTGATTATAAAAATACAATTTTGGCGATTTTGACTCGTAAATTCGATTTTAGAGTTGACTTCCAAGAATTTGAGGACTGCCAAATACTTCCTTTTGGGATAGAGGAGGCACGCCCAGCTTGAATTTCCTTAAATTAAGTAAAATTTTGATTAAACTGAATATCACAATTTTTAGCAAAGTCAGATAAAACAACACATTAATGCCAAACCACAAGCAATGTTGTGCAGCATTTATATAAATTTTTAGACTGAAATATAATGACTGCAATTCTCACTTTTAAAATATTAACTTGATTAATTTATCTACAATTGTTTTTTATGATAGTATACCATATAATGGTGTGATTTTAGCGTTAAAAAACACTAACTTTGGTATTAGTTAACTGTGCAATGTAAATACGTGCTCGTTTTTAGTCAATTTTATAATGTAATTAGATGTCGAGAAAAAAGAGATATTTTTAACCTTAATACGCCCTCTCTATCAATCACATACAAAAGTTTTACTTTGATAAAATGGCTTTAGATTAATAAATTACATTAATCAAGTTGTTAAGAGTATTCTTAAGATAACAAGGTTTAAATTTCCTGGTAGTAGGTTTGAACTACAGAAAATGGGTTTTACAAATAATATTAAAATTTTTTATCTTAGGCAAATTTTAGTTCAAGCATTGAAGAGTTGTGATGAGCTGACGAAGACAACAACAAACTTTTGAAAATCTTGATTGGCTAAAAGCTTGATAAATAAGCCTCTCCCATAAGGTTTTGTATTTGGTTTTTGGACCTCCCAGCACATGATAATCTTTTGTGGGAACTCTGAAACAACCAATGCCCCTGTTTTTGGTTTGATAAGCCCTATCACAACATTTTCTTCATAGTTAAGAAATGAGGCGATAGTGAGAGATTCAAAAGCAGGAATTAATTTTTCTGGACAAGGAACCGACAGAATTTGGGATGGTCAGCTAGGTTTTCTGCTTCTTTTTGGACTTATGTTTTCCTCATATTGATTGGTATCCTTCCTCTCTTTTAGCCATTTTTGAAAACAGTCAACCTTATAGTGGATTATCCTGTCAGGACTTTGGTATATCTGAAGTTGACTTAGTAGTTTGTTTTGGAGTTGTAAGTCCAAGGTCACAGATGTCAGTCAGTTCACATGATGCAGACCTATCCGTTTCTAGTGAGAAGAAGTTTTCATCGTAAAAATCCGTACGTTAACAAATTTTTGTTATTATTATTGTAATGTACTAATCAACTTTGGTAAGTTGTAAATTAACCGTGACTTTCCTGGGTTGGAATGCATTAAGTTGTTAACTGCAGAGGTTATATTACTATATACAAGTATATCATAGAAATGTAATCAATAATATATGACTTCTATTAGAACGTTTGACTTCATTTTTGAAATGCTTCAAAATATATCAAAAAAATCTGTGCTTCTCTATCAATTTCCATTGATTGCAGCCTTTAATTGGACCTAATGATGCATTTAAAAACAATGTTCTTATTTAAGGTTGTTTATAGAAGGAAATGTGAATTGTTGAGTTGGCCCATTCCTGTGATGTTGCCATTCTGAGTGCTTTTTCTTTTTTAGCATTTACACATTACATAGATTCGTTTAATCACAAATAAATAAGTTTTATAAAGATAAATTATATTCTTCATAAACTGTTATCAAATTGTCATTCTTGATAAGATGGCTCCTTTTATTGTCTTTAAGCTCAAGTCATTAATTGAATCTTAGTTCCAAGTATTAGAAATAATCAACTAACTCCATCAGAATTTCTCAAGTCCCGTGTTTATAATTTGTCGACTTATATTGATATTTGCTCATTTTTGGATTCTGATTTCACGTATCGGTGTGGATGAATTCAAAGTGTGTTGTTCTTTATATTAGAGAAACGGATATTCGATTTTTTTTGTAGGACATCTACTCAAGCTTGTTCCATTATCACTTGTAAAGAAGCTTTCTGTTTAGCTGGCTAGGTGCCAATTTTTCCTTTCCTTTGAATAATTTCAAGTTTTTAATTCATTTGATAGAAGAAGCAACAATAACGGCTACTTAACAATTTTATAGTGATGGCATTGGCCATGATCTGCTGATGAGTTTTGTCGATTGCTGTTCTCAACTGTCCTGGTCTGTTCAGATTCTTGTTATTGCCTGGTTATGCAAATTTTTTTGTTACATAATTTATTGTGCTCGAAAGGACGCCAAAAAATTCCGCAATTCCCTTGCTTTCCTTACCCTTTATTTCAGACATCATTAATATGTCGTGACACTAGCAAAAAACAATTTGAATGATCAAAAATCAATTACTTCACAAAGGTGAAGAACAATCAGCAACAAGAGTAGAGTGACGTAAAAATTTGCATAAAAACTTTTGGCTCACACTGTATATACAAATAAAATCAAATACATAAACAGAAGAGAGTGGACAACAAGGAATATAATTTTGAGAAGGTAAGATAGTTCGAGTATTTAGAAATAACAATGACAACAAAAACATATAAAGAAAAGATTACCAAAAGGCAGCAGAGTAATATGTGTTTACAAGCTTAATAAAAATAAAAAATATATCTATAAGAGCGAAATTAAAAATACGATGGTGAGGTTCTAGAGAAATGGCCTTTCACACTGTGAGGTTGAAGCTCACTTATGTTTGTCCTCACTGTTCGCTCAATGTGCACCATTTCTGATATAGGGCAATGTGGCAAGTACCAAGCCTTGTTACCCTTTGTTCGAAGTGAATACAAGTACTCAACCACTTGGTCACAGTGGAATTAAAATTAAAAATATACAGAATGGTAATATGACAAACTGTCCTGTGAGATCGCAAAAACTTGAATTCTTAATAAGCAAGAAGAAATGGGACTGAATGCATGGAAAAGTATTACAATTTTTTTTGCAGAAGTAAATCACAATGAATGGAGATCAAAATCAAGAAACTAGGGAAATATATGGAAACAAAACTTTGGACAAACAGCAAAATAGTAGAGATTAGGATGGCTCAGATATGTAAAAATATCTAGAAACAGATTCTATAAAAATATTTGCTACATGAGGAGGAAGAAACGAAGAGGAAGATTAAAAAGAAAAATTGGTTAAAGCAGTGAAGAAAGGCTGACAACTGTAACTAACTGGAAAAAAAGCGTAGTTAACATGAAAAAATTAACATTTTCTAAATGGAATATTTCAAATGATATGCTCCCTGGTGTCGCACAGAGGCAACATATATAATATAGACACTATTAGATGCTATTAACCAAACAACTTATAAATTATATCACATATGATATGAAAATTTAAGTAACTAATTTTTCCTTTTCCAAACAACTTGGCCCAGTCTCTCCCTCCACCTCTGTGAAATATAAAAAAAACAGGATAAATATCTCAAGACAACAAAATATTTAGATTGAACATAATAGATATTACCTGTAGATAATTATCCAGCCAAATAACAGCATTTAAGTCCAAATGATTGGTAGGTTCATCGAGTAGCAGCAGCGTTGGCTCCAAATACAAAGCCCGAGCTAAGGACACCCTCATTCGCCATCCTCCAGAAAAATTTTTGGTGGCTCGATTCTGCATTTCCTTCGAGAAACCCAAACCTGCGAGGATTCGCCTGGCTCGTGGTTCTGCTGAGTCTGCATTCAGAGCTTTTAGCTCAGCATACACCTCGTTGAGGCGCTCTTGCACATCCAGGTTCCCGGAATTAAATTCCTTTTCTAATTTTTGACATTCTTCTTGCAGCTCCACAAGCTTGGTGTCCGCTTTCATTACTGATTCAACTGCTGACAGGTCGTCAGCCACCACTTCCTGCTCACAGTAAAGTATGTCTATGTTTGGAGGGATGGCAAATGCCCTCTGCGCGATATGCCTAAGCAAGGTGGTTTTTCCGTGGCCATTTGGCCCTACAAGCCCATATCGCCGGCCATTTGCAATCAGCAAGCTGGCATTAACAAACAGATCATTACCTTTTGCTGAGATACTAAAATTGTCAATCTTAATGTCCACTGCATTTTCAAGAGCAGCCTGCTGGCCAGCTGAACGCTGAGCTTGGGAAACTGTAAAGTTTGATTCCAAGTCCGAATGACCAAGACCACCTTTTTTTAACATAGTCTCCATCTGTTTCTCGTACTCCTGTTGTTTCTTTAGTTTCTTCTTTTCTTTATGTGTTAATTTTTTATCTGCTACAGTTTCACTAGCTTTGCTGCCATTTGCTTGAACATCATTTACAGTAATTGTTGCTATTTTGTCAGCAACATTATTAGCTTCTTCGCCAATTTCCCCATTACCTTCGATTTGTTTCAATTCTTTTCCATCCAAATTAGATTTTATTTTTGTAGCTTTCTTGTCCTTAGATACAGGTTTCGACAAGGATGTTTCAGAATCTGATTCTACATTCAAATCTGCATCAACATCAATATCATTACTCTTTGCATGCTTTTTGCTGCTTTTATTTTCAACAGCTTGCTCTTTGTTATCGATACTGTTGTTTTCAGAATCCTCCTCATCGCTCTCCACTACTTTCTTTGATGCAGGGCGTTTTTTATTCTTTTTCTGTGTAGGCTTAGGCGCAGTATCATCCGAATCTGTATCAACTTTCAATTCCAGATCCACGTCATTAACATCATCCTCCGGCCAGTCTTGGTTTTTCTTACCCTTCGCCGCCTTTTTCAGAACCGTTTTACCTTGCTGCTTCGGTTCGTCTTTTGCTGCTCTCGGGGCATCATCCTCATCTTCAGAATCATGGGCAGCCTTTTTCTTGGCTTTCGACTTCTTTTGGGTCTTCTTGCCCACCGGGGCCGTCTCGTCGTCGGAAGCCTTTAAGTCTAACTCAAACTTTTTGTTGTCATCGCCCCAATCATCATCGTCTTTTATTTTTCCTTTCTTACTTTTGCCTTTCACTGGCTTTGAGGTTATAGCAGCTTTATCCCCGGACCCGGGCGCCGTATTCGTGTTGGGCTTAAAGTCTTCATCTAGATCCTGGTTCTTTTTATTGCCACGTTTCTTCGACATATTGCAGATCTTATGAAGTGTAAATGCAAAGGCAATTCGCGAACTGACACGCACACGTGCCCTCCTCGGAAAGACTGGCTGTGTCTCGCCGTACCCACAATTTGTGGATACGGACACAAAGTATTGCTTCGGCACCCTTTAATAATTTTTCTTTTTCTTATCTCTATATTTTGTTAAACCTTTACAGATTATTTATTTGCATAATAATAACAAACATTTTTTTAGCTAAAATGTAACGCAAAAACAACTTATTAATTTTATCATTTACTGATTATCTAGGGGGTGGTTTAAGGTTTCTCCGTATAATAACTTCTGCATTGTTATCACGCAGTTGGCCTTCTGTAAGGCGACATTGCTGAAAATAAGTAGTAATAAAAGCCTAATAATAGAGTAAAAATACCACTACCTTCTTTCGGTTTCAGTCGCGACAACGTCCTTCATCATATTTTCCATTGCGGACACCAAGTTGTTCGCTTCTTTGTTCAAATACGTCTCAAAGTTATCGTTGCTTTCATTACTTTGCATATACCGAAGCAGGCTTTCTTTGAAACAATCAACATGCACGGCAATGTGGTTGCGTATATTGAGGTAGTTGATAGAGTACTCGTTCATTTTGCTGATGAAATTAATGAGGAGATTTTTCAATTACAGTGCACTACATTAAATAATCTTACCGAATGGTGCCCTAACTTGTTATGTAGAAAACGTCTGTCACATTGGGAAAGAAAAGTTGAGAATAAACATAAGAAAGTTTGCTTTTTGCAGTTGTTTGCAATGCACAGTTGCGCTTGAAATTAATGGAATTCCTTTATTATTTCTGTATTTCTTTCTCCCTTTTCATCATAATATTCTTATTTATTCTCCTTATTATCTTAGTTTTTATTTTTGTATGTTTTACGATATAACTTAAGAATCCTAGTGGAAGTCCATCATCGAGCCGTAGTGATGAAAATTTGGTGAAAGTGAAACAATTTTTGGGCTCTGACCGGCGCTTAAGTGTTCGATTGATAGCACAGGAGTTAAATTTACCAAAAAGCGTAATACATAAAATTGTGTCTGAAGATTTGCAAATGAGAAAAATTGCCCTAACTGTCGTACAGTCCGGAATTGACCCCCCCCCCCGACTTATTTTTGTTCCCAAAACTCAAATTCAGCCTTAAAAACCCGTTTTGGGTCGATGGAGAGTTTGCATCCCAGGAAGCCTTCAAATCGTGGCAGGCACGCTGGAAACGCTGTGTAGATGTAGGAGGAAACTGTTCCGAAGAATTTTAAAGAACTAAACTATTACCTGTAGTACTTTTGTTTTTATTAACTTTCTACAGCGGAGCTTATAGTAGAAAGTTAATGAGATTATCATTCTGTCTGTCTGTCTGTGTGCCTGGAGACACTATAACTTCCGTTCTATTCAACGGATTCACTTCAAACTTGGCAAACACACATCTTAGGTCAGTACCTTTCATGGGATTGATTTTCAGCCAAAATTCATTATACTCACATATGTCATGCAGCATATCATTTTTGACGCTGATCATTATGGAGACATTAATCAACATCTTAATTCTTTTTAAAAGTTTTTATCCTAATTTCATCGCATCGCTGTAGAAAGTTTCCTTTGCGGTATTACACCGTTCTTGTTCCCGTTACTTTTAACAAACCTTTTACATATATTAGCAATGTATAACGTGAGATCCTTTGAGAATTGTATTTAGGCATTAAAATGTAATTTATAATTTTCTAGTAAGAGTTAACAATTCTCATGGAATAGATAGGAAGCACATTAAGAGATATAATTTTACGTTAACCTATTATCATTTCTACAAACAGATTGACGAGGATATAATAATCTTAATATAACGGTTTATTTTAAATTAAACCACTCAGAATATTTTCTCAGCTAATTAACATTGCTGATCAAGATGGAGGCTACCACAAATCATATTAAAAGAATTCAGAGAGAGCTTAAAAATTTGTATGCTGATGAAGACAGCCAAATTAAGAATTCTGCAATACTCTATGTTGGAGAATTTCTTTACCGCTACAATTATCTTCGAAATGAAACCACTGGACATAAAAATTTAAAAGATTTTTGGAAGATATAAAATTAATATGTCCAGGAGTTCACAGTTTAAAACCTGAAATTAATCCATTATTACCAGTTAGATATATAGATGTGGGTTCGAATTCTGAGATGCATGATATCTATTGATCTGCAAAAAATCATAGCAACCTCTTCAATAGTTTGTAGGAAGAACTAAGCATCAGTCATCAGAGTTTCGTCTAGATGAAAAGCCCGTTTTCTCAATAGAGTAAGAGCAGGAAATTACTAGTAACATCAAGGTTCTGACGTATTTTATGTACATCAATTGTAGATACTAATTTTATGTATGCACAATGACTTAGAATCAAAGAGCTCTTCTAGAAAAAACAAACGTTGAGTTAGTAAAGATTGCATATAAGAAGTTTTAAAAATGGACAATTCGGTTTCTGTTAAAAAATCAGAAACTACAATCGCGTCAAAGATTTTGGTAAAATGTGATATTCTGGCCATCGATTTCGTTATTAATTATGAATTTACCAAAAATACTCGACGAGCTAAGTATAATAGCATTTAATTTGGTTAGCAAATAAATGAAGTAGTTATAAATAATTGTTTTTTTTTTGAATTTGGTGCCATTATTTCACATCGTCGCCAAAGCGACCGTTAAAATTTGAATTTATTCGAATGAAGCGCCATTATTTCACATCGCCCCCACAGTGTGCATTCTTTTCGCGGCAATGTTATTTATTCACGTTTATTTTATAATAGATTTATTGTTTGGGTTTTTTGGTAAGTATTAGTTTGTTCAATTATAGTTATTGTATTTGGTATTGTTTAAGCAGACAATGACTGCAAGGCCCGTTTGGAATGTGAGGTGGTTGCTGAGAGACTCTCGAAGGGCGTCAGTGGGCCTAGGACCAAGGGCTCGTTTCGCCGCAGCGAATCTGTCAACGTAAAGGTTATGTACACTTTAATTGAGAAAGGTACCTTTGGTCGTTTCTGGTGCAACCGATGCTGTGACCACCAGCACATGGTTCGAGTGCGTCAAGCAAATTTCCGACCACGTCGTGTTTATTATGTACGGATTTTCAAATGATTGGCAGTACGAAGTCACTCAGAGTGAGGTCTGTGATGTGGCCCATCCCAACGCTCCTCCGGCATCATTCAGTCAGTATACATTGACTCAATGTTTGGTTATAAATATTGGCTTACTTTCGCTTTAGCGGAAGTGACGAAATCGATTGGTTTTGGTGTCGATATATTTGTATCAGCGAGTCGAGTCGATCTACATCCCTCCCAATTGTAGATAACGTTGGGAGCAAAAGTGACGGCCGTTGAACGTTTCCGTTGGAGTTACATTTCGTATGTGTTTTTATGGTCATAGTCAGCATTTTTTCGGTAGACTTGACGAAAACAAGAGCAGCAATGTTGTCTATGTTCATAGAAAACACATTATAAAAAAGTGTTCGGTGAAAACTAAACTTGGTCTCCTAACTTAACCTTATTTTGCCTTGACTGCACGGGGATTTAACGCCGTTTAATGAATATGACGGGATACAATAAAAAAAATAGAAAAGCAATATTTATTGATTGAAGCAATTAATGCTGACCATTTAGCTGCTACTTAAGGTTTCCAGGGAGCACCATATCTTTCAATAAACCTTCATTAGGACCACGCCCTGAAAAGAACGATATAAGTGCTAAGACACAATTTAATGACGATGGTCACCATATTGGCGGTGCACAGCGATGAGCAGAGTCTCCATTGAATCTGCATTACGCCAGAGGTAGGTATTCCACTAAATAATCAGCAAACTCCTAGTTTGGGACCTGCTTGCTGCGGAATCAGTCTTTGACTGGGCACCCGATTGTCTTGATTTGTTGCGTGTGTGTACTTAAGCATACTGCTTAAGTGAGCACTATGTAGCTAACGATTTTTTATTTGCTTTTTCATTACATCGAGAGCGTGGATGACTATGCGCGTGAGATTGGGCTGTTCCTGTTGGCATAATACCATCTATATCACCAAACTGCTTGACTCACCGTAAGCTGTTTAGGTTTAGGGCACTTGAAATGCTCAAAATCTGGCTGCTCAAAAAGCAAATCTGCTACAGCAGGCACATGGTTACAGGAAGCCCATATAAAGCCACATGAAGTAGCCTGGATTATGTATGCTTTTGCACATGATTGGCTGCACAAAAATGTCTGCAACGAATGCATGGATTTGGACATGTCACAAGATCAATGCAGCGAGCTAAACACTTCAACCATCACCCCTTGGTAAGTCATCTATCTTTAAACCACTTATCTCATTTTTTCACATTTTTTTTAATTACAGATATTACTTGTCGGGAAATGTTTGTCGATGACTTTGGTGCTCATCAACAAGCTGTCGAATTGGGTGGTCAACAAATTAAAGTTTGGAAAGAGGAAATACATCTGTGGTCTTCGTGTCGAGGGACACTGGGTTTTCGGCATGATCGAAAATGCACGTGATGACATTAGGGTTGTTGTGAATTAAATTGTGTCTTGATGCTTATATTGCTCTTTTCAGGGCATGGTCTTAATAAAGGTATAATGAAGGACCATAGGAGTAAAAGCTCACCGCCTTCACGTGGTGTTCCCTGGAAATGCCAGCATTAATTATTCTCATTAATAAATATTGCTTTTTCATTTGTTTGTATTGTATTCAGGCATGTTCATTAAACGCCCTTAAATCCTCGTGCATTCAAGGCAAAGTAAGCTCAAGTTAGGCTAAGTTTAGTTTTTAGCAAACACTTTTTTGTAATGTTTTCTATGACCATAGACATTGTTTATTGAAAAAAATGCTGATTAACCATAAAAATGTATACGAAATATATCCCCAATGGAAAGTTTCAACAGCTGTAACTTTTACATCCGACGTTTTCTGAAGTTTGAAGGGGTGTCAATTGCTCAGCTCCTCAATACGAATCGATTGACACTAAAATCAATCTATTTCGTCACTTCCTCTAAAGCAAAACCTTATTTAAATATTCAGAAGCATATTCTAAGTCATTTTTATGTATTAATATTGTAGGGAGATGGCACTGGGGCGGCCAGATAGGTGGGCCAGGCTTTGTCGTTCAAGTCAACGAATCTGTGTTTGGCTACCGAAAGTATGAGCGTATTTGCCTCATTCCTAGACACTGAGTACTGGGGATGATTGCTAATGGTAGCAATGATGGCCACATGGTGGTTGTTGAGTATGCTGAAACACTCATTCCGGCAATTTTAAAAAGTGACTGCAGCATTATCCATACTGATTGTTAGCAGGGCTACATCAGCCAATCTCAGTATGGATATGAGCATCATGTGGTTAGCCACAGTGACCCAATGTATTGCTTTGTTGGTAAATCAAAACAGATTTCAAAAAGTTTCTAATTATTTTATTTTAGTGCTGGGTGCTGGATACCACACACAACCTGTGAAAAATTTCTCCCAGAGATGGCCCAATTATGATTATGTTTGCCTACCACCTCAGCGAATACTTGTGGCGCCAGTACTGTGCAAAAAACAAGGGTAAGCTTGAATACCTTGTTTAGAAGTTGTCCGTGCAGAGAACGAGGGCCATCAGAATTAATGAGTCCCTACTGAAACAGTCTATTTGAAGACTCCTTTCTAATGAAGGTTTACTGAAGGAAGGGGAGAGTGATGCTGATCGCCTCCAGGCAACAGTTTAACTGGCTAAACGATCAGCAATTTAGGTTAAGTTAGATTAGGTTTTATGCGAAAATGTAAAATTTTTTCTCCAAAAATGTAATTTTTTAGGAACGTTTTAAAATAAAAAGTCATTCATCCAAAGTTAAATAGTTGGATTCAGTTCATCTAAAAGCTTCTTATAGATTAGCTACCGTGGGGTAATTAAAATACCTTACAACTTTAGCTGACACTCTTGCACCTCTACGCTTTTTAAATGCCGTCAGTCCAGTCTCAAGTAATTGGAAAAGATCTGTCAAAATATAATAGTAATTTGTACAAAGCCTCCAACTAATATTTCTAACAATCATCAAATTCAAACAAATTAACAAATAACAGTTTGAGAAAACTTAAACACATGTTATATAGCTATTTCCCAAGAAAGTTGTACATGGTAAATGGTATGATCTTTCTTCCTAATTAATTCCCTAGCTAAAAATTAATATTTGTAAAAAAAATACTGAATAAAACAAATGTTCACAGTCTACAAAAAAAAGAGGCACTCTCTGTGGGGGTTATTCATACTGCTAGTGTTGTATTCGAATAAATTCAAATTTTAATGGTCATTTTGGCGACGATGTGAAATAATGGGGCCACATTTGGATAAATTAAAATTTTAAACGGTCGCCTTGGTGATGATTTGAAATGGTAGCTTCAAATCCAAAAAAAAAACTTAATTCTTGGTTAACCAAAATAAAAATGGTATCATTATACATGGCTCTTTGAGTAATAAAATTTAATCGGCCACAATATTTATGCAAGTGTAAGTATATGAATAACACATCGGTCTTGAAAAAGTAGGAATACATTAGCGGTGGTCTAAACATAGTTATTTAAAATCCATCCAGTTGTGAGGTATAGTTGGTGATTCATAAATGTACCAAACATTTCACCAATAAGCATTTGTCAATATTTGGAAATTTTGAATTGTACATGTTGTAGAGAAAGGAAGCAGCAACTCGCACAATAGCATTATAGTAAATTATAAAAGCCGAAGAATTTTAAAACCATGCTGACAATTATTAAATAGAAGCTTATGAGTACTATTTCGTAAAGCAAGAAACAAAAACAATTTTAATAGAGCTAATTGTGATAACATTAAGCTAATAATTCTTTCTTAATACAAATACATACATTTGGGTGCTATGTTTACTTTATTTCATTTTTATTATTTCACAGATATTTTCTTGACTTATCCCATAAAAGCCAGAAACTTTCAAAAATCCCAATAATCACAAAAACGTCTAAAAAAGACATTTAGGTTTGCTTCAGCCAACGCCAGTGTGTCAAATTTCACACAAGGTGGGAATAAAATGCAAAGACTTTAGAATATGATTCCCATTTCAAAATATTAAGATGCTGTCAGAAACGTTGACGAGAAAACCATTAGCAAAAAAAGAAAAGAAACAGATTGAATGTAGGTACAAGGGAGGCATGAAATATTAGAGAATCAAATTTAAACCCTACTGTCTTACTTGGACCAAGTTAAGTTTCAGTTATTGCAAATAGCAAGCAGCCACCTGCAATCTTAAGCACATTAAAAAAAAGTTAAATTAGTATTTGTATTTGCTGCTACTAATCTGTTGTTTTAATAGCATTACGTGTACTGAACTAAGTTTCATAGTATGTTAAATGCAGTGTCCATCAGAAAGATTCAATGATTAATATTTGCTCGTGTATTAGCGGGACAGCGAATGATATTGATAAAATGCTGGTATTATAAGCAAAACGTTAAACATCGCACGGCTGTTGCAGAAATATTTTTAGAGATGACGAATCTAGCAACTACCCCAGTGAGGATTTTTGATAGTTTATTATTATAAAAAGACACTGCGACATGGATTTGCATTTGGCAGGATTGTAGTTTCCATAGTAATGAAATGTTTAAAGAGGAATAATAACATTTTGACTGCATATCCATTTATTTATGTTATGTAAATACATATTTTTCTAGGTTATGGGCACAACAAATATAAATTGTGGGAGAACTGCGCATGTTAGTATAAGTATTCGACAGACCGATACTTTAAAATTCATTTTTGCTCCCCTGCAATGCGAACAGCATCGATATGTGTATATATGAACCCCTTGGTTAATAGAGTTTGAATATATATTAAGCATGGCCACAAAAACTCCACCCTGACCAATGCAGGTACTGTATACAAGTTCTACTAATTAGGAATTATGCTGTATATAAATGGTAAAGCTTCAGTCCTGCTTATCAACAATTTGCATTCTGTTCAAAGTTCATTTTATATTTATGCATCTGAAAAGTCAAGTTGCAACCGGTCACTTGTTCGGACAGCATTCCTGAATATTTAAAAAAATGAATTCGCAACATATTGCTAAGGTAACCAGAAATTCTTTTCTGTATTGTAGGGTTGTTTAATTTTTTCTAATATTCGTGCAGTTGATAAGACATAGTAGAAGATGTTACAGCTCGAAGCCGCAACTGAACGAGGTCGTGATCATTTCTGCAACTCGAACGCCCATCGGCTCTTTTATGGGCTCACTATCTTCTATGTCAGCAACAAAACTGGGAGCTGTAGCTATACAAGGAGCGGTACAGCAAGCCGGCATACCTAAGGAAGAAATCAAAGAGGTCTACTTCGGCAATGTTTGCCAGGGCGGCGTCGGACAGGCTCCAGCCCGGCAGGCCACCATCTTCGCAGGCCTACCCAAGACTACCATTTGCACGACGGTGAACAAGGTATGCGCGTCCGGAATGAAGTCGGTGATGCTGGGAGCACAGAGTTTGCAAGCCGGCCATCAAGAAGTGATTTTGGCTGGCGGTATGGAGTCCATGTCTAATGTGCCGTATTACATGAAGCGGGGTACCACACCATACGGGGGAGTGCAGTTGATAGACGGAATTGTGTTTGACGGCCTCCTTGATGTTTACAACAAGTTCCATATGGGAAATTGCGCAGAAAACACTGCCAAGAAGTTGGGGATCACGCGGCAGCAGCAGGACGATTATGCCATTTCAAGTTACAAACGCAGTGAAGCTGCTCATGCAGCTAACTTGTTTGCCGCTGAGGTTGTTCCAGTTCCAGTGCCTCAGAAAAAGGGGCAACCTGACAAGCTGTTTGAGGCAGATGAAGAGTATAAGCGAGTTGACTTCAATCGGTTCAGTAAATTGTCTACAGTTTTCCAACGAGAAAATGGCACAGTCACTGCCGGGAATGCTTCCACTTTGAATGATGGCGCATCTGCTTTAATTCTCACGACTGTGGAGGCTGCTAAGAGGTTGAATGCGAAGCCTTTGGCTAAGGTTGTCGACTTTAAAGATGCAGAAGTTGATCCCATTGATTTTCCTATTGCACCTGTGGGTGCAATTAAGGAGCTGCTACAGAGGACCGGTGTTAAAAAAGAGGATGTGGCTATGTGGGAGATCAATGAAGCTTTCAGCGTTGTTGCCGTGGCTTGCCAGCAGTTGTTGGGTATAGACCCGGCTAAAGTCAATATGCACGGAGGGGCTGTGAGTTTGGGCCACCCCATTGGCATGTCTGGAGCTCGAATTGTTGTTCATTTGGTGCATGCCTTAAAGCCAGGCCAGAAAGGAGTGGCTGCCATTTGCAATGGTGGCGGAGGTGCTTCCTCCATTATGGTTGAAAAATTGTAAGTTGCAAAGGTTTTATTGAATTTTATCGTTCTTCATCACTATATAAAAGATATTTGTAAGATATTTGATACAGTTTTTTTTATTGTTTTATGAACATCATATGTATTGTAAATATATATCATAAAGTTGGAAAATCGGATATGTACTAAGAAGCAATTTTAAGGAAATCTTGGCATATTTTTATACCACATTTTTCTATCATAAAAAATACGTGCCTATTAAGCGTTTATGGGTCTTATCCATTTAAAGCAAGTCCTTTTTGTCAAGATTATAATGTGAATTATTTTAATAAATTGTTTATTTGAACTGATTATTGACTGAATTACAAAACCGTTATTTCCCTTGACAACAGATAAATATTAAGTAACTGATGGTTGTTTAACTGCAAAACGATACTATCTCAATTTTGTAATTTTGATAAAAATGTGATGAAATAATTGTTATAAATATAGTGGTGAAGGAGCTTCTATATTTTTTAATTGTTGTTATGGATTTCTTATATTATTTGCATCCATTGTTTTTATGTTTTTGAAACGGACCTCATCAACACTATTGTTAGTAAAAAAGATGTCCATGGCTCTACTTGTATTTCACAGTAAATCATGTTGTGCAATTATAGTTCTAATTATTTCAATTGTTAGTGTTTTTTTTATAAGAATTTTGTTTAATAGGGCAATTGTATTGCAGGTTAATAACTAGATATAATTTGAGAATTATATTTAACGAGGTAATTATACATTTCTTTGATGTAAGATTGGTCCTATTGACATTATTTTTAAATTTTGTAAATTACAAGAAATACATAAACCTATTTTTTCATGCTTTTAGAATCTGATTCATGATGTATCCAGATGATCAATCATATGATGAAATGTACATTTAGTTTTATTCTATTTTTTTTAACATACAGGGTGAATGTTATCTATAGGGACAAACTTTAGTGTAGGAAAAGAAATAATAGGTAATAGATAAATTTTATTAAGTAGTATGAAAGTTTTTCTTCACAACAGTATATGGTGTAAGTGTTCTAGGGCTCTTTTGAATTATTTTATGACATTTTTGTACTATATATGTGATCGGCTGTTCCTCAACTTGACAGAAGTTGTGTTTGGGAGAATTGTAGCATCGCCAGTGAGTTAATTTTTGTTGCAAGTTTCCTAGGCCATCTAAAGGGTGTTCCAAAAAGGGCGTTGAATTTGGAAATACAATAAAACAATCAATTTTTCATGAAAGTGGATGTATTTTAATGCTAAATTAATCAGAGTGATAATAGATAACAACAATGAAAAGAAGGGGTCTGCCAGCTCCAAAGTAAAAATTCAGTGCTTTTTATGGAACACTCTTTATATTCTGATGAAATTGAGGTAGGTCCTGTCACTTTTTCCCATGAAAGAGGCTTCTGTTTTTCATATTGTCAGTTTTCCATTTTCTCAGCCACTCATTTTTAATAGTAAAATTCGCAAGATTTTGTTGAGTTACTTTAATGGGTGGATTTTGCAAGTAAAATTGAGAATTTTGGTTGACTGCTGCTCTGGCGTTCCAATGTATAGGGGAGTTATTACTTATGAGTATTGAGAGCTGTTCTTTGTAGATGAGGTGGGACTGTATTTGGGGGTAAGTTTTACGTTGATAGTTATTGTGCACATGGCTTGATTTGACTGAATGTTTGCTGTTTAGCAATACAGAGGAATAATACTCTGCAGTAGAGTAGATTAGAGCTAGTGCCAACATTCAAAATGGTTTGACATTTATGTCTTGTAGATCCTGTAAATTTTTGTGTTATGTTGTTTCTAGTCTTTGATTTTGTCCGAAAGGATCTGTAGGTGGTTTTTAAAGGTAAATGTCTTGTCCAGAGTAACTCCCAGGTATTTTACAGTGTGATCGTGGTGGACTTCAGTGTCGGGAGAACAGTATTTATGTTATACTTAGCTGAATAGTTGTCCAGATAGAACAAGCACACTTCTGTTCACCCTGGATGTAGTTGTGGACCCCACTGAGTGACAGGAGTTTGTTCTTGAGATCTTTTTTTCTGTTTTGCTGCGCTAACATCATTCAAGGAGTCCAGGAGTTTTTGACTGTGTTCCTGATAGAGTTGTTTGCAGTTTTTATTCTATCTTGGTAAGCGTTTTTAATATGTTATATTGGGGTTGTTAATGGATTTTAGATTATACCCTGGGATGAAACCTCTTTATTTGATAGGCGTTTGCTGTGTGGGTTTCCTGTGGTGTGAGAATGTTGATGTTGTTCTCTAGTAAGAGTCTGTCAAGGACTTTACATTTGGTTCAACTTATGTTATGCACAAATATGCAGCCTAATAGTCACGTAATGTTTAGACAGTTGTGACTGTTTTGACTGACATAATTGCCAGGAGATTGAATGATGAAGGTTGCCAGTCTTAATGTTTTGGTCTTTGTTATTCATTTAGTATTAATTAAGGGGTATATGTAATATTCTATTATTAATCCCTGCTCTGGGATTATCTTCAACGTTTTGCAGAACATGTTCTTCCAATTTAAGTATATGAACATGAGGTGCTTATCTTTTATGTTTACTCCTACCATCAAATAATTCTTTCACACAAATAACAAAACACTGTTACAAAAAGTGATTTGGTTGCTGTCTGTTTCAGTAGGTTGCTTGAAAAATTTTCATTTGTTTTTCTTTACGGTTAAATATGTCTGCCATTTTAACAGCGTTTCACAACACATATCCATATGAGGGCAGATCTGAAAGTGAAAGGAAACGTATAAACACACCATCACTTAGATAAGTGTTCTTACAGGGGACTAATGTCATGAAGAAATTGGCATCTATCAAGGAACACATGTACTTTTGTGCATATGTTTATATACATTTTTGGAGGAGCAGGGATGTTTTGGCTGCTAGATTTTGCATTTGATGCATTGTATTGAATCAGGTTTATCATATTTTGAAATCAATGTATATTTCTGTTTTATACATTGTCACATTTTTGCTGGCAATATGTTTTTTCATATATTTATTGGCCACTTTATAATACCTCTGTTACCCTGCATTTAATGTAGCGAACTCTTTATATTCTATATTCTATTCTTTATGTATAAATTTAGATTATCTAGGTTTACAAAATACTTTTATTTTTAGATTAATCAAATATAACAAAATTCAATTGTTTAGAAAATTTAACGCCTATAAAAGAAAACATTTGGCTATAGCTACCAAAACGTCTAAATCAGATGTAGTTATGTGTCTACTCTAAATATCTAGATCTTTTGTTATCAAAATTAAGCAACCATTTTGAAAAAAATATGACATTTTTATTAATTCATAAAGAAAACAGTCTGATAGTTGTAATGATGATAATGGAAAAAAAAGAAATAAGGACTTGTTTGTTAATACACATGGCCTACATTTTGAATTATGAAGGAAACATTAAAATTGCAAGGTAGTAATAGGGTATATGCATTTTTTCAGTCTGTATCATTGTTATGATAGAGGAGGACGATGCTTCTAAATATGTATATTGGACATGAAAATGACTTGAGGCATATATTTTTGAATCAAGAAGAACATTGTAGCAGTTTCTATAATACTAGATGAGGTAAGAGATTCATTAGCCAACACTAATTTTAAATAAATACATCTGCTTTATAAAAAAATATCTGTACAACATAGAACAAATTTATAATTTAAATGCTACTTCTGTCCATCATAAGAATGATGTGATTAGTGTAGACATATGGGCAAATGAGTTTAGAAAAATGCAATTGTGTGCTGTTTTATAAATCCCAGGATGAAATATCACTAGAATATCCACAAATGCTAAAAGATTTTTTTTTGGTTCTTAGTGATTCTGATTGAGTGTGTATAGGCAAAACAAAGTTTAAATATTCATGGTTTTGTATCAATAACAATGTTGGTGTTAAACGAATTGAAAGAAGAATTTTCTTCCTCATTTCTGATTTCAAATTGTTCTGTAATGAAGAGGTTTCCTATATATTTTCCTTTAGCATTGAGGAAAGTTTGAAGTCAAAAATAGTACCAAATATATCCACATCAGATATGGCAGAATTATTTTGCAATGCCTGGTTGTATGTACTCACCATAATATAGGTAAGTAATTTTAGAATAATGAAAATCACTTTTGAGTTTTAGTTGATTAGTATTTTTTCTAGTTTATTGCGCCAGTTCCATATAGATTTGGCTTGGAGAAGTAACAAGGGAAATACCATGTGTTATATTCCATCATCGTCATCTCAAGAAACTTACATAATAGAGGAAAAGAAAACAGAATGTGTATGTATGTATATATTGTATAGAATGTGAAATTTCGTTGCACATGTATTCCTGTACTTATTTAGATTTTATCATAAGGTATATTGCAAACGATTCTTAATTAGAGGGGGAAATACAAGATTTCAAAAATTGATGGACTTGTTTTATACAAGAACAACAAGGATAAAGTAAGTATTTTAGATAATAATGATTTAAATATTTCCTCACAAAGGTGTCTTTTTTTCAACGAAGGAAAATAAAGTCATTAAAAGACAATTAAACAAACCTTTCACTATTATTGTTCAGTCTTGCAATGCAATGATTAAATTCAAAATAAATCATTAAGCTACATTTTGTGTTTTATTTTTATATGTACATATATGTATAGTATGAGGAAGTTTGAATGAATAACCATTGATTTGTTTTTGATTAATGCATAACAAATTATAAACAAAGTGTGCAGGTATAAAGCCTGCCAGCCAAAATATCCTGGTCCTTCTAGATTTTAGATAAAAACGTTTTGTGCCCCTATTGAAACTGATTAGAGAGAGGAATAGGAGTTGAAGTGGCGAAAAGAGAGGAGGACAGGCATACTGCAGTTAAGCACAAAGCTGTATTGATTTTCATTAACATACATGTATTAGTTATTAAATGAGTTATGATTCACATTAACTGATTACTACACTTCATTTCTTTTTTTTTTAAATTTTAGGTTGATGTGTAATTATTCGGAGTTTTTTAAAAACAATCCCAGGTAGAAATTGCAAAATATAGTTTATTATTAAGAGGGATAGTTGTCTGATTCAGCTTGCACCTTTATATTACCATTAAAAGGATTGCTCAAAAGAACTACATTGTCTTCCACAATGACAATATTGTGTGATCAAATTCCACTGACAAATAAAATAGTGCAGTAATTAAAGTTGATGGTGGTTTGTTTTTTAATTAAAATTCTCTTTAAAAAATGCCGAATAATTATCAACCTAATATAGTATACTTCAAGATAAACAATATAAAACATTTCTATCTACAAGGGTAATATCTTGCAACAAATCTTTTTGGATCTATTACTGCTTGGCTTCGACACTGTATAAGTTTGTTTGTGTTTATCTATGGTGCATTCTCAATTTTCTTTCAGTTGGATTAATTATCCATTTGTATTTTTGGCTTTCTTGTGTTTTAGGCAACGATTCAGCTCGGAGAGATGTTTGACGGGGTTCAAGTTAAGAAACGGTCTTGGACAGGCCAGAGTTAGTTTCGAATAAGTAGATAGCAGTGTTTTGAATATAGAATGTTGACATATCTTTGGTAACTTTATGGTTTTGTTAATTTGATAGAAAGAATTAATACTACATGGGAAGAGAAATTCCTGATCATTTTCATTCTTCTTGAATGGTTCACAGTGGAATTGAAATGTTAGAGAATTTGCTGTGAAGCATAAATTATAAATCTTTGTAACTATAGTCCACTACGTGGATATCAACATTATAGAGAATGTCCTCTATAGCTATGTTTGTAGTGCTTATGGTAGTAACTTCTTTCTTAAGAGAATAACGATTCGAATCCCTTATTCAAAAACATTTGTCGCGTGCTCAACAAAAATAATATTCAAATTCTTATTAGAAAGTGAAGAATTCGAATGAAAAATTTACCTAACTAAAATTTGATTAGAAAATGCATTCCACAGAGTTTTATTAATAAATGTACCGATAGCGTGCCGCTTGTATTGTATATATTGCAAATTTTCTGTTACGAAGTTTGTGAAGTGTTTGTTTTTAGCATTTTGTATGTGTAGGGTATAGAAACTAATTAAGATGTTTATGAGTTCATTTAAACTGCAACATTGTGTTAATGTTTGTTACTGTTTCTTGTAGAACTGACGATGTGCCCAAAAACGAGCTGCCTGTGTTAACCTTGTACACGAAAGACCCCTGTCCATTGTGCGATGAGGTGAAACTAAAGCTGATTCCCTATTTAGATCGCTGCGAACTGGAAATGGTAGATATAACGAAAAAGGAAAATGTGCGCTGGTTGCGGCTATACCGATATGAAATACCAGTATTATTTCTCAACCAAAAATATCTGTGTAAGCATACCCTGAACGAAGTACTGCTGGAAAGGAGGTTAATCGAAATTGAGAGCCAGAAATAAAAGTTTGTTGAAAGAATTTGTGTAATTTTTTTATTTAACATTTTATAGGCACTGGTGTGTCCGCGTGGCTACATTGCAGATGGACTCGGGTTTCTTCTTGGGACAGATGCTTGGCGGGTGGCCTATTCAGTGATTAAAAATAATTGAGTATCTACGTTTATTTTGAGCAAAGGGTAATCATACGGACGTCTAAGGCGCGCTGCTTGCCACATCGCCTCATATCAGATGTGTGATAATTAGGCAGCGAGGGTAAACATATGAGAGCTTTACCTTCCCAGCTTGCAGGTTTTGCTCCTACGTGGGGCGTAGAGTTTTCAAAATATACTTTACAATTGAAAACGGTCTTGTATTTGTGTTGTACTAATTTGTATGTAATTTTAAAATTCATTGTTCAGAAAAATCTTGTGTGAAGTGTGATGATAATTTTCTTAATGCATTTACCCCAAATAGGGCAGACATACATCATTATCATTAGTGTTATTATGTTGTGACGAGACAGACAGGTTTCAGGATAAAGTAAAGAGTTAAGGGCCTGTCATGTTTTTGCCTTTGCAACTGCCCGATCCACTTGTCGAGAGTCGCCATGAGCTAACTTCCTTTTCTCCCTAGGGTAGCTCCCGGTCTAAAATTTTGAGATTTGTCAAATCTCGTCTTCAATGGTTTCTTGCGGAGAATAGGACGCCTGCACTTTTCTGCACGAGCGTCAGAGAGGTCCGTGGTGAGTGACAGTACCGCTGTGGCGATAAGATGTCCCGGACATATAGGTTGAATATGCCGAGAACAACATAGAATTTTTGGGGAGGCGGAAACTACCGCAAGACTTATCAAGCTCAGACAGTTATAATGATAGTGACTGACAATTATGAACTATACCTTTTAAAGTAAATTATGTATAATATTTTGTGGATGTCAGTCTGGTATCTAGTAACAGAAAACAATTCTTAACGGATGTAGATATTATAGGTTCGATTTTTTAAGTGCGTACCAAGTCAACGATTATTGATAGACTTCTTAACGTTGAAAAGTCGCATGCTTAAAGAAAATTGGAGACATTAAAAAGTTTAATGACAACATTCCGACTTTTTGACAGTGTGTTTAGCAGGAAAGACTTTGTAATAAAAATGATGTTAAGGTGTTTGATGAATAACGATGTGGACGATTAATTAGCCAAATAGTCGGTGTCTATTTCCAATCGAGGCAAATGCTATGCCAGATGCTCTTGCGGTAAGGACTATGAAAGAGCAAAATATATACTGAAAACTTTTGCTGTAAATAAAGATTGTTCTTAATGGATCTTACTAACGGGAACGAATCTTAGAGTCGCGATTATGACTTTAAATTTAAGTGATAATCAGTGGAAACACTATTATTTTTTTTGTGTGGAAAACTCGTTATAGTTTTCCGGACACAATTCTTTTGGAACACAAAAGAAGTTATTCCCATGAATACCTCTTAAAAGGACTTATTCATTTGATGAGATATTGGATTAAAATTGTAAAGAATAGTGTTATTAGAGGTAATATATACAATTGAGTATAGTGATCAATTGTACAATTAGGTCGAAACTTCTGACCACCTTTTTTGAACTCCTCATTAAAAAGTAGAATAGGAATGTCTCATAAACCCGACCCATTGAAACACCCCTAAGGGGGGTTTTCCTGGTTTTTTTTATTTTAAAGTGACATATCTCATGAACGACAATATATAGAGTGCTGAGACCTTCATAGTTGATTGGTTGGTCTAAGTTTGAGTTTCCAAGGTGTTTATGAGTTTCCACATTTGTATATATTACCGTTTCGCCCCCTGATCTTGTTAAGATTTAAATTTAAGTGCCAGACGATAAGTAGGTATATTCTACTTACTGGCAAAAGAACTTAGCATCCTGGAAAGGAAGTGTGGAAGTGTCGGGGGTTTAAAGAGGTTCATATTTATCTCAGAGATTGATGAAGCTCTCGGGGATGGTTTGTTATACTCATCAAATTTACAAATTAGTTAAAACTGCTTGTAGTGATTAATAAATAATAAAATGAATAGTAATTTAGGTGATTTTTCTTTTTTCAACAGGAAGCTGATGGGTTGACAATTCTAAGGGAAATATGGTGGTTGACTAACTCTTGGTAATGTAACTCAGATATCTAGCAATTGTAGGGAAACAGTGTGTGGCCGCATCGTGTTATCTTGTACAATTTTTGTCTTTAGTAACACTATATATTAGTAATTTGCGTATTTTTATTTGCAAGAAACTAAACATTTTGGTTGCCCAAAAGACAAGTGTACTATATAAAGGTATAGAACTTTCAATAAAAAAGATTCGTACATATATCCCTAAATTGCAGCTATAGAATAAGCGATATCTTCGATGCATTACATGAATGGCGCCATTCATAAAATCAAAGTAAGAGAGGCATTGCTATTAGCAAAAATGTTCTCAAATTCGCAGAGAAATAGCGACGTTGACAAGGTTTCTTCGAGTGCGGGTGTCAACATATGTTCGCAGCGAGCAAGAAAGTAGAGAGTGTAGCAAAGCCTTTAGTTTGAAGAAAAAACAAGTACGGACGTGGAACTCCGGTTCCACAGATGTCCAGGGCTACCATACATAAACAAAAATTTGCGGCCACTTCCGGTCAAACCGGTCTCGAGATTTTCCGATCAGGCTGATCTTTGGCGTCTGGACTTGACTTATGGTCCTTAGTTGAATACTGAAAACGTTATTTTTCTATCTATCACAGATCAAAAATTATAAGGAGTGACAGATGTTGGAAATGACAGAAATAGAAACTTGTCTCCAGCTTGGAAGCTGTCTTGATCAAAAGTTGAAAAATAAAAGGACGGAGAGACAGACGACATTACTCTCTACATAAGGCTTCTCATTTTAATGTATAGAAGCCTAAAACCAAGGTATCGCCGGCCGTAAGATTTTGTTGTACAACTGCCTGAATTGTGCAGAGGGACCATCAGCCAAATGTGATCTGTATAAAACTCCTGTCAATGTTCAGCGAATCTCATTAATTTTTTCTACCATGTATACTCAGTGATAAAAAGTGCCGCATTTGTTACATGTTACGGAGTTTATGTTAACTTTGTATTGATTTCACTTTGAGAATTGTTCAATCCTGTTGTCTTTCTATCCTATAGTGTGAAAAATGTGCGGCTGATTGCCACTTGGAAAAGCATGTTTACTTGAAGAAATATGTGTGGCCTACCCCCATTATTCGTTTTGGCGAATACATGGTAGAGATGTAAGCCGTTTTTTTATTAACTCCGCCCTTCGGATGTAACGGATCTAGCAATTTCTATACCTGGATGACCACCAGGATTATAGTAGACATCAGGAGAATCTGAAGGATTTCATATGGAAACTAATTGATACCTTATGTATCAGGTAGTGCCTTCCCTACTTGTGCACTAACAAAGGGTCTCACCATACCGCTATGAATTAAAATGAGCAGTGAAGGTTTAGTTGTTAAGCTAATAAATAGAGGTTTTTGTCGCTACTGACGAATTCTGAAGATCTGGATCTGGCATTCTGAGTATATTGGACTACGAAATGGGCATGAGTAAGTTTCAACAAGATCGCTGCGCAGACTACTGTCTTCTGAGCACGTGTTCTGATTAGAGATAAATCTTGGCACATTACTGGGATTCCAAGATAGTTATTAGTGTGCAAAGGAACTTCGAACGCTTTTTCAGCTAGAAGACTTCCAGAAACATTTTTTTACTTTGTAGGGCTGGAGATAGTTATATATTTTCGAAACTCATTGTTTTTTTAAGGTACTCACAAAAGTTACAATCTAACTTTCTTTTTGTGTTTATTTTTTTTTTTTGGCGTACTTACAGGCACTGCAGCCTCAAGGGCTTATTGTGCTCACTAACATGCACTTAATGCAAAGACATTCACACACACTCATGTGTTAAGCGAGACTCGAACTCGCGCGCGGGCTAGAAGACAGAGCCAACTGGTTGAACTCTGTTTATTTATTACCTTCTGTTGACAACCACACCGATTACACTGCTACGTACAACGTATTTGTAGAGCTTATAGTGTGCGCTATTTCGAGCTGCGGACTAAGCATGAACCGAATACGTGAATAACAAAACTGGGAAAACTGACTATCTTCAGTTCGGAGCTAATTAACTATTTATAATTGCTTATAACCACATATTCATTGTATAGTTCAAATATAACATCTCATTTCTGTTTAATAAAAAATATATATAAAGTCTCAGAAAAATTAGTTAAAAAAGCATTCTTTAGTGACCTAGAGTTTTTTTTAATGGGAATAATATTAAAATAAGGAGATAAAAAAGATTGGAGGCTTTTAATCAGATTGATAGTTTTTAAGCTTTTCTCGTAGTTTGTCAAAATTCTATTGCTATTGTCAAAGTCTGTCATCTTAGAAACTCTATAAGGGAAAAATGTATCTTGCAATAAAAAAACTTATGGAATAACTCTGTTATAATTTATTAATTAAATTAGCTTTTCAATAAGATTTTTTTCCTTTAGAATTTATAAAATAACTGCATAAGAGTTAAAAATTATAATTGTCAAATTATTCCTAAATTACTGATAAAACAGTAACAAACTAGATCGGTGGGAGCAAAAATAGAATTAATAAAGAGACGCGAAACAAATCTAATAAGATGATGCACTCTGCTAAATTGCGCATCTGACCGTTCGGGTGGACACCATTTGACTTTTTTATTGTTCTGAAGTTCTCCGGCAAACGGAATGAATCATAGCCGGTCGTCGGATGTTGCTTGGTTTGCTGAGAAGGAATGTTGGAATCGACGACCGTCCTCAACTGGTTGCGGTCGAAGACCTTGAATTTTATTTTTTGTGGAAACAATTACTTCTGCGAGAGGTGCATCTTGGCGATAATTTACGTTAGGGATAAACTGTCGCTGAAGTAAACGTTGCTTTTATAAAAAAATCTATCCCGACTGCCGTATTTGCTCGAGTATTCTGCGTTATGACGTAGCCGCGCGAGATTATATATTATAATATTTAACATCAAGGGACAAACACCATAAAAAATTTAAAACGTCTATTTTATATTTTTAAACCCAGTATTCACTAAATTATTCTCCTAGGTGTTTTTCTCATTGGGTGGAAGATAGGAAGAAACTTGGAATCTTGACGTGGTTGTATATATATATTTTTTATTTTAGGGTCAGATTGCATTTGAGGGCAAATGAACGCGTCTTAGATGTTATCCAACCACATACAGTCGTTTTAGATTACTTTTAAAGGATTTTTTGATGCTTATATCTAATCTTGTGTCCAACACTAACAAACTTGATATTTTCGTTAAACCTTCACGGTGTTTATTCGATATTTAAATTATTGTTCATCTATGATTGACGATTCTTGGTATAGGTTGTCCAAAAAGTATCTTGAAAATTTTGCGGATCACAATTTTGAGCTGATCTTTACAAAAATGTAGTACGAAGTTTAATAGCACTTTGGGCTTATTCGATGCACTGGTTCATCTCGAATATGGTCTAATACTTATTAATGAATTTTAACAGGACAGAGCTGCATTATATTAAGCTATTACTTCAAACGCATCAGATGTAAGGAAGGATATAAAAGCAAAATTAATTGACAATTTACCAGATATGGGGTGTTCTCGAAGTTGAGGTGTGCTCTAGATGATTGGCATTTCTTCTCGGAACTCAGGCTCTTGCAGTTTGAATTGCCCGCCTAGTTCGTATGTGAAGATGGACTATAGCGCTCCGTAATAGCGTCAGATGGCTCTGCTAGTTGAGGACAGGAGTAAGGGGCGATTTTTTTGGATATCGATACGAGATTAGTAGCTGAGCATGATAGAACTGTATTTCCCTGGAATCGAAGTCTAAGCGGTACTGTGAGTGGCTGAATCGTTCAAAAATGACTGGAATCCTTCTTTTAAACTTCGGTTGTGTCGCAGATCGAAGTATGTGCCTAGTACGTGTGTTAAGATAGACTATAGTCACCTGATGCCCACATACTCAGCGTTGTTGGAACTCACAAAAGGTAAGGTAATGAGTCATTTGGGCAATATTGTATTCAATTTGATAATGCATTGGCTAATGCAACTGCCAACAACGGGCTTTTCATACTTTTACTTCTCAACAAAAGTAGAATCATGTGAAGGTATGCCAAAAGTTGCTGTAGCTGTACAGCGTGGACCCGGAGATGTTATTTGAGTGTGGTCATACGAAACGAATCATGGCTCTAATATGAGGGAGATTTTTCCAATTAACCAATACATCTGTCTCAATTTGAGCCCTAATTGCATTCGTTTTTTCATTATCGTCTGTCCAGATGAATTCCCAAGTATTTGACGTTATCCTGTTGTGTCACTGATGGGCAGGTTTCTGTTAGTGTGAAGGTTGTTTGTACGGATTTTGTTTCGTTAACCTGTACACGCCGTAGTTGTAACCAGGTATGTATTTTATTAAGGATGATTTGGAGGTAGTTAGAAGCTACACGTGGGTTTGAGTGTGATGCTAGCACTGCTATATCATCGGCGTAGGTGGCTATGAGTGTTTGAGGGATTGTGGGCAGATCTGGCGTTTATATAAGGTAGAGAACTGGTTCTTATATACTTTCCTGTAGTACTTCTGACTATATTGGATAGAGGTCAGTCAATACTTTCCTTAGTTTGATTTGAAAAGTTCGTCCTTCTAGGTATGATCGGATAAGTTCATACATTTGTGGAAGATCCCTTCTAATTTTATATATTAGTCCCGTGTGCCAAACCTTATCGAAGACTTGTCTAATAGCGCTTGGCTGTGGTGCAGATAAACCCAGATTTAATCCTAGGTGGGTGGCCTCAGCCATTAAAAATAATTAAATACCTGCGTTCACTCCGAAAAAGAGGTAATACTGCAGTCGTCTAAAACACGCTTATATCGTCTTCTATCGGAGATGGTGTAGTGAGAACAAACATATGAGGGTTTTAACGCAAAAACAGATACTAAATTTTGGTAATAAATATTATTAATACAACACATTTAAATATTTAACTAAAACCTACAATTATACTTGGTCAAACCTTTTAATTTTTGGGCCATGGTATCGATTAAATCGTCTATTGCTTTCTACGGTACTTATGATAGTTTTTTTACTACTACCATTAATTTGGCTTTATTACTAGGCTTCCATAGACTTTTGACCATGTTTTATTGGATAATGTGCCACAGATTTTTAGACGGTATATGTCTAGAGATAGTTGTACGCACTTGATGAGAATGGGCAACATTCTTTATGAAATCAATGTTTTCCTTAATTAAAGTATTACTATCGAAGGCAGGTAGAAGAGTATTATTTAAAATTTCAATGTATTTGGCGGTATTTACGGTGTCATCACACAAAATCATTGTCGCTGAATTTGCACTATCAACGTTCCTCAGAAAAAAGACGAACTGCCAAAACTCACCTGGTCGAAAACGCATCTATGTTGTCTGATTCTTTAGACACTTTTCTAAAAGAATAACAGTTACACACTATGCAAATAGAATCAAACTATACTCCTGCTATTGTTTGACACTTACACTAGTTCGGATTCTATTATTCGGGGTTTCTCAACAGCTTGTTTAACCACTGCTTATTTTGTTTGTTTAAATCGAATAATAATTCAATTCACTGATGGCAAGGCATGGCCCATGATATGTTAGCAGCTGAAATCACTGAGGTAAGAGGGTCATGTTTAAGAATGTTGTTTAGTTTGAGATAGTTTACACTTTTTTGTAGACTTGTCTTTCATTTAATGTCTCTTTATTTGATTTTGATGCCCTAGTACAAGTAATGCCATTTTATATAAAGAATTAAAAAATTGGTTTAGCTTTAAAAGAACAACTTGTCAATATGCAAAAGTATTTATATGGTTACATATATATATATATATATATATATATATATATATATATATATAAAATAACATACATAGTATACATTTAATATATATATATATATATATATATATATATATATATATATATATATATATATATATATATATATATATATATATATATATATATATATATATATGTTATTTAGTTGTTAGTATGGAAGAGTGCTACAAGAACTTATAGAAGAATACAAATACTATGAAGCTGAAGAACAAACAGAATACGATAACGATAATGTATGAACGATCTGTTCACTATGAAACAAATGAATAAAAAAAATTAATACAGGAAAAGATATACATTTACTGTTTTGTAAACATAGAAAAAAACCCATTTAATGCCTTGGGAAAGTTTTGTTGGCAGCCACTATACATATGTGTGCACACTGGTTTGGATATATTTATGTAGAATATGTTTGTGTGTTTTTGTATGACCGCGTTTGTCTCTAATTAACTTATTTACTTTCGGATTTAGTTTTCTTGACTTCGAGCTTTTGCTTCGCGTACATTTGACAGATTAACCTGTTTGTTTACGTACAGCTTGATTGTTTTGTATAAATAAATAACTTTTGTAAAGGATAATATTGTTGCTTTTACTTCTATGTTGTGGAATGTGATAATTGTTATTTTCAATTAGAGTAAATGGTTGCTTGTATTTTTTGCACTTAAAAAATAATAACACCAAGTGAGATTTAGCACCAAGCGTTCTGTAAAGGAATTTATTTATTATAGAACACGTGCTCAAATGCATTCTCTCATGAAACTAATATCAGTTAATACGTGTTTCATTCTATGTTATTATTTAGGACGTGAACGTATTATAAGAATATCATATCAAATAAATATTGCTAAAAAACAAAAAATTTTCAAAATATTTTTAATAAAATATTGACACTGAATCTTAACAAATCACATTTTTTACTCAAAAACTTTTGTATATATTTGTTTTCTTTACTTGCCTCAACGTTTATTTAATTTTTAATGCTGAAACCCTATGCCCGCGTGGGAGCATGACCTATGAAATGAGAGGTTAGGGCTCTCATAAGTTACTACCCAGTCGTCGCACACAGTCTCTAATACAGGGCGATGTGACAAGCACAGAGCGTTAAACGACTGTAAGACTTTTCGAGTCCAAGATTGAATTCGTTTACACAGCAATCAAGTGCCTTAACCTTGCTTAAGTAGAACTAAACCGTGTACCGTGTTAATATGAATTTGATTATTATATTAGATGATTTATCTTTTTTCCGTAGTAGTATGGTTGCAACTTGGTTGTGGTAGTTTATTTTTGTATTTAGCACTAAATTTAGTTACTTCTTTTCGGTTTGCTGGTTGAGCATTTGGAGCACTTATATTAATATTGTACTTATTTTAAAAATGCTGTAGTATTTCCAAATTTTGAGTGCAACTTGAGCCCAAAGGGAGTATCGAGTACGTCTAAATGGATTTAATACCTTTGTTGACAATTCCGACTTTCTTCCAGTACAGCTGTCTAAACTTCTGTTTTCTTTTAGTAAAATGTGAATATGTCAATTTAATCTTCTGTCCAAATGGAGGTGTAGGTATTTGGTTATATCAGCGCGTGACAAGTTCCTTTCTTCACTGTAAATGTGACACGATTTGATTTGTGTTCATTAGCCCGCATTCGCCATTTTGTCAAACATTTTTCGAATTTGGTTTAGGTTACAAAGTTAGATTGTAATGCAAGATTAGGATCATTGAGTTGTCGGCGTAATTTTATGGTGTTATTAGCGTTTTTATCTTGCATTGGAAAACTTTTTTTGATAAGCAGTTTTTTGAAATCTAGTATTAAAGCGTTTTTAATTTTTTTTACTGTAGTCTCCAGTTGGTATGGAAATGGCTGGAAAACTGTGGCTATTTGGTCATTCCTTCGTGCAGTTTTGGTAGTTTTAGGTTGCTCTCCATATAGAATGATGTATTACTTCAATCGGTGTTAATTCTTTAAGATATTCCTGAACAGATTTATTTTTCACTTTATGTAGTGGCTTTAGGTCTTTTGCTAGTTTATTGTATCGTAGTTTCTCATTGTTAAGAACTTTATATTTTCTGCGTTAGTATTATTGAATATTCTCTATAACACTTTTTTAGATTCTATTTAAAGATATTTTCCAAGTAGCGTTTTGTACTGTTTTGGGTAGCTCTGCTACAGATTTTTCGATATTTATTTTGGTTTTGAATTGTATTGCAAGGGTTATTTTTTCTCGAAATACTTTCAATCTTGCTTTTATTGTAGAGTGATGGTTTCTTTGGTATTTCCTATGTTTGGGTAACAAATGAGGACAATATATTGCAGATATTGTTGCTTCTTTTCAAAAGTGACATTATTATCTTGAATGTTATTTTGTCTATATTTTGTTCTTTTACAGTGTGTTGTGTGCTTTCTGATTGCAGCGGACCGCCCGTGTATAGTTTCGCCTGGGCGGTTGGTGTTTGCAAAATGTTTATTAGAGTACTCATTTGATGGTTTTTATTTATTTGTAGGTTGAGTTATGATTTGGAGTTTGTTGTTTCTTTACTTGTTGTGTCTTGAGCATATCTTACTTCTGTTGGACGTATTATGCCTTTAACTTTTGTTGTTTTGATCGTTTATGAACCATACAACGTCTGTATTTTGCTGGATGCTTTTCGTTACAGTATACACCCTTCATAATGCTTTTTTTTCTGGATTCTTCGATTATTTATGTTTAGCATGCGGTATCTTAAGTTATACTTTGGTATTTAATAGTAAATCTATGTTTATATATTTCCTTGTTGTTAATATTTGGTATTTGGTTATCAAAGTGAATTGGTAATGTTGGTTTTATCACACGTTTCTTTTCACTCAATATGTTTGTATTAATATGTTCTTTTTCTTTTGCAGACTTCTTCTTTATTTTTTCCTATTTTTTCTTGCGGCATTGAGTTATTTTGCAGACTTAACTTTATGTAATTTATATTATATATATATATATATATATGTGTGATATGTAATATATAGTATGTGTGAAGATTTTTGAGTACAACTCGGAAGCAACCTTCTCGTTTGGCTTCTGTGTATGGAATTTTGTCTCTTTATATGCTAGTTATTTTGGTGTATACCATGCCTTTCGGTAGTTCTACTTTGACTTGATTAATACTATATGTTTATCTTTGAATAATTTACTAAATGAGGTAAATAACGATTTCATACCAACTACGTCTGATATAAAAATTGGCGAAGATTTGGGTTAAGTACTTTTCTTACAGTTTATTCTTCGGAAAATGGACTTTATTTGTTACTGATAACTATAACTATAGGTTTATTATTTACAAAATGCTGCTTTTTTATTTATTACTTGTTGTCACTGATTCTCTACATTTGGAGGGCTGAATATGCTGAGTTTGGTAACTGAACTTGATTTATTATTGGGAAAATATGCATGGCTGGCTTTTGTATTAGGTTGCAAAAAGTTCTTTAAGATGCGCTAATTAACGTCAAAGAGAATAAGTGTTTTAAAAATATGTCATCATCAATAACTTTTTGTCAGTGCTTTGCAAGCTACTTAGTTTGTCCACGGGATTGCGTAACAAAAAAATTGTTGAAATGCTTCTTCAACTTGATCAAACTAATTTAAAAAATGCTAAAAGCGCGCCATAAATTGAAATAGGTTGTAATAACATAAAGTGCAAAATCAGGGCTGTAAGCTGGACGCAGCAAGACCTTAGTTCTATTAAGTCTAGCAATTTTTTATGTGATTTTTGTGACTCTTGTTGAAAAAAACTTGTTTGTGGTTGATAAAAGTCAGATATTTTTGTTTAAAACTGCTCACTGTACAGCTCGACATTTATGTCTTTTCGATTTGGGATCAATTTAAAGTGCACAGTATCATTAATATTCTATTCAACCGAACTCATGATTTTTTTTTAAATCTTCTAAATAAAAGTGGCCAATTTTGGCCCCAAATAGATCACGTAACAATGTTCCTCCGAAACCGGCCATTCAGCGAACTTTTAAGCAGTTGGTGACAAATCTCGCTTGTTGGCTTGTACTTCAATCAGTTCGTGAGGATTTTGTCTTGACTTCTGATGCGAGTTAACGTAAAGGATTTTAGACATTCTTAAGTGAGAAGACAAGTTCAGCAGATAATTGGGGATTGTTAAATAAAGGTTTGGTATCCAAAGCAGCTTACAAGTTTCCTTCATTTAACACAAGTGGTCATTCGGAATATGGTTAATCTTCAAGATTAAAGACACCAGAATCGAAAAACTACTTCCACCATTTTGAAATAGGCACGTGTATTCTGGATTCTAGGATTTTGGAGCTTTTTTAAATGATATTTCCTGTTTCCGGAAAGAGCAGATCAAAACTCGAAGTTTAATTTGTTAATTGTCATTTAAAATTCAAAGTAAAGATAGTTACTATACTATAAACAGAAAAAATCCAACATTTTTTACGATTCGAAAGGTACTTTTTACATCTGGAATTTATTTTGTAAAACAGGTTTGCACGCGTTCTTACTTTGTGCAACTCTCCATATATTGAAGAGAGTTGAAAACATCGACTTGAAAGCAACAAACTGTTATTTAATTTCTCAGGTAGGATCCCAATGAAATTATACCACTTCCTACTATCTGCGTTGATTTACTTGAACTTCTCGTTTTACTCTTTTTTAATTGCCTATGTATAACTCCTTTTGCAAATTCTGTTCAATCTACTTATTTCTTTTTAGCTTTCAGACTCCAATTTAGTGCCTTCCCTTTAATTTCATTGTTTTAATTTTGTAGGGTATCTTCAATCTGTCTTTATTTTTTCATTTGAGCAGTCCAAACGGTTTTGTTTTGATAACTGATCTCGTGTGTGATTGCGTCACTTTTAAACGTTACGTAATTTTAATTTTTTTGGTTATTTTTATGGACTACATTACCGAAAATCGTTACTTCTGTTCCTCCAGAGATGATTTTTGTAAAAAGGCACTTTTAGTTTCACATGCTGACTATAATATTCTATTCTGCGCTATTACCGTTTTCAACCTTGAGAAGCTAAACGATGTTTCGTGTGGTCATGAAAATTAATCCACATCCATTGTTTATGAAGGTTTTTATTTTTCTCTTTACATTTCTCGTTACTTTTTTTTATTTTTTAGTTGACATTCCATGATTATGTCTTTCAAGCTTTTCCTCAGATCTGGCATTATTTTCTGGTATTCTATCACCTATTAATTCCAATGATAAATAACGTAGTTTAGACAATAAATTGTTGATTGACTCTTGCTGTTCCATTTATGGCCTGAAGCATCTTAATTATGTTCAGGATTTTGTAAGTGTAAACGCTTGTTATTCTGGGGTGTTGACCAGATTTGTGCAGTGTGTTTACTCTAATGCAATTCTGACAAAATTTTGTATACTTAATATTTTTATTCCTGAAGTTTTATTGGCGTATTGTTTTTTGTCGTTTGTGCTTAACGCATTTTCTTTTTTTTCTTTTGTTTTGTTTAAGTTTTAATCTCATATTGGGGTTTATATATAACATAGCTAAAAGGATGATTTCTACAAGTCTTCTGGTGTTACATTTTCTTTTCGATAGCTTCTTTGCAATTTTGTATAGCTTTTTTATGTGTTTCTGATTATTATTCAGCTCTATTTACAGCTTTGAGTCAGTTTTTTGGCATTTCAGTTTTCTGATATACTGTTTGTACTTAATCTGAATTTTTCGTTTGCTATAGCAATTTTGAGCTGAACTGTGATAATAGCTTTGGAGTGGTTGTGGGTTATGTTAGTTTTTTTTTTATTTTTTATGTTGTTTAGCAATCTTCAGAGTGTTTGTTTTACGTTGTGTAGTTACGTAACTTTTATCTGGTCTGGTGGCTGTTTGTGGAAACAAAATTTTTTTCCAAATCTATTCCTTATTAGCAGACGACTCAACGAACACATTTCAGTTGTCGTTTATGCCTCCTTATAACTTTTTGTTTTTACTATGTTAGATTTTTTTAAAACTAATAAGTAGGAATTTTTGGAGATTACTGTTTACTTTTTTTAGGTAGAGCCGAAAGGGCATCATAGCTCGCTTGGAAGTCTTCAATTGGAATATCTTTTAGAGCGCTTGTCGCAGCCTGCACATTTTTAATAGTGCCACAATGGCGTTGTTTTTTAGCTGAATTTGAGATGGGAAAACAAAAAGAAGTGGGTTGGAGGTTGTGATGAGTTTAGGGGAGCGTTACCAGAAGCTTTTTTTTAGTAGTGACGCGTGGCTCGGCGCATTGTTAGAGTGATGCGCGCGACGTTTTTTTTAGGTTGTATAAGCACTTTCACGTAAAATTCAGCGTTGATCGTCTATCCAAGTGGTTTGAACTCCTTAAGAATAACAGCTTTAAAGCTTTTATTTTTGATTTGTTTGTTCAAGCCTTCTTTAGTTGAGAAGACTCAGTAGTGTGCCACTTAGAGCACCGCCTTTCCGTCGTTTTATCACTAGTTTTCTCAAAAAAACATTTCTTGCAAGCTACAAAAGATCACGAGAAATCGACACATGTTTTTTCTTTTGTTCGTTGGTCAAAACGTTGGGAATCGATTTAGTACACTTTTAGCATTGGAAATTCCGTCCAATTTTATGTACAATGGATTTTAGAAGTCCCACTTCACTTGCTATCAGTCTAACCCTTACTCGGAGATGACCAGAGATTATTGCTGGATCGGAAGAAACGGTTATTGCCACGTTAAAGAGGGAATTTCTTCATGTATATATGTAGCTTAAAATAAGTGTAAAGAATGAACAGGAAAGTCGACCCGTATTCTATTCTTGATTTCTCCTCATGCCAAATGTTCTATGCATGCTCCACTGACGTTTGCACAAGTCAGCGAATGGCTCAGCCGGTTAGCTTGTAATCCGGTGGTCGAGGGTTGTTCGATTCCTATCTAGTACAATTTTTTTTTCGGAGCTCGGCAGCTAATTCTTTGAGGGATATACATGAAAAAATCCCCTCTTTAACGTGGCAATAACCGTTTTTTCCGATCCGGCAATAATCTTTTAAAACCACTTTCATATTAGCTACATTGACCGAGGTGTGGGACGTTGATGGCTGTCTGGCGCATTGCTTATTCTCAAAGTTTCCCTGCTCCCTTTTTTCTGGGCGTTTCTTCCCACCTAAACGATTTTCATAAAGCATTCTTCTTGCAGGTTTTCTATATTTTCCATCGATTTTGGAAAATTTTATCGCATTTTGTTGATCGATATTGCGCTGTAAATATTCACTTCGCAAGAGATCCGCGCTATATAAAAGCTTAAAAGCAAATGAGCTGGGTCGGAGCATCTACCTGATATCTCCCAGCAACCGTCATGTCCGAATACTTCGTCCACCGACCCTTCTGATTGGACTGAGAAAATCAGGCTCATTACCTTTCTAACTTTTCTTGTATACAATTAAGTTATTTGTCGAAAACTGTAACTTCTAAACTATATTAAAAACGAGTAAATATTCTAGAAATTGTCATCTCGAACAGAAAAAATTCATTTAATATTGTACATGATGGTATAAAAAATACTTTGCGTAATCCTATACGACAAATACCAATTAAATGCAAGCAACGGGAAATAAAAACAACTTGATAATGCATTACTAAATATTTATACGTAGTCATTAGGCAAACATTGTCGTTATATTTCCTAATCCGGAAATTATTACAGGCAACCTGAATGAGTCTACTTAACGTGATGACTCTATAATTAACGGTGAAACTTTCACACCGCTTGTTTTAGAAACTAAAAATCTAAATGTCGGTTTTCTTACGAATTAAATATGTGCTAAAGAGTAGTAGCAAATTCTTTGTTTAGAAGTTGGTGTAACTATATTTGAGCTGCTAATTGATAGCACTTATGTGTAATTGCAATTACGATAGTAATGAGAATGTTATGAAATTTATGGAAAATCTAATTTAATAAGTAAATGGATTTGCTAAGGATTCATTCACGAATCCTGCTCTAGTAATAGCTGTGGTAAATGTAATTCAAGAATATTTTTTTAAATAATCAATTCGCTTTCGTTACTCTGTTGAGCAAGGAGTTGATCGTTATGGCAATAAAAATAATTTTTGCAAGCACAAGCAGTTAATTGCTAAATAGTTTAAGTACAAAGTGTTATTTTGCTACGTTAATTAGATATTTTTGGAAGTTTATATAAAATGTAATTTTAAGAGGCCGAGGCATCAAATTTTAAATATTTGCATAATTAGGTTTACCAAATGAAAGTTGCACCATGTTATACGATAGAATATAAGATAGTTATCAGTTTTAACCTAAAAATTGCGTTTTTTGCTTTTTAGATTAGCAAATCTAATCAATTATGTCTTTGTTTTTAGGTAATAAAGACCACTCTAAATACCTAATAGATCTAATACAAAAGGATAGTTTTATTGACACCGTGAGAAAAAACTGAATTGATGAAAATAGAAATAAATATACAGAAAAATAAAATTAAGGGGATAAATGAAAAGGAGCTAAATAAAACAAAAATAAAATGTAAGGACCCAACACTTGAGGAAATAACAACCTATGAATACCTAGAAAGCTTTATAACGAATAATGGGAACATAGACGCAGAAATAATAAACATGGCGAGAAAATCAACTAAACTCTACTATGCGATAAATGCAATAATAGGGATAATGGAACTGAAACGAGAAACAAAACTAAGAATTTATAATGTCATAACCATCCCAAAACTGTTATATGCAAGAAGTTATATAAGTGTTATAAGTGAGAATTGGACGTAGCAGAAGAAATACGTAGGAAAGATTAATGCAATGGATATGAAACACTTAAAATTGTGGAAAAAACAAAATGGGATAGAATTACTAACAAAGCAATCAGGGAGATGACTGAGCAAAATACAAAGAAGACAACTAAGCTGGTTCGGTCACATGACGCGGATGAACTCAAACAAACTGATCAGGAGGATTTGAGGAACAAAAGTCACAAAAAAGGAGAAGAGGAAGGACAAGGTAAATATGGTTACAACCAATAGTGGATGTCGGAAATGAAAGAGGCAAAACAATAGAAGAGATGAAGCAAATGACATTAAACAGAAAGCTCTGGAAGAAATCGGTTGATGGATAAAAAGAACCTAACCCAAATCCGACACCCAAAAGGGTATAAGGAAGGGGTGAAAGAAAAGGAGAAGATACTATGTGAAAAATAACATTAGTATTAGGATGGCAGAAAAGTCTTATTGTTTATTGTTACTAATTGGGGGAAATGGCGGTTTAATATGCCAATTTAAAACTATAGGAGGGGTAGGGTAATAATCCAATTCCGTCGAGTTCATTAAAGTTCTGGTACCTTCTTTGGACCGTATATGATCTATATTGGCAGCAACACTTGTCTTCTATTGACCATAGCAGAATAGCGTTATTTCAACATAATAAACTGTTGACAACGAAGCTTGGCAGCTAAACAACCAGTTTATAGTAAATCGTCTTTATTCCACCAGATGCAAAACATAACTCTTATGTTTTATAAAATGTTTTGTAAATTGGCCTATAACCATTGGTTTGAACTGTATGGATTACAGAATTAGATTTATTTTTCGTTACTAGAAGAATTGAAGATCCTGAGAATTGTAAAGCAATTTTCTGAACACATTGACCTGGTGTTCAGTTTGCTCTTACTTTAAAGCAACATAGACTTCTCTGTATCGTTTTTTTTACTTTGCCTAGTTTATGCAAGTGGCAGCTTATTGCGGTGTTAATTATCAGGTGCTTATAGCCGGAGATGTTTTATTATATTTATTTACTGCATAAGGCTGTCCGAATCAAGGTCGCGAGTGAATTTTTTGAATCACTTTTGGGGCGTACAATCTGATATTGCATCTTGACCTTTATCTTTGCAAATTATTCAAGTCACATTGTTCGGGTTAAGCATATTGCCTACTTTTTAAATTTAATAGAGAAAAACCTTAAATATATCACTTACTACTGCTCAAATAATTTAATATTTTCAATAATTTATTTAGAGTTAAAATTAACTTCTCAAACTACGAAAAGGCTTTTGCATTACCATATTATTAATTATAGTAAAAATATTAATAGTTCTTGTAAGTAAGAGAAACGCCTTACTTTCTTTTTAGTTACGAATCAGTCAACAAAACTTCTATCTTCTCCATTGACCAGTGGTATTTGGGTTAATTGTTTCTTATACTGCTTGTCGCTTGTAATAAAAAATAATTAGTCCATTCATTGTTTTCTATGAACTTTTATACACTTAAGGGTAAAAGGATTCTTAAGGATATATGGGATACATAAACAAATACATGGAAAGTTGCCGAGAATAAGAAACTGTTGATGTATAGATAATATCTGAGCACATTAAACTTAAACTATAAAAACAAGTGGGGTGTAAAGTATGGAACTGGAAAAATAAGTTTGTAATTGGTAAGTGAGTAGCTGCGTTTGTTTCGAAAAAGGGGTAATAATGCGGTCGACCATGGCGATGCTTGCCACATCATCCCATATCAGAGGATCAATATATAAACTAAGATATTAAGAAAAGTTTATTATTGTGAAAATACATGAGTATTATACACCAATTCTGGCGATCTTACTTATTAGCTTATCAATTAGAATAAGAGTTGATTCGAGCGCAATATTGGTTTAAATCGCTTTAGATTTGATGCTGAGTTTGACCTTTTGGCATATTTCTTCTTATACAGGGCCCAGAATACCTCGATAGGACGACCTTTTTTTACAAAATAAATAAGACAAAATTGTATGAAAAGATAAAAACTCGAAGCAGCAAAATAGGATTATGTTCTACTTTAGGAAATTTTTTATGCCCAAAGGGCGTCGATTATATAATAGAAGAAGAAAGCCAAATTGCCATATATCATTTCTTTACTAACAAATATAAAAGCAAACCTTTGCTAACATCAACTTTATTCTTTGGTGTCGGTTATAATATGGATTTTATTTTCGGGCAAAGTGGAAACCACGAGTTGTCACAAAGTAGTCAATGATATGTACAATTAGTGTCTTCATGTTAGATTCGGTCGGTCTACTATTAATGTTTAAACGTCTTTTTTTTAACTATAGAAGTCCTCTTCCTTTGGTCTTATTGGTTTTTTAAAGCCTTGCCTTTGAAATATCTTTCTAGAGGCTTGCCACCATTTTGTAGTTTTTTATCCATTTTTTCCTTTTTATTAATTTTGTAAGGATTTGTTTTTTCTTTGGTTCGTTTGAGTTTGTGGTCTCTTGTTGGTTAAATTTGGTTAGCTCATTTCGGTTTTTTTGCCTCTTGATAAAAAGCCTACTTGTGGTTGCTTGTTGCTGCATTGTGCAAGGGTTTACTGCCTAGGTTTCTTTGTTTGAAGAAACTGATGATAGAAATTACATTTATCAAATAAATCAAACAAGGATGGAAAAAACTACTTGTTGAAATTATTTTTGTTTTGGGAATGTGAAAATATCATCGCAGTTATTATAAATCTAAAAACACATATCTAGAGGTTGTGTTTTGTCGAGTGCAGAGAGAAAAAAAAGATTTGTACTTGTTGAGGATCGGATAGATTTTACGATTCTTTAGAAGTAAATGTGGTCTGTCAATTTAGGGACAGTTTCTCGTTTATTTATTCTGATAGTGTACACAAATTTTATGGTCTTGAGAGTGAACAATTTAAAAGACTGGCTTGCATTAGTTTTTGCTTGAAGTATTATTTTTGGTTTTATTAACCTCAGTGAGATTGTTGCCAAAAATATATTTTCTACACAATTCATTGATTTTCTATGATCTAATTTAAATTTCCCGTCATTCTGAATGTACAAATTGTTGGAAGTTATGATTAGAAGGTTATACAGAGAATACATGGCGAATTAATTACGGAGCATTTTACAATTCATCACTGTGTATGTATTGTCAAAAGTTTTACCGAAGTAATTTATCAATGATGTGCCCATTGATAACACGGTTTGTTAGCTGGTGAAAGTGTTTAAAGATATTCTGACATCTGGCCATGGTCGTATTGTTTGTATACTAAAAAATATGTAAAGATTTGACAATATGCGTAATCTCACTTTTAAAACATGGGCATTTGACGTACATCTTTGAGGATAATATTGAACAAACTTGCACTGAAAGCTTTACAAAACCCAGTATACTTAGGAACTTCTGCATAGAAACGATCAACACTTATTTGGGTGGGTTAATAAGCAAAACTGCTGTATCTGGAGGTAGGAAAACCTGCAGTTCCTCCAGCCTTTAAGAATTCAATAACGCTATATGACCAAAAGTATTTGCTTACCCTTTTGGAGAAGTGGATCTGCTTGTTACCGATACTGAAACGTTATAGAACGAGATACACAGCCGTGCGACCGCCCACAAGCTCAACATAAACACTGCTATTGGATTGTAGAACACTGTGGAGTGATAAATTTTGCCACACGATCTGTCAATTCGATATATGCGTCTGGGTTTAATGGATGACAGGAGAACACTTCTTATCCGAGTCTATGGTGTCAACAGTTAAGTTTGGTAGTATAAACATCGTGGTTTGGGGCTGTTTCTCTAAATTCGATTTGGGTTTTTTAATTCCTGCAGCCAGAGGAATGAATTCTTTCTTTCAACTTTTTGGCAGTAGTTCTGAGAAAGACTTTTCCGTACCAACAAAATAATTGTTCTGTTCATAAGGTTATACTGCTACAGTTGAAAAACTAGACTCGTCTTTACAGAGCGCTGATCTCATTCTCAATGAACAATTCTGGGAAGAATTGGAACACAAATAGCCCATTTTTAATGGCTGGACTCACTGCAGCCCTCATAGAGCAAGGGAAGGTAATTACTATGAACATATATCAAAAGTCTTCTCAAACGAATGCAGTCTATGATTAATACTAAAAGTAGACTGACATCCTATTAATACGTAATATATATGTCCCTGATTCTAGAACAAAGGGTGTCCGGATACTTTTGGCCGAATAACGTATCTATTTTATGTGTTTTGAAGCAATATTACCAGGCCTATTGGTTAAAAGGCAACAGTTTTCAAAGTACCCTCGTAGTCCTTCTGTTAATTCCTAATACACATATTTTTGTGTTTAGCGAGAATTAACATTTTTGTGAAAAAAATTATTTTTACTTTCCTTATCCTATAATAAGGAAAGTAATGTAATCGGGGAAATTTGACCTACCCAGTTTTTCACATTTCTGGACGAATTATAGCCTCAGGACACCAAAAAAGTTGGTTTGAGCCATTGGTTCGTGTGTGAGTGCGCGCGCGTGTGTGTGTGTGTGTGTGTGTGTGTCTGTCGGTCTGTCATTAAACACGATATCTCGAGAACCGTAAGAGCTAGAGAAATTTGGTATGCAAGTTACTTGTAGGTAGGGGACGCAGTGCGAAACTTTTGGTAAAAATCAGTCGAGCCGTTTGGTCGCAAGGTCGCAAAATCGGTCGCAAAATCGGTCGCAAAGCGGTCGCGAATCTAAACGGTTGAAGATACAAAACATTCATGAGAATAAAAATGATTTGTTATCACGAGATAAACATGAATTTAAAGTAAAAGTTGGTAAAATAGGAACTCGAAAAAAAAATTGAAGCCCAGGATTTTTGCCAGAATTACCCACATAATAGGATAAGGAAAGTCGTGTGATGTTTACACCAGATTTTTTAAATGTTTGTGTTAACAAGAGATATGTATTGCTAGCAGATGTAACAATTCTTTTGTTCAGTCGTTATGCAATTTACCATTTAATCTTCCAAAGATAAAATCTTATTGCTTTTACTCCAGTCGAGTACGAGTGATTTGTATCACGTCATAGCCTCTTTTGACCTAAATGTCTCGATAATCCGCAATGATTCATTCGTTGTTTTGGCCCACTTAGAGCTATCATAATTTTCTAATGCACAAGGGTGCATGACATATCATTTACGAGGGTCGCGCGAAATTTACTATACTTTACAATAACTTTTTATCAGTAACATTATATTTTCTATAAATATGGCGCAATATACTAACGCATTTTAATAATCTTCCAGTGTTTTTTAAAAAATTTTATAATGTATATTTAAAAAATATTTTCAAACAAAATTAATTTAAATAAGGAATAGTTGTCGACCAATACGATATTTGAGGAATAAAGAAATAACCAATTAATTTTAACTTTAGTTCTAACAATTTAAGAATAAAAATCTACTCTTGTTACTAAACACAAGAAATACTCATCATATAAATAGATTACCAGTACATCTATTATTTCTAATAACTTTATTATACTATAAAATATAGTTAATGAATGTCAAATGATTAACATCACAATATGAAAATCATAGTTATTTGCATCAAGAGGTCAAAATGGAAGAAATAATGAACCGAGGAGGGTACAAAGATTGCACTTATTTGTTGGTCAGCTTCTCACTAGAAATTGTTGATATGAGGACAAATCAAATATAAATCGGAAAACGTAGAGTGCAAATTTGTTTGAAATGTTGAGAAGACTTAACGGATAGTTTGGGGACAACATCCTCACGAAGACTCAAGTGTACGCGTGTTATAAACAATTTTTGGGTGAATGAAAATGAAGCTCATTGACCTTACTCGAGAATCAGCGTTAGCGAGGAGTATATTTGTATTATTCACCGTCCGTATTGACCGCCGATTAACGGTTTTGAAATTGCTTCTGTTAACTTTTGGATGAACAAAACTTGCATATCATGGGAAAAGATGCGAATTTTTAATTTCAGGTATTATCCTGTTTTATTATAATGTCTGGTTTTATACAACTGTCCAAACTCGACAAAAAATTGAATTTCTTTCCAGATATGAGCTCATGAAGATTTGGAAGCTTATGTACCTCTTCTTAAACTTCACCAAAAACTTGGCGTGTATCGTGTACCCTGTTAGATAATAAGCGGTAGCCTCGTAAAGGTTGCTTCTGTCTGGTAATTTATTTATACATTTTTTTGTTTTTATGTCAAGGGTTTGTCAAAAAGGACTTTGTGCTCTAATTTTTATCCATTAACGAGAGTAAGATTTTTTTATAAACTAGAAAATGCTTTATCATACTTATTGGAATTTCTTATCTTGTTGGGGGATGCGTACACATACACTTGCAGGCGTAACTGAACATTTCATTTTAGTATCACTGCTTTTCTGAGTATTTGGACTTTCTAGATGAAGAGGGTGCTAACTATCAGCAGTAGTCCTTCGCTTTAATGCTAAGTGTGTATGAAGGAGGAACTCGGCTGTGCTTCCGTTTTCTTTCATTAGCGAGATTTTTTTTTATAACCTATAAAACACTTCATCACACTCACTGAGATTTATTTCCTTCCTGGGGAATGCATGTGCATACACTTATAGGCGTATCTGAACAGTTTTACTTAATATTGTGACTCTTTTGGGTATTTCAGCTTCTTAAAGAAAAAGAATGTTAACCAACAACAGTAGCTTTTCACTTTCATGTTAAGTGTTTGCGAAGAGCAGCCTCGGTTGTACTTCCGTTTTCGTTTATTAACGACGGTAAGATTTTTATATAAACTAGGAACTAGGGATTTTTTTCTCTTGGGGAAACGCATGCATATACATTTGAAGACATACTTAAACAGTTAAATTTAATATCTCGATTCTTCTGGGTATTTGAGCTTTCTAGAGAAAGAGAACAGCAGTGATACTTTACTAAGGGAAATTAAGCGTTCTCTCACTGGTTGGCAGTAGAAAAAAATTACCAAAGGAAATAGAAGACTGTTTGACACAAACGTTTCTAATTTATTTACATATTTTGGTTATTATGAACAGAGATTATTACTAAGAATTTCGATAAAATATTGTTAACGTAGGCTATATTCTAGAATATTAACAGTTGGTCGTATTCATTCTCAAGGAAGAAAATGTTTGCTTTAAACAGAGACTTCTTTAATATTACTATGACTGACAAGTTGTTAATCACGAGCACGAAGATGGGAATTGCAAACCTTTTGCAGGGGACGACAGACAAACTAAAGGTATCCTTTCGAAGATATGAAATTGCTTTCAATAATTTATGTCGACGTTAGTCAAACAAAGATGTGGAAATTTTTGATCAATTGTTATCATTAATGGTGTGGACATAATATCTTAGATTTATCTCCTACTGCATAGTCAAAGCCAATTTATCATTCTTTTGTTGCTTTCTAAGGCAATTGCTTCCTCTCCTATATCTTCAACTGACAACATGAACCCGCCCTGTTGGTATTTTAAGCTATGTTCAAATTGTTAGACATTACTACTGTAGCATTGATATATTTAATATTGTTTTTTTGAAAGTAGAGATTGAACAATAGTGGTGACAGTATGCATTCTTATTGTAGCTTTTAAACCGATTCAGTGGACCAATTAAGAGGATCCTTTACAACTTTAAGCACAAATAGTTATGACTAGATTTAAGAAAATTGAGAACATCGATTATGAGGTTGTATAGTAAATTTGATGGAAGCAAAAATTTATTGTTTATTATAAGCCGGCGTGAGACTGTTACCTGTTATTTAAATGAGATACATTCAAGAAAAGAATCTTTGTGCAACAAATTGGTAGTTGTTTGATGTATATTTGACTTGTTATGTTCTGTATTTATCACTCTTGATTTCTCAATATATAAAATTTTATCGTTTTCTAATTTACATCATAATTGAATTCATAAAACAATTTGCATGTGGCAGAATAATGGTAATAACGGATAAAAGTTTAATTTTGATAAAAAGAGTTACATTTTTAATTTCGAAGGTGACTATATGGTCATTGTATTGTTGAAAAATATGAAGAACATAATGAGTTTTCAAATAAATGAACTGTAGAGCAAAAGAGGTGGTGAGAGGTTACAAGTACTTGATATTTGTACTATCAATAATTGAGGAATTTATGTGTTAAGCTTAATCTACACCGATAGACAACTGTCTATAGATAATCGAGAAATTTGCTTATAGACTGTCGGGAATAAGCTACAAAACAGTTGGTAGACTTTGTCACGTGTCCACACCTGTATACATCTCTCCAGTTAGTATTGGAAAATTCTTCTGAATCATGGTCGGAGACATTAGTGCCTGTAGGTTAATAGCCGTTTTGGTCATTATTTTTAAAACTCAACTCGGAAAAAGAAGACTTTGGTAGACATGATAGGTTTTATTAGAGGAACTTGTATTTGGTAATAATCTGTTGGATAAACTAAGATTGGAAGATACCATTGGGATTCCGAAATTTTACGCGGTTGACCCCTAGCGACTTCAAAGATTTACTTCAGATAGTTGGGGAAAAATCGCCAAGCAACACACGAATTGGGAAACCATCCTAGTTTCTCTCGGGTTAGCAGTCATGCTGCGTTTTCTAGTTTCATGTACACCTTCAGAATATCAAAACAAGCGATATCAAATTGTTCCAGAAGTTTGTGAATGTGGCATAAAATCGTTAAAAGGATTTGTGCAGGTATGCATAACAAAATAACACTGTAGTGTAAGAAATTTAATGAACCGTCAGGCAACAGAGAACAGCATCACAGCCCGCCCCTCAACCACGGGACCAGCTGGCTTTATAGCTATGTTACAAAAAACAAATTACAAGAATACAAAAATATTTAATTATCCATCTTATTATAATTGTATATAGGAACACAATTTTTTTTTACTGTTACAAGGAACTTTGTAGGAAAGAACGAACAGTTTCACTTGTACATTTATTATCCAAAGATTTGAATGTGGGATTTGAGCGCGTTATAAAATCACTGGGTACTGGGTAAGGGCTATTCTGAAGGGAACATTTGTGGAAGGGTTGGGAGCTAATTTTCATTATTTAGCATGAAAAAAAAATTTCCATTATACATACCCATTTCTAATTACAGAAGAATTTTATGAATGTAGTGCTGGGCTATGGATATTTCCATATGAGACTTCTTGCTATTTGTGTTTATCCTTTGTATTAACTGCTTTCGACAACAAATACATGTTTGCTGTATGGGTGAGTCTTCACTTCTTTAAGGCGGGCGTTTTGAATTGAGTTGAAGCGTTTTGCGGTTTTTTTATTTGGAAAGTTTTCTTGGTGATGCTTTTACAGGGTCGGAGTTACTCCGAAAAACAATGCAATATGTTATTAATCTTATTGCATCCTTAATACTACCTAATAAAGTGCATAAAAATATTTTTTGTTTGGTCTGTTAACAGAAGCTGAAATTAGAAACTAGATGGAGAGCTATAGCCGAAGAGGAACTGGAACGTCATTGTAAACATGTGCAAATAGTAACACCAGAACACAGTGGAAGCTTATATTCCAACTACAAAAGGACATTCAATATAGTGTTGCTTCGAGTCTCAGATGCCAACTATAATTGGATGCCAAGGCCGTATTTCTGATGGCGCATGTAAGTATAAATCATTGTACGAAGACTTAGAAAGAAAAATATTGAAGGTGCCAGGTGAACAGCTATTGCTGGGAAGAACAAAACCAGTTCCTTAAGTTTTAGCGGGTGATGATGCGTTTGCTCTATCGACTTACATGATGAACCCTTACCCAAGTGCGGCAGGAGTATCGTCCCCCAGAAAAAATTTACAATTATAGATTGAGTAAAGCATGAAGAGCGATTGAGAATGTTTTCGAGATTGTCTTCAAAATTCAGAGCGCTACTAAAACCCGGACAAAGTTGTGGTTTGGCATGCATTTATCTGCACGATTTTTTATGAAGGGATTCTTTATTCAGAAGAAACCACACTTTGCAGGGTGCATTTGATTCATACGACGATACTGGGAATTTAATTCTTAGATCTTGGAGAAGAGAACGGGACGACCATCATTTTTTGATAAATCTCCAAAACATGCCGAAGAGAATAAATGAAAATTTGCCTGATATTCGGAATGAATTTCGAGATATTTTGTTTCCCCTGAAGAAGTAGTGCCATGGCCAGATCATGCGTGTTAAAATAAGAAATTAAAACAGAGCAAACAATTGATAAACAGATATTGATTAAAAAAATTATTGTAGAAGATATGAAAGTACAATAATTTCAAATTGTTTACTATTATTATCGTTTTCTTCACAGTTAGTATTTATGGTGTTCCTTGATTCCATCAGGATTTACTTGGAGAGGAACCACTTTTCTTCTTTTGCTTAATTTTTATGTTCTCGGTAAAACTGAGTTTTTAAATTGCGAACTGTTTTGTCCACGCCGGCGACCGGTTAATCAAGTTATTCAATGCCACTTTTTTATTTTTGTTTTTATAGTTAGTCGAAGTCACGTCTCATAGACAAGACGTACTATAGAATGATTAATTAAATTTAATGTTTTCTAGGTTGGACATATTTTAAAAGTAAAGTTTTAATAAAAAGAAGAAGGAACACCGAAGACGGAGACTATACTTCGTGGCGAGTGGCGGGGCAAAACTGAGACTAAGTTTCTGTCCTAACACACAACGGAATGTTGCGCAACAAGTCGCAAGTTTTCCATTTGAGATGGGAAATCTATAGACATGAGATTTCTATGGGGAGTTGTAGAACACCCAACTTGTTTTCGATTGTCTACCAACAATCGCAGAACTTTGTTCATAGACAAGAGTTGCATGATTTTCTTTGCTGGAGTGCACAGTCAAAAAAACAATCTAGTAAAACATCTCATAGATATAAATGGAACAGAACAGGAAAAGAGGAAGATCTTAATGAGTATGCAAAGACCACCTAATGAGGCAATAGATAAAAGCCTACACAGACGTAGAGAACATGGTAATGAGTGGATAAAAACAGTTTCGCTTAAAAGTTGTTATGTAATTTTGTTAGTTACTATTGAGTGAAATGGGATTAATCTTCTAAGTTGCGGATTGTAATGGGCTAATCGATAAGCTTAAAGAAAGGCGTTCCAGCTCGAATTAGAACGGCGAGACCAGTGGACTTCCTCTTGCGAGGCGATACCAAACGCTCGCCAGGTCGGGCACCAGCACAGGCCGCGAAGTAGCAGCCATCATAGGTTCACGGACACCAAGCCTCTCGCAGGCTAGGCGCCGTAAGAGCCAAACTCCCGCGGACAAGCCCGCTCGCGTCGCCCTTACGACTTGCCACATACTTTCGATATTGTTGATATTGGCCGCCTGCGGACGAGCCCGTGTTCGTGGTCCGTTCTGGTCTCTGTAGGTAATCGCCACCAGTCAGGATAGTGCTCAAGTGTAATGGTGTGCGTTGCAGACCGCGGCCGCTCTCCCGAAGTGCATTTTTTGTGAAAATAGTGCACGCCTGGAATTCGTGTTTGTGTTGAGTTCGGACTTGTTGCCCCGGTTACTGGCTACTTGCGGTTTTGTACTTTCATGAATAAGTGAGCTGAATACAAAGGTAAGTGGTTCGTTTATAATTCACACCCCTTTTTCATTACGTTCTTATCAACGAGATAACCTTAATTGCCACATTCATAATGCAACCGAGCGAGGAATGCAGTCCTGCCCCGCGAACATATCACAAACAATTGAATTTTACTATCTTTGCTATCGATTACCAGATTCGGGGGAACTGTATCGATGTTTTCATGTACATATTAAAAAAAATAAGTTCCTAGTTTGTTATTCAACTTTGGTTGCAGATCGAGTCATGTGAAACCAATTTGAAAGTTAATTTTTAATCGCAATTAGAAGGTGCACTGAGTTACATAAACAGCTGTCCCAGAAAAGCTGAACAATTGCGTGGGAAATATAGCTGTGAAAACACATTACTCACGTTCAAAGAGGCAACTCCGAAAGCCCATTTAATTAGAGAAAACATTTAAACTGTCGCCGTTAACAGCGGCAATAACAAATTCAGCCTAAGTGTTCTAACGAGCCTTCATCCATTTTCAGGCGCGGCGCGAACGGCACCATATTATATCCTTAAACACGACGGCTCAGCTCGCCGAAGACAAAACCATTAAACAAATTAAAATTTATTTTGCTACGCTCGTTACTCATTCATTATCTGTTTGAGATGTGTGCCCGATAAGCGGAGCAGGTAGTTCGCTAGATTGCATCTGACACTCTACCTAATGAATTTACTACCGCATTTGGAGGCTTGCTGATTTTCAAAACTTCTGGAGCGCCCCACGTAGCTCTTCATGCGTTAAACGGCACGTAAGCCTTTGGGGGAGAGTTAAAACGATAATTTCTAAACAGGGCGGCGAATAGCGCCTGGTTTTTGTTTGCATAGCACTGTCGCAATTATGCAATATGCTATTTACGGTAATACTCTTTGTTTATATTTATGGTTGTTGCCACATTACACAACTGTAGCGACACAAATTGTTGGGCGTTTTGTTTTTTTAATTGGAATTTGATCTTTTTACCAATTATCATTCTGTCGAGTTAATTCTTATGTGGTTTTAATGTTCATGCAATACTGTCCCATTTCTGTCAAGTGAAAATGTAAATAAACAGTAGTTGCCACACATTTAGGTGTATTCTATTTTATTATTAACAGCGCGAGTTTAATTGTATGTACTTTTTTATAAACACCTACTAAAGTTGCAGTAATGTAATAGTCCATTTGAATCTAACACTAAATTAATTGCAAATTAGATTTGGGCTATTTTTGTAATTGATATTTTGATATACGAATAGAGCTGGTTTTTTCCACTCGTTTGCCTGTTTTTGCTTGTTTACAAACTTTTATTATTATTCAGCATATACATAAAGGCTCCAATCTTAGTATATATATTTACAAATTCATCGTTTCCTTTACAATTCTTCTCCAATTCTTCTTCTCTCTTTATTTAGCTTCATTCTTCCAGTTTTCTACATGCAGCTTCCGCAAGGTTCTTCTTTCAGCCTCAGCGTTTTCTCACCACTTCCCTTCTCATTACTTTTCATGTAGTTCTGTTTTTAGAGAGCCTCTCACCATATTTCAACCACCGGATCTTCTGTGTTTTTTATGTATATGATCGCTGTTTCGACAGTGACACAATTTCTGCGTTTGTCCACGTATCTCCTTCTATTATTTCTTTCCCAATTCCTCTATTTTTCAGGGTTATGGTTCACACTTCACTAATCTAAGTTATCACCTGTCTAATAATTGTCTGGTTAATCTTGGTTTTTACGTAATTGATTTAAAGTCTTTTCCCAGCTATGTCTGTCTTCTGTATCCTTTCTTCTACTGCTTCATCTTCACCACTATTACGTGTAAACTTTACTCCCAAATAGATAAAATAGTCAATATTTTTGAAATTAGATCTTTCCCAGCGATTGAACTACTTGTTTGTAAATTATTTCTATCGGTTTCTGTATATTTGGTTTTATTCTTATTTACTAGCAAGCCTTTTTTTCTTGCTGCTGATTCGAGTTTTGTCACTACATACTTCAGCTGTTTTCTTGATTTTGCAATAAGCGCAATGTCGTCAGTAAATGCTAAACTTTGGTGCTTGTGCTGATAAATACCAGCTTCATCTAATATGCTTTCTAATAACACATTAAACGGCACTGTTGAGAGTGTATTCCCTTGTCCTACTCCTTTAAGAAAAGCCCCACTAGCTCCATTTTACATTTACTTTTCTTTTGTGTCATCCGCACTAAATTCACTAATTTTCTGGGGATATTGAACTTCATCATCGCTTCGTATAGTTTTCTTCGATCGATAGTGTCAGATCTATTGAAAATCTATGAAGACTATATGTAGAGGAAACCTCTGATCGCGACTGTTCTCCATCATTTTTTAATCAACGTAAATATCTGGTCCATTAGCGATCGGCTATTTCCGAACCAGCTTTGTTTTACATACTCGTTTACTTTTTTCCGTACTACTTACAGTAGCGCTATTCTTCTATAATTTGTGTATATAGTCTTATCCCCCTTTTTTGTGAACTGGTATTAGAATTGCATTCGACCATTTTTTTTGCATATTCCCTTCGTATTATATTTTTAACAACTCTATTATAATGTCGCTTCCACTGATAATTCGCCATTTAAAACACCGACTCAAAATATTTCATCCACGTTTTTAAACTTTATTATACTCCGCATATGCTTTGACTTATCTCTATCTTACAGTATAACAAATTATATTAGAAGCTATTTTTACTATTTTTATCCCTTAGTAAATTTTTTTTACTTTATTTGTTCTAAAATTATTTTTAATTTCCTCGAGTTTTTCTCTGTCTCTGCACACTTTCTTAGTTTTCTTCTTAATTCTACACACTTTTGTTTGTGTTCCTCTGAATTAAATTCGAGATATTTTAATCTGGTTTCTTTCCAATATAATACTTCTGTATTCAGCACTAACCTGCTTATCTCTTTGCCTCTCCTTTTCTATTTCAGAATCTCGGCTGCTTCTTGTATATCTTCAAATATAATGCGCTATTGATCCTCGGAATTATCCTGCAATATCTTATTATTAAATCTTATTACGTGACTGTCATATTGCATTATAATATTTTCATCTTGTACCTTTTCTTTATAGTATTTATTTCTTATATTAATTTTTTATTATTTATTGGTTTAAACTGTTTTATTTTGCGATTATCAATATATGATTAGAGTTACAATTTTCTCCTCTGCAGCTCCTTATATTTTGGATAAACATCTTGTGGGTATTTTGTATTATCAGGTGTTCAGTTTTGTTTGTTTTCATGGAATAATTTATGTTTCTAGATGTATATGTTTGAGCTGAAAATACGCCTTTATTTACCTTCCTTCCCAATTTTGGCATTAAAATTGCCTATCACTATTTTTACATCATATTGTTTACTAGTTTTAAAAATACTCAGCTTTCTCCTTTTCACTCGTGTATGAATATTTATGTTTAATTCTCAGAATTTTTCTCGTACTCTAATACTACATAATCTATTTATTATGAGAATAAAATCTAATATTGCGCCTGTTTAATATTTCTTTACCAAAAAACCGATGCTGAACAATTTTGTACTGCTTCCACTATTATAAAATATATGTTCCCCTACGTCCATTATTACTTTATCTTTTTGTTTGTACTGCTGCAATATCTACTTGGTAATTATTTAGTACTACCATAACAGTTTTTAAAGCTTCTTTATCAAACGTTCCTCGAAGATTGTATTTTAATTAATATATCTATATTTTCTTATTTATTTTTTTAAATCATTACCATTGTCAATGACAAGGTTTACCTTATAATATAAGTCAGTTAGTTACGTCATCATTTTGGTTTTTGCTTTGCTATTCTTCTAATTTTTTTATTGTTCTATGGAATCTTCTAGAGACGATTGCTCACTCACCTTCCGCTTATTGTTTTGGGAAATCTCTCCTTCAATCGTACCGTTTCTATACTCACTTTTATTTTTCCTAACATCTCGTGTCCATACTCAAAATTGTCGATGATCAGCTTGTTACATTTCAGATGCGCTTTATGCCTAGTTCGTTTAGCTTCTTTCATTAATTAGAAGTTACAGTTTAAAACAATAAATTAATTTTCTTGCGGGCATACCTTATTACTGCACAAAAAAAACAATATTAAGTAAGTAAGGAATGCGATATAACAATGAAGTTAGCATAAAGCTTTCACCACTATCTTGTTAATTAGAGAAAAATTGACCGTGCCAGTAATATAAAATATTTTGAGTTTTGTGCTGAAGAGTATATATTTGTGTAATTTTGTGGTCAATATTCGACTAATAACGTAGTAAAAATAAATTGATTACCAAATTTGTATAATATGTTGCTTACACATGATAGAGAATGACACAGACGAAATTCAATTATGAATAGTTTACTCAAATTTTGAGGGTTGTATTTTGGTACCGTCGCTAAATTAATGTATTTTGTAATATTAAGTATAATATTTATACACATCAATTATATAATGTGTAGGACTGGTTTAAACTTTTAAAATGTTTTCCATTTTTGCTTTTAATTTATTTTATATTAATTGCACTTATTTTTCAAATTTTAGATTCGCAGTATGTATAGTAAAATCAAATTCCTCTTTTTAGGTCTAATATTTTGATCAATTTAAATTTATTTAGGTTTCTAACATAAATATTATTACATATTTAGGATGTTTAAAAATGAACACTTCAATTGAAATGCACGTCTAGTGCGTGTGTAAAGAGAGACTATAGTGCCACGTGATACCACCAGCTGGCGTTGTTGGAACGCACAGAAAGAATAGTAGCGAGTTACTTGTGCAGTTGCGGACAAAGCGGAAAATTATACAAGCAGACAATAATATTTTTTGGGGGAGGGAGATAGTGACTGCTTAAGATATTGATACGAGGTTTAGTAGTTGTGTGTGAGAACGTAGCACCAAGCCTCAGAATTGTGCATACCAGAATTCAAAAGTAGCAGGGATTGTGATGATGGTGTATAGGGTGTGTCTGGCTTTATAGTGGCAAACAGGCTAATTACTGACCGATGCAACGGGTCTATATCACGAAACTTGGTATATTATCATATGTGAGAGTGAGAAAATAAATTGTGTACAATGGGTTCTTCATACCCCTACCACTCACCAGAAGCAGAATTGTTTCAGCTGTACGGTGTATATCCGGGAACATTCTTTTAGTGTCTGGCCACAGCAGATGAATTATAAATCTGAAAAAAAAAACAGTCCATGGAATAGCAGTACATTGGAAGCCTTTGTTCCAGAAAGCCACGATCGGGATTGTTTATTTCAAAACAAATAGCGATGACCTTTTAGGATCAAGGAGAGATTTTGCTAATGGATTAGCTACCCCCTGGTGAGAGCATTACCAGTAAGCGATATTGTGAGTCACTAAAGAGGCTATTTAGATGTATTTAATTCGCAAAGGTATAAAGAGAAATAGAAACTTGATCAGTTCCTTCCACGTGACAGTGCACGGCCACATATCAATTGCCGTACTATTATCACTTTGTAGGCTCTCAGGTACACTGTGGTGCCCCACGCCCAATATTCGCCTGATCTTAAACAGAGCGATTACGCTCTGTTTGATGTAATAAGACAGACAGTGTGCGGGAAGAAGAATTTGTTGCCGGGATGCTGCCAAAAATGCTACTTAATCATAGTCAGTCGTTTTAGATAACCTTTAAAGAGCTATTTGACGCTTAAATCTAATAATTGTAAGATATTTTAAGCGTCTAGATAAGAAACTCGTTTTTCCTTATTTTTTTAAAACCACCCTACACTGACAAAGTTGATAATTTTATTAATGTTTTACAGCGTTAAACACTGGACAAATAGTCCACCCATGGTGGATGAACTTTAGTACAGATTGTCGAAAGTGGCTTGCAAAAATGTTGCGAAAGAAAATTTTGAGTTGATATTTAAAAAAATTGGCAGAAAGTTCAATATCGTCTACCAATGATTGAATTTATTTCTTTACATTTTTTTTGCTTCAAGTATCAGCTAATATTTTTTATTGAGTTTAAAGAGGACGTAACCACATTATATGAATCTATCATTTTGAGTAGATTAGATGGGAATGTATCAAGAAGGAAATTAGCTTGTTCTAGAAATTCATCGAACTTTAATCAATGTGACTGTTTTATATGTGGTTATTTTAAAGTTGGAGTGTGTTCTAGGTAAATTAATATATTATTTAGGACGATCGGAAATGATTGACTCTCCTCTTTGAAATTCGGTCGTGTCGCTGATTGAAATGCGTACTTAGTGGGTGTGTGAAGATTATAGTGTCACGTGATTCTACCAGTGATGTGGATGCCATTGCAGACAAAGTTAAAAAACGTGGAAAATCGTGTACAGCAAAGAACCGACGTAGTTTCTTTGGATGAAAGAGTGATTGTTTTTGACACCCATGCGAGGTTGATGGCCGTATGTGGAAACGCCGCATCGGGTGACAGAACTATATTTTTTGGATCATATTTAATGTACTGGAGGATATAATAGGGTTGTCCTGAGAAATTTTGCGTATTATAATCCATGAGGACTTGAAGATGACAAATAATTGCAATATAAAGTTTATTTATTGCGTGGTTATTTGCAAATTTATGGTTTTTACATTTCTAAACTTATCCCAGACGTGACTCTATACTTATTCGCATTTTTAGTTTAGTCAAAATACATGACAAACGTTGTTTCTTGTGATTATTAATTTAGCTTAAATTTATTTCCCTATAAATTTTCTAAAATAGTTGCTTTGAGCAAAAACAGTGGGTTTAGTACTAATAAATGTAAGTGGTACTAGAAGATCGAACGCTTCAGGCACAATAAAGATGCGTGAATAAATGAAGTTAGTAGACATTTTATAAAAAAAAATAATAAAAAACTAAGGTATTTGTTGATTGCCCTATTAGAAGAATTACAACCACTGTTTTAATCAATTAAGCAGCTTAGAAGACTACAGAAAACATTATGGATGAAACTCATAGGATAAATAATGTGCTTAAAGGGAACTTCTTGAAATGTAGCTTGTGTGATAATTTACGCTGTCTTTAAATTATGCGTTTCTTTTTAATGATTACGAATGTGCATTTGCAATTTTAATAAGCTGTTGGTGGCTTTGGTTTTCCAACAATTAAATACGCATTTATAAACAGCTGCATATATGGTAGCTATTTACAATTTAGAACTTTTATACGATATACATGTAACGCAAATACGTTTTATTTTGTGTTAAATACCTACCTGTTGTCCTAAATTCTAATCTTAATATTTACATTAACTAATGATTCTTGATGCATGTATTAATGAAAACAAAATTTGATTTTAACGTTTTTATCATTAGAGAAGATTAATAAATAATGCATTAATTCTATTTTAGAACGTGTAAACGTCCTTACTCCCAACAACCGCGCCCATTTTATACGTTGAAGGTCATATTATAATATCCTGGTCGAGTATTTGGACACGTAAAAGAAAGGAAAAACTGTTTTCAACAGAACAATTAACGGTTTTTCCAACTCTAAGACGGGATTCACGAGGTTTACGATAAAAAATTATTCTGAGACTTGCTTGTTATGTGGTTTTCACCTTACTTATCAATAATGGTGAGAAGATTAATAGTTATCGATGACCTAATGTAGATTTGCTTGAAAATTTTGTTGAATTTTGATTAATTAAACTTTTGTAACAAATAAATAGACTGAACGAATTCTCAGTTATGTAAGTATTGCAATGAGCATACATAAAACACCTAGTGATGAAAAGAAAATTGTAAATATATAAACACATTATTGCTGTAATTTATAGTATTCTTTAACGTTTAATTATAAAGTAAAATAAAAGTAATTAAAAAGGAATCCTTAAATTTCTATCAATCAAATAATTTTAAATAATTAGATATTATTGCACAAATGGTCTGTTTAAACCAATTTAAAAGTATATATTACGTTCGTTAACATTTTAGAATATAGATTTTATAATTCTCCAATCCCTAGCAGCATATCATGCTGTAAAGCGATTTCATACTTAGGAGAAATGGTAATGTTATGCAAAGTACAACCTCAAGATATCGTCATCTAAAATTATTACTCTTGAATAGAAAACATATTCAAAATTATTGATTTTTAAATTTTTAAAATAATTAAAATCAATCCGATCAAATATGGAACATTAGATTTGTCAAATGGCCATCTGGACTTCGGTCTCAAGATTGTTTTTACAAAATTTGCTAAGAAGTTGATGATGACTTTCGTGAAATCGTGCTACCAGGAAATCGTTGCTCGAACTGTACGGCAGGTAGCGCCGTCTTGCTGGAACCACATTTGTTCTAGGTCTATGACGGACAATTGGTAACAGAAAATTGGGTTGCGACGTAACGGTAACGATTGCCAGTTACAGTCTTTCCAGCATCATCTTTGAAGTAGTACAGGTGTATCACGTTATTTGCCCAAAATTCACACTAAATAGTGAAGTTGTTGTGAAGTGTTGGGGAGCATTTGTTTTCGCGAGTTACGCGAGGATCTTTCGAACTCCAAATGCCACAATTCTGTTTACGAGCGTGTATAGTTGAAAACGCACTTCATCGCTGAAGTTTCATGATGCTGTAAAAACCAATTGACGATTTGTTGACGACCAGAATTTTTTTTTAATAAACCTTTGGATAGATGATTCATTTAGTGCATAATTTTGACCCTAATTTCCATGAAGTTTCTTACTATCTCCGCAAAATTTTCACTAAATTTGCAATACATTTTAACAATAATAATTCGCTGTCCTTTCGTATGATGTTCCTTAGTTAGTGATCGGAAGAAATATAGATGATATCTGTCGTAGGATCAGAGTTGTGGAGCAGAATAATTATGTGTTTCAATGATGTAATAAAGCTAATAATATAATAATAAATTATTGTATATTCATCTTATCTTCAATGAAATCAACTGCTTTATTTACCTTTTCAGTAAGCTTTTTGTTGACTATTTTACGTATATTTAATATTTACTTCTATATATTGCATGATAATGGAACCCATTAGTCTTTAGTTTGCTTAAGAATTGCTCAAACCTTTTAGATGTTAAAGTTCCATTTGTTGGTAATAGAGTGCAGTTCGTTTACCTTTAGTTTTAGCAGAATATAAACAACGAAGATGATATTATTGACCATACATGTAACTATACGTCAAGTCTTACAAAACAAGTAAATATGCTGATTGTAAGAGTAGATGGGTCTACTTTACATATTCAGATAAAAAAATATGGCTTTCATAATACTGCTGGTAAACAAAGTTATTAACGTTTACGATGGTGGATGGTTGCGTTATAGATATTATAGTCGTTTTTCATCTAACGGTAAAAATGACGCCAACATGTTAAATTCTATCTTGATCGATCAGAAGGAGTATTACAGGAAAGAAATTGTGTTACACTTGACAGAGGATATTCTAGAACTAACGAAAGGGGTTTTTAGTGTGTTTTTAGCCTTAGTAGAGCACAGAACAGATTTACAGTTGTCAAATACGATTTGCCCCAAAAAAATATATAGATTCCTTAAGTGAAAATAAATATGAGAATAAGCTTCGTTTAAAGATTTTAAAAAAAATAAAATAAATGAATGTATTTATTGTGACAACAATTTATTCTTAACAACTGGCATTAAGAGGGTAGTAGATTTGAAAGCTTAACGAATGATTTTTGAACTATTTAATTTCCATTTTCAGCTCTTCTCATAAAAAAGTCCATTGAAGAGAGGCCTGGGAACGCCCAGGGAGTTCATCACATGTTAATCTAATTTATTTGTTTGGAAAATTTGCATCATGATAGTAGTAAGAAGGTGAACATTACCAGTCATAGTTTGATAAAAATGGGACGGTCTTTAGCAATTTGTGGCCGCTGTTAATCTAATGAGTTTAAGGTTGTTAGATCGTTTAAATTCAGGTAACATGGTTGTTCTCTGACTTTTTGCGTGGTAACTATAGTGGTCTTAAAATTCTTGTTTTTTCAATTTTGAATTAAAATATAACGAGGATATCATTAATGTGTGATACAGTGTTTTTTCTCCGTTGTATTTCAGATAGACTAATTATACCCCATACTGTTTTATTAAGTTCTTCCTCTAAGTCATAAAGTTTTATGAGTGTTCTTATATTAACTGTTTCTATTGCTAGGTTCATATTGTTATGGGAGTTTATTCCATCTTGGAGATTCTTAACACTCTTGCTCTATCTGATCAGCGAGCATCATAGAATTGTTTGAAGAAGAACGAAGAAAAAATTGTACTAAAATCTGGTTATACTTTTCTTGTAATGGAATGTAGGAGGATTAGGCTATATTGTTAACAAAAGATCAGTAAGTAATGTAACACGAACAGACATATCAAAAAGAGTTATAAGTATAATACTGATGAGAAAATCATACAAATTTATGTACCTGCTTCAAACAGTGAAAATGAAGAAGTAAATTAAAGTAAAATAACCGGTAACTTCAATGCAAAGATAGGAAAACAACAAAGAGCTGAAATCAGTGTGGGTAAAGCGGGTACGGAGGAAGGAACTTCAGGGCCAAGATGCTAGTTAACTACTTAAAAGAACAGTAGTTATATGTCATAAACAAATACTTTAAGAAGAAGCCAGAGAGAACATTGAAGAAAACTTCTATCGGTAACTGCATTCTCCATGTCTCTTTATATTATTTGCTGTCTTGTATTTTATACTTCATTTTACTCAATTCTATACCCCTCTTAATGATTGAGTTCCTAACTTATTTACTCTACGTTTTTTTCGATCTTCCTTTCTCGTTTTTTTTTATTTATTTACATCTCCAATAGTCTTATTACATTATTATTTTTTCCATCCTCATTACGTGACCTAGCCATTGTAAATGCCCTTCTATCGTGTTTAATATTGAATAATTTTCCGACTATTTCTGATGACAGTCCTCCTTATTTTGTTTTTTTTTGCTTTTCCCCCAATTTTTCATAAGAGTCACATATTTTATTTTTTTGGTTTTGTGTTAAGACCAAGTTTCAAATCTATATATTAGAATTGGGGGTGACTACTCTTTTGAATATTTACGTCTTCATTTGTTTCGGCATTTCTTTTTTTAACTAGAAATCTGTTCCAGCCTTTGTTTTTCAGTATTTAAACCTACTGATTTGTTTTAAGGTATTTCTTAATTTTATTTCATGATCTATTTCTAATGGATAATTTTGCTAATGATTTGGTTTTGCCTTTCGGTGTTAATTTTTATGTCTAAAGTTTTCAGGTTATTATTATATATTCTTAGGTTTTTATTCGATGTTGTTTCCTTGTTAGTGATCAACATCAAAATCAGTATTATTTTGCGGTTCTATTTAATTTATTCTATTTAATTCTATTAAATTGTCGTGGACAAAGTTTCAAACATCCGTAAAGCTTTATTTTTCACTATGTCGAAATTCTTTATTTTTGCTGTTTTCATTATATTTTTACTTACCTTTTTTTCTAGATTACTTTATATATTCTTTCTTTTTATTTTATCAAAGGACTTTCTAGGTTGACGAAGCATAGACGTATCTTTTCGTTCTGCATAATTCCTTTCACTTATTTAACGGATATTAAAAAATGCACTTTGTTCTAAAATCATATGGCAAATCTTATTTCTAATACTCTAAAGTACATTTTATCTATTACGTTTAATAACGTAATTACTCGTTACACCTCTTTTTATAAATAGAAATGATTATTTTTATTTTTCGATTCTCTGGAGCTCCTATATTCAGTACCTTATTTATTATGACCTTTAATATCTCTAAATTTTTTTCAGATTCCGCTTTTACCATATCGGTCGTTATCTATCCTAGCGCCTATCCTAATTTTATTTTTATTATTGCTTCTTGGATATCTTTCGTGCTTATATTATGCAATTGTAGATATTTTATACCCACTAGGTTATTAGGGTTTGTTTTCAATCTTTTCTGCTTGTGGATGTCTTTCTTCCAATAAAGTTGTGTTTTTATTAATCTCTATATTTTTCATGAACCATTTTATTCCTTCAATTAGGTTTCTCATTATGGTAACATCATATTTACTTTAGTCTAGTTCTTTAATTCCCATTTCCATTTTTTGCGTCCTCGTTTGATATATATATATATATATATATATATATATATATATATATATATATATAAATGTATGCTACTATCATTAGGTACTCATCAATATTTATGTCTTATTTTATGTTTAGCGTTAACATTAGTTATCTAGCCTCTCCCAATTATCTTTCAGTCGTATTTTTTACTAAGAGTATTTTTTCTTTTATCACTCACTTTTCATTCTTCTTTGGCATTTTTTCCTTTTAGTTTCTTGTTCTCGTCTGAGCTTGTTTTAATTTCTACCAGCACCGCTTTTATTATGTTATTAATATCATCCAGATTATTACTGTTAGTTTCACTAGGAATTTTGCTTCTATTTCGTTTACGGAGTTTTGATTATTTTTTTACTTTTTTGTTAAAAAACCGATTATTTAGAAAAATTGACACATTTGGCGGATTAAGTTCATTACGAATTTACTCATTTCTTATAAATCATGGTGCGTTCACTAATTTTATTTTGTAATACTTAGAGTTTTCTTAGGTGGGTTTTAGTTGTATTGTTCCAAATCCGATATGCATATGTTATAATTTGTCGTAATATATATTTGTAAATTAATATAATTCACTCACTTCAGCGTGAAAACTTTGTTTTTTTTGTTGGATTTATTTTAAATTTCCATTTGTCATACCATATACATCCCTGCGGTACTCCCGCTTTTATTGCTTTTTTGGTGGAGAGCTTTGCATGTACCTTAATGAAAAACGTTTTATCTGTGATGAATGAATTAATGATGTCAGTGAGATAGTTTGGGAGTCTTATTTTAATCACATATCATAAATCCTATCAAAGACTTTTTGAAGAGCAATAAAAGAATCTGATGTATATATCTTATCTTCGTAGACTTTTTCAATCATTTCTATAATGAGCTGGTGTGTAGTCGAGGGTTTACTTTTAAAACCATACTGATAATTTGGCATTAGGTTTTTCCCTTCTATTATTACATAAAGTTATTATAAATATTTTTTTAAATAGCTTCGATAGCGTTAATAGTAAGCTTATTGGATGATAACTATTTTTATGAAACGGTAATATAAGAGCTTGTTTCCATTCCTTTGGGAAGTAACTTAGTTTGAAACGTGCGTTAAATATTGTTGTCAAGAACGCTAGTGATCTTATAGTGAGTGTTTAGATATGGAATTTGTTATTAAGTCTGGTTCTGCTGATTTTTTGTTCTGGTAATTTCCAGTAATTTCTTTAATTTCAGTAGGCAACGTTAGTATGAACTCTCTCGAAATCTAATCATTGCATTCATAGTTATGGTGACTTAGATAGTCGTGAATTATGTTTGTGTCATTTGGTGTAAATACTTATTTGAAGTGCTAGCAAATTGGATTTTTTAATATTGGTAACGTATGTGTTGTAGTTGTCTGTTAAAAGATATATTATGTTTGGTTGTCGTATTAGTTTTTTAGTAGCTTACTGCGAGGTTGGAATGCTTCTATATATTTATTGTACAAACTGAGCTTACAGTCTTCCAGTTTCTGGGTGGGTAAGTTGGTTAGTGAGCATTTTTAGATGCAATAGATGCTATTCTCGTCTTTTTTTTTGTTTGATTAGGTTTAATATTTTTATTGGCGTTTGTTGTATGGATAGGTCTAGTGTTTTTGATATTTTTATCTAGCTCGGTATGAAAGATTTTTCAATCAACTTTATCTTCTATTAGTTTAGGTACTACATGTTGTACAGTTTGGTAAATTGATTCACGGAAGTTTTTGACCAAGACAATATCAAATATTTGGTCTATGGTCTGGTCTTCGAGGATAGTATGTATGTTCTGCAGGAGTTGATATTTGTACCCATGATTTATAACAATATCATATAACCTAATTAATAATGTTGTGTGTCATTGAATATTTTATTTATCTCTTTCCAGTATTTGTTTATTTTATTGTTTGAAAATTGCATAAAGTATGAGTAGAGAATTATTTTCTAATACTAAGTTGACTGATGCTATTTTGAGATTTTTTAGTTCTCGTCATGGCCTAGTTTATATGTAATTTTTATTGTCACGCTTCCTGATGCGGTTGGTGTATTTCTGTCTGATCGGTATATTTCGTATCCTGGTATTTTAAATGTTTCGTGTTGGTGAGTTATGTTTTGGACATACATGCGACATGTGCTTTGCTAGGAACTCTAAAAATATGTCACGCTGTCTTTTAATTCCATCAGTATTGCAGTTTAGGACAGTTAAATGTTTTTTTTTAATTTATTTCCATTATTGGATAATAGAGGCATTAAAGTTGTAAGAAAGGGCATGATTTTATCTAGATCTATCGTAAGCTTATTCGTTTTGCTGATTCTATTGATAATTATTCTGCCCGATCTTGATGTATTTATTTGACGACTAACTTTTTGGTAATAATTGCATCCCTTAAAGTTGATAGAGTAATGCTCTTCGCAAGTTACACATGGTGGTGGTGTATTTTGTTTTTTGTGCATTTAGTATAGTTATAGTTGCATTTGACACATTTCATGTGTAAACGTATTGTTCACATTTTTTACATTGGGGAATGTCTTGATTTTTTTCTTTGTGTTCCACTTCTGTTACGATGTACTGTATTTTCTTTAAATACTCGTCTTCCTTAGCATTATTATGTTATCTAGGTCCATCGCACATAAGGGTCTATTGTATAGTCGCACTATCTCTGTTACCGGGTATTTTAATTTTTTCAATTTTTTTAGTAGTTTTGTTTCCAATTATAACTGATACGCGATTTTTCTGCTTCTTTGAATGTGTGAAAGTTGAGATTATTTTTGTAAAATTTTGTCATTTTCTTATAATCTATTATTACTTTTTTGCAGTTTTGGATTCTTTTGTGACTTGCTAGTTAAGGTCTGGGTGGAATTTTTATTTTGGTGTCTTGTAGCGAGCTTGTGACATTATTTTGTTGATTTGTATCATTTTATCTGGGAGATTGCTGCTGCAATTTTGACTTGATAAATTATGTTGCGAACTTTTTACATGTTATCATTTGTAAGATAGTATTTATTGGTTGCGCTAAGGTTAGTTTCTTATTTGTTATTATTGGGGGAGAAAGATCATCGCTATTTTTCTTACTCATTGTTATGTGGTTGGGAGCTCCTCAGGGGTTGGGGGGAAGTCCTCTTCCGTTTCCAGCGAAGCTTTCACTTAGCTAGTTTAGTTGTATTCACATATACGGAATTATTTTAAATTTAGTTTTAAAATGTTTGACCAACGGAGAACCAGACAGTCGCACGTCTTTTTTCTTCGACCCTCAAACGAGAATTGCAGTGATACATCGGGACGTATGGTAAGATTAATGAGTTAATTCTATGTTTTTTTTATAACAAAAATAACTACAGAAATTTAGTATTAACGAAAAAAAACGGTTACAATTTTTATTGTTAAACTGGGAAAAATAATCAACAAGCTTTATCTGTTTTAAATTACTTCAATTCAATAATTACTTTAAATGATAACATGTTTTGATTGGAAGCGAAATAATAATGTTTAAAATTAAAGTGTATATTTTTAAAATGCAGCCAAAGCGAAGGTCATCGCCTCTTGGGATAACTGTATGAGATGCACGGTAGCGACAAATTAAGTTTGATTGCTTAAAATTGCAGCTAATTTGACTTGCGTTGTATGTAAGCTCTTGTGATTGCATTAGATGCGTTTATGTTTTTCTTTAGGTAGTGCCAGACTCACCTAATTTTTTTTTATAATTGTCCGTGTGTGATTTTGTTGTTCTTATTGGAGTTGTGCTTGACTGATTGAATCTTTCGCCAAATCACAAAATCAGTTGGCAAAATTTGTGGATTTCGTTACCAAATTGTGCCTTAATTATTTTTTAGATAAAAATCCGGGTTTTACCACCACACCCTATGTAGTTTTGTTAAAAGTTCACGAAATAAATTTATTCGGTAGTTCAACGATCGTGCTGTGGTTCCTCCGCACAGCACGCAGCGGCCATTCCTTCAGGCTGGGCTACAACTCATTGCCATTAGCCACGAACGCGCCGTTTCCATATAATAAATTTCGCCCGAATTAATGAGCGAAGCCAGATAATCGCCTTGGTGATGCATGCAGCCTTGCATCCGAGGAGGCGGCCTCCTTCGCAGCGGCAGCTGACGTCGTGGTTTCCTTCGTCCTGCTTTCAGCTCGTGTGAAGTAAGGCAGATGCTGGGCAACGAAGAGCGCCGGCATTGCAGCCCAGACACGTCGCGTCAGAGGTGAATGGAAATTGTGGAATTCCTTTGCTTTGCCCCAGTGCGTGGGCGGCACCTCACTGGCATGCCGCACCAAGTTTCCTTGGGCAGCTCTTGGTGCATCCAGCCATCGAAATTTTATTTTGAGACGACGAAGCGATCACCTGCACGTCGAACGATCCAGTAATGCGTCCATCTGGAAAGTAGCGGAACGTAGGACGGGGTAAAGTTTTATTGTTTAAGCTAGCCATTATTTAAATTGCCGAGCCCGCTCCGCAATTTACGCGAGCTTTATCGTAGAATCAGAACTTCAGCTTCACGGATTTTAGTTTTCAGGTCATCGGGAGGTAATTACAGGCGGTTACGCGAGTCCTTCTGTATCTAATTAATTTGCATTCGTTTACGCGGTTTTGGGATTTTAAAACGGAAAGTGAATGCTGTCGGCGGAAAACAAAGCCTGTAGGGTACCGCTGTGACCTACCGAATTTCCTGTTATTCATTGTGGCTTTTTGTCTCCTTCGCATTGCGTCCCTGCATTTTAAATAGGCCTATTGTTCGGTGAAATTGACAGTAGGTGGCGTATTGAGTATTGGACCGCAAACAATGTTAAAAATATAAAGGGTGGCTAAAAAGTTCGTGTTCGATGTCATAAATGAATTTTTTATGCGTGAATTTATTCAAAAACAGTAATAGTTAGTTTTCAAAATAAACGCCTGTATCTTCCACGATCTTTTGCTGCCATTCTTCAAGTTGTTGGATCTCTTGCACTTATTGATCTTCTTATACTTTCAATTCACGATTTCTTAGGTCTTCTTTTCTTTCGATTTTCTGTCTCTTTGGCAGTATCTCCTCACCCTTACCAGAACAACTGTTTTTCCTAAATACAATCTATAATTTTTTTAGTTATGTCCATTCATTCTTTCAATTTTTGATGTTCTAGTTGTTCGTCTTATGGTGTCCATTTCGGTATCTTCTATTTTTCTTTTTATATGTTCCTTTACTGTCCATGTTTCTGAACCATCTGCGTACTCTTTATTAAGCTATCATATATTCTTCTCGTCCGTTGTGCTCCTATATCTGTGCTCTGTATTATTTCGTTTAGACATTTAATTATTCTTCGTTGTTATTTGCTTGTTTATAAAATTTATTCCTAAGTAGTTATAGGTTCTATATTTTTGATGATTTATTGTTTTTTAGAGTTAGATCTGTTGTTCCTTCACCAATACATAGATACTATGTTTCTTCAATATACATTTTTAGACCCCACTTTCTCTTCAGTTTGCGTGTCTATGTATTCTAAATCGTCTTTATTATTTTCATATTTCATTATGATCATCTGCAAACTTAAAGATATATACACAGGTGTCATCGTGAATTTGAATGCTTATTTCTTTACATGTTTTTTCCAAAGCTTCTGTGTTTTTGTAACACATACTTTAAAAAGCACCGGAGAAATGCAGCATACCCGGTGTAACTATTTATTTACAGTAAACGATTCTGATATCTTATGCCATGTTTTTAGAGGATTTCTTGTCTTTGTACAAGTTTTTGACAGCTCTTGTAAGTGTGTGATTGTTATTAATTATGTTGGAATACTTTTCACAGTTGAATAATGGGTATATTGTCATATGACTTTTGTAGATTCACAAACATTAAGTACGTTGCTCTATTCCTTTCTTTTCTATAATTTGTTTTAAATAGAACACGTTGTCCCTATAAGATTTGCCGTCTGGAAAACCACTTCCTCGTAGAATTTGTATTTTTGTTCAATTATCTTCAATCTGATTATTCTTCCATATACCCTACTTATCGGACTTGTTACTGCTATACCCCTATAATTATTACAATATACGCTTATTTTCGTTTGTGTGTATCGATTAAATATAAATGGTTTTTCATTCTTTTGGTAGGTTCTTACCATTTGTAGATTTTGTAAATATAATTTTGTAAATAATCGTTGCGCCAAAGCTTTTTTTTGAATTTTCTTACATACATATTTTTTGATTATCCTTCCTTATTTATATCTAATTTATTTTGTATCTTAGTTTGGTATAATGTTGTTATATTGTTCCTGTAAGTCTGTTTTGAAGTTATTTTCTTTTATGGTTTTCAGTTATTTGTATTCTTTTTCTTTCTACTGCCTTATAATGATTGCTTGCGTCCTGGATTTATAGTTCTCGGCATTTATTCATGATTGTCATATCTATGATTGATATCAGATTTCTTAGTAGGTCTATCCAGATACACTTATAGATGTTCTTATGTTGAAATAATGTGCTTGCAATCATATATTCGTGTTTTATGCAAAAATTAGTAAGGCGATTTGTATTATCATTGCCTCTTCTATAAAACATCTCACCGCGTCAGTTATTTCTCTCTACTCTGCCATTTAGGTTGCCTATTACGATGATTTCTTTATGTTTGCTGCACTTTTTACACTATCTGTCATTCTACCAAAGAAAGCATTCTTCTATTTTTCAACATTGTCATTTATTGTATATATTCTTATAACAGTTGTTGGTTTCCCATAAATTTCCATATCAACTTTAACAATTAGTTCCTGCACTGTTCAAATTAGGTGATATACTTCTTCCAAATCCTTATTAGTATGAACACTCCACTTTTGATGTTTAGGTACTTCACTACAAACGTGATAATAGTTGTAAACTTCTTTTTTACCTACAGTTTACTTTTTGGTTTAGTTAAGAATTTCTATGGTTAATTTCTTTCTGTTTGATGCTTGTATCTTTTATTTTTTTATTATTTACGTTACCATAGTTGCGGTTTTTTCGGTCACCATATTTTCTGTTTGTAGTTTTTCGGTTATCTGATATTATATCAGTGCTTTACATGTACATATTTGCCTACCCGAATCTTGGAGGTTATTGTCTTGGCAGTACGAAATTCCGAGCTATCTGCGCTACTCGTCTGGGGTAGTATTGATTTGTAATTTACAAACATATTGTAAGTATTTAGATAGAGTTTCTTTTCTTTGTGTTGTCTAGCTGGCCTAATACGATAATCCTCCTCTTTCTTGAAGCCTGGGATCATTAAGGAGACTTAATAAAGTAGATTGCTCAGGCGAAGTTAAGATCACTATTTCAAACGCAATTCTTAATGCATAATGCAATAGGGTTTTACTGTATTTGTCTCATCAAGTTCTAAGAATGATTAGAGAATAATTCTTAAACCCCCATACAGTCACCATGACTGTTATGAGACTTTTAAATGTCTGGGAAATTCCCAACCATCGTTCATTTTGTGAATTATTATTGTAGACTCTAATTTTTGTCAAGTTATGATTATATTACGTCTATTTATTTGATTGCGTCAAATGATACGGGAGCATTTGTTAAGTCTTTCAACTTTAACGATTTATGGTCACTTGGGATATGTTGAAACTCTTTCGTTCAACTTTTGATTATAATTGGTTTTCATTAATGTTAATAGTTGATCATTGACATCCTTTATTTTCTTAAAATTGTCTTTCCTGAAATTTTGATACTTACCTTTGTTCGTCACAGGGATTGTTGCACTCGCTGAATTGCTCTTGTCGCTGCCGATGCATGTAATATTAAATACTTAATTATAAAATAACAGTCAAAGTTTCAACACAGATGAACACTTCATGTGAGTGTGTACTTAAAGTATTTTTTAGAAAGTTTTATAGATTATAATGGGAAATACCTTAAATCGTTTGTATGTTGTTAATCTGCAGTTGTTTTTATGTAATTTATGTGGTAGTAAGTATAGTTAATGTAATGTATAACAATTTTTTTCTTTTCATTCAAATGCGGGAACATCTTGAAACTCCACCCTATTTGTAAATAATTGGAACAAGTAGCACAATAATGGCGGACAGTGCCGCAGACCCACTGACATTCATTCTGCGGGCTTAATTGCGCAATTCTTAAGGAAATGTTTCAAAACGCTGATTAACAAAAAGACCTGACATTAGCTTAGTTTCGCAACTGCTGCAGCACAATGACTCATTCGTGGCACCAGAATGGTTTCACACACTAAAGACTGCGGGAATTCTGGTGAAAGCCGTTTAGGATAGACGCGCCGTGATTTCTTCTGGTGATCGCGGACTCATGGGCCAATTGTTTCGATTTTGTCTTCGCCCGCTGCACCTTACGTAAGACGTAGGGCAAATTGGATAATTGTCTGACAAATAGTCTAGACGTTGCAACATTACGATCCTTTCAAGACTGCTTCATGTCATCGCATTTCAGATTTTACCTTATAATATAAATGTCTACAAAGTAGCAAATTTAATTTGGTTATTAGCTTTATTGTTTTTATTACCTTTATTATGTTACCTGCGTTGTCCGTTAAAGTATTGAGCTATATAACACGAAAATTATAATTATGAAAAAGTACTGTATTGGAATCGTGAAAAACTACCTTGTTGTGTTCGTCTAAATGTTGTTGCTAGCTTTAATTTTTTTTCAAAGATAATTTAAATGTTGCGATAAATGTGAACTGTAGAGAGATTGGGTCATCTACACGGGTTGATGTTTTAACAAAAAATCCTTTACAAAATGTGATGAATGGGTGGGGCGTTGCCGAGGTAAAGCTGCCAATCTTCAGTTGTCTAAAGAGCTGCGGCAGTTTCTGTTATTATTGTATTTTGGAACCTTCGAAGAACATGAATGTAGTATTTCTTAGCAATGGTTTGGCTTGAAAGAGTGCACTCATAATAGATAATGCTTTCCCAAACAAAAAACACGGTTAACATGGTTTTAACCTAGTTGTGGCTTTTACGCATTTTAACTAGAACTAGAATTAGAAGATTCCTATTAGGACAACTGAGCTTTTGTTTTTGAATCGTAGCTGTAGACCCATGTTTTTTCTTTGCTTATGATCTTTTTAAGAAAATTTGGCAGTAGTTTGAAGCAAGTCATTAACAACTACAGCACAATGTTCCTTCTGCTCTTATAACGGTAGCCAAAAAACGAATTTTGTTGCGACAAGTTTCATGCCAAGGTTTTTCGTCGAAATGTCATCCAAATCATTTCTAGTTTTTTAGCTCTTTGTAGTCTACATATGTTTAAGGTTTTTCAATGTTCTACTCGTTGTTGGTTTTTTACAACGTATATCACTTGCAAGAGATTTCCTGTCATCTCAAAATCTCACCCTTATCTGCACTGTACTTATTGCATTATTACTGAAAGATTTTTGAATGACTGGAATCGTTTATGGATACCAATGTTCTATTCGCTTAATCATTGCAAATGCGACGATTACATGCTATACATACTTATTCACGGGCGTCTAACTTCCAACAAAACCGGTCAGTAACATTGTCCTTATTCACGCATGCGCACTACAGTCTATTTTCACCTGATGCCTTGTGGACTATTTTAATTAAACGACCGTTGAAGGTGGAAGCGCCATGTTTTGTTTTGGTGCTTGTGGAGTATGTGTTCTTTTAATTTCGCTTGACAAATAGTCAAAAGTAAATACAGCATTACGATTTTAAAAATTTTACTCTATAATGAAATGCCTTTTTTACTATCTTAATAACCTTTATTATGTTATATATGTGGTTTGTCCCGAAAATATTAAGCTATATAATACAAGTAATTACAAATAATAACAAAAATATATGTGTTTGGTAAAACCGGTAAAAGATACTAGCAAAATTGTATATAGTTCTAAATATTACAGGGCTATAAATCTGGACTGTAGGGTGGCTAAATCACCTGTAGAATTAGATGGGCGAGTGGGTAGTCCCCTTTTCTTGGTTTATGATATTTTTCAGAAAATTTAGTATGTCGATAGCAGTTATACTAAGATTCCCAAACGTTTTTCGGTGTTCTGTTCGTTGAAGATTTCTTAGAACGTGAGTTCAATTTAATAGATTTCCAGCTATTGTTAAATCGTGTTGTATTTGTTACATAGTTCCCGAAAACCTAATTTGATGCAGGTCCGTTGATTTATTCGCTGTCATACAAATCTGATGATCATACACTAAGTGAAGCCGTCCTTATTTACGCACGTGCATAACAGTCTACTTTCATCGGCTGCCAGGTTTTAATTATATTAAGTTTGGTTTGATATTTCTGTACAAGCCTTTGATGTTGTGATCTTCAAACAACATTTGACAAGTTATTTTAGAATAACGGCACAAATCACAATTAGTTACTTGAGTAAAGGTAGTAGTAGAAGGTTTTATTAGAATTGATCTTATAGTTAGGCAAAAAATTGTTTGATGTCTTGAATCAGACAGGAGAAAAATCTTCTGGTTATGTTAATGGATTAAAGAATAGCTGAGAGCTTCAACGGTCTCTTTAAACTAACGAATAATGATATGCGTAAAAAAATTAATAAAATAATGTTTAACATTTTAAATGAAATTTAATGAAAATAAAGTTGCTAAACTAAACTGTAATTTTTTTAATTAACGTTCTGTCCTATTGTTTTTAAAATTTGTCCTAGTTTAATTACCGTTGAAGTTAATACCAAATTATTTCACATCTACTAATGCAGAGCTTTGCTTTGGGGATTAAACCGTTTGAATTTCATACCAGCAATGGCATTATGGGCATGACATTGAATGCTAATGCGAAACTGGCTGGCCAATATCCTCCAATGTTATTTAATCGATTCAGAAATTAATTCGCAGAAAGTTCTGGTATTACGAATTTTAATAAGTTGAGCGCCCACTTTTAAATAATTGATGATAGTGCATGATGCGTTGCTGGCAATGATTCCGTTTATATACGTTAACTTGAATTTTATAAATAAGAAACAATGCGGAAACAGTACCTAGCATATAAAAGTTTGGACAGGTGTGTAGTAATGGTTATAAATGGGAAATCTATAACGAAAGTGTGGTGTGTTTAAAGACGACATCTTAAACAACTTATTGATAATAAATTACAAAATACAGTTACATTAGAAAAGGGACTAAGAACGTAATTAACTTATTTATAGCAATATTAATTACATATCTACGAGAAAATTAATTAAACAATAGCTTAGGTAACAACACGAGTATATTTTTGATAAGAAAGTATAGTGAAAGGACTTTTAAAAACTTGTACTTAATTAAGGGGGATTATTTAATTAATTGATTGTGTTTTATCATAGAAAATATAATTAGCAGGAAATAATTAAGAATATACTTTTTATTATTATTACTACATATTCTCAAAAGGTGGTCTGAGCTTAACGCCAGATTTGAACATCGTGCCTTTTTTGTGTTGCATGGGGAACATTGATATTTTGACAGATATCATTCACTATCTTCTTGACCAGGAAGTGTAAAATGCTATACGAAAGAACAATAAGTTATTAGTTTTAAAACGCATTGCAAATTTGGTGAAAGTTTTGTGGAACACTCTGTGGAATTTCCAAGAATGATTACAAAATTTGATTAAATTGGATTGGTAATGGATATAAAACGTGGTGAGTAAGGTTCTGTGAGAACATTGTCATAGTGATGTTGCATAACAGTTGGACATTTCACTTTTAAGCTTACTAACCGTTCTTATCGTTGACAAATCGTCAATTTTTTTTAGAGCATCACAAAGTGGATATCCAGTTAATCCAAAAATTATTTTCAACGATAAAGCTAATTTTTAATTTGACAAAATTCTCGCATTTGGGACTCGGAAGGTTCTTGCGTAACTCATGAAAGGCAAATGCAACCCCTATCAGTCAGTGTTTGGTGTGGATTTTGGGTAGATGGCGTAAGAAGCCCTTAAGTAGATGACTATTAAGTGGCGAAGCGAAGCGGAGTCACTTACTAACTTCATGTTGTCCGTCCATCTGTCTGTCTGTCGTCCGTCCGTCCGTCCGAGCAATAACTCGAGAACGGCTGGGAATTTCCAAATTCTGTTTTCACCAATCGATAGGTGACCAAAAATGCTTGTTTGCTAGTGATTTTGAAACTGATTGGTCAAAGGTCAACTAGCGGGTTCTCAAATTTGGGAGATTGCTTTGCCACTTCGCTATGCGTTGCAAGCTTTGCAGGTTTATTGATTCTACAGTTGTTCACAATAATTTGAAATGAAAGAAAATTACTTGGGGTTATCTTAGAAACTGCATACAGAAAGCCGTTTCAAAATATCTTTATTTCTGTTTTGAATAAGCAAAATAGATTAGAAAGCGTTTAACGTCAACTTGCAAGGAAGTTTAAGAGCGACTTATGTAAAGCCAGATGATACCTAGAGCAAATTCCCGGAAAACTGCAAAACAATGCCGTTCTGCTTCAAATGTGCTTATTCCCACGCAACGACGTTTCGTTTTAATTTGGCATATGTAACGAACCAACAAATGTTCTTGGATAATAGATATTTGAGTTGATTTAACGTGTAGGCAACGGTTTAGAACAATCGTTTATATAATGTAGTGATAAATAGATGACGTCAGTTTTTTTAAATAAGATCGATATTTTTAAATTTGTTGCTATTGTATTTCCAGAAACTTTTCTTCTAAGTTTTTATCAGAAGTTTATTTTATTTGTTACAAAAGCGACTGTTATTATATTTTCGTTTGAAAAGTGATCGGATATAGTAGAATAATAATCAGTCAGATAATTAACAACGTTCGTTATGCTTGCAGCTAATCAGCAGCCATAGATATTAGTGTAGTTATCGATAGTTTAACTAATGAGACTAAGGAACATGAATTAATGATCTGCATATTAAGATATCTAATGAAATGGCTATAATTAAGGGATACCAAAGATAAAAACACCAGTAGAGCCTGATTTAATCGTCCGTAAACGACAATAAGACGAATGTAGCAAAAATGTTGCCACTCAACTATAATTGAAGTTAAATCGACATTAATTTATCATTTAAGGGCTGAAGGTAGCTGTTTTGATTGATTAATTAATTTTTCTTTTTTAGGATTTCGATTTCGGCGAATTACAACATCAAGAAAAAATGCAAATTGTAATTGAAACTTTGTAGGTTTGTTTAAGTGCACAAGACAAATTAATGATTAAATCTACAGAATATTTGTCCACAAACATTTACATTTATTCAATAATGTATGGCCCCGCTTTGTACTTTCAGTACCGCCTTCATTACTTTGGTATCAAGTCAGAAGTTGCATTCCATTTAATATTGGCATACATTCGGCCAGATTCCTTGGCTATCGCTGTAGTATTCGTGAAATGATATTTCAGACATTTTCGATCTATAAAAGGCGAGATGCTTAGTCCATAGAAGAGTTTCACTCTGTTTTGTTAAAGGGGGTTTAATATGCAACGTGATACATACGGTGAAGCGTTATTTTGTTGAAAAATTGGCTGGGGTACCCTTGGAAGGAAAGAAAGTTTCACGGGTGGTAAGACCGCGTCGGTGTACTTGAAAGCTCCCTATACCATATTACCCATAGTGGGCGTTGTATGCCTTGCACGAATATAGTCTTCTTGCTTCCTTTCTCCGTGTCTATGGCGTATTAATATCCGACTAGCATTTCGGTTTAAACAAAATCTGAATTTCTTAGAGAAGACGATTATGTGTTACTCGTGTGTCCACACGTTACCTATTGTAACCTTCATTTTCGTCAGTTGTAGTTGCAAGAAAGGCCCTCAATCGACGTTCAAACAAAGGAGGTATACAATCGATACTGTGTAACGGTCCACCATTGTTGCGCTAGGTTTATAATTGCAAGCCTCTGAAGGTGACGATCCTCACAGTTAGTTGTCCTGCGTATTGTCTACAGACATCGGTCTTTGCGAACAAGTACCTTTTTTCATCCGATGATTCCATATTCGCACCACGGTACTACCACGGTGACTAATTCTTTGGCCTATTTCACCCCCTTCTTGTGGGACAAACTTTCTAACTTGTTGACGACAAGATATTGTTAAAACGCGTAAATTACATGTGTCATCTGAATGGCTAAGAACACTTTTATGCCTATTTTATAGGTGATATCAGTACTTCCCCAAACCTTATATGTAAGAAATGATGCAACCAAATCTCAGACAGAATTAAATAGAGCGACAATTTTAATAAGCGGAAGTTTAGAATTTATTATTTATACTCTTTGTTTGTTATTGGAATGAATACAAAGTAATTTTTTTAATGTAAGATGAATGAAATTTTAATTTTTGTACTAGAATTGTAACAGCTACTTTTACTAAAACAATTTTTCTTGTTTTCATTGACGTGTCACAGATAACTTTAGTGCTTTCCTCTAGTAATCGAATAACAGGAAAATGTGGTGTAATTCTGTAACTTCAACATATTTATTACGCAGTAATTCCAGATTAATCAAGTTTCTGCTGTAACATGAGCTTCATATCTTTAATGCAATAATAATAATAGAATAATAGTAATGTAGTTGAAAAGGAAGTTATCCGGAGAACCTCTAAATTCACGAAGTTAGCTCCTTGGGACATCCTGTATGTTTTTATTGATTAATGTGAAATACCGTTAAAAAATAAATTACTACATGGCTCCTTATTGATTCACATTGTAAATTGGGCATGAAAACGCACACTCAGATCCGCATACTCTTGCACACTTTCTAAATCCTAGATTACGTATAGGCATTTGCTTACGCCAAGTTGCGGTAGATAGGATCGTTGCTGAATTCCAATTCGGACACATAATATTTATTTTTAGCTTATTGTTGGCTATAAAATGCGCTTGCCAAGGTACCGAAATTATGTGCATACGCAATTAGATTTTTATTGCATTTGCAGTAATATATTCTTTGAAAAAATGTTATTGTTTTTATTAAGTTTATAATTATATCACCTAGAAGAAATATGTACATTATACTTAATACATAGAGTACTAAGAAAGTTTTGGAATATGGTGCAAGTGAGGGTGTTTCTGAAGTGTGGTAGTAAAAATCTCGTAATGTCACCTTGGAATTTTGCCTTTGGCTACCACAAATCTTAAGCAACGAGCAGACAGTACGATTTTGTGGTACTTAGAGGTTCTAAATACATGACTTGTCCTGAAAATGTCGGGGCAACGTTAATATAATTAAAACAGTTTGCACTGTGTTACCTAGTAGTCGACGAGATCGAATTGTAATGCGCATGCGTGAATGAGGACAACTTTACTGGGCGGGGCAGTTGGAAATTAGACCTTGGTGATTGAGCTTATGTAGTGTGTGATCCTTGGATTTGCAATGACTGAGTAAGTAAAATAGCAAAACTGCATCAAATGTTGTTTTGAGCTTGAAGTAATTAAAAACATTGAGGTTCTTTGGAACAATGCAATTATTGCAGCACGACTGGGAACCTATTAAAAATGATGAACGTTATCAAACCAGCAACGAGTGGGACGTGTATTATCTATATTCAACAAAAATTGGCGACTAACAGTATAAGAATTAAAGATAAGCTAGGGATTCGAAAAACTAAGCTGTGCGAAATTTCCACAGAAAATCTAGACATAAAACATGTCGCTTTAAAATTCGTTTTGTGGTGACTGTTATTAAAACAAAAGGAACATTGTGCTGCAGTTTCCTACAAATAACTCAGATATCACCAAAAAGATCATAACCCAAGAAAAAGCGTAGGTCTACAGCTGCGACTTTGAAATTAACGTTCAATAAAATCAAATATATTAATCGAGATTGAGGATATGTATTTGTTGTATATTCTACTATTTTTACGAAATATATACGTGGGAATCAAATATTAACAGGAATTTCTTGTTTATCCAGCTTGGTTGATGCTTTATGCTGTAGGTAGTGTTATTTAAAGTGATTTTCTCCGTAGGGTACTCCACACTACCGCTTTTTTAGTCAGCACTACGATACCAGAGTGAGAGCCACTTCGGCCTATGACCAAACGGATAACCATTAAGTTTCTCACAACGAAAGGCGTAAAGCTATTCAAAATTTTAAGAATATTTAAGGCACAGTTCGGGAACAACGCCCTTAAGAAGACGTAAGTGAATAAACAATTTTTGAAAGTACGAGAGACAGTTGAAAGTCGAGATCACTATCATCGCCTAAGGACTATCCTGTATAAAGAGAATATTTGCTCTTTTGAGCAATACTAAATTTGTGTGTTATTGAAGAAGACTTAGTTTTGAATGTTATTCTGCTTTACAATAAAGTCTCAGTTTATAAACTCGACAATAATGAGGATTTATCACGGATTATACTGGAACATTGTTCTGGAATTATGATTTGTTTGAACCGCTATAAGAAGCACTTAGAGTAGAAATTTGACGAAAATATTGCTATTGAAACGTTTGCATTTGTTTGATTGGTGTTACGACCACTCTCATTTGACTATAACGGAATGAAAAAATTACTTATCCGTTTTGGAAAATGTGTATTTAAATCAGGAGATTATTTAGAAAAATAACTTTGGTACATCATGTAGGATTCTTGTCATTGTAATGGTATACATTATATAATTTTAAACTTTTGGCACAGATTACATAAGTTAAAAATGAAACTTTACGCTGTAGCAGCATCGTAACAGATGATTAAACCTTAAATAAAAATAGGGCGAAGGGCATACAGTTTTTTAACGGCGAATACTTTCTAATGACGTATGATGACGAGTGTGTCCAGATACTTAAGGACAGGTGGAAGAATTGGTTGGACAGCTAGTGAGGTCGAAAGCATTTAAAAAGATTATGAAAATTAAATTTGGATTACAAGACTTTCTTAGTACTCTATGCGTGTATGTGTCTGTTTTTCTGTTTATTTAACTTTCTTATGTACAAGAATTTTTTAATGAAAGGCGTTAAACTTTGGTGTGAGCACTTGCTTACAAATTTCGTCCTTATTTTTACGTAAGGTATGGCCCAACTAACTATATCTCCTTTTTCTAATCTCTTGGCGGATTTCTCTCTGTTTAGGTCTTCATTAGTAATAGTGTCAGATAATGAACATTGTAAATTCTGTTCCTGAATCTTTGTTAGCGATTATGACTAAGGACCATATAGAAGTATCGGTTTCACCCTACTATTAAACCCTTTTATTATATATTGTTTGGCAGAGTTAGGTTAGTTGCATGCCATACTTAATATAAGTTTATAAATACAGTTCTCGCTTTGCTTATACTTTTATTCATGTGTTTAAGCACACCATTCTTACTAGATAATACACTGCCTAAGATATGTAAATTGGTTAACATGCTCTATCAGTTTATCTTCTATTAGGTTCTTTAGACTTTCTACATCAACACACATTGCTTTTGTTTTTTTTTGAATAATCTGTAGCCCAACTTTTGTTCATTCTTCCTGCAGCTTGTTGATCTTATTTTTTAAGTCTATTATTGTGTATTAGCAAAGCAAATTATTAGCAAAATCCAGATCTTTAAGTATACTGTTAAAACTCCATCTTATTCTCTCTTGCCTACTTCCTACAGCATTTTTAACACTTTATCTATCACAATAATAAACAACAATGGGGACATTATGCATCCTTGCCTCATGCCTGCGTTTGTTAAAAAGTTTTCTGACGTCTTACCATTATCTATATTTTTTCTGAAGGTTTTTATTATTTTTAAGAATTTTGTAAAACAAACAGTGAATGTTTTTTGCTTTTATTTAATTCTGTCATTATCACCTTTTCTATAAGATACATTGAAATATTTTTTAATAATTACTTTTTTCAAATTATTAATTTTTGTATGTTTTTTGGCCAAGTTTTTTTTTTGTATTTGCGTCAATTTTAATTATTATTAGCTATATGTTTTTTCTTTTAAAATTTCATATTTCATATTCAGAATATCCCAAAAAATTCTTATATGTTTTATTATTATTGTTATTTTGTAGTTAATGTATAGATATAAAGACCTTTATTATCATGTGTATATACGTCATCTGCTTGGAATATATTGGGTCATATAATAGAAAAATTAGAATTGCAAGAACAAAGTATCTATATATTTAGTAAAAATGGTATATGATCTTAGGAATATTCTATATACATAGTCTTAGTTTCGTTTAAAATATCTTGAGATCCTATACACTTCTCCCAATGCTATTCCATTGTTTAAAACTTCTCTAAGGTTCTGTGTTGAAATCGCTAATAATTATTTTATCGTATATTTTTTGAGGGCCTCGAGTCTTTTCTTCATATGCATAACTAGTACTTGACTTGTTCCTTCACTGCAAGTGCAAAGATTACACGCTACATGTGTCACCTACTGGCGTCTACTTCCCGATTGACCCAGCCAGTGAAGTCGTTCTCATTCACGCATTCAGCTTCCAGGTTAAATCGCGGTTGCGTAATTGTTTTACATTAACATTGGCTCCATATTTTCGAGACAGAATACCTATATATGTTATTAGTAACAATTTGTTTTCAACGAACTTAAAAAGTTCGTTACTGAATTCTATGTCTGTCGGTCTGTCGGTCTGTCTGTCGCTGTCACAAAATTATGGATTTTTTAAAATTTTAAAATGGATTCTTATAGGAAATTTTACGCAGATTTCAAAATCGAAATCAAAAAGTTTCTATCTCGAATAGTTTTCGAGATATTTGACTTCGAATTTCGGGAAAATTTCGACATTGCGATTTTATGAGTAATTCTTAAAGAAAATTTTACGCTGATTTCAATAATGAAATCGAAAAAATTCTATGTCGAATAGTTTTCGAGATATTCGACTTCGAATTTCGGGAAAATTTCGATATTGCGATTTTATGAGTAATTCTTAAAGAAAATTTTACGCTGAATTCGAAAATGAAGAAAAAATTCTATGTCGAATAATTTTCCAGATATTCGATTTCTAATTTTCCCGAAATTCGAAATCGAAATCGAAAGGTTTTTTTAAGTTCGTTCTGGGATTGCTTACAGAGCAATCTCTTCGCCGGCCCCATGTTTTTTTTTGAAACTGTGTCCTTTTACAGAAATAATTACAAGCAAACTGATTTTCGTACAATAAATGTAGCTATCAACGAATAATATTAAAGCTGGGCTTGTTAACATAACAGATATGTTATTTACTGTGCTGTAAGTAGTGATGGTCAAAAAAAGAGGAAAATCATTATCATGGGCGAATCCAATGTCAAGATGGTCTCGGGGAAAACACAATGATACAATAAACATAAATTAAATAAGCAATATACACGACAGAGCCCATAATTTTATGTTGAACACCAATTAGCTGTAACAATTACATGTGGAAATTCCGACAGAGATTGAAAACACAAAAATATCACATTTTGCAAAAAATTACGAAACGGTTTTTGAAAGATTGAAATAGTTTTTTAGTGGCAGTTCCTGAGTATTAATATTTTTCCTTATTAAAGTAACATAGTTTTTACAATTACATAATTATTAACAGCTTCTAATTTCATACTGTTTAATTCAATGGATTTAACGTTGTTTTAGCATTTTTAATATTCAGTATTTCTATTTTTGTATTTTTTTATTATTACTAATTATAGATTTAACTAATATAAATATATATTTATATTCCTAATAGTACGACAGTAAGTCGAAATTAACCGAGTTTTTTGTTACAATACTTTATTGTAGTGACAATAGGCAATGCGTTAAACCCAAGACTACTTTTCTATACCCCCCTCCCCAAACTAGTAATTTTTTAATTATATATTTGTAAAAAGATGCCAGTTCGTCTTCAAGCCCTTTTTACATGGATTCTTTTAATTGCTTGTTGATTTCGAATCTCTGCTCTCCTAAAAGCCCTTGAAGACCCCGAACGGGTGATGTTGGCAAGGGCTTAAATCGACGCCCTAAGGAAGATAGAGCTGTCGTTTATTGTCTGGAGCTATGCAGTAGTGTGGGAGTGCTTTTGCGCGTTAGGCGATTTTCGCCTTCATCATTAGGCGGCTTATGTTCAGCAGCGTTTGTCTGGGTATTGCTGATACGAGCCCAACGCATGTGTGTTTTATTTTCGACCTTGCGTTTTCCCATAATAAACATCTTATGGAGTTTCAATACTTAAGCAATCTCCATTCAACCGCAGTGTTCTAGTGTTGTATTATCAGAGGTGATATAAAAGTCCAGTTTAAATGTGACTTACTTATCTATCTCTGTTGTTGTAGTGGTAAAAAGAATGCCTATAGTCAGAGTTTAGCACGTAAATACTTTTCGTATTTATGTATCTTTTAGTTCAAGAGTTTGATTTTAGTTGTCGTATCCTTTGTAAGATTTAGGACTTAGACCCCTTTCCCTGCATCAACACTTCATCGACCTTTAGGACTTTGTCTTCTTATTATTTTTGGGATTTTGATTTCATACATCGAGATGTTCTTTCCATTTTTGTTTGTATCATTATAATTTCTTCTTTAAGAGTTGTACAAGTAATTTATTTTGTTGTTATTCCTTTTATTCTTCCTAAAAATTTATTTCGTTTGTTCTTAGTGCTTGAGATTATTTTGTTTGTGTTTATATTTCGTTTCCATATAATGTCAGAGTGCTATACAAACCTATTTGAGTATGTAAATTTCTTTGTTTTAGAAGGTTTGGTTAGAGTTCCATATTTGTTAATTTTGTGGCTAGTGTTAATGTTATAAGTTATATCATATACCAGGTAAGTGAACTGTTTTATTTGTTCTATTGGTTTATTTTGCAGTACTTAGTATTTTGGATTTAATATTCTTGTACTTTTATTTCCCTGGTGAACTACAGTCTTTGTTGTTTTCTCTATATTTTGTCACTATCTTACTAACAAATATATCTGTTTTTGTAGTCCTTTTCAATCATTTGCAAAAAGTAGGACGTTGTAGCAGTAGTTTGGGTTGTTTTTTATTTCTTTTAGCTCTGTTTCTCTTTAATATTTTATAATCTGGCCTATACATACAATAAAAAGTACTGATGAGAGTGGACACCCCTGTCGCAACTCTTTCATTTTACATTTAGTTCCTTCAGTTATTTTGAAGCTTGGTTTATGGGTCTATGATAGTAAAGCTGTAGCACTTTTATCAGACGACGTGGGACTCCTTTGTTATTGAGAATATGTTAATTTGATAGTTTAATATTTATTTTTTTACATAACATCCTTCAACAGTTCTGCATTTTGATTGTCTACACTTGAGAGCAAAACAATCGACTCACTAGCTGTACGCGCATTTTTGTCTCCTGTTTCAGTCTAAGGAAAATGAAAATAAAAACATTAACGTGATGGAGTTTTAGGAATCTTGATAATTGGAACTCACGTACGCAACGACTGTGAGTGGTCTACAGTACGCTTGCAATCTGGTAATTCATCTCAGTCACTCATCCGAAGTTGATGTGAGTAAGTGGCTTGAGTAATTTGCAAGAAAATGGACACCACAGCCGTCGAAGCAGCCCAAGCAGATGCATTGTTTAGAGAGGGCCTCAGTCAATGGACCGTGGCAAATCGACTAAATTTGAGTCAATCAGCTGTGACGAGAGTGTGATATCGGTACCGGGAATCCGGTGGTTACGACCGCCGGCAAGGAGGCGGCGGTAGACACGTGACAACGGAGACAGACGATCGATTTCTTGTCTCAATATCCCTCAGAAATCGACATGACTGGCGTTGACGTCAAGTAAGACCTGAGTGTAATTAGAGGTGTGGTCGCCAGCGCTTGAACAGTGAGAAGAAGATTGAAGGCAGCTACGGAACCTAAGCTGACTACAGTCCAAAAGCAAAGGCGACTGGAATTTGTCTGTGAACACCTCGTTTGGGACCTCGGCTATTGGAGTCAGATATTCTTTACCGACAAGTCCAATATGTGGGTAGATGGTAACGACAGGAAAGGTCGAGTCTATAGAAAACCAGGGAGCGATTTGCTAATTGCTGTATTCAAGAAACTGTCGCATATGGAGGTGGCTCTTGCATGTTCTGGGCGTTCATTTTCATGTGTCTAGTGGAGGACGCGGAGGAGGTTTAACAGCGGAGCGCTACATCAGGGACATTCTGAAAGAAGATGTTGTTCAGTTTGCGGGATATGTTGGTGAGGACTTCATGCTAATGCATGATGCCACAGCGCGCGAGTGACTACTACCTACCTGGCTGACGTTGGTATACCGAAAATACACAGGCCTCTGTGTAGCCCAGACTTGAATCCAATTGCACCAGGGAGCGTGATGAACTGAGAGCGGCGTTGATTAAAAAGTGGGAAGCAATCCTTCAAGACAGCATAGGAAAAGTCATCCGAACCATGCGTAATCGCTTGGAAAGTGCAATTATGAGTAAAGGTGGCAATACCATGTATTGAAAAAATTATTAAATTAATTTCAACTGAGGATTTCATTTTTTTCCTTTTATAATCACCTTTTTCCTTTCAACTTTTTGTGTTACACATATTCTTAGGGCCATAACTTTGTCAGATCAGGTTCGATTCTAATCAAAATGGTATCATTTGAAACTACCGTTTTAAGCTTTCAAACAGTATTTGGAATGCTATCGGAATGGATATACATTCTCTCAAAACTCGAGCATGTTGCTAAGTGGATTGTTTTGCTCTCAAATGTAGTATGTAGCTGAAATATTCCCTTAGAAAATTTCTTTAGGGAGGTCCGCAATGCAATTTTATAATTTTCGTCTGAAGGAAAGAGCTTTATTTAAAGTTCTTTATTTTAAAATTGTCAAATAAAGGCGGCTTTTTAATTTCTGTAAACTTTCGATCCTGAAGAGTTTGTTAAAGGGCATGGGCCTTATGAATACGACAATTGTCATACAAAATCATGTTTGTATCTGTAAGAATGTGTCCGTTTTTTATGCTTTATTAAGATTTCGTGGTGTTTGCAGTATCTTTCAGAATTTGTAGTTTTCCTCATTTCAAATTCTACTCCACCTTCAGTTATTAATTTTGATTGGTTTGACTCCACACTGTTTACTTCAATTTTATTTTGCATATAGTGTAGCCTTGGTTCTTTTCATGAATTTCATCTTTCGTCTATTTTTTGTACAGTGGCCTTCAAGATCCTCTCTTTCTTTTTGGATGTCCCATTAGCGTATCTTTCCTAATTTTCTGCTATTTCTAACACTATCGTTTTGTTCAGCTCACCCCCAGAATAAATCTATAACACCAGATCTTAAAAGCTTCAATTCTCTTCCTTTAACTAGTGGTGGTCATCCATATTTCTCATCTGTAAAGTGTTATACTCCGCACAAATATTTTTATTAGCTAGTAAAGGAGATTTTATTTGATGTTAGTAATATTTTTTTCTCGAGAAATTTAACTTTGGCTTTTATGGTCTTCCGACTTTTATTGCAATTCTCTCTAAGTAGCGGATAGCACAAGCTATCATTTGCTTTAGACTGATTTATCTTCATTTCATACCCTTTTATTAGATATTGTCCATACTATTCGGCGCTAACTTAAGGACCTGCGTACTTTCTTCTAATACAGCGATTTTTTAGTCCCTATGTTTATTCTCTCTCTTTCTGAATTTACTTACTCGGAGATGACCAGAGATTATTGCGGGATCGGAAGAAACGGTTATTGCCACGTTAAAGAGGGAATTTTTTCATGTATATCCCTCAAAGAATTAGCTGCCGAGCTCCGAACCCCTCGGAGCTGCGGTAGCTTAAAATAAGTGTAAGGAATGCACAGGAAAGTCGACCCGTATTCTATTCTTGATTTCTCCTCATGCCAAATGTTCTATGTATACTCCACTGACGTTTGCACAAGTCAGCGAATGGCTCAGCCGGTTAGGCGTCGTGCTTGTAATCCGGTAGTCGAGGGTTCGATTCCCATCTAGTGCAATTATATTTTTGTTTTTTCTTGCTTGGTCAAGTGTTGTTCCTTCCTCCTACTGATTCCTTGAAGATTCTTGTAGCACCAGAATTACTTTCAAAACCATCATTTTATCAGCATCAGGTTTATGATAATGCTATTACTTCTCTATTATTACAATGCCTATTATGAGTCTATAATAACAAAATGCCTGTACAAAAACAAGAATAACGTTTCAAGAAAAGTCTGATTGAACATGATACATGGGGAATTCATACTTCTAGCTCGGCAGCTAATTCTTTAAGGGATATACATGAAAAAATCCCTTCTTTAACGTGGCAATAACCGTTTCTTCCGATCCGGCAATAATCTCTGGTCATCTCCGAGTTAGTGCGGTCATGATAACGTGTCTTATTGTTTTCTCCCCCTATTAATTGTATGTACAGATTGACATATGCTACAACATTGCTAAAGCAATTTATAATTGACGACCTTGGATTTTGCTCAAATTCAACCAAAAATTGAAGATTTGTTTTGGATATCGTTCTGCGGATATCATTTGTTTGCATCACTAAAAAAACTTTATATCCCGTGGGGGAAATTTGTTTCTAAGTCAGGAGATCATATAGAAAAATAACTTTGTTTGTTTATATTTATATGATGCTTCAAGAAATATAAAAATAATAATTCTGGTTTGTTTGATTCATCCTCGTATTTAAAGGGTTATGCAACTAAAATTTTAATTGTAAAAAATGACTGTCCTACTTAGTGTGCACATATGCAATAAATCATAAACGTCTGCTATTATTTACTTGTAAGGACACTTAGCAAAACTGTAAAATTGTATCGTATTAAAATATTAAAGGCCAATCACAGCACCAAATTACGCTAACTGCATTAAATACACTTTCTAATTAGCATCGTATGCTTTTAATTAGTTTAATAAGTCCGAATAATTTCTGATTAATTATTTTAAAAAAATTAACAACAGTTTAAAGTAACTTGCGACTCTTTCGTGGACTCTCGAGTATTTAATTGACTTTCGGATTTGAAATACGATTAAATGTCAGTAAAAGGTTTTGTCGAAAGGGTTGCGAAGGTTGAGATTGTGTTGTGCTGCTTACACAATTGCGCTAGATTGCGCCATCGCGGATTGTAACCGAGTTTGATTGCTGGAGTTGTGAATCCGGACAATCACTTTCCTTTGTGTCAGGTGAGCTGTTTGAAGGCAAAAATCAACAGGACAGAAACATTTACTCTGCGTGAATAACAACAGTAATTTTTTTAGTTTAATACTGAAATTGCAAAATTGAATTAGAGAAAGAGTACGCGTGTATGCAGCTATAGTTCTATAGCAAAATTCTCCTACAGAGCGGCAAATGTGTCATACTACCGTTACTGCCTGAAAAAATGGCAGAACGTTGACCTGAACTGGATGGTGTGTTTTTGTGTTGAGGATTGCGTAATCTGTTGGATGGAGATGTATAATAAATTCGTGTTGGACTTTTTCGTTAAAAAAATTGTAGGATAATTAGATGATTTTTCCAATAAAGAACGGCTGCATTTCGTAAAATGCGTTTGTGGCACCGCTACGTGTCTTTACAAATCGGGATGCTAATGAGATCGACATGTTTGAAACAAAGAATCGTAAAAAACACGTTTCGTAAGCATTAAAATGATCAAGAGGTGATCAGGAAGGGTTTGCAAACTTTGCTTTTCAAGGCTACGACGTTTATGTCGAATGCCAGATTAAAGGTGAGCAAAAATTGAATTAATTATTGTTAAACATAAGCACAACAAATGAATGATTTAAAATAGGATAATAACAAAAAAGGAACACCAAAAAGCAGGAATAAAAGTGAAACAAAAATTAAGACGCATTTATTTAGTGAGCCAGCTAAATTTTCTGTTTGCGCAACGTTTGTTTACGAAGGTTAGACGGTAAATGCTAATTTCTTTTGTTAGGCTTATGCATACCCTCGTACGTAGCAGATTTTAGTACCTGACATAATGAAATTAATCGCGTGACTCTGCTTCATCGATATTTGCCACTTTTACTAGTCAAGGCCAGATTTTGATGTTGGCCTGACACGTATTATATTCTGATTTTAATTTATGATGTGGTGCCCGATAATTTGTAATATAAATAACACTCGTTTGAAACAGATTTGCTACTCTTCCTGTGTATTAATTTTTGATTTAATCATATACCGGGTAGCGCCAATAGTTTCCGGACTGATTGAATGTTAGATTGTGCTATTTTTGGTTGAATGTTTCTCAGTCACTTGAGTTGGTAGTGCCGCGATATATTCCACTGTAAAGCAATGGGCAAAACAATTTCAGTTGGGCTGACAAAGCATTGAAGACGAACCACGTGCAGGTTGACCAGTTGAAGTGCTTTCGAAACAAAACCTCATCGTTATCAAGCGTGGACCGTCAAAAGTAAAATAATTATCAGTAGGTTGGTGCTCTTCGATACAGTCGTGAGACGTATTTACCATGAGCAACTTCACATGAGTAAGGTTAGTATTAGATGGGTACTTCGAATTTTGTAAGTGTTGCGAAAACAGCAACGTATAGGGAATGAAATCTTGTACCATGATCCTCTAGGAAATGGAAAATCACTGGAATGGCGTAAATCAGACAAAAAAAATGGCCAAGAAAGGTAAAAAGATCATTGGATCGATTTTTTATGATTAAAAGAAATTTTTTAAATTGATTTTAAGAAAAAGGAACACCGTGGTAAACGGTGTTATGTTAACTTACTACACAAATCTCACATCGTTATTAAGGAAAAGTGTAGTAGCATGTTAAATCAAACTGCAGTTTCTGCACGAAGACGTCACTTTTCATTTGTACAGGTTGCTGCGAAGGGCTGTGACTTTGAGGAACTTTCCTACTAACCATAAAGCCCAAACCTTGCCCCTAATGACTACTATCCTTCTAAAAGTGAAGAAAGTTCTTCAAGGTGCAAAATTTAACAGCGATGAGGAGACTGGAGACTGTTTTGAAGAATTTTACAGATAGAAGGGTATCGAAATGCTATATTCGAGTTATAATGTATTGAAATACTTGGAAATAACTCTACTGTTTTATTACTATCTTCCTTGGACTTTGGGACATTTATTATTTATTCTAAAAATTGTTTAGGTATATACATTTTATATTTGTTTAGTTATTTTAGCTTGCAATTTTATTGAGGGGACTTGTACGTCTTATCAGTATGTAAAAGTCGGCTAGATTTGCCCCAAAAGTGTCATAGAACAAGAAAGAAAATTGCATGTTTTTATCAAATTTCAGGAGGAAGGATACTTTTAGTTTTGAAGAGGCAGAATAAATTCCAATAATGATTTTTTTAAAGAATCCGATGCTAAATATGTTCCAGAACACCAACACTTTGATTAACCCTGTTATTGCTGATAGTACTAAATCTTCTAACTGAGACTCAACTAGGTAAAGACTTGGGTACTTATGTCACTACTCCTACCTTTTCAAGAATTCCTATTTTTAAGAAGGTGCCTTCAAAATTCTAATGGATTTGGAGAGAAGTTTATCAGAAGTGTAAGTATTGTAAAGTATGTCTCTAAATACTTATTTATTTATAATGCAGACAGCAAAAATAAGAGACTGAGAATGGTGCTTATCAAAAAGGCTTTCCTCCACATACGTGTACTGGTCTCGAAGAAAGTCTTTGAGTAATAAAACAATAAAAATGATGTTAGCAAGAATAGATTTTTACTGACAAGTTTATAACTGCATTTCAGTGAAGCTACAAAACTCAAAAAAGGATTATACTTGGGGGGAGGGGTAGTTTCTTGAAATAATTTTTACAGTGCGTTCATCGGAGTATAGAGAATTTGATGGTTAAATAAGAAGGAAGATTTTTGATTAAAGTTAATAAATAAAGAAATAAATATAAGGCAATTGTGTGATCCTTTGTTATGTCTTTACAAGTATTCGGCTAATGGAAATATTATTTTCAGTGTGACTTGCATGAGAAGTTAGGCAAATCTTTGTAAATTAGAAGGCAAATTTACTAGAGGGAGACTCTCAAACCCTATTTACTTTTCTACTATTAGTTTTGAGGAACTGTCACTAACTTGACATGACTACGATCTCAAGAATGTTTAAGAAAGATGTTATCTTTAATATCAAATTTTACAATGCGTAGACTTGATCTGGTCGATCAGTTTAATTCGATGTATGACCAACCCAACAATAAAAAAAGTACGTAAGGTTTTCCAAGAGTTACTCGCTTTTTGTACAGCAAATTTCTGGGAATTTTATAAAGAGCCAAAGGAAGAGGAATTTCGTTTAGTTATTATTTGAGCGATCTAGGAGAAGTTAATAAAGACAGGGCTAAAATACAAGAAAGAGGTCTTCTGGTAGATCACCAAAAAATTAATTTAAAACAGTTATTTTAAATGCTACAAACTATCTTGTAATGTTTTATTATTTTTATTTTGGTTGGTACTTTGTGGACACTGAAAAATACGGAAGGAAATGTAAGCTAACTGAACAGTAAGAAGATGCTGTAGTTACACTAAAAGAAAAATTGGAAAAAATTGCACACTCCTGTCCTATTTGGTAATTGTGAACACTAGATGTTATCGATGACTACAGGTTAAATTAGATAAATACGCCAAGTAGATAAATACGACTCTTTAAAAATTGCATAGGAGGATTAAAACGATTTCCGATCTTTTGAAAATGCAGTATGGCTCTAAACTGAAAACTTATTTCACAAAAACTCAAAATGTATTTTAATGTCATAAACTAATATGCCTTTTGTAAATATTATTTTGATTACACTATTTGTATTTGCCCTTGCTAAAATTAATTGCACATATTAGTTTCACTTCTATTTTCACAGCAATAGTAATGTAATTGAGTTCGGTGCAATTATTTTTTATTGATAATGACTAATTGTAGGTGCTTTAGTGAAAGTCTTATGATGAACTCTATTAGCGTGGGTATTTACAGAATATAAAAGAACTACAAAGTAACAAACGTTGCCAAGGACATGTAAAAAGTGGCATTGAAAATAAATAAATATTGGAGCAACCCGAGTTTTATTGTTATTAGTGTAAAATAGAGACTTGGCAGTTAAGTATGAAATATGATGTTAGTCAAATTTTCTTTACCACTTTTAGAGAAGTTTTTCATAATGTTCTATTTCAGCACTGATACGTCGGATGTTCACTTTTAGTTTTGGAATTGTAGCAGGACATTTGGTTTAAACTGAATGTTTTATGTCTCGCGTGAAATATGGTTCCATTTTGTTGAAACCACATGTCATTTAAGTTCAAATCGTCTAGCAGTGCATCAGGATCTGTACTACAAGTATTTTGTCCTGGGGAACAGCCAGTCATTGACTGAGAAAAACAAGACGGAGAGAAAGTTGAAGGCCCAAGCACTGCTGAATGACATCAAGCACAACAGCATTGGCTTTCTGTGAATATTTTCCGACGCAAACAACTTCATCTAGGATTTGGATTAACAAAATGACAATTAGTTCTGTTAAGATGCATCTGAAGTGCCTACCGTCATGCATATAGAGTTTCCCGACTCTGGATTGTTTTGAAGGGAGTGTAATGGCGCGCCAGTTCTTTGAGGAAGGCCTAAAGGTGACCGCCGACAGCTATATCAACATATTGGAGACAGTTGTCAAGTTTTGAGGAGGTGTGTACGTTTCAACAAGATTGCGCTCCAGCGTATTATCACTGGTTCCCCGACTTATGGTGACCTTCTATCAGTGGACTATTACATGTGGGGCGTGATCGAGACAAAGGTCAATGAGAGGCATCATAACACCACGGGCAGCGTCAGGGTCTATATAATGGAGATTATGACATATATGGACAAGGAGAAAGTTGCGTTGACCTGCAGAAAGTTTAGTTCCCAGGTCGAGAAGGTCGTGGGTACTGATGGGGCAACATTTAATTTACTTTAACTCTGCTAAGTCTCATAAAACTGGCCATAGCAAAAATAAGGTCTTCCCAAAGCCATACTGGTATACTTTTATTTCTGAAAGTTGTAGATAGGGATATCTGTAGGGAATTTTTTTCGGGTACATTGTTTTTTTGGTCAGTATTATGATATCAGACAAGAGGTATTTCCGAAATTATGAGAAGATTTAAGCACAGTTCGAAAACAACGCCCTTAAGAAGATCAAGTGTATGTGTGTGGCTTAAAAAGTTTTTGGACGAACGCAAAGTAGTTGAAAATGAAGGTAACCGATGTCGTCCAAGCACTAGCGTGACTGAAGATATTTGCATTGTTGTCGGCTTCTAGAGGATAATCACCGATAGTGCTCAGGCTCATTTTCAAATCCGGGACGTTATCCTATTTTACAAATTGAGGGTGTGTTTTGGATTGCCCTAGAACACTTTCTCTACAGCCCGGTCTTATAGCCCTGCGATTATCATTTGTTTAGACCAATAAAAGAATCTCTTTGAGGACAGAAACTTGGCGATGTTGAGCGATTGACTGGTGTCGCTATTAACGTTGGGAAAAATGTGTTTCTAAGTCAGGAGATTATATACAAAAGTAACTTTATATGTTTTTTTGTGATGTGTTAGTAAATTGAAAATAAATAATTTTGGTTTATATTTAATTCATATGTATTAAATAAGAGTTTGTAAAAAGGTGCTACTTTTTAAGTTAATGTTTAATATGTAATTAAGTAAAGTTATAACATAATACATCATCTGTGACTTCCGTTTTAGATAACAATTTGCAACAGAATTAATCATTCTCCAAGTCTAAAGCAATTATAAGGGTTATAAACAGGCTGAAACGATCATAGCAACTTACTTTTCACGGCCATCTAGTTAATATTCGGGCTTCTATAAATAACTCGTGATTATTTAACTCATTTAATTACTATGTTCAAGTATGCCCACACTATCCTGCACAATGGACTTTATTTGCCGCCCTCTAGTCTCTTTGCAAACGGAAGCCGATGGAGTACCAAATGTGTGGTTAACTTCTGTAACGTTCTGAACGAATCGATCTCAGTAATGTACGGCGGAGAAAGTGTTTGTTCTGCCGAATAAAACCAAATTTGCCTTGATTGCTTAACTTTTCGACAATTGTGCTAAATCATCGTTTTCACAACTGTTCCGCGACGAGGACTTTTGAGAGAATCGAGAAAAAGTCGGTCGTAACTGGCGGCTTGTGCGAATTAATCCTGTCAATTTAAGGTGTTGGTTCAAGGTTTCGGTTGGTGCTACCGCAAGAGATTTGTGCCAAGAGTAAACTGTATCATTTCACATGAGCCATACCTTGCCAAAGGTTACTTTTTATGCAGCAGATCTAACCGCACGCTGCTGATTACAGCGTGGTACATAAAACTATCCCGAAGGCTACCTTTATGGGCACGATGCTGGTTAGTCACTTAACATTGCTTCGATAAGATACAAATTAGTAGGAATCTGGGTTAATGTCATCTTTATAGGACATTGAATCTGGTTATAATTATGGGAAAATGCCAAGCTTCCGGAATGACTTCCGGGTAATGTAGTAGTTAGGCAAAAAATATTTTTATGTGCTTACCTACTGTAAGGAAGGAAGAGCGGTATGGTTGAATTGTTCTAGGTAGTTCAAGGCAGTGAGATTTATAGGACAACCTTATAATTGCGGAATAATGGGACCACGTAGTCAATTTTAAATTATCTTTTAGAAAGTACTTACCGCGAAGTCGCGACTTTGTAGTTTACGACTTACCCTGAATTGTTCTTGGGCGCGTTTGCTAATGAACTTGTAGATGAAGTCGAAAAGCGCAAGTTGGCTGCAGTTTATACAAAATAGAATTAAAGCGCCACGCACGGATGCTGATGGATTTTAAAATTAATTTGCTCTTCAGACAGCTTAAACTACTTAATCTACTTAATTAGCTTGTTGGATTTTAATTAATAGTATCTCATTATTCTTTATATGAAATGGCCGAATGAATAATTATGTAACGTATAATCAACTTCTTTGCTAGTTTCTACGCAAACATTGTTATTCTGCGAAGTTTCCTTTTTTAACAAGCTCTTTAAATTACCATAACATACCACTGACTTGTGCAGACTACGCAAAGAAATATGAGAGATATATAGAGGTATATGTAATAGGCAACACATCCGGCATGTTTAAAGTAGCCTAAGATTTATATTTCTGGAGCGGATAACGTTACGTTACCGATTTATTTTTAACGGATTAATGTTGAAACGTACAGGAAGTGCTGTTAAGTGATTATCTAAATCGTTTACAGGATGTAGTTCTGAAACTAAAAGTTGACATTGAAGAAAAAAATTAAAGCTTATAGTAGGTTGTAAAGAAGTTCCTTAATACTTTCTAAACTTTTGATTTTTATGCGCATATTAATGTCAAAAACTGCAACAAATATTCTTCCAAGTACAGGCCAACATTATCAGTAAAATAAGCCATAATCAGTGTAAAATTGTGTTTGTAGTCCTTGTTGCACGATGAAAGAGAGCGCTGTCTTGTTGAAGAATAGTTCGTTTGCGGTGATCGAAGTCAGATGTTTTGGCTTTAAGACTTCGTTTACAGTACCCATCTGTCGAAGTTAAAACAGTGAGCCTGATGCGATTTTTCAACTTGCTCAAGCAACTCGAAACAGTTGCATGACTCACAATTAAATTACAGATTCATTTTGCAGCAGTTTTTCTTGACGGTTATCGTTTCTAGTGATTAATTTTTTTGCAAGTGTTAAAAAACGTAGTTTACAAGCAGGTATGTTTTGTTTAATTATTTAAAGTTTTTCTAGAAAACGTCTATTAATGTAAGCTTTACCGAACACATAGGGAAAGGAATTTAGGTACTTTACTTAATATATGAGCGCTAGTGCAGCCGTATGGTTGAGGCGCTTTATTGCGGTGTAGACGGATCGGGGTTCAATCCTGGAGCTCAGATGATTGTCGGGTAGTCTACTCAGCCATTAAAAATAATTGAGTAGCCGCGTTCATTTCAAACTAGAGGTGATAATGTGGTGGTCATTTCGCCCAATATATTTATTTGACAAACTTTCTTTAATGCATTAGATAGGAGATTAATATATTATTGTCCAAAGTATGGTATTAGTTATAGTCAACATTATCAAAAGATTAGAAGTTAAAAAACTATTTGAAAGCTGCATTTGCGGTGATGAAGCGAGATTAGTTTTTATCTAATCTTTATTTAATAAGTTTTTCCTAATTGTTAAAATAATAAAATTATTTTTATTTTTTTCTGTTAGTTGTACAATGTTTATATAATAGAAAAAAATAGTACGCGCGGCCGTGATGTAAACGGGCAGACTATGAGAACGGACAGTAATGCGCATGCCTGAACAAAATCGACTTGACTGGATAGGTCAGTTTGAAGTTAAACACCGGTGAATGTGCATATACAATAAGTACCGTCGTATTTGTCATGATTCAGCGAGTAAAGCAGCAAATCTGAGTCTTAACTGATGCTTTTTAATGTTTACGGTAATTTTTTTAACTAAGCTTTCCGTGATTGGAATTTCTAAGACATACTTGGGCTCTTGGTGGTCTTCCATTCTTTTCACTAGTCCGATATATTCTGTGACTTTTTACATTATTTTTTATCTCTGTCTAATTTAGATATTCTACAGCTTTTTCTTAGCAAATTCAGCTTTCGTATATTCTACATTTTGTATTATTTTTAATATTTTTAACCAAAGTATACCGTTCAAGCCCCTTATACATGAATAACAAAAAAAGTAATACAATTTTAGTCTTACAGGATTATTAGGCATTCATTATTTAAAAAAAATGTCCTACATATTTAAAAAATGATCTACCTACCTGAGGACATTATGTACTAAGGGTAACCAACTGTAAAAATTTTTTCATGAAAGTTATTTTCAGTAAAAAACTGCATAATTGTATATTTTCACGAAAAAGATAAAAGTATGTCAAAACAAATTATAATATCTTTAATTTTTGTTAAAACACTACGTGTAATTTTCTACATGCAAAGAGTAGTACAAATGGATTTTATAGTAGACCTATTTTTGGAAATCAAGGCAATTATCACTTTTAATACGAACCTCATATAATCCAACTTTTTCTTTCCTTCCCATTTACATTATAACAAAGTACATTCAACATATGATAAAAAATTCTTTCTATTGGTTCTTGATGTCATTTAGATACAAGGTCACAAGAAAATCTATAAGGTCCAATCTACTTCTAGGCTTTTGTGATACACAGTTATGCTGTAGGGTAGTGGAATATTGACATGTTTTTTCCACTCACAGTTTTTTTCTCTAAATAGCTAAATATACCACATGTACTATCACGATATTAATACATCTAGTGATAGTAATGAAATTAAAGGACTAACATATTTCTCCGTCTCATCTACTGTAGTCATCGTCGGGAAGATCGCAAACAATGTGAATATACTCCTTAGTCTCGCTGGTTCTCGGAGACGTTGGTGACCTCCAACTGTTTCCCATTCTCTCAAAAGTTGTTGTCACGCGTACACTTGAGTCTTCTTAAAAGTGTTGTCACCTGAAGTTTTCTTCAAATTTCTGTCATTACAAATGAGAATACGTTTTGCTCTGACTAAAGAAGTAGTAGTGCGAGGTATCCTATCTACAACACTCAATAGCCGCGCCTCTCGTCATTTATTTCAAGGTGCGTAAATAAGAAGTTCATATTTGATTCACCCAGGTAGAACTGAGGAAACACAAAATTTTGTGCTTGTGTTCATAAGTGAGAAATGCAATTGTTCGCAATTGGTTTGTCTTTGTTGATGCGCTCACATTTATGTCGGTTCAAGTGCAGCACTGCTGTATAATTTTATTTCACCGTTTTATTGCTCTTGTCGGGGTTGATAACTTTACTATGACGTCATGTTGCTTGTCTAGCACGCTAGTTCTGAACTTTTTGGAAGTCATGAAACACTTTTAATCGTAAGAAAAATTAGTGGAACATTAAAATTATTACTAAGGCTGTAAAATTAATAACAAAAGCACACAAGCGGATATCTTTTACCAAGAGTTATAGAAGATTGATTCATAATATTACGAAACATTTGCAACAAACTAGTGGAACACTTTGTAGTACCGCTTAAGCCGTCTATAAGATACTTTCAGTGCCAACACTTCAAAAATGGTGGTAATCCAAAAAAGTTATACCGGGCTAATAGCGTAGATGAAGAAGAATTTCAAGTATTGGTTTATTAAGTTTCTGCTTAACGACATGGATTGAATACGGTCGTACATCATCGCAGTGGCACGTTTTTTTGGATATTCCAGGATACTTTAGCGCTATGACTGTATTTAATCTCTTCGAAATTCTGTGTAGTATTTACCAATTTTCTTCTTAATCAGGTAGACAATAAAGAAAATTCTTTTCGTATCCTAAAATTGACTTAGTTATCTTTTCATTTTTGAATTTTAGGATGTAGTGCGCCTTCAATGCTTTTTCTGCAACTCTTGAATTTGTTTATTAAAGTTAAATATTTTAAATTGTATTAAGAGTTTAAATTTTATCCATTTTGCACTTGAAACGCTCGTGTTTGAGTAACTGTCAAACAACCAATTAATCTCAGAATCATTTGATAATCTTATTTTGGAAAGTTAAGAATCTCACTACACTACCCTTGCAAATTGTGACCATTGGTATTTCTCTTACTTTTTTCGTAGAAAACTATTAAGCTTGGTTTCCTGTAAGATTTTCTCAAAACGTATAAAATACCAAAGTAAAATTAAAAATAAATTAAATATTATTTTTTTTACTATTACACCAAACAAGAGATACTACATGCAATAGTTGCTTTTTTGCCACACTTTTTTTGTTGCTCTCAGCTTTTTTACAATTATTTGACATCTCTAGTACTCTTGACATTGTTAAGTTTCTGCATGAACGTCCAGAAAATCAATCGGTATGTCCAAACACTAAGCTAATTAATGTTTTGCTAAGGTACAATAGAAGATTTCCGAACTTTTCCAGAGAAATCTATGTGATTTCTGCAGTTACTGATACAAATTTTGCAGAAACGCTAGATAAAGTTTTGGAGCCGTAAACCAAGCTGGAGAATGAATATTTCTTAAATTTGGCATGGTACTTCTCACAAGTGGCTAGAGTATTGTATGCGTAGTGCAACGTTGTCATGTCTGATCAAAAGATATAATTTTCATCATTTAAATGTTATTAATGGATGCATTGCTTTGATTGATGGTGGTTCGTAATCATTATTTGCCGTTTATAGCCAAACCAAATCTTCTTGACAAACTTAGTGTATCTTTTATAATTCACTTTAAAACTGGCTTCAACACCTTTATTATCAATTACAAGCTTGGTTTGGCGGCCTCAGGCACCCTTCGTGTAGCTTACGCCATAAACCTTTTGGCGCTTTAGTTGCGTGCCACTTTATCTCGGAGTCATTATTCTCTTCTTTATGAGAACTTGCTCTTTTTAATATTTTCCTTGCATATTTGTGACTAATTTTAAGTTTTTTAAAGTGTTTTTTAACAATTAACTTTTCTTTTTCTTGCATATTTTTTTACAATATTTCCATTTTTAACGACTCTATTATTTATAGTTTTTCTTTGCAGACATGTGATAATATTGTATAAGATAATTTGTGGAATTCCTATATTTTTAAAATATATTACAGTCCTTTATGATCCTCATAAAAATTTGCAAAGCGCTTTTTATAAATTTTTTTTTCAATGTTTCCATACAAACATATACAAATGCTAATGGTGCAACAACGTACATTTTGATAATAGCAAATTAAGCTTAAATACACTAATTGTTTTTGTAAAGGTATTGAGACTAGGTGGATATCACATGATAAATATTTTTTGGATTGATATTTGACACATTTTAGTATCAAAATCCATTTTTTTATTTAATTAGAAAATTTTTATTTATTAAATAATTGTAATACAGCCAAAGTATGTGCCAAATCCGTGCCTGTCATAGTTGATTTTTTCCAAAATGAAGCTTTAAAATTGGAAGTCGGATTATAATTTGTTTCAAAGCAAGGTCGTCTAACAGATTTTTGTTCTAAGGAACAACGGGGGATCTTTCAGTTTGTGACTTTCTATTTTTGATTTTGCGGTTTCTATTTGACAGAGATAGATTGAACCATAATAAATGGGCAAATGTATAATACGTTTAATAATCGCCAGCTTTGTATAAAAGTGCTATTAGCAACCTCTAAATGTCATCGTCAAATTTTTATATTATGTAGAATGAAATTATATATCCTAAACTAAAAAGTGGTACTAATAATTCAGCTGGCAGGTTGCATCTTATTATATTAGAAAATGCAAGTATTACGAACTTTCTGTAGCAATCGTTACTATTGCTGCCCTCCAACGATTGTGCCAGTCGCGAATTTCGTCTCACTCTGGTGCATCGCCGTAATGGGCGTTGACGTTATGTTGACATTACGAAATATATAGCAACGATCCTTCGTGTATTTCCTCGTGGCCCCGAACGCGTTACTCTGGCAACCAATGCTTCTCACACGGCCGAGGACCGGAGACTTCCGCATTGTACTTTAAAGATATTTGATTTGATTGATTGGCTGGATATTTTTAGGGCATACTTCGTATTATTTATAAATTATAGTATTATACTACTTGTATTTACTGTTGCATTTAAAAAGTTTATTTATTACCTTTCGATGATTCTTTAGATAAAACTTTTATTGACAGACGCATTTTGTAATAGATACAAATATACCAAACTTATGAGTTATTGAGGTTTGTTACGTTCAGTACTCGTTCTCAGATAACTAGCGCCTGTATGTGCATAGAGTTGTGAAATTAAGAGTCATTAAGCTTCATTGCAAAACAAGCGGATCGCATAATTATCTTCTGAAGCAAACCAGTGGTTTTCTCAGTCCTGTTAGCTTGTTCTTTTTATCGCGAAGAAATGGCAAAGCTGCCGGTCGTGCACCGCAATCATTAGTATACAGGAAGTTGGCATATCTGCGTCGAGTGTGACATGTTTTACTGATACTGAAACGTTTGTTTACCTGGAGGTTGAAGCGATAACGCAAGTTCTCGTACCTTACTACTTTTCCTGTTGTGGTTTAAATGAGGGTTGCATGTGTAAATGCAGAACTAATTCTATAGTCGATACTTTTGCTGCTATCGATAAGGTTACTAGTCGTTTACTATTTGCTACATCAGAATTTAAAAGTTTGTTTGGATATTTGCAAGTAATCCAATAGAGGTGAATTTATTAACGTCAATTTATTTACGATTGTGTTGAAATTATATTGTTTTGTCATTTAAAGATTCGATTAAAGAATTTTAATTTATCACGAAATAATACTTTTTGTGTTAATTTGTAGTTTTTCATAATAAAAATAATGTATTTTATTAACTTTCTTTATTACTTTTAGGTGTTTCTGTATCAACGGGACAAATGAGTAGAAGATGGCGGCATCACTGGAAATGCAAGACGGAGACTTAATCGACCTTCATGTCGGGTCGCCCATTTTGCCCAGAGTACCTTCCACTCAGGTGGTGGAAATCTCTCCGGAGAGTCTGATGGATTACGAACTTCCTATCTTGGTGGAGAAATTGCAAACTACTTTTGAGAAGCCCGCAGAAGGTTACTCGAATAACTGTGTAGATGTAGAGGATATTCTGATATCCATAGATGACGAAGCAGATAACTATGAACAAGCGGAAGCTGAGGTGGTTCAACCTCTGGCGCGAAGTAACAGTGCGATTCTGCTGGAGCTTTGTCAAGATCAGCGCCCCAAAGAGTTCACTTCCGTTTCACTGGAGAATCTGGAGGCTTTAGACGTGCTGATGAAGCTGGATGAAATTTTGAACGAGACGCTGGAGAGGTCGAACAGCATCCTAGATGACGAGGGCGAGGATGAAGAAGACGCGGGAGATAAACAAAGCATCGAACACTGCTTGGAGGAGTTGGATAATTATTTGAGGACGTTCGACACGAGTGGCTCTGATGATTATCCAGGGTCGTTCAGCGAGTCGCTTCCGTGCAATACATTAGGAGATGATCAACGAAGCACGCGGAGTAGCGTGCGCTCATTACAGGAAGTGTCGGACCTTGACAGTCCGGCGCATTTACCCGATTCCGGGCTAGTGAATCCGGCCTACGAAGACACCGAAGGCTTCCGGACGCTGACCCGGAGTTGCCCGCTGCGCGCAACTCTGGCGATCGTGGAGCGTGACCGCGACGTCTCTTGTCGCAGGGCGCCGCTGAAGCGGCGCTCGGTAGGGGAGCTCCGAGAGTTGCCCGCATCCACCCGGATATCCGGGGCAGGTGCGGACTTGGACGAGGAAGCGGTTTCGAATTGGCTGCGGGAACGCCGCGCCCATCCGCCGGGCGACTGCTGCACGGGAACCGTCGTGGTCGAGCCGCTGCAAAGGGAGCTGGAGCAGCTGCCGCCTGAGGCGGACCGCCACGAGAGCTCCTGGTTGCGCACGTCCATGCGTCGGATACGCCACCTGCGACTTCCTAGCAATGAGGCGCCTAGTGAAACCGAAATCGCCGTCTCGGACGGTGGCGAGATGACAGCCGCCGGTGCGGAGGCGCCTCTCCAGCGCCACGCTCTGCAGACGAACCAGGAGTCGGCCGCCCGCCCGTTCAGCGCACCGTCGAGGCTCGCGACCCACACGAACGCGGCCACGCAGAGCTCTGGCAGAAGGTCTCGCGATTCGCGCAGCAGAACGGTCTCCATAGAGCCCGGAGGCCGCGGCCGGAGCAGTTCTGCGTCTTCGCGGTCTCGGAGGCCCCGGAGCTTGTCGTCCAGCGAGTCCAGCCTAGCCTCGAGCGTGGACACCACACCCAGCTGCACACCCGCTCCAACGCCTACTAGAACCAACCAGGATTCTGCGACTTCCGCCAACGCCAGAAGGTGAGTACTTATTTGTAGTCCGGTTGCACTTCTGAAAGCAAGGAAACCCGAGCGTCCTCGTTCCAGCAGCCCTGGCGCGACGCCCAGGCTTTTGTATGGATACGAAATCGGTTTCTAATGCGTTCTTAATTAGAAATTTGGTGAAAGGGGCATGAGTGGGTTACTAAATGATATAGGAAAATAAACTAGAATCATCTAGAGGGTGGCCCAATGAGCACGATAGATGAAATTTTTATTTTAAATTGTTGCTCCCAACTCTGGACCACGAATCCACCGATAAAAAAATTTTCTCATCTACTTGGTACTATTTTCCTGCTTTGAAGGTCAAAATTCCGAAATTTAAGATTTTGATTGACCCAATGGGTAAGAGTCATATTGTCCAAAGAATGGTGGTTACCAAACCTCTTCATAAACTGACGAACCGTTTCAGCCGGGGACTGCTTTACATGGTACGGCACAGCAATGAAGGTTTTGTGTTCTATGGTTTTATTCATAAAATGTAGGAAAATAAGAGTAACTGTTAACAGACCATAGTTAATTACAAACCTCTTCTGTCTTTGATTTTACAAGATTTTTTATCGGTGGATTTATGTTTAGGGGGTTAGGGACAACGATTTAAAATAAAAATCTCATCTAGTGTACCTATTGGACCACACTGTACAATTTGAGTTGTATAAATAATAAAAATTTGGTAAAAAGCATTGTTTCTTAAATTTATGAATTTTCTTTGTTAAAACAAATGTTTTATACATATTATAAAATAAACGTACAAATTAAATTAGATATGGTGCTTTTACTGTTATTAATGAAGCAGAACTGTGCTAATTCTAGCCAACCGAATAATTATTGAGATATCTACAAAATTTGCATAATTTACGGTGTAGAAGTATGTATCTACAAAATAATTAAACAATAATAAAAAATATAGCGAATAAATTCCAAAATTATCAATAAGGATTTTTCTAGTAAATGAATAATTACCCTTTAGAGACAATTTGCACATGTCGCTGTCTGCTTAAAATATCCCCTGCTAAAATCAGGTAAATATTTCATTTAATTGTTTAGATAACCCAAATAAATATCTCCATACCCATTGATTTCCATGATATCAGCCATATGCCTTGTATTTTTAATAATATAGGATTTGTATATTGACTTTAAAACAGATAAATTGATTCATTTTGGGCTAACTTGTTCTTTTTAGCGGTTTCTTATTGTATATAAATAAAAATATTACTTATAATACTATTAAATAAAAAGTATTTTGAATTGCTATTCTGAAAGTTCTGGTTTCTGAAAAAAGCATTATAATTTTTTAATCACACCTTTAGTCAAATAAATGAATCAAGTGAATCAAATATAAACCAAATTTATTATATTATACAATTTTTTACTGAAAAACCCATTATATAAGTAATTTATTGATCTTGTTATGACATCAAACAATCCGGTTGTCAAATTTATGTTCCTCAAGTACTTCTGTTAGGGGCCCAAATCAATGATAATTGCAGAGCGACCAGTGTGGATATTAGGAAGAGTGTTCCTTTATATTTCAGAACAAATTTTTAACTTTTTGTCAAGTGTGAGCAGTTGTATGAGAGATGAGCATTGCTGTAGCTTATTCCGACTTTAGAAGAAATTATTAGCAATCGGTAATCGGCGGTCGACCTCGAAAAAGCGGCGAAAAATGGAAATATTCTGCATAAAACGCTGGTCCTCGACTAAAATCGGTGAACTGTATTGTCAACTGTTTTTCGTACTATCAAAAAATTATTTATGCTACACGTACACTTAAGCCTTTTTAAGAGCATTGTCTCCGAATTGTGCTTTCAATTTTTTCAACATTTCGGGTTACTTGGAGAAATTTGAGAAACTTGATAATAATTCGATTTGCGGTGGACAAGGGTACTTCTTGCTCTGACATCACCATAATGACTAAAGAAGCGTGTGGGGTATTCTCTGTAGGAAATTTTCTTTAGATATTCCTAAAACGTTCCTAAAATGCTTAGAAGTAGTGTCCTTCACTGTTTAGCTCACAGTACATAAAAAATAAAGTATTGCTTATATTTGATTTGCCTTTATATTTATGAGTTTATGCAACCTTACTGTTGAATTTTAAAAGAGTAAAATTACTTTGGAAAACCTACAATAATATATGGAAGAACAAACAATGGCCCGATGACTGGACTAGATCAGTAGTTGTGTCTATCGACAAAAAAGGCTTAACATGAAACTGCAACAATTATTTGTACAGAACCGTTGCCCTTATCTTAGATGGTAGTATAATAGTATTCACAGTTTTATTGTAATACCTCAAAGCATTTCTATAGTGGCAAATTCTACAAGAACAGGCGATATGCCCGAGCGGAAAGAGCAGTAGAGAACAGATTCTAAACTCACAACAAATAATTGAAAAAACAAGAGTTTTTACTCGTACATGTGCTTTCTAGACTACAATAAGACATTTGATTATGCACTGTTAGGTAATAATCACAATACCGTAACGGTAAACGGTAAAGTTGTATACCTCCACCTACCACATATTTAATGTATGGAGTACTGACAAGAAGGAATCACTATTAAAGGAAAGAGGATAAATAATTTACGTTTTGTTGCTAACTCTGCGGTTTCTGTTAATGATTGCTTGAAAATTGAGCCCCCAAAAACTAAACGAATAATAATAGACAGAACAGGTATAATAAATAATAGAACAAACATACAAGATGTAAAAATTGTAATTAACGTTATCTATTTAGGCTCACACGTCAACAGAGATGGCAACTGATCAACTAGGATACGAAGAAGCATTACTATTGCTAGGACTGCAATAACTAAGATGAATAAGATATGGAAAGATAGCAATGTATCTAGAGCCAATAAAACAAGAATAGTTATAAAATTAGTTTTTTTTAGAGGAGTATATGGTGCAGAAGCTTGAACGTTTAAGACGGGTGAAACACATTGGAGTGCTTCGAAATGTGGTGCTGAAAAAGATTCCTAAAGGCTCCGTAAACAGATAATGGAACAAACGCGTTTATATTAGAAGTACTAAACATAAAAGATCGTATATCCACAATAGTTAAATGTTGCAGCTAAAAATATTTTGGTCACATCACCAGAAGAGAAAACGATAATCTAAGGAAAGGGCGAAGGAGTATGTCTCCTAGGACGCTTTTCTAAAAGATGGATAGGTTGAGTTGAATGTTTTACAAAAACCTTAATACAAGAAAATATAGGAAATAGCAACAGATAAAGAGAGACGGTACATAGAAGTATATAAAGCCAAGCGATCATGTCGTATCAGTCATGAAAGATACGATTAAAGAAAGAGAAAAGAAAGTGTTGAACCCTACTAATTTTGATTTTTCTAGAAACATAATTAACAAAGTTATCGTTAAATCACTTTATAAATATTTTAGTAAATGTAAATGCCTTAATAGTTGTGTATAAAAAGCGGAAGGTTGCATGTTTAGAAGAACTATCTACATGTATTTTTTGTAATGTACTAAACTCTACAAAAGCTTTTTTGTTATTGATTCTCACTAGAATACATTAACCAAACCAGCCGATTTTAACATCTTATTTATAATGACATTTTTCTATGTTATCTATACTTAGCATGCGCTTTCAATTAGTGAACATTAAAAGTTATAGCCTGTACTTTCGAAGAACCATTTTAAGTTGCTCCCACGCCCACGGTGATAACCACTACAGCCGCGCTTGGGAAAGCTACGCGTGCAAATTGATGATACATCAGTTTTATCGATTTAGAGCCTTTATTATTATTTCGCAATAACTATAATTAAATGGCTGCTATTGAAGTCTTGCCTTAAAGATCTCCAGGTTTACAGAGCCTAAGCCTTTGTATACCATTGTGTGAAAGCACGAATGCGTGCTTTTGCGTAGCCAACCGGAGTAACAAAAGCTGTGCGTAACCAATCAAATATTTACTTGCATTTTCAAAGTAATTGCCCTTATAATAGAATTGAGAGTTCAATTACATCTTTATATGAATAAATTTGTTGTTAATAAGCAAACTAGTTGATGTAACTGTTATTATTTTTGGAAATTAGAGGTTTGGTAGTCCGTCCACAATGTTTTTAAATAACAAACATTTCTATTAGTTTATTAGCGTTGGTTATGCGTATTTAGAAGCCGATTGAAATCCACTCTGTCATTGCTATTTTTACCATTTCTAAGCGCTGAGATTCATCGATGATTGTATTGCGTGTATGTGGATAACATTACGAGGGGTGGTTGTGTGAGGGGTTTACATAGGAAATTAAGAAGTGGACGCACAGATGTGCATGATTAGAGGGGATAAAACAAAATTTACTTCACTCATACAGACGACTCACTTGTGGTTATATAAATTTCGAAAGTTACTTATTTGATGTTTTTTCAAGAAAACGTAGAGAATGACAAATTTCTTGATATCATTGTGATAGATTCAGTTGGTCAGTCGCCCCTCAACATTACGCACCGCTGCAAATGTTGAGCACGTGAGGCAGTTACTGCAACATGAGAACTAAAATGGAATAGTGTGTCACCAAATTACGTAGGCAATCGGAAACTTAATGCAAAAAATAGCCTTTCCACACACAAACAAAAAAAAACGAATAATTGCTGTTGAAAGTAGCCAGGATTAATCCCGTATTATAGTTAGAGATGAAAGTTGGTCTTGACTCTGAAATGAAGCGCCAAAGAACCGAATGGCAGGTCATGGTTTGCTATCTTTTAAAAAAGTGGAGCGACATCTTTTGAAAACAAAGAACTTTGATTGAATTTTTTGATACTGGATGTTTGGTGCACCATGAATAGCTACCTGAAGGACAAACGGTAAATCAAAACTGGGAAGGGATTTTTATTGCGCAACAATGCAAGGCTCCATGTTGATGCATCAGTTCAGCAACATCTGTCTTAATGTCATATCCCTGCTTCAACATATCGTTGATATTTGCCAGACTTGCAAATGTGTAATTTTTTTTTGTTTTTCCCATGAAATGCTGAAAGGAAAGCATTATGAAGATTGCAGTAATCTAAATGGCTGTGACAGATGTGCTGATAATCATCTCGTATAAAGTTTTCTCTGCTTGCTTCTATGGCCTTTAGGAACGGCGGTAGCTGTGCATACATAGCGGAGAGGACCATCATTAATTTATCTTTATAATATATCATACAGCTCTAGGTTGGAGCAAAGGGCGCCATGAATGACTTTTCAATAATATGGCGAAGTTGCTGGTCTTAGCAACATTAGCTAGTAAGTTAAATAAATTATTTTTATAAGCCCAGATCTTTGACAACTAATTATATATTTTCTATTTTTATACAAAATTATTACTCTTGTTCAAACAAGTATGTTAACACAGAGCATGTTTCTTTATTTCATTGAAGAAGAAATTATGTGAATTCGTTTAAGAAAAATATCAACAGTTTCAGTGGCATACTACTGATTTACGTAGCAATTAGTCTATCCGCACGTGCTTGATGGTGTTCATCCATAACTGTCAACGGTCGACCACGTTGAGTTTTATTATGCAAAATCTACAAAAATATTGACATTCATATAAGCTATGCGATAGACGATACCCAAGTGGATGAATGTCAATGGGCGCATAATCCTCAGTCAATAGGAACTCAATAACAACGCGCTACTTCAATCAAATGTTTACTATACTTAATAACACTAAGAAAAAATTAAAATAAAATTGAAATAAATGAGTCTATTCTTGTCGTTTAATTAGTACATAAGTCTTTGAGATTGTCGTGTTTATTATGCTTACATATAAACATATGTTAACCCATTAATGTATAAAGTTTACAGTCGATATCTTATTCCTGTTGAAGTAATGTTAAAGTAAGAGCATGTTGAGCAAAATAAAGAAGAATTTTGAAGATATCATTATTAACATGATAAGTATAGGCCGTCATTTATAATGATTCTTTCGGATGAAATCCCATTTTATAAGTAAATTTTGACTTTTTTCCGCAATTTCCATGTCTTTCTTCGGGCAATTGACTCTTCGTGCTATGATAGGGGAAAACACGAATTCTTTTTTTTTTAAAATAGGCTCTTAGGTTTATAGCACAGCTACAGCCGTGCTTCTTTTAAATTTCAATAGGGAGCTGCATCGGTCGTCATTTGAATTGTTCTTTTTCGTCATTTACGAAGCAGACTTCCAGTGAATATACAAAAATTAGCAAATAACACCTTCTCTGCTTCTTGCACATTTATAAGCAGCAACAAGTTGATTTAGTTTATCAACTCCCCATTCACAAAATTTCTTTTTTATAACTTTGAACCTGAAAGTTCATATATAGTAAGTAAACTTGCTTTAAAATGTGGATAAAAAATACTTTAGTGCTCTTAACTACATTTTTACTCTCTTCTCAGGGTTTTGAGATTTTGTTTTTTGCGCTTTTACACATGGTGGAGTAAAACTGAATGAAAAAATTATTAGGATGTATACAATATTTTTTCTACATAGCAAAACTGAATGTTTTAGAGAATATTGGACAAGTGTTGTCGTATTCTCAAATTCTTTATTACTCTTTCCAGCGCATGTTAAAGAACAGGTCTTATTTCTTGACGTATTGCATTTTGTAAAGCTAAGGAAATGTTTATAAACCTTAGCTTTAAAATGTTAGTCAAGCGACACCACTGCGTTGAGATATTAGGAGTCCTGGAAACATTTCACACAACGTTTCGAGTTAGCTTTTGCTATATGGGATTTTGCTTCAAACGTGTGAATATGTATATATATATATAAGTTTTTGTTGTTTTCTGTCGTAAAACAGTTTCCGATACAAATTTTATTTGTTCAAATTTTAGTTTGCTTATTACTTTTTACAACCAAAATGTGTATACGTAGGTTTGGACTTTCTCTGTCTCGTTGCTATTGAAAGTCTGAAAGTAAAGCGGAATTTGAAGATAACAAATATAATAAAACAGAGTAAAACAATAACTACATTAATTTTCAAAAATAAAAAAGATACGAAGAATAGTAATAATATGATTAGAATTGCAATATATTTCATAATGAAAAAAAGTTTGACTCGCAACAGCTACTATTTCTTGCGCAAAACCACTACTGGGAATTAATAGTAGTTGCTCTATGGAAGTCGTAAAAATGATTGGTAAATTAGCTGACAATGCCACATCGGTAGGATGATGTCAAGGACGTATTCGATTAAAGCTACTGAAACTGCAACACACAGTTAAGTGGTTTGAAATTAAGGAACGCCTACACTTTCTTTTTGAATGCGACAATCCTTAAATAGGTCTTGTTTATTTTTAAACACAACTATAATATCTCAAATACTTTAATTTGATTTATTGCTTATTCAAAACTATATTTTTAAACCAGTCTTTGTATTTGATATACATACCTGTGCGCATACCTTAGTCTTTGCGCTTCTAACTCTCGTTTTAGAGCAACTACCATTGACTACCAAATTTGGAATTTCTTTAATAACTCTTAAAAGATGTGTCCCTAAAAAGATTAGGAACTCCAAATGTTTCGTTTACATTTGATAAGTTTCTCATTGACGCTCTTGGTTTTCGGTGTCTTAGATGGTGTTTTAGCTCTTTTCAGAGATGTTCAACGATTCGCTTACCACTGCTCGGTAAACCGAGAGGTGGATTTGAATTTTTTTTCCTGTTGGAAATCAAAGGTTCCACCTTATCTATTACGTCTGTAGAGACAGAAGACATTTGTTTTTTTATAATTAAAAGTTGAGTTTTCGCGGTAGCGAGTACGGTTGTGTATTTTGGTGAGCGCCGGTTAATCAATCTAAAAAGATCTCGTTGAGCTCGTGCAATCACAAAAGAGAGTGATTGAAGTGTTTGAATGAAAGTAATTAAAGTAATTAAACAAGTAAAGTGCAAGGAAATTACACATTGGTTTTGTGTACCGAGATCAAGAACGGATCTGGGTGATAGCTGATATCAAACGGTTGAGATAAAAATAAGTTAAAATAAAAAAAAAGTTTTGTCAACATTTTGGAAATTATGAGAGTGACAGTTCAACGATGGATGATAGAAAGCGAAAAAATGAGACACAAGTGGAATAGGAATTTATAAAAAGCAGAAAAACGACAAGAGCACTAACCAAAAAGAAGGAGCAAAAAGCCAAAATGTGGATGAGATAAAGAACATGCTGGAAAATCTCACGTTTGTAGTGAACAATATAACCGAAGTTCAACAGGTCTACAAACAAGTAATTTCAGAATTAAAAATTTTAGGGAAAAAGCCATTAGGTTGGGGAAGAAAATAAAAGCAGCAAAAGAAAAGAGAGAAAGGATAATACTACGTTAGAATGGAAATTATAAAATTAAGCATAAGTTGAAGGGCTTAAATATATTTGTAGATGATGGCCTAGCAACCTAAGAAGGTAGTTTTTAATATTAGAAGAGTACCTGGGTATAAAAAAAATAAAGGAGCAGCATAAATTTTGACATAGAATTATGAAAGGAACGAGCTGGCCAAGAAGGACACTAATTACAGCTTGACAGAAATCTGAAATTAAACGCACAAATGGGCAATAATAAGATGACTAAGGCGAGAAAAATGCATACGAAAAGAAATGCTGTAATTTTAGGCTCGTGGAATGTGAGGGGCATATATGCGAAGGGGGCACTACTAAGTTTACAGGAGAAACTTAAGAATTATAGGGTGTATATAATGGGACCACAAAAAAAAATAAACGTAGGTGAATATGTATTTATGAAAAGATTAGCACAATTAATGTCTATGCCCTCTCTGAAAAAAAAAGATGAAGAGGTGAAGGATGTTTATTACGAGAAGGCAGAAAAACTGTATCAAGAACTACCCAAGCAGATGTCGAAACTGTTACAGTCAGAGCAAATATAAAAATCGACCATAGAAAATTACAGAAAGAATAATGAAAGATGTTAGAAAAATTAATAATAAAATTATCAGAAATGTTATTGAAGGGAGGGCAGGAGAATAGGCGGACTAAATGGTTTGACGGTAAGTGTAAGAGAGCAATATTAAAAAGAAATAAAAGCAGAATAGCACTGCTTACTAACAATACTGAAAAGACAATGACGGCTCAATAATATGGTTTATAATGTAATGAGGCCAAAACTAATCGATGGAAATAAGAATGTCTCAGCAAACATACAGTAGCAACCTAAAATTTAAAACTGTGGAATGGGAAGAATATGTGTTTAAGGGAATAGCCGAATTTAACTATAGAGGGGCGATGATCGCGAGTGATGGGGGAGAAAAGGTAGAAATTAACGCTTGTGTATGAGGAAAAGTGCGGGAGCATTTCTAAGGCTATTTAAACGGGGAGATATATCACGAGAGGCAAAAGAGAGCTCATGCGACCGCTAGTGCTATACGGAAGTAAGACGTGGCTGATGAACAAAGGCGATCAACAGATAGCAGGTATCTGGGAAAGAAAAGTTTTAAGGCAAATATTCAACGACAAAATTGTGAATAATGAGTGAAAAAGAAGACCAAATACCGAAGTGGTAGAACTATATAGTAACCCAAGGTTCACGCAAGAAATCAAGGTCTAATGAATTATATAGGTGGGCCATGATCAAAGCAGTAATGAAGCATGGGATAGAGGAGAAAAAAAGAGAAGGATGGTTAATAAAAGGTTTGACTCAGAGCTGGCGGATATGAGAACACTAAACATCGATAGCTGGAAGCAGAAAACTTAGGACCGGAAAGAAAGGCCATAAGTTAATGAACCTTGTGCTTCTAAGCCTGTAAGCTTATATATATATATATATATATATATATATATATATAACTAAAACAATAAATAAATAATAGCATAGGTGGATTTAACTATCTCGCATATTACTTAGATTGTTATTACTTAGGGTGTTCGCAAATATGTACTCACCTTTTAATGACTATAAATGCAGTGTTTATTGATTTGATTTTGAGATACCTCAAAGATAATGTATCGCAGTTCCTAATGAAATACTTTGTGTGTTTGTCGAATCTATTGGTCTGGGTTAATAGTTGTTAGTGTAAACATTTAATTTATTGATTCTAAGTCAATAAACTGCACTTATTCTCATTTAAAGGGCGAGTGAGTTTTTTGGCAGACCTTATATGATAAGAAAACATTAATAATTAATAATTAATTTGGAGGTGCGTTAATTTGAGCTAATTGGTTTAAAAATAAAGGAGCTGATCGGTGTTTACCATTTCGGCCTTATTGTGCAGGGACCACTTGAAAAACGCGCGGAAAATTTTTATTCATTATGCAAATTTCATTCGGGGGGGCTGTAAATATTCATCGCGGGCTTCTGCCTGTGGCCTTCGCTCCTCTAATTTCTCCCATTAGCACCACCTGTCCGCTCTTACCTTAATATTCTGTTTGCAATACAATTGAACGCCATTTCTTACCTTGGCTCCCATGCTGCAGCAAGGCCGCTCGTTTCCAAAGCTGCGCAGCTAGACAAAGGCCCGAATCGTGTCGTTCGCAACGGGCAAAAAGAAAACGCTTTGTCGCGCAGAGCGATCCCACCTCGGTAAGTAGAACGGAAATACAAAGGCGCGTTTGAACCGCGGAAATTAGCAGAGTGGAGCAAAGATGCAATCGCACCGCGAAAAATAAGTTCCAGCTGTCCGAACATCCTGTTTTTGAAACGCAGGTGATAGTTTGAATGCGAAGGATAACTGCTGCGCGTTCTCTTATTACTTAAGCGATGACTATCAAGCGTGTCCGTTTCATGAAGAGGACCTTTAACTTGAAAAATCCCTTTTTTGTATGCAGAGTGATTTGATAATTTAAAACATCCTGCCGTTAAATCTGCGGATTAACTCTTGCTAATTAGCCGCAGTTTTTTTTTTTGTTTGTTTAGCTGTACACGTCTGCACCTGTTGGGCAATTCATTGACATCGTGTCAGAAGAAAATGCTCTTAGCGTTTCGCAAAAGTGCCACGGAGTTTCAGATGTATTAGTGGCCGTAAAATCATCGTGACTCATACCCTTTTATGTCGACTTCTGCGATTACAGTTCAGTACAATCCGTTAATCAGAAAGCAGACAGAAACAGAGCTTTTTAATATACGTAAACATAAGTTTTTTTAAATCAATGCAAACAATTGCTACAAATAAGTGGAATGCTTGATGTTACTTAAAATTACTTCAAAGAAGGTGTAAATAGAAAAAAACTTGGATTTTGTAATTTTTAATGCGATCTCTTAGTAATTTGGCAAAGAATTGGGTTTTATTATAATAAAAGTGGACCGTCTCAAAATGTTAATGTGATTAAAACAGTTTGTCCGGTTATGCTGCATTCTGAAACTCGATTAGCGTGGACCATAATGCGCATGCGCAAAAAGGACTTGCACTGACTGTGAGTCAAACACTGGTGAGTGAGCTTCACATCCTGAACCCTTTCTACCATCCGGTGGATGGCTTGGAGTAAGTAGATTGGCCTCTTTATTTTGTGCTGTCTTTTATATCGCATTTATATTTTGTTCTGTCTTATGCTTTGTCTTTGTTTCACTTTATACCTCTCTCTACTGTAACGCTTTTCCCAATTTCTTTATCCATACTTTCTTCGATCTTTCAACTCTATTTTTTTACTTTGGCTTTGCTTTAAGTTTTGTCGTCCTGAGTTCTACAGGGTTTTCAGAAACCATCGTCCAATTTCTTCATCACTCTATAAATAATTAAAATTTAAGTCGAAAAGTCTCGTGTCTTTTTCGATATAACGCATTGCATAATTTTTGTGCAATTTTACCTTGAAAATTGCCTTATCAGACCAACCATCGCACTCTTCCAGTGCAAGCGGGGAAATGTGAACGGATTGGGAGTCACATGTTGATTGTTTATACAGAAGTATGCGTCCAATAAAAAAATGACAAAGGATTTTTCGACTTGAATTTTAATTATTTATTGAGTGGTGGAGAGATTGGGCGATGTTTTTGGACAATATATATATATATATATATATATATATATATATATATATATATATATATATATATATATATATATATATATATATAATATCAGAATGATGAGAGGCCCAGAAATAGACGCCAAATACCACTTGTTTTAGTAGAAACACAGATGAAGAAGAACACTTTAGAAAAGGGTACAATAAACAGCTCAAAACGGCATTAAAAATTCAACGGAAACATAAATTGACAAATCAACATAGTAGATAATTAATGAAATAAACTTCAAAGAGATGAACGTGGATCAGATGAGAATTATTTTAAAACAACAGTTACAGAATCTGAGAGATTGTGAAGATAAATGAAAATATGAATAAAGGTATTAAAAAATAAATTAAAATTAGAATAGAGATGGAAATGTTACTTTGCAGAAAGAACAAATGAAAGATATGTAATATAAAAAGTATGTATTAAGTGAAAAACAAGTTGGAGCGGCAAAAGAAGCATAATGTATGAAAATTAAAGATAAAAACAAAAATAAAATAACTGAAATAAGAAAAATTGTAAACAATTACAAAATAGAAGAAAAAATAAAACTGTAAACAAATAGCACAAAGTATGAAGAGGTACGTGAAATAAATCCATTAAGAGAAATACGAAAATAAATGAAATAAAAAAATGATGGTAATAGGAGACTAATATTAAAATAAATAAAAGAAGATTAAAGCAGACAGAGACAATAATACAAATAACTATTAATAGTAGGTAAGAAAAGAGAAAGTTTTAAACATAACAAATACAAGCATACACAAATGTTAGTAGCTCGAGACTAGTTTAGCAGAGAGTTTGAAGATTATAGAACATCTGATCTTGAACAATAAATTTGTTGACCAAATAAAAAGAAAATATCTAAGTGCTTTTGTTGAGGATTATTACTTAATGCGATTTCTAATTTAAATCTAAAATCAAATCCCAGTTTGAATTTTCTGAAATTGCTTTGACGTGTACTCGATTTTATGTCGTTTCTATAGTTCACCATGCTTCTGATGCCAAAGTACATAAAATGAATTGCAGATATAGACATTGAATTTCTTTATGGCGCAGATGCCATTTCGAGACAATTATATCTTATTGACGTATCATTCACCGTGAAGTGTACTCTCTTACCTATTTTATGAATGCAATAAATGTGAAATCGGCATCTACTTTACAGATGGTGTGAAAATGTTGTGTCATAAAATGTGGTAAGATGCTGGATGGTTAGCAATGCATCTGACTATCTATGGTCGATTATAATTCAATTCGTGCTATCAAAGAAAATTTATATATTCTTAAAATTCTATTTAATGATAAAAAAGCAATAAAACTATAATATAAAATCTTGTTGGTTTGAGAAATATGTAGTTTAATATAAAGAATGGCTTAAATTGATTGCCAGATTTAGACTTCGTCCCTTTTTTTGTTTTGCCGTCAGCAATTCTGATACTTTGACAGCTGACATATGCGATTTTTCTAATTATTAAATACGAACGCCATACGAAAGAAAAACGAGTTGCAAATTCAGTGAAAAGCTTGTGGAGGCAGTTTGAAAACTTAGAAATGTGCACCAAACGAATCAAATATCCAAAGCTTGATGATAAAATTTGATGAAACTGAATTGGTAATGGATGCAAGATCTCATGAATAGCAGATTGGGGTAAGGTTCTGTGAGAATATTGATATAGTTAGTCAAACTGTAGTTACAAATCATCTGCATCATGTATAATATTATAACTGGACGTTTCGAGAAGCCTTAATATTTATAAACTTCAATTAATGCGTAATTTCTTAATTCGTTTTTAGAGCACCATGAAGTGGATTCTCAGTTTAGGTGAAAAATTTTCAACAACGCCTTTCTAAATAAAATTGTTACATTTTGGATTCAGAAAATCCTCGCGTAACTCATGAAAAGTAGATGCATCCCCAACAAGTTTCGTGTGGATTTTGAACAAGTGGCGTAATAAGCCTATACTTCTTTAAAGATGCTGTTGCAAATGCTGCAACTGTGAATGAAGGTCGTTGCCGTTTCATGCTAATCCAGTATTTTGGTGTTAACTGGGCGACATGAATCTGGAACAAATGTGGTTTCAGCAGGATGGCGTTTTCTGTCATACAGTTCAAGCAACATTGGACTTACTGTACTTACAATTCGCTTAATTTCTCAAAATGTCCATTTCAACCAGCAAGCAACATCTAGTGATTTAATATTGTGCGATTGTGTTGCAGGGATAGCTGAAATTTACATATAGTTGACGCTCTCAAGAACAGTTGATATGTTATCAGTGAAACTAATCGAAACAAATGTAATCGTTAATTTGTAAAAAGAACCAAGATTTACAGCCAAGATGATTATATATTTTAAAAAATAAAAATCCCATTATAAATCAATTCAAAAGTTGTTCTACTTAAAATTTAAATCCGGCGTTTAATTTGAGCCCACACTTTACATGCCTAAATATTTATAGATTTATAAATGTTATACTCAGTTTTGTGTATAATTTGTTAAACATTTTTATTTGTGGCTCTGCGATATCCTCTATTTTGTTGCTCACATTTTGTGATATGGTATCAAAATTAGTAAATCCAAAAACTGTTGTTTAGATTTGTGCCATAGGGACATTTGGAGTATTGGTAAACATAAATTAAAGGGCATTAAGCAAGTTAAAAATATTTTAAAGATTCTTAATTATGCAAGAGATTGTATGACTTGATGCGTTGTAATAACAAGAAGTGCGCTGATATACATGAATTTTTTACGTACGGAAAGGGGTGTGACTACAGAGCTTTATGGATAAGGATGTCTGAAAGCGATAATTCTCATAGGGTGCATCGCAGTGTTGTTTCTTTATTCAGTATCACAGTGTGAGAGCACGAGATATTATTACCAAGTTTCTCATATCAGGTGACGTAAAACAGTTCGAAATTTTGAAATTTAAATCACACCTAAAAAGACTAAAGTGTATTCATAGGATTATTAATTTTTGAAGGTTAAGGAGTATTTTAAAATGAAGGTTACCGACATTTTCCGAGGACTAGCGTAATTTAAGAGAATATTTGCATTCTCCTCCGCCCCTCTATGGCAACCGCCTATTAACAGTTTTAAAAAAATATGTTTTTTTACTAGAACACTCTCTCTACTGTCCGAATTTATCGTCATGTAATTATCCTTTTTTGGGCCACTGAAAGGAGCACTAAGTATCACAACCTCCTTCTTTTTAGGAAAACCTCATTACACATCTTGTCCGTTAAAAAAAATAACTTTATATGTTTGTATTTTATGATGCTCTAGTAAATTAAAAAATACACAAATTCGGACTGCATTTGAATTATCCACATATTAATTTGGATAACAATTAATAATATAACTATAAAAAATTAGAAATAAGTTATATATATTTGGATTTTATATATAAAATAAATTTAGTTTTTTGACAATTATAAATAATTTTTTTATGCTATATAATTTAATGGGATTTTTGTAAACTGATGTTTACTATATTATTGCACAAAATCGAATTTTATTGTATCTATTTTTAGCAGTATTTACTATTTTAAATTTTTACGCAACAAAAATATTTATAGCCTAAGAAGCAAGCATCAAAGTCATAATCGTTTTCAAATACGATCAAACAACCTTGGATGCACTGTCGTATTTTAAAAGATCACATCAATGACCCACAAAGCCTTCGAGAAACTGGTTTAACATATTCATAAATATTTACTGTTATAGGGTAGCAGTTTAAGAATCATTTAAATTTAAAACATAAAAATAAAATATAACTTGCAGCTTTAAACAGACATTAGACAAAAAATTAAAATCGGAATACATTTTTTGGTCATATAACTGTATGTAGTAATATAATATTTAGTTTTTCATTTTTATTGATTCCAAATTTACAATTGCAACACCATATTACCAATGTCTTTAATAAAAATAGAACTTTCTCGTTTTGCGGCGCATTTCTTAGATTCAAAGCGAATTATAGGTGGCAATAAAATTGTCAATTTCGTTCTTAATAATTTTATTATCTGGTTAGTTTTGTTAGTACAAGAACGACATCTCTCAAGGTGCTAAATTTGAGAAGCTTACAATTAAGGTAAAAAAATTGGATCTGAAACTGGTTGTATTGTACAAGGTGCATTCAAAGATATTTATTTTCAATTTAGTCAAAATTTAAGAAAAATAAAAATTGAGAAAGGCATAGCAAACAACTAGATTTCCACATGAATTTAACAAAGTCGCTAGAGTGTTAAATAATTATTATATGAAGAAAATGATGCAGCTATAAGTCAATGATTAAGCCGCGTAGAATTTAGCTGTAAGGTACTACATTCAATTCCAACATTGAGACTCTAGACATACCTCAAAATAAAATCCTCAGATCGATGCATAGTTTGTTCCAAATGAAATTATTGGTGTTCCATTGGTGAAAGAAGCAATTAGCGATAGGATCGGTGTACACTGAAACCAGTTAGTAACAAAGTTAATTAGTGTACAGATACGCATTCATAGACTAAAAGGTTTAGAGACGTAGGACTTTAAATTTAGATTAAGTAATTTCTAATAGTTATTATGCGATTTTGGATCATAAATAATCTACTAGTTAAAACTTTGCATGTTCAAGGTTGTAGTCAATGAGCCAACACCTACATATTATTTAACATCAAAACATAATAAAACAAAAAATATTTTCATTCTATTACTTGAGGCTTTCAAAAATGATTAGCTTAATAATCTTTTATTAGAAAGAAGATAGCATATGTTTCATTAGAGTTATTTAATTTCTATTTTTATGCATTTTCGTCATAGAGCAGGTAGTTTTTGTAAGGCTACAGCAATCATTTGTGGATAACCGACTGAAGGTCGTTGAAGGAGAGCTTACTTTGTAGTGTTTCTTTTATTGCTTTAAAAAGAGCAGCCCGGGAAAATATTTGACTAATATAGGGCGAGAGGCATCAAGGTGTACTCGAGAGTTTGCAGCGTGGCAACGATGTGGTGAGTAAGATGTGGCCGTGCATTGTCACTTTCCGTTGAGGCGAAGTCGTTTCAGTGAGTCCCAGTAGTGCTCACTAGTAATTCTCTCACGAAGATGCAGCCAATCCGTTAGCAAACTGTCGTCCTGATCTACTTGCCTTGGATTGTGGCTTCTTGGAATGAGTGCTTTTAATGTACTATCATTTTATAGACCGCTGATTTCTTCCAGCGTCTCATAATTTATCTGTTCTAACTAAACGCTCAATGAACGTCTCAGAATCAGTGCTATATAGCTGCAGTACATCGGTTGAGTGATATTATGAAAAACCCTATAGAATGTGATTTGTTTGTCACTAATAAGTCACTGATATTTGCTCGCTGCATTTGCCTTTCTCAACACAGTACCGCCTTTTAACTTTGATATCTAGATAAACACAGTTTTGCGAAATAGCTACTCCTCTCCAGAGGCACCAATTCGTCTATCTTTGCCCATGATCATCGTTTTGTCCATTACTGCACTCGCAGTACTACACGAATGACATTAGTTTTACACTATATATTTTTACACGTCGAGAGTCGCCCATTTTAATCTTCTATGCGATCAAAGTTTTAAGGGTGAGTGCTAGTCACTTTGGAAGTAGTTTTTTAAAAATTGGTGCCCATGAAAACCAAACCAAAGTAAAAGGCACCTGGTCTTTAATAAATAATTCTGTTTTTTCTTAGTATTATAATGTTGAACTAAAACTAATATTGTGCTTATGTAAATAAAAACTTATGTATGATTTTCTTCTTTTTGCTCTGGCTCTGCGAGGGCAGCCAGCATCGCCAAGTCCCTGTCAGAAGCGATGCGCCTTTCCTCTGCAAGTTGAGCGTCTCGTATCTTTTTATGCTCACGTTCAATTTGCCTGACGATATCTTCTTCTTTAGCAAGCACGCTTTTCTTCACTGCACCATAGAAAATGCCAGAAACGAGCAACGACCACCTGAAAAACTGCAAGTTTGAGGTAGAGGTTAGCTATTCAGAACTAATACATTTATTGTTACTTTTATGACCGGAGAAACCTTTATTGGAGGAGGAAACGGAGGTGCTCCCATTTTAAGTTTTAGTTGTTGTTGAAGCTTTTAATGTATGCTCGTAGTAAGTAGATAATTTTTTAATGGTTTTCTGTTTTAATGTCATTCAAGTTTTAAAGGTTGCTTGATCGAATTTTATCCAATTGTCATTTTTTTAGTAGTTCAGGCACACGTGTATATAATTGTGCAGGCACGTCCGCTTATAGACAGTTAAACAAGATTATGTGGGGAACACTGATGTTGAAGTAGGCGACATAAGTAGGTTTAACATACCGTGTAAAATTTTGAATGCAGTTTGGATTATTCACAACGTGTAGGTGGCACTTTACATGCAGATATTATTTTCACGACCATTTTGTCATAAACTCGTGGTATAGTAAGTTTTAGGATTGACATAAAACTTGTCTTGTTATTACAAACAAAAGTGATTGCAACTGAAATATATCGCATCCCCAATTATAAGGTACGAGGATTGAATATTGGTAGTGACATTGAGATTTAAAGAAACGCATTTTAAAGGAAACATTAAGTATGTGATTGCTTCCTAACACAATTTTGGGTTTTGTAAAATAAAAATAAGCCAATGCAAAGGCGTAACAGCACTATGATATAAGATAGGGTTTTGAAAAGTCTTGCTTTCTCCGGGTAATTTTATGATTACTTAAGGTTGCTAATAAACTAGATAAAGAATGACCCACATTAAAAACTTCGGGTCTTTTTTTTGTGGTATGCAACTTTGATAATGTGACAGATGTAGTCTATACGTCTTCCGGTTACACCTTTAAAATTTGTCAAAAAGTTGATTGAAGATGCAAGACCTTGCCAGTGTTAACGTGGAGTAAAGCGCTGTAAGAATATTGGTATAGTTAAAGTATCGTTTGAAATCCGAAAACATCGACTTAACATTGCACACAATAATTGAACATTTTCAAAAGCTGCCTTCAGCGAATACATACTGATCGGCTGCACATTCACGCGTGAAAAATTTGACTGACTCAATAGCTTCAGCTTTCTTGCTATTCTCGCCGTCTGAAATTTATTAGTTGGGCTTTAGAGCATTATATATGTGGTGGATTCTCAGATTAGTCGATAAATCATTTTTGGTGATGGGGAGCAATTTTAACTCGACGAGTTTGTAAAAAAGCAAAATTGTCACATTTTTCGCTTAGAATATGATTACGTAACTCATGAAAAGCAAACACACTTCCAAAGAGTCACTGTTTGGTGTGGATTTTGAGCAGGTGGCGTAATAGTCTCTCATACATCTTCGAAGATTATGAAAATGCAGCAACTGTGAACGGTGATCATTACCATTACATGACAACCTAGTTTATTCTGTACCAACTGGGCAATATGAATCTAGAACAAATGTGGTTCCAGCAGGATGGCGCCATCTGCCATACAGTACGAGCAACAATCGATTTAGTGCATCAACCATTTCCTGTTTGTGTAATTCCACGAAATGTGACATAAACTGGCCACTAAATAAGGCGTCTACTTATTTCAGAAACGTCTTGGTAGTTTCAGTGGTATCCTTTTGATTCACATGGCGACAGTTCATCTACTATGAAAATTTTTTGTGTGGATTGTTTTTTTATACTTCTTGTCCACCGTTTAGCAGTACCGATATCCACACAGATGTTGCTATAGACAGCATTGATTCGTTGATGAATGTCAATGGACACACAGCCCTCAATGGTTAGCAACTCGTTAATTCGATCAAATGTCTATGGTGCTTGTCATTTTAATCATTGCAGTACGGCTACCCCATAATGCAGAAAATCGCTACTGAATGTCTTGATAGTCAATGATGTATATTTTATAAGGCTGGAAGCAATATTATTAGCTTTATCTATGAGAAGCTAGAGTTTTTAAAAGACCCTCGTATTAAACAGGAATTTGTTTGATTGTATAAAATCGGAATGGAAAACAAATTAGTGATAACAATCAAACTATTGTTAAATATCTAGGAGGATATTTTGTAGATAAAATACAATAAAAAATTATAATAATGCTTTACAGAAGAATTAAACCTACATATAGCAAATGTAAAGTTTAACACATTGCTTGTTAGAGCCCATAAGAGCAACAATTAGGAAGTACTAAAAAACTTTTATTTGGGGTTGCATACGTAGTAGAATGATTTGAAGAAAGGCATTGGCGAAAGCATTTGACGAAGGATTGGAAACTACAATTATATTCTGAACAACATCAAAAGTTTTTACTGCACTGTAACGTATCGCTTTTATAAAGGGTAGGGTAGGGTTATGCACTCCACACGTCTGGAGAACAGTAGCTTGGAAAACGTTATTGTTATTTTGTATCCATTTATTATTTACCTATATTTTACTTTGTCCGTAGTATTCAAATAGTTATATGGCACGCGATTAATCAATTATTGAACGTTTCTGTTTACTCTAGGTAAATGTGAGCTATTTATTATGCATTAACACCTGTCTCGTTTTTCGCTTTCAGTAAGGTAGTGCTTTTGTGTAATGAATTTTATAATAGCATATTCCAATTAATTTATTTATTCACTAATATTCGTCGTTATTTTGGGTAGGCATTATGTTAATAAGGTTTTAGTTAATACAGAAATCTCCATAATGTGCATAAGTAAAATATATAACGTAGTACCATAAGTTTCCGGCCTGACTATTCCAGAAGTGATAGGAATAAAACACTAGGTTAGTTTTTTAATACAGTTTCCATGTATTTTAACATATTTATTACGTCTCGAAATTAGCATTTAAATACCCTTAGGAAAATGCTCTGAAGTTCATGTTTCAAAGCAACTTCCTGCAACTCGTATTGTTATTAAATTTTTCACTTTCAAGATTTTTTTGTGGTTTTGAAAAGAGATGGTAGTCACCGGTGAGTTGGTCTGAGATCTATGGTGGAAAATTCCATCTATCAGTGTATTTCTTTTCTTAAAATCATTTATCAAAACCACTTTTGCCTTCCTTAATCGTACTTTGGGTGGTCTGCGCTATTCCATTGATAACGTTTTTGCTAGGAGATCATGGTATAGCATTGTATCACTTGTAACAATAGACTGAAAAACTTCATTGTTGTTGTGACAGAGGTTTTAAGACAGAAGTCAGGTTACCGGTCTACCAGTAACTTTGTTCATAAGAGGGTCCGTATGGAGAATGCGTAGCACGGCTGTTTTGGTAAACCATTATTTTACCAATAATTTTTTTATTTTTGAATTCCTGTTTTACACCACATCACCTTCGACAAGAGCACTTTAAATGACCAACTAGCACGTGGTGCTCTTGGATACTTTCTTGGCCCAAACTAAATTATTTGACTACTCTACAGTGGAAAAAGACGGCGAATAGTTACCATTTATCAAAATGCTATTTAATATTACTACGACCTTTATCGAAAAATATAATCACTACCAGGTACTCGATCTCAACATTTTGTAAAATATTGCTGCCCTACTAATTCAAGTGACTGTTGCTATGCGACCGAGACAAATCTTTTGCTGAAATTTTTACGACCGTTCGACGAAAGGTGACTTTATCTGGCACTACCGTTACTTTGTTTCTATTATATTTATTCTGTAAATATTATGGGTTTTACGTACCAGAAGGGCGAACTTTTTAATTTACGCTTTTCCAATATTTTAAGTAGGATAATGAAGGGTGTGTGTACTAAGTTTGGCTTTGATTCATAAAGTCACTTGGGTATTTGTAAAAAAACAAACATACAGATCAAAATGGTTTAATGTGTAACATGGAGTTTTATTGAGCGTTTTAGTTTTGGAAAGTTTAACGCACACGTCCCATGGTTTCTCCCGGTTTGTGATTCTTTCTTAAAAGTGTTCTTTTTCACTCGTTTATGCTCTTTATTACTTCTTCGTTTGAACCTCACTCAGGAAAGTTTTAAGTCTTAGGAACAGAAGATTATTCCAGGAGACTAAATTGGACGAATAAAATAGATGCGAAAGAATTTAAAACTTTAGTTTAGTTAATTTTCTCTTAGCGCCATGGTTTGAATGCGCTGTTGCATTTTTGTAGCGGGACAACGCTTTTTTTTGCACTTTCAAGACATTTTCCTACAATTTATATCTTCAATCTCCTCAAAAATGGCGCGAAGTATTCTTTCTCGAGGTAGGTAATCAGGAGAATTTTCTTTGCGTTTCACAAAACTTTTTAGCGGGTGGTACGCCAATTTTTGTCTGTGGTCACAAAATGGCATACAAATTTGTGGGATTCTTGTTAAACACTTACAATCAGTCGGCTGATGTTTAACCACGAATTTGCGCTGGTGCATTGTTGTAGCAGGAAAACTTTTTTGCACTTTCAGGACATTTTCCCACAATTGCTGTCTTTAATCTCCTCAAAAATGGCGTGAAGTATTCTATCTTGAGATAGGCAATCAGGAGAATTCCATTTGCGTTTCACAAAACCTTTTCAGCGGCTGGTAGGCTGTTCTTCTTTTTCGAAGCCAGTGTATAGTGGTGAATCTAATTTTTGCTCGTGGTCACAAAATGCCACACAAATTCGTGGAATTCTTCTTAAACACTTCTTAAACAACAGTCGGTTGATGTTTACACACGAATTTGCTTTCGCTCTGTAGCAGACGAGGCATCCATTTCACGTAAAATTTTCTCATACGTAATTTATTAAATAAAATAAAATTAACTTGTGCAGTTGATGTGTACATTGACCAAAACCATATGATGGACTTTGGCGTTGAGTTTTGCGGCGATGTATTCTGACCTTCGGGACGTTACACGCATGCGGTTTTTGATTTAGTTCTATAAAATTTGATTGCTAGACGGACGCAAAATAATCATAAGCAGAAACAGACGGTGAGTAAATAAATCCTACATATTTTCAAATTGCCTATAATTTCTTTTGTATAATATTAATATTACTCTTTATTTTTTATGTATTTGTATAATTTTTTATAAATATATAATAATATAATATAACCATAAATTATATATTATTTGGGAAAATTGAAGGAACTCCCAAGTGTACCTGGTATTTAAAATCCACGCACCTTATAAATAAGAGCAGTGAAAGTTACAAATCTCAAGTTGTTTTATTGGAATTGACTGTATCTTAAAGGTTCTTACCGTCTTCTTCTTATTTTTATTTCTATCTTTATAATTCCTCCATAACAATTTCATAAATTATTTATACATTTCTTCGTTTGTAATAAAATTTGTTGTTAGCAAAGGTCAATTTTTAACGATATTGACCTTTTTATGTTTAGTTAATATTTCTATTGACCTTCGTTAATTGACTTTGATATTTAACTCACAGTTAAATCACGGGCGATACATGACCTTCCACTTTGAGTTTCTTGTTGTTCTTCAAAACAAAGTATTATTCAGGTGTTTAAAAATGTTACTAGTAGAAACATTTTGCATGATTTGACTTAATTTATGCAAATTCTTGTCGTTGCATTTGTTATTTATATGTATTTTAAGCCAAGTTGTTCAATTTTTGTATCGATATAATATTTTCATGTGAGCCGACGGTGAAGGTGTATCGAAGGTACTTAATAGTCTCCAGTTATGATATTTGGTCGCCTTTCAGTGGCACTTCTGCGTAAATGTGACATAAGTAGACTTAACCTTCTTGCCATTTCCTTAGTCAGTGCTATATTTATCCGAGGTGGACTTGGGGATAATAAGAGGACTGTATCAACCACTACAGGATGGCGTTCTTAATAAAAATCAGCTGTAAATAATAATTGAACTGTTGAACTCCAGAGTCTATATTGCATATTGAGGTGGATTTGCCTTGAAATTTAACCCACTGGTGAGTTTTACTACAAAACAATGTTTTTTTCCTTTTAGAGCTTTGTTTGTTTGGTTTATCACTCTGTGAACCTGTTCACAAAAGCCAAATTAATGGTGAGCTAGTAAATGAATTAGTTAAATTAATTTAATTAAATAATTTCTTAAAAACTTTGGACAAGTTTAGGAGTAAGCATATTGGCTTAAAGATCAACATTTTTAGATTGTTTTTTTTGCTAGAATTGTTATCAATTTTTCATTGGCCAGAAAAAGATTTCAATCTAGGTACAATATTAAACACCCTTTTAATACCAATGCCTGGTAATCCTTTAAGTGCTCTACCTATGATAAGGTCATATCTTAGCTTTTTATTACATTTTATATTGCTAATTTTTGAAGTACTTCTTTGAGTTTCAAAGGTCTACTTGAAAGACTCATTTGAAACGGCTGCTTTCTTCTCGAAGCTTGGAATGCGTTTTTAGTATTGAAATCTTCTCCAGATATAAAACAATTTTCAAAATGGTGCTGAAACTGTTCGTGTTTGCTTGCTTGTTGTGGTGGACACTAAGTTGCTGTCATAATCAATCTTCTATTACAGTTGAGATAGCTTGTAGATGTTATTTAGAATATTTATTGTATTTGTGGTTATTTATTGAGAAAACAACGATGAAAGTTTAGTGTGCCGTACTATTGAGATGTGTAGTTACAAATTTTCAAGTCACAACTTTCCGCGTAATTTCTGAGATCTACTTTGTAAATGTTGTAATTTCAGTCCCATACTGTTGTAGGTTATTGGCTTCCAGAGTCCAATGTTAAGATACTGATCCATTAAGGAAAGGAATGTTTATTCGTTTAAGTTGAAATATGTTGCTTGAATGTCGTGATGATGCTATTTATTGCTGGAAAGCGGTGTTTATGATTTGTGGGTGATCTGTCCTATAAATGATCATTGGTTGACGACTGTTTATTTTTCTTTAATTATAGGAAATGGTTTTGGTTGCAGTTCCTTTAATATAATATTTAAGTTTTATTACTTCAGATAAGGAAGCTTGGAAATATTTTGCTCTTCAACTTTGTCTTCTTCATTGTAATCAGTTTTTTTTTGCGTTGAGATCAACTCTAAGAAGAGAAAAAAGATTCGAGTTTGTCTAGCATCTTGTTCCATGATAAATGTACAAAGTTATCTGTACTGTGTTTTGATGTGAATATCGCTTGGCCTTAGTAGTTTCTTATGGTGCGTTGAGTGATTATGCTCTCTGACTTACAAAGACATTGAAACAGTTTGAAGATCTTATACTTGGATATCTGAACCTTAAGAGTTAAGACAATTTGATGGATTTTTTGGCCTTTAGAATATGTTCGATGTATTTATTGGTGAAATACTTGAGGATGTGCTGTACAACTGTCATTTTCTTGTGAATTCTAGATTATAAAATAATCTGCTATGATTTTTCGTTCAGTAATTTCCCTAACTTTTAGCTCTGTTAATATTATTTCTATTAAATATGATTTGTTTAGAACCCTTGAAGGATTCTACTTTATTAACAACATGCTTTGTACGTTTTTCCATCATTCATTCACAGACCTTCGTCTGTGCTCTTTGCCCTTTGTTTCTGGACTATTATTGTAGCTATTAAACAAGCGTTTCAAGAGAACACTACATTTTCGCAAGCTTTATACACTATTTACGGATTTTTCCGTATGTGGTCGTATTTGTTGAAGGACGAACAACAACGTGAAAGAGAAAATTCCCGCCAATTACGTGCAAGGTCTGGGAATTTTAGTTAGACCTATTGAGTTTGCGTAAAGTAAATAAGTTTGTAAAGGCGGGCTAGTTTGTTACTTAGTATTGGAAGTAGTTGGATTTACTTGTATAGTTATGAAAAACGCGTACTATTTCCAAAAAAAAAGATTACTAAAAGAAAACGTTTAATTTATTGATCTGAATATAACCTAAATATTGCAGGTATATATAAAATTTCTGGCTCTTATTCAGCTACTGTTAGTAGATTTACTGTTATTTTCTTGTAATATATAACGTCATGTACAAAGATATATGGTGGTTAAAAAAAGCTGATGTTTGTTGTTTTTTATTACTTTCAGCTTTTGATCTTCCTTATAGAATTTGTGACTTTTTATTAATTTTTCATTAATTGTTTACGTTTGTGGTTTTTGATACTTTTCAATCTAATGGTAAGTTGAATTTATATTTTTTGTCTGCCATCTTTGTGGTATTCATTTAAATTGCATGTATTTCGCCTTGATCTTGTCGTTGGCATATTCCCTTATTGTGACTGATAATGAGTTGGTGTTTGAAATACTGGTTGATATTGTTTAGAAAAGTATGGTGGATTGAAGCGATTGGATTGCATATTGGCTTTCTTGATATAGTTGTGAGCGTTGTACATTTTTGTAACATAGGGGTAGAATTTCTGTTTGTTTACAGTCGCTAATAAGATTAATTAAGATTTCTCTACTTACAGTTCTGAAGTTAACTGTGCATGTTAATTCAAGGTTCACTGACTGATACTACTCAAAACATGTCAGATTTACTTCTTCCGGCAAAGATTTGCTGACGGTCTTGCTGTTTGTGTGCGATTGGTTTCTGTCACAAACACCTTCATTTTAATAGAGGAATAAAATAACTACCGATCTATGGAAAGTTGGGAGATTATGTAGAAAAATAATTTTGTTTGTTTATATTTTTATGACGCTTCAGTTAATAAAAAAATGTTTTATATTTGATTCTCCCACATATATAGATAGAAAGTAAGTTAGAAGTTTTTCATCGGTAAAAATAGCATGTGCAGTATCGAATTAAAATAAACGTCAAAATAACGATATTTGTATAAAGTTTTTTTTCTAAATTTTAAGACTTTGTACAGTTTATGATAACTTGGCTTTCTTATAAGACTCATTTTATATTTCGTCTTTTAGTGATTATTAAGAGTTTGTGCTAAGCCATATTCCGTATTGTTTTACTTATTTATCTTTGAAACAACTCTCTTATTTTATGGTTTCTATTCACGGTTGTGTAGCCGATCAGTGATTGATAAAATATTCAAAACCTCATTTGGGGCCTCCTTTTTATTCAGGCCCGTGTTAGCATAAAAATCCAGTTTATCTTCAGTTCTGCGCTGCTTCTGATGATTTGCATTGAGAACGCTATGAATACTATTGGCTCACTTCGGCGGATTTATTGGGAATTTAGATCGGTTTGGGGCTATTAAGTCGTTAAAAGCAGATCGCGCGGAGGTTAACAGGACGTCAACAGCGGACTAGTTGAGAGTCCGCTTTCAGGCGCTTCCGTTCGTGTTGCATTTTTGCGCTCATAAATGGGTATGTGCCTTTTTGTTTCGCACGCTGCGATCGTTCTCAGGACGTTTTTAGGCGGCGATTGTGCACGTAAAACGCTGTTATTGTTTGTGTTTGCGTACGTGTTGTTCGAAGGTAAATGGAAGAGTTTTCAGGTTGCGGCTGCAGAGAACGGGTCAGCGCTCCTCGTAACGGTGTTTCCTTCCTCTGCTCTGCAACTTGGAGTATGATCCACTCGCAATTCTTTTCCTATTTCATTACTGTTAGTAGTCATCTTGACAGCTTTCTGAACATCTTCGGGCAGTGCCGAGTGTGATGCTTCGACAATTGCAGTAGTGTTGTGCTATATTTTTGTTTGATCGAGTTTGTTTAGCGAAGGTGAGTTCCGAGTCGATCGTAAGTAACAGTTAAACCACGTTACGCAAAAAAAGTAACTGTTCTTGCTTCTTCGGCGCCAGTGGACACTTTTAATAAGGCGGCGGCTAGAGGATCTTAATTATAATTTGGCAGGTCCCATTAATCAAAAGCAAAAATCGGCGGAATCGATCAACTTCCTGTGCGATAGCACCCGGCCGCTCGCGGCCTTGTGAGCTTTGATTGCACGACATCTTGCAGAGCTTCATAAAATGGTCGATGGGTCAAGCACTGTGTGGGTCAGGTCAGGCAGAAATAAGAACGCTCGGACGCGAACCGCGCGATTAAGTGGCTTTTGCGAAATGGGCCGATCACGCGCACTTGCGTGCCGGCAGTGCTGTTTGTGCCCATTATTAATTTAAAAGGTATTATTTGGTTAATCGCGGTCGTTCCCACACACAATGCTGCGCACGAGGACGCGATTCTGATGTGAAACTCTGTTGCAACCCTGGGCGCGCTAAACGTCGTCAGGTTTCGTAATCAGAACCAAGTGCCAAAAGCAAATCGTCTGTAGTGCTCGCTCTGTTTTAACAATCATCATCAGAATGTAGTAACAAAATGTGCAATGGGATTAACTGCAACATTTGTTTAGAAAACTGGATTTGGTGTCGCAAAGCTTTTAAGATTCAAAAAAAGCGGGGAAGATCTCACGGGCTTTTAAGTAAGATATCTAGAGCATGCTCAAGAGAATTAAGGTTTGGGGGTTTTAACGGTTATTTGGTGAAGTATTTTGGAGAGGTTTGATGCGACCTAGCTATGTGTGCTCCATCAGTATTGTAAGTAGACAACTTCTATTGTGGTTCAAAGAGTTTATGTTTTGGTAGAGGAAATTATCAAGATTACTGTAGTATAATATCTAGATGATGTAAATGGTAGCAGAAAGACTTAACTATCTTGTATACGTCACTGCTGATATTTCCTTATCGGCAAATAATTTGTGATAGTAAATATCAGTTAGTTAGGATAAGATTTTTTTAATAAAAAAATTCTTATAATGGGAATCTTCTATTTCCTATTATGTTCTATTTAAACGTAACGCAACAAACTTAGTTGATTGAACTGTGAATTTATTGGTAGCTAATTAATTAACTTGCTAATACTAATTATTCATTAGTCGATCTGTTCCCCATTCTTTTCACATCAACAAAGCTCTCTCTCTTTATCGATCTTTGTAAGCAGATTACTGGAACCTTCCTTCACGACGCATCGAGAATTATTTGAATATTTACGCGTTGTTCTGCAGTTGCGTTTACCCCACAGATTACCCTAGTGCTGCAATGACCTAAGCCACTTATAGAAAGACCTGTGGAGGAATTTCCAAAGCATCTTAAAATTGCATATTGAATCTATTAGTAAATTAATCCATAATTGTTGCCTGGTTCTCTTTTCTTTGAATTTTCTAAGTCAGATTGCTTAATAGGTCCAATGCATGCAATTTGCACTTTCGGCATCATTTCTTTACGTTTTCTTTACATTTTTTGTAACATCTCATTAATTCCAAAGTATCTTCCTGACATCCCCTAATGTAGGTAATGTAGGACTTCCAACATTCGGCTTCTCGACACTAATAACCGTGACCTAGATTCAGCATCATCAGGGATCTCTAATTTCATGGAATCCTATTGTGCCCAATAAGCCTATATTGCCGAGTTTAGCACATCGATTTCTTTTCATTGTGGTCTTGCCTTTAACGTTTTTATTTTAACAACGCTGTTACTATTGTTTCTGTGGCAATCACCGATCGTTAAATACGACGGTTTTCCGCAACTTGCAGACAATTTTTTTTGTTGTAAACTAGTGCTATATAATCTTTTTATTTTTTTTCAGACTTGCTGAATACTGTTTCGTGTTCTCCTACAATTTTTTTTATTTTGATTTTCAATTTTCTCTCAAATTTCTGGAATGTTCTGTCACGTTTGCATTTAACGTTTTCCTAAAACATTTAAAATAGTTTTTTATGTTTATTTTTACTTATTATACATTCTTTGTGTTTGTCTTTAACTCTAAAGGTCTAGAACGTTTTAATACTTTCAATGTACTGGGGCATCTTTCGGTGTTTATTAGTATTTTGTTTAATGTCCCACAATAACACTGCCTATTATTTAAAACCGTTCTGCCCTAGAACCACAATGACCTATGCCACTTATCAAAAAAGCTGCAAAAGAATCGCCACAGCACCCCGAAGTTGCAGCTTCATTTAATTTGCATATGCTTTAGATTTGTTGCGCACCGAGCAGACAAATAACATTTTCCGTTACACTCTTCTCTGCTTAAGACGTTTTCTCTCCACAATTTCCTATGTGACTTGTGGAAAAAGCTGTGGAGAAATTGTTACAGCATCTCTAAGTTACATTTCCATCTGGTATCGTGTATGCTTCAAACTTATAGGTAAAATAATCCGAAACAGCAAGAATATCTTTGTTGCTGTTGTCCATCTCTAAGAATGGTTTAGAAATGTCTACTTCCCTGCTTTTCTATAAGTTTCTAAATTGGGTTGTTTCAAAGGTACTTTCCTCTATCCAAAGCAATTATTTCTTGACGTACACAATTTATACTTTAGGTTCCAGTTTTTTACGTCTTATTTGCTTTCGTTCCAATAGAATTGTTCTCAAACCTTTTTGATTCTCAATTTTGAAGGGTCTTCTTGACGTCTCATAATGTAGAAGTCGTAGAATTTGCAACATTCGGCTTCTCGGTATTAATAACGGCGACCTGGATTTAGTATCATTATTTTTCCCAAAGTACCTACAAGAAGATCATTTTCTAACTTCATGTCATTGTATTTACCACTGAGTTTAGTGCGCTGGTTTCTCCTTATTGTAATCTTGACTTTTAGCGTTTTGTTTCTGTGGTAACCACCATTCGTTGAATATGGCGGTATCCCACAATTCACACACCTTTTTCTTAGGTTACCAAGATTAACTGCATGACTTTATCAATAAAGCATCTGCTTCTATCTGAAATTTTTTGAAATCTTCTTTCTACAGTCACTAAAGTGTTTTTAATATTTTTTCAGATTTCTTGAACGCTCTTTCTTGTTTGGCATTAATTTTTCTTCAGAATTCTTGAAATATTTTTTGATCATGGGCTCTATTTTGAATATTAGTTGTTTGTGTTTTTGACGTTAATTTTCACATAAAAACCAAAGTTTTCAAAAGTGCTAAGGAACTTTTTATAACGTAGTTATATACAGACAACAGCTAATTTAAAAGATAAAATAATCATACTTTTTTAGGACTTTAAAGTAAAAAATTAAAATATCGACTGTAATATTCAGAGAATTGAAAAATTAAAAGAATATAAATAAATAAAAAGTATAATCCAATCTCAAAGAACAAATTACACAATCAGGCGACACTTTAAACGCATTTCGTTCTGAAATAGAAATTCATTTCGCGTAGTTACGCAGCCCTGAACCTTCTAACTTAGAATAACGGGGAAGAACGGCAAAACTTTTCGGAAGTTTTCGTACAAGCGCCATCCAATTTCGCGCATAAAGCTTTGCATACTCAGAACTGGAACTTAAAACAATTTGGGTGGCGAATTTAAAATTCCGGAAACATTCGTGTCCTTCAAACGTTCAGTTTATTTGAAACGTCTTTGAACGTAAGTAGTGCCAGCAATGTTTAGTTTTGATAATGCAACAAGTTGAAAGATTAATGGCCGTTTTTAGTGGCGTAAGCCTTATGCAAACTATTAGCTATAATGTAACTTTCACGGGAAGGTTTTTATTTCTAACAGAAAAGCTTATTGTAAAATAAATTAAATTCATGGCGTCACTAATAAATCCTATTGTTCTAATTGATTCAATATTAGCCAGCTCAAATAAAAACATTAAAATTTATAAATATGTTAGTTATGTGACGTTGACTCAATGTAATTTTTTGAAATTATACATCAAGGAGAGTAAAAAAGGGTTCTCTATTAAAATTTGACCTCCAAGGTAGTGGAATTTATAAAAAATACTTGCGAGGGTTACACTTTTTAATTTTTTTATATATGCCCTCAACAGGTCTAGATCATTTATTTCTAGGACTTGAATTTCTCCTAAATCATAAAAGAAATGAATTTTTTCGTTTCTCAAAATTAATCTCTTAAGAGGAGGAAATGAGATACGACATAAAAAGCTCAGAAATAGTAGGCATGCAGCTGATCATTGGATGCGAAATAGAATTAGCTTTTTATTTTGGTGTTTGGTGATTGTTAGGGTGGTTGTAGCAAGAATAAGAGAATAAAAAATTTTCTAAAACGCGAAATTAGAAAAATCTAGCGATTATCTATATCTTAATTCATTCCCTGAGAGTGAAGTGTGCTTGAGTTACTGTAACCCAAAAACGTATTCATATGGTAAGTTATTGTATAAGGAATAAAACGTACATTTTGTCTGTATTTGGCGATGGATAATTAGGGTACATCATATAAAATCTGAAAACCCTAACATCCGTTCATATCATTGGATTGAAAATTGAATAATTTTTTTTACTAGTCGGTTTACTTTTTAAAACTAAATGTATTTCCAGCGAGGATGAATTGATGTAAGAAATAAAAATAAAATTCATAAGAATGTTGCAATGAAAAATAAAATTATAGAACATATTCAAGAAAATATTGTAATGGGCAATTAAAGTAAATGAGCACAAGAGATAAATTAAATGAAAGTAATACAAAATTAATTCTACCATTATGGAATATAAGGTTTTCGGAAATTTCTACCTTAGCGGGGAAGAAATACATTTATGAGACTCCAAACTTATCTACAACTAACATATAGAAAACTCCAAAAGTAGACCTAATTGTAGAAAATTATAGATAGTTAAGACTAAGTATAGTACATTGAATGTGTAATGGCGTAGTCAGACTACCCTAACATATGCAGTACTGGTATGGTGACTCAAGGTTAAGTAGGAAACACAAAACCAAATTCAAAGATTAGCTTATCTTAGCATAACGGTGACAATGAAAACAACATTTACAGTTGCAATAAAGACTCCTTTGAACCTCTCCCTTTTTATTCAAGTTATGATTAGAGGTTCAGCCAAAAAAGAACCACATGTACCATAAAATAATTTTTTTAAAGTAGGAATGGGTTCAGAGCATATAAGGTTGATAAGTAGCACATAGCATTTCATTCTCCACAAGAGGAAGGATTTTATAAAACGTATTATTAATATTATTTTAGAAGTAATAATAGAAGATCAAAAGGAGTGGAAAGAATCTAGGTCGGGGTTGTCTCCAAGGAGTTTGGTATACAGATGGCTCAAATGAGGACTTTATAGCAAAATGCTAAAAGAAAGGCTTACCTTTCTTGTATCTCATATATCTCATACTATATGGTACGCGAAAGAATAATAGAAGGGCATACATAAGCAAACGCATTTATATTTTATCCGATAGCCAGGAGACTTTGAAAGCTCTTTTGCTAAATTATTTGTGGAAGGTTACAAAAAACTTAATGATCTGGCAAAACAGAACAACGTGAAATTAATTGTTTTGGGTTTCGCATCATCTTTGAATCAAAGGTAATAAAGAAGCTAATGACCTTAGACCAGATACAGCTCTGGGGGTATTAAAAAGCTCAATTCGTCAACCCATTGGAGACTGTTTGTGCTCAGCAGAACATAAAATCAAGAAATATAATGGTGTCTAAACTTTAGACTTTCCAGTAAAGAACCAAAAACGTATATTTTATGCAACTGAGATGCGTTGGTTAGGAAACGAGGATTTTGTTTTACAGCCTTTTAGGGAGCACAGATTACGAATTAGGTGTAAGTAGTTATCAGGACAAGCACAATAAGCGTTCAAGGCTGAGATGTCTCTGGAAGCAGATTGAGGGTGAAGAGTAAAATTGTTAGGGACAAAATACAACGATTTTCTTCGATAATTTAATTTTGTATTATTATTTTTAGTGAATAGTTGTGACCTAGTTTTCTCTAAGCTTAATATCTATTACAGGTTTAATCCTATTTAAAATTAATTTAGTCAAAATTTTACTGGTTTGATAGAAACGTTATAGATTTAAAGTTTGTGCATTGAGCTAAGTATTCCTTTCATGGTATATTGATCAGAATTTTCATGTCCAATGCTCTGGGCCACATGTTTACTAACATATGTATTATTTTGGAAAGTGTTAATATTTAGTAATAAAAATGTCAGACAGTCTACTAGTTACCGAATAACAAAGGAATACGAGGTTTGACAAAGAAAAACAACACGATTGTCATTTTCAAGATTGTTATTCTTTTTCATAAGGCAGTTATGCGTAGACTCGGCTAAAAAAGTTTAAATTTGTTGCAGTTGTTAAGGACAAACGTTTGAGCGACGTTGAGCATTCAAATTCTGTGAAAACTTGGACGCATTTGCTATTGCGACTTGCAAAGGACTTATGGAAAACATTTCCCATTTGGGACACAAGTACTAGATGGTACAAGTTTGTGCAGAAAGACCTTTAAAGAGTGATGGTATTTATATTGTCGATTGACAATGAGAATATTTAGTAATGAGTTAAATTTGAACCAATTTATCGTTTATTAGAAAGTGTGCGCCAAGACGGTGGCAAAGAACCTCACGTTTGAGCATAAAGCCCATCGAGGGGATGTATATTTTAATGTTTTGTACTTCCTTAAGAGAAAATCAGAAATCTTTGGTTGGATGATTATAGGTGATAAGGAATTATGGATTTTTGACGCTCGAAAGGGCATGAAGGATTAGAGAAGAAGAAGAAGAAGTGTAAGTCAAAGTCGAAAGACGCATAATGCAAGCTTTTCCGTCTCCAGAAAACCAGAATAGGAAAATATAAAATTAAATTTATGCCCATAAGAACTTTGCGCCGCCAAAACAAACTGCTAATCAAACTTTTTATTGGAAAATCCTCGAAAGGCTTAGGAAAAGGGTAGCACATATGCGAAAAGGTGTTTGGATGTTGCACCATAACATACTGGTACTTTGGATAATATCCAGAAGAACGTTTCCATTAATGTGTAATTGTGCACGAAAACTATTCATGGTTAAAATAAAAGATCTCCTTTTGTAGTATAGAATGCATAAATTTACAAAAAATGACAGATCCATGCTTTAGTCTCAAACAGAATAAACAAATTTAATTAATATGCTGAACTCAGAGTTGAAACGTCATCACCTGAATTAGTTTGCCTATTTGGAATTTTACACGTAGCATTTTACATAAAATTATTTCCAAATTTAAAAAATAAGTAAAAAACGGCTCAGATCTTATAGATTATTATAAAAGATTAGCATTTTGTTGCAACAGGTTTATCGTTATAGGTAACTAATTTTACGTATTTTACGTTGTCCAATTAATAAGTGAAGGACAATAACAATGTTTACAGTTTAAAAATACCACGATGAAGTAAAATTTAAGACAAAATCGTAATGTTTTGATTTGGTAGGCTATTTCTAAAACAGGAATTTTAAGATCTCATCTTAAAAGAGTTGGCGCTGAAGCTTTAGATGCAAATGTTTATATTCGCAAATTATTGATAACATTAATTTTGCACTCAAAGGTGATCTTCAAAATTGGAGAATTTTGAGCACAATTATGGAGAGAAGATTTGAAAAATATTGTTTCTCCAAAAAAGATGGGCAAGTGTGCAAAATATTGCATATCATTGAAGATAATAGTTCTTTGACTGATTTCTGACTTTATTTTAACTATGAATTTTATTATTTTTACAAATCAAGGTTGTGTTCTTTAAAGTAGTTTCTTTGGGCCGTTAGTTACACATTGTTTGTAGCAGATTTATTAAGCTTTTTCTTGGGCGATTTTTAACTAGTCGGATACACTTTTCCAGATATTACCCAAGACGCTAAAATGGCTTTCTTTTAAATGGTTTTCTAAAGTCGGGTAAATAAAAAGAAATCACAATTATTAAGATCTGGCATATAAAGAGTTGGGAAATCATATAAATGAGAGATCGTTGGAGTACACCTCTCTGTTACAATATGAGGAACGGTAAATCAGTTCAAATTTAACTCACAATCGACAGTCTGGCTTTGTTGTGCGTTCTTGAGCTTAATGGTTTTCCTGTATCAATTCGTTTTGAGTTCTTTAAAGTCCTTGTGCCATCTAAACACTCGTACCCTGAATAACGTACCTAATAAACATTATTAAAATTTACACAGCAATTGTAACAGGTTTAAACTTGTTTTGAGTTTCAGCAGGGTTTATTCTGATTGTTGTGTGAAGAGAAAGGCAGCGGCGCCGTCGGTTTGTGCACAGTGTTATTAGTCTCCTTAATTTTCTGTCAAATCTTAAGCCCTTATGCTTATGTATCAATAAATGTTTATTTAAGATCCTAATGTTGCTCTAAAGCTTGCTAAAAACGTTGTTAAGGATGTCATACTCTAAATGAAAATTAATTATGTTGTTATAGGGTAGAATATTGGTTTATCAAGTTATGCACATACGCTTCATTCTAGCTGTTATGTTCTTCTTTTGCGTCTATAACAATTTGTTATAAAATAAAACAGTAAGTAGCATGCAGTGGACATTGCGTGCTCGGTGGCCACTAATCGGGTTGCATGAAACCCTACTTGCGCTCGATACCATCAAAACAAAGCAGTTTCAAAATACTGCAGGAAAACGTCACATCCTTGTTCGGTTTCACCGTGTGGCAGACAAGAAAAGTGCCACTGTTGAAGCAATGAGTCACAGCTTAGAGCGAAATACTTTCTACTTTTATTAAGTAGGTGAAAAGGATGCGGCTGCATCTGAAATGTCTTGGTAATTGCGATTGTTCTTATTTCAATAAGAACTGTCCTTGAAAAAACTCGTTCAATGAAATTTCTTATTATAAAATCAAAACAGAACAATAAAATTCAAACAATTGCTGTTTTAGTTCAAAGGAGTGAAGGCAACGAGCTTGTTTTGTTTGTAAACGTATATGTGCTCAACTAATCTTTTTATCGTAGATTCTACGTTTACACCCAGCACATGTTTACATTTCAATTGTATTTAGTTTTACGAAAGCAGCCGCGGAGCTCACCATGGCGGCTTTGCACGCTCCAGTCTCTAGACTTTGGTATTTATTACTTCGAACCCGCGCCGTTTTACCCCAGAACGTAATTACTCATTTATGTCAAATTTCCTTCTTGTAATGCGATCGTTTTATTTGCAGGCAATGTGAGAGATCAAGGGAGAACGATATGCCAGAGGCTGAAAGTCCGCTGGGGCATTGGCCGCACAGCCTGAGTTCTATGTTAGCGTGCCTGGGGTGTACCGTGGGTCTGTTCAACATATCGCGCTTCGCCACCCTCACGGTGCATTTCGGAGCGAACTTCATTTTCCAGTTCTTCTTGCTCTCCATAGTCATCGGCCTTCCGCTGTTCACGCTTCAGCTATGTTTAGGACAGCAACTGGGGGCCGGAGTTGTCGACATGTGGAGGATATCGCCGCTTTTCCAGGGCGTCGGGGTTGCCTTGCTCGCTTCTCAAGCTTTCATCGGGCTCTACAGTATCATGGGAGTGTCCTGGATGTTTGTCTATTTTCGCGATTCGTTCATTACGAAGCTGGATAGATATCGGTGGGCCGAGCCTTACGTTTATTACAGAGATGGTAAGCATTTTTTAATACTCTGATTACTACTAAAGACACACCTTTTCAGATGTGAAACCTCCAGAAAACGGCACGTTCAAGCTGTCGGAAACAGTTGCTGATTATTTCAGCGGCGTAGTGCTGCAGAGGCATCATCTGGCATCCGGGAATCACTCCAGCACAATCAAGTTTCAGCTGGCATTTAACTTAGCAGTTGTCTGGATGATCGTGTTCGTGTCGCTTAGCAAAGGACTGAGGTCGTACGGGAAGGTGATCTATGTGTTTACGCTCCTGCCGGTGTTTGGCACATTCGTGTGTGCGCGAAAATACTCAGCCTGATTCCGCCGGATTTCGTGTACGTTGTGTTTCCGGAGACATCGTGGAACGAATTTTTCCTTAACTCTAGAGTAAGCGCGCCGTTTTAGTAACTCCGATTGTAAAGCTTCTCATTGTAGAGTTGGGTCGCAGCCAGTCAAGAAGTATTCCTAACTTGGGGCTTATTGGGAGCAGCTGCCATGCAGATAGCATCACACAATAAGCATAAACATTTGCTACAACGAGATTCTAGTCTTATTGCTGTCATAACATTCGCAATATTGCTGTTAGCAGCGTTTCTAGCCAATACTTGTGTTCAGATACTGCGTTCCAATGGGTACAATTACTTGCCGAGCTCTTTTGGTGAGTTGCTTTTCTGCCAGCTACCGTCCACTGCAGTTTCAATTTCAGAAAAAATAAGCTCCTACTCATTTTTACGCTCCTCGCGAGACGCATTGCCACCGAGTTTAGCAACGGCGCCTGTACGCTATATGCCTCATCAATCTTTCATAGTCGGAGAGCGCGTGAACAGACCTGGAATCGACGTTACTGCTGAAAGTGGATATCAGGTAGGCTGGAGCGCTTATACAGATCTTGCGTAACGGCTACTCTCTTTTCAGGCTCTCCGATTAGCAACAGAGCTGGTGCCCGCGACTTTTGCAGTAATGGGCTCCGAAGAGATATCTCCATTTTGGGCTGTTCTCTTTTACTTCATCCTTATTCTTTTTGGGATCGCTCAGCAGCTGGCGATCTGGCATTGTGTGATTACGGGAATTATGGCAATTAAGGCAAAAGTTTTGAAGTCGTGGGAGACGACCATAACGTTTTTTAGTTGCGCGTGCGGTTTTTTATTGGGTCTTCCGATGGCTACTGAAGTAAAAACGACAAGCTAAATATAGTCCGAAACTCTAAAGTTAAAATTTCAGTTTGGAATTTACATGGTCTATTTCATGGATTTCACCATCGGGGGTATGTGGTGGTTGATACTAATCATTTTGTTGGAAATCGTTGCTGTGTTTATGGTGAGAGGACGGCCCTACAGCGGAGATGCGTTAGTAAATGCCTTGTTTATGTCGCCGACGAGACCATGCATACTCAGCTGGGCGCCTGCACTCTTGTCATTTACGTGGAACGTTATTCTGCCGGTTGGATTGATGGTAACATTTTTTGAATGCATTACTTCGGTGATATTTGCATCATTACCAATTTTATAGGTGTGTTGTGTAGCATTCTTTAAAAATGGAAACTTTAGAGAGCTGTTTGTGTGGCATCATGCGCCCAGTTTGGAATATTGGCCAATGTGGGCTAGGCAAATAGGGTCCATGTTGCAACTATTACCGGTACTTTGTGTCCCAATTGTTGCTGTTATACAAAGTTATAGATATCTAAATAATGGACCACCAGATATATTGGATGTAAGTCAAACACTTAATTAATTAATAAATTTTAACAAATTTTAATTTTTGCCGCTGAGAGGATTTGGATGCAGAAGCTTACTATGTCAGTATGCTTGATTATTTGAATAATAAATTAAAAATAGTTGTATACAATAATCTTTTCTATTTTTTAGCGGTTGCAACTATTATATCGTCCATCACTGGGTGAACATATGGAAGATTTGCCAGTTCAAGACAATGGAACAATAATAAACAATAACAACAACAACAACAATAATAATAACAATAGTACCGCTCCTGTCCAAACGACACTGCCAGCAGAGGATCCGCCTCCGAAATATACTCCACCTCCTTCATATACCACTGCCACGGGGGCACGTATAGCCAAATTCTTGAGGCAGAGTATACGAAGGAGCGTTCGAAGACTAGCGAATGTTTTGGGGGAAGGCAGCTCCCAGCAGCGATCTCCTCAAACTCAAATTCCGCAGACCCAGCTCCCACCTCCGGACTACAGTGCAGTTTTGGACGAGATTAACCAGCCACGTCAAGCAAACAATGAACAGTTGTCTTCTGTTAATGTGATCAGTGCTCAAAGTGAAGTCAACCAAAGTACTTTTGGTCGTGAACTTGCTGTACATAGTAGAGGGAACTCTACTTCACTCACCATAGCCGACGTAGCAAGCATATTAAGAAACAGTTTCAGGAGAAGCCGTATCCGTGCGGTGAATACGTTGAGGAGAGGCGCGGCAGCGCCTACAGACAGTAATAATCTTGGGTCTCTCAGCGCAGAGAACTTGGTAGAGTCCGCTGCTCCGATAGGGGAAACTTCATTAGTTTTAGAGAATTTGACGAACCATGATCAAGAAGTCAAGCCCGCAAATGATAATCTTTCGTCTGTGATATGATTTCATATTAATTTATTTGTAGAGTAGATCTATATTATTTTTTAAGTTGTACCAAGATGAAAGACTAAAAATATACATAGGTAAGCTAGATTTTTCTGTGTAAAGTGCTTTGTGTAACGTTGTTTTTGCCTAGTTGTAAGACTGCAGATCTCACATTTGAGAAGTCAGAAACCCTGTTAATTGTTTAAGTAATCATATTTTAAATCTGCTTTCAATGCTTTTTTTAAATATGTAACCAAAAAACGACTTTTTACAAAATTTGATAATGTTAAGTGCATGGTATATATTAAATGCATGTAGAAGCCATTTCAAGAACTGATTTATTACATCATGTACAACTAAAACTATAAACTGTATAAAAAGGTGTACCTAATAGTCATATTTTACTTCATGCCCATATGAGGTAGCAAATGCTTACATTGACACTAGCCGTTTATATTCTTATCGATAGCGATGTTTATGATATCGTTCCCTAAAAAGTAGTCTGTGGCGACGATGTTCACGTTGTTCGACCAATCGTCTCTGAACCACTTGGTGACCTGGCGGTTTATGTTGTCGGCCAGTTTGCGCAAGTTGTTGGTACGAAAAATAACGTCGAGTGTTTGCGGCGTCAGCTCGGCCATGAGGGCCCACATCGGGTTGAGAATCGTCTTATGCTCCCTTATGGAGTGATCCAAGAAGCTTTTCAGATCGCCGACGCTGCGCTTGTTGCCCCAAAACTGCTGGATGGGGTTCCATAACCATTCGTGATCTGGAATGTGATGTTAAAATTCGATAAAATTGTGATCATTACAGTCACATTGTTTATTTATCTTAAAATCGTACCAAACAATGTCTAAAGACGCAACAAGTATCTGAAAACGCACCAAAGTCTACTGGTTTTGTAGTTGTAATTTTTATTGTATCCTATTAAACAGTGTATATATTTACACCGAAGATTTTCAAACAAATATTTTGATCACTTTCCAGTACGTTTATGATTCTCTTATCTAAGAAGATTTACTATTAAAAATTGCGTTGTCTGTTGTACACTCTAGAATTCAAAAATCTTAAATATGAAGATATGTGGGAATTAGATATTTTTAAACTTTTTTTATTCGTGCTTCTTATTCCAAACGTTTTAGTAACAGATGATAATAGAAAATCATTGTGTTCTATTGTAAGTTCACGAGGGGACCCTTTTAACTGTGAATGAATGGGTGCAATGTTTCATAGTAGGTTATCTACATCGTAATGTTCATTTCCTGCCAAAATTTTACTGTTTATGTTCACAGATTTTTGACATAATTTTAATGCCAAACAATCCTTATCATCTTTTATTTAAGAGGTGGTTGTAAAATTTATGACGTTAATTAATGTTAATATTCATATATCTTAATGAATTTTAGATGGAAAATTTTAAGGTCGGTTATATAGCACAGATTAACGAGATAATTCATTAACTTTTTGTTATCAATCCTGATTTACTATTATCTCAAACATCTGCTAATTATCGTCATCATTTCTTAATTCTCCTTATTAAAAAAAAATAGCAAGGTTGCTATTTGTATTTAACTTTACTTTAAAAAAAGCTCTAAATATTAGAATTCAAAATTTAAACAAAGATTTTTCAGGATTTTTTCACTTTTTATAATAAGTATGATTGTTAAATCAAGAAGATTTGGTAGAATTTGAATGACGAATTTGTTAACTTTCAGTTTTTTGGTCCCCGAAATTTAGAAAAAAAAAACTTTGAGAAAAACAAGAAGCAAGAAAACGAAATTATTGAGCAGTGTTAATTTCTTGTAGATAAATAAAGAGAGAATAAATATCATTAGTATCTGCATCTATATCATTCCATTATTTGTCGAGCCAATTTGAGTCGAAGAGATTATGAAAAGTCTAAACTTAAAGAACTGAATAATGACTACCCATTGGAAGTGTTCGGTCAAGACAACAGACAACTCCAAAGATTTTATGGAAGTGATGTAATTAGGCTAAATCAAGCACCATGGACTTTAGTTATTTAAGGCGGTTGATCATAAATCACTACCACTTTTTTGGGAAAAGATTTAGTTCAAAGGAATTGTTTATTGTCGAACGATGAGGAACCTCAATTGAAACACAAAATAGAAAAACGTAAAACTTTATTCAACTCAAGAACTTTCTTTCACTTAATTTATGATCAAAATATATTCGAAAACAGAACTTCACTTTCACCTTATTAAGTTATAACTTTACCCGTTTTAGCAACACAAGTACTGCTAATATAATCATGCAAATGAAAAGCTTATGCAGCAATGCGGAAGGCAACGGAAAATTATTAACAAGTAGATCAATCACTGCTCTAGAGGGAAAGAACAAAGGTCGTCGTCTATTTGACTCATCCACATTAAAAGAAAAGAAGGTATATAATAACGATTAACACACTGCATTTCAGTATTTTCAAATTTCTTTTATTCTTAATTCTACCATCAAATGGCTTTTTCAGATAATGGAAAGATTTCGTCGAATACGTATTTTATTTTACTTCCTTAGGTAAAAGTTCAATATATATAAAAAACAACTTTATTAAAATTTTGTAGTTTACTTTTTATCAATTCCAATTACAATGGTTTCAAAAAATACTTGACTACAATTGGAGCAAATCCAGATACGTGATTGTTGAACCCAAACTGTATGCTATTGTTTTCATCGTGAGATTAATGATATCTCTGAAGTCTGTAATTAAATGTTCTCCATGTGCATAATGCACCGATTGTTTAAATTATTTCTGTCAAATTCTATATTTACTGTCAACATGTATATCAAAAAGAAAACATCAATTGTAAAGATAGGAAAATAGTGGATATCTTGTACAGATATAAAGAGTCAATGGAGAAGAAAAGTATATCTCATTTCAGCCGCAAAAATTTTTTCTTGGAATTTTAATGTCGAGCCAATCTCAAACTGAGGACCAAGGACATGACTTACTACTTTTATCACTGATGGGTGCCTTAGGGCGCAATACTTTGGTACAACATCAGCCTTAATTTAAAATTGATGATGGTACAATACACTATAGTTACAAAAAATCTTTAAATCATTGTTTACTCCAGTTAATCTACCGTAGTAACCATATCTTCGTATCCCTTGTAATTATAATCAAATTAGACGCTTGAAAAGTGCAAAACGGCTTCAGTTGTTAGGAGCCTTTTCTTGAACCCCATCTATTTCTGCTTGAAGTAAGAAATAAATTTTTTTTAATAAAGGATGAAATCAAATGTGTCATTTATTTTGAATAATATTAAACTTTCTTAATGGCTTCCTAAATACCCTTAAGAGCATTTGGTGACTTGTTGCATTAAAAGCACCATAGTATGGTACTGTTATGTGGTGTTTCACAATTTTAGTTTTGAATGAACAATTTGTGCAAACAGCCTTGGGCATTTCACTTGCTCTAAAATGATGTGATATGCGTGACTAAAAGAAATTACCACGTATATGGTATGAATGATGTCATTGAGAGGATTTGTTTTAATAAAATTTAAAAATTATGCCTTCCAGAAAAGCAGCGACGATAATAAATTTCTGTGAATTTAGGAAAGCCTTTAGCTCTCGAGAAAATGTTATCATTTTTGAAAGATGAAAACGAAAGCCGGCTCTAGGGCTTTCTACACAATTTGCAGCTATGAAAGCCAGATGATGTTATTTGCAAATAGAGCACCAGCCATAAGTAACCTTACGAAAGTTCTGTTCATCAACCTACGGGTTGAAATTCTCAATGTGGCCATCAGCAGTTCGTTTCTGGTCGCACTCATTTACGGCTACACTGATACGAATAAACCTCACACGGTACAGTATTTTAGAATAACATGGATTTTAGATGGAATATGGCAGAAAAAGTTGAGGTAGGTGGCAAATCAAGTATTTGCGTGACTAGAAAAATGTTCAAACGCCGGCTGTTTTTAATGCTTGATTAATAGATATAACAAATCTAAAACAATGTTAATAATTTCTGTAGTCAAATTATTAAAAAACAAAGCTTAAGGTAATACACTATACGATAAAATTATGCATGGACCTCGTATCTTAATGTACGTGTTTTTAGCAAACAGTCGGGGCGACGTGCACACCTGCGATATTTGCAAGCTACGACGCGTTTGATTTCTACATTTCGACCAGCTGCATTTTCTAACATCTGACGATAAGGACGTCGAACTTCGAGGCAAATTGTTATTTAGTAGTGTTTTTTCGGTTGTGCAAATCGAACGTTGTTCGTTAGTTGTGATCATTCGACAATCCAGTGCAATTAATTTTGATGAACGGCAGGTACGTAAAGGTAAAATGATAACGTGCATTATAATAATGAAAGATTTTTTCAGCGGAATGTGCAGAATCGTGCAGTAAGTCTTTTTAATTATTTTTGGTGGTGAGATTTATATATTTTCTTTTATTATTGAATGATACATAAATAATGAATTTGAATGTAAAACAAAATGACAAATCAAGTAATTTTTTGTATGAAGTACAATATTTGATTGACACTTATAATAATAATAATAATAATGCACAGGAGGGGGTTAAAAAGTTTTTAAAAATCTACATCAAAGTATTTTACAAACGACTCAAGACGTCAACTTTTAAGTGGCTTTTTATGTCAACAAATTTAAAATTTTATAATTTTTATAAAATAAACTACCTCCTCCCCCGTCAAATAACAGTTTATACAAGTGTCTCCCGATTGAAGGTCTTTTGGGGTGAATTATTGCACGTTTGATTATAGTATTGTTTTTGGCAAAAAATTTATAGTTTAGCTCAAACAGTTCACGAGTTATTAAAAAAAATTGGAACTATTTAGAGCTTTGCAGTTAGAATAATTATTTAAATATTTATTTGAATATTCAAATGATTTAAATAGTTCGAACTGATATTCTAATATTCTAAACTAGTATGTGAATTACATGGGCGAATCAAATATAAACTGGAATTTCTTTTTATGCGTTGTCAGCTGAACAGAGGGAAGAGCGGCTTCTGAGCGTTGTAAGCAGGGATGACTGAAGAGGATTATCCTCACAGAATACCAAGCATTCCAGTTTTTAGTCTGTTAAGAGTTAAGATTTAGATGTAATCACGTCCGTTGCACAATATTATCAAGTGTCTCACGACAGAGAAAACTTAAGACCTAGTTTGGGGATGTTACCCTTAAAATGACTCGCATGCTAGGCTTCCTGGAGTCCGGGCTTAACACTATGCCATTTATCATTTGCTCGGAGCGCTATAAAGACCCAGAGCTTTCTATTTATTGCCGAGTGTTCCCAGTTCCTCCTTCTTATGCTATTTATATATTCTTCTGTGTCGTCAAACCAACTTATTTTTAGCCTTCCTCTTTTTCTACCGTTTTTCATCTCTATTAGTAGGACTATTTTTGGCAATCTGATTTTCAATACGTAGCATATGACCTACCCATTTTAACCTTTGTGCTTTCGCCACTTTCACTATAGACATCTTTCAATATTCTTCTTTTACCTTTGAAGCTTAAGTTTTGTTCACGTAAATTACAGTTGACCTTATTACACTCTTGTATACCCTTAGTGTGATTTGATTTTTTTCTTACTATCACGATTGCTATTAAAGATTAAATTTATAAACCTTATCACATTCGTTTTACTGCTAATTGGTCTTATTCTTGATCTTTTCTCCTAAATACCATACATTGACTTTTCATATATTCACTTCTTGCAGCCTCTTGAAATCTTCTTACACGTTAACCGAGTTCTAGTTTTACTCTGACAATCCTTCTGCGTTTGCAAAAAATTATTGCAACTTGTTAAAAATGGTTTCTGGTGTATTTATCTGTGTATCTCTTGTTACCTTTTCTTCTTATTCTTTTTATTTTGCCTTTCCATTTATGCCTCACGGCGTTAGGTTCTCTAGCCACTTACTTGGTGTTGTCAACTCTGTGGACTCGAAGTATGTCTCTTGCTTTTCTTCTCCTGATCTCTTTTTAGATATTAATTTAAGGTATTTCGGGATACCCATTCTGGTAAAGTGGCCAAACCATTTTACTTGTTTATTTTCCATCTCTCGTATTATTGGTCGTTAGTCTAGTTCAATACTGTGCTGCTATTTCTAATCCCATCTCTTTTAGTTTTACTCAGTACTTTATCTCTACGGCTGGGATTTTTGAACGGTGTTTCGGGCCCATATAGTAGCTGAGAGAGAAGATAGTTTTATATAAGTGTTTTAATGTTGAGTTCTTCTTTACCAACGAATTTAATAATAAATCAACCAGTACCGTAGGTAGGAGATTTTCTTACCATTCACTTCTTTGTATATTTATTTGATGTGTTCTACTAAGTTTTCCAGTTTTTTTTTTGGCATGCCTAGTTCTAATATTGCTTTATATAGTTGTATCTTGTTGTAGTATCATATGTATTTCTAAAATCTATAAAAAAATAAATCAGGCAGTGTTACATTTGTGGAATTTTTTGTGTGCTTTAATGAATATATAATCAGTTAGTTACTGATTTATTTTTTTTGAATCCAACTTAGTATTCGTCTATTTTTTCAGCGTATACCTTGATTCAATTTTCAATCGTCTTTACCATATGATGTGTGGTACCTAATAGTGATATTCCTTTGTAATTTGAACATTGCGCCTTATCCGCTTTTTTAAAGATAGTACACATTATCTCTTGTGGTATTTGTTCTCTTAGCCATATTTTCTTTATCAGTGATTGTATTTTCTTACATAGCTCTTCTCCTCCGTAGTCTGCTTTTATTTCATTGTTCCCTAAGTTTTTATTGTTTATTTAGGACTTCTGTAACTCTTTGAATTTATTACTTCTCGTGGATCTGTTTGTTTTCCTACATGCCTATCTTCTCTTATGTTAAGCTTTTCCACAAAATATTCTTTTATTTCTCTACTATTTATTTATTTCAGCCATTTAGGAAAAAAAATTCTTACTTCCTTATGATTGCAACTTTCTTATATTTTTCTTGTGTAGCATTCTCTCTTTTTTCGTTTACCCATCTATTTCATTATTCTTCTTTGTTTGTTTCTCATTTGTATGAGTTTCCGCTAATATTTTACTACATTCTTTTTAAAACTATTCAGTTTGATTTTCTTTCTTTTCTCTTTCTCCTCACAATTAAGTTTCTCTTTATTTTCTTATACACTTTTTCCCTTTCTTTCTTTATATACTTAAGGTGTTTCTTGTTTGTGTTATTATGTTTAGAATTTGCGATGCTTGCGTTTTAATTATTAACATATGGTCGATTTGATTTACTCTTATGTCGTCTTCCGCTCCCAAAGTTTGTTTGAAAGTATTCTTCTGAGTGAAACCTGCATTTTCAAATTTTTTCTTCCTTTCCTCATTATTTGTAATCTTTAAGTAATAATCTGATACTTTATTGAGATTTCCTTTTAAAACTCCATAAAATTGTTTTTTAATTTTTTATGTATGTTGATTACTATTAGTTTTTTGCATTTTACCTTAAAACATGAAATGCATTCTATCCTTTAATGGTCTGAAGTCAATTACTATTTTTTACAAGAACATTTTTTCACTATAAAGCCCCGTTCCTGCATTTTGTTTTCTCATCCATTGCTAAAGAAAGCATATTCTTCAATAATACAATAGTTTTCCCTATTTGTTTAATTTTTTTGCAGAACTAATAAATCTAACTTGTATATTTTTTCTCTCTTATTAAATTCTCTGTAGCCCACTCTATGTATCTATAGGAAGGTTTTTATCCTGAAGTTTATAGTAATTTTTATTTGTTGGGCTTATATATTATTATTATTATTATTTAGTATTTAGGTATGCATTTTAACTCGTTCTCTTCTTATATTTTTATCTTTAGTTATGTCTAGTTTGAAGCCTCGTTGTTTCCCGTCGTATATTTTTATCAGAAGAGTCGTGATCATTATGGTCCATTATTCAATGTATTTCTGACGATGTTTTTCGATCTTGGTCGGTTCTGAGCCTTATAATTGATTTGTTGTATTGGTTTCCTTATTGCCGTTTTGACTTGATCTAACCATCTCTTTGGCGCTCTTCCTCATGGTCTGGTGCCTTCAATGCGTCTTTCCATCACTAGTTTTTCAAGGCTATTGTTGTCGCGTCTTGATATGTGGCCGTACTATTTTAGGATTTGTCTATAGAGCCATTGCTCTATACCTTTTCTTTTTTATACTCTACAATTTCCGCCGTTCATTTATATTCTTATTCTAGGCCCATGTTATGTTATTTATGATTAGTTGCTAATAGGCTACTTTGGCATTTTTTATTTTTTGCTATTAGTTCTTTTATATTTATTCGCCGTATTTACCGTTTTATCATTTTCATTTTATTCTTTACCTGTTCAAACATTTGCTTTATCTCATATAAATCTTTATCTGAAGAGACTTCTCTCTTTACAGGTGATCTGTATGTCTTCTTTAATTCTCTAAAGATATAGGGCTAGTTCATCTACTTTACCATAGTATTTTTGGATTTGCATCTTGGTAAATTAATTGCAGTATTGGTAACGTCGCTTGTCTTCTTTAACTCTCTAATTTGTTATTTACACGTTTTTGACTTTTTATTTCTAAATTAAAATTCTTCTGATTTTAAATTGGAAAAAATTCAAACACGTAACGATTAGGCAATACAAAAAAGATTTAAATAACTAAATGTACTTTTATGATGCTTCAATGAGTTAAAAGGAATATTTTTGCTCTATATTTGATTCACCTATTATTCACGTATTAATACAAATTTATACGTGAAAAAATGTGAAAGTTGTTTTATTTAATTATTTTTCCAATAATGTTGCTATTCCAGTTATATGTTGTCTGGTTTCTAGTATTCCATTCCATTATTTGAATAAATTAATTGTTCGACTTCAATTACTTCAATATGTAATTTATTTTACTTTTGAAAAGTGGTATATTTATTAAAACCCATAGTCAAGAAATATTTTTTATTATCATTTTGACGAAAGGACCCCGTATATTTCGATGTATTTTAAGAATACTGTGTAGTTATCAGCTTTGTGTTTGTTTTGTACAAATAATTTTTTATTTACATCTACTTGATCTTTCGATTTTTGAAAGCACAAGACGAATACATCGTACATCATTTTAACATGTTTAGGATGCAACCGTAAATTTTTTGAATATTAAAGGTTGCGCATATTTATGAAGCTGAAATAAATATTTAATGCTAATTGTAAAGGCATACTATGATGTTTTGTAAATGTTTGGATTTTTTTATAAAAAATGTGATAATGCATAAATTCATTTACATTTTTTTAGGCATTAATCGTGTCTTATTTAAAAAAATTTCACTGACGAATGCATGAACTTTAAATTGATAGTAAAGATAATGACAATTATCATAATGCAGGATGTAGCTAGCCATTTGTGTTAGGTGACTAAAGAGAATAATTTACATTGTTAATTGCTTTACCTCTGGCCATCTCTTTGCTTCCATAACATATGATGAGACTTTTGTTGCGAGCCCAAATTTCATTGAGTGTCGGGCCCTTTCCGGACTGGAATCCGGACGAATGCAGCACCAGATTTCCCAGTTCTGTGTAGAGAATGGCTATTAGTTTCTCGTGTATGCTGGGCGTAAACTTCGAGGGATAGGGGAAGCGATGAAAATCCAAAACGATCACTTCTTTCGGCGCTAGCTCCACAAACTTCCTTATCTCCCTCAGCACCGGTATCAGTTTCGTGATCCGTACGACGTCATGATTTATAAAGAACCTGAAACCAGTGTCAATAGGCGTCTCGAATCGACCGAAGTGTTAATTTCCTCACCCCTCGTTCTCATAATAGCCAACTCGAATGTCCAAGTAACGTATTCCGAAAACTAATTGCGTCCAGACGTCCCGGTCTTGATTCATGACGTAGTTTTGGAGGAACGCCACGGTTTGCGAACTTCCTGAGTTATGCGTCCCGGGTATGAAGAGCGAACCTATTCTTTGTATTCCCAGGCGCTCGCTGAAATTATTGGCGAAATTAATTTTAAACTTCGCCCTACGAAGCTGTTTTAAATTATCTTTACTCTCGGCATAACAAACTACAACTGTAACATACAATTTTAAATACCTTTCTTGTTACCTATTATCACTCATCCAGGTGGGGCTTATTCTGAGGCACTGGCTGTCGACGATGACCTTGCCCCGGAGCGACGCGACCCAGTACGGAAAGCAGTGCTGGCCAGGATCGGATCTCATCAAGTTTTCATGGTATTCCCAATTTCCGGGCAGCCAGGGCTCTCCGAATTTAACTTTGGTGCGGTAGTAGCCCTCGGGGTATTTCTTGGCAGATATTATGACTCTGGGCGGAGCCTCCTCCTTAAGTAGACACATAAAAAAGGCCGATGTTTTCATTCCTGCAGACGGAGTCCGTTACTTACGTTTCGATCTAAGGGGTTTTTATCATATAAGGCGATTTCATCTGGCCTCGTGTCGTCAGGATGGTCGCATTTCGTTACCCAATTCAGCTCCAGATAACTGTCTTCGAGCGACGACACCGTTAAGTGGACCCTTCCACATTTTCCTAGATCTGCAACAGTTTGTAGATTAGATTTCACGCTTATTTCGTTACTTATATGTAAGACGCATTCTACATTACCCAATTTTACTAAAGTAATTTTCATAGTTTTGATCATTTCTATGGCAAGGAGGAACGAAAACGACACGCTTGCCCTTTTAGATTAAGTAGCTTACAAGTTTCAGGTGGAAAAAGACGTTAAGACTTTTTACGCTACAGTAATCTGACACCCAAGGCTTAGGTAGACTTGGAAAATAGCAATTTGTTTTCGGTAATGTAACTGCCAAAGAATTTAAATGAGCTTAACAGGTTAAATGAGTTTTTGGTCTAGATGTTCCTTATAGAAGAATTTTTTTAAGCGCAACGCAAAAGTTACAGTAAGGATAAAATTAGCGTAGTACTTGGATTATTACTGTTAAAATATGGTAATTTTAAGGAAAAAAAGAGGTTCTATGGATTTGTATTAATGGGGTAATTTAGAGAATGAATTATTAATATTAATCTTAACACAAGTAGCAAATTTAATCAAAAATAATTAAAAATGCAACTAATTCTACTCAGACAGTAGAAAAAACTGTTTTATACATAATTACAATTAATAATTTAAAAAACTGAAATTATTAAATAGGACAAGCAAAATACAAATATTTTTTAAGGTAACAAACAATACAATTTAGAATAAATAAAAATGTGCGAAATATTAATACTAGTTGCAATCGAATGCAACACTTTGTTCTTGCATAACTTTATATACCATCATATATAAGAACTTGACAATGACAAAAATCTGTGCACAATTGGGAACTTTCACTTTTATCGTTCAGAAGCAACAGAAACGTGCAGAAGGGACTTATCAATAGTCGCGTGGATTTGGGAACGTTTTGATTATCTAACCGCAGCAGACAAATCGTGAGTTCTGACACGAGATAACGAAAAAGAGACACCAGTCCACGAAATAGAAGTGCATTGTAAAGCCACGACCGGATTTGTTTATTCTAAAAAAAATGCTCCAGGAAGGGATTCCGCTGCGTTTTTGTGAGAGCATTACTAATAAGCGGTACTAACAATGAGAGGTGACGTATTTAGCAACGTTTCCACGGAACATGGTGCGCTGCTTCAATATATTCTTGCGCTGAGCCAATAGAGACAGTATGCGGTAAGAAGTTTCCTAACGACTAGCTTTAATCCAAAAATTGATTTTCAGTAAATTTACGAAAATTGTTAAAGCGATGAAAAGGTACATTAAAGGAAACGCTTATAATGAAATGTGTATTAATTTCTTTCTAATAAAACAATAAGCTGTTGCAAATTTCGTGCGCATGGGCGATAACTCATTTATTTATTCATGAAGTAACCTCGAACCAGAAACAAAAATTAATAACCGAAGTATTCTTTATCAACCTAGATAACTTTCTGCCACCTTTCCGCTAAAAGATCGATGTCACGGAGGTAAAATCGTTCGGTAATATTGTACAAAAACAACGAATAAATAACGAGAGGCATCAATTAACTCGTGTAGTACTCACTTTGACTTCTTCCCGATCTTGTCAGTTTTGTTCAGGATTATGTAAATCGTCGAGTATCGGCAAATGAACTCATATTTTTGTTCGAATTTGAAACACCCTGAGCTGTACAAATTGCCGCCGTGTCGTCGCCGTAAGCTTCAAATTTTTTCTGACAGCCTCCCAAACATTCAACTTGAGTTTGTATTGAAAATTAAGCAGCAAGCGAATCATATTTAAGCTAAATCAAGAGCAAATTAAACAAATGTTACAAATCAAGGTCTTTTTAAGATCGCGAGCTATCGAATGATATCATAAAACGGCAACCACATCAAATATTGTAGATCGGTGTCATGAATTCAACACGATAAATTGGTTTCCAAGGAAGCAAGGCATATCAATCAAGGAAGGGACTTAGTTTCAGTGTTTTGAGACCAAGAGAATTGTGTTGATTAATTATCTTGTAAAAGAAAGAACGTCCTAGAATGATCAAGATGAAATTGTTGTACTACTTCGATAATCGATTGTTCCATTCAACTGCCATGATTTAGCAAAAATCGGCAGATTTGAAGTTCCAAATTATTCTGCGTCTACTTTATTCTTTTTGGTTGTTTTGAACTCTCTGAGATTACTAATTATACAACAGGAAGCGATAGATGTGCATTTATTGTACAGTGCAATAGGAATCAAGGCCCAGAAAGCCAAACTGAAGACAAATACAAGTTTGCTAGCAGCCGTCATTTACCATACAAAATATTGTATGGTTTAAGTTATAGAGAGATGATTAAAGTGCAAAGAACAGTTTGCGTGCCAGATTTTGAAAAGATGCTGGATTTTGTGTCGGGAGCACTATCAATTTGCCCATGAAATCTATGGTTTGAAAATATCGTGTAGTAAGTATTGAAGAAGCAACAATTATATTACCATTACCCACTGCACATTCTAGCAACGAGTCCAAGTCATATACGGAGTTTAATTCTGTCAATGCTTTATCTACCTGGCTGTGCTAAACTTTCTACCGTTTGTATTGTTTACAAATGAAGCTCGCTTTCCTGTAGTGGTGTAGTTATCAACTACAATAGAACTATCCGAAGTTTGAACTATTCTAGTTAAATAAAGTGGTATTGTTTTATAGTGAGTAATTTGCCAAGAGATTTAAAGCGGTGTATTAATATTACCACCCTAAAGGTAATAGTATAATATTTGTAATGAATTATTATTCTTTGACTACATTTAAGGTTAATAATTTGCTAATAATACTAAAACATTTATACTTATGATAATGTAATGGATATATAGAAAATTTGGACCAATTATATATAAACAACATTGTGATCTGAATCTAGATTATTAGTCTCACTTCTACTCATAATACACTTTCAAAAGTGACTGGGTTTGTCATTGTGTAGGATTACTACAAAAACAAAAAAAGCTAAAACTGTAACTTGACGAAATATTTGAATAAATTCCACAATAAACAAGCACTTATTTTACTTTTGACAATTGCAATTCAAGTTATGATAGGAGTAGTATATGTGCCAGCATTTGAAGATTATTTGTAGATTCATACTACATATCTTTTCATAGCTGAAATTATCTCATTAAAGCAATTCTATGAGAGATATATCGTCTATTCTATTTCCAAGATAATAATACAGGAAATAATGGTTACAGTTTATTGAAAATTTCCCTATTATTTCAAAAAATTTGCCAAAATTGTCCACAAACATCAAATGTTTGAGAGTACAAGAGTACAAAGATTGAAACCTGTGCTACTATTTGTCTAAAAGCCAACAAAAGAGATATAAAATATTTGTATGAGTTGAAATACTGGAAATCATCTGCGATTTTCTATTTTATACGAATCTAGCACTTTTATATAATATCGATTTTACGAACAAAAAAAATGCTTTAAAACTAGGTGGAAAAGTTGTTCTACATTTGTGTAAAATATTACAACAATCATGGACGTATAACTAATAGGAACTAATAATTATCTGGGATTTCTGTAGTAAAATTGGCTCATGCCACATGGGCCACACACAGTTCTATGTGTTAAGTTAAACGTTACTTTAAGGAAGAAAAGGAAAATATCATTGTTCAACATTCTCAAATTATAAATCAGCAAAATACTCACGTGGGACAGGTTAACTTAGTAGATATGCTGATTTTACGTTAGAAGATGATATTTAGGAGCATTTAACAAGCTCATAGATATTTCTGCGAATACATAGCTCTTATAGAGAGATTCTACAATCTACTATATAAATACATTTAGGGGCACTGTAGTTTGGATGGCACTTGTTGTTTTGTTATTGTTAGCGAAATATTATTTTATAATGATTTTTTGTTTTCTTGGTATTTAATAAATCAAATTTCTTATACAGTGTGGTGAAAAACTTTTTTCCTAACATCAAAGGAAGCCAATGAGGCATAAGGTGGTTTCAAAGTAGGGGGAAGTCATTTCATTAAATACTTATAAATTTTACTTTCAAAGCGAAAATGATTCTGTTGTAGCGGCATAGCCGTGCTTTTCGGGTGATTTTGTTGTAAGTGGGAAACATTAAAGGACTGGTTTTGTAGTGAGAAGAGGAGGACTAAACAGAAAAGCATCGATGCAGTAAGCCGTTCCATTTTGCAATCTCTGAAGCGAGCAAACTAGTAGTCATTGCTCTTTATTTGTTCAGTTATAATTTACAGCGAATTTTGCATTAAGACCTTTGTTTTTACGTATACAAGATACTTGCTGTACAGAAGCTTTTAAAACGCGATTGGCAAAATCACCTAGAAATGATATGGAAACATCTTGAATCAGTTAATAAATAAAACTTTCGTTATGATAACCATCTACAACTAACGTGTTACGGTTTGGTATGTGGTAGGTACAGTTGGGATTGTTCGCACCCAATCACTATGCATTTCAACTGGAAAACGTTTGGTTCTAACATGATAGAGTCACAGTCGATAAAGCAAGAGCTTCGCTTCAAGTGCTGTATGAGGTGTTTCTTGGGCGCCTAATCTGTCAACGCAATGACGTCACTTACCCAACTCTCTGAATCTTGCCTTGTGTGACTTTTTCTAGGGAGATATCTTAAGGCTAAAGTCTATAAATATTGCCTGATAAGCCCTACAAAATACAATAAGAAATCAGACATATTCAACAGATGTTTGATAGAATGATAAAGTTTTGAAATGCAACTATAATAGTTTATGAAAAATGAGAGATATCACTTCCAATTTTGCAGTTTTATTCTCTGAAAATATATTCTCTGTGTCTTTTAGCGTTTTTAATTTTTATTCAATCTGATCCCTGTATACTGCATTGTATGTAGCACGAGAATATATTAAAAATTTTCAGGAATTGCTGTAAGGGAGTACTTTTCTAAATATCTTTATATTGTTGGATTAGTATATTTCATATGAATTGATTGTTGGTATCAAATCGATGGTATCTATTGATTGTGTGGATATAAAAGAAATTCTAGCGCCAATCGGTTTTGCCTTCCATTTAAAGAAAATGAAATACAAGGCAAATGCTGCTCTTGGAGGCTTTGAGCTTTTGGAATTTAAAAGTGGCTACACACACGCAAGTGATGAACCGCGTCCAGGACGCAGCAGCTATACCAAATATGGTAAATAAAATTTCTTGGCATGGTTTTGCGAGATCGTCAAATAGTTCATTAAAAATAAGGGACACCACTTGGCCATTATTCTCTTTAAAACATATTGAAATCTAACTTCTAGTTTAGTAGTCTTGACCTGTAATAATAACTATTGTTTTTCTGTACTCATCTTGAAACAATGGGAGGGAGTTTTCGCCCAACACTGTACATTTGATTTTTTAATTAAAATTAAACATTTACAAATGACGTTTGTGGGGAGAGAAAAATTTAGAGAGTGCCAGAACCAATGTCTTATTTACTGATGAAGCGATCTTTTGGATCTGGTTTCTTCTAAAGCGGAGAGAAACTACTCCATTACTTTATTAAGCATTTTGTTAAGCTGAGCTTTAAAGTTACTTTATTAAGGCATTATGTGCAAATAAGATGGTTAAAATATATGAGAAGTTTGCTAGAAAACAGTATGGACCCCAAACATTAGAATCGACCGTGTGAGACTTGGAAAGAAGAAAATGAAAAAAATAAATTAAATTGGCCACCACATCCTTTTTTATGATTCAATTGCAAATTTTAAAATAAAAATAAGTGTTTTTAATTGCAAACTTATTTTCAGCACTTATTAACTGTTTTATGCAATTGCAAAAAACTATAACAAATTTACTGCACTCATTATTACATTTTACTACTACTCTGCAAGCACTTAATGTTTTACGAAGCATAAACTTTGCAACAAACTATTCATTTGCCAAAAATAACAACGAATTGCACAATTGCAATAATCAAATATAAACCGGAGTTATTGTTTCTACTAAAGCACCATAAAAATATTTAAAAATTAATTTTTAACGGATAAGCAGCTCCTTTATCTCGCTATAAGGTGATTGTGACACCAGCCAATTTTACATGAACATTTTGACATTTTTGGCACCCAAGTGCTTCTTTTAAAGGCCCGGAATGTAAAAAAATGTGCTCTACAGTAGATTAGACCAAGTAGAGCAGGATAATGTATCGAATTATTTGAGCTCTGTTGTAGTTTATACCGATCTCAATAAATTTTAGCATCCTCGAGAAGGCGGCAAACAATGCCAATATTCTCCTTAGTCACAGTAATTCTCTGGCGACTAGTAATCTTCATTTTAAACTACTTCCTATACTCCCACAAATTGTTTATATCACAAGTTTACTTGAGTCTTCTTAAGAGTGTTGTACCCAAACTGTGCTTTAGGTTTTCTCAAAATTTCTGTCATGAGAAACTTGATTATAACGAATTATTACTCTGGCATGGCATTGATTAAAAAAAAAAAGATAATGCGAACAGTTAACAATTTTTCATTTGCTTTTCCTCAAATTTTTTGCATGTGTATCTGACATTATCTTACCAAAAATTACAAAGGAGTTGATTGTTTAGATAAAACATTTATTTGAGATTTTCAATTTTTGTTATACTTATAGTACATTTCAATGCAATGAGGAAAGATAAAAGCAAATGTTATTTTTTATTGTTTTAACGTTGATCTCAATTTTTCTTTTTACTCTATTAAGAGCCGAAAAACATGGTTCCCCAGCGTAGTTAGTAACTATTATACTTGAGACTTTGTGATTCTAATTGTGTTTTTGGTTTGGATTGCTTATTTTCTTTATCAATATTTTCATTGATTCTTAAAAATGCTGCTAAATGTACACATTTCTCAAGAATTGTTTATTTAAATCAGAAGCATACTTTTCCAATAGCTGATTTGACCTCTATCGTATTTTGTCATTTTTTATTTGAGTGATTTGCCCTACAAATCCGAAATCTTTACATATTTTTGTATAGATTATTCTTTTTTGTGCTAAGTTGAGCTTTAGAAAATCATTTACATCATAATATGTTTCTAACCTGAAAGTTGTAGTTTAGAAAAGCCGAAATGAATATTTGACTTACTTTTTCTTGTAATGTCTGCTTTATAAACGTCAGTATCACACATTAATTTTGCTTGGTTTTTAGCATTGAAAGCTTATATTCGTTTCGAAGAGTGTAAAAGTCCCTAAGGTACTTTATAAAGTAATGGACTTTGTTGCGTTTCTATTTTTTCCTTGAAGCCTTTCATTTACTTGTTGAGGTTTTAGAAGCACATTTGCCATTTCAAGACTTTTAATTTTTTTTCAATATTACATTTGCTCAAGAGTCTCTTGGTAGGATTTGTTTGTTGAGGTTCTTTTTAAAGATAAGGAGTTCTTTTTAAGGTGAAATTGCAATGTATTAGCTTTTGGTTGAAAAACTAAAACCGTGTAGATTTGTTATTTTACAGAAAAAAATTGTTTTTTAACAAATCTCAACCATTTTTGCCACTCATTGTTCAGCGTTTATGACAAATGAAATATGAATTGAGCAACAATGTAATTCGAAACTTTATCCACAAGGACTGCTCTGTTCCATAATAATTTTAAATTACCTGATAATTACAATAACACTAATTTATTTTTACTACTGTTGTTCGCTGTATGACTACTTCTATTCGACTAGCGCGAAAGCTCGCCTGCTTCGCTTGATATTCAAACGCGCGATTCTCGATTATTGTTCGATTATTCTGAAAAATTCTGAATAATTTCTCTATAATATGTAATTTTTGTTTACTCAATTCAAAATGTTGTGCTTCTCCTGAAAGTCTGGCGCCCTAGGTTGCAGCTTACTTAGCCTATCGGTTAATCAGGTCCTGACTATACGTTTACCTTACGGCACGTAAACAAATGTAATTTATATTTGACTCGCCCTCGTATGGTAAAAATAACTACGTTAGGATTAAATTAATTTACATACCCAGATATTTACTTTAGTTCTGAGCTGTGTAGTTCCTTAATAAAATGTATTAAAACAAGTTTCTGATACTTATCTGATATTATTTTTAAATATTGTTGCCAAAGTCCAGCATTAGTAATTAATGAGTGGTTAAACATAATACTTAGCGATTGTGAATTTACGATTTATTTACTTCGGACTAACGAGATGAACTGGCGCTACAGTAGTAATGAAGTACGATGAGTTGCAAAAAGAATCATTGCTTGATGTTGAGGAAATATTAATTCTTCAGTAAATTAAGCCATAATTAAATTATGTTTAAATTAAGAAGGTCAAAGTGCTGCTCTATTGATATGAGAACACATCTATAAAATTACAACCTTCATAAATTAAATCTAAAACATGGAAAAACTTCCGCGTTTTCTTGGCCGTGTATACCTGTGTTGAAGTAGTTGTTTTGCGAGCGAACGAGGTGCGCGAACAGAACCGCACAAAGCACACCTTCACCGCTGAGCCACATACTGTACTCTAACTATTGTCGTCGATTCATCAATTAAAGCGTCAACATTTTCGCGCTGCTTTGTTGCAGAACATGCGCCCGGGCCGCCGAGCCGAGCTAACGCGCAAAACACCTCTTTGTCGCTGCCATGTTCCGCCGGCGATCGCTTTCAGCCAACTGCCCCATGCTAATGAAGAAATAAAATGCAGATTAACAATAAGGGACCGACAGTGTCGGTCGCGGTACGTGATTCGACGTCACGTGTGTAATCTTCTCTTCCAAGCAAATACAATGGAGCTGGCTGTGATGACATGCAGGCTAATTTGGAACTGTCCAGCCGCGACATCCTTTGAAAGTAAAAGTTCGCATTTCGTTCGAGGCGAACCTTAACGAGAATTTAAGCGCTAATTAATAACAGTCTTGCGACCTTTTGATGTTTGCTTTCGTTATCGATGTAGGATGTTTATATTTTGTATGAAAACTTTATCATAATGCACATTTTAAACAATTATTGTTTACTTATTTTGGTTACAAGTAAATATCGAAATGTTCCTTAGAATCTTTCGACTTTAGATCGTCCCAAATTTGTCTATGCCTTTCTTTCTTTTTTTCTGGATTTTTGCTTTCCATAGCTGTTTAACTTGTCTTGTTGCTTTTAATTTATGCAAGTGCCTTCATCAGCTGAATTGTCTTTTTTAAAAGAATTTTAGTGTGGCTCATACTTCTAGCTCTCTTCTAATTTTTATATTTCTTAATCTATTCTTTTTTGTACTTTCTTTCATTCTTCTATGTTATTTCATTTCAACAGCCTGCATTTTATTTTTCTGTTTTCTGCAGGTATCCAGGATTCGCACTCTTTAAGCACATCCATCTTTGATTTTCTTAGTTTCCTTCTTATTTATAAAGTTGCTGTTCATTGCATGATACAACTTTAAGCTTTTTTCCACTCTTTTGTTAAATTCTTTTTCCTGTCTTCCATTGCTTACTATTTGTACTCCTAAGTATTGGAAGGATTTTATTTATTCTATTTTGATTCCTTCTATTGTTATGTTAAATTCTTCTTGCTCTTCTCACACTATCATTATTTTTGTTTTATTTAACTTCATCCCATTTTCTTCTAAAATTCTATTTTAAATTTCTAATTTCTTTTGCATTTCCGTCTCAGTTCTTGTCATTATTACTATATCGTCCACAGAAGTTTCTTCTGAATTGTCTATTTTCTATAAGTTACTGTAACCGTGTTTACTTTTTTATTTGTGTCGAGTATTCCTTAATGATCCGATTTAGAATATTACAAATAATAATGGACTCAGCTCTTCTCCTTGTCTTAAGCCACTTTTTGTAATAAATGTTTCTGATTTTATGTTCTTGTAGATAATTTTGTTAGTTATTTTCGAATATTAGACGAATTATACAATTTTATTACGATTTTTGCTTTTCTTTATAATATTCCATAGTTTTTCTCGTAGAATTTTATAGAATGCTTTTTCTAGACCAATGAAGACTAATAGCACTTTTTGTTGCTACCGTAACACTTTTTGTGTTATCTGTTTTAACATAAATATATGGTCTTGTATGCTTTTTCCTTTCTTGAAACCCCATTGTATTTTTTCACGGTATTATCTACTATTAGCCCAACTCTTCTGTTTACGATGTTTCCAAATATTTTCATGGCCGTACTCAATAAAGTTATTCCTTTATAGTTATTGCAACTTTTATTATCTCCCGCCTTGTATATGGGGACCATTAACGTTGTCTGCCAATTCTTTGAGATCTGCTCCTCTTTCCATACTTTATTGCATATCTCTAACAATACTTCTATTCCTTTAGTACCTATATTTTTTATCATTTCTTTGGTTATTCTGTCTTTTCCTGGAGCTTTCTCATTTTTAGCTTTTATATTGTAGCTCTTCTCTGGTTATTAAATCTTCATTATCTTTTTCTATTATCTGCTATCGTTTTCTTCTTTCTATCTTGCTTATATAAGTACATAGCAGCTCTTTAAAATATTCCTCTCATCTATCCATTATCTCTTTTCCGTCTGTTATTATTTCCCCGCTTTTATTTTTAATGTAATTAATATTCCGAGCGTTTCTTTCCCATTGTTTTTTTTTCTAATTATTTCCATCTATCTTTCTTTACTACTGTAACTAACTCATTTACTTTTTTTTTCTTTCTTATAAATTTCATAATTTTCTTCTGTTCTACTAGTTATATATACATTCCTTCTTCTTGATCTTTATTTGTTTTTGATTTAATCTGTCCACCAAGCTGTTTGTTTTATTTTATTGTCTGTTTTGGTTACTCTACATACATTTTTAGCTATTTCAATTAACGTATTTTTTAAATTAATTCTATATCTGTTCGAAATTATTATTATCTATATTTTACCTATGCTGTCTTTTCAATTTTTCTTCTAGTAACTCTTCATATTTCTGTAATATTTTTTTATTTTTTAATTTATATGTTTTTATTGATGCATGTTTTTTTGTATTCTTCTTGTGTTTGATTTTACGTACTACTAGGTAGTGATCGTTACATATTTCAGGTCCTCTTCTTAATTTTGTGTCCATTATCGCTTTTCTAGTGTCTCTTTTAGTTAATATGTAGTCTATTATTAATCATTCTTTTCTGCTTCTTACTTCTCTTATGTATTTGTTTGTGAATTTATGTTCAAAAAAGGTATTAAATTTTGTATTGTTCTATTATTGTTTATACATTGTTATACATGTTTTTTTGCAACTTCTTGCGTTTCTTATTTTTACTTTTATTGTTAGGCTTATCTACTTTATTTTCTCCCTCCATACGTTCCATTATGCCATTGACGGATCTCAATAATCTAATGTTTTTTGTATCACGTTTTTATTTTTTTTATTTTTCAGTTTGTTTTCCTTTACTTTTTCTTTGATTTACTTTAATTTTCTTCACATCCATATTTGCATCATCTGGACTGTAGGCAGGAAGCAGAAGAACCTCGAAGTCGTCCAGCTCGTCAAACTTCTCCTTAGTTGAAAATTGATAGCAGATCTGGACTCGTTGCTCGTCGAGATTCTATCGAGGCTTGTTGTCAAGAAAAGTTGATGCAAGTGATTGACAACGAAAATCCAAGAACTGATACCATATCACGACTGCTTGATGAAAACACATTTTCCAGCGCAGTCAACAAACCTTTGTTGTTCAAATTTGATAGTCGACCAAAGCGAGATTAAAATCTCTTTTGTTGAAGCGCTGTTTGTAGTTTTGTAATTAGTGTTAGCCATTCTAAAAAGTAATTGAAATATGTGGATTACGATTGCCAACATAAAGTAATATCAGAAAAACAAAGAAATACGCCATTTTTTGGTTAATCTTGTATCTATAAAGGTTATTAAATAACCAAATTTGTATCAATTCGGTTAAAAGTTAACTTGGCTCACTGTTGTATTTTTTTTTATTTAAATTACGTATTAAATTAAAATTCGCTTATGCTTTTGAATTATACTACGTACTGTTAAAAAGCTTGGTAAATTGTGCTCAATAATTGGAATAGTTACGAGGTTACTTTAAATTTTTTTTCAAGAACTCGCTATATCTACATTTTCATAATTTGAGAAAATAAAGAAAAAGCTTTCATTTTATTTAAAAAAATGACTATTACTTAATTATGTTTTGAGTAAAACATTAATTTTGTTTAGACATTACTGTTGGTTTTTTTTTTATTGAAAAAGAAAAATAACAGCGGGTTTTAGTAAAACTATATCTTTACCTTCAAATTTTGCGTTTTTGAGTTAATTTTGGCATTTTGATTGTGTTAGGTTTACAAAGAAAGGAATTGACACGGTGTACATATTTTATTTATTCCAATAACTAGTCAAAAATAAAGTATAGTTTTAGTGGCTCTTCTATAGAAAAGATTAAACAAAAAAATGCGAAGTGAAATGTTTTAGATAAAATGCTTAAGATTCAGAGTTTTAGTTTAAATTTTTACCAAATTTGGAAGTATATGACAAAATGATAAAAATACTAAAAACGAATGAAACACGTTTTGTTTTTGCGTTCATAGCTTGTAACTTTTGTAAAAGACTACTCATCTTTGTATTCACCGTTCACATTATCAGCATCTATACTAGGCCAGTGGAGAACACATAGAAGAATTTATAATCTTTTGTATAACACTCAGCTTCTATAAATCGTTGAGATTTTTCTTGTTTGTGGAAAGCTTTAGCTATTGATAGTTATGGATATGGATAGTTCAAGACATAAATCCTTTAATGAGATTCCTTGCAACAACATTCTCTGGAATAGTTTTTTGAATCCAAACTCTTTGTATGATTCTACTTTGATTGGTATTTCCTTATCTTTGATGGTAACCTCTTTCAGATGTTCCATCTGAGATTATTCATTTTTTATAGAATTGTGGCTACTAACTTAAAGCCGAAAATATTTTCAGTGTTCATTTAATGGGTGGACAATCGTCTAGTTGCATTAAGTTTAATTATCAGATCTGTATACTCTCCAGGGATGTACACTTTGTTCATTTTTCGTAAAGCATATGTTATTGATCAAAAATCATGATCGTACGATAGAAAAAAATTGTCCCCTTACTGTCATGGTGTCAATTATTCTTCTGACAAAAAAATCCATTATATTGATTGATTGGGCCATCACTAAAGAGAAGGAGTTGCCTTACCTTATTTGACAATTCTTTTTATATAATGTAATAAGACGAAACAAACTTTATCCGAGGAGTCAATTGCTTCATATTTATGGTAAAGGTTTTTAAATCTTGATTGCAAAATAGGTTTAGCCAAATATGATGCATATAAAACACTTCTACAAATATGTGCTCATGGGACACAAATGCTTCCCCGAATTGTATTTCCGCTACAATTCTTATCGCTCATGTTAATAGAACGTTTATTCTGATATAAAAGGTTACTGAGCCTATGCACTTAATCACGTCAAATTTTATGAAAAATAAAGTAAGAACTTTATGCATATTAACATTGTAGATAAACGATTTATTTTTCTTGAATGAGGATGTTGTTCGACTACACTTAACTTTTTTAGCCTTTACAAATATTTAAAGACATATATCTTAAGTGTTTTTTCGTTTAAGTGAACATTGTTTCAAATTTGGTTTTTAGTTCCTTCATTATTTATTAAATAAAGTTTATATGGATATTTATACATCACCTTTCCAGAAATTGAATTTTGGTAATACCAGTTCACTTTTATAGTTTTTGTAACCTTCACCTTTCACTTATGCTGTGGTTGGTTGGGGGTTTCTCATTTCAACCTCTAGTTATTTTGAAATAAAAACACAAAAATTATTTAATTTGAATAACAATAACGTTTAGTAACCTTTAAGCAACAGGCAGTAACACCATGTATGGAGAAACCAAATTGGTTTACTGCGAAGAGCCCATGGGGTTTCTGTACTAAACAGGATTTTCAAGGTTATAAGTGGCATATAACATAGCGTAACACCTGCTGGGTTTCTACACTAAACGATTCAAAAAACAACTAATTTTCCATAAATGTCGCTGACAACGATTCAATTGTGACTCACGTTTTACTTTATTTTTCAATGTAATGTTGTAAATGTTATGAAACGTAATTTTGCTTTTCCTTTTATTTGACCGAAATTTTTTTCTAATCAGGACTATTTTGATTTTTCTGGACTTGTCCAAGAGAACTGAAAATGTGGATAAGGTTGATTCTAAATTTGATTTTTTATCGTTTCACGTACTTAATTATTATCAAAGTCATTTTTTAAACTTTATTTAAAATAAGTAAAACATGAGTACATTAGAACTCGAAAATAAAAGCTGATTATTTGCTATCACTATTAAGTTCCATATTAATTGAATTCTATCTCAGTGAGAGTAAAACACTGAGGCAATTGAATCTCGGTATTCCAAAGCAAATCTAAAGTTAATAATGATTCTGGTGATCTTTAGGAAATCTCTCTAAAACTTGGATTAAATGTTATAAAAAGCATTGTTGATAAGTCTATATTAGTAAACACTCTTGAATGTCTATAGGTAATTTATACACCGTTACAGGTATGTAGTACATGGGTAAAGACTAAAATATAATTGTTTGATATTGTACATAGTGATTTTTTTTCCCAGTTAACCTCACAATGTGATGAAATGGCATAAAGTGTGGTACTAAATTATTTTTCTAAATTTACGTTGAATTTAGTTCTGTATTTTAGAAAAATTGTGGTATAGTATTTTTGTTCAGGACCCAACAAATTTTTTCTTTAAACTGTTCTTGATTATTTCTTTTTTAGAACATTTGATTTACCTTTTGTTTTGTGGATTTTTATTTCTATTCGATAACCCATTGCTACATGTATATAAATGTTCATATTCAAGCGTGTAAAGTTGACAAACTAAATTTATAAAAATAATTTAAGTTTAATCTACAGTTTTTCAGATATGGCTAGTCAAATATAACAAGACTGCGATAAAATTCTCTTTATTAAGAAGTTGAAAATTTTAGCATCTAAGAGTCAACTAAAATTACTAACCAAGGAATAGACATCTATTATTAACTATAAAATTATTTATTTGAATCTGTATTTTTGTAACTTTATTACGGATAAGTTCGAGAAATAAAAATCTGGTGTGAACATCACACGACTTTCCTTATCCTATTATATATACAGTCCAACACTCGAAAGCTGATTAAAATAAACAGTACAAGATAATAATTGACTCGTACTTAAAATTTTGCTACGTCACTGAAGATAACCGTGCGAGCTCGGCTGCACAGCCTTCGCCATTATCGCCTGCGTGCTCCCTCCTAGCGGCCAAGCGCTCCCCCCCCCAACCTCCCGTAGTCGGCCCAGTAGCTCACCGAGCGCGCTGTGATTGGTCCGTTTAATTAATTTTTAATCGGCTATAACTTATTTATTTGACCTCGGATCAAAAAATTTCATAGTAATTTTTTGTTCGTCTGGGTCTCATCTATCCGATAATATAGATGTCCAGAAACATTTTATGAACACCCGGTATATTAAAAATCCTGAGCTTCAATTTTTTTTCGAGTTCCTATTTTACCAACTTTTATTTTAAATTCATGTTTATTTCATGATAACAAATCATTTTTATTCCCATAAATTTTTTGTACCTTCAACCGTTTAGATTCACGACCGCTTTCCGACCGATTTTGCGACCTTGGGACCAAACGGCTTGGCCGATTTTTACCAAAAGCTTCGCACTGCGTCCCCTACCACAAGTAATTTGCATACCAAATTTCAAGTCTCTAGCTCTTATGGTTCTCAAGATATCTTGTTTACTGACAGACCGACATACACACACACACACACACACACACACACACACACACACACACACACACACACACACACACACACACACACACACACACACACACCCACACACACGCCACACACACCACACACACACACACACCACCAAAACAACTTGGTGTCCTGAGGCTATAATTCGTCCAGAAATGGACTCAAAACATTACTTTTATAGGATAAGGATTCCATTGCTAACTATGTTTGTAACTAACATTGCAACTCCTCCTATAGTTATGAACCGATTTCAAAGGATAATATCTCATTCAAACACGTTTATTGCCAAACCTCACATAAAGATTTTAGATTTTTGATTTAGGTTACGGTTGATGTATTATAAGTCAAAATATAAATTATGATGAAATAATTAGACAGTTTTTGCTACCTATCGACCTTTCATGCACTACGTGGTTAATTTTTGCCGTTAGTAGGCGCATGCGATACAATCTTGATTTATGTGGCCCGTCCTTGAGATTTTACTAGTTTAATAATAATTTTCTAGGCTACGATTGCTTTAATACTATCGGTTTGTTTTAAGATAATAAGGATACGTGACAGAAGAAAGAAATATTCCCTATTACTTTCAGAATTCTCAATATTTTGCTTATAAATGACAAAAGCTTTTATCACACTACTATTTACAGACTAATTATAAATCACAAAATAATAAACGTTAAGTAACTGCTAGTGGTATTCAGGTTTTTGTCTTCTGGTGACAAATAGTTGTAGCTTGAACAGACGCTGAGTACGTAATATTTTTTAGTTTTGTCATCTGCCAGCAATATTTAGTATGTAAAGATTTGTGTTTATAACAATGACAAAAATGTCTGAATATCGGTTACGGAAAATGTTACTTTATTACTTCGATATCAAAAAAAAAACAACAAACAAACAACTAATGCTTAATTTCGTAGAGTGCTTGTAGAACTTTGTTGTAAACGTGTTCCACTATATACCATATGCAAATCATGGTTTACATTCTTTAATTGTGGTGATTTTGAGGTGAAAGATAAAGAATGTTCAGGGCATAAAACAAAATAATAATAATGAGAATACGAAGAATTACAGAAAGTATTTAATAAAAGTTTGTGTCAGACGCAAGAACAACTTACGAAAGCATTTAGTTTAGTTGATCTGAGATTTTCAAACGTTTTAAAGTCATGGAAAAGTTTAAAAGAAAGGAAAAATGGTGTCGTATGAATTGCAGAAGGAAAACATTCCCGAGGACAAAAATAGATATATTTAGATAATTTTAAACGCAAAAGGATATTTTGAGACCCAGATCAACCTTCAACATCAATACAAAATGAAATATTCGTGAAAAGATGCCAATGCTCTGTATTTGGTGGAACTAGAAAGGTGATTTCGTCAACAATCATTAATTAATTTGAACAGAGCATTAAAGGCCACACTCCCAGAATATGCTCAAAGACTTTTAACAACACAAAGAATATCTCACCATAGATTACTCCTTCCGACTAACAATTGTTGAAATCGATGGCATATATGCTTGCAGAATAACACTTCAGTTCACATGAAGATATCTAAAATTGAGCCTGCAAATGGACCGACGCAAAAGATGAGTCGTTCTTTTAAAGCGAAATATGTAAACAGCTAGAAAGATGGTAGCTAATCATAACTAATGCTTCGATTGATGTGCTTTTTTATTTAATTTATTTTATAAAGGATTATTTAAAAAAAAGCAAAATGTTTGAGTACCATTACATTCCAGTTTTACTTTTCGTACACTACAGTAAGATGGAAAATAATATTCCAAAGAGGTTGCTAGTCTTTTAGTCAATTTGGATGGTTTAGATGTCGTACCTAAGTTTATATAATAAGTTGGTACTTTTTGGGATTAAACATTGACGTTACTTAAAAACTCTGGTAAAGCATTGTAGGTATAACGCTTGAACTAAATGTTTCCTGTATTCTCGCATTACTAATTTTTTAGTCAATATGAAGATATTAGAACAAAAAGTATCTTCGTCCGTTGCGCAGGAATTATTATCAAGTTTCTCATGACAAAAAGCATAAAATTGTCAAAAATTTTAACATTTAGAGGCACAATGTGGGGACAATACTCTCAAGAATGCTCAACGTGTAGTAGAAATAATTTTTGAGTAAATGAGAATCAACTAAAAATGAATGTCACTGATATCACCCGATTATCAGAGTGACTGATAAGAATATTTGCATTGTTCGCCGCCAAATAACTGCCGATAAAATTATCTCTGAGGTCGGAATAAACTACGGTAGTGCTTAGGCAATCCAAAATGTTATATACAGCTGCTCAAATTGAAAAGAAATTAGCATGTGTTCTCAATTACCTGTTGTTCAAAAAATGTATTTCTAAAGAGATTATGCGGAAAAAGTGTATATTTCATTCATCTACGTATATGTCTTCAAGCAATATGACTTTACAGTAATATTACAACTTTGCCCAGAATGGTGTGGCTTTTTGGATTCTTATTTTTCAAAATTTTTTTTACTGTTGCATTTTAATAACAAACATTTTTTTTTAAAACAGGACGTTGACAAAGGGAGCATGTTTTTTTTTAGGCGAAAACCACTCAATAGTAAAACTTAGTATTACGCAAGTTTGAAAATTGAGAACTACGATATAATAAATAATTTAGATCATTTAGAATTTAGTTGTTTTGTCATCTGGATTACTAGTCAAGGCATATTTTTCTTTACAAATTTTTTTACATTGGCTTGCTTTTTTAAATGTGAAATTAAGTTCTGCAAAAATGTGCCAGTTTATCACAGCCGGCTATCTTACTGATTGCTTTTAAAAGTTATATGCATATTATCATCATGACATTTTCTCTATTCTACGTAATGTCGTGTCGACACCGTTGCTTGTGGAATTTTAATGGGGTAACGGTGATTTTGATGACCACGTACACTAATTGTAAGGTTCCGCAGATCTTATCGTTCACTGCCAAATTCAAATACCGTTTCGCATACTCATTTGAATAATTTTTATGTAAAGCTGTTTTTTGGTTTCTGCTCTACTCTATCTTAAAAACCAGTTTTTAAACTGCTCGTTATCGCGCTCGGTAGCGATAGAAATGTTTTGACCTTCTGAACTTGCTCGATATAAGACTAATATTCTTATCATCACACTACGCAAGATTTTTAAATGCTAGCTTTGCCCATTAAATAAATCTCTATATACATATCTTACTGCAAATCTCAATAATTGATAGATCATACGTAAAATATTTAAACTTTGCGATCGGCGACTTTAATGCTTTGACGGATGTCATTTACAGTTCTTCCGATTAAGAAATTTGCCACACCATAAAAAAAATGTTGAGTTATTATTGTTAAAATGCGTTGCAAATTTTCGGTAACAATTTTATTAGCTGAAGAATTATTAAAAAACTTGGTTAAACTGGATTGCTAATGGATGCAAGACTTTGAGAGTATTAATGTGGGATAAGGTCAGGTGAGAATATTGCCATTGTTGGTAAATGTGTCCTTGCAAATACTCAGTGTTGCGGACAATACTTGAATATTTTGAAGCTCCTTTTAGTGAACACTCGCTAAAGACCTACAAAATCCAAACGACGCAATAGGTTAACCTGGCTGACAATTCTCACTGTCGGCAAATCATCAATTGGTTTCTTCTTTAGCGATGAGGAGTACTTTCAACGCGACGGGTTTGCGAAAAACAAAGTTGTCGCATTTGGGATTTGAAAAATATTCACATTAAAGGCAAGTGCATCTTCAACGAGTCACTTTTCGGTGTGGATTTTAGGCAGATGATGTGATAATTTCAGAAAATATTTCTTCGAAGATGTTGCTGAAAATACTGTAACTGTAAATGGCGATCATTATCATTACATAATAATCAAATTTCTTCACACCATTCGGGCAAAATACACCTGGAACAAATGTGGTTCCAACAGGGCGTCGCCACCTGTCATACAGATCGATTTACTGCACCAACAATTTTCTGACAGCGTAATTTCGCAAAATGCCAACATCAACTGGCCACCACTATGATATAACACCGTGTGACTTCTTTTTGTGCAGTTATCTAAATCCAAGGTTTATACCAACAATTCGGTTTCTTTCTTTTTTTCTTCTTAATCCTTTTGTTCTTTTACTGGGCGTTGGATGTTGACTCCAGCCATTTCTTCCATTCCTTCCTGTCCTCCGCACTATCTCTCATTTCCTCTATGGTCTTGCCTTTCTTTATCTCCAGTTCTTCAATTCTGTCCCATCAGGTCTTCCTTCCTTTCTTTTTTCCACCCTTCTTAGTTGTATTACTTTTTTACGTCGATTTTACATTACGTTTTTGTATGCTTTCCGTATGCTAGTTTTTATTATCACCGGTTTGTGCTCTGTTCTCAGTTCTGCTTCTTCTTCTATTTTACCTCAGTGATACATTTTTTGGCTTCTTGTGTGTAAAGCATAAAGTTCGCTTCAAAAGGTATACCACCCTTCTCTAAATTGGTATTTTGCCATTATTGTTGATTACTTTTTCTCCGTCTCTTCCGTATGGTCCAATGCAACCCATTCCCTTCCTTGGGTTATTCCCAATTCTTGTGTTACAGTTCTCTATGATTATTAGGTTATTATTTTTCAAATCTAGTGTCTTTTGTAGTTTTTTGTAAAAGTTTTTTTCTCTTCCCCCTGGGGGTATAACTGTATGATGCCTACTTTTTCCTCAGTTTCCATAAGTCTGTTGAACACGAGCTCAGTTTCCAATATGTCGTCTGGCACCCCCAAAGCTAGTTATGTTAATAATAATTAGTTGATTTGTTAGTTTATGTGATTTTATGTTAGCTACGATTTTAATTTGTTTTGCCTTGCCAGATCATAGAGTTTTTTGTAAAATTTTTTGATCCGAGGTCAAATAAAACGGACCAATCACAGTGCGCTCCTGGTCGACTGCGGGAGGACGAGGGGGAGGGCTTGGCCGCTAGGAGGGAGCACGCAGGCGATACCTTCAGTGACGTAGCAAAATTTTAAGTACGAGTCAATTATTGTCTTGTACTGTTTATTTTAATCAGCTTTCAAGTGGTGGACTCGCACCTCGTCCTTTTTTAAAATAACAAGTTCCGGGACAAGAGCAGCGCAGGGCCGATATGATGGACCCGGTATAATATATAATAATAGGATAAGGAAAGTCGTGTGATGTTCACACCAAATTTTTTATCGGATGTTCCTAGTAGCCATACGAGAACATTTGTTTTTTTTAAAAGCACTCTCATTAAACCACATTTAAATCTGTTGTTTTCCAGATATCTTTAAGACAACTCACCGTCTGCTTTACCCATTATTTAGTGTGCACATTGATACACGTGATTCATAAAAATGTCTCCGTGTGTTTTTGGATCCTACTAATCGAAGAAGTTTTGTCTAACGCTTCTATTAATCGTTTTGAATCGGGAGCATTCTATCCTTATCCATTATAATGGTTTGACAAAGTTTTGACTGTTACCGCCATCTTCAGACTCTTTACAGTTGCACTTTGTTTTTGGCTCTTAGGTTTCTAAGACTACCATTGCTTAGAGGAAGGGGAGGAAAAGCGTCAGCAGGATTTCTTTTCTCCCCTCTTATTTGATCTTTATTTTTTCGGCCTTCCAATTTTTTTCTTTTGAGCTCCCTTAAAGTTGTTTCGGTTACAGCTTCATATTAGAACTGCTAATCATTACAATTTCTAAGTTTGGTTTTATGGTTTTAGATCTGGCGGGTAGACCCTCTCCCTGACATTTAGTTACCTTTATGGAAATTACTGTCTTCTGATAAAAGTGAAAGTTCTATTTCTTCATCCACATAGTCTTCTGTTTCCAAATCTTTATCTTTTGTGGCTTTCACCTACATCTCTCAAGTATGTGAGTATGAAATAGAAAGTAATTCATCACGCTATAAACTCTCTACTAATGTGAAAGGCGTTTATACAACAGGATGTCCTTGGTTCTCTAAGGTTAACTGTTAATGAATAAGTTTCTCTCTGTTCTTACATTTCATCAACGTGCATAATATTTTAGAAATTGAGAGTTTTGTGTAGTGGCTGTATATTCTTTCTGGGTAGGTCTATTGGTCACATACTTAAAATTATATAGGTTGAAGGAGTTTAGTAGCTGAACAAAATTTAATTAGATTAAAAATAGCAAATAGCCAGCGAAAGGATTAGAGAGGGAAAGAGTTAAAGAAGAACTTAAAATGTACAATATATATTAGAAGGGGATGCAGATGTAATAAAGAATTGGCTGTACAGGATCAACTACAACCTGAAATGCTAAAAATAATAAGTTAAAAAGGGATAAACAGTTACGTAAAATTACAGACCTTACAACGATGACTACGATAATTCTAAGGAATTAGCAAAAAAGGTGGTATTCATGCGTAAGAAAAAATTGTTTAATGGTGCAAAAACTTCAGACAAATATTTGTGTCGATTGTTTCTTGAAAGTCTACAAACTTTAAAATAAAACACAAACTTAAATATATTCTGGAAGACACATTTAGGAAATAAATTGAATTTTAAGTCAACGCAATTAAGTGAACAGTTTTTAAAGCGTAAAGACAAAATATACTTATATGCAATAGACCTGTCAAAAGCTTCGGATAAACTACTGGTTTGCCTCCTCCCTGCTAATTATTTCGAATTAATTATAAAGATGGTATGTTTTTCACTGTAAAAATGCTAGTTAAAAGTAATTTCCATGGAGCTTCCATTAATAGAGAATCAAAATGGCGTTTAAAATTTTTAAATGAGTTGCATCGGTTACTCTGGTACGAATAAAACAAAAAAAATAGCTTGCATTAAAAAAAGTATTATCAAAAAGTGCATCTACCTAGATATAAGCCCAAATATACTCTTCTTTGCCTATTTGACATTGAAAAGGCGAGAAGAAAAAGTTACTGTAATTTAAGGGTATACGTGATCACGATTTTGTTTCAAGATGGTGACCAAAGTTGAAAACTATTTTTTAAAAGTCTAAAAGAGTAAATAAACAATATTTGCTTTTCGTTTTTAAATTGCTTACACTGTTTGATCGATGCAGTATGTTGGGGCTTTATTTGTGATATAATGTTTTTGTTTGTCTCTCCGACTTTTGAGAGACAAGAAAAAAGGTATTTTAATTTCTCAGTTTGCGTGGCCTCTCTTTTGGTCCAAAATAGTAGCTGAAGTCAAGAATATTTTTTTAAATATCTCTATGAGTAGAGAAAAGACAATCGGTTACGACTATGGCAATGAAATAAAGAAAATTCAGCCGCCATTTGTTCTTTGAAAGCGAGCGGTTTTGAAAAAGTATTTGCAAAAGGCTCTTTAGTCGATGTTTTTCTTCTGTACAAAAATTAAATTATAGCAATGGTAACGTCAAACTCTTCTTTATCTGTGCCTATCCGCTTTTCCAACTATCAAAGCTTATGGAAATTGGAAAAGTATTTCCTGTTACCTTGCAATACTGACGCATTTCTCGAGCCGGAAGAGCGCTTCAGTGTAATTAAATTAAGTTCTGAAAACAAACGCGATCTGACGCTTAGCAGCAAATCACTAAAGTATAACGCATGATGTCATGTGCGCGTCGATGCATTGGTAATGCCAATGCTAGTTTGTTTGAAGCTTCGTAATTTACGACTTAATTGCGTTAAGTTTTTGTTGATCCTTTGTTAACGATTAGTTCTAATTAATGTTTTAACGTTTTAGACTTATTTGTTACTAATTTGATTGTTGAATTACCTCTAAACGTAACTAAATGGATTCACTTTCAGCAAAGAGAAAAAACTCTTACAGCTATCATATAAATGGAATTGGTACGAATTGTATGGTAAATTGAAATTTTTTTTAAATAATGTAAATGCATATAAATGCACACATGGCCTAAGTATCATAAGTTTGCTTAAGGGTAATGACAAATGACGAAGCATATCACTTATCAAAGTGACAATTATTTTAGAGAGAATAAAAAAAGTTTCTGGGCACATGGGCGTTAAGCAAATGTGGGCGGCGTGGTGACAGAAAATTCGAAACAAAGTCCAATAGCTAATAAGTCTATGTAGAGATTAGGCAACACAAACAATAGATAATAAAATTTTAAGCACCGTTAAAGTACATTATAAAGTATTTCTAACGAGAGAGAAATAAATTGTTTAAATTAGCCACAAAAATAGCGTATTGTATTTCAGTTGCATAAACCATTATTTATTTTTGTACAATGTTGTTAAATAGCCAGCTTTTTAAATATTTCAAATTTAAAACATTGCAAAATGAAAGTTTAAGGACGTTCCTTAGCAAATGAGGCATTGAAAGTGCATCTACATAAGTCGTGTGGCTTTTAAATAATTACTGAGTTGATTTTAAAGTTCAACAGATCTTGAAATATTATAGCTTTATTGGATTACGCAATCTATTTTATAGCTCTAATAAATTACTGTTCAACCTTTATTTATATACCAGAAATGAGTTTAAAACCAGACTTTTACTTGGATTAATAAATTATGACTGTGAAACAGAATGTTTAAGGTTTTTTGGTACATTAAAAATAAATTTTCATCAAATTTTTGTAATTCTGTTTAAACAATACATAAAAGAGTAATTATAAATATCTTTTATTAAAATTACGTATTTGTCCAGTTAGCTGCAGTTGTTATGAGACGAGTTTTAAATTATAAGGCCATTGGGCCTATTTAGAACCGTTGATTGTAATTGAAAAGTTCTTAATTTCACTGCTCTATGTAAAAGTATTATTAGTAACGTACGAAATATCAGATACCATTGAAGGACTGGACCGGTAAAATATTTTTGTATAAGGTTTTGTACATTTTATATCTTGAACATGAGCAGATTGGTCTTAATATAAATTAATACCATTTTATACCGAGAAAAATATCATTATTATATCACTTACTGATATCAACAATTGATATAAGAATCAAAGTTTTATAAGAAAAATACTACCTTGGTTTCTCTACATACAACTTAGCCAGTTATCTAGCCTCTTACAAAACAAGCCACATCATATATATGAAATTACTACCATTTCTTAAAAATTCTCGAATTCTTTCCCATAAGTACAGATTACTTAATGATAATTTCATCCCTGAAGCTTTGCAACTCCTGAAATTTACTTACAATCTAGAAAACATTTTTAAATCAAATTACTACTGCCTGTGTATCTTTTTTTATTTTTCAAAACAAATTTTATTGCTGAATCAGTAATGGTTCTATGGATTCTCTCTCTCTCTCTCTCTCTCTCTCTCTCTCTCGAGAGAGAGAGAGAGAGAGAGAGAGAGAGAGAGAGAGAGAGAAATATGAAAAAAGAGAAAAATGTAGGCAAAAGCAAAGATCCTGACAGAAGACTGGAAAGAGTGTAACAATTATAGTACCCTACTAGCATTTAGGGTAGTAGGAAAAATAATAGGGCAGTATAATTCAAATCATGCATAAAATTGTTACACTCTTTCAAGTCTTCTGTCATATTTTTTACTAATTTTTTTCGAGCGAGAATCTAGGTGTTTCTTTTTCCTATTCTTTTTTGTATTTTGGCTTCTTAATTTTCTCTAATTGTTTTAGTTTCGTATATTCTATTGGTGTCCCTGTCGAATTTGTTTATCTTCAAACTTTAGTGTAGGGTGTATCATCACGGAATTTCATTTTATTTCAATGCTTCTTATTTTAACATTTGTTGTAACTTCCCTTTCTCTTCTCATGCATTTTATTCCAACAGTTTAAATTTTGCTTTCTTGTTTATTGCTTAGCTTCCAGGCCAACTTAAGTTAATATCGGTTGATATATTGTTTTAAATATTTTTATTTCTGTATTTTAGAATATTTCACTCTTATTTATGAATTTATTGTTTAGTGTATAATTACGTTTTAGTGTTTTTGAATGCTTGTATCTGTTTTTTCTTGGTCCTTACCAGTCACCATCACTCTAGTTATAGTTTTATTTATCTTCGTTTCTATTTCGTTTGGTATTGTGATCCACAACTCTAAATTTGATTGTAATTTGTTCTCATCTTTTTCCATAATTACCACGCTATTAAAGAATATTTTTTTACATTTTTTTAAATTTAAAATGTAAATTTTTGTACTACATTATTTACATTAAACAATCAAAACAGTAAACAAATAATTTCATCAAGTGAAAAAAGAATAACTTACATACATACCCATAAGCGAGAGAATGCCGGCTTAAGAAAAAAATTCCAAGTGCATAGGAAGTCCTGTTATATTCAGTTCTATACAATTATTATAAAACGAAAAAATCGACAAATTATTATTTTAAACACAAAACCGAAAATTTGAGCACAGATTTATTTAAAATCGGCTAGTTAATATTTGCCTTTATAAACCTGTTCCCTGTCCCCCTCTTGTCAATTGTCTGTATTTATTATCTTTACTCCGAGGTAATCAAGACCTATCATTTGTTCAATAATGTTTCTCTCTATTTCTAATTTATATTGTGCATATTATTTATTTATATTTGTCATCTTTGTTTTCCTCCTTGATATTTTTATGTGCGATTTCTGATAGATGAGATATAACTGATACAATAAACGTTGCAGATCATCTTCATTCACAACTGTTAAAACTGTATTGTCAGCTGAAATTTCTGGTTATTCAAAGCTATCGTTTATTACTTTTTATGTTGTATGTATATCTTTTATAATTTTATTCAGACTTACATTAAATAAGAAAATACTTAATAAATCGTAGTATTGGATATCTTTATTCATATTTCTTTATACCATTTTTTGTATACACATTTGATGAGAAAAAGTTATAGTTCTTAAGAATTATCAGTACGTTTTATAGCTGTATAATGTCGAATGCTTTCTCTATATGTATAAAACACATTTTAATGATTTTTTTATGTAAATATAGCATCTGTGTATGAGCGGCATTTATAAAATTTCTGTTGCTAATCATATATATTGAAATTAGCCGTTGGAGTTTGTATTCAATAGCTCTTGTTGTTATTATTTAATATACTACTAAATAGATAAATATTTCTGTAGTTGCTAGGCTCTTTTTAAAAAGACAGACAACAATTCTGTTTTTTATTCCTCCTGAACACACACCATGAATATTTTCTATATTAGACGTGTGATCTTAGTTTGTGTAGCTAATTCCCCATATATTAATCGCCAGAGTGGTCTAAGCGGTTGAGGTGCGGACAGACCCGGGTTCATTTTCCGGAGCTTTCTGATGCCTGGTGGGCGGCCTACTCAGTCACTAAAAATAATTGAGAGTACCTGTGCTCACTTGGAACAAGGGGTAATAATGGCACTGTATTAGAGATGGTGCGTGACGACCGGGCAGTAAAGTCGGACATATAAAAGCCCCAGCCTCTCAGTTTGCAGGTCGTGCTCTCACGCGAGGCATTAGTGCCATTATCAATCCCCCACATATTAGCATTTTGTTAGTAATTTCATCCCTGGAGATTTTCAATTTTTACGGTATTTAATATCTTTCAATATTTTTTCTTCTGCTTGTACCATTGTCTTTATGCTTGTCTGTCCTTCTGTCTTTTATTATGATGTTATCATGGTATAAAGTCGTAAAGTGATTAACCAATTTTTCGTACCGATTTCCCGACTTACATTGATATATTCTAGGTTATTCTGTTTTTGATTGAGTAACAGTCTTTATATTTGATGTTGCATTTTATATACGCTTTTTAATAGTTTTAGTTGATGCTTTTTGTCGGAGAATTTATATGGTTTTGGATTCCCTTATGTCTTTTAATTTTCTCAATGGTTTTGTTTGTTTTATATTTTAGGCATTGTTATTTCTTTGCAAAACCATATAGTTCTTTTGTTTTTATTATTTTTGTTAATTTTCTTAGTTCCCAAGTGAATAATTGAACTTTGCTCTTTTGTACTACTTATATTTCATATTATGATCAAAGAAGGTGTTGTTTAATTTAAATTAGTTGTCATCACAGAATTGTATTAGTAAGAAGTGGGTGACTTCCGACTTTTGCATTAGAATTTTCTAAGGTTTGTATTAATTCATTAGAAGATATTTCGAATTTTTTGTAGAGTCTCGTAGAGTTTTTCCATTTGTTCTTTTGGTTTACACTCTTTTAGAGCATAAATATTGAATATATTAAGTTTTGAATTATAAAGCTTGTTCATTGTTATTATTATTGCTATGATAGATTATTCGTACCTTTTATACATGTTAATGTCAACCCTTGTTTTTACCATTGAATCTTTTTTATACTATTATGGATCAGAATATAATCCTCATTGAGTATTGCCTAGTTTTCTTTCTTTTTGATTTTCTGTGATGCAGAAACGTTTATTTTGTGTTTTTGCATTTTCATGGCAGTTCTTGATTTCCACTATTTTATGAAATATTTCACGACCCTATCTTTAGGGTACCCTTTCTCTTGAGTTTATATTTTTATTTAGAATCAATCTCATCACTTCTGAAGCTGTGATTTAGTTCCAGGAGCTTATATTCTTTTTACGGTTGGTGGGGTGGTAGCCTGCCCCAATAACTCTCTTTTCTTCCCTAGCTTAAAACCAGCAACGATGACCATTAGCCATTGTAGACGGATTTTTTAAATACCTACTTTTGATTTTATTTTACTTCTTGCGAACAGGTTGCTGTATTTTGAGCATGATACCTAATTAGCTGTATTATTGATATTTATTGATTGCGCCTGGCAGTTCTAAATACTACTCTCTTAGAAAAAAGTGTTTCCAGATTTTTATAAGACCTTGCATATCAAACAACATTTATAACTTGTTAATTTATTATTTTCATATACAATGCGCTTACAAAACTATTTAACATTTTTACATAAAATGAGCCACTGAGAACTTTATTGAAATTGATCACGATAAAATTCAGACAGTACTCAATTTGTTGACATAGAGAGTTCTGTTTTCAAATTTATCGAGTACTTCGAAACGAGTCATACTATTTGTTTCTTGATTAAGGCCTAAGGTAGCCAAAGGAAATAAACCATTTTGAATGTGGTCGTGCAAAATGGTATGAATTGTGGATACAAAAATGTTTATACACCTAGCTCAGACTCCAATACCTGGAAATGAGAAATTTTTTTCTAAGATCCCGATACCAGCTGAATATTATCGTACGATCAGGACTAAAATAACTCAATATAACTAAATTTGTCACGACGTGTAACCATCAAATTGTACAATATTGCAACACTTTTCTAGTACCTTATGTTTGTATGTAGATCGTCGTGGCTTAAGAATAAAGAGATTTAATTTTTCACGTAGTGAGATAATGACATTCAAATTAGGGAAAAAATTAAAGATTGTATCTATTTACTATGTTAGAATTTTTTATAATTAAGTGGATGAACCAAATATAAATCGGGATTTATTTCTTACACTCCAAGAGGTGAACGGAGGGAAGTATAGCTTTTGAAGCTATAAGTAGGAATACTTGAAGGGGATTGCCCCTGTAGATTATTTTGTTATTATTGCAATCTCATAAAATTTCTTACGATAAAGAATTTAAAACTGTCAGAATTTTTGAGAATATTTAACGCACATTTCGAGGACAACACTCTTAAAGCGATTCAAATGTAAGCGTAACATAAACGGTTTTTGATATGATGAGAAGTAGTTGAAAATGAAGGGTTGTAGCTTATTTATAACTAATTATTTTAACAAAAAATTTTACATCATCGATATAAAATTACCATATGATAACTTTAATTGTAACCATAACAATAATTTGGATGTTAAATGTACTATATAAAAACTTCTTTTTAATAGAATGAGGTATTAGCATAATCTAGTTCTAAAGGTTAAATGTTGATGGACATAATTAATTGCAGCATTCAAATAGGTTGGTGGTGTTTTCATAGATTACAGTAATATTTACAGTTATGTATAACAAAATTTTTATTTCTGATATTTATGTACATCAGCCTGAAAACAGCTTTTTACTTTTTTTTTATCGCATGCCATTAGCGTAGCACTAACATTTAATTATACAAGTATTGAAGTCTTCTTCGGTTTTCTTGTATAGCGATGTTAATGATGTTATTACCCATAAAGAAATCTGTGGCAACAATATTTATATAATGCGGACAAGTTCCCTTCCCTTATCCAGAAATTTAAAGGCACGTTTACTTCATTGGCCATGTGACGTACACCGTTATCTAAGTGAGTCAAAATATATATTGCATCAGTTGTTAATGTACCCATAAGCGCACAAAATGGCGTTAAAGAGTGAAAATGGTCGTTTACTGCAACCTTTAAGTAGTTGTAAAGATCGAGTGCATTTTTCTTGTTGCCCCACTTATGTGGTACCGGATGCCATAGTCATTTGTTTTCTAAAATATTGCAGAAAATTTGTTCCTAATTTCAGTAACTGGTAATTATAAACTTACTCGATAGTTGATCACGGTTGTTATAACGTACGATAAGTCTTTTATTCGCGGCCCATATTTCTTCCAGCGTCGGGCCATCACCATGCTCATAACCATCGGCTGGTAAAATATACTTTCCTAAAACTTTTTGTACAAGTTCTAATACTTCTTGATGATGTTTGTCTTTGAACGGAGAAGGCACTTCAAAAGAGTGGAAGTGTAGTACAACCACTTCAGTTGGGGCCTTTTCAAGGAATTTTGCAATACGTCGAAACTGCTCTCCCATTTTTGAAACACTAATTATGCCGTGGTTGATCCATAAACTCTTTGTGATGGATATAAGAAACGCATGTAGATATCATGACACCTTGGGTTTCTGTTCTTATACAAACCTACTATAACATCAAAATACCTTATACCCGACACTAGCTGTCCCCAAAAATTCATATCCTGGGTATAAGTGTACCTTCCTACTAGACCTACCTTTTCGGTGGTCCAAGCTCCTGAAACATGAGTTCCAGGAATCAACATTTTACCTATTCTAAGCTTTCCAAATCTACGACATAATACGGAATTATTTTTAAACGTCGAAGACCATTAAGCTGAGTTCGTACTCTTTTATCCAGGTCGGTTCAATTTTTAAGCAAACTGTGTCTACCACGTTCTTTTGGTAAACAGATTGAAGTATATATGGATAACACAAACTGTCTTTTGCAAAATAGTTTTCTTCTTTTCATTTACCAGGAAGTTTAGAACTATCAAATGGCACATCACTTAAAAAATAACCTTTGGTATCGTTAGTTACCGAAATCGTTTTTAAAACATCTTTATATTTCTAAAATATTTGATTAGGTAAGTCAATATTGATAATATCAGAAGAAACTTACCAATGGAGAAGGCAGTTCATAAGACAATGCTAATGTGTCTGGAAGCAAAGAGCAGCTGTGTGTAAAATCCCAATTAATTTCCAGATATTTCTTCACGGCATTTACGGTTAAAAATAGATCTCCACATTTGTTAACTGAACATATGAGTAAATAAGTTTTGAGGGCCGATGATAAAACTTTCACATTAAAAAAGTTTGTTAGTTATCGTTTGTTAGTTACAATAACCAGGTGCAAATCATTGTTGGAAAGTCGCATCTAAAATCCCTGTATAGTTTCATCTCTAGTGCCTTTTATTGTTGTAAATATAAGAGGTTGTTGTAAAAATTGAGATAAAATATTAAGTTACAATTGATACAACAGATAAAAAGTAAGTATAATAAATGAGTGTGATTTAAGATATATTATATAATTACGTATTTTTCAATATTTTATATTTCTTTTAGTGTTATTGTAATATAAATAATTAAAATTCTAATTTGTATAATTGGTTGCCTAAGTTTTATACTTGTAAGCAACTGTAGTAATTTGAAGTAGTTGTGTACTAAATTAAATGAACGCTAAAAATTAATTAATAATGCATAACTTTGTATTGCTAAAACAAATCATCTTATCCGCTTCTCCATTTACCGCTAGGTGTCGAGGTTAAAACAAATTTAAGTTTTTTAGTTGCTATTATTAGATAGTTGTTAAAAACAGTTTTTTCGAGTGAAGTATGAGGAAAAATTGAGAATTACTAGTACTGCAGCTTTAAGGTTTATTGTACTATACTACTCATGTAGTTACTTATTCATAGTCTATATGAGACTAAGTTGCCTTTCCATCTTATTTTTTATAATTAGAGTCTTTCAAAAGCTATTTTTTCTCAAAATTGAATGTCTCTATTGGGTAAAAGGTTTGCAGTCAAATATAATATCTGAAGCTGTTTCATCCTCTTTATTATCAAGCCTAGTTAGACAAAGGGGCTTACTGCTAAAAATTAAGTCGGTGACTACTTACATATAACCATTTTTTTTAATGAAAATATCTTTTTAACTGCAAAGTGCGATTTTGATTACCCCAAATTCTAGTTTATGTTCAGTATAACTGGTGTTAATTCTTTTTTGCTAATACATCAGGTTTTCTTTCGTAGTATACATATGTTATATCTGTGTTTCTGTCCTATAAGGAGTGAGTCTATTGTAGTTTGAGTTTGTTGCAGTTTAGAATCGAAGCAGGCTGCTATCTGTTAGGCTAAGGATATCTCACCTTGATGGTGTCTTTGTAAAATCGCACCCAAACACACGCGAATTTTCCGCTTGAAACTATAGCTTATTGAACTGAGGAGATCCTGCATCCCACAACTCCAATATCACTGCTAATTATAAATTTGTTTGTTTACAAGATTAGTTTTTATATTTAGCAGAGTCTACTTATATGTCTTTCATTCCATTTAAACAGAATTTTAAAAAGTTTATTGTAGTTTTGGTTGAAGACAATCCAAGCTACATGATGCCAAATTTGTAAGTCTTCAGTACTTTACTAGCAGCTGTAGGTGGACTTAGTGAGTCAATTTTTAGTTTTTTTCTTAGTCTTTATTTTCTTCTGTTTTTGAAACTTTCGTTTGACGGTTTCAAAGCCAGATAATTTTTCCTCGAATATTCAAGGTTTTCGAATCATGACTATGCCAATATGCTTAGAGACCAGGTATTTAAACTTAATTTGAATATCCTTTAGCATCTTCTAATTTGCTGGATTTCTTTAAAGTTCCAAAAGTTTTTTTAATAAATTTGTCTGTTACAGCCCATTCGCCATACAGTTCTCGTTTTTGTGTTTGTAGCACAAAAAGCAACTTGGTGAATTCCATAACTTCCAAATCAATTGATTTTTCAAGTACTACTTTAATCTGTAGTTTAGTCTTTACTCATACCTAATATTGTGGCGTTTCCTCCAATAGCTACTTATTTGTGTTTTTATTTGCATGGGACACTACATGGATACTTACATCAGGTTTGTATTCGAACTTTTTTTGAGTCCCAGGATAGACTTTCAATATTATGATCATCTCTAAGGCTGATACTAATTAACTATATGACTGTCGTAAAATTGTAACTGTTTAACTCACTTCCCTAATCTTTCTTGGTACTTACAAATTGGGAAAAGGTGGACTTTCCTTCATTTAGGTTTTCGGTCATTTTCGATTGCGCTTTAGCCCTAATGGGTTTAGCTCTTCTAGTTTTCATCATTATTATTATGACTGATTTTCCGGCGATGTGCCTTTCTGTACTTTATTCGAACATACAATATTTTGGAGTAATTTTAAAAAGGCGGTTCTTAAATGCCCAATCGACTCATTTATATATAGATTTTCATAACAAATTCAAATTTGTTGCTAGTGAGAAAACATGCACTAGACTAATTTTTTCTTGTGTCTATTTTTTTGTTCGATTTAACACTCTTTATAAATTAAGAATCTATCTTCCCTAGATTTTGGTTCTAGTAATAGTCAGATCAGTAGATTACCATTAAATCTTCGGATTAATTGTAAACAGTGAAAACCAAAACTCAGATTACAACATACCCCTTAAGAACGAATACAACGCTTTTATTGATTTTTTCCCCGTAATACGTGATGATATTCAGTTTGTGTCGTGATGTGTTTGATGTTTGGAAGAGTGACTAGGGTCTCTGATTATTTGAAAATGTGAGAACCATCTCACCATATCTTGTGAAGCATGGTGGTACAGGTAATGTTGTAGTACTGCGAATGCGAATATATTTTAAATGTTATGTCTCTGGTTTATCATTCAATAGTCAGCAAAATAATATCTCTTTTTACTTTTACCATAAAATTTTAAAAGTTGTTTAAAATCGCGCAGGGTACTTTGTTTTATTTTTTGTATAAAGTTTCTAGTACTAAAGTAATAATGTGTTGCATTTTCTTTGTAATGGTTCTAAACCAGACATATATTAAGAAGAATCTAATGAGCTGGTCATATTTTGTATTTTGGGTCTGGTAAATATGTATTGTTTTATTAACCAGTAGAAATAGACAAGTATGAGTGTTGCAGCTGAAAGGTGAGATTACAAAAATATTTTCATATTAAATTAGTTTAACTTTTATACATGTGTATTTAATAATTTTTAAATTTTTAATTTATTTTTTTTGTGAACTAATATCAGAAAAAAGGAAAGCGAGGAAGAGATGGCATCAGACCAGAGCTCAGCAAGATAAAACTAGATTGAATAATCTTACATCTCAGCTAAGAAATGAAATTAAGCAGTTAAAAAATGATACCATCAGTGAACATCTGCGTGGCCTTACTAATGATTCTAGTACTGAATATTCTTTATGGAAAACCACTAAGAATCTAAAAAGACCTATTATGCAAATACCTCCGATCAAAAATGAGGACGGAGCTGGGCCAGAAGTAATGAACAAAAGCTGCAAGATTTGCCGACAATCTCGAAAAGATATTTCAACCCAATTTAACTGACGATGACAAAACACCACCGCCCTATGACATCAAGCAAGAAAGAAAAATAAAATTCCACCTGTCACTGTAATTGAAATTAAACAAGAAATAAAAACTAATATCAATCAGAAAAAGCCCTGGCTTCGATCTAATTACTGGTCAAATTTTAAAAGAACTTCCGAAAAAGGCATTAACTAAAATCACCAACTTGATCAATGCTTCATTCCGACTACAGTATGTACCACAGCTGTGGAAAGTAGCCGAAGTAATCATGATTGCTAAACCAGGAAAGCCACCTCATGAAGCAGCATCATACAGGCCAATATCGCTTTTACCAATTATGTCTAAATTGTTTGAAAAACTTCTACTGAAGAGACTAAAACCAATCATCGAAGAAAACATCTTATCCCGGATCATCAATTTGGCTTCCGGAACCAGCACTGCACGATTGATCAGGTGCACAGAATCACAGATGTGATTGAAAAGCATTAGAAGAAAAGAAAGTACGCTCGGCGATATTTTTGGATGTTGCACAGGCATTCGATAAGGTTTGGCACGAGGGCCTAATTCATAAGCTCAAAATGCTTCTCCTGTGCAATATTCAAAAATTTTAGAATCCTACATATCTGAACGTTATTTCAGAGTCAAACAAGAAGATACTTATTCAGAGTTGAGGAAAATCCAAGCAGGTGTGCCGCAGGGAAGTGTACTGGGGCCACTCCTCTATCTTCTATACACTTGGGATTTGCCTACATTCAATGAAAATGTTGTTGCCACATTCGCAGATGATACTGCAATTCTAGCTACTGGGGACAACAATATAGAATCAACTGAAAAATTACAAACAGCTATTGCCGAAATACAAAGCTGGACAGCAAAATGGCGAATTAAATTAAATTAAAGCAAATCGGTGCATATTGATTTCACTAATAAAAGAATCGAGCACAATCCAATATATATCAACCAGCAAGTAGTACCGTATGAGAATACAGCTAAATATCTGGACATGACCCTTGACGCAAAACTTAGATGGAAACCACATGTTAAGAAAAAATGTGAAGAACTCAAGCTGAAGTACAGAAAACTGTACTGGTTATTGGGTAGACATTCAGCCCTGACAGTATATAATAAGCTTTTGCTTTATCAACAAGTCCTGAAACCAGTGTGGACTTATGGTATTCAGCTATGGGGTTGTACCAGTCAAAGTAATCGAAATATCATACAGAGGTTCCAAAATAAGGTGCTGCGGGGTATCGTTAATGCCCCCTGGTACATTCGCAATGACAATCTCCATAAGGACCTGGATGTGGAAACCGTTGACAACGCTATCAGAAGGTATGCCGAAAGACATGAACAACGTCTACATCAGCACATCAATATTGAGGTTCTCCAGCTCCTTGATAATAATGTTGACTTAACTAGAAGATTAAAAAGAGTGAAACCACTTGACTTAGTGCAGTGAGCCAATAATTATAATCCAGTGCGCAATAAAAAATAGTGCCCAATAAATGTCAAAACCAAAGTGATTGTCGTAGGATAAGTACTTTGCAATTTTAAACCGTAGTAAATTAAGTTAAGAACAAATAGCTCATTAGTATGTATCTACTAGATTGCTATATAATAAATTCACTCAATGGGTGTTTTTAATAAAAAAAAAAAAAATTTTTTTTTGTGTGCATATTTGGTAACTAGATTTGTGCAGTGATATAGAACTTTGGTTTATATGTGGCGAGTAGGGTGGTTTAAAAAATTTTAGTGAAATCTAAATAAATAAAAAATAAGTTAAATTAATAGGCAAAAGACAGGTGGCAGTATCAATCATGAGTTAATGTAGCGTCAGATGCCGTTGTAGTAAGCCGATATGTAAGAGAGAAATTTTTAAAAATAGAAAACAAAAAGTTACATTTGGGCCATTGCATTTTATACAAATTTATGAGTTGTAAGACCAACAAAAACAATTTGAGCGTTTATTTTGATCCTGCTTCTACTTTTAGAATAGTGAAAAAGTGGTTTGACATACTTGATATTAATCGATCTTCTGGCACTGATGATTACATTATGTGTCGTTTGATACATGGTAAATCAAGAATTTTAACCTAAGAGTCTTAATATTAAAAATTGAATTTACTTTTGTACTTGATACGTTTCTTATATTAATATACATTTTATCAGTAATTAGAATATTAATACATTCTATAAACTAATGTTATGTGGTAGCTAGGCATGAGTAAAAAGACTGAGTTGAGGATCTTTTATCAAAACTGCAACCGTTTCGTTGAGGTGTTTAACAGTAAACTAATTGATTAGCTCTTTTACATCTAGGATTTTTAATTCTGAGTGAATCCTTTGGTTGCTCACACGCCAGGGAGTAACTATCATATTAGAGATAGCATTAGATTAAAAGTGTTGAATAACTTTAATTTTAGATGTACTAGCACAACTCCACAGCTGATAACCGTCAGTCCAAATTGGTTGAATAATAGTCTTGTGCAACAAGACTTTGTTTCTTCCGATAAGCCAATATATGTTCCTTATCTTCAGGTCAATTTCTTTTCGTTTTTCTTTTTGATGATATGCAATTTCTGTAACAACTTTCTGCTAATGTATAGTACCCAGTATTTAACTTTATTTGTCTGGAATATGTTTGTTTCGTATAAATGTGTTTGTAGAGCAGAATTTTATAACACATGCGTATTAGACTGTAGTCAGAAAATATACCAATTTCTATTTGCTTTGATTTAGATAGGTCGGAAGCATACAATAAGTATAGCATAAGTCCTAGCACACTTTCCTGGGGCGCTCCTGTTCCTATGTAATTAATTCTGGATACGTCTTTACATATTTAAACTTGGAAAGCACTGTGCATAAGAGTAGTTAATATTCGTGCGGAGACATTTTTCTAATTTTATATAATAGTTCTTTGTGTCACCCTCTGTCAAATGTCTGTCTGGCATAAAAAATGCAGTTTGTTTTATTTTGAAATGTTTGTTAAATTATAACGTTGTTGAATTGTTGATTCTTACTGTCTAAAGCCAAATTGATAGTTAGGCAACCATGTTTGTTGCAGTAAATTTTTTGTTAATATGTCCTAATACTAGTTTTTCGAGCAGTTTGGACACGATAAGAGGTCAGAAGCTATTTCATTGGGAGGTTTACCAGGTGTAGAGGAAATAATTGTCTACGCAAATTTGAGTTACAGTCTAAAGATATTATTAAAGAGGATTTGAAGGAATTTTATTTCATGTTTAGATAACTGTTGGAGTACAGTTGTCGTCATGAGGTCGTGGCCTGGATTTTATTTTTACCATTTTATTTTATTTCCAATTTTTTGAAAGTTAATTTTGTGTATTGGTAGAGAAATTTTTGATATACTTTATCAGAGTTGTGTTATGCGATATTAACCATGAATTTTTTTGGTAGAATATGGGTTTGTGGTTGATTATGTTTGTGGTGGTCTACCATATAAAATTCTCATAACAGTTAGTGAATTCTCTCAACAGTTAGTGAATATGTTCTAATTGTTTATTTTTTGAGTGATTGACCGCCTAGCTGTTACCCTTTGTTTTTCTTTCACAATTTTTATAATTTTATTTGGAATATTGATGTGCTCATTTTAATATTTGTTGGCTGGAATGTGACCTACGATCTGTACCGTACTGATAAAATTGTTTGTATCATATTTTAGTTTATCTGCAGTTTTTTGGCTTGTGTGCTTCTCAAGATGTAGACTTTGAAGGTATCCCAATCGAGCTTCCTGTTATTGACCGAAGAATTAGGTGTTTTGTAGATAATGCTTGCGCTAATTGTGGTTATTGTCGAAAAATAGTTAAACACCAGACGTAATTAGAAGCCAGCTTTATGTAATTTAATGAAAGCTTTTTTTGTAGCAAAAGATCTAGCAGGTTTAGAAGTTTGTTTGGATGAGCAAGTCGAACTTCCGGTAAATAGGAAGTCATAATTGTTATCCGTAATAATTTTAAATGCTTTTAGTTGTTGTGGTTTGCAAGAAATCTGTTTTGTATACTGGTTGTCTAAAAAGGGAGATAAATATGCGGATAAATATTGTTGAACTACTGTGTTCTGTACCATCAGAATATTTTGTGCGATACACAAAAATTAGAGAATTTTTATATACATCTATGACCTTATGATATGTAAGAAGCTTTCAATTCCTAATTTTTTGTATTGCAATTTATTAACATTCCATAAAACTGTTTGGATTGGGAAAAGCTCATTTAATACTTTTAAATTGGACGAATGCAGTTGCTTAAAGCAATTCCGTTGATGTTGTAATTATGGGAAGTGTCGTTCTAATAATTGAGGTCTTCTGGCTGTCAATTAGTTGCTTGTCTAACATTTATTGTAGTTTCTGGTAAAACACCCCTTTTAGTTATCTGGGTGTAGCTCCTTACATAGTGCGTATGTAGTCTTAGTTTCTCTAGTTTTAGTGCAAGTTACTTTATGTCTTAAGACATAAGAATTTTGTTTTTTCTTTATTTGAACCTGATGTGAATATTGCATATTTTTTACACATTTATTTTATCCGTTGCCCGTGTGTGTTAGTGATTCTTGCATTTCTTTTAACAATAACATAATTTACCTTCTTTGTCGCTTATTGCTGTTTTTTCTGCTAGTGTTGTTAGACTTTCTATCATTTTGTCATAATTAATTTTTCGAATTTTTATCACTCTCATCTGCATCAATAAGCTGGTTTTATTGTTTGCAATTTGTGATTAATATAATTGTTACGATAACTGTAACTGGGAAGATCAAAGTGACTGTTGTTGATATTAGTTTATCTAATTGGATATTGTAGGTTGGCGAATGATTGCAATGTTGTTAGATTCCCCAAGTTAGTATTTTGTATAAAAATCTTTGGAAAATTAGTTCGAGAAATAATAATTGGTGAATTATTTAGGTGAGATTGTTCAGTATGAGTATTTTTATCTACTGCAACCATTGCTGCCTGTGTAGGTTGTTAATCCGCTTTTCTATGTAAACTAGTTTATTATTTTACTTATAAAATAGAGATATTTTTTTACCAACGGAAAGTGCTCTTGACCTTATGTCTAACTCTAACGCACGACAACTTGTATCTGAAGCAGGTCTTTACGTTTCAAACGTCGAGTGGGTTTTTTCTTTATTTGGACGTATAAAAGAATTCGGGATTAACTAACAATAATATAAACGAAAAATGGAGAAAATAAATTTTGACAGAAATTAATTTATAACCAATGGGTGTTGCTGTCTGTTTAGTGGGATTACGTAGCGCTCAGTTTCTTCGAACTTCCCCAACTCATCGAATTCAATGGGGGAATTTATAAAAAACATCCGGTTTTGGCCAATCGAGAATGCGTTATCTTTTATCGCGACAGACGTCAGGCGTTATAAAAACTAAAGGAGTTAAAATGGAAAATCTGCTAGCATCCATTGTGTTTTATGTTCTATCAGATCTTTATTTGTTCCGATTTGTGTAGATTAGGTTTCGTGGAAACTGCTGAAAACTATCTCACGGCTTTTTTGGAAAAAACAAGCAGTTCCTACAAATAAAAGATCTACAAACTTGTTGAATCTTGGAAGAGATTATAAAATTTTTCTTTAACATAATACAATTGCTTAGATTTTGTGTAGTTCAAATTGAATATAAATTTTTACAATCATTTAATATAAGGATTTAAAGAAATAAAAATAAAATGTTTAATTTAATTGCAATAATTAGATTTTATTTGTCTTTACAAAGCTTATGATTACAAGATGTGTTTTTTCTTAATTTTTTTGGTTTTTCTTACAAAAAGTGCATTTTATACAGTTTTCTACATTTTTATTTGATTTTAGATTTCGCTTAGATGATAAAGCAAAAAATAACATTAAGTCTGATTAGATTACTGTACTGCGTAAAAGTAGTCGAACTCCGACGTAAAAATAGTAACACTCCACAGCATGCTAACTATCAACGTATATGGTACACAAAAAATTATTGTTATCTACCTCCATGATGTGTCAAATAGACAGAATATCATTTACATTAATGCACAGTGTACATTAAATAAAAATGCCCGTAAACCTGTTTGTGTCAATTGTGGAGAAAAACATGCTACAAATTGCAGAAGTTGCACATACATAAAATAGTTTAGCAATAAATTTACATATTTCCTAATAAGATCGCTTCGTTCTGGTAAAATTCAACGTAACATGCGCAGCACAATTGCGGAAAACCTTTTTACTTTCGCCCCCAACACTTCTTCTCCTAACACCAGCATTCCAATTACTTCTGCCTCTAATACTACCTCCAATACCCTCTAAGATATCTTCATATTCACTCATATCCACTTCTTATATCGATCAGATTCAAATTTTCATAATATCTTTACTAAATAAAAAAATACGATTATCGCATTTTCAGGAAAGGTCGTGAAAACGAAATACGACGTGAAGGATTTTCAACAATGCAGCCTTTTGCAGCTCCAATAGACTGAAAATGTAGAGAAGTCTTATAATGGAAAGCCATACTACTCCCAAATTTTTTTTACTTATAAATCATCAACCAGGACAAACTTTAACAAATTTTTGGTAAATAACATTTTACACTGCTGGCAGACCATCTAAACTGTAAACATAAGAATTGGGGTTGTAAGTAAACTAACCCTAACGGAGTAAGACTAGTAAATATAAATTCTCAACTAAAAGTGAATATATTATATATCCTTTCCCTATAGACACATCCGATATCCTTGATATTATCCTGAACAAAAATATACGTGTGTGAATCAATCAGATAATGCTTACCGAACTGGACTTGGACCATCTATCTGTCACATTGATGCTCAGTTGTTCTCTCTATTATTATTCCAGTCTTACAAGATTAATTAATAACATAGTTGATTGGGAAAAACTCCGAATCATAATGAACAATTTGCAAAACACCCGCAGTCATGTGCAGTACTTTGTGAACATTAGGCTCATTTAGACTGGATACATATTTAAGTGGTCTCTATGTAGCATATAATAGTTATAATTAATTGTTGGTCCATGATCTACATGTACAGCTGGCAGTATGTTACGTTTTCAATTTGTTTGAATTTGATATCAACTTCATTTATTGAGTATAGCTCGTAATATACTTGTGGAATTATACCCGTCATCAGATTGTTTATTGTTACAGTGAAACAATTGTAGCCTATCTATAAGTGTTGTCTTTTAATTATTGTTTGGTTGAGAAAGTCTCAGAATATTTAAAGAATATTATTTATTATTATTATTATTATTATTATTCTTTTCTTTTTGTTTTATATTGCTATTATTATTATTATTTTTATTTTAGCAATGTTTAGGACCATACATTTATAATACTTGTTATTTTGTATTTCTTAGAATCGTGATTTTTGTACTTTAAGTATGAAGTTGTTTATTTTTAGATGTTTTATCTGTTTCATCATGTTTTTTGGTACATTTGTGAAACTAATTATTATTGACACGGGGGTTAATCCTTACATTGTTTTTATTTATCTGCAAATTTATATTTTTTGAAGGGTTTTGTTTGTTCTACTATGTGAACTTTGTAATCATTATAGTGAGATGCGTCAAAAGGGTATGCTATTTTGTCCACTTTATCTACGAATGTAATGTGTGGTTTATTGTTTGCTATTGTTTTGTCCGTTTAAAGTGTAGTTTAATTTATATATTTTCTAAAACTGGCCTTGGTGTGCATTTGTAGTACGGAGTTGATCTTCTGTCACTAACTGAAATTTTTATGTTAGTTCTTGATATTATCAACCTAATGTTATACACTACATTGTTTTTGTTTTTTGACTACACATGTAACATTTATTTGCATGCATTTGGAGCAATATAAACATCTAACTCTCTTTGGTGTAACCAGCTGCTCTTTTTGATACCTGTGATATATTCTGTCTAGTATTTTAACTTTTTATTTGCCAATCACTGTTTCAGTTAATGGGTATTGTATGTTTATTCGGGGGGGGGGGGGTAGTTGTGAATTTATCTATGTAAATTATGTTGTTTCATATTTTTATTTGTTGTATTTTGCCAAATTTTTTTATGTCATGTAGATGTTTAGCGTGTAGTAACAATCTTCTCTCTAATTTAATGGGCATGTAATCATTTAGTTCTTGTTTTTTTCTGCTGGATTTTGTTTTTGTTAGCTGAAATCTAACCTTCCAAATTATTTCTTAAAATTCTGTATTTAACTATCTTATTAATCTAAAAGTTAATTTTGGTATTGCCCATATAATTATTGCTGTGTTTTTGTTTTTTCTTCTATATATTTCTAGTCTCTTATTAATTTCTGGCTATACTTTAGATATTTGGGTTACCTGCTTATATGTATTTAAAGCTTGTGTTTATTTCTTACTTCTCTTTGATTGTTTGTGTTTTCCTTTTTGTCTATTGGTTTTGTATATTTATTGTTTTTAATATTTATACTGAATGTTTTTGTAAATTTTATAAGATTATCAAGTTCTGTTTCTGATTAGTGTACCATCAGATCGTCAACATAAATGACTTACAGACTATCAAGTATTTTAGTATTCAATTATAATCTTTTGTTGGGGTTTGCTTAACATTTTGGAAATGAGGGGGTAGTCAAAAAATAAACTACAGTAAGCTAAGAGATTTTCTTGAAGGTTTTTTCGCTTCGGGGACTAGTTTCATTTTGTTTACTGCTAATAAAGACTAAAGTATTTGTACATAATAATGATAACAAAAATATTGAATTACAGACTACATACCACTGGTTTATATATTTTCTTTTTAATTTAATTGGCAGTTATTTGCTTTTCTTGTCTTTACTATGAGCATTGCGAAAACCCGTATTGTTAAGCCGAACAAATCAGATATGCAGAATCAACGAACTATTTTGCGCTATAGCTGTTAGTAGTATCGTATAGTTACGAATAAATTAAATAAGAAAAAATTGATGATTATTGTAATCTTTTGGAATTAATAATATATCTACGAAGCTCTATGACTATACGAGTTTAATACACAATATCTTTTGTTGCACTCTTCTTGAAAGAGTCAGTACAAGCAGCAAAATTATTAATGGTGCTTTGTATCTTAATGGTCACTATTTCTGAAAAATCTTTAATTGGTAAATTTGGGCATAGATTTTGCATAACGGGCACCACACTAAATACTTATGATGAGTTCTAGCGCTGTTTTTTGCGATAGAGACATTTGTATATTTAATTAATTATCTGAAATTAAATAAAGTAACAAAGAAATAGTTTGAGTAGCGTCAGTTGGCCTATTAATTATTTTTTTGTTTACTTACATCTGAGTGCTCTTAAAATTGAAGCACTATTAACATCAACGCTATTTTTAATCATAACAATACTCACTTCAATTTAATACATAGTTAAATAACACTTTATAAGGATTGTTACTTTACTTTAAGTCTTTAGGACACATGTTGATATTTTTGTTTCTATATGTGTAATAAAATAAACTGTATTTGTAAATGACAAAAATTACTATCTCTAAATATTTATTAGAACTGGAGAACCCTATAACATTTCTGTTTGATGGCCCATTTAATAAATTAAATATTCTTGAGAAAGGTAATCCCTCCACCTTGAACGTGTGACTGAAATAAATGCTGTAAGTTTCTGAGCACTGCCGTAGCCTATATTGATTTCAGAAACAATTTCGGTAACCGTTTATGGACAGTCATTTTTAAAAAGACTGCAAACTTCTTCATATTGCTTCTTAACACTACGTATATGGAGTACTAACAGGGGTATTGCAATATTGCGCAAATGTGGTTGCATGTTGTAACAAGTTCAAACTTGTTGAAAAAGGCTCAAACCTTCATTGTAGTCGGCAGAATAACCTCTAGATGTTAGTTGTAACTGAATAGTGACAAAAAAAACTTTTAGCGTCATGTTCATTATAAACAAGATACAGTATATTTTCTATTTTTCAAGCTTATTAAGCATCTCGTGACACCACAAAACGCGTCGTGTCTTCTGCTAGTCGTTTAAAACATGGCCTGCAAAAAGGAAATAAACTTTTTTCTCTGTTTCAGAACGGTGTAAATTATCAGTGCAGAAATGTTCAAACACAGGTTACATGCCTGTCATTTATACTTAGAAAATTATTCCTTCTATCTTTGTTTGTTTTCTTTTGTAGTAAAATTTGTATGTAAATGAATTTACTTCCAGAGTTCTAGAAAACATTATACAGATTCTACGAAAGAGAACTCTATAACCTTTTAAATATTAGATTTGTAGAATATGTTAGTAATTATTTCAGAGGTTAATAAAATTTTTTTTTAAATATAACATACTGTGTTTTGCTATAATTGCAATAACTAAGATACAACAGACATATTTACATGTCTTTACAATGACTTCAAAAACATGTTTTATAACTAATAAGCCAAAACATAATAATCATCCTGACTATAGTCACAAATAGAATTACTCAGTAATAGTTAGATCATAAACAATAGCAACATGGAATTTAAAGGGCTTATAGAGAAAGCAATGCTTTTATTGAAGCATAATAAAATTTCACACTAATATTACTACTAATATTAGAAAGTCAAAATGCCTACTTACTATATGTATTGCGCAGATCATACCGACAGAACAACAATAAGATTAGCAATTATAGTACGATAAGCTGTGAAACATTACATATTAGAACTACTACTTTTGTTTAAAAATAATTTTCTTGGGATATAGGTATAGCCATAATTCTATAGCTTACAATGACACAGATTCCATATGGAAAAATAAAATAAAAAGGTTTATTAACAAATTTTTAGCAATCTGAAAAAAACATGCTGCAAGCTATACAGCTAAATAATCTTAATTATTTGATTTTATATTAGCCCATACATCTAAATTCAGAGCTTTTAGATTATGCTATAACTAAAGGAATCTCAGATTGAACCAATTCTTCTAAGTTTCTTTAGGAATCTAGATACACTCGTCATCCTATACTAGTGAAATGTCCTTGGCATTGCAAAACTTCCACTCTTTTGATTTGTACTTTACCTTATAAGGAGAAATCCAGGTTAATATGGCTAGATGTATCAATTTCAAACTTACATCAAGTAGCACTACGAAAAGTATCGTACTATTTGGTCGTTGGACATCTAAAGTAGATTATGTATATAAGGCATTAAGAAAGTTCTGTAATATGACCCAAGCAATGATCGCACATTGTACATTGAAACGAAAACAGTTTAGCAGGAAACCAGGTTTTCAACGTTAAAAATGTTCCAATGGCGTGTAATGACAAGATCCCCGAAGAAATGTGAAAGAGTGTGGTGTTAGGTATTTTGAAGGAATTCAAAAATTAAAGGTATAACTCAAATTTTTCTAGTACACTATGTAGAAAAAGGTCTTGAATTAAGCTTAGCTATAATGTTATCATAATAACATCAAGAACGGAAATAATCAGAAGAAAACCATCACCGCATTTGTGTTTTAGGCATACCCATAAAATGCTGTTAAAACAAATCATCACTGAAAGTATCAACTTAAGTTTTAGAATAAAATAATCTCTCGAAATCCAAAACTTGACGATTTTATTCTAAGATGTGGAAACAGTAGAAAATCACATTATACCATTTCATATTAAAAAACTTATACAAAAATGAAAAGCTTGATGTAAGTGGCAAGAAAGCAGAAACCCCCAAAAAATATTAATCGACTAACACGTAGATTACTCTCAGCTCTGCAGAAAATAAGAAACACAATATTTCAACAGTATCTCACCAGTTTAACACCTAAACATCATTCTTTGTGGAAAGCGACAAAGAAGTCAAAAAAACTGTTATTCCAGCGCTATCCATAGAAATATCAGATCGATAATACAAAAATTGTTATTTACATCAACATTTTATGCCAGCAAAGACTTATACTATTAGAAATGTTTTCCAAGTAAAAGCAGCCAATGCCCATAAAGTTGCTGAACATGATTTAATAGTTAGAAAAGTTTTAAAGCATTTACTCAGAATAACGATTCTTTACTAACATCAATTTTCAGCAGTTTGGTATGACTGTCCCATTATTACACACAATGAAAATTTGCTCAAATAATTATGACCTCAAAGTCTAGTAAACCATCACGAAAGCTCTATCTTACAAACAAATAAGTCTTTTACCTGTAATCTCCAAAGTATAACAAATTTCTTTAAAGAGAGTTACACTACAAAACTACTTAGATTTATTGAAAGAATGCTAATATAGTGGATAATTAAAACTAACTCAGATAGTTCAATTAAAATGTATTTAATTACAACACAGAGTTCGAGTCCGCAAGTCCTTTCATAATAAAGGAAATGAAATATTTACGTCTCTACTTGGACCAAGAATTATCATTAAACATGGCTACCAGAGCTAATAAGCTAATCAATGCAACAATTAAACAAATGTATTTATTGGATTTTTGGGAAAAAAATTGTAAGGCAGGTACGCACATATGGAGCAGAGCTGCTAATGTACACTAAACTACCAAATATACAAATATTGAGAACAGTTCTAAAAATTTTCTCATGGTACATCTTTAACCCTTTATAATATTAAAAGACTAATCAAGTTTAGAAGAAAATTAAGACAAGTGATTAAATTATTTTATTGTTCATAATCAAAGTTTTAATAGGCAGTACAAATCGTATACGTTTTTCATGACAACATATCAAGACGGTGCAAGATATACATTTGCATACGTTTGTTAATTTGAGCAAAAATAAATACGACTAAGCTACAGGACTCTGGTAGAATGAGCAACACCTCCGAGAGGTTCGTTACAAAAATAATCGTTAACATTTATTGGATTTGCCTTGATTACACAACAGTTAGGTCAAATTAAATCCTATCCGCTACAGACAACCTACTTGACATAAAATACTGATAAAATAACCAGGTACTGATTCCAGCGTGCCTTATCAACCAAATACAGGGTGCTAAGAAACATGTGACGTTTTGCAGCCCGCTTTATTTTTTAATCCTGCTCGTGGCAGTCCGTAGACACATTACAAGGCTTACAGGATTAAGAAATGAAATGCAGAATAGCTCCGCTTAATCCGGGGCGGCTGATCCGCTCTAAAGTGGAAGATTATATAAAGTGCCCTTAATTTATTTTAATGGCGCCGGTCCTATGGCTCGAATAAAGCCGCACCGCTCCGTTCGAACTTAAAAATACTAAGAATTGTTAAAACTATCTTAACATTCTGTATCACATTTCCTCCAATGTGGTTTACATCTCTCTGCTTTAGATGGTTCATGAAGAGCTAAAGTGAGTTGATGTAAACACATTATAGTTCATGTATAAAGGTAACCTATAAAATATAACTACTACATGAATGAGGTAGAACACAAGTCAGTCCTATGGTTACTGTTCGGGCGAATCAATCTTTGGGTAGACAATAAAGTGAATTCTTAGATACGAATTGTGCACAAAATTGTAATTCTAACTCGTAGACACTTTGCAGTCTTTTATATAATTAACCTACTACTAAAGTACTTAATGAATAAAAAAAGTATAAAACAAATCACTGTACAATAAATAATTTATTTACATAAAGAAATTCATTCGGTTCTAAGACACAATAAGCATTTGTTAATGGAATGCTGGTTGAGTTGGAACGCAGTTCATCTTAAGAGAGAAACATTGTCAGAAGTTTTTGAAAGAATTTCTAACTTTTACCTTTAAATACTTTTCAAGTTAAATTAAGTATGCTTTGTATCGATTGCTTTATGCACGGACCCTTTTAAATTCGTCATTAAAAATTTACTGATTACTGCAGAGCTCGGAGCAGTTCTGATGACATAGGAACTTTAGGAGAAATTTTGGGCGTCGCTATAATGGGAATTATTATAATTCACTAAAGTAAATTAAAATTTAATTTGACATTAGAAGTGGCAATTAAAGTAGGATTGTAACTTCAGCAAATTGCAATTAATTTTCTTTGAGCATTCGGCTAAGTTAAATTGTTATTGTGTCATGGTAATGAACATATAAAGCTATTTGAAATTTTGACTAGACTTAAGTGTTGTTTGATGTGATACGTTATTTAAAGTTCCAAAAACGGCCAGAAAGAACAGGTAACTAACGTGGCGCTGCTATGACGACTTAATTTAGTTTCGATTGTTAGATAAGCTGTTTTATGACAAAAAAAAGTATATTAAAATCGAAAATTTAATTCTAATGAGAAAGTTAGAAACAAATGTAGTTGTTTTGGAAAGAATCTAACGAAAAATTAAATTTTTCAGTTCTGAGAGTTAGTCGAACCGAACAAATTTTAATAAATATATGTATAGTAATGTACACTCCAAAATAAAAAGCAGTCGAGTCGGCATTCATCAACTGGACTGCTGCGTCAAGAGATTCAGCAGCTCGGCGTGGTCCATGTTGTTTAAGGTCGTTAAGTCGATGCCCAGGGCGTCGGCCACGTTCTCCATGTCCAGCCCGAAAGACTTGAGCAGTTCGATAAAGTCCATCTCCTCCCCGGTGAAGGGGTTATGCAACCTAGGACACGATCGGTTGCATTGAGGCCACGTGCACCTCTCTAGCCGACGATGCGGGCAATCCTCGGAATTTGAGCGTTTTTGTGTTCGCAGGACTGACCGCTGTAGCCGCGGATGCTTTGTCGGCTTTAATGCCTGCGATGTTTGATGTCTTGTTCCGTTTCCGCAAAGCTCGTTGCCTCCTTTCAGCCGCCGACCTAAAATATGACGGGTAAGTTGCGTTTCGGGAACCCTCAAAGACTGCCACCATAATATTTTTACAACCCACATTATCCCCTAACGCCACTCTCTCCAATTACGCGCACAAAAATTATCAATGTATTACCTTTCCTTTTCCTATTATTGCAGTTCTTCCTCCGCCTCCTTCGCTTCCTCCTGTGCTTTGGGGCATTTCCAGCATTTAAGTTGCTGCTCTGGGCGTTCCCGTCGGAATTCTTGACGGCTAGCCTATTAGCTTGTCTTTCGATAATTAAAGGTTCATCAGCAAACATTGGGGGATTTTTCTTGCGTTTCCTAACGTGCTTGAGAGTCTGCTGTTCCCAACAGTGAAGGGCTTGAGCTATAGAAATGTCATCGATCTTAACATTTAACCAATCTCTTTTCGTTAACACCGAATGGGATATGCATGAAGGGGCGAATACGGCAGAAACGTTCTCGAAGCTTTGACGCAAAGCGTCGCCCATCTTATGGATGTAGTCCCACTGTTGCTTCGTTACTGGAGCGCCCACATTATCCGCGTCCATTTGGGCTTCGTCGAATAACCATTGGAAAATAAACAGGGGAGCTGAAAGTCAACATTATTAATTGAAATACAGCTGAAGTGTAATTAAACTCACTTTTCAAAGTCGGATATAACCTGTAGCCGAAATAACACCTCCAAGGCTCGCTTTCGTGCGTTTTCCTGCATCTCTTAGGAACTCGCCCTTGCCACAGCTGCATCCCTTTCCTGATGGCCTCTACTGCGGGGCGGCCGCTCGGCGCGAATGGAGTACGATCCAGAAACCAGCCGGAATCCGTTACTCCCCTTATAGAAATGTGTCTCAGATTTAGGACTTCGTACAGGAGATCTCTGACTGGATCCAGGTTTATCATAACTCCTGTCCCACCGGCGCTGCTTCCCGTCAATAGAAGGTTTGTGCTGTTTTCGAGTCCTAAGGGAACTAAATCCCTAACAACTTGTTGCACTACCAACGTACCCATAAAGCTGAACATTTCGTTTTGGGAACGGCGCGAACCGCTCCAAGAATCACTCGTACAGTAGGGGACAAATACATGATTGGCGTTCCACCAGTACGGATTTTCTTCCGCATGGGGAGAAAGAATTCCTCCAACTGCACAAGAGGGAATTATAAATAATTTAAAAAGTGCAGGTCAACGATGTTTTACCGTCGCGAGTTTCTGGCCACTGCGAAGATGTCATGTAATGTCTTTGCCGCAACCAACGATTACGGCAACTGTGGTGATCATAGCAGTACCAACCACCTTCTAAGAATATAATCCATTTCTTACTAACACGTGATTTGCGCAAATAAAACCTGTTAGATTGTATTATATAATAACATCAAGTGCGTAGCACAGATTTGTATTTACCCGGCTTGTGAGCCGTCGTTGCAGGTGATGGAACGGTTTGATAAAAAAACCTTTTTCAGGGATCTCGTTTCGACAGTGCTGCGGGTGGCAGAATTTTGGTAGAATCTCTGAATAGTATTGGTGTTGATGGGCGTCTCCATGAAGGGATTTTCGACGTGACTGCTGGGAAATGCTTTAGCTAGACCCATCCATAGCATAACCACCTGGAAAATGACACGAACCAATTAGTAAATTCATTTGCTCGCACAAATTAGTGCACTTTCCGACTTTTGCCGAAAAGGCGGCCGCCGGCCCTCGCGACAGATCCTCGCTCCTCGCTTAAATTTGTTTATAAATACAGTTCGCTATTTGGGTTAGTCTTAGCGTTACGGAATTTGCCGAATTCTTTGCGGATGTGCTCATATAAATTTGAAAGTCACGCCAGCTCTGGTATGTGCAGCTTGTCGTTAACTCCTGTCATGGTACGATGAAACCAGCGAAATGTGAGGCTCAAAAATTCTGGATGCTTTGAAGTCCAGGAGTGGACGCGGCTTTTATTTATAAATTCTTACCTGAGCGACTTATTTGCGTTTTTAATTGTAATCAAACTGCATTATTGCCTCCAATCTATTATAGTAAATTCTCTTGATCACAGACATGAAAAAGTAGAACAAATATTTTATAATTAAAAATCTAATGAAAAGAGTACAGCCGAGAGGCCTGCCGCACATTTCCTGTCGTTTCAGAACGCCAGCATGCTGATTACGTAAAAGCCTATCTTAATTGTCAATAAATTATTAAAATACCTGGTCATTATCTGGTGGCTCAAAGGCGCCGCACGAGGGGGAGATATATTGGTTATAAATATGCTCGGCATGACCTCTTCGGGCAAGCTTTGTGTAAGGGATGTTTTGCTTATTTTTAGGGCCATTCTGCAGGTGTTCCCGTTTTATTTGTTCACCATCTCTGCTCTCGACGGTTCTCTTCATTTTTAACTTTACGGCTAAAATTAATTTATGGTGATTGTTTTCGTTTTTTACGCACGAATATAATTAAGACGGTAAATCTTCTCACTTTTGACTTTAATGAACGTTTTATCAAAATCAATGCCACGCTCGTTCGAAATATTTTGAGCGGTTATTACAGCAGTCAGGCGAACGCATTAGCCGATCATCGATCGAGAAAAAGACCAACATTTTTACATCCACGGATGGTTAAGCGCATTCCGCTAACAAATTAGAGATAAGCGGTAATGGAAAACATATAATAACAATTAAATCTAATTGTAAATGTAACTATCTATTGGCGGCACTGCAAAGAGGTTCAGTTCAGTGTCCGGCAGTCGCTGGAGCGTGTTACAGTTATTACACCAATTCTTTCATATCATGATTTCTTTTTTGCGTTGCGTGCATTTTCGCTTGGTATGTAATCTAAATGGTTGTGTGTTTAGTAAATATTTTTGCTTAAACCGCAGCTACCGTAACGCATCTTCAAGCTTGCGTCATGTATGGCTGTCACTTTCTTTTTGTTACTCATTTCCAAATTGTCTTAAATATTTTGCAAATTTATTTACAATTCCTTAAAGTTCACTTATAACTACCAGGTTGTAATGAACTGTTATTGAGAGTGGGCTCATTTACATACAAGACTTGAGGTCCAGATTAATTTTTTTACAGGTATTTGCTTATAATTTTAAGCAATAAAAGCACATTTGAAATATTCGTACTTTAGTAGTTTGTTCCAACAAAAGTGATAAAATATAATATATGATGATTATTATCAACAAATAATTGTTAGTGCAGCGACCACGTGAAACATATCAATTTAGAGAAAAAAATAATGTAAACAACAATGTATACATCAAGAGATGAGTATGAACATAGCACCCTACTTTTTGCCGATATATTATTTCCCAGTGAGGATTCGTTGCGTATTGTTAAATCATCAAAGTGTTATATACTAAGTGTATTACGCTCAAGGATATGATTTTGTTATCTTCAACAAGTTTAGCTGTTGTCTTAAAGGAAAAGTTAAGTACTATTACAAAGATTATGTGACTTGTACCTGATTCGTCAGTTGGGTCGATTTGTACTAAATTTGCGAAAGAACATTTGCGTTTGTCGAAAGTAAATTTATCAAATACACTAAAACCAGAAGATAAGATAGTGCTAGAGTTCTCGGTTGCCCTGGGTCATCTTGTCATCTAATTATCGACAGCTTACGTGTTCATTTAATGATCGAAAGCAAGTTTTTGTGCCTTTTTAATCTACAATCTATATAATAATCGATAGCCAACAATACTTAATGTTCTGTTATTTTATTTAATTGTAATTATTTAATGATAAAGCTGACAAATATGTTGCTTGGCGAGATATAATAGCTTTAAAAACTATTAAATGTTTTGGGAAGGAAAAAGAGAAGTTAAGGTTTAATCAAATATCTGATAATGAATTAAAATTATTGAAAAAACAAATTGTTGAACTTCACGGAGCTTACTTGCGTTGTATTTCTCTAAGAATGTGGATGATAGGACAAATCAAGTCTTGGAGTGTTGCCAAACACTTTCGAGAAATGTTATTAAACGTTCAAATAATTGCAAACTAGGTATGCCTAGATTGATTTACTTTAAGGCTCTAAGGCTTTGAACATGCTCGTTCCCTCACTCTATGTGATTGTCTGACTGTGTACACTGATTCAGGCTCATTTAAGTTAAATGAAACTCAACAGATTTTGTCAAAATAATTAATATAAATACTACTGCTGAAGTCAGACTGTAGTCAGCTATCTTGAACAATGTATCTATACTGCAAAAGCTTATGTGCCGTGAAAAATATCTTATTCTTTTCCAAATGAGCCAGCATTTTATGATCTAATTTCTTGCCAGCTGGCCAGAGTCTTACAGCAGAAAAGGCAAATGAAAACAAATTTGTGACGAAAGTGAATCATGACCATTTTAAAGACTCAAACACTATTACAAAAATAAAACAGTATATTTCATTGTATAACATGTACCGCAAGGAAATAAAGAGTAATGTATCTGAGGCGACAATGATATTAATTCGTTTGTAGTAACAATGGTTTGGTTATCGAACAGTACTTTAATAAATGAACTGCAAGGATTGTAGTTGACAAAGTCTCGGAGACAAACTGTCGAGTGTTTGATTTAGATATATAAGTGCTATCGTTCACAGAAAGTTATTAAGTAAGAAATGTATTGAAAATATCTAAAAAAAATTTAAAAAGATTATACAAGAGTATTGATATATCTAATTTGGATGAATTATAATCGAGAAATCGACGTAATAGTTTGGCAATGCAATTGCAAAACTAACTATGCCAGACATTCTAGCAGTGTAAAATTTACATGAATTGCATAACCTTTCACGGTAGAAGGTGATAAAGATAGAGACGGTGGAGACATTTAGTTTTGTATTGTGATTCGCTATGATTAGATGTACTTATTATATTGTGTTTAGAATTAGATGCTTTACCTAATATTTGTATTATAATCTTGATATTGTTTGCTCACGTTAGATGTTGTCAAATTAGTCATAAGTGTATATAGCCAAAGAATCATTAAAATTTGGAAAAATTTGGCACGGTTTTTTGATCATATGCAGGATAATTTTTGGTCCTACATATCATAAGAATTAGCACTGATTACTTTATTAAATGAGCTCACCTTTAACCCTTCTGCTTATTCGCAAAAAAACTCCAAAAAGTTGGGCTTGATCTTTTGTTTATTTGGCAAAGCAATGATCTGCTCAATAAAGAATATTTGCGTGGTTCAAGGAGGCTAAAGAAAAGAATATGTAGGGCAAGCTTGAAAAAGAGTCTAAAAGAAAAGCGAAATGATGATAAATTTTAGATGACGAATAGTGAGCAGGTAAAATATTTTTAATTTGTTTGGCTTATTGTTGTATTAATATTTAAACCTTTATAGTGTTTTACAGATGAAAAACTTTTCAATCAAGAAAAGAGAATTAAATAAGTATCCAAGAGAGATGAAAATTGGAAAACATGTGCCCCATAAATCACTTTAATGACTTGCTCAGGTCGAAGGAGCCTATCTGTAGTAAATTTATATAGCTATTGAAAACTAGGCAACCATAGCGTGACTGATTGTGGCGCTCAGTCGTAAATATGGCAACTACCGAGGTTGCTACAAATTTAGCAAGTTATCAACAGCTGCTTTGAGAGACTGCCCGTACACCGTAAAATGTCCAAGATTTGAAAGGATGGGCTGGGCTCTCAAATTTCTTAAGAAAGAGCTGGGGATAATAAATTTAAATATCGAGCCAAGGAAGTTAAGTACTGTTAAAATTAGTAAAATAACTACTTTAAAAACTCCAGGTACATTCATTAAAAAAATAAACAACATAACAGCACAAAAGTTTATAAGATCGAGAAAAAGACGGAAGTAAACCCTTTGAAAGGCATAATGACCTAATGGTAGACTTTTTAGCTAAATACTAAAATAAGTGCAATCATAGAAATGATAAAACTTATCAAGAAGTATATCTTAAGTTCAAATAAACTATTATAAAATAAAGAATTTCTTTAACAACTAGATTTTGTATTTATGATAAATTTCTAATATCAGCTATTTAAGTTGTACTTGTAATCAAGACTAGAATGGTTGTTTTAATTTTCTAGTAAAATTTTTTTGATGTTAATAATACTGAAATACTGAAATTTATATTTTTTGTAGAGTAGATGCTAGATTTAATGAGTTTTTTAGGCGTTACTCTTTTCGACAGCACTTAAACATAAAATTTAATCAAATGTTTTAGGTGCTTCGTAGTTCTTTATAATTAATTTATAATAAATTGCTCTTATACAAAATTAAATCGAATATGGCCTTCACCTGTCGAGATGTTTAACTGAGATATCTCCCGACTTGCTTCCAGCTATCGTATAAAAATTCACGGATATAACGATCTAGTAAATTATTTCTTAATTTAAGATATTACAAAGAGATAGAAGAGATCATGGCTAGCCATATATTAATGAAATAAAACAAGTTCTCTCTACGTAGACAAAATATGTTATTTTAAGTAATTTATATAGAATTAATATAAATAGATGATATATCTTCTTGTACTTAAATAACACTTTTACTTAATACTCTCAGTGTAAATATAATTTTCAACTAATTTCAATAAAAAAACTCACTCATAAAAGAATCCTGCAAATGACCCTCTTTTTTAGGTCAGTTTAAATATTCTGCCTTAGTAAATTATTTAATTATATTAACGTGGTTATTAAAAACGCTATAGAATTGCTATTAGGGTTTAATTTCTTCGTTAATGCATATTACTTTGAGAACTTTTACAAGGCATCTGTACGACACCCCTTTTCTTTCTGGATAAAAAGCTGATAGATCGAAACATCAAACCAGCTGGACATAAAACAAGAAGAATTGACCTTTAAAACCACACTGATTTGTAGTTACTTGACTTTGAAGTCTAAAGTGGCAAATGATGACTGTTGACATTTTTTATAAATGGTATTTTGTGTATGGTGTTGTTGTAAACATACTAGGAGGGTGCATTTGTTAAAATTCTAAATTTTTTTGATTGAAAAGTCGAAGGATTTTCGTAATTGAGGTTTATTGCAGCCCCAAAGTTCGACACCATATGTCCAAATGGTTTACTAGTCAAGTCATGCTTCTCACTTTTAGGTCTAATTGGCGTTTTTTGGCTTTAATCAGTGATCTGCAGGATAATATCTCATGATGAAGCCCGATGTATTTATTTATTTTTTTAATAGGAATGGGAGTGTTATTTAAAGTAAGTAAGGGCATTCGGCTCTACTTTTGATGAAAGAGACGTGACAGGACTTATCAGCATTTACATTAATTCTCTAATATTTATATCAAGTTTGGGGTTGGTCAGGATAGTTTTATTATTTTTCAGATCAAGATCTGCGTAAGGATGAATGTATTATTGGCGAATGTTGCTAGTAGCGTATGTTGGCTAGTTGATATATCAGCGATGAATATCAAATATAGGAAGGGTTTCAGTACGCTTCATTATGGTACACCAAACTTAATGGACCAGTACTCGTATAGAAAGTCTTCGAGTTTAACTTGGAAGTAACGATCGGACATGTATAACTTAAGGATAAGGAATAGTTGGCTCAGTAATTGTTGTTTTAGTTTAAAAAGTAGACCCGCATGCCGCTTGTCAAAAGTCTACTTTACATCCGGATCTGCTGATGTACACATGCATGCATACTATGACATTGTTGAATAGTGGAGTGGTGTGTCTGAAGCCAGGTGGCTGGAAATTAAGTCATCGATATTTGTTATGTTTCCAATTTTGGGAAGAATAAGCCTTTCAAAAACTTTGGATATGATAGGTGGGAAGTTTATTGGCCTATATGAATTAACAACAATTAGAGATTTTAGTATCATGATTATTAGAGCATATTTTCATAGTCTCAGATAGTAACGTGATTGCAACATACTGTTACATATGGTTGCCAATAATACAATTGTTTCTAGACTCCTCAGGTAGTCAAAGCCAAAACTTCGATGTCTTGTACTATTAAACAAGAGCTAGGACTAGTTGCTTATAAAAAATATATGAGACATTTGCTGACAGATGTTTTAAAGAAAGATAGAAAAGCAAAGAGTTGTTGGACTAAGTACGCCCAGTACGGCTACAGAAAGTTTCTTTTTACGGATGAAAAAACTTTACAGTGGATGAATTTTTCAACAAAATAACAAGGTATGCGCTAGGTTGTCCAAAGAAACATATCAGCTACTGCAGTTTTTGGGTTCTAAAAATTTTCGTTCTCTGCTAAAAGAGGACAATCTGCTAAACTGTTCTGAGATTTGTCCTATTGAACGTTACTGGGCTATTGTAAAGAAACACGTAAGAAAAGAAGCCCGAGAAGCTAAAACAATCCAGGAATTCAAACAAATGTGAATGCAGCTAGCAGAAAAATTTCAGTGGGGGATGTGCAGAGGCTTATGGCGTATGTTCGACCAAAAGTTAGAAATTTCTATCGTTTTGAATTGTATATAGTTGATAGATTTCGGTTATTTACTAATTTTAAAATAAAATAACCATAATTTATTAAAACATTTATTTGTAACTGTCCGTTTAGTAAAATAAACAGTCCTTACTAGATATCAAAAATATAAAACAAAATTATTTTAAAACATGGGGCCGGCGAAGAGATTGCTCTGTAAGCAATCCCAGAACGAACTTAAAAAGACCTTTCGATTTCGATTTCGAATTTCGGGAAAATTCGAAAATTATTTGACATAAAAATTTTTCGAATTCAGTTTCGAATTCACCGTAAAATTTCCAATAATAATCACAATTAAAATCGTAATATCGAAAATTTTCCCGAAATTCGAAGTCGAATGTCTCGAAAACTATTCGACATAGAATTTTTTCGATTTCATTATTGAAATCAGCGTAAAATTTTCTTTAAGAATTACTCATAAAATCGCAATGTCGAAATTTTTCAGAAATTCTAAGTCGAATATCTCGAAAACTATTCGAGATAGAAACTTTTTGATTTCGATTTTGAAATCAGCGTAAAATTTCCTATAAGAATCCATTTTAAAATTTTAAAAAATCCATAATTTTGTGACAGCGACAGACAGACCGACAGACATATAGAATTCAGTAACGAACTTTTTAAGTTCGTTGAAAATAAGTTCAAAAAATATAATAAATTACAGTTTAAAATACAACGCTATTTTGGAAAATTGAAAACCGATACGATATGAAATTATTTGATTAAACCTTGTATATGTTCAACATTAGCATACAAACTATATTTGTTTAACCTCAAGAAACGCTATGTACGAGAGAGAAATACGTTTGTTGTTTCAGAATCTGATAATTGAGACGCAACAAAAACTAATTGGTACATTCAGGATTTAAAATTTCTGCGGCAAGTGCGCGTGTGAGGAGCGTAACCTCCAATATATTTCGAGTGCTATTCAACGACCTGAGGTAAGGTGAAATGAGTAATTTAATTTAAAAACAGTGTAGGTGAGTGTCGGCATCTTCAAAGGCTGACTAAGCCTCTTATTATCTGCTACTGTCGGCAGGAGGGATCAGCCCCGAGCCTTTGCCCCTCCAGTGACAACAAAACGTTCGCTGCCGTTTATTGCCATTACGCTCGCTGGTCCAGCAGCGATCGTACGATACGAAATTGAACTCCTTTACCTTGGCCAGGCGGTCCGCCACTTTTTAAGATGGCGTGGAAAATGTGCCGAAAAGCCACTTCGGCCGCAGTTATGGGTCAAAAATGTTTTATCTGGCTGCAGCCCCTTCTTACGAGAACATGAAAAACATTTTAGGTAAATGCCGTCTATCATTGCCACCTTTATGGATATGTTCCGTATACAGGCAAAATCCGTTTTAAATGCCTCAAATGCTTTTGCTGGGTGATATATTGCCAGTTTTGCACGAATCGTTATGTAACGAGACACTGAATTATACATATGCGTAGCGTTTCAGAGTGCGTTAGGAAAATATGTGTTTCCTGTAATAACAGTGAATGCTGCCACTGAGGTGGTAAAAAGCCTTTCGTTCAGCCATTTGGAAATTGAGTAAGTATATTCGTTAGAGCAAACTCGGCTTCAAATAATATTTAGGTTATTTTGAAACTTATAAAAAAATCCGTAGTGTTTAACGCAATCGTTTTTTTATCGATGTATTTTTTGAAATAATGTTCTAAAGGTAGATACAACAACATTAATTGTGTCAAATGTAATAGTAACCATCCGGCCAATTACAAAGATTGTTGTCATATATACCAAGAAATACAACAGAATGTGTATATGTCGCTATGTAACAAACAATTACCTAGTACAGGACAACACCCAACTGAACCTCAACAACAAGGCGCTACTTATGTACAAGCAACAAGAAACATCAATCAGTTTGGTAGTAACTGCAACAATGTAGGCAACTCAACGAATCTAATTATTTAGCTGAAATGTTAAAAACCCTAATAGAGTAGACAAGAACTTTACTTAAAATAGTTAAATGAAAGGCCAATGGATTAACAAATCATAAAGACGAACTAACACCTTTTCTAAAAAGTAGTCTATTGTCTATATATAACATTAAGAAGCAGTTTTTTAAAGGATAGTTTCCAAACACTAAGTAACAGGTTTATGTAGGGCGGAGATTATAATGCTAAGTGATACTGAATCTTAGAGATCGAGATTGACTATCATAAAAGGCAATAACAAATATTACACTACCTGCCCATATATTAATCAACCTACTTACAAAAAGAAAACACTTGACCTGCTAAATATTTGTATTAAAAAAAGCATCAATCCAAACTACTGTAATCATGTGTATCACCTGATCACTGACAAATTATAATAATATTGCCTACAATCCTCTTATTCTTTGTAGCAGATTTACAAACTGGAATCTTTATAGTGGAATAGTTGATAAGAGGTTATCAGTTAATACATTCTTCAAAACCGAAGATGAAGTTAAAAACATAAATTAAAAAATCCAAGAAGTAGCTTGCTAGTTAATACCAAAGAAAAAGCTAAATAATAGAATCCCAATACATCCAATGTAGAAAATTGAAAGCAACAAAACTCCCCGAAGTGAAAAGAAAGTTTAATCAGCTAACAGTCTAACTTAAAAATCAGCTTTCCAATATGATCAATTACTCGATTCAAGGCTATCTAAAGCTACTGCCACCTACAGAGTATATAGAATATTCGTTATAAAAAGTGACTAAAAAACTAAAGCAGCCAGCATCAGGAACATCAACAATACAAGTAGTCAACAACGCGTAGAAACAACCGCAACAAGGCTATCGCCTTCCCAAGTTACTTAACAAGTGCATTTAATTCATTTGATTTGCATTCAACCAAAACTGAAGAAGATGAAATTTGCCTGTATCTCCTTAGTGGTACCTACCAATCAAACCTTTTACAGCAAATTATATCAAGGCTGTAATTATAAAAAACTTGAATCTAAATACAGCACCTAATTATGACCCAATCAGAGGAAAAGTCCTTAAAGAATTAAATATATTACCTATTTCTTCAATGCCGTGCTAAGACCCCAAGTAATACAAAACGCCACAACCATACCGGTTCTCAAATTGAGCAAACTAGACGATGAGGCATCTTTTAAAAGCTATATATATATACTTTTAAAATAAAAGATACGCTCAGTTTTGTAGCTTTATGTAGAAAATTATATTTTTACACAAAAAAAACAACTGGGTTTGAGGTTTCTGAAAATATACTGGATTCTAGGAAACAATATACAATTGCTTATTAAGAGTAAAAATATTAGCCCTATTTGGTCTTAGGGAATACAATGGGGAACAGCAAGTAAATTCCAATTAAAAGTGCTGCAATCCTTAGTAAACGCCTATAGTTCGTTCCAAAAAAGTAATAAGTTAAGACCTAGATATTTCAATAATAAATGAAGAAATACAAAAGTGTAGTACTTCTTATCTTGATAGGCTTAGTGCTTATCCAAAGTCATTACTGGACTCTGATAGGCTCAATAGATCCAAGCCGATGTACCTGCCTAACCGTTTCGTAAGAGATAAAGTATAGTGTTAAAGTATTTGTTTTTAATCAAACTTGTTTGTATTAATATAAGAAATATTCGTTAAAAACTTTCTTGATATGCTACATCTTATGTCAAAATAATTACTGAATGTCACTATGTGACGAATTGAAGAATAAACCAAAAAAATGTAGGAATTATTAAATTATTTACGGAATTATTTCTATTTATGTCAAAGAGTGACCTTCAAATTGTCAACGTTTCTGTATTTTTTCGTGGACCGTTTTCTCTGAGAAGTTGCCTAAATAAAGAAGTTTAGCAAATTAGCGTCTGGCAAATTTAACGACCATTGTTGCACCGAAGCAAAATGCGGAATGTCGTTTTTAAGTCAATTTTGATTTTTGCTTGCTGTGTATGATGGTGCTAAATCTTATTAAAATGTGTTTTACTTCTATCTAAAATTTTACATGCCTAATATTTGAATGTCTCTTCCAATACCTTTTGAGAGTAAATAAATGAGTTTACTTTAACGTCACGGTCTAAAAGGACGAGTGTCTTGCATCTAAACGGATAGTCCGGCTATTCTACGACCTCTCTTTGGCTAAATACGATTGTTTTGTTTATTTACAAATTATCGAACAGTAAAATTAATCAGCGAAGGCGATGTTTGTAAGATCGACGCTGTGTAATAATTTTTTTGCTCTTTGTGTCCTTAGTTTCATTTGTGCTAGAGTAGAGTTACGGGGGTTTTACACGTTTTAGGTGCAGTTTACTTTTGAGTATGTAAAAAAACACTTTAGTCTGAAATATGCAAATGTTTATCCATCCTTTTGCAAAATTATAGTTTTAACCTTTAAAGTCATATCTAGACCTGTAGAGCTTTAAAGACCTTCACCATAGTGTTTAGTAGTGCTATGGAGGCGAATAAAATTCTTTTCATTGATGTTAGTCTTCAACAGACGTTGTAACATTCATTTAACTGCTTTTAATCATCTTAAATATTACTTATGTTACCCGTACACTTGTCTTCTGAAAGAACGTTGTTTCTTCCAAACTGTATGTTTAATCTTTTTAAAAACCATATGTTACTCTTTTTCATGTTAGGACTTAGTGACAAAAATAGTTGTAATTAATCAAATCTAGTAACACTTTATTCCACCCCTTATTGATATTTCTGTGAATCTTAGCATATTTAATATTTTCAACAAATATTAAACTTAAAATGATAATGGATTTTAATATACTATCATTCGTTATAAGTTTAACATGATGGGATAAGCTATTCCTAAGATTTTTTAATATCATATGGAATTGTAAACAAAATCAATTATTCAGTACTTATGAACTATCCGTATGGATTTATTGTCACTCGGAACAAGAGTTGTATTCTGTCCACATTACTATTGTGTTATTACTTTCTATAAACTAGTTACAATCTTTGATTTTCATTATAATTTTGTTTCGTAAAAAAGTCAACTAGTATCAAGCTGATTATATTATTATTTTGAGAAAGTTGTAATGTTACCGGCTTCATATGTTCCAAACGCGATGAGAAGATTAGACAAAAACTGTTATGTATTGTTATATTTAAATTATTGTTAGTTTAAATTTGCAACACTAACAAAACTAGATCAAAGTGTAAATATTAAAACCTCTCGACCAAAAAAATCTAGTCTAAACAATGAAAGCGTAAAGTTGATTCAGAAACGTGACAAAGAAAGATGTAGTGAATATGTATATAGTTTAAGTATTTCAAAAAAAAGATAAAATTGGGCGATTTAATGTAAGTAGCTAATCTACACGAATAGTGGATCTCTATAATTAAAATTAAATCCGTCGACCAATGCCGTCTTAACTCCGCGCCCGACGGGAGTCCGACTAGGGCTGACTTTAAAGGGAAGCGCCGACTCGGTTCGTGCACCTACTGGTTTAAACAGTGGCTTTTGATTTACAACGGCCGCGACCTGCCTCAATGTTGAAGTGTCAGGTGTTCAGCTGGTGGTCTGATTTATGGCATCTGCCAGTGTGACAAGTGGTTCCTCATTCACGCTACATGCTTAAATGCATGTGCCCAACTACCGGACTTATAATTAATTTTTTTCGGTTGCACGGTTGCCTTCGGAGAAGCTCTAATTGCTCTTCTGGGAAGAAATGGATCTTTCTAGCCGCGACCTCGCCGACAGGTTCAATTCTTCATAAGACGGGCTTCTTTTGTGAGGGACATCTTACTGACTTGGCTGCTGTACATTAGGAATTTTAAAATGTAAAAATTATATGGCAAAATATTTTCCAAATGTCTTTTTCTTCAAATAGCTTCTAGTTATATTTAACTAAAAAGTTTTGGTGTTTTTTTTATTGTTAATTTTTTTAATTTTGCATTTTGTAGAAGTTGAGATAATCGAGAAACTATTAGAGCTAATATACGCATATATATTTTGTGTTTAAGTCACCTATACGACGTATTACAAGAAGTGTTCAGTCTACCAACGTAACCTAAAAACTAGTTGTGAAAGCTATCTTGGGCGACAAACAACATTTGCAACATACTGCGATTCAAATGAAAAAAGTGTTAGTAAACCTTCGGGAATAATTTATGTAACTCTACAGGAAATTATATTTTCTACAATATCTGTAAGACATGGCTCAAAAAATTTAAGTATAAATATTTTAACCTGCGTGATGTCAAATGTATTGGACAGATAAAGAGATCGAACAGGAGAACCGAAAATAATTTTTAGAAGAGTGTTATTGTTGTGTACAGTCAGAGTTTGCAAAGAAACTGAGTAATACAAATTGAAGAGGATTCACAAAGAAGACAGTTATATTTCTCACAATTCACCTTTGAAAAGTAAACGCTTTGGTATTGCTAACGATTGCCATCCAGGGCTGGGAGATTTTATTACACTCATACTATTTATTATATCCTTGTAGTATCACCTAGATTGATAATCTTCACATTTGCCGAAGATGTCAAAAAATGTTTGTCGGAGTTTATCAACTCCAAACTACTTTTTTTAATAAAATATGGTAGCCTACTAAAACATGGCACAAATGCATATAAACCAAGGGAAATTATTTTTTATAAATTAATATAACATGTTAGAAAAAGTCTAATTGTGTATTTCTGTAATCTAACTAAAATAAATTTAGCTGTTGGCCAAACATGCAAAACCAACTACCATTAAACCTATTAATCATAACGGTGTAAATCAAAATCATTAGTGTACTTGGATGTGCACTAGTTTTTTTGTGGTGCAGAGCATTTTTATTGGTTTTATCAGAAAGATCTATGTGAAATTCAGTATTTATGATATGGTTTAGTACATACATTAAGTACCTTAATACGTTTATATCTTGCAGTTGAACTTCATTGCTCTGATTTTTTGAGTTTTTTGCAAAAGACGTTATTTTTTTATTGATAACTAAGAACTTTTGCCTAATAGCTAGTATATTTTGTGGATCTGCAAGCCAAATGGTTCTTTTTTGGGTCATATTATTCTTCTATCCAAATGCACCCTCTAAGTCTATGGTACTTGCTTTCTTAGCGCAAAAGTCACCCTACTAATTTAACTGGAATTTGTTTGAGCATTCTAGAAAAAATTGGAATGGTGCATCAGGGTAAGGGTGCACGGCAAGCACAGTTGGGTCATTATCGATGATATTTAGTATAGGTATGTTTGCATAAAAAGTGCAATGTGAGCCCTACTAAATGTAGTATTTGAGAACTCCAGAGTTGATAAATATCCGGCGCTTGTTTCTCATAAAACAATCCAGGATTGCGTTGCATCTATGGATATCAAACAATACCTTTTTTTAGATTTTTATTTGTCACACGGTGAATTTGTTCAGTCGAAACACGTTCTTTTCAAAAATTAAATTGATGATTGGAAATCAAGTTTTATGCCACATTATCTGTTTTCTCAAACTTTTTAAGATTTCGGAAGAATTGTTTCTTTCTTGAGAATTCCTCGCTTGACTATTAGTATTATTTTGGCTACTTTTCGTTAATCAAAAAATATCTTAGTCTCTTAAGAAATTTAGTCGTCACCCAGTGTTTTTCGTGAATTTATATGTTTGAAGATTGTGGTTTTAATACCAGTGATTATTTTTTAATCTAAAAAGGAAACAAAGCTTTAAGGTACTGATGTATTGTGGTTTTTTTGTTAAATGTGAAAAACTTTAGAAAATATTACACAATACGAAATATAATAATATAAAGATAGGATTCTTCTTTGAAATAATTTAAATTCACTTCTTTAGCTAATAAGAAATCTGCTTATATTTGAATTTGTAGGGCAATATGTGGGCTCAAGAAAATCAGTCCATTTAAATTTAAAGCTTTATTTACCTCTTTGTCTTTGGTTGTTGTAAGTCCAAACCCCTCATGTACGTTTTTGGCATTAAAACATGTTCTTCTATGTTTACAAATATTTTTTATAGTGTTTTTGTTTATTATTATATATTGCTTGACTACTGAGAGGATTAGGGGGTATTAATAAATAAATAAATATATGAATAAAAATAGTAAACCTATTTTAGAAGTTGAGACATTTTTAAAAGAAGGATAAGTAAATTAAATAAAACATTTTAAATTTTTTTCTGTTAAATGTGAGGAGCTAAAGTTATATAAACTAGAAAATAAGATGGCATAGGGTACTTAGAGGAAATAAAGTTTGTTGGGTAATAAGACCAACAAAAAAATTATATTTACAATGCACATCCTACAGCCTATGTAAATTTACATTTTACATTTTCTTTAGTACATGATAATTATGATTACATTTATTCATTAGTTGTTTCAGTGAAAATGATAGTGGGCGGGTAATAAAGTTGATTCAAATAACAAATATTTGACCAGCAGAGCATTATGGTCGAAACTAGATTTGAAAGCAGTGTTTTGCATGATTGAAAAGGGCAATTAGAATACGAATACTCCGCAACGAAGCACAAGATTTCCATAAAAATGCTTTTTAATTTTAACTCTCTTAAAGCTCAAGAACTTAACAGATTTGCAATTTATGATCACTGTAAAAATAAGAGAAAACTGTAATAACCTCCCGGGTGAATATATTAACATAGATGAAAGAGGTTGTCGCTTAACTGTTTACTATCAAGCGCCACTTAGCAAAGAAAAGGACTAAACGAGTATATTTGCACTGTCTGAAGTATCCTAATTTTCTTCTTTTAATAGTAAATTCTATTTCTATATTTTTGTTTAATCTTTGCAAGACTTCATAATTTTGCACTCTCCATCCATGGCATTTTTAGGACTCATAAATCCACATTTCAAAGACTTTCTTTGTATCGTTTATCATCAAATACTACACTCAACAAAGCTGTATATCGGGTTATTTGAACAACACTGGGATGCTGAGATTTTGCTATTTTTGACCAGAATCAATATAAAAGTTCACTATGACACGATATAATATTATTGTTTTGAATGTCTGGGTCTAAGTGTATGACCCGCAATAACATTTACGGTGGCTTTAAGACAACAATTCCGGAAACAATTTTACTCCATTTATCTTGACGTAAGCTCCAATGAGATTGGTGGCTGAAGCCACCTTCCAATTTCCTAAAGCTTTTATCTTTAGGATCACTTTAGAAAGTTTCAGACACCCGAAATAGAACAGTAGTTCAGGAAATTAACATCCTAACCAAAAACAGCTTGATTAAATACCATTAAGCATACTAGAAGAAAGAACTAGTGCAACGTTTATTCTTTTAATTCGGATTACGGTGATGTGCCTCTCTTTTGACTAAGAGAAAAAAATACTTTTTACTAACTTATGCTGCATAAGAGCAACAAAAACTAGAAAAAAACTCTAGAAATTACAGAAGAGCCTCAGTTATTCGAAACCCTATTTACAAGTATTAAAAATATTGAAAGATTAACTTCAGGAAGTTTTTATACTGCAGTTGTTTGATTTTTTATCCTAAATACCAAATGTACATAGATTCTAATTAAAATGTTATAGTCATTGGCTTTATTAGTCCACTGAAATATGTATAATAAAGCCTATTTTCAGTGTTTTGAAAAATTTTGAATTGTATTTTCGCTTTGTAGTAGTTTCCTAATATACCGTAAAACTAATTAACAATAAAAACTGTAGATTATCTCCAGTATTTTTCTTTGTATTCCAAATCTCCTTCAAGTTAGTCTTATTAGCACTCACAAGTGCAATACTTATACAAATTTTAAAGAATTAAAATACACTATAAAACGTAAAGTACTTCATTAAAGCCCTGTGTATTTTAAACTCTAAATGCAAACGCTCGACAGTGCAAAGCCTCAATAGAATGTCGCGAAAATTCACAAAATGCGGCCTGCAACATTCCGCTTCGGCAATAAAAATAGAACCGTCCACTTTGCGGCTTTGTACCTTTGCTGCATTTAGTAAGCGTTTAATGCAACGCTGCGAAAAGGAAAAACGCGGGCCACGAGTTCGGCTCGTTAAAAATTCATTATTACCCTTTGCGCTATTCGGGTGAGAGGCGCACCTGCCCCTCGTATTCATTTTGGCCCGGCGCAGACGGACTGTCTCGAGATGCCGATTGCTTAATTTTTTTGCCGCCGACAAATTCGGCCGATTTCACGTTCGACTTGCGCCCGAAATTTGTTTTCTTCGGTTTTCAGCCGTCGCCGATGAACCCGGCGATAATCAGAGCTATTTCGCAGTTTTCAGGGGCACTGCGGCCGCGTTATTCGCTCATATTTCTTGTACAGCATCCATATTTCGCGCCGTAATAAAATGTTAGAACTTACTGATGACACCACTTTTCAATTTTTATTAGTCATTTTTTCATGGCGCCCGGTGATCCCAAAACATGAAATATGGGGCACATAAATCAGGCAGAAGATTAAAGATTATTGATTGAAGGGATGCCTCGCTGTGTAAATGATGAGGCGTGCATCTACTCGTTGGATTTGAGCATTCTACCATTGATCGGTTTTGATATATCAGTGCTATTTACTCTTAAGAATAGCACAAAACACTTTTGTAAATGTGATTCTACCTATCGAACATTTTTATGTTTATTCACATTTTGCTGCCATTAACACAAAAATCGTTGTTGGGTGTGAATAAAACTTTTGATTGTTATTTCATGGCTAGATAAGTATTTGGAAATCTTTCTGATCTTTAATTAACTGGAGTGCGTTTATATTTGTCCCCTTCCCTCTTACAGAAATGATTTTAATTTCTCCTTTAATTCAAAAAATTATTGAAAGTATCGGAAGCGAGAAGATAAATCAATTAAATGTCCCGAGACAAGTGAAAATGTGGTATAAAAACTTCAGGAAACAAAATTTTGAATTAGAAAAAAATAATAAAATATCAATTCCCAGAATTGATGAAGATGAATTATATGTATAAGTTCAATTAAATCTATCGACTACTGTTTAGTGCTTCGCGTAAAGCTCTAACGTATTCAAATAAGTCATCATCTTGACAATATTGAAAAATTTAACAACTTAACAGAGGGCTTTGCATCAACTGACAGAACTAAACAAAACATTATTCTTTGCTGTCTATGCGTAACAAGATCTTTTTTCAACCGGATTGTGATCTATGATTAAAAAAAAATTCTGTATGGTAATCATAAACAAGGCGTATAGTATTGGATAGCTATGAAGCTCTAAGAAAGTATATAAGAGTGAGTTTTCGTTTCATGAAGGTCGCTGTGACTGTATGGTTTACTGTTTCTTCTTATAACTCGGTGAAAAAATCATAGCAGAATTCGGCCGTCCCTGATCAAAAGGCACGTGTGGATACTTCTTCGCGCCAACGCCAGACCTCACGTAGCACTACTGGCTACAGAGTTCTCCTTCTCCCACCTTATTCATTTTTATTACCCTTTAGCAACAAAAATTCAGATTTGGGTGTTGTCAATCAATGTTTCATTCATATTAAATCTTGCAACCGTTCGTTCTCTGGATAGTGCAGTTGTACTTACTTAGAAATCGTAACCTCAAACCGTTTATACCGTCAAAATCGCCCCGTCTTAAATGATTGCGCATTTTTATGTTCAAAGGCGAGGTGTGCATTCGCAATTTAAATTGTGATACTTCGTGCTGCCCACACGATGCTTTTTAATTAACAAGATTACTTCACAACAGTGGCACAATAAAATGTTAAGCCATGGCACCGTATCACCAATCTATATGCAAATATTGCGAACAGAATTAATTTGCCAAAATGGAAAAATTTAATTAGAAAAGGCTCGCTGTTTCTCTTTTATTAGGAATATCGGGCCCCTTGTGCCTAGCGAAAATAAAAACAAAAATTTGCTTTGCGACTGCACTGCCTAGAAACGCTCATAATAAAAAGGACTACAGTTCTGCAAATGTTTGTTTAATATTTGTTTCATCTATTGGAAATTGAGATGAGGCAGTTTATCGTCGCGCGCATTGTTCTCGTTTCTCATCAGATTCTCATAAGAATTGTACTTCTACAAATTTGAATTTTGTACTCTCTGCTGCATTACTGCTTGTTATGGGTAGATACATATATATAATTAGTTTAATCATTAGTAAAACATAAAAGTTATTTAATATATCACTCACTAAATAGGATATAAATATATTTTATAGAAACAAGTAGAAAAATGTAAAAACTATTAAACAATAATAAGTTAATAGTTACATTTTCTTTTTATTTATGCCAAAGAAAAAATTGTAAAAGCCATAACTTAATTTTCGCCGATTATAAACCTTCAACTACTTGTAATATAAGATTGGTTAAAAATAGCATTAAAAATTGTACAACAAAAGAAATAAGAATAGGTAGAGATACGATCAACAGGAGCAAATTAGGTGTTATAGAATGGCACTGATTGTTGAAGAAAAAAGAACTGAAACCGTACTTTTAAAGATTAAAATTTTCAAAAATAAACAAAGAAACAATTAAACATGTAGAAAAAAGGCTAAAGTAATTAATATTGGGATAAAGAAACTACGTAATGAAAAATTGACAGAGACAAAAAATAAAATCAATACAATAAGAAATATATACATATGGAATATAAGTAAGTATCTGGACCTAAGTACATATCCATAAATAAATAATACAAAAAATAGTTTGCCATTCAGCACCTTCTAGCTTATTATGTACAAAAGATTTTGTTTTTTACTTAAGAGGATGGGTATCGGTCATTTTTGAAGACTTTAAATTAATAGTCAATCTTGCTATTAGCAAATTATTATTATTATTGTATTTTTGTTTTTCAATTATATCTATAATCTACCTACAAGTTAATTAAATAGTAACTACAGAGTAATAAAAAAATGTTATGCATATTATTTGGTTTGAGCATTTTATGTTGGTTTGTTAAACAATTTATATATGTTGCGACAATGTTTTGTACATGTAGACATGTCACTTTCTATTATCTGCTATAAATGGCTTTTTTAGCTCATTATTAGATATTTCGTTAGAGACATTTGCAGTATTGGGGTAAATAATTTGGGGATTCATTTACATGAAATTTTTTTTGCTGCACTACATTTGTTTTCTTCCAAAGAATGCTTTTGTTTAATTTTTATATTGACATGTTTTTAGCTTTAACATACATTTTCTGTATTAATGTTTGGTACAAACGCAGCTCTGAATATTGTACTTCCCTTAATATAAATATTAGAAATTTTTTTAAGAGACTTGTGGATAAAAGCTATATTTTTGATGAATGTAATTTGGGTGAATTTGTCTTTGTTAATTTTGATTACATACTGTAGGAAACACTTTTGCAATAACTCTAATTGTCATTCGCTGATTTCCAGAGTCTCTAAATTTGAGTGAATTGACAGCATAGATGTACTAGCAAAATAAACGGTTGTGGTGTTCATAATAATTGGCAAGTCAGCAGTAAGAGGCAGATAGAGTTGTTAAGTTTAGCTTAAAAATAGCTGTTTTTTAAATGATAGCCAAATTGATGATCAAGAATCAGATTTTCTTAATAAGCATCGCTTCATAATTCCTGTAAGGAAAAATCGTACAAAAACTATTGAGATTACAGATGAAAAACTATAAAGCTAAGTTTACAAGAGAAATATCTATTGTATTGAGCAATAGCAAAATCATAGTACATTGCTGTTAGTAAAACACTTGATTTTTAGATACATGCTTTAAAATATAAATCAAATCTGTCAGCATCATGGAAATTAGTTACTTTTATTTCAGCAAGCACTTTTAATAATTTAAAAGTCTTTCTCAACATGGACAAATAACCTAAAACATAACAAAATATTTATTTATTTTTTATTTTATTGTGTCGATCTGTCGTCTGTTTTTCTTATAGGATTGGTAGTTTACGGCAAAGTTATGTGTGATCTATGTCTGTTAAAATTTGTTTTTCTTGAGTTTTAGTAAATTATGAACAAATCTTAACCACCAGTCTTATTAGCTTAATTTTTTCCTTGATAACTTTAATAGTTGCTCTCGTGTTAATAATCTAATGTCTATAATTATTTAACACTATAATTAACTAATTTAAAGCGCATTATTTGATTATTACTTTTTTAAATGTAGCACGTTAAGACAACCGCGAAAGTTGACTGCAGAAAGTTACAGTTTACCGACGATGTATTATTTTCTTGGTATTCGATAATTACAAACAAATAGGTCTAGTATGAACTTCAGTTAATTGCTCTTTTAAATAAAATGTGATTTCGGAAAACTACAGGACTATACAATGATGAGAACATTTTCTGAAGTTAGGACAAGTATATTATTATTTAATAATTTTCCAAAAATTTTGGTTTAAAATATAAAAGTAAATTGAATGTTTACATGATAATTTTGAAGTACACACAATATTTTGTATTTGTGCATGTGTTATCTGCTATTAAGTTCTATCTTTCAAATTTCCAATTTTTTGGCCTTAATAGTAAAGAAAATAAAAATAAAATGGTTTTATAATTAAAACAAATTGTTTAAATTATTAAATTAAATCAAAGGTATATGCCACTAAAACATAGGTTTCAAATAAAGTGAATAAATTACGTCTTATTATCCCTATGGACAAATATCAAACACAGCGATGCGAACGTAGGATTTCATTGAAAAAATTTCCTAATTGTGCATTACTTGTAAAGGTGTTTTTAACACAGTGAACAATTTAAAAATTGACTGAAATTAGACAAGTGATGAGCTGACTATGAATTGGACTGGCTACTTGGTTAAGTTTATTTATGCAACAAAGACGGATGACAATGCAATTAGAAAGTTTTTTGCATATATCAAAGAAGATTAGCATTAACAAAAGTATTTTACAAGAACCATCAAATTATATAAAGAAAAATCAATTATTAACCATAAAATTATAGATATACGAAGTTATTTTCTACCTAATATTTTCGGTTAGAAACGTATTTTTCCAACGGTTCTGTGGCTCTTTTAGTGGCGCAAGAAATTATATAATACTCGTGGGAAGATAGGCCCGCCCATATTGTAGATAGGGTGTTCTGGTGTAATTCAAAGCAAATCTTTAATTTTCTGACGTGCTTAGATAACAGAATAACGTCTCGAGTTGTTTAAATACTGCCGTGGCTTATTCTGACCTTAATAGCAATCTCAGTAAAACAGCGAATAATGAGAATATTTTTTTCTATCATCACAGTGACATTAACTTTTATCTGTTTTTTCCATTAGTTTAAAATCTGTTTATGTTACGCATACACTTGAGTCTTTTCAAAAATGTTGCCCCAAAACTGCACCTTAAGTCTTCTCAAAATGTATGTTATTGGAAACTTGATAATAATTCATTACGCTTCAGATGAGAGTAAAAATGATGAAAAATTTAATAAAAAAGATATAAATATATGTTTCCCACAAAGAAAATATATAAATTAAGATATTAAAAAAAGACATTAAAAAATATCTTTTTTTTAGGAGTGGTAGAGAAAACATAATGTTGGCAACGTGCTTTGTAGTAAACAAACATCCAAAGAAAACAGTCATTGACTTCAGACCATCAAACGACTTAAAATATGCTACACGTTTTAAGAGAAGATATGAGGAATTGAGAGAAACCAACACACATGTACTTTTCTCTGATACAGAAGGAGAAGAGAAATAAATTTCAAAGCGTTTTAAAAGTGGTGAGTATTATTTAATTTATTAGAAAAAAGTTACACAAGATGTGTCACTTTTAATAACGTTAGAACAAAATGAGAACTCAGTGAAGGTAAAGAAATAGAAGAGTAGGTTTAACAGAAAATGTACGAAAAAGTCGATGTATGGTAAATGGAAGAAAAAGCCAAAATTGGCGCCAATTACCAGTGAAAAACAAAAGTAGTAAAAATAAATTTAAAATTGTATTTGTGCAAAGAGTTATCTTTACAAGTGTTGGTGATAGCAAAAAAGAAATCAAAACACGAGTAATAGCTGGAAACAAAGTGTAGCAAAGTTTTTCAAAAGTTCTCACATTTAAAGTGTATCACAGAAAGTAAAATAAGAGTATACAAGATTGTAATGAGGCCAACGTAATTTATGCAAGCGAAACGTAAACTGCAAATAAAAATAAACAACAAAAGATAATGGCATGAGAAAGATGAATACTTCAGGGTATAAAAGTGGAAAGAAGAAGAATCAAGAAATTTAGGTTCTATATGCTGAGTCTGATATATTGGCAATGGCGAAAGCAGAAAAATTAAAATGTGCTACGTATTAAAGAGCAAAGAGTGCCAAAAATAGTCGTACTAGTAAGTATAGGAAACGACAGAGGAAGAGGAAGGCCAAAAAGATGGTTTGATGATATAGAAGAAAATATGACAATAAGTCAAGGAAAACGGCACTGGCGACTCATGGCGTAAATAGAAAGGAGTAGAAAAGGTCACTATAGAAACCTGGGTTTTCACGTACTATAGTTTGGTATTTTTATTATTGTACTTGAATTTGAGTAGATTTCTGAAACTAATAAATATTAGAAGTATTTTATTATTGTTTTTAGTTTCTTATTTGTATATTTTTCTGTATATTCTCTACAATTCTATTATGATTACTGTTATCTTTTTTGTTCTTCATCATCGGCTTTCGATATCATATGGTATAACACTATGCTTTGTTTTTATTTTTATCGACTAACCAATTGCCATGATTCATAACAAATTTTTCATATTTAATATCAAATTATGTGCATGCATATATTTTTTTAAATTTTTCAATATGTAAAGCTGTTCCGAACGCTCTTGAATGTCATCATTCCGAGCAAATTTTGATATGGGAACGCTCTCCGCGCGGCGCTCGCTTAAGGAACGCGAAGGGCCTAATTTAAGATGATTGTGCTGTAATTTTTTGTGTCGGTGCACGGGCACAAAAACCGAAGGGCGGCGTATTGTATATCAAAGCGCGCACCGCCGTGCCGCATTGAAAGAAACAAGAGCAGCAGAAGGACGGGAATCGGAACGGAAAACCTCAAATAAACCACAAAGCAATTGACGTTCTTAATCACAAATTGATCAATCGACCAAGTTGCTTCGAAATAAAACTTCGCAATATCCAGGCTGTCGGCAAGGCTTTGAGGGATTAAGATAGAAAGTCACGCATCGGCCCTGTCTCTATTGAAAGCTCCACACGACTTCGGCGAGTCCTTTCAAAACACGCCGAATTCAGACACTTCTTTGCTTTCAACACCGCGGATTTGGGTCGGCGCTCAAGGAGGGTGCGTGTTCGAGAGGTGACGATCCTTTGATCTCGCCGCCGTCGCTGTAGCTGCCGGCCGCGCGCGCCCTTCCCGCACGCACCTCTTCTAGCTCGCGTTTACTACTTCACTACGCTTACTACGTTCGCCACGCTAGGCTACGACAGATACGGCTGTCTTTACAGATGTAAGATCAAATAACGACCGGTCCCATGAAATTTTAAGCTCCTTTATAATATTACGTGCGCTCAGTTGCGTTTCCTTTGCGTTCTGCAGCCTTCGACTGGTTTACAGAATAGACAAATGCTAAGAAGCGTACTACGCTCACTGGAGTCGGCAGTGTAATTTTTCGGAAATACATATAAATATCCAATAAATGTTCAGGACTGTAACGTAATTTTTAAATTCTATATATAGAATATTCTTTGTGCTTATGCCTTAATATATATAGTATGTCCATAAATACTGTTGCACACTAATTAAGACGACTAACTGTTTTTGCATAATATTTTCAGGATTTATTAAAGGGTTATTAATAAGTATAATTGCAACAAATTTATTTAAAATGTTTACTCTTAGCCTCTACACGACCTTTAAAACTCGCCTATGGCAGCACGCATTACATCCATTGGAAAACTATTGACTGTAGCTGCTAGAGGTCGCTTGAAAGAATCAATATGAAGGTGTTTATTGGACAAATTATACCTTCTAAAACTAACCATAATTTGTAGTCTAATGTACTGAGATCTGGAGTGCCAGAAGGCTTAAAGATTACACTTTTTTTTAGTTCTATACTTATGTAATGCATTTACATCAATACGGTTTTCTTTGTCATCCCACTGCATTAATACATAATCAAACTTGTAGCTGACAACTTTAAGACTTGACAGTTGCAACTGTATGTAAATGTCATAGATATCTTGACGGCATGTAAAGCAAGAGTAGGTTTTGTAACAGTTTTTATGAGAATACTAGGTAGATTAAGATATATTTTATATATATTTTTTAGGAGAGTTAGTGATAGAAAATACTACTTTTTCACATTTTCTGGTTTAAGGTAATTGTTTTTTTAATTTTGAAGTGTTTCGAAACAATGTTTAAAGAGTTGCGGGGCATGTAGTACGGATAAAAATGGGCTAAAAAGTCAAATCAACTGTTTTTAAGATAACACGATATTTCTGATTAATTAATTAATTACTCAACGATAACATATTCCATCAATCGAAATAGCAAATTAAGATTGTATTCATGCAGAGTGTTTATTTGATCATGTATTTTGTAAACTGTATGTGCATTAAAAATGTTTGTTTGCTGAGCAGAGTTGGTTTCAAGTTTCATATCTTGTTTTAAGACGGCGAAAAGAGAATGGGCAAAACCTTTTAAACGCTGGGCCCTCTGCAAAAGAAAAACTGTAAAAAGTTCTAATTGAAATATAAGACGAGAATAAAGGTTCTATTTAGGTCTTGTTCTAAGGTCAGTAGCTCAGGCCAGAATCAATTTTAAGTTCTGATTGCAATAAATTTTATTAGAGCTGACTGTCCCCTATCGTTAGACACCAAGATCATCTTTGTACGTCTTTTGTATGACCTTTTTTTCTAAAAGTTCTAAAGCCTCTCATATCGCTTTCTTAGTACCCTCTAAAACTCACGAATTTGGTGTCGCGAGATTCTAGGCTCTTGTTTAAATCCTCATTTGTTATCGTGCGGAACTTCGTAGTCCCACTATGTTAGGTCAAGCTCTAAAGCCAGCAGCTAAGGACAGATTCAGTTTTAGGTTGTAATCGTGATAAATCCTATTAGAGCAGATTGTCCCCCTATCATTAGATACCGAGATTATTTTTGCACGACTCTATGTACCGGCGCTATGGCCTGTTTTTTCTAAGTTCTAAGGAATTTATCTTTGTTCAGAGAGGTCGTACCGGGATGGTTCCTTAAACAATATTGCTCAGGACACTTAGGGCTTTCAATTGATATAGGTTTCACCTGGGTATCCAAATTTTTGATTTGGGACTCAATCTGTTCATCCTCCTTTATACCGATTACAATGGCTGCATATTCAAATGCTAAAATGGTATATATGACACGTGATGTTTTAAACGGTTTGTTGCAAAAAGGTCTTATGTTACCAAACAACAGAAATCAGCATGTACACCGGAGATAGAAGAATCAATTTTGTATAATGTTGAAAACCTCGAAACAAGTCTAGTTCGGAAAGCTGTTTATGAGTAATTCTATACTACTATCCAGGACCCTTCAGTCCATTTCGTCGTTCCCGACACATCGTTCGTAGAAAGTTTTTAATTCTTTTCAGAACACTAAATGATTTTTTACCTTTTGATATACACCCAGGTATAATTAAAAAAATTCGAAGCACAATCGCTGTGTTCGGTGGTATGTTTAAAAGTCTCATGTCGAAAAGTAATTCTGTCGGTTTTGTACTTAGTTTAAAATTGGATTTGTAAACAGGCCTAAACATTATTAGTTCTACAATTCTGTCACTTATTTCATTTTTATATTTTTCTAGAAATAATTTTGTATTTTAAACTGCGACTTGTTTTATTAAATTTTCATAAAAAATTAAAAAGATAAAATAAGTCCATCTATTATTAAATTGATAATTTTGTCAAAAACGCTAGAATGAAAATATTTTCCAGCAGATTTGTTTTTTTAATAGATAATTTATTTCATATTTTATAGTCATTTCATTTTCGGTCTTTTACACTTATCAAGAACTGATTTCCATGTTCTCTTAAGTTCTTTTATAGCTTCAATTTAGTTTATAAGATTATACCTTTTCATATCTAATGTTGCTTTACTGATTGGATAGTGGGATTTGTTTGTTGTAATAATATTAGTATTTTTAGTCAAACTGTAGACATAAGGACACTTTTAAGCTTTAGCAATTTGTGTGGTTTGGAATTATCATCATCAACCATAGACTTCTTTAGTGACGTTAGTCTTATTAGAGAATTCAAAAAAACGATTACACCGAAATCCATTGTTATAATCTATATTCTCTTTCTCTCTTTAAACTTTTGCCTTGGATTTCGTTGAGCCATCTTACTCTTTTCCAGCTATTGAGCCAACTTATTTGTAGGTAGGGGTCACTAGAGGAGCACTCAACTTTTATCTATGGCAAGGGTCTGCTTCAATAGCTGGGGTCGATTATTATGACTTATGTCTTCTAGCTTGCCTTTGCTCTTTTTGAACTTCCACTAAAAGGATTATAAATTTTCTGGACAAGACCAAAGAAAGTTATTGCTTCTTTGCAAGATTCTGTTGAATCTACTCCGACAAAATTTAAAGTATAAAAAACAAAAAGAAAATATAAGGAAAAAGTAATTTAATGACAGAGAGAAGAAGAATAACAATGCTAAAATGGTGCAAATAATGCCAAAATGTAATGCTAAAGAGGAAAAAAGGTGCAATAAAACTAATCGCAGATTCACAGAATAGCGAAAAACGACGTTGAATGTATTTGTTGTAGACATTTTTATAACATCTGTGATGCGGACTGGATCTTTTGTCAGCAGTGCAAAGAGTAAGCTTGCAATTTGTATGCCGCATTCGACAGTTAAGACAATAAAACTGTCCTAATTAATAAATTATATAGCTCAAATAAATAATTTTTTTCGATACACGTTTCTGTCTGCATTACATGGTAGGACGGGGTAAATGACATTTAATTTTTAAAACAAAATTGACATTGCGTTTTTCTACGGGAAGCTACTAAACGTCCATAATTTGCTGTGAACATTATTTTTACTGATAAAGCCGGTTTTACTAGATGGAATTTTTAATTTCCACAATAATCACTGTTTGTCGAATGAGAATCTTGAAACCATCATTAAATCCAGACATTAACAGCGTTTCAGTTTAAATATCTGTTTAGGTACAATAGGGGATAGGTTATTAGGACCGGTTTTTTTCCAGAAATCTTAACAGGGCCTGCATACCTTAATTTTTAGGATAATACTCTTCCTGAACTTTTAAAAAATCTATATTTAAATCAGAGACTAAATCTCTGGCTTATGCAAAATGGAGCTCGACTGCAGTTTGCGCTTGCTGTTAGGGAACATCTAAACGACACATTGTATAGTTTTTAATATCTCCTGATTGAACTTCTTCAGATTTTTTTTTATAAAAATTTGTTGCCAAATAATTCAAGAAAACTTGGATTTCTTAGGAGAGTGTGGAATTTCTTCGAACGTGGAGATATAGAAAGACCAAATTGAACATCTTTAACTATAATCGCTGTTATCTCCCAAACCATTAATTTTTAATTTGTTTTCGATCGTACTGAATTCTCTGTAAATATTTAAAAGTTATTTTAGAACACCCTGAACAGTTCATGTTAGTGTTTATAGTTTGCCGTTGCGCAGTCATAAGCAAATATTTTGTTGTTATCACAAAGCTTTAAAAATCCAAAGTTCGTAAAGCCGATGAACCGGAATTTAAAAAATTCACAAATTAGTTGCTTGCAAGTTAATCGCAAAAGCGCTGTCTAAGCAGCGTGACATATAAGAAGCCGATAAAACGGCAGTATTGGTAAACAACCTGTCAAAGAGATATAAATTTGCAATATTAATGAAAGGCAAGTTCAAATTACGTGCTTCTCGAGAATCAGAGCATTAGGCGATAAAAAATAGTTCCGTGAAGACCTTCTAAGCGTCCTTGGGATTGCTTGACATTTGCCCGCAAACCAGTAGGTATATCTAAAAGCACGACTTCACAGAAGTAGTGATAATTGCCGGTCAAAAAGCGTTTCAGCTGCGAACCGCAAAGCTGACCATAAAATCCTTTTTAAACAAAGTGGTCCACTATATATGACACCATTAAATCGTAAAATTGTAGATTTTTGGCCATAATAAAATAAAAAAATGTTGTACAGCCAGGTACAAGTTTCCAAAAATGTGCAAAAGTAGCTAGAAAATATTTTATAGCGCAAAGCTATCCAGTTTTGGAAATATAATTTCGATGCGACTTGTATTACTCCGCGTTATAACACAATGTTTTAAATAACAATTTAATTAAAATTTCAAATCTAAGACTTACAGAGTATTTAAGAGGTCGAGTTATACGGCGTTTTCTTCTATTTTGAGTTGCAAATACTTTCTAGACATACTTTGGCTCTAATTAAAAGATTGCGACAAAAAATAAACGACACGAAACGAAAACGGGTTTGACAATTTTTTAAGCCGCAAATGAAAATAATTGTCGGTTGTTCGTGTCTTTTTCAATCATAGAAACTCGATTTTATCTTTTGCTTTAAATTTGAAATTATAATGCATTATTGCAGATATATATATATATATATATATATATATATATATATATAAACAAATGTAATCAATTTAATTTCCACAGAAGGCATAGATAAATAAAAAATGATAATACTGCACAAAATAACTAAAATACATAGGTAAATCAAATATATACCAAAATATGTTTTTTACACGGCTTTGAGCATGTGGATAAGGGTGCTTGAAGGTAATACTACCTTCCCCCCAAAACCAGTAGGATTCTTTGCAATATTATTTCTATAATCAGTGCCATGATATCAGAGTAAAACATACTCTTGCCTCTTGCCTAACGGATTATTATCAATTTCCTCACGACAGAGTCTGTCAAACCTCCTAAAATTTTAAAGAGGCTGAAGGTATAGTTTGAGAGAACACTCTTGAGGACTTAAGTGTACGTTGAATTTTTTGTTCCCGAAGCCCAGCGTGACTGAGAAGAATATTTGCATTGTTTGCCGTTTCCCCAAGAATGTCAATCACATTTATTTTATGATAGTAAGATCAAAAAACTACCTATATGCTGGGAAAGACGTGTTTATAAGTCAGGGGATCATCTAATAAAATAACCTTGTATTTGTATTTTTAAGATTCTTTATTAATTATTCACCGATGCATTATGAATAGATTAAAAATATATTTGAACATTTGTCGATGTTATAGTTAGCGTTTTTTGATTTTATTATTTATGTTAATAAATTTTTTTAAGCTCTGATTTGCAAAACTATAGAAGATAGTGCGTGCGTGTGTGTGTGTCGGTCTGTCAGTAAACAGGATATCTCGAGAACCGTAAGAGCTAGAGACTTTATATAGGATTTATGTACTGCGGCTTTATTATTTACTTTATATTCATACTTGGATTAACATCTAGTGTTATTTTATATCGTCATCTTCTTCTATTTTCATGGCAACTTTATATATTCTTTTTGGTTTTGTTTATTTTACTATTTAATTTTGTTTAAATTTGCAGATGTTTGGACTGCTTAGTTCTAAATTAATACCAACATATTATTTTCTCTTTGGGACAACTAACTGGTTAAAATCATTATGAATTTCAAAGCTGTTTATAAAATTATTTGGCGTTTCAATTTTCAGTTATTTTGCAAATTGAAATGGATCTAGAGACGTTTTTTGATTGTCTGGTCACAGTAGTCAAATGATATTCTTGAGTACGCAGTGATGTCACACATACCAAGTTTGTATCTTGCGAGCTTACCGGTAAATCTTCTAAAATTTTGATGTCAAGAAATAACTGGTTTCAGAAACTTATTGCATTCATCGATGGCTGAGACTAGTGCCAACAAACCTAGAAATTTTATTCTAATTTTTCAACTACGAAGGAAAAGGTGGGACAAGATGACGACTGGAATAAGGTGTTTATAAAAAAAAATATATATATATATAAATATATTCAAAAGGTTTACCAAACAATACGAAACTCTAGTAAACTTTAGTCATATTGGCATCGTGAGGTTTAAAGTGTTCAGTAACCATTCCATAAAAATTTTCTCGTGCTCAGGGTAAATTACTATTTTTCTTGTCTTTTTATTTTTAGTTTTTTGTTCGTCATAACAGCTATTAATGTTAACTTTTCTTGTTTTATCTACATTTTATGTAGTTTTTATTACCTTTGTTTGTTGTCTTTCTTTAAATTTGTGTTGTCTGCGCTATTTCTTCATTTTATGTTTGTATTTATTCGCACTTGCTATAGTATCTACGTTTTTTCTTTTTTCTTGAATACGAAATGAAATCGAGTGTTCATTATGTTCTGATTTTATGAAAAAATAAATAACGTTGCTATTTATATATTTAATGTATAAATATTTATTTTTTATTGTTATAGTTAGTGTCGCTCAATATTCATTCGTGTCAGTGTCCTTTGCAAGCTATTTTCCGGCTTTTCATTTTTGTGTTTTCGATTTTGCCTCTCGGTTGTAAGATAAATATTTTGTTGGATATTCACCCAGCTTTTTATGTTATTTTATTGCGTACTAAAAAAACTGTCATAAATCATAATACAAGCTCTTATTGTTTAGTTATTGGCTCTTTTTTTAAGTAGTCGAGTACCAGCTTTTTAATTCTCTGCTCTAGTGTTTAATTTTTTCAATCCGCTTATTGTCCAAAATCATTTAGTCTCCATTACGAGTTCTTTATGTGACTTTGAATCTATTTTTAACAGCATAAAAACAAAAAACCAATTACGTTCTCCGTCAACCTGTAGCGCGCGTACAAATCCACCTTTTTGATTTATGACACGGAAGGGATCGACGCCGACGGCAGTCCCCGTGGCTGCTGGCGTCTCGTGTTTCCCGTTGAAGTGGTGTATCACCTAGATGACGTCGGGGCTAATAAAGCTTTCGGCGGCAGCGCCTGTAATCAGGGCTTAGTCTCACCGCTGAAGGTTGTCACCTTGCCATAATTTCGCCAGAGTAACGCAACAGCCTAATATTCATCATACTAACTGCCGGCTCGTTTGACAAAAACAATTTAGCTAACCTGATGCTCAGGTGCATTATCCTAAGTGGCTGGGCTGCCTAAAAAAATAATTACGCTATGATTAAGACGATGTCTTGCAAATTTGAGGTGTTCTATGAAGATATATTTTATACTTGATGTACAGAAAGTGATTGACGCATTTCGTTATAAAGGTGACGTTATGCATTTTACGCTGTGTGTGTATAAAGATTGCTATCTTGCTCCATCAAAACTAAGAGCGAAATAACAATAAAATGAACACACAATATAAAAAGCCTAGCGGAGATAACAAGACGTTCTTCCGTAAGACAAACAAGACAAGGAAATTGATTATGTTTTGATTGCTATGGGAGAGGGATATGAGAAGTTTTGTTTCAGTTCAAGCTCCTTTTTGGCTTACTCGCAATTCAGCTTTAATTTGCTCTCTAGGCCGTTTCATAAACTACCAAATTATTGCATGGCGGCCGCCGAAGTTGCCTAACAGAATTTATGCCGCCCCCGACAAGCTCGCCCCCCGAAGACATTACTGTAAGTCAGTCAGTCCAGAGACGCGGTTTTTGTGCGGCAAACCGCCGCGCAAACTTTGCGGAGAGGGCCCAAAAAATAGTTTGATTTATTCGAACATCAGTTTGCATATCACGCGTTAATGTTCACAACATGTAGGAGTCTGTCACAAACTTTTATTTATTACCGGCGCACAATACCGTCGCTCCGTTGGGCTGTTTTGAAGAATGGTAGTTGTAATATTGAGGGCTGAAGCGACGGCACTTGCGGAGCCGCTCCTTTCCGGCATCCCGAAGATCCGGAAAGCTCGGGGTTCGATCGCGAGCTTGCCGATTCGATGAAGAGGCTCGAGCACTTCGTAATAATTAAGAGCGTAATTGCTCCCAAACAAGGCGAATTCAATTAGAGATGGTGAATTCGAGCTCTGATAAATAACGCTAATGAACGCTGTCTGTTTAAATTAAATTACAAGTTAATCTGGGACGGGTATTGAATACAAGTGAGATGAATTACGGGTAATTTTGGTACTCTCGTTGGCTACGGAGCCGCGGACGGAGATTGCCGAAGGTTTCCCAATTAACTTAATTAATTCCACGTGCGCTAATAGATTTGCTTATTTTATAATGTTAGGTACTTATAAAGAACCCCCTCTTCTTACTATCTGCAACCCGTCAGAGCAGGATGGTTTAATTCATAGTAATTATTTTCAAGAGCCAAATGCAGCGAGTTAGCTTAGTATACGTGTTTGCCAGGAAGGAGACTACGCGGCCATATTGCCGACAAAGTTTTATACTTCACCTCGTATTTTATAGCGTAGTTGGTGCAAATTTCCTCAAGTTCTCGACCGCAAATCTGGAACTTTATTACTTTCTCCGATTTATTACAGGTAGTTCCAGCCCGAAACTGAGCACTTAAAATCCTGCGTGCCGCAAATTTGTCTACACGGCTTCAAGTTTGCAACTCGTATTTTGCGTAAGCATTTGCGGCGCCCCGCAAATTCTAATTTATGGCCGAATAAATCTAATCGGCAAGTTTAAACAAATTTGCCGGGACGCGCGAAAGGAAAATGCGCCAGTAAGCTGCAGCGGGCCACGGCGGGTTAATTACAATGCCGGAATTCGTCGGATAATTAACATTTTCTGGCTGCCAGAAAATTCAGGGCTAATTTTGCTGCTACATTTTTTGTATCTTATTAAACAACGTTCTATTTGCTTGCAGGCAAAAACCACTAGCTGAAAAAATTTAAACCGCCGCGCCGTTATAAATTGTGGCCGCGATATGGATGAGTGTTTTGGATAAACTTATTTTTCACGACGCTTTTCCCGAAGAGTTTCCGGCATACGTTCGAACTCCGCTCCTGCCCCACAACCTACTATAATTTTTTGGCAGCGCCAGCTATAAATTTAAAGTATATCGCAAACTCAGTTTTGGTTTTGCGAGTATCTAGAAAACAATTTGTACTTATGCAAGAATACAATTGAGATTTGACTACTAATTTTTAAATTAGTGAGTATTTCGAACTAATTTCACTTAAAATTTACATCCACTAAATTAATTTGATATAACTAGAAAGTTTATTTGATAGATCGCAATCGAACGCAGCTAAATAAAAAAAGAACCTAAAAGTTGTTTATTGGTAGATGCTATCGAGTGATCGGATATAGTACAAACCCCCAACTTTCAAGGTCCTAACAACTTTTTTAATTAATACCATCCATTGTCGATGTTTTTAGAATCTGTAATTCCTAAGCACAAAACAACTTTAAATTTGATAAAAAAAAATTCCCTGTGCATTTAAGAATAAACTTCCAGCAGTAATGTGGAAATGATTCCTCTAAAAACCAATACTTCGGAAAACATAATTGAGTGTAAACGACGATAAGCTTTACGGGTGCGGGTAGAAAAATGAGATAAAAAAATATATAAAGTATAAATACAGGAACAGAAAACATTAATTAAAGAAACAAAAATTCTAAAATTAAATTATATGGAAATAATGGAATTAAAAAGGTCCAATCAAATGAAATGAACTAAAAATTATTGATTTACTAGTCAGGAATAGAAAATACAAAATAGGTACAAGCAGGGGTGATGTATGTAGTATAAGTAAAAATATATATTAATGTTGACAGTTAAAGATGAATATATGGCAATAATAATTGTATATGATTCTAATTAAAATGAGAAAGTTGAAGCACAAAATGAAGTTTTGAAGACAGACATAATAAAGTAAGTAGAAGAGGTAACAGTAATAATTACGAACTGTTCAAATGGGAAACTTATAAAAAAGTAGGCAGAACAATAAATTATTGTGTAGAAAATGATTGTCATCATTATCATCATATGCCTATCTATTTTTCTTTTCACGGATGTAGGTTTCTCCAAGTACTCTCCACAGATTCCTGTCTTGTGCTTTCTACATCCAGTTATAATTGGCTGTTCTTTTGATGTTGTCGGTCCATTTTAAAGGCGGTCTTCCACTTTCTTAATCGCGGTCTCCACTGGACTATATTGTTTGTCCATCTATTATTTTATATTTTTTATTATCAACTTAGTTTTATTCTTCTCTCTACTTCTTTTGATTGTTGTCATTATTTTTGGTTTTTTTTGTTAATTTTTAGTCCAATAATTTTTGTCTGTTCATTGAGATCTATAAGCATTTCTTGTAATTTCTGTAAGTTATCTGTTATATCGTTTATATTAAGACCTTTGTTTTCTCACTGACAATTCTTAAATACATTTCCAGGCATAACGTAAACAGTTTAGGAGAGATTGTGTTTTTCTGCCTTATTCCATTTTTTAGTTTAACTACATTTGTTGTATTTTATAGTTTAATTTTGCAGGTAGCATTTTAATAAATTTATTTTATTAGCTTAGTATATCAACTCTTCTGTAAATACTCCTTTGCAATCCCGGTGAAGGATAAATCTATTTTAGGGAAGCAACCTTGGCGCAGCGAACCTCAAATTTTTTCAACATTCTAGAATCCTATGTTCTATTTATGCACCAAGACTACTGGCCATAGTGGTGCATTAGGCCAAAATCCTCAAATATGATTGTCGTAACAAATATAAAATTCTCTCTTAAGAATTTGCATAAATACACAGACACACATCACAGCAAAAATGAAAAATTAACTACAGATTACTTTTTAGTAATTGAAGGAATTGGCGAAAAGTTGAATATGTTGCGGTAAAGAAAAGGGTGAAAATGTAAAGTGATTATCATATTTTACAAATAGGTGTAATAGTAGAGTAGCATTACTAGTATTTACTTCAGCAAAAATATATAATTGATAATTAAAAATCCAGTTTTTACCGATCAGGTATTTATCATGGCACCGAAAAGATATTTTAAGATTCCATTAGTCCTTAAATCTTTCTTCTGTTCTTTTGACTATGCCCCTAAAAACTATTCTTATTTTCTTACAGGTTAACAAGTGGATGTCACCATATGGAGCGCGTCAACTAAGGCGTCCGGGTAAGAGCGTAGATTTAAATTCTATTGGGAACACTGGCTAAACAGTAAAAAACCAGCTCAGTGTATGGTAAACTAGAAGTTTAGTACAAAGAATAAGTAGCTTATATATAATTCTCAATCCCCTAGTTCGAAAACAGGACTGCATCAGAACTTTCCTGTTTTCTCCATTCTTGGCATGTTGTTAAACTGGTCGTTTCTAAGCCAAGTGTAATCTACCACGTTTTTGTTTTCCTTGAGGAGTCTTATTTTAAAGTTGTTAGCCTTATGCTGTTGGTGGATTTTTGCAGTGTATATCTAATTTACTTCTACTTACGATGTGTCGTCTCATTGTTCTTTGCAATCATTCATCATTGCTTTTTTGTTCTGTCCAATATTTGACTTAATATTTGCCGCAGGCATTTATTAGCAAATATTTCAAGTTTTGATATTCTATCCTTTGTTACTTTTCACTTTTTAGAACAGTATAGTAGTATACATTTTACCTTAGAGTTATATTTTCTTAGTTTCGTCGTTGTTTCTAGTTCTCTTAAAGTCCAGATAGATTTCAGTTATCCAAAGGTATGTTGATTTTTTTTAAATTTTGTTTTTAGCATCTATGCTGACATCTCCATCTATAGCTACGATACCATTATGCATAGGTAGGTACGTTTTCTGACATTCTCAATGATGAACTAATCAACAGATAAGGGATCATATTGGTGGCATTTATTTTATAAATTTATTTATAAGTCTGTTCTGCTCTTCGTTGACCAATATGTTCAATTGGTTTTCCACATCTTTAAATGTATATGCTACCAAATATTTATCATCTGCGCAGTCAAGATGTGTCAGAAAGAATTGTAAGGTAAATCCTTCGTGTTCTACTGCATACTTTTTTTAAAACTGTATCTGATAAGATACTGAAAAAAAGTGGCGACAAAATACAGCCTCGCTGTAATCTCCTTCTAATTTTTAAGAGATTACTGGCCATATAGAGTTTTTGAATAAATTTGATAATATTGTTCGGAATTACATTTGTTTCGAGAGCATTCCATACTGCCTTGTCACACTCTCAAATGCCCTTTTAAAATTTTGTTCATACGACCCGTTTGTCAGTGGTTTGGTGGAAAACGTATGTGATTTTTACGTAAATAAAATTATAACCATTATTTTATTAAGTAAAATATTTGTGAGAACTTCTCTCATTTCTCCGATATGGTATCTGTTTTCCATACATTTTGTAAGGTCCGTACTGTACAGGTCAGCAGTTTTGTTGTTTTTGGGTTCACGAATCTCTTTATTTTTTGATGTGTGGAGTAGGCTTATTGGACATCTTATTTATTTGTAGTTGTAACTCATCTTCCTTTCTTCCTGATTATCATTACTGTCCAGCATTTTTCGGAGATATTTTTTACTTTCTTTATTTGTTGCTCTGGAGATGAAATTGGTTCCCATAATCTTGAAATTATTAACGCAGATTTGTTTTAATATTTGTTATTGGCTTATTTATTTATATTATATAATGTGCTTAGTTATATGTTCATGCAACATTTTCGGCTTGTGGTGTGAATATGTCGATCTAGATTTTTTGCTTTTTTTCTTGTGAGTGAGATACAGAGCTACATCTTTTTTTATTCTCTTTATTATTAATCGTGTTTATTTTTGCTTCGACTCTTTTTTATTTTTTATGAGATCCCATGTGTTATCTCTCTCTTTTCTTAGATTATTTCAGTTGCCAGTTGCAGAGATTCTGACACATCTTTCTAGTCCTCTAAGCAATTGTGTTCTAAGTTGATTATTCAGGTTTGTTTGTACTTTTTGCTTCCAGTCGCGTTTTGATTTTTTTTTTGATTTGTACTTGGTCTTTGGCAAAGTTTTAGGTTTTTTAATAGCTTTTTATAAAGTGGTGATCATTGCTTACATCTGCAACTCTTTTATTAATAACACTCAATTGATTTTAGTTATCAAGATGTGGTCTATTTTGTTTTAAGTTTTTCCATGTAGTGAAATCTGTGTAATCTTATGTATGTGGAAATTTAAATTGTGAGTACTTGCAATGTTTGATAACATTTTTTCCATTATGCTTTCTAAGTCTGTGTTATTGTTACCGACCTTGGCATGTGGTCTCTCATAATCATAAGTATATAATCAACGGGAATCTTTTGAAAAATATATGTTGGTTGATCATTAGAAAAAGGTTCAGTTAGATGTGATTAAGCTTTCTGTTACGAGTACAGAATCTCTCGGTGGTAATTTTGTCTGATATGAGACTCCATGATATGAAACTCTTTTCAGCCCTTTTGTTAAGCCATTTTCATAAGATTCACTTGGTTCCTTTCCACTGAAGTGAGAAGTTTTTCTAGCTTAATTTATAAATATGATTCTAAAAAATTAAGAAGTAATTAACCTTGTTAGAATTCAACCATATATTGGTGGAGATATAATTTGTACGACCACTTCGTTTGTTATTTGGAAAGTTTTTAATTTTTGCCTGGTAAATATAGCTAGCAATAATAAAAATTGGCATTTACACGAAGAAAAAATATTTTAAATGTGTGTACACCCAAAAAGCAGTTTATTTTCAAGTTAAAAGTATTGATATAATTATTCCTAAGGTGATTACGTGGTGTAAAAATGACAATTTGGAGAGAATTTAAGATGAATATACAAACCAATGAAGTAATTACATTTTATTCTTATGTAGCTGTAACGAAAAAATTTTGTTATGATAGTTAAGAAAAGCTATGTTTCGTTAAGGCATCTCAATTTATTTAGAGCTATTTTGTTATGCAATTTCTTCGTTAAAAAATTTTTAAGCTCTAGAAACTATACACTATGTCTACTCTATTTGTAGGGCATTTATAGTGATGTTTATTCGAATTATTTTTATTATACAAGAAATAAATGAAAATTACAAATTGTATCACAGTTAATTAGTTTAATAGTTCGTGTAACCACCTTAATTGTTAATTACATTTTCAATTCGTTTCGGAAATGAGAGGACTAGTTTTGAGTCTTTTGATAAAGATTACCATTTACTTTTAATTCCTTCAATTAATTGTTCCTTTGTTTTCGGTTTTGATTCTTCAAATACCGATTCTTGAAATACATTCTATATATGTTTAATAATATTGAAATCCGGAATATTTCCACTCCAAAAACTTCTGGTTCAAGAATGGAGAAAGATGTCATTGATTTTAGTACCGACTTGATATTATGTCACGGAGCACTATCTTGCTGGAAAGTAGCGATTTTTTGATTGTAAATCAAATTTTATTTTCAATAGCTTCTAAATATATGGGTAAAGTTTTTGTCTCATAATAGACAAAACCATTTATTTTTTTATTACGGGGATTGTCATACAATTCTATTTGCTGTTATTCCGTCTATAACCACGATGTAGACGGGTGTCTTGGGAACACCGTGGTAAATTAGTTTTTTATTTGTTACCCTAATTTTTGTGATTTGCTTGTTAGGGATGGGTTTCATTAGAACTGGCGATTAATCGTCCCAGAGACTCCTTGAGTTTCCTTCCCAATCTACCTTATTAAAATTTTAATTGAAACTTTTTGTAGAGCATTCCCCTCGAAGATTGTGCCAAATGAATTTTAATTTGTTATATGCTGTTGGACAAGAAGATATGCAATTTGCGGTTTAAATGAACACTTTTTTTGAAATGTTGTGCAACTGGAAAGTGATTTTTCTTTATAAATGGGAGAAATTTTTGACATCAAGTGATACTAAGGACCAAAATAAATATTTAGCAATAATAACAACTTAGAGAGGTATTTGCAAAAAAGGAAAACTATTGAACAGGGGATGGCAGCTAAAATGAAAATTGTGTGCTTCTCTCTTCTTTATGTGCGTTAATATCACCCCTAATGATCAGAAAATGGGTTATAGAGATATTGGATTTGATCACAATTTAGGTGAGATAATTGATGTATACATTTGTTTGTCGATGACTGTCGACGATGTATATAAATTTGTGCAACCTATCAGAAATTTTAGTGATCAATGCTTGAGCTCGAGATTAAATCGTAAAAAACCTTTCCGTTCCACGGACTTTAATGTAATTTTTGAGCCAAAAAGCAATATTTTTAGTTTTAGCACCATAACTTTCTATATATTGAGTGAAAACGTACAATTTTAACTCATTATTGTATTGAAGTGTTCTAGTTTAAGTCAAAGATTAATTTTCTTAGTCAAAATCAACCAAAAAAAGTTTTTGCTCTGCTTTAAGTTTATAATGTCTCCGTAGTTTTTTGGTATGTCTTTAACCCAACAACCAATTGTGTCTACATTTGTTTATGTAGTGTCTTCTAGAATATATCTTTTAATATTACACTAATAGTTCAAAGAAGGTCAATCCGTACGTTGCATATGCGTCTCGTCATTCTGTAAAGATCAATGCATGAGTTCGCATCGCAAATAAGCACGTTAATTGTGGTATGATATAAAGCCCGACGGTTCATTAGTTTCTCTAGACGTGTTACCGGTAATTCAAGTCTTAGCTTGCGTTCGCCTTTCGCGCCTGTCTCTCGATGTCAAAATGATTATAATGAGAATCTGCACGTTGGCGTTCGCACGTGGAATGCGATCGCCGCTCCAGCCATTATTCTGCGATTGGGGACCACTTTCTCCACGGTCTGGAGCAGCGGCCGGCGAAGGGACAGCGGCACCAGCGCGGCATCCGCGCATCCAGGACGGGCGACCAGCCCCGTAATTGCCCATTCGCGGTAAAGCACCTCGTTTGCGCGCGCTCGCGCTCGCCATTGTGGCGCAACGTTTGATCTCGCAATTAGCGCGACACGTCTCGTCGCAGCACTCATTACCGATACAAAGTAACGCCGCTCGCTCTCTACCGGTTTCTGAGCTGCACTTCCGTTCTCTGCCGCCGTGCGCTTAACAGAACCACTTCAGAAAATTATACTTTCAAGTACCTAGAAATACCTTTGTGTAGTGCCACGGCAAATTTACGATTCAAATATGGCGATCGTTCTACGATACTTTGTCGTTTTTATTGGTATTTACTAGTGCCACTCGATTAATTGTTTACCGTAGCGGCGCCGTGTGAGGACGGTGCCGACAGCGCGCGAAGCGGCTGCCCGCGCTCTGGGGCTCTTTCGACCCACTGAAGTGCCCGGAACGAATGTCCCAACGTTCCGTTCTCAATTCGTAATTTCCCATTAAATTATTAACGGGTAAATAATAAAAATTTATATACGTGGGAGAACCAAATATAAACAGTAATTAGTTTTTAATCGCTCGAAGTATCGTAAAAATATGAACATAGAAAGTTATTTTTCTTACATAACCTTCTCGCTTAGAATCACTTTCCCATCGGTGGATTTTTGATCCCGCTATAGTAAGAGGAAAATGGTGGTGACATCAGTTAATCCCATACGGACGATTCAACAGCGACATCGTCGTCAAATCTGTGACCTGCAAGTACTTCTTTTATTGGTCATAGAGCCCACACCAGTTTTGGATATATTAAGATTCTTCTATTCAGTCCGGTTTTGTGCATTTCTTGTCCATTGAGTTCTTGCCTTTTTTGCGGTGTCATTCCTCCAAAGTGCTCTCGATCTTTCTCTGTCTCGATTTCCCCCATAAGGTCGTCTTTTTACTCCATCTTTCGTTGTCTCTATGTACAAAGTGGGGTGCCCATCTCCATTTTTGTTTGGCTATTCTCTCCGCTACATCGTCGACTTCCGTTCTTTTCCTTATCCATCCATTGTTTATTCTGTCCAGGAACTTAATTCATAACATCGCTCTTTCCATTTTTTTGTGTCGTTTTTAGTTTCTCCCTGTTGGTTTTTCTTAATACCCAAGTCTCAGAAGCATATGTCAGGATAGAAAGAACGCATTGATTAAATATTTTTGTTTTTTGGATTGCCGTAAATGTTACCTTAAAAAATATCTTAATTAAATTTTTCGATTGATCTTCGCTGCTTGGGTGGTCATCTATGTATACTCATTAACTAGCTCTATTCGTTGTCAATTCAATAGTAACTCCTCCCAACATTCCTATTTGTCACTATTTTTGTTTTTTCCATATTGATTTGGAGTCCTACCTCTTGCGTGGCTTCTTGTAGCTCTATTACCAAAATTTAGATCTTCATACTGTTTGCAAGCAACAAAATATCGTCATAAATAACAGGTTACTGTGATACTCGCCGTTTATGTTTATCCCTTTTGTTCTCCACCGAATTTTTTTGAAGACATCCCTTAGTAAGTTTGTGAATAGTTAAGAGAGGACAGAAGCACCTATTTTTGATCATGATAGGTTTTGTATGTTCGAATAGTTTGACAACGATATTTGCATTCCTCTACATGTCCGTGATTCCCTGGTAATAACGAAAGATATATTTATGAAACTTGTCCACTACTGGTCTCACTGTTTGTATGTGATCTAGAGTGCTATACCCTGCTCTGAAGCCTGCCTAGTCCGGTGTTTGGAAATATCAAGTTTGGTTGTTATTAACTTTCGAAAGCTTGTAAGGAGTAGGCGAAATTTAATGATGCCTGTCTATCTGTGTGTGTCTGTGTCTGTCGCCACGATATTTCCGAAACTACTTGACCGATTCACTTCATATTTGGTCAGTAGATAACTTGTCGCTATTTTCCTCGATATTGAATTTTAGACCTGTAGCTTTCATTTAACCCGAGATAATGGGGTCACAAGGTCACACACATGACTTGCTTTGCTTTGAAAATTGCGTTTCTGGATTTTACATCCGTCTCGATCTGTTTGTTCTTATTCGTGCAAGGAGTTTGCACAGGCAGAAAATTAAAAAGATTAAAATTAAAATTAAAGATTAAAATAATATTGACAGTCATCCAGTCGCTTGGCACTTTTCCTTGGTTGATGCAGGTATTGAAGAGTCTCACCGGTTGTTTCTCTTGATTTTACCATTTCAATAATTATTTAATCGGGTCCGGGTGCATTATTATTGCATAAGTTGTCGTAACTTTTGTTTTACTTTACCAATTATAATTTCCTGTATGTCTTCCGTATGATGCTTAGTGGGAGGTGTTCTAAAATCTCTTGAATAATATTTTGGGTAATGGGCAGGCTCTGTGGTAAAGGACGAATATAAGTTCACGTAGAAGGTTTTGTACGTTACACAGTATGTCTGTTCTTGTTTGATAAATATTTCTCTCCTCGTCGGTTAGGCTTATAATTTACTTTTCCCAATAGATAACTTTTTTCTTAATATGACCTGTTGTATTATTTTGTGGCTGCGTCTTACCTTATTTTTGTCTTACTTTTTTGTTCATCCATTTCAATTGTTCTCTTGTTAAATGTTGCTTGTGTTTATTTCTCCTCTATATTATATCTAATTTCCTTCTTCAGCTTACTTTGTTGATGAATTTTTTGTGTTTTTTGACTTTTGATTTTCTTAAAGTCGTTGTATATACTTATGGTAATATGATAGTATTATTCGTCTAAGAATGCATTATATTGAACATCTTTATCTAAAATCTGGGTTGCTAACGCCTTTTATAACGAACTTTGTTTCTGCTCACTACCTCACCGTCAGTTGTTAATTGTTTGATTTTAATGAATTGCTTTCTTTCAGCTTGGGTGTTGATTTCCATTTGAGATTGTATCAAACGATGATTGCTCGTTTCCATGTAATTTAATACTGTTACGTTTGTTATTACAAAGTCTGTTTCGTTTTAGTTCTTGTGTGTTCTTTATTCTAAAATAAAGTGTCAATTGCTTTGAGCTGATGGTTTTCATGAAGTTTACCAGCAGTCGGTCTCTTTCATTTCGCAAACCTATTTCATGTTTGCCTACTGAGCCCCCCCCCCCCCTATTTATCTGCTTGCCGATTTTTGAATTAAAATTACCGATTAAAGTTGTATAGATTGTCTTTTACTGTTTTGTCAGTATGGTAGTAGGTAGGGGTATAGACATGTACCATTTTCAATGTGTAGCGTCTGTTAATTGTCAATGTATCATACATAACTCTCGATGATACTCCAATGGTGGTTTTGAGAAATCCTTGCTTAGCTTTGATCAATTCTTTACCTTTCTTGCGGACTTCGCTCAGTTCTATTATATTTCGTTTGATGTTTTTGGTCTCTTCTTCCACTTATATTAAACGATCCTTAGGAAGAAGTGAATTTACATTAAATGTGCAGACTTTTAGTTTTGTTGTGGGGTTGCAGTTGCGTGACGAACTCTTGTTCTCAGATTTCGAGGGGGGGGGTCTAACCGCTTTGGTGGTGCAAAATTTGAAACTGATTATTCTACCCACTTGAGAACTTTTTGTCTTATATTTTTAATCAAGTTTGGGAAGGTGTATGTTATCGGCAGTATCGTAAAGAAATAATTATTGCTTGAATACTGTAGAAGCTTATTCATCGAAAAGGTTGCGGCCGATCCGAATGTTCTCCCCACACGCTGGTTTTTAGGCGACATCGGCGACGTTTATTTTTAACTGCTAAACCTCTCAAAATCATTTATGTCTTACTTACACTTATATATTTTTTAAAATGCTGTTTTTAAAGGGCATCTTAAGTTTTTATGCGTTCTGCAGCAAAAAAACTTAATAATAATTCGTTACACATTGGATTAAGGTCATTATGAGGTACTTTACTACTCATTATGACCTAATCAAAATGATTTTTGTAGCTTAACAGTAGAAGTCTCAAATTATAAAATTTTCAAGCGTTTTTCAGGTATCTATCCAAATTTTTTTTGAAGTTTGAAGTTAACAATGTCATAAAATTTATCACTGAAGTTCACTCGTTTCTGGTCTTCTTGGGCAACAACCTTTTGTTTTTAAAATCATACGAGGACACATTCTGTCAGTGAACAGGCATACTCCTCTATTAAACAGTCTCTCTAATATTTCTGAGTTATAACAGTTAATGGTCGACAATATTCATTACAGTTGACAGTATCTTCTTGAGAAAAACAAAATAATGTTTCTCCGATTCTAAAAAAACGCTGTTAAATTTTTTATGGGAGAAGGCTATGTATAATGCCATGCTAGAAAGTGTTGTTCCTTTCACATTTCTCAACACTCACCTTTAGTGTTACTATTCTTGAAATTTAATTTAATAAGCAGCAAAATTGATAAAAAACAAATATTTATCACTACCAACTTTAAAGAATTTTAGCCTTCGGGATTATCACATCGCCGACGATTCTTAGCTTAGGGCTCTGAGTCTTAGGTATCATGTGATAATCGGCAACAGGTGGTTTCAAGTCCGAACCCTGGGCATTTCAATTAAGTTACTAGTTTTTAATTAAATTCGGCTTGCGGAATGATTTTAGTTGTTACAGTTGTTAATATAATTAGCGTCATACAAATGAAATTTCTGCACGCCTCCGCCGCTTGGCGGGTAGCGTTAGTGGAGGTCGGAATTTAATATATGGGGATTTCATTACTGCCTGCTTTATTAATAAATCCTTGCCGTGAACGTCGATTTGAATAAAACCGTTATCTTCTTTTAAAGCGAAATTTGCAAAACATCGTCAGGTGATTTATTAATTGTGTCAGATATGGCGTGAAATATTAAAATTTGTCGAAGCGAAGGAGTGAATTGATATTTATTGTTACATTATAGTTTGCAAAACTGTTTTTGTTAAAAAGTAACATTTGTTTTAAGTTTAGAATTAATTTTATAAATGGATATACCGTCTTTCATTTTTCGAAGCTTTTGTGACCGAACGAAATCGCGAATGGGAAATTAAGGTATTATTTTATGTTTTATGACATGGCACATTAAAAAATACAATAAGTGAATGATGTACATCATGTAATATCAGCTAATTGCACTCACATATAATGTTTAATAATGACTTCCATATCTACACCACATGCAACTGGATGCATGTCTTATCAGAAATTTGCATTCGACATACGAAGAATATTTTTTGTCCGTTAAAAACACATATGAGAAATTGATTTCATTCGAGAATGCAGAAATTGTAAAAATTTTCCACCACAATATTTTGCCAAGAAAACATTAGTTTCAATTAGCAAATAACGAGCTGGGACATCGCTTGATGCGTTATATAGTAAGCGAAATAAAAATTCACATTACCTTTAATATTCAGCAGATTAAATCTATATATCCGAAAATATTATCAATCAAAGCGATATATTGTTGGGTCTGATAATGCCAATTCATTAAGATTCAAGCATTAATATTAAGAAAGCCAAAATGCAGCCCATTTTTTCGAGTTGCGTCCCATAGAACGTTTTAGACCACAAAGAAAACAAGGAGTACTTAATGTTCTGTAGTTGACAATTTAATTATGTTTTTCAATAAATTATTTAAAATGCTAATTTGGATTTTTAGGTCGGATACTTTATGTCAGAAGATTTCTGATAACTTATTAAATAATATAGGTGGTGTATAAACGTCTAAAAACAGCAATTGTATATTCTGTCTGTTTTTGTAAAAAATACAAGTAATGCAAAATTTTGCTTACAGATCCTGGAGATTAACTGCATTATGCTAATACCATTATAGATATCCACAAATAAATGTAAACGGCTTTTTTGAATTTAAACTATCCCAAAAAGGGATATTACTTTTTGAGAACGCCAGAAGCAGAGTCACAAATAGTGAATGTTGGAGATCAATGTCTTTAAAGATTATTTCTTTGTACCAACAGAATGATATTAAAAAACATGTAAAATCACACTTATTTTGGAAAGAATTTTCAATAACGATTATATTGCGTTTTCGCTAAAAGTAATCAGATTTAGTTGTGATGGATATCTATATATGCGTCTGTCTGAACTGATGGTAATTGCATTTTAAAATCAGTGGTAATTAGTAATAAAAAGACTAAAAACTAAAATCGTAAAATGCTTGAAACAAAGTAAAAAATTCTGTTTAACAGAATTTTGTTTCAGAATAATACTGTACAATGTATTATTAAAAAAATAATCAAAGGAAAGTTTCTGGATTTTGAAATAAACCCTATTAGTAAATTAATTAGCTTCTTAAACCACAGATGCGATAGTTCATTATAAAAAGAAGAATTTTTTAAAGAATCTGACAGCTTCATTATACGCACAATATACTGCCGCATAAAAATTTCAGAAATTACTTATAAAATGTAAAATGTTTTATTATATAACATTAACTACTAGCAAACTGCATTATACTGCATATGATGTTACTTGTACAAATTCCAATTTTCATAACGGTAATTATCTTATAAAGAGGGTGGTCTAAATCGATCGCCTTTTTTGTTTTGCGATCAGCAACTAAATGCTTTGACAAATATAATCTATGTTTTTGATTACTAAATATTATTGTTAAAATGCATTGCAAATTCGGTGAAGATGTTATACAGGTGATACAAAAATTTTGTGAAATCTTTGGTTGAAATAATGTAACAAACGAATCAGCTATCGGAAGATTGATTTTAAAAATTGATGAAACTGGATCCGTTACGGATGCAAGTGAGTATCAGCGTGGAGTAAAGTCTAGTAAGAATATTGCTATAGCTAGTCAAAATGTCGCTACAAAGCCGGAAACATAAACTCAACATAGTGCTCAACAATTGGACATTTTGAGAAGCTTCCTTTAGCAAATATTTGGTAAAGAGCTACACCTTCATGGGTATAAAATTCAACTGTCGCAAACTTTGAACTTGCTAAGTATTATGAAGTGAATTCTCAGTTTAGTCAAAAATTCATCTTTGGCAATGAAGTTCAGAAAATCCTCACGTAACTCTGAAAAAACCAATGCACCACTAACGTGTCACTGCTTGGTGTGGATTTTGGACAAGTGGCGTGATAGACCCATACTTGAAAGATGATGGTGAAAATGCTGTAACTGTGAATGACAATCGTTACCGTTACAAGATTACCTGTGTTTTAGTTTTGCCAACTAGGCAGCCCAATAGTTAACTTACTGCATCAGCAGTTTCTTGAACGCGTAATTTCACGAAATGTCTACTAAAATCTAGTGATTTAACATTGTTTAACTTTTATTTGTGGGGTTACCTCAAATTCAAGGTTTGCACCAGTAGCCCACAGACAGTTAGCGACTTCAAGAACGAATTCTGACGAATAATCGATGAAATTGGTCAAAACGTGTAAAATTTTAATTAAAATTTTTTTGAAGGAAGTCAAGATTTGCAATGGAAGTCGAGGAAGCCATTTGCCGATTCCTCAACATGGCGAACTGTTGAAAGGGTACAAATTGTCCGTATTCAAATTAAAACGAAAAAATCTGATGCAAGCTCTGAAAGTCTATCGTTGGGAAATTGATAGGTACGGTAGTTTTCGTAGATCAAATTTTTATTACTAGCGCAATTATAATAGGAGAAACCATGTTGTTTAGAAATTTATTACAATTGCTGATGGATTAGAATAATAGAGAATTACCGGTTTCAATAATGTGGTGCTCAACCGCATCGAGTTCGATAAGGGCTTGAATTGGATTAGGAGAGAAAAGTTGGAAGAGCATTAGTTATATTAAGCAATATTAACGTTTTTGTTTACTGTTGATTCAATCTAGAATTACACTAATCAGTACGATTTTTGTGACTCGGTTCTTCTTATGTGTGATCGATTCCTTTGCTCCAAAAATGGGGAAAATTAATGGTATAATTTATTTTTTATGTTTTTGTTTTTTCTTCTGATGTTTCACCTGAAGTTTGCTCAGGATGACCAATTACAGTTCTCTCCAGCTTAGGAGAGTTGATCGAGCCCTTTTACACTAGAAAAGGCGTGATAAAATCTTCGCGGAGCGAAAGATATTTTTAGAGCCACTAAAAGTCAAGGAATAAAATAAGTTTTAATTGGAAACTGCTAATGTATTCTAATTAGAGGATATTGGCAGTTTTAAATAATGGACTAGACTAAGTCTTTTTCATTATAATACATTTTTTTTGTTTATTTCTTAGAGATCTATTGCCCAAGTGCTTAAAGCAATATATTTGACAGCTTTTAGTAAAACTCGACACCTGCGTGTACATAAAAATAAGGTAAGATTCGCAAAAAAAATAAGCATAATTATATGTAAGATGTTAAATGCTTCTATGGCTTTAAAAGTTTAAAACATTCCTTTGTATGCCAGTAGGCTTTCGCGAAGAAGTCCCCAAATGTAATCTGCCATTATGCTCTTGATTGTTGTCCTTGTTATCGGCGCTCTATTTCCATGATGTTCTTGCGGCACCTTTCTCCTTGTTCATCCGAGAAGTCGCCCATATTGTCCTTAAAGCTCTCATGATGAGAATCTAGCATATGCATTTTGAGAGACATACGGCATCTCATTTTAGTATTGCCTGTCCTGTCACTCCTAGCATTATTTCCAGCCACAAATTGATAGGACGACTGGGGATTGACATCAAAGATCTCGTTGATACTGAAAACTTTTTTATTACACAGCGGTGTCTTCTATATCAGTATAGTCCCCAGGTATGTTTTTGTCTACTAGCTCTTTGGCCAGGATCTAACAGTCTTGCGCTTTGTGGTTCCCAAGGAAGCTTTCTGTCACGGCATTAAAACTTCTTTAGGCTGCTTTTTCTTCATCCTTGAATTTTTCTACAAACTTTTCAGACTTTGTACTCTTTTTAATTTGTGGACGTTTAAAGATGCTTGCTTTAATTTTAGTTTCGACAACTTAGGGAATCCTTTTCGTAGAAATTTAAATGACTTGGATTCCTAGTTCAATCCTTTTACAAATTGTTTTATAAGGTTTAGTTCTATATTCAGTGGTGGCATTAAAATTTTGAACGGATACCATGCCTTTTCTAGTAGTTATTGGTCGTCTGCAGCAAATTTTGGTAAAATATTGGAAAAAAAGCATAAAAACATAAAACATTAATTCCTTGACCGCAAAGAAAAAATCAGGACAATTACCCCATTGACTTTTCTTCATTTTAGAGCAAAACAGTCATACATAGGGTGAACGGAATCATAAACAAAAAGTAAAAATTCGTTGCAAAGTGTTATAGTATGACGCTAGATCAAACGAAAAGGGCGTGATTAGTTGTGCAGTTGATCAATTTTCTACTATTCTTTGTCATGTCATTACTATTGATTGAGGTTACTTCGAAAATGTGTTTAAATGACGTTATTAAAAGCTGAAAATCTCAATCTTATTGAAAACATATATAATTTTGTTGTTTCGATATTTTCATTAATAGCTGGCAATGAAAATAAAAGTAAAAGGAGCAGTTAAAGTCAAAAACTTACTTTAAAATAATTACTGAAATTTAAAAAAAAATTATATACTAAAAAGAATAAAGACATTTAGAAAATGAATGAGTTTAATATAGGGGCAAAAAGTGAAGACAAAAAAGGTTTTTATTGTTTACATGACATTATACGAAAGAAATGATTTGTAACTTTAGATTTAGATTTACATGCATTATTTAGCTGAACTTCCAAAAGGCTATTGATTTTTATTGTAAATTGAGCAGTTGAAGCAAAGTAATTTCGTAAAGAACTCCAAAGGAAGTATTGAAAATGGGTAATGATAAAAATATTTTTGGTGTATAGCACGTGTACCAAAACAAGTATTCGGGGATAACGAAGGGAGGAAGCAGCGAAGAGAAGGGGGAGGATTAAGGCTATTTGTTTACGTACTTGTGCGAGAGCGCGCATGATGCACGCGGCCGCGGATTCCACCTGTTTCACCTGCCACACTCACAACATGCACCGTACTACTAGCGTCCGCGCCATGCCCGTACTCTATATAGCGGCCCCACCACCCCGCACGAGGGGGTGCCTGTTGCCTGCCATTCATTATCACCAGCAGCCCCAATTCTCCACCGCGGCCGCCGTCTCAATGACGATCGCGGACAAACGCGGCCCGCTTCGGAGACATTCCGCGGCCCCGGACGATTTTCGTCAATGCCGCGCGCCCTCCCGCGCTGCCCGGACCGTTCCGGTAGATGGAAATCGCGCGGCGGCAGCCTCTGTCGGCAAACTTCTCTCTCCGCGGCTATTTATTTACTTGTATACATTTGTAATTGGCTGATATCCTTAGATAACCTGCGTAATTGCCGGCCGCTTCGGTAGGGACCGAGCGGCCGGCCAAATAGACCGAGGCATCTTCCGTTCTTGTTGCGTTCAGACTTTCTGTAATTCAGCGCTAAGAGAGTTTATTAATTTTTTTAAGTTCGTGTACCTCTTTTAAATTATTAACTATGCTTTACCAGACTTTAATATTATATTTTTTTTGTCAAACAATGAGTTTGTTATGTAACTAAAAGTCCCATTAGTACTATATGGCCTATATTTCAATTTGTTTTTAGCTATAAATTGATTACAATAAATTACGTTCTAATCAAACATTTTTTAAATCTGCAGTTGCCAAATAAGTGGTTACAGTGAACAGGTGCGCTAGTAAGTTTAGAAAGTAAAGAATGTAACATCTCTTTAATCAAGAGTATTATAAACCTTTGACGTTTTGGACAGTCTCTTACAATATTATTAACTTCAGCAACGGATTTTGTTTAATTAAATAAAAAGGTACGCTATAGAATAAACAAAGTGTAATATTGGAGTACGCAGATGATAAAGATATTATAATCAGGCCACTACAAGGTCTAAAAGAAACAGCAGCAACTCAAGGACTGGAAATAAATAGTAACAAGGCAAAATATATGATAACCGCAAGAGAGATGTCTGAATATTATAACTTTACAGATATAACAATATGGTAAATCAAGGAAGATATGAAAGCATCGGCAACTTTAAGCATCTGGCCTCAATTATTAATGAGAACAATGAAATAGGAGAAGAAGTAAACGCGCGAATAGTAGCGGGCAATAAGTTTTGCTTCGGTTTAAAAAGTGTTATGAAATACAAGGTGCTATCGGTGAAGAATAAAATAAAGGTGTTTAAGATAGTAATAAAACCAGTGGTGATTTACGCTGCGGAAACCTGGTGCCTGATAAAAAAAAGGAAAAAGTTAGATATGTGAGAAGTTTAGCGTATATTAACAAACCGAGAACTGCAAAGAATATTTGAAGAATAAAATATTTTTGCTGAAATTAGAAGCAAACGGCTAAACTGGCTTGGACACGTCGAACGGCTAGAGTCCCTCAGAAGACTAGAAAAGATCTAAATCGTAATCTACAAGTTAAAAAAGCAGAGAGGATCACTAAGACTTAGAACGATGGAGAAAGGGCAAGACGATTTGAATAGGCAGGGCGTCACAAGACAAAAAAAAGGCAAAGGAACTGCAGGGAATGGGAAAAATTATTAAAGATTAAAGATTAAAAGAAAACCAAGTCTCTAAGGGTACAGGTGTAACTGCTCAGTACTAACCATAAAGACAGAGAGAAATCGAGTCTTCCCCACCAAGTCAGGACAGGTTCTTAGAAGATTGGGAGGCAAATGACTATTGCAAACCACAAAACGGAAAGTCAAGAAAACACAAAAAGGGAGGGTCCAACGCCCTTGCGGCCTGTTGGTGGGGCTCAAGAAAGTAACTAAAAAATGAAACTGTTAAAAAGTTATACTTTGTCTCATTATTTATTAATAATATATTTATAATCTATTCTACAAGGATTATTAAGTGAATGCGCTAGAGTAATATATTTATATATTCTATATATCTTCATTTTCTTTTAATGTTTCCTCGGTTAGAACTTTTTCGTCAACTATTTCTTTCAATGTTTGTCCTACGTTATCGTCTTTTAACTATGCAATATTTTAACCAGCTGCTTTTTTATGCCTTACTTTTTTAAATGTCAGTTTCTTTATTATTACAAAATTGTGTTCGTTGTTTATGTTTGCGTCTGGATAGATTCTGCAGTCTCTCATTTAGCTTTTAAACCATTGTTTTGCTATAACATAATCAATTTGGTATCTTTTTTATTTTCTGCAACTTTATGAATACAAATATTTTGAGCATATTCGTTGCATTTAATTTTGTTCTATTTCTACGGTGGGATTTTTTATTTATATTTGTGTAGACTAATATCCATTAGCCTGTAAAAGAATTTTCTTATTTGTTTTCCTGTAAATGTAGTCATACCATTAGCAGCTACTTTTTGGCCCTTTCTCTTAACAGGTATAGGCACTTTATAGTAAATGGCAGAAGGAAGCGTAAAAACGTCACTTGTATCAATTGGATCGCGTTTTATAAACCATTTGTTTATTAGGTTAAGGTGATGTTGATTTTATTAAGTGCTTGGGTGGCCCCTAGAAACATAGCTATGCAGTATTTTTGTTCTCCATGATTTTTTTAAGTTTGAATTTGAACTATTTACTTCTATAAGATAGAGCAGTATAAAATCTTTCTCATTTGATTATCTATTGTAAGTAGTAATACTATGCCTTTTTTGGTAGAATTTTCAATGTTTGACCTATTAATGTGCCCTGGTGCTTTTGATCATTTATTTCGGTATCTAAAATTTTACTTCCGCTGTGAAAATGGTTTTATAGGTAAAATCATCTGGTATCTAAGTTAAAATAGTAGCGTTGTCTTTTCTGACTAATTCAAAATAATTAAATACATTGGATAATTATTCTTATCTTTGTGTTCCATGAATCTTACTCAGATACTATTTCGTTTTTCTTTGTGTGATTAGCAATTTGAGATCTCTTGAATCTTTTAGATAACCTGAAGATTTCTATGTAGTAAGTAAAGTAGCATTTTGATAGTTCTATAGGATCGTACGAAGACATTGAATTAGTCTATTATAATTGAGTTTATTAGAGAAATATTAGATATTTTTCCACAACGATCTATTTAGCTGGTCTCTTTTCAGCGATTAATTTATATATAAGTATTTTATTAGTATGATTATTTTTTTGTTTAAGTAGATTATAAGTAGCTTTCTGTGCAATTTTTTTGTATGTTTTCTACTATTTGATCTATATCTGTTTTTTATGTACAATTTAAGGTGTCTTTTCTTCTAGATATTGTTGGAACATGTCAGTCTATTGGATTCAAAAGAAGCCCAAGAGTAACTTCTTTGTTAATAGAGCTAGTACGAAGTTTAATATTAAGTTTCAATTTGCACAGAAATTGTAGGTATCCTGTGTAAGGTGTAAAAATATAGTAAATTAGGGATCTTGTTTGGGCTAGTATGTAGGTTCACCTATAGAGTGTGAATTATGGTCGTGTCTCATGATTATCCTGAATAAATTTCTGCCTTTGTTGTTAAGATCCGTGAGTCTCAATGGATGTGTTTGAAAACCCAATGATCTCTAGCAATGAATTAGTTTTTTAAAATATGAAAAAATCTAATTTAGTTAGAAGGAGAATAAAAAAACTGCAATAATTGTGGTTTGTATTGCTTCAGTCAAGTATAAATTTATTCGACGATATGAAATAAAGCTTTTGCTGATTATTGCCATTAAAATGATTTGTATTCTAGCTTGAGTAATTTGGAATACGTAAAACAGTCCTGTCTGTGAAGCGGGTTCTCGCTATTAGTGTTATGTTTATTTTATTTAAATTTAGAAGGTTATTAATTTTTGTTTATGGTATAGAAACCATTTGCGTTCTAAATAGCCATTTTTAAAATTTTGGTAACGAGAATTTACAGTGACTACGTGTGTTTTTAAAACTGTTTAGGAAAGCGGTTAGATTTCCTTTTATGTTGATTTATTGCTTATTGACAAAGTTTGTCGTATTACGTGATTATGTAACTTCAATATAGCATAGAATGCGATTGTGTAAATTAATCTTATTGAGCAATGGTAGTTGATGTTTGAACTAACTTGCGACTATGTCCTGGTTTGCTAAAATTTTGATACTTTGCATTTATTAACTTTTTTATAATATAAAATTTTTTTTAATTTTTTTTGCCTCTAAATACATTTGATTTTGATTTAAAATATAGAAAAAGAGATTTTAAACCAAGAACCAATATGAGTAGAGACAAATATGGAATATATTAAACAACGAGCAAAATCTTTAAATTCCTAGACAGGCCATTTTGTTAATATTCTAAATGGACGAAGAAGGGGTAGAGAAATTCAAAATAGAAATTCAGAAACAATACAAAAACCTATCACACATCTAAATTAATTGCCACCCAGTCCTAAAAAATTGCTATCGGTAGATGACTATTCGATATAATATATGCTTCAAACCCATTGATAAAATAACCCACACCAACTAGGGTATTTGTGTTGCCATCATCCCATATCTGGGAATAGACTAGAGTTGTTAACTGCCTTCCTTTTACTTGGGCTTTCTATAATTTCTCATAAGTGATTTTTTTTCTTGGGGCCATTTTCCAACGCATACGATTTGATTTACGCTACCATTTCTTAACGTCTTTTTTAAAAATCGCTTAGAATCTTTCTTGAATCCTTGGCAAACATCTTCTTGATTTCAAGAAGTTCCCCCGACGTTTTACTTTCAGTACTAATAATTACGACCTGATTCAACTCCCTCGACGATGTTTAAGGTTCTCCACAAACGACCATCTTACAAATTTAAGAAGTTTCATTGTGATTTATAAGCCTTCATCGCTGAGTTCAGTGCGCTAATTTATCTCACTCTTTGGCGCTTCCATTCCAACACTACGTCCAATTCCGATTAAAATTTCTTCTTTTGCAACTAACAGACCTTTTCTTTTTATTGAAAATTACAACTTTATAAACAATTCTTCTAATTTTAATTTAAAATTTCCCGAATACCCTTTGGAATTCTCTTTCAACTACTGTCTAAAACCCCCAAAGTATTCATTTACGTTTATTGACAGTTCTAATTTTAGGTTTCAGAAATGTACTTCTGTGTTTTCTAATTCTTTTTTTACAAGTTCACATTTGCCCTTAATCCTTTGTTTGAGTTCTAAAATGTTCTTCAAATTTTCTTATTGAATTTTGGTTTGTTTTTTAAAATTTTTCTCAAGGTTTTTTTATTGATACATCTCGCTTAGTGCTTTTGAACAGATACGTCGCTGCTACAATATCTCCTATAGTACGACTTTTATCACTCTTCTGATTCATTTTTAACTCCACATTTTAGCTTGTGCTACTTGGTTTGCATGGGCCTAGTAATTTATGTAAACAGTGTTTTGAGTTGTGATGAATGCCACTCTACAGACCGTTAGTCAGTAATGAATTAACGAACTAATTAATTATTTATATATACCGGCCAATCTGTTTGCCGGTGCACTTTGATCATAAAGGGAATTGTGTCTAACAGAAATTGTTCTTTGATTGTTTTTTTGTATGCTTAAATACTTACACACTTATTTCTAGAAGATTCCCGGCTCCGCATCGGCGCACTGAGCAGATTATTGAAATCTTTCTTAGCAACGCGTTTAGAATTTTTTGAATATTCGTTGCCGTGGTTCTCTGCGACTCCACTAGGGAAGCTAGCTCTACAATTTTTGTTATAGTAAGCTTTCCAATAGACGCATATGATAATGAATAAATAGAATACGAACAGTCAGACAACCTAAAATTAATTACTTAAATAATAAAATTTGACGTCTTTAATTTTCTTTACCTCGACATTTTGAAGATATACGTAATATATGCGACGTTATCTTGCTGAAGAATAAGGTTTTAAAAAATGCAAAAATATAGTATAACGACAACTTTTGAAATATTTTGTATATAATGTCTAGCTGTTATAATGTCTTCAAGAATTACTAATCATATTTGATTGTCATAACTTATGCTTCCACATACAGTAATACCAAGATGGGTTAACCTTGCCCCCCTCTCTAGCCAAACAAATACATAGCCATCATTAACCTCTGGGCAAAGGCGTGAGTCTTCATGGGTAGGTCTATTATCGGACCTCTCTTGAAAACTGTTAATCTTTTGCATCTTAAAGAAATATTGCGCAGCAATTACTTAAAACAACCAATTATGATAGAAATAGTAACTTCTTTCAATGCACTTATAACTATTCTTAATTTTTTAACAAACCTAGAATAAGACAGCAAATATTTGCTATGAATGGCTGCAAAATACTTCTTATCTACATACAAAATCTTACTTTACAGTTGTAGTTTTTGAAAAATAATTGTTGATAAATAATTATATATAATAAAAATATGTTTTTATTTCTTTTGCACAGCGTAATCAAAATTTTACAGCACTACTTTTAATTTTTTAAAATAAAATAAAAATCTAAGGTTTCTTTATTTAAATATTTACTTGGAGTGCTTCCGACTACCTTATAAATTTCGACTCTTATGGGCTTTTGCAGGAAATTATTTCATTATTATTAGGTATTAAGTTGTTAGATGGCTTCTATAATCAAAAAAGTGGTAAAAATTTGTCAAGCAGATGATATCAAGGGATGATAAAAATCACTTGTTAAACGATTGATAAAAATTGTTTGCATAACGCTTTTGTTTCGTGAGCTACATGTGAAGTAGCACCATTTTGTTAAAAATAAGCACTATTTACATAATGTAATTCAAATACGTTTTCGATTTCGTTTTTCATTCAAAGTAAGTCTCTTGCTTTTTTTGAAAACGTAAGAATTATTGACAATTTTTACCCCTTTTCTAGGCCAAACAACTATAAACTGTCAGTTTTAACGATATACCGACAGGTCTTGCGTCTACTTAAATTTTTAGAAAAGATGGTGTGCACTGAATCCTTGTTTTTTGACGTTTAGTTTAAACGTAGCTCATCCTCAGTAGTCTCCTTCTTGTCGCCAAACATTTGAATTAGTCAAAAACTCATTTTCTGCTCATGACTTCCGTTCAGTATACTTGTATAAATATTTCATATGCTTTCGTTGCTATTTTTGATATTTACTAATTACTTCGTTGTCGTATCTCTCACACTGAACATATTTGACTGCTTATTCAGCTTCCCCTACACTTAAAGAAAGGTCAAAATCATCTTATTTTTTAAACTCAATAGCTAGTTTTAGTAACTTATTAATTTAATTATTTACTTTTGCATTTTAATTTTTATGAACATTTTAAAAAAATAATATCATAAAGGGAATTACGTTTAATATTGTTTTTATAAAACTTCTTATATTACGTAGATGAATCAAATATCAATACAAACTTCTTTTACTCGCCATGAACGGAATGGAGAGAGCTATGCCTTTTTGAAATAACTTTCTCCGCCGGTTACCTTTAACGGTTACCTCATAGCAAGAGGTGCTCTTGTCTTTTGCAAAACAAACGATAAAAAGGCGAAAAACTAAGGAACTTAAGAAGCAGTTCAGGGATAACACCCTTAATAAATCTCAGGCGTGTGCATTGTATAAACAACTTTTGGAATGTTCAAATGTATTTGAAAATAAAGATTACTGACATCACTCAAAGACCAGCGCGTTTGAAGAAAATATTAGGATTATTTGCTCAATTTTTAGAAATAAGATGTGGTAGTGCTCAAGTAATCCAAAGCATTATTTTGCTTTATGACAGTCTCCCAAGCTCGACAGAAAATTGTTCTGCGCTTATACTTGTTTGGGCCACTTTTAGGATGACAATTCTATTGATAGTATTGGTGCGCCACTGACTACCTTTATTTTTTATTTTACCTATTCTTTGGTGAAAATGTAGTCAGAGAATTATCTAGAAAAATATCTTTATATGTTCGTACTTTTATGACGCTTTAATAAATTTGAAAAGTCCAGTTTATATTTGATTTACCTACGTAAATAAGCAGTAGGTAATATTAGAAAATGCTTAACAAATGCATTAATTTAATTTTTGTATTAAACAACGTTCACAAAAACAACATTTGCTAACGGACTTTCGTCGAACTTTGTGAGTTAAATTGAATTTAAAAGTATTCGAATTAAATGCAGATCCCGCTGCTAACTATGGGTTTGTTGAAATTGTAACTTTTCTGCAGAACTCGCGACAGCTTTACATTGTCCTAAGCATACACTCAATTCGCTTGTTCAGGCTACAGCGGGTACGCTAACGCAATTTTTTATTTTTTTTAACTTTTTACCTTCTTTTGCCAAAGCAGGTGAGATTAATGTATTTAACCACTTTTAAGTATTGTAAAAATGTTTAGTTTTACTAAAGACAAATAACATTTAGAACAATTTATATTCAACATACAATTTAAATTGCAAATTCGCAACGCGAACGCTGTACAAAGCGGTATAGGTCTATCCGAGGAGCTAGGAAATCCACGAAGGAAAATTTTGAGAACGCTTTTACTTGAACAATTCAAGCTCTCAGACGATGGAGTTTTCAGTGTTTTAAAATCGCTTTTGTGCAGTCTGCAGCGGTATCTTAAATTTAAATGGCATCACATTACTACGTGTTCTTAACGTTATTTTGAGCGGTCAGGTTCCCAGAAATAAAACCGGCAATAAAGCGCTCTTGGCTGGGAAATATTAAATTCATTGCATTGCGATTCGAAACGAAAATTGCGCTAAGGAAATGAACAACAGGCGTCGGAGGAGTGACGTTGGACGCCGCTCGGAGACGTCTCCGAGAAGTAATGGAACGGGAGTGCGGCATCACCCAACAAAAATGGATAACCACGGTGTAGCGAGCGTTTTCGAGCGTTTGGTTTCGATAAAAAGCACTGGCGATTCGTAATAGCATTTATCTATTATATTGTTTCACGTTTGGTTGCCTGCGGGGCGGAAATTCTGGATTCGGGTCAGTATCGTATATATGAGGGGCTGTAAAGAGGAAAGAAAAAATATGGCCAACGAAAATGATTTCTTGCAAGGAAAAATGTAGGATTTTATTTGAAATGTATTAATTATTAACAGTAGTCTTTTTAATTTATTTGTTTTAGCGATCTAATTAAGTAACAAATTATGTTGTTCACACAGCAGATTTCAGAGTACAAATAAAATAAATTAATTATTGGAAAAAACGAATTTTCTAAATGGTGTAAAGTCAAATTTATTGCTCGCAGAAAAATCAAAATGTAAAGCATTATGATACAAAACGCTAGATGTTAGAAGTAAGGCAAAGTAAGTTAATATACTATATGATTGTTGGAAACAGATATGATCCTTAATCCCGTACATCGATGTAATAAGAATCAATTTCAAATTAAAAAATAAGCAAAAAGAACAGAAAAAATTAAAATTAAAGCTTTTATAGACCGTTTATAGAATATTTTGAAATACTATTAAACACGGAAGGAAATTAGGGCGAAGGATCTGCAACAGGAGAACCCAAATAGTAAGAGGCAAATAAAGAAAAAATAGTTACCAAGAAAGAAATGGCCCGAAAAATAATATATAAGCAAGAAAATAACAAAGCATCAGGAATAGGTCAGGTAACAGTGAAAATGATAAAATACGATCAATAAAGATGTGAAAAAAATTTTATTAATAGGATATGGCAAGAAGAAAGATACCATATATCTGGAGAAAAGCATTAATATGCTCCCTACATAAAAATGTATGCTACAACACTACAAGAAAATAGCACTGTTGAATGTGGGGTATAAGTAAGTAGAATAGCTCAACAATTAAAATTAATAATGGAAAGAGAAGGTAGACCAATATTAGTGTGGTTTTAAAAGAGACGGGTCAACCTTGGCCACATATTTTTACTTTGAAACAAATATTAAAAAAAAGATATAAGCAAAACATTACTTTTGATCATTTTTTTATCGAGTTTAGTAAAGCTAATGATTCTTTTATACGAGAAAGTGTTAAAAGAAAGATTTAAATGTACTAAACAAAATAATAAGAATGGTAAAGATTCGCGATAGTAAGGGTACAAAACCAGTTATCAAAAGAATTTGTAATTAATGAGGGTTTTAGGCAGGCAACCCCCTCTCAACTGTCCTGTTCAATTTGATGTTAGAAGGAATAATAAAAAGAGCCTCTGTTATTAGGGAAGGTATAATTATAAACAGAATGATACAAATCCTTTTCTATACACTTGATGTGGTCATAATAACGAGAACGATAAACGACCTAAAAAAAGTATATGCATATTTTGAACAGAACGCAGTTGTATTTAGAATTAAAAAACAAAATTCTCGAGAAAAACCAAATTCGAATAGATGGTAGACTTTAAGTATCTTAGAGTGATAATAAAATATAGCCGTGAAATTATCAGCAAGAAAATTGAGGCTATTATGTACTAATACATATTTTTCAGGCTAAAGATATATCCATCAATACAAAGTTAACAATGTACAAAGCTATCCTAAGACCTGTCACATATGGAGCTGAGGCATGGATGCTGAACAAAACACAGAGTTATTGAACAAGTGGGAAGGGAAAGTGCTAAGAGACATATTCGGGGCTGTTAAAAAAATGAGAAGTGGCTTAGGAGACATAATTACGAGTTAACAGAGAAGTAATAGGCTAGGCTGGTTGGGAAACTTATAGGGGATAAAGAAAGAAATAAATGCTAAAAGAGTATTTGTGGAGAAACTTGAAGGCAGGTAACTAAGGTCAAACCCCGAGCACGTTGGCTGGATATGATAGAAAAAGATTTGAATAAAGCGGGAATTAGCAACTGGAGGACACCAGCACACCTGACGGAGTGGAAAAGTATAAGAGAAAAAGTGAAAGTAAAACTAAAGTTGGAAGGCTTGTAAAAGAGAAGCCATGGTCTTCGATGAACTGCTAAAGGCCAAGGCGTAACTAAGTAAGCAAAACCTTTTATATTTTCTTGGTATTTCAGAAGTGATAGACAAAGTTTAAAAGGCATATAAAACATAGACAAATATAATAATTTTTTTAGTTATGAACCTTCAAATTTTTTTCCAATATAGGTATGTTTGATAATAGGACGATTCGAGAAAGCCGAAAAAATCTTTGCAGATTTCCCACTGTTCTTGAAGTATCCACGTTTGTTGTTGCAAGCCTGCAAATCATTATTTTCTTTAAACATAACCATTAATGAGGAACAAGCCGATGTGGATATTAGCCTAATAAAATTTGTTATATTGGCATTTTTCAAGAAGATATGACTTCTAATATCGCAATTTAGACCCGAAAACAACTTCTGAAGGTATTTGTCCGGAGCATTGCATTTTGTGGAAAGATAGCAACCAATGAAAAGAAGAGGCTAGAAGTTTTTGAGATGTGGTGCTAAAGACGAATATTAACGATAACGTGGATCTATATAAATTTAGAAAAAGTAGGAGAAAAAAGAGTTCTAATTAAAGAGATAAAAATCTACTAATTTAACATATCCCATGTCACGAAGAACTTAAAACAATAATAGAAAGAAGAGTTGAAAAAATATATAACGCAAATCATAAGATTTACAATATAGCAGTTATAATGAGTAAAAATTGTATAAATGCATAAATTATTTACAACAAAAATAAAAATAAAGTCCAAAGATGCAATTTATTTGTGTAGTTTGCCACAGATAAATCTATAATTTCAATGAATTTCTGCATTTTACAGAGCAGCATGACAAAGCGCTGCCACCTCCGTTATAAAAAATAAATTTTGCTTAAGACGTGATAGTAAAAAAAATACAATATATAATTGCTAACTTTGTAATAAAAACTTTTTACTTGGTACACATGCAACAATTGTCGAGGACTCTAAATAGGTCTAAATTAATCTTTTTTTTTTAAATATTTGTTATTAACTTTCACACAAGAATAAATATTTTTTTACAAGTATTATTTTGAAAGTCTAATAAAACTACATTTATTAAAATTTTACACTTGACTCACTTCAAATGATATTAACCAAAACTGGTTTATTTAAATCTTGTGTCTGAGAGAAAAGAAACAAATAAAGATGAAGGACATTGTATTACAAAATTTTTAAAAAAATTTATAACGCGGCATATTAATTATGTAACAAAATGCTAATTTATTTTATTAAAATACTCTGCCCTTTCTAACAAAAATTATATTTATTTTCCTATTTGTTATTATTATCTACAACCCTATATAAAATTTGTGTTATTGAAGCTAGTTATCAGATCATTCAAAAATACTTTAAATACAAATTAATCATTACCTGTTTAGCAGTTCTTTCAGTGAACGAACTAGATGATAGTGTAAAGGAAGTAAATCTAGTAAATAAGTTGCTGCATTGAAATTCTTCTAGCCTAAAATGATGATAATAATTTTTTGGTATTGTTTTGCTTTCTGGACTACAATTGTCGTAAAGCAGAAGCAAATTTCGCTGTCTTGTGATGTTAAATGGCTTTTAGGTTCAAATTGGTGAGATGGGTGTTTTTCACCTTAACTATGTAGCCAGACACAAGCTACTTTTTGGGAGAGCTTTTCAGTTTTTAGTTAACGCGAGTGATTTTATTTATGGCTGTTATATTTGTCAACCATACCAATTTTGTAAAAAAAATCAGCCACAGAAAGAAAATTGAAACAACATAAGAAGGGCAATAAATAAAAGAAAGAGATAAGGTATAATTAATAAATAAATACAAATTATATTGCCCCAGAGTAAATATAGAACAAAGGGTAACGAAAAGGAATAATAATTACAAACCAATTAATCAAAAAAGTAAATAAATTAAATACTGTCTACTCAAGAATGCTACTGATATGCTTACAACTACAGGGTATTTATTGATTTATAACCAATAATTTAATGCAGTAAATTAAAACACATTAGATGAAATTAAGTTCTTCAAAACTAATTTGGGACTATGTTGCATTCTGACTCCTAATTTCTTCTTTCGTTTTATCAATTGTTGATGATTTTGTGCAGTAAATTTTATCTTTGAGGTATTACCATAAAAAAGTTTATAAGGGTATAGTCTAAGAAACGCACAGGAAATGCAGTACCACCTTCTTAACCAATCTATTTGTTCGAAAACGTCGCATCATAGCAGGAGCTTACATAGCGATAGTACTGAAAAGGTGCTCCAATCTTTCTGAAAATAAATCTTTTCCCTACCAAACACTTCTTTGATGTGTGGATACATGTTTAGGTAAATATAACCAGTGATGATAGTTGAGACAAAAAAAGCTCTCACATAGGCATTGCTAATATATCCTATTGCACTATAAGTCCTAATAAGTTCAAGTGGTGTTCCATGGTCAACATGTCGATTTTGAGGACCCCAGTTAGTGTAATTTTGTATTGATTTATTGAGACACTTAACCTTACAGCTCGAAGAAATTTTCTTCTTTTGCTTGGTATGTATTTGCTCAAGTATCCATTTACAAATTAGTAAATACCAAATTTATTGTCATTTATAGAATGAGTACATTTTTTTTAGTTTTAGTTAATATACAAATTTGTGGTCTACTAGAGAGAACAACAAAATATAATGCCCTGAATTTTTGTATAAATTTATAGTGAGTTTTGAACTAAGTAAGTAAGAAAGACAATAAAATAACAGTATCAATAAAGTGCCAAAAGCAGTAAGGACAACAAATGAGAAATCGAATTGATAAGACGAAACTCCTAGCAAGAGGTGAAAATGCTTGGAAGAAGTGGGCGCAGGAGGATTTGAAATTCCAATTCAATTCTTGAAGATATGACAATCAGATAAAAGAGAAAAAGATGGAAAAGTAAAATTTTTGCTTATTGTAAAAGACAAATAGAGTGATCGTTTATATAATGTCTTTTTCTAGATTAGTTTGTTTTAATTGCTAGAAAAAAGTTTATTCGCAATTATAATATTTAGTGCTATTAAATGAAAATTACAAATATTTTACTACTTTGCTTATTGAAATTTTATGCTTTTACTGAATTACAGAATATAAGAGCTTATTGGTAATAAACCAATGCACAAAGGAGCGCACGCTTCCAAACGCCACAGTATAACATTGTAAAACGTAAATCATAGCTACAGCAGCTTTTTGGTTTCCCCAAAATTTACGTTTCCCTGCGTTGCACGAATTTATGGCAAAGGACGAAGCCAGCTTTAAATTTAGATTTTGAGATATCACTTAAAACTAGTCTCGAAGACAGCGAACGCTTTGATGAAGCCGAAATAATCTCCGCGGGGATGAAATAGTCGTAATCTTAGCAGCGCGACGAAAAAATCTGCCATCTTGTTGACAGAAGTAAGTAATAATTCACAGGCAGCGCCAAAGAAAGCCTCGCCCTGTATTTCATAAGATTTCATTAGTTAGTAAAAAAGCTAATAACCACGAAATATCGCACTTTTTGCGTGGTTGTGAGAATTTCTTTGAATTATCTGGCAAGCTGGCGCAATATTTCTTCCAGAAACTGGGGCACACATTAAATTTGCACGCTATTATGCGTTGCCATTTGGAATTATTTTATATTAAAATAAAGAGTGTATAAGAGCATATAATAATTATTTTGCAAATTAAATTATGTTGATATTCGAATGTTTTAATTAAGTTGATCCTTTAGTGGCAGTAAATCAAATTTCGATTTGGTTATGAGAAGCCTCCGAAAATAAATATATGAGGTCTATTTCAAAAATATAAACCTAATGTTAATAATGCGCAATCGCGATGTAATTTGACAACCAATAAGAATAGATTGTATAGCGCATGTGTGAATGAGGACGACTTGACTGGTCGGGTTACACACCGTTGAGTGAGCATATGCAGTGCATAAATGTCGTATTTGCAATGACTGAGGTAGCAGAGGAGCGAATCTGCATAAAATTTTTTGCGACTCTGGAATATTTGCCAGCAAAAACTATTCGATTGATTCAGAAAACTCTTGAGAACGAATAAAGGCGTGGTAGAAATGACGCCCGGGTAAAAATTATTCGAAATCTGCGATCCATGATCTGGAAAATTAATAAAACGCTAGATAATGTTGGCTACTGACGGTCAGGGATCTCAAAAATCAGTTGAGTGTTCAAAAACTAAATTAGGTAAAATTTTGACAGAATGTCTTGGTATGAAACATTTGAAAGACAAAAAATTTCAGATTTAGACCATCACGACGAGGCAAAATACTTTTTGCATTATATGGCTCGATATTTTCGGGAAAGACTACCTAAGCGTCTTTGTGTAGGACAATAAAAATGCACGAAAGTTTTTTCTTTAATTTTTTAATGTCGATAAGTTAGTTTGTAAATAAAATATTCTTCTTTAGTTCTATCTGTTTATTGCTTATGAAGCTTTGTCGAGAAGAAACTTTTTTAAATGATGGTAGCTAGATAATTTAACTGAAAAGCGGAAAGCAGTTTGACGTGATCTTTTAGCGTCTTCTCTTCTTAATTCTGCAATCCTTACCCAAAAGTGTAGTCTTTCTATTTTTCCACAGAACTTTCATCTCTAAATTTCTTGTAGGTTGATAAAATATGATAATTCCATTGGATAGACTTAATTGTTGACTGAAAGTCATTGGAGAAGCTCATGTTTCATTATTATTAGCAAATGTTAGTAAAAACTATTTGAATTTATATATGCTAGTCTAAATTCTTGAAATAACACTAGAGTTTCATTGTCAACATTTTAGAGTTTTGTCTCACAATGGCCTTTAACATCCCCAACTTTTCGTCAATTATTTTATGAATAACGCATAAAGTCTAGTTTTATCGCATTCCGATTAGTTAATTTAAGTCTTTGTTTGCACATTTGTAAATCGTGCAGTAAAGAGATCAAATCTAATCATTTTCTGTCTAATTTGGACTGTTTATACTACAATTCACGTGTTTTCAAATTGTTTAAATTTACTTTTTTTCATGGCTAGACTAACTTATTCTGGATGACCTGTTCATCTTATTCAGATTAATTTTTTTTATTTTTTTGTTTGCTGTTTTGTTATGCTGCTCTTCTTTTATCAAACTAAAATAATATCATTTCTAAAAATAGGCGATTAACAAAATTTATTTTATATTTTGCTTCAGTAGCATGTTTGTATAAAAAGAGGGCTTTATTAACCAGAGTAATTTTAGGTTTAGTGGCTTAGTCAGGATAATCGATGGACTAAACCGACACACCGCAAGCCAAGCAGGTTCGAATACGGCCAAATTTATAAGTATTGTATTGTTTTAGCTATAAATTTGGTAGATACCGTCGCTTTGGGCACTGGTAATACAAAAATATAAATGAAAGCACGCTAAAGTGTATTAAAGCAAATTTAGCACGAAATAATATAAATGGACGTTAGTTAATTTGCAAAATTTTCTATTTTATTTTATTTACTTTTTAATTATAAACAAAAAATTTTACGAATCCTGGAGTAAATTGACAGTAGCATTGCAAATAAGGATACCACGCACTACCGATTCTTTAGTCAAAACAAGAGGTACTGTCAACCGTTGCGCAATGGATTATTATCAACGTTTATAATAGTTCAAAATTTTGATAAGGTTTAAGGTACAGTTTGAAAACAATACCTTTAAAAAAACTCAAATGTATGTGGGGCTTAACAGTTTTGGTAGGACAAGAAGCTGTTGGAAATGGAAGTCACCGACGTTTTCCGAAGTCTAGCGTGCCAATTTGCCGCCGATCAACGGTTGTTAAAATCTCTTTTGTTTGTCAAATTTTGGATGAAGCAAATTGCGGATATCGTCAATAAAGATATAAATTTTTAATCCGAGAAGTTATGCTGTTTTACAACGCCCAATCCCATATAAATGTTAAAAGTATTTGTTCTGTACTACACCCTCCCTTATCTTTCTGCAATTGTTACTTGTTTAATGTGCAAAAGAAGCACTTGGAGGACACAGTTTGACAGCAATTGATATAGAAGCGTTCTTTTGTGATTGGTTTGAATAGATTGAAAAAATTGGTTTTAATTTGGTTATTATAAAAATTTTATAAAAATAAAGTGCAGCTTAAATACACCGTAAATAAAATAAAATTTCTATTACACGAAAATTATTGAAAACTATCTATGTTAAATATATTTATCAATAAAAACATAAATATGTCACTTAGAAGGACATATACTTTATTAAAAATAATCAAAACGCGTGTGAAGACGATCTTTCAGTTACCTTGTAATAACATGAAATCATATAAAACGCGTTTCTCCAAGAGAAAGCTTGATCTCGATTGATCTTTGCTTCTGAAGACATATGGACTTATCAATTATTTGTTTTTTTATGACAGATTTTATGAAAAATTGATTGGTTACCCACACGAGCACTTTTGTCAATAAGGTAAGTGAATAGTTCCTAAACTCGCAGGAATACCACTTACATACAGTTAGGTAAGATGTTGTATAATAAAAAATGTAAAATGTCGGGGAACTGTTATGGTCCTTATTGTTGAATCTAGTAGTGGACGAGCTCCTTGTTGAATTAAATAGACCAGGTTTTTAGATAACCTGCTAATACTCATTTTGGAAAAAAATTTTTAATGTAGTTTTAGAACAGATAGAGAAGGCTCTGAGTATTGTGGAGAGATATTGTACTGAGGTGAAACTTTTAGGTCAGTTATTGTAATTAATCTTTATTTTTGCTAGAAGAAATGTGTTTGCATAGCATAATGTATTACGTTTTAAATTTAAATTCTTAACTTCCTAATAATTTTGTCCATTATTAAGTTAAACAGCAGTGGACTTAGTATATGTCGTATTGTGTAATGTCGTTTTCTACAATTATTGGATTCGAAATTTCCTCCTAATTTCTTACTTTTAGTTTGTTGTCCATTCGACAGCAAATTTCTAGTGTATTCTTTAACTTGAATCTTTTAAAAACAATTGTTGTTTGTCTTCTAGGAAAGTAACCCTGTGGTTTTCTTGGTAAGTTGTCTTTCAACATTATATGATCTTTATTCCACGTCTTGTAAGGAGAACCTTTTGCTCACTTTTCTTGTATAACTAAATCAGGATGTTGGTCTTCTGCCTTATGTATTTTTTAATACTATTGTTACTTAGGTATTAGTCAAAAACATTGTATCGAAGCGAAAGAGGTTTACAATTTATCATATTTTTAAGCATTTAGTGTCTGAAGTAATCGTTTTGCGCTACAATTTAAGCTACTTTACAACGGAATATCAGCAGATGATTATACGGTGTAATATTTGTAAGATAACATAATTCTGTTTTAAGGATTCTGTTGTAGAAAAAACATAAGGCAGCTAATTTTTCTCAAATATTTCTTTGTTGATGAACATTAGAACTTAGTTAAATTAATTTACTTATACGGACGTTTAAAATTTACCTAATTGTATTTCGTTGTTCTTACACAAGAGATGTCGTATTTGGAAACTTGCCCAGAGAACTAAGCGTCGATTCTGTAACTTTAGATGCAGCTGCATTTTCTCCTTTACGTAACACAGTTTGGCTCTCAAGCTATTGTTGAGCTTCTTACCAAAACTGCTTTGCTAATTCTGATTCATTGACTATACTAAAGAAAAGTTTAAATGGACAACGTAACTATTCTGAATTCAATAACTTTATTGTTCTTCTAAAGTCTAAATATGTTATTGATATTGAAATTTGAAATATAGTAAAAAAATTAAGTTTATCAGAATAAAATAGTTGGTGGCTTATTTGATTTAAATATACATTTAATAAAACATTTGCTATTTAACATTTGTAAGATGAGGAGGGGGAAGAGAGGGAGAGAATTTTGATATAGCATCACTTTGTAAAGTTTAGGGTATAAAGTAGTTGATTATTATTAAAAAAATTTATCTATGTTTTTATTATAAAAAATACCATGTTTCATAAACCATTATATAATTTGCTATTTAGCCATCTAATTAAAGGTTAGTAAAGGTGATTAAATAAGTGCTAATTATCTTTTTTTTTGGTTTTGTCATATGTTGGTAGCTACTCACATGAGACTTTGTGTTGCTTTAAATATTGTTCTTAGTTCTCATTCTAAACAGAAAATGATTTCAACTACGATATTTTGTTTTGAGTTTGGCTGTTTTAAGTTTTTTGTTTATTTATTTGAACTTTATTAGCAATCCGACTATATTACATTCTATGAGCTAATATTTGGTACGAATACTAATTGAATTTCGGACTTTATTGGAAGGGCTCTCATCGGTATCTTTTGATGTTTAATCAATCAGATCTTTTAGCCATTTCTTCTGAAATCGCCTTGTTTGTGGATCTGCTGTTAGTTGTTCTGTTATTTCATTTGGGTAAGTTTTCAGGGCTATGTGGTGTTTAAGAGCGCACTGTTTTACGTATGCGATGATAAGTTCTACATGTAGTGTGTGTTCGACATATATCATGACGCATTTGACATATTTCGAAGAGTTTTCGACTGAAAGCGTTGTATTGACATTAGAATCACTGCACATCCCCATAGTTGAGATTTATATGTTATTGAACGTATTATACTTTTCTACAATAGAAGAAGGAAGATTTTCTTCCAATAAGCCAGTACAGTCCTTTTAATTTGCGCTTTTCGCTAATATGAGTTTTCCTGGTTAGACGCCTGTTGAGATGAAGTTCCAGGTCCTTCATTTTCTTTGGCTGTAGAATGAAGGTATTGTTGAGGGTAACTGATGGACACGTTGAACGTATTGTTGTAAATGTGATATGTACTGATTTGTCTTCATTGACCTTAATTCACTTGCGTAACCAACACTCAATTTGGCTTAGATAAAGTTAAAGCATTTCCGATGGGATCGTCATTTCAAGCAAGAATATCTGTATTATCGGCGAACATGCTTACCAAAGTATGGTTGGACATTGGTAGGTCAGAGATGTAGAGTAAGTACAACATCGGGCCAAAGACACTATCTTGGGGCACTCTGGTGTTTATTTATTTTATCTAAGATTATTGAGATATGAAAGAAATAAGAGATAGCAATTTTGGTATGTGGAATGGTGATGTCGGAAACCGAACTGGTGGTTGGCTAACCATTTATCTTTCATCGAGTTATTATTTATTTGTCTTAGAATGACTGAGAGGAGACTGATAGGTTTATATGATTGGATGCCATTAGGGGTTTTTGGAGGTTTGAGGATGAGAACTATCTGAACCAATTTGAGTTGTAGTTGCTAATGTGTCTAAGAATTCCATTAAACAAGATTCTTAAGAGTTCAATTTTTGTTCAGGTAATTGCTTCAGTATGATTGGTGTTACTAAATCTCGACTTGGATATTTTTTATTGTTTAGAAATTTTATTTCTTCTTCAATTTTTTTAATAGTGAATTTTTTATTGGTAATGTCATGTGGAGGGGCGTTTGTAGTTCGTTTTCTATTTCTTTGTCTTGCTTCAACAGAGTCTGATGTATTCTGTTAAAATAAAACCCATTTTTTTTTATTACTGAGTGTAACAGTAGGTTATTTGTACATAGTTGTTGAGCTTATCGTTGAGTGATCAAACATTATGTCATAATGAGGTGTTATATATTGTTTTATAAGATTTTCTTCTACGCACACTGTGCACTCTGTCTACAATTCGTCTGAAACTCGTTTAGCTCTCTTTTTACACCCTTTGCATCTTATTTTGACAGACAACAATCTGACAGGCCGCTGGGTTGCGCCCGAGAAAGGTGCAAAATATACAGCAGCAAAGGGCCGTAATAAGAGCTAGAAGAGTTGTAGACGAGTGTTATAAGCAAATTACAGCGCATTGCACACATTTACACTACAATAATTGTTGTAGAGTAACTCACGAGCTTAGAGAAATATCCAATGAAGTCATATTTGTTGTAACACAGGGTATAACAAAATATATTTCCTGAGCGACAACAAACATTTTCGTGCTACGACCATTTCTATAAACTAATTGCTTCGAGTCCGTCAAGGTACTAAATAATTACGCAATGCATTTTAGGGGTGCTGCGGTATTATTTGAATTTAAAAAATAAAGGAATTTTTTATCCTGTTGTTGAGTGATTTCAAAGGGACTTGAATGTAGATTTCCAAAAATTGCACATGATTTTGTAAAACAGTCGATCAACGGAATCAAAGTCATGGCGTGTGTATGGCGCGATTGCGGTTTTGTCAAATATGTGGCTCGCGGATAATTTGAGTGCGGCGTCATCGCAGAAGAAGAAGCAGAGTAGGAAGAAGGCCGCCGGCGCTCGGAGGCGAATCTGGTCTGTTATTTTGAGAAGTCGTTAACCGAGAGGAGAGAGAGCGGCAAATAATCGTTCCAAAACGAAGATCGAGAGGCGGCGCCATAACGAGCGTGGACATGAGCCGGACGAAGTCCGCGCCACGCGCGCTTATTTGTATTCAAATTAACACAATTAGCGCAAGCAGCCGTCCCGGCACGGCAGTATTTTTTCGTCGGCCACCGTACCTCATTTGCGGCGTACTTTATGACCGGTTCGGTCGCGCCGGCGACTTCAAACGCTCGCGTTGTTTACATAATAGAGGTCCTCGGCAGCCGGAAACAATATGAGGCAGGCACAGCGCTGACATCAAAGGGGCCGCCGTCGCAGCGGCCCCCGCCCTCCGCGGCCGCGCGCTCTTGCACCTGTGAGGGGCACAACCGCGCAACGGCACGAATGCCCCAGTTCTGATGGCCCCATCTAAGGTGGTTGCGTTGAGCCGCACCGCGGGCCGCGGTCCACGTGGTCGCGGCTCTTTGATCCGGAGATGTAAGAACGCGCCGAGGCGCCGCGCAGACTCGCAATTAGCGTGTTTACCTATTAAATGCGCGGATGACCTACGCTGACCTCGATGGAGCCGCTTCTAACGGACCCCAGGGGTATTATCTTCGTGCTCTTCATTTAGAGCCGCAGTTCTTCTGAGTTCTGTGCGCCGCCGCCTTCCATGCAACTTTCATGCTTTCGAGAAACCCAGGAAATGCCTCGCTTCCCATGTCTGGGGCCCGGTCAACAAATAACAACAATTCAAAGAAAATTACATGTTTGTATGTGAATTACGTTATTGGGAAACATTGAAATTTGTTCTTCATAAACAACAAACTCAAAGTAAAATTAAAATTTTAAAATGACGAAGAATTACTCAAGAGCTATATTACAAGTTTGAGTCGCTATGATAGTTCTTTGTGAATTATCCTGATGAGGCTTTTCGTCCTCACACATGTTTCAGACGAAGAAATTTTCAACTATCTAGAAACGGCAATATCAAAAACTGAACCAGAGCACCTGTTCCTCCTAAAGAACTGTGGAAGGAGCTACAATACCTAAACGCTAGAAAAGTACCTGAAATGAATGTCATTACTGTGAAGATGCTGAAAGAGTTACCCAGAAAATGTATAATACTGATTATATACTTATTTAATACAAGACTTCTAATACAGTGTTGGCCAAACAAATTAAAAATAACAGAAATAATTTTAATTTACAAAACCTGAAAAGGATCCTAAAAACACATTTTACCGATCCATTAGTCTGTTTTCATGAGTTTTTAAACTAAAAAAAAAAAGAATAAAAAGGAATAGATATATTCCATCTAGGAAGGCACAAAAGGGCATATTTCTTGACATATTATGAAAAGTAAATTTAAAAACGAGTTGAGTGTGTTATTACCCATTTAATAATAAAAACAAACGTTTAACAAATCAATCACGCAATCAAAATTATGAAAAGCATGGTCCAAATCACTCACTTGCTGATTGAATTAACGGTAGAAAGAGATAATGTGAGCTGTAGGGCGAGTCTTATAAAAGTACATGATATAGATTTTGTTGTGAACGTTGAAGGTGGTGTTTTGCAAACATTAAACGTCCTATTTTATCGTTAGTATTGCACTAGCTCATCTACAAGCTAAATGAACTAAAATGCAATATAAATTACATTTTAAATTACATATTAACTATATACAAAACTCTTCTAGTGGTTTCTGCCACCCCTCCCCTCATTGCTTTCCTCTATGTCGTTTCTTTCTTCTACGGTAACTTTCCATTTTTTCCTCTCTTCTCCTCTTCTGCATTTTTGGTTCCTATACATGTCTAACCAGTATTGTTCCTTTTAGTTTGTACAAGTGGCCTCACTAACTCAGCTGTCTTCTTTCAATAAAATCCAGTGTAGTACTTTTTGTGGGTTTTCTTCTAATTTCTGTATTTCCTATTCTCTTTTTGTAATTTCTTTCTTTGGTACTTCATTTCAACAGCATGTATCTTACTTTTTGCTTTATACCCAAACGTCAGTACTGGTGTGTGTGTATATATATATATATATATATATATATATATATATATATATATATATATATATATACGCACACGAGCATCTTTGCCTTTCTTAAAATATGTTTATAGCATAATACAATTTTAAAGTTTTTTTCACTCTTTGGTTAATTTATTTTTCTTGTTTTCAATTGCTTTCTATTTCTACTTCTACTTATTCTATTTTGACTCTATCTACCGTTGTGTTAAACTCTTCTCCCACTATCACCATTAATATTTTATTTTTATTTAGTTTTTTTATACTTGCTTTAATTTTCTTTTTATGGGTGGGTGAAACAAATCTTTTTTACGCACGGTGAAACGAACGAAGAGGTGATTCTCCCGGTGGGAACAACGCGCTTAAAAAATTTAAGTGTACATGTGCCATCAACAATTTCTGAAAAAACAAAAAGCAATTGAAAATGAAGCGTGATTAATGAGGATATTGGCATTGTTCGCCTAAAAACGCTTATTAAAATTGCTTCTAAGGTCTGAATAAGCCATAGCAATGATCAGACAATCTTAGGTATGACGGTCTTAGGTTTTAAGAAGTGTTCGCAATGTGATTCACACAGATGTTCAAGCTCAATAAAAATTGAGGATTTGTTCTGGACTACACTGAAATATATTCATTTTTTCGGAACATTAAAAGAAGCACTTTCAGGTTGAAAATTTGTCAACGGTGTTATAAGTTGATACCACAATTACCTTTATTTTATAAAAGTTAAATCAAAAAATTACCTAACCATTGGAAAATATATATTTGAAATTAGGAGATTATGTTGAGAAGAAACTTTGTGTTTGTATTTTTATGATGTTTAAATAAATAAAAAAAAAAACTACTCCTTATATTTGATTTACCTACGTACATACTCCCGCTAATTAGCTTCTATAGACTAACAAATGTGGTACAATTTTTTTTCTTCTGTTGCCTTCGGCTTATCTTTGAATTTTCTGACATTTAACATTATTATTTGGTGTTTTTTTCTTTATTAAACCTACTTTGTGTTTGTTCCCCAAATTCTTTTCTTAATCGTTATTTTAAAATACCTTGGTCGACTTAAGAATCAATACGAAGAAGGCTAAATCTTTAGTAATATGCATATTTACTTCTATTTTTTTGGAGGGGGCGGTTGTTGAACACTATTTTTTTTATTATATCATTACATACGTTTATTATTCCATGATTTTTATCTTATCTCCAGAAGTAGATAAAGCAATGTTTTTTATCATTTCTAATGTTATTCCATCTTTTCCTGCTACTGTTTCTAGCTTTATCTTTTGTATCTTTCTCTAGTCCCATTTTTGATACAGGTTTAAAGTTTGTACCTTATTTCTATTACCACTTATACTTACTTCTTCTTCGTGGCTATTCTATAACACCCTCTGGAATTTCTTTCTACAACTTTTCAGTACGTGTTTTGCCTTTGTTAGTAGCTCATTTTGTTTGTGTCTAGTGTTCTTTAAAGTACTTCAGTTGTTTTAGTATGTTATATATTCTATCTCATTTTTAACTTCTTTTCTCTTATCTTTGCCTATTTCGTAGTATTTTCTGATTTTAGTTTTAAGTATATTTTTATCTTTCTTGCGTTACTTTTTATTATATGTATATATTTTTTGTTTGCCAAGCATCTGTCTTTATGTCCTTATTACCTACATTTTCTTCAGCTGCATCTAATATGCTTTGTTGTAAATAATTCTATTATTCCACTATTTCATTTTCCTTCTTAGCTTCCTTTGTATTAGTTATTCATACTTGTCTTTCACGTCATTCTCTTCCACTTTATAGCTTCTAATATTTACCTGAGTTTCGTCTCTCTTTTCATTGTCGTCGTCTATGCCTTTTGCTTGTTTTGTCTTCTTTGGTTGCCTTTTCTGGTGTAGTAAATTCTTGTTTATCTTATAATTTTTTTTGTAACAGAAGTATTCTTTTTCTTCGATTGTTATTTTCCTTACTTTTGCTGTCTTTTTCTTTGAACTTTCAAGATTTATTATTGAGTTGCAATACATTTATATCTGATACGACTTCTGCTTATCCCTAATCGATTTACAGGTTCAAGGTTACATGTGCTCCTTTTTATTTTTTGCTATGCTATTTTTTAAATTTTATTGCTCTTTCAGTAGGTTTTAATATTCACATTGTGGTTGAAGGGATAGATCGACAATGCTTTCTCGGGCACCGCCCCAATAGCCAAATAGCCTGCGGCCGTCTTAGCAGAAGTGCAAACATTCCGGACCAGTTCTGCAGATGTGGGCTGTCAAATCAGCTGCCGCAATCTTTTCTTTATGGATATGTGCATTGTAGGTTAAGGCAGAGCGCGCGCGTATCGGAGATGGCGTATCGTCGGGGCGATAAGCTGCGTGTTTCCGTAAACAGCCCTCTGATCTCGCCGCGCCGACCGCGGTGGGTCACTTGCAACCTGGAGATCCTCCTGATAGAGAGCGCTTCTCGGAATCGGGAGCGGCGACAATGAGGTATCATTAGGGCGCGCTCTCCTCGGGGATTGATCTGTTGTCTCGCCGGCGGCGGCGGCCCCTGATCGCCAACAAAGGCATAAGCTCGTCCCATGCTGACAGATTGCAGAAAATCGCTTTTTGTCGGATTTAGTTTTGTTTAGGAAACGAAGGTCTAAATACGCGGCTGCGGCTCGTCTAAACCTCAGAGGGCCACGGCTCCTTAATCCGTTCGACTTGCCCTAATGAGATTCTTTCTGCTCTTCACGCGCAGATAGCGGGACATTTCAAAATTCCCCGATTTTGGTTGACAGGTCCTCGAATGTGCTCTAATTAACATGGGAATATTCTTGGCCCCATGAGAAATCGAAAGGAATAGAATTTTTAAAATAAGCTTTGCTAGTTATCAATGTCATTTAAATACATCCAATCAATTATACCGCCTTGCTCCTAGTTCTATTTGTCAGTTCATTTATTTCAGATTTTATTATTTTATTTTTTATTTTGTTACATTTCAGCGATTTTTTGTCATCGGTTTCAAAGAAGAATTGTTAAATTAGACAATAGAACCTAACTCAACAATATGGCATTTTCAAAGTTGTATTTTCTTTGAGAAAGAAGACGTCATTTGATATCGATTCTTTCGCCAATAATTTCAGGAGAAGGTATAAGAAAGTCACACAAATTTAAACTGCATAGGAGTGCGGTACACAATTTTTGTATTGTTGGGCCAACCATTGGACAATAACATTAAAAACGCGAGAGCGTGCATTATAGTGTTGTAAATTCTAATCACAATGACACCATTCAAAATATTTTTATTGGATATGTTCTGTTAAGGTTTTTAAAAGTATTAACTAATAACCATGATTGGCAGTGCCGACCAAATCATCTTGTGTTTTTTTTGGGGGCGGGGTTGGAGAACTAACTAATTTCCAAATTGTATTATGCATTAAAGGGGAGGTTCTCATCTTCTATAATGCTTACAAGATGCTGAAACTTCCTACGTGGGTAAATAAAACGAACGGATTCCGACCGTTGTATGTAGGAAAGCCTCAGCTTCGCCTGTTGCCAATGGGTTATGATAATGTAAAGCCGCCCAAAGCTTTAAAAAGACTTAAGTCACGATTTAGTGACAATACCCTTAGAAAGTCTAAAGTATACGTGTTGCATAAGATAAACTAAAAAGTAGCTGAAAATGAAGGTCATCGACGTCAATCGAGGACTAGCGTGGCTAAGGCGAATAGTTCCATTGTTCACCATTTTCCCAAGGTTCCTAAAATCGTTTCTACAACATTATCCTACTCTGTAACAACGCTTAGCTCCATGCAGCTTCCCAAATTTGACACAAAATTAATGACTTGTTTTGTACTACGCTGAAACACTTTTCCTACAATTCTGACTTATACTTGACATGGAATTCTTGGCTGACAAGATACTTGGGTCTAAGCCCATAAATTTTCTCTTCTGGGAAGCCCTAACGTTGAAAGTTAGTGTGATATTTCAGGCGCTTTTAGAGTGACGAAAACTTAATGTTCCATTGCAACAGCCACATCGAACACGCGCGAAAAATAGCCTTGCTCTTGTGCACATCATTGGATAATGCTTTCCTTATCCTCCGCATCTTGAAGATGGGGATGTCGTTGTCTAGTAGCTTCTGCTTCAGTTCCTCCTCGGTAATGTACTCTGGGACGTCTCGCATTAGGATCCGTAAAGACCGGTCTGCCTTAAGCAGGTGGAAGTGGTGTTGGATTTTCGCTTCATCCAGAAAGCAAGTTAAGCATGGGCAATGTTTGGACATAGCGGTATGGATAGAGGTTCCATTCATTACATTATTGGGTTTGATGAAGCCGATATTCTTGTGGATGGCCTTCTGCACAAAAGGCCATGCCTTTTTTTATCCACAGGATGACAAAGTGGATTCGTTTCCGAGAAAGAGCACTCATCTGGTGAATTGCTGCGTCCGAACGGGAGCGGGAAACAGCAGGCATCTCAGCAATCTCAGGACGGCGGCGCTGGACGAAGTAGCTAAAGTGGCTGGGATAGATGGAGCATCTGGAGCTGCTGGAGAGGTCGGGATGGCTGTAGGGAACCATTCGCTTTTTCTTGAACGGCTGGCGATAAACTCCTTGAGGAGCACAAGTATGCCCTCCGAGTTCTCTAGATCGTTGGATGAAAAAGCGTTAGAGACCACGTTGGAGCAGATCTGCGGTAAAGATCTTTTCGAGTCATTCTCGGTATCAGTTCCGGCTGGAAGAACCGATTGCATATACTGCTCTCTAGCGACTTATCCTCTGCGATTATTATTTGTTTGGACCACTAAAAATAAATTCAAGGAGAAGGAAGATATTGATATTGACTGGCTAGTGGCACGGTCACCTTTATTTTACGATAACGGGGGAAAAATTACTCATTCATTGGGAAAAATTTGTTTCTAAGTCAGAAAATTATATAGAAAGATACCTTGTTTGTTTGTACTTTATAATGTTATAATAAGACAAAAAATACTTTTAGTTTTATTTGAATCACCCATGTTTATTATTCCAGGCATAATAATTTTGGCACTCGTTTTGTACCGACGCGTTTCATGTTTTCTGAGAAATGTATATGCCTGTCAGTTTAACGGCATTGAAATTTACCAAACATTGGCTGCTTTCTGGTCGAAGCATGGTCTTCACTAGTTTGTTTAAATTAACCAAACACTGTTGAATGGTACAATATCTTACGATCGCTGCAACATTTCGTATACCTTTGTAACAAAATTCTGTACGGCGGAATAAAAATTTTAAACCCGCTTGATGGGCATCAAAAGTCTACTTCATTTTTAATACGTAGGTTAGGGCGAATAATAACTAAATAGTAAAAATTAGTAATAAAGTCTACATTTCTAATACAAATTGTGACAAATTGTACTTTATTAAAATGAAAGCAAATCGTTAAAATTTAACGTTAGCCCCGGTGGCGTCGACCTGTTTTTTCAAACAGACGGGGTGAAATGCAGTCTTCTTGAAGGACGTCGTTTCGGCTGTTGCTGAAAATCTCTTAAATTTGTGTTTTCAACTCCTCTAACGTGAGAGGCTTTGTCGTCCTAGCCTGGAAAATGATGGTTTAACCACGCATGCACAGTAAGGGCAATGTGGGGTAGTGCACCATACTGCAAGAAAATAAAGTCGCCAATGTTATATCAACCAGATAGTGTAGTCCACGCATAATAATATAGTAGTCTACATTAATGGTGTCACGCACAAAATATGGGTCGATGAGTCTTTTTGGCGTCGTTCCGCACTACATGTGTGAGTTTAGATTTTCTCCATCGTAATTTTAAGATCGCTATCAGGCGATGCCCAGTAATGGTAGTTATAACAATTGACGTTCAATATACTGTCCTTAGTGGCCGATTCTTGTACTATCAACGCGGGAAATATAAAATCCTATATTCTATCGTGTACTTTAAGATTATCTTCATCATACTGTCTAGTTACTCCTTATTTATTCTGTACAACTGTCAGCTATTTAATTTTTTTCGTGCAATACTGTCACCGTTCTCAAAGATCAATTCTTTTCGTAAAGATCTATTTTAGTTACCATATATCCATAGTGAAGTATAAAAAATGTATTCTCATTTTTATTTAATTTGTCTTTGTATTTTTGTAGTATGTGTTTAATTACTTGAGCAGCACCAACAATACAAATATCTAAAAAAATAATAAGCTGCCTTTCACGGAAATATTGTGTCATGTTTTATCTTAGATATTAACTGATTTAATAAATAAATAAAAGTTTAATATTATTTATTTATTATGTTTTTTAAGATATCTTTAGTGTGAGTGTAACTTACACTTTGCTAGTGATGAAGCATTAATTTTGGAATCAAAAACCTGGAGCGCTTCCAAAGGCCACGCGCCCTGCGGATCAAAGATCAAGAGCTGCGTGCTTCTAGGAAATGGCAAGATATAATGAAATATTTATTTCAGCAAATACGTGATGGGAAATTATAAGCTGGATACGGCAAATCCGCTTATAATGCCGTTCACACTTCGTAGTATAATAATCTGTAGCTTCCCCATTATTAATTTATTGGCAAACTGACGTAAATGGATATAGATAAATGGAGTAGATCACGTTCGGCAAGTTGAATATGTTGCCAATATAATGGAATGCATGACTGTTATGTCAGGCACGTTTTGCATGCCGCAGTTACATTAAACGGCTGCCTTTTTCAAGTGGTTAAATGCCCGAGCTTGCGATAAATTCATCCTATATTTCAGAAAACAGTACGCTTGGCTTACTCCCATTGCTTTACTAAATTAGTGTATTGACAGCACAGTTATGTTAGTGTTAAAATATATAAAAAAATTTCTCAAATTTATTTACTACTTGCTTTTGAACAATAAATAAATGTTACAATAGTATGTATATAGTTTTTTAGTAAATCATGCCTCTAATTTTAAGATTTTATATATGGACTAAAAATTTGTTGGTTTTTATCTGCTTTTGCTTATGCGTATCGTTAGATTCTTCTACTAGTCTATTCACTAACCGGCTTGGATGCACTAAAAGTTTTTCGCTATACTTTACACTCCGTTTAGATCTTCTTTTATTGTGGATATTTGTAGATCTTTTCTAATTATAGTAACAAAACATGAAAAAAATTACCATGATGTATAAAACCTTTGGTTAAAATCTTTTAAAATTCCAAAATGGCTTTTAGAATGACTTTGTATAATAGAACTTTAGTTTGCTACTTCTGCTTTTGTGTTGCTACTTTTATCCTATTAGCCAATACATTTTTACTTTCCTTATCGTATAATAAGGAAAGTAATGTAATCGGCGGAAATTTGACCTACCCAGTTTTTCACATTTCTGGACGAAATATAGCCTCAGGACACCAAAAAGTTGGTTTGAGCCATTGGTTCGTGTGTGTGTGTGTGCGCGCGCGCGTATATCTGTCTGTCGGTCTATCAGTAAACAGGATATATCAAGAACCGTAAGAGCTAGAGACTTGTAATTTGGTATGCAAGTTACTTGTAGGTAGGGGACGCAGTGCGAAGCTTTTGGTAAAAATCGGCCGTCGTTTGGTCGCAAGGTCGCAAGGTCGCAAAATTGGTCGGAAAGCGGTCGCGAATCTAAACGGTTGAATACAAAAAATTTATGAGAATAGAAATGATTTTTTATCATGCGATAAACATGAATTTAAAATAAAAGTTAATAAAATAAGAATTCGAAAACAATTGAAGCTCAGGATTTTTAATATACCGGGTGTTCATAAAATGTTTCAGGAAATTGATATTACCGAATAGATCAGACCGAGACGAACAAAAAATTACAATGAAATTTTTTGATCCGAGGTCAAATAAATAAGTTATGGCCGATTAAAAGTTAATTAAACGGACCAATCACAGCGCGCTCAGAGAGCTACTGGGCCGACTGCAGGAGGACGGAGGGGGGGAGCGCTTGGCCGATAGGAGGGAGCACGCAGGCGATAATGGCGAAGGCCGTGCGACCGAGCTCGCACGGTTACCTTCAGTGACTTAGCAAAATTTTAAGTACGAGTCAATTATTGTCTTGTACTGTTTATTTTAATCAGCTTTCGAGTGTCTGACTCGCGCCTCGTCCTTTTTTAAAATAAGAAGTTCTGGGACGAGAGCAGTGCAGGGCTGCGACGATGGACCCGGTACAATCTAATATATATTTGTCTTATCTCCCTAACTTTCTAAACTTATAATTCTATCTCCTCCTAGACTCTTCAACCGATTTCCTTGAAACTTGCACACTACATTCAAAACTATATTTGCTAATTCGGCTCAAAAATCAGCCTTCTAACTTTAACCGTTTTTGAATTATTTAAATATTTTGATTACAAGGGAAATTCCTATTTTTTATTTATTTCTATTGTTTGTAGTGTTAAATGTACGCAAAACATGTGGAATGTTCTACACGACTACCTGGCGTCTAGATCAGGCTTCGTTGACGAAGCCTGCGGGGTTCTCTGGTATATAATAATAGGATAAGGAAAGTCGTGTGATGTTTTTTTTTAAATGTATCTTCTTAATGTTAACCTTCTATATAAATGAGTTTCTATATATTTGCTAATTATTTAATCGGCCATATTATCTTTAAAAGTTGCTACGGTCGTCAAATTGTCTATAATTTAAGTAAGATTTTCCTATATTATATATGATGGGTGGTAATTGACGTCTAAAAACACTGCTGAGCAGTACCGTCCCTCTCTAAGAATAAAATGTATCTGATGCACTACTTTGCGCACCTGGTCTATCGTTCTTATTGTGATATAAAATGTGTTACTTTAATAGAAGTTTTTCAAATACTTTGGACATTTGGACATTTTGAACATTTGGAGAATTTTTACCAGGTTTTGCTATTAATATAAGTTCGGCCATTTTTCATGAGATTGGAAAGTATTTTGATTTTAATACTGCCTTGAATAGTGTAGTTATTATTCTAATAATATTTTCTGGTGGTTCTTATATATTTGATCTCTTTTACTTTGAATATATTTATTGACAATTTCAATTGTAGAAAAAGTTTATATATATAATATATATATCTCACCTCCATCCTTCCAGTAAATTCTAGTATAATAAAACAATTTTCGAAATGATTGACGTAATGTTTGAATTAATAAATGTCTTCATTATTGATGCTACTACAGGACGATACCTCTGCAATTTATTTTCTGTTTCTTTTAGGTGTTAGTTTTTGTGAAACTGGCTCTCTTTTGCAAGACTGCTATGATTATGTGGAGGGCTTGTTGCCGTAACTACAAAGCCAGTTAATGTCGATGGCTGAATAACAAGAATTGCTCTATTGTGTTTTGGACTGTAAATATTAATTGGTTGATAGTTAAAAGCGACTTTGTTAGCTTTATTATTTTATTAAGTATTATCAGTCATAAGAATTTGCCCAGTCTGAGCTGAACTTAGAAGTCTAAGAAAAACTAATTGAAAAATCAAAAATATTTATTATATCATTAATTGACAATCGGTTTTGTAGCACAATTTCTATTAATTTAACTAAAGTTACTGGGTTGATCTCATCCACACTTTTTGTAATTCCTGTCAGAGTATTTCTCCAGAGAGTGGAGTAGATTTTCAAACTTCTTGATAGAATTCATGCCATCAAAGCTCGATGGAGTTTCAATTGATACTTTAGAATAGCCTTTTTATAATCATAATTTTGCCCTCTTGTTTTATTTTACTAAATATTTTTCCAGTGTGCTTCTGGTCGTTATTTTTTTGAAACACAAATTGTTGTGAACTATTTGTGTTAGATGAAGTAAAATTATTCTTTAAAATATATGGATAAGCTTCTGCTTATCGCCAAACACAAATAAGATTTTAAATTTGGATTTATTGGTCTATAGTACCACTATTCTATGTCTCACAGATGATGTTCTTTGCTCATATCAAACATTTTATTTTATGTTGTTTGCTTAGTAATAGTTTGCACTTTGTAATACTTCTATACAAACCAGCACTTTGTGATTTTATTTGAACCTTGCTAGCGTTAATTGATATCTCACATCCGTGGTTTATTTTAGCATCTATTCAGGTGCTGGTTTTTGTTTATTTTTCTTACTTGTAATGGCTATTTGGCAATCATCTGTTGAAGTTGTCGCTCTCGATTGCTCACTTTTTTAATTTGAAGAATTACTTGTGTTTTTATTATTGTTTATATTATAATCAATCGCTTGTCGATTTAAAGGCAATTGTAATTTTTTGGCATTCTACAAATTTTAAGGAATTATTTCAATATTGACTGCACCAAATAAGAACGATAACTGGGATAAGTATCCAAGTTTAATTTTCGGAAATTTTAAGCAAATGGGAGGCTACTCCCATCGGGAGTAGAGTGATTTTAATAATATGTAAAATTCGCAATTATGTCACAAAAATGATATCGTTAAATATCAAACTATTTTCTTCACATTTTATTGATTTGTTAAGTTTATATATAACATTTCAAGATTAATTAGGCTTTTTATAACACGACCAAACAATGTTAAGCTTGTAATACTAATATTTATCTTTCGTATTATATAAAGCATCTAATTTCCAATAAATAACAAGTAGAGCTAATCGTAGTAAATCATATCTTCTGTATCAATCATATCTTTGCCACCTTCTATCTTAACAAGGTCATCCCATTTATGTGTGAGTTTCATACTACTAACAATATGATAGCATACATTAACTAGACGATAAGTACAATTTAACTTTACTTCAGAATATTCAACTCGTTCGTACATTACATAACACAGGTATTTTTTACTTTTTACGTTGGAGCTATACCTTAAAATGAATTAGTCGGCTTCTTGGTTTAAAATGCTTTTATAATAGATAGACCAGTAACTCTTATTGGAAGACGATGTTTTTTAAAGTATTTATTGTATACGTGTCTTAGCCAAGCACTTGGCAGTCTGTTTTTGAGAGATTTAGAAAGTTAATGTGGTTGTTAGCTACAAAAAATTTTAGTCTTTTTTATTAACGTACTGCCTAATAACCCTTCCTCGTAAATCATTATATACATGTTTGCATTGCTTCAAGTGATTTCACGTCATTGTCACTTTAGATTTGTTACTCTTCAATTTCCTGCAGTATATGTTATATAATACACCACAAGTGTTTATATCAGTAGTAGCACTCTTCAGTTTTTTGAAAAGCTTTATTGGGGTATTTGAGTTTTGTCATAAATCAGTTTTTACTTGCCTCTTGTACTGTGAATTGGTTTTAGACAATGGACCTAAAAATCATAACTTGCTGACTTTTAAAATATGAATACCTACTCATAAATACCACTGTCGTGTTGTGCTTTATTTGCTGTTGACTTTTTTGTGTAAACATGGATTTCATCGACACATACAATCAGATAAGGATTAATATAAGGAAACTACTAGCTTTAAAGGTATGGTTCAAACAGAATTCGCAATTCTTGGTATCAATTTCGGCATGATGCAACGGTGTAAGCTTTCGGTGACATTATTTCAAGTATTAGTCAACAGTGGATTTCGAAAGTATAAATCCATAGACTAAGTTTGATTAGTTCTATCGCTCATATTCTTAGAAAAATACAAGAGCTTTTTTTGGATCTACATTATAAGTTCTGTAAAGTTTAACAACTTGTTGTATAATTAGTGTAATACTTTAATATTTTGTTATACATATCTTTACGCCCAACATTTTAATTCTCTTTCTTAAGGCGTTTAACAGTTTTCTGCAGCTGTTCTATTTCAAGATGTTCGTCAACTTGATCAGTTTATTATTTATAAATTATCATAAATAAATCTAATACTTCCTTTTATTGGAAATTACTAATTACTGATTTATAGGTTAGCATGTTCAACCAACTTCCCATTGATAAAATCTATGTTCGTCTCTCTAAATGCATCTTATAAATTTGTGTAAAACTCGGAAAATTATTAGTTTCGTGCGGAGCTCTAAATATACCAACAGTTCTTTAAATGAAACGTGGGAAAGAAATACCAGTTTATAGAATGGCAACGCGTTGAAAATCTTGGTTACAAGAAGTTACGGTCGGGATGGTTTATTACAAAATAAATGGGACTTCGCTAATGGATTGGTTGCTCCATCGCAAGAGCATTGCCAGTAAGCAATACTACGAGTGATTCAAGCGGCTTCGCCGACATACTGAGTAACGCATTGACAAAAAATAGAGACGCGGCACGATACATCAACATAACAATGCATTGCAACCCTTTAGGCTTACTAATACATCGTGTTGCTATACGTTCGATATTCGCCGGTTCTTATGCCGAGCGAGTACGCTATGTTTGTCACAATGAAAGAAACAATACAAAGTAAAATGTTCTTCAGTGAAGACTTTCAGTCGGATGTTTTCACAGTGTGCCGCCCTACACTAAAAGAATTTTTGTATCATCTTTACGTAAACTATGGTAAATTGCAATGCTAAGTGTTCACTCTTAAACTTCTTTAAAGTATGCCTACCTGGCTTACTATATAAAATCGAAAGAATTTTTTTCCGAACGCCACTTTAGTCTTCAGAAATCACACTTAAATGAACGTGAATTTAAAATTAAGTTCAATAGTAAAATTGTTATAAAAAACGCGCAAAGGTACCATAAGGAAGTATTCTTAGTCCTGTACACATTAGATATTTCAGTAACCAAAGAAATATCAATAAGTATATTCACGAAGATCAATGCTGCAATGTATCTGTAGAGCATTTGAACCTGGTCAAAGTATGATTAAAAAAAAATAGAATATTAAAGTCAACGAATCTAAATCGTCCTATTTAACATTTACGCTTCGGAAAGGTCACTGCCCTAGTGTAACCCTAAATCAGTCATACAACTAAATATTTAAGGTCACAACTAAATTTAAAACATCATATAGTAAGCAAAATAAAACAAGTCTATCTAAAAATATAGAAAACTAACTGATTAATTGGGAAAAAGTCTAATTTAACCATTAAAATTTTTTCCAAAACTGTGATAAAGGCCATATGGACATACAGGAGTCGAGCTCTGAGCTTGCTCAAATAAATCTAACATAATTATTATACAGAGATCTCAATCCACAATGCTTCGGCAGATCGTAAACGCTCTCTAGTATGTATTAAATCATACTCTACATACCAATCTTATAATCCAATATGTCCGTGAAGTTATAAACCAAAGAAATATCAAACACTGCAACAATTTGGAAACCCATCCTATCCACTAGTAGAGTCTTTACACCACATTTATTTAGAAGATTGAACCAATCTTGGCCGATAGATCATTGATGAAGCTGAGGTAATATCATTGGATGGACTCCTTTTCATGCCACGTTTAATAGCTGGTTTTATCTTGTACATAGTAATAACATTAGTTTATAATATATTTTATTCTGATTGCTAATAGAGTTTAGAAAAACAAAGTTCTCACTCTGTACAAACTCTGTCGGGTAAATTTGTTGCGTGCAAGTGGCGCAAGAAACTTTTGAGGTAGCGTTATGTAAACAGCTAAATTTAAACTTTTTATGAGACCTGCAAAATTTATTTTATAAGGCCTAATCGGGCTATGAAATATTTTCCATAGTTTCAAAATAGTTGCCATACTTGGAAAGCAATAAATTGCAATCGGCCGAACGTTTGAACTTGCGGTGGGCTTAATTAACAACCAAACAGGCCGTTGTTAATAAAAGAATTCCATTTAAAATCTGAAGTTCGTCAGAGCCGTAACCGCAGAAATATTGAAATTCCACGTTCCCTTCCTGAAGCTAGATCGATGCGATTTTGACGGATCGGTGCAATTTACCGGCGCCCGCACCTTCCGATGCCTATCGCTGGCTAAAATGATGGCTCTTTGCCGCGACTTGTCTCGGTCGGCGGTCCTCGGCCTCTTTGGTTCCTTAGACGCACGTCACTCGCCTAACATTCTCATTTTTCATGCTCAAAACACGGCCGCAATACAAATATTGTGAGTCAGCCCTCGCGGGAAGGGCGGCGGCATGAGCGATTAGCCGCCCTGATCGATGGGCCCGCGAGCTGCAATTAATAAACCGTCATTGTGGGCGAATTCCTGGCCTCCTCTCAATCATCACCGTCGAATGCTCCGACGTCCTGACGTTCCGACCGCGACGAGTTCCACTCCACATTTGCGTGGCGTGCGGCGGTTGGCGGGAAGCTCCTTCGACGTCGAGTCGGCAGCTTTCAGCCCTCCGTGTGACCCACGATGGTTGACAGTTTTACAGCGGGCAATTCCTTTGCCAGGTCCTTAAACATTGACAGCCTCTTCAGATTGCTTCAAGGATTTCGGTGAAAAATTCTTTGATTCGGCAGTTCCGCTAGAAGGCGTTTCTGGCGGATTTTGTTTCAGAATCGCCGATTCGTCATCGTTCGGCTCAATGATTTCATTCTCAGAACGCCACCGCCGCTCTGGCGCTTTAAAAAGGCGGATTAGCAACATTAGTACGTTCTGTATTGTGCTGCTCGTCACCCAACAAACAAAAATAATAGACTTATCGCACAATTGAGTGGCTCATTGTGAATAACGGTTTGGCAGTTTTATGACGAGTGGACGGACGTTGCTGAGAGGACTTTAGAAATTCCAGCATTCCGCAAGAAGCGTTTAAGGAAAGACTTCCTATTGTATACTCTTATTGATATTGATGCAATTTAATGTTCATTTCTATCACTTACATCGATCATTAACTTGAGTCAAAGCCTTAAAAAAATTTAGAAACCCGTGCTTCTTGTGTGTATGTAAGGAAATTTATTGTATAATATATAACAATGGAAACAATTAAACATTTGTTCCATTAAATTTTTTTAATTTTTCGAGTGGTAAATCTTTCCAGACACCTTGAAGAAGACTGCAAAGATTATTTTTGAACGAGAGACCCTCGTTTTTTACTGTTCTGTTCAACTCATCTTACAGCAATTCTATGGAGTTGAGGTCTACACTGTGTAGTGTCATCATCATGAGCCTTTTTGTCTTTCTTGGTTTGCTAGACAGTCTTACAAAGCTTTGAAGTATGTTTAGGATTGTTGTTTTTCATTATTACGAATCCTTTTCTTATTAATGGCAATCCAGATGGTATGGCATTTTCCGTTAACCTTTTTTTAAAGTGGTCTTTCGTCATATAGCAACCTATTTTTACAAGTCTCTTACACCAACTAAAGAAAACCACCCCCAAACTAAACAGACCCACCTCCGTGCTTGACAGTCTTGGATTATCTTTTCAGTCTTAGACCGATGCACGAAGATTTTCTGTTTCTGACTCAACATTTCAAATTTGTATTCGTCGAGCTATAATATGTTTTACCACTGTTCAATTGTCCAGGAATGATGCTTTTCTGATCACTGAAGCCGTTTAGCCATATTAGCACGCCGTAACAACGGTTTTCTTTTGATCGCAATATGACAATGAAGGTTGCACTCTTGATGATGTCGTTTTAGTGTGTTCACTGATATTGTTTTATCACTTCCCTGATTAAACTGTGCAGCAATATCTGGGACAGTTAATCTTCTATTTCGCTTACTCATTAAACTTATAAACTGATCCTCTGCATCGGATGTTAATCGTGATGGCCCAGATCGATGGCGATCCTTAAGACTTCCTATTTCTTTATAGCGTTGTAATGTAATGTTTACCGTCAAAGCACAAACCCTTTCTCGATATAAAATGATAATGGGTAAATGAGTTTCTATGGAGAAAAGCTTACCACGGCTCATTGAATGCAAAAATTCAAAACGAGACGTAAATAAAAACTCAAACAAGTGGCACGAGGTTTGATGATAAACTGGCAAGCTCAGAAGGCGGAGCTCACAGTTTTTTTTATATGTATAAACAAACATCTTAAACAAGAGTTAGGGACAGAAAGAAATATTTTAAGTGTTAAGTGGCAGTTCAAAAATATAAAGGCATAATAATTTTTTTTATTTTAGTTTTCGACGCAAAAAAATGCTTTTAAAGAAAGATCTACAAGTGACTAATTATTTCCATTCAAAATAATATTGCCTAAGGAGATAGTAAATGGTTAAATAAAACAAAATTTATTAGGAAAAGTACAGTTATTTACTGCATAATTGAATTTTAATAAGATGCCTATACTTTCATGAACGGTAGTGTATATAAATTACCACTGCAAACCTTCTAGATCCATGGCTTGACTGACCGGTGTTTTCTATTCTTTTTTACTTTTTGCTTTCTCCTTTTAGTTATCAATGTTGAATTGTCCTTAGTTACTTTATCTTTCCGTTTTATCTTAGGTCGTCCAAGTTTTTGTTGCTTCTTATGCTACTCTCAAATATCCTTTTTGGTGCTCTATTCTCCGCCATCCTCATTATATGCCGCAAATATCTCAAACTCCGTGATTTTACAACTTCTATTATATCTAGCTTTTTGAATAACTCTTTTAGTTCTTTATTAGTTTGTTCCACTCAAACATCATTTATTTTTACACCGTTAAATAGCTCTCTCAAAATTTTTCTGTTTTATTTTTACGTTTATAACTTTTTTCTTGTATTTTCCTTATATCTGATCAACTACTAGCCGTCCCTTTCTAAACCCGCATTGAATATGGCCTAGTTCTTCTTCAAATTTGATTGTTATCTTGTTTTTTGTAAGTGTTGCAAACATTTTGAAAGCAACATTAAGTAAATCTATGCTTCTAAAATTATTTGGTTCTGGTTTATCACCTTTATTGTATAATGGATGTATTTTTCCTGCATTCTAGACTTGCGGCAATTTTTGTTGCACTCATATTTCTACTAGGACAATTTGTATTAATCGAGCTAATTCATTTTTTTGTAAATTTGGGAGACATTATTTTTTTTTAAATTTATAATTATATCCTTCAGGATAGGTATTTCATCTTTTTCAACGCTATTTTCCAATCCAAGAATCTTTGTATTCTCTCGTTTTCTTCGTATCCAGCATTTAGTAGCTCAATAGTTCATTTTTCTTTCTTATAATTTTATTATTTTTGCTCTTATAAAATACTACTTCCGCTTGATACGCTTTTATTTTTCACTTGAATCCTCTATAAAGAGTTCTTATTTCATTAGTTTTAAAGTTTTCCTCTATTTCGATGACATCTCTCAGCACATTTTTGCATTCTTTTCTGTTCTTTATATTCTATCTTTGATAGTTTGGTTCCTCGCTTTAATATTTCTAGTCGTAAATTTTTTCTATTTTGTAATTCTATTTCGCATTCTTTCTTAAACCATTTTTTCTTGTCCTTTTTGTTTCTACCTTCTTCACATTCTAGAGATTTTCTTATTCTTTCGATTGTAGCTTTCCACAAGATTATTTATGTCATCAATTTTATTCATATAATTTAAACTTTTATTTAACCTCTTTTTTTAATTGGTTTTTTAGTTTCATTCTTTAATCTATTTAAACATTTATGTTTTATTTTTTTGTTATTTTGGTTTCGTGTGCTATACGTATTAATTTGTTTCATTTTTATGCTTAGCATAAAATGATATGTATCTACACCGAGTCCGCTCTAAATGTGCACATTGTTTATGTTTCGGTATTTTTTCGTAAATCTTATTCAATTTGCCATAAACATTTTCTTTCCATTTAATATTTACTTTGTTGGTTGGCGCATATATATATATTAATGAGAATAAGCTTCTGATATTTACTTCTTAGTCTTAAGTTGCATAACCTGTTTGATATTGATGTGAAGTCCCTATGAAGTCACTATGGTTGACTTAAGATTTTTATTTATTATAAAACCTGTTCCTAAGATTATGCTCACTTCACCACTTTTAAAGAATATATAATTACGTGGTTCTATTATTTAATTTCCTTTTTGCTTTATTTTTGTATTGCCACCGAATCATATTTACACTTGTTTAATTCTTTAATCAAATTACATAACTCTCCTTTCGTGTATGTACCTCTGACATTCGTTTCCACGCTTAAATACTTATTAATATTATTATTTTCCATTTTCTTATTTTTTTTATATTTAAACATTTTAACTATTTCTCGTTTTTTTTTCTATTTTTATTTTATCTATTTTCCCATCTATTTTCCTTGATTGGTTTGTCATCGGTATTCCATTCTCAATTCATTTATCTAAGTTTTTTGTACCTTGTGCTCCCAACTTTACTTACCCTTCATCCATTTTTGTGCTGTACCCCATTTTAATGGCTTTTTATAATTTTTTTCTTCTTGACCCTTTTTCTTTAAAGCATGTAGCTGTAAAATATATTTAATCGTCCATAAGATCGCTAAGAAGTGGAATCAAGTGAATCAACCACATGAACTATCGTAGCGTTAATGGTACTTTTATAAGCAATAAAGGCAGAACGTTTTTCAAAAATTGCAAATGTACCCGACCCATTAGTCGTTAATAATTCTAGTTTGAATTTTGATATTAAACTGTTAATGATAATGTACTTTGATTATTTTATGAGGATTGTTCCTAGCCCATAGATGACATATGTATAAGTTGATATCATCCACACAAAGACTATTTTTATACAAATATTATATTTATATATATATATATAATATATATATATATATATATATATATATATATATATATATATATATATATATTGAGATACTCAATACAGTCGTTGGGTACATACCACAATATTAAATCACTTGCTTAGGGTTTATACTGGAGTTATCCTCAATATCTTATAGAACACGTTCTTTCAATTCAGATATTTGAACATGATGCGTTCGCCATCTTTATTCCATCAAATGACTTCATCTCACGAAATATAACCGCATATTTATGTGATTCGGTTGCTCTCTGTGAAGTTAAATTTTAATTTGTTTGTCTATACGTGTTTTTTTATATGTTTGTATTACATTTCTTATTCCTTTTTCTCTCAAAAATCATCTCCTGAAATTCGATAACATTGTATGTGCGCAAGCTTTAATAACATTAACAAATAATTACTAGGAGTAGACCATATTAATGCAATAAAAATATTGTAATGTCTTTGTTTCCAACAGTGGCAAATAACACTCTTAAATTTATCTAAACTGGTTATTCAATTTCATCATCTAAGCTTTTCCATCCATCGTCGGATGTAAGTTGCTTATTTGTTTATTTATTTTACTTAAAAGAAATTTATTATTTAATAATATTTATGTAAATTACGTAGATACTAACATAAAATTATACTCTAAAACTCGATTTGCCTATAATATAATTTATTTTGTACTAAAACAGGTCATTTTGCTTTCGGTAATTTGACTTCCCTACGCTGCTCCGGTGCGTGCTGTATAAATAACACCTGTTCTGGCGCCTTCTCGTATCGTTGGAACCATCTGGTATAACCTAGAAATTTTCGCATTCATTTAGTACTCACGTGTATATAAACAACGCGGGGGTCTCAAAGGCAAATATCCGCACAATAAAGGCGTTACGATTGCCGCTCAACCGTGACGATTCGACGGTAACCTCAGTATTAACTGCAAATGTTACAAGGTGATGGTGCCTTTATAACAGCGTCAGGAAATTTGTTGTAGTGTGTTTTTACGTACAAATTTTTTTTATAATATACTCTTTTAGGTATAAGCATTAGTTTTGCAACTTTGCATAGTAATTTTGGTATTAACTTTTTATTGCTAAAAGTGTCCAAATACAGTAATTTTTGTAAAACTGTTAACTTAAAAAAAATTATTTTTGTTCTCAAAACAAGATGAACAAACAAGTTTTACATATTAATTGTAATCATTTTGCTAGATGTGAATTTTCTAGCAATTCTTGAACTTGAAGTCTGGGAAAGTAAATATTGTCTACAGTTTATTTGTAGCTGTAGAACTTTTCGCACTTTATTTGCTAAAAGTAGAAATTATATATTTTTTAATTACTTCAATCTTAAAATGCTTTGCAAAACGAAGAACAACTTGAAAACCGAACTTGAATTACTATATAGGGGTTCCCTACAATACTTATCTCTTTACTAATATTTTATTAGAAAGAAGTGCTTATACATTTTATTAACAGTATGGTCCTTTAATGTGCATTCTTACTCTCGCTCCGATAATTTTTATTGTAGTACGGCAGCTGATTGGAAGAAAACTTTTTAGCACGCATTATCTATTTCATTCCGTTAAGTAAAGCGTAGTCGATTGGTAAAGATCTGGCAAATATGAGGCGTGAGGCAGTACGTTGTACCAATCAGACTGATATGTGGTCGCGTATTGTTATGTTGAACCAACGCGTCGCGTTTCCATTTCTCGCAACAGAATTCATTGGTAATGCTCTCACAGGGAGGCAACCAATCAATCGCAAAAACTTTTTTTTAATACGAAAAAATAAACGACAATTATTTTAAAATAAACAATCGCAGCTGTGGCATATTGGGGATAAGGCTTGCAATGTGCTTCCATTCTATAGACTGGAGTTTTTTGTCCGGTGTCTTGTGCTATAACCATGATTGGTTTATTGTAGCCAAACGATTCAGAGAACGATTCAAGATGTACAGTTGGACCAACTATTAGAATATTTCTACATTTCTACTTTTACTGAGCGGTGAATTATGGAAAACTTATTGTACACACACTCTTGACCTATTGATTCTGCTAGTGTATCAAATGTTTGTTTGTCGATATTAATTTGGATACATATTGAGTAATAACTGGTTTGCGGTGACTTGCTAGGAACTCGCTGCTTTTGCCTTTCTTAGCACAGTCTTTAAAGCCTTTAGACTCCAATGTTTTGAGCAACACGTACTCTTACGATTCGATGCTGTGTCTGAAGTAATTATTCTCTTTCTTCAAAAAAAAAAACATCATTGTTTGCTTGCATTATTTTCGCTTTACCCACAACCGCACTCAATGGTACTGCACGAACAACTTACAATTTTTTTTCTGTGTATTTCAGCAGCGTCATCTGGTGTCATATGTAGCACTATAGTCTATCTTTACATACCCATTGGGCACATAATATAATCTACGACTTAAACGGAGTTTCGGGAATGAATGTCGGCCATTATAAATCTGCGAAATTTTATGCAGGAAAAAAATTACTGTGTATTGATAAAATAAATAAACTTTTGGTGTTGTACAGAGTTGTTTTATTTTCATCCCGTGTTTTAACAAAAGCGATACGCTTGGGAAATAAGTGAAACTTCTCTTGTGGGTACTTAACAAAAATGAAATTTTTTTTGCTTTTTCTTGTTTTTGCAAACTTCAAAATAAGTTTTTCAATCTTATAAATTACTTTATGCACTGAAATCAAATACTTTAGCGTATTTACTTAAAAAGAAATTATGTAAAACCATATATATACCAACCAAATTGCCGTTTTTTTTAAAAAAGTTTTCAGCGTTAACGATTATAGTTCTAAGTATAATATATATATTTTTACTTGCTGTATTAGTAAATTTTGCCCAATATATGCAAAAACTCGTATATAGTAAATCGAAAAACTTTTATATGTATAGTTCATATTTGAAAACGGTTCTTTTTTTATTTAATAAAGAAGAGTGCGCTTAAACTAAAAGATTTGTATAGGTGAGGTTTTTAGTAGTATTTAACCTATTGCGTTTAAGAGTGGATTTTGTTAAGTTCAAGATCTTTATTATTTCTTTGAGTAGCTAAAACTAAAATACCTAAAGGTGGCGCAAATTAGACGGCAAATTAACTTCGCATTTTTTTGTTTTGCGGTAGGCAACTTTAATACTTTGATAAACGTTATCTACGATTCTTCTGATTATTAACAATGGCACATTGAGTTGCTATTGTTAAAACGCAGCGAAACTAGATTGATAAAGAATGTGAGAGTTCCGGAGTACCAGAGCGGCGTAAAGTTCCGTGAGAATATTGCTGAAAAGTGTTGCTGCAAATCCAAAAAATCTATATTTTGAGATAGTGGACAATAAATATTTCGAAAAACTTTCTTCAACGAATTCTTACTAAGGACATGTACTTTTATATTTGCAAAATCCAATTAATTCCTCAAATGCATTATTTCTTTAGTTTAGTCAAAAAATTATTTTAGAGATGAGGTGCATTTTCAACTCAACGGATCCGAAAATAATCAAAATCGTTGCATTCAGAAATCAGAAAATTTGGATTTATTTTTGGCCACATTCTTTTAAGTCTTCTATTTTTGAATGTTCGGTTGAACAGTTCATTAATTAGCTGATTATTGTGATTTATGTTCCGATTTTTATGTTTGTTAGAATAAGCACTGATGACATATTTTATAAATGGTGTTGTTGCAAACATACCATAGTGCGTGTTTGAAGGATTTTTGTATTTCATGGTTTACTGCAGCCCTCAGTTTCGACGTCATATGTTCAGATGGGTTTAACTATTGCCTTGTATGGGACGAAATTATTTTCCAGTGTGAAATAGGATCTTAGTGTAGTTATGGTAAAGTTTAGCAGGTCTGAAATTTTGTTTAAATCAGTCGGCCAGTAGGTTGACTCTCCAGTCGACAAGTAGTTTCTAGTTTTGTTCTATAACTTTCGGTAATGTTCTGCTTTTAGGAGTAATAAGTTTAGATCCCCAAGCTGCACGTTTGCCATTCCAGTCGCCAGCAACCAGGAATTGCGAGCCTAATTGTTGGAAAAATTCGTGGTGTTCATCGTAGGTTGTAGTATGTCGTGGTGGACAATATATTGCGGCTACCGTAAATGTCCAAAAAAGAGCTTCTATACTTTTATATGTGTGGCTTGAATTTTATTCGTTATGAAACTGTAGTATGTCATGTTTTAGTGCGTATCTGATCATAATTACAAACCCAGCGTGAGTCGTGCCGTCGAGGTGGTTAGTATGGTAGTATGGTATTTCAAAAACTACCCTTTCTGTTGTTGTTCGGTGACTTTCGGTAATTAGAAAAATGTCGATTTTATTTATGTTAAGGAATAATGTAAGCTCTTGTATAGAGTTAGATAAATCATTTGCGTTTCACTTTGTAATTCTGAGTGCGGTGGCCATTATTGAGTCAGCTTATTGATAAAAGTTGTCAACATTGTTAAGATCATGCTGTTTTAGTTAAGTAATTGATGAACATATTCTTCAAATAATCGAGGAATGTAGTAAGTTCACTTGTTAAGTCTGCTTTGTTATTATTTATTTGTAATGCAGCCATTTGAGCATATGTAAGATTTAAATTTGTTGGATGCACTTGGGTATTGTTTCTAATAAGTTGTGCCATAGGACTGGGTTTGTATGATCTTAGTAGACTGTTTTTGTTTGTTAAGTCATATATAAAGCCATTGTGGTTTGCTGGATGATTTTCAAGAGAGAGCACATGTTGCTAGATTTGTTACAGATCAATGTGTTATGTGGCTTATATGGTTTTCTTTGATATGTCTTTGTGTGTCCATAATCTTGGCATCTTGTGCACTATACGATGTTACTTTTATTTTTTTTTGTTTCTACTTCAATTTTAAAGTCTCGTATAACTACATGGTATGCGCTGCCTTGTTTGGTAGTAAAATTTTCTTCTTTTGTTACTTGGGCTATGTTATCAGTGATGGTTTTGTGGTCTGTAACTCTAAATATAAAAATTGGTGGAGGTTTCGGTACTCTTTTTGTAAAATTTTGACTACTAAACATATTGGCGTTGTTTTCAGATAGGTTATCAAATCTACTTGCTGTTTCAATTTGAGTATCAATTTCAGTGGAAGCTTATCGTTTGGCTCTTTTCTTTTGGTTACCATTTGCCAAGGGTGTTTGGTTTGCTTTTTTTTTCATCATCGTTACAAGCTGAATTACCTTCTTTGGAAGAGAAAGTGGAAAATAAAGCTAATATTCTTCTTAGTTACACAGGTCTTCAGGTGACTTATTTTTAGTTACTTCTCGTCCTAGAAATTGTTTGTGCAACGTGTAGATTTGAGTTTTCTTAAGAGTGTTGTTCTCGAACTATGCCTTAAGTGTTCTCATTATTACGAATAAAAAGAAATGTCGGTTTATATTTAATTCACCTACGTAATATTATTTATTTATTTTTTAAATAAAATATTTTTGAGCTAGTTTAGCATTAAAGTTAATTTAAATTAATTTTTGTAATTAATATATATATACATAGTTGAAGTTAATATGCATAAACATTAGAAACAAAAACTGATCCAACAGGAACAGTTAAATAACAAATGCCATGTAACTTTTAAAAGCTTTTTACGTTTACATTATAAACATATATATATATATATATATATATATATATATATATATATATATATATATATATATATATATATATATTTGGTTGTTTCAAGAGTCTTACATAATTTATTAAGAGCGCAACGAAAAATAACACTCGCTACATTAAGGCGCTATTATAAGTCGATGGGGCCCCACACATAGTGTAAACAGTGATATACCGGATCACGGAGTGCCACCCACGCCTGTCCCTACGGGATGCTGCAACTTTACTTGTGCCTCTTAAAGAGGATTAGAATAGATAAGTAGGACTGGGCCGAAAATCATTGTCGAGTCACCTTCTTCGGCGCCTTTCATCTTCGACACAACAAGGGCCGGTATTGATATCTGCGTCAAAAGAGCATCCTAACAATATGGGGCACTGGCGAAAGACATTAGCAGAGGAATTTCCTACTTTCATTTTGAGGAAATGTTTACTTTGGCGATAAGGGAGCCGGGGAGTGCCTGAGGTATTAAATTTTTCAGTGCAAATGGAACGGTTCTGAATTTAAATGCGTGCGTCACAGTTGCAATAAATATGAAATGATGGAAACGGTTGGAGTTGTAGCGCAAAGAAGTGACTATGAGATGCAATATTTTTTTATTATAATGAAAAATGTAATATATATATAGTAAAGTGATAATATATAATAAAATACAAAATACTGTACTAGTTGGATGGAAAAATTTGGACGAAACTTGTTTACGACGTCTTGTAAATTCATTACGCGCCTGTCAGCGCGGAAAATTAATGGCAAAATTCTGCGAATACTTTCGGGTGTCCTCTAACACCTACAAAAATCATATCTTGATCAATTTCGGCCGTCCAGACTTTTGATCGCGCCGGTCTCGCAAGAGGTATAAATTAAGCGGTAGTATGGCTGCATATTTATGATGGCTGAAATCTGAAACTCGGCTACTGCATAAAGAACCGAAATTTATGTACTAAGGAGGTATCTCGCATCTGATTTATTCTGTCGCTATAATACGCCGCCCCGAGGTTTTTTAACCAAAAATCGCCGAACATTCAGCCGTATTAAGAATTCACTCTACGGGTACCCGTTCGAGGCGAAGAAGTGAAGCGGCAATTTATCATTTTCTTCACTTTTATTAGCGGTGCCGAAACGAACGGTGCGATATAGCAGGTTAAATAACGCATTGCCTCCGCGCGAAATATATCTTTCCAGATTATTCGATTTCCTCTATATATTTCATCAATTGCGGCATTCTCCCCAAATAACTTAATCTGTTTTATTACTGTGGCACTTGTGGCACTATCTGCGGGGAGATTTCTTTTTAAACCTATAAATATTGTACGCCCCATTTAATTTTATTTTTCTTTGCAGGTGCCATATTCTTCACAGAACGTTGCAGAAATAATGTAAGTAATTTTTTATGCGGTTGTTACTAATTTATTTAAATTGAATTGTCAATGGTAGTAATATAGTTGCTAGAAGCAACATTAAAAATATTTTTTTCCTATAATTTGCACTTTAGAAAATTTTTTGTTGCCTAACTATTTGTTAACAAATCCAACAACAATGAACTGGATTATGAACAATTTTGTTCTTATTTCAGTTTCGATTTTTTACAAATATAAATTTCATTGTCATATACATAGTACAATATTCGACAAATGTATCAAATGTTGGCATGCCGAGCACATTACTGGAACTTTTGGTGCCGAACTCCCAATAATCGTCGCAAAAATTTAAGCTACAATAATTTATGTTAACGCCAAACCAAGATATTTTACTATAATAGAGATCAACTATAATGGGTACGAAACAGTTTTTAACAAAATGGAAAATACTTTCGTAGTTATACAAGATTGAAATGCTATGTATCCTGTTTTTCGTTTAAGATGCATAACATCTATAAGCAATCACAAAAAATGATTTATTTCATTTGTCAACTGGCCGATTGCTCTCAATAAACTTTTAGACTTGCTAGACATTTTTTATTGTTAATTGCATCTAACTACTTTTATGTTAAATCTAGTTGAGATTTTTCAACTCTAGCAATTCTTATCCTTAGTACTCATATTATTATAAAGGCAAAATCTAGACTTGCATTTTCAAAGACTGAAAAGAACTCGAAGACAATAATAATGCTGTATAATAATATCATCCCCAAATTAAACAAAAATTAATAATTTATTCTTTCAAATTTGACAACTAATGGCCTAAAGAAGACATGCTAAGTGTATGTAGCAAAGAACTAGCAACTCTACATTGTAGGACTTGAAAATTTTAACATATATAACTAAATTACCAAAGAAAGACCATTCAGTGTGGAAACCTTCAAGAACATCTAAAAAATAAAAGTTATCTACTACTACTAAGGAAATAAGACGATAACTGGGCAAGAATGCTTTTGTGGAGACTTTTCAGAACTCTATATTAATCATGAAAATATTTAAAATTTCTTGAATGTACTTTATACGTGAGATACTATCACAACACTTTAATTTGGCTCCCTCCAATATACTAGTATTTTACAATTATAAATGTGATAATAAGTCTAGAAGAAAAAAATTGCAGCAGCATTTTTAGGTAAACTTTATCCTCCCTATCTATCGTTACCTCATTTTAAAGCCTGTCTTAATAACGACTTATACTGAATATAATAATAATAGTACACAATCCTTTAATTTATAATCAGTTTTGCACGGTAGTGTATTGGACTATCGCTATATTTTATATTTATGATATATCAAGTTTGTAGCATAATTAATGTTAAACATAGGCTAACAAAACATTATTTTTGGTCGATTTGGGACTTCAGTCAAACAATATATAAATATTTAATCAAGAATTGTTAAGCAATATCAAGATATCTGTAGAACCCCTAAAAAAAGAAACAAGAATTACATCTAGTAGAGTAAATTGACGCAGTAACAGCGAATTAATCATTCTTTACCTTAGGCAAGCATATTTCTATACGAAACGCTCAATTAACATATTCGTACTTTGTTAATAAAGGTAATCTTTTTAAAACTAAGCAAATAATTTACATAGGTGAATAATTAGGAACATTTCTAATTGAATTTAGATCAAAATAGTATAATACTAAATCTACTACGACAGTTATTGAAAAACTAAATGCATAATGGCACACTTGAATCGAATTGCAACTTAAAAAAGGTAGTGGTAATGGTAGTACAGTTCACGGAGGTTCCGCTGTAATTATCCGGAAATCGATCTCACACCACAAACTATTTAAACGCTAAACCCAAAAATCTCAAGCAAAAAGTGTAGAAATAAAAGCTTTTTCATGATATTCTAAGGTAACCATCATTTTGACGCACCACGACGCACAATATCATCGAATGAATATTAAGGTTTTTCCTTGGCAACAAATGTATCCTAGAGGGAGATTGTAATGCCAAACATACTCACTAGGGCTCCAGAATTATAATTACAAAAGACTAAAATCTAAATACAATTACTAATAAGACACTCACCTTTTGTCCAACGGACCCAAATAAATTTTTTAACCTCCTGTACTTTTTGTGAAATGCCAAGAAATAATTGCATAGCAGAGTTAAACTTTGATTTCTCATCTAATTATTCATCGTTTATCGTCAGCATGAGTACTGCTATTATCAATAAAATTTTCCCTTAAGTTAACTTTAAAAAATACTGATTGCTTTTTGTTTTAAAACTGTCTAAAACTTTAGGTTACAGCTGAAATATTATGAAAACTTGAACCTAGAAAATTAAAAGCAAAACGACTATAGTTACCCGTGTAGCCAGTCTGAAAAGCTCAATGGTGTATAGATGTGCACTAGCCAATGAAAGACTGATATTCTTAGAAAGCATCTATTTGAAGTGTTTAAACCCGAGCCAAACGATATCATGATATAAACAACTAAATAGAGAATTTTATTTATTTGATTTTCATTAAAACTTTTGTAATAGGCAAAAGTCGAAAAGAAAGTAAGTAAACTTAACATAACGCAAGGCTCTGGGATATTGTACTTTTAACAATCATCTACAATCGTTTAATTAAACCTACTATCTCATTATATAAAAATATGGTAAAATCATTATGAATCGTAAATCAAGTAATCTTCCATGCAAAATAATATCTTATCGACATATAACAAGCAAATTGTTCGAAAGGCTGTACTAAAAAAGACTCATAAACAAATTATTCTAATTATTAGTTTAGATTTTGAGAACGAGATTTAATAATTTAATAGATTCATAGAATAGTCAATATGAAGAAAATCTTCAACTTAGTATTTCTTAACATCTCCCAAACATTCGATTGCGGTATCCTCTTCAACTTAAAAAATATACTCTTCAATAATTTCTACTTTCTCTTAAATTCCTACTTAACCGACAGAAGCACATTGATTTCTAATTCAACTTCGATTACATCAAACATGGTGTTCCCAAATAGTGTTCTTAGTCACATACTTAAAATAGCTGTATTATTCGTAAGTGAAAATCTAATAGAAGCTTCTAAAAAGCTTCTACAAACCTATATTTACAAAATCAAAAATAAAATATTTTTGATGAAAGGCTCATCTGAGAATGAGTGTAGAAAGACACATGACAAGAAACAAAATTTAAAATCTAAGATCGTATGTACCAACAATGGTAGCAGCAGATAAATTAATAAGAAAATAGCGTTGCATAAAATAAAATTTCGAAAACTTCATATACGCGTTTCTAAGTGAAATATTTTTAATTTTACTAGACATTTAAAATTAATTTAACTTTTTAAAAAGTGCTGATTGTTTCAAAAGTTTATTTTTTTTGCATTGTAATTAAAAGCATGTCAGAATCAGTCAGCAGTAAAGCTAATTAAATATCAGAACCCATCGTAAACCAAAAACAACATTTTGTGTTTATTTCAATCAGTCTATATTAATAAGATTCTTCCTGAATTATTTACAAAAGAGCCTTGCGCGAGCCATCAATCTGAAGTATTATTAGAAATAGGTTCAACCTGTAGTTGGGATAATAAGAATCTTCACACACTATAACTTTATATTGAGATGTGGCAGCTTTCACGCAAACATCTAGAGTTAGGTATTTTAAATAACATAATTAACATAGTAAGTGTATTGTGCAAATGCATAAAAATTAATTACAATTGTGGTATAAAGTAAAAAAAAGAAATATCAACAGATTTTCGAAATTAGAAGGAAGCGTTGCCCTGTTAGAATTTGACGCTACACATATTGACATAAAGTATGTTTTTCAAAATACATGCTTGTAAATATTAGCCTCAAAATATCCTCATAATAAGAAGTTATGTGTGGTGGAATCTAGTGACTGGACTAGTCAAGCCATGCCATATTCGGAAAGTTCCTGTATAACAATTATCTTGTATAGAAACAAACGAAATACATAGTGCAATTTGGTGCATGATAGTACTAGATAAGTGAAGAGCAATGATATGTTTGTGCGTATTGATTCGAAAATTGCTGAATGGAACGTCTTACTACTGATGTTTTTTGATGTTCGTGTACTCCAAAGTTTTTCTGCTCCAATTTTTAATACAGAACAAGCATCTGTGAAGTTTTCTACCCACAATAAAATGTTCAGAGAGGTATTGTTTTAAATATATGTTATATTACAACAAAATCTCTCTATCAGTTCTTCCGCGAAATGTTGGTTATTAAGGGCTTTTCTGGACCAAACTTATTGATCTCCATCTGATAGAATTACTTACCCCACCTTCGAAACACATTTTGCTTCATAAATTTTCTTCAAAATTAGAACGGTTTTGTGTACCCTCTACCTTTAAATTAGTTTTACAAAAAATTATTGTATTTCACTTAATTGCTTGCGAGCTTCCACAATTTGACAAGCCTTTAAACTTATCACCAGATTTTGAATCACTTCAATGATTTTATTTCAGTCATGTTCCATTTTACCAACATACATTCTCAGATACAAAAATTCAATGGGTTTAGATCTGGAGATGACGCAATGCAATTATTCTAAGAAGTCAACATTAGTCGTCAATCACGCCAGTGGGTGTAAAAACTCTTTTGAAACTGCGGGTAATTTTCAAACCTGTTTTTTAAAGTTTTTTTTAAATATTTGTTTAATATAATATTGTTGATATTTACTCCTGATGTGACAAAATTTAACAGTAGTTAGTCGGAAAATCACGACCCAAAGCATTACCCGAGATGTTTTTTGAAATCGCTAAATTTAAATTTTATCTTGAAGAACATTCATAAAACCGATCGAATAATAAGTGACAGTTTGTTATAGGATTACTAAAATTAAAACATAGTTTCTTCGCTGAAAGAAATTTTAAAGTTTTAGTTTAAGTTGCAATCTCTTTTTAATTACACGGTACCGCTAAGTTAAGTATTTATATAAGTAAATCGTTGCTGTAGGAATTGTATGTTGCTTTTTAGAGTTAAAGTTTCAACAGGTCTTGACATTTTCTGTTGAGGTACTCCATTTTGTGTGGGTTAAATATTTGACCATATGTCTTTAATTTAACTTAATAATTCATGCTACTATTCCGTTATGGAAAACCATATTGGTAATTTAGTATAACACTTTGCTCTTCAAAAGTCGATTTTAACTGTACCAGTAATATCTTTTCAGAACTTTTGCATATGATAGATAATCATCTAATAAGTTAATATAAAGTTATTTCTTTTGGAGTTTTCACAAGTTTTGATGGCACAATCCACTGTTTAGTGAAAGTTCGCAGTCGAAAAACTACGTTTGTTATATAGTTTATCAGTTACGTTTTTTCATGTCACCTTTTTGAAGAATTTCGGCATTATTAAGTTGTAACCTAGCCCTTTTTTTGAATTCAGATTTTTTATAACAGCATTACTATAGTTAGTATTAACCGGCCTTACAGGTTAAGCGATTTTAGCAATTTTTTGAGGGTTTGATGTATAAATAATTGAAATGTTGAGCTTAAGTGGTTTGCGTTTTTTATTTGTTTTGGCTCTTTTAGTTTTTATAGTTGCTCTCCATATATAGCAACCAAAGTGCGAAATTTTGAGAAACCTTTACTTACTTGCTCGAGGTACCTAATTTTGTTTTACGATTTGACTTTGGTCTCAACTAGCTACGCCGACAAAGAGTTTTAGAAAAGGAGAAATAACAACTAGTGCGGTTGGAAAATGAAGGCTAGGATATGATTTTTTTCAGAATAAAGGGTTTAGAGACAATCAAGGCGTAGGCAGGATCGCTTTCCTAAAGCAGACTTGTCCCTTACTAGGATTGTACTACAGTGGCGATCCACTACCGAATAGAAAACTGTCAACGTACCAAATGTAAAAGTGTTTAATTAATACAGAGTTTCAGTAATTTCATAGAGCACATAGAGTTATTAGAAGTATTACAAAAAAAGCTTAAAATAACCCAAAGTAGCATTAAAAAATATTTTGGAAATTACATTAACAGACAGAAAAACTAATCAATGGATTAGAGTAAGGGTAAAAATGCCAGGCTTGCAACAGTTATAAGGGACAAAAAAAGGGAAATGGATTAAATGCTTGGGTAAAATGGAAAAATAAAATGGACTTGCAGTGTTATGAACTAGAGACCATGGGACAGTATGTGGAATGTTCAAAAACCAATCACATGTTGGCAGAAACAAATTGGATTAGAAAATCACAAGATAGGTTAGAATAAAAGAACGTTGGAAATGTTTATATTCAAGGAAAGGTTGAAAGAGAAAAGGGAAAAGAGGGCGAGAGAGAAAGGGACCTATGTTTTTAGAGTGCAGTTTTTAAAATGTTAGACTTGAACCATTTTATTGGTCACGAGTGTTAGTAAGTTGAGTATTTCCAAATGATTTGTTACTAATAGTATTAGCTTGCTGCATTTTCTGCAAATTGCTGTTTACTGCTGTTTTAGCTACTTCTTGAGCATACAAAACTCTTGGTTAAACAGGCTGAACGATTCGATCGCATTGCTTTGGATGCAACGACAGACATTTTCCTCTCTGTAATTCGCTACATGTTCATCTTGACAGTTGATGTGTTCCACATCTTTGCTTCTAATTTTTCTTCAGCGTTTTTTTTTGTTAAATGTTTATGACAGTTAATTTTTGAGTACCGTGTCTTTCAGATATTTGATAATAAATTACTCTTTAAATTGGATGTTGAAGTTTTGGAGACTGTGCCTAAGATTGTGTATGTCTGTACTCAATTATTTTGTAAGCATTTTGTACTACCACCTTATAGTTTTTCCCTCTTTTAGACTAAAAAATGTCAAGTTATGTCTGCTTGTCTTTTAATAATTTAATGATTGTGCTGTATTTTTAACTTTAATTGATTCTTTATTTACGGGTTACTAATTACCTGGACAACGCAGTTATTTTTGGCTTTTTCTTCAAATATACCTGTCAGAGATTCTTTAAGTTTCGATTTATTTAATCCATTTAATTCTTGCTTAACAAAAAACACCCTGTTATGTAGTTGTAGTGAAGTATTTTACAGATGCATTCACACCGCTTTATGTTTTTAGCGAAAAGCCTACGATTTTGCAAGGATATCTCAAAATATCTCCTAATCAGTATTCCTGTTATATTCCTGTCAATAAAGGTGATATATTTTTAGTTTTAATTTGAGGGGTGACTAGGAGTGATGCATGGTCTGAAGAGAGGTCTAGATAAGACTAAATTTCTAAGTAATTTCTTAAAACTTCTTCTATGATACAAAGGTGTTGTTTTTATCTTTGGGCCAATATGTCGGCTATCTGAATGAGAGTGATAAGAGATTATCGTTATATATTAAAGTCTGATAAAGTTGTTAAAATTAAAGTATTGTTCGTTTAAAATTGATTACAAAGGTTTTTCCTTGAAAACGATCGGTAGATTATATTTCATTGGCAATCCACATTTAATAATTTTTTTTTAAATAATTTATGGATAAGTTATACATTACCTACTTAAGCAAATATTGGTGACAAAATACTTAATATTGATTGCGTGTGTCGGTATTTATGTGTAAATTTATGTGGTTTAATTTAACGCGTAAGATGTTCCTAATTTTTATATCATCTTAATGACAAAAGATAAGTTTATAAAATTCTTTTCTCTAGTTAAAGTTCAAATTTTGTTTGCTATAAGAATTTGTTTGTTTTTAAAAATCTTATATTGCTTCACGTAACTTTTGGAACAAGTAAGTATAATCAATCTTGCTAAATATCCCCTTTTTTTTTGATTGAGGTATGACACTTTTTGGCGTTTAAATTTCTTCCAAAATAAGTTATTTATCTTTACTAGAACTATTTATGTGCGTTTTGATTTATTTATATTTTTTCAAAGTTTGTTTAATACAATAGTGGCAGTCTTCCATAAAACATTTCCCTTAAGAATATATAAACAAATTTCATAGATACAATGTTCTATATTACGTTTGATTTTTAAAACAATTAATTTTTATGTATAAATACTAATATTATGATTGTTTATTGATATAATCAGTAGTTTAATAAAAGTAGAGATAGTAGACCCATAGCCTAAAAGTTTTGCAATATATAAAAGTTTAATACCTAAGGAAAATTAAAATGAATAACTCAAAAGAATTTAAATTATAACAACTCCCATAAAACTTTTTATTGACGCAACGTATCTGTATAAAAATCATACAAACTTAGGGTCATCTTTCTTAAGTTAGCGTTGTCAGACGCCCAGAATGAAAAGGAACAAAAACGCGAATTTTAAAGTACACTAAGCACTGCCACGTCACTCGGTATCATATTTCTGTATATTTTCTAAGGGGCTAGTTGGCGGATTACGGGCATAAATCATGAAGGACGCGTTTTTAAATATGTAAATAATAGCTTTCGAAGCAAACGACACGTTTTGTCGGAAAGCTCTCGCGTTGCAGCTTCTTCGACACAGCAGGCCCCTGAAATTATTATCACGGCGAGACCCTCGTATTGTTCCATGTTTATTTTCGAACTTCCATAATTAAATTTCGCCTCGGTGGCGTGTTTGTTCGACGATGTTTTCCGGTTCTTCTGTTTTCGGAGCAAATACGGATGATAATGCGATTCGTATGGAATTTATAAACGAAGTACTGTGCTACATCCTTTTTTTAGTCTTCTAGTTAGATAAATATACATTATTAATTAAAATAAGTATTACTATATTAGATCCACGCAATTAAAATTAAATTAACCTAATTAAAAGTGTGGTTGTTCCATAACTTAAAATTATTTAATTTTTGTTGATTTTTAATTTGCTAGAGCCTGTAGAAGCGGTTTCAACGAGAAAGGGCTTCGTTGCTTTCTTCGTCACACTCACATTTATGGCAAATTTTAGCTCCACAATTAGGGCCTCGCGCAGTGACAACTGGAAATCAATAAGTAAAATGGTTTGCGGACGTTTTAATTTGAAAACCTTACATGCTGCCGAACTGCGATTTTCTTAATGTTCCAGAGGAACTCCAAAACGGCTATTAGAAGCGCCGTAGTTATCCCTCCACCAAGGACAACAAAAACGCCCCCGACATTGGACAGCCCCATGCTGGCGGCCGAATCCTTGCTGGAACTTTCCTTCTGATGAAAATAAAACTTTTTAATGTTTGAAAAAAGAGATAGCGACAAAAAATGCAAATGGCCTCTCTTAAATTGTCCGAAATTTAACCTAATAATGAGCATAGAGTTGCTACTGTACTTACTTCGCATTCACCTTTCCACCACTTTTCTTTTAGTTCGTGTAATTGGCCCAATTCCTGCATTTTTAGGATCGCGCCACTTAGTGTTGATCGATAGGGCGAATCTGTAAGTGAATTGTAAACATCAAAAAGTTTGTGTTACAAAAATAAGAAAACATTCATTATATTGTTAGGTATGTTTATGCAACCCAATTAGCAATTATATAGAGGACATCAAAAAATGTATTTGGTTCATTACCTATTTGTGTCAGTTGGTCAAATTTGGTAATTATAATAAATTAAAATTATAATTAATTATTTGGATAGTTGATATTTAAAGAAATTAACATTGTGTCGTTTATTTTTCAAAGACTATCACTTTAAACAATTAATAGAGCTTAGAAACGTTGTTGGTGTGTGGCACACTCTTTTCAGAAATTGTAAAATTTACGACAAATAATTTAGCGTTGCGACACCGCAAAGTAATCCCGCATACCGCACTACCAGGTAGGTGGCGGCTCCGCCAAAAGCGGCGCGCCTTAAAATAAAGTGTCAGATTTCACCTTTCCGACCACAATGGCCGGAGTGAGCAAACAGCGAAACGTTTTTATTAATTCAATTTGTCCAAATATAACGAACTGCGGTGGATATTTGATCTGATGATTTATAACCGCCTTAATGTGGCGGCCAGAGCTTCTCAGAAGTCGCCGCGTCCATGAACGTATCAGTTACCGCCTTGGTTGGGCTCCTGAAATATCTCGAAGATGATTCGATAATGGTGACAATGCTCTCGCAGAGTAAATATCCCTTTGACGCTTACAAATGTACGCCACGTAGGGTTCGAGGCTATTCATAACGCATAAGGGTTGGATATTGGTCTGCATGGATGGTGAATATTAAACTTTAAGTCCGAGTCAATTGGTTTTATCGTTCTGACGTCGCACTTTGAAGGCACACAGCAAAAGAAATTGCAGTTCAAAAAATTATATTAAAAAAGACTGAATAATAGTTAAAACGTTTATAGTTATTACAATTCTATAGTTTTGAAGAGGTTGAACCAAAATGAAATGAAAAAATTTACCAAAGCAATAGATTATAAACAAAAATTCTAGATAAAAAAAGCAAAAGTGTGGAAAGCATATTTATTAAGCAAAAATATTTAGTACTTTTAATTAGAACAATATTATTTTGCATTAGTTTATTGTTTGTGTTGTCAGTATTGGTCAATATTAATCATTTGATAGAACGGATACGCTATAATCTTCTTGTTGCAAATTTTCTATCAAAATGGGCAAGGTTAAGAAACTATCATTAGAAAATCGGTGCATGTTTGGATTATAAATTTGGATAAAGCAATCGTCAAATTTCACGAAATTACAAACATCTTGCGAGACAATAGACAGTATTGTAAAGAAATATAAGAAGTGTGGGATAGTGTCATAAAAAACAAGCCGGCCATCCAAAACAAAACAATAAATATAGGAAATTGAATAGTTAGGACAACGAGGAAGCGGGATGGATGTTTAATGGCACCCGAAATCACAGCTTAAGTCAACGACAGTCGATAAGAGTCCATTAGTTTTTCGATTATGAAAAGAAGATCAAACGGTTAGATTATATGATACGACAGCTACTTGAAAATCGCATTTTAACTAATACATCAAAGAAGAAGGTCTTAATGTGTGAAAGAACATAAATTTTGAGCGAAAGATGATTAGAAGAATGTTCTATAGAGTAATCGATTCGAATTAGAAATCTTCCGACCAAAAGGACGTGTATTCATCCAGAGATCAGGTGAAGAATAAAAATATGGTAGTAGGGCAATAATTATATGGAATTGTTCACGGAAACTGCTTTGGTGTTAAAGTAAAATTGAACCAGGAAGGATTACAAAAAATCTACATGTTATACTTACAGCATTCCAACAGGATAATGATTTTATACATACATGTAAACTATATACAGACTTTCTAAAGCAGGAGGAAATTGGAATTGTGGCAAAACTCCCGAAGGATCATTTTAATTGAAATTATTTGAAAGACCTGTTCAACATCACAAGATTTTTGGGAAAAACTGCAGAAGGAATGGAGAAAATTATGCTAAAAGCTTTGATAAAAATTATCAGAAAAAAGTATAGTCACTTCGACGAGCTTAGTGTTTAAGTATCGAATTAAGTTTTAAGTTTGCTTTTTTATAATTACTATTTAAATAATTCAATAACTAACAGGAAAGTCGAATTGACGCATTATTTATCAATTCCTGAGATATGAGAAATTGGGTTACAAAAATTAGAATGTCTGAATATTTATGAGTAGTAGCGCGTTTCTGTATGTGGCGATATAAATAATATTGGACAACCTAAGAAAAGTGTACTGACTCTTTTAAAATTCACCTTAACAAAAATCTTAATAAAAAACGACATCACATTATTAATTAATACATTTGTTCTTAAAATATAGTAATATAAAAGATAAGTATTACATAGGAAAACTCTTTTAATTTTATCGACGTAATGCGCCAACAACTTTAATTATTATTAACTATGCGTAATTTTGTGTAGAATGTGTACTAAGAAATTCAGAAACATAATAGAATGTTGTTCGGAAACTTAAAAATCTCCCAATAAACTAAAACTCGGCGATAATGTTACGTAAAAAAGAGGAAAATGATTATTCAATTAGGGTCATTTCAACAATTTGAATTATTTCTAGTGTTTTGGGAACACAAATTTTTTTACGTATAAAAAAGTTTGCCTTTTCGTTGGTATTAGAAAACTATTAGTGTTAAATACATTTTAGAGTTATGATAAGAGGATAACATCATAGATTTCTACAACGCAATATATTCAGGTTTAAAGGTAAACTCTGAAATCAGTCGTTAGACAATGTGGAAAACAACCTCAAAAATGCGGGTGTACGAATGTAGGTAATGGGAGGCAATTAACAGAAAAAAGTGGCGACAAGTGAAAGAGAAAAAAGTCGGATGATTAGGTGTAAGTCTAACTAGTTCATCCTGGAAGGGAAACTTAGTTCAGTCACTCAAAAGAGAGGCTATGGCCCTCAAAGGACTCTAAAACGCCATGGAGTAAGTAAGTAATAGATTCAGAGCGCCAAAGGAATTAAACGTGCATTGAAGCATATGTTTATTGTTGTTCAAGTTAAGCTTTGATAACAGAAATAGTTAAAAGTTAAAGCCGATAAAATATGAAAACTGGAATGTTTTTGAATAGAAAAATCCGACATACTGGCTTATAGACTCTAATAAAATACCAGATTTATTAGATATTCAAGTATTAAAAAAAAAAACAACAATATCCGATTTCTTATATAAAAATTGGTAATGGAGAAATGCAGAGCCAAAAATAAATTGTAGAGAACACGTAATAACAATGATAACCCTTTTATAATAGATTGAGACGACACCTAGAAAGAACCCTAAAAAGCACAAGAAATGTATCATTCAAATACTATTTTTTTATTATTTCAAAAGACGACCATTTATCTGAGAGCTAGCAAAATACAATTACAAATAGCAATTGGACACAATTAGAAGCGGAGAAACCAAATGAAAGTTTTTACATCTTTCAAAATAGATACAAACTTTTTAAACATATGTTGCCAAATGTGCTTACCTATGAAGCCATTCGCTTCAAGAGAACAAATTATGTTAGTTAATCAACATAAAACACGTGGATATTATCTAATCAAAAAATGAATACTAAAGGAACTACTAAAAAAGCAATTGTGCCTCTAACAACAATCTACATGTTAAAACTAATATATTATCCATTAATGCGAAAATGTTCTCATATAATTATTATTCTTAAGCTTCGAAAATTAGCAAATCAAACCATCTTTTATTGCTCAATAAGTTTACTCTCACTTATGTCAAAAGTCTGCGAAAGACCATTATTAGAGAAGCTCGGAGTAGACACGGACCCGAAGGATCATATACAAAATCATCAATTTTGTTTCCACGAACGACATTTAGATGTACAACATACTCACAGAATTGTTAAGCAAATCTTGAGCAATACAAACTGTGTACAACAGCAGTATTCTTAGACTTGACATAAGTCCTTGATAACAACACTACAATGGCCACATTCGCAGACGATACTGCTTTTTTAGGGGTCAATTAAGGCTCTATAATAGTATCCCAACATCTCCGTCATCAACTTAATCTCTTTGAACAGTGTTTAGGATTAGAGAATAAATGTAAATTATGCTAAATTAACACAAGTTACATTAACCACAGTGTTGGGTCCCAAATTTTCCTCCACAATACACCAATCCTAGTCCAAAGCGAAGCTAAATAACTTTGCCTACACCTTGACCAGAGACTTAGCCATCAAAAAACCGTTTAAAGACTAAATGCCAACAGCTTAATCTAGTTTCGATAATCGTACTGATTTGTTGAGGAGAACTTTTCAGTTATCGCTATTTATGTAATTTATATATATATGTGGCAGAAAAGTAATGAGACTGATTTTTTATTTACCAAAGTCTTTATTTTTTTCAAACATCAATGTTATCCCCTTCAAAGTAGTTCCCTTGGGCAGCTACACACCGATCGAGACGTTGTTCCTACTGTTGGTAGCAGCGCTGGAAGTCTTCAACCGGTATGGTCTTCAGCATGTCCGTTACACTCTTTTGGATGTCCCAAAATGACGTCCTTTGAGGAAATTTTTCAGTTTAGGAAAAAGGGAAATGTTACAGGGATTGAGGTCAGGTGGATAGGGGGGCTGGGAAACCACAGGAATGCCTTTTGAGGTCAAATATTCTGTTATGGAGAGGGCAGTGTGATGATTTGTGCCAGCGAAAAACTTGAGCTCGGGATAAAGAATGTTCCCCATAGGTCTATTTTAACTTTTTAAACGTCACACTTGCCGATTCTCCAAACTTAGCACAAAATTTAATGGCACAACGTTGCTCCAAATTCGGCTGTTCCATTTTGCGTGACGCACAACCAAAATATAACTTCACTAATAGCAGTCACAAAAATCACGTAGTTAACGGAACGAGTTGAAATTCACACTGAGCTATGGGAGGGTATCTCTCGTGCTCTATTTTCTGCCACACTTCGTGTATATATATATATATATATATATATATATATATATATATATATATATATATATATATATATATTTGGAATCCAGTACATGAATAAGAAATATACAAATAACATGTTTGTTTCATTTGAAAAGAAATTTGCAGCATATCACATTTTTACGCAAATTTAGTAGTACAAAAGCTACAAATAATTGAATATGTCTAGTAGCGTAGAGTCATCTATTGTATTTACAGATTCTGAATTATTTATTCCGGCTAATACAAAAACAAGTTGTTTTACAGGCGCAGGAAGTAAATGGCTGCTTCTTTGTAGGCAGATAGCTCAAACAAAACAAGCCTTTTAATTGCTACATTTTACAACCACTAACTTGAACCGTAAAATTCATTAAGGTTTTACAATGACAGCTCTAAGTTAACCAATTTATACTAACAAAGCGCAAGGGTAATGGCGCTGTTTGCATTTACGATTATTTGTTTAGAAATTTAATCTATTTTTATGTAGCCGCGCCCAGGCGTTTAGGGATTCCGGCTATGATAACTACAGTCAAAATATAAAACTCGTTATAACTTTTTAGACTCCAAATGAGATTCAGGATTCAGCTCCGTATTTATTTAAGTGTCCTCGGGCCAGGGTCGGACACAATAGTAAAGTTTTAGAATTGCGGCGCACCTACAGTTCGCCAGTCGGCGTCTCAAATGTCCGAGATTTTTCTAGGGCTGCCGGCGAAATTTATTGGGTAATCGAGAGGAGGACATTAAACGCAGTGTTTTAACAAAGAAACCATAAAGCGTCGGAACTATTGAAGGAGTTAGCTCAAAGCTCGTAAAAGCACCGCGGGGGTCCAATTGTTTTGTATGCAAAGAACCACCGACGGATGCTTTCCGTGCTCATGTTCGTTCTGCACACTTTTATTACGACACAAGCAGAGGTAATTTGTAATAACGTAAATTGTGAACGTTATGAGGCAGCCACAATTACTTCGTCATGGTGGAATTCTTCGGGAATGCGTTGTATTCGAAGCTTTGTATTTGGCAGTCGCACAATGTTGAGATAAATATACAATTTGACATATAAAGTATAGTAAAATGTATTATTTAGGTAAAAAACATAACAATTTTAATGTATTAAAAAGCAATTAATATTAAAAGTTTAAATATAAAATATAACATTTCCAATAAAGTGCTTTTTTGATGGTTTTATGAATGCTAGTCAGTAACTCACTCATATATTGATAAATTATTGTTTAATTATATCAAGGTATACGGATTAGCAAGAAAAAAGCAACAAAACTATTATCCTTCAGTAGGAAGTATCTTAATGTTGTTATGGGTATTCTAACAGGATTCATATAGAAAATCAAGAAATATTATGATGGACTAAACTGTGATATTTACGTAGAACAGATATGTGTGTTTTTGACAGCTGTGATGGGTTAACTAGAAAACTTATATCAAGGAAATTTCACATTGATTCGAAGGACTTTGTTTTGTACCAGTGAGAGACCTGTGCCTTTTGGTACAAGGAACGAAGATGGCAGATTTCGTATAAGTAATTACTAGGGTAAGCAAAATAAGTTTTAATTTTTAAAGCGCTTTTAAAAGCAGATAGACGAAACTATCAGCTGTCCTATCGTCAGAGCATCATCAGTGAGCGATACCGTGAGTTTCTATACAGGGAATTTTGAATAAATAAAACTATAACAGAATTCCTTTTGTGGTTATTTTTTGCTAGAGTACATATGCGATTTCTTATTAGGCAGTCTCTGCATGTATTCATATTACTTTGAAACAGAACGTCAGATAAAAAATATTTTTATGACGTTAACTTTTACTAATGATTTTAAAAAAGTTCATTATATTTAATCAAAATATCCGCGTTATATTTAGTAGAACTATAAAGTTTTGAAAATATATAAGGGTATTTTATTTAGAAATTCAAATGTGTTATGATAGTTTCGATTTAATTAGAAGTACTATTACTTTAATGATATCAAAATAATACACATCACTTTGAACATTTAATTCTAGAGTTTAAAGTATAATCTGTAATATTAACAAAATAAATGGTTGCTTTACAATGTAATTGACACTCGGCAACTGAAGACATTTTTATTTAATATTTTGGAGTAACATATATAGCTGACCATCAAGAAATAAAAGCTGGTATATCTTGGACACAAGAGGGGGAATATACATCAGATTCTAGTTAATAACACAGATAAAATTCAAGAAAGAAGTAATGTGGGAAGGAGAAGAATATCATGGTTAAGAAACCTCTGAAAGTCGTTCAGATCAATACCTATTAAAATTACAATAGGGATGATGGTGGCCTCCTTTAGACACAAATATGGTACCTAAAAAAAGGATATGGTTTTTGTTAAAGTTTATGTAATACAAGGCGAGGGAAAAGTATACAGAACATGCCACGATAAAAATAGTCTCTAAATAGGATTTTGTTTTCCGCGTAGATAGTACAGACATTGGTCGAAAAGGCCAGCACATGCATCGTACACAAAGATAGCCGATCTCTTGACTAGGAGCAAACTAAGATCGCAGCACTTCGTAGCGGAATTCTATTATTATTGTGCACTACCCCCGGAGACTATAAAAAAGTCATATAAAGCTGATGACCACAAACTTGGTGTATCATAAAAAAAGAAGTGGGTGCTCATTCATATCCTGGTTTGCAGAGAACATTGGGATAGTGTAGAAAATGTTTACCCGCAGCCTGCACAAATCAACAGGTTAGGAAGTTAATAAAAGTGGACTAAATTCTGAAGACCATAACCGAGTAATAAAACATGGGACCGGGGAAGAAATTGCTCTGTAAGCAATCCCAGAACAAACTTAAAAATTCGAAACCGAATATCTCGAAAATTATTCGACATAGAATTTTCTCGACTTCATTTTCGAATTCAGCGTAAAAATTTAAAATCGTAATGTCGAAAATTTTCCCGAAATTCGAAGTCGAATATCTCGAAAACTATTCGAGATAGAAATTTTTTAATTTCGAATTCGAAATTAGCGTAAAATTTCCTATAAGAATCCATTTTCAAATTTTAAAAAATCTCAAATTTTGTGACGGACCGACAGACAGATATATAGAATTCAGTAACGAACTTTTTAAGTTCGTTGAATATAAAGTATAATAATGATGGGTTAGCGAAAAAATTGGCTTGAATTATTTGAAAGCGTCTTCTATAGTAAAGAAGGCATATTCCATGTCAATTGTTTCGCCAATTGTTATAACTGCCGTCAATGGGCGTCACGTGAAAGCGATCCCAAAATGACAGTTGAGAGGAGACTGAAAAAAAAAATCATCTGCTCAAATCTGTGAGTGACACTATGGATACAGACTGATTTATTTACATCCTTGAAGAATACGTATGGCCCACGGTAGCTGTAGGCCGATTTTATATTCATGCAAAATGGTACACCATACCATTTTACTCTTATATTGTAAGCATGGTTAGATCAGAAATTTTCAGGATGCTGGCTATAATGCAAATTTCGTAAATTACTCTCGAGAAGTTTAGATTTATCCAAACAGGAGGTGTATAGAATAAAGCTTCATACATAGAAAGATTTGGAAACACGGATTCAGGAGGTTCTTAGCAACATCTCCCGGTCGTTTGAGAAAACGGATGGACGCCGCCGCTACTCACGCTGAAAAAAAGTTTTGCTTTCATTTTCCTATGTAATGAAGTACAATTTATATTAATACATTTCCATTAAACACAAAAACTTTATTACTAATTTAATGTTTTATTATTACTAATGTAATTTAATTTGTAACATTAAAGCTTCTCAATTGACATACAAAATCCGTTTATACACTTATTGTTAATTTAAAAGATTAGTCGCTCTTACATCTTATATAATTTTACATATATTAAATAGTCATAATTTTTACGTGTCTGACATTTCAAACCCTTAGATGGTTTGCTTCTGTTTGAAATTTATTAAAAATTAATTATTTAAAATACAGTTAGAAAAATAAATAAAATAATTTTTACCGCTAACAGATTAATTAAACATTGATTTTAATATAATTATTATTGATAAATGCATTACAGTTGTGGAGCACGTTCAACATTTAAATAAAGCTATAGCTGCTTTGTAAACAAAGCAAAGCCAATTAAATTTACTAAATCATAAACTAATTTAATTAGTTAAAACTTAATAGAAACCGACGTACGTTTATTACACAGTAAGAAGATTAACAGAACAATGTATAGCTGCTTTATTTGATCAATAACAACAAAGCTTTAAAGAGAAAGACTTCCAGAGGCGGAAACGGATAAAATTAAATGTCATCTCAATTTAAGAACCTTCCGAAATTAGTTGTATGGTTTATTGTTATTAAAGATTTTTTCTTAAAAGAAAATAATCAAGCTTGTAAATTTAAAAGTTTGGCACTTTAGATTAGAAATCTAAATGTATATTTAAATTTTTGTACTCCTTTAAGTTAAAAAAAATTGGATTAATTGTTAGCCCATTTTTGATACGAAGAAAACTTAAAAATAAAAAAAATGTAACATGTGGTTTTACTTCTTGATATGTGTTCATGTGTAAAATGTGAATATAATTATTTTGGGTCTAGCTATAACTTTTATATTTTTTAATTTAAATATTAATGGGATTATATGCTTATATATTCCCTAAGTACGCATAAAAATTATTTAGGATGTTTCTTGACTTATTTGAATATACAATATTTTTGTTACATGTATAGATAATGAATTTAAAAAAAATCATAATCAATAGGTTTCAAAAAACCGTTGTAATATTAATTCCAAGTTTAACGCGCATGCATACAGTGCAAGTATATATATTTTGTTTAGTTGAATTGTTTTCTAATTTAGAGATACATATTTCTTTTATAAATATTAATTTAATTCTTTCTAAAAATAAGACGCCCATTACAGTTTATTTTGTTATTTCTCGCAAGCTACCCGATCACAAAAGTGTAAGTGTGTCCTACACAACAACAGAAATTAATGGGAACATCGGAGAAGCAAACCCTAATGTACTGATTCCAAAAAGGGAAGAACAATGAGCTTAATATTGCATACTGCAAAAGCATGCAGTAGAATCGTTTATAAAAAAAAAGATTAGAAGAATACCTTACAGAAGGAACTAGGGAAGCACTGTACTTACTAATGAAAAAAAGATTGAGAAAGAGAAAAGAGACGTACGGAGACCTTGAATCATATCAGATGGCCGTAACTATTCAAAATCTTATCAAGAATTGGGGTTAAAAAGAAAGGCAAAAATGAGAGGTATTTTCTACGAGAAATGGAAAGTAATAATTTCCACTGGGTAAGACGTACTAAATCAATTCAGAGAAAGAGTAAAAAAAATATATATTGAGATATGCAGATAATGTAGCAGCGCTACCCGAAAACATGAAATATTTGGAATATACGCTTATGAGACAATAAAGTGAAAGACTGCAACATGAAAATAAATAAGTAAGTTAAGGCGATGGTATACGATAGAACCGGACAACAATACGCAACAGTCTCCGCAAAATGACAAATCTAAAACGTTAAAAGTTTTCAATATTTAGGAAACATAACGATAAAGAAACAAAATGATAATAGACAAAAAACAATTTCTAACAAGAAAGAGAATTTACTGATATCTAATTGGATTTCACTAAAAACAGAAAACGATTTTTAAAATTATTTGCATCTAGAATAGCACTGCAAAACCTAGACAGTATCTCAAACGAAAAAGAGAAGAAGAAACCTTTGAAATGTGATGCTGATGATAAATGCTGAAGGTTAAATGGAAATATATTGCAATTCACTTTGAACATTAATAAGTTTCTTAGGTAAAAATTACTTGCCAGCGTGCGTTAAAGAAGGATACTGTGCGTCAGTGAGCCAGAAGTTAAAAAAGTCTAACAAGTAAAAATAGTGACACAGCTGATAGTTTTAAACGCCCATTTAGTAAAATTCAAAAATTTGAACTACATACGGTTCTTGGATGAAGTATAGCAGAACCATCTATGCAAATATGAAGAATTCTTCTATTTATACAAGAATAGTAAGATGTTCTAGCAGCTAAAACTGATCTCCGATTCAATACCTTTGTGTAGTGGTCTAAAAAAGCCTTGCACTACCTAATATACATTTTTAGTTTATTTTTCATAATTACTGCTAATTAGTTAAAACTTATTGTTAAATTAGCAATGTACTCATTTCTATCTTAAAGTTTTATAGAAAACAACTTGTAGTAAGTTATCCACCGACTGCCAAAGTATTGGTACCATTAAGATCTATTTATAACTAATTACTGTTGTAAATTCCATAGAGAGTAAAAGTCTATAAGCCCTTAAATAGCGTTTAAAATTAATTTTACATGTTAATTTTATTATAAGTTGCAAAATACTATCCTGGAATAGATAATGGAAAAGAGATGGAAAACAATCGTTTGTTCTAAAGAAAACCAGCCGCCAAATTTAAATGTCATTAGCCTTCAGTTATCGGAATTTTCAAAACGTTAGTTGAAATGAGAAAAATAGCTGATAATCTTTATAGCGAATGATTAGGGAAAACTTTAGTCTGAGGTAAGGCTGTCCTAAGAAGCAAATACACTTTCGTTTACGTTGGGCTAAAGAACATAAAAACCAAACAATAGAGCGGTAGCAGAAAGTGCTATTCAGTGAAGAATTATCTTTCAATATGAACAATCACACGAAGAATACGTATGCTAGAAGATACCCCAGAGAAGAAAGTTTTCCAAAATGCATACTTCCCACAATTAAGCAACCTACTATTGTCATGGACCCATAACCGCAATGGAATTATTTGAGTTTTTAATTAGAGCTTGATGTTGCTGTTTTTTGAAGAAAGGATTAGTGGAAAATTCTAATAAATTCGATACCTACAAGATGTGAATTGGTTATGAAAAACTAAGGTTGACCAATAAAATATTAATAATGGTGTACATTTAAATATATAATATATTTAAAACTATATCTGATATATTGATACATTAAACATTAACTTTTCTTTAATTTTATAAAGCACTCTCTATAAGTTATTTGCAAATAGAATGAGTAAAATTCACGCACCACATGCCTGAAATGTAGTCACTTTTTCAGCGAACGCGTCGTTTTGAAGAAATGTTGGCTCTAGCTCTAGCTTTATTGACAGTTATTTTCTGTGGGGGCAATTGTAAGGGCTAGGTTATTATAATAAATTACAAATTATAAATGCCCTAAAAGCAATTATTACTAAAGAAATTGAGGTCATAAAAATGCTATACTTTCGATGAGTTTAATCCTGCCTGGACGGAATAATAGTCACTTTCAGGGCATATTGCAATGTCATAGTATTTCTTAAGAAATTGAGGAAATGACAGTTAAATTAAATAATGAATCTATTTTATAAAATCAACTTCACTAGTCAATACCTAACATATACACATTCATCAGTAAGAATCTTATGTTGATGTAATATAGGATTAAATATCTTGGAATACATCCTTGTACAAAGTTAATATAAAAGAAACATTAAGAGTAATTACTTAGTAATTGTATTCTAAAATTATTTAAATGACAGTCCATATTTTGTAATACATCATAAATGAAACTGCACAACTTCCTGGAGATATTAAATAAAGATAAACAAATCAACAAATCATCTATATACATTATATTATTATATTATATTATTTTAATGTTAAATAAAATATTATACACTGTCCTTATTAATTGTTTAAGTCTGATATGATATATATACAATATAAACATTGCATTTCATATTAATTATATTGTTTTGTAAAATGTAATTATTGTTATTAAAATTGGATTTCGTTTATGAAACATTTTTATAACACAATTTGCTGGTAGTTATTGCTGTGCAACAAAATATTAAACATTTTAGCAGCAATATTTTACATTTTATGAGTAATATCTGAAATTTTTTATACGGTAATATATTGCGAGTATAATAAAGCTGTCAGATCCTTTAAAACAGATTTCTATAAAAGTTTTTAGGCTACAATGTGTTTTAGTTTTAAAAACATTTTTGTACTTGAAGGAAATTTCTTATATAAAACGCAGAGTTGTGCGTTATTAGGAAAACTGACTTCAAAGAGAAGGAAGAGATTGCAAAAAAATAATATATGTGGAATTCTTACAAAAAATTTTTACTGTCAGATAAATACGATTATAATAGTACATCCACGTAAAACTTTTGAACGAATTTTAATTAAATCATCGGGAAATTGTAGTTTTTAAATTAAAATAGCAGATTTATATGTTGCGTGACAATAATAAATATAAAATTACTAATGGTTTAAGATGTTTATGTAAATTCTTAAATATTTTATGAAAAAATATCAATAATTGTTGGCGGATAAATAAATTTAAAGAAAAAAGAAACAGCTGTAGTACAAGAAATATTAGAAAAATTTACTAGTGTGTTAGTGAATCAAAGATAATCCGATTTTTTGTCTTGTAAAAATACAAACGTTGCAATAGCAGATTGTTGTCAAATATCTGTCCATCAAGTGCTTCGTTTAGAGATCCAAACATATAATAATCGTAAGGCGATAAGCTCAAACTGTAGAGGGTATGTCTCAATATAATCCTAGCTGTCGGGGGGCTAAACAAAAGTTGTTTATGTAACGCTTATTATTTTCAAACTCAAGTTTTCTCAGAATTTTGGATGTCTTTATAATAATGTATTGCATAGCAAAAGGGGGGAACCTCTTGTTCTGATATTGTGATATTTATTAAAGGAATGATAATTCAATGTACCCTAGGGAAGAATCCTCTTCAGCCATGTCGGTTTGTATTTTAATTAACATAGTGTTAATCACATTTGATTTGAAAGTATTTGGTGATAAGAGTCTTACTACAATTATTCGTAAAACAATTATATTAAAAATGCCTAATGTTACTGCATTTAACTGCCAGAAGAAATTATAATTTATATTTCTTTCATAATTTAATATTGGTAAATACATGGTTTACACATATGTGCAAAACGATTTTACAAATGTTAAATTAAAATTCCCCGTTTATAATATTTTTCTGAAAACATTTTTAAGGTAACTACATTTTTATGACTATTACCCATTTTAGAATTCAAAGGTAAAGTAATGATGGTCTCGATAGTTATTTATCAAATCTCAACACTACGAAAAGATCTATTGAATGGTAATTTAAGTGTCTTGACTTTTTCGGAATTTGTAGATGCCACGCGCTAAACATACATCAAAAATGCCAAACACTAACTGTTGTCTCCGGCATATGCAATTTGATAAAATAACGTTAAAAACCTATTTTTTCAAAATATTAATTTTTTAATGGATCCTACAAGTACATTTTCCCTAAACTAAGATTTAAATTTAACAACCAAGCGAAGTGAAATAAAATTTTTATTTTTTATATTTACGTAATACCAGTTTATTTTGAATTTTATAGTTTTTTTGGATTGGATATAAAATTTAATTTTATAGTTAAAAAGTTTTCTGTAAAATAGATGTTCATTGTGTGTTGCATATACAAAGGCCCCAAAAATGTACCCACTCTTTACAATTCTACACTAAATATAGTGTATATTGACATAAAAACAACAGTTTAAAAGTTTAAGCTATAAAATATTAAATGAAATTAAACGCTTGTTTACAAATATTTAAACCGACTAACAGACGTAGCCGATAATGGGGATCAATGGATTTGATAGTGTTACGAAGCCTTTCACCTTTCTCTTTTCAATATTTTCTTTTAGCAGCTTATTGACTGTTGCTTATTTTATACAATAAACCTTATCTTTATGGTGTTACCAAAAATAAAATTCAATGGAGTTAAGTTTAAAAAACACCAAGTATTTAACATCACTTTTTCACCCAATATTGCTGTGTAAAAAAATAAGGGCTGTAATGGCAAAATTTTTAATTGTCTGCGTAATAGAAATTGGCACAGCCTCTTCACTGGCCCCTTAAATAGGAGTTAATAAGTTTGTGTGATGACTGGGCTGAATATACAACAAGGTCTTGACCGATCTATCTAAGGGAGAAGCTGTTATCAAAATGTTGGCTGAAGTGAACTGGAACTCGATCGTGTAACAACCACAATCTTTAGGAGTTAAGGCAGTATATTGCTTAAAATTTGTGTTGCTAATAATAAACTTCAACTATTCTATGGTTGTCTAAATCGATATTCCATCATCACGGTTGTTTTATCTGCAAAAAGTGTTGACGACAAATTCTGTATGGCAATAATATATTATAAAAACTAGGGAAAAGAACTCTTTCTTGGAAGGAAATTCGCACACTGCAAGTGGTAGGAATAGTAGCTTTTTCCATGTAATATACTCAAGACAACAGTTTGGCATACACTATGTCAAATTGCTTGATGTTTGTATTGGGGTTATCCATAATGTCTTGTACATTGTGTTCTTTGAACTCACGAATATGACGCATCCGTTTATCGGACTACATCCACTACCAAACAATTCCGTTTCATACAAAATAATGCTATGAAAGATTTGCGATTCTGTTTTTATCTATGTGTGTGTTTCCTTGTAAATTCGTATAGCTTTTTCATGTCAATTCGCCTGTCGATACTTATTAAACAACTCCGTTTATGATGTGAATAATAGTTTACCAGTATTTTCTAACACACGTTTTATAGGGACAAACCGACAAATCAAATAAATTGTATAGACATACTTTAACCGAGATTGGTTTTTTTCAGCGGACTAACTTCATGAAGAATAGTATAGCCGTCTATAATATCTATAATCTATAAACACGTGCATATTCTTGGATGTATGTCTGTATGATCTTTTCCTATCAGATATTACTTTTTTTAATTTTGTTTCTGTAGTTAACATTGATCCTACACAGCATTAACTATTCTTGATCTAGGAGCCAGGACTTTATTTGACAGATGATTATTAAAATATGTATGTAGCATAAATCTTTCCATAATTTTGTTATGTAGCTTTCTCCGTGGAAGTCTCTTTAATCTTTTTACTCATAAACTTCCCTCTTGAAACAAATATGGTGTGTTATACTTAAAAGTTATCCTTAGTTTTTTAAAATATCGAGCCATGTAATGTAAAAATTACATTTACAATAATAATCTATACATTTAGTAATAAAATAAGTATTGTACGTAACTCAATCTCCTTTAAATTAACCACTTTTGGATCTTACTCATTTTTCCCAGCGTCGGTCTACTGATCAAAACGTTGTGAAGAGTTTTATGTTTTAATGGGGCATAACTCTATTTTTGTGTTAACTTGAATCTCGCTAATAGATTTCTTTCAAAGATGATTTAAGTTTTGGGTATTTTATCTTAAACGTAGTTTTATTTTAGCTCTCCCTGTTTAAGCAACATATTCTGATTTACCACCACGGTGTTCAGTTTTGTGGTATTTCACGTTATTTTATGAAATTTATCATAAAACTGTTTAATATCTTCTCTTGAATGTGCTTACCTGTGTTAGTAGTTTTTTTTATTATTTACTTTTAGTCAGTAACTAGTCTTTTATTCTTCTCAATTATTTTTTTCATTGTCAACAAAGTTTTAATTTATAATCTAATAAATATAGGTCGTTTTACACTCTTTGATTATTCTAAGTGGTAATAAAAATTTTTCATTCTTAAATTCTTGCTTACAACTAATTATTATAGTTCTATAAGAAAATTATTTAAGGTTTAGTTAAATCTATGTGATAGGTCTAAAATATAATAACTTTAATTGTTATTATCTAATAGAATCAAATTTACCATATTTTTTTTGCTACACTAGCTTTCACCGTAATTATTTTTGAGTTGTTTCTTATTTTTGCATTGTAATACAAAGAAATTGGCGGGTGGAGTTTACCAAATTAACTTAAGGGTAATTTTATAAAATAGCAATTATTCTTATAATGAGAAAGCATTACTGCTTATATTGAGTTTTAGTTTTTTTCCATATATGCGTTCTTCACGTAAGTTCTTTGCCTACGTACATTCCATGAGCACCTAATGATAATTTTTTGTTGTACTAGAACTCTATTTAGAGCAATCTGAGGACACATATTCTTGACATTTACTGAAGCCCATTTGGACTGCTTCTTTTGCTCTCATTTATCCTGATTCTTCAAGTTTTAAACCAATTTTGTATGTTGTTAAGGTTCCTTTCAAACCTCCGCAACGTTTTCATTGGGTCCTTTTCAGTGATTAGGATGGGCGTATTATTTACGAAAGTAAACCTAGTGACATCTTTGATAGTGTATAGGATATGGTGTACTGCTTCTAAAACGTTTTTTTGTGAAATTGCTGATTTCAATGGGAAAAATATAGAATGCTTCTTTAACTTTTTCAACTTGAAAATATCTCATGTAAGATTTTGTTATTAGTAAAAGTTTCCAAGAGTTTTTGTTTCAAACTCTATGAAAGCTTTTGTGTCTAACTTTGTTAAAAGCTTTCTTCGAAAGTATTGTTAATAATATCCAACAGTCGGCACTGTTTTATAAATTCAAACTGGTAGACAGGTTTATTTTTATTTAGTGTCGGTATCGACCTTGTTAATAAAAGTTTTTTTAATTTCCCAAATATAACAAGAAGCAGTGTCATTGGGTGGTTTGCTCCATTTAAGAATAAAAATTATTTTGGCTCCAATTGCCTTAATTTTTAAGTATTTTAATTAGACAGTTCCTTCATGTACACCCAACATTAAAACATAGTCAAGTCTTATTTTGATTTTTATGTTATGCTTTTGTTTCTTTCATGGAAAAGCATTTTATTGGGAATATAAACTGTAATGGGACTTCCAAGTGGTTTTCTCCTTCTTTTATGTTTCCTATGTGATATCATGAGTGTAAAGTGTGCAACCGCGTTGCTTTTAACCCAACTTCTATCTTTCCTTAGAATGTGTGGCGTTGAATGTTAGCATTCTATAAAGAATATTCAGTACTTTGGACGGTTGTAAATCTTTGAAGATGACCCATAAACTATTTATCTTTATATTATATAACGATATGTTTCAGTTCCCTGGCGGTCTGTGTTTACAATAATTAGCTTTATGAAAATGATTACGCAAGATTCCCATTTTTGTGTAAACAATATGAAGTTTTTATTATTACAATTAACGATAGTTTTCAATGTAAAAAAACAAATAAACTATAATTTCGATACATTTAAAGATCTGCTTAGTTAAAGTTTATAATTAGCATGATTGATCAAGAAAGCATTTCAAAATTAAAGCAACAGGATTACTAAGTAATGCTTTAATTGCACCTTTGATAAAGCTTCTCTTCAAATTTATAGCGTTAGTAACCGCGCAATAGTTAATCAAGCATTCTGCGGCCGTACAACTTAGAAACGTAAGCTGCATTCCGCTGCTATAAATTGGTTTAATACAGTACAGAATAGCCCGCTAAATTTAAGGATAGCCTCGACTGCAAACAGGAAACGGATAAATTTTCTTTAAGAATACAATTGTCGGAATAGTGGCCCATAACCACACATTATTGCACTTTTGCGGTTGGACTGTTGGTCCCTCGCGAGGGCGCACACAACGTTAAGGTTCTCACTTTCACCTTTATTAAGAGGGAAAGCCGTCGTAATCGATATTGTATTAGCAGCCGGTAGGTGGCAAAACCACTTTTAGGGCAGAATAATTGAAAAACCTCATTTATGTAAATCTTGTTTTTTATATTTAGACATGGATGCTGCTGAAAATTAAAGCAACTAAAACTCAGTTCTTTTAATGTAAATGTGCATTAATTTAAAAGTTAGAAAATAATAATAATAATATTGAAGAGTCCATTGCTCTTTAGTATTTTTTTATTTGTAAATTTTAAACTGAGATGTAATTGTATTACACTGATTGTTGTTTGTAATTATAAAAGATTTACAATTAGATTTTTCTTACGCCTTCGATTTTTAGAAATTTTAAGAATGTTCCCGTATGGTTTTTAAAATATTAAAGACAAAATCCGGACAAAAATAAGAGTTTAAAATAATCTTAAATTTTCAGTGTTCTTTATGTTTTATTTCCTTAACTCTTAGACTACTAATTTTCTTAAATATATTCAAGCTTTTTTCATTACATCTTGATATTATTATATCTGCATATACATTCATGTCATAGGCATATTCAGTTAAACGGCGCAACGCTTTGAAATCCTCGATTGATTGGCTTGAGTGCGATTTTAGAGCAGTTCGGGCATTGAATTTCGTCATAGATTCATCTATATTTTGGTAGGGGCTTTCTACCTTTGCCTTTGAAAAATAAACCTTGTCAATGTAATATGTTTTTGAAAAATATTTTTTGAGTATAGTTTGGATAACAAAAGTTGAAACCTGTTGCATGATATAGATACGTTTATTTGCCTTGTTACCCAAAAAGGTATTATAGAACTAATAATCAGAAATTCTGGGTATGTTATTGTAACTCACTACAAACATGAAACTAAGTCACAACATTATTTTTTCTAGATAAGCATCTTCCATTTCCTTTTTTTTGTAATATACCCAAACATTTACTGGTACGCTGACTAATGTACATAATCAAGCTGCGAGGAAAAAATACTAGAAAACATTTTGTATAATGAGATGGTTGTGGAATTTAAAATAAAAATAATGAAGAATCCGTTTAGCGTAAACCACACGCTGAAAACACTATTTGAGGGTGGTATAGTAGAATTAGAACTTCCATTTGAACTCACTTTATTATTTATATTGGTAGAAAGGTGATCATTATCATGTAAATTTCTTGAAGAATTTTATCTTTACCCTCGTCATAATTGGCAGTTTGGTTTTTTCCACTATCTACATAAAGATCAGATAAGCTTTCGTCAAATTATTTCTACATTCGCTAAGCTTTTACGTCAGATGTTTTCTTGTATTCGCATGATTAAACTTTTGACTAGAAACGCCATGCAGTTTTGCCGGAAAACTAAACTGATGTTCAGGAATTATGTTTGTTTTTTTAATGAGAGTGGTTAATCTTGTTAATATTATTTGTTTAAGTAATTTGGAGAGGACCGAAAGTAACGAAATGGATCTATTATATGAAGTTGGTAGGGCTGCTGGTTTCTGTGTAAGAATTACTTGACCAAATTTCCATTGTATTGAATAGTGTTGGATTATCAGGACTGAATTAGATATTTCTGTTATTAGCGATACAGCTTTCCTTGGAAATTCTCGAAGTAATTTTGTTGTAATTTGATTATAATCTGGGGCCTTATGGAATTTGAAGCACTTAATTAGATTTATTAGTTTCTCGCATGTATAGGGTGTTATTGATAGGTCTAAATGAAGTGGGGATTTAAGGTATTCAAGTAGTTCTGCGCTTGCTTCTAGTACTGAAGCTGGCTTGTGTGGTTGAAAGGTCTTAGCTAAGTGTTTCCCAACTATTTCTTATTTTTCTTCATAACTGTGTGTCCATGATTCGTTGATTCTATAAATAAATGAGACAAAAACTTGGGTTTCAATTTTACTGGTTGCGTGCCGAAAAAGGGTTCATCGTGTTAGTCAAGCGATAAACTTTGCGAGTAGTTGTTTTCTTTTTGCACACTTGGATCATACGCTTTTCAGCGGTTAGTCGATTTAACTTGGGTTTATCAGTGCGGTTTCTTGAAATCTGCCATTTATGTCTTGTTTTCCAGTGGTATTTAGTCTAACAGTTATAAGATAGTAGATTTGTTAACATATGTGTTTTGTGATTTTGAAAGAGTGGTATACCAAGCTACTCTATGTATGATATCTATATCTTTCTATTGTTTTCCAGATCTCTGTTGACATGTGTAATGACCCTTTAACTCACAGCTGATTGTTTATATATTGTCTAAAGATGTTCCAGTTTGTAAGATTGTTGTATAGTTTGAGTTTTATAGGCTTTTTTATTATTGAGTTACTAAGTGGAAAGTGATTGGACCTTAGATCATAAAGATTGAGGTCAAAATAGTTTGGCGAAATATTCTTAACTATGAAGAAATTTATGATGTTTGGCAGCTTGTTCGGACTACTTGCCACTATGTAGATCTGTCTGTGACTAATGCGTTATGATGTTTTGCAGATGATGCGTCTTAGCTGTCTTTATTTAAAGGTGGTTAATCTGGATCCACAAGACGAGCGTTTAGAGTTCTAATCACCTCGTGCAATAAATTTATTATTCAAATTCTTGAATTTTCGTATTGAATTTTAACATTTGTGGCTTGTAAGTGAAGTCTTTCAAATTCTTGCATTTTATGGTCTGGAATTTTGCTGTTGATGGTAACTACTCTATTTACGTGAGCGATGTTATTGGGATGACAAGTAAAACACGTTCTGTAGTTGTTTATGTTGAGATAACTGTGGTGTGTAAAGTGTGCTTCACATATTAGAAATATGTTTATTTTGTATGTGTGCAAAGGAATGCTTTTATTTAGAATGTATGTTGTAAGAGTTCGTTGGTGTTTCACGTAGCTAATCTTAATGTATCCATTAGTGAGGCAATCTTTTTTTTAATCGGCTTGACAGTAAGTTGATCATCATAGTGTTCTGTTGCATCAGCTGACTGAACATAGCTTCGAACTTGACTAGAAATTAAAAAATTAAATTGAAATGTTGCTGTTATTTTGCATCGAAGATGGGTTGGGATCTTGTTGCTGTTGTGGTCGTACTGCTCTAGCCAGCTTGTTAGAGGTATTCTGTTTATGTTGGCTCAGGCTGACGTTTGTTTTGGATTTTGCTGGGTGTGTGTTCTAATCACAGGTTTTGGATGCCCCCGTTTGGCTAGAAATGATAGTTAAGTATTTTTATAATTTGCCGATTCCCTTGATAGTCAATAAATAGAGAATATTATGATACTTAATTTATGTGTCTCAAAGCAATATTAGCAGGTCTAGCTATTTGGAGCTAAGAGTTTTTAAATTACCCTTGTATTTTGTTGCTTTTTAACATATTTTTATCATATAATTTATTTAATTTATTTTATCAGGAGGTTTTATATATTAATTTGATTTGAAAGAGTAGCAGTCAAAAGTTCTATTTTGTCAAAATAATGGATTTACAAACAAATTTTAAATTAATTCCACTGCTAATTTATTTTTAATCAGGCGACGTTGTTTATAATGAAAATTATGTATATTATTGTATAATTAAAAATTTAATTTATTATTTTTAGTTAGTTTTGTAGCTGCAAGTTTAATTAATGCAATTCAATTAAAAATACATCAACATCAGATAATAATCTGATCGATTTCATTCAATTTAATTAACGTGAAGACTCGCAAACACTTACTCACTCTCATAGCGATTCCATAGCCCTTCACGTCCAGCCAAGATCCAACTTGCACAAGGTCGCAGTGTTTACTCTTCTCGTATTCGAGGCTGGAGCTCTCCATGAAGTAGGCGTATAAGCCTTTGCTCTGCCTAACCCTTTTAACCCCTTCAGCGTTGCTTTTCTCGAAAACTGAGGGACTGGCCTGCTGCATGAAGGACCACATTCGCTGATAAAGGGGAAACTTCGACTCCCTGAAAAAGGTGTCCGTTGAGCCCCCGAGCAGCAGGCCGTACTTAATTCGGGACTGTCGCGCAAGGTCCTCGACATTCTCTATGGTCGGGCCCATGCGTTCCATGGTAAGAAAGGCCGCCATGTTAGCGGTGTAGGAGGCCGCAACTATCAAGCAGAAGAACCACCACATCGCCGTCACCATTCTTGTTGATATTCCCCTTAAAATAATAAAAAAAAGTTAAACATGTCGAATGACGTTATTTTATGATAAATTGAAGATTTGTTGTTATTTATACAGAATTATACGAATCAATTTGGAATTTGCACAGTGCAATATACTTTTACATTTTATTTCTACTTATATTTTTGCTCCAATAAAAAAGTAGCTTTAAAAATTTTTGAAAATATAAAAATAATACCATATAATATATATATATATATATATATATATATATATATATATATATATATATATATATATATATAATACCATATCTATCTAAAAGTTTAAGTTATTAAACTTCGAAGTAATGGCCATCGTTTACAATATACTTTTACAACATTTATAAAGCTTCTGGAAACACTATCGGTTTTTTTTAGGAACCGATTTTAAGATCGACATCACATGTTCTTAATTTGCACGTCTGCAAATGTGGGCTTTTTATAACGCTCTTCAGACAAGAAAGTAGAAAATATCAGATTATAATTATTTGACGTTCTTTGTCGATGGCTAATCCATTTCTTTTTAATGAGAAAGCTTTTAAACCAGTCGTAAACACATTTTTGCTTGCAACTTTTTCCCATCTCTTTTGTAAAAAAAAACTTGATGTTCACGCATTACTCCATTACACTGTAGCCTTACTTTTTATACTGACTACGTTTGACTATTCGCAACGAGTTTACCTCAACGGTTACATATATTTTACGTTAGGAAAACTGTGCTTAAAAAATTAAACGTAATAAAAAGTGCACTGAAGATAATGCTTGTTTTAGATGCGCAGTTGAAGTCATCACAACGGCGAGAAGTATGGAAAATGAGCGAGTAAAACTACGCGAAATTGCTGACTTAGTAAACATTTCAACTAAACGAGTGAATAACATTCTGCATCAAACTGAATGCATATGGAGAAATTATATGCAAGATTGGCACCGTGCTGTGCTCGACAATGTTTAAACTCAATTCGAGGTATTATACAAAAAGTGGAACCACCACTGCGTACCAGATATCAAGCGGTAGTCAAAACAACGGGCAAGAAATAAAAGCGCACCAAAGTACGTAAAGACAGTGTTAAGGTTGGAAAGTTTATGGCCACGTTATTTTTAGTATTTCCAAATGGTTGTCTTTATTAACTACCTGGAGAAAAAAAATAACAGAATCATTGAAAAAAAGTGACTAAACAACAATAAAGATTGGCGTACAAGAAGTGCTCGTTTACTAAGATAACGCGTCGTCATAATTTCAAATTTAGCTCTAGTTAATTTTTTTCATTTCCAAATCTGAGAACTTAGCTTAGTGGGAATTTTTTTACTGTGAAAATGTCATCTTTATCACCATAAAGTATTTTGCAGTCTTTGAGAATTCTACAAGTTTTTATTAGTGAGTATATGAAGTTTTAATATTTATTTTTTGTTGCTTTTACTTTTTAGATCTGTATAGCACCAGCGACTTTATACTAAACTTATATATTCTTAGTTTTCTAGTTCTTGATAGTTGTATTGAAGTCCAGATAGATTTCAGCTGTTCAAAGGGGGTGTTAAGTTTTTTTAAATCTTTAGCATCAATGATGGCACAACCATATGTGATTATTGTACGTAAGTTCTTCAACTGAGAATGATATCGTATTTTTGGCATTTATTCTTATCAATTTTGCCCATATTTATGTTTAAGTCTGTTCGTTTAGTTTTGGTGACCAATGTTCAGTTGGTTATATCTGCAAAAGTATGTGCTATTAAACATATATCGTCTGCGTAGTCAAGATTTGTCAAAAAGGACTGCAGAGTCCATCAAATTTTTTGTGTTCCTCTGCATTTAATGTTTATGGGATCAGTAGTCATATCTTTGAAAGTTACTTGTCAGGTGGCGCCTCTCTAGACTTCTTAAATTAATTTGATAAATTTCTTTAGCACATCCTTTTTCCCGAGAGCTTTTCATATCTGACTAACAAATGCTGTTTCAAAATTTACAAACGATTGTATAATGTCACGCACCACTTTATTTATTATTATGTGAGAGTTTTTAGTATGCTTATGTGATTTGTATATTCGGCCAAAAACGAGTCTGGTTTCTACGGAGATAGAACTTTATTATGCATATTATTATTTTGAAAATAAAAAAGTCATGATCTTAGAAATAGAATTGGGCAGAGTTGCACCGCACTAATTTAAACATTTTGTGATTTTCAATTTATTTCAATTTATTTAAAACAAAACGGTTTTACATATTAAAAGATCTAAAATAAAAAAGTAGACTGAGATTGTACGCCTCCGTAGTAAAATAAATTATAAAGCAACAAAGTTAATAGAAGGTAAAGCATATTAATTTACTTGTGAGTAAAAAACTAATGTAGTTAGTATATTCTATATCTTCTATTTCTTAATAGAAAGAGTTGCTAATGAAAATTACAATTAATTATATATGGTAAGCTGTGTCGGTGTTCCATTGTAATAAAATATAATTTAAATATACTGCTGAGTTGTAAAATGTAAAAAATTGTTTTATTTTGCAAATACGCAGACGATCATAGGCAGGCTGCATAACTTTTAATTGCATGTGTGGCCAACATTAAACGTATTATGCAATTAGCAGCGCTTTAGTTGCTTTTTGGAAACAAACTTCCGCATCTCTAAAGTAATTAACAACGTAACACGGGAATCAAATGCGTAGTTTAATGCTGCAAAGACTATACCGTGCTGTTGTTTGTGGAGTTCCGAATTATTATCAAAGAGTGCGATCCTTGTTGTGCAGTTTAATGTCAGCGCCGAATTAAACTTTCCGTTTGACGACTAATTTAATTTTACGTTTCAGATATATAGATAGCTCGTAAAATGGTTAAATGGCGCTGTTGAGCTTGCGGATTAATTGTATAGGTTAGCCTAAATAATGGTTCACGTGGTGCTGTGCAGGATTTGCGATACTGTCTATAAAACGATTTTATTTTGGATTTCTGTGGATTTGATACAAACATTGGGACTATGACAGTCAAAATTTAATTATAAATCTCAAATCGGCCAACTATTTAAAATAAAATAAATGTAATTAACTGTCAATATTTTAGGGTGCTTTTTAAATATAATTTTGAATTAAATTAAAATAGAAAGTTCTTGTAAATTAAGATAAAGCATTTTATAGGTTTTTCAAAAACTAAATCAAAATGACAAAATGTAATGGAAAATGTATGTCTGCTACAGGTTAAAAAACGAGAAAACCTTTAGATCCTATATTTTACAAATCTGATGGGTGAAAACGTTAAAATAATGTTTAGCGCCCGACTCGACCTTATTTATATGATAAGGTTGGAAAAAGAAAGTTCTTTCCAATGCATTGCCGTTGAATTTGCGCGGCCACGTAGATCTTTTATTGCGCAGAGTGGCGACATATTTTATTTATCAAAAACGGATTTAAGCGGAATCTGTACGGGAGCCGCTTTGGTTAAATAACGCGTTAGTGGTGCACTTAGCATTAATTTGAAACTTACTTGGGCAGAATGTCACAGCCCTGGGTCATAATCGAGCCCAAAGTTAGCCAGAAGCAGTTTTTCAAATCCCAAATGTTTTCGAGCCGTTCCGGTTCTTGATTGCACGGGTGCGGATTTTCCCAGTCGCCTGGTGCTAATCTAAAAACAAAATAAATAAAAATAAGAGGCGAAAGTGCTCGAAGAATACAAAATGGGACTGAAGCAGATAGACCAACGCAACCACTTAGACGCTGAAGGAAAATACGAGTTTTTCTTATTAGAAAGGCAAAGCTGCGGACGTCTTCTCCGGCTGCAGAATGCGAGGCACGCTGCTGGAAATTCACTAAACGATTAAATTTAATTCGCTTTGTTAAGGGCTGCAACGTTTCTAACGCTGTTAAGTTTCTTTGTTTTCGTTTTTAAAATGATAGATTATTGTTGACTGTTAGTGGTAAGATATAGAGGCGATTTACTGAAAAGCATAGCAGTTTGCACCCTAAGGTAGCTCGAAACATTGAGGATCATTACCTTGCGACAAGGAAAATTACTATCGATATCAGCAAGTATGCAGTGGCCGTATATAACCAGACATCCAATGACAGGGGGTCCATAAATGAAAGCAGAGCCGGGGGCTTTTTTTTCGCTTTACTATGGATGATACTGATACCTGAAATAAATTTGATGTAATTTTCTCGCGTGCCTACTACCTCAGGATAGTTTTTAAGCAAATTTTGGCTTGTGATTTTGTAAGTCATTTTCGGGTATTTTTTAGAATTAATATAAAATACTTTTAGCAATTGCAGAATGTTGTATAAAAGAAAAAAAAAAGTAAAAATAATTGTTGAGCTTTAATTAGCCTTGAAAAAGTATTGAAATAAATGTTTTAAAACTTTAAATTTTAGCGCCATCTAATAGCTAAATTTAAAAGCATTTCTGCGTAAGCGCTTTTAGTGCAGCTAAATTTAAAAGCGTTTCTGCGTAAGCGCTTTTAGTGTAGTTAAACTACAAGTTTATAATTTTTTCAAAACATTAAGCAGAGGGAAGGGTGCAAATAAAATTTTCTTTATTAAGGTCAATTGTCTTTTTATGCAAGATAAAGATTATGCAAACTTTTAAGTTTACATTTTCAGTAATAATTTTAAATTTTTGATGCCAGATAAATAACGCACTTTTATTTAGAATGATGTATTTAAAAAAATTTAGAAAGTTATTTTGAGTTCTTTAATGACACATTCAAGAAAGCAAGCTAAGTAATGTTGTCTTTTCCTATCTCTCCTTTACATTTAAAACATACCTACTACAAACAGCACTTTAATTGCTACCTTTGTCAGCAATTCTACAATTTTGTCATCTAACACCAACGCAAATAATAGATCTGAAAAGATTCAGTTCTATCTAAATCTTCTACAAAGCTAATTTGATAGGTGACGGATTAAAGTAAACAGCAATAAATTATCTCAAATTACTTTCACAACTAAACACTCTACCTGTCCTTAAGTCATCATTTATAACCTAGGCCATACTAATAAAAACTAAGGTAAAATACTTAGCACTTCATCTAGACCAACAACATATCTGAAAAGCCAATATAAAAATGACTAATTAAATCTGAAGACTAAAAATATGCATTGGTTATACTAACACCTATATGGCCCTAAGGCATCAAACTTAGGGTTGCAGTAAGCTATAGAACACCAAAATTCTCCATTCCTATCAATCCAAACCCTTCGTATTCTTGCTAATGCCTCTTGGTACGTGAGAAATGAAACACTTTACTTCGACCTTAACATATCCTTTTTTACTGAAGTCATAAAGAACTCTGTTGCCAAAAGCAAAATATGCATTTTAAATCATACCAAATATCTCATTGCCGACCTCTACTCCCACCAGTCTGAGGTGAAAATATTAAATAGTTTTTGACCGGAAGACGTCAATGATTGACTCTTGGAGACCCGTCTCGTGTCAAATACTAACTTTGTTACATAATTTACTTATTTCTCTTTATTGAGTAAATTACAAATTGGCAATTTAAAATAAAAAAGCAATCTTTTATAATACTTACATACGTATAGTATAGAGATAATTTCGGATTTTGCTGAACTGATATATAACACAAAATGCAAACCTATTTTAAATATTATGTATTACATAAGGTACTAGAGAATTCTTACAGTACGCCTTTAATTTTCAAAATATTTTACAATTTATATTTTGCATCTTTCGAAATCGGTTGTTAAATTAACTCTTACATGTTTCTTCAGGGATCTCCATATACTAGCTATTCCATGACCCTACAAAGTTTTTATCTTTGCAAAATTTTGTTGTAAACAAAAAGACAAGCGACACGGTTGAAGCTACACTCTGTTATTTTTTCTTTTGAAAACTTTGGTGTAGAAAGTTGGTGTGGTCTTTAGTCCCGGGCTTCAGTGGTTTCTGAGCATACTAAGGAGAGTGCTGATGTATTTAACATAAGACATTTGGGTGTCCGTCACGATATTCTGGAAGGCTGCCAGAGATATGGAAGGGTTCATGTATTGAAACTAACTGATGATGGTAGCTTGGACCTGAAAACTAGCTAGGGTTATTGCTGGGTGGTTACAGTGAAGCATCCTTCCTGGTTGTTATGGCGTAGATGTGATCTAGTGCAATCGCCGCTTGATGGATTGTTGGCTTGGGATGCGGAGCATTTTCGAAAGTTGGGTGGGTAAGGGTTCTGCCATTTGGCTCAGGTAGCAACCTCGTTCTGGGGCTTCACGGACTTTGAGCTGGCGTGATAGCAGCGTTGTGTGTATCCGAAGCATTGGCATTGGTAACATTGGCTCATAATCTTCTTATTTAACTACTTTCCCGTCACAACTAAATCGAGAACGTCGTATAAGTGGCAGATGGCTTTGTCCTTGATGTTCTGTTTAAGCATAAGGAACATAAGCGTTGTCGGCCTTTATTGAGGTCCCTTCTTGATCCATCTCATAATGAAAACAAGGAAGTTGTCCAGGAGCTCCCTTTAGGGAGGCCTTCAGCAAATGGCAATAGAATATTCTAGTTTCCATCAAGAAGTAAGTCAACCACCAGTAAACATTAAATGTAGCGGCATGGATGGAAATTCCGTTTTCTTAATTATATAATAATGGTAACGCTCTAACACTCCACGTGGGAGTACAGCTTACGAACTGAGAGGTTAAGGCTCTCATATATGCGGTTTTACTGCCCAGTCGTCGCGCATTGATGCGAGGCGATGTGGAAAGCACTGCACTTTAGACGATCTCCATTATTACCCCTTGCTCGAGCGAGCACAGGTACTCAACTATCTTCAGTGACTGAGTAGCCCACCCGCCAAGCATCAGAGAGCTTCGCGAATGGAACCCGAGTCCGTCCGCATCTCAGCCCGCGCCTCAACCGCTTAGACCACTCTGGCGATTCCTACATTTTTGGGTTTAAGGAAGCAGATCTTGTATTAATGCATGGCCTTCCTTACCTAAGGTTAATTTTTATTTTGGCGGAGGCTAATAGGAGGGATTTGTTCATGAGGAAAAGTGTTGCTGTGTTTAAGTTAATGTTGTTAGGTTAATGATGACTTATTTATATATATTTATATCCTTTTCTTGGTAAGTGAGGACCTCAAAGACACCGGAGGAGAAAGTGGCGTTATTGTGGTTTTGTCGCGACGACGGACGCGGCGCCGTTTGTGGCCGAATTGAAATCCTGTTCGCTCGGGCCGGAATGATGTGCTCCGAGGCTCCATTTAGCAGGAAAGGTAGGCAGGGTATGTTCATGGTAGTTGTAGAAACGATTCGAAACTATATGAGCTTGCAGAGGTCAGCGATGACTAACTGCTGATCCTCTGGACTCAACAATGTTAAATTTGAAATAGTTCTGTTGATCTTAATACATATGATTTCAGATAAAATTTTATTCCCTATATTTGAATAAATAGATAAAAAAGTTTTATCAAATCTTCTACAGCTTTACTTGCTGACAAAAGAGCTCTCTATAAGTTTACCTTGATGATACGTGACTACTTGTTGAAGACTATTGATTTTGCGACTGCGCTTTGTCACTTCCAAAGTATTTTATATTATCTTCAATAGAGATTAGGAAGGATTTTTTGTTCTCATTGTTGTCACTTTCTTTAGTTTCGAAATCAACGTCAATATTTCCATCAAATTTAGAGTCAAATAAATATTCTATTATTTCTGCTAACTCTTCCGTCTTTCTAGAACATTTTCACCCAACACAATAAAATGCTAAAGAATAACCAACAACAACAAAGGTATTTTCTGTTACTTGTAATTATCTGCTGACACGGGGGAAATATTTTTATTTCAACATGAGCACTCATAACTAAGCTTGCTTCGGATAACCAAAAACATAAAATTCCAGTAAAACATTGTAGGAGAAGGAGACCTGAAAAAGAATAACACTTTGCTTAAATTTTGTGTGTGAATTATAATATTTATAAAAAGCTTTTAGGCATGTTTTTCATGTTTCAAAAAATGATAAGGCTTGGTTTGTAAGAAGGTACTTAAGAAATTTGAAACAATAAAAAATAGTATTTTGCTGGTCAGTAGCCGTTTTCTGTTGTTTTAATTATTGCTTTGTGTAGCATGAATTATAAAATTAATTTGTTATATAAATAAACTTTCTCTAGATAATGGAAGCTTTAGAGTATTAGGGTTGAATTGTTTGTTTTCAAAAATATCTCTTATTCAAGAGCTACTATACAGCATTCCTTAGTATATAACGGTAATTAATAAATTAACCACGAAATTTTATTTACTGTTTTAATTGTTAATTTAACAATGGAAACACTAGAGTTTCGAGGGTAAGCTGCAATCATTTTTGAACAACTTAAATAATAAATATGATGGTTTAATTATAGAAACCTAGGCTTAAAAGTACTCCAACATGCTTACACATGGTTGTAAATTGTTTTCTGATCGCCCGTTGCAACTGTAGCTTTATTTTAGACTTCAAAAATATAGCATTTTACGTAAACAAAGTTGACGTTTAAAAAAATTAATAATTCAGTTATGCATTTAAACGTCTTCTGTGTATATACGGACACGTGTCGTGTTTCTAAAATCAAGCTTGACATAAAATGTAATATTAAGTAAAAGAGTATAATAAAAACTGTAATTGATAGTGTCATAATGCATTAGGTTTAAAAGTTAGGAATTAAATGACATGATCTGATAAAGTTTTACTATTGAAAGTAAAGAGTTTATTAGGGGGAAATATATAACTGGATGTTTCAATTATAAATTTATAGTTCTAGTTATTATAACATCTACCTGGGTTATTAGGATTACAAACAAATTATTAATTAGACGTAATTAGAGAAATATCATAGTTACTTTATCTGAATTTTCGCATCTTATACGGTTAAGAATATTTACGACATTGTAACAGTCCTTGTCACCTTTGAACTCCAATATCCAGGGAAACACTGTTTTGGTGGGATAGAAACAAAAATTAACTTAAAGATGATTTTATCGATATTTTTTATTCGATTGTTCACATATGCAAAAGAATAAACTGAAGCAATATGGGAATAATTTAAATTGTTTTAATTTTATACAACATAAGCAAGGTTTTAAAAATATCTGAAAATCTTTGTCAATTATCCAAAACAAATGGTTATAAAATAAACTTTGCAATTTTCCGATTCATGATTAACCTTATAGTAAGCCCCAAAATTCTTATAAGAAGCAAAGTAATATTATATTGTTATTTAGAGCACGAGGTTTACCTGAGTCGAGAAAATTAAATAAAGACCACAGAAGAGTAACGGTTTTTCTAAAGAAATAGTGGGCATATCTTTTAAGGATACATTTATAAACAACCATTTACAAAGTGGTCATCCTATCTACACAATACAAGAGAAAAATGAAATTTAATGCCGCCTAAGTAGATAAAAAAAAGTATATGAAGTGGAAAGGGAGGTCTAGTGAATTAGAGTGTAGTATAATGTTGAAATCAAGGTTGTTAGAGTACCGACTTTGACTTGAAAGATAAGAAACGCAGTGGAGAGCCTGTTGTGTAAAATATTAAAGTAATTGAAGGAGTTATAGAAAGCAAAACTGAAGCAAGTACCAGCAAATTTCTGAATACTCTTAGTCCATCCATCCACCTCAACCTTATAGTCTTGGATGAAGTTTATAAGAGTTAGCGAATTGTTCCTTACGAAGATCATGTTCAGTATTAATTTGAAATTTGTCGCCAGTTGCATTTTTTTGTCGTACAATAACCTCTGGTTACTTATAATAAAAAATATATTTATTTGAAGCATCTTAACTTTTGGTTAAACCGAGTGCAATTACCAAATCCTTTGATCAAACGTGTTAATTATAAAAACAAAATTCTTTTGTGTGTTAGAGATTTAATTTACCATGAACTGGTTCCAGATCCGAATATAAATTCTGAAATAGATCTCTTCAGTAGGGTAATGTACACTCGCATACAATACGAAATGGAGAATACAGGAGTTTGTCCCAAATCTATTAAGCCAATGTTAATAACAAATACAGTTTGGGCGGCTGAGACTTGGCAGCTAACGGGAGTGGACTGCAATGCGCATCCGTGAATGAGGACCTCTTTACTGGGAGTGAGCTTATGTATTGTATGACTGTCACATTTACAGTGACGGTGCCAGTAAAGTAGCAAATCTGCATCAAATTTTATACAGTTCTAAAATATTTTTTCTTAGAAACTATTCATTTGAGTCAGAAGGCTCTTGGGAACAATATAAAGTTTATGTTTTAAAAAACCAGCAACGGAAAACAAAAACCGGAACTTATTAGATGTGTACAGGTTACAGTTAATAATATCGGTGACTAATAGTCCAAGTGCTAGAAGATACGCTGAAGACTTCAAATAAATAAAGTGTGTAAATTTTTGATAGAACATCTTGGCATAAAATATTTGGGCTACAACGAGGCAATTATTTGCAATTCTAACACAAGACTTTGCAAAATGTTCTGAACAGTAAAAACGGCGCTAGGAAAAGTGTATGAGATCCAAAGGCGCTTACAATGTTTTTTGCATTTTGTAACATTTTTACTAAGTTTTTATTATTATAATTATATTTTTATATTATGTGACTGAATAGTTTTCCAGTCTATTATTTGTTTCCTTTAATACCTGGAAAATACATTACTTCTTTAGTGATATTAATCTACCAGTTCAAACGAAAGGGGACGGTTTCAATTAACGGATTGTATTTTAAATTTCTAGTTCTTATTTAAAAGTTTTACTTTGTAAAGCGAGACTACTTATGAAACCCCCAGTATTATATCCAAATGAATCTAGATGAACATGCTTTTAGAGTTATAAACTTACAATAAATAAAAAAATTAAAGCAAACAGGACAGAACGTCTACTATCTAAATAAACCGATGACATAAATAATGTTAAATATAATTTTTTTATGACTTACAATGCTACTGTACCTCGACAATAAATATAATTTACACCGGAGCGTCATGAATTGACAGCTAGACAAAAAGTAGGATAAAAACCGTGTTTACATTGAATTAATATAGACCCAAATTATTTTTAAAATTTTTTTAAACATATTTACATACATATTTAAAATTGTTTCTCTTTATAAACTCTTGGATTAAAAACATATTTTCCAACAGATATTTAACTTTTTGATTCCGTTATCGTAAAATGAAGATAGCTGTAACACCAGCAACTTTAGTATCAAATCTCTATTCTCCAGGTGCTTCTTTTAGTAGTTCAAATAAATAATAATTGCAGAGTGATAACTGAATTTTTTGTTGAGTTTGGATAATTATATGGTGCTGATACTTTTCGAAAGTCAAGATCGTCGTTAATGATTGCAAGCATGACCCCAGCTTAATCTGATCTTAAAGAAAATCTTAACGAATGTTAGTAGGGGATTATCTTTGAGAAGGCGGCAAAATACGCGATAATTTTCTTCACCAGTCCTCGAAGATATTTTCAACTGATTTTCATCATTTTAATGGTGTCACCGAATTGTTTTTTATACATTCTCAAAATTTCGTGTAGTTTTATGCCCTTTGCCACGAGAAACTTGATAATAAATCGTTGCGTAATAACAAACCCGGGTTCATTCTCGGTGCTCTCTGATGCCTGGCGGGTGGCCTACTCAGTTACTATAAATAATTTAGTATCTGCGTTTACTCAAACAAGGGGTAATAATGGCGGTCGTCTAAGGCGTGGTGCTTGCCAGATCGCCTCGCATCAGAGATGGTGCGCGACGCAGAGAGAGAGAGAGCGAACATATGAGAGCATTAACCTCTCAGTTTGCAAGTCGTGCTTCCATGCGGGACGTTAGAGCCTTAAAAAAATACAAGATACCATACAAGAAAAATTCTCCTTGGGGACTTTTAGCTACAACGCCCAAAAGCCGCATCTCTCTTCGTCCACTTCAAGACGTGTAAAAAAAGAATTACAGTTCATATTTGACTCATTTTTGTACATATATGCTACTGTTTGATTGCATATATGGAACATTTTATACAGTTTTTATATTCTAGAAATTTTTGTAATATTCTAAATATTAAATTTGTTACCATGCAGTAGTTTGCATTAATATAATTATAATTATTGAAAAAAATATATTTACATAATCTAATAATAACTGACGTTTATCAAGTAAAATCAAATAAGCGATTGTGATTTATATTTAAATTTGTAGCCACATAGGGAAAGTTCCGGAGTAAACATACAACGCTTGCGTATCAGAAGGAGCCTGTTTGGGTTAACTAATTGCTAATCGGTTTTAGTTAGCCCATTATCATGTAAATGGATTTAATTTCTGTGGTCACTGGTTAGTAGTTAGACGCATAAACTAAATACCACTGAATATTTAATTAAAATCGAAAGCTCTCGCCGATACCCCCCACACGACTGCATTCTGTTTTTGAAGGCGGCAAATAAACAGGCGGAAATGGTGTACAGGTCAGATTAATAGCACTTCACGAACAAAACGCGTTATTTACTAGTTTTAATTAATGGTTTACAAATAACCCCCGCAAAGTCGTATTTTGGATTTTGATTTGTTTTGCTTCCTGTGTGCTAACAATGGCAACAATTACTGTTTGCTTTGGCGCTATTTGGCAACGCACTGTTGTTTTAAGCTTAAAATATTCTGACCACTGCCAACGACGCTGCTGCTTATTTGGAAATGGAATAGATAGTTGTTAGGCTAAACAGGGGCATTGTTTTTATGCGTGCGGAACATCGTAATTGTAAAATAATACGAAAAAGTTATTAAAAAAAGTATTAATATTGTAGTGTCATAAACAGTTTTGTTTATTATAAGGTCAAATATAATTTTAGTGTTGAAATTTTAATGGGTATTTGTGTCTTATATAGAACAAGAAAGTAAGAGGCTTACAGCTATTACGTTCTCATTATTTATGCTTTATGTTTTTTAAATGGCATTATATTTGTAATCTTCGGAAAAAAGATAAATTGAAATTTGTTTAAAAACACCTGCGTTTGAATGTTTCAAAAACGTAACTTCTTGATGTTGTCGCGTGTATGTAGAAACACGGATAAGCCATAATTAACTTTAGTAATTAATTTTACTGAAAAATGTAAATATACTTACCGAGAGTCATAAACGGCATAGTAAAATCCACTACCTTCTTTCTATCGTGGGTGATCGTGAGATCGCAAACAGCGAGGTCCGCTTTCTGCAACATACAACTGCAAATTTACGAAATGGCGGAGACGTCCGAGCTAGCTGCTGCCATCTTGTTAAGCGGATTAGATCGCAACTATTTTTAAGCGCGACGAGCGTCAAAGCATATAAAAGCGTATTTGCCGTCGTCCAGGGCTTTTTAGCCGCACTAGACTAATTTTACTGCACTGGTGCACTCTCGGCCGTTTTCCATTCGAACGTGCGCATTTAACTAAACTCAGCTATTCGCAACGAGGAATTTTAATTATAAAAACTTTCGCGTTACCCAGTCTAGAACTTCTTTGATGAGTCCAGTCCATTCCTTGGTTGTTTCATCGTAATTACCGTATCTGGAATCTTCTGCAATGTTGAGCTCGTAGGTTGTATTCAGAATGGAGCAGATACCATCTAGGAGGTCTTTCACGTAGCCTTCGAATCGCGCGTTTCCTTTTAAATACACCCCTTCTGCGGATTTTCGCATCCTTAAGTAAGGTTCTCCCAATCTGAAAATGTATTTGATAAATACAGTAAATAGGAAAAATTTAAGCAGTTAGCCTTAGTTTCATGTTCTAATTAGTAATGCAAAACTTAGAAATATTATATAGCTTTTGTATTCTTCAAATAAATTATCCAACTTTGCATTAAAATATTAGGGTGATGCAAAAGCTTTTGCTTTTCAAATAAAAAGATTTGACTTTAAATAAGTTATTAAAATCACTAAAATACTTGACAAGTTGAAAATACAGTTTGCAGTTTATTTGCGGCATTGAATTTATTTTCTTAAAATGTGAACTTCAAAGTAACATGTCTGATATTAATATCGAAAATTTGGCCGTTCTTTGGCATTACTGCTGATGGCAGCTCGAATGATTCACAAGATTGAATGTCCAGATGTGATGTATTATACGAGACAAAAATTGGGCTAAAAATTTTATTAATAATTAGACCAGTACGGTTTAGATTCGGAGGGCCATGTGTGGTAAATCGAAAACTTTTACGTTAAACAATGACGAAAAGTTCTCATAATCTACAGTGGTTGTCATGAGCTGGTTTGGCTTACTTTCGGTTTTAAATTCGGCTTTAGGTTTGAAGCTGTATTAGAAATGTAAATAAACGCCCATTTCAATTTGAAACTTGGCTAAAACGCCCAAATATACAATTTTACTCAACAAAAAAAATATTTTTTTAAAGATTGTTTGGACTACTCTAAGATACTTTAAAAGCTCTTCCATACCGATAAAAGCTTATCTTTCAACGCTGCCAACAAATATTTGTTGCTCAATTTTGATGACCGACTAAAGCGAGGCTTGCTTTCAAAAGTCATAATTTTCTTTGTTGAAGTGCTTGAACTATCTGGCCACTGTTTGTTAAGCAATTTTATCCTTTCTTCAATTTTGCAATTGCTTTGACAGCATCTTTTGTAATCAAACCTTTCTGCTAATAATGTAACAAAATTTAAAGTTTACTGTTTGTTTTCTCATAATTATTATCAGTCATTCTAAAAAACATTTCAAAAACGTTATTCTTAATCTTGAGTACTAACATTTTATTCAACCTTATATTTCTACAGTACAATCTGCCCCTTGGCCTACAAACAGGCGTAAAATACTGGATATATTTAATTTCTGCATCACAAATGAAAATAATCTCTTGATCTATACCCGTTTAGTATCAAAAAAGAAGACCATCTGCTACATAAATAAAAGTACGGATCAAGAATTATCCAGGGATCTGACTAACGAAAAAACTAACCCAGATATCTCTCTGAAAACTAAAGAAGATAATTCTGTACATTTGATTTGCATTTTATAAAATGCTAGTAGGGAGTCTATACCCGAGCTAGTAGATAAAAAAATGTATATAAAATCTACTATAAATGTTAAAAAGCATTTGCTAAAAAAACAAAGCCTCAGAATAATAACGCAAAGTGCTAGGTCATCTGTTGGCAAAATTAGACTAAATGAAATTAGAGATAAGTCTAAAAGGCATGTTTCAAGATATAAAAAACAAAGAAATACAGACATGCTTAGAAAACCTTTCCTTCGCAGAAGACATCTTTGTGGAAGGCTTTTAAACAACTATACCTTCAATTAGTAATTATAATTGTAGTTGAGTCAAAGATTTAAAAAAAAAAGCTCATAATTTTGCTTTACACCTAGCCAACGTATTTCAATGACTACCATCATAACTAACAAGTGTTATATATCCCATACTAAATTTTCTTACCTGTTGAAAAAATCAAGATTGGTGAGGTACAAACTATCATACATAGTCTGAAGCTCTAGAAAGCTTCAAGACCTAATCTTATGGCAGGAAAAATCTTAAAAAAACTTTCATTTAAGAGACTTAAGGGACTAAAAAGTTATATGTAATGCTGTTTTGAATGTGGCATATGTATTTCTCAACTTAATAGGAAGTGATGCCAGTAATTATGGTACAAAAAGAGGTAAATATGTAGAACATATGTTTTACCGCTCTACTAATCCATTATCCATCTTGCCTAAACACTCTAAAAAGTTTCTACTTAAAGCGACTAAAATCTCTTGTTGAAAAATCTCAAGCAATAAATAATAGAATACATTCTACAGTTAAACAAATACGCAAGACTATATAAAAAGTTAAGTAAAAATTGTAGGTGACAGAGTACTGTTCAGACGTGTTTTTAATGTCTCTCAGGCTTTTAACAGGGTCTACTCTTGAAGATTAACTAGAAGCTTCTGGACACGTATTACCTACATTTAAAGACATATTTAGCAAGTAAATATTTTAAGTAAAGTATCAAGAAGTACTTTCAGATTCTACCAGCATATACCCTGAAGTCTCTCAAGGAGTTATCGATCCTACTCTCTACACCATAGATAAATCAACCATGCGGAATACATTAATAGCTACAAATGCTGATGATTTTGCCATCTTGACCAGACATAAAAATTCTGTGCCTGCACTTGGAAATTTATTAGCTCATCTTATCCTTCTACAAAATTGCTAAAGACGTGACATATTAAAATCAATTAATCAATGTTGATACAAGTTATATTCATACTGCAAAGAAATAGTTGTTCTCCAGTAAAACTGAATAACATCCAACTATCATAATCTGAAAGGGCAAAATAGCTCGTAATGCATTTAGACAGGCGTCTTAAGTAGAGTACCCAAATGTTTTTAAACGCAAGGAAATGAGTTTAAAGCTTACCAAACTACAATAGTTGATTTAGAAAAAGTTTCAACTTTTATTGAAAAATAAGCTACTTATCTATAAAGTTATTATAAAGCAAACGTCAAACTTAAATTTAGAAATTCTTCAAAAGATATGTTTATAAAATTTTATTAGATCATAGTATTAATACTTGTAGACTTAAGAGTTGTTGTTAATATCAACAATTGGTTAAATGATATTAAAATAAAATATTTTGCTGGAGAGTTCTACCGTTAAAATGATTTGCTTATTGTTTTTTTTTTGTAAAAACGGATTACAAATAAATACTGAAAGCTAAAAATATAAAAAATAAAAACGTATGTTTACTTATGACTGGGTTTTAAACAAAAACTGTTAGTATACATTTAGCCAAACTTGAAACTGGTAATGTGTTTACATTTAGCTAAGTTTCAAACTAAAGGTGAGCTAGAACCAGTTCAGGATAACTACTATATACACTAATCAATCTATTGATTAAGTAGAGGTTAACTTGCAGAACATTTTGAAAACCTAAGAGTTTTGAGATCAAATTTAGGCTTTGCACTTGGTGTAATTTATTTTGAAGTGATTCTGAAAATTGTCAAACTGTCTTGAAACAAAGATATCCTGGTATAAGACGGGTGTTACTTTAGAGCACATGTAAAGGTCCCAGCAAAAACTGAAGGAACTTGATCGAAACGAAATGTTAGCTCTCCTCCCCACCTTGTTTATAGTCCTTACTCTTCCAAACAAGGGCTTACTCTTTGGCGAGAAGTCACTTTGCCAATTTTCAAAAAGTGGAAGAAGGTTGTTATCAGTTTTTTGATTCAAACCACCCACAAAAGCATAGCAAACTTAGATCTACAGAACAGTGACATAAAATTTCAAAGACTTTTGTACCAAACACATACATTTTTTTTTGTTGTTTCTAACGTTACTATAAATTTGTTTAAACTTAAAATTTAATATTAAAATGTTATGTAAAAGCCAAGAAAACGATAAATAAAAAAGTGCAATTGCGTAGCCGTAGTTTTCTGACAGATTTTACATTTCTTAATGTTCTAATTTTATTAGAATCAAGTACTTATGTACAGTTATTAATCAAACATATTTTTATTTTTAAATTATAAATGAATTTTTCCTTAGTTCTAGCCAATTTTGCACTAAATGCTTGTTATTACATGCTGTTTACCTTTGGAGATTTTTAAGGACAAAAATTAAAATGTGTTTTTCCCCGTATTACGGCAAACACACGCGAAATGCTTCATAAAACGTCACATCCAAGCTAATTGCGAACATCACTTGCAATTTAGTGCCGCTTCAGCTGTTAATGAAAGCTTCGGCGTTATAAAGCAGGCCAAATTTAGTCGCCGCTCTGGCCGCTGCCTTACCTCGATGTTACCCGGAACACTCTTGTTTGCATTTCCTTCTGTATCTCCTCCTTCTGTTGTTCTTCCGTGATAGTTACGTTGATATCGCCGGGCTTGCCGGAGTCCCAGACGCCAATAACGCGCGATCCTTCAGATGAACGCTTTACAATTTGCATGGTAAATTTGGTTCGTCTCCCTAAAGAATCGAATTCGAGGGGTCCGCTCAAAGGGCCTATCATATGTCCCTTTGTGAAGGGCCTCTGCAATCGTGATATTTGCTTTCAATATTGTCTCGGAAATTTTGAAGAAAACGAAGTATGCGAAATGCAGCGTGGGATACGGTTCAGCAATATTAATGCAAACAATTAAAAACCGGTGCAGCTGCGCCGGTACTTACGATCTGTATGAAAGCGCCGGTCCTCAGCCCGTGATCCGAAATCTCGTGTGTTTCGCAGCTCAAGGGTTTCACCACCATTGTCTGGGTGATATCTAGCTCTGAATACACGGTAATGAACAGATTCAAAGCGTCGTATATGAGCGCCGCTTTTGTCTGAAAACAAATACAATACGCACTATATCAATGGTTTACTACGAGGGACGTAGCCGGCTTCCATAATAACTTCCTGGATAGGATTTGCACAAAAAGCTAGGGCCATTTATAGACTAAATTTTACGTTATTGAAGCACTAAAGCAGCAAAGTTTAAGTAATAAAGGCATTAATGAGCATTAATGGTGAATTTAATGCGTTTTCTAACAATAACTGAAGTTAATTAACGTAAGCTGAATATCAAAGCTCTTTAATTAATTACTGCAAAAATTAAATTAAGATTAATATATGTTACTAGAATTTTTTGCGTAACTGAGTGAATCAAATATAAACAGAAAGTCATTTTTTTAGTTTATTGAAGCATCATAAAAATAGGAGCATACAGTATTTTTTTATAATTTCTCGACTTACAAATATATTTTCTGCAACGGATAAGTAGTTTTTTAAACCCACCATCGTAAAATGAAGATGATTATGACACCGGTCAGTAATATCGTCGTTAGTTAGCATTTTACTTTAAAAATGCAAAGACTTTTCAGTGTCGCTCTACTATCATTCAGCCCAAGCGAATCGACCTGAGGTCAAATTCATTATACCTACACATATTAAGTAAGTTGTTCTGACAATCAAAAGTTAATATCAAATATGCAACGCAGCAGCGATAGCTTCGCTGTTAATTTGTGCAATCCTCACTTAATTAGTTCCTATAATAACCTCGCAGTACATCAACAAAACGCACAATACACACACATGCAAACACTCACGCAACAAAATTATATCATATCATCAGATCTTCAAGTAAATAATCTTAACAGCAATTACACCAACAATAAAGCAAACTATTAATTTCCAACAACAAACTATGAACTCAGCATATTAAGCTTTTCAGAGAAGAATTATTTGGTAAACATGGCTCAAATGTTTAAAATCGCGTTATAGAACTCAAATATAAACAAGAAATAGAGATATTTCTTATATATGACATAGACCTCTTCCGCTCACTAACAAGCAGATTCTTGGCCGAACGAGATTATAACTCAAAACACAATTCATGGAGATCTAGATTATCACCTCCAGATACAGGGATAACACTGCATCAAGTGATGCAGAATTTCAGCTAGGTCACCTGTCAACATATTAACCAACCTACTAGCTCACTGATCCTAGAAACATATCGGATCTCCTAAACTTTTTTGTAACTATCTAAAAATCTCGTTGAACTGGGACCTACTCTCTGACCACTTGTCTGTAGTAAACACATCCATCTTTGAAACAGCAAAATGAACAAAATTAATTAGCAATAGAACAGACTTGGAATATTACAGAGTAATTCTGGAGAGCCAGCTGGACATGAAAATTTCTTTAAAGACCCAAAGAAGATCTAGAGCTAACAATATACAGATTTACCAGATTAATACAAGACGCTGTATGGAAGGCAACACCTAAAATATCAACAAAAAGAATAAAGCAGCGGTGGTTTCCAATATTAAAAAAAATTGAGAGAATTACAAAGAATGTGACAGTTCGCATACTTTTCAGACAGAGGCGGTATAATCAGGCAGCTCTCGAACTGAAAAAATTAATAAAGTAAATATGAAATAACTCATTCAAAAAATATTTACAAAATCTGAGTGCTACATTGGACACATCAGTCAATATCCCTCATTCAAAGATGCGACGGGCACGTTCAGATGAAGAAAAAGCCGAGACCTTCACCAACCATCTCACAACAGTGTTTTAGCCACTGCCCTCTCAACTAACCCCGGATGAGGAACAAGAAATAAACGAAGCACTACAAGCATTTTTTTTAAATTACACCATCACCTAATCTTTTTACAATCATAGAGATAAAAAAGGTAATCAAAAATAACCTCAACCCTAAAAAATCACTAGTTTACGACCTAATCACCGGAAATTTAGTTAAGGAAATGTTAAGACTAGACTACTTTCCTATTCAAAGGAAGATCTTTCTTACCAAAACTCGACAAGCTGCAAAAGGAGGTCTCCTTCCACAGACCTATCAATCTTTTGCCCATTATGGGCAAATTCTTTGTTAAAAATTGCTTACTACAAAACTAAAACCTATTATAGAGGATTTAAACTTGATACCAGACCATCAATTTGGGTTTCGAAAGGGTTACTTAACAATACAACAAATATACAGGATCGTAAATGAAATCAACTCAACATACGAGGAAAAGAAGCACTGCACTGCGGCATTTCTGGACATAGACGTCTATTATAAAAACTAAAAAAAAAACACTTTCTTATTTCTAGAAAACAGGTATTTCAAATTAAAATACGGCCAAGCACTATCCGAATTATTCCCAATAAAATCAGGGGTACCACAAGGGAGTATACCAAGCCCAATGCTACACCTACCCTTTATAGCTGATTTCCCTACAAACATGTAACTTGTTACAGCAACGTTTGTAGACGACTAAGTTGTTTTAGTCAGACACGAAGATCCCACGGTTGTTACCACACTTCTCCAACTGAACTTGTATGAAGTGGAAAAATAGGATAAAATTTGAGAGTTGAGATTAACAAAGAAAAATCAACCTTTATTACATTAACCAGATGTAAAGGTGTCCCACCACCCATCTACATAAATAACATCTTATTATCGTAAGCAAACGATGTGAAATATTTAGGAGTACACTTAGAAAAGGGACTAACGCGGAAAAATTATGTATGGAAAAACCTCAAACAACTGGGTCTTAAAATCAGGAAATATTATTAATTACTTTAACGAAAATCTGGGTTATCTCCTACCAATAAGTTACTAGACTACAAGGTAGCACTAAAATCAATATAAACTTACAGTCTACAATTATGGGGCACAACAGCTAATTCAACTAAGAGATGAGGACGAAAACATGGCCAATAATACTAACGTATCTAAAAGTCCTTGAAAATAAAAGAAAAAGACAAAAAGTAATCAAACACTGAATCAATCATTTACGTTGATAATAATAAAAAATTTATAAAGTGCATTATTTGTAAAACCAATGAGCTGCCTAAAAAATTTCCATTATAATCCAATATACAAGATGCCAAAACTTTACTCATACTAAATTTGGAAGCTACTAAAGATTTAAGAGACCCCTACCATCAAGTTTGCCCAATATGTCAAAATAATAGCCCATGAGAAAAGTTAGCAGAAGAAAAAGTCGAACTATATATAGCAAAGGTATTCACACCAAACTTTAACGAGATTGATAAAGACAATAACACCTTTCTCGATGTACCCTTCTAGCTATCTCTATCAATAAAAAAATTTATAATTAATGAGCTACGAAACGAGATAAAAATGTTAACTAATAAAAAGAGTCAAGTTTTGACCTAATTAGAGGTCTCATACCAAAACAGTACCAGAAATAGGAATATAATTTTTAATAGCGCTAATCAACGCAGTGTTATGTGTAACATATTGGCCTTTGCAACTAAAGTTCGCGCAATTTTCTGTAATCCAAAAATTCTGGAAAGCTATCAAAGGAGGTCCAATCTTACCGACCAATTAACTTACTACCTGTTGTTTACAAACTTATCGAGAAGCTAAAACTAAACCAAATTAACGAAGATAATAATCACTTTATTGGAAGCTCTATTATTCAGCAATATTTCTGGATGTTAGACTAGCTTTCGACTGTATATGGTGCCATGGGCTGCTGTTTAAAATAAAATATATCTTTTCACATCAATATTAACTTCTGTTTAAATTTGTTAAATCGATACATCCAAACCAAACTTGGAGATGAAATCTCGCAATAATACTCAATCTCTGCTGGAATTTTTTAAGGCAGTGCTTTATGTCCGCTTCTATATCTGTTATGCACTGCAGATCTTCTGACTACGCCCAACACACCACTAGGAACATTGTCTAATGACACTGCCATCTTTGTATGCTATAAAGCTACAACAAACTTCCTGCAAGAAGGACTAAATACAATAGAAAGCTGAGAAAAGGTAAACAAAACGACGTTCACAACAAGATGATTACAGTTCCCACCTGTAATGTTTAACAACGCTCTCATATCGTAAGCAGACGAAGTTAAATACTTGGATTATTATATGGGCAGAAGGGTAACGTGAAAACGCATATCCTAAAAATACTTATTTACAAAACCGTAACTAGCTAGCTACATAATTAGATAGCTACAAGGAATTGCGACAGATTCTTAGAATACCATAACGACCTCCTTACACCACCAATGCACCAACCAGTGTCAGGAAAACTTAAGCGCAGGTGACTATGAGACCTTATAGAATAACGTTGCAGCTATATCTCTTCTAATCTTAAGGTGGAGAAAGGCGAAAATGCTATAAAATTAGCTCATAGAATTAATTTATTGTACTAATTCTGATTGCCTATATCAATAATAATAATAAAAGCGAAAAATGTTAGTGACGTAATAACATAACAGTGCGTATTATTGGTTGCAGCTGTTTGCTTTACGATTGTTTTTCTTTTTCTCTATATTAGTATGCATAGTTTTATTTCTTTGTACGTCATTTTAGGCGCAAAATCTCTTTTTAATTTTTCTCTTGTAAAATGTAAAAATACCTGACTTTCATTATATAAAATTTATCCAATTCCATTGTTTGAGAATAAAATAGTCCGGTTTTGATTAGACAATTTCAGTAATTTTTTAAAAATTTATTGAAATACTAAAAATGGTGTTTGCACGTGGCACAATTTACTGCTATATTTATTTAACTGCGTTATGATTCTCTGTTGCACTATACCTATTGAAAATTTAAAAATTATTGAAAAAAAATATAGGAGGATAAAATAATATTTGATGTGTTTCAATGCATTCAGTGTATCCAATATACCAATTTAAAACGTCTGTTATAAAAATTTAATATTATTATATACTTATCAAGAAAATTTATGATCATCTAAAGTTTATTTGTTCTTTATTTATGCGCTAGTATAAATAAATATTCAAATTAAGCGTTTTTGTAATTATAAGCAGTAAAACAAACTTGACGCTTACAACTTTCTATGGAGCCCAGAATTAGGCTCATTGTGTACTTTTCGGATTAGCTGTAACTTTAAACAAACAGAAATACGAAACAAGCAAATGCAGCTATCAAAAAGAATTTCCGTAAACTCCTCCAGGAAAAACAGCACCCGCTAGTCAGAAAACTAGATTGATATGTAAGGGTAGCCTAGAATGACAAGGGACAAACGTATCTGTCCCGAGTTGCTTGTCTAATCGACCAGAAACGGGCGGAATTAACACGGGAAAACGAAGCCGAGAGACAGATAGATGTCTGCACACATGAGAATTGCACTCGCGAGCTCCCGTGTCCAAAACAATGCTTGGCTTCGCTGCCCAATAAAAGCAAAGCTAAATGAAGTTGCATTCGCTTCCGAGGAACGCTGAGCCACGGTTTATGCAGTTCATTGGGTCCGACGAGCCAATTTAATACTTCAAATTGTCGAAAACGCTGCGAAGAATAAAAAAAAGCGAGACCGGGCAGTTATTATCGCATAACAATGGCATCTGTGCCTTGTAGCCGGGGAGAAATTTAATTTCGGCTGTACCACGAGAGGAAATTTTTTAGTTTAATATGCAAGTGAAATAAATTATGCATGAGATTTACATTATGACATATGCTACATTGAATAGTTTTAATATTTTCTTTTAATTTCATCATAATACGAATATTCAATCTGAAATTAAATGGTTTGATTAATGGTTACTTCAGCAAAAGCTACTGATTTGGCAAGGAAAGTGCTATATTGAATAGTGTAAAATGATTGTTATTTCTTCCGCATGCCAATTATCTTTTAAGGTAACACTTTTTCACTATACATTTTGTAATTTAATTGTTTACAATGTTTTAGATTTTTGTTTACTTTATTAAAGTAATATAAAAATAAAATTACACAAAGTTATTTTTTCATATAATTCTTATAACACAAGAAATATACAATCATAATTCGTAATATCCATTATTCACTCCCCACCGATGACATTACCGACAAACTAAAACAATATGGACATTCAGTACGTAAAATAATAAATATAAGATATAGAGTAACTAAACAACCTCTAATAATATTTTACGTAGACTTCAAATCAAAAGAAAATAATAAACAAATATACGGAATACAGTATTTAGGCAACACAAAAAGGGTAATAAACCCACCTCATAAAAAAGAAATCTAATCTGATGTACTAGATGCGATATGATCACTCTAAGACCTTACTAATACGTTAAATGTGGCAGGGGACTTATATCGCCCGATTGCATAAAACCCAAAACTATAGCTGCTAAATGTGCGTCATACCGCTAGTTACAAAAAATGTACGGTTTATCAGGATCTGCTTAATGCAAGAAGAAAAGCAAGCAGACAAATGCCATACACTTCAAAGAACCATCAATCATTCCAAAATTAAAATACATTTGGAAATAATCCCCCTAAAGAGACACTAAACTATGTATCCTATGCACAGATAGCAAGAGGTACAAATTCAAGCAGCCCAACTACACATTTAAGAACCCAAATAAATGCACTCCTAAATGAATTCAAAACAGTGTTCTCACAATTCACAAACCAGAACAGTATGATTTTAAGCATGCTTTCCACAGTAATAAACAAATTAAGTAATCAAAATTAAATTAATCTGCATCGTCGAGTGGAATGCAAGTGGATTAACCAACCATAAAGCAGAAATAACAAATTTTATCTAACATAAAAAAATTGTTTTGCTGTGTTCAATATGTCGAAATTTGTGCTAAATAAAGAACATTAGCGGAAAGCATTAATTTTCTGTTTTTATTTGAAGAAAACTGCTGCTGAATCATATCGATTACTTTGAGAAGCTTATGGTGAACTTGCTCTATCGCAAGATACGCGTGAACGATGGTTTCGGCGTTTCAAAAACGATGATTTTGATGTCGCAGACAAGAAACACGGAAAACTGCCAAAGAAGTATGAAGATGTGAAATTGCATGCAATGTTGGACGAAGACGATTTACAAACACAAAAACAACTCTCAGAGCAATTGAACGTTAGTCAACAAGCTGTTTCCAATCGCCTACGAGAGATGGGAAAGACTCAGAAGGTAGATAGATACCACATGAGCTGAACGAGAGGCAGATAGAAAGGCGTAAAAACACATCTGAAATTTTGTTCGAACAATACAAAAGAAAGTCGTTTTTGGATCGTATCGTTACTGGGGATAAAAAGTGGATATGGAGAATTCCAAGCGCAAAAAACCATAGATAAACCGAGGCACACCATCTACATCAACCGCAAGATCAAATCGCTTTGGCAGGAAAACGATGCTCTGTGTTTAGTGGATCCAGAAAGGTGTGGTCTATTATGAGCTGTTAAAGCCTGGTGTAACGGTTAATACCAAACTTGCGGATAGCTAATTGAAGTTCGTAGTTGGAGCAGAATTTCTTACCGTGCAATGTGTTTTTCAATATATCAAATACAGCGTACTCGTTGTAAACAAGGTTTGGAAATATGGGGTGTAAGAAAGCATAGTATACTCGAAAGTATATGGGGTAGCAACGGTATGTTGATTGATATATTTCTGTGCTTACGAGGTCTAACCAACTTATTAGCATACTTTATTCTCAATTCCATTTGTTTTGAAATAAACAATCTCGGTTGTGGCTTCTCAGCATGAGGGTTCACAATGTGATGACATTCTCCTAAGCGAATCTCGCCGCTCATTGTGCACAGACCTTTGTCGTGTTAAAGTCCTCATGAATGTTAGAATGCAGTATTGCATCTGTCAATGCGTCAAATGATTTATTTGTTTGCTATTTTCAAGCCGGATATATGTTGTATATGTGAATTACACGCATTTGTTTGCTAGTGGTAGACACAAAGAGGTCTACTTTAGAGAATTAATATTAAGAGAAATTATGCCCCAATCCTAAGCTCTATCTATTCTTCACTATTTTCTAAAGAACAACAGAAATACTTATAACCGTTTATTTCTGCAGGTAAACTAGTTGATGTAATAAAAAGGACATAAAATTCAATTACTAGGAATGAACGAGGTACAAAAAAATGGAGCATACAAATCTGATGGTACTATTCTAGTAAAAAGATAACCACCATTAAACAGAAGGAAAATCTCCCCCTACTTATAAGAACTGATATTATTAATTAATAAAACACGCTGTGAACATTAATATTCTTGAAGTTTATGTTGCCCCAGCAGAAAAAAATGATAAAAATATGGAAAATTTACAAGCAAATATAAATCGTGTCAAAGCAGTTAAAAACGTGAAATTATAATAATAGTGAACGATTTTATCATTAAAGTTGGCAAAAGTGGAATCTTGAATATAGTGAGTAATTATAGACTTGGGGAAAGAAATGATAGCAGTAAAATGTAACCAATAAATAATATAAAATGCTCATACGAAGGCGATACGCGTTTGTAATAGTAAATAAACGTTTCAGAAATGGTTTTAGAAGCTAAAGACGTAATTTGGGACAGACGGATGTTCAGATCATATTCTGTTAATAACAAAAGAAATTTTAACGGTAAAAGAAAAAAACTAATCACGAATACAAAGCTTAAAAACACAGAAACTAAAAAAACTAAAATAAATAACAGATGATAACTAGTACACAAACTTACTGCAAAAACACACAGCAAGTATTAGATGCGAGTGGGAAAGAAGTGCTAGCTAAAAAAATAACAAATTTTAAACACAAGTGGATAATCGATAAAATATTGACACTTATGGACTAAAACAGAGGATACAAAAATATAAATAATAACAAATATTTAGAAACTAATAACATGATTAAAAAATAGGTAGCAGAAGGATGCTCAAAGATTGAATAGTTATAAAATAAACAAGAAAAATTTAATACACACAAAACATTGAAAAAAGCAACGAGTAATTACAAAAAATATCACTAAACTATTAGAGACAACAAGGGTGATAAAATAATTGAAAATACAAAACTTGAAAAAGCATGAGAATGATATATTGTTCAAGTTTTTGATAACAATTGACTTGAAGTAAAGGCCCACAAACCGGAAATTCTAAAATCAGAAGTAGAATATGCAATAGGAAATGCCAATAATGGTAAAGCGGTTAGATTAAACAATATACTGGCTCATATTTTAATGTTAATAGACGATACCAATATAAAATGTTTAACGGAACTCATTAATCATATTTATTATAAAGAAAAATTTTCAGACGATTGGTTAGAATTCTTATTCATTTTACTTCCTAAAAAATAATGTAAAAACATTAACGATTAATCAATATGTTAAGTCATGCCTTGAAAGTGCCATTTTGGAATTGATAGTTCATAGTTTAAATTTAAAAGTAGATTAGAAATAAGAAATGTACTACTTAGTACAAATTATCTACTACGAAAATATAAAGAATTTATGTTTTCTAGATTTTCAAAAATTTTTTGATAAAATTCAATATGAAAAACAGTACGTTAAATATGTACAATTAATAAAAGACTTTGGTAATAGACTGCAGTGGTACCTACATGTATAGAAAAAAAAAACAGAAAAACAACTAACCAAAAAGGGTGTAAAGGTTGTGTCCTTTAACCGGTGATATTTAATATATACTCCAAATGCATATTTCAAAAGACACTATGGGAGAGTACCGAAATTAAAATCAGGGGGAAAATTATGAATAATATAAGGTATGCAAATTATACTGCATCAGGAAGGAAACAAACATCATGGCTTATTATCCGTAAATAGACGGGACGGACTTACTGTGGACCAATTGTTTAGAATAGCTGATGATGGAGATCAGCTTAGTTAAGTGGTAGCCAATCTCAAGACCATACAAAAGGTACACAAAAAGAAGAAATGTAAATTTATTTTTATATTTTCAGTACAATCCTTGCCTTTTCTATACACTTACATGAGTATCCGAAGAAGTTACCCCTTTACTCCAAAAAATCACGCCGTCCATCGCTGCTCACAATTATCTGCTTTCATGGTTTTAAATTTTCACGACAACCTATTTTCTACCTTTCTGGTAGGATCACATGACACTATAGTCTTATCTAAACATACACACTAAGCGCGCATTTAATTATGTGACAGAACCGGCGCTTGGAAGGAGAATGTTAATTATTTTTGAACACCCTAATAATTTATCATTTTTAAAGTTGTTTACGTATGTCAAACAATAAAAAACAATCCTTTTTAATTTCTCTACTTACTATTTATTAGTTTTTTCGAAATGCGGGTAAAAGAGAACTGGAATTACTATAAATAAAACTAGGAATTTAATCAAAAATAGTAAATTATTGTTAAACTATATTAACAGTTTTTTATACAGTAAATATTTTCTGTTATCGAAAATATTAAATTATAATTATAATTATATATAGTTTATTTCACAAAAAATTTCTTAAAAATAAATAAATGTAGGACCACAGCACCACAGCACCACAGCAACAACTATAATTAACTGCTGTTGATTTTAGAATAATCGATTTAATGCTTTGCAAACAGGCTGGAGGGTACTGGTAAGAGCACATTCGGTACATGGGTAGTAGCCTCATTCATATTCAGATAGAAGAGGTAGTCTGCTTAATTGATAGTCTACAGGAAGCTGGCGGAAGTTTATGGTTCCTAGCAGATCAGTTGCTTCCACTATTAATAAATCTGTCGAATATTGATTAGGTTCTAACGCACTGTTTACATTCCACGGGTAGATGCAATATTCGTAGCGTGGCAAAATTTAAGTAGTTTGCACCTAAAACTTTTCTCAGTAACGTATTGAATAACTTAATTTTGCTCTTGTTTAACTTATTACCTTAATATCCTTTTATTTTTGTTTTATTAATATTAAAAAATGTGCAAAAATATTATTTTATGAACACTACCTAAAATAAAATCCGTAGTTCGTTAAGTTTTTTGCATGTACTGTAACACTACTGAAACAGGTATAGATTTTTTAAGTCTTAAAAACTGTATTTGCAGTATTTATGCACACTGTATTAAAAGCTGTAGCGAGCTAAGCTGTGTATAAAGCTCTAATTGAGAAAATATATCGAATGAAAGCTATGGTTGCGCAAACCCCGTTCCGTTTTTAGTTTTTGAGCGCGAACGCACAGCTTTGCTGCAGGACTGCATAAAGCCACACTGGAAAATGCGCTACATGTGTTATTATCATTAACTTCAATTAGCACAGCTGTGAATTTGCATTCGTGAAGTTACGACTTTGTAGCGCATAAAATAATTTACATAACTGGCAAAGCTTTTATGCTCAAAACGCGGCAGTCCTTTAGGCACTAACGTTTTTCACATTTCAGCGGGTTAGTAGTTTCAGTCCGCTGGAGCTGTCTATTATTGGGTTCGGTAAATCTAATTACACCCAGCTAAATCTACAAAGCGGCTTTGCGTTTTTCGGGTTATTGTCGGAACTGCAAAATATGGGCAGAGTGTATGATGAATACTGCCTAAACCTGTAGATAACTGCGCCAGAACAGGGTACGTTAAAAAATTAAACTTAAAAACCAAATGGAGCGTTAAAAATGGTTATTTATCTCTTGCAAAATATAATAAGATCTTGAAAGAGCTTCTTAATAAAGATTTTAGGTTCATTAGTTACTTATTTAATACAATCTTAGTTGCCACAATTACTATAATTCTTAAACTGAGAAAACATTGCTCTTATAGATCTATCAGTTTATTGGTGATACTACTCGAAGTATTTGAAAAAGTCTTTTAAGTAGAATTGCCCCTATTTTGGATAACAATTTAACTGATTAATAGTTTAGATTTTGCAGGTAACATGCTACCATTGGAAAAATTTATAGATGTTTTGACGAGAAATGTATACTAATTCGCAGTATTTTTAAATAAACTCTGCCACTATAAAACCAAGAGCATACTTTTTTTAGATTACTATCTATTTATTAAATCAGACCGTGCAAATGGATTTTTCCTGATGAAATTTAAATAATATTAAATTTTTCTATTTTCTATCCCACGACAGTGTTCTGGGTCCAATATTATACATCTTGTATACAGGAGGTCTTCCTACCTTTAGAAGTACATTGATTGCAACATATTATGACTAGAATCCTCTTCTGATCCGCAATATAATATTGCAAAATCTTCAATGTCACGTGAATCTCCTACAACGATGGTTCAAGAAGTACACTATTTGTTTGGATACAAATTCAAAATTTCTTTTAAAAACAAGGTTTTTAGGGTGATTTTGGAACGCGTTTTTGGCGCACCCGGCATTATTGTACACTTAAACCGACAACACCGTTATAGTAGAATTTAATCGATCTAAAGAATGCCGAAAACCGCATCTCGCTATCTCTTTCCGTTTTCGATACCTGGAATTTTGTTTAAACTTTACCACTATTTTCACCAAAAAGACGTTGAGGTGGCCATGTTTAGTTTCTTCAATGTGGTCGAATTAGTGATCCATGATGGTGCGGTTAGAAAGAAAAGATTGTTGAAAAGGGGGTGTAACACATTTGTATATTTATACTTCCAATTTATACTCCCAATTAAAAAGCCAAATTTGACTTAATTCTATTACAACACAGTTGGCCTAGTATCAAGGATAGACTTGGTAGAGAGTGAAGAGAACCCAATTGATTCATGTTCGGCAATAAATCACAAATTCCTGACATAAAAAATGTAAGCTCTTCTAAAAGTCAAGTAGCTAAAATAGATTCATGGAGTACGTCAAAAGGTTTCGGAGAAGGATAATTAAAAGTAATATTACATAAATAATAAACTACGTACGGTACTCGTAGTTAATAAATTATTGTTTATTTGAATAAAAAAATGAACGAAAATAATTTAGATCAAGCATGATATATCTGTTGAAACAAATCAAAACTAATTCAGCAGATCTATTGGATTAAAATGCAAGAATTGAGAATAAAAAAGGAAAAGTAATCTAGAATTAATAAGAAAAATAAAAGTATTAATTAAGAAGAACATAAAGAAGAATATAACAATACAAGAGGGTAGAGGAAAGGACAAAGTGAATTGGAATAAAAAAAAGGTAAGGGTTATTTTAACAAGTAATAAAATAAAAAATTAAAATAAAAATGCAAGATACAGCAAGGTTAGGACGATAAAACGGAATAAAATAATTAAACTTGTGGAAAAATAAAAGAAAAATTATGGGGCCCCAAGAAAACTGATAGGCTCGAGATTTGTCCAAAGAGTTAGTGAAGCAATAAAAACTTGTAAGAGAACAGTGAACAATAAATAGAGCTGTAAAATTAGTTATAAACTGCAAAATTTTTACTAATCAACAATTAATCGATTGGAACAACAAGGAATAGGCAAAGCTGAAATACACGATGATGGAGCACAAAAATTTAGTAAAGACAAAAGAAAAATATAAAAATAGCTGATGAAAGATAATTTGCAAGGAAAAATAAAGAGTAAGAATTACAACTTACTTAAAATAAAAAGAATTATAAAAATGCGGCATTAAATAACAAAGAGGAAAAAAATAAAATTTGGTACAATGAATATTAAGAATATGATTTAATGGGGGAGGGAATAGATATGGAAAAGATATTTTTTCTTTTGGTGCTTTCAGTTACGTGTTACAATATTTTGTTTTCATTATTTAATATTAGAATCAGGTTTTTGATGTATTTGTTAATAAAAACATTGTATTCGTTGAGGAATTGACTTGGGTATATGAGCATTTAAGGAGCTTGAACTATGCCCGCTGTGCAGGATATATCTGATTTTGAGACATTTGTTTATTTATAGATGGTTAATCCTTATTCCCTCCCTTTATAATCTTCTTGAGGGAAGGTTTATGAGTAACGAGCTACAATTGTGATAACGTGTTTGAAGAATTAACCTATTTCTGTAGGCAAAGGCTGCCAGAAGCCCTTAGTTAGTAGCATTGCGTGTTCCACAACTCTGTTGATTTTTCTGACGTCTTTAAGGATTATACTAAAAATCAGAATTCTGTTGGTGCATCATGGTATTTTTATTCAAAACAATGAACTTGTACCTTGGCAGCACTTGAGTCATGTTATTATTTCACTGCAAGGATTAGGTTAGAACTACTTAAAAGTGCTTCAATAGTGTAGTTTAATACCAGATAGCGTAACAACAAAGACTATTCTATGTGACTCTTTATTTTTTTCCAACAGTGAGTTAATTAGGAAGTATTTTTCTAATCCATTTGGAGAATGTAAGAAATACATGTTACCAAGCTTTTCTTAGTGCTATTGATGATATGCTTGTAGACAGCTAACTACTAATCTATCAAGAAACTTTCCTTATTTAAGATAATTTGTGCAAAAAGTTGTTATTGGTCTTCTCTATTATTCTCCGTTACTAAAATCTTATTCTAATATAACACCTTGTCCTCATTTATGAACACAAACCTGTTATATATTTACAACGTACTTCCCTGTTGTGTGACGTTCTCAGTTAAAGGTTTTTCTCTCCTAAAGATGCGCAGGTTTAAAAAGTTGACAAAATACCAATATCACTATTTCTCACAGCTGCCTCCACAGAACGTGTTTTAATTTTTGTTATCATTTAGCGAAGTGAGCACCTGAAAATACTGTAGAATGTAGAATAGAGAATATCGTTTACAGTTGTCAGGTCAGCGGACATTTGATCGCATATTTTATACAGCAATAACACTTTATGTGAATGTAGCGTATTATGGACACTTTTTCCAACGTATGATCTTTCCTTAGGTATTCCTCACTACATATTATCTAAATACCATATAATTTTTATGACTATTTTCGACTACATCTATTTTTTTTGTTCTGTTTTTTATGTATGTATTTGTCTTCTGATTTTTTACTAATATGTTCATCATTAAATGTTCTGTAGCATGTTGGGTCTTTTGTAGAACATTGACATTTTTTTATGTTTTAGCGTTCTAGAATATTACAGAAAGTATGTATTAGACATTTTCATTTTCAGATGTAATGTAATATTTCTGTTATTTGTTGTATTACTTAATTTTCCATAAGGAATCCATTATTTTTTTACGCCTATAGTTTTTGTTATTTGCAATTCATAACTTACCATTTTTTATATAATTTTGTTGTCTATTTGTTTATCATTTTCACTGTAATCATTATTATATAATGCCTTAGATGGTTAATGCACTGATCATTTACGTTAATTTTTTTAAAATTATTCTATTTTTAAACAGGCTTCCTGGTTACACTTCTATTTTAATTAGAGCTGTGTTAGTAAATTTGTGTAAGAGATAAGTAGTTATTGAGGTGTCGTATTTATTTTAGCAGGGAAATTCGAAAAGAAACCTCTGTTTGCAAATACCCAATAAATAGAGGAAGGTAGTTCAGTAGATGTTGTAGTTTATTCGTCTGCTAGATCAATTGGAAATGAACGCTGCTATATCCGATATTTGGACTTTCTGTACGTTTCACAAATCTTTTGGAATGTTTTGAACGAGGTAGTAATAAAAATTTTGGCATGTCGCAAGCTCTGCCCGTTGGGCATCAAAACTTCTGTCTGAGCAGCACAAAACACACAGAATTAGTGTTACTTTGTACTTTTTGTGTCGTTATGCTAAGATAGGAGAATAATTTCTGAAAAGAATCGTGACCAGTGATAAGGCCTGGGTGTTGCACTATTTTTCGATGACACTGCACTTCAAGATATTCTCACGGAGTGGCTTCATTCCCAGGCGGAAGTGTTTTTTTACAAAAAAAATTTAAGTTTGGTATTTGCATGGCAATTATTTCAAAAAGTAATGCAGTGTTGCAGGCATCTAATTTGTATAATAAAGGCTCGATATCTACGCGTGTATTTGATTGATAACAAAACGGAGTTTTTTCCCAAATATTCCTCGTAATAATTACTATTGGTTTCTATTGTTTTTTTAAATTTAGTTCTACTGTCTATAATTCAGGTTATAAATGAGTTTTCTTAATCGATTATATTTTTTTATTAATAAATTTATTGTTAGCAGATGGGCTTTATATATGTTCTCGTGGCTAGTATTTATCTAATTTTAATATTAAATAAATTGTAATTATTCGAGTTAGGAGTTTATATAAAAGTAAAATAATAGAGAATTTTTTACGTCTTCGGTATTTTGTCTTGTAAATATGTATTTAGTAATTTTGTAATTATTACAATTAGCTTATTTAACTTATTTTTGAAATATAGGGCAACCATTTTGAAAGTACATTTTCAACAAGAAATTTTGACATAAGTGGATTTGCAAAAATTTTATATTTTTGTTTCCTTCTATTGTTTCTTTAAATATTTCTTATTTGGTTCTCATTGAGCTTTTAATATGTTTCCTGATTAGTTTATCAAGCTTTGCATGGTCTATTGTTCCTTTTTTGTATTTTTCTTTCCATATCCTATGTATAAGAAGGAAAGTAATGTAATTGGCGGAAATTTGACCTACCCAGTTTTTCACATTTCTGGACGAAATATAGTCTCAGGACACCAAAAAAGTTGGTTTCAGCCATTGGTTCGTGTGCGTGCGTGCGTGCGCGATCGCGCGCGCGTGTGTGTCGGTCTGTCAGTAAACAGGATATCTCGAGAACCGTAGGAGCTAGAGACTTGAAATTTGGTCGTAAGCGGTCGCGAATCTAAACGGTTGAAGATACAAAAAATTCATGAGAATAAAAATGATTTGTTATCATGAGATAAACATGAATTTAAAATAAATGTTGGTAAAATAGGAACTCGAAAAAAATTGAAGCTTAGGATTTTTAATATACCGGGTGTTCATAAAATGTTTTAGGAAATTTATATTATCGGATAGATCAAACCGAGACGAACAAAAAATGACAATGAAATTTTTTGATCGGAGGTCAAATAAATAAGTTATAGCCGATTAAAAATTAATTAAACGGACCAATCACAACGCGCTCGGAGCGCATGGCCGCTAGGAGGGAGCACGCAGGCGATAATGGCGAAGGCCGTGCGACCGAGCTCGCACGGTTACCTTCAGTGACGTAGCAAAATTTTAAGTACGAGTCAATTATTGTCTTGTACTGTTTATTTTAATCAGATTCCGAGTGTCGGACTCGCGCCTCGTCCTTTTTTAAAATAACAAATTCCGGGACGAGAGCAGCGCAGGGCCGAGACGATGGAGCCGGTATGATATATAATAATAGGATAAGGACACTATTTTAAAGTCTTTTCCATTTGTTTTTAAGATTTTTATATAATTGTTGCTTCTTAAGCTTTTCATTTATTGCTATTTTTGCTCAGAATTTAGTATTAATGCTTACAAATTAGTAAAAAAAATATTTAACCGTAGTAACAAATAAGTTAATAAAAGAATAAAGTTAAAAACAATTATGGAATGTCTTAGAAGTTATCTACAAAAATAAAATGATAACATTATTTCCACAAACGACTACTGGAAACCATAAAAATATCGATTAATTGTGCGCAGTAAATAAAGTTGATGTTCAAAAGCAGAAAACCTTTATCAGTGAGAAATTGTACTATAAACATATTAGTACTTGACTTTTCTAAACAAAAACGTGAATAAAAACGTAGCGCAAAATAAAGCTAAAATTAAATACAAAATTTAGAATCATAAGATATCAACCTAATTAATCAAAAACTATCGTTTAGGGCCAAATATTGATGAAAACAATAGATCAATGTATATATTTATCGTGAGAGCGAACATCATATCAAAACTTAGATTATCAGATTTTGAAGATCTCTTTGAAGATACAATTAAATGTATATTTTTAGTTATCGCATCTGTTTCGTCTTAGTTTTGCAGAATGAATTAATTGTTTTTCTGAGATAATGCTCATGTGCTAAATTCTTTTTTTATTTTAAAAGTTCAGATCAATTTTTTTGTTAATTAGAAGTGGATATTTGAAGGTTACGCTGCTCACTTTGATATGTAATGTTGTCACGTAAACTTTGTAGTTAAGATTAAGTTTACTTGAAATGGTGCTCATGTGTTTACGTTTCCTTTTTTATTTTTAGTTTAAAGGAACTTAAATTTTGTTACTGTTAAAGCAGACATTTCTTGGTTATGCTAATCATTTTGATATTTACAATTTGTAGTTTTAGCGTATAATCACCGCAAAATTTAAATAATATACAAATAACAAGATGTACAAGTTTATCACATAACATTATAGCACACTTTCAAATTGAATTGTTAACAAAATCGGTTAAGTTATTAATCTTTATTTTATCACCGAGAGTTGCCCTTGTATATATTATTAAATAATTAAGTTACTCAAAATTAGTTACTAATTGTTTGTTTTGTGTAACTAAATCAAATACAGCACCTTTATCTGTAAATTATGTATGCGGGTAAGCGTAAAGCTCAGTAAATTTACTAACGGACGGCTGCATAGGCCTATCAAGACTAAAGCTGGTTAATCAAATTGAGTCGATGGAAAGTAATCTCGGCATTGTATACAATAGAATGAAGAATGATGATAAATATGGTAGCTTATCAAGAAAATCTCCGTGTGTCGTAAAGATTAATAGCGTTTCTAGACGTTATAGTCTTATTTTAGGTTAATTATAATAAAAATGTTATATATTTGATTCCAATTTTAATAATTTCAGTAACTAAAATTTATTGTACGAGAAGCCGTTATGTCTATAGACATTTTTAAAATATTTTAAAAGTATATAATTATGGATAAAATTAATTAAAAAAATAAAATACACTAAGTTTGTAAAGTTTCCATTAAAAGACGTTATTTTAAATTTGGTGCTATTTTTTAGCTATTAATGTTAGAACTGTGATATGCGAATGGTAAAAATGCTTGCGCAATGTATTACAATTTGAAAAATTTAGTATAAAAGTTTTAAAATTTTGTGGCAGTTCGCTTGAAATAAAGCGCCGCTTTGTCGCGCAGTAATTGTGAACTTAATAGAAAAGTTTGAGCTTTCGCTCAAGTTTTGGATATGAAAAACCCAAAGCGTACTCGGTCATCTAGATCTATTGAAAATTTCTCGACTGTAGCTGAAAGTGTTGCAGAAGAGTCACATTTATCGATTTCAAGACGTTCGCAATAAATGGGCATTTGTAATGCATAAGAATCTAAATGTTTACAAAGTCCATCTAACATTAGAACTTATCCCAGAAGTTGATGAACAATGCCCCATATTTATATTGAAGATTTTTTTAAAGAAAATTGTCCTGAGCGAGAAGGTCCATTTATACCTTACTAGTAAATAAGCAAAACTGTCGCACTTGGATGTCTGAAAATCTAAGAGAAATAATCAAGAAATATCTGCATACCCGACGAGTTACAGCTTGGGGTACTCTTTGGTTTGCTATCATCATTGGTTTATATGTATTCAAGGTTGGTACTGGTAAGACAACTTCAGCGAACGATGTGCGTTATCATAAAATGCTGACCAACTTTTTTGGTTAGAACTATTTTTAACAGACGCGGAGAAATTGCGTCATTGCACGAGAAATTTTCTGGATGAGTAATTTCTTAAAATGAAGACTTCAACTGGCCGCTCAGAGCATACGATCTGACGCTATTAGATTTTTGGGGTTCGTCATAAATAAGATCTACGTCAATGATCTTTTTTTTTAATTAAATAATCCTTTCTGGGCATTTATGGGTTTATAATCTGATCGTAACATTGATCAATAAATAATTTGATTGTAAATTTGGATTTGGAGTTAGTCCACCCTATTCATAGCACTTGCCGTCTCGTTCTCTGATAATTTTCAGTTATTATAAAGTTGTTGTTCATTTTGTGAAAGTTGATAATTTTGTTGGAATAACGCATTATTTTGATGATCACTTCATGTTGGGATTGAGGTACGGGTTGTTGTTGGAAAACATATTGAGTGCGATAATTTACGACCGTATTAAGGTCGCCAGACATCATTCGTGTGCAACGATACTCGTTTATTTTTAGCTTCGGGACAGAAATCTCTCAAGAATTGTTTATCAAACAAATGATCTAGCAATGATTCAAGCACTTAAAGATAATATCAGAACTGTAGTTATATAAAATAAATATTTTGTATTCCATGATGAATAGCAGAATTTGCGCTCTATATTTAAATAAAATTATTCATTAATTTTCAAAGCAAGTCGTTTTTTATAGTTAAAATGACACCTCCTACTGGATAACCTTTTAGTAGCATATTCAATTCACACGTTGTATCCTGTTTTAAAATCACGATTAAAGTGCTCAACATGGTCATGCCAATAACACTTTCGCTACAATAATCTATTATTCCAGATATGTGCTTACTTTCCTTAAGATGTCACCAGAGCGAAAAATATGCAAGGAGAAAGAGTCGATACCACGCTCGACTACTACGCGTGGCATACATTATTCTCTAATACGCTAGCTCAAATGAGTCTTGGTGATATTACTAAGTAGACTGTCGTCACCAAGCAATATCCTAAGAGGGGTGCACTTTAGACTCTTTTTTGAAGCTTTCTCGCTAAGTTTAATGCGAAAGAGGTTTATGCACAAAGATATACTGATAACATAGACATACTCATAAACGTAATGTTCAGTGGAGTTATATCAAGCTTGATACAACAAGCTTTATAAACCACGGAAGGGTGGTGTTTCAAAGAAATACTTTCGGCTGATCCGTACGAAATCATGTTATTCACACTTAGTTTCTCGAATACAGCAATAAGGAAATCGCTTTCCTGGCCTTTTATAGACCCGAGGTCTTCTGTTGTTGTCATGTAAGCATATCCTGGACTCGTCGGTGAATATTTGACTCCAATGACCGAGGTCCCAATCGAGATGTTTGCGAAAAAATTACAGTCACTTTTGCTTTTGAACTGCAGTCAGCTTGGGACCCGTAGCTGCCTTTCTTAAGGTCAGGTTGGCTGCCTTCAGTATTCTTCTCACTGTTCAAGCGCTGGCGACCACACTTCTGACCGCATTCAGTTCTTGCTTGAGGTCAAAGCCAGTCATATGTCGATCGTTTCTGTCCGTTGTCACGCGCCTACGGCCACCTCCTTGCCGGTGGACATAGCCACCGGTTTTTCAATACCAACGGAACACACAGCTGAATGACTCAAATTTAGTTAATTTGCCACAGCCTTCTGACTAGGGCTCTCTCTCAATAATACAACTACCTGGGCCGCTTTGGAGCTGTGGTATCCATTTTTATGCGAATCACTCGAGCAATTTCCTTTACTTACTTACTTACGTCTACTTAGGATAAGTGACTGAGATGAATTACCGGATTGCAACCATAGTGTAGGCCAATCACAGTCGTTGCGCACGTGCATTTCGTAAAACCCCGTTCGTGATTCATATTTTTTTGAATGTGTCATCGGATTAATGCAATAACAACAGTTTTTTAAAGCCCAATGATAAAGATACTCTTTGCACGTTAATGTTTTTATTTTCATTTTTTTTAAACTGAAACAGGAGGCAAAAATGCGCGTGCAGCTAGTGAGTAGATTGATTTGCTTTTAAGTGTACACATTGATTGAATAAATAGCAATTTATTATTGTTCGATTTTAAATTCAATTGCAGTTTTGACATTAAAAACATTTTAGCTGCATATTTTGTATTGCAAAATAAACATGTATTGTAAATGTTACTTCATGTTGAACAAGCACCCATTTGTTTTAAATACATATAATTTGATAACGTTAAACCGATTGTTTGTATAAAAAGTAAAACAAAGTTAAAAATAATTTTTTTGTTTATTTTAAATACAAAAACATTCCCCAAAGTTTTAACCAGAATAATTAATTTAATTGTACATAATGTCAGTTGGCTTTCATATTTTGCCTATACCTTTTGCAAATTATACTTACCATTCACATTATTGTCTGCACTAAAACACACGATTTAAGTAAAACAGAATACGCTAATGGTACGTGGAAGTTTCGCTTTATTGTATAAGTTATTACATCTAGCGAGCACACACACGTTCTCAATATATTTAAGCCGTGCATTAAGGAAGCGGGTATGCTTCTGCAAGGGCTTACAGCAAGTTGTACACACCAACTCGATGCAAAGAATAAATATTTGCAGCTGCCGCGTTCAGTTTTGAGTGCGGGCGGAACTTATAATTGCATTGTTAGGGAGCGTGCACTGCACATAACTTATAATTGCCAAGTTAGCATGAAAACGCCGGAATCCGGCTGATGACACTTTCTTACCCGGATGGATTCCGGGGGCACGCGGATGCGGTGGCCGTTGTGGTTGAGTTGTCCCAGTTCCCAGTCCCGTGCCACCATCCGGAGCTCGGTGGTGTTCGGGTCTATGAGTCGCAAACTAATTACGCTGCTCTTGGTGGGCCCCAGACTCGCGAGGTCGACTGAATGGGCGTCCTGAAATACAGCTTAATAACAACTTTTTTGGCTCCTCGACTTTGTTTAACCCGTGATTGATAGTTGAGGTCAGGGAGGAACCGCTTGTTAGTCGCATTTACGCGAGGCTTACGCTCGCTCGCCTCGCATACCCGATGACTTTGGCGCCTTTTTAACGATCACCCATTAAAACTAATGGCCTCCTCTCCTAAAGTATGCACGGGGTGCTTTGGAGACTATTTAATTAATCTAAATAGAGTATTCGTGTTTACTACCAGCAATTATAGACGTCGTGGGGTACGTTTTTATAATTGTAAATTAAAACGAAAAATTGCTTAGTGCAGTTTAGCAATTTTTAACTAATAGGCAAAATTTGTATTTAAGCAAACGTGCCGAATAGAGAAACATTAAAGAAAATGAGACAATAGAAGTATAGAATATTAATAAAAGATAGTTGATATTAGTAAAAATTATTAAGCAATTTTAAGTCTTTTAATTTGGAAAGAGGGGAAGTGTGCCAATTTGTATGCTTCTTCATTTGGGTGATGTTGCAGTCGATCAAGGTAGTTGTTGGTTAATCTTTTAATTTCTTCTGCTACAAGTGGGATGTCTATGTCTGCATGAAGGGTCTTATTGCTCTTTAATCTTAATATTTTTGATTGTATTTTTTGAATTATTTTTATATTTGATGGTTTAACGCAACCCCAGAGTTCAACACCGTAGGTCCAAATTGGTTTGATGATGTATTTGTAAAGCAAAAGTTTGTTTTGGGTTCAGAGTTGGGATCTGTGTTCGCTTAGATAATTTATTTGACGAAGTTTTTAGTTAACTTGTAGTTTTTTGTTTTAAATATGCTGTTTCCAGATAAATTTCTGATCCATTGTTTTACCTAGATATTTGACTTGGTTTGTCACTAGTAGTTGCATACAATTTATTGTAACTGGCGGGCAATTGAAATTACGGTTTGTGAAGGCATAAGTTGCAGCTATTGTTACGATGTCTACAGTAAGAACTAAGTACAGGAAGGAGCCTAGGGTATTGCTTGGAGTATTCCTGATTTGATTTGATGATAAAATGATATTTTCTTATTGAATTTTGTTTGGAAATAACGATCAGTTAGATACGATTTCAGCAAAAAGTAATATGACGAGGATATATTGTATTTAAATCCATATAGAATACCATTTACTATACAAAAAATAAACAAAACAGTTATTAGTTTTACCCCTTTTTCTGACAGAGTGCTTAAAACAAATGTAGAAGAGATGAACATAATACAAGTATATGCACCCACAGCAGAGACGAATGAGACAAAACAGAATTTTACAAAAAATTAAATGAAGTATTAGAAATAATTAAGAGAAGCAGTGTAACTATAATTATGAGCGATTTCAACGCCAAAGTGGTGAAAGGAGAAGTGAAAGGATACATAGGTAGATTCGGGCCTGAAAAAAGGAACGACAGGGGTAACAGGTTATTAGAATTTTGCCAAAATGAGAATCTGACAACAGAAAGTACCTTGTTTAAATTACACATGGATATCGCCTCAAAACGGAAAAGATAAAATAGTCTGAAATCAAATAGACTACATCTTGATAAAACAAAGATTCAAAAACGCTATAAAATCTGCAAAGTCGTATCCCGGTGCTGATATAGGATCAGACCACAATCCAGTGGTAACAAATATAAAATTAAAACTGAAGAAAATTAACCGGAAAATAAAAAGTAGAGAATTTAATATGATAATAATAAAAGAGGAAAGTATAAAAGAAGAACTAAAAAAATTAGGGATAGCTTTAAAGCGATAGAACAAGAAAATAAAACTATAGAAAACATTGACAGAAATTGTAAAAATATCAAATAATACATGAAAAAAAGGAAAAAGCAATGGATGACAAGAAATTCTTGGTCTAATCGATGAATGCAGATAAAATAAGTTTAGAAATAGGATAAAGTACAAAGAACTGCAAAGAGTTATAAAAACAAAATTAAAAAAGCGAAAAAATGGTTAGAAGAGCAATGCAAAGAAATAGAAAATTGTAAACAAAAATTTGACTATTTCAACATGCATAAAAAAATGGGAAAATGGCAAACACACAGAAAAGAAAACAAATAGATGTGTTAAAACATCTAGATCAAAGATAGGAAATCGAACTCAAAGAGAAGTTAAAAATATGGACGAAATGTGCAAAATAACTATTTAATTATACCAGAAGAAACAATATAAAGAAGATTGAGATGGAAAACGGTCCTGGAATACCGATAAAAGAATTACAGCATGCAAAAAACATGAAAAACGGAAAAGCAATAGAACCAGATAATATACTTGTGGAAATTATACAATGCATAGAAGAGGAAATGCTACTAGCCCACTAGACTTATTTAACAAAATATATAGCACTAAAATTATCTCTAAATAATAGCTAATCTCTACTTTTATTACCATAACAAAAACAGTAAGTTCAAATATATGTGCTGACTACCATACTATATCTCCTTGAAGATTATACATAACAGAATATACCGAAGACTAGAAGTCGGAATATCTGCTACTCAGTTCAGATTCAGAAATAGACTAGGAACGGAGGAAATCCTGTCCATCGTAAGCATGTTGCTACAACGATGTTTAGATGTAAGAAACAGAATGTATTTGCCTGTTTTATAAACTTCGAGAATGCATTTGATAAAAGTTCAGGATGAAAAACTAATAGACTACTGAAAATCAAAAACATAGATAAATGATCATAAAATATCTATATTGGGAACAACATGCGGTAGTAACAGTTAAAGAGGGACTAACTGAGGAAATTAAAATTAAGAGAAGGGTACGACAGAAATGTATACTAACGTCTCTACTTTTTAATCTATTTAGTAAAGCAATCTTTGCAGAAGTAACGGCAATGGATAAAGAGAGAATTATGGTCAACAGAAAAACAATTAATAACATAAGATACGCAAATTATACTGCGCTGCTTGCAGATAATCCAAATTTACTACAATAATTATTAAATAATATAAACAAACTCCTGTAATGAATACGGATTAAAAATTAATTTGAAAAAAAATAAAGTAGTGGTAGTCACAAAAACACAAGACGTTAACTTTTATATAATAATTTCAAATACACAACTAGAACAAGTAAATGGATATAAGTACTTAGGGGCATGCCTTAAAATAATATTGATCAAACTAAAGAAATACCTGCTTGAATAGAAATAGCTCGCCAAACGTTCCTAAAAATGGAAAATTGTTTGTGTAATCGCAATCTTACCTTACAATTGAGAATTAGAACATTGTGCTTTTATGTTTTCACAGTCTTATTGTACGGTATGGAAGTTGGACACTCAAGAAGAATGATATCCAAAAACGGAAAAATTTTAAATGTAGAGTTATAGAAGAATCTTCAAAGTACTTTGGATTTACAGAATAACATATAAGAAAATATTTAAAATGGGAAAATAATTTGAAATTGTAGAAACCATAAAAATCAGGAAATTACAATATTTAGGACACATACTGAAATGAGAAAAATACGAAATACCACGATTAATAACACAAAAAAAAAATTATACTAAGGCTAAGCGTTGGGAGAAATTTAAAAAAGTGGCTCAACTGTAGGTCTTTGTAACTTTTAGATCAGCTGTAAATAAAATTAAAACAGCTATAATGCCAGCCAACCTCCACTAGAAAACGACAGTGAAAGAAGAAGACCCTCATGCCATACACGATAAAATGTTTAATTGTTTTGTGATATTACAATTTGTACTTCTGCGGGGAGAAGGGTTTGTTTGATAAAGTTATTGAAGTTGGGCTGTCTATGTAGTCCTCGACTTAATTTTCAATCAGCTTTATGTTCGCTGTTTCTTGTGCAGTGAAAATTTTAGAGAGGTGTTTACCAAAGATTAACACCTTTTCTTGGTCGGGTGTATCCAGCTTCTTTTCAAAGTGGTGAGATATTAAACTTAGGTTTTTTAAACTGTTTTGTCATTTTCTAAATAGAGCGATACTGTTTAGACAGTATTATATAATGTAAAGATGGCATTAGTTGACTTTTGTAAAACTTCTCTTGGCCGTCTAGCGAGTCCATTGTATTCGATTTTACCGTTACGGTTTCTACTTCTTTGCCATCTGCCTCTTGCACGTATTCTTTCTGTAATGAACTGTCTGTATGTATAATAGTATGCTGCATATTTTATTTCCATCAATTGGATACGCAAAATTGGAACCAGACTAATTTTTATCCTGACTAACTACAAAGTTTCTAAATTAGAGCAGATAATATTATTTCTTGATTTCAAAGTTAATCCATTTTAGAGATGTTTGAAGTTATGTATCAAAGTTTCTGATAAAAACATTTTTAACTCATTAAAGAATGTCATATTTTGACATGCGGACCACGTATATGTCAATCACTAGGGAAGGTCTAACACATTGACACAAACACTTTTCCTCGGATACTTAACAATGTGATCCCTCTACAATTTATGCACTCTCCTTAATCTCTTTTTTTGGATAATAAAATTATAATGTCTGTTTGCCAATGATTACGCCTTTTTTTGTTTGTAGTATTTGATTTAGTTATTATAGTAATATGTTCTTATTTGTCTCTTCCGTATACTTAAACAATTCTTTTATGATCCTGTTTTATTTTCTTCGATAATTTCCTTTAATTTGTCTATTCCGAGCTTATGACTTCTAATGCTTTCTCCCACAATATTTCTTATTTCGTCTTGTTATTTTTCAGCGTTAATTTTTATTTCCGTCTTTGTTAAGTTGAGGTCAATATCTGTTTCTGGGCAGCGTTTGACTTTTCTTACCCTCATCTTGTTTGGTTTGTTATTCTGCCTCTGTTATTATTTATTGTTTATTACTCTTGCGTGCCCATAATTTCTTCTATCCTTGTGTTTATATTTACATTAGAATTGTAATATTATTTCTTCTATTATTTATTTTTACCTATAGTTCCTCTTAAATCTTCTTTTTGTGGATTAACGTTTTCCCGATACGCTATTACTAACATATGTGTGTTCTGCGCATTAATTATGAATGCACGGCTTGCTTGAGACATATGGTATCTTATGATACCATCGTTTATCTTTAAAAAAAAGTTACCACGACTTATGCCTCAACCCTTGTATAATTACAAGGATAGATCAAAACGTAAGTTATGTCCCTCTTTATAAAGTAAACACATTAAAAAATGTATTGGACAAAATGGTATAAACATTTTTTATACTTCGATTGGGCCACCAAGATTTCTCAAATATTTTTGTATTGTGTGGTTAATTTTATTAACCACTTTGAGACTGTTTTGTTTAATTTATCATCAGTAGCAAATAATTTGTCCCTTCCTCAGAGTCTTGCTTAAGAGGACTAAAAAATGATTTCATTCGCTCAGTTCACGTTGTTGGTAGTATTTACAGATAAAGTTCGATCATTTAAATAGTCGATGCCATTTTACAATTATCAGGCTGCCATTACATTTTACCATCCAATTAGGCAATTTAATGAGCAATATAAGTAAGTAAAGCCTTGTAAGAATATTGTCGTAGTTAGTCAAAGTGTCGCTGCAAGTCCAAAAACATAGACCAGACATCATGTACAATTGTACATTTGGAGAAGCTTTCTTTAACGAATTCTCACTAAAAACTTACACATTTAGATGTATAAAATTCAACTGATCCAAGACGAAAATGATGCTGAATATACTGTAACTGTGAAAAGCTATTATAATTGTTATATAATAAACAAGTTTGATAACACCAACTGGATAATGGAGATCTCAAACAATGCATTTCCGGCAGAACGGTTACACCCGCCATATAGCTCGAGCAATAGTTGCATAATTTTACGAAATTCTATCAACTTTGTAACTTAGATCAAACGTTTCTTTCCGTAAAGTTACCTGGAATTTAAGGTCTACGTCTGTAATATATAAACAATTACCGAACTTAAGAACAAATTTGGACTTACTATCGATGAAATTGATCGGAACATGAACGAAATTATAATCGAAAATCTTGTGAAAAGGACCAAGGTTTTTGTCAGACATAATTTCCTATATTTAATTAGATATTATGTACTTTAATTGTCAATAAATATTTAATCATAAAATCAATTCAACGGTAATTTTACTTAAAATTTAAATCCGGTTTTTAATTTGGGCCATTTTTTAAACAAATTGTTTTGGAGTTCTGCACCTTATATGTTAAGGCCTTAAAAGACATGTTACGAGTAAGATTCTGGTGCGATATCTACCGTTTCTATTAAATGCAATTTGGCGTTGCGGCAGAGTTCCTCGCCAACTTTGAAGTTTCACTTTTCGGGTTTCAAAATTCGGGTCGCGCGGCGGAAAATCCCCGATTCGGCCGAAGATAAATATTTTATAGCCAGAGAAGGAATTGGGGCCGCTCGAGGGCATTTTTCAGGCGTGCGGTGGCACAAACAGTGGGGCTCTTTAAAGCAAATTAACTTTTAAATTGACCAGACCAGCCTCTGCCGGCACTAACTCGCGTGAAATACGGCTGCGAGGCTATATTTCCCGGTCGTTTCCCGCTCGGTTTGAGCACGCCACTTACCAATGAAGTTAGGATGTAGCTGTGATACTCTTCCATGAGATTTACTTCCTTGGCTTGCTCTAAAATATCTAATATATGGTCGGCTTCACAATCCAGTATGATTTGCAACACGGACGACGCTTTGATCTCCTTCAGTAGTGGCCTGTGGAGAAATAGGGCTTTGAAATATTTTGCACTTTGTAGGCTGTCACGGGCCTAACTCTTTGATCACACTTTCCTTGAGTTAAAGTAAGGTTTCATATTCAACATGATTCGAAAGGAGATATTTTTGTGTGAAAACTTATTTTAAGTCACAGAACATCATTAACAGCATTAACTGTACGTTTATGTAGCATTCTATGCAAAATTTGATGCTTCATATGATTTTGCTTATATTTTATATTAAATATAATCTTGTACAGCAATTTTCAGTTCTTTAAATTTTCATTTTTTAAATTATTTTCTCCAAATAATTGCGTAACTTTAATTTTTTCAATGTATTTGTAGAGTAAATAGATAAACTAACACTATTTTTTTATTAAAACTTTTGAATTAAAATGATTTAACTTGCGAATCTGTGGTACAACTGGAAGCCTAAATTATAAAAAAAATTATCATGAATAAGTACTTCAAATTATAATTAAATTTCAATTGTTGGATTTTGCGTTCATTGTAAATCAGCAATCAGAGTGCATTGTAATAATCTATACGCTAATATGGTGATTTAAAATATATTAGTTATAGATCTTACATTAGATCTCCTCTAGCGAAGAGAATTCCAGCGAAAAACAAATCACAGATTTGTTGGTCATTTTTGTTTGTCATTTTCTAATAGAGGTTGTAACAGGATTTGTATGGGTTTCAATCTTCTTGCGACTAACACTCTTATTATTTTTAACTGTTGTCTTTGGATGCTTACAGTTTTGGACTTATTGGTACATTCCCATAGTTCAATTTTATAAGTTTATATACTTATATTTATTTTTATTATGGTTTTATGAAGTAAAAGCTTATTTTCAAATGGCAGATAGGACTTTTGTCCTAATAACCAATATTGTTTTTGTTTTATGCCCATTTGTGTTCTGTTCTTGGTAATGTGTTGTTTCCAACTTAGTTTGTTATTTAGATGAAGACCCAAGTATTTGATCTAGGCTGTCTGAAACATTTCTGTGTTGTTTATATAAATCGGTGGGCATGGTTTCCTTACGTAGTCTAAAAGTCACATGAGACGACTTTTGATCATTTATTTTAATTCCCTATTTTTGAAGTTATATTTGAAGCGTCTTCAGATATTCCTAAAGGAGTAATGAGGCTTGGTTGACATTTGTGTGTGAAATACCCCCAGTACGATACTACAGCTTTTTGAAAAATCAGAAATGACCAACAAATATAACAGCGTTCCTAAGATTTGCATTGAGAAATTTCTGAATTAATGAAATGCACAGGCAAGACATTGTGATTTACCGTTATAAGAAATTTGCGATTAGTCAGATATAATTAGAGTAGTTTAGAAGAACGTAGATACTTAAATATATTTTTATTTTACATAATAATCTAAGATGTTTGACGTTGTCAAAGACCTGATTTCGGTTTAAGAATGTTTCTGGGAAGTATTCATTATTTTCCTAGGCCCAGAGTCGGCAACTGGCGGACCACGGTCCGGGTCTGGAAGCTTAATAAGCAGAAGCCATATTCAGACTCTGAGATGTGTGAAAACATGTATGTTGGAAGTAGCCACGGCACTTTTTGAGGAGAAGAACGATATTGCCGCCGCTATTTACGGTATTCCATTGTCGGCAAGAATCAATAGAAAAAGAATAGAAATTTTGGTTGCTGATAACAAAAGCAACTTGCTCAAACTTTTACAGAAGGCACCTTGCTATTTCATTGCACTTAGCGGATTATACGACGTTGTTGATGATGACCAAATGTCTGTTTTTGTGTGATTCTTTGACATTAAAAGTATTTAGGAATGAATTTCTAGCAATGTTGCCGTTTGAAGGCAAGACTAGAGAAGAATATTTGTTTAAGACTTTTGATAACTTTATGACAGAATGAAACATTAGCTATGAGTTATAATAAAATGGTGCCCCTTTCAACTGATGGGAATAAGAATGTTGGATTACTATCTCATCAGTTCATAATTTACCAGACAGCTTTTTGTGGCAAACTCAGTGCTATACTAAAAGGCGTAATGGTCCATTTGATCAATTTTATGAGGTCTTACTTTACTCTTCAGCACAAACAGTTCAAGAAGTTTCTGTCTAAATGTGATTCGGTGTATTCTGATTTACTGCAACAGAACAACGTTTGTTAGCTAAGTAAAGGCTAAGTAATTGAACGTTTCTGGCAAATAAAAAAACAAGTCAACTCCTTCTTAGAAAACTTGGATACACAGGAAGCAAGGAAGTACTTAGAGTTCCTAGCAAATGAGCGCAATATGCTAACCATGGCTGTCCTAAAAGACATTCTGAAAAAATTTTAATGCGTCCAACACCGGGAAAGTTAAAATGTGATCTGAAACAGTGTGTCTGTTTTCTGTAGTAAGCTGGATATTTTTGAAAAAGATACAGAAAATTAAGTATTAATTAATTTAATTAAGGAGTATACCTAAATTTTACTGTAGGTAACTATCCGTTGCAAAAAAGATTCTGCCATTTGTACACCTCATGACTGCTATTTCTGTTTTTTAGAGAGAGACGAGCCTACTTTACCGACATATTTTGTAACCCGCCATCATTATTAATTATTAACTGAGCAATTTTGCTTATTTAGGCCCCCAAATCAGTTTTAATAGCCGTAAACCGGTTATAATCTTTAAGAAGACGCAAATACAAATATTTCCCATGGTCCCGCTGGATCTTGGAAAATCTCGTGGACCTTTATTATCAACTGCTTTTCACCCTCTTAAAAATCGTTTATACCATGCCTTCACTTCACTATTATTAAGGGTGTTATCATCCAATTGTAACTTAAGGCTGTTTTACGTCTTATATTATGAAGAATTTGACATTGGTTGCCCTACGGACGAGAATAACTCCTACTCTGACATCGCAGTACTAACAAAAGAAGTGTTAGTGTGAGGTAAATTAAAGAAAGGAATTTTAGTTTTTATTTGATTCGCCCTCGTAGAAAATTGTGTTGAAGAACTAAACAATTCATCATCTTTGATTATTATGAAAATTACACTACCTTTTGGATATTTTTTAATTTTTAATTGCCCTACAGGCTTATTATAAATAATAGTTAATTCAGTAATAATCAACATTAGCATGAATTTATCAGCTTCAGATACAAAAAAAGAAATATCGTTTCAACTACGTAAACTGGGTGACTGATATGAGAATAAAGTTACTTCTACATAGGATGTAATATGCAGCCTCATTAAGATGTGGCATAAATGCATAAAAGTAATGAAGGGAGTAAGTAGAGAAGCGACTTACATATTAATTTTGCACGTAAAGTAAAAATGGCTATATTCATAAAGCCTAAGTGCATTTGACCCTTTTTCTTGCTCTAAACAAAGATAATAATTTTTGAATATGTAAATACAAACAAAGTAGGGTAAATAACAACAACAATATTTTCAATTGAAATTAAGTCTAAACACTTTCAAGTATGTAATGTGTAATTTTTGTAATTTATAATTATATATTATTAATATTATTATATGCTTAAACAAGGAAGGAAAATGATTTCTCAGAATATATTGTTACTTTATATGTAATTATAACTACCATTATGTTGAAGGAAATATCATGTGGTGGTCGTCTTTTTAGTTTTTTATGAATACTTTGATAACGATATTATTGATGTTATTCAACTTATTCAAAAAATACCTTGTCATTCTTTTAATAAATTACTTGATTCCGCCTATTTCTGGTTCATAAGATTTTAATATTTGTTTTTGAGTTACACTCCACGCGAACCAGTCATAAGTTGTAATCGATTTTAGAAGTGCCTTGTATAGCATAATCATGCAATCGTGTCACAGTGAGAGATTAATTTTGGTTGAGTTTATTGTTAACATAAATCCTTTGAGTAAATCGGATGTCAGGGTGTAATCCAAGATATTTTACTGCTCCAGGTAATTTTAGTTTAATTTGTTTTGGATTGAGAGATACATATTAGTTGCTGAGCCATTTGATTAGTGAGTCAGTAGCCTACTGGACCTAAAAGGATACTGTATGTAGTCTTCAAGTCATGTAAGCATAATTGTACCAAGCGCAAAAAGTACTACGTTGTACTACTACATTAAGGAAAATTGGAGACTAGTGTTTGAGCAAACAGGTAGTTGCGAAAAATTGTAAACCAGGAAATAAAGACAGGAAATGCAGGTAATTCTAGAAGGAATAAGGGATAAATTAGAAAGAATAAAGGAGAGGAACATATGAATATAAAGCAAGATAGATGAATATAAAAGTGAACTAACAAAATTATCAATTTGGTAAGCAACGTATGCAGGAATAAAATAGAAGAATAGAAGAACTTGAGAGAGAAATAAAGAAAAAACTATCAAGAGGGTAAGAATAGACCAATTGTGATAGAAATAAGGAAATAAAACAAGAAAATGGAGAAGTTTAAATGGACTAACAAACTAAAAAGCACAAAAGTCTGCATGGAAGATGACTACCCAAGGAATGTGTTAAAACAAAGTAAAGAACTGATACAGCACATGAAAGTACATCTTTCTGCTGTGAAATACAATAAATTAATAGTAAATAGTGATCCCTACTTCTTGGAATAAATTAAATCAATGAAGAATCGAAAGAAGCGTAAAAAGAAGAAGAGATAAATGAAGCAAACAGAGAGGCGGATAAACTGTTAAAACAACAAGAGGGTACAACTGAGGCATAGAGAAGAATAGGTAAAAATAGAAAAAAATACAGAACCATGAGCCAAAGGTCCTCAGCAGGCAATTCAGGAGTAGGAATACGTGAGAAACTACTGAAGATAACAAATACAGGAAGCATCCCAAAAAACTAAAACCAAAGAACAAAGAAGACGACACAGGCCATGAAAAAGGAAAATGATAAAATAATAAATACGAAAACAAGGATGATTAGCAAAACTCACAGAATTATTCAAACGGAAATTGTACAATATAATAATAAAAGAACTAAAAGACTACATTGAAATGAATGGAGAATAAGAACTTGGAATGTAAAAGGATAAATTGAAAAGAAATGGAATTACTTGAAATAATAGAAAATAATGATTACATATACATGACGGTGACCGAAACAAAAAAAAAGAGAAGGAACAACAGTATTTTATGAATAAGAAAGAGATATCCAAGGAAACAAATATAACAGTATACAACACAATCTACATATCAATACTAACATATGGGGCTAAGAATTGGGTATTAAACAAAAGACAAGAAAGTAGACTACAGACTACAGAGATGAGATATATAAGAAAAGTGGATAAAATAAGGAATAAGTACATCAGAGGAAAAATAAAATAGAACAAAATAAGTTAAAATGAGCAGGCCACTTAATTCGAATGGGTAGCACAAGGCAAGTTAAAAAAGTATGAGAAGTTAAAAAAGCAGGTAAAAACAGAAGATGACGGCCCAGAACAATCTGGAATAACAGCGTAACGGAAATATTAAAATGTAAAGGAAAACCACGGAAAGAGGCAAGAATATTAGAAAGAGATTGTAAAAAAACGCGAAAATTTGTAGTAGAAAGGTAGTAGAAAATTACACCTATGAGTATAAGAGAAAGATGATTCGCCTCACTCTATTTTAAACTTAGTATATGTATGGCTTACATGTCATTGGAGGTCTTCTTGTTTTCTGTTACTCTTAATTGTACACTCTGCAGCTTATTTTATGTCATTTGATTTTTTAATGAATGTTCTAACCACCTCCATTTTCCTTCTTTGATTTTCGTAATAATAAAAAAGAAATCTTTATTCGAAAAAGTATTAATCCGATAATTACGAAGAGTTTTCTTTAAATAATTATTTACGAGTATTTTTATTATTAAATTTCTTGTTGTCGCTTATGATTCAAAATCATATAGCAGTGTACTCTTGACAATAGAATTAGTTACCAATAATTCCTGTAACTGACGTTTCTCATGTTTGTCAAATTTCAATAAATTAATTAAAAGTAATTTGGACTATTTGGTGGTTTGTTTCCAAGTCTGTATACCAAGATATACTGCTTTAGTTAAGTTATTCAGTTTATTTTTTGCAAACTACACTTACAGTGCTTCCTTTAAACTTATATGCATAAAATTTGATTTGTAAAACTGTTTCTTTTGAATTTTATATGAAATCGTATTTATGTAAATGCAAGCTTCATCAGATGAATTGGTTACTTGGCCGAAACTCTAGATTAAAAACAGAAAACAAAATTCTCCTGTACAAACGTATTTTTAAATTTATTTGAAGGTATGGGATACAAGTATGGAGTTGCACAAAGTTCTCAAATTCACAAATTATACAATCCAACAATTCTCTATATGATATTAAACGCACCTTCTTTTGTGACCAATAACACCATGTATGACGACTTGGCCATTTCTACAGTTAAAGAAAAAAATCAAAGGTGCCTAATTCCAAAATCTCTAATGAAGAGTTTAGCTACCTAGTGAATGAACTTGCAGTGTACAGAAAAATAAAAAACGAACAGACCTACCAACATGATTGTACTGTTTTACTTTAGTCTTCTTAGAGGTAATTAAATTTGGAGTATGGTCACTAGATTGTATTGATCCCCTAGAAAAATCATTAAATGAACACAAAAAACTATTTGCCTCTATAAAATAAGAGAATCACAATGTTCAACCAATAACCAAATTTAATATTTTAATTTCTTTTAGGTTTAATTAATTTTCTGCTAACCTTTTTATTTCTTTTTAGCATGTTTTACTGATTTAAAATTTTTTAAAGGTCATCTAAATGCTAGACTTAAAAGATATGTAATTATTTGTATTTGAGCTTACTCATCAGAATAACATGAATAGTATTTTGGTTTAAATTCGTAACAGTGTATTTTAAATTTTATTTTGTTTGTAAAGTTTGTTGGATTCCGTTGTTACTGTTTGTTAATTTTACAGAAACAAAGTAACAACGCCGTAAAATATGTAATTCCATAAAACAAGCCCGCTGCCGTTTTATGGCTTGCTTTAAATTTCCCCTTTCAATAACACGTTACCCAACGACTTGGTCATTCGGCAATATCATTCGAAATTTTCGTAGTCGAATATTTCATCTTTACGTCGATTTCATTCGATTCAGCGTAATTTTCCAGCGAAACATATAGCGCAGGTTACACCCAATTGCTGCTAGCGTTTTATTACTTCCCGAAAAAGACAAAGAAATCAGAGCAAGCAACGCACTACCCTTAATGATATAAATTGATGCAAAGTAATTGTTTAAATTAGCAATTAAATTTATTTATTTTATTTATCAGAAGAAATAGACTTGAACTGCTAAAAAATTAACAGAAGCTTTTAAATTTACTGAAATAATAAAGTGAGCTGGCAAGTCCGGTTTTACAAAAACAATAGTTCCCTACAGGAAAGCCGCAGTGGTTATGCAATTCTTTTTATGGTAATTATCTGAAAATGATTTGGCTATTAATGCAGCTTCAAAATTAAAAGACTTTTATTTACATAATGATATTAGCTAGAAGATTGAAAAGGTTTTGTGTAAATTTTTTATGCTGTTTATAATGTTTCTATATGGTTCTTCTACTATCTTTTTTCTACAAACTTTTTTGTTTAAATTAAATACAAATATTAAATATAACTTGTAACTCAGTGAATTATTTACAGTACAATTTTATTTAAATGTAATGTATTAATAATTTATGAAGCAGAAAATTTAAAAGTTTGAGTATGAGATATAAGTACATAATTCTCCAACAAATAATACAATTGGGTATTTCTTGATAGTTTGTTAAACGATTTTTGCTAATCGAAACTAAATGCACTCATTGTAAAGTTTTTGCGTTGAACTCAAAATATCTCGGCAAGTATTAACTAAATTTATCCATCCAAGTTAATTGATTTAAAATACTGTTTTATTATAATACATGAATATTGTATCGAGTTATGATCTTTATTTAGGCCAGTTACTAATAATCTTAACAATACACAAGGAAATCACTTTAAAGTTACATAACAAAAATACAAATTGGATAAGCTAGCGGCATCGAAGAAAAAATAAATTTGAAAGTAAATCTCAGAAATCCTAACGAAATTGGCGAGAATTAATAACGTTAATCAATATCATCATACAAATAGCACAAGTCATACCTTTAATGAATGGACGAAAACAAAAAATATATCGTCAGAGAAAAAAGACTGGTAGCAACAAAAAGAAAAATTAAAGCCAAATGCCATTAGATCAAAGTTTCAACAGATAAGACAGCATGTAATAGAACAACTAATCACCCAAGGTCAAAAATTAAAAAAACACAATAAAGTACAAAGCTCATCAAAACCGACAACCCAATTTCTAAACCAATAAAAAAAAAATTCCAAAGAAAGTGTATCCGTAACGAAAAAGTACCGGACTCCCATTGCTTCAGAAGTAATGAAGATAAGGCGATTATGTTTGTTGAGCATTTTGCAAATGATAAAACACATGATAGATAACCCTCAAATTCCACCATCTATTAAAGTGGATATTCCAAAAGAAATAGAAAAGAAAATTAACCGTCTGAATCTTAGAAAACCTCTAGGCCCTGACAAAATAACAACAATAATATTTAAGAAACTATCACGAAGGGAATTTTCTACTTACTTATTTACTTAATGCCGCACTAAGGCTCAACTACTGGCCTAAACTGCTAAAATGATATTAATACTTAAACTTAGAAGAGAGCTGATAAAAACGGACTAATAATTTTACTGTCCATAATTTCAAAACTTCTCGAACAACGGCTATTACACTGAATAAATAGTTACCGCTTACTGAAAAGTGAATACCCCAGCTTTAATTTGGAATTCTAGAAAACCACTCAACTGTCCAACTCATTTACCGATTAAGTCATTAAACCAATAAAGCACTAAAGAACAGGAGGTATTGCACATCAGTAATTTTAAATGCCAGCAAGTCTTCGACAAGATGTGACAGCATGACCTGCTATACAAAATGAAAACTTTTTTCCTGTAACCTATTATCGTCTTCTAAAAGCATACTTGAGTGAGACAAAATTTAGAACTAGAGTAAATGATAGCAAACCATTTTTTTTTTATCAAATATGAAGTTTCTCAAGAGCTTTTACTGTATGTACTCTATACTGCGGACCTTTCAGCAACAACAGACATCACCACAGGTATATTTACATACATCAAGAATCTAGTGGAAGCTTTGAACTATTTAAATGCTCACTTAAACCAAGTCGAAGAAAGTGAAAAATTAGTACAAATTAACTTTATCCTTAGAAAAGAAACATGTCCCACTCTACACTTAAATTATATAGCAATTTCCACATCCGCGATCACAAAATATTTAGGCTTACGCATGGACTGCATACTAAGTTGTTAAAAAAGGAAAACAGATTAACCTAAAACTAAAGGAATTATATTGAGAGAAAGTCCCCGTTACCCTATAAAATAAGATTTGTTTTACAAGACGATAATCAAACCAATCTGGATATACAGAATAAAACTTGGGGGATGTAGCAGGAAGTGGAATATAAGTATTATTGAGAGAAGCCAATTTAAAATACTGCGTATAATTATGGATGCTCCTTGGTTAATCTCTTACCAAACCCTTCTTGAAGATTTATAAGTGCCAAGTTATTGTCTTTTTAGTCTTCTACTCACTAATTGTAGAGGTTAGCTATTAACTGATTATTACAACTATTTTGGTTAAGATTTTGATTATTACATTGATATATGAGATTCCTAATTTATCGTGAAGGGTTTGGTTGCTGATGAACCACTGAGCATTGGCTATTAATTGCAGCATGTTTGACTAAAGTATTTGCAGGGTATATAAAGATTTTCTACAATCCAATAGCTTAACCTCGTATGCACATATGACTGTTAGAATGACTATATAATAGTAGTTTATTATTCAATGTCACTTGCGATTTACTCCAAATTAGCCAGTACATTTTTTTATTTTGCCTTCAGTTGATGTTTTTCATATCAACTTTTGATCTAGGTAAAGTTTGATTTATTTTGGTCGACATGGGAATATTATTGATGTCAATTGGAGGAGTAATTTGTATGGATTTACCGCAGTTCACTTTCAGTTTTCACTAATCAGCCAAATTTTTTGATAGTATAATAAGATTCGCGTCTGGTATTATAGCTGAGTCATTATTGCAGGTAGAAATTAGGGTGGTATTAGTGATCGGGCCATCTGCAATATAGAGAAGGCATAGAAAAGATCTGTTAGTTAATATAACGTTGGTTTGATAAAAGCTTTCAAGGCTAATTTTAATATGTCATTTATTTAAGCATTTTAGTATTTTAGTAACAGTAGGTAGCATCTTTCTTATTTTATGCAGTAGTCCGTAGTATTCTACCTTATCAAACGTCTCCTAGACGTCTAACAATACCGAAACACAAATTTGTGTTTCTTTGAGGCTCTTTTAATGTAGTTTTCTATTTCTGCATGATGGTTTGGCTTGCTCATAAATCAGACTGATGTAATAGGATTAGCTTGCCCATTGTTGTTTCTTAAATCATTTTAGTACGAATCCTTTGAATATTTTGGAAAATATTGCCATATGTTGATTGGTCTCTTGGGGAGGCTTTCTGTGTTTTGCTACCATAATGATTTGCAAGAATGCGATTGACTATTGTTGAGATGAGAATTATTGTTTTTTTTGGAAGCTATTTGAGTATCTTTCTGACTATGATACCATGCTTTGGCGCTTTATATGAGTTTTTTAACTTTATTTCTTTATAGATTTTGCCTGAAGTAAATAACTGGCTAGGTGAGTGATAGTATTTTTCTATTTTTATGCCGGTATTTAAGTTATTAGCTGGGAGTGGTATAAAGACTTAGGTTTTTTGTTTTTTCAATATTAGTACGGTGCCCTAACTTCTGTCCGGTTTTTATAGTGGTGGTGGTACTAACGTTAGCTTCCTCAATTTTTTAGTAGCTTTCCATATAGTATAGTCTTTTGGTGATACGTTTGTGATGTAGTAATTAAATGTTTTGTTTCGGTTTTCTTAGATATTACCGTGAAGTTAGTGTGTTAGCCTCTTCAGCCTAGTTTTGTCCAGGAGGTTGGTGGACCTTTGCCATTTGACATGGGTTCTGTATTGTTCCATAGTTAGTTCTCTTATATTTAGTGATATATTGAGGTTTTTTGGTACGGTATTTTGTCTCATTAGAGTAGCTTGCCATATTGCGGTTTTAACAATTGTATTAGGAGTCAATTAGCTGTAACCGTTGTTGTTGATGATGAGCTGGTTTCTCTATTACGTAACCTTGGTAAAGGATTATTTATATTACCTTAGTATTTAAGATGATTGTTATTTGGCGATAATCTAAATTTAGATTTAATAGTTTTTTTATATACGTCAGAAATACTTTTTATAGCTGCGAAATTTACAGATCTAACAGTTTATTTAAATTCTCTAGCCAGTAGATTGTCCCACCGATTGACAGGTTGCTGTAAACAATTTTGCTTTACAATTTGAAACAGGTTTTGTCCTTTAATTACATTGAGCCTGAAACCCAAGCCCACGTGCTTGACGCTACAGTGTTAATAGAGGAAGGGCTCTCGAAAATTAATAGAATATCAATTTTGTTAATATAAAAGAACATAGTAAGTTTGTAGTAGCTCTAGATGTGTATGATTGGATATAGATTAAGCAAGGAACGTTCAGAAAACGAGTGAAAGTTTAGTTTGGCGCAATTATATAAGCGTTCCACTATGTAAACATCCAGAAAATATTTGAAATTAACGTTTAGTTGGATAGTAAAAAAATAGAATCTATTCAAAAGGTAGTAAAGCTATCAGAAAAAGTGTAATAAAAAGTTTTATATAATCTGTATAATCATAAGGACAAACAAAAAACTTAGTGGTAAAGCAGGCAGGTGTGGAAGACATTCTAGACTTTCAGATGACATGGTCTAATGACAATTTTATAATTGCATATATATATATATAATAATATATATATATATATATATATATATATATATATATATATATATATATATAAATATATAATATATATATATATAATAAATTATTATATATATATATAATATATTTAAACAACTTAGTTCACGGGATGAACCGCGTCTATTTTGTGTAAATTCTCGACGTTTCGGCATCGGCTTTGCTGCCATTTTCAAGAGGTTAGCTATTCACTCGGGGTCTCAATCTGCCTATTCCCCAAGGAGAACTGTCAGTCTTGAATAAGACTGAGCTTTCCTGTGACATGCTTGATCTTTTATAGGGCTGGAAGTGAATGTTTGTTTGGCGGGAGATGCGTTGGGTTGGGGAAAGTTTGTGGGATTGAGGGTGTTGCGTAATTGGCGGTGCGGAGCAATAAGGGACTTCCACATGACAGGCAAACGCTGGCTGTCATCTCTTGTGTTGAGGCACTGTGGGCGTTTTTCTATTTCAATTGCCTCACGTACTATTCTGCTGTTAAAATGGGAAATGGGGGCAATGGTTTTAGCCCCAGAGAAATTAATTTTGTGACCTGTTTCTTTGCTGTGTTTGGCAAGTGCCGAACCATTATCGCCTTTCCGTACGGCCAGAGAATGCTTGTATATTCGGCTAGATATTTGCCGATTTGTTTGACCTATGTAGGTCCTTTGGCAGTCTCCACAAGGTATTTCATACACTCCTTGGGATTCATTGGGGCAGTGATCCTTTGCTGAGCAAATAAGCCCAGACATTTGATTATTGGCCGTAAAGACCGTACGGATATTTTGCTGCATTAGTATGCAGCTTATTCTATCGGTGATGCCTCTGATGTAAGTTAAGAATGCTTTTTGTTGGTCAGGAGGGTTTTGGGATTGAGAGTTAGCGTTTTTATTTATATTTTTGATTATTATAGTTAAGGATTTGTTGGAATATTATTTTGCAGTAGGCTGGTGGTAATGGATTTGATTTCTGTTTGGCGATTTTTCGTATCGGAAAGTCTGATAGATCTGGTTATGAGGGATTTTGCAACCGAATGGATTTGGGCAGGGTGGTGATGGGATTTGGCATTTACGTAGCGGTTAGTGTGTGTGGGTTTTCTGTAGACAGAAAAGCTGTTATTAGAAGGATTTTTTGTTATGAGAGTATCTAGGAAGGGAAGGGAATTGTTATGTTCAGTTTCCATAGTAAATTTGATATTGGTGTGGATTTGGTTGAAGTGGAAAAGGAATTCTGGAAGGGTATCATGTGGCCAGATAACAAAGGTGAAAGGAGGCGAGGGCTTTTGTTTCAAAATCGGTCATAAAAAGGTTAGCAATGACAGGTGAAAGTGGGGAACCCATGGGAGCACCATTAGTTTGTCGGTAAAATTTATTTTGGAAGGTAAAGTAAGTATTGGCTAGGCAATGGTTTATTAGGGAGAGGATATTGTTATTTATATTAAACGTTGACTTCCAGCCCTATAAAAGATCAAGCAGGTCACACGAAAGCTCAGTCTTATTCAACGATTCATAGCTCTCCTTGGGGAGTAGGCAGATTGGGACCCCGAGTGAAGAGCTTACGTTGGTTCATCCCGTGAACTAAGTTGTTTAAACATAGTTAACCGCGAAACCTATCGAACATTATATATATATATATATATATATATATATATATATATATATATATATATATATATATATATATATATATATATATATATATATATATATCTACCCTAAGTGTAAGTTACACTTACATTTTTCACAATAGCATTTCACAGTCTTATGTTTTACTAAACATTGCTGTCACATAAACACAATAACTCCTTCAGTTCGATATAAATTTTTCCACTTGTTTCTATCTACTGCTAACCTTTTGGCCTCTGTCCACGATTTTCCCTTCTTCGTCAGTATTTTTTCAATTGCATCATTCCAAGTTTGTTTTGGTCTTTCTCTCTTTCTTTTAACTATTGCTTTGGATTTCCAGATCATCCGTTTCTGTGCTTTTTTCTCCACCCTTTGTAGGTGTTTTTTTTTTCAATAAAGTCTTCTACAGGTTTAATCTTTAGTTCTTCTTTAATTGCTTCATTTCTAATTCTATCACGCTTGGTTATACCTGTTACTCTTCTCAGATATTTCATCTCAACTACCCTTATCTTACTTCTATCTTGGTCAGCTAGCATCCATGACTCGCATTCGAAGGTAAGAATTGGTCTAAATACTGCCTTGTATACCTTCATCTTCGTTTCTCTTGATATTTCTTTTTTATTGATAAGGCCTTTACTCAGTGCATGATACACTTTGTTAGCTGACTCTATTTTTCTATTCACCTTTATACTTTATTTTCCTATTTCTTCTATAGTTACTCCCGGGTAAGTTGTCCTATTTTTTCTTCATCTATTTGGATATTTATTTTTTTCTTTTCATTTGTTACTACCATTATTTTAGTTTTTGACTTATTCATCTTCATTCCGTTTTGGCTTAATACTTCGTTCCACACCTGCAAATTTTCCTTAAGGTCCTTCTCATTTCCCGCTATTAACGCTACATCGTCCGCAAATGCACGTTCGGATATAACAACCTTCTCCATCTTTTTATATCCCACAGCCAAGGGTTTTGTTTTTGTCTTCGCAATCGTATTAAATGGTCCATGAAGATAATGAAAAGTAGTGGGCTGAGACATCCACCTTGTCTAACTCCTTCATTTGTGTGAAAAATTTCCGAGTCTGCATTCTTGCTTATTATCTTATTTCTTGTCTCGTTGTACATGCATTTCGTGATCCTTATTAATTTCTCATTTATGTTTTTCTCTCTTAAGCACTCTCAAATTTTAGCTCTCGGCACTCGCTCAAATGTCTTCTCCATATCCATAAATGCTAAATAAATTGTTTTTGATCTTGCCAAAGTTCTGTTTATGATCTCTTTAATTGTGAATACATGGTCATGTATACTTTTGCCCTTCCTAAACCCACTTTGTGCTTGTAATAACTTGGATTCTACTTCTTTCCTTAGTCTCACTTTTATAATTTTTTCAAGTATCTTCATTGGGGTACTAGTAGGGTTATACCTCTGCAATTTTGGAAATCCATTGCATCTCCCTTTTTGTATATTAGCAAAATTAATCCGATTTCCCATTCTTTAGGCAATTTTCTCTTCTTGCCAGACTTTATTAATTATTTTGGGTAGTATTTGTAGTCCATTTTCTCTTATGTTCTTAATAATTTCTGTTGTGATTCTGTCATTGCCAGGTGCCTTCTCATTTTTCATTTCTTTTATCGCTGTCACTAGTTCTTCTTTAATAATTCCATTCTCGTCTTCTCTTTGCTCTGTTCTATTTATTGTTTCATTTACGGTATTTTCAGATTTTTCTCTTACGTGCTCTGTTTCTATTTCAAGCAATTCTTGAAAGTATTCTTTTCATCGTTGCATAACTACGGTCTCACTTCTTAATATTTCACCTTTTTTATTTTTTATTGCGATTACATCTGTATTTTTGCTTTTTCTTAGGTTTTTTATTACTTTGAAGAATAGTTTCTGATTGCTTTTACTATCTTTTTCTAGTTTTTCTCCGAATACTTTCCATGTCTGCTGTTTTGTTTCTCTAACTAATTTTTTGACTTTTGTTCTATGTTCTTTGTATTCTTCTTATTTTTTTTCTGTTCCGCTGTTATATAGATTCTTCACTTTACTTTCTTAATTGTAACTTGTTCTTTTATGTCTTCTGACCACCACGTTGTTTGTTTTTTATTTTTGCTTTCTTTATATGCTCGACATACCTTTTTGGCGGTCTCCACTATTATATTTTTAAATATTTCTCATAATTCCTCCGTGTCTTTGATATCTATTTCATATTTAATCTTCTCTATTTCTCTTTCAGTGTATTCTTTAATCTCTTTTGCTATTTCTTCATTCTCCAGCTTATAAGTTCTAATTGTTGCTCTGCTTTTTTTTTTTTTGATAATTACATTAACCGTTCAAAATACCGCTCGTTTTGTTTTATATGTGAAAAGAAACATACCACTGGTATATATAGTATAAGATGAAAATTGTTATGGTGGTAGTGAAGATTGAATCCTCATTCCTCTGCAAGGCAGCCAAACGCCTCAACCATTCGGTCATACTGGCGCTCGAAAATTTAAATATATTAAATTATTACTTGTGAGTTTTATACTTTTGTACTATAATGTTTTATGATTTGAATGTAAAATCAACTCTAACAATGAAACAAACTACTGAAAGTTGTATTTTTTAAATTAGTAAGGTAAATTATTTGCATTAGTAATTAACAACAAAATATTAGTTAATTGAATTGGAAATTAGCAATTAACTATAATAAATTGTTTAGTTATTTGTAGGCGGGTCCGTGAATCTTGTAGCAGCCTATTATTTGTTTTGCTTTCGTGTGGTACGGCCAGATAAAACGCAATAACCTTGGCTTTTGGATGCTCTGTTGCATTTTCAGGAAATATATGCGAGGCAGCACCGCATGAATATGTAAAAGTTCGCAATTTGTGGAGGTATTTACACAATATACACATTTTGCAACTGCAAGTGGCAGTGCATTAGTCGCTGTGTTTGCAAGATACGAAATTTTGCGGCTAATTTATGCCTCTGCGTTTATTACTGCTCGCAGTAAAAAAGTGGCCCAGCAATACTCAACCTGGAAAAGAAAGAAATATCATCTCCATCAAATAACAGTTACGCTCACAAACTGCACTAAAGAAGGAAATGAGCCCTTGCCCCAAAATTTAAATCTTGCAAAATTAATTAGCTCAGAAACTGCAGCAAAAAACTTTCAGATGAAATTAACGAACTTCAAAGACTTTTAACGGCCTACCGTTGTCAAATAAAGTTTTGGGTTTCCTTTGAAAATTAAAAGAATCCCCTTTGTTCCTAAATTACTTCGCTACGTAATAAAATTAAAGTTTTAGTTTTTAATTGCATTTTGCCCTTTTAATGTTTGTGTACAAGAAGTATCCATTTCTTGCTGTAAAAGTTCTCTAATTAGGGCTTTTGTAGCTACTAAAACACTACGCAACAGTAACGCGAATTATATTATTTAATATAATTTAGGGAAATAGATTTTCTAGAGGTGAAATGCAAATTTAAGGAATGAGTGCAAATTTATATTTTACCGTAGATTTTATAATCACAATAAAATATTTATGAAAAAGGTAACCCGTTACAACTTTTAACTGCAAAAAAATTGGATTGTCATACAGGGTGTATTTTATACCAATAAAGATAAAACGCATTTTAAATATAGGTAAGTTGGTTGTGCGAGAAATAAACCAGTGCCTGTATTGCTGCTTTGTTTTGTCATTTTAGTGTTAATATACGTGTAAAAATGTATATTCTGGAGAATCGAGTGTTGATTGTTCTCACTTATCGCAAAATGGAATTGACAAAGTTATCCAAATAGCAATTTCTGGAGATGTTTGGAGAATGGCATCTATCGCGCCGTTTGATATTGTCAAAGAAACTGGAAACCAAAAAGACTTTGTTAGACTCCCATGTAAGATAATGTTAAGAACAGATCCCTGGTGTCTATTAAGAAGTCATTGTTCCGATTTCCACACGAATCAAGATTGCTCAAAAGCAGCGTATCTCCAAGATTGACAAAAAATAGTATACTGTCGGTAGTTTCGGACACTACTTTAGAAAAATTGGGAAATTCTGTATTATATGTGGTTCTTGGAAATGAGATCTTATACGAGATACGTTAATTATTTTCAATCAAAGAATATTGGTGAGAGATATGTCGGGATCGTATAATTGACCTGATTTTTTTTAGTACAATCATTAAAAAAATATAATATATATATATATATATATATATATATATATATATATATATATATATAAATCTGCAACGTATTAGTAATTGAAATGGACTTTAGCCTCTTGAATATTTTAAATTTAACATTTTTGAATGTAAATGTTACATTGGAATTTGCAAAACAGTTGCACTATAATGGTTTATAGCTAAGAACCAAATTTGCATCCTACCTGTTGCCGTTTAATTTATTTTTAAGAGAAACTCTAACGTGGGTTTAATTTTTTTAATTGCTTTCTATAATAAACCGTAGCAATTAACTGCGCTCGAAAAAAACGTTATTCTTTCTATTATAAGCCTTTTGACGTTTACTGTCCGGTAACTTAATGTTGCTACTGTAGTGGCACATATGAAAATTTCCCACATTTACAGTTCGTAAATCCTTAAGCTTTGCGTTTTAACAAAATTTAGACAAATATATTCAGTGCTGACTCCGACATCTTCATTGCATTGGCTAATTCACGACTGTTATTCGGTATGCAGAAAAAACTCATAATCCAAAGAACTTGTCTCGTATTGGAGCAATTTTGTAATAAATAAATCTCAAAATACTCGAAAACGCAGTGAAACGAGATAACAAATTACAACAAATTTTGAAGTATAATTCGAGCTAGTCAAAATTAAGAATAATCAATTTTCTCGATTTGAATTATAATTCGTACTGTGACATAACCAAGACTGCCATTGTATAATTATAAGTACATTCTTAAACCCCCAATGCGAAATATTTTTGGCCTATTCATACGTAGCACACAGACATTGATTGATTGTGTTATTTACGCTCGGTTTATTAGTGTGTGGTCGGAGCTTAGAAACTCTTAATGTTTTGTTCATAACTGCGACGGACATTCTTAGAAGGAAATTTTCCAAAATTTTAGATCTCCTCTGAAACATCAAAATAACAGCCGTGAAAGCCTTCGCACTTATTTGACACACAGACATTAATTACCAAGTGTTTTGTGTAGATAGAGATAGCAATAATTGGAGCTGACAATCTAAAATAACTAAACATGTCATTATGGCTGTAGATAAGTTCAAAAATGTAGCTGAGTGGTTTAAAACATCCACAAAGAAGTAATCACTATGCCTTACAATTAAAGTTTCGGATATTTATGTTAGTATATTGACCGAATTACTAGTGATTATTTCTACTTCTGAATAGAGGCTTATATCGATTATTAAGTACCTGGTGTGACTGCACAATGATCTGTCACCCCTAAACCAATGTAATGGTGCAGTTAAAAGCTGCTATTAAATGTTACAAGATGTATAATCGTGCAGAAATATTGCTTTTGGTTTTACTCGACATTTGGACTGCCATTAAAGACGACCTCAAAGTCTTACTCAAAGAGATGGTTTTATAGTACAGATATATGCTCATCTTCTGAATTATTTGTATATAAATAATAAAACGTAAAGTTATAATTTATAAAACAACTAAAAGAAAACATCAATTTTATCGTCTACAGAGTGAAAAGAAAGTTCGTTTTTAAATAAATGCAACAGTTTTCCCGTTTTTCTGCGAAATAACGTCGCTGTCTTCTCCAATAATCATACCCAGAAGGGACATATAAGGTATTCGGGAAAATTGAAAAAGCGTATGTAGTTGAGATTCATAGGAATAACGTAAGGATCTCCGTTGATAAACTTAAGTGTAAGTTTGTTTTAGTTAAAGACTGAAATGAAGCAGTCAAAAAGCTCACAGATTTTACAAACAAAAATAAATTAGAAAATCCATTTGATCGTTCAATTACTACATCGGTTTTAGGCTGGATTTACGCAAAGGAAGGTTTAAATATCAATACAGTGCTAAGATTATAAATGCCTTAAAAATTAGCATACAAAAATATCTTTAAAGCAAACAAACTTTATCCCTGGCGTACTCTTAATTTTCAAAGAGTAGAAAATGCAGAGATCTTGCGAAAAAATTATTCTGAGACTATATCCTGTGATGCGACCACAATAATTTCTGGGTCTGTTTCGGGAAAATTGGCACCAGCTGATTATTAGACCCTGATCTGAGCAAAAAATGTTTTCTGTCTCCTATGCTTTAATTTTAGCAAGCAGTTTCTCATATAGTAATATGGTTTATAAAATTAAATCCTGACAACTCGGCGTTTTATTGCACGTACATGACTCTACTTTACTGCTTTTGCATTCTTTCTAGCTTGACTAACGCTTACCACAAAATTTATATTCCGACCTGAATTTTTTTTTATACAGTATGATCATAATATTAACCACTCCTAATCACCCATTTTTCAAGAAATTGTACTTTTAAGAGTTAAGACCGCGTTCTAACATAAATTTATATTGTCGATTCTTACAGAAAACTTCGCTTATGGTCTGGATTTTTTCAATTTTAATTTTTTATTTTCTAAATAGCTGTTACGTTTTTTCGAGGTTTGAAGTAAGCCATATATTACACCACAACTAAAACAATACGAGGGCATAACGAAATAGGTATAGAGGTAAAGAAGCAAATCCGCAATATGACAACAATACCAACTATAACATACGCGTGTAAAAACTGGACACTATGAAATAAAAACCGAATTAAAATAAATGCTATCAAAATGAAACATTCCAGAAAAATCACAGAGAAAACCAAATACAGACTAAAAAATAAGAAGATTAACGGCATGGTAAAACAAGAAACAATAATGGGAAAAATAAAGAAGAAGTAATTAAACTGATACGCGCACGTAGTGAGAATAGAACTAAATAAAATCATAAGAAAAGTAATGGAAATTGGAGAATCGACCAAAAAACAAAGAGGAAGATACCAAGAAGAAAATAGATAACCCAAATTCGAGAAATAGGATTAGAAAGAGGAAAGACAGTAGAGAAAATAAATCTACTAGTGATCAATATCCAATGACTGAAAAGGCAAAAGCATTAGAGAAGAAAAAGTAGTGCAGCACATATAGTGCTTTTTTTTGTAAAACAAGAAATTGTTGAAAATAAAAGGATCAGCGTAGCTGTGAAAAATGTTTTCATTGTTCGCTGCCTTCTCAAAGACGACTACCGATTAATGGTTGCTATAATTGCTTCTGAGTTTTGAATAAACTACAGAAACGCCCAAGCAGTCTGAAACGTTACTCTTTATTACAACACCTAGCCTCGTATAACTGTCCAAATTTAACAAAAATTGAGGATTTGTTATAGACTACACTGGAATACCCTTTCTATAATCTGCCCTACGAGTATCATTTATTTGACTACTAAAAGGAGTACTTGAAGGATAGAGTATTGACGACTATATTGCTTTCGAAGCTGTATTTTTATGATGTTTTAAAATTTGGTTCACTCTCGTAAAGTATAAAAATTATAAAACAATTAAAAATAGGAAAGTAGCTAATTTTATTCACTAAAATAAAGAATTAACATTATTGACACATTACGTACCTGTAATCCGGTCCAGGTCCCAACTTCCGTAACGTCACCGGCGGGTCCCGCGGCCCGTGCCGCTTCAGCACCTCCTGCAGCCTAACGAGGCCGTCGTCATTTTCATACATAATTACGTATTTATTCCACTTCATTTGCTGCAGCAGCGCGGCATAAGCCCTAGTGAGGGTGTGCGGATCAGGGTGCAAGTTGAATACCAAATTGGGTTTGTCGGATTCACTCTCTGCCGAGAAGTCGGCCAGCTTCGGGTTCCAGAACGCTTGAAACTGGGGAATTTCGAGGTTCGTCGATATGGACTGAATTATTTCGTTGGCGTTGGACGAGTCGGGCACGAAAATTGCGGCGATACCCTTCTGGACCAGTTCGCACACTGGAAAATAATTAGCCGGGCTGAATCGCCGGAAAATTTTGTTAGGGGTATTAGGGCGGACCCATACTTAATTGATTATATATTGGTAACGGTCTGTCAAGTAGGGCTCTACGGAGGTAGTTGTGTAGTTACGTGATGCAGATGCACGGAGTACGCGACGTGGAATCATCTGTTTGCGTTTAGTTAGTTTAAGACGAGCAGTTGCATTCTCTGAATACTCACAATGAAGCTGTAACTATAATATAGTTTTGTTGCATGTAGTTTAGCGTGTGTATTCAGGAATTTGAGTATATAGTTTAGGAACTTCTGCAGTGCACGATCTGACAGACAGTTAATTAGGTATCAGTTTAGAAAATCTAAAATAGGCACTGTAGCTTTGCTTTTAAAGTTATTGATTGCACAGTTAATTAAAATTAGAGTTAAAATTAATTGTGTTAGTTTAAAACGCAACTTTTGTTTTTAATAGCCTTAGCGTAAATTTTTTTACTCCTCTTTTGGTAATTATTCATTCTTTTTGTAAGTAATTTTATTTTTAACAATTCGAGTTCGTTTTGCAAGTTTTACAGCGTGTTTATGACCATTTAAATAAACAAGAAAGAACCACATTTAGTTTTTGTTTAGTCAAATCAAAATGACAAGAAGGTCAAAGAATTTGTACATATTCATCGAAAGACAATGAATTGTGCAATCAATCTATTTAAAGAAACAAGTAACAATATGAACTGGAACAGATCAGGACTAACCATGGCTAATGCGATTATTTTAAATTAATCTTTCATCAGATTAATTGAAAGCTTTAGTTCATTTAAAACAATGAACAATTACCAAAGGGAAAAATAAGGAAAAAGAAATTTACCAAGGCTTTTTGCACAAGCTAAAACATATTGTTAAACAACATATAGGACACAAAAAAAATATTTTATTAAGTTAGGATTTTAACATTTACACATGCATACATGAAAACTCCTATTATTTTTAAAAATATAAAAGTAATAAAACGAAAAGAATATATAATAAAGAATGAAGAGAAGAACAACAATGGTGTATAATAAAGCTGCATATGTATAAAGACTTAAGATAACCCTATAAATCAGTTCTTGAAAATCATTCTCCGATTTTGACATTTTTGAAATTTCAAGTATTTGATATTTATATTACGATATAAATTTTCGCGTAAACTGATTGTTGTTCAACTCTAACATGTCAAAACGAAATTTTCAGTCACATTGTAACCTGTGATCATGATTTTATTTTTCAACCTCTACAAATAAAGGGCTTCTTGTACGAATTTTTTTTTATGTTTATTATGCAATCTGTTACAAAATTAACAATAAGCATTTATGTGGATTGACAACATTGACTTGAATAGAGATATGCTCCAATGAACAATAATCTCTATATGAAAATTAATTTAAATTTGTTTGTAAACTTAACTAAACTCTAAAATAGGATATTTATCGGTCATGAACTAAATAGAGTGGCGTTTTACGCTTAAGTCTCTTTGTCTGTTCACTGTTATCAAGCAAATTTACTGCCAGTACATTTGGATGATTTTCCAATCGTTGAATGTATTTAACACTGCACTGCACAGTCGTTTCACTTACTGTCAGCACTTGCAGATCATTGTAGAAGTCTTTATTTGTAACAAACCATGGGGCGTCTACAAGAGCACGCAGCACTTTAGACTGGAATCTCTCGATGATGGCGATGTTCGATTTCGATGCTGTTCCCCAAAGCTGTAGCCCATATGTCCATACTGGCCTGATGATGACATTGTATGCAAGTAATTTGTTTTGAAGTGTAAATTGAGACTGTAGTCCCAGCAGCCAATAATGGTTTCGGAATTTAGTACCTAGTTGTTTGCGTTTTTTCCAAATATGTGTACGCCAGGTCAATCCCTTGTCTAAGTGTATACCGAGGTATTTTACACTGTCTGTGGTAGGTATAAACTGATTTCCTATCATTACTTGTGGTGAATCGCCTCGGCATTTAGTGAAGATAATGTGGTTGGACTTATCCTCGTTTATTTTTATCCTCCACTTCTGGGTCCATTTATGGATTTCATTAATACTGTTTTGTAGTATGTTGCTTGCATCAATTGGACTTTTATGTACAGCTAATATGGCAGTATCGTCTGCGAATGTGGTTGTGAGCGCTTCGTTATTGGTTGGAAGATCAGCAGTGAATAAGAGGTACAATAAAGGACCCAGTATACTACCTTGTGGCACGCCAGACGTTATTGGGTGCAGTGTTGTTATTTCACTTTCATATCTAACTCGGAAGTACCTCTCAGTTAGATATGATTTAAGGAGGATGTAGAATTTTTCTGGAAGTATCTTTCTGAGCTTACAGAGAAGTCCCTGGTGCCATACCCGATCGAAAGCCTGGCTAATGTCCAAGAATACTGCGGCGCAATAATTTTTATTTTCAAACGTCTTATTAATGGTATCGATTACACGATGCACCTGTTCAATTGTAGAATGTTGCTGTCTAAACCCGAATTGGTGATCAGGTATGAGGTTTCTCTCTGCGACTATCTTATTTAACCTTTTGGCTAACAGCTTTTCAACAATTTTAGATAAGACTGGCAACAAACTAATCGGCCTATAAGATGAAGGCTCCTGTGGTGGTTTGCCGGGTTTTTTAATTTATATTATTTCTGCTGTCTTCCATTGGGCTGGGAAATGTTGTAGTCTGAAAACAGCGTTTATGAGCTGTGTTAGCATAATTATACCCTTGCGAGGAAGTTGCTTAATTAATTTACCCGTTATCGAGTCGTAACCGGGGCCTTCTTAGGATTCAGATCGTGCAGAATTACATCCTTTACTTTTTTCGTGTTGCTACAGGTACAGGTTCGCTATGTTGTTCAGGCTCTTCTAGGAATCTTTGAATTTCGTTATCATCGACATCGTCAATCTTTGGTAATGGTTTAAATACGTTTTCTAGATACCCGGCAAAAGTTTCAGCCTTTTTCTTGTCTGTTTTCGCCCAGCCGTTGTTTGGTATTCTGATGGGTGGTATATGTTCTCTTGGTTGTTTTAATTTTTTTGTTGCTTTCCACAGAGCATATTCAGTGTCAACTGTTGGTGTTAGCCTTTCCAAGTATTCTTGGAATGATCTGTTCTTGAGTTCTTTTAACAACTCCTTCAATTGTCTTGCAGCACGATTATAATTTGTTTTATCTGGTGGGTGTCTTGATAATTGCCAAATCTTTTTTCTAGTATTTTTTGGCGGATGTGTATTGGATAATCAACTGTTTTTGATTTAGATTTATTTTGCACCGGTGTTGCTTCCCATGTAGATTCTTGTATTAGAGAGGTAAAGTTTTGTACTTCTGTTTCCAACTCTTCTGTTTTTTTTAGCGAGACTCTTAGGTTTGTTTTATCGTTAATTAGTTCTTTAAAGTAACCCCAATCTGTTTTACGGTTGTAAAGTTGTATCTTCTGCTCTTTTTTCTTTATACCTGAATAGATGGTTGCAACCACTGGAGAGTGATCAGATGCTAAGTCATCACTTGGTTCAATGTCTAGGGATCCTGGAGTAAACCCTTTAGTGACAAAGAAGTCCAGGCAATCTGGTAGTTTGTTGGGGTCCGTCGGCCAATATGTTGGTTTATACGAGGAAAGATGGTTCAGATGGAGGTCGTTAATTACTGCGTGTAGTATTTTACCTCTCTCGGGGGCTGATAGTCTGGATCCCCAGCTGACATGCTTCACATTATAGTCACCACCCGCTAGAAATCTATGTCCGAGCTGAGTGAAGTAATTTATAAAGATTTGTTTATCTGCAGGGTAGTTTGGAGGGCAATAGGCTGCAGATACGGTTATAGGACCGAGCCAGTCTTCTAAAACAATGCTTGCTGCCTGGAGACACGCTTCTTCGATTTTGTCTAACACATGGTGTTTTATACCGTTTCTTATGATAATTGCTGCACCCGCACTGGCTCGTCGTTCTGTATCCGGGTGTGCTGCATTATATATTATATAGTGTGGAATTTTAAAACTGGTATTTGTTGTTAAGTGTGATTCCAATATGAGCAAAATATCGATCTTATTGAAAGTTAAGAATAATTCTACTTCATGTTTGTGATTCGTGATGCCATTAGCGTTCCACAGAGCAATTAAAAGTACTTTTTTCGTCATCAAATAAATCCATCTGTTACTGTTGTTTTTGAACACAATCATAGAGTCCCCTTCTCGTCTAGTTCGTCTTTTCCTGTATTGCACTTTTGCATTCTTACGGAATTGATTACTTATTCAACAGTAATTGTCGGTAAGTGCTATTAAACATCGCAATTATCTTTGATTTGACTATCGCAATTGACTATACTAGAAACTGCTTGCAACTGCTCTTCTTCTTCTTGTTTATTCATCGCTTTACCTATTTTATAACCGAGACACATTTCCGTTACATCATTTAGAATCTGCTGAAAAACTAGACGATTATTTTCAATTGGACTATGTAATCTTGATAATACATGAACTCGTTGAGGTAAGGTGCAAATTTTACAAACCGTACGTCTTTGTTGTAGTATCTCATTCGTTTCCGCAGTTGTATTCACTGAAGCTCTGCGTAATTTGTTGTGACTTCAATTGTTGAACTGCTGACTGACTGTTTGTCGACTAACTTGATTCTATTTACATTCTTTGGATACTTTCGGAATGGTTTATGTTGAGATGATCAACGCAAAAACCATCTTGCTTCATGTTCTGGATAACGTCTTCCAGTTATCATGTTGAAAGAGCATTTCTTCGTTTCAAGACAGATTCTTCCAGCTACATATCACTTTTTCCCTTCTCCTGGTAACAAGAGAATTGTTTCTTATTATGTTTCTTTTTGCGAACGTAACACTGATCTATTTCTGTTATTCCTTTACTGCCAATAAGTTTCGGGTTTTCTTTAACTTTCCATGAAGCTATTTGAAGGAAGCTGTCCATAGTTGTTTTAATCATACGGGGCTTCGTGCATGTTTCTCATAAGTACATTAAAAGAAATGTGTTTAGGATTCCCCATTTTGCTCTATAAAAGAATATTTCTTGCAGTGGTTTTTAAGTTTGCACATGTAATCACGTTTAGTCTCGTTATTTTTCCTGCAAGAAATATATTTGGATATCGTCCTATTAGCTCATGTACAGTCATTGTAATTGCATCTAATAGTGGGTTAGTGATCATTTCGTTCTACCACACGATAAATTGATGAGCAGCTAATGTATCTCTTTTCATTTAGTTTCCTAAAATATCTCCGTATATTATTTTTAACAAACACACACAAACCTAAATAAAACTAAATTGAAAAAATCAGAAAAGATACATTTTCTAAAAACACGTCTATACTCGTTGACTGCGGAAAAAATGCGAGATTATTATTACAATTACGATTTAAAAAATAAACAATAACTATATTTTAAAACATTTTTATTAAATTGTGAATTAAAATGAAAATGAATAAAGTAGGTTCACTAGATCTAGCAAAATAAGAAAAATAAAAAAGAAAACAAAACATGAAAACAAATCTGGGCAAATCGAATATTAGAAGTATATGAAGAGTGTAATTAAAAACTATATTATAGCGGTAGGGACAATATGAGCTGCATATAGTGGTACTATAGCATACGTATTTAAAGAAGAATAATATATAAAAGTTTTGAATAGTTTTATTTAATAACGTAATAAACAATAAGTGCGAGATTTGTAATAAGTCATAAATTAAAAGCAAATGTAATAAATTTTATACAATCTACGCATTAAAAAAATAAGAATAAAGTCACATACATTCTAAATATACATGCGCCGAGGAAAGATAAAGATTATATCGTTAAAAGTACCTATTACAAAAAATAAACAAATAATCCTTAATATTTCAAATAAAGATATGGTAGTTACAATCCAATTGGGGTGGAAACGCAAGAAACAAAAGAAATAATAAACCTGATGGAAAACAAAGTTTTAAAAAAATAAAATAGCATCAGAAAAATGAGGATTTCTAAACTAATGAATACATAAATATCATCAACTATAGTAAATCAGTTACACTACGGACACTTAAGAAGGAGAACACACATAAGTGAAGATTTGCACTTGTTTTGTTAGATGTCCGTCTATAAAATATATGCAACACTTATAATACAGTTAGAAGTTTATATAGAAAAATTGCTGAAAAATACCAAAGAAGGTTTAAGAAATTAAAAGAACAATAGATGAAATTCTTATGCGAAAGAAAATTATAGCAAATTGTTGTAAATGTGATATTTTCCTTCAACTAGAAATCTTAAAAAAGTGTTGAAGGAACTAAACAATATATGAGACAAAAATAAATACAGGATTAAGTGATCGTTTTAAAAAAATCATCAGTTAGTAATGTTGTTCAAGCTAGAAGATTACGATGCTTAGGAGGTAAAAATGTAGTGTAAAAAATGCCAGTAAAAAGCAAAAAATAGTTCAAAGGAAGTCATAAAAAGGAGACAGGAAAAACAAATCTACGGTTTGAGAAAAAGAAACAAGGCAAGGAACTTAACAGATAACAGTAATAAAACTATAAGCCCAAATTGCCTGCTTACAGTTTAATGTTCATGGTTTGTCCAGAAACGTGTTTTCCAAAACTGTCCAAAAACTCTCACTAATATTTCAAACGGTTTTATCTCTTCTCTAACCAAAAACTTCATAATTATATTTTGTATAACAGAACCTGAAATGTCTTTGTTTGAAATTTAATAATTTCATTAAACAATTAATCATTGATTTGATTGCAACACCATATCAAAAAAAATGACATTTTAATAAGAAAGATTTTGATAAAATTGGAGCAACCAAAATTTAATAGAAATATTTCGTAAATGTGTATTAGTAAAGTAAAAAAAAAACATCATAACGACTAGTAAAAACGCAAGTAAAAACAAATGTGCCTGAAGTGGTATAAAACATTCCGTTTAAAGGATTTAAAAAATCTAAGTGCTACAGAGAATTGTCAGCAAATAAAAGAATAGTTTAGACATCAAAATTTTTTGGGTGAAAAAAATTATAGAAGTTTTATAAGACAAAAATTACGTGCAATAATTTTTTACCTTTGCCTTATAGTTTGATAGGTGGTTGCGTACGAAGTTAGCAAACTAAAGCATCAATTGATTTAGGAAACTTTACCTCAAAAACCGCTCGGAGAAGCTTAGCAAACAGGCTCTTTAATTTAATGCGGTTACAAGAATGTTTTGCTCTTCGAGCAGCTTTCGACGAGGTAGAGGATTAATTTTGCTGTACATTGTGATCAATGAGCCAAATTAAGCACATCGACTTAGAATTGCACAATTGCAGGTTTGCAAAAGGCTATTCCGCCACGATAGCGCTGCTTTGACTTGTTAGATTCAGCTACAACGTAGTATGTTTTACTCCCTCTCCGTACTACTAATTGAATCTCTGTTATAATATCCCAGCAACCTATGTAGCCTGCAAGGCTACAGAATTTACAGTCGGGGGCCTTTCAAATTTTCTTGACAAAGCAGTGGGATTTCATTTAGGGACCAAATTATGAAACTATACAAAAGTGACGGCTTTGTGAATAAAAATAAGTAATGTAATATTTTTACTTCGAAACCATAGAATGGTTAAAATATTTTGTCCTATAGAAACTGTCAACAAGCGAGGTACAATAAACTGATTAGCAGGGCTAATTACCAACTTTAATTGTGATATAAAGGCTTGTTCACATATTACACGTGTAATAAAGTACAGGTGTGACACAGATGAAACATGAATATAACCGATTATGTAATGTCCGATTGACTTTTATGCAGTATTATTAGTGAAATAAATATAAAGAAAAGCAAAGAAAATACTGGTCTATAATTATCGCTTCTAAGATTATTATTGTATCAAGCGGCTTAAGGAAAACCGCACTCCGCATAGATTAATAAGTATTTAATTTAATTATGCACTTAGTACAGTTAAATAGAAACAATTAAATTATATTATTATTATGTTATTTAGAAGATAATTATTAAGAAGGTAATACCTCGGAAAGCGATTAAAAGAAACTAATAAAGAAAATACAGCAACGACAAAAGGATGAAAAAATCTTATAAAGCATAAATTTGGTAACATTGAATATGAGAAGATTAAATGGAAAAGAAAAAGAACTATGTGGAGAATGTGAAGAAAAAGAGAAGTACCTTACCAATTACAGAAACTAAAAATAAAAGAACAAGGTCACAGATTTGGAAAAGCCACATAATGACATTGAGCGGAGTCAGGAATAAGCATAACGAGGAGTTAGGTATATAATAAACACAAAAATATAATATAAAATGGGATTGTATGCGCGGAAGAATAATAAAAATGGAAATACAAATGGAAGAAAATAGATTATATCTAGTAATTTTGTGTCGTCTAAATGTCAAAGAAAGAGTAGAATCTAAAAACAAATTCTGAAAAGTAATGGAAAAACATAATGAAAAAAATTGTGGAAATAAAATAAGAGCAGCATGAACTAATGATGTAGTAGGGAAGTACAGAGAGATAACAAAAAATAACAATGGGCATAGAGTAATTGATTTTTGTATACAAAATAACCGTAGTGATGACACTTTTTAACACAATAGCGCACGTAAATACACAAGAGCAGTAGAAGTGAAAAATTTATAATGGTTTATATGCTAATAGATAGAAATCTTAGCCGAAAAGAGTCATAAAAAGACCTCTTTAAAGCAAAAATTACAATAGGTTGCTAGAAAGCGGGTAAAAATAATAAAGCAAAATTGCTAAAAAAAAGTGGTGCACTGAAAATAAAAAGAGATAAGTAATAACGGTCTTATGGAATCAAAAAGTTAAAGAAAAAATTAGAAAAAAAAGAATGGAGAACGCACCTTTACAAAACAAATAATAAGGCATACTAAGACCATAAAAGGCAGAGGAAAAGAGTCACACATATAGCATTAGAAGAAAAAAAAATAATCATGAAGAGAATTTTTCTTTAAAATATTTTTAAAAAACCTTAGATCATCACAAACTATCTAAGAAGATATAATTGGAAGATGGAGCAAAAATACAGCATGGGAGAAAGATAATGTATCAACAGACTGAGAGATGAGTGTTGTTGTGTCAGTATATAAAAAAGGTGATAAGAGATACTGCAATAACCATCGAAAAACTAACCTGACAAGTGTAGCTTCAAACAAATACGAAAAATGTTTGGAAATAAAACTAATCTGAGAACTGCAAACCTAAGTCGAACAGTTAGAAAAGATAAAATCATACAAGGTTATATATTTACAGAATAAAAAGACAAATAACAAAATATGTCTAGCTTTTTTTGGTCTGATAAATGCATCTGACAGAATATTCAAAGCAAATAGAAAAAGCTAAGATTAATAGGAAACTTGACATAAACGTAATAAGAAAAATAATTAGTATGTATAAAAATAGCAGAAATATCGTAACAGTACACAATATACTGTCAAATGAGAAGGGGTAAAACAAGAAAGTATCCTGATCATAGCTTTATTTAACTTTGTTATAAGCGTGTAATAAAAGCTAAAAAAGAACGTATATGTTAGGGCACAAAAAACTAAAAACAGACTGAATAAGTAAGTGCACGTTTGCTAACGAACTTCTTGTATTTGTAAAAAATTTAAAATAACTTATAGATATGGAATGAAAAATTAGAAGAGAAGGAACTAAAAATAAATGAGAATACAAAAATCATGGTTAGTGATTAATACAAAAGTCAACATTAAACTAAGTAGAAAGATAATAAAACAAGTTGACACTTTAAAATACTTGGAGTACCTATTAGTACCTATACATTTCTTTAATTTTCAATGGATAGTTAACTTTTATTTTTATATGAAAGATATTTGTAGCTTCAACTTAGATTAAAATAGAAAATTTCTAGTTTCTACTTCTAATAGCTCACTTATTCTAAAACAGTCACTAATGTGAGAATGGATCTAATTAAAATTGTCTTATACGTCAATAAAATATTTCTTGAGAAAAATAAATCTATTACGCTGGGGATTTTATTAAAATCAATGGATCATTACCAACAGAACCAAGTTTACTTTATTTTCTTCCCTTGATCGTGTTTAGTTTAATTTTTTAATAAACTCGTGTAGTTTTAAAATCGCCATCTACAATAAATTTTTCACCCTGATATTGCATAAATATAATTTTCTATCTTGTGTGGACAATATACTGTTTTAACTATCAGATTTTGGTTGAGTTGAATCTTTACACTTTGCAAATGGCATTCTTCGTAGTAATTGAATTCTCTAATAACGATTGTACTCATTCCTAGCTTAATTGTTCGGATGGATAGTGTAACTATATTTTGTAACTAAGTACATTGTCAGTACATGTCAATATGTTTTTGCATTCTTGACTTTTATTTACAACATTATTGGCATTCTATATGTACTTTAGGTCTCGTTGATTAACATAGCTTAGTATCTGCATTATGTTGTGCATTATTTGTAACAATAAAGTCTTTTCTGTTTGAAAGAACCCTATACTTTGTTACAATTAAATGCCTTCTTTAGATTTATCATCTTTCCTTTTCTTTTACAATTCTCTGACGATAAATCGCTCCCTGTAATTGGCAATTTATGCATTTAATAGAAGAAGTTGTAAACTTGACACATTCCTTGGATAAATGGCTACCAACACTCTTAACAATATTAGGAATGCACTTATAGAATTTCTGGGTGTGTCTACAACTTTGGTGTCTTTTGGAAGTTGAGTTTATTGCTTTCTACAATTTAAATTTTAACCTTCATATGATTAATGTTCTGAATATCTAATATTTGATTAGAATTCTTATAATTATCAAACGTCAACATGTATAAAAGCCAACGTATATATTTTGTTCTCTTATTTTTCGTTTTCTTAAGTTTTTTACTTACTGCTTTGACCCTTATGCCTCTGTTTTTTAGTCTTTTTACCAGTCTTTTTGGTATCACTGACTATGACTCGAATAGGCCTGGTAGTTTCACTCTCATAATAATTTAATTCTAAATATGTGTTATTTACTAACGTAGTTAATTTTTTCTAATTGTTTTTCTTGAACTACCTATCCGTTTCATATTTTGACATAACATAGTTATTTTTATATTTTATTTTTACGAGTGCTTTAAAAAGTGAAGTCGTAGTTAAGAAGCAGTCAAGATATTTTTCTTGGTCCTCTCCTACTGTGAATGTTGCCTTGAAGATTTAATTGTAGTGTGCTATATGTATATTAATGTTTTATAATAGGGCCTAGATATTCAAATTGATATAATTTTATAGTGGTAATACGTAAGATACCTTGTTAACGTTTAGAGTTTCATTTACAAAGGAAAATTGTAAGGTAACTTTTGTTAACAAATGTCTCTTTTGCTTATTCTGTTCTTTATTTTATCTCAATTAAGTGATACCATTGGTAGTTGATTCTGATGTTTAAGTATTTACATTTGGTAATTCTTGTGTATGACTGTTGGTTGACCATCAGTTGTTCAAGTGATACCGGACATTTGCTAATAATCATGTATTTAGTTTTCGTGATGTTCTACTACTTTCAAGACGAGACTCTACGCAAAGATAATATTATCATCCACATACCGGATGTTATTAAACCACTCCCCGTTTAGAAGTATTTCCTCTGTCACATCTTCTAGGGTTTCTTTCAGTTCTTTAAGTAAACTATACTCTGTTTTGTTGCTAACATTGACTTTAATTTTATTCTTGTTTAACATATTAGTAGTACGTTATTAATTGGCAATTTGCTTGAAAGTTTTTATTTTTTCACATTGCTTAGTACAAGTGGTACCTTTTGGATTATTTATTATTTTTAAACCAAATTTACTGCATTGCTTTTCTTATATTTTTTCTTTTGCAATAGTCAATCTGTTTTTTACCAACAAGAGCATTTTTTTCGTTCGAATAAACCGAGCTATAAGATTTTCTTATTTTTAAGGTCGCTAGTAAACCTTTAAGCATGTATTTCATTCAAGACATTACAACTATAGATTTTTAAAAATTCGCTTTTTAGTGTTGAATGATCAACCCCTTCATTATTTTAATTTATTATTGGCATTAAATTTTAATTTACCATATCGTTGTTTTAACGACTCCGCGTCCGGTCTGGGGAATATTATTAGCAAAACCTTTATTGGGCACTTTCGGTTTAAGAAAACTAAAATTTTTATTAAATACTAACCAAAACCTAAGTAAGGAAAAAAATGTCACCAGATTTAGAATTATTAATCAATGATGGAATAGAGGATGTCTATTCATTCACTTTGTTGTCATTTTCTCTCTCACTATTAACATTTACTCTTTATGCCACGAAGTATATCTCACAGTCAGGAAATATTAAATTTAATTATCAAACATCACAATATCCATTTGAAACGCCATAATATTTGTCGTCATAACTGAAACCCAAGTAGTGAAGCATTAAAAAATATTTTTGTTATGTATACCACCAGATCTAGAATTAGTGACCAGTGATCGAATAGTGTACCGAGATATTGCACTACTACTTAATTTGTTCTCTGATACCTATTTACATCCTAAATGCCAGGAAACTTTATCATCAGACATTACAATTTTCGTTTCAGTTTCACACTATTTATTTCAGAAACCCCAATATTTGCTATTATCTAAAAAATTTAACAAGAATGAGGACAAAGGCAAGAACGATGTGTGACTCCTAGTGATCATTACAAACTATGGAATATTAAACATCCGTCGTGTTTTTAACTGCATTTGTCAAATATTTTGGAATGTAGCAATTTTTTTCTAATTTTTATGATGTTTTTCACCTTAGACTGACTTTTCTCTGCACTTACATATTCTTACATATTCAACTCCAACTAGTTTTGGTTTTTTTAAAGCTCCGCGTGTAGAGGGCCTAAAAGTAAATAAGAGAATCCAAAATGTGATTTAATTGAAAACGAGAACTTGACTGTATAATATATAAACCAGCAACAATGTTGTTTTATAGTATTTAGTGTAATTTGATAGAGTATAGTCATTTTTTTTACTTTATAAACTCGACCCAGCTTAGAGTACTAAGGATGAGGGAGAAGAAGAAGAAGATAATTCTCTATAACTGTGATGATTCAAAAAGTCATAATTAAATACGTGAAAATTGAAACAACGTAATATTCTAATCAATCACTATTGTAGACCTGATCATAAAATCTGTCCCACACTCTCAAAGAAGTTCATACAAACATTCAGCAGCGCGCAACTTTTCAATCCGATTTTCTAGTTATTTACAACTAAAAGTAATTCACCGATATTGCAAACCGTGGTTTAAGTTTACGGGAAACGAGCGAAGTAAGCGCAACCGAGCAGACATGATTTTGAATTTAAAATTTTATGTTGCATCCGAGCTTCCGGACGACATTAATAGCATCAGCTGCATCTGCAGTCAAACGAATTTCCAAGCGAGCCGGATTACCGAAGACATTTCGTATGAATTGGCGCTCGCAGGTTCGCAGCACGTATTTCATTCGCTGACATATTAATTCCCGAAATACATTTCAATATTTATTGATGGCCAGTCGGGCTTCAGTATATCTTTCCGTATTCTGATTGAGCGCTGAAATGAATCGGGCCTGGCTCCGCAGCGCTGGATTCTGCTATTTTTCAGATCGTAGCTCTATTGTTGACAGGAGAATATGTGTAATTGCTGGACTATTCAAAGCTTTCATACATATTTATCATTGAGATGGCCGTTATTCGGCACAGTGGGCCGAGTGCCGTAGGCACACGTAAATATTTGTTCCTTTCTTATTTGGATAAAAATGCAACAATTCTATAAAGCGCAAAACTAATTTTGTCTCAACTCATCGTTACTTCTACAGCTTCTCGTCGTTAATGAATCTATAGTTACATTTGCCCTTGTATGAACAAATAGCGTCTCTCTAGGTAAACAAAAGTTTGCTGTTTGTATTTTGATACTCCAGACGAGATGCGTTTAATGAGTTCATAACTATTAGCAAGTAGATGTTTTGTGCACTTTTTGTTGCAAAGCACGCGTTCCTCTCAGACAGTAGCGGCCGAACAGTAGCAGAAGGAAATTTAATTAAGATGGAATTATTGAAGTGTAATTTTGTTGTTTGCCGTGCAAAGCAAATTGCTTTTTTGTGGAAATTGGATTACCTTCTGGAAACGCCAATTTCATGCAAATAAAAGCAAAGAATTCAAACATAATAAATCAGAATCATTATTTACTTAGTCAATTAAAAATGCGCCGATAATTCCGATATCTCAAAAGTAAGTTGAATAGAGTTTTTATTAATTAATGCATATTTACAATCTGCTTTTTTAGAACAATAAGCAAATTGGTTTACAGTTTATGACATAAGTGGAGGGTTCTTCTGTGACAACACTCCAAAAATAAATTATTAACTACAAATATATAGGGGGGTAATATATGAATGAATGAATCGCTTAACACCCCCTGTAGAAGCTGTCTAGATCCTTTTAGGGTGTATCAGTCCCTGTCCGGTCTCCATCTAATTTATTAGCCAATTTTACTCCACACTTTTGTGTACTTGAATTTCTCTTTCACGTTCTCAACTCCTATATTTTGTCTTGTTTTACTTCATCCGACCATCTCGCTTTGGTCTTCTTTTTCTCGTTTTCCCGTTAATATCCAATTCATTATCGTCAGCCCTCATCATATGCCCCCGCCATTTCACTCTTTGTCATTTAATTTTTTTGACAATATCCACTCCCACCTCTTGTGCCATCTCACGGTTCATTCATATTCTGTACTCTTTATCTGCAACTTTTACTGGTTCTTCTTTCTATTATTCTTAGTTTTTCTTCTTTTTTCTTCACGATTGTCATAACTTTCGCTCTATACATTGCTATTGGTCTTATTAACGAGTTGTAAATTCTTAATTTCTTGTCTTTTGGAAATAAATTTACTTTTTAATAATCTCTTACTGGCATAAAAGGCTCTATTTGTTGTTACTATTTTGTTCTTTATATCAATTTCAATTTTCAATCCTCAGATATTTAAACTTATCGACTTCTTGATATTCCTGATTGTTTATTTGTATCCTTCCTGTTGTAATTTTGTTTCCTATCCCCATTAGTTTCGTTTTATCCCCATTTATTCTCAATCCAATTTTTATTTATTAACTTATGCTTGGCCCCATTTTGCGCGTGCTTCCCTAGCAATACCATTTTCGGTCAAAAGATCACATTTTTTCTGCTATTATCTGACCGTAGTTAATTCAGATCGCATTTAAAACTATAATTAGCACCCCGTCTCTTCAAGGCGAATCTAAAAAGCCCCGAACCATTAAAATCGATTGAATCTTTGAATCAACGTGTTTTTCCTTGTCGCTTTAATAGTATGTATATTGCTTTATTTTGATTATCCCTTTATAAAGCCGTGTTGATATCTTCCAATTATATTTCTTATCTTTCCTTTAGCCTTTTCTGTACTAATGTTAATAAAATTTTTTACGTAATATTTAATAACGTTATTTATTATAACTGTAATTATTATTATTTACCCTACTTTAAAATCCGCCGATGTCTTCTCTTTCTTCCATATTTTTTGTATAAGTAAAAATATATATTCTATTATTGCATCTTCTTTATTTTTTGTCAACTGTATTTATTCCGTTTTTACCATGCGCCTTTATGTTATAGCTGTTCTTTATAATTTGCTTTACTTCTTCTAACGTAGGCTCTTATATCAACATTTTAGTTGATTCATCTCCTATTGTTATTTTTTATAGTTTTTGGGTTGCGTTCAGTAATTTTTTAAAATACTCTGTCTAAATGTCTTTATACTTATCCTCCTTTTCTACTAATATGCTTTATTTGTTTCTTATTCTCACTATTTTGAGTTTATACACCTTTTGGTTACTGATTTTTTGATAGAACTTTCTGGTATTGGTTTTTTTACTTTCTCTTTCTCTCTATATATTGCTTGTGGTTTTTTCTCCATCTATTCTCTTTTACTTCTTTTTAAAATTTTATTACATTTCTTTCTCTTTTCTTGGTATTGCTCCCTATTTTCATCTTTGTTAATTCTTACAATTAGTCATTTTATTCTTTGTGCGCGTTTTCACAGTTTTCTTTCTCCATTTTGTGTTTCTCTGCTACTTGATTTATTATGTACTTTTTGCCGATCTGTGCGTTGAAATTTCCCAGCACTATGATTAGATCTTCTCTCGGTATATTCTCCATTTTTCCTTCTAGATTTTCATACAACTGGTCTTTTTCTTTATCAGTATGGGTATCTGTAGTTACATATACATATATTAAAAACTAACAAGTTTATTGCTTTTCCCTTTACTTTAATATAAGCCATTACTTTCAGCAATTAATTCCGTTTCTATAATTTTTGATCTCCTTGTTTTTGATAATATAAGCTCAACGCCATGCCATCCTTATTTTTCAACTCCTAAGTAGATAATTGTAAATTCCTTTTCGTTAACTCTTGCATTCCCGCTTCACTTTATCTCTTGAAGCTCTGTTATATCTATTATGAATCATTTAAGTTCTTTCAGTATTTCTTTCATTATTTCTTTTATTTTCCCGGTTACTCACATTGTCATAACGTTTCACGTAAGTATTTTAATTTTCTTGCTATCCCTTATTTTTTATCTGCTTTTTGCATTACAAATTCTGGATCTTTTTGTAACTATTGTCGTTACCATTTATTATTTTTTTATCTTTTTCGTTTGATAGTTTTGTGGACTACCTCTTGTGCTTAACTGTTGGTTAAGATCGTCATTTACAATGATGCTTCTTCTGGTATTGTTTAATTGATTTCTTTTGTCAGCCGATCCCTTTCCTGTTCTATCATTATTATTTGTTTTTGCTAAGGCTCCTTCTTTCCTACACATTGACGCCAATAGACTGCGTTCAATATTTGGTTTCTTTTTGGTATTGGTTTCGTGTTTGTTGGTTGGGGAAAGTTTGTAGGATTAAAGGTGTTGCGTAATTGGCGGTGCGGAGTAATAAGGGATTTCCATATGACAGGTAAACGTTGGCTGTCATCTCTTGTGTTGAGGCACTGTGGGCGTTTTTCTATTTCAATTGCCTTACGTACCATTCTGCTGTTGAAATGGGAAATGGGGGCAATGGTTTTAGCCCCAGAGAAATTAATTTTGTGGCCTGTTTCTTTGTGGTGTTTGGCAAGTGTCCGAACCATTATCGCCTTTCCGTACGGCCAGAGAATGCTCGTATATTCGGCTAGATATTTGCCGATTTGTTTGACCTATGTAGGTCCTTTGGCAGTCTCCACAAAGTATTTCATACACTCCGTGGGATTCATTGGGGCAGTGATCCTTTGCTGAGCGAATAAGCCCAGATATTTGGTTATTGGTCGTAAAGACCGTGCGGATATTTTGCCGCATTAGAATGCGGCTTATTTTATCGGTGATGCCTCTGATGTAAGGTAGAATGCTTTTTGTTGGTCAAGGGGGGTTTTGGGATTGAGAGTTAGTGTTTTTATTTATATTTTTGATTATATTAGTTAAGGATTTGTTGGAATATCCATTTTGCAGTAGAGTGGTGGTAATGGATTTAATTTCTGTTTGGCGATTTTTTGTATCGGAAAGTCTGATGGATCTGGTTATGAGTGCAAGCGAATGAATTTGGGCAGGGTGGTGATGGGATTTGGCATTTAGGTAGCGGTTACTGTGAGTGGGTTTTCTGTAGACAGTGTAATAAAAGCTGTCATTAGAAGGATTTCTTGTTATGAGAGTATCTAGGAAGGGAAGGGAATTGTTATGTTCAGTTTCCGTAGTAAATTTGATATTGGTGTTGATTTGGTTGAAGTGGGAAAGGAATTCTGGAAGGGTATCATGTCCATGGGGCCAGATAACAAAAGTGTCATCGATATATCGTATCCAGCAGGTAGGTTTAAGGTGAAAGGAGGCGAGGGCTTTTGTTTCAAAATCGGCCATAAAAAGGTTATCAATGATAGGTGAAAGTGGGGAACCCATGGGAGCACCATTAGTTTGTCGGTAAAATTTATTTTGGAAGGTAAAGTAAGTATTGGATAGGCAATGTTTATTAGGGAGAGGATATTGTTATTTATATTATACGGAATTGGGATGTTTGTAAACAAAGAACCGACATCAAAGCTGACCATGATGTCACCTTTGCGTATAGGGAGGGTTCTTGAGTATTTCTAGGAAATGATAGGAGTTACGGACATAGGATGATGCCTGCTCTGTGAGAGGTTGGAGAGTTTTGGAAAGGTATTTGGCTAGGTTGTGGGTGGGAAAATCAAACGCACTAACTGTAGGGCGTAAAGGAATCTTCTGTTTGTGAATTTTTGGGAGATCATACAATTTGGGAATTCTGGAAGATTTTTCTCGGGGTATGAGGAGTTTCTTGGTATCGGATGATAGGTTGGAGTTAGTAATGAGGGTTTTGGTTTTCTTTTGAAGTAGGTAATGGGATTATTAGGTACATGGCGATAGTCAGAGGATTTAATAAATTGTGCATCTTACCGATATAGTCCGCTGTATTTAGGATCACTCATAGCTCTCCTTGGGGAGTAGGCAGATTGAGACCCCGAGTGAAGAACTAACCTCTTGAAAATGGCATCAAATCCGATGCCAAAACTTCGAGAATTCTCTCAAAATAGACGCGGTTCATCCCGTGAACTAAGTTGTTTAAATATATATATATATATATATATATATATATATATATATATATATATATATATATATATATATATATATATATATATATATTATCTGTCTCTTTGTCAATAGACCTTCCTCTTTTTTGTTTTGATCTTTCCTGTTTATTTTTTCTCATCTACCCGATTTTTCCTCAGCTTTCCTTTTCAAGGTCTGGTTTTCATTTTTCATAATTTACAACTAATTTATCATCTAATAGATGCGAAGGCTTTCACGGCCGGTGTTATGGTGCATCGTGTGGTTGGTTCTCGGGTTATAAAAGCCGTGGTCGGAGTTCAGAAACTCTTGACGTTTCGTCCACAACTGCGGCAGACATCTTCGGAAGAAAATCTTCTGAAAATTAAGTGACTGTCCCGTGCGTTTTCGCTTTTATACTCGTGGGAGTATAGTAGGGACGTTGCAGGTAATATTTCTGAGGTAAATCGCTCTTTCGCCGTATTGAGCTCTGTTTTTTTACCTCTTGAGAGCGATAAACCAAGACCTAGGTAAATTGAATCCGTCGTCCCTGTTGAAATTATTTTTATATTTATACATTTCCACCGCCTCATTGTATAATCTCGGGTAGTAATTCCTGCAGTTTGTATCGAATACCTATGTATAAAACGAAAAACAACTGAGGATTTGTTTTCCTTTCTGCTAAACTCCTTTATTCTGCAAATCCTACAGAAAGCTACGGATTAGACCCAAATTTAAAAGGAAGACCCTTCTATACTACATTAGCATGATTACAAAAGGGCCAATGTAACACGGCATGCTTAATAAACTCTTACGTTTGCCGGTTAACAGGCAATCAAATTCAGACAAGCAAAATTAAAAGTTAATTTGAGTATTTTTAACCTTTATGATTCTATTTTTTTGTCTTACTCACAAATTCGCACAACAAATCTGCAGGCCATTTGACTTAATATTAATCTTAGACATTCAAAACGCTTCAATAAATACTAATTAATTAAAAAAAATGATGTAGATTAAAATTACGTGCGCTGCCCAAAACTTGAAAGAAAAAATTTTAAGAATATTATTGACAAATTTTTATATTTATACACTACTAGTTTAAAAAAAAGTAGAATATTTTGTCTCGGGTTGAAAGAGGCAAGAGCTTGTTACACTCCAACCTTTTGTCAGGTTACTTTATTGCTCGTTATTTCCAAATTCTTATCATTTTTATTCTTTTAATGTGTTAGGTATTATTCCCAATTTTTATTTGTGGTAGAAATAAAATTATTTGCAATTATTCTGTATCTGACAGGTCTCTATATTGAAGTATATTAGTTATAACTGAAGTATTTTTTATTTTATTCTTTATCTTCGTTTTTTTATAGATTTTTGCTCTTTGTGTTCTCATAAAAGTTATTCATATCTCCAGTAATCAAGAAAGTTCTCTTTTAGCTGGAATGCTTCTGATTTCTTTGCCCCGGTTTCCATTTTACGATAGGAGTCCTTTTGATGTTTCAAATGTGGTAAGCAACAAATGGCATGGTTATTTAAATAATCAGCTAAGAAGTTTAGCATGCATTTCTAATGGCTTGAAGAGGTGTTATTAGACATAATGATTAACGCATGTTAGTTTCAGATATTGCTACAATAATACGTGTATGGAAACACAAACATGTATAGAAGTACTAAGGGGTTGATATCTAACAATTAGTATTACGAAAGTAGAAAAAATTAAACTGTTATAGATATAAAATTGTAGTTTGTAACAAAAACTGCTTGGCAGACCTATATTTTACTTTACTATAAAATCTTTTAGAGTCCTGTACAAACTACTGCAGGTATATATATATATATATATATATATATATATATATATATATATATATATATATATATATATATACATTCGTATCTCATTAATACATGTATTCACTGCTATTGTTTCTGCAGAACTGCCCTGCGATTTTATTCAGTCATTCTACTTCTGTATTATTTAGACGCTGATTCATCGATATGCCTTATACCACATCTGAAAGATGCATGACAGAAAACAATGTATATTTGTAGTTAATTGGGGGAACAAAATTATTGTATCAAGGTATTTTTATTTACTATCTATGTTAAATGTTAAATTGCGTGCAACTCTGTCCGGGCCTTTATGTTCTACAAATCTACCAATGAATTTTCATAAATGTTAAATAATAAAACAAAATCAAAAGAAAATATTTAAATCTAACATTGTTAAACTTAAAATTTACAGTTGTCACGAAAATTTTGACTTGCCCATTTCAAGTTGGTTTTAACTTTTGAATAATTTTATAGCTTCTCTTTTAATGGCTTAATTAAATTTTCCTGTTATTTACTTAATTGATTATTCCATTGCCGTGTGCCGCATTTGTATCTCTTTAATAATATTTGTAGTGGTTTATTAGACATAATATATTTACGGTGTATGTTTCAGAGAAAGAGAATATTAATTACGACCTGTTTGCGTTGATAATTTATGTATTAAGGGTCAAAGCCGTTCCTTTATCAGACTATAAATTTGACGGGGGTGCGTATTTAACAAAATGCAACAGTTGCGGTAGCTACCTTAGATAATTTATATTGTTAGTTTATACACATGGAAAATCTGCGGCCTAGTTGTCTGGTTACGGAATATTTATTATGAAAACTAAATTGTCTAAAAATTTAAATAAAAATTCGTTACTTCCAAAAGTCAAATTTTCCCCACTATCACATTTTTAAAATTTCACATTTTATACTCATAACATGCTTGTGTATTTTTGTTTGCTTTCAATAGGTGATTTATTTTTAAAATATATTACAAACTTTTCTGAGAGGATTATGTTTTTTATCGTATATCTTTGATGCACTGCCTTATTTATATATGTAAATAAGGTTTTAACTTACTTCTACAAATAACTAAAAATGATTTTGCATTTATTAAGTGAACTTATAATGCAAAAAGTGGAAAAATATATATTTTTGTACGTTTAATATTATCTCAAATTTATTTATTTTAATGAAGGAGATCTTTATGCAAAATATAAGGGTTGCATTTTGAATTCTTAATATAACTTCTGGACACTATAGAGTTTGATATTGTCAATAATGTTTCACGTGGCTTTTAAAGCTGATCTATTGATTTAAATTACAATAATTCTGTACTTGTATGTTGCGGCTGAAAAGTGGACTGTATAGTATTTTTAAATTTAAACAAAAGGAACTTCAAACAAAAGCTAAAGCTAAAAACACTAACCTATGGAAACGGCGCTTTCCCACAGAAATCGGTTCCCTGCGCTGTTGATCCTAGGAGGATCTAGGAAGAGGAATTAAGGGTGTGGGTAAAAAGATAGGACAACTTACCCCAATCTTCACAGCGTAGTCGACCGGTAACGTCTTTCCTGGTGCAAAGGTTCCTTCTTCGTTCCTTGCCGAGTCAGAGCAAAGAAAAAAAATGCACCGAGTTTTACCAGCAAAAATTTCAACCCCGAAATACAATTGGGAAACAGAAGGACCTCCGGGAAGAGGTTAATCTGGTCGGCAAATTATCAAATTTTGCCACTAAATTAGCTTTTAACAAAATGGCCTCGCAGAAATGAAAATTTCTACTGCCAATCAAACATGCCGGCGAACTCTCGGTCAAAAACGCTCCCGGCTTGCGGAAAACTTAAAGCTGGTCACCCGCTTTATAAACTATCACAAAACTAAATTGAAAAACGTAGTTAGGCGGGCCGAAAGCAAAGGCAAAGGCAAACGCGAACGCTAACATAGCAAAAGGCGAAGCGCGAACGCGGCTCGCGGCCCAAACCGCGGCCTATATAACAGCATTCCGCGTGATCGTGCAAATTTGCGGCTATATCTCAAATCCAAAATATACAAGAGGGAACCAAAATACGGCCGGCCCTAATTTAAAATTAAAAATAAAAGTAGTTGGAGGTTGGTGCGAACAAAGTACATGCATTCTTAGTTACTTTATTATTATTATTATTATTATTATCATTATTGTTATTATTATTATTTTAATATTTATTACGTTAGATTTAAAATGCACACTTATATAATTTAAACCAATAAGCAAATCGGTTGACTGTGTTGCACACGCAGGAAAAGACCATGCCGTAACGGAACTGTCCTTTCTGCTTTTTACCTTATTTGTCTTTGGCTAATTGAATTAACTCCTTAAGTAATGTTTTCTTTCAGTCGTCTGATTCTATGAATAGAGTGATAGTCCCAAAAAATGCCAATGATTGATAAAATTTTAACAGCGAGAATAAACATAAAATCAAATATAATGAATATAACTCAAATATATGCCTGCAATTCTAAAAGCCACAGAATACCCAACAAAAAAATAATACTTGTTATAAGCGTCCTTAACATTAACATGTTAAAAGGATAATTACAATAGATAGATTGCATTCTACTCCAGAATAGATAAAATATAAGTGTAACTAACACAAAAACATATTGCGGGCTGGACTGCGATAGTGACCATAAACTCTTAAAGCCCAAAACTAAAATACATATTAAATCAGTGATGGATGCGAAGAAAAATATACGTCACTAAATCTTCAGCTTTTGGAATAATGCAAACAACCTTTAGATAGATACCAACATAAAAAACACATTTAAAGAATGTATAGATACAAATGTTGAGTAACTGTGGCAAACTCTTGGGACAATTTGTTTTTATTTAACGTTCTTCTATATTTCATTAGTCATTTATTTAAATTATTTAAATACTACTGTAAGTTTGTTGCTTTATAGAAATCTTTGCTTGATGATATTATAACTGTATCCTCCGCAATTGTGGATGCTATTGTATTTTTGCTGGTATGTTAGATGTATATAACAGGTATACAAAAGGCCCATGTACTGAGAACCTTGAGAAACTCCGGCGTGTCATATGGATATTATATAAGTACTATTAAGTGGACTGAAAAAGTAAAGTTTAATAACTTTAAATGGCAGAGATGATTAAAGACCTGCGCCATGTCTAAAACTACTACAGCACCGATAAATTAATAATAATAAAGTGCAAGTAATAATGTTAGACTTACTGCCAATTTAAAATAATCTAATGAAGTAGTAATGATTACATAAGTTAAAAAGAGTTCAATAAAGGCGACACCAAAAAGAAAATAAAAACCAAACAAACAAAAACAAAAAAGTTTGTACACGAAGAGAAACGAGTTATGGTTTGAGAAGAAATTGCAGAAATAAAATATTAACTCTTAGATACACAGGTGAACAACTTAATTCTCGGCCTTTTCACTGAACTGTTGCATCAATGTATAAAGAAGTTTGGTTACTTAGCTAATCGGCTAGATAATTCTTCGCATTTACACAATCTCTTGCAAAATTTCGAAAAATGCGAGATTTGACTCTCCCGACTTTTCTTGGAAATTTTGACAGAAGTGAAAAAGGTCACCAGGTGACTTTGTAGCGATCTGAATATGTAATAATTTAAATTAGCAAAGTCTGGCACATATAATAAGTACAACAATGTAGTTTGAGTATCTAGTAAATAAGTAAACCATTGATCACTAGCTTGTCTAAATAGTTTAAGAAATGCTCTGATATGTTAACGGCAACATGTGCAATGCGCGCTATTTAAAAACACTTCGAGTAAGATAAATCCGCTGCAGCAGTTAAACATAGTCAATATAAAAGATAGTCATGGTGCATCAATAGCGTAACAAATAAACACCAGGTGTTAATACATATGGTAAGTGATGATGGAGACACATGAAATTTTAATGCAAGCGCCCGGACGAAAAACGTGAAGAGAAAATATGTTTATGACTGATGTTTTCGTGGCTGAAACGAAATGATTAAGAATGAGCTTCAAATATTGGCATGCGATTGATGGAAAAATAATTGACATAGTGCGCACCAGTATCCGTAAAGATCTGTTTCCGGTTTATATTGCAAAATAAATGGAAGTCCACAAAGATATAATTACCATGTGTGACTAAGAACTATCCTTTATCCCTTGATCTGACACTTGTGGACGTGGCGGAAATCTAAAAACGGGTAGCAGCAATCTATTCCTAAAGAGGTCTTTGTATATGTTTCTAGGAACTATAGGAATGTTCAAAAGTGTTGTGAATGGTGACGTTTACTTTGAAAGCCAATAAAGGTAATCTGTTTGTATCTTCTAATTTATTTGTTTTCTAATAGCATTAATCAAATTTTTTAAACACAGCAAACAGCATTAAGCAAAAATAATTTTTTTAGATAATAAGAATAAATAATAACTTACCAATTTGACTTATAGAGAAGCTGTCCATTCCTGATGTACGTCGAATGAATGGTTGTAGTTTGTAGTTTTCTTCGTACATGTTCAGTCTAGTGATTGCAAATCTAAATGCCACTTCTGTTTCTGGGTTAGTGTCATGAAATACTGCTCCTGTAGTAAATACAATATTATAATTTTATATGTATGCTTAAGTTAAACTACTACACTCTTCAATTATATTTTATATAATTTTTACTAGTTGTAAATGTATTAAAAAGCTTTTAAATCTTATTAGGCAGCCTGGTTGCTTTGTGTATATTTAAAAGCGGTATTATCTACCGCTACACCAGTATATCATTTTAAATAAACTATAAACTAATATAATTATATATTAGAAGAAATATGTTGCAAGAAATAACGGCGGTATTAGAAAAATACAAAATAGATATTGCCATTATCCAGTAAATCAAGCGATAAAAGCAAAGGACTATAAGTAAAAATAACTTTATAATGGAGTATTTTTGGAATAAAAATTAAATAAACAAAGAAAGTATATCAGAAAAAGATACCGTAGTATTACTGAAGAAAATTTAGCAGCAAAAAGACATCAAAGACATATAAAGGTAAGCAACAAAAAAATAGTAGAGCCCGACAACACAGTAAAAGGAGTTGAGAAAAAGTAGAATATTATCAAAATGTACTTAGAAAAGTAATTAATTAAAAATCTGGACAAGATGAATAGAGATAAAAATGTTTTATCTGAAGATAAAGGATGGAAATAGGCCCCGAAAAGGTAAGAAAAAAGAAATAATATGAAAAATGAGATATATCATTTTATAGGTGTATCAACAGAGCAATATCAAGAGAATAAAGAAAGAATAGTTTAAAATAATTGAAGAAAACAATATAAAAACTGACAAAAGAGGCACTAAATGAAATCCTAGGTAAAAGTACAATAGAAAGAGTCCCAGGAAATAATGGTATAATATAGAGAAAGATTCAGACAACGATAAACAAGGATAAAGCAAAGAGATGCATTTATCGGTACCTTTATTTTATTTGGCTTTTGAATAGATAGAAGCAATAAAGAAAATATTAAAACACGAGAGGGTCAGACTAATGATTAAGCTAGCAGAGAGCAGTCCAGGATCGTCATTTATTTTCCGGTGTCTAGACTGATCTTGGTGTGCCAACATTTTCTTGAGAGCATCAAGCACAAAACCACTTTGCTGGGAAAAAATGAGAGAAAAATAATATAAGACTCTCTCACAGGAATTTAAAAAACAATGGAAACAGTAAAAAGCAAACCAACACTAGAGGAAGTTTAAAGAATAATAAAGAGATTCAAAAAATAACAAGAGGCCCGGAATAGACAACTGAAGCTGCTAAAGTATAGAAAACTAACATTACAAATTAAGATACGTGCCTTCATAACACAAATACGGAAAAAATCAAGATATTCACGAAACAGAACAAAGCATTTGTAACCTTGATATATACAAAAAAGAAAGGAGATAAATAAAAATGTTTCAATTACAGATCAACGTCATTAGGAAATATAATTTATAGAACTTTGGCATCATTTACTGATAAACGAAAAGTTGTCAATAATAGGCGAAAGAGAGATAGAGGAATACCAATCTGGCTTTAGAAACATAGCTCAGTGACCGATCACTTGTTTGTGCTGAAGATAATACAAAAAAAAACAAAAGAAATGTAGATATATGTGCTATTCATCAACCTTAATCATGTTTACGACAGCGTGGACAGGAAAATAACCGATAAAGACGTTGAAGGCTATGCAAACTTTAGAACATTTGATCAGCTTGGGAAAAATGACAAAAAGTAATACCAAAATTAATGAAATTGCGTTAAAGGACTCAAACAAAGAGATCCTTTGTCACCTAACGTTTTCAATATAGTGCTAGAATACATTTTGAGAAAAAGGAACAAAGAAGAAGGGGGCGAGAAAAAGAGAATAAAATTAGAACTGGTAACAACATTTTGAATAGCTTGTATCAGGTACACGATGTAGCAAAAGTCCCTCTCTTTTAGAGAAATATTTTGAAGCAAAAGGTAGTTTGAGAGTGGGGAAGGTAAATTTACAGGTATGGGTTTTGCCTAAAGAAGCCCTAAATAATTTATATGTCGTGGACAAAAAAGAGCTGTCTTTTTACTTGCGGCTTGAGTCTCTGTTGTTGTGGGTAGGAAACTTTATCAGTATTGCTTCTGTAGTGAGAAGAGAAGGAGAAATATCTTAGAGGCAATCTGAGCACAAGTATGCTGTTACGCTTTACTTGTCTAGCTGTACTGTACGAAAATTTTACACCAAAACCTTTGTTTTTATCCACACAAGATGGTTGTTGTTTCCGAAGGTAATTAGCAGAATTACCTGGAAATGTATAGAAACATATTATTTTCTTTACCGACGAAGCGCATTTTATTTGTCGGGATGCGTTGAAAACTAAATCTTTTGTTGTTGTAGGGATAAAAATTTATAAGATATTCATAAGAGACCTCTCGGCAGTGAACGTGTCACTTTTTGGTGTACCCTGAGCAAATATACGGTCATTGGTTTTTATTTTTTTGAGAAGTTAGTCTATTGTTGTATTGTCACTTAACATTGATATGTGGAAATAATTAGATAATTTTTCTAATTTTTCTCAACTATACAACAAGAATAATATTAATTTAAAAGGGTTCGCATTTTTTGTACCTAATAACTAATGGGTGAAAGAAATTGAATAAATACACAAGTAAATGATAGCAGGAGTGCGGATGAGGGCTGTTTTACATTTAATATTAAAAAACAACAGACGTGTGGTCACATACGACAATTATAGGCGGAGTTTAATAAAAGTAATTAGACAAACTTGTAAGGTGGTAACAAAAAATTTTGTAGAAATTTTAAAGAAGTGTAAAGGAAGGAGGTGAATGAAAGAGAAAAATGCATCGCAAGATTTTTGAATTTTGCAAAGATGTGCTCTTAACAACAACTATAAAATAAGGAAGACTCCAATGCCTAGAGTGCCTATCAAGAATGAAACATTGTAGAATGCTAGAAACATTCTGGATCCTGAAGAAACAGATAAAACTGACAAAAATGTGATTGAACTTGGTTAAGGAAAATGCGGTAGAAATGAGCATAAAAGAAAAGAGGGAAGAAATAGCCGAGAACTTTTAAGCCCTACAGAGTTATTTTTATAAACACTCTTTTTAGGCAATATTTATATATAAACACACATTTCTCCCCCCTCTTCTCTCTAAATTTTCCGGTTTTTTGGACTAGTTTGACATATGCTGCCAGTCTTTTCTTCCAGTTGTTTTTTTCATAATTACCCTTGTCCGCGCTGTTCATAATTTGTTTGATATATACGTGGCGTAGACGTCCATCTGTTCTTTTTCCTTCTATAAATGTTCATAATTCCTTCCTGGAGGAAAATGTGTCCAATTAGCTAGTCTCGTTTTTTTCTGTGTCCTTTTCTTTATACTTTTTTTTTCTTCGGTCTTTTCCAGTACTTTGCCATTAGTAATCCTATCCGTCCAGCTAATTTTCATCGTCCTTTTATAGCACCATTGTTTAAAAATTGCAATCTTCCTTTTTTTTGTAGACCAATGATCTATGATTTACAGCAATATAAAGCGAAAGTCCACATAAAAGTGTGTTTAAAGCCTTTTTTATGTTTAGCGAAATATTATTGCAAGTTAGAATTTTTTTTTTGGGATATTTTTATTGGCGGTGGTTTATATCTCTATAATATTGAATGTCTATTCTATTTCCTATTTACTATTGGAGAGTAGGGCTATATCGTCGGCAAAATGTAACAATTTATTTTAATTTATATTAATTTTCACATTGCATTAATCGTTAGCTGCATCAATTGACTTCTGGGTGTACAAATTGGAAAAACCAGAAGACAAAGCACATCTTTATCTGACATCCTTTTTATCTGTATTTTTTTTCATCATTAACCGATATATTTTTTTTTTAGTTTTACAGATATCGTAAATAAAACGTATATTATTGTAGTCGATAGCGGGAACTTTAAAAAATTTAAAAAATTGTTTTACTTTATATTGTCAAATGCCTTTTCTACATCAATGAAGGTGATATAAACTTATTTGTACTTTTCGATACATTTTTCAATAATTTCTTAATGCTAAGTTTGCTTTTCTTGGGATGGGTTTTTATGAAATTCGAACGGATCTTCTGTTAATACATTGTAAATTTTTGTCTAAATTTTTCCTTAATTTCTTTTATATATAACATCTTAAATTATTTTTGTGATATCTTAAAAGAAAAGCAATATATTAATATCTTATTTTACAATCAGCAACAGAAACATCCACGTGTTTAAGTTCTTCTTCTTAGAGAGCTTTCCCTCTACGAAGATTGGCGATCATCAGGGCTATAAGTATCTTAGATGTTGCCGTTCTGAATAGATCTAATGAAGTGCAAATTGAACCACTCCCGCAGATTTCTCAGACAAGAATTGCATCTTCTGCCTATAGATCTTTTTTTAAGTATTTCAGTTTTCTTTTTTGTATGGTAAATACAAGTTGTGTTCCTTTTCCAATTCGTTGCAATACTTCACAGTTAGTAATCTTGTCGGTCCACGGTATCTTTAAAATTCGTTGATATACACTCATAGCTCAAACGAGTCGATCTTCTTTAGGTTTTGTTTTTTCAGCGTTCACGTCTCACTTCCATACAGCAACAGTAGAAATATATAGCATGTGTGTTGAAGATTTTTAATTATAAAAAAAATAAATTAATTTATTATATCGAGGCCCTAAATAACTTTTTTTGGAGTGGCATGCAATTGCGCGGAATTTCGTTTGACAGGTCAACGTTCGTCGGGTTATTTCAAACTCAGAAACTCTCCAGGAGCATTCGAGTTATTTTTATCTCGGTTTAATGCGCCACCGATGAAGCACAAAGCCCTGTAGTTTCATCCGCGCCGGCGAATCCAAGTTTTCCATTTAGCCTTAATAACACTTATAATAAATGATGCTTACCTATGTTAATAGCGGTTTTGGTCTTGCTGCAGCAGGGGGCAAAAAGCGGGGCCACGCAAAAAGTCCAGAGCGCAATTTTAAAATCCATTACGGCCGGTCCTATTCTTATTTTATCTTAATAAATCGCTAGCTCCGTCCCCTGAAAGCGGAGCGGCTCCCTCGCCATCAAAACTTTTATCCGGCGCAGGAAGCAAACTGGATGTAAAGCAGTGTGAAAATTCTGGCGCGCAAAGTGAAAACTGCAATAAAAACTTATTACCTGTGGTTTTCAGGCGGATCCTTCGGAAGATTGCACTGTACGTCCTGCTTTAGAACCGGGCTCGGTCTCGCCGAAATTTATTTCCCATCTAAGCTGAACCGATCGAGAATCAAATCCGTTTATGACAGAGAATCTTTACAAATGTCACTATTTTGGAAAGTCCCAAGGAAAACGTAGGGACTCGGCAGCGAAATGATGTTAACTGCTACGATCAAATAGTTTGTTGGTACTGTTTTTATAATGGAAACGCCCTCACACACCCACTTGTTTACTAACTGAGAATCTATTTTAGTTTTCGGAGGGGGGAGGAGAAAGGAAATTTTCTACGAATTTCCGGTATGTCGTATGAGTAGCTTTTAGAGTAAGCTTAAGCGTATTACCAAACTGGCAGCCTTGTATTTTGACACGACTTTTTTAACCAACTTCAGTGCCGTGTTTGATAGTTCTGTTTCATTAATGTTATAAATTGTAGCAGTTAAAATAAGTTATGGGTAGTTAAACTTTAAATGTAAGTAGTGCTGGCATCGTAAGGATTTATTAACACTCTGACTCTTAATTATAATATAAAAGCTGTGACGTCACAATATCTATGACGTCAATGAGATGTGAACCCGCCCAGCGTGAAACCCGCGATCCGGAGTCTGACAACTTTTCCCCGAGAGACCACGTTGCTAGTTACGGTGCAGCGCTACAATCGCCTTTGTGATGTAGTTTTACCCTAAGTTTATTATAATTTCAAACATGAAACTTTTGTGCAAATAGAATACCAGCTTTACTGTGATAACGTTTTAGATTATAGCTAATTTGGGAGGGAAAAATTACTCTTTGCGACAATAAGATTCCGTATATAAAATGCACAGAAATTTATTTAGGCGACTAAAGGTCAGACTTATGGTTTCTTGGGTTAATATTTATTAATTATTTTAATATATTCTCCAGCATTAATTGAACTAGATATTACACTTCTTACTGTAATTACTTTGGAATACAACCCAGTTACTGTGATAAAAATGCTCTTACGCATAATACCCAAATATCAAACTTGCGTTACTGTTTATAACAACCCCAAAGTCAGCAGCGAATAATATACTTCAGTTAGTCCCATTTGGTTAAATAACAAAAAATAAAAATAATAAAAGAATGCGAAATCCACACATACACTACATGACCAAAAGTACCCGGACACGCATCTGGAGAAGTTGATTTGGCTATTACATGCGCCGAAATGGCGTAGAACGAGATAAAAGTGTAAGTACTAGCAGAATATGCAGATTAGCCACGTGTTTTAGACAAATAATAAGTACTAAAACAATATATAAGTAAATAGACACCCTGACCTTTACTTTACAGTATACACGTAATACATATGGGAAACATGCATATAAAAATGAGTTCTGCTACCTTGACCTGTGGAATGTTGGCCCATTCAGTATACAATCATTCTAACAGCTCTCCTTGGCAAACAGGTTTCGTGGACGTCATCTAACTGCAAGATCAAGCGTATGCTAGACATGTTCTATGGGAGTGATGTCAAGTGACTGACTAGTCTATGAAAGCTCTTGAATGCCGTTTTGTGTTTGCTAAGCTAAGTGGTGTGGCAAGAAGCTTTATCTTCCATGAACAGCGTAGAAGGTTTAGTCAGTAGCACACCGGAGAATATTGGCAGAAGACTCGCAATATAGCGATGTATTTTTTGGTTTAAATATCCCCCACATATTTCACGAGCTCTGATTATCCTGTGCTCCAAAGGGTACCCCACATCATAACGGAAAATCTCCCATGTTTGACGGTTGGCTGCAGTGGTTCATGTGAAATTCTTGACTGGACTTTCTGCAAATCTATATCATCTATATCGTCAGCTACATGAAAATTGGACAAAGGAGAACTTCTCTGAGAATATGGCACGACATCAAAACCTCATCGAGCGTCCTGTCATAGTGGTTGTCCACTATTTTTTTTGCAATATGGTATGGGGTGAGAAGTGGTTTCCTTCTGTCAGTTCTGCCATGATGTAGCTATATGACAGCTGTGTTATGATTTATTTTTGGTCTTATGCCACATCTGCAGCAGTGCAATGAAGATTTCTTTCCATCATCTCTTTTGCAGACTTTAGTTGTCATCCCTGAACGTCACCTAACAGTTTTCTTATTCTCCGTGTAGCACTGCATAATTACCCGATTGACGGTGAGCAGATTTAGAACAATTTGCCTCTGACTTTTACTACTTTCGTATTGTCCGACAAATACGTTCTCTTTGAAAATCACTCAATTGTTCGGCGTCCGATGTTCAGCGAATTGTTCTTTTTTTGGGAATAAGTCACTGTACATAAAATCTACAAAAGAAAAGATAAATTGGCATAGTTATTATCATATAACACACTAGTTTACATACCATTATGGGTTGTCTCAATAAATCGGCAGAGTGATTTTAAATGTAAAATGATGATTGGGTGCTACCGTTCCAACAAATCAATTCGTGAAGTATCACCCTTAGTATTCATGTAAATAAATTGTAAATGATGTTATTATAAAATGGAAATATCTGGGATGTGAAACAGTTTCGTAACGAAGTGGTAGATTATGTAAATGATCATAGCCGTCGAATTTTGAAGAAGGTAGAGATGAAAAATCGGATATCTTTGGTGGCAATGATTACTCGTGATTTTCAAAGCATTTCTGTCATTGTAGCTAGTGTTAGTTACTATTTGTTGAGAGCTGAAGGACATTCAAAAACCCAACATAAGCACGGTCAATACAAAACATCGCTTACAATAGTGCATAGCTTGCCGGTATTGGACACGGAAACAGGTTCTGTGGTATTATTATTCCTGCTGCACTATTTGGTAATCTATTAGATGCGTCTGAAGTTGCGAATACGAGAATAACATTTCTTATCTCAATATACTGTGCCGACAGTCAAGTTTGGTGGTGCAGGTTGTTTTTCGTGGTTCGGCTTGGGTTACTTAATTCCTGTTGTCGAAAAAATGAATATTGAGAACTGTGTACTTTTAACTCTCTGGCAACAGTTTGGGGAAAAACCTTTCATGTTTATCTAGACAGTAAAGATTATTCTGCCGTGGCTTAAAGAGATGTGCATTGAAAAACTGAGCGGGCCTTTACATATCCCCGATCACAATCCCACCTAACACCTCTGGATAGAATTGAAACGTAGATTACGCGCCAAACTAAATCACCCATCTTCGTTGCAGCTTTCATGGAGGAATGCAAGACAACGTCTTACATCAACGGACATATATCAAAAACCGATGCAAGGTCTTATCAAGTAAGTGAAGGTTGCAAATGATGTTAAAGATAGACTGACATCCTATTAATACATGCCATATAAGTCTATACCGGTAGATTTCGAGATACTTATGGCTATCTAGTATACCAAGTAATTAAAAATAAAAAAATATTAATTATTGATTGAGTAACGCAACTACAAGTAATAGATATGCCAGTTTAGAAAATAATAATGATCAAGATGATATAACAGATGCAGAAGAAAGTGTCCTACATTCCTGGACAATATTGCGAAAGAAAAATATATCATATAGAAATTATACAATGAGCAAGTAAAAATATAGCATTTAAAGAAATAATTTACGATATCATCATAAAACCATTAAATAAGAGAAACATATAAGTTTAAAAAAGCTAAAACATTTTGTGTCGGCATCCAAAATTTACAAAGTGTGGGGCAGGAAATGATAAATATTTACAACGTAAAGCAAGGCTATGAAAAAAAGAATTGCTAAAATTCTTTGTAGATTCAAAACAAATTAAAAATAACAAAAAATATTTTATTTCTGAACAAGTATATAGCAAGTCGTTTATGTTTATACAAAGATTTACGTTACGTTAAATGTATCACAAAGCACTTTACCAAAAAGTGTTCAAGAAATATAAATGGTGTACATGTGAAATGTGTGAAATGCCTTGAAAATTATCTGGAAAAATTACAGTGGATGTGTTGTCCATAAACAAATACAGCAAAAAGTTTAAAAAATAATAATAATAATAATGGCTAATTACAATTTGCTGATACTGCGAAAAAAAAACCGTTTAACTGAGCTGAAGATCATGATAAAAAATTTAATAATTTAGATGGAGATGAACCTTATTACCACATTAGTTACTAAAAATTGTGGTGTGGAATACCAATGGTATCTGTCACTATGCAGAAGATAGAAAATTGTGTTTTCGTTTTGATTTATGTAATGTAAAACCAAAGTCACATAAAAATTATAATTATATGACCTACAATGAAACTGCCATTATAATCGAAAACAACAACACAAACACAACAAATATAATCAAGTACAGCTACAAGCTTCCACAATAGAAATAATAAAATTAATCAATAACTTAAAATTATCAACAAGAGTACTGCCTACCATAACATAAGAACAAAAAAGCTGATTATGGACAATTCTTTAAGACCTTTGCAAATAAATTTATAGCTGCTGGGGATTAAAATTTTAAGAACTCTGCAAATTAAAGAGGTTAGAGCATTGCTGGAGAAAGTGAATCCATTTAAAAGGAGACTATGTTGGAAAATACAATAGAATTCAACAAAAAAAATACTTGTTTCTATGTTAAGCTCTAAACTTTTCAAACTACCCACATCCATCATATAATATCAAGAGTTTCTCAAAAAAATGTTCTGAGTCTGACATTAAATTTTCTTTATACAACAGATCCATCAAAATTTAGATTAATGACATCAACATATGGTTTTTCAGCCTTCTGTAACTGGTACAAGGAACATGCAATACGACCTAGATTATATACAAAATGGTTAAAAAATGGGGATTGAAAGCAAATGAAGATAAATAAATATAATACACTACCATTAAACGGGAAACAATTGAAACACTAAGAACATCCAAAAATATCTAGATATGCACCTAGATGGCCGAATGACTTGGCAAAAACATATCTACAATATGGAAATAACTACCATTAAAGATATCTATGAATTGTACAAAAACTTAGTCATTAAGAAAATTAAAGCATTATTAGTATTAACAATTAATTTTGTTTGCATTATTTATGTGTACATAATGTAATGGTAAAGTGTCAGATGGATATTTTTTTAAGGTTTTAGGAAGTTTTAGGAAGATTGTAGCCTTTTTATGCGGTTTTCCCTTTTTATTACAAACAATGAAAATCTTGTTATATAATGTGGTTTCTTTATAGATCCATTTGAATTTGTTTGAAGTGGATGCAAAAACGTAAGTTTTGTGGAAAAGCGGATTTCTGTTCCTCTGTAGTGCACGTAACATTATTAAACCAAATGCACATATACATCAAAAAGTCGGAATAAAGTCCGCATTAAATTATATTTCAGGCATGCCGCTACCGCACTCCGAAGGTTACGTATGCTATTGTAGTTTCTTCTAGCTAATGGGCTTCCAGGTAGGGCTTATAATTTTCTCCATATCCACCGCCCCGGGAAACAGCGTGGCCTTTGTTATATGTTAAGCGCCTTCACTTGCATTAATGAAGCATTTTGTTTTGGATTGCGGTTTTGTGGGGCACTCATTTGCAGTATATAAAATTGAGTTTAATACCGACCCTAGCAACTTTGCGGATATCAGGCACTTGGCGCTTTATTAGGTCCTTATTCTTGATAAAGCAATTGGGTCAAGCGAACTATAAAATAATAGTATGAAACCGTTTGTAGCCTAATATTTGTAAAATGTTGTGCGTGATAATTCACATTTTAATCATAATTAAAGAAAAGGTCGGTATAAAATAACCGGCGATAAAAATATGCTTCAAGAATTGAAAAAAAATATTACATAGCTTTCTTTATGAACTTTTTCATTTTATCTACGCTATTTAAAGGGATTAACTATTCGTTAACAGGCAGATATCTAATAATAATCTTAGTTATGTGAAGTAAAGCTCTAGTAAGTCCACTTCATTAATTAATTTAACTATGTGTGTGCATACATGGTTGGTTCTATTCATTTATAGTATGTTAGTTGAACCTTGCTCATAAGTCGTTGTTCTTCAAATAGGTTTATAAGTACCTAGACGCAGTCTACTACACAGCAAGACAAAGATTGTCATAATTTTATAAAATATTATTTGCGTTTGGGTCTAGCCTTGTTGTGGAAGGTTTTTCTAATAGTTTTGATTGCTATATCATGGTTTATATCGTATTCTATGTCACATATTAAATAGTTGAAGTGGTTAACTTGTTTGAGTGGTTGATTTTTTGAGATTTTTGTCCGGATTGGTTCTTGCTCGTAGAACATCATAGCTTGTGCCTTTTGGATGATCAAATGGTATTTTTTGCCGATCAAATAAGATTTGTAACAAGCTCTTCAAAGGTCATTATCTTGTGTTAAAGCTCAGTATTCAGCAGAACGTAAGTAATTGATATATTTGTTTCTATTTATCAGGACATGTTTCAAGCTATTATCTTTCCATTTACGAAGGGTGTCTCATTAATACACATGTATGTTAAAAAATATATACACTTTTCTTAGTAATGAAGGGTTTAGTGTAGTGGCCGTGTACGTCCATTACAACTTCTGCATCATTATATAATGACATGAGACATTTTACAACTTGTGCTGAATAACTTTAGTTCACTGCGATGCACCATAGTTTTTTTTTATAATATTTAATTATTTTTAAAATTAAACTTTCTGTACTTTTAATGATTTCCTGAATAGTAAAAATATCATCTATAAAGGAGCGCCTTTTGCAAAACCCGTGTTGTTCCACAAATAGCAAAATTTTCGCTTATTATTTTTACTCGAGAATTTATGATCTTCGTATATATATTGTATATGAAATTTAATATACTGATGCTCCTGTAGATTTTAGCTTCATTCTGGTCTCTCCTTTTAAAAATCGGTGTTACTTTAGCTTTTAGTTAGCTATGAGGTGTAGTTGTTGCAGCCAGTACATATTAAGCAGATGTAAAATTCATGTTTCAGGAAAAGTTTGCCTTATTTCATCAATTTATATATTTTTTAAATTTATATGCAGTTTTGTCTCTTTTATATATTATATTTTACGTTATTTATAAATCTATTCTTATTATTTTGTTGTACTCCGCATATAAGAGACTTTGCAATAGGTTTTTGGATTCATTTCACTCTGTTTTGTTTTACATATTTTTAAGTACACTCTATGCTTATCTTTGGCTGCTTGTTCTATTTTTAGCTATAAATTCTCTTTTTTTCATTCTATTTTATGATTTTTTCCTCCAAGTCATTATCTGTTGATTCTGTTACATAGTAGATGAATTTTAATTTTCTATTTAGAAGTGTCTTTTGATAAATTTCTATACTTTTTCTATTTACTGAAGATCTGTGTTTTTGAAATAGATTTGATTAGACTATATTCTATTATTTTTGAAAGCATGTTTATCTGTGAAATATCAGCTGTATTGTCGTTGGTTATAATTTATTCGACTAGCGAGAAGCAGCCTCAAGCTTTCCAAGCAAAATTGTGAATCTGTTTCTTAGGCGAAATCTGTCTTTATTTATGTGTTATTCTCCTTTGGTTTTCAAATACGTTAGGTATTGATTGGTTTTCTACTCGTACGTGTTTTTCCATTTTTTTATTCACCATTATTGCCCCATCGACTTGTGCTTCCTTATATTATTATATATTAATGTATATATTTCTAGATCTTTGAATTTCCTTTTTTTTTCTTTTAGTTTTCATTGTAATAATAATATTGATGTCTCTTCTTTGTAGTTCCTCTTCTGATTATATTGCTTTTGTATTCAGTCCTTAGACATTTAACATGGCTATTTTTTATATGATACATTTCTGTTAAGCATAATTTTAGTATTTCGGAGATATGTATGATAGACTTCTTGGTTTTATTTACTGGTGTCTACAAAGGGTAGTTAGTTTGTTGACCATCAGTAAAGGACTTTTGTAATACGGCAGTAGCTTCTTTAATTGTTTTCTTTATAGTTCTAGTTGTATTTCCGAAATTACTTGCTCCTTGAATGTGTTCTACGTTGAAGCTAGTTTTTAGAGGAATATATAGATGTATGTGCCGTCAGGGTGTAGTAATTGTAGCATTTTGGGAATTTGATGTAATTTTCGAGAATAAAATGAGTTTCAAAGATACGTAGCATAACAATATTTTTACTTTATAGAAGCAGTTTTATTTCATGAGCATGTTGGCATATCCCGTTGGCGTTTCAAGCTATTTTCTGTTGATTAGCTTGGTGGTGAGATTTATAATTATCCCCAATAAAGTCATAACTTTTAATTTTCCGCAATATTTATTTGTATTGTATTTTTATGCATTTTACACATCTGAAATTTCTTTGTCAGTAGTTTTTGGATATATTTATAGCGTTGGAATTTAGTACACCGAAATTATTATGTTAGTGTGCATTTAGAAATTAATTTTGCAGATTTATTTATTATTATTATTATTATTATTTCTTTACAGTAGCTTCTTGGTTATTGATTGTTCAATATTCTAAATATTTATTCCTTCATATCATATCTTTTATGACATCTTAACATTGTTTTTTTTTGTTTTATTTTATATATGTGAAATTATGTGTTTTATTAAGTAAGTTCTTCATGGGAGGGAATACAAAATCTAACGCAAGATAGGAAGTAATGGAGACAGAAGTGCAAGACTCAACCCATTCAGCCTTACACCTAAAAGTAGAAAGCCTAGGTCTAAGTAAGTAAGTAAATAAGTTCTTGAATAATGAGGGAGTAGTGTTTTCTTGTTTTGCAAAGCAAATTTATATTTTTAAATTCTAATATGAATATAAGCGAATTGGTTCTTTTGGAGTTGATATTTCTTCTGTCTGTTAGATGTCTTCGTCCTTATTTGCTGGCGATTAATATTTATTTTTAGTTTGTGTTGCACAACCTAATCAGTAATATATTTATTGTTTGGCTTTGATTGAAGTTTCTTTTATGCTTTTAAAGTGTTTTTTGTTAACTGATTTTCATGCATTATTGTGACAATTTGAATAAATTTGTTCTACATCTGTTAATTGGTCTGTTGAGTTTGAATTTGGCACTGGTTGAGAGTATAAATACAACGCAGTTATAAGGTACAACTGTTGATGATCACAAAAAGTCTGATTTATTTTTAATTCGAGTCCATACTGGGAGTCGTACGGCAACAGCCGCACTAAACGTTCGATCTTTTTGAAAATAAAATTTTTGTGTATTACTCTTTTATCCTATTTTGTTTGCACTTACAATTATTTAAACAATAACCAAATCGCGTTTAATTTAATCACATTTATATTTCATAACCTAATTTAGTATGTTTTTTTTATTTTTCAGCAGACGGAAATGTGGGCCTGACACATAATGGCACAGGTAAGTCCAAATTTTTGTTTTTATTTTATCTACAATGACACTTTTGAAAATTAAATATACTTCCTTTGACTGCACTGCATTACTTAGTATTTTTTTGGCAAATAGTTTCCGTTATAACTTCATTTTTGATTAAAATTTTTGGTATTTCAAATAACTTTTTTCTAAGTCACACAACCACTGTCAAAATACAGAATTTAGCGGAATTATATATTGAGCAGATCAATCTTACAGCACAATGAAGTATTCTACTTTAAAAAGCAAAGTGTGCCTTTTCTATGAACAAATTAATAATTTTTTGTTTGAATATATAGGGTCCACTAATTCAAACGCAGAAATGTAAACGTTTAATATAACTACAGTAATGATTGTTTAATCAAGTAGGGTATTGCATTTTAAACATTGAAGTGTGCCATTTATGTATGAAAAATGATATAACTCAAATATACGACAGCCGCTAGCGTCAACCTGCCGAACTGGTCGCTCGTGGTTCGAACAGCCATGACATTTAATGCTCTCCGGCCGTCATAACACCTTTGGCGGTCGGTAAAACTATATTCTTATACTCTCAGACCCGGCAAGCGTGGCGTTTAATTGCCAAATCCCAAAGAGGCCTATGCTCAATACTGGGCGCTACAGGCTGGAAAAATATTTACCACGACTGACTTTACAGACGTCGCTACGATGGTTGAACAGTCGCTTCTGTGGCATTTATTTCGGCACTTATGTTGTTTTTGAGGTCTTGGTTAATAACTGATTTATTATCATATATTTACTTTTCAGATATCTCAAAAAAAGTCTAAAACGCAAATCGCACGAACGAGCAGGCCAATTAATATTTTCATTTCTCTAAATTAAATGTTCACCGAACTTCGACTGCAATAACTCGATATTCGCACGTGTTGTGTGGCATGTTGCGCCGTATTGTTAAAAATAAACATCAGTTATGTCAGTCTGATTGAATTTTGAGACGAAATAGTTATTAATCATGCCGCGGTATTGCTCAGAATTCACAGTAATCGCATTTTCAGCCTCATTTTTGAAAAAAACCTTTTGACCACAAAGCACACTAAATCGTCACTTTTAGAGAATGCATTGGCTGTCCTTGATATTCACTTGTATTCCGGATGGCCCAAATACGACAGTTTTGCTTGTTCACTGACTAATTCAATGTGAAATATTCCTTATTGATGAAAATGATTTTTGATGAAAAAATGGGATGTTGCAGAAGCCAATCAGAGAACACATGTCGGTTAAAATGGTCAATCGGCTTGAGTTTTTTAGTCAATTAAATCTTGTAAGCATGTAAATTTAAATCTTTCTGCATAATACGGCGTAAACTAGTCTCTTAAATGCCCAATTCTTGCTACAGATGCGTTACTAAGAGTTTTGGGTCCTCTTTCACACTCTTCTTCACCGCAGCGACATTCGGCGGTGTGCGAACACATTTTGGTCGTCTATTCTTTGGAATATCACCAACAGAACTAGTGGCTTTAGATTTTCTTACCAAACCACCGATGGTGGTCTTATTTGGACGGTTATGACTACCGAAATAACTGCGGAGAGCTCGATAGTGTTTTTTATTTTTTCACAAACCTTAAACTAAAAAAATTACCCTGGGTTAACAAATTGACGTCCACTTTCCTGCGTCTCTATGTGCAAATTCTTAATAACATCTATTATATAATTTGTAGTCTTTCTTTTTGAACATAACTTTATTTCCCGTACTCATTACGATCAATTTTGATCCGACAACCATTTTGTGAAATACTTCTTCCGACATTCGCTGTAAGTGGTCTTTGTTAAAAAGAAGCTTACTTTTATTAATTTTTTGTAGCTGCTTCTAACCATCTTTTGTATCTAATATAATAACAAATATCGTATTTACTCAAGATATTTAAATTACATTAATCTCTTATATATTATACAAATAGAACTTCTATGGTGTTTAGTCACCATTCTTTTGTTTGATTTGCTTACTATATCAGTATCGTGTTATCTAATTTATGGATTGCCCCCGTTTTCTCGAAATTTGTTTGTAATATTTTAATTATCACGATTTGTAGGCGCTAACCAGTTAAAAGTTTATTGGTCCTTTTGTTGGTAGATTGAACACTTAATTTCGTTCGATTTGTGTTCAAAAATCCTACAAAACGATCTGTACCTAAAAACGTCTCGTTTTTTGGACGAAATGAAACATGTTAGTCAAGATGATATAAAAAAAATTATCTCCGAGTAAAATGACAGTTTTTATGTTTTTATTAGAGTTTGCCTAACGTGTCTTCATTGAAATAGTCTAAAGTATTTTTAAACTTAACATTCCTTCTATAAATTGCTTTCATCCCCCAAATCGTTCACTTCTACAATTAATGCAGTATGGCACCTTTCCTTTTATCTTATGCAGTTCCGAGGTCCGAGTTCCTCGAGCTTTTGTAGCTTCCCTCGCCATTTGATTCGCTGTCTGTGTGTAAGTGCGTCCTTGTCCGGTACGAAAGCTTCATAGTACCTAAAACTGTTCAAACCTCTAGTTGTAAGCAAATCTATATTTACTTAACGGTTAACGTCATTTTATGCGATTAGCACGGCATGAGAAACGACATGGGACAAAAACAAATAGATGAGCGAAAATTTTTTAAAAGTGATTCACATTCTGAAAAATTAGCAACGATCAGAAGGTTTGGAGATGAGATTAAAGAACCCCGTGCTTCAATTGCAAAAATTAATTGTTTCAAACAGCTACCAATGGACCAGATTTCTTTAAAACAGTCGCAAAATTGGGTCGACGTACAATACCTCTTCTAACTCGTACCGTTTCTACTAAATATATAAATTTTTCTTTTTTATAAGTTTTTGTATTATACTACTCAGTACTCTCAGAATAAACTACGTATAGATTGATTCTTCGTTAAGTTTTGGACACTCCTTATTTTATATAAATCGACTGCTTCTTCAAATCTTCTTGAAGCCTTTAGAATATATTGTTCAAATAGAAATTTTTAATTTGCAACAATAAATTCACTATATATCTTCCAATATCTTATTAAATACCAGAAATAGTTGCAATTATTTTTGTTATTTAAATAATTTATTTTTGAGTATTTTCTTAAATATGTTTATATAGTGCGTACATTTACTGTAGCATTTATATTTAGTATTATTTAAGACCATATTGGAAGTTCATTTTTTAAAAACGTTAAAAAACGTAAATTTTTTAAAGCGGAGGATGTTCAAGCGGTGCAATATTATTTTTAGTTAACAAGTGCCTACTAAAAGCCCCGAACAGGTATGTAAGTAATGAAGCCGTTCTTCTATGTAAAATATTTCACAGCAATTTTACCTAGTTTTTTATTGATTATCTAAAATGCATTTTTTTGCTGAATTTTATTAAAAATTTTAGGTGTTGCAAATAACTAACATAACAAAATACCAAATGCTACGGTGATGGAATTTTTACGAGATATTAGAGAATGCTTAAAGTGATATAGTAACATTCACTTAAATTACTTGCTCAAGCTCTACGTCTCATGAAAGCTCAAGTTTGATAGTTTTGCATTGCATGGAGACAGATCTAGTTAGGTTGTTAAAAAAATAACAATATAAATGCAATTCAAGTTGGATTTGATGCCCTAGCAATTTAATTTTAGAAAAACTAATACGTGAAAGCAGAATCTACATTAAAGGTTTGATATATCACCACTATAGGCACCAAGCGATAGCATATAACTGAACTCTGATTATCACGACAAAGGTGGAAATGAAGGATGTGCTAATCATGAAAATAATAAAAAATAAATAAATAAAATAAAATTTGTTTATTTCGAACCGGAATTCATAGTATTAGTAACAATAATCTTAAAAACTATGTTAGTAAACAAAAATAAAAGATCTAAAGAAGTCCATAAGCAGGACACCGCCACTACACATATCAATTATATGTAATTGCGGTATCCTTGGTTAAATGGACATGTGTCCAGTGCTGCATAATACCACTGTCCACATCAAGTCTGCTGGCCACAGTCTTCAGGAGGCTGTTGGAACTGCCACGGACCCGCTGTAGCAGGGATGCAATTCGGGTTCTAATGATGGCTGAAAAGCTATCAACCCCAGCTGTGGCAAACATCCCTGAGGCACTACAGTGCTGCCGCAACCCCAACAGCGCCCTGAAGGCATTATTATATTGGGTGCGCAGGGTCCTATATGCTCCCTGAGTATAATTCATCCACAGGCTGCACGTGTACAAGGAGTGACAGTATGCTTTGAAAAGCGTGATTTTAACTTGTTTAGAACAACGTGCGAATCTGCGTGAAAGCATATTAGCCCGAATGCACAGGGCCCTGCGCTCCCGTTCCATGTCCATGTCATCCTTCAGCAATTCCGTGACCCAATGCCCCAGGTACTTAAAGCTGGTAACATGTGCTAACAGGATCCCATTGAGCGTTATTGGAGGTACTTTGTAAGACTTACTCCCAGCCTTGAACACAATAAGTACACTTTTAGTTGCGTTATACCTAAGACCATGAGTCACAGCGAATCGCTCACAGATGCCCAGAAGTTTAACAAGAGCACTTATTGATGGGCACAGCAGCACCATATCGTCTGCGTAACTGATGTTGTTGACAAAGGTACCGTCAACAGAACAACCAACTCCAGCGCTACTGAGCTCATCAATCAACCTATTAACATATATATTAAAAGGGTAGGCGAGGTAATTCCCCCCTGCCTTACTCCGCATTCTAAGCTGTAAGAGCATGAAACACCTCCAGACCATTTCACATAATTTTTCTGATGAGCATACCAGTATTGTAATAAATGTATAAACTCATGTGGCATGTTTGTGTCCTCATAAAGTTTTTTCCAAAGAATATTATATTGAACCAAATCAAAGGCTTTGGACAGGTCTAGAAATACAGCATAAACAGGTGTATTTCTAGCTGTGTAGTACTGGACAGACTGCTTAAGACACAAGACAGCGGCTTCAGTAGACAGACCCGGCCTGAAACCAAACTGTGCGTCATGAAGTTTAACATGGGAGCTAAGCTGCAGGTCCAGTAGTCTGTCCAGCACCTTAGCCACTATGGTTGCCAATGATATTGGTCGGTAAAGACAGCCTGAGAATGTGATTTACAATTTAATGAAAACAAAACTAAATTATGGAAGTAAGAAGAATGTCACAGCAAATATGCTGTAGTGACAAAGTTTAAAACTGCGGAGACAGGAAAATATGTGTTTAAGGAAGTGGCCGAATTGAATTATTTGGGGGCTATGCTTGCGATTTATAGGGGAGAAAAGGTAGACGTTAACGTTCGTTTAGTAAAAGGTAGTAAAAGTGCGGAAGCATTTCTAAAATTACTTAAAAGAGGAGGGAGACAAAAGTGAAGGTGTATAAAATTGTCATCCGACCGATAGTGCGATATAGAAGTGATGAGCAAAAGAGATCAACAGAAAGCAGACATCTGAAAAAAAAGGTTTTAAAGTGAATATTCAAGGGCAAATGGAGGATGGTGAGTGGAGGAAAAGATCAAATTCCGAGGTAATGAAATTGTATAGTAAGTCAAGCGTATCCCAAAAAATCTGGGCCCAAAGGGTTAGATAACTGAATTATGTGTAAAGGTTGGAGGATTATAGAGCAACCAAAGCAGTAATAAGGCTTGGAACGGAAGGAAAAAAGAGAGAAAGGTCAAGGAATAAGTGGTTAGAGTAAGTGTTGGCGAACCTGAGAATACTAATATTGATAACTGGAAGCAGAATACCCAGGAATTAAAAGAATGGAAGGCTATAGCTCAATGAGTCTTGGGCTTCTGGGCCTGTAATGCTTATATGTCCATTCTAATATGATATTAGCTTATTATTTTACTTTATATGCAAACTTTAACTTATATTAAAGTAAAAAATTACTTCTCTTACATTTCAACCAATATTTTAAAAAATGTAAACGCCTACAAAAAGGAAATTTTGTCCACAAGAAACGCAGACGAAAAATAATAAATTTAAATTGATCTTCGGGAATTAATTTAAAATACAGACCGCATGATGTATTGACGTAACTTTAATTTTATAATTATCATAAATTTGTATTTCTGAATATACATAATTTGGCATTTTAGAGAAAGAGTGGCAAAGCACTTTCTTTGCAAATGCAAGCAACAAAACTATGGCAAATGTGTTTAATTGTGATGTTAAATAAGCATCTAAATACCCAACGTGCTCGGTGGAGCCGGTAACTCATATTTTTGCGCCGAGGCGATTTGCACCATTCCGGTCCATTTAAGCAAGGATGCGGTGGCATATTTCGTTTTTAGACGTCCATTAATGCCGCCGCGATTCCTTGCGCCCACTCTTAGTTATGTTGTTTTATATTCTGGCTTAGTCCGTGTTCTCGCGCCCATTTTCTTTCCTTGCTTCCTTTCGCGCTCCGTCTTCCTCGGGAAATTCGCTGTGCAGCAGCGAGTCCTGCGCGTTGGAACCGCTGGACCGGAGGCTGGAGATGAAATCCCAGCCTGCAGTGAGGGTTGCGGGCCGGTAGGAGCAAGTCAATAGCGTTCGCGTCGATATCGACTCGAGTTTTCACTAATTCCACCAAATTTATAGTCTATCATTGCAGGTACGTGTGCGAAAATTCCACTTTATTGCTTTGCTCGTCGAGCTCCGCTCGATACGAGGCTTTTATCGTTGCCATGTTCGTTCGCCGGATCATTTTCGCAAGCAGGGGCATGCACCCTCAGAGCTTTTCCTCTTTTGTAAATATAAAACTGACGCCGAAGTGAAAATTTTAATATTGATTGCTGATTAAAGTAACGTACATATAAATGCCATCCCGAATCGGGCGCATGAAGATCTGCATAACCTACAAATTCGCTGATTTGCTCATTCACGAAGGCGAAACACAAAACCTATTTTGTATTTCCTGATTATGCATGTATAAGTAACAACACCCCGCAACCGCAACGCTTCTCCTCCGAGAATATCCAAGATTTGAAATCTTTGTAGTTAAGTTTTTGTTTCTACGCTTAAATAAATAATTCATTCGGCAGCTGAACTTGCGGCAGACTGAAACGGCTTTCCCGGCTACTTAGCATCTGAATTTGAACTCCCCGACCCTTCGAAGTAGTGACCTGCCGATCTGCCGGCTTAATTTTGGCAAAACTCACGCGATGTGCTGTGTCCGCGGAAGCTTGAGCTTAAATTGCGCATTTCAACTAAATGGCGATTGTCTGCCCACAGCGAAAAAAAGCACCGTTCGCCCAGCACGCCGCTTTTCACCGCCCCATTGTTATTTCAGAGGTGTAATCGAATTTGCGCTGTTTGCTTATGCAAATATCCTTAGGCCTCGAGGTGCACGATCGTCTTAAGCAAGAAGTTAATGCGCGTACTCGATTCTTCAGGGGGGCGCTATTGGTCTTTTTTGTCGTATAGAACATTCACAGTGATTGACTTCATTCACTCGCAATAAACAATACAAAATTTTCATAAATATTTTTTTACTTTAAACATTAAATAATAATAACAAAAATTATCCGTTCACGTAAATTATATGAAAAAAATTGGATAGAGAATTTTAAAAAAAGGTAATGTTTTTGTGCACATTTTTAAATTGTGATATTGCTAACTTCCGCTAAATGTGACATGCTGCAAATAAAAGCTGAATTATATATAAATTTAGCAAAAATGAATGGTGGGATTCAAAAAGGCAAAATTTTACTTTTTAGTTTATATTTTTTATAATAGGCTCTAATTATTACATGTAATGTTATTTGGAATATGTAATTCGATATGTTGTATAGACAACAAAGCAAGACAAATTAAATAAATATAAAACTATAACAAAAATTGGTGACTTTTCATCTGTTACATAAATTTAAAATCAATATATTTGACTGAAATTTGCTAAATAAATTGTACGTTAAGCACATAATATAATTAGTTTTAGTTCTATAATAACCTTAATTGGCTTTTTGTTCAATTTTTGTCTTTATATTATTTTTTATCATTAATATCGCATATTTGAGCTACTTTTAGTTACTTGTAATTAACAACAACTTGAAAAGTATTTTAAAGTTATGTTTAATAAGAGTCGTTATAAAATGATTTAGTTTCTTAACTAAAAGATTTTATTGTTTTTAATATTTAACCCCTACTTGACCCAAGATCATTTGATAAATTTTAATCCATAAGCAATTCTGCTATTTAAAGGAAACAAAATTAATTAAAATATATTCAGTTTCAGTAAATATTTAATTATACTCACTTGCAAATTATTTAAAAATATTTAAAAATAAATATTTTCCATGCCGCATATACTTTCCGATTTTTTATGCGAAATTTGCAACGAAACTCTTGGAAGTATCCGCCTTTCTTTAGTTGCATTAAAAGACGGTGGAGGTCGATTTTAATTTTTTTTTCGGTAATGTTGAATGATGATATCGAATTGGGTTCTATAGACTAGTAATTCTTGAAGCGTGGCTTGCGACTTTTGGTGGGGTTCATGTTAGGGAAATGGGGAAGAGGGGTAGCGAGAGAATTTCCAGAATAATACAAAAACGATTATTTATTAAGGCATTTTTCGTTACTTTCTGCAAAGCAAATTAAAATATATCAAACAAAAATAATGCGTTACGTAACTTTTAGATTAAATTTTAAAAGAGATTGCCCGTTGCAATGGATATAGCTAGTAGATTCCATTGGGTTTTCTATTTGGCAAGTACAACTGTATCGTCCATGTGTGCTTCTATCTGTTGGTATATCTGTCGTGTAAAGGGTGTATAATAGAAGGCCCACAACAATCCCCTGCAAGACTCCTGTAGTTATTGGATATAAACTGGGTGTTGCACTATTATATTGAGTCTAAAATTGTCTTTCAAATAAATTAGATTTGATCAAGTTAAAATATGCTTGTGGTAGGCTTTTCTAATTTTTGTTAACAGGTCTGGGTGCCAAATCTCTTTAGAAGTTTTGATAATTTGAGCAATTTTCAAATATTTAGGCCAATAACTAGGTTCGAAGGTGGCATTAAATAAATACGTTGGAAGTATTACTCCTTTCCTTGGTAATTCTTTTTACATTCTTCCTATTACCAGGTCAATTCCCGGTGATTTTTTTTAGTGTTTAGCAGTTTAGTTTTATTTTCAACTTTCTTGGGTGTTTCTGGATGATCTTGCGTGTATTATCAATTGGTTGCTTTAAGAATTCTTTCGTTTCTACATCTGGCTCAGTGCTGCTTAGAGTAAATACTTCAACAAGATGATCTGCAAACAAGGTTGCTTTCTGCTTATTATTTTTTGCTCAAGGTCCAAGAACTGGCGTTGTTACTCGGATTGGAGGAATTGCTGTTATGGTCTTATTTATATTCTTTATGGGTTTTTAAATAGTGTAATCGTATCTACTTAGATCAGTAATGTAAATATTAAATGATTCATCCGTATGTTAGTAGAGTGGTTTTCTTATTTACATGGTGGTTTTATTTACTTATATATTTACGATCGTTGAATTTGTTGCTTCTTCTATGTCTTTTTGGTACTTTAGACCAATTCTAAGGTTGAGATTTTTTTCTAAATAGCTGTAATATATGTCCCTGTTTGTGTTATTTTGTAATTTAGTTTTTGGTTTCCTTGAACAGATGGTGGTAGTTATTATTGCAATGACGGGTGAATTATCGGACACTAAATCGTAGCTTGCCTCCACTTTTACGTACGCTAGAGAAATTTCGATCTGGGATTTTGGCAGGGTCAGTTAGTCAGTAAGTTAGAGTACTAATTGAGCTAAAGGAATACCTTAGTTTTGAATGGGTTGTATTACTGATCTGCCCTTTGTTTGCTAATTCGGCGCAAAAAATCAGCCTTCTAACTTTAACCGTTTTTGAATTATTTAAATATTTTGATTAATGTATTGTATAGATGTCACTCCTATGACAGATTTTTTTTTTTGAAAAACAGCGCCATCTGTTGAACGTAAAAGCAAAGACACAACATCGCGTGGCCGGATATAGCTATTTTAGAATAAAAACAAACATTCTGTTACTGTTGCCAACATTAATCTAGAGAAAAATTAAAAATTACTGCAAATGAACGTAAAAGGTAAAAATTACGGGAGTGCATTATGAACGAGCGCATAAGCTTTGCATTAATTCAACTTTACGTATTACGTATTTCCACCATAAATGGGCGTTAAATTGTTCCATGTTTCTGATCCAGAGAAAAAGCCGGTCTAATTAAAAATTTATATGTTCGCACCTTGCAAAAATTTGAGGGAAGGCGGGTGAAAAATTGTCAGTCTAGGACGCCAAAAATATCTTTTGGCGGGCAACTTCTAGTAATATAATATAATACAATCAGAAACTTTATATACCGTTAGGTGTTAACGTAAATTATTACAATATAACTATATAAACTTACTAAATTAAGTTAAACATATTAGCGAGAATCATATCTACACTTCATTATAAATTTTCGTAGCCCGTTTTTTTTTTGTTCTTTGTCAACTTTCTTTGTTCGCTTCAGTTCAGTCCTTTTTGTATTAAGTTGTTCATTAGTTCCTTATTTTATGGTTTCCTTGGTCTACCTCTTCTTATTTTTTGCTGTGGTCTTGTTTTCCATATTATTTTTGTTGTTTTTTCTTAACCATATGTCCAAACCATCTTAGCTATTGGCGTTTTATGCTCATCGAGATCGATTCTACTTACAATTTGTTTCTTACCTCATCATTTCTGATTTTGTCTCTTCTCTTAACTTTATTTTGTCTTACAGAAATCTCATTCTCATGGTTTATACTATATTTTGCTTTTTACCTGCTTAGTTAAAACCCAACTTTCACTTCTGCATACCAGTGTTGGCTTGATAGTGACTTTAAACACTGTTCTTTCGTTTTTTTTTAGAGATCTTCTTTTTAATGAATGTGTTTTTTAATGCATGGTTGCGCTTTCTGGTTTATCGTTTAATTACGCATCGATTTTTCCGTTCATTTCTAAATTTTTAAATGTTTAGACTTTTTCAATTTCGCTTCTTTTCCTATTACAATTTCTTGCTAGTAGTGGGTTTCTTTACATCCCCAAGTTATGTTCTAGGTTTTTTATGCTTGGGCATATGAGCAAGCCATTCGCGAATACATTTTCTGATATTTTTATTAGTTCAATATTCTTTTTATTAGCCCACATTTAGTTTTTTAACTTTTTCCTTAATTTTATTTAGAATATCATCCCTTACTAAATTAAATAAAGCGGAGCTAACAACTTCTTCTTGTCTTAGTCCCTCCACTGTTGTGAATTTTGTGGTTCTCACATAGGTTTTTGTGTTTTTGTATAGACCTTTTATGCATTGGACTAGTTTGTCATCTATCTTTCTCCGTTTTAAGATGTTCCACACTAGTTTTCATTTAACTAGCTATCAAATTCTTTTTTTCAAAGCCAATAAAGGCTACAAATATTTTAATTGAAATAAATTTTTCTATTAGTTGTTTAATTATAAATATATGAACTTGCATTTTACTACCCTTTTTAAATCCATACTGTGTGTCTTCTAGCTGATGTTTCATTTCCTTCATTAACCTTCGTTCTAAAACCATTTTCTTATATTTTGGCTACTATCGGTAGCAGCAGCATTCATGCCCATCTTCGTTTTGGTGTATTCGTAATGATATTCCTATCTTTCACCCTTTAGGAATAATCTTTTTTTGCTATGCTTTATTAAATAATTTGGTTAGCATTGCTCGTCCCTTGTTATCTATGTTTTTGATTAGTACTAACATTATACCATCTGCTTTACTTTTATAGATTCTGTTTATTGATCTCATAGCTTTTCTTTCTTTAATGTCGTATCCTTTATTGTTTTTGTTTGTTTATCAATTTATATTTCTATTTTTAATACGCACTCTGATATCCCCGCCCATTTGTTTAGATATTTTCATTCTCCTTTTTAAACACGCATCACACTTTTTATTTTGCCTGGTAAGTATTGTTTACCCTACTATATATTATACAGCATCCTCCTTCCATTTCTCATTTCACTTTTTTTTTAGTTTCTGTAATTCGAAGAATGTCCAGGTCTGATTTTTTGAATTTTTATTCTAATTCTTACTCTTTTCTTACTAATGTTCCAAATACGTATTTTTAAAATATTTTTATAATTTTCTCTCTCCTCTTGACAATTTTTTGTTCCTATCAGGCCAAAATAGATAGGCGTTTCGCACAACTGTTACTTTCTAATCTGTCTTTGTTTTTTTTTTTTTGGCGCAGTTGCAGGCGCTGTAGCCTCAAGGGCTTAGTGCGCCCACTAACATGTATTTATTCTAGGACATTCATACACACCCATGGGTTGAACGAGACTCAAACTCGCGCGCGCCGGCTAGAGGACAGAGCCAACTGGTTGAACTATCTGAGCCACCGCGTTCCCTTGTTATGTTTATATTTATAATTACAGATTAACGCGAATCTAGTTAGCAAATTGGCTTATTCTTTATTGACCTGGTCGCTTAATTCACTGTTGTTGCGTCTCTACACATTCCGAAAATTTTCTAGCGGTAATTTTTGGTTAATTTCTCTAAAATTTTGCAGCACGGTAGAGCCGTAGCGTTAAATTGCGTCAATTTTTAGAAACTTCCCGACATTTTGGCATTTATTTTGATGTTATTATCAAGAAATTGGCGTTAGTTCTTTGCTTGATGTCTGAATATGTCTATACCCTTACGAGAATTATGAGTCAAAAAAGAAGACTGTCCTTTTGCGTACTGTACTTTCTGTTTATTAAATTTAAAGTGAAAATTTGGCCCGAAAAGCACTGGCCTGGAAAAAGTTTGTTTGTGTGAACAAGTTATGTAACTGACGACAGGTAAACATTGATCATCGTCAAGTATTGAGGGATTGAAGGTATTTTTCTACCTCAATAGTTTCACGAATAATTCTGCTAATGGGATGGAAGCGAATATGTTGGAATTAGAAAAATCAATTTTAGTCTGGTCTTTATTATGTTTGGCTAGTGCTGAAAAATCATCATCATTTCTTACAGTCAGAAAACTGTTTTTTTATAAGAAGCTTGATATTTTGTGTGTTTTCCTAATGTAGGTTTCATTACAGTCACCACAAGGTATTTTGTAAACCCCTCTAGAATTTGTCGGAGGTAATGCTCTTTAACTGAACGAAAAAAGTTAGTTATTTTATTGTTAATCGTAAAATTTGTATATTTTGTTTAATATGCTTACAGTTTTGTCAGTGATATCTCTAATGTAAGAAAAGAGCTCTTTTACGTAGTCGGAAAGATGATGAGTTTTGAAAGTGATGATTTTGTTAATATTTTTAGTAATGTGGTTCGCATATTTTTTGAAATAACCAGTTTATATTAGAGGTTTGATGATGGTATTAATTTTAGCTGGTCAGTTTTTAGTGTCGGATCTGGCAGGAAATAGTTCTTAAATTTTCCATAGACAGTATGATAAAAAGTGTCGTTGAAATGATTTTTGTTATGAGGGTATCCAGAAAAGGAAGAGACTTCCATTGTGAACTTGTTCTTGGTGTAAAGTTTTTTATGTGGAAAGGGTTGGCAAAGCGTATCTCATTGGTAATAAAAGTCTCATCAACGTACTTTAATTAACAAACAAGTTTAAAAAAAACAAAGGTTTTTATTTCAAAATCAGTGAAAAATAGGTTTTTACAACAGGTGAAAGTTGGGAACCCATAGGATTACTACCAATTTAAGCCATAAGTACATTAGAGTATTTGTTGATAAATCTTTTATAATCTGATAATTAAAAAAACAATCAAATACACACTTAAAGCTTTTATTAAATGAACTTATTCGATATTTTTTTAACAAACAAAGTAGTCTGTGGCTTAAATATACTTGTTAAAACAAGTTTAAAATAGTCAATGACCTTTATGTTACATTAACCCTTATACAGTAGTAGTAACATATGTTCAATATTTTAACGTAGTCATTTGAGTGTATTTTAAAGGATAGCCATATTTAATATCTTTTTTCACCAAAATAGAAATTGTGAAGCATTTTTTAATGTAGTGGGGGATTTTTAGATGAACATTGCGCTGATATGATGATTTAGGCGTATAAATTTTACTTTTTTGATGTGGCCAACTGAGCTATTAGCGTCACCTTCTGCCATCTTAAATGTGCTCTTTATTAGTACTTATATATTATATACTTTATTAGTATTATTTTAATGATCATAGTGACGAAGAGAATTAATTATAGTTTTCATCTTTTTTACCATTTTGGTAACATGTTTTCCAGACTAGTCTGATTGGTTGTTGGTGGTGGATGGAAAACGGAATTGATAAATTGTGAAGATTGCTGAATGGGATAAAGTAGTAGATTATCTTCTTTTGTACATGTAAACTATTTGGTTGTAGGTATAAACTTGTATTGATTTTTTTTGGTTTGTTTATATTTTAATATTGATCTCTGTAGATAGAGCAAACTTCGCAATTAACGTGGTGATTTTCATCTCATAAGACGCATTTGACTTTGTTGTTGCGCGTTTTCTTTACTCATACTTTTGTTTTGTGATTACCTGCAATTTCCGACATCACTATAATTTATAGCAGTATATTTGAGTGAATCCGTATATCTAACATTTTATGCATTGTAGTATAAACCTCTTAGGATGCAGAAGTTTAAATTTCACAATTGTATTCAATAGCTTTATTATAAATATGTCTATTTGTTATTGGAGCTTAATTTAAGATTTGTTCTGTTTGTTGCATCAACTATTTTTTTGATGTTCTGGAGAATTAGCTGCTCCATAAATAAATAGAGGGAGGTTTTGAGACATTTGCTTATGTCGTTTTACCTGGATTTGAAATGTACTTATAGTTCACCCATTTTAGATTGCTTATTTCATAGCAATTTTTTTTTCTTTGTTTACTGCTTTTCATCACTTTCCATAAGTTTTTTTTTTATTTAAATCTTTAATATTCTTGTCACTAATTAATGACATTCTTTCAAATTGTAATTGTTGACTTGAATATTGTTTCGGTTGGTGCTGCAACTGTTCGTACGGATATTTTAAATTGTTCCTTATCAGTTTAAAAGTAGGTAGCTTACTTAGGAGTTGTTTGTTGACTATGATTGGTATATCTGTGGGTTCATTATTGACATTATTGCATGAAACTTTTTTTTTAAAGAACAACCCTTATCACACAAGAATAGACCTTGCGGTTACAACCTTACCCTTTTAATATTAGCAAAATGTTACGCTTTGATGACACAGCCGTATGCATATATTTACACATAATTATTAACAAACATAGGCGAAGAATGCTAATTACTATTGTGATCACAATTAGTTTATTTGTAGCCTAAATCCACATATAATGCGCTCAATTAGACAAAGCTCGCTCAAAGTTATTAAAATTTGAAAACTAATGCATAGTGCACAATAATCCCCCACTGCGCAATTTGCGCCAGAGACGAACTCTTAATTAAAATACACTTCCATATGCATTATTTAATTCCAGTAACGTCAATACTTACAGTTTAATTTTTATTCTCTTAGAATAATTCTGATTTGTTTATCATCAATATATATATATATATATATATATATATATATATATATATATATATATATATATATATATATATATATTAGACTTATTGCTGATATTAATTGTAGCACTTTGTAATCTAATAAAAATATTTCTAATAAACACTTCTGAATATTTTGTGACGAGACCAAATTAATATTTGGATTCAGTTAAATTTTTGTTTTTAATTTAATGCAATCAAGTGTCCTAACTAAATTTACAACTAAATATTAAATCCTAATGTACTATTTTTATACGTGGTATGTCCAAAAATTTCGGTAATGGCCCGATGTTGCAACGGTGAAATGACTATCCAGAAAACTTTGGGAAGCACCACCTAGCCTAGAGTGTACGCGACTATATTGGCAGAAAAATGGTGAGCAGAAAACGTATTTGCAAGTAACCCCAAACATGATAGAGCAAATGTTACCAATGACAACGGAGAAATTGGGCGTTAACAAGAATATAGTGCGTACCATCATTTGCAAAGACAGATAAACAGCAAGCAAAAAAAGTCTTTAGAGATTTTATTACGATATGTGTTTAAAATCCATATTTTTGCAAATCATCGTCACAGGGGATGAGACTTAAAGTTAGATCATCTTTTGTGATCGACTTTTTAAAAAAAACCATTACTGATAACGTCCCAAAGCTTTATACACCTTACCAAAAAAGTTTTGTCAGCAAAGGTCAACAAAGATAATTTTTACTGTTGGTTTTCTCATATTATTCACTGAACGACACACGCCGTAACAGTATTGTAATGGATTTTGATCTCCTTTTCATAGTTAGGACTTGAAATTAGGAAGGAGATTCACTAAAATCAAATCAAAGGTCGCTAATTTCAAATCTATAATTATTGATTGCTGCAAATGTAACAAATGTTCATTGAGTAATTTTAATAGTGTATTTTTCGTTAGCGTTGATAAAGTGACGATAAAACAAACTTAAAAGTATGAAATCGTTTATGACATACAAAATAGTCTTAATTGCTGAAGTAAACATGTGCTTAATAGATTACAGAGGTTTTTAAGTAGGCAATTATCTATAAATGACAATTAACAATTAAAGTTGAAGATATCTACCACATGTGTGATAGATAAAAAATCTCTTTAGAGAAACTCACTTTGGCAGCCCCGAAGTTCAAATTTACAATTGAAATTTGGCAAAACGGCCGTTCAGGACGGGTTTCGGCAAATTTAATAATTCGGTAAAGAGGGCGGGTCGGTAGACGTCTAATAATAAAATCACGAGCTCAATTTTTGAGCGCTCGGTATTCGAGCGGATATTTAGCGGAATGTTTGAATGCGTCGTTATACTCGTCTCCAAGTTCGGCTGGCGTTCTAATCCGGGACTGAAATTTTACAGGGCGGTCTGCGTTTTTGCCACTGAACTTTGAGCCCTTGTGGCTGCTGGCCGTTTTTGTGATAGATTAGGGCCGGCCGGATCTATGGCCGAATTTAGTTTTACGCAAAAAGTGGAAAAGTGCGCAAATGATGAGATTTAAAACACCATAAAATTTTCGGAGATGTGTCTTAAATAATATTAAAATGCAAGTTTCCTGACACAAACTTGTAGGATTGAGCAAAAACGATGTTTTCAATTGCAGTTTTTTATTTTTTATTGAATTGGCAATGATTTTTAACAAAAAGTAATTAAATTATATTGGAATACAGATATTCTACAGTACATTTTAGCTTTAATAACTTCATCTTTCACTTTCTAAAATTATTTTTATTTATTTATTTATCAGCTATTAGAATCAATATTCTATGGGGTAATTTAAAAATATAGAATACTTAATGAAAATATTTATAAATAAGTCTAGAAAATCTCCTTAAAAAAACAGTCCATATCGACCAATAATTCTGTCGTCTCTTCCATCTAAATTATTTAGTGCTACATCAAATGAAAAAAATCACACCACCAAATAAAATAATTCTTTTGGATCAGTGTCGACTTCTGCGTTAATCATTGAATCATATATCAATTTCATAGAGTAGTTAGTTACAAAGAAAAATCTCAAAGGAGAAAATGTACGCTTTGGTATTTTCAGCACGCTTTTGGCCGTCTGGAATTACGAAATTAAAATGTTACCTAACAGAAAGTCATTTTCAGGTTTAATTCGAGAACGCGTTATTAAAATACCTTTTCATCAACTTTGATGTTTTACAAGGAAGTGTCCTCGGACTTTTCCTCTACCTCCTCTAGATTGAAGATGTTCCAGCTACAAAACACCTGCTTAATCACAACCTTTGCAGATAATATTGCAATAATGTTACGTTATTATAAATAACAGCTGTGACGATACAGTGACATCTAAACTTTTTGGTAATTTGATTAAATCGTTGAAAAATCAAATAGTGATTCAGAAATCCTACATAAAAAGACCAAACAACTATAATTTAAATTAAAGACAGAAAATTTGTACTGATTTAGTCAAACATTAATTAAATCTTACTCGTTAACGACATTATCATAAAAGTCAAGCTTGCGGTTTAAATCACACCAATCAGCTTATCGGCGACCTTTACAATGATGTGCCTTTAAATAGATGGCTAATGAGGCAATTGTCGAAAGAACTTGTTAACAGCAATTTTCTAAATTTAATTTGAACTTAATAACAACCACTGAATGCCTTATAGGTGTCAAAATTAATTATTAAGCACCCATTAAAATAACTAATTAATTTATATATAAAAATATTAAAAAAATATTTACATTTTTATTTTATTTTAGTTAGTGTGAACTACTATAAATATATAGTATCTCGCACTAGCGTTTCTTTAAACCGTGTCACAATGTGACAGCAACGCATTATTATCAAGCTTTTCATGACAGAAGGTCTAAAGTTAAGACATAATTTGAGAGTAACATACTTAAGAGAACCCAATTTTTGGAAGATCAATATTTGTATTGGTCGCTGCCTTCTCGATGATGATCCTCGGTTAACAATTACTTGTATTGGTTCTGAAGCGAGACTAAGCTATGAGTAATTTAAAACCTTATTTCACTTGACAACAATGCTCGTCCTTGTACATATTTTTTTTAGGCTACCCCGACACACCTCTCTGAAATTTGGACTAATTGCCCTGTCGCTATTATTTATTAGAATCACAAAAAGAAACAGGGGTACAGATATTTGGTGACGTTAGTGGCTAAGCATTTATCCGAAATTAAAAATGTAAGAACTATCTTTATTTTACTATGTCGGGAGAATATGGATAAAAAGCACTTTTATGTTTCTATGAGGCTTTAATATATTTCAAAAAAGTAATTTTGGTTTATATTTAATTCATCCTCGCATAAGGTAATGTTAGGTACAGGGTATTTTTATTAAACACCCCATTCTGTACGCTCAGGTTGTTATTAAAAAAATTTCCTTAAGAGTGAATGAAGTATAAAAAACAACCAAAAAAACATTATTTTTTGTTATTTATAAAACAAAATTTTTTAACACAAAAACATAAATGGTTTACTTGGCATTGCTCTTTCAGTCTGCCAATTTTGCGATAAAGTAATTATATTAGTAAATGTTTTATTAAGATTGTTTACAACTTTTCTGAAGATTAATTTACGCACCACCAATTTCTCGGGGAAACTTTACGGCCCCATTTTTATAATTAAAGCGCTAAATTGTGATTTCCGTGACCTCCCCTCCCCCTGCTAGACAAGACAGGGGATAGCGTTGCATTAAAGTAATGAAATATCTTAGAAAGCCTATCAGAAGAAAAAACGGCCGATGGTTAGAGAGAAAACCGACGGGTAATGCTGAATGCTGCAAATGTGCCCCGCACACGCCACTCGTCAATTTTTGGCAGCCGCCTTTCGCAGCCCATTCACTCGCTTGACCTAGCACCAACAGAATTTTTGAGCCTCAAGCTTGAAACGACGCTGAAAAGCCAAATTGCTGAATCCATTCAAGGGACTAGATCCAGCTTAACGGATATAAACGTAATTTAACATCGCGTCACCTGTCGAGCGATTTGAAGGAGCACCTCGGAATCAAATAGTAATTTAATGTAACGCGGGGTGGTCGCGTCAAAAATAATTAAAATGTCATAAAAGTATACAGCTATTTTGCCATGCGGTTTATAAATTGCTAAAGTAATCGCGTTCATACTTAAAAATAATAAAAACTTTGACTACTGAATATTCTTTCTTATGTAAGAAATATTACAACGCACATTTTATTGTTTTTGCAGATATTAAATAATGCATTTTGTAGTTATTAAATTCTATAAATAAAAAAGTCTGACGTTCCATTAGAAATTTAAATTTTTACTTTAAGGTTCAACAACGATATAAAATTTTTACATACATTAAAAAGTTATACAACTTTTTGTAATTCCTAAGTTAATTTATTTCTAGTATACAATTGTTATAGAGAGGTACAGAAAAGTTTCATTTTATTAACTCACTAATTTATAAAACTTATATTAAGACTTTTACTAAACTATAAAATTTTTTGAGTCATTTTAGTATACAAAATCTTGAAATATATCAAGGTAGTGAGACATTGACTTGATGTTTTTGACATTTATATCTTTACAAGAAAAAAGTAGTATAGATTTATGTTAAATTCTGTCAGTACACTTGATTGAGTACAGAAACTCATTTAAGAAAAATTATCTATAGATAAAATACATAAATAAAGAATGTTTTCGTCATAAAATCATAATATTAGCGATTCTATTAGGTAAAATTAATATTAACGGAGTACTTTTTATCCTCAAGTTTTAAATACAACACTTTTGATAACTCGAGTGAGGATCATTGGGCGGATATTGTGTGAAGGACATTTAAGGACCTGTAAATTAAACCTTAATTACATTTAAGCTTTAATTTTAATTTTAATTAAATTTAAAATAATCAAATTATCACCAAGATAAGTTTATATGTGAGTGTAGTTATGATTCAAATTTTTGCCGCTGTAAGAACTTAAATTGCTAATTGAGAAGTTCGATTTACAATAAGCAAAACTAAATTATCTAGATGAATTTATCATGAATGTTACAGTAATAACGTCAAAGCTATAGCTAAGTATTCAGCAAAATTCTTGAAACTAAAGCTAAGTTAAAAGAAGTACTTTACGGCGATAAAATTACTGATAGAGGTGGAAATAGTATAGGTACACATAAACAAGTAAAGCGATACAAGCTCCAAAGAATAGCCATCTGTAAGTTCTCTGAAGGAATACGTGAGAAGGTTTGGGTAGATAAGAAATTACGAAGGTAATTCAGTATTCTATCGGGAACTTTACAAAGTTATATGCAAAAAGTTTGCTGAAAGTGAAATTAATTTTCTTTATAATTAAAGAACAACAGCCATACATTTATTCGTTATTTGGCTTTCGAAAAGTGCTAGACTGTGCAAGTGCAACGTTATCGAGAGTGATAACCACGAGGTTATCCGCCTCAACCTCTGGTAAACTTTGTATTCCTATTTTAACGTACATCATAAATTAAGTACATTCTGATCGCTAATCATACCCATCAGCTTCAAGAACCCCTGCGGAGGGGTTTCCTATCAAGATGAATAAACGAAACAGTTCAGAACTATCTCCATCTGTAACTGAACCAAATAAAAAGTAATTTGAGAGTAATGACATGCTACAGCACCTTTCAACTAAGGCACTAGTATATTTAACATCAATCTTTAATACTTGTTTACGCATTGGACACCTCCCGACTTCATGGAAAACCGCGATAATTCTACCCATCTATAAAGCTGGTAAACCCAAGGAAAATCCGGATAGTTACAGACCCATTAGTCTCCTGCCAACCTTGGGCAAGCTCTTGGAAAAGGTAATACTTACCCGATTACAAGATAACCTCCAGCAAAAAAAATTGTTTTCCCTCATCAATTTGGTTTTAGAGCTGCTACTCATCCTCACATCAACTGCTTAGGATAACTGAAACAATAGAAAGAGGATTTGAGAACAAACAATATACAGTTGTTGTATTCATCGACCTGGAGAGAGCCTTCGATAAAGTTTGGCATGATGGACTTCTCTACAAATTGCTAATTATAGAAATTCCACTCTACCTAATTAAAACTAATCAATCCTTTCTCAACAACAGATCATTTCAAGTCAGAGTGAACTCAACCTTATCTAGATTAAAATCTATAGAGGCGGGAGTCCCGCAGGCTAGTATCTTGGGACCCACGCTTTTTAATCTGTATGTTCACGATATCCCAACAGAAATTCCCTCTACACTAGCCATGTTCGCTGATGATACGGCTATAATTGCACAAAGTTCCCGTTACGAGACTGCAATTGAACTCGTTCAAAGCTCCACAAATATAATATCTGAATGGTTCACAAAATGGAAAATTAACATCAACCCTGGCAAGTGCCAAACTAAAATGTTTACACTCAAACGTTAACACTCTCCCAAAAATTCAACTAAGAAATAAGGAAATAGACTAGAATCCTAAGGATCAAGCAGTCAAGTACTTAGGAGTACATCTTTACTCTAAGCTGAATTGGGGATTACACATAAACAAAAAACTTAACGAGTGCCATAACAGATTGGGAGCACTATACCCGCTTATCAACCGGAAGTCAAATCTTCGTGCGGAATGCATAGTCCTACTCTATAAAGGAATCCTTAGACCTCTACTTACCTACGCCTGCCCTATATGGTGCAATGCTTCACAAACATCGTTAAAAAAGCTTCAACTAATGCAAAACAAAGTGCTACGAATTGCTATCAAGTGCCCATGGTATGTGAGCAATACCCAAATACACTGGGAGTTAAGTGTTCCTACTATAACTGAGTTTATCCAAAAAACTACAGTGAAGTTCTTCCAAAATCTAGCTCTACGTTCTATTGCTACCAAATTCAACCTCGGGGAAAAAGCCATCCACACACGCCTTAAGCGTAAATTACCACAGGACCTAATTTAACTGCAAACTCATGATAGAGGTATATGTTTTTCACAAATTCCTCAACTCTTCCCTGTTTTTATATAAAATAAATACTTACTGTTAGCTTATTATATTGTTAATCTATTGTATTTTAACTTAGCAGTGTATTGCATATTAAATTGCAGAGCCAGCTATAATAAATTAAAAAAAGCCATAAATTAAATCACAGTTTATTAATTAACATTTTAAAGATATAGTATTTTTTAGTTTTTTGTTGCTGTCTTTTAATTTTAAAAAACAACCGACACAACAAATTCCTTATTTTATTTACTGTTGCTCAAATAATTACAAAAATTGAAAGCTTAACTGTACAAGTGCTATTTTAAATTTTTTTTGAGACTATTAGTATTTAGTGCAATTATAAATATTTTATAACCAATTTATTTATATATCAGATTAAAATATGATAGGAACTAAAAATATAATAATATTGTTAGATGTCAATTTATTTTAAACTTTTAAACGTTATAGTAATTTCCACCGCCAATTATAAGTGCATTATTGCATTTGAATTTTGGTACTGCACACAAATATGTTTTTGTTACAAAATATTTCTGACTGCAAATAAAATACAGATGAATTACATATATTATTGATAAGTTATTTTTTTTTGTAAAATTTGTAAAAGCCCGGCTAACTACAAGGGCTGTTCTATAGATGAAGAACGCAAACAAAGATGTTCTTGGCGTTACGAAAGAAGCAGATCGCTGTTACAACTTGGAATCTAACGCAATCAAATCATACTTACGTAACCGATAGTTTGGCAATTATATTAAAAAACACCAATATACTTTTCTCATGACGCAAATAAACCCAAAAAGATAATGAAAGGGTTAATGAAACAATTTGGGAGATGAGAACTAGTACAATAACTTGTCAGAAAGCACCTTGTTTGAGTAATAAACACATTAACAGAGAGTTATTCAGAGAATTGATAAACGCCACACTCTTACTCGATATTACTCTTAAAACTGAAGGCGATTTAAAAGTAATAACATAATATTTTAATGAAACGGTGGTAATTCCACCTTGCCAGTTACCAAGAGCTTTCCGTATAATATACTCCCCATAAATGTTGAAAACTATGGGAGAGATTGTTTAGCCTTGACGTACACCTTATTGCACCTTAAAATTTTTGAATTATTTGTCGTCAGATTTTATCGTTGTTTCAGATAGTTGTTCTATGAGTATGATAAGATATACAGGAGCTTCTATATCGGCTATCACTGTCCATAGTTTTGATTAATTCACACATTCAGAATTATTGTTATTGCTTAAAAATCATATATGTGCATTAGCTCCAAATTCTTTTATTTTTTCTATTATTTGTTGGACATTTGAATTTTATTTTCTTGTGCACTGCACTTTCCACTTTTAAATCCTACTTGTTTTTGAGGTATTTACAAATTTAGAAAGCTCTTAAAGCGTTGTTTCAGAATTATAAGCATTACTTTACTAGCATGCGAAATTATAGCGACTATTTTATAATTATTACAATATTGACTGAATTCTTTTGTGAATTGGCTCGTATACACCCCTTGTTCAGTTTTTAGATTATTGTTTAGTGTCCAATATATTCTTGCAGATTTTCCATAGAAGCGTGATAATATTAGCGCTGAGTTGCTTTAATAGTATTTTATCCCATCGATTTGTTCTTTTCCAGTTTTTGAATGGCCTATATAATTTCTTCTTTTAGACTGACCTTTTTTTAGAAATACTGTATCAGGAGTTTAGGTTTGCCTGATTGGTCGTGGTTAGTGTCTGTATAAAGGTTGTGAAAATATTTTTTCCATGTTTCTATTACTTTACTTATATCTGTCGTGACGCTCCTATTACTGCCCTCTATTTTCCACAATTTTTCATCTCGTTATCTCTTTAATTTTCAGAAGTAGATCTTTCGTATCATTTATATCAGCAAATGTTTCTATTTCTTTACATATTACGTTTAGATATTGATTTTTGTCCCTTTTGTTATTTGATATAGTTGGTTTTTAGTTTCCTTCTAGAATAAGATCTCAACATTTAACATAAGCGAACCCCGGTCTTCTTATTGGAGACTTGTATAGAAAAGCTCATAACCCTAATGTACTGCATATCTTTACTTATAGAAACTTTAATAAATAAATCTTTCAATAGCTGCTCACTAAACTTGGATTACTTACCTATAATTATTACTTTTATAATGACACCAGCAAAATATATCGCCGATTCCAGATTAATTAATGGATTAGTTAACTAAAGTCTGTTATATGTAAAGCTTGATCGGCACCTAAAATATTTAAATGATTTCTGGACTCCGAGAAGAATTGTGAAACAATATACATTTATAAAAAGCATCTTTGACAGTGTTGGAAAAGCTACAATAGGAAACGAGTACAGGAAAAGTGCTTTTAATAACTCATCACCTAAACTTATACTAAATTTAATTAAACAAAAAATCCCACAATGAAAAATATGGTGAATAATTTATCTCATCGCATCAAAAAGGATGCCTATCGAATCATATCAAAAACACATTAGTAACCTTAAACCAAAAGGTTCGCGGGCTTATGGAGGATACCCATACGAATATTACGTCAATTGTAAGAGATACCTTCAGTCTTCTCGGGAGTACAGACGCAACGTGTTTTTAAAAATGGCTTTAGGATGTCGTTCTTGTATTAAAACCTAAATGTATGTATATTTCGGGTTTTTTTGAATTTTAACTTAAAGTAGCATCAACTACACTTGAACTTGAAAGATTATGTCCTTTAAATATCTACTACGGCTGTGTTGACAGTTGTAAGATATTTTCAAGCATAGGAGCTTCTTCACTCTTCTTTATGGAAGCTAGGATATCTTTTAGAACCAGAATATTTGCTGGCTTATTAACATAAGCTTTAGTTTTTAAATAATCGCATAGGCAAAAGTCTAAAGATGTCAGGTCGCAAGGTCTTGGTGACCAATTCACATCACATTCTGAGAAATAACACTTCCCAGAAGTCTTGTGTGCTAGAACGTGATGTTTTCTCATGTTGTCTCATGTAGTACCAGCTTTTTGGAAGAAAACAAAAATCTGTTAGCATCGCATTATAACGCTCTGCATTGTCCTCAAAGAAAAAGGGCCGATAATTCCTCCGGATTGTAAACCGCACTAAACCGTATATTTTTGGGTATAAAGCGGTTGTTCGTTAATCATTCGAGGGTTTTCTTCCTCCCAAATAAAAGTTTTATTTATTAGATATGTCGTTTAATGTAAAATAAGTCTCATTGATAAAGATGATTTTATGCGCCAAATGTGGATCTGTTACTCTTTGTTTTAACATCTAAGTAACAAAATTTTTGCGTTACGATAGTCCGTCTGTTTTAACTCTTGGGTTAGTTGAATTTTGTATGTATGTAAATGCAAGCCCTTATGTAAAATTTTCCGCAAACTGGTTTGAATAATGAGTGACTTTCGAGATCTCCGTGGAATTGGCATTTATGGGTCATTTGCGATACTTTCCCGTACAAGGGCAATATTTTTAACAGAACGTGCAGTTTTGTTCTCCCTGAATGTAGTTGATCGTGAAAGCATTGAGTTTCATCAATTTTTTAATTTAATTTTGAATTACTTTTTCAGGGAGATAATTGAAAGATTCGAAAAGGTCAGTAATTCTGCTACAAGTTTCTGACCATTTTCATAATAAGTTTTTATGATTTAAATACTCTGTTCTTGTAATTTGTATATGACTTAACTTAGTGTATATGAAATTTTACCTCAAACACAATAAATACTGTGTGTAGTCATTAAAATACTTGTATAATTCTGATGAAAAAGTCTTCACAAATCATTTGAAGTAATTGTTTATTTTTCATAATCATATAAATGCAATATTATAATAAATTTTGTTGCAAACTTCATCCAACTTTAAAAGAAACTTTATGAAGTACACTCGTTTGTATAATCAGAACTCTATCAATAAACAAATCACAGATTATGATAAAATATCTAATATTATATTGAAGAAATTAAAAAGCACTAACATACTTAGTAACTAATAGATGCGAAGGTTTTCTCGGCCGGTGTTATGGTGCATCGTGTGGAAGAAATTGTAGTATTTGGGCCACATATTCAGAAATGAAAAGTACTCGTTGTTAAAGCTAATAACACAGGAAAAAATAAAAGGTTTAAGAAGCGTAGGCCGAAGGACATTCTGGCTACGGAAGTTAAGAGTATGGCTGTAATACCAACAAATTATTTAAAGATGCTGATAATAAAATACAAATCGTCTTGATGATTGCTAACCTCTGATAGGAGAGAGTACTCTAATTTTAAGCAGAAGAGAAGAAAAAATAAGAAAAAGACTGTCAGTTGCAGATCAATTAGCCTACTATTAACAATTTTAAAAATATTTGAAAAAGTTATTCATTTCGCTTCCCTTATTCTTTTAACTTCCCAGAACGTATTACATGGAAACCTTATATAATAAAAAAAAACTAAATTATATTTAATTATAAATTAAAAGTTTACCACAAAAACTGAATATACTACTGCTTTATATAAGTTACTGGTGCATTTTTTAGTCATCTATAGGTTTGTAACATGGGACAACATATTAGAAACCAACATACAACAATTTCAGGTTCTTCAAAATAAAGTACTTGAAATCGCAGTCAATGCTTCTTAGTTCTTCACCATCCAGCAACTCTATTATAAATTAAGCATGTCTACAATTAAATAACATTCAAGAGCCAACAAAAAAATTTATATGATAGTTGCAAACTGCACTGGTGTCGCATACTAAAAATTAGATCAAAAAGGAATTTATACACAAATAAAACGCAAGTTAGCCCAAGACGACTGTTTAAGAGTAAGAAATTATAGATTGTAAAAATAAATAAATATAACCCTGTTAGCTCTATACTTAAAACTTAAATCAGTGTTATTGCCTGTTAAACAGAACAATTTAAGCTTGACATTCGACCGGGCCATTGCAGGATTATCTAAACGATCGGAAGTAGTTGATAGCCGCTGCTCTTGCATTTTGGTCACCCCTAAGCGGAAATTTTTATTTTCAGCTCATTTGACTCGTCATAGGTCTTAACTGTAACTGCTATGAAAGGGGTGCAAAATCTTAATTAGTTTTTGCCAGGTTGCTGTAAAGGGCGGCGTAAAGTTTATCTCCAGGGTGACTTTACAGGAGGGCGAAAACGCGCGTCCAGTTGAAGGTCGGGTAAATGACCGAAAAATCCGCGCCAAACGGGGATTATGCCCGGGACTGCTATGAGCGTGCTAACTTGTGAGGCTTGTCGGTATCAGCGAGAGGGCGCCCGCTTATTAATATCCTTGGCAGCTGGAAGCAGATTCCTGGTGTAATGATTAGTTTCAGTGACTGTTATCAGTTTTAAATTAATTGTTTAACCCAATCAGAAAATCAAGGCACAGAAGCTCACCTGAAATTAGTTTTCAGGTAATCTGATAATGCCTCGGTGTAACGTGATGTGCCCCTATTTACTTCGGCCCAAAATTTGACCCTTATAAATCTAAACAGCGAGCTTGGAAATTAATCCCAAATGTGTTTGAGGATGCTGCAGCGCAGCGTAATGCCAAGTTTAAGCATAGATTTCGGGACGTACGCTACAATTAACCGAACATGGCCGCAAAGAGAACATTTAAAAGATGATATGCTTAATACAGAACACTTCGGCCGAGCACTGCTATCAAAGTTTACAAGTTGCTAAAGTTGGCGACCTTGTTAGGAAAGCCCATAAAATCCTTTATATGGTTGCAACTTTACGATAATCTTATTTTATTGGCGTTGTAAAGATGCATTCTGCTTAGTATTTTTTTATGCACGAGGCCTGATAAACTCCCATAAATCTTCAAAAAATCTAAAAAGGAAAACCTGTATTAATCTTTAAAAGATAAGGAACAGTCTTACCGCATTGGTAAGTGATGTCCTTTTTACGCACATTTATTATGCGGGGATTAGCATATCTCAGCGTAATTATAAATTTAAATTGAGGAAACTTTCCAGCAGGATATTCCTCATCTTGTAAATCCCATAAAATGCGTGCAGTGCGTTGAACTGCTGTGCCACCTGGAAAAATGTTTTTGTTCCTTGAAAATTTTATAACGCCAGTTTCCGAAGTACTAGCATAGAGTTGCTTTTGCTTCCCTTGTTTTTTAAGTGAAAGCATAAAAAATATTTGAGTTTTTCTGTAATATTTTTATCCAGATAGTCATAGCAATGTAATGATAAAATAAAAGTAAAAGTAGCAGCCTAATGAAAATTTGGATTTTTAATGTGTGTTTAGGACTACTTAAACAAGAGTAAAAAAATTAATTCATAGACTTTATTTTGTGATTTGAAGAATAATTAAAGTCTATCGTTAAAATGGAGAAAATATTTTTATAATTTACCCATTATAATTGTTAAGTACTACTAACTAATATAGGCTAGAAGCGCATGCGTGCTCAAACAGGCATTCAGAGACACTTGAAGAACATCGCCTAGCGTGGAGTATACATGACCGTTAAGATAAATCCGTTGTGGACAGTCTAACGTAGCCGATGTGAATTGTAGAGACGCAGTACAACGTGTCAAAGAGTAAACATCAAATTTTACTACATTTTGGGGGAAATAATGCGGCAAGAAATGTTGACGAAAGAACAAGCCATTAGTAATGTCACAATTCTCACTACTGTTCGTCATTATTGGGTAGACGACAGACCCGTTCTTGCTTTACAATTTATTTTCTGCAATATTTAAATTAACATACATTTTATTAATTGGTACCCTAATGGTTTCCTAATTCTGTAACCTCGGTTTTATTAGTCTCTAATTTACTTGCCCTAAATTATCTTTTGCAGGACTCAAGAAAACCACGACAGTCGTCCACGGAACAGCATAATTATTAATCCTCAAAATTCTTCTCGTTGAATGAGATGCTATTCCTCTAATTATGAGTCACTTTTTGCAAAATAAGATGCAAAGGCTAACTCGATAATAATGTCGTTTTGTTGGTTACGGTGTTGTTACTCTTTGTATACTATGCAAGTTCCTAACCTTTTTGATTTTGTACCGTTCCATTTATTTTTAGGCTGCGTACACCATAGTCAGTTGAATCGCCACTTAATTGCGCAAACTCCACGTTAGTTATGCCATCGGTCTGATTTGATGCTATGGGAAATTTGTTTACCCTTACCATAAATTGTACCTATATCACTTTATCATGTCGAGATCAAAATACAGCAAGAAAGTCGGTTATCCTTACTTTGGTCGCACCTCAAAAATACCGCCATAGTCGTTTTCACATTGAGTATCGGCTTTGTGCTAACCGTTCACATTTCGTGTAAGGAATTACGTTAGTCGTAGACTTACCGGAACGCATTCGAAATGCACCGTTATATTCCGACCCTGCACTTTATTGATTACAAGCTTATTTTCGGTTTCTGATCTACGTCATGTTCCTCCGCATTATTGTAAAGAAAGAAGGACTTTACTAAAATTAGCGCAAGTTGGCAAATTAATTTACTGAAACAAAAATATGTTATAATCAACTAGTACTCCACCTTCCGGTACCACACCGAAGTTAATATAATTATTTTGTCTTGCCTCTCTTCGACAGTTTCTTTCTTTCTTTCTTTTAGCTGTAATAAGTAAAAACCTGTACCGGATTTTGTTTTAGTCCGGGACTTGGGAAAAATTATGTAAAAATCAAGCAAGGATAGGCCACTTTTAAACGTTAGATATTCTAACATAAACAATTGTTTTGGCAATCTTTAACAAGACACATAATTAAATTATAAGTCTGCACTTATTAGTCTCTCATATTCTTAAGCGTGACCAATGCTTATCCTCAATTTTGAGCCCTGGCTCTTACGCATTTTCGTTGAATCTACGTATTATTATTATAAGCCCTGTCCCGCGTTTAATTTTATCACGGGTCAACAAACCTGGTCTAGGGTTTCCAGTGAGCAGACATCACTTGAAAATGTCGTGGTGTGTTCATGACTAGCAAAGTCTTTCTCGTATTAGTTTTTGCTCAGCCTCTTGTTTTTGTCTCGAAAGTCTTATCCCGATTGCAGATTCTCAAAATTTGTTGCGACGATTGTATGTTGTGTTGGATGGGTGCTTGCTTATAATATTGTTATATTATAATAATAATGTTATTTGTTTCGGCTTCTATATCTTATGATAATTATGGTCTAGTATGCAGGTTTGTGTTGTCTCAGTTTATTTGTTTTTGGTAATGCTAGTTGTAATTTAATATGAAATCATAACTGTAGGAGACGTTTATGTAAGCTAAAGAGGTATATTAATGACAAAAAAGTCTGCTTTAACTGAATCGGTGAGCCAGTAAGTTGGTGATGTTAAGCGATGTGTTAGGGTGTAATTCCTTTTTTTCATGGTTTGTACTACTTTTACTTCTTGCGTTATTATTAACTGTAAACCCATTTCTGCTTTTGGATTATCTCCACTAATGAGTAGTATGTTGATTGAGTTGGGCTTTAGGTATATTTTTATTGCTTTTTGAGATTTAAAAATTATTAGGGTTTCGTGGGAAAATTCTAAAAAAGTTGGCCATTTTTAATTTATTTTATTCGATAGCATTGAAAGCTTGTTGAGAGAAAGACTGTTTTGTTGCATTAATTGATTGAATAGCCCTTTGTATTCACCAAGAAATCTGGCTAATATAGAAGCTGCCTTTACCTTATCTTGCATTTTTTCTGGTCATGTTAGTGTAACTTTTTTTATTTGTGTGTTGTAGATTCGATGTTTTTTATGTATGCTTGTGTTTATACTGGAGAGATGATTGAACGATGCGTGTAGTTGACATTTTCTTTAACTTTGACTTTTGAACTAGCAAGATTTGTTTCTCTATATGTGTTTGATTTTAAAGCTCTGAAGTACTCTGTGTAGTTTTAAATTTTTGTTTTTGCTCCTTTGGACTTTAGATCCGTCACGACTTGGCGTCCGGTTTGAAAAAAAAAACTCAATTAAGTTACGGAAGTAAATCTCCTTTTGTGCGTTTTATTTTACTCATGTTTTTACCACTGGGTCGCTTACACCTCTACCTTACAATTACTTCTTGAGGCAGGTGCACGTGACTTATCACTACAAACTAAGCGCAATTAACTTACGAGTCTGCCCAATTGTACTTGGGATTAGTCTAACTTATCTTTCCAAAAATTACACTTCTTTAGATGTAGAACTTCTACTTTGGGGTTAATAGATTATTTTAATTAATAATTGCGTTTTGTGTAAGGGTTATCTTATTAGTAAAAGATGGTATTGTAATTAATCTTTTCGGCATGATCTTTGTTTATTAACTTAGAAGGCAGTTTTACTTTGGGTTTTTAGTAACTAACATTCTTTATTTTTAAAAGAATCAAACCAATCTTAGTACTGAATTTAACCCATCTAGTTTTCCAAGTATATAACTAAACAGTTTAAACGTATTTATAATATAAGTAAAATTACAATACGCCAAAATTTACACTAAAGCTAAGTGCGACTTAGCCTATTAGCATATTATCAAATTAATTAACATTTCTATTAAATTTTACTTTTATTTGATATTTGTATCTCAAGTTTAAAATTAACTTCCGTATGTGTCAACATTTCAGTGACATTGAGGTTTATAATTAGAAAGTACGGATAGTAGTCCGCATTTTCAGCATTGTCGTTAATTTACCAGCATCAACTTTAACTAGATGCGGATAGGCGGAAATAGTTTAAATGCGCTTCCCCGGCTCACGGAGCTCAGGTGGTGTAAAAATTTATCTGCAGTCGAGTGCGGCGAACCACACCGAACCGCACCCTACGGGTTGGAGAATTTCCGACCGGACGATGCGCATCCGCAACTAGTTTACTAAGTAATTTTTATGAGCACTCGCTTTATTTGGCTTGTGAATGGACGGGCTCTGTGTCATTGTAATGGGAGCTGACAATTTACATGCTGCACATTTAATATTTAATCGAGGCTACACATCGAAGCAGGTAGAACGAAATAAAATATTTGCACCGGGCTATTTCTCACGGTTTACACAATTTCGTCGGAATTAATACTCATTTTATTTGTTCCAAGTTTATGAAACTACTTGCTGAATGTATCTGGACTAGGAAAATAGGTAGGCTGTATTAAAATGTGTGCTGGTTAGTTCAAATATGCTTCTACATATTTGGATTATTTAAACTTTTTCAATGTAATGTTCTCCATCTTCATCTATTGTGATTTTTAAACTCTGACTTAGTTTCACTTCGTTGCACTGTACATCCATATATTTGATCTTGTAGGTATCCTTTTGCGGCTTTTAATAAACTTTTTAAAACATATTTCATGTCTATTTTCGTTCTAGCAATTAGGATCGCCAATATGGGTAACATATTAGTGTTTGTGATGATAAATTGTTACTCTAATATGTAACTTACACTATTTTCTTAGAAATTAGGTTGGACAGCGTCGACGACAAAGGTCCTGTCTGAGACCTTGCTTAACATGTCTCTGACAAATATTCATAATTCTGAACCTTATTTTTTAAAACTAATTAATGTTATGTTTATCAACCTTATCAATTTACTCCGTATATCTAAATGTTCCATGGTTTGGTGTAATGTACTACTTCGGTTTATTAACACTCGATGAATGTAAAACATAAAAGTAAATTGTGCTCTCACCTATTTGTTATTATCTGATTTATTACAAAAATCTAATCATTTATTAACTTATTCTTGCGGAAGCCATAATATTAATCGCCCATCGTTGTTTCTGCTATATCGTTTAAAACTTAGTAGCCCTTTTTTGACCGCGAATAATACCCAGTAAAATAGAAAAAATGGGACTTGTGGCGCCATCTTACAGTAGTTTGGGTCTTAAACTTTAAGCACAGGGGAGTAGAATTAGAATTGGTTAGTTAGTAAGTCTGGCAGCTGTTCGAAGTGGACGTCTCGAGAGTGTTGGGTCTAGTGAACCCAGTGTGACTTAAGTGTTAGAAAAAAGTTTTTGAGTCGTTTTTTTGTTTTTCACCTCCCACGCGATCGCCACAATTCGGTTGGATATACGAAGCATGAGAGGCTTGAAAAGAAAAAAAGATGCCTGGTATGTCCAGCGAAGACCTAAAAACGTGGCAGCAATGCCCCAACTGCAAGCGCCCGATGTGCGATGACCATCGAGCGTATTTAGGTACAGAATGCTCTATGGGAATAGAATAAGCTAATAATTGGTTGCTCAATATGTTCGTACATGCTACCTAGCATTTCGAATTGTTTTCAAGGTTTTTTCAAAATATATACACCGATTTATCCTAATAAAATAGACATTTCTTGATATGCGTTAGCGTCTCATTTGTTCCTTCAAAATCGCTTCTTCATCCTGCTAAATAAATATACTTTTTGAAACGGCCACAAAAAGCATTGAATTCCCTTGAAAGTATATAGTTTTAAGATTGTAAAAAATTATAAAAGTTATTGCAATTTTTGTGAAAAAAGTCATTTTTTAAAATTTTTTTTTTTTGTATTGTTAAGAATTTATTTTTCATTTGCAACCGACTTTCTTCCATTAAAATAGGTTCAAATGATACCCCGAAAATTTGTAAAATATTTAAAATGCGTTATTCAATTATTTATAACAATTTAAAGACGTATGGGTCCAATGGACCCAGTTTGACTAGCACGTAATTCTGGAAAAGTGTGACTACCAAGGGTTAACCTAATTTTCAGATAGTTTGCCAGAACTTTATAAGTCATGTTCATGTACCACCCCTATAACTTTTACACATTGTCCTGTCTCACTTTTTATACACTATATTTTGTATTACCACACTTCAGTTATAATTTTATTATGTCTGCAACATAAGTTCTTATCACCAAGTTTCAGCAGTTTTGGTGTAAAACTATTTCCTCCAAAATTTTTATTCATTAGTTTTTAAATTGTTTACTTTTGACTTAGAGCTATTGTGTAAAAATTTTCTGTTTTCAGTCATTCCTCCCATCACGCGATATTTAAGGTGTTCTATTATTCTTATTATTGTTTAAAAGCTTCCTGATAAATTTTCCCACCTTTTAATTTTTTAGCGTGCCCAAATAATATTTTTTTTCTTATCTTTACGGCAGCTATGCTTTCCTTTTTTTGCTTTTTACTTTTTAATTTGTAATGCTGCTATTTCTATAATTTCTGTTTAATAGTTAGCTCGTCTAATACCGATTTAAATTTATTTATTACATTAGTGAATAGTAATTTAAAATAATTTCAATAGGAGAGATTACTAAAGATTTGATTACTGATAGTACACTTACATGTCATTATGTAAAGAAGCTTGAATTTATTTTTACGCCCGATGCATAGATGTGCTGTTTTTTAAAAAGACCGGTAAGTTGAATTGAGTTTCTGTAATCATTTATTTGTTTAGATGCCATAATAATGAAGGTTTTATCGAGTTGCAAACAGCAAATCCTGTATAATAATATGCAACAAAGAAGAAAGAAAAATAAGTAAAATTTGGCTTTTATTCAGTGAAGCTGTTTGAAGCTTTCACATTATTTTATCTAGTAAAACAATCTCTACAAATATGCGTTGCGATTAACTCACTAAATTCAACATATAAATTTATGAAAAAATCTGTTTTCGATCAAGACGAAAGAGCGTTGCCTTTCATAACGACAACGTTCGACTAAATATCATCCAACTGATGCTGCGAAAATGAAAATTCAATCCTTTAGTACCCACCGTATTCTCGAATGCTTGCTTTTCAGATATTATCTGTTCCGGTCTCTACCATTAGAATGACAAAAAAAATTGGTTCTGTGGAAGGTGTCAAAAGCCACTTCATAGACTTTTGAAAAAACACCATCTAGCTTCTACCAAGAATAAATCCAGACCCTAAAATACTTTCACACCTGGAGTGTAATTTTTATGATAATAGTAAATAATATATCTAAGTACTTATGTTCCAGTTGTGTGCAGATTCAATGACTTTCGCAGTCTGTTTTGTATTCCTTAACATTATAATGCTACGGCAAATTAAAACATGGTGGGATAAGAATGGGGCAAGATTCTAATGTTTTTCAGTTATTCTTATAGTATCTATCTATCAAAGCAGCTTATTGCGTCAAACAAGCTTTTACGTAGTCCTGATAATCAACCGTTGCACGTATCTGCAACAAAGTAAAAGCCTTTAAAGTTTCAGAGCGCTTTAGGTGCCTTTTTCTTTTTTATAATTTTATTTCACCTGGAGAGATAAATGAACAGCGCAATTTGGTTACGTATTTTTTTTTATACATTTTATATTTTTGGTTTAATTTTCCTCGTAATGATTTTTCAATCATGATTTTGACAAGACATAACGGATTAATTTCGTTATCGTCTACTACGAGCCATGTACATGTAAGTTCAAGAAAATCTGTGTAATGCACTTGACGTGGCTTTTGCAGTAAAGTGCATGTTGCTGCATGATTTAGTTACGATGCCTCCCTGCAGAAAAGTAATATTGTGCGACAAGCCTCTTAGAAGTATTATGGATGACCTTCCACTTTGATACGCGTTTGGAATAGACTCAAAGTTCAATATCATTAATTAATATATGCATCTTTTGCTGTACCTTTTATGACCAATTTTTATATAACGAGGTGCAAAAGTCTTTTTGTTTCTTTAGTAGTTAGCTTTGACTTCAAAGAAGTTTTTAAAGTATGTTATATTGAAAAGTGTAGTTTGTAGATTATTCTTTGTTGGGTTGAATTTCATTTCTTAAAAATTAAAATTAAATAGTAGGTAACGGTAGGTATTACTGGAAGAACGACGCAAAATGGGTTCAAAAAATTATTAGCTGTAATACCAGTCTTAAAATGTGACCTCACATCGAATCAAAGAGCTTTACTTTAAGGTGCCTAAGTAGTCGATGATTATTACATACACTTGAATTATTCAGATAAATAATAAACAGTCACTTGGGTAAAGTAAGGCAAAATCAATAGACAATGCAAAGAAGTGCCTAAGTTTTAACACCGGATTTATGTACACAATTTTGTTGAAAGCGTTGTCAACACAATCACAATATTTGGTAAATAATAGCCCAATAGTGGCGATTCCAAAAACTTATCAATCTATTCTCGTAAAGTAGAATCAAAACAGAGTCCCTTCTAACACTTCTAGCTCACAAATCAAACTGCAATTGTGCATTGGTTGTTTCTTAATCATTTAGATAATTTTTAACTATCTCCCTTTTTTAAATAATCTCCGAGATGTAAACGGGCTCAAGATGATTTTGTAGCAAAATTTAGCATTAAGCTTGATTTTGTAAGCGTGCAAAGCCAAAACACTTCTTTAATATTTTTTGTTTGGAGCCTTTACCTATGTTTGATTGTAGAGAACAGTGAAGGATAGGAGTTTTAGTTAAAACTTTATTTACTATGGTGTACTATGAGTACGTACTGGCATTGTTAGATCAAGAACAGAACCAAATGTCAAATTTTATAATAAAATTGCAAGTTATATTGCAGTCTAACAGATGATCAAGCCCAAAAGATAATTGAAGTTTGCCAGTTACTTTTGCTGTAAACCATAAGTTTTTCTAAATTTTGTTTTGGAAATTGTAAAATCTACTAATTAGTGGTCACTCTCGAAACTCCAATAAAAAAACGAAAATATTTTGGATGACTTTTACTTTCAACTACTTTCTATTCTCTCAAAGATTGTGTTTGCCACTCATATACGCAAACCTTCTTGAGGGTTCACACCTCTTGTCTAAGTTGCGCTTTTTTTTTGTTTATTTACCAGTACTTAAAAATAAATTAAATTGTAAAATTTAAGAAAAGGATCATTACGTTTATTTTCTGTTACACAAAAGAATTTTTATGTTGCGATAGTGTTGGAAGCTGCCTCTGGCAGTGAACAGCAAGGTAAAGCAACAAAAGTTACACCAATTTTTGTGTATATTTATTCCATCAAATAAAAGAAAGTCTATTAAATATAAAGTAGAAAATTATGTTTGCTCGCGTACGAACAGTCAAACTCCAACGAACGCTTAACTACTTTTATTACTCTTTTTATTCTTTTACATTTATTTGTGCTCCTAAATATTAATTTTGTAATCAAACAACAGCTTAGTTTTACTATTTATATTTTATATATGTATGACGGGGATGACCGTTGATTAACTTATGCTGATGCTGTCTTTGAGATCGCAATAAATTAAGGCTGTGCTCAGGCAGTCTAAGACGTTATCTTGCTTTACAACTTCTGGTTCTCAGAGCTGTCTAAACACCACACATTTTTTCTTTAAATCTCAATATTTATTTATAATTTACTTTACAAAGAAGGTTTAAGCATACGTATTGTAAAAGGGAGTACAGTAATGTTAAGAGAAAGCATCCATTAAAGATAACCTTTAAGAATTTTTTTTAATAAGTTGATTAAAGCAAATAGGGGAGCCGTGTCACTTTAGGTCTCTTATAGGCAGATTATCATAGAATAATTGCCGCACTGATTCAAAAAGCTTTTGGTGAGAGCAAATTTACTAATTTCGTTAATAACAAATTGAATACTATGGTCTTTAGGTATGGTTTGACTGATGACGTATTACGGACGGAATTTCTTAAATTGGAACTGTTGATTGAATTGGTCCAAATTAATTTTAGCATGTTCTTGTATAACAAAAGTTTATTTTTAATTGATAATCTAGATTTTCTCTCCAATAACCAATTAATTTTTCTATACATTAAATGTAACTGTTTGGTTGGATGTGTTTTTTTTAATGTTAGACGTTGATTAAGAGTCAGTCCTAGGTATTTGTTTTTTGTATTTTTAGATATAAGAGCATTGTTGATATAAACTAGTAAGCTGATTTTAATTAATATATTTTAATTTGCTCTTTTTTAAACCATCCATTAACTACTGCTAAATTATTGTTGAAACAGTTGTATTAATATATTGGCATTTTCTCCAAGTTTTTCGAAAAGGAGCTTCTCGAATACCTTGCATACTAAGGACGACACAAAACTAATTTGTTAATATCATATAATTTTTTTTTATTTCTTCCAGGTTTAGGTATTATTAAAATACATATATATATAATTCCATATAGTCCAATAATACAAAAGATTCAATACTTTTTCCCTAATTAAATCGTAGCTTGATGTTTTATGTTGATTCAGCTTAATTAGATCGGACTGCATCTCAGCTAGTGTAAGGAGCATTATGACTTTTTTTATCATTTTACTCTAACTCTTCGCTTCTCAGATATCAACTTCTTAATATAAAGAGGTGCAATGGTAGCGAAATATACATTATTGGTTTCACTGGGCGTAGACTGCCACGTTACTTGTTTAATAAAAGTAGTTAGGCAATAAATTATAGTTTTTTTAATATGCAGATTTATTGTGTCGTTTGAGTACTCCTAAAATACATCCCAGTATAATTTTGAGATCAGTCATAGAGTAACACTTTTTTAATTGCAATGGTGCTGAAGTTATAGCGGAAATATGATAGACAAATAGTAAGGTATAAAAGAAATATAATAAATCAAGTGATTTATGCAAGTCAGACGGCCAGTAGAATAGTAGTGTAAACGAAGTAGATTTCAATCTTTGTTAGTGTAATTCTAAATCATCAATGAGTATTGGTGTTCTCATTGCCTCCAGAGAATTTATTTCCTAGTTTTGCAAAGAAAGCACGACGTTGATTCGAAAAAACTGTGTTTCTAGCGGGACAATAAACAGCTGAAGTTATGAAACTATACAAAGCACTAGAAAGCACAATATTTATTAAGTACTATACAAGAACTTTACAAAGATAATATCTGCTTTGGTAGAGAAAATTGTCAACGGTCTAATGCAATTACTACATGTAAAGGACTTTTTAATTAAAAAACAAGCCGAGGCGAATGGGAATACCATTTACTATTAATTTTGCAGCCGATTAGGTGATAATGGTCTAAGGTGTATGTGACTTATAGTTTAAGTTGAAGAGACTCTCTAACAAAAATACTAAGTGGGACCTATAAGTTATCCTACAAAATACAAAATACCTAGTAATAAGCTTCGAAGCTATTAAATGAAAAAACTCAAATTGAACAAACAGATGTAAAATACATAAAGATAAAATAGGAAGAAAAAATTTAACATAGAATTCGAAAGTCTAGAAAAGTAGTAGATACTTGAACTTCCTATGGTAGGACAAAAATATCCGATTGAGAATAAGTAGAGAATTAGCAGATTTATGGCCGAAACTACTGTGTTATGCATGAAAAGTCTGGGCGATGAGAGAAGACACTAAAAACAGAATATTAGCAGTTGAAATGGATTGTTTGAGGATAAGTTCTAGAATATCTAGGTTAAAAGATATTACAAATTAGGTTAGATACAAGATGACAGTAAAAGAGATCGTTATACAAAGAATTGAAGTAAATGAACTAAAATGGTTCAGCTAGATATTGCGCATGTGAGAATCTAGGTGGCTAAAATTGTTATTTTTGTGAACATCATCAGACAACAGAAGAAAATACGACCACATAAATCGTCAATTAAGAGAAAAGGAGACCTACATGAAGAACAAGCACACAATCGTAAGGCCTGGAGAGCAGGAGTGAGACCACAACTTTAGGCTGTTTGATTATAATAACACACTTTTGCATAATATTTTCAGGAGTTATTAAATTGTTGCAATAAATTTATCCATATTGGCCACCTTTAACTTTCACACAAGCTTTAAGACGTCTGGACCACTCGCCTATGACAGTACGCTCTACATCCATTGAAAAAATATTAACTGCTATAACATTAGGGTGTACTTTTGAGAAGACTATGTTCTCTTAAATTAAGATATAAGCTACCAGAAGGCTAATCCTCTACTATTCAAAAGTAAGGCAACAGTGTGCCAAGTTTGAGTTCACTGTGTTCATCTCCAAAGCTCACTTCAAAAAGCGTATGACTCAGAGGTTTTATTACATTTTCTAAAAGATTCCGTTGATAAACAACGGCCAAAGCTTTGACTCCTTTTTTAAAAAAATATGTATCAGTTATTTCGCCATAACACAATCCCCATCAAACTGTTGTAGTTGCTGAGTGATGGCCTCTTTAAACCCTTGGCACTAGCTTAAATGCTTATTTGGGTAAACTAGTGTATACTCTGTCATTTTGATTGTTGAAAGATTCCTCTACTCTAAAAATTTTTTATTCCCAAACAAAAATTTTCTGTGGTCACTATATACGTATTCAATCAACAACCGCTTGGCTTTTTCTCTTTTACCTTTCGTTAGAACATTTAGCAGAAAATCTTCTATGTCTTTTGTAAGCAGTTAATCTTAAGTATTGCTTAATAATACAAAATATAGAAATTTTGGAAATATACATCTTCCGAGAAATAAGCTTTTGCTTATGAAAAGAATTTCGTTTAATTCGAACTGCCTGAACAGTCTCAACTTAATGTGGTTTTCTACATTTTAGTTGATCTCGACACTTACAGTCTTATTAAACAATTTTATATCCCGACACACAAAACATACGGCTAATATCGAGAGGATGCAGGGTCTTGAAGGTTATACTTTTTTCAGTTCCACACTGATGTAAGCTATTACAGCAATACGGTTATATTTGTCACGCCACTCCATTGGTAAATAATTAAACTTGACCAGAAATACAACCTTTGCTTTATACATCAAAATATTACATTTCTTGTCAAGTTGGGTTATTTACCAATGAAGTGGGTGACAAAGAAAAACCGTATTACTGAAATAGGATTACACAAATGTGATGTCACTTGAGCATGTGTTATTCTATAAGTTTGTTATTGGGCAAAGGATAATCGCAGATAGAATTAAGCTTTGATCCCAAATATTTTTATTGTTAGATCTGTTTTTTGTATTTACTACACCTGGTATATAGAGTAGTCTTAACAGTTAGCAGGGTGACTGCTTTCACGTAAAGCGCATCTAGCTAGAGTACTTTCTGGTTTCGTACATGTTTTTGTATAGTATCATCTTTCACATTTGACGCACATGTAGTATCTGGTACAATAAGTTTTAGAATGTGTGTAGTTGTGACGCTTTTGCTTTTTTATGTATAGCTTTAATTTTTATTTTAAAGTTAAAAACAAATTTAATTATACTAAATCTATTTGTTGTTTGCGTCGTGTTCTAAATTAATAGTGGAAGCGGTTCCTTATTTGTATTGCGTTTTATGTTTATTATACTGACAATTTTATGACATAGTTGTTCTGAAAAAACATTTGATTTGTCATATCGTTATGGTAAAATAAAACTTAGTACTCTATACGGTCGCTATTTCTTAAGTAATTATGTGAAAGGAATGATAATGTGTCTGATAATATTTTGATATCTGTTATTGCACTAATTGTTCAATTTCAGCAAGTTTTGAAACATCTTCTAATACAGTTTTATAATTAATGATGATATAAGGCAGTTTTGGGACTTTTGATAAAGCATCGTTTCAATCAGTATACATGTGAATGTGGCATTCCTTACCAGTTATCTAAGGGCAAGTATCCACTACATATTAAACGAATTGTATAGGTTTCACTATTGATAGCTTGTCAGGAGATGGTTATTTTTTCAATTACTTCTTCCATATGTTCATATTTCCATGATTGTTTATTACTTGGCAGTGAACTAGGCTGAGGTGGTGGGATTAACATGTTAAAAGTGACTGAAGGACGGTTTGGTATGAAGTTGGGTATGATTGCTAATAATTCTATCTTTGGTTTGTTGCATATACGTAGACAGAATTTAAGTTATCTGTATAGATAATGCATATCCTACATGGATGTTTATAATAATTGGTATAAAGTTGCACCTTAGTAAAAAATAATTAATTAGAAATATCGGCGCACTTCACCTTAGCCCAACACAATGTTTGCGCTTGTTGAGGTCTTAACGCACTTCAACGCACACCTTCGGAAATACGAACCTAAACTTACAATGTAAATTGCTATCAACGATTATACATTGCAAAATAAAATAACTAACAGTTTTTTTTCTTACACATTAAGTAAAACACTTGAATTATTTATCCATGTGCACAACACTACAATAAAATGAAATTCGAGTTAATCGTGCTTAATATATGTATTTTAATAGCGATAGAATTATCCACGTGTGAACAACAGGAATACACAACAATAAAAAATAAGGATCTGGAGCACTTTCTCTACAGTCCGAAATTATTGTCCTGCGCTTGTTATTTGTTTGGAGCGCTGTAAGAAGCGCTTGGAGGACTATAGGGTCACAACCACCTTTATTTTACAACAGCAAGATCAAAAAGCTACTTATTCGTTGAGATAAATATAAAAGTCCGAAGGCAGATTTTTATACTTATGAAGCTTCAATAAATTAAAAATTTATATAATTTCGATTTATTTTCCTATATTAAAATTTTTTAAAGGTTTGCTTTGTATCCATTCTCTCCATAAGCTGTATAACATCCAGACACAAATATTTTGTATAGCAAACAAATATGCTAACAATAAGCCTTTTTTCAAATATTTACCGCTGCGGTATGTTAGTAAATATTTCAGCTAGATCAGAAACACCAAACTTATGCCTCGAGTGGTGCGTGAATAAAAAATTGTATAAGAGCATATTTTGCGTCAAAAATCTATCTGGATTTTTATGTGTTCAATTGAAGGGATGTGAGTATTTTAATTTTAATTGTAAAATTTGAATAAAATGTATCTTTAATGTATTATTCGCCTGAAATTACCTAGGGTTGCTTATACATCGACCGCCCTTTTGTTGTCGACTTGCAACGTGATATGCGTATCAGCTTTTATTTGTTACAATAGTAATGTAATTCTAAACGATTCAAACGGGGATATACGTAACATACAAAAATTTAGGGGTGTTTTACAGAATACATATTATTTTGTAACTACCATAAAATGGAAAAGATATACATTATTCAATACACACAGAGTAATGTATGTATAATTTCAGTAATATTTCTTTACTCGGGCACTGGTATAAATATTACTAAAATTATATTGATTTCATAATGTCAAAAACTTATTTGTTAGGCTTTACATTTGTTTTTCTGTACATTCCTGTAATTGTAGTTTGTTCGGCGAGCTCTAATCCGACGAATTAATTTCTCGTCGATTGTTGTGGAAATCCACCCTGTCGATGTGCGACGATCGGTTTAATTCGGGCAAGCGTTGGCCAGAGCGGGTTTAAACGGAGATACACCCTTAAGGGCGTTCCCGGATTGTTTATGCGGCTGAATCAATCCGCGCAAAAACCTGGAAGTTCAACCCCTTCAAAGTAGCGCGCTTCTTGCCGTTTTTGAAGGGACCGGAAGCGCGCCTAAAAACCGACCATTTATTTCCTGCCGGGGACTTCAACACACGAATCCGCGCCGTGACAAATGGAACCGGCGGCTTCTGTCGAATTAAAGAGCTGGAGGCGCAATTAAAGCACTTACGCAAATTTATGCCGAGGATTCGAAAACGGGGCCGCTACGGCTCCCGGAGCTGGGTTATTGCGCGCCGCGGCCGGATAATTTGCTACAATCCTCCGGGGGTTCCGGGTTTGACAACTCCCGCGCGCTGCCGGCTCGGGCCGCCGCAAATAAATGAAATAAAACCCGTCCGCCAACAATGCCAGATTTGCTCGATTTTTGCGGGCATAAATATTTCCACAGAAATAGAGTGGTGGAATGAAAAAATAATAAAGGGGCCGAAGGAATGAATAGTGGGAATTGAAATGTGCGCGGTTCGACCCAGGCGTTCGGGGTGCGCGGCGCCCGCGCCGTTTCCGACGAGAAAATTAAATGCGAGCAGTTGTCACCAGAGACCACCGCATCTAGTATGCATTTGCGAATATAAATTAACTTTTTCCCCCGAAACCTATCCTAGCCCGGCTGGTGCTAGCCCTACTGTTGCGGAAGAGCTTAAATGAAAGATTATATCGTCCTAGGGTAGTTAACGTTTTCAAGATTTCATATAAAGCCCGCCCGCATTACGGGAGATGAGAATTTATCTAAACAAACGCTTTTGCGAATAATTAGTGTGAAACGAACTAGGTCGGCGTAGATTTATACGTTCCATGGTAATTCACGTCAGGCTTCCTTGGGTATACTCATTAATATTCTAATCACTTGTAGAAGCAAGCTTCTGGAACCACAGGTAAAGAGCAAAAGGACCTTTGCACGCTATACATCAATTCGAATTTTCTAAACCCAATATTTACTTTATTTAATGCTGTCTTACTTAAGGTTCTTTGGTTATTGACGATTGAATGCGAATAGTGTGCTGCATTTATACAAAGGTTTATTGTTATTGTTATTTGTTATTGTCTTAAGATTTTGCTTTTGTATCATTTTTAAAATTTACATTATAAAGACTTCGTTTATAAGTTCTTGAAACATTTTAAGCAAAAAAGTTTCAATAAATACTGGTTGAATTCTAAACTGTTTTTGAAATGTCGACGAAGCAACTTAGAAGTCTTTTGGAAGTGCTTGGTCGTTCTAACATTTTATTGTTTCTCCAAGTATTATTATTGTAACTTTCATTGCCAGGGAAACTAGATTTTCATGTAGTTTCCTTACAACTGAACTATTACTTTGGTATGTACCTGCTGCAATTCGTCTTACACTGGTTCGAGAATCCTCCTCAATTTCTCTAAGTACTTCTTCTGGCAACTCTCTTTTATAACTATCTCTGTCACTTTTTTTGCTCACAAACGTTCCATTTTTTTAGAGAAAAAAAACGTGTTGAGTTGTTTTGTGACACCGAGAGCGACAATTCGTGTATCTGATCCTGTTCTATTCTGATTCTGCAAAGGGTGACAGACAATGCTTTGAGAATAAAAATAAAACTAAACATCTTTGGTAACCATAGTATCAGGTACAATTATGATCGGTAACGAGGAAGAACGAGAAGCTGGAACGACCAAGCACTCCCCAAAGACCCCTAACTTTTTTCATCGATATCTCAAAAACGATTAGGAATTCGACCCATGTTCATTAAAACTTTTTTGTTTAAAATGTTTCAAAATATATGCACACAATGTTTTAGAACATACTCGTGGAACACTCTGATTAAGCAATTAAATAATATTAATAATGAAACAAAAATAAATTTAAAATATTAAAAACCTTAAACTATGGTAATAATAACAATTTAGATGTGAAAGCACAAATTTTATTTTCTTATAGTAATAATAATAATAAATCCTATTAGTCCCTAGTGGGACATAGGGTTTTTGTATACCACTTCCACTCTTCCTTCTCTTTAACTATTTGGCTCGGTTACATCAAGTTTTTTCCGTCTCTAGTTCGATGCTTCTCCACCGCATTCTTGTGCTTCAGTATCCTTGCTTTGTTTTCCTGATTTTGGTACTAATATTTATTTGGCTAGTTAGACCCCAAAGGTTTGATATAGTGCCTGTCTACCAAATTTCTAGTACCCCTCTTAAACATATATTTACAAATATTTGTAAATTTTCTTTTATTAATTTTTTGACCATCCATAATTCACATCCATATAGTAAGACAAGTTTAACTATAGCATCAAACATTTGAATTTTAGTCTTAACAGTCAAAGTATTTGCATGCCACATATTCTTTAGTCCTAAGTACACTACTAGCTTTATAATTCTATTTAATACGTTTTTTTATTACGCATTTACTGCATAAGTATATGAACTCATTTATATGTTCTGTTATATTGTCATTTACCTGGAAGTTAGTAGATACCGCTAAGTTCATACACATAAAATTAATCTTTTTGATATTAATTTGTACGCCGACTTTCCTGCCTCTACACACAATTTATTTGAGATTTATCGTGTTTACTAATAAACAGATATCATTAGCAAAGTCTAGCCTTTTTTTAATCAATTTGACGAATTTTTCCTTTATTTTCTAGCGATTCTCATATGCTTTGTTTATGTAGGCGATCAAAAGCCTTTTGGAAATCAATAGACATCAGGTAAAGAGGCGAGTTGAGTTCTAAAGATTTCTTTATTATTATTTTAAGCGTTATTATATATTCTAGACACGACCTGTTACCTTTAAAACCGCATTGCTTTCTCTGCAATTTTTTATCCAGTACTAATAAAACTCTATCCAGTATAATTTTATAGAATATCTTGTTTGCTATACTGAGAAACGTAATTCCTGTCCAATTGCCACATATCAATAAGTTTCCTTTCTTACATACTTACTTACTTACTTAGTCCTAGATCTTTCTACCTTTAGGTGTAAGGCTTTATTTAATATATCTGCTTTTAATTGATCTATACCTGCAGCTTTTCCATTCTTCAATTTTATAATGGCTTTTATAATTTTTTTTTCTGTGTGAGATCTGTGTTGATGTTGAGCTCTATTTCTGAGTGTTGCACCTCTTTTTTTATCTGGTAGGGTTTGCTACTTTAGTCATCGCTGCATTTGTTTACTCGAGCACAACTGAACACCATCTCTACTTTTTACAATTTGTGTGTTTTCTTCCACTTAGGTTCTAAATAACTCTCTAGAACCTCTTTTGTCTGCAGCTGCTTGAGATTTGTTGGCTATATCTTCAACATATTTTTTTTGTGAGCTCTAATTTTTTTTTAATAGCTTTACTAATTCTTCTATAGTTTTCCTGTTCTTATTGTAGTTTTCTGTGGTAAAATTAAGTTCCAAGTAGTATCACTTATCCTATCCCTTTTGTTATTTACGATAGCAGTTTTTAGCACTTTTGCACATGTGTTGAGTACCACATCTTTGCATTATTGCTATACTTTTTCTATTATACTGTTTTAGTTAATGTTATTACCACTATAATGCATACAGTTTATAAACTTTTATTTAGTTTGTTATCCTTTGCTTTATTGATGTTAAATTTTAACTAACTTTACAAGATTTAATAACAGTTTACCTACTAGTAGCTAATGGTCTGTTTCTGGTTCTGCACTTTTTCTATTACGCGTATCCAGTAGTAAGTTTACCCAGTTTTGGATTATACAGATGCGATCCATTTTGATTGTTGTGTTGTGGTCTGACAACACTTAGGTAACATTATAACAATTAATGTGTTTAAATATTGTTCCTTCTATTTCTAGGTTTTCTAATCCACAGAATTCCACAAGTAATTTTCCATTTTCATTTTCTTCCCCAATGTTTTGATTTCTCATAATGTTTTTCAAACCTATTTTGGCATTGAAATAACCCATGACTTATATAATGTCTTCTTTCTGTACATTTATCATAATTCGGTTAAGCATAGTATAAACTCCTTCTTTTATATTGTGTAACATCGGTGGTTGCTTATTACTGTATATGAGTTAGCGTTTTCTTATCAAGATGCAATCTACTATGATTCTTTCATTTACTGGTTTTCATTCTATTAAACATGTCCAGCTGTTCCACTATAACTTCACCATATCCCGCCCACCTGCATTCATTTAAAAATATTATTTCAATTTCATAATTCTTTATTTCCTTCATTACCTGCGCCATTTTTGGTATAATCTTGTTACATTCCACCGTCCTATTTTTATAATTGTTCTGTTTGTTTATGAATCTTTAGTCGATATAGTGTTAAATTTTTTTTCTTCGCTATTGTGCGTAGCTCTAAGTTTAAAAAATCAATTTTGGTTTGCCGTGTCTTTGCAGAAGTTCTAATATATTTGCCCCTTAGTTTTATTATATTTCTTTTTAAAACCTTAAGTTTCTTTAAAATCTTACCATCTGCAGGTCACAGTTCTATACTTCGCTATTTCTGATTAGGTTTCGATACCTTAGTTTGCCTTGCACTGCTTGTCTCTCCTGTTGCGGCACCTATCTAATCATTTTCTGTATGTTTCGTTCATTAAGTGTTAAGAGTCATCCTATATAAATTGTTTAAGCCACTTAAATTGTATTTCTTCTTCATAATTTTCTTTTTCTCATCCCAGCTTTCTGTTTTACCTATTATGATAATCTTATTTTTTGCCGTTCATATTAGTTTAGCCTGAAGACATTTAGTGGTTAGTAGACATCGTTTACTATTTCTTTTTTTTCTTGTTGGCAATGAAACCTTATTGTTTTAATATTGTTGTTCTTTCTCTTCTAAAGTGAGATTATGGCTTTGGCTTATTTTATGGCGTTTAAGTATGCACTTGTATGTCTGTTTAGTCGGTTACACTAATTTAAAATTAACCTATTTTTGTTAGTGTTTATTATTATTGTTTTTTAAACCACACGACTCTTAGTAATTAACAAATATAATGCGATCCAGTTTAGATTTTATATACCGGAGTTCGAAAATTAAAGTACGTTTACTGTCGTTTTAGGCGCGCAATATCCATTCTTATAAATATTGTTAATTTATTTAGGTATAATTTGCTTGTAGACTTACTGTGTAATTGTTAATTAGTGAACTGTAGCACCGTTCTATTGAAATAAGGTACGTTGTTTAATAAATTACTTTTAAAAATTTAAGTAACTTTAAATTATTTGATTCTTAATTATGTCAAAAAATTGACGAGGCAGTATCTAAAATATATATTTCTTTTTCTTCATTATTTAAAACTTTGCCTTGTTTATCAATTTTTATTCAAATGGAGGTCTTTTGGGAATCTTTTTGCGTTAGGATTTTCATCTTTTATCTATTTGACCCGTCGATCTCTATCCATTCTATCTACGAGGTTTCTCTAGCGCTCTTTTGTAAGTTCTACTGGCTCCTGTACCTTTCGTTGCACTTTTTACTTAATCCTTTAAGAGTTATGAATATTTACCGTTCTGTTGCTCTTCATGCCCTTTTTTGTTTTTGCAGATTTAGCGCATTTCTGCTGCTTATATGAGTATCAGTCATTAATATCACATCATCCGTATACTACAGTATTTTTATTAATTGTTCTATATCTTATGTTGATTTATTTGCATTGTATTATTTTTTTCGTAAATAATTTAGAAGATTCGTCATATTTTCGTTCTAACGCGTATTTCTTTAGTTAGCCGAAGCGGTGTTTTTAAATTTAATATAGTTGTAGGACATTAAAAAGTCGAGTACTCAATCAAAGGTATTTTGAGTTCTATTAAGCAAACAACTAACGTTTGTTGTATTCTATAGATAGTTAAATTATTTTTCTTAAGATAAATAGCAAAAACCTACTTGACTTTTGCAACATCATGACGTGCTCTAGGCATAAGCGAGTTTCGCGATAAGTTATCATCTGTTAGACGTAAGAGCAGAAGCACTCCCCGTTAATAATAAATTTACTTCCATTATGTAAGGAAAACAACAAACTTATTTACATAGCGAGGGAATTAATATCCTATACAGCTACGCTGCCAGCCGGCAGTGGCTGTAGTAAGCAACAATATCTGTATACTCAGCGACAACACCTAAATAATTCATCAATGAATATTCACTAAATAAATTTTTCAGGTATTATGATACAAAATCAGTGATGAAAGCTCTACAAGATAGTACATTATCAGCGAGCAGACACTTAAAGTCATAAATGTAAAACAACACAAAGCTTTCCTAACGAATCAATTCTGGATATTTGCAAACCCCCTATAAATATCTTAACAGCATCTAATGCGCAGGTATCAACTGTGTTGATAAATAATCTGCTACCCATTTTTGTAACGTGTGTTTTTTATAGAGTGATAGAACTTTGAAATGGAATAAAACAAAGATGAATTTTTTAAATTGACATGAAATTTACTTTATTCGAAAGATAATCTCCTGGCATTATAATTTAAATATGACTTCTGGCATATGACTGCCACGGCTGGCTCGGACGTAGTCTAATCTGGAGATCCAATTTTCGATGACTTTTTTCAACATTTGTGGCCGTATATCGGCAATAACGCGGCGAATGTTGTCCTCCAAGTGGTCAATCGTTTCGGGCTTATCGGCGTAGACTAGCGAGTTCACATATCCCCACAGAAAATAGTCTAGCGGCGTTAAATCGCACGATCTTGGAGGCCAATTCACGGGTCCGAAACGTGAAACTATGCGGTTACTAAACGTTTTCTTCAATAAATCAATTGTGGCACGAGCTGCGTGACATATTGCACCGTCTTGTTGAAACCACAGCTCCTGCACATCATGGTTGTTCAATTGATGAACGAAAAAGTCACTAATCATGGCTCTATAGCGGTCGCCATTGACTGTAACGTTCTGACCAGCATCGTTTTTAAAGAAATACGGACCAATGATTCCACCAGCCCATAAAGCACACCAAACAGTCAGTTTTTCTGGATGTAACGGTGTCTCAACATATGGAGAGGCAGGCGTGTAAATAGCCGCTCTCGTGGATGCGGTGTTGGATACGATACCGATGCGGCTCGTAAGGACCAAAAATGGGAGGCAGGCTGTAAATAGCGCTCTCGTGATGCGGTGTGAAAACGTAGTACGGCCCGTTTGGAACGGCAACCGAGAAGGCCCAAATCGTCCCTTAAACGGCCGTCGCGTAAGCGGATGGGGGCGGCTACCGATATCCACCAACGAATATTGCCAAATCGCTCACCTGAATCGGCTTCGGCTTCGACTTCGTCGGCGATTCCCAGGTAGCCACTTCTGCGTTGCGGATCGGGTTTCTTGCGGGTTGAGACACGACCAAGTTGTCCGAGCTGCGATGCGTGAATGAATGCGGGTTGAGACACGACCGAATTGGCCGAGCTGCGATGCGTGAATGTGCGGTGTTAAAACACGACCAAATTGGCCGCGTTGCGGATTGCGAATGTTGCGGGTTGAGACACGACCGAATTGGCCGAGCTGCGGTGCTTGAATGTACGGTGTTAAAACACGACCAAATTGCCCGCGTTGCGGATTGCGAATGTTGCCGGGCTTCGCGCCTGGCTTGGCGGTAGGCCTTTGCGGGCAATTTGCATTCGCCAGCACCTTTCATATCAAAAGGTGCCGCCGACGGCGTATGCAGACTTGTCGGCTGAGCAAAAGCCCATATACCGTTTTGTGTGCGATGGCAAAACGTGCAGACATCACAACCGCCAGCATGCCGTCGCGATATAAGCGGTTCAAGGGCGAAAAGGCCGCCACACCAACATACACTTGAGGATTACCATCACTCCAAATACGGCAGTTTTGTTTATGGACGTATCCATTCAAACAAAAGTGAGTTTCGTCGCTAAACAAAATTCACTTATGAAAATCGGGATCAACGGCAATCTTGTTTTGGGCCCATTTATCGAATCTACGCCTTGCTAGGTGATCGTGTGGCCTCAATTCTTGCACGAGTTGGATTTTGTAAGCACACAAACCAAGATCTTTCCTCAAAATCTTCCATAAAGTGGATGGACACATATCCAATTCATGTGCACGATGGCGGATAGACTGATTCGGGTCTTCCTCTACGCTACGCTCTACAGCAGCAATGACTTCTTTTGTACGCACTGTACGACGTCTCTGTGGATGCGTATTATCATTTAGAGTAAACGTGGTGCGAAAATGTTCCATAGTTAATCGAATTAATTGCTCTGATGGACGATTATGTTGACCGTAAAATGGACGTAGTGCGCGATACGTATTTCAAACAGAACCATGATTTTCAAAATAAATTTGCACAATTTGGAAGTGTTGTTCAGGCGTCAGTCTATTCATGTTGAAATGCCAAACAAAACTAAACATAAATCACTTGACAGCTGACAAAATGGCCGCCAGTTAAAAAAGTGTTGACAATTTAAAGTTTTATACCTCTATAAAAAACACCCGTTACAAGACAAGGCTAATTATAACAAACAGATAGAAAATACACTACAAACGGCCTTACAGATAATCTAGTTAAAATAAATGCAAAAATTCCTAACACACAATACTTGTGTAATAATATTATACACAAAAAGCTACTTTTAATATTATTTACAAACTTTGAATCAACTAAGAATAACAAAGAAATATTTAATATTCAATCTCTGAAAGACATCATCTTTATTTTTCAACATTCCTTTAATCAACTGCGTCTATTAAATTTAATCTACCCACAAAAACTATCAAATCAGATTTTTCTGAACAACAAATTTAAAATCTTATATAATCAACTTTCTTTAAATATTATGATAGGATGCTAGCAGGCTGCAATACAAAAAACAAAATTGAAAATGTTATACATGTAAACAATATAGACATTCTACTTGTCTCAAAAAATCATTTCACTGACATGAGATACTCAAATATATTCCACTTTTATGTGTACACAGAACATCCTGATCGTATGGCACAATATGGTTTGATAATATTTATTAGCAGTTCTACCCGCCCTTTTGAACAATACAGAGTAAAATATGGATTATTAGCAAGCCAGGGCAATTTAAGTTGAATAGTTCAATTTTATTATTTAAACTTATTACAGATAACTGAAAGTTTCGCTTATTGATAGTCTCATTCAAACAGAATTGCAGACATGTTAAACTTTTTTATTACAAAAAAATCTTTATCAAATTACATGAATGTCACCTTCATTTACGATTTAATATCTTATTATCCACCAGCATTATTTACAAAACACATAATCCTTTGATCACCAATAGGAAAGCCGATTGTAATATTTTTAAGGTCTACGTTGAGCAGCATCTTGACAAAAATATAAGTTTAAGAATGCGGAACTTTACTTCCCAGCCAAAAAATATTAAAATTAGCAATCATAATATCCCAAATGAGATTTTGGAAATTTTTGAGCAAAATGAAGGGTGGTAAACAAGAGAAGGTTCAATAATGTAAATAATAAGTTAATAAACAAATTAAAACTCGAACGAGTTGTTTCAAACTTACCTACAATTATTAATTATCTCTAATAATTCTATATAGAAAGCTACCTAAATCGTTAAACAACTACAACCCCATATTCGACCAATAAAGGACATTTATGACTAAAATGGGACAAAGTAAATCAAACAGTGGAAAAACAATTTCAATCGCTAGTACAAATATCTCTACCAATATTCAAGATTAATTTTCAAGTAATTGAAACTGAACTAAATGGTTAAAATACTTCATAACGATAACTACACTCCAACAAAGTTAAATAACCGAGACTGTATACTGACAGTAAGTTGATATGGCAAATATATCTCATAAAAAAAAACGCAAGAAAATAGATCTCAGGTTCAAGAAAATATATTATTTTATTGGAAGAGACTCATTATTACTACCTAACAAAATCTTGTTGTACAAGACCATTATTCGACAAATTTGAAGTCATTTAACAATTTTAGTCTAAACCTGTTCTCTGGCATATGTCAAACGAAATATTTGACCGAATTTCGAAATCCTAAATTAAACGAATTGATCAATCAGAATTATGTTAAACACCAAACACTTTTCATAACAGATCCTCAATTCAGACAGCTTAAGAAGTGTTTTGCAGAGTAACAGCGGGCTAACCCAATGGGAGCATTTTACTCACACCTAGTTAACATTAGCTGATACATTGTATTAAAATTATCATTGCTAATTGCTATTAAAAGAAGGAATAAATCTTGTTGTTCTTCGTTTACTTTGATAGATTTTATTATTTTCACATTTATGATATTTATTAGAACCTGATTTATACTATCTGATAACTATATTGTTCTACAGTTAGAGTTAGTGTTATTTCCATTTTGGTAAATGAGTAACAGCTTTTTCAGTTTTTTTGTAAGCTCTAATGTCCTTTTCTATGCTTGAAAGAGATCGTGTTGCATTTCTAGAGAAAATATTTTTATTATTTTATACTATTATACCATATTTTCGTTTTGTATTTAGGGTAAGTTGATTTTCTCGATCTACAAGTATCTTTAAACGTGTGTAAGCCATAGCTTGTTGCTCCTTCTTCCTTCTCTCACACTTTCTTTGGTACCATTTATGTTATAATCTTCTTTTACATTTTATCGTCATAGTTATCCTCTTTTATGAGATTGGAGCATATTTTTTTTCCACTTAGTTTATTTTGTGTGTATATTGACAATATTCTTAATTAATCTGTACACGGACAGAAATATTTCTAATTTTAGAGTTGAAGTACTCCAACGCAAACATTTTTTCCCAAAATACTAATCTAATTCTGTTTAAATATTACACTTCATCAATATGATCTACAAATTTTATGTGTCAGTATTTCCACCTCGGCTTGTACTTCTCTAATTTTCCCCTCGCCGCAATAAAACGATACGTGGCTTTTATATGCTTTTATCTTTATCTTCTAGTTTCGATGCTCATATGTCAATCTTGTGTTTATTTTCATGTTGACTTTTCAAAATTTATTATTTTACCAAGTTATACTTCAAAATCCATTATGTTGTTCTTCTTTGTACAGACTAGCAGTAACAACTGTTGAAATATCATTTTGATCCTCCCCTTCCCAACTGTTTCAGATGAAGTTAATCAAAATGTTATGATTGCTTTTGTCATAAGTAAAGAGTATAATATTTTTAAACTTATTTTAAGTGCACTACCATCAAAATATACCGACAATTGCAACGATTCTATAAGAATAAAAATTATTATTGTCGAAAATGTTAATATAAAAGCTTTAAAAATTCATTTTAAAGACAAATACCTTAGGCACCATAGGTTGTTTATTAATATTTTTGAGAATTTATAAATACGCGTAAAAGCTGTTCTCCCGTTCAAAGGTATATTTTTAGGCGTTGGCCCCTAAAAACAAGTTCGTAAAATTCTGTTTGCAGAAAGGAAAAATTTTGCCTAGATCCCAGACCCTATCTTGGTGAAAAACATGGTGTTAAAAAATTAATTTAGCGCAAACGTTTCCAGAAAGTAATTAAATTTTTTATGAACAATTTCAGGCTTTAATGTTTGAAGTAACGTATTTGTTATTACTCTGTTTTATTTGTGCTTCCGCAAAAATAGTATTTTTTGGCTTATGGTCACGGGGAAATTTTTTACATTTCTCACGCAATCGACTAACAAACTATACACGGGGTAATAATAAATTATTGAAACAAATTTGTATATACCATATTTTATTGAAATTCTCATTTGTTGGTATTTTATTATTTTGATCTTATTTTATAATGAGTAAATAATGCAATGCTGTATGTACGACTGCACTTCTAGAGATAAAGCAAGCAATCGATAAGGTATGGCACCAGGGGCTGTTGTACAAAATTAAACTTTACTTTGCAAGCCAGCTCTATTTGCTATTTAAATCATACCTTGCTGACCGGCTATTCCAAGCCAAAATCAACAACACGGTCTCTGACTACTACCACATTACATCAGGAGTCCCGCAAGGCAGTGTACTGGGACCACTCCTCTACCTACTTTACACTTTCGACCTGTCAACCACAAACGACACGGTGGTTTTAAACATTCGCGGAGGACACGGCTATCCTAACAGCTAGTAAAACACCGCAGGTTGCAACCGATCGCTTTCAGCACCATCTGGACCTATTACAGGACTGAACCAATCATTGGAGGGTATCAATTAATACTGAAAAATCCGCCCAAATAACTTTTACCACCAGACGAGCAATCTATCCACAAGTCAGATTCAATGACATCCCCCTTCCCATGAAAACTGAAGTAAAATAATTAGGGCTGCATTTCGACGCAAAACTCACTTGGAGCACCCATATTAAGGCCAAAAGAAAACAACTCAACCTAAAACTCAAGAAAATGTAGTGGTTGCTGGGGACCCGCTTTTAACTATTCATCACAAACAAACTCCTTCTATACAAGACCATATTATAGACATAGACCTATGTGGTACAAATTTGAGGCTACACAAAGGCCTCTCATCAAAATATTACAGCGGTTTTAATCTAAAATTCTCCACCTAATTACTAACGCGCCTTGGTACATTCCGAACGATACCCTCCACATAGATCTGAACATCCCAACTGTTGCATATGAAATCCAGAGACTCGCCACCACCTACCACCACCAGCTCGTAGGGCACGAAAACAACCAAAAAAATATATAACTACAATAAAGGGGTCAGCCTCGATAGGGATTATCTAGTTAGAGGAAGAAAGCATATTAGTAAAACTCACATATCTTGCAATATTATTTGAAAAAGAATTCAGCAAAATCCTAAAATTGGTAAATTCAAAATAAGTTTCAAAAAGGATATATCTTATCTAGGGCTGTTGGTTACCTAGCAAATATTTTATTTATAAACAAGAAAATGTTTATAATTGAGCAGATTTGTAATAATGAAACAATAGGAAACTTGTAAATGTCTAAGGGTTGTTGTCTGTTAGACAGTTAAAACTCTGCTTATTTTCTTACCAATAATTCTAGTATTTTGGAAAATTTCTTAAATTCTTTAACTTTGATATTTAAACACAATAAACAGCTCTTATACTTTGAAGGTGTTCCTATGTAAACTCAATAGGTGGTAGAGCTGTACTCAGTAACCCAGTGTTAGGTTTGTTCGTTATTGTGACTTTGAATGCTACAAAAGGTTTAGAGAGACCAAAGATTAATCCAATCCGCATCACTTATGCACAACAAATGTAGAATATGTAAGAGGGTTACTGGACAAAGTGCTTAAATTGACTAGAAATGTGTGTCATTAAATTTTACACAACGATTTAGAGAAACGCAAAGAGGGACAGAAAGAAACCAGACTGCTGCTGAGCTGTTAGAAATGGCTAAAATTTTAAATTTTTGTTAAATATTACTATCCGAGGAGAATGTTAGTAATATCTAATATAATCATCAAAGCGAGCACAAAAGTACCGAATAGCAAGATTATTGTTCAAACAAAGCGACAGCCTTCAAATGAGTGGAGCGACAACCTTCAAAAACAAAGACAACGTTGGGCATTTTTGGAGCTAGAGGTTTGATGCATCATAAATATTAATTAAAGAACAAATGATAAACCAAAACTTTTATATTGATAGACTGAAATATATTTGCCTCAAAAATTTGGAGGTGCCATCCCGATTTGTGGGTATCTGGGTAATGGTTTTTAATGTAAAATAATTCAAACATATCCCTGTCTACTATCTCCCTCATATTCACCTAATTTGTCGATGTGTAATTTTTTATTCAGTTCTTTATGCGAAAATGTCGCTAAAGTGTCATGAAAATATTGCACCAGTCTGAACGGCTGCGACAGATGTGTTGAGAAGTATCCCGAATGAAGCTTTCTCTGCTTGCCCTACGACTTTTAGAAACGATGACAGCTGTACATAAACAGTTGAGAGGTTACTTTAAGAAGACCTATGTCAATAAGTTAGTAAATTATTTTTTACGAGCTCACTCCTGGAACTATTATTTGGTAAGTGTAAGCTAAAAATACTTTTTTATTTCCTGCTAAGAATATTTAAATAAAAGCATTAATTATATTTGTATATTAGCAACATTTATATTAAATGATTAATATTTGGTATTAAAGTAATTAAATAATACAGAAATAGAAGCTACTACTATAGGGTTTATGTCACAAAATTGTCATAATTGACTCAACAAAGAAAATTTTCTACATAAGTAACTGGAACTTCAATCTACGGTATATGAAGCACCCAAAGATTATATGAAGCATGTGTAACGAATCCAAAAGTTGTTTTTGGAAAAGTGAAAAGGATTGTTACACTTATCTCAAATCAAATAAAAATTAAAGAGTTTCAAAGCTTAAGATATACCAAACAGATTTACAAAGCAGGTAGCTTTATAGAAATAAGTTGAAGATTTTAAAATCTAAAAAGTATTTTGTAGTGGTCATGAAAATATTCCTCTAATCGTTTTTAGAACTACAAGCGAATATATACTGTAAAGTGTGCCTAGTGCCGCTCTTAAAGGAATAGTACACTTATTTACCATTTTGTTTAAACCTACAAACATGTCATTACTCAAAATATACGATAGCAGCTTGCTTGATAACTACTATATTTCAAGTAATTTAATTCACTAAATGGCACGGAATGTAAATCTATTAAAAAATATTAATCTGCTTGAAAAAATTGCTGAAACAGTCATATCATTAACAAATTCTAAAATAAGTGTCATTGGGCTTCTAGGAAGGTGGAAAAAGTCCTCAAGCGTCATAAATTTTGCTTAATAGTATATTTAACAAGATTAGAACTATTTAGTGTCATGTAATTTTTAGTGTAGTTAAGTATCCTTAAAAAATTTCAGCTTTTGTTTTACTATAGTTGTTAAGTGGCTTAATGTCGTGAAATTTACTTTGTGTTAGATATATATGTTGTACAAAATCTAAATGTAAATCACAATTATCGTATTGATCCTCCAGTGGTATTAAATGTGACTGAAAGGAATATTGTCCCACTTTTATGTAAAATAGATAAAACTATTGATTGTAGATAGTCACATGAATTTCAGTACGATAAACAATTGTAAACCGTAGATATTTAACATTTTCTGGTATTGTTCCTTGCTTGTGTCTAAAACATGCCTTTATTCGTGATGAATTTACTGCATAGTTTACAAAAACTTTCTGAATCGACCAATAGCTTCTGCGGGAAAATATTCCAGTTTAGCACAAAATGTGATGAAAATTTGCTACTCTACTACCTCAATCATTATAAATCTATCGATGTCACACTTTTATTGGTTACCAGGTTACATTCATCCTATTAATATTGGCTATTAATTTTCGAGACAGGCTTTGTGTGTTAGATTTACTTGAAAGACAGTTTTTATAAAGAAAGGGTTGCCCCTTCAAGAAAATTGACACTTTATTGTCAAAAATTAATTTACTAACATTTTTATAGTCTTTTCCACTTGCAAGTAGTCTCTAAGGTAAAAAAGAAGAGCAGAGTTGAGAGAGAGAGAGTAGATTGTATTTCTTGTTGGTGTTGATTTTGAATATACAGCGTTCCATTTTGGGGGCGCGCGTTATTAAATGACGGAAGACAATGGTTTTTTGTGTCTTTTAGCTTGAACGACAATATAAGGATGCTCAAGCTGGGTTAGGTAAAATTGGTTGCTATGTAGAACTGTCTTTTGCTATTTCTACTACTTTAAAAAACGACGCAATGTCATGTCTCAGTCTAATATTATATTTAGTGATTATTATTTCAAGCACATTGCCCCATTTTGTCCATTTACATGCATGCTTCGTATTTTCCAATATTTCGACAACAAAATAAATGAGTCGGCTATCTACATTTGATGCTGTAAAAAAAATGTCAAACTTTTTCACTTTATCATGACGTGTTACTACTTTACAAACTTTCGAGTGCACTATACTGTTTCGGACCCTGTATTTGTTGGATTTTGAACTGAGCAACTAGCTTTGTTTGACAAAATGAAAGAGGCATTGCGGGATTTGAATTCTTCTCTAACAAATTTCAGTCTACACTTCAAAAGGTTACAATAGTTGTACTAAAATTTCCAAGGCAATGGCAAGTGTGCATAGGCTTTCAAAACGAATATTTCTGACGTACTCACTTTTTCCCAATAAAATATTGGAGAGAAGAAAACAATTGCATTTGAACGCCATAAGTGGGAGGACAATTTTTAAAATAATTTATTTATAATTTATAAATTATTTATAACTTAAAAGTTTAAAATCTATTTGTTTTATACAACTTCCTTTAACTATTTTTCCAAAAAGTCTTTGTAAATCCTTGCAAAATAATCACTAATTTCTAGTTTAAAATATAGCGTCCTTCCAGATGATCATCTACAATTATTTTAAATAGAAAAAATTCCGATAGAGCTCGATTGGAGCTATAAGGCGGATACTTAAGTTCTATAAATCTATAGTTCTAAGTAGTTTGTCAAACTACTCGAGGTTTACAGTTGCCATACAAAATTTTTTGTGTCTGTAAAACTGTACAAGTAACTATCTTTTGTGCTACGTTTCTTTAAGAGCTTGTAGTATTTTGTAGCAAATTTCATAATTTATAATTATTTTTCTTATATATTCAATCCATAAAATTCCTTCTTTGTCACTGTACCCATTAATGGTTTTGTCAAAGATTGAGTTTTAGCTTTTTTGAATTGAGTACACTAAGTGCTTAGTAAAAGGATCTCAGTGATGCATCCAAGCCTTGGCTTTTAGAAGACTTGTAAGCTACAGTTCGTATAATTTTATAGAGCATTTAAATTTTTATAAAAATTTTATTCGGTAGAGCTCGGATTTCGGCATGCACTAATCTTTTTCATTTCTAAATCATTGTATAGTATGTTAAAAATGGTTGTTTCAGAAACTTTGACTTTGTGTGCAATAACAGACAGTTTTATTTGTCGATCTTTCTACTTCTTCATTTTATGAATAATAAAGTCTTTGATAAAAGATGCAAGCAATATTGTACTTAGCTTCGGCATCTTCAAAATAAGCACAATAGGATTTTACACCTCTTCTAATATGGTCTTGATCTTACTGCGTTTTTTAAACATCTTCTTCAGAACCAGAAGACTTCCATTAAAACTACTGAACCTTTGTTTCTAAATGGTAGGTGTAATCCAAGTTTTATTCCGGTTGCATTCTGGTATATTAATTTTTTTAACTGAAACATGATACTCATTCTGTTCTGTTAAAAGTAGTCGCAGAACAAATTTTGTTGTGATTTATTTATTATCAAGATCTGACAAAATTTGACTCACTTTATTTTTTAAAATCTCCCACCCGTTTTTTAGTTTTTAAACTGTCACGTTGATCCTTCTTGATTGTAGCCTATACATGTTTAACATTTTACGATATTTTTATTGTTGCTGGGCCATCTTTATTAGTACTATCATTGTATTGTTCTTAAAAGTCTTCCAAATCGTTCGAATAGTTTATGCTGATAAATGTTTGAGCTTCACATAAAACTGAACGCAAATTCGCTGCTCTACTCACTCGATCATTGGAAGTGCGACGATTACACTATATGTGTTTATTCACTACTGTCTAACTTTCAGCTGATCTGGCCAGTAAAGTCGTTCTCATTCACGTATGCTCCGTATTCCATCTTTTCGGCTGACTGTTTTCATTGTAATGACATTGTCCACTACTTTCGGAGCAAACCATATATAACTGAAATGTCATTATTAGTCACGTTAAATCAAGCTAAATCTCTTTTTACTACTATTAAAAAATAAATTAATTGTTGGAATTAAACAAATAGGTATATTAAGAAAAATTCAGACATAAAAGAGTTGCTTTGTAGTACTAATTATTTGTTCTAACTATACATTACAGACACAGCTTCACAAAGTGAATACACTCAGATTTTACGAGCACAAACAAATAAGCACCTCGAATGCTGTGTCTTTCAATTGCAAAGTAAGATTTTCTCTCAAAGTTAATCAAGAACTTTCCTGGTAGGCTCCTGTTTCCAACAATTGTGCACACTAGAAAATGAGGGAAACAGGTGGAAATCTTACAGAACAGGCGGAAGTTATAATTCGATTATGTAAGTGTAAGTTGGTAGTTGCTACTTTAAAACCACTTTGCAATAGCAAGTTTGTACCTAAATGCTACCACAATTACTTCTAGTAACAAATCGTGTTTTTCTTTAACTTTAATTACTAAATAATGATAACAAAAACGTATTGCATGTTGTGTGTACCTTGGCATTTTATTTTTTATGGCGCAGATCTATATTTTGGGGAAAGCTGATACTGGAGTTTTCCGCCTGGAAAATTCGCATAATCTTGAACCGCCTAATTTCGGCACATATTTTCCTCCACTAATCAGCTTCGTTAACTTGCACCACTACAAAACAAAGCAAAATAATGTAGAGGCAGCCAAATTACCCTCCATCCTCGTGACGTGTATAAGCCCAATTTACGTCGTTAAAGCTAACAAGCCTCCCTCGCATGGCGGGCTGCAAAAATGGAATTTAAATTGCAAATGCTGTTGCAGTTTTAATTCTAATGAATTTGGTGTAATTTGGATATGAAATATTCAATAACCCAAACGAATACGAGTTGTATTGAAAAATGTATTGAAAAAATTGGGCACTCTTAAAATAATTTAGCTGTCATTTTAGACAAAGTTAGTTGTTACTATTTTTTTAGAAAAAATATTTAATTTTCTTTTGACTGAACTCTATTTAAGATCTGAATAATTAGATCGTACAAAGATTGTTATGAAAGATTCAAGAAGCTTTTGATTCTTGTTTACTATGAAAATTATTGTAACAAAGAATTTTTTATTAGAATCTTTAAATGACTTTATTATCCTAGGATTCTAGACGGCTTTAAAGTATATTACTTTATATTATTTATAAAAGATAGTTGTAATCATTGTTGAAGCAGTTTTAAAGTCGACTTCTTCTTTTTAGCTTTGATTTACAACCTCCAGGTAGGTTTTTGTTTAGATGATGACCAAGCTATCCAACTTTCGTCTTTGTAGGTGTAACTGCGTCATGCTTTTTTACTACTCATTATTTAATGAATTAGTCTTCTAGCATCTTGAAACAGTTACTAACCCAGGTAATCGGCGAACCAATAGTATAACTGTACATTGTTTAGAAGAAAACTAAAAGTTTATTTTCTTTAATATTTCTCCTCAAAGTTTATTTCTTCAAAGTAGTGCACACCGATAGATGCATCTTTTCCATGATTTAAAGCAATTCTGGAAGGATTTTGCTGTAGTGCCTTTGAAGTAGTCGGTTGTGCTCTTTCGGATGTTATCCAAAAATGTTTCTTTCGAATATTTTTTCAGCTAAGGAAATAAAAAGATTCCGCATCTAGAACTGGAAAATTACAAGAAAGCCGTTCTTTGCCAAAGATTTGATAATGGAGACTGACGTATAACATAGGTGGTCGTTGTGGTGCAGCATGCGTGTACCCTTTTCCTGGAGTTTTCAGTTGTTAGATAAAAAGTTTGATTATTCTGGCCATATAGACTCTTTGTGGACTACTCCTTGATTATTATAAAAACAAAAACTATCATAAATTTGATTTTCGATTTGCTTCATTTTCTTATTCGTGGACGGAGAAAATTTGCAGTATGCCACTTTTTTTCGCTAATGTTCCCCATAAGCCCTTTGTTACCTTTTATGTTACAAAATTTAATGATAAGTGTTGTTCAAACTTTTGCCGTTTCATTTTCGTAGTGCATCTCACAAACACAACTTCAGGTGATCTTAGCCATCGCGTGGTAACTGTAACAAGTTTAAACTTGTACCGAGTTTACGAAAGGGATTATTTTAATTACAACAAAGATATTGATTCTTGACAGTGTTAACAGTATCATTATTTTTTTGACAATTCTTGTATCGTCCTCAAACGTCGTAATAGTATAGTATTGTTAGTAGTTGTAATCACGGAAGCAGGAGTTCAGAACTGATAATGAGCTTATTTTAAAATGTTACTTATATTTACTTAATTTTTTTTTAGATAAATAAAATTAGTATGAGATACGGCTAACCCAATAAGTCTTATTTGAGTTTGTTGTCACTGTTCGTAATATTAATAACAAATAATAACCTTGTAGAATCGTCCTGAAATTATTCCAAAATCCAAATGATACGGCAAAATTACCTACTCTAAGTTTATTTGGGGTCTAAGTTTTTTAAAAAACATTTTCTTTAATATCTTTGATACAGCAAATAATGAGCTTGTTGGACCATAAACTAAAGTTATGTAGGCAGCTTAAATACTTTGGAAGACCTTATGATTTAGATTTGTTAACATTAAATGTGAAAATGACATAGTTTTAACATGCTATAATAAATTAGGAATACTACAGAATTTTAGGAATATAACTTAGTATTTCGTCTACAATGAAATCATAGTCTGAGGCTTTCTTAGTATTTGTCTACTTTTTCTTTCTTATTGAATCTGACAGGAAAGTTTTAAGAGCCAGTAATAACTGGCAAATTACATTAATAAACGATTTAACCTCATTATCATAAAAGTTGACCTAAGACTGAAACTATTTGAATTTTTAAGTGGTAGCGTAGATTTCCTATTGGGCACCGATGGGTTTTTAGTTAGCTAATTGTATTTTGAATTTCTTCGGTCTGAAGAAATTATAATTAGTAATGTAAAGACACAGTTAATGATAAATTACCTACAACTGATTTCAACTACACGATTAATTAAATATGCAGAGTTTGTATGTATATCGTAATTTCAAAAATATGATTTTTGATACCATTGGCGTTTTTTTTAAATGGATATTCGTAAAAAAAGTCAATATGTTTTTTAAGTTGATTTATCTATTAAAGTTAACATGTTTAATTACGGCTGATGAGTTGTGCAAAGCTGATTCTAAATTCCTAAAAAATTAATAAATTAAGCTTTGCCCCAAAAGCACTTTAGTCTCAAAAGTTTGTTGTACTTGCTCTAATAATTATGCACGGCCAGTCCGTGATATCGGTTCTTTTTCCTAAAGAGCAGGGTCTTACTAGTTATAAAAAAAGCCCCTTGGTTCTGTTTAGGCCATCATTATATTTTTAGATTTTCCACGGCGATTCTTCAACAGTCAGGTATCCTGTTAATAGATCCGTGCCTGCTGCTATTATTCTTGCTGAGTCCGTTTATAGGTTCTTTGCTATCGTTGTGTTCCAATCTGCTGATCCAACTAACTTTATGGCGAACACAAGCCCAGCCCCCAATAAGTTGAAAAATTGTGCTTCTTGACAACCTCATAGAGCTGATTCTGTTCTCTGATAATTATTAGTTGATCTCTGGCTTATTAGTTTATCAGATTCTTTGTTGCCTTCGATTTTATGGTGACCCAGAATCCAAAAAAGTATTTCCTTATTTGGCTTTACCAAATGATTGAATATCTTGTAAAATTTTTAATCTAGTCTAGATGTGGCTTTTGAACTCAAAAGAGTATTCACAATCGCTGGATTTTTGTACACACTGTAGTATGTCGTCTATTTTTATATGAAAACGGAGGAGCATTTTCTCCAGGCAAAGGAACGACTCTCTTTTGGCTTTTCGTCATAGTGCTTATCCATTGAGTCGGCTGTGTATCAGATTAAACTTAGATCTTTCCCTTCTTTTCAATTTAATATTATGACTTTTATCAGATCACTATATGTTTTAAAGTTCTCATTTTTAGAATGAAACCCTATATGTGGTCCATTGTATATGTTATTGTATCTACTTTACATAGAGAATTTTATAGTCTATGTAGTTCTAATTTGGTTGCTATTCAGAAGAGTCTCTAATGCAGCGGCGGACGTTGTCATTATAGTTTTGGTTATATTAAAACATAAAAGTCTTTGAATTTTGCTTAGTTTTAATTTAGTGTTTTCCTGTATAATCTTAGATCACCTAGATTACTATACCAATTATCATTGTATCATATTTGGCTTTAGGCTTAATGATTTGCCATAAGTTCGTCTAACTGTTGCTAGAGTAATTTTAGATTTTGTTATGATTTTGTCTGCATGTTGATTTCACGTATTGATTTCTAGTATTTTACCTTAGCTAACAACTATAATTTGTTTCTTTTAGCTATCACGTTTAGGACCCTTTGTACGTATTCCTTGGTTATATTAGTAAACATTCATTTTACAAAGAAGATTAAGTCATCCGCGTAGCCTAGAGGTGAGAATCATTCGTTGCTAAGAATTCTCATTAGTTATAGCTGGATATTGACCCGGCCATGACAAAACTCAAATTTGGTGCTCATTCTTTCATATCTATAAAGACGCTTCTTTTAATAAGAATGTTGTTATTAAAGACAAATAGAAGTTTATTTAATGGCATTTATGGTATCATTACACAAAGTTAAATGTGATTACTATAATACCAAATGGTATGCCTTACTTTACAGTCTGGTGAAGAAATGCATTATTCAATTAACTAGATAAAGGCCTTCATACTCACGTTTGACCACTGTCACTAAATTGGCAATATCAACAGTTCAACCATTGTTTTTTGAGAACCTTTAATAACATCTCTTGTGCTCGTTTTGTAGGTTTCTTAAAAGACAGAGTCCAGCAGTGTTGGTCGTTGATAGTTTCTTTTAAAATAAAGTATAACTGAATGCAAATGTAGTATTCATCACTCGATGTTATGATGGGTGCTAAAATGGCATGCCTTGTATTACTTAAGAATGTATGACTCGAGAGTCATATACCAATACATTGCACGCCACAGTCTGTTCAAAAGGGGGAAATTATTTTGCCGAACTTTGTATTACCAAAGGCAGTAGAATGCTAAAGTTTTTTTGTCACAACTTTATATACTTTTTAGGCTGATACGTGTGATGTATTGTATATTTATCTTTAAGATGGCTTGCTAATTTTCCGCAAGATTTTAAACTATTACTATTGACTATAATCGTATCGTTGTAAATTGTTTTTGTTTAATATAGTTCTTTTTCTATAATGTAAGATGTTTTTGGAGCCATCTGGCTCTAGTAATTGACTTTATAAATATAAATTGGTAGACGTTTTAGATTCACCGCAGCATACTCTTTGTATTGAATTCTTAGATCTGAGTTCACGAATTGTTTGTAATCAGTTTTGTGAAGTAGTCGACTTGAATTAGATTTGATAGGTTTAGATAATAAATTATTTATTTTTATTCTTTAACTATTTTTATTTGTAATATCCTGATAACGTTTATTTAGACACTTTGGCTGTCTAATAATTTTTTGGATTGATCATCATTTTCGTTTAAAGCTTCTATTGTATTATTTACGGTTTTTAATTATGTTAAGTTGAAAAAAGGTGTTAAATAGCAACAGTGAGATTAATTTAGCCAGCGCGGTTCCTCGATTGTGGCGTGGGCTGTGATGCAAACGCATCCGGGTACTTTCCAGGAGTTCTCTGATGCCTGGCGGTGGCTTACTTAATCACTAAATATAATTGAGTACCTGTGTTCATTTCGAACAAGGGGTAATAATGGCGATCGTATAAGTTGTGGTGCTTGCCACATCGCCCCGCATCAGAGGTGGTGTGCGACGACTCGACAGAAAAAGCGAATATATGGAGCCTCAACATTTTCAGTTTGTAGGCCGTGCTCCCATGCGGGGCGTTTAGAGTCTTACAATTTATACACATAAGTATCTTATCAAACAACATTTGAAAATTTATTGAACAAATCTTGCAACGTTTAGGTTTGCATTTTCTTAAAACTAAATATTAAAAATATTTTTTAATTGATTTTTCTTAAATAATCTTGTATGAAAGTAATTTTGCTTTGTTTATTTATAAAAATTCCTGATGATTAAGGGAAAATTTTGCACTCTACATATTTCTGGCGATCGATCTACCCGTTGGCAGGAATTTTGTGTCTGCTCTACACGCTGTAAGCAGCACAGGTCACCCCTAAATGTAAACTGCAGGGTGGAACGGACAAATTACACCTATAGTCAAAGATACGGGACGCCAGAGTTTTTGCTTTGTTCACCTTTTAGCTGTAATCAAGTCCCATAGTGGTCGGTCACTTCCCTAATTGCAAGCGGCCGCTTCAAATTTATGCAAATTTGAAGAAGGTTCGCAATTCCGCCGGCAAAAAATGGGCAGCTCATTCTACCCGAACTGAACTGTGTTGACTCTGAGTGAGATGCCGAATAAATATTAAACTATTGGGGCATGGGCAATCTAAAAAGCTGGGGGCGCAATTTATCAGATGCGTACGCGTGCGAGCTGCGAAACAAACCGAAACCGCCATGAATCTTCCAATTTTGCGACATACAGAAGATTTGATTGACCTACAATAAAACATTCAGCGGTAGAAATTATAATTACGAATAGCCAGCCCTAAACGTTTATAATGTCAAAAAATGTCCTAAGAAGCCAGTGAACTATTGCTAAATAAATTTTGTTCATCAATCATAGTTGTGAGATTAATAAATCTTTTCAGAGAAGCTAAGTTTTTATTCAGTTTCGGGGAATAATAGAAATTTAGATTTATATAATAATAATAATAATAGTTCCCCGTAACAGGCCTTGAAGGCCCTTTGGGGTCGTAACAGGATAGGTCTGCTACAATCTAGAGCCTACGGTACACAAGGGTAGTAACGTGGCTAGCGCTACGTACCGACCGCCTATTATTACCCCAGGGTTTGACCTCCAGGTACTCACTTATTGCAGCCTGAGTCGAGCTGGGCCGTAAAAATGCCAGCGATCGAATTGGCGAGAGAGGGATTCGAACCCGCAACTCTCGGTTTCGTAGTCTAGCTATCTATCCACTAAACCACCACGGCTCCTAGATTTATATAATACAATTTCTAAAATAAATAATTACGTGTTAACGACAATATTAATTTTAGGAAAATGCTATAAGCAAGAATATAAGGTACAGGATGCCCCAAAAAATAGACTCAATATTTAGATTTCAATATATAATTTTATTGACCTAAAAAATAGTTTAATAGTAGAAATTTGCTGACCACTCCTTTCAAGAAATGTACATGACGGCATTGTGAAGAATTTTATTTGATACTGAGAGATATTGTCTCTCAAATATCCTCTTTCAGCTTATCGATTGTTCCTGGTTTTGTACGGTAAACTTTACCTTTAAAATATCCCCATAAAATCAATCAAAATGAGGCCTGAGGAAAACGCAAGATACTTAACAGCACCTCTTCATTTAATACATTTGTTCAGAAAAGTCGTATTGAATTAGGCCTTTACGTCACAGTTACAGTGATACGCCTCATTTTGCTAAAAGTAAATCTCTTTGCCACCTACCGACTATTCGGCGCATATGTCAATGGATTCCTGCAGCATGTTTTAACAAACATTATCGGTGACAGTTTCCTCAAAAAATAATGGTCCTAGGATGCCTAATGCTGACGGACTACACTACACTATAACGCCTGGCAAGTTCAAATGTGGATTTTGAGGAGCTTAGTAGACTCAATTGTGTTGATCATTTATAAAATTCTATCAATCTATACTGCATTTATTATTAAAAAGAAAAATTTGATCGTAGATTAAAGATGATCTACAAATAATTGTTAGAAACTGCATTCACTTCAACCAAAGAATAATAATTCTATGGGTTAAAGCGCAATGCTTAGATAAGACGATCGGAGAGTAGGGATAAACTAATAAGAACCTTAACCTCTCGATTCGAATTGGGATACTCCCAAGCGGGTCATAGAGTCTCACTATTAATATTATTGTTTTTGTTATTATTTATATTTATAAATTTAAATTAACAATATTAATTATATATATATATATATATATATATATATATTTTAAAGTAAATATATTTACTTCTAATTATTCTAATATAAATTTTATATTAAAGAAAAAACACTTCATCTATAATTCTTCACTTCATAGTGCAGCAGTAATTTAGTTTGAAACACAGCGTTTACAATATTTGGAGCTACAAAACTATATCTAAGTTTAATTATACAAAGTGAACATAATTTGTGATTGCGAAAAGTTTGCCGGTGGTCATTATAAGCAAAATGGTCAGATGGGTTTGGGTCGAAATAGCTGCTTATATTATATGTGGGAATCGTAACTAGAAATACGTCAGAACTTTGAAAAGGGTCAAGGGAGTTATTGCTATTATTCTAATAGCCCCGGGGTATAAATATTCCTTTGCTTATGTTTCTAGCATGCAATCACTTAAAGCTTTGCTGACAAAAGGTGCGCGGGATGCTTTTGTAATGAATTTAACTCTCAAAATAACTTTTTATTGCGCACTTTTCCACGCGTTTGCAGCTAAGGGTTAGTAAACGATATTTTTTATCATCCAAGAAATACAACACTAATTTTATACAATGGCAATATTTACTTTTGGAACGTTTTCGGAGCTGTGGTTTTTATCGGTTTCTTTCTTGAGCTTTATTTGTTTTAGTTTTGATAGAAGCTGATTATATTTACAAAATTTTTCAACGTGTAAAGATAATATGGAAGTTTACCGATTTTTTAATGTCGTTCAAAAATTATTTACAATTTGTTTTACAATAACTACAATTATTAGCAGTCTGGTCCAGAGATTACTTTAATTAAATTAATACGCTGCTATTGTTATGGCTACTTGGAAATGAAATTGTAATTGCACTATTTGCGCTGACGCTAGCGGGTCATATCGTTTAAGTGTCTTGACACGGGAAATGATAAGGAAGTCCGTTGCTAACGTGTTTCAAGAGTCTTAAAAATGCAGCCGATGCCGTTGCCCAAAGTTTTAAATTCTCCATTGATAGCGAAATCAGTAAATTACGATGAATGACGCGGTTTGGTGTACAAGGTACGTCCTGAAAGCAATTCTTGGCCCAAGCAAAAAGGTCGAAGTGTTTGCGCCTAACAGTGGGTGGAAAATCTCTGCTTAACAATTCGGCTGAGCTCATTTGTCTTTGAAGCCCTACAGAGTGCAGGTCGTTTGCGACGTGAAGAACTATTTGATCGCCGTCTTACGGATCACATCGTCGATCAGCGATACGTGGTAAAGTTTCGCATTAACCAAAATAAAGTAGAAAGTTTACGGAAAGTATGGTTTATTGGAAATACAAGTGTTTAGGTGGTACCAAACGTTCAGATAAGGAAGAGACGACATTGAAGATGAGAAACGCGCAGGGTGTCCAGCAACGTCTCACATTTCAGACAGTATGGTAAAGGTAAAAGCGGTTTTGGATTATAATTAACGTCTGAATATTGATTCTTTGTGCGATTTTTGATCGTATGGGAAGTGACCTTAATTTTTTGGAAAAAGTGGTAAGGGATTTTAAAACGTGGATTTTCAGTACGATCCGGAAACGTCTTTTCGTCTTTTACGATCCGGAAACGAAAAGACAGAATTCGACCAAAGAAAGCTCGAGTGAGCAAATTAAAGATGAAAGCAATGCTCAATGTCTTTTTGACTCTAAAAGTGTTGTACACAAGGAGTTTGTATAATCCGAACAGACGGTTAGCACTGACTTACGGACTATAGACTTAAATAGCATTTTGAATCATTGGGACGTCGGTTAGTGTTCAAAAATAACGACGATAAGAGACGTGCCTTTTCAAAATGTCTCAGCTCACTTCAGGCAAATCGACTTATTCGCCATCAGAGTTGAACATAATTCCAGACTTTTTGTATTTTTATGTAACAGAAGCCATTTTGTTTATTTGGCAGATTTAAATCTAATTCTCATGTAGCTTTAGACGCACAAAGAAGAAAAAAGAACATCAAAAGCTTATATTGTACAATATATTTATGAACTGGAATTGATTGAGTGAAAACATATACCAAAAATTAAATTAGAATAAAATTAGAAAAGCATATAGAAAAAGTTATAAATTGGGCAAGGAGTTTCTTGAAAGGCTAAATTACTTCATAAAGAAGAACAGCAAAAATAAAACATTCTTGCAAAAATAATGAAGGTGGCACCTGAAAAAAAAGAGCAAGAAATAGATGCCAAAAAGTTGACATCTAGTACAGATAACTATTTACAATCACATTTACGCGAGATCCGAAATGAAACTTTTGTTAAGTATCTAGGTAATCTATAAAAAGCTACAACATGATATAAACGACCTATACTTGCTGTTTCTCTTATTCGTAATTCTGATAATAGTTAGGCAAGGTCTAATAGTGAAAAAACCAAAGTATTGGCGTAGCAGACATACAGAAATGAGTTAGATGCTCGCTAATATTAAGCAATTTTTAAAAGCATCTTTTCAACTTTCTAAACTAATTGCGAATTTTACTGTAAAATAAATTGAGAATGAAATAAGATATGTATGCCAGTGTGACTAGGCGATTATGGTATTTGGTCGTAGTGAGGATGGACTCAGATTCAATCCTAGGTTTCAGATGCCTAATGGTACCCTTTTCAGCCACTAAAATCAATTGCGTACCTGCGTTCATTTTAAACAAGAAGTAATAATGGCGGTCGTATAAGGCGCGGTGCTTGTCACATCACCCCTTATCAAATATGATGTGTGACGATCTTACAATGAGGGTGAATATCTTAATTTGCAAATTATACTTCTACAGAGAGCGTTCTATTTTACTCCATCCTAAGGCTAATCTATTTGATAACTCAAGTTAAGTGCGCCTGCAATATTTTAATATTTAAATACGAAAATATATCCTACTAGTCTATAAACATATTTATCAGTAATCTCTAAACTTTTAAAAACAGCGATGATCAAAAAATATGATAAAATAATTTAATAAAAAAAATGTCTACCAGTTGAATTTTAGACATAATCAACTATCCAGCAATGCAACCAAATTAGAGATGCAATATATAAAGCCTTCGAAGAACAGATTGTTTTTTAGTGGTCTTTTTAGACATCAAAGTAACATTTAAGACGTATGCCACAAAGATGTGTTTAGATTATTACTGGTTCTTTGAAACATTTTAAGCAAAATGTTCGATGGATCAAATTCTCAATCGTTTTTGAGATATCAATAAATCAAAATAGGAATCTTTGGGGGTGGTTGGTCATTCTAACATTTTATTCTTACTTCAAATATTATCATTGTAAATTTTGGTTTTACGAAAACTAGATTTAGGGTACATTCAAGTCCCTACAATTGAACTTTTACTTTGACCTGTAGCTGCTGAAATTTGTTTTACACTGGTTCGAAAATACTCCTTAATATCCCTCAGTACTATTTTTGCGGACTGTCTTCTACAAATATTTCTGTCACTTTTTTTTTGCTTACAAACGTTTCATTTCCCCCAAGCGAAAAAAAACCACATAGCATTGTTTTGAGATACTAAGAGCGACGATTTGGGTGTCGTATTCTATACTATTTTGCTGCTGCAGATGGTGACAGACAATGTTTTGACTATTAAAGTCAAACTAAATATTTTTTCAAGAAAGAAGAAAAATATAGAACGACTAAGAACCCCCAAAATCCCCAACTTGCTTAATCGATATCTTAAAAAGGTTCTGAATTTGATCTATGTTTACTGGACATTTTTTGCTTAAAATTTTTTAAAGAACCTATACACGAAGTTTTGGAACATCCTCATAGGATACATCTATACAAATAATACTCAAAGTACCGTTACCATACTTTAATAAGAAAATGTTTATTTCACGACCATATTTAAAAAAAAATGTTTCGTATTTTTATCTGCTTAAATTTTGTTTAGGGCGGTAAAATACCGCTATTGTTGTCTAAGGGACAATGGGCCAGCTCAACTTTTCGAAAAACGGCAAGTGCTAACGCTGTTTATTTAAAAATGCAAATACACGAAAGTAGTGAAGCGGTAGCAGCAAGGAAAATTTGCGTGGGCAAACAATATATCAAAGCGCGCATTCTTTGCGTGAAACGGATTTATGTGTGCAAATTTCGCAGGTTGATATCTTGTCGGAAATGAATCCGTGCCGTATCTCGCTAGTTTTTGTGCTAAAAGTGTACAGTTTGTGCTTGTACAGCCGAACTGGCAATTCTCTGTTACTTAGCTGCCTTGTTTGCAGATTTTGTTCCATTGCTGACAAATTTATTTTGGCGAGCATCGTATTCAGAATAGTTGCAAGTGTAATTTACTGTATTGAAAATTTGCTTTCATGTTGTGTCAGATTATTCAAAATCTAACGATTGATACAGTTTTACACCCTAAAATGCCGTATACACAACCGAACACGACTATTGCGTCATTTCTAATGAGGCGCCACCACCTCAGAGCTAAATCCACTGTAACGTCATTTTTTATATTTAATAAGTGTATTTTTTTACAGGTAAGGAAGACTTACATTTGCTTGTCGACACTTGGAGGTATGTAACAACACATTTTCTTATTGTTAGTAAAATGCTATATCAAAAATATAACGTGTATTTGATAAGTTTGATAAATAATCTTATATCTCAATAGTAACAAGAGTTACTCCAAGAAGTGCCATCTAACGTAAAGTATACGTAACCGTTAAGGTAAACCCACTGCAGGCTGTCGAACGTAGTCAGAAAGGTAGTCATAGTGCAATGCAGCAACGACTGAACATTAAGTTTTGCTACAAACTGGGAAAAGCTGCGACAGAAAATATTGGCGGAAAATTGTCCATTAATAAGGATACGGTATACACCACCGCGAAAATTAAAATGTATTGGTTACAAGATTTACATAAACATTACATCAGTCTTTTAACTCTCCATTGTGCTGTATTATAATATTCAGCTTTCTTAGCCACTGACGTGGCGTTAAATTTGCATACTTTGAGAAAATTTGAAAATCATTACAGTTATGTGCAAAGAAACAGACCGCTTTATCTTAATCTAGGCAGTCTCTGTTAGTCTTTATAATTTTTAGAGTTCGCATGGCACACCAGCGCGAATTTGATCAGTCTCTTTAAATCTATCACTGGTTTGCAAATTCTTTAAGGATCGCCTATTATTCACTCATTCACCTGTTTTAACCTTATTCTCTTTATCCCCACATGCGTACCGGTCTTGGGGATTTGTTATCTTCTGGGTTCTAATTAAATAAAGATCTAAAATTGCAATGCCCACTGCTAAGTTGGACAGTGTGCTATATAAGGCATTTCACAGTTTATTACGTCCTGCCGGCTGTGAAGATAAATATCCGCGCATATTATCAGTTGTTTCTATTGCTTGCTGTCTTCGATCCTATAATTCTCTCGTCCTAACTCCGTTGGCACTGTTTAGAAAATCGTCGGTTCTGCTCCGTTCGAACCTTCCTGGCCAGTTAATCAGCACACTGTGCCTTGATCCAATGATGTTGGATTTAGATTTCAGCCTACATCGAGTTTGCACGAATCGGAAGACGTGAGCAGAAAATGTATTTAAAACTGGTTTAAATGTTTTGTAACAGGAAAAAGCGATTGATGTTAACACGATATTGGGCATAATTATTAAATGTTTAATCAATTTTCCATATATCTCAGAAGTTTAGAGATTTATGTTACTTTGATTGTCAAACAGGTTGTATAAGTACCTGAATGTAGCACTGAAGACTGTTGCTTGCTATGTGAAAAAAGACTATATTTATGACCTGGTTTGTTTTTAAATACCAAATTGTATAACAGTATCATAAAAGCTTAAGAAAGCATAATGTAATATGATGCTTTCCGACAGTAATAATGTCTACTCTATTTGACGTTTTTTATTTTATTATTCGGACATAAGAGTTTTAATCTACATATTTTATCCTAGCTTTACGAGCATATAATTAAAAAATATGCATTATTTTGTTTTCCCATTTTGTTCGGCAAATTTTATTTTTAGTTTTGGTTTATTAATATAAATGACAGCACTTTTACATCACAAACGTAGATAGATCGTAAAAAATGTTTTTTTATATATAATACAAAAATTATAATTACAATAAGAGACAATGATATATTTAGTATAAATAGTACAAGACAAAAGAGATATTGTACATAGCTTCGATTCCCATCAAAGTACCTTGAGATTTCATACATTTCTTCCAAAATATTTTGCGAAGTCCTGTATTGAAATTTCGAATAATTACCTTGCTATACGAGCATGGCGACCGTCTGGAATTTCCCTATAAAAGATATATTTAAATTTCGTAGGGTGACAAATCTTCAAAACAGGATGACTTATTTTCTAGTTATCGGATTGTCAGTCCGCAATTCTTGTTGAAAGTAGTTCGTACACGTTCACCATTTTTCAATGTTCAGCTTGTTGTTGCTCTACCATAACATATCATTTTGAACAGCTTCTTGGCCATCTTTGAATTGTTTGTACCATGTCTTCATTTGTACTGTAGTTATTGCATTATTCCCAAAAGCCTTCAGAAGAATCCAAATATATAATAATAATCATACACTACATGTGATTGACTCGGAAAGGAAAACCCATCTTCATCACGCATGCGCATTACAGTTTACTTTTATCAACTACCAAGTTAGAACGCACTCGCTTTATAAAACGCACTGTCTTTATAATATTAACATGAGCTGAATATTTTCGAAGTGAACTTTATATATCTAGACAATTTTTATGTTTGTATAAAACACAGATATTTAGTTGAATGTAAAAAATTACAAATAATAGAATTATTCTTTAGTTAAAATGTACAATAATTTAGTTATGAGGAAGAATTGGGTACTAGACTACGCAATTATGACTAACTGAGCGGGTTTTTAAGAACTTAGTACTTTCTTTAAAGAAAGTAAACTATGATATTCCCACAATTTGTGTAATAGATGCTTTAAAGAGGAAACGAGGAGCTGTCCGTACTCTCGTTGCAAAATATATTAACGAGCTTTAGGAACTATCTAAAGCAATCTGGAAATAACCAATTTAAGGCGGATTTTTTAACAGAGTAGATTTAATGGCAACAGAACTAATATATTTAATAACTTATAAGAAAATGTAAATTTCTAGAAATAATAATACAATATTTTGCCACTAAATTAAATATTGGTTAGCGTACCTGCTACAGTTTAATAAAATTGATAACAATTCTTATCTGTATTTACTAGATAAATTTCAGCAGTTCGTATAGAGCGCAAACAAAGCAATAAGCAATAAACAATCATATGAGTATACTTCTTCAAAAAGAAAATACAGGAGCAAAGAATGTATAAGAAGTGTCTTAAAGCAAAGAAAATAGTAATATTTGATAATAGAGACCTAGTTGTTAGTGACTCTAACTAGGTCATTCAATGCAAAAGTGCAGTAACTTTGACTAAGCCTGTTATGCCACAAACTAGACAATTTAGGCAAATTAGAAGGAAAGAAAATCTGAAACCTCCGCAAGCAGCCGATACAAAGAAGAATGACAATGGCAGTAATATTAACGATTATAGTAGTAAAGTTCAATCAAGATGACGGACTATACTTTAGTAAGATTGTCGTTCATCTCTAAGAATCAACGCAATTTTATTTTCCAGTCAGCTACAAATAGGAAAAGAAACAATCTGTAATAGATGCCTTTTGCCTCTACAATTTTGCGCGTTTAGATCTAAATTAATCCATAAGACACGCCGTATTTTTTCAAAGCAGAGCTGTGCTTACTGGAATATTGCAAATAATCAGTAAAAACACTTGAAAAAAAATTTAAAAAAATAAACAGAAGTCATATTAATATTCGTACTGAAAAGCATTTATGTCGAGAAAACGATTGAAATTAGACTTTAGGCATATAAAACAATCTTTGGTTGGACGTTAAGTGGAGAAGTTGAAAAGGAAAATGCTAGTGTTTCACATCTAATGTTTATGAACTGTTGGATTGAAGAGGTCACATAGCTTTGGAATTTTGGCATGTTTAACTATACTTTATGTTCAGCTAAGGAGTATGAAACCATAATTTTTTTCAGGAAAATTTTACGAACAAGCCGGAAAATACACCGTAGCTATATCGTAGATTATCTATAGTAGAGGAAAGCTAAAAAGTATTTAAGACCTACATTTTATGTTGGCTTGCTATAAAAAAACTTTATAGATTTTATTTTTTATTTGCACTTAACAATTATTTACAAATATACATAATAATTTTCTGGATGTTTGTGTAACTGCTCGCAATTCTTCCAGGTGGTTTAGTTCTCAAGGCCGGTAACTGCAATATCATTTAAATACAAAAAGAGAGTTATTATTAATTACCGATCGAAAAATCTGGAAGTTTACTATCTCAAAAAAGTTCCAAGGACAAAACTTTTAAATTTTATGAAGAAATCTCTCAACAAATATGAAGTTCAATACAAACTGATGTATAGTCATAGTTATTTAGCAGACTCCGGTGCTTAATTGCTTAATTGAGTGAGATAAATAACAAATAGGTACATTTGTGGCCATCGGTAGCAACAATACTTCAAGTTTCTTTACTGAGAAATAGGGGCCCTGGAATATCACGTCTCTAGCCAGATATGTTAGTATTAATATAATTAAATAACTTTAATCTGAATAGTACACCTCTTAGATATTAAAGAAGTAATTTTTGTATAACAAAATTATTTTTTTACAGACGTGCTCTTGCTAACGTTTAAAATACAAAATTACTTTTTTAGATAATTTTCTAATTTTTTTTGGGTTGAGAAAGAGTTCTTTGATTCCTGAATCCAACCGATCGCACTTTTTTTAGTAGCCCAAAGAAATGATAATTGCAGAGTGCTAAGTTCGGGCTGTAGAAATGATGTTCCAGTATAGTCCAGGAGAGAGTTTTGGGGGAATTTATGGCCACCCATTATTACGATACTTTTCTAAACCCAAAGCTACTAGTAATAAATGTTTTTAGCACTTTTATAGCTTACTAAAATTTCAGAAACAATTTCAGCCGATCTGAACGTTTTCTTCGGGCATACCGGTTCATGGAGGACGTCAGTAATCTTTATTTTCAACTGTTTCTCTTCATTCTAAAAATTGTTTATATTACTCGTACACTTGACTATTCTTAAGAATGTTATTTCTGAACGATGCCTTAAATATTCTCTAACTTTTAGACTGAACTACTCTTTCTGTCGTTAAAACTTAATAATAATCCGTTGCATAACTAATTAGGGTACATTTTGCTCTAATGTAGTAATATTAATTAAAGAACCAGCATTCTTATTTACAAAGTTTATAAGACACCTTTCTCTCCATCCATTTTAAGGTGTACCCTCGTATTACTAAAATAAATAACGTACCGATCACGAAGGAAAATAATTTTACATTAAAATTAAAGTTGATCAGTTATTTATTCTGAATATTAATTTTATATATTATGGAATATAACGTAAATAAAATAAATAATTAGTAATTAGTACCGCTATATAAATTTTTTGTTACTGGCTGATTGCTGCCAGTAAAAACAAAGAATTCGCATCTTCTCGAACTTGATACTCGAGAACTGTTTATTTTGTTATCGAAGAAGTATTATCTGTCAATAAACATCTATTTCTCCTACGCCCAAAGAAAAACAAAGCCTAGGAAAACAGGCTTTCGTGTTTATTTTTTCGTTAAATTTAATTTTTCGTTCGGCTTTCGTGCTGCAACGCGGCTGCTCTAGTTGAAGCCCTATTTTGTTAGTAGTTCCAAATACATGTTTATGGAGATGGAAAATACGGCCGATAACGGAAACGAATTTCCCTCTGTTTTTCCAGCGCCAGAGCCCTTCCTATATCTTTTTCAATCAATCTCGTTTGTGCTGTTATGATCCACTTATCTAGAGAGATTTTTCTTTTCGTATGTTTTCGTCTAATTTTATTCGGACGACCCAACTGTCAAAGTGATATGTGTGGCCCTATAAAAGTTGTTGGAGCGCATAAAATTAGTCGTTATGTTGTGTACAGTTTGTGGTAAGAACTTATTATGTTAAATCAGAATTTATTTGTAAGAACATAACAAAAAGTTATAAAAATAAAGTTTATGTAAATTACATACAGTAATGAAGGTTTTGTAGGAAACTTAAACAAATAAAAATTGTTTCTGGCAACTCACACTGCAGACAAATCAATAATCAAATTTAAGTTGCATCTTTGTTTGATCATATTAATAAATATTTGATACATATTTTACCGCTTGTATAATTATTGTAAGCAGTATTGCTTGTAAGGAGACTTTAAGAGAGTTTCAAAAGTGATTTTTTACAACCCGTTGCATATTAGTGAAAAATGCTCTATATTTTACGTGGGAAAATCAAATATAAACCAACAAATATTTTTTGCGTGCTGTGAGGTGAAGGTAGAGGAACAAGGATTCTGAGCATTACAGGTGGCGACACCTGAAAGGAATATCCCCCTATTACCGCTTTTTAATAAGTACCAAAAATTCAAAGAAAAGGTACTCTTCCAGTTGCACAATGGATTATTACCAAGTTTCTCACAGAAGAACGGATAAAACTAACTAACATCTTTAAAAAACTGAAATAGACCTACGGCATAAGTAATTAATTTAGCATAGAGGTCACCGGCGTCATCTGACAACTAGTGTGACTAAAGAGAATCTTAGCATTGTTAGCCGCCTTCTAGGTGATGACCCTTTATTAAAGGTTAGTGAAATTACTATTGGAATGGTCGGCTTTACACGGCTATTTAAATTCAAATAGGTGAAATACAAGGAAAAATTAAATACATGTAGTAAAAATCATGCTAACGTTTTAATGACACCACTATTGTCAGAAAATATCCAATCTGAATGCTCTGTGTCGGCTTTTGCTACCAGTCAAACGATTTTTACGAAACGAAGTTCTTGAAGAAATTAAATTTACAAATACCTTCAAAACTCCTAAGCCCCCGATTTTGATCTGATAGTAGAAAGATTACATCTTCCAAGACTTTAAGACTAATTTACTCTCCGATACAATGAAAGTATGTTAACATCATAAATATTGCCAAGCCTAAAAAACAACCCTACCAGTCTACATCCTACAGACCAGTAAGTTCCTACCCCTAATATCAAATAAGAAAAGCTGCGATAGAAAAAAACATGAAACGATAGCTCTGGACCACACAATCTTATCTTATCCGTCCGGATTTTATAACTACCACCTAACAATACATTAATATCGCGGGATTCAATAATGAAGAGAGAAAGGCATGCAACTGAGGAATTGAAACATAAATCAAATTTTTGATAAATTATGGTATAAATGTTCGTTGTATAAGCTAGGATTATATCATTTAAGTCACTGCAAAAATCGTACTTTGATTGTCGGTTCCTTCAAGTTAAGATCAACAATGAGGTTTTAGGCTATCACCAAATTACACTTGGAGTTATGCAAGGTAGTTACTGAGACCACGTCTCTACTTGATGTACTGCTCCATTTTACCAATCACATAATAATGTTATGGCTACATTGGCAGATGACAAAGTTATTTGGCAGTTACAGCAGAACACCTACAACACCTGACCTACTATAGACTTGGGTAGACAAATTGAAAATAATAATCTACAGTAAAAATTAATATGAATAACCTTTACGTTAAAAAGCGACAAGTTTGCCTGTAAACAAAAATAAAATACCTCGGAATGCGCCTGCATGAAAAACTTTTGTAGAGCGCACATAGCAAAGCAAAGATGAAACAGTTAGACTTAAGAGTCAAACAGATGTACTGCTTATTTTATTTGGACATTATGTTCAACTTTTCCTATCAAACAAACTACTCACATACAAAACAATATATACGGCGTTGCAGAAGGGCATCATATTATACTTTTTTCCCATTTATCCTCATTAATTCATGTAATATGTGCAGCTTATTATCTCTCTATGGGTGAAATCAATTAATTTTGATATTTTATGTAGAAATTTTTTACTTTACCAGAAAATTTAAAATATTAGGTGACTTATTCATGTACCCTTCGACTTTTGGTCTTTTCTTAAATATTATTAATTATATAGTTGTAAGTTTCTGTTTTATGTAAAAGTTTTTGATAGAATTTATATCAAAGTTTGCAGTAGCTGAAGGTACTCGTATATTATATGGATTTATTCCTATAGAGATCTGCATTTAAATACAGAAAACATTCTTTCCTATGCTACTGGTCTGACTGCATCACCTATGTTTCAAATAATTTTTAAATTAATATATTTTTTTGACATATTACAAAAATGGCGACGCAGCGGTATTGTAAATATTTAGTAAACTTTATTATATTTTATGAAAATTGATGAATAGATAAATCATATAAGTAAAATTGAATGAAACTTTATTGTAATATAACTAGGAATGAAACAGCTTATTTAAGTGTTCAATAAAAAATAAGGTTCATCAAATTAAGAGCTGCGTGTTATATTGATGTATATTTCCAATCTTTCGTGCTATGTGTGTTTCATTAAGAAAGTATAGTGAATATAATGGTTCATGATACACTTTTAAGATCTTTTAAGATTTTTTAAAGGTACAATAAAATAAAATTTTAATTCAAATGTCATTTATAATTTTTTTGTAATTACTTTTTAATTTTTGTTTGTGAATATCTAAATTATTAATGGCAAAATAGCACACACAGAAATAAATATAGAGACTAAATAATGGAGGATTGTTTGCGACTTTTGTATTGTTTATTTTAAAGTACAATACAGAATACAATACAATAAAATAGAATATACCTTTAGAAGAATTACTGCAGTTAAAAATGTGTTTTTGCTACTAACAATTATATAACCTTTCTAGGTAAAATATTCAAAATTACATGGCAAACGGTATTTATAGAAAATAGGGATATAGTTAGTAAGATACTTGGGGACGTATATAATTTATTGGAAGTCAAGAAGGAGTTGAAAATAAAGGTCATCGACGTAGCAAGTTATCACTGTGACTGAGAAAAATATTTGTATTGTTTGCCTCCTTCTAGTGAATGACCTTTGTTAACGGTTGCTGAAATTGCTTGTGAAGTTGGAATAAACTGTGGCAGTGCTCAGATACCTATTACTAACGATCTTGTACTTTACAAAATATCTTCAAGATAGGTTATTGTCCCAGTCCCATGTAGTTGTCGAAATTTCATAAAAATTGAGGATATTTCCTGAAGAATTTGTCATTTAGCGGTTATCACAACTGTCTTCATTTAAAAATAGAGGAAAAAAACTATTTATCGTTCGAATAGTTTATATTCAAGAGACTATCAAGAATATCTTTTTATGTTTTTTAGGATACTTCAATATCTTTAACTAAATAATTTTTGTTTATATTTGGTTCATCAACCTATATTCAGACTTGTTTATAAATTTGGGACAATTGTTTGGTTTTATACATGAAACTATACCAAAAAAATAAATTGATAATTTCGAGACACCACAAATGCACCTTGCTATTTTCTTGTTAGTTAAAGTGTAGGGTGTTGCTGCAGAAATGTCCAAAATTCTCTTCTATCTGGAAACGAACCATGTCTGTCGGACTTGAGTATTATTCTGATAGCAGCGGTGCTTTTCTTCGTCGCAAACAAGAATAGATATTTTAATTTCTTCCAGACTGAAATTTTCTGTTTTAAACGTTGGACTATAATTGTTTGATCCCAGGATAAAACGCATTTTCTTCAAACGCTACTTAATACCCAAATCCCGAAAAAATTTTTTTTGCTAAAGGTTACATTACGAGTCCTCATTCTTACCACACTTCAGGAGTAACCAACACCCAAATGGTTGTTTCAAGCCGCTTAAACTTGTCACAACGTTCGATTATTGCTTCTGCCAATTTGCAATTTTTTTTAACACCTAGTATTGTAAAATTATTTAAACATTGCAGTATTATATTATGTGCTGCAGTAACATTACCGATTTTGAATTTTTTCTGCAAATTTATCCAATATTTTACGTGATATTTTTACGACGTCTTTCATATGTATTTTTTATATATTTAAGAAGCACCACAGCATTGAAAACTTGATCTCTTAAAGAACCCACAAAAACGTTTTTTGGATATACCACGTGGTCATTTTTAGAAATGCTGTCTGTAGATTTGTGTCATTATCTGCTGTAGTACCAATCGCATGTCCCCCAAATGATGTTTTTTATTTTGACAATTAAAATATTACTTTACCAGTAATTATAGTTGGCTTATATAGGGGTACTTCTAAAACACTCTTGAGTTTTCATTACCTTAATAATAGTGGTTGTGTTTACTTTACATCTTTATTTTTGGTAAAAGTGAACTTTGTTGTTTATTATAAATTAATTTTAGATAACTAACGATTCCTAGTAGCATTACTATAGTTCAGACGCTTTTTGTGGCCTCTACGAAATATTTTCTTTTTTTCATATTTCCTGTTAAAACAAGAATAAGCCTTAGGCAATGTACAATTATATAGCTTATTTTATGTAAAAATCATTTATGTTTTCAGCACACTAGTTGGTATATTACTTCTTAATTGAGTTGTTCAAAACTTATCGGGCAGTGTTGCATAAATTGAAGCTTGAGATATCTTTGCTAATGGAATCATATCCCCACTAAAGAGAATGGGGACATCTTTTTTGGTAAAAAATATTTTCATCTCCTACGAGTTTTTGGTATTAATTTATAAAAAATTTTTCGTTAAAGATTTTTTTGTAATTTTTAAAGCCAAATCCCTCTGAAAATTGACCTACATTTTTATCGTTTATCTTTTAATTTTTTAAAAAAATTGATCTTGGTTTCTTAACTTTTCTATTCCATACTGTTATAAATATATTTTAATTCTTAAAAATGTCACAGATATATAAAGTTTTAGTAATAAATAAAGTTTAAATAATTACCTGTTAGCAAAATTACACAAGATACTTCCAGAAAGTAAAGAAACTAATTTCAGAAAGCTTGATTTAATTGAAAATAAATTTGTTTACGCTTATAATTCTTTAAAATAATATTTTTAAGTACTAACGCACCGTTACTAGCATTTTCCCATGGGTCGTAGTATATCTAGAAGACTTGAACTAGAATTTCTTTCAGGTCACTCGTCACAGTCGCTTATACATTTTAAACAGTCTCCAAATCGTGTCCTTTAAAGTTGAATTGAAAATGGGAAAATAAAAAGAAGTCGGGTGAAGCCAGTGCGGTCTGTAGGGAGGTCGTGGCAGTATTGAATTGGTCCATTTTATTAAAAACTCTTACTAATGACGACACGTGGTTGTGTGCATTGTTGTGGTGAAGAATTGGAGTGTTTTCTTCTTTTCTTTCTTTAATCATGTCTCCAAGAAATAGACTCCTCACACGGTTTAAGAGCTTGTGGATTTTTCGAGTTTAACGCAAAATTTTATTACTTGTGAAGGCTAATAGGCCAATAAACTAAGTTGGAGCATTCACTTAATATCTCCCACTAATCGACATACTCAAAGATTACTACCAATACAATCAGTCTTATTACTTTTCAGGCGCACATTGTATCAAATCAGAAGCAACAATACATTTTAAATTATATGTTAAGACATTGGTTTTCAATTAGATTTCAAAATTACCTTTGGTCGATCTATAATAGAAAAGACTTACCTAAAAAATTTATAGTTTCACTAAATATGTACACCTAAAAAAGTTTCATTAATTTGGTAAAGTAATTACATCAATAAATTTAACCATTTTAATTCGTATAATCCGGTACAGGCAGGTTGATTAGTTAAGCAATACTGCAGTTTAAAATAGTCACCGCAGCTGAAAATTTATTAGCCGCACTTTTCGAATTTAGCGGTTTGGATAGCTATTAATATTCTAGTGTAATGTACAGGCCGCAACATTTTCCGGGGATTATTTATGGCAACAATAAATCGTGTTATATCACGGCGGGTACCCTGGACAAAATGGCTCCGGTCTCATCATAATTGGGCTGTTCAAATATTTTCCTAAGTTTGCGGATGTTATCGGCACCCATAAACCTTTTAGTGGTCCTAAATACGCTATGAATAAAAAAATTACCCCTTATGTACAGTATAATATTTAGTTAAACTATAGATGCTTTCAATTTTAATATGGCAATCATTTTTGCAATTATTAAGTTTGATTATAGTTTCGTAAAGTTGATATAGTAATTTTTAAACGATATTACAATTATTAAAAAAAATCCAAAATTACCACTATTACGCTCACTAAAATAAAAGCTAAGGTAGAATTTATAATAGAAACTCTCTATTCTCAAGTCGCTTAACGAAAAGTACTTTGAAAACGTCGCCCATATTATCATATTTGCCTTATTTTGAGTATGGTTTCAATTGAAGTAGTCCTAATTTGTAGGTGGGGGGAAACTACTCCAACGCTGTATTCGGGATTGTTTCAATAAATAGGGCATGCACCATTATATTTCTTTACAAAAACAATAAACACAGAAAATATTGTTAAAATATATGAGAAGTGTTTGCTACGTTCTACTCTGAAATTATATAGAGCCGATAATGACGCATGGCTGTTACAAAAAGACATTGTATCCCACTGTATACGACTTGGAAAAAATAGTATGAAACAGATATGTTAGGCTGGCCGTATTTCGTAAAAACGCGAGATAATGAAGACGTGCAATTTAGGAACTTCGAAGAAGTAAGCCTTAATTAATTGTGTCATGGAAAGAAACAATAAATGCAAAAATTAGAAAAAAAAGAAGGGAAATGTTTTAATAAATGTAGATAAGCAGCCAAAATTTCGCTTGAAACATATAAAAATCAGAAAGGATGGTTAGCAAACTCAAGATTTTAATAAATAAAATAAAGAGAGATTAAAAGGCATATAAAAAGAGATTTTTATACTGAGAAATGAAGAGAAGTAGATTTGGGATATAAATATATTAGAAATCGCATGCCAAAAAAAATAGATAGCAAGAGTGATGGATTTATGAAAACGACTAAGTAAAAAATGAGTGGAGAAAAATATGGAATTTAAGAAAAACGTTTGTAAGGGGAGCCCTGAAACAATTAAAAGAAATATAGCAAAATATCAGTGTTCTATTATTGCACAGTACGGTTAATATGAAGACTAATTCTATATAAAGAAATCAAGGACTCAATAATGAAATCTTAACTAGTATTAAATTGTCGTACAATATTAGAATAAGAGAACATTGATATAGTAGACATACACGCACCATCTGAGGGAAAAAGAAAAGAAGTAAAAAGCTAATGCTATAAAAATGTAGAACAGCTGTACCAAGAAATGCTAGAAAATGACGTAATAAGAGTGATGGGAGAAAAAAATAGTAAGACAGAAGAAAAAGTTAAAGAGCAACACTACAGCAAACTAGATATGTAGCACTAATAATAAAAAAAAGCAAGAACAAAAATTATTCGATTTTTACATTATAAATGTAGCCGCCAGTATGTGAATTTCAATACTATACTAGATAATAATGATAACTAGATATCTTACCAAACTAGGGCACTTTATCAATTGTATTTTGCTTTATCTCTTAAATAAAAACTTTTATAAACCACTAGAAGTTCTTGTAGATGTAGTTGCAGTATTTAAAGACTCAGGTTGTAATTTTATAAAGGATGCATTCGGAAAAATTAGTTTTTATTATTTTAAAATTCTGTAATGCACGATTTTTTGCCATTTGCTCCTCAAATCCTTGCGAGGACAATAATATGCTTATGAAAGCAATAGGCGCATTGTATGCATAATGATCGAGAAACTCCCTTTATTAATTTCTCACTGTAAGTTTGTCAGGTGTGCATAATTTCATCCCTTTCATTAAACCGGCTCAACTATAACGATTTACCCTGCAGACTTTCCCATCCATTATACTCACTACATCTGCAGACCACTAATGTATTGTGTTGTATTTTAATCTGATAAGTGTCTTTAGTTGTTATTACTGTGCCCCTTTTTTGAAAGTATAGCTCTCGTTTTAGAAATACAGACAAATGATTGCATTTTATAATATGGTTTAAACAAATGGTGGAAAGAGGAAAAATAACTAAAAAAAACTTTATAACAATCTATAATTGAAACATGGGTTAAGTGATAGGCAATTTTATTCAAGGATAGAGTTGCTTCAGAAGTATAACAGATATGACTAAGACAATTTCACAGAACTAAATGTGGTCTAGTTTACATATAGAAGAATATTTTGGTAACATCTGATACTTTTTAAATGACAAGTTCGCAAATTTCGTTGAATTTACTACTAAATGAATAAATTCTGGATTCCAATGCCCGTTAGGCCAGCTTTCAACGTATTAAAACTTTTGAAATTATATGAATGTAAATTCGGTGAATAACCAAAATAGTTCTATACATGAAAACCATTTTCTATCATATTTTTTTTTGCTATTTAACATCTGAGACAAAGTGCTCCATCGTATAAAATAACTGGCCTATTAACATTGCTTTTCGACATCAATGGTGCAACATAACGTTGAGGGGACATTTTATAGATCTCAGTGGTGACAGTTCCTTCTTGATCACACAAATTCCAGAAAGCGATACCACTGTAATCATTTGCTATTATAAGCATCCTTTTAGGTCTACGTAACTCATTCGCTACCGCTCTAGGCTCTTTGTCATTAACCAGCTAAAATCTGATTTGATCTTTTCGAGGCTCTGAGCATAATTTTGCCTAAGTTTCATCAATGATTAAAATTCATCGCAATAATTTGGATAACTCTACTCTTGGATACAGTTATCATGACATATCTGGCATGTTTCTGATCTCTGGTCAATAAATGGGACACAAACTTTAAGATAAATATTTTGAGTCCTAAATCTTAAGTCAAAATGATGTTCATTTTCTTCTTTCATATAGAACAGACCTTCATTGGGACTATTTGTCCATCTTTGTGAGGGCGACGTGTCGGTTGTCTTCAGTATTGGTTTTCTTGGTTGAATTGGGTGACTCATTTTGTAATCGCCGATTTAGACAATGATCTACTATTTAGATGTCTTGATAAGTGTTTATGAATTTGGTTAGTGATCCATATAAATATCTTAATGATCTCTATGAGAGTCCACTGTTCTTTATCCGCCAACGAAAAATCTAACGCTTTTTTGTTAAGTGTTGATCACAAAATAATAATTGTTTATTATAATGCTTTTATATACAGAGTGGGCTGACTGATATGAATTTTCCGCTATTCTTAATATAATTATTATGTAAGCATATAGTATATTAATTATAGAGTAGTTCTCAATACAACAGTGTGACGTCTACATCAATTATTGCTACTTTACGAAAGTAGGACAATATTTTGGTCATAATAGTGTGTTCAGTGTTAACAAAGTTGCTTAACTGGTTTTAATAAAGGAATATTGAGGCCTAACTGTGCTCGTACGGTTCATACACCAAATAATATTAAAAGATTTGATAAAATGTGTAAAAACATTTTAACACTTCTTTGGGGATCATATTAGACAAAGACTTGCACCAAAATAACAGCAACCTAGAGACTATCAAAAAATATATTATCACAATACTAAAACTGTTCAAAAGTGTCAAACATACTTTTTTTTAGACACTTAACGGAAAAGACGTTTAATCTCTCGTTATGTTGATGTGGTTTGTCCCTCCAGACTACCAGATCTAACTTTCTTCTGTGCAGGTATCTTAAAGATAAAATTTATATTATGAAATCAAATATATCTGAGAAACTCAAAAAAATAATATAGAGAAACGTCTATAAAAAGTTAGTGGAGAAAGTCAATCAATGGCACCAAATCTATGCAGTCTTCAGAGGTGGACAATTATCGGATATTATATTTAAAACATAATTTAGGTCTTAAATAAACTAAACATGTTAATGGGTTTAATTTTAGTCAAAAAATATTTTAAAAATAAATCAGTCAGTTACATATTGCACACCCTGTAGATCTATGTATCTGTTTGTAAAGGATCTGTCTGTAGGGTAATATCTTTAAAAAAGTATTTTTTTATTCTGTAATTTGTGTTTACTTAGCTTTGATGAATGTATAGTAAAGCACTATACAATTAAATAACAAATAGTAATTATTGGGTTTTATAATTAATCGTCAACAGTTAAATAGATTGATTAATGGTAAGCGATTTTCTGCCTTAATTTTGGCTTAGTTTTAACAGTCCAGAGAATTTTCCATACATCAAACATGACAGTAGATTTATTGCTACACAAATTTAACAAAAGGAAACGGCAACATAAGCTAGGTTAACTTACTAGTTTACTCAAGTAAGTGATATACGAGTGTTAAGTTGACAAACAGTATTACTAAAGTTTTTAGTGCATGACGTACGACGTAACTTATTGTAATACAATAATAATAATTGTGATTACAGTCTTTTAGATTCCCTGTCTCTTTTAAATATCTGTATTTTTTCTATTTTTTTCTTTATCTTCCCCAGCTAGCTACTTTATTTCGTTTTTTTTTTTGGTTTTCATCTTTTACTACCCTTTGATGTGAGAGTCTATAATGCGCATAAATATTTATTGCTTAATTTATAGATATGGCCAATCTACTACCATTTTAATTTTTTAGAATGTGGCATTACTCTGTTGTTTCAAGTTTAAAATTGGTTTTTTAAAATGTTTATAATTATTTGAAAATAATTATGTTATCGTTAAACTTTTCACATTACTTTTTCTGCAGCCCAAGTATGGGCCCTGTAATATGATGTTGGAATTACGAAATTGTTACAGATGTTTGTTTTTCTTTTATCAGTTAAATTACCCTTTATTATTTTCCTATGTGGTCAAAATTATTCTCAGCTCTGCCTTATTCTTCTATTCACCTTTTAGTTTTTCTCAAATAAAATTATATAATCTAAATATGATATATATATATATATATATATATATATTCAGTTTTTTTACCAATATTATGATTTTGTTATTTATATTTTTAGTTGCTTTATTTAGGAGTAATTCGATATTAATTTTTTTTTTATTATAGACTGGATAAATTCTTCTCTTTTGTCGGGATAACTATCTTACCAAATAGGGAGTTTAAAACAGCATTGAGTAAGTCAGTGGATAGAAGATTTCTTCGTCTTCCTTCTTTGTAGTTTAAATTGTGGCTTTTTTAAGTTAAAATCTTTAACCAAGTCTAGTAAGTTTATGTGTAAAGTTATATTTGTTACGTTTTTTAATTAGTTTGTTAACTGATTAACTGTTGAGCAATCTCTTAAAAATATTGCTTGTCGTGTGTATGGTGGGATTGTAATCGATCGTATGCTTTAGATCAGTGGAAAAACAATTTTTTCGTGTTATAATTTTGTCAGACAATGTGCAGAGTTTCTCTATTACTTCTTTTTTATTTTTATAATCAATAATACCATCTTTCCTAGGTGATTTATAATTTTATGCTTGTGATTTGTTTCACATAATTGTTTATAAGAAATTCTTGTAGCATACATTTAATTCTTTTTTTGTTCTAGGTTATCTAATTTAAAAACATTTTTTACTTAAACCTTTATAATTAGCATCTTTTGTTCATGATTTTCTCAATTTCGGTTTTTAAATATTATTTTAACTCTTTCGTCATCATATTTCTGTTTCTTTATAAAATTCTACAAAGTTTATTTTATTTCTAATGTTGACTAACCTTGATTTACTAATTTTCTTAAGCCACTTTATTTGTGGCTTTAAAGATTTTTTACAATTGGGGTTAGGTTTTTACAAATTATTTTTCACTTATTTTATGTAATTTGTATATATTTTAAAATTTTTATATAAAACCTGATTTTTTGGATTATTGGTTTAATCCTTTAGATTATTACATCTTTACATTCGTTGAATATCACCTGGTTGATATCTGCTTTATTTTTTTTTGGGTTTTAAAGTATTTTTTAACACAGCCGTCTAATAGTGAGGGTTACTCGGTTTATGATCATTCAAAAACCAGTTTTAATAGGTGCCGAATTTAATTTTTGAGGTTCTAACTTCAATCGATGATAACATCTAATTAAAAATAACCGCATTAAAATTAGGACACGTGCTATTCCAGAAAAACTCTAATTACCAGGATCATACAGGCGTCATAGCTTTGATAATACATAAAAAATAAAAAATACTAATTAAAAATACCACACAATATCAGTTATCTATATAAAACTAAATCTAACATATAATTGTGAGATACAAATTATACATACATATTACCAACTCAAAAGGATGAAAAGGTAGAACAAGTGTACGTAGTTGTCAAAGCAGCAAAAGCTTTAGAAAGGACATCATTTGTTTTAATTATAGACGACTTCAACGCTAAAATTAGAAAATGGAAAAACAGAGACACTGATCACAGAGGAAAATTTGGGCTAGACAACAGAAATCCCAAAGACAAAATGCTGTTAAATTTTTTCCAAAGTGAGAATTTCGTTTATTTGACAACTTTCTACAAGAAATCGGAACAGTGCAAATGGACATGGATAAGTCCGAACCGCCGAACGAAGAATGAAATAAACTATATAATCTGTAACAACAAACAGTTACGTAAAGATGTATCAGTGCTAAATAGTTTCCAAACAGGAAGTGATCATCGCATAGTGAAAGGACGCTTTATAATTAACGTAAAGAAATAATGAGCAAAAAGGTTTAAAAAACTAAATTCCCTCCTAGCAAAAAATTAGAAGAAAAAAAGAGGAATATAAAAAAATATCAAGAAAAGACTAACACCAATAGAAAACTTAAACACCCTGAATGTTGATCAATTGACTGATAAGATATGAACCGCAACCAAGGAAATATGCTCAAAAACAGCAAAAGTAAAAGTATCTATATTGAATCTACATACAATAAATGTAATAAAACAAAGAATAAAATTATAAAAATTATTAAAAGAATACAACCAGCTTAACAAAGACATAATAAAGGAGACGAGAAGAGATTGAAGAGCTCTCAATACAAAACTGGTAACAAAGACCACAGAAAGGAACGCAAATATGAAAGTCTTAAGAAGAAAACTATCTAAAGGTAAAACATAAATTATAAAGATGAAAAATGCCCAGGGAATACTAACCACAGAGCTAAATAAAATCGCCCAGTTAATTAAAGTATTCTATAAAGAATTATATTTACTAAGCGTAATAATAAAAAGTAACAAATGTAGGGTCAGAGGAGATATCTGAAAATAACTTCTGGTGAAATAAAAGAAGCTTCAAAACAAATGAAAAACGCAAAATGTACAGGAAAAGACTAAATAACAAGATATTTAAAACAGGAGGAGACTTTATTATTAAAGGGATTAAACTATTCATAAACAAATATCCAGAAGAAGGCAGGATGCATGGAACAATGCAGAGGTGGTGTTGTAACACATCACTCAATAAATTCGTAGGATGACTAATAAAACAACTGCAAAATTCGACTGTATTCATTAAGATGATCTCCTTCAAGAGTGATACATTCATTCCAATGCTTCTCTAACATTTTAATGCCTTTTTTGTAGAATAATTTATCTTTGGCCTCAAAATAGGCTTTAGTTTCGCCAATCACTTCTTTGTTGGAGACAAATCTCTTTTCCTGAAGCATTCTTTTTAGGTTTGCAAACAAATAGTAGTCGCTAAAACTCAGATCCGGAGAATACGGTGGATGGGGAAGCAATTTAAAGTACGATTCGTGCAATTTTGCCATTGTTGCGATCGACTTGTGACACGGTGCGTTGTCTTGGTGAAAGAACAGTTTGTTCTTCTTCATTTATTTTATTTATATAATTTCCTTTTTCAAACGCACCATTAACGCTATATAATATTCGCTATTAATGATTCTTTTTCCGTGCGCATTTCAAAATACGGAGGCTAAAACCTTACCAGCTGACATTTGCGTTTTTGGTCGCTTTGGGTGGCTTTCGTCCTTTGTGTCCACTCCGCTGACTGCTGATTTGACTCTGGAGTGTAGTGATGGATCCATATTTCATCGATTGTCACATACTACATAAAAAATCTTTTTTATTGCCCCGAAACAGCTCCAAACAGCGCTCTGAATCATCAACGCGTTGTCATTTTTGATCTACTGTAAGTAAACGCGGTACCCATTTTAAACAGAGTTTTCTCATGAGCACATGTTTATGCAAAATGATGAATACACTACCTTCTGATATCTTTAAGGTGTCAGCTATCTCACGTAACTTCAATTTACAACCGGCCAAATGTATTTATCAGCATCATCGGTGTTTGTATGGTCGCGTTTAAAATCAGCAAATCACTTCTCTACCATTTGTCTCGATGGAGCACAATCCGAATAACACTTGTTAAGACATCGCTCTGTTTTAACGGTTTTTTTTTCTATTAAAAAGCAATGCTTTTACAACACATAAAGTTAAGAAATTTCCATTGCCTTGAAAATTACAGAAGTAGCGCCACTAAAACCACTATAACTTGTGAACTAAACGTCAGTTGTGAAATTTTCATACGTATCATTTGAAGGTTAGTACTTCCTAAAAATCATATGCATTATTGAGTGATGTGTTTTATACTTTAAGAACCCTAATAGAAATATCGAAAAAGAAATTAGGCAGGATACAATTTTACCAAAACTATTTACCCTTGCCCTACAATCCGCTTTCGAGAACCTTTCATAGGAGCAAAAAGTCATAAAAATAAATGGAAAATATCTGAGCCATTTGAGATTCACGAATGATATAATCCTAATATCCTCTGATCCCAATGAACTGTAACAGATGATGGAGGAACTCAATCCAACAATCGAGAGAATAGAGCTCCGAATAAATCTTAGCAAAACTAAAATAATGAGTAAAGACAACGCCCAAACTTGGTTTTTTTTTAAACAAACCTTGTATTATACCACCTTTCGTTTATGTAATAATGTCCTCTTAATTTTTTATGTGTTTTTTAGTCTAGTTTAAAACATGTTAAGCTAAAAATTTACATACGTAATCTACATTTAGTTTACGTGTGAAAACAGAAATAGAGTCACGCTATAGGTGGTTTTGATGAGACATGCACGGGGTAGCAATTTTGCTTGTTTACAAGAATATTCTAATTGTGGAAGATTGTTGAAATCGTCGTTTGAGGGTATTTGGTTGCTCTGTTAGTTTAACTACCGTTACGTTATACTATAATAACATATATAATATTTAGGTTCATCAAATCTGTTAATTTTTATTGTTCGTTTAGATTCAGTCGTAGCTTCCACACCACGTGTCGGAGAAGATCATAATTTTTAGAGAATATGTTTTACATTCACGTTAATAAATCAGCCAATATATTTGATCAAATTTGAGGTCCATTTGTCTATTAGTTTTGCTTGAATGTATTTCTTCCAGCTCAGGGGTACTTCTTTTTTGTAGGTACAGGTACATTATTAGTAAATGTGACGTGGAGTGATTTGTTCATTTATTTGTGGTACCATCCAGAGGAAAGATGCAGGATTTTGAACGCTACTATTGGATTATAACGTAGAGATGAGACAGCGAGATCATTTGCAATTGTAACTCTGTTTATTTAAGGTATGTCGGTGTTGTATAGTAGAAAGAGGAGCGGCTCTAGAATGCTGCCCTGCGGAACATCTAATAAGATAGAATGGAAGGAAGGTAGCTTGGAAGTCATTGTATCTTACTTTAAATTTCTCTCAGTTAAATGGGATTATGGAGGAAAATAGAAATTGTTGAATAGTGTGTTGTTCAGTTTGCTGAAACATCGTGTAATAAATTTTTAAGAATTTTTGTTTGACGTTCATCGAGAAGCAAAGGTTATTTATTTGGTATACTGCCACGAATTTGGAAAGGTATTGTGTAAATCTCAATAAAACTAAAAACACAGATTCAAAAGGTCATCTATCTATGAACAGAGTAATGACAATTATTCTACCAACTTTTTATCTGGTTTCTAAAGCTAAAAAGAATTGGATAAGATTTAATATTTGCCCTGACAAAGAGGAAGTAAGGCTGTAGTTTTCTTGACAAAATGAACTTCGATCTCACCTCCCACTAGAATAAACGTGTTTATTGCAATACTGCAATAGTGTTACGTCTTTATTTATTTAGATACCTATAGAAATCCGTCACAGCTAACTGCAATGTAGTCATATTGATAACTACCCTCAGGGGTATATAAAATTATATATTAAACGTAACATGTTAAATGTACTGTTAGTGAGCAGAATCGCGAGCACAAAGCAAGCCTGCGAACAATCTATTATGCTGTGTTGCATGTAGCGCTATACGTCGGAATAGAAAGTAGGTGGGATTTAAATAGCTGTAATGCCGTTATTATAGGAGGTAAACTAAAATGGGAAACATCCCCTTTGATAATTTCAGACTATTTAGTAGTGCGTGGATGAATCAAATATAAACCCAAGCTCAGCAAAGAGAGACGCAGATCGTGAACATTATAATAGTAGGTAGGAATACTTGAAGAGAATTGTCCCCGTTAGGTACCTCGCACTACGGATTATTATCAAATTTTTTTACAATAAATATATCAGGAAAATCTTTCAGGCACAGTTTAGTGACAACACCCTTAAACAGACTTGAGTGTATGCAAGGTAAAAATAATTTTTTGGGAAAGAAGCAGCCGCTTGGAGACTAGCGTGACTGAAAAGAATATTCTTTTTGTTTGCCGCCTTCTTAAAGACGAGCGCTAATTAACTTTTAGACGAAACAAAACTTATACACGCAGTTTAGATTTAAATTTGATGATGATGCTGCTGTCGAAACGTTCGCGAGCCTTTAACTGGTGTCACAACTACCTTCAAGTAGCGGAATCAAAAAGATGATACCCATTTGTTGGGTTTGTTTGGTTCAAATAATGGATTGGCAAATGAAATGTTTTTATTTTTTTGTATTATTTATTATCACCAAATAGTAATGTGTTCTGGTATGTATTTTGATCCAGCTGTAATCTGGAATATATATCTGGTTTCCAGGAAGTCACCATTTTATTAGTTAAAAATTGTAGATGACAGTGTGCAACTTTGTGTCGTTCTCTGGATAATTTTTATTTTGTTAGTGTGTTATGTATCTTTGTTTATTACTATTTTCATCTTATGATACAAGCTTTTAATTGCTTTTAGGAAACGTAGTGGGTATATGTCATCTATTATTGTCGTCGAAAGTCTATACAACACGATAAAAAGCGATTTCAAAATCAATGATAACTAAATGGGTTTTAGAGCCTCTGCGATTCACTATAATAATATTGTCACTACATGAGCGTCCTTGCCAATATCCACTGCGTTCTGCTTGTAAAAGCGTGTCTATTATTATTGTACTTTCAGTTATTAAGTATATTTTATATACGGTAATTAGCAAACTAATGCTTCTATAGTTTTGACAGTCACTTCTGTTACCCTTTTCTGAAAAGGAAGATAACTTCTGCAGTTTTCAAAATTGGAATTTCTTATCTTTTCCAACGGACTTATGAAGTATAATAACCCTAGATGACAAAAAAGGCATACACATTTAACTGGATCTATATTTATTTTATCTAATTTTGCAGATTTTCTGCTTTTCCTATTGTGTAAGATGTTTTGTAATTCTTCTATCGTGATCTATGACCTTCAGAAATATCACTCTCATCATTATAGTATGTTTTGTTATTTTAGACTTTTATTACTTTGCACCACAGCTCTTTATAGTGTTTGTTTTCTATTATGTTTCATTTTGCTACATCTTTCTTTGTTTAATTTAAATGCTTTATGTATTGTATTCAATATGCGCTATAAATTTTTCTCCGATAAGCTTTCTTCGTCTATCTTTTGGTCTTTTGCTTCCTCGATATTCTTCTGTACTAGTTTTGTATGTGTTATTCATTTTTTATTCATGACTGACTGTAATTTTGCATTCCATATTTTCAAGCCTTTTTTGTTGCGTATTTTTTCTTTTTCAAATTGTTTCGTTTGCTGATTCTTATATTGTACTCATTGACATTTTTGCTAAGTGTTCGTTTATTCTGTTTCCGTATAAATTTCTAATACTTTTTTCTCGGGTATAAATATACTATTATTTCTTCTTGGATTGAAGTACGGTTCTTATTTTTGATTTTTGCTTACTTTGCTAATCACGTAATTGTAGACTTGAGTAAGAAACAAACTGAACAGATATCTTTGTCTTAATAAATACTTAGAATTTGAATCAACTCTTTTATTTTATAATTTGCCATCATATAATGTGTAACAGATCTCTGATCTCTTGCGCTCCATGTATATTTATACATGTTATTTTTTAAACAATGTATTAGTCATTTTAAAATTTTTAAGTGTTTTAAATTGTCTCAGTTTTTTCCCGTTATCATTCATTCAGTATTGGCTACTCGGACATTAAATCCCCGCATATTGAGACGTGACTGGGTTTCTTATAGTTGATAGTAAAATCTTCCCGTCTATTGCGTTCTCAGCTTCTATGGAGCACATGCCCATAAAATTTAAGTAGCCTCTGTGAAATAAAAAGCGTATTGTCATTATTTTTTCAATTACACGTATTTTTGAGTCATTTTGTTGTTGTTTTTTTTTTAAATAGAGTGATCCAAATTGAACTTTTAATATTTAAATTGCAAGCTATTTGCATTCTGTTAACGTTAGAAGTTTGAATGTGTGCAGTTAGTATCTAAACACTTGGAAAATTCCACTTGAAACCACTCGAGAGGCCGTAGCTTTATAAAACTCATTTTTCTTTAAATAGCTTTGTGAATCGTCAAACTTTTCGTATCTGAGGTAGTAAAAATCCGTGTGAAATTCAAGAAAAATAAATGCATCTACAAAAACACATTGTTTGTGTGCTGAAGGAATCGTTGGTTATGAAAATTTGGAATTATTTTAAATTTCTCCAGCACAGGGTCTCAGCTTGTAACTAGATCCTTCAAATGATAGAGCTAACATCTTTACGTCATTTTATTTTCTGTTAGAGTAGTCTCCTTTAGTTGCGCGTCTTAGTTCATTTTGTTCAATTAAGACGTAGTATTTGTTAAATTCTACCTAGCGACATCAGTATACTTTACTAAAGCATCTATACCAGCCCTTTTCCTTCTCCATTTCGTGAGACTAGTTACGACACAGAAAAATATAATTTTATATATTTGTATTTTCGGATTATATTTGATTCATTCTTTAAATTACGAATTGAAATAAACATTCTGTTCCAAATTAACGTTAATGTATCGGAATAAAACCTTTAAAATAAAAATGTAAGTAACTTCAAAGTTATTTGTATTCGAATTTCGTGTACTTTTAACGTTTACATCATATTACAAGTTTTGCTATTTGTCGGTAGTTTTGAAAAGTTCTCAAAAAAACCTTACCCATTTGTTTCAGAAATGAAATTTAGGGTTTCTTCATAAAACTCATTTATTAAGTTACGCGGACGGCGCTTGCTAAACAGCTCGAGTTACAAAGCACGTTTTGGGGCTTCCCTCAATTTCTTCTTAAAGGATCTGCTCATCTAAATTTTTATTTGTTTATCCAATTTAAAATTTATTGTGTTATATTGTATATTGCTGATGAGTAACTAAGTAAATTGGCATAGATGAAACAGAATAAACTAGTATTCATAAGGCAATTAAAGTTTTTAATTTGAATTTTGTTAATGGCGTAATGGGTGAAAAGTACGCATTATTACAGTCATTCATCTTCCTTTTTATGCACTTATATTATTATTTTAAGCTACAGACGCCATCATAGTTCTTGCGTTTTTCTGTTATGTTTTAAAAGCTATCCAATGCAAAAATTTTATTTTTTTATGAATTAATTCATTTCTTAAATAAACGGACTTATTACAATAAATTTTCTGTATCTTATGTAACATATTTTTAGTTGTCTTAAACGTATGTGTCATATTAGGTGCGTCACATAATTTTAATTGATGACAGCACGTATTTAAATTTATATATCATGTCCATCGTGTAGTTTTAACGAAGCCCCATCTATGAGCTTTACAATAGGTGTGCCTGTTCTATTAACATAACCTATAAATTAATGGTGTAATCATTGCAGTGCGATAAGCACCGTTTGAAAGGCTACCTTTTTTGAAAAGTGTCGGTGAAGCACAGAAAATACATCGTGTAGCTTCGAAGAGGCTGTTTCATCCTACAATACCTGGGAAAAGTAATTTAAACGATTTATGAAATGGAAATTTTATTTATGTATTATACAGCCGGGACAGATAAAATAAAAAATGAGAAACTGAAACAATTTTTGACGCGAAGTAACAGGTTAACCATTTCTAAATCACTTTTTATGCAAAATAAAGAGCATTTTTAAGGAAAGCCGTTGAGTTCTCCACGAACTCATAGTTGAAAACATTATTAGACACTAATATTGCTAACGATCACTTACCTGAACTAAGAATTTTTATCACAACTGGCTTATTCGGCAGAATTTGCCCTTTTAAACTATTACGTCTTTACATCTCTGAAATATCACCTCATTGACAATTACTTTGTCCCTATCAGACATGTCAAAGTTTTGTTATGTTTATTAGCTAAAAACGGTCTTGCAGACTTTTTAAGAATTAACATTCAGAAAGAAAAAACGAAACTTGTGGTTTGGGCTTAATACAACTGTGAATAATAAAAAAATATATATAAAGTAAACACTTACAGAACCATCAAATATCGATAGAATATTTGTGTGTGAAATTTTAAAGAAAGACAAAATAGACCTGCCAAATGCGCGATATGCCAAGGAGTACATCCAGCCAATTATAAAGGCTGCAAGGTGTATCCGCAATTACAATATAATAAATGTAAACCCGTGGTTACTCAAAAAACTTACAATGTCACTATACCAAGTATTATTCCATCAATTACTACAACAAAAATTTCAGATATCTATATTGCAAATACAAACAACAGGAGCTACGCAAATATTGTAGCAGGTTAACAAAACAGTTCAACACAAAGAAACAACAATAACAATATTACATTATCCAAATTTTTAACTTAATTTGAAACATTACTTACTCAACTTATGAATCAGAATAGAACGATGTTAAATCTACTTATCACGCTAATTAACATTTTTCAATAATATACGCCCTCCGAATAGCAACTTGGAACGCCAATAGACTTGCCCAGCGTCGCCTCGCAATTGAGATATTTCTTCAAAAACAAAAGATTGATAGTTTATTAAGTTCCAAAACACATTTTACAGATAATATTTACTTTAACATTTACAAATATAAATAAAAAATTCCGATGGAATCGCTCATGATGGTTCTGCTATTTAATGACAAACTATGATATCATGAAATGGAAAAGTTTACAACAAATTATCTACAAGCAACAATTATTAACATTAAGAACAGCATCGGTTCTATAGTGATAGCAGCACTCTACTGCCCACCCAGACACCCCGTTAAGCAAAACCAATGCAAAACATTTTTTCAAAAATTAGGCAACCAATTGATAGCCAGTGGAGATTTCAATGCAAAACATCCAGTGTGGGATTCCAGACTAACTACGCCAAAGAAAGGAAACTGTACACGACCATGTTAGCAAATAACTATAACCAACTATCGACCGGTGAGCCTAGTTATTGATATAAACAAAATACCCAATGCGGCAGATTTCTTTGTCAACAAAGGATTATCATCAAATTACTGCAACGTGGACACTTGCTTTGACCTCCTTTCCGATCACTCATTCATGATAACCACACTCAGCACTTCTATCGTCACAAAAAGAAGAAAACCATCACTTTATAACGGTCGCATAAATTGGGAAATGTTTAGACAGTACTTGCCAGATATTACAATGATTAAATATTTCGCTAAATACTTAAAACAAAATCGACGCTGCAGTAGAAAATGTACAAAATGCATCCTGATTTTCAACTCCACCTAATCCTGAAAAAATGTCATTATTGATAATTATCTTTTAAACATCAAAATAAAAATAGTTAAGAAAAGAAAAGCTGGTAGCAAATCAGGCATCCCAATGATAAAAATAGATTAAAAAACTATATATTAAAAATTTATGAGCGTCTACACCCAATGATTATACTTTGTGGAAAGCAACGAAAAATCTAAACAGCCCCAAGAAACCAATTCCCCAATTAGGAAAGTCGATGGCACGTGAACAAGAACAGAATAAAAGAAAGCAGAGCTCCTTGCTGAACACTTCTCTAATATTTTTTAACCACATAATTCAATAATAACACCTCAAGAAGAAGAAGAAGAAGAATTAGAATATGTTCTACTGCAATTAAATTCGCCTCAATAAAACTTTACCCCTGAAGAAATAAAATCGGAAATTAAAAATCTCAATGATAAAAAGGCGCCGGGTTACGATCTCATTACAGCCAAACCATTGAAAGAACTGACTAAAAAGGCATTAATAGCAATAACACAAATTTTTAATGCAGTTATAAGATTATAGTACTTCCAGATACAGTGGAAAAATAATATTAATACATAATCCAATAAAACCCCCACATGAAGTTACCTCATGTAGGCTGATAATACCCTTGCCAGTATGCCAGTATGAAACTTGCTGAAAAAGCTCATATTAAAAAAACTCATCCCTTAACATCAATTTGGATTTAGACTCAAATATTCTACATTAGAACAAATTCACAGAGTTGTAGATGTGCTTGAAAAAGATCTTGAAGGACACCGATATTGAAGTTCTTAACACTTCAAAATTACCTACTTTTAAGATCATATTTACGTGACAGGTATTATTAGGTAAAATATGGTGACATTCATTCTAACCTACATACAATCAGCGCTGGTGTTCCACAGGGAAGCGTCATAGGACTTATTTTATACCAAATATTTACAGCAAATGTACCATGCAACTGGAATATAGTCATGTCGACGTTCGCAGACCTTACTGCGATATTAGCTTTGCATATGGATCCTACACAACCAGCGGTACAACTACAAAGATCACTTAATAACTTACAGACATGCTTACACAAGGGCGCATAAAAATTAATGAGAATAAATTGACAGCAATAACATTTACTATAAAGCGCGATGATTCATCACCGATCACACTAAATGGCATACAAATTCCAGACAAACAAGAAGCTAAGTACCTCGGCATGTAATTAGACAGAAGACTCACATGGAAAACATACCTTACAAAAAGGAAAGAGTTGGATATCAGAATGGAAAACGTGTATTGGCTCTTGGGCAGAAAATCTAAATTGTCGCCAAATAAAAAAGTTTTAGTGTACAAAGTAGTGTCAACACCTGTGTGGACTTATGGAATCCATTTCTGGGTTGCGTAAAAACATCGAATATTGAAATTATACAAAGATTTCAAAGCAAGACTGTTTGCAGTTTAGCAAACGTAAAATAGTATGTCAGTATAAATAAAAGGCTTCACGCTAATCTCAAGGTTTCATGGGTCAGAAACGAAATCAGAATCATTCTAGTGTGTTGGTGACAAATGTTTTAGAAGATGGAAATAACACTCGACGTTCAAATAGTCAAAATAAAACTAGACTTTACTCATTAGTTATTAGTAATTACAGGGGATCGCCGTTGGAAGACATTCTCTTGTCATGTTATATAGTATTAGAAACTGTCACATTTGCCTTTTAGTTCGAAAACTAGTAAATATAATAGTAAAAAGACTTATCAACTAACGGTTTTAAGTCTTATTAAAGTAGCCCCTTGGCTATGTATGCATTACTGGCACCGTTTTTAGAGGTTTCATCCGGGATACTTTTTAACACATCTGCCATAGTCCTTGGGATTACTGCAATATATTCATGATACTTTCCTGACAGTAATATTTTCACACGGGGAAAGAAAACAATCACATGACAACAAGAAGGGTAAATATGTAAATAATGACAGCACCGCCGAATTGCTTGTAAACGTTGCTTGTACGTCAATATAAAAGCTTTGGTTTATCTTTTGATGTTCAAGCAAACATTCGTAGTGCACCAAAATCTCTAGCATCAAAAATGGAATCAATATTGTCGTTATTTTGAAGGTTGTTGCTTCATTCTTTTGGAGGCTGGCGCTTCATTCTGGTAGCACCAACTTTCATCTCCAAGAGTAATGTTTAACAAAATGTATGACATCAAATATGGGTCCTTGCAACAGCTGAGCAGTAATTGTTCGTGTGGTCTTTTTCTGTTCTTCTTTTAGTGTGTGAGAGACTATTTTTACATTAAGTTTTGTTGTATACAATTTAGCGACAAGCATCCCTATTCCCTTTTAGATTGTCTGATATCATAAGCAGCAGGTAGCCGACTTTAAAATTGTCTTTGACTGAATCTCCTAAACCTTTTGTGCCATTTAAATTTTCACAATTTCCTTACTCTATCGTATTCCATTCTTTACTAAGAGTTTTTTTTAGCTTCACACAAAACTTAACGTCAACTCTCTGCGCGTAATCCGAATTCATCTTGTTACTCCTATAATTTTTAACTAAATGCTCCAAGAATAACATGGAATTACTGAGCACATCCCTACCATCTAGTGAGTTTACATGGAAGCATTTCTAAGGTCATGCTTATTCAGAACACATATTCGGTGACTGAATAACACCAATTTTATGTGTTTCAATGTCACAGGCGAAGAATTAAAAATTCAGTCCTAGAACCTTTCTGATAAAGGTTGTATCAAATTTGAATTCTAAGTGATAATTTCTGTTAGGGATTGCACGTGCATTAGTAAACTTTTCGATAGACCTGAAGAAAATTTGTTACGAACTTTCCTGCGCACAAGTTTTTAGATGTATCTCGAAAGCCAGTCTTTCAACCATAGTCTGTTTCTTGTGCTATTTATAAAGAGCAGCAAAGAACTTCACTCGTATTTTAATAATGTCTAGAAACTTCGCAGCGCCTTGCGTTAACAGTCCGACGTCAGAAGATGAATGCATTAGCAGCCGAGTTGAAGCACTTAGTTCGTGCCTGAAATGATGAAACCCCGCCTAGCGCGAATTCTCGCACTATTCGAAGTGTTGTAAAACGCTTAACCTCCGTTGACGCAAACTGCAGGGTCGGTGAATTATAAACAGATAAGTCCCGGAGCGAAACCGTGACCGTAACGACATTGCACCATAAAAAACAAATTTTCCGGCTCTAAATCAAAGGCGCATCGCACTACATGAAATTTCAGCCAGTATTTTAGCGGCAGGTTCCGTCCGCTCCGAAGTGTGATATAACCGTCGACGGCTAATGCGCGCTAGGTAAAATATAACGGAGCTTTGATACATGGCGCCACTCGACAAATCCTCTGTTTGTACATTAAACCGAACTTAACCGTGGCGTAACGGCGCTTAGTGCGACGATTGTTGCGGACGGACTCTTATTAAGATGAATGCGCGGGGCGCGCAAATTTGGCGCTGCCTTGGAATTACCTTTGGCACCTCGCGGTGCCGAAAGCGCGCGTCCTCGCTGCTCTGCAATATTTTGCGCGAAATTCAGGCTCCTAATAAAAATCAGTATATCAAAGTGACAGAGCGATATTTTAGAGGATCTAACACGTGGTGAAAACTAAAATGAGGGTATAAATTTTCATAAAGGTTTTTAGATTTCAAAACATAAATTACGCTTGGGGTAAGGAGAGCGAACTAAAGCGCGATGTACATAAATTATGGTTCTGCAAAGAGATTACAGAACATCAAAATTGGGCAGACAACAAAATAATTTTTTACTGAACGCAGACCTTACTACTTTTTGTTACATTCAGACCGATACAGATGCTCGAAAATTTTAGAGAGAAAGAATTTGCGTTACTGAAATGTTAATTTTCATAAGAACTGAGTTGATTTTTTAAAGAATTATTTGAATTTAATTTTTTAATTTATGTTTAGTGTCTAGATATAATTTTTTTAATTTCACCTAATTCAACTTTAGATTGGGTAATTTTTCCGCATCCTGTATTTCCAGCATGGGAGTTGCTAGAAAACGAGGGAAAAAGTATTTCATAAAGCTGAAATGTCGGCTACATATGTCGCTTTATTTATCTAAAATGACTAATATCAAACTCATAATATCATTAAAATGGAATCTGATTTTTTCTTATTTTTTTTAATAACCAATGAATAGTAATATTTTAATATGATACATTTTACCTCTAGAATCACAGCTTTGAAAACAAGCAGGATATTCTTTTCTCTCCAATGGATTGGCTGCAAGCACACAACATAAAAATGCAGTATTTGTGTTTTGAAAAATTATGCAAAAGCGAAATATCAATTGTGAGCTTCAATTTTTCTTATTCTTTTATTTTCAATTGCTAATTTAGAGTCTACTTAATAAAGAGTAATAAGTAAATAATGTGACAAAGTTAGTATTTGACACTAGTAGGGCACCATCCACTGACGGATGTCCAGGGGTCTTTCAGTGAGATCTTCCGGCCAAAGACTATCTAATCTTCTCACCTCAGGTTGGTGACAATAGAGGCCGGCAATAAGATGTTGTTTTGTTGTGAAGGGTTTGATTGCTCACGGCAGAAGTACAAAGGGTTTTCAATTGACAGAACTGAAGAGTTCAACCGCTTGTTGCCACCCCAAAGTTCGATACCGTAGGACCATATAGGTGTTAGGATAACCTTATAGAGCAAAAGCTTGTTTTATAGTGTCAGTTAGGAGTGACGTCTAAGCGTGCAATACATATTTTTAATCTTTATATTAAAATGTATTTTAAATTTTATATGGACTTTGCAGGTAAGTCGTTGGTCTAAGCGAAGTCCTAAATATGTCACCTCAGTTTTTATTAGTATGAGCTGGTTATAAATGGTGATTTAAGAAATTATATATATCAAACTCTTAGGTTTAATAAAAACACTTCATTTCAGTTATACACTAAAAAATACAATTTTAAATAATTAAAGTAAGACAAAGTGCAGGCAACGCTTTCGACGGTTGACAACTTAATACTGCCTCTGTTGTCAATTATAAATGTATTTATATTAATCGTAGGCTTTCCTACTTTTTAAATGTTTTATTAAATAAGTGATTAGTATTTATCCTTAGGCTAGTAAATACAAATAACTAAGTAAACACAAATACGTGACTAAGTGTGTCTGTTAGTGGCTTACTAATGTTGTCGTCTAATGACTAATACATAACGCTTCCTTGCCTAAGTTGACAAACGAGGGTAACGCAGTTTGACAGACCTCGGTAGTTTCTCTTATAGTGGCTGCTCCTTCTATATTTCTTTGTTTACGTAACTTAAAATATGTCCCTAAAGCTATTCTTGTTATTATCCTTACTAACGACAATAAGTTATGAAACCATGAATGGTGGCTTGGTACGGAGGGCGATTCCTGCAGGTTGCCAATTAGCTGGTGGACTTTGTTTAAACTTTTCTTCGTCCAACTTTTGTACAGAGATCGGCGTTTATAGAGGTGTTTTCCTATGCTGGGCTATCATTTTATGCGGTAGATCGAAAACCTCTTCTTCATGTATTGTTTTTTCTCTCTAGTATTTTACATCGTTTATACTGATTGGACATATTTTCATGACGACTAAACTAGGGTAGTTGAGTATGTATATTTCTTCGTCGTCGCAGAAGCATTTCACTCTGCTGATTTCTTAGAATAACCAGCAGTATGTGGTGAGATAGCTTTCTGTTTATTTTATATAACAATTTGCAGTGCCATACCTTGTCGAAAGCTTACTGTATATTCAAGAAAGCGGACACACACATTTTTCTCTCTAAGATTATGACATTGCTAAGTGGTTGAGTGTTCGCGGAAGCCAAACTGGTTAATGAGAATGAGCTCTACTAAAGGTGATATTTCGAAAATTGGGTATAACAGTAAGCGTTCGATATTTTGAAAAGTAGAGGCAGTGACCTTATCGGTCGATAAGATTTGAGTTGTTGCGGGGGTTTTCCTGGCTTAGCGGTCATGGTTATTATTGCAAGCTTTTATTGTATGGGAAAGTGAGAGATTGCAAACAAACAATTACAGATTGTTGTAATGAGCACTGGTGCTTTTTTGGGGAGATAATTTAGTATATTTCTCACGATAAAGTCATACCTAGAAATTTTAAAAGAATTGGTTACTTTTATTTGTCTACACATTTCCGCGGGTGATATTGGTCTTAGTAGAAGGGATGAATGTCCGAAAGAGCTGAGAGCGTCCTCTAGCTTTGTGTCAAAATTAATATTATTGGTTGATAATGAGGTGAAGACATGTTTGAGATGGTCTCCAAAGGTATTGGGGTTTCTTCATTAGATTGATCCCAGCTTCCATCTGATTTTCTTAGAGGTAGTATTGAGGTAATGCGTCTTTTGAATTTTTTGGTCGCTTTTCAGATAGTATGGTTTTCGGGCAATAGATTAGAAATGTAATAACTAAATGTTGCATTTTTGTTTTCTTGACTAACATTGTGAAGTTGTCATTTAGCGCGGTGTCTGCTTTTTTCTGCTACAGCTGTCTAATATATAGCGGTATATTGTGATCGAGCGAATAGTTTGACAGGCAGCCTCTGGTATGAGCTTTGTGATGTATTCACAGTAGGTTAGTTCGCCAGTCGACATGCAGCTCAAGTAATTCTGCTGGATAATGTGGAAAAGTGCTTGTTCCTTAGGTTATATCAACCTGAAACCTCAAGCGGTATACTTGGCATTCCACTCACCTGATACTAAAAAGCGAGGTTCAAGTGGGAATAAGAATTATTTGAACTATTCAGCAGTAAAGGGGTACCTAGATGGACAATAGATGGCTCTTACAGTCAACGGTCAGGGAAATAATTTATCTTTAGGAAATAAGTAATACATACAATACAGTTTTGTTGTCGTTTAAAAAGAAGGTTACTTAATGAATATGATTTTTTAGCCTGTTTGAGTTCCACGCCGCTAATCGTAGTGATTTAGCCATTATTGTGCTAATTTGTTAATAACAGTAGTGAACAGTTAATACCATGCTATTCTGATTTAGTAGTTGAGAGAACACGCTTTTGATATCATTCAGAAAGGAGGTAAGTTTGCCTGCAATATCGTCCATTGTTCTTAGATCTTTTAGTTGTAATTTGTGAGTGGGAAGAGGTCTAGGGAGGTCATACAAAAATTGATGATTAGTTGTTGGAAATTATGACAGTTATTTTGGTGGGTGACTGTTTTCGACAAAGTTATGTATTTTTAAATATAGCCTTTGTAATAGCGAGATGTTCGCTATTATTTTTATTTGATATCTAGACTATTTTTTTTGTAAAAAGTGATTGGTACCGGTAAGTTCCTGTTCTGTGTTAATGTTTTCATCTTCATCGATTTCATTACAAGTCGAGAGTAGGCTGCTATACAATTATTATTAAAATTGGGTATGTTTGAAGTTATAATTTAAAATAGGTGTTGTTGGTAAGATTAAGGCAATGAAAGCTGATTTTGGTACGTTTAAGATAAGTGAAGAGTTAATTATATTTGACTTATCTCGTTAACGAAGTCTGACATTGGTGTGGCTGGCGTTGAATTGCTGTTTTCGCTTGAGAACTTATCCAGTTGTTTGAGTAATTGTTGGATGGTCCGGCTATAATCACGGCTGACAACATTTCACTTCATAAAGGTCTGTTGGTGTGATAAAGGTAAACAAAATAAATTTAGTTTGTAAGACCACGATATCTTTATATTGTAAAGGTCAATCGAAGAATGAGCTTCAAATAAAGAAAGATTTAATTCACTACATACACATCAATATCCTAGAAATAAAAATTGCCCTAGAGAAATTGGGAGCTTGCATGACTGGCGTAAAGCTTAAGACAGAAGTCAAAAGAAAACTTACGATATTATTCGTAGAGTAATTCAAACAAATTTTAGCTAATATTTCATTACTCGAAAATACGTAAATCCTGTTGAAACAATGCGAGTTAAACTAATCGGAGAATGTGATTATTTGATCTGGACAGTACGAGAATTTTTTATTGGAAAAATAGCAGTGTTTTGTTATTGCCAAAGCAACATTAAACCAAACATTATCGTGAAAAAGCATCGGTTTTAGCGTTTGTTAGCTATTACAGGTCTTTTCTGGTACAAATTTTTATCTTAAGTAACGGTTTCAAACCCTCTTGATCTCACTAGATCTAGAACATCACCTTGCGGCCATGAATATTGCGCTTTAGCTTTGAAGTGAGTGGTTTTTCAGGGTTCACACAAGATTTTTGCGCTTGAGATTGATGACTCGGTTTGATCTCAGAAAAAGTTTGAGTTTGTTTCATTTATTACACAAAAGTCAAGTAGATCAGACGATTTGATTGATAAATGATTTATCCCTAAATTGTTGATGGCTTCTCTATCTAGAGTCGTAGTAACACTAGTACTCAATTAGAAATTAGTTCCTGCAATAATCTGCTTTTATTCTTCGAAAAAAGTGCTCCCACTGCTCTTGCTTGATGTTGGAGAACAATACACCGCTATTGGTACTATAATAACTTGAATATAATTTCTTTTATGTGCAAGGAGTTTATAACGTTTGATAGAGTTTCTAATAGTTATAACTACACCTGCAGGGGTGCCGCTATTAGGCTGTTATTTGTCGTACACTACGTACCTTGGTATTTTTAAGTAGCCCGAATTTTTAAAAGTTTTTAAAACTCTATCGCAATACATAAGTACAAAGTTATTTTTCACATAATGTTCTAACTTAAAAATCAATAGGTAGCTTTTTGGTTTTGCTGGTAAAATAAAACTGGTTGTGGCAACCAGATAATGCACACGAGCCCTTGGACAGCAATATTATTGTCAAATCTCTGGCCTCACAGTTTTTTTTTTAGTAGCCCAAACAACTGGCAATCAAAAAGCCATAAATTCGAACTACAAGAGGGATGTTTCGGTATATTCCACATATTTGGGAAGTTGTATAGGGCTGGAATCTATCTTATAGATACTTCTAAATAATCAGTAATTATTACACTTATTTTGACCCCAGAGTATTTTCCCTAAACTATGAATTCAGCCATTTTAAAATTTAGGACAGTTTTAAGCTATTTGTTATGAGAAGCTCAGAGCTTTGTTTCTCTTCTTTTACCTTACAACCCGTAAAGAAAAAATACGGTTTATATTTCATTCATCTAAGTAACCAACATATGGAGTTATTTTTAGTACTTGTTTATTGAAGTCTTAATTATAGAAGTTTCACTCCATTGCCGGTAGGGTAAATGGTCTTTGAACCGAAATTCTTACGCCAACTATATTGTGTATAAATCTAAATGCAAGTTCTCATACAGTCTACTCCATACACTATAACAAAATATTTACGATGTTATGGGAGTTTTTGGCTTTCAGATACACTATCAGGTACTACGACAATATTCTCAGTTGATTGCGCTGTAAGCAGAATATTTCGACTTAATAAATTGCGTAATTATAAAATATATGGGCGAAAGAAATATAATTTTTTTATATATCTGTTTTATTATCAATTAGAATTTACATTCGGTGGGCTAATTTGATAACATAAAAGCTTAATATCAAAGTTTATATTGGCGGGATAAGAACTCTTCCATCGAGGAGTTCTATGGCTTCCCATTTCAAGTTAAATGGGTAACACCTTTTAAATATTCGGTTGCCTGCTGCTGCATAAGTGGTTAGGATGAGGGGGTTTCTAGCTTATCATTGGGTCTATTGCTGTGTTGTTGAATGACATTTTAGACAAAAAGGATGTTAAGGTCATTGTTTAACATTTGGTTGGATATGTACCATGGCGTATTGGTCATCACTCGAAGAATGTTAGACACGGATCTTTGGATAATTGCAAGTTTTGATTTGCTAGTATAGCCCCAGAACTTAATATCATATGTTCAGATAGGTGCAATAATTACTTTATAAACCAGAACTTTATTTTCAAAGGGCAGTTGAGATATTCTGCCAATTAACCAGTTTAGATTTTTGAATCGTAGGTCAATTTGTGTCTTCTTCTTTAATATATGTTTCCTCCAGGTCAGTTTCTTCTCAAAGTCTAGTCTTAGATAACGTGCTAATAATGCGGTAAGATAATGACATTGTTGATTCGATACTAGTATTATTTATGTTAACTTGGTTTTATTAATTTTAATTCTAGTTAATCTACCCTTGTATAAGGTTAAGGTCTTACATCGTACTTATAAATATGCAATTATTGAGTCTTCTAGTAATATATAGCTCTTGTTCTACAATATCAGTAGGCTTCTTTGTCATTTATGGAAATTAGTAACGCCATAAACAAACATAGAGGTTTTGGGTGTTATTTTTATTAGATGTTTTATTATTGTTTAGATTCAGAATATTAAATTTATTGTTCAACTTTAGTTCTTCTGCAGCAGGTTTCTTGTTGGAGAATGTTTTTCTTCTTTTAATGTTTTTTACCACTTGCCATATATATATTTTTTATTTAAGTTTTCAGTTTCCAAGTTGATAATATTCTTACCAGCAGTGTGTTGTTCAGTTGTTGTATTTGTTGGTGTGAAATTTGTTGCAAAAAGTGCTATAACTGTTGCTGCGAATTTTACATGTAGGTATTATTCAATAGCTGATATGAACATTTTTGAAATAATTGTGGTTTTTCATATAACTTGATGATAGCTTTATATGTTGTAGGTTGTACATAAATTAAGGTTTGTCTTCCGTGGGAAACATTTTTATACTTGTTTAAATACGTACGTATTTATTTTTAGCATTTAAATGTTAAATATGCGTACATATAATGATTACACTTATTACTTAAGGATTGGCCTTTCGATCACAGTTTTGTCACTTTAAACTTGCACTCCTGATACACACAACATATCAAATTAAAATTGAAATTATTTTGTGATTTTTTCAAGCATCATAAAAATAAAAATATACAAAGTTACTTTTATAGATAACCTCTCAACTTAGAAAAACATTTTTATTATATTACGTCTTTTTCAACGAGCCCGTAGTTTTGTTTCGTTCGAAAGATGATATAAGCAATTTTAGTAGCTGTTAATTTATGGTTATCTCAAGAAGGTGATGAAAAATACAAACATGTTTTTAATCGCCCTAGTTCTCAGGTAATGTCGTTGGTATTCATTTTAAATTGCATTTTATTCCTTTCACAATTGTTTATACTTATCTACACTTGACTTCTTAAGTGCACTATTCACAAACTCTGTTTTGTCTTTTAAAAATTTCGATCGGTTATAACAAAACTATTCTTTCTCCCGTCGCAAAAAACTTAACAATCCCTTACGCAACGGGGGATATCTCTTGATTACGTCGTGATACTGACTAAAAAATGGTAGTACAAGATGCCTTACATCTTTTATTTGCACCCTTACTTATAACGCTTTGAAGTTACAGGGCACGTAAATATAAATTTCTGTCCAATTTTGTTTTTAAATATACAATTAATTTATTCTTTATTAAGAGTTAAGTATATTGCGTCTGGAAGTTTTTATTCTTTATTTTTTGATTAGTTTGTTTTTGTATTACTTAAACTTAATTTGATTTTGTTTTTTCATTTTGCTGCTGTCTGTAGGATTCAACGATAAAATGTAATAACATTTATCTACGTATTTTAAAGCAAAATTTAATATTCTTGATGAAACGTTATTATGGTGTCTAAGACTGGTCCTTCTATTATCATTTAAAGCTGTGCTCGTAACTTTTAATATTTATATTACTTGGCAACTTTATTGTATCCCCTGTTTCAAATTGGGCAAACTTTCTTATAAAGGACAACTTCGCGTGCTGTTAAATACTTGATGAAGGACTTTTTTAGAATACCTCGGGGGAAACTCCCTTGACACCGTTATTCTGCTTAACGAGTCGTTTCAAATTAGCAACTCTTTGGATGGGTGACCTCTGATTAAGCCGTCGCACGCAAGAGGATGTTTTTTAGCTTGTTACATCGAGCTCCGCTTAACGTCGAACATTTTTTAATTATAATTACGTTTTTATTCTACGTTAATTGAAAGATATAACAGAATATCACGATAAATTCCACAGAGAACATAAACTCGCAAATTGAGTTATCATGGCTAAAACAAAAAATAAATAATAAATTTTCACTGCGCAAATTAGAAATGAAAGATTTTATAGGCCTTAATTAAGTTTTATTGCTCAAGTATCGGTGCGCTTCGTGTAAATTTATCGGTGGGTATTAAAATATAAGCCTGATTAAAGAGAGGTTGCTGTTATTGCAGGGTCTGCATTCATATTCAATTTTCGCTAGGCCCTGTTTCAACTCGCGTTATTGTGTTGAGTAGATTGGAGGCGATAGCGGTTATAGATTGCGCTGTTTAATTAAGCGTAGTGGATTTGTGATGCGCTGATTATTTTTATAATAACCTCGAGTAACTACAACACATATTGTATATGTATGGAGGTAAATTTGTTATTAGTGGAATTCAGAATATAACTGCGTACTGCAGATTATTGGTGTTCTGACTGACCAGGCCGAACTACTGAGTGCTTAAAAATTTGTGGAACTTTTGTAAATTGCGTCTCTGAGAAGCTGAAAAGATGTAAAATATTCTAGATTTTTATTAAAAACTTGACTTTTACTGCTTTTTAATTTTCAACCTTCAAAGAGAGACAAACTTATGAAAAAACATTTCGAGGACTAAACTTCCAATTTTTTATCTTTGAGTCATAAAAAACTTAAAAGATCATTTTTGGGATTTGGTGTATTCTCAAGTATTGCAATAAATGGATTATTTAGATTTCTAAAATATATCCCCTAAGAATGGAAAGTAGGATACAATATTGGAACTCGGAAACATTAGGTACACTGCACATCATTGGATACGAACCAGAACAAACTTTTTATTGTTGTGTTTGGGTGGTTGCAGCACGAGTTAGGTCATTAGATAGGAAGTTTTTTATTATTTTTTTATTTAATAGCTGTGTATTTATAACTAGTCGAATGGCTAGTAAGCAAATGTAATCTTATATATACATTGACATGAGAAAGTCGCGCAGTATAGATTCCTAGACACTGATTAATACTAGTTAAAAAGGTCTATAGTTTTTCATCTATTTAAATGTTTGGTGATATTTTCATTGAGCACTAATACATTTGTATAATTATGTATTTCGCTCACATAGTTATGTATTTGTTGATTTTTTTGCTTGCAGACGAACAATCCCGTATTGGCTACAGTCAAAGGGTTTTGGTTTGAAATTTTTGTAGTACAGCAATGTTCAAGGGTTTCACACATCCTCATAGAATTGTACACTAACACTTTGTTACTTATTGATAATTTAGATCTTCGTCGCAGAAGCCGATTCGTTTTCTTAATTTTGAGGTTCAGTTTCTTTCTCTTTTTTTTGTGATATAAACTCTGTACGTTATTCTCCTATCCAAACTCATGATAAGATATTGAGGTCGCCTTTAATTGGAATTTATGTTCCGTTCAAAAAGAGCTGAAGAATAGTAACGTGCTTTGTGATGAAAGTTGTGGCAGTTGATTTAGTTCTATTTGGCTACTTATTGAGTCAAGGTAACTTTGTAGAACAACCGATACTTGGGAAAGATCATAGCGGGACACTAATAAAGCAGGGTTGTCCGCATATGTAGTCGTAACAATTATTTATAGGAAGATCAAATGTGACGATTAGTGATATTGAAATCTGCATTAATTGTGAATACTAGATAGCATATGTTATGATACTTCAATTAGGTAAGATTTAATAGAAGGTATTGACTATTTAATTTTGTTCTGTCTGAGGAATGCCACTACTCTGTAGAACTATTGTATAATAGAATATTGCTATCTAAAACTAAAGTGATGTTGTGGGATTAATCCTTAATTTTCTATCATGAGTATAAATTTCTTTGGTATTAATCTGCCCAATACTTTTAATAATAGTTTCAACAAGGTTATTGACCAATATGAGAAAGCTTTATGAGCAGATTTAGCCCGGTTTAGGAATAATAATTATTTGGTCAAATCACCATTGAATTAGAAAATACTTTAACTTTATGAAACCGATAAAAAAAAGTGCGATACCCATTATTACCATGCGAGGCGGTTCTTTTAAGCATTGTTGGTAAATAAAGTCATATCCTGAAGCGTTTGATATTTTTTTAAACGGAATGTGCTGAACGGTGAGCTGAGTTGTAAGGGAGCCTACAGATAGTTTAGAATTCTACTTTATTCTTCAAGTGTAGCAGCAGTTAAAATATAGTTGATAGATAATTCACAAACATTTTTCTTATCTGTTGCTGTTCATTCTGTCGACTTTACAAATTGGTGGAATAGGATATATGAGACGTTTGAATTTGCTGGTAGCTCTTCTTAATGTGTTCTCATCATGAGATGGAAAAATTTGTTAAATATCCGTTAAATGTTTTGTTTCTCCATTCATGTAGTGCCTGTTAAATCAATGGTTAACCTACTTAAACTGTTTTTGTTAAGTGGAAAATTCGTTCACTGACAAACTTTTCTGACTTCCTTTTTCAGCAAGTTTTCTATTAATTTATCGTTGATAAATTTCTATGTTTGCTTTTTCGCAAATAGATGGCACATCATAATGAGTTATAATAATTATTAATAGATCAACTGCAGAATTAATATCGTCATTTAGAGAAACTTCAATAACTTTATTGGCAGTTAGATACTCTGTACATTTTCTGAAGTGTTTGGTAATGTCAGAAATGCTTATTGTAACTATTATGGATAAATAATAAAAAAAATATTAAAACAAATGTCTAGTTTACAGTACCTCGAGGATGTACCTTTGGTGGCAAAGAAATTTACATCAGGTATTTTATTTAGGTTCAACAATTGATGTGTAGTCTGTAGTTATTTACCTGCATAGAATTGAGGAGTTCTCGACCTTTAATGGCAGATATCAAAATCTGTTTCTAACTTTTAGAAAATTGCTGCCGTATAAAATATATATCCGAACCGTGTATGACTGTTACTATAAGTAAACTATAGAAGTTCCATAGAGCCCATATACGTATTCACAAGAAATTTATTATCATAATTTTTTATTTAGCTAGGTAAGAAGATTTAATGTCATAGTGTTTTGGTTTGTAAGTTGGACGAATATTGTCTCGAATTTAATCGTTGTTATTTGTATCTTAAGCTTGGTTATTTGTTCCGTGAATTGATGAGATATGGAAGTAGCTTATATTGCACAGCTTTTAATTGCATACGTGTTTTCCAGTTATTGGTGTGTTTATTTTCATTGGATCTTATGTATTTAGGGGAGCTACTAATTTGCTCCTATTTAGTTGTATTTATTGGCATCCAGGACGAGAGCTTCCTTCCAATCAGTGAAATTGTGTTTTTATTTGCATTTAACACTTAAATACGGCTTAGCACAGTCACTTTTGCTAAGATCACAAGCCTAATGCCTTGTGCACTGAATAATTATAGTTTTTCTTCTCGGTGTAGAACTACCAACTGTCTATTGGTCATTTCAGTATTTTATTTTTATACATTTTTATTATTCAAAGCAGATTCAAGATTAACATGAAATATAGGTATGGGTTCTTTTGTTTACTTTATTTAATTCGTTTTTAATTTTATCAGTGTTTAAAGAAGTATGTAGATTCCTACTCTAGAGGCCCTTTTGTATTTTAATTGTAAAATTTAGTATAAAAGTGCTGTTTTGTGTGAATGGCATAAAGCCAAATTAAACTAATCGTTGATTTTAAAATACGGGTTGCTATGTAATATTAGGAATTTTCAGTTGAGGAAAAACATTCTGCATAGGTAGAATTTATTATGTTTAATATTTACTGACTATAAAGTTTAAAGTGAATGTGTACACTGAATATAACTTGAGGCAGTCTGGTTCTCTGTTAACAGTAATCTGTTGATTCGATAATAAATGGAACTGTATATTTGTTTTCGGTATTCAAATTTCCTTTATCTAATTCACGTCCTTAAAAGAGTGAAACAGAGTGAGATATTGCAACTTAGAAAATTAAGACAAGTGGTACATTATTTTTATAGTATCATTTAAAACAAAATACTTATTCGAAATAGGGACTTCGAGGTGAAATATTAAAATACAGTTTCATAAAGCCGGCAACATTAATTTGGTAGGGAATTTAACAAACCACGATATCTCATATAATGATGAGATAAAAATCAACAAAGCCAGACAGCAAAGGGAATGATCCAACATTTGCAAAAAAGACTAGGACATTTGATAACAGTGGTTGAAAAAGAGAAATGGCAAGATAAGAAAAGTATAGAAAAGGGGAGGAAATAAACAGGAATGCAGAAAGAGAAAAAGGAGGAAGAAGGAAGGGATTAAGAAGGGTATTTCAATGGACAGAAGCCGAGACAAAATAAAGAAGGAACTGTAGAGAATTTAAAGTTACAGAGAAGACACAGGAAGGTTATATAAATTCTCAGTTGATATATAATATATGGTAAACAAAATATTATCATCTTATTTTTTATTAAAAAAAATGTAATTTAAGGGGTTGCAGCTTTAATTTGTTTGTAATTGAAACGGCATAATTTAAAAAAATCTTTAACTTTAATACTTTTTCAGCTTCAATACCATAAATTGACCATTACAAGTATTTGCAGAGTTCAAGAAAAACTTTTATTTTAAGACCTTGAGAGGAGAATTTTTATTCAAAAACACAGTTACTGCATTATGTTGAATTTATTTATGTAAAATATTTGATTTACTAGAAATTTACAGTCCTAAAAACAAGAAATTAAATAACGTGTTAACTTCTCAAAGATACATAAATTGAGAGATGATAGTAAATGTATACTAATAAGCATTATTGCAAAATACCCCAAAATTGCTTTTAGTTCTTGAATTGACTCTTAATCCAAAGAATAAAATTATAAGCAGTGATATGTAGTAGTTTACTTGGTTAATCAAACATTACAAATTAGAAATATTGGACTCGCAGGTGGAATTTTTCAATATTAATATTTATTTTAGTTTCGTTTACTGTTATGTAGTGGAAATGTATCTTTGTTTTTGAAAATAATGTCAAATTGCTGTAGTATACCAAACGTAATTTTTATAGCTTGTTGGGCACACTCATTTTCTTTCAGCAATTAGTCCCTTTCGCTGGAAAATACTGTGTGTAGTTGATATTCAGCATAAAATTGTTTTCTGGAATATATTTTCTTAAATATATTTTTAAGCTAGCCATCAGCACAGATGATTACTAAATGAATACTAAAGCTAACTAAATGTTTAAATATTTTTATCATTTTAGCTCAAATGTTTAAGAGTGTTAATAGCAGAAAATTCCCGGATAAAACGATAGAACTGATAAGAAAAATGTTAATTTAAATATGCCATCGAAACCCCAACTCTGTTATTACTTCTATATTTCATATTTGCTACAATTAAATTGCAGTTACTTTATATTTAAAATATGGCAGTTTGTGCAAGTTAAATATACCTTTTCATAATTGATTACGTCCGATTATTTTATACTTGACTTTTGAAATATCAAATTACTTATTATTGGTGAAAAATAGTCTCAAAAACTAAAAATAAATTATTAAAACGCAGCAATAGTCAATTAAAATAACTGCAATTTCTAAATTAGTATTAACTAATTTTACACTGTTCTGTACTTGAACCAAATTTTATTAAATGACGCTGTCATCGCTTTCTGAATCGAGCTGGTGTGTAGGACACCTGTTAATATTTGTCAGTGGTTAGCAGATGCTTTACGCCTATTTGCGTTAGTTATCTGACCTTTACTTTGCAGACTTTCCCTGATACCTTACTTGATAATTCCAAACCTGCTGTGACAGGAATTGAATTTAAGCAGTACAATTTGAGTGCCGAAAAGGGACGGTGCGTTCACTCGGTTTACCGTGATGAGTGCTTGTGTGCTGTGTTAACTGAAAGAAGACGTCAAAATGCAGCAGAGACGCAGAGAAAGTTTTCCAAAGGTAACAATTGTTATTCAAATTTTTATAAATAGTTAACTTTATATCTTTTAAAAGTGGAAATTATATAAATTTTACCACATTTGAAAAATATTTAGCAATAATTCTAACTTATCTATTTTTATTTACTATTAACACGTATATTTGTTTCTTAACTCGCTACTTGATGCTATATGCGAATTTTCAAATATTATAAAATAAAGTGTACAACGTTTATATAACATACGTAGGCGAATCAAATATAAATCGGAATTTCTCGATGTGAGTTAAAAGGAGAGGGGCTTCGCTTCCGAGCATTGTAAGTGGAGATCCTTAAAAAGGATTTTTCCTGTGCATTATCGCTTCTTTAGTCAGTAATCCGTTGTCGAAGCAAGAGATGCCCAATTTCATTGCGCAACACATTATTAAGAACTTTCCCACAATTGGAAAATTATTAATTCAACAACAACACCCTTAAAAAACTCGAGTATATGCGTAGCAGGAATTTTAATTTATACTCTATTGTATATTGCATAAATAAGTAGTAAAGTTAATGAAGATAGAGTGGTCGTAATCTGTAAAAAACCTGCCACGTGAGCGCTGCGTAAAATGTTTGATGTCGAAAATTATTTTGGATGAGTCTATTCGCCTAAAAAAGGGGAGTTGCGTCTCAACATTTTCGAATTATTTATTTTGTTTTCAAAGGCTTAAAAGAAATCAACCGGTGTCTTTTTAAAGATAACGTTACATATTTTTCCTTGTATTGTTTTAGTAAGTCAGTAATGTACATTTTACTAAAGTTAATTTCTAACCTTAAAATCAGATTATGTTATTGTGGGTATCTGGCTAAACAGGCCCGGCTGGCTATGTTGTCTGCAGGTTTCCAACAAAAAACATAAAAAACAATATCGAGGTACTTGCAGAATCAACAGATTTTCTTAGTTGGTCAATTTTATTCATAATTTTGAACCCGAATGGTACGTCACTGGTTTACACGTGTTTGTTGCAACTAAATTCATAGTTACGCAAAATTAGCTTAGCCGTATCTCTGTCCACAGGTCTTTTGCAAAAATCTACCGAATATAATATATCAAATACAGGATGCACCAAAAATGCATTTCATAAACGCCAAAATGTCTTTTCGCCTGCTCAATGAGCTAAAACCATCAAAGAATTATTTTCGAAAAGTATTTTGCTGTTTTTTGTGCGTTCTTGTGAGGGGTTGCCCGCAAAAAGTTATTTTTGACGCCCTAGGCCGGCAATTTTTCACCCGACTCTATTCAAATTTTTGCAAGGTGGGAACATGGAACAATTTATTTACAAATGATAACAGTGGAATAAGTCGATAGTAAGATATGCAAAACGATCCTGAAGAGAGGCAACCAAACGTCCGCTCAGAGCTCAGCTACGCCATATTTCATATCAGCAGTCTTTGTTTAGTCTCTGTTCAAATGTATAGTAGACGAGTAAATTAGGGCATTAAGTGACTTTGCTCTAAGATAAGACTCGCTCGCAAAAGAAACCATTATCAGATCGGGTCGGTTTTTTTAAATATATTTTTCAGTGCCTGCATATTACCATGTTGCGTTTGTTAGACGATGCTTGAACATTATTGAAGGTATTTAAAACGGGTTAATTATTTTGTTTTAATCTACTAATTTCATTAGATTACTGATTGTGGTAATAATAGCAACTATTGAACTAATTACCTTTAATTTAAATTTAAAAATTATTTAGAATTGCTACTATAAAATTCCTTTTTATATTTGTTTTTAGATTTCTAAGAACTTTAGAAATGTTAATTTCATAACATTGAATATTTATTGTTCACACAAATATTATTAGGTCTATCATAGTAGTTTCTGCAATTTGGATAGCTGCACACTTTCTAACGTAGATCACGTAACTAATAGGAAGTTGAAGCAACTGTCCAAATAACCAATAAGCCCGACGTTATTAACGCGCTTCCAATTTAGCATCTGTAAATAGATCCCTTAATACGCTTTACAATACACTACAATTTGATTGCAAAATATTAAATTTTTTGGGTTGTATTTTATAATGTAACAAATATATATCCACTTTTCATAAAACACTTAATTTTACCGATCTATTGTCTAAAATTTTTTTGAAAACGTCGAATTAAAAAACGAACTGTAAGTATAATCATTGCCAGCTTAAAAACCGGGAGTTTTCAAACATGGAATTTTAAAAAATTCTAATACCCAATGACTTCCACTTTTGGTGACTGCGCTTGTTCTATAGTTTCTTTATAATAATTTAATACATCGAGCCTATTATCGTTAGTAACCTGAAGCACTTAACATTGTAATTCTGAATCGGTCTAGAGGATAAACGGTAGGCGATATCGTAAAAAAACAGATTTTCCACGGTCCAAAGGTGACTATGCGACCACTTATGGCCTAGCCGTAAGTAACCGCGTGGGGAGGGAAATTTATGGACAGAAAAATTTTAGTAGAATATAAAAGGGTCGGTTTGACAGTTTATCACTTTTTCATTTACCTGTATAAGTGGTGTGGGTAGTATGGCTTAAAACCTATAATATAAAGTTATTTATGGCAATTTATTCTTTTCGATTTTTTGACATTGTACTTGTTTGATATTCTTAAAAAATTTTCCGAGAATATTAAATTCTGGGTAATGCACTTTAAAAAAATTTGAAAATGTTGCAAATTTCTAGCGGTATTCTGTACTGTTTTTATTATGTTACACATTTTTGAACATGTTAATTTTATTAAATTGTGTATCATCTGGCATACTGTTACAATGGTTAGTAAATTATTTGTTGCATATAGCTCGATATGACATTGTTTTAATAAACGCTACTATATGGACGTTTATTGGTATTATAAACTGATTAAAGGTTAAACAATGAGTAATCTCATTCTATCGCAAGTTCCTCTTATTATTGTGCGTCTTCCAACAAAGGTTAGCAATTACTTACTACGAATGAAGTAGTTTTCTCTCGTCTTTCTCACGTTTTCTATCAAATTTGTCTCTTTTGGTTAATATGTTCCGGATTTGAAACGTCAAAATCTTTTCTTTTGCCCTTTTCTAAACGTAGAAGTAGGATTTGTTAGCAGAGCCGAAAGAGGCATTGCGCGGAATTTTTATTATTGTGTAGGCATCTGCAACTTACAAAATCCCCGAGATTTTTCCAACCATTAATCCTTTATCTTAAATTATTATCGTTAAATGCTTTTAAACTAAGGATTCACTCAAAGTCACTCTCTGGGGGCTAATAATTTATTTATACAACAATTAAGTGTATACATAATAGCGTGCATTATACTCTACATTATCACCTTACTAATTCAAAGAAATTTATTCTCTTGAGTTTTATTTCTAGGTTTATGTTGTCAGCCACCTAGATAGCTTCGACGTTTGTCTACTGAAAAGGTCGTTGCTTATGACTCTTTGCGAACTGAATGATGATTTAGTTAACCGTATCTATTTCAAATTCTCGGTGAATTTTGTTGTTTCTGAAGTACCAAGGAACGTTTTTTATATTCCTTAGCACTTTATTCTGGAACTTTTCGATTATAAAGATATTAATCTTTTTGGCACAACCTGAAAACATGCCACATGTTTGTACTAGTTTAAGTACAGTAGTACTTTATCATATATTGTCAAAGCGGAATGTCTCTCAAGCAGCCAATACTTATTAGTTTTTTTTACCTGGATTTTTCAGTGAACTTTTGAGTCGAGAGTAATACCTAAGCATTTTGCTGGGTTCGCATAGGATATCTAAGTATTATTTATGCTTATAGATACGTACCATATTTGTTAGTGAGATTAACATTTACAGATTTAGTTTTTGGTTCAATTATTAATCTGATTAATAGGCATTTGTAAAGTATTTGTAACTTTTTTATGGCCTTTGCCTTGAGCCAAGACGATATCATGATCTGCATAAGTGTCAACTGCACTATGTTCTTTTGTAGGCATATCACTGATATAGATCAGGTACAAAACTACATTGTGATACGACTGACCCAATTTCTTGTATTCTATTCTAAAAAACCTGTCGGAAATATATAATTTTAATAGTTTGTTTTATTATTTAACTAAGAGAAAGTTTGAACTATATTTAGTCTTCATACCACACCTTGTCAAAAGCTTTCCCAACATCAAGAAAGATTGTTGAAAAGAGTTTTCTGTTCTTTAGTGATTTTTCAATAACATTAGTTTTGTGGATTTGCTCGAGAATTATTAGCAGCTTCAAAAATTTGAATTTCATAGGTTTCTTTTTCTCTCTCTAGAGTAAAAATTACTGCAGACCTTAAAATGCCTCCCTGAAATTTTCTAGCTTATACCAGTTGATTGAGCCTTTGATGAAATATGACCCATATAATCCGCAGTACTTTGTTAATATAACCTTTTTGATCTTACATAGCAGACCCGTGTACCAAATTTTATCAAACGCCCAACTTATAGTAATAAATACAGAAGAACAATACCTTTCGATATGTAAATCGCGACTGATTTTCATATGTATTTGCTCTACTCATAAAAATCAAATTCATTTTTCAAGAATTGGCTTTAGATTTTTTAATAATATATGTCAAAAACTTTGGATATGAAAAGTAATAAGTTATTAGGTTGATATGAAGTTATTTTCCCCAGATTTTGCTAGGCTTTGTTAGCGGTAGCCTCAGTATAGGTTGGATTAAATAAGTACTCCTGCCCTTTCCAACTTTCAAAATTGGGTTTGAAGTTTGATAGAGCTTAGTTGCATCCTTAGAATTTCTAGTAGTTTATAACTTGCTGATTTCAATGGTTTGGCATACCTTCCCATATCAATTGTAGTATGGATTGATTGAGTTGTTCAATAGCATTAATTATACCATGTTCTTCGTTTTTGAGGAACAGATAATATAATAACTGTATTCTTTCGGTAACCAGCTTCAACTCAAGTGTCTTGTAGAAACTGTTAGGAGGTTTTCGTATTTGTAATACCTGAATACTATACGTAATAAGTATTAATCTGAGAACAAATACAAGTAAGATTTAATTTTTAAATAATTTGAGCAGGTTTCTTTAGTGACACAAAACATATTGAAAGCTAGCACGTAGATGAAAATGTGGATAAATAGAGTAAATTCTATTCTTCTGATACATTTGTTCCATACCTCGTGCTTGTTATTTGGTGTTATAATCTGTCTGTATACCAAACAAGATCGAAGGGTGTCAAAAAGAGATACAATATTTTTTTTAATTATATAAAGGGAAGGATAATAGGCAAAAAAGTTTGAAGTTTTTAATATTTGAGTGCGCTTTTCGTGATGAGTTAGTTACAACCTGAGGTTTGGCTATTAGCATAATATCTATGTGGTGTATAGATAGGAATGTTTAAAAATTCTAGCTCTGTAGAGATGGAATGTTATTGTTCTAAAGCGCATGAATGTTAAGCTTTATGATTTATTTTATAAGAATTTTAAGTGCTGTATATATAATCAACGGTAAAGCAAACTACTAAAATTTCTGTTTTACTATTTTATAGTCCTGCATTTTAAATAAATTTTCCAACTATCCCAATTGCTTTATATCTGTACTTATCAACTTCCTTTGTTGCTTATCTGTGATTGCCTTTAATTCACTTCTCTAAGTTACTATCGGGTACACTACTTTTTTACAACTTTTGGGTTTTTAAATTTTTTAGAATGATGTTTTTTATAGTGTTAAACGTTCCTTTATTTTGTTTATGTTTCCCCACTGCTGTTGATACGTGTCTACAAATATATAAATTGTTGTACTTGCTCTAGCTCTTTCTCGCCTATTATGATGATGTGTCTTATTTAGTCTGTTGCTATAATCACTGGCTCAGTTACTTTTATTTTTAGTAAGTTTGCAATTTTTTCCGCGTATAGTAATTCAGACACTTGGGCTATTAAGGTATATTTGATTTCTTTTTTACTTTTTAGTGAAAAAACTACTTTGTCCATAATTAGCGTGAATAGTATCATGCTTGTTGTTTCGAAAAGATTTGACTTCTCACTTCTTGGTATTGGTACATTTGTTGTCTTCTTATATAATATTTTAACCTTCTCTATCTTTATTTTCTTTATGCTTTTGTTTTCTAATACTCTCTATATATCCGTTTTTCTGTTTTTGTAAGAGTCCTGTTTCAGGTCTATGTAGCATAAGTAAATTTTGTTGTCATTTCTTATTGCCTTTTTATGGATTTGTCGTAGTATAAATATATTTTGTACTTTTTCTTTTTTTTAAGCAGCATTGACTGTATATCAAGATTTCAGTTTTTCTCGTAGTCTTGATTTTCATATTCTCGTTTATACCTTTTCTAATAAGCTTAATAACGTTATTCTTCTGTAATTGCTAGTTTCTTGCATTATTTCTTTTTGTGTAGTAGTACTATAACCCTCAATATATTGGGGCTCGTTTTTTTGCTGCCTCTTATATTTTTTTAATACTTCTGGTGTTATACCATCTTTTTTCGCTACCCGTTCAACGTTTATCTTTTGTATCGCTTTATTTAGTTCCTTGTTTGATATCGACTGAATATTTGTGTTTTAATTCGCCACTCTGTTGTTTTGATTATTTTTATTTTACTTTTTTACTTCTTCTTCTTCGTCGCTATCCTCTAAAAGCTTTTTGAAGTGCTGACTCCATTTTTTATGCTTTCTATGGTAATAATCAGTTGTTTCTTTATTTGCTTTTAGTGTGCTGTAAGATAGATTCTAGTTTTTGTTAAAGTTGTCTTTTATCCTGTTTTCAAATTTTGCCCATTTTTTTTTATTTTTAATTAATTTCCTTTCATATTTATATGTTTTTTAGTCTTATTGGGTTTTAATTTTATGGCATATTTTCTATTTATTTTTGGTCTCACTTTTTGTTTCATTTCTTATGCCCCTCAAGTGGATTCATATATATATATATATATATATATATATATATATATATCTTTATTGTCTATTTCTGTTAATCTGGATCTTTCTTTAGTTGTTTTTTAGTATGGTTTCTTTTAGGTAATCCTATTTTTTACTTTTATATCCATACTTACTAAATAGTGATTGCTACCAATTTTCGATCTTCGTTCCACTCTCACGTTTTTTATTAGCTTCGTATCTTATCTGTGATTAATTTTTCTTATCTTGATTGTACTTGCCATGTGTATTTATGATTCTTATTTGTGTTGTGATGTAAAATTTGTTTTTACTAAATTGTTTTTACATAATTTTACTATTCTGCTTCTATCGTTGTTCTTTATTAATCCTTCATGTGTCATGGGTATTTTTCTACTTGTTATTATTTTCTACCCGTTTGTTTAGGTCTCCCACTATAATAATACTTGACTTGCGTTCGTCTATTTTCTTTGTAAATTCTCTCATAACTAATCTTTTTATTTCTTTACTGCGTTTTCGAATGATCTCTATATACTACCACTATTAATTACTATTAATAGCTCATTAATTCTGATTTTATTATCAATCCCACATATGCACGCCCCTCTCTTTCTCTTAATTTCTTTGTTCGATTTCTGACCAAAGTAACTAGTATCCTTTTATTTTTGTTCATTTCTGCACCTGTTTGCGCTTTTGTTATATCTTTTCCACTACTTCTACATGTATTACTTTCAATGTATCTCTTTTCTGTAAAGTTTTCTTATTTTTAAGTACTTGCTTGTGTATTTGATTTTTCTCTATCCTTTTCTTTTGCTATATTTGTCTTTATGTACCTTTTCTGATTTCCATCTTATTGTGATAAATGTAATTGTTGTTGCAGATTTTCAAATATTGCGTACGACGCTAGTATTGAAATTCTAGTTCTTTTATTTTGCTTTACTTACAATTAATTTATTTGAAAATTTATTTTGGCTTAGCAACAATTATAATTCTGCTGAAATTATCATATTATTTTGCTAAGTAACGCAATTTGCTACGGTTTGTTCTCAACATTTAGCTTAAACTTATTCTGGCTTTCTTTGTTGGGTAATAAATTACCAAGTGTACACAGCGCCGTATCCGTCAATTACTCCTTGGGGCTCCCCAAGGTACGCCGTTTCAAGCATAAATTCCAGCATTTCAGGCGATTAAATCTCCTTTAACAAATCCCCGTAGGCCCGAAAACACTGACCGAGCGCAAGTGGTAACGTTTCAGATATTCGCAGTGATAAATCAACGGAAGTGGCTGTACATGCTTGCCGAAGGGCAGCCATATTTTATTTATAGATTAAAACTTTCGGACACTTCGGCCATTACGGCCGCTGCAGCTTCATACGCGCCTGCCGATCCTTTTAATTTTGAAGGGCCTGCTCTCGGCTGAATACCTGTCATGTTTTACAACTTACTTCAATTTAAAAGTCTGGAGTGACTTTACGATAACCCTGCGCTTCAACATGACAGCCTGTTCAGGAATAAAACCTGCCGCAGCTTTTCATTGCGCCTTCCTTCGGCGCGAAGTTGGCATTCGCGGCGCCGCTAGACGAATATATCAATATAACTTAATAGCAACCAGGAGGTGACACTTTAAACTTAATCTTCGGCGATGTCCGTGCACGGAGCTCCAACCCCCATGTATAATGCAAACTCGGTAAACTTCCAATATTGTCATCCTCGAAGCAGGCTTCTATTCACAGCCGAACTTTGCGGCAAAGTATTCCTATTGTTGGTTAATGTGCCGAGGTATTGCTTTTGCTTCGGGCTGTACTTGCGTTGTTTGATAAAATCTTCTGGGAGCAGGCAGCGGATGGAAGAGATGAAAGAATTCCGGATAATGAGATGATGTAGTATGTATGAAGAACGTTCAAGCGCAAACTGCAGCAGCACGTACTCAGCACTTGAAACAGTTTTCTTATAAATAACATTTTTCACGTTCACATGAAATTCTTCGGGACGATTTGTATTTCCTATTGAAGTTAATTAAGGGGGAGTTACATAATCACAATGCTCTTTTTGATTTGTCCTATAAAGTTACGTTAGTCATTTTAGATGGATAATAACACTATAATAAGCTGTATAACGTGGCATAAAATGCTATGAGCTTTATTCTATGACCTCAAAACCCGTTATGCTGCGGTATATTGTTGAGAAAGCTATAATCGTAAACAAGTTGTAAGTGTACTTATTTGCGCTACTTTATTCTGTCGCCACGTTTACTACAGGTACTTAGTGCCTACAGATAGGTTTTACGATTTCTTTGCTTTATATGCCTTAATCATATTACAAATACTGTGTGTATGTATTTATTTTAACTTTAAATACAAAGTATAATTTTATTTACATAAACTGCAGAAAATACTGCTATACAATTACAATAATAAAGAATATTTCTTAATTACAACGCTTAGTAATTTTATAAAGCTAAACCAGTTAAAACTAAAGCACTGAAAAGCAGATGTAGTGTTAGCTTTCGGAAGCGCCATTTTCTCACTAGCACAGTTTTCTGTCAAAGAAGACCTAAGAACAAACAACGGAAGTATTTTTCGCAGATCCGGAAAATAACAAAGATTCGTTTTCCAGAACGTTTCATCACAATATAGATAAGCAACGTGGTTCAAACAATAATGCTGCGACTTGATCCGTAAAATCTATTACACACGTCCATTTGCAAACCAGCATCTTAAATTTTATTCGTATTATTCGACAACAGAAGCGGCTTTTGACATCAATTGCACGGCATAAGATGCTTCGGTCGGATAAGCAGAGAAAAACAAAATTGCAGGGGGAATCCGATTATCAGTTCGCGTACAGCTAAAAGCAAACAAAGTTAAGAGCGCAGGAGTTGAAGTGCCGTGCCTTTTAGTTAATACGGAATGCTGAATTAAAGTGGATACTGCAGTATCAGGAGCAACTTCTAATGTTTTTAAAAGTGTTCTACACTCCTCGCCCCAGAAATTTCCGATTTTTTTTATAATACAGGAAAAATTTGAAAAGGCATTTTTACTATTATTGTGTAATTTAAAAGTCTCAATTGAAGTTGACACAACAATCTGCACGTTCAAATCATTTAACTACTTTGATGAGTATAAGAATCATTGAATGCTCCTATACAAGTAAGGGAGCAAGGAACTCTGAAGCTCTTTTTAAATTAGACTTTTGCAGTGTGATCTTTTGCAGTTTGGACGTTTCGCTAATCTAATTCAAAAGCTTTTTTAGATTACATCATTTTTGATTATCACGCTCTAAAATATTTTTAGGCATCTTCACTTCTGATTTAAAGTAGTGTTTAGACGCTAGTCTCTAGCCCAAGTTTGGTGTTTCTGTTAGTGCCCTAAAAAATCTTTTAGGCACTCTAACGAAGTTTAAAAAATCTTTTGAACAATTCCTCGGTTGCAGATACTGTAACTGCTTTAGTAACTCGTTCGCCACGTTTATGACTTTAGTACCTTAGTATGCTTCATTACCTGTCATTTTAAATCTTAGTTTAAAATCACAATACTGTTATGAAATAAAGGAAAACATCACTACATCTTTAGTTTAGTAGCTGCTACCTCAATAAAGAATAGTTTGCAATATTTATAACCCGCACAGCAGCAATCACCAAGAATTTTGCATGTTGTACAGCTCGATTTGTTACGCTCTATGCCTAGACCAATTCATATGGTAATAATATAAATAGAATATGTTGCAAATTCCAACGATTTGAAAGGTTTATTCTTATTGATGACAGATTGTGCTAGTTTTTTAGAGCAATGAAATTTAGAGTACCATTTTTACGTGGATTACTGCCACCAATTTCGCAAAAAAGGCGTTTGTATCACAAAAGTCAGATATCTGATACTCTTTACAGACAATGCGCATGTGTATCGCCCAATACATCACACTCCCGTGAGACCTATTCTTTAGATTCGATTTGATGACATCTGATAGATAGATAGAGTTAGGGCTTCTTACAAGTGCGACCAATTCGTACTAAGATGCAGAATCATCAAACCTTAATAACAAAGATACAACGTGCAAACAAAAACGGCCGTTTCTAAAGAACGCAAAGCACCGCAAAATAATACAGAAATGCAACTGCTGTAACAGCAGACAGATCGCTTGCTACTCAAGAATAAACTCAAGGGCTTTGGAGTGCCAACTGCTTAGATATAAGAAAAAAATTACTTGAAAAGCGAGGTATTGTCATCACAAATTTATGTCATTACCTACACAAAATTGGACGTAAAATCAATTAAGTAAGCATCAACGCAATCACTCTAGCCGACACATAAAAGTATTAATTACTCGATTACAGAAGGAGAAGCAGTCGCAATAATATGGACCGTAAACAAATTCAACGGCATCTCAAAGAGACATCTACACTAGTCATTAATGACCATCACATTCTTGGTGGCCACTCAATATCAAACCACCTTCCGGACAACTAACAGGTTGGGTACTATAACTAAAACTATATAATTATGTGGTTCACTATACACCAGGGAAAGTTAATTTTCTTGTCGATTTGTTATTCTAACCACCACATAAGTCTACCACCAGGTATGCATTGACCATATCGATATTGCAATCCATAACACCATGGATATTGGAGAGAATAGACGGTCTTTTGTGTTTTCATCCAGAATCGGCCAACGTCTGGATATCCAAAGCATACATCCTCAGAAAAGGTGTTCTGAATTGTTATTTTCAAGAAGATGGCCACAATAATGCATTACTACCTGTAGCATATTTTTACGACCTGAACTATATCCTGCAAATATACTGCTGAGAACAAGGCGATCGTAATGTGTTTACCTTCTTCATTACGGCTTCGGCAAAAGATTTTGGATTGGCCAACAGAGTTATCACAGAACACCTGTATATTATTGCAGGAGCATACAAGCATACAAGGTCAGGCAATTAAATACAATTAACAAAAATTAAAATTTAAACAGGAAAATAAATAAGAAAATTATTTTATTTTCAAATTTTAGAAATTTTGTGAGTAATTAAAAAATAAAAGAGCATTGCATTGATTATTACAAATTTATATTTATTAGGTGCCTTTAAGCTGTTCAATAAAACTTTCTCAGGGAAAAACGTTATCCATAAAATCACTTTTCACTCCGATCTATCACGACGGATCAGCGACTTTCACGGTCATCTATCACGCAGAAGCTAATACCGTTGAAAAGGAAAACCACAACTTAAAATCACAAATTACCATCTATGCTAAATATGGTATATAACTCGCCTGAGAATCATATAGCGCGACCTACAAAGCCTAGTAATTTCCGAAACTATTATAAACGAAAGCACATCGCAATTGTTGCAATGTATGGATGCTTTCTGACAAACACTATAAATTCAAGGAGTAGAGCAATTGTACGATAAGATGAATTCCGATAGACATAAGTAAACATTTTCAATTAGTTTTTGTTAAACACATTTACCTTCAGCAAACGATAATTAAGTAATTATAATTAAAAAAAAGAAGATTAATAGAAATTGCATGGTTAAGAAACATCAAATAATAGATCATAATAAGTACTATGGGGAAGCAAATTAATATAGCAAAAGGTAAAGAGCGATTATAAGTGTGGTCGCCGATATTCAATAAGGGTGGAGAGACTAAGTGCAGAAGAAAATTACTTTCATAGGTTAACTTTATTTTTTTATATAAAATTTATTTTCTTATTTTACGTCTCCTGAATGCGTAGAAACTTAGCTTTTTTTCGGTTTGCAGACTTTGAGAGTACGACTGTTTTGGTTTTATTCGTTGAAATGTTCATGTTTATTTAAACTGGATGTACGAGGTCGTGCAGTAGCCTACGCTACTGTAGGTCGTCGTTGAAAATTTACCGTATATACGAAAAACTCGTACAAACTGCTGCGATCTGGATGTAAGCCATATATTCTATGTATAGTTCGTAGACATTCTTTTTGTTACTCTGCTATTCATATACATTAACTTGAAGTATTTCACCAAACATTTTGGGGTTGCTGGCGCATTTAAGTAACGCGGATTTAGTAGCAGTATGTGTTAGCGTTCGCGGTTATTCAGCGCATTTAATTAAACCGCAGTTGTTAGTTCCCACAAAATGATTGAAATTGCGTTCGCATGAAGTACTGCATTTGCAAAAATGCACAAAACACCCCCGAAGCTAATCGACGCCCGTTATTAACGTCACAGAAAAACATACACAATTTGTGCCAGTTAAAGTTACCTTAAATGAAATCACAGCTGTGGCACACTCAAATACTAAATGCGCTCGCTATATGTTGGAGTTATACTGAAGTCATAAAGCGCGAGAGAGCAACATCAACTGCAATACGGACCGCACGTGATTTAAAATTGATTAATAAAATTGATGTTTAAAACTGCATTAGGGACGAAGTGCTCGTAATCTGATTACCGTGATTAATTGCCCTGAAAATGCTTCTATCCGCATTAACTTTGTGTTAATATGCTAAAATAATTTTTAAAGGTAATTAATTAAACGTAAAAATGTAAATTTGTTACAAGAAACAAATTCCTGAACCCAACATACGCGATCTAGATAATTAAATTGAACCATTCTTTGAACACAATAAGCAAACGTTTGTGAGCAGTGAACTGAAGCTCGTAGTTGGAGTGTGCTGCCTCTTTCATTAGTTTAGGGCAAAATTTGAAAACATATAAGGTGACAATTAACTGCGTCTAGATTGTCGGCAAAATCATTATTTACTGGCAGTACCACTAATTGGTAATGCTTCCAACGAGCTTTCGTTTTGTAATACGTCTGTATATATAGTATATCGGTTAACACTCCATGTAGAGATTGCGTTGTTTAAAGCTTTCTAGATGATTGCTTTCTAAGACATATCAATTCCCATCTCATATTCTACTAATCTTAGACATTGACTTCTTATTATTCACTTTCTAATATTTTTGACTCCCCTTATAGTTCTTAAATCTACCCTTTCGCTACTTTCCTGCTGCTGCTCCTTTCAGTATAATATTTGTTGACTCTTATTGGTTAGCCCTCATAATAATTCCTAAACAATTTTCTTTCTGTTGTTTTGTCGTCCTAAAAATTTTATATTTATTATCCTATCTCTTGGTTTGTTTTTGGAGTCGTTTTTTGATATTTTTATTGATCTCAGTATTGTTCTTATAATCCGTTTTTTATTATTATTACGTTTTCCTCTTCTTTCCTTGTCATTGTTCTAATTAAAAAAATCTTACATTAATACATGTCTTATTAAGGTGTTATATACCCTCAATTTATTTTTTGAGTGATTTTGGTCTTTATTAATTTTTTTAGCACAAAATGTTCAATTTGCTGCTTTTATTTTATCTTTTATTTATACAGTATTTAAATTTGTTAACTTTTTTATAATGTTTATTTATTATTTTAATTTCTGCTGATCGTATATTCTGCCATACACTCATAATTTTTCTGTTATTTTTGTCTTATTATTGTTTTCTTAAGTATTTTAGTTAATATCTTTGGGTCATATCTACATATTTTATTAAATGCTCTTCTCTTGTTCTTATAGTCGATAGTTTTTTTTATGAAATCATATCAATGTTGTTCTATGACCCGGTCTATTCTGTATTGGTGCTGCAAATATCTTGTATGTGAGTATATAGAGTGATCCCCTAGTAATCCTTACATTTTATATCCACATAGAACCAGATGGAAAATAAGTAACAAGAGGGAGGTTTCAGAAAGCAATAAAAATATAAATATAAATCATCACGTGCTCGAACTAGTAAGATTAGTGTCTCCAAAAGAGACTTAGCAGTAAAATTAATACCGAATTATCAAAAAATAAAAATGCTCAAGCAAACAAGGAAACTGGAGAGAAAGGGGCTTAAGTATGGGATAAACCATAGCTATACAAAATAAATGCAAAAGAACACCTACAATAAGCGACGAAATGGAGTAAAAAAGCGTTGATAAAATATAATAACCTTATTATAAAGGAATTCCCTAGAATAAAAAACATTTCATACTATGAGGAAGGTAATAAAGGCTCAGAAGATAAAAAAGAAACAGTTAGCAATAAATTTTTTAAAAAACATAAAAAATTGGTTAATAAATAAAATAAAGAAATCATTAACGGTAACGGCAACGATTACAAAAAGGTTAAGAGTTTGGCAGGAAAATAAAATATATAAAATTAATAATAAAAAAAAAACAACCACAAAATTAAAATAAGGATGCTGTTAACAATTTTTAAATTAGAAAGATACAAGTTAAATTAGTGTCATTGCAAGAAATAAGATGGATAGTAAAAGGAAGAATAGATAAAAATAAGCTTGCAAACTAGAATGCTACGGCGTTTTATTTGTATTATTTAGTTAGTGAAATAAGAACTAAGATAAGGAAAACAAAATTAATAAAAGAAAAAAACGGCTTATATAAAAATAAAAGCAAAGCAAAAAATATTATTAATTATAAACATTTCCCCTTGTACAGAAACTGATAAAAAAGAAAAAGTATAGTTTTGTCAAAAGTTACAAGAACAGATTTAAAAAATTTCACAAACAGTTGTGTTAGAAGAAAATTGGTAAAGCAAGTATTGTCAGCAAAAATAATTATGATAATAAGCAATAAATAAAGTAACATGGACAAGATCTAAAGATGTAATATACAAGAAAAATAAGTTAAGAGTAAAACGAATAACAAGTCATTAGAAAAAAGATTGAATAATATAAAACGGGCAATAAATAGATTCCAGTAAAAAGCCACATAAAACGTAAAAGCAAAATTAAAATGGAATAATAAAAATAGCAGAATAGAACATGAAAGAAAGGAGAAAGAGTAAGAGAGATTGGACAGAGGAAGAATTACAAAAAACAAAGAGTGAGAAAATAAATTCCAAAAAAATTTACTAGAATTATATATATAAAAAAAATTATGAGTGCTGCTGTCACACAGGTCAAAGGTCAAAGGTCAAAGTTCAACTCTAACTGGGTACGTAAATGCGTTGTCATGGCAACGGCGTACGCCAATTGTGTCAAACAGAGCTTTTTAATCGTTTTTATTTTTAAAAACTATGCGAAGGGGCTCAAGCATGTCGGAGTTGGACAAGCTCTTCGGGGGGCCGCTGCCAGACCTCGTACTAATAAACAAAATAAACTGTGTAAATATAAATTGAAATAAAACAAAAAATAAAGGTAAAGTAGTAAAAAAATCAAAATAAATTTTAATAAATCTGCATGGAGCACTTTAAAGAATTATTAAATACAAATCAAGAAAACGAAAACGATTTAGAAAAAATTTTAATTGAGGGAACGAGGTTAAAAGAAACAAAATAAATTTGAAACAACATAATAAAATAAATGTGGAATGAATAAAGTATAATGTATCCGAAAGTAAGGCAATTTTCATATAACAGCTTTATTTCCACTGATAAAGAAATGCACATATTGCTTTGGACACACAGTAACGCATACGTATTATATTTAACAAGCTTCTTCATTTTTAAAAAAAAAAGCTTTTCGATTATTCACGAAGTCATATTTGCACCGCTTGCTAAAGCTCCCATCCGAACTGAACTTGAGACCTCGTAGTATCTCCTTTAAGAGGCCGAAGGTGTAATAACCAAGATTAAGATATCTACTCTCTGGATGTGTTGATCCGTGCGCATTTTGATGGACGACTAAGTTGGCTTTCGTCCGTTTCACTTGTTCTTCTCTTCTTAAAGCGTTCCATCTATTCGTAGATTTTTCGTTGACATCTGGGGATGGATTTCCACAGACTTAACTCCTGCTCACAGTACACGCACTACGGTGCCTTATTGTTTTGATGTTGCAATCGCTGAGGAAAGCAGCCATACCTTTATCATATGATTTAATGTTGCGTACGACTAAATACTCATCGTTTCTTGCGCACATGTGCTATTGCGCGTTAGCTCGTTCCACTCTCTTATTTTTACCGCGATTTCAAAATTGTTTTTATTTATGTATTACGCTTAGATTTTGGTTCATATGTTTCCGTTCCATAAATTGAACTTTTATGGTGTCTCTCGGTAGAACTATGATTTGTATGCTATGACCAGACACTTAAAAGACACTTCCGGATTTATTTTATACATCTTTAACAACTTTTGGTGTCTTTATACATTCAAGCTTCTAATATCAAGAAAAGTGCAAAACAACAAATAGGCGCAAGAACTGTGATCATGCTTCTTCGATAGTAATTAATTGGATAATTATAAAGTCATTAAAATCTGTGCGGTTTAAAGATTTTTGAGATACTTCAACTTTAAAGTTTTATGGAAATTTTGATTTTGTGACACACTACATGAAACATCATCACATGAGTTTTCTTTTTGTCTTCTTCTTTCTTGTTTCTCAATTATGCCTTACAGCGTTGGTTTCTCTATCTATTTTTTGTAACTGTTTTAATCCCTTGACATTCTCTAATCTCATTGATGTTTTTTCACTTTTTCCTTGCAAGCTCTTTGATGTTGTCATTCCATTGGATCTGGGGGTCTCACTTGTGTTCTGTTTTCCTCTTCTCTCATTTCGTGTATTATTTTGTGCTATCTATCAGCCTTTATGCGAATAAAGTAGTCGTACTATTTTGTTTTTTCTTTATTTCGTTTATTACTGGTTATTGGTTTAGATTATCTTTTATACTGTTGTTTCTTATTCTATCTCTCTTAGTTTTCTCAGAAATTTTTGCAAGTGTTTTATTTCAGATGCTTTTTATTTATGTTTGTCAGGCATCGTCCACATCTCCGATCTGTAGAGTAATGTGGAAACGTATATAGTCTTAAAACGATGGATTTTTGTTTTGATGTTTATCTCTTCTTTTCTTGTTGTATTGTTGTTTATGTTGTAATATACTCTGTTTGCTTTGCTTATTCTGTATTTAAGTTGTTATTCTATCCTTCCGTCTTTGTTTCTCATTGTCCAAGATATTCGTACTTATCCACATATTTTACTCGTTCTTCTTCTATAGTAATGATACTTCTGCTCTTATAGCGTCTCTTCTGATATGTAATGTTTTGCTTTTATTGATGTTTATTGCCATCTCTTTTTCCTTCAAATTGGGTTTTTATATGTTTAAGTTATGGTATCGGTATTTTCTGCCATTATAAAAATATTTTGTATTTATAGGATTGTAATATCTTAATCTTGTCTACGAACAGCAATGGACTAAGGCTAAACCCGGACACGCGGTGGCTCAGATGGTTCAAGCAATTGCCTCTGTCTGCTAGCCGGCGCGCGTGAGTTCTAGTCTCGCTCAACCCATGGGTGTGTGTGAATGTCCTAGAATAAGTGCATGTTAGTGGGCACAATAAGCCCTTGAGGCTGCAGTGCCTGTAAGTGAGCCAGGAAAGGTTAAACCCCTTATTCTGCACTTGTCCATTTAGCCTTACTATTTCTATTATATTTTTGTTCAAGCTTATAATAAACCTTATACGTTTTTTTGGATTGTTTGCAATTTATTTAGTACTTCGTGGTCTAGAAATGCCAGGTATATCTCTTTATTTTTAACATTTTCTTTACTAGCACTCTAATCTCACTCTCATTTCGTTTCGTAGTCTTTTTTCAATTATTTTGGAGCACATTTTTAGTACTGTGGGTGATTTCCTGGTAATTGTTACAATTAGATATTTCTCCTTTTTTATGTGTTGGAATTATTGTATTTCTCTTCCAATCTTTCGGTGTTTGTTCGTTTCAACTCTTTTCAACCATCTGTGTATTACTGTTTCTCCTCTTTTGAGTAGTTTTGGGGCTATTTTCATTCCGTGTCGTTGTTTCAATCATTCTTACTTTTTTCCGTTATCTCGTTTTCTCTTCTTTGTTTCAATATTCTAGTGTTCCTAGTCTTTCAAATTCTTTTTTAGTTTATATTTCTATTTCCTGTTTTTGAGCTGTTCTTTATTCTTTTTTAAATTTATTTCTATATTGAGTGCTTCAGCCTTCCAGGACCATTTCTGTTGTCGTTTCAAGCGTTACCTTGATATGTAGGTTTAGAATATTTCATATCGTTTTTTTTTTCTGTTGCCTTTCAGTCATTTATTTATATTACACAACTGTTTTGGTTTTCTATGTAGTTCTTCTCTATTTTTGTTTTACCGTTTCTTTTGCTTCGTTCTGCTTTATATGTAGTTTGTGTTTTACTGTTCTGCATTTGATCTTTTAAATCTGGTTTATGCTATTTTCCTCTTTGATTTTTGCTTTCTCCTCTTCATTCCAACAACTCGTTCTCTTTTTGTGTCCTCTGCAGTTTATTTACTTAGTGCCTTTGTTTTCTTGGGTAGTTTAGAGTATGGAATCTACTATAGTATTTTATAGTTATTTTTCAAAACAAGTTTATTCTCCTTGCCAGAGATTAAAAAAGTAAGATTTTAATGTCGTAATATTTCAGAAACGTTTAAATCGCACAGAATTTTTATTTTAATTAGTTACAATTGAACAAGCATAGTTTCAATTCTTGTACACTTTTGTTTCTCGTGAGCAGTGAGGGTATTGAGAATTCATTGCGAATAGATCTTTAACATTTTCAAGAAATTATGGATTTTATATCTCCTAGTGTATTGAATGTAATTCGTCTTTGATATCCAATAAAACACAGTTCCGGAGCTAGATTCTGCGCACGGCTACTAACATTGTGTTCAGAATAATTACTTCCCCCTTCAAAGAAACCACGGCATCCATCGCTGCTTATCGTTATCTGCTTCCATAATATTCTGCTTTGTCCACAAGTGCACCCGCAATACTGCAGGTTTGGGCTATGGGGGGTTTACGGGGATTATAGTCTATTTTTAAATAGGTACTGACTACCTAATAAATTCAACTTTACAATACAATCAAAAATTAAATTTTTGCTCAATATTCGGAAGGTATTGTGTTTTTTGTGCCATTAACGGGAGTGTTGTTTTCAAATACGGTTTCGTTAAAGCTTACGCAAGTAATTGACTAAAAATGAAAAAAGATTATATTACTCTAGAGATATAAAGCACTTAAAGAAATTGCATTAAATTCTTTGGTTAGATCTATAATGCGAAAATTGAATTTAAAGTCACTTCCGATAGGAACTCATGAAGTCAATATTTAAGTGCAATTGTGTCTATAAAGAAAAATTACAAAATTATAAACTTTATGAAAATTTTGAACATCAGTAGATAGTAATTTTCTGAATAACTGAAACAGTGAATGGTGAATTTATTTCTTGTATGTCAAATACAATAAGTGGTATTTTTGTGTTGGCAAATTACCAATATTTGCATTTGAAAAAATAATTTTCAAAATTAAAATTAGATTGAGATTATTATGGTCAAATTTAAGTTTTCGAATCTTTAAAAGTTTCGTGACAAACAACTTTTCATGTCGCTTCGACTTCAGCCCGCGAAAATCGTCGCGATTCTTTGCTTAATTCGGTCCAATTTAGAAAATAACCTCCGGTAATATTTCCATTCACCTCGCGGACCTTATAAAAGCGCGAGCATTTCGACGCCAAACGACATTTTAACTAATATTAAATTCCCCGAGTCCTGAACAAATGGAGGGTGCATTTTTTCGGCTGTCGATATTTCATCCTTCCTCGAGGGTGGCTTTTTGCGGGTCTTTAAAGAGAGACATCCGTCAGTGTCACAGATAGAACTAATGGCTGCGAGCCCTTAAACAACTTTCGCTAAATAATCCGTTACAGTTTTTGAGTTGCATATCCGAAAACTGTGCAATAGTAGCAAACAAATTGTTTAAATCTGCTAGTTAAGATCCAGCCGACTGGCTATTTAAATTGCGCCCCCTAAAAATGTTAACGAGCTCGTTATGCCTTAAGAGGCTATTGGAATTAGCCCATTCAGGCGGTTTGTGCACGAGTGCCTTCATCATGAGGGATATTTGAATAACCCAGTTAGATGATCTGCTCAATTTGCTCCAACGTACAAGGCAGCAGCGTTGCTGGTGTTGTAATTCTGGCAATATCAAGTCAACCATTCATTAGCTTGGGGATTGATAACCCTTGCTGCTTCACTGCTGGTGTCTGCATGTCTGTTATAATTTACCGATTCGCAGATACCGAACTTCGGGACCTTTACATTGAATTCTGCTTGATGAACTTATAGGGTTGTTTGCACTTTATAACGCACATGCTTCAAGTACAATGCCTTAACATTAAACTAATGTAGGATCCGTAAGCAAAAAATTTGTTGATTCTGTTAATGGATATTCGCGATAATTTTACCATAATAATAGAAAAAATAAAATTTAATAAGAAGATAAGATAGGTCTGCCTCTTTTTCCTCTTCATTAAATACTTCTCGGAAATATTCTTCTTACCTTCTGCTTATTTTTTCTTTTTCCTATCAAGTTTCCATTTTTATTTTTGACAAACATTGTTTGGTATTGCTTTTTTGTTTCTTTTTCTCTGTAAAAATTTTGCATCTCCTTTCTCTAACAGTAATTTCTTATTTTTTTCACTTTTGGTTCCATGCGTATTCCCTTTTTTTCTGTATAATTTTTTGCTTTGTATTTTTTGTTTAATAATTTATTTTTACTTAAAATCTGTATAACTACAAAAAGTAACGTTTATGTCAATGGTAGTGTAATGAGAAAGGCATTCCTATAAGTGCTTCTCTCTTTGTTTTCCTAAAGTACATTGGGATGATTTTAACATCTATGTGGTAAATCTGAGTTTTAAACCTTTTAAGTTTATTAATTTGCGCACTAGTATGTATCAGATTCATCAAGTAGGCATTTGGATGATTTGATAGTCTGTTTAAATAATTAGCACTGTACTGCTATGTTTTGTCTTTTATTGAATTTACTTTCAGGTCATTTAACATGACCGCGTTTTTAACGAAGTAAAACGCATCACTAACTGTATGTAATATTTTGTTTTGGAACCTCTCTATTATTTGAATTGTTGAGTTGGCTACGGGACCTCAGAGATGAAAACCATATGTCCCAGTAGGTTTGAAAGCCACTTTATAAAGTAGTAGTTTATTTGAAAGAGTTACGTCTCAACATCCAGTAGTGTTTTTGAACTTGAGGCTCAGCTGTTTTTGTATTTTTCAAACATGACATCTTCACGTTAACTCTTTATGTAAGTGCATCACTAGATACTTGACTTCTTGCACCTGGGTAAGTGGTGTATTATGTTGCGTTTGCATTTGGGAAATGTATTGTTCATAGTTTTTAAACTTCCATGTGTGTACCCATTTTTCTATTTTGTTCAAGTTTTGTTGGAGGATGGTGGCGGAAACTTTAGATCTTTGTGTTTAACTAATACTATCTTATCGTCTGCAAAGATTGCAGTAAAAGAATGTCTGTTCGTGGGGAAGTATTCTGTAAAAAGTAGATAGACCATTAGGTTTAATATGCTCCCTTGTGGAATGCTTGATTTGATTGGATGCAAATTTGTTATTTCTTGTTCATATCTGATTTGGAAATACTTTTCTTCTAGAAATTACTTAAGGACAATATAATGACAGTGCAGTATCTATGTTTTTAGCTATCAAAGGCTTGGCTGTCGTCTAAAAATGCTGCTGTGCAATACCCTTTTTCTTCAAAGGTTTAGTTTATTATGTCGGGTATTCTCTGCAACTGTTCTGGAGTTGAATGGCCTTTTCTAAACGTGAATTGATGCTCTAGGATTAATTTTATGATATTTTTAATTTTTGTATGAGCTAACTAGTAAAAATATTGTAAATTTTGTACCCACTATCGACTTCTGTCTATCTTCTGCAAATTTTATTAACCTTTTGCTATTATCATTGTTTTTTTAACGTTTGTTTTGATTCCGTATTATGTGCCTGCATATGGATTTCCTATCTAACTTTCTGTCCTAATGATTCTTATGTCATTCTTTCTTAATTTGTCATAAATTCTTACTAAATTATCATAACTTTTTCATCTTCTACTTTTTTCTCGGTGAAATAGTGTATGTTTAGTATGGTTAATTTTATACTGGAACAAACTTCTTAACATTTTATTTCATTTATTCCCTTAGAATTTCTGTTCTGTATCTTTTTGTATCTCCTGAATTCCTGAATAGCGCTTATTTGTTTAGCTCCTCCTATAATGTCTCTTTTATATGTATTTCTTGTAGGACTATCATATCCATCTTGTACCTTTTTCCAAATTAATTTGTCTTTTCCAAATTTCTATTCTCATCTAATTGTTTTATTTCTTTGTCTAATGTTCTGGTTCTTTTTTTATTTTACTTTTATCCATAATTGTCTTTTTTCTTCACCGTTCTTGTTACGATTCTTACATTCTTATTTACTTTATTTGGTTTTTGATTATATTTCTTAAATTTTTTTTTTATTTTATTCCATTCCATCTATTGGCATTTGGTTGTCCCAATTTTACGTATTTTCTTTTCTTTTCTTTTCTTTTTTTTTATTCTAATTAGCTTTTGCTTTTTTATCTATTTATTCTAAGGTTACTATTAATATATAAACTCTTTCTAATTCTTACTCATTGCGTAATTTAATTAGTTATATTTTTTTCTTCGGTTCTATTGTGGTTTTTACCTGGTTCTTAAGATTTTTTGCACACTACACGACAGTCCTTTTTTTATACATTTATTTATTGGGCAGTCATTACTGACAACAGTATTATTTTGTTTTATTTTCTAGATAACTTACTCTATTATTTATCGTTGTTGGAGCTAGGAGAAGTTTACAGCCCCCCCCCTCAAAAAAAATTATGTCTACCTTAATTTTAAATCCGTAATAATGTACTTCTTACCTTTTTTGGCGCACTCACAGGCACTGCAGCCTCAAGGGCTTATTGTGCTCACTAACATGCACTTATTCTAGGACATTCACACACACCCATGGGTTGAGCGAGACTCGAACACGCGCGGGCCAGCTAGAGGACAGAGCCAATTGGTTGAACCATCTGAGCCACCGCGTCCCCTTGTCTTACCTTACTACTAAATTTACATAATCTATATAAATTTCAACTTTGGTTTGCTTACGGTTTGTTAGATATTTTTACTTTTTTCTTACTTGCCTGTTACTAGTAAATCACTTATTTATAAGCACTCTATATGGCAATAATTGGAATTATTTGCTAAAAAAGTATTAATATTAATCCAAGAATTAAAATTATATTTTTTAATTTATTATAATAATAAGACTGGATAACATGTCTTAGTTTTCTGACTTGACCATTTTTCGTCTGTATATAATGTGCACGTTCGTGTACCCATCTTTGTAAATCTTTGCATTCTGTCCATCCCTTTCTAGTTAGTTAATTAATTTTTTATTGTACATATAATAATAGGTATCTCATTCAACCTTCCTTTCTTTAAAAATTTTTTTTTATGCTTTTTGATTAGGTAATTTGCTGTCTTTGATTTTCAAATATTGAGATTTCTAACTTTTTTTAGTGTGACACTTGCAAGTACCATAAATTGCCAGAAAAATTTATTTTGTTTTCTGAAAGAGTGCAAAAAGCTTTAGTGGCTTTGAATCTAGCAAACCTTCTTTGTTGGCGTTTTTTTGTGAAACATGATTGTTGGACTGTTCCCAGACGACTTGTAGTTCTTGACCCTCAGATCAGCAATATGTATAAAGACATTCATAAGTAGTGCTTAAACAAATTTCTTTACTTCAAATGTATTCTTTTTGTAAGATCACAGTCTTGTGGATGCAAACTCTCTAACGCCATTGCAGTTTTAAGAAACATTTTTCCTGAATATACTTTTTAACATAATTTTGCTTCTTTCTTAAAGAAAATTTGTCAAAAATCTTATCTAGTGATTAAAGTTTTTTTTGTTGTGCGTAGTAGAACGAAGAGAAATGCAACAATGCCTTTCAAAAAAATTAAGCCAAAGTGCTACTTGTGAAAAATATGGTTTCACTCCGTAGATGAAGAAGTACAGGAAAAATTATAAAAGCTAGTCAATCTAACGTCTAAGCCGGTGGACTTTCGTCCAACATTCGCCAAAACATTTTTTATTCAAGTATAAAAAATCCAAAAAGAAATTAGCTGTGGACATCGTATACTACAATTATAGTCAGACATTTTTGCTTGGTAGTTTTTTTTTTGTTATCGAAATAATTCTTAAAAGTCTTTTAGTAGTGGTATCTGTCCTAGCTTTACATATACATTATATAGTTGTGCCGTCAGTTTTGTGTATATCAAAAACCATTTTAAACAATTTATTGTGAACGATAGATGTTCGCTTAGCTATTCTAAATGTTACTTGCAAATGGCGTCTTTGAAGAACCCACAATATTATTTACATATAAATCTTTTTGTTTTCTTCAGAAAAGTCATAAATTTGTTTAAGGACTTTCTCTTATATGGGGTTAAATTAAACTGAGTCATTCTTCTTTACATATTCCTTTAATTCTTTCTTTTCTTCATCGGTAATAACTGGCTAAAACATATCCTAGCAGTCCACAGAGTTTTATTTTTTAAGGTGATAATATAGAAAAATTTCAGATTTACTATTAGTTTTGGTTCAATTATCATTTATCAGTATCACATAAGTCTTTCCTATCATAATAATGTAAAGGTATTCTACCATACTTAACATACATTACAAGTCGAAAGTAATTTTTATTTCTAATTAATAAAGACACTAAAGCTTCTTAGGTATCTTCCACTGCATGTACCAACTGGTCAACTTTTTAAGTCGCGCCCGTGTCTTTGTAGCTTACCACGTTCATCCTCTTGAATTGTTCACGTTTTTCGTAATTCTATCCTTATTTTGTTTTCGTCTGGTTTAGAGTTTCATATTTTTTATTTTTCTGTCTTTATTTGTTTTTATTAAATGTGCAAACCGTTGTAAATATTCCGTTTTAATTTTCTTTGCCGAGGCTTTAACTTGCAATTTATTTTCTGGAAACCCCTAACACTGTTTTTATAATGTAATTTCCATATTTTGTATTTATTATCCTCATAGTTTCCTTCCAAAGGTCAACAACGTCGGTTGATAGATTATTTTTGAATACCGTAATTTTTTTCTTCGAGATTTCTTTCTTGTGCAGGAATGAAATTGCCTAGTGCTCTACTCTGTCGTGGATAATTGACAGTACGGTTTTAGAAGGTTACTTGCGCTGTTTTTGTTTGGTTTAGTTTAACTCTCCAGTTATTTATCCAAACATGTAATTAATAAATGGTTTTGTAGGTTTTCCGATGCCCGTTGATAATTTTCGCTAGTTTCGATTATAGCAGTGTCGTCGGCATAAGTTACAACTTTGGTCGCGTTCGTTGTAGAGGCATCTGTAGTGAAAACTAGGAGACCTTGTAATATAACAGCAGAAAATTATTTATAACGACTCGTAAGTGTCAATTACTAATATTAGTGAGAATTATTTTATATAGATCAGCAATTTTATTCGCCTCGGTTTCATAATTTTTATGTAAAATTTTTGATTATATTTTATATATTTTGTAAAAAGGAATATATTCAGACAAATATAAATATACATTGTTTAATTTAGAAGTTTTGCAAACGGAATAAAACTATTGTAAACAGGTAGTAATAAAAGTAATGACAGTATGAACAATTAAATTGAGGAGAAAAATTGAGATAAAATTAAAAAAAGGCTGTTTAATTTTATACTATAACTTACATTAGTTAAACAGCAAAACTATCAGTTTTAAGTTAAATAAATAATTTTGTATTATTAAATTTACGAGACAACGGTCTAAGATATTTATTGTGACTTAAGCGAAATAAATAATATTTTACAATAACGCCACGCGTGCGAAGTGGAACGGTGTGCCTTCATTTCCCGGCTATTTTGCCGTAAAACTTCTGTATAAAAGAAACAAGATAAATTCTCATCCATTACCATCACGTAAAAGTCATTTCTATTTGCTTATACACAAAGCGGTAGACCGAATGCTCCTTTTGTTCGGTAAAATGTGCGTTCGGGGAACAAATTTTGGATAAAAAGTAAGCCACTTTTGTACAAAATTTAGAACACCAAAAGGCCATTCCAATTTTATGGGGCGGATTTTTAACCCGCAATACGAGCAAACCGCATCCGCTGATAAGAGTGTTGAATGTGCCGCAGTCTTTATCATTACGCGGCGGAATGGTACCGAAATTTCACCATCAGGGCGACGCTTATATCATCGAGAGGGCTGTAAACGTCAGGCGGGCACTCAAATAAAGTTGCAGTGTGTGAAAATGGCACGCATCATGTTAAATTTGTTCTGTCCGTAGGCGTCGGAGATTGGAAAAGCATTAAATATGATTTTCTACCAGCTCAGCGATAAAAGAAGCGATAAAGCTGAGAGTTTTCGCGTGAAGTAGAATATCTCGCGATCGCAGGCTGCGTTTCGGCGCGAAACAAAAGGAATGGATGACAGAGTTCGCGACGATGATGGAAGACAGGCGAAGATTTATGCCCGCACGATGATCTGCAGGATTCGGAGTTCACTTCTAGTGGATTTGATGTGCACCGCCGGTCGTAACAGACAACAGCAACAAATGCTGCTTATTGCGTTTTTACTATTGCAAATAAATTGAATAACAAATCAGTCGTATTTTCAGTTTGTATTCTGCGAATTTCTAATCTAGCTAAAAAAATTTTTAATAACTCCATTAGCATACAATCTACCTTTGTAGAGGCCGATAGGCATATATGTTTAAAGTTTAACTTGCAGCAGTGTAAACTGTCGCACAAGAGTCTTGCGGAGGAAGGTTCCAGTGAGCTCCCTCCATACAAAAGAACTAAACAAAATACATTAAGAAATTTGACATATTAGTAAAGTATACAAGTTAATCAAAAGCGAACCAACAGATCAGAAGGTTTATATCTTTTTAGTATTTTTGGTTTTTTATCTTCGTGTAATAAAATATGGACAAATTTATTTGGGCGAACACTCGTCTGACTTTGTACTTTTTGGCAAAGTTTTGTATTACACTTTTCACTGATGTCATCACAGGTCACTTAATATAAGTCTAATGGGCACGTACGAGGCGCTTTGTTTTGAAAGCGTTCTAGGATCTCCACGTTGGATTTGCTCGCCGTTTCCCATAGTGATGTACCGTAAGTCCAGATAATCTTAAAGGCAACTATATAAACTAGCAGTTTTTTTTAACGATAGTTTGGTGCTTCTTCCAATTAGCCAGTAGAGTTTACTAAGTTTGAGTCCCAACTGCTTATGCTTGGTAAAAATATGCGTTCTCCAATTCAGTTTCTTGTCAAAGTAAAGTCCAAGGTACTTATTAGTTTCGGTATGTTTCAGTTGTTGGCCATTGAGAATCATTGGTGGGCAGTTATTCCTTTTTAAGGTAAAAGTAACATGGTGGAACTTTTGTTTAGGTGCTTCAGGTTGTAAATGGGAGACTAGTTCTGCTATATCATCAGCGAAAGTGGTAGTTTACCGCTGTGTTGGAAAATCATCTATATACAGCATAAAGTAGAGGTGCCTTGAGGAACTCCAGCGTTTATCGGGTGCAGATTGGTTATCATTAGTTATCATTTTTTCCAAAAAGTCGGGTTCACTTCTCAGAAGCTCCAAAAATTCACTAGAAATCGAATTGTTTACCTAACCTCTAAGACTCCGCCTCCGACCTTTCTGCTTGAGCCAACAAAATCAGTCCCATTACTTTCCGGGTGTACTTTGCACACCATAGTGATACATAGATTTTAGTTTACGAATTACAGATAAGTGTCTATATAATTTTATTCGACTAATGTAGTTACGAACAATTTATGAGTTAGTTGCAGCTCATTTTGGACGAGTAACTTTTATTTTGTTCTGCTGCTGCAAAATATTAACAATATTATAATTATATTCTACTCAAAGTCGTGATAAACAAGTTTAAGTCAACAATAAAATAACATTAAACAGAGAGCTTTTGACAGAACTTAAATAAAAATCAACTAAAATGCGTGCATGTGTATTTTATTCATAGGAGACATTAAACTCAATGTTATTTTGAAAACAATTAAAGCTTCAAAGCGTAGATTTTAAAAAGTTTGCAGAGTATAACTAAAATCAAGAGAACTTTGCAACTCCTGTAATACACTGGAAGATTAAATATTTGTCTTTCTCTGTTATGTAAATGGCCGCTGACGGTAATTTGAAAGGCTGCTAATGGCTATTGACTGAAATGAATGCGTAATGGGTTTCATATAAGAGATGCTATATATTTGCATGTTTGTCTTTGCCCATTTTTATTAACCGCTTACCTATACCAATCAGTTTTATGTGCCATAAACAATTATAAAAAATAATTTACATAATTCTGCATTTTCCAACCAAACATAATAATTTATTTTATTATTTTATTTATTTTTGTTTGATTTTTTATACATATACATATTATGTACTTATTTCTTTGATAAATGTCACCTTAACCTACTTTACAGAATCAATTTTAAATCTTTGGCGTAGTTTCAGTTCTGGAACACTGGAAAAATAATTGTTATGTATAAATTTATTTAAAAATAATAAAAAACATTTTTCGAAACATTTTATACGATATTTTGCTACCGATGTGCAAGTTTTCGGATTTGGTCGAAGTACCACTCGGACGGCTTCAAATAGAAAAACTTTGGCCCGCTTCTTCAACTTAATCGCATGATTCGAACCAGCGACCATACAAGAAGTATTTCATTTGGCTGAAAAGGCCACAATCGAACGGAATGGCATCTGAATTTTAGGTTGAATACGGAAGAACTTTAACGCCGTCCAATCCTTCAAATTTTTTCTTTATCTTTGTGGTAGTGTGGAGTTTGGCGTTGTGTTGCTGAAGCAAAGCACGATTTTAGTTAAGCAAGGTCAGGTACTTCTCCTTCAACTTGCCGTAAACACTGTCCGACTGCTGGCAATAAAGTTCTAGATTGATGGCGCGGCTATTCAGCACAATTACAAAATGCAAAACTCCAAAATTTTATCAAGCGCATATTATGACTATGCTAGAACGGCCAACTGAACGAGACAGATTTTGAGACTCACGTCGACGAAACCGAAGCTCTCGTACTATCTGGAGAGAGTAAAATACTGGAAATTCCCTTCGTTTTCAACATCGTAGATTACTTTTGTCGTATCTCATGATGACAATCTCCGCTTCCAGCAATAATGCATCAAACCTGGAGTTTTATTTTGTCCAAAACCATCTGAAATTCGAAGATGCAACTTGTTAGTACACTATAAATCCAAAAAATTTACAAAAATTACACGAATACCAAGATTTCTTCAAGTCATACAATTAGTAAATAAAAATTAATTAATAGGATCAAAAACTATACCTGTTCTAATCCTCCCACCTTTTAGCCAAATTATGTTAATAGCGACACAAGCATTTTTAAAAACATGTAGATTGATAGAGATGCGGAAAGATCGCTGGATAGTCTGTTACTCAGACAAAAAGAAACGTAGTAGCCATGGTAAATCTATTACAGTTCTATTCTGCGTGCAAATTTAATTTTGTTTTAGAAGGCAGTTTTTCAAAAAAAAGTTAACTATAGACCTTAAAATGTTTGGCAAAACGATTGTGAAATATGAATATTTTTTCATTAACAATCTTTTTTAAATTTGGGCCTTTAACAAAGAATGTAAACAAATTGTCTGTTTATATAATATACAAAAATAAAAGCTCGTGTAAATTGTTAAAGACCAAAGAGCAAATACAGAAGTTGAATATCATAACAATCTCGCGTGTATTGAGGCACTATTCACTGTTGAAACCTATCACCTACGTCTGGTTCTTAGGCTTTTCGCTTATATGACAAGCTAAAGCATGTCAAATTTTGTGGTCGTATGTTTCAAAAAATAGAAAACGACACTGTCCTGCAACGTTTAAAATTTTAGCAACGCAATAGACTTCAAAAAAATTAATATGTTTTTATATTGTATCCGCGATAAATCTTTATAGGCATTTTTTTCTGATCAAAATTCGATTACTGGGCTAACATATTACACGATGCTTGAAAACTATCCTTTTTCTCAAATAAACAAAGATCCAAAAACATGATTTTTCAACAAGGCGAAGCTTCACAACCTTGGGATCAAAATATAACGAATCTCTGCCTTAATGATGAATAGGTCGTGTAGCAATCGAGAGCATGGCACTTGGTCTGATCCCCAAAACTTTCTGATCTCTTACCTCGAAATTTCCTTTTGTAAGTACCAAAATATTGGTGTACAGAAGATGTAAAAAACATACTTTAAGTAAAAACAATGATCAATGACATTTCAAAAAAAAAACTGTCAAGATGATTAAAAAAATATTGATTTTTATTACGGATAAATTGTGGACATCTCGCAGAAAAACTTTGTAAGCCCACTGATGTGCAATACAGACACCAATTTAATAGTAGGCACGTTAAAATTAGTTCAGCTTCCGCTTGAAGACAGTTTCTACTTTGAAGTAGACGTAATGGGGTAATTTATATTGAGATGTTCATTCTTACCTAATCTACTATTTTAAATGTACTTTTGGGAATTGCAACGACAAGATATCATATCTTATATTTTGGTGAAGTTACAACTGAGTTTTTTGGTTTTTCTGATGTATCCAAAGTGGCATATGCAGGCGTTCTTTATATAAACCGTACAATTGTCAACAATTATGTCTTATCTGCTTTTTAATATTAAAGATCAAGCTTATACTCTTAAAACCCATGTTCGTGCCATGGCTGAAGCTTTGAGCTGTTCATTACCTCGCTAAAATCATCTAGTTAGAGTTACTTAGTTGTAAACCCTGTAGCCTAAAGTAACAAACTTTGTCTAACAGCGCAACCGACCCACATCAATATCACAAAAAAAACTAACTAACCTTCTTTTGTAAGTACTACCACTACATACTTAGCAACTTTGTCATTGTAATGGACCAATTTACTGTTACTTGCAGGCACAAATGTAAGGCTGTTGGAGCCGTATAAAACGAAACCACAGAAGAGTTACAATTGATCGAGGTTTTCATCGGAGAGTTTAAATTCTCTCAGCTGTTTTTAGATGTTAATATGTTATTCCAATTTATGACCTACGTCTTAAGAGCGAAAGCTTACCCCCACTGAAGTAATCCAAGGTTGAGATTGGTACTTTTCTTTATATCTGTATCGTTTAAATTCAAGATGTGTACCATAGTGTACCACCCAATTCGGGTGGTTACCTATATCGAGTACAATTAGTGATCTAACCCCGTCTATCTCTATCAATGATGTTCCTTATGTAGAAGTTTGTTTCAGCATGTTAAGCGCCAATTAAGCTCCTCACAAGATAAACTCATCTGAACATCCTTTTCATTAGATCAAAATCTTCAGAAACGATTTAGTTATCGAACTAGCTAAAATAGCCAAGTCTGTCTATCAAGTCCCCAATATGTTTGTTATTATGATTAAACCTACAATTTTCCAATTCACTACTACTGATCTTGTTTTTTCAGATCCCATCATAGTTGTGAGGATCTTATAACCAAAAGTTACTTTAAGGTTTCTACATCAACAAAAATTGACCTTGTCATATTTTAGTGTTTAATAAAATTATTACGGATCATGAGAATGTTTACAATTTTAATATCTCCATATTCGTCTTACGTTGGCAGGTTATGAAAAGCCGGAGAGAAGATTGTCAAGCACCATTTGAATGGGTCGATACCGTTTTGTGTTAGATCAACTCAATTCTCAATTTGCTACTATTGACTTTTCCAACGTTCACCGATCCACTCATTTTTATTATTGTAGCTCATTTTTCGATTGAGGCCTTTACAATTTCCAGCCTGGGCTTCTCGTGTAAGTTCAAGTTGATACTATCATAAAAGTCTAAATAATTAACAGAATACTCGGAAACCTGCATGCAAAAGCCTAAATGGCTGTATGTTCTCTTAATCTAAATATCGGAGACTTTTATCAGATTCAACAGACACAAGGCTATTCACAGTATCTCTCCTCACTTTGATATGTTCACAGCGAAAGAGCAATAACGGGGTTCTAAATTGATCATACTTAGGAATACTTTATATTTGTTCTATAAACAATCTACCCGTAAAAAGAGAGCTATACGTTTTTTCCTGTTGCCATTATTATTATTGATTTACTTACTTTAAGTTAGTTTTGCATAAAAAAGATTGCGTATGCCATTTTAAATGCATTAGCAAAGTTTCTTGGCGAATCTATACCACCTTAATTGAGAAATACCCTTAAAAATTGATTTGGAGAACTGCCCCGATATAAACTTTGTGGTTTAGTTTGAAGGACAATGGCATATAAAATCTTTCAAAACGCAATCGATATAGGCAAATATCAAGCCTTTTCAACCATTTCAAGGCTCAAGTTTGTAATAAAAGGACAATGCTATATGATTAACTTCCAATTAGCGTTTAAAGTCGTACTTTACAACGTAGCCAAATGTAGTGTTCTCAACGTATCAATTATCCTTTATGGCAAAGTATTAACTTAATTTTAAGGTATTGAACAAAATAAATGTTCCCAAAATCATATTAATCGTTAAGCGCTAGATCGGCAAGTTGAAAGTTTTGTTGAAAATGGTCCATGAGCAAACTTTTGTGAAAAGTCATGAAACAATTGGGATAGAGGCTATACCTCGCAAACTGAAATAGGTGACTATATTTATGGGATGCCGAGTTGTTTAAAAATGGTACTATTAATAAAGATAAGTTGGCTTTTTAAATGTAGAAGTGTGCTTATGATGGTAGTTGAAATGATGACATGATAGTACTTTCACGATTTGCAAACTATCAGTAATAAAAGGGTAACCGATGAAGAAGACTGCGTTATACGTTGTTCTTTGACGAGAATTAGCAAACGAAATGACTTTGTTTAGATAATTATGACATTTTATTTGATTGGTCGCAAACCTTTGTTTATGATTAAGTGTACGCCACGAGAAATGAATCACGTAGAGCAAATTATGGCTTTTTTACAGTAGGTACATTTTGATGTGAGCACAGTGTTTACTTGAAGCTATTTATTATTGCGGTCTTGAGGTCTCTCTCTTTTGGATCGAATTTCAGATCTAGTATAAAGCATCATACATTTTAAAAATGCGTCAAGTAACAGCTCGTTGTTATTTTTTGCCCGTTTTGTCCACTTTTATATGATGCCCTTGTCGAACAGCAGATCCATGAATTGCGAGACATCTTAAATCATCCCGTGAGTTCAGTGATAATGCCTTTTCGGAAAATAAATTTCAAACATTATTTGTAATTGTTGGCGGACAAAGTGATTTTACAGATCACTGAGTCTGTGCGACTGGTAAATAACCAGCATAAGTACTAGAACTTTTAAACCACATAAATATTCTGACTTATAATAAATTTTTAACAAAAACAAGTCGCCAAGTGACATTTAAGCTCGCTGCGTTCCGGTATATTGAAATCCGGAATCTTAACTGGTTGATCTACATCCATGAACTCCATATTTTTATCGTGTCCATCACCTAGAACCAGGTAATGCTATCTTGGTTGATACTGTAGGCGCTTATTTGGTTTTGGAGTTCAAAATTTGTATCAGTGTAGTACAGTGTTTGCTCTCTTTAAAGCTCTTAATCATTATTGGAACATCAACCTGCTGCAGGATTTTATCGACTCTGGTATTGGAATAAAGCAAACTATTGGTTAAGTTTTGTTGGTGTTGCGATATGCGCTTGACTAGAGGTAACGTAGCGCTTGGGTTTCTATCATGTAGTGTGCAAATCCAATGTATAATTAAACGGATAAACGACATATTAAACTAGAGCATACTCACCAGGAAGTTGATGCTATGATGCCATGTTTAAATGCCTCGCTATTAAGGAATATCACACGATTGATACGGAACTTTTTAACTATCTTGACATAGATCACGTGGTCTTTTTTGCAAAATTGAACAAAGAGCTGTTTCTTAACAATTTTGATATAATTAATGTCACAATTTGTTAAACACAAATTTTAGTCTGAGAAGAATGCTTAATAGCCGAACATAATAAATGACTAATGTTTCAATGTTTATTAAAATAGAGGAAATATAAATGCAATTATTTACATGTTACGTCAATACATCGGAAAAAAGTAAACCTCCATTAAATACAAAAATATTAACTTACATAAACACTTTGATTACTATTATACTTAATAATCAATTTTTATTACAGTGAATCTGCTATCCAAAGCTCCTTTTTCATTTCTCTGCTATCTTACTGCCTGAAAAAAACGTGCAAACCGAGGTACATTGTTTTCTTGTAAAATAACCGCCATTTGTAAGTCACGTTTTGCTGAAAGCTTTGCAGCTATGAGCCGGGCTTTTGAGCGTGGGATGAATAAGCTTTCCGTTTAGGGATCATCTAATAAACGGTAACAATGATTGATGATGGCGAAGTGTAACGAACGTGTTGCACTTGCATATGGAACCATTAGCCGGCTGAAAGTGTTGATAATGGCGAGCGGCGCAGAAAATTAATTTAAAGAATTATCTATCGCTCAAAAAGGCTAACGACAGCCAGATAGCTGGCGGTTTTAATATGGGCGCCGAAGCTTTCCCGCTTCCTTTTGCTTCTTTTCTACCGAGGCATGATGATTAAAACTGGGCTTCGTTCTTGCAAAAACAATTTTTGAAAACGAGAGCTCACCTGCAGTTAGCGCTTATATTTGAATAATTAAACCAGGAGACGCCCGGCATACCGCAATAAATCAGCCGCAAAGTGCAAGATGCACGAAATTAAATTTCTGAAAGGCACTCTGCCATTTGTGAATTCTTCATGGCCGGGCATTCCTATGGGAAACTAAGCCTAATAAGAATAGGGTGAACGTACCGGATTATGGCGGGGCGCGCATCTATCACCTTTATTAGATACTTCATAAATGTTCAATTTTCTGTTGTATTAGCCCGGAGGAATTTTGACATCGCGCACGGGGTGATCTACTGCTTTACTCACACTTTCTGTGCGCCCCGGCATGCCGAAAATGACCGTTATTTTTCTTGCAGATGAGACTGAGATGCAGTGGAGACTACAGCTGCTTTCTGCGATTTTCTTTCTCAATATCGCCGCGCCACTTCCGGATGTAATAAGGATAGGTAAGATTAATTGCTTGTGTACCTTTATTACGGGCTCTAGTTTGTAGTTAGCAGGCGGTAGATGAATCGGAGCCACTTCGTAGAAATATTTCAACCTCTCCGAGGCGCCCGCGTGATTGTTATCGGCCCTCATAAAGCCCGACTGAAAAATGTCGGTTTAATTAACTTGGGATCTAATTTATGTCGCAGTTTTTCAGTTGTTTACTTAATTTCCTTATTAGCTGATCGAAAGAAAGGGATGTTGATATAAACATAAAAAACGCGTAAATATTAACTGCAGTAATTATTACGAAATTTATTGCTGCAAGAAATAAAGATTAATGTTTAACAATCTTTTACTCAAACCATTAGCAGTAAAGAAAACTGTTAAATTAATACTTGGATTACTAATTATGCTCAGACAGCAATCAGTGCAACGTTATTTAGTTATGCATAGCTTGCTTGGTACTTTTATTATATAAATAACATGAATATTTTAATAAAATGTTTGCTAGTAGGGTTCAGTGCAAATATTTTTATAAATATATGTTAACATTCTACATATTAGTGGTGCTATTTAGGGCTTAAACATAAATAAATGTAATCGTCTTTTCTTAAGTCATACAGATTCGAACAATGATTTGCCTTCATTTACACTTACCCACGTTCGTTTCTTTCCAATTTGATATTTTTGTCCTTTTATAGACCGACTATTTTTCCACCCTTTTATTCATATGTTTATTAGTTCTTTGGCCATTTCGTTCCATTCTGAATATTTGAATATGATATTACTCTTCTTGTTCAATAGGCTCTTCGAGGTTTTCAGCATTTTTCAAATACTTGACATTATTTTGTGACAAAATCTGTGACTATTTAGATTAATTTCGTACAACCTGATTTTTGAATTGAGACTTAATTTTAAGAGTTTGATATTCACATGTGTATTTGATATGAAGAACGTTTTTAATACACCAAAATTGTGTTTACTTGAGTTAATATTTTGGGCAATACACCTAGAACATTTTTACCTTTCCTCTTTTAATTATAACTTATTGCATCTTTACTTTTTTCACTTATGTTGGAGGGTTATCCCAATGCATTTGAACTTCTTCCAGTAATACCTAGTCATACTTTTCGATTTATTGGTTGTAATATTATTCTCTATTATGTGTTTTTATAAACAAGAATCAAAGAGGGTCCGACGGCTGAGATACTGCTTTGAAGAAAAGTTCCCTACCTTCTTCCACATACATATAGGAAATTAATTCTTACGTAGAAGACTTTAATAATTTAAAAAAAGATTCTACACGTCATGTTTTCCCTAAGAAATATCTAGTAATGCTCAATAAAACAAAATTCAAATAAGTCGGTTAGATTAATTTTTTTTTTAATAGAAACACCAAATTTGCTTTTATACCATTTACTTACAAATGTTCTGAACCTGACCAAATAATATTTGTTATATCCTAAGATTTAAAAAAAAGTGACAGATATTTTTGCAGACATACGTATATTTTGACAAAATGTTGACTTATTTTAACGCATTGGTAAAGTAAAAACTTTTATGCCAAACTTCTCAATGTATTTTTTGTTATACGATATGTTTATATTATTTATTTTATATATTGTATATTAAAACTATTTAGGTTCAGATAATGTTAAAGTCTAGTAGAGAGAGCAAATGTGTGGCCTAACCTAACCTAATCTAGTTCAAACTTATCTAACCTTATTTTCCTTTTTTCCTTATAATTATTCCCTTTACCGTTGAATATAAGCCGCTTTAAGTTTTTTCTATTTTGTTGTTTGTCCGTCTCGAACGTTTTAGGATTTTTTGCGATGGTGTGTTGTCCACTCGGAAATTCGTTTGGTTCATTGGTTTTCTCGTGCTATGACAGGCCAAACCCCATATTTGTGTGCATAGTCAGTAAACTACGTTTATATTTTTATAAAACCGAAAGCTTTTGTGTAATCCACGAAACCATCCGTAATGTGATATTAGTGTTCTTATAATTTGTGCTGTGCTTTTTACAAAATCCTACTCATTCTTTCGTCTGATATTTGTCTATGTTTCCCATATAAACTTTCTAATGATCTTCACAAATAAAATTACTAATTACTCATCGCACGTGATCAAATTACGTGTTTTGCCGTTTCGGAACTCGATAAAACTCAAGACTGACGTATTGTAACTCAGCATATCCGTTAACATAATACTACCCTTTAAATTAATGACTGCATGTTGTTTGCTCTCTTACCTGATGTCGTATTGTACATATGAGTTCTATATTACCTAAAGTCTGAGGAACCTTAGAACAGGAAATGAAATGAAAGTGTGGTATAGCAATGCTCAATGCTTTTTGAAGATACAGGTATTGCATCAAAAGCATATATTTTTGCAACTGACCTTTAATTTTACAATTCTTCAAAATAATGTTTATATATTCTATTTTGCATCATTCAAAACTAATCATTAAGTCAATTTTTTCACGCTTCTTTGAGAATCTAGACACACTCATCACCTCATGCAGTTTTATTATTAAAAAAACTTTATTTTATATTTTCTTTTTGTCAGATAAGAGAATAGTTACACTTTGTCATTAGTTACCATGCTGCTGATATGAAAAAATGTTCTATTTTTAAATTTATCGAGCATCTAGTGGCACTACAAAATGCAACGCGTCGTCTACTCGTTGGTTAAAGTATGAGATAACCAAGAGAAATATTTTTCTTTCTCTTATATGTACTTGCGCAGAACAAATGTGAATTATTGGTGCAGTCAAGGCTATACACTCTTCTATCCCTTCTAAATTGTATATGTCATTTGAATATAGCAGTACGATAAGAACAATTACATTTTAGCACACACCCTTTTTTGCAAACACTAATCAGTATTAACACAAATTCAGATTTTAACTAAGAGTTCAGGGAGTAAATCCTATCATGCTCAATGTTGTTACAATCTGCGTTTATCGACTATCATACTGCAAAATTTTTCTAGTGCATTTGATTGTACACGTTTATGTGGGTATATAAAATAAATAAAACTTTTTGTCACAATCCTTATATAATGTATGTCTTAAGACACTTTTGAATTATATAAGTTACATGCGAGGGCTGTTTATTTAATTTAGACATTTTTTTCTTCAAAATTGCTTTGCTAAGCAACAGTATCATCCTACTGGTAGACATGGCATCATTTTAGAAGGACTACTAGTGTGAAAGTGTAATACAGATGACATTTATGTTCCTTTGAGAAAATCGATAACAAAAACATACAAAATTATGAAGATGGTATTTAGCGAAAAAGTAATAAATCGCAAAGATATTAGAGTAGCATTTGCGCTTCAAAAAGATTAAGTATCTCAGTAATTTTATAGTCTAATTGTAGAAATTGATGTTTCGGCTTGTCAAATCGTTGACTGGACGTTCATGCAATTGCTGTAGAAATAAATATTTCAATTGCCTTATATCTTTAGATTTTATTGTACAACTACTTTCCATGCTCAAAAGCCACTTTAAAAGAAAAACATTCTTTTAGAACATTTAACAAAACACGACGGGAATTTTCTATAGCTTTCTAAAACTATTTTGAAAGTGGCACAAACTTTATATATGTGCCAAAATTTACTAAATATCTGAAACATGATTTTCAAAACTATTTGAAGACAGACGATACTTTTCATCTTTAACAATCAAATATCATACATACTGATTAGTCCTTTATCTGAACGACCTCCATAAACTGTGTGTAACTCAGGTACAAACATATCTTTTTTTTCCAAGATGAAAATTATTAGAAAACATAGATGGATTTTGGTATAAGGAGACATTTATTATAAAAACATAGCCCATCTTAGTTAAAGTTTTTTTTTAAGAATAACATTAAATAAAACTATTCTCTTCAATATTTTGAATTAATTAATTGATTTGTTTTAATCGAGGTGTTTGAGTATTACTTACAGTTTACCAACTGATTTTTGTTCTAATAGCTCTGTCAAAAGTATAGGTAAACCTGTTTCAGTCAGTCTCCGAGTCATTTGTAGTTTCTACAGTAGGGTAAAAGATGTTCCAAAAGAAAATTATTTTGTGATAATCGTGTATGGCCAATTCTTAGGCTAGTTATTATAACTTAGTCTTTTCGGCTTACCTAGACTTTTATGGTACATACATCTGATTTTAAGGGAAGTTTTGCGTTGCTGTTACTCAATTAGTAGTGCCACAAAATTGGGATCAACCTTTAAATGCTTGTTTTAGTGAAATTGAATTGGATGGGAAGCAGGTGGGCAGACTTTAGGTTATTGGTCTGCAATTTTATTATTTTATTATGGTCAAAGATCTAAAGAGTCGCCATCTTTTTCTATAGTTTTTATATGGTCATCAATTTTTTAGAATTTATTTTTCAGTGCTAAAATTACACTGCATTTAATGTATTTAAAATGTGTAATAACTGAAATAAATCTCATGAAATTTTCTGCTAGTAGGATATAAGGGTAATTGGGTAAACTTAACACTATAAACTCTAAAGCAAAGTTTGATATTGGATCAATAAATTCTTTTTGAGAATATTTCAGTTTCAAATTGATGACTATATGAGAATGCAACCAGGATGGATTATTAAATAAAGGAAAGGGCTAAGAAAACTTTACTGCAAGACGCCAAATTAGTTAAAATATTTGATAGGATTTGAGTAAAAGATAATAGTTGTTTGGTAACAGTTTTTTTGTAACTATTATAGTAACCCAATATGCCAAACTAAATTAAAGGTTTAGATTACCCATAAGGAGACAGTTGTGCACTATTTTTTCTATTCGGAGCTTCTTGAAATCTGATATAGTATTCTAAGTCTTTGTTAATTTGTGGAATGGCCTTCTCTAAACCCAAACTGAAATAGGGGCGCAGGTGTGCTATAATTTATGTCTTTCAATAGCCTTTTGAGAAAAATTTTCTTAAATACTTTACCTATTAAAGATATGGGATTAATTGGTCCATATATCACAAACTGTAAAGGTTTGTTAAACTTGGGCACCATTATCATATATACGTACTGTACCACAGTATGGGATAGTAAAAATACTTATCATTCAGCTATATATCCTTGTTAATAATAGTATGGATTTTCTTGAAGACATTTTCAATTTTGGATCTGTTATTAAGTCATAACCTGGCGCTTTATGTTCACTTAATTTGTGTAGATCCGACCAGTAGTGGAAAGGATTTAATAGACATCTGATAGGCAACATTGCTTTAGTTAGTTGAAAGGGTTAAAAAGTATTCAATAAGTATTCTTCAAATACATCAAACTTCTTGATTGATCTTGGCCAATCTTTATTACTTCACTGTAATGCTGGTTTACTTGTGGCCTTTTACATTTTTTGTTGCTCACCAGATAGTATTGTAACAAATTTTCAAATGCCTCCCATAAACGCACGGTCGCGTTAAATGCTCCCGATTAATGCCTGGATCGCCATGTTTGTTGCTTATGCACGTGCGAAGACTAGAATAATGCGGAAAGTTACAGATGTATACCAGATGGTTCATGTAGACCCTACAACCGATCCTAATTGCTTTAATATAATGTAGGGAAGCCAGGGGTAATTAAGTACCAGAAACAAATGACTATACCAGTGTAACATAAATAGTGATAAAAAAATAAATACAGTTATAGAATTAACTTGACCTTAGGTCACGTCACTCACGTGTTAGCTAATATCTCGAAGATTTAGACCGTTTCACGTCTTTATTCGCCGATACTCAAACGTGTACTTTGACTATTAATTGCAAAATTTTCAAAAGTTTATTGCTTCAACGAGATAATCCGGCGCAGTACTTGTTATACATCCAAATTCGGCCATCCCTCAAACGGTTCTTAATAATCTCCCAAGTGCAAAACCCAGACGGAGAGTAAATAAAACTATGCATATTATTACGAAAACTGTTTTCCGCCCGACCGCTTCTGCGGGAAGGATTTCTATCTAATGAAGATGTAAGAATTCGTTACAGGACTCTTGAACGTTGAAGCAATCAGAACACTCATACCTTCTCCGCGCAAAATTAGATTTTAACTTCGCTGCTACAATTATCCACGTCCTTTCACTTCCTCGCGATTATGTCGTGTTCTATACTAGATTACTACTTCATGTACAGAACTACGACTTGACAAATTAAGATTCCCCCGGGTTTCCGGCCCTTTGTGAATTTAATCGCTGAAAAGGCTTACTTCGGGCGTCTACGTCGCATGCTGGCACTAATCTAATGCATCTGCACGCACCCCGCAAGTACCGCACGTCTTGCGCGTTGGTTTTAGGACAGAAAAGCGAAGTGCGGGCAGCATTCGCTGTACATATTGCGCGCCTGAACTTCGACTGAAAATAGACTTAAGCCTGTGGCCTCCGGGGTGGTCCAAAAGCGTGTTTGTAAGCTCTGCAGCCCTGGCGTTTCGATGTGAATCTGGATACATTTGCATGCATAAAAGCGTTAGCGCGCTATTAAAGCTTGCATATAAAGCGCTTCGCGTTGCTTAACATTCCGGCAATAACTCTCGGCCGATTGAATTCGGTTACCCTATATATTACTTCTTGCGAACGGTAATAGCTTCAGTCCAAGCAGTAATGGCTTTGCTCCTAGTTGGCCGGACTTCACAAAGCTAATCGGATTACTGCCGGTTAATGGCTCGGGGGCAACGAATGCAGAAAGAGTCAGCTATCAGCAATCGCATTATCAAAGATGAATGCTGATGCGCTAGATAGTTGACTTCCGTTCTTGGTGAAGGTCAAATTTTTATAGATGTAGTTTATAGCGACCCCGTGCAGTTTCAAATATGAAACATAAATAAAAAAGTAAAGATATAAAGACAAAAATAACAAAAGGTAAGGAGAAATGCAATCCTCTAATCTGTTGCAAGAAAGCACGTTTAATAATTGAACTTTGGCTTAGTGCAATTCGCAATCAATCAATAAAGCTCAAATTATCGCGACAGTTAGCCAAGCGCTACTTTAATTAATAGTTTAACAGACTATCGTATAACTGGAACATGTATTAATTTACTACTCAGGTAATTGTACTTTCACCAAATAAAATCATCGTGCAGAAAATTGTAAAAAAATTTAAATTATCCAATTTTCCAATTAACTATAAAACATCAAAACAAATATTAGTTTAAATTGTTATTAATAATATAATTTCCCTTGTTTCTTGCAACATTTTTCTATCTAGATGATAAACTGTGATTACTGTTGTGGAAGAGGTTCCAAGTTTCAAAAATAAATATTTCTAGTATCTTACTTTAATTTTTATGGATATCCATCTTTTTGGGTAGTTTTCAAGTTCCCTACTAGATATAATAAGAAAGTGCAAGGTCAGAACAATATAAAAAGCGCTGTACGCCTTTTCAGTCAAATTTTTCTAATTTTTGATTCATTTATCTAAAGATGTGTGCTACGGTGGTATCATAATAGAACAACACACCATGTCTATTAAGTGTAGGTTTAAGTCAGTCTCATTGTTCATAAAAATCATCCCAGTTAATATTTTGATTGCTATACTATCATACCAACAAATATGTGCAGATAAAAATTTTATTGTGGTATAGAATAACTTCTTATAATATTCTGGTAAAGGATTTGTTTTTTATTCCTAGTTGCCAACTTATCCAAAAATGGTACGAAGTCCATATACCCCATTTAGACACTATTTAATTTTTTAACAAATGTCTGTAAGCTGTTACATACTTACAAGTCTTAGTTAACTATATTTGGTCGTCCAGGTCAAGTTTTATCTAGAAGACTACATACCTACATAATCTAGTCCTCTTGTAGTTGTAGGTATTGAGAATAGTTTTGTTTTCTGCCTTTTGCCATATTTTTCCTAGATTACCATTCTAAGTTCTTCTAAGTCTTTCTATACTGTTGTCCCACACTTTTATTTTTCACACTTTTTTACTTGTGTGTTACTGTTACTAATTCCCAATATTTTTCTCTTTAAGTTATTCTCTCACAACTTAATTTATTATTATTTTCTCTTCCGTTATAGCTCTTAAAAAGCTCATTGCTTGTAAACGTTGTTTTTCTTTTTTTGCCAAACTCATGATTTCCTCCATACAATAAAGGGAGATAAACCATTCTGTATACCTGCACTTGGTTTGTCAGGTTAATTTTTTCTTAAGTTCTACTTGTAGGACTTTATATGCAGTTTCTATTCTATTCCTTAATTTCTGATCAAGTGTTTCGTGAGTATTTACAATCTTATCCAGAAATCTATTGCCAATTTTCTTATAACCAATATTAAATTACATTAAATAACCGATGTAAAAAGTAGAGAGCTAAATGCCCCTTTTAGCTTCACACCTTCATTTGTAGCATACATTTCAGAGATCAGATTTTTAGTTTTTGCTATATTAATAGTTCCTACATATATACTTCTAATGACTTCTTTTAGTTCTAGATCGATATTCTTATTTTGTGGGAATTTTCGGGTGGTGTCTCTTTAACATTATCGAGCGCCTTCTGTTTCTCTTCGATAATTGTGATAAATGTGATTTTGTACACTACCTTCAGGTCTAAAATTTTTGTAAACTATTTTTGAATATTTTTGCATATATTTTGGCATTAACACCTAATCAGGATATATCTTTATAGATTAGATATAATAACATTAGTGATTGTAATTCTTTATGAATCTTTATTACCCGATAGTTTTTAACTAACATGACATGCAAAAACGTGTACTTACAAGCAATTCAATAAACATGATTAGGTACTATGGCTAAATTTACAAGGTTGCGTTCTTCTTATAAATTACCCCCGGGCATTAAATAAATATAACATTTTTTATGACAAAAGAGTTTCTAAAGGTAGCAAGTTCTATAATAATAATAATGGTAAGGCACTACGCCCCGCGTGAGAGCACGGCTTGCGAACTGAGAGGTTAAGGCTCTTATACGTTCGCTCTCTCTGCCCGGTCTTCGCGCACCATCTCTGATGCGGGGCGATGTGGCAAGCACCGCGCCTTAGACGACCGCCATTATTACCCCTTGTTCCAGTGAACGCAGGTACTCAATTATTTTTAGTGACTGAATAGGCCATCCGCCAGGCATCAGAGAGCATCGGGAATTGAACCCGGGTCCGTCAGCATCGGAGCCCGCCCCTCAACCTCGGGACCACGCTGGCAGCAAGTTCTATAAAAGATAATAAAGAATGTGTAGAATTACCAACACGTTATATAACAGACAACGGCTATTAGGAGAGTTTTGTAATATAGTATAATGATGGACGTATATTAGACAAGCTCAAATATGTTGAGATAGATTTAAACTTGTACTACAGGAAACATGGTATTTGTATGTTAGTGGTTTCTGAATTTTGCCAGTGAAAAAGCTCACAATACCGCTTTGGTAAAGAACGGAACACTGGCCAAGTTTGCAATAAAACTTGGAACTCGGTTTGAGTAGTGCTTGATGCTTGTATGTTTGGGAGTTTTAGCGGAAAATATGTAAACTGAAAGACATTTTGAGGTTAGCACCTTTATTATTGTTTGCTACGAAGGAGAAAATCATTGCTATCAGCAAGGTATTCGGGTTCGGCAAGTATGTAATCTTAGTGAAATAAAAAAGGGTTTAGATATTTATGCCATTCTGCTCCACTACCTTTCAGCGAGAAATGTTTATTTCAATGCCTAAGTAGTAACAAGTAAATATCACAACGCCTTTTGTGGTACCGCTACTATTCAATAAGTTTGAAAATAGAACATTTGTTTTATCAATTTTAACAGGCGATAAAATCTGTTTTTATTTTTGTGACGTGTTCAATAAAGTTAAAATCAAAGTTTTTTTAACATCAAAGACCTTATAATAAAGTCATGAATGTGTTCATATCTCTAAGAAAAGGCGGACGAGTTGATTAGAGTACTGTAGACAGTATTTTAAAAGATTATGAAAACTAGTATTCTATCTACTTTGGCATTATCTGCTAATCATTGTCATTTTTTTGAGAATAGGTTTTTCGTTTAATATTGAAATTTCAGATAAAGTAAAGAGTTATTGAAACCCAAAAAATGTTCTAAAATGGTTTACTGAGTAAAATATTTGTTGATAAATCTTTATTGTCGTCTTTTATGTGTATCGTACTTGCCTACAAAGGTTGAGTGATTATTTTTTAAAGATTATTAGAGCCACACTAAACTAAAGTCAGATGTCTGTCGGGTGGGTCAGACATTTTGACAAATTAATGATTTTAAGTAACTTATATGCAAAAGATATTGAATACAAGTACAGAAAACCTTTACAAATTATTATTGGCCTAAACTAAGGTCACTTTATTTAATACTACCATACTGCTTTGCATATGTGACAAAGAAAAAAATTTACTATTAGTTTAAGAATTAGAAAAATGTTTTTGACATGAGCATCGCTTAGGCAACAGACGTTCCAGCATAAAAATTGGTGCTTTTTGTAGGTTTAAGTAAAATGAGATGTTTTTCGTTTTAGTTTTATTTGATTACAATGTCTGATATGTTTCTAGCACTCTTATTATTGTGAGTTGTTGTACAACATTTATCTTTATCATCTGTTAAGATTAATTCCAAAAAAAGCTCAGAACAAGGAAATGACTGTTCAGATGAAGTCCACTTCATGGTCATTATTCAAATCAAGTATATTCGTCGCTTTTTTGAGGATGACGGCCTATTAACAGCCACTGATATCAATTTTGACACCGTAATAAGCTATGGCAGTGTCCAGGCAATCCGTAATATTATCCTGCACTGAAATAACTTCCGGTTCCATACAGCTGCGCAAACTTAACACTGGAACACCGTTCTTACGGTTCGAACTTATCGCTATCAGATTATCGTTTGTTTGGGCCGAAAGAAGTACTTGCAAAACATAGATTTGATAACGATGTTATTATCGAAACGTCATGTACGTTTGGTTGGTGTTATAGTCAACTTTATTTTACGATAGAGGGATCAATAAGTTACCTATATGTTGGGGAGAAATTGTCTCTATGTCAGGTTACGTAAAAAAATAAATTTGCGAAAAATAGAAAAAGCATTTCTATCACTTATAAAAATTAGATACGAACCCTTTTAGTAGCCGAATTTATCCTGTTGTATAATTACAAAATCAGATATAAATGAACAGAAAGAAGTAACGAGCTCCCCTCGCGTTACGCAGAAAAAATCACCTGGCGAAAGGCGGTGCGAATTTAAATGAAAAATGTTGCTTGCAGCAACGTATAGGTAAAAGCTGGGAAATATAAATTGTTTGAGTTTTAACCCCCGAAAAGCTTATATCAGGACCTGCTTTATTTTGCGGCTATCATAAATCAGGCACCAGCTATCAAAACTTGGAGTGCTAGTGAATTTATAAATGCGCACGCCAACCTAACCCAAATTCTATATTTTTTCTGTATATCCTTTGGCATTTGTACATAGAAACATTAACGACGCATAACATTTATTAGCATAGTACTAGTTTAAATCAACAAAGAATACGCTGTAGCTTTTACTAACAAATAGGTCTTGCACTTTAAACGGATTTTAGATAAAATCTGTCCGAGCAAGATTAAATATTATCGAAAGCCTTATTTGTTCGTGTGCGCTTTCAGCAGTTTAACTTTGTGATTACATTCTTGTGAAACTTTGGTTCGTTTAATTAACACTCTTCTATAACCTTTCATTATAAGTTGTTCTCTTGACTTACAATATTTTAGAGGTTTGTACATGCCTTAGGCGTTATGAACTAAAATTTAAATTTATCTATTCGAATTACAGTGTGAATTGCAATTACAATATGTAAATTCTATTTGAAATATCTGTCAGCGGGTGTTCAATTTAAGTCAGTTCCATTACTGCTGCCTACCAAAGGCGACCTCAATAGGTGTGCAACCCAATGAATTTCAAATTAGCTAGCAGGTGCAATTAAATGGTAATTCCCACTTCTATCAAAGCCGTTTCGTGTTCATGTACCGCCACAATAAAATTAGGCACTCCACTCTATTACAATGTGCCACTGTTGCGATTTTCATAATTGATATTCTTTATATTTTCTTTGAAAATATGGCCCGCAGTTGTATTTTACTTATATATTATAATTCTGTTCTATATGATATACTAATAAATAAGTTTTGGGTTATGGTGCTTTGTTTTTTTAACTATCTGACGACTTGAGTTGCAACCTTGTGATGTTTTCGCAATAATCTTGATGGTTTGTTCAGAACTGCAGCAAAGATCTTTTAGATACAACTGTCTAACAGTTTTCTATGTTATAGAAATGTTGATCGGTGATATTATTTAAATTACTACAATTAATAGTTTTTTATTCCTTATTGGTGCCAGCTTCAAACAACGAAGGTGAATCAAATATAAATTCAAATAATCTCTTGAAAATTGTGAGTTATTTTTGTACATAATTTCCTGACTTAGCATCACATTTTCTTAACGGATGTGTAGTTTCTTGATCTCGCTACTGTAAAACGAATGAAGTTGCGAAACGAGCTAATCAGACACGAAGGTTTCGTTGGCAACATTGTTGTCAAATCTTCTTGTTTTCCATATGTTTCTCTTGGTAGTCTAAGCAAAAATTAATTGCAATGAGATAAGTCCGCACTGTATCAGGGTTTGTTGAGTTTGGATGCTGTACGGATGGTGTGATCATTGACCACTAATCAGTATATTTTCGAGAAAAAATATTTTATACTACTCATAGTCTTTTTAACGAGTCAAGTAAGTCATCTTAATATTTATCATAGTTTTAATTTTTCTTTTTTGATAACCTGCCGCGCGACAGACCAAAACACCTCTTGTGATGCTAACTAAAAAAGCAATAGTGTGAATTACCCTACGCGGAAAATCACCCTACCTACAATACTCAGTAACTTTGTTTCTCTTCATTCACCATATGGCCTCTAAAGAAAATCTCGTTTGTGCTTGATTTATCGTTGTGCTATATGAGTAGAAGGACAGACCAAACATTTTTTAAAACTGCCGTTTGAAATTACTATACCTCAGATTATTTTATGTGATCAAGTTAGTGACTTATTCAAAAACTTATTTTTGAGAAGTATCTAATTAGAGATCAATAACAGGGATCAATCAGTATCGATTAGGGATCAATTAGGATAAGAATAAAATTCGAACAAATATTTTTTACCTTGAAAAACTATAACTGAAATTAAATGCAGTTTGAAGGTTCTTTTTCCTTCTTTTCCATTATAACTTCTGGGTTGTCAGAATTAAAACGTAGGCCACGCGTACACAAGTGATGAACCGTATTCAAAATGCCTAAAAAACTGCATCAACATAGTAAATGAAGTCCATAACATGGTTTCATCAGATAAAAGTGCATGAAGCTGAGGAAGTCGTGACTATCTCTTACGAACGGGTAGTTTATAGTTTAGATAATTCAGAAATGTTCTAGACTACGATCTTTACAAACGTTAAGGGATTTAAAATAAATCCAATAAATTCTAAGAGACAATTTGTGACCATTATACTAACAAAAGACCAAATATATGATAATTACAAAAAATCACATTGTTGACACCGGATTAACGATTGACAACAACAGGATCGAACGTGTGCGAAAATATACTTACTTTGGGACAACAATCGATGAAAACTGGGACCACTCAGTGGAAATAAAGTGTAGAATTGAAAAGGCCAGAGCAGCGTTCGTAAAAATGGCCAAACTATTCAAGTGCCATGAATTATCTTCACCCATTAAATTAAGACTACTGAGATGTTATGTCTTCAGCGTATTGCTTTATGGAGCAGAGACGTGGACACTGGCAGAGGCATCAAGACGAAAAATAGAGGCCTTCGAGATGTGGTTGTACCGCAGAATCCTCCGTATATCTTGGACAGAGCATGTAACGAACCACACCGTGCTGAGGAAAATGGGGAAACAAGAAACAGAACTCCTCACAACAATAAAAGTTCGTAAGCTGGAGTATCTAGGGCACATCATGCGCAAAAATCAGAGATATGGGCTCCTGCAATTGGTCCTCCAGGGTAAGATCGAAGGAAAAAGAAGCATCGGCAGAAGACGCATATCGTGGCTGAAAAACCTGCAAGTATGGTTCAATACAACAACAACTGAACTGTTTCGTGCCGCTGTTGATGAAGTCCGTATTGCCATCATGGTTTCCAACATCCGAAACGGATAGGAACTTTAAGAAGAAGAAGATACTAACAATAAGTATGAAATTAAAATAGTGGATTGGATACAGTGAATTACTTTTGAAAAAATCAAAAATGAATTAAAAAGATGTTAGTAGCAGTTTTTCGGGCCCTAATAATTTTACCGATTGTTAAAACAACAAAGAGTAATTATAGGATCATATTGCTCAGCTAAAATAAGAACATTTTAGAGAAGATGCCCCAAAATGATCAAGAAACTTTGTTGTTCCACTACGTCAACGCACTAGTCTATCGTTTAAAAAATACTATCTAAAGAATATTTATTTCATTCGCCTGATTTGTATTCTTCAACTTCCATCTAGTCCCAATATTGAAATATTTTTTATTGAAAAGAGACTTCGATATAATAAAATGATATTTGAGTCCAAATGGTTATTCTGAGAGTTCTGAAGCGATTGCCACATTGAAGGCATCTCAAAGCTAGAACAATGTTAGAGATTGAGTAATTTTACCAAAAAATAATGTGTAACTTGAATTTTATTTGTTTTATTTTCAATGTTGTTCTGAAAACTTTGCGATTTGACCTCGCAGAAAAAGATGTTTTAGAAACATAATAAAAGGAATTCTTGAAAGATTGAGTTAGTAACAAATCATGTATTTGTTATTACTATACATATTTCTACTGTTAATAATTTTCTTAGACACTTCATCGATAACGTTACAGGTTTTTTGTCTGTTAAATTAATTTTAACACTTGATACTTTCCATTTTTTCTAAGTCAGTTTATTTAAATTTTAGAAAATATGCTTTTGTGTATCCTATTAACTAAACATATGATATCTACAAGAGTGTTTAAATCTAATTGCACATAAAATTTTTAACATATTTCTTTGGCAAATGCATTATATTATAATGATTATTTGAAAATCCTGCAATTTGATTTAGTGCAAACTTGAGAAAACCTCGAAGCCTCTAATCTTTTGCCACAGTCTTCGTTTGTTCGGCATTTTTTAACTCTTGTGCGTCTATCGTTCACATTTGCACCCCGTAACGATTTGCAAATATTGCTAAAGCTGTCCACCAGTAACATACTTTCAAAAGTCCTTGGATTTGTAACTACTCCACCCACTCTTGGCGAAAACCCTCTCCGCTTTGATCTAGGCCTCCTTTTCCGTATAGATAAGTAGAACATAGATAGCGTCGTCAATCTCTCTACATGCGTATTTGTTTTGCTTCTCAGACAACCTTTGGATTCTAACCAGTTAAGACTGGAAGTTCTTTAGCGATTAGTTGCTAGATGTACTGGTTTACTCTGCTAGCCATATTTGTTTTCATTTTGCTCTCATTCTAGTTCGCATCCGGTTCTTTACAAACCTCATTAGAACAATTGAAATTGTCAGTTCTCTTAATACAGCCTCTTTCGTCAGCTAGTCTACATTAGTTCTACCCCGTTCCAACGTTCATCTTAATTTAACTTATTTTTATAAAGTTAAAAACCTTAATTTAATAATCTGTCGACTCCTTGTGAGCAAATACCAGTGGTATGCTGTTTATTAGAACACATCTAAGGTTGATCGTACTGTGTCTCGAGTGCTCTCGAATTACTATAGGCTCGCAATAGAAAAGGTGCTTCACTCGACAAGTGGTCCACGAACGTGTATCTAACTCTCACGGCGTTTGTTTGCGACATGACCGCGTAGCGGCATAGTTGCGCATCAGGTTCCTTGTCCTTGAATACGTTACTCTCTTTCTTAATGGGGTGTTTGATCTCTTATATAGACCGATTTTCTTCTGCCTGGTTATCAACCGCCTCCAGTTTGATATCTTATAAAATACAAGATGTACAGAGAGTAATCGATTCAATATTATTCTCTTGCGCTTAAATCCACCCGACCAGGTTTTAATTGCATGGAGAACCTTGTTAGCGCATTATTTTAATGTTGCATTTCCTTGCATACAATTTACTTATTGAATATATGCTACAGCGTTACGGATGAATTTTTACTAATTGGTTGGGAGTCCATATTAGGACACTACACCAACACTACCGTAAGTACATTCTTCATTCTTTTAATTAAAAACTGCTGATGGCTTCAAAACCTTCTAATATCCGCAATTATATATAAAGAAACAGACTAATCTACCTTGCCTTACACCGCAGTCTCTGTTTGCTTAGTCTTTGTGATCCAGTTTACATCGTGTATCAGTACTACAAATTCTATTCTATGCGTAATCTTCTGATTGTCTTGCGAGTACAGCAAAAGTCATTCACTACTTGCGGATTTTCAAAAGTCTTTTTATCCGGTCTTGCGATTGTGGCCATCTCCTGTTCATGATGAAGGACCTCTCTATTTCGACCTTATTTTTGTGTTCCGCGTTGCAGATCAGCAAAACATGCATAGCATCATTGACTTTCCCACATCTCCCTTTAGCTTCCAGATTATAATAAAGTAGGACTGAAAGTTGGTATGTCAAGTGCTAAGCTGGACGGTGTATAGGTTCCACCGTGGAGATGAATATCAACGCATGTCGACTCGTTTCTGCTGCTTGTCACCTTACTCTCGTCCTAGCTCATAAGCAGTTTTTTACGAACTCTAGCTGAATTGTCTTTAAAATCGGCAGTCTTGTTCCTGTTGCTGTCTCTTTAGTCATCTGATTTGCACGTTTGTTTTCCGGAGTTTCAACTTGATCCAATATAAATCTCGACCGACAATATTCTTGCTGTCAGGTATTACAACACATCTTGAAATGATTTCTGTCTGATGACGTATTTTCCGTATAGCTATCGGATCGCTCTAAAAATTAATGTGCTAGTTTGTGAGTTTGGCTCATCTTTAGTAGATTTCTCGTTCTTTTTACGTAACCACAAACTCGGCACGGTGTGTGTGTTTCAGTTTCCTCCTCGTTGAAAAAGGACGTCGTCTTGTTAGACCGGGTGGCCATCTGTACTGCTTTCTTGGATACTCACGCCCTTTATCGCAAAAACCCCACATTAGTCGTATCGTTGTTTAACTTGTAGTAGCTATATACGCTACAGCTTGCAACTCTCCGTTGTTTTGATTGGTACGCAGAGTTCCTTTTCCAAGACATCTAAATAATAGACGGCATTGATCTTGCATTCTGAAGAAAATTAATAAGCCCAATGCCTTTGAAATCCTCCCAAAAACGATTATAAGGGTTTTTTTTTACAATAAATGACACTGTTGCTTTTAATAGAAATCTTTATTTTTCTAATTCCATTTTTTATTGACTCATCATAAATTAAAATACGGTGAACATAAACATCTCCTCTTGTTTAGTAGTGATTTAAGTTTCTCAAAAATTTCAGACCGCGTGTTTATTGATTTCTGGAGTTGTGAGTTTGTTGTCGACTACCAATCGTTACAGCACGCGTTGAAGCCACTTCACGCACTATGATGTGCCGGTTTGCAAGAATGAGATCATAACTTCGCTGAATGTTCTCCTTTATTCGGATACTGCGTGAATCGACGAAAACAAAATAGATTTTTTACGTGGATAGGGTTCCTGCAATACAATGTATACAACTGAAACACTTTAGCCATCGATAACGTTTTATTATTAAATTTCTAATGCAATCGTCGCAAAAATTCATTAGATAAAAATGTAACACTTTATTTATGTCAATAGTTATTCATCTAATTTTCATGCTGCTAAATGTACAATACTAAGCGAAGCTACATATGAAAAAGCCTTTCCATTAAAAGCTATTTTTTATCTGTTAATGTTAGAGTTGTCATTATTCAGAACGCGAGTAGTAAAAACTATACGGATAACAAAAATTGAACGGTACATACTACACAATATTTTAAAATTCTGAAAATTTACTACAAAAATAGTGAAATTTTAGAGGACACGGCTCGTAGATGTCGTATACTTTTCGATAGGAATGAAGTGCCTTGTTGCACAGCAATTGTGAAGCTAATAGAAAAATTTAAGCTTTGCTGTCAAGTTTTAAATGCAAAGAACCCCAAGCGTGCTCAACTAGCCAGATCTATTGGAAATATAACTGCTGTAGCTAAAAGTGTTGTAGAAAATATAAATTTATCGATTTCAAGAGATTCGCAACAATTGGATGTCTATTATCGTATTATCGTAAGATGCTGACTGATTTTTTAGTAAGAAATGGATGCCATAGGCGTGCATCACTTTTATTTCTAGAGTAGCGTTACCTGAGAACTTTTTTGGTCGAGTTATTTCTCGAAATGGAGCCTTCAATTGTTTGCCCAGATCATGCGATCTGACACAACTAAACTTTTTCTTTAGGTCCAACTACTCAAAGACAGTATCAGAACTGAAGGTCTTCTTTATATATGATCGATCCACATACAATTTATTTTTATTAGATTTTTCAAACCCTACTGGTTTATTAAAAAAATAATTCAGAAAAAACGCTACCACCGCATGCAAATTTCCTTATATTAAGAAAATTTTAATGAAATGGTAATATCATTAAAAATTTTAAGAGGACCTTGCGAAATGTACAAATAAAAAGTTTTGTATACCTTCAAGATGTGGTTTGTAACGTATTCAGAAGTTTAAAATTCAGTTTTGTTAATTTTTATTTGAGCCCGCAGCGCAGTTCTCAAATGGTTCTAAAGTAATTAAAGCAATTTTTCTTTTAATTACACGTCGCTTTTATTTTAGCCGTACAAAAATTAGCTTATAATTGTATCTTGCGCAGTACTACTCTGTATAATTCGTACCTTGATACATTAAAATCATTTCAGTCATTCGTCTTTGCCATTTCGGTGCAGCATAAGATGTGAAAAAATTTAATTGTTATGGCTTTTATGTGATTTTTGCTTATCATCCACGAAAAGACATCTCAGACAAACCTCAGTTTAAAACTCAGATTATTCAAAACAACTTTTTGTGTCACTCGGCTCTCTTATAACATTATACGCTGTAACGGTGTTATACGCGTTAAATGTAATAAAAAAATTCCTCTCAAAACACGCACATTCTTGAAAAATGTTTCATAATCAATAAAAGAGAGCAGGCCTTTTTTTGTTATAAAGTTAGTGTATAAGAAAATCGATTCTCGCAAACTTGGAATTTTCCTTCGTGGTAACAGGAAGACGAACTCTCTCTCGAAGGTTTCTTATGCAAACTTTGAAGATGTGCGTTTCGGCGCATAAATCTTAAATTAGGTTGTGTGTATTGCGTGGGGAAATTTAGAGTACCTGCTCGGATTAAATTAGAAATTGAGTTTGCCGCTTCTAGTGCGGTGCACATTCTACTAGAAAATTGAAATGCTTTTTTTGTTACTATAAAAGTAATTATATGTAGAAATTGCGTCTACCTTCTGCTCCTCCTCCAAATTAAATTCCTCGAAATGCAGTTTTCTTCTCTATCCGTATCCAAAGTTCCGATTGAGTTGTTCTTTTATGAGGGGCAAGTAGATTTAATTTAATTTAATTTATTGCAAGCTCCTAAATGCTGTATGCGTATTTAATTGTCCAACTAAATAGAACGCGAAAAAAGTGAAACCGTTTTTGGCCATGCGAGTTTGCAGTTTTTTAAAATTATATTGTATGTATTATTGCTGAAATCTCATTAAATTATGAATTTCTATTTGCTTAGGCGTATTAATTTTATGCCAAAATGTGTACAACTTAGAAATATAACAAACGAGTTTAATTTTTTTTTTTAACTTCATTACGTCGAACAAAAATATATGTCTAAATATCACATGGTTACCGATTGCCGAGCTAAGTAACTCGGAAGTAAATGTTACCAGCGACGAAGCACTATCTAGTAACGAAGTGGCAAGTGGAGCCCAACCTTCCTATAAAATGCCACCTATTGTCCTTCTAAACACTCAGTACTAGTCCCTCCTTTAAAAGATTTTTAAAGAGAATTGTATTAATATTTATATGGTGAAGAACTATAGACAATATTTGAGTATCCACCTTTGCTCTACAGACTATTACACAAGTGTTGCTTGCATCAAAAAATTTTCTGCATGTAATCCTTCGTAGAACCTTTGTTGTCTTTGAAAATTACGAAGTCAAGAAAGATCTACTGGAACAAGAAATCCCAATGCAATCGGTGAGGCGAATGGCGCGCCTACACAAAAACAAGTTGTTAAGCAAATCTATGGTAGAACATACAATGAAAATTATAATTACCATATAATAATTACGGAAGAAAGGTCAGTGTCGTATGAGCCAAATGTTTTGGTACGTCCAACGTTTAAAATTTGTGGGCATTTACCGTTCTAGAGCCAGGTGCGCCAAGTATGCCCTTTTTACCCCAAGTAGCTCCAAATGTGCAGAACTCCAGCCCTTTCTCTACCTTTGCACGCTCAGGTAAGATCGGATGGTTTGTACACTCAGATGGTTTGAAGGAATGACAGAGTAAACGAATACTGACCAGTGACTTTAGTAGAGTTGCCAATCCTCGTCACTGCCAAATTAAAGAGCTTTAAAGCTAATTTCAGCGTTTCTCAGAAGTTAGATGTAAATCAATCTCATAAAGTTAATCCCGAAGGTTAAACCACCATCTCCTCTACTTATAGACAGGCACTTAGTTCGGCTTGTCTGTATCTACCTTACTTTTTAAAGCGGAAATAACCTGAAGAACAATTTTTAGAATTTGCCCGCAGGTATAATTTAAACATCGCCCTGGTCTAAGAGACCAATTTTAAGAGAAATTGAAGCCTGACACCGTACCGATCGCAAAATGGAAGCATAAAGCGGAAGCCATTTTTGTTAAGTCCTGTCAAATTATTGTTCTGTACCGCTATGCCTCCAGACGTAAGTCTACAGGATGGATAAGCTACTTTCCGTCTAAAATTGATCTGAATATCATAACTATTTTGGTAGAAAATTTAAAAGGTAAGTATTTTGTATGGAACAACGCATGGCTAATAGCAACGGCATGACGGTGCATAGACACATCTCTAGTCTCACAAATTTGTGGTGATGGTGGTCCAAGACGCTCTACAACCTCTCGTTTGAGACAAACAACGACGTCCTTCATTACATCGGCTCAGTATGCAAATGATATGGCAGTCCAGCTGGTTGAGACTAACACTAGAAACAAAATAATTTTAAGAAAAACTGATCTTTTGGTACAATAGGGTGAGAATGGGCAAGCTGGAGAAAAGCTCGGCGATCGTAATCTTTAACAAATAAACACTTCACTGGCAATATGACTTGAATCTGAAGATCTTTAAAGCGAAGATATCTTTAAAAGGAGATTACTTATCCACATAAAAATTAACATTATCATCATACTTATAAACACATACACATAAAATGCGATGTGTTGGTTCGTCACACTTGCGCTGCCGTGTGCAAAAGCATTTGTTGTCAGAGTAATGCATTCGGGACCACGCGGAAGTACACAAACGATGTTTTAGCTTTTCTGTTCTTTTTTGCTAATAGGCATTATTATTATATTAAATTACATGAGAAAACGAAGAAGTGAGCAGACTGAGGAATGTACGCGGGTCCTATTTTAAGGTTGAGCTGCAAAGTCACATATCAATAAGCTGCAGGACATCCAGAATTGGACTTCTCATGAGGAACTACGATTTACATTGTGACGTAGATATATTTACGATCTAGAAATTCGTTTTCCTAAGTGTTCAAAATTTTTACCAGAACATACAAGATTGTACACTTTGTAAGTTTTGCAGTTATAAAGACTATAGAAGCAACCGCTACAAACTCACAATAATCTTAATTCCTCTACGAAACGATACAGAAGCTGCATATAAAGTTTTCTACCGTACACGCTGGGTTAGACAAAGAAGAATGAGGTTAGGGACTGAAACGAATTACTTTTGATTTTCCCAAGTCCATATCAAAGCCAACTACATATTATTTAACACATTGACAATAATTTTTTTGGTTTCTTTCACCACGTACTTTAACCATTTTTTACTATTTTCAATTGTTCTTTTGGTAATATTTCTTATTTAACCTTATTATTTTAGTTACTAGTGCGCTTGATTATCTATTATCTGATATATTTTCGACATTTTACTCTTCTCGGTCTAATGGTATTTGTTATATTTGTCAGTCTACATATTTTTATAACCATTTACCTTCTTCATGTTTCTTATTATTTTTTTGACGTCTCCTAAACTTCTATTCATTTAACTAATAAGTTTTAAATGATGTAGTTTAAGCCTTTATGTGGATGTTACTAATACTCAAAGTATCGTACATGCCTCGGAGCTTGAACTTATTAAATAGTTTTTGCCTTTGTAAAACTTTTATCATTAGTGAATATTATCTTTTTATCCGCTTTTGTCGTCTCCTACAACATAACGAGCGTGTATTGATCCAAACATATTTTTGAGTTCCTCCAGGATAATTAAGACTTTTTTACTACGATTCTAAAGAAGTTTTGTAATATAAAACAAGCGATCCTCATACATAATGACAGGTTTAAACAAGCGTATCAAGACAGCACTTATCTGTTTGAAATTTAAATGTTAATGGCTCTTGAACTGTGACAATGAAAAGATATCGTTAGATTAAAAGGGAAATACACAGCAATTTTTACGTTACAACTTTACATGCGCTTTGAGTATTGATCAGTGTTCGTAGAAAATGGCTCCCGTACTAGGAGGAACTGTCAGAAAGAAGCTGAAATTTGACAGATATGTGACCTACGACCATTAAGAAGAGTGCTCGTCTACCAACAAGTTATAATATTCTACTCTATCACCTACGAGTGAGGAAGATTTGTTTTTCTTGAGTACCCCCAAGCAGATAACCTGCGCCTTTTTGTGGTTCTGCGAGATCCTCAATTCGTTATGTCAACAGCATCGTGACAAAACCTGACTTTATTTATGCAAAGAATAAGCATATTAAGTAGATTTATCTTTGTAGTTCAAACAAATTCCATAACTAAGTTTAAGTCAAGCTAGAGGACTTGTTGTAAAACTACAGTTTTGAGGTTAAGGTTGTGCTTTGAGTCTGGCGTATACAAAGGTATGATTTACTTTCCGAAGATTGAACTACCAGTGCCGAGCTTTATTGTCAACAGTTGTGACAGAAGGTGTGCAATTTTAAAACAGCAATATCTTAGTCGGTAAATCAAATTGATAACCATCACACTTGTACTGATACAGCACAATTAAGTCAGCATTTGTTCTGATCAATAATTCACTCTTTATTATTAAAAAAAATATTACTGGAATTAACCTAAATAATAATCAATTTAATTTAAAAGTACATAGTTTAATCCAGAATCTGTCGCTTGTTGCACTTTGGTATTCATACAATCCATCAACTCTTTAAAGTATGTAGAATAGAATTAGTGAAGTTTTTTCTTGATTTGGACTATTAACTCCTCTGTTGTTTCTAATTTTTAGTTATTTTCATCCTGAAAGCGTTCAATTTATCTTAAGTGGGATACGTTAGCACCATTTTCTGTTCTTGAAATAAATTTTATGCGATGCTTCTCATGTATAGCTAGAGTATCATGTATGCAGTGCCATGTTGACATATTTGATCAAAAAATATAATCCATATCATTGTAATGTTTTCGTATAAATCATAGTAGTCTTTTGTGGATGCATTCTTTTGAATATACATATCGATTGACCTGAAACTGAAAGGAGCAATAAAATAAGCAGATTGGCCTTTGTTACTTAACCCTAGCTAAACCAAAACGCTCTAGAAACCTTCTAGCGTCTTTTATAAATTTTTCGGAACTTACTCTTCATTACCAATTCTGTTTAATGTGAAGTAGGACTTGCGTCCATCACGACGAAACTTGATAGCTCAGATACCCATCGCACACCTTATGCGATAAACCTTTTGACTTTTAAGTTGCCTTTTTACTCTATTTATGAGCCTCTATTCTCTTCTTTAACTAATTTTTCTTTGCACATTCGTGGTTTATCTTAAATTTTTCTGTTGCTTCTTAGATATGCAGTTTTCTCTTCCTAATGCGATTTTTCTACTTCTTCTACTTTACTCAACGTTTTTCTACTGTACTCCTATTTTTTTAAAACCCTGAACAATTTTCCAAATTTTTAATTGACATACATTTATGTAGTAAAAGTGTTTTCTGGGCTTTGTTTTATTATATAAAATTTGAATTTTTCTGTGCTAAACATGTGAAATTGTTTATTGTTTTAATGTATACTCTTTCTTCTCTTTCTGTAATAATTAAAGTAACGTCCTTAAACACTACTCTAATAATAATTTTAGTGAGTCTCCTTTAGTAAGACAATGTATTTCAGCAAGCTTTTCAAGACATGTGACCTTTCTTAGAATCCTAATATGCGGTTTGTTAGCTTTACTTTTGAATATGACTACCATATATAACCGCAGTGCATCTTTTGCGAGACTGGCTCCATTTAAACATCGCGGAGGTGCATTGCTGCAAACGTAATCTTGTAAAATATACAATGCACGCCGCCGGCATCAACCGTGCAGCCCATACAGCGAATAGGACATTTAGAGTTAGAATTATGGCCTAACGCATCGCTGCTTTTAAACCATGACCGCAAAATGTACGGTACTGAGCTTTGGTGTGTAGAGCGCATCGAAAAATTTTACCAACAAACCGTAATTACTTGTAAATACGTAATAATTAAACTGGTTAGCTACAGCTAACAAACGCTCGCCGTGTTAACACATGTCAACTATTCTGTTCATTAATTTAATTACTACTGCTTACGTTTCCATATCAAAAGCCGCTCGGTCGTGCAACGCGTAAGATATGAAATGGGGTGCCAATCACATCTACAGGCTCCACCTTGTAACAATTACGTTAATTAACAGATGTACTAACCGGATGGTAAATAGAATTTGTTGTGAAAATAATATATTTGCAGTGACAAAAAGGGCGGTGGTACGTTTGTTGTGGTTAAAAGATTAATTTATATTTGTTACTGTTTTTATTATTATTAAATATGTATTTATTTTAAAGTTAATAAATTTTATGTTTAAAAGTTTCAAATCATAATAGAAAAATTATAATTATGGCAACAAAAAATTGTGTACTTAATAAAAATGGTGCACGATAAAATAAATCTTCTGTTTCTACTTTTTAAAGCATTCTATGAGGTCCTTTGTTAGAATCGTAAATAATTGTCTCATCTTAATGACTTACATCCCATTAATCGTCTAAAATTTCTTTTTTTACATTTTAGGGACAACCTTAGTCACAAATCTGGACTGCAAGGAGTAACACATATCCTAGTTCCTTGTTGATTTTAGCCCTTACACGCTCAACATTTTTCGGTATTTTGCTCGTTGTTGATATTTCACACCTTGCAGTGGTCCATTTTAAAAAAATTCCCGGTCACCTCTCAATTCTTCATACCACCCTGTTACTTGTACTGCACTTATTTTAGCGTTCCTGAATGATCCGAACAGTTTCAGCAGATGAGTGTTTCAGCTTTGCACAAAACTTGTTGTAAATTTGTTGTTCTATTTGCTTAGCTATTGAAAATACAACGATCACATGCTACATGTGCTCACCCATCGGCCAGGCCAGATATGCGTATTACAGTTCACTTAATATTGATATTTTCAGTATAGACCACGTAATAACAGTCTTAATCATACATAAGTGTTTTCTGGTAATAATAATACTGATTTATCAGGACAATTTAATAGTAAATAAGGTGTGATATCCCAAGAGATAAACAATGATTTTACAAGTTTATTTTTTAAATAAGCTCTACATTTATTTTAGTCTTTTAGTATCCATTTTATTTTAATTCGATTGAATATGAACTTTCCATGTTAAGTAGCTATCTAAATACATTCCTAGGTATTACATTTTTTTAGATTACTTTAATCGTGAAAGTCGAAAAATAATGTTGGTAAGGTCATGAGGTAAAGTTGTTGTATAGCTTGACTTACTTACATTTATTTCAATTTTTTTATCCAGTCGCAAACAGTGCTGGAGTAGGCTTATAAGGGTCATTTTGCTATTGCTGGACCCTGTTGAGCAAGTTTTTAAAAGTTTTTTTTATTACGTCAGCCAACTGATGGGACTTCTGGACTGTTGAACGTTGATGTCTAAAGCCAAATTGGTGATGGCGTTTTTATGTCTTTTATTGGTAGCTGCTACAAACACATATCCAGAAGCTTTAAGATTTTTTAAGTCTTGTATATCTTTAATTATTTTATTAAAACAAACCGCTCCAGTAAGTGACTATCATTGCAAGAGAGCACCCTTTAACTTCTACATTTGTTTTCATATTGTTTAGTGTTTGTTTTTTCAATTTCCTTAGCTATGTGTAAAAAGATTAATTTTATATTGTTGATTATGCATCTCGTCTCATTTTATTATGTTCGATAGTAGATTAAATCTTAATTTGTTTAATGGGTCATATGTACGCTGAAAGTTGATGTCGAAAGTTAATGGAGGGTTTTATTTTATGACAATAGTTAAACTATAGTTTAATTCAATATTTAATAGTTATTTGGAATACCATGTGTCACATAACTTTATTAGAGTCAGTTGACCAATATGTTGGCTTGCCCGTAGAAAAGTATGCAAATTCTTTTTATTGATAATCTTTTATCTCTAGTTATTTTGAGGCTGAATCCCCGAAATGTATGCTTGGTACGCTAATCTTCTCCTTTTACAAATTTTAGCTCTTATGAAAAAGTCGATTATTTATTTTTAGTCGATAAGTCAGAAATTGTTAATGAATTCGATATTTTCTTCACTTGAACCAAAGTTGTTTGAAGATAGTCTTCGTCGTACCTAGAAAACACTTGGTGGGTAGTAATTGTTTTTAAAGTAGATTTTTATGATAAAATGTACTTCTGAGATCAGAATGATTACGATTTTGTTTATGTTGAGAATGGTTTTAATTCTTGTTTGTGTTATGCCATTATAAACTTATTTTATTTATGTCATTGGAACAATTGGTTAAAGGAGCTTTTAAATTCGTCGAGAAATTTTGTTATTTTAGTATTTACCTAAATTGTTGCTTGATCCAAATTTGTTTTAATATTTTGGTTGATTTTTTCTTATAAACAATTAGCGAATTTATAAAATAAAGGATCCGTTTAGTGTTTATTTCTTTTGCAAATCGTGATACCATACAGCTTTTATAATTTACAGGGTTACCACATTTGCGTAAAACACAATCTAGAGTTTATCTGCTTTTTACACGAGGACCATAACAATTTCTTCTGTTTTTTAAGAAAGTTTAAAATTTAAGGTCATATTAGGCAATATTTTAGGTTCCACGCTGATTGCTTATTATCAGAATCAATTAAAATAGGTCAGTGTGGTTTTATCAACTTCAATTTTAATGTTATATGAGTCTTGATTGGAAAGTCTTTACTTATGTTTCTTATTTATTTAAAGGGGATGCCCTTTACTGTTTTAGAAGATAAACGTAGTGGTTAACGTCCTCTTGTAATTATAGTTTTCTAAAATTTATATTCATTTTAACTACATTATCTTGTAATACTTTTAAAACAATTTTTTTTATTTAGAACATTATTTATCTATATTATCATTCTTAAGTAGTTGATAACTCTCTGTTTAAAGAACAAAGGTTGTTTTGGAGTGTTTTTTACTTTAACACTTGTCACTGTTGATCAATTCGATAAAATCAAAATCTGTTAAATTGACTAGCAGTTAGTTTCTTACAATCGCTTAACTTGAGTTGTTAGAAATAACTATTTTAGTAAGACGTTTACATTTTTGGATTTTTCTGAAAAAACATTGTATCTCCAGAATTAATACGCGTATAAGACCTTTGTTATTATTAATTTCTTGTTGAAGGCACACATTTGGTAAGGGTATATGTAGGGGTATTTATAACGTGTTGCATTGCGTGGTATTAGAATCAGGCACGATAAAATTTTGAAATGAAAGTCTATTTTTTAATCTGTTCTGTTGTTAATAATAAATATTTGCCTCTACAGTCGGAACTACAATGAACTAGCTGTTTTGTGCTTAAATAATGTAAATTTAAAATTTTGAGTTTACAAATGCAGAATCTGATTGAGAATTAGTAATCAAAAAATAAATTGCTTATTAATAAGCCTCATTTTAACACGCTTGGGCTCGTAATACAATTTTTTTACTCAGCAGTTTGTAATGCAATAATTTATTAGAAATAGTCTGATCATCACAATCAACACGACTGAAAGCTATAACTGTAACCAAGATAGAAAGAAAATGCAAGAACATTTTATTTAAATTGAAATTTTTACCCTACTTTATACATATGCAAGGATACAAAGTTCCGGATTTGGTGGCAGGAGGTACAGTCTGAACTAGCAATAGTTAGTTGATTTCTTATACCTTATGTTGTTGACAAACAGGTTTTATTTAAACAGAACTATTAACAAAAAAAAATAAAATATTTTCGATTTGAGAGTACTTTTTATAATGAAATAAATTACAAATATACTAGGACAATGTGAAACTTCTGCAATTATTTAATAATGTAAATTATATTTCTCAAAATAAAAAGTTTCTAATAGGCACCACTATTTTTCTGCGTTCAAAATTTATGAACGAAAACTTGCAAAAGCACCCGCTTGTCCGCCCAAATTCCTGAACTTTTTAAATAAAAAATTTCTGCCTCCCTTGGAACCTGTTCGGCCTTGTCGCGTTTAAAGCGCCCCTACTTTGTATAGACCGTTGTTAGCGTCTCCGTCTATTGAAAATTCTTGAAATGCTTCTTCAGTTACAGCTGCGCCAGCGGATTTGCTTTATTATGTCAATAGGATCAAAATGTCGCCCAGTTAGCGTTACTTCCAATTTGGATAATAAAAAGGTTGCTGGCGCCGGCTCAGTCAAATGAACAAGCTGTGGAACGCCAAAAAGTGATGGATTAATAGTAATATGCGCGGGAGCGATTTCAGCAGTATTCCCTTGCATCATCGTAACTTTTTCTAATGAAAATCACAATTTTGCAGGCAAATACATTTGTTCAGGATGTTTTTTAAGGTAATAAATTAAGATAAACAACACATTTTGAAGAGCGACTCTTCATGTCTTTATTACAAGTTTATAATTAATTTTAGATTGTTATTATTAATGTTTTAAGTTTTTTTTAAGAACTATCGCTTATGAAGACTCTATGTTAAGTGTTGATTATCTCATTATGGTATTTGATTTAAGTCCTTTTTAAATATCTCCCTTTGTAGCGTAATTATAAACAGCAATAGCATTATTTTGCTACTCGAAAATTTATTGCAGTTCATAAATTTAAGTATTTTATTATGCAAGATGCTGTTCTTCTACGGAACCTAAATTTTGTAACACTACGCGTATTAATGATGCGTGAATAACGAATCGGTGATTTATTGAAATTCTTATAGTAACGACAATTTCTAACGAGGTCGTAAGGTTTGGGGATTAGTTCAATGTTGCATGAGGCTTTTCTTGCGACTGTAATATTTCAACATAAGCGATTTTGGCATTTGGTTTTATGTGTCCAATTAAAATGAGTGATGTGCTTTAATCGATTAATATCGAGATTATCACAATGTATGCGTAGGAGTAGATTTTCAAGTTACACTCTCAAGAAAAATCTATTGTTTGCCATTTAAATTTTAAACAACAATTTTTAAGATCAATTTGAGTAGTCTACAACTGCCACTGCTAAATTTAAGACTGGATAAAGCAGGAAATGGAACATTTTTCGCTGTAGAAATTTCTTATATCTGTAGCTGTAGTGTAATGTCAAAGCAAATAATTGTAAAAATAAAGCTAATATAAGATGATATCGTACAAGAAATAAAAAATAGAATTTAAGAAATAACAAGAAAATCACAAAAAAACGTCCACGCCAAAACAAGAAACAAACAATCAGAGTATTAGATAAAACAATATTCATAAAGACTAATCTTATAGAACACTAGAAGATTTAACAATAAGATATAACAAAGTAATAGAAGAAAACAGGGAAAAATAAATAAATTAAAGAGAAAACTCTTGGGAAATTACAAAATATTATGAATGTAAATATACATTAATGCACGAATTGGTAGTGAAATTGTTCTGTGAGTTAATCAACGCTTTAAAACAGATTTGAACGATTCCAAAAGAAAATCGGCATAATACAAGTTGATCATTGAAGTCTTGTATAATAAATCTGCAAAAGATCTTTACAAGAAGGACAATTTAAATCCCATCAGCATAAATTAAACAAGAGCCAACAACTGGGAAAAGATCAATACAGATATAGAAAAAGCAGTTTGAGAAGCACTAGGATCGTGAACTGTCTACTTTCACATTAATATAAAAGTAAATAAAAAAGGACATTAAAGAAAAAAGCGAAAAAAGTGTACCTGAAATAAAAAACCTTAAGAACACAAGAATAGTATGAAGAATATAAGAAAATAAGATGCAAAAAAACTATTAGTTGCGCGTACTAAAGAATTATTTTTAAAATAAAAAGCGATTACCATTACGCATAACATAATAAAGAAGAAAAACTAATAAATTAATAGAAGCAAATCGAATAGACAAATAATATGGATGGAAGATTTAGCAGAACAATTCAAGCATAATTACAGATGAAAACAACAATAAGCAGTAAAAAAGTTAAAGAAATAGTAAAAAACTTAAAGAATAAGAAATAGGGCAACATATCTAATGGTAAATATTTGGTAAATTAAAAATATCAAACAAAATACAATGAGTTTAATTTAAAAAAGTCAGCCAAATCAACAAATTTCCTAAACACAACATTAAAACTAATAATTGTAACAACGACTAATAAAATTAATATAATAATAAAGAAGAACAACAAAGTTTCAGATCTGGGAAATTACAGACTCGGTGATTGTTCTAAGGTAAATAGTTGAAAATTATTAAAGTGCAAGGCACTAACTTGACTCGTTTATTGATCTTTAATAACACGTGCAATTTAAAAATGCAAAAACTATTGAGAATATATCTACAGACAATAAATATAATTTAAGCTAAAGTTAAATGCAAACTAACACTTTCTGCAAATGTTAACAGTTGAAGTCGATAGGGCAATTGCTTGAGCGGTATATTATTTAACTGACTTATGGACAAGATATCAAAATCGTGAGAACTGAAATATGATATAAAGTAGGGAATCAAGAAATTTACTATTATGCTATGTTGATGTGGTTTTAATTAGTCTTTAAGACAGTTACACGAATTCAGTACAATATGTTAATTTCTGCAAAAAACAACTAAATGTATAACAACGTCCCGTAGATGCAAGTTTGAAGTAGGTGGAAGAATTATCCAACAGGTTGTGAAATTACAAATCTATGTGCAAATATTACAAGTCACAAATATACTAAAACAAAGTACGACAGCAAGTTCTTAAAGCAAATATAATCTGGCAAAATAAATATATCACTAAAAACAAAATTGGACAAAAAATATATTACTACTGACGACATAATAGTGTACGTAGACGACTTAGCAGTAGTGACTGATTCGAGATAGAAACTAATAAAAGCAATAAAAAAATAGAGGAAGAAGCAAGACAAAATGAGTTGTAAATAAACAAGAGCAAAACAAAATACATAAAAGTAGGAAGAGAAGAAGAGAATACACATAAATACCTTACAACGCAGAAGCACAATTTCTAAACTGTCCCCTCCTTCAACTATCTAGGAACAACAATCCAGTAGAGAACGGATAAAATAAAAAAAAACTCAAAAAATCAAACCTATGGTAGAAATAAGAACAATGACCAAAAAATAAAATAAAGATAAATAAGGCACTAATAAGACCAATACTGATGTATGCCCTAGAAGCACTAATAATACATAAAAAAGAAAATCTGAAAATAGCGGAAAGAAAAATAATGAGAACTATATTAGGGCCAAATATAACAGCAAATGGAAAAATAATACTAAAAACCAATAAAGAAATAATAAAGGCCAATGTCTGAAACGGGCGGGGCATATCATGAGGAGAATTCCAACAGAGACGTTGAGGAGAGTAACGCAATGGGTCCCACTAGGCTCAAGATAGAATAATGCAACGTTGAAAATATTTGTGCGTGGCTTTGTGAAAGTATACAAGAATAAAACGAATGTATTATTAGAATGTTTGAAAATAGAAAAAAGCGTACTAAGAAGATTTTGAAGAGACAATCTGCACGTAAGAGTTCATATTGAGGAAAAACCAACCAATAAAGCCTAAGGTATAAGAAGAAAGAAGAAAATCTAAAAACACAACAAAATTTATTAAATATTTTCTAATAGGTGTGTGCTAAAATTTCTTTGAGTTTATATTTGGGTAATTTGGCTATTTCAAATACTACTCCCGTTAGATGTCTTGATGATAACAGGCAGTATAAAGCAAAGAAAGGTATGGTGTTATTATACTAAAATGGAACTTTGCAGGCTAAAAGACCTGGCAATAATACCATACAGTTTTACAGCCATGGAGACTAACTTTCGTTAAATGAGTTAGATACCTCCTACAGATAAGATGTGTAGACATCTAGCACAAGTTAGGGATAAATGAAAAGAATTAATAGAGGCCTATGTCCAAAGTAAGATAATTTTAAAAAAGGGCAAAGGAGATGAAGCTAACTAGAAAAGAAGGAAAAAAGAACAATTTTGAGAATTCTTTTTGTTTTGAAAATATTGAAAACACAACAAGCTTTGCAACATATGAAAAAGATATAAATTTTTTTGTCGTATAATTTGCGTGGTTTTTGTTTAAAGAAGATTGAAAGGTAATTTTAGATATCTTCAAAACCAAGCTTTTTATCATTCAATTTTTATATGGAAACTGGAACATATGAAAATCTGAAGTAGCAAGCTTTAGAGAATACCGTGGGTGCTGTGGGAGTTCCCATTTTCATTTCTACAATGAATTTAGTAACTTGCTCAAAATATTTGTTTGCCGCGATTCGTTAAATAATAGTAGAACCTCAAAGAAAATAATTTCCCCGCGATATTATCAGACAGCGACACCTATGTGTAGGTTAACACTTTCACCTATCCAAATTCAAGACGAAATATTCAGACGCTTAGCCATCTCACGGGTTATATTCGACTAAACCCGTCTACAACAGGGTCGATTTGCCAGATCAAAATAATCATTTTGGATATGCTAATTTACTTTCAACACTGACTTCTGCGCTTTAATCATTATCATTATTATTACATATATTTAAGACGACTGTTTGAATTCATATATATCTGTCACAATCGAAAATAAATGACTTTAAACATCCTTAATTCGTATTTAAGGTTTCATATATCAAGTGCTACTCAATGTATGCAGGATTCTTCCTAGTTTATATAATGTGCAATTTTAGTTCTCTGATTTTAAATTAAAATATCTTCTTTTGTTACGCACGAAAATAGGTCACGAACATTTGTAATCATCTAAAAATACAAAAGTATGTGTAATAAAGCAGAAAGGTAAAATACATATAGACAAAATAAGACTAGCTCCTACACAAATTTAAATGTATGTATAAGTAGAAGGAAGACCAAGAGAATGTCAGTGCGAGTTTAAAAGAGGAAGATAGATAATGGGTTAATTTCTTGGGGATCAACAGTAACAACTAACTTGTGAATTTAAAAATGTAAAATAGCAAAATTATGCTATGCGATAATTACAATCTAAAATTGCGTCTATGAATTCTAAGTAAAAAAATGACGACGGTAGTGACATATGTCGTAGAAAAGTGATGCCTCACAGATAAAATGTGACATTTAGAAATTTGGAAGCGGAAATACCTAAGAAGATATTTAGACCGGTAAAAGAAGACGATATATGGAAAATAAAAGCGTAAAGAGTAAAATTGTAAGCAGAAGAATAAGCTGGTTAGATCATCTACTAAGCGTAGAAAGCACATGATCTTAAAAAGGAAATCAAATGGTAAAAGAGTAACAAACAGGCCAAAAGGTAGATCGGGAAGGCCAAAAATACAGAACTAGAATCGAAAGGTGAAGTATGGGAAGAATGGTAGAACAATAGTAAATAAGACAAAGAACCCACTGAAGTAAAACAAGAGAATGTGAAACAACTCTATCTAAAAAGCAGAAAAGGACATCTGCAAAAACCTATTTCAGAAAGGCTTATAAAAAAAAATCTAGACTTTTATGACCTCGTAAGTTAAGAAATAAGTAAATAACTTCAAGCAATTGAGGTAATTTTTATTTCAAGCGAATAATTTCGTTTAAATTGCAATTCGAGGCTTTTATCTAATAAATACTTGAAAATTTATAAAGCTACAAGAACGATATACTAAAAATTGTATTATAACATCATAATATATACATATATACTTATGATCGCATGATCTGACCTAATGGGCCATTTTGAAACTTTATAGTCTACTCTTACGTATTTTATTGTACCATAATGTTATTTTTCCATGAATTTTGTCTTGTTGCAAGTGGGGCTACCGTATTTTCATTGATATTATAATGCGATATTGTTTGCCACCTCTAAGATATTTTTGAAATCATCTAACAAAGCAGCGCTATGGCATTTCTATTTTTTATTCTTTTAACATAATGTTTTAACTAAATGTTATTGAGTAATATTTGCTAATTTCTACAGCAAACATGATTACAGAAATGACTTGTTCTAATTTGAGCTCTGCTTGAACAACTATTGGTGTTTGTATCGTAACCAAGCTATCAGCAATTTGATATTTACTCATTTTCGTTGTAGTAACTTTTCCAACTAATATGCATAGGAAACTGTTAAAATAGAAGTAAAACAGAGATGTAGAGAAAATCTGAATAATAATAAAAGAATCGAAAGAAATATAAAAGGCAAGACGAATAACTTGATAACAAGTAGAAAAAAAATTAAAATATTGAAGAAACATTACAAAGAGAAATTTCAGAGCAATGGCCTGCTAAGGGAAATAGATCAGAAAACTACAGAAACAGGAAATATACACGAGACGGATAACAGAAAAAATATAAAATACTCGAAAGAATAGAGTACTTGATAATTTATTATATATGTATATATATATATATATATATATATATATATATATATATATATATTAATTGATAACTTAAAAATGGAAAAGCCGCTGTACAAGATAAAATAAATGCAAAATTAATAAAGTTAGATGGAGAACAAGTAACAAAATGAATAAAAAATATCTAATAAAGCCTAGGAAGATAAAAAGATCCCAAATGAATATAAACAGAATAGAATAATATTTATTGTGTAAAAATGACATATTTTTTTTATTAACACCGCTTGCACTAAAAAATATAGACTAAACTTGTAGAAAATAAATTAAGATTAGAAGTTGCCAGGATAGTAAATGAAGAAAAAGCAGTTTTCAAGGAGATGATCACAAGGTAGCATAACTTAATGATAATTAGAAGGAATATTGAAAAAGCAAAACATTTTTGTTTAGGGTTTTTGTTAAGCAATTAAAAATATGTAAGAAAATGAGTAACGTAGGAATAAATGCAAAAGTGTTTATTATAGTCATTAACGAAGTTATAGGAAGTTGAGTAACCGTGCAATACTAACAAAAGGTGTCAAACGCAAAACGCAGCTATTATTGATACAACTATTGCAGATACAATAGCTCTGTTCTCACAAAATAAAAAACATTGCAAAATATAATACATATATAAAAAGAAGGAAAAGAACAAAAAATTGACAGTGAAGTGTTTGAAAAAATAAATAGCTACATGTATCTTGAAACCGTGATAATGAAAAATGCACAACAGAACAGGTAATGCAACTACAGTATAAATAACTTTTTTTTTGAAATAAGGGACATAATTAATGAAACAAAATTGAAAATTTACAGAACGATATACCTTCTAACTTCAGATCTTGGAAAAAACCTATGAATATAATATTGACGCTCACCAACTCTATGTAGACTACCGCAAAGCATATGACAGTATAAATCAAAGCTATTTAGAAGCAGCAATGTATAAAATAGGGGTACCAGAAAAACTAGTTAAGCTTACTCTAATAACCCTAAAGAATACCAGTAGTAAGGTGAAAACCACAGTGGGAGTATCGCAGAGCTTTGAGGTCAGGAGAGGTTTGAGACAGGGAGATCCAATCTTGACCCTCCTTTTTAATATCGTACTGGAGAAATGCACAAAAGCGATCAATTAGAACCCAGGGGGTAGTCTATATAATAGATCAATTCAATATCTGGCTTACGCGGATGATGTAGTGATCCTTGCAAGAACATCAGATGCACTAAAAGTTGCCTTTCAGGAACTAAAAAAGGAATCGAGGTTAGCAGGCTTAGAGATAAATGTTGAAAAAACGAAATATATGCTACAAACAAGAAAGGAAAGAAAAAGGCAACAACAACAGCAACAAATTTTACAAATAGGTCACATAACTCTAGAAGAGGTGCAGCATTTTAAATATTTAGGGAGCATATTAACAAACACTAATGATACAAATACAGAAATAGAAGCCAGAATTCGTGCAGGAAACAAATGCTATTTCTCACTACAACACGTCTTTAAATCACGTAACCTGTCGCACAAGGCAAAATTAAGAATATATAAGGCAACAGCTATTTATGCATCACAAACCTGGATATTAACAACTACAACTCAGAACAGATTAAGAACTTTTGAGAGGAAAATCTTGAGGAGAATTTTCGGTCCAATAAACGATAGAGGCGAGTGGAGAATTAAGAACAAACCACGAAATCAAAGAGCTGTATGACGAACCCGATATAGTGGCCCCTATCAAAAGTCAACGACTTACATGGCTGGGACACGTGCAGAGGATGGAGAAGGAAAGGTCTCCCAAAAGGGTTTTTGACAACAAGCCAGAGGAAAGGAGATTAAGGGGAAGACCTTGAAGCCTTGAAGATCAAAAGGTGGCGGCTGATTGCACAGAATAGGCAGGAATGGCGAACTGTTGTGGAACGGGCCAAGGCCCTTTAAAGGACTGTCGTGTCAAAGAAGAAGAAGCTACCTTCCAACTCTAATGTACAGTGAAAAAAGCTGCACAGTAATGGGAAAGCTCAAAGGGACAATAGTAACAATATAAATGAAATACCTTAAAAGTTCCACTGAAGCATTCACGCATCTGATGGTTAGTCTGACTAGACCAACTGTAGACTAACCAGTCGTTTTTGAGTTCTGTTAAATTATAGTATATAATATGCACATACAAGTCTTGTCATCAAACTAAGAGGGCCTTAAACTCCCATTGCAGTATTTTAGCGTAAGATGCCTTTGTACTACGCCTTAGTTAAATCCCATAGGTTCAGATGAGCCTCAACATTACTTTGTATAGGAGTAGCTTGTTGCAGGGGGAAAATTGAGTGCAACTTCCATGTAATCAGTACATTTGTCTGACTTTTATGTATAGTTGTTTTCTTTTGGCTTGAGTTTTTCGTCTAGGAACACCCCAAGATATTTTATTTCTATTTTAATTAGTATTGAGATGAACTTGAATCTAGTTTTTAGATATATTATTCATTTCTTGCTAAAAGTTATTTGCGCGAATTTTTCACTATTTATTATTAATCTTCATTTGTCGGTCCTGCTGCTGCTTGTGGTACTGTTTCGCTAATTTTCAAGTTCTGTATTTCTCGACAGTCTTATATGATGTCTCAATTGAGGGATGTTGCTAACTTCTCTATTGTTATTTGCAGGGGCAGGTGTGGCTTGCACATCGGCCTATTGGAGTGCGGTGGTCAAGTATTGAGTGACAATATCGAATTGATTATTTTTTGGTTTCTTTAATAAATACAATTGAAAAGACCTGGACTTTGTATATTGTGCAAGGAAATGTTGATATCTAAATTATAAAATAATATTATATTTTTTATATTTATACAAATGCGATGGCAAAACATTAATTAGGCTTTTTAAATAGAATAACACTCAACTTACATACATTGCTTTTACCGAACCAACTTTTTGAAATTACAAATATTGAGCCGGTTGAAGCACTAAATGTAATTTCATAATTGATCAGCCATATAATTCATAACAAGCATAAACCCACTAATTTATTAGATCGGTTTGCGTAACGAAATGCTTGCATAGACATGCTATTTACTAAACGCCAAGTGCTAAGTAGTTTTGGGGCAATAACTTTGAAAACCATCTGTTAACAATACCACTTTGCAGAGCAGCTCTTTAGGACTAACCGCTGATACCGCAGAACTTGCATCATCAACGAACTTTGTTTGATACTGTGATTGTAAATGATCTGTCGACACAGAATGTATACGCAGCGGACCCGTTATTGACTTTTGCATGTAGCTCCGGGCTGTACCGAAGTTCTGTTTTGCTGTATGTGTAAATCAATGGTAGTGTTATTATTATTTAGTAGCTATATTTAATTGATTTAAATTAATTATAACCCTAATCTCGAGAAAATTAAAATGTTTATAGGAAATATAAATATTTAGTACAATTTTTGACTTATGAAATTAAATCTTGAAAAAAGATCTCGCTTTGCTACATACAGTATTTTTAATCAAAACTACTAGTTAGATTTAAAGTTTAAAAGTATGATTTTCCTGTGGTTGGTACAATCAGTGTAGACGTTTTCAATTTAGCAGTCGCGCACAAACGCAGCCCAAGGTGGGCTTCTCTGACGTACGTCACATTTTTTGGGTGGTTATGAAAGAAATCCATTTATTTTTTTTGAAAAATACATTACCCGTATTTGAACCTGTTCGAAGGACCAGACATTTATTGCACGAGTAACAGCACGTAAGAGTTGATTTAAAATTAAGTGGACTCATAAATAATATATAAACAAATCTGTTTGTCTTTTGCATCAAAGTCGATGGCTTTAGATTGTTTTCTAATAATTAAAAATTTTAAAATACTTTTGTGTGGTACCTAGTCACCTAATATGATCGTTAATTATTTATTTCTAACTACAAGAGTGGCACTAATAAGATAAAAAACTGGGCTGGTAGGTTGATAGATACTATATAATACAAAAGCATAGATTGACATTTAATTTTATATCTTCCATGAAGAATTAAATATATAATTTTTATATTAAAACACTAAAAGACTTTTAGACTACTCTAATAGTTCAATAATTATAACAATAACGAAAAATATCTATTTAGTGAAAGTGGTATAAGATAGAAAAAACATTTTGCGTATTCCCAGTCTTCGAAATAAGTACCTTACAATCTCACACACTTCTCCAAATGTCGTTTTTACTATTCAGAGCATTCTGCAAACTGCTGTATTGAAATCATGAATTTTTGTCTCATTATATCAGCCTGAATGTTGTCGACGGTCTAAAATCTTTTTCCTTTTAATAATAATGTAGATTTTCTGCTCCAGATACTTAGTAATTGTAATTGCGACCATCACACATTGCATGTGCTTACTCATCAGCATCTACCATAAATTTTCAACTAACCCTGCCAGTGAGTCTAAATTTATTATTGATATTTTTAAATTATTAATTTGAAACTTTGGCTTTCGTCATCAATCATAGAAAAGCACACAACTTAGTAAATCATTTTGGTTTTTGGTTTTTCTACACAAAGGGTCCTGGAGTTTTCTTGTAATTAAATTAAAAAATGTAATTTATTTTTGAATTTAAGTACAATCAATAATTGTACTACTTTATTGGCGCTCTTTAGAGTTCTTTTAAAGAAATGGTTATAGTATGTTCGTTATCGCACCGTCTACAACCCTTTAAACAAAAATAACTGCAGCTTAATAAACTATTTTAATAAATTTATAATGTTTATTAGGTACATAAATAAGGATAATTATTGCTGAATTAAATGCCATTCTTCTAACAAATCTTTTCTAAATAAAATAATAGTTTTATGTTTACGAAATAAAATTTGAATTTGTTACCACAAAAATTTTACCAAACCACATGCTGTATTTCAGTATCTCTACGAAATTCCGTTTGTTGCGTTATCACTTTTTGCTGCTCGGTTTACAAATGTTACACGTCCAATTATAAGCTACCCGGCAGTAAAAAGCCAGAGGGCGCTTGCATTTTAAGTCAACGCAAAGTGAAGGCCTAATTAAATGATTTTGGCATGAGCCCGTGCGCTATTTACATACTTTTCGGCGAGAGCTTTGTAACTAAATGCTCCACTAAAAAATATAATGAAAGATATTCGCTTTAGCCAATTTTTTTAGGTATTTGATGGTGATATTGCAATTTTAATACAGGGTACAATTGATAAACGCAGAGAAACGTTTTTTATATAAACCAAGACAAAAATATTTAAACGTTAGAACAATAAGTTTGCTTCTTGAGCAAAACACAAGTTGCTTTAATACAAAAAGCTTACACCAATATACGTTTGCATATCTTCCTGCCAACATACGTTCGGGCCTGTAAGCGTTATTGTTTCAAGATTAAAATCTGGAATAACAACCTTTGCGCGAAAGTACGTTTCCACCGATTTGCATTTAATCCTGTACAAATTGCAAGAAGTTCCATTAACTGAGCTAATATTAGGTGTGTTATTATCTGACATTTACATTTCTGCGACGAGTTCGTCTAGCGGAACTTTCTCGCCCTTTAACACATATCTGACTTCAAATCTTGCACGTTTTCTGCTCCGCTCCGAATGCCTGCTCACAATAACGATCCGCTCTAAGTGTAGATTTACACTCATTCTGGCAATCTCGCAAAGGCCAAGGCTTCTCAACAACGCAAACGCAATTCTTTTAAGGTAAACTTCATTTACTTGGCAAGGTGTTTAAAACTGAGTAATGATATCACATATTTTAGAAAAGTACAAGGCATCTATAATAAAGGTCGGGGCAATGCCCAATGTCGTACTTAATTTTCAACTTGCGTATCTATTCTTTTACCAATCCATTATCCCATTTCAACTAATTTTTAGTTCGGATATTTTTATAATCTAGGTATTTGTACTTCTTCAAAAACTAAGGCCACTTTCTTAGGCTTTAATTCAATTGAATATTTGTTTATCTTTTTAAACATATTTTCTATCATTTATCACATTTAAACTGGCTTACTTGTTGACGATTTTGAAATCACAAGAACAATACCGGTATAGAATCTTTTTTCTTTTATGATGATAATTGATGTTTGAAAGAACTGATAAAATATTGGAGCTAGAAATAGTTGAACCCACCAATATTCAGTTATTAATGAAAATATCTGGAACGCAAACGGCATCAAAACTCAACTAAATTTATTTAAGTCCTTTTTGTCAAGGCATTCCATTGATATAGCATCCGTCTCAGAAATGCACCTAAGTCGTGCAGAAAAACTCAACATAGCTGGATACCAAATCTACCGCACAGACAGAAATGCCAACATTGCATCAGGAGGGGTGGCCATCATTATTAAACGTAAAATTATACATCACTAATGTGTAAATCTCGAAACGGTAGGAGACAAAATTAAAGCGCAAGACTGCACAATAGTAAACATCACACGTGCCTATAAGTAACCCAACAAAAGACTGTTAGACCAAGACATTTCAGCAATCTTCACTACAAATGAACCTACCCTGCTCATCGGTGACCTAAACTCCAAGAATACCATCTGGGGATGTAGAACAACAAACCCCGCTGGTACCAAACTTTTCAATCTGTCATCAACCTATGCTTTTCAAATAGAAGCCCCTGACGAACCCACTTACCACCCCTACAGAAATGATCACCTGCCCGACGTCTTAGACATTCTTGCTCGCAAAAACTTTGACAAACAAGCATTACAACAAGTGCTTCCCGAACTAGACTCTGACCACCTGCCAGTTATCATTTCATTTCTAATAACACCAGCAAAATTCACCCCAGAGCTTAGACTAATTAATGGGATAGTCAACTGGGGATCCTTCGGCGAGTATCTTGACAAACAACTCAAGTACCCTAACAATCTCCATTCCACAACCCATATAGATGAAACAATTATACATATAAAAAAAAGCATTACTGACAGCGTCCATAAGGCTACCGAAGTGAGGGAAAATAGAAAACGCACAACCATTAACTTACCACCTAAACACATAACTGACTAAATCAAGCGAAAGAATTCACTGAGAAGAAAATGGCAGAAAACCCGTAGTCCCATAACAAAAAACATCGTAAATAATTTATCTCACCGTATCAAAAACCAACTTGAAGAGTACCGAATTTACTCTTGCCAAAAACACATCAGCAATCTTGAACCACAAGATCCAGGACTATGGAGAACAACCAAACGGATACTACGCCAACCTCACGAAATACCTCCAATCACCATGGACACTCAAATACTCAGTTCTGATGCAGAAAAAAGCGAAGCCTTTGCGGATCAATTCGAGAAAACATTCACTACTCACACTTATATGGACCCGGTTTTCAATAACATAGTGACCAATTTTATTGAAACACACCAACCTATCCCGGAACTAATCTTCAAACCAACCTCACCCAAGGAACTTACTTCAGTTATCAAAACCTTGTCAAAATACCCAATATCATATTGAAAAAACTCACCAAGAAAGCATTAGAGTATTTGACAACAACATTCAACGCTTGTCTACGGATAGGTTACTTCCCAAACATATGGAAACATGCAATAATTCTTTTGTTCCCAAAACCGGGGAAGGATAAGAAAGATATCAGAAGCTATAGACCCATTAGTTTATTATCAACTATTTCGAAACTGCTAGAAAAAGTCATCCATTCTCGACTAAATGACGAAGTTCTTAGACTGAACATTCTACTAGCTTATCAATTTGGCTTTAGAGAAGGTCATTCCACCTGCCATCAATTACAGCGCGTTACGGAAACAATTGAAAGAGGTTACGAATCCAAACAATACACAGCAACTTTGTTTATCGACATAGCTCAAGCTTTTGACCTCGTGTGAATCAACGGCCTTAAATATAAAATCTTACAACTTCAACTACCCAATTACATCAAATACGCAGTCAAAATTCGCACATCCTTATCTGCCATCAAAAACATACAAGCAGGGGTCCCTCAGGGCAGTATCTTAGGCCCAATTATTTTCAATATCTACATGCGGGACCTCCCTACCATCAACGCTAATCTTGCATTATATGCAGATGACATAGTCATAATAACTAAAGAAGAACTGCAAAAAGCCAGCACTATCCTCAGTAGGTGGTTCAAGAAATGGAACCTATCCATCAATTATGATAAATACGCCACAAAAATCTTCACATTAAGACGATTAACGGACACTCCATTCAGTGGAACGCCACCGACAAACCCGTTAAATACTTAGGTATATATCTTGACACCAAGCTCACCTGGAAATACCATGTCCTCAAAAAATTAAACGAAGGGCACACGAGTCTACTCCAACTCTATCCACTGCTAAACCGCAAGTCCACCTTGCTTATTCAATGTACCACTGTCCTGTACAAATCAATGTTATGACCATTAATCCTCTATGGATTTGTCATATGGGGCAACACATCCAAAACGAATCTTCGCAGAGTCCAAGTATTCCAAAACAAAATCCTGAGAATCGCTGTCAACGCTCCCTGGTTCATTACAAACCAACAGCTACACTACGAACTGAGTATTCCCACAATTGAGCAGCATATAGCGAAACTTACTAACAAATTCCATGTTAATCTCACTAACTGCAGTGGTGCAGCTTACTACACACTGGGACAACGCGGCATCCACGCAAGGCTAAAACAAAAACTACTCCAAGATATATTTCTCAGTGACTATAGTGATGATAATTAACACAAGTGGTTGATTCTAAACCTAGTGCTCTCATAGTGCAAAGTAAACAGTAATAAAACTTTCTTGCGGTCATACTCACCGCTTATGCTATTCAATATATATTATGTATTACATACTTTGTTATCAATGTGTTGTATAACAGTGTAAATTGTTGAGCAGACAAATTCGTAATAAAAAAAAAGAATCTTTTTTCAAACTCAGCTCACACCATACTCTACTATAATTAACTTAAGCACCGTATAGGAAGCAAGATCCAAAGTCATGTATGAAAGAAACTTATTGGAGATATGTATATAGAGGAAGTTATCAATAACTCAATAAACCTAAATGTGACAATAAAAGATTTAGAATAAATTGAAGAATCAATACAATACTACGCTCAATTATTTCAAGAAAGCCTGGAAGACAACGCCTTCGCCAAATCACAAAAAAACTACGAAAATGCACCTTTTTATATTAAAAAAATTGTATCAGAAAATATAGCCAAGCACGAAAAGTACTAAATATCTCTTAGACAAAACTAATCTCAATTGACTCATACATAAACTTTATGTGGCCATATAACAAACTGAAACGTAAGAAATCTGACATCTTAAGATCATACATTGTAGAAAACTACGAAAAAATAAAAAAACCGATAGAATTGAATTCTGCAATAAGATAAGCTAATACCATCTTAACAAATAATCATCTTAATGCACTACACCAACTTTCTCTATAAAACAGCAAATTAAATAAAGGCAAATTTTCACAAAGCCTTCCGATATGATTTAAGAGTTGACGACATATTAAAATATCTCCCAAAAAAAAATCCTGGTGCTAGTAACCATTTACAATCATATTTTACACGTATACCGCTATCCGAGTTAATGATAGTACGCTCAAATTGCCAAATAAGTTGCCTTTATGTTATGTCTAAAACATTAAAAAAACTTTTACAAAAGAGAATAAGAGAAGCGATTCCTCAAAAAAATCTTATACTTCAACACCAATTTGACTCCAGAATCCAATAATGCTACAGGATTGTCAATTAACTAAAGAAAATCTGAAAGAAAAAAATATGTATCAATTAGCTTTCTTAAACATACAACAACCATTTTATAAACTATGGCATAAAAGTCTCTTATATAAATTGAAGATATCGCTACTAAGCCACATATACCTGTTGTTAAAATGTAACCTGCCTTCAGAATATTTCGACATCGAAACAATCAGAAACACAAATTACTATAACTTTTTTTATTTCTCTGATAGCATTGTAACCTCATGGACGCGTTAGTTACCATTAGTAACACTTTTGATTCAAAATTCTTCAGTATTTCAATATTCGAGTTGGAAGGAGTGCTCCATAACTGGAGCCCATATGTCCAGATTAGTTTTGCTTTTTGTATAGTAAGACTTTGTTAGCCAAATTAAGTTTAGATTTCCGTCCCATCTACCAATACACTTTCGAGAGCGCCATTCCAAGTTGTTTTCTCTTAGTGAAAATGTGCTTACGCCGAGTAGTTTTCTATCAATGTGCATACCGAGGTACTTTAATTCTTTTTGCTGAGGTAATGAACTATTGTTAAGATGGACCTGGGACAATTTTCTCTGCCGGTAATGAAGGTTATATGGACGGACTTGACTTTATTAGCTTTTGTCCTCCATTTCTCTAACCAATCTTCAATGAATGTTAGGTTAGCCTGCAGTTTCTGTGACGCAATGACAGGATTATTATTTGAAGAAATAACTGCAGTATCGTCCGCGAAGGTAGCTGTTAGGACATCTGGCGAAGTGGGCAGATCTGTCGTATATACGTATCAGATATAATAGTGGGCCAAGTACACTGCCTTGGGGTGCCCCCGTTTCTATTGGGCAGAGCTCAAAGTATTTAGATTCGACTTTAGACTTAGAGGTAGAATATTAAGATTAGAAAGTAGTTTAGTGGGAGAAGGTTTTGTAACTTGAACAGTAGGTCAGTGAACTAGACCGTGTGATGTCCAAAAATGCTGCTGAGGAGAATTGTTTGGATTCCAACGTTACGTTGATTTTTCCATTACTTTATGGATTTGTTCAACTTTAGAATGCATTTGGCAAAATCCAAACTGGTGACTGGGAATTGCGTCATTATTCTTAACAACCACATCAAAAATTTTACAAAGAACTTTTAAATTTAATTTGTTTTTGTTAAAATACAATAAACCTTTTTCCTTCTCAATAGTAGTAATACTAATCATAACTATTATTTGAGTGAAATATAATGTTTAGGTTAAGTTTAATTCATAAATACCCTCTTTGTATTCCTTTTGTTACAACAATATTCAGAAGATTACTTCTTTCGTTCATATCAGTTGATCATTAGCCTAGTATAAATATTGATGGAAAATTCAGTTGTCCCTGAAATACATTTTATAAGGTACTCTAAGTAAAAGACATAACTCCGACAATCTATAATCTCCATCGCCGGGGAATAGCGCTACAAATAACGTAAAGTATTTTAGGAAGTCTTTTTTGTTGTCAGTAATTAGAGGGAAAGTACACAGTTGAAACTGATAAATACCTTTCTCAATCGCTGATCATTATTACTCATTATTATTATATCCTATGGAATGTCAGTATGGTAGATAATATAGTTTAATATTTTAAAGTTCTATTATTGATTATAGTGGTCTACTAGAATATCTACATGATTAACTTGGTGGAATGTAATTTATGCCTTTTTTATAGTACTAAAGTTTAACTAAACTGAACTATTTTGCACATTGAAGTCCTTATTGGGTTTTCACTTTATTAGCTCATAGTAATCTAATTTTTGCTGTTAGGTCATTTATTGTCTTTTACTGATTTGTTATAATCTGCATAAGTATTGTAATGGAATTTTAGTTGATTGAAAATTTGAGACAGGGTTTGCATGTATGAAAGTGTGAAGGTTTGATCCGTTAGAATTATTAGTATGATTTGAGTGTTAGGCAACCCTCACTCACTTTGTGTGTTAATATTATTATGACAGACTATTATTCTCGTCATGTGTGGAAAGCCTCTTTTAGTTTTTTGGTATCTATATGGTTTGTTCTCTTTTCAGTTGTTGTTGTAATTGTAATGCAATGTTCTGTAGTCATGGTTTTCAGCACATTTCAGCGTATACAATGATTTCTCGTATAGCTGTAGATTTCACAATATTAGTATTGGAGAGTTGCTAAAGGTTGCCGGTTAGGTGGCTCTAATTTTATTATGGCATTAGTAGAAGTGAAATGTAAATTTCTTTGTCATTTTTGTCAGGAGGTAAATCTGAAAAATAAATTACGTGATTTTCTTGTTACTCCGCTTATTAACACCACGCTGAACACTTTTCTCTCTAGTAAAGCACACCTGTGTACTACGATGTTGTTATCAAACACTTTTTTCATAAGATTGTAGTGGACTATTTTGACTGTCTGTATTTGGTGTTTGGTAGTAATATTGATTTTTATCGAACTGTTGCTCTACGAGTTGGAGAAAGGGTTATAAATGTTGAACGAAACGAAAGAACCAATATAGTCCACCCTGTTACTATCAAAACAATTTTAAGTTTAAAAATAAGGTTTTCTGGCATTCCTGCATTTTTAGATTGTTTAATAAAATTAAATTAGCTTTTGCAGTCTTAATCGCAAAGTACTTTTACGTATACATAGCATCTCTAGTTAAGTTCGAACGGTAAGTGAAAGCGAAAACTAATTATTTTACCTATTAGTTCAGAACTTCTAAGCTCGTTCATGGCAAGAAAGTTGGGTGTAAGCAATTCCGAATCGTAACTTTATTGAAAGCGACGGTGTTAAGGTTATTCATTTTGCCTCGGCAGAAATCTCGCCGCTCTAAATTGCTTTGTGTACAGTACTTCATCTTACGAGCCATTAACTTGATTCCGACTTCGCTTAAAATCCTTGTAATATTGAGATAATTTCGAGTTAGTGTTTCAATACACAGTTGATGTATTGCAATTTAATTAAAGCAAATGGCCTAGTGTGGATATATCCGCTTTAAATAAACAATATCGCCTTGGTCTTATGTTTTTAATTTTGTTTTTATGTGCATTCTTCGTATTATAAAGTTAGCAACCAGGATTAAAGTACAATTTGCTTACAAACTGAAATATTCCTAGTTTTTAGCGAATTAAAATTGTCTATGAATTAACTATTGTACACAATAGAATCCGAACTAGAAGAAATAAGCTTAGACTGACACACCAAAAAATTGGACGTTTGCTCGTTCTAAGGAAATTTTGACAATTTCAGTAATATTTTTTGGTTTTAGTTGTACTATACGCAGTTGACGCTGTTTATCCGTATCTGTAAAGGATTGAATACGTAAAATCTATTCTTATAGACTTGTTCTGGCTGTATTTTTTTCACACTTTTGCCCACCATCTAACAGTATTGATATTCACGCAGAACCCTTTTCTTGATGAATATCAATGAACGCATACCTCAGTAACAAAACGTTACTTTAACCTAATGACTATGTCGCTACAGTAGAGTTACTTGATATTTTAGAATGTCTTGATAATCAAGTAAAGAAAATATGATGTCTATTTTATGTGCATTAAAGCAATAGTGTCAGACCTATTGGCTAAAAGGTAATAGTTTAAAAGATGCTTGTATTTGATTTCTGTGCATTTAGAATTTAACCACAGGAATTGTGAGGCCAGATTTAGCAGTTGCTTTTGCTTTTCACTGCGGTAAGAGGTTTTTTAATGCATGTTTTACTTTTTCATAATGAACTCTTAACCTTTTTTCCGCATCCATAAGAAAAACATTAGTATTAATTTCAATATCATTTTTTTCTCGACACCAGTTTGAGTTGTATCGCTATCTTGTTCTTTTGTGGCAATGATTACTGGCCTTGGCCTGCTCAAAGTTTATATCATTTTACTTTGATGATTGATTATCTATGTGCTGATATAATTGACCATAGAGGTGTCTATTGAATTGCCATGGGAGCGGCCGGCCATCTACATTTTTGCGAGCTCGCGGCAGTCAAGCTATCCATTGTTAAGTATCCAGATATAGGCAACCAGGTAAAATTATTTATTTAAAAAAAAATTTTTAAATCAAATTCTTGCGAAACAGGGTGAACGCGGCTGGTAAAACAATAAAAACAAAAATTTCAACAATGAACAATAAAACAGCTAACTGAGAAGGATGCAGCAAAACTAAAACTATTGATAGATAATAGACTAATATAAAATATCAAAGTAAGAATGAATATTATATACACTAATATGTAGTCCGGCTGTATAAGTTATAAATAAAGTAGCTGTTGAGTCAGAACGAATGAACTTAATCATGTTGAGTGGGAAATGGAACATTAAAGTATAAAAATAAAGCATAAGAGCAATAATAATTAACACCGGATTTGAAAAAATATTTGTAGTAAAAAAGTAATACATTTTTTAGATTTTAGATAAGTACATCACAATATAAAGATAAAATTAATATTATAAGAAGCTTACGTTAAAGTAGCTATGCAAAAGAGTACAGCAATTAAAAAAATAAACATAGAAATTAATATAAATACCTAAATGCAAACAATAAAAGAAATGTTGTAAGAAAATTTGTTAAATCTTTATTTACACACCATGAATAAAAGAGCATTAAATAATTAAAAATGCCATGCATTCATGGCAATCTTTTCTTTTTACCCACGTTTCAGTTGTCTTCTAACTTTATGTGCAAGGGTGACTAAATAATGAAGATAAAAAAGCAATTTGAATGCCATTTTTAAGATCTGATGACGAATATTTTTTCTCAAAAGCTACAAAATATTCACTGAGAGTGACGATTGGATTTCCTTTGAATATAAATGTTTTACCGCTATACAATGTTTTTAAATTGAAAAACATAATGAAGTTACTTAAAGCTATATCTAGAGAATAACGAGATAAGGACTTAGCTGAAACCCTGACTCGTTTAAGCTTCTCATTACGACAGCGTGTTGAGTTGATGAAATATTACTTTCTTGGGCACCATCTTCGCCATTTTAAATTTATTTTTATTAACGGTTCTGTTTGCCAACGACCTGGATGAACTACAAAACATGATCAGAGAACTAAATGAAGTATCAAAAACAGTCGGACTAAAAATAAACATAAACAAAACCAAAGTCATGGCAAACTTTAATTTAGGAAATAGAACAATAATGATAGAAAACTGTACAGTAGAAAACGTTCAGGAATATATATATATATATATATATATATATATATATATATATATATATATATATATTTAGGCCAGCGAATAACACCTAATAAAGATGGACAGGACGAGGAGGTGAATAGACGAATCAGACTGAGTTGGGCGGCATTTGGTAAACTAAAAGAAGTATTTAAATCAAAAATACCCCAAATACTAAAAACTAAAGTATACAATGAATGTGTTTTGCCCGTAATGACATATGCTTCAGAAACGTGGTCACTAACAAAAGCACTACTTCACAAGCTGCAAGTAACCCAAAGGTCCATGGAAAGGGCAATGTTAGGTATAACTCTCAAAGATAGAAAGAGAAACGATTATATAAGAAGCCGAACGAAAGTACAAGATGTTATGCATAAGATCCTAAAACTAAAGTGGAAATGGGCGGGACATGTAATGCGAAGGCAAGACAACCGATGGACCAAGAAGTTAATAGAATGGAGACCCCCGCACAGGACGCAGGAGTGTTGGAAGACCCAAAACTAGATGGAAGGACGACATTGTAAAAGTAGCGGGCAGAAACTGGATACAACAAACATATGACAGAGAAAATTGGAAAACATTGGGAGAGGCCTATATCCAACAATGGAGTATACAAATGGGCTGAAGAAGAAGAGAAGAAGAAGAGTTATAGTTTTCGTCTTTTATTAAGTTGTTAATCAAGATGATTTTTATGAATCTAAAACGATAGACATTACCTTCCAAATCGATAAAACAGCCTTTTTTTATCTTATTTGGGGAACCATTACTTCTAGTGGTTTATTATTTTGACTGTTGCTTTCTCTGTGGTATATAACCGTAAATCCACGTTTCTTCTACGGTGATAAATTGTCGCAGGAAGTTTTTGCATAAACCAGTTTAATTGAGATGCCTACCACGTCAACAATATCGCGTACTTTTATTCGCCCATCTATATATGTTACAACGACTTAAACTAGACGTTCAAAACGGGCTTCCTCTTCGATGCATGTTTAGTTACGTTCAAATTAATTTATGCAGAAACCCATAGTCTTCCAGGATAATGCAGAGTTTGTAGCTGTAGCTCATATTATGATGTAATAGAATTAGATTTTTTTGTTAGCTGGTAATATTTAGTCATGTACGTTAACAAATTTATTATACTTTAAAATCTTTTATGCCAAAAAATGTCAATTTTAAGTTTTTTAATAAAAGTTTTATAGCATTTTGGGCATATTATCCATATTTCATACGTTATGTTATTTTCAATTATCAAGCGAATTGAATTTTTACATTCTCAAAATCCATACCCAAAGAGGAGAAAATCGGAGTGGGATATTGTAACCTATAAAGATGCGAAACAGTACGAGATTTTCAATTTTACAAAGAATTTAACTGTAAAATTAATATTTTGATACCATTTACCATTTAACTATATTATGATGGAAGAAAGATCGAAAACATCTATTGGAGAAAAGGAAGAGAAAACTCTGGCAAAGGTAAATGAAGAGCATGTGACATATAGCAAGTGAAACAATAGAAGGGAAAAATGAAAAAAAGGAAAAGAGGATGTAGAGAAGCAATGGGGAAAACAAAAATTAGGCAGAACCAAAGAGAAAGGAATTAAAATAAGTTGAAGATGGAAAGAAGGACCTTGGAAAATATGAGAAAAAACACCAAAAAGTGTATTTAGATGTACATAAGAAAGTTAGCGAATGTAGATACAGAAGAATAGTCTTTTGAAGTTCAAGTTTATAAAACTGTCGCGTTTAATATTCAGTTGAATGAAATATACTGATTAAACCCTGTAACGTAAGTATGAGATAAATGCTAAAACTTTCCGCGCTGACTATATTATGAGGGCGATAGAAATTAAACAATAAGTTTATTTTTCAATGTAATCTCTATGAACTTCAACACATTTATTGCATCTCAATTAGCATTTCAATGCCATTAGAAAAATGCCTTACAGTTTTACCTGCAAAATTCTCCAAAATAGCCTTCTGAAATATTATAATGAAAAATTATACATAGCAGTGAAATAGAAATATAATTACATAATTGACAAATAATGTTCTCTAGAGGTATTATAATTTCAAATACTTAGGAATTCCTATTTATTTAACAATACTGTGACAGATTCCGTTACCTTTAAAGCAAATATTGGAAAATCGGGGATGTCATTGTCTTTCTGGAACAAATTATTTTCGAGGCAAAACCAAATATTCGTTTCAATAACCTGCCCCACAAAAAATGTTTTATATAGCTTTCGTATATCCAATATTCACAATAGAGCTGCAATACATCTCTGACTACTGAAAATAATGATCAAATGCCTGTTCAATAGCGTCGACTCCGACGGGGAACCTGAATTCGAATCCCTGCACAAATAATTGACTGGAGCTAGCAAAAAAAACTTCTAGGTGCGTCTGTGATTTTAATGAATGTCAACTATATTAAAGTTCAAGCGTTTTTATCAAAATTAAATTATAAATAATGAGTACGAGAGAAAATCAAACTTAAAGCGAAATTACTTTTTTAATTTATTAAACCATCATAAAAATACAAATATACAAAGTTATTTTTTTACGTAATCTCCCAACTGTCTCCACGGATAGATAGTTCTTTGGTCCCATTTGCTAATTGCGCACGAATGCTTCGACAACATTGTCGTTAGTTCTTTGCTTTCGAGTGCTCTTTTAGTCGATAATCGCAGGGCGATAAGTCCTGACTGTAGGCAGGGTACGTTTATGTAGTCTAAAACAAATTATTAATTTTTTGTTGCATGGCTCAGGATGTAAAGTAGCATAAAGTCTCGGATTACATAAATGCTACTGTAGCTTTTTACAGCCTCAGAAGCAATCGCCAATCGGCGGCGTTCGTCTAGAATGTGGAAATAGTGCAAATCTTCTCATTTACGTTGCTCATTAATTGCTCTTCGTCCTTGATTCTTCTTGAGCGTATCATCTGTAAATTGTCCTAAATCTTTTCAAAAAGTGTTACGAGAAATTTAATAAGTTACGCAACCCTCAAAAGCATGTCTTGCTCTGTCATTGTGATCGTAAGTAAATTGCAAAATACCATACAAAGAGACATCTGTACCTAGAACACTTATATCACAACGACTAAAAAAATTCTGGTTTATATTTGATTTAACCCCGTATATACAAAATTATCTGCTCTCTTTGTTTTAAGTTTAGTTAGCAGAATATAAGTATTTTTTGCATAGCAAATATAAATGACAGTACAAATTGTACTGTGTTTTGAGAATAATAATAAACCTGTTGTGAAGTAGATATTTTTTAAAACTTACAAGATAATAGTAGGCTTCTCTAGTATACTAAAGAGAACGATCCATAAAAATATCAAATTTAAACGAGACTTTTATTATAATACTTTATTAAGACGAGATATGACAACGAAACCTACAGTTTTTTACCTCTTTCTCCTTTCTTTTGTCCAATGAATGGGTAGTTTTTTTATCCCCCTTTTGTAAACGGCAGGGAGCTGCTCCTGAAACTAATTGCGTAAAAGTTACTCTACTTGATTAATACTTTCAAATTGCTGTCCACTAAAAAGTCGCTGAGTGCCCCAAACAGAGAACATTATCGAGGGCTGTAAAGAAATGTTCTGCTATCATCCAGAGCATTTGCTATAATTTGACGTTTTGTGCAGTAAACAACTAACACCTTCATTTCTAGAAGGCAGTAGTTTGGAATATAAATTCTGTTTTGTTATGCCAAAAAAACAGTAAAACTAGAGCTTTTTAATTTTCAAAAAAAACTTAGACAGACAGCGTCATTTTGCTTTTGGCGAATGCACGTTCGTCAGTTGTCTTCCGCTCAATGCTTACTAGTTTGGACTGAGGATGTAATGAAGAATCCGAGTTTGGTCAAAACAGATACAACTACTATCTATTTTAACCCGTATTTCGTCAATTGTCAGTCGCTACTAGCTCTTAATAAGCCCGAATAGTAAAATAGTGTTTATTTTGGTATTGCTGTTTCAAGCACAAAAAATGTATGGTACTTTTTTAATTTCTCTCCTCTCCGTAACAAATAGTTTCTAACATACAAATATCTGTTTGTTTAATAATGTATCTCTACTAAACTACCGTTATAATCTGGACAGAATATCGGTTGGTCTAACATTTTGGTCAGTGTTTGTGTGTTATAGAAGATGAAATGAAAAGGAGCAAAAAGATATACGACCTGTATTATTAGAGAAACTTTTAAATTAAAACACAGTTACAGATGGTAAGAAAATATGTGAAGGAGTGTGGAGAAGAGCCAGCGTTAATAATGTTTTAACAAACTGAAATATTTAGTCTTCAAGGTAAAGTACCACCTGAATATGCTACGTGCAACTGTAGAGTAAAATTCCAACACAGTATACCTAAAACGCGGAAAATAATGAACTGAAATTTCTATTCCCAATGAGTGGAGCAGCGATTGCTGATAAGATAATTTTAAAATTCCTAGCCATTTTTAAGAAATGGATCCAAAGAATGATTATCCAAACGAATCCACAGTCTTTTGGAGGTTTTTTAATCTATATTTTATGGTTGCTGTCTTTAATTTATTATATATAATATTATAATTAGGTTTGGAACACTATGCGGGTACCCTCATCTATTAGCCCTGCACCAACCTTTTCACCAAAATTTGAATGTTAACAAAGAGTAATAGCGACTTCCCTGGATCCTTTCTGAGAACTTGAATTCTATATGGTTTCTCCCTTTTTCATTCTACCTTGACTATTTTTACCTCTGCCTGTCTAGTTTCCTTTTTATTCCTCTTTCTCACTCATTGTTCTGTAATATATTCTTCATTGTTCTTTGCAAGAGATGATTCTTCTCCTTTACCATTCGATATTGCTGAGCTTCCTTTCATCCCATTACCAAATAAAAAGAAAACTTTATATATGATATCTAGCTGTTTATCTCACAGCTCGTTACATTCCCGATAAAATTATATGTCGCATGCTTTATTAATATAAATTACAAATAACTCGCCCCTTTTTTCTGTATTGCGGGAATGCATTTAGTTTTGAAGAATAAACTAAATACCAAAAACAAATTAGAATTATTCAATTTTCGCTAGGTCTTTCTAAGTTCTATGGTCTTATTATTTTGGAGGGTTTTCATCCTCCTTCCCATACTAATAATCGACAAATACAAAAATAAAAAACTCGTTCTATTTCGCATCTAGTGATGTTTCGTCATGTATGCGCAGTGTTTCTGGGTTCTTCTTAAGACAATCCAGAACGTCCTGTAATCGGACATTTTAAATATCGATATTAAACGCTTTGGGTCTTTTATCTCTAGGGGCAGAATTTTAAAAATTTTGCTTTGTAGAGGTCTACGTGATATAAACAGAAAAAAGTTTATGTTTCTGCGTTCAATAATTGTACTGAGAGATGTTGAATCAATCAAGATATTGAGATTTATATCTTATAATTTTAAGTTCTTTGCAGTGATTGACTTTTGAGTATGTAAAATAAACTTTTTAATTTATTTTTATTAGTTTCGAAACTTTTCTAAGATATAGTTTATTATATATATTTTTGTAAGTGGGAATCGAGGAATATACCGAGTAAGACAATTTTATTTTTTATATCCTAAACACAATTCTTGTGTACTTTAATTATTTTTAACTATTTTAATCCTGAAAGTTTATATCTTATTACTATTTTTTCTCCTAAATTGGGTTACTTCTCTTTTTGAAAGATTTTGCCTCCCTTCTGATGACCTTAATAGATAAATAAACTAAATATTGCCTGAAAGCTTGAAATCTTTTCTATCAGTGGATGTCATTACTTTTTAAGAAGGCATGAGCAACGTACAACTGTTAACACCTCTTCATTGTAAGTGTAAGGCTGCTTTTTTAGATTTTCCTTCAGCTTCTAAAAAAAGAAAAACTCACAAAGAGCAAGACTCGTACTGCAAGGTGGGTGTGGTAAAACTCTGGGTTTAACAACTGCAGTGAGGACCACCATTATTATGTTGAAGAATTGCTTTAGTGCTAGATTTAGCTCGGAATTTTTTCACATTATTTATAACTTGGCTAAAATTGATAGTATTACCTTCTTTTAAACATTTAAAGTAAGTTATGCTGTTCCAAGTGATTGAAAAGGCAAACATTGATACTTTTCGTACCAAAATAAAGGCTACAAAAGCTTTTATATTTGTACTTCATTTACGGATTAGAGCTTGTTCTCTCGTTATAATAGTCTTCCCAGGTCTCGTCATCAGTGACAATCAGACGGAGAAGGCATCAGCCTTGTTCGTATAAATCCAAAAGTTTCTAACAAGTCTCCTTTCACTTATGTTTTATTTGACCTTGTGCATATTTTCCTGAAGCCATACAAAGTAGAATTACCCAAACGGGTACATGAGTTAACCACCTATTAATTGATGTGGCCCAGCAAAATACATTGGTGTGTTCATCTTATTTTACATATTACAAAGAACTATTTTTGCGTAGGTTGAAAACTGGGACTAAAAAATTGTTCTTATATAAAAATATCAAATAATGTCGTCAGCGAGTAACTGCAGAGAGGACACCTCAACTTATACCAAAGTGAAATTTTTATCTTATAGTCTTATTGTGTGTATGGCAAAATATACAGCATATAATTTTTATTTTAAACCCTTAAATGCTAATCCAATATTATTTAGATTGTCTATTGTCAACAACTAGACCGACTTAAACCGATACAAGAAGAAATGAGCTGTCTCTGTTCAACAGACATGGATTGTTGTTGCACCACAACAATGTTGCTAGACAAACGTTGCAAACATTATGAGAGTTGTGACATCTTCGCTAGTCTCCTTATACTGCGTCTTTCTATTACTATCTATTTTAGTTAACCAGAAAAACTATGTCTTCAAGATTTTTTTAATTTAAAATTTAAAAGTTTTTCAAAAGTTTATAGTCTACATAAGAAGGTTTTACAAAAATGCATTATTTGTTTTGTGATTTAATTTCAAGATTACCAAAACCGGCATTATTTATAAAATGATTGGTTAACTACGCAGTGATGATTGCTAGAATCTCGAGCTTAGAAAACCTTAAAAAAGCTAATAAAATGTTCGTTAGTTATTTCAACTTTCAACAATATTTTATGAATTATTTTGCACTAATTTAGTAAAGTTAAATTATACTCCTAATTAATACAGAATTATGTGTAGCATTTTACTTTGACTAAATAAAATCATTTGGAAATTTCACAACTGAATAAATCACATTAAATCTAAAATAACTGTGGATATGGCAAATAAATTTATTTTAAAAAACTCAAATAAAAGACCGCGGTGTTCTAAAGAAAAGTTAATTTTAGATATATAAGAGTTTTTAATGGACTGTTCCAAAAGTATATAAAAAGTTTCTGGAAGTAACATTTCTTTTCAAATAAATATGCAACAATATACCGATTAACTGTATAAATCAGATATAAGGCAACGCAGTATTATTGTGTTATGTAATTAAAGTTACTAATTTAAATTGTACATGGTGACATAATAACTTAAATGCGTGTATTACTGACTGCTATTAGTGTATTAATGTTGCTTTTCTTCGTCCTCTCATGGAACTTGCAGAGCTTCTGTTATTAGGTGGCTTTAGGTGGGAAAGCAATTTTTAATATTTTTGAAAATGTTGATTCTTTAAAAAAAATGAAAATATATATGCTTGCATTTTAATTAGCTATTAAAAATCAGCAACAACGCTTAGGCAAAATAAAAGATGCGGAAACCGCAAAGAACACCAGAATCTTAAATATAGAAATGAAAATGCAAAAATCTGGTTTTTAACAAAGATCGGAATTACGTAAGGATGAGGAAGGGGAGTAGACTAGAAACAAGAAAGAAGAGAAAACAGTTTTTTTGAAAAAATTATTAAACTGAAATAGGAACAACCTACTATACATTTTAACAGAAAGTAAACAAAGATAACTGATATAAAATGTGCCGTGGCTGAGTTCTGAGCGTACGTTTGGTTGTCTAGCTTTAGGATCGTTTTGTATATCTTGCTTATCTAAAGTCATCTTATCCACTTATCATTTGTAAATAAATTGTTCAACGTTTCCACTTTGCAAAAATGTGAGAGAAAGCGGGTGAAAAATTGTTAGTCTAGAACGCCAAAATACCTTTTTGCGACAACAATACAAGAAACATACAAAAATCAAGGAAGAAAAGACCCAATACAAGCACATGCAAGTTATAAAATTACCTAAATATTTATAAAGACTGAGGAGAAGACCGGATAGTGACCAAGAACTTAAAATATGGTGGACTGATGATCCGGAAGAAATATTGGTTAATAAGAAACATCTGAAAACAGTAAGTAATAGCACGAGAGTGACAAATATCTGTTATATTCCCGACACATAAAGGTGCTAATAAGACGGTTTACAGTAATTGTACAGGTACAACTTTACTAAGCATAAGCTACAGGAAGGAGAACAGTTAAATGTAATCAAGAGTAGGTGATTATTAGTGTAACTTCCACCAACTGTTTATATACTTCAGACAAGCATGTGACACAGTAGTCAGAGCATTACTTAAGAAGCTTAGACAAATATGGGATACTCAGGCAACTAACAAGATTAATGAAAATGTGTTTAGAAGACACTAGAGCCAAAGTGAAAATACAGGAACAGATATCAGGTGATTTTGTAATCAATTCTGGCTTAAGCAGGGAGATGCCATGTCAACTACACTGTTTAACTTTACGTTAAAAGAGGTTATTCCAAAAAATGCCTAGAAATCCTAGAGGGCCATTTTGTAATAGGCAATGCCAAATGCTAACGTACGCGGATGATATTATAAGTAGAACAACAAATGATTTGAAAGATATAGTAAAATAATTAGAGAAAGTAGCAGATATACAAGGGCTAAAGATAAACATAATTTGACAGTTTGCGCCAACTGCCAATTCTTGTCGTTAGTAGACGCGTGCTGGACAACTTTGATTTATGTGAAATCGAATATAGTCGAACGAATGTCATTATGCTTAGATATGGCTCATAAAAACATTATTGGCTTATTTTTTCTTTAATTGTCGACGAAACTCTGAACCACATATTTAGCTTGGGTGGCCCATCCATGGGATGGGCTTTTTTACTAGTTTAGTTATAAAAAAATTATTACAATTGTATTGTAAAATAATAAATTTTTGCATTTTCAATAAAATTTTACTTTGGCTCTAGTGTTCTCTAAACGCATTTTCATTAATCTTGTTAGTTGCCTGAGTATCCCATATTTGTCTAAGCTTCTTAAGTAATGCTCTGACTACTGTGTCACATGCTTGTCGGAAGGCGTCAATAGAGAGTGGTCTTAAATTAGCAATTTCATAGATATGTATGCCTTCGATTCTATTTTCGCATACTAGATACGTTCAAAAAGTTTGGTAAATGATACCATAGAATCAACAAAATGGAAGATACAAACAAAATACCTTAAGTGGCCTTCAAATCAATCGCCATCCTTCACAAATTGCTTTTCACAAAGTTTATAAACATCTGAAACTGTCTCAAAAGCCCCCTTCGAAATAAATCACTGAACTACTGTAAAAGTTTCTTAGATTGTCGTCATATCCGTAAAAAAAGCTCTTTTTATGACACCCTTTATATAAAACTCTTTAGGAGTAAGGGGCCAGGCAAAAATTCTCAGGAGCCAGAATAGGGGAGTACGGTGGATGACTGAGGCTAGCTACGCCGCTTTGAAACATAGCAACTGTTTTAAAACTTCCTCTTAAAAGGCAGCGTTTCCAATTTGACCTATAGACACTAATGATAATGTCGGCAAAAACCTTCAGAGGTTTCTATCCACTTGATTTTCTGTTTGTCTGTTAGCTTGTGCGGCAGAAACCGATAAACAGATCTGCGTACCAGAATATTCCCTAACTATGATATACACCGTGTCCTTGTCAGTTTCCAACTTCTGCACCATCAATATTAAAATCTGCAGCCGATCTTGCAGCAGCATTTTGTGCCAACACTGCGTTTTTCCTAATTTGTAACATAATTTGTGGTGACTCTACCTTTCACACTAACTACATTCAACTACCTGCTATGTGTACTCCACTCTAGACGACGCGTTTTAAAATCTCTTTGAATATTCATTTGGATGCACAAGCTCATGAATAATTCAACAAACTTTCTAGACACACTTCGTATGCGTATAACAATACAAATGTCTTATATATTGCTTGAATAACATCACTTAAAACTATTCTACCGTTCACATAAGCTTTTTCAAAATTTCATGCTCTTATTTACTTCGACAACTAATCTTTAGTATTATCACGTATGACCTGCCAACGTCGAAGTATTCTTTCCACCAAAGTTTTGATATAAACCCTAAATAGCAATTACTACAACTTTTGTACTTCTTAAGAGAACTGCTTGAAACTTGATACCTGTTTTCATTGATATTTATGTTCTCAATATTATTGGCATCAGGATATTGTGATGGCCAATTCAAAATCTGGATAAGATTTTCATTTTTTACTCGACATAATGGCTAGTTTGCTGTTTTTGATAATTATTCTCTTGATAGATTTATTTGTTATTACTTGATGATAGGAAAATCTATTGGTTTATCGTCAAAAATATATGTGAATACGCATAACGAACCAAATTCACGTTTATTTCAGTAGTCTCAGATGTGACTTTAACAGATGCCTAACGAACCTCTGCAGTAAAAGCTGCCCTGCAATATCCAGGCCATTCTCCTTGGAATCCATACTAAAAGGAGGATTCGTCACCTAACGCCACGTTATGCCAGTCACGGTCCTTATTCTTCGTAGCCCATCTCATTCTATTTATGATGTACTTTCTAAGGGAAGGTTTTACGGCGATATTATTATAAGAAACACATGAATATTCTTCCTAGAAATTTAAAATTAGATTGTTAATAGATTTTTTGCAGTTTCTAGCAAGTCATCTATGTCTTTATATCGCTTATATTGATTTACTCATTTGCTTATAAAGCTTTTTGAACGCTGAGTACCGGTCCTTTCAGATGAGTTTCAACTTAAAATCGAATAATGTGTTTTATACTTCCTTTAGAACTGACAATAGATACTAACATACAGTAGAGTTTTGACCTTTGAGTATTCATGTTGTTTTTTCGTTTTAAAACATGTAGCGGACAAAAATACTGAGGTGTCATTTAATATTATAAACTTATACGTCAGTCTTCAAAATGCATCCACTGACATTTATTTGCATGCCTGTCCAATTTACTCGAAATGGACGTTCGCGGCAATTTTCAATAATGAACTTCATGCACAGCACGCGCGTTGGCTGCTGTTTATTAGCATGCTCCATCGGGAACGCCGAAATGGGACGCATCGGTTACACCTGCCGAAATTAAATTTTTTGTTTGTCGCAAAAATTGGCCGGCCAGCCTTGGAACGCGAATTAAAATTCCTGCTTTGAGCAAATCTCCCTAGATGGTCCGTTCCAGTAATTCGCCAAGATTTTTCCTCCTTTGTGGATCAATTTCAAACTTCTCGGCGAAAGCTGACACATCAGATACTGCGCTAAGCGAAATTTCTAAACGAATTTAATTTTCTCCTGACGGCGGCCGGCGGCGGAGGCATCAGTGGCGGCATCGGCGGCCCGCGCGGTTCGAAAACTTGGCGCAAACTGATTTATCAGAAACCGAGAGAAGTTGTTATATATAATTTACATTTAAATAAAAAGCTAACACTCCCAAAGCGATGCTGGAAATATTCGAGTTCGGCCTATCAGCCTTCTTTTTTACATATTTTATTACAAAAATATTTGCTGCGGAAAGCGAAAAGACGGCTTTATCCCGGGTGCGAGTGTGCGGCGGGTCAGCTTTGATCACCTCGGAGAAATATAGGAAATTTATTTTAAGTCGCGTCCAGTGAACTGGCGATGTTGGTTTTTTGATCTAAGCGTCTGATTTTACTAAATGAGATCTGACGTCTTCTAAATCCGATTGAAAATTGCTGGCCCCTATTCTTAAATATAAATTTATGAAAAGCACAGGAAAAGTGTGAACTTGAAGGACGTTTTATATCCCTTCTTTCACTAATGTCCACTTCTTTTGTTACTAATAGAGACTCCTAAGTTCTAACTTTACATAGGAATCCTTAAAAAAGTTTGCAATTTTGAAAGTTTCTATAAATGTATTCAGATAACATGTATAACGGTTTGAAATGTCCTAATGATGTCTCTTTTTTATTGGACCCAAACTAATTTTACATGCTGTCCATAGAACTGATTTGTCAATGGCAGTCCTTATTTACAATTAACATAATAAGGACTATTCATTTTATTCAACTGGCAGTAAATTGTTATCACAAATAATAAACTTTTCAAAAAATCGCGGTTATTTTATTTTGAAATTACAAAACAACATAGACGGAATTTATTAGTGATATAAAAGATATATACAATAATAAACGATTGTATCTCTGCACATCCTGCACTGAGATTTTTTGGCTAGCTATACTTCAAATTTATTTGAATTCCTAGATTGTTTTAGCTTTCAGGTCATCTTTTCTTTGCGATAGCCTAGTAACGTTCAGTAGGACGAAATTGATGCTAAGCCTGGGCCAAGATAATGGAAAAATTTTATGCTTATCATAATGAAGTAGTAACCGTTTTCGTGTGCATTCTTTCCTGTGCACTTCTCTCTGCTGAAAATATGATTTGCTATATAAGAGTAATACTAAATTTATCTATTTTATTTTACATTATCAGGTACGTATTAACCTGCAACGGTATTATAAAACTGAGGCTCTGGTAACGTACTGTTATCCATTTTGGCATATGAAAGAACACAACAAATTTGGTTTTGGCCTTACAGTCTTCAACAAAGTTTTTTTGGACAAAGTTATTATTTCTCGTTCTTCTTCGGCATTTTCTGTTTTTTTTTGTACATAAGTACTGTTGCTTCTTTTTTGATATTTTGAACAATACCTACGCTGACTTTACCCTTTTTGGTTATTACACGTACAGAAATACATTTTTACGACATTAATAGCTTTAAAACAATTTTCTCAGCTCTTGTATTTACCAGGCGACTTCTATGTTGCGATTTAGGTAAATCTTCAAGCTTATAATAATTTGGAAAAGCACCAACTTTGAATACTTTGTAATTTTTGCGAGTTTTCTCAAGGACAACGTTTCTGAATACCACTACTGTCATGATTAGCTTCCTGATCTCAATACTGATTTGGTCCTTGCTGCTTATTTGACAGACGTTAAAAAATCGTAACAATTATAATGCAACAGTCAACCGATGTGCTCAATGCCCATTACTTAACAAAAACGAAAGCGGTGTAATACCGTAAAGGCAACTTTCTACAGCGGCGCGATGAAATTACGATAAAAACTGTTTAAAAGCAATTTAATTAAAGAGTAGATTGTTGTGTCATTATTATGAATCATGACTATAAATTTTTTTCAGTTTAGATAAAAGTCGTTTGTGTTGTCTTAACTGAAAAAAACGGTCAAAATGCTGACGAATGATATGCTACAAAAATGTACAGTGCTAATTTAAAGTTTAAAATCAAAATACCGTTAAAACCGTTACGTTGTATTTCAAAATTTTGTCACCATAATGATCAGCGTCAAAAATGCTGTCGAATGATATGCTGCATGACATGTGAGTATAATGAATTTTCGAAATCGTAACGGTTACTTCCGGTTGCCGTAGCCGATTTGGCTGAAAATCAATCCCATGAGAGGTACTGACCTAAGATGTGTGTATGCTAAGTTTGAAGTGCATCCGTTTAATAGAACGGAAGTTATAGTGTCTTCAGACACACAGACAGACAGACAGGATGATGATCTCATTAACTTTCTATAGCGTCCCGCAGTCGAAAGTTAATAATAGAAACGTCTGTCAAAATCATTATGATGGATCTAGCAGATCGTGTCGTTTTGGCCTCTTCACTGGTTGTTCAGTTAGAAGTTGAACTGCAATAATATTGGGATGGCTTCTGATGCTGTCTTGGTATGTAATGTTGTATTTTTTAATTGTTCTTTCAACTGTCGCAAGCTGGAGATTTGCAGAGGTTACTTGGTTAAGTGCTAAAGTAAGCAAAGAAAAAATAGTGGAAGGTGTAGTTTGGGAAAAAGGAACAGAAGAGATGATAGGCTGATACAATTCTGTCAAGAGAAACAATTTAAAATCACAGAGATATGGTTTACCTTACCACTGATAAGATTATACACGTGGAGCTTCTCTAAAGATAAGGATAAAAACGTCGTACGAAACTAAATCGACTTTATTCTCATAAACAAAAGATTTAGTATATCAGTAATAAGAACTCTTACATACCCGGGTGCTGACGTTCCGTCATATCATGTTCTTCTACAAATCAGTTTAAAACTGAAAATTGCCGTAACAAAAACTAACCACACCAAAACACAAAAACTTGACACCGATAAACTAAGAAAAGAAGAAATTAGAACAAAACTAAAATCAAAATTTAAAAAAACCGACAGAAATAAAAAAATAGTTCAGAAATGACACCCATAGAATTGTGAAAAGTGAAGACAAAATACAAAACATTGCAACGGAAGAATTGGGATACCACAAAACAATATAAAAAAATATGGATGACCGAGGAAATCCTAGAATTAATGCAGCAACGAAGAAAACACAAAATATTGAACACACTAATCAGGGGTGCAATTAGGAAAGCTAAAAGGAAGTGAACAGAGACAAAATGCGAAGAGATTTAAAAATTACAATATACACACGATACCTTAGGAAAACATAAGAAGCTAAAAGAAGTAGCTGTTGTATATAAAACACAACAATTGCTAATATTATTGAACGACAGGAATGTTATAATAATAAAATAAAAAAACTGCAAAAACTATGCAAAGGAGTTGTTTGCGACGAGATCTTAACGAAACTCAGCACCAGTAGAAAGGCGGTAAAAGAAGCCAAAAATAATAAGGCAGTAGGACCAAACCGTTTACTAGCAAAAATTATAAAACTGATTGACGAAGACAATATCGATATCTTAACTATAATGTTTAATAACATATAAGATACAGAATGCTTTTTGAAGAACTGGTTAAGGTTTACATTTATTCCTCTGCCCAAAAAGAAAAATGCACGGAAATGCAATAATCATAGACTAATAAGCTTAATAAACCATACCCTCAAACTATTTTTAAAAATATTACGTAACAGAATTTATTCTAAATGCGAGCCTAATATATGTTCCAATTAGTTTGGCTTTAGGTCAAGGATGGAAATTCGAGAAGTACTCTTCGGGATACAAGTGTTTTTTTTTTGTTTTATAGACTACGTAAAAGCGTTTGATCGCGTTCAACATAAGAAACTCATTAGCATCTTAAGAAACACAGACATAGACGAAAAAGGCATTCGATGTATAAAAACTTATACTGGCACCAGACACCATACATGAGAACACAAAATATTAACACATATAACATCCATATTCAGAGAGACGTAAGACAGGGATGTGTACTGTTTCCACTATTATTTAATTTTTGTTTGGAAGCCATATCTGAAGTACCCCTTGAAGAACAACAGATGGGTATAAAAGTTAATGGGTTGCCAATATCAAACTTTAGATATGCAAACGATACAGTACGGATTGCCAACAATATCGAAGAATTACAGCAGACAATTTAATGAGAGCAGTAAAAGGCACGGCCTAGACATAAATTTAAAAAAGACCAAGTCATGATTGTCAGCAGGAAATAAGTTATCTAAATAGGAAATCAACAAATTGAAATAATAACTTAATACAAATATCTGGGATGCCAGCTAAATGTGGGCTGAAACCCCAAAAAAGAAGAAAAACAAGGGTGATAGAGGTGGAAGAATATGTGGTAAGACAGAAGTAAAGATAGACTAAACATTTGGTGAAAGCAGAAGGTGGTAGATAAATCAGAAAGGTGACAGAGTGGCGACCACAGACAACTAAGAGAAATACGGGAAAACCGAAATCACGGCGGTAGAATGATATCTAAAAAATAGCGGGAGTACAACGGATGGCAAACACAAGCAACAGATAGGAGTGACGAAATATTGGAGAAGCGTACATTCAAATGGACTTAAACACGCTGAAAACAATGATAAATTTAATTCTGACTGTCCTAAGATTATTGTCACGCGCATAAACCTTTAGTTTAGGTAATTAAAACTAAAATATTTACGACAATAATTTTTTCTTAAATTCATTGAATTATCTTTTCTCAAAGTAGTTCCTATTACCCTATCCATATTTGCCTACTGTATTATTAATTCTTCTTTTATTAACTCTGGCATTATAATTCATATTGTTTTTAACTTTAACATAATCTCGCAAAATGAGGAATAAAATTTCAAACACAATTTTATCATTAATTTTAAGTGCTGCACTGCTTAGACGATTTTTTCTCTTCTCACTTCTCTAGGTAGCACCTTTAATTTATTTATTTGCACATTCTGACATTCTACACTATATATATATATATATTGGAAATATATTGCGCCCCTGTTTTAGTTTTTTTATGATGATTATTCTTGAGAAATTAGAAAAGTAGCTTCTTGCTTTCTGCACAACAATACTTTAGCCAGTTTAACTTTCGTCGCATTACAGTACCGATAGATACTATGGCCGTCTATCAGATTTTCGACATATAGCTACCCTCACTTAGTCAGCCTACAGGTCAATGAAATTGTCCGAATGTGGCCCGTTGAGTCATAAGTAGGAACTGGGACTGTTTATAACACTTTATGTATTTGTTTACAGTAAAAAGTACTATTTTTGCATTATAACTGTACACCTCATTTTTGTTACTATGTAAATGACTAAGAACTTTAGAATCACTACAAGAAAAATCCTTTTCTGTAAGATCCAGGAAATGAGATTATATACTAATTCAGCTATCTGAGAAATGGATAATGGGGTATCTGCATATTTATTTAAGATAACGACTGAGTGCGTCGACTACCAAATACGAATGTGCAAGTCTATATAGAGAATAGATATTGTACGTATAATTTATTTTATTGATAAAATCTACAGCTGAGGTTGTTAATATAGCAAATGAACACTTGTCATGACTTAGGGTCCTTTGGCGAACAGAAAAGTTTATTAGAACACTATTGACCATATTTTTGAAGAACTACCGTTGCTACGGAATAGATGTGGAATTAATATAGGTGAATTGCAGAAAAGTTATATACTGATTATGTTCTGCTGGCTTTCGTCTGATTTTTTATTGCTCCAGATGCAGAAAAAACTCAAAAGTAATTCATTAAAAAAATACGTTGCAGGCTTTGAACAGTATTTTGCAGTAAGAGTGCCCGTGTACCATACGTTTGGTCAAATGTATTGCTGCTTATGAGGAATACACCGAAGGAGATTGAAATATGTTAAGTTCGATACGACTAATTCGAAAATATTTTTGCTTGTTTTTGGGTACTCTCTCATATAAGATAGTTTATTGTAGCAGATAGCAAAGTTTATTATATGTACAAACGGTAATAATTAATGCAATAAACCCAACGACGAACAACGTCATTTCTATTTTATTGCCTTAAGAAGGTTTGATTGCATTCTTCTTTTATTACGCACCCTCTACGTCATAAAAGAGCTGGCTTTAAAATTAATGTCAGGAAACACAATCTTAAGTTACACCTTATTTGAATTGAAGCCGCCACGGTTACGATTATATTCATTTATACAGATATATAGAAATTAAAGAATTGCTATTGTGACTATGTTAACAGTTTTTGCTTTTCAAGTTAAATTAATTAGAAAACTTTAAAATCAGGACAGTTTACAATATCATGCTATTTATAAGTTTGCTTTCTTACACTAAAAGTGTAGTTTTTAACTATTTTTTTTTATTATATTACATTTTATATAATCGTTACAAAATAACAAAAGAAAGTTATTCTACCAATTAAATCTCATTTATAATTAAAGCAAGCTGTAAAAAACTATGTAAATAAACTAAAAATGCCAAGTGTACAATTAAAATATATGAATAAGTGTCATAATAAAACGTAAACAATTTTTGTAGGGCAAAGAAAGGTGAGAAATCCTTTTTAGTTACTACTTACTTACTTACTTCCTCTTCTCCCATTGTACCTCACGGTGTCGGGGTTGTGAGCCATTGTTTAAATGAGTATCTATCCCTTGCAAAGGTTTGGATTTGTGTTAGGGTCTGTCCTCTTTCTCTTGCTGATTCGTTCATGTTGTCTTCTCACTTTCGCTGGGTCTTCCTCTATCTCTCCTTCCATCACATCTCATTTCAAAAACGGTTTTTGGGTATCGTTCATTGCTCATTCTGACCAGGTGTCCATACCATTGTAGCTGTTTGGTTTTTATTTCTTCTACCAACGGTGTGATTTCTAGTTCATCTCGTATGGATCTGTTACGGACCCTATCTCTTCTTGTTTTGTCCACTATCCGCCTTAGATATCTCATCTCTGCGGTTGTTATTTTGGATTTATGGTTGTCTGTTATCGCCCGTGTCTCGGAAGCATATAGATGTGTAGGGGTATATATTGTTTTATATAAGTCCTTTTTGCTTTTATACCTATTTCTTTTTTCCCTATCAATGTATTGTTTTACTTGATAGTATATCCTATTTCCTTTGTTTATTCCGTGTTTTATTTCTTGGTCTATTCTTCCATCCTTACTGATTAGTACTCCTAGCTATTCGTATGTTTGTATCTGTTTCCCGTATATTTGTATATCTATTTCTTCTTCGTTTTCCTGTTTTGTGACATGCATTACTTTTGTTTTTTCTATATTAATGGTCATCCCACTTTCTTCTAGGTGTTTTTTCCATATGTTTATGTTTTGTTTTAGTTGGTTTTTGTTCCTTGCCATGAGTAATATGTCGTCGGCATATATTAGGCCTTGTGTCATTACTGGGTTTAGGTTATAGTATCCTATGTGGGTGTTTCTTGTTTCTAATTTGCATTTTTTGTTTATATAGTCCATGTATATCACGAATAGGAGCGGGCTTAGGCTGTCACCTTGTTTTAAATTCTTCCGATACTTGGTTATTTAATCTTGTTTTTCCAATTACTTTACTATTAATGTTTCTTATTATTCTCCCCAGTTTTGGTCTTACTTCTAGTTCTTCCAATCCTTTCCAGATGTATCTGTGTCGTACCTGATCAAAGGCTCCTTTTAGGTCTAGGAAGAGTAAGTAGATGTCTTTTTTCTTCTCTAATAGCTTTTCAATTATGGTTCTTATTGTGTATATATAGTCTTGCGTTTGTTTTCCTGGTCTAAACGCAGTTTGTTCTTCTCCTAGTTTGTCTTCTGTTTCATTTCTTAGTCTCTTGTCAACTATTCTTGTGTATATTTTTAGCGCTACTGAGGATAAGCATATAGGCCTATAGTTGTCTGTATTTGTGGTATCTCCCTTTTTATGAATGGGTATTATTATGTTATTTTCCCAGTCCTTCGGGATCTGTTCTGTGTTCCATGCTTGTTGTACTATCTCTTTCATCCATTTAATTACGGTCGGGCAGCCTTTTTTCAGCAGTTCTGGAGCTATGTTACCTTCTCCTGCTGCCTTACCATTTTCTTCAGGGTTTCTATTATTTCTTCTTCTGTGTCTTGATTATCATTTCCTTCTTGAGGTTGTTCTTCCTCTGTATTTCTGTTTCTTCTTATTTAAATCTTTTGTGTAGTGGTCTTTCCATGTTTTCAGTATTTCTTCCGTTCTTGTTTGTAGCATTCCTGTCTCATCCTTAATATTCCGCACTTTTGGTGTTCTGTTTCCCTTTAGGCGCTTAACTATATTCCAAAATTGTCTCTGGTTTTCTATATAGTTGTCTTCTATCTTTCTACCGAATTCCTCCCATGTGTCTTTCTTTGCTTGTTTTACCGCTTCCTTTGTTTCGTTTCGTTTTAGTAGGTATTATTGTCTATTTTGTTCAGTTTTATTTATTATATATTTCTTCCAGGCTTCTTTTTTGTTATTGATTTTGTTCTTGACTTCTTCGTTCCACCATTTTGTTCGTTTATGTGCTGGGTCATGTTTTATTTCTTTTTCTCCACAGACTTCCTTTGTTGTTTTTGTTAGTGTATCTTTAAAAGCCTTCCATCGTTTGTTTATAGTCAACTGAATTCCTTCTTCGGCTTCTTGTATTTCCAAATTGTTTAGATTTCCAGTTAGTTTGTTTTCATATTCTTGTTTTTTTTCTGGGTATTCTAGTGTTTCCAGTTTAATCTTTGTATAGCTCTTCGTTCGTTCTTTAAGCGGTTTCCTAATATTTGTGTCGGCGATCACCAGTCTGTGTTTAGTATTTAGCTCCGCCCCTCTTATTACCTTTACATCATTCACTGCATATCTCATACTTCTCGTGTATACTTTTATGTCCTAGTTCTTCTGCTTCATATGTTACTTTGTGTATTATTTTGTGCTTAAACCATGTATTTCCTATTAGTAGTTGGTTAGTTATGCAGTAGTCTATCATTCTCTCGCTATTTTCATTTACTTCACCTTCTAGGCCATGACATCCCATTGTTCCGTGTCCTTGTTCTATGTTATATCCTATATGGGCATTCCAATCCCCTATAATAAGTACGTGTCTATTTTTGTTTTGTATTTTCTCTATGGATCTTTGCAGGTCTTCATAGAAGGATTCTTTATCTTGTACGGTGGCGTTTTGCGTGGGTGCGTATATTTGGATTATTCCGACCTTCTCTTGAAGTTGTAAGTTTATTGTTATAATTCTGGAATTTATGGCTTCCCATTTGGTTACTTTTGGGTCTTTGCTGAGGAGTATTCCTACCCCTTCTGTTGTTTTGTTTCCGACTGGCGTGCCCGCATATCTGAGCGTGTACCCTTTGTCCATGTTTTTCATTCCATTTCCTTTCTTTTTAATTTCTGAGATTCCCAGTATTTGAATCTTGTATTTCTCCATTTCATCTATAATTTCGCATTCTTTTCCTGTTAGAGATGTGATATTCCATGTTCCAAATCTTATCCGATTACGCTCCTGTCGTCTTCGTTGTGACCGTCCTGTTCCAAGGCTCATATTACTTCTCTGAATCTGTTTACAATGCGCGGGTGATTAGCCCAGCCGCCTCGGTCCCGTTACCTCGGGACAACTGGTATCAGGTTATACCCCCCGATGCTGGGTCGCCAGAGCCCCGTTCGTTATATAGCAGGGTATACCGGGCAAGTTATTTGCCACTCTTGCACGTGGGGTTGGCATTTGGGTCCTAGGTGTTAGACCCTAGGTCCTTACACCCCTTAGTTACTAATTTATTACAAAAAGTTACAAATATTGTCTGTGAAATATTTACAGAACTTGAGAAATGGATTGGTCATAATGTTCCTCACAACGGTACAATTTTACAAGCTTAGCTCCATTCAATTATGATAAGTAGGAATAAAGCTCTATGCTAAGATTTCGTCAAGTTTCTCGCAAAAAAACTGCTAGGCTAGGTGAAATTTAGTTCCAATTATGTGAACTATATAAAGAAGCAATATTACCATAAACACAAATGAAAATTTACCATAAACATTTTTGTACCATCCTGCAGAACATCGCAACTGTTTGCAACCTTATTTAGGCTGATAATTACTCGACAACTGTTGAAGTTTACCAATAATTTAAGATCAGCTTAGAATATTGTCAAATTTATTATCAGAATCAGACTACGGTATTAAACATTTGTTGCTCTGTGGGTTTCAAATCTATTCAATGAAAGACAAACGACTGTTTTAGTTTGTTTGTGCGATATGAAACAAAATAGAAAACGTTTTTGCATGACGAAGTAATTTGCAATAAAACTGAAATACACTACACTCTAGAGTTTAGTAAGTCCAGTAAGAAGTTACAAAGAAAAAACAAGAGTGTCTAGTAAAGCTAAAATTTTTTTATCAGTAACAGAAGTCTTAAAAACAGTTTTGTGCAATTATAGAACATTTTAAAATTGGCATTGCTATTTATTATTATGATGACGAGTTTCGTGTAGTCCATAACGCCACTTAAATGCAATAAGAATTAGTTATAATGTATTAGATAATCTCTGAATATTCCATAGTGTAAATCGCTTATTAACTTTCTACAGCGGAGCTTATAGTAGAAAGTTAATGAGATTATCATCCTGTCTGTCTGTCTGTGTGCCTGGAGACAAGATAACTTCTGTTCTATTCAACGGATTCACTTCCAACTTGGCATACACAGATTTTAGGTCAGTACCTTCCATGTGATTGATTTTCAGCCAAATCGGTTAACGGCAACCGGAAGTGACCGTTACGATTTCGAAAATTCATTATACTCACATATGTCATGCAACATAACATTTGACAGCATTTTTGACGCTAATCATTAGGGAGACATTAACCAATATTTTAATTCCTTTTAAAAGTTTTTATCCTAATTTCATCGCATCCCTGTAGAAAGTTTCCTTTACGGTATTACACCGTTCTTGTTTATACATGTTTGGAACATTTAAGTAAACACTAGGAAAGGAGCGTTTCAACGATGATCAGTAGGTGAGGCAGGATAGAAGAGTAAAAAACTGTTGTCAAAAAGGATATTTTCTGTTTTATAAAATATTATAACAAAAACTTTAAAATTAAGATAAATTTACATTTTATCTGTCTTCGTAATAACATAAACATTAAGAAAAAAGGATGGAAAACTTATAAAAATATACTAGATTTTGGTGTAATATGAATAATAAGAAAAAGGACCAAAAATCTAAAGAAATAATAATGATATAGCATATTTTGAATGTCTTTAACATTCATATAAAATTGGGAAGTTAACTGTTACAAAAATGGCACAAGTTCTATTTAATTAAACACTATATAGCAACAATTAGTTAAATAGTTTGATAAAGTTGTAGTAGAACAATTACACTAATGGTCTCTTTAAAGATAATAAAATAAAACCGAAAGGACTTCTTGTTTAACAAGTTAGTCAAAGAATTAATGCAAAACAAAGTGCCCAGACTAATGAAGTTTTTCAGGTCAAATTTCTAAAGGTTTTTCAATTCATTATCGCTTCAATATAAAATTAAAAATACAGACGTAAGCGTAACTTAAGTGTGTGTATTTGTTTTATTAGAGCTTTAAATCTAATTATAATTTTGTAAATCAAAACAATTTCTTGACATAAAAAAGACTATTAAATTCTATGGGTAGGATAAACATTTCACCGACTAGCCGGATTCGTAGCAGCATATATTTGAACACAAAAAATGCATATCCCACCTTCGCTTTTTATAACTTGTAGCGACCATGTAAAAAATATTTAATTGTAAAAAATGATAATTAAATGTCTTGAAGTCGGAACTATATGGAGAGCGTGCAGAGTTTGTTCTTAGTCTGCTTAGTAGTGTGCAGAAAATAGTTGTGGGGGAAATTTTATCAAACACCGTACTTTACTGGAGAATTTGTTTATTTTGGTAACAGGTTTTATTTTTAGGGTTAAACCAAGCTTGCTTTAATTTGTCTAAATGTAAAGTTAATCATCCTTATACTGCATATTACATTCTGATGAATGAAACACTCGACATGAAGATGGATTTAATATATGTTTATTCATTGGACCTGATTCGCATTTCATTACATCTAATTTTTCTTCTTCTTTTTCAGATTTTTCTCGTCGAATAGTAAATGTAGTGCTCTCTTTTAATTCCATCTACCTCAGTCTTTAGTTATCATTTTCTATTGTTTTCTCGCTACGGCTTTTACGTCATCCCAAAGTTTATGTAGTCTACCTCTCTCTAACTTTTTTTGACATTATTAAATTATGAGAAGATGTCGAAACATCTATAAAGCTAGTGAATCTATATAGTATATATATATATATATATATATATATATATATATATATATATATATATATATATATATATAATACTATACATCTATATAATGCTAGGAATCTATAAGCACTTAACGATTATTCTAATTTTAAATAATTTATGTTTTTATATACTTCCACGTCTCCTAAATTATGTTTGTAATAATGGCGAAAGTACGCAATGTTCAATTTTTTTGACATTATTATAATTTATAAGGCGCGATATCAATAATCAGTTAAACAAAATGTATGACATAAAGGTTCGCTTAATATGCTACAAAATGGCACAATAATGCACAATAAGCCAAAAATTTCAATTTACTTTAAAAAGCTAAACAAGTTAAATACATAGAAATGCACGACATTTTAATTTCTTTATTTCTAAACTAAGAAATTTAAAACTCGTATCAATAATTTGGGTAGAAAAAGAAAAGATAAGGTCATAAAATTAAAGAGACAAAAGGGAAGAACAAAAAGGTAACATTAATATGCAATGTGCAATTTATTTCTAACAATTTTAAAGTAGGTGTTTAATGTGCGTGCACTTTTTGTTTGGGGGGGGGGGGTAAACATTTATTAAATATTGGGACTTTCTTCAATTTAAGACTACTAAACTGACATTTTAAGGAAAATTTATTTGAATCAACTTGTTACATTGTAAAATATAAAAAAAACGAATTGTAAAATCCACTACAGGAGCTTTTACTAAGGTAACTCAAGCTTGCGATGGTTCTGTTTTTAGTTTTTGATAATTGATTCTTATGTATCTTTTAGCGCTGACTCGATAATGATCTTCATTTTTTACCATCACGTCAGATTTTTGGAAAATTGCATTTCAAAATTGTTAAAGAGTCGAAAAATTCCGAAAAATTGATACTATAAAATAAACATAAAACGTTTTTTTTTAATAATAAATAAATATAATATATTTACTTTTTTGACTTATACTATGCATTCTTATAGCAAAACGGTTGAGTGGTCGGATGAGTGGCGGAGAGGGTTCATTGACCCCTTAAGTTTTATAATAAAAATTGCTATAAATGAACCTAATTTTCTATTTTATTAGATTTTTCATTTCCTATTTTTATTATTATTTAAAAGTTTTTACGAGATAAATTAAACCCTTGAAACCCTCCTTCTTTCTCTCCTTCCCTCTAAATGTTCCTTAGGGAGATATATATATATATATATACATTGAGGGGTACAAATCTGGAGATAGCTGTCTAGCAGAACTTTTTTCACAGTCTAAACTAAACGATTTGGTTTGAGATTTACATCTGAACAAAGAAGATTTAAAATTGCTTGGTTGGAGGCTTAAGACAAACTTATTTTTCTGGTTCAGGTACAGAGAAAAGGATTTTCTTCTTTATTTTTCGGAAAAACGAGAATTAATTTTTTTGTACTGATGTACGTGGACTTTTGACTCAATTTAACATTTCATACGAATTGGAGACTGTTCATAGATTCGTCTAAAAGAAGTCTCACAATGGGAATATGTATGCGTCAGTACCCGTTGGATATTCTGTCCATTTAAAGGAATATCAGGAAAATGTGGAATTCGTTCTCGATAAAATTAAATACGACATTCATAAGCTGATTACGTGCGGTGATTTTAAAATAATATCGATGCTCCTATGACAGCAAGGAGGTTACACAAAGTTTTCTTGTTTTTTATGTGAATGGGATAGCAGGGGAGAACAAATCATTAGATAAATAAAGATTGGCCAAAAAGAACTTTATTAGAACCTGGAACCAAAAATGTGCTCCGAAAAGCTTTCATATATCAGAGTAAAGTTCTTCTTCCACCTCTGCGTATCAATTTTCGCTTAATGAAGCAATTTGTCAAAGCTTTAGCAAAAGAAGGTAAATGTTTTAAATATATCTATATCAAATTTCCAGCCTTATCAATTTCCAAACTAAAAGAGGTGTTTTTACTGATTCTGACATTAGAAAGCTTCTCAAAGATAACAATTTTGAGAAACAAATTGAGGTTTTAGAAAAAGAAGCCCTGAGAGCCTTTTTAAAGACGTAATAATCAGGTTTCTGAACAATAGGCTCCAAATTTCAAACCAATCGTTGCGAACATGCTGCAGAATTACAAAAATTTAGGCTGTTCCATGAGCTTGAAGGTTCACTTTCCAAATTCACGAAGAGATGGGTAAGAGATTTTATTAGGACATCAAAGAAATGGAAAGGAAGTATCAAGGAAAATGGACTACTACGATGATGGTTGAATATTGCTAGATGTTACACCAAGATGAACCTCATAGAGAAAATAAAAGAAAAAACTCGAAGCAAAGCATGAGCCGTCCAACTAAACTTCGACACATGGAATAAAATTGTAAGCGTTTTACATATTTCGTCATTAAGTAATGGGTGAAGACAGGGTGTGGTTTCCAAAAGCTTGACGTAGCTCACAAAAATTAATCAAATAAATAAAAATAAATTAATTTAAAAATGCACTAAAATAGAAATTTAGGCTGATTTTGTGGCAATTTTTATTTGACATTAAGGGGTCATCCGTACACCGAATTACAGTACTTCCCATCCACAAACATAACTTAGACAGATAGGGACATTGAGAAAAGCATATTGGTTTAGATAGAATTTATATGCGGTCAATAGATTTTTGGCCAGCACTGTATTCAAATTATCTTTCTCGCTTCTGATAGAAATATCAATTTTAATAGTATTTTATAATAACTAATAAACATATTATAACTAAAATGAGTGTTCTAATAAAAGACTAACGTTATGAAGAACACTTTTGCCCTATATTATAAAATACGCATTATTAAGCATATGTTTATATAAACATTTAGCGTTAAAATGTCTTCAAGTTCGGTACAAATACTAAGTGTCATTCTAAAATTATAAGCGACACAGAAACGGCCGAGTTTGAAACGATTAATACTCGAAGACTACTGGACGGAGGACAACGGCAAGGGCACCGTTCGACAAAGGAAGGTTGAAAGCGATAAGCAAACTAGCCGAAATTTTTTTCGCCCCACGTACGACGCAAGGCAAGAAGATGGGAGGACTTATCGTGTAACAAAGTATCGTTTTTTGTTCCTTTTTCTATTAGAAGTTACTTCCTGTAATTTGTCGCTATCTTACAATATAATTGTCGTATCTCCCTAACTTTCTTTCTAAACTTATAATTCTATCTCCTCCTAGACCCTTCAACCGATTTCCTTGAAACTTGCACACCACATTCACAACTGTATTTGCTAATACCGCGCAAAAAAACAGCCTTCTAACTTTAACCGTTTTTGAATTATTTAAATATTTTGATTATTGTATTGTATAGATGTCACACCTGTGACAGATAAAAACATTTTTTTTTGAAAAACAGCGCCATCTGTTGGACGTAAAAGCAAAGCCACAACAACGGGTGGCCGGGTACAGCTATTTTAGAATAAAAACAAACATTCTGTTACTGTTGCCAAAATTAATCTAGAGAAAATTAAAAATTACTGCAAATGAACGTAAACGTAAATCGAGTGCATTATGTACGAGCGCATAAGCTTTGCATTAATTCAACTTTACGTATTACGTATTGGGCGGCTTATGCTTACGTCCACCATGAATGGGCGTTAAATTGTTCCATGTTTCTGATCCAGAAAAAGCCGGTCTAATTAAAAATTTATACGTTCGCACCTTGCAAAAATTTGAGGGATGGCGGGTGAAAAATTGTCAGTCTAGGTCGCCAAAAATATCTTTTAGCGAGCAACTCCTAGTATTTAATATTCACCCAGCACTGAGGCGCAGAATAAAAAAAGGACTCAACGTGATCGAGTACGTTAAATAAATTTCGTTACATAAGAAGTATTTTTTATAATAAGTACTTTAAAATAAGAGAAAGTTGGAACATCTAGATTGTATACGACAATTAATTTTAAAAGTTAAAATTTATCTAAACAACGCTGCAACTTTTACAGGTATAATTTATGGGGCAATAAAGGCTGTAGTTCAAGTGGGATATCCGAAGAGAAAATAAAATTGATAAATTGAATTTAATTTATCAAAATGAGATGTTATTAACTGTAATAACGGGGGTTTCTCGAGCGAAAAAACATTTTTTCCGGCAATTTTGCGCCGGTGCAGCTCGCTTCATTCGCTCAAGATTCCGACAGCTCAGGCAAATCGGGTTTCAGTTTCAATAGCGGTATGTCTTTTCAGGTGGCTTGTTCCATCCTGCGGACGACAAGCAAGAGATCGCGTTCAGATATGCAGTGGAGAAAATCAACAACGACAGAACCATTCTGCCGCGGTCCAAGCTCAGCGCGCAGATTGAGAAAATGTCTCCGCAGGACAGCTTTCACGCATCCAAAAAAGGTAAGCGAAAAAGTATAAATTATGACTCTCCCTTGGCAAACGTGTGCGAGCCGCTCGGCCGCAGCTCGCTAGATTACGAGGTCAATGATTTAGTATGATACTGCGGATATTGTATTACATTGTTTTATTTTATGAAAATGGCTCTGCGCCGCTGAATTATGGAGCGTGGCGTCTTGCACTGCACGGCCTTATTTTTTATAATGGAAAATGATATACTGCCGTCTGACATACGTTCGAAAAACACACTAATGCACCCATTAATTTTTAAAAACCACATCAAGCATTACAGTGAATACGGTAAACGATGTTTCATACATTAATAAATATTATTGTAAAGCGGAAATAAAAATTGAAGTTAAATGGGACTTTTAACTTCAAAAATAAGTAACTATAATTTCAGTAATCTCCAGCCAATGTAGGTCCTCGTCGTTCTTCACTTAAGGTTTTGTCATTTATTACAATAATACTGATATTTTTAACCTTGAAAATCTTGAATTACCACGAAGCAGGTCATAACATCTTCTCGTGGGTAAGGCTTGAAGTATGCACAGAGAACAAACCTTTCTCTCTTAAGATGATTATTTTGCATAGTCAAATCTACTGGTGCAAAAATGTACAAACACTCTTCTATCTAGCGATAAGTTATATACCTCCAGATAAGTATGGACCTCTTAATTTAGGCGCTTTTTAAGACTGGCATATCCGTACTGAAATTTAACATACCACCTAAATATTTCTCATCACGGGAGTCATTTTCTCAAACACTGATTAACATTTAAATCATGTTCATGGTTGTAGCCCAAAATTACCCGGAATTCCGTTTCTGATCAAAATGACATTAATAACTTTTTTTATTGACAAAGTTTAGGAGAAACTAACAATCAGCGCAGATTTGAACATATCTCAACACATTTGAACTAGTCAAATATGACCATCACTTATGCTATATTACAAAATACAGTATATATATTATAAAATAAAAAAAAAATTGGGATTTTAGTAACCCTTGTATACGAACGTTTTAATTTTAAATTACAATTTCTAGCAAGATGATTATTATAGACTGATATATTTAAGAGGTACAGTTAGTTATATAAGAGCGTGTTCGACATAATTAGCAGTTGGTAAAAGGTATCGCCCTAATTCTTTTGTGAGTCGATAGAGGGAACCTTTGTCCTTGATGCTTTATCACAAAAGATTCTGTTGGGATTGAATTTTTGCTAGAGAAACACGTAAAGCACTATGAGTTTCGTGTATGCGTTCGCGCTACCAGGCTGTGTTCCTCTGTACCCACTCGAAAGGTCCGAAAATGTCTCATCCAACGGCTGCTAAATGAACAAGTCGAAAATATTCGTCAGCAAGTGGATGCAAGTGGTATAAGCTGACAAAAACGATCGATAACTTCCCGGAACGTAATTCGGTAAGGAAAGTGTTCTCTGAATACAAAAAACAGATCGTGAACTGGTTTATGCGGAATTCGAGTTTAACACTGCGTCAAGAAGCAGCAAAATTGAATCAGAAAGGTGTAGATATAGCGTAGGTGTGAAATGCCGTAGTTCAGTGAAGAAACCTTTGTTAGATAAAAATCGTGTGACAAAGTGACTTAATTGAGAAAAGTATAAAATTAACAGAAATTGGAGTAACGTAACTTTTTACGGACGAAGCTTCTGTTTAAGGTAAATGAAAATGCTTGAAACTTATAAAAAATATTTGTCTGTCATCGTTACACTTGATTGGCCGTCTCAGTCGCCCGATGCAAATCCGATTGAGAAGGTGTGGGCTTACATCAAGCACAAGTTTCGTGGAAGAAAAGTGTTTACTTTGAAGCAGAAATTCGTTGCACTTGAAGGTACTTGCAGATAAATACTCTATCAATTTGGTCAAAAGCATACCTCAAAGATTTTAGATAATTATTGACGTCGGTGGTGACTAAACACGTTATTGATACAATAGCATCTTTGTTCTGATGAAGTACAATTTACCTGTGTATTTAAAAGTGTTTTTAAATAATTTTTCGTCCGCATTAACCCAAACACGTTCTTACTTAACTGAGTGCATTAAATCTGAAGTATTGGATCTGAAGGTAAACAGGATCACACGATATACTTAAAATTGCCGTTTGGCGCTTTCTCAAGTTTATTTATTGTTAGCGTAAATCGCTTTGCTCTGCGTATGGTATCAGGTGAACTATTTTTTTTATTATTGCATCTTTTTAAGATGTATTTCTATATTTCCACCACGTTTGGGAATTTTCTGTATAACAACCCTTTTGTATGGATGAACACGAAAATGGTGGAAAATTTGCCATATAGTGGAACTGGACAAGTGGAGGGCATGGGTATGTTTGCGTATAAGTTGTTTAGGAGACTGCATAATGGAAAATTTTACTTTATTGATGTTTCTTTGTGCTCGCGCACTCCGAGGTCTTTGTTCTCCCTTTCTCATTTTCTCTGTCTGCAAAAAATTATAAATAAGAGATTAGACTTTTAGATTCTTTAATCTTTTTACTCCCAATTGGTTTTCTACAATAACCCTAGGAAGATGTTTGTAGGTACTAAACAGATTGATAAGTCATATTTCCTGATTTGTATTAGTTGTTGCTCCGGATTTGTTCTATTGGGAGAAGATAATATAAATAGCCTTTTTTAATTTTTGATTTGCCATGTCAATTCTGCGTGAATAGACAGAGAAAAGATAATTTTACAAGGTACTTTAAAAACTCTTCCTCCTAGCTGATACGTTTAGTAATGTTGGTTCGGGGCACAAAAACTCATTGTTTTTAAAACACTTTGTACTATCAGGTACTTTTATTGTAGTGAACAAAATTATAAGCGACATGGAGAATTGGTTAAATGTGCTATTATCCTAACGGTTGATGATCGTATGCTTATTAATATTCATCAACGATTGGGTTTATAACAACGCATATGTAGGCATCAATACTATTAGGCAGTGGTAAAGAAGTGTGAAAGGAAAACATTCAACCACAACAAGTCTGCATGATCAGGATTGAGCGTCAACATCAAGCGCCATGTAAAACAGAAATATATCGATGAAACTGATTTCTTCTACAGCAGGATGAAGAAGCTTATTCAGGATTTTTTAGGGAATTAAAACTCCTACACCCATTATATATTGGCTTTATAGCATGTAAAACATCCTTAAGCAAAACGTTATAACCCTGGTAAGATTTGAGTTATTTTTTCGCAGAAAATTTCTGTCAGGACTTTCTCTGATTTGTCATCTGATGTGGTTATAATTATTATAATAAAGGATGGTCAATATTGCCAATAAGAATTATAATTTAGTATTAGTTTAGTACTATTTCTAAATTAATTATGATTACATATTACCCTTAGGACTTTTAGAAAAATTTAGATCACAAGAAAACCAAAGGTAATTAAAAGTGAGTCTAATGGACTGACTCTCTTTACTCTGAATGGGGTATTGCTGCTATAGGTTATTAACCAGCTTGTTCGGATGCTTCTCTACCTTTTTAGTGTATTTAGGTATTCTGAACTATTAGTGTGGATAAACAATCTGAAAGTCTTAATAGATGGTCCAGTTTCGTATGTACCATGGGGACTCTGTGAATATTTAGAGTACTTTTAAATTATATTATAATGCCGCAAGTTTTAATTGCCAATCCATTTTACTTAGTTGATCGTTTAGTTGTGTGTTCGTCAAGTCAGACGTTGGTCCATGTGCATACTGATGTATTTCGTAGAGTTGGTTTGTAGTAGATCTTTATTATTATTAGTTTTGCACTTTATTAAATTTTTTCTTGCAGGGACTGTAATGTTTCCATCAGTTTCTTACGGGAAGTCATTATAAGCGTGTCATCGGTGAATGTTGTTATAACTTTTTCTTTGCATTCGTTAGCAAATCTGTTAGATATAAGAGATGGAGTATTTGTCCTAGCGTTATGAAATTTAATTTTGATTTAAATATTCGATCGGTGGCAAATGGACCAGGTATAATAGCTGTTTGTTTTTGTAGTAGAGAACAGTATTTACCTGTTTGTAGGTTTTGTTCGGTAGTGATTCTAACTTTATGGATTTGTTTCATCATAAAGAGCTTTATTTTAAACCCAAACTGATGAGGATGTATTAAATTGGCTTATGTAGCTTTTCAAATACCTTAGATATCACTTGAGAAGACTGATTGGTTTATACGATTTACCTTTTCAGAGTTTACCAAGTTTAAAGGCCAATTTTCACTGAACAGGATATTAACCTGAACTTAAGATTACATTAATAACCGTAGTGAAAGCGGTTGCTCAAATCGTTAGTTCTCTAAGTATCTCACATGTAATAAAGCCAAAACCAGTTTTAGAGGGGGAGGGGGAGAGAGCTAATGTATGGATTATGTGCAACACTTTTTTCTTTAGGAGGCAATGCAGGAATTGAAAAAAAGTTTTCAGGAATTGTTGAAGGTGATTTGCGTTGTCTTGTATTATTTTCAGTTTGGACAAATGTTTAGCCAATATTTGGTTTTTTCCCTCCTAGGTTACAGTATACGGCTTATTTTTCTTTCGAAGCGAAAGTATGCTGCCTTGAAGTTATTTAAATATTCTTAGTAGCTTTTCAGAGCAAATAATTTCTTTCTTTCGTTACCGAGAGGTTTTTGAGGTATATGTGTATATAGTCGTTTTTATTTAGTATATAGTAGTATATTAAGTTTGTTTATTGTAGTGTTAATTATTGTTTGTTCGGTTAACTTATAGACATTTTTCAGATATTTTCTTTGTAATTAGTTGCTTGGATTATATAAAGACTGTGTCCTTTTGTGTTTAAGGAATATTGAACTTATTATTATGAATACTGAACTATGATCTGGAAATAACTCAAACAAATTCTGTTTTTTTGTATCATTTTGATATTACTTTTCTTCACACAAAAGTCAACAGACTGGAAATTTAGCACCTATCTGATAGCGAATAATTGAAGTGGCCTTGTGTAATTCGACTTCAGTTGTTGTTTATCGTGGTTCCATAAAGTCTTTTTCATCTTAGCTATATCATACTAGAGCCTTGGTAAAGGCGATTTAATTTGTATTTGTCTTTAAGGATATTAAAGAAGTCTCAATTGGTCACTTGAAATAAAATGATTTAGGAGACAGCATAAAACACATAGTGTTAGTGGTCTATTTTGGTCCTCAATTATAAGACTTCTTACCTAGAGGTGGTTCTTGCCATACTTATGTAGTCCGTGGTGCTTTATTCTGTTCTGATTATCACTTTAGCACACCGTGTGCGGTAGCATTTGACCATGGAGTGCCGTAAATTTGATAACTAAGTATCCTTATAAAGCTTTGATTGGTAAAATGTGCCTTAGAAATTAGCAGAATGTTTATTTTATGTTTCTCGATGACAATTAACATTACTTCAGCGTATTGGTATAATTTGTTGGTATCTTATGAAGCTATTTTGTATGCATTTGTTATTATTTGGTTTTACTGACAATTATAGCAAGTTCAATGATTTGGACAGGTTTTCCACAAGCTTTTAATGCATTCTTGATTGTTTTACTAAGAATCATTCTAATTCTTTGAACAATTATTTTAGACGAGGGGGAGGGTTGTTAATTGCTATCATGTCGCACTGCTCATATTTGGTTAGCCAATTTTTATTACGAGTTGTGAGTACGATAAATATTACTTGCTGTTATGGTAAATTTTTAAGTAGAATCTTTAAGGTTATTGCATAGAGCACATAAGGGTTTGTGCTTCTACGTTTGCCACATACTGATGTTGGGTGTTCTTGCCCACACTTTACATACCTAAACGGTCTGCTACAGTACTTTTTGCGTGATTAAGGTTCTGGAAATGTGCACACTGTACAATGTCTTGCTCTTTATGTAGAGGTTTGAAGATTACTAAAGAATTGGTTAATCTGTTAATATTGCAGATTTTCTTGTTGCTTCTATTTGATTCTTTGGTAACTCTACTTTCTTTATGTTATACATGTTTATAACTGCGTGTTCTTCCTCTTTAATGTATTTCTTAATACCTTGCAGTAATGTAAAGCAGTAAATATTTTTATCCACTACTCATAAACTTTTATTTTCTTTAATTTGAGATAGATTGAAGCACATTTTATTAAGTTTTTAGTATTTCACAATATTTTAGCTGATACTTTTTATAGATCCCTATCTATTATTTTGCAATCGTAATTTCCTGTTGGTGTTTTTTCGATTATATCTACTAATGATTTTTTAATTTACACTCCTGAAACGTGCAGTGGTAAAGTTTTATTTCTTTGGCTATATCATTATTTTTGTTTTCAATCAATTCTACTTTACGAGTGCTTAAAATTTATTTTGTGTTTTGTAATTACTTATTGGTTATTTCTTTTTGTTGGGTAGGGAGTGATGTTGGAATGATTTTGCATTTTTTTGTTTTTAATTGTATGTTCTCCATTTGTACTGTGAATTATTTCGAGGTAATAAGTAGAAATTGATTTAATAGGCACAAGGTTTTCTAAAGTATTTTTCTGCTTTTTTTCCTGTACATAAGAAGAATATTATTAAAATACATAAAATCTAACTGAATTTTTATAAGCAAAATTTAATAATTTAAAACTGCACATATGTTCGTAGATAATGACTGAGAATATTTATATTAAATTGTATATTTAGCTTATCACGTGCTTTAAAATATATGCTGTCATTAAAACACAACATGAATTGCCGACAAAGCCAATAGGAACAACACACCGTTTGTAAACGCAAACCCGCCTCTAAAGATTATTTCAAACAACTGCTTATGAAACACGTCACTTTGATATTAGGTTACGCATACGGGTAAGCTCTGACAGAATGTTGCTTTGTAGGTGTCATGTAGACATTTTTGGATAAGCTTCGCTGTTTTGCATTTATAACCTCGACTGCCAAGCGCAAACAACTGTTGCTTTGTTTAATCAGAGTGCAATAGTATATATTAATGTTATCAATAATTAAATGCGTCCATACGAACGTATCTATTTTCGAAAAAATTCTGGTGCCTTAGCTCTTCAATAATTCTGTTATTGTACGCGGTGTTTTTCTCCATTTCTGGAATTTTTATGGATATGCTTATAAGATGGGTCTTAGCAACCCATTCGGGAGCAACGAGGAGTGAGCTCTCTCCTTTTTATTGCTGTGTTTATTTTCTTTTGCATATTTACTAAAATATCCTTGTTTTTCTGCCTTTATAAAAATACATTGTGTACTTCTCCTGTTTTTATATCTGTTTTTATGTTTCAGTTTGCAATACTGAACATATTTATTAATATGTTCTTTTAGTCTTTTTGTCCGTCTATGTATAGTTAAAACTGTAGTTTTAATTTAGTTATGGTTTTTATAAAAAAAAAATTATATTTTACTATGCCAGTGGTCTTTTAAGTTCAGAAGCGTCAACTGGAGGCATTCAAGGAGAAAATGGTTTTAAATTTTTAAGTTTGAGTTTGTAGCACGAAGGGAAAGGATTGAAAATTAAGCATTGAGTGGTATTCAATAATCACTTGGTGTATTTTTATCAAGTATAGATATCATTATTAAATGATTACCGTGACATGTCTGGCTTAAAAAATGACTCAAGTTAATTTTCAAGAAAATGTTTTTTTTCAGCCAAGCAACATTTGATCGCAGTTTTAAATTTTTATTATGATCACTTGTTAAGACAAAAACTCTCATAGTTTTATTTAGAGAAGGTATTAGTAGTAATTTTTTGTGGACGATATTTTAGTTGATCTTGTCTTAGTTCCACGACTGTGAAAATTATTCTGATTTTTTTGCTTAACGATGTACCTGTTCAAGTTGAGAACGTGATTGATGCCCCAACACATATTTTCAATGCTTACTAGAACCTTTCTACGTTTAGTCTCTGGAAGAAGGCGGATTGTCAAAGATGATCTAACACCATAGGCACCTAGGTGGCCTAATCTAATTCCACTGTATTTTAGGTTTAATTTACTGTAAGCTAATTGGCATTTTTGAGAGTTTACAACAAAATCCCATTATTCGAAGAATCTGTGGAATTTTTTCCATGTATCATTGTGCAATTTTAAATGGTTTAAGCCAATCACCCGATCCTACTATGACATTATAGATATACAATTTGATAAGTAGTTTTCGGGAAATTCTTTCAACAATTTGTTTATTATAACATTGATGTCTGGTATTTTGTTTATTTTTGATATCCAAATTCCATCCGGAAGTTATTTATTTTCTTCGAAGTAAATAATTTCAGATTCTTATATTCTTTAGGTCTTGTTCTACTTCTGGATCATTATATTGCGAAGAATGATGAAATAATTTAAACTTTTCTTTGTTACTATTTATTATTATTACTACCTGGTGTGACTTCGCAGCCAAATCAATCTGTCTTATTTTTTTCAGTTACTAGTTTCTCTATTTGTTGTGTTTTGGGGTAAACTAATAGGGGTAGCTGTTTTGGCGGCGTAATGAAGCAGTTTAATATAATTTTTTATTTGCAAAAATATTTGTTAAATTATTGAATTTCTATTAGAGCTGTGTAATCTAGGAGCTTTCCTTTTCCTACTACAGAAGCACTAATTGTTGCCATTATTAATCTGTAGTCCAAAGATCATAGTTTGGTGCAATGTCTACATTTATTGGAAAAATTTAATTAGTGACGAATAGATTTAATAAGTCCAGATTCGTATGATCAATAAGTAGGGGTGCTAGGTGAAGTTATTTTCTTGGACGATTATTGCAAGTTTTCTTTCTTTGGACGTTGTAAGCTGTGGGCTTCGGAGTGTGTGTTTATTATTATAATAAAGTCCTGTTAAAAAACTTTTATCCCAATGTTCTCAAGAATGTTGCTTTTTAAAGTTACGTATAGGACAATAGATAATTGTAGTGGTTATCTCTTCTGATTTTATTGATGTTGCTTGTCTATTATTTTTCTCTAATTTTATTTATACAAGGCATTTCACATTTTTAACTTAAACGGTGTATAATAGTTCTCCGTAATAGGCCTTGAAGGCCCTTTGGGGACTCTACAAGAAAGTTTTTATTCAATTTGATCAAAGAAATCGGAACATCGTATTACAGTACATTTTAAAAACACTATGTATATCTATGTTAATAACAAAAGGTCTAAAGAGATAAAAATCTAAATGTGTTGATTCTAGAATGAGGTAACACAGTTAATTAGTACTTTATGAGTCATAAATTTTAAATTAGTTTCGACCTTTCTGTTATATTACAAGCAAAATATTTCCTTTTCTCTAGTTTACATTTAGACATTTAAATTTTTTAGTCAGTGTCGTGATGGAAGGGTTCAAAGGAATGGATTACCTTGTGTCTAGAACAGACACTAGATTTATTCACTTATAAACCATAACGAGGTTCTTATACGCATACATTGAGTATGTGAGAAAACTTGCATGGAATCTACCGGCCACCAGTTTTGTAATATGAAATATAAGTAACTTCACCTAAACATTGCCGATCTCTGATAATTTTATCATAATTACTAACACACGTCATCTTCTCCTTGTTATTTTTATATGTAGTGTTTTCTTATAGTAAGTATCAATTACTGTGGATAATCTGCTGGAAATAATTATTTTCTACAGTGAATAGTTACCTCAATGGAGTTTATGAAGTAAGTAAAGTTATTTATGAAGTTAAATTAAATCATTACTATGAAACGTTTTATAAATATGCACAAATAATTTTGAAAATTTGATAATAATGAAGGTACTTTAAAAATATTCCAATATTTATCATTACGTTGAAACGTAACTCCCAGTTAGAGATAGAGCTGGTTCGGTGCGTCATAAGTTGATAAATCATCTTTTTAAAAAACAAAATTTCACTTTTTACGTCAAATAATCTGCCAATCGAGCACAAACCGTGAAAGCTCGACGTTATTATTGTTGACTGCGAGCCATCGTATCATATTACGAGCTCTTGATTTTTTGCCATACCGCTATAAAATGTAACATCTAAAAACGAATCAGGCTGTAAAAATAAATTGTTTGTTTAAATTTGTGTAGGTTATTATTGCGATGTTACGTTTCCTATACAAATAACATATTTGCACGCTAAATAAGATTGTTAGTTATATAGTTAGTTACATTAGTATCGATCGCATATAGCGTATGCTAGTTAGTAAATACATATAGTCCAACTTTAACAAAAAATCAACCATTTCTACCCCTGCTAACAATAAAACCCTGTTGAAACATAAACAACAGAATCAAACTTACAACATATAATTTTGAATGCTAAAAACCATAAAAAACATCCTAAAACTCCTAACAAAAAAAAGGCAAGACAGCTTACAAAAATTAGTCTTACCACAAAATTAAAAATTTATGGCCTACCTTATCTAAGCCTATATATTCTGGTATTTCTCAAGGCAGCCTTCTTGGTCGTATTTTACATTTGTATCAGACATTCTCTAAACTCCAAATACCACTTATCAAAATATAAATATTACCATGAACAACTCCAACACCTAAATATCGTTAGTGAATGGTTGAATCAATGGCATATATAATCTAACCAGTCTAAATGGTACAAGTTACATTCACTAATCAGTCCACAATAACAGTATTTAAGTTCCATTGAAGACGGAAGCCTAATACCTAGATTTGTACTTTGAGTAGCATCTTACCTGGAATAAGTATGTCCAAAAATGTCAGTAAATGTATTAGCTTCTCAGAAAGCAATATAAAGTGATAATTAGAAATAACGTTTTCTAAAGATTTCAATTAAAAGTACTTTGAATCTTGACAGGTACATCCTGCTAATACATGGTAAACTAGACTAATCGCGAATATTTATTTTTGCTAGTCGGTAATCAAGATATACAAAGGCTTACTGAAAACTATTTGGATAGTTCTTAAATACTCAATTTAAGTAGATCAAAAAATTAAAATAAATTAAATTAAAAATCTTTTGTGAAAAGGTGATCGAGAGGCAGGTACTAGACATAAATCTAACCCAGAATTCAACATATATTTATAATCACATCGCGTTCCTTTATCAAATCCCTTTCATTTTATATAATACATAGGTATTTGTTCAAATAATATATGGTAAGAACCGTGCAAACTACAAATAACTAAAAACATTTGAAATTCGTGTTCTTCCACCGTTTTGAGCGATTTTACACGAAGTAATTTTGAGGGAGGCGTAAAACGAAACACTACAGTGATTTTTTTAGATGTCTACGCTAGGTGTTATTGCTCCGGAATCTAAATGTAGTACGCGAAAATGCCTTTACTTTGTTGCTGAATGGCAAAAATTGTGGTTATTGTTAAAGCTGCGCTTTATTTTCCCCTTACGAAAAAATTTATTATTGAAAATATTTATTAGGATAACATTGTTAGTTGTTAGTACAGCATTGAATATTTGGATTAATACCAACAGCCGATAACATGAATAGTACTACAACATTTTACATTAACGCTACAATTATCCAAATTTGTAGACAGCTACAACGTTTTAGAGAAACGGAACAAAAATGCCATTATAGTGAGTGTAGCAAGAAAGTGGGGAATTGTGAAAATGCAGTTATTTTAATTTCTTATATTCTATTTATGGGAAATTACATCGTCAAGATATGCTGCATACACTCTTTCATCTTTTATCGTACATTTTCCATAACATGACGACGCATTTGATAAAAAACGTGCATATTTCTTCTTTAACTTTCCTTTTTAGCTCAGTCATATTCTGTAAGCATTTTGAAAAGCTTAACCTTTAGGAATCATCGCAAAAAGAAGTCTGGTGACCACGATGACCGTATATGGATATGACGTAACCAGAAAACAGGTGACTTACAGTATCTACAGAGACTTGCATTACGCGACGTTGTCCCATAATGCTGGGATCATGTGTCACTGTTGTATATGTCATATAATATTCCTGATAATCTTAAGGTTTTGCTATGTCCTTATCTTTCTTTAGCCACCCGGACCTATTTTTTCAAACTTCCTAACCCAGCCCTTAATTGTATGGATTAAGACTATACTACCATGTCATAGAATATGAAAATGAGTATGGAACAAATATTGTACGGCAGTAACAGGATCGTCGTTTTCATAAAACACTTTAATTGCAAAAGCCTCCTGTAACCGAGCAAAGTAACTAAACAATGCACGGATGCTAAACTTGAAAATCTGATCCAATCTCGCAAAAACTCTAACGGCAAGATCGAGAAAGGTTAGGTCGGTGTTAGTGACGCACATAATATTAATAAATAGAGCTGTGGATAGGACTGCCCGCAAGCGCGGCTGCTCTACTCTTTCGAGCGTAACGAACGCCACTCGGCGAAAATTGAGGAAGCTCTATTAGATGAGATAAAAAGATAAAAGCTCTGCAATCACATTGGCGGTTTTGCAGAGCACATTATTACACGTAAAATGTAACTGGCTTCTAATTGGCAAGTTGTAAAATATTAATAGGAATTTGACTCAGAGATTCAGTGGGTGATTTGTATATTATAAACATATTTAAAAATTGTCATAGTACAAGGTGTTCTAAAAAATATACTTGCTCTTTAAATGGCAATAAATGGAATATTTAACATCACTTCTTCGCCCAGTTCTTTTATTTAAAACAATCCACTTTACGATGATCGTGTAGAGGTTCTTCACCTTACCGAAAGTTAATCTCTTTGTCGCCAAACAACTACAGATGTCTGCAGCATATCTAAACAAAAATTACTATGATGGTTTTAATAAAAAGAAATGGTTCTAGAATGCTTCATGTTGATATCTCACCTCGTACTATAATCCCTGGTAAGTTGTAATGGTATTGTGTAGTAACATGTCGATTAATTAAGTGTCATCGCAAAGTTTCACATCTATTTAAACTTCTGGTGACATTTGCATTATTTGGTAAGTTGAGCACTAACACATTTGGGTGACTACATATCTTGTTCACATAGTTAGTCGGATCTACTAATTTTTTCGTCGGTCCACGGAATCTTAAAGTCATTATGGAGATCATTTTACGTAAGCTATAGTGCGGGGAGTTTTGCTTTGAAACCTTTGTAGGATCGCAATGTCGGACAGTCCCGTAGTTATACCCCATATTTAGCGATAGTTTAACTCTTTGTCGTAGATGACAATTAATTTCCTTCATTTTAATGTACAGTTCCATTCTCTTTTTTGTGATGTGGGTTCTTCATATGAAACACCTATCCAGGTGCGCATGCCAATATATTTAGCTTCTTCTTTAAGGGAAATTTGTATGCTGTTTGGAAAGACCCGAAGAGGCGTATCGTGCTTTGTGGTGAATGTTATAGCGCTTGTATTTATTAAATGCGCTATCTATGAAATTATATCTGCATGTCACAATGAGACGCTAATAAAGCAGTACACCAGACTGTGTCAAAATCTTGACTAACATCGAGAAACGCTACTACACAATATCACTTTTTTCGAAATTCTATTCACATCAGTTACTCTGTGGATCTGGTGTTTATGTTGAGATATTAATCTTTGGTCTTATGAATGCCATTTTATTTAGTATTAATCTCCCCGGTGTTTAGGCAGCAGTGTCTAGATAAAGTAGCTTTATAAGTAGGTATAGACCGGTTTCAGAATAAGAATTATTTAACCAAATTTCTGTTGAATCGAAAAATACTAGAAACATATAACGGCGTTGAATATTTATGTGATAGCCATCATTGCTTTCAGAACTTTGATGCTTATAAGATTATAAACGCTTATGTATTGTTTAAATTTTTAATCGAATTTATTATTTATCTAGATAAAAATTACTAAATGGATAGGCCTAGTTATAAAGCAGCTTGTAGGTAGTTTATAATCTCACTTTTTCTTCTAATCTAGTAGGAGGAAGGTGCGGTTAAAATACAGCTCGGATTTTTACCATTTGTTCTTCCTTATGTACTGTCAACTTTACAAATTTCTAGGATAGGGTATCTGGGACGTTTGAATTTGTTGGTAGCTCTTCGTAATCTATACTCTTGACATGAGGAGGAAAAAGATTGCTTAAACATTTGTTAAATGTTTTATTTTTCTATTTATATAATACCTGGTCAACCTATTTAAACTGTTTTTATCAGATTGGTTTGTTGCTAAATTTTTCTACATCTCTTTTTTGGCAAAATTGGTTTTAATGGCTTATTTTTCATATTATCTGTTTTTGAGACTAGGTGACGTAACGTTATAATTTGGATGATGTATGGTATTTGCTAGTTGATAAACTGCGGAGTCAATTTCGCCCTTTGTCTTTAAAAAGATTTGAATAACTGTATTGATGGTTGGGTATTCTCTATACATCTTCAAATTTGTGTGTCTATTGTGAGCCAAAATATATTTTGTTTGGTAATGACCGAACTGCTTATTGTAAGAATTATGGATGAATGATTAGAGAAGAGATCGAAACAAGTGTCTACTTTACTTAAAGATATATGTTTTTGGTAACAAAGAAATCCACAGTATAAGATATTTTATTTAAGTCACACTGATAACTGTCTGTAGTTATTTGCCTACACTGCGTTAAAAAGTTCTTGACTATTAGTGGTAGTTGGTCTTAATTTCCAGTTTAGACTCTTGGCGTTGTAGTCTTCGACAACAATAAATCTACCCCTAATTTTTGGGGAATATTTTATATTGTTGTTGCCGTATTGAGTATTTGGGGTGGAGAAAGTTATATAGCTGCTACCACTAGTGAACTGTTACAGTTCGTGCCATTGATGATAGTACCTTTTAAAAAGTTTTAAAAACCCTTCAATTGCTTAATGGTATATTTTATTAATTATGATTGTCAAGCCGGCATGATTTGTACTATCAGGGTAATGCGTCGTGTAATTATGGATGTTAAAGTAATTTCGTTCTATAAAATGCCTATCTGAAATTAGCAAAATATCTCGACTATTAGATTATACTAAGCTGGTTCATTTGCGTTTCATAGACTTACTTGTAGGAGTCCATTTGTTAACTAGCTTGGTAAGCAGATTTAGCATCATTTTGTTCTGGTTCAAAAGTTGTCATCATTATTAATATTTTAAGTTTTATAAAAGCAGATTTCATTGTATTTGGTGTATGAGTATGCCGAAGCTCCTATTATGTTAAATTTCCTTTTATTTTATATTCTTGGAGAGCAGCTGATTTATCTCTGTTTTAGTGGAATAAGGCATCAAGGATACAACGCATACTTCCCGAGAGTATCTCTTATTTTCTTGGAGACGGTGGAATTGTGTTCCTCTCCACATTTAACTTTTGCTATGTCTATAATTCTGACATCTTGTGCACTAAATAAATGTGTTTTTCATCTTAGTAATTCCACGGCTCTCTGTTAGTATGTTATTTCGTATACTTTTTTATTGTTATGAGCAGGTTTAAGACAACAAGTAACACAGGTAGAGCTTCTTTTTTTACTCTGTATCTATTATTGCTGATGTTACATACAGAATACCGAAATTATTTAATACGTCTTTGATTTTATCTGTGTTTCATCCTTTAATTTGTGTATTATTTTTTCGTTTTTGAAATGAGAGTAGGAATCTGGAATACTTGCATTTATTATACGTTAGTTGTTATTTGTTAGTACTTATGTACTTTGTATCTCCTTTTCTACGCCTTTAGTAGATCTTCAACCATATACCATATATAAATATGCATGGAGACTGAAACTATTGATTTGATTTACTTTGTCCTGTTGTTGTATATATATTTGAGTAACTTAAATAGGTTTTTATGGGCTTTTGGTAAGATGCATTTGGAATGGATAGTTGAGGGTTAGAGACTTGATTAAATGAAACGCTAGCGTAAGTTTAAAGTGTTGATATTTTATTACGATTTTAAGTTACCCCTATGAAAGTACTATTACTTTAGTAGAATAAAGCCAAATTGAGCTAAGTGTTGATTTCTAATTTTTGTTGATAGGTATTATTAGGGATTAGGAAGACAGAAACAACTTTGAGTTGTTGTTTGCACATTCTGCATATGCAGAAATGTGTTGTTTAATATTTACTAAATATAAAATTTAAAGTCAAGCGACTTGACTAACAAATTTAATGTTTTCAATTAGCGGACTGTAATCAGATGCGTGTATTAATAATAACTTGAAGGGGCCATCGTATAACACAACCACATACGTTCACAGTGTTTTGTATTTGAAATTTACTTAATATTTTCAATTATTGCCTTTGATCTAACAACAAAATGATATTGTGTAATAAAAAAATATCTCATATTTTGGTAATTAAATAAATTTTCATGGAATAGTCAGTCCCTTTCCAGTTCTTTAAGTTACCTAGTATTCCCATTAATGCTGTTACAGAACTAAACTTACCCTTGCTTTACACAGTATAGATATCCGTGACTTTGACACATATCGAGGCTTTAAATTTTAAGTTGCATTGTGTTTCTTGTCATTAGAGGGGAGTAATAAAGAAAACCGTACTACTGTAATAGTATCAAATGAGCGTGGAACAGAACAAAGTGTAATTTTTTAGACTGAATTCACTGGACGTTAGCCGTATGTTTGTGTATCGGCCTATAAAGTTGTATAATGAAACTGTGATGCGGATCATCCAAGATTTTCAGTTCAGACTTTTCAGACAGTCAAAGACGTAAGTGTTCGAATTAAACGAAATTCTTTTCGGAAGCAGATTATGTCTTGGGAGATGCAAATTTCAAAAACTTTGATGTCTCGTGTTATTAAGCAAGACTTAGGACTAGCTGCTTACAAAAGACGCACGGAACATTTCCTGCAGATTATTTAAAGAAAGATAGGAGAGAACAAACATAGTAGTTGTTGACTGAGTACATGCATGATGGCCACAAAATAGATTAAAAATGTTTTACGGTGTAGCAATTTTTCAACAAACAGAATGACAGGGTATACACTAGGTTGTCCAAAGAAGCATCTCAGCTAGTGCAAAAGGTTTAGAAAGGCCCTTATCCACCAGCTGTAATGGTTTGATAGAGAGTGTGTTATGATGGAATGATCGATACTTATTTTTGTGAAAAAGGAGTCGAAAATGTGATCGCTGTGAGTCAACAGTATGTTTTGGAAGGTATAGTAAAGACTCTGTCATTTTAATCAATGCTAACAGTATTTATGGGCATACTATGTAAAATCGTAACTTAGATATTTTACTATAATCATTAAAGATGATGAAGTGATTTCTCAGTAGCAGGATATGTGCTGCTTTAATAATCCTCGTATTAGTTATTAGGTCATTTTATGTCCGCTTTATAATAAAATTGTTTAGATCTTAATATCCACAAAAATTAAGTAACTATTTTATAGGGTAGTAAACACATCTTACAATTTTTACAACGTCTCTACGGGTTATCCATAAAATATTGTCATATTTTCAATTAATAAAAGAGCTCGCCGCTAAATAGGAACCACCTGAGCCTTAGTTGGTAATATAATTTAAAATGAATTTCCTTAAAACCACGCAGTATGTACTAAACTTAAATTAAGTAGCTATAGAGTTGCTCTCACATTAACCTTCACAGTTCAATTGACTTTCCATAATTAAGATCCCGGCTCTTTACGAAGCTAAAATGTTAATGGCTCGGAACCCCCGTGATAAAACAAACAGCAGTAATCTCAACGCCATAACTCCGATCGGCGGTTATAAATACTTTTGCGAGGCCTTCCAAGCCGTCGGCCGATTTTATTACGTAACCTTGTTAATAACTGAGGACTTCGGCTAGCGCGGCCGCCTTCTTCGGCCGCTTCTATGGACTCCCTAATGCCGTTCCGAAAGTGGTCTACGACCCCGAACATCATAATATCGCGTTCCCGCGGAATTTATTGCAGTTTCCCGGGATCGCGTAAAGAAATGGAGTTCCGCCCTGGTACAAATTGACGCCGTTAGCCGGCAGTACAAAGATCGCGGCGTCCGACTCTTGCCAAGTTTTTTGGGTCGCACCGCGGAGTAATCCGCTTTGTTTCCGGCGCCCCGGTCCTTTCCGTTATTCTCTTTAAATGTTAATTAGGCAAAGTTCGCCTTCTTGGAAAAAACACTCCAATTTATTTCCTTGACGGATAAGTTGGTCAGATAAAAATTTAACTTTTTCTCTAACAACATAGGATAAATGCATTATTTCATTAAACAGCTGTTTCATGTACTGCTAAATCTGTTATTTTATAAGGGTATTAACACCGAAATTTTAGCTAGTAAATAATTTGTTGGTTAGGGTTTCTTTATCGATTCAAATTAATGATTTATGATAAGCGATAACAGTTGAAAATGTTATGCGATGATTTACAAAAATAATTACATTTTGCATAAAAAAATTATGGAGAGGCGTACAAGACCAGGAATTAAAGTACATAGTATGCTTATAAACACTGTTACACATTGATTAGTGAATAGAGTTTTCAAGTTCTGTTTTAGTGGTTTCGCTAATTCTTTGGGGAATAGTGACAAAACAAATGACTTCTGTATTAAAGTGGAAGGGTGAATTAAGGTAGAGTGTATCTAATATTGTTGGAAAACGAGTATAATGTTCTCTAGATGTTTAGGGAAAATATTTTGGCTTGTAGAGAAATAATATATAATATTTTATTTATTTTTTTCCCGACTTAGCAAATATAAGGACGTATGGATTAATTGGAGTGGCTAAGTATACAAAATTTCTTAAAGAATAAAATTAATAGTGCAGTTATTAGTACTCCTTGTTTCTTTTTTTTTTGAAAATATTTTTAATATAATTACTGGATGGTGACTTTCGATATAGTTGACTACTTGTAACGCATTGCTGACGTAAAGTCCTGTTTGAGACGAGCAACAAAGATTTCCGTTTTCCCACTCTTTGTGTGTAGGGTGTCAGTCTCAGATCTGAGCATAAGCAGCTCTTGGTATGTTCTTAAATTATTTATGGAAACTTTCCACCGCCTTAGGTTGCCATTTTTGCTGTCATTCGGTTCTAAAGTAGGCAAATGCTCATTTAATTTAATTATTTAGTAACATTTTTGTTTCAAAACTTTTTATTCTTTTCCATTACTTTTCAGCCTGATTTAATTTTTAAATAAAGTTGATTATATAGTTGGGAGGAACTTTACAGTTGGTGCTTCCTTATCTTAGTGTAATTATAATTGGTGCGTTCGCAGCATAAACTATTGAAAAAGTGGTAATAGAGACGGATATGTCTGTATTACTTTTGCTTCTAAGAGCTTTTTATCTTCTGAAATTGTGGTCCAAAATTATTTGATCAAAAAGAGATGTGCTTAATGTGCTTGTATTCCTATACTTACTTTCAGTAGATTTTACGTTTTTTCTTCAATAGGCTTTCTATGGTTAAATAAGGAATTCCGCATACCGATTATGAATCTATAAACCTTTTCCCCGAAGTTAATCCTGCAAATGGATTAGCTCTTTGGTTACCTTCATAGTTTTGGTGTCTTTTGATTTATTCTAGCAAACTCTGTTGTTCTTAGGCAATATCACTAGTGTTTCTATACAAATAAGCACGACTTTGGGGTATACTTCAGTACTTTCTTTGTCTTTCATGCCATTTTGTTATTTGTTAAGAAGGATATTTGTTTGTTTCCGAAATCTCTCTTTAACATAATTGAGTCACAGATCGTTATGGCTATTATTTCAGCTTGGAAGACTGAGATGAGTTGACCGCTTCCGCCAACGCATTGAGTGCTGCATTTCTACACATAGGTATTATTCTCGTATGTATGCCCAAAGTAATTACTTCCTTTTCCCAAAGGAACCACGGCGTTTTTATAGTTTTCCACTTTTTTCACAACTGTGCTGACAGCAGTTTACGATTAATTAATTATGTTTTTTTCGTTCTACCATTAATAGCATCACTAAAGACTACAATCTATTTTTAAAATAAACACGGAGCGCATATTTTATTTTGTGGCACAAGTAAAGTTTGAAGAAGAGTGAAAATTATTTCAAACTACTTAAGTAGCATCTTGACTTACCTGTAGTTATTTATTGAAGCTCATTTTAAGTTGTCTAATATTCTTCTTCTTGTACGCAGTACCAATGCCGTTTTTTGATAATTTTGATTGAGGTTCTCCTCGATGTATTATCTCTCCATAACGTGCAGATCAGTAGGAAACTTATTTAATAAGGTCAACATTCCTTTTTCCTATTTAGGACAATAAAAATTGGTATATTGCTAGGAAATTGTCTCACTTGTTTCCTTAAAAAGAATTGCCTATATTTTTGTTGTTGAACACGTTACCTGTTTACAAACAGATAATACTTTTTTCTACAATTTAATAATGTGGTTAACATTGCTTCGTTGACGTTGTGGTCAAAGGTTTTTACAAGGTATGTCAATAAGTTTATAGTATGTTTCCCATAGATGATAAATTGATGCGTTTTTTCTAAGTTTAGGAATGAAGACTTTTGAGGTCTCTTGCAAGCAAGAAGAGTGTATATTAATATTAGGCTTCCTCTTAAAAGTATATAAAAGCTTTGCTATGATTATGTTTTCTTGCTGTAACAGCGCATTTATAATCTCATATGAGCTAAACGCTTTGTTGGTTTAAAGGAATCGATAACCTATTCAACATTATGATTGTTTTATTTAAAATTTGTCAATATCTTTTTAGGGGATCTTATAGTAGGATATATGAGATTGAATTGTTATTCATATGCAAAGTAAGCGGCGTGTGAGTGTAAAAAGTGTATTTGGAATAGAACCTCCTAGAGTCCAACCGATTCAATTGAATTTTTGGCCAGGATCTTTTAGAGTCTTGTTGCTTTTAGATTTCTTGGCAGATATTTTTTATAAATTTTATTTCCTCAAGCGACCTTTTATACTATAGACGGTGAGACAGTGATAATAATTATGCCACATATCTGTTTTTTTTAACAACTTGTGCGTGGTTTTTCTCAATTCTACAATTTTTGTTAACATTATTACTACTTTGATTATATTAATAACATTAATAATTCATTGTCTATGTTTCTCAGATTTCGATATTCTAAATTTGCCTTACCAATATCTTTATTGATCTGGAAGATTGTAATAAAAGTTACCACATTTAATTTAACCACATAATTAAAAATAATAAAATTAAGGAGATTAAATTATTACTATTATTATTGTTGTTGCTTGACTTTACGTAGCGCGCATTTGAAATTAAAAAAATCCTTTGCTTGGTGTTTTATACCTAAACAAACTTTGCCATGAAAGGTGGGTTAAAGTAAACAGAAATTAATTGATTTTGGTTTAATAGCAGACAATGGAAATAGTAAGCGCTTAAGAAATCTTTAAAAATAAAGCATCTTAAATTTAATTTAAAAAATGGATTTAAAAATACATTATTACTAAAATTTAAAATTGCTAGTAAATCTTATATTAAACGATTGCTAACAAGCATTATAAACATAAGCGCCCATTATTTTTGAACGAAATAAACAATTAACAAATTTTAATTATTAATTGTAAACAAGATCAATTTTTTTGTATTGAAGTAATAAACCAATTAGAATTATATTAAAAAATTATTATAACATTTAATATATCAAGGTTGCCAATAAACCAATCGCAACTTAATTAAATTATACCTTGATTATGATTTATAGTTTACATCGTATGTTCGCACAGTCTTTACATAAGTAAGTGGTAATATAATCATTTGGTGATTAAGTAAATATTGCTTTCAATTTAGTAGAACCCGCTAGTCATTAGTCTAGTGGTAATTGCGTGTATACCTTAATTGTACATCAATATGTGAAGTGTCTTCACACTAAATTAACTACCTTAACAAAATATTATTTTGTTTTCTAAACAAAGCGCATTTTTATATTTAATTTTTTTTTAAATTAAGACAATATTTACTAGATAAGCGCCAAAAGCTTCCAGCCCAATATTATTTTAGAGGTGATAGTTTTCATGTATTTCAACGCATTTATTACATCTCTAAATCAGAATATAAATACTCTTAGAAAAATATTGTAAAGTTTTATCTGCAAAATGCTCTAGAACGACCTCCTGTAATTCCAATTTTCTACTTCGAAGGCTATTCTGTAGTTTTGCAAATAGAAAAATGGTAGTCATTGGGAGCTATGTTTAAGTTATAGAGTAGATGGAAAAGTTCCTCAAAACTCTACAATCTATTGCTGTAGCCTTGGCAATTGCGACCTTATGAACAGGGGCATTATCGACTTGGCATGTCTCTTCTCTTTTCCTTGATAACGTCTTGCAATCTATGTAGTAAGCTATCTCCGTGTTTCTTTCTTTAAAATTAATTAACAACTTTTTATGACCTTTTTTGTCAATTACGTCATATTTGTTTTTCTTGGTCGTTTATCCTCCGGTCTGCATAATTCCTCTGATTTGTTCCTTGCTAGAGGATTATCATTTAATTTTCTGTAATAATAGCTAAAATAATTTTTTCTTGGTTGTTAGGCGAAGATTTAATAGTTGTTTGCAATGTCATACGTAGCTGTTTTTGAATTTCTGACAAAAGTCGGAGTGTCTATCTGACACTAACCTTATCCATATAAAGATGCTCCCGGGGATTGCATCGCACGACTTTTTTGAAAATCCTTAACCTTAATGATAATTTTCCAATACTTCACGCTTAACGAAGGCGACGTTTTCTTCCAACATTTCTTTCGAACTGTTCGACTTTCTTGGGCCAAACAAAATTGTTTTTCTAGTTCCTTTACAGTGGAGTATGATGGCAAAGATTCAGCGTATACACCATCCAAATGTTCTTTAATATTACTGGAACTAAGACTTTTAGGCTCAGTACTTGATTTTCAACATTGTGTCAAATGACGTGGCACTCTTAACTGAGACAAATCAGCTATTGAATTTTTTTTCAAGTGTTTAACCAAAGATGACGCTATTCGACACTACCGCTATTCTGTTTTTACTATTACTGAAACATAATCAGACCGAAAACTTTTGGCGCTCATCTCGTATGTTTAATTGTTACGAGTTTTGATTAATTTGTAGGTTGTATGCCGAAAAGTCTATTTTAATCTCATATAAATTTTATTGGTAATAACTGGATTTACCTAACAAAAATGTAGATTTCTGCAACTGTTCCTTTTTGTAAATATATCTAAAATAATACAGCTCATATTTGATTTGGACAACAAAGTGAACATTAACTTTACATATACTATTAAATCCATGTAAAAGGATATTATGTGATCTATAACTGGGATATTTTCATAAAAATAAATCTCGGAATAAAAATACCTAATGATAAATAAATCCTTTAATGTTCTTTGATACTTATGTTTAGAACATAACCTTTCAATAAAATATTTGCGGTTTTAAAACAGCTATTGAGTAGATATAAAATTTTAATAAGTTTTTTTTTATAAATTTTAATTTTAACTTTATTTACGTTTATAATACGTTTTTAATTGTTTATGTTAATTAGCACACATATACTCAGTTAATATATGTTTTCTAGAGATTTCCACGTGATACCTCCAGCATGATTATATATCAATTGCTATCTCAAATAAATTTTATACCTTCTAAAGCCCTTTTTATGTGGTAATAATAATATTATAGGTTGTTATGCTGCTCCGCGTATACTGTATTGATTTGCTGGAATATTATTTTATTTTCCGTCTTTAGAAATTGGCACTACACGTACTTTCTCCTCGCCAATATTTTATTAGAATTATGTGAACATATATTCCTTTAGAAATGTGTTCTTTCAATAGTTATGCACTTTTTTACCGCTTTTGTAGTTTCTTTAGAACTGCTACAATCTATCTTTTGGGTGTAGCACGGCACTACTTAAGAACAGGCAAATGTAAGTTGCCATTGAAGATTAACTCTTTCATTAAATCAAATAGGATGTAGTTACTTGGCGCAAGTATATGAGGCGTGTGACAACAGAATGTACCCGGGGCCTTACAATGTGCCAACGCTTTGGGTGTCTATTTGCAAGCGATGGATTTGTCAGTGAAATTATTTAAGTAATTTGCAACACTTGTAATACACGAGACGGTTGCTAACATATCAGCAGAATTTTACGATCCCAAAAGATAATTGTCTTGGTTTTGAAATAAGCATTCTGATCGTTGCTTCTTGAGACAAAAAATTACAATATGCTGTTATTCTATAAAATTTTGTTTTCTATTGAGGTTTTGTGCCACAATTACAATTCGCCTGCTGTGACCAAACACTTAAAAAGCTTATTGGATCCATAATGTATAGTTACAGCGATTATTGGTAGACCTCTACATTTCTCTTACTTTTGAACGGTTAGGGAACGATGGGGAGGCCATTATGTACAGATCTTTGTTATTTTCAAATCCTTATGAATGGCTATATACAAAGTTTTGCCAGACAAAACTGTTGTATCTGCTATTGCCTCACAGGTGATTCATCTGTTCGCTATTATCGAGTTGAGTGTATTAGTGTAAAACCCAATGTATGTAAAAAACGGCTTTGTAACTTAATATTATATTTATGTATACATACGTATGGATCTCCGAATCAGTCACTTACTTCCTCTAAGAAAACTATGCAGTCCATCGTTGGCAGTGATTATCTGATTCCATAATTTTTTGCTTTGCTCACAACTATATTCGCAGTACTGCACGAATTACTCACTATCTCTCCTATGCGTTGTAACAACGTAATCATGTTATTTTATAGTCCACATACACTAAACGTGTACTCAATGTATGACCGGAACTTATAAAATAACCTTTGTAATTGAATAATGACAATAAATATTGAAATTAAATATATAAATACGACACCATCGTCAAAACTATATGAGAAAAGACATCGAGAGAGATTTGTTATTTTGGAATCCGCTTATTCAACGATTTGATGTCGTCGACATCGAACAGACCTTGTCACAGCAACGATTAAAAAGTGGGAAATTAACAACTATGTTTTTATATTTTTTTAGGAGGGCATCAGCCAACTACAAGGCTAAAAATAGACGGCCAAAGCTTAAATGACGACTTGACATCGTGAAAATGTGTCACGTGGTAATTAGCTGCAATTTGAGAAAGAGAACAATTATGGTGTTTTTCCTTACAAATCCGTTACTAATTACGGGCCAACTCAATAACAGGCACGAGCGAAAGTAGTAATCTTCTAGTATGCCCTGTGAACGGAGATACTTCTAGGCATTCTAAAATAATTGTTAAAAGAACGATATACGCAAACATAAAATTTCATTGACACCATGAGAAATGGAAATGCGGCGCGTGCTTTAACATGATAATTGCAAGTTTTGAGAGATGCTGTACTATCTGTCCTATTTGTCGAATCTTGCGTGTAGAGACTATGCTCTGTTTGATGCAATGAAAGAAGCAGTGCGCGATAGGAAGTTCTCTCTTAACTGAGAGCTTGAAATTGGTGCTCATAAGTGGTACTATGCTACACCCGAAGATTAGTTTACATTTTCTAATAAAAAATTAACGAGGAGCAAACACTGGTGGTGCCAAATATTTTTGATCGTCCCGAAATACATATAAAGCAAGTCCTTCTAACATTACCTTTACTTGTAAATTTTTAAATAGTCGCTTTAGATGTTTTTTTTTACTTTGTTGTAAAATCATATGGAAAGGTAATGCTATTATGTAATACAAAAATAATCTTAGAAATTCATTTAGTAATGTGTGTATCCACTAAAACAATAGTTTGAATAACAAGACAAATCTGTAACAAAATGTATACTATTTTAACGCTCATGTGTGTTTAAACTTATAAATGCTCTAAAATAAAACATACGTAACTAATAACAATATTAAAGGAAACTTTGAATGCTTCAATTTTAATCGGCAGTCTAAAAGTAATTTTCTCAAAGGGTTAACTTTACCACAAACACCTCAAAGTAAATGCAGTTTTAGGTAATAATTTACACAATACTAATATTTGAGAAGGCAACAAACATATTTATTTGTAAAGAAAATAATAAACTTATAAAGGTAATAACTTTTCGGCGTAAATTGGATTTCTTAAAGGAAGTGTACGAACTCTGGGGGTCTCATTAATCCTAATACTGTGTTGACCGCTTTACAACGAATGTTGTATAAAAGAAGAGGCGACTAGGAAAAGAAAGCAGAAGCTGGCTGCTTTTGAATAAATAATTGCAAACGAATTTTAGTAATATTTCTTGTAGGGTTTATTATATTATTTAATTATGTATTTTACGAATTATCTGACAGAGAGGAGTAATTTTAAAAATAGAAAAGTACTTATTTACATTGAACAGGGCCTAACGAAAGAGGAGAGGAAAATGCATTTCGAGACCATATGCATGGTTACTGATGTTAATCGCAATCGTTACGGTAAATGAAAATAAGAATAATTCAAAGAATAAAGTTTAATTTAGCTCAAGCAAAATGGCGATTATTTTCAAAATAGTGGACAAAGACAAAAAATATAAAGTTAAGTGGAGTATTGGTACGTGGAATGATGAATTGGCGCAGAAATTAAACAATTGGGGTTTATAGCTTATTTAACAAAAGAAAAGGTGGTGGGAATAGTGGAGATAGAGAAAGAACGTGTACTATTATGTAGAGACGTACCAACATACTATGAGTAGGAAAACATCCAAACTTTTATTGGACTAGAGATTTTCCCCGAAAAAAATAATGATAATAAAACTTAAAACAAATGTTGTTTATAGTATAACAGTATAATTTATGAACTAAGTAAAGACGAATAAATAAATAGAAAAACCTTATTTTCAGTTAACTGGATGTAACAGAAGCTGTAGGAAGTATACGATTGATAAAAAAACATCTTAATGCAAATATTGAAAATTATTTGCAAATTTTAAGATTTTTGAAGAAGAATTCAGTAATAATAATTATAAGCTATTAGATAAACGTATGCAGAATGTTAGAATCAAGAAAAATTATTATATATTGGTATAAAAAAATGTGAAAAAGTGGATGTAGCATACAGGAGTACTTAGGCAGCAATCATTATTTAGTGACGGATTTTAAAATCGACGTGAATCAAGGGAAAAGAATAAAAAAATAAATTATATGCTAAGATGGAAAAGGCTTCATGTTATTAATGTAAAGTAAAGTTAGAGTAACAAGATATAGGAATCAGAAATATTAAAAGAAATGCAGTGAAATTTTAAAGAAATATCATTGAGAGGGGTGTAAGTTATATTATGGGATTTCAAAAGAACTTTTAAGGAGAAACAAAAAAAAATGGTGATCAGGTCAGTTAAATAAAAAAGAAAAGGCATCTGTGAAAAAGTTCTTGTCAAATATAAATGGCAATGATTACGATAACTGTAGCATTCAGAAAAGGGTAGCAAAGAATCTTGCAACCGCATCAAAAGCTGCCTAATACCTAGAAAAATTTAAGAATATTGCAAAAACAATTATAAATCTGTTTTATAAGATCCCTTACAAAAGATGTTTTGGTGTATCTTAGATAAAAGCACGAGAGTAGTTTGTTGACTAAAAATGAAATAATAGTTAGGTATATATTAAGTTTCCTGTTTTTTGTAATAGTAATAGACAAAATACCATAAGATTATAGAAGTAATACACTACAAATGACTATATGTTATAAGGACTTGAAATCAGTGAGATAGTTATAAAAAAAAATCATCAAATGACTTCTTGATTAAGAGTGAAAAAAATCAATAATGGCAGCTAGCATAAAAAAGACAAATGTTTCAATCGGGTTAAAGATGCAAATATCTTGGCCAGATAATAAACAGTGATTGATATCTAGAAGTTAAACTTAACAACAGAATTAATTCAGCAACAAAACTTTATTGTATATAAAAAATAAATTTAATACAAATCAAAAACTATTTATATAATATAATTTATGTTCCAATCGTATGCTACAGCTCTGAAAATCGGGTGATGACAAACAGCCAAAGAAACAGGTTACAAGCTGTGGACATAAAATTTAATTGTAGAATAGCTGAAGTCACAAAGCTTGCAGGACACGTATAAAATATAAATAATAGTAAACTGGTTAAGGGGTGTTGAAAGCAAAAACCTGAGGGCTGTCTATCTCAAAACTAATTTTAAGTGAGAGAGGTATACAGTACAGCGATGTAAAAAGAGTACCTTTGAACAGGCAAAAGTGAATTGAGATGCACAATACTACCTAAGTGCGATAATTAGTGTGTGTAATACGTAAATTAACACCAGAAAGGGTAAAGAGGTTAAACAGACTAAAAACAAAAAAACCTAAGACGTTTCAAATTTAAAAAATTAAATGAAAGTACATGCATGTTTACAATACTTAAACTGACGATTATCTCTTTCCAATTTAATTAATTAGACAGCGTTACGAAGCATTTCATTTGAAACTGAGGAACATTGTTTTTCAAATTTCTCTTTTAACTCATCAATTATTGGAAATTTTGTACAGTAAATCTTATCTTTGAGCTATTCCTATAAAAGTTTTCAGACAAAGTAATGATGTTACAGCTGAAAACAATAGCAAATCGAAATTTACTTTACAACAGCAGAGAAAGTAGAAAAAGGATAAGAATTTTATGTACAGTTTAAAGAGATCTTTAGAATCATTAAACAAAGAGATATTACGATTGTGCTGGGAGTTTGTAATGTAAAAATTGAAAATTGTAAAGTTGAAAAATATGCTGGAGGATTTGGTTTAAGAAATTCCAATGATAGGGGAGATCGGTGGATACAGTTTTTTTAAGACAAAGATCTTGTATGTGACTATAAATACATTCTTTAAACTGCTGGTTTATAGACTATATACATGGAAGTTACCAGCTGGTAAACCAGGAAAAATAATTAAAAATCAGATAAATTATATACTACAGAAATGCTATTATTATATCTACAAGAACATTCTGGTGCTGACATTTATAGTGTTCATAACCCCTTAATAGCAAAAGTTATAGTAAAGATGAAAAAGTTGGTAAGACGCTAAAACGACTATACAAATACTAGACGTTTAAAAATAAACCAGAATACATGACACAGTTCGACAAATATAACAAAAGAAATAAAAGACAATAAGTCACAAGCGGACCAAGTCAATATCGACGGAAAATGGAACAAAATAAAAAAGCACCGTTGACTGTAATTAAAGAACAAGTAATAAGTAAAAGAATGAAGAAAAAGCCTAGGATGACAGAACATTCTAGAGCTCATAGATCTGAAAATAATACAGTATAATACACATGAAGTAGTAAAAAGTAAAATTAAAATAGCAAACCAAAAACGTCTTTCTGAACAATGTAAAGAAATAGAAATACTAAATATGACAACTTTCACATGTACAAAAAAATTAATGAAGTAACAGGGAGTAAGAACAAAAAAAAGTCAGCAATATTATTCAAAATGCTGATGGAAATATATTAACTAATATAAAAGTCAAATTAAAGAACTTTTTAATGACAAAAGGCCATAAAACATTGTTTTAGGCGTAAAGATTTAAAATTTAAAAATTAAAACCATAACTAATTTATAGTCTGAAAAACATGAAAAGATGTAGATCCCGACGGGATACTTACGGACTTTATTAAATTTTTGACAATAAAGTGCTAGATGTTTTATAGACATATTCAACACAAAAACAATGGTTTTCTACTTTTGTTTTGATCCTCAAGAGAGCCTTAAAGCTGTTCTTAAAAAATTGTTCTTAAAAATTATTCATAAAAGAATTTATAAAAAATGGAAGAAAATATAAGTAATACCCAGTTTGGTTTCCAAGTAGGCCTTAAAATACGAAAGGCTATCTTTGGGGCTAATATTACTTTACAACGTTATTTGGATATGAACCACAATATGTATACCTACTTCATCTATTTTGAAAGAGCATTTGACAAGGAGAAACATGGTAAACTAAAACTTCTGTTTATGAAGGATATAATAGTTTGGAGAGATGTGCGAATAACTAATAACTTATATTGAGGGCAGAAAGGCAATGTAAACGTAGGCAGCGAAGAAACAGATAAAATTAAGGTATATCGTAGAGTGAGACTGCTTCTGTTTAACATCTGCATCGAAGCCATCTTTAAAGAAGATTTAGATATAGAAACTTCGAGAATTATTTTAAATGGTGAAATAGTCAATAATGTAACATATGCAGATGATACAATTCTGTTAGCAAGCAATGATTTACAATTGCTTGAAAAATTAAATGATTACGGATTAAAAGTAAATTTGAATAAGACTAAACGGATGGTAATTAGAAACTCTCCACAGTATCAAAAAAATTCAAGAGTGGCAAATAACTTAATAGAACCGTCACAGACATACAAATATCTTGAAACTTGGCTGGAACAAAGATTAGAGATAAGAACTATAATAGAAATAGCCAGACGTTGTTTTGTAAAATTAAAGAAATTGTTGTATAACCGGAACATCAATATTGGACTGCGGGTTGGAATTATGTGTTTGCCGTCTTGCTTTATGGAGTAGAGACTTGGACGCTTAAAAAGAATCATTTTATCAAGTTACAAGCATTTGAAATGCGGTGCTACCGCAGAATATGGCGTATCGCTTGGACAGAAAAGACGTTCTACGGAAGGGAAATAAGGAATATGAAATCATATATACAATAAAAAAGACAAAAATTGCACTGCACTCATCATGCAGGGGAAGATAAAGAAAAAAATAAATACTGGTAGGCCTAGAATACCTTGAACTGAAAAGTCTTAAATTACAAAAGCATTGAACTATTCCGATCAGCTGTGGACACAACACATATAGCAATAATAATAATCAACATCCGGTTAGAAGATGGACCTTAAGAAAATAAATAAAAAACACATTACAGTAATTTAGTGTAATTAAACAAGACAGAAAATGTAGATTTTGCTGTCTTCATATCCCTTTATCTTTATTTACGAACACTACAGACATTTTTACACAATAGACATTTTTTAGATTCAGATTGCGTTCTGTGTATGTATATTTTAGTAGCATTAAACTATTATGAGTTTTTTGTCTATTATTGTCTCTTCGTAAAGACAGCAAAAACGAGCTTATTTTAATGCTTTAACTGTTGTTGTACGCGTTTATCGTGGAAATTTGGTAATTTTCTGCATAACGAGAGAAAGAAGGGAGGGCGAAGCTCATAACGCCTGCTCCTTCATAATCTAGTTTTATAGAAAAGACCGCGCAGAGACCTGGGGGAATGTGCGTGAGCAAACCATCTCGAGTGAAACCATCGCATAAAGGCGCCATCAGCGTCAAATTAGAGCGTAAAGGGGTGCGCGCCGCAATGCATAAATATGAATACGGGGAAGGAATCCATATCTGCCTATTGCGCTGCAGAAAACAACCCACCAGTGCTTAACGAGCTCATTAATTCGGTCTACTGGCTCTGCTGCATTAGCCCCAAACTGCGATCAGCCGGCCGCGGGTCCAGAATGCCCGCCCGGAACTTCGCCGGGCTCCCTCATGATGTATTGCAGGAAGAGATCAAAGCCAGTCCTGATAAACGCTATGCAAGGGAATGATACTATCAGCAGGACTGCATTGTGGCGCGAGACTCATTGTTCGGATTGTCTCAGGACTTGCTAACTTGAATAGCACGATTCTGTCGCTATTTGCTAACGTCCTTGTATCTTTCTTGCTGCTCCCAGCAAAAAGCCCGCTGAATTGCTTGACACGACGTTTGTCTTACTTAGTACGCACAAGGGTGGGCTGACCCACTATCTCATAACGTTTGGGTTTCGTTATGAAGGAACCGCAAGGGTCTGGGATCAAATTTTTGTCGTGCAGGAATTTATGTCTCCTCAACTTATAATTTATGGAGTTCATTGTTACACACAGACGCAAGCGAGGAAATGAAGATGTCAAGGGTTTCAATGCATTAAGTTTTCATTAGGCTATTTCTACCGAAATATATGGCTTTTGTACGAAATTTGTAAATATCTGACAACCAAAAATAGGATTAGTTCCCTTGTGGCTTATCAAAAAGTAATTATGATCTACAAGGTTAAAAACGGACTCGCTTACAACTAAAAAATGTGCTGAAGATTAAGTACATCAAACAAAAGGGGAGATTTTTTGCCGTTCAATTTATTCGCATTTTTACTTTATTTGTAAAACAAACTCAAAAATATCTTGAGTGTTTTCCGTCCGAGGGAAGCTTAAAATTAAATTCCTAAAAAATAAGAAACGCCTTGCTACAATAACCAATTGAATGTTTTAATATGAAAAAACAATTTGGTGATACTCATAGCACAATGTAATCTTATAGCTCCTTGTCAGAAAATATTTATATTGCACATTCCAAAAACAGAAAAATTGTTAATGTTTTCAGAAAAAAACTACTTATTGATCTTCTGGATATTTTTTTATTAAAACATTTAATTATCACTCAGAATATTAGACACTCTACTTGAGGTTGTGTATTAGCTAGACATGATTGGAAAGATTATTTTTAGAGTTAATCATCTGCTAAATCTTTTTGTTACTCCTTAAATCGTACGAGTTATATACGACTTATATACAAAATTTTGCGGTCTATGAGGAGTATTCGGTTTGTCATATATAGGGAGCGATTGTCGTATTAAAGATATTATTGGCGTTATACTGAAACTGTCGAATGAATTTAATCTTCTATCTACTTGCGCAACTACACAGATAAAAACCACAAGTCCAAATTTATCGAATAAAAGTCCTCTATAACAAGACTGATGCCTAATATTTGGGAGTATCTTTCGATGATACTTGTGTTCTAATTTCAAGTCCATTTCTTTGCGTTTTTTGGCGATATCTGTTTTCAATGTTAACCTTATGTCAATATGTAATCTTTACTTTACTGGGGGATGGGAATATTATAAAGAAAGACATGGTTTGTTGTAAACGTAACACGTTCTTATTTATTTTTATTCCCTTTCATTCTCTACTGCTCCATTTTGTTTAAATGAGTTTACAGACCAGCTAATGCTGTTACCCAATTTTCGATGCAACATGCGATTGGCATGTTGCTGGTGAATGGTATATTTTTTCCTGTTTGTTCTGCCTTAAATAGACCAAAGGTATGGGTATAATGGGAATGAAATAGGTTCTAGCAAACTGTGAGGTATCCCGGCTCCTATAGAAAGTTCCTTGAAAAGCTCTGTGTGAAAGATACAAGTAAAAGAGAAAATGATATTTATGTAGGAACGTTTTCTAATTTTACATAGTAATCCTCTGTGCCACACTCTGTTAAGTACTGTCTAATATCCAAGAAAATAGTAATGCAGAATTTTTTGCTTAGAATGTAGTTTTAATTATGTTCTCTAAACAATAGTATAGTTGAACTGTTGAATGTTGTTGCTTAAAGTAAAACTGTTGGTTAGACGATCACACTTCCTGCAGTAAAATTTTGTTAATACTTTGTAGTAGTAGTTTCTCAAACAATTTAAATACCATGGGGAGTAGTCCGATTGAACGATAGAAAATTATTTTGTTGGGAGTTTGCTAGGTTTAGAAATAATAAAGTTATAAGGTCAGTTGTAATGGCTAATTTATAAATCTGAGGATTCCATAAAAGAGGATTTGAAAAAACTTTATTCCGTTTTCAGTTGAAGTACATATAATTTAAAGATTTTTTTGAATTTGACAGCTAATAAATTAGACTTTGGGTATTAGGATGTTATAACTGTTTTCTGTAATAAGTTTAAATAATGCCCAACTTTTAGTTGTGCAACGTGATTCCCAATGGGTATATTTAAGTTGAAGGAGTTTTCTGATTTCTTTTTTCAATACTAAATCGACAAAATTTTTACATATACAACAATTATAAAAATAAATAATGTTTTAATTTTAGTTCTGCCGCAATAATTTGCTTATGTATTCCAATTTTTAATATATTTTTCTAAATTTCCATTTGACGTTTTCTATTTGTGTTTACTGGCATGATTAGATAGATAAATATAATTACCCTTTGTTTAATTTCCCTATTTTTTTTTGGTTCTGGGTAAAACTAACAATTTTACGTCAGTTTGCGAGGCAAACGTCATTTTTTCTTTCTGTCACCCCTAATGTGAAATACTGTTTGCAGCTGCTTACTGCTAGACAAACACTAGTACATCCTGGTTCTTCCTCTTTATCAGTTTAATATGATTCTTTTCTTCTAGCTCCATAACCTACCACCTCTTTATTGACTATAATTCCGGACACTTACTAGGTACTATCAGCCGAATCTGCTTTATCCAATTTTTTAAACAAAGTTATCACTCCTTACCTCCTTCTTTCTTATCTTGTCTTGGGGTTAAGGGCTAACAGAGTTCAATTAGATTTTAGTAACTTAAAAATTATTTTAAAATTATATCTGACTCTAAAGCCAAAAGTTTTCTATCCCAGATAACATAAAGTTATTCATAGGATGCAATATACATTTCATTTTTTCGACCACACTCTATGCACTTCTGTTTAATTGTAAAACAAAGTCTTCTACGTGTTTTCAGAAATCTGGACACACTTATTACCCTTCGCCTTTTAGAAGGTCTTTGTTGTTCTTTATGTTTAATTTTATTGCATATAAAAATTTAGTTTGGATTTATTCTACATTATAAGAAATGTAGTTTTTATTAGTTTTTCCTTCTTCTATTTGTGGTTTAAACTACAAGACTCGGTTTATTTATCTCCATCTTTTTCTTGGTATACCTATGTCTCTTTTTCCGTCAAGGCGATATTTGCATGCCATCTTTGGTAGTCAGTGATTTTCTATTGTTTTGACGTGTAGTTCTCATTTTTGTTTGTTAGTTTCAATTATTAATAGGTCAGGGTGTACTCTTATATTATTGCTTCTGACTCTGTCGGCTTTGGTGTATACTTCAACAGCTCTTAAGAACTTTAATGTTTGAACCTTGGGTTTGGAAACGGTCTTTTTGCTTTAAAATTTCTGTTTTGCTACTGTATAACAAAACAGGACTTACCAGTTTTATAAAATGTTATCTGTGTTTTTTTTTCTAGACTTGTAGCTGAGGATTATTCTAATAGCACTGCACATATGCTGGAATCAACGCGTTTTTGTTTCTAAACCATGATTGATCGTATTCTATGTTACATCCTAAATGTTGAAGTGATGGGCTTAATCGAGAGGTTGGTCTTTTAAGAAGATTTTCTCGTAGAACGCCATAGTCTTTATCTTCTGGTTATCTCACGATACTCATATTATATTCTTTGTTTGTTGGTCAGAAGTCTCTTAAATGTTGTTTTTATTGCCTTGGGTGACAGCTAAGTCGTTATCAAAAAGCAGGCAGTTGATATATTTGTATTTGTTTAAAGACCTTGTTTCTGTCCATTTGTGACATGTTAAAAAGTGTGCAAAATGCTACATACTTGTCGTACACATTTATTAGTAAGAAAGGGTTTACAGCAATGACCATATAAGTTATGGCTTCTGTACCATTGTACAAAAATTTAAGACATTCTATAAGTTATGCTGATAAGCTTCAGTTTTTTATGATACCCCATAGTCTTATTACGATTTACATTGTCAGAGGCTGTGGTATAATCTATAAAGACAATATTCGTTTCAATATTAAACTTTCTGTGCTTTTTAATAATTTGCTGAATAGTAAAGATATCTATATAGAAGCGCTTTTGAATTTAAGATCTTTGTGTATGTAGTTTTTAGCCAACTATGTGTTATTGTTTGTTGTACCCAGGACATGTTAAACAAACATAGAAATTTATGTTTCCATTAATAACTGCAGAAATTTGAATAATTTCTATAACGAGTAAATAAAAAATTAAAAATTATTATTTGTCCATAAAGTAATATGTTTTAGTTGTATGGTGCTGTAGCTAAAATATATTTTACAACGTAATGCTTTACAAAAAATTCAATGTATTACTAAAGAAAGCCGCGCTTCCTGCGCTTGCTTACAAAATGCGGCTACGTGTACTGACGCAGTTTCCGGCGAGCAAAACCTATCTCCCTTTTAAAATTGCTCATTGTAGGCAAAGTTCACGTTTGACTAAATAAACTATTTAAAATTTAAACTTCTTTGTAATGGAAGGCAGCCGCTCGTCTCCGAAAAAGCCGTAGATCGCATTAACCCTAAGAATAACGATGAAGGGCGCCTATAAATAATTCTGGCTGTTGATTCGACCTTCGCAATTATTAAGCAAGCACTTTGCACCCTCGCGATGCCCTTACTTTTAAATTCACCTTCACCCGGCAAAGCCGCCCGGCCGATTCTTTGTTCTTCGCCGCGCGCCCTTATTTATTTAGCGCTCCTAAATTCGGGCCCATTCCTTAAAATTCCATAAAGTGCAATAATTTTTTCAGCGCCAGTGCTATTAATAGAGCAAAGGAAATAAAGCGGCCCCGAGTAAGCGTGCAAAAACGGGATAAAAGAAAATCGTTTATTTAAATTGCCGGCTGGCAAAAAGGTTTGCTGAAATGACAGCATAACTTTGCAGCGGTTTAATTAATCGCAGTTAAAAAATAGCACTAAGAAGTTTTAGTCAACAACGGCGTTTTCAGAAAAAACTTTAATTAATTAGAAATCGAAAGCAAGGTTGATTAATTATTCCTTAAGTTTTAATGGATTTCTATGGAAAAGCTGCAAATACAAAAGAGTCTCGGTGCTGATAAATGCAATTGGCCACTTCCAGAATGGTTTTACAAATATTTACTAAAGCTGAGCTACTTAGTTACAGCTTATCAAATTACTTTTGTCTAATTATGTTTATCTTGAAATAAATTAGACATAATTCTACAAGAAATGTGCAGTTATTGCTTTTAATATGTTTGTTACTTTTTAATTGATTATTATTAGTTATTATTTCTATATTTACTGTATTACCAATATTATTCAGTTTTCTATAAACTACCAAACGATTTAAAAATTTTATCTTTGATAGATAGCTTAGTTTTTTCTGGGTAATATTTAATACTAAACTATATTCTAAGGATGACGGATATAGAATAATAAGGCTATTTTTTAATATTTCAATATGTATTACATTATTAACATTTTAATACCACTGGAAAATAAAAAACACCTTAAAACATCCTCCTAGAATTCTTTGTCCTTGTTAAATTTCAGCGAGGGGGGGGGGGCTAGATCTCGGCTGTAAAGTAGATGAGAAGGCTGGACAGTTTAATTTAGCATGTCGTTCTTCTTTTCCTTGATAAGCTGGTGTAATACTCTCCCTTTATCACTGTGTTCCTTTTTTCTAATCTTTTTCGTCGATTAAGCCATCTTTGTCTTTGATGCGTTTTAATCTGATCTGTGCTATTCTATTGACTCTCTTTTTAGTTCTGGAGTATAATACAGGAACAGGTTTTATCCTTTGTAACAATAAATTAATGAAGTTGTTCTATGCTGTCGCAAAAGAGATTTAAAAATTGTTTATAACAAGTCACACGTTAATATTTTTGAACTGCTATACATCTTTCAGTAACTTTATTCATATGAAGGTGATCATAGAGAATACGTCGAACTACTGCATCGAAAAAGCCTAACCTTGCTGATAATTCTTTTACTTTAGAGCACTTCAGCTAAGCGACCTGTATGTGGTTTGTTTTCGATGCTTTCTTGACTCACACAAAATTATTTTGTCCATTTCCTTACAGTAAAATATGAACACAAAGATTTATCGTACACATCATTCAACTGTTGTTTTATATCACTAGGACTAAAAATTTCTTTAGTAATAAATTTTACCATGGGTCGATACTTGATTTTCAACAGATTTTGCAAAATGACGTAGTACCGCCAACTCATGTAACTGTTGCTTCCGAACTGAGACAAATCCCCTGCTAAAATTCTTATGAACGTTTAACCTAAGATGAATCTATTTTGTTTGTATTATTACTGGAGCATAGTCAAACTAAAAATTATTGGCCCATATATAAAAGTATTTGTTGAAACTACAGACGAACAACCCTTTTATCCTTTATGTATAACATACTTAGCTGTGTGTTGTCTAATAAAATAAAATAATTGGTCCGAATGCAGGTAGGTGAGTACTAACGAAGTTTAAAGGAAATTGTAAAAACAATAGAAGCAATTCTTATTATGCGACAATTAGCAGAAACAGTGGTGAATAGAGTTTAGACTTCTGTAATCCCTTTATAGATATTAAATACGCATTCGACAGGATAGACAAGAATAAATTATTAAATGCACTATAAACAGTGGAAACATAAGTTAAATTGATAAATTTAGCCAACTAAATTTGAAATGGGAACAATTTGACATTAAGAACATCAAGTGAATTATGTAATATTATATTGGAAGTCAAGATATGTAGATGGTTAACCCAAAATATATAAATGTTTCTGTATGTAGACGACTTGCAAAACAAGATTAGATCTAACAACGTATTTTAGGGGAATATAAGGTATGGCTGAAAAGTTTATTTGAAAATAAATTATAACAAACTAAGTATATAAAATTTTCTAAAAATGTAAATAGCTAACTACAAAAACTATGCATTGTCAAGCAAAGGTTTGAACAATCCATTTTTTAGACTTACCTGGTCACAAAAAACAGCATATTACAAAAAATAAACTAATTAATGTTGGTTACCGATGTTACTCTACATATAAAGAAATAATATAAACTAAATTGTTTAGCTGATTGGAAAAACAATTATATAAGGCGATAATTAGATTCTATGCTTTGGAAACGTTGATTTTGACAAAACAAGAAGGAAAATGATTAGGGTATTTGAAAGAAAAGTATAAAAAAAAAGATATTGTATTCGATATACAAGAGGAAAGGTACTAAGTATGTACTAAGTATGAATTGTGAGCTTCTGAAGCTAATCAATTGTGGAGATGTAATTAAATCTAACAATGCGTAAAAAATAAGATAGAAGATGCCAGAGACAAAATTATTATTAAATGAAATCCACTTAGGTGTTTTTCTATTTAATTAATTGGCTTTATTTTCTTTGAAATTATAACGAATGTACTGACTGAACTTCTCTATCGTAAATTTTATTGCACTATCTTATTCACATTTGTTACTCCAAATATTTGATAAAATTGTTATTTTGTGTTATCTTCTCTATTTATTATAATCTTCAAACGTATCTAATGTAAATCTTTTCCAAAGTTCTGTTTTTCTTGTTCTTCAAATAAGAGTGCACGGGTGTGTGCTTTTGTCATACTTCTCAGTCTATAAATATTATTGTCTTTCTAATTTCGCTGTAAATTTGTTTATACTCTATTTAATTTTGTTATTGCTTCTATGATTTATAATGCACTTCTTTATTGTTATTTTTGTAATTTCTTTATTATTGATTTTAAAATACTTAAAATTTTCAGTTTTAGTTTTTCAAAAATGTTATGTACTTTTAAAATGCTGATGGTGATTCAAATATGACCAGAATTTACTTTTTCACAAAAAAATTACCACTTATTTGCACATATCGATCTTCTACATACTCCCCCAGGAATCAACACATTTTTCCAACGTTCTAGAAGCATCCTGATGCTTTTTTCAAAAAAGTCTTTTGGTTGGCGACGTATCCACACCCGAACACTCTGGATTACGGCGTCGTTGTCTTGGTGCCAAATTGGGACTGTACAACGAATGTGGAAGAAGGTCCCATTTTAATTTTAAAGAGTTTTCATTGTTGTTTTGGCTGTATGGGGGCATGCATTTTCTTGAAGGAAGGCTACCCGCTTTCTAACTGTCTTCCGCTTGGATCTGTTGCCAGGAGGTCTGAGTAATAAGCTGCATTAACTATTGTAGCATCCGTCAAAAAGTCTACATAAATAACCTCCGGCTAGTCCCAGAAGGACGTTGCCACCACTTTTCGTGTAGAACGACTCCTCCGCGCTCTCTTGGTATGCCGTCACTTCCATGCCGACCGCTGGAATTCGGGAATGAAGAAGTGCACACAGTTTTCATCGGTGGTCACTATAGGCTTGAAAAATGCACCAGCTTTGTTTTCAAATTGCTATAGGAGACGACTGGTAGCTTGCCTGCGCAGCATTTTGTTCACATCCGTCAAAATGCGTGGTACACGCCGTGCAAGTGGTTTTTCACGATATTTTATACGGTATCAACAATGATGGACAACATTTCTCCAAATTTTTTGATAGTGCTGCGCTTGTTTACTACGGCTTGTTTATATACAAATAAGCCCCGGTCATATTTGAACTACCTTGTGTCACATTTCCATTAATTTAATTTTACTATGCTCTGTCGCAGCCATATTGTAGCTGCCATTGCAAAAATTTTTGTTTATATAAAGATTATATAGAAACTATAAATAACAACAAACGTAAAATCACAGATATTCAATTTAAGCAGATAATTACAAAAGTGTGTCCAATCTCCATAGACAGCAAAAATGTAGCCGCATATCGGCCCTGTGTTTATTTTATCACTTTGCCGGAGATAGCACCATGAGTTACTGTAACGTCAGGTTGCAGTAAGCCGATTTGTGCGGTAGCGAAATGTTTCAAAAAGGAGAACGAAAAGTTACATTAATCATAATCTACAAGTTAGAAAAAGAGAAGGTGTTGGAAGCCTAAAAAAATTGGGCCGTTCATTTGGACTGTGATTCTGCTCTCAGAATTGTGAAGAAGTGGTTTTGCAGATTTTTAAGCTGTAATTTTAATTATCTGCTCCTTTTTGGACGGCCTTTTGGTATTAAAGATGACGTAGTGAGTGATTTTGAAAACAGTTAAAAAGTTATAACTAATCAGAATGCTAGACATTTAAATATTCACAATGCATTTTACTATTTAAAAGAAATTTGTCTACTATACCTTTTTATTTGTCTTAATACCTGAAGATTCATAAACAAACAAAAATAAATTGTATCCCGTCTCTGCAGCTACTTATCTGTTTGGGTTTCATGGAAAGGAGCTTTTTTGTTCTAGTTAAATCAGACGATAAAACACAAAAGAAACTTAAAACAAGCAGGTGTTTGATTGGTAATGATTTCCATAAGGCTTCTGTTGCCTATCAAAACACTCACAACAAACAGATATTGTGAGAAGCTTATCAAACTCGATTAGGAAATTTATAGACTACCTAGCTTTTGTCTAATCACCAAATTGCATGTCGCCCGACAGACGTTGCAAATACTGAAGGAATTAGAGTGCGAAACCATTTAACATTTATCGTACACTTGAGCTATTGCAGCGTTAGACTTTTCCGTTTCATTTTCCAGGGAATAACAAGAAATTTGGTGCGGTGATTTAAAAAAATACACAGTTTATATTGAGAAGGTTTGACAAGTTTGGTTGAAGTTCTTGTATAAATGTCTATGCAATTGAGTTTTTACATAGAATACTTTTAAATTAAGATGAAACTTTTCCAATAATCTAATAAATTAAAAAATTAGAAGAATACAAATGCGAGAAGCAGTAATTAAAATAATTGAAAAATAACTCTTAGAAGATAAGTTAACGATAGAAAAGAGACATAGATGAACAAAAACACCAAAATGGTTTTTAGGAGTTGGCCTGTAGTGTGAGAGGAACCACAAGTGTAACTAAAGATTCCTGCGTGTGTAATCATAGAAGATCTGTCCTAAAAATATCGATTCAATGTTAATACACTAAAAACAGTTTATGCGACCGTGATGAAAGTTGTCAACCGATGACAGTAGACTGTCATATGCATGCGTGAATGAGAACGACTTTACTGACCAAGTCAGTTGGCAGTACATATATAAACACTATAAAATCGTTGCATTAATAATGATTGTGCGAGTGCAATGCAGGAATATTTTCTCTGCTGAAACTATTAAAATACTGCAAACGACTCTAATGAATGATGCAATAATGTCGAAGTACGAACGATTAAGAGATGGCCAAGATTCTGGAATACCAGCAACGAATAGAACATTGAAAAATGTTAAACATGTACGAGCTACAATCAACAAGGATTGACGAGGAATTAGGAATTTTATACAAAGCTTTCAATATCGCTCTTAAATCTGGTATTTATGACATTTCATATATATTAAAAAATAGCTCTATGTAACTTATGTGTTTTATAGCAGTTGGATATTTCATATAAAATTACTCAAAATTATTATATTTTACTATTTGTCCTCAGTAACTTATGAGACGAAAACGGTGCTATAAAATCTGTTTACTTTTGACAATATGTGTCTAATAAGGGACGTAAAAGCAATTCTAGGTGAATAGCAGTACTCATTAATATAGAGCTACGTTAGAAACTAGAAACCTAATTATATTGTTTCGCAAATTGAAACTAACAAAACCGTTATAATTTCATTTGAGCAAACATTGCCGGAGGGAGCCAAAACATAAATATTATTTCGTGCCTGGAAAATAGAATCCATTTTTTGCTGCAAAAATATTTTTTATGGCAAAGCGTAAGCCACGTAAGATTTTATTTTGACATAAAGAACTATTTAAAAAAACTGTGGCAATATTCATCGCGCGCCATTTTTTTTTTGTTATCAAGATGCGAACATTCGTTTTTTGTACGTTAGCCCTGTTTTTATAAGTGAATTTGCATTATCACATAATAACAAATTCTAAACGAGCTTCTAAAAATAGTTTTTAAAACAAATAATATAATTGCACTCATACTTTAAAGTTTAAATTGCCTTAACTTTAAACTGTTTTGCTTTTCTTTATTTAATGAAGTCCTAATTAGGGCCTGAGAAATTGATTAAATCTAAATTATTTAAGCTTATTTAAGGAATTACCCGTTAAGTAAATATAAATATTTGTGTTTAATTGCTTTAGAACTCGTAATATATACCGAAAGGTACTATATAATAATGTAGCCACATTAATCAAGACATCAAAAGAACTCTCGTTCTGGCATTTCAACGCTCACATTTAATTTAAATTTGAATATTCATAGCGGCTTTCAATGGCTGCAGTTAAATCAATTTAGGCATTCCCGTGCAGTTATGCACATTATTTTCTGTGATGTAACGTCTACCACATGACAACTTTTCGATTTGATGGAAATTTTACTATTATTGCGTCATTTAATTTTAAAATAAGATTTTTTGAGCTGATGATGATATCTTTTTTATAGGACGAAAAGATTAAATAGTAAGTTTCACCCCCTCTACAAAGCACACGTTAAAATAATTATTGAGAAAATTTTTTCAAATGTTTTTATTTGACTTTTTTAACCTTTTTATATCACAATACAAAATGTCCTGTAATTGTAACGAGGCAGTTGGCAAGAATGATTTTATTCAGTTGCCCTTTATTGTCAATGATGTTCCCAGTTGAAGATTTCTCTAAGCGCAGTTAGTCGTTTATGTTTGTTCTTCAATATCATTTCGCACTCATGGGGTGTTACGTTGCATTCTACACGTCAACAATTAGGCAACTAATTGCGTTCTGATTATAGTTGTTTCCAATAGATTTCGGAGGACAGAACGTACTTTATTGTTAGATGACACTTCTATAAAACGTGTCATAATCACATCATGCTTGCTGACGTGCAAAACAATATTACTACTTCAACAGTATCTTTAATTAAATAAACTTAAAACTGTGATTTAAAAAAGATATGGAAATATACATTCATAATATGGGGCATATTTCTAGAATGGCACAAAAAGAACTATAGTGGTGTTTCATTAGTGTCAAGAAAATTTTTTGTTCTATTTTATTTGCTGGTTTTCTCTATTATTCGTAATTTTTGTGACTTTTCTGTAATGTTTCATCTGCCTCTTCTCCTTTTACATATTGTATTACGGCTTAAAGCTTGTCTTATTGTACTCTTCGTTGGTTCTTCAAAGATAACCGATCTATCTCTATTTACATTTCTTTATCGTTACTTCCTCTCTTCCTTCTTCTGTCAATTTTTATAAATATTCGCGTTAGGAAAGTTGCTCTTTGAAGTTAATATTAATTTAAAGTTCTTAACTGCATCGTATTTATCTAAGTACTATGACTTTAAAATTTGAAATAGAAAAGTATGTAAGACATCTTTTAACATTAAATATATATAAATAAACAACTTGCACTATAAGCACAGTTTAAACAATGGAGTCAACCAATAATGTCATCTGTAAGTGATGCCATAAAAATGTATGTGACTAAATAATTAAAGAAAACCCCAGTAGCCCTTATCAATTAAATCAATCATTAAATATTTACAAACAATTATTTAGTGTAACAATTAATGTTCTGATCTTTCCTATATTTATCCACCTTGTAAAAAGTAATGAATATCAACGCTTTATAATAACAGACAGTAGTAGATATTTAAAAATCAATCTCACCAACTGCTGCAAATTGTCTACATTTTATATAAACGATTAACTGAAATTCCGTACATATTAAAACAAAATAACAACAATTTAGAGTTCTCCAAATCTACCCTGAAACGCAAAACTAATAATTTTACAGTGAAATTAAATTTTAAAGACCAGTGTAGTTTCGTTTTTGGTCGAATATAACGTTGGCATGACATGTACAACAAAAACACATCTTTCAGAAGAACAACAGCATGGGAAAGAGCAGCTGCAATTATCAAACCACACCTAAGACATAATTCACCAACTAACTTAGAAAATATCTCAGAACTCATAATACTATTGTCAACAACCAAATTTCAGTTACCCCATTGTATATAAATAGCTTAATGAACCGATCACCATCATTGGCCAGCGGAGACCTGAACATCAAAAGCAAATTTTGTGGGTGTCTTACAAACAACCCATGTAAAACTCAATTAAATGACATTACTGCAACACATTAGCTTGACGTAATGGCTGTGACGAACTTACCTACTATCCATACCAAATTGGCCATCAGTTAGACATACCGGACATCGTTGTGGTCAAAAATTTAATCAATCAACACAACAAAAAGTAATCCAAAAACTAAATTTTGATCAGCTTCAAACAGAAACAAAATTAAATAATAAAATTTGCTAATACAACACTTACACGGATATTTAACTAAAACCTACAGGTATTACTTGGTTAAACCGTCTTTGATGTAATAAAACATTTTTAACTTTTAGGATATGGTGTTCGTTATACCATGCGTTGTTTTTGGGGGTAATTTGTCGCCAAGTTCGTTAACTATGCTTTGCGGCCAAGTGTCTGTGATATTTTGGACAAGTTTTGTTTGGTAATGTGCCATAGGATTTCAATCGTGTTCATGTCTGGAGACTATTTCAGCCATAACAGAATTTCTGGCTTTTTTTCCACCTGACAGTTGCGCTCGATGACAAGAAACGCTATCCTACATAAAAACAGTTTTCTTAACAAGAATGTTATCGTTTAAAATAGGTAAAAGTCTAGCTCTTAAAATTTTAATGTAATTGACGGCATTTACGATACTATCACACGAAATTAAACGAGACATGCCACCATACCAAACAGCACCTATCATTAGTACGGTAACTCCCCATATGTTATAATCTTGTGAAGAAATTAGTCAATTGGTATCGGATTTCAACAGAAGAAATAACAGACTTTCAAAAATCATTCAATCGACAACATATCTCTGTTGCCCATTTATGTTGAATTTTGCTTGAAGGGTGTCAACAATGGTCTTTTTTGCAACGCTTTTGTACAGTTTCACATTATAAAAAAAGCATTAAATGCTGCTTCTGCCTTTTGGACATCTACGACCTCTAAACCACTGTTTTTCGGGAGTCTTTAATAACTTCTCTTACAACAGACAGAGCCTCTCTTGTGCCCATTGCTTTTCTGAAACCAAACTGGGTTTCACTAAGGTCCTGTTCTAACTTCTTAAAAATTATCTGTTGTATTATCCTTAGGAATATCTTAAGCGTGTGGCTCATTAAACTAATTGTCCTATGGCTATTGAATTCTTTTGCATTTGTCTTTCTTGGTAAAGTTAAAAACGTCGATTTAAGTCACTCTCCAGGAATTATTCCTGTGTTGCATAGGTCTACTAAAACGTGTATTTGTTCTTCTTCAATTAATTTTATTACCTCAACTGACATTTCGTCTTAGGCTTTATTACATTTTGTCACCTTTACTGCATGTATTTCCTCTTTTTTTTTGTTATGTATGGGCCGCTACCTTCTTCTGAGTTTTTTTTTGTATGGTCTCTTGGTTTTATCAATAAGTGGTGCAATTTATTAGAATTTTGCTTAGTTTTTAGAGTTGGTTTCTTGAATATAGACTGTTTTATCTCGCAAATATTGTAGGATAGATTTTTCTACTATTTCTCGAAAAATTTAGAAGTACTTATCAATGTATATTGTTAGAAGGTAATAGTCGAAAAACTTTATTGTAGGCTTCAATGAACAATCACAAAATATAATTATATATTATATATATATATATATATATATATATATATATATATATATATATATATATATGTACATATGTATATACATATATATTGCACTAAAATGTAATATGGAAACTGTTTTCATTTTGTTTCTGGTCTATAATGTATAGAGCGTTTTCGAGCTTTTTTGGATAGATTATTCAGACTTTACTTGCTCTTCTTTTATGTTTTTTGAGGGAATTTAGTATCTGAGCTGACTAAAATGTGTCAGTCATATTTAAAGATAATTTTTCTGCAATTGTGTGTTCCAATTTTTTCTTTTTGTCTTTATATAGCCAGATTTTAAAATATTTTTTAGTTCTACCTCTACGTCTAACTAGCTAAGTTAAAATGAAAACTTAAAATTGATGCTTTAAATCTTATTTTTTTTATTTCAAAAATTATGATAAATAAAAGAATCAAGTTATTCGATACTTTTTTATTAAACCTTGTTACCGTAAATTGTGTATGCCTAAGTTTCTTCTAAAAATCAAGTTTTCGTTAGGTTTGCAATCCAGAGACTTCTAAGCACAACAGTAGTGTACGTAGCTTTCTATAAATTTTAAGTAAATAAGAAGAGACAGAGGAGTAGAAAAAAACGAGTAAGAGAGAGAGATGAATAATTTATTGAATTTCATAGGATACTTTTGCGCGATTTTAATGAAATTGCAGTTGAGGCGTTGAAGGCCGTACTTTTTTAATTTAATTATTAACCGTTGAGCATTTTTGCTCACGTTTGCATCTTCCCCTACGGTGGAATCCTTACTGTCCGTTTTTTTAACATGTAAAATATCGTTACCCTATGTAATGGAAGGGTAAAAGATTAATCCAAGCTAACTTCCGTATACAATTCACTAATTCACAAAAACGTTTACTTGGACATTTTCAAAATTATACTATCAGAAATTGTCATTAAGAAATGAAATTTTGGCGGCGAATATATTTACTTTTTATTAAAGCAAATTAAAATTTTTTTATTGAAACGAAGGAAAACATATAATCGCTTACTTGTCGGTCTTACAAAACAATATATTTTAAGGAGGATATATATTATAAATTTACTACCTGAATTTGTAAGACTCTGACTCACTTTCTGTTTCATAAATGGACGTAAATTAAAGATTTGTGTAGCCGGTATATACTCCCGATATATACGCATTTGGTTAGCTTAGAAACACGAATTAATTTTGCTCTAGTGGTGCACACTTTCTTGCATTTTTACAAATCAAAAGTAGAATGGAGACTCCTACATTCTTTACAAAATTCATTAAAATTATTCAAATTTGATTGATTAGAAATTAATTTTGAAACATTCTTTCATAATTTACTTTTTACTTGAAGTGGATAATTTAAGGGCTTTTCGATAAACTGATAACCTGACGCTTTTATCATTCCGTGGTTAGAACTTCAAACTTGATGCAGTTATTTAAGAAAACCATCTTCTCGGCTTTCTTGCTATCCACGCAATTTTCAACCTATCCTTGCTAACGGTATCTAATATCCTCTGGCCTCTCTTGCTCTTCTCATCAACTCTCACCTTAATAGCATCATTACGGGCTTTGATGTGGCTTCCGTTTTTTACCTTTGCAAACACCGAAGGATTTGTATTACATGTTGTTGTCTTAAAATTTTGAAAAAGCATCCAACGTTGGGGCTAAAATTTTCGTAAAGCTGTCACAATTCTATTCTATATCTGTATTATGATGTTACGAGGGAACTTTCAAAAGTTTTGCTTCCAATGCTTAAGGTATTCGAATAAGTTATTTTATTTATATTTTTTACAAGCGAAAAAAGGTTTTTTTATCAAGGGATGTCTTTAGTTGTTTACGCTGAATAAGTTCAGGTGTCAGCTAGTTTAAAAAATATTCCGATTCTTCTGCTTCGCGGGAGATTAACAAGAATAATTTTGCCTATATGCAATTTGGCACACAAGCATTCATACATTATACCTATTTGTTGATGAATATTAACAGACATTTAGACCTCGCCATTAAAAACGCAAAAATTCCATGTCATTAGTTAATTTGATCACTAGAGGGGGGCCATCTGATATTAGGGGAGACGCTACCAGATGTCTTGATATCTAGGAGATTGTAGGTAGCTAGTAGTATTGTTTTCAAAACAATAGTAGTTTACGAAAGCTGAAACATTCCTTGTTTTTCATATTATTTGTCGTCCACTTTAATTCTTATTTAGTTTATCGAATTTATTCAACGTTTTAAAACTTAAAACCTACGCTCATTATCTTAGTATTCTTACATGGTATCTATCATTTTATTCACGCAAGACACAACAAAGTAACAATCTTATATAGAGTTTTCCCAAAAGTTACTACACATACTCTATTATCTTTTTTGATCTCTAAAGTAAGCTCTATATAATCATATAATCTCAAGTAACTATATTGTGACATTTATTGAATTAGTTTATCCACTGAAAAGAGAATTTTTTTATAGAAGAAATAGATAATAATCATTAGGACTATTATACGGAAAATACGGAAATAGTGTGACACAGCGTAGCATCCGCCGTTAATTTAAACCTTTTTGTGCTAATTGCTTTCTTCAGTTTGACTAGTTGGAAACAATACACACTTGAGTTAATGATTTTACTTTATGAAAGCAGTGCATAATAAATGATATTATTCCTGATCCACTAAACATATTAAAGTGTCAAAATAGAATTATTAAACAATAAATTTCTTAATTCAGCACTTACTTAAATATTTAAATAAAACTATCAATTAATTCTTGATTGAACATCCACTACTCTCAATCAGTGCTTTTAGCCTTTGAGATGTAGTATGGATTAAACCGTTTATCGTTTTCTAGAGTACTATTTGCCCTTCTTGCATCACAGCTGACCCTAATTCGACCTTTATTGCCTGTTGGCTATGCCTTTTGGGCAATCATTCAGGGTTATGTCTGAACACTGCCCAGCACATGTTAAAAGTCTAATAAAGTGCAATCTTTTTTCCCACGATTGATGATAAGGTGCATTGTCCTCTATAAAAACAATGTTTCTTCTAAAGAAAATGTTACTGAAAACAAATAAAAGTTCATTACTAAAAAGTTTAGTGTCTTTGCTAGTATTTATGTCATCATATAAAATTAAACCCAATTTACTACTGTACCAAATGGCTCCCCACACTATTCTATATTTTACAGTCGAGTGAAAGAATTTATCATCCAGTTGAATAGACAAACATCCCTAGACCCCAATTCGACTAATACCACTAAAATAGCAGTATTATCTTTCCTTAGTAAAGATAACAGGCTGCCAAAAAGTCATCCGTTGGGAGCGCCTTTCTGTTATCCAATTCTTTCAACATTTTTTCGGTAAGGATGCTAGCAACGACTAAGATAAAGTCTTCTTATCGCTGAACCAGCGGTTTTTTCCAAGAACCCTCTCTACTTAGAGCTTTGTAAATTAATTAAATGTTATTATCCAAGGAACTCTTTAAAGCATCTTTTAATTTACAAAAAGTATATCACGGAGTTTCGTTGCCTGTGGCTTTAATGAGTTCTATATTTGTAGTATCATAGTGACCGCTGCGGTCTGCATCTTCAGGATTAGAATTACCAATTCTAAACGTAAATTAAGTATGAAGTGTCTAAATTATTGTAGCACTGCTCTTATAAATGGGGAAAACTTTGTTTGCAATATCGTTTTTGTGTACCAGAAATTCCTTTAATTTTCTTTACTTAAATGCACACAAAAAATGATTAACTTTGTGGTGCGAACGAAAGGGTTAAAAGGAGCGAAAACGATGACTTTAACGTACAAGAGAGATAAGAATGGATATTTATGGTATATAAATGTTGTCACTTAAAACAACTGCAGGTCGCAAAAGAAACTTTTAAGAATTACCTTATACATGATCACTTTTTGATTTTTTATATATCTCATAAACAATATTTTTATTTTAATTTTGTATAATTTTACTTGTTCTTAGAATCCGGTTAATAAAATATTTAAAACTGTTGTGGAAAAAATTTTGCAAATTGATAATTACAACAAAAATGCAATTATTTGCAAAATTGAGGTAACAAATAAATTTACAAACATATTTTTGCTGTTTAGACTTAATTACAATCTAGGCTTTATTGGTAGTACTTTTTGCTACACAATCGATATTTAATGAACCGTCAATTTTTAGGCAACGTCAGCTAATAGCTGCTTTGATTAATCTCCCTCAACCAGCTAATGATTTGCACAACGTCTATGTGCCATTACATACCAATTCGTGTAGATTTTGGCGTTTTTAATTGTACGCTCATCAATAACATTGTCTTCTTAATTTAACGCTTACTTATAGTACGGACAAAATATATGTTTACAGTTTCTACAATCTCATATTTATAAAACGTGTTGATACTGAAGGAACTGGAATTATTTATACCGCGTATAAAAAAGGAGTATTAAAGCGCCTTTACGTTCTTTTGGTTATTCTTTATTAATATTTTTAAATGATATATTAAGGAGTAAGAAATATAGCAAATTTAAGTGCCAAAAATAGTCTATCTTACATAGTGAGTTTATCTAATTCTATTTTTTTTTTGCATTTATACTATCTTTTTATTTTTTGTCTTAAGATAAGAATGTCTAAATGTCAATTTTAATATCGACAACGTTCAAAAAACCATCAACACTTACAAATTACAATCACACATTAGAGTTACAGATCCTATTAAAGAAGGCTAAAAATATAAATAAAAATCGGGTATAATTATATTAACAACTCTAATTAGAACACATATTTTATGTAAATATTTAAAATGAACATTAAATTTGTTCTAAAACGTTGAAAAAATATATAAACTGAGATAAAGGAAGAAAATCGTGGCTCCTAGACGTTGTAGATTGCCATTCGGAAAAGAGATACATACTACTGCTTTTTTTAGTCAGTATTCCAATGTTAAACAAGAAAAACCCTCGTTAGTTTCTTACAACGGAGGGCGCAAAACCATGCGAAATTTTGAGAACACTTACGGCAAAGTTTGGGAATAACACTCTTAAAAAAAGTCAAGTGTACGCGTGGTGTAAGCAACTTTTAAGAGGACTAGAAATAATCGTAAATGAAGATCATCGACGAGGACTAGCGTTGATGAGGAGAATATTTGAATTGTTCACTGCCTTCTCAAGAATGACGGCCGCTTAACAGTTGCTGTATTTAATAATGTTTAATATTTTTTATGATTTAATGTAATCGCAATTTTCCAGTCCCGGCATTTACCTTATTAGAAAATTTGGGTTAACCCCCAAATCAAGGCGATCAACTTGAAGCCGCTTATGAATTACTTAATCTATTTAAATCTACTACTGCAGTCTCTAGCTACTTAGCCTTTAAATCTTTAAATTTTGCATCTTGTAGAAGCCCAATTTTTTATAATTCTTGTGCGCCTATCTATTTTGCTTAGTACTTGCGTGAAACCGCCCACACCGGTTCGCGAATTTTGTAAAAGTCATCCACCGCTCGCTTACTATCAGACATTTTTTGATCTCATTACATTTTTGTGGTCATTTCTACATTTTGATGGCAGAGCTCTTCTCTGATTTTCACCCGATATTGTCCTTCCCGTGGCAGCTTATCAGAACGTGTTCATTTATTTTTAATTATTTTCCAAATCCCAGATTTTAAGTCGAGTTACATGCCGATTAAAACTGTCGATTATAAAGAGGAGTACCATGCACATTGCTCCGTTCCCGTTGCTTGTCTGCTCCTATCTAATTCTATTTGGCAGCAACTAATCTTTGCCACTTCCAGAAAACTATCGCAAAAATTAGTTGTTCTTATGCTCCAGCCACTTTGAGCCAGCGTTTCAATGTACCCCTCGGCAAAATTAAGTTAAATATCAATCTTGGCCACCAGCCTCTATACAAGGCTTCAACGTTTGGTAATTTTATGCTATTAATAATAAGTAGTGCGAAAATAATCTAGAAATTGTTCTACACTTGTTAATGTATTTCTGGCAATTTGAAATTGTTGCGAGTACATAGGGTGATATAAAGCTTGATTCCACAAAATAGCTTTTCTGTAATAGCTCTTATTGCCTTTTTGTAGATCTACAAACACTGTTTCCTCTTTACGTAGTCTGTTTCTGACACATATGTAAAATAGCAAAGCGTACTATCCGCTGAAGAAATAATAACGTTAATTTTTTGAGACGCGACCTTGGTTAGCAGATTACCTTAAAAAATGGGAAATCATTATTAACGTATACGTTATGATAATTTTGAAGAAATTAAACGTAACATTGCAGAATAGATGGCTGTAACTATGCACTGATGCATCCAATTCATATAAATAAGCAAAGTTGACTGAACTAAATTGTCGCGATGTTTCTCTTCTTCTTTGATTTCTAAATTTTTTTGTTTCCAAAACTAAAATGTTTCTGCTTGAATAAAATTTAAATTAAAGGATGTTTCAAGATTCCCTAAAACACATTGTAGCAAATGCAGTGAACTATCAAGCTCAAATAATAAAATTATTTTACTCACACTCATTTGAAATAATCTCATTAATATTAGTTAAGAAGTTTTTTTTACCATAAAAAGTGTTCTAATAGCCGACCTAGAATGTATACAAGTGGAAAATTAGATATGAAGAATAGAAATAAAAAGGTTTATTAAATATTTAAAAATGGGATAATCAACAAATAGGAATTACGCGCCATAAAAACTAACAAATAAAAATATATTACCAAAATCTATTAACCGAAAACTTGAAAAACAATTACAAGCATGAAAAATAATAAAGCAGTCGAATAAACAAAAAGTGTCTCTAGTAGATTTATTGAATTATAATACCATACTAACGACATACTACGACGGGTCAGTAAGAATTTCCGTATGAGACTCAGACAATGTGTACAAAATGATGATCGCCATCTTCTTCTTCTTCTTCTTCTTTCTAGCCCTCATTCGTCCATTGTTGGACGAGGGCCTCCCCCATTCGTTGCCAATTTTCTCGGTTCTGTGTGCTTCTTCTCCATCCTAGTCCAGCTGATCTCTTAATGTCATCTGCCCATCTAAGTTGTGGTCGTTCTCTGCTTCTTCTAGCTTCCCATGGCCTCCACAGCTGTATTTTTTTGTTCCATCTTTCATCGTTCTGTCTCATAGTGTGAACGTAAAATCTCAATTTAAGTGAGGCTATGTGTGCTGCTACATCTATTACTCTAGTTTTTTGTCTAATCCATTGTATCTTTTTTCTTTCTGTCAATTTCATATTCAGCATCTGGTGTTCCATCGCTCTCTGTGCTTTTATTATTTTGTCCATATTTCGACTTTGTCAATGTCCAGGTCTGGGCGCCGTATGTCATTACCGGGAGAACACATTGGTTAAATACTTGACTTCATAATTTAATCGGTATTTTCTGGTTCTTCAGTACATGCGATGTTTTTCCAAAGGTAACCCATCCTAATCTAACTCTCCTATTTATTTCTTCCGTCTGGTTTTCTTTATTTATTTTTATTACCTGTCCAAGATATATATATATATATATATATATATATATATATATATATATGTTTCCTTCGATTCCAATAAGTATTTCCTCGTTGCTGTTTGACGTTATTTTTGCTTTTGACATACTCATTTTCAGTCCTATCTTTTCTGATTCTTTATATAGGTCTTATGTCTTGGAGGTTATCTTATATTAACAGTATGTCATCTGCGAATATCAAGTTATTCCTCTGTTTTCCCAGTTCATTTTCTTAAAGATGTCTTCTAGCGCCGTAATGAATAGTTTTGGACTGATCGTATCTCCTTGTCTGACTCCTCGTTCTATAGGGATTGGGTTTGTGTCTTTATAGAGCTCTATTATACAGCCGGCCTTTTCATATATATTGTGTAGTAGCTGTATATATCTGGAGTCGATGCGGCTGTTTTGTAGGCTTCTTTCAATTGCCCATCTTTCTACTGTGTCGAAAGCTTTTTCATAAGCAACGGGTATGAGATAGAGTGGTAAATTGTACTCATTAGCTTTTTCAATTAATGTTCTAATGGTTAATAGATGGTCGTTAGTTGAATACCCACTGCGAAATTCCGCCTTTGGTTGGTATTGGTCTAGTTTGTTCTCCAACCTGTTTGTTATTATTTTTGTCAGGAGTTTATATAGCTGTGATAAAAGGGTTATTGGGCGATAATTTTCTAATAGTTTTCGGTCGCCCTTTTTGAAAAGTAGTATAATCTTTGCTGTGTTCCATTCTGATGGTATCTGTGCTCGATGTAGGCATTTATTAAACAGTATCTTGAGAGATGTTGCTAATGTTTTTCCTCCTGTTTTTGGCAATTCGATTATTATGTTACCTTTCCCTGGTGCCTTGTTATTTTTGCCTCTTCTTATTGCTTCTTCAATTTTATCTTCTTGGATATCTGGTAGTTCTTCTGAATTGAAATTCATAATTTTCTTTTTTAATTGTTGCTTTATTTCTGTTGTTGGATGTTTTGTTAATCTATATAAAATTGTATAGAATTCTTCAGTTGCTGAGATAATTTCATCTCTGTCTTTTATTTCTTTTCCATTGTGTTTAACTGATGTTATTTGCGCGCGTCTATTTTCCCTTCTTAGACATTTTATACCTTTGTTACGTTCTATAAATTTTATAATTTGTTCTTCGATTTTTTTGTACTTGTCTTCTTTTACCTTTTTTCTTATCAGTTTGTTTAGCTCTGCAAACTGTACGGTTCCACGTTTATTTTCCCTAATTTGTATTCTTCTTTTTCAAATAGTTTTTTTGTGTAGTCACTTATCCAGTTTGTTTTAGTTCGTTGTTTTTCCGCTACTTCTTTTCCTGCTTCTACTGCCACTACTGATGTTGTTATGATTGTATTTATTTCTTCAATACCTTTATCGTCTGACATATTTTTTTGGTGTAATTTAAGATAACTTTTGTTGGTACTCATGACTCCTTTGCTGTAGTCAGAAAGTATCTATTTTTATGGTGTTTTTTGCTACCATCTTAAGTCGGTCCATTTTTGTGTTTATTTTTGTGTCCCCTTACTAGTCGGTGGTCGGTCCCAGTAGAAAATGTGTTTATCACGGACACATATGTTATTATTTCTTTATGAGAGGATAGGATGTAATTTTTGGTTGCCCTATTTGGGGACAACCAAGTCCATTTTCTCTCTGGCCTTTTGTTAAAGAAAGTGTTCATTCAAACAATTTATTTTGTTCTAGGTATTGTATTAACGTGTATCCTCTTTTATTTCTATTCCATAGTCCAAATTTTCCAATTTCTTATTCTTTTATTTCTAGCTTTTTTCCTATTTTAGCGTTAAAATCTCCTATGATTAAGCTATATCGGGTATTGTCGTCTCTTATCGCCTACGTGATTTGTTCATAAAATAGTTCTATTGTTTCATCTGGACATGTAGATGTTGCGGCATATACCTGTATAATTTTTAGGTTAAGTTTGTTATTAATTTTAAGTATTAGATATCCTACTCTATTCGATATTCCTATAAATTTTTTGATGTTGTTGGGGACTTTTTTCTTCACTATAAAACCAATGCCTCCTTCTGTTATGTTGTCGTCTCCTTTGTAGTATAGGGTTTCTCCAGATGGTAATTCTATTAATTTTTCACCTTTTCTTCTGACTTCGCTTATACCTAAAATATCCCATTTTATTCTTTTTAGTTCTTCCTGTAATTCGTATAGTTTTTCATCTTGTCGCATAGATCTTATATTGTATGTGCAGATGTCAAAGTGTGTTATATTTCAGTTTAACTGGGTTCTCGTCAGTTTTTTGCCTCCCCCAGAATCATTGAGGCAGGCTGCTAATTCAGCGAGGGATTCTGGGCTTGTAGCCCTACCCTCCTGGGGTATTTGTGTTTTGTTAACTGACATTCAATTATTTTTTTATTTTTCTTTTTTTGTTGAGCGGGGGGAAATTTGGCGATAAAACACCGCGCTCGCCGGGCGTCTTAGTGAGTGAGCTGTGTCCCATCTTTCTCGGGCTCTGGTCGCTGCGGTTGATTTATATAGATTCTTCCGTCACCGTTCCTGTCGATACCTCCCACCTCTAGGGTATCCGGCTCACTTTAGGTACTTCATTAGTAAATAGCTGTAGTGTGCCCCTTGCTAGTTTTTGTCCGCCCCGGGTATTTTATTTCCCCGGTACCCTCCATATGCGGCGGGCATTCCCCTATCCACCACCTGGGGAGGCACCCGATAGGGAATCTAGCAACCACTCACGCCATCTTACTGGAGTAATATTTAATAAGTAAAAGTTATTTAGCTTTTATACCATTTACCATTTTTACTCTTAACATTTGTTGCAATAAGTGAAAAATAAAACATTTTTTCATTCATTTTTAATACCTACAAATAGTGCGGCTTGACTGCCCCGCCATGTATATATAAATGAGGTACTAAAAGAATGAAAATTGAAACTCCAGATAACAAAAATTGTGTATAGCAAAAATTGTTTGTATATACTCCTTTCATATGATAATTGAATGGATAAAAATTGGAATTTAGACACAGAAACCAGGAATCCAGTTAGTAGATAAACTTTGACCATCATAGAGTATCTACTCATTGAGAGAGCTTTATTTCTAATTTTAAGGTAAATAATTCTACGGGAAATATATGAGCAGGAGTTATTGATTTACAAAAATTATTTTATGGTCGATTTCTTTACGTATCGCAAGTACCAATGATTTATCACCCTTCGTATAGTCAAAAAATATTCGTACATGCAGCTTGACTTTTGTTTGCCTGTTTCTATGTCTCGTGTAGTTTCTACTGCAGTCACCACACAAAGTATTTCGTAAACTTTTTGAAATTCTTTATAGTACTGGTCCTCTGTTGAGAGAATAAGGTTAACTGTTTTATTGATGGCCGTACAGACCGTTTATATGTTTTGTTGGTTTAGTATAATATGTATTCTCCTGTCTAGGCCTTTAATCTAAAAAAGAATGCTTTTACTTATTCTAGGCAGTGTGGTAGCAACTTTTGTTTGAAGATAAGTAAGAAAAAAAAGTAAATTTATCGTAAATTTTATATCGTGTAAAGTTTGTTTATGTAGAAAAATAATTGGTATTTGAAGTGTACCTTATCCATGAGGCCAAATAATAATAATATCATTGACCTTTATTATCCGACGAATGGTTTTTAAGAGAAGAGAAGTAAGGGCTTTTATTACAAAATTTTTCATAAATAGATTGCTACGACAACTGATAATGAAAAACTCAAGGAGTTTAATTTGGCGTTAAAATTTATTTTGAACGGTAAAATAAAATGGATAGGCAACAGTTGTAAAGTCTCATAGATGAAAAGATTGGCAAAATCGTCTTTAGTCATGGGAAAGAAAGATGGTAGGAATTTTGGACGTGTGATAAGGCCCACTCTGTAAGAGGCTAAAATATGATGGTTAAGTATTTGTTTGGATTGTATATAGGGGAACTCGAGGCACTAAAAATATTGCATAAGGGAGCATTTTTCCTGTGTATTTTTAAAAGACTATATAATTTTCAGATTTTTGAAAATATTTCTCGAGGTATCTAGGAATAAATTTAAGTTGGTAATGAGGGTCTTGATTTTTATTTCTACAAAGGCTTGTTACTTAACAATAAACAAGTGATTATAGTAGATACTTTATATACTGTAGAATTATCTTCGTTTGTCGGTAAGATTATTACGTTTTCATTGTCTTAGAGTTTTAGGACTTGTAATAGAGAAGGTTTAGTATTGGGTTTAGATGACTCAGTTGTTCATAGCACTTTGGCTACATATTGTTTTCGAAGAGTTTGGTATTAGAAGATTTTATCTGTAATATATGTTCGCTGGGGTGACTCTTGACTAATTCCTTAACTTCCATTAATTAATAATCTTTCTTGTTTATATATGGTAATAAATTATTATGGTTGAATAATAGAACTTTAATTAGTAAGTAGACTAACCAATATAATAAAAATTACATCTTATTTCATTGGAAACTTTTCTTCATTTTTTCCTCGATTCAGGATCAACATTTTTAGTGTTAAAATTGCTAACTACGATAAATCTTTTCTTAAGATATTATAAACATATTTTATAATTTTTATATTATTATGTTTAGGTAGACAGTCTATTATTCCAACCATCAAATTTTGTTTACTAAATTTAACGCCAACTATATTTAGTTGTGCCTTCACACTTTGCAAATGGCAATTCTCGTAGAATTAATAAATTTTTAGATAATAACCACACATCCATCTCTAGTCTGATGATCCGGATAGACTTTTGAGCATAAGCAAGAATTGCGAAGTTTAAATGTGTTTTCGAGACTAAATATACGTCAGTATGTTTTTGTATTCTTGGCTTTTATTTAGAACGACATTAGCATTCCGTGTGGCGATCCTTAGCTCTCGCCGAGCCATAACTTATTTCTTTGTAAGAAAAGCCCCAGCGCTCCTGGTTTCCAGTCTGTTAAGTCTACATTAACTTATTTGGTATATATTTTGCATTATTTATAGTATTAAAGTTCTAACTGCTAGTGTAGACCATTTATTTGCAATTGTTTGTGTATAAGAAACTTGTAATTTAACTATGTTAGAATTAGATTCCTTCGACTGGAAAGGTAGTTTATTTTTTAACTTTAACAGCATTATCCCTTTTCGTTTGAAGTTTTGTGACGACGAGACATTTTCAGTAATTGGAAGAGTGAGCCTCAAAGTAATCTATGCATTCAGCAGGGATTGTACTAAACTTAGTGAATTTCTTTCTTAAATGGCTATCAGCACATTTAACTTAATTAGGAGTGTGTCTATATCTTTGGCATTTTAGAATGTTAAGATGAGTTTATTTCCCTTTACTGCTACAATTTCAATCTTTATATACCAAATATTTTATTAATGTTCCTAGAATTATCAACACATGATTAAAACGACAAAATAAAACGATTAACTGTTTTTGCATGTTTTTAGGATTTATTAAATGGTTGTTGGTAAATACAAGTAGGGAGATAGGGGAGCATTCAACCATAAATATTTAAAGCGTAATTTGGTGTTTGAATTATAAGTAACATCAAAATAAACCTCCATTTGACAAAAAATTGACATATTTATTTCATTGTCAATTGGTTCATTGCTCATCACCCAAGAGAATTCGTCCAATCAAGATTATTAATTACAGAACATGTAGAAAAGGCAAATATAAGCTTAATTATATTTAAAGGATATTTATTGTAACTATTTTACATTTAAAGCTGAAAATTTATATCTCGGTGTAGTCTCGTTGGGGGATTGGCTCTGAATTAAGTAGGGGTTAATCATAACTCTGGTAGGCATACACTGGGAGAAGGGCCTCAACCCCTACATAGGGCGTTGCAATGGCTTATAGGGAACGTTCCTATAGATATATAAAACACATGACAATAAGGCTAGTCCAAATAAGCACCCACGAATCAACTGAGGCAAGTGGCATCTGTTTCATAATGGTAAGTCACAAACAGCGCCGGATCCAGAATAGGTGGCTGAAGGAATAGGTCCTCCAAGGAGGGGGTTATGGCGTTAGGGCTAAACAACCTAGCACATAGAAAGTCTAATGGAAGAAGAGGAAGAATAGCAGTATGAAAAAGAAGAAAAGTAGGAAAAATTTTCCCCCGATGGTAACCTACACCTTAAATCGAGGAAGCCCCAATAAACACAGGAAGAGGGCAGTTTTGCATGATATTCTTAGAAACCAAGTTTAAATCTCAACCAGAAGAAGAAGACAAGCAAAAGAAGAGAAACTGTAATGGGAACATGAAATATTTAAGAATGGAACACTAACGATAAAGAAGTGGTGGCAGAATTTAAACGATTGAAGCTAGATATAGAAGTAACTAGTAAAACAAAAAAAAGGAAATAGTACAGAAAGTACAGAGGACATAATACATTGTTGAAGCGGAGTGAAGAAGAAATAAAGAGTTCAAAGCAGGAGTGGCTATATTAAGATATTAAGAAATCATACGGTAGGATGATTAAAAACTGGGAGCCATTAAATGAAAGAATATACAAACTAAATATCAAAATCTATGGAAGAGACACAATTATCTTGAGGTATATGGACCAAATAACAATAACCCAAAGTTAAAAAAGGAGAGGTTCATGGATACTTTAAAGCAAGAGTTGGATAATATTAAAACAACTCAAGAAATTATAATTGCTGGAGACTCAAACGAAAGAATGGGAAGGAGGAAGAACGATGCGACAGTAAGCCAATTCGGAGAAGAGTTCTCAATAAAAACAGAATAATAGAGATATTTGAAACAATGGGTCTTAAGATAATAAATGATTTGACCAACATAACGATATTTATAAATGCACCTGGGTACAACCAAAGGGAAATATTCGCTCCATTATTGATGACATCATTGTCAGAAGAAATACTATTTTGACAATAACTGACGTCCGAGTTAAATGAAAGGCAGAATGTGGCACTAACCATAGACTTCTGATAGCCAAAATGAGGTGTGAATGGAACAGACAAACAAAGACAGTTAAAAATAAAAATAAAGTTTAAAATATACCTTCTTCAAGATAAATCCATAAGGTAGCTGTATTAAAACAGACTAGACAAAAAATTAACTGAATTTGTGTTTACAAACGTAGAGTATACATACTTACACATAAAGGAAAGAATTAAATAGGCGACATTGGAAGCACTTGGAAAAAATTCAAAAGGAATTTCTCAGATAAGAATAGAAGTAATAAAAGAAAATAAATAGGTATACGCAAGATGGTTAGCTACCAAAGTATAATTGGATTACAAATTATACATACAGAAAAACAGAGAAGTTAAAAGACTCACAACTAATGAGAAAAACGATTAGCAGCAGAAAGAATACCAAATCATAGACCAACATATAGAAGGAGCACAGAATTTAGAGACATGGAACATTATGAAATCAACAAAAACAAATAAGAAAAAAAATACATACCATACATAAAAGAAGAGAAATGGCTAAAAAACTAGCAAGAGCTACTGACAAACAACAGAGAAAAGTTCCAAGAAAAAGACAAATATCGAATATTGGAAGACAACCAAGTTACAATAACTCTGATAGACGTACAGAAGGCACTTGGCGGCGGGATTTAAAGGAATAGTGCGGAACCTGATTAAAAATGCACTAGAAAAAACTACAGCGCATAATCCAAAGAACGTTTCAAGCCATAATAAACGGAGAGAGTATATCCGCAGAATGGAAATCCCAATGAAGGTTACTAATTCACGTCTTTCGACAGAAGCAGCTTGACCCACTTGATTTTTGCTACAAGAGGCAACCACCTTTACAGGTTTTATAACCGTTATTAAGCCGGTTTCATCTAAATTAACAATTATCTACGGAGGAAATTTGTAACAATCCAAGACTGTCTTTAAATTTTCGTAAAACTGGTCAACCTTGTAGTTGTTAAACGCAGTGCTTCTAGTCAAGCTAGTACTTTAGGTTTTACTTAAGGGTAGACTCCTATAAAGGGCCATAAAACCCCACCTCCGTCCTTTCTTTGCCCGGTTTGCCTCATGCCATTCTTTAGGAATCTTGGAATTAGGCAACGCTTTAGCATATTCGTAAACTAATTGTTGAATTTATAGGTAAGTTAGGCCAGAGTTAAAATCAAAACCTTAACACTTGTCAGTTGGTATATTTACTAAAGTATTGAAGTATATCATCTGCCTGACCGCCGTTCCCTGAATAGTCTAGATTTTGAAGGTTGCCTCAGATAATATTTTGCTGCAATTTTTGATAATATTCTTTTCATTCTGATCTGTTGATTAAAACAATTACTTAATTATGTATATATTATATAATTTAATTAAAACAATTTGTTATTGCTTGTTTTATTATATTTTTATTAATACTTTAAGTATGCTGGACGAATGCTCCCTACCTCACCGATTGGCGTGCAAGGTTCTTCTAATTCGAAATGAATTATTTTACGGTAAAAACGAATTTATAACTAAATATGCAACATTCCTAAAACACAGATTAACTTAGTGTAACTAAAAGTTTTCAATTTATTGTCGATTAACTTCGTCACGAACGTCGATATTTATCTTCAAACACTATGAAGTAATGTTGCCAATAGTATCCTAATTAATATACTCCCTTTGGCCGAATGCTTCCTTATTTGCCCTACAGCAGATTTATTTAAAATGGCCACCCTTAGCCTCCACATAAGCTTTAACAATTGCGAATCACTCGTCTATGGCAGCACGCACTACATCTATTGGGAAAGTATTGACTACAGTTATCAGAGCTTTCTTCAAATAATCAACATTAGAGTATGTTTTTAAGCAAAATATGCTTTCTAAAAGTGCAATATAATGGGTTGAGGTCTGGGTTACTAGAAGCCCAATCCTCTACTGTTAGAAAATGAGGTACGTTAGTGCTCAATCAGGTTTGAGTTAAGCGTGCTTTATGGACGGAGGCGTAATCTTGCTGAAAGATCAAAGGCTCACTTCTAAAAGACGTATGATTTAGAGGTTTCATTATACTTTTCAAAACATTCTGTCGATACACATTGGCCGAAGTTTTGATCCCCTTTTCATAAAAATAAATATCCGTAGATAATCATAATATCATAACATTATCTTACGAAACCGTTAGAGCTGCTAGATTATTGTCTCTCTAAATCCATGAAATTAGCCGAGATGCTTCTTTAGCGGATCTGGCATATACTCTGACATTTTGTTTGTTGAAAAGTTCCTAATACTGTAAATTGTTTTGTATTTGTAAATAGAGATTTTCTGGAGTCATAATGTGCTTATTCAGTCAACAGCCGCTTTGCTTTTCGTCTCCAACTTCTCTTTAAAGCACCTTTCACACTCATATCATTCTAAATTGGAGTTATTTATCACTGTAATTGATTCTCTGCTCTGTTTTGTTGCTAATATTGACTTTAATTTAATTATTATTTAACATGCTTGAATTACATTTAAACTTACTGGATTACCATTTGCTTTGACGTCTTCATAATGATCCTTTGCGCAATAGATGCTGGGTTAGTAGAGTTTCTGTTGCATATATTTCCTTATTATTATTTACTTTTTTATTTTTGCCATAGACAATCTGTTACCTCGCAACAAGGATTTTGATCTGCGCGAATCAAACGGACTATAAGATTGTTTTTGAATTTTGCCAGATTACTTATTTGAAACTGTAGATTTTTAATCATCATAATTTGTTATCATTAATATTCATTTATGTTTGCCATATCGTCATCGCGATAGCTATAACGACTCCGCTATAGCTGCCGCTGAGTTGCCGGATATTACTTAGAATAAAGCGATAGCATTGCGACTTCGAATTGTAAACACTTTCGATTTCGTCTAAGTTATAATATTGTTTCTGTAATTATTGATCTTTATGTTACAACAAATTCTTATCTTATACATATACTACGCTTCTTATGCAAGTGTATTAACCTTTGATTGCTTTGAAATTTATTACCGAGCATTAAAAATATGTATTTTCGTATATTTTCTTCCAAGAGATAATAAATAAAAGAAAAGTGATAAATAATACAAGAAAGGAATTTGGCAAATAAATTAATTTCATAAATTTCACCAGCAGAGTCATACGCATACTGCTGTACCAGCGATTAAGGTCTGACCTGCGTATCGAAGAAAGCTGTGGTGATATGAGGTCTCTTTCCAATCCAGATTCCTGCAACCGCCAGAAAAATCCATCTTCTTGGCAGGTATTACTCCTGGGTGAATATAAATAATGTTCTGGCTTTTAAGCTGCCCGATTCCGTTGCCGTTTTCGACGAATCGCTCCGCCGAAACAAAGTCGAAGAGCTTTACACACGTTATAAAACATGCGACACCATTTCCGAAAGCGCAGCAATAGCGATAGCTCTGAACGCTTAAGCACTGCCCCGCTCCATCTATTATGGAGCTTTGCTTCCAGATTCGAAGTGTCGAGGAATGCCGCATTAATCTCTTTTTAATTTCAATGTTGGAGTGGGACGTAAGCGACGAAGCGGCGTTTTTAATTCCGTGCCATGAGTTTTATCCAAACTGACTTTTATAGGAGGTGCTGCAGGATTTGCATGTCGTCTTGTTTTTAATATAACCCAATTCTTCGAGGAATATCCGACACAGATTGGGTCAACTGCGTCCGCATATCGGTCTTTAAGTTGCGAGGAGTTGGACCGAATCGATTCTAGAGCTAAGCAAGTGTATCATCTCTCGCTGAGTTTTTTTTGCGTTCGCTAGACATTTCAATTTTAAATATCCACTTTACTATCTCCTTAAAGGACGTCGATTGATTATCAGGCGACTTTCCGCTTAAATTCCTCTTTATTTCCGAATACATTTATTACCCGCTAGCTCACTATATATATATTGCGCTTTAAACTGTGAGATAACTTGAAGTAGAAACGAATATTAAAAGTTCTTTTTATAATTTTAAGCTTCTGTTTGTTTTTGCAAATATTTTATTTTGCCAAACAAATTATTGTATTTATTTTGGCAGAAATTTCATCAGCCCTGCATAAAAATTTATATTTATTAGTTTTTCAATTGAAATCCCCTATCTTACAGTCCGGGTTAATGTAGAAAAAAAATTATTTAAAAAAATTTTCAAATACGTGGGTACGTTGTACTCCATCAAAACAAAGATGGTGTTGTAGCAATAATGTGTCCAGTCACCACCGGCATCGATAATTGCTTAGCAACTTCGAGGCATGCTTTTGACCAAATTGATGGCGTATTCATTCGGCAAGGATAAAATGATGACGCATTTCTTGTGTTAACTACTTCAAAGTAAACGTTTTTCTTCCACAAAGCTTATGCTTGTTTGTACTCTGACATTCTCAATCGGATTTGCATCGGGCAACTGTGACGATCAATCAGGTGTAACGATACCAGACTGCTGTTTCTACTCGTGTTTGGGGTTGTTGTCCTCTTGTAGAATAACAAATATTTCTTATAAATCTCGAGCATTTAGGTTGTGTGTAAATAGATGTAACGTTCCGAAACCGAGTTTTAAAAAGCAGCCCCTAAGATGCACTTTTATTAGGTGTTTAACGGTACCAACCTGTTAGTTGAGGTTGACAAAGCTCGCGGGACGCTAACACATCCCCAAATAAAAGCTTTGTCTGTAAAAATCGCTCCAATCTCTGTTGATATTGTCTTTTACCCAAGCAAGTCGCATCGTCACAATTTTTACCTAACAAATGTTTCTTCACTGAACTACGGCATTTGATATTATGCGCACGGAGATCGGTTCGGATAGTTACGTATGATATATCTACACCTTTCTGTTTTATTTTTGCTGCTTCTTGGTGCAATGTTAAGTCAGGGTTTTGTAAAAACAAGCTGACGATCTATTAGGGGACGCTTTGACTATCGAGCCGGCAAGTCATCGCCCGTTTTTGTTTCCTTATATCTCTGTACCCAATTGCTCATGAATGTTTTCGACTTGTTCATGTATTTAGCAGCCGTTGCATGAGACATTTTTAGAGCTTTCGGGTTGGTACAGAGGAACACAGCCCGTAGTGCAACGCGTACGCGGTACTCATTGTACTTTACGCGCTTCTCTAGCACGAATTCAATGGCAACTAAATTTTTTGTGACAAAGCATCAAAGACAATGGTTTTCTCTATAGGCCCACGAAATAATTAGAGCGTTACCTTTTACCAACTGCTAATTATGCCAAAACCAATATTACTTAACTAACTGTACTTACAATTAGTATTTTATTAAAATCAACTTATGCAGTAACATTGTCTTCTGTATGTTAGGTGTGTATGTGTGTGGGGGGGGTGGTAATAAAGGGAAAAATCTTGGTATGTGCTTTTGTATGTTTATTTATCTTTGGATTGGTTAACGACACATTTGTTAGTTCATAAATTCTATTTTTTTAATCGTTTCGCTTTTAATTTTATTCTAAAGTGAGGTACAAAATCTGCTTCGTTTTATAAATGTCAATAAAATACACATAAGATAGAAGAATATACGAGTAAACCAATCTAAAATGTGTATACTTTAGATTAGTTTTTCAAGATATATTTTTTCTTTTAGTTTTTTTTATTTTTGCTATTTTAATTTTTTAAATTGTTAATTCTAGTCATTTGCATCGAAAATCAAATTGCGATTGACTAATCTCGTCTTCAGATGTTTGTCTAATTTTATAGTAGGAATATTTTCGATATCTGAGGCGTCAAGCTGATGACTCTCTATAACCTTGACACTTTTGAGATTTTGGTTTCTTTGGTATCATTACGAAAGTCGAGTGCAACCACTCCTTTGGTACACTACCATTTGAGTATATATTATTATACAATTCTGTCAAGCTTTGTGTACCAGACTCTCCCCTATATTTAAAATATCCCACTGCCATATTATCGTCGTTTGCAGTTTTTCAGTTTTATCCATTTGAATTACATATAAAACTTATGATTTAGATAAATATGAACCTTCAGTGGATATTGTATTTGAGTTACTAACACTTCTCGTATCACTAAACAAGATCAGGGGGCGAAACGGTAATATACACAAATGTTGAAACTCATAAACACCTTGGAAACTCAAACTCAGACCAACCAATCAACTATGAAGGTCTCAGCACTCTATATATTATCGTTCATGAGATATGTCACTTTAAAATAAAAAAAGCAGGAAAACCCCCCTTAGGGGTGTTTCAATGGGTCGGGTTTATGAGACATTCCTATTCTACTTTTTAATGAGGAGTTCAAAAAAGGTGGTCAGAAGTTTCGACCTAATTGTACAATTGATCACTATACTCAATTGTATATATTACCTCTAATTACCTTTAATAATTCTTCTGTATATTTTTTTATACTCTCTTTTTCTCTTGCACGTCCAACACTTTCCAATTTTTTTCGTTTCTTATATTCATTGCTATTTGCTTTTTATAACATCCTTGCATACTTGCACTTTTCTCTAATTATTTTTCTTTTGATTCCTTAATTTTTGTAATCTAGTTTTCCATTCGCATTTGTATCTTTTTGATGTTTCTTTCTCCTTTTTTCATTCATAAGAACTGTTATTTCTTCCGTAATCCATTGTTTGTGGTCTCGATTTTCTTGAGCCTGGAGTATTTTGTCCTGTTTTCTTTAGAGATTGCTTAAGATTTACCCAAGTTCTTTCACTTTTATCTTGTGCTGTATTTTAGTTTCTCCCATTCAGTGTTATTATTCATTTTCGGCTTTGCTATCTTTTTAAACTTTGTCCTTATCTTTATTATAACTTGGTTTTAGTTTGGTACGATGTCAGCACATAGAATGTCTTTGCACTCAAAATACTGTTTCTAAAATGTTTATTTGCCAAAATATAATCAATTTGGTTCCTAATGATTTGCTATTCTGTGTCTTGGTATTTAGGTATAAAGTTTTTTTGTGGAACCAGTTGTTTAATATTACTAGGTCATGTTTTTAACAGAACTCTAATAGTCTTGTGCCTATATCGTTCTCTTGCCCAATCCAAAATTACCCATAATGTTTACTTCTCTTTCTCCTTCTTGCTTGGCATTGAAGTTTACGACTAGTAAATTTACGTTGCTCTTCTTTATTAGCTTGTATGTATATATCCGTTATGGTTTTATAAAATTTTTCTACTTCTTTATCTGTAAGAACATAAACCTCTATGATGTTTATATTAGCCGGTTGAACGAAGACGCTGGTGTCTCTCCTTTTACATGTCAGCTAGAAAAATCTACCGCAGACTCACTACAAGCTTGAACTTGCTACACGATTGTTGAAAGCATATGAAATGAAGCTGTGTTTATGAGGTGCGTCACCGACCAATTTGTGCTAATATTTAACGTAAAGCTCAGTGAATCTGCTAAAAGGTTACAATGGACTTATGAAGGACATTTTCTATCTAGGGAATAAATGTTCAAATGGCACAAATTTTTTTTAGAGAGTTAAGAAGAAATAGAAAGAAAACAAGCTTCTTGCAAGAAGGTATTCAAGCTCAGAAACGGACGACAATGTGGAAAGAGTAAAGACTCTATTGACGTTTAGAATAATTAGGAGTAAATTAGATTTACATAGACTTATCAGAATTTAACATAGGATTTGAGGATAAGAAAAATATGCTCCAAGGTGATTTCAAAAAGCGAAGACGTGTATCTTGATATTTTATACCGCTCGAGCTGGAGTTTCTTAAATACTATTTTCCAAATATTTATATTTACCATTTTTTTTGTTTTGTTACTATTTTTAATAGATATGTAAATCTGTCTTCTATTTCGTACTTTGTTTTTTTTTTAAATGCTATAATGCCGTAGTAATTATAATGTTCGTTATTAGAAAATTCTGTTTTAAGTAACTTTATTTTATTCTACTTCTATAACACAATTCATGTCGTAGTATGTTTTTAAATAAAATATTTTGCAGTTTGAGTTGAAGTTCTCTTAATCTACTTCAAGGATTAATTTGTTTGGCGATTTTTTTTATTATATACATCTTAGTATTATTAACCTCACTCTAGCAATTTGTTTGGATCTTCTTTATAGTGGAGTCCACTCTATAGTAGGTTGAACTGCGGTGACTTCTGTAACATTATTTAAGTGTTTATTGTTTATTTGTTTTTATAAAACCCGGGTTCTGCCTTCTTTTTTGAATTTACAATTTTTTTAAGCGTAAAGTTCTATTTATACTATATATAGATACTTAAGTTTAGTATCTAAATGCCAATACATGTATTTTTAAAATATCTAAATAGTGATTTTAAATATTTTTTTATTTAAGTTTTTTGCTTCATTTAAATACCTTTTTAAAAATAAAAATTAGTAGCAAAACAAACCTTTTCGTACTAGGCTCTCAGAAGTTTACTAAAACTTCCAATAGCTTTAATAACTATAACAACTTATTTAAGCTTATGGTAAGGATGTTTAATCGTAAGTGATGTTTTGGTATTTATTATAAATTGCATTAGTAATACTACAATTTATAAGAGTTAATTGCCCGGATGCAATGAGACGAACGGCTCTCTATCTTTTTGTTTTGTTCTTGTGTAATGGAAACTAATGTAGCATTTGTACTAATTTTTTAATTTTGTGCTGAATTTAAATATAAATAATAACAATAAACCTTAACTTTATCCAGAAATTGTACACTCCTCTTTGCGTCGATATCATAGTAAGAGCTATAGGATTTAAATTTTAATCGATAGAAGTCTAGACTTAATTTTGAGGTCAACTGAGAAAAACAACATGTTAAATATGCCAAGTTTCAACGCATAAATATTAAGAAACTATAAGATAACACTGAACCAACTACTAGGCAAAAGTTAAGAAATATTTTGATAAAAGAAAGTATCAAAGCAGTCAGGATAATGACTTCACAGAAACTACTCTTTTCTCGTATCAACTTTAAGAACTTCATGGTTGCAAGAGCACTATCGTATTCGATTGATGAGTGTAAATCTATCTGCATAGATAATTACAAGCTTTTTCTAGGAACATTTCAAACAAGATATTAAGACTTCTATTAAAAATCTTGTCGTTTTAATTATGAAGGATTAATCGTACATTTAAAAAAATAACGTTTTTTAGAGCAATAAATTTTAAGTCTTTAAACCATACTATAACTTTGTAATAGACAAAAGTATGTATTGTAAGCAAGAAAATTAGATTACCAATTTATAACATACTGGATTTAGTTAGAACCATATGATTACTAAAATTTAACTTAAAGAATGTCCAAACTAACCTCACCAAGTATGGATGAGCCGTAATTTTTCAGGATGAAACTTCTTATGTATTAGTGATTGACTAACCACCTATATCTTTGCACTTACTGCATAAGAATTATTAAAATCAACTTTGGTCAGGTCAGATATTCTTTTGTGTAGATTGTGAAAAAAAAAAAAGATTTTATATATCGCGGATTTAATTTTTCTGTTGTTTTGCTTATTAAGTAATATAGCTTTTCTAATTTTTATAGCTAATTACCAAAGACACCTTAACCGTAGAACGTATGTAAAGTATGCAAATCTTGGGTGAAAGTTGATCAACCTTATGTGCTAGAAATTATGATTACCAACATTAGATTTCAAATTACTGCAAAGTTTTGTTCACTTAGGTTATTTTGAGTAGTGATGACTATTATTACTCTCGTGATAATGATTGTCTTGTGAAGTATACAAATAATAAATAACCTAAGTATTACAAAAGTATCTAGTACAATTGTATTTAGATACCGTAAAGTTATATCAGATACTTTAAAATTGTGATGTCTAGATACCAATATTTGATATTACCTTAGGTATAAATATATTATTTTACAACGTATACTACAACTGATACTGATTAATTTTCGTAAATTGTTATTGCCGCTTTCTTGATAAATTGGTTGTTTCTGAATTGCTAGATTTATGTTCCAAATCTTGGAATTTATGATGTGTTACCATAGCTGTGGTTTAAAATGCCTGTTCTAAAATTCATTTAGAATAATAATTCAAGCACAACCAATTTATATTTATGAATGTGTGATTGTTACATAAAAAATATTTAAGTTGTGTAATCAAAAATTACTCAGTCGTTAGGCCTTGTTCACATATTCTTCGAGTAACAAGATGTAGTAGATGAAGCATATATGCCAGCGAATTTTGTATTTACGCAGTATTCGTAATAAAATCAGCATAAATGAAGGTAAAATAAAGATCTTATTATCTCATCCAACGACTCTAGAAGAGTTGCGATCCGCATGGATTGATAAGCTTCGAATTAAATTACGGTTCTAGTAATTTGTCATTTTATTAAATAGAAAATTTTAATTCATCAGCATTTTTGATATACTGAATAAATGTTAGCTCTAGAGACAAATGTTAAGAAGTGGTGCCTGACTTATTTAAAGGTTTGTTTGAAAATACATATATTTTATGGCCTTTACGTTTTTGATAAAAATGTGGACTATTATTACAGCACTTTGCAACATAAATCTTAGGAAATCTGCAAGCGAAGGGAAACGTATAAACAAACTGTAATTAATGCTACCCTTGAAATATGTGAACAAGTCCGTAAAGTAGTAGTTGTACATATTTTTTTGAGCAAATGTTTGTTGAAAAATGTATTCTTTATTTGAAATTAGTTTAAGGATAGAGGATCATCTTATATTTCTTTGTATTTCGTGGCGATTGCGATTTGAGTTTTCGGAGCGTATGAACGTGCTCTTCCGCTCGGAAATATTCGAGCACCCGTGCGTGCTATTAGCTGAGGTTGGCAGCCGTATCTATATTTGTTGACGTGCAGGGTGAACATTAATGCTTATTTCTTTCAATTCCACTGCAAAGTGATTTTTATTTTCAGTTCATCACAAAACCTAATTATTGCTACTACTACTACGTCGAGAAATTTTTCTTCAGGCGGACCGATAAGCAGGCCTGCAATATCCACAACAACCAACAATATTGGGCCTAATAATTTCTAATGTACCAAATTATACAACTCATTAATACCATAGCAAAATTTTTAACTCACTGAACAGCCATATGTGCACTAAATATTTAAATATTTCTTACTAAAGATATTATTATTTAACCTTTTTATGTTTGAAGCAAGGATACATACCATTAAAAAAATAAAACGATTACTGAACATAACTAAAATAATATAGTCTAATACCGACAAATATATTATAGATAATTAAAGGGTTCATTATTCAGAAGGCGACAATATACAACACCGAAATGAAGTAGGTATAATAATTAAAAAAAAAACAATCGGATGCTGCAGTAATTAATTTTACACTACCATGCAATAGGATTATGTTGATAAAAATAACTAAATAATATTCAAGCATATGCTCTAGCAATTGACTGTAATAATAAAGAAGCACAAAATGTTTACAATGACACCAAAAAAACTATGAGCCAAATAAAACGAAAATAGATCTTAATTTTGATGGAAGATTTAAAGACAGCTAAAATTTTTATACAGTTTTGTCTAGACAATAAACTAATTATCATAAATATCTTTCTTAAACTGCCTAAACCTTGTCTATACACTGGGACAACACCTACCCATATACGTTAATATATCATGCATAATCAAACAGATTCTAATATAGTTAATAAATTAATTCATACTTAATTGTTGAATTCATAAAATACAATAAAAGTAAGGCCTAAGATACCTAAATCATTTAAAAAAAACAATTATATTAAGTGTATATTGAGCAAGTGGAGCGTGTATGTAAAAATTTCAAAGTCAGGTAGGACAAATAATATTGAACCAAATACAAAGAATGAAAAGAAAAGTGGATGACAAAACAAATTGTACACTTAACAAACTACTAACTCAAAGAAATAAATAAGAAATTAAAGAAAAAGTAATGAAGGCAAAAGCCGAATGACTTACATGAAAATGTAGGGAAATAGAGAGGTCTGAAAATCTACATGACTATCACAATGCAAATAAAAGAACCAGAGGCATAATAGGATGTGGAAAAATAAAATAGCTGCTAAATTATTAAATAAAGAAGGCAATGCAATAACCAAGTTTAAAGTCAAACTAAGTTTATGGGAGTTGTTTGTCGGTATTAGAGTCGAAGAGATTTGACAGGCTGTTAATAACAGTACAAGAATTTAAGAATGCAATTAAACAACCAAAAAAAAGAAAGTTGCAGTACAAGGAAAGAAAAAAGTATTGACGAAGTCGTTTAACTTAATATACAATTTAGAAACCATACTATCAGGCTAGTTAAAATATACATTTATTATGTCAAAGGCATTAAAAAATTATTTCTTTAAAAAAATTAGAAAATTAGATAATGAAAGAATCCTACTTAACTAACTATTTAACAGGGTGTTACATTATTATTAGAATTATTCAAAGTCTAGAAATATGTAAAGTAATTTCAAACATAAGTCAGTATTTTCATAAAGTCTGACAAAGTTTGGGACAAAAAACCTGTACACAAAATCACAGGAAGTATACCAAATTAGTTGTACCTTGTACCATTTTCTTCTTAACTTGAATTAGTGATAATATCTATTCTAATTTATTACCACAGTTTTCAGCTTTAGAAGTTAAAGAAAATTAAAGATGAGAAACATGAACAACTTTTTAATGAGAATTTCTGTCTTACAAATCCGTTGAGTTTCTTACAAACTCACTGCTATGATAATATTACATAGTTTTTCTATAGATTCAACATACTCAGTGGCGTGTTTGCTAGACTTTTCCCATTGAAATCACCTACTGTTGCTAACTCGATTCAATTATGTTCGAACTTTTAATAATTTTCTCTCTGATAACCGAGTTACTAAAAATATTTTATTATTGTTTTGTATTTTGTGAAGTTTGCTGTTACTTCTATAAAATGCAAGTATCTTACGGATTGCGTAGACATACATTCCAGTCGTGAGCGAGCTGTAGTATATAATGGCCCGTTTTAAATGATGATTTCGGTACCAAATAAATGCGAATGCTCTCACGGTCGTTGTTTTAATGCATCGTGTTGTTCGTTTTGGGGTTGTTAGGACGTTTTCATAATTTGAATATTCTTTAGCTTTCGTCCACAACTTTAGAAGACAATCTCCTAAAACTAAGTTACAATCCCGTGTATCTCAGTTTACCAAATTTATGATGCAATATGCTCTTAATCACTTGAAGCAAGTTTTCCCTAATGGTATCTTGCAGCTCTTTCAAAAATGCTTTATGTCTTACTTTGTTTGGTAGAACGTGTATTACGAACAAAAAGACGGAGAAGCGCACTTAACCCTGTATTCGCAAATTACTACACGGAGAAATTTAACCTCTGATATAGCTAAGATACGCACTTGGTCATTTTTTATATGAAGATACGGCAAGGAGAACTACCGAACATTTAAATTCAATACCACCGAGTATAAAATTTCTGATACAATTGGAATAGAACAATAAGATTGCTTTTCTATACAAGTATTGAGGTATTGAGGAAAATATACATTTCTAACGCACTGTACAAAAAAGTCGATAGTTTCACAACCAGTCAAATTACCATAGACATAAAAAAAGAACAGTTGTGAAAAACATCGGTAATTAGGGCACTGAAAATATATGATCTTCAGTTCTTAGGTAAGAAATTAAAACATTTAGAACAAGCCTTATAAGGGAATAGCTACCCGAGAACAGAGATAAAAAGACCAATTACACCTAACAGATGAGCACGCAAAACACAACCAAAATCGATCTCAGTAGGTAAAGCTACGGACCCGATAGGGAGAAACTATCTACTACCATCAAAATATAAGACTTTCTTTAACTAGCCTAGGATACAAGACACCCACAGGTTACACCAGGGGTATACTGTATACCATGTTTGTGTGAGCAAATCTACATTGGTATTGAGAGTCGCATGGTTACCATTAAAATAAAAGAATAGCAATGACACGCCTCAAACAAATCAAAAAATTAGCTGGTAATAAATGTGCCTTGAAAAATCTTATTCGCGAGATAGAGTTTGGGCATACACAAGTTTTATCCAATTGCAGGAACTATTATCTGATATTATACAGAGAAGCGGTGGAAATTTCCACATCTTTGCCTACCAGCGCCATCCAATGCCGCTCATGTTCCTACAACTTGAGCAAAATGACAAAGCCATTTTTTATGTGCCAAACGTCTTTGATGTGGCTGTTAACAGAGAAAAAGCCACATAAGAAGAAAATGGTCAGGTCGTTCCACTGCTGTCAGCTTTGCCATCGAATCGGCCCAAAATGCGTGAAGTGCGGTGAAAATCACTACTCAGGGAGTGCAAAAAGCTTTCAATCGAACTTACAACTTGTACTAACTGCTAGGGTTCCCATACAGCTAGCTTTCGGGAATACTTTGCTTTTCCCAAGCCGGGACGCCTTCTGACGACAACCACACCAGGGTGAAGTTACGGTGCAGCGACTAGAGGAGATGCTACTGCAGACCTACGACTGCAGCCAGCTCCACGGCAAACATAGCTAGAATACCAAGAATTACCATTACAAGGCTCTTCCAAAATCATAACGATTACCCAGAAATTTCTCGAGGTGGTTGCGAGACTGCAGGAACAACATTATCACCATCTTTGATATTTTCGAGACTCTCTGAACACCTGGGTCAACATAAAACTCCAACCACTTTGAAAGCGCCTGAAATGGTACATTAACTTCTATTACCAGGGCTTTCCAGAGAAAAAATATTAGGGGCTTAGACCCATGTACCTTGTCAGCCAAGAATGTCACGACATGCCACAATAATTTAGTTTTAGATTTTCTTCTGAAGTTTCCAAATTCTGATCACCGATTAACAGTTCAAGAACAAACGACATGATGCATCATTTGATATGTCTTTGAAACATTTCCAAGTACACATCTACCACTGTCTCTAGACCAAATTAAAATTTTAATTCGCTGCATACTGTTGATTTTTATTGCTGAAACTTTTTATTTTTAACTTACATAAACGTCATTATAAATGGTATGTATGTTGCTTTTTATTTTTTATCTTAATGTGTAGATACAAATTTTTCCATGTTCATAACCTCTTACAAATAACGTACATTAAGATTTATATAGAAGTTGATCCTATGTGTGTTTGGATTGTTCAGTTGTCAAACATGCATGACAACTGTTTAGGTTAAGGTACAAGCTTTTCATGTCTTTTTCTAATTGCAGTGTGCCATCTTCTGAGGAGCGGGGTGGCCGCCATATTGGGCCACAGTCGGCGCACACCGCGAGTCACGTGCAGTCGATATGCGACACAATGGAAATCCCTCACCTGGAGACCCGCTGGGACTTCCGGCTCCGCCGGGAGAGCTGTCTTGTAAACCTCTATCCGCATCCCACGACGCTCTCGAAGGTACGTCGTTTTCGACTTTGCGTGCAGATCGCGCCGGCATTGTTCTCCGATCTAATTTATTTAATGTCTCCAGAGCCGTTATCGCGGAGGCGCCTCTGTGCTCGCTTAGCGGGCGCGCCATTTTAGTAATTAAGTTGTTTAGGCCAGGAGAAATTTTGGGATAAGTGAGGCAAATTAATCACAATGGAGCCGTTGGGCTGCGGATTACGCCCACAGCGCTTCCCGGGTTAATTCTTGTTACTTCGCGGGCATTCGTCTGAAAAATCGAATCAAACTTTCCAAGATTTGCCGATTTCTTTGTGCAACGTTAAATGAAATTTCTGTTCGGCGGCGCTTTCTGGGCTTATTATTGGCAAAGGGATCCTCTTAGGTTTCCCAAGTTTTTTGTCTGATCACGAATCCGTTTGTAAACAAACTGCTTTGAAGAAGAAACTTTCGGGGGGGCAATAATTTGATTGTTAATTTGTTTACATCGTTAAAACTTGAATAAGGTTTTCTTTATAAAAAATAAATTATGCTCACTGCAGTTGGCTTCCACAGGTTTATGTTTTATTATATACTTCAACAATTATGAATTTATATCAACCATTGAAACAATTTTAAAAAAATGGTGTACAAGTATACTTATACCAATCAGAATAATAATGACAAGATATTCTACAAACTATAATTATATATGTGCGAATTCCGTAAAAAGTTGTCACCTTCGTTTATTCTGTCAAGGAGGTGGAGTTGCTTATAAAGTCGCATTATCATTTTTGTTAAAGTTTTCTGAGCTCTGGTTATTGGGTTAGAGGTATTATTACATTGTTGCGGTGTCCGAGAAGACTTAATGTTTGATTAGGTCTCATACGAAAAATTGTTGATATCTCTATGTAGGGTAAATTCAGACACTTACCAAGAAGCTTTTAAAAGAAATTCAGTCTTGGACTAGGTTATACCTATTTTGAGACGCGCGTAGCATTCTCATAATTGTTTTTCCCAGAATTCTCCCATCCCTGATCTAGTAACTATAATACTTTATATTTTTAATTTTTTCAAAATACATGGATTTCAAGTAAATATTTTGTCCATGTCCTAGATGTTAACTAAGTCAGCTTGGAGTATGGTACGTTAATATTGTTAATAGCAATAAGCTAACTGTGTTGATGATGTGGGATAATGGTTACATTTGGCTTTATTTACTTCTATTTTTTATATCTTTTATATCTATTTCGTTTAACTTCCTTGAAGAAGATTTGAGGCATTTTGAGGATCATTATTACATACAAAAACAGCTGTGTCATCGCTGAATTTTCCAATTATTGTATCCATCGTTTGTCAGTAGTGAAAATATAGCAGAGGCCCCAAAATTCTATCCTGAGGTACCCTAGGTATGATTTGGTATGAGTAGTAATGCCCTAATTTTGTTTGTAAATAGCAGCATAACAAGCACGACTAAAATAAGAACAATAAAGGCGTGGAAGAATAGTTTTGTCTTTGATGCCTGACTTATCAAATGATTGTGAGATGTCGAGTAACACCGCTGAACACTTTACACTGGTTTCTATGAAAGTCTAGATAGTTATCCAATGGAATTGCTGTATGTTGAAGTGAAAATTCTGAAACCAAATCAATGTTGCCGAATATGTTCATAAAATAGTGAATCTTGATTAATTCAATTTACTATTGACTATCCCAGCAGTTTAAATGTAATGGGCAATAAGCTGTACGCTTGGATATCGTTTGAAAGTTGCCTGGGTTTTGGTATCAATATAATCTAAAAAACTTTCTCAATAGCCAACCCACTATTTACTTTATTATAATATAATATTATAAATCCATAAAATGAATAGACAATAACAGTGACACTAAAATTTAAGACTTTCTGGAAGCCAACATAGCTTCTTGTCCATGTTATTAGTTTCACGATGAAAGCCCTTAATAAGTTTATGCCCCACACATTGCAGTCGAGGGCATTGCAGTCGGGGCTGAATGGTGGCCGTAAGTTGGGGGACCAAATTACAAATTATTGTATAATTGTGCATGAATCTTTCTTACCTTATGGGTTGGAACGGAGTCTTGTTGGAACATGTGCTCCCGCAAGCTGACAACTCTTTCTAGTACGTTGAGGCACCATGACACCCCATTCGTTGCTCACAAGCCTCACTACAGTTACATAGAATCTTAGCAGATTCAAAGGTCATTTTAGTGTCGTAAACTTAGGTCTTTTTGTAGCCAAACCACGCAATAATTTCTGTCGATGATGGTTGTATTCTCTGCTCATTTGTCGACAATCCTAAGTTGTTCATTGTGTAAAGCTAACTTATGTTACTTAATAAGCTGTTGTGCGTGCGCACAAGATGACCTTTTGACATTCCCGTAATACAATCTGAAAAATTCATGATTGACCTCGACGACCATGTAGTAGTTTTCCCGTTTCTTAGCAATTGCTTAAAAAAATTCCTCATTTATAAGATCATACCAGGAACTTTAATATTTTTTAATTGTTTTAATTCTTCGTGTCATCATTTAAGTGCGATTTAAAGAAATTTTTACGTCATTATGTTGTCAGATTTAGATTTAAAAACTTAATTATGTGTTTTTTTGGGCATATAGCGGTGGTACGTGTATTATTATTGGTCTCTTAAAATATTTAGTTGCCTTTTGTATTGTGTTATCTTCTTTTGATACGACTGTAAAGTACTATTTAGTTTTATTCCGTGAAGTTTTTAATGCGATTTTTAACTGATTAGTGAGCTGATTCTATCTTGTATTATAAGGAATATTCGGAGTTTGGTGCCATATTGCATTTTCATCTTAATCTCTTGGAATATGCCGATAATTAGGATTTTGCTTTTCTTTTACCGACGTGAAATTCCAACCGACACAATTGATACGAAATGACCCATTGCTCTGGTCACTTTTTAAGTGTGCTAAGACTCATTTTGATATGCTCTTCTAGGTGGTGGTGGCGCTTATTTCTTAATGATGCTAAATGATCTAATGATAAATCGCGATTAAAGATTATTTCTAGATAATTCGATGATATGCCACTGATTATAAAGAACTGCAACCAGTATGATATTTTGTTAAGGAGGTTAGACTAACATGGTATGCCAATAAAATGCAAACTTGTGTTCTATTAATAATTATGGTCCCCATTGCGTATGTTTCGCATTAAAGTCACCGTCCACAATAAATCTTGACCCAATCGCACCACGCACGAGGAGGAAACGGATCATTACACGTTAAACATTAAACGTTACCATTTAAGTATACAAAACTACACTCACTTCAATGGAGGTAATTATACTTGTGTACATTGTATGTGCTAACACCTATATTACAAATTCAGAAATAGTTTTCGCGTTTTTTTAAATTAACCACATTTTTTTATTTACGCTCACTGGTGAAAAAAAATGTAGACCTTAGAACTTGACCGCACTTCGTAACTCTGAAATTATTCGCAAGTCCTTGTCATCTGTATCAACATGCATGACGAACTTTATCGATAGCCTTGTAGTAATCAACGAAATATATATCAGCTGAAACAGCATCCTAAACAGAGCTTTCATTGTTCCCAGTGCATCTCGAAATACAAAATGAAATTCTTCTATTGATGATATTATAAATATAAATTTAAGCCAATCTTGAATAATATTACCTGTTTGATATACACGATTATATATACTGGTCAATTGTTTGACACCACAATCGTTAAATAATTTGGAAAATTTGTAAGGGAAGTTAACTGACTTGGGGGTTTATAGTGAAAGGGCAACAGGCTTGCAGTTATTATAGAAAGTGATTTCGTAAACGTACAGTATCTTCTGATGTGGTTATGCGGTATCAGTGTTGATAGGGTATGGGGTGGAATCTGTCCTACAGGTAAAACTCCTCTTGTTTTTGTACTGAAAGGGTTTAAAGTAAATCATAATGTAATCACTAAAGGTGTTTCAGAAGCTGCCATGTTAATTGGGTCTAGTAACATTTGATGATCAGATTTGGGTACTTTTAGCAGTATACTGTTCCTCTTCATAGGGAAAATATTGCAAAAAAAAACTTTCTTGATTTAATTAGGATTAAAGAATGGCCGACGAACTTGCCTAAGCTGACTACTCTAAATTATGGCGTCTAGTCAATTTTAGAATCCTATAGGAGTTTGAAGTCACTGAAGAAGTCTCTTTTAATAAAGTGTGACACAAAATCAGTCCTTTTTCCAATTTTACTACTACATATTAAGCCTGGGTAGAGAGAAACATTTTGAAACTCGGTAGTGCAATTACATTTGTTATTCATATTGTAGGTCGCTCATTTTTTGTGTCGTGCTATATAATAATAAAATTAGAATTACTCCACAATTTATCGCAACATTTTTTTATTTAATTATTTCCTTTAAATATGATTATTAAAGATTACAAACTAACGTTTTAATTTCTTGCTTCCAGTCTAACTTTTTTTAAATGAGTATGCAACAGTTTTACTATATACAAATAAAATCTCCCCTCTCCCTCTCTTTTTCCCCGCACACGCAAGAAGAGATATGATGCTTTTATCGAGTTGCTTTGCATGCAAGAAACGCCCGGCAATCGAAAATCTGTTGCTATTGTTGCTAAAATAAATACGCTTCATCTGCGCCGTATTACTTCTCCCGCTGATAAAGAGCCGACTGAAAAGTCATGCATCAATGTCGAACGTGATGCAGTGAAATATGTCTTATGATGCATTGGAGCAGCGGGTGTCCTCGGTGTCAACAGCTTGGTGAGAATGGAGCACGAAGCGGCGACAAAACGGGTATGGCATATTACTTGAGTTTGCTGCAGTAAGTTCCTCTATAATCTTGCAGTTTGCAATTTCGTGCACTGGAAGCAACAAGCGAGAAACTTGGCACACGTATGTACTACTAATGGCAGCCAAAAGTTTACGCCTTTTTTGTAAAAAGTTAGTCTTAGCTATCTCAACTCGTCTTTTGGCATCTTTATATGAGCTAAGGTGTTATTCTACAAGCACATGTGCCGCAAGTAGGGAGGGTCAATGTCCGTTCGAACGTGTTTTTAGCCTAGAATTGTTCTGTTAAAAGATTATTTTATCATGCCTTTTGGAATATTCTGAACGTTTGTGTGGTTTACATTGCGGGTAGAGGTCGCTAGTGATGGCTTGACTCGATTTTAGCAGCTTAAAGTACAGCACGCCGTTGTGGTTTTATTAAATACAGAGCTTTCCTTCTTTGTATAAATATTTTATTATATGTCAATGCTAGTGGTTAGCCTGGGCCGCAAATTGGTTTTTGCGTTTCAGATTATTGTAATATATCCAGTTTATAAGAATATGATGCAAAAGTCCTTTCTTTTTTGCCTATTAAGTTGAATTTTGCACAAAATTGTTGTTTAGCAGTACTCATTGCCTACGTCATCAGATAACGCGTGTTACTCAATCCCCAAAGGACTCTTGGATGAAGATAAAAGCAGCATAAGTAGAAATACAAATATAGTTGTATTTAAACTTTTTGAACTATACGAACGAGACAAGCAGCAGATACCGGGTTTTCAAATCAAGAGACTGTCAGTAAAATGGAAAATCGAAAACCGGGAAGTCCACAGTATAGCGTTTCGAATATTCTTTCTTTTTTTTTCAAAATTGGTACAACATATCTGGACTAACAAACATTTAGTAACACTATCTTGTCCTCATATGGATAACTAGATTTGTGTTAGTCTAGCATTTCAGTTACAGATAAACATTTTTTATGGTTAAGATTTATACGAGGATTTTTCTAATTAGAGTGATACTTTTGGTTTTAGAGGTACAGAAAGGGAACCTCACGAGTCAATTATTTGATAGACAATTAAAAGAGCTGAGTTAATAAATGGATGCAACATCGTGTCGTTATAAAATTTCTTATAAAGAAAGTGTAGAAATTGCGGAAAAGTATAGAAAATTACATAAACAGTACGATGATGAGACACTCAGCGGCAGATGTAATGTTTTGAAAAAAGTCATACATCTGAATGACGACTGTAATCGTAATGGGCTCCAGTCGACGACAATAATTCTTGTAAACATCAAAAGTGGAAATTGATGCACGATCCTTTATAAAGCTGCATAAGAGATAAATCTTTTTGTTAGGACAATAAACAAAATCATTTATCTTTTCACCAAAACAACTTTCCGCTTTAACTAACAGAGAAGTGCTTTTATAGGAAAAGTCAGAAGTTTTCTAAAACAAACGCACCATTGTTCATGCAAATTTTTTTATGTCTAAACGATTTTATAACTATCTGCGCCTTACTTCTGCAGGATAATCAATGACCTTATCCAACTATTTTACTATGCGAAAATTACAACTTAGTTTAGAAGTATTGTTAAATCTATTTAAAACATTTCAGCTCTGTTGGCACTGTCCTGATATAATCGTTCTACAATTATTTGGGCATATTAACTTTTCAAGCGTTAGTTAAATGTCATGCTAAGGGTATAAATGTACCTATAACGGTACAATTAAAATAATATTAGTGACTGTTGAAAACTTGTACAACAACATGATGAGCAAGTTAATGAACAAAAATGTGTCAAATTAGTCTTAATTTTCCACTTGCTTAATCCTTCCTTGTGGTAAAATTTTGTATTTTTTAACCGCTCTCTTCTTTCTTTTTCTGACATTTACAATTTCCTATACCTTGATCAAGTTCATCTTTTCTGATTTAACTATTTCGTTGTTCCACTCTCTTTTGGATCTTCATTATATTTTCCTTTTTGCCTTTCCTATTTTCCAAACCGTTTTTGTTAATTTAGTTGCTTATATTCTGACTGTGTGTCCATACCATCTCTATAGATTTTTCCTAATTCTTTATTTGATCGATTTTGTTTCTGATCTTTTCAATATTTACTCATAATTTTTGCTTTATCTAATAGTTTTAATCCTGGTGATCTACTAAGAGCGTTTGTTTTGCCTAAACTTTATAGTCCCGAATTATATTTAGCTATTGAAATAAATTAAAAAAATGTAAATTTCTTTGGTAAATGTTTACCTGTATAAAGTTAGTCCTGTTTAATTTGTTTCTGTCCTAATTTTGTACATATATTATATTTACTTATCGGTGTTACCAGTATATTCGTTTTATTTTAGTCCATATTAAGTTCTTCAATAAAAACATTAATATTTTTTGTAGATTCTCTGCGACTGTCAGAAAATAAGGCCCGTTCTTGACTTGAAACCATTTTGTGTTTTGCCTAGATCATTTTCTATTTTTGCTTTTAAACGTTCTTCTCATTTCTTATATATTGAATAGAATAATTATTAATTTTCAGTCTGTTAGTATTTCTTTCTTTTTTATAATTTTATTTCATAGTTTCAGTAGCATATTTCTTCCTTTAATGCCTTTTATCATTTTAGTAATTATCTTGCTACATCTAGGTACTTTTTATGTTTTAGATGTTTTACCAATATGTCTAATTCTTCTTTTTCGTGTTCTTTTTTTCATTTTATTTATTAGATTTATTATTTAATTATTTACTTCTTTTCTGTGTCAAGTAATTTATTGAAGTACTTTGTAAAATAGATTGTAATTTCAGTTGTTATTGCTTTTCCGCATTTCCATATTAATGGTACATATATTTATTCATTTAAATCTTTTATTACTATTATTTTATTTTTGCTAAGGGAGGCGTTCGTAATTGATTATAATATCGTATAATAAAAGCACTGCAACTAAATTGTGGTCCAAGTTAAGAAATATATGCATTTATGTCTGATATCGTGAAGAACAAACATTGATTATCGACGGATAAAAGTAAACAGAACAGTACACATTCCTATGTACTATATATATATATATATATATATATATATATATATATATATATATATATATATAACTAATTAATTTTTAAAATTTATTTCCATTAAAAAAAGGTTGTTTAGATAATCTGACAATAAGACACAAATGAACAAAATTAAGAGCCGTTGCGATTAAGTATCAAAGATGGAGTGGTACTCAATTTAACCGAAGTGGGTGCAATTCGACGAAACTAGAAATTTAATTCGCAACATGGCCAGCGATCATCTGCTACCCCAGTTGACATGCACGCCGGCCTCTAAATCGCTAGGGCAAATTAGATTTGAAATCAGGGCGCTCAAATTAAGTTCTTTTATTACCGCGAATTAGCGCACAGCGCAAAGTGGCTCTGTGAGTTAAAAGACCCATCGCGGAATTAATATTCTTCGCCGGCGCACCGGTAGTAAAACTCATTTTCTGCATAATATTGCCCATTAAATCTTTAGTGCCGTGAAGCACCACGCGCATTACCTGAATTTGTTTTAACGCATTTTGAAGCTGGACTCGGAAGACATTTCCATTGTGAAGCTAATTTGATGTTAATTTAGCAAAATTGCCAATTTAGCATATTTTCTTCCGGATGTCTTAATGTCTGTGTAATAGTGACGGCATTACGTGTTTTATGCAGCTTTTTTGTAGACTATTTTTAAAAAATCAATATTTAATCAATTAACAACGTAATTTTTGTAGTTAGGTGATAAGAACAGTTTCTCAAGTAAAGGATCTAATAGATTCTGTTATAATCTTTGAATATATCCTTCATGTTTTTTCAACTGCTTCATCGGTTGCAGTCGCTATATAAGCTCTATCTTTGTTAGAATGTTGATATTTATTTATGTTTGCAACGTTTTTAAAATCCTTTAACTGTACACAGATTTTTCTATTTCTAACCTTAGAAACGTCCTTGAAAATTGTCATCTTTTTTGAACGACTTTTTTGATGTTTTTGCTCTTCTTTTCTAATTTATCACCATCCGTACTACACTTGACACATATATGTTCCATTTTTACTTTCCTTATCCTATAATAAGGAAAGTAATGTAATCGGCGGAAATTTGACCTACCCAGTTTTTCACATTTCTCGACGAAATATAGCCTCAGGACACCAAAAAAGTTGGTTTTATCCATTGGTTCGTGTGTGTGTGTGTGTGTGTGTGTGTGTGTGTGTGTGTGTGTGTGTGTGTGTGTGTGTGTGTGTGTGTGTGTGTCTGTCTGTCTGTCTGTCTGTCTGTCTGTCTGTCTGTCGGTCTGTCTGTCGGTCTGTCGGTAAACAAGATATCTCGAGAACCGTAAGAGCTAGAGACTTGAAATTTGGTATGTAAGTTACTTGTAGCTAGGGGACGTAGTGCGAAGCTTTTGGTAAAAATAGGCCAAGCCGTTTGGTCGCAAGGTCGCAAAATCGGTCGCAAAGCAGTCGCGAATCTAAACGGTTGAAGATACAAAAAATTTATGAGAATAAAATTGACGCTCAGGATTTTTAATACATTGGGTGTTTATAAAATGTTTCGGGGAATTTATATTACCGGATAGATCAAACCGAGACGAACAAAAAATTACAATGAAATTTTTTGATCCGAAGTCAAATAAATAAGTTATAGCGGATTAAAAACTAATTAAACGGACCAATCACAGCGCGCTCGGTGAGCTTCCGGGCCGACTGCGGGAGCACGGGGGGAGGGGGAGCGCTTGGCCGCTAGGAGGGAGCACGCAGGCGATAATGGCGAAGGCTGTGCGGCCAAGCTCGCACGGTTACCTTCAATGACGTAGCAAAATTTTAAGTACGAGTCAATTATTGTCTTGTACTGTTTATTTTAATCAGCTTTCGAGTGTTGGACTGGCGCCTCGTCCTTTTTTAAAATAGCAAGTTCCGGGACGAGAGCAGCGCAGGGCCGAGACGATGGACCCGGTATAATATATAATAATATGATAAGGAAAGTCGTGTGATGTTCACACCAGATTTTTCTAATTAATTAGGCTTTTTCTGTTTGGGCTATTAAATGACTGATTGTTACTCATTATAAAAAAATTTTAATTTTCCTCTTGTACCTCTTTTGCTTTTGTAGTTATTTTTACCCTCATCTTATCTTTACATACCCAAATTTTATCTGATTTAAGTGCACATTAGTTCGTATTTTAAAGCAACTCTTGTATAGTAATTTATCATAAGAATTTATAGCAATTCCCTTGCTTGTTAATACATATTTAAGTAAATACAAACTTCTTACCGGTATATTGGATAGAAAATTCAAAAAATTGACTAACTGGAAAACGGATTCTAAAATATTTTGTACCAGAGACTAAAAATTATTTAAAGAAAAATAATTTGGATTTCAAGGTGCTTTTACTATTAGATAATGCTACAGGTCAGCCACAAAAGTCATGTCAACGTTCAAGTTTCTACAACAAACACTACTTTGTTACCCCAACTAATGGATCAAGTTATTATTTATAACATTCAAACTTATTGCATCAAAAGATCATTATAATAGATTTTAGACAAATGAACCGAAATTAATTGGCGCAATAACAGGTAGAAGCAATTTTTTACTAATCATTGTATCTAAATCATATTTTTATGTTTGTGGGAACTCAAAACATTAACGTTATATGCATTCTGGAAAATTAATTGGCCATCGTCAGTTGAAATAGAAAACGGACTTGAATTGTCAAAAAATGAAATTGATGGGATATTAAAACTTACTAAATCTATCAGAGGCTATTGATGAAATAAGAAATTGGCAAGCAATCTGTTTTTCTGAAAATGGCATCAGAATATTATTATAAATCAAGTCGATTTAAGTGATAAAAATTGTGAAGTTAATAAATTAATATTAAAAGAATTACGAAAAGACCTAAGCTTAATTAAAAATCTAAAACTACTTGTCTTGAATGCAGATCCATTTGCTAAACAAAGCCGAAAATTATCAACTTTAGTAAATTTACAAGAACCTTGTAAGAACCAGTAAATAAACGAAAGTTATAATTTTTTTAAGAGAGACAGAAAACGTAAATACTGAAAAGAATTCAAAGAGTGAAGATGACATTGAAGCGAAGAGACGTTTACATTTGTTTGTACTGAGCAGTGATGAGGAAGAAAATTATTAAATTATGGTTACTACTCTATTCTTCTATTCAAATTTGCCAAATTTTTCCTAATTTTTGAATGAGAGGAAGAAATGGAAAAAATGCTTGGATGAGCTTTCTGGTCTATTATCGTGATCGAAAATTATTGGCGTCCGAGGAGAAGTTTCTTAAGAAAGTTCTGGATGCGATGATGTCTCTACTTAACAATAAATTTCACTAAAGTTATTATATAGTGCATGCTTTTAAACTAACAAGTTTTCAAAAAAAAAAACAAAAGCAAAATTTTTATTAGTTTCCAAATTATGATAATTTAAAGAAATGTCAGCAATGTGGGATGGCGACCGGAGACCATCCTTAATAAGTTTTAGGAACCTAGCCCCTTCCCCTTTTTATACTTGTTTTGAGTTTTATAATACGATTTTATATAACATGACATTTTTTAAAAACCTATCTACCGTGTTATAGAAGAGTTGTTTGTACATTTCATTAGTGGCATTTTTTAAATGTCTATCCACTTTTGCCATTTGTAATGTTAGTGCATACCATTCTTAGGATGTAGCACGGTAGTACTCGTTGACAACTGATCGAAAATCGTCACTGGTAATTTTTTGATAAAGAAGCATCTAATCCAACAGCAGAATTTCCTTTTGATCTATTTTTATAATAGTCTCTATGTCTTAACGCAGAATTACTAAATATGTTGGAGAAGTCGCTTCTGTAACTCGCAGTACTACTCAATGATAATGCTTCCAAGAGAGGGTAGTCAATGTACCAGTATAATTTCCTTCTAATCCGAAAAGACAATCACCACACAATTCTGGTCTAAACTCTCTAGAACGAAAGAATCACAATTCATCAGCTATCAGCAGACATTCAAAGAAGGTTTCTGAAGGCTGTTCAACTGCGGTAATTGTTGACGCACCTTCACAAGATTCTACCGCTGTTGAGAAATTATAGTGTATAGTCTATAGTATCCCTAGATAATGGTATGCAAAGTTTAGTAAAATAGACTTGTAACATCCGTCAGTGTATAGATTAGAATTTCCCTGTTCATTATTGCCAAGTCGGACACATTAAATAATGCATAGCTTGAGCGCATTTGCTGAACGTTTACTGTTTTTGTCTTTTTTAGCACACTTGTTGCTGTCTTTAAACTCCTTTACTCTTCTTGCAATATCTTTGACATTTATTAGGAAATAGTTTTGAGACTCGGTTCTACGTTTTCAAACATAGCTACTAACCTCGTATAAATATCTGTTTCTATTTGTTTTTCCCTCCATTAAAAAATAATGCTCTTGCAAGAAGAAAACTAATTGATCAGCAGAATTATTTTTAAGTTCATTTTCAGTACAATTCTTGCATACTTTGAATATCTATCAGAACGTAGTACTGAGACTCGCTGCTGGGTTCCCATATAAGGCCAAAAAAACTCTAAAGGATGTCTTTCTTCAGCTAATTTTCTTCTCTCCAAAAATAATGCTCTTGCAAAAAAGCAGCTAATATATTAACAGAAAATCCTCCTTGTCGTATTCTCAGTACAGCCTATAACATCCGATAACATGGATGTTTTCCAATACTTCCCTCATTTCTCCAAAGAGAAGGTAGTTAATGCATCAACATAATTTTCTTTTGATTTTATTTACAACACAGTCCTTGTCACTTTTGAATTCCGATAACTAGCGATATACAGTTCTCAGCTTTGGTGCTACGTTTTCACGCACAACTGTTAACCTTGTATAGATGTCTTTCCCAATCATTTTTTCTTTTTTCAAAGATAAAGCTTTCGTGATTGTCCTGCTCATTCACCAGTAGAATCTTCTTCTTATGCCATTCTCAGTATAGTCTTCACCTTCCACCTTCCACCTTCCACCTTCAAATTCCGATATCCAGCGAAATAGAGTTCTGTTCTTCGTTCTTTCTCTCCAAAGAAACCACACGTTATCTGCCGCTGATCACGATTGTTTGCCTTTAAAAATTTGTTTAAAATTGCATTTGCAGTACTGTACGAATGACTCACTACTTTTTATGCTGTGCGTTCCAACAACACTATCTAATGGAATTAAACAACACTATAAGCTTACGTATTTTGCCATAAATTTAGATGGGAAGTGTCAGTCATTTTTGATTGCTCTAAATATGTTCAATTTACCGGTTTTTCCTCTTTTCCTCTTACCTTTACAATATTCTTTGTCTTCGCGATACTTGTTTACTAACTTTTTGAACGCCCCTTGTTCTAGAAATTTTGATTTTTGTTACATTAATCTACTTTATTTCTAATTCTTTTTATTAGCTTTTTGAACGACTCTTATTTCTTGTTTTAGCAATTTTTTGTTTTTGATACATAAATTGACTTCATTTCTAACACACTTAATGTTGTATCTCATATTATAATTCCAATGCGAACGCAATATTCTACATGGAGCAATACCCGTTGGTTAACTTTTTGCTTATTTTACTTTGAGGTAACCAAATATTCAAAGTTGCGAGATGGAATCAAGTTTACTTGGGTCTACACACATCATCAAAATTGTGTTTGTATAGTTTAGGTTCAATTTACAAAACTTAAGCTTTCGATTTTTACAATACAAAAGAAAATAAATACGTACATAAGCTTGAAAGTAGTCAAACCAAGCGAAAGGTAAAAATTGTATTTAAAATCAGTTTTTTTTTTGTGTTAGGAGTTACAAAGCTTGCGAATTTACCAACTGATTAAAAACAGTAATAAAAGTAGAAATAGTTCAAAGTTTTATGTTAACTGGTATACAATAAGATAAATTATTTTTCTGCACTTTAAAATTACTTAAAACCAAGTCTGCGACTCTGTAGGAGACATTTTTATTTTATATCTTAAGAATTGGTTCGGATACAGATATAAGATGTGAAAACGCAATATTTTGGTAAGGCGTTACAAATGTAGTCTCCATGAAAGCTTAATAATGCAGCTTTACGCAAGAAGAATCGAACTAATAATCCTCGAGGAGGTAAAGGAACATGCTGGGTTCTATGATAGCGTAGATAAGATTTTTCTAATTGATAGATATGTACCTTCTTAACTATATAAATAATAAGACAAATTTTCTTCTTAAAAATTGCTGAAATCGCTCTTCAAATTGACCAGAATTTTTTGCCAGGAACATATTTATAACCTTTGAGTTGGCCTATTTTTTCACAGGCAGATTTAAAGGATACCTATGCGATAGACATCCATTAGATAAACTTGAACTAGAAGACAAATAAATTTTGGTTTTAATATTTCTAATTAATAATTTTTAAAACAATTACCAACTTGTTATATATTACAAAAGCTTTATATTATATTCAAAACGTTTTAGAGAACCATCTGCAGTCAAATAAACGACATTAACCAAAAATGGCTGATAGAAATTATAGAGAAAATGTATCAAACCTTTTACATTACTGAATCTTTTTCTAGGCATAATTTTCAAATGTTAGTACGGAACACATCGTTCAAGAACCAGCGTGACTGGAAAATATTCGTTGAAATACTTATAGGTTAGAACTATCACAATAACCTGCCAATCATACTGACGTACTTGAGTTAAAAAGTATTGGCAAGATGGGTTTCTTGTCTTCTTACTTAAGAAGCGTGTTAAGGTGTGAAAATAACTATTGAAATACTACCAAGATAAACAAAAATCTTTCTTAAACGTATTAAAATCTACGCCATTAATTTATGCTATACTTTCCATTTACTCTCCTATACCTATCTTGATATGCAAATTCGTTGCACTCCATTATTAAACAGAACAATCGAAACACAACGAATATTTCCAGCTACCCTCGAAATACGAAAACAAACATTCTAACAATAACACAGGTGGTAGATACTGAAAAATTGTTTTTATTATTGTGTACCTTTTTACAATTTCGATACAGGATTGTAATCAAAACTTTGTTACGCAAAACTTTTTACCGCTTTTGCTGTATACGCAAAACATTCAAATTCCTGAACAAATATTTATTTTAAACAGAATGTGATATAGCAAAATGATAAAACGTAGCAATAATGTTATAGCACTAACTTTAATTTTGGAGTTTCTGCCTATGTATAACATCAGTTGTAGAAATACAAATACGTTACTAAATGTTTAATTTGGTTATATTGCCTTTTAATTATTTCATATTAGTAAAAAGAATAATTAAAAGAAATACCCTCAAATGATCTCAACAAAAAATTAAGGATTTGTTTTAGACTACATACTTGTACATATTTGTTTGCACTATTAAAAATTCCTTCAGGCCATTGAACAATAGCTTTAGCCTCTACTAACTAAAGCATTTAGCTACCATTTCTTGTCTTAAATATAGGTTCGGAGGAACTAATGGACATAACAACAGACGAAATTAAAAACTGCTTAAGAAAAATGGAGAACAATAGATCTCCAGGGCCAAACAGTATTATAGTTGAAATTCTGAAAGAGGCGGACGAGAACCTATACCAACAATTTGAAAAATATATAATAAATGCCTGAAAAAATTCTTTCTTTAAATCATGACAAACAACAAAAGTCATAATCGGCCATAAGAAAAGAGATATTGCAGACCTAAATAACTACAGACCAATAACTTTTCTGTTACAACTCTATAAGCTTCTCATAAGAATAATCACTAACCGACTGACAACCAAATTCCATATCAATCAGCCAATAGAAGAAGCGAGATTTAGATCAGGATTTAACACATGCGACCACCTTCAAACAATGCAAAACTTACTAGAAAAGAGCAAATTATATAACATTCATCTATATATAGCCTTTATAGACTAGGAGAAAACATTTGACTCCGTAGAAATCTGGGCAATACTCAACTCGTTGGACATTTGCGGAATAGACAGCAGATAATTAGTAAAGAACATCTACACTTTTCTTTTCTTTTTGCTTTTTTTTTAGTTTTATATATATATATATATCTATATATATATATATCTATATATCTTCTATGTTTTTTATTTTATTCGTCAGATCAAGTCCTATTGCTTTTAGTGTTGTTTTAGCATGTAATGAAGTTTAAACTGGTTGAATTTTACTTTTGAAAATTTGACTTGATTTTAATTTTTTTGCACATGAGGAGCATGTAAGCGCGCATCATTTCTTTTATTACTCAAATATAAATCTCCTCAGAATAGCACTCGGTATCCTTTTTATAGTTATCATGAGGACATAACATCGTAGTTGTTTTGTTTGCCTTACTGATTAGAGATATTTTCGTCTTTTTAGAAGCAGACAATTGTACTTTATATGTATAAACGTATTGGCATTAGGACTCTGTCACCTGGTAAGTTGATTGTGTCGCAAAGCAAATTTAGGAAGTGGCATATTTTCTGGGATAACCATTGTGCTATTTTACCAACTGAATAATGAATTGACTGTTATTACTACATCTGCATCATAAACTAGTTGTCATGCTGCTGCTGCAACTGGTATGTAAATGGTACTTATTTCTTGTGAACAAAAGAATTATAATCGCAAAAACATGCATGCTTGATATAAAAAATTTATAAATAACTTTATTTATAAGACTTCTTGTAAGCCGCTTTAAACAATTTAGTTATTTTAAGATTTTGCCTCCACCTCTGTTATTTTTAAGCCAGTTTTTCACTTTTGCGAACAACATACCTTAAGAAAAACCATAAAACTTACACTCTGAGGGTTGAATTTTATGGTTAGAATGTAAAAAAAATGCAATTGTAATGTGATTCCATTTTTCTCCATTACGAAAATTTTGAGGGAATTGAATTATTTATGAAATGTCTAACATAGAGGATAAAACAATCAAACCGCATTATAAAAATATCAGGATCTATCATAATAAACAACTGCATCAGTATGGTAAAAGATGTGTTGTAAATTCTTCTTCTTTGCTAAAGATAGTAAACTGGCAGTTTTCTTGCTCTTTTATGCAACAATTTAACTTAATTATTGTTGTACCTACTATATCGTCTTATTCTGTCTATCCAGTCTCATCTTGATTGTCCAGTGATTCTATCAAAACCACGTTAATAATTTTGTTCAAAACGTTTTTCTTTTTCATCGATAACACATAGGATTTCGTTCTTAAGGATTACTAGCAGAGGTCTTGGATTTAAGATAACTCTACAAAAAAGTCGCGTGGTGTTAAACCATTAGATTTTGCAAATCAGTTAATTTCGTGAAATTGCGTGATCAGCAAATTGGTGGTGTAAAGCAACTGTTGCTTGAACTATGTAGCAAGTGGAGTTGTTCTGCTGAAACCATATTTGTTCTAAATCCATGTTGACTTTTGCTAGCAAAAAGACTGATTGATTATGTCACTTTCAGCATCATCTTTAAAGAAGTGTGGATTTTTTATGTCAGCTGGCTGAAATTTACTTCAAACAGCGGCTCTTTTGATTTTTATGAGTTACGCAAGAATTTTACAAACTCCGAATGAGACAGTTCTGTTTGTTTCCAATCCCGTTGAGTTTAAAATGTGCTTTATCGCTAAAGATAATTTTTTGGCTAGAAATGTTTTAAAAGTTAATTGACAAGTTGTTGACAGTCAGAATCGTTAGCACGCTTATGTTTTTAGTTTTGTCCTCGTGAAAGTCTAGGTTTTTAGTGAGTATTCGCCGAAGAGAACTTTTCAAAATTCCCAAAAGTGCACAATACGGAGTCGATGTTTTTGGATTTCCAATGACCCTTTTACTATGATAATATTCTCACGGGACTTCGTTCTTCGCTGATACTTACTAGGTCAGTTTCACTATATTTCCAAATATATATTAATATTTACTAATCGGAATAATTGACATTTGTCAAAGTATTAAAATTCCTGAACATAAACCAATAATTAGACTATTCTATATATATATTTAGTGTAGGCAGCCAAATTTTAACTCAATTAACGATGTCTTCTGACAACAACGTCACATGTTACTACCTGCTAATACCATCATAAACATTATTTCATTTTTTATAAATTCAAACAGTGCTCTTATAAAATATGAGAAGTATTTTATTTTGAGATATTACACAAAATCCGTTTTGTACATTTTTAAAACAAGGGAGCGCATTTCTTTGATTCAAATATGAGTAAGAGTAATAAAACAAACCTAATAAAACGCAGCCAGAAAATAGCTTTGCCCTGGTGCTTTTGTAGTTAGAATCTTAAACCGGAAAAGTGTTTTCGAGAGAAAAATGTAGTCTTCGTTACGGGCCCGAAAGCAAAACGGAAGCGATTTGGATGCAGAATGAATAACTGGGCCCTGTTGTGTTGCAGGCATATGTGGATCTGGTGCGAGCGTGGGGTTGGAAATCCTTCACGATTATCTACGAGAATAACGAGGGCCTGGTGCGGCTTCAGGAACTGCTGAAAGCTCACGGACCGTACGAGTTCCCCATAACGGTGCGACAGCTGGGAGAAGGCCCTGATTACAGGTATTTACACTCGCAACCGAGTTTGCCGAACCATTTCGACCTACCCCCGGAGCGATTTACCCGCCCTATCATTATTCACAACACCGCTGTGACTTTTATTAGTCGCTATTATTTAGTTTATTTCAGTTGCGAATAGTTTTGCGTCGCTCTGCCGAAAGCGGCGCTTACAAATTGTTCCGGACTGTAATCGTCCCGCGCGCTGGAAATTATCGCAGCATTTTTGGCTTTAATCGTGGCATAATAGCAGTTTTGATATTATCAAATAGTAAATGACTTTATTTATGAAATTAAACGATAAGAAAAACTAGGTATTATCGGATACATAAAAAAATTAATGCCGAACCGCGTCCGCTTTAATAATTGTGACCTTTTTCTGTTTTGAGTACGGATTACCAAGGAAAACAGTGTTAAACGTAAATCTTGATTTATGCAAGCAAATTCAAATCCGTGCTTATTATTTACAAATAATTAATTCGATTATTGCTTTAATTAACACAATTTATAGGCCAATGAGCGGCATTGAGGGCATTCCAAAAATTGTTATTTATCAGCTTTCAATAATTTTTTATGTTAAGCAGGAAGCTGAAATGGGAAAGCAGATTTCGCAGTCTCAATTTGCGCATTAGACACGGCGCATGCATTATGAATCAAATGGATTTCCGAGATTCCATATTAAATTGATCAACTACTCAGTACTCGCTGCGACTAAGGTTGCGCCGGCTCAGGGCTCCTGCCGTAGGTTAAACCGAAATGTAATAAGAGGAATTTGTTGCTTCCTTAGAATGCAAATACGCGAAACGCTCTGCATTCCTTGTTGCGCCGCCTTTCGCCTTCATTATGTTAGTGCAGACGTCGGGGAGGTTTTCATTGTAAACTGCGCGAAAGCGCTCTAGAAAAGGGCGGCATTACGTGCCTTTCCCTACGCGCGCTTCCGAATTTGATAAGGATTCGGGGGGTGATTTAGTAACCTCTTCTGGGTGTTTGCGCGACGAGCATGGAATATTGCAGTTGCTCTTTTTGTTTTTTGGTTATTGTTCGTAAACACCAGATGCAACGCTTTTAAGGATTTGCTCGAAATATGATGTTTATTATTTATGTACTCCTGTTACATGGAACATACTTATACATACATGTAGGATACAATTTTTTTGAGTAATTATTATAGTATAATGCAAATATGAATCAAAAATAACCGAATTTTTTAATTTATTGAATCATTATAAGAACATAAACATACAAAATAATTTTTATTCATCATTTTCAATGATAAATAATATGACGAATATAAGTTCTAATAATTTTTACCTTTAAAGAATGACGTTCACGAGCGAGAAGAAAGAAGTCAGCAACAAATGGCAAGTAATGCGGAATGGAAAAGGAAGGAAACATATAAACAACAACAAAAATCTCAAGGAAAAATAATAAATTACAATAATAAATTTTCTGCGCTATCAAATGAGGGAGAGACTTGAACAGCAGTAAGCATAAAAACAGTTAAGATTACTTTTTGTGCATGATGTTATTAACTATAATGACATGACGAAAAGAATTGAAGACATAGCTGAAAAGAAACAATATGTTACAAAAAGTCCAGCTAACAATGTTATTAAAATAAACTGCGAGGAACCAGATAAATATAGAAAACTTGTAAGAAACTTGGAAAAGAACAACATATATCATTATACCTACCAAATAAAAAGGAGAAAGCATACAGGGTAATTCTTAAATTAAAATTTTATAGACATCTTTTTAAGTAGCCAGAAGCATTTTACCAGTAGAAATTTCTTTAATATATTAAAATATAAACTATATTATATGAACCATTCTGACCATACGTCACTAAAAAAACTGACATATAAATAAAAAATTGGGTGAGTAGTAGTCGGGGCTACTAACGTGATATTTCCGTGAAAACGTCGCTTTGGTCAATGAAATCAAAAATGTAGGATCCAGGGAGGAAGATGACTGGGTTTCGATGGGTACCAAAAGCCGTTAGTGACAGTGGACATCTTTTTATCGTCAAAGGAACGTTTACAGATCGCGCACAAATTGAATAATACCGCATCATTTTTAGGAAACACTGATCTCAATGTTGCGTAGTGTTTCTTCTGTGTTCTTCAGGTCAAACAGGAACCACAAAAAACCTCGTTCAAAACAAATGTCTTATTGTGTATATTAACCGCTTTCCATTACGACGATATAGTATGATTACATATCTTTACTGAATTTCGTCTGCCTTTAAGGTATTTGCAATGAGCTCCAGACTGATCATCTATAGAAACGTCGGATTCTTCAGAATAACCTTTGTCCATTGGAAGCTATTCAATTGCTGTAAATCCACCCACCACACCATTGGATCCCGCCGAAGTCAACGCGCCGAAATCTTGATGGCGTTTATTGATTTTCTGGCGCTTATGAAGTGCGTAATGACCTATACGTTGATCATCAATTGAACCGTATGGTTATTCTGGATAGTCTTTGTCCATTAAAAGCTGTTTCAGTGTTGTAAATCTACCCCACACACCACTGGATCCCGCTAAAAGTGACGCACCGAAATTTTTAATAACGTTCATTGGCGATTATACCAACCTTAATTCTCTGCATAGTTTTTTTTTACCCGACTTTCTTCTTCAATATGTAGCACCGACACTTTTTTGTATTTTCATTCGGGTCCGCTTTAATTCGACCTGCGTTACGCTGAGTCTGCCTCTATTTTTTTCATGTACTGCGGCATTTTCAACTTCAATGCGTCACAGCTTTCTCAAATTTAATAGCAGATAGCTCTAAATAGCCTGTAATTGTCCCCAATACTTGATTCTACAAAAAACAGGCAACCACGTTACAAACAATAATAGGCGCTTTCCAAGGCCACTCGGCGTGTACTGACTCGTCGTTTTGTTATCCAAATAAGTCACCCCCTTTCTTGTATCGAGGATAGTTTCGGCTAGTTTGCTTATCGCTTTTAACCTTTGTCTGTGGAACGCTGTCCTCCTTGTTGTCCTTTGTCCAGTAGTCTTTGAGTATTAGCCTTTTCAAACTCGAGCGTTTTGGTGTCTCTCATAATTTTTGAATGACGCATATATTCCTACCGAACGTTTTTACATTAAAATCCACTCAACATTACAGACTGATGATATACGAAAAATTCTCAATATATGCTACTTTCATAAAAGCAAAACACAAACATATCAGATAACCGTCACAATCTAAACAGGAAACGCTTTGATGCGTCCTTTAAAACTCTAACATTAAAATTTATGGCCGGGGGTGTTTAAAATAGTAAGGACACTATGGAAATCACATTTAATAATAATAACAGAGAACTCTCCAAGTTTTCAAAACAAACATTACTCTACTTTATCGACTGACTCACTAACATACTAGCCCACAGATGCCAACGAAATTTCGAAACTACTAGATTTTTTTTTATAATAAATAGCAATTAGTCAACATACTAAAATATTTCAGCTACCTATTATCCAACATCAGATCATAGTTTTATAATAGCTTGAACAAATAGGTCTATATTAACCAGAAAGATTGCACAATACTAAAACAAATTGTAATAGTTACAGAGAAATGATAGACAAAATTAATCTGTCGATGAGGCGTTAAGAAGTACAAGACATAGGCAAAGAAACTACAAATTTAATAAAATTACTGCTTGAATTAGCCATAAACGCTACTCCAAATAAAATTAGTCAGATAACAACAATCAATGTGTCACTAGAAATAAAGAAGCTAGTGCCAGAAAAAAGAAAGATAAGATCAGTTTGGTAAAAAACCCATACAGTCGACAGTAAAAGAAAATACAATCAATTAAGTCATTTAATAATGGCCACAATATTGAAAGAATTGCTCGTGCACATATTCAACACTATAAGATTAAAACATTGGCCATTATCGTTTAAATTTCTGCAAATTATGATTATACAATACCTGGTAAAGACTACAAATGTTACTTCGTTCTGTCCAATAAGTTTACTTTCAACAGTATCCAAGCTTTTGGAAAAACTATTACATAGAAGAATAAATGAGGAATTAGACCCTTTGGGGTCAGATTATCAATTCGGCCTTCGACAAAGCCATTCCACAGTATAACAATGCCACCGACTAGTAAACTTGATTAAGTTATGAAAAATTATTTTTTATGAGAAATAGATAATTTCTGTCCTAAAATGCTTTTTTAGTGTTCAAAAGAGATTATAATCACAAGACAACAAGTCTAGATTGTAGGAAGGTTATAATCTAGATTGTAATCTAGAATCAGCTGTGTAGAGCCGAGAAAAAAAACTCAATTCCAAAATACAAGATCGTCACTAGTAATTGCCTCACCACTGCTTTCAGAAGCAATTTAATCAACCGTTACATTTTTTTCTTACAAACGATATGGTTTTCGATTCTACTATTAATTATGAACATGTTATTAAATTTGCATTAATTTTTATCAATTAGTTGCTAAGAAATTGTCATTTAAACAAAAAAGCGCCTTAAAATTCAATTGTTTATAACTTTTGCAAAAATTAAAATTTTTTAAAAATATTTTGGGATATTTCTTATAATATATGGATCTTTAGACATCGCAAATAAAAAATACAAAATTCGATGGGTCGATTTTTGGTGGCCTACTTCAGAAAGTTTGACTCTGGTAGCAAACCATTTTTCTCCTTAGGACGTTACAATAGTATTATAACTAAAATTAAAATATTTTTTGTGTTTAAAGTAATTCAATTGGTAGTCCAAGCAAATAGTAATTGCAAGGGAGTCATCTAACAGCTACAGTATGCATGTACTTCGTAGAGTTACTGTCCCTTTTTACTTTCCTTATCCTATAATAAGGAAAGTAATGTAATCGGTGGAAATTTGACCTACCCAGTTTTTCACATTTCTGGACGAATTATAGCCTCAGTGTGTGTGTGTGTGTCGGTCTGTCAGTAAACAGAATATCTCGAGAACCGTAAGAGCTAGAGACTTGAAATTTGATATGCAAGTTACTTGTGGATAGGGGACGCAGTGCGAAGCTTTTGGTAAAAATCGGCCTAGCCGTTTGGTCACAAGGTCGCAAAATCGGTCGCAAAGCGGTCGCGAATCTAAACGGTTGAAGATACAAAAAATTCATGAGAATGAAAATGATTTGTTATCATGAGATAAACATGAATTTAAAATAAAAGTTGGTAAAATAGGAACTCGAAAAAAAATTGAAGCTCAGGATTTTTAATATACCGGGTGTTCATAAAATGTTTCGGGAAATTTATATTACCGGATAGATCAGACCGAGACGAACAAAAAATTACAATGAAATTTTTTGATCTGAGATCAAATAAATAAGTTATAGCCGACTAAAAATAAATAAACCGACCAAACACAGCGCGCTTGGAGAGCTTACTGGACTACTACGGGAGGACGGGGGGGAGCGCTTGGTCGCTAGGAGGGAGCACGCAGGCGATAATGGGGAAGGCTGTGCGACCGAGCTCACACGGTTACCTTCAGTGATGTAGCAAAATTTAAGTACGAGTCAATTATTGTCTTGTACTGTTTATTTTAATCAGCTTTCGAGTGTTGGACTGGCGCCTCGTCCTTTTTTAAAATAACAAGTTCCGGGACGAGAGCAGCGCAGGGTCCTGACGATGGACCCGGTATAATATATAATAATAGGATAAGGAAAGTCGTGTGATGTTCACACCAGATTTTTTTAATTATAGACTCTAGGAATAGCAGTTCCTCTACTCTAATTTTATAAGTATTTTAATTATAGCTGCTAGATTCTGAGGCATATATAACTTTACAAGTTTCAGTTGGTTCGAAGAACTCAGTGTATTTAAATCGACTGGAATTAGCTGCGGAAACTCGAGGAGTTGAGTTAAATCAAACCTTGTAAAACTAGATTATGATTCAATCAAATAGCCCTAATCAGCAACTTTAGCAAGTTTTTTAGTGTACTAAATTAGAATTTAGCAAAAAGCGAAACTGGTAGCGTTGAAATGGTAATACTCAAATAGATGAGATATTTAATATCACATTTTCGACTTTTAACCGTCCATCCTCACCGATGAGATCTATACGTTATAATTCATCTTGTATCCTTTTAAATTCATTATTTTTTTATTAAATAATTTACGAAGAATATCAGAATCTGATACACCACTTTCAAAGAAGCCCTCTGAGCCGAAAGCGTCAGTAATTAGTCCATTTATTCTGGTAACTATTTTTGGTTTAACAAAGTTGTGAAGCTAGTAGAAATTGCATGTCTTTTTTTTGAAAGTGACTGTTTATGCTCTTGTAAAGTACAAATATGTACCATCCCAAACAGTCACATTATCTTCACAGGCCTTTCAAAACTCATTTGTGTTACTTTAGAAGCTCTCCAAATTTGTCATCCTAGAGAACATCTAGTATTTTGTTATTTTTAAGACGACCTTTACAGATTACAATTTTTATCGATAAGTATATTCTAGAATCCTTGCTGCTGATGCATCAGTCAAGTTATTATAATCTTATAGATAAGAAACACTTCTCATAATCTTATAGTGTTTCCTTTATTGGCAGATCAATCTCTTACTCTTGGTTAATGACTCATTGCCGTATCGCCAGTTTTTATTGACCTTGTCAAGATGGGTAGATTTTAATGCAGCGCTTCCCATGGCAACTGCAGTGCTAATGGAATTTGCCCCTAGCATCAATTTACAAAGGAGAGCTTTGGCATGCCACACTCAATCGGATCTCAGACAAACCAGTTTATCTGCTGAAAAACACATAAAGCTTAGACTGCAACCCACATCCACTGCTGCAATTTGATTTTGAATGAGCGCGCTACATAAAATGCTCCCTTAGAAACGATCTATATCTTCTTTTTATCCTATTAGATTTAGTGAGGAGTTTTAAAATAAAAGACTTGTTTCTGATTATTCTGTATTGTGATACCTACTTTTTGACACATTAACTTACCAAAGTTCTCCCCTGAATATTTGTTTGTCAATTGATCATTTCAAAAATTTTGCTATTGGTGCAGGGTGTTTTCTGTTTTTTGTTAAAACTCGTTTACATTTATTCTGTTTGGCACATACATTATTGGCAAATGAAAAGTTATTTCTGAAAAACCTTTCCTTAATAAAGTTATCAGTAACTGTCAACATACATTTTTGTAATTTAATTGCAAACAACATAGTCGTATTTTGTTTGAATTAATAAATTAAACTATAAAAGTTTTCATTTCTTTATTTATTTTAAATTTGCACCGAAATTACAAACACCATAGTGATAAAATCAAATTCAATGAAGCCTAATTAATATACGTCTGTACTCAATACCCCTTGGAATATCATATTTTAGGCACCTCTCTAGGTGTGTTGCGTCTATGGGTACTAATTTATGACGAATTTAATATACTCCTTTACAGTTCTTTTTTTCTACCAAACGATCTTCTGTGAAATGAAATCATTTTGGTTTTATTTTTTTATGAAAGCTGCTCCAGGAAGCGCAAGTAAAGGACGTAGGAGGGCCTTGGAGACAGCGTACAAATACATCTACTTGATTGTTCTTTCCAAACCGCTGCTTTTCTAGGGTATCTTTCAGGAGTCTAGACAAATAACAGCTGTAAGGATTCAAGTCGGAGCTGTAAGGGTAGCAGTTAACTGTCATACACGCATTTATTCCAATTTGGCTCGAGTTGCGTCGGTGGTGCAGAAACGGGGGTTGCCCTTCTGATTGGAGCGTAGCGAATTTTTGCACGGCAGGCAACTTTTAGATTAATTAGCAGATTATAGTAGTATTAAGGTTTGACTATGTTTTATTACGTGAGATATTAATGAAAACTAATCCTTTGTCATCTAAAATTACGGTTTGAAAGAATCTTGCCCGCAGATAGCTTTGGTTAATGTATATTCATTTCTCGTTTTTAACTCTATAGTTACTTGCGTAATGATAGATTCAAGCTTTATTACATGTCAGTGTTTGATATAAAAACTTGGTTCTTACTCATAACTAAAAAAGCAAAATCCCATCTTGCGCACTGAACATTAGTATGGTTATATTCGTTTCAGGCCTTGAATGGTCTAAATAAGTATGCAAGTTTGAGAAGTATTTGACTTAGTGTTTCGCACGGCATGTTTGTTACATATTCGCTCTTTCTTCGTTTCATATCAACGATTTTATGGTATTTAAACTACTGGGTTTTTAGTAACGTATTTCTACCAAATTACTAGCCTAGTTTAGATGGTGTACCGATTACATTAACATTTTTTTATCGATAAAATTATTTCTAATCTGTTCCTTAGGAGCAATATGCAAGTGCTTTTATTGAAAATAAATTCTGGGGGAGAAGACGTCTATTGACTACCTTCTGTACCCCCGTACTCTAGTATTCCGTTTTTAGGTCTGTAGGTCGTTGTCTCTTAAACTGTCTTTGTACCGGAAGAGGCTTATCAGGTTAGCTTATTTCGTTATGCTGGTGATCTGGCAGTCACTGCAAAACACTACGAAAGAAGAACGGATTTTCACTTTAATCTTATGAATGCATAAATTATCGTGTATGGTTTTATTACTTATGTACTTTGGGTATTTGACCGTTTAGTACGGCTAATATCTCTATCTCATATGTTCATATAGGTTAATAATGCATTTTGTAAAGAAGGGTTTGTTTTATAGTGTTTCTGGTTGTCATTGCATCTATTGCAATTTAAGTTTTATTTGTTACGTATAGTTTTAAAAGTAATATGTGTGGATTTGGTAGCATTGATCTTTATTCGCCAAGTATTGAGTTATTCTTGAAAATTGTCTAGATGAACTTGTGGCTTATCGTGAGCAGCTAGTATGACGGTGTTGCTTGCAAATGTGGTGATTAATGTGTTTTTGTTGTTAAAACTAAGGTATACAAATAAGCTGAGTACTACACTACTTTGCGGTACTCCAAAATTACTGGAATAGCTTAATGATGTTTTGAGGTTGAATTTAGTTTAAAATTAAACTAAAAAAAATACGTATTTAGAATGAAGTAGTAGTTTATCAGAAAGATGTGTGTCAAATAGTAAACTCGGTCGAATGCTTTTTCGATGTCAAAAAAGCTGCAGTACGTACTTTTTTCTATTTCACGCTTTTTGTGATCTTATTGACTATTTATTTCTTGTATAATAAAATATTGCCATTGGAAGAACAATTAGTATTTGACTAGAAGTTCATATAGTTTGAATTCAGTTTCCAGCATTTTGAGTAGTAGATTCTCAGATTTTTTAATAATTAGGGTAATAAATTAAAAGGTCAATACGAAAGAGAGCACGACAGCCGCGACGTAAAGGCCTCGGCCTGCCAGACTAACGCGCGGCGGGCCCTGGGTTCGACTCCCAGGTCAAAAATAACGGCAAACATCGAGTGCTCTCCGGCCATCATACAAACACCTTTGGCGGTCGTAAAGTACATTCTCCTTCTTCTAACGGGTCAGACTAGCCACCTGCCCGGGGTACGCCCAACATGGCTCATAGTACTACACGAAATGTGTAGTTAGAAACAGGCTAATAGCCTATATAAGAGTAGAAGAAGAAGAAGAAGAAGAATACGAATTTGAAGAGTTTAGAGATTTCACAAGTTTGTGTAGCACTATAATTTGTGTATATTTTTAAGTGATGGTAGAATAAGTTAATCTTATCATGATTGTTGTAACTAATTTGGGCTATGAGAAAATCATGTACATGTGCCTCATCGAACAATGGGGAGCTAGAAAATTTTAAATTCTGTCACCAGTATTATTTGAGTTAGAATCTAGAGGAATAAAGATCTTTTCAAAGCATTCAACAAAGATCGCTTTGATTTTAATATAACCCAGCCACTATTGTTTATTTTTAAGGATAACGTATAGTTTATTGGTTTCTTAATTTTACAAACTAAGTGGTTATTCTTGAATAGTTATGCACGTCTTAAAAATTGAGTTTTTAAGACCTTGTAATGCTTTTGTAAGATGTCAACATAAACAGTTTTATTAAGTGGGTTTCTAGTCTTATGCTCTATACTCTCCCTTTTATATTCTTAGCTCACGACATACACTTCAGGTAGTCTCGTTACTATGCTTCGATGATCCTTCGTCGGAACCGTTTCATTCCTACGTCTCCCTTCCCCTTTTGGGATTAGGAGCTCAGAACTCGCTTTTATTGCTTCAGCTAAACCATTTCAGAATCCCGTTTAGAGACCACATCAAGTACCTGGGAATACGAATCGACAAGAGCTGGTCCTTCAAGGTGCATATCGCTGAGGCAACAAAGAAAGCAGACCGAGTCGGGGCCGCACTTCAACGGCTGATGCCTAACAAATGGTCCAAAGCCGGATCGCAGATTTCTCTTTAGCAGCGTAGTTCATTCTATTATGCGCGCCGGCTTGGGACCCGCTGGTTACGGAAAGTGTCGTGAATAAAGCAATGGGACCAGTGCAGAGAAGGATGGACTTGCGAGTCATTAGTGGCTTTAGGGCCGTCTCCCAACAAGCAGCGTGCGTACTGGCTGGCATGCCACCCATACACCTCCTAGTAAACGAGAGAGCAAAAATATGGACAACACAAGAAGAAACTCGGCAACAACAAGGAGAGATCACAACAGCGGAAAAAAGAGAACTGAAGAAGAAGGCACGCGAAAACCTGCTAAATAAGTGGGACATGTCTGATAAAGGCAGATGGACGCACGAACTGATCCCCAGTATAAAAGAATGGGTAGAACGGAAGCTTTTAGAATGTTTCCGCTAGTTTTCTGTAACTTAATAAGTGATCTTTTGATCACAAATCACATTTTTCTGGCGTACTTCTAGGTTCCTGACATGAGACTGGCATGCAGTCTTCGCCATATTTTACATATTTGGGAACTCTTTGACAATATGACTTCGATTGACTATATGACTAATAATGTGTACATTATAAGATTTTATTTAGTAGTTCAACACTGATCTTCATTTGAACTAAATATTCCAGTTCTATTTTGCCTATCACATATGTGTGGTGATATTTATTGGAGTGCTTGTCTGATGTTCTTTTCTCTTCTTTATTATTTGCCATGCTTGGGAATTTTCCGTTGCGCTTTTGTCTCCATTTATATCTTTCATAGGTATAAAGAGAAGTTTTAAAATTAGATTTGATCAATGAGAACTATGTTTGATGGAACTGTTTGTTGTCTCTATCGTGTAATGCATTTTTAGGGTTCAATGGTTTAACTTGGTCTGACGGGACAGAATTATTTATTTAAATAAATATAGTTTGATGTTCTTACATTCCGAAAATGAAACGCGGACTTGATGCCGGATAGTCCCCAAAGATTAAATTATATTTTAAATCCTAATCTATACTGAAAACCACTATAAGCGACCTTTCCGCGTAGTCAGGACTGCACTAAGTTTACAATTGAGCAGCAGAGCTCTTCTTTAAAAATAACATTTTTAAACAAATTACAGTTTTTAATTTGTATATAGAGTAAAACAATTTCGGGTCATTTTGTTAGTAGGTACAACACTCAATGACACTAGATAGTGATCTCTTTAATCATCACGATTAGTATTGGCTAAACTATGTGGAAGCTACATAAACACGTGCTGACAATCTCCATCCAATCGTAACATTTCAGCGTTGCCACAGTAGCTGTTATAGAAAAAAAATCTTGTTTAAATATGACTGGCCTACCTACATTAATACTAATTACAACTTAAAAATTTAAGTGATTTTTAACCTTTGCCATCAGGACATGGTAATTCTCTAAAAGTTAATTATTTATAATAAAATCATATTATCCTTACAGGTGTTGTACTGAACATCTTGAGCAACTTTCTTTTCAATTTACAATCTTTTAACAAAGAAGACCCAAATGCATCTTTGTAATTTAGAACTTAAACAAAGCCCCGTAAGGAACTCACGATACCATTGTATTAGCTTTCAATACATGATCATGAATTTCTTATTAAAGTCGAGATTGCTGCTGCTCAAATTGATGAGTCTTTAGACATATATAAAACATTCCAACGACGGAAATATAAGCATTCAAAATTAAATTACCTCAACTAAACTCAATAAAAAAAAATGTAATCATCAAGAAAGACAGACACGTTACTATAGACAAAATTACAGTGAAGTTTGAAATAAGACACTGTGCAGTCTAGAATAGAATTAAAACCTTTTAGATATTTTTGAATGATAAAACAAAATTTTGTCCTAAAGGTATTTTTATGTTTCCACAACAATAGGTTAAAAGTGTAAAACGAAGCCAAGAGGAATCGTAGGAATTTTAATTACAATTTTTAATGTGGCTGTTGTAATATTAGAAGAAAATAAAATTCCTAATCGATTCTTAAAGTTATATAACTTTTGCTTTCGTAAGTATTAAAATGTTTGATTACAGTATGTCTTGAAATAAAATTGGCTTCATATTTGTGGATATATTTTACAACGCACGACATACCACAAACAAATTAACTAAAATTTAGTCCGCACCACATCTGTCAAGCATCAACGTCCGCGGCCTATATTGCATTATTCCGCTGAGTAGTTCCATCAATAGCATTTAATATGTACAATGGCCTATGCATACAAAATAACGTTTGACCATTACAACATGAGCTTAATTGTCAGTTTCGTCGGCAACAAATACTGATAAAGCGAAATGAGTGCTGTGATTTGTTCAAAATATTAGATGTTATTTTACTGGATGCTTGGCAAAATTGATTTATTTGTGGAGAAAATGCGATCCATCCATCTTGCACAATTGGACTGGGATAGAATAGAGCTTTTATTAGAAAATCTTGTCAAAGGACTTGTGAATGAAACGAGTTGGAACAAAATCTGTGCCTTAATAGCGTATCGTACAGTCAAAGATTTTTTATACATACATTTTAGGCCTCCCTCGTACGACGACGAAGTTAGCTGGAATGGTAGTAATTGCAGGATGCAAGAGAATAGTCTGGGGCTACGAATTAGACATTAATTTATTACCAAAGTTGTACAGTCCACAGCCGCAATAATTGAATTGTGATTTATAACTTTCCGTTGCTATTCACTACTAAATATAAACTGCAGTTTAGGGGAACTCTGTCTCACAAAGATAAATTTACTGGAGTATAACAAATATAATTAGTTATTCGACGCCATTTAATAAATGAAGGAGGGCGTGACTCCTGACCGTTATAGATGATAGCCGAGGATACCTCGCACCACCGCTTTTTCAGTATCACGATATGAGATAAAGAGGTACTCTAATTATTATTAATTTTCTTACGCCAGAAGGCGGTTCAAGGCTACCAACATCATAAAAAGACTCAACTGTACGCGTGACAAGTTATTTTTGGGACAACCAGAAGCAGGTGAAAATGATGTGGCCCCTTGATCAGAATGACCGAATAGAATATTTATATTACTCGCTGGCTTTTTAAGAATAATTGGATTAATGGTTTATGAGATTATTTTTGAGATCAGAATAAGCTACGGCAATGTTGGGACACTGTGAAAAGTATCTGCAAAGATGCATCCCTCATCTGCTAGTCGAACATCAGAAATTTAGCTTGGATACTTTATTATACAACAGAATCCATACAATCCAGAAAGAAGAAGCAATCAACTTCTGTCAAAGCCGAATCTTTTAATTAATAAGGTACTTACAACTATATATTGTAATTTAAAAGGAAATTTGTATATAGATTTCCTCTTCAAACATGATACTATATGCTCTACGTATTACTGTCAACACAAAATTTTATAATTGTCAATCCGAAGTTTTACTTTACTTTACAACACCCAACCTTATGTAGCTGCTCAAATTCAATAAAAAATTCAGGATTTCTTCTGGACTATACCAAAACATCCTCTCTCAGTCCAAGTTAATCGCACCGCGATTATCATTTATTTGGACCACTCAAAGAAATGCTGGAACGACGAAGATTTGACGACGGTATTGCTATCGGAGTATTCGTGTGCAACTGTCTTGTACCCAACCACATTCATTGCACGATATCGTAGCTGCCCAATAAAATGTGTTGCTTTATTATTATGTAGTCTTTGTCTTCAAAAATTCCTAAATGGCACTTTCCCAAAACTGTTGTTTGCAGACACAATGCAGTTTATGTATGTTTTTTAAATTTATTAAACTAAAGCTTTTGCTACAAGAACAATTTCTTAAATAATGGAACAAATCGTCTAGAGCAATCTCTGGAGAGTATGAAGGACAATACTTTCTTGTTTGTTGACTGCTTCATTTAATTTCTTCAGTTAGGAATAGTTTGCTTTATCTAGTGGAAGCCTTTCATAACAAATAATACTATTTCTGTCAATTCTACTAAATTAATATATTTTCTTTTGTATTGAACACCGGACTTTACTACCGTCAAAGGCTTCTTTTCACTGTACTAAGAATGTTTATAATTAGAGAATTATAACCAATTTCTTGAAAAAAAGGAAACAATATATATTTTATAGGGAGCCAATCTACGTGGAAACAGTCTTGGAGTTTGTTATTTGTCAATTGACTCATAAGTTATACTTCAGAACGATTGGGATAGCCGAACTTTATCAGATGATTGTGAGTTTTGTTTGGAGAACGTTTAAGGTGTCTACCCATTAACTAACTGTTTATATCAGAGTTTTGTTAATCATGGCCTTTATGAGGTTTGTTTCTATAGTAGGGAGGTTGCTATGGACTGAATTGTTCATATTAAAACTATTAACTCTAAACCTCCTAAACCAAGTGCAAAACTGAATCTCCTCCTGATCCCAATTTGTTTTGCAATAAACTATCCTTGACGTGCCTTTTTGAGACAAGGGAATGTTTCATATGCTGCCATTCTACAGGTAGGGTTTTCTTTTACTGGAATCATTTTTAGTTTGCCGTCACTAAAGACAAGAACTATTTTAGCAACTGTTGACATACCTCCACACACTTCTAAGCTGCTGAGCAGTGATAGTACGAAAAATTCACCGAATTTTTCATTTTTTAAGTCCTTAGGAATGATGGCCTGCAAAGTTTGCGAAACAGACCTGTTTACCATTAATCAGCCGGATATTCGCTCTATAATATATACGTAGCTTGCGCGCACTTGCTCGACTTGCTACTTTTGCCTTTCTATTTACCGCTTTTGATCTCTAGTATCCAGTAAAATCGTTTTATAATTCGGTACTGCATTCTTACAGGCGACTGGTAACCTCGTACGGAATTACGAAGTAGTCACTCCCTCCTAAAGAAACGACGCTGTTCGTAGTTGTCCATAATCTTGTACTTTCTTAGTTTTTCGTTTTACCCACATTTACACTTGTAGCACCCTAAGAATAACTTACTACCATTTTTTCTGTGTGTGTTTCAGCAATGCTATTAGATATTATCACTTGATACTATAGCCTATTTTTACATACACGGTTAACAGAATGCGTACAATTATTAGTAGCGGGCATCGTTATTCTGAAAAAATCTAACTAAAACAAATATCACTTAAATTAAATACCCTGAATATACGCATATATACATAATAAACTAATTTACTGTTGCAAAATAAATTGATGCATCAAGGTTCGAGGTGCGGGAGCAGATTTGGAAGGATGTTGATTTGGCATTCTAAGCCTTAGCTCTCAATTTCAATCTTCATTTACTCTTGTTACTGGAACTGGAAAAGTTGAAAGGGAGTCTTGGTAATTTAGAAGTTTGACGAACGTTAACGATAAAAGTTCATTAACAAAAACATTTTCTAAATTGGAATACTTGATTTTATGAGTAAGCCATCATTTTGTTTACATTAAAACTTACGTAATTATGATTTTATAAATAAAAAATCCAATACAATGACTTCTTTGATTTAACAATTTTAATTTTTTGAAAATTGTTGCTGAACAATCAAACGCTTCTACAAAGTTTTAAGTTTAAAATCGTTATTTAAATTGAATACTTTTAATGATTTTTTATTTTTTACTATTCAATCGCGTCACGGTTCACACAAAAGCGGAGCTTGGACGGATCTGAAAAATATGACATATTTATAGGAAATTCCACGTAAGCCTTTAAATGTTCCAAATTTAAAGCATAAACAGTTTTGCATATGACCAATTTTTGAGTGAAAAATCGATTATACTTACTATATTGCCCCGATCCTTCTTTTAAAAGCTCGATAGTTAACTGAATTTTTTTGCAATGTATCAATTTTTTTCTATAAGAAAATGTTATGACAGTAAAAAAAATATTTTAATCCTCATAATCATAACTATTTTGCGCTTTTGAAGAAGTTATAAAAAGTTTCCAAACTGAGTTTTGAGTTATAACCCATTTCAGCCCAGTTGTCAAGGTCATTGTTCGAGTCTCGCTCAACCCATGGGTGTATATCACATCGTAGTATTATCTTAAGTGCATGTTAGTAAGGTGCCGTGCCGGTAAGTGCTGGAATTTGCTAACACTTTTGTAACCCATATAATTTAACATAACTTTGAGTCCCAAAAGTCTCATTAACACACATAAATACTTTATTATTAGTTCTAGTGCCGTCTTATATGAGGTTAGCGGTTATCATGACATTTAATTCCTGTTATAAGTTCTATATAATACAATGTCCGATTCTAGTAGACTATTTTATACGTTTGTACCAAGTTTTTCTTTTACCCTGTCTTTGCTTATCTTATTAAGAGATGGTATCACAAAATGTCGTATGTCCCAAGGAAACCGTGCATTTATAGTGTGTATCCATAACACAAGATGACTCTCTGATGTTCTGTAATTGAACAAAAAGCAATGCTAAATAGAAGAGTGTTCGTATATCAAAATAACCGTTTTTTGTAGTAGATATGTTAGAGAGTTAATAGAGGCTGTCAGGATAATGCTGTTTCATACCAAACCGTCGGGAGGTGGGTAGCAAAGTTTCAGCAAGGACGCGAAGCAACCAACTTTATCCTTTCCTATGTATGATTTTCTAGTGGCGTTCATATTCTTGCGCGGGGGTTAACTGACAACTAATTTAACATTGCTCTCTTCTCAATTACAGAACTTCACAGATTCATCTTGTGTTACGCACACACACTATGAATACATGGCTTTTTTAGGACATACGACGTTTTGTAATACCATCTTTTACCTTTGGAAGAAAAGAATAGTCACCATGGCTTTCGCTTGAGCCCTCGCAATTTTAATTATTTATACTTTTTTTTATAATTTGCATTACATCAAATAAATTAAAATATTTATGATATTTTTAATCTGTCATTTTACTAATTGCTGTTATCTGTCTGTTTTTTAAAACTATTATTGGTATTTAAATTTTTTGTATATTTATTATACTACGTTTGAACTATATAAGCTCATCCTTAAATTTTTTTGATGTTTTTTAACCCTATTGTTATGGCATTGGCAATTCGATTTATGACATACAACTGTCCGAGCAAATATGAATAGTTTATAGATAGTAGCGGACTATCTGCATTTTTAGATTTAAGATAATAATCTGCGCTTGATTTGTTTAGTAGCGTAGAAAACGGGCACGATGCCAGATGGAACTGAAGGAAGCTGAGCAAATCGCTTCTGAAATATTTGGCTTTTGAATTTCTATGCATACTTCCCCTAAATTGATATTGTTCCTTGCTTTATGGTTATGTAAACAATAAAATGCCTCTAATGCAAACTTATTCAATAAAGGTGAAATGCTTTGACTCATTTGGAGTTTTTATTGCATTTACTCGTAGATGTGGAATATATAATGCTTACGCAAAAATAAATGCAGTCCTGTGTTATAAAGCTCGGTGCTCAGAATTGTGTAGAAAGTTAGAGATTGAATTATAATTGTTTATTTACTCTATTGTAAACTAGGTTATTGAGTATTATGCAGTGTGGTAATTAGGTAAATTAGGTAATTAATATTATAAACTATCCTTTGTCTAGTATTAAATCAATATATGGCATTATGAAGGTTCAATTACTAACTAATTTGCTGTTTTAAACTAATTAAGGGGTGTAAAAAATAGAAAATATAATTTTAACAACGACATTTTTGAAATATCGTTACATTCTTGTGCCCTCCAATTTTATAGTGAAATAACTTATATTGTAATATTTATTTTTGATCATACTGAATAGGTGCTATAAAAATTAATATGTTTATTAAGGGCCCGCATGTTTAGATGTAAATTTTGTACAACCTGCAAGATAGCGAGACTTTACAACTGGTTCTTTTGTGAGTCCCAATATGATATTTAAAAGTCTATTGATATTTAACAGAAAAATATTTGAGTTTGATTTCTATAATTATAGACTACAGCTTTCTATAACTTTATGCGATAGTAAATCAAATATAAAACAAAATTATTTTTTAATTTATTGAAATATTATAAAGGCACAGACGTGTAAAGTTATTTTCTGCATATATCATGACTTGGTACGGTATTGGCAATCCGAATGTTAACACTGGTGAGATAAATACTCAGAAACAGAATTCAAAATTTTGGACTGTATCGAGATATTATTTCACAAGGCTGTAAGCCATGAAGAAACAGAGAATACATAATTACAATAAAGAATAACCAGAGAGATTGTCAAGGTAGAATATTTTCAAATATAAATATCCACAATATTATACGTTGGAATATTTTATGATAGAAAAAATGGCAACAGAGGTGCAGTTGATAAGAGAAGAATGACAAAAAGGTAATAAGAAAATGAAAAAATTATTAGAAGAAAATAAAAATATTACAAATTAAAATGAGGCAATTAAAGAAAAAAAAATGAAAAACGATACTAGTCAAACTAAATACGAGAGTGGAATGTTTAGAGAAGGAAAAGAAACGAAACAATGTGGTGGTATGGGGCCTGAAAATAGACATAGAAAATCTAGATATGCTAAAAATAGCTTTTTTAATTTTATAAAACAAAATTAAAAATTTCGGTATCTATTGCATCAATATCTAAACTGGGACAAAAAACATGGTTAGTGAAACTGGAGACAGTAGGAGATAAGGTGAAAAAGATGAAAAACAAAAGCAAGTCGGGGCATAACAAGAAGCAAAAAATCTATATTAATGATGATCAAACGATAAAGAAAAGGCAAATCCAAAAGTACATCAGAGAAAGATTGGGCGATACATCCAAATGAATATTCATTTCTAAATACAACTGGAATTTTTCTTAATATGTGGTCAAAATTAAATTTATTTATTTTTTGATAATATTTTCGTTGGCTTTATTACTGATTTTGACGCAGTTAGACAAAATGTTCTTAGAAATAAAAAATATAATAAATCTAGCTTCTTGTATATATCAATAGTACAGTGCGTTTGTTTTTCTTTAGAATGTACTAGACATTCACAGTCATGTATTACTTAACGTAAGTGGTTGTACTGGCATTTAATTTGATATTTTAGCACTAAAATGTTTTCCAAGATTATTTTTTGATTTATGATTGAAGAAGGTAGTGGTTCGAAGCATCACGTATAATAACAGCGTACTTTGTATGGATTGTTCTTATATTTTGCTTTTGTCAAGTCTCGATAAACGGGGCACAGTTTATAATATTCTGGGTGACTTCTACTGTTAGCGCACATATTGCTGCTGACGTGCCGTTGGACGCTGTACATGTTTCTGAGTCTTGATATCTTGTATATTGTCTTACTACTTTTAACGCTAGGCAGTTCTACATTAATTTTTGTTTTTTGCATGAACTGCAGACCATTTGTTTTATTATCACCTAATAAAATATCTACAAAAAATAACGGTGAATTTATTTTACTTTCTCTGTGTCTGTAAAATCTCTTTTATTTGATTTGACAGCTACGATACTTTTTTTATGAAGGTATTAACTCTCTGTAAGTCTTTAAATTTATTTTTGCTTAAGTTGTTTTGTTTTCTATAACAAATTATCTTCCGTTCCCTTGTAATTCATAACATTCTAGGAAGAAGTTTTGAATCCTTTGACTAATAGTCTTTAACTTCATTTTTCGACCTAGTTTTATCACTTTTCTAACCACTACATTATCTTTTTTTTTTGTTATAATTATTGCAACTTTTTTGACATGATTAAATTTGAGTTTTCTATCGCAAACGGTTTGGTCTCATTAATAGTTGATTTTGAAGTATTTGTGTTGCTGGTGTGTTTAAACGGCGATGAAAACCTGGTTTTAGTACATTTAAGGCATTATATATTAATTTATATTTGGCTGTGTGGTAGATAAATTCAGTATGTTGTTAATTGGTTCAGATGGAGCTGAGATCGTTGAAGACATGTGAGTCTTTTTGGCCTTTTTATCGTGTTTTTACCTCTCGCTTCCTATTATTTTGACTACTGCTTCATCTCTTGTATATAGTACTGGATTTTTATTTTACCAACGGTTATGTATTGTCACAAAAAGATCTTCAGATTGCGGTTTATTTTGTCAAATATTGTGATTTTGGTCTTGAACATAAGTTTCCACATATAATTTTTCATGAAGTATATGCATTTGCTCATTTTAGTCGTCGTAGGGGTCAGTAACCTCACCTAGTTTTATTAGTTGGTTTTATATAAAAATACACTTAGCCTTTTTTCCGATGATTTTATCTGGACATCCATCTTCGGTGCACGTCTGTCTACGTTCATCCCCTTTTAAATTTATTTATCTTTAAAGATGGTGCAGAAACCCCATATATGATACTTCATCTAATTACACATTAATTCGGACAACCTCCCAATTTTTAAATAAACGCTCGTTTTTCTTTATGTTTCTAGCAATTCCTGCAGGTCCACTTCAAGCTACTGTATAATAAAATCAATGTATCGTTCAAATTTGGCGTTTTTTTTCTTGTTTGCAAAGTGACATTTGACTGCTATTATAAAATAAATTGTGAAAGTTAATCTTCAAAGAGACAGGTTTTAAATAATTTAAGATAAATCTACCTTTTCTGTCCCACAGATTATATACGTCACTTTACTCGTTTTCGAGTGCATTACAATTTTTTTTATATAAAAAAAAACTCATGCATTAGCATTTCACATGAAATGTTGTTTGTACATGTTGTGGTAAGTAACAGGAAAAGTATCTCCTTTTACCTTACATTTGTTTAATAAGTCCTCACAAATACAATGCTACTGTTTCTGTAAGCATTAGAGAGCACAATTTAAGAAAAATTTGCTTCGTTTCAGCAGTAGGTAAAATTCAGCTGATCAAGACTTTGTAAGTAACGTTTTGCAGAGATACCTACCGTTTGGTTCCCATCGTCTTTTAGCAAGTAATAAATATCAAAGACATCCACGGTAGACGCAGTTGAGTGGGCTGGACAAAAATTATTAAATATACTGCCGCACCACCAGCAAAGCTTTTTTGCGTCGTATATCAATTTTATAAAATTAAAGGCCCTATACTAAGAATATGTTTCTAAATTTAATATTTAATATTACCTTTTTAGGCCCAATTTGCGTAAATATTGCAAAGTTGCGATAACAAATTCTGTTTCGTTTGAAAACAAATTTGTTTATGAATAATTTCAACTAATTTATAAAGGAAATTTTCTCTAAATTACAGAAAATAAATACTTTAGAAGCTGCGCACTGTTTGGCAATTATTTCACCCTGGAAAGCAATACAAGCAAGCTAATTTTGATAGCTCCGACAACTTTGATTGATGTAATTTAAGTAATATTTGTTTAAAAAATTTATTTAATTAAGAGATACATACTCAATTGACGGTTATTCAGTATACTGCATTCACATCCCTTCAAAGTGATGTGGCATATATTAGACTTCCGTAATACCTAACTGACGACTCATATAGTAGTTGCTACACATTGGATGTGATTTATGGATGCACTGCATTGAGCATCTGACTAGACGTTTAAGTACAGAAGCATTCGAGGTTTATTCATCTCGTATTCGCGCTGTTCTCAATAAATATTTGTGCTCTAATGTTTCTATATTCAACCGAAATAAACTCGTTTGCAGTCGCAAACCTCACTGCCTCTTGCATTAGTAAACTAATTGCTTGTAATATTTTTGAAGCAATTCAAAAATCTAATTTAATATTAAGCAGTCCGATTCTCAAGTTTTTAACTTAGTAGCGCTCCAGATTTGTGTAATATGGGCGAATATCTAATTAAATTTGTCGTTGGCTTCTCCGCACAAAAGTTTGTGGGTGATGTTCGTTTAATATTGAATTATCTGCAGGCCAAGATAAAATATCTGCTCTTTAGAATAAGTGGGAAGATGTGAAAGCTTTTTTAATTTAGAACAGTGGGCTTAGAGTATTAGATTAAATTTTTGTTGCAAACTTGTGCCCTTGTTAAAAAGAAAAATTTTATTCCTTATTTCTTAATCATTATTACATCACGATAACTGCTGACGCATTAACTATTTAATAGACCAAGAAAGGGTCACTAAAGACCCTTATCTCTATAATAAAGCCTAATCTAAATTATTTGAAAGTGTTTGGTATTTATTTTGTTATAAGGATTGTTAATTTTACTAAACGTACGTACGTAGCTGTCTTAAAAGGGTTAGTTGTGGAAGGCTATTCAGTCTTAGGTGTGTCTATCTCAAAAGTGATGAAAGGAAAATTAAACGATTTTGATGATTTAATGAACACCCGCGTTTTATTTGATACAGTGGTGGTCTAGACTCTTTTACAAATTGCTTGGTTGAGTACGTCAGACGGAAACGTGCTTGGCCCAAAACGCTGTGGTTTTAATCTGGATCCCTATTACTTGCCATCTTGTTGGCCTAACCTTCGGTTTTGTCAGGTGTGACTTTGTTGTCCTCATCATGGCGTGTGAAACTTTTGGACAAGGATAGTTTTCTATCAGTAGAGAGAGTACAAAAAATAAAAGATCAGAATTAGATAATCTTACTCGTTAAATTTTTGATTGGTTCTTGTTTCTTTTGTCTTTAGTTTTAAGCTGCGTGTTTAGTTTATTTATAATAATATGTAGCGTTCTCTAACAATTTATTACCGTTGTACTTTTTTGAGGAGAGAACTTGGTGATTCCAAAACATGTAGGTTCTTGTCGAGTTTTATAAAGATTTGAAAATACGAAATAGTTGTATTGTTGACAGTACAGGTCAGCAATCTCGCCTGTTAGTTCGTTTGGCCTTAATTGATACTCTAATGAGAGGAACTGGGAGTTGGATGGTTATATAGAGAAGAGTCCTTAGAGTTTTTCTGGAACAAATAAAATTATTAAATTAAGCCTATATAACCTGGAAAGGCATTATTTGGTAGTCTATTCTTCTGATATATGGCTTTTTTTATTTTCTGGTCTTTTGTGGAGTAGCAGGAACAAAACCCAAATTCAAATTTTGCGTGTTTATAGAAGGAGTTTGTTTTGGAATCTTCTTCATAGCAAAAATGTTGAAGCCCAAAGAGTATTTTAAAGCAAACATTGAAAACTACGAAAATAGAGTGGAGTATAAGTTAAGAGAGATTGCCTTGAGCATCTTACAGTCTTTTGGCCTTTTTATCGTGTTTTTACCTCTCGCTTCCTATTATTTTGACTACTGCTTCATCTCTTGTATATAGTACTGGATTTTTATTTTACCAACGGTTATGTATTGTCACAAAAAGATCTTCAGATTGCGGTTTATTTTGTCAAATATTGTGATTTTGGTCTTGAACATAAGTTTCCACATATAATTTTTCATGAAGTATATGCATTTGCTCATTTTAGTCGTCGTAGGGGTCAGTAACCTCACCTAGTTTTATTAGTTGGTTTTATATAAAAATACACTTAGCCTTTTTTCCGATGATTTTATCTGGACATCCATCTTCGGTGCACGTCTGTCTACGTGCATCCCCTTTTAAATTTATTTATCTTTAAAGATGGTGCAGAAACCCCATATATGATACTTCATCTAATTACACATTAATTCGGACAACCTCCCAATTTTTAAATAAACGCTCGTTTTTCTTTATGTTTCTAGCAATTCCTGCAGGTCCACTTCAAGCTACTGTATAATAAAATCAATGTATCGTTCAAATTTGGCGTTTTTTTTCTTGTTTGCAAAGTGACATTTGACTGCTATTATAAAATAAATTGTGAAAGTTAATCTTCAAAGAGACAGGTTTTAAATAATTTAAGATAAATCTACCTTTTCTGTCCCACAGATTATATACGTCACTTTACTCGTTTTCGAGTGCATTACAATTTTTTTTATAAAAAACTCATGCATTAGCATTTCACATGAAATGTTGTTTGTACATGTTGTGGTAAGTAACAGGAAAAGTATCTCCTTTTACCTTACATTTGTTTAATAAGTCCTCACAAATACAATGCTACTGTTTCTGTAAGCATTAGAGAGCACAATTTAAGAAAAATTTGCTTCGTTTCAGCAGTAGGTAAAATTCAGCTGATCAAGACTTTGTAAGTAACGTTTTGCAGAGATACCTACCGTTTGGTTCCCATCGTCTTTTAGCAAGTAATAAATATCAAAGACATCCACGGTAGACGCAGTTGAGTGGGCTGGACAAAAATTATTAAATATACTGCCGCACCACCAGCAAAGCTTTTTTGCGTCGTATATCAATTTTATAAAATTAAAGGCCCTATACTAAGAATATGTTTCTAAATTTAATATTTAATATTACCTTTTTAGGCCCAATTTGCGTAAATATTGCAAAGTTGCGATAACAAATTCTGTTTCGTTTGAAAACAAATTTGTTTATGAATAATTTCAACTAATTTATAAAGGAAATTTTCTCTAAATTACAGAAAATAAATACTTTAGAAGCTGCGCACTGTTTGGCAATTATTTCACCCTGGAAAGCAATACAAGCAAGCTAATTTTGATAGCTCCGACAACTTTGATTGATGTAATTTAAGTAATATTTGTTTAAAAAATTTATTTAATTAAGAGATACATACTCAATTGACGGTTATTCAGTATACTGCATTCACATCCCTTCAAAGTGATGTGGCATATATTAGACTTCCGTAATACCTAACTGACGACTCATATAGTAGTTGCTACACATTGGATGTGATTTATGGATGCACTGCATTGAGCGTCTGACTAGACGTTTAAGTACAGAAGCATTCGAGGTTTATTCATCTCGTATTCGCGCTGTTCTCAATAAATATTTGCGTTCTAATGTTTCTATATTCAACCGAAATAAACTCGTTTGCAGTCGCAAACCTCACTGCCTCTTGCATTAGTAAACTAATTGCTTGTAATATTTTTGAAGCAATTCAAAAATCTAATTTAATATTAAGCAGTCCGATTCTCAAGTTTTTAACTTAGTAGCGCTTCAGATTTGTGTAATATGGGCGAATATCTAATTAAATTTGTCGTTGGCTTCTCCGCACAAAAGTTTGTGGGTGATGTTCGTTTAATATTGAATTATCTGCAGGCCAAGATAAAATATCTGCTCTTTAGAATAAGTGGGAAGATGTGAAAGCTTTTTTAATTTAGAACAGTGGGCTTAGAGTATTAGATTAAATTTTTGTTGCAAACTTGTGCCCTTGTTAAAAAGAAAAATTTTATTCCTTATTTCTTAATCATTATTACATCACGATAACTGCTGACGCATTAACTATTTAATAGACCAAGAAAGGGGTCACTAAAGACCCTTATCTCTATAATAAAGCCTAATCTAAATTATTTGAAAGTGTTTGGTATTTATTTTGTTATAAGGATTGTTAATTTTACTAAACGTACGTACGTAGCTGTCTTAAAAGGGTTAGTTGTGGAAGGCTATTCAGTCTTAGGTGTGTCTATCTCAAAAGTGATGAAAGGAAAATTAAACGATTTTGATGATTTAATGAACACCCGCGTTTTATTTGATACAGTGGTGGTCTAGACTCTTTTACAAATTGCTTGGTTGAGTACGTCAGACGGAAACGTGCTTGGCCCAAAACGCTGTGGTTTTAATCTGGATCCCTATTACTTGCCTAACCTTCGGTTTTGTCAGGTGTGACTTTGTTGTCCTCATCATGGCGTGTGAAACTTTTGGACAAGGATAGTTTTCTATCAGTAGAGAGAGTACAAAAAATAAAAGATCAGAATTAGATAATCTTACTCGTTAAATTTTTGATTGGTTCTTGTTTCTTTTGTCTTTAGTTTTAAGCTGCGTGTTTAGTTTATTTATAATAATATGTAGCGTTCTCTAACAATTTATTACCGTTGTACTTTTTGAGGAGAGAACTTGGTGATTCCAAAACATGTAGGTTCTTGTCGAGTTTTATAAAGATTTGAAAATACGAAATAGTTGTATTGTTGACAGTACAGGTCAGCAATCTCGCCTGTTAGTTCGTTTGGCCTTAATTGATACTCTAATTAGAGGAACTGGGAGTTGGATGGTTATATAGAGAAGATTCCTTAGAGTTTTTCTGGAACAAATAAAATTATTAAATTAAGCCTATATAACCTGGAAAGGCATTATTTGGTAGTCTATTCTTCTGATATATGGCTTTTTTTTTATTTTCTGGTCTTTTGTGGAGTAGCAGGAACAAAACCCAAATTCAAATTTTTGCGTGTTTATAGAAGGAGTTTGTTTTGGAATCTTCTTCATAGCAAAAATGTTGAAGCCCAAAGAGTATTTTAAAGCAAACATTGAAAACTACGAAAATAGAGTGGAGTATAAGTTAAGAGAGATTGCCTTGAGCATCTTACAGTCTAAAGAGTAGGGAATCAGTAGTTACAGCCTTCTATAAAGTTGAAAATTTACGGTTTTTACCTATTATTACAATTTGCTTTTCCAGAAACCACAATGCGGGAATTTGTCTCTTTGGTCAAGGCCAAGAAGATGAGAGATAATATCGTTAGAGAAGATTCTGAAAGCAAAAGGTGAATTGGGCTGACGTTATCCCTCAGACTGTTTGGTATTGAGAGTTCCAGGAAAGTGTGCTCTGAGTTGTTTGCAGTTTTAAGGTTCCTGCCTCAAATATTACAAATCTAGTTAGTTAAGTTCCATGTCATATGTTTAGTCATCCATGAGAACACAACAACTTTGGTTTATAATTAAAACGTCATACAATCTTCCACAACGTGTGTTTGACCGAACTTGTTGCTCCTTGTTTCTTTTTGTCATTTTTTGCTCTTTGTAAGTACTGTTGTTTCCTTTTTTAATATTTCGAACAGTACCTACGCTGGCTTTATCCTTTTTGGCTATTTCACGCTCATACATACATACACACATTTTTCCGATGTTAGTAGCTTCAAAATAATCTTCTCAGCTCCTGCATTTACCGGACCACTTCGACGACGCGATTTAGGCAAATCGCCAAGCTTATGAGGTTTCCCAAACTTTTTATGATTTGGAAAAACGCCGACTTTGAATACTTTGAAATTTTTGCGAGTTTTCGCAATGACAACTGTTTCTAAATACCACTTCTGCAAATATTCGCTTCGTTGCTGCTTATTTAACACCTATTGTTAAACAATAGTAACGATTACAATCCGATGCGGTCAATGCGTATTACTTAAAAAATAGTTGCAATTTATAGTTCAGCATAAAATAAAATGTGTCTGTTTAGTAAAATGAACAGTCCTTAACTGAAATCATTAAAACAGCTTTTGTAATACGCAGCAAAGCTTTATATGACCCTTTGGGCGAAATCTGAATAATTAAATATCCAACAATATGATATTGCCTTTAATAATATGACCAGCCTTCAGAAGGGGCGCTAAGCCTTACACTTTTGATCTGAACTTCCCTTTTACGGGGTATATTTCAAATCAAAGGTTCTGACAAGTCTCATACAGATATTAAGCTATCTGTCAAACATAAAAGCGTGAATGTGTCGTTCGAAATGTTACAGAGAAAAATTTTATCTTCGGAAAAGAGTGCAGACATACATTAAGAAGGGCATAATTTTAATTTTAAGCCTTCTTTAAGATTTTATTGTCTTAGACTTTTCTAACGAATGTTGTGCTCTGAACACAAAGCTGCAATTTAGATTTTATACACGAAATAAATTCATTTCGCCGCGGTGTCGTTTTCCCCGCAGCTAAGTGCATGCCTCGCCTAAATGTGAAATACGATGCAAATTTGCCGGGCCTCCGGAGCGGCAAGAAGCTCGGCTCCGGCGCACTTGGCCTTATTGGAGGCAAATATTGAATTATTTAACTTTCCACAATCCCGCGCCTTTGGAAATCAATGGCCCGCGGTTTTAAATACGACCCGCTTCCTGCTTCCCATAACCGCGGCGCTTGATAACTTCTTCCTGCATTCGGTCCCAAACATATTCCGCCGAAATGGAAGATATGTTAATATGCAGCCGGCAAATATTCGAGCGGTGTCTGTTCGCGCGCTCCGGAAAAATCGGGAAAATAAATTCCTGCAGACAAGAAGTTACAGGAAAAATGCGCCTGAATGGCGTGACGACGGCTCGGAAAGAGGAAGCGATCAAAGGTCAAGGCGAATAAATCATTAATCTTGAACTTACGTGCTTCGGTCTTCCATCAAGCGCGTTTTACAGACGCTGAAACTTTTGCATTTATCTACTCTCGCCTTTTCGCAATTTTATTTTTACATGAAACATAGAAGATAGGAATCTGCTAAGAATCTTATGTTATGCTTGATCTCCCGCAATCTCCTCCTAGGCAACACCAGCTTTATCAGCTGCAGCTTGTTTCACTTAACGGTTCCAATAAGAGCAGCACGTTTTTACTCTCCTTGAAAGTTAATGCCATAATAAAGTTTAATATCTAGTTCTATCTTCTAAATTGGCTTTTGCACGTGCAGGCTCTTTGCTTTAGACTTTACCTCAAAAATAGAGATAAGATAAATTTCTTGATTAGGTACATTTACGAGATGTATCTAGAAAGTTTGGTGGGCGGTATTAGAAATCGAGAAAAATTAATTACTTTTATTGATCTCCAAAACAATCGGTATTTTTCAAATTTATGAAGGTTTAGGAAACCGCTGTTACACGTTATTGACACTCAGACAAAAAACCAGTAAAGTCTGTGAGCGCCAAAAAAAGATATCAATCCTGATCACACACGGAAGTAAATTCTGTAGATCGTCGCCGAACTCGTGCTAACATTTGTTGAATTTGCTTGATTATGTTTGAAGTTCTGCTTGTCTACGGCTGACCCAAATGTGACTTATGTTCAGTCGTTCTTTTCCCGTCGCAAAAGCGTAAACAAATTTTCTGCTCGCGGCTTCTGTTATATACAGTTGCAGCAATATTTTGACTGCTTCCAGTGGGTTTTCCCTAATGATTACGCGTATTCTACGCTAGATAGCGCTTTCCAAAACGTTTTTGAATAGTCATGTGCATGCGCGCTCGCCTGACTCAAGTTATCATAGAAATACGGGACTTGAATAGGTTTTTTTAGACAAGTTTTGTATATTAAGTTGACGCATAATTATCTAGGGTTTTTCTCTCCGTTTTGTTATACTTATTTTACATGTCATCATATAATTTTTTAATAATCTTTCCTCTCTCTCGGTCTTCAGTCTTTTGACTGGTTTGACGTATGTTTCCAATCCTATCTTCTCCCAGTTTTTCTCTTTAGTCCTTCATAATTACTTACGTCCACGTCGTCTTTAATTTGTTTGTTAAATCAGTGGCGTAGACGTTTCCTTGTTCTTTTCTTTCTATTTTTGCTTCGGTAATTGTTTAGAGAATTTCTTCTCGTCAGAAAATGTGCCCAATTAGCCGGTCCCGTTTTTTCCGTATCTATTCTCACATCTACTTGTTTTCTTCAGCCCTTTCTAGTACTTTGTTGTTAGTAACCCTATTCGTTCAGTTGCTTTAATGTTCTTATTTTCTTGAGAGATTCCACACAAAAGTATGTATACATAAAAGCCTTTGTTACGTTTAGTGAGATATTGCAGGTTAGGCGACTTCTTTTATTTAAGAAAGCTTTTTTGATTTGTGGCCGTTTATATATTTCTTGCTTCTCCTATATTTTGTAATGTTGCATATTTTTTTACCTAGCCTAATTTCTTCCCATAAATTCTTAATATAGTATTGATTTTATGTGTTGATCATGATTTTGGTCTTTTTTCTATTATATTCCGTTTTCCATAATATTAGGTGTCTCTTCTAGTAGCTATATCGTCGGCGAAACGTAGGATTTCTCCGAGTATGTTGATTCTCACGTTAACTTCACCAATTGCCTTCTGAGCGTACAAATTGAAAAGGAGAGAGAATAAAGCACACCTCTGTCTTACAATTTTTATCTGTATTTCTCTTCCTTTATTGTTAATCAATATTATTCTCTTTTGAGTTGTATAGAGATTCTAAATAAAAGGTATATCTTTATAGTAGATACTGGATTATTTTATCATATTATGCTTTATCATTTTGAGAGAAAAAGAGTAACTTGCTCAGTGATTTTACGACCTCAACGAACTTTTGGGCAATATTTGATGTTATAAACTTAAAGAAAAGTTAGTAAAAGATCACACATCGAATTTTGACGACTCTATTGACCGCTCTATAATCGTTGCCTCATATATGTATGAAGTAGCGGCTGTTCAAAAAGAGTTTTATTTAAATTTCCACTTGGTATGTTCTTTACATCATAAGACGAGCACAAAAATATGGTTTGATTGAGTACTGGGTGCTGAATTAATAACCAAACACGTTTTGGAGCTTATAAAATACACATTTACAGCTGTGTTCTGACTCAGTGGTGGTGAACTGAAGTATCAAAATCGGGTATTTCACTAACAAGGCATTTTTATTCTAAAAACTTTTTTTCAAACAAACCAAAATTTTAAAACACTGAGAAAGTGGCTAAAATGTCTTCGAAAGTCTTCTGGGCTGGTTAAGAAATATGAGTTAAATGATTTTGTGCTCAACCCTGGTAAAGGAAATGTGTGTGTACCAAGATTAACTAGGACACCGAAAAATGTGAAATAAGCATGGTAGACTGTGAGAAGTTTATTTTTGCCTTTTTCGTATAATCCTATCATGGCCTTTTAAGCTGTTCGTTTATCATCACCGCATCTTACTTCAGAGCGTTCTATGCTTCTCTTGTTTTCTACCGAAACTATTCTCCTCATAATGTTTTATATTTTTGTTCTTTGATCCATTCATTTGTTCTTCGGTCCTTTAGAGATACTCCTAAATTTTTTCTTTCTATTATATGACTGGTTTGTTTGCGTATAATAGATTTGGTAACTACCCACGTTTCAGACTCATATAATATTACTAAAAATTTTATACTTTGATTATGCAACTGAATTTCTAGGGAAAAATATAAATTTATATTTCTGTAAGATTCCTTAACTTTCCATATGAGACCGGCGTTAATTTTTAATTCCCGATTTCCTTTTTGTAGCATAATTTATATTTGTTTATTTTCTCAATTTGGTTCTTATTGATTGTAATTTGCTGTCCTATATCTTCTGGTAATTTAGTTCTTAGCCTATTCTCTTCTTTGCCTTTTCTACGTGGCTTATTAACTCGCGTTTTGATTTTGGAAAAATCAAAATGTCATTGATGAACCTTGGAGCTGTCAAAGCCTGTGAAGTTTCAACAATAACGTTTATCCTCGAAAGTTCTTCCATCGTAACTCGTGATACTTTTGGCAAAGTCATAAAGAAATTTGAGACTTCAATGTGTCATCGTGTAATGATGGAAGTGGATACTTTGAAAATCTTCTAAATTAGTTATTTTTTTTCTACAAAAAGCTTATATATGATTACAAGGAATGAGATATTACAGTTCAACTTCAAGAATAATACACAAAAATGTAACTAAAAGGGCACAAGTTTCTTCTTCATTTGCCGTTTTCAGCACAGCGATGTTTTGTAGTTTTTAGTTTCTTTCAAATAAATTTACAGCCAATAATCACAGACTGTGGACTTAGGAGTACAAACTGGACATTGTCTTGGACATCTCTTTTCCAATTACGCGTTTAAAAATTTGAGATTCAAAATTTCGTTTGACGCAATAGCATAGTGAGGGAGGGAATGCACTACCCTGTTAGAATAAACATTGTTATAACTAAAATCCATTAAGCGAATACATATAAAATAAATCATCATGACATATCCCTGTACCGCCCCCGAAACGCAGAAAGATGTGCGCCGAAGCCAGGTTTACAATGTAACATTTTGATTGTTGGAACTGAATTTTGATTTTTAACCTACAAATGTATACAAATCATATATTTATAATTACATATAGGTTTTACAATCTCCGTTCTAACTAAACAAAATATTTAGATTCATAAACTAATAAATTCATAACCTAAAAATGTACTTAAAATTTTAATACAATTTATAACATTATTATAAATTTACCTGTTTGCATTAAACAGATTAATCAGAATTTAAAAACTCGTTTTTGCAATACACGCTATCATTAATAGTGGAATGCAAACGAAATCACCCCTTCTAAACACAAAGAGTTAGCTGCATCTAAACACACGAGTTCCCAAAAATGGGTCAGTGTGTATTTGAATACTGAAACTTTTTTAAACCGGTCAATTACAGAGAATTGTTTAAAATGAGCTGGAATTTTTGACAGTTTTATTCCTATACGCATTCGATGAATGACTTATAAGTTTAAACTGCGTTGCCAAGTTATAAATTAAAAATTGCAACCGTATCCAACTACTTGTTTTGGGATTATTCAAAATGTATGTGCAAAGTATATTGCTTTTCCTCCTTCAATTAAGATTGGAAATCTCTTATTTTGAAAATTGCGTTGAGGAACAGAGGCCATTCTATTAACGCATCTAAAATTGTTTTAATTAAGTTTTCTTTGGTACAGATGTTTTTCTGTTAATTTTTTATTTAACATACGTTTGTATTGTTTTCTGGAAACAGTTAATAGGAAATTTATAAAGTAGATCTTTTATTAGTTTTATCTTGGTAGTGTTAAGATATCTAGGTCTGGGATGATCAACTACTTTAAGTGCGTGGATTAATACTTTTAACTTTATTATCTTTAACTAACTGGGAAAATTGTATTACAACCTAATCAATCATTCACGTTTTTTCCTTTATTACTACTATTTTTAGTTTTTTGAATTTATAGTATTCTGGCTAATTTTTGTAGGTCATCATATGAATGTATTAAATGTCGTCCGGTTATCTTTTTACTTGCCTATGATTTTCATTCTATTGTTATTCGAGTCCATTCTGGCCATGTGTATTACACTTGTAATTGGCTCCAATATATCCTTCATTTTTCTGTTACACTTTATCAGAAATTTGCCCGTGTACGTTACTTTCTTTTCTTTTTAATAACATTATTCGTTCTTGTCCTGTATTTATTATTATGTATCGATGTGTAACAAATAACTTACGGCTTTTTGTGTAATTTACCAAAGTTTTCCCCTGTAGATTTTTTTAACTTTTTCCAAAATTTTCGATTGGCGTTTGTTTTCTCGTTTACTAATCTTAGCATTAATATTTTTAAGGATGATGTAAAATGTTTTATTTGTCGTTATGGTTTCTGAAATATTGTGATAAAATTTTTAACTTTCTTGTTATTGTATATGTTCTTTTCTAGTACATTGTTTGATAAAAATTCTATTCCTACTATGTTTATTATATTTTCTGTTATACTAGGACTATGACAGAAAGTTTGGCTTGTGGGTAGCGTAATGCGTGTTTCTTCCTTTCTTCTTACTTTACTTAGACTTACTACATTTTAGACGTCTTTAATCTTTTCTTAAATTACAGTCAATATTTTGTAATAGTTGGATATTATATATAGCTACCGATGGTCAGTTTTTTTGTAGCTTTGTCCGTCCCACCGTTGTCTGGGTGTACATCTTACGATCCGCAAAGGACTGAAGGCTATTATGATCTTACTTGAATCATGTAGATCGAGTTTGGCAATAATTCGCACGACAGATAGATGGGTTGATGAGTACTTGTTGGTCTTTCTACCCATCTGGGAATTATAGGCTTTTCGATTGTTGCGACAAGTATTTCGACACAATTAGTAACTATTAAGATGTGTTGCCGTAAATAAATAAAACTAAATTTATACCTACTACTAAAGAAAAAAGGATTTGTAGCAGTTTTTTATTAACTATTAGAGATGAACTAAAAAATAATTACAAGTTTACCATTAAGTTCCAATGTTCTAAATCGATCTTAAGGAGTAAATTATAGTTTATTTTAATAAATAGATACTTTTTATTCATTACGTTACATTAGTTAGCTTTGACGCACAATATAAAAAATTAGCTGTCATTCAATCTAACAATTCGCTGCAAACTCAACATAAACTGTCATTTTAAAGAGGGTCGCAAATTAAATTTTAGGTTTAAATTTTAAATAAAACAACTATTAAATTGCCCTTACTGTAATACTTTCTTGTACACCTTGGCTTCGATTACAAATTTTTATTGCAATTTTGCACGTTTTAAATAATTACATCAATAATATATCGGATTTTGTTCTTGATGTAGTCAATTATTTATAGATTGTTAGCGCAATTATTAAATTTTAGGTAATCCTACAAAAAAAATCGGACGGTCTTAAATTACAAGAACTTGCTGGTTAGTATATGTCAAAACTTTGCAAAATTACACCACCAGGAAATTGTTGATGGAGTAAATTTACTATTGTATGAGCAAACAGGCGAGCAGCCAACCTGCTGGAGCCATGTTTGTTCCAAATCCAAACTAGGGCCACTAGCTGTAGCGATCACCATTCAGAGTTATATTTTCAGCATCAGCTTCCAGGAACTATGGGTCTTTCATACTGTCCAAAATTTACACCAAATAGTAACTCGTTGAGGATGGATTTGCTTTTTAAGTGTTTTGCTAAAACTCTTGTATTACTTGAATTTTATACTCATATTCATTCACTGAAAGGAGCTTCTCAAAATGTGCAATCTTTGTTCACGGTGCCGAGTGAATGTTTTCAGCTTTGCGCAACACTAACTAACTATGGAAATATTTTCACGAGACCTCATCCAGAGGTCTTGCATCTATGACCGATCCGATTTTATGAAATTTTATAATTAATCTTAAGATATCTGATTGGTTTGGTACAATTTCTCGACCTCAAATCCATAATATTAGAGCTGTCGGTTGTAAAATAAAAAAAGAGCGCAAAGTTTGAACCCGCCGCTAAATTTGGGCTACTTTTTATATACATATTGGTGTTAGTCAATTATGGCAATTTTGTTAGTTATCCATATATTTTACCGTAGATTTACAGTTAAAAAAGTGAGGAAAAAAGTAAGTTCTTACTCTTCAACTGTATTTTTATTGTAGTATTACTAAAGAATATTCCAACAGAGGGATTTGGCACTTTAATGCACCATACTCTAAATGGTTAATTCCGCACGCTTGCATTTTATTTGATGTGAATTTTAGTTCGCCGATAATCCGATTGATATCGATCTTATCGCAAATGAATTGACATGCGGGTGTCGTTGGGGCGAAGCCAAAATTAATTGCTTTCCAAGCGCTTAAAGCCCTTTCAATAGAGCAAGTCGTACATGTAATCCTGAAATTAAGTTGCGAGATGAGCGCTCTTCATTTCATATGAGGGATTTAAAAAGCGGAGAGACATATTTTAAATTTGCTTAAACTAGTTTTTTCCATTATACTTCACTAAGAGGAAGTTTGGCTCGGGTTTAATTGTAAAAAGTAATTTTATTTAAAAAAAATAGATGTAATATGCCCAAGTTAATTCTTGTAAGAATTATTTGATATAGAAGTTCTCGAATCATTTTGTCAACATTTGTATATAGGAGAACAGTTTTTGAATTCTTAAGATTTAAATGATTAGGCTTTGAATTTAAAGAATGGAACACAGACTAAATTGCAAACGCAAACCACTGTAATAATTCTATCGTCTCGTCTTTTTCAACGACGCCGTGACATAGAAAGCGACCGACCATTTTAACGGAAGAATTCATCAATCACCCCGCGAGCTAACCTGCCGTTACACTCTCGATACCTGATGTACTGTGAAGTCGGTCTAAGATAAATTGCAGGCAGTGTGATATATACAAAGTAGCAGCTTGTGCTCGTTATAAACTCATAGAAGCTTGTTGCAGTAAACGTGACGAGGCGCTGTTCATGGGGCATGTCTAAAGCTAGTAGGTTGTAATCACAAAGTGAAGTTAAATATAATTACGCACGCAAAAGCATGCACAAGCTTCATTTGCTTACCTTTGAAGTCGAGCTTTTCTATTTAAGCACCTTTATGCTTTCGCTACAACTGAAAGTGAAGCAAACATCGGCGGAATGTGGCTAGGAACTGCACTGCGTCTGTTTCAACAACGCTGTAGCATTTCGAAAGAGGTTTTAAACTTCACTTGAGCTAAATATTTTGGGTGTCGGAGATTTTCGCATGTTTTTTGTTTTATTAGCTTTATTATTACTTTACATAATTTTATATAATTAAGAGCTTTTGAAATATATACATGCGTATTTTAAATTGCAAATTCTTCAAAACGAAAACCGGCAGAATGCCTATAACGTAGTTATTACGCTTATGGTTACTAGTTATCGTCATATATAATATTTAAAAAAAGTATTGATGGCATTTGTACCATTCAAGAAAATTAAAGTGTACATTTGCAACAATTGATTTTAAATTTTCTATATCTCATTAACTCAAATTTAAAAAATAGTTACTCCGAGTTGATAATATTTAGGCCAGGTTTAATATGGGATTGTAAAAAGTTTTTCAATAAGATATAACTAAGTTTTCTATGTTATTTTGAAGCACAGGCATTATGCTTTGAATAACACATCATTTAAGTGTCCACCTCGACTTCGTGCAAACGAACAAATTCGATGAACCCAATTTTCGATGACTTTGTGCAATAACTCGGGTTTAATGATACGGATGCATCGTGATGTTCAATTTTAATGTACCATGGGTTTGTGGTTTCTCTAGATAGACTATAGATTTCAAAGAACTCCACAAAAAGTAATCTAAAGGAGTTAAATCACAACTTTTAGAAGCCAACTAACAGTTGCATTTCTTGAAATTATCCTTTTACCAATTTTTTCCAATACCTCAATAGTAGTATTAATAGTGTAATATTTTCATATAAATAAATAAATAATTTCATCTAAATTTAGCCACAAAACATCTGTGAACATCAACTCACTGTAACTGCATCTCCTACCTGATTTTTGAAAAAGAATAATCCGATCATGCTATAATACTATAAACCACACCATACAGTGACGTTTTGCTGATGCAAAGACTTTTTGTGAATCTTTTATGGATTATTTTTACACTAACAATAACAATTTCGTTTGTTAACATATTCACTTAACGAGAAATAAGTTTCATCACAATCTTATATGGGTATAAACCTAAATTTTTTTGCAAAATACGCCAAGTTGCTCTAATTCTTGACCATCACGAGAAATCGATAAATTTGGAGCTATCTCTTACAACAGCAATGTTCTCTATATTTCTTGCATTTCGACGTCTTTCTGGTATTTTTCCATTGTGAAGAGTAAAATCTTTATCAAAGTTTTCGACGAATAGCAAGCATAGAAGGGCGATTATGTGGAGTATAGGTTGGACAATAACAAAACGTTCTTATTGTGCGTATGTGTTAATATGCAAATTGTTAATCCTTAAGAATCGTTTTTTGTGTGTATCAAACTCATTTTGAAAATTAGTTGGTGCATTATAAACGACGACGGTGGTATTGAGTTTGTTACTATTTTGTATAGATACATGAAAGCCTGAACCATACTCAAAAACCTTTTTTGGGCAGGCTTCTCCTTTGTTTTAACTGCTTAGCACTCTTTGTAATATATAATTTAGATCTCTAAGTATTTGGTAGTTGTACAACTTTTCGTACTATAAACACAAGAAAATGAGTTTTGTTTCATCGACTACTAGAATTATTTCTACAACATTTTTCTCCACAAAATGTGTATTTGGTTTCATAAATATAGCCATTTATCTGACTGACTATTACCAACATTATTTTCATAGTTTCAGCCAAGCAGTTGTTAAGAGTGGATGCGTTGGGTGTAGTGTTTATCATGGTTGTATTTTTGAGTAATAAGGTCAAATTCATAAAATAGTTAACCTTGTATGAGAATTGTTGCTATAAAAAACTGATGAATTGTAAACAGTAAGCAATTTAATGTAAAATTAGGCAATACAACACAGTTTATGTATGCCCTTTTACAAACATTAATTTTTCAGCACTAGACATCTGGCTATGATATACCTATAGCTGATGAATTCCAAGTTTAAAACTCCAATATACCATAATTAAAAATTTATCCACAAAACGGTCAACTATGATAAATACAGATATAAAGTTAATCAGTTTGTCAACAATAAACCTTACAAATATTTTATAACATAGACATTAGCTTGACAGTTAACTATAAATCGTACAAAGAGGAAAGTGGCAATTTGCCCCTGGAAGTAAAAAAGAAGAAAAAGTGCAAGATATTAAATTTAAAAAAATTATGAAATGCAAATTTCACAAATAGATGGATATTCACTCCCAACAGTCATTAACAATGGTTCAGCACAGATGTAATAACAAATATCCAGAGTTAAGAACCACCTAAAAACAATAAACGCAAAAATGTTAAACTAAAGCTATGGCAAGTAAAGTGGTAGGATGAATGCAAGTATTTCTAACAAAGACAGAAAATTATCAAAATACTAAACCGTGGAGCAAAACCAAAATGTCACAGAACACCAAAACCTGTCGAGAAAAGAGCTTGCAACATAGTGACCAATGATATAAATAGTAAACTTTGAGAAATCAAAAAAAAAAGATGTATCAAAACTACCTACGTCAATAATCAAAAGCAGATTACAGCATCTATAAAATCATCAAACGAATGGGCTAGATCTACTAAGGTAAAGGTCAAAGTATTTGCCCAAAATTTTAAAAATGTATTTAATCCTCATTTGGAAGCTCTGTAATACAATCTGGTCGGTAATAAAGCGTTAAATGAACTATCCATTAAAGAAATTCAGTTTATGAGAACTCTATTCAGTGCCACCCTCTGACTGAATTATCGGCTTATGCAACTCAAAATTGCTTTAATGATTTTAATCAGAAACCAGGTCTAATTAGACAGATTCTCTAAATATTCAAACTACTGAAAAAAGCAATAATCGAAAGAATGTTTAAAAGCAACATTTTAACATACATGTTTCTAAACTATTAATTTAGTTTCAGACATTGTACAATCCAACAATACCATAGAGTCACGATGCCAATAAATGCAATAATTAAATCAAAACAATACTTTCTAAAATGTTTTTGGAGCTACAATATGCATTTGTTTGTTTAGTCCTAATGTTTACTATATAAAGTAAAGTTATAGTTTTCGACTAGTACTATTTATTACTGAAATTTTACCTTTTTGAGAAGTACTCTTAGATCAAACATGAACAAGAATAATAATAAGTATGAACGGTATCAATTCAAAAGTACCATAGAGAAGTGTCTTTAATCTTTCATTATATTTGCTGTTATTCTAAAAACATACCAAAAGTTTCAAAAGCAAATATTGGAACATTTGTAGAAGATGCTATAACATAGTGATTCAATAAATGCCATTTAGAAACAACAATCTTACTGGAATATTTTTAAAATGTAGTTGCCCCAAAGTAAGTAAGAACAAAAAACTTTAAACATCTTTCAGCAACTTTAAAGAGCATGGAAATCTCTCTGACTTAAGTAGTAAAGTATCTAGACTTAGACAGCATATCAACTTGAAAAATATAAATGATTAGCAACAGAAGAAAAATTGATTTAAGAATTAAGAAAATGAATTAATTACAATGCAATAATGTGCATCTGTCGCTGGAGAATTGCTTTATGAAGTATTATTAAAGCCTTTCCATTGAATGCTTTGAGCACTATCACAGATTCTCCATAGATATTTCAAAGTATATTTTATATACTGATCTCAACATATCAACAGAAGAAGAATGCTAAAAAAGAATTGACGAGCACTTTGAAAAATAAATTTGTTTTAAATCTACACCATTCCCGGTTTCTCAAAGTTCAAATGATTTAATAGAATATATTGTTAACGGGGAATAATATCGATGGTTGGATTTTCTTTCAAGTCATATTATACCATCAAATTGTCTCAAAGAATATCATTTTATATATATAACATATTTAACACACCAACTAATGGTCCCATACCTTGTCAAAGTTTTGTTCGGAATGCTTCTAGTACATCTGCCACAGTCGTTTCTGTTCTTCCATTTTCCAACAATTTAGTAGCAATTAGTCTTCAGGTTTTGTTTTTCTGTCAGTGTGTGAGGACTATTTTTAGATTGAAACTTAATTTCGCAAAATCGTTGCGTAAAATTTGATGACACATCTTTATTTAATTTCAGCTCTTTTGATATGTAGACACTAATACGATGATCTTCTTGCAGTAACTGCCTCACATTATTGCAGAGATACGTGATATTGACGAGTTTGTCGTTTGTCCATTCAAAACCTTTTATGTCATTCAAAGACACGGCTTCTCAAAGATTTTTCGTTATCATATGCTTGCTCTATTATAGTTTATGTTTTACTAAAGGTTTCCCTAGCTTAATACAGAACTTAAAGTTAACTTTCAACTAAATTGGTCAGAAAGTCAAACAGTAGGTTGCTAAGTACAGCCCAGCTACCTAGTGAGTTTACACGCCAATACTTGCAAGACCATATCTATTCATAACACATATCATCTGACTGGAGAATACCTTTTTCTTATATTTAAACATCACAGGTAAAGTGTGAACTCTTCCGGCGAGAAGTTTTTCTATTTCTTATTTGAGATTAATTGACCAACATCTCATTAATATTATGTTGTTCCGTTGTCTCATTATTGCTTTGTATATTAGAATTTTATTTTTGAGTTAGTCACGGTTATTTTTCAATTAATTAATTTACTTTTTTAATCATAGTTTAATTGTTTTTTTAACAAATGTTTATTTCAGTTGCAATTTTTATCTAGATGTATTATTAGATATTGTGCTGTTAGTGTTACAGAAAATTTTTATTTTGAGTTAGTAAGTGTGATATTTTCTTTTATAAACCCTTCCAAATTCTGGGCTATTTCAATTAGCCGTTTAGTATTAATGACCAAGATTCAGGTGATATTAAGTTCTTCGTCTGGTATATCAACTAGTTTTAGGTCATTTCTCAAAAGTTAGCCACCCCATAAGCAAATACACGAGAAAGTTCAGAAAAATTTGCTTGTGCGCGTTTTTATTTAAAAAATTATTGTTTATTTGATTAGGAACGTTGCATTTATTGTTTTAGTGTAGTTCTTCTTCTTTATATTGCTTATTAGAAAATATTTTCCTTTTCGTAACACTCTTCGTAATTGTCATGGACTTCTTTGACTTTTCAAATTTCTCATAATTAGTTCATAAAATTTTTTCAAAATTGTTCCTTATTAAGTGTAAAGTATTTATTAGCATTCGGTCGATTCTTGACTGTTATAGATATATCTCTGAGTTTGTTATTGATTGATATGAATTATAAAACTATTTTGCCGTTGGAAATGTTTTAACTTTGCTATGACAAATTTTTTACTTTATTGCGTTTGCACTCTTAATATTAACAAAACTTTACGATGTGAAAGTCAAACCCAATACATTTCTGAATTTATTATGAGTGTAAGCATATAACATTCATCAGCATTTACCATGAGCCGGTAAGGCTTGTCAACAATTTTTGATGTTTTATATATAATTTAAAGTTCCACCTTGTTTCGGAAATTAAATTTGTAATATTTTTAAATTACATTTTTATCGGCCTACAAATTTATTGCGCAAGTTTTTACATGATCGCACATCAATCATTCGTTATGTTCATGTCGGTTTTTTTATGTTTTATGTATGAAACTTTGATTAACTGATGTTATTTCAAGCAACACTTTATTATACTGCTGAACAGCGCGGATTTTTAAATTTAAATTATGCGTTGCCTTTCTTTTAATTAAAATTAAATTTAGTTTACCAGAAGTGGAATGAAGGGGAGAAGTTAGTAAATGTCAATTTAGCGTATTTTAATCATTTAACTCCTTTGAACTTGCCAAAGTTAGAAATTTCGTTCTTCGCCGACATTTATATTTAAATAATCGATCTAGTTGTTGACAATTTTTAGCACAGTTTTTAAATAAATTGTCACACATGTCAACCTAAATTAATTATGAAAAAAAATTAGTTTATATTCGTACATTTTAATTCTTTTAGAGTAACTCTTAATAGTTTAAAATTATTGACATATTTTCTACTGTGAAAATTTATTGTGCCTTGAAAATTTTTTGAGAGTAATAGCTTTAAATAAAACTTTAAATAGTATTGCTCGATTCTTAAAATTATCTATTTGTTGCAACCGTAAATATTATTGTCTTAAAAATTAATAATTCTGTTATTCAACAACTTCAAATATTAAATGCTTTATACCTACGTCTCCATATTTCTTGTGCTATATATTCTTTAATCTAATAATAAAATTGGTAAAAAGCATAACACCTATTTACAAACTATCCCGCAAAGTCAAGCTAGTGGTATCTACAATTTTAATTTTTTAGTTGGCGCAGAATAACAGACAACTAACAACCAGCCGTAACTGAAAAATGATTAAAAAAAATCAAAAATAGAAAATAAATCTTGACAAACATTTTACGTGTTAGAAGCTTTTTTCCTCAGCAGAAATACGTTTTGCACGTTCAACTTCTTGTCATCTCTACCAATGTTCGGTCTTTACGTTTTGCAAATTCGTTCAGTTCTGAAGTAAGTGGATCACTTGTTTGAGAACGTTGTTTACATTTCTATTCACATATTCTGAGCACGCTAAGCGTTTGTCGTTTTTCAGCTTCTAATTTAACCATTTAATCTTAACGCAAGCGGTCACGTTGTTTTCAGTCTTGGTTCTTAAGAAAATATACAACAATTATCTTTGAATATAATAAAATATTTCAATCCAACTGGCGATAACATCTTCAATAGTTTTCACAAGTTTAAGTGCACCAGTTTTTTGATTCCGTTAACTTGTGTTCTTTAACAGACAGTCTTCACATTTGATATAATCGATCTGCAGTTTTTTAACTCGATCATTGATAATACTGGCGACAGATTCAATCGCTCCTTCAGTTGGCCATTGCATTTCAGGTCAGTTGTGTTCTTTGTTGTGGTGGCAACAAGACTATGATCTCAGGTGGACCGCACAGTCTGCTATTTACTCTTAATATATAGAGGACGTCCATTATGGTCATTTTTATAACATCGGTCTATAGCCTAGATTCTATTTGTGTCGTTCTTTTACCGCTCACGTTCAATTTTTTTTATTCCTAAACAGTGTGCGCGCCTATAGAGATAGGTGTGAAAGTTTTGAAAAAGTCACTTTCGTCTATCGTATGTACGGTGGCGCCGGTGTCGGCTAACCATTGATCAAGTGTTGACTTGGTAGTCATGCATGTGTCACATTTTTTATTCATTTTCAACACTGGTAAATTTCTTCTTTATCTTCTCCGGCTTTCTGACTTTTATAGAGTTTATGTGCAACTTAACATTTGAATTTATTGTTAAACTTCTTATTCTTTGTGGACCCTGAAACACTTTTCCATATTAAGAGCTGCCAACACACGCATCATGCTGTTCACACCAGTATTGATTCTGATTTCGGGCTTTGTTAAGCTAGCGATAACATAGGAATTTTCATGATAGAAACTTAACCTCAATACCTTTTATTTTTTGTTTGTTCTTCTTCTATGATTTCTTTAACAATCACGCTCTGCTACCATGTAATTGTGTATCAAATGATAGCGTAATTATCTAGGTGTTTGATAATTAACACAGCTTATTAGTGATAATTAAGGAATTATTGCAACGACTAACAGTTGTATATAGAGCACACTTTAGACGATTTATAACGCTGGCGAGAAAGGTAATATCACAATGAACTTAAGCACATAATAACTATCAGTGTCAGAGCACTCTATGTTACTAGAAGAGGACTCTGCAAACTGTAGATTGTAGCGAAGTCTAACCAATGTAAAATCTATAAAAACAAATAAATGTACTTTTATTAATTGGAATATGTCTTCGTCTACTTCAAGATTTTTTTCCTCATAAATATCAATATAACAGTTATATTCAGTTGTCGCTTATAGTTTCAGAAACAGATATTGTTTGAGTGAGGGGCAGACCTTAAATTGTGCGAATCTTTGTTTCAAGCAAATAACTAACTCTTGTTGGTATTTTATAGTTTTTTGAAATGAGTATGATACTTTTCAAAAGCAATATTGTTCAACAGTATCGGCTTATATCTTTATTTGGCAAATGTATTTCTCTTTTTTTTATTAGATCAGTAATCGTAAAGACGAGTAGACTATAATTACCACATATTTGACAACAATCATGATTTCAGATGAATTTGTTGCAGGTGATTTATTAGACTTGTTTTTGTTTTTAATATTTTTTTTAGATATGTTTTGAGCAATGTGAGTAAATAAACTCCTGAGAAATATTAGAAAAATATTTTGTCAAAGGTTGTCAAAGCATAATCACTTTTATATCTCATTACAGTTTTCTTGGGTTAAAAATTAAAAATGTTTTCTATATCATATCAATAAGCAAATCACTTTTTTCTTACTCAAACAAGTTTTACATCCCTTAGTGGGGGTTTATTTATCAGAAGACTTATAATTGAAATTGAAATCATTACTAGCACAAAGAATCTTCAATTTTGTCATCAATTTTGTTAATTTGGTTGTGTAGCTCTTTGTCAGAAGAAGATTCTCAGCAATAAAAAGATGCGGTTGATTTTAAAAACCGCGGAAAATATTTCTGAAATTATAATACAGAAGGCAGCACCATATAATGTACAGAAGTCGCCGTTGTAGTAAGTGTTGTTATGTGTACTTAAAATGGGTCCTATAAATGCTGACCTACAACACAAGCCTGCACGAATGGCATTCATTGTCTTAGGACACGTTGAAACGTAATGCCGCCATGAATGGTGCTTTCTTTTCGTCAGTGGATGAGACGTGGACGCCATTTTCTAAGCGAGTTTTTGTTGCATCAGCGATTTTTATTGTCCCTAAAAAGTAGTTAGCGGCAGCTACGAAAACATGGCAATGATCCTGTGAAAAATGGGTACGTCTAGACGGACATTACGTTGAGAAGTAACAGAAGTTTAAACTTTCTTGCGGAAATAGAGACCTTAGAACTTGAACAGACCTTGTATAGTATTATGTATAATAAGTCAACATATATGCTTCTTAGTAGTTTCTTAGTAAGTTTTCTAATGAAACAAATTGTAGAATTTTTAAAGTGCCATACAATCGCATTTTAAAATAATTAATTCTAAAAGTTTAATATTATCTTTAAGCCACCATTAACATGGTGGGGTAATCAATCAGCTAACTTTGAAAAGTTGAAATAACCTCATATGGGCTGGCAAGAAGAATTTTTCTGCATTATTTTGCTTCAACGCTGCTTACGATGTTATTACACCTGAAGAAACAGCAGACACTGATTTATTAGAACTTTAAACACACTGCTCAATAAAGTATTAGCTTTAGGCGCTTTTTGCTGTAATGCCTTGAGACGGCTTGCTTCTTTGAAGTTTTGCTATCTTAAAAGGTTTAGCAGAAATTGCTCGCGGTTATCATTATTTATTTTAGTTTCGCGTTAATATCATCGCCTTGGCAGTCATTTTATGCAGCAGTTCTTAAGCTAGTAAATGTGAAAGCTCAAAAATGGTAAAATAGGGAATTCTAAATTATATCATTCGCTGAAGAAGAGTTTTTATATTACAAATTTAAGCGGTAACTATATTTTAAATTGCAGTGTTTAACAATTTGAAGCTTTAAATAAGGTCAAATCAAATTTTGTGGCTTAATGTAGGGTTTAATTTTACATTACTTGTATTAAAATACGCATACTCAAAACTGTCAAATCAAGAGGTGTCTTCTATTGCGTAGCGTTTTATTATCAAGTTTATGGTGACAGAAGGCGTAAAACCGCCCTAAGTTTAAAAAAAAAACTCATAGATTCAGAGACAACACCCTCAAGAAAGCTTAAGTGTTTATATGGAAAAAATAACTTTTTGAAAGGAGCGAAGCGGTTGAAGACAAAAGTAGAAGAATAATGTTTTATGTTTATATTTTTATAATGGTTCAATAAATTTAAAAAAAAATTCCGGTTTCTGTTTGACTCATATACGTATACGGAGCTACAGTTTAAGTATCACTTTATTTCAAATGGGAGAGCTTTAAGTAGTGCGACAAAAGTTAGTATTCATTAAGTAACAAATTTCTGCCAGCGTTTCAAGTGTCTTAATTGGATTAGAACAGTAAACGGAAGACAAATATAGACAATTTAATAGATTCCTTACATTAGATCACTAATTTCAAATGCTTAACTGGCTCTAACTAGTACTAGTAATACATTGTGCTGGAGCAACCGTCAATCTTAACGTTACAACTCATCGAAGCGTACAACAATAAATATTATTAGCTCCTAACTATTAAAACACCAATTATATAACTAAGGCAAGAAACGTTTTGATTTGCGTACACACAACAGCATTGCAAGAGCTTACTATTTTTCTAAATTTTCTAATAAATAATTGTGGATCACAGCCTAATCCACGAAAAATATAAGGAGGTCTCGAATGGCATCACAAGTAACGAAATAAGATCACTGGTGCAACTCGAGCTCTATTATATATTACATTATTGCCATCATTTATCTGGATCGCCCCGCTGAAAATCTTTCAGAAGGCGACAAAGACGGGGCGAGCCCAAGAATGCTCTGAAGGAAGCAGGAAAGTAACTGCAAGATCAATATGACGCAGAATCCCGCAGGACCTCCAACGGATGTCCTGAACCCTTTGTTTACCATTCTCCGGTATGCGGATGTTTGTGGACACAGCTCGTACGTTGTCTCGTCCGCGGGGCCACTGAAACTGATTTAGCTGCCAAGCGCCAACTTGTTGATTAATGTAGTTGTCTTTTTATGCAAATTTGCGTGATATATTTTGCGGCCCGTCTGCTGGATAATTAGAAACAAGAGCTGCACTTGCTAGGGATCTGTTTTTCCATGAGCCGCTAGCTATTGTCCTAATTAACGTAAAGTGAAGTTTTGAGTTTCGCTGACGGTACGTCTACTTAGGACAATATTGTTTAGATAATTCTAATTGCAAAATTAAAAATCCATTTAACTGGTTAACATGACTGAAACAAAGAAACAGATAAAAAACAGATCTGCCCTAAACAGTTACGGAGGACATAAAAACTTCTAGCCGATACTCGTGCCATGTGGGTGAACTCCGAATTGAAACAGCAAGCGAGAACTTCATGAACCATAAAACCCGCAATGAGCTGGACATAACTATAAATGAGCACTGAAGTTCCTGATTTTAGAGGCAAACTTTGTAAGACCGCGCACTCCTCGAAGTTGATCCGCCACGTTAATGAGGGACGTGTCGCCGGGACAGATTTAAGGAATCCTACACGTTCATGAATTAACTATCAGCAATAGCAGCAACAGCTCATGCTAGCGACGCGCAATTTCTTAAATTAAAAATTTAAAGTGTGACCATTTTCCGCCAAATTTTAATAAACTCCGATGTTATGCTTCTAAAACTATTTCTGGGAAATGCTCTTTTAAGTACTTCTGCGGGAGTAAACTTCATCATTTAACCTCAATGAACTAATAAAAATCGAGCCTAAAGTTTCTTGGAAGTTTTGCTGCTTTTCCTTTTCTATAACTTCTTTTTTTGTTAACGCCGCGTGGAGAAATATAGAGACAAGCGCGAAAACTAAGGAAGTTTCATAACTTCTCAAAGGAAGCCACAAGGGATTTAGGGTGTATGAAATATTCAGCCCTTAACTTGTTTTACTTAAAACGCATGATGTGGTGAAATGCTTTACCTCCGATGTAATATGTAAGCTAACAAGATGATTTTGCGTTGGTGCTCAAACGCGACACCATAAACCGTGTTCACAGTTTTCGCCAGCTAAATTTGCTTTTTTTAAACATTATTGTATATAAGAAATAACTTAACTTTAGTTATTCAAACATTTGTTATTACCCGATTAATATTTTCTATAACACACCTATATTACAGTTATGTTTATTACTTTTTATTTTTTTTGGATTAGTATATCTTGAACACCAATCAGTCATGCATAAAAGCTTCAAAATTGTATTTAATCTTTTGGAAAGACAAAGTGGAAGTGTGTTGTGCGTAAAATAAACCGAAATGCAAGGTAAGGTATCTTAACTAAACTAAATTAAGCTAAAATGGCTTTGAGAGGTGCGAGTGGTCTCTAAGGAGTCAATTCGAACCCCTGAGGCTTATCGCAAAGCCATAAGTGATAGTGGTCAAATGATGCGCATTAAGGCCTATTTGTTCATTTAAAATCGGACACCTGCCAGCGCTACCGCCGTTTGATAATTTTTGTGCTTTTTCCTTTTTTTAACTTTCTGGGAAGTACAAAAATAATTTAAAAAGAATAGAATGGTAACTGTGTTAAACTTAATCAATTTAAAACTTAAAAACAATTTTAAGAATAATTAATTATAAAAGAATTATTAAAAATATTAATGATAAATTAGATAACATCCAAATTAAATTACAAATAATTAAATAAAAAATATAAACGTAAAGAATAAAAATTAAAACCCAAGAACATTGAAAATTTATTTTTTACCGTGGAATATTTGTTTATAAAAGTAAACCTAAATTTTATAATGAAAAAAAAGTTGCCACTGTTACTGAATTAGAATTATTCATGGAGACAAAGCCTACTCCTTAAATTTCTTGCTATACATATAAGTTTACAATTTGATTGCAAAAAAGGTATAAACCAATAAAATAAATCTATAAAACATATTTATAAAATGTAATCTATTCTGTGCTATAGTTTATATCTATTTATCTGTTAGCCAATTCTGTCCCCAGAAGAAAGAAATGCTTATGATCTGATTTTTACTTCCTCAGTGTACTTGAATTATAGAATGACTAGTCATTGAGCAGAATAAGTAGTAATCTTATGTTTGGATCTGTAGACAAGGAAAAGCAATTTGTTACAACCTTTGTCAGAAAAGTTCCAGTACGAATATTCGAATACAAGGAATAAAGTTATTGAGTCATCTCAGGTGTGTTCTAAATGCACATGGTTTTAGAAATATTTACATATAAACTCACTAAGTGGTGGAATTGTGGTTAGCAACCTACCGTTTGGCTTGTTAGGTCATTTAAATGGAAGTTACACGAGTAACGTGATGCACGCAAATTCCAAGCAGAGACTATATTATGTGTTAAGCTAGAAAAAACCTCCAGTGAAACATGGATTATGATATAGGAAGCATTAGCAATTTTTGAATGGCACAAAAGGTTTTGGGAGACCAAAGATTTAATGCAAAACGATCCCAGAGTCGGCCGCCCGTCAACTTTACATACCGCTGCAAATGTAGAACGTATGAGGGAGTTACTGCAAAAAAGCATTGTGTTGCTGTGCGCATGATGTCATAAGAGTTAGAGTTGTAATCACCAAAGGTTACTGAATAATTTAGAAAAACAGATATTTAATGTAAAGATAGTATCCCACACATTTGACAGAGGGTTAGAAATAAACTAGACGAACTATTAGAAAAATCTAAAATTGATCTTACATTTGTTTTAAACATTATTGTTGGGACTGAAATTTGGTATTACCAGTATGACCCGCCAAATAAAGCGCCAAAGTATTGAATTGCAAAGTTATGGTTTACTAGATTTTTAAAAAGTAAAGCTATAGCTTTTCAAAACAACTTTTGATGTTAGAGGTTTGACACACCATGAATATCTGCCGGAACTAAAACTTTTCCACAGACTTGAAACGTTTGCGGCAAGCAATTCGGTGGTGCCGTTCTGATTTGTAAACATCTGAATAGTGCACGACAATGCAAGACTTTATAGTGGTGTATCAGTCTAACATTATCTGGCCAAGCATGATATCTCTACTCTCCCATATTTACTTGATCTGTTATTTTAAGATTTTTGTTTTCCTATATAAAAATACTGCTGAAAAGGAAGCATCATGAAGATATCGCAATGATCCAAACGACTGTGACAGATATGATGAGAAGCATCCCGAATTAAACTTTCTCTGCTTGTTTTTAGGATCTCAAAGGTTATATTCCGTTGTAGTAAGATTCTTTTTGTTTACAAAGACAGAATAGTAATGAGCCAATCATTCAGAACAAATTCAAAATGAACAGGTCTTTTAAGGTTTTACCAAATTTTTAACATTAATGTGCGTTATTACATTATAAAACGTATTATAATACTTGGTTCGAATTTAACTATTGATTACTCATGTGTAGGTTTCAAAAAATTGATATACTTTTTATCACACGTAACAATGTGTTTTATGAAATTGCTGATTGAGGTACAACTCTACAGCTTTTCAGTTCTTCTTCAACTTCATGCACAGTAATAAAGTGGAAAAGGGAATAAAGTTTCACGTCTGAATTCCATATATTAATTGTAGGAAAGTTAGTTGGGGTAAAATTAATTTCACTAATAGATTCTGACCCAAAATATATTATCAGTATGAAGATGCTGAACAAAGTACTTATATTGCTATTTAAGTACCACATTATTGAAAATTCTCTTATTTTATCCAGATGCATAGAAAGTATAAATTTTAGGATATACATCACGTGTACAACTTAATTCTTGACCTTTTTGAGTCGACTATATTATTAATTTATAAACAATCGATTACTTATGTAATCTTTGAAGTAATCCTTCTCGCTTTCTACGTATTTACGCTGTCTTTCTAGAAATTTCGAAAAAAAAATGAGGTACTTTGAAGTTGATAAACTCAACTAGACTTTTATTAACGTTTTCGATAGAAGTGAAGCGGGTATCAGCCAAATAATGTTGCAGGGATCTGAAAAGGTTATAAGTGGGGGAGCAAAGTCTAGCGATTACACCAGGTATGACGCAATCTCTTAACCTCCGTCGGTAATCGTTTACAAACTCATCTTGTTGGCATGCGTTTGTACATTGTCCTGAAGCAATTTTTTCCTCTTATTACTAATATAACCTTATTTTGGGTTTAGCATGCCACTAATTTTCATCATTTTTATTGATAACACACTGCGGTTACGGTTTCGACAGGTTTTAATAATTTATAGTGTGGCACGTTCAATTTATCTCATAATGTATATAACAGTATCTTATTAGCCTAGATATTTGCTCGACTGTTTATCCGGATAAACTTGCAACTTTGTATTTTTATAAATAGATTCAAATCTGTATTAGAGAACAACCTATAAATATTAGTTGCTTTTGCGCTGTGGCGCTATAACTTTATACCTGGACTAAGTGTTGATCAGGCATTTTTTATACTGATCTCACTATATTTAGATGATATCGAGAGTTCCAAAGAGAAAAAGATGTTCACATCTCACAGATAATCCATCAGTAGATAGAACAATTAGAAATTCTTGCACTAAAAAGATCGTTCTTATGACTAGAGATAAACTCCTTATTTTTATTTATTACCATATTTGGATGGTATGCCTATCACATACAATTTTGCACGATCAATGTCAAGTGAGAAGGTTTTATATTCTTTGGATGCCCCGTGCCTTAACCAATAAGCAGGTGGTACGACGCATTTTATGTTGTTACAAAATGCTCAATAAGTTTGAAAAGAGGGTATGATAACAGGTGATAAAATCTTCCATTATTAATATTGATTGCTCTCTTACCAAAGACTGAATCTTGAAAAATGAAAATATATTCATATCTATGCAAAAACCCTGATCAATAAAGAAGGTCGTTTTATATATCGTTTGAAAAGGTAGAAGAGTTAGTTTGACCACTGGTTTCAAAGAATACAGGAATGCATCTAGTATAGTGGAAAGTATATTTATGCACTTGAGATGTTCAAAACTTATTGGTACTACAATTGTTTTTTCCTTACTAATCTTTTATTAGGAATAAGTAAGTACGCGTCTTATTATAGATATTCCTCTTCAACATTTATTGCCATAACACTACCGCAAGTCATTTTAAATGTAGCAAGACACCACTTATGAACAACTTATTAAAATTCGTCGTTGAAGGAGAACTTATCATGCACTTTAACTGTGTTAGACAGAGAGTGATCGCTCATTACAAGATCCCACTTGCTGTATCTGACCACCTCCGTGATGACAACGGTGTAGCGATTGGTACATGCTCTCCATTTGTGAATACGTCAGAGAAATCTCTTCAGTGACTCACAGTACTGCTGATATAATATAATGAGTATTGAGTAATGCTCTGACGAGGGGACAATCAAACTTCCCTTCTTAGCCAAAAAGGACTACCGTTATTTGTTTTAGATTAAACTATTTCGCCAGTGACTTTTTGGGACGAGAGATACTAATGTGCTGTTATTCTGTAGACTAAAGTTTCGTTTTCAGAATCTCGAGCTATGACCAGTCACTTAAAAACAGCTCTGAATCTATGCTATATAGATGCAGTAACTATTGGCATTGGTTTCTGCTTCTGCATCTTAAAGTTCTCATGGATGATAGTATCCAATAGTTCGTACGCATTATTGTATCCTCCAGTACATAAAATTACGTTAAACACATGTTGTATAATGCAATTCTTGCGACAGGTGCTGCGTTTCTACATACAGTTACTAATTTCGTATAGATGTCCAAAAAATCATATCGTTTATCTCGGCTTATGTTTTTCCCACAACTGCACTTGCATCATTTTACGAATGGCCCACTACTTATCTTTCTCTGCGTTCAAGCAATGCCATCTCTTGCTGACACGTGGCACTACATGTCCCTACATGTGCTTATTTTAATCGGTGACACAATCTGAATTTTCAGGAAGGTGTTAATTGTTTTTGCACTCTTTAAATATGCGTCTTTAGTGGATGTATTCACAATTGCTGTAGTAAATTATATGAAGTTGTTTTATCCACTGATTGTTTGATTAATCACAGATGCTAAACTAATGGATTTAGAAAACTGAAAACATGCATAAAAATTTTTGGAAAATGGAGAAAAGGAACGCTAACTCTAAAAGCTACATAATTATCGAGCCAGAGGGTTTTGCTTCGGCACAACATGGAGGTGTTTCAAATTTGTTATATACAGGTTGCCACACAAGCTTAAAATAAAAATTATTATTGGTAAACTACAATTGCTCTAAAATTACACAATTTTTAAATTTTATGATTTTTGTGAAAGCTTCTTACAACAAAATATTTATTTTCGGAACTCTACATTTTCGAAATATATAAAACGCAAACTAATGCATGAAAAGGTCATAATATAATAATAAATATTTTAAATTAAACTAATCAATAGTTAAATGTAAACATTTATTTCCCGGACTAATCAGCGCATGAAAACGGAAAACACAAAATGAATTTAATTTATGAATTAACATGCATAAATAATTTTTAAGCAAACATGTTACGAAATTTACCCCCCACCCCCCTCATCAGTTTATATGTTTTGTTCTAGAGCTATTTAAAGCACCCCTTTGTTGGGAAGGGACTTATTATCTTTAAAACCCGAAAACAGACAATAACCCGAGAAATACAAATCAGGATTTTACGTACTAGCGCAACAAAATGTGCGGATCTTGCTGTTTTTCTGCGACGGGCTCTCGGGCGAATAAACTTGGTCGTAATTTGGATTGTCGTTCGCTAAAAGCGCATTCTGTTCTGCCTTTGAAAGGCGTTTTACGCCGAGGGCAATCGAATTCGGGCAAATCCGCCAAAATTGCTTATATTGAAATCCTCGCTAATAAACACCGTGAAGGTTTTACATCTGTGCCAACTTCGCTGCGAGCTGAACTAAGTAATTAAATTGACTGGATGCGTTTTACTACCATTAAGCGTTCGATCAACTTGAACTAATATTGATGTTTTTACGAACGAACTGACGCAGAGCTTTGTTTTGAAATGCTTTTAATTGACATGTGCAATAAATTCTGTGGCTGCGGACGTCGACAATTGAGCCATTAGTCAATGTGATTTTTGTCAATTGCATGAAAATTTGGGCTGCCATTTTCATGTCCTGCATTCACCAAATTGGGGTTATTGTAGTGGATACGTGGGTATAATAACTGTAAGTCTGAATTTGTTTTATGTGAGGTGAATGGTGAGGTGCAGCTGCCAGGCTTCATTATAGATAAGGTAGGAATGCTTGTATGGGATTTCTGCTGTAGTCCTTTAGTACACGTAGTAATTCCTTTAGTCAATAACACGATTTAAAAGCAAAAGATACTTCGTTCGTTTCGCAACTACGGGGGCTTAAAATTGTGCAAAATAGTGAGGACAAAACGCTTAACACTCAACTATTAGTGATAAAGATATTTATATTTTATGAGCTAATAGCATGTAAGAACAATATTTCAGCTTAACTCTAGATTAAGATACTTTATTGCGAGTTACAAAACTTTCGTAAAATTTACTACCCAAAAAACTTGTGTAATTTGGAGAAATAAATGGAAGGACTTCTTACATCACATTAAAAAATTATATAGCCAACATAACACTCATAAACACTTATGCTCCAATAAAAGTAGCAGATAAAGAAGAGCAGGATGAATTTTATAATAAAATAAAACATGTTTGTAAAGAAATCTCAAATCATGACACGTTCATTTTTCTGGGAGATTTTAATGCAAAGATGGGAAAAGAAGAATATTGGAGAGCAGTAGCTGGAAAAGAAACGGTGAATGACGAGATGAGCAACAATGGAACAAGATTGGGAAACTTAGAAACAGAAATAGATATGTACATAATTCGCACAAAATATTAACACAAAATACAATATAAAGTAACATGGCTAATGGCTAATCTATGCTAGAACCACAAGATCACATCTTAATAGCTAAAAAGAGACAAAAAATAATACAGGATGTAAAATATTTTAGAGGCCACATCCTAGTGATTGCAAAGCTAAAGTTAAGAACGGTAGGAGGAAAGAATAAATACGAAGAGAAAGAAATGGAAAATTGAAATAACACAAAAGAAAGCACTTTATGCAAAGGAAGTTAAAAAACCTGGTAAAGCACTCTTCTAACCTTCTTCTTACAGACAAATCAGTCTCTGCCCTTAATGTCCAAAATTTTTTAAAAGCTATTGCTCAAAAGTATTCACGAAACTGTAAATTTGGACAGCATAATTTTATTCCGGTTTTTGGTAACACCACTCAATAATACTCCAAAGTAATCGAAATGTTGCTTAAATATTATTTATCTGAAAGATTATTTCAAGTTAAGATTAACAACAGTGTTTTACTATCATCAAATTAGCTCCGATGTACCACAGGGTAGTGTTCTGGCGCCGATGTTGCACCTACTCTACACCTCTGTTAGGCCAAGTTCAAATCATACTAGAATGGCCACATCCTCAAAAGTAGCAGCAGAACACCTACAAATTTATCTCAATATCCTCCAAAAGTAGTTCAACAAATGGGACATCACAGTTAATCTTGATAAATCAGCACAAGTCACATTTACCAATTACCAACATAAGTCCTCAGCTCAAAATAAATTATGCTTTAGATAATGTACCCCAGAAAACTGAAATAAAATTTCTAGGCCTGCATCTAGAAGTTAAACTGAAATACACACATTAAAGCTAAGCCAAAACAAATTGACATTAAAACTAAATTTCTTTAACGAATAATATACTCCTCTATAGAATCATATTAAAACCTATACAGACCTATGGGATTAAATTATGAGAATGTACAAAGGCTTCCCATACTAAAATCCTTCAGAGATGTTAATGGAAAATCCTTAGAACAATAACAGATACTCCGTGGTATATAATAAACGAAACTCTTCATAAGGATTTGGAAATCCCATAAGTAGCTAACGAGATTCAAAGGCTTGCAAAAACGTACTATAACAACTTAACAAGATACGGAAATCAACACATAGAGCAGCTGTCCAACCAACCAAACAACATTAAGAAATTGAAATGCCATTGGCCACATCACTTGTGATCATTCAATCAACATTAGAGTAATGTTATTGGAGAAAATGACATATAAAACCACATACCATTTACTAATTACTTGTTAAATAAGTAGATTGTAAATATGCACATTAATAAAAAAAACAATATGGTTTTAGAAGAAGTAGGTCCACCATAAATGATGTACCTCTAGTGAGGAAAATAACCGAAAAGTTCCATGGACATGGAATTTGACTGCAAATTGTTTATATTATTGTGTCACTAGAGACTAGCGAGATCAGATGCAAAGAGCAGGATATAACATTTGACCTAATACATTACCTTAGGGCACTTCTGCGTTATTTTTACAATTCGGCACACTCCATTGCCAATTTGTATTTAAAAGCTTTAATGTATGAATTGAATAAGAAGTAAAGCTTGTGTGAAAAGGTCTTCTTCATTTTGTATAGTACCGATTTGAAAATTCCAACCATCAAAGAAGAGATCGAGCGCAGTGTTATTAAATACCCAAATCAAATAATAAACCACGACAACGCTCTCGTAGAGCAGTTATATGAAAGCGGTCCGAACACAAGAAGACTCAACAGAACCTGGCCTCAAGATTTAATATAACGAAGAAGAAATCATCCAAAGGAATAGCATTAGTGAATGCTTCCCTTATACACTTTGTATTACATTTATCGCATTTACTTAATACTCCTTTCCTGTGGAAGTAGATTGTAAATATGCTATTATGTCAATAACAAAAAAAAAATTGTATAGTACAGCCCCATGCCATACTTCATCGAAAGTTTGTTGAATATCTACCGATACTCTATAGTAGAACAATATTCGTTATGTGTCGACATTGCTGAATCGTTGAATTATTTTTAAACTAATCTTGGGGCGAATCATCAGTTATGCCTATTAGAAATACTTTATCTAATAATTTTGAGAAGCGAAGAGAAGTTTGATAAGTCGATACTATCAGATATAATTACGAGATTGTACGTGTTCGCAGATAAGTATAATACGGACAAATTGGAATTGAAGTGCTGAGTATCTTAATTTTAAAATTCTATTAAACAGAATAATTGAGAATTGAATTTCTTGGTGAGATGGTATTGCCAAAGTGCAGTTGGCATTGTCAAATCATACCTTGGAGCTTTGTTGTTAATAGCAACTTTATTTCTTTTTTTGCCGCCATAGACTCTCAATGGGAAATAATACTTGCATGGGCGCTTGAAGTTCCTCTTCTTTCTTTTTATCAATTGCGTTAAAATTAGGTTTGAAGACTTCAGCTGGATGGTGTAAAAATGCGTGAGCTTTCTGCTTATTTATTTTTAACCATTTATCTTCTTAGATGCATAATGGTGGCTTTTAACGTGACCTGTCATGAGGAAATAACGTTTTAATGTTTCTCTTTATTTATGCTCAAATTAAATATTTATTTAATTTATTTGGATGATCTCATTTGGAATATTAAAATGTTTATTTTTGTTTGTTGTTAGATTATGGGGTAGTACACCAATCTGCTTCTTGCATTGCAGTTATAAAGCAGCACGTAACTTGTTCAATTTAATTTGGAGTTGCTTTTCTTGTATTTAAAGTACGTTCAACATAATGTTAGAAAAAGGTCCCAGTTAGTTATTTTATTACTAAGAGAAATATTAGACCCTTTGTAAATAATTGTTAAGCTGTTGATTGCTATTATTGAATAACGATCAAGCGTTATATTGGAATTTGCTCAGGATTTTAGTTATATCCGACAACTAATACGTTGGACTTCTGGTGTATATCTCTTTGCCTTTTTTGTAACCAGGCAAAAGTTCGAACGCGTATTTTTGGCATTAAAGTCCCCACTGACTATGAATTTCTGGCCCAGATAATTAACAAATAGTTGCAACATTTGTTTTGTCGTTTGTGTTAGGGAAAGCAGTAGATGGCCGACACATTTATTGGGGTTAAAAGCTTTTTAAGTTGAGTTACTGCAGCCCGAGGAAGTTTCTTTGATATTTGGTACTTTATAAAGTTTCAAGGTGTGAGATATTAATGTAGTGGGGAATTTTTAAATATGATCCATCGATGAAATGCTATTCAGGCATCTTCAACTTTTTATTATTTGTAAATAGAATCCCTGCTTTCATTTTTGAACTATTACATTTCATTTTCTATTTTTTTCGCATTGATTAGGTGGTTTACGAGTTTTAAGATAAGTTCAGTTGTAAATTAAGTGTGGCTTAATTAATAGTAGGGTAATAATATTTTATTTTATTTATGTTTCCAAGCCAAAAGACTATATAAAAAATAATTCTTTTGTGGTGCTTCAGAAATTATAAAAGTAATTCCAATTTGTATTCAATTCACACATGTATTTTTTAGATAGTAGAAAATTAGGTTGTATTTAAAAAATTAACTCGAGCTATACAATGATTAATTTTCTAATCTATTCGCTTCCAAAAAAATTAACGAACAAACATAAAAAGCGCCTTTGCACGCAGGGGGAACACTTGCTTTATAAATTATCTGCACCAAGTTTTACGAAAAGTTTAACAAGATTAAAGGCCTCCTAACGAAATATATCATCTTTGCTCGGACATTTTCTCGAGCAGTTTAAAGTTCCTAAACAACCCCTGCGCGACACATAGCGTGTATTATAACGTCAATTCCTTTGTAGGCGCCGAATTATCAGTTAACAAAAATTTATCGCTGCGCCGCGTGAGGCTTTGTTTTAATTCTTGGCTCCCGGTTGCTTTCCAAATTAAGATAAATCACGGACCCATTCTGGAAAATGCGGTTTTATGAAGGATTCTCCCTGACAAATATTAATTGCGCCTTGGGGAGATAGACAGAAATTTAGTCGGAATGTGATTGGCCTAATAACTTATTATAAATTAGTTGGTGTTGTATGAGCTGTAGGCTGTTTGGTTCGGTTTGTTTCAAATTGATCTCTTGAAGAGATACGAATGCATGAGTAACAAGCCGGAGCACCATATAGCAACATTAACGAAGTTTTCATTGAGCTTCGGACTTACGATTGGATTTTTAGTTTGGAATTCGACAGCGAACCTGGGAATCAATTAAACACTAATATATAAATTTGTTTCGTTCGATTAGGAGGCGAGGGAAAGAAATAAAACTTGAGTAAAGCGCGGCGAAGTTCCGACGACTCATAATGAAATCGGGGCTACTCCGGTAATAAACTTTATGTCGTATTCCAGGCCTCTCCTCAAACAAATCAAGAACTCGGCGGAATCGCACATCGTCCTCGACTGCTCCACCGAGAAAATTTACGATGTCTTGAAGCAGGCGCAGCAAATCGGAATGATGAGCGACTACCACAGCTACCTTATCACCTCCCTGGTAAGTTCAAAGACTTCTCGACTAAAAGGCGGCGGGGCGGCGGTCACACTGCCGTTGAAATTCCAGAAAAGTTGGCCTGCCTGACGTGATGCGAATTTGAATGTCCCTCTGCGCCGCCCACCTTTCCAAACTCGAAAGCAAAAACATTTGCATTCAGTTATGCTCCGCGTATTAGCAATCATTTTCTTTCGTGGCACTCGAAGCGTCTTGTTATTCTCGTTTTCTCGCAGCGCAGCTCACAATACCTGATATTTCGGAAGCAAATATATTTTAGCGGTTTCGAGTTTTCATTTGTGCCATTCGCGCTCGCATTTTAAGCATGGAATGCCGGAAATCTATTTACAAGTATAACAGGCAATTTCGATCGAACGTCGCTTACATATAGCAACTACTACTACTACTTAAAGGTAGGAACTTGAGTTAAATATATGTTATAAACGCTATAACTTGCAACCGTTTCACTTCTCTCTCGAGAGAGTTTTAAAAATGTTAGTTTTCTTAAAAAATAAACGAAAACTTTACACTTCGTAGAGTTCATAACCACCATTCATGTGCTATAAATAAAAGGATGTGCACAATATGTAAGGAAAAACAAATTAGGCTAACGCTTTCAAAATAAAATAAGTCAACAAATATTGATGCATAAGTTGCTTATCTAACTGGAGGACGACTTTTTAAAGGTTGTAATTGGGTTAATTGCCATAGAAGGGATACAAAGAATAGTAGACATTAACATAGCTTTTGAACATAAGAAATTCTGCTCTGCTATCTCGATGTTTGTTAAGCCTTTTAAGTTAAGCTTGGAGAAGCAGTATCAAATGTACATTATCTTCTATCCGGAGGTTCGCAAATGAGCGTTTTAGGACCAGCTTTGTACGTTTTATACACAGACGATGTACCTACCAACCCCAATACAATTAATCCTATCTAACTGACCAATATTTTTCCGTCAAATACAATAATGAGCCATTCTGATATCATCTTATTAAATCCATTGCCCCTAAGCGTAGTGTTTTGGGCCTTCTTCTTTACTGGAACTATACGGTTGACTGGCTAGAAACCGATAATATGTCTGCTACGGCAGATAACGCTACAATACTGTCTGCCCACAAAAACCCAGTAATTTCAACTGCTAAAACAGCATCTCAACAAAATTAACGCGTGGTTCGACAAATGGCGGATAGAAGTTAGACAATCAAAATCAACTCAAGTAACGTTTATTTTGAAAGCTAGCGTTTGCCCATCAATTAACTTTAATAACATCCCAAGACCTGTAAAAACGGAAATTAAGTAGGTACTTAGGACTACATCTTGACCAACAGTTCATGTGAAACAAGCACAAACAAGCTAAGCGCAGGTAATTAAATATCAAATTACGTAAAATAAATTGGCTTCCTAATAGAAAATCAAAACTATTACTTTATAAAACGAAGCTAAAGCCAACATTTGGGTATGTACCAAGTCAAGTAGAATTAAAAAGCTGCAAGAATTCCATTATAAAACATTTCGCACAATAGTTGCCGCGCTTTGTTTTGTTACCAATCATACAATTTATGAAGATCTTAACGTACCATTTGTTGCCGATTAAATTAAATGATTCGCAAAAAATTACCATCAAAAATTAGACGAACACGGTAATAATAATTATTATAATATTATTATAATTATAATAATTATTTGTTCTGTTACTTAAAATTAATCTTAATGTCTGTATTATTTTTCTAATTGAACTTAGAATAGATGTTGAAGGGAAAAACGTTGCAACTTTTATTTCAAAAATACATGAATTTCTTTGATACCACTAGGAACAAGCTGACTTATCATCTAAATTCCACATAAATGAAATTTTGAAACGTAATTTAACTTTTCTCCAAAGAAATCTAAAAAACAAGTATAATAGTGCCTGCGAATTCCGTAAGGTTTCATATAAATAATACAAGAAGCACATTTTATTTTATTTGATTATTTGCTATTTTTTTAGCTTTGTGGCCTCTCCTTGAAGTTTTAAAGTTAGCGTTAATATATTCTTACTTAAAGTATACTTAATAATAGAATTAGCTAAACTTAAATCAAGAATATCTCAAAAAAGGCAATGTCACAATTTGCTGGATTGAAATTTACCCTACAAAGAAAAATGTACATTTTTTTCTGTACTAATATACCTCACGTGCTTGTTGTAAATCTTTTTAAACTTTGAAAAAAATATTTGTTGTTTGCTACCAACTTTTTAAGGAAACTGTACGTAAACCCCACAGGTTTATTATCCATCTATTTAATACATGATAAATCATTATTAATTGAGTGCCAATCTAAATCTTTCCTCTTCAGTCACTTGTTCTCATATAAATGATTTGTTACAACAAATCGCTCATAGGTTCTATACCAAAGAAAAAAATGTTAAAGCATGGCTTGCAATTTTTAAAAACCAATTGTCTTGTAAGATTCTTTAGCACTCTAGCACCCAGCTAAGTTTTAACAGAACATTTTAGAGTTGTGAAACATACGATTAATCAGCTTGGATCTATACATTATATTTTCTATGAATAAGTTTTAAGATTTGATTTTTAACCGATTTCTAGTAAGCTAGAAAACATCTGTTAAATTGCAAAATGGCTCCGGCATATTATAGATGTAATAAACGAACCTCTGATCTTTAGATCTTTTTAAATCGGTTTTCAGATATGCCTATTATAAAAGTTATGTCAATAAATTATTTCATTTTATTTATGCAGCTAGGTGATACAATATCTCTATTAAAATTAGTTTTTATATTTGAGTCATAGTTTTCGTAAGATATAAAATGTTTAACATTTTACATTTACATAATTTTTTTCTTCTTGAATTTATCAAGAGAAAGGTTATATTTGCTTTCAAAACCATCAAAAGTTACGTATAGGTGGTCTTCGTTATAGAAATTATCTGAAGCTTTATCAATTGCCATAAAGACATCAACTTGCAAATATTCCAAGATATAGCCCTTCAGGTCGATTTCTGATGAAACTCCGGATGTAACTGACTTATTATGATACAGAATTTCACTTAATAGCAAAAACGTTGCTTCTAATGACAGACTTTCGTTATCTTTGCATTCTACAAAAAAAATAGAGCAAAGACAAATTTATGTTTTAAGCTTGTTGCTTCTATTGTAGAAAAAAACATTTGATAATTTAGTAATTTCATATTTTTGTATACATTTTGTATATATAATAAATATATGTATATATGAAACAAGAAGTTACTTAGCATTTTTCTAGAACCCAAATAAGTTCTATTTGAAGGGCATAAATAGGAAAAGTGATTAAAATTCATATGACAGGCGCTGGAAAATAAATTACAGAGTCACAGAACGGAGTCAGATAATTTTGGAAAAAAACAGTAAGTTTTCAATTCGAAATGGGTTTATCTTTACGAAAACAGAAGTCAAGACATGCCACTTAAGTTAGTCACTCAGTTATAAAAAATGATGTTATTTAGGTTACGACCATCCTGTTAAACATAACTTGAAGCCTTACAGCTTTTAATCAATCTTAAGCAGTTCTTGTTGGATAATATTCTTCAATCCGTTTAAATTACTGGGTTTGGTGCTACCATAAGTAGATATCACACGATAGAAAGTCAAGGGACCTTAAAGACTACCAATCGAAACGTGAAATAAGGCGCCTGGGAAAACATGTTTTGGTGCGTTCGCAGTACGCACTCTGACACTATTTTTCTGAAAATAAACATTCATTATGTCTGTTCGTCGTTTTCGAATTTTCGATTATAAGAAGTAATGTTCCTAATTAGCAGTCACTGCTACGTTGATTTTCTTTTTAAGAAATATACAGGCCAATAACGCTAAAAAGAGCAAGTTCCATCCACACTGTAACAAATGTAAAGTATAAAGGGCTTCCTTAAGTGATTATAGAATTTTCAAGTGCACTGTAATAATTTAAGTTCCATTTAAAGAAATATTAGCTTTTTTACTCATCATGCCATTGTATTTTCATTTTCTTTCAAAATCGCTTGCTCATAATCTTTCATTGAGCTGTTGAACAATTTGCATTTTGTATAAATGGAATTTTAAATTTTTCTGTAAAATGGTTCTCGTTGTCAGTAATTTAAGACTCAACCGTAACTCACTTGCATATCTTTGAGCAAATCGTTCCGGATTCTAGTAATGTGTAGGGGTCCCAATTGCTTCTCATTCATAATGTTCCAAAATGTTTAACTTATCTGAGGGTCGTGTTTTGACTAGAATCGGACCCATGTCGTCCAATATTACAACAATTTATATAAGACAACTAACTGCTTTACGTGCGTTAAAGTACTAAACAATTGCCAAAAGGAGATTGATCACTCCCAATTGCAACACTATATATCTATTTATTTAAAAATTTGTAGTTGCTCTATAAAGACGAATTGCCAAAATAACTCCACATTTAAATTAAAGTCATAATTAAGTTTCTGCAATTTTGTTTAAAGCAGTATGTGATAAAATCTCCACATATAAAATATTTGCTTTCTGTTGCTTGAACCGACTTCCAAAAAAGTAAATTTATTATTTTTTAAACAGAAAAGCACATTTACAGATAAAAAAGTTTTCAAAGACGTAATAAAAGTAGAAACATAATTTAAATAGCAATGTGTTTACGTTTTTATTTTGAACAGTAACGCCTGAACGCAGTTCCTTTTTAAGGCATTAAGTTAGCGTAAAGAAATAACTAAAAATTCATTTCGTAAATAATTTTTATATTGTGACAAAGATTTGGTTATTATAAACATAATTAATTAATGCTTTAGGCCAGGATTAGATAGCTACAACCCTTATTGGTTTATCCGCTAGACTCTTTTGATATTAAATTGAGATGTCATAAATTTAATGTATTGCTAGGAGAAACCTCATGTGAAACATTTTTACAGCTACGTATTTTTTGTTTAAAATGTCTTATTTACCTAAACATGTTTTTTCATGTTAAAAACAAACACTTTATACAAATTGACATAAATGTCATAAATACTAAGTACGTAGTTGCCATTTTACCAATTGATACAGAGAATTAAGTTTAAAAAAATTTTAAAATAAAAACTATTTAATTGAGCTCTACGCCCAAGAAATCATAGGTTGAAAGGCCTGAATATCCATACTTTTAGATAGCCCAGCAGCATAAAATCAAAACTGTTGGTAAACGAGCCTTACGACTAAGAGCACGGTCAAGCCAGCTAGAAGATCTTTGATTTTACGGATGATAAAAACTAGCTAAATTTAGTTCACTTTTATCACGTGCGTTGCAGTTATGTGACGCAGCAGAAGCATATGGTCAGAAACTGATAGCGTTTGCCTGCAGGCTGTATTAGTTTGCACCAATCAAATTCACGTGATATTTGTTAGGCAGTTACCTGCTCCTAACAGTTTCATTTTAAACAAGGCCCAGTGGAGGTCAAATTGTGCTTGCTTTTTTGAGTGCGTGAATAGACGTGAGGTGGTGTGATTTTAAGAAAATTCTACTGCAGGCCGAGATATAGAAAGAAAATGCTAATAAAGGTATATTAGATTATAATCATTTGAAGTTACAATAACGTATGATTATGTACTTTAAAATGTGTTAATTGTTTTATGGTTATTAGTGTGTAAACAATATTGTGTAAACCGATATAGAGTTCTAAAGATATAGTAGGTGTATAAATAAGTTCTCAGCTTTAGATTTCACAGGACGCAAATCACCGTTTACATATAACGTATTAGTCCGCCCTCTTGCGGTTTTAAAGCAATGACATTTGGTCTTTCGAAACATCATGCGATTTGGCGTTTGATGCACATAACCTCAATAATCAGCTGTGTTCACGATGGCAATCACAAAAGAGCATATTCGATTTTCTATCCACTTCGCGTTTCATCTTAAGAAAAACGCTGCTAAAGCCACCGAAACGTTTTGTGTTACATATGGTGAGAATGCTGTAAGTCATGCAACGTGCAAAAAGTGGTACCAAAGATTTCGCGGAGGAGAGTTTAGTCTTGAAGATCAACCACGCGCTGGACGCCCTCAAACATTTGACACGGATGAGCTGCAGACGCGTTAGGCTGGGAACTTCTCCCACATGCGGCGTATAGCCCAGACATGACCCCTTCCGATTATCATTTATTCCGGTCGCTACAGCATCACTTGACTGAAACGCATTTCAAAACAGAAGAAGTCCGAAAATGCATCGATAACTTTATCGTCTCGAAGCCGGTGAGCTTCTATCACCAAGGAATTCGCAAGCTATCTGAAAGATGGCAAAAAAAGGTCATCGATGCCAACGGAGAATACTTTGATACTTAAGCTTTTTTTGTTTGTTTTTAAATAAAACTTTAATTTTGCAGAAAAATGCTGAGAACTTATTTATACATCTGATATATATTACGTGCAACATTTATGTCAAATGATTTTCAGTCTTTTTCTAATTGGGAAAATATTTCATTTTGGTGTATTAGCTTTGGACATTAAATATAGCTATAATTTTGAAATTGACTGAGTGTATATATATATATATATATATATATATATATATATATATATATAAATATTTTGTTCCTAGTCTGAAAATATTTTAAAATACGAGGATTGGGCCATAAGTCGTAACAATTAATTTTTTTTCCAATGGAAAGAAATTGTCTTTTATTTATACAGCCAATTTACAATCTATTATATAATATAGTTATGAGTATTTAGTAAATGTGTTATGCATGTTGTCATATGGGGGTTCTCACTCATTGATAATACCCCTGGAGTTGTGTTGGCGGAGTTGAAGTTCACTTCACCTCAAGTCATTGGGCCACTGTTTCTTAAGTCTTCTTGTCGGTAGCTGTTCAATCAGCTGCTCTACGAGGTTATTTTCATGCTCACTTATTCTATTAAAGTAAATTCTTCTTTTACAAGCGGACTATTAAGGCCATCGTGTATAATCTGATTACTAACATACCAGGGTGCGTTATGTTAGAATTTAATTGCCTAAACTATAGGGAAAAAGGAAAATGAAACAACTGAAATTTTTGAAGGCTAACTTTTTTAACTTTAACTGCTCTACTAACTAAAAAGCTATACATTTGACATATATTCTTTTAAAATCACATATACGTAAAGTACAATAAAATATAAAGGGAACGGCAGTATGTAGAAAACAATGTGTTATGCATTAAATTCACATTGAATGCGAAGTATTTTAAAATTAAATATTGCCAATTCAGTTAGTTTGTATTTTAAATGTTGTGACATAATCTATTTTCAATATTAAAACAGTGACTAGCAGGAATATCCGCTTCTAATTAACAGTTTATCACTCGCAGAACTTAACAAGCATATGCGAAATGCTGCTGAAATAGCCGGAAGCTTCCAGGATTATCTTACAATTTCCGTTTATTGGTAGCGCTCTTGCACTATGGCTTTTTTGGTCGGGTGTTATGTTATGCACGTAAGATAATGGAAATATGAAAATTTAACAGGTAAATACGCCGAAACCCTGCACGCCACAGCCCGTCGTACATTCACGATCCCTAATAGCGGCTCTGTTCGGGATCAATGTGCCGCACAACCCTTGTCCTTTATATACCACCCCGCCAACCTCGAAACATCAAAACCTACGCTGGCGATCGATGCTATATTTTCCGTTTACGCCCCCGTAATTACCTTGGCATGCAAATTCGTGGCACTTCGTTATTAAACGGAACGAACAAAATACGGCGAATATTTCCAACGCCACCCAGCCCTCAAATATGAAAAAAATTCTAACAATGACACATTTGGTACATAGCGAAACATTGTTTTGGTTATTCTATAACATAAATTTTTGATGCAGAATTTTATAATATTCAAAATTTTTGGCATTATGTTAGCCATCAATTTGAATTTTTGTACTAATATTTAGTTTAAACCGATTGCAAGGCAACAAAATGATAAAGTATAACACGAATGTTACAGTAGTAACTGATTGAGTTACGCTGTTTTTCGTTATGTATAACAAGCATTGCAAATAGACACAAAAAATTACGTTGTCCCAAAAATTCTGCAAAACTTGCGAAAAAAACATTCTTACGGATGAACTTACTTAAATCAATAAAAATATTCTCCGAAATAGAGACCATTATTTTCTCCGATCTTTTGCCACTGATTTGCAAGTTCAAGAATTTAGTAGGAGTACTAATCGGACGGCTTTGAATCGAAGAACTTTTGGCACGCTTTTTCAACTTCATCAAATAATTTAAACTACCGACGAAGAAATGCTTCATTGAACGGAAGAGGCTATAATCAGTCAGGACAGCATCTGGACGGTTGGCTAGATGCCTTAAATTTCTCCTTAGCTTTTTTAGCAGGTGGGGTTTGACGTTGCCTTGCTAAAACAAAATGCGGTTTCAGATTGGGCACTTTTCTATGAATTGCTGGCAATAAAGTTCGGCATTGATGACACAGTTATTTGGTTCAAAATTTAAAACTCCTTCAAACTTTCACCAAACGCAAATTGTGATATTCTTGCCGAAATAAACTTAACACAAAACCGACGGCAGAGTTCGGCTTGGTAAAAACCATTTTTTTTTTTTGGCGATTATGGTTGACCAAGAACGTCTAATTTTTGTCCGACTTCACAATTAATTTCCAGAATCTGTCATTCACAGGATCATTGAGCAGTTAGTGGCAAATTTTTGGCGATTTGCAGATCCTATCGGGGCTTTTTTTGCACAAAGTCAAGCTGTTGTAGATGCCGATTGACTTGTCAATTTCAAAAACTGATCCCAAGTCTTGAGTGCTCGACGAAGGCTTATCTTCCGACGTTTCAGGTAGGTCTTCATTGCCCATCGGAACGAGACTAATCTTTAAGACTCATATTGGCGAAATCGAAGCACTTGTACTATCTGTAGATAGTTGAGTAGTGAACACATTCTTCGCCTTCAGGATTACAAATTTCCTTTGCAATATCTCTTGATAAAAGTTCCCGCTTCCAGCAAGAGAGCATCAAAACATGGAGTTTAATTTTATCCAAAACCATCTGAAATCCTAAGATGCGACTTGTTACTATACTATAAACAAAATTTTTGTCTGAACAGCCAGTTTTATGTTAAGTTTGCACTACGATAGAGCACAAAAGGTATAATAAATACAACAAGTGTTTAATTCGATAGAACTTTGGACAACTTTAGCAGCTATGGATATAAGAACACATTGAAATATATATACAACAATGCTACTGAAAAAACAGAATTAGCATTAAACGGGGAGTAAAATAGAAGAATACAATTTTCCCAAAATTGCTTATCATTGCCTTTAAATAATTGAATTGGAATGGAAAAACACAAACATCGACGGCCAGTACCTAAAACATATTCGTTTCTATAAAAGATGTTAAGAAAATTTAAAATGGCATCCAAATAAATACGCCTCTTCACGAATATGGAAAAGGCGAAAGTTATTTCCAAAAAACGCGATACTTAGAGTTAGCAATAATATCTTAAAAAATGTAGAAGAATACACCTATTTAGATCATGTAGTAAAATTTGATATAGGACATCAAACTGACGAAATAAGCAAACAAGGTTGAATGACATGGACAGCCAACGATAAATTAGGGCACATACTTTGAGACTCTTTCGTTGCCGACCATGCTGTTAACTATAAAATTAGCGAAATTGAAAACAACTGAAAGATAAATACACTTATTATCTCTTGAAAGCCTGTTTGATGATGTTACTTATACGATACAGTTGAGTACTTATGTCTTTTAATTCTTTTGATTGCTTTCCGAATCATGTAATTCGTTTTTTCAACTGGTTTCAAAGTTTAAAAATATAAATTTATTGATTTTTGTCTGTTTTAAAATTTTCTTTACTTGCTAAAATTTTCAGTTTCTTTTTCTGATTGCCCAGTCGTTCTTAGATTAATATTTAGATTAAGATTGTTCTGAGAATCAATCCGACAATTTCCCCAGTTAGTAGTTTAGTTAAAAATGATGGGTTTGGCTGCTCTTTTGATTATTTAAGTGACCAGAGTCCAGATCAAAGTTTTCAACTTCAATGAAAATAAAAATTTAATAATTCGGGAACTCTGGTAGGGTCTCTGGACCAATACATGGGCTTGTATGTTGAATGATAATTGTAATTAAATAATCGGTTATGTTTTCTAAATTTCCTCTCTTTAATCGTAGGCAGCGTGAATCTTCAAGTCTACATACGTAGCGTTAAAATATCCTTCAATAATAAATCTCTTACTCGAATATTCGAAAAATGTAAAGAAATTTTTTACGGTGTCTGGACGAACAGTAAACAGCGCCGATCCTCAACGTCTGTCTTGCATACTAAATTAAATATCTGCACGTAGTAGAAGACATTTTACAAAATAATTGATTAATTCGCTAAATAAAAATGCGCCAGTATTTTTAGCTTGATTATCTGGATTGATAATTTGTAGCCTCTTATTTAAATCTAAGATTAATTTGCCATATGTGTCTATAATATGAGAGAAATGTCTATATATTGAGTACTTAAGAAGAATTCAATGCCATAATCTCACCTTATATTTGAAAATATTGTTCGAGTCTTTCATTAACTCGCTTAAATGTTGTTATTATACTGCGTATAAGCTGCATCATAGATGTTTTGATGATAATGAGAAAGCGCTGTTTCGAGTATTTTTTTAAATGACGTAAGATGGAGTAAGTAACCCCAATTCTTACTCGATTACAGACAGGTGATTTTGGTCGAGAAGTTGCTTTTTTGGCCTTGATAGTATTACCTATGATTTTCTAAAGCTCGTTATCAATTGTGTATCCACCAAAATCAGCAGGGTGTCTTACAGGACAGTTTGCGCGCTTACAGGAGTGTTTCTAGTTGTAGTGTATCTTGCCGTTAGGTTATTACCAAGACATTTAACACAGACTGGTGATCTTTTACAGAACCTATGTGTATGACTGTATCTTTAACAGTTTGCTATTTCTTACTGCCTCTGCTGTGACTTTCATATGATAAATGTATTATATATCATAGATTTTGTTAATATCTTAAGATCTATCAAATGTCATATACAACAATTGAACTACATATGTGATGTAGAAATATGTTTCGCAGAAGTTGATAGATGCAAGCTCATAATCATAATATTTGCTGACATATAGAGTCTACGAGAGTGACTTGATGCATTACATGCTGCAATTGGTTAGTTAGTACCTTTTTGAAAATGTAGATATTACTTACTGTTGTGCTTTATCTACCAATTGCATCTACTACACATCGGTTGGTTAAATAAATTTTAATTAAAAATATTGATTTATTTGTTGTCACTATTGATTAACATCTTAAATTATCACACTGATCAGTAATATCATAAAAAATTTTGGCTGCTCTAGTTGTGTATTTATAAAGGCTATTTTGCTATTGTTATAGTAATTAATAATTTAATTTGTTAGACTTAAAGTTTATTTAAGTTCATTTTTGATGTAGTGCGTGCTCCATACACTACATCCATAGAGAAATAGAAAACTCCACAAAATATCGATATTTAAAAATGATCGTGACATAGATATTGATAATGATTCTGATCTTGTAGAATTAATTGCTAAACAGACTTTATAACATACCAGTCTCATGGACTTTTGTATGGAGAATTCGTCAACGATTAATTTTGATCTATACAAGTTTATAGCGCTCAGAGGATCTTATTACAATGTTTATAAATCTCAGCCTTGAGATATCTCTATTGAAATATCTCGGACAGAGAGAGGTCTGGTGAGTGGATCAACCAAAAGACATCACCACCAGAAAACATCTCACGCACCACTTGGAGCAAAGCTCTTACTGTGTAGGCTGTAGCTCGATTCTGTGAAAAGAAGCGTTTTCCAATGGAAACTTAAAAAATTGTTAAATTATTTCTACATATCGATCAGAAGTGGCAGTAACGCATGGCCTCCCTCTCCAAAAAAGCAAAAGCTTCTACGGATGAAAACAAAATTATGGTGCAAAATTTGCCGTACAGTAAAACTAAACCAGTAAATAGCAACGAAAACATGGAATGTATACCGGGGTTCACCCGCTCCGAGATCTTTTTCGCCTCTTTTTCACTACAGAACTAGTATTTTTGAAGTTTCCTCATTACAACAAAATTAATTTTTAATTCGAAGTCAAAGACCCGAAGTACAAGTTGAAAGCACGTTGTGCCGTTAGAAGTCATTATTGACACATACATATATACTATAATATTCTCTATTTAACCTATCAAAATATGTTTAACCGTTTTTCTACAATATCAGATGACCCTATTGTAGTGGTCAAAATAAAAAGCGACGTGGGCATTCGGTTGAAGGAACGCGCTGTTATTAAGTTCTTAACAGTTGAGGATTGTGCGGCCATTTACATTTATTCAAATAGGTTCTATTTATGACAATGTTTGTGTGAATATCAGTACTGTTAGACGGTGGGCAAGAAGTGTAAAAGGAAAAATCCATCCACAATAAATTTACCTATTCAGACTTGATATAGTTGCCCCTTAACAACCGCTGACAAACAATATAAAGCGTTTATAGACGAAATGATTTGTGCTGAAGAAGAACATTACTGAAACTCTTGTAACCTTTTTAAACTAACAGATTTCTGATATCTTCTTCAATAAGATAAATAAATTTATTAACGTTGGTGCGTGTGTACAAATAGGTGATGCTATAATTGATAATTGATTTGCAGTTTGAAGCTCTCTCTATTATCATATTTTTGATATTATGATAATTTTCTTACCTAATCATACGATGTCTTTCAAAATTAATGTGTTTGAGCGTACCATTATCTACATTATAAACAGTTATGATTTTTCATGAATTTTCTTAATAATTTCCAATGTTGCCTGGGACCTGACGATTTTATGTACTGTCAGGTTTTACTGCTTTTTGTAGCCATCCTTTAGTTGCAGCACAATTCCGTTGAGGCTAATTATATCATTAATTTTATTAGTTTAATTTAATTGAGTTGTTGGTAATAGAATTGTCATTTTTTTCCTGTGCAGGAGATTATTTCAGATTAACTAATTCGGCCTTAATTTCTTTCTCGGTTGTTAAAGCAGAACTTACAACCTAAAAGATAAGCTCCGAACAAGAACAAGAAGTGGCTTATTGTAAAAAATGCGATTCTCGCTCCTGCGCTGCACATTTTCAAGAGAACTATTACTATTTCCGTTATTTTATCTCCTAAAACGAAAAACTTTTTTAAGTGGAAGATCAGGTAATTCCAGTGTTTTTTTATTTTATGGCTTTAAGATAAAATCTCGTCGTTTCCAAGATTTTCTGCTTTGGAGTTTTTGTCTCGGTAACGAGAAGTATGACGAAAACAGATTGTAGCTTTGCAATGGAATATACTATAAGAATGCAGCATACGTTATAGTAAGATTACATTTTCTTTTTGTATAAAATTATTATAATTTCTATTGTTTTTGGCAGCAGCAGGCGTATTACAATTACAGCCTCGCTAAATGCCGCTTTTAAAAATGTTCTCCAATAAGGGCCATTATTAAACTGAATTGCCGAAGAAAGTGCGCGAAAATTGTAGGTGGAGGTTAAGGCCGGGAATAAATAATAAGGGTCAAGTACGCACCGTGAGCGGAGATTACCAGGAGAGCTTTATATAATCCGACAGGGTCTCTTCCATTATAAAGATATACTGGACTTCGGCTTTAAAAGTTTCGGAGGCCTTGTTTTGCAGGCGCTAGCGAGCGCGTTAATTAAATCCCCTGAGTACACGGCAAATGATTTAAGAAAGTATTTTTGGGATTACTTAGCTCCCACAATATGAATTGTTGTTTTTGCAACGGATAAAAGAAATAAAGCTTTTGTAAAATAAGCAAAATTTAAAATTTCTCTATTTTTTTAATTGTTTACGTTACCAAACATCGATGCATATTACTGTATGCATATAAAATTTTGTTTGAAAATACACAATAGAAACTGTTTTTTTATTGACATATTTGCTTATTTATAATCTACTCTTATCTAATATATAACTAACGAGTAAATAATACGTGTGATGTGCTACTGGTTTTAAGGAAATTTATGCACTAATGTTATTCTCAAATGATACTGAAATGATTTCAGTTGGGCTTTAAAAGAGGTTTTATGACCACTGTCTTCTTGAACCTGCTACGGTTTTTTTTATCTATAATATATATCTATATATATATATATATATAACATATATATGTAAAAAAATTTCAAATCTTAATGAAGGGGTATTTCAATTTATTTAGAGTATACTTACAATATATTATACAAATAAGTATTAAGTAAATACGATAACTGATATAAACAATGTGAGGAGAAACCACTCAGTACTGATACTCTCCCATAGGTCATGAGGTTAGCTTTGGTTAAGTTTTCTAAAAGGCGAATGTATATTGAACAATTTCTGGACCAGTGTATTGTGATATTTCTGAAATCCGGAAAGTCTACAGACTTCGTCAATGACAAATGGGATGCATAAATCTTTCTTTATCAAAAGTATTTTGGACTAGAACTGTTGTATGATTTTTATCCGTGTTGGTTTAGTGCAGCCCCAGATCTGCACTCTGTAGGTCCAAATCGGTTTTTGCATTGTATTGTAAAGCAGTCGTTCTTTTTTAAAGATAACTTGGATCTTCTCCCGATAGGGCAATACGCTTGACATTTTACTTTAAATTTTAAGTTCAATCGCTGTTGTTTCGCATGGATATAATTTTTGCGTTTGAGGCATTGTTCAAGGAGCAAGCCTAAATATTTGGTTTTGGGTTTAATGAGTACCAGCACATTTATAGTAACAGAAGTAAACGCTTGTACCGATTTAGTTTGGTTAATTTTAATGGTCGTTTTCTAATCCATTCATTAAGAAGTAAGAAAATATTAAATTTATGCAGTAGTCCAGTATGTTAAACCTTCTCGTTTGCTTGAGCAAAGAATACGGCTATGTAATACTTCTTTTCTTTGAAGCTTGGTGCTATATGGATTACTATTCTGTATATTTGTTGTGTTGTAGAATAGTACTCTCCAACCTAAACTAATAATTAGTCAGGTATGTGGATGTATTTGTGACAGCAAGTAGTCTAAAACATTATACCAAGTAAAGGCAAAAAAATAATTGGTTGATATAAAATTATCTATTTTGGTGCGCTTCACGTTCATTTAATTTTAATAGCTTAGATCATATGCAATGTCCAGGAACGTCTCAATAGCTTTTTCTGACATGAATAAATCGAAAGGTTAGAATGCAATGGTCAAGTAATTCGTAAAGGTATCGGCTTTTTCTATATTAGATCTTGCTCTAGTGCCATTGGGATTCCATATGGAAAAGTTCATAACTTTTTAAAATTTTATTGCTCTTCTAAAAATATGATCTTCCTACTTAAGATAGGTAATAATCAAAGTTAGCGTTTTGAAAATTAGCGAGGGCTACACGGAGTTAATCTGTTAAATCGGTTGTACCTATAATTGTGTTTGTCAGTAGCATTACGAATTCGTAACCACTTTGCTCTACTTGGTCTCTTATGAGGTAAGAGATATATAGGTCGTTTTTTGTGCACAGTCGCTTTGACAAGAAGTAGTTTGACGTTCTGCTTATTGAATAACAAGTTGGAAGGTTCTGGACAGTCTGATCTAGGTCTTTAGGTTATTTGATGCGCAGTTGAGGTCATTTTTGTTTCAAGGTATTGTTGAACACTTAATTCAGTCAGTGTTTTCGTTGCAAGGTAAAGAGTTCTTTATTAATAGTTCTGAAACTTAAATTTAGTATGACTGGCACGTGGTTTGAGCATGTCATTGTTCTATTCAATCACGATTGTATATATAATTATATCATGTGTTATGTAATAGTCGAATAAATTGAGGATCTTGTCGGAGTAGGCAAAAAAATACTTAAATTCATCAGTAGATTAGTAATTATAAATATTTTATAGGACTATCTAAAGTAAGCTTTTGTTTTTGGTGATTATCATTCAGGAGCCCCAATGGGAGTGAAATTTCAATCACCACAAGCTATGAACCTGCTGTCTAATATATAAAAGAATAAATTATATTTTTTAGAGGATACTGAATGTTGAGGAGGGTAACAGATGAATAAGACTACAAAAGACCGAGGGAATAACGAAACAGAAAAATTATTTTATTCTACTTAAGTAATAATAATAATAATAATATTAGTAAGGCTCGAACGACCCGCGTGGGAGCACGGCCTGCGAACTGAGAAGGTTGAGGCTTTCATATATTCCCCTACCATGCCCGATCGTTGCGCAACATCTTTGATGTTGGGCGATGTGGCAAACACCGCACCTTAGACGACCGCTATTATTACCCCTTGTTTGAAGTGAACGCACCAAAAATATTATTAAATTTGAATTCAACAATCCAAAACATTTTGAAATCAAATACCATGTTAGTATTTACAGTCAGTTTTCAAAAGAACCTTTTCATACGGCTCTAGAAAAAGATCTCATACTTAAAATAATTCGAATTCGGCGACCCCAAAACCTACCGGGTTAAAGTAAAGGCGCTAAGGGTCTTGATCAGGTATTTTTTATATTTGGCCACTACAAGGTGATTGTAATCAAGTAAAAAACGTTTAATGTCGAAACGTGAATTCAGAATATTAACTCTATTGTGGACGCAAAACATATCTCTTAAATGCGCTTTCAACTTAAACCATGGATCTCCATTCCACATAAATTTTTTTTTTGTTTTAGATAGAAAATTTTTGAACTATTGATTATATAGTAAGGAGAAAAGGAGACTACAGGATGTGCTAATACTGAAAAATACTAATGCAGTAAATTGCCCCATTTTGCAGATCCTGAAACAATCAGAGCGTAAACATGTCATTATTCTTCACTTTCACTAAAATCTTTGTTTTCCTTTAGGCGAAATTATTTTCTTAAACTTTTTGAACGTGATTGGCAAATCATCAGGATATGGGTGAAAAGCCTACTACATTTTTTTTTTTTTTATTTACTGCATATTTACAACTAGTCTAACTAGACTAACAAGCAAATGAGTTAATGTACATAGCATGTGGGGAGGAACACCAAGAGTGACCTCCTGTCATTACAAGGTATACAAGTCTTATTACTAATTTGTTAGGTCACTAAACTTTGTCCGTTTCAGGCGTCTAACTGCGTTTGCATTATTTAATAAGTCTGTCACTAGAACACTAGGGTGATCACTAATACGATCGTTGTATCTGATGCAGCAAGCTTTGATGACATCTTTAATCCATGGGATCTTTAGATCGTTATGTAATGTGCGGTTGTTCACATACCATTCGGCGTTTGCTAAGGCGCGAAGTGTTTTGCTTTGAAATCGCTGTAATATCTCGATGTTCGATGACTTAGCAGATCCCCAAAACTGGATCCCATACGTCCAAATCGGTACTAACATGGTTTTATATAACAACACCTTGTTTGTTAAACTGAGCTGGGATTTTCGTCCGAGGAGCCAGAACATCTTCTTCACGCGGATATCTAATTCTTTTCGCTTAGTCTGTATATGTTTTTCCAGTTTAGTTTGCTATCGAGATGGATACCGAGATATTTGATATCTTCTTTGTGTGGTATGTTAGTGCCGTTGAAGATTATAGGAGGTGGAACAACCTTGCGGAGGGTGAAGACCACTGAAGCCGATTTGTTTTCATTGATTTTGATGCGCCAGGTCTTTATCCAGTTTTCTAAAGCTTCCAGCGCATTTTGCAGGTATATTGATGCCTGAAGTGGATCTCTGTGTGAAGATAATACAGCCGTGTCGTCCGCAAACGTAGCAATTAAAACATTGTCGGTAACAGGAAGGTCTGCCGTAAACAACTGGTATAATGTCGGTCCCAGTACGCTACCTTGTGGTACACCTGCCTCGACTGAGTAGATTGGCGAGTGGCTGTCATTGATTTTGACCCGAAAGTATCTGTTTTCTAGATACGACTTGAAGAGCAGATAGTACTGTTGCGGTAGGGTTTGCTTGATCTTATATAGGAGGCCAGGGTGCCAAACTCGATCAAAAGCTTGGCCCACGTCTAAGAATGCTGCTAGGCATAACCGTTTTTCCTCGAACTCTTTTCTACCTTATCCACTATCCTATGGACTTGTTCCAATGTTGAGTATTTTCTGCGGAAACCGAATTGATGATCCGGAACTAAATGCAGTTCTTCTATAATGGGTTCAAGTCTTCTTAGTAGAATTCGCTCAAAGAGCTTAGAGAGGAGTGGTAACAGCGAAATCGGTCTATAAGAAGCTGGTAATTGAGCTGGTTTTCCTGGCTTTTGAATGACAATTACTTCGGCAAATTTCCATTGGATTGGGAAGTACTGAGTTCTTAAGATGGCATTATATATACGTGTTATAGCTGCTATCCCTTTTTGGCAGTTGACGGAGTAATTCGGACGTAATTAGGTCATATCCCGGTGCTTTGCCAGTTTTAAACATTTAACTTCTGTTTGGACTTCGTTGGGTGTACAGTGTCGAATGGGTAAATGGAGTTGGAGTGGTGATTTGAGGAATTCGAGAATTTCGTAATCATCTTGTGGAGTTCTGTCTGATTCGTGCGGTTGAAAGGTTGCAGCTAAGTGTTCGCCGAATACCACCGCTTTATCTTTGTCACATCGGGCCCAAGAGCCATCATTTTACGAATAGGAGGGATAGGGATAATAGGCTTTTTCAAATTCCTAGTTGCGCGCCATAAGGAGTAGTCATGGTGTTGACTGGGGGATAAGTTTCGCACGTAATCATTGAACGTTTCGTTTTTCTGTTCCTTGATTAATCTTTTTAGTTGTGTGGTGAGAGTGTTTAGTTTATTTTTGTCTCTTGGGTGTCTTGTTTGTTGCCAGATCCGTCTTGCTTTTCGTTTGTCGCTGATCTTTTGTCTAATTTCTAAGGAGTAGTTGTTAGTGTTTTTGTTACATTTATGTTGTAGTTTTATGGGCGTAGCTGTCCAAGAAGCATATTGTAAGGTTTGTGTTAGTCGTTCTATTGCCGTTTCAATTTCATTTGAAGTGTTAAGTACTGCTGGAATCGATAGATGTTCATCAATATATTGTCGAAAAATGTCCCAATCCGTAAGACTGTTGTGTAGGCTGGGCCTTGCAGGCTTGTTGATTATGCAGCTACTCAACGTGCATATTATAGCAGAGTGATCCGAGTTTAGATCGTAGCAGTCAGCAACATCGATGTAGTTGGGCGAGAAATTTTTTGTAATAAGGAAATCTAATGCATCCGGCAGTTTATTCAGATCGGTTGGCCAATATGTGGGTTTACCTGTAGCTACTGCATTATAATGATTATTTAAGATGGTTTTATATAGTTGCCTTCCCTTTGGGTTAATTAATCTGGAACCCCATAAGGGGTGTTTAGAGTTAAAATCACCACCTGCTATGAACCGGTCTCCTAGCGTCCTGAAGAAGTCTTCGAACTGGTTCTGCGTTATTGAATGTCGCGGAGGGCAATATACTGATGATACGGTTATGTCTCCAACGTGGTCTTTAATTTTGACATTTGTGGCTTGTATATGATATGTTTCAAATTTATCCATTTCGTAGTGTGATAATTTGCTGCTGATTATAATTGCCGTTCCAGCGTGAGCTGTGTTGTCGGGATGACAGGTGTAATAAGTTCTGTAGTTGTGGATATTGAGGTAGTTGTAATTAGAAAAGTGTGCTTCAGATACCAAGAGCAAGTCGATTTTTTGGGTGTTTAGAAACGCTTCTACTTCTAAACGGCGTTGTAGAAGTCCGTTTGCGTTCCATACGGCTATTCTTAGGGTATCCATTATTGGGAGATTTTGGTTATCAGGCTAGTGAGTAGGTTGAGCATCATAGTATTTTGTTGCATTAACTGGCTAAACATGGTTTCAAATTTGGAAAGGAACTGAGACAGGGAGATGTCATTGCTGTTTTGATTTTGATTTTGAGTGTTGTATGAGTCTGACGTTGTTATGAAATTTTGTTGTCCAGTCACGGCTGCGGCATAGCTAGTTGGAAACCTGTTTGCCCTATATGTGTTTGGTTGAATTGTGGCCGTCTTTAGAGCTTGTGGTGCTTGCATCCTAGGGTTGGCGGTGTTATTTCATCTTTTTAACTGAAGTTGTTGGTAGATAGAGCATCCTTTATAGTTTGCTGGGTGGGCTCCATTGCACAATGCACATGTAGCAGGAGTGTCTTTTGGCTTTGTACACGTCAAGGTATTGTGGTTACCACCACACTTTACGCACGCGAATGGTTTTCTGCAGTAAGTTTTGCTGTGTCCGTATGCTTGACAACGAGTACACTGGATGATATTGGTTTTTTTCCTTGGTGGCTCAACTGTAATTATCATATTTAATAGAGATCTAAGTTCGTATATCTCTTTGTTGTTACTGGCAGGCTCGAGGTCAACAAAGAATAAAGGAAGTGGTGTTTTGTCTACCCTGTGTCTTATATTCATTAAATTGCGTACAGTATGTCCTTCTCTTTCAATTCTTCTTTTATCAACGCGGTATCGACTGTTGGGTGAAGGTTTCTGATTACAACTCTATATGCCCTTTCTTCTTGAATCTGATAAGTATGAAAATAATTTTCTCGTCATCAAGATGTCTCACAAGTTTTCGATATGTTTCAGGGTTATTAGTATTTATCTTGACGACGTTGTTTGCTAGTGTTTTGAGTTGTATTGTTCAGTTTTTAATACTTTTGTCAGATTTGTAATCATTGCGTTATAATTTTCTACTCCGTGTATATATACTGGAGGGGTTTCTTAACTGCAGCTTGTGGTTCGTCTCTAGTTGTTTCCATTACGTTATCTTCGTGTATGTCATTTAATAAATTAAATCTGTTGTTATCGATGATTTGGCTTTGTAATTCGAGGTTATTATCAGGGAGCGTGGGCATCTTTTCTCTTTTCATTACTTGCCACTCATGAGAGCTCGTTTGGGGTTGGTCATCGTTTGTTGCGGTCATTTCAGGTGCTGCTTGGTTATTGTAAGGCGGCTGTCCGTAGGGCGGCATGGTCGGCTGCCCGTAGGGGACATTCTGCTGGCCGGCGGGGTACCCCTGGGGCGGCGCGCCGCCGTACATCGGCGGGGGCGCGGTGGGATAGCCCGCGCCCGGGTATGGCTGCTGCTGCTGCTGCGGCGGCGGCGGGCAGCCGCCCGGCTGGCCGTAATACGCCTGGTTAGGGTCTGAAGCGTAGGGGTTCCAAGTCGTTATCAACTTTAAGACTTGACAATTACGACCACATGCATATATCACTCTATTTTCAACGGAACACGGCAATTATTTATTTTTCAATATTTGTAGTTGACAGGTTAGCTGATATCAGAGGTCACTTGTTAATCTCAGCGCAGTTGATAGCACAGCACTCAGACACACTTGCTTACGCTACGAAATTCTAGCGGGTAATGTTTATATTCTGAAGATGTTATTTTTGAGTTGATTGAACTGTTTCTTTCCTAATATTCACTACGCGGACACTTTTTGCACCGAAAATCAGTTATTTTCGCGGAGCTGACTGACATGCGTGTTGACAGTTTAACCGCCGGAACCGGAATCAAGCCTACTACATAACGCAGTTGTTTTCATTACCGCAAAGTGCATTTTTATTTACCTGGATGTGTTGATAAACAAAACACTCATTATTGAAGTGATAACAACCTATGAAATATTTATCAAAGATTTTTCACGGCGGATGTGTCACTGTTTGGTGTGCAATAAGTGAAATTAGGATATTTACTTTTCCGGGAAGAAAGGCAAATGTTTTATTGTTACTGTCAAACGATATATGGAAATGATTTCACTATTTTTCACACAAAATTTCAACGTACTCTAACAGAAAAACCTTCGGTTCCAACAAGATGTAACCACATCTTATATAACAAGAACTTTATTTTAAGTGCTTTGTAAAATGTTTCCCGAGTGCCTAATTTCTTGACGCCGCGGTAACACCATTTGGCCAGCCCGCTCATCGGATCTTGCCACATGTACCTTCTTCCTATAGAGACAGACTAAAATTTATAAACATCTAAATACAATATGTTAAAAAATCGAGCGTATTCCTAAACACATGTTAGAACGGGTAATAAAGAACATCAAAATACAACTCCAATAATGCATCTAAAACGAAGGACAACACTTGGCTGATATCCTCTTTTAAACATATTGACATAGAACTTTCGGTTGTGTAGTTTTACCTCATAAATATATATATATATATAATTTTGTCTTTATTCAACCTGAAAAAAGAAGGGATTTTCATCCCACACTGTGTATTTTCCTTAATTTAGAATAATAGGTTTTGCCGGTGCTAGTAGTAGTTTAGATTAGCGAACTGCTCACACTACATGTCTAATATAATCTATTAGTAGTTTTGTTGTTATTTTCTGTAAGTAAGCCTTTGTTTTTCCAATTTTAATAGATATTTTGTAAGTGTTTATTTAATCAAAAATATCAATTCGTCCTTTCATCGAGCGTGAGTACGCATTGATTCCTGACTTGTTTTATGTTTCTCATCGACATTAAAATCATGGTGCATTATGTACAACAGTATGACATAGTGGTTTTTATTGGTTATGAGATATTAAAGTAAATAAATTGTTTTCTAAATTACATTGAGTGTTAGGTAAAAATTTTAATGCTAATTTCTATAGATGTTAGGTCTTAGACAGCAATCTAATACAGGTTTCGTAGTTGGTAAACATATCGTCAAATATGATATTTGTATTGGTTCATATTCGCCAAGTTTCTTGTTACTTCGAGATCTTCTTTTTCCAAGTGTGATATGCCACGTAATGAATAACTTGTTTCACTGTTACAGATTCGTTACGTTTTTATATCATACATATCTGGTTAGCTTGCCGAAAAAATATTCGACTTCTAAAAGAAACTGATCGCTCATCTATAGAGATATTGCCGCTAGGAAAACAATACTTCAAGTTTGCGTTAATACATTTTTGGTAAGTTATGGTACTTTTATCATCAAATCGGGGAAATCGCGGCTACTGGATAAATAAAGTTTCTATATAAACGGCTTCAAAGTTCTTTTTAGCTGGTTAGTCAGCCAGTCAGTTAAAAATAATTAAGTCAATTAAATAAATCTACTTTTCTATTGGAAGCAATCAAAACTAAAAAAAGAAATAAATATCAAATAATAGACACCTGTAACGGTCGACGCGTCTTTTAGGAAAATCACGAACTGGCTGGTTCCAATACTTTTGTAAGCAGACTTTTTTTAGTAAAACGTTTACAAGGATTCTTCTTCTTATGCAAATGGAAACTCTTTCAGAAAAGAGCGCAACCCCGAAATATAAATGGTATACATTTGCAGGGGATTCACCTCCATATCCAGTTTGAAATAACGAAGTAGCGCGCCTTATAGTATGATAATAGCATGTGGCTCGGGGAAAATCATTGGTAAATTATTTTATTTCTTTGCATCTGTCTATCGACATTTGATAACGATTGCCCACCTCGTCCGTGGTTTCGTTTGCTTGTGACGTAAATCTTACATTTTCATTTATTAAATTTTCATTATCATGTGCTGAATGAACACATCAATGTCATACTTAACTTTTCTGTAAATTAAGTGTATCTAAATAACAAGAATTTTGAACATATTCTAAATTATTATTTCAAGAAAGGCAAACGTCGTGTAGGGGCTGTGTATGCGTAGATAATACATTAACATTAAAGTGATTAGCTATATTTTTTTGAAAATTTTATAGTTAATAGAAATCTTCGAAATTTACATTTAGCGACGCATTCTACACATACACTGAACAAAAAGAACAACAAATGCCAAAGTAGTCCAACGAATGAATACCGATAAAAAAACTATTATTAACTTTTAAAGGAAAGAAAAATACAATACTCTGGGCATGTCATGTGAGGTAGCAAATACGAAATACTCCGCTTAATTATCCAAGGAAGAATTTAGGGAAAGAGGTCAAAGAACTCTTGATTAATAGATATCCGCCGCTGACTTGACTGCAAATTCATTGAGATATTCAGAGCAGCAATTTCCAAAACAAAATTATCCATATGAATCGCTAACCTTCGTAAGGAGTCGACGCAATAATAATAAGAAGAAAGTAGCGGGTCCCCGCTACTGCCACCCGATTTGAGTGTTTTCAAGCTCATCGTTTATGAAACTCAATTCTAATTAGTATGAAAAATTTCTATGGTACTCCAAATATTTTACACAAGTGTAAAAAATTATTTGCAATAGCTCAGATATGCTTCTTGATGTGACATTTGGGTTTCGTATGAATTAACCAAAACCAATTTGGTCATTCGCATTTTCATCTAAAGTTCATTTTGAAGTAAATAATGACATGAGAAATATAACAAGCAACTTCGAAAGCAAAATTACAAATGAAGATAATGGTTTCCATGTGGTGGAATGTTAATTGTGTCATTTACTACAAGCTTTTGCTGTTATGTAAGACAATTAATTCATCCGTGAATTATTCGTAGCTAACGAGGTTGGATCCAAAAATGTGTTTAAAATATCTAGAACTGGCAAACTAGAAGACTGTTGTCTTCTTCCATAACACCGTCGAGCCTCATATATAATTGACTGCTCAGAATCGATAGCTTACGAGATTTGGCAACAATGTGCGTGAAGTGTGTTTTTCTTCACACGGAAATTAGAATAACTCTGCGGTAGGCTCAGTACAAGTTTCTTGAACTTGTTAGATTTTCCACACAATTTTTGCGCTTAAAGTAAAGTTGTGTTTGTGAGGTGCATTGGAGTACAAAGCAGTCTTTGCTAGCAACTAAATTTAATACTTTAGAAATATCCAGAATACCGTAACCGACGACCTGTTGGAAGACATTCTAGCAGAAGCCTTCCAAGGCTATTACGGGTAATGAAAACACGCCTTCATAGGTATGTAGCTGCAAAATTTTTAACATTAAGTTTATGGCAAAATTTTTAACTTTGGCGCAATTTTTCGACCATCTCCCAATAATATTTTTAAATAGACTTAGAATTATTTTCACCTCTTTTTGATATATCGTTTGCCGGCCAGAGGCGCCGAAGCAGTGCAAGGGCTAGTACGCGTTTTGCGTATGTTACTGGCCCTTTGTCGCATAGCAGAAAGCAATTCTACCTACTTTTATACAGCACTGGTTTTATATCACTGAAAACAAGCTCCAACTCTTAATAAATGAGAGTGTCGGTCTCATACACTTACCAAATCGATACTATGCGATGCGTTGTGGCGGTTATTCGCTTATGTATTTGGTGCGCTGGATATCGAAATATGACTCAAAAGCATTGGATCAGAGGTATAGTGTTTGTATCAAACATCATCTTTTGTCTTCTTAGTGAAAACCCAACAAATTATTTTTAAACTAAGACTTTGGTATAGATTATAGATTCGGATGCTCCAACGAAGGTGGACATGAACCTAAGAGCATGTTGGTCGGTGAAAAAAATGTATCAGATGTGGTACGAGTCTAAACAAATTTAAAGTCAAAATGTACACGTTGAATGGTAAAATTGGAGTCTAATTCGAAATTTTATCGACAAATACAACAGTATCAAGTCTTGAAGTGATTTGTGGCGATTATTGTCAAACATACTAGAGGAACGTCAAATAAACAGGCACAAATACCAATTATTGCGATGAAGACTAATAGACAGGAACAGAAGGCTATATTGCTGATTAAATAAAACTGAAACTTTCAGACTTGCTTCATCATAATTCAACAACAAAGTTACAGATGAGCTTAGGCGGAAAGTTTGACAGGAAAGACAAGTATTCATTCCATAAGATCTGGTTTGTTATTAGAAATATCTTTCCAGTATCCTACTCAACTCAAAATTACTCAAAATCTTGAGAACTAGAAGTCAAATTTGATAGTACCGAATTACGAAAATTGTTCGGTCTTATTGACGAAACAATATAATCGATGAAATAAAACCCTTCTATTAATAGAGTCAATTACAACGTCGATTAACTTACAATTCAGTTATATTCACGGACCGTCACGAACATAAAAGACTCAAAAACAGGACGACAAAATAAAGGTTGGCAATCGATTTGACCAAAGTCATTTTTCTGTGAAGTTTGATTTACAGAACAATTTAAATCAGCTTCGATTTTAAGACTGTAATAATAAACATCTCGTGATGATATATGATGGCAATTATTACCTTATTCAGAAGAATAAATGCAACGAGTTTTAGAAGAAATGTTTCAGCGTTCAAAAAGGATGCCACTTATTGAAACCTACGCTTGGCATTGTGACTGATGTTGCATAATTTCCTTGTCTGAATTTCTTCCAGGTACTTGGAATAATACCAAAACCGTGGTAAAGCATAGTCACAAAAAGCAAGAGACACTTGCAATGGCATTTTCAAAGAAGGGCATCTTTATTATAAACAGAAGCTTCAGAGACGCTGATACAGTTTACAATAAAATTTTGAGTATCAGTTTACAACCACACGATTACTATTAAAGTAAATAACACTCAATTTGGCACGAACGTACAATACATTGTTAAAAACATTTTTAATTCACTTAAACAATATTGTGAAATCCAATTTGACTTTCAACACTGTGATAGAATGACATACAGTGATAGCACTATGTAATGCATTTTCCAAACCTCTCGACTAGGTTAAAACCTTTAAACATTTTATTATCAATTTACTTCATAAGAAGTAAGTTGAAGAAACAGTAGTTTTGATTAGTAAAAAAAGAATTATTTTAAAAACTCCATAATTTATCTTTTTAGAATTTTTGAAACTCGGCGAACAAGGCATTCAATGTCTCACAATTGGCCCGTTTCAAATCGACACAGAAAGTCGCATATAATTGAACATCTTGATTCGTCATCTCTGCAGAACTATAAAATATAGTTTTAAAGGACCTGAATGTTGATTGCCTGATTCAGGTAATGTTTACATTAAATATAAATCAAATAGCAATGGCTACTAATGGACCAAGGGTAATTTTTGAATCAAGGCTATCAAAATATATTCTCGTACCTGTTGTATCATCTGATATTTGAGTCTTGCCTATTATCATGATAAACTGCTATTTTCCTTTCCTTCATATTCGTAATCAGCATAATCAATTCAGAAGGAATGCCTATATGTCTAAAACCCCCTGCCAACAAAATCACTATCGTAACTTAACCAAGTTTTTTCAAAATCATCCTTATATCCAATACACATAAATAACAAAAACCTATTTAAAAATAATAATAGAAGATGATTAAAAAAATGTAGTCAAAGATTAAAATTCCCTATACACTTAATGTTAAAAAAAATCCTATTTTTATCTTTTAGTGGATCATCTGTCATTAAACTCGGCAAGTTGTAGACCATTGTAGATAAGTCCAAAGCCAATCTATCGAATAACTATAGTCAATCAACGATCATATTAGCAGCGTTGGTGCCACCATTTTATCTTTAAAGATATAGTTTAGTTTAACAATAGATTTGTTTTATGTCATTTTTATTATTTTTTAATTTTATTTTTACTACTAACGATCTATTGCACCTTGATATCACTTATTCGATCTAATTAAATTTAATGAAAAATTTGCATCGATAGTGTAGTTAAAACACTTATCACATTAAATTCGATTCAAATTTAGATCGGTAGAAAATCTGTTTCAGTTCTGAAAGTTAAATCTGAAAACGAGCCTTGAAATTCCACAAGCGTTCTAATCTGAATATGATAATTGGAAATGTTTTTCTCAAAAACATAGGGCTTATAAATATTACAGAGGGTGTCTTTGTATAGCCCTAAAAAACTTCAACATTTTTAGGGGTGTTCTTTTTTGTTTGGAATCTTATTATTTTATAAGAATAATTTTTTGCATAGAATTTAGAGGGCAGGTTCATTTAATGCAGTGTTTTATTTTGGAAGCACAAAATAATACCCACTAGCTCATAAAGAAAAATAACTTGTAGTAAATATTCGAACATGTGTATTAATTCTATTTTTCTAATTACAATTTGTTGTTTTCTATCTAAAAACTTCTTATTGATAAAAAAATTATTTGAAAGCAATATGGTTTGGTTTTTTTTTCTGTAGAAAAAGCAAGTCCTTAACACAAAGCTGTTATACATTTTAATTCACGTAAATGCTTTACTGATTCGAAAGCTAAAGATTATTTTGGTACACCTATTGGTGTACCTGATTAAAAAAAATATGTTGACAATTTTTTGGTTGTAAATAATAAACTGGGCTACGTTTTTGCATTAAACGGCCACCGCTGGAAGAGACGGCGCATTCCATTAAGCTCACTGGTTAGAGTGCCAAATAAACTGTAGATTTTGCCAAGTCAGCAGATTTCAATGCACGAATTCAAAGAATTTTCCCTATAGGTACTAGTTGGCGTTCTGACGTCACCCATTCAGACAAATTTATTTTTTCCTTTAGGTTTTATCGCCGTATTTATTCGCCGCCGCTGAAACTTTCCATAGGCTCGCCTTGTTATGCGTACGACGCAATTTAAATCCAATACATACTTCAAAGGGGGTCTTAACCAAGCCCATATTTTATTCACGAAGTGTTATTAGGCTTCGTTAAAAATTGCAAACATAATTTGTTTAGAAGTTCTCCGCGAATTATTCATTGCATAAATGTCGCCTCTTTAAAACCACTGATGTAATGTTTACTATTTGATAGATGATAAAGTTAATTATTACTTAATCACAGTTATTCAGAATCAAAACTGTGAAAGAGCGAACGGTCCAATTTTTTTATTTTACAACTGCAGATTTACAACTAGCCGAGTGGCTAACAAGTAAATGTCATTTTAGAATATACATTGGCAGGAGGGAGAAGAAACCGCCCAATGGCGTGCCCTACATATACTTAATGCTAGTTAATGTAGTCCAAAATTTTACATCTATTTGATTGATTAGTGATATTTGTATTGTCTAACAGGTTAAGCACTGACACATTTGAGTGAGAATGAATTCTGTTCACGTAGACAGTTGAATACCTATTGATTTTGTTTTTAATTCATGAGAGCTTGAGGTCATTATGGAGAGTTTGATTTGAGACGAATCATTCCGCATTTGTCCTAGTGCGAAGTGTTTTGTTTTGAAACCTTTGTAGGACTGCAATGTTTAAGGGTTTCGCGCAACCCCGTAGTTAAATCCCGTAAGTCCACATTGGGATTCTTACTGTTTTGAATACTAATACTTTATTGTTTAATGATAATTTAAATTTTTGGTCCCATTAGCCATAGCATTTTCTTCATTTTGAGGTCTAGTTCTTTTTTCTTTTTTGTGAAGTGGACTTTCCATGTGGACCGCCTATCCAGATGCATGGTAAGATATCTTTGTTTTGTTGTAAAAGATATGGCTTTAAATGTATTTAAATTTATTTTTATGCGTCATTTGTGTAGCCATATTTCCAAGTTGTTCAGATAGCTCTGCAGTATAGCCAAAGCATTAATTGAGTATTTGTGAAACACTAGTAAGGCGGTATCGTCTGCATGAGTGGCAGTAACTACTTGTTCATAGTGAGGAAGATCAGCTGTAAAGATTAAGTATAATGTGGGCCCCATGATGCTATCCTGGGAGACGCCAGATTTAATTAGATAGAAACTAAATAGGCTTTATTGATGTTTAACTTGATAGTACCTTTTATTTAAGTAGGATCTAATAAGGAATTAGTCCCTGATCTTCTAATACGGGTGTCATTTTTTTCGGTATTAATCTCTCCAAAACTTTAGATAGAGCGGTAACAAGGTTATTGGTCGATTTACCCGGTTTCAGAATAGAATTATTTAACTAAATTTCCAATGTATGGAAAAATACTGTAGTCTTATTACAGCGTTATACATTTGAGTGAGAGCCTTGTGGGGCAGTTCTTATTTACCACAGTATTCCATACTTTAATCTCAAAAATAATAAAACTCTAGGTATAGATGGTATCCCTAGTAAAGTAATCAAATGCCTCAACCAAAATATTTATCACAATGCAAGATATGTATATGGTAACACAGGGGAATTCCAAAATATTTTGGAAAACGGAGATAGTGATAATTCCAAAACAAGCTGCAACACGAAAATATGAAGAACATACAATTATTGCCTTAATATCGCATGCTTCAAAAATTCTTTATAAAAATACTATACGGAAGAATCAAACGCGCCACTGAAGAAAACCTGACCAAAGACCAATTCGGTTTTAGAAAGAATATTGGAACATACGAAGGAATTCTAGCTTTAAAAATAACAATAGAAAAAAATGATAGAAAAACAAAAATATCTGCATATAGCTTTTATTGGCACGAAAAAGGCATTTGACAGGGTAAATTAAAGCAAAATGTTTGAAATATTACAACAAATAAGAGTTAACGACAAAAACATATATAACATATTCAAACACCAATTAGCAGTTATTGAATATAATGGGGAACAAGATTAGGCAAAATGGATGAGATTTCTTAAAACAACTTTAACTTAAAAATAAACAAAAACAAATTAAAAGCAATGCTATGCTCAAAACAGATCACAATAATGGACAATATCACCATAAATAATGAAAAAGTATTTGCATATCTAGGAAGTTTGATCACTAGTAGATGGTAGATGCATAAGAAAAATCAACAGTAGAATAAACCACACAAGAAGAGCATTCTACAACAAAGAAAAAATATTGACATTCTGGCATATTAACAAATACCAAAAAACAATATATCAAGACATGCATATGGAGCATAGCTCTGTAGGCATGCGAAACTTAGGCTATTGCAAAAGAATAATATGGACACAAATAACAAAACGAAGGATGGATTATGTTCTAACAGGAAATAAATTATTAAAAACAGTTATTGAAGGGAAAGTAGATGGTAAGAATCCAAGAAGTCGATCCCAGACGAAATTTATCAAACGAATAATTGAGAAATCAAGAAGTAAGAATTATTAAGAAATGAGAAATAAAGCGCAAGACAGAGAGAAGTGGAGAGCTGCTCCAAATCAATCCCAGGACTGAAGACTAAAGAAGAAGATCTTGCTATTCGCAGCCCTATTTTGATCTGTCACTGATATAGCCATATATTGTCCTCTGCACAATATAATAACAATAATTTTTCCAACTTGTGAATCAAAAAATTATTGCTAGAGGTAACTGGAGTGTAAAACATTTTCGACTAATCACTACTGAAAGGCGTAATCTGCTACGCACAGTGATAGGTAACTATATACATCTATCAACAGGCAAACTTAGTTACTGACCCAATGATCCTTAAGAGATCCCAGATTTATTAAACTTTTTTACAACTTTAGGAATCTCTACAAATTACTTTGTCGAAGAAAACTTTAATACGTCCTCAGGTCACTTCCCGCTTATATGTAATCTCAATACTGACGTAACAAACAAACAAACCGTTAAGTCGAATTTTTAGCTACTAAACAAACTACCAATGAAGTTTTAAAAATATATTTAAGATAATATTGATCTAACGTTCCATATAAAAAAAAAACTCGAGCTCCACACAGAACTTATCCAAACTGCAATACATTACATAAAATAAATATCAGTATGGCACTTTAAATCTGAGAATTGAGTGCCGATAAAAGGTAGTTGGAATCTATCATGCAATCCAGAAGAGAAACATCAATATACATCTTTTTAAAAATATATTACGAGACTAAAAAACATTAGTTTGTCTGGACAGCTATAAAATATTTAAATTAAATTGAAATCCATAAGTTAACATTTTACACACACACACATAACACCATGGCCCATGGAGAGTTCTTTAACAACTGCCTTCCAGCTTTGTCGATTTTGTGATCAGTTGGTTAAATTTTGCACTGTTAGTTTTTTTTAGATTGGTTGATACATTGTCCCCCCATCTTAAGCGAGGTTTTCCCTTTGTGCGTCTGTTACGTCAAAGAAAGCATCAGGTCTATAGAAGCTTAACACATTCCAATATCCAATATTCAGATCCTTCTTTCGTTGCAAAAGTCGTCTCCGACTAGACCGTTCATCTTTCCGAGGCTGTTCAGTTTTCGTAACACTGCTTTTTTACGGTATGTGGTCGCTGGCCAACATACCAATCTTCCTTCTTTATTTGGGCTTGGGGCCAGCAGGACACCGCAATACAACCGTCGCTTCCTGGCGGAATTACGTCAACATTTTACCAATTCAAAAAACAAACGACGTTGAGGCACAACCTGTCAACAAAAAGCTGATGTATGTTTTGAATATATTAGAAGTTTTTAAACTCTTTAAAACAACACTAAATACTGACGAAAGAGAAAATCTTTTGGATATTTTGTGCCAGATGTCAACACCGATTAAATCTTCCACTACTGATGTGAACATTGGTATTAAAGCACTAAGAACATATAAAGCACCAGGATATGATTTTATAACTGCTGCCTCGACAGGAAACTGAAGATCACATATCGATATTGATAGGGCAATAACAAAAGCAAAAACAGTAAGATTAATACTCGGTTTCCTCTTCCACTCCAAGAGTCAACTTTTCATCAGCAACAAACTGCTTTTATACAAAACAATCATCAACCTTATTATGACGTACGCTGTCCTCTTATACCAACAAACTACAGATCATCTTAAATTGAGCTTTAAGGTTCTTCTGTAGCCTTCCTCCCTCTAATTCGTGAGATATCAACGCTTTAATCGAAATGCCAAAATTTCCTTAGACCAGGAGTTTATCTTCTAGACTACTCAGGACTTGGGCAAGAACATCCAAAGTCAAGGAAACTCCACCGTCCATGATCTATCAATCTAGCAGATAGACACAGATGCCCGTTACAAGTATCGAAAAACTTAATTTCTTCATGAGACAGCAAGAAATATACACGGTCAGGCTATATCAAGAGATTCAGGAGTCTCTTATTTCGCTGGTAAACAATAGGATGCTAAGCTTTCTCGTACATTCCCATACAGTAGAAACGTGCATAGATTCTTATGGTACTACAACCGAACAAGCCACTTCATTTATCAAGTTATTGACTAGTTAACCTCTTACTACTACTAGGCAAGCTGTTTGAAAATCTCTACAAAGAGACTTAAAGAAGAGGTCGATTTGACTACTACTATAACAAACTGCAGATTTGTTTTTTGTAAAAGTCATTATTTAATGCAAGAAGCTTACCAAATTGTTAATTAAATAGTCCAAATCTTCAAAAAATCACTTAGATGTCAACATATCAACTTATAAAACCCCAAGGGCACCACAGAGCAGTGTTCTAAGACTCTTCTTATATCTTTTTGATACCTCTGTTGATACATATAATAATGTTGTTAAAGCTTTTCAACATCTACTTAGGGTACTTCTAATTTACTTTGATGATAAGGTGATATTTTGTTATTGAATTTTGTTTGGAAGTAATGACCAGTTTGGTAGTTCGGATTTCAGCAGAAGCTAATATGGTGTGGGGAGGTTGTACTTAAGTTTATATAGGGGATTATTATACCAACAGCTGTACATAGTTTTCGTTCTTCTAAGCTCTTTGTTATTTCATTTATGATCCGATGGATTTGCTCTATGGTCGAATGAAATGCGCAAAATTCAAAATGATGAAATGAAATTATATCTACAATAACATCTTCTGTTATACTTTTTAGTAAGATACTTTTAAAGTTTTTTAGGGGGATATTAGTAATAATATTGTTGGTTCGTATGATTTAATCCTATTGGTCGGCCTATCTGGTTTATGTATTAGGATTATTTGCGTTTTATGGCTGTTGGTTTGTGATGTTACAGTTTGTTCTTCTGCAGGGGAGAAGGGTTTTGATCGGTAAATTATCGGAAATGGGCTGTCTTTGTAGTCCTTGACTTGATCATCATTTAGGTTTATGTTCTCTAATTCTGGTGCAGTGAAAATTATAGAAAGGTGTTTACCAAAGGTTATTGCCTTTTCTTGGTCGAAGCATGCTTAGCTGTTATCTTCTTTTCTAAGAGGTGGAAGGTGAAATGTAAGTGTTTTAAACTGTTTTGTCCTTTTCCAAACAGAATGATTCTATTTATATAGACTATTAATATATGATATAAAGATGACGTCGCGCGACTTCCGTAGAACTTCTCTTAGCCGTCTAGTGAGTATTGTATTCAGTTTCATCAATGTGGTTTCTACTTTTTTGGTATCTGCTCCTTGCACGTCTTTTTTCTGTAATGAGTTGTCGCATATTTTATTCCCATGTTTCTAGAGATGGCTGTTCACTTCTTGGATAATACACTAAAATTGTTTACATTGTTTTTTTACATTTTACATTTTTTTAAATTCATTACGAGAAGCATTTAGTTGTACTCCTAGGTTGGTGGATTCTCTATTATTTTTACTACATTTGCGTATAGTTGGTTGTTCCTATTACTTGGTAGATTATTTATTGTATTTATGTTGTAAATATTACGTAATTGTAAATTAGTCCATAGTGGTTGTTGGTTGACGTTTTTATGTTTATTTTTGTAAGTCTCTATAGATTTTTAAACTTTGTTGTGAGGTCACCTGAGTGGAGAGCACTTTTAGCGGGTCGGGTGAGCTTCTTGGTTTACTGTAGTCTTATGATCCGTGTTCTCCACCACATTTTACGCAACTGTGAAACTTAGTACAGTAACTTTTTGAATATCCATATATCTGACATCCTGTGCATTAAATGATGCCTTTTTTGTAGGTGGGCGGGGGTGCGGAGGGACAATTGATATTTTCAAGTTACGGTATTTGCAAATTTTATAGATTTTGTTCTTGTTTGGCTTCAGTTCTAAATTGATATAGAACATCATCAAGGGCTGCTTTATTTTCTAATTCTTCTCTAATATCTGCTTTTGGGATTAAGTAATGGAGTAATTTGATGGGTGAGATGTACGATATTTGTAGTATTTAGATATCTTGCTAGTTCTTTGTAAGTTTTTTTGATATTGATTTTTACTGCGATATTTTATAGCACTTTACAATTATAGGCTTCCTACCCCTAATTTAGAGCAAGTTATTAATCATGTTGTTGAAATTTGTCACTTCCTAAGTGAAAATAGATGGCAGATTGAGTATTTTAAGTTTTCTTGCTACTTGGTCATTTTGGTTTAGGTTTCTCAAGGACTAAAATCTATTGCCTATTTATATCGGTTAATTATTAGCGTTATCTGTTTATTTATGGCGCCCCTCTTTTTTTAATTGTTTGCCAGTTATGCTTACCAGATCATAGTTCATCTTCTTATGAATTTACATTATATGATTAATACATCACAGTGATCATTGGTTATATTTGGTACATTAATTTGGGAATTAATCGAGGAGTGGTTTTGGTTTTGAATTGCTTTGAATTGCTTTGAATTAGGGAACTGTTTATAAGGAATACTGTAGTAGGGTTGTTATATGTTTGACGGGATTTGTTGGTATTGCATCACTAGAAATTATACTGCTAGTTGACACTGTTGATGGGGTAATTGTAAAGGTTGGTACTGATTTATATGTGTCATTAATTATTATATTGCTTTTACTTTCGCCGAATATAAAGATTTTTTATACAAAAGCCAAACGAGTACTGCGTAGTTTAAATCCAGCGTTCAATTCTCTCCCTGCAACATCTAGTTCAGACAATCGCTGTATTTTAGGCTTTTATACATATAAAAAGCCTATTGCGTACGGTCTGTACATCCGTCTGCCTGTCCATCACTTTTTCCAGATTCTTAATAACACGCGCTTATATTCTTTAATTGATAGCAATAGATATGAATAAATTTACAATTCTTTAATAACGATTTACATTATTTCACGTTTCCGATCCAGAAAAAAATTCGATTCAGTTTAAAATTTATATATGTATAAAAGCCCGGGATATCTGTGGAACATTATTTTCCGTTTCCACCTTGTTTTGCATTTGCCATTTATCTATCTACGTCGGTGTTTTATTGCAAATGAAGTTTGTTACTATTTTGGTGATCCAACTATATCCCAGGTTAAGATAATTTGAGGTGCAAGATGTTTGCCCACTTGATAAGGTTAGTGCGAAGCCTCGCTATCGCTCCGGGGTGAATCCCAGGATGCATACAGAATGTTGTGTTCGCGGTTGTCTAACCGAACAAGCAGCCTCGAGCCCTGGCCACTTCAAACACCGCAAGGGCTCTAGAAAGCCGCCAAACCTACGGGGCCACCTCAAAGTTTTCGCCAGATATTAGGCGAGGCGCTCGCGCGATTCAGCGAACAAAAAATCGGCTCCCGTCGTTTGAATTGCAGATGCGATTGAAAATTAGCCGCGCAATGAGGCGAGCAATAAAAAATGCAGGGGCCTGGCATTTTCGCAATGTATTTCGAATAACGAGCGCGCTCGCCGGCTAAATATGCGGAATTCTAAATCAACTAGCCAGAAACTTTTAGTTGTTGTATAATTGCGGGGCAAAATTCTAAAACAAATTCAATTCCGCGAATTTAAGCTCTAGAAACAACAGCAAAACTTCCTGTCGACTCTCGTTCGGCAAATATTCGAGGAGCCGGCGCCTAATACGTTTCGGATGCATATATTTAACTTCTGAATTACTTTGAGACTAGTCGCGAGCGAACAGACAGAAAATATACGTAGTTTTAAGTGGCGAAAGATACTTAAAGTCAACTAAAGTTGGGAGCCAATATAGATATTCTTCAGATACCTTCGGAAAATCATAGAAGCTCAGATGAATTAGTGTCTAATAACTGTTTTGACTTGAAAGTATATTTTACTATTTAAAATTATCCCACAATTACCATTATTATTAAGTTAATTAATACAAATTTGGCTTGCAAAATAATATTATTTACGTTGTCTATTTCTCTCTGTTATTTATTCTTCTGTAATCCGTCATAACCACCTATTTTTTATAGCATCGCTTCATCTTATCTGCAGTCTGCCTCTACTTTTAAATTTTCGAGATTGCCAATCTATTACTCTACGAATCCATTTACTAGATATATCGCAACTATGGCCCTAGAAGATGGTAAAACGGTCAATTCTCAACGGTAGACAACCATTTGTTTGGCAGAAGTCTTCGAAGAAATAAGAAAAAGCAACGCGCAACGCCGGATTATTCTGCACTATGGCAATGCGAGCTTACACACATCGACGCAAACAACTGACTTTTTGAGCACTCAAACCGTCGAATTAATGGTTATTCGTCGTATACACCTGTTTGGCTTCTAATGATTTTTTTTATTTTCACACATGAAGAAGATATTGGACATGTTTTAAACATACCTGATTCACTATAGAAAAAATGCTATGAAAATGGGTTTTAACATATGCAACAATATATTAAACATCAGGGAGGATATTATGAAAAACAATAAAAAAGTTTCGAATATTAAAGAATTATTTTTGTTAGTGTCTCACAATAGATATCGTGTAGTCCACGTGTAGTTTGTGTTTTGTCAAATGCTGACCAGGGTAGTGCCATTCTTCTTTCCAGTTGTTCTTGGAAATCTCAATTCTTTTTTTTTAATTATATTTTGTTGCTTGTGATTCTGTTCTAGTTCGTTAGGTATTTTGTTTTACTTAAGTTCACCTTGTGGTCTATCTCCTTTGATTTCTCATTCAATTTATTGAACATCTCATGTATTTCATTCTTGTTATTTGTTATCTCAACTCCATCATTAACCAATCTCAAATTGTTCAGTTTCTCACTGGCTATTATAATATTTGGACATAAGAAAACATTTTCCAATGCTATGGTGATATTTTGGGAGAAATTGAATCTACTTTGGGAACTTTATGTTGCATTTTAATTTTTTTGTGTTATTACTTGCATTGTATATGTATTCAATCTATTATTTAAGCGGTTATTGCTTTAGGCTTTTAATACTGCCCATGTTTCTGCAGAGCCGAACACTTTTTCATAGTACACTACTGCTATTATACACACATTGCACATTATACACATTTGTCTTCTTTATGAATATTATCTTTACTTGTAGATGGTCCAGGTACTGACATTTTTCATAGATCCAGCCTGTTTGCGGGACTGGTTGCTGTTAAATTTGTTTATGTGCTTTGTGTTATGAGTTTTGTAGATATTTTAGCCAGAACTGATACCAAGCTGATGGGTTTATAATTAAATAATTTGTGCTTGTTTTCTTTTTTGAATACTAGTATTATTAATACATTTAACTAGTTATTTTGTATTTTACATTCTGAAAAATATCTGTTATGAAGCTTCCTTCACTGTTACGTTGCCTTCTGCTAAGTTTTTTTATTAAGCATACGCTTAATAGTGGATTTTATTTTTATTTTACTTATTAGATCGGAAATATCTTCTGATCTTACATTTTTTACTATAGTTATTCGATTTCCCATTTTTCCAATGACGGTTATAAAACAGTTCATAAAATACTTTGTGGTACTCTAATAATTTCGGCAATTTGCAATACTCAAGACAAAACAATTAGTGTTTTTTCTATACCTTAAATTATTTATTCCCTTAATTAGACGTGGTAATTCATTTAAGAGGAAATGGTATTTTTATGTATTTTTAACAGCTCTCCAAACGGTTGCCAAATCAATAACAACACAACCAAATACTAAAATCTATTTACCATATACCTCTTTCCACCTTCATGAACAGCATTTCAAATTTATTCACTATTTTATTATGCCCAATTTATCTCAATGTAATATATTCTTTCGAGTCTATTTAATAGATAATTTATCAACTAATACAAAACTAATTAATACTCATTAACTAGAACACCAAGGGAATGAAGTCTTAAAAATTATTATTTATATTATTCTTTGCCAAATATATGTATAATATAGATATAGTATGTACAACTGAAACAGAAGTAGTACAAAAAGGACGATAGATATCACGTATTCTACAACCGCATAGGGAAGAGTAATACTTTACTTAATCCTTATGCCCTTTTTACCGTTAGGTGTAAGGCAGGTGGGAGAAGAGTTTGTTATGTTGCTGTATATTTTTATTTCCATAGTTTTCTGTCCTGGGCTACTTGTTTTATACCTTTCCAGTTTATTCCCTTGTTTGCTGCTGCCTCTCTTATTCCTTCTTCCCAGGTTTTCCTTGGCCTTCCTCTTTGATTTTTACACGGCACTCGCGATTCATACACTCTTTTCACTAATCTGTTTTTTGGCATACGACACACATGACCAAACCACCTTAATTGTCCTTCTTCTATTTTTTCCATTATAGGTTTTATATATATAGGAAGAGTAATAATAATAATAAAACGACAAATCGAATGTATCTATCTAAAATGTATAAAAAATGGTTACAAGAATTATTAGCACTACTGATTACAACCAAATACAAATCACAACCACCCAACAAAAGACTTGGGAAATTTATTATTATTAATTTATACAGCTCATCATACATCAGAATTAATAATAGAAAGGTCGAAGTGAAAAACACTTACTGGGGATGTCGTGCGACGAATCCCAATGGTAATCAAATTGTGGTAACATATCCTACTTATTTTAATAATTTACCTATTATCAGTACCACAAGGATCCCTAATTAGACATCCTGGATCTCTTAATCATTAAAAATCTTTACCTACCTATTTTACGAAAAGTAGACTCTGTTCATCTTATGGTACTAATGATATTTATCATAACACGCGATCCAAGGCTAACTAAAGGATAACTAAACTAAAATTACTCCATAAACGTTAGTGAACTCATATCAACTAGCAAGTTAGTAAAGTATCTACTTATAAAAGAAATATAATGCTAATATTCCCCCGGTATATATCTTAGAACTGATCAATCAAAAAATAGAATTAGCAAAGAATATATATATATATATATATATATATATATATATATATATCTATATATATATATATATAAATAATATATAAAAACTGAAATGATCAACCCTAGTTACAGCTCTAACCGAGAAAAATGCATTTTTTTACACACATCTTGAACAGATTTACATCATTAGATAATAAATAAAAGAACCTTTTATTGGCCTGAAAGATACATAAAAGCTTTAACTCTAAAAAAAGCACTTGGCCATGATTTAATAATGAACGTAATTCTAAAACGTCATTTCCTAGAAAAATTAAAATCGCACACATTCTGATACGGATAAAAACAAAAATGCCATACGTCATGTCGCTCTATAAGCTTGCTACCAACGTTGTCTAGATTATTGGAAAGAATAATATCCTACCAGTCCAACACATTCTTAAAACTATTCTCTCCAATTCAATTTGGTTTCAAAGAAGGACGCTGCAAAGAACTGCACAGAGAAGGTATGGTCGATTACCTTCTCGTTCACAACTCTAGAGTATTCTTTGAACTTTTCCTCTATAATTTTCACTGTTCCTGTATTTTTTCTTTAATATTTTGAACTGGCCTCTAATTTTTACTCTGTGGTTTTGAATCGATATATATTTGAGTTTTCACTTTTTATTTAGCATGTATTCATTCATATTTTCCGCAAATTCCCTTTATTGATTTGTTTTCCATCTGTGTCACTTTCAGTTCATTCCACTCGCTTCGATTTTATCATTTATTTAAAAAGTTTTCCCAGATGCTACAAATCTCACGCCTTAAACCAGTTATGATTAAACTTGAGTTTCCGCATTAATTATTTATAACGTACAGATACTATTTCTACAGATCGTTTGTTTCTAGTTATCTCAGGCACTGATACTAATTATTCTATTCCCTGGTGCACTTCGATAACTACGCAAACTGTAATTCAGTGCTTTTCTAACTGATTCTTGTATATAATTAAATATTTTTGCATGGTTTCCAAAATTCTAAAGATTTCTCATTGACATATCACGTCGAAAACTTTTTGGGTGTTTACACGTTGTTATGGAACTGCCACTCGATTTGCTGAAGTCGGGTCCTACAGTATTATCGAAATGAGGATCGGTGAACATTTTTATAGTTAGGAAATCATTAATTTTACCACCGTGTACCAGGTTTATTGTGCGTACCCTAATAATTACTCACTCATTCAGTAATTTCGGCTTCTTGTAGTATATGACATAGGTCTCTCACTGGGTTTAAAACAGAGCTTTGGTTCAATATGTAATTTCCCGAATATGCGTTGTCGTTCCTTAGTCAACGCATTAGATTTGCACAAAATATGTATAACTTCTTCTGAGTTTCTTAGCGCAAAGATTACAGTTTAGTTTACCATTACATAGCTTGAATTTTTTTAATAGTTATGTGTTCTGTTGGTGACCACTATTTTTAATCTCATGTTATTATATAAGTTCTTTTCTGTCAAAAAGATCTTGATATCTAGAGATTTCTTTACTTTTTAACCAATATGTTAAAGCGCCGTTTTAATTAATAATTCTGCTCTACAAATATACTAGTTTGAGTGCAGAGGACTGTTTACCAATGCCTGTCGATAAGTTCTTTCATAAATGACATAATACCTTATAGATTGGTAGCTTTGTGCTCGACTTTAACTTGACTTACGAGTCTTTGTTTTGAACACTACTCTAGTTAACCATTATATTATCTGTAGGCAGTTAAAGGCCCTTCGCTTTTAAAACTGAACAGATTTAGTAGAAGGTCTAATATTTTTTATAGCTTGTCTGGAAATTCCTGTGATTTAACTGGCTCAAATTAGTTTGCTGCTCAGTTTAACTTAGAGTTACCTAGTCCTGGCAGTTTACCAGTTAGGAGATAAATGTTCTATAATTTTTTATCTAAGAAAGTGTATCTATTCTTGATTTGATGTGCTTTTTAGTACTAGTTACTAGAGTACCCATTGACCACTGAATTTTTGGAGAATAGCCTTTGAAATTTGGAGATCACTTGATATTTTTACAGTTTCCTCAATGCTTTTTTTTATATATACAGTTAGGGATTTTTGTGTCTTTGATAGTTTTCCAAAACTCTAAAGCTATTAAATAGTTTCTTTCCTTCATAACTGGAGGGTAGTTATTCTTATAAAATAGAAGCTATCTATTTCTAGCTTTTAGTTATTGTATATCTCAACTTCAGTCTTCGCTTAGTTACAATCTGGCTTTTTGTGAGATTTTTATTTTATTTTGTAAGGTTTACTATATAGTGTAATATCTCGCAATATCAGCAATAAACTTTTTAGAAACATTTCTTACAACTACCATCCTGATATATGGGTCTATCTCAATAAGACTTTTTTGAATGAACAAATTCAAACAAGACCATAATATTGAATTTTCTATACATCTCCAGACCTTACTTCAACGGGATTTTTTTATGGAAATACTAGAAATATAAGGTTTCTTGCACAAAATAATCAACAATTAATGAGTAGACAGAAAAAATTTAAAGACAGAGTCTCACAGTTGCGAATTAAATGTCTCGTAATGTTCTCAGATCTACTAGTTTAGAATGAGGTGGTCGACAGTATAGATATTTGCAAACATGCGCTTCATTATACCTTTAAACTATTGTGTCTAAGTCAGTAACACCACATTTATCACCATTTCAATTTTTAGGAACACTTCGTAGATTTTTTTAGACAACAAATCGATGTAAGCAAATAACTGTCAGTGTTATATGTTTGAATAAAAATAAGCATTTGTGATAAACGATACACACAACACGTATATGTACGAAATGTAATTTTAGTTGTGCGCTTCTCGATATTGCTTTATCGAAAACGCATTCAGTTTTGTTTATGACGATACCGCCTCTTTATAGAAACCGGCAAACGCTGTAGCACCTTACACAAGTTTGTTTTCTTTTTAGATGTAGCCCTTCAGTATCATATTGCGCTATTCTGTTGTCTGGCTAGACGTCGAACGGTGCCGTCAGAATTTTGCAATAGCTGTGCTGTTGTTCGCACTCCCTTCCAAGTCAGGGACTGCGGCCCCAAATATTTTTCACAAGCGCGTCGAGCTCCGAAGGTTTGAAGTATTTTAACTTGAAATTTAGTTACGATAATTGCTTTACCCAATTTTCTGGCTTTCTTAGCCTGATTAGGAAGTTAAATTGAATTGAGACTTCGGCACTATTTACATTCGTTATTGTATAATTAAATATTGACCCAAATTGTAACCTAACGCTGCGTTTCTATTACACAAAGAGATCGGCATTATACCCCCGAGCTTTTCGAAGCACTATTTCCCAATTTCATTTGTAAATTGCAGATACAGTCTTTTAGTCAATTTAATTAACAATTTCAATTAGATTTAATATGTGTGTTCCGGCAATTTGAAATATTAAAATTAACAGTAAGTAAACGAAAAGTAATAATTTAGTCTATAATGACAGTGTGCCTAGTCACATGGCTAAATTTGAAAAAAGGCAAGAAAGTAATTTTTCGGAATCTGTTTTTCATTTCATTTAACATACAATACATTTTTATTTTGTTATACTAAGAATAATATTCGGGCATCAACAATTTATATTTAAATAAATTTAAACGAAGAAAGAATTACACACTAAAGTCGATAAAACTGCAAAACGTGCTTTGAAGCAAAAACTTTTTTATTTAAACAGTTTTAAAATTTTCCAAACACACCTAGAATATCTACAAACTCATTATGTGTACCTAATAACTAATAGTTATTTGTTTGTTTTAAAACTGGCAATATGGCTACGTTATGATGATTTATATTTACCTTTATTAATTTATTGTTTTATACATACATGTTAGCTCTTACGTTTAACATTAATTATTTTGGAAATCTATCATCGATCGCGGAATATAAATTAACAGTCTTAATTAGCAAAGCTATGCGAGTGGAAGCAATTACTATTACATTATATCTGATAACTACTTTCCAATATTTGCTCTGCCAATATTTGCTGTGATATCTGATATCGAAATAAATTGCTTGAATAGATAGAACCGATAAAATTTAGCTATAAAAATATTTGTCATATTGCGTTTTTATTGATAATTGCTTTTTTGATATTAATGTTGTTTTTAAAGCTTTTACATGATATATTGAGCTAATCCTTTTGTTTTGCAAAAAAATCTAACAAAAAATAACCAATAATCAAATGGAACAAAAGATCCTAGCTAAATATTAATATTTTGTTTCTAACGACTACAAATACATCTTTAAATTGGTTTATTTGGGAACGTTGAATTGATGATTTCACATTGGGGAAGCAGATTTGAATAAGTGACACCCTTTTAGTCCCTTCAAACAAATATCAAAACTTACTTTTGGGGAAGACCAAGAATAGCTAGCGTTGAAGCTTTCTAAAAGTTGGAAATTGTACCAGAAACGCTTATGGTTTTTCTCAAAGGATTTAACTTTTATTCCCAGTAACCTCTCTTCTAATTGGACTCTATTAATTGATACGGAACCCATACTTTAGGTTGATTTATAACTAAGTTTTATGGGACAACTGGTCCTTGAAAAACGTTTAAAATAAAAAATTTAAAATATATTAATAATATTCCAAAGTTTTTATTCTTTAAGCGACAAATAGCTGTAGCTTAAACAAACGCAAATTTTAAATCTCTCAATAATATTCAGTACATTCAGCTTTGCGTTTATAAAATTAACACAATTTTTGCAGCGTCGAAAGTGTCGAAGTTCCAACCAAATAAGCATAATTTGCACGAATGCGAATAAAACTGCTGCTGAATTTCACAGAATGCTTGCAGAAGCTTATGCTGTACCTTCCTTATCATAAATAACAGAAACAGTTGTTTTAATGTTTTGATTGTGGTGATTTTGACTTGGAAAACAAAGAATTACAGTAATTATTGGATGAAGACTATGTTAGAAATTAAAACTACTTGCAGAAGCATTAAATGTTTTTAAATCGGAAATTTTCATTTGTTTGAAAGTAATGGGGAAGCTGTTCTACAAATAAAAATGAAGAAAAGAGACATCAAAAGACGGAAAAGCCAAGTACTTTTGCATCATATTGTTATCGAATATGATAATTAAAAAAAAATTAAAATTTCGCTATTAAAATGAAATTAACATGGTGTGTTCATATAGCAAAGAGAATGTTCTGGATTTGGTAAAAGTAGAAAAACGTGCTATAATTTCACCTATTACAAATGAGTCAAATGATCGCTAACGATCTCTCGCGAAAACAATTAATTATTTTAAATCAAGCATTGGAGACAAAAAGTAGAGAAGACTCTAAAAGACACTACAAAGTGATCGAAAACTTCCTACCATTTCTTTAGATCGATAGTACGCGCACTTGCAGAGTATATAAGATGTTTAAATTGAGTTTCTCAATGAATCGCTTTAAAAGACAAGTGGTTCTTCGTAAATTAGGCATAAAATCATAACTGACAATGGGTAATAATTTATTTAATATGATTTTTTATTTGACGTGTTGAATAAAGCCTTATCTTTTGCGAAAGGAGATGCAAAAACTTTAGCATACTACCATACTTTTTTCGATTATTTGTTTTCTAATATCATACATAGTTTTGACAAGTTAGCGTAGGATCGTGTATTGAAAGATATATGCTCACTACGCTTGAGGTTAAACCTTCAAAATACTATTTTTCAAGATTTTTGTAGAAGGTAACATGTTGTTATTCTTAATCTATCCTTCAAATAAGAATTTTCTGCAAAATATGGTGCATCTAAGTCATTTTACGAAGAAATCTGCCTAATTATAAATTGGTGATCAGGAATTGATTATGGTGTTTTCAATAATTGGTAGTAGTCGGTTTAGTAGTAGCTTTTCAGAAACTTTGAAATCTATGGGCAAGAGGCTATTGGGACGATAGGATTTTAAGTCGTCGGGTAGTTTTTCAGGTTTTAGGATGAGAATGATCTGTGCTACTTTTCACTGCGCCGGGAAGTACCCAACTTGCAAAATAGCGTTGTAAAGTTGTGTGAGATGTCTTACCCCCGTAATAGGTAGTTTCTTGAGTATTTTCCTTGTTAGCAGATCGTATCCTGGCGCTTTTTCTGGGTGTAGCATTGCAATAACTCTTTGCACATCAACGATTTTAAAGCGTTAGGCTGGCAAGTTGAAAAGGCGCTTCTAGAATTTGGATTAACTTAGTTTCTTCTTCTGGTTAATTTTTCGAAGGGTGTGATTGGAAAAGCTCTGTTAGGTTTTCTGCAAATGCTTGCGCTTTTTTCTGATATTCTTCTTTCCTAGTTTCCCTGGGGCGTTTTGATAGGTGGAAAAGGTTTTGTGGCTTGTTTTAATTTTCAGGTTGTTTCCCACAACCAAGAGCGGATCCAGCTTTCAGGTCGTGGAGGGGGGGAGGGTAATATAGTCGAGGTCTAGTCAGGACAGGCTCTAATTCGATTACAATAATTGATTATGTTCGTTTATTAGTTAATCTTGTTTTGACACACTTAACGTTTCAAAGGATAAAGTGACAATAACAGAAGAATGGTCAAAAGAGGAGGTGGCAACAACAAATTTTTGTGGAATATCTTTGGTGATGCAAAAATCTACCAAATCAGGTACTTTGTTCAGGTTAGACGCCCAATAAGTGGGTTCTCTTGTAGATAGTTGTAAATTCTTCGTTGCAAGTGTTTTGAACAATTCACCACTCTTGGGTGTTATAAGCCTGGAATCTCAGCATGTATGCTTGGAATTATAATTCCCTCCAGCAATAAATCGCTGTCCTAGGGTGATGTAGAAATCTTCATAATTTTCCTGCTTTACTGATTGTGAGTATCTGGGAAGAAAGTAGACGGCCGAGACGGTTAGTAGCCCAGCTGCATCTTCTATTGCTACATTTGTGGCTTGTAGGAAATCTGTGCAATAGCTGTTCGGGGAGTGATGTTTAATAGAATATTAATTATGTTAGCCGATTCATCTCTAGCAGTGCCATCTGGGTAATTTGTAGACTAAATAGTTGGGTATTTTGTATAACTCCTTCCTGTAAAATGATGTCGATGTTTAAAATAAATACTTTTAATTCTTCTAGATGTTATGTTAAACCACTGGCATTCTACAAGGTGAGTTGTAACTTGTTGTCCATTAAGTAAGGTTGCAAGGAGATTTAACATAGTGGCTATTTGTTCAATTAGGCCCTTCATCATACTTTTTAGTTCTTGCATGTCATTGGATTGCTGAAGCGATTGGTTTGAGTTTTGCAACGTGGTGGTAGGTGAAAAGACTTATTGTTGCCCATGAATTTCTGAGGCTTAAGTTAGTCCTGATTGGAGTTGTTGGAATTTTCTGATTTGTTGGGGAGGAGTGTACTGTTTTGGACGAAGGATGGGAATTGTTTTTATGTAGGTCTTTGTATACCAAACAACCCTTATAATTTTCGGGTGATTTTCTTCACGTAATACACATCTAACATCTTTTTTTGTTTTCTTTGAAGCATTCACCGGTAGGACGATCTCTGATGTATCTTGGTTTCTGAAAGCAGACATTTTTGGTGTGCCCATATCTCTAACACTTTGCATTGCACAATGTCTCTTTTGTATTTCGGGGCTCAAGTTTTATTTTACATCGCTCTAAATATTCCACGTTGTGAATGTTTTTGTTATTTGTTGCTGGTTTAAGTTCAACCAAGAAATGGGGAGCGGCAGTTTAGTTCTGTATTATATTATATTACATATGCTTGTGACTGTGTGAGCTAGTTTTTTAATATGTGTTTTAATATATTTGCAATTAATGGAATAACGGATGTTTTTTATTATAACTTTGTAGCTACGTCCTCTTTGAATTTATACGCGTGGAATTCGGTATTCTTATCGTTCAAGGTTTTACAATGTTTCTATAAAATTCAGCTGTTTTAGGTTGGACCTTAACCTGATTATCTGCAAAGAGCTTTGATTTCATACTGCAATTTCGCTATCCCATCGAGTAGCTGCATGAAACGTGTAATATTTTTAACACCGATGAGAAAAATTGGGGGAGGTTTTGGCGTTTTTTTCGTGGTGCTGATATCTTCTTTATCATTATCAGAATTATTTATAAGGGCTGAAAAACGGTTAGCAGATGGCATATCAAACCAGCATTCGTTTCTCTTGCTCTATTTAGATGCCTTTTCAGCTTTGGGAGTTTCTATTTCTTTTGTATGTGACAGTGTTCCGGGTGTATGGATTTGATTGAGAGAGTTGGGAATATTGAGTCGATTGGCAAGGTTGGGTGAAAGGCATTAGTTGTAATTGTATATATAAATTACCTGGTGTTTGTAGATACTGAGCGTTAATTGCTTAAATTTAGTCGGATATTAGCATCGGTATTTGCAAAGCCATTTGGTGTTGAATTTGAGTTGAAGGGGTTGAAGGTCGAAACGGCCTTCACACCCAAATATAACTATAATATTATAATTATTTTGCATTAAATTTATTTTTAGTTATAAATCGGTATATATTTAACTCGTGTTATCACAAGGTCCCTCGTTATCGCACGGTAAAGTTTGACGAGCCTTATCTCCAGGTATCTAATCTGTTTTATATTTCTGAATTATTAAGACAGTTTAGTCTGCTATTGTATTGAAGTTTTTCTACTGTTGATTGCCCTTGACGCAACGCGGTTCCAGTAACATTACTGTGCCTCAATGGCATTATAAGAACCTTGCCTTTATTAATATTTAAGAATGAAAATAATAGTCACAATGCTTAGTTGCATATTTTAATTATTTTCTGTGCAAATTATTATTTTAAACTCGGTCGTTTATATATTTTTATTGTACATAAAGATATAAATAGATATTTTTAATCTTTAAACCAGAAAATAAAATAAAACTTACCATTAAATAAAAAAGCATAATTTTTTATTACATCAATTTTGCAAATTTAGTCATTTTTTAGTTTTCTCATTTAGTTTGTGATCTGAACTATTACATACCACAACTCCAAATTAAGTGGCATAGGCGAATCTATTGGAATATTAGATTCGCTGTTCAAAATTTTTGTTTGAAAATTTTGAATAATCTACAAAAAATGATCTCTTTGATAGTAGCAGTTAGGTCTTAGTCTGTTAGCTTAAAAGTAAAATACAGTTTTAAAAAATCGGTTGTATTTAATCTCAAAATAGAACGGGTATTTTGAAAATTAATGTGAATGAGAAAGCTAAATACTATAGTTTTTTATTGTCTGCAAAATACTCTACAGCTTTGACGGAATCTTTATTGGATAATGAAATTTTACCATTAAGCCCCGTTCTTAAATCTGGGAATAGAAAGTTGCTTCTTCTTGTTATCTATTCTGACAAAAATTTGGAAAATATAGTGTCAAAAGACAATTCGCTTAATTTTGCTATTGCGACAATGGACTTGTGTGACAACAGGTTGTCTTGGTCGAAGTACAAAATGCCATTGTTTTTGATTTAGTTCGTTTTTTAAACGATCCTATTATTGTTTTTCCTTCTCCAAGTAGTTGGTAAAAATAATCTTGGAGATATTCTACAAAACTATGTTTTTCATTTTTTTAGCTTTATCTTTTTTAACGCACTTTTAATTTTTGTTGTCTACTGTCTTAACTGCTTTTTCATTTTTAGTATGTCTTTGTGAAATTATATATTGCCTAAGGTAACAAATTGTTGCAAGTCGTTTTTCAGTTTGCAATTAAACATTGCCAAACATTAATTGATAGTCCGGCTTTTATTTTTCAGAGTTTTTCATGTACAGTTATTTGTGCCTTAAAATCTTTTTCTTCTCAGATGTTGAAAATGAGATAAAATTGATAAATTTATCTACAACACTATGCTACGCTGATTTAGTGAAAATACTCTCACATTATTATGGTTGACAAGCCCAGAAAGTAACGAACTGAATTACATCATATTGGACAATTTGCATTATGTGGAAAATATTTCAAAGAAGTTGTCTCTTAAGAAAACGTTATATTTAAACATCAATTTGGATTCACAGAAAAGCAGCCCATAAGCCAACAATGCTACGGGATTGTAAAATTAATAAAAAAAATCCTGAAATGCAAAAAACAACATGGTATCAGGAACTCCTATATAAATTTAAAAAAAATCTGTTAGGTCAAGCTGTTGTTAAATTTTTATTTGTCTAAAAGATATTTCAACATTAAAGCAACTACAAACACAAATAATTGCTACTTAATACAATCTGGAATTTTCGAAATAGTCGGGAACCTTACTTATATTTGATTTTTACGTCAGATATACTAACTTCAATTGATAGTTGCGCAGCTACGACCGCAGCCGACGCAACACTCCTTCAGTTAATCGATATCCAGAGAGAGCTTCGAAAAAATTCAAAAACAATTTCAATCTATTACAAGACTAGCAGGTCAGATGGAATATAAACGTTAACAATTAAAATCTGCTTAGATTACGTTTACAACAAAACGAAGCACTTGCTGTCAAGTTATACTAACCTAGAAACTTATTTCAATAGAAGATAAAATCTCCGTCTCCATTTTAACCAAAAACTGCCAGAAAAACCATATCAAAGCCAAAAAATAGATAATAATCAAAACAAGACAATAATACACTGATTTGAAGGCCTTGTCAGATTTTGAAAAGCAAATTAAACATATATAAGGTAATTGTCAAACTTATATGAATGTATGGGTTATGCCAAACCTACAATTCTTTAATAAAAGAGCTAATCAACCGTAAACCACTAGTGAGCAGACGGTTAAAAGAATTGTGGCTGGAAGATCTGGTTAATTAGTTAGGGTGAATTGTCAACATAGTCAACAAACTGTCTACCTCTCATACTTATTGCTCATCAAATTTGAGTAGATTGTAAATTATATATGTGTTAATAAGAGAGTATTGCCATTTTCTTATTAAAGGGTCTTCCATAACGGCACCATAAACTTTTAAACTATATTCAGTGCATATTCGATCACATTTCAGTTTATTTATTCAAAATGATCTGTAGCGGTGAGGAAGGATCCCAATTTTACATTAATAAAGGTGTTTTATCACTGAATGAAACTCGTTTTCTCTATGCCTCTGAAATTTCTGACTATACTGACTCAAATTTGGCCTGCTGTTGTTTGAAAAGTGACGCCACCAAAAAAATGGCGTCATCTCATAAAATTTATTCTAAGAGTCGAACGCTCCTCGTAAACAATAAATTTATTTATAAGCATTTTCTATTTATCAACGTAAGTGAGTATTTCTAAGAAACAATAAAACATAAAATTAAACGACAATTAATTTTTCTTTAACAAACTACTCAACGCAATAAAACACGTAATGTAATTCATTATGTTGTAAGTAGCTTAGAGAGTACGCATGAAAAATTATTTGCAATCTAATCAGAGCTGCATGTGTTTCTTCAAGAAAATTACTATCTTGGAGTTAAATTAGCGCGCGGGAGATTAATTTCGCTCACTGCGATGCTACGCTTTGCGGTGCTTTTGGGATCAAACTCGAAATAATCTGAAGCAAAGGTAAAAGCGTGTGCGTCGTTTGTTATATTTGCGTTTTATTGAATTTCTGGTGCACTATACCTCCTAATTGTTTTATTTATACCACAACAAAGCAAAACCTATTCAAATAGAAGCATTTAAAAGCAAATCTAACAAAAATGAGACCGAGCGGAGAGTTTCAGCAATCCGCCGAGCTTATAAAGCAACCGCTGTTCCGCAGCAGAAAACGCAAAAATGTTATTTTGCAGCAGTAATTCTATTTTCCATTTTGCACTTTGGCGTTAAGCCATTAAGCTCATCGAAGTGCAAAATCTCTTATCCCGTATTATAATAATGCAGCTTCCTGAGTGAGCTCTTCTATTTTATATTACGGCAGTTTTGCTGCGTCTAATGAAATTTAAAACGCCCAAAGTGCGTAAAACCGTCGACGTTGGAAACTATAAAGAGCGCTTGCATGTTTCTTTTTATTTCAAACATTTTGCAGGATCTGCATGGGGTGGACTTGGAGGAGTTCAAGTACGGAGGGACGAACATCACCGCATTTCGTTTAGTGGACCCGGAGGGACCCCAAGTGAGGAAAATTGTTAGAGACTGGAGCTTCAGCGTCTCCGATTCGCGAAATAAAAAAGCGGAGCACACTGTTTTGGTGAGATTAATGTCACAAATCTCTTGTTCTAATATAAAATCATAGTCTCCTAGGCATTGCAGATTGTACTAATTTTCCTTCTGTTTACGCTGCTCTTGGAACCTTTCAACAGGATAACAACACGTTTGTAAAGGTAAGATTCCGTTAGACCTTCATGAAAGTCAATAAAAAGTAATTAATTTGCTTACAATTTTGTTGTACTCATTTTTAATTAAAGCGCTGCTGTTTTAAGCTGTTGCGCAAAATACGACAAATGATGCTTCGAAAGCTCTCTTACCGTTATTCGTCATTGAAATATTGTGCGTTTTAAATTTTACATACTTCTATCAAGCATTATGCAAATGCGACTTGTAAATAAATTTATAAAGAACATGATTAAAGTGGCATGTTTTTAGAAGAAATATTAAAAAAGATTAAATTGCAGTGCAAGGGAAAGCTGTTTTGATACTGTTGTTTTATGTACTTTTTGAAACTTTGAGTCAGTTTTTTCTATTTATTATTTTTGCTTATAAATAACAATCTTTTATTAACAATAACAATTACTTTTTTTCTAACAAACATTAATTCTTTGTATTTTATGTCAAAGCTTTGTCACTAACAATTCTCTGTTTAATTACTTCGATTTCTACAAACCTAACATTTAACATTTGCTCATTACGCTAGTTCTCGGAAACATAAAACACACGCTTTTCAGAAGGTGACTGACACAAAATAACAAATACCCCTGTCAAGTGTCAGTGAGATGACATTGTCGAAACATAATGTCTTTTCAATGTAAATGCTGCTCTAAGTTTATGGCAGCAAGTTCTCAAATGTTGTTGTCGGTCCCCATGTAGCTATAAGCACTGCAAATCCTAATTTTACCAAATTACTTGCTTTTTGATGCAACGCTGATAAATTAGTATTTTGATATGGCGGCGCTACCATTTAAGTACTCTAAAGCTCGGGCTTGTAATAAATTTACTATAGAAGTACCTTTAAATAAAATCATATTTTATAATCGAATGCAAATTTAAAAGAGAGTTTTGTTAAATTAACTCACATGTACGTTAGAATTATTTAAGTGCTAAATTTTTTTTTATATTTTTCAGAAGAGGTTTATTCATTTCGTGCCATTTTGTTTAATTTATGGATTTTAAACGACAGTTACTTATCAAGAGCTAAAGCAGCAGTTCTGAACGAATTTAAATGTCAAATATCTGATCAGATTAAATTTTGCATGGAATTGGTATGAAATAAAATTTGATGTATTTTCAACGAACTTAAAAAGTTCGTTACTGAATTCTATGTCTGTCTGTCGGTCTGTCGGTCTGTCGGTCCGTCACAAAATTTGAGATTTTTTAAAATTTTAAAATGGATTCTTATAGGAAATTTTACGTTGACTTCGAATTCGAAATTAAAAAATTTCTATTTGGAATAGTTTTCGAGATATTCGACTTCGAATTTCGGGAACATTTTCGACATTACGATTTTAAATGTGATTCTTATAGGAATTTTTACGCTGAATTCGAAAATGAAGTCGAAAAAATTCTATGTCGAATAATTTTCGAGATATTCGAATTCGAATTTTTAAGTTCGTTCTGGGATTGCAATCTCTTCGCCGGCCCCACGTTTTTTACACTAAAATGTATTACTTGAATAGTAAATAGTAATCAACCATATATTGTTAACTTTACAAACATTATTATTGTGCAGAAATTTTAATTTGTTTATTAAGAATAATTTGGTAATGTTTAAATTAGTATAATACGAGGGTCATTTCATTAATGGAACAAATTTCTTTGAGATGGCGCTACAATGTGACTAATAAGTGCTACTCTTTAAATAAGATAAAACCACATTTAAGCCAAAAGCGACGCAATGAATTTATTCTACAGACCTACAGAATAGAAAAACATATAATTTTACATTATCGTTGACTATTTCTGGATAACGCTTTCAAAAATTTAATAATCCTCATAGGAAATATATCAATATGGTCCAAAGTATTTTCATTTTGTAAACTATTTGACAAGTTTATATTATATTAAAGTGAGTAGTTTTTATATTTTTCTTTATTTTGCTGAATTTTATCCCAAAAATTTAAACTTAAAGAAATAAATAACATCTTGTTCAAATGTTAAAATTTTGGCCATTCTAGGGCATTACTGGAAGTTGGGCAGTTCGAATAATAATCTGCTAAATTGGATACTAAGATACAATATTAGCACGTACGGTCCAAAATTGGCCCCAAAAATTCATTAACGTTGAACTTGAACGACCTCAGTGGACAATAATTCGTAAGTTACATAAGCTAGGCGAAGTCAACAGACGATGCAAAAAAGTGCTTTAGACTTTAATACGAGGGCAAGCCAAATATCGGATAAATATGTGCAAACAATTATTTAATAATTTTTAAGATTTTCAATTACTTTGCCGAAGAGTGGATCCGTCTTTATAATCCAAATAAGCCAAACTAATGGTGAAGTAGAGAGCAAGCTGCAGTTGAGCTTTTTTGCCAAACGCTCAACGAAATGCTCTGGTGAGGTCAATAGAAGACTAGTCTTCATGCAGATGGATACCTCTAAAGTGGAGACGGTCAAAACACTTAGTAGAAAATAAATTCTTACTCCACCATACCAGTACTCCTAATTTGGGACAACTTTTTGGAAATAGAAGAAGAATGTCGTCAGTTCTGTAATTGAAGACTGCTATCAATAAGGCACATCTAAAAATCAGAGTAATTTTTTATAGCAAAAAAGCTGTAAGACAGAGTTTTCAGATTTGATGGTTAGTAAAAAATGAAGTCTTTAGAGAGTGCAGATTTACTGCGAAGTAGACAGCTATTTGAGTTTGGTGTCACGGATCAAAATACAGCGTTAAATTTAATAAATCCGGATCTGAGACGCTTATTATGATACAAAATATTTATTAGAAGGTCGCTTTATCGAAATCCTAAGTGTTTAGATAGCACAAAGTGTTCAGAGAATGATGGGAAGACGTCTAAGGTGCGTAAAGCACAGCGCCCACCAATGTCTTATTGTTTAGGCAACGTGACTAAGATGAAAGTAGTTTTTGACTCTGGGCCACTTCTGAGTGTTATACTGATAGTAGCTAAAGTGGGAACTGCAGATGCAAAAAGTTTGTCCTAATTTGTGTGCTTTGAAACCGTAAGAGTGGGCTTAATTTTTTGGAGGAAGTAGTAACTGTTAATGAAACGTAGGCTTTTGAATAGGATCCAGAGACCAAAATAGTCCCGAATAAGAAGATTATAAATAAAAGCAATGCTCGTTTTCTTCTTAACTTTGAAAGTATTGCCCATAAGAAGTTCTTATTACTCGGACAAAATATTAACGAAGCATTTTACATGAAAGTGATTAAACGGCTAAAGAAAAGAATTATACGCCCAGAGATTGCTAATACCTGAGTTTCTTACGATGGCAATATACTGAACTATGCGATGATGCTAGCGAGAAAATTTCTGACGAAATAAACCGTGCAAATGAACCTTGCATGATACAAAATTTGTATGAGCTACAACATGGTGAAGGTACTCTTTATTTTTATATTTTGCTTTATCAGGTCTGTAGTTTTGCTTAAATTTGAAATCGATATCTGTAAAGATTATTTTGGGCTTAGAGGCCATATTGAGCCACTGACATTTATACAACTTTAAGTAGATTAAATATATAAAACTTCAATTCAGATTTTTACAACACATCAAAAATATAAGAAGGTAACATTTATGGGTAGCGGGTAGCTATTTCTCTGCAATCCCAGTAGAAAAATTGCTCAGACATAACGACCTTGCTTACGCGAGCTCATAGATTTTTCCTATCTCTAAGGAAGATGATTTCCCAACCTCCCATGCCTGCATTTTTATTCTTTTTCATATTCTTTCTTTTCCACAAATTGTTCCAGATAGGTATAATCTTAAATGATATATAAAAATGAAAGAAAATCGCCCAAGTTTTCATTCATAGCATCGTAAATGTTTGGTGTGAGTTCTTCGTGTTACACTGCACATGTCTAAATGGTAGTCCAGTTTAATCTTCTATTGATACTCCTTACGACAACAATAATTGGGTCCAGAATTTTATAAAATATTGTTGGCATTGGTGGCACGTAAACCAGATTTTTAGTGTACCTTCAAAAGGAAATCGCAAACCGTCAGATTTGGAGAACTGGGGGCTAGTCAAACAATATCAAGTCCGCTTTAGCACATTACTCAATCGAGCGATAAAGGAGCTTCTCATTTAAATAGTCATGCACTTCAGTATGAGGTAGAGTCTCATATTGTTGGAATATAAGGCTGCTGGGAAAAAGGTTTGTATATTTTTATTTTGGAAACTGCACAAAAGATATTCAGTTTCGGCGAATCTCTTTCACGTTTCACAGCGGTATGAGAATTTTCCACGTTCCATATCTGAAAATTGTGACGGTTTACCTTTAAGTTACATACAATGTCGCTTCGTCGCTGAACACCAGAAGGGTAACGAATTTGTTAATCTTTATTCCTTTTTGCATTACCATTACTTGCTCTGTTAATGGACTGTTGTGGATTAAGTGCAAAGCTTTGCCTAACTGCCCCCACGGTACTTTTATGGTTTTTTATGAAACCTGTGTTTTTGAATTAGCGATACCATTGGAGAACACTGACGAACCGATATTTCTCTTTTGTACTACCTTCTAAATGCGCGTTGCACCGTAATAACCGATAAACTTCTTGCATACTCGAAAATTCAAAACACTTTCTGCTGCACTATCCACGTAGACGTTTAAAGCTAAATTTAAAAACTTAGTTTTTAAACTTTAGAGTTTTCTCCTTTTCATATATTATTTAACGCTTTAAAAAATATATCTTTTTAAAACTCTATAATTCTGTTATAATAACTTTATATGTTAGAGATATTTTCGAACCAAATTTATGACCGATCAAATCAGTTCCTAAGAGCTGAAAAACTGTTTTTAAGTTTTGAGTAGAGTTCCCATCTGACTTTTGAAGCGGATAGACGTGCTAATCGCCGCTCCGAGTGCATGAAAGTTCAAGTGATAACGATTTTATACACAATAAACAGCTGGCCGGACGGCAAGTAAATTATTTCTCATTATCTACATTACACTAAGATTAAATATTTTGTAAAAGTAACGGACATAATAACTAATAATCACTCGCGGTTAATAAATGCTAGAAAATTAAATAAAAGGTAACTGTGTTTACCTATTGAACTTCATTAAACAAATTCAAAATGTTACCAGCATATAATAGCCCAGGAGTTAATTATAACCAAAATGGCGTACCATATAATAATCCCATGCAGGTAATCCCAATGAACAACGTTATACCGGGTGTTACATTAGCTAACACACAAATGCCGCAGTACTATAACTTTCAACAACAAAGTCAATCAATACCCACTAGTAGCAACTTCTTCATACCGCAACAGAACATTAACCCACCAGCCCATTCCCATCCCACTCAGCAGCAGCAACCAAACAACGAACGCCAGTACTACAGACTGACCTCAACCAGCGATGATGAAACAGAAGAAAACCCCAATGAAAAAGTAAAACAAACCAAGCGAAGAAAAATAAATATACCCAACAGTCAAAACATTTTACTACAAAATAAATATAGTCATTTAACCGATGCCATGGAAGAAGAAACTAACACAACACAAGTAGAAAACAAGGTCCCACGACCCCCGCCAATCTTTGTCTATGGCGTAATAAATTACCAACAAATGATAAACAAATTAAATGAAATCATAGAAATAGAGCAGTACAGCACAAAATCTCTAGCTAACAATACAATAAAAATCAATTGCAATACCTCTGATACTTACCGAAAACTGATTCACTTCATGCAAGTAAACAAAATTGTGCACCATACATATCAACCGAAGGAGGAACGAGCCTATAGGGTAGTACTCAAGCACTTACATTTTACAACTAGCACAGAAAGCATTAAAAAAGAACTTAGTAAAGACGGACATCAAGTCAGAAATATTATGAACGCAAGGAAACGAATAACAAAAGAACCTTTAACCCCATTCTTTGTTGACCTAGAGCCAGCACAAAGCAATAAAAATATTTATAAAATACAAGAAATACAAAACCAACTAATAACTATTGAACCACCCAAAAAAGTTAAAGGTATATACGCTGTCAGCAATATGGTCATACTAAAGCTTATTGTACTAAACCCTATGTATGTGTTAAATGCGGGGGGACTCATAACACGAATAATTGTACAAAAAACAAAGACACACCTGCACGTTGTGCATTATGCAATGGTCCTCATCCGGGTAGCTATAAAGGCTGCGAATTCTACCAAGGCTTACTAAAAAAATCCAACAATGCTAACAATAGACTAAACATTCAACACAACCCGTTAACAGCCATCTATACAGAAAACCAACCTCAAACAAATAGTATCCAACAAAATTTAAGCTATGCAGGAGCAGTGAAACATAACAGAACCAATGAACAAAATACATTACGCTCAACTGAGAGTAGAGAACACAACGAACATCACACAGGAACACCCTCCATCAGCCTGTGAAAATTCCTAGATGAGTTTAAGGCTATGTTTCAGCAACTCGTACAACAGAACAGCATGGTGATGAATCTGCTTACCATGCTGATAAGTAAAATTCACTAAATTTCTAACCATAGCCCTGTGGAATGCCAATGGCCTTCTATAGCACAAAAATGAAGTTAAAATATTCCTTCATCATAATTCAGTGGACATCATGCTAGTCAGCGAAACACATTTCACAGACAGATCATATTTTCGCATACCTAACTTCACAACCTACATAACCAATCATCCAGATGACACTGCACAAGCTGGGACCGCCATTTTAATAAAAAGTACTATAAGCCACATCAAAGTGCCAAAATATGTAACCAATCACTTACAAGCCACAGCCATTAAAGTAAAGACACTCCCATACGAATTAACAGTAGCAGCAGTATATTGCCCACCACGGCACAATATCAAAAAAGAAAATTTCAAGGAATTTTTCCAGACACTAGGGCATAAATTTGTTGCAGGTGGAGACTATAATAGTAAGCATACGTTGTGGGGATCTCGACTAATCACAACAGAAGGCAGCCAGTTGGCTAATCTAATACAGGAAAATAATTACTCCTTCCTTTCAACGGGTACACCAACCTATTGGCCGTCAGACTCCAATAAGATCCCAGATCTTTTGGACTTTTATCTAACCAATGGGATCTCGCAAGCGTATATGAACGTAACACCATGCTACGATCTCTCCTCTGATCACTCGCCGGTAATTGCAACAATCAGTCAATATGCTATTCATAAAAACCAACGCCCAGACTTCATAACAAAACACAAATTGGGAACATTACAGGAACAAGATATAAGAAGACATAAAATTGAGAGTAAGTCTGAAAACTCCAGAGGAAATTGACACCGTCCTAACCACCCTAGTAAACATCCTCAAACAGGCCGCTCAACATGCCACTCCTCACACAGAATTCCAAAATCACAAGTATATAATACCTACGGTCATTAAGAGGCTTATAGCAGAAAAAAGAAGAGCCAGGGCAAAGTGGCACTGTACCCATGCACCAGCAGATAAAACTGTACTAAATAGATTAAATAACCAACTGCAGCGTCAAATAAAAGAAATGAAAGAAAAGTCATTCCATGATTATGTTACCAATCTCAACAGATACGACAATTCCATATGGAAACCTATAAAACATAAAAAAAACCTAAGGCGCCAATACCTCCCCTCCGTAACACTGCAATAGCATATCAACAGTGGGCGAGAAGTGATAAGGAAAAGGCCGTCCTATTTGCAGACTACTTTGCCGAAGTATTTACGCCTAATAATGACCTTACAGACAATGCTATAGACAGACATTTATCCGAGATCCCTATCAACATACCAAAGATCAAATCCTTTACTCCGAAAGAGATTGAGAAGTAAATCAGCTTATTAAATCTTCGAAAAGCTCCAGGAATAGATAAAGTGACTACAAAAATGTTAAAGGAGATGTTAAGGAAAGGGTTAGTTTTACTTACCTACATTTTCAATGCTATCGCAAGACTAAACTACTGACCAAAACAATTAAAAATTGCCGAAATAATACTAATCCTTAAACCAGATAAAGAACCCAACGACGTATCATCGTACCGTCCTATAAGTCTGTTACCAATTATCTCAAAATTACTCGAACGACTAATCCTGCAAAGAATAAACTCTGACCCAATGACAGAAGATTGGATACCTATGCATCAGTTTGGCTTCTGCAATAACCATTCCACTATACAGCAAGTGCATCGAACCAGTCATCAAATAAATCAAGCATTAGACCAAAATAAATACTGTATATCAGTTTTTCTAGATGTCAGTAAAGCCTTTGATAAGGTATGGCATACTGGATTGCTATATAAGATCAAGGAACTTCTACCCATCACCTACTTCAAACTGATAAAATCTTACCTAAGTAGTAGAGAATTTTGCATCAAAGTCAATGACGAGGTGTCGGTCCAACGTCCAATTAAATCTGGAGTGCCCCAACGCAGCGTCTTGGGACCCCTGCTCTACGTGCTCTATACAGCCGATCTTCCCACCAATGAAAACACAACAATGGGTACGTTTGCCGATGACACTGTCATTCTCTCAACTGCCATTGCCCCACTCATGGCATCGACCACTCTACAAAACCACCTAGACCAAATACAGACATGGCCTCGTAAATGGAAAATCAAAATTAATGAGACAAAATCTGTGCAAGTAAATTTTATACTACGAAAAGGGTTATGCCCACCATTATATTTTAACAATATACCAATACCGCAATCTACAAGTGCAAGATATTTAGGAATACACCTGGACAACAGATTAACGTGGAAAGAACATGTAGATAAGAAACGTAAACAGATTGACTTGAGGATGAAAGAACTCCAGTGGGTAATTGGACGAAAATCTAAGCTCACGCTTGAAAACAAACTGTTACTCTACAACACCGTAATTAAACCAATCTGGATGTATGGAGCAGAACTATGGGGATGTGCGAGTAAATCTAACTTAAACAAAATTCGAAGGTGCCAATCAAAATACTTCGTATGATCACGAACGCACCATGGTACGTCTCCAATCTGACGATTCACAATGATCTAAAAATTCCTTACGTGAGGGACGCCATAAAAGAAAAAAGTACAAGACATCACAACAAACTGGAAACCCACATCAACCCCCTGTTACACCCACTGCTTGATGCGCAAAATGATAGAAGACTGAAACGAAACTGGCCAGCAGATCTGAAACAGGATTAGCGAGGGCAACTCACTGGAGAAGTCCTCTTCACACCAACCACGACTACCTTAGTAATTAAAAACAGCATATTAGCTTATAGAATGACTTGTAATTCTGATTGCTAATTAAATGATATATAATAAAAAAAAAAAAGTTTTGAATAGGCCGATTCATTTTTTGAACCACCAATATTCTTATATAAAGATTATTTTTTGTTTTCAAAATAAATTGTTAACGCAAATATTTTCTCTTTTTCTTTGCTGCAAAATGTTATAAAAATAAGGAGATGTTGGAAAAAATTTTTCTTCCAAGATAAAAATTGCGAAAAACATACTTTAGCATACTTTTAACCTTATTAATTAATTACTGTGTCTTTTCCATTACCAAATTGAATTTGGTTTATCTTTGCGGCCATCAAATATCTTGTATGCAATAAATAACAATTTTATTCAATTACATTACCTTTAGTACCACTTCTCTTAACGACCCCTTGCTACCTTTTCCGTTGCTAAACGAATTACTTAAGTTGAAGGCTTGTAATTTGTTTTATCTTTTAACTAAACAAATTTATTGCTTTAATCGTTTTAAATAAAGACAGAAAACTTTCTGTGGTACTCAGTTACATTTAGATTAGGCAATCAAATAGCTTATTTGTTTAACTTACAAGCCATTTTCTTAATTTTCAATTAATAAATTATGTATGCATTTTATTTACTTCGAAGGAAAGGCAATGTGGTTTCGAAATTAACATGCCATTTTAATTAAGTAAATGTCAACTGAATTCTATAGGGCAAAACTAGGGTCACATCTGTATGTAAGTAAATCTTCATACTACGGCCCGGCGTGCTAACATATCTAATGGCAGCGTTGACACTTCATTATAATGTTTCAACAGCGGCCGGGCTGTTTGAGCACGGTTAATTACGGCATTAAATGTTATCCAGGCAAAGCGCCTTGTGCGTTCGGATACGCGTTTGAGAGCTTTCGCGGCGCAAAAATCCATACCCGGCGCGGCAATAGCCGTCGCTGGGCGGGTTGCAGGCGAAGGAGCCACATTTAAATGTAACCGTAGCTTCAAATTGTTTTATGCACCTATTGGGTTTAATACGAATCCGATAACCGTCGTTTGCAGGCAGAAACGGCCCTAATGTACGACGCCGTACATTTGTTTGCCAAAGCGCTACACGATCTGGACACCAGCCAGCAGATCGACATAAAGCCGCTCAGCTGCGACGCCTTGGATACCTGGCCCCATGGATACAGCCTCATTAACTACATGAAAATCGTGAGTCCACTATTTTAGCCGAAAATCCTTTTTATATTTGTTGCCTGTTTCACACTTATTTTTTTGTCTGTACAGGCACTAATTTGTAGCGGTTACTATTAATATTTTTTGTTCGGGTAAATACATAACTGGAAACAGGCATTCTGGATTGTGGAAACTTGAGGAAAGAGCGTGTAGGAAATTATCTTTCAGCATTTTTGTATACATGTGTATATATAAAATATTTCTGCGGTTCACGTTTTGGCATCAGCTTTGATACCATTATCAAACGAGATTGAAGTCAGTTCTCTTCTTGCGATTTTAATCTACTTACACCACAAGAAAACTGTGAGTTAAAAGAAGATTGGTCTAATTTGCTACATATTGAACCAAAAATAAAACTTTGGTGAGAAATGGGGAAGGTTTCTGTGTTTGGAAGCATTGTACGACTAATGATGTAGGACAATTAAGAGTTTTTTAATAACAGACAAGTTCTGATTATCTTGTCGATTACTGAATCATTCTTTTAATCAGGCGTTTCAATTTATAAACTTAATTGTTTAATTGCTTTTAGCTCCAGAAATCATTTCGAACGTAACATTGTAATAATTTTTAGCAACTCTAATTACATCGACTATCATCAAATATGCAACAACCCAACCATGCATTGTAAAAGGAAACTCCTATTACTAACTCAAACCTGCCCCCCGTTACCAAACAATCTCTCATATTTCAAAAAAGATCATGGAATTCATAAGGAAAATACTTCTTTCTGATTTTGGTTTCCCTGTTAGCCAATTATCTGTCCAAATATATTTAGCCTCTTATAGAATAACCCACATTATACGTCCAAAACTTCTATCCCTTTTTAAAAATTCTAGAAATTTTTCTTTGCTACACATAAGAAAAATTATGTTGTCTTTCTTTTTATCGTTATTCCCATATTCAAGGCTTTATATTTTCTAAAATCTGCTTACAATCTAGGAATCCAATGCGTATTCTACCTTTAAAAACACATTTTACCAGCAAACCAAGAGTGCTTATATGGGTTTTCTACTATTGCCTGTTATAACAAACTTTGTTATGACCTATTTTAAAAAAAGGCCTCGCTTTTTTTGTCCTAAAATGTGCCTGTCAGATACTTTCATTATTTGGCCTTAAATATTAAGTTTGCAATGGCAGTAAAGCAAAAACCCAAGTTTAGTACTTTCCTAAACATCCTTATAACAAATAATTCTTACAACTACAGTTTCTATTATAGTATCTAAGGGAATCCTATCTAACACAACCATTCTGTAGATACTAAACCTACCATGACAGTGTCCTATGCAGTTGTATAATCTCCTATTACTAGATTCCTCAAACCATTACTGAAGTTCTAGTACAAAACAAATATCCAAAAAATAGTTGTCCTGTGTCATTATTAATATTTGCAAAAGCAGACTGGCCAACTTTTTAATCAGACAGACCACATACTATACAAACAAATTATACAAATGGTTTTTACAACTAACTGTAAAATAGTTGACTTTATTTGCTTAGTTAAGAACAATTTTCCGCATAAATCCCAAGAAGTTTAAAAAGCATTTCTTGGTAACTGCAAAAGAACCTATGAACAAAGAAATATAAAACCACATATACAAATATTTTTTGGACATAAAATCAATTTTTTTAAATCAAAAACACTCGTTTTCATTTTCCAACCTACGAGCCGAATTATTCGTGAGGCAATTGAAATAGAGAAATGCCCTCAATGCCTCAGTTCTAAGACGCTGTCTAATGTTTACCTACTAGTTGAAAGCCATTAATTATTCTGCAACATCGGGAATATTTAAACTTCTACCCGAATAATAGTTTACACTTAAAAGTGTACCCCTAATAATTAGTAACCTAAAATAACTTGAGCAATTGTTCTCAAAAGTGTCTTTTTTAAGTTTTATTTCTAAGTATGCGAAAGAGAGATTCCTTCCTAATAAAGTTCAAATGATGACTGTCAAATGATAAACTATTAACTTACAGTTAACTAAATATGTGATAATTTTTGTTTTTTTTTAATCTCTTACGGATTTGTTAAACTTCTGGAGTCAAATAGCGTCCATAAATTCCAATTCTGGAAATTAATTAGTTTTCGTTCATTAGCTGGAATTATAAGGATTACATTTTCAAGGCCTTCAAAGACATAAATCGGTGATCGGGTGTTGGCTACAGCTTTAGCCTCAATGAGACGTTCATTTAGGCGTAGTTCAACTTTTTGTTCTCTAGTAGCCTCTTGAGTAGCTTCTTGAAAGTGAGAATTATCCGCTCTTAGAATTAACCCCACTAGGTTGCAGTTGGAGGGATAAATTTTTATTTAATTTGCATTTAATTTACTTTTTCCAATTGATCACTTTAAACAAGGTATAAGTCTTAATAAAGTATAACCCATTATTATTCAAAATGTGTGGTTTCTTTTGCTAATAAACAACAACAAAGCTAAATCTTTGGTTAAAAAACTTTTTTTTTTGCAGACATTCAAATATGTTATTCACATTGGTTGGCCTTATGCAGTCTCCGAGCTTTTCCTAATACATTATACGCAGCTTATAGTTGATATTATCAGTAAATAGCAAACATGCCTTTTCTGATAAACATTCAAGGGTATAAGCTGTTCCGAGCCATAACCAGCACGTTTATTACCATTTCCTTGTTTGGTGAAGTCTTTTCGTGATTTGGTTTGTTGTTTAGAGATGCCCTTGGGCGAGTCTACTTATCCTTTTAATAATTACCTAAGGGCTTTTTGAAGATTTTTTCCACATATGAGATAAGTTTGTTAAACTCTTGGTCTTTCGCCTGGTCTTCAAACAATACTTGATTATCATTCGCGTTGTCCAAGTAGCATTCTGTATATTCTCCTCTAATTTAGTTGTTTCACAAATTCTGATAGAACGGTTCATCTTCTTCTAAATATCCTGGAACAGATTTTCCACAGAAATTCTCTTTATTTGGTGGCTAACCTTAATTTTTTTATTTCTAGCCTTTCTTTGACAACTGTGGAAGTTGATGCAAGCTTAGTCTTAATTCCAATCAACTTGACTGGCACTGAACTGATAAAAACACACTGATTATTTAGAAATGTGTCTCTAATAATTAATAACCTACATAATTTATAGAAGTCTGGAGAGATCATACATGCACAATAGTATCGAGATAAAAGCAGTCGTAAACTGCATTTTCTTCTTCTAAATTAGAAAGTGGTTAGTAGCATAAAAAAACTTAAGAAAAAGACAAAGAAAGAAGGCGTATAGTATAATCTATTTATTAAACTTTTTTAAGAACACTGTCTGTTTTGCATTTCACTTATTGTATTTCACTATAGTTGTCTTTTAATTTACTAAGACCAATAGGTAATAATGTTGATAATGCATTAGTTCACAACAGAATTTCTAGTTGAAAAATTAAGAAACAATTTATAATCCAAGGCGTACCTTCTTGAACAGCTTATTGAAATTTTTCACAAAATTATTCGGTTTAGATTCAGTAATTTTTTAATATCTCACTAATAAGTAAAAGTTTTGTCATTAAAATAATTTTGCAATTTCTTAAAGAAATGGTAATCTGATAGAGTAAGCTAGGAGTTAGTGAGTTTTTAAAACTGAAGTCGTTGTTTCTTAACCTCAAACCATCTCCAATTAATTTTTTTACTTACATCATTTTCATATACACTATGAAAGTTGATTAGCTTTACTTGTTTTACTTCTTCGTGTATGCCTTAAAAGTTAATTTGTTGGATGTATTCTGTTTGCTCTTATTTTAGATCCAATAAAAAGAACTGTAGAACAATGTTTAAAAAGTTTCAAATAGACTGATCTATGTACTGGTATAAGTAGTGTAACATGTCATAATATATATTTACACAGCTGCGCAGTGAAACGCGTTTAACGATATATCTATATCAAACGAAATTTACTTTATTCTGATAATAATATTACAAGATATTTACATTAACTCTGTAGAAGCCAGATTACTAATAAATAACAAGAGAAAATGTGGTGCAAATTAAAACAACGCCTCTAAATCACACCTAATCTAATATTTATATAATAAAGGACTAAAAAGCATTTATTAAAAATTAGCCTCGGTTGTAAACAGATGAAACGGATGAAACAGATCACATAAAAACCCTTAAAATCAATCCTGACACCGTTTGCAAAACCTTCTCCCCATCAAAAACTCCAAATGAGACAAAGTAGACAAATTAACATAAAGCCCCCGGATATGATTTAAGAGTTACTGAGATCCTCAATAAAAAGCTTGTTACAGCTCAGCATCTACAAGAGCATACTATGTGCCATTGTCCAGTTTAGTAAAAGTACGCCCGAATTATTATGATTGTTAATCCTACCAACTGAAGCTATATCATATCAACAAATAAGTATACTTTTCATTCTTTCCAAAATATTTGAAAGACTTTTACTAAAGATAATAAAAGAAATGATTTCTTAAAGAAATCTTGGACTTTGTACAAGACATTACTTAAATCCACATGGAGGTATTGTATTGAACTCTGATATTGTACTGAACCTAGCACCAAAACCAGAACTCTCTGTAAATATCTGGGACTATCAATCAAATAATCTGGGTGAAGAAGATTAAAAAAATGTGGCAGGAATATCTAATTGATTAATAATATACTCATATAGTCAATACTGTCCATTTCATTTATTTATTGCTCGTCAAATTTGAATAAATTATAAATTACCTATATGGTGTTAAGCTTTATCTCTACAAGAGAAAATATAAAACTGCTCAGTCAGCAATATCTCCGAAGTTTTTCGTGAAAGACCGATTAGTGAAAGTTAATGCTGAGAGTGGTTTGCTGGGCTAATAAATTTTAACTACCAAAGAGAAGACGAAGGTTTTGTTACTAGAATGCTGACTAGAAACTTCAACGTCGATCAGTCCACAATCGTCTGCCGACTTAAAAAGTTCTTCAAAACAAATATGCCACCGTAAGTTAATGATAACGATCATACAGTAGTCTTTTTGCAACTATATCGTGTCTTTAATTATAATGTGTAGAGTTACTAGTAATTCCATAGTGAAAAAGTTCTAAGGCCCCGCGCGGTCTGCGATCTGAGACGTTAAGGCATTGATGTTTGCACCATCTATGATGCGGGGCGATGTGGCAAGCATCGTGCCTTAAACGACCGCCATTATTACCCCTTGTTCGAAGTGAATACAGATACTCAATTATTTTTAGTAAATGAGTAGGTTACCCGTTATGCATCAGAGAGCTAGGGTTATGAACTCAAATCCGTCAGTATTGCAGCCCACTCCTCAACCATGGGACTACGCTAGCAAAAATAAGTCCATGGGACATTAAAAGACCGTAACAAATAAATTACCCAATAGGTCCAGATAATTCACACATTAATACAGTAAGAATTTCTTCAAGCAGGACCACAAACATAATTGCTGTGGTTTGGCGCTAGGTAAAAGCAGTGGTAAATATGGCACTCATTTTGTGTTTTGGACTACGCAAAATCTTCATCTGTTATTTAATTCCATCGATTATTTTGAACAGAATTTCAGAAGGCAGCATCTGTTTCCAACAAAACTAAAAAGTGTTAGAAATTTCAGGATAAAGATTACCTGCTCACAACCCTTTGGTCGAAACTTCTAGGATCAAACCAAGAAACTATGAATCGTACTAAAAAAGCTTACCCGCGCACAAGTGAAAGTTTTTAGCTTAGCGTCTGTCTGTCTGAAAAGGTCAAAATGTGCAATGTGAGCATCTAAAGAACCGCGTGGTTGAATGTTAAATGACTTTTGAGCTATTTTAAAAGAGAATGTGTATGGAGCATTTTTTTTAAAGATCCGCCGTCACTAGAATAATTTATTGAATATCCTGAAAAAGTGGTTTAGTGAAGACAGTAATGGGTACGTATTAAAAAAAAAACCGGTTGCTTAGGTCACTAACTCTCTCAGCAAACAAGAGACCGACACGTTAATGTAGTAGATACTTTAGTTCTCCCATTTAACCCCCAGCGATTTTTCTGGAAATTTATGAAGGATGCCCACCTTTGTGCCACTAAATTGGGATCAAAATTGCGTTTTATTTTTTGTACTTAATAATGTAATATTTTTAATTTATAAATTGTTTTAAATTTTGTTGACGACACTCGAAATTATTAATGTTTACGACATGCCATGTATACTATGACATTTTTCTTAGGATTTTCCTTAGATACGCTAAGCTATTTATAGTCGTATCCATTGTGAAAGTTTTTAGCGCTTCCACCAGCGTTTCAAAACATGGTTCTTGCAGTATTTACAGACATGTCTGTGGGGGATAAAAAACTAGATGACGAATAAACCTCGAAAGTCCTTTTGACATTTTTATTAATGTTGCAACTTTTTGGAGCAGCTCGACAATGTTTCGAAATTTCTGCGTTATCCACGAAAAGCAGCTTAGCTTTCTAAAAACAGCATGAGTTGTTTACTCGTCTACATTAATTCTGCGCTAAATAACCAACTATTAATTGTGAAATTTGTTTTAATTTGTTTATAAAAAAGAAAGTTATCTAACAAGAGTTAGTTAACAATTAATAACATAATTACGAAACGACTGAAATTAACCAAACTTTCCCACAGACTTCATGGCTTCGTGTTCTATATGAGGAAACTTGGTGAGATTTTATTGCTTGTATTTTATTATTTTATCAGGCGTCATCATATTAACTAGTTTTTGATAAGAATTTTTTCAAGCTTTATAAAAAAGAATATCTTAAAGTAGCAATAAAGAGCCTAAAATTTTAGATATTTTTTACCAACAGCATATACATGTCTAATAACGCACTCACTTTTTAAATGACAGACGTATTAGCGTATTAAATAAAAAATTATTAAACGAAACTAAATGCTGATTACAAATATTTAAAATGACAAGCTTTTTCCAAGCACAGCTCGATTCGTGCTGATATTGAGCAAGTGGTTAGTAAAATAGGAAAAACTATCGAAGACGTGCTAAGAATGGCACGAATGTTTGGGGAATATGCAAAAACTTCAACGCCACCTCTTGGTAAAATTAATTTGTTCGAAAAAATAGCATAGAGACAAATGCTTACAGTATGCTGCTAGGAAGGCTTTTAAAATTGTTTGGGGAGATAAGCCGGCCTTTGAGTTAAATAGCTGAATTAATCAGCACAATTATACATATTGAGCTTTTCAGTATTTACACTTTATCGTAGAACACTATTTGAAAGTTTTAAGGGTTGTAACGTAATGAGAAATATCAGCATTGTACACTGTAGTAATTCTATTTTGACAAAACGACCAGCACTGAAATTTGTTTGGTAACATAGCAAGACAAAAGCAACTCCTCACTACTATTATTATAATGTAAAGGCCTATCCCCATCTGACTTTTCTGAACGAAGGAGTGATATTAAATTTCCTGTGTGTTTTCCAGCCCTCGTTCTAAGAACTTTTTTATAAAGATAGCTTAAGGATAGCTTATTCTCCAAATTAGCAACAATCAGTAAATTGGAAAATAAAATAGAAAGACAATGTTTTGTAGCTCCAAACGAACCCATTGGTTTGCGTTATCGGCTGTTTAGCAAGAGGTGGTCGCTAGTTTAAACATTTGTAAACATGCATTTAATTTTAATAAACAATTGCTTCTTAGTAAATAAATAATGCGTTTATTATTATTTTTTGTTTTATAACAGTAGACCAAACGTAGTTTTACCACATTAACTCCAAGTATAAATGACAAAGAGTAACGATATTCTAATCCCTGCTCCCTTCAAAATTTAAAATTCAGCCTTTAGCAGACAAAGTCTTCAAATGAATTTTGATAATCGTTTAATTAGAACAAACGCCACGCTTACTCAGAAATATTCTCTTTATATATAATAATCTTTGAGAATGCTTTAAAGATCAGAATCGATTAAGTTGTATTAGTAGTGACAGGTTATCTACTGCATATTACTGATCTAACTTCAAATGATTTTCAAAAAGGAAACTTTAAATGGTAAAATTTCATAGTAGCGGAGTTACGATTACCATTATTTTAACCAAATCCTCTGATTCTCATCTGTAAATTAAAGTCTATAACAACAAGAGTTATTTTCACTATCAATAAATTTTTAACAGAGCTCAACAAGATTTTGAATTTGTCTACATCAGCAATCTGCTTGCCAACTTCAAAATAAGAAGTTTTTGAGATGCTTCTTCATCTTGATAAAATTATTCATAACAACAAGCACGTTGCAGATCCAAAACAGGTCGTAATCGAAAGATGCACGATCTGAATTGTAAATTGAATGCGGGGTTCCGCTTAATAATTTTGTTTGTAGCCTTTTTGGCACAGTGAGCAGGCAGGTATGTTGTGTTGTTGAAAAAGAGCTGGTGTGCAAATGCTCTCGCTTTAAAACTGTGCAAACATGTCTTGCTTGCTTGCTTGCTATATAACTCGGTATGTACGGTTTTTTCATTTCAAATCAAATCAAAGCACACTATCATCAAAATTCCACCAAACCAAAATCACAACTTTTTTGCCAAAACTGTACTGTCGAGTAACTAGCAGCGGATTATAACTCTAAGTAAAGAAAAAGGTAAATCCATGATTTCCGAATTCAAACGCCAATTCTTCTAGAGAAAGGGTGCAGATAGAAATATTAATTTTTTTTAGTGCAACAGTAGACTATTATATTAGATTTGATAAAATATCAACAATTATATTATCTTGTATTTTAAGAATTGACTTAATTAATTCTCAGGGGGACTAAATAAATATCCAAAACATATATGGTTCTTAAGCCACTGCCAGAAAAGTGAAAGAATACACTCTATTATATTTATTAATATGATATGTATAACAGATTAATTAATCACTATATGGAGTTTTTAAAAAACAATTTACATGGCAGAAGGTTCATTTTTCGGTCAAAAAAACGCTGGTTTTTGTCATAGACTTTGCCCATTTGCCAAGGCACTTTTTCAACTAACAGTTAATGTGAGAGTCCGTGAAGGTATTGATATGAGAGTAGGGTGAATAAAGAGCGGATCCCATCTCTTGTTGGTATTTTTTTTTGCAAGGTCGTTTAGCTTGAATGGCAGTATGAAGCGATATAATGAGAACAGATAAACGCCGCTGTTGATGTTAACCCGTTTGATATATCTGCCCTCAAAATAGTGGAAATAGTTTTATTTATTTGAGGTCATGTAAAGCACCTAAAAGATGCAATAAAATGAATACAGTTTAAATTATTTCTACGTTTAAAAACTTTTGGACTAAATACCACGCAAAAAAATTAGGAAGCATTCTTAGTTAAACCAAAATCTAAAAATAATAAAAGTGCGCAATGATACAGATTAATATTTATATATTTTTACTAACTTTCCTGACTACTCTTGAAAGTTTAGAATATTTTATAGAGCTGATAAAAGTGTCTCTATAAAACTTCTATTATAGTTTGTGTAAATTATGTAAGTACCCCTATATTTTACAACTACCGAAGTGAAAATAAATAAAACTAAAAATGAACTACAAGCAGAGTTTAAACAGTTTTAGTACGTCTGTTTGTTTGAGATAATTAAGTATTGGTTTAATTAACATTTATGATGACATACTGGTTGTAACAGAATTTTTTAATAAAAATTACAACTTTAATTTTAATTTTTTCAAAACGTACAATCTAAGGATAAAATTTTTTGTACAAAACAATGACATCTTCTTTTTCGTTCGGTGCTGTATGCTGCTATGCGCGTTTTTCATTATTAAGTTATCCAGTAAAAAGTTCTTTCTTCAGCTTTACTAATTAAAGTCGTCGCACCTGTCTATGTTTTCCTGTAACATTAATATCGGGAATTCTTATTCGTCTGTCTGTCTGTCTGTCAGTTTGTCGGTCTGTCAGTGAACAGGATATCTCGAGAACCGTAAGAGCTAAAGACTTGAAATTTGGTATGCAAGTTACTTGTAGGTAGGGGACGCAGTGCGAAGCTTTTGGTAAAAATCAGCAGAGCCGTTTGGTCACAAGGTCGCAAAATCGGTCGCTAAGCGGTCGCGAATCTAAACGGTTGAAGATACAAAAAATTTATGAGAATAAAAATGATTTGTTATCACGAGATAAACGTGAATTTAAAATAAAAGTTGGTAAAATAGGAACTCGAAAAAAAATTGAAGCTCAGGATTTTTAATATACCGGGTGTTCATAAAATGTTTCGGGAAATTTATATTACCGGATAGATCAAACCGAGACGAACAAAAAATTACAATGAAATTTTTTGATCCGATGTCAAATAAATAAGTTATAGCCGATTAAAAAATAATTAAACGGACCAATCACAAACCGTGTGGCCGAGATCGCACCGGTTACCTTCAGTGACGTAGCAAAATTTTAAGTACGAGTCAATTATTGTCTTGTACTGTTTATTTTAATCAGCTTTCGAGTGTTGGACTCGCGCCTCGTACTTTTTTAAATAACAAGTTCCGGGACGAGAGCAGCCCAGGGCCGAGACGATGGACCCGGTATAATATATAATAATAGGATAAGGAAAGTCGTGTGATGTTCACACCAGATTTTTTTACTTTGATTCCTCTTAAATCTTTGATGTTCGATATATGTGATATCGTAAGGTTTACATCTTGAAGATGTCATTTTTTTGCGTCATATAACAAGCAAACACGAATTGATAAGCTTTTTTGACATAGAAGTGCCTTTAGTTTTCTAAAGGTTATTTTTGTGATCCTGATCAGAACTTTCACCTCTTTCTCACAGTCCCATTTTTGACTAAGTATTGAGCTGATATATCTAAATACAGACAGTATGGTCTGCCCATCAAGTGTAGTATGAGTGACGGTAATTTGTTGTTAACTAATTATCTCTTCTTCTTTTTCAACGTATTCCCTGCTACCCTATACGGGTGTCGGATATATATAATATATCCAAGCTTTTCAATTCTTTCGGTCTCTGCCACATACTTTTATTTCGTTCTGCGTTTTTCCTTTAAGTTGTCTCATTTTTGGTAGTTTTACCCATCTCAGTGTGCCTCGGTCTTTCTCTTTTTCTTTTTCTACTACTTCTAGCTTTCGTAATTTTCCTTGGTAGTCTTTTACTAGCCATTCTATAGAGATGACCGTATCAGTGGTTGCCTTCTATTTTCTTGCAAGTTGACCTCTTTTGTAGCGTAGCTATCTTGCTATCTTCCTTAAGATTCTTATTTCGGTGGCTGTCAATTTTGATTAGTGTTTAAATAAATGCTGAATGATTTGTGTTTGTTTTGGATGGTCCATGTTTCACAAGAGTAAAGCATTATTGGAGATAGGATGGTATTATAAATTGTTAGTTTGTTCTTTCTGGTAATCTGTTTTTTCCCAAAGATGGTTTTACTCAGTAAGTATTACGCCTTGTGTTTGTCTTTCTAGTTTTATTAGCCATTCCTATGTCAATTTTACCATCATTTGTGAACGGGCTTCTTAAGTATTTTAACGTGGTTACCTCCTCCAATATTTTCCTTTTATAATGTAAATTGTATGATTCGTCGACTACTGTTTTTTTAAGTAAGATTAGTATATCGGTCTTCAATAGGTTGGTGTTAAAAGGATTTTCCCATTTTTAAATTATTTGCGATACAGATCATCTTATTTCCGTTTCTATTAATATCTTTTTCCTGGTACCTTCTCAAGCATCTCAATCTCTTATTCATGTCGTTTTCCTTTCAGACATTTCTATCTCCTAAGACTACTACTTTATCGGATATTTTTCTTGTTTTATCTATAGTATTTTGTAATGTTTATTAGATATATTCCATTGCAGCTTCGTCTAAACCATCTCCTAGTGCATATATTTGTATGATAATAATTTTTTCCCTGATTTCGAATGTCATTGATATTATTCTCGATGGTACTGTGTTGCATTGTATTTATTATATACTCCCTCTTTTGCTCTAGCGCCTGTATCGACCCCCGAGTAACACAATCTTTATTTATTTCCTAAACTTTTGACTTCCTGTCCTATTGTTTTTGTTTCGCTTAGCCCTCATAATGTTATATTGAATTATTTTATTATTTCCATATCTTTTTCTGTTACAGTGATTATATTCCATGTTGCAAAGTTGTATTTATTATATTTGTTTTAATTGTTTTGCGTTTTCTATTGTCCTTGTTGGTTAACCGGATTCTAGATCCTATAGTTTAGCTTGGTATTATATTGGTTTTCTTAAATTGTATTTACTTGTTCTCATTATTCCCTTTATAAATTCTCTTCGGTTGTAATTTTTTCGCTTGCCGTTCTCGCTTTTTCTTTAGATTTTGTGGTATTAGTTTGTTTCATTTTGTCTATATCTTATTCTTGGGTTTTCTACTTTTCTACCTCTTCTATCGTATTTACTGATCCGTTCAGAATGAGCTTATTATATATAATCGTTGCTTTATTGGCCTAATCTTTTGCCGCTTTCATGTGCTTTTAGTTGACTTCGTATTTCGGCTTTGTTATTTCCGTTTGTTAATTCAAAGGCCTGTCGATCCATCGCATCTTGGCTCCTAAATCGACGCAACTTTTAAATTTAATTTTATTTCTAATCTAAAATTTAATAGATTTATATATTGTGTCATAATTGTTTGGTGAAATGATATGGAGCAATCTCTGATAATCTAAGAGCTCATTTTTATTCTTCTGCACACTCAGCATATATGGCCGAAAATCGCTGGCTCACGGGGAAAAGTGCCGCTTTTGTTGTTTGTGGCTACAAATATTTTTATGTATAAAATACTAGACTAAACTTACTTTATTTATTGTTATTCTGTTAGTATATCCCAATTGTAGTTTTATAAGCTCTTTTATCCTTCCCTATTGATTTTAAAAATCATATTTACCGTGGAAAATGGAAATAAGTTAAAGCCCACTTAACCAAATAATTCTCGCCTTTCTTCGGGACCGTACTTCGTTAAATAATTATCATGATATTAATTTCAGATAGATTTTTATTTAATCCGTACATTTGTCAACTTCGTTAAGACGGTTTATCCTATAGTAAAATTTCTCTAAGTTGCCAGCCACAATACATAGTCGTATCACCGAGGCAGTGGATCTTGTTAATCTAAAATCTGTTTACTTTGATTCTTCGACGGGAGATAAAATGCATCTTTGATACACACGTTTAACTATTTCGAAAATTTTGGAGAAGAAACTATTTGTAAATTGGATATCAGGTGATTCTTCACTTTAATCATAAATAACTTTAATTTCAAAATATAGTTTTTATAAAGTTTTCTTTGATTCTTTAGAGCTGTTATAGTTTTGTTTTGTATAGTTCCGTTATTTCCTTCATTTCTTTGTAAAAGCGTAGCTCATTGTCAGCTTTTTCACATTTTTCAGTCACCTATTTTGATCTTGTCTTTGCCATCTTTCTTTTTATATTGTTATTTACTTCTTTATAAGTTTTTCCTGAACAATATTATTTCCTAATTGCTTCTTCTGTTTAAATTTTAGTTTTTATTTTATTTCTGGCCGTTTTGATTTTTTTGTTTTTTTGTTTTGAGGGGTTTGTAACGTGACTGAATACTTGCAATAATTGGGTCACAGTTTTAATTTATATCTACTCTTGGATGAGCACCTATACTTGTAATACAATTTTGGAATCTATTATTTATGAGCAAGAAGTTTATTTGATTGCGTAGTATGTCAAGCTTATTGCCAACTAAGTATACAGGTGTCTTCACGACATTTTGAAAACCGCAAGTTTAACAATTAATTTTTTTGTGCAAAATAGTATAAGCATTTTTAGTTTCTTTCTGCAACTCCACAATTGCTTACGACACTTTGTAATTTTTCTTGGCCCACCTCTATCTTAAAATTTGCTGTTATTATATTTATTAAGTAAAATTTGAGTGATTGTAAAATAACTTTTAGATGTTCTTAAAGCTGCTTAAGTTCTTCATCTAATTTATTAGTTATGGATACAGGACAATTAACCGATTGAAGTAAAATACAGTTTGCACCGAGTCCTTTAATTGCTCTGTAACAATAATACCAACGCTATTTTTGTAATAAACAAGAAGACAAGTTTACACATTAAAGAATTTAAATTTATTGTAATTTAGAACAAGTCGTCAGTTACTTATTAAGATGCAGCTGTAGAAGTTTGGAGTAGTTGTAAAGCAAAATAACATCTTGCCAAATATTTACAGTATTACGGGGCGTTAGCAATGGAAAAAATCGATGCCCAAACTCTTTTTAAATAAAATATACAGTTACAAATACCTTTCCACCTGAAAGTCGAGTTTTGGCTTTGAAGTTTTTTTTAAACGATTACTTTTCTTACAAAAAAGTATTTTGTAAAAATAAATTAATGAAGTTACAGTTTGCCATTTTTGATTTCAGGTGAGAAAATGTGTTTCTATTTAATAACACTTTTATTATATAGCAATTTTTTTCCGATATTATTGTCTTGCTTAATTCCCACAAGATCAAATTCCTTCCGATATTTATGCGAAATTGCTATAAAATTGGCGTCTTTATCACTGCCTCCCGAAAATCCATTCTCCTTTAAAACAGTCTGCGGCAGCAATGATTTAATGCGCCTGCCTTTTCCCGCAAAGATTACTAACACGACAGGTCCTGGAGGATTCCTTTGGCAGATCCGAAGTCGCTGATTGATAACCTTGTACTTACTCACGGAAACTGCAAACATTGGCACTGTTTCTGTATATTACGCCCTGTTCAATTCGGCGCGACAGCGTTGACGTTTCGAAGTTTCGAATTGACGCAAAGCAATATTCCTGAAAATATCTGTTACAGCTACAGAGAAATCACTACAATTATTTTTTTAAATTGCTCTCTTATTAGTTATACTGAATATTGATACTACTACATAAAAAGCTCTTCCAATTTGCAAAGTTTTTTAATTCTCCAAATAGCCTTGCCTTTTTTGAAGTTTTTCACGCACATCAAATCCCGCAGCCCACTTTATTGTGCACGTCTTCGTCTAAAAGATTCCTCTCGAGAATAGCATCATTTACAATTAAGGAGAAGAAGCAGCTATAAAGCTGGCATCGACTTTTATTGCGGCCTCGCCACTTTTTTTAACCCTCTCCTGCAGAGAATCCTCGCAGCGTCTCATTGCGAGCTAAAGGCCGGAGAGGGTGCCGTTGATTTCAGGCTCTAATTCAAGTACGGCGGGTTAATTTGTAACTAAAAGAACAACATCTTCCAGTCTTTTAAAGCTGTTAGCATCACCCGGTTGACCGAAAGAAAACAGCCCCGGGTTTTACGAGCTCGCTGGAGCTTTTGTGGACACACAGCTACGTGAAGGAGCAATTTGTAAACAGCGAAAAGTTTGTTGCGTCACTACGTTTTATTAGTTTTTCCCTTCATAGACAATTTTGCGGAACGGACGGCGTTTTATCGGAGATAAAGAATATGGCGCACTGGGATGGCGAGATTTAATAACGGAAATAATAAAACTGAACGGCGCTGCTTTTGTTCGGAAAGACATTTTGAATAGCGAAGCTGTTGGTCGTAAGCGAATTAAAATTTTAAATCTCAGCTTACTGGAACATTGCGAAAATACTTTAGCAATCTTGGGTAATCAATTTTCAGGCGCTAATTAAAACAACATCGTTTCCTGTGCAACTTCGGCTCTCATTAAATTCAAATATGCAGCGCCCGGCAAATTCTTTAAGTGGTGGAAAGGTTTTGGCAACTTAGGCTTAATAAACTTCATCTACAACCTAAACTTTTTTAAGTGCTTCTTTGTTTACTTTTATAAGAATATAACCTTCCCAGGGAAAGTTTTATTTTCCTTAAATAGCATTTCCTTTTGTGGTAGGCTTTCTAAATGTAAACCAGCACTGCGCAACTTTCATGCGAATTTCAGTTTTACAGCAGAATATGAAGATTCGCCAGATGTAAATTTGAAATTGTAATTAAGGCACATTGCCACGCAGGACATTTAGAGAACCTTTTTGGGTAAATACTTAAATGCTAATTTTAGGGGTATATCTGTGTCTACAACACATAAACGACCAAAGAGCTTTTTAAACGTAATTTGTACGTAAGCAACAGCAAAAAAATATGCATGGTACTTTTGGGACGTGTTGTTGCAGCATCATAAATTTAGTTTAACATGATTACAACTAAATTACATGAATAGCAGTAGAAAATATTTTATACAAGGTGAAGGAAACAAACATTTCAAGTGATTTCTTTATATATTTAATTTATTAACTTTTTTAAAGACACAATTAGTAACCATTTGTTATTTTTATTAACAACACACCAGCCTTAGTTGGTTTATAAAGGTGGATCTCGTGTTAATTTCCAAGCCCAGCCAAATTTGTCAAGCTTGTAAACCTCCGAATCTCGTCGGCTACGTAAAGAATCACTATATCGTTATGAAGAGTCACATTCCTAACGTACCATGAAACCTTTGTTATTGTATAAGTACCTTTAATTGATATTTTTGCAAAATTTTGGCGTGGAAGACTTTTGCGCAGCTATATAGCTGGATGCCACATGGGTTTCCGAACAACTTTGTATTCAAGTTTGATATAAAAAGTTGGGATCGTTTTCAGATTAGCCATTTAATTTGTCTGATTTTAAGGTCTATTTGTTTCCGTTCAGCTTTAAAAACTCCAGCTTAATTTTTAGTACAGATAAAGCTCAAAGTACTTGATTTCAATCTTTTAGACTACTACAGCATTGTTGATATATTATTTTATCTTAACTTAATATAGTAGATTTGAGATATAATTTTACTACCAAATACTGGCTTGGCAAATGCAGTCCAATTTTTTATAGCAGACTTTAACTGTACACTTTATCAAATGTTTTTTTTATATTTATAGATGTGCGTTTTGTCTCTAAGCTTTTAATTGCATGGGTAACAATTATATAACTTTGGTAAAATGTCAAAAGCCAAATTGACAATGAGGGGCTATGTGGTCGAGATTTTGAATTACAAATCTGATGTAGTAAGCTTTTCAAATATCCCATATATTATTAGGAAAAGGTTGATTGTTTTATAGGAAGGGGTTGTTTGGAGAGTTTGCTGGGTTTCGCAATTATAATATTCTAAATGTATTTTCACCGAACAAGAAAATAACACATTCTAATATGTTGTTATTATAAATGATAATGAATAACAATATAACTTTTTGAGGAATTGTTATAAAACTTATCCTATTATTAGATAGGTTATTTCAAATATTAATAAGCTGGATTTGGCTTAGATTGGCAATAATGTTTAACACGGTACGTTAAGAAACACTTCAACTATATTGCCATCATGCGCTTCTTGAGGTTTGGTTGTTGTTAATAGGATATTCAACAATTTTTTCCGCTTTCTCTTTTTCTGTTTTCGAATTTTGTAATTGGCGGTATCGTTACAATCGGTCAATTAAACCTTGTTACTTTCACTATTTAAATATATAGTTTGGAATTTTTATTAGTATGTAGCTTTGATAGTGAATGAGTCTATTTTATAGAGTTCTGCCTTGCCCATTTTTAGTTCTTTGCCACTCCTTACGTGTTTTACGTTTGTTATTGGCAAGCCTAAATACTTCCCAGTGATTCTGGTTATACTGGATATAAGAACGTGTTGTATCGTCATAATTAAGTTTTGAGATACCTCGATTTGTAAATAACAAAATAGTTTCAATTGGTGTGTCTATTGCAAAATTTTAAAGAGGTTATTTGCCAATAATTGTTGTTCTTAGGCTAATTATAGCCAGAGACAAATCTTTATTAATTTTTTTAGTGTATTGTCTGTACTGTTTTAGGAAAAACATCAAAGTTGAGCAGATCTGGCAGTTTATTTGATTTGATAGAACAACTAGACTCATCAGTAGAAATATGACTGCGATATACTACTGATAAAATTCGGTAAAATTACATCCAAAAAAACCTTTTATATTTTTTAGTCTCGATAAAAGGTTTATAAAGGAATAATTTAGATTTTATTATAGAATAACAATTAATAGCCTGAAATTAGAAGAATTTTTTATAGAGGAAGAAATAAAACAGAATTAAAGCTTTAGTTTGCTACTGTTTGTCTTATACATAAAACAAATAATACAAATAATTAAGTGTAGAATATCAAACGCTTATATAAGAAACTAGAATTGAAATTGATATATTCCTAAAGTTTAATTTTTTTCAAATAACATAGCGATAGCAGCAGAAGGTTCAAGAAATATGCAATAATCCTTGGACACATAAACAATAGACAGAAAACAAGGGTATGAAATTAGATATAGCGAAATGCAAAATACTACATATAAATAAAACAAAAGTAAACAAGGAAGAGAAACACAATTTCGGAATAAATAGAAAGAAACTTAAAATGCGTAGGAATCTCTGGATGACTAGGAACAACAATAAACAAAGATGGTAAAATCAAATAAAAAATTTGGATCAAGAAAAATGTGCTATCAGGTAAACAAGAAAAAAGAAATAAACACAAAAGCTAAACTGTAGTTACATAACAGTGTAGTTATACTACTACTAACATATGCAATTGAAAGCTAGATTATACAAAAACATAAAATCTAATAACTGCAATAGTTATTAGATATTTAAGAAAGATGTCAGCGAAAACGCGAAGAGACAGGTGGAGAAACAAACGTAATAAGAGAAGCATTAGAAATACTTCCTTTAATAGGAATTATAAAGAGAAGACAATTTAAATGTAAAAATATCAAAAATAAAGTTAGACGCAAGACCTCGAAGTAAAAAAAAATAGGGAAAGCTAAGACTACAATAAATGGTAAGAAAGCATAAGAATAATGGCAGAGAATAAAGGAACGTTTATCAGAGAGCTAAGAAAAACTGATTGAAACCGATAAAGTTGCCGAAAATTGATCGAAGACCTTAGGTCATAGAGAAAGGAGTTAAAATGAGAAAGAAAAGTTGTAGAAATGGTTTTTAAATCTACCAGAAAGTTATATTACATTTAATTGGTTTTTATCTGTTGTGCTATGCTCAGATGGTTAGTGAATTTATTTAGTATGGTCTGGTAACACTATTTTTATAATTTTTAGAACAATATACGTGAATATGTACATTCAAAGTTCTTGAAGACACACGATACGATTCTATTATTGTAGCCAGTCATAGCGATACGTCAGTACGTGTAAGACACAAATTAATTATACGTGGACAAATAAAATATAAAATGACACATAAAAACATCAAGATACATAAGGTATATTATACGTAATCTACAGGCTTAATGAGTCACCACATATCTTAAATTACAAAACCAGCGCACTAGCATAATTACAATCAAAAATTAAAACCGTTAGTTCCGCTTTTGTAGGCTCTGCGAATTTAATGAAGTAATCGAACCGGTGATCAGAAATACAATATGTAACTAACTGAGATGATAATACATATAAATTAAGCAAGGGAGAGTATCAGTTTTTTATTTTCATACATTCTTTCGATAAAAAATTAAAAAACATCACTAAATTTTTAAATAAAGCTTTCCTTTCTACGAAGGATAAATTAGAAGATTTTTTTGTTTTTGCAAAAGCTACTTATTTAAGTTTTATGGTTTTCAAGTTAGCTTCATTAAGATTATATGCTCAGAGATGAATTACACAAATATTGAAAAGATCGTCACATTTTCAGAAATAAACGGCTTTAATCTTTGGTTTTTTCTAAAATTTTATTTTAAGAATTAAATTAATATCACGAGCCATTCCAGATAGCTTGTATTACAAATTCTATTCTCAAGCAGCACGATTGTTGGTTTATTTCAAGCAATACTTAACCAGCTGAATTTTTGCTAGATTTAGAAGCACTAGTTTTTTACTGAGAACTAATTCCTATTATTAGCATTCCAAAATTTTAGCAGCTATTAGAAATTCTTATTAGGGAGCACGTTCTTGTAATTACTAACTAATAATAGACGCTTTTTGCTGAATTACTCAGAGAATTTATCGATCTTATCCTGGAAGATTTTAATCCAGAATAATGTGCATAATCTTATTATTTCGCATTAATTTTCTGTTGGGTTTAATTTAATTTTGATAGCTTAGTATTATATATTGATAAATGTCAATTAAAATAAGAGTTAGAAATTGTAATTCCCGTGCTAATTAATTACAGTAACTCCTCCCTCCTTTAAAAATCACAAGACTTAAGCTGTTAGCGATGATTTAATTCGAAAACAGTTCAAAGATTGTTCGATGCAATTTTAATACAAAAATTCAGAAAAAGTTCAGAGTACGTTTGTGCCTCTACAATATAAGATTGTTTAGCAGGAAATAGTCAAATTAATTATAAAATCATAAGGAACTTTCAATGCTTTGCAAATTTTTTCTATTTACGTCATAGAAAGGATGGGGTTGTTAAACATATTTTCCGCTCTAAAAACGTTATAGTAGATAAAAAGTAACATCATAAACTAGTAATACAGAATCAAGCGGATCGCGGTGGCTCAGATGGTTCAACCAGTTGGCTCTGTCCTCTAGCCGGCGCGCGCGAGTTCGAGTCTCGCCCAACCCATGGGTGTGTGTGGATGTTCTAGCATTTAAGTGCATGTTAGTGGGCACAATAAGCCCTTGAGGCTGCAGTGCCTGTAAGTGCGCCAAAAAAAAAATAACAGAATCAAAGCTAGATGTGAAGACAAAGCAGAAAACAAAACCCAAAATACTTTATTGGCACCTTACTTGATATGGTGATCAAAAAACCTGGAAATTACGGTAACTGAGATATGATTTACATAAAATGTAGTAAAGGGTAGAAAAATTGAGCTTTATTTTGTATAGGAAGCCGTCATGCCAAACTTGATCAAGTAGGGCAACTGAGTATTTATTTATTTTTTTCTTTTATAATTGTGAAAATTATCTATTTGATTCTATCGTTTGTTGAATTGTGAAATGATATTCGTGAAGGCACAATTAATGTAAAAATTCTGTTATGCCTAATTTGTAGTTTTTAATAAGTCCTTTTAACAGGAGTCTTGCGAATACGAGGGTAAGGTAAAAAGTTCTCGGCCTGACAGAGATAGTGCTGCAATCGGCAAACAATTATGCTTCCTGCTTGGGTGCATGTGTCATTAGTTCGTATGACTAGTTTCAACTTGTTCGCTCAAGTAGTTTGTTTACATGATTTTTTTCAGTAGACATGTTGCATGTTTTTTGTTAAAATGGATAAACTTGAATATCGTGCGGTTATAAAATTCTTCGTTTTGGATGGATTAACCCCTAAGAAAATTTATCCGAAGTTAACAAAAGTTTACGGGGACTCTGCTCCTTCCATGTCAACTGTTAAAAAGTGGGCAGCTGAATTTAAACGCGGTCGCACATCCCTCGAAGATGACCCACGTGAAGGACGGCCAAAAACCGCAACCACACCGGTAACCATCGAAAAAGTGCAAGATATCGTGTTGGACGATAAGCGAGTGAAGATGAGTGAGATAGCTGAGGCTGTGGGGATATCGGAAGAAAGGGCGCGAAACATCTTGCACGAAGAATTAGGGATGCAAAAGCTATGCGCAAGATGGGTGCCGCATTTGCTGAATGCCGATCAAAAGCAAATGCGCAAACGATTTTCGCAGTAATCTTTGGACCGATTCAATAGGAATCCGACCGATTTGTTACCATGGATGAGACATAGGTCCACCACTACACGCCAGAAACAAAACAGCAGTCCAAGCAGCGGGTGGAAGCCGGTGGTTCAGCGCCAAAGAAAGCGAAGTCGATCACATCTTCCGAAAAGGTGACCAGCGTGTTTTGGGATGCGAAAGGGATCCTGTTAATTGATTATCATGCAAAAGGCAGAACAATTACAGGCTAATATTACTCCAACCTTCTTGACCCGCTGGATACCAAAATTCGCGAGAAAAGGCCTGGCTTGAAGAAGAAAAAAATCATCTTTCACCAGGACAACGCACCTGCGTTGGCGATGGGAAAACTGCGGTATTTGGGGTATAATTTGCTCGGCCATCCTCCCGATTGTCCTGATTTGGCACCCTCAGACTTCCATCTGTTCCCAAACTTAAAAAATCTGGTGTGAACATCACACGGCTTTCCTTATCTTATTATTTGGGTAATTCTGGCAAAAATCCTGGGCTTCAATTTTTTTTTCGAGTTCCTATTTTACCAACTTTTACTTTAAATTCATGTTTATCTCGTGATAACAAATCATTTCTATTCTCATGAATTTTTTGTATCTTCAACCGTTTAGATTCGCGACGGCTTTGCGACCGATTTTGCGACCTCGCGACCTCGCGACCAAACGGCTCTGGCAATTTTTACCAAAAGCTTCGCTCTGCGTCCACTAGCTACAAATAACTTGCATACCAAATTTCAAGTCTCTAGCTCTTACGGTTCTCGAGATATCCTGTGTATTGACAGACCGACAGACAGGCACAGACACAGACACGCGCGCGCACACGCACGCACGCACACTCACACACGAACCAATAGCCCAAACTAACTTTTTTGGTGTCCTGAGACTATATTTCGTCCACACCTTTTCCTTTTCCGTTCTTTGAATACATTTGTTTAAGTTTTCCATTGCGAAGGTGTTGATGACTTAAGATGACTGACTAATTGTTTGAGAATCAAGGAGAGGGGAAGATATTATAATGTTGAGTACTGTTTGATGTTGGAATATTAGAAGAAATTTGAATTATAGGTTGGTGAAATTGGTAACTAATTGCATTGGGAATTCATTTGATTATTATATACCAAATCTCGTCATTGATTTATTTAAGGTTGTTTATTTATTTTTGCTATTATTGCTCTTAGAACCGCACTTAATCCCATTTGCTTTTGCCAAATGTTTACAAAATAGATAAAAAAAGCTGTGACAAAGAAAATGTGAGGCACTTTTCTGTTTAATGCCAATATTTTAAAAATGCAACAAAAAATACGCAACCGGGTAGAAAAACATAGACAAAAAGGGTTTACCAGATCCTAGATAGTTAAAATATTAAAACATTGTAGCCGTATTAAGATTTCTCCAGAAAATCACGATGTTGAAGATGTTGTAGATACGTTTAATGTTTTGGAAACTAACAATTTGCTTAAAAAACATCTAACCAAATTTGCTTGACGCGGCTACCAAAAAGCAAAGCACAAATCTTGTTAAAAAAATCAAAATTTTTTTCCGTAAATAATTATGCATGATTTCCTATCATAAAAAATTATTTACTTATTTTAGAATTCTTTTTTAGAACGGAGTACTGCAAAACAATGTACAAGGTGTAGTTTTTAGTTTTCCAGTAAAATAATTTTGCTGAGCTGCGCTAACGTTTTTGTATTAAATTCAGATATCAGATTCGTCATGGGAATCGAAAATCGGGATAAGTCCGTAATCCGACCGGGGTCAAACTCCAATTTATCAGGATTATCGACGCTCTGCTGCATTACAAAATTAAAATATACTGAAACTTTTGTTGTTTTATATTCGATTTATTTTTGGTAATTTTAGACATAAAACATTTAAAGGAGCAAAAAACTAAACATTTTGTTTATTCGTATTATTTGTTTATTATAGCAAATAAAAAACATTTCCGTTTTTTGATCTACTGATTAAATCTTTTATGTACGAGAGTGTAATACCTCGTTTTATTTATAAATGTGTGGGAAGAGATTAGTAATTTTTAGTTTGGTGAAAGTTTGCTTGTTTAGTAAGTTTTTTTTATCAAGCTTTAGATATAAAAGCTTTTTTCTCAGTTTTTTCCATCTGCAAAAAGTGTAACAAATATTTGTATGTTAGAAAATAATACGGCTAAAAAGGCAAATTAAAAAATAATTCTTGGAGAAAATTTTCAACACAAGCTTCATCGAGTACTGCACACAGTTTAACAAGTGTTCAAATTTTTCAAGCCGTCGGAAAAATACTTAAAAACGAATAGAAAAGAGCGACTGGAAGCTAAATCTAGAGAAGAGTGGGAATGCTAAATCAGTTCAAACCCTAACGCTTTAAATTTTGCTACTGCGACAGTAAAAGAATATTTTTTGCCCGCCAATTTTCACCTTTTGATTAAATTTTGCTTTAGCGCGGTTCTGTTATTATTTTTTTCTCCAAGTTGTAGATCAGCATAACTTCTCGAAAATTGTAGAAAAAACTGATAAAATAGCTCTTTTTAATTCTCATTTTTCTAACACAAACGGTAAGTCCCAAAAATGTAGTCAATCTTTAAACTGACAACCACCTCTTTCCAAATAAATAAATATATGGAATAACGGATTCAACAGCATTGTAAAATATTTTACTGGAAACTATAAGACATTGTCTTTTAGTTTTCCCTTCCAGTTCATTAATTGTGGCTAGTTTTGCGCACCAAACCTTAATTTTTAGGCAATCCCTGTTAAAGTAACTTATTTGAGTGATGTCTGGGTAACACGCAAGAAATTCAATATCACCACGTTGCCCAATTTATTTGTTTAAAAATGTTGTATTAAGATAGGCTCTTATATTACCGATAATAGTAGAAATATGATAGAAATAAATCTATTCGTCACTAAAAACGTGAACTGTCAATTTTCCGCAACTTTTAGTTTAGGTAAACAGGTGTCAATAAAAGTTTGATAAAAATAAATGACCTCGGATGATCTATACGACACTGTAACCTCTGGTAAATACTAGCAATATTCTATAACTACATGTGAGACCCAGTAGGTGTAATTGTATCGGTTAATATGCTATTTAACTCAAAAGTAACCTCACTGCTTCTTTTCCTTAGTTTCCTAGAAATTATTTACAAAATTCAACTCTTTGATCAGGATCATCATCATTTGAAGCGGGGATTAGTGCTGAAGTGTACTATTTTCAATGAATTTTCCCCAAAATTGAATAGACACTTGATTTTGGATTTTTTGTCTCACGAACCATTTGTGGTTAATATTTTTGGGGTGATCGAAGTAGAGTTTCTACAATTATTTATCTTTTGTAGAGCTTGCGAACAGCTTCATCTATTTCAAACTTATTCCTGAAACGAAGAATAGTACTTCACGTTAGTGGGTTTCTCTAAATATACCTTCTATAGTAAACTGTAACAATTTTTTGTTTAAAACTTATCAATATTAAAAAATATAAAAATATTATTTTCAGTTAATAAATATTTATTGCCACTTAAAGAGTGATTGTATTTTTGGTACCCTATAATGATAGATATATTACACTTGTGTCTATAAGACGCATCTAACTATTTAATGAAAACTTTTACATCGACAGCAACATTAAATTATTATATTAATGCCTTTTTTCCAAGTTCTGAACAACGTCAAAGGAAGTCCAGTGCATTTAAGAAATACTTTGATTTCACTTTGTCTCTAATTAAATAAGGCTTCAAACCATCGGTGTGGTAGTCTGTTAATAAATTACTGCAGTAAATTTCAATTTTATAAAAATCGTTGGCTGAAAAATATCATTCGACCATTTCCATGTTGAGTTCTATATATCACTATATATATCGTATATATCACTATAACTCACTAAGCTCACACAAGAGATAAAAATAAAATGATAGCTTCTTTGAAATTGACGAAATAATATCTTTTCTTATTGACAGTTTCTCTCTCTACCAATTTGGACAGATTTGGCTATGGATACAATGGGTAATTATAATTTCATTTTCCACATTGGTATTTATCAATAAAAAATAAGCTTTAATAATTTATCATTTACATCAACGAATGAAAACAGCAGAACTTTTAAGTCTTTGCTTTTAAAGGTATGAACATAACCTTTGAAGCCTTTGTCAACTAATAGTTAATTTCATTTTGAGATAGCCTAATGCGGACTACAAGTTGACACTATATAATTAGTTGTAACTGCAAAAAAAACTGTTAGTGAAGATTTTTCGTCTTTTGATCGCTATAAATTTTCTTTTGTAAATCTAAATTACTACTCTATCGTAGTGACCGATAGGTACCATAAAATATAAGAATCCAGTTTCTGTCAAATGTTTGGTTAATGGTGAGGTCGATTAAAATTTCCGATCAATTTCGTGCAAAAATACATTTCAGTGATATCACCAACGACTTGCTAGTGATTTTGCATTATTTCATATATCTCAAATATCTCATTGGTGCAAAATATTGACAGATAGAAAACGAGGGCTGAGTATTTGTTTTTAATTGTAAAATGAATAGTGATGTTGAACGCAGCATCAAGCCCTTAGAAATACAAATTGATTGGTGTACAGTCTGACAACTAAAGAAGATTAAAGATTCCGATTTTGGTGACTTTTAATATAAAATTCAATGTAGGGAGTGGCCAAACCCCGTATTATATATAATATATAACAATAAAGATATCAAACAGTAAACATATACAACGTTAGTTACAGAAAGACTTGTAAAATCAAATATGTTTTAGTAGACTAAAGTATCATTTAAAGCACTCTGCCAAAAATGGGAGTTTTCTTAATACTCAAATTGATAATTCGTTGGAGATACATATTGCACCAGGCTAATTTTATTAAACATGGAGGCATCCGTCACCACACCCCAAACTAGCAGCCAAATCAACTTCAATTAGAACCGATAAATAAAATAAATACAGGATTACTATCTACTTAGTTTATAGTAAACAAAAGTTCAATCATTTCTCAACAGACACAACTTATGTTGTTTAGTTTTGATAGATTGGAATAAATGGGAATGGAATTAGCAGAACATAAAGATGGTGATAAATTTTCTAGTAATAGTTTTCAAACTGCACTAATAGCTCATTTCTTAAGATAGCAAATTAGAACACCAACAGATTGATTAACCATAGCCAATAACTACAACATTCCAAATATCGACAATGGCGTTCCAGATTAGCAACTCCAAAAGACAGGGGCTGTTAAGATCAATGAATAAAAATAACCTCGACTATCTCTGCACCGAATAACCCATCTACTGGTCCTAAGATAAAATAAATATTTCAAGCATAAAACAATAGTCTAATTCCCAAGTAAAGCCTAATACCACAAAAATTAAAAAGTAGAAAAATACATTTGCATTGGACAAGAGGTAACAATTGAGAAAGAAAATTTTACAACAAAATACAAACAATGGTATATTAAGCTGAGTCGGAAGCTTATGGCAAATTAAGTTATACAATGAAGATGAACATTCTACTTATACTAAAAGCAAATGAATTTAAGAAATGTGTATTTCTCATGTTACTGTATGAACTTCAGCCTTCAAAAAATACATTATCAGTAAAATAGGGCCAAGCAACAGGTTGTGAAGCATAAAATGGATCGGGGTAATCAGAAAAGGCAACACTTGGTTACGTAGTGTATTGAAGGTAGATGACGTTGCACATCGACTAGCAAAACAAAAATGGAAATGAAAAAGTCACTAAGCAAAATTGCAAGATAAACAGACAAACAACAACTCTATTAAGTTGGATACTATAGGATACAGACGTCCCAGAGAAATACCTGAAGTGCAATAGTCTGATATAAAACATATCAACATGTTATCCCTTTTAGAGAGACGTTCAACTCAATGTGATCTTGCAACTTTCCCACAAAATGCTTAAAGTTTCCTCTTTGTTTCTCTGTTTTCCTCTTTGTTTCTCTTGATATTTTCTGTTTCTTATTTGTTTTATTTATTGCTGTTGTTATATTTTTTGTCAACTTGTTAACATTATGAGTGTATTTTTGTTACATGTGTGATTCCGTATGCTTTCATCGCACTCTTTCTTCTTATTTTGGGTTTAACTTATATCCGTGAAAGTCTTCTTGAATTCTATGTATTTTTTACTGTTTATTTTGTTGGCAATTATCCTTGCTTTGGCCATTTTGTGGTGTTCAGGGCTATCATATTATGTAAAAGTTTTTTAGAGGATGCTTTATCACTACACTAAATTTCGTTTTTTTAATTTTTCAGTAGATTCTGCAAAATCAAAATAAATTAAATGCATCATATTTGATCCTATTTTGGTATGCTTTTATTTAAAGGATGACACATCTGTCATAACGTTATCAAACAAACTAATCTAATTATTAAATCATCCTCTTTTCTAAAATGTAACCTTAGGCGATTGTCAAGAAAATTCATAACAATAAATATGTAGTTTATAACATTTGCAACTTCAATATATCAACTAATTTTAACGAAACTTCTATATTTACATGAATAGTACATGTTTCTTAATTAGTTGCTACAATGTTTGAATGTTGCGACATTAGTTTAATGATAGGTCTAGTAAAAAGAAATCCATTATTTTTGCATGAAATTGAAGGTTTTATTTAACATACTTAGAATGAGCCGGTTTAGATCAAATATGCGCCGTTTTGTTCGATAACTTGTTGCCATTTGAAGGTAATTCAACTATGCCTCTCTTATAGATGCCCTTGTCCCTATTGGCAAAAAACTGGGACAGTCGATTTTCACAAGCCTCTTTTGAGGCGAAGTTTTCACCAGCAAAATAGTTCGCCATGGACAGGAACAGGTGGTAGTCACTTGGTGCCAGGTCCAGACTAAAGGTGGATGCATAAGAACCTCCAAACTAAGCTCCCGGAGCTTCTCGCGAGTCGCTATCGATGTGTGTGGCCTGGCGTTGTCTTGATGAAACACAATTCCTGTCCTAGTGACCAAAGTTGGCTGCTTCTGGGCGATTGCTTCTTTCAAAAGGACCAATTGTTCACAGTACAGGTTCGAATTAAGAGTTTGGCCGTAGGGGAGCAGCTCATAGTATATGATTCCTTGCCAATCTCACCAAACATACTACTGTGTACAAATATAACCCGGAATTTTTAATTTAAACTGGCGTATTTCGTTGGGCACAAACCTTTTAGTTTTAAATTGGTAGAACTGCTACTGACATCTGTGTCAAATTTAGGTTAATATCTTAATTAGTTGAAGTGACGCTCGTTTTCGTAAACAACCAAAATTAACTTTTCGATTTTTACCATGTCAGAAAATATTCAACAAAGGAGTTCGATTAAATTTTGTGTTAGAAATATATTTCTGCTGCAGAAACCTCTGAATGTTACAAAAGCCTTCGGTGAACAGGCTATGTCTAAAACACAAGTATACGAATGGCATGAATGTTCAAAGGGTCGTGAAGGCGTTGAAGACGAACCACATCAAAGACGTCCAGAACATCAACTGACGAACAGCACGTCGCGAATATTAAGGAATTGGTGCTCAAAAATCGTCGATTGACAACTAGAGAGCTTGCTGACATCGTTGGCATTTCAAATGGATCAGTCAACACCATTTTGAAGGAAGTTTTAGGCCTCAAAAAAGTCAAATCTCGTTTGGTTCCAAAAACCCTCAATTTATTCGTGACCATTTCGCTAAAAATTCCACCCATATCATTCCGCGACCGCCGTATTCGCCTGATTTAGCTCCATGTCACTTCTGGCTATTCAGCAAAATGAAAATACTGCTCCGGGGACACCGTTTTGACACAGAAGATATTCAAGCCGAATCGAAGAAGGTGCTGAAGGCCGTACCGAGACAGGACTTTTCAAAGTGTTTTGATGAGTGGAAAATTCGCTGGCATAAGTGCATTGCAGCCGAGGGGGATTACTTCGAAGGCGATAAAATAGATTTTTAAGAATAAATAAGGATTTCAAAAATTATAACAAAATTCCGGGCTATATTTGTACACAGTAGTACAGCAAAACCTCCCTGGCCGTCAATCCTAGCTTGACCACCGTTTGCGCTTGACGTTGTCGTTAGTGATCCACTTTTTATCACCACTCACCATCCGCCTCAGAAATGGGTCGATTTTTTTTGCGATTCAGCAGCGATTCACAGATGAAGATTCGGTCCATGAGGTGTTTTTGCGTTAACTTTTTGTACCAAGCCTTTTCGAAATGGTTCCAAACTGTTTTTTTTTTGTGCAATGTTTAGCTCCTGGGCAATAGAATCAGTGCTTATATGACAGTCAGGACTCGGCCATTTCCATGATTTTATCCACATTTTCGACAATTGGCCTTCCAGAACGTGATGCATCTTTGACATCGAAATTCCCGGAAAAGGAATCAACGAAACCAACACTGCGCTTGATTGGCTGTTACACTATCAGAACTATAAAAAAATATTCACATTTTCAGCCGCCTGGCTTGCGTTTTCACTTTTATCGAAGAAAAACTGTAAAATATAGCGTATTTTCTCTTTGCCGGTGTTCATCTTTGACGTGAGCTCAAACAAATTAACCATTCACAAAACTGTCAAATAAGTTTTTTTAGTACGAAATGTCAGCTTGCTAACGCCATGTAGTGTAAACCGATCGAACTTTTAGAGCACAAAATATAATTTATTAAAGGCCATCTATTGGAAAAATAATGGATTTCTTTTTACTCGATCTATTATAACAACAATAGACTAGTGTTATGCAGCATCTCTACCAGTGCCTTCTTCAACTTTACGACTGCACAAACAGCATCATCCTGCCGCGCCAGTAATTTTCCAACGTACTAAGGCGAGCCGTTTACATAACATTTAATTTTGATAACTTAAGAACTGTTTGCACATCCAAGCGGTGAAACCGAGCGGTACATTGTACAGCGAAACGGGTGCAGGAAACTGAAAGCTACTTAACCGGCACACGAGTAATTCCAATAACTGCCTTGCAGCAGCCAGTGAATTCTGAGAACTGCCGCACCTAAGTTGTGAATTTCCTAATTACAGGGCGTCGCGTGTGGAATGTGTGCCAACTTGCAAAAACAGTTTATGCTATTGAATACTGGAAAAGTGTTGGACCAACTACAATATTCGTCAGTCCTTTAAAAAGGAATTTACTACGCCGCTGCGTCAACAGCCATTAAAAAGAATTGATAACGTAGCCTTTGAAAAAATTACGAGACTTATCCAGTTATTATGTTAAACTTTAGAATATATGAATTTTCTGTCTACCTTAACGGTACTTTCATTACAATACAAATTCAATAAAACAAAATCCTCAATTCTTTCGGCATTACAATGATCTGTTCCCAGGCTTTAAAGGTTATGAAAAACGAAATGCTTTTGTATATAAATTTTGGGGTAGCTCTTTTATAGTAAAATTATCTTTTTAACCTCAAAACTCCAGTTTTCTTATCGATTCTATATGGCCAACGCCGTATAGTAATACTGAGAATATACAACATCTTAATACCCTTGTTCATATCTCTATGTTTAGTTTGCTGTTACATAAACCGTTTCCATTTTGTTAAAAGCAGTTGTTGCTATGTCTGCCTGTGTACGATACCATTGCTAGTTCAAGTAACAGTCTAGATACTCTTTCTTACATATTACCTCCTGTTTGAATTATTCCATCCACCTTCATTGTTAGAAAGTTCGATAACTGCCATTATTCTAACCTTAAAAATGCGAATTATGCGCAGATGACTAAAAATCGAATTCAAATATGTCACTCCCTCAGATATTAATTAAGGCCAAACACGTTACAATAATTTTAGTTAACTTCTACTCAATTGACTTAATCTGTACTTGGCAAACTTAATCGGAATTATAATTAAACACAATTTTAATCAACTATAAAATTATTTTATCAATTTCAATTTTGATACCACTATTATTAAAACTTGATAATTTATGATATTCTCCTACCTTCAATTTCGAATTTGTTATTTAATTAATAAGAATTGAATTAAAACTGGAAATCGTCTGTTACTACAACTAACTTATTTATTACAAATCACTAATATTCAAAATACAAGAAACCACATAATACATTTAATCATTCTGAAGCATTAACATTTCTTTCGCTTTCACATTTCTTGCGCTTTATATCTTTACTTTTTTTACATTCTTCAGCTTCAGACATGTTCACATCTCGAACATCATTTAGGCTACTTTCACCTCTCCTGTTACTTTCTACGGAGCACAATGATTTTCGTTTTGGTCTTGACTTTACAGTTTACAGGTCGACTAGGTAATATGGTCATAATTTTCCCTATAGGCTAGTTCAAAGTTTAAAATTGTTACATTCGACAAACACAACATTTCCTCCCTTTACATTTGTAGTATGGACCAGGTGAAATCTGTACTGCTTTCTGAAACGTTTCTTCAATTGATGCCTAGCAGCTTAATGATATTTACACCGTTGAAGTAAACATGTTTACAACTACATTAGGAAGTTATTCAGGATGATAAAACATGTTGGGGCTGAGTGGAACCATCACGTCGTTATTCAAGATACATATGTAAAAGAGTGGCAATTTATTAGGACTTCGATTTCCGCTATGTCCATGAACAACTCCATGAAAGTTAAGTTGACTTTTATTTCCATCATACAGCAGTTAAAATGTTGAATTACCACTTAATTCGATTCACGGTTCTATGTTCAAGCATGAGATTTTAGGTTATTTTTTAGAACATGTTGTAGGTTATCCTAAAGTTAGTACCGTTCTTTGTCTAAATAGAGTATATATCTGCGCCCTTCTCCTTCACAAAATCTTCTAAGGTTTTTATAAATTCATCAGTCGAGAGGGTCTCTTTTAACTCCAAATGTAAAAAACACAATGTAAAGTTTTTAACTCCAACTTCAAATAGTCAAGAATGTTCACTTACATCATTGGATAGAGGAAGTGGATTTTTACTAAATGACGTGAGCACTTACATATGACAAAACGACTTTTAGCCTTCTTATCTCTAAAACTGGATTATTAAAAAAGACATTGTTTTTCATTCTTTAACTATGTAAGCGCTACTTTTGGAGGTCCATCTAAATTCAAACAAGAATCTTGATGCACATAGTGCTAAACACAGAACTTTCCAATCGAGTTCCAATTAAGCATGCGTTTAATTTCAGTCTTGGTATGGAGATTTTGTTCTGAAATGTAAGAAGAGCTCGAGCTTGTGTTATATTTACAACGGCATTACCTTCTTAATATTTTTAGGTAAATCAACGCTGCACGTGCATTTTGACTAGCACCGAAAGACACATGTAAAGACCAATTTTCTTCAGATATGAAATCCAGCAAGATACATAAATAAGGCAAAAGCACTAAAATTTCATCCGCCCATTTCTTAAATTTATGTTTAATATTTCTGAGTAGCTCTTCATTCCATTCCACCTTGAATTCCTAGGTCTTGTACAAGATTAACTTCGTTGTATTAATAAATGGTAGTGTGAGTCCCAGAAGACCAAATGTATTGAGAACAATAGAAAGGATCCTCTTCTTGATATACACATCCATCTTAGATGCTAAAGCACTCTTTAGGGTACAACATATTATGTCTGATAGAGGAATGGGATCTGTACACAAATGTGAATTTTTTTATAGTACAACCAAAGCTGTTTCTGGAATTCAATACATTCTTCTTTTGTTGACATGCTAGTTGCGCAATTATCAACATAAAACATTTTCTTTAAATTCTTGTTCCACGTGTTTTTCTTTCTTTTTAAAAGATGGATTTCCTTTCTTTTTAGTTGACGCATCAAGAACTAGTTTAATTGCAATCGTAGTGCTACTAGGTTTGTAGAAAGGGCAGTGAGGGAGGTAAAAACATATGTAGCATATATCCTCTTTAGGTATCACCTTAATTGTTCTATAAAAATCTGATAACATGTTTTTAATGTTCCACCAGCTTCTAGCTCCTGCAGTTTTTAATCTTCTCATAGTCATGTTTCTATTGGTCGTTAGTGATAGGTGGCGATCTATCCAAAGTAAATATATTTTGTATCGACTATTTTCTTGTTGGGCAACAATGTCTTTAAAATATTTGAGTAAAGCTATTTCTATTTCTTTTCTTGATTTGTTTTATGTATACCATTTATTTTACGTAGACCATTTTCCTCTACAGTCTATAATTTCTAGATGGAGGCGCTTTTGCCCTAACTAGTGATAATCATTAATGAATTATTCTTCTTTTTCTTCTTTTTAACAAGTAAGGTTGCAGCTGGTTCATGAAAATACCAGCGTTTGCAAAATTTGAGACGCTGTTGCTTGTCTTCCGATCATGTTACAAATATTTGGACAAATATTTCCTCCCCGAAAAGAACACATTTTACAAACCATTTCGATGACGTGACCCGGTTTTATACATGCAAAGCACAGACGCATCTTCTTAATTATTTTCATAAATGATTTATCTGTGTTAACACATTCTTAAATTTAAATGATTTTTTATGCAAAATGCACACTTCTTATCCTTGGTGAGGACTTGATTCGTGAACAACTTTACTGCTGATATTCTTTGATTCATTTCCTTCTCTCATTTGCTCAGATCTTGCTTACCCTCGTGTTCTAGTGTAAAATCCATATTGAAAATTTTTGTGTTTTTTTTTCTCGCCTAACTTTGCCTCGTAGGAAATTCAAGATGTTTCTCTAGTTCAGTTTTACTATTTTTTTTTATCTCTAGCTGATTTATATGTTTCTCTCACGCTCCCATGACATCATTAGCGAAGCACAATTCTCTGAGCGAGTAGAGCAGGTCTATTCTTTGTAGTCTTCAAGGTTTTCAGCACTCCCAGTTAAGTTACCTAACGACAGAATGCAAAAGGAGATGCATTACAAATTTCCCTTAATCAAATCGATGATATCTTTGGCTTAAAGGCGAACTTGACTTTTCGACTACATTTCTCCTCAAAGCGTTTACTGGTTCTTTAAATTAAAACTGTCATAATTTTCTTGTAGCTTCTCGATTTCCTTCCATTTCTCTGGCACTCATATCTCTTTGGCTTCAATGATTTTCCTTTTGGTAATTCTACTTAAATTAGTGGTTTTTATTTTTTACGTTTCTTCTCCTTACAATCAAATTTTTAATTTTATCTATTTTCTCTATATCTTCTTGAATCAGCTTTTTAGATTTTTTTTTATGTTTTATTTTCCTTTTTTGTACCTTGATTTTTTCAGTTTCAATCGATAAAACGTAGGAAGTTATGGTCGCTTGAAATGTTCGCTCTAAGATGCTTTTTATAGGCATTATTATGTTACGTAGTATACGTGGATTCTTATGATGTTCTTTCCCATGAGCTATTCAAACAATAATTTTCTAGGTGATTTTTATTATGAGGTTGACGTTCTTGCAGAACTGAATCCTGAACGTTTGTCATACGTTTAAGTATCTACATGCTTACTTCTATAAGATTTCCAGCTGCGCGTCAATGCGCTGCGTAGATTTGTAGAATCTTACTCCTCGAGCACTCCAGAACCGTCGCAAAACTCTAGATTTTTCTTTGATCATGCTTGCTTTCATATTTACTCGGGGAAAAGTCTGGCTCTCTTATAAAGGGTTCTTCATTAAGGGCGTTCAAACTTTAAATTTAAATAAAACATGTATATGAGATATCATTCAATTATTTTTTATTTGAAAGAGTATTCAATTACGTAATGTATGGAATATAATATCGGCCAAATGACCGCCGCGGCTTTGCTGAGCGGCGCGTATCCGAGAGGTCCAATTCTCGAAGACACGACCGCATAAATCGGGCTCGATATCATTGATGGCATAGATTTTGTTGATTTTAAGGCGCCGTCTGCGTCTTATTCGCATAGACCCATGATTTAACGTAGCCACACAAGAAAAAATCTAATGGCGTTAAATTACACGATATCGGTGGCCATTCATCTAAAAATGGTCATCGTCGCTGAAGATGATTTTCTATCCGAAATCGGGGTCCACTTCCAACTGCTTCAGAGCCCAGTTAGCAAATGCTCGACGCTGCCTATAGTAGTGTACCTCTAGTTTCTGGGTTAGTTGAATTTTGTACGGGTGCAGGCCCAAGTCCCCACGTAAAATTCGCCAAGTTGATGTTTGCGAAAGCGAAGCTCTTGGTCGCAAAGAGGAATTGATTGCCTCGGGTTATCTTATGCACCCTTTCACTGCAGCAATGTTTTCTGTAAACCTCACGTTTCGACGTTTGATTGTCCACCAAACGACAAATAGTCGACTCAACGGAATGATTGCGTACACCGTAAAATTCACGTAGCGCACGGAACATTGCTCGAACTAAACACTCATTTTTAAAGTAAAGTTTAATGATTAGCACACGTTGCTCCACACTGTATCTTTCCATAATGATTTCTCCAACATTATTAACTATAATCTCTAAATTTGGTAGCTGCAGTTTCACCAACATGGCCGCTATATACTGTCAAAGTTTGAGTGCCCCTATTGGAAAACCCCTTAGAAGTGTTTTATCATTTGTCATAATGTTACTTAGCTTATTTTTAATTTCTTCATAAAAATTGTACTTTAAATTGCCGAATCGTTTGTTACAGTACACTTCTGTTTAATCAAGTGAGCGTGTTGGGCATCTGCCCCGACTTGCCATAATACCTCTGCAGGACCCACGAAATTCTTTATACCTTTCTTCTACGTTTATTATTGCGTTTTTTGTCTTATTCTCTCTCTTAAAGAAGAAAAATTTAACAACAAAGCCGTTTAGATGTAAGTGGACTCTCGTCATTCATAATGAAGTTGTAAATAAAATTTCCTCTTTGCTTTTCCAATTCTTGAGTCTGAATAGCACATGCTGATCATACGCAATAATCCGATAACTTCAGTACCCGCATTAACTGTCTTTATATGCGTGTCCTTTATAGTGAAATGTTGAATGCTCTTCTTCTGCGCTGTCCTGAGATCTCTTTAAATATGACCTCTCTGTATGTGCCTAATAAATCACAATCTGTTGTTTAAACCTTCGGAATAACTCAAGCATCATTTTGATATTGGCACAATTGTTTGTAATTTATTTGTCATTATTCCAATTGATTTCCATTTTAATAATTTAAAAAAATTAATTGTAAAAGTTATTTGAATTTTGAATGGCTTAGTAAATTTTGGAAACTTTACCCGTTCAAATATCGATGATGAAAACTAATTAAAAGTTTGTAATGGGTGTTTGATTCGTCTACTAAGTACCTGTCATGGCAACATTCCAAAACACTAAAACACTATCTCCAACAGGATACCCACAAAACTAATATATTACGCCGTACCCTTTAGTTGGGCAACTCTGCATACGTAGACACAGATAGCAGTCCTTTTATGAATTGCCGGGGCCGTGATTATAACAAGCGGCGCCAGGTGCGCTTAAGCAACACAGGTGGCAAATGCGGCTAGGACAATGCCAGAATACGAAGCAAATTGAACTTGCACGCGAGCCCTGGCCGTAAAAGCAGATTTTCCGCCGCGACCTTAAAATTTCATTTCCGATATCTTCGTCGGGCTCCTGCAGCAGAGCACTTCTTGGTATTCATTCCAAGCAAGTGCGGCGATAGAGAGACGAGGGCTTCTTTATTTAAATTTGGCTAAGGCAATTTTAAACCGGAGCGACAGCTCGGTAATGAGAGTTAATTGACTTTTGGAGCACGGGCGGGCTCCGCAGTAAATCGAGGGATCGCCTCTGTGGTTTGGCGCTGATTACATTGATTTCTTTCTAGGTGGAGATGAGGGGCTTAACCGGGGTCATCAAGTTCGACCATCAAGGCTTCCGCAGCGACTTCACCTTAGACATCGTAGAGCTGAGCAGGGAAGGACTGAAGAAGATCGGCACATGGAACGTCAGCGCAGGGGTGAACTTCACGAGGACCTACGGGGAAGCGTTGACGCAGATAGTGGAAATACTGCAAAACAAGACCTTTATAGTAACTACAATTTTGGTAAGTAACACTCCACATTTACAGGTTTGAAAGTATTGGAAAAATTACATCAGTATTTGTTTTTTTCAATATCTGCATATTATTTACTTTACTCTTCTATTGGCGTTTTCTTGGACTACCATGTTAACCGCTTGCTGAAAAACTGGCAAGTGGTCGATGATAATTTGGATCAGTTAATGAGTGATGTGAAAGCGTGGATTGCCTTCAATAAACCGTGTACCCGACTATCTTCAAACAAATGGACAACAGTAATTGAAGTTGACGATTATTCTCCAAAGTTATTGTTTTAAGATGCTTTGTTTTCAATCAATAACTTCTGCCGTATGGCCATTCATAAATAAATCGTTGTTTTGTTATAGCAGATGAGCTCTACTCTTTGTCTTAAGTTCTTTTATAATATACTATTTGTTTGAATAATTTATATCATCTTGTCAATATCAATCTTAAGGGAAATTATTATTTTTTTAAGAGTGAAAGATGAAAGAGGCTATAGAACACTAGTAATTCAGCCTTAAGACTTATTATATTACCTATCTGTTCACTTACTCAGAGAAAAGGTTTTTAGACCTTATCATACTAAGCTGTTTGTATTGAGCAAAAGCTTTGAGATTGGATATATTGTTTCATCTTCTATATTAGAAAGTGTACAAGTAAAAACTTTTTTTAATGAAATTGTTCGCGTAGGTTACAGTGCCTAAAAAGCAATCCAGGCATTAGTCTGATAATCACAATAAATCATTTGTTATTTTCTCATATGGAGTTTTAAATATCTTTTTATTGTGTTTTTTACTGTCCCGTCACCCAATTCCAATGATTTTGGGAAGATTTGTATATCCAATTATTTAGCCAACTGCGAACTGTTTTGTTATTTTAAATACTAGTTCATATTTCACAATAATAATTTCCGTCTCCTTTGTTGCTAATATACCAGCGTTTTCATTTTCTGTTATATACCTATACCCTGAAATTCACCTGAGAGTAAATCTATTGCGTTTTTAAATAGTTATAAGATATTGCAGACATTTCCCGAACAGTTCAGATTTGATTTGGTAGATTAGCCAGCACCATTTAATTTTCTGTTACTCCAGTTTTGAGGAAGTGGTTGCAAGAAAGAAATTGTATCAATTCAAGTGTATCATGATGACCGTTACTTCTTTCTTGAAATTACAATTGTAATGTATGCTGAAGTCTTGGTATTTGATTATTTATACATGGTTCTTAGAATTTTAGAGTTGGATCGTTGGATTATAACTAGAGCCAATACAGTTGGTCTATATGTTTCTCTCTTCTGTATATGATCTTTCCAAGTAAGATTTAAGTGAAGTGATGATTTCCAAGATATTTTACATTTGTTGATACTGGAAGCTGTATATTGTTGATGGTTGCTAGTGGAAATTGTTGCTTCCATAAGGTAGTTATTTTATTAATTTTATTTGTCTAATTATTCTTGAAGAAGATTAAGATGATCTTGTAGGCATATGTATGTCGTTAAGGGATATTTATCGATTGGTATTATGTCTGTATCATCTGCAAATATTCCTCTAATTATGTTAGTGATTGTGGAAAGATCAGATATACATATGAAACATAAGAAAATTTTAAGAACACTACCTTGAAAAAAACCTGCTTTAACTGAGTAAAAGGTAAAATTTTTCCATTTATTTTAGTTTTATTTTTTTAATTTAAGGTCTAATACAAGATGGCGTAAAATTACCCAAGAATTTAAAATGCTAATAACTTATTTTTTTATTTTGCAATTATAATCCAGTAAATACGTTCCATTTTCTCTCCCAACAATGTTTTAAATTGTCATTTTAATGATGTTCCTGCAGCATAGTTCGCGTACGTTATAAAATTTTCTATAAACCTATTGTGTTAGAAGCTCTAACCGCTGATTTGTAAAATACAATAACTTTATTTGAGCTCACTGGGCAACAGTATACCTGTTTATGATAAATTCTTTAGGTTAAAACTGTAAACTATAAAAAGAAATTAGAAAATTATTAACATTTCAAAATGTATCCCACCTTAAATAAAAAATTCAGAGCGAAGGTAAGCGTACCAAAAGATATTTTCTTATATTTAATATATACATCCGATCTTCTCGCAACCACTAAGACAGAGGAATATTCACAGATGATACAGTCATTATCCCAATAGATGATCCTCTAACAACTATAAGATTATCTTAATCTACTTCAAGATCTTTATAACTAGGCAAATGGAAAGCTAAAGTTAATGACACAAAATCTCTACATTTTTTTTATTGGTTATAAGCAAATTAACAATCAGAACGTAATACAATAAATCAATGTTCTATGAGCTAATGTGATGACATTTGACGTGAGGGGGAGTCCATCCAGAGATGTTATCCCGTTTCATTAAAGTTGCACTCCTTTAAGATCACTGGGCCATTTCTTTATTTTTAATCTTCTCGGTGGGGGAGCCTCATGAAGGTTGGATGCAAGGGTGTTGGGATGGGCGTGCAACCGCGCAAAGTGGGTGTTACTTCGTTTGGTACGTTCTTCTTCTACCGTTGTGACTTGTAGGTCCGTATGCAGGGTCAAGTTGCTGACATACCACGAAGCATTTGCTAGCAGTCTGATGGTTTTGGATTGTAGGCGTTGAATAATGTTAACATTGGACTTACAAGAGCAGCCCCATAGCTCAATGCCGTAAGTGTATATGGGCCTGATTACTGCTTTGTAGAGCAGGATCTTGTTTTCGGGGGAAAGACACGACTTTTTACCAAGCGCCCAGTACATTTTCTTGATTCGCAGATCAATCTCTTTACGCTTTTTCAATATATGAGACTTCCAGGTGAGTCGTCAGACTAAATGAAGACCTAAGTAACGGACTTCTGTTGCTTGGGGAATGGGTACGTTGTTCAGAAAAGCTGGGGGGGGAGGGCAATCGGAGTGATTTAGAGGAAAGGTAATGTGAGTGCTTTTCATTTCATTGACCTTGATTCTTCATTTAGCAAGCCAGGTCTGAAGATGAGTTAGATGGGTTTGTAGGTTAGAGGATGCTATATGAGGATTGGTATGAGGAAAGAAGGACAGTGTCATCTGCGTATGTGCCTAAGTGTGTATTATTTGTTGTGGGAACATCTGAGGTATATATTAAATATAGCAGCGGTCCAAGGACACTGCCTTGAGGCATACCTGAGGTGATTGGTCGGAGGTCAGAATAATGTTGGCCATATTTGATTTGGAAGTAGCGATCATTCAAGTACGAGTTTAGCAAAAGGTAGTATTCATTTGGCAGTAATTCTTTAATTTTATATAATAGGCCATCATGCCACACCTTGTCAAATGCCTGTTTAATGTCTATAAAACTGCAGGGCAGTAAGATTTGGCGTCGAGGGCCATTGATGATATTTAAATGAGGCATGTAATTCGTGGAATGGTACCGCCTAAATCCAAACTGATGGCCTGGTATGCAGTTTTCCAGTATGTCACTATCATACAGTCTTTTGATTATAAGTTTTTCTAACAGCTTAGAGAGTAGTGGCAGCAGACTTATTGGACGGTAAGTGGCAACATCTTCAGCAGGTTTCCCAGGTTTTGGTATTAGAATAATTTGCGCGAATTTTAACGATGATGGCCAATATTGGCATTTCAATATGGAATTGAACAGGTTTCGTAAAAACGTTATACTATTTTGGACAGTTCAGTAAGCACCTTAGCCGTAATTAGGTCATACCCAGGGGCTTTGTTATTGTTTAGATGGCGAGTTTCATCAAGCACCTCAGTATAGGTGAAGCTTTTGATGGGCAGCGACATTTGAAGTGGCGTCTGAAGGAAGTCTTGAATCTCAACATTGGGTGCAGTAGAGTAAGGGGTGAAAACTTGGACAAAGTGCTGGGCGAAGAGATCTGCTTTTTCTTGATCTGTCTTAGCCCAGTCATTATTTTGTTTTCATAAAGGTGGATTAACAGCCTGTGGTCTTTTATTAAATTTAGAAACTTTCCACATACTGTGGTCGGCTCGGGACAAGGAAGTTAGATAGCGTTGAAAAGTTTTTTGCTTATGCAGTTTGAGTTAATTCTTGAGGGCATTGGTTAGTCTATTAAATATCGTTTTTTCAGCTGCGTTTCGAGTCCTGTGCCATTTAGATCTTGCCCTCCTCTTTTGCTTGATGAGTTCAAGGATTTCATTGGGAATATTTCCATCCTGTCGTACCGTATTTAGAAGTTTGGGCGTAGCCCTCCAGGGTGCAGATTGAACAGTAGTGATGAAGTGTTCAGTGGCTTCCTCTATATCATTAGGGGTACACAGGCTGATGTTGGTTTGGAGATTTTCTTGCAAAAGCCTTCTGAATTCGTCCCAGTCGGTTTTTTGGTTGTATAGGGATGGTCTAGGTTGTCTTTTAATAATTGTAGTGCTAATTGTAGCAATGACTGGTGTATGATCGGATGATAGATCAGTGCTGCTGATTATATCTGTATAGGTAGAGGATATACTTTGGGTGATAAAAAAGTCCAGTAAATCAGGTACCTTATTTAAATCCGTGGGCCAGTACGTGGGTTCTCCGGTAGATAGGTAGCCATAGTTTTCTTCGCGGATGAGTTCATATAAAGCTCTGCCTCTGGTAGTTATTAGACGAGAGCCCCAGTAGGTATGTTTGCAGTTATAGTCACCTCCACATATAAAGTTGTTGCCAAGAGATTGAAAGAATGGCTTGAGGACGTCTTTGGAAAGTCTATGCCTGGGTGGGCAATACGCAACAGAGATTACTAGTGGATGTGATAATTTGTAGACTTGAATAGTAGTTGCTTGGAGAAACAGTTCTTCGTACTTTTCCAGTTCATTGTGAGCGATTGAGCTCCGTATTAATATAGCTGTGCCTCCGTGCGCTGTACCGTCAGGATGTTCTGTGTTATAGCATGTGTAGTGTGGTATTCTTAGAAAAGATCTGTCTGTAAAGTGTGTCTCAGATATAAGTAGGATGTCTATATTATTTAGCTTTAAAAATGGTTCAATTTCATAGATTTTTTGACAGGATGCCATTAGCATTCCATAAAGATATACGGAGTGAATTAGCCATTATCTTACAAGTTTACTTATGACTGTGGACAAATGTTTATTACCATGTTGTTTTGTTGCATCAGTTGTGAAAACATAGCTTTAAATTCTTCTAGAAATTTTTGTAGGGTTACATCTTGGGGTTGTGCTTGTGTAGTGTTTGTATTTCCTTGCATGGCCTGACTATATGTTCGTGGGTTGTGATGATTAGGGAAGATTGGGTGAGTTTGATGAAGTCGTTGTTGGAACATGTTTGATGTTGTGGATCGAGTTTGTAAGGATGTGTTGGATCTTAACTTATTTTGAAGTTCCTTATGTACAGTACAGCCACGATAATTAGCCGGGCGCTCTCTGCCACAGAGAGCACATTTGGAGGGTAAGTCTTTTGTCTTCTTACAAGATCGGGTAAAAATCTCTACATGCAACGCTTGCCTTATGGAAGCAACAATATCTACCAATAACCATCAACAACATAGCACTCCCGGTATCATCATATGTCAAATATTTTGAAAATCATACCTGGACTCAAATTTACTTGGAAAGGACATATAAAAAATTAAAACATAGACTTACGTCTTAAAGTACTGTATTAGCTGGTTCAAAAATATTCAAACTACCGCCTATGACATTAAGCTGTGGTGGCATGTTAGCAAATCTAACATCGCTATTATGCAACGATGCATAGTGTGTAAGTAATCAAATGCTGCACCATGCCATTTATTACGGATGTAATTTAAGAGAGGGATAAGAGTCAACACGATAGACTTGAAATTTATACAAACCCTCATCTACAAGCACTTTTACAAGATTAAAGCAACAGAAGATTAAAACGAAGCTGGCTAATCTACCTGAAGTGAGGTATCAGGGGTTTTGCAGATAGAAAATGTGTTTCCGATTACTTTTTCAATAGGTAAATAAATAAATTTAATATAAAAAATTATAATAACTTCCAAATGTCCCGTAAACAGATAATCATCTCTTTAAACTGTAACAGAAATCTAAAGTTGCCTTTTATTTTTCTTTATTTACAAAGTATATATAATATTTTATTAAATCATCAATTTTCCCCTAAAGTTAGTAAAATTGCACAAAGTGTAAGTTTCGTAATAAATATTTTACATCGACTTGAACTTAAAAATAATAAATAATTTTGTAGGTTAGTATCTACGTCTAATATATAATTAAAACTGATTGTCTAGCCAAAACTTTTACCTGGCACGTTCCCCACGCGGATTAAGCAATAGCATTTCTGTTTAATTTTTGGTACTCTAATCTAATAGCATTACGGTTAGGAACTAGGCCCAAACTAGAGGCAAACATTGGTAAAAATAATTTGATTGATCTTCGATGTTGGGCTTACTATGAACATGAATTTAAAATTTTTGATGTCGGGTCACTTTTGTGTTTTGCATTGTTAATATTAGTAGCAGTATGTTATTATAAAATATTACGTTTTAATTAATATTTAATAAAATTGCAGATATAAACATTTTCTGCGTAATTCAACGACATAAAAATATGTCAGAAATCCATGGTTGGCCACCATCAAAATTGTGTTTGGAATGAACTAGATTGTTTAAAGCCAAACTATGTACGCATAAAATTTTTAATAGTAAATTAAAAACAATTTAAATATGTTATATTACTACTACTAATAATAAAAGAAATACAAAGCTTAATATAATTTTTTTTTAATTTGCATTTAAACCTTCAGAAGGTTAAAAATCTATCCGTAATTGTGGGATAGAAATTAAAGGCATTAAAACTACAAAGCGGATCAAAAAACCTAATCATTCTTTAAACGGGGATAAATGCCATGTTTATTGACATATAAGCAATAATTTAATGGTTTAAATTTAAAATATTCTATGTGATAATTATCTTTTTTTAATATTCTGTTTTAGTTCATTAATTGTTGATGGTTTTGCATAATAAAATTCAATAAAGGTACTTCACTTTGCTAAATCTAAACCTTTTTATCACCAAGCTGCATACTCTTCAACGCGTGCATGGATGGATTCCTGCGATGTATTTAGGTGAACATCATCAGTCACGGTTTGATAAAAAACGATGTCCCAATATACTGTAATGTTTGACAAGTTCAAATGGATTTCCATAGTAACATGCGGATTTTGAGAAGTTTTTCCATCCCCATTAGCTTTTCTCTATCCTCTTTTAGATGTAGGCCCCCCTCAGAGTTTTTCATTTTTTCTCTTTTGCGCTTAGTAAGTACAATTATATCGATTCATTAAATCATTTAGCTTCATTGCTTTAGATATTTTTGGATGTAAATGTTGCAACTTCCATTAATTTGCCCAGGTACCTTCACATAATTGTTTATAAATTAACAATATCTGCATTTATTGTCTTTTACAGGTTGAGTATTTTTTCGTTTACCTTATGCTTGTAGTTGAGCTATAAATTATTTTGCATTTAATTTGATTTACAACTTATCCAACATCGAATATTCACTACACCTTAAGATGCAATTTTGACGTTGGAGAAAAATGCCCTTTGGCATGCTCCATTAAAATACTTAACACAAATATGTCATTCTGGAACAACTGGAATTGATTTGACTACTTTTGACTAAAATCTCTAAATATTATATTTGGGGTGACTGCTGAACCCCAGAGCTGTACTCTATACGTTCAAGTGGACTTTGCAATAGATCTATACAGGAGGAACCAATTGAGATGTCTATCTCCTGAACCAGTACAATTTTTGAGAATGTAATGCCTAGTGGTTTGCGCTTAGTCATGTGTGCCCCATGACAACCTTCTATCCAAGTGTAAACCCAGATAACTTTCCTGTTTAAGAGTGAATGTTTTATATCTGAATCTAATTCAGATCTGCTTGGAGCTACAGAACACTAAGTATTGTTGGACTCTTGTTAAATGCAAAAATTGCGGTGTCGTCTGTAAAAGTTGCAATTGATATCGATTTAACAGTCAGTAAATCGAATGTTTTAAGCAAGTACAGAACTGAATTAAGACTACTGCCTTGTGGGCACATAAATTGATTCTGAATGGATATCTAAAAATTTTACTTGAAAAAATCTATTTGTTAAGTACGATTTTAGTATTTGATGGTAGTTTTGTTTCGATCTTGTACAACAGTCCAGGTTTCAATTTTCTCGTTCAGTTTATTGATTTTGCTGGTTTCAATACTAAATTGTATTTTGATGTGTCCTTAAAAATGTATTTGAAAAAGTTTTAGAAAACGCGCGGGGAATTCAACAACACCTATTCGCCTAATTTATTTATTGGAAAAAACAAAAGCCTGGTAAATGTTCAAAAAGACTGTTGAACATCATCTTCCTGTCTCTAAGCTTTGCTTACTTTTTTTAAAGGCCCAGTGAATCTAACCTGACGTTTACGAAAGAAATTTTTTTCTTCTAATGAAGTTTTATTTTTTGTAGAAATCAAATAGTTTTGATATGAGAAAAGGCCGATGAGTTTAGTTTTTTCGAATTTTTTTCTTGTTTTAGGATTAATATTGTTTGACTACTGTCGATTGCACCTGGTTTACATTCCTCATTTGAAATTTTATTTAATACTTTCCCAGCTATTAAATTACGATTTGGGTTTGTCATAATTTGATTAAGCGAACAGTCTTTGTTATTGTGATTTATTTTTAGCTTTACGTTAAAAAGTATTTTTTTACTTAATCTCCTTGAAATAATGTTAATGATAATTACTTTATAATCCAGAGTTTTGACTTCAAATTTTAGCTTAATTATGTTCATAGATAGATGAATGTTACTTTAAAAGATAAGTTCAAAGAGGTGTAGGATTATGTTTATTTTTCATTTAGGATTTTTCTAATTGTAGTGTAGTTTTTTGTTACGTGCAGCTGGATTCTTACTCGGTAATTATTTAAAAACGTTATCACAAACATCTGCTAAAAATTATTTAATGAATGTAATAAACTTAAACTCTAAAATAAACAGTAACGGTGGTTTAGAGTTAATTTTCATTATCTCTTTGTTTGTTCTTGATTTATCAGTTTCTTCTGAAAGAGCATCATATTTACTGTCATTTAGCTAATAACCTGTTAATTTTGTCTGCTTTTCAGTTATAGTCAGTTATCTCTTCCTCCACCTTTTCCATTATTGTTAACTACTTTCCACTCGGATTCTTGGCTGATTGGTAATAAGTTAGGCTGTGAGCTGTACTGTGTTAAAGAAGACATATAAGGCGGATGTTGTGAGTAAAATAAATTGTGCATGTGTGGATAAGCAATAATTGTTGTAAAATATCTGAGTAGAGGTTTTTGTTGTGTTAATTGTATTGTGTGCTAGCGGTAAATGACACACAGACCATTTCTGCGAGCGTTTACTTTATTCTGATCGTACTGTAGGGATAGTGGGGAGACCGCTAGGTCACAGGTTATCAACGTTACATTCGCGTATTCAAAACGACACGAATACGTCTTCATGTTCTTCAAGAAGCATAAAAATATCTTTTTGGTGTATTTTTTAGAACTAGAAAATTAGCTACATTAATTTTAATTGCAATTTAAATTGAAAATCTTGCCACTTAAAAATAAAGGACCTTAAAAGTCGTTGGCAGTGATTACTGCTACAAATTTACTGCACTAAAGCACTATATAGCCCTAAAAGCAAGACAAATTTCGTTAGCACGGCTGCAGGAGGCACTTCTTGTATGCACCGGCTTATAAAATAGTTAGGAAGGATGCTAATGCATTGCAAGGGAGTCTGTTAGCTTTAATCTCATTAAAACTGCGGCGCATGCAGCCGCAAAGTTGCTCGTCAGGACATCCGCATATTTTCCGGCGGCGTCGGGTTTAAGTTCTTTGTGTCCTCACAAATAGATCTTCGTCATCCCGGTCGCACTAACGAGTAAGTGACGCTTTTACGCCATTATAAAGGCATAATACGTGTTCTTTTTACGCAGTTATTCTTCGGCCCTAGCAAGAAGCCCGAGTTAGCTTTATATTTGTCTGTCCTTTGTTCCGACGTCAGACGACAGTGCACTGGCGCTATTGTTTGCCGGAGTTATTTGCCGAAGTTAAAATGCAATAAATTTCCCGGCGATCCCATATTTACGGCCGTTTTATGTGCAGAAAAAACGTCGCTCGGAATTTACATTCGGCTCTGACGCGGAGCATTAGGTCATAAAGTTTTATCATTAGTTCGCATGAGCTACGGTATGTGCTCCGTAATTAACGCGCTGCATTAGAAATTAGTTAAATGATATGTAAATGAACCTAGAGCAAATTTGCAAGATTTACATACATTTAAGTGTTAGTTATGGCTTTCGTGCCAAAGAAAGCTCGGGAGTAGCATTTCGTACCAATTTAGGTAGCCTAGTGTATAACCCCGATTTTTTAAATTTGGTGAAACATCATAAAAATAAAAAGCGGGTTCCTTGCTGGACTCGAATGTCTAGTGGGTGGTCTATTAAGTCACTAATAAGAATTGAGCACCTACGTTGACTTCAAGCTAGGCGTAATAATGTGGTACTTACCACATCGCCCTATATCAGAAGTGATGCATGGTGATCGGGCAGTAAAAGTGAATATGTGAGGGCAAATGCAAAATTATTTCTCTACACAATCTTCTAATTTAGAAACAAAATTTTCTAACGGATGCGTAATTTTTTGATCCCAATATCGTAATTTAAAGCTAGTTATGACACATCTGCTTTAAATTCTTCTTTTTACGGTCCAAATAAATGATAATCGTAAGGCGACAAGTCTGGATTGTAGATAAGATATTTTATAATAATCTAAAAAAAATTCTCAACAGTTATATGTGATTAGATGTTTGCCATATATTAATAAGGATTTCATGAGCTCTGTCGCAGCCTACCCCAGAAGCGTTAATCTGTAGTCTTCTTCTATTTGAATCTTCTTAAAGATGGTGTTTTCAAATTGTGTTTTCTCAAAATTTCGGGTAGTTTTGCGGACCCCAATTGATAATTATCCTTTTGCTGGTACCTAAGTAAGTGCTAGGACCAAGTAGCCTTTAGGAAATTCTCTTCAGTCATTTATATCTACAATGCACAAAACCGCACGTTATATAAATGATGCAGCATTTTATGAGACCGAAACGAACAAAAGGGAATCTTCAATTGTGTATTGTTAAATAACTTATAGATTTAATTAAAGAAATAATAGTTTGATATGCCACTTAATTATATTAAAATGCTTGACTGGTACTGTTTATGGTCTATAAATGTATTTTTGCGTTTAGAGCCCGAAATGTTATCTTTTCTTCAGGTTGCCTAGAGAGTCTTTCAACAAGATAGAGAGAGCACAAATAATATGCTGTTATTTAATAATAGGGTCACATAACTTATTAGACATATTGTATTAGGATATGGACTATACTATAATACAAGATCAATTACACCGAAAGAAAACCTTTAGCTTTTTTTAATTTTGCATAGAATGGATTACCCTAAACTGTCATTATATACGATTTTTGCTAATTGATATTTTTGTAAGGATTCTTATTGTTGATTTTGTCATAAACTTCTGTTGTTCTTTATATATTCTGCTTTACAATCGTGGTATTAAAGTTCTCCACCATAGAAGAAGAAGCTTCTTTGTACATTGGATCTATTTCTACCAGGGGTTTGACACAATGAAACTGTTTTCATTAGCTTTACTTTCAGGAGTATCCTTTTTTGAATTAACACACTCAATTCTTTAACAACAGACTCAATAAAGAAAATCTAAATAATAAGAAACCCACAAGCTATAAAGTGGTTTTATTTAATTTTTTTTTTGAAAATGGTAAGCTGCAGATCTATAGGATAGCCCTTGACCCGGCATTAGAATAATTTTTTCATTTTGACAATTTTTTTACAAAGAGAAGAGATTGATATCGCTTTGATACGCCACCAAAATATTATTTTCTATAAAAACTGAAAAAATATCAATTTTTCTTCTATTTTTGATTGAACTTTTGTTCGATACTTTATTTCATTAGAGTAATGTCTTCAACTGGTATTTTCCTTGAAAATCTTGTTAGAGGCTCTTTTATTTGAACGCATATAACAGCCTTTAGTGCTTACTATCAACATTCAGTCTTTTTTATAAAATTTTTAACCCATACTTATGTCTGTATCGATATTCCAGTATTCAACATTTTTATTTCTCTTTTTCTACATATTCAAACAAATAGAGATTATGTTTTTCTTTAAAGCTTTTGTTTATATCACAAACTGATTTTCTGCAATAATTTTAAATTGTTCTAGAAGCTACACAATTTAACGTTTCATTAGCCATGTTTCTGTTCCATCCAAATAATTGTCTGTGGCGCTATTAAACAATAGTAACAAATTTTAAAGCTTCTAATAATCCCTTGGATCAAAATAGACAGAAAGTCGGTAATAAATAATATAGTAATATTAATTAAATTTGGCAGCTGAGGATACGTGGAATAATTGTCTACTAATAATAATATCTACTAGAAAACTTTTAATATTCTTAGGACAGCAAATGATTTTAACTTTTGTGGTAACCAGCAACTTTTTTGTCTTTTTTTGACATATCGACGCATATAAAAATCCTAAACCATTCTTTAACAATTTTCCACCAATATTAAGATGTCAGTCTTTGGTATTAAATTGAAAAGAAAATTAACTTTGGGGTTTTCTTCTTTATTACATTTTTGTCGTAAGCTTACATTTGTTGTCACAGCTCCCCTCCTCTCTACTTCATCTCGATTCTCCTTTATTATTTTATACATAATCATGAATAACTTAAATGTCAATTTATGACCAAATTACAGGCAAAGAGTGAAGGAACGGGGTAACTATTGATATATTGACAAAACTTGTAAATGCAGCTTTCAGATTAAAATACTTCCCACCCCGGTGGAAGACAACAAAAGTTATACTAATTCAAAAATCATGGAAATCACTTAACGAATCTTCCTTCTACCGACTGTTTAGTTTGTTACCCTCTATGTCTAAAATCACTGAAGAACTTCTTGTTAAAAGACTAAAGAAAATGGCTGTCGAAAGAAATCTAATTTAGTTTCACTATTTAGTTGACACTATTATAAGAATTTTGAGAAAAAAAGCATTCGACCAGCTTTGGCATCAGAGACTGTTATACAAACCTATCGTATGAAATTTACCTTATCCTCAAGCCATATCTAAGTGAAATGTACTTTTGGGTAAAATACTAGTCAGGGGTATCAGGAATACACACAATAACTATCTTTTCACAAATAAAACTGGTTGTAACCACAACCACATTCGTAGAAGACACTGCGATCTTTGCTGTACATCGGGATTATTGAAGCCAAAACTTTACTGCAGCAAAATATCTATGAAATAGAAAAACGAACTGAGAAACTACGCATTAAGGTAAATGACACAGATTACCTTTACAAAAAGCTGTGGAAGATTACCACCAATAATATTAAAAATAAAATTATACTTACCATAGACAACATAAAGTTTTTGAGTATCCACTTTGACAAATAATTAAAAAGCGCGCGCGCACGCACGCACGCACGCACGCACGCACACACACACACACACACACACACACACACACACACACACACACATATATATATATATATATATATATATATATAATAAACACGAACAACTGGGAGATAAATTTTAAAAATACTACTGCCTGCTACTGTCCGAGGCTTAACTCTCCAATAAATTACTTATAATGTTGCCTTCAAATACAGTATGTACCTATAGGTTACAATTTTGGGAAATGACGTCAAAACCAAATATTAACATCATAGTGCGGTTTCATATTAGTAGTATTGGTGGTACTATGTGCTATGACAAGTTTGTGATGAATAAATATATCTACAAAGATCTAGAAGTTCCTACAGTAAGTGCAGTGAAGAAATAAATTCAGTGTTTTAAAAGACATCCAAACATGTTAGCAACTAATTTGCTCGCTAATAGTCGAAAAACGAGACGGTTAAGGCTAATACGCAAAATCAAATGTCTAGAGTTTTAGAACTCTAACTTAGGATAAGTAGTACCCCAACAAAATCACTTACTATCTTTCATAAAGATATCACTGCTTAATGGAGCATATATCTCTCATGTCGTTACTATTTATTACTATTATTTGACAAACGTATTTAATAGCTTCTCTTATAGATCGCATTGTAAACAATAAACAATAAAAAAACACAATATCCTCCATCCACTAACAATCACCAGTAAGGTTACTGTTAGGTACCTTAAAGAGAAAACTATCAGCTTAAACGAGCTTTTTGAGCTTTTTAAGATCTCGCGTGAAATAATGAACGTCTAATTAAAATTTAGTTAATTACTTGACCTTAATCGATGCTATTTGGGAAGAATAATGCTGAGCGTACGACATATTGCCGCACTCAAAATGTTAGATCAAATCCACTCTAAGCAGCACAGGTAATAAGTAGCAGCGCACTAGTAGTGAAATTCAGATAACGGAATTTGAACTGGATTAACTGTTAGAGCTTGCAATTTTAAGCGTATGCAAATTTCGCTCGAGTACCGCAAATGGGGTGCTGCTAATGTACATATATTATGTCCATGAGACCGCCTCTTGACTGGATAGCAACTCGAGTGCTAGACATGCGTCAGCTAATATTTATTGGTAATTGCTGAAGAGGCAGTGCGTGTCAATCGTAGCTATAATAACCATAAATTAAGACGAGCGAAAATGTGATTGCCTTATTTGAATTAATTTAATTACAGGTTCTATTGTATTTTTACACGTACACATACTTCTACGCTTCTATCTTTTAAATATTTTATAATTAATTCAAACTGCTAGTTTGTCTATTTTATAACGTTCTCTCTTTACTTGGATATAAACTTGCTCTGGTTAGATTTCCTTTAATCCTTAAATCCAGTAGTCTAATCCTTGTTACGTTATCGCCGTAGTTCTGTCTAGTTAAATGCTTACATTTAGGTGATTTTAAATCTGTTAGATGATTTCTCATAAATGTAAAGAGTAACTTCACCCGTTTTATATTTATCAGAGTATCGTTAACGCTGATATATTTTACAGTACTTCTGGAACAACATAAATGATATAGGTGTCAAACAAACCAGGGAGCTTTAAATAAGAATTTTGGCTGGTTTGAATAGATGCGATCTTGCTAGTTGGTTACCAAGTATTTTAATGAATTCTATTTTTTAAGCTTGACATTCGCCTTCTATGCTTGATGGACATGAGTACTAACGCTACTGGTATCTAAGAATCGAAAGAATACTACCATAAACCAGCGTCTGTCTGGTACGACACCTTGCCGTGCATCTAGCACATTTCTCATTTAAAACACCAATTCCTAATTTACAATAACTTCAAGTTTTCCAGAATCAGGATCAAAGGATCGATGACACTAGCACAACTGCCTTCTAGCATTTTGGGTGCATGCGGGACGAGAGTCATATTTTGGCTAGTGCCAAATAAGAAATTAATGTAGGATTTTTTGTTTCATTTTTTTTTTTTATAATGTATCAACATACGTTAACCTTGTTAGCTTGAGTTTTTCTATCAACTTAAACCAGTTATCAAGAGTTATATCGCAATTAGCGTTAATTGTAGGCTTTAGTAGGCGTATTAAAAAATCAGTAAATTATACCATTTTTTTCTATTGGCTTAAACCAATGTCATCGGTTTCATTAACAATATTTACTCCTAGGGTGCATATGATCTGAGGATTCTCAAGAAACACATTGAATATTTTAAAAATTGATGCTAATAAGCTCTCTGTCATCTGATATCTCTATTAACTAAATCATCATATCCTAAAGATGTTAATGGAAACATAGATCAATATTTACTCATTATATTTAAAATTTGTATAATTTTCTGTAATAAGAATTGAAAGCTACTGTACAGTATAAGAAGTTTATGAAAGCTCTTACATCCTACAATTCAAAGTTGTGTAGTCCTAATTTTTTTTTATTTTATACTTGGATCTCTCAGCCTGTATTTAATTATTTGTCTGTTGCAAAATACTCATAACTTGTTTCAAAAATGTGAGTTTCAGACAACGACCGAATCTGCAGTATTATTTTATTTAGTAGAAGGACTGGGTAATTAAATAATTATATTGAGTGTCTGAATTTGGTTTTGTTTCGGAAATCTACTTGAAACCATTTTTTTTTATAAAAGATGTTAGCTAGTATTTTAATCATTTTGATTGTCATTGCAGTTTTTAGTCTCATTAGTATCCACAGCCTTTAATTTCGGCTCTCCTCGCAATAGATTTTAATAACATCTATATTGTTGCTTACACTTTATTAATCCACTACTTCAATGCAATAGGTTCATATTTAGTGTTCTCGTAACAAGTCCTTTTCCAAAGTCTTCTTCTTTTCCAATCCCCATGTGCTACTACGGCTTCGGGTTTCCCTATATCCATTTTCGGTACTGGACTTGATCAGCCACCAGCATCCGTACTTCTATTTTTGCTCTCTTATGTAATTTCTATCTCTTTTCCGTTCATTGCTTTAATATTCCATGTTCCTATTCTTGTCATTGTTTCACGCCGTTTCGTCGTACAGTGATCTGTCCATTTCCGATGGTATCCTCTTATCTCTGGATCATTAAATCCGCCTTGTGGGTAATTGCCCAATAAAGGTGGATTCCGTAGCCATGGAACAACTGGACCAGGTTATACCCCCTGATACTGGGTCGTCGGAACCTCGTTTGTTTCCTAGTAAAGAGTAGTACGTGCAGGTGAGGTTAACATTTGGATGACTAGATGTTGGCGTCACCCCTTACTCCCTCTTTTCCAAGGTAGAGGATCACATTTCATATCATGAGAGCAGTTTATTTAACACGTGAAAATATAACACATCTTAAAGATTTAATTTTTAAAATTAAAGTATCTCTTTAATAGACGCCCAGCTTCAAATTGAGAGAAAACTGTACCAATGAATTGCAACGGTCTTCCATACGGTCACTTAAGAATTCACCATATTGGTTCTTCATGCTTCTGAATTATTTTTATTTTTATTACTTACATTATATACATTTTTCCTTTTTTAAATTATTATTCTTGTATAACAATGGTAGTTTGATCATTAGAATAAAGAACAAATTAAACTCAATTTTATTACAAAAATTAATTTTGTTTTTTAACATAACTTCTGTTCTATACAATTTTTCAATCTACCGGAAAACATTTTCGATTAAAGACGGCAAAATATTTAGTAGACGAATTTTTTTTAAGTAACAAATTATTCTTAAGATTGAAGAACATATAAAAATCCACTTAGGTTTAAGTCTGCATAAAAAGGTAGATGGAAAATTAGTTTGATTCATAATTCGTTTAACTTTGGTATTACAATAACATATCATAATATATCAATAACATATTTAAAAAGTACTTTATTGGACGTCATTCTTCGCCGTTTTGATTGAGTCAGTGTTTTAAACAGTCATGTTATTACTTTTCCTTTTTTAACTAGTTGACCAAGGTAACCTTTTGGATTAGAAAACTGAAACCATAATTTTTTCAGCCAATAAAATAGCTTTTTCCTACTTTAACATGCTTTTTCCTTTCATTGCCTACTGTTTTGTTTGAGGTAAGATATCGTCGCAAGAAGATAGCAATAGCATAGTGCCACTTACTGCATTTTTGATCGATAATCATTAGTCGCGACAATCATCTTGCATTATAGTCTTTTTATGTATAATTTTCATGCACTTGTTCACCTGAAATCCCATTAGTTTTCCATAATTACACTGTTGGTTTTTTTATCCATCGTAGTGACCTGAATTGGGCTTCCTTAGAGGACTTCACCCTTCCATATTTACATTAACTTATCCAAAAATGATTCTCAACAATAGTTCTCATGTACCTCATTACGAATCCTTTTTAAGCGGACAACTTTCCAATTTCTTATTTAAAATTGCTTTATCATTTCATAAAACTCAATGTATAACTTAAATGTATTTTTCTGAAAACTCTTCTAATGTCTACCTCAAACATCTTTGATATGCAATTAATACGGCGCTTTTATCTTCCAGTTTGTAGTATATACATATTTTTTATTACTGAGAGAACGCGGTCTAGTTTTAATAGCTCGTCTGCAACTCCTGCACCTTTTGTTAAAACCACTTTAAGTTTGGCGTTTTTTAATGCCCCCCAACGGGCTCGTACTTGCTTTATAGCAATGATATTGGAATGAGATTTTCCTTCTTATTTTAATAACTTATGCACCTACCCCACCATTTATCATATTTTTACATCGCCTATTTTGCAGCATAATTTAATAATTGGCAGCTGCCAGATTGTTGTATGCTATAATAAGTTGCAAAAGGTGGAGCACTAGAGAGCTATAAAATGAGCTGTCGGGGTCTCGGACGAGCGTTTTAAGCAAATTAGGGAACATATCACGAATTTACAACAAAATTGTCCGACATTGTAGGTAAGTGTAATTAATAATACCTTCATAAGTAGGATTTAAAATTAGACTGCTAGCCCTAATTGGCTATAAATTTTAATTGTTATAACTCATATATGTACTTTATAATATTGACAAGTGATTTGTAAACTAAAAACAGTTTTCTAATAATGTAATAATTTTTATTTAAGTTATTTACTGTGCCATTTTCATGCTAGTTATGTATGAACAAAACTGGTCTGTAATATCTACGCTATGAAGGCTGGAACCTTTTATTACCGAACTTCGCCGTCAGCTTCCCTACATTGTATCTGACTTCACTGGAAGCGTAGTTTGAAACCTGAAATATAGCTCTGAAAACAATACATTACACACAGAAAATTTAATATCAAATTTTAAACGGCACATATTTCATTCCGCGTTTGCAACCAAATACCGCCTTTATTTATCGTTGTTATCTATATACAAATGCGATATATTTAGTGCGGACAAAAACAAATGTCTAAAGTATGTAAGAATTTAAATAATTTAATTTCACTCTGCTGCTAAAGCATTCTGCAACTTTTTTCAAAAGTCCACCTCTTTGTAGGACGTATTTAACAGTTATCTTCTACTTATCTGAATTAAAACGGTTTTTGCAGCTAATTGCCTTTTAGTGAAATTAAACATGAACTCCGTGCCTTATCTGCAGTAGAGAAGGCAAAAACTAAACGAGTGCTTGTTACTCATTCTACTCGGCTGGCCTGGCCTCCCTTAGTTACATTTCAACAGAGCACTAGGTTCAGTCAGTGCTTTGAAAACAGAATTTTTTCGTCCCTTTTAGGATGAATAGGATGATATGGTAATTTATACTGAATACGGTAAAAGCAAATTTTATTTTTATTATTTTTTATCAATTGTGTTCAATTAAATTAATCGCTACAATAACTGATTCTAGAAATAATAAATGAGAAATTCATAAACGAAATCGGTTGCTTTTATTGTAGTTATAGTATAAATAGTAGTGAATAATATGTTAAGTATTTAGTCTTTTACAAAATACATAATTCACTTTTTTAATTATTAACACTTTAATGTGAGCTTTTAAGTAAAAAAGGTATTTAATGTAACATAGACATAATTGTTTAAGAAGAAACAAATGAGTTGGTAGCTAGATGAGTTGCATGTGGAAATAAAGAAGGAAAAACAATTGTGCAAAAGAACTGACAATTATTGTAATAACTGTAATACCAGACTCGCAGAAGAACAGTAAAAACTCTTGCAATAGCATTAAAAATTGCCTAGGGGTATAGATTTGGAAACGAATCCCCAAAGCTCAATTTTATAGACTCAAATAGGTTTAATTATTGATATATAGTTATCTTCACTTGTTAGATTTCTGTTCCTTTTTGTTACATTTGCATTCTTGATCTCATGCTGATAATGGTATGGAGCATTTGTGTTGTTTGGTTGTTGTTGAATATTTAACTTATTTTCTGCACTGTTGGGTTTAAGCATAGTGTGGTATAATTCGCAGCCTTGATAATTGCGAAGTGTGCACCATTACATCAGATGCCTCTGACAGAGGTAGTCGTAATTTGTTACGCCATAGATAACAATTGGTGAAGGTTTTGATATATTATTTTCTGCAGAAATTTTGTGTGTGGCTTTTGGTTTAGAAAAAGAACTGAATCTGTCCTTTAAGCTAACATTTTTGTTTAGTTTTTTCACTCTGGTACCTTTTATCTTCTGCCAAGAATTTTATTTTCATGTTTTGTTGTTATGTTCTTTTCACTGGCAAATGACATTATGATACATTACTGTTGCGACATTTGCGCATTATATGGTAGAACACTGAGTTTATAATTGCGCAGAAAGCAATCGTTGATTATAGTTAAATTCAGGTTCGTTCAAAGCTGGTATCTTAATTCATAATTACAATTGTTCACTCTGTATGGCAGGTGGCGCCGTTCTGCTAAAACAATATTGTTCGCCATTTATTCTTTCAGCACTTTCAACATTATCTTAAAAAAAGGGATGGAAGTCCACACCAAACAATAATCTCTGAAAATGCATTTGCTTTTTATGAGTGTTATGCGAGAATTTTCCAAATCAGAACTGCAGTAATGTTTGTTTGTGTCGTAAATGTGCTTCATCGCTAAAAATGTTTTTGTAAACTGTGATTATTATTTTGATGCTATAAAACCAATTTGATTTCACTCCAGATTTTTGTGCATATGAAGGCACAGGTCTTTAGTAAGTTGTGCATGATATTGTCAATATTTTGCAACAAGATTTTGATAACTATTTGGGCCACCCTTTACTATCAAATTTGATTAAGATAATTTTGTTGATTGACTAGCTTATATATTTGTATACAATATAAATAATTTTTATCGTTATCTAATAATAAAACGAATATGTTAACAATTTTACAATTTTATTATTTTTTGTTTCAGAGCGAGCCATACTGCATGCGCAGGAATTCGAGCGAGAGGCTGACTGGAAACGCCCAATTCGAGGGATACGCCGTTGACTTAGTTCATCAGATATCACGCATCCTAGGCTTCAACTACAGCATTCGTTTAGCGCCCGATGGGCGATACGGATCTTACAACAAACAGACCAAAGAATGGGATGGCATGATAAAGGAACTGCTAGACCAAAAGGCCGACTTGGCCGTAGCGGACCTCACCATTACCTACGAAAGGGAGCAGGCCGTCGACTTCACAATGCCCTTCATGAACTTGGGAATAAGTATCCTGTACAGGAAGCCGTTCAAGCAAGCACCTAACCTCTTTTCTTTCCTGTCGCCCCTCTCGCTCGACGTTTGGATCTACATGGCTACGGCTTACTTGGGGGTCTCCGTTCTGCTGTTCATTTTAGCCAGGTAAACTTATCCTAGTAAGAAAGCTCGGCCGCCTAAGCAGTCTCCTTTAACAAGCTTGTTTAAAACCGTAGCTTTGTCTCTTCTAACTTTCTTCAGGGTAAAGGGGGCAGAGAATATTACTAATTTAAGCCTCGTGACTGCTAAGTGGCAAATTGGGAAATCGCTTCCTGTTTATTATCGCCGCTGTAAAAGCTAGGACTTTATTCAAGTTTCAGGGCAGTTCGCGGCTGCTCGCAACGGCCTGAAAATTTTATGAGGCTGCCGGCCCCGCCGCCCCAGCAAAAGAACTCCTGATGCAGAATTGATCGAGTAATCATTGCAGCTCTTGCTAGGCAGTAAATCAATGTGTTATAGGTTTACGCCGTACGAGTGGCAGAACCCGCATCCCTGCGATCCCAATCCGGACCACTTGGAGAATCACTTCACATTACTCAACTGCATGTGGTTCGCAATCGGGTCGTTAATGCAGCAGGGCTGCGACTTTTTACCCAAGTAAGTCCTGCCGGCTTGATTAAGCGCGCTTGTGGTTGCAGGTTCAGCCCCTACGAATGGGATAACCCGCATCCATGCAACAGCGATCCGGACGTGCTGGAAAACCAGTTCACTTTGATGAACTCGCTCTGGTTCACTATCGGGTCTCTGATGCAGCAAGGCTCCAATATCGCGCCAAAGTAAGTCTCGTTGATTAACAGATCTGTAATGAGTTTGGTGGCCATTTAAGTCTTGCTGCATCAGTGGTGTGCGAAGCATTTCGGACGCAGCTAGCTTTTGTGCAGTTTCATTAATTGGCCAGTGAAATAATCGCAATCGCCACCAGATCGCTTGTAAACGTTAGCTACGTTACAAAGTTTTGCGGAATAATTGCAGGAAACGCAAGCTTTTCAGCTGCAAAAATGTAAAATATAACTGAAAAATCAATTATCTACTCTAAAAAACATCGAAAGCTTTTAGATGCCGCTTCCTAAAATCGGATTTAAATGCATGGAAACATGTATGTAGCGTTAAAATAGAACCAACTCATCAACAGAAGCTGGCATACAAATTTGCGTATAGGTATTATATTGCTTCCACTGCTTAACCTTCACGAATAAAGTTGTCTTTTTTTGCCTTTTCCACTTTAAACTTTTACCGAGAAGCTTAAAAAAGCTCTTAGTTATATTATTCTGCGCTTGTATCAAGCGTTCCTTTAGTTCCCTAACAATATTCAATTTTACATTTCTTTGACGTAAAAGGCTAGGGGGCAGTTATTCAAAAATTTCTAGAGCATAACTAATACAATTTGAATTGCTTCCTCAATTTTTATATTTTTCAGGCTTACAGTAATTTATAATGCTAAAAGTCAGGTGCCTTAATAATTTTGAGTTGCTTTTATTTTATAATACAGCAACTCTCATGTAAAGGATTTAACTTCCACAAAATACGCCCACAAAGATTCCGAGCTAAAGTGAAATAAGTGCTTCTGATACTAACCTTTTGTTGGTATTGGATTTGAAGCGTTAAATTATTTTATAATATTAATCGTAAAGTTAGCTGCAGCATTTAAATTAGCAATATGTTATTTTTTCATTCCAAATTACACGACACTCATTACCTATACAACGCATCACAAAGCGGTTTAGTAAATCAGAAAGTTTAATTCTTTTGAATCGAAGCTGGACATTATCTTTTTTTTTTGAAATAACTCCATTAATGAGTTTAAGTGGATAATATAACGGATGCTATATTTTCAAATTTCGTCTGCAATTGAGCTTAAGTTATGCTCTTCTTAAGGTAAAGGTCACGTGCACGATTTTCCTCCATTAACCTTAATACGCCATATATTAAATCAAAGTTCTAGTTCTTGTAAATGTTTCTGAAAATAGTGCTGTATAGGGTTTAGAGTGGGACGAAAGTATTGCAGTGTCATCTGTTAGCTGCGGTGGTGGAAGTGCCATGGAGAGAGTAGGAATAGTGTCGGGCCTGCTTTGAGGCACACAACTATCGCCATATTTTACTAGAAAATATCAGTTAGATATGACTTGATTACGAATAACAAACCCTGATGCCACATTTTATTAAAAGCTTGTACGACATCAAAGAAGAGCAGCAGTGTCTGTCAGTAAAATTTTGCTAACAAGTCAATTTTGACATGGTTTTTCCAAAAACAAAACTGGCGGTCAGGTATAACGTTATGTTCTAAGATTATAGGTATTACTTTCCTTAAGAGCAATTTTTAAAGTCCTTGGGCAAAAGTAGCAGCAGATTTATTGGTTTCTATGAAGTCAGGTCGGTTTGGATATGAATATAATCCCAGCAACTCTTCGCTATTCTGGAAAACTTCTTGCACTGAACTGACTTTAGTAAATAAGCAATTATCTTAGCGCTGTGGTCGTAATTAAGTCATAACCAGGCGATTTTTGTAGATTTGATTTTATCATCACAGAAATCTTGATTTGATTAGGTTTAGTGAACACAGCTTAATTTCTTCTTCTAGTATAACTAGAATCAGTTGATGTGAAAACTGTTTCTAAACGATTTACAAAATGAGATTCTTTTCTTTATTACTTCTTGCCCAAATGAGATTTGCAAGACACGAATGGCGTGTTTGTTAGCTTTTGTTTTTTTGTCGCTCTCCAAAGAAAGTAGCATTCTATAACTTTCGGACAAGTGTTGTAGTTAATTTTTCTCGATTTAATTTTGATATTTAAAAAAAATTGCTTGAGTTTCAATGTTATATGGTTGGATCTTTGTTTATCATTAGAGTGCCTCATAGTCCACTTTTTTGCAAATTAATTTGTGTTTTTCTATGATCTTGTTCTGTACTATAATGGGATAAACAATTTGATAATATTTAGTGGTGTTGCAATTCACGAAGAATGTTAGATGATTTGATTAAATAATTCTATTACAGCAAAAATGGTCCTTTTTATTTTAATAATACAACGAACGCCCTTATGTAAGGTTGAGACAAGATGCAACTTGAAAATCAGAGTGACATTTTTTACGATACAGAAGTCGAATAAAGCAGTCAATGCTTAGGTTTATTTGTAGATGCATAGTGCAATCCACTATTGTTGAGTATTTTGACAATTTAGTTGGTCGAAAATCCGACTTCGGTAGCTTTGCATTGTAATCGCTACCAGAAATAAACCAGTTACTCGAGCTTACGTTTGTAGAGGTCCATTTTGTGGTTGTACTGCTGAGATTACCAGCGGTCCATTGCAATCTTCTATTACTACTGTGGCGACCTAAAGATATCCTTAATTACACTTAAAAAAATTGTAGTGCTTTATTGTAAAAAGTTGCCCTACTGAAAACCAAATATAAATTTTAAATAAAACTACACTAAATTAATTAATTTTGTTACTAGATTTTTATTGAGTATTAAAGTATTCAGTTTTCGATTGCATGTGGAAAATTATGTCTGGCAAATGTCCATCTCGACTGCAGATACAAATTTTGGATCTTTTCACAGATTCTTCGACTACACATCACACATGATAAATTTCATTGGTCACACGTCAGATTTCGTGCTTGAGGTCATCTACTGTTTATAAATTGCTAGCGTAGATCGTGGATTTCAGAAAACCCAACAAAAGAAAGTCGCAAGGTGTTAAATGACCAGATCGCGCTAAACTTCTGTAAAATTATGCGACCAGAAGATAGTTGATATAATGAATTAACGGTGTTTTGTAGTGTATGACAGGTCGCACCATCCTGCTGAAACGACATTGTTCCGGATCTATGTTATCCAGTTGGTGCCCAAAGATTGGGTTATCGTATAACGGTAACAGAATTTCCAGCATTATCTTTAAAGAAATATGGGCTTAGCGCACCACCCACTCAAGCTCTCCACTAGAATGTAACTTGTTGAGGGTGGATTTACTTTTCATGAGTTACGTGATGATTTTCTGAACTCCAAATGCGACAATTTTGTTTCTTTACGAACACGTCAAGTTGAAAATGTGCTCGTTTGCTAAATATGATTTTTCGACTAAACTGAAAATCTATTTCACGATGTTTTAAAAAGAAATTGATTAATTATCGTCAGTTGAATTTTATACTATTAAGATGCAGGTTTTTAGTGAGTATTGTTCAATTTTCTTAGTTATATTTTGATTAACTATGATAATAAAAACCTTACACTATGCTGATACTCACAAAGTCTTTCATTAAATTTTGCAATTAGTCTTCGGACAGTTTTGATACATTATTTTGTTTTAAAATACCACGGGGTTTGACCTCCGAAAAGTTTTTATCGAATTTGTAATACGCTTTAAGAACACATAACTTTCTGTTCTTTTTTCCTTATTATTTCCCATATTTACTAATCGAAAAAATTTTAGATAACATGTGATAGCGCAAGCCGGCAGTAAAACAAAAAAGAACATAAAGATTAAATCCCACGTTTAATTTGAACGAACCTTTGATGTTGCATAACGTATATTGTCTTGGAATTTTGATGTAAATACGATCCGTATAGCGATATAAGGATGTTAGCATATAATCTATGCAGTGGTGTGATGAAAACGATACAAGCTCGCTTTTGTGTTACACATTGACATTCCAAGCGGCTATTTTAAGGTATGGGTCTATTACTTATTTTATTAACGACTGTGGTCCGTAGCGCTAAGCTATTGCCCATCTGTTCCGTTAAGGTTCTTAACATTTGTTTGCACGTATTTCCATACAAAATATATACACCGAAAATAGCGCTTACATTTAAGTACACGAAAGATATGTAGAGCCTGTGCTCTTCAACCTAATTATCGATTAAATAATTCGCACCACAAGTAATACAAGAAGTTACATAGAACAAGGTCAGATCAAAAACTTATTATTCAGACTTTTCGGAAATTGTAAACTTTATAATTTAATATTAGCATAATAGAGCAGATATCAAGTATAAGGAGCTCTAAATTTAGTCATAGGAAGAAATATATACTTAAATGCTAAAATTAGAGTATACAAAACTGTATTTAGATAAATGTTAACCTATGTAGCAGAGATACGATGTGACACCACTCGCACTAAACAATTGTTAAAGCCTCTAAAATGAAGATGCTAAGGAAAATAATGGATACATCAAGAAGAGATGGATTAAAAAATAAACATGTAAGAAAACAGGATCAAATATAAGCAGTTAACGACTAAATACATTAAAGAAAAATATAATAAGACAAAATTGTGTTAAAAATGGATATAATAGTTCAAAATAACAGGAGATAAATCACCTAAAAACGAAATGAAGTGTTGGAAAACTTTATAACAGGCGGAGTATAACCTTACGAAGAAAATAAAGAAACAAGAAGAAGATTTGTTAATTTCATGTAAATCGTTTTTTGTTTCTTTCGCTTATTGATATGAGTTGGTGCCTTTGTGGTATGTCGTAATGAAGTTGTTGCTTATACTTGTTTCATATGCAAGCATAAATAGAACATGGTTGGATCAGTTGGAGCGAATATAGATTAGTTTATTTGCTTTTTAACTGGAAATATATGTTTTGTTCAAGTTCCTTGTACACTAGGCATACTTTGTAATTTTCGGGATGATTTACAAAACGGTTTACATATTTAACGGCAGCATTTCTTTCTTTACACTAGGGTTTAGCAATAAGGTGGTTTCCAGTACATTTAACGTACCTTTAACCTTTATTGCAAAAATTTATGCTGTGTCTAATTTTTTTTTGCATTTATCACATCGGGGTGTTTCTAATTTCACAATCGAATAGTCTAATTTCCTTATTGTGTACACATTTTTGTTGTTCTCGGATGATTTTGATTAGTTCTATAAAGAGAGGTGGAAGTACTTTGTTGTGCTTCTTTGAGTTACTTTGGTGATGTTGGTGGCATGTCCAAGTGTTTGTAATTCTTCTTTCCGTTCTTTGAAATTAGTGGGCAGATTTATATTTGTTCTTGAAAATTTTGTTAATTGCGCTAATAAGTAAAAAATTCATTGTTTATATCACCTTAGCCTTAATTATGCTGGTGTAATTTACAAAAGCTTTTGGTAAAACTTTTATCTAATCGTTATTTCTTATTTTTTCGGCATTTCAATGACTTTAACATTTGATAGAAATTTGGAAGGTGGTTTGAGTTGATTCCGTTTAATTATCATTAAGAAACTGAAATCGAGAAAATTAGCCACTATTCTGATTTTGTGGTCAACTTAGATTTCCTCTGAAGGTAGTCATTTACTTTCAACTATTTGCCGATAAAGTTACGAGAATGTTTGGCTTCTTGGGGGGGGGGGGGTAAGGTTATTTGTTGCCGTATACTAATAATTTGGAATATATTGAACATGGTGTTTTTATCGTGCAAATTGTTGATAACTTTGTGCAGGCACGATCTGGTTGCTAAAATATGTGTCTTGTACGCGCTTAATATGGCCGCGCGATTAAGACTCTTGGTCACGGTGCGGCCGATTCAATCCTAGAGTCAGATGCTTGGCGAGTACCCTATTGAGTTACTAAAAATAATTGAGTATGCGCATTTACTTCAAACAAACAGCAATAATGTGATCGTCTAAGGTATGGTCTTTGAGTAGAGAATATGTGAGGGCCTTAATGTTGTATTGATTACTGGAGAAATAAGTTATTTAAGCTGCATATTACATAATAAATAAATAATAGTATAAATAGTAATGACTATAATAGTCGCCAGCGTGGTCGCGTGGTTGAAGCGCGGGCTGCGGTGCGGATTAACCCGGTTTCATTCTTGGAGCTTTCTAATGTCTGGCGGGTGGCCTACTCGGTCACTAAAAGTAATTAAATACTTCCGTTCACTTCGAACAAAAGGTTATAATGTCTAAAGTACGGTGCTCGCCACATCGCCCTGCATCAGAGATGGTGCGCAACAACCAAGCAAAGTGGGCGAACATATGAGAGCCTCAATTTTCTCACTTCCTAAGCCGTGCTACCAAACGGGACGTTGGAGCCTTACCCTCATTGATAATTATAATAACTTATAAATATATAATAATCGTATCCATGAAAATGGTCGATGGTATGACAAAGTTTGGCTTTGCCACAGAAAACTGAAAATTTCCGCAAAGAATATGTTTGCACTTTTGATATATTGATCTATTAATTTTATTCCCATTCAAATGAATTCCCAAATTTCTCATATGAATTCTTATTAGACTTTGATCTTTCGCTATCATTTTTCTACCTTTTTAGTATTTTTATTAGGGACTACTTATATATAGTGGCTTACTGGTTTAGCTTAAATAATTGAGTAATATTTTAACATAAACACAAAAAGACGAAACTGTTGGTATATTATTAATAATTCTTAACAAAAATTTTCTTTCCAATTATAGGTCATTACTCCAGCTTGCAGCTTGGTAACTTTTTACTCAGCATACTAATGATGATCAGTTGCAACCGTCGATCCCACTGCAATAAAATCTAGTAAAAATTTTTATAAGCTAAAGTACGTTCGAGAAGTAATGGGACTGATTTTCTGGGTTCAAGCAGAAAGGAAATGTTAAACAAACGATCCGACCCAGCTCATTTGCTTTTAAACCTTTGCAAAATGCGGAAGGTTTTGCAAAACGGACAATTGTTTGGGTGTCATGTTACGGGTTAAAATACATCGCAGCGAGACACGATAAAATTTTACTTTAATCTTTAAAAAATCGCCAACCAAAGAACTTGGTGTGATACAGAAAGCCCACGAGAAAGGTGCTTTATCGAAATCACAAGTGTTTCTAGTGGCATAAAGCATTCAAAGAAGCTAAGGGGACGTCGAGAATTACAACAAGTAGAGCACTCATCAACGTCTCAAACTTCAGACAATGCGGCTAAGCTGAAAGTACTTTAAGACTTTGACCGACATCTGAGTGTTTAGATTGTTAACAAATAAACTAGGACTTTCAAAATCCATTATGCATGAAATCGTTACGACAGAGTTATATATGCGGAGAGTTTGTGCTAAATTTGTCCCCAAAGTTTTTACCGACGAGCAGAAGAAAAACCACATATCAATTTCTCGTGAGCTCAATTCAGCTTGAAACAACCCCATCTCAGGACTGTTAAAAATGTGCAAATTGCTGCGACGAGTGCTCTGAAAGACATTCGAGTTCAAGACTTTCAGGCAAGATACGATGCGTAGCAGACCGCTGGCAACGGTGTATTGATGCTTAAGGATATTATTTTGAAGAATATTTAACGAAATCAGCCTCATAAATTTCCGGACGTACCTTTTATTTGCATACAATGTGATAAACTAATATTATTGTCAAATTATGAGAAAAAACGTATTTGTAGTGATAATTGTCTCATTTATTAAAGAAAAAATTGTGAATTTATATTTATAAGTTCTTTCACTACACCGTTAGGTAGACAAGAACAGTGTTATGTAGGTACATAAATAAAAATATTAATATTAATAAAACTAAATAATGGGTATACGTCTAGGGTCAGTTAACAATTCCGAGCAGCTTTACAGTTTATAAATTACAGAAAATTAGTAATATTTGCTATTTAATATAACGTGTAACGCAACTAAAAGTTCTCCGTTATTAACACTTCTGGATATAGTGTTTCCTCTAGAATAGATCTCGTGGCGCCTCGGTAACGCCGGCATGTTGTCTTACAAGCGCTAGTGTTTATATTTTAGAAGTTAGGCGCTATTAAACCTCCAGACTACTAAAAGTTTAATTTTGGCTCGCATCAAGCTTGTAAAAGAGAAACACTCCGATGTGCCCCAAATCAACGAGCAGCGTTTTATAGAGCGTAACTCGCCGAATTTTCTTTTCCTTCTTAATTGTTTGAAATAACTAAAACGTGTTAATCCTAATAAAATAATGTCCATGTCTGTGATTCAAGAAATTTCTAAAGTCTTTTAAGCAGCACTTTATAAATGAGTTTTGACATTATAAACAATAGTGGCATCGACCTATAAGATGGAACTTCACGTTTAGATTTTTCAGGTTTTGGTATCATAATTATCTCCGCTGCTTTCCACAGCTGCATTTATGAGATGAGCAATTTTTAGTATAAAAGTTTTAAAAATAATTGCTGTGGAACTTTTGAGCTTTTTTAAAATTTACATTTTTTTAGATTACAGTTTTAATTTTTTTGGTTTGGAATTATCTGTTTGATTGTTTGGATAATTCCTTCAAACATTATTTGTTCATTTCCATGTGTTCCGTCCGGCTGAAATTTTATCTAAATATTTGGCAAATATTTAAGGTTATTGCTCATTTCTTTGCGCGTAGTTACCATCTGCTTGTGTAGTAGGGGGATATGTTTGATAGATTCTTTTATTTTTTTAGCCACCTTCCAAAGAGAGTAATCGGTACTAGAATCGTTGGTCAATTTTCTCAAATAATTTTGTACAGATTTATCTTTGGGTAAGTTTCTTCAAAATTGTTTCTCTTGTGGAGCTCTAGTCTAATGCCACTTTTTTTTTATTTTCGTTTTTCGATTTCAATATTTTTAATTTCTTTAGAATAATTCTTACATACTATTTTATATTTTATTTGGGGGTGCTTTTCCATGCATGTTGAATGCAATTTATAAATTTTTTTATCTAACTGTTCTTCGCATTTTAGAGGGACATTAAATTAGTTTTTCATTTAAGGAAAGCATGAAACTTTCCCAATCAGTATGTCTGTTAACTAGAACAGGATTTTTTCTTTAGTTAGTAATATTGGGGAATGATCAGAACTCAAGTCTATTTGTACATTTCTTACAATAAAAAGACAATAAGGTTGGTAATTTATTAAGATCGGTATGTCTGTTTTCCAGTAGGCAGCGTAACTCTAATTTTAATTTTTTAAAATTCTTTGCCTTTAGTGTTTATTAGCGTAAGTCCCTAATGAGTTTTCTTGGAGTTAAAGTCTCAGTTTACCTTGAATTTATTTCCTAATAACCTAAGAAAATCTTGGTTTTGTTTTCTTTAGACGAAGGGCTGTATATTCCTATTAGGACAACTGAGTATTTATTAGTCGTTAGCCTAACATCGGTGACTTTTACTTCTTTAATTTTATAATTTTGTTCTTCATTATATTATAAGTCATATAGCTTTGACTGTTATTGCACTGCCTCCCCGAGCAGGGTTTAAGGGGGGTGGTGGGTATAGTATATTTTGTAACTATTAAGTTTAATGATGTATAATTCTCTAATAAAGTATGTCTCAGATACAAGACAAATATCTATTGATTCACTGTCTAGGACTATTTGTAACTATTGCCGATGTTACAGAAATTTGCTATTCCATGGTATAATTTTTATTGTATTGTCTATTAACATTTTCTTTTTGGTATATTCTAATTTCTTGAGCAAATTTAGTGATAGTTGCTTCTTGCTTATCAGACTTAGCAAGTGCGAGTTGTAGCGTTTGATTAATATAAATCTTCTGTTACTTAACTTTCTTAACTCTGTGTTCGGTTAACTAGGGTGGCCAATTTAAGCGGTTCCTTGAACGGTTTTGCTGTTTGAGTTGCAATCTTGTTTAAATGTTTTATCATTCACATTTTTATTTTTGAGTATTTGTAGTTCAACTGCTATACTACACCCACGGTAATTTACAGAATATTTACCACCGCAGTGTTTGACGTTAGAAGCTTTTTTGTATCTTTGGTGTGGGCTTTTCAGTACACTTGAAGCATTTTGAGTTTTAGTTGCAACATTTCGGTGTGTGACTGTAGGCTTGACAATTTTCTCACTGCCGTACTAGTTTAGATTTCTTAAGGCTTACATCTCAACCCTACAGATTAATATATTTGTTTTTAATTTCATATATTTTAGCAATATCTCTTCGGCTTCAAATGACAAGACGAAACTCTGTAGGCTTCACCATCACTTATATTTACTTTCATACTATCTCCACTTAATAATAATTGATTCTGAATTTATTAAGTTAGTAGGCAATCATAAAAAGCTTTACAATGTTTGATACCATTCACTACAATCAATGGTAGAGGAGGTATATATTTAATTTTATGGTGGAGTATATTAGAGTTGCTTCGTTGTTATTCAAAAGGGTTTAGGGAAGTGTCCAATTTACGTTTTTTTTTGTTTTATGTCGAACTCTTATCCGTTCAGTTCTCTTGGCGAGTTCTTTGTCTGTAAAGTACTCCTTGTTAGGGCTTTTTAATGCAGATTTGTGTATATTCGTTATTAATTTCTTGATTGTTACTTGTAAATTCATAATTTTCATTTGCCCTACTTCGTTAGCAGCGTTTTGCCTTTTATTGTAGAGCAGTTGTTTTTCTTTTTGAGAACAATTGTAATTTTCTCTAGGAAGGTAGAAAATAGAACAAATAACGTACTGAAAATAAAATCAACATCAGTAAGCTAAAAGGAAAGGCTTACATTACCACTGAAATGAAATGCAGTTAAGAAGCTTACCATCTAGTTCCTTAGTATTGAATGACTATTTGAATTCTTTGGTTTAAAGTGAGGCTATTTATTATAAATTTTCAAAGTTTACAGTTTTTCACATGAAGACACAAAGAAATGTCAAAAGGAGTGTCCTTTTTAACCTCTTGGTATACTTTGTAATTCTTTATCGTTTTTTTTTTTTTAAATAAGTGGTCAACATATTGATAAAATGTATTGGGCTCCCAATATTTTATTTATGAAAATTAGTAATTTGCATTTTGCTAACCACATATTCATTTCAGGGCCGTATCTACAAGAATGGTGGCCGGAATGTGGTGGTTCTTCACGCTCATCATGATTTCCTCCTACACGGCGAACCTCGCCGCCTTCTTAACAGTAGAAAGGATGGACTCCCCTATCGAAAGCACCGAAGATTTGGCGAAGCAGACGAAAATTAAGTACGGCGCTCTAAAGGACGGCTCGACGGCGTCGTTTTTCAGAGTAAGCCCCCTTTTAAATTATCCCGCAGCCTAGCGAAGCCGTTTATTGTTATTGTTTTTGTGTGAGCGCGCCCGCCACTTCTGACCCGCTTTCCTCCCAGGACTCCAACTTCTCGACCTACGAGCGGATGTGGTCGTTCATGGAGTCGGCGAGGCCGTCCGTGTTCACCGCCAGCAACGCCGAAGGCGTCGAGAGAGTCATCAAGGGGAAGGGCAACTACGCGTTCTTGATGGAGTCGACCACGATAGAATACACAATCGAGAGGAAGTGCGAGCTGACGCAGATCGGCGGCCTCTTGGACAACAAGGGCTACGGCATCGCCATGCCTTCCGGTGCGTGAAATACACCGGCGCAAAACAGAGGCCACTACTCGTGCTTTTTTAGGGTCGCCTTTCAGGACGGCGATAAGTGGCGCCATCCTCAAGCTGCAAGAGGAGGGGAAGCTGCACCTGCTGAAAACGCGCTGGTGGAAGGAGAAGTCGGGCGGCGGCGCGTGCAGCGTGAGTGCCCTGCTGAATTTCACCATTTCAGTTTGCAGCATAATTTGATCTCGCAGGGATAAAAAGGCATAAAATAACGCGTCATATAACAATATTTTAAAGTAGTGCCGGCAACGGACTTCAAAGGGAGCTCCAATTTGCAAATTCTTTGTGTAAAAAATGTCAGTTTGCATTACTAGGGCCTCTTTTCCAAGCCAGCGGATGTTATTTTTAAATTTATTATTGTTCTTTTACTCATGGGATCAGAATACAAATGTGCGTATTGTGAGCTAGACATTTCGGCAGACCTGATATGAAGAATTCAAAGTTACAGAAAAATTGTAGCTAATAGATTTAAAGATTTACACGTAGGTGATATAAATTATAAACCGGAAATATTTTTTCTTATTGAAGCATCATAAAAACACAAACATATAAAATATAGAAAAATTATTTTTTAACTTGGGTACATTAAATTTTTGTCGTTTAAGCAAAGGATACTTGCAGGCTGATAAATTTTCATTGCAGATACAATGTTCCAGTGTAGTCCAGAACAAATTACGAAGGCAAACATTGTTGTAAATAAGATAATAACTTCAGAAGTAATTTCGGCAATGTTTAACATTGAACAAATTTAATATTCTCTTTAGACACTTTTGGCTTCGGGTAACATCAGTGACCTTTAGTCTCGACCTCTCCTCGTCCTTTCAATAGTCTTTTTATTAGACTTCTATATATTAAAATCAGAAGCCTTATGTAGAGAGTAATGTCGTCTGTCTGTCAGTCCGTTTGTTCTTTTATTTTTACTTTCCTTATCCTATAAGGAAAGTAATGTAATCGGCGGAAATTTGACCTACCCAGTTTTTCGCACTTCTGGACGAATTATAGCCTCAGGACACCAAAAAAGTTGGTTTGGGCCATTGGGTCGCGAATCTAAACGGTTGAAGATACAAAAAATTCATAAAAATGATTTGTTATCACGCATACATTTGCGTATTTTTAAGCGTTGTCCCTGAACTGTAACTTTTTCCAAAACAATAAATAAAGTAGCGAACCGTTAGTAAGAGGTAATTCACAAGCTGCAACTCTGTCGGTTTATATTTAATTTACCCTTGTACCAACAACCAATGCAATCATTTCCGTTTCAAGCAGAGAGATGCAAGTAACTGAATTTCAGGATGAAACTACGAAGACTAGCAGCACAGCGAATGCACTGGGCCTTGCGAACATCGGAGGAGTCTTCGTAGTCCTCATGGGAGGCATGGGTGTGGCCTGCGTCATCGCGGTGTGTGAATTCGTCTGGAAATCCAGGAAAGTAGCAGTGGAAGAGCGGGTGAGCAGCATTCTGCACGACACGTAGCTATAAGCTTTGTCCGTAGAACAGCTAGGGTGTCCAATTTATACAGCAACTACTCTTAGGTTTATGTTGTTAGTTCACTATTTATCGAAAGTTTGCGTTAGGAAACAGTTGATAAAGCAACTGAGCTCAATTTTACTGCGTGCATGGTGTATGTCCGGCTGTGTCGATCAACGTTCTGGCTAATAATTGTAAGCAGCCTTGCCCGCGGGGTATGTGTGCTGCATTTGTTACTTTAAATTTTTATAATGTGTATGGAGTCATCGAAATTACTTGAAGACTAATAGTTCAAAATAAGGTGCTAGCAGGACTGGCACTTTAACTGTAGTTTAGAGAATTTGTTCTAAAAATGGTTGTTATAGTTTATAACGAAGACAGTATTGTTACAGCCGCGCGTAAACCGAGCTTTTAGTCCAAGGTGGTAGGACAGCTTGGAACAATTAACGAATTTTAAGACAATACTGTTGCTCGTGTGTATGAAGAGTAGGAATGCAACTTTCGCGTATAAGTAGGCACACATTAAATGTGAATTTTGCCAGATAACTATCTAAGATTGTTTCGTGTTGTCTTGCTTTCGCATTTGTTTGGATAAGTAGGAGGTAAGTAGTGAGAAGAGTAGAAGACTTGACTCTGCGGATTCAATTTCAAAAGTATCCTCTGAAAAAGCAATGGAAATGCGTCGATAATAATCCACGAGGGGGAATTAGTGGTTTTATATTTAGGTACTGTTTTTACTGTAAACTTGCATTTTGATTTCAGTGTTTTTTCAGGCGCATTTGCTGTTGTAATCTAAAGCGTCAAGAGGACAGATCCTTCTTATTAGCTGCGCTAAAAAATATATTCTGTTTTATTAAGCTTTCGTAAATACAAACATTTTAGTTAAATTTGACTCGGCTTTTTTATTTTTAATTTATATAATTAAAACCGGCGTCATTCATCTTACAAGCATTATCAGTTCATTCAACCGCGTCCTCGCTGGCTGTCCACAAAACAGATCATTTTTCCGGGAGCCACTGCGCCCGTGCCTCGCATAGTTATGAGCTTTTGAAAGCTGCCACGGAACACTTCGTTTCGCGCGACGCCAACAAGATTATTATTAATTGTCCGGAATGGTCCCGGCTCCTGCCTCGCCTCGTTAATCGCTTACGCTATACAAATTCATAACGAATTTCGCAATAGCAGTTTGCACCCGCGCCCGCAGTCGGCGCATGATGTGCTCCCCGGCACGTTCGCCGAACACGGGGCAAATTCGATGTACCCAATTTGCCGCATCACAAGTGAATTCGAGTGTTAATGTGGCAGAAATTTAATTAACGATCCCAACAGCCTACTAATCATCCCTTGAAGGTGTCATTAAGTATGTTGGAAGAAGCTGCGAGCGGGTTACATAACGAAACTATCGATTTCCTCGGAATTGTTTGGGGGAGGGGGGCTACATCGAACATTTTCATTGGGTTTCTTAAAAAAAGGAACTAAACGTGATTGCATCCAAGATACAGTTTGCTGTCTTGGTTGCCTAAACTCAATCATTAATTAAATTTTTTTAAAAATACTGTAGTACATATTTAAAAGAAGAGCTCTTGGCACTGTCCAAGAAGTCTTCTAATACTGCAACTTCAGGTCTTACAATGTTTTCATGTAACTCTAATCTTTTTCTCTTTGTTACTATGTGTTTGGATCCTCATAAGACTATGAGGGCGAAGATGCATTTTTGGTTGGGGAAACTATCAGTAGTAACACTCTTCTTGGTGGATTAAACAAGTAAATTGGAAACATTGTGTCGGTATCTCTAATTAAATTATTGTGTATTTTTTTAAAAAGATAAGTTGTTGTAATATTGCTAGTATATATAACAACAAAAAGTAAAGTAAATAGAAGAACCGTGAACAAAAGATACAAGAAGACGAAGCGAAAGCTTTTATTAAAATTCTAATATTGTGTGACTATGTGCATATTCTGCGCAGAAGAATATATTGGGGGTGGGGGGTAAAAGAGACCCTAATATTCAACTGGTAGCCACTGTTCTTACAAAAAATAAACTTACATGTAACGTATACGAAAAGTAACTATGTTTAAGGGGCAAAGTAGCTGAAGTATTGGGGAAGGGAAGATAAATTCGTAAAGTTTTAGATGCTAAATTTCTCTGATTTGAGAATTTAATTTTGTTACGAAATTTCGCAGAATTTTTACTTCTCTGGTTATATGATGTAATTTTTCATGAACCACGAGATATTTAAGAGTTTTCTTTGGCAAAGAGCGTGTGGGGAAAATCATTTCTGGCCAATCTTTGTGGATTAAACAGATGTCAAAGTTCTAAGTTCTTTATTAGCAACAAAATTACAAGCTACTATAAAAAATATTTAAAAAAGACTTCTCATTAATATTACAATCTTTTTTAAAATTGTAAAGTACCAAAAGGAAAGAGATAAGATTACTAATTAGGAAGTTGTGTATCTCTAAGATTCTGATTTTCAAAGGAACGATTACCTCTATGATTTGGTAACTTAATTCAGTTGTTCATTTGCAAGTTCTTCAAGGCTATCATTTTTTGTGTTAAAGCGGTCTTACATAAATTCGTTTGCAGTTGTTAATCATTATTTCATTCAATATTTTTTTCGTATTTATTGATTTGTGTATCTTGGGGTTCATGAATCATAAAAATCCAACAATATGCTTGAATATGCACCACAGTCACTAAGAGGTCTTAACTCTATTGATAACTTAAGAAGCCATTCGGCAATAAAGTTAGAGGAAACATAACTAGTTCAAAATTGTATTGTGAGACATGAAATCCAAAGTCGATCTTAGTTGAAAGGATGCCTCATCGGCTAAAAGCGATAGTAAAATCAATAAGTATCTCTTTTAGTTTATATGTTTTGTTCTTTAAACTGTATCCTTTATTTTGTCCAGAATAAAATGCGGTGCCTGTCTTAAAAGCATTGAGTTATATAATACAAAAAATCTATGTATTTAGTGAAAATGTTGTACGTAGCTTCAGTCTTCTTCAAAGCAAGCACTTAGGGATCTTCTGGCTTCTGTCTGCACATAGTTGTAAACCCATGTTTGATCCTATATTTTTACCTCTTTGAGGGAATGTGGTCCATTAGTAGCAGTCATTGGCCACTGCAGCACAATTTTCTTTCTGTTCTGTCAACAGTAACTTCGGAACAAATTTTGCCGCGACTCGTTTCATGCCTAGGTTTTTCGTGAAAATTTCACATACTTTAGTTTTTGGTATCCATAGCTTATCTTCCAGTTTCAGACTACCTTGTTGATTGTAGTCCGTACATTTTTTGGTGTTCTGCGTATTGCTAATTTTGTAGAAGAAGGATCACTTTTAGCAGATTCTCGCCCGTCTACAATTTTTTGTACTACTTTTCTGTTTGTGCTGCACCCAATGTATTGTACCAGACGGTGATTTAATCGACACATTATTGAGATATCATTGAGAGAATATCAATATCAAATTATTTGTCTACCAAATTATTTAAAGAGACATATACGCCTCTTGATAGTATCGTTATGAGATATATCATAGAACTGTGTTTATATGAGCTGTATAGTTTTTTTTTAGACTTAAGTGTTTCATAGTTTTATATACACATTCTTGTCTACCACGTACGTCATACTAAACATCACTTAGATAATATTTCCAAAGAGAAGTTAAGAAAGATTATTATAAATATATAAGCTCTTAAAAATCTTTTGTTCAATTCAAAAATTGATTTTTACACTGTCAGTTATCCTTAAAGTTTTAGATCCATAGATTAATAATTTTAGGATAACATTGCACATGTAAAAAAAATTAATATATATATATTTTTTTTAAAAAGTATGTAACATATGAAGAAGAAAACGAAAACAGTAACGTAACTTTTAAATTGAAAGCAAAAGAAATAATGTTCGATATTAATTCTACAAACACATATGGTTCTGGAAAAGTTTTCTAATACAAGTTCAGTTTTCATAGTTATTTCACGTACTTTCTACTGCACCCTAAGCACGTCTGCATCCTTTAAAAACAGTCGCCGATAACTTTCTCATCATCCCACGCTATTAGGTCTTTCTTTTACATGTCGTTATTATCATCAACTCTCGTAGATTAAGCCTTCTGACCTGTTCCAGTTCTTTGGTGAACTTTTTTTGTTTACACTTCTGTCCGGTGATTTAAAAAGTAGAGCCTGTTTTATAATGCGGATCATTGTCTATTCTTAGAACATATTGGTAGCACTTCATTCTATATTCTTCGATTTATTCATTCACAACAAAGATATTAAGCACTTCACCGATGGTTTGTTTTCAGTGGAACAAAGTTATAAAATTTTTTGATTTATTTTAAAAATCCTATATCGATGGCCTTTATTTTGCTTTTATATTTGGTTGTAAGGGTCTATGTCTCACTGACATATATAAATGTAAGTACAGCCACCGTCTTATAGAACTTTGTTGGTGTGTTTTCTTACAGTGTTTTCCTAGAGTTTTCTTAATTGTTTCGCACATTTTTGAAAATCCTAATAATTTATTTTCGATATTTTTGTTGAAATCGTGTGCGAGATGTCCCAATTGAGGTACTTGAAATGCCTTACCTGTTCAGCTACTATGTTGTTCAAGCATACCTTTGATCTTATAATTTATCCGCCTTAAATGTATTTTAACTTAACTCTATTTTCAGATATCTCACAATTTTATACCTGTGATATGAGATTAAACAAAAATTCGGCCTTCGGTAAATCTGTTTCCGAGGTTGCAATAATAGTTTTATGGTATTTATAGAGTAATTGTTATACAATTGTATACTTTTATGAACTTTTATTTTTTAGTTCTTAATAAAGTCATCAATGTACAGGTATATGTTATACGTAGGTAACAGATAACACCCTTGGTGGTCTATCTTCTTAGTTAATATAAATTAGCTATGTGGCTTCATCCTTATAATTACTTGGATATTAAAATGGTAATGCATCTCTTGATGACTTTATTTCTAGAAAGTACTTCTTCTTTAAACATCTCATAATTTTTGACAGGCAACTATATTAATAGCATTAATGTATTCTATAAATCTTCCATATTGTATTCGGATCTTTTTTCTATTATGTTTTGTATGATAAAAACTATATCGATATACGGCAAGCCTTGACAAAAACCATTTTGTTTTTCTTCAAGTGATTTTTTCTTTTAATAATTATTTTGGGTCTACTATTTAATAAACTTGTTGCTTTATAATTTAAGAGATTGCAAGAGACCATTCTTTTGATAAAACTTTTCATTTTAAACGCGTGATCATAAAATGTTATAGCCTGAATTTTAATATTTTACCCCTGTACTTCGAACTTCAATTATAATTTATAATGTCTATTCCAATTTACTTATTGCATTTTTTAGTTCTTCTAAGGATAGATGGCCAACACACTTACTTTCTGTTTCGTCAATTTCTGCTGCATTGATAGCTAGATTATGTCAAAGTTCTTTGAATGTTTTTACTAAAATTACATTTATATAAGTTATATCATTTTCTTTTAATTCAAGTGTTTCATAAACTTAAGTAGATATGTAGTCTTGTATACCGAATACATCATATTTAAGCTCACTTATATCCTTCGATCTTCTTTTTGAATTTTGAAAATGATTAATATAGTTTTTATTTTCAATTATTTGTATTAGTTTTGTTTGTTTTATTGCTAATATTTAACTCAGCTATATTTAACATGTTATTCATTCAAAGAAGTTTCCGAGGCTGTCTCCAGTATAGTCACTACGCACGATGATCTTGGATAGGAAGAAACTCAGGCCTACTCAACACTATTGTTGCTACACCTACCCCTGAACTTAAAGATCTTTCATCTTCTTTTTGACTATTTTTTGTGGTATTACGATGTTGTTAAGACAGCAAGATTCTCAATTTTTAAGCTTATAATGTCGCGGCACCATGGAACGTGTTGTGCCATTTGGTAATTGGTTAAGGCTTGTAGTACCCAGACTGCTCTCACTTGAAATAGAACTACAAAATCCAGCCAGCTACGCTTGGCTTCTATAGAGAATGCAAGTGTTATGAACCTTCTGTAGCAATCGTTACTATTCTGCAGCTACTTTTTCCAATGTGCTTTGAGAATGTCGCAGTCGCCTTGCTTGTTTGCTTGGTTTCTTGCTGTTATTCCTTCCGGTGTTCGTTGTTGTCTTGCTTGGTTTTCTACTTCAACATCCTCCAGAGTTCTTTGGTGAGATATATGTCGCCTCGCTTTATTTATTGCTGCTCTTTCATCCGCAGTCTGCTCACTTCTTTGTTTTCTCATGTAATTTCGGTGGTGCTCAGCTGTTTGTACCCGTTCCATGCCAAAGAATGCTTATTTGCAAAAAAGAACAGAAAAACTAAAACAGTGGGTTATAAATAATTTAATTTTAATTTAAGTTTTTAAAATTGCAATGTGCTTTAAAGATACGACGATCGTTCGTGTATTTCCCCGTGGCTCCGAACGCGTTACTCTGGCAATCAATGCTTTTTACACGGGGTCGGGGGATCGGAGACCGGGGACCTCCGCATCGCGCGTTAAAGATATTTAGTTTGGTGGTACAGAAATGTTTAAATACTCTTCTGTCTGGCCATAGGTAGGTTATATCTTCGTAAAACTCCAGAATTTTCCTAACATTAGTGTTCTAAAACAGTCATTTTTTTCAAATTGCTATTAACAGTCAAACCACGTGCAATGTTTTAATGTTCCCAGTTTTTGGGTTTTCACCAAGATGATATCGCAAGATAGTTCAGGAGCAACTAAGACTCAAAGGTGGTCCATGAGGTTCCGATGCAGGTTTATTGCAATGTGCAACTATCATTTTTTTCAAGTTTTTCACAAGAGCTCAATACTTTGCGAGGTTTTGGCAAGACTTAAGACACATTAAGGAGACATAAGTGTGCACACATGGCATAAATAATATTTGGGAGGATAACAAAATGGAGATCATCGACACAGCAGCAGTGATTATTTTATGAAGTAATTTATTATCTGGAAATTTGTAAATTATTTATTTTATTACAAAATAAGTGCTAAATAAATTCTTCTATATCTTTGCTTTAAATTTTTGGTTTTTGTTAATGTACATTTAGTCTTATCTGTAGTCTCTTTTACTTAAAATATTTTTTAAATATATGAGCAGCATTTTTAACTCTAATATACTCTGCAATGTTAATTTTTAATGTAATAATTGATAAATTTTTGGTACTTTACTTTTTAATTTGATTAACTAGTATTAATACAGAATATAAATGTTTGTTACAATATAATTTGTATTTTATTTAATATATTCACTTCTTTTAATATTGTAAAACGTCATATGTAAATGTATTAATTAAATTGAAAACATTTATCTATTACTCTATGGCAAAATTACAATTCTGACAAAGAAGGTTCCGCAGTATCAGAAAAACAATCCAACCTTTCTTTATTTTGTGTTTTTGCAACAAATTTTTAAGACAGTTGATCAATAATTTGACTAATATTTTTTAATACAATTTCTTATTTAAAACCTGCGCATTTATGTTTTGTTGTTAATATTTTTATTATATTCCACATTGAAATTCTATTTGTATCAGTATGTTTTGTTCGCTTATTAACAGTCCGACATTTTTGTAATTATTACTTTTTTTTACGTCATTTTTTTAGCTAATCCTTTTTTATTCTGTATAATACCTTATTTTTGTGGAACTTAATTAGATGTTCAATCAAATTTATGATTATTATTTTGACGTTATGTAAAGTTTAAGGTGTTGCCAAAAAAAAGTTTCTTATTTTCTTATATATTTTCCTACACTGCGGAATTTATCTTGTATGTAAATATATATCTAGTTGGCAACTGTGTTGAATGTGGATAGTATCAGGTAGAGTCGAAGATGACTATTAGACTTAGAAGACAAATAAAAATATTCATCTGGCGTTCTAATACAATTCTCCGTCGAATATCTTGCTTTATTTGCGTTTAAAATTCTCTGTTCTATACCACAGATATATAGGTTACTAATAGCTAATTCCATAAATTTCTGCGGGCATCAGTTCTACATAAATAAAAGTCTATCTAATAGACAATAGACAATCTAAGATGTTACAAAGTTTCGTAAAGTGTCTATATAAACAGGTTTGTCGATATATAAACTGACAAAAAAATTGTTCTACTAATGTTGGTGCTGCGATATGAGCTGATTACCAATTTTTCCTATTTTCAAAGGAAATGTAATGACATATAGGGTATACATTGGCTCATTATTTTTTCGATATTACTGTTCAATACTAACGATGGCAGCCACTTTATTTGTTTTCTTATGTGCTTAACGTAAATTAGCATTATTAAAACGGATAATAAAATTGGGTGAAATATATAATCAAAGTTTTGACTTCAAAACAAATATTTAATTTATTTTGTATGCTACAACGGCCTTCATACTTCCCCTTCTCTTATTCCTTATACTCTTATGAGCAATAGTTAATTAATTTTACGTAGAAAAAACTTATAAAAACTAATGTATTTGAAAAGTTAGTACCTAATCCTTAAGTATGCTTGTTTGAATCGTTTTAAACGTCTGACTTCATCACCACTACGATATCTGCAATAATTCAATATTGGAGGTACCAGAAGTCTCCAGAGCTAAGTGGCGTAAGTCTACAAAGCTTTAATATGACCTCATAGACCAAGATTTTATTTTGTAATAAAAGTTGAGCTTCCTCTAATTAGCGAGTACATCTATTTCAGTGTTTGCCCTAGCTATTCTCTTTTCGGAAATATATGTGTACGCCATGTCGTTCGCTTATCTAAATGGAATTCAAGATGGTTAACATGTCTTGCTTAAAATAATGGTATACCATTTAAATTTATCAGTGGATTTGTTTTAGTAGCTCGTATTTTCCAAAGTTTAAAGATTTTTGGATTTTCTTTAATTTTAGTGGTAAATTTCTAAAATTAGATTATGGATTTTTACGTGGGACGAATGCGGCTTTATTATTTGGTGATAAGTAAATTCACATGTGCAGTAGATGTAGTACGCTCTCCTGGGCCACTCCAGTATTTATGATATATTATTTTGGCATTTTACAAGCAAATACTGTGATGTATGTGTTAAGTTCAATTTTATCTTGTACCGTAGGACTACATACTAGAGCTTTTTTAAGGTTTGATTACTATCTATAAAGACAACAGTTGAATATCTTTTGCTTTTCAGGTCCCTATTTATTTAATTTACAATCTTATGTATCTTTTATACTTATAATTATGTGGTGACAGCTTTTTTGAATTTAAATTTATTTATAGAAAAATTTATTTGAAAAGATGATTCCAGAAATGTTAGTATTTTACTTCACAGATGTTCGGCGAAAGATTTTAATTTTTCTTTATCGTTTCCTACACCATTTTCATTAGATTTAACTATTGATTAGTGTGGGCTCTTTGTTTTTTTAATTTTTTTCGGTAGCTGACAGGCTGCCATGGTAGTCTTGAATTCTTTGATTTGTAGTTTTGCTGAGAAGTGCTTTTAACTTTTTAATCGATTTATTAAGTTTTTATTTATTTTCTATATTTTAGCTCCCTTTCGTTTTTTGCGTAGCTCGTGTTTGCAAGCTACCATTTTCTTTTCTGTTGTGTGCAGTTCATTTTGATGTAATGTGACTTGCCAAGCTTTATTTTGACTAACTTGAACTAGAGTTTATAATAAATCATCTGATTATGCTTTAGTTTTTAGGTTTATTAACAAATTCAGATTTTTCTTGGATATATTTGTATGTCTTTTTCCAATTTCTGCAATTACGCATAATTTTTGAATGATCATAATCTAGATGGAATTTAAGCTTCGTTTGTTTTAAATTGATTTATTATGTACCGTAGGTACATTTTAAGAACACAATAAGGGTGAGTGGGTATGGGAAAAATGATGTCTGGACATGTGTGGATCTGTGAATGAGTCCGAGCAATAACTCAAAAACAATTCAACCAACTTTGACCAAACTTCACAAACACATTCAGTAGATACATGGGACCTTCCCTATTTAATTTCAGCACCAACGGTTAATAATTAAAATAATAATAAAACATAACCTTCAAAAGAACACTAATTTCATTTACTACGGTACGTAGGTCCAAACATTTATGTTTTTATTTTTTAATGTAGTACTTTTGCTCTCCATGGTGTGTTTCTAGCGCTATAGTCTCTGGTTGCTCTAAATGGTTTTATAATGTTTGGAAAAATTTATCATAACGCTCTTTTTTATTGTTAAGTTTGAGTGAGCACTATAAAGAGCCTTCTATAATAACATTAGCTATTTGTAGAGTATCATTATTATTGCACTGTAGCATCAGCGTAAGTTGTATCATATATGTTTAGTATGCTACTATGACAGTGAAATGTGCTTCATTATGTCAAAACATTTTTGTTTCATTATTATCTGTTTCTGAATGTATCTCTTTTTCTTCCACTATGTTTTCTTCTTCCCTAATATGGTGTACCTATCTTCTGGATAGTCCTCCCAGTTTGTGCAATTTTGAGAATGTGTTTTGTCTATTTTGTTTCTTTCTGTCTAGTTATCATGTCCTGCTCACCTCTAGTGAACATGGTTCAGTCATTATAATTTTTTATTTATTACTATCATTAACAAGTTCAGCATAGTATTATTTGTTCGGTTTATTTTTTAGCACTTTTCAAATCATTAATGTGTGTGTGCAAAATCGGTTGGATTAAGTTACGTTTATTTTGCTGTTGCTATTGTCATAATAATCTAGGTCGAACAGATTGTGTTGTATTACCTTTTTTACAGTTGGAAATTTTATTTGTTGTAGCTGCTTTTAAACATTAAATCCTCTGAAGCTTGAGTGATGATTACCATCGTAATTTACGCATTTGATTTTTCTAAGACACTGACTGATTAGCTGAGATTCTGTTTAATTTACAAAACGAGGTGGTTCTTAGTATGATTGAATTGGGCAGAATTTAGAAGAAGTTTAGGATTGTAAATATTTTTGCCTTTTAGTTTCAAGGGAACAATTACATAAATTAAACGTACTGTATAAGAAATAAAGAAAATTAGAGAACACTAAAAATTGTATTAAAAGAAAACTGTCGCTTGGCATTAAGTCCAGTTTTAAATCCGGTTTAGAATGATTTCCTGCAGTACGAATAATCACATCGGAATGCATTTAGACATTAATCTATTTTTTAGAACCTCTTGTCTGTTGTTGTTTTAAATTTAAACAAGACATTCCAGACACATTTATCGAGTCATTGTTTGGGCCAAGCTCGTAAATATGCGAGAAAACTATTTTTGAATTTTTCCAATTTTCTCAATTATTGCCAGATTTAGGTCAAATTCGACACATATGTTTGTGACGTACATACAGTCTAAAAGTGTAGGGGATTGCTTGAGAAAGTGGATAGAAATATATAAATAGTTAAGAGAATTTCTAGACCTTTTCACTTAAATTGTATTTAGATCGACTCACTGCATTACAAAATTTGGTTGCCTTTTGAAAGCTTCGCCACACAAGATTTTTTATTTAACGGCATATAATAGAATGGAACATTAAAACAAATTCTAAATATAAGTTTTTTATTGTTTCGTGGGATTTGTCCTCTGTCGCATAAACATAAAATTTATTTTTTATATATAAATTTTAATGAACTTGCCTGAAATGTTCTCAAAAGCTGCGCCAATTTAAAAATTGTCGAAATTACTAACAAATAACAACAAAGTTTGATTTGCATTAATCTGGAAAAATTATTGGATAATAAAGAGCGACACTTGTTGTTAGCTTTTGTTGACATACAAATCGTAAATGTATGAAAACTGCGATCAAATAGGTAAATGTTGAGAACATTCCAGACGGCTGCATCCGCTCTAAGACATCGACGTATTTAATCAATGCCTTATTTACTTCTAGACTTCATTATGTGCTGAAATGACGTCAGAGTTGCGGTTCGCTTTGCGATGCCACGGAAGCTCTAAACCAATTCGCAAGAAGAACAAAGCGAACAATGCCAACCTGGGCTCGGAGGAAACCCGTTTTCCTCATCTCGGTCCGTATCCCGCGTACGGTTTTGTTATAGACAAGGAACCTCTGAATTGAATTTGTTACCCATATCCATATTTTTGTAAGTCCCTTGCTTCGTTTCGAGCCGCCCTTAGTTTTATAAATCTAGACATTTGTAGTTTATTGAAAGATGTGTATCTGTGTGTTTACCGTCAGCAGGAACAGTTGCGCGAGTTTAGGTCGTTTACAATCACGAGTTTGAAGTTCTCCTTTTTATTAAAAAGCATAGTAACCTATCGTGAGAAGTATTTAGGTAAGATGTACATAATATTTCATAATGTAAATACAATAACAATTATAAAAATAGTTACGCTCTTCATCTTAAACATTTTCAGCGTCTAAGTTCGTTTCTAATGTGTGCAGGCACAGGTTGGTGGTTGCAAAACTTCTAAGTTGCGGCGACTGAAAACTGTGCAGCGAAACACAAAGTAAATACATGTGTCGCTTTAAATAGATCAATATACAAGCAGAACTTCTTGCAAGCGTCAGCCTGCTCCTATTTTGTTAACATTGGATTTTGCTGGAAATCGTCCAATATTAGAATCGTTTGAGCGGAGCTCGTCCAGCGCAGAACCGAAAGCAGTTTTGCGTTAAATATATCTGGTTTTCCATGTTCACGTCACCTTGTAAATATCCATAGCGTGTATGTGTGCTACTTGAAAACTTTGTATTGTCACGTAAACAGACTTTCTATTTGTGGAATAATTATAACAAATACATTTTGTTTTGATTATCATTTTGCCTCCGAGTGTGTTTTGAATGGTTCTCAATAAATTTAAAAATACTTCACCCCATATGCATCGACTCCTATCCCGATAAACTAAAAATAGAAGATCTGTTGAGACGCCGGTGCCAGTAGCGGCGGTGAATCAAGCCGAATCAGTGCTCCTACGGCAGGTTATTGTAAAATCTTGGATGCTGTGCCAAGGAAAATGTCTGCGTTTATAATTTCCATTTTTCTGAGCTGTGCTGCTTGGAATACTTCCGCCCAACTATATGTAGGTAGGTAAAAAAATGTATCGTAGAGAAAAATGCACTGCAACAAATAAGCTGTCAGTTTGATTACATTTCTTTGATAATGGAATCTATATTTAAATGACTTTTCAGGTGGTCTCTTTGAAGAAGGAGAAGCGAACGACGAACTGGCGTTTAAATTGGCGGCTCAGCTAATAAATGAAAATAATGGCGACCACCATTACGGCCTAGTGCCCGTTTCGAGTCGCACCTTCCACTTCAACACGTTGCTCGTCTCGCGCATAGTCTGCTCCATGTTTCAGTCAGGGGTTGTGGGCATCGTGGGCCCTACTTCGCCCCACACGTCTCCCCACGTAAAATCGCTCTGCGACGTAAAGGACATCCCCCTCATCGAAACCCACTGGGATAACGCGTTGCAAAAGAACCATTGCTCGATTAACTTGCATCCGTACCCGCCTGAGTTAGCAAGGAGCTTCGTTGAGCTGGTGAAGGCGTGGGGCTGGAAAAGCTTCACGATACTTTACGAAGACGACAGCAGCCTGCTGCGCATAGAAGAGCTGCTGAAAATGTACAATGCAACCCAACACACCATAACATTGCGGCAACTGCAGGCCGACGGCAACCATAGGAACATTTTCGTCGAAATGAAGAAATCTGGAGAGAAATACTACGTCATCGACTGCTCGCTACCGCTCCTGGAGGAAGTTCTCAAGCAAGCTCAACAAGTTGGCATCATGACGGAACACCACAACTTCATCGTTTTAAATTTGGACATGTTCGCGCTTGAGCTATCGCCGTACAAGTACGGGGGAGCCAACATTACCGGAGTTTGTATGTCAACTTTTACATAAAATACATGTTTGAAATTTAAATTTTAGATGCGTCTGGTAAATCTAGAAAGTCTAAACGTCAATGTTTCACACATCGCTGAAAGATTACAGAATTTAAGAGTTGAAACTGGATTAAAGCGCGAAGCAGCCGGCCAGCTTAAAACTCAAAGCGCTTTAATTATAGATGCAGTTCACTTATTGCACTCCACCTTAAAAGAACTCCATGCTACTAGAGGATTAGGTGCAGAGCCCCTATATTGCAATGACACTACCAGCTGGGAAAAAGGTTCCAGTGTCATTAACTATATGAGGGTTGTAAGTGATGACCTTATTCCTAACACTCGATTTTATACTTGATTTTACTTCAGAAAACCATGGAAGGAGTGACGGGCACAATTATGTTTGATATAGAAGCGGGAGTCCGCAAAGATTTTACCTTAGAAATTGTTGAATTATCCGCAGGAGGTCTTATTAAAGTTGGTACGTGGAATTCCAAAGAGGGGGTCAGAACAACTAGGATTCACAACACCGAAAACGTTATCATATTCAACGAAGAAAACCCGCTACAAAACAAAGTCTTTACGGTTATTACAGCGTTAGTAAGAGTTTTTGATAAGTCTATGTCTTTACCCGACAGCCATCAAAGTTACCTGCTTACAGACACCCCCTTATGGTATGCTAAAGTATGTCAGTAGTACATTAACCGGAAATGACCAGTATGAAGGATACGGAATAGATCTAATCGATGAACTGTCTCAAATGTTGAATTTTAATTACACTTTTGTAATTCAAGCCGACGGTGCTAATGGAAATTATAACGCAACTACAAGAAAATGGGATGGTATGATAGGGGAAGTGATAGCAGGGGTATTAAACTGCACAATTTTAAAGGGAGTAACGTTTATTTTACTTTATAAACTTTCTAGAGGGCACATTTTGCTATAGCCGACTTGACGATCAGTTCGGAACGAGAAAAAGTTGTGGATTTTACTATGCCTTTTATGACTCTAGGTATGGACGCCTATAAAGCGAATTGATAAACGTATTTAATGTCATCATTTTTAGGTATAAGTATTTTATACAAGAAGCCAGAACCAGCTGCTCCAAGTTTGTTTACGTTCGCTTCTCCATTTTCAGTGGAAGTTTGGATATTGCTGTTAATTGCTTACTTGTTGGTTTCGTTCAGCTTCTTCGTGATGGGCAGGCTAAGTCCAAGCGAATGGACCAATCCGTATCCCTGCGTTGAAGAACCCGAGTATCTAATCAATCAGTTTAGTTTCAGAAATTCGCTTTGGTTCACGATTGGTAGCTTGATGCAGCAAGGTTCCGAAGTAGCTCCTCTGTAAGTACAGTTCTGCAATAATTATGTTTGGTATAACTAAAAATTAACAGCATCGGCGGTTTTTTATTTCAGTTACGAGCAAAAACTATTTCAGAGGCATTTCGACCCGAATGGCTGCCGGAGTGTGGTGGTTCTTCACGCTAATTCTGGTCTCTTCCTACACTGCAAACCTGGCTGCATTTCTGACGATTGAAGAGCTCGTCACCCCTTTTAATAATGTGGAAGGATTAGTCAAGCAGCCGGACATAAAATACGGCGCTAAAGCCAAAGGGGCTACATACAAGTTTTTTCAGGTATGGGGTACCACAATGTTTTGCTTTGTCTAATTGTGAACTTGAAGGATTCCAATTATTCGGTGTACCCCCAAATTCGAGACTACATGAACAAGCACCCGGAATACATGACGGCTGTTAACGAAATCGGCGTCAGCATGGTGGAAAACGACAACTACGCCTTCTTTATGGAATCTACCACCATCGAGTACGTAACGGAGAGGCACTGCAATTTGACGCAAGTCGGCGGAGCCCTCGACGAAAAGGGATACGGAATAGCCATGCAAAAAAGTACAAGGCACATTAACGATGGTGCTTAGTTAAGTTGGTTGTTTTGCAGATTCCAAATACAGGCATGCGTTGACGGAAGCCATTTTGCAGCTGCAGGAGTCGGGCAAACTGGAGGAGCTGAAGAGAAGGTGGTGGAAGGAAAAGCGGGGGGGCGGTACATGCGAAGTAAACTCGGTAGCTGATGCTGGAGGCGACTTTTCATTCGCTTGATTTGCAGAAGCGCCAGCCGATAGCCACGCCACTGGACTTGCAAAATCTGGGCGGCGTTTTCTTCGTGCTTGGCGTGGGAGTAATTTTTGCAATACTAGGCACTCTCGTAGAAATGGGTATGCACTCGTATCGGAAGTCTCTTAAGAAAAGTTCCTTGTTTAAGAACGAAGTACGGAACGAGTTGAAGTTTTTCGTCAAATTTAAAACGATGACCAAGAACATCAGAATGCAAAGAGAGAGTACCGATGACAGTACCTTTACAAGGACTAGTTAGGTCTTTAACTAGGTTTTACCAATTTAATTTGTGTTTAATAACATTAAATTATATCTATTTGTACTAATTTTTTTTAATAAAACGCTAAATATTCTTAGTGATTCTTTATTGTATATCTCAGTTGGTAAATGATTAAAAACTATTATAATTATTACACCGAACCACAATAATAAAATTAAAATGTATAACCATACTTGAGCTAGTTAGCACAGATTAGTTAAGTACTATATTTTTGGTAACAAAACGATTTTGATTAATCTTTTGCAAGATGAGACAAATTTTGATTTTCGGACGAGTTAAGCTGGTCAAACGTTTTTATTGCAGAAGAGTTTGTTAGCTTACAAATTAATTAAATTTCCTACCAGTTGTAGTTAATTAAATAAACATCCAGGTTTACTTGTCTTGTAATTAGTTGGTTAATAAATTAGGTAATTCGGAATTATACTTATAAAAAAATTTCCTTTATAGGTACCAACGAAAATAATTCGCTTATTATGGTGGTAATTATCGTATCTATGGTCTGAGTTAGTGCAGGTCCGATTTCCTTCTCCACTTCTTTCCAGTTCTCGTTCAAAAACTGATTCATGTTATTTCCTGCAGTATAGCGTGATATATATATATATATATATATACTTATTTCAATTAAGCTGACACTCACCTAAGGTCGAATCTCCTCCGAATAAGTTACCAAATTCGAAATACGCCCTTTTCGCAGTATAACTAAGGGAATGCTTGGTAATGTCGATATATTTCTCACCTCCTCTCTCTTTCAGCGCGAAATCAAACTGGTAGCGGTACACCCCACCAACTAGGCGTATTGCCAAAATAAACAGACAGCTTTCAGCAGAAAAGTGACTCACCGAAAGTGATGTTAGTCGGCCCGTTTCCTGTTATAGGAAGTACAAGGATTTTTCCCTTTATTTCGTAATGCGACACCAGATTTGCTCGCTCGATGTTCACAGTAATGGAGAAGTGCTGCTTCTGGAGGTCTATGCTGTTAATGTAAAATTTTTTTAATCCATAAACGCCACAGCGGAAGCGGCTTACTTCATATCCTTGATTTCGCTGCCATCGAATCCAGAAATTTCGCACTTGGTTAGTTTGATATCGAGGTTGCCACTGTTGAATTTTATTTCAGGAACTTTCAGCGGCGTCAGGCTGGGGATCTTGTAATTGCTATCACCTGAAAAATACATTGAAAACACCAGTGAAGAACGCTTCGGGCATTTTTAACCTTTCACGATGGTTTGGAGAGCATCTTGCCCATGCTTAATGGCGCATTGATTTAAGTTTGGATCCGATGCGCTGCATGGCTTTATATAGTTTGCTGAAAAGCGATTAATTAGTTTTTTCATACCTTGCTTATAAATTTCAATAAAGAACGTATAGTAAAGACATGTTTTAATATTTTTTTTACAAACGAAAAAATGCTTACGTAGGCCGAGTCCGCATATGCTAGTAAATGTAGTAAATAACAAAACCGTTAGTAAAATAAATGTCATTTTGTTTGTGTAAAAAGCGCAGCTTTGCTGAATATTAAGATACTGGAAGCTCTGTGTGGAATCGCTCCTTTTATAGTAGGTAGGTAGCGGGCTTAACCTTGACCGGCTTATTATTATGAATATTTCTTTTATTGTTCAAAGCTAGCAATTCAAAAATTTTCAAAAGGCTGTTTCGGCTGCGTTACAGCGCTACTCGTAATTGCAACCAATTTTGACAATTGTAATTTATATCTGAATCATGTTATAAATTTATGCTACAAAATACGCAGCACAAATAAAATTTTCCGCTTTTTAACGCAATACGGTCATAGTTTGTATAACATTTTTTTAGTGCTCCAGTTAACTAGATTATAAGAAAAGAAGCTTGAATTGATTGCGCGTTATAGACTTAATTACTTCGGTGTGATGAAACTGATATATTTAATTTACAATAACTGCAAAAGCTACATGCTCCTGTTATTCCCTCTTGCGCATCTGTTTCTAGCACTTTTCATCGAAACAAGTAGGAATTATAAACCGCTAACAACTTGATGTGTTCTTTTGTCACTACAGACCTGCATTGCGGAGAGTGTGTGCCTGCAAAGATTAATTCATTTTTTGACTTGGAAGGGCAGCCCAAGAACAAATACAAACAGCTGCATCAAAAGGTCAGATACACCGAACTTCTGCAACCTGTGATTAACAATACCTATAAGTTATTTCAGTATTTATATCTAATTGTAAAGAATTAAAAATGTTTTTGTTGTATAAAGAAAATTAACAGTAATTTTTTTTTTAATAATGTTCTTTTCAGTTAGGAAGTATTTTTTATACTTATCTATAATTATGACGTTTTAACGGTGAAATTAAATGCATTTCAATAAACGCAGTCATATCTCTAGTTTTAGTTTTGAAGGAACTTTTGAATGTACCACATGACTAGACATAATATGAGACTATGAGTATGACTATGTGACTATGGCTATGACTATAACTATTACACCACGACTAGGACCATGAGAATATGATTGGAACTAACTAAGAAATTATTACTATGAAACTATAAAAATATGACTATGACTAATATACCCTGACTATAACTGTGAGATTGAATCTGCGATTATGACACTATGAGACTAAGACTATGAGGTTAAGAGTATAACTATAAAACTATGACTATCACACTACGACTATGACCCTGACACTATAAATATAAAACTATTACTAAGAGACTATGAATATAAGACTATGACTATGAGACTATGACTATGAGACTATAACTATAAGACTATGACTATAAGACAATGACTATGAGAATATGACTATGACTACTACACTATGATTATAACTATGGGGCTATAACTTCGAAACTATGACACTATGAAACTGAGACTATCAAACAATAACTATGCCTATTAGACATGACTACACTATGAGATTATGGCCATGAGATATATCTATTAGATTATGACTATGGGACTATGAATTATGAGAAAATGATTATGAAAATATAAGAATTAGACTATGACTATAAATATGATACTAAGAATTTAGCATTATGACACTAAGAGAATGAGACTGCGCGACTATGAATAAGGCTATTCAACCATGATAATGATTATGAGAATATGACTATGGGCTATCGCTATAAAAATATAACCCAGAAAACTATGACTATTAGACTATCACTATGACAATTAGATTATGACTATAACTATTGGGATTACAAGTTTCGGATTATGCCTATGAGACAGAGACTATGAGACTATGTCCATGAGACTATGACTGATTATTATTAGACCATTACTATAACTACGATACTACGAATATGACAATTAGACAATGACTATTACAATTAGATTATGACAATTACAATTAGACTACTTCTATACCTTTGGGATTGTGACACCGTGAGTCTATGACCATTAAAGTATGACTATGAAACTACGATCATAGAATTATAAACATGAGACCATGGCTAGGACTATTAGACTATGACAATAACTATAAAACCATGATTATGAGACTATGTCTATGAAACAAAACTATGAGACAAGACTGACTATGAGACGATGACTGAGAATATAACTATAGTAGTATAATTAATTATAAGGCAAGACTGTGACAATAAGACCCATAAGCATGAGACTATATTATGAGACTATGACTATGAGACTATGTTTAAGATACTATGGCTATGAAACTATGACTATGAGAAGACTATGATTATGAGACCGTGACCATTAGACTACACTATGAGACTATGATTATGACACTGTGACTATGTGACTATGACTATGATACTGTTACTATCTGACTGTGCTATGATACTGTGACTACGACTACGAGAACATAATTAAAGGACGATGACTGTGAAAATATATTTTGGTGCTATGACTATTAGACCATGACTATAAGAATGTACTGTGAGACTACAATTATGAGATTATGAAATTTTGAGACTACGAGGCTATGAGATTGGGGGGTACGAAAGTATAAGGCAATGAGTCTGTGAGACAATGAGACTATAAGACAGTGAGACAGTGAAAAAGTGAAACAGTGGTCAGACTGTCGGCCAGTCGGCCAGTCGGACAGTCGGACAGTCGGACAGTCGACCAGTAGGCCAGTCGACCAGTCGGCCAGTCGGACAGTCGGCCAGTCGGACAGTCGGCCAGTCTGACAGTCTGACAGTCGGCAGTGCAGAAGGACAGTCGGTCGACAGTGGACATCGGACAGTCGGCCAATCGGACAGTCGGACAGTCGGCCAGTAGGCTAGTCGGCCAGAAGGGCAGTCGGCCAGTTGGACAGTCTGACAGACGGACAGTTGGACACTCGGACAGTCGGCCAGTCGGACAGTCGGACAGTCGGACAGTCGGCCAATCGGACAGTCGGACAGTCGGCCAGTAGGCTAGTCGGCCAGAAGGGCAGTCGGCCAGTCGGGCACGGACAGTCGGACAGTCTGGACAGTCGGACAGTCGGACAATCGGTCGCGACAGTCGGCCAGAGGCAGTCGGACAGTGCGTAGAGTCGGACAGTCGGAAGCGGACAGTCGACAGGGACAGTCGGCCCGTCGGACAGTCTGACAGTTGGACAGACGGACAGTCTGACAGTTCGAACAGTTGGACAATCGGACAGTCAGACAGTCGGACAGTCGGACAGTCGGACTGTAGGTCAGTCGGACAGTATGAAAGGCTGACAGTCGGACAGTCGGACAGTCGGACAGCGGACATCGGACAGTCGAACAGACGGAAGTCGCAGTCGGACAGTCGGGCAGTCGGACAGACGGACAGTCGGAAAGTCGGACAGTAAGCCAGTCCAACAGTCGTCCAGTAGGCCAGTCGGACAGTCGGACAGACGCACAGTCGGTCAGTCGAACAGTCGAAGAGTCGAAGAGTCGCACAGTCGGGACAGTCGGAAAGTCGGACAGTCGGACAGTCGGACAGTCTGACAGGCTGACAGTCGGCAGTCGGACAGTCGGACAGACGGTAGTCGAACAGTCGGAAGTCGGCAGTCGGACAGTCGGATCGACAGTCGGACAATCGAGACAGTCGGACAGTCTGGACAGTCGGCAGTCGGACAGTCGGACAGTCGGACGTCGGCAGTCGGACAGTCGGAGAGTCAGGGCAGTCGGACGCGAGTCGGACAGTCGGACAGTCTGACAGGCTGACAGTCGGCCAGTCGGACAGTCGGCCAGTAGGACAGTCGGACAGTCGGACAGACGGACAGTCGGTCAGTCGAAGAGTCGGACAGCCGGGACAGTCGGAAAGTCGGACAGTCGGACAGTCTGACAGTCTGACAGTCGGCAGTCGGACAGTCGGACAGACGGACATTCGGTCAGTCAAACAGTCGGAAAGTCGGGCAGTCGGGACAGTCGGACACTCTGACAGGCTGACAATCGGACAGTCGGACAGTCGGCAAGTAGGCCAGTCGAACAGTCGGCCAGTCGGACGATCGGCCAGTCGGACAATCGGCCAGTCGGCCAGTGGGCCAGTCGGACAGTCGGCCAGTCGGACAGAAGGGCAGTAGGCCAGTCGGACAGTCTGACAGTTGGACAGTCGGACAGTCGGACAGTCTGACAGTTGGACAGACGGACAGTCTGACAGTTCGAACAGTTGGACAGTCGGACAGTCGGACAGTCGGACAGACGGACAGACGGACAGTCGAACAGTCGGACCAGTCGGACAGTCGGGATAGTCGGCAGTCGGACAGTCGGACAGTCTGACAGTTCGACAGACGGACAGTCTGTCAGTTCGAACAGTTAGACACACGGGCAGTCGGACAGTCGGGCAATTGGACAGTCGGGCAGTCGGACAGTCGGGCAGTCGGACAGTCGGACAGTCGGAAAGTCAGAAAGTCGGGCAGTCGAGACACGTCGGACAGTCAGACGAGTCGGACAGTCGGACAGTCGGCAGTACGGCCAGTCGGTCAGTCGACAGACGAACGGCGTCGACAGTCGGACGTCGGACAGTCGGACAGTCGGACAGTCGGACAGTCGGACAGTCGGACAGTCGGACAGTCGGACAGTCGGAGGTCGACAGTCGGACGAGTCTGACAAGGCATGGACAGTCGGACAGTGCGGGCAGTCGGACAGTCGGAGTCGGAACGACCGAGTCGGCGACAGTCGGCCAGTGGCAGTCGGACAGTCGGACAGTCGGACAGGCTAGGCAGTACGGCAGAGGCAGTCGGACAGTCGGACAGGCATGGACAGTCGGAGTCGAACAGTCGACAGTTGAATCGGACAGTCGGGACAGTCGGACAGTCGGAACAGTCGGACAGTCGGACAGTCGGACAGTACAGGCAGTCAACGTGACAGTCGGACAGCGGCAAGCCAGTCGGTCAGTCGAACAGTCGGAAGAGTCGGGCAGTCGGGACAGTCGGACAGTCGGACAGTCGGACAGTCGGCCAGTCGAGACAGTCGGGCAGTCGGACAGTCGAGATCGCAGTCGGACAGTCGAATGGCACGCAGTCGGACAGACGACATCGGCAGTCGGAACAGTCGGACTATGGCAGGTCGGACAGTCGGACCGATAGGGACAGTCGGCCAGTCGGACAGTCGGACATCGGCAGCATGGACAGCAGAGACAGACTAATGGCATGACATGGAGTACGACAGTAGGCAGTCAGGCTAGTGAGACTGAGGCTAGTGAGGCTGAGAGGCAGTCGGGACAGTCGGACATACTATGTTGGACTATAGCGACAGTCGAGCATTGAGACTAGTAAGGCACACTGGCAGCTCAAGGTCGACATGACAGACGACAGACGGACAGTCGGAAAGTCGATAACGACAGAGCTGAACATCGACAGGCTGACAGTGGCAACGGACCGTCGGCAGCGACAGTCGAAACTAGTCGAGACTGCGGACAGTCGAATACGGACAGATGATACTGTTGACAATAAGTCGTATAGAGCAATCGAGCCTATGACAGATACGTGCAGTCGACAGTCTGACAGTCGACAGACGGAAGCCTAGTAAGGCGAACGAGCTTAGACACAGGCAACGGACAGTCGCTATGACAGTCGGCAATCGGACAGCCTGTGAGACAGTACGAGACAGTCGAGACTAAGTCAGGCAATCGAGCCTGTGAGAACTAGTCGAGACAGTGGACAATAGGGCAGTGGACCCGTAGACAATCTGAAGTTGGACAGACGGACAGTCGACAGTCGACAGTGGAAGCAATAGCGAACGAGCAAGACAGTCGGACAGTCGGACAGTAGGCCAGTCGGACAGTATGAAAGGCTGACAGTCGGACAGTCGGGCACTCGGACAGTCGGACAGTAAGCCAGTCCGACAGTCGGCCAGTAGGACAGTCGGACAGTCGGACAGTAGGCGAGTAGGACAGTCTGACAGGCTGACGGTCGGACAGTCGGACAGTCGGACAGACGGACAGTCGGTTAGTCGAACAGTCGGAGAGTCGGACAGTCGGGACAGTCGGAGAGTCGGAAAATCGGACAGTCGGACAGGCTGACAGTCGGCAGTCGGACAGTCGGACAGACGGACAGTCGGTCAGTCGAACAGTCGGTGAGTCGGGCAGTCGGGACAGTCGGAGAGTCGGACAGTCGGACAGTCGGCCAGTCGGACAGTCAGGCCAGTCGGACAGTCGGCCAGTCGGACAGTCAACCAGTCGGACAGTCAACCAGTCGGAAAGTCGGACTCTTGGACAGTAGGACAGTCGGCCAGTAGGACAGTCGGCCAGTCGGACAGTCGGGCATTCGGTCAGACATACAGACAGAGACAGACTATGAGACTGAAACTGAAACTATCAGGCTATGAGACTGAGGCTAGGAGGCTGAGAGTATGGGACCATAAAACTATGGGACTATGCGACTATGAGATTATGAGACTATAAGGCAATTAGCTCATAAGGCAATAAAACTAATAGGCAGTGAATATATAACGCAGAGCCTATAGGCTATGAGCCTGTCAGCCTGTGAAACTATGAGACTGGGACTAATAGGCAATGATACTGTTAGACAATAAGCGTATAAGGCAATGAGCCTATAAGATACTGAGTCTAATAAGGCAATGAGCCTAGTAAGGCAACGAGCTTAACAAGGCAAAGAGCCTATAAGGCAATGAGCCTGTGAGACTACGAGACTGAGACTAATAGGCAATGAGCCTGTGAAACTATGAGACTGGGACTAATAGGCAATGATACTGTTAGACAATAAGCGTATAAGGCAATGAGCCTATAAGATACTGAGTCTAATAAGGCAATGAGCCTAATAAGGCAACGAGCTTAACGAGGCAAAGAGCCTATAAGGCAATGAGCCTGTGAGACTACGAAACTGAGACTAATAGGCAATGAGCCTGTGAGAATATGAGACTGAGACTAATAGGCAATGAGCCTGTGAGGCTATGAGCCTATAAGGCAATGAGACTATGAGACTGAGACAATATGATTATGAGACTATGAGACTGACACTAATAGGCAATGAGCCTAGGATGCAATGAGCCTATCAGGCAAAGAGCCTGTGATACTATGAGACTATGAGACTATGAGACCATGAGGCAATGAGCCTATCAGGCAATGAGTCTACCAGGCAATGAGCCTGTGAGACTAATAGGCAATGAGCCTATCAGGCAATGAGCCTACCAGGCAAAGAGCCTGTGAGACTAATAGGCAATGAGCCTATCAGGCAATGAGCCTGTGAGACTATGAGACTATGAGACTAATAGGCAATGAGCCTATGAGACTATGAGACTAATAGGCAATGAGCCTATGAGCCTATGAGACTAATAGGCAATGAGCCTATGAGACTAATAGGCAATGAGCCTATGAGACTAATAGGCAATGAGCCTATCAGGCAATGAGCCTACCAGGCAATGAGCCTGTGAGACTAATAGGCAATGAGCCTATCAGGCAATGAGCCTGTGAGACTATGAGACTATGAGACTAATAGGCAATGAGCCTATGAGACTAATAGGCAATGAGCCTATGAGACTAATAGGCAATGAGCCTATGAGACTAATAGGCAATGACTCCCTGATGAGACTAGATAGGCAATGAGCTGGCCTGAGATCAGGCAATGAGCCTGTGAGACTATGAGACTATGAGACTAATAGGCAATGAGCCTATCAGGCAATGAGCCTATGAGACTATGAGGCTAATAGGCAATGAGCCTGTGGCACTAATAGGCAATGAGCCTATCAGGCAATGAGCCTATGAGACTATGAGGCTAATAGGCAATGAGGCAATGAGACTAATAGGCAATGAGCCTATGAGACTAATAGGCAATGAGCCTATCAGGCAATGAGCCTACAAGGCAATGAGCCTGTGACACTAATAGGCAATGAGCCTATCAGGCAATGACCCTGTGAGACTAGGAGACTATGAGACTAATAGGCAATGAGCCTATGAGGCTAATGGGCAATGAGCCTATCAGGCAATGAGCCTGTGAGACTAGGAGACTATGAGACTAATAGGCAATGAGCCTATGAGACTAATAGGCAATGAGCCTATGAGACTAATAGGCAATGAGCCTATGAGACTAATAGGCAATGAGCCTATGAGACTAATAGGCAATGAGCCTATCAGGCAATGAGCCTGTGAGACTATGAGACTATGAGACTAATAGGCAATGAGCCTATGAGACTAATAGGCAATGAGCCTATGAGCACTACATGAGCAATGAGCCGCAATGAGACTAGGGCAATGAGCCTATGAGACTAATAGGCAATGAGCCTGAGCTAGCAGAGCAATGAGCCTATGATGACTATGAGCACATGAGCAGACCTATGAGACTAATAGGCAATGAGCCATGAGGCTAATGGCAATGAGCCTGAGACTATAGGCATGAGCCTATAGGCAATGAGCCTGTGAACTTAGACTAGTAGACTGAGCCTATGCAGGACATGAGCTAATGGCAATGAGCCTATGAGACTAATAGGCAATGAGCCTATGAGGCTAATGAGGCAATGAGCACTATGAGACTATAGGCAATGAGCCTATCAGGCAATGAGCCTATGAGACTATGAGACTATAGGCAATGAGCCTGAGCTATGAGACATGAGACTATATATAAGCCAATGAGCCTTAGGCAATGAGCCTATGAGGACTAATGAGCGCAATGAGCCTATGAGACTAATAGGCAATGAGCCTATGAGGCTAATGGGCAATGAGCCTATGAGACTAATAGGCAATGAGCCTATCAGGCAATGAGCCTGTGATACTATGAGACTATGAGACTATGAGACTAATAGGCAATGAGCCTATGAGGCTAATGGGCAATGAGACTATGAGACTAATAGGCAATGAGCCTTAGCAATGACCTGTAGAATGAGCCTATGAGACTATAGACAGAGCAAGTGAGCCTACAGGCAATGAGCCTGTGAGGCTAATAGGCAATGAGCCTATCAGGCAATGACCTGTGAGACTATGAGACTAATGAGCCTAATAGGCAATGAGCCATGAGCTAATGGCAATGAGCCTGTGACACTAATAGGCAATGAACCTATCAGGCAATGAGCCTATGAGGCAATGAGCCTGTGAGACTGAGACTATAAGTCTAATAGGCAATGAGTCTATGAGACTAATAGGCAATGAGCCTATCAGGCAATGAGTCTGTGAGACTATGAGACTAATAGGCAATGAGCCATCAGGCAATGAGCCTGTGAGACTAATAGGCAATGAGCCTATGAGGCAATGAACCTATGAGGCAATGAGGCAATGAGTCTGTGAGACTAATAGGCAATGAGCCTATCAGGCAATGAGCCTTGGTTGAGACTATAGCAAGACCTATGCTGAGAAATGAGCTTAACTAGGCAATGAGCCTATGAGAGCTAATAGGCAATGAGCTACATGAGCATGAGCCTGAGTATAGGCAATGAGCCTATCAGGAAATGAGCCTATGAGGCTATGAGCCTTGCAGGCAATGAGCCTATGAGACTAATGAGCTATGAGACTATAGGCAATGATCCTATCAGGCAATGAGCCATGAGTGATGAATAATAAATGGCTAATGAGCCTATGAGCAGTAAATGCATGACCTATAGGCATATGAGCCTATCAGGCAGCAATGAGCCTGTGAGACTATAAGACTATGAGCCTATAGGCATTATGAGCCTATGGCTATACTAATAGGCAATGAGCCTATATGAGCGAGATGAACTATAGCCTTAGCCTTGAGCCTATGAGGCAATGAGCTGTGGACTATGAGATAGGCAATGAGCCTATGAGTGCAATGACCTGTGAGGCCATGAGACTATGAGACATGTGGACTATAGACAATGAGATCTATGATGACTATGAGCTATGAGACTAATAGTGACACTATGAGCCATGAGACCTAATGAGACTATTATGGTAGATACTAATAGACAATGTGCCTGTGAGAATAATAGGCAATGAGCCTATCAGGCAATGAGCCTATGAGACAATGGGCCTATCAGGCAATGAGCCTGTGAGACTATGAGACTAATAGGCAATGATCCTAGCAGGCAATGAGCCTATGAGGCAATGATAATATAAAACTATGTGACTAATAGGCTATGAGCATAAAAGACATTGACCTATAAGGCTATCAGCTTACAAGGCAATAAGCCAATGAGCCAATTGGTGCTACGAGTATACTCAGAATATGAGCCTATAAGCCTATAAGGTATTAATCCTATGGGGCTATAAACTTATATGGCTATGTGCCTATATTGCAAAGGGTATGAACCTATTAGCCTGTGAGCCTGTGAGCCTGTGAGGCCATGAGACTATGTGTACTATGAGATTATGACACTATGAGCCTATGGTTCTATGATCCTGTGAGGCCATGTAACTTGAAGACGATGTGACTATGATAATGAAATTATGATGCTATTAGGCTATGAGATAATAAGACTACCTACTTATGAGCCTGTCAGCCAAGAAGACAAGCTATTAGACTGGTAGATTATTAGATTATGAGACTATGAGGCTGTGACTCTATGAGACAATAAGGCTATGAGCCTATGGGGCTATAGACCTATATAGCTATAAACCTATAAGGATATGAGCTTGTAAGACCATAAGCTTATAACCCTATTATCCTATTGGTCTATTAGAGTATTTGACTTTCATACTATGAACTCTTATACTATGAGGTTATAAACCTGTGAGACATGAGCCTATAAGTCTATGACGCCTGTGAGCCTATGAACGTATCAGATTATGTTATTAGGCTGTTAGGCTATTTGTATATATACTATTAGATTATGACGCTATGACCCTATGAGGCTATGAACCGGTGATGCTGTGACACTATTAACCTATGAGCCTATGTGTTATTAGGCTATTAGATTATTACACTATAAAACTATGACACTATGACCATATGAGGCTATGAGCCTGTAAAACTACAACGCTATGAGACTATGAGACTGTATCTGTGATGCAATGACATTATGAGACTATGGGACTATGAGCTTATGGGCTATGTGCCAATGAGACTATAGCACTATAATTCTATAAGGGTATAGGCCTGTGAGGCCATAAGCCTGTGAGGCTATGAGCATATTAGCCTATTAGTCTATGAGGCTTTGAGGCTTTGGGGCTATGAGTCTTTGAGGCTACTGGGCTACTAGACTATTGGACTCATAGTCATAGTCATCATAATGAGATTATGAGCCTATGAGGCTATGAGTCTATGGACTATAAGAATGAAACTATGATGCTATGAGACTATGAGGCTATGAGGCTATGAACCTATGAGACTACGGCCTTTTAGACTATGAGCCTGAAACTAAATCGCATTTTTACTAGTTCTTCAGTCAATTTTCGAGAGTTCAGGGTTAAAAATTAAGCCCACGACAGGATTTCGGCTAAGTAAAAGTTTATTTCAAAATCTGTAAGTAATAAAAAGTTTTGTTTCTTCCATACTGGTAATGGTGTCGGAAAACCCAATTCAAAATTATATTTTTCTAATTATTCCTTCGACCATTTTACGCGAGTTAAATCTAGAAAAAAACATAGCCCGGCGTGTCTTAGTTATCTGCGCGTCACCTTTTTTCTGGCTAATATTTGCTACCCAACAAATTTTCTCTATAATATACAAGCCACTCCGCGCTTGTGTTTCGAATCAGCGGACGTGTGCGAGCTCCGATATATAAGTGCCAGAAATGTCTCTACCTGCTATTTAAGATCACGTTTTACTCCTTCGTATTAAATCTTAAATTAAATTAGACAGAAATGGTCAAATAATGAAGGGTGGCGTACTTGCAACCTAACTTTTATTCTTATCCAATTCAAGGTGGCCCACTACAGCAATTTTAACACCTATAAGACCTATAATGCACCACAACAATTTTTTCCTTCACAACCTCAACTTACCCAGTACCCAATAAATCCTTATCACGTACAGATGACAAAAGTGTACCCAAAAAATCAACAACATCCTACGATCCTTTACATCCTTACGACTATTTAGTCGACCACGACAAAAAGTAGCCCTGAAGATACTTCGAATCACCAAATTCGAGAGAAAATAAACCAATATTGGCTAAACAATCCAGTACAAATCAGTAATAGATATGACCCTCTAAATATAGATATTGATGAGCAGGCAAACACTTCACAAGAAGTAACTACTCCGGAAATCCCTAAACCATCTGATGTTAAAAACATTACTCCCCTAGTAACGATACTTAACGAAATTGCAAAAGACCATTGTACACTAAAAGCCCTAGGCAACGAACAAATTAAAATGCAAAGTATAGTACAATGAAAATTTATACAGCTATTATTAAAAACCTCATAAATAAAAACATAAAATTCTACACGTACAAGCTAAAGCAAGAGAGAACATTCAGAGTTGTAATGAAAAACATCCATCATTCAACAGATACATTAGAAATCAAACAGAACTTAAAAACACTCGGCCATGAAGTAGTTAATATATGAAACACAAAACAACTGTCAGCCAAAATGTTGCTTCCTATATTTATAGTGGAAACTAAACAAAAATATAACAACAAAGAGTTATACAAAATCAAACTATTTATGAACACAAGCATAACTATCAAATCCCCTCATACAAGAAGAACAGTCCCGTAATGTGGAAAATTTGGCCATACCAAAAACTACTGCCATCAAATGATACAGGATATCACTCCACTAAAGAATACCCAGGAAAACTAAAAATGACCAAGTGTAAACTGTGGCCGCTAATTATCGAAAATGTATAGTACACAAGTAACTGCAAGAAAAACTCTAAGACGCGAAGTTAGTACGCACACGCGCACATCAACCCAAACATATCGAATTCCTGAGGTTTCTTATGCAGAACAAGTAAGACAAAACAGACAACCTACACAAATCTCAAATACCAATACAATTTCACAACCACAAGTCACATCTTAAAACCAACAGTCACACGATATGGAGGGACTGAAATCCATGATGAATAGCTTAACCACGCAAATGGGGACCACCATAAACCTTCTAACTACGCTAACTAGCAAAATAACATAATGGCTAAACTCTTAATAGTAGCTATAAGGAATGCCAACGCGCTCGGGAGATCAAACTATTCCTTGAAAATAACCAAATTGTATACTTCTTATAATAACTGAAACCTACTTCACCAGCAAAAGCTACATCAGATTTCCCAACTACTGTATTTATCAGATAACCCACCCTGATTTACGGTGGAACAGCTGTTATAATACAATCCAAGATAAAACACAAATTGTAGTAGAAAATAGTAAATCTACTAAATAATAACTTTTAGACTCGATTAGATTGACATTGAGCGCTATCCTTGTCGGGTCACATTGAACGATAAAATACGATACAAAGCGTGATTGCTTCAACGAAAGTAATTTAAAGATTAAAATGCGCGCCGCGTTTTTTTTTCAATATTTGCGCATTGGTTCCGAGAGCGAGTGTGCGAAAAACCACCGCCACCAAGTTCGAGTTGTTTTTAATATGCAATATATACACTTTCGTAAGTGGAATACGTACGTAGACTCTAAGTGGAGTGATTAGCTCTCTAATGAAGGTTTTTCCACACACATATTTTCCTGAAAACTTAATCGCCATAATTTTGTTCACAAATATGTTTCATGAAAACTCATTGAACCCAACAAATTATTGAAGGCATAGTTGTCTGGACTAGTCCGAGTCGTGTTTTGAAATTGATGAATGTTATAAACCGCAGAGGCCAATTAAAGTTTTTTAAACAACAAAATGCTCCTTTAAAAAATATATTTTTTAAATACCTCAGTTATTGTTTAACTGTTCTTACCTGGCCTCCATTATCAACAGACCGGTTCGGCTTTTTTCGGTCGGGTAACGCACAAAGTTTGTTGGACCCTTCCCAGGTCACTTTCACTATAAAAATAGCTCAATATACAAAAACATCATTAAATATATTTTCTCTCAGTCTTTATCGAATATGTTTCTTAGTTAAATAAAGCCGTGCACTTTATTTATTTTGCATATGTACACGAGGGAGTTTTGATAACTATTGCCTCCTAGTCGATAGGTCTGGTGTATAAAGTAGGTACGAGATAAGCGCCAAATTTTCCAGTAATAAAAGTTGTGGTAGCACAATGTTAAAATTCGACTGCACTTCTCACCAAAGAAGCTCTTAGTCTCAGTGATATTACCAGCTTCCTGCATAAATTGCGCAACGTTATCAAGGAAAAAAGGGGCGTACCGGGTTAAACTGTCTGCACGACAACGCCTCTGTCCATAAGGTCACAGGGGTTTTTAGAGGGTTTCTCGCCCACTCTATAGCCTAAATTGAGCATCTATCAACTACTATCTATTTTGAAAATTGAAGGAAGAGAAAATTTAAGAACGATCAGGAGTTGCAGGTTACAGATAAAACTTTCGAGTATTTTTTCAAGGATACTGAAATGCTAATTTTACTATGTAATAAATATTATGAAATGCATAGAAACCCTGGTGTTTAGCACTATCACCTCTGGAATATAGTAGAGCTGAAATTTTTTGGCGCTTACCTCATACGTGGACAGTCTGAAAAGTTTTGAGCCTCAACATTAAGATGGCCCTACTCATTCAAAGCATCCAGCTACTACAGTCGAACATACCTCAAAAGATACCTATAAAATTATCAGCCATTTTACACGCTTCTATCAGTTGATATCAGTGCTTTTGTAAAAATACAAAAAATCGAATGCCGTGCCGTAATTAACCACTTGCATCCGAAATAATAAATAAAACGTTCAAATAAAAGTTGCGTTTCTAATGAAAACCTTTATTTACGTACAAAATGCGATTTACATAACAAACACATAAACAGCGCTGGATTAGAACCGCCCCTTCATTATAAACAAACAAAACTGGAATTTCCAAAAGATTATTGTAATAACTGGGCTTTTTCTAGGAGTAACAACAGAAATAAGACTTGCATATGAAAATGTAAACAGTGAAATTATAACAATTACAAAGTGTTATAGTTGCGCTCTAAACCATGCACAAACATCAGTAACCGTACGTTCATTACATGGAACAAAAATTAGAGCAAAGATTCATTAGTTTCCGCTAACTACGCTTGAAGTACAATTTCTAAGAGTCCCTGTCACGCTTTTGTTTCTTTCTGGTTTAATGAACACTAAACACATCACCTCGCGTGCTTCGGGCTGCGAACTCACTTCAAAGTTGTTTCATAAATTTCGCAGTTCACCAGGCACTCCAGAAGGTAATTAAGAGTACAATGTGAGTTGACTGGAAGTGCAAATTATTGCATTAGAAACATCCATACCTGTGGAAATTAGCCTACATCGCCTGGATATCTCAATGTCACCCGCAGTGCTGTTCCTAATTTACAGCCAAAAAGGATGCACTTCATTATAGGAAATTAGAGATATGTTTACAATAGTTCGAACTTTAAGTATGCAAATTAACAACTGCAGAAATGGTAGATTTGAACATTTATGTTGTGATTCATCTCATTGTTTAGCTAACCGATTGACGTATTTCTGCTAAGATTTAACATCACTGGCGTGCCTTTCGTAAGTGTTCCCCATAAGCCTACTGCATTTAATCTTTGTTTTATATGTTTAAAGTTCCAGTAATATATAGAGAACTAAATTAATAACGTAATTGCTTGTGTTACAAATTAAAAATCCGTCGAATAATTAAATTCCTTTAGCGACAACGTACCCAAACTGATTCATTACTCAAAAAACCTTTTATGCCGAAAAACCTAATTCTGGAGCTCGTAAATTCCTGCGGCTGACGTTTTCTTGATTGTGAGCTTTGATGCCGACACTAGAACTTCGGTTCTAATTGACCCGTGTGCCTCACATCCTCGACATCCAATTAATGCCATATTCGGTTTCTTGCACTCTTTGCTCCGATAAAGCTGCAACCGAGTCGATTTACTTGCGGCTTGCGCCTCAATAATATTAAACCTTAGCACGTAACACTGTGAAACAATTGGAATTGCAATGAACTCGAGTACCAAATTTTAGGTGCCCACTTTGGCTCTAAGCCGCTCGCTACCCATATCACTTCACCGAACACCGAAGCTTACAAGCTAGTTCGATCCGAGAAGACCAGGCAGAATCATTTCGACAGCGTCGTTTCGCGGACGCCCTCCCGAAACTCCAGGACGGCGTCGAAGGTCTGCGTGGTCTTGTCCTTTTTTCATAAGTCCGGCACCGAGGTGTCGAATACCTTCATCTCCTGCAGCCCGTTGCAGCGCTCCATGCGGGGGTGGGAGTAGGCCCGCTGGAGGGCGTGCAGGGAGGTCGACGACAAAGTCCGCTCCAGAATTTCCCCCCAGTACTTCTCGGAGAGGCCCTCCAGATCGCAGCCTTGCGCATGGGTTATGGTGCCGCAGCAGCGCTGGTGCTGCTGCATCTGCTGCTGGTGCTGGTGCTGCTGCTGGGCCTTCTGCTTGCTGGATTTTCTGCACGACAGCTTGAAAAATAATTTATTACTAGAAGTAAAAATTTATTAAAAAAAAGTATTACATTATTGTCAATAATCAGACACACAATATTCACCTTTCCTTGACTGCTCTTTTCTGGCAAAACAAACGAGTCTAAATTTATGTGACATCTAGGGCATACCTCTTTTAAAGCTTGCCATATCTTTTCATTTAAGAAATTGTGACGTATAAGTTCTAGAATGTCGAAATTTTTATTCCTCTGTTATCATTGTGTATTTTTGGTCTAAGTAAAAGTTTTGCTTATCGTAAAACATGATACGATACCAATTCTTATCAATTAGGATGTTCAAATGCATCAATACAGTTATTTCTTTTACAAAATTGCAAAGATTGTGTGCATCTTTTACAACTGCTTTTTAAAAAGTTCATATTTCTGATATGCAGTGAAGGCCTAGAGCAAACATTTGAACAGGAAATAAACAAAGACAACTGATATGAAATATGGCGTGGCTGACCTCTGAGAGTACGTTTGGTTGGTTATCTTTAGGATCGTTTTACATATCTTACTTTCAAGTTGAGATTTGACTTTCGTAGAGTAAATAGGCTCGCTGCTCCGTTATCTTAGAAAGTGTTGTGTGCCACACGCTGATAAGTTCAATTGCTTGAATCGCTGTCTGAATTAAATACACCACAACATCCTGCCAACTGTACGTACACATTCTTTTTATTGTGCATGTAATTACATAAAGCAACGTTCCCAACTGGAAACAACTACGGCTCAAGACCGCCTGAATCCGGGCATCCGGCAATAAATACTCAACCTGCCTCAGAAAATTACGGTTTTACATTTCTCTTATCTAACGCGCAAAGTGCCCAATATCAGTCACAGCTAAATCAATATACCAATCAACCAATTCATCAAATTCCAAACTCATCTCGAAATCAATCAATAATACCTACCTCTTACATACCTAATCCTCACGCAACCCAATATCTGCCAGCAATGCAAATAACCCGAAATCAAAATACACATATGTGCGTAGATAAAACAACATATGACAAAGATGACACAAATGGCACAGCTCATGTTGGATCGGCCGTGTTAATAAAAAACACAATCGTCCATTACGAACTTAAACACTATCAATTAGACAAAATTCAAAGAGCAAAAATACAAGTTAACGTTCTCCCTTACCCACTAGTAATTGTCGCTATCTATAGTCCACCCAAGCTTACTATCTCTTTTGAAGACTATGAGGATTTTTTCAATTCTTAGGCTTAAAATTCATTGTTATGGGAGACTGGAACTCCAAACATACAGCTTGGGGTTCAAGAATTACTACCCCAAAAGGACGCAACTTACTTAAAGTAATACAACAGCATAACTATGTTTACCAATCAACAGACGAGCCAACGTACTGGCCTACTGATCCATACAAACTCCCAGACCTCCTTGGCCATGCAGTTGTTAACGGCATAGCAAGTATTTACACTAAAACAGGATCCAATTATGATCTATTCTCTGACCACACCCCCGTCATTGTAACCCTAAGTTCCACGGTTATCAGAAAAGAACATCCACCAAAGGTTTGCACCAAATATACCGATTGGGCTTTCTTTCAAAGTTACATCGACCAAGAACTTCAACCCGACATCGGTATACAAACTGAACAGGAAGTTGATGCACGAGTCCAACACCTAACTACAGTGATACAAGACGCTGCCTGGCAAGTTACACCCAATTTAGCCTCCTCCCGAGATGAAATAAACATCCCTCCGAGACCTCATCGCCCAGAAACGAAAGGCAAGGACGAAATGAATGAGAACAAAAGACAGACAAGATAGAACTTTCTATAACAGACTCACCCACCAACTCCACAAGGCGATAGCAGAAGCTCGCAATGAAACCTTCAGACAATACATCACAAAACTAACACCTAATGACAATTCCATATAGAAAGCAACCAAAAAGTTCAAACGACCTATTGTAGCAATACCCCCCATAAGAAAGCAAGATAGTACTTGGGCTAGATCTGACGAAGACAAAGCAAACGTATTCGCTGAATACCACGACACCGTTTTCCAGACACCACAGCGACAAGACAATCCAGATGATAATGAAATTGACTCATTCTTTGACAGTTATCATTACCACTCAAATCTTTTTCACCGGCGGAAGTTCTACAATAACTTAAACTAAGAAATTCAAGAAAAGCTCCTGGATATGATCTTATAGTAGGCGAAGTTCTTAAAAATCTTCCTAGAAGAGCCATACGACTACTCACTACAATTTATAACAATATCCTACGACTCTGCTATGTGCCTACTACATGGAAATATGCCCAAATAATAGTGATTGTTAAGCCTGATAAACCACTTACAGAACCACAATCCTACAGACCAATAAGCCTTCTACCCCTCCTATCCAAAGTCTTCGAACGACTCCTACTTAAACGAATCAAAGACGTTGTAGATCTCGACCAACTTATACCAGAATACCAATTCGAATTTAGAGAATCCTATTCGACCGTCCATCAAACCCATAGAATCATTAATCACATACTGGAAAGTCTAGAAACAAGAACTATATGCACAGCAGCATTTCTGGACATAAAACAAGCATTCGACCGAGTTTGACATAAAGGACTCCTCTATAAGATTAAACTATATTTTCCAAGTCAAGTGTACCTACTGCTAAATCATACCTAGCAGATCGAATTTACCAAGTAAAAATTAGCACCGCAACATCCTCCTATCACCACATAAGTTCTAGGGTACTACAAGGCAATGTCTTGGGACCACTGTTATACCTAATATTTACCTTAGATGTTCCAACTACACCAAATACAATGATAGCCACGTTCGCTGACGATACAGCCCTCCTATCAATCAACAGATCACCTGAAATAGCAGCAGAACACCTACAGGCCCACCTGGACTCTTTCACAGGACTGGTTTTCTAAATGGAAAATTACAGTTAACACCGATAAATTCGCGCATGTAACATTCACCGCTCGACGTATCGCATGCCCACAAACCAGAATCAGTTCTCGTTTGAATTTCAATGTGTAAGGTTGTGCCCGATCACGGCTTGAATCAGGCGAGGCTAGATAAGCGAGTGACCCGGCGGTCGCGTATCGTAAAAATACTACATTTAGTTATTTAATAATTCAATTTACGTGCATTGTCGAAACATTTTGTCCGACTTACTGGCAATAAATAACAAAGGCCTTATGGCCTACTATTACAATAACCCAGCCCCAACGTCTCCGGGGGTCCAGCAATTTACTCCTACGCACATAGACCAAGCACAACAAATACAACAAATGCAACATTCTCAACAAAATTATCAATATGTCCTACCGAATATTAACAACACACCTTCGCAATTTCCCATTCAAGGCGTACGTCAACCTTCGTTTACATCAACATTCCACTCTCAACCAATATTTCATTAGTATAACGCCTCAACATTACAAGACTCAAACTGGCAAGTAGTCAGCAATAAAAAACGCGGTTGGCAAGACAACCTTGATAAACAGATGAACCAAACTAAACAACCTAAAACCACAAGTTATGGGCTAAATCCTACCAATCGCTTTATTCCACTCCAAAATAAAATTCTAAATGAACAGGAGACATCCACATCCACAAAAACCGAACTATAACCCCCACCGATTTTTATTTTGGGGCGTCAAAACAATTGAACCCCTAATGAAATTCCTGGAAGCGCTAGCTAAAGACAATTACACAATTAAGGCTCTCCCAAATGATGAAATTAAAATACTTCAAAAAACACCAAAAACGTACATGATTATAACTAAAGACTTAAAGGAAAAAAATACGGGATATCATACCTACAAGGTTAAACAAGAACGAGGTTTCCGTGTCTTTCTTAGAAACTTACACCCTTGCACTAACACAAACGAGTTAAAAACGGAATTTTAATCTCTCGGCCATTCAGCAACCAACATATGGAACGTAAAACAAGCTGGGACAAAATTAGAACTGCCTCTCTTTGTCGTAGATTTAAAAACATCAGATAACAACAAAAACATATATAAAATCGACAAACTTATGCACTCTATCGTGAAATTTGAACCACCACGTCCTAAAAGAAACATACCTCAATGCTCTAGGTGCCAAAAACATGGTCACACGAAAAACTTTTGTAATCGCACACCCAGATGCGTTAAATACACTAACCTACACTCCACCTCACAATGCGAACACACAACTAAGTGCAAAGAAGGTACAAAGAAGTTACGTGTGTAAACTGCAACGGGAATCACCCCGCAAGTTATAAAGGTTGTCCTGTTTACAAGGAACTCTACCTGAAAATGTTTCCTTCACAAAGACCAAAAATAATCTCAACCACAAATATATACCAACCGGGCCTCACTTATGCCCAATCAGCTACCAACTATACCCAATACAACGTCAGCAAAGCAACCAACTTACCGAACTCAGGACCACCACAACACCCTAACGACATAGCAGATCTGAAACAATTGATGGAACAGATGAGCACCATGCTGAACCTACTAACCACAATCGTAACTAAAACACATAATGGTCCAACACATTAAAATAGCTGTATGGAACGCCAACGGGCTGATACACCACAAAGAAGAACTCATTGCATTTATTAATATTCATTGTCTCGACGTAGTATTGATATCAAAAGTGCATTTTACCGAACGCAGCTACCTTAAAATACTAGGCTTTGCTCTTTATGTAACACAACATCCAGACGGTACTGCCCATGCTGTTAAAAATGCTATCAAACACCACGAACTCCTTAAATACAGCGAACCCCACCTACAAGCCACATCTATAGTTGTCGAAGACTGGCTAGGGCCACTTACTCTATCTACCGTATATTGCCCACCACGATACAACAACAAACAACACAACTATGAACATTATTTCCATACACTAGGCAACAGATTCATTTCCGGAGGCAATTACAATGCGAAGCATACCCACTGGGGATCGAGAACAAGTACTACGACAGGTAGAGAGAAATGCTGAAAGCTATAAATAACTTGAAAATACTACCCCTGACTACAGGCGAACCCACATACTGGCCTACAGACCTCAACAAACTACCAGATCTACTCGACCTTTGCTTTGTAAAAAATATAAATCTAAACCTTCTTAACATTAGATCCTGTCTTGATCTTTCAACAGATCACTCACCAATACTGGCAACACTAAGCACCAACATACAACTCGAGAAGAAGTACTCATTAACAAACATACAAACTGGAGCCTTTTCCGAGCAATAGTCCAAGAAATCCTGAATACTGATATTCCACTAAAATCGACTAAGGATTTGGAAGACGCAGTGGCACTCTTTAATCGGGTTGTCCAAAATGCAACTCGCCAGGCCACACCGGAACCGGTCAAATACATTAATTCACCAAACTGCCCGATCATAGTCAAGAAAAAAATCGCAGAAAAACGTAGACTAAGAAGGAGATGGCAAATATCAAAGCACCCGGATGACAAGCGAAATCTAAATCAGGCTTCCGCAGATATTAAAAATCTCCTATCTGAAATTAACAACCAAAACATACAAAAATATTTGAGACACTTGTCTCCGCTCGAAGCTAATGACTATTCGCTATGGATAGCAACCAAATATTTAAAACATCCTCAACAGCATAAAGCACCAACAACACCTGGGCTAAAAGCGACAGCGAAAAGGCGAAACTTTCGCAGAGCATCTAACTAATACCTTCACACCACTTTCGACGGACGACGATGAATTAGAAGAAATACAACATTTGCAGGAAATGCCTTATCAAATGAGACCACCGATTAAACCATTCAAAATCTCACAAATTAAAGCTATCATTCATAAAAAAGAATCCACACAAAGTCCCTGGTCAAGACCTAATTACGGGTAAAATTCTCCAAGAACTACCGCATAAAGGCTACCAATTTATATCCTATCTCTTTAATGGAATACCACGACTCCGGCACTTTCCTGAACAATGGAAAGTTGCAATAACAATACTTATCCCTAAGCCAGGGAAACCTACAGACCAACCGTTATCATATCGATCAATCTGCCTATTAGCAGTCTTGTCAAAGGTGTTTGAAAAACTGCTCCTAGAAAAACTCTCCCCAATTATTTTGGACAATGATATTCTACCAGACCATCAATTTGGTTTCCGCAAACAACATGCAACAATAGAACAAATCCACAGGGTGGTATCTAAAATTACCAAGAACTTCGAAGAACGTAAATACTGTGCAGCAACATTTCTTGACGTTAAACAAGCCTTCGACAAGGTCTGGCATACGGGACTCATCTGTAAAATTAAGCAAATCTGATTACTTCGAAATTCTACGGTCATATCTAACCAATAGACAGTTTATTATCCGATATGGCAGTGCAATATCAAATCCATTCCCCGTCAACTCTGGAGTTCCTCAGGGCAGCGTGCTAGGCCTAGTATTGTACCTCATGTTTACAGCAGATCTTCCGACAATACCAGGCAACATGGACGCTACTTTCGCCGACGATACGGTGATACTCACATACAACACAGATCCAATCCTGGTATCAGCATCAGCAACTACAGATACATCTAGATGAGATACAGAACTGGTGCAATAAGTGGCATACCCTAATAAACGAAAGCAAATCAATGCACGTAACTTACACCTTAAGAAGGGCATATGTCCTCCGGTTACGTTTAATAACAAACAAATACCCCAAGTTGACAGCTAAAAGTACCTCGGCATTCACCTAGACAAAAAACTTACCTGGAAAACCCACATATGGATAAAGCGTAAGCAATTAGGACAGAAACTTCAAAAAATGTACTAGCTGATAGGAAGAAAATCACAACTCTCTCTAGAAATCAAGATACTCCTTTACAAAAGTATTATAAAGCCCATTTGGACTTACGGCATACAGCTATGTGGTACAGCCAGTACATCCAACATTGAAATAATCCGACGTTTCCAATCTAAGGCGTTTAGAGCAATAACAACAAACGCACCATGGTACGTAACCAACGATACAATAATACAGGACCTCGCAATACGTACCATAAACGAGGAAATACAAAAATTTAGTGCGCGTTATAGTGATAGAATCAGTGATCATCCTAGCATCCTAGTGAACCGCATGATAGAATATGACAATAAGGTGCAACCGCGTCTAAAAAGGTTTGAACCGCTCGACTTGACACACAGATTTGAACAGCAGTGACAATAGTAATAATAGTTTAAATTATATTTTACTTAAATATATACTTAGAAATGCTGAAGTAATATTAAGATTAATATAGGTGTGTTATCATTGGATACACAACCTTCTTGTTCGATAATTATTATGTAAGTCAAAACAACTGTTGATTGTCCATATGTGACAGATTGTATGTAGTGTATAATAAAAAATACAAGCCAGAATCAACAACGTCCTTATCCCAATAAAAACAAAAATAAAATACCTGGGGATGCATCTACATTAAAAACTCACATGGAGCACCCACATAAAAGCTAAGAGAAAACAACTAGACTTAAAACTTTAGCAACTGATGCGGCTACTTAGTACCCGATGATCACAGCTCTCTTTATCTAACTTCTAATCTACAAAACCATACTGAAGCTTATATGGACCTATGGGATCCAACTATGGGGATGTGCCAAGGCGTCACACACAAAGATTCTACAGATATTCCAGTCAAAGACCATCCGCATGATAGCCAATGCTGCTTGGTATATCACAAACGAAACCCTTCATAACGACTTGAACATCCCGTATATAGCCAGCGAAATCAAAAGACTGTCAACTGCATACACCAACCGCCTCACAGAACACAGCAACAACCTTGTCGACCAGCTCTCCACTCAACCACCCGTCACTGGTCACTTGATCTGCAACTGTATTCTAACCTGCACTAACGCAGCCCCGGGAGCCTATCGATGGCTACAGCTTCCTTCATGACATCACCCAACAGAACATTTACTTAATACTCAATGACTATGAGTAAATTGTAAATCTGCATATTACTTAATAAAATAAAAAAATATTTTACTTTCGTAAGGTCATCACACCGACTTATCCCACTATTATCATTTATAATTAAATTGGTCCACGTTCCCACCTTGCAAAAATTTGAGGACGGCGGGTGAAAAATTGTCAGCCTAGGACGCCAAAAATACATGTACAACCCCTCATTATGTACATTTTAATTTACTATTTAATTTACATTTTACATTTAATTGATCCAACTTACGTCCTACTTTTCGCTACTTTTTTCTGAATATTTTTTGTACTGTGCTTTTCCATTATCTTCTGTTTGTTGCTCTTTCCTTCCCATTCTTAACCTTTGCAGTTTTCAAATCTGCCTCCACCTTGTTCCTCCTTCTTTTTCTTGGTCTATTTTTCTTCTCTTCTCTATTTACAAATTTTAGCACTCTTCACTTAACTTTTTCTACATGTCCCAGCCATCTTATTCTTTGTGCCATGGCAGTTACTATGATATTCGGATTTTTAAACAACTTTTCAAGTTACTGGTTGTTCTTTATTTTCCTTCATACAACATTATTAATATCATATGCATCAGCCGTTAAAGAAACGAACGATAAACAGCGTATTGTACTGCCTTTTTGCAAATTGTGCGATCTAAAACTAACTAAACTAAAACAGTGCTAAAAGCACACCATCAGGAATATCCACATGTTTATTATTTGCGTTTGGCTAGGGCGGCGTTGATTGACTTAATGACCCAAATAAATCTTGAGTTGTGCAAACTAAAATAATTTTTATTTTAGTTTCTATTTTGGATCACATTTGAAAGAAGGCTATAAAGATCTTTTATCCAAAACACAAATAAAACTAAAACCGCTATTTTATAGACCTCAAAATTTGAAAAGCTGATCTACCATAAAATCTGCAATTAATAATTTTTTGAAAAGAAAATGTGGTTAGTGAAATTTGATAATATGGCCAAAAGAGCTTCTAGATTATTAGGAGCTAAATAAGAAACTAACAAGAAGACCTCTAATCCATCTTCGAACTCATTCTACACTTGTATTTTGAAGCAAAGGCATGTGTGACCGTGATGCTGGATATCAATGCCAAGAATTTTACCTGCTTTTTAAGGTAATGCCTGCAATTATCTTTTATTTGCTCCAGTAAGTTACGCAAATAGCATTTAATATTATATGTCGGAGCACTCATGACCTTTTCGTCATTCTTACAAATAACAATTTAATGGCCTGGCTAAAGCCAGATATATACGTGGGTTGTTCGATATATATTGCAAAAACTAACAAAGCAAATGATTAATGTTGGAAACTTTTTTGTTTTTCAAAAATTCTCCCTGAAGGTCAATACATTGTTACATACGCTGAAATCAATTTTCACACCATTTTTTTCCATAGAGAATCAGATATATCCAAAACATGGTTTTTGAACGCATTACTACCGCTTTCTGCATCGAAAGTGTTTCGCGCGCGAACAACTTTTGTTGGGTTAGCTCATACATTCGACTGCTGTTTACTTTCGAGCTGATACACATAAATCTAAGATCACTTGTATATGACAATAAGTCGCATGATGATCTTACTTTATCAGTTCGCGCACGACATCATTGTTTACTGACAGCACAGCCGATTTTGGATGACCTTTTTAAACCCACTTGCCAGCAAACTACTATCACGATTAAATTAATTGAATCAACAATATACAGTGGCTCTATATGAGGTTTTATCACCAAAAGTCAAAGTGAGTTCATTGACGCTTTGTTGTTGAGATAGTCCATTTCCAAAGAGCCACGAAAATGTTTACGAGTTAATTCCATTTTTTGGCCGAGAGGAAATTTTCGACTTAATGACAACAAAACAAATAGCTCAGTCCGTATGACAAAACGTTTTAAGTACGCATGCCGTCAAAAAAGACAAACTGTATGATGCAAACGTCAAATCGCACCTAACACACGCAGAGTTGATAATTCTCAATAGATATCGAGTAGCCCACGTATTGTTTATATTTCAGTGTCAACATAAAGCAAATACAATATGTGTACATACACACCAAGCAAGCAAATAAGACTAACCGAAAAAAACTACTCTCCAATACAGATGTCAATTTTTACTTTTACTTTGCTTATGCTCATCTTGCGCCTATTATTATATTAGCTTCTCATTTACCTTAAAAGATTATTTTTTGCCTTTTCTTACGTAAAAGCCTTCATAATTTTTACATCCAATTTCAGAAGCAATTTTTATATGACGGGTAAGCATTAACTATCATCTCTTGTGTACAAGCATCATGAGCGTTTTTCTATTTCAATTGTCTCACGAATAATCCTGCTGGTGGGATGAAAAATTGTTTTTAGCTGGGCAAATCCAAATGAATAGTACGGATACTAAATTAACAGACGGGGAAAAAGAAAGATAATACTAGATGGGGAAGAAGACAGACAGTATTTCAATAAAAATACAAAACAAGAATGCTGCAAAGCAAGATGATAAAATAGGTACAATACTGAGTATGCTACGGCAGTTAATAATAGATGTGAATCAAATAAGAAAGGAGAGAATTAAATACTACGAGGAAATAACCCTGCTAAGACAGGAGAATGCAAAAAAACAGCAAGCTAAGAAGCGACTACGTTGAGATTAAAGAAAAACTGCAAGACACAATTAGAAAGAAAGAAAAGATGGAATATTTTAATAGTATTAGTAAAGGACTGAAAACAAATAGAAATAAACCAATGGAAGCGAAGGAAGAAATGGAATGTTTCATTAAAGAAAAATTAAGCTTTAAAGTGGTTATTAAAACAGCCCTTTGAAGATAAAATAAAGGTAATGAAAAATAAAATAAAACTAACAATGCAAACCGGAACAAAATATACAGGGTGATTTTAAGTATATGAGACAAACTTTAAGGGGTAATTCCTGTGGCTATTTCGATCATAAAAGTTCATATGAATAAATGTCCAAAACGGCTTAGTTTTAAAGTTATAGGATGTTTAATAATAAATTAAGAGTTTGTAGATATCAAAATTGTCTATAAAACGGAAAGAATAGAAATAGAATGGATCTAAGGGCATGCTAGAAGAATAATAAGATTAATTACTCGACTTAACACAAAAAACTGAAAATTACAAAGGATGAGCAAAAACTGTCAGACTTGGCAAAGAAAAACGACAAAATAAAAGGTATGATGCACAGGGACATAAATACACGGAAAGTGGAAACAAACAAAACGAAGAAAAAGAAAAACAGCACAAATATGAAGTATCAGAAACCTAACTGAAAAAGAAAATGAGTTAGAAGAAAAATTAAAGAAAGCAGTACTAAAAATCCTAGGTATAACAGGAATTAAAAAGAAAGAAGGAGGAGAAATAGAATTTAATTGAGGACCTATTCTGATATACAGTGGAATAGATAACAGATATCGAGCTAAAGAAATAGTAGGAAGTATAACAAAAAATAAAAAGTTAAAATACATACATAAACTGACTGGATACCGAAAAGAATATTGGTAAAATGAATGTAGATAATAGGATGAGATAGCAAAAAAAAAGATCAGTTTTAGGAACAGATAACGAAGATAATTGAGGAAGTCAGTGAAGGATTTAAATACCAGAGTAAGCAAAAAAATAAAGAGTAGGAATATACGGTGAAACTAACAGAAGTAGCAATTGAACAAAGGTGATTGAATTTTGTATACCAACCACATAATAACTATAATACATTTATATGCCCAAAGATATCAATAAACACACCAGAAAAGTAAGAAGTAGGAATGAGAGGTCTATAAAATTATTCTATAATAAATAGAAATTATAGGAAAGAAATAAAGTATACAAAAGTTAAGAAGGACTCTAATGACATAAATTGAGATACAAACAAAATATGATAAGGAAATAACTACCAAAAAAAAAAACAAGAAGAGTCATAGAAAAAATCGGAACATACAAATTAAGAGATTCCGATACAACAAGAGAGTAATATAAGGATAGAGGAGAAACTGAATAAAAACAATAAAAAAACACAACCACTGAACAACTCTGGAATCTTATCAAAAAAAAAACACTAAAAAGAGTGTAAAAATGTAAGAAACAAACATTCAAAAAACGATGTTAAAGACTTAAAAAACCTGAAAGCAAACGACTGTTTAATATAGCAACGCAAAAACTAAGAGTTTCTCAATAAGAATAAAAAAATTAGATTCACATCCGCTGAAGATACTGAGAAGAGACCAAAAAGACTAAATAGATTATAAAAGCTTTACCATGACAAGAAACATAGACCAGAAGCTACGAAAAGAGGGTTTTTCAAACATATTCTTTGAAGAATAATTAAGTCCACTTCTAGTGACTCTCTACCAACTTAAATTAGCAATCCTAAAACGTATTATAATTACAAGACGTTAAAATACTAAAAGTATAGCGATCACTAGCAAAACTTTCAAAGTATTTCTCTACATTGAAACAAAATATCGTATTTAATGCAACCTTGTACATTATTTTCCGAACAAATGGAAGCTGACACAGATTGTCTTAATTCGAGAACAATAAAAACTCCGTAATAAGTTACAGTTATGACTGCCCATATCGATCAAAATGTTTAAAAAAACTATTACCGAAAAATACAACTATACACAACCATTTAGGATTTAGGAAAGTGCATGCCACGATAGGGTTGTAGATAAAATCAATGAAGCGTTTGAAAACAAGCAAGCGTTCCTTGACCAACGAATGTGGGATATATCCGAGTGTTAGCCGTGTTACATTTAATCTTCCTCCCTTCAAATCACCAAATAGCATGAGCTACTCGAGCATAACGCAAAAATAGCTATTTACGATCAACTTTTTGTTTATTATAGCCATAATGCAACCGATCTGATCTTTTGAAATTTATTTTGAGACTTCCAAATCTAATACAAAAATCCTAGATAGTCTACAGCTCAAAATGCTGCGCACTATTATTATTATCATTATTATTGTTAAGGAACAAAATTATGAACCTGCCAATATTGAACAATGAATTACTAAATTCATTTTTATTATTAGTTTCGTTTTAGAGTTAAAAATTTGCTCTTCAGGGTTATGGTCTAAAAGCCCACTCTTGTATGAAAAGAGATACTGAGAACTCTTTAATACGTATAATTTGTCAACATACACTCACAGATCGCAAATAAAGTGGGATATTAAAATATTTTTAGCACTTGGCGAATCTAGAAAATAATAAGTCACTGGCATATTTTTTATAATAAATATATTAATATAAAGACTGGGCCCATCCATGCACCGGTTCCAACTTTATGACCGACCCTTCCTTGAGGCGGCTAAGGGTCTAGTTGTACTTAAAGGCAGCAGCCAATATTTGGGTTTTTACAACCACAGACCGTAAAGAAATTACTATAATCAATATAAAAATGGGGTAGGACTTTATTCAACAAAAAGAAATTTAGAAAATTATGAATTCTACACAAAAATGTAGTTTAATTGCATTTATTATTTAAAATAATAATTCTTATTTGGATGATTATATCTAGTAGCGAATTATTTGCTCTTAAGCTTTATTATGTATGAGGGTGAATAAAATGTAAATAGATTTTTTTAAACTTATTAGTCATAAAAATGCACACATACAAAGTTACTTTTCTATATAGTCTCCTGATTTAGAAACACATTTTTCCGAGAATAGGCAACTTTTGATTATTATTATAGTATATTATATTTGCGGACACTTTTTAAAACTCGAGAACGTTAGTAATGTCTGCGCCAGTACTCCTTTAGCTTATTCTGACCTCAGAAGCAATTCCAGAGACGTTTCTCCTCAAGAAGGTAATAAACAATGCAAATACCACTACTATATATATAAAATATTATTTTCTACTATCGTGCGCAAAGTTCGAGTTTGCGCACGTATTTGCATGCGCAAAGTACTACTTTCCCGCACGCTTTTATCCCTACAGCTGAACGTGCGGGAAAGTAGCTGAGCGTGTGGGAAAGTAGATGAGTGTGCGGAAAAGTATAAGAAGGCGTTAGCTTGATCTTACATAGTAGACCTGTCAAAACCTGCATCTATATTTTGTCTTCTCACTCGCTGTTTTTTTTTTAGTACAACAGAGAACGTCAGGTCGAGGGGCAGGTCTCGCTTCATGTATTTTTTTGAACGTGTACAGTGAAAAGTATGGCGTCTACAGAAAATATTGAAACAGCTTTTTACATTTTTTTTAATCGAGAGGGCTTCGCCCCCCCGAACCCCCCTTTCCTCCGCCCATCCCCTCCGCTCACGCAGCACCACAGTATCGAACTTTGCGCACTCAATAGGAAAAATAGTATACGATACTTGTGCGCTTCGCTCGTGCGGGAACGACCTACTTTGCGCACTCATATCGTAATGTACTATTTTCAGTGCATTTATATACTACACATTTTTTGGCGCTATTGATAATATCTCTTTTATAATCCAATTAAAAGAAAAAGAAGGAAAACTAACTGTAACTGAAATAGATGAAGCAATCACTCATATCATCCGCCCATCCTGAAACCTTGGTGAAATTGAAGGTCGGCTAATTGCCATAGGATATATTAAAATATTATTAAAAAAAATTATGAGGTTTTTAAGTCCATGCAAAAGAATCTCACATTTCGCACAATTTGGGTAAGATGAAAGGGGTTTTGGATTTTGACCGACGTCTAAGTGTTAGATTGAAAGATGGAATTTTCAAAATCAATTGTATATAAAATAATCACGATAAAGTGCAGATGGAAGAAGTTTTTATTCCCAAGCGACGAACAGAAGAAAACCGTGTGTCGACTTCCGTGAGGTTTTGGATCGCTTGAAAAATGAACCTAATTTTTAAGAAAGCGATAACTGATGATTAAACGTGGGCTTTTGAATGCTATTCGGAGAAAAAAAGGTAGAATTCTGAGTAGCACACGACTAAGTCTCTTCGACCGAAGAAAACTTGAATGAGCAAGTCAAAAATAAAAGCGATGCTTATTATCTTTTTTGACTCTAAACCTTCTTAAGAAGTTTATACCACTCAGGTGGTCAAACCTTCATTTCATGTAAATGTGTTTAAACAGCTAAAGGAGTTCTTCACCACGGCAAGTTATGCATTGTTTCTGGTAAAACAAATCCTAGCAACATCCCTCCACAGACCGATTCCTTTGTTGTTTTTTGGTTCCAATGCAACTTAAAAGAGCACCATTTATGATTGTTTAAAATGTGCGGGTTGCTGTGACTAATGTTTTGAAAGAATTTCCATGCGAGCTAAGTTGCGTGGTAAAACTGTCGGTCGGTTGATGTCCAAGAATGTTATTTTGGGAATATTAAGGACATATTCAATTAAACAAAATTTCCGAAATAGTACTATATGTATATGCTTCATGTAATTCAGATCAGAAGCTTTAACTTTTAAGAAATTTATTTATTATAAATGTTATTTAAAAAAAAGTCAACGTTTATACATTCTGTACCATTAAACGGGGTACATGTTTTTTTTTCTTAAGACATTTATTTGCAATCTGCTACAATAACATGTGAGAGAACGTCCAGTGACGCCCCTAGTTGAAGAGGTACATGTAACAGTAATAGATTAGTCTCTTCTTTTTTTTTTGTTGTATCGCAGTGAAATATTCTCTGTATTAATATTTGAAGCTAATAGGTGTACAACTTTGCTTTCGCCGTTTTCCAATAGATGACTTTAGGGGATAAGTGATGGTGGAAATAAACAAATTTAGACGTCATACAATAAGCTTGGACATTTGTAAACAAAACAAAAATCGAAACATTAGTCGATTTGTGTCCGTATCGATTGAAAATGTCAGTTTACGAGCCAAATTTTCTGCTTCAATATGAACGAAATCTGCGGCTGAGGCTCATAAAATGCTTTCAAATACTTATGGCGAGTGTCGTGAGTGGTTTCAACGCTTCAAAAACAGTGATTTTGACATGGAAGACCGGCATGGTGGTAGAAAAGAGAAGGTTTTCAAAGATGCAGAATTGGAAGCATTACTTCATGAAGACTCGTGTCAAACGCAAAAACAATTAGTAGAATCGTTAGGAGTTGAACAACAAGCCATTTCAAAACGCCTAAAAGCCATAAATATGATTCAGAAACAAGAAAATTGTGTGCCACATGAATTGAAGCCGAGAGATGTTGCATGACATTTGTTCGCTTGTGAACAGCTGCTTAAAAGGCAAAGACGGAAGGAATAGATTTTTGTATCGCATTGTGACTGGGGACGAAAAATGGGATCATTATAATTCTCGGCCATGCTTTCACGTTGACGACCAAACCGAATATTCACAACTTCAAGGTCATGCTCTGTATTTGGTAGAACCAGCTCGGCGTAGTGTATTGTGAGCTGCTAAAACCGTATGAAACAATAACATGCGATCTGTATCGAAAGCAATTAATGCGTTTAAGCCGAGCGTTGAAAGACAAACGGCCGCAATACAACGAGAGACACGACAAAGTGATTTTGCAGCATAACAATACTTGACCCCATGTCGCAAAGTCGGTCAAAACATACTTGGAAACGTTGGAATGGTAAGTCCTACCCCACCAGCCGTACTCTCCAGACATTGCTCCTTCTGACTATCACTTGTTTCGATCAATGGCACATGGCCTGGCTGACCAGCACTTACGTTCTTACGAAGAAGTCAAAAATTGGATCTATACGTGGATCGACTCAAAAGATAAAGCGTTCTTCCGACGCGGTATCCGTTCGCTACCCGAAAGATGGGAGAAAATAGTGGCCAGCGATGGAAAAGATTTTTAATCGTAAATGTATAGCCAGTTTTTTACAATAAAGCCCCGAATATCGGAAAAAACGGCGGAAGCAAAGTTGTACACCTATTATAATAAATAAATTTCTTCTAATGATCATTTTAATTATCACATTAATTTTAATGTTCCTTTTACCAACTCGTATAACTAAAAAGTTATATAATGTTTTCATAAAAACACTGTCGAATGCATATTTTATTCATATAAGTAAATGAAAAATGGGAAAACGTAAATAAATTAATAAAACCTTGCGTGTGCCTCAAATCCTTGAAATCAGTATCGAGTTTGGGATTGTAATTTTAAATAAAAATTGACTCTCTACACTCGTTTGATTTTTAATTTTAATTTACCTTTTGTAAAAAATGTTTGTTAATTTAAATATATTAAATTAATTAACATAAAATATTATGAACTATAATTAACATGGCATTAAAGTAGTATCACTATTGCGAGTTAAGATTTTAGAATACTACAAAGTGTAGAATTCCGCTGTTCCTGTGCAGAAATAGTGACGCACAGTGAAAGGGAAAATGTCTGAAGACAATAAAAAAAGTATCATGCAAAGCTGATTAGTGCAGGCTCAGTGAATAATGCAAGAACAGCCCGGCCCGAAGAGAACGTGGCAAGCAACAGTGGAGCAAATATTTGCCCCCAACAGGCAGAGAACTATGTCAGACAACTTGTTGACTAACAAGGCACACAATAGTGTTACATAAATAATTTAATAATAACCCCCATTACGCACAAAAGCCAAAACCTAAAAAATGTGATAGAGGAATGAAATAAGGAGTTAAAGCTGAGTTGGCATGAAGATTGACCTGAATTATTTGAAAATCCTAAAGAGTGATAAAGTTCCATGTTAACTGTTTAGTCAATCGTAATAATTGCCATTACTGAGCGTCATGTGATAGCAATTCCGAAATGATAGTGAAGGTTATGCAAACTTGATCAAAGTAACACCATCATCCAATTTTGCTCTCACGCTAAGTGCTCGTGCAAGTCGTTCATTGGAATAATGCAGACCTCACGCATAGCCTCCAAGCCTGCAACTTACTTTATGTAATTTTCACCTGTAGAATTACGTAAAGGAAGAGATGTACATATTGAAAAACTTGGAGGGACGGATTAAGGAAGTTCTCAACAATATCCCAAACGACTTCCATCAAAAGGCTATACATTTTTTTAAATTTGCTAGGTAATAAAGTATATGTACATTTTGTTTCAATAAATTTATATTAGAAATATACTTTATTACCAATTTCAAACGTTTAATTTCTTTTTGTCCATGCTGTACATAAGACGTTATTTTGTAAGATTTTAGAGTAACATTTGCATGCTGCTAGAAACTAACTTTTGTCGTGGACCTTTATAATAATATAGAGAAATCATTGAACTTCATGTAAAATAAAGTCTTTCGTACTGACATTCTACTACTACATCTTTTCCATATATTGTTTTGGTTTGATTATCTCCTTTAATTAAGTGTTCAAATTTGTTGATATTATTTTTGTTATAGTATTTCAAAATTTATTTATGTAGTTTTGGTCGTATTAAGACGCACGGCTTTGGTACAGACGGAGTCAGTTGTTTCGTGGATTCTAGACATTTAACTGACTAAAACTAATTAAGTACCTATGTTTAGTTTCAGTAAGAAATTGTGTAATGGACTATTTTTATGATGGCACCTCCGTTAGAAAAATTGTAAGGGGAACATACGGAAGCCTTGACCTTTTAATCCACAAGCCGTACCCCCTGCCAGACTGCAAAGTTTTACCATTGTGATATACCTCTCAGGGAGATATTGTTTCGATCTATCGTAACAATATCTACAAAAATTGGCGCTCTCGCGGTCTCGAAACGCTATCCTTACAATTATATAAGTAATCATCCTTGTCGGATGAAAATTATACTGTAGATTTCAATTCCCTAGAAACGATGTAGATACTGATAGAGGTGTAGAAGAAAATTCCATTTCATTATTTTTTTAGCTTCAAATTAAAAATAAACAAGTGAGTTAGTTATTTTTACATGCTCCTTTTATGCCCAAATCAAACCTACAAAAGGTATAACCCTATCAATAAAGAGTTCTAGGCTGAAGTAGAGAAAGAGCGACTTAAGTTTGGCTGAAGTGTTACATTTATACATTGAACATACTTAACCTATTTAATTTACATCAAATCGCTTCGATACAAGTTTACCACAAGGGATTTTAAGCACAAATACTCAAGGGTCTGCAAATAAAATCAATGCAATGCTTTCGGCTCAAAGTTTGTCGTTTTTTGTTCGTCTACTACATTACTAAACAAATTGTGACGCCATCTTTTAGATATCTACTCTAGCTATCAAACAACCCCTGTAACTAAACTAGAATCGATATTCCATTTCAATTTTTATTTATTTTATAAGAAATGTGTTTCTATTTATACTCTTTGTCTTTTTAAGGTTTTTATTCTTAAATTTGCTTTTAAGTTTTGATCTTACACAATTAAGTTTTATTAGCCCTAGTCTTAAAAAATTCATTCACTTGTTGTTATATTCAAATTAATGTAAACTGTTTCTAATTTTCGTAATATTTTTTTATAGTAAGCTCTGTATTATTACCTTATATACACGGAGTTTTCTTCTGTTTGTCGCTTTCATATTTTGTAAATACAGGGGCCAAAATTATTTTAAACAAAAGTATTAATACAAATACTTTAATTAGAACTGAACTAGTGCAAATAAAAAATAAACTACTAAACAATTAATTGAGACATCACTTTGACACTTTCAAGATATATAAATAAATCTATTGTATATCAGGTGCTATAGAACGTATTATATTACAGCTGAATAGAATGGAAATGCTGTACAGTCCAAAACTGCCATTCAATTTCCAAGCGTCTTCCACAATCGCCCACTCAAGTTATTCAATTAGATGGTCATTCCTATTAATCGATCGCTAGTTATGCAAAGTCTGCACAAAGCGCATCGTCCTAACATTCTAAGAATTGTATAACATATTATCAGTAACGTGATGACCATCAGAATTGCAAAAGACAATAATCAGGCGGTTGAATTTAATTACTTTAAAGTTGAATACCAATATACGTTTTATTTTGTTTTAAAATTGCCGGCATCATAATTATATTCACCACGTGAACGCACCTCATCCGTTTATGGATGCATTTGACGCAAGTGTTTGGTATTATTTTTTATATTGCACGGCAAGGTCACGTTACGCAATTTAAAGTAGCTTCATTGTTGTCTTAATTGAACATGATTTAACATTTCCTTTCATTACTGAACTTAAAGTTGGAACATGAACTGGAGATTACTCCCGAGCCTTGAATTGGCGAACGAAAATTTATTTCGCAGCTAATACTCAATAAATCAAGGGAGCTGCTATTCGAATAGCACTTACAAAACAATACAGAAGTTAGTGCCGTGGGTGTTTCGACAACGTCCAACGTTCCAACGTTCCAACGTTCCAAATACTTTTCATTAGTAACTTCCACTTAAAGGTTATTGGGTTTGGACTTATGAAATTATGTCCGCTTGGACAATTGACTTCTTTCTGCTATTAGATGTGGCACCTACCGAAGAACGTCGTTCTGATTTATTGCCGCTACGTTCACACTGTTAATTTCTGAAGGCCGTTCGGCAAATTTTAGGCATATTAACTTATACTACTTATACTAAACCAACATTTTTCGCCGAAATTTTAAAAGCCGCGATAAAGCGTTAGAAAAATTCCCGGCAACCCTGCCGATTTATTTAAGCAGGGCCGTGATTTATTGCATCTTGCGGCTCTCTTACCCGGCAATTTGTAATTGAAAATTTTTGTTGCGCAATAAAGCGATATTAACTTTACGGCCGCGGGCAAGACACGTTTTTTGAATTTTATTCGACAATAAAGCTTGCAGTTTTAATTACGTTTAATGAGACAATAAATCGGCAAACGTATTGGGCACTTACTCTATTAAAAATAATTTCTTTGCTAATCCTCCTGAAGTGGTTGTTCAGCAGCCAATAGAGGAAGGGATTCCAGAAACTATTGCTCAAGGCAAGCCAGGTCACCAGGAAGTCCAGGCCTGGGGGGGCTCGCGTGCCCGTGCAGGCGACCACTACTTCTTGGATGGTCCACGGAGTCACCAGTACTATAAACCCCAGCGACATGGCTGCCATTGTCCTGGAGGCGTTGGTGCTCAGGCGACGTTCTTGGGTAATTAACTAAAAAATTAAATTTTTTAAATTTTTTGACTTGTATAGAAAAACAAAGTTATAAGTATTTCAAAACTGAAAAAACATATTTCAACTATTGTAATCCATAAAACTGTATACACGTAGGGTACAACGAAAGTTTTGTAATTAGAGCAGAAGATGGTCGTACGTTTTGGCAAGTTGAAACTCACACTACAACTGAAAGTTCTTCTCAAACTATGACAGTGAAGAGCTCATAAAGACAGAATACTGGCAATTTCACATTATAACTTTTCATTCAGTTTAAATTGTAATCAGTATTTCAAAGAAATTGCTTCTCTATCTGAAAGTCTGAAAGATGTTTCGATATCAAAAGACCTGCCCTAGTCTGATATCAATGTCGCCAGACTTTGACAGCCATAACTTAGCGCCAAAGAGTATTTGAACACTAGAAATTTATGCCTTCTAGTGAAATAAGTTTTTCCCTTTGAGTATGCTATGACTTACACAAAATCAGATAGCTCGACATCTTTTGTGGAGCCACGAGATGCTCAGTTAGTTTGAAAATAGAACATATTGCTATGTCCACAATATGGCAATACAAATCTTTAAGGATACATGAACATATGAGTTCTAAAACTAGTTACAAAGTATACATGAGTGTATAAAGTGGGGTAAAAATATTATGAAAGGCAATAAAGAATAAATTTACCAATTGTTAGTAAAGTGGTTAGGAATTAGAAACGCGCATAAGCTGTAATTAAAGTTTAAAGGAGATTAAAATCTAAATTTATCAAGAAAATGTTTAAAAACAAATTGAGCGCCCACTATAATAGCAACAGCTCAACGGCGAGCGACGCAACAAGGAAACGCAAAACGACTGTATGAACACCGCCCAAGGAAAGTAAAAGCATAGATGAATTAAAAGAGATGATTAAAGATCTTATGATAACAGTAAAAGACAAGGGAGAATCAAAAAGAGTGGTATTAAAGCATTAAGAAATAAGAATAAAAGCACTAGAAAAGAAGATTGAGTCAGCTGAGAAATCGGAGAAGAAGAACAACATAAAAATATATGGAATAGAATGCTCCCAATGAAAGGAAAGGAAAGAAGTAATCCAAAAATTGGACGATAAACTGAGGAATAAACAATTGATTCTAACAATTTATGCAGCCTAAGAATAAAATGAGCTTATAGAAACATCAGTATAATAAATTTGCATGCTTCTACCAAGAGCAAAAATAGATAAAAAAGAGGTTTATAAAGAAGAGGTAGAAAAACTTTATCAAAAAATTGCCAGTCAGGAATGTTAAATATTAATAAGATATTATAACACCAAGATAGAAAACCATAATAAACATTCGACTCTAGAAGCCACAAAGGGGCGGGTGGAAACTTAGATCACTTTGTAGTTAGACAAATAAAACTGAAGAGAAAGCAGAGAACGAAATAGACTAATAAGAATGGCATCGTTGCAGAAATACTGAAAGCAAGCGAAGAAAGTCTGCAAAGGAAACTATATGATCTTATTAATAAAATCTGGGATGAAGAAATAATGTCTATGAGGTGGTTGGAAGCGACGTTATGCTCAGTTCACAAAAAAAGGAGACAGAACACAATGTCAGAATTATACAGGCATAGCTTTGGTGGATGTAGTGTATAAAGTACTAGCTCATGCATTAAAAAATGAATTAAACGTAAAATCAGAGGAAGTTACAGGCGATTGCCAATGTAGATTACGGAGTTATAGATTAGTTTGCGACCAAATCTTTGCGATAAAACAAGTAATATCTAACAGTTATGAACGCCATTTACAGTTGTACATGCTTTTTATTGATTATAAACAAGCATACGATTCAGTAAACAGGAACAAAATTATTTAAGGTAACGTAAATACCTGAAATACTAGCGAAGCTTATAAGACTAGCATGAATAATTCTGGTAGACTTTAAGAATAAAATGGAAACCTGTCTGAAGCTTTTGAAGTTAATCGAGGTCAAGGTGGCCCATTATCGACACTGTTGTTTGAATGCGTGCTACGTAATGCCAAAAATTACACCAAAGCCACCATCTTTAACCACGCACATCAGTGTGTAGCTTACGCAGATGATTTGCGATTGACCACAAGAACTAAAAGAATGCTATACATAAATATTACTATTAAAGCTGAAGAAAACCTCAAGTACGTGCTTTTAATAAGGAAAAGACTAATTATATGGAAGTAAAATGTAAAACTTTAGGAGGCAGGAACCATTTAGGGGTGACAGTAACAAATCAAGGAGATGATAATGCAGAAGTGAGTGCGCGCTTAATTAAAGCAAATAAAAGTTAGACTGCGTTTTTTAAGTTGTTTAGATCAAACCTAGTGTGTACAAAACAATAATACGCCCAGGTTTAACATATGGAAGTGAGATATGGGCCCTAACGGTAAAAATTACAACGCAACTAGAAAGGAAAATCCTAAGTGGGGTTTTTTAGGGAAAAAATGTCAAAAAGCAATGAATAGGAAGGACAAATAATGAATTTATAAAGTTGTATAGACAGCCGAGTGTAACTCAGGAAATCAAAGCCCACATAATTAGATGGTTAAGCTATGTTAAAAAATTAGAGGTTAAGAAACCACAAAATTAGTAATTAAACAAAAGATAAAAATCAAAAATGGCGAAGATAGCTCAAATACAAATGGCTAAAACAAGTAAAAGCGGATCTCGTGCAACTGAATGCTAAAACTTGAAAAAGATTCATTAGTATATGTGATATTTAAACATTAGACCACTCTGTAAAGTCACTCAAATAAAACTTTAAAACCTCTGACCGTAGATCTGCATCGACGACTTACGATGGAATGGCCCGAGGATGGATTTCGCCGAAGCCTCCTCCGATAACGTCCTAAGCTCAAATAGCATACTTACATGTTGCTAGCTTATAGAATGTAAATATTCTTATCGATAATACAGTTTATAACAAACAAACGGATATACTTGAGTCTTAAGAGTGTTACTTACAAACAGTGCCTTCACTCTCCTCAAAATTGTAGACAATTTTAGAACCTCCGTCGTTGCGCAATTGACACAAGTATTTCTTGCTCTAACAACGTGATATTGACCAAAGAATCAGTACTGTAAGGTATGTTATGAAGAAAAACCTCTGCCGCTCAGAAACCGTGCCTTCCTTTTTTTCACCATATGGCGCATAAAAAAATTTTAATTGTATGTAATCACAATTTTATGTAACGACTATTATGTATACGAATCCAGTTCTTTTCTAAGTAGCAGAGCGAATGCTCCCATTTGCTGTTTTTACAGGTATTGATATGTTTAATTCGTACACTTAAAGTAATATATATATATATATATATATATATATATATATATATATATATATATAATATATATAACGTTTCTCGTGTTGCTCCGTTCAAACCGCGCGCTAAATGTCCAGTTATAATCTCATTCGTTAAGTTTATATAGTAATCACATCATTTAATGTTCTACGGAAAGTCGCAAATAAAACAACGGGCCTAAAGAAAGCAATGATTTTTTATGAACTACTTTTATAGCCAATATTCATTAAGTTTATGATTCTATATATTAAAAAAACATATGCTTTAGAATAGATGACTTTTATTGGAGTACAAATAATTTGCCACCACCTAAACTTTCTATCATGTGACATGACAACGCGCTGCAGTTTTGAATATACTGATATGATAAAGATTCTTATGCTAATAGGCTGAACTTGCAACTAAGTCCATTGTCAATTTTAAAACGCCAAAAACATCTTAGAGATTTAGCAAGACTTGAACTCACTCGGTCTTTTCCTTTCCATCCGACGTCCGCGTCGGATCTTACGTGGAGTTATTCTTCACGATTGATATTTACTGCTATAATTTTTCTATGAGATTATGATCAGTCTTCACCTTACAGTGGAAATACGTACACTAACTCCTGTAACTTCACACCGTAAAACTGAAACTTCTGCTGGCCAAGCTTGCTGTTCTTAGGACAGCATCACCTCGAATTGAATTTTTCGTTCTCTACACGATTTAACATAATTTTTTTTTCATTTTAGCATCATAACTTGAATAACTGAAGACTTATGACACTTAACTTTAATAGCTTTTCATGATTAGCAAGATTTTTATGACGAAAAAATGTTTTATATCACTTTTCATCTGATAATTTGGTTTATCTCTTGAGGGACACAAGTTGAGTGAGTTTGAAAGGCCATTGCAGAACTTATACACTTACAATAATTTGTAAATACCATATATAGTGCAAGTGTTTTAAGTAAACCTTAATAATACCTTTAATTTAACATTATTTAATCATTGGATAATTTACTATGAGAAAGTCTTAATTAAGTTGTTTTGTATATGTTAAGATTTTTTTTTATTATTTATAATGTGTTCTGTTAAAAAAAACTAACAAACGTGAATTAAGTTTTGGGAACAGTTAGAACTCGCAAGACAACAAATCTGGGCTACAGGGTAGCTGCGACATGTTTCATAAGAAGATCTTTCACCGTAATTTCATTCACTTTAGTTTTTAGAATCTCCAGTTCACTTTTTAGTCCTTGAACTGTCAGACGTATGTGCACTACTTTTTCTATCTTAGCCACCTTCAGTAGACGTTCTTTTATACGCTTTTAGGAGGTACTGTAGCTTAACATTAATTTCCCTAAATTACAAGTGACAACACTACTGGAGTGAATTATGAATATCAGGAAATAAAATAGTTTACTTCTGATTTTTAATATAAAACAATAGCAGTCAACCACTGCAATCGACAAGATGCGCGCTAATGAAAATGATTTTAAAACAAAATACTATTGCAAATTTAAAGGAAGCATCAATAACGATTTATATTAGATTTTCTGTATTGAGTTGCAAGATATGTTAATTCACTTATAACGCTATTAAAATTAATAAAAAATTTATACAAGGGATATACACTTTTTGTAGCTCTGTTGCACTTTTATGTCAATATAAGGCATAGTAATGCATCCTGAAATACCTAACATTGTAGAACATAAAGTTAAGAATATACACATGGTATGAGCAAAAAACATTGGAAAGGCAACGACCACTTTACATCGAAAAACAATAATGGCTCTTAATAGATTGACAATCAATTTTTGATTGGCCCTACCATAATACCTTTATTTTCGCATCATTTAATTCCGAACAAAGGACAAATTAATAGTCGAAATCATCGCCTTCCTAATCTATAATATTCTTCCACTTGTCGATATAACGTGATGGGTTTTGAATGCAAAAAGTTGGTAAGCATTTAGGTCATTTTATTGATTTTCCCAAAGTTTCTGTTACACAGCCAGTATTCCATCGCCAGGTTGGTGCTCCAAAATCTCCCAGCATTTGACAAGTCCTCGATGGATTCTCTTCAATTGTGTTGATCACGGCTGAGCGACTGATCTCTCGTAAACAGCCAGCTCCTTGCATGAGGGCAAAACCTTCCTGTTCCTTCTTAAACTTTACAAACCTACGTGTAGCAGTAACCTCTCCAACGATCCCATTGCCATAAGCCTTGCAAATGTTTCTTCAGCCTGTGTAGTACCCATATCGAAGTCCAATTTGTATAGAAACTGAAGCTCCAATCGAATGTTCTCTCTACTAAGCCCCATACTATAAAAGGCATAATGACTTGTACATAAAAACTGTCGCTTAGAATGCGAACTATCAAATGATATCAAAATTGCAACAGTTTGTAGGGAAAATTTAAAAATTATGATAAGGCAGATTAAAAAATAATTGCCAATCTATTACTTATCAAGGCGTGAAACAGATTCAGTAAATGGTGTAGCAATAATAATTCCCCCAAAAAGGGCAACAGGCTGTACTGTGCCATAACCCAACAAATAACAGAATTTTAACATAACGATAGATGCTAGCTAAACCATATAAGCTGACCGTCATCCAAATTTATGCATCAACATCTATAAGTAAAAAAGATAAGCTTATCGATTTTATAAAAAAAAACTGGAAAAATGTTGTTGGGGAAGTAGCCAAGAAAGAAATATTTATGCATAGATGACTTCAATGCCTAAATCGGCAACACAGAGAAAGATAACCACATCAGACATATAGCGGGATATTTTGGATTTACTCAATAAGGAAAAATAACAATAATTTAGAAACTTGTAATACAAGAAAAGGTTGAAGAATTAAACCCAAGGGACACTCTTCCAAAAGGTGGATAGATCAAACAGAAAGCTTCACAGGAACACCCAGGAAAATATAAGAATCACCGAAGATAAAGAAAGATGGAGAAAAATAATACATAGGAGAACATAAGAGTCCGACATGTAATCACGTCGCTTCATTAATGAAGCCTACGACTATGAGAGAAATTGTACCTTTATAATTGCCATTTATCGTTTCTGATGTTTGATTATAAGATCTGTGCCAAAATGATTTTTATGATTTAAGCTCGCCGTACATAAAAGTTCAGAGAACTGGACCATAAGATAATGTTTTTGTAATACCGTCACTACATATGTGTAATCTACTACGAAATGTTTGAAAACAACAACGCTGTCAGTGTACAACTGTACGGCAGCGCCTTAATGAGACAATTCAACTAAAGCAACTTTCTGTGACACTAATTTGCCTCAGTCATGTAGCAAAAATCATTTAAGTTGGTAGTGTAACGTCACTGTTAAAAATCGAATACCACCCGTGATTAAATTTCTCGTTAAAGAAGGTCTTAGCCTCTGTGATATTAAACAACATTTAGATGGTATCTTCCATAAACCCTCGCCTTTATATTCCACTAAAAAAGAATCGACAATTTCGTTTGGGACGAAGAAGCATCAAAGACAAACGACGTGCATGTCGGCTAGTTGAAGTACTTGCCCTCATCGAACAATCAGCAATGTTAGGACTTTCTGATACAGCCATGCGACACATTCTCCATGAGCACTTCATATGAACAAGTATAGTGTCAGATGGGTACCCCAACCTTTGTCAGCTACTAAAAAACATCAACATGTGAACTATTGTGAACAATTTTTATACCTTTGTTGTCACAACAAAGAAAAAGTCTTTCAATTTATCGTTAAAGACGATGAAACTATGATGGAGCAACAATGCAGTCCGACTAGATTCATATATCATAGCCTTATTTACCGTTAGGTGTTAAATTATAACATACAAAATACTTATTTACAGGGTGCACTATACTACAGCGTTAATTAATGTTTATTCTATTCTGCTTCACTCTCTTTACATGCCGATCTCTTCCCCTCATTTCATGTCACTCTTTTCTCTCTTAGTATATGTTCTAATTGTCTATTCCACGTTTTTCTTGGTTTTCCTTTTGATTTCCCCTGTTGTGATCTTGCTTGACATATTTTCTTTACTGTTTCGCCGAATATTCTCCCCTAATGGTTCCTCTTCCAGTTCTTCTCTTATTTTGCTATTACTTATTCTGTCTTGTTATCCTCATTATTCCTCTTAAGTACCTCATCTCCATTGCTTGTATTCTGCTTTTCATTCTTTTTATTAGTGCCCAGATTTCACTTCCGTAGAAAAATATGGCTGTAAAGATAGTATTATATACTGCAATCTTGATTTTCTTTGATACTTCTTTTTTCTTATGAATATATTATTTATAATGCATTATAGTTTTCTGCTGCTTCTAACCTATCATTTAATTCAGTTACCGCAACTTCTTTACCATTCATTTTTTTGTTATTTCTTCGTCTTCTTTTCCTATTGTCATCATTTTAGTCTTTCCTACATTATTTTTAAACTTCCATCTCGTAAACCCATATACCTAAATTATATTGTAGGTTCTCTTTGTTCTTGGCACAGATCATCAGATCATCTGCGAAGGCGCTTTCTGCTATCTCCACTATTTCCGTGTTTCTGTAACTCACTTTCAACTTCTCCTTAACTTCCTTCATTATATTGTCCAGTATTGTGTCAACAAAGCTGGACTAAGAATCCTTTCTTGTAGTCACAAGTTTCTCAGATTTTATATTTTTAGCTTTAACGTAATTTCTTATGTTGTTTTTAATGCAGTTTATTAATTTATCGTTCACTTCTCTTCTTCTTAGGCTATTTCAAACCATCTTCCTAGCTACAATGTCAAATGCTTTCTTGATGTCTATGAAAGCCACACATTTCTTGTCACTAATGCGTTTTTTATCAGTTATTTTAACAAAAATTTGTAGTTTTATATTTCTCTTCTTTTTCTGGATCTACATTGTGCGTCCTCTAATTGTCATTCTACTAGTTTATTTAGTCTTCTAGCTAGGGTCAACTCATATAGTTTTGTTAAAGTGTACAACAAAGTAATATCTTATGGTACCTTCCTTGTATACTGGTAGCAGGATTCTTATTTTCCAGTCTTGTGGAATATGTTCCTCTTTCCAAACCTTATTTAGAAGCTTGACTAATATTTCTAAGGCTCTTTGGTTTAAATTCCAACTTTTGCCTTTCTTTAACCTTTTCAGAAACTCTGTGACTTCTTCAATCGTTATATCTTATATTTTCTCCCTATTATCTGTGTTACTCCTTTCACCTCCGTATAGTATTACCATCTTCTTCTAGTATTCTTTCATCTTTGCTTTGCAAATATTTAGCCTTATGCCTTTTCTTTGTCAGAGTTTTTTTTAATACTGTATAAAATAGTTTTTGATTTCCAACATAGCCTCTCCTTTTTTCCGCGATTCTTTCTGGGCTTGTTTTACCATCATTTTGCCTGTTTTTCTGATATTTTTATATATCGTATTTTTGTTTTTGTTTTGTTACTCATATATTCCTTCAAATCTCCGTTTTTGGTTTTTATTTCTGCTTTTTTCTTCATTCCACCATCTAGTTTACTTCTTGCATTTGGTCTGCACATCTCTTGCTATTTTATTTATATTTATAAATATCCACAGCTATTCGCGGTTTAACCTGTCTGTGTTTTCTTTGATATCATTTACCTCTATTTCCACCATTGAACTGCATTCCTTGCCGTGTCTATTCCTTTTAGCTTATGCGTTATCGTTTCTTCTATGAATATATATTTTTTGCCTCCTACTGAGATTACTTCCTTACATTTTATCTGTATTTTTATTTTTGCCATATCCCAGTAAAGATCAGATTATATTGCTTTAATTCTTTCCTGTAGTTTCTAGTTACTAGTAAAAAATTTATTATAGATCTTTCTTTCCTGCTACTTACTTCCCTTGTAAATTTATGAATTTATTTATGGACATAGAAAACATTGGTTACTACTAAATTGTTTAATAAGCAAAACTCTGTTATTCTTATTCTCCTATTCTTATGCTTCTATTATTATATTTCCGGTAGTAGTTCCCAGAACTCATCTCTCTTTTTCGCTGTATCGTCTTCGTTTGGCCCATACGTCACTATTGCTGATGATTTCAAGTTCTCTAGATTTATTTCTTGTATCCCTATTCATTTACGCACGTATTTTATTTGCTCGTATATTACATAGGTAAATTACTTAATTTTTGCATATTATTATATTTTATAAGTGCAGTAGTTGTATGTTGAAAGTAATTTTGTTTATGCGTTTACTTTTCTATAAAAAAAACGTATATGAATATTTGTTCGTCATTTTATACCTTTTCCAAACCATACGCTATTACGAAAACGATAAAGTTGTAATATAATAGAAATGAAAGAGATCTGGTGCAATTTAATAAAAGAACCGGATCTGAGATTGCATCGCTTCATATCCTAGTCTATATACGGTCGGATTGCCGGACCTTCCCCGATGCCTCCCCAAAGGCACCCTTGCGAGCACCTCCACAATCCATCAAAATAAACTTTATGTCCAAACAAAATTAGTTTCGGGTCGATTTATTCTAAAACAAATTTCACGACTCAGAATGCTATTTAAATAATAATCCTATTTTCAAATAAACCTCGGTCTTGCGAAATTTTTAAGGGGCAGAAAACTTAAACTACCTCATACAGCGGAGAATAAACTCGATAATAACTGAACTTCCGGTTCCGCGCCGGATGCAGCAACAGCCTAACGACGCGACGCCACGGCATTTCCGATCGGCATCCCGTGATGAACTTTCGAATTGCTGACTAAAGTTAATGTCCACCGCGTCTGCTCTGAGTAGGCGTGCTATCGATTCGAAGTGACAAGGTAAATTAGATGAGTATTGTGTAGATGCCTCCGTGGAGTGCTCCCTCAAAAATAGATTTGCTATCAAAGCGAAAATCGCGGTCTCGTGCTTTGTTTTCCATCCTAGTTTATTATGGTTCACCGAATAGGGATTTTGTTTGTTGGCGCTCGAGAGCACTCCCAGTGTTCTTGAGCTGAAGATAAATCCGTTAAATTACGTTAAGCGCATTTGAAACCCTTAACCAACCGTGATGGAGTCTTTGTTCACTTGTAGTATTTAACGCTCACGCAGCAACCGCTTAGGTGACTTCGATTTTTTAATCACAGCACGATCTTATCGTGATTAAGCTGCTGCTGTCAAAGCAGCGTTTGATCTTATTGGGAGCCCCGAAATTTAATTATTCCACCGCCTAAATTGCCTTTTCCCGATTCATAGTAAGGTTGGGACTTGCTACATACTGAAATTTGCATTTTATTAAAAAGTTTGTAAAACGAGCTGTTGTCGTCCGTTCGCCTCTAGCGGGCAAAAATTTGCAATTTAAAATTTTTGTCAATTAATTGCGGCGCTCGGAAGGAAGCCACGTTTTAATAAATGCAGTCGCCCCAGAAGCCACCAGCTAAATTGAAATGGGCTTAGGATATTTTGAAATTGCATCAGTTGCATGTTTTTTAAAAATATTGTAAATTCGGGGGCGGGGTTTCCAATTTTAAAAGCATTACCTTGCTAAATTGGCCTTAATTTAAACTTTTCTCTATTAAGGCTAACTATAGTGTAACTTTAGTATTTTTATTAAATCTGTATTAAACTGTAATCATGTATCCAATTTTTTGGGGAGATTATGTAGAAATTACTTAAAGTTTGATTTTCTATTATTAAATTTCATTTCGAGAACATTTTTTGCTAATTACAGCAGATATTGACAGAAAACAACGTGCAATCTAAAAGTAATATTAGTATGAATATGCAATTGCGTGTAGTTGTTTAACGTTATATAACAATAATTTAATTATTCATTAGGAAGAATAATTTAATTAATAATCTCTTTTAATTTATAAGATTATCTTAAAATATTATCATTATAAATAAAATATTGTACGCAAAGCAACAACACATTGTAGTATCAGATTTTATATAAAGCTTTATTAAACCGCTCTGTGACTTGTGAAAACTTACAGAGTTTATGAATTTTTTTTTCCAAAACACAAGCCACAAGAAACAAATGTCTCTAAAAGGTTGGAGAGCCAACAATAAATGAAAAACGAACTATGTGCGGGAAAAGCTTCAACTTCAGAATCGGGCAACAATGTGAAAAAATCACTTTTGTGATGTGAAACTATCGATTCACGTTGAGAACAATCATTGGTGAATGAAATTTGAATCAGTTTACTGTCCATCAGATTTTAACATACGACTTGAACATAAGACAAGTCTCGATAATGGCACAGTGCAAACTCTCTCATTCCCAGAACAAATACAAAATAAAATTAATACTTATTTGAGTTTTTGGCAGTCTAGAGATCTTTCACAAAGAAATCGTGCCGCTAGGACAAACTGTAAATCAATGATTTGGTATTTAAAAATCCTTGAAGGGCCCAAAATAAAGGCAAAAAGATTACATTCTCCTATTCCCCGGGCTTCTGTTCCTGTATCTTTTTTTTATTCTTCCGACTGAAAAACCATTTGAAAATGCGTCATTTTGGTACCCTGGACAATACCCAAAATTATTAATTGATGAGTTGAAAGGCATTCTAGAAGAAGCCGCGCAGGTCTGTCTCCAAAAATAAAAAACGCCTTTGTTGGTGTATAACTTGAGAAGGGACGATTTCTATTATTAAAAAATAAAATTTGCGGTTAAAAACTAACCCATTATTTTTCCTTGGAACTTCATATATAGTGTATACTTACACAATTTTTTTTCGTATAAAGTTGAGCACATCAGAATATAGTAGATGCCATGCGAAAGTTCTTTCGAGGAAAAATGTAATGTAAGAAAACTTCTCGAGCTCTTAATGTACAATTAACAAGAAAGTGTTTTATTAGCAATCAGAATATTAATGTAGAGTGGCGCAAAATTACCTGATTATTTTGAATTGTTAGCAACTTTTTCATTTATCTCTTAATTTCTAGTTCATTCTTTTTTATTTTACAGTTAAAACTTGGATAATTTAGCATCGATAAATGTGCTATTACCTAGCAGACTCAAATAATTTTATTTTATTTTGAAAACCAACAGTCAGTGGTTCTAACGCAACAAAGATAATAAGATAAGATAATAAGATAAAGATAATAAGATAATTTTATAACGTACTTTAAACACACCATACAAGCACCATTAAAACAACAGTTCAAAATAGAAAATGTTAATAATACCAAACACATAGAAAGGTGACAACTTTTATAGGAAAAATATCCTCTCAACCGACAATCCTCCGAGGTTCCTTACAATCATTTTTTCTACAAAATTCAGTTGGTTCAAGCTCTTAATCTGAAAATCGATAATGGGTATTTCAGTATGCCTTGTTGAGAAACACTGCAAAACAGTATGTTTTACTTACTTTAGCTACTAATCTATGAATCTATTTGATCGTAGAGTGATGTTTACGAAAAGCAAATTAATAGTGTGAAAGTAAATTATTTTGTAAGATTGTCGGTTTGACTTTTGAAAGAAGCAAAAACAGATTTATTGGTCATAATGGAGATTTGCAGGTTTCAGAATGGATGTTAAAGTAGTAACCTTCCACAGGATTAGGAAAGTATGCTAGTCTAAATAATGCGTTAAATAACGTTGTCAGATATTTACTGGTTCTTTCAAGAAATTCCTTAAGAACTGTATTGATGATTAAATTATAACCTGGCGACTTGTTGCCTTTTATGCTTCAAATTTAGATATCTTTTTTTGTTTCTGATGTGTTTGCTTAGCAGGTTCATCTGAAATAGTGTCATTAGAAACTGTTAAACTTTTCTTTCCTTTTACGAGTAGCTTCTGAAGGATGCGGCTCAAACACTTTTTTCTAAATAATTTGCAAATACCGTTGCTTTAGCAAAAGAATTTTTTGTCCAGATTCTACCTTCTTTGGATAAAGGTGAAATGTGTTGGATTGGTTGTTTTAGCTTTCTTCTGGCTTTTCACAAGTTAGTAGTTTTAGTAGTGGCTTACATTTCTGGATAATCTGATTTGTTTAGTCGTTTCTGAAATTGTTTAAGTTTGACTGTAAAGTTCGTTATGTTAACTGAAGCTCCAATAGTTTTAATTTTCTTTTTTTAACTAATTAAGCAATTATTTGTGTGTGTACTTTCAGTCTTTTTTAGAGTCGCCTTCTAGACGGGTTCTTATACGACCTGATTAAAATATTCAACTCAGTTTCGTAAGTTTGCTTTCGTTTGTAACAAAATTTCTGTTATTAATTTTAAAATAGTCCTAATCAGTTTCTCTAACAGAAATAAACAGTTATTTTATTATGTGCAATACATGAGTGTCAAGAATAACTAGAACTGGAGAATAGTCAGAAAAAAGGTTGAGGCAGGAGTTAACTTGAAGAAAATTTAGACTAATTAAGAAGTCCAAGAGATCAGGTTGTTCATTGCATCAGAAGACCAATAAGTTGGTTAGAGATTTTATCAGTTCAAGTGCCTTTGCGCTCGTTATCTTAGAACCCTTTTGTATTTTTGTTATAGTCATAACTAGTGATAAAACAGCTTCTGAACATACTAAAGTAATGCACAAAATGTTCTTATTGTTGGCATGCCAAGGTAGATAGTAAAATACTGAGAGGGTTAGCAACCCTAACTAGTCTTCAACTACAACTGATTGTAGATCTGTAAATGACTTCTCTGGGTAAATTGTTGCATATCTTTATTTCAAAGCCTAAACATTTGTCAACTATGTTTTAGAGAACATTTTTTCAATAAACTGATATTGGCGATGTAAAAGTCCACGTAATATTACTGAAAAACCAACGCATCCACAGTAAAAAATTAATTGGTTTGCATTACGGGCTGCAGGAATCACCGGCTCGTACAAAGCCGGAAAGTTATTACTGCTAAATGCTAAATAATTTTTACCTTTACAAGAAAACAGTCCTCTCAGCTGACAATATTTCGAAGTTCGTTGCAATGAATTATGAAGCAACAATTCAGTTGACTCAAGCTCTTTAACCTGAAAATCGATGAGCATATTACTAAAATGCTTATGAGTTTTTGAATCTTGCGGAAAATGATACAAATTTTGTGCAAAGTGTAATAATAAATGACAAAGCATATTTTCACTTAAATGACATTTTAACATAGGATTTAAGCTTAAGAAAAGTGTTTGCTGAGTTCACGGTTCAGCAAAAAGTTGATCAAAGGAATGTATGTCTTGCTCCTTTGTGGTGCCTTGAGAAGAAGCCAGAAATCTTAAGTCGCGTGATTACAAACCCCCAAAGTAAAACGCCAAAAATGATAATGGCACACTGTAAACTCCACCTTCTCGGGAAAACAAAAGTAAATAAATTAAAAATCAAATTAATATTCATTTTTAACCATTGGGGTGTCGTTTATAAGGACGTTACACCATAAAGATAAACTGTCAATGAAACTTTTTATTAAAAAGTCCTTGAAAGGTTTGGGAAAAGAGCATAATTTGAATGACTAGACAATACAAACACTTAAACAAAGTTCCTGGTTTTTGGATAGGGTGAGTGGTAAATAACATAGGAGAGGCCATATAACGGTTTGGTGTATCATAAAGTGTGCTTGCATTATTAGGACACATTTGTTCGAGACAGTAAATGGGAAATATTGTAAGACATTAGTGCAATTTTTTACCACATTTACCCGATGATCACAACTTATGATTTCAGCAAGATAATGCCATAGCTGACACCTCTAGGACCACAGTAAATCTTCTAAAGCAGAACTTTCTCAGTCGCTTTATTTCGATAAATTGTGATGTAAGATGGCCATTATATTCACTGTACTTGATAGTTCCAGATTTTTGGGAGAGGGATAAAGGGCGCCTTAACAATCCCCAAAGAATTAAGGCTTCAAAAGAGAATTTCCACAATATCTCGAAAACAATGAAAATTGTTTGAGTAAACACGTACTTGTGTTGAAGAAGAGGAAAGGCATTTGCTGGCAATGATTTTTCACTTATATAATAAGCTACAGAAATAAAATGATCAGGAAATTTCGCGCATTTTGTGTATTCTGTAAGTTACTAATACATTTTAATAGTCATGTTTGAATAAAAATAGTTAGTTTTCTGTTAATCTGCTATTTTTTTGGCCATATTTTCTTTAGTCTAGGTTGAGAATCTTCTGTTAGAGGCCTAACAATTTCGTTTTAGTTTTCTTACATATGAAATTTTGAGCTCTTAGTGGGGTGTTTGACTTATCACACACCAAGGAATGTTTATCATGCTACAGATCATTTTAGACTGAAAGCGTTGAATGTTAGCTTTGATTGCACAACTCTACAACTAAAAACCGTAAGTTCAAATTGGTCATACAACAGTCTTGTACAACAAAATTTTGTTTGCTAATAACAAGAACCTTCTTCCAATGAGCCATTACTTTTTCTTCCTCTTAAAGTTCATTTTCTTGCGTTTTTCTTTGGTGTTTTGCATGTCAGTCTTCTGTCAATATGTAGTTCTATTTAACTTCATTTGACTTAAAAATGTGATTATTATTAAAGGTAACAGTTGGACAAACTTGATATAGAAGGTTCGCCAGGTTTAGAAATAAAAGTTTATAAGTGCCCAATAGTAAAAACTGGGTACTACGTCTTGTTGCTGCTACATTACCTACTATTACATAACTTGTTTAGTCTCATTTTAATTGCGTTACTTTTTTAATTGCGTTTGTAGTCTTTGTCTTTTGTCAAATCCTTTCTTTTCGTTTCCTCTCTTATTGTGATACCTAACATCTATCTTTCCAAGACTCTTTGAGTAACCTGTATCTTTGTTATTTGTTCTGTGATGTTCCATGTTTGTGCTTTATATATCAAGATAGAGAGAACACATTAATTCAAAATAAGTAGATATTTTTTTGTTTTTAAGAATGCAACATAATTTTCCGACCGTTGCCCACGCCAGTCGCTTTCTACGTTCTATTTTTACTTCTTTGATACTTAAAAAACTATATTTAGTTTTAATTCTTAAAGTTAAACAGAAATGAAAGTAAAATTTATATATAGATTTAAAAAAATATAATTTGGCATTACATTTGTTACTAAAAATAGTAAATTTAATTCTTTAAGTGGCTTTTTGCAACTTTTTATCGCGGGACAATAAAATTCTAAAATGAGATTTAAGTGGAGAATCATAATTTACATGGCAAGAAATCAAGCCACGCGCTCACAAAGCACTTCCCACATATAAGTCGGCCACCTACAGCATTTTCTCTTATTTCGGGCGTCCTTAACGCCAGCCTCGCCATTAAACTCTGCTATCAGCCGCGCACAAAAAGCTTTATGTTTAATTTCCCCGATTTTTCTTGTTTCAAAGCGTCATAGAAAATGAAATACGCTTAGGTGTCGGCCAAAGTGGCTATAAAATGAACTTTTTATGGTAAATTATACACATAACGCAATTTGGACGTCAAGTGCTGATAACTGTGGCGGCATTAATGCAAATTTCCCCGCGAAATACAAACAGCGGCCTTTTGTGACGCTTTTTACGCTGGAAACGGCAGATAAATGTCGACCGTTTGCGTTATAAATATAACTGGCCTAATTCATTGGCTGCGTTTATTTTACTCCGGTGCAGGCAGGACTTGCTGACCCATCGACGCCGTTTAATTTTATTAAAACAAAACAGTGAACGTAAATAGTTGTTTAAATAGTTATGGAAAACAAATAAATAAGATGTTATAACGAGGACAAAGCAAATTGAGCTTAATGATACTTTACTCCTCTTTTCTTGCGCCCTCGTTGCAAACTCGCCTTGTTTGCCGATCAAACGTGCTCGGGGTAATTTTGGGGATTATTAATTCAGTTTTCTGGCTTTTAATGTTATTACATTTATTCGCTTCAACGTAATTAATCCTGCAACACCACCCGTTAGCGCTCTTAACTTAATTTTTTGGTAAAATATTAGTAGCAAATTCCAGATTTTTTATGCTCGTCTGTTTCTTCTTGCTCCGATAAATTCCGAAATTCATTCCTGGCGTGTTTTTGAGTAATTTGCTTGAGGCCGATTATCCCTCTTTATTATGTTCTGAATTTCGTGTGAAAATTGCCAGGTTCTGCTGTTTTATTAAGGCTCTCCGTCACATTGTCTCTTTATAAGTTTCTTAAACTTAAGCGGCCCCTTTAATTAACCAGTAGTTCATTCAGCTATTCTATTAAGCGTCTCTGTTGCTATGAAACAATATTTTTTCAATAGTAATTATTTATTCTAAAAAACACATGGGAGTGGGGAAAGTATTTGTTTTTCTAATATAGTACCTCGAGGGTTATCCTTGCTTTCATAACTTTCGCTCAAAAATATCGAGTGATTTAGTATTATTAATTCATTGTGTGTTGTATTTTTATTTCATTGATACTTAAAAACTAAATTTAGCTTTACTTCTTAAAATTGAATGGATGTGAAATTTATATATGCCGTGTCATGTGCTCACAAAACACTTTTACCTATGACCTCGGGGTCAACCTTTCTCAGAATGAAAATTTCATCGGCGCACATTTATGTATTAACTGTAGTACTGTATAAATGTTTAAATAAAGCAGCCTTGTGACTGACTTTCAAAATGCACCAATTCTTTATAACAACCAAGTTGAACCGATGCAGTCCGTACCACATACGGAATATTTCCACTATTATCAACTATCTCTCACCAATTATGCATCCAACCCAACAGATACTAGCTACATCTGCAAAAATTCGGGTATCTAAGTAATTCTGCAATATTTCCTGCTTATCACCACAAGCTCAAGAACAACAGCAGCCTACAGGGACTCTGCTCTTTCGTATTCTCAAGTTTCCAGGTGGTTTAAAAATGACCGAAACGAGATGGAGGATGACCTCCACCCTGGACGGCCGTCAACTAGTAAAAGTGACAAAAATGTGTCCCGTGTTTGTGATCTTTTAAGTACCGATCATCGAATGATAGCAGAGACTCAGTATTTCGAAAACCACTGTGCACGATATTGTTAACTCCCAGCGCGTCCAGATTTTTCTGTCCAACCACAGCTTGACAACGTTGCTCTAGTTTTGACCTCGCTCCAGCAGACTTCTTTTTGTTTTCGAGGATCAAGTCCACTTTAAAAGAAACCCATTTTGGAACCATCAAAGCAATCCAAACCGCCATGACAAAGGTTCTAGACAAGGTCCCCATCGACGCCTCGAAGGGAGTAATTTGAAGAATTTTAAACGTTTGTAACGGTATCTTAAATAATTTATTTACGAACTTAATTACATTACGTTTCGGATAAATCCTGTATAAATCTCAATCGTGACCGAAACAGCCAAAAGTCACAAATTACTGACTAAACAAACCGATTGAAACGTTTAGTCATTTTGAAAATTTGAAAAATGAAAGATAATAAACAGTTTCCATCACAATCAAAACGTAAATGAAAATAACCCTAAACCACCCCTAATTTTGTACCTGGAGTTAAATATCTACTACTATTAACAAAGCTTGTAGAAATTATCACCAAAATAAATATGAGATAAGAGTATTGCATAGGGTGCTTTAAATTAACCTTTAGTGCGTTTTTCTTGAATAAAACACAAATTATGGAAACGTTCGCATTTTATTGGTACCGGTGTAAAGCCATGTATTTAAATACCCACTGTGCAAATGCAAACTTCAATTTGGATCATCCTATATAACGATGAGTTATTGCCCGCGACATCAAACAGTGAGACGCTGTTATAATCATGGCCTTGACTAGGAAAAACGTGAAACGTCAATCGTATCAATATAAACAAAATCGTAGACTTAGTTTTTTTTTTATAAAATATTTGTTCTACTACGAAACTTTAAATATCAACGACTAAGACACACCAAAACCTTCTCCAATAGAAGTTTACTCTGCAGGCAATACATATGTAAAACCAGAAGCTTGCAATCTATACAAGGAATTATAACAGAAAATGTTTCCGCCATTCAAATAAAGACAACATCCCTCGACAACAAACACTGCTAATAAAGGCATGAACTGAAAAAGATATAAAGAACCTTATAAATAAATATCAAGTATGTTAAGTTTACTACCATATGTTGATACTGAATTCTCATAATGGGTAATTTTCTAAATATTACTACGCTAATAAACTGCAACATCAAGGCTTTGAAACAAAGATATTCAACAATTTACCCAGAAAAGTCACTTATAGTACTATCTATGTAACATCCAGACATGCTGGCACAGTTATTATTAGGAACAAATAAAACATCATAAAATAAGTAAATACTACAAAAAACACTTACAGACGATATCAGTTATAGCTGAAGACTGGTTAAGGCTGCTAACCCTCTCAGTAGTTTAGTGTCTTCCGTTATGACAAGAATAAGAACATTTTGTGCTTTACTTTAATACGTTCAAAGGTTGTTTTGCTTTGAAATTTTAGCACAACGTTGCATTTGAATACGGCCGTGTTTTTATATACCTATATTATATAGATGTCACACCTGCGACAGGCAAAAACATGCTTTTTTGAAAAACCGCCATCTGTTACAATATCTATATCTGCACTGATAATGGAACAACAAAAAATAATTTATACCCACCAGCATTGTGAAATTAAATAAACATAAAAACGTACGCTTTATCTTTTTTTCCATTTAACCAGACTGAGCCACAGCAACGCAACAGTTAGTTATTACATACATTTAAGACGACTGCCTGTTTGTATTCATATACATATATCTGTCACAATCGAAGGTCACTTGATATATAAAACCTTAAATAGAAATTAAAACGTTTTAAGTCAATGACCTTCTATACAAACAGTTGTCTAATATATGTAATACATAATATATAATGTATAATGTAATACTCAAGTGTTACGCAATGCATACGGATTGTTTCCTAGTTAATTATGATAGGAAAAATTTTTTATCGTATTTTCGCAAGTAAATTTCAAGCAGAGCACACTATCTATTGTGGTCTGTATATACTTGCACATAAGCAGATTCATATATTTCAACCGGTGTTTATCGACGACAAGATTTTTCTAGTCACTAGTGATGACTATAACGCCAAAAACACAATCTAAGAAAACGAGCGCAAAGGGTAGTGAACTGATGAAAGCTTTAAATAAATAAAATAAACAGCCTAATCTTTTGGATATTTTAATTATTAAAAAGTCTTGTCCTGACCTTTCTCAGTTTTAGTTATTTTTGACACTCAAGTATTGCACATAATAAAATGGCCATTTCTTTCTACTAGAAAAACTGATTATTACTATTTTAAAGCTAAAATAGAAGAATCAATAGCAGAAAGTTGGCTACAAAAGAAATCAAACTTACATAATGGAGTTGAATATTTTAATGAAGTTGTGCAAGAACCCGCCTAGAATGCGAGTCTAGGGGAAACCGAAGATATACACCTAAATATTTGTCTAATTAATTAAAAAAAAAATTAAAATAACGTTTACAAACTATCGGAGCTGTACTTGACTTAACAAACTTTAACTGAGTATCAGCCAAACTTATACAATCCCAGAAACGACTAAACAAATCAGTCGGTAACACTATCTTAACGGTATCCCCTACTAAAGCAAATGACTACTCTTTGTGGAAAGCCAGAAGAAAGCTAAAACAACCAATCTAACACATTCCAGTTCTCCCCAGAAAAGGTAGAATCTGGACCAAAAAGTGCTTCTGCAAAAGCAAATGATTTAGAAAAAAGTTTGAGTCTCATGAAAGAAAGAAAAAGCTTAACAGTTTCTAACGACAAAGCAAACATCTCAAAAACAAAAAAATGTAGCAAAACCTAAAAGGCAACAATACAATTTTTAAAGAATTTTTTGAAAGAGACAATAAATATCTGACAATGTTATTTAACACAGTACTTAAACTAGAATAATTTCTGAAACCAATGGAAAGTTGCTACTATAATACCCATTCTAAAACCTGACAAACTCCCTGTACCAATGGCGTCTTATGTTCAATAAACCTGTTTCTGTTTCTTTCACAAGTCAAACCAACAATCTTACAAAATAATTTGCTTCCACACTACCAATTTGGTTTTCGTAAGCAGCACTCTACAATCGAACAGATTCATAGATTAGTGGCTAAAGTAACTAAGGCATTAGAAACTAAAATCTATGTTTCGCAGTGGTTTTCGACAAGGCATACTATGTAAAATCAAAAATGCCTTGCCGTAAGACCTTAACAAATCACCATTACCTACTTAGTTATCAATTTACTGATTGGTTTGATTCAACATCATGGTTCTCTATCTTTTGTCCATGGTCAATCTCTAGAACTCAGAATAACTGCTACATTATAAGTCTCATGATTTGCGTTATACGAGCTGTGTAAATAATGAGACTGACAGGGTAGCATGCGATCTGGAACACTGGGAATTGTCCATTTGGAGGAAAGGCGGGTCGACGCCCGTAACGCGTTTAGTATGGGTGGAAATGTTCGCCAAGCACGTTGTCTGTAACGATTTGTTTGGTAAAACGTTTTTGGCGAATGCGTTTTGATGATGAGTGACAGTAAGGTCGGGCAACGGTATGTTCAAAAAAATCTTTCGCTGGAACAAAAGGACAACCGGAGGAACACGTGCCTTGACTTTTTGGAGCGGAGTGAAAAGGATCCTCGTATTCTGGAACGTGTCATTACTGGTGACGAGACTTTGGTGTTTCAGTACGACCTCGAAACAAAGTTCCTCAGTCATCTTATTCACCCGAACGAGTCCGTGTGACTTTTTCCTCTTCCCACGTGTGAAAACGCACCCTAAAGCATGTCACTTTGGGACAGTATCAGACAATGAAAAGGCCGTAACCGACCAACTGAAGGGGATTCCAGTATCTGTATTTCAATACCGCTATGACAATTGAAAGAACAGTCTCCAGCTCTGTGCGGCTGCTCAAGGCAATTACTTTGAAAGGAACAGTGTTCAAATGGAATTTTATTTACACACCTCGTGTACTGCATTCACAGTATACTTGGTATGTTTTCCTTCAACTCTTTCTCTTATTATTATTTTAAAAAGTTCCTCATGACGCAGGAATGTCCAATTAGTAGGTCTTTTTTATTGGTGTTCGTCTTTCTCCTGTCCTTTTTAATACTTCCGTCTTTGTTATTCCATAGATCCAGGTTACCTTCAGTATTCGTCTGTAGCACTGCATCTCAAAAGCTTCTAGTCGATTATACCAGACGGATGTCTTCAGAAATTGTTTTCTGGTCTCCTTTTCTTGAAACACTCCAGTTTAGCTTCTTTTACAATTTGCTATTCTACTTTCCGAGTATAAAAATTATTTCACTTCTTCTATAATGTGATTGTCGAGTATAATTCTTGTTCGTTGTGTTGGTGTTTTTCTATAAAGTATCATTTGAGTTTTCTTAGGGTTTATTTTTACGTTGCAACCTTGAATACTGTTCATTTCCGTAAACGCTTCTTTCAAGTCTGGCTCGTTTTCTGCGTGAAGGGCTATATTTTCTACTTATCTAATTATCGTGATTTTTTCTCCTTGTTTTTAATGTCCGCCTCAATTTCAATGCCAATTTTATATATGCGTTAAATAGTGGTAGTAATAGCAATAGCGCTTAGCCTTCTCTAACCCTTTCTTTTATTTTCACTTCTCTACTTACTTCTTCGACATTTATTATTGTTGTTTGTTGCTCATATAGTGTTTGTCTGTCTCTAAAATTTACACCAATATATTTTATTAATTTAATTGTTTTAACCACTTTAAGTTGTCAAAGGCTTTTCTAGGTCTATTGAAGGCATATTGGACCACATTTTCTTTCTACGATGATGTTAAGTAGTATTCTTGATGGAGTTTTGAGCAAAGGGATTATTACTGTTTTCCTGAAATTTTCGAGAATTTTTATCGTTTCATGGTTTTCCGACTCCAGAACGGTGTTTTCTTAGCTGTTTTCAGTGCACAGTTATTTTTATGTAGTATCTTCCCAAAGATCGATTTACTCCAATGAGGTATTTTTTGTGTCGTTTCTTACAGCTACACCTTCTCTTTTAACTCTTTAACTCCTTTTAACTCTCTACTTTGGCGCTTAGATGTTCTCTGTTATTTTTTACCTAATTTTTGAATTATTATTTCACAAATAAAAAATTAATCTGGTGTCTTCTGATTCCATTTGCAACGTTTACGTGGGTGATGGTTAAATGGTGTGTTTAATATAACTAAATTGTACTTCGCACTTTGTCAGTGTTATCCTTTTTATTTCTTCTTCCTAATCCGTATCAGCTTGCAATTTTGACATTCGCTCTTTTGATATTAATGTCAAAATAAATCTATCTTTAATATTAAGTTCTGATCTTCTCTCATTATTTTCTCTATTTCGCCGTCGTCTGCAGTTTGTATGTATTTGTACTTGTATTATAATTTGGTATGTTAGCTACTTTTGCCGATACCGTTTACTACTCGTTAATAATGTTGCCTTGTTATTCTAAATCTATTTTATTATGCTTCATTTAGTATTTGAAATTTCCTAATGCTCCGCTTTTTCACAATATCCTAACGTTCCGCATTCCAATTTTTTTTAATTTAAACGTATTTTTGTCTTTTTTTTACTATGGTTATACCACCAGTGTCAGCTACTACTCTACACGACAAGCTTACCTACAACAAGGCTAATTGGATACATTGATAATACAGTCATCTTGTTATCCCATCAAGACACCATAGTAGCATTCCACCGTTTGCAAATTTATCTCAGTACACATTGACATTTAGGCAAAAAATTGCCGTCCAGTACTTCTCAATGATCAACAACTTCCTAAACAAGATACAATTAAGTACCTAAGGGTGCATTTTGCCTCCCGTCTCTTCTAGATGCGTATGTTTGGATCAAACCAAAACAATTATGACTTAAATATAAGACAATATATTCGTCGCTAAGTAGAGGGTCTCAATTATCACCAATAAAATTATTTGTGTGCTTTATGTCTAGTCTGGACATCTGATCTGCAATCGTACATCCAGTTCGAAGTTTTTAGTATAAAGTGGTATATTCCAATAGATGTGATAAGAAGTGGTCTTGGAATAAGTTCGGTCCAAACGCCCCAGTTAGTGATCTATTAAATTTTCATAATAAAGTTCGACGAGTGAAAAGATGCAAACCCTTGGACTTACAAATTGGATTCGTTTATACTACCTCTAATTCTCATTAAAGCTAAATCAAGTTATTTAATTGTATGTATTAGATTATTCTATAACTGAAAAGCCTATTTCTTTTAGGATCATTTAAATAAATACCATATAAGTTATTTTAGCAGATTATGTAAGTAAGTGATTATGTAACTTCCATAAAATTCAAAGAAAATTGCTTTAGTTGACTACTTTGAAATTATTCTTATACAAAAATGTAACACACTAATAAGTTTAATAAAATATGATTAGTTAATTGGATAATATATTAATTATTTTAATTTTCTACAATTGAAGCATTTCCTGTTTATTGTACCAGTATGAAATCTTACTATTAATATTCAATTAAATAATTTAGATAGAATCTCTAAATCATGCTGAGTATATTTAATTGTTATTAAAATTGGATATTTCCTTGTCCTAGTACTAAAAAATTCTTATTGCATGCCGTGTTCTTCTATTTAAAAAATTCCTCTTGCAGTATATCAACTGTCGCATTAGCTTGCAGCGGTAGCACATTGTATTGCGTAATAGCTTTACGTTCAGGTAAGTGCATAGGGGTGAAATTACCCGACGTGCAAAATTCGCATTACTTCCAGTGTCAGCCACATATTCAGCACGCGGCCAGGGCTGAACGCTGCATTCCACTGAAACAAATTAGGTATTGCCCCGCTATCGCGGAATTTTGAGGAACGTCGCAGCACCGTATATCATTGTGTCTCCGTAATTCCATTTCGGGGGGTATCATTTTGTTCCTCACATATTGTAGACAACCGGAGGCGCGGCGAACAGACGTACAAATGACCCGTTGCGCGCTCGCTTCGGAGGCAATTTTTCAGTAGAAATTCATCTGCCTATCAAATGAGTTATCGGGCAGCGGCGCCGGTGGCCCGACTTGCTCCAGAAAATCCGTGGAAATTAATCTCGGCGGCCAGCCCACCGTTCCAAAAACGAGGTTTATCTCTGTGACTTCCCGTAATGAGAACCAACTCCATTCTGCTGCTCCTATTCGGGCACGGCGTTCAGGGGCATGTAACCGTAACGACGGGAGAGGAAACGGGGATTGTTTATTGCACTGCATGTAATGCAGGAGCAGCTCGCACATTTCACCGGGATTCCTTATTAAATAAAACAAACAAAATTTTGGATAGAATGAATTTTTAAATGTTTGTTTTGTCCCATGCCACTGAAACGTTTCGAATTTGGATTATTTACCTTTATGAATTTTACAAGGTTTTGCTATAGGGTTTTTGTGGACTATCCATTAATACGCAACAGTCAGATTGTTAAAGAATTTCGGAAATATTCATCTGGGCTTCGGAGAAAGAATAGGTCCAGGGAATCCCCCGCCTTTCGTAAAAGGCGACTAACTGGAGCACTTGTACTATGTTGTTCGTTTACTTTTATCTTATTATGCGTATTTCCCTTCCTTCTTCTTTCAGGCCGCATTACTTGCTAATCTAAATTGGTTAGAAAAATTCAATCTATAATTTGGTATACCAAATTAAACAAATATATTGATCTTGCATGGTTACCTACTACAAAAATAGAAAATTTGGGAACTAAAACGAAAATACTAGTTGCCACAAGAAAACTTATCATATAAGTTAACATATGTGGGCTACTAATTTAGATAGATACTTTACACTTCAAAAATCTATGAGTGAGAAACAAATTGTAATGTTTAAATGAGCGGTTCTTTTACATATCTAAGCGTGTCTTCTTCTTTTTCACCAATTGTTCACTTCTATTTTGTGGTGCTTGTAACCACTTCATTCCCAGCTTTCTCCTTAATATCGTTTACGCATTTCCTGGGTAATTTTTGTACGCTAAGGTAATGGTAAGCACTTTTGGGGAGATTGTATTTTCTTATTATACTTAAGGTTTAATGCTAATTTTGTTGGTTATAAGGTCTTCAAAACTGTAGCGTTATCATACATGTATATTTTAATTTATCTCTATTCCATGGGTCTATTCTTGCATCGCTAGATAACAGGTAGACACTCTTGCACATTCCCTGTGAACGACAGGTCTACTCTATGGATGCGATCATGTCCGTGCGAGCCTTAATTCTCTTTCAACTCGTATTTGAAAAAGGAACCAAGTCCCAAGCATAAATTTCCCACTACGCCCACCCACATATCCTAAAACAATCTTGTAACCTGTCTAGCTAAGTCTAAGCAGGTAGTTCATTCGAAAGAGATCCAGGGATCTAGAGATGGTTAGCTTTATCCTAGTTAAATAGTTTCTTATTCAACGTTCTGTTTAGTAGATATTTGTTCATTTCGCATTAGCAGCTACTAACTTACAGAACTTAAGTGTAAAAACACCTGAGTTTCATCGGGACCCGAATCTGTTTATACAGTAGAGTGGCAAAAGATTGGACTCTGACCAAACAATTGCAACGAACCCCTGGTACCACTATGTCAATAAACAAAGTGGCGTTGTCTGAAAACGGTTCAACCGATTTCAGTAGAAATCACCCGATACGAAGAAAATGTGATATCTCCTCAAAAATGTCTTCATCGAATGTAATTTTTAACTAAGTTTTTAAAAAAATCAATTTTAACTTTTCTAAAAATTTGTTTTGTTAACTTTTTCCAATATAAAATTTTATGGTTTGGCCAAAAATGATTGAGCACAAATTGTGTGCTAGATAATAATGAAGAAAGAACATATCAATCACCATCAGTTCGAACAGAGAACAACATCAATGCAATCGAACAACACCCGACGTAAAATCCAAATCCTTTAATCAAAAATGCCTTGAAAGAACTTTCAACTGAAAGACATTTACTACATTTAATAATTAAAAAACGTTTGGAAGTTTTTGCAAAAAACCAAATCCATCAGTCATTGTTTGAGAAAGCAATCAAAGACATCGATTGACCCCTATATTCTGCTATCTTAAACACTTATATTTACTCTTCGTGAGGTTTAACCAAAGACATTGTGTACCATTCCGATCGACGAAACCTGAGCGTCTCAAAATTCCCAAAGAGAGAATCACAGAAACTGTGAATTAAGTCTTAATAGAAAAAAGGCAGACAATTATTGACCAGAAGACATTTGGAAAATATTGTAATCTAAGTGTTCTTGAATAACTATAATTGACCCGGTGTGTATACCAACCTGGTCTATAGCTTTTTCGGTACTTTCAATATTTTCTATTTAAATCAATGATCCATCACATCACTGTTCTATTACTTCTGTGGTAAGTTTTAAATGTTGTACGGTCGAATGACCTTTTGTAAAATCAAGTTGAATCATGTACAATCTGCTAATCTTACTAGTGCTCTTGAGTCTATTACTCACAACTCTTTTGTTAATTATTTGAGAAAATAGTTTTTTTGCTTCAGAGTTGTTCCACAAATAAATTGCTTTTCTCCTCATCATATAAATTAGGAACATTCTCTTTAACTATAATTTAAACTGTTTAGGTTGCCCAATTGCAGTTTTTGTGTCCTCCTGTGGATCCTGATTACTTGGTTCAATATTTTTGATCAGTGCGTGACAACTATAAATCTATGAAATCCTTTGTTATTTGTCATTCTCTTGATAATTAGAAAATTATGCTTTTCTATTTAATTATTTCTAAGAAGTCAGTGACAAAAATGTTTAAAGTTGGCTTTTTTAAAACAAAAGAGTTTACTTGATGAATCAACAGCTTTTGTGATAGATTCTAGAAGATTTTCAGGGCATTTATTGATAACTTAAGAATTTATGATATTTGTCTGTTTTTCCAAACATTTTTAAATATGCTAAAAAACCTGACGTTTTGGGAGCAACCGCTGTACTGCTTTCTCTTTCAGGTCGTTTTATTTAAAATGAGATTGATCTTAGCATATGTACATTGAACCATAAAGAAATCATCATCCTTGAATTTCCAAATACATTTGTATTAGAAGTGACCACAAAAGTTAAAGACATAAGTGATTATTTAAATGCCAGATCTTTTGTTTATTTCTTACTATTCTTCAACATAACTGATACAAATCATATTAAATTATTTTTCAACAGCTCTGAGTTGGCATCGCTGTTGCTTTAGTTCCTAACTAGGAATTAATTAGTAATTTCACACTTTTTGTTAGGTATTAGGTAGTACTGCTCGATCGTGTAAGCGACATAGAATTTCCAACACCAGTTTTCTATACCAACAATTGGCATCCCAACAATTTGCCACTTCAAGGCTCCTTTCAAAAGACAATTCTCCATTCTCGAGGAATCCCATTGTGCTCAGTAATTCCTACTACTGGATTTGGCGTGATGATTTCTTCCTATGACGATCTGTCTCTTTATTTCGTTTGTTATTTGTTACTAAATAGCACTTTTTGCCACTGTGTTGTCCAGATTTTTTGTTCTTTAGTCAAATGGTTTCTTTCTAATCTACCCCCTCTTAGTCAATAGTCGAGCACTTTTTGCCTTACAGTATACAGTTACAATAACATCAGCAGCTTCGAATTAAGATTATTGAACCAAACTTGCTTTGCTTTTAACAGTATCGTCTCGAGCTGATGTGTTCCTATATGATTTATAACTAATTTTTCTTATCTCAGCTTAGTTTTGATGATTTGGATAACTGAAGACTACTAGGCAACCAGACAAACTTTTTTATGGTAAAAAATTATTTCCCATTTCAGTCCGTTTAATAGTTTCTTTCCTTTTTGTCGCCATTTTGCAATTTGTGACAAAATTCACTAGAATGTATTTCAAAGGTTATCGTACTTGCACTATTCATGGAATTTTTAATAATAATTAGTTATAAATAATTATAGTAATTAATTATACAATTACCTTAAAATCACGATAAAATCCCAAATAAGTTGCTTTCAATAAAACTTTAAGAAAGCAATAAGCACAGATATTGGTAACCTAATTCTAAGCATCAAATAATTAACAATAATTATGTTAAAAACAGTTTTGTACGATAGTAAGGCAGAACTTTTTGACACTACTGCATAATAGATTTTTTAGTAAGTCCTACGACTCTTTTTGTTTGGAAATAATGCAATTTATTTTCTTGTGTTCGCCAAAGGCAGAGATATTTTCAAATTAGCATTTAGGGCCGACATTCTCAAGTTGCTCTATATACTACTCGTTTTTTAACGCCCTTTCCAATAAACTATTTTCATGTCCTATCGTAAAAGCTAGAGGTTTATCATTTTCTGTCCCTCTGCCTCTCACTCACCCTTTCCATGAACACAGCAATTCCAGATATTTTAAATCTGCTCTTCAAATAGAGCCGATGTGACTCCTTGACGTACGAACAAAAGGTAAAAAGCTTAATCATAAAATACATATTTTTTCTATATATTTATTACACTCATTGATAAAAGTTTTACTGAAATTAGCTAGTGCATATAGATTAGTGTTCTTTGTTAGTATTACCCCCATCAACCATTATTTTTAGCTTATCTGATAAAGTAAATGTTAGTAAAAGGTAGGGTTTAGATTACATTTGTTTTAACTATCAAGTACTGAATATCAATTTTAAATTAATAGTGAATCGTTAAGGATAATTGGGGTTAACCGAACCGTATCGTAAGGGAGCTAAATTTTATCAGCTTGTTTCGCGAAAGTTCATTTTAATCAAACAAGTGCAAAATATTTCAACAATTGCCTACAACAAATCCTACTTTTTCTGGAAACAGCTAATTCAGCGAAGTGCAAAAATCCGATAATAACGCTGTATTTCACATAGCCTTGAACTTCGCTCCTTATATCTCTCGCCCACATCTGCGCATCTCCGCGCGGAGGCCCTAAGTCTCACATTAAAGTTGGCTGGCTTTGCGCCAGCGAACCCCAATTCTTCTATCTATTTTATTTTCAATTCCCTTAAGCTGTCGTATCCTTCTAATTAGGAAACTTCGTGCAATTTGGCACGCTTGCAGGGCGGCTCCTCTGAAGCAGTTCACACACGTGTGTAGCTATGTGCGTACGCGTTCAGCCTTGTAATTCGAAAGAGGCCGTTTTTCAGCGCTTCTTGCGGAGCATCCCCTAGTTAAATGCGAGATCCCGCAGCCACGGGCGAAGGGATTTATGAAGAAGCCATGCAACGCCCCGCACGGGTTGTTTTACCCATCGGTCCCTCCATCCATCCCTTGATCCGATCGGCTGTGTTGTACAACAGCCGCAGCCGCACTAAAATAGTTTTATAAAATAAAAGCGCCGAAGTGGCGCTCCGAGAGAAAGAATTGATACTTCATTTACGATTTAGTCTGATTTGCATTTCGTTGTCTCAGCGCGGCTGCTTCGCTTCCCCGAATGCTTGCAATAAAAATTGCAAATTGACGCCGGGAAGGAAGCGCGAGGAGGAAATTCCAAGTTCGTACATTTCTGGTGCTTTATCAAATTTCCCCATCAGATTTTCTTTAAATATTATTTTATATGTTATATATTTCACTTATATATTCAGTACTTATACCGAATGCATATAGACAAGATTTAAGATGCAGCACCGATCAAAAATATATCAACTTTTAGTATTTCCCCCATAACTTTTTTATGTGCTGATGAATTTTTTTCAAATTTTCAGAAAATATTTTGACATCTATTTTGTAATTATGCGAATAATTTTGGCCTTTTCAAACATCTGCTAATAATAACGTGCAAATCACTCTAAATAGTAAAAACCACCATTTTATTGCATATTTTAAATAATAATGGTCGTGTCAGGTATGAGCAAGCAGTGTGGCTCCAGCAACATATCCACAGATATTTAGAAGGCTATTGCCAATGATCGTGCCCATGGTCGAACTCTTCGTGAGCTTGTCGCACAGTTCAACCTCCACAAGAGCACCATTTCCCATTTTCTGAAACGTTGGAGAATGCAAGGTGTTGTGAAGAAGTCCAAGCCTGGATCGTCCCAAGACTACCTCGAGACTCTTCGACAGGAATGTCATCCGCATGTCCCATGACAACCCCCACCTCTCACCAATTGTGTAACCCTTGGACTCACAACCATCTGTTCGTACTATTGGACGTTGTCTGCAGCAAATGAGACTAATGGACGTCGTTCGATCAAGAAGCCGATGATTCGGAAAAGAACAGGAAGGAGCGCGTGGAGTGGGTGCAAACACACAAGAACTGAAGGAGTAAAAAGTAAGAAAATGCTGTTCGGAACGGACGGGATTCGGTGGATTCGTCGTCCTCAAGGCACTCGTTTCAATCCTAAATATCAGATTCCCACGATGAAGCACGGAGGCGAAATTATGATGGTCTGGGGTTGTATCTCCGGCCTAGACACGGGTCCTCTCATGAGAATTCACAGTATTATGGATAGTTATTTGTATGAGGACATCATCGAGAATACGATGCATCCATATTCCATACAGAATATAGGCAGATGCTTCATTTTCCAAAAGAACAATAATCCCAAACATCGTTCGAAGCACGTCCAGGAGTGGTTCGCCTGTCATCTTGTGACCCCCTGGACTAGCCTAACCAATCTCCTAACATAAATATGAATGAAAGTTTTCTAGACAGAGCTGGAGCGTTGTCTGGTTGGCAGAAATGCCAAGACTGCTAAGTATGCTCAACTGGGGAAGAAATGGAAAAACATCCCGCTTTTCTTCATCCATACTCTTCTGGGTTCCATGCCTTACAAGTACCAGGCCGTCATAGATGCCAAAGGTTATGCTACTAAGTATTAGAGTGTTGTTCACTTTTAGTTGATTCCCGATGATTTGAAGTTATTCCGGTGTTTTTATTTTATGTATTTTCATCAGTTTTTGCTGTGCTAATAACGCTTTTTCTAGTTGAGTTGTTTCTTGTTTTGAAAAATCGGTTGAGAAGCCAAGTAAAATACCTCGAAAAACACTTACTAAAAATGTAAGCGGCAAATACAAAGAAACGAATAAGTTATGGCAAAAATACAGAAGATTGGTATATTTTTTACCGGTACTGTACATAAATTTTAATTTAAAAAAATAAAAATATATATTCATAAGAATATTAAGAAAAAAATAATTTAACGAACATGAAATTGCTAAGTTGATTACGTTGTCTCTTCTCACTGTTACCAAATTAAATTAACGTTCTACGTAATCTTTGCAAAACATCAAATTTATTTTGCGCAACCTTTGTAATTCTCTCCACGTAAGCTCATTTGCATTTTAAAACTAATTTCATAAACTAAAGCGGTGTACTCCGAAAGCTGCGCTAAATTACTATCACTAGTCTAAGTTGGGGAATTTGGTGAGTTGTTTCAATTTGCGCCGCGCCTGCCATCGTCAACAGTATTCGGATAATTATCAAATTGTATTACATACACAAATTACTAAATCGCGTAGGCATACAAAGTGCTTGTATCCCCGCTTCTTCTCGCAGTTGCGCCTGTGGCGTCCTTCAATTTCAAGGTTTCGCTCGACAGTTGTGCTTAGGGGCGCCCAACAATTTTTGTCATTAAATGCTACAGTTACAGCAGTTTTTGGCTTGATAAGGGAAATAGCGACATTACACTATAATTTTTTTATATAAAACTGGAGATATTGCGGCCACGTACTTCTAAACGATCCGGGATTAACCGACCTTAATTAAGTTTGCTCGTGCTTAGACTGGGGTATTCGATTTCAATGCGCTGTAACTCAAAATGGAACATTTTGCTTCTTTTTAGTTAATTGCGATCTAAACTTATTGGGAGATGTTTTGTCCATCATGGTACAATAGTTCGCACTTGATTTTTGAAGCGTAAGCTTGAGTACAATCGATACTTGCCACGTAAAGTCGTCGGCCACAGAGATGATAAATTGTATGCATGTATCTTACGGTTAATACAATAATAATAATTAATATAATTCTAAAATTGCCATTAGTTACTATGATAATTACAGCTCAATTTCGCACTGCAATCCACATAATATTTACTACCATTAGATGTTACAAATCCTACTTTATCTCAATTTCAAATACCCCAGTCGAAGGGAGGAAAGAAAAGAGAGAGAGAGAAAGAGGGGGTGAGAGGGAGAGAGAGAGAGAGGGGTGAGAGGGAGAGAGAGATTATCCAATGCTACGGTCACACCCAATACTATTGTATATTCCCGTATCGCTGCATGAAATGTGCTGAAAATCATGTTTATAAGAGATGACCCGAGGAAAAAAATGACAGCAAAGCTAAATGTGGCATCTGCCAAGAAAAATAATCGGCCAACTACAAAGGGATGTACGGTCCACAAACAAATCGAGGACAAACTATTTCCTTTTCTTAAAGAAACTTGAGTTACAAGAAACCACCTCAACAAGCAACATCAACTGCGGACGTTGCACCCCAAATTAGAAACCAATCGGATTTAAAACAATACGTACTGAAGTTTCTCACAGAGCAGTTTGCGTAACCCCAACAGAAAAAATGCAAAATTATGGATTCACAAAGAATCATAATCAACATCATATGTAAAACATGGGGCCGGCGAAGAGATTGTTCTGTAAGCAATCCCAGAACGAACTTAAAAAAACCTTTCGATTTCGATTTCGAATTTCGGGAAAATTCGAAATCGAATATCTGGAAAATTATTCGACATAGAATTTTTTCTTCATTTTCGAATTCAGCGTAAAATTTCCTATAAGAATCACATTTAAAATCGTAATGTCGAAAAATTTCCCGAAACTCGAAGTCGAATATCTCGAAAACTATTCGACGTAGAATTTTTTCGATTTCGTTATTGAAATCAGCGTAAAATTTTCTTTAAGAATTACTCATAAAATCGCAATGTCGAAATTTTCCCGAAATTCGAAGTCGAATATCTCGAAAACTATTCGAGATAGAAACTTTTTGATTTCGATTTTGCAATAAGCGTAAAATTTCCTATAAGAATCCATTTTAAAATTTTAAAAAATCCATAATTTTGTGACAGCGACAGACAGACCGACAGACCGACAGACATATAGAATTCAGTAACGAACTTTTTAAGTTCGTTGAAAATAAACGACCTAAAAAAGTAGTAAAACTCTAACCAGAAATAATGCTGAACTGCTCAAAATAGCCAAATGTAATGCTAATGGTTTAGTAAATCACAACCAGAAATGAAAACCTTTATTATAAAATAGACTTTCTACCGATGTTGACACATACCTCACTGAATACTCTTCCTTCAAAATACGCTGTTATGGCAATTATCCGACTGTCACAGCTAAAGGAGAAGTAGCACTTGTAATAAAACACTATATAAGACTTCACAAAAGCCCAAAGTATTACTAAGAATTCATTCATGTTACCAGTATAACTTCAGAAGACTGGAAAAGACCACCACTAATTATATCTTCAGTCCCTCTGGACATTGACCTAACAAAGATTGCCTTGAAGAATACATTCGATCATTAGGTAATCGATTCTTTGCTGGAGGCGACTTTAATTCTAAGCACCTTTACTGAGGATGCAGGTTAACTATCCTGAGGGTAAGAATGTTGCTATTCATTATGCAGCGGATAGATAACTTGTCTACCTATGAGCTTACCTACTGGCTAACCGACCCAAAAGTAATTCCTGGCTTGCTTGACCTTTTAGTAACTAAAAGGATTCTTCTAAGATATTTGCCAATTGAATTGCGTCTTGACTTGGTTTCGGACCACAGCGTCATAGTAGCCACGATATCCATAATAGTATCAAGTAAATCAAAATCTCCAATATAAACTAGCTACAAAATGAACAGAGACTATTTTAAAAATTAATTAAAATATCATTTAATATCTCACTAGAAACGACTACTGATATGATGAAGCCCATTTTAACTTACTTGTGTATGTTAGAACTTTGCTGCAAGAAAACTTCACGCGAAAGTTTTCTAAATGTGTAATTGAACTTGAGGATAAAGCAGGACATTTTCTTACCATTACTGGAGACTGTTGACGTAATATAATAACAGAACTTTTGGTCCCTCAAATTAAATACTTAAAACTTGGTTTCAACAAAGGTAGTGCAACATACCTTACAACGAGAGAGGCGAAGGGTATGCTAAGAATAATGTTTGCTTTTCCATTGTGTTGATATAGTTTGGTCCCCCAATCATCAGATTTTATTACTCCTACTTTTTCTGTCGTATTTTTATTTTTATTTGTCTCATCAAATTGCAAGATAAAACTTTTACAAATTTTATCATAAAAAAATAGTACTTATACGTAATAATAAAGTTTGGTAAATATATTTCTAGAACTTCTCCCTCGTGTTTAAGTTAAACTTCAGCAAAGTTGACAAAACTGTGTCAGTTCTCCTAAAATGTTTATTTAATTTTTTATTCTGTCTATTTTCAAGTCGTAGGAGTTCAGACCATAGGATATAGGCTCTTTCCAAATGTGTTAAACATTTCAGAAAAATGTTTTTGACTTTGTAATGGATAGCTCCATTTTGCTGAAGCTAATAGTTTTTGACCAATCCTTTTTGCCCAGAAATCGGAATTTGAATAAATCAGTTTAAAAACATTAGAATAACTTAAACTAACAGAAACGGAAAATGATATACAATGAAAACTTTTTCAAGCCGTTGATGCAGGTTCGCTATTCAGGTAATAGATGTGGGAAACGAAAATAACTTAAATAGTTTAATGTGTTTCAATGTTATTATTTGTATATCTCAAATTGTTGCTTATAGAATGACAATGATTTTCTTATATTTTCTCTGATAGTGTCTTCAAAGCCTTACGATAATTCAAACTTGTTTTCTAAGAATACTGTAACTTTCGAATCTTGGGTAGCACTTATACACTACCACTCTTGAAAGTATGGACACTAAATAATAAACAAATTTATATATTGTACTTCAATGTAAGAAAGCAGTTTTTTATGTACAAAATGTATTTTTATATAACAAATGTATTTTTATATAACATGTAAAAAGAAACAAAACCATTATAAACAAAAAGGATATTAATTTAAATGTTAAACATTTGTTTCACCAGAAAACCCCGCTTTTTTGCATTTAATACTCCTTTTACGATGGTAGGGATTATTTCGATTCATTTTCTAATTTATCGAATGATAAATCTTTCCAGGCACCTTAAAAAAACTCCAAAAATGATTTTTGGGCGTGAGATACTTCTTTCTTACTGTTTTTCCAGCTAACCCCATATCAATTCTATGAGATTGAGGTCTATACTCTGTAGTGGCCACGTCATCATTTTGTGCATTTTTGGTTCTTGTTACCGAACTTCGAAGTATATTTAGGATCATTGTCTTGCATAATCACGAAATCCTTCTCGATTAATCGCAACACAGATGGTATGGCGTTTTTCGTTAAAATTTTTTTATAATGTTTTATCACGTCCCAGGCAGTTAGTTAATCTTGTATTTTGCTTACTCAACAGTCTGATAGATAAGGATTATGGCGATCCCTAACAGAGAGACAGGAAGTCTGCCTCTCTGTAGCGTTGTAGTGTAAGATTCACTATTGAAGCACAAACTCTTAAATTTTTCGCGATGTTACGCATTGATAGCCTTTCTCGATGTGAAGTGAATATGGCTATACGATTTTCAATGGAGATAGACTTAGACAAGGTCTGATGTTAAACTAGCGCGCTCAGAAATTGGAGCTCCAAATGACACACAGTTTTTTTTTAATGTAAGCAAACATCTAAAACAAGAGACAGGGACAAAAAAGCATTATAATTTTTTTATTCTAGTTTTCGACCCAAAAGAGGCTTATAAAAAATCGGCAAATAACTAATTATTTTCATTCAAAATATTATTGTCTATGGAGATAGTAAATGTTTATTACGAAAAGTATAGTTATTCACTGTGTAACTGAATTTTAATAAGGTCTCCATACTTCCATGAGTGGTATTGGAGGTATGTACAAAAATGTAAATAAATAAATCCAAACAAAATTATCCTTAACACTCGAAGAATTTGTCAAATTTATGCCAAAACATTTTAGGTACCAATTTACATACTGTAGGACGTTTGTTTACAAAGGTGCTCTTGCTGAAGGTGTGCTAGGGCCCGTCTTAGTAAAATAAATATAATAAGGGTACATTAAACAAATCTAATTTTAATTAGCACAAAGTCAGCTCAACATTCACAGGCCCGCTGCAGTGTGAGCTTCTTTGAAGCTAAGGCAATTCTGTTTGCTGCAGCACTTAGGCACGCATCATGTGGTTTATTGTGTATCTACAGAATGCATGATCGCGCGGAATCGTTGAGTTCTGTAAGTGCTGAACTTGTGTGTAACAACCTGCTAATTAAATTACAAGTTACTTAACAAATTATCGCTGTTCGGTGTTGTTCGCTGTCAAGAACGTCTGGAATTTCACTCGGTAATGGTATTAAAGAGCCACACTATGCATGAAACCTTGTTTGTAAACATAATATAAATAGATTGCTGCTAAGCACCCTGTAAAGCTGTACATGCGGAACTCTTATAATTGAATTAAATGTACCCTTGTTTTAGCTGCGGCGGTATACTTTGGCCGTTCAAGGTTAGCTGTAACGTTCTTACAACGAATGAAACTACACTAAAAAATAAAATTACATAACGAACGAACGAACTAACGAAAAACTCTTTTTGTTACTTATTCCAATTAATTGGACCGTTAAAATAAGTGCATTTAACAGACTCACGTTCGAAATTAACTATCAATAAAATAGAAACGCCCAAACATAAAAAAGATACTAAAAGCGAATTTAAACAGCTGTAAATTACTTCACCTAGCAACACTTTTTAACAACCCATCAATATTTCATTGCCGACGCATTAATAATTTTAACTGGGATTGATAAACACTTATATTATGCTTAGTTTGCTTAAAATGTTGCAGTAATTGAACAGCATTTTAAAAAAGTAATTCTCAAGAAGCTTGAAGTTTTTTGCAATTTCAAATGCGTTATTGGCAAATTTCTTTGTGTTATTTTGGTGATCATTACAAAAAATTGCATTGTCAAACATTTTTCATTGAATTTAATCTCCAATACCCAAAAGTAATGTATTTTGTGTTGTCAATATAATAGATTGCCTAAAAGTTAAAATTAATTTAAAAAATGTCTTTGCAGCTATAAACAGAGCAGACCAGCAGCCTAAGAACACCAATTTAATTTTCCAAAATTCCAATCTAATAAAATAATAAAGCGCTGTCGCTAGTTTTATATTGATTACTCTATTTTAGTTACTTAAATGTTATAAAAAGCAAACCAAGTTATTATAAAAGATAAACTAAGTAATTAGTCGATTAGAGTAAATTAGGGGGTTATTTTGCCTTAAAATTATCAGTTAAGCATCACAACAACTTTTCTATTATCTAATAATACCAATTACAAGTAACCGCTATAATTATTAATAAAATAAAAAATTAATTATACCCCTATGTACCAGGGTTACTCTAGTAATTATAGATTTTTATTATCACTATTGTTATACAGGTAGTTTGTTGATAAGGAAAGTAATTTAATTCGATATAAGTAGTCGAGAGGTTATGTCTAAAAGAACCCTTAATGGCCAACATGTCAACTACTAAAGTACATAGAGCTTTTGCTGGCAAAGCACTGACACCGCTGTAACCGCACGACGTGCTTTTTGAACACACTTTTGACTTGCACTTTGAGTTTCTGTTTCTGTTTAAAAATTGATTTTATGGTAGGCAACGATCTTCAAAAATATTACTTCTCTAATAAGGAGGAAAAGAAGAAAATTTTGGAGGGCACAAACATCGGAGAATATCGATTGCAATCGTACTTTATGGCAAATACCTCTTCGCCCATACAAGATGCTTGTTGTACAGAAACTTGCCGAAAGCTAATGGCAAAACCGCCTGGAAATATGTTGAAACATTTTGGAAAGCGTACGTCTTAGAGGCAGATGTTTTCTTTTACCGATAAAACGCATTATCACTTGTCAGGATGCGTTAATAATAATACTTCCGTTATTTGAGTCATAAAAATCTACGAAACATCTAGGAAAGACCTCTTCACAGAGAACGTGTCACTGTTAAAGGTGGGGTCACTAGCTCTTTTGGCTTTTTTGACAAGAAAAGCCATTACTTACTGTCAATACTTGGAAAGAATTCGACAAGAAATCTGACGTATTCTTAACACATTAAGGAAAGAGTAATGAAGAATTTTAGAATAATGAAGTAAAGGGACATCGTTTGATTAATATCTTCTGTAAAACACATACAGTTTCCTACAAAAATGAATTTTTTATATCTCTAATTGTTTTTTTACTTAAGCTGAAAATGTTTTAAACAGAGCGTATGGGTTTTGACACCTAAAGTATCAAATTAAAGGAGCTTTTCTCAGATTTGCATAAGGGCTTGTTCAGTAATTTTAATCATAAGCGCCAAAAAAGTGTTAGGTCCAAAGGACCAATGTCACCGTTTAAGTTAGTTAGTCACTGAAAAAATACTCATAATTCGGATGATGTGGAACAGAATTTAAGTAAACAAACTCTTAAGATAAGGACTGAAAAGTTCGCAATTTTGTATAAAATAATTTAAATACACCAGGTAAGTAGAAAAAAAGAAGGGAATTTACTTTAATCTTTTATAAAATTTCCAAGTTTAAATTTTTGCAAAAAACTGACAAAAAATTTATAAAGTAAAACGTCGTGTATATAATAAGATTACGATCATAAATAACATTTAGAGATCTATTCCATCACTTAAAATAGAAAAACAATTTGCAAGAATATTAGATCAATCACAAGAATGTTTTAAATATGAAAAGACACCACTTACGTTCTTTTAAAAATAAATTAGATTTTACATCGCTATATTTGAGGTAAGTATTTTTCTTTAGGCTATTCAACCTTTTTGTTGCATTATCTAACAATTTGAGAATTTATTGCGAATAAGATTCTGCTAGTGACAAAAACAAGACAGTTAATTACAAACAACCAACCGGCTTCTGCCAACAGCATTCTACTACTAAGAAAGTGATTCAGTAGTAAGAAAAATAAAAGATTTGATATAATAGACAAAAAAGATAATTCTGTAGTCTATGTATTAAAAAGGTATTTATTTAAGACTTAGAGGGCCTATTTTGTAGTACTAATAAAAAATATTTTACATTTTGCGTACTTATCAATCTAATTTAATATTTTATAATATATAATATACATATAAAGTACAAGAATGATTTGGAATATAAAAAAGGAACCTGAGAGACCATGTTCTATCCATGGTGTAAGAATAGCAAAACTGGTTAAAGCTATCAGTGCTTCCTTTGGTCCGGTTATCGTGCAGAATCATCTGATTTTCATTCGGTTATTGCCTTTGTGAGAAGTTATGAAGACAACGTAATCTTGCTTTTGGTGTGTGTGATAACAGTATAAGGCCCTTTAAGAAACAAAATTTCATCGACGGTGTTTTTTTTTGTATGGTACTCACGATTTGCATAGGCCACGAGTGGCAGTATATGCAACTTAAACAAAGATGCCTACCACTTGACTGTTCAATAGCAAGCTAAGATCACAACACGCTATGAAGCGTAAAATGTCATTGTTCTTGTGCAAACATGGTAACGTATAATAAAAGAAAGAAATACAATACTACACCCAGAGATATTAAAAAAGTGGCACGCATATCTGATGATCATAGATTCCGTGAACTATGCAAGAAGTAGTAAACGTAGCCTGCGAAAATCCACACATCAAGCAGTTTGTAAAAGTGGACTAACAAGACATGTAATACATAAGGTGTTGCGAAAGAATCAACTCTCCACCCATAAAAACCGCGTTATGTACAGATGCTAAAACCTGAAGACTGTGAACACAGAAAGGAATATGGAGAGTTAATGTTGAGTTGGCATAAATATTCGCTTAAATTGCTGGAAAACATCCTTTGAAGTAAGGAAGCCGTATTACATAGCGGTTTTGTCAATTAAGGGGATGCAACCTTGACCAAAAGAGGTGCGAAATAATAGGTACAAGAAGACTCAATGGACCATACTTTGTAAACGCAGACCGCTATATTTAGATGCCCGAAGATTGATGAACATATTTTCATTCAAGATAGTGTATAGCCCTTTTTTTGGTGTGTGTATGTGATTAGACTAGTATTTTCCATAAAGTTGACGCTCTATGTATTAAAGTGGTGCTTGTGCAATTTGTTTCAATAAATTTGTGTTAGAATATGGACGTTATTACTAATTTTAATTCCCAATTACTTTTTACCCACCCTGTAGCAAAAGTAACACTAAACGTAAACCCAAGTTTAGTTCCGAATACTTACAGCAATACTTTCATGGGTGGTGTAAAAATGGAGTGTAAGCTAACAATAAAGAAACGCATTCGTATCACCTCTAATCTTAAAACACAAGTGTCCCTCTCAAAAATTCTTCTAAGTTCTGTCTATATCATTACAGTAATGCGCTTGTTATACATACATAAAACCACCTAAAAATATTTTGCTTCTATTGAATGCACTCTCAATAGTATTATCGGAAAATTATAACTAGATGGAAGAGATATCCGTATAGTGGCCAATTTATATTGGAATCAGATAGCAGCTATCGAAATAAATAACAAATTATTCGAATAGGTGCATATCTTAAAAAGTTTCCTGTATCTCTTGCTTATTAACTTATTCTAAAAAATATTTAAAAATATACTTGATCAAACAAATAACAGCATTGTAGCTAATAATAAGATATGTCGATAACATTTTCACGAACATACAAGAGATTTAGAAAGTTATAAAAGAAACAGCTGAAAGAGTTTTGCGAATAAGTATTTAGACTACTGGGTCAATGATCTATTGAACCTCTCACTTCAAAGCAAACCATTAAAAAGTGAAAAAATCTTCCTTAACTTGATGATTATTTCGATATTATGTAGTCGCTATACTTCTATACAATGTCGAGGCTTGGACCTTTACTGAAGCTATGTTAAAAAGTTAAAAGCGATTAAAATGCAGGCTTACAATTTAAAAAAAAATCGTCTGCAACCGAGGTAACCAACAAACAATTATTACAGCGCACCAATAAAGGAACAGAAATTCTTAATATAATTAAGCGACGTAAACTGCAATATTTCGAAATCATGATAAATAATGGCAACTATTTAAATAAAAATAGAAGAAAAGCACAACTCACGTCATCGTAGAACATCGTAAATAAAAAATCTACGCATTTAGCACAACATCGCTTTTTAAGAAAGCTGTGGGTAAAATACAAATAATGCTATTGACCACTAATGTTTTAAGGGAATAAGGCTTTTGAAGAAAAAAAAACTTTAATTCTCTTACCTACTGCCGAATACAGTTGCTATTATTATCACGTATTGTGTGTTAGTATTGAATCACTTTTTACCGACATTCTGGTATAGCTGTTTAAACATGATACTTGTTTTCCTCAAAGTTTATACGTCATTATAAACTGCAAATTATCAATGGAATTTGCGTCAAGAGATTGTGATGGCCAATTCAAAGTATGGATATCATTTTGCATCTTCCGCTGTAACCGAATAGCCGATAAACACTTCCTTACACGCGAGTCTTGGTTCTTGTTATTTTCAATTTTGGAAAAACAAATCTTCTAATATGCATCTCATCTTTATCTTTCCTTATATCCATGTCAAGTTTTCCTTTCATTATGTTTAAACACAAAGAGGATTAATATTTGCTGACAAAGTCAGTGGCTAGAAGTCCCTAGGATAGATCAGATTGCCAAAGCAATATGAACCTAGAAGTTACAATAATTAAAAACACTCATATACATAGTACCACACTAAAATCTAGACACATGTTATGGAAGATTGCAGAGTGAGAGTTGGTGGGAATTTGATTTTATATAACCAAAAAATTGACGCCAAACATTACTAGACATGAAACAATGAAAATCGCCCCAAAGCTCCTAATTAAGGTAATATAGACTTTTTTAAGTCCGTAAAACATTTTATAAAATGTGTAACACATAAATTACGTAACGAATTATAATAATAGGAGACAGTAGTATGGAATATGGTATTGAGTAAATATGATAAGTCATTTACTATTTTAGATTGTATAACAACTATAGAAAGACAGCTATTGTTTTTAACGGTCAAAAAAGTGGCATGCAAAAATCTAAGAAGAAAGTCTTCTGTACAGTTTCTCGGTCAAGAGAGAAAACTATCAATAGTATGAGATAATTGTACTATCGCAGCTTCCCTAAGTTCGCTATGCGTGTAAATTTTTGAGTTTAACTTCTTAAAATAATGGTATGACTATTATGAGTACAAAAGCAACATAAAATCATTAATAATTAATCTGAAGAGATGACGAAAACTATTCAAAAGGTATGTCATGCACTAAGAATAATAAAAAATAGCAAATCACCGGTCGCATACAATTTTGGTAGAAATTCTGAAAAGAGCAGGCCCAAAATGATTGAGAAAGCAGTATATTTAATTTATGCTTCGAAAAAATAAAATTTTAGATAGAAAAAGATAAAACAAATCTCTAGAACTACAGACTAATCAAATTGTTCTTGCGAGGTTACAAATTATTCTCATCAATAATTCGGCTAACTGAAAAATTGGACTTGTATCAATCCATTGAACAGTCCGAATTTAGAAAAAACTATGAAAATTTATTTACAATAATAATGCTCACACAGAAAAGAATTCAATGCAATATTAATTTATATCTGACATTTGTAAATTTTTATTCCATTTTTGATACCGTAGAATATTGATATCCTAATAAATATTCAATACGCTGATGACATTATCCTTATCTTAGACAAAAGAACGTAAGAAATGTTGTCTGATATAGAGAGGAAAGTATCAAAAGTAAGTCTAAACACGAACCCCCAAAAAGCTAAAGTGTAAAAAATTTCTAATACAGTAGTAAACAACACAGCATTAGATAGTGTAAGAGATTACATATAATTTGGTCACAAAATAATGTTAGAACGAGACACCGTAAGCATCCGAAATTAATAGAAAATAAATACTAGATTTGATAGCATTTGGAAAATTAAATAAAACGCTAGAAAACAAATTTGACAATTCCAACTAGTTTTAACACATGCTGCTCGGATCTGGATTCTTACAAAGAACTCTATAAATCAACTAAGACAAACACAACATGATGTAGAGCAACAAATGCTAGCACACCGTTTAAATATCGAAAAACAAATATCCACATAAGAGATATCATTAAAGTGAACTTAAATGAAATTATGGCGAAAATGTCATCAAATATTTTAATGTACCGTAGACAGAGACGCCTATACATTCGTGGGGCATACGATCTTAAGAAAACTGTAGTTTAACCATAAATAAAAGAGGAAAAAAACGAGCGACAACTGAAGACAAATGAGAAAGATATGTCCGAAATTAGACTGATTATGATTTCATATCATTATCTTCTGGAAAAATTTAATTGTCATAACTTTTACTAAACCATCATTTAACCGATAACCAAAGACTCTTGGTATAAGCACAACATTCTTTAGTATAAAGTACAAAATAGAAAATTTGTCTGAATGTACACCTTTACAGTGGCTTAACTGGCTGCTTCTCATTATCCGAGTCTTTCTCTTTGGAATCCATGCCTGCAAAGAAAATCTATTACTGAATATTGCATTATCCTAATTACGGCTTACATTTTCCTTAGTCCACCTCATGTTATTTGTGACAATCTTGTCTAATTTTATACACATTAACTCATTTCCTGAGAGAACATGTATTTAGCAGATTAAATTGTCGTTTTCTGTCTTTTTAGATGCATGCATAAAAAGAAAGTTGAAATCTTTAAATTATAGTCTTTTTTCGATTTAAGATGAGTAGCAGGTAGGAAAATGCACCATAGTATATACCTATTTAGATTATCTATTTTATGATCTATGACTACAAATAAAAATAAAAGTTTACTTAAACACACTAACAGTATACCTTCTTACTATTCCTCATCTTAAAACGTAATGGTAAAACGTTATGATTAGTTAGACCGAACAGAGAGTAAACAGTACCGTGATGCGCTTTAATTTCCATGTAATCTGAACAGTGGTTGTGTAAAGTTTTTAATTAATTTATAAAGATTATTTGCAAAGTCACTTCTTTTGCATCGGTATTCTTCACTCTATGTATGACACATTTTCAACGCAAGAACAGATTATACCTTATTTTGGAATAAAATGGTAAAAATTTTGTTTTTTTTTAGACTTGCTTACTTGTGTAAAGAGAGGTTGTACTTTTTATAATTTTAAATTACAATTTATTAAAATTTTATTATATTTTGCAAAATAAACAGAAAATCATAAAAACGGCCTGGATCTGCGAGAACCATCACTAGTTATACCCTATTTTAGCTACGTTATTAACTAATGTTTTAATTGTTATTGCACACAGGATAATTATTACAATAAACAATATACGTCAGCTACCTCTTGATTTCAATTAGGATCTTTAAATAGCAAAGTAAACAATATCGCAGCAAGAGCTGGAATCATATTATGTACATAAGCATTATAATGAGTAATTTACGATAACTCGCGTTATTAAATTCTTGGCTGTAATTGTTAGCCGTAAAAGAGGCATAAATATATATAAAATTGGCTTAAATTGGCCTCTTAATAGCTACTTGTCAATTTCCAGCAATTATCAAATAAAAATTCAACTTTTATTTGTTTATGACATAATAAACGTTTTTTTGTTTAATGACGTGCTAGCCCCAAGACAATTTTTTATTTCTTTGTTGTTAACTTTGTGTTCAAAATATTAAGTTTATAATATTTTTATTATTCCTAAGTGGACACATCAAGGACACTTATATAATTAATATAAATAATCTCAATTTAATTTACAAGTATGTAGCGTGTCAAAAGAGCATAATAACATTGCTTAACCATAGTTTTTTAAGAACGAAAGGCAATTCAAAAGTTAAAATATAAAGAAAAATACGTCGATAGGTGTATCAAAACTTCACAAAATATATGGGAGGAAAACTACTCTAATTATTTCTGTGATTATTCTTATCAAGGAAAAATAAGTTTTATATGATTTTTTAAGTTTAAATGCAGTAAATGTATCTAAGACTTTCAGCAGAACTTATCTACAGAGAGAGTTTCGGGCACCAAAAGTTTCCAAAACACCAATTATGAGACCAATGAGTGAATTGACATGAACGAATGTAATAAGTGGTGTCTAAAAACCCTACAATTATAAAAAAATCTCTATTGGAAACAAAGAGACCGTGTGTTCTCTTCAATTTTATTTAATGTGTATGCAGAGGTAGCTATATGCATGAGCATTAGAATAAAAACCAGAAAAAATAAAAATAAATGGAACAATTTACAACAATATCCGTTAAGCGTTCAGCGGGCGACATAGTTGTGTTTCCTGATAATGAAATGGACTCACAGATAAATATGGATAAGATATGTAGTGAGAGTAAAGTATTGGTCTTAACATAATTACACGAAAAACAAAATAGATGAAGTTCAGAAAATTAGACAATAACATTTGATGAAAAAACAATATCAAATGTTCGTATATTTAAAACGAGAATATAATATATAATAAATAACAGCATTCATAATACTGAAGAAGTCAAAAGACGAGTAACAATAGTATGATAATATTTCCTTAAATTATAAATATATTGTATAATTTAAAATTAAACAGCCAGGTTAAACTCAGTATTACAGTGTTATATGTGGCTATTATTAATATACAACTGCAAAACATAGACAATAAAGAAAAATTCAGAAAAGAGGTACAAGATTCTAAAATGCCGCAGAATGCTGAGAATATCATGGACTACCCGGGCAACCAATAAGGTACTACATAGGATTAACATAAAGAATATTATAAATAAACACAAATCAGGCTATTTTGGGCATATTATGAGGCATACACAATATAAACCTTGCTCGAAGGATAAATATAAGGCAAAAGAGGCCAAGAAAGAAAGAGAAAATTATAGTTCAAGAATATAAGGAAATGGACTGATCAAAATACTCAAAGTTTGTTTTATACCACCCAAAGTAAATACAATTTTGCTAGGATAGTTGTCGCACTGAAAATGAAAAAAAAACTGTTAAGAAATAAAATCAACTTTTACCTTTGAAAATTGTATCACCAAGTTTTGTAAAATTTAACTTTGTATTTTTACTTGTTATAATGAAGTAAACTCCCAAGAAAATATTAGGAAGTGGAATAGTTTGAATATACATATAGTAAGGTTGTTATAATTCTTCAATAGAATGGGCATGAAAATTAACCCACAAAATGGCAAAGACGGAGTGCGATCTTTGACCACGTAATGTCCTAAAACACAAGCGCGCAGCTACAAGCCCTAATTTCTTATCAACATTTTGATATAGCTAGGAAACAAATGTATTTAAGACAATGGTATTTATAGATTATTTTAGTCTAAATACTTGGATCAAAATATATGATAAAAAGCTCAATAGTATGACTTTTATGCTCTAAAACTGTAGACCGTCTATAGTATGAGATATCACTTGGACATCGCCTCAGTTATCATAATAAAAAAAAGAACAAGGCGTTCCTTAAACGTAGCCGGTTCTATAACTTCGTAAAGGACAATAAAATAAATGTAAATCGGTTCCTTTGAGCTCAAAACCTATCGTTCTTTTTACAATAAAACAATTAAATTCGTTAATATTGTTGGACGACAAGAAAATGTAGAAATATTTGCTCTCTAAAGCTACATATGACCATCTAAAGAGTAAATGCAACTTTTATTATAAAGAAAACCACAATCAAAATTCAATACTATTCATCTATGTACTTTTCTGATTGTCCAAATTTCAACTAATTACTTATTGCAATAATTAATACTATAGAATGAAATAAACTAATCATTTATGATTTTTTTTAATGCATTATCCCCACCAGATTGGTCTAATTTTAAGTATTGGCAAGGAATATCAGATTTAAGTTTCTCCGATATATCATTTTCTGCTTTGTTCTTATTCTGGTATCTTTATTCTGGTATATTTACCATATTGGACTACTTGAAGAGATATCTTCGTACTGGTAATCTTCTACTTCACCTAGACCAACTCTTTTATTTATGTGATTTGTCCTAAAAGCAGCGGACCATATAATACAAAATATTACAATTACAATAACAAAAAATCTATAAATTTATTAAAAATGAGACAAAAAAATTTAGTGTACGTTAGCTCAATCTCTTTCAAAGTAAACACAAGTCATTTTCAAAGTTGAAATTACATGTAGTCAAATGTAGTAGTCAAATCTGACACTCTTTAGTTTTCGCAATTTGAAATTCTCTTTGTTCCCGGATTGACAGTTTCTAATTCTTGTTGAATGTAATCCGTACACATTTAACATTTTTCCGTGTTTTTCTCGTTGCTAATCTTCCATAACATAAATCACTTTTAACAAATTCTCAGTCATATCTGAAGCCTTTGTACCATTTCTTTATTCGAGCTTCCCACAAAATTTGCAAATGCCACAATTACATACTACAGGTGCAGTTTAATTTCCAATTGATTCAGCCAATAAAGTGGTTCTCATTTGCGCATGCGCATTACATTCTATTCTCGTTGGCTGGCAGGTTATATTGTGGCCACACAAGTTATTTTCACTATATAATTTTAACACTGACCTCATATTATTATATACGCTTCGATTATATTATCTATGACTTCTTGTTCAGAAGCAGTAATTCAAGTTACTTTTAAAATAATTATTTATTTCATTTCTTATAAACTGTTTTTTAGAAAATGTTTTTGTTAAATTTATAAGTTAATATTATAGGAATAACTCTAATTATATTTTAAGTAAATTTGAACAAGAAATTAAATGAAATGTTAAGTTGCGTTCAAATTGCAGAGTATATTTGCCTCGGCTGCGAACAAATGAGGCAGACATGGGCAAGAACTTCCTTTTAATTCCCATCTCATATCCTGTTCGTGGGCAATAAGTTCGGGCCGGCCGACGTTGTCGACAACACAGACGCCGACGGCACAAGCCACTAAATTTATTTTGGGTATTTCAAACTCTATGTTATGTGCCATGGTACGTTATCAGCCATCAGAACCAACTAACGGGGAACTTAATGACGCGCGATTCAACACACATGCAGCGCCGCCACCGGGGCACGTTAATATTTTATAAGCTAACGCGAAAATTGATAGCCGGCGGGCGGCAGTCGGGCAGCACCCCATGCGCGATAACAGTGGTATATATGGGCACCTCCTAACTCCGATGAGGACAGTTTGATACGGCTAAAGCCGGGACGATATTCCTCCCGCTCAATCGATAAGTTGGGGGAAGCAAAAAGTGAATCGCTCGGACGAGGAGCGGCAAAAAGAGAATAAGCGCTCCCAATTCTTTTCCATTTCGGCGTCTGCCGCTGAAGCGTCACCGTCCTTTGCATCTTCTTCGACAGCGTTTAGCAGTCTAAAAATATAGCCGGCGACTATGGTTTATTCATAAATGGGTGGTGTGGCGCGGCGCGCTTTCGCTGAGTCTTGAATTTTGTTAACCTGCGCTCGTGGACCGCCTACAAATTATCCTTATTCAGGATGTGCACGACAAACGACCCGTGCCTGCAGTGTGACTAACGTCGAGCCGCGGACCTGTCTAATGAAACTGTAATAAAAATAAATTGCTTGCCTAGAATTGCGCCGTAATCGCCCTTAAGTTTTCCATATCTTAAAAAGGCAAACTCCCTACGCCATATTTTAAAAATATATTAGATTTAAGTCTAATACATAGATTGAAAAATTTAACGACAAATGTGAGTGAATAAATACGTCTGTAAAATATCCGTAGCGTAAAGGAGCAAAAATTTTAAGACAAAGAATATTTAAACTACTAATCCACATCTGGAAAAAGGAAACAATACCTAGCGAGTGGGAAAAATGAATAATAGTACCAATCTATAAAAAGGGAGACCCAAACGTTTGTGCAAACTGCAGGGAAATCACCTTAATTGACGTTGTGTATAAGATATTGACCACGCCAATAAATAAAAAACTAATAAAGTCAAGGAAACACAACTGGGTGATTACCAATTCGAATTTAGAAGAGATAGGTACATCACAGATGCTGTACATATAGTGAAGCAAATAGCCTAAAAGTTTTGGAATGGAACTGGACTGCAAATTTTTTTCAACAAGCACAAAAGCTAAGAACGACTGATACAAATAACGATGGAAAACTCTCAAGTAACTGAATATTTTGGAATCAATCTAGATGTAAGGCAAGGAAAACAATATTGTTTATTCTAGACCCAGTAGTCAGAGTGCAATTTTAAGGGAACAATCATCAATAAAGCAATACAAGTAGTTGCGTACGCAGATGACTTCACTGTGCTAGCTAGCGCTAGGAGAAGCCTAGAACAAACAATTGAAAAATCGATCAAGAAGCAAAGGCAGGGGGCCTAACAATAAACCAAGAAAAAGCAAATACATAGAAACAAGCAGAGAAAATAGGAAAGCAACAACTATAGAAGTAAAAATAGGAAATTTTGAGTTTGACATAGTAAATAATTTTAAATACTTGGGAGTAATAATTAACAGTAAAAGTGACAAAAACATAAAGATAGATCACATAGCACGAGCGCTACTCAAAACCTATTATAAATACATCAATACAGAAATGAGGACATACAGATCAGGAATCGGACAGGTAGTACTTATAGTGAAGAGACGATGAACTTAACAAAGTCCGAACAGAAAAAGCTACGAATATTCGAAAGAAAGATTATAAGAAGAGATATACGAATTAAAGAAAGTTGCAGATGGCAAATATATAAAGTTAATAAACTTTGAAATATAAACCATTCTAAAAACTATGAAAAAGACATAATTAGTTTGGCCATTTTAAATATAATATTATGAACAAACAAGAAATACGACATCGTAGTGTAAGTAAAATAAAGAATATAGTACAATCTTCCAACTAATTCATCTATACCAAAAAATAGATTTATATTAATTACAATAAAACTTGACGCCTTTAGGATCTTACATAGAAATTTTAAAAATTGTCTCGCTGAATAAATTACTGTAGCTACTAAGAAAGGTAAAACCTGGGTTACTTTATTTCTCACCAACCTCTCTTTCAGGATAGCAAAATCACTTCTACTTGACGAGTTTTTAAACCTTCTTCAAAGTTTCTTCAATGCTCTTCTTTAAACGGCTGTTTATTCTGCCTTCAGTATTGTGGCGCTTCCCTAAATATAAAGTTGGTATGCTTGCGGGAATCCAAAAAAAACTTCTAAATGGTAAGCGATTAAGAAACTTCTTTAGTAAAAGGGCAGCAATAAAGACAGAGTAGTCCAGAGTTTAAATTTAATTTTTTGCAGCAGCAGCAATTAATCGATACATGAAGAATATCATCTTGCAAGAGACTGTGGAGCTCAACGTTCCTTAAGACAAAATCTACGTGAAAAATTCCAATACTCTACATAAAATCATACAAAAAGTTCTCCTAGTTCAAGACAAAACACTTAAGATTATGGCAGATATAGTCATGGATATACGTTAGTGCACTAATCAACTTAATAGGACAAGATAAATGACACCCTGATTCTGAGTAGCCAGCAAACTAGACAAAGTATTTTATCAGCCCTACATTATGTCTTTAATTTCCCCAGTTTCAGCCTTAGTTGTACCCAAATTAGTTATTCAGTTACTGTAGAAAGATAAAAAAAAAGTTGTAAAATATTGATAAAGCAGCTTCATCGTTTAGAAATTGGACATGTCAACTTTCAAAGTTACATATATAATATAAGAAACTCTAGATATTTCAGGATAAAATAAATAAATTAGCAGAAATGCATAAAATGCCCACACTAAAACACGCTTTTAAAGAAATAACTAAAAAAGGATGTAACTTTTGCTGTTCACAGTAAAAACAAGAGCATGGGCATATTTTTCTTCTAAAGATACTGAGGCTTTGCAGTTTATCTTGCAAATTAAGTTTTTTTTATGGAAAACAAGACCTTTGCGCTCTTTTCCCGGCTCATTTATATTCTTTACTAATAGCATCGCTTTTCTAAGAAATCCGTTTCCTCTTGCAGGCATCTAATCACAAATAATGGTTTCAGCAAGCTGAACAGCACCACTGTGCCGTCTGTACACTGGGCTATTGTAGTACCAAACGTCGTTAGTATGTTCCAAAGGCAGAAGTTATAAAACATCAGGGACAAAACGGTATCTTAGGGTGACACCGATTTAAAATCATTTCTCTGATGATCTTACGCCACCAAACTTCCTTCTGAAGAGAAAAAATCTGCATCATCAGCAGTGAGATTGTAGTTGAGGACATCTTGTATACTAGGCCATAGTACTACAACTCATAAAAAGTCTTGATCACGCCGAAGAAAACCACACTGATTTTTTATTTATTTATTTTTATTTTTTTTTGTTGTAGTTCTTAGTGATGGCATTGAAAGGCTGAAGAATAGTGAAGTGACAAAAGTAAAATTCAAACTGATTTTTAGAATCAGTTGGAGGTTTTTGGCAACTGTCTTTCGACGCTTCCCCATGGTTGATGGGAGATCAATCGGCCTGTAGTCCTGACTTCTTCGACTAAGGAAGTATAATGATATCTGCCACATTTCAAAGGCCTACAAAGTGCAGAGATAGAGGATAGCGTGTTCTACCAAACGGTTAAAGCGGTCGAAGTGGTCGAGATCAGCATCGTTGTAGTTGAGATCCCATTGGTGTTCAAGGCTTTCAACGAAGGTCTCAATTATATACCGAATGGTGTATACATCATGATTTCCGTAAATAATGATAGTGAGAGCCATAACAATTTTTTTAAGCTTTGTCAGCTTGTTTTTCTGTGCAACATTACGGCGGTTTTGACCTTTGCAAAAAATCTTCGGCATTCCTGTTAACCTACAGGATTCAAAAATTGCTGCGCGCGTCATCACGCCCTTTCTCCTCACATATCCACTATTTTAGCTTCAAAAGTAGATGGAGTTGATGGAGCTGGTAAACAAAGAATATAAATTGCTTTATAGACCTGTGTGGTAAATATACTTCGATTTGATTGAATCACTGTATGCTGAAAATTTATTTCACTAAAGAGGAAGAACAATTTCAAATCCTTCTTCTATCCGACTTGGATTGTGTGCGATAGAGTTAGAAGTTCTAAATTCAAAATAAAGGAGTAAAATTGTCTAGAAGTTTATTTAAACAAATATGTATAGCTCGTTCGAGCAACTTAAATATGAAAGGCCTTAGGCTTACCGGTCAAAAGTTTGTGGGATTACTATTTTTTATCTAATCAGAAAAGTAACAGAAAAGTAAGCAGACCTTAGGTTAGCATTGAATATAACTGTTAAATAACAGAGAAGTTTGTTTGGCAGATCTGAACCAAAAGCTTTCTTAGATTTCAGTCTCTTAATGTACTGATTTGCTTCACTAAGTGCAATAACAGTACGACCAGAATTGTCCAGGACCTTTACTATTTGTTGATAATAATTTATATTGGCTAAATTTGCGGAAGTTGTTCTACAAAAATTTTAAGGCATTTTTATCTTGTAAATAGAATTGGTCATATATTCGAAATGGCGAAATTAGTACTGTTGCCTAGGAATTCTATTAGTGGCTCTTTACATATTCGGTTCTTTGAGATTAAAAGACTATGTAGTTATTGCACAGTGTAAATCTAATTTAAAATGTCTGACAAGCAATTAGTTCTGCATGGATAGTAGGTATATGCTTATGGTGCGAATACTTGCATTCTAATTTGAGAAGTGATATTTTCAAGATTCACGCCATTTTGATTGGTTACTTTGCAGTCACAGTTCTAATGTTTACAGTCTAGGCTACGGTCTAAAAGCAAATCACCAAAAATATGTTGAATTTCTTCCTGTAGAGATTGGTTTTTAGCTAGAAACAATTATATTCCACGGTGAGATTAATAGCGACTGCCTCTAGACGACTGATGTTTATTAAGTCAATTGGAGTAACAGTAAACTTCCATTTTACGACCATAGAAAACTTTCGACATCTAATTACGTTTTCTCTGCATGTTTTAAAGGTATGATAGCCTGGCGTAGTGATTTTCAACGAACTTAAAAAGTTCGTTACTGATTCTATATGTCTGTCTGTCGGTCTATCGGTCCGTCACAAAATTTGAGATTTTTTAAAATTTGAAAATAGATTCTTATAGGCAATTTTACGCTGATTTCGAATTCGAAATTAAAAAATTTCTATCTCGAATAGTTTTCGAGATATTCGACTTCGAATTTCGGGAAAATTTTCGACATTACGATTTTAAATGTGATTCTTATAGGAAATTTTACGCTGAATTCGAAAATGCAGTCGAAAAAATTCTATGTCGAAAGGTCTTTTTAAGTTCGTTCTGGGGTTGCTTACACAGCAATCTCTTCGCCGGCCCCCTGTTTTTTATTTTAGATAAGATGTATTTCTGAGACGCATAATAAGTCAATGTCATGTCCTGCTATGCACGTTAAAGAAGTTGCTTATTGTTCTTTTAATTTTTGCACGTTCCATTTTCTCCATTTTCTTACAGTACATTTGCTTATTAGGACGCATTTTAGAATAACAGTAGAATTTAAGATATACCACAAAATTTAAATTGTTAACTGTATGAAGAGAGGGTTTCTATGATTAGGGCACTTAGTTGAAAGATTTGATGGGAAGATTTTCCCAATTATGCAGTGTAGTTTGTATTATATGACTTTTCTGTAATAACAGCGTTACAACTGCAAAACCTAATTTCAAAGATAATGGTTTATTCTAATTAATCTTACTGTATTATGTAAGAACATTCTTTGTAATTTGCGATGTTTTCCACCACAGTTGATACATTTGAATTTGTCAGTAGTTTTATTTCATTTACATGGGGAATGCTCTGTGCATTTGACACATCGCGAGCGGACAGTAATTTTTTGTATGTCCATTTAGCTGGTAGTTAGTGCTTTAAAAAGTGTCGCTGTTTTTCGTTGCAGTTCGACCACACAATGCAATGCAGCAGTGTATTTAGATTAAAAATAATTTGGGCTTTATTCTATTGACTTATTCGATTGCAACAATTGGCATTAGTACTTTATTATGGTTTTATGGTTTTGGTTACATGATGTTGTAAACTAATTAATCCTGTATTCATTTCTTCTTCTATTAACAAAATAGAAATATTCCATATTATTAAGAAACGTGTAATACTTTACTTCATGTTTATCATAAATTTTTTAGCTTGCAATATTTGTAAGTGGTTTTAAGTTAATTAGCAGTTCTTTACCTTTGTAGGTAGTGGTAAAATCTTGTGACATTACAGATTTATGTTTTGAATAATATTTTGGTAATTTGTTTAATTTGGTAATAATCTTGGTGCAACTTAGACTGTTTGAGCTCTTTCGTTATTACAATGCGTCTGATTCATATATCTGCAGTACACGAAATTTATTTTGGGTAAATTTGTCGTAAACTTTTTCTTCAGGTTGGAGGTCACTTTTTATTTTTATTTATTGCAGCAAATATTTTTAGAAATAATTTTATTCAAATTTGAAGTAACTATATACTCCACAGATAATATTTGGTCTCTTTAATTAGAAATCACAGTTTTCATTTTTTATGAGTAATAATAAATATCAGCCGCAATCGCCGGATTGCAGCAAGTAACGAGCAATTTGTTTCACAAATTATTACAATGTAATGGGTGATGCATTAATCGTTTAAACTAAGAAAGGGACCCACTAGTAACAAAATAGTTAACACAAATCTTCCAGCAAGCATCGAATCGTAAAGAAATACCAGGGTTGGAAAAATTTCATTTAAAAAAGAAGATTCTGCAAATTGCAAAAATTATAGAGCAGCTGCCTAACAGCAGTAAAAGTAAAAATAAACAATTGGACAGGCCGTCTCGAGAAAATAGGGCAACATATATAAATTAAGAAAAATCTATACGTAAAATAAAAGACCTATACTTTCTGAATCTACAATCTTCCTTAGGTCTAGTGCTTATAGGATGTTTGGGATGCACTTAGAAAACTGTAGATCTCTCTTAAATTGAAAAAAGTAATACAAAGCGTACACTAAAATTTAAGTAGACAAAATTAGAAATTTTCGAGTAACTAGAGGGATCAAGCACGGAGACAATCTAACCCATTTACTATTCTTCATATTTGTAAACTACATGCAAGAACTGGATGAACAAAATAAGGAAAACATCTATAGAACAATACGAACTACGTGAATGACGTACTGGTGATACCAAAAAATTCTCCAGAACTTTAAACCAAATATAGATACATGAGAAAACCATCTGAAATAAAAAAAAATGATTATAAATACGAGAGAGGCAACATCATTTGCTTATCAAAAACGGGAAACGAAGGCAAGTAGATGTGAATATAGACGAAAATATTCTAAGAATGTCTAGGAAATTTAATCAATAAAACTGGTCAATTAGATAAAGAAACAACAAATATGATTAGCAAGGCTAACAAAGTTTCTTATCAAGTTAATAACATAGCAATTAAAACAAATATGTCCTTATATAAAGCCATCTATACCCCACCCTTATTGTTATACGGAAGACAGGCACGTGTGTTAATGACAAATATAGATCAAAATTAACAACAGATAAAATTAAACACCTAAGACGAGTAATAGAAAAGACAATAGACATGAGAAAGAACCTGCAAAACCCTATACGGTACAAGTTTTTTAGAGAAAACCACTGCAATGATATGACCACATGCTTTATATGGGAAACGATAGATGTCAAAAAAGGTATTTGAAATGATAGATAAAGATTAACGGCATTTTTACATACAGTTTTTTGTTGAATATAAGAAATGTATTACGGTGAAAATAAGCACTCGTTTTTACCCTACCCCTCGATAAATCAGATTTGAACCAAAATGGTTATAATTAAAAAGTTTAAAACAACAAATCATTGAGTATTACTAAAAAAATATAAATAAGACGTCATAATGTTACAACTTTTAAACTGATGCAATTTAATGTATTCAAAGACATTATAATTCAATAAAATAAAGTTCCTCTACAGTGTCTTTACAACAATTCGTTTGAATTTAAAGTATTTCTTTTTAACCCCCACCCCTCCCTCTCTCATTCCGATTGGTTTGTAACTTTTCAGTTCCTTGTAAGTTCTTGCGTTTACATCACTCATTAATTGTTTGGTGTATTTCGGCCGTAGTCGTCCTCTCAGGTTCTTTCCCTCTACTTAGACTTCTATGATTTTGTTTAGTATGCCTTTGCCTCCTACGATATGGCCTATGAGTTGACATCTTCTTTTTTGTATTATCTTAATCAGTTTATTGTTCTTTCCATCAAACTGATTTTGAATATTTTTGAGAACCCTCTAGTTTGTAGGTTTAAAAGCAAATTTATGGGTTGAGCAAACAGTTTTAAAATCACTAGCAAACAAGCCTTTTTAATCACCTGTCGATTGGTGAAAACAGAATTCGGAAATTCCCAGCCGTTCTCGAGTTTTTGCTCGGACAGACGGACGGACGGACAGACAGACAGACGGACTTAATAAAAATATCTATCCTTTATTTTCACGACCATCTCTTTTAAAAACATTACAAAAAATTATTTCCTTCAGGCAAAAGCTATAGAGAAGCTACACTACCCCCACATCAGAGACCAGCTCAAGATTCTAGTTCACAGAAACATGAGCCACTGTGCATTGGTTTAATTTGGTAGCGGAAGCTAATTTCTTCATTAACAACAAATAATATTTAAACTAAAATTTCACCAATAAGAAACATATTCTTATGACTCATATATGAATCATATAAAAAGTTAAATGGCATGAATAGTTGTAATTAGCTAAGTAACCGAGCTTTTCTTAAATTGCTCACATCTTCCAAATTAACGATTTCCGAAATAAAACCCTCGAGGGTTTTATGTGCTCTTTTATGCTCTATTTAAGAAGCTGGATTCAATCGCCTGTCAAATCCTGTAATTTCTCCGATTTATCCACTAGTTCTTACTTTTTTATTTATGTAAAAATTAGTGTAGGATTGGAAAATTCTCCTTTCTGGTGTTCCCCGCAGCTTCAGGGTTTAATTCCAACAAATGTTGCGTCGGTACTACAAGATACCCCAGTTTGTCTTTATATTGACCACTCGAACATTTATATCTACTCCAGGAACAATTTTAAAGATACGTCCTAGAAGTCAGTCATAGAGGTAAGCGCCAAAATTTTCCAGCGATAATAACACAGGGTAGTAATGTTTGATAGCGCTATCTTTAACTAGAGGTTTATAAAAATATCAGCAACCAATTTGTCTCGGTCGCGTAGCAACAGTCACTTGTGTTGACACTGCCGTGTCATTTTGCATAATCGTGAAAGTCGAGCATCGAGCTATAGTACAACTTCTTATTAAATAGAGTAATATTTTAGTATTAAACAATTTTAGCCTTTATATTATATTGTAAAAGACTTTTTTCAAATTTAAAAAACATCGAAGATGAACAACATGCAGGTCAGTCAGTTAAAGTGCTTTCCGGAAAAACGTCACTCTTGTTAAGTAAGAGTTGTTGCAAATTTAAAAATAATAAAATTATCAGCAAAGTTAGGGCTTTCTCATACAGTCTATGAAGGTATCCCAACTTTTGCCAACAACGTGTGACTTGTGAACAATGACCCTGTGCCAAATTCTCCAAGCAAAAGTGGAGTCAATAAAATGATGCAAACCGGACGAAAAATGGCTAAGCAAAACAAATCGACGAGATTATGAGGCCAGCTTATTATATAAATTGTGCAGCGTTAATTAAGGAAAAAAAGAGTGGAGTCCAGAAAGTCGTAATTGCATAAATTGCTACAAGGGACTTTGACTGCTATTTATTTTCAAAACTAAAAAAAAACCTTTGAGATAAAAAAAATTAATACGACGAAGAGTTACAGTGGGCTGTTTCTGAGGATTTTGCAGATAAAACGTATTTTCCAAAAAATATTAAACTATTTTCTAAATGTATTAATTGTATTGACATACCTAAGTCTATATTAAAAAAAATAGCACTGGAATATAGTTTAACAAAAACCTTTGATGCTTCTCGTGCTTTTTTATTTTGGCACTTTAAATAAAACGACGTCTCATACTTTTAGAGGGTTTGTCCTTTCTAAAAAGTCGCCTCGAACTTTCTGGGATGGCAAAGTTTCTGAAATTTCCGTTGGAGCACCTTATTGAAATAATACTTGGTTATGTCTTGTATTCTCTATAAAAACATGGTCTGTCGTTATTACTTGCGTTGTCAAAGTGATCTTCATTTCATCAAAGTTCAATTTGAATATATATTTCGGTCGAGACAATCCTATCCACCCCACTATACTGTAGCCGTTAAATTAAATATTCATTTTGTTTGAGCAGTATTGAACCTTTTCTACACTCTAGCTAAATCGATTAGCTTCAATAAAGTTAGTTGCTTTGGAAGAGTTGTCTAAAAAGTCTAAATAAATTTATCACTTCAGTAAACTAATTATATTTTAACGATTTAGTCAAATTTAAGTAAAAATGTCGCAAAGATATATAAATCAATTCATATTTTTTGTCTTTTAGCTTTACCAACCCCGTTTTCATCGGTGATATATTTTACTTCCTAAACTGAAATAACATACATAAGAATAGAGTGCAACAAAGTGTGCAATAAATCCTGTAGATAAACAAAAATACCAAAGACTCCCTGTAAAGATCAAAATCGACGTCGTGGAGTTCTGAACGTTGCATGAAACAGCAAGCTGGAAGCCTTTTAGGTAATTGACAAAAAGTAGTAAAGAATGGTTAAGGTTCTACGCAATTGCTCTTTCATGAAATTTTCCATTTATGGAAAATGCGGCGTCGTCTACACCATTTAAAACAAAGCCAGTATAATTTTAGTTACGGTAACATTGATCATAATCACTTCGGTTGCTTTGTAAGCCGCTTTTAAGGGATTTAAAAGGCCGACTCAGCAATTTACTTAAGTCGCCCAATTCGGAAGACATACCAAACCGCTAGCGAAAAAATCTGCGCATCACCACTATTGCTATTGTTGTCCTTTGCCGATAAGTCTATTATCGACCATGAAGAAGTTTGTGGAACAAGTGACCAACAAATGTCCTATGACAGCTGTCGAAGACCTTCAACTAACTCTAGAGAATTAGTTTAGATTTTGCTTTGGCCCATTCACTACAATCCAGCTTATCGGACTCATAAAACGCATTATAAAAAGCTATACAAAAAAGCAAACCCTTGGTGTAGTCCTTCTTGATGTAGGCAAGGTCTTCGACACAGTGTGGCATTAATATACAATATGACCTCCATCGCAATTCTGCTATCGACGGTCAATTTTTTTTCTTTCTAGAAGAAATCGGCGTTTTGTGGTGTGAGATGATTAGAGATAACTGCGAGTGGACTATGTCATCCATGCTCTGCAACTCCTACGTCCGAAACATGCCAACGACCTTCTGTTCTACATAACCCAGTACACAGATGACAAGGCGGTGTTCTGCAACTCATTGAGGCCATTCTTTGTGGCCCGGTGGCTATAAGAAAAACACTATTTCACTGGCAAAATGACCTAGAAATTCTTAAAATCTTTGAAAATAAAATATTAAAAGAGAGAAAAAATCTACCTCTGAATAATTCTACCCAGAAAGTTAGATAGCGTGGTAATCAGACTCAAGGCGACAAGATTATCAGTCGGATCCACGTTACAACACATTTTAGAAATTGTAGTTTTTTGTTGTGATAAAATTTGATATTGTGCGATCAATAGCTAAATAACCCCGTCTTCATTTTTGGGTTATTTCTTCAAAAGCCTTCTGCAGAGCAGATATCTTTTGAATCATCAATTAAATTATGTATTTATGCTGATTTAAGTATTTTACACGAAACTTTCCGGAAATTCTGATATTATAAATGGAACTCTAAAAGTTGGCATATTCACTTTATAAACGTCAAAGGTGCTATACCAGTGGATTGCGACTTTTTTGTTTTTTGGGTAGCATTATTGCTGAATTTAGTCAGACCAAAGATACGTCCGATAAAATATTTCGTTTAGTTAATTGGTTGTCAATTAACGTTTGATATTCAAAATCGGTGTATTCCACAGCTTTCTTAAAATTTCCCTAATTGTTACGTCATCCCGAAAAACTTATTAGTGCACTCTCACTAATTGTTTTCTTTTAAACTGGCAGAATTTTTTGTGCGATTTTATTTTTACCACTACAGTGTTGTATTCTTCATGTATACTTAAATTACTTTCAAAAAACTAAAGGAGTTAAAACTAAAAGCAAAAACTATTCTTCTATGGCGATAGAAATGTTTTCCCGTTCACTATTGATCTTTGGCCAAAAAAGTTTGCTAAACCTTTGTTATCTGGAAAGCTTTTCAAATATCCGCATAAACTCAACTTTGTATTTACAAAAGCATCACATAAATGAAGATAAGTTCTATCATGTTTTGCCTTTTGAATAAATAGCCATTTAGAAAAGAACAGTAGATAAACATTGACTGGATAGGAGCATCAAGAATTGATCAAATCAGAATGTTTTGCTATCTTTAAAGACCAGATATTGAGGAAGAAAATGACCATTATTACCATCCTTCTTCAATAATATATTGAAACATTTCTTTAACTTCGTTTTCTTTTAGCTGACAAACTACTTCTTTGTTAAATTACTTGAAAGATCTATAGATTCAGTTCCAAACTTTTCCTCTTTAACTGAATGTCATGTTCTTATTTTCGCATCAAAAATTCATTTCAATGGTGGCTCAACATTATTCCTATTATGACAATTTTTTAATTATTTCGTCCAAGGGCTTTCATTGATTCTTACCAATATTCTGCTAAGCACAGTTCTACTTTGAAGAGTTCTTATAGATTAATTTAAATTTGAAAGCATTATATTACAAAGAGAGAAGATTCGTGGTTTATTACTGTTCTAACAAAAATTATGTTTCAAACGTTTTCTGCTTCTATTTGCATACACAATTTTTTCTAAAGTAGACGAAAATTGAAAACTTTGTTGACCCTATCATCAAATAATGTGTCTTGAGATATACTTCCTCGTTATAAACCTTTGTCAGTCTTTAATATTAAAACTGCTAAGCATTTATTATTTAATCAATGTGCCACAATTTTAGTTTCTTCTTTCTTGGATGAACTACTAGTAGAGTTTTCTAGTTTTTTTTTGATTTTTTGTTTATCAAATTATATTAAAATTTTATGTTTATTGGAACACAGAAAGCATTAAAAAACGCGTATATACTTTTTTATTGAATGATCTGGCTTAAGATACGTAAAATAAGCCAAATCTGAAATCTCTTTTTCAAAGTCAAATAACTATATATTTTAACTAACCCACTTAATTATTATTTTTACAAAAGAATTGATCAAGTTATCTTTTTAAATGTAATCTTAAATTTAAGCTTACATTTTTAATGTTTTTTACTAAACCACTTAATGGCCTAATGCCTTTGCATATGGCCTTTGCATATGCATGATGCAAAAGTGTGCAGTGAACCCTTCACGTTACCTTGTCACAGCTTCCGATCTGGCCCAATGTGGCCACGTAGAGGCCATTTCCGATCGGGAAAACTTTAGTACAACATAAAAGGGTTGGCTTAGAGCGTTTATCGCGCTTTTATTCACTCGTTTACTTACAAGGAAAGTACCCGAAGTACACCTCGTCGGTTTTGTCGCTTCTGCTATATGTTATAATATTGAGAAAAATATTAAGCATGTATTTTTTGTTACGTGCCAATTCGCCTGTTTAAGCAGTAAAAATTGCTCTCAAAAGTGTGATCTTTTAAAGTACCTTTCTTAGATTGTTATTTTATTATACGGGCTTAATAAGTAATATGTACTTGCATTGATAAATTAGTTAATATTGTAACAATAATACAAAGACAAACTAACAAAGACAACTAAAATACTTTATGTATCAGTTGCTCAATAAACAAAATATTTTGATGCTATCAAGTGCTATTACAGTGTTTTATGATTAATCAACTCTATTTTGTAAAAATGTATTGTAGCGTAAGGGAAGAACTTTTATTTGTTTATAAAATAATTGCTACAATAAGACGTTAAGATTAAATTGAAACTCATAAAGAATGATGCAAGAAAAAGCTCAGAAAAGTTTTAAGTGACGAGTGCTGATGTAATTTTTTAGAACTATTAGAGTCTTTTGTTACTTTATTAATCTAAGCAAATCGTTTCATAAATTGGTTTGCACCCTTTCTAAACTTTTTATGTAGACGCTACAAAATGTCCTAAATCTAGACAAGGCAAAAAAAATAAAAATTTCTTAGAACAAATCTCAGTGCTTTAAGAGTCCCAGAGCAAATATTATAATTGTGCTTAAAAAAATCAAGACCACAACTAAACATAACGCCCATATCTTCAACAACTGTATAAATTGGGACACTAGTTATGTTCCCATGAAAGAAAACTATGCTGAAATTATTTTTAATGGTTTATAGCAAGTAAATTCTCATTATACTTCTTATCAAAAACATTCACACATTATTTTGTAAAGTGAGAAATAGTTATAAACGTATCAAAGCGTATAAAAAAGATTTAAAGAGACATTTGAGAAATACCTAACAAAGAGTCAGAGGGATGCAAACATGTAAAATTAATCTTGACTTGTGTTTACGACCAAGGAGATAATTTCTAAATCCCAAGAAAAATAGCTATCTAAATCAAGAAAGAAAAACTTTTTTGGTAACATTGAATGATTCACTTTGTCGAAGACCTTTGATAGATCAATGTGAATTGACTACCTCTATGTAGCTTCCAAAGGTTAACAAGTTAGTAAAAAGCTGTGCTACTCAGAAAGTTGTCAAGTCCGTAAGTATTGCATTTGAAGAAGGACGAAAATTTTTGGCAAATAGGTTGACACCCGGACACAGTTAAAACATTTTATTGGAAAACTTATTGCTTCTTTAAAAAAATTTTACATAATAGATATGCTCCTCAACATTTTTAATATAATTCCCAAAAATAGTTGTCGAGAGTTTTTTGGATTTACTTCAAATGTCTGAAAGTAAGCCTTCTTTTATTTTTCTCAGTTTGTTCTCACCCATTAGGGTAATCGACTATCTATTAAGCAATAAGATTACTAAAAAAATGCGTTTTCTAGAAATAAATAAATTGAAGTGTTTCTGTAAAAGGTCATCATATTATCCAACCAATCCTTATCAAAGAATAAGCTATTAAAGATTTTATAATTACAGTTTAGGAAATCATTCAATTGCAACAAAAGTGAAAAAAGATTGGTGTGAAGTAGCGCATTTAAGTCTAATAACAGGAGATATGATAATAATCAACACTTACAAGATAAACTCCAGATTATTTTTAATATATATAATAACTATATCTGCTAATAAACTTTATTTTTAGAAACTTTACTACATCACAGTGTGAGTTGTACATTTTAGTGATTGATGATAGAAGATCAAAGAGAAAGAGCCAGATTAGATGCGCACAAAAATATCTATAACAGAATTACATTGAAGGGTAATCGCAAAGGTTATAAATTTCTTAACAGCGATTAGAACACCATCACCTAAAATTTTAGTGCAAGAGTTAGCAGACTGGTCCAACCTCAAGTATTAAAGTTTGAAAATTCATGTTCAACCTCATCTGTGCGATCACATAAGATGGTTTCAGCAAAGGCGAAAATGTAATGCTTAAGAATCGGAATGGCACAACGTAAATCATACAGTTTAGTACAAAAACTAATAACATTTTGGTAACGTAATGTTTCTTTAATACACGTTTTCTTTAGTTTCTAAAACTTCTAGATAGAGGCTGGCTTCAAAATACATCAGTCGATCTTCTAAAAATTATTTTCAGAGATTGAGGTTTGGTATTATTTGTATTCCTCCATAAACAAAGCGTCCACACTTCAGAGTTAGTACCAGAGAATGAGATCCAATCATCTACGATTTTGTTATTCTATGCAGTCATATCCTTGGCCAGCTCTATAGAAGATTTTGGAACATCTTAAAATTAATGTGGAATTTTTTTTAAGAAACCAAGGCACAATCATTTATTATAAGAAGACATTTATATGAGTCTTTTTATTTTTAAAAATTTGATTATTTAAGTTTTTTAAGATAAACGCAATTTTATTTTCAATGTAAAAATATTTAAATTAATAATATATAAATATATAATAAATATAAATATTTTTTCCAGATTTTTGAAGAAAAATTTGTATAGCTTTTTGAAACGTTTGTTGTGGCTAATATTTGAAAATTTGTGTTTCTTAGCGTAGATAATTAATTAAATGACTAAAGGTTAAAGTTTAATAATATTATTTTATAAGTAAATCTACAAGTAGAACAAACGAAAGAGTTATCAAAAGTCAGGAGGACATATTTTTAGTTGTAGTAGAAGCAACCTGTCTAGAGAAAAACACCCTGAAATCATGCAGGTTAGAGGTTGAAAGATCAGGGTTTATAACCTTACTATCTGTAAAATAAATTTCTCTGGCAAACAAAGATAGACAACGAATTAAGGCGAGAAAATGGTTAATGAATATGACATTTTCAAATATGCAGGTAACATAAACAACAATGTCAGATGTAATAAATAAAATTAGAACACTAGAGGTAGATACAACATTATTAACAGAAACAAAAAAGAAAAGTTGGGAAAATATAGAAATAAATGAATTCATGCTATTATTTTCTAAAATACCAAAAAAGGATAGAGTTAAAAGAGGAGTACGAAAAAAAAGCATAACAAACTTTCGAAGCCATAAAAAAAATAAAATTAAAATGCATATCAATATCTTGAGAAAAAAATGTTAACTTTTGGACTATACGGAGCCAGGTGATGATATCCAAACAAAAAATGCATTTTAACAAAACTCACAAGTAGCTCTAGGCAAAACTAGAAACGGTACAGAAATAATTTTAGTGGGATATTTCAATGCCCTTACAAGGCCCACAAACAAAAGATCAAATTATAGACAAAGTTATAAAAACAGGAACAAATAGCAATTAAAATAACAAAATACAACTAACAACAAGAATAAAATTAATTATAGCTTACCACCGACGTAACAAATTATGTACTAAAGAAATAGAATTTCAAAATACAAATATAGTATACAGAACTCCACAAAAGAGGGTATTGTATATCTCTATAAACAAAAATTAGATGAAAAAGTACTGGAAAATCAATATGAATATATAAAACAACTATATAATTACATTAAAAAGTCACTGCATAAAGCAATAAATAATGCAGTTGAGAAAATGCACATGTGAAAAAGTAAACAAAAAGATGTTGTGGAATAAAAAAATAGAATTAAAAATAAAAGAAAAAAAGACACATATCCCAAATGGCTAAGTACTAAATCAATTAAAGGCAGATAGGAGTATATAAAAAAAACTTAAAGGGATAAAACTACTTACAGAACCGAAAACTAAAACTTGGATAGAAAGTGAAGTAAAATTCAACTGTCGGTTCGAGGATAGCGCTGTAGAAAGCACTAAAACTTTACTGACAACGTTACAAAAAATAATAGAAAAACAATACTACAACTACATCTAGCAAAGGTTGTTAGTGAAAAATTGAGCAAAATTCATAAAAGAAGAAAATACAAATATTAATCAGTAAGGAGAACCGATTACGATAAAAGTGAAGAGCGTTAAAAACACCGTACCAAATATAAGGAGTAGAAAATTTCATAGAAAATGTTACGGTGGAAATGTTGAAGAGTAGAGTATCAAAATGAAAGAAAATGGTAACATAAAATTAAAAATATGACAAAAAAGTGAAACACAAGAATATGGAAATTACAAAATAATCACAACACCGACATTTAGCTGTCTGTATGGAAGAGTCTGACAAGAACTTTTCAAAAGGGGTATCATATACCTATTTCACACTAACAAATCATTGAAAAAAAATTAATACAGTAAAAGCTATATATTTACTGTTTATAGATTTATAAGTAGCCTATGATAGAATACCTATTTCATTGTTATGAAAATCCATGGAACAAACCAATATAAGTAATTATGTGAAACTACGATAATAACTGTTAAGAAGAGTAATATTTAACAAGAGTGTTCAAAGTATTTATAATTTATAATTTTTCATTTACCCTTTTTAAAGTTACGTCGACATACGCTTAACATTTGAAAAAATAAATACACAGGTATGAGGATAACCATATATAATACAAACGTTTGTATGTTACAATTCCAGGACAAAAAGACGAATACACGATTCTCAAAATCAAAGAATGCGAAAAAGAGGAACTATAAATAAAAGTATATATATTGAAGAGAGTACTAAACGACGCAATAAAATAAATGATGAATGCTATAGAGAATATCAATAAAAACGGATTCTTTTAGAAAAAATAAAGAAGACTCAGAAAAGCAAGAAAAATCTCCAAGATAAAAACTGTTAGGACAGATACAAATGAAGAAACAGTCTGAAGATCGGACAGCATCGATAGATACTATAAAACAAATTGAAAAAAAATTTAATTTTACTCTTTGAGTATAAAAGAAATATGTGACTCATACTTCTCCCTTGGAAGATGCCGTTATCAAGAGAGAAGTCTTAATCTATCTACTTCCTTGTATTATACTCCTTGCATCGTTTTCGAAATCCTTCTAAATTCATCCGAGTAGTTTCTACGGACGAATATTTTAGCTTCACATAAAATTTGATGGATATTTACTGCTCTATTTCCTCAGTGGGAGTCCGGTCCTGGCAGGCAACAACAAACAAGCTGCAGATAAGTGCTACAAAATAAAACCAAATTTACGAGAAATCAGTGAATAATAATTTAATGTGATGTGTAAATGAAATATAACAAGTGGGCAGGAAGCGAAAAAGCAGTAAATTGAAGGTAGGACTAGAAAATAAGAATTAATAAACCGAAATTTCGGAAACGGCGCGGCGATAAAGAAAGTGCAAAGCGACAGATAAGAGCACAGCTGGTTGCTCACGGTCAAGCGAGGTAATAAACAACGAACAGGAGCGTATTAACAGAATTCAGTCAGAACCGATATCAAATAAAAAAAAGTAGTGCGAACTGATATATGTGATAAAATAGTGTCAAAAAATTAATGAACTCACTAACTTAAGTGAAAGCGTGGTGTGCGGTATTAAATAAACAGCAGTAAATATAGAAGCGAAACGCCGATACGAGTCAGGTTTTCGACGGGTAGACTGGAACGCTGACTCGACGCGAACGGGTGGAACATTAAAAGCACAGAAAAAGGAAGAAAGGGAAGAACGAGCACAGGAAAATGAGCGAATCAGAAACAACGGATGAAAGCAATAAAAGAAGAAGGCAGTACGAAAGCGACGAAGATGAGCAGGAGATAATTACCAAAAGTAAAAAAACCATGCGTTCACCGAAGACGAAGACTAAAAGTAATGAGGAACTAATATTACAAGAGATTAAAGAAATGAGAAAAGAGATGAAAGAAGAATTCCAAAAAAATAAAGACGAGTTAAAGAAATTAAAAGATGAAGTAAAGCAATTAAAAGAAAAGAGGTCAAATGGGAACAGGAAAAACAACAGTTAATGAATAGAATTGAAAAAGTGGAAGAAATAATCGAAAAACAAGACCAAAACAAGAGAAAAACAACATTATAATAAAAGGGCTGAAAGTAGATGAGGTGAAAATTGAAGAAAAGATAGAACAGTTTTTGTATAATGAAATAAAAGTGCAAGCGAAGGTAATCGAAGCCTATAAAGTAGGAAAAATTCCTGAAAGAAATGCGTACTAGCACGAATCGAATCGTTCGAACAAAAAGGATGATAATGAGAAGTAAAAATAAACTAGCAGGAAAAAATCTATATAGAAAATGATTTAACGAAAACTGAAAGAATGATTCAAGGCGAAATAATAGAAGCAGCTAAAGAAGAAAAAGGATCGGAAATAAAGTAAAATTGGCTATCAGAAAATAATAATAAACAACCAGGTATACCAATGGGATAAAAATGAGAGAAGCATAAAATATGTAAAAGAAGACAAAGGGCGTGAAAGAAGTAATGCTAATCCAAAAACTGATGAAAAACCAGGAAAATTGGAAAATAAAACGAACAAGGCAATGGAAACGGAGACGAGTGAAAATCGAAAAGAAGTAAAACAAAACACAATCAATAACAATAAAAATATTAATAAAAAGGAAATTAAAAGTAAAGTGTTTAGAATAGCAACATGGAATATAAAAACGATGCTAACACCGGGTAAAATGATGGAGATAGCTAGGAACTAATAAAATATAGAGTGAGCATAGCCGCACTGCAGGAGATAAGATGGGAAGGACAAGGGAAATAAATAAGAAAATTTTAAATTGTTATATTCCGGGGAAAAACGAGGGCACAAAGGAACAGCATTTATAATAGATAGAAAACTAAAATCATAGCATTCAAACCGATTAATGAAAGAATATGCAGTGTAAGAGTGGAAGGAAAAGTCGTAAATGTATCTGTAATATGCGCCTACGCACCCACAGAAGCAGATGATCAGGAGGAAAAGGACAAATTCTACAGCGACTTAGAAGCAGAATACGAAAAACACCGAAACAGGACATACTGATAATACTAGGGATATGAATGCACAAATCGGGAAAGAAAACTACATAAAAGAAGTAGCAGGAAAATACACCATCCATGAAAGAACAAACGACAACGGAAGCAAAATCTGTAATTTCACGGCAAAAACAAATATGGTTATTAGTAGTACTAAGTACAAACATAAAAGAATACATAAAGAAACATGGATGCCACCAGGAGCAACAAAAGGAACGCAGATAGACCATGTCCTAATAAAGAAGAAACAAAGTAGCATAATATCAGATGTTAGAACATATAGGGGTGCGAATGCAGGCACCGATCATTACCTAGTTATTGCAAAAGTAAAACAGGAATATCGAAATAACCAAAGGAGCAAAGTATGTAAGAGATGGAACATAGAGAAGTTATATACCGAAAACGGAAGAAAGGAATATATAAAGGAAACAAACAAAGAGGTAGAAAACCTCAAAGGGAATACGGATATAGAAAATGAATGGAAACAAATTAAGGATATAATCTTAAAACGTGTAACAAAACTATCGGGTACAAGGAAAACAAGATAAAAAAAGAGTGGTATGACGATGAGTGTCAAGAAAAGATAAATGAGAAAAATAAAGCCAGGAATAAGTGGATAAGAACTAAAAAAGAAGAAGACATGGATCATTATAAAGAATGTAAAAGGGAAGCACAGATGACATGTAGACAAAAAAGAAATGAATGGGTGCAGAAAAAGATGGAAGAAATAGAGGGTAATTACAAAAATAACAATACAAAAGAGTTTTATAAACAAATGAAGAGGCAAAACAAGAGGAACACATGTAAAAACAGAGGACTCAGGAATGAAGCAGGTAAAATTGAATATGATATAAACAAGATAAAAGATATATGGAGGGAGCATTTCCAAAAATTGCTATATGAAGTAAAAGAAGAAAGTTACCAGGACGAACAGGAAAAGAAGGAGTACAGACAGTTGAAGAAGAAGAAGAAGAAACAGTAGAAGAACCAACCCTAGAGGAAACTATGGAAGCGATAAAAAATCAAAACGGAAAGACGCCAGGAAGCGATGAAATAAATGGAGAGCTGCTGAAATATGGTGGTGAAAAACTACAAGGAAAAATACACAGTCTGATAAGGGAGATATGGAGAAAGGAAAAGATGCCGACGGAATGGGAAATGGGGATAATTATAACTATACCAAAAAAAGGAGACCTCCAACAGTGCAACAACCACAGAGGAATAACTCTATTAAACACGACTTACAAAGTATTCACCTCAATAATACAGGGTAAGCTGAAGAGTTATGCAGACAAAGAACTAGGGGACTATCAAATGGGATTTAGGCCAGGGAGATCTACCATCGATGCACTACACGTAATGTTCCAAATACTGGAGAAATGTTACGAATACGATATAGAAATCCATATGGTATTTATCGATTACAGAGAGGCCTTTGATAATATCAAGAGAGGGAAATTAATACAAGTATTAAGGAATATGGGGATCCCGAGAAAACTGAGAAGCTGCATAAAAATGACAATGAGAAATTCCAAAGCTAAAGTGAAAACAGAAGATGGACATACGAAAACATTCAAAATCAACAAAGGAGTGAGACAAGGAGATGCACTGTCGGCAACTTTGTTTAACCTGATGATTGAAGAGGCAATAAGAAAAGTAAACGTACAAGGGTGCATAAAAAACAAGGAAGCACAAATTTTAGCATATGCTGATGACGTAGTTATTATCTCAAGAACACCAAAGAAGCTAACGGAAATAGTGAAGAAGCTATGCAAAGAATCAAAGGAGATAGGGCTTGAAATAAATGAAAGCAAAACGAAATACATGCAATGCAAGAGCGGAAAAAATGATACAAGGGCAACAGTCAAGTTTGAAAACTATCAAATCGAAAAAGTAAAGGCATTCAACTATCTGGGAACTCAAATAACACAAAACAACGAGAGAAAAGAAGAAATACAGGAAAGAATACAAAAGGATACAGAGCTTTCTATGCTAATCAGGAAATGCTAAAATCTAAAAAGCTAAAGTTGCAAACGAAAATAACAATCTATAAAACACTCATTAGGCCAATAGTGTTGTATGCTGCAGAAGTAATGTGTCCTACACAGACAGAAAAAGAAAAGTTAAGAATCTTCGAGAGGAAAGTGTTAAGATCGATAACAGGACTCAAAAACATAGGAGACGGGATAAAACGACAATATATGAATCACGAACTTAGGGAAATATTGAAAGGAGAGGATATAGTGAAAGTGATGGCAGCACAGAGGATTAGGTGGATGGGAGACATAATGAGAAAAAGAGATCAAAGCATAGTTAAAGAAATAACAACATGGAAACCTGAGACAAATAGACCAAGGGGGAGACCAAAGATAAGGTGGTGCGATGAAGTTACTGAAGACTTAAAAAAGATGGATGTCAAGGACTGGAAGAAGAAAACAAGTAATAGAGTAGAATGGAGAAGAATAGTAGAAAAAGCGAAAACACACCAGAAACTATAAGAAGTTAAGCGTACGAAGCAAAAAGGGGACTAATCCACCCCACGAAATGGATTAGTAAACTTCGGAAAGAAGTGGCTATATTCTTATAGAATGGAAAGCCTTATTATTATTATTATTATTTCCTCAGTAATTGCAAATAGGACAAACGCATATCGCATGTGCTCGCTCTCTTCTTGTAACTCCTAATTGGTCTAACAAACAAAGACGTCCTCAGTTTTTCATGCGTATTACAGTCAATTTTCATCAGCTACCAAGTCATATGGTGGCCACGCAAACTATGTATGTGCATTATACTAACATTGATCCATTATTTTGGTGCACACCTTGTATTAATTTTTTAGGAAACTACAAAAAAAAACAAAATGAGCAACTTTTTACAAATTCTATGTTGAAGTTAAAAATTATGAACATCGTTTCTCCACATTTGTCAATTGACTTGTACTAAATAAAAGTAATATATTGTTGCGTCAAAATTTCTTGCAAAAGTGCAACCGCCATAAAATTCGCAACTGCAGTTGTGCCCTAATATATGTTGCATGTATTCCTGCATCTTAATAATCGTTCAAGGTGACAAAAGCCATACAACGGACCGGCGTTTGGCAAGGCAGTCTCTAACGCTGCTCGCAATAAAATGCAATTCTGTATGTAAGACGTATACATTTAAGTAGGACAACGATACCCTCACTATTATCTCGCAGTGATAAACTGTTATTATATCCGAGGTATAAATCCCGAACCAAATATGTTTTCAATCTGGGACTGGAAAAGTGCCAGGACTGCGTGCACTCGCTGGCACTGATTCTGAGGGCACAAGTCTTTCTTATTAATAAGACTTCTAAAACGCCCTCCGCTGATATTAATTGTCTTATATTTATTATATATTTTTACATAAAAACATAAAGCGATTTTTGACCTAATTTACTGAGCAAACCGCTCTTAACATAGTCTGCACAATTTTTGACAGAATTCAAATTAATTATTTATGAATAAAATGCCAGCGGGTGTGTAGGTCACTAAAGAAAGGTAGAAAATTAAAAAAAATAAACAAATGAGTTTGACCTAAAAAATCTTCTGTAATGTGGATGCCACAGTCTTAGGCAGAAACGTATTCGACCATAAACTTCAGGTATTTAAGAAAAATTTAATAATTATAACGATGAATGAGGCCTGGATATGCTATTGTACATCAAAAGCTAAAATAAAATTAAAGCGGTAGATTAGACACAGCAAATTTGTTATAATCAATACTTTAGGAAGCCAAAGGAATTTTAATTGATTTGAAAAATATAATGCAGTTCTTCTTTATTCAGTCCTCGTTCACATTTATCAATGCTTCGCGATTTTCGGCACTTTTTCTTTATCCAAAACTACCTATTTTTTTCTTGTCTTTTCAGTTCACGGTCTTCATTACTAGATTTTTGCTCCATCTGCTGTCCATTTGTTTCATTGTATGCTCGGACTATCTCCATTTCAAAGACGCTGCGTTATGTCACCTCTACTACTTTCGTTTTATGGCGAAAGATTCCATTTCTAGCTTGATCTTTTAGTTTAATGTTCAACATTTACCATTCCATTACTCTTGTGTCTTGGTTAATTTATTGATGGTACTTTTTGTCAATATGAGGACCCATTAACTGTCAATCTTAAATTCAATGGAATCTTTTTGTTCTTTAGAATCTACAGTTGTGTGCTAAATGCTAAAAATTTCCATCGTGTACGCCACTTTACTTATCACCATATATAGTGAAGAGTCCCTCATCATCTCGATATATCATTATTTTGTTTTTGATTTTATTTCTTTTCAGTTCTATTTTTTGCTACCGTTTTTTTAAATTTTCTCGCCATAGACTTCAGATATTCAAAATTATCCGTGATGAGCACTATGACACTAAACCTTCTTCCATTTATGTTGCCGCATTTTTGGTTTCATTGTAGTTTCTAGAGTACGTCTACCAGTGTTGTTAGTTAAGAACAGTTTTAGGTTCTCTTTTGCTTGGTATTGTTGAAGTGTTTCATACATTTGTTTGATATAAATGATATAAATGGATTTTATTATTTATGTACGTCTATGATCTATGATGATTTTCTATTGCCCGTAATTATTGCCGAATGCCTTTTGGTAATTTGTAAAGACTAGATATAACGGCATATTATGTTTGGTTGATCTTTCACATAAGACTGTTATATTAAGTAGTGATTGCATGTTTTATCCTTTATGGAATCCAGTTTATTGTTTATTAATTTGCTAATGACTTTACTGAATTGTTTATAAATTTAAAAAAAGATTAAAATTTCTGTCAAATAACAAAGTTCGTCCATATTAGCCCTTAAGTTAATATCCGGTATACGTGTTGAATTCGTGTCAAATTTAGAACATTTTACTTAAATAACTATATATTACTATATACTTTCAAATATCTTAACTATTTCTTAATTCATGCGTTTGTAAATGATTTACATAAAGATAATGACAATTTATTTATTTCTACATTCTTTAAATAACACAATTAGGGATTTTATTTAATGAGCAACCTCACATTTACCAATTAGTATATAGGTATTCAAAATGCTTTCAACCACACGCTATGCACTTCTGTATTCTTAGAAACCAGTCATCAAACTATCTCTCTCATGTTTCCTCTGAGAAAATTAGAAAGTTCTCGCCATTAAAAAATCTTGTTTTGGGCTTTAGTAGACATGTCATAAAAATAAAGCTTTGTAATCTATTGTAATATTATTGACCTGACAAGATATTCCATTTTCGAATTTATTGAGCACCTTACGACACCACAAAAGGAATTGTGTTATCTGTTTGTTAGTTAAGGCATGGAATATTCAAAAAAAAGGTGAACCTACAGATTGGTATAAATTAGTGGTGTAGGAATATGGACACGCTCTTCTATCTAGCGGTGGAATTTGAGTATCTTCGTGGCAACAGCGATGGTTTTTGCCAGATGATGATAGACGATTGGATCTCAGAACAAATGCTTTTCCACACGCAAAAACATTTATACCTATATTTAATTAAAATACTGCACTTATGAGTATGCATATAATACGGTAAAAGTTGATAGCATGACTTGGGACACGCAAAAAATTAGTTACCCGCTTAAAAGACGAAAATATGATTCATCACATTTACCAAATAAAGAAAAAAAGAAGGGTCTATAGAATTTTTATAGAAAACAAGATAAACTGAAAAAGGCTGATCATGAAGTCTGTAATATACTAAATACAAGACGTAGAGCAATTAGTTAGTGTTCTATGTGGACTTAGAGTTACACGCAAATAACTACAAAATATTTAAAAATTATCTGTTGGACACAAATAACTATCAAACTTCTTAAGAAGAGGAATAAAATTATGCTATGTACGGAATTCCAAAACTACAGATACTTTCAGTTGTACTGTAGTAGGCCATTTAGATTTACGAAATACAAAGGACCGTATAACACATCCACGTGTACTAAGTCAACAAATCCTTGTCAAGACAAACAACTAGTTAACTATAGAGGATGTAAGGTTTATCAAGAATTACTGTACTGAAGAAGTAAATCAAGCAATACACCACTATATAATGATAATAATATACAATACTCCTTCTGAAATCCTTTCAGATCTATAAACAGCCAAAATGCGACATATGCGCAACAAAAAATAATACTCGCAACCACATTTCACATTTTGGGCAACCAGCACATCTTTAAGCTGCATTGTGAGAACCATTCATTGCTCACCTCGACACAGAATACCAACAGAATAATATAAAACATTCTTCCAAGATCTAGATCAAATCGTTTTTGCTGGAGTAGACTAAAATACGTAATCTATTCTGCGTATTGAACGATAAGAACTTAAACTTTTTCAAGTTTTCTTCTTGAAAACAACTATGATTTACTTTCAAACTACTCTCATGTTATAATTTATTGTCTTAAACACAGAAGAAATACTTAAACCACTGAATTCAATCCTGACACCTAATTAACAGCCTGAGAGAAATTCGAAAGTTATATTTAAGAAAATGTTAGCTTAAAACACCGCATTAAAGAAGCTAAAGATTTAGACAATGTGGCATAATATTTTACAGAATTAATTCAAAAAGCTGGGTGCATTCTCTGCACCAAAATTCAACGTGATACAAAACAAAAGTGGCGTGTTACGCCAAATTATGGAGCAAAGGCGGGCCAGACGCAATTCTAAAGATAAACGCATATATAGCAGATTGGCCAGCAGAATTAGCAAAATACTAAAATAATATAAAAATTTATGTTTCTAAGACTATATCACCACCACTAACTACAAAAGGTAGATGCCACCTGATGAATTTTCTCAATATCTGTCAGATGTTTTCTAGCACTAAATGAAAGTACTGAAGAATAATTAATTTCTTAGACGTCCCTTGTCAATTATCACCTCCAATTAGGCATTTTACTTCCACTGCAATAATTAAAGACATAAACGCTTAATAAAATTATAAAGCACTAGCACAAATACAAAAGTATCTCCTAAGAAAAGCTGTCACCTTATAAACCTTCATCTTTATCCAAGATTCTTAATTTGTTATACTTCCCTACACTCCTAGGTCATTATAACACGCAAGCCTCGCAACTACGCAACTACTATCGATTAGCGTATGATCCCTATTAGGAAAGCTATTTAAAAAAATTTTTCAAAGAAAGCTTCAAAAAGGTGCCGACATGGCTACTTTAATACCAAACCATCGATTCGGATTTAGGAAGCACCACTCCATAGTGCAAACAGAATATTTAACTCGAGAGTCGAGGGGCTTGCGTAGAAAATTTTGTGATTAAACGTTAATTTGCAGCGAAATACAATAATTTTCTGTATACTAGTTAATAAAAGTATATTACGTTCTCTAGACATATAGAATCCAACTTTGGAGGTGTTCCAAGAAAACTAGGTTAATTACATACAACAAGCACAATCCAAACTTTGTTAAGCTTTTGTATATATGCACTTCTGTTTATCAGCAATCAAACATTGCAAGTGTGATGAATATAATAAGGAAGTTAGGAACGGCTTATTCTGCCGGATTACCGGGTCACGAAAACAATCTTGTCGGACAACTCTTGGACTCACTGTCAACACAAAGGCTGAATAAACAATAGTCCAATGATCTAAATTGATGAGAATACAACCCTTATTCAGCACAGTTCAAGGGTATCAGCGCTGGATGTTAACATATGAAGTTAACATATTTACTTAATACTTTTTTAAATCAAATGAGATAGATTATAAATTAGTGAAAATAATAGGAAAAACAAATGGAAAAAGCTTTTTTTGTACCCTATACTCTTGTCAATCCAACATAAAATTACTCAATATGCATATTTATTACTTCATTATTTACTGCCATTTTTTTGCTGCTCTACGTATTTTTACTTAGTTATAAAAAAGCTAGAAAACAAAAATAAATGTTTAAATTAACTTTAAAACTTCAAAAAATGAAACAAAGGGAAACCTTTCAGCAATATTAATTTTTCCAATTTGTTTCAGGCGAAACGCGTTACCAAAAAGTTTGTTTTATTTATTAGTAAAGTATGAACTCTTGCAAATACTTATTTATTCCGAGAGTACGCTTTTAAATCGAAATAAAATGTAATGAGACCTTATCGAGCAAACCACCGAGGCGGAAAGGCGGCTGATTAATCATTTGTGCAACCACCAATAGCAACGCGTTTTTTCTGATTAATCTTAAAATCAAAAAACATCGTCCGGCGAAAAAACGGTGACGCTGATGTATAAGGCGGGGTCATTTAGAGCGAACATTAATAAAATGGGCTTTGAAAAGCATGAAATGTGCAACAAAGAACCGGGCGACAGCGCAAAGTTTGCCGGCAAAATTTGAGATCGGTGTATACAGCAGCCTTCCGCGGGAGCATATTTCTTCATTATTTTCTTTGTGTCAAGCAGGCGCTAAACAAAGAAGTTGCTTTAATATAAATTTGGCGCTTCCGAATTTTGACCGCGCTGCCGTTTTAAAAAGCGGCCGCTTTAATACGAGCTTTGTGTTGCCGTAAAGCAGATCTGCGGGATAAAAACGGCGAATTAACTTATTGTGCAAGGCGCAAGCTTAATCTGACAATCAAAATTCTCGGCACCCCGGAAGTACAGGGAATTTAATATTTTCTTCCTTGCATTCTATTGGTACGGCTTGATTGTTCCATGTAGGGCATGAGGAAGAGCACTTCTGTCCGTTACGGCAATTTCTTTCGCTGTCACTCAGCGTTCCGCTTTGTCCTGTTAATGTCTATTTTCATTGCTAAGGCGGTTGAAATATTCTCATTTGGAGTATCAGCACGTAAGAATTTTTTGCAAATAAAATTAGAAGATCTTACAAAACAGGCTTATGTAGTGAATAAGTAATTACCGTGTAAGTAAGGCGCATCGTAAAGGTGTTGATTATACTCAGAGTAAAGTTTATGATCAAGATGTTGAAATGTATAAGAAATTGAAGTTATATCCTGTGATTGCAAAATGATGCGACCACAAATTTGAAGATGCCGAGTTAATTCACGAATGGTCTCCAGGAAATAAATGCTAAACACCCCATCACACTTTCAAAACAAAATTGGCCTCAAACGAATCAAGACAGAAGAATTCATCTCTGTCAAAAAAATAAAATTTAATTAACGGATGTAAAGACCAAATTAATTATTTCTTTTGATTCCAAGAGGATTTTATACTGTAAGACTAAAAAAGCTAGGGAAAAGTCATGAAAGACCAAAAACCAGAAATCTTGAGCAATGGAGCTTTTCTTCCTCGCCAAAACTCTATCTTTACCCTCTTCTCTCATATGTTTGGTATTACGGAGAAACTAATAGGGAAGTTTAAGTGTAACGTGTGGCCGTATCTCTTCCCCCTCTTATGCCGACTTTTCAGCTCCTTTAAACAAGACCCGAGAAGCGAGCGCTTTGCTATATATGATAAAAGCTGCCCAAATTGGTTAAAAAATTGGATGCAATTTTTATGTATGTGGAATCAACAATGTGATCACACGCTAAAAAAATGTTTGGAAAACTTTGACGACCATGTCAAAAAATGATTAAATGTTCATACTTTTTGTCTGATAAAAATATGTGTTTATATATAAAGTTTGTTCAACGAGTTCGCAGTTTAAAAACAGCTACTCATTTATCTTATTTTTTATAACAATGATAGTGCTGGTTATTGTTTTGTCCAAAATTTGATTTGTTAATGCAAAATTCAAATGCTTCAAAATGTATTATTAGCTACTAAAACAAATAATCAGCTGAGGTTTTAAATAAAATGTTCAATCAATGGAAAAAATAAAAAAACAAAACGAGAAAAATTTAGATGTTTGAAATTTAGGAAATTTCTTTGGTTTTTAACGGATGAGCGATATTTGGCTAGAACAATGCGTTTTTAAGGTTAACTTTATAATTAAAGGAAGTTATCAAAAAAATACGATACTGTTTCGCCATATTGATGTAAATTTGATTTTTTTTTTTACATATGAAGTGACAATTTCTACATGAAATATAATAGTAACGTAGCAAAGGCTCTACTTCACAAGTAATTGTACCTTTACATATATTCACTTATTATTTTATTATCAAGTAAGTCATTCATTGTAAACTTTTTTAATTTTTTACCATTTCTCTGGAAAGTAGAAACAGGAAGTCACCTAAGCCCAATATTAAATTAAACCTTCTAAATTGCAAGCTATGATAATTGGGGCAAAACAAGAAAGATATAGTCTTATCCGTAAGGAAGAGTAGGACTTCAGTTATCTTAAGCAATTCAGATTTTATCGATAAGGTAAACCACGTACTAAAATCATCAAACTATCGTCAATTGCCCAACAACCCAAGAACTTGCCTTTAAAAAAAAACACAAAACTCTCATTACTATCTCAAACCTATTCCCTGATACTAGAAAACTTTTCATACTATCAGAAAAATCTTTAACAATTTGGCTGTAATACGATGTTCCAAAAATTTACACGAAAAATATTTCTTTATGACCTACTGTCAGTGTCTTGCTCAAAGCCTTTGAACAACTTGCCTAGGGCTCCATTATTGGTGTTCTTTGTAAGGATTAGTAAAATAGATTGACTTCTTATTGTATATTTAAAAATTCAATAATCACAATTTTGGCAGCTGTCATTAAACTTGAGATTTAATCACACTAATGCCTATCAAAGACACTCATCAATATCAAGTAACCCCACTGTAATCATGTGGAAATTTGCTTAAAACAATGCGCCGAAGGTTTTGCGAACATTGAAATTCATCGACAAGTGGGGGCTAATTATAGCAAGGCTTGTATGGATTTCAGTGTTGTTAGAAAGAAGGCAAGAAGTGTGAAAGCAACAATCCAGCCTCAAGTATGGTCAGTCCTTGAGTGTCACAAACAAACCCCATCACGCATATCAAAACGGATTAATTCATCTTAATTGCCACGAGAAGTAGAAGAATACCTCTGGAACTGTTGCTTCGCTTGGCTATAGGAAGGTATGCGCAACATGGGTCTCAATTATGCCGACTCGCTGAATAAAGCTCAACTTTTGACAATATAAACAGAATGATGATAGCTTTCTCGCCCGAATTTTGAGTCCTATTTCTATTGTAATTAAATTTAATTGTCTACATGTAGTGGATTAATAAGATTGCCATTCGAGCTTAAACGTTTTGACTAAGACGAAATATTTCTCTTATTTTACTGATGACTAAAAAATTTACTGCACGAATGTTAGCCTAGTCCCGGCGACAGACAACAAGTACTAGACAAGTGCCTAATCTAGCAGCACGGAGCCCCCTTTCAGCATTTTCAAACGCTCGGCGCCGGATTAGAGCGCCATTGTGCTTCTCCAGCCGCTGTTTCGATTGGAAACCCGATAGTTCCCTCGATAGTGCAAAACCGCAGGAAGACCGGCGATCGCGGCGCTGCGGGCACATCCGGTTATCTGACGTCGTAAAACCATTCTGATGATGCGTCGCGGCGCTGACTTCACTCACTACGTTTTGACAGGCAAACTCATCTTCGCGCCGATTACCCGTCATTAACTTCAGCCCGCTCTTTTATATCCACCGGCTGAAAAACGCCGAGCCTTCCTCTTATCGAAACAAAGGCGCCGTTCATCCTCATTTCACCCGGTGCCCAAAAACAATGCCGCCGCGCCGTTCAGCTCGGCATTGGTGTCCACAATAGGAGAGACTTTTAATAACAGACATTTCTGTATTAATATACAATGACGCAAATAAAGTGAAAGGAGCAGTTACGGCCCAAAAGACGAATTCAATTAGAGCAAGATATTTTCAATTCTAAGAAAAACAACCAACAAACGTCAACCAGCGGTTTCTCTCTATTGTATATTGTTGACGCTAATAGCCAAATTGCAAGGTAAATATCAATAGTTCCCTTCAAAGATGATAAAAATAAAACAAAAGAGTTATTTTTCTATATTGTCTCCATGAACTTTAACACATTTATTACATCTCAAAGTATTTCAAGGCCTTGAAAAGATAAATACTTTAAAACAGCCTCCCGTTACTGTTCATTATTAAAATTTTTACCTCAAAAATTTTTAGTTTCTCAAAGTCACCGCCCTTCGTAGCAATCTGAGAAATTGAGGTCTTATGAACAGGGGTGGTATTGTATAGAAGGCGGTTAGTTCGACACTCCCCCTTTTCTTAATTATATCGTGCAATATGTGTAGTAAGCTAGCATAAAACTCATCTTTTGTTAAAATCAATTAGCAAAATTTCCTTTGAATCCCAAAATATCTTTGTCGTGATGTTTTTCGTTGTTTTTTTCTTTCTTGGCCGTCTTTTCGTTCTGTGTTATTCCATTGACCATCTCTTTGCTATAAGATCACAGAACAGGATCAAAGTTTGATTCCATACATCAATAATGGATAATAGAACTTTTTCTTTGTTGTTGAAGGAAATTTGAGAATTGTTTACAACAGGTCACGCTTTGCTGTTTTTAAACCGCTAACTAATCTTGTTTCTATAAAAGCGCTCGTGGAGAGTAAGTCCCACTACTATATTGGAAAGTCCCAACCTTCCTGATAATTCTCATATAGTTAAACGTAACACCTCATACTGGACAAGAGCAACGTTTCCTTCTGAAAGAATTCCATCTGGATGACCAACAAGTGGTTCACCTCTGGTGCTTTCTATTATTACAGGAACATAGTCGCATCAGAATCTTTTGCACTTGTCTCATACATACTGACCTAAACATAGAGAGGAATTTTTTTTGAATATTTAGAATTTTATTTAACAAAATTATTGAGCATCATCCTTACGCCCTTGACGGAAAACTAAATGCATATATGAGACCTCCGAAATATTTATGTTTAGAACCTTTTTAAATACAAGACAACATATATTAAGAAAATAACAATTAATTAAAAAGAATAGATAATGAGCCTATTTCAATTTGCTACTTGTTACTCTACTAGTTAGTTGTTGGATGTAGAATTAATTTCACTGGATTGTTATCCTTAAGGTTAAATAACTGTGACGAGGCTTGTTAAAGCAGCTGTAGCATATGTATCATAGTAACTAAGAAACATATAGCTTACAAAAACAAAATTGTCCTAAAATTAGTTAGAAAGAGCTTGATAATTAAGATATACCTCAATGTATATGTTGGAAAAGGCATTAATATTTGTAGTATAAATAAATACAAACATAAAGGTTAATAAACAATTCAAATGAACTACTTTATATGTTTCCATAGGTGGCAATGGCTTCAAGTACTTAAAATTTTGTAATTTTAGACCATGGTTACCAAATAAGGATTAAACTTTATTATTTATGAAAGTGATAAAGACCCAGTGTTTACTGTTTTTTTTAGAGATAATACAGAGGGTATTAGTAAAACTTTGTGACATGGTTTAACGGATAGTTACTAAGACAGATTCAAACCTGCACTGCGATCAGCAAGACAACCTTAGTGTTGCTCTTAAAGTTTGCAATGTTATTTTGAAAAAAAAAAGTAAGGGACGATGATGCGTACAACCTTACGAACTGTTTGAAAGTTAATCAAAGTTTACAACCAATGGCTTCTATGTTGAAAGATGATTGTCCTCGTCATTACATTAAGGTAATATAGAAGATTTCTTTCACAGAAAAAAAAACTGTTAAAAAAATGTTCTAATCTGATAAACACATGATTTATTCCCAAACAAAATAATGTCTGCAACGGAAATTTACTTATTCTGCACGACCATCTACAAGTGAGGAAGGTTTGTTTCGTTTGGCTACTGTATATCTTAGCCCATGAGCAGATAGCACGACGCTTTCTGCAATACCACAAAATAAGTTTAAAAGTAGAACATCTCGCAATATCAACAGCATTGTAGCATGCGGAGAAACCTTATATAAAGAACGGCCTAAAAAACTAAAGTGAGACGGTTTTTCAACGACGAGGACTGTTCGGGGGCAAAATAATAAATATACTAAAATTTTAAAGAAAACTCGAACAAGCTAATTTCGGCTATTTTCGAAAAATGCAAAAGATTTTCAATATTTGTAATAATTTCCTTAAGAATGGGCCGATTCTAGTAATTTTGGGATATGTTCGGGATGGCAGAAAGATTATTCAAAATATGTTATGAGTTCCAAATTGGCATCAGACTTTAAAAATACAGTAACTTTAAAAAACGCGTACTCTTATCTATAGTAATGCAAAAAGTCGAAAAAATCATGTGAAATATCCGAAAGTACCACATCATGTTGTTAGCGTCAAAATATTGAATGCCTGCCTTGTAGAAGTACAACCTTCTGTTGAAACAGGGATGCTTCTGTAAAATTCTGGACTTTCTAGTGCTAAGTCCAACTACCTAAATAATGTAATCTCTTAGCCTATAAATATTCCTATTATGGTTTTTTAAGCGATTCAAAGTTCTTTTTTCAAGATGGTGTTTTACTGCTTGTCTATTTTTCAGTATACAGCTAATCCTCCTACAGCAAGGTATCTAGAAACAAAATGGTTTCGCTCTGACACGATCAGAAAACCCTCGTATGGTACTGTATTTTTATAACATCACATATGTATTTAACCCTTACCTTTACACCAATAAATACATACAATTGGGGAATACCAGAATTTTATCTTATCAAGACTCATTTTATGAGTTAAGTGCACATTTCAAGTGTTTAGTTCGTCAATCATAAAGAAATTGTTTAATGAAATTCTAGTGTTTGTGGTGTCAGAAAAAACTTATTTTAAGCTTTCTTTAGGTATTTCAAACTCTGTATCGTCTTATGAAAGAAGAAAAATCGGCATTAATTGCAAAAACTAAATTTATATGAAGCAACTGTCCGAAACAGGAAGAAAAATAAAAGAAAATTAAAAGTGCTATTGCTGTAGGATCTTCAATAACTACAAAATATGTAGCTCATCCCCCCCTCTCTCTTTCTCTCGTTTTCAGTCTTCCTACTGATTTATAACAGTCCTCCATATACGATATTTCTTTCGGTTCCTTGTAGGTTCTTGGATTTACATCATTATTTGATTGATGCATTTCATTCGTAGTCGTCCTCTCTGGTTCTTGCCTTCTACTTGTCCTATAATTTTGTTTAGCATGCGTTTGTATCGTAGGATATGGCTTATGGGTTGACATCTTTTTTTAGTTCTTTTGTCTAAATCTTTCTTTCTTCTAAAGACTTCTTCATTTGTCGTTCTTTCCATGCAACTGATTTTGAGTATTCTTGTATAACACCATAGATCCAGTGCTTCCAGGTGTTTTTTTTTCTGGTACTTCAAAGGTGTAGCTTTCGCATCCATATAGTGCAACGCTTCATACAAAGAACTGTAAAAACGCTTTTCTCGTCAGTAAGGAGATGTGTTTTGATACCATTAATTCTTTTTGTTAAGAAAAACTTTTTTACTCATTCCCGTGCTCTAATAATTAATAAAATGGGAAAATCGCCAATATCATCAAATAAAAAGCTTTTATATTTTATTAACATCTTTAAAAAAATGGAGAATCTTCTGTTAGCCCAAATTTTGTGTCAAGTAAAGATTGGTTTAAAAAAATTCAAGGCTTTTTGCAATTTATAGCATAAAAATTGAAGACGAGTCTGCCTCAGCAGATCATAAAACTTCCAGGACGTATCCAGAAAAAGATTAGAAAATTATATACGAGCAAAAATAAAGACTACATTATATCTTTAATGTCAACGAAACAAAACTTTGATAGGGAAAATGCCTTATAGAACCTTCACATTAAAACAAAAAGAAACTGCACTCGGACTAAAAATATTTAAAAATTGTGTAACAGAGAGTCCTTTATATAGTAATGCACCAAGACAATTTATTACAAAACTCTTACTTGTTCATAAATCTTTAAATTCCCGTCCATTTAAAGGCGTAAATAAAAACACCTTACAAATATTATTACATCATCACACAGCCATTGGAGTCCATTGCAGGACGTAGGCCTTCCTTCAATTTTGTAGTTTGCAATTCAATAGGGATTTGGCAATTAAACGCCTCACTTGCCGAGCGGGTTGGTGAATGGATAGATTGTATGGAGAATAAGAGTATGTAGATTATAGGTAAGATTAAGGTTGGGACACGACTTTTCCCGGTGTTAGGAGATGGAGAAGAGTCGAGGCTCGCGTAGGCAGGGTCGCTTCCCTGAAGCAGATCCATCCTCTATCGGGATCACAGAGGAGTATCTACCCGCTACCTTACAGATATATTGGAAAGCAAATTCAAAAACCTTGAGTAACTGGAAATTTATTTAAAGAATGTTTTTTAAAATATCTTGCGCCACAGGTTAAAAACTAATTAAATAAAAAGAATTTGGACTTAAAGGTACTGTTACTATACTGCAAGTCACCCACAAGATTTAAATCATCCCAATATTCAAGTAGTGTTTTTACCACCAAACACTACTTTGTTGTTTCAGTCATTGAATCAAGGTATGACCTCTTAAAAATCACTACATCAAAAAACCATTAAAATAAATTTTAGATATAACTAGTGTAATAAAAGCATGAAAGCAATTTATCCACATTAAATGCATGTTAGTTAAAAAAAACTGTCATTGCGAGTATAAAAAACGACCTTGAATCATTAGAAAATGAAATGGGTGCCATTAAAACTTGCTAAATCGATCGAAGGTGATGGTTTTGACGTCGTTCAAGATTTATTAATGGAAATTGGCAAAGCCGGTTTCTTTTACTGAAACCGGAATTAGAAGTTATAAATCAAGTCAACTCAGAACAGCAATGATAAAGAAGTCCAAAATTCTTAAAACTTTTGGCCATCGCTGTATATAAGGTGAAAATATTTTGGTAGATTGTAAAAATTAAAAATTACAACTAAACTTTCCTTGGGCCTTATGCACGCCACATTTGATTGACTAAATTATTGATTTTACGCCAAAAAGTCTACATAAGTCTTCCAACAAAATCCTCGAATCAAATATTCGCCCAATTCACTTGTATTATCTGCTTATTTTTTAATGTAGAAGATTGGTTCGCATCCATTTTTAGCGAACATTTTTGTACGCTATTGAAGTGTAGATGTGCGTATTTAAAAACTTTTGTAAAAATGGGCATAAGTGCACTATTGCAGTATGACCTAAAACAATAACAGTTTTGGTTTGATATATTAGAGTAGTTTGGTTTATAGTGTAGGTACCATATAAGAGCTAGCACATTGCTTTACGGGATTCTGTTATTACTCAAACGTATTTTACTTAAATTCCGCGATACCTAACTCTGACTAGTATGATTAGATATTATGCAGAAGTTTTTTGATTTTATAGAATCAAAGTGCCTCATCACTGAGAACTAGGTTAATATTTAAAACATTTACCCAGCAGTATTTTATTATTTTTTTTTAGATTCGTACTGTATTCGCTACAGTGATTTTTCTTAAATGAAGTTGGTGATTTATTATTTCCCTTTGTAGTTCTTGAAAAGTTAATAATAATAAATTTTCAGAATTTGTTTTCTATTTACTATTGGTAAAATTTATGTCAGTTTCTGCTGAGCTAAGTAAAATCCAGTCTTAGCACTCCATTAAACAACATTAACGTTAGCTTGTTGGCCTGAAAATTCTGTTTTATGGGGAAGACGCATCCGCGCTCAAATATGCATGCTTGTAGACGGACAGCTGTGTCTCTTACAAGTGGAAGATGAATTTCCTTATTATAATTTATTAAATTATTATTATAATAATATATTATTATAATTTATTAAAATTTATTAAAATCACTATGACAAATATTTGATAGTAGAGAAAAATTACTCAAAAATGCGTCAAACTATCAACTAACAGTTTTCTGTTGTATTTTATTTTGCAGTTTTTGATATACAAAACAGTCCCTGTAATTGGCCTGGTGCGGGGTTGAGCATAAAACACACTTAACAGTTTTTTTTTCTAAGCTGATACATGTTTTTATACCATAAGGACATTTCACACATACCATATGCTTTAGCCTAATTCTGATATAGATTACACTGAACTAAGTTTATATTTTTTCTTTATCAGTTTTATAGTAATATTTAACAAAGGAACATTCCCAGGCCTTTGATAAAAAGTTGTTTTTTGTGCTCGAGATAAAGAGTTTCTTGTGCGCGACTTCTTTTCTGCGACAATTCATGTCAATGCCGCTTTCTGGTTGGTCGGTTTTTAACAAAATAATAATTTTTGGTTTGTCTGTATTTAATATTAATTTCTGACACTATGATTTAGTGAGGGTAACTGTTATTCTTTTTTCTATTAAAATTGTCAAATGAAACTGCCTTTTAACTACTTTATATGCGCGTTCTTATTTAATTTGGTAAGTACAATAAACAATTTTCTATAAGTTACTGGATTAAAAATATTAATTTTAAGTTATTGGCCATGGTTTTGTAGTAATATTGTGCTTTTTCAATATATCATTATTTAACAATCTGCTACTCTGTATAACATATATTGCTGGTGGCTTATAGATATGGTTGGTTTTCCTCTATTGTCATTTGAATGATTATTCTCTTTCATTTCTTCATCTGTGCTTTCCGATAACTGCTCAAATTTGTTTCAAAGCAAGTCAAACATTATTTGAGGATGATAACCATTCGTCTTTTTTTTGTTTGTTGAAACTATTTAGAATAGGTTTCTGCTTTCGGTAATATACAATTCTTTATCTGAATCATTAATATTGCAAAATTTATATATAACTCAGTTTGGTTTATTGTGAATGGAATTGTGGTTGCAATGTTTGAATATAATTTAATGATAGGGATAGTTTCATCATATTCAGTTATAATATACAGGGTCAGTAGGGAGGTATGGTGTTTTTGAAAAGACTGTCATGCGCGCTGGGGTGGACCGAATGTTTTCCGAATGGTTAATACCCCCTTATTGATATATGCCTTTTCAGTAACAATAGAGATTTGGTCTGTAGCACACCGCGTGTTTGTTTACAACACCTTTATTTAAAGGGATTGTTCTGTGGTGCTCACACAGCGACGATTTCGAAGCTATGTTAATGTCGGTCGTTATGATCGCGGAATACGATTATAAAATAGGTAAATAGTTTTCAAACGACAGTCTTTGAGACCGGGGACTGTATGGGGAGGTGATCGAAGTGTACGGACCCCGGAAAACATTGAAAGAGTGCAACAAGCGGTGGAAATCACACCTCGTCGTTCGGCAGTAAATCACACTCGCGTTCTTCGAATATCAGACGAGTTGGTTCGCAGAATCTTACACTTAGATGTCTATTTTCATCCCTATAAGATTATAGTTGTTTGAGAACGAGTTTGTGAGACGACATAGATTCGCAGAAACGATGTTGGGCTTGCTTTACAGACGATATAGTTTTGATCATGAGTAATGAGACCTACTTTCATTTATCGGGGATGATAAACAAACAGAATTTTCGGTTCTGGACACAAAACCCAGCAAGAATTGCTGTGGCGTATCTCGCAACTGAATTATTGGGGCTTGTTTTTTTTTTGTGAAAACGGATGAACAGTATCTGTTACGACAGATCGTTACCTTGCCATGTTGCGTGATTATTTCCTGTCAGAATTAAGAAGACGACGTGTTCACCTCAGCACAGTTTGATTTCAGCATGATGGGGCGACCTGCTATGCATCAATAGCAACAATTACTTTTTTAAGACAACATTTCCCTGAATGTCTAATTTTATTGCGTGGGGATGTGGCGTAGCCTGCTCGGTTACCAGACCTGCCATTTTGTGACTATTTTTTATAGGGCCACTTAAAAGTTAAAGTTTACATAGACAAACCCCGTAATCTTGAAGCTCGTTCGGAAACCATAACGCGAGATATTCAAAGGAGTACACAATTTCGCCACCTGTACACAAGAATTCTTCGACAAAAATAGACGGCACCTAACTGACGTAATTTTTCGCAGCTAAGTATTGTTTTCTTATATTTCATTATATTTTCTGAAGTATCAATGTATCGGTAATGTATAAAGACAATACATTTTTCAACAGCACTATACCTCCCCGTCGGACTCTGTAGTTCATGGTTTGTGCATTATTAGTTGCAATAAAGAGCTGGTCTAAATAATAAATTTCATTTTGTTGGTTTATTTGCAAAATTAGTTTAAAATGAGGAATTTATCTTGCAATTTTAAATTACATTAACACATTTCCAACTTTGAAACGTAAATACAAGCATAATGCATTAGTTAAGCATTTACCTTGAGGCCAGCAGTTCAAATATAATCACACGATAACACAAAACTCTACGCAAGTGTGCACTTTTTGAACGACCAAAATCGAATACTCATAGAACATGGCTGTAAAGTTTATTGTGATTGCCAATAAAGTTGAAATAAAAGAGTAGTTAAACGGAAAAGTTTCAGATTTTCTATTACCTCATTTCTTTAATGTCATTTCGCTTGATCAACATCACACCGTTTAAAATGCATGCGCCGGCAAGCTCTTAATCATTATATTTACATATATTGAATTTATGTTCGCCCAGTGTATAAATTTTTCTAGAAAACTGTATTTGACCTAACCAATTAATTTACACCTGCATTATTTAGTAAGAAGCAGTAAAATGAAAAATCGCACGCCTGGCCCGCAGTTCGGTAATGATTTTTTGCGCGTATTAGTCCCGAAATATGACATCAAAAAGTTAATGGCGTCGGAGGAATAGACAGCTCATATTTTTCCAAAGCCGGGGCGCGCTCCGGCCGACCTGAAAATGTTTTCAGGCCCGAAGCTGCGACAAAGCGTTTTTCCGACCCGGCAAAAATTCCGGCTCGATTTTGTACGAATTAGGCGCAAATTGATTTTTAAGGCGCCATACGGACTTTTTAGCCGGCCAGCCGCGTGTGCCATTCAAGTCATCACAGCGCGTGTGGCTTATTGGAAATTGATGATAATTGAACGGTTTTTGAGCAAGTTCACTCGGTGTTATTATCGGGGCTGAATTCCAGCACCTCCAGGCTTCCAGATTGTAACTTGTCGGATATCACAGCCAACAGCAGAGATTTCCCATCACTATTTAATAATAAGAGATTGCGCGATCTTAGCGAAACTCAATTCCTTCTGTTATATGGGTAATAAAAGACTAACGCAGCCCGGCAAGTTATGAATAGGTTCCAAAGTTCACACATTTATCAAGGGACAAAAACGACGGACCAAAGGAAACAGATAACCTGTCAATGCAGCGACGTGGAAACATTGGCAACCGAATGTTTTTCTCGTGAGTGAAAATGTAGGGACGGTTTTCGGAGATCGCCGCAAAAAGTTAATACACACCGACCTTAACCGTAAAAGCATTGTAAATATAGGACACTCGTTAATTTGAGTGTTTAAAAGCTCCTCGGCCGAAAAGCGATGAAGGGCGAAACTTCAGCTGCCAAGGAATTTTCGTTTGGAACACATTTTTTAGTGTAATCAGCCAAAAATTCGAGTTTCGCAAAGCTTCGTTCCGCTAATATGTAACTATTTAAAAACATACAAGCTTGAAATAATTAGTATGTGCGAAAATGATTCTTTAAATTTCCAATTCTATTTTTCTAAAAAAAAAACAACAATGGCATGGAGGAGAATGTTTTCCAAAAAGTAATTTACTAAAAAGCTATGCTAAGGGTTATACCAAAAGCTATAATCACAAAATTGAGCAGCAACAGGTTTTTCCCATTTTCAGAATTTGAAATTCTGAATGCTGAAAAGCGATTACTAGAATCAAAATAAGTTTAATACACAACGAATTAAAATGATAAGGTTTTTCATACCCGATCAGTGGTCTTCAAACTAGATTTTATAAAATCCTACCGTTTCGCTCTATATTTTTAGTTTATAATCGAGTCGCAGAATTTCCAAAAAATCGGTATACTAAAATTTATTGTTTAGGATCTCCAAAAAAAAAAAAAATTATTGACTTAGAAACCGACAACGTGGACCAATATATATACGACAACTTTACAAAGTGTATTTTATTTAGAACTGAGAGCTTTGTTTTTAGTTTCCTCTTTCAGCTCATCTATGTTTGCGTGTAGTAAATCTTGGAGTATTTTCATAAGCAGAAGAAGTTCATTTGAGCAACGCGCATAGAATTCAACACTCGACTAAACCATTTGTTCGAAAAAGTCACATGAAAATAAACCTTTATATGAGGTGCTCCATCTTGCTGAAAATAACTCTTCGATACGTGAACCACCTGATTCCTACATCATGTTTAGATAAAAATTATCAGGGGTGGTGAACCCAAAAAAGAATGACCCTGGGATACTCAATTTTAATGTCCCCACCACATAATAAGTTCAAATAATGCTCTATAGTAGCATTTGTGATGATTAAACGAGCCACCAAATTTGTTACTAAGTTATTTTTAAAATAGGTAAAATTTTTAGAACGTTTTTTTTTTTGGAAATGGTAGGGATTCTGAAAAATACATATCCTAAGGGTTCCACCCTAATTTAAGCGTTTATTGAAATTTTAATCCCCTAACCATCAAGAAAGGAAATGTAAGAAATGCGAAAAATTTGCTTCCGTCTTCCAACTCGAAATTTCCTCTCCAATCCGACAAACTTGCAGCTTCCACAAACATTGAAGTCAAATAATACGACCTAGTACCTGATAGCATATTTTATTTGTCTTCGAAGCGAAATGTCTAAGGCATAAAGAGGGAGCAGAACAAATTCGCCAGCAGCGCAACAACTTTTGTTATCTCCCTAGAATTGCGGCTCACGTATCATTTGTCTGCATAAACGGAACACATCCGCCATTTTCTCCCTGGGCCGAGATAATGTTGCAATCTATGCATATTCGCCACTGGCGGCGGGGGCCGATGCCCCGCACAATCTGCTGCAACCCCTTCATTTCTAGTCCACACAACAGAAACTCCACTTTCTATTGTTAACTTAGTCATTTAAATTGTCCATTCAGGCATTTGCGCAATGTTCCTCAATAACGAATAATTTTTTTGACGCTTGTTTATTAATTACCTGCTGAATATTTATATTTTTATAAAATAGAAGTTGTTAAAAATGTTTTTATTTGATTTAAATTACCCATTATAAAACAAAATTTATTTCTGTAATATACAACATTCAAGACTTTTTACAAAAGTTGTGCAATTGAAAAGTATGAAAAGCTGCAAATTATTTCTTTATGTTACATTTGATTAAAATTTTTAAATTAAAGTAATTTTTTTAAATTTATTTGAACAGACTGGATCTTTGATAATATGAAAATAAGTTATAGGTTACTACACTTATGCGATATACGTTCAAGTTCTAAGGACTCCAAATTTTTGTCTCATCAGTAGAAAGTTGCGGTTAATTTAAAAAAAAACGCTGAAAATATTTTAAATTTGTAATATATTATAAATAGCAGCACTATGCAATGTACTGCCATTGCGAGTTTTGATTTGTATACTTAAAATGGAGGCGTTTAGTGTTCAAGAACAACTAGTATTCTTCTATTTTCTCCTCTTGAGTGATAAAACTTCTATGGAAATTCAACGGCAATTGAGTGAGCCATGCGGGGGAAGGCGTTGTGGATATTAAAAATGTGCGTTCGTGGGTGCAAAAGTTTAAATCAGGTTGAGAGTTATGTGACAATAAACCGAAGCTGCTTCGGCTACGAACCAGCCGGACCGAATCAATGATTACGCAAGTGGAGCAAATTAGAAAACCGTCGATTAGGTTTGCATAATGTCGCCTATGAACTTAGTATTTCTGTGGGATCTAGAGAGTCCATTTTGCATGATGACCTGAAAATGCGGAGAGTTTCTTCACGATGGGTTTCACGAATGCTGACCGACAAACACTGGCTGTGCGGGTGGCAATGTCTCAGGACATATTAATACGTGATACCGTCATGAATTTCTGACCATGAAGGGCACTCTTCGCGGCTGCTCATTTTCCAACCGAGCCGCTGTTGCAACACCCATTTTCCAGTGGACAAAACACACCCGTAAGAAACTGTTTTCAGCAGCTATTAAATCATGCCGAAGACATGAAAAATGTGTACTTTGGACGTACGTTGGAAAATAGCAGAAGTTTTAATTTTTTGGCCAAGTACTTTTTCAGAAAAAAATTAGAGACCTTAGAACTTGAATGCATGCACCTCGTATCATTACAAAATTAATTGTATTAGTAAAAACATTATTTTTAGATTAATCAAATAATTATTTTCTAATAAATTGAACACCAGAAGATACAAATAAGTATCTTATGATTAGAATATTGATAATAGAGGAGAAACAGTGTGGTCTAGAACAAATCTTCAATTTTTTTGTCAAGTCTCGACAGCTTTATGGTGCTGAACGTTGTACAGGATAATGCTTAGGGTTAGAAATTTGCTTTTTTTCCAACAGTATGAAAGTACTGATTCGTCCAAAAATTGACAAAGACAATTTCAGCAATCATTAATTAGCGAACAATACGAATATTTTTTCAGACGCGCTAGTCCTCTTTTATCGTCAATAACCTTTATTTGTAATCGCTTCTCATCTTCCGAATATTATTTCTACTGTGGGTTCACTTGAGTCTTCTTAAGAGTGCTATCTTCGAACAGTATCTTTAGTTTTTCAAAATTTTGAACGATTTTACACCTTCTGTTATGAGAAACTTGATAATAATTCATTACACAACCGACGAATGTACATCTTACTATGACTTGAAGATACCATCCACAAGGAACTACTAAAACAAGGAAAGAATTTCTTTTTCCCTACTAAAACACTCAAAAGTTGCACCTCTGTTTATCCCAAAGCATATAAAAAAATTCCAGTTTGTATTTGGTTTACCCAGGTGATACTGCATTAGCCGCGAACACATTGTGTTTTAATTGCTCCGAATCTGCTATACAGAACTTGGAAATTTTCGTCCAAATAACTTGTGAATATAAGAAAATGTAGTGCCAAGATTACTCGTGCCGCAAACAGAATATTACAGAGCAGGAATAACTATAATCCCCAAATGGAATTAATATAGTGAGAAGGCTGAAATCTTCCAAAACGGATAAACTTTTGATGGCACTACGGTAGATTTAGTAGACAAAAGACAAATGGGGCTAGAAATTAGTTGTAAAAAAAGTGGCTAAAAATATTTATATAATAGAGAGATCAAAATAGACACCGACGATTACTCGACCAACGGCATGGTAAAAAAATGCCTTCAAAAACACTAAGAACGCAATCATCCTGCAAAAGCAAGAGATAAATTAGACAGAATATTAAATATGATAATGGAATTTAAAGAAATTATAATGATATAAAGAATCACGTACAACAACAAATTATATTAAAGAACACAAAATCTAAAAACGAAAAATGAAAACATAAAAAATAAAATGATAAAAATAAATTAACCAATCAAAAGAAAAAATAATTTTTAATAGATAAATAATATGTAGGTACTAGAAGCCACAATAAGTATTTGAAAAAGAGAATAATGCAAACAAATTCGATTAAAAGCACAAGAAAAGGAAAGAGGGGAAACGATAAAGGTACAATAATAGAAAAGTCATAGATCTAATAGAGTGAAGATAAAATAAAAAAGTAACAACTGTACAAAACACCAAAAACAAAATTAGCAAAAGAAGACGTAGGCGTTAATCAGATTGACAAAAACTTTTAAAAAATATAGAGTCGAAATAATAGCCGTACAAAAGACAAAATCTAAAAAATACTATTATAGAAACAAGCGAATAATAATAAAGAAATAAATTTTAATTTAATATCATAAAGGATGTGTGTAATTATATTAACCAATAGAAGCAACAAAATAATACTGTCCAATAAAAGAAGAATATAAAAAAGGATACTTAAATTAGTAAAAAATATTACAATTTTGTAAAGATGAATAAGAAAAATATACAAGTTAACAAATTGAAAGAGCAGTGGATAAAAAACAAACAAAAAAGTGCGAAAGTACAAAGACAACGTTGACTAAAACTGAGGCAAGAATAACAAAAAGCAGATTCATTAAAAAAATAACATGATAGTTATGTATGAGAAAATGAGAAAACCACGAAAAAGTTTAATTAAGATAGTTACATCAAAGTGCAATCGGTTAACAGGTAACAAAGTAGAATAGAAAGAGCTAATGGCTAATTGGGTTATCGAGTGATAAATTTAAAGAATATTTAAGACTAGCTTAAGATGCATAGAGATAACGAACAAAAGCTTTCGGGGAGTTAGTCTACACATAAAAATAAAATTATAACTAGTTCTTCAAAAAAAAGGCATTCAATAAATTTATATTTTGTCTTTCTAACCGTTTCACGTAGACTATATAAAATTGAGACCACATTGTAAAGTAGGTGGAATTAAACAAGAGTAAAAAAGAGTCTTGACTGTGCAAGTATGATAGAATACTAAAATTTTCTCAAAACAGAAAATAAAAATACACTCAAATTATGAACACTTACAAGCACTGCAGCCTCAAGGGCTTATTGTGCCCACTAACATGCACTTAATTGCTAGGACATTCACACACACCCATGGGTTGAGCGTGACTCGAACTGGTTGAACCATCTGAGCCACCGCATCCCCAGCTATATAGCCTACTTAATTAGTTATATTCCCAAGGAAGAAAATTGGTGTGAAAATTTATGACACATGTTAGGGATTCTATGATAAATTTTTATTGCGCCCGTTGGCAAATAGATATACAGTACTTTATAGTGTGCAGAGGTTTGAAATCAGAAGAAAATAAACCGGCTTTTTAAAGTTTGGCACTTAAACTATTAAAAATAATAGAAAAAAAGAGTCTAATGTAAGACACTTGAGGATCTGGCAAGGACTCGAAGCGGTTTGCAATTAAGAAAATAATCATTGGGTTATGGAAGTAGAAGATCACTGATACAAACAAAAAATACCAACAACTTTGTTGAAAACTTTTTGATAGACCGATGTAAACTGAGTCTACCTAAAAATCGATACCTAATTGATTCAGTATGCAGCTTTTAGGAATTAGTGGCTCTAAAATTATTAAGATTGAAAAAGAAAAATAGATCTATGATAGATAATTATGCGAAGACTATTGTCAGCTTTCACGTGTTTCACTGTTTGACAAAGCAAAACAATCCTGGGCAGAACTACGAAAAGAGAAATATACTATTGCCCAACACCTCAACATAGAGCTAAAAAGACCATCAAGACCTGACTCTTAAGATTTTGTCTCATACCTCATCGCATGACATGTAGATTAAAATAAGGAGTTATAGAACTCTCATTAGAGTAGTCTCAAAATACAGAAAAAAAAGCCACTAATAAGTTTTTGCATACTATTAACGTGAATCGTTTAGCATTCTTAATAAAATTATAAAACAGACTTACTTCGAAGATCATAGTAGTCTCTAAACAAACCATTACTTTTTATTGTTATATCATGTTTAAATAAACCTGCAAAGCTTGCAACGCATAGCGAAGTGGCGAAACAGTCTCCCAAATTTGAGAACCCTCTAGTTGACCTTTGACCAATCAGTTTCAAAATCACTAGCAAACAAGCCCTTTTGGTCACCTGTCGATTGGTGAAAACAGAATTTGGAAATTTCCAGCCGTTCTCGAGTTACTGCTCGGACGGACAACATGAAGTTAGCGACTCCGTTTCGCTTCGCCACTTAATAATTATCTATTTCATTCATATAGGTCGAGAACGCTGTAGACAGCGAGCGCGAGTGGAAGTTATCACCAGTGCCCGCTCTTGACCATGCAGCGATTTATATATAATTCCGCCGAGTTTTACACCAAATGTGTAAGTTAAAGGCCTTTACTACATTTTTAAACTTTGCTGATTAAAAACTCACAAACATCATCACAAATTCTGTAAATACAGAATATGTACAACAATGGCTCAAATATGTGTATACCCCAGTCACAAATTTTATATAATCCACAACAACCTCAATTTGGAAATCAATAACCACTTCAATTCAATTATGCGCCGCTCCCGCAAACCAGTAATGTCATGCCGACACCTCAACATCAGAACCCTCTGCCACCACCACAAAATTATATTAATATAAAATTCTTCTCTTCTGTCTCAACCCCTAATCAAAATCCAAACCCGCAACTAATAACAGAACAAATAGATATTGATAACTCCTCTGAAGAGGAAGTAACAGAAAATCAAAACCAACACAAATGGCAACAATACAAAAAACCATACAAAAAACGCAGAAGAACTACAGCCGAATGAACACAACCAGAAAATGCAATCAACACTCAAAATCGATTTACTGTACTAACTAGCGGTAGCACACAAGAGACCCAACAAGATTCTAATGAAAGTTCCGCACAAAAAATTCCCAAGCCGCCGCCTGTATACCTATACGGTGCTTAATCTGTTCACCATGTTAGTCAACAAATTGCAATAATGGATACTTTACGCAAAGGATTATGGAATGCAAATGGACTAGTCCAGCATCGCATTGAAGTCAAGCTCTTTCTTAAACAACATAAAATCGATATCCTACTGATCTCAGAAACCCACTTTACTGAATACAGTTACTTAAATATCCATAATTATTCAACATACTCTACAAATCACCCTGACGGTACAGCCCACGCTGGCTCAGCAGTAATTATCAGTAATAAAATCTCTCACCACATAATGGAAGAGTTCTCCACTGACTACTTACAAGATACCATCCTCAACGTCAAGAGTATTACCGGTTCGCTAGTGTTTGCAGCCATATATAGTCCACCCAGACATAATATTCGACAACACCAACACGAAACATTCTTTCAAAAATTAGGGAATAAATTTATTGCTGGGGGGGGGGGGCTATAATGCCAAAACCCCACTTTGGGGATCCAGACTAAATACCACCAAAAGCCGAGAACTGTTCAAGACACTGCAGATACACAACTATGGCATATTGGCTACTGGTGAGCCCACATACTGTCTGTCAGATCCAAACAAGATTCCTGACACAGTGGACTTCTTTGTCACCAAAGGCATCTCCTCAAATTACTGTAAAGTGGAAACCTCCTACGATCTTCTCTCTGATCATTCTTCCATAATTGTCACATTAAGCACATCAGTTATAACCAAACAAAAGAAACCCTCATTATACAATAGACACGCGAACTGGGACAAGTACAAAAAGTACTTCACTGCCAATATAGAAATTCCAGCTAATCTAAAGACACCAGACGAAGTTGACTTAGCCGTAGAGCACTTTAACAATATCGTACATCAAGCAGCTCACATTTTTACGCCAACTGAACATCCCAAAGCAGAGCTTATTGAAAGCTATCCCTTTTACATTAAATCCAAGCTTGCCGAGAAGAGGAGAGCTAGGAATGTATGGCAACGAACCAAACATCCTGCGAACCAGACTAAATAGGCTAACCCGAGAATTCAAACAGGCACTCCAAGATTGGAAAAATGAAACAATTAAAGAGTACGTAAGCAACCTTTCTCTATCTGCACATGATGAGTACACACTATGGAAAGCTACTAGCAAATTTAAACGTCCAAAAGTGCATATACCACCGATTCGTAAAGATGATGGCACATGGGCTCGAACAGATGACGAGAAGGCCGAGCTGTTCGCGAACCACCTCTCCGGTATCTTTCAATCAAGAAGAAACTGAGATTCTCGACTACCTACAGGCTCCTTGTCAATTAAGCCCGCCTATGCAACACGTTACACCTGCTGAAATAAAACTTGTGATTAAACATATACATAACGTTAAAGCATCGGGCTACGATTTAATTACTGCTAAAGTCCTTAAAGAATTACCTCATCGAGCCATAATGGCTCTCATGCATATATTCAATGCAACTTTACGATTGCAGTATTTTCCAATCCAGTGGAAATTTGGGCAAATCATTCTTATCCTTAAACCGGGTAAACCCGCTCACGAATCCGCGTCCTACCGGCCAATAACCTTACTCCCATTACCCTCAGAAGTTCTAGAAAAACTAATCCTACAAAGATTGTTACCCATAATTGTAGATCATGAACTTATCCCACAACATCAGTTCGGATTCAGACAGCAACATGCTACCATAGAGCAGATACATAGAGTTGTAGATGTCATTGAGCAAGATATTGAAGAAAACAGATACTGCGTGGCGGCATTTCTTGATGTCAGCCAGGCATTTGATAGGGTCTGGCATCCTGGCCTATTCTATAAAATCAAAAAAGTACTGCCCTACCAATACTACTTTCTTATCCGATCATATTTAAGTGAAAGGCACTTTCAAGTTAAACACAGCGACAGCTTGTCCAGTTTCCATCAAATTAAAGCAGGAGTTCCCCAGGGCAGCGTCATGGGACCTATCCTATACTTAATTTATACGGCTGACCTCCCTCATCAAGACCAGGTTGTCATTGCAACATGTACGGATGATACGGCATTATTAGTATCACATAGCGATCCACATCAAGCCTCCGCTATAATTCAACGCTACCTCACCATACTACAGGAATGGCTCTGCAAATGGCGCATAAAAATAAATGAAGCAAAATCGACCGCCATAACTTTCACCACAAAGCACGGAACTGCTCTCCCCGTCTTCCTAAATGGCATCCAAATCCCAATCCAGGACGAAACAAAATACCTTGGCATGCATTTTGACAAAAAACTCACATGTAAAGCTCACATAGCTAAAAAGAGAAAGGAATTGGACATCAAAATGAAGAAAATGAGTTGGCTCCTTGGTCGAAGATCACATTTATCTTTAACTAACAAAGTGCTAGTGTATAAAACAGTGCTAATTCCAGTGTGGACTTACGGCATCCAACTGTGGGGTTGTGCAAAGCCGTCAAACACTGCAGTTATACAACGGTTCCAAAACAAAGTCCTCCGCACTCTAGTCAACGCAGAATGGTTTGTATCCAACCTAACACTTTATAACGACCTTAAAATACCCTGGGTCAAGGACGAAATCACCAGAAACATATCAAATTCTGCTACCAGATTATCCAAACATCGCAATTATTTAACACGCAACCTACTTGACAACGCCAATATTACCAGACGCCTAAATCGATGCAAAACATTTGACCTTACCAACTAGTTTTAATGTTTAGTTTATCGGGATCCGTCACTGGACGGTTTCCCGTCTCATGTCTTTGTAATTCTCCAATCACATTTGCTTGTTAGCCACTTAGCTAGTTGTAAATCTGCTGCTTACTAAATAAAAAAAAATCATATAAGGGTATTATGAATCTAAATCTTTATAATTGCAATTAAAGACTTTAAAGAGCAAATTGAGGCAGTTGCATATTAACTTGTAACAAAAAGGAAATTAAACTTCTCTAGTAAACTTTTAATATTGCTAAATACCTAATTAAGATTTTCAGCAATATATTGGTGTTAGTGAAAGTTCAAAAAAATAAAAAAAGTCGCCGTGCAAGATAGTCTAGGTACGTTTACCAATAAGAAAAAATTTATCGAAGAAAAATTTTTCAAAAGAAATTTTACGTCACCACGGTGAGAACTCCACTCTTCAATGTCTAAAAATAAAAATATATAGACTCCTCTGAGGAGCAAAGCCAATTTCTTCCACTATGATAATAAAATTCTGTATATGTAGTTAATATACAAGGCGTGCCCTAAAAGTTTGGTGAATGAAACAGAAGATGCAAACAAATTACTTTTATTGACCTTCAAAATAACCGTCATACTTCACACTTCACTTTTGACAACGTCCATAGAGCATATAGAAATTGTCATCAAAGGCGTCTTTTAAAAATATATCTAAATTACTTTTATTGACCTTCAAAATAACCGTCATACTTCACACTTCACTTTTGACAACGTCCATAGAGCATATAGAAATTGTCATCAAAGGCGTCTTTTAAAAATATATCGCAAAAAAGCCGTCACACATTCTTGGATTGCCACTACATACTCCCTTCACGAAGTTTGGATTTTGAGTCACAATGGTAATATCAAGTCTCATCTCGTGTCATGATAGTTCAAGAATAGATGCAGGCGATTACGCGTACCCGTGTAGGGGTTGGGAAAACTAAAATAATAGAGACAAAAACTGCAGCGCAGTTTAAGATGGATTAGTATGTTCTTTTATAAGGTATTGTACCCGTTAGAAGAACTTGGTGCAATTAGCAGTTTTGAGTTATCTACTATGATATGCTTTTGTGGTTTTTCCACTATGGAAAATGCTGGGCAGGTATTGCGACCACAATGGATTTAACAAGTATAAGCATCTAAACCAGCGGTAAACAAATTCTCTAATTAAAGTTTTAAAATTCCGGTGTCGCTTCCAAATCTTACTCTAGTACTTCATTATTATTATCAAAAAAAAAATCTGAGAGACTACAGTAGTATTTTCACGTTTAAGTGCTTATTTCAAATTATTGAAATCCCCAATTATATTTAAGACTGTTTATAGTTACATATATAGTTATACATATAACATTTATTGTCGTATTGGAATATGAGTTCTTATTCTTTATTTAAAGTAAGGTGAACTAGCAACTACAAAAATTAATATATCATCTTATACACATGTGCCAAATATTTTTTCTTTCCAAATAAGGGTGGTATGGGCAAATTTTCTTCTCTCGTTCCAATTATGTGAAATATTTTGGAAACATCACTATTAGACACAATTTTAAATATATTTTTCCAATGTATTCAAGATTAGCTTTCTTAAATTTTTATTTTATAACGTTAAAATATCGTTTAATCGTTACACCTGTCTAAATGCTTTTTCTAAACTTTTCACATATTAGAAAACAACACCCTTAGTATGAAGCAACACAAAACAAGTGTTCCTTGTGTAGTTTTATCAGGAAGTAATCAACTGTTATATTAACATTAATGTTAAAAATTTAAGTGAAATTACAGCTTAACTGCTTAATAGAGGAAATTATCTGCATCACAATTTAGATCGTTCAACTGTATGGTTTTATGAGCACGTAAAGTATCCATCCTAGTTACGTGAGTGTGGAACGAGGTTGGTTTGTGGATTCCTGTACAATTTTCATGCAATTATTATTATTTAGGCAGCTTCATTTCTTATATTTCCAATACAAAACATGTGATGGTATCCTTTTTTTAACTGCAAGCGTTTTTTCTCTTTTTGGGTTGAACAGACATGTCAATCAAAAAGGTGTGTAATATTTATTTTATATATCTTCAAGAAGTAAAGAAACCAATTTTATTTTCAATACTGCAAAGATTTTGTTGCTTTTTCTTTTTCTTGCAGTTAAAATTCTCTATCAAATAAAAATTGATAATAGATGTTCCAAAAATATCGAGGTATATAATGCAACAAATTACAATTACAATTACAAAAATACGTTTAGTAAAAATAATGAAAGCTACAATAAATGTGGTACGGCGACTAAGCCTTTATACATAGATTGTAGCCGTAGATCCACGTTTCATCTTGACTTATCACCTTTTATAATATTTGGTTTATTAGTAGCACTCTGGAGTAACTGCAGTACGATATTTCTTTTATTTTTCACATAAGAGACGCAGAAAGAATTTTATGGAGACATGTTCTATGACAAGGTTTTCTGCCGCCAGAGCATCTTCTAGTTCTACCGGCCCTTTAGTCATGCTCTATCATTTTCACCGTTACCAAAAATCTACTAAATCATCCAAATAGTCTTGCTGGATGAATATTTTAGATTACCTGCTCTGCTCCCTCGGTTATAGAAAATTCGATACGTGCGCTCATTCGCCGAGATCTAATTCCCGACTGATCTGATCAATAAAATCGTTCTCATTCACGCATGCGCGTTACAGTCAGTAACTGTCCAATATTTTCGGGATAGACCTTATGTTTTAAAATATCCACAGATTTTTTTAAGTTTTTTATCGTCTACTTTAACAGCTACCCACTATTCAATTTCCTCTAGATATAAATTAACAATAAACACCAAGTGCATTCCGCAGTTTGTGTGTGATGATGCATGGATATCCTTGGCTTCTACTACAGTATTTGTTTCGCTTGGACAAGTGCCCAAACAACCATAGCCATTACATTAAAAAATCCTGATTTAATATACTTGCATGCTTCGTTTCTTATTATGACTAATAGATTCTAGAAACTAAAATAGGAAATGTTGATTACTAAATTTCCTAGCAGTTGCCACTTGAATGTGACGTTTCATTTCTGTTGCTATTAAGCTGGTTTGCTGTCATTATTGTTAATGTACTCGTTTATTTGAAGTCTCTCATTACCAACTTTTTCAACTCAATATAACAGTTCGACCAAGTATATCTTTGTGTTTATTATAAATGTGATAACGCTGTTATTTGCACAGACATTGCGAGTCAATCACACAATAACTCAATACATGCAAATTAAGTCTTAGTTGATTTATATTTTAATAAATAAGAATCCTATGACGTGGGTAAGTGACCAAGTTTAAAATTATTCAAATAAAGAGTTAGGGACCCACAAGGCTTTGAAACTTAATGGGTTGATTTTATTGGTTTAATCGATAGCCTTTATTGGCTCTCTATTACTACTAGAATAAAAAGTATTTTAAAAATTGCTGTTTCTTCCAAAAGTAAAAAAGGTGAATTTCCTTAACATTAGATCTGTGGCGGAAATCTAAAATTTAAACCTCCAGACGACCGAGGTCCCACCAATATTTTTCAACCAGATTTTGAAAATAGAAATAAAGCTAGTAAAGGTTAATTTTGGTAAAGTTTGAAAATTCTTTTAAGAAATGATATGGTGCACTAAACGGCGCACAAGTCAAAGTTATAAACTTGTAACCAGAACCATGAAAGTAAGTATATAAACTAAATCAAGTATGCTGATTACAAATCTTAAGTTATAATTAATTTTGTGGTTTTTTCGCTAGAAAGCGCAAACGTTAAAAGTTTAAACATTGAGAAATAATACTGCAAATAAAAATAAAACAAGATAACTAACGAACAACGAAATAAAGAAGATATAAAAAAATATATTTAGAAGAGATAAAAATATGAATTGAATGTCAACAGAAAGGTATAAAAGTCAAAGATCAAAACAAATACTTAAACTGAAATAAGGATGCCAAGTAGAAAGTTACCTAAAAATGATAAAAGTAGCAAACTGGAAACGGAAAAAAGTGAAAAAAAAATAGTAAATAAAGCACAAACCTACCAAAGACCCATAAAAAATAAAATAGAAAGTAAGAAGTGGACTAACTTGCTACCATAAATGAATTGATCCCGGAGTGTATAGCTTGGTACTACCTACTACTCATGCCAATTTTATTTTTTATGTTTTATGTTTCGTAAAACTGCCTTTTCCAAATAAAGAGATTAAAAAAGAAAACAGCATAGTAAGTAAAATACTTAAATATAAAATGTAACATAAAAGATTTTAGACCATTCCAACTAGTTGCCAAGCGAGTTCTCCAAGGGAGTCTGTTAAAAATGTTCTGGGAAACCAGTAACGAGTTGAATACTGAAAAATGTTTAAAGGCTACAGGTTACAATTAATAATAATCGGTTACTGACAGTTCAAGAACTAGAAAATAAGCTGGAGATTCTAAAATCAAATATATGGATATTTTTGACGGAAGATCATGGTATAAAACGGTGTCGGACAAAATTTATTCTACAACAAAATTACTTTTGCGTCTACTGTGTGTCCAGTGCAAAACTTCAAACTGCTAACAATAAATCGAATTTCCTCAAAAAGGTCATAATTCGAGAAAAATGTGAATCTGCAGCTTCTAGAAGACTAGTAACTAACAGGACACTGGAAAATGTTAATCGTGTACGGACTATAATCGCAAAGACCTACAGTCAAAAATTTAAAAGATGAGATGAGGGTTCCAAAAACTAAAAATCTTGACATATAACTTACAGCGGCAAAATGCATTCTACAGTAGAAAAAATTTTGTGCTGTAGTTGCTAATAACTTGGCTTAGACTTCTACTAATAATTTAGATTTTTTTAGAAGAGTCATAATCAGAGATAAAAAGAAGGTCTATGGCTACGGTCAAGAAGCAGTAAAAGCCTCTTAATTTGCTATGTCCAAAGAAGGTGAATAAAAACCGTGTATTTTAATAAGAAAGGCATTGTACGACAGGAGAACCTTCTTTGAAGAAAAAAAATTACCAAGGAGTTTCAAGATGCAATACAAAAAAACGGCCGTAGCTCTGGACGACTGTTGATTGACACCTTCATCACTTTATAGTGCTCTTCATTTATCTCATTTTGTGCAAAATTGTTCTTTAAAACATCAAATTACGCAACCAACTTACATACGCTACAGTTTGGATTTGGCTCCTTACGATGTTCCTCTTATGTAATTTGTATAAAAGAAGAAATTCTAAACCAGGTGGTTCAATATTGGTAAAGATTCTGAAGAGAATATTTTGATGTTAATAGAAATATTTCCAGAAATGCCCAATGATGTAAAACTCTGTCAGCACATCCTATTTCTACGTCCACGAAGGCATAAGTCACGTGACCACTAGTAATATATGACAGTCAATAAGTAACTGCTTTTGTACAGCTAAAAGGAAATGGTAAAAGATGGATCTGCAATGCCGCAAAACCGGAACATTTTACGCATTCAGAATGCCAAAAAAATCATAGGGTGTCTAAATTCCCTGTGGTGAGGCAGATATATCTCACAGAAAACCAAGAAATGCTTAGGACAATCACTTGTAGAAGCAGTTTTATATTATGGGTATGATACTTAGACGGTCAGCGCAAAAATAAAACGTAAACTACTTGCAACAGAGATGGATTATCCCAGGCGAAGAGTAGGAATTTCCAAACTAAAAAAAAAATAAGAGGAGAAAAAGAGGAGACCCGTCAAACAATAAATTCTACGGCTACGGTGCTTGATCGAATAGAAAAGAGATTTCTGAAATGGTTTAGACACATAATAAGAATGATTGAAGTTAGGTGACCGAAGCGTGTGTTTCAGTAGATTCTTTCACACTGTAGGAAAAAAATCAGACCAAGACGATCGTGGGATGAAGGAGTTCGACAACCAATAGCATCAAGAAAGTTAGAAGAGGACGACGACTTTGATAAAGAGGTCTAGAGAAGGAAAACGGGGAGAGGAAGATAGTTGTAACAGATGTAATAACAATAAATTGTACCAGACCATTGACGAGATTCAGTCCAATTACGGAGTTATTCGTCATTATAATACAGAGCTTTGCAGATAAGAACATTTTCCTTGATTGTGCAATAATATTTAACGAAACCCATCCTACATGTCTTTTTAAAAAAGTTTTTTGTATTTTTGTTTATTATCTGAAAATTGTGCTTATTTGCAATAGTGGTATCGGGTTACAGAAGTCCTCAGCTGTCCGCCCATATTAAAAACCCTATTGTTCAAGGACGTCAGCAATTGAATAATTTTATAATTTATAGATAACTATAGCGAAATTGTTGAGAAATACCGTCTTGCAGGCTTCCAACGACTTCTCATCTATTGAACAAAGACTTTTTGGTTCCTCTTGATCTAATCTTTGTCCTGTTGCCACATTAACCACATACGTTACGTCTTGTCTTTTAGTTTACTATTAGACGTTGTCTATGTGATAGACGTCTCGCAAATAAGCCTATAATTTCTAGGACGACCTGACTTGTTTGATCGACGATTGTTCACATTTATGTGCACTGGAGTGTTAATGAAAAAATGAAGAAAGTTCTCTGGTCGAACAAGTCTAAGTTTATATTTTTGGAACAGTATAACGTACGTTAGATGTTTTGTGAAGAGAAGCTTTGATGTCAAGTACCAATCTCCATTATAAAATGTGAATGTGGATTGGTGATACTTTAGCCAAAGTGGCGTTGGTCTCCTTTGAGATTAAAGAACAATGAACAAGAATAAGTACTCTGACATTCTTCGGTTTCTTGGAAAAAGCCTCATATTTCTATAAACATAAAAACGATCTAAGAAGAATAGCTCAGCAAGAAAAGAGTTCAAGTCTTTGGGTAGTCAAGTCAGTTACTGAGCTTAAACACAACTTTTGAAGAAATAACATGTCAAATCAATCTAATTGCTTTGATTCTTCGATATTATAAAGTAGTACCCTATTCTTATATTAAGTGTTGATTATATCCAGTTGTATGAACTGATTTTGTTGCAAATGTTGTTTTCCCTGTATTTTTATGTTGTTAAAGTAATTGCTTGGTGTTGTTGCACAATGAGAAAGGTTGAATAAATCTCGTTATTGTACAGGTCTTCCCATTTATAATTTTTGATCTAGAATTGCTTAATAAATCGAGAAATATCTGCATTGATGGTTGATTTAATGGTACAATACGTTGCTAGATGTTCAATAAAAATATGACTTAGATAAAATATTTTTAATGATGTAGAAATCGCAGTGTTGTTATGAGCGATCCTTTTTGTAAACTACTACTATTGAACAAAGCTGTAAATATCCAAAGAACAGGAAAAAGGTACTAATAGGGGGTCATTTGTAGAACTAGAGAACAAGCGCCGTTTTTACAGACTATCGAGCACTAAGCGACTTACCTTCTCGATGCTGGCGCTGCTGCGCTCCTCCGGGCTGGCTATTGTGTTGCATCCAGTCTTTTTGAGTCTGAGCTTATTCACGTGGAACGCAGAGCCGTAGCAGTACATAAGAATCATTGTCGTCGGAAAATAAAAACCGCAGGCTGCTAAAATACGGATCGCCGCCTGCGAGTAGAAGGGCTCGCACGCCACCATCCCCGACGAATTGAAATAATAGCCGCCTCGGGGCAGCACGAGGATAGAGAAGAGTGTCACCGAAATTATCCACGTCATGCTGATTATTGCAACGCAGCCCTGAAACAACGGAACTGTTAGTGCCGGCGCCTGTGCCACATATAAAAGAAAAGTTGTGCAATTATTTGCCGGTTATTTTTATGGCACAGCCTGCTGTAAACCGAGACGCCCCGTTTATTGCTGCGCTAATCGTTTTAGGAGTCGCTGTGAAGCGTCTTAGATTTGACAGGATATTCGGTTACAATTCTTTTTGATGTAGGATATTTCCAAAGAAATTCATATCATAACTTGTTTTTCCGAAACTTCAGAAACGTTTACACGCACGAGTAGACAGCAGAATTTTTTGAGGGCATCAAGCAATTTGTAAAATTAATTCTTCATAATCTTAAGCACAATTATAAGTTGCATCTACCTCGTATTAAGAGCAATAAAACGTATGCAAATTAACCAATTTCTGGTTACACCCTCTTGAGCTTAGATAATCAAGCTACTGTGTAACTTAGTAAACGTCACGAACTAAGGCACTAAATTGGATAAAGCGTTACAGAGAACATGAAACTCTTAAGATTACGTCAATAAATGTGACAGTACGACTAAATGTGGCTTTACTCGATTTCGACGATCTTCACCCAAATATGACGATGTAATAAAGTAGCACGCAAAACATGTTAATTATATTTGACGTGATGTACTAGCGCAGCCAATTATTCAACTATCACATTGGAAACTAAAGCAGGAGTTATGCTAATCAATAGTCAGTTATATTTAACCAGATTATGCAGATACTGTATGCATTAAAGGTCAAATTGTAATATAATTGCTATAGTTATGATTGGGATTTGAATGGACAAGGCCAGCACTCAAATAGCTTCTCCTGTCCAAATGTCAACGTCATCTTCCCGCGGTATATCCTGTTATTAGAACTAACGAAACTCTATATCAAAGCTCGAAGAATATGTATGGTTACTACAAGATACTAAAAGTGACAGCCTGTTTAGCTCAGTATGGGTTCGAATCTAAAAAATTATTTCAACTTCAAGGAGAGAAATTTCGACGGATTCAATGATGACGAACTCGACAGCTACAAAACAAAGCCTACGATTTATAGCCTGGAATATACGCACACTTTGTGCATCAACTAAATAGTCATCATCAGAACATATTCGAACTGGTGAAAGTCAGATGGAATGGCTAAGAAGAACTTAGGAGCAACCGGGTGAATTCATAAAAATAGAATTATAATGGCGAGATCCTACACTCGAACCTAACCTAATTATTTGGACTAAACCTCAAAACTAACCTAAAAATATGATTAATTAAACCTGTCACGTAGATCAAGTTTGAGTCGTTCAATATACTGTCTGAAAGATTGGCTGCAGTATTTAACATTGTAATTAGCCATTTTTTCTTTTTTTTGATTTCACAGGAATATCCTGTATGATATATGTTTAGGTGCAGTGACAATATCTCAGATTACCTCTTTTTGGAATCTTAGGAATACCTACAGATTCGAGTTACTAATCGATCTTTATAATTGAATTACATGCGTTTATATGGACTGCAGAACAGTTTTGTATGGCAGTAAAATATGTCCACTGAGAATTTAGAAATTCGTCCTAACAACTGATACATTCGTTTTTCAGACTAAGTTAAATTTATTTTTTCCGGATATGGTTAACTATGCCTAAATATTTAAGATGATCTTCTTGCAAAAGTTGCTTATTGTTTATTGTAGCTGGAGGACAAGTTTTATCGAGCAATGTAAATATATACTAACTTAGCTTCGTTAAATTTAATTTGCCAAGTGTTTAATTAGGTTTGGATTTTGTCGAGATTTAATTGAAGAAGGTAAAACTGACAGTAACGTTGTTCGCATAAGTCTAATAGTTAAAATATCTAATGTGCAGGTTGGATAAAGTGCATTCCCTTGTGGAACACCAGAATGGATAGAACATAAGTTTTATAGTTCTTTAACTTCAAAATACTTGTTACTTATAACTAAAGGATATTAAGTACATAAGTGGTAACATTCTTTTTATTTGTTGAAAGCCCCGCTAACATCAAAAAGTCTTAAAAATAGTTTTAATTTGTACAGAATAAGTTTTTTAAGCAACTTTATCAATATGGAAGAAGATTCATCAGCCTGTAAGATAAAACATCTTTTGAATGCTTCCCTGGCTTAGGCATCATTATGAGTTGGGTAACTTTTTATTGGTCTGGAAAGATTTCTAGTTTTAAGAAGGCATTAATTCACAATAGTGGAGCTTTGAAACCACGTTTTGATAATTCTCTCGAGATTTTGGCTGCTATTATATCATAACTATAATACTTTTTAATTTTAAATATTCTATTAGCAATTATATTTAAGCTATTTTAGTTTTTTGTGTTTATACGGTCTGTATAGATTATTCAATTGATTGATATATTAATCTTTCCTTTTCAGTAGAAAAGTTTGAAGAATAAGACTAAAAAGGTTTTGGAAATGGTTGCAAAGGAGTTTTTGCTTTAAAAAACGAAATGATCATTTGAGATATTTTAAGCTTCTTTGTAGCTTTCTATACGGGGTAGGTAATGTCTTTAGTAGGTGATAGCTTTGACAGAGAGTTTTAAATTTCCTTATGCTATAGGGTTTTAGCGTTAAGTTTTGTCCCTAGGATGTATTGTGTCCTGCCAAATTCATTCAAGTCTTCTGTTATTTGCTCCTTTCTATCCAACAAGTATACAAATAAACTAGTAAAAAAGCCCGTCCCAAATACGGACCACATAAATCAAAGCATGCGCCTCCTGACAGCTGACAGATAAGTGATGACGTAAACATTGATGAGGACGTCGCCGGCACCAAATACTGTATAGATTCCCAAATCACTGATTTTTGAGAGTCAGATGTGGAGGCCATGATAATTGTTATGTTACGGAGTTAAAATCTTTCTACGGCTTCGTCTATATTTGATGCTGTTTTAGGTGGTCTCTCGTACACCAACTCTCTAAAATCAGTATTTTTTTATTGTAAAAACAAATCCAAGCATTATTCTACTAGTTTCTTGTTATTACGTTTGTAATATAGAAATCTGACATATCAGGGGCTTTTAATAGAATATTTGTAATAATGTATCCATCTGTTCCGAGTTTGATCATCATCACTGTTGTGATTTTTTTTTTAATATTACAAAGATTTTGGGTAGGTTAATGACTGTTGACTTGTTGGTGTTGTTGCTGATTTTGATCTGCAACTTTTGGGAGTATGAAATGCCAGGTTAACCAATCTGCTACGTATCCCCTGTAATTTTCTGAATAATTGGATAACGTCCTTACCTCTCTGTTTCTGTTTACAATTTTTTTCTTGGTAGGTTTTTCACATTTTGCTTTTGTATGGCAAAAGTTCTTCTTATAGCAGTTAAGACACTAAGAAATCTTAAATTTTATTTTTAAATTTATAAGCAATTCTATGTCTTAGATTTTTCTGGTATTTTCGATTTGTTGTAGCTGAAGGAAAAAGCATGAGAGGCGCACTTTTTCTAATTATATATCTAATAATGCGAATACTGATTAGTATGTATTCATATGTGTTGCTCTTTTAATGGGGGTATTTATATAAACTATAGGATGCACATTTTGCAAAACTATTTTGTTTTAATTGTAAATAGTAAGATTTCATGTTTTTTTTTTAATTTCTGGCACAAGTACTTTGGCTTTCAGAGTATGCTTCTGTGTGGTTTGATCACTTAACATATAATTTTATGATTTTATATTGTTTACTCCATACATGAATATATGGGGTAGTTTTACTTCTTCCAGTAGTTTATCATTTTCCTTGTGTTTCTGTTCAGCAAGTATTTTATATTTGTTTGAAGTTCTTGGTGCATCTAGCCTGTAGTCCAATTATTTTCTTGTTTTTTATGGTTAAATCTTTGCTTTCTCGAGTTTTGTGTGTCCAAGTTTGCGTTTCTGTTAATTTTCATTAATCTTCTAATTTCTTATTAGTTTTAGAATTGTTGGTGATGCAGATTTTGTTACTATTGTGTTATTTGTATTTGTTGAGGCAAAGAATATATTGGTTTAGAAGACATTTATAGAGGCACCTGTAATTAAATTTAATACGGTGATGGCATAAGTGGTACATATAGTTGATGTGGGATTGATAGTATGATGTTGCACATCTATGTTTGAAAGACCAAACATGATGGCTTTTACTGAATGGATAAATATATGTGCAGTTCGTCGATAAAGGTACCATTTATTACATTTATTGACCTGAATTCACTTATCTGACTCCTTATATTTGATGTTCGGTACACGAAGTGAATTACACAACTTTATTGGTCGATTACCCCAGCGGTAGTACAGGTAACGCGTCTGCACTACTTGAAAGTCAAAACAAGTTACACCTCAAATCATCCACATAAAAAGAAGCAAAATAAAGATAAGAAAATTGATTTATATAGATAAAACACCCCAAGTTTCCCTCAGATTCCATTTAATATTCACGCTGTTACGAATTTGTTTGCTTTCTAATTGGATTTTAATGTATATGGACTGTTTTTGTAGCAAAAATTAAGTAAATGTAATGTGAAAAACATCAAATAAAGCTGTATCTGATGTAATTCTATCAGACATCACAAGAGTTTCAGTTTGCTACAGTTTTGTGTTGTTAAAAAACAGCAAAGCATACTGTTTATGCAAAAGAGCTTGCGTGTTTTCAGCTCTCAGATGAAAATCAGGAAATTATTCTATATATGATAAATTAAAGCCCTTATTGCACGTTATAAACTGAAAAGAACTTTTATCCATTTCGGTATTCGATAAAAGCTTAAAGTCCGGCGAGGAAGTAACGGCGCAGTTCTTCGCAGCGCTTATGTAATTTGCTGGCTTTAGGGACTCGAATCAAACATGGCGAGAGATAAATATAGATGCCTCATGGGGCCCAAACAATCATTACGGCCAGCAATTTTTCTCCGGGGATTTTTGGACCATCGGAGTACTATCTGCGGGTAATGTTCTCATCTCGGTCTCAAACGAGTGCAAACGACTAAAATAAGAGCAAGCGGCCGAGATAAACTGCTCGTAATTATGAGCAAGCCCGAAGTCCGCCCCGCCGGCACCCCTCTCACGCGCCGCTTTATCGGAACGCACTTTAAATAAAATTTAAAAGCTTCCGTGCTGATGATAGCATTGTTTCTATGCCTGTAAACAAGATTGAATTGGCAGTTGCCTGCCGATCTCGATACGCGCAATCTAGCACAACAAAGTGAAGCGAGTGAAAATGCCGCCAACTCGGGGTTTACGTTTTGTTTTGCTTCCTAAACGTAGACAACTCTAGAAATTGTAAGGTAAAGCAGCTTCCCGTTGCGATTTGCATGCGGATGTAAATGTGGGCCATGAATAAAAATTGGGATTGATTTTCTATGATAGAGAAATTTGTAAGCAACCACCAGCATAATTCCGATGTATTTACTTTGCGATACAATATAAAAGCACAAAAAACAACTTGTTTACAACAAAAAGTCCTCTTTTGCTGCTTGTTATTAAGTGGAGTTACAAATAACTTTCATTTTTGTATTAAATTTCTTTATTGGTAATTTAAACAACTTTAATTATTTTGTTAACAAATTTAAAAAGACTAAAATTGTCCTTGATGGTAAGGAGTCATAAAAAGGTCTACCAATAACTGTGACTATTGTGACTGTTGCGCTCTCGCCAATTTAATCACTGGCATTTTTACGGCCCAGCTCGACTCAAGTAGCAATAAATGAATACCTGAAGGTCAAACTCTGGGGTAATAACAGGCGGTTACCGTAGGCTCTAGATTGTAGCAACCTATCCTGTTACGACCCCAAAGGGCCTTCGTGGCCTGTTACGGGGAACTATTATTGTGACTATTGAGGGGATCAATAATATTTATCGTCGAAGACCTACAACTTCAATATTTCATGCAAATACTGCCATTACAATATCAGGATCAAGTATCAAGAGAATTCTGTATCCCAAATTCGATTTGTTCTCTTACCCAGTTCTAAAGAAATTTCTACCAAAGATTCAATCTTAGAAATGTAGTTTTTAAGATCAGAGATGGGAAAATTAATGTCAAGAAAATATATTTTGTTTGAGAAACCTGTTCTTCTACATAAATAAGCAAACCTTTTGCATATAGGCATATACACTACATAAAAGCTTCTCAAAATAGTATATCTTGTCAAGTGAAGCTTAGAATATATGGAATTATAATATAAGCAGTGATAACACATGCGAACGAGTTATGAATGTTAAAAATAATTAAATAAAACTAGAGATATGGGAAAGAGAAAAAATCGAATACTAAAATAGGAAAAATATATGAAAAGTTAAATATGATGCAAGAAAGAAATGCTAAGATGTAATGAAATGTAGGTACGTGTCTGTATATATTTATACATGGTCTGTCTCAAAAGTACCAAACTAATATTATCGCGGCCCTTATGTAACGTGAAAACCGATGAGAGAGTAGATGTAATTTAAATGCGTAAATGAGGACTTAGCAACACATTTTCCCGACGGAAAGTTTCTTAATCAGCCAATTACATATGAACACTGTGACAACGGCGTCATCAAATCTCCGACCTCTAAGTGCTTCTTTTAATGGTTCAAACAAATAATAGTCACAAAACCATAAGTTCAGACTGCAGGGAGGATGTTCCAGTGTTTAGACAGCATATGAAGCACAACTGGATAACGTCTCTGATTAAAAACTTTCTTCTGACCACCTGCAAGTTTTGTTTTGTCCAAAAGTTAAAAAAGCAATGTTACCAACCGTTAATTGTGGCTCATAATATAAACATTTCTGGTCCTCGGAAGATTTCAGTGAACTTGAGTTTCAACTGCTTCGGATTCTCCCAAAAAAAAAATTTAAGGAATTATCCTCGTACTGTGCTTTATGGAGGTTTAACGTTCTCAGCCATAAAAAAAATTACAATGCAACAGATTACCTCCTCCTCTGACATCGTAATACTAATTAAACAAGCGGTAACCCAAAGTACTTTATGAGGAAAATCCCCTTCAGCGATCCTTATCTACAACATCAAGAAATGCATGTCTTTCCGTTTATCTGACGACACAAAAAAATCTGGTTCATATTTGATTTGCCTACATAAAAGCTACTATTTTAAAATTGTGGTCATCTTCCTAGACGTGCTCTGTGTATTTTAAGACATTTAATAAAGTATCGATGATGTTGTCTCCATGTAAATGTAAAGGCTTCCATGGCATTTTGAAACATCGTACAGTCCATTCTTGGTTATTAATTAATTTAAATTGAAATTTTAGCCGTGCTGGAGGTGGTTACTGTTTTTAATAAATGCGATTAGAAGGTCATTGTCGTTAGAAACTTAAAAAATGAATAAAGCCAGGTTTTACCACCTTTTACGATGCTGTTAATATAATTAGATGTTTCATTTTCAAATGAGCATATTTCGGTACCATAAAACACGTTGTGCCATCTGCTCCTCGGTTATGGTAAAAGGTAGTCAAAAAAAATTCTCAATTGATGTAAATGTAGGATGGTATAAAATTTCAGAATATGGCAGTAGGTTATATGGCTATTAAACTCGAATATCTTCCAGGAAGAACCGATGTTTATTTTCATAAGAATTGAGGACAAGATTTGTAAATCCGTAATGCCTTCCCGACTGAAATATTCTTTCTATAACTTCAAGATAGGAAATCATCTTTCAACACAAAAGCCTGTCCATCCAAACACTAATCAACACACAAACCGCACCAAAAGTAGTAACTTAAAATTTTTATGGTATTCCGTTTCTAACCAAGATGACATTACGAACTATTTTCACTGCCATATTTCATAAGCAACTAATAGCTGAAGGTTGTTTTGTCGTCAGCAATGCGCCTCAACATGTTTTATATTTTTACATCAGAAATTACAATTTTTCTAATAGAACAATGTATCTAATAAACGAATAAATTCAAGCACACTGATAAATTTAAAATTTATATTAATTATATATTATTGTTCCAAGAAAATTACATGGCAGCACGAAACTTAATTACGGCCCCCAGTCCTCGGCAGGTTTTAAGTAACCAGGGGGTGCTAAGAATCCCCGAGTGGAAAAATATTAATTCAACCATTAAAATAGGCACATGGAACGCCCGTAGCCTATATTCACCTGGAAAATTAGCAAATCTCATCCAGGAGATGAAAAGAATAAATTTACAAATTTTAGGAATCAGTGAAGTACGATGGCCTGATTCCGGAATTCTAAGATCTGATGACAAAACCATATATTACTCAGGAAATCAAGACAAACATACAATTGGAGTAGCAATTGTAATAGACAGTAAACTAAAGCAACATGTCCAAAATTTTATACCATACTCTGACAGAGTCATGCTCTTACAGTTGAAAGGCAATCCTGTCAACATAAATATCATTCAAGTATACGCTCCAACAACGGAAAGATCTAATGCTGAAGTTGAAGAATTTTACTCGCAAATCAGAGACATGACACGTTTGACAAAAAAACAAGATATAAACATCATAATGGGTGATCTGAACGCAAAAATTGGAAGTGGGGAAGTCAATGAGAAGGTAAATACAGCATAGGAGAAAGAAACGAACTAGGAGATCGGCTAATCCAATCCTGGCAAGACGAAAATTACGTAATAAGCAACTCATGGTTCAAACTGCCAATCCGCAGACTATATACTTGGACTTCTCCTCAGAACAGGAAAGACAACATAGTTAGAAATCAAATCGACTATGTGCTTATAAATAAAAGATATCGTAGCAATATACTAAGTGCCAAGACATACCCGGGCACAGACATTGGATCAGATCATAACCCCATAATCATCAAAATGCGAGTCAGACTGAAAAAAATTATCAAGAAGAAGAAAACAAACAAAAAAACTAAACGCGGATAAACTCCGAAATGCAGAAACAAAAATACAATTAATAAATAATATAAATAAATAAATAGCAAGTTTGATAAGTGATGGCTCACAAACAACAGGGAGCACACAAGAAGATATTGATGATTTATGGCAAAAATTGAAAACAACGATACACACAGTTGGAAATGAAAGTCTGAAATTCAAAGGAGAAGAGAACTTTAAACAGAAGTGGATGACGAAAGAAATATTAGACCTAATGGATAGACGGAGAATTGTCAAAAATAACAATGAAACAGAATACAAACAAATAAATAGGATTATACAAATTAAAATTAAAGAAGCAAAAGAAAAATGGATGTGCGACAGATGCACAGAAATAGAAAGCTTGAACGAACAACACAACATGCTTGGTTTATATAAGAAAATAAAAGAAGTTGTCGGCACCAACAGAAAGAAAACAAAAATGATGATAAGAGATGACAGCAACAAAATAATAATGGACGAAACTGAGAAAATAAGAATCTGGGAACGATATATAGAAAAATTGTTTGACGACGAGAGACCAGAAACAATTATACAAAACAGAGGAGAAGAACAAAAAGGACCCACAATTCTAAAGCGAGAAGTAGAGAATGCAATACACCAAATAAAAATAGGAAAAACCCCAGAACCGGATAACATATATATGGAACTAATTAAACTAATAAACAAAGACAACCCAAAGATACTAGTTGATTTGTATAATAAAATATATGAAACAGGTAACATTCCAAATGACTGGTTGGAATCAATATTTATTACTTTGCCTAAGAATGCAAATGCGAAATCTTGCAATGATTACAGATTAATAAGTCTCATGAGCCATGCCCTTAAAATACTCTTGAAGATAATGCAAAACCGAATATATAGAAAATGTGAAGAAGTAGTGAGTGACAACCAATTCGGCTTCAGAAATGGAATGGGAACGCGTGAAGCTCTCTTCTGCATACAAGTAATGATGCAGAAATGTAGAGATCAGAAAAAAGATGTGTATCTGTGCTTTCTCGATTATGAGAAAGCAGTTGATAAAGTAAGCCACATCAAACTCATAGAATGTTTGGAAAACATTGGCTTAGACGAAAGAGACATAAAACTAATAAAAAATCTTTATTGGAACCAACGTGCTAAAGTAATGGTAGAAGACACTGAAACAAACAACGTAGAAATTAAACGCGGGGTACGTCAAGGCTACATATTGTCCCCAATGTTATTTAATCTCTAGTCGGAAGTAGTTTTTCAGAACGCCTTACACAACTGCAATTTAGGAATAAAAATAAACGGGGAAACGATAAATAACATAAGATACGCGGATGACAGCGTACTAATTGCAGACAACCCTAGAGCATTACAACAGCTAATTAACAAAGTACACGAAGCAAGTTTACAAATGGGCCTAACAATCAATACTAAAAAAACAAAAGTCATGCAAGTGAGTAAAAATCCGAGGGGTATAAATTTTACAATTGATTGCAACGCTTTAGAATAAGTTGGAAAATTCAAATATTTAGGTTGCTGGTTAAACTCAGATCTAAACTCAAATATAGAAATAAGGAGTAGAATAGAAATAGCTAGGCAAGGATTTATAAAAATGAAAACACTCCTGACAAATAAAAATCTAAATTTACAAATCAGATGGAGAATGGTAAAGAGTTATATATGGTCAATATTGTTATATGGAACGGAAGTCTGGAAACTAAATAAACACGAGATAGACAAACTGCAAGCCTTTGAAATGTGGTTGATGAGACGAATACTTAAAATCCCATGGACAGCCAGGATTACAAACCAAGAGGTACTACAAAGAATGAACTGTAATAGAGAAATTATAACTACCATAAAAAGAAGAGAACCCGCCTACTTGGGACACCTACTAAGAAATAAAAAATATAACCTACCCCAACTTATCATACAGGGTACGGTTGAAGGCAAACGCGGAAGGGGTAGAAGGAAAACTTCTTGGCTTAGAAATATAAGGCAGTGGACAGGCATGAATGTTCAACAAATATTTAGAGCAGCTGCAGAAAGAGAAACATTTGCCAATGTAATCGCCAACCTCTATTAAGAGAAGGCACGACAAGAAGAAGATATATTAATATATAATTAATTATATATTAATTCGATGTCTTTATGCGCTTATTAAAATTTTAAAGAACTCATATAGAAATTAATTAATAATAACTTTATATCATTTTATCACAGAATCCGGTAATAAGTAGTTTATATACACCAAAAAGAAAGTATAAGCAATTATCAAAGTATATCATAAGAGTGACTTGAGTGCAACTGTAAAATACCTTACATAAGTGATTTTTAAAAGAGTTTGGTATGTACACCTAACAACATGAAGGTGTTCATTTTAAGATTGTTTTTCAAAGTAAAAGTTATTTCGCAACCAATGTATAAAGAGAAATATGGAAGATCTAAAAGAAGTAAATATGTCCATGCATCCTTAAATTTGTGGTATATTAAACACTTCAGAAGTTGTAAAGGAAACATTGACTACCACGTCAGAAGCTGCTAAGTACTAAAAAATTTTAAATCCAGTACAAAATACTTTCCCGGAAGAAGCTACACCTTCTATTTCGGTTGATAAAAATTCTTAAAAAATCAAACTTGGGTCTGAGAAAATAAACAAGAAAAACAACTGTGTTTTGTAGCCAGATTACAAACAAATTAAACAAACAAAAAATTGTTACTATTTATTTTATAAGGCTGTTTTTATGCTAAGATTATTTATTTGCAACAAGATTATTAATGCAACTCCAAATTTGACTCAAAAAAATATTACCAATCTAGACGTAATTTGTAAATGGGATTGTGATGGAACTTTGCACAAATTCTTTATAAACACTTTGCCACTGTTCAATCAAATAGATTAATAGTAAGAAAAGTAGAATAGATTGTGAAAAAACGAATCACTTATTTCAAAACTGTACTAGGTAGACATACAGAAAAAATAACAAATACATAACATAGTAACATCTTAAAATTATACCAAATGTTTTTGTTTATATAGACCTGTAAGCAAATATTTTAATTATACAAAAATATTGATAAAGGTAACGTTGAGTTGCAATGACTACACCTGAACTAGCACAACTGTGGCTACAAAACAGTACATGGCTCTTTTTAGGAAACATTAGAAAAAACAATTTAGATGGAAGGTACCCGTTTTTCATCAAGTTCGTTGCGAAAATAATGAAAAATGAGCAATATTGTTTCTTTTTTGAATACCATCAATAAATTTGCTCTGAATCTATTGAAATTAAGAATAAGATGCGGCTTAATTAAACTTTTAACATCTTTTTTGAAAAAACCAAAATAAAATAACACTGCAACAAGTCCACATAGTGTACACTACACATTCTACAAGATATGGTTTTAAAATGGTGACGCAAAATATTATGATATAAATGTGTCGTCGCATTCGACGTCATTTCAAATTAGGGCTTTATTGCATGCAGAATTGTTGAAACAAGTAATGCTTATTGTGTTCAGTTATTTTAAATTAATTAGAAACCATTTACACTGTCTTTACAAATACTTTTTGCATATGAATATGTCGAAACTGATCCACTTTTTGACACCGGGAAATATTTAACGTATATGAGCTACAATTAAAGAAAATCTGCGACTGGCAGTTCGAAGACGAGAAGATGAGCTGGGCCATCAAATGCTAAAGTATATAAAGTAAAATACGTCACGGCTACTGTCACCAAAGGAGAAAGAAATTGTGATGCTAGTGCTAATTAGTTTCTGCAGACTACTATCAATAAACTAAAATACCAATGAATATACGGCTACTATCCAGAAATATTAAAAGTTCTGCCCTTCAACTGTAAGTCTATTAATTCTCCACGCCTGAAAAAGATATTTAAAAGTTAGCAAGGTCAAGTGTATAAAATTTCGGGATGCTTCCTTTATAAGGTACTGAGGTTACGCATAATGTTTCTTGTATGTTATATCATTTTTATTAAACGCATACACTTTAGGCTTCTATACATTACAATGAGAAGCCTTATGTAGAGAGTAATGTCGTCTGTCTGTCCGTCTGTACGTCCTTTTATTTTTCAACTTTTGATCAAGGCAGAAGTCTCTATTTCTGTCATTTCTAGCATTTGTCAAGCCTTATAATTTTTGATCTGTGATAGATAGAGACCTAACGTTTTCAGTATTCAACTAAGGACCATAAGTCAAGTCCAGACGCCAAAAATCAGCCTGATCGGAAAATCTCGAGACCGGTTTGACAGGAAGTGGTCGCAATTTTTTGTTTATATATAAAAGCCCCGGACATCTGTGGAACCGAAGTTCCACGTCCTTACTTGTTTGTTATTGTAATTGTAAATTTTTTGTATTACACGGCTAAATATTTTTATAACAAACCATATATATATACATATATATCAACTTCTCTTGTTGTAAAATTGTAGAATAAAATAATTTTCAATTTCTTTCTTATCTTGTCTTTAAATCCTAGTGGGTTTTTCTCCTTTTAGGGAAAGGCACACGAAAGTCTTATTTAAGTCATATACAATTTCTTTGTCAAAATCAGAAGTTAAAAGTTTATTTGAAATCTGAAAGTATGTTTTGAATATAATATTTGATAAACTACTGAGGGACGCCCAGATTCGATTTTTTTTTTGAATTACGTTCTCTATCATTTTCGTATATATCTTAAGATATGTATGTTTTAAATAACTTCCTGTATGTTTTCTTTAAGTTCTCTTATTTTGTTTGGTTTGGTAGAGTAAACCGTATCTTTAAGATAAAGGCAATTTTTCTTATTAACGTACCTAAATAAGTTAAAATGGACCTCAACACTCATTATGAGTTTTTTTTTTCAAAAAAAAAAGCTAAGAATCCAATATCGCATTACTATATTCACGATATTTATGACGATGTTTAAACTGTAGTTTTTAAGTCAACTAAATCTTATATAGCTCTTTCTTTGATATAGCCCATAAAGATATTCGACAATATGTGCTAAAATATTCTTACAGGCTTAGTCGAAACTTTAAATATCCGATATATGAACAGTACAAACATGGCCAGACATCAAAATATGTTTAACACTGTTAGTTTCTGCAAACTTCTTCACCAACTAATGAGCTGTGTTAACACCGGGAACATTATTACGATCAAATCTTGTCTTAAGTTTCGTAAAGCAGCAATAATCGATCAGCGTTTTTGATAAAATATTTTAATAATCACTAAAATCCGTTAAACAGTGAAATGCTCCACGATTAGTTTGCTATGTGTTTTTTTAATATAACCCACAAAACTCCCAAGAGTGCGTATATTAAAATAGGAAATTCGGCTATATATTGCTTACTCTCGATACTACGTGGAAAGTTTGGAAATTACACATAATTACGATCTTCATTTTACATTTATTTGGCTCGTTAGCGATATATAGCCTCAAGCTACATTTGCTATACCTAACAGTAGCTCATCAACCTCAACGCATTATTCAGAGATACAATACTGTTCGCGGCTTTCAATAAGTTTATTCCATAAATCTCGAATTGGAGCAAATTTACCGTCACTGCTATTTTTTCTGATCAATATAACAAAAATACAAAAAGTTTTTAATGTGTGCGTATTGTGAATATAGAAAAGCTGTACTTTTTTAAATAACTATGTTGAGGATATAATTTACCTTTAGCATACTTGCCATTATAAAGAAGACCAAAAAGAGCACTAATTTTCTTTTGTCCCTTTAAATAAACAAGTTGTTTACTATATCTATCTGAAACTTTTTGTATAAGCATGCAGAGTAATAATATCCATCATCGTCTGTAAAAAATAGTTTTCAGTTATTGATTTCAGTGGCTTAGCGGATTCTATGCATTCTCCTAACTTAATTGGAATTTCGTTTATTTTCAGCATCGTCTCCTAAGTCAACATTATTTAAACAAGCTTTTCCAATTCTTCAACAGTTAAAGCTTTATTAGTTGCAGCCATATTTCGAAATACAAAAATCAGCGATAATGGTTACATGACATTGTACGTAACACAAATTATATTCATTTACTGGCAAAAACGAGGAGCTTTGAGCGCGACACCTGAATGTAGTAGTAATTAGCATTATCACACGCAACACGTACAAAGAACTGGTATCTCACCTAACAAATACCAATTAAGATTAGGTCAGTTAAAAAGTGGGGGATATTGTCTATGCGCACGTTACCATTCTAGCCTTCAATAAACATAGAAAAGTTGGACTATCTAATTTATAAGTACATATTGCTATATATATTTTTCAATAGATAGCACTTTGACTATCTTCCACAGATTTTTTGATTCCAAGCCTATCTCTATATAACAAAATTGATAAAAGTAAAATAAATAATCAAAACGAAGTATTTTATGCAGTTTAGCCACACACTACTACAATAATTGAATGAATTAAAAACAAATTGTCAAAAGCTTATCACCACTATTTAATAAGGTTCAAAATCTTCCGTCAAATTTAAAAAATAATTTAGTTGATACAATAATAATAATTATTTAAGGGTAGTATATGACATAAATACACCAAATGTCAAAACCTCATTTATTAATTTACGCACCACTGTAAATGATAAGGCATTAATAGAAGACAATCAAAAGGACGGATTTGAAAACTTCACAACATCTTCGAATACATTTACGTTACGAATTAATGTAACCCAAGAGAAAAACTTTTGAACACCAAGTTCTTTAAAAAAATCAATATCACACTTATTATAACTCAACTGACAAACCAATACCTGTAGTTACCAAAAATGTTTCCCTTTCTCTCACAAGTGAAGAAATAAACTCGGAATTAACTAAGCACGTACCAGTAATACGTTTATATTCTAAAGATAACAAACCATTGACAGTATGCGCATCTGAACTCATCAATTATGAATAAATAAAGTGATTGTATTCTTTCCGTATTCAATCCGTAATTAATATAGACGCTAGAACACACTACAGTGTTATAAATGTCAACAATGAAAAATTACTGTAACCCACCAAAGTACACTAATTGCGAAGGAAACCAAAGTTGTACTCACCACATCAAACTACTAAAACAACGAAAAGAACCCAATCTAAAATTTTATAAGTAACTAACATATAGACATAGATATCAAAAAAAATTTTGATGCAACTGAATCAGTGTTAGTTATAGGTAATGTAAATTCTAAAATATACCTATGGAGACGTAGACTCATAAATCCATAGGGCATTAAGCTGGAAAATCTTACGAGAGCATTTGTTTAAATTCGGATACTCAAATACTTCACACATTACCCATGCGAAAAAGACCAGCAGCCCGATATACCTAATATTGTCCCACAGAAAAACTTTAATTAATTCTAATAACCTTCTGACACTGGTATTTTTACCAACAAGCTACCAACGAGCAGTCTATTCCAAAGCTAACCAACGGCAAAATAAACTGGGACTTAGTGAATACCAAACTACTTTGTCCAACTAAACCAGTTCTTTTGAACAATACAGAAAAGTGTAAAACTAGTCTACATAACTCCAAGAAAAAGCTACACAAGCGACTACAGTTAACCTACCAGATACATTATTGACTTAACTGGAAAACCACATTTGAAGCGAATTTGAAGAAAGAACTAAGACTCCATCAATTTAAAAATTCATCAAGTAAAAAAGAGAACTTGGTAACTTCAGAATCAACACACAAAAAGATACATGGCTGATTTCAGTTCAGAATATTAGAGCTTTTAGAAAATTACTAAAAAAATCTTAAGATAGGCGTAAGAATTGCCCATACCAAACTAATAGTGTTGTCTACAGTTTAAACTAGAAAAATCTGCTACTTTTCTACTTATCTGGAAGATATTTTCACTTCTATAATGACTTGCATGCCTGGTCTTCTGTTTCTTCTTTATTGTTAAAAGCAGTTCTTTTTCTTTCTCCATTCTTTGTAGAACAGATTGATTAGTGATGTCCACGAAATTCATCAGTACAACCACATTTAGAATGCTTCAAGTTTCTTGCAAGAGGCTTCTATCAGGGTCCACACCTCAACTCTATACAGCAGCGCCAGAAAGACATAACATTTTAATAATCTCTTTAGGGGTGAGGGTAAATCATGATATCTAAATATTTTCGACATCTACAGGAATGTAGCTCTAGTCTTTTCTATTCGAGACCTGATCTCAATTGAATGATCTCAAGCTTCGTTAACTGCTGTTCCCAAATAAATTTGTTGGTTATTTATAAGGAATTCCCCAGCCTCATTTATTTTTTGACACTATTATATATTTTGTTTTCGTGAAATTCATTAAAAATTCATATTTCTAGCTAACATTCACTTCATCTGCATATGTTATGTTATTAATATATTTGCCGTTAATTTCGATACCGCCCTTAATCTCTTCCAAAGCTTCTTGGAAAATTCTCTCTAAGTATACATTGAACAGCAAGAGTGATAATAAGCAACCCTGTCTAATAAATAAAAATATTCTTAGAATCCTCTTCTTGAATACCCATGGTTGATGTTTGGTTCCAGTATAGATTACTGATTAATCTTAACATCTTGCTCATTCATTCCAATCTCCTTAAATATCTCTAAGTTTATTATGCTGTTCATTATCAAATGCCTTTCGATAATCAATAAAATGTTCACAAAAATACCGCAATTAACATATCTGCAGCGTTGGATAAGAACCTGAATACTAAAAAGAGCATCCTGTGTGCCTAGTGCATTTTGAAATCCAAACTGTGCGTAGCTGATATGTTCCTCACATTGTCTAAAAATTCTCTGATGTATTATCTTTAAGAAGAGTTTCAGTAGATAACTCATGATAATTATTATAATCATTACAAATTTGCCTACAAATTAACAACAAAGTAATACCCTAAACTTTCAAAGATATTGCAGTTAAACATCTATGAATATGTCTAGATCTTTCCGTTAATAAATAAATAGAAGAATATTAGTAATATTATATATATAGCAAGATAGAAGAAAAGAAATGATTGAGGGAACAACAAAGGTCAAAGTCACAGTGGAGAAAGTTGTACAACAGAAGTAGAGTTAGGCGAGACATTTAGTAAGAATAGAAAAAAGATGAACGAAGAGACTCTTATACTGGTAGTCTAGACTAGGAAAGATAAAACTAGGGACATAAAAACCATACCAAAAAAATGACGTCGAAGCCTAACAGAAGACTGAAAAAAGTGGGAGAAAAAGGAGAAAGGCTATATCCACTATTGAATGAGAAAAGTCTGAAAATGAAGAACCTACGTTGGTCTGTTTGCAATACGTCCTAGTGATTAACAAGTTCTTTTAAAAAAATTATGGAATAGTGCGCATAGTGTTTCAGTTTGTTATAAACGTTTTAAAATGAACGGTGACACTAGGTTCAAACCCAAATTATTTTAGAAGATAACATCAACAGATCAAATAGACTATTAAATTTAAATTTTTACTACTTATCTTTAAAGCAACTGAGAAAAAAGAAAACTACACCCACAAAAAACATCAAGGATAAACAGGGAAATGTACTGACAAAGGAAAACGATATTATGGAAAGATGGAAACAATATTTCGAAGACTTGTTGGCAGCAGGGGAAGAACAGAGAGGATTGGAAAAAAGCAGAGGGAGGGAAAATACCGACTTCGAAAAAGACACGAACTTAACAGAGGAAGATACCGCAGAAGGCAAAATAACAAAACAAGAATTGGATATAGCAATAAGGAAACTCAAACTAGCAAAAGCCCCAGGCATAGACGAAATTACCCCAGAGATGGTAAAATACATGGGAGAAACAGGCAAGGAAAGGTTACTAGAACTATACAACGACATCTTAGTAGCAGGAAAAGTACCGAAGGAATGGAAAATAGGAATCATAATACCCATATATAAGAAGGGAGACCGAAGAGAATGCTGTAATTACAGAGGAATTTCCTTACTAAGTATCCCAGGGAAGGTATTTGCAAGGATTCTAGAAACTAGACTCAGAGACGAACTAGATAAGACAATAGAAGACACCCAGAGTGGGTTTAGAGAAGGGCGGGGTACAAGACCATATATTTACAATCAGACAGCTAAGTGAAAAGGTCATGAGAAAGGGAAGAAATACATCTCTGTTTTATAGATCTGGAAAAGGCCTTCGACAGAATAGAAAGAGAGACAATATGGCAGTGTCTAGAAAAAGCAAACATAAATTACAGAGAAGTAGCAGCAATCAAAGCACTATACGAAAATAGCGGAAACATAATAAGAACGAGACACGAGCAGTCGGAGGAATTTAAGGCCAATATAGGCCTAAGACAGGGATGTGTACTCAGCCCGCTGCTATTTAATTTAGTATTAGATGAGGCAATAAAAGAATGCAAGAAAAAAATAAGAAGATACCATGTAGGAAGCTGGAATATGGAAAAAATCTACATATCAGAATTACTTTTTGCTGATGATATGGTTATATTCGGAAAAAGTGAGAAAGACCTTCAAGAAAATATTAATGTATACAACTTAGAACTAAAAAAGAAAAACATAAAGATAAACGGAGATAAAACCAAAACAATGGTAATAGCACCAGACAAGAGAAGACATCGTATATATATAGAGGGAAGAAAATTGGAACAAGTAGAGAAGTTCAAATACCTAGGTGTATGGATACAGGAAAATGGAAAACTCGATGACGAGATAAATGAAAGAGTAGGAATTACAGGACGACTATTTAACTCCATAAAGTCCTCTTTTCTAGGAAAAAAGGAAGTACCAAATGACGCAAAAGTAGAAGTATTCAAAAAAGTTGTAACACCAATACTCATCTATGGCAGTGAATCATGGACAACAGTGAATAAACATAGGAGCAGGGTCGAAAGTACGGAGATGAGATTCCTGCGTAAAATAGAGGGCAAAACAAAGAGAGACCACATCAGGAGCACAACATTTAGAGAAAATTTAAAAACTAAAGCGGTAGCGTGTTAGGGTGGTTGGGACATATAATAAGAATGGACAAAAACAGAACAGTGAAAAAGTGTTTGAAGCAAGACCAAAAGGGAAAAATAGGATAGGAAGACCGAGAAAAACATGGAAGGAGGAATTAAAGAGGCAGCAGAATCAAGAAACATAAAGTGGGAAGAAATTGCACAACAGCAAAGGATAGAAAAAGTGGAGAGAACTGTGCAAGACAAGCCCGAATCCATAAAGCACAACTCAGCTCAATAGCCTTACACCGAAAGGTAGAAAGGTTTTGGATTAAGTAAGTAAGTTTTACTACTTATCATGACTATTCTATCTCAGAATGTTATAACTGCAGTTATTATCTTTCTTCATCCATGTTATAATAAATTAGTGTTTGACAATGAATAAAATTTTAAGATTCAAAAATATGCTTTTATACTTTTATGGCACAGATGGTAGTTCAATTATAAAAACCATGACGTTATTTCGTCATGGTTTTTATAATTCAAATTTGATAAAATGGTACTTAAACATTTTTATTGTGAATGAATTATTCTAATATTTGTATTTTTAAATTAATAAATTATATTTTAATATTCGTTAACCTGCTATTTAGAGTTAATTTCAATATAAATAATATGACTGGATGGTTAATTATTAATTTAGTAACTCCGAAATAACACCTGCCTGGCATAAGTTTAATTTAGGAGGTAACTTGAATACGACGATGATATTTCAACCGCAGGCTGTGTTGTAATACAATATTCACATACTTGAAATAGCGCACGAAATAAAAGAATAGACTAGAGCGACAAAGCCGTGGTAACCATAGTAGTTACTCGGGAAGTGATTTTGAGAGACATCGTCTCCAGTAGCTTTCAACAAAGTATTAAAAATATGAAGTTAAGCGTACGTAATATAAGCTTCATTTATAAATAAGTTATAAACACAAAATATCTTTCATTAAGTTTACCAGGGTGAATCAAATAGAAACCGGAATTTATTTTTTATGGACACTGAGATGACCGAAGAGGAGTGTTGATTTTGATCGTTTTAAGTAGGGATTGCACCATCGCTTCTTTAGTCAATATTACGATCTGCACAAGATAAATGTTATACAACGGATTTTCAAGTTTCTCACAACCAAAATTTTGTAAGACTTAAGCCATAGTGCAAAGATAGTACCCTTAAAAAGACTCGCAAAAAGAGTACGCATAGCACAAATAATTTTAGTAGGAAGAGGAGCGGATGAAAATTAAAGTCAATAAGGTCATCCGAGGGCCATTATGACTAAAAAGAGCATTCATATTATTCGTTGTATTTTTGTAAATCGCTATCGATTAACTGTTGCTGAAATTGCTAGAAAATTCAACGTCTGATCCCATACAGTTGCCCAAACTCGACAAAAACTGCGAATTTGTTCTTGATTATATTAGTCTGGATTTATTGCCCTGAGATTATCATTTGTTTGCACCATTAAAAGATGTACTTAAAGGACAAAGTATCAACTACGAGGTTACCGCCGCCCATTAGAAAAAACTTTGCATGACTTTATTTTAATGTTATTTCAATATATTTAAAATTCGACTTCTTTTTAATTCATCCATGTACAATATATTAGTGATTCTCAGTACATCGGTTATTATATCATTTCAATTAACACATCCACTCGTGGCAACATTAATTCAGAATTTAATCAAACTTTCATTTTAGCACTACACACTACAGTAATTATAAAGTTAAAAGCAGCAACGAAGTTAATTGCGCCAAGCCTTCCCCTCTCTTATTTAAATTAAAACAGGGCTCGCTCGCGGCTTTTGCGATTAAAATATGCGAAAAAATCAGAAAACAAAAGGATAATTTGCCCCATTGCGTCGACCTAATCGCAACCTGTTAGAAAAACAGGAGAGTTAAGTGCCCGTTGAATACTTCGCGATTAATAAATTACCTTAATTACTGCAACGGTCATTAGTATTCATTGGTGCTTTGGTCTGTTTCGATGTTTACATCGAAAACGAACCCGAAGTACCTGACAGGACTAATAAATGGTCGCGGTTCACGCTTTCAGCGCCTTGCTGGCCGCACGACCAACTCTATTTTTTGTGTGGCGGTGGGGTTTTATTAATTTTATTTCGGACAATGCGATAAAAAAGCACGGAAAGTTGAATTTTCCCCTATTTTTAGAATTGCAAAATCCATGCTTTTACTTTGCGACGTTAAAGTAGCAACTTTTCGCAGTTATAAAGCTCCAGAAAAAGGCCATTTTATGCTAAAAGACTATTAGAATCAAAAATTTCTAATCAACAATAATTGTTTTTAATATTTTTTTAGTATAAGTGCATGGTATACTTGCATATTGCAGTTTAAAATTAACTGATATACCTGGTGCGATTTTTACAAATGTGTACAACAACCAAGTCATGTATTCTCTGTTACTTAAAATATGGGGTTAGAAATAAATCCGCTCGGTTTTTATACCCATGAAAGTTCAATTCGATCATATCTAGTTATTTTCGATAGATATAGTTTGAGTTTGAAACAGTAAGATTGTGCGATTGTGCGATTGTGCTCTGTATTCTGAGACATCAGATGCAAGCTAATGAATATGTAACCTGAGGTCAGCCTAATGATAAGATTTTAAATGAACTATAAATTTTCTATTTCTACAACTAAATTGAATTATACAATAATTCTGCAATAATAAGGAATACCTATATAGAATAGGCAAATGATCAACTCTAACTTTAATAGCATGACATACATTCAATTAACTCCAACAGTGTATGTCTTATTATCTGCTGGTAATGCAAACAGAGCAGAGAGCACTGCTCTGCTTTTAACTACAACCAGTAAAACCAAATATGCAATTACCCAGTCAAATAATACGCAACTGATTATGAAAATTAGCACGACCTCAAATATCACCTGCTAATGATTGGAAAGTCGTCAAAAATAGCTAGCAACCAAGAACGATAGAAGAAAAAGGTTGCTCAAATCAAAACAAACCAAATACATATTGGTAAAGTAACAGTATTGCTTTAAATAACCGATTCAGCAGCTTTAGTGAAGAAGATTAAATTGAAACCAATACTCACAAAAAAGAGCAAAAGAGGAACCAAAACTTCTGCCAATTTTTATTGCTAAGGTACACATAAATAAATCCACTAATCGCAGAAATAAATACAATAGTAGATAGTAAATATTAGGACAAACCACTTAGTAGTTATCAACTTAAGATAATACCCAAAAATAGTCAAACATATGCCAATATTATAAAAAAGTTAAAAGAAAAAAAAATACTTTAAAATCAAATAAAATATTCCTAATTGTATCAGAATTCAATACCTAGGTAGTAAATTACAAAGTTTGAAACATCAAAACTTTATAGAATAAAATCCGTGCGGAGTGTCTTCCATCGGACGCGTCTCGAGTGGCGGGTAGGTAGGAAATAAGCTCACAACTAGGCTATCAACCTACTTAAACTGCTCACAGAACCGATAAGACTCGGAATAGGACTAATGCAAAGATAACTGACAAAGCAACGAAAATCATAATGAAAAAGAATATTTTAAGTATTATTACATTGCCTTGTTGAACAGAAAAATCAGGAAATTCTACAATAATTGAAATCTCACAAAACTGAAGTATGTGCCTTAAGCGAAACAAAATAAAAAGGAAAAGGAAATCTTAATACAGACAGGTTTATACTATTTTACAGCAGAATAAAGAAGAACAAAAGTACTCAGGGAGGTGTAGGCCTGATAATACACAAAAAAATATAAAAATAATATTTTAGGTATAAGATGTATTGACGAACACATAATGCTTGTCATTTTGAAGATAAAAAATACTACACCAAATATCATCGTTATCTATGCACCAGACATTACTAAAATTAAAGAAGTCGCGTTTTATGAAAATCTAAAGACTTGTTAGACACCACAACAACTAAAAATAAAATAATCATTCTTGGAAACCCGTTGAGGTTTAAAATTAAACATACACAACTTAGAAATAGTCACATACAAAGAGGAAAGTTGAAAAATTATTAAGGAAAGTATTCAACAAGCAGCAGTAAAAGCTTTGGACAAAAGAAAAATAAAATAAACAAAAGAGAATATAAAACACCATGGTAATTAAAGTTAAAATATTAGAAATAATGAAAAAAATAAGCCTTTTTAACCTACAAAAGAAGGAAAACACCAGAGGCTAGAGAGAATACGTAAGAATAAAAAATAGAGCCACTTAAAAATAGACAATATCAAAACAGAGCACTGGGAGAAATTCACCAAAGATATGGAACACGACCTGTACGGATTTTAAATAAAGCTGTGGAAAGTAATAAAAAGACAAAGAAATACAAATAAATGATATCACAGAAGAACAATAGATCGAAACTATATGGAGAAATAGAAGAAAATAACAGAGTAATAAACAACGAGGAAAACAAAGATAGAGTGCAAGTGCCAAAAAATATAAATAAACATACAAATAAAACAATTACAAAATTGAAAGCGACCAGCTCTAGACGGAACACAAACCGAACTCATAAAATATGGAGAAGCAACATTAGATATATGGCTCCAAAAACTATTCAACATCATAATAACAACTAGTAAAGTGCCAGAAAAATGGAAGGGGAAGTCTCATAAAGGATAAGAAAAAAATGGATAAAGCGGAAGAATAACAAGGTTTTAGAAAGTACCACAGCACTATTGACGCTACTTTATCAAACAAATAGTAGAAAAGTCCATCGAATACAACAAACCTACATGTATGTGCCTCGTGGACCTAAAATGCGCCTTAAATAGGGTGAGACAGAATGATATCATTAACCTACTAGAAATACAGCAAGTAAAACAGTAAATAATAAAATTAATTAAATAAATAAATGTGAAAAATTAGCAAAAGTGAGAATGATAAGAGAGGAAACAATATACAGAGGCCTAAAAGGAGGAATACAACAAGGAGTCTCACTTAGCCCGCTACTATTCAACATGATAACGGATCAAATAATTTACAAAGTAAAAAAAAATGAGAAGTATACAGAATGGTACCTCATAAAATCACTACAATATGACACACTGATGACGCGGTACTGATAGCCGACAATGAAAACAACTTGCAAAGACAACTTTGTACCTTCAATGTAACAGCAAGGACGTACAACATAAAAATTTCAATAAAAAAAAATTAAAAGTGTGATCAATAAGGAACTACGTAAATGTAAAGTGGAAATAGAGGGAAAAAGCATAGAACAGGTCATGACATTTAACTACATAGAAATTGAAATCACCAGCAAAAGAAACTTGACAGCAGAGGTAACGAGACAAGCAACCAAAATGACGAATATTAGTAACTGCCTAAGAGAAGCTATGTGGAAGAATAACTATAAAACCACAGAAAGTAAGATAAGGGTGTACAAGACAACTATGAGGCCAATCCTAACTTATGCAGAAAATTAATAATATAGAAACAAAAGTATTACGAACAACAAAATGCATAACCTTGAGAGATTGACAAAGAAATAGTGCCATACGATAGCAATGTTGCATTCACAACATTAACAAGTAGATAAAAATAAAAAAGAAAAAAGGAAAAACACGTAGACAGGATGGAACCGGACCGGATAACAAATATATGTAAGACAATAAACCTTATAGTAGAAAACCAGTCGAAAGACCACCAAAAAGGTAAAAAGATAATATACAATCAACTACAACAGAATTAAAGAGGCTGACAAACAGGAGCAATCCTAGTCACGCGAAGAAAAAGAAGAAGAAGCAAAATAAAACTGCTAATGAACTCCTGCATGATACTTAAAGCATCATACATAAAACGAGACATGCAACAATGTGTGCCATGCTACCAATATGGTCACGCAAAACACTTTTGTGACAAAAGTCAACACAACAATAGATTTATAATAGATACAATATATAAAATATACAATACAATAGATAAAAAATTAAAAGAGCGAGGTGCTTATTACAATGCAGCAGAAAATGTATCCACTGCTAAGGATTGAATAAACACCGATTTCAACTAGATATATACAACTTAACGTAACGTATGAGCAAATGATGCAACTTGGCCCTTAATAAATAGACAAATTTAATAAAACAAACCCAGACACGACAAAAGAGCGATATCACAAAATTAAAAGTTCTGATGAAAGAGCTCATGTATATAAATTTTATGATAAACACTATTTCAACACAATATCATTATGGCTCAACTACGCATAAGAAACGAATCAATTTATGCAAATCAACATTTTTACAAGTACCAAGATATCAAATATGCAGCACTATACACCCAGGTAGTGACGCACATGAAAGAACAACGTTATTATTAAAGAAGATATATTAAAGAAAACATCACGAGTTAACCAAATTATAGCGAAGAATATTTGCAACTAACGACGGTCCTAAAAATACAACAGCAGAAAGGAAACTTACAAATATTATTTCAGTATCTTAGAAAATAAGTTTATTGCTAGAGGAAACTTAAATGCCAACATTAATAACAACGACAAAGGACAGAAAATTATTAGTTATTTAAAAGCAAATAACCTAACTGCAGTAATAACAAGAGCACTTACATACTGGCCTATTGACAAAATAATAATTCCTGACTTATTAGATTTTGGAATTGCAAAGGTAATTAACGTAAAGCGCCTGAAATTGGAACATTACATTGATTTGTTATTTGATTATTGATTGGTTATAATCACACTCTCTACATATAACAATATCTGTCACCATACAGCAAAAAAAAGTTTCAAATGTGTCAATAAAATAAAAAATAAATTAAAACAGTCAACGCAGAAATATCTTACCAAGCAACCACATATATCGTAAGTGGAAAAGGATAGAATACAAAAAATACTCACAATAAGTTAAAAGCATCTTTTCTTTTTAAAATTTTCGACTTTGAAGTTTTTGCAAAATTCTCTCTTAAAACAAGTTCACATGAGTTTGAAAGGTTCCAAATAACAAAGTTGGAATATTATGGTATGTATGTTTTACAATAATGATAACTAAGGCTAAAATCTGTGTTATTTATGAAGAAATAATCAAAGCTTAACAATGATTTACACAAAGCACAAATCAGAATAATGCATATTAAAACAAACCCATATATCATTGACATTATCTTACTTTGATTGTCTCGTTGCTAAACCTTTATGTCATCCCAATCCAATTTGATATAATACACAAGTCGTTTGAGAAAACCTTTGAAAAGACGAGTACCAAACACATCCAACGGGTGACAATGTTTTATGCAGATGTCAGAAATGTTTTCAATGATCAGTTTGTTATCATCTCCTACCCATTTGTGAATGGAATTCATATATCAAGCAAAACAAGACTCTTGGCTGATTGACAGGTGCTCTTCAAAAACTTCATTAATAGGTAGCTCGTAAGTAGCTTTATCCATCTTTCCGCTGTTTGTAACAACAAATACAATATCGGGAGGTTTTATGGAGACTTTTATTACCCGTTTTTTGGTTACCAGCAATTTGTTAAGAAGAATTCCTGACCTTATTTTCGGCAATATTGTATATGAATATGTTGCTGCAGTTTCATTTTGAACAACCGTCACCAATAGGTCACTTCTCCCGCGGAAAACCATATGTATCATAATTAAAGCCAGATTGGTCAGCATTGAAGATTCTATCTGCTAAAATTCCTTTATCAATGATTTTTTGTTTAACCGATTCAGCAAATTCTTCACTTCTTTTTAAGGTATCTTCTTGGAATAAAAATCTCGAAATAAATACTGTCAGTTTGAGACTTATAATATTAAATTTTTGCACCTAACTTTGACTTGGTTAGAATGCGATGTCATATTTTGCTGCACTCATGATCGCCTACTTTTGGATATCTTCGTCGTGAATGTTAATTTTAGTTCGCTGTTTCCAATGTATCAAGTTTAATTTTTCACAACTTCTCTTCGCGTTAGAGCTGTTTCTTCTAAGCATATATTTGCTTAAGCGATGAAATCATGTTTTATTTTTGAAATTTACAGTTCTGCTTGAATGCACCAGCAACCGCTCTAGCCTTGTAGGCTTCTGATATCTTCTTGGCATCGCGTGTTTTATTTTCGGTGAGGCATGCAGTGGACATTCTGATATTGCATCTTCTACCTTTTCTTGGTACGACTTGGGACGATCAGCTGCTGCCACGTGATTCTATGTTTTTATCTTGCTCATTATCGTCGGATTCGTTTGCGAAGTCCAGATAATTAACAGATGCAAGACTAATTCGGAAGTTACCCTCAAAATCCGCTTTGTTCTTCAAGATATTTAATAAACATCTAGCGAATTATTCCCAGCTCTAACGACTAACTCTGATGTAATTCGTTTCCTAAGTCCATTCCAAGGTTAATTTTTTTTAAAATGTTGCCAACTTTAATTATATTTACTGTCAACGTCTTAACAGAAATTAATCTGGAAAACAAATGAATTAAATTAAACGAAAATAAAATTTAATTGGTACAAATTGGATACCTAACGATAAATTGAACAACGATGTAATTTATGACTGATCTGATTCCTAGAATAAGTTAATCAAATTTTTAAAGTTATTTAGTTAATCAGAGATACTTTGAAATATATTTATACGATTTTGACTTGAATAGTCTGGAATCGAATATAATTGGAGCTGAAGATTAATATAGCGACATCTATTAACAATGTTTTTCCAAAAACTATGAAAAATTAAATATCTCTAAAACTATCTGAAAAGAATGATTTTTAGCTAATTAGTGCTCTATTAAATGCACTGATCAAAAATTTCTTTTTCCGTTTATGACACGTCTGTTTGCTTCGTTAGTAACCTGTCACCATCAGAATCAACCTGAAGTACACATTCCATCAATCAAAACGGATAATGGTAAATGGGCTAGAAGTAACAAGAGAACGATCACATCATTAGTAATCTGTCTAGTAAATATTGTCCAACAACACAATATAAATGCTGTCAACATATCAAATAGATTTACCAATAGAACACATCAACTTTAAAGAAGTTAAACAAACAATCTTGCAAAACATCATCCCTAATAAGACACCAAAAGTTGATCTAATTACTGGAAAAGTTTTAAAAGAACTCAGAATTAGAGGATTCGCAGATGTATAAGGAATCTTTAACGTATGACTTAAACTTAATAAGTTTCACAGATAATTATGGTGTTAAAACACGGAGAAAATTAAACGACTTGTCTTCTTAAAACCATATTTCCAAAAAATAAACTACAAACTAGTTCCTAATTACCACTTTAGTTTTAGACATTAGCTAAGCTTTCGACAAAGTTTCACATGAAGGGCTTTTGTTCAAACTTAAGAAAGTCTTCTATACAATTTTACTATTATATTTAACTCCTATTTAGCAAATAGACAATATCAGGACGAACACACTGAATTAGCACCATTAAAATAAGAGAAAGAGAAAGTGTCTGAGATCATGTATGTCATGTACCTTCTATATACTGTGGATCTGTGATTGACAATACCGCAGTTACCGCAATACTGGCAGTGTCGCAAAACAAATAAATTACAAACCTGATTAACCTACTAGAAGCCAAAGCAAATAAATCAAAATCGATTCACGTAACATTTACAGTAAATAGAAATTTTTCTGCTACTGTTACACTAAATGGCTGCCTCTTAAGCCAAGTAGATAACATAAAATACGTTGGGATGCATATGGACAGATGCTTAACATGAAAGAAGCATTGATTTGCAAAAAGGAAGTAACGCCATAAAATTTAGACCAATTGAAAAACAATCGCAGTTAGTAACTTACCATCATAAAATCTGTATAGACATATGGAATGTGTAATTCACATCTTGGAATCCTACAATACTTTTAAAATAAAATATTGAAAATGACGGTTGACGACCAATAGTATGCCATCCAAGTACTATTTGCAAAAGATCTATAAAATAAAGTAATCAAAAAATTGGTGAAAAATATATATAATAATGGTAAGGCTCTACGCCCCACGTGGGAGCACGGCCTGCGAACTGAGAGGTTAAGGCTCTCATACGTTCGCTCTCTTTGCAGTGCAACTAAATGTGTTTATAAGAACTTTGTTGGAAAACGATGATGAAATGCAGCGACTAAAATATTTCAAGTCCAATAAAACTCGAATTTACTGGATTGCTTTATCTTCTTTGAAACAACGGTGTACTTTTTTGTTTGTCGAATTATTCTTCTTAAGGGTGATAGCAATATGTTTCTTAAAAACCTCATAGTTAAAAGTACAAAATGTCTCCGCGCTTTCCCACTTCCAGAATCTACGTGCTATTATTAGAATCAACCTTGCTGGGCCAATGATATAACTTAACTTCATACATCGTTCTGGCGGGGGCAAACGGCAACGGTGTTCAGATATTAATAACTTTGTAGACGGGAAGAAAGAGAGCAAAAAGACTGCATTTGTACGAGGCGTGCAACTATTAGTGTCACATGTGACATGTAACAGATTAAATTTTCTTAAGGGAACGTGTCAATAATGAATAGAATACAATATATCAAACACCATTCGTTCATTGTTTAACTCAAAATAATAGAATGGAAGCGGTCTCAAGGTTCAGAGATGGTGCCATACATTACTGAATAAATATAAATGATAATGGACAAAAGTATTATAAAGTTATCATTTATTTGTACTGAACCATTAAATAAATCTGCAAAGTTTCAATTGTTAAATTTCATTTCAACAAACAATAGTATACAAATGAAATTAAATTATAAAAATTTAAAAAAAATTCTTGCGTAATGAAAATAAATAATTAGATAAGGATGCAAGCGTGTTTAGAGTTTACTTTTACGCCATATATTCGAGAATTTTTGAGAAATACACGCACCACAGGCAAATGAAAATTATTTTTGTGCGCTTCAAGAAATTGTAAGAGATGCAGTAGCATGAAAAGTATACCTGATGGAATCAATACATACTCTAGCAAACGAGCTAAAAAATTTGAACAAAATAATAAGAAAACATTACTAGGGCACGAACGAATAATGAGGACACAAAAGTCCTAAAAAGACAAAGTAAAAATTGCAAAATTTTTAAATTCCATTGTAGTCAAATTCGGGTGACGAACTTACTCTAACGGAATAACAACATTCTGGTTGATAGCGCTCAGCTTAGGAAGCTTTGACTAACTTAGCAGCTTGCGGCTTCAAACGCAGATACGAAATTCATTGTAGCCTTATATATCTTGCAGAGTAGCATTATAATTACATTGGGGTTAGGTTTAGGGGAGGTTTAGGCCGGGCAGGCTAAGGCACGAGCCTTATTGTTACTAATTATAGTTTCATGTAAAACTGCTAGCTCTAATAATGCCGATACCAGCACGTGCCCTCTGCTGCACTCGGCGGCGGCCACCTCCCTGCAGACCCACTTGTTAAAGCGAGCCGGCGCCGCTTCTTAAAAATTTAATTAGCCGGCACACTGCACTAGCATTCGCGCTGCAAGTGCCGGCTTTAGATGCTTAATTTGATATTCAGGTCGTTGTTAACAAGGGATTAATGATGTGATCGTGGATCGAGGAACACGGAAGGAAATTGAGACTGCCGAATTCGGCACGAGTTGTCTCAAAGCGCCCCGCACACTCGGGAAGTATTCGCAGGTCCTCATTAATTTCAAAATTAATTATAGCCCGCCAGGGGTTATTACTGCTCATTAGGATTTATTTTCGGAACGAGCGTTATAGAGCAAACAAGAAATTTTATTGCTAAACAGCCACCGGTGTTGGACCGCCGTGCTTTTAAAACTCATCTTTTATTTATCCACAATATGCAGTGGGGCAAAATGTATATTTAACTAACTAAAAGCTTTTAGGAAATGAAGTTCGAATTAATTTCTTTTGTAGCACTGGCATGAAAACGAAAGAAAGGTTTTTTTTAAATTAACTACTGCTAAAGAACCACGGCTTTATATTATTCTATTTAACATGTAGGGCAAGTATTATTTTGCAATAAAATTTTACTTGATTCGATGTGAGTGATTTTGTCGTAGCTAACAGCTTGTGTGGTAAACGCACCCAGCGAGTGCACTGACACCGAACGACAAGATAAAGTGTAACCTTGGCTTCAAGAAGCAATGTTTATGAAAGCATTTTTGGCTACACAGTAAACTTATTATATTACGTATATTATTATTCACCTAACACAAATACAGGGCAGCAGTTTTGCTCTATGTAGGTTAAATAAAGCTCTCAACCTCCAAATTACACTGGGCAATAAATTTTTAATTTTTGTTTGTGACTCGATTCACCCTGTGTGGTTTCCCTTTGCCCTAAAATAAAAGAAAACGAATGGTATAAAGGTTCCGATGTGCTTTTGCGGTCAGAGTATTGATGTTTTATGCTATTATGCTTTTTTCCACATTGTTACCTAAAGCTTATTCTGGACGACCAACAAAAGTTCTCTCCAGTCTAGAACGCACGAAAGAGTCCCACTATACTAAGAAAGGCATGGTAGAACCGTCGCGGAGCGAGAAAGAATATATCTTTATTTTGAACGGCAATGTATTATACATATGAACTATAAAGCACCAGGATGGATATAATAGAAATGGAGCGCCGATATAAAGGACAACAATCGAAGAGTATGATGGAAGATTATATTTGGGAAGTTCTTTGCAAGAGTTCACTGGAATACAAACTGAAATCGTAACCTAGTAAATCTATTTACTTTTAAAGCCATAGCAGCATTTAACTGATGTACGCTTAATTTTTTGTTGTTGTTTTTTGCAAACCTACCTTATTTTTTGTGAATATGTAAGTACTTTAAATACATGTAAAGAGTGTTTACGATAAAATCATAATAAATTCAACATATATTCATTTCAGGGGTGCATAACAATTAAACGCGCTCTCTCAGTACTTGTTAACATGTAGTTATTTACTTTTTGCAATTGTAATGCGAATAGTGAACGATGCTATCAAAATAATTAAATACGCAGAAAAAAGTATTTAAAAGTTTTAAAAGTACGTTAATAGTCTAGAGAAAGACAGAAATTGGTTGGAAAAGAGGAGTTATGGACGAACAGTTAGAAAAAAGTGATCAAGATATTTAAAGCAAACCTCAACATGTCAGTAGAGCTCCGGTTGTTCTGTGCATTGAATACTCCTTTCCGGTACTTTATATTACGAATCTCTACAGCGAAGTGAGTAAATCAAAATCCTGCTGCTTACGACAAAAGCCTGTCAGCAAATTTTCAAGCCGAAGCGCTTACTAAGAGAACAAACGGCCATTCATGTGCCAGCGATAAATATTTATTTTAGCAGCTCATTTTGTTTCTCTCGGAAGGCACTTCTACTGCTATTAAGTACCTTCAACTGGGCCGGCTCTCATTTAGATGAAAGTCTTGTTTATGATACCGAAACATAAATTTCTGGGATTATTCTACTCATCACGCCGTAAGCCCCCCGATATTAAGCAATAATTTTGCTGGATTTTGCATGCCGTTTCATTAATGAAAATGATCTCTCACTTAGCAGCCAACTCCGATGCATAAATCATTTAGGACAAATATTTGCAAATTCGTAATAAGATGCTTGGCTTATTACAGTAATCTACTGCTCACAGTTGAATGGTTTCGTTGTCTGCTTTTTTGCCCATTTTAATTTTTTATGAATGGTGCGACTGCAGTATTTAAATTAGGAACGTCGGAATAAATTACAGCGCATGTTTTGGTGATGTAGCAGAGACCTATTCGCAAAGAAAAATTACGCAGAAAAACGCTCTCCTTCAAAGTCAACTGAGATTTCGCACTGAAATTTAAATTTCTACGTGCCGGCGGCTCAATTTTTTTGTGCGCTTGATTTCACATTTAGAATAGGAGGTTTGCCGAAATGAATTTACCGGTGGGCGTTGCTAATGGCAATTTATTACCCGTAAATAAACGGACCCTAAGATTACGTTTCAGCAAGAACTAAGCTAGGGCAAATACCGTGAGCTTTTTGCTGCGTTTGCGTTCGCACTGGGTAGGTTTGTTTTATTTTATTATAATGATATTTTAATTACAACACATTTTTTAATACTACGTACCGACAAAACAAAGTTCAATTTTGTTACAAGGCTTATTGAGAAATGTTTGCTGTATTTATCGTTGTAGTGTTTGCATTATTTATTACCATGCTATGCCTACTTAAAGAAGAAATGCGTTAGTCGTGCACAAAATATTTACAATTCTAATTGTACTTTTCAAACTGCAATTTATAGTTTCTGGAAACAAACATTTTTAAGCTAAAATTTATTTATGCTCATTAAACTTCCTAATTGTAGTATACATATTTGAGCAATTTATAACTATGGTAATTTGTCTAAATTAGTACATTTTGAATTAAATTTACAAGTTGCTAAAGTGTATAACATTTATTTATAGTACTATAAACTCATGAAGTTCAAATAAGCTACAATGCACCTAGTACTCTCATAAATATTATGACAAACTGGTTAAAACATTTTTGATTTAATTTTTTTTTGCAGAATTCAAGCGTTCTGTTATCAAATGCTCCGAGACAAACAAATAACCTTTGCTATCTACAATAACACTAAGATAAGTACAACTCAGATGTACTAAAAATGACTTCAACACAACATTAAAACTAAATACGCTACCGATTTGTAATGCTATACAGGTTCATCGCAAAGTCTGAACAGGCGAATCAGCCAGCATCATTAGATGCTAATTAATATTTATCTTAGCAATAACTTGTACATCCATTTGCCTGTTATACTCGACCATCATCAAATACTATTCTCTACTACTATAGTGTGTCTTCTACAAGTGATGATGAAACCGCTGAACAAGATGCAAACAAAAACACGTGACAAAATGTTAAAGTTAGAAAAAGAAAGAAAATAATTTTTTCCAACGACCACAATATTACCTTGAATAACAAATTTAGCCAACTAACAGAAGAAGGCGCTGAAATAAGTAACAACAAACAAACCGAAGATAAAAACCCAAAAGCTTGTCCTATATTCGCCTCTCACTTTCTATTTCGAGTTTTCTGCAAAATATCAAGTGCCAAGTGATAAAGCGTAACTTGTCAGCTTATGATATCAACTTTTAAATATTTAATAAATAAACTGTAAATAAATGATAATTAATTAATTAAACCATTTTAAATAACTCTAACTATAATACAAAATTTATATTACATAAATAAAAATGCTACCGATCAACAACGGCTTTGCCAGTAAATTTAACAATAACCAAGATCAAATGAATGTAAATCCTATCCAACACTACAATTAGTGTTTTTAGCCAACACACAACACAACTTCTCTTATCAACAAACCTAATATTCATCCTACCACTCCCTAACCTTCGCCACAGTTTCACTCAATTTTACAAACATTAAGTCAGCTACAAATTTATCTCTCTCAACACAATGATGAACTAGTGCATCAACCAATTCAAAATAAAAGGACTTCAAATAAATATTCTAAAGATAATAAAGAAAAGGAAGTTAATCATGCCAATAGTTGGCAACGTGTCATAAATAATAAACGTAAACGATTAACGAAGTTCGAGACAAAAAAAAATCAGGACTAAAAAGGTGTCATTAACTATAAAAGAAAACAGATACCTAGATATAGCTGAAAAAGATTAATCAAATAAATAGATTAATGAAGACAAACAAAAAACAACCGAATACAAGTCGCCATCAATTTTTATCCATTGTGTTTTAGAGCATGAGAAGATGACCAAAAATTTACACCTAATAGTGGCAGAAGAGCAATACACCATAAAAAGTTTACATAATAATGTTGTTAAAATAAATGCAACAATTTCTGTTACCTACAGTAAACTTATTAATCATCTGCATGATAATAGGTTGTACATCATACATACCAAATAAAAGAGGACGGTCCTTACAGAGTTGTATTAAAACATTTACATTATACTAACCCGTTAGATGACATTAAATAAGACCTTAAAGAACTAAAACATACAGTACGCAATATTATGATTTAAAAATAAACAAAATAAAGATTCTTTTTCAATATTCTTTGTAGATTTAGAGCCAGCTGCAAATAATAAAGACACATACAGCATACACCTATTGCAAAATAAACGTATTACACTTGAACCACCAAAAAAAAAAAAAAGAATTATAGGCATACAAAAATTTACTGCAATAAATATTTTGCTTGTGTGAAATGTCCAGGTCCTCATGATACAAAAGGCTGTCAAAAAACCTGAACAATTTTAGCTGGATGTATTTTATGCAAAGGGTCACCAAGTTAACTATAAGAAATGTCCCATATATCAAGAGCTTCAACGAAAATACCAATATAACAAGCAACAACCAATTCTAAAACTTCCAAACTTATAAGCCCAAATTGTCAATCTATTACCAATCAGCTAACACATATACATCTAAATTATGCATAAGTAGGTCCGAACCAACCTTCTTCCACTAAAGATGTTAGTTTTAAACAATTTCTTAATGAGTTTAAAAATATGTTCAACCAGTTACCACAGTAGAACGGTATGATACTAAATATGTTAGCTACATTTATAGTTATTAACAAACTAATAAAACAATAATTGCTAAGTTCTTAAAAATTGCGTTGTGGGACGCCAACGGGCTACAACAAAGAAAGTTGGAAGTTGAAACCTAACATTTATGTTTTATCAATTTCAGAACATACTTTATCCCAATATCTTATTTAACATGCCCCAATACTCTTTATATCATATAAAACATTCAGTTGGCACTGTACATGGTGGTTCAGCCATAAGAATGCTCCATAAACCATTATCAATTAGCTTTTTATACAACGGGCTACCTACAAGGTACTATGATAGAAGTTGAGAGTCTACCACGTACCATCATAGTATAACTAAACAAAAGTTACAACCCTTTTAAGCTTCTATACCTGAAAGGGAAGCCTAATGAAATCGGTGCGGACGCCTGTCAGTCCGTAGAGACTTTCAACTCGAGAACTATTGAACCTAAAGACGTAAGAGGAGTATTATTCGAAATCCCATGGCACAATGCAATAAGGGTTTTTAGCGGACCCTTTCAATATGTCATTCCTTATCAAGGTAGCTTCCAAGCTGGAGACCAGCTTCTATTTCTGTCATTTCTGACATCTGTCACGCCTTATAATTTTTGATCTATGATAGATAGAGACATAACGTTTTCAGTATTCAACTAAGGACTACAAGCCTGATCGGAAAATCTCGAGACCGGTTTGACCGGAAGTGGCCGCAAATTTTTGTTTATGTATAGAAGCCCCGGACATTGGTGGAAAAGGAGTTTCACGCCCGTACTTGTTTCGAACTATTAGGACCTAGATTTTTAGAAAGTGGGGATTTTAATGGCAAAAACACACATTGGAGCTCACGTTTAACAACATCAAAAGGCAAGGAACTGCATAAATTTATAGTAGATAACAAATATAACTTTCTATTAACAGGCAGTCCAACCTACTAGCCCACGGCCTCTTATAAAATTTCAGATTTGCTAGACTTTTTATTACCCATGGTATGTTATCAAACTACATAGATATTGTCTCCAACTACGATATTTCGTCCGATCTTACGCTTATAATAGCTACTACATTATATATAAATCTAACAATAAGCTTAAAAACAAACCATAACCTAGAGTGACCAACAAATCACTTAACGGCAACTATACAAAAGCAGGGTGGAGTGCAACGCCACCAATCTACAATATTAAATCCAATACTCCTAATATTCCTACTGAAATAATGTAACTAGTAAAAAAAAAGAGAACAAGGTAGATCAATTAGTTAAACAACAAACTAAGATGTAACTGCAAGAAGTTTGTAATGAAACCTTTGAATACTACACAAATTCACTGCCTAAGATCACTCAATTTTGAGAACAACCAAAGGAATTAAAAGACCCGAGAAACACGTACCAGTCCTACGTGATGAAATGGGAATCTGGGCAAGATTTAGTAAAGAGAAATCTTTGACATTTGCAAAGCACTTATAAAACATTTTTCAACTAAACTTTAATGAGTCTGATCCAGAAATCGAAAACTGTTTAGTAACTCCACTACAGCTGTCGCTTCCAATACGTAGATTTACGCTGGGAAAATTGAAACACAGATAAAATTATTAAACAATAAAAAATTACCAGGCTATGATCTCATAACAGGAACTATTTCAAAACGTCTACCTTAGAAAGGACATCAATTTTTACAAATCCTGTTCAATGGAATACTGCGGCTCACATACTGGCCCTTATTGCTAAAGTTCGCTCAAATTATTTTAATACATAAACTGAGAACACCTCCTAACCAAACAAAATCACAGCCTTTTCTGAGTATTTTTTAAGCTGCTGGAGAAACTAATATTCAACTAGACATTCAACAACGCCACCAATTGGTAAATATAATACGTACAGCATTTAAAGACAAAATGTATTGTAGTTAGTGTTCGTGAACGTGAGTAATGTATTCAATAAAGTGTGGTGTAAGGACCTTCTTTATAAAATAAAGAGTTTATTACCACATAATTACTATTTACTTTTACACTCTTACCTCACAGATCGTTACTTCCAAACTGAAGTAGATAGTGAAATATCCCAGGTAACAGAAATAAACGCAAACGTCCCACAAGGTATTTGATGTACACGTACTACCTACCAACTACAGTGCAAACAAGCCTACGTACCTTCGTCGACGATACCGTAATATTTTCATGTAACGAGAATGTAGTTATAGCATCAGAATTGCTACAAGAATATTTAAACTTATTGGAAACTTGGCTGAAAAAGTGGAAAATGAAAGTAAACTAAACAAATCGGTGCATATTACTTTCACAACCAAGCGTTCAACGTGTCCTCCAGTTGCACTCAACAGCATACACATTCTGCAGATAGATGAGATCAGATACTTGGGATTACATTTAGATCGACGTCTGATATGGAAGACACTTGTAAGAAAAAACACAAAGAAATGGACATACGTTGTAAAAAATTGTATTGGCTTGTTGGCAAAAACTCGGCCCTTACGTTACATAATAAATTATTAATTTATAAGACATAGTCCGTCCTATCTTGCTATATGGCTGTGAACTTTGGGGTGTATTAACAAATCAACTTTAAATATAATACAACGCTTTTAGTCTAAAACACTTAGAATGTTGTCTAATGCTCCCTGGTATGTGATAAATGTAACATCAACCTAATAAAAGCAAGAGCAATGAAACATCACGCTACCCTAAAAAATCATCCTATTTGTAACAATGACCTCGTTAGTTGAAGAATCTTAAACCAAAAAATTACAACGAAAGCGGCTAGTAGATTTAACAGACTAAATTAGGAATCACCGGATGTCTTTCTCTAATTGTACAGAGATATAGCAAAAATTCAGTAATATTCCACAAACACATTAGCTGACAATAAAAATCATCTGTAGTCTTCCACACACAGAAAATTAATACATTAAATGCGAGCATGCGTAATTGCCATTAAAAATTTGCGTTATTCATCAGACACAAAAGAAATTGAACATTAACTACGCAACTCAAGGCAAAAGTTCAGAAACATCTTAAATCAAAAAAGTAGAGTAACAAGGGAGCTAATAAATAAGTTTTTTGTTAATCTAAAACTGGCGATTCAAAACCAACTAATTGCAATAGAACCAAATATAAGGACACACCGAAACTTATTTCAACAAGCCATTTGTTTGTGTAAAGTGTGGAGGATCACATAGCATGGTTAACTGTAACAAAATTAAGGATACCCCAGGTGAATTGTATGGTGAGGCTCACACTGCAAACTATAGAGGATGCACATTTTATCACAAGTTGTTGAAAAGGCTAACAACACGAACAACATACTAAAAATCAAGAAAAATCCACCAAACAGCCACCATAGTGCCAAATCAGATTCAAACATTATTTGTGCAGCAAAATGTTAGCTACGCAAATGCAGTAACAGGTACCAGAACAAGGGAACACAATTTAAACTTGAATGTACACAAATCAGGCAATTAACATCATGACGACAATGTATTTTCCATTAAAACATTTAATTATTCAACTTACTTCACCAACCATCCGGGTAATACTGTCTATGATGGGGTAGCCGTAATAAGAGAAAGATCTGTCAACAATTTTTCCCTGTCTAAATACGAGACAACCCACCTATACCACAGTTGTAAAAGTGAAAAGCTCCATTATAAGTTAACAGTTGCATTCATTTATTTCCCACCTTAACACAGTATCAAAAAAGCATTTTCAAGAATTCTTCCAGACATTAGAGACTAAATTCATCGTAGGAGGAGATTTCAATAGCAAGAACACCCTACGAAGATACTGCATAACAACTACAAAAAGCAGGAAACTAGCCAACCTTTTGCGAGAGAGGGATTATTACTTCCTCTCCACTGACACTCCCACATACTGGCCAACCGATTCCCACAAAAATTTCTAATTTACTAGATTCTAGAATCTCTAGTTACAATATTTCCTCGGATCATTCCCCAATTATAACCACTATCAGTTCATGTGCTAACCATAAAAAGCAAGTACTAGAACTAACTGGGAAGTATACAGAAACCGCATTCAAGAAGGTTAGCCTCAAAAAATCAAAAGAAATCGATAAAGCACTAATCACGTTGTTCTGCAGTCTGAAAAAAGCTTCCCAACAAACTACGCCCTAACCAAATACCCAGTATTTAACATACAACGTCCCGGTGGAGATTAAAAAGCTCAGAGCTGTGGAAAAAAGAGCCAGAACAAAATGGCGGCGAACTCAAGCACCTGCAGTTACAATGTTTTAAATCGTCTAAGTAACTAGCTGAAACACAAAATCAAAAAGGCAAAAGATCAATCATTTCACGACTACATCACTAGCTTAACTTGAAAAAACTTACAAAAACCGAAAAATTCAAGTGCCTCCAACCAAAAATGAAGCCACAATGGGCCAGAAGTGATGAGGAAAAAGCTAGTTATTTGCAGAGTACCTTGCGAAAGTCTTCGTCTCCAACGACGACGTCCCTGCTAAGATAAAGAGACAATAAATCCAATGTTCCTGCAATTGAAATTTAAAATAAAAAAATCTTTCAATTCTATTTCCCCAGAATAAGGCCTAAAGACCGTTTATAATATCATGAGATTACAATCTATTCTAATGAATGAACCGCTTCTTCGCCCGACGTCGCTTTGTCGACTTTCAAGAATGTGTTGTTAGTTCATTAATTACAACAAAGAAAAAATTTCATATTAACAAATGAAAAGTCTTACTGCACCTTAATATAATTCCACATTACATAACTATCAGAAAAAAGAATAAAAAAATAGACATAAACATACTATAAATTGATGAGTACACATACGGAAAATAACCAATATACCGTTTTTCATACAAAAGTATAAAAAAACAGTACAATTGTTTTTATATTATGTAGAAAATTAAGAGGAAAATACTGAATATAAATAACAATGCATATAAAATTATGATTTATAAATTGAAAAGTTAGTAAAATACTAAACTACAACAATATCAAATATACTAATTAGTATTAACGTAAATGTTTAATATTACAACAGCTTCTTAACATCTATACATTTGTACTAAAGCTTTGATTAAAATAATGAATTTTATTTTGAGCTATACGCTAATCTAATCATCACCACGTTGTGTATCAATAAAAATAACTAAAGAAGTAAATCAACTTTTCTGCAAAAATTTAATAAAGAAAATTTTAGAAAACCTGCCAAAGGAAAGCCTTCTATAAAAAATATATTAGTTATTAAAGTTGAACCGAATCTCAATTTATAAAAAGCTAGGAGCGGATTTAGATTCAGCCATTTAATTTTGAAAGATAATTTTATGAGCTGGCAATGCTTTTAAAAATTAAATTAGGGAAGGTTTTTATAGCGTAAAATAAAAACGCGCATAATCAATTTAAGGAGAAATTAAATTTGCTTAATTATTAATTAATCAAATTCCTAACTAGTTGTAATCTTGCAATCTAAATAACAAAAAACGTGATATTGAAATCTGTCACTAAACCGTAATTCTTATAAAAAAAATAATAAACAAATTAGGAAAGCAAGCGAAAAAGGAAACGCAAATGTAAGTAAAGTAACAAAGCAAGATTAAGGGAAATGGGACAAAACCGGTTAGGTAGCTCCATGACTAGCATGCGAAGGCACAAACTACTGCAGAGTGGTCATTGTATTTTGAGCCGAGTTGCAAAAGGTGTATTATTTTATTTAAAAATGTTAACGCTTTTTTCACCAGATATTTTTCAATTTTCTAATTCTTTTACACCATATACACATATCGCTTTTGACATCCTTTTATTTTAGAATATATTCAACTTGCAAAGTTAATACTTAATTCCACCGGGTATTATCCCCTCTTTTGTGTATAACAGGGCACACATATACCAGACAAGTTATAAATGCAGGTAATGGAAAAGTATGTCATTTCCTTAACAGCAGCCAGCATTTATAACTTCTTCGTGAATTTTCCCCCATTTTCAAAATGGAGGTGTGCACAGCCTTATGTTCTTTTGTAGTCTACCACGTATTGTGTACAAAAAAATGTCATTTTTATGTCGACATAATTATATGTATGTTTTGAAAAAAATTGTGTACAGTAATATCTTTCTCTCTCTAGTCGTATACTTCATAGTTGAAGTGTCGTGATCTCATTTTAAGATTCTCTTGGGAAGATACTAGAAGTGGTTATCCCTTGTCTTTCCTCTAAGGTTGGTATGTGGGAAGGGATATATGACGAGGGTAGGACTGAAGCTGCGGACTTAATTTCTCCAGGGAAGGGCGTTGGAGAAAATTAAGAGCTTGCAAGGGCAGGGTCGCTACTCCCTGAGGAAGTCTATTCTTCACCGGGATCGTGAAGAAGTACCTCCCGCTACCCTGTACAGCAATGTAGGTATATATTAATGCAATATATTTATGTTAGAAATAAGTGCTGTAGAATTATTACATACATAAATAAATGTGTAGCTTATCTTCTTCTTCTTCTTCTTTTATCTCATAAATAGGCAGAACTGCCTGTTTTTTCTTCGGCCATCTTCTAATTTGGATCATCGTGCTATCGTTTTCTGGGACGTCCTATCGTTTTTCTACCAACTTGCAATTTGTCTCTTGCTACTGTTACCACTCTTTCATCTGCCATTCTTTCTATATATTCGTTCCATCCCGTTTTTCTTTCTTTTATCCAATTATTAACGGTGTCGAGCTTACATATACGCCTGATATCTTCACTTCTTACTCTATCCCTTAATGTCTTATTTATGGTTCTTCTAAGTACTCTCATCTCTCTCATCTGTAATAGCCCTTGTGTTGGGCTAGTGTCAGGTTTTGTTTCACACGTGTAAGTCGCGACTGGTCTCATTATACTTTTATATGTACTCGTTTTTGTTCCTGTCAATAAGTATTTGCTTTTCCATATAGTGTTATTTAGATAGTTCTGTTTGCTCTATTAATCTGTTTCTTCGCTTCTTCTATTTTGCCGTCACTGGGCATGTTTAATTATTTTATTTTTAACTACTAACTTATTGGCTCTGTTGTTATCATCTATTATCACTATTGTTTTCGTTTTTTTAGTAGATATTATGGTGTTATATTTTGTAAAATAATTTGAAATTGGTACAGTAAAATATTCGTTTTCTGTCGTTATTATGGCATCTTTTGTATAACAGACAACCTTTAGCTCCTTATTTCCCATTCTATGTCTTCATTTCGTTTTGTTTTTCTTAATGATCTTGTTCATTGCCAGATTGAACAACAGAGGAGTCAAGAAGTCTTCTTGTTTAATTCCTCTTCATAGTTTATGGGTAAATCGGTCTTCTGTTCTAATGATTACTTTGATATCTTTATAAATATTTTCGACAGTCTTTATTAAATCTAACCAGATATTTCTGTCATATAACAGATGCATTACGTTCTCTATTTGTACCATATTAAACGCTTTCTTTAAGTCTATTGGGCATAAATATGCTGGTACATTATATTCCAGTAACTTTCCTTTAAGTTGTCTTACTATAAACACGGCATCATTACATGATTGACCTGTTCTGAACCCCTGTTCGCGTTAATTTCAACGTTGTGTTTAGCTCTGTAGTTATCGGGTTCTTTAGAATCACATTTCTTTTACATTATACAGTATAATTATTGCTCTTCGCCATTTATCTGGAGTTCTGTTAAATCTTACAATTTTTGGATAAGTATTTGGAGTTGCTTAACCAGTCTTTTGCCTCCATATTTGAGTACTTTATTTACTATTTGGTTTCACCTGGGGATTTCCTATTTTTTAGTTTTTATAACTCTTTTCTCACTTCATCTTATGTTATTTTTTTCGCTTATTTTTATATTTAGTGCTGCTTGTAGAATATTATTTGACTCATTTTTACATAGATCTGTTAAATAAATAACCCGTGTTTTCTTTTTAATATATTCAATCAGTTCCTTCATTTCACTCTTTTGTTGTGTTATAAATATCCATATATATTTTTGTTGTCAGTAGAAATCTAACTCTAGGTCTTCCATAAATTTCTCCCAATATTCTGTTTTTGTTTTCCTTGCTAACTCATACGTTTTCCATCTTTTTCTTTTATATTCTATGTAGTCGTTATTATTTTTTGTTGACAACTATTTGTCATAGGCATGCTTCTTCTCACGGCTTTTTGCTTAATTTCCATTGCAAACTATGTTATTTTGCTTGTCCATCTTATATTTTTATTGCTAGTTACAGTTCTGAGTGCTCTATAAGCGGCAGTTAATATGTTTTCTTTTATCTTGATTCAATTGTTTTTCACATTATCTTCGTCGTTTATGGGATTGACTATTATTGTTTCTTATTGCCGCTTTTTTTTAATATAGTCCTTTGATTCGACTTATAAACCTTCTACCTTTATTTTTGTTTCCAGTTCTAACATTGGTCGTTTATCGGGATGTTTTATTTTCATTCGTAATTTACTGATCCCTCCCCACATTAAGTGATCTCAAAGTTCTTACATCTAGTATTTGTTCTGCATGTACTTTTCTATTTATCAGTATGTAATCTATCATGGATCTGTGACCTCGTGTATTTTCAAATGTGTATTTATGTTGCTTTTTGATGCTTAAAAATGTGTTATTAATTCTTGTCCCATTTACAAAAGTTTATCATCGGGTCACCGTTTTCATTGCTTATATTTTCATTAAATCTTTGTTTCATCACTTTTATTTTTATGTCTCCTGTTCAAGCACTGAAGTCGCCCATAACAATTATTATTTCGTTATTTTGTATTCCGTCAATTAATAAATTCTATAGTTTTCTATAAAAATCTTCTGCCTCTTTTTCAGGTTTACAGTTTTCTGGTGCATATACTCAAATTAAAAATTTTTTTTTGTATTTGTCTTCATTGTAACCATTATTATTCTTTGTGACTACTGGCAACCCTTTATGCAATTCTTATAATTTTTTTATCATTATGTTATTAGCTCTTTTGTTCTTGTATCTTTGAGTACCTATCTGTAAACCAAAATATAATCTCCTATCAGTGATTGTCCTTTCCTTTCTTCTTCGTTTCTAAACTGGAGCACTAGAATTTTCTGTAGAGATTTGTTCGCTTAGCCTATATGTTCCAGCTTCGAGGCGCCAGAGTCTCGTCTTTCGCCCTTTTCAGTCTGCTAACATACACCCATTGTACGCCATGCATTACCGGGAGACACGACGAGGACGTGGAAGTAGGATGTGTTAGTAGAGCTGACAATGGGTTTCCATGAATAATATGTCTACATTCATTTCTCTTCTTATTGTCCTTTCTTCGTTCGATGTCGATTCAATCCGTCCGGCTGATTGATATTGGGATGTCGAACGGCATGCTTTGTTTAACAAATATTGGGATACTAGCCCAATGATCCAATTACTAACCTATAAGACCAGTTTAGCTTCTTTCGCGGTAATCATTTTATTTTCTCACTACTCAGTGTCGACGAGCTTTTCCCAATTTCTATGAAGACACACCCGATGAGATAACTGGAAAACTTCCATACAAACGTTAACAATATAAAAAGGGAAAATAGCAAGAAGATGACGAAAGACGTAAAAAACTCAAATTAATAGGACTTCTCATGTTCAAGGATCATGCTCCGAAGAAGATAACTGATAAAATGAAAGTAAACAGCTAATTTTTCAGCAATATAATTTATCATTAAAGAAAATTGACATATTTCCGAGTTACAAGATGCGTTCAAGTTCTAAGATCTCCAAATTTTTTTCTGACAAAATACCCGAGAAAGTTGAAACTTTTGCTACTTCTCAACATAATCTCCGTCTAGACGTACACATTTTTTACAACATTGTCGCCATGATTCCATGTATGCTGAGAACATTTCTTTAGGTGTGTGTTTTTCCCCTTGGAAAATCGCTGAACAGCGACTCGATTTGAAAATGAGCAGCCACGGAAGGTGTTTGACATGGTCAAAAATTCACGGCGACATTATGTGTTAACACGTCTTGAGACATTGCCACCCGCGCAGCTTTATGTTCGTGGGTCAGCATTTGTGGAACCCATCTTGAAGAATCTTTCCGCATTTTTAGGTAATCATGCCAATTGGCGATGAGGGAAAAATGGATGATTACACGTTGTTGCATCAGCAATCTTTCAGTGAGTAAAACACACTGCTAAAAAATGTTCTCAGCAGCCACGGAATCATGACGACAATATCTCTTACTGTTTAACAGCTACAAAGAGTTTCGTATTGCAGAGTTAAATCCTGCATCCTTTCTTGTTAAGGAATTTGGTGATAGGAAAAAACTTATAAAGAGAGATTGAGCTTAATATCATAGCTACCTAGTTATTAGTTGCCACATATGATGGTGAAGTATGAATAGTGAAGAAGTAGAGATAGAGAACAAAGAGAGTTGTGTAGTAATACATAAATTATATAAATAATTAAAGCTCAAATAATTAGACATACAAAGTACATAATCCGATTGTATCTTTGAAAATAATGTAAAAATCTCAGTTAATAATATTTTAAAATAAGACATATCTCGCGATATCGATTAGTAAATTTGTACGTCCGATAGGAACGTGTAGATACATATACATGATGGTATTATAGATTGTAAATAACGTATTCCAAGCGTATACGCTGGAAATCGATGGCGAGTTAGAAATTGCATATTGCATGCGATATTTCTTGTCAACATCAATAAAATAAATGAACCACTCTTCGCCGAAAATTTAGAGCTATTTGTAACAGAATTGGTGATTTTTGTAAGCACTTTGGTGAAATAACAGAGAAATGCACTTAAAGCGCCCTTTAACGTTGCCATAATATTTTATGTTACTTAAATTGCTTTAATGATTTCATATTTATGCAAAAATGTCAATGTCTATTGATTTATACGGAAAACGTATTTTTAAAAATATTACTTGAAAATTATATAAAGCCTTCTTTTGTAGAATTGACAATAAAAATCTTTCCTTTAAAGAGTTACAAAATTTCAATTTTTTTTAGTTTTATAACAATCATTGAAAAAATTAAACAAAATACAGACATTACTATTATAGTTACTTTCATTTATCGTTTAAAATAATTAAACCTGAATTTTACCGATGTGTTACTATATCTATACACAAGGTATGTTCCAAATATAATGAAAACAGCTAATTTGACATCCGATGAAAGGAACTGCAACGTGCATGCGTGAATGAGAACGACTTCAGTAGCGGAGTTAATTTAGCACGAATAAAGACATGATAAAAATAATTCAAAGAATTGTTTAATTGTGATTTACATTCTGAAAGACCACACGAGCAAAACATTAAAAATATTGAATTTGTACGGACTACAATCAACAATTCAAGAAGTCCACCTAAGATTCCAATTGATTCCAATGACCACAGCCTATAGCTTTTTTCAATTTTTATTGCTCATATTTATCTATATTCAGTTATATTTGCGTTTTAAATACTTTTTCTATTTTATTGTTTTTTTTTATTAAAACTTTTGGTAACTTTTGTAGACCTCCAGAAAACTGGCAGTATAAACCCTTTTAAGAATCTATTACAGAATGTTTTTGAATTACCGGATTCGCCAAATATGACGATAGTTCAAAGTAAGACTTTTCTTCTATAAACGTTGGAACAAAATTTTTCTTATTGGTGATAGGAGCTCTGTATCTGCAGATTATAACGTGTTGCAGTTTATAGTCTGCCAGTTGCTTTTCTGGAAGGTTTTACATAAGAAAAAATTCAGAACTATTACGAACTAACCAAATTAGAGTCTAATTTATTATAGCCACACGTTGGACCTAACTTGAATCACCTAAAGTAGATTTTTTTACCAATGGCATATTTCAGGTTTCTCACAATGTTTTACGCTCCGTTATTTTATCTGGCAAAATGTATATTATGAATAGAACAACAAAATAGCTATCAGTAGCCCACTTAGATCTATAATTACTAATTATTGGATTGAAAAATTTGAAGAAATTGCCATTAAATACATCACCGATAAAATACGTGGTGTAGCTGAAATATGTTAACAATTTTGTGGTATGAAGACATCATTTCTGCAGTTCCTATAATACGATGGTTAATCAAATATAAACGAGACTTTTGATCTCGGGCGCGCAATATTAACGCGCGAGAGTTCTCGCTCCGTCAGATGTTGGGTAGGGATGTCAGGAGTGGGGAAGCAGGCGGGCGATTTCGTTCGTTCCTGTCAGTACCCCTCGTGACAATGTCTAAACAAGAGGTGCCGTCGTCAATTGCGCAGCGTGTTATCACTAAACTTCTCGCCACGGAAGTTGTAAAACCGGTTAAAATCCTGAGGAGATTGACTGCGCAGTTCAAGGAAGAGACACTGTCACGAGCTAGAGTGTTCGCATAGCACAAAAAGTTCGTGGAGGGTCGTGAGAATGTTGAAAATGAGAGCCATGACCGCCGACCTCGCACCAGCATCACCAACGAAAACATCGTCCGCGTTCAACAATTTATTGGGGGTGACAGGCGTCTGACCATCGATGAGATTGCATCTGAGATTGGAATAAGTTATGGCAGCACTTTTTCGATCATCACAGAGGAGCTAGAGTTTCGTAAGGTGTGCGCAAGGTGAACACCCTCCCTACAGCCCTGATATATCGCCCTGCGACTATCACCTATTCGGTCCTCTCAATGAAGCCATGGGAGGGTATAGATTCGACAGCGATGAGGAGGTTGAGGTCTATGTGCGCAATTGGCTGGAAACACGACCAACTTCATTCTACGAGGAAGGCATTTCGAAATTAGCTACACGTTGGAAAAAATGTGTTTCTAAATCAGGAGATTATGTAGAAAAATAATCTGCTACTCTTTTGTTTCAAGTTCAAATAAAATATTTTTTAAAAAATAAGTCTCGTTTATATTTGATTCACCCTCGTACCTTAATTTCATACTTTCAAATATAGAGTGTTTGTCTACTAATGCGTGTTGCACTGATCGTAAAAGGTAATAATCTATTGCGGCTAGATCTGAAAAGCACACAGGATGCGGAAGAATTTCTCATTGAAGATCTCGCAATGTTTTGTTACCGCCAAAGCAACATGAGGCCGAGAGTTATCGTAAAAAAGAATCACTATTCGGCGTTTACTAGCTATTGCAAGCCTCTCCCGGTGAAAATTCTCATTCAAACTTTGCAATTGTTGTATGGAGTGGTCCCCAGTAAGGGTTTCTTTCGATTTGAAAAATTTGTAGTAGACCACGGTCTCCTGGTCCCACCCGATACAGGACATAACCTTGTAGTTAAAGATATTGGGTTTTAACGGTGAAGATGGTTGTCCAGGATTCAAATGTTATTTAATTAAATTATACGACGGCAATAATATTGTAATTAAAGCCCATAATGAAATACTTGATCACGTGAAGAATTATATCGAACAACTCTTTAAGGAACGCGTTTCAAAAATACTAAAATTCGAAATTACACAGGCGATAAAACATAGAAAAGTAGGAAAAGCACTCGGCTTAGATGGTGTGTATATAGAAGTTATAAAGCTCTTTGATGAGGATAGTATTGACTATATAATAAGATAGCTTTATCCCTATCCCTAAGAAAGTGAATGCTAACCATTGCGATCAATACCGTAAGATCAGCTTGATAAGTCAAGTTACGTTTCAAGATATTCTTAAAAATAATACTGGCTAAAGTACACAGAGCATGTGAAAAATACTTGAGCTGTCAATTCGGATTCCGACAGGGGTTTAGTACTACAGAAGTGCTTTTTGGCCTCACGGTGCTACTCCGAAAATACCTGGACCAGAGAAAAAACATAACAAAAGTGTCATCAACATATCGTATCCAGCAGGTAGGTTTAAGGTGAAAGGAGGCGAGGGCTTTTGTTTCAAAATCGGTCATAAAAAGGTTAGCAATGAGAGGTGAAAGTGGGGAACCCATGAGAGCACCATTAGTTTGGCGGTAAAATTTATTTTGGAAGGTAAAGTAAGTATTGGATAGGCAATGGTTTATTAGGGGGAGGATATTGTTATTTATATTATACGTTGACTTTAATAATTGTAAGGTATCAGGAATTGGGATGTTTGTAAACAAAGAAACGACATCAAAGCTGACCATGATGTCACCTTTGCGTATAGGGAAGGTTTTCAGGTCACACGAAAGCTCAGTCTTATTCAAAGACTCATAGCTCTCCTTGGGGAGTAGGCAGATTAAGACCCCTAGTGAAGAGTTAACCTCTTGAAAATGGCATCAAAGCCGATGCCGAAACGTCGAGAATTTTCCCAAAATAGACGCGGTTCATCCCGTGAACTAAGTTGTTTAAACATAGTTAATATATATATATATGCTTTATCAATTCTGAAAAAGCATTCAACTGGGTCAATCATAGCGAACTAATAATTTTCCTTAAAAATAAAAACATAAACAAAAACAATACAAATATTACTAGAACACTTTATAAACAACAGGCGGCATTTGTTAAGGCCGGAAACGACAACACAGAAAATACCCTTATAAAATACGGTGTGAGACAGGGATGTGTACTGTCACCCCTATTCTTTAAGGTATACTCGGATGCTATTTTTTTTCATGCTTTACAAGACTCAAATGACGATATCAAAGTAAACGGACAAATTATAAACAACCTACGCTATGCGGATGATACCGTTGTAACTGCTGGCAGTCTGGAACCGCTACAACGATTAATGAACAGAATATCGTCTGAAGGAGATTAACCATAATTGAAAATTAATATTGACAAAATAAAGGTGATGGTTATAAGTAAAACACCGAGTGAGCCGAGTAAATCCCTTCTTATGCAGAAAAGCTATTAGACATGTCCCAAAGTTTAAGTACCTCAACTGTTGGATAAGTGAAGATTTAAATCCGGACACGAAAATAGTCTGCCGAATAGAATAACCGAGAAAAATATTACACAATATGAGAAAACTACTAACCAACAAAAGCCTTAACCTGAAATTAAGATACGACATTGTTAAGGATTATGTTTATGTAGTTTATGTGTTATGAGGCCGAAACGTGGACTTTAAAGCCAATACGCCTAATAAACTAGAAGTATTTGAAATGTGAGTCTCCAAAAAACTACTAAAGGAACCCCAAACTGCCCATATGACCAACGCTCAGGTTGTAAGACAAATGAATAGAGATAGAAAGCTCCCGACTATAATGAAGCGAAGAAAAGTTCTATATCTTAGCTACATATTCTAAAACACAAAGTACCTATTTCTAGAGTTGATTATAGAGAAAAAAAATTGAAGGAAAAAGGAGTATAAGCACGAAGAAACATTCGTGGCTCAAAATCCATTGCCAACATCCATTGATCGATATGGTACTTTAAGAATAAGAAAAAATTTTCCATTTTTCATCTTCCCTCACAGTACAAAACAAGAAACTCTTTAAACTGCTTAAAAACAAATAAATCGCGATGTTCAAGCGACAACTCATGTGGAACCCATTTTTATTTCTTCTGGATTTTCCCATCGCATGTAAACAGTCCAAAATTGTGGATTCCACAACATCTAATACCCCTGTATGTTCCTTGAGTATTTAAGTCGGGTTTTCATTTAATAGCGTCTGTAATTGAGTGGTTTCGAACTTTATTGTCTGACCTGAGCGTTCCTTGGCCTTTACATCAAAATCACAAATTTTAAAACGCAAAAACGAAAATCTGCAGTCTAGATACGATAGAGCTTTACCGCCATAAGCTTCTCTACAAGCTTTTGATAATCTTTAACAACTGTTTTTTTTTTCAAATCAAACATGAAAATCAGCGAATGTCGAAAATGCATTTTACAACGTTTCTATTCACACATAAAAACAATGAATAATTAAATAAAATAGAGGCAAAACTATCACATGCTACACAAAAATGTCAGAACTATCGACATGACATTATTGAGATTTATGCTAACAATTAGCTTTTAATTATTTATGAACCAAGACACCTATTATTGTTAATCTCTATCTTCCTTGCCTTTAGATGCTCTTGTGTATTTATATATATATATCATTTTTTGGTTATTGTTATTAGACTATGTAATTTAAAAATATGTTTTACGATCTTCATAATGCTGCTAATTGAATGCTTGAAAAAAAATTTAAGATAAAAGATACGAAAAATATAAAGAAAATAATTTGTCTTAGTTTGTGTAGAATGTATAATTATGTAAATAATGTTAAAGTATAACACAAAACAGACTACAAACTCTCTTATTAAGTAACATTTTAGTGGTATAAATACTTTCTAATAAATTTTATTCCGAAAATATTTGCTTAAATATTCATTGCGTAGGAATTTGAGGTTCTCGCTTAAAAGTGCCCATTTATTAGGCGCACCGCGTTGGCGCTTAATACTTGTAGCCGCCACTTCGACCGCAACTTGGTCCTAAACTTAAATTTGTATAAGTTGGGGATTCGATTACTTGTAGTGCCAACTGTAACTGAACACTATATTAGAGGCATCGATTTTCTTAATTAACCCTGGAAATCCAATGTTTAGCGGCCATCGAGGCTAGGTTTGCACCCTCTTCTCGTTCAGGCCCGGAGGCAATTTGGACGCACTTAATTAGAAGTGGAACTACACTCAGAGGCACATCCTCCGGAAACGTATGCAAAAATCTTCAAAACCGCTTCTTTGCCTGCCTTCTTTCTCTTTAGACAAAATGAAACACATAAAACGCCCGCTAGTAAAGTAGAAAATATTTCCATGAACTTCCTCCTCCTTTTTAATTTTATTTTTAATAACAAACAAGGAAATTTTGTCTACATTTTTAAGTAAATAACCGGTATGCGGCACCCATTAAATAAATCCTCCTTATAAATTTAACCACGTAATTAATTGATTACAACATACAATTAGTTACAAAGCTAATTACGCAGAGATTATAAGCGTATATAATTAATTGTCCTAAGCTTAAGTAAAAATTACCAGTGATTAATGTTCTTTTTAGTAATATTTAAATACATTACGAAAACTGAGGGTCATTTGCAAGGCAGTAGGCGATTCAAATCAAATATAAAATAGAAATACAATTTTTAATTTGTACAAAGTTACTTTTCTGGTGATTCAAAAGGACATTTTCCCCAGCAGATAGACCATTTTTGATCTCGTTATCGTAAAATCGAATTGGTTATGACATCTATCGATCGCATAGAAACGTGAAATATCTGTGTCTCTTTTAGGGGCCAAAACAAATAACAATTGACATAAGAGAACAGGCACTCCAATATAGCCCAAAACAAATCCAAAGTTTGGACGACCGTATAAATCCGAGCGTTGAGCACTGCCGCAGATTATTCCGACCTTAGAAGAAATTTCAGCAACAGTCAATTATAAGGGTTATTTTTTTTTTCAAGGTCCGATTGGTCGTTAAATGAAAATTTTCAGTCGGAAGCAAAAAAATTTTATATGGAACAATGTGATACAACATTAAACTACTTTTCGTCGTTCCGATTCATACATTTGTCGTAGCGTGGTACCAATTTTCCAATACCTTCATCTTATAATGCATCCGCCTGTGTATTCAGCCAATTCTGTACGCCGGTCTGCAGCTCGTTGTCTGTGGCGAAAGTTTGTCCTGCTAGCCAACGTTTCATGTGGGCAAAGAGATGAAAATCTAATGAAGCCAAGTCAGGACTCTATGGTCGGTAATCAAAAACTTCTCATCTAAAACGCTGCAGGAGGATCGTTGTTGCAACTGCAGTGTGCGGCCGTGCATTGTCCTGAAGAAGGACAATGCCTGACGACAACATTCCTCTTCTCTTGTTCTGAATTGCCCTTCGAAGACGTTGAAGAGTCTTGCTGTACAAAGCTGCAGTGGTGCTTGTGCCACGTGGCATGAATTTCACCAAAAGAACACCTTTACGGTCCCAAAACACTGTAGCCATACACTTTTTGGTGGAATATGTGCGCTTGAACTTCACTGGTTTACGACTCAGGGGATGTGAATGCATCCACTGTTTGGATTGCTCTTTCATTTCTTCAGTTTTGTAATGAACCCATGTCTCATCTCCTGTGACAATTTTGTCCAAAAACTCATCTCCGTCGTAATGGTAGCGCTGGAGGAATGTTAATGCGGCGCTGAGTTTTGTAATGGTCAAACAGCATCTTGGGAGCCCATCTCGCGCAGAGTTTACGGTACTCGAGTCTTTGACCCACAATGGTATAGAGAGCTGACCGTGAAATTTCCTGAAACAAATCACTCAACCCAAAAATTGTGAACCGACGATTTCCGCGAATCGCCTGATCCACGCGCTGAACAAGATCATCGGTTGACACTGGCTACCTGCCCTGGCCGCCTGCATCATGAACAAAGTTCCTGCACCATTTCCGCACTTTGCTGTCACTCATAAACGTTTCTCCGTACACTTTACTCATTCGTCTATGAATTTCAGCTGCATTGTTTCCTTCAGCATGCAGAAATCAAATGACTGAACGCAATTCACATTTGGCGAGAGCCTCTATTTTTCGAAGTATGTTTATGTGCTCCCTGCGTATTCAGAAATGAGAACCGCGAATCGACGCGTTCCTAGGGCCAACTACAGACACAGCGCAACACGTCTGGGCACAGACCTAGCGGATTTTCCCCGAAGCTTTCCTTTAGCGACCAATCGGACCTTGAAAAAAATAGCCCTCGTATTAGTCATCCCTAAAACAGTGACGAATTATACAAATATTCTTCTCGGCCACGTTGGTCCCCAAAGAACCTTGGTAATCTTTATTTTTAACAGCTTCTTGTTTTTTTAGAATTTATTTATACCACGCTTACATTTGTCCCTCTTTAAGGATGTTGTCTCCAAATTATGCCTTAAGCCTCTTAAAATTCCAGACGATTGTACATTCTCTGTTATAATAATCTTGATAATAATCCATTAAGTAACTAAGAGGAGTACCTCTTATTTTGAATCATGAGAAGTATTTTACTGAAAGAATCCCTTAAGCATCCTTACTTGCAACGCTCAGAAGCTACTCTTTTCTCCGTACATTTGACGGGGCACAGAAAAACAATTTTGATTTATATTGAATTCACTCAGGTATTAATAAATTTTCGAAATCATCTTCCTAAAAGGTGTTCTATAAAGGGCAACAAATTTTAAAATTTCAATAAACTAGTTAAATTTTCATAAATGTGGTTATATTTAACATAATCGTAATTAGTAAAATTTTCCATTTACATGTGAAACACGATAGTATATGTCAACCTGCACTGGGTCTGCATGGATTTATGCGTTTCTCAAAATTACTAATATATCTCTCGCAGATGTCTAGCGCAATGCCTCCAATCACGTGTATCATTTTCACCTTCAGTTCCAAAATTTGTTAGCGTACACTTGTGATTTTACAATCCCCTATAAGAAGAAATCACAGAGTATAAGGTAGTAGAATCTTGCCATCTGTTCTAAACACCATGCAAAGAAATCGTTTGTTGAGAGAATTTTTTAGGGAATAAGACAACTCTCTTACGCAAAGTATGGTAACGGAGCCAGAGATCGTCAATCTCCATATCTTCAAAAGTAGCCCACAACCGATTGCATATCATGTTATGGTAACGTTTTCCATTGACGCTAACGGCAGTTACCTCACCGTCTTTAAAGAAAAATGGCCCTATTACCCCATCTGCCTAAAAAACACCACACAGTCGTTCTTCGTAAATGCATTTTTATTTTCCGAAATTCTGCATTTCAATTTGTTAACGAACCTACTCAAGTGAAAGTCAGCCTCTTCATTAAAATTTTTCATCCGTTACTAATTTTTCAACGACTCATTCAGCAAATTGTCTTCGTTTCTCATTGAGCAAGCTTAAATTATTACGTCAATTGGATTTTATATGGAGATCGTCATGAATATTTGATGTAAGAAAGTTATCGGAATATTCAACTGCTGTGAACATCGGTGAATCTATTTTATAGGACTCACAGTGACACTATCTTGCACAATAGCGATTTGCTGCTCTGTCCAATGAGACAGATTCCTCCCTGGTGATTTCACCGTTTTCACTGAAACAGTTGCCTCAAACTTCCTCATTAGTCTTCGAATTGTAGATTAGTTGGGTACCTTATTTCTCCTGAGAATCGCACTAAGTTTTTGCACTATCTGCATGGCACTTTTCCCGCTTTGGTAAAATGTTTTAACAATAAGAACACGATGCACCCTTGTAAACTGTTCTATGACAAAAACGCACCAAAACAAATTGATATACTGGAAAATAGCTCAATGTTAAATCAATCAGAGTAATGATAATGGATAACAGGCCCGTCAACTTCAAAACAAAAATTCCGCTCGATTCAAATTTGACGTCCTTTATGAGCAGTATTTTAGTGCCATTTCTTTAAAGTGCCATCATTTTTTTAAAGTTACTTAAAAGTTCAATTATAGTGGAAATATCATAAGCAAATGCTTGTGGCTATTAAGTATCTGCACAATCATAATTTCTTTAAATGATAGGACCAATCTGCCTTTAGACAACCCAGAAGCATACTCCAATATCCAGTTGTAGTTTATATAAAATAACTCTCAACAGTTTTATATCAGTTTTGTTATAGAGTTTTTAAGAGTGTAGTTAAAATCAATAAGTTAAACAAAATGACAAGTTTAAACTTGGAAACGCGGTTAAAAGACTTTTTAAACGGTCTATTAGATTGTTAATTAGCAAAGTTTAAAAAATAAACGAAAAAAAGAAGAATTTCAACATAAATCTTTTAAAAACAATATGAGTCACAAATTGTAATTAAGAAAGACAGAGAATTTTACTAGAAAACACCCCCTATGCTTCTTGTTACAAGCCTTTGAAGTTCACACATAGTTTTATAGGAACGATTTTAGAATAAGCTATCTCTACTTACTATAATGTGTTTAACACCCTTCTAGTTCCCTTTTTACATCCTTGATAGACGACTGGGGTGCGCGTACGGGCGTTTTTGCAATGAAAACTCCCGCGCGCCGGGTTGTCGCCTGTTAAAATACGTGGCAGTGTAAAGCACCAAAGGGCTAGCAAAGGAAATACAAGGGTCGTAGACGAGTGTCATAAACAAATTAGAGGGCATTGCACAAATTTACACTAAAATAATTATTAAAATCACTTGCGAGAGTACAAAAACATCCAATGTAGTCGCACTTCAAAGAGTTGTAACAAAGGATACAGGGGGTTGTAGCCGAGTTACAGAGGGTGGAAGAAATTTTCTGAATAATAACAAACATTTTCATACCAAAGCACTTTTATAAAATAACTGCTTCAAGTGCGTCAAAATACTAAACAATTACCTTAATTGGAAGTATAGAATTCTGTAGCACCGTAAATATATTTTTTAAAATAGATTTTCCGGTGAGAAAATTTATATAAAATTTAATAGTACCAAAGAATGAAAGTAAAGACAATTGGGCAAATAAAATGTATGACTTATAGTTCCTATGAAAACACGAAAATATTATTTACCGCTATCAGTCTCTCCAAATCAATCAGCGTTAGATATTGTAATTTACTGTCCCATTATGGAGACGATGTAAAACTTCTAGTACTGTTTTTTTGACATTGAAATATAGTTTTGCGATATTCTTCAAAAGTCTATCTTTCAACTTTATTATGCCCAATAAGCTCTATGATTTCACTCCATAACGGTATGTTATCTTAATGGTTCTAGTACAGCACCATGCCTAGTGACATAAAGACTACATATACTTAATAGTCAGAAACTGCGGCGTAGATTAAAGCAGATTGGTATGTTTATTGTATAATTGTTGCTGTTAGAAAGACTTGGAGCTCTCCGTGGTTTTAAATCGCTTGTCCTGACTCGAATTTTTATGGTTTTTCTGAATGTTGCACTGACATCAATGTCGAGGTAGCTAAATTTTCGGCCAGGATGAACATAATAAATATAAGCAAAATGAAGGTAGGTTTATAGGATAGGAATAAAATATTTGTGATAATGGGTGGTAGTGTCATAGACGGAGCTAACTAATATTTACAAGTATATATTATAATATAAAGCCAGCGTGGTCCCGTGGTTGAGGGGCGGACTGCGATGCTGACGGACCCGGGTTCAATTTCCAGTGCTCTCTGATGCCTGGCGGGTGGCCTACTCAGTCACTAAAAATAATTGAGTACCTGCGTTCACTCGAACAAGGGGTAATAATGGCGGTCGTCTTAGGCGCGGTGCTTGCCACATCGCCCGGCATCAAAGATGGTGCGCTACGACCGGGGAGAGAGAGCGAACGTATGAGAGCCTTAACCTCTCAGTTCGCAGGCCGTGCTTCCACGCGGGGAGTAGAGCCTTACCATTATTATTATTATTATATTATAATATATATTTTTCAATAAATAAATTGCCTGACAGGATAATTACAATTAAGATGACTTGTGGTTAATGTTCAGAATATTTGTTTAATGAGTTTGTAACAATGATAGCAGTTTCAATGTGTGTCGTACCATCGTATTGTAGCATGGCTGAGATCAGCATAACATCAATTTGATGCTGCTCTATAAATGTTATAATTTCAGTTCCATGTTGTAGGCCGTTGACCTTCCAGAGTGTAATCTTAAGATATTGATCCTTCCAGATATTTTTGAAACAAATAATGTTACCAAGTTTAACCCTTAAATGACACCGGGGTCTAAACGACCCCAGATATTTTCAACGATCTGTACTTCTAAGGCTTCACCAGAAATTAGACTTATGACTCCATCTATTTTTAGTTGGACAGTTAGACTACCTGTTCATACATTTCCGACAGGTCGGTCTCTCACTAAGTGCCGGGTGGAACTGTGAAAAATTAGGATGGTATTTAAAATATCCCAGTGTGTCATTTACGTGTATTTTCGTGCATAGCGGAGTAAAATTTTTCTGAGTATTTTAGTGTATAATCCATTCATTCAGTCATACATTCAGTCGTTTGTTGTGTATTGTGTTTGTTTGTAAGCACACATAGAGGGAGAGAGGGGGAGAGAGGGAGAGAGGAGAAGGGGGGTGGGGGAAAGAAAAAATGAAATTCTTTTTGCAAATCGACTTAATAATTTAGACGAGGAAATTATTCCTGGTCCCGTCGGTCCCGCGAAGGTTTGAATGCGATCGAACAAATTTGAAAATCGCTGATGTCAGATAAAATGTTTGATAAGATAAGGAAACATAGGTATCGTCAAATTATCAATCTTCTCACCATCACAGGCATGTTCCTGTTAAAATTAGGTGTGGATTATGTTCACGCAAGAATAGCCGAAAAATGAAAGAGCAATATCCTTCGTGCATTCGGCCGATGTGCGATGCACTATAGAATAGCAAATAAATATGTGAATATTTAATTTCTCACTTATACCTGTAATCATTTTTTATGTCTAATTTTGTAATAAACATCAGCATATATAAATTTCCTGCGTTCGAAAATTTTCCAATAATTCCGACTTTATTCCTCAAAATAAATATACTTCTTTGAGGGTTCATATTTACTAGAAGATAGGCAATTTTTTCTTAAATATTTTTATTTTAATATAAATAAGAAAAAAAATAACACAATAGTGATCTACGTTGGTAGAGAAAAGGTTGAATTTTCAGATCAAAACGTTAATAACCTCAAAAGTATTTGCATATTTTTGACCTGGGGTCCAAAAAAAAACCCATGTGTCAAATACGTGATTTTTCTAACGTGTCATTTAAGAGTTAACATAAATAAAAAATTCCATAAAGCTCTGTATCATGTTTAAGCTCATATATATTATTTTATTGTTGTGGTGGTAGGATAATTTGTTGTTTGGAAGCGGTGTTTACGATTTGTTATTGACAATTTGGACACACATAACTAAATACATGATGTTTAGCGTTTGTTTTTTTCTATAGTCAAAGAAATGATTTTCGTTGGATGCATCTGTTATAGGTGCCTAGATAATTGTCATTACAGTATGTACACCTGACAACAGGACCTCGTTTTATATAGACATTGTGTAGTTAAGTGGTTTTCTGTACATTTAAAACAACCAGGCTAGAAGATTTTTGCACGTCCCTGGCCCTGATGCCTAACACACTGAGTATGAGAAAATTAAAAAATCACTATTGGGTGTAAAATTGATTTATGTTGTTCTTGTTACTTGAAATCAGTTTTAATTCGACATAAAGTAATGGTAGTTGATTTTGATAGTTCGCTCTCTAATATTAAAGGTATTTGTAACTATATATTCATACGAGAGGTTGCTCACAAAAAAGTATTTTTGGTGTCTTAGGCTGCAAGTAAGATATGCAAAACGATTCTGAAGATAGGCAACCAAGCGTACGCTCAGAGCTTAGCCACGCCACATTTTATATCAGCTGTCTTTGTTTACTTTCTGTTCACATGGATAGTAGATTCTTCAATAGCTTCTTTTAAATTTTAGATCAGTTGCACGATTAATATTTTGGAGAAAACTCTAAAAGTTTGTCCTTAGTAATTTTTGTGTTTGTCATCAGATGTCTTAGGCATTACTTTTACATAGTCCTTATATTATACCCATTTTTCCGGTAGTCCTAATAACGCCAAACGAAATTTTATTCCTTGCACAAACATTTTTGATCCTCTTGATTAGTACCTTGGTCTATATTTTTTTAGTATTTTCATGGTCAAAATTCATTTAACAATTTGGTTTATTTATCTATTATTTAGCGATTTGCGCTTACTTTTAGTGTTCTTTGGGATTATCTGGTCTTCCATGACGTTTTCTGACTTCTACTAATTCCAATATTGTTTTTGGGGAGCTTGAGATCAAACTTGTAGTCTGAGATAAGAATAATATTATCTTCTTTGCGATCTGCCTTGAATAATAACAAATAGAAGTTTTTATGTTGGTCTCTTGACAATATGACCACAATATTCTGTTGTTCGTCTTTAATGATGCCAATGATTTCTCTGTTTCTGTGCATGAGATGTAGTTCTCGCTCATTTAAGATACGAGATATCTATGAGAGTTTTAGAATTTTCACCATAGCTGGAAAGGTTATTACTAATGTCCAAGTTTTGCAACCATACATGACATTATAACATCCATAGAAATATTTCTGTTGCATAAAGCCGTTTTCCACTTCACAAAAATTTTGTGCAAGATTTGGGTACCTGTTAATATTTCTTCGTCTAAACTTAATTCCCCAAGTTATTAAAAATGCATCATTAAGACTTACTTTTTTTATTGTTAACAGGTAGTGATTAAAGAACAAATTTGAAAGATCCCGGCATCAAACAAAGCAGGCCGGTAGTTTCAGCAACTTGCCTTTATTAAGGAAACTATAAAAGTTTATTTAAAATCATATATTTCAACTGCTTTTTATTTGTGCAATTTTAAAATAATCACCACTTATAGTGATTACTAAATGCAAAATCAAATAAGTAAGGACAACTGATCTTTTGGCTCCGGCGATAACGCTCCGCTGAAAGACAGCGTGAATTGATAACGCAATAAAAATGTTTATTTCGCCAACATCAACACCCCTACTATTTTATCTCGAGATCTTTGTTTTAATTTTTTGTATTGCTTTCCTTTTTATTTCTTTTACAAATAGAAGCTCCCTCTGCAGCATGCTAAGTGCTTTTAAGTAATATAAAAACCTCAAATACAGACGAGAGTAATTTAAAGATCATAAAGAAAAGTCTCTTAGCTTTTAGGGCATAAAACTCTACGGGGATTGTTCAACAATTTTTTGCAATTATCAAATTTTAAACGTTTATGAATAGGCAGTACAATTAATAAAAACAAAGAATTTCCAATTAAAACTTAAAATTGACATGAAAGTTCAGTATTGTCTCAAAAACTTAAACATTAATTGAATGTTACAAACACAAAAATTAGTGATTCAGAACTTTCATTTTTTAACAAAACTACTTTTAGAATAAATTACGTTATTGAAAAAGCGTTCAGATTTACGATAACATTTTAGCATACATGAGTAGCATCTTGCAGCATAACTCCTGAATCGTTCCTGGCTTATTGAGAGATAAGTGATTTAACCCCACAGAAAGACGTTTAAAGGAATCAAATAAAAAAAAACACAACAAGTAGTTAATCATCGCTTGATACTTATCGACAATTGATGCTCGAGCTTCAATGCTCTTAATCGATAGGGTCTGATGACTCGTCTAGCCCACAATCCGCAGCAAACTAACTTTTCCTGGTTCAATAAACATTTAAAAATTTTAAGGGTTATTTTCTTCTAGTATAAAAAATTTGTTTGTTTATAAAACTATTTGGTCAAACAATGGACCTCATAGTTGAAAGTAATTTTTCGGAAGTCAACTTCAGGCTACTGTAAAGCTTAGCCAACTTATGGCACAACAAATGATCGTTCGGCTTGAGCTCCTGCGTTAATGAGGTCTTATACGGGTGGAGGCCTAAATCTTTATGCAGAATTCGCCAAATGGAGGCCTGCAAAAGCGAAGTGTTTGGACTATCATACTCATTATTACAATTTTCTCGTTTGGCAGTTGACCCAAAGCTTCCGACGAGATGGGCGGATAATTTTCACGAAGAATACGTGAGAATTACAAAACGCGATTTTTCGTAACGTTACCCGCTAAGACTTTCCATTTCCTTTTAAGATTTTTTATTGCATCCTTTGAAGTAGACAAAGCTTTTGTACCTTAATTTCGATTTTTTTTTGCATAATTATTTCTAATTTAATAATCTCATCATTTTCCTTCATTACTTTATTAATAATAATTGGTAATCATTCAATTTTGTTATATAAATTTCCTTATATTAGCAGGATGGAAAGAATGAGGTGAACCCTCTTTGACATCAAATAAATTTGATGTATACTTTATTTGTAGAAAATATAATACTCATTTTTACTTAATTATTTAACTTACAGAGTTAAGGCTATTTCTAACAATAATAACTAACCAACATCTATATAGTGTATGTATCTAGTGTGCTTTATAACAACTGTAAGCACTAAAAATGGCTTCTAGGAATTAAACATTTTTAGACCATTTAACAAAAGAAAATTTCGTTAAACAAAAATATTACTTTAGATATGTAATCTTAATATTATAAAGTTACTGCCGTTAGTACATTAGAGATAAAATAAATAACTATTTTTTTATATTAAGCAACTATAGAAAATTTAAACGTTCAAAATTATCATTTTATTTTAAAAAATTTAATTTGTGCAATTTTTCCTGGCCTGAAATATTATCTGTTATGCAGGAGGTAAATTTCAATAATTAGACCAAATTTGAGCCAAAACAACGCATTTATTTTATTCCACAAAGGTCTACAGAAAAATATAGAGCAATATAAGAACGCAAAAAAAATGAAAGGTTAAAATTAAGGTACAATTGAAGGAGCTACATGAGAAACCTAAACCACTACTGAAGAATATTTTTAAGCCAATGACTTAACGAGAATCATCAAGATAAGGCCTACTGTGGACACTCGTTTGAAGTTGCCAAAAAATATGATACAGATAAAACAAAGGAGTTATTTTTTAAATATATTGTCTCTGTGCATTTTAACACGCTTACTACGTCTCCAAATTAGCATTTTAATTTGCTTGGAAAATACTTTGAAGTTTTATCCACAAAATATTCCAAAACAGACTTTTGCAACACTCCATCGTTAAACTTTCTTCATTAAAAGTTTTCGTTAATTTAAAAATAAGTAGTAGTCACTGAAGACTAGACTTGGGAAGTAGGATGGATGATGAAGCTCTTCAAAACCAAGATAATTTGGCAACATAGGCAAATGTGGTTTTACGGGTAGATATGCTATCATCCAGAAGATGGACAGTTCAACTTTACATGTCACTTCTCTTTTTTCTGGTTATTTGCCACTGTATTCTTTTTCTTAAAATCAATTAGCAAAATACGTTCTAAACCTAAGGTAATTAGGTAATCAATGGTAACTTTTATTTTCCAAAATTGGTTGACCTGCACATGGTTCTTCTTCAGCGCTTTCTCAGGTAGAAAATGTTAAATGTTTACCTTGTGCGTCCAATGATGTGGCAGAAACCGAAAAATAAAATTATACGTGGTCGCTGATTTGGTATTAGTCTCATCTAAACGAATCCATAAAATTGTAAATAAAAAAACTGTATGTAAAATGAATCTCTCGGCACGTTACTGTACTTTTCTAAAAAGAAAATGGTCTATCATACAAGTGAAAATATTTAATATTTTATTCTAAATATATAGCCGTCCTTATAGTACGAGTAGCTTGATCAAAAAATGTTACTAACGTTCTAATGACCTTGTGCGGACAATCCCATATGGCGAAGCTATAAAAGGCACTTGATTTGTGATATAATAACTTGATGTAATTAAAATCAAGATTTAAAGTGAGAAATATTTGTAGTCATATTCTCCCCACACCCATAACCAATTCCTTATATTTTTGAAATGTACCTAAATACATATATAAGAAACATTTGCGATTTGTTTCTCTCCACTCCTTTGAATGGCCTTGTCCATTTAGCTGAAATATTAATCAATACATATATGTGCAAAATTTTATTTAAGTCCCATAAAAATTGTCAAATATTATAAAAGTTTGGCAAATGTTGATTAGCGGAATGTGCACTAAGTTGGAGAAAGTTTTTGGTTGTATAATTGATTAACATTACCACAACTCTACTACAAAGCGGGTATTCCAACGAATTCTTAATAATTATCAAAAGCTCCAGAGCCTAAGGCCATCTTAACCAATAGAATTATCGATAAAATAAACCGTATATTAATGAGACTTCGAGACCATTAATAAAATAGCTGACTTTATCTATTAAGTCAAGAATCAGTGCCCTAACAAAGTAGATAAAATACCTTGTGGAGGCTGCCAACGAAGCTCTACAGGTCAAACCAAACGTGTAATTGTAACAAAACTGATTACAATATTAATTTTTCCCTTTCCAAAACAATAACTCTTATATCCCATCGCAACAGCAGAATTTAAATTGAAATATTAATGTTTCAATACAAGAGATGATAACCAACTCTTACTTGTTATTTGAAAACCCCTCATTACGTATCATCAATAATTATGCAACAGCTTCACATCAACATTTTTTCCGATCCAATGCATCTATCACTAAATAAAATTATTGCTAAATCTTCAATACCAAACCTAAAATTCAAAGCAGGACACATAAAAAATCAGTCTTCTTCTAAGAGTCATAAGTTCCTATTGAGAGCATCAAACTGACAGTGAAAAATTATATTGTTTTTAAAATGGCACCAAAGCAGATACCAGGATCAAATATAAATCGTAAATGAGGGGAACATAAGGGAGAGAGGCATCTAGGCGTTACAGGATAGCTGATTTTTTTGACAGAGCAAGAGGTACCCTCGTCTGTTGCACAACGGATTATTATCGAGTTTCTCGTTGCCGAAAAAGCTCAAGGTACAGTTTAGAAATAACACTATTAAGAGAACTCAAGTGTACAAGTGGCATAAACAATTTTTGGGAAAATGAAAAGCAGTTAAAAATAATAATGACTCAGGTCGCCCAATAATCAGCGTTGCTGAAGAGAATATTCGTATTTTTTGTTTCTGTTTAAAAGATGACTACCGACCGACAGTTGCGGAGATTGCCATTAAGCTATGCCAATACTCAGTAAATTAGAATGTTATTCTCCTTTGCGGCAACACTTAGTCCCATAAAGCGGCTCTAACTAGACAAAAGAATTCTTTTTAATTAATTTATTAACTATTAACTAAAGACTTACAATAAGCAAATTTAATGTGTGAATTGAGGGTTGAGTAGTATGCATGTGAGTTAGGGTCCAGTGGCCTTAACTCAGTGTTATCTTAAAATATATTTGTTGCTTATATTTATAATAATAATAAAAACATTAACTACAACTAAAGTCTATTTGGCAGGTCAAGGGGCTTTAATCTGTTTAGTCTTTGAATGTTGTCACTAGTGTCCAACAGTTTGATCACTAAGACGTTGCTATGATGTTCTAGTTTATTTAGATATTTAGCACTAAACTTTCTAATAGTTTCCTTAACTGTGTCCACTTTCACATCACTCATTATGTCAGCATTCCTCACAAAATACGGAGCATCGCACATAGCACGTAGGACTTTTGACTGATATCTTTCGATAATTTGGATGTTAGTGTTGGCTGCAGTTCCCCATAGTTGGACACCATAAGTCCAAATTGGTTTGAACGCGACGTTGTAAACTAACAATTTATTCCTAAGAGACAATTTGGATTTTCTGCCCAGTAGCCAGTAGTGTTTGCTAAATTTGGTGCCAAGTTGTTTTCTTTTATTCCAAATATGTGGCTTCCATGTCAGCCCCTTATCAAGGTGCATTCCTTGACCTCTGTTACTTGAGATAATGGATTGTTCTTAATGAAAACTTGTGGTGAGTTGCCTCTATACTTTGTGAACGTAATTTGGTATGGTTTAGACTCATTTATTTTAACTCTCCACTTCTTGGTCCAATTTACGATATCATTTAAGTGATTTTGTAGCGTTCTTGCAGCTGTGACTGGGTCTTTATGTTTCACCAAGATTGCTTTATCATCCGCAAAAGTAGCTGTGAGCGACTGATCATTGGTAGACATGTCAGCTGTAAAAAGGATGTACAAAAGGGGTCCGAGGACGCTCCCCTGTATCTAATTGGATGTATTTTAGTTAGCGTTTCATCATATTTTATCTGGAAGTATCTTTCTTCTAAGTATAATTGAATTATAATATAATATGAATGTGGTAGCGATCTTTTCAATTTATACAGCAGGCCATCGTGCCACACCTTATCGAATGCTTGGCTTGGCTTGTCGTCGAGGAAGACTGTTGTGCAGTAACTGTTTCTTCGAAAGATTGATTTATTAAGTTGACTACACGATGGACCTGCTGTATGGTTGAATGCTCCCTTCTAAATCCAAACTGATGCGCTGGAATCAAATTCATCTCTTCGATGATTGGCGTAAGTCTTTTGGCTAGCAATTTTTCTAATAGTTTACCAAGTATGGATAGTAAACTAATTAGCCTCTATGAAGCAGCCTCGTTGGGTAGTTTCCCAGGTTTTAATATAAGAATCACTTGAGCCACCTTCCAGAGTAACGGAAAGTACCCTAAACGCAGGACTGAATTGAATAAGATTGTAATCATAACAAAGCCTTTGCGAGGAAGTTCCTTGATTATCTTTCCTGTTATTTGATCAATTCCGGGGGCCTTTTTTGGATGTAGATCATTTTTAACCATATCTTTAACTGCCTTAACTGAGAAGAGCTTTGGCAGTGGGGCCAATTGATATGGTGTGTGGAAATAATTCTTTATTTCAGCATCTTCTTCTGGTGTTAAAGAAGAGGGCAAAGGTTAAAAAACGTTACTAAGATACTGAGCAAAAACACCCGCCTTATCCGAATCAGTGCGTGCCCAACTGTTGTCTTCTTTGCGTATTGGGGGAATTGGTTGATGCTGGTATTTAATCCTTTTGGTTGCTCTCCACAAAGCGTAGTTTGTATCAATGGTAGGGCTTAAATTTTCCAAGTACTCTTAAAAGCTTTTATTCTTTAAGTCTTTGATTAAACTCTTGAGTTCCGCAGATGATTTATTATAGCGTGTTTTATCAGAGGGGTAACCAGTGTTCTGCCAGATTCTCCTCAGCCTTCTTTTTTCAGCAATTTTCTTTTTGATGACCATTACAAAATAAATAGGATCTGTTTAGGACTACACTAGAATACCCCTCTTACAAACCTGACTTGTCCTGCAATAATTTTTTGGATCACTAAAGAAATATTTGAATAACTGAATTATTTCAATTGTACTACATTGCGAGTTTAATTGGAATTTACTATTCTAGCTATTGTAGCACAAAAAGTATTTAAAATGCTTTTCGGTGACTGTTTATTATATTTTCATATCTGGTTGAATCTATACAACTATTACGAGGCACATGCTCTTGCGCTTTTTTAGTTAAAATCCCGATGTTAGAGTAAAAAGTGTTCTCATTCGATGCGCAATAAATTATTATAAAATTTCTCGTAACAAAAGATGTAAAACCGTCCGAAATTTTGAAAAGACTTAAGACACAGTTGGAAAACAAAATCCTCAAAAAGATTATTCGTATGATCATTTTTGAAACAATAATCAGGTAAGTACGAAAGTCACCTATGTCTCTCAGAGACCACCGTGACTGAAGAGAACATTCCACGCATTGTCCGCCGCCTTTTGAGGATAACCACTAATTAATTATTGAAATTACTTCTGAAGTCAGAATAAGTAACTGCAATGCTTAAAAAATTATTATTGCCAATTTTTATTTTGAAGGTTACCGGCAATGCCGGTCTGCGTATAATAAAATTGTAGATTTATTCTAAACTGTCCTGGAATTCCCTATATATATTTGTAATCTATATACCTTAAACACCATGTAAGTAAAGCTTATAAAAATTTTAAAAAATTAAACTGAAAATAAAGACAGGGCTGTAAATTTAAATTCATTTTTGTTTGATATATAAAACAAAGTTTCATTAAGCAATATTGGAAAAATGAAATCACTACTTTTTGCTGAATATAGAGGCAAAAACAATTTTTAAGCGGCTCGCGGAGCTTGGCTTTAAAATAAAATTCAAATTAGCGTCGTAAGAAGTCGGGGTATGAAGTTTGCCCGCAAACTATCGCTAACCAAGCCATGAAGCGTTCAACAGCCCCTGAAAATGTCATGTCACATGATCAATGCGATATTTCCGATCAATACCCCATGACCAAGGCGGCCGCGACCGGGTCTATAGTCGCAGCAGCTTCTTCGAAAGTTTTATCCTCCCCCACTGATCCATTAAACTGCCGCTTCTTAACCAGATGCGAGCCCGCCCGCCCCAAAAACTGTGTAGTTTGGTAGTTGTGCGGCCGAACTTGCAGGTAGTCGGACGGGAATTGCGTGAACAGATTTCTGCGCCAGTTAATTACAGCTGTGCGTTCGTGTCTTATCAAGAATTAAAATTATTTCATTTTTGCTTTAAACGCCCACAAAACAAGCGATCAATAAAATTCAAAGACAACTTGTGACTAGAATTTAAACAGAATAATACTTTATTATTTTTTCCTTATACTATACGAGGACAATTCAGAAAGATCCTCCCTCTGGTTATAAATGACGGACACGCGGAGGTTTAAAACTTTTATTATACGTATTAGAAACCTAATAAAGCAACAGTGCATTACCTCGAGTCAGAACGTCTTACAAGGTTTGAAATTCCTTCTATAAAAATTTCTTCCGCCCGGGAATGAAGCACACACGCATTTTGAAGTGCAGTATAATTGCGAAAACAGTGCAACACAAGCCACTGTTCCTCGCACAAAGTACGAATGGGCGGTTACTTCTTTCCTTATCGTGCACGTTAGTACATCCATCTTCAAACATGCAACACTTTTACATATCACGTTTGACCCATAAATATTACACAGTTTGCAATAAATCGTAGCTGTCAAAGTTTCTTTTTTGCTCACAGAAATCGTATTACTGCACGTACTTCACATATGGCAGCATTTTCTATAGCAATATTTATTTTCAACTAATCTAGCAGACAAATAAACTGCAAATTGTCTATTAAATTACAGCTTTCAACGCCACAGGACGAGCGCCACTATCCTAGCCTATTTCTTGCGCATGAGCAAACAGACTTTTTCTGAGTTATTCTTGTAGAAATTACACGGGGTTTAACAGGTTAATTTATAGCACAATAGACCACCACGCATATTCCATGCAACATCCTCTATCTTAAAAATAAACGAAATAGCTTAAAAAATAGCTAAGAAATTTTGACAAAAATAATTTCACATGTTTTTCAAATATTCTCCATCAGCAAAAATGTAACAATTTGCACTTCAAGAAGTACACCAGATAATTTTATTATGTCATTGATTGGAAGAGTGTTGAAATTTCTCGTAATTAGCTGTTGATTTTTTTCAATAGGCGCAAAACGGGTTTTGTTCAGCGCTAATTCAGCTTTATAAAGAGAAACTGACTAAACAAAAAAAAAAAACTATTTTTTCTTAAAAAATCAGTGATAGTTGACAAACGATAAGATCATCGTGCAATAATTGCCTACCAAATACTTCAGTGCACTAAGATAATATTCGATATCAATCTTTCCATTACTTAGAATGCATTTTTGTTTGTAATCCTTTTGGAATCGTAAAAAGCAATCATCCAGTGACCACCATTAAGCACTTTAACGCCGGGTTTTTGGATTTTATTGAAATATGAAGTCTCATCACTAATTACAATAGCACTCATAAAATTTTCATTTTTTCGAACTTCTGTAATGTCCAATTCGGTACAATTTTTGGTCATCCGTTGTCCTATATAAAACACATTTTGAATTTAGCTTCCACAGGTCAAGTTTTTTGGTTAAAATGCGACGAATTACTGTACTGGCTATTCCAAATTCCATTTAGCATTAATCTTACCGATGGTTTTTTCGAAATTTTCACGAAATTACGCACTTTTTTATGTTCTCTTTGTCCATCGTTTCAAATGAGCAGCCTAAACATTTAACACCATTCACATCCCTTCTGCTTTCTCTGAATTGTTGATATCCCTTTAAAAAACTTGCGTTTGTGTTAAACGATTATCTTAATAAATGGTTTTAATTATTTTGAGCGTTGTCGTAGAACTCTTATCTTAACCTTAACCTTACTCTTAACTTAATGTTGGGTCTTTGTTCTTTATTCATTTTTCGACCGATGTATAGAAACGATTGTCATTTAATTTGAAACCTAGTATAATAATAAAGAAATTCGATCTTTGCAATGACATGAGAAAAATTAATTAATATATCACTCCAGATTTTTACAGATTTCTCCATTCAAACTGAAAATGTTTCAAGATATATTTGAATGATGCTGTACCTCACAAACACAAAACAAATACCGGTTTTATACAGGTCCGGTTTGTTGATAAAGGAAAGTTTGGAACTGCTATCATATAACTCATAACAATCATCACTTTATTCAACTCTGAGTCTTTCATTTTCAAAAACCTTTATCGAAATGCAAACCCAGATTATGGGAATATTACTTCTAAGTTTTTGAACAAATCCTTGTTTAAGTTCTGTTATAGGGTTTTGATGGGTGGCAAGAATTTCCGTATTGTCGGCGTATGTTATTATAGTTGTGTTGGAATTTATCGATATATCAACCGTGTATAACAAATACAGAATTAGTCCAAAAAATTTTCCTTTAGGTAGACCGGATATAAAAAATTTAAATCTGAAATGAGTTCTCCAAGTCCTTCACTTAAAATAACTTTTTCCAATATAAGATTTGATGAATCCTGAACTGATATTTAGATATATCTGGCAGATGTTCAAGAATGGGAGTCTTTAAATAAGAATTTTCAAAAAAGTTCGGAGAACAACAGTAATAAACCAATAGATCTATATGAAGCTGGTTCCTTGTATGGTTTTTCGAGTTTGTAAATAAGATCAACTTATGCAACTGTAACATGTAATGTAAGTGTTTAGGGCGTTTAAAAATAATTAGCATTATAATTGTTTTCTCTCAAAACGTAGCGGTACACCATTTTTTAGAACTAGCACGGGACCACTTGTGAACAACTGATTAAAGCTTCTTGCTACGGATTGCTAAGATCCTGATTTATGAAACTTGGGGCAGAAAACAATACTTCAGAGTCTGTGATATGGGTATTGATATATGGTTGCGTATTGTTATGTTGAAATAACGAGTTACAATTCATTTTCCCGTGCATTAATGGTATTTTAAAATAAATGGTCTAACAACAGTGACTTCTTGAGACAAAATCTTTAGTATGGTACCATTTCAGGTACTATCGTTTCATTTCTAGCGTTTTGCACCAGAACTATGATCCTCTGCTCAGATCAGACACTTCAGATTAACAATAACAACAGTAGATACTAAAGGCATAACTTTACTTTCTTAGCTCAGTCCTTGTCACTTTTGAACTTCAATATCCAGCAAAACACAGTTTTGCAAGTTTGGTGCTAAACTACCTAACAGAATATCAGCTTTCCTGGGACTATATTTTGTCAAAGAAATTTCATGATATGGAATTCAGTAATTTTCTTTGAAATAATGAGAAACAATCAGAGACATTATAAATATTAGGCTTTTCCCTCTATGCTCAAGAACAAAACTTTTCTCACGCACACTTTACCTGTCAAAATTAGTTGGTCTGGGGAAATTACCTCAGCAGTACTATTAATCGATATTGCAGCCGCTTTATGGAAACTAAACCGCTCAATTTACATTTAAGACCCAAATGAGTTTGATTACGACAGAAACACCAATTGAACTAACATAAATTTTCTATCATGAATGTACTATGTCGTTTAAGGAAGTGTTTTAAGCTTTAGAAAGGACTTTTGCATGTTGCATATGATTGTTTGCTCTTATAGTCTTCTTCTTTGTCTACAACTACACTTATATCATCATACAAATGACATCTAGTAACATCACGTAGTACTATCATCTATCTTCATACACACATTGCGTATAACTGGGATTTCAAAGAGGAGTGTCGTTTATTTTTAAACGCTATATTTTTGTAGGGTGATTGATCATATTTTCAGTGCAGAAGTTGCAGCCAGGAGATTTTTTATAACTGATGATTTTAACACTCCTTCCTATGACTTTATCAGAGAAGGTCAAAAGGTCTATTAAGAACACATAAGGTAATCTCCTTCGTGCGGTAATAATTGAAATGCTTCTTGTAGGTGGATAGCAAATAGTTTCACTCTATATCTATATTAGTTGCAGTTTGAAGGTATTTTTTCAGTCTATTAAAACGTCTTGCAGCTTTGAAAAGGTAATATTCCGTGTCCTCTAGCGCTATTAGTTCTTTAAGATATTAAAATATTTGTTTATAAGTTTTTTGTCACTTCTTTAGTTCTCAGTTTTCGCAGGTACCATTTTTTAACACTATCTTGTACTTATAAAGTGGGATTACGATTTCATGTTCTGTTTGATAATCATGGAGTCATAGGAATTGATAAATCTAGTGTTTTAACTGCATTTTCAATACAAATTTTTAATAAGATATTGCTTATTAACTACTCTTTTAGTATGTTTTGACAGTAACTCAAATTTGTTACTTAAATAAATGAATGTTGGAGATTAAGGCTCAATCAATTTTTAAGTAATTTTCGGATATGTCTTTGATTACAGAAAAAGGTAAATAGATCAAGAGTTTGTATTATATCAGTTGGCCAATAGGTAGGATAATACGAAGAGAGATATCTTAGGTGAGAATGCGTAATATAAAATAACACTTCCTTTTGGAGTAGTTATTCTAGACCCTTCTAATGAGAATGTCTTCTTTAGTAAGAGATCTATGTTCTAAAGACTGCAAATTTTCTGTTAAACTATCTTTGTTAGGTTGATACCAGGATGGACAATAGCCTGCAGAAATATTTAGAGATCCTACTTAGTTTTGTACAGTTACAGTGATGAGCAGTAATTCATAATTTCATAATATTTATTATTGCCGTTTCTCCTTTTCTAGCCGTATTATTAGTTAAACCACACGTTTTAATGTAGGGACGTTTAACTGTGCCTCTACTTCTATTTGGAACTCAATAATTACCTCACTATATCTATCTTTTATTTCTTCCACAATCTATATCAATTTATTGTTTATCGTGTAAAGAGCACTATATTATATTGGTACTATGTAAAACTTTGAGAGTATTGGTGATGATGCGTATGCAACAATGTTTTGATTGTCAAGAAGAATATTTTGAAAAACATTAAAAATATTTGTTTTTGTTAGTTTTTCGCAATAGATATCGTGCAGCCGACGTACCGTCTACAGCAGAATAAATTAAAACATAAAAAAAATTGCGCAATTTTACTTTAAAACATTGTCTTAATTTCCGATATGTACTGATAACATTTATATAATACCAACTGTGTTACAATAAAGTGATACTCCATTGCTAAGCTACCGTTAAAATGCAACAAGCGAGCACAGCGTGCAATGGACTTAATGAATTCTAATTTCCGATACACCTACGCGAGCATTCACGTTTTCGACTCTGTTGTGGTCGAGCTACACTTTGTATCTGGAATTTTTGTCCGCGACGATTCGAAATGCGGCCGGGCGTTATAAATGATCGCAAGCGAGTGGCCACGGTTCCATTTTTCGTTGAAATCAATTGCCGCTTTCGCTTGCCCAGGATTTACTTTGTTTTGTTGTGCCTCCAGATTTTCACGAATTTATTACCTTGTTATCGACGTTATTCGATACGTTTTTGGTTTGGGCTCCGCGAATTTCCGGAATTCGTCGCGTCTTAAATAAATTAGCGGACCGCGTTTTTCACAAACTAAGAATTTGTCGAACAATGCTGCCTATCGAGCAAACCAGAGTGGCTAGCATTCTTTGAATATCAGGGCAAAACAACTGCAAAGTTTAGAGATTAAAACTTCTCATCTACTTTTTAGGCTTTGCGAAATTTACGGCTGCATTAAATTAAAATAAAGCTATATACGCACATTCTTACAAAAATAAATTTTGATTTACGGGGGTATTCTAAAAGTCTTCTCATATCGACTACAGATGATGTCTAGTCTCAATAATGTTCTAAGCAACTTAATAAAAAGAATATTAATTTTGTGGGTCAATCTCTAACAGGTAAGACTTAAATTTACTTCTAAACGTTACAATCAAAATATCAGTCTTAACATTGGATAACAAGCTCTTGTTTAGCCAGTCGGTTTTATGGACAGAACGTGTTAAACGCAGTGCGCCTAGAAATTAGTAAATAGTCCACCTCAAAAGTAACATGGTTTAGGTGTGTGCACATGCACGTGGCTATTTAGAAACACTTCCAAGAGCTCACCTAGCTTAAAGTATATATAACCGACAGAGAATATCCATTACGGGCAAAAAAAACGTAGTCAATGTAAAAACCACCGGGTCATAATATAATTAAGCATTAAATTCTACTACATATTAAGGAAAACGAAGGAAAAAAGGATTGCAATGACTAAGAAGGAATCAACGAGATGAAAAAATTGTAAACTCTTTATACCACAAACAGAAAGCAGATTAAGATAAGAAGATGCCCAGAGAGAAGCGTTAATACACAGACACAGACAAGGATGTCGTTACTCTTATTCAACCCCTATATACATAATGCAATCAACAAAATCAGAGAACCAATAAACATAGGAATGAATATATATGGGAAGAAAATAGATATGATAGGACATGCTGATAATATAGCAATTATAACTGAAATCAAACAAGGTTTATAACAATCGTTGAATGTAATGAATTTAGTTATAAACTAATACAATATAAAGACAAACAAAACAATAGCGTGTGAAAATGTGAGACACAAAAACTTATAGGCAACGCTGAATGGAAAAAGAATAAATGAGGTTTAACAGTTTCATTATTTAGGTGCTAAAGACGGAAGAAGCAAAAGAGAAATGGTGCGTAGATTACAAGCCAAAGTAATATTTTTCAAGAAAAACCAAATACTCACACCTAGTAAAATCTTTTGGACAGGAGCAAACAACTTCTACACATCTTCGTATGGAATATTGCTCTATAGGGGATGAAATCTGAATAGTTTCAAAAAGCAAAGAAAAAAATGCGTGCATTCGAGTCATGGTGCTACAAAAAAATGTAAAAGGAGATATAGGTTGATAAAATATCAAATAACAAGATATTAGAAAGAATAGAAGAAGTTAATGTAAGAAAAAATTAGAAGAACGTATATATAGATAGAATATATATTACGCCATTGGGTCTACTACAAAAAACAGTAGAAGATATGACAGATGGAAAGAACATGCAAGGCAGACCTACATAGGTTAGCCTAAATAATGGAAAACCTGGATTGCTCCATTTACCGAAGACACAAAACAATGGAGAAAAGTAGCGCTAAAGCAAACCAATTTACAAGATTAACTGTCTAGAAAAAAGAAGAAATAATTAAGCATTAATAAGAATAAGGCAAAAAGATTTGAGTAATTAGAAAATTTGTTCCTAATGTGTACCACATAAGTTGACGGGGGAAGAGAAATCAAAAATGAAAATCTCTAGAGATTTGATTGTATATCCTAAAGGACAGCGATTATTGTGAAGGACAAAAAGGGTACATTGTATTTTTTATTTTGTTAGAAAAAAGTTCTTTGTTAAAAGTAATCAGTCGTACATGAGTAGCGCCAACTGACTGAAATATAAAGGAAATTAATTACTGAAAACAAGAATGAAGAGTGTATTTGAACGTCCATCATAAGTGACAGTACACACTTGCAAAAAATTAATAATAAATAATAAATATTATATATATAGATAAGCAAAAATAGCATTTCAGTAAGGAGAGCTAACTCTAATGTGACTTATGGCTCTGCGATAGTTGCAAATATAATAAGATAAAAATGGAAAATTTGCAATTGTAAACGTGACAGGAATGGATAGTGACCTTGCTTAACACGCTGAAATCTTTGGATAAAGTAAGACGCCTACGAAAACTCCAAACAAGAAAACATTAAGATAAACTTGAAATAATGTTAGAAATATTGCAAAAACTAACAGAAGAAGTAGAAGAATTATGAAATAGTCAGAAATAATCTAAAATAAGAAGAAAAAAAAGTAAAACGGAAATTAAAAGTACCAAAAATATGGAAAATATGGAATTAAAGAAACACAGACTACAATAATAAACATCGTGCTGTATGCTAGAAGAGAAATTAAAAATAAAGTGGTAAGTGGTAACGAGGAGAACTAAACAAGAAGAAAAGAGAAGAAATCTACAGCCACAGGTAAAAACTTGAAACATAACTATTGAAAAGAAATTGAAATAAAAATTTAATTATCTTTGTGTTAAAGATAAAAAAGGAAAAAGAAATAGAATGTTTTTACATAAGATTTTTAAGTAGTTAATGAACAAGTTAAGAGTAATATTCAAAGAAATATTGACAATGAAACTAAAAGACATATAATAGCATTACATGGACTAAACCAGAGTAAAACAGCAATTAAGAGATATATTCTGGGAAGGACTAACTATATGTTGCCTAATAATACTTCTGTAGATAATTAGAAATGGAACATTATATTAGAGACACAACTTAATTGTAACAAATAAAGCCTAATAAAAAAGAAGAATCTGTGATAGACTGGTAAAAGTAGAAAACAAAACATTGTTTCTAAATATATGTACTAAAAGAAGAAATGATCAGTACCCTTTGGTAGCAATATTAAAAAAGAAAATAAAAAATACGTTAATTGTATTTAAAAAAAAAAGAAAACCGACCACAAAAGCGTAATAAATGAGAAGTAAAGAAGTTCCCAACAATAAGATTTATCTTTTTATATAAAAAATCATTATAAAGCCATAATAGAGGCACGTCTGCATAACAAGTTACTTGGTGTAGTCAAAAGCTTGTTCAAACAAACAATAAATTGTAGTAATATGAAATCTGACACATTCAACACCTTCGGCACATTATTACTAAAAAAAAGAATACGATGTGGAAAAAGGTTAAGTCGTTTACTGATGCCATCTCTAATACGAGACTCTTTAGACGATCGTATTATCACTGAATATTTTTACTTAGCAAGTCACTCGGAGTTCAAAATCGCACCAAGGTGAGACCGCATCACAACCAAGCTCCTTAACCGCTTTACCAAGAACTGACTACATTATATACTATAACAATAAACAAAAGCAAAATTAAGTTAATAGCTATTTCACGAGAAGAACTAGTATTACATATATAAATAGAAAGAGTAAGAATAGAGCAAATTAATGAATTTTAATATTTCGGAGTGACTATTAAGGAAACAAGAAAACATCATATGGAATTAAACAGTAAAACAAAACTGACACATTTCCAAATAAGAAAGAAATAACAAACAAAAATAAACACACACAAAGCTATTTATAATCCAATTCCCATGTAAACATAATAATTATGTACCAAAAAATACAAATGAATAAAATATTTAAGAAGGATAAACGGAACCACGAGAAAAGAGAGGGTAAGAAACGATTGAATAAGACAAAACTGAAAATAAAATTAGTAATAGGTTTAATAGAATAGAAGCAGCTCGGATAATAGAATCATTTAGACTATTATTCGAAGCCTCTTCTTGTGCTTGCATTTGGTATCGATACTCTGTTTTCTGTTTTTACCAATATACAGTATATCACAGATATTTCTTTCCTATTAAACTCTTCACTTGTCCAGCTATGAATATCTGTGTACTAATTGAAAATATTTGTTGCAATTGAGTTATACCTCTAACTAAATGTTCTGTATATACTTTCCTCTGTATAATTACTGATAACGTTTACATAAGTATTATTCTTTACTCTTTTGATGAAGTTCTCATTTTATTTATATACTGTTATTATAACAGTTTTATATTTTAGACCTACCGTCAACATCCATTTGGTTATTGTCCCTCACTTTTTCCTTAACTTCTTAAAAACATTAAATTTATTTTTATTTCATTTTAAATTAATGTATGTTTATTTTTCAATTCAATAATTTGTTTCCTCATTCCTTGCTTCTGTAACTACAAATAACATAATGTCTAAATTTGTTTTCTTAACTTATTTCTTATTCTATATATATTTTTTTCAATTCAAACTTATTATGTTACAAGTTCCTATCTACGCTTATTATTTTTGTCTTTGCTCTCTCTTTTAATTTATATTTTGTGACTTACAACTTTGCAATACCGTTGTCTTAGTTTTGTAATATGTTTCTTTACACTTCAATTTTGCTTTTTAGTATTTTTTAATTTTTTATTTTTACTCCACTTTTTTCGTTATTTACTTCGTTTTCTTTCGTTTCGTGTCAAATTTGGCGCTTCTTTTAGTTCATAATGGTTTTCCTTTAGTTTGCCAACAGTCAAAATTGTTTTTCTCTATATACTACTAATTTACTTCTATAAAACTTTTTGTTTGACTTTCATTATTTTAATTCTTCTTTCCTAATTCCACATTTTATTTTATACTTTTATTTTGCCTTATATTTTAATTTCTTTTTATACATTTTATAATTCTACTTCTTGTTTTAATTTTATTATATTGTTTTTTGTTTTCATAAGCTTCTTACTTTACAGAAGATTTCACTCTACTAATTAACCTTGCATTAAACCTTTATGATAAGGTTCAGCATATGAAAGAAGGAAATTGGAAGCGAAAACGATAAGTAAATTTGAAGACACAAGTTGAGGTTTAAAAATAAGGACAAATAACGATAAATAAATATAAATCAAGCTAATTATTGAGCACAAAAAATTAAAATTGGCTGACTGAGCAAGCAAATGGAAGAATAGACTTTCTCGTAACTAGAATCGGGGGTTTACATGTAAACAACTAATGAATATGCAAAAGACGATAGCCGACCGCAAATTGTGTGGACTCGGGAAAATATTGATCATGTTGAAGTTAGCCTAATTAAACTACTGAACATTATCTAGAGATGGCAAGCATTTAAACGGGACGAGTGTATAACCTGCTGATAAGATAAACAGCAAAACATTTTCTTTACATTTCAGTTCCATCGTTAAGACCACAACTATTTCTTAAATATGCAATATGCTTAAGTGCAAGGCGAATTTGTTAACAATGTAACACATTATAATTCTATGCATCTATGGTATAACAAAAAGACATTTATTGTGTGTAATCTACGGCTACAAGTTATATATAGAATACTGCAAAAGCCTCTTACACAAATGCTGCGTATAATAAAAGCCAAAACCAAACCTTAGTATTTTTAAGCAAATATAAATACCTTAATGCCGAAATCAATAACAAAAATTTGTAGTTTAATTCGAGCTGAATTGAAACATTCACAAGTGCTATATTTATTGGAGCAATACGCCGATCGATTAAATACCTTAATTATTTACCGGCTCGAACGCCGCAATTCGAGACTGAAATGAAGCTATAAAATGGCTGCAAAATTTCCCTACAACCGTCTTTTTATTGCCATTAACAGCAAAGGCTGCGAATTTGCCATTTCGTTCAACCAACCACTAAAAATGTTTTTTAATTTAATACACCAGCGTTATGAAACGTTTTACTTAGAATTACGAGTTTTTTTTCAGTTTCCTTTTTAAGCTCACTAATTATAACTGTTTTTATGTAATAATAACTCCACTGGAATAAAGTCTGAGAAACATGTAGGAAATTCAACTTTACTTCCTGTTTAGCTGTTTGAAACAGTTGCGCTGAGTAAGCTTTTACATCACGATGATAGTAAGAGGGCGTTACGTCTTGGTTAAAGTAAATCTCTTCAACACCAAAGAAGTTTTCAGCGATCAACCAATTCCTGCAGCATGTTATCACCAATAAGAGTTTAGTTAAAAAAGAAAGGCCCTAGAATGTCTAACGCACACACCACAATGTGACCTCAAGTAAGTTCAAATGATATTTCGTGGTACCATGAGGTATTAAAAAGCACAATTGGAGAAATTGTGTCAATTAATTAATATATTTAATTTAGAAGCAGTTTTAAATAATTTTAAATTTAAATCTCGTATCCAAGAGATAATAGTATATTCTTAGCAACCATATGAAAACAAAAAAAAAACTTTAGCCTTGTTAAGCCTATAAAGCATAGTTGCGGTTAAAGCGCCTAGTGCTTATAACACCGCAGCTACCGAGACAGCGTTAGTATTAAGCAATTATCATCTTTGCATTTTATTTTGTTGAATGTGGCAAACCAGAGACCACTAACTATTGGGACCAAAGCAACAACTTCGAAAGTAGTTGGAGATGCGACAAGGCGAGAATGAGCCGTGAAGGTAATGGGACGCCCGGTCAAACACGATAACAGCCAATTTAGCGAGAAAGAACTTAAGAGTTGGTAACTGTACCACGTAGACATTTGTACACCGCATTCATAGTCATCCGAGGAGAACAGCCAACCTCGCGGATTGGAGCTAACACCCATCCGAAAGTGTCTCAAATATAACGACAGCCACAAATCTGCACTTTTAAGATACACTGTATCTGACAGTAAGTCAGCGTTTTTTTATTTCAACACACTAAAGCGCTAGCGGATTTACATGCTGATATTTAGAGCCTTGCAAAAAACGCTGTCGTACTATTGGATTAAGATGCACATCGGAATTCTGGTGAACGAACAAACCGAGCAGCTGGCCAAAGCTGAAGTAGAACTAATAATTTTAGACATGATTCCAATGAGGCTCGTAAAGAACCGGTTACGAGCTAGGATGACAGCAATATGGGAGCATAGATAAAAAACCACGGAAATCTCACAGTAGACACGGCGCAGCACACCGCAGAGTATCGTCACCAACACATAATTCATCTTATCACTAGCTTAGCAGAATTTAAAAGCTGGCGTCCTGCTCACCTATAACGTGGGTGAAGATAGCCAGAACGCGGAAGAAGATCGAGAGACATTTGGGAGTGCACAAATATTGGACGACTCTTGTGGTATTCGTGAAATGGGGCGTAAACGCGAATTTATAATGGATGCGCGGGGTTTAAGAAAATTAATACTGGTGCCCAATGCGTACTCAAAGATAAATGGATTAAAGAGATAGACTGAGGCGTAAATTTAGATAGATTAGTTTATTTCTTTGCGTGGATTTAAAAATGTTAGGAGGATCCAGGTTCATCATCAATTTCGAGTCGTCTGCCCTAACTCGGATTTTCGTAGTTTTCCCAAGTTCTGTACCAAGGTGAATGCAAGCAAGAGCAAGTAAATTTGTGACCACACAGAAATTAAAAAACAATGAGTAATATAAAAAGTCAGGTTTAAAGAACAAGAATCATATATCTGCGATGGTTTTGTATAATACTGTAAGACGGAGCACCAACCAAATATTGTATATATCACCTAAATATATATGCATATTTCCCATAAATAAATTGTATCGCAATAAAGAAACACCTCATTACATCCATAAGCCGACAAACTTTCAACATTTCAACTATCAACTTTACGATATTTTCATAAACTAAGCTTCTTAAGTAATTTATTTATTATTTAGGGTTTCTTCATTGAGATAAAACATAAAAGCGTCATATATACCCGAAGAAAGAACTAATATCTAATCATCAGTCACCAGCACCGCCAATTATGAACTTCAGGACTATTCTTTAAATAACTCCAGGCTTTTGTAAAATATTTTAATATTGTTGTTATCCCCAATCATGAACACACCAAACGTATATACCAAATATAAAGAATCCTCCATTTCTACTATTCTTAAAAACTTGACAAGACGTAGCAAGTGCTAAGCATAACAAAATCAAATATTGAAGACTGCGAATTAAATGACTTATAAGATCTACAAAAAAAATATTACATTTTTGAGGCAGACAAGGGTAATCCTATTGTGAACATAAATACATCAGACTACATCGATAAGGCAAAAAAAAGCTTACTAAAACCATCAGACTATTGTCAAATATCTAACGATACCACAACCTATTTTGAAAAAACAAAACTTCTATTAATAACTCAAACCTATCATCCAATTGTAAAGAATTCCTTATACTCTGAGAAATATTTTGAAAAATTCCAATACGGTATATCTCCCAATCATTAATTAAAAACGTTAAAGGCGTCCTATCTTTAGTACATTTGGTTTTCCTGTTCAGAAACTAGCTAAGTACTTTGACAGAATCTTTCAGCTCCTGATAGAACAAGCTTCCATTTCTTAAAAATACTCAGTTTTTGTTATCAGACCAAACCACCGGTACTCTTATGGGTTCTTCAATTTTAAGCATTATAGCAAATCTTTTTATAACCCTCGCCTCCTTTCACCTTAAACCTACTTGATGATAGAATGTTGATAGTATTTTTGTTATCTGGTTTCATAAACAAGATACGAATTTCTTTCATTACCAAAGACACTTGTAACAAAAAAAAAACTCTTGAAATAGCTTGCATCCCACTACCTAAAAAGCTACCCATACTAACAGCTACTTAAATGTAGATTTTATCATAACCCTGTTCAAATACATTCGGTTGTGAAACTCTGCATCACTAAACAACAAAAAAAACTTAAGACAATTATTATAATACAACTAAAGAATGTACATTCCGACAAATTCTTATTCCTTATTAATATTAAAATAATATTAATTCGTTAAGAACCAGAATAGGTAGTGGTAAAGGTTTGGACATAATTCTGCCAAGTCTAAAGAGAAAATGTTAATATTTTGTTTCGTTAAGAAAGGAACAAATAATAGGACGAGGGACAGCCATCACTACTGTTCATGCAAGTAGAGGGATTATATAGGGGACACGGTGGCTCAGATAGTTCAACCAGTTGGCTCTGTCCTTTAGCCGGCGCGCGCGAGTTTGAGTCTCGCTGACCCCATGAGTGTGTGTGAATGTCGTAGTATTTAAGTGCATGTTAGTGGGGACAATAAGCTCTCGAATGCTTGTAAGTGCGCAAAAAAGAGAGGAATTATATATTAATAATTGTTGAAATAAAATTAACAATTCCTAATACTGACAAAATACCTGCAAGATGTAAACTGAAAATTGCTAGGTTAACTGAACAACTTCTGTAGGCAATATTTAATAATAGGAGAGTATAAAAATGTGATCAGAAAGTAGGTTTAAGTAATTATGTATGGAATGATATTTTAATATTACACAATATATTACTTAAATCTATCATTTGTTTTTGTAATCATAGAATTTACTAGTTTTACTAGCTTCTCCGTCGAAATATAGCAATCCCAAGCATAATATAATAGATATTCGATTAGTTCAACTTCTGTTGTGGGTTTCCGCTTAGATGGAATGATATTTTTCTATAAATATTTTATGGAATTAAGATAAAAAAGATTGCATTGGTTAGTCCATTTTATTAACTTTTTTGCTGTTCATTCAAGATTGACCAATTTTTTCTTATGACACAATTCATTATTGCATTGAATGATAAAATCCTTCTCCACTAGACTACTATTTCAATACACTTTATGATATTCATCATGTCAGATATTATAGCAAGTTGACCACCGTCTTGAACAAACATACATTCCCATACCACGATGGTGCAGGATGCTTAATGGTAGCCAATATCAATTTTCGTATTTTTTTCTTCAGGAAATGATATTAACAGTTAACTTGTCATAAAATAATACTATCTACTATTTAGTTTTTAGATTCTTTAAGCCACTTTACTTCTTGGAAACAGGTATTTTCCTCCCTAGTCTACATCCTTTTAATCTACATACAGTTAAATAGTCTGGAAATACATATATTAAAACTAGCAACTTTGCACCATGGTTTAGATAATTACGTAAAACTGACTTATATTGTTCAAGACTGATCTTTTCAGGACAATATCATCAAGATGAAGTTTCTGTTGGCCGTCCACCACTACGCTGTATATCACCAATTAGTTCTATCTCAGCATACTTTTTGATAAAGACTGACAACACTTAACTTTGGTAGCTTATTCAACGATTACAAATACTTTCTTCTCTATGACGAAAAATTCATTTCCATTGCTTTTCATCTAATAATTCGGTGTGTTTCTTTGAAAACAACATTTCACATCTAACGTATGACAAAATTCACAAGTGAAAATAATTTAATAATTGTGATAATTAATTATAGATCAATCTTAACGATGCCATTAATTAGCATTTTTTAATTCGTTGATAATCTGATACGAGAAAGATTCTCCTTAAAATTCTTTTCATTGGATGAAAAAATTGTCCCACTAACCAAGCGTTGAAATTTGCTAATAGAAGGAAACTACATAAAGTTAAATCTATGGAACAGGAAAGATAAAAATTTGATTAAAACCCTAACTCGTTTAATTTTGCTATTATGACGGTGCGACGACGTATTGTGGTTTTTGATTCAGATCTTCTTTTAAACGGCTCTATAAGAATTTTCACTTTTTTCAAATTGTTGATCAGGGTAAGTTCTTAGGAATCCTTAAAAAATGATAATAACGATCTGCGCCTAATTTTGTCTCTAGTATGAGAGGTGGATCCATATTTCGTGGATGGTAACACAAAATGGTGCTAGAAATGCCTCAGATTGTTGATTACTCAGATAAATAAATATCCAAAGTTGCAGCCCCCATCTTGAACATGATATTTCAGATCCAATTTTTTTATCCAAGATATTATACACTTAATTATCTGAAGTTTGTACGATATTACCAATCTCGTTTACTTTATCAATACCGTAAATTTTTCTACTGCATCCGTTGTGGTGACTTGAACCGAGCAACCATCATGTTTAAATTTATTTATTCAAAAATAAATAACTAAGTTCCCTATTCCACTATAATACTTTTTTTAAGTATAGTGTTATTTTTATGCAATATACAATCACACATCTCTAGAATAAGATCATTGTGTCGCTTTTGGCTCAACGACTGAGGTATATTTAAGTGAAATACTAGCCTGTTGTGACATCATCAAATTACACTTTCTCTCATACTGTGTATTTATCTTAATTTTCAAACAACCCTTGTATCTTAAGTACGCCATGTGTAAAAAAATTCAAAAAGTATCAAGAGAGAACACAAGGAAATTGAATTTATTCCCCTGTCAAAGATCAAATACGTGCAAGCAATTCTCAGTAACTACGTTTTTTATAAAAGGATTTTGCGATTCGGGGTTCTTCAATAAAAGTCAAAACACTTGTATGCAAATGCTGCTTTTGAATGGGTTTTTTATTATCCATACTATATGTACAGGCCGCAACGATCTTGTGCCTAATTTAAGTTCTATCAAGATTCGAACTAATCTGTGCAGCCAGAGAAGCGTTTCGTTAATATAATTATGTAATAAAAGTAAAAACAAATTATTTATTTATTGAGACCTATTTTGATGCATTATGAGAGCAAATTTCTATTGAAATTATGCAAAAAAAGTGATATATTCAGAAAGACCAAAATAAGATATATAGAAGCTAACGCAAAAAAATGTAACAAATTGCGTTGTATTAAACTTTTAATATTACAAAAAGTATCGAGAGTTCTCATTATTAATAATCTAGACTCTCATAATTAAAGTAATAAACAAAAAAATGTTAAGCGAGTCTTCTTCTAGTGTCTTATGCTATGCGGCGTTTTTTAATTTAAGATATGTAATCTGCTACATTTCTGACTTCACGCCAATTTTTATTTCTTTGACTACAAGTGTTACTTTCTTCTTGCATTAAAAAAATTTAAAAGCAAATGAACAATCCAATTGGCTTTTGATTTGGTCACTGGTAAATGATCCTAACCAACTGCTACTCTACTTGTTTATCAATGACAAAAGTGATGCCACTTACAGAGGTATGTGATCATTTACTGTACATACAGTCGTCTCTAAGACATGTTTGCTCTGCAAACTAGGTTTTATTTAAAAGTGAAACGGATTATTTAGTATTCCACCGGATAGCTCTAGCTATTTCTTGACCTTTATAATTTCTATTTCTGTCAAGTTTGAATTTCACCATATATTTTGTTAAAGGTGTACAAAATGGCCAAAGAAGGCAGCTGAAACTGAGTCTGATTATTTACGTTTCTTGAAAACGCTCCGGTTAATTTTTAGACTCACGTAACCTTCAAAAGAAATCCAATATATCGTAATTTTTTTTTTGTTCAAAATGGTTGATTACCTGTGACGGTAATCTCAAAACATTTATCTACCGTTATAATGAAGTCAGTGATGGCCATCATTTACTAACAGCACCACCGTGCTGTTATACTCAAATTTTGTAAAAGCTTATATTGCATGCAGGTTATCTTAGGACATTGAAAAGAACGTTTAAGTTATTTTTGTTCTTATGTCATGTCTTCATCAGAAAATTAAGAATCTTGTTCAAAGTGGTACATGGTCCTGGTCCATCTAACCTAAATCCACCTAAACTTTACAAGCAGTTGAATGGCAAAGTTCCGTGAGAACGAGTTGACAATGACTATTTGGGACTACTCAAAAGTAAAATGTTTTTTATCCCTGCTGACTTTTTTTGTAGCACTCACTCACTTTGTCAGATTTTTAGCTGGTTGTCTTATTTTCCAACAATCTCTTTTGGTTTTATCTGAGAAATTTAATCACTTTCTCTAGTGAGCTAAATTACTGTGTGAAATTTCTCCAAATGAATCCATAAAAATCATAACGATTTGTCTTCTAATAAATAAAAATACCTTCTTATTATCTTACCATCAAAAATCTCTTACTGTTAATAGTCTCGTGCAGAAGATTTGCAAATATTTCCGTTTTACGAATCCGAATGTTAAAAATTAATAAAAAAATAATTAAGATTACGACTGAATATCCTTTTTATGAAAACGAGGCGCAGCAAATTTACATTTCGTAATGGGAATCCTCAAAAATTCATATCTACGTGTAAAACAGCGGCCCGGGCACTTTTTAAACAAGTTTACAAGCCGCCGCGAAGTTGCTAATCTTTGAGCAAACAAACAAGTTCTGCTAACAAAGAGCGGCTTGTCAACCGGCGTTTAAATTCCGAATTGTTGAATTTCTTGCGCGCTGGCTTCCGCTAGAGTCGAAAACTAGCGCCGGGTTAGACCGAGACTGCTTCCGTTGAATTATCCGAGCTTGAACTTCGTTGCGTTGGTGATGGCGGGTCAAAGCTCAACGGAGATTCGGTTTGTGAACAGCGGAGGCGGGTTGTGTAGCAAAAATTGCTGAAATGCGAGGAATTTAATTTGCGTATTTGCAAAACTAAATCTGCGTGTAGCACGCAGTCCTGCCGCTAAGTTCTGTTTCAAACTAAAAGCAATACCTGGAGGAGAAGTTTCACATCTCTTTTAAATGTCAGAAATTATTGAGCTGTCTTTTTCTGATAACATGACATATAGGTGATAAGAAATGAATAACCGCCCTTATCAATTTAGAAGTGACCCAACTGCTCATAGATGTCTGATATTTTAATGAGTTATCCGAGAGGAATTGTAATGTTTTCCAGATTCCAAGTTAATTCTGACTAGTCATAACTTCTTTTTCACTAGTGTGTTTTTATCAAAAATTACTTCGCCCTTAATCCATACGTAGCACATATTTTGCAACGTTTGTACTTAGCGGTGTAATCGGCTGATAATGAAAATAAAGCACATAAAGGACTAACTCCCATAGCTCAAGTAAAAAAAAAATTGCGCAGTGTAAACTCAAAGTCCAAGAGTTTGTCAAAAACGCATCAAGAAACCAAAATCGAAAACCAGAAGAAAGACTCCCAAAAACAAAAAAGCAATTTATTGGCGGTCACATTAAAAAGCTTTACAAAAAATGTTAAAATTAAAATTTGTGAGCCAAAATCACCTCTTGCAGTTCACAAACATCTTGGAAAATTGGAGCTTTATAAAAAGTGTCTTTTAGATATCCCCACAAGAAGGAGTGGCACAGGGTGAGATCCAGTAACCTTGGTGCCCAACGTATTTGTTACACGCCCTGTCCTTTGATGTAACACTCTTCTTACATATTGATCATAACCGCACGGGGCCCCATCATGCTGCAAGATCATGTTCCAGCTATGGTATAATCCACGTAGTTAGCATGTTCAAGAATGTTTCACCATTTACGGTCTTGTCAAGTAAATGAAGTACGAACTTTACACTTTCAACGTGAAATAGCACAAAACCATTTATTGAAAACTCCAATTAAGTTGCCCACTCTTCGGGATACAAACAGTCTGCGTGTTCAATTTCCCATTCACATAAAATGCAGCCTCAAAATTAAACCGCAACTTTCTCTTGAGAAAATCTTAAAATGACGCACAAAAATCGTGATCGTCCAGTGTTATATGTTAGAGCAAGTAAAGTTGATAAAGAGATATTTTTAAATGCTGAAGTACACGCCACACAATAGCATAGACAATTACAATCCCAGCTTGCTCTCGCTGCAGACTTCTGAGAAATACATGGAAAATATACCCAAATTCTATACACATCGATCTCTAAAGTCGGAAATCTCCCAGACGATTTTTATGATTACCTGGATACATTATTAGGTAAGGAAAGCTTAATGCTATTAAAAAGTAAGATATAGATTATGAAACTGCTAGAGACCACAACTAGAAAATTATGTTGTTGCAAAAGTAAATATGGTGACGCTCAAAGAAAATTTCAAAACAAAGAACCAATAACAGTGATAGACACTACATTAACGATAGAAAAATACCTTTGCAAAATACCACACTATCAATATAAGGTCGTAATAAGGGAAGATGAACCAATAAATCTGATCAAAGCATAAAACATAGACGAAACACAGAGTGTGCGCAAGCTACGGTTAATACTAGACAATAAAATAAATTTGTTAAACATTTAAATATAAAAAAGAAAAATGTAATAAATGAAATTGATGTTTTGACATATTGAAAAACAAAATAAATTTTCACAAAATTTTATAGGAAGGAGATCCGATTCAAGATTAGTAAAGCGACAAAACATAGTAGAAAAGAGCGGCTCACTCTATAGTTCGCCGATATTTCTAGTTTCTGAGAAGTAACATAGAATGGTAATAGATTTCAGAAAGTTAATTTATCATAGTTAAATATCCTATTCTAAAAAGTCCGATACACGAAAGGATTTATAGACGCATTTCATAACATTAAGAGAATCGTAATATTCTTCTTATATTTGTATATAGGCTACTACTAGCCTGTTTCTGATCATACATTTCGAATAGTAGTATTAGCCATGTTGGGCGCACCCCGGGCAGGTGACTAATCTGACCTATTAGAAGAAGGAAAATATACTTCATGACTACCAAAGGTGTTTGTACGACGGGCCAGATAACTCTTTAAGTTTGTCGTTGCTTTTGACCTGGGAGTCGGGCCCAAGCTCGCCGCACGCTATTGTGGGAGGCCGATGCCCTTACCTAGCGAATCATAATATACCTTTTAATTAGTTATAAAATCATTCAGCCATATGAACAAACTAATCATGTTAACGTTGGAATAAATAAATTATTTGACAATACAGAAGAAACTTTATGCGATTGTTGAGACAACAAGTATTTAGGCCATATTTATATAGTAACTGAATATAACCAGAAATTAAACAGATGAATACTAAGACTAGAACAAGAATAAAAGCATATCTATTAGAAACTAAAAATTAAAAAAGAGATGATTTACTTTCGTTATTCAATAACTCAAGAATGTTGAGCAAAAAGAAGAAGATAAGTATAGAAGATTCAAGAAGAGATTAAATCTATGTTCTTTCTAACGAGCATATAAGAACATCACAAAGTAACCAAATTCATTTATCACAAGAGGAACAAGTACAATTATGGCATATAGAATTAGAGTGAACCAGACTATATAACAAACACTCACAGTTGGAGTACGTAAGTGCTAATTTGGAAATCCCGAAAAAGATTGTCATTCATTTCAAAAGTCATTTTGTACTTCCTTTAACAGAGAACTACATAAATAAAATAACAAGCATCTGACAAGCCTTCATAAATACAAATATAACAAATAAAATTTTCGCGGTTACTGAATTATACAAATGTATTGCTAGAATAATAAATAGGAACTTTGACAATAATGTAAAAGTAGAATAATCAACACGACAATTAGTTTTAAAGAAAAATCGTATACCAGAACATAGAAGAGCGTTAAAACTGCAATATAAAATATATTAAATAGAAGTTATCACTCACCAAAATGATTGTCAGAAATTTATTGACAAGAGTGATATTTTCCAAAGGCCTAAATAAGAAAAATAACCGAAGAAATATTCATTACAAATAACATCTACTCTAAAAGAACCTGGCGAAACAGTGTCTACAAACATTTTTCGATCGACAAAAGAAACTCGATGATTTCTCACAATACTGTATGTATCCGATACCTATACCTATATTCACAAAATATCCCAGGCGTTTTTTAACCAAACAAAACTTATGGTATGAATCCCAACAAGAATTCACACTTGAGCTAAAAGCTCCAGCAGACACCATGTTCTCCCATATCAGCAACAACTTTTAGATAGAAACTTATCGCAATTTGCTAACCCTGCATTAAAATAAATCAAGCAAGTAAATAAGCATGGAATACTCCCACTGATCAAAGAAATTTCGTTATTGGTTGGATGTATAACAAAGAATCCGATAATGAATCACCTGTAACTAGGTGATAGAAATGGTCTCATCGACGAATAAAATACTGGTATTTTATATAAAAAAAACATAGAAATGTAAATCAATAGAATGCATCAGACGATGTTGCTAAAAAAAATTTAAACCTTTTATTGATGATAATGATTATCCATCAAAAAATCTACATTTGTATCACTTGAGATACAAACTGTGGTCATTTGCAGTAAGCTACACAAATAGGATAAGATTGAATGATTTTTTAGATTTTTACTTTTTCTTAAAATTTAGATTTGCTACTATACATCATTATTATGGTTGGAAAATTCAAAAAAGTTCTTTTATTGTTTATTAGAAAGAATAAATACGCGTTTCATAAGAAATATTCATTGTAATACGGACTTCGTACTTTTACATTGTTGATATTTCAGAGGTTAGAAAGTTCTACTCTTAATTATATTACCATATAAGTAATATGTGCACTGATAAATTAGTATTTCATTAAAACATAAAGATAAACTAATAAATATAAAATACTCTACACATCAGTTGCTAAATAAATAAAATATTTAGACCTTAATAAATGCTATCACAGTATTTTCCGACTGGAGTTTTGTAAATAGTCAATAGGGGACAGAATACTCCGATATATAAATTATTATTGAGTCTCATACAACGAACGGAAAAATTCTCTTTATAGTTTCTAGAACAATTGCTGCAATCAAAGGTTTAAGGGCGTCTAAAATTAAATTGAGGCACATAAAAAAAATTTAAAACAAAAGCTCAGGGAAGTCAGTTTGTTTATGTAAGATTTTATAAACAAAAGCTGCTCAGATAAATTAACAAAATTATGGAAATTTTTTAGAATTAAATCATTCTCCAAGAGCTCTGAAAAAATGCTGTCAATGTATTTAGAGAAGTTACGATCACAGTCAAAAGTGGCGTGCAGATCTCGAAAGCTACACTCCGTCAATTAGAACACCACATATTAAGTAGCCATGAGCACATGGAATAAACCTACAATGGAAACATTTTGAAAGTGAGTTGTTCCATGAAATAGACTTACAGAGCTTAGCGTTATCGACACGAACGAAGTTTTCTCAGCAAGATCGGGTGATCCACTTTGTCGAAGGCTTTTGATTGTATAAATTTAGATCGTCAGATAGAGTAGAAGAATTTATTTAAAAACCCTTGATTTAAGGCCTAAAAACGCAGGAAATTCTCGATAAGTTTAGGCATAGATAATAGCAAAAATTAGGTCTCTAATTTTTTTGATACTATTATTGGCCTTCTTAAAAATTGGCTTAATAAAATCAGTTTATCAAATATGTGACAGAGATAGAAATACCAGCAGCGCAACACCTCAGCATAGAGTTAGGCAAGCTACCAAAATTTTATTCCGCATCTTACCATGTGGAATGTACATCGAGAAAAGAGTTATTGAGTTTTCATTGGGATAACAGGAAAAGCATTATCAAAGTTTTTAGTAAATAAGTTGGCAATTCCTTCTCAACCAAAAGCAGTTTCACCTCTTAAAACATTTTATTAAGTCATTCCTGTTTTTTAATTACTAACGTAACTCTAAAAAGTTTTTGACATTATGATGCTCTTAGCATTTTTTAGTATAATTCTTTCTTGCATTTATTACAAACATCAGAGAGTAATCTTTGTCAGTTTTTTTCTCATCAATTGGGATAACTGACTGTCTGTTAAATCATTTGCGTATTTTCAGAAATACATGTACTAATGCATCCCTGCAAATTTCATACAAGGAGATTATTCAAATATGATCATTTTTTATCAACTAGTAAATTTATAAAAAGTTCGTAATTACAATTCAAGAAAGCATATTCAGTTGCATTAAAAGTTAAGTAGAATTGGGACAGAGCAGCACATTTAAAGAGTGATAGAAATCAACCCTTTTAAGATCAACTTTAGATTTTTTAATACAATAGCCATTAATATTGCCAAATAATAAGTAAAGATTATTATCTAATTCACCGAAGACGTTGCTAAATTAATTTCAAATTAATTTCAAAAAATTAAAAAAAGAGTTCATAACAGCTAAAGCAACAGAGTAAAGGTAAACAGAATTTCGGTTTATAATAGGAGTTCAGAAAAGTTTACTCTGGTTAAAGTAGCCGATGAGAAGAAATTTCGAAATAGAAAACTGAATCTTTAGAAACATGTAATGTACTCTTCAATGGTTGGTGATGAAGGGGCGTATGCTCCCCTGGGAATAAAAAAAGAGCTAATTTACAAGAGAATTACATTGAGATATAACCGCAAAAATTGGAAATTTGTTTTTAACAGAGACCATAACACCAGCCTTAAAATTCAAGAATCAAAGGTCAGCATGATCTATGTTATCACTATGAAGTAAGGATAAAAATATAATAATCAAAACTCTCAATGGCACAATACAATTCATCCAGTCTTGCACAAAGACCCCTAACATAGTGTTAAACATTAATCTGTCAAAATATAATTTACTGGCCAGTTCCCGGGCTTTCCGATTTGTTGATAGAACTTTTAGATCCAGAAGCTGTTGCCTTTTCTCTTCAAGTTCAAAGTGCAATTTTCAGGGAAGGGGGGATGTTTTATCATGTCTCAGTTCTCGTCGGCCAATGTTCTACAATTATTTTTAGTGGTCAAAATGGCGTTTTTATATCTCTTCCTAAACGAATTGTTATTACAAACGCCATATTGACATCCAGCCATCTACGACCTCGTTATGATTGGGAGGATTCCGGCGCATTGCACAATACCAATTATGAGACTTATGGCACTCTAAGAAAATCGTACTACTTGAATTATAGTTGGAATGGTGTCATTTTTTTTAATTCAGCTAGATGGCTCTTTAGTTCAAAAAATAAAGCCTTAAATATAAGTTACAACCAGGCCACAACAAACCCAAACAGCTATCTATCTTTAGCTGCATGCAGTCCTTGTGAACTGGTAGACGACAACTGTTGTACTCAAAATACACTCACGATACTTATGGTAAATTATGTTTTACTCATTATGTATCTCAAATATTTGTGATACTTAAAATTACTGAAATTAATAACTAAAAGTGTTTAACCATAACAGTTGTTGACTATATAATCTTTCAAAACTAAAGAAAACTGTTAAAACAAAGCTCCGCTCCTTCATCCATAGCAGCTGATTACATTAGTAGAGTCGCTTTAATTACTAGCGATACCAATCCATTAATAGAATCCTTCCCGATCCCAAAAGATAATTTCAATTTGTTTTAAAATTTATAACTGGAGCTTTCAATGTGCTTTTGGTATATAATCACAAGCTTCTACTTCTGCTACACTGTGAGACTGTGGAAAACTCATTGTGTGTAAACCCTTGTGATTTTCAAGTCCTCATAGATGGCGATATACAAAATTCTGCCAAACAGATCTGTTGTATCTATCAGTGCATCAAATGCAATTTGCCTGTTTGTTAATGTTAAATCAAATAATGTGTAGTTTGTGGACATTTCCCAGACGCTTTTGCTTTTCTAAATATAATCCTTTCCATTTTGGAACTGCGGCTAAGTATTGCCTTGTCACAAGCATCTGCTAACCTCTTTCTAAAGAAACTACGCCATCGATCACCGCCCATGATTGTCTAATTCTATAATTTTCACTTTATCCACAACTGCACTCAACAATACCATTTAGTGGCATCACGTAACATTATTTTTACCCTCATAACCAAAATTTTGAGGTGCAGTCTCAAGTACTTTTTTGGTTGTCTTAAATAAAATAAATTACGATACAATGTTTATTATCTTCCTAATTTATTTTGTAATCGTAGTATTGCAGTAACCACCTTTATTTAATTCTTTCTATTGATAAATAATAAAATCTCAGCATTTTTACATAAGCTGGAAGTCAAGTTTCCACAACTTAATTTACGTCAATATGTACTTTTCATCAAACACAACTATGTATTATGCTTCTTTGATGAGCAACCGAGCGATTGCATAACAAAATCGGACACGCGATATTTTCAAATGCTCCCATTCAGAAGATTCCGCTGCCACGCGATTACAATCCGCTGAAAGCAAATTCATGTAGCGCCGTAGCATTTTGTTACAACAATGTTGCAGTGCAAATTGTAGGCGAAAGCTCAATCGGAGCTTTATGTGCCAGAAAAAGCTGCCGCCGGCACCCGAACCCCGATAAATCATATGTTTGTGCAGCTACGTGAAACCTGGGTAATTTATTGTCGTCTAACTAATCGTTGTTATGTAAAATACGAGCAATGCGAGCCGGCGAATTATGAATTCGATGGTATCAGCGTACGCTCCGATGCCAACTTTGAAGTTCTCGTGGTAATTGAATCAATTTATCATCCTAGGACGCACACGCCCCGCTTCAAACATTTTGTCGTGCCACTATTGTAGGCAGATTACGATATAATCATCCCTAATTATTACGAATAAATTGGGGCAGAAAGAGGGCTCCTCCTCAGCTCGTACGGCTTGCCGAGGACGCTCCGAACTAATAGATTGAAAAGTTCAGCTTGCTGGCGCGCACATTAGCGCAAAACCGAACGCAAAACAAAAAACCTGCAGATAATTTGACGCTACATTCATTAATTAGTGCACGAATAGGGGAATAATTAAAAATAATTAATAGTAAGCCAAGAGTAAATAGGGACAAAAAGTTAAAATAAACGGGATTACGCTTTGGCTCTATTTTTCTATTAGTTAATGCGCCATAAATTGGCGGTCTTTATCCCGTGCGAGGTTATGCCTAAAAGTTTTAATTAATGGTTAGTTTAATTATGTAAACAAATATTTCAGTAAAGATAATCAATTTTAATTTTTTTGGCGGAATTTTGACGCCATCCATTATAAAAACTGCCAGAGATGACAACAAACCGACAATAGAAAATGTTCTTAGATTATACGTAAACAACACAGCACTCCGCCAAGCTGGAGCAAATGCAGCGTTTTTTGGGAGCACATTAATCATGTTATTTAATGGATCAACTTTCTGGTGTTAATTTCATGAGAGAAATTATCTGCAAACAAACATATCGCTTTCACATATCTCAACATCCAGTACACACAGTCGGCGAACATTTATCAAACTTCCTCAAACCGGCACATTTCCCGGAGCAACACATCCATCACGCTGAAAATTCGCGTTTCAACGGTTTTCTACTGCAGCAGCATGCAAGGAGATGATGGTACGACTTTTTGTGGTACTAATCTTTCATAGTATAGAATGTAATTAAAACCCGTTTATATCAATGTTTCAAATTAAATGCCCAAAAGTAGCTCCATTATTGAGTTTTCTCCCAAATGCGTCGACCGTAAGTGATCACCGACGTGTAATTTTATATTCCATAAAAATGCGAGGGCTTTTGTTATTATCAAATCTTGCGGCCTCATAAAGTAGATATCACGGCAAGATGATTGAAGAGACCACTTCTAAATTTGTGCTTAAAAATGTATAACTCATGAATAACAAAGGAGGCAAACAGTCCCACTTATTCAAATTTTTTATCGTGGAATTTTCGGCTTCCTGTCCGTTGATTTGCTTCCCGGGTTAATAATCGATAAAACATCTGGGAAAGTGAATTCCAAAAATTGCAAGGGGCGCCTAAGCTTCTGAGTGCTTGGAACTTTTGAGTTGTTTGTTTGCATTTGAAACAAGAAGATAATATTGCATAATTACAAAGTAAATTAATTGAAAAATTTAAAATAAATTTTGTCAATAAAAAATATAACCACAATTGACCAAAACTAAAGTTTGCGGCTAGTGACAAAATGTCATATTTGCAGAAATTTAGCATAAGACTTCGATTTTTCATTGTCCAATTATTTGAGTGGTTGCTAAGTAAATCTGGACACTGGACAGTGACCATAACCTGATTAATCGACATTTCTTGTGGCTCCTTCTTCACCTGAAGGTCTACCTTCACTTAACGAAGCTTCACCTACCTAAAAATCTATCCGTTTTGCTACTATGTCTTAGTGCACGCAACAATCTCTGGACTCTGTAGACCAGCAGAAATATTGAAGACTCATTGTTAAAGTCAGAACTACTATAACAGAGCATAACACCATATCGAAAAGCAAATTAAAGGCACTCGACGTGACTTACAACAATTCTGCACAATTGTCCTTCCTCATCGCTGCCCATCCACAGGGAGTATGGCGTCTCCCACATCACTCAAAACAAATCCAGTCTTCACTGTCAGAAGGACCTCAGTTACAACAACCTTAATCACTTTGCAACCTAACCGCACGCTGCAGCTACTTCGAAGAAAGCTATAGTTTCAGCCACCGTCGTCGCCCTACGCTCCCGCCACTTTCTAAGAGGTTGATAAATGCTCCTTAAGCCCGGAAAGCCAGGAACCTTTTCCTAAAATGATTAGTCTAAAGCTAAATCTGCCGAAATTTTTAACTGATTCTAGATAGTTAGTTTGGATTTCGCTCCAATCCTTCCGCATCCTTCAGCTTCTCAAAGTGGTGGAACGAACTACTAAGCAAACCACAAACGTAGTCTTCTTCGAGGTAGCCAAAATAATGACTAAGGTATGATATTACAGCTTAGTATAATGGAATGTTGCAAAAGTTATAAGAGCTATAACTTAACATTTGTTGACTATTTTTATGTTTTTGGTATAACTGAATAACTCACAGTTTTCGAAACATTTATATATAACAACACTAAGCTAATTTACTCCAGCTTTAAAATAAGCAAATACGCTTGCCATACAATGAGTGGCTATCGCCTGGTTAGAAGCCGTCATTAACACCAATCTAGGGCTTAGTTCTAAAATCGAGGTGGCGTTGTTTATTTTTTACAACTATTGAAAAAATGGGATAAAAGCTCGTTACCTTCTATTTAAAGCCGACCGAACTTTTTTAACGAAAAAGTAGCAGGTCGATAGAAAATATTTTGTCTCCTGTTCAAACTTTCAAAACATAAATAAATAAGTTATAATTCATTTGCATAAAATTTGCAACAACATATTACAATATGACCTTAAGTTCCGCCTCAAGTTTGATGGTTTAAAGTTACCAGAAAGGCGATTCTAACCCGGTATTTCCCTATCGTGCCGACATTCTACAACTTCCGGGAGAATATAATGATTTAATTTTCAGACAATACGACCATATTGTCTATTTCGCTGAGATCAATATTGCTGACAAGAAAATTAGACCTTTGGCAAAACTAAAAGAACAAGTGAAAAGCGGGAATCTTTTCGTGATTCTTTTCTCCACTGGAAAACCACTTCACTGCCGAGATAATCTAACCTCTAAATATTTGAAAAAAAATACTTTAGAAGGAGAAAATATACTACGGAATAATTACAGATAGACGAGGCGGAAATTAGTGCGAAGACTATTAAAATCGGCACTCTCGTAGCCGACTGTTCACGCAAAAAAAATTCGTTCTCTGTAAAGCTTTGAGCTACAAAGTAACACACTAATAAACTCAAGATTATCCAAAATTGGAATTTGAGGCAGACACTCCCATAATCCAATAGCATGCAGGACTACGGCAACCCTACCGTCAGCAGGTGCCCGTTACAATAATCCTAAAATCCTTAATCTTCTGTAAAGTGACATGGAGAAAGTTTATATGACTATTTACGCTAGGTCACATAAAGAAGACTGAGCTTAAAATTTGCAACCAGAAGCCTCTAATTTCACCAGCGACGTCAACATTTTCACAGTACAATGTAGCAGCAATGCTGATCCTACCGAATCTTTTGCAAATGCAATTTTGTTTTTATTGGAATTATAGCTCCCCGTCTTGTTTTCTATACAACTTTTTGCATTCAATAGTGGCTAAAAGTCACTTCTTTTATGTACTATCACGGTGAAATCGAGCCAGGCAATGACACACCGATAGGAACTACGGCTTCCAAACAACACTGGCTATGTGCAAAGAGCTGGGTCGAAGACACTACACAATTCATACACACCTATTAAAGAAGGCACCAACACATAGTTGTGAAGTTAACAAATGGACCGACGCTCTCCCGCTCCCAAAATAGGCGTACGCTTCATTAGGAGCTGCTAAACCAAAATTATTTTCACAGCAACTCAATTATTTCATAGTTTGAAGTGTAGGAAAAAACTAAAATTTATAGACGGTAATAATTACCGCTAAATAATCTAGAAGACAAAAAAATTAATGAGCAAAAACAAAACAAAATTAATAAAATTCCAGATAACCAAATAAATAATATGATTTTTGCGTGCGTTGCTACAAATTAATCCGTCGATTGACTGCGCAGCAAAACATTTTTGTTCATTCATTATTTCATTTCGCGAGTGTTAATATAAATCTATAATAATACTTCAATATTCCAAAATGTTTGTGCCAAATGATATTATTGGTAAAACGTTGCGTATGATTAAATAAAATAGCATAACTTCTGAGAAAAATGCAATAACATAAGGAACCTCTTTAATATTATTTATTGCGACTTTTTACACCTTTTACTTTATTATTTGTACCCGTTCTTTTTTTTAATAGCGTTTCTATTGGAGGGTCCTTAAGCCCCAAACGCCTAAACCTAAACTTCTTCGGTGATTTGGCAACGAGTAAATCAAAATATGTCGCATTCATAGTTGAAAAAGCTACAGAAAATGGTATTTCCATGAATTTAGACCCTAGAGAGTAGCTGAGTAACGGACTGCAAGATATACTCTTGTATGGTTGTTTATTACGAATCACGGAGCACCAAAGGTAATCCTACAAGCTCTCTGGAATTGGATTGGGTGGGTTTTTGCTGCATATCCCTAAGCGGCCTAAGAGTATGTCATAGTTAGTCTAATTATGGTTTTTTGCATTGTAATTTATTCTTATCTTTGGGATGCAACAAAAATTCTAATGCTTGTTTAGCTGCTTTGGATATATTCACAGTCTTCTCCACGTGAACTCTCCAAGTAACCTTTTTATTTAGAGTTACTCCGAGGTAATATGTATTTTCTTTCCAGATATGTTTAATCGAAGATTCTGATATTCACAAAGTCATCGTAACGTCATATTTTATTATTAGCGTAGAACAGTATAGATATGCTTCTCTCAGAGTTGATTCTGACTCTTCTGGATGCGCATCTTACACAGGATCGCAGTGTCGTTCTATAAATTGAGCTATTATTCCAGAGGGCGTCGTCGATATGTTCTGATGTATAGGCAGACAACATCAAATATTGAGATACTCTGGCTTGAAGATCCTTCATTGACATTACAAAGCCAAACTTGATCGAATAATTTACACTGTCGGCAGCGAGGACATTGTAAAGGTGAGTCTTTTGTTTGGCATTTTTTCAAAGGTTTGGTCACATAAAACAAGGCTGCAATAGCAGATTCTCTTTCATAAAACAAGGAACTTACAAAGTTCTTAGTTTATAATAGAATGGGGCATCAATAACGCCATCTATATTATACCCTAGTTAAGAAATAACTAGGATTAAAAGACAATACTAGTAAAAGGTAAGATCTAAGAGTATACTAAAAAATTGTGTTAATCTAGATTCAGGGATAGCACCAGGTGGATATGTGAAATAAACATGCAAAACCAAGCAAAAGATACCCTTAAAGTTTAACTCTAATATGAAGTTCTATTCAGGATTTGAAAAATTTAAATTTCAAATTTTTGATACAAGTATGTCAGTTTTCCTCTACAGATATCAATCATTATTGTGTACTAAATCATTACATAATAAAATACAAACATTTATAAGTGGATGTTTACGACGAATTCTTTAATGGACTAATGATAAGCCATACAAAACCATTATGACGAAAAAGAGGTCAATTGTTAAATAACTGAAATGATCAAACCACTGCATATACACTACAGGGAATCCGAATATACAGGATTATCGTTAAGTCTCTAAAACGATTAAAAAATGTACAACAAACAAATTACGCAACGCATACCAAACTTTATTATCATAAAATACTTTCATCAATTTTTTTACATATTATAAATATGTTCATCTTTTTTATCCCACACACGTATCAGCAAATCATGATCAACAACAGCATCGAGGATACGGTTGCTAAGATCCTGGATATTAACAGGGAATAGTAACATAAATACGGTGTCATTCCCACAAGAAAAAGTTACAATCGAAAGACCGAAATGGCCATCGTATTATCGCGTCGCCTTCTTGTCTTCTACATTCTATCTATCTTTGTGACAAATTTCTATTGAGATATCTTTGCACATCTCTATGGTAGTAAGCTGGCTAGCCACTTCATGAAAAATATAGTCCTTACTACCTTCATTCAACAAATTTTTGAACATCTTCAAATAATTCACTCAGTAACGGTGGACCTTTTAAAGAAAATTGGCCTGTACATCTTCTGTTTTGACATAGCACAAAATATTTTAAGCGAGTCTCGCGGGTATTTTCGATTACCTTTCCAGACAAACTAAAAGATGTTTTGTGGATAGATAGATATCAGCAAGTCAGCAAAACTGCAAATTTCAAAACTTTTGCATTTAAACGTTAAAATTCAGAAGCATAAATTTGCCCTTTTAGTGATATACTAATGCAGCTTATAAGGCTTACACTTTAGCCTCTACCAGAAATTCTCCATACTGTTGATTATTATACGCAACGCTCTACACTTTTACCTATAGTAGACTTATAGGGGATGCACTAGCAAAATTCTCTAATAAAATTCGCAGTTTCTTCTCTTGGTCTTAAAACTGCATATGAAGTAACATCGTTTTGTTGAAAATAAACATCGTTTATATCAAAATTATACAAATGAGGATTTATGTATATATGCCTAATCATGTTTATATATCGTTTTTCTGTTACAGCAAGTACTTTGCATGATCACCAATTCTAAAAATAATAAGAGCTTCTAACATTATACAACGACACGGCATAGCCCATTTAATTAATTTCCTGCTATGTAAAAGAACCTTGAAAAACTGACGCTGACTTTGCTTAACCCAATAACGAAAATATCGATCAGTGAGGCAACTATCAAGGTTGAAGTGAGCTTCATTTGATAGTTACTACTACTTGGTATTTATAATATAAAAATGTGTGTAATATAAAATTAAACATAGCGCTATTATTAAAGTAACCAAATTTTTTACCACCACTAGGTGAATAGAGAAAACGCAGCTTCTGAGTGCTTTAGGAAAGAAATTTTAAAAAAGAATCCCCCATAGATTACCTTAGATTACCGCTTTTTTAGTCGACATTACAATGTCAGAGCAAGAGGTACCCCCGTCAGTTACGCAAGCTACTCATAAAAGAAGGTGTAAATCGTACGAAATTTTAAGAAGACTTAAGACACAATTCGAGAACAATGTGCACGCTTGACATAAAACACTTTTTAGGAGAACTAAAAGGAAAAAAAACGAAGGACAGCATTGTCGCCCGAGAACCAACGTGACTGAACAAAAATATTTGTATTTTTGTTGCCTTCTTTACAGTGACTACCGATTAAAGGTTGTTAAATGGCCGAAGTAGTATTTTTGCTACCATTACAGACGATCTTCGGCTTGAAAGTGTCCATAAAATGAGCTCTTCATCTTCTGTAAAGATTAGAAACCTTATTTGGGACATTAGAACACCTTCTCTATAGTCCGAACTTATCATTTTGCATTTGTTATTCTTTTTGAGCCTATTTATTTTGCAAGATCAATAGCTACCTATCCGTTGGGTGAAATGTATTTCTAAGTTTGCAAAGTATGTAGAAGGATAACTTTGTGTGTTTGTATTTTTATGATGCTTCAATAAATTTAAAAAAATAATCCAATTTATATTTGTTTGGTTTATTTATTTTATGTATTTCAATTCAGGCAATGGTAAATTTAAATACCATTCTAAAAGAAACTGTAATTAATGACAAATAGAACGTAAAAAAAATTAATGCCACATTAAAACTAGAATAAGTTAATTTATAATTGCGAAAACATCAAACGCTGTTTTGGGATACTATGAATAAACATCTCAACGGACTTTCCTCTTCATACTTCTCTGGCTGCTTGCTTTTTTTATCAAACCATTTGGAAGCATTAACCCATATTACTCATATCTCTCATGCCAGAAATACACTAAAATTTGGTAGCATCACAAACGCGTTTGTTATCCTCAAATCTCAGATTTAGACTGTGTGGTAGAGATCTACTAATTAATTAAACAGACCGGGCCCGGTTCCGGGAAAATCGTCGCCGGCTAATTGGACCTCCCTGTCTTTGTAGAAAGCCAGGGTAAGCACAGAAAAACATTCAGTTGAACGTGACATCTCTCTCTTTTTCCGCATTACTTCACGCAGATAGTTTATTTCGCAAATAAGAATTATATTTTAATTGTAGTGAATAAAATAGCATTTGAAAAGTATAGTACACCGCAACATTTAAATATAATAAATTGTAGAAACAGACTTTATAGATAAATAGATCAATAATGAATTGATAGTTTGAAATATATATTAAATAAAATTGTATGAGTATTTAATGAATTTGTGTATATATTTTATTTGATAATCTTATACGAGGCCTGTGCCAAAAATAGCGAGTCAACGTTAATATGAAAATAGTTAGTGCGCTTGCGGTGTAAGCCAGCAGTCAATGGATGTGGATTGTAATGCGCATGGTTGAATGAGGACAACTGTACTGTTCAATTCAGTTGGAACGACATGCAGCATACGATCGTCGCATTTGCAAAGACTAAGCGAATAGAGCAGCGTCAAATTTTGTGCGCAGCTAAAACAGTTACTCGAAAAAATTATTCGGATAATTCAGAGAGCTTTCGGGAACTACGCAATGAATGCAGTACGAATAAAGGCATGACACAATTTATATTCTGAAAGGCGAGCAACAAACAGAACATAGGAAAATGTTGAATGTGCACGAGCTACAATCAACAAAGATCGGCGATTGACATTCCGGGAACTACAAGGTGAAAAGGAAATTCCAAGAACTAGAATAGGTGAAATCGTCGCAAAAAACGAAAGCTCGATCGTACTAATACAAGACTTCTAGTTCTCTACGTCTAAAATAGATGTGTAAAAGTCTCAACAAGGTTAAGACCATGTTAATAATATTTTTGATTGGGAAGAAATTATTCATTATGAGTGTGCTCCTTTAAGCCAAACAGTTATTGAAGAGTACTATCTCTGTGTTCTTCACACTCCGATTTCCAGCTGTTTCTAAAATTTAAGCCACCTTTTTAAAGGCAAAAGAATCCAGGCCATCAAAGAGATTTGGGTCAATATAGCAATTCAGTTATTTGGACTTGCAGAATGTTTTAATCGGTAGAAACAAAACTGTAAAAAGATATCAAGATACTTTGTATTTTGAACCATTCTTATTATTAAAAGTGTTTTCTTTTGTATTATGTGGCTCGATTGCATTGAAACAAACGACGTTGTGTATGATAACTATAAAATTATTTAATGAGATTGAAAATGTCAAGCATCATACAAAATCTGTAAGATCACATTCAGTCTGAAATCAACGAATTTCTCTTTGTAAACAAAAGATTAAGTGTCGGAATTTTCAAAACTTTGATGTCTGGCGTTATCAGACAAGACCTAAAGCTAGCTAGCTACCTACAAAAGACATACTAGACATTTGATAATAGATGCTTTAAAAAAAGGTAAGAAAAAGTCAAAAAGATTGTTGACGATATGGTTACAAAAAAGTTTTGTTTACGAATTAAAGAAAACCATAGAGGAATCCTTCGACAAACAAAACAACGTATTGCATGCTAAATTGACCAAAGAAGCATCTCGGCTAGTCGCAATTGTTCAGGGAGGCCATCATTTAATATCTACTATACATGTTCGGTAGGATAATCTTCTAAAAAATTAAATTATTTTTTTGAAGATGTCTGCCGCAGCTGGGGACAAAAAGTCAAGAATTTTCAAACTCCTACCACGACCTAACAATCTGAGAACCAACCACACAATGCACCAAAACTCTGAACATTCATTTTTATAAAAAAGAGGTTAAAACTTTGATCACTATGAATTAAAAAATGCCTTGAAACCTTTGATTCACACCCTACGCGGAGTTTAGCTTTTGTTTAATAGTTTTGTACCTTCTATCAAGGCTTTGCACCCGCCCATAAAGCAAAGTTGGCAAAACTTGTCAGGGGAATAGTGCACCTCATTTTTTAAGGATCGACGAATGGACTTCTAGTAGATTAAATTGTAATACTTTGAATTATAAATTGCAGATAGTTTTAGAAGGTCTGATATACTCAAAAGAACATGCGTATTGATTCTTTAAAGCGAGGCCTACGGCTGCAGTCAAAAAATTTTTAATTTAACATAGTGCAAAAACGATTAGACCGCACATTTCAAAACTGGTGCAAAAACTATTAGTGGCGATTCTTAACAAATCTTTCCTATTTATAATTAACAATGATCCTGAAAATATTATGGGATTTTTTATGGTAGCCCTTAAGAATATTTATAAAAATATTAGATATATTTATGAACTAACATATTTAATGTATAGTTTATTTGAGGTAAAAGTGATCCATGCAAAATTAAATCAATGATTGACCTCACTGTTGCATGGAAATTTTCAAAAAAGTTGGATTTATTAAATATTTTTTAAGTAACCCCAGTAGGGTTTTAACACTACCTCTTATTTAATTAATATCATAATATCAAAGCAAGACGTATTCCCGTCTGTTACACAACGGGTTACTATCAACTTTCTCAAGATAGAGCGCATAAAAAAATTTAAAAAAACAAACTACAGTTCGGGGTCAAACACCTTTACAAAACCCAAGTGTTCATTTTTTCTTCTTCCAATTTATAAATAGGCAAAATTTCCCGTTTCCAATGGTTTTCTCGGATTTGTAAGTTATCACATCACCAATTTTTTGGACGTCCTATAATCTCCGTTCGGCGACTTATCTCTTACGATTCTTACTTTTCTATCCTCTACCATTCGCGTAATGTGACCATTCTATTTTTCTATTTTTCGTACACTGATTTATGTTATTTACGTCTTACGTCTTTACTTCTTGTTCTTTCTCTTAGACTCTTGTTTGTAATTCTTCTTAGTACTTTCATTACAGATGTTTCAAATAATATTTGCGTTATACTTGTGTCTGGTCTTGTCTCAGCTGCATATGTCATGTTTGGTCGTATCACACTTTTATACAGGGCTTTCATTATGTGACGCAAACGATAAAAAATAATTATAAAAATTACGCAAGATAAAATTTCAATTCTTTTTTATTATTATGATGAATAAATGGATTTCAGCGCATTATATTTTCAAAATGGCTGCCTTCACTAGAGATGGTCATTTCAATTCTTTTCCCGAAACTCTCAATTGCAGCTTTTCTGGTGTCCGCAGAAATGGCCAGAACCTCTTCTGTGGTACGATTCTTGAGTTCGTCAATAGACTGGGGTTTGTTCCAATAAACCCTACCCTTAAGATAACCCTATAAGAAGAAATCATACGGGTTTAAATCGGGGGAATTTGGAGGCCACCCGATGCCACCTTCTATCATACAGGATTATGATCTTTCCGAAGACTTGTGTGAGAATGTCAAAGATGCCCAGACTGCGTCTGTGTATAATCGGCCAATTTCAAATCCTTTCTGTTTTTCTTCTAGTTCAGTTTTTGATTTATTTTTGTGGTTGTTACCCTTGTTAAATTTAATGTTGGGTTTGTTAGATTTATTCCTTGGTAATTACTAGGGACTTTACGATCACGAACTATAGTATCATCATGGCTCTTCTTAATTAATCTGGAATTCTATTCCAGTCTATAATTTTCTGTATTAGCGTTTTCAATTGTTCAATTATAGCACCTCCTCCATACTTAAGGAGTTTATTCATTATTTGGTCTTCTCCTGGCAATTTCCTGTTTTTAGTTTTTCCAATATTTCATTCCCATATTTTTCCATTATTTTTATGCTTTCATTCGTTCTATGCTTTGGTTCTCATTTTTCTTAAACAATTCCATAAGGTAAGAAAGCCATATTTTATCTTCAATATGCGAATACATTATTATTTTATTTATTTTACTCCTTTGTTTTCTTATTAATTTTTAAATTTGCTTTTGTTGTATATAAAAGTTTTCTTTCTATTTAAATAAATATAATATTTGAAATGCACATTTGTTTTTCTTACCATTCTTGAATGACAAGTACTTCAGATAGGTCGATTTCTTTTCGAGGCACTTCTGTTTAACTTTTAAATCAAAGCATGGTATCTTTGCTTTCCATCGTCTATATTAGTTGTTCCTAATGCCTCATAAGCTTCTTGTAATATGTTTCTTTTTACTTTTTCCCAGCTCTTTTCTATATTATCTTTTTCCAAAATTAGATTGGATATTTACTTCTAGCCTCCGTTAGTACAGATCTTTTATTATTTCATCTTTCAAGCTTTTTATTTTTAACTTTATTTTTACATTTTTAGTATTATGTTTACTACGAGCTATCATTTTTATTCAAATTTCACAAAGGACTAGATAGTGGTTTCTCCCTACGTTTACTAATGTGAGGCTTCTAACATCCAATATTTTTTTGCGTAAATCTCTTTATCTGTCGGCAAATAATTAATCATTGATCTGTTACCTTTTATGTTCTCGAAGGTATATTTGTATTGGTCTTTATGATAAAAAAGTGTTACTTTTACAAAGTTTGTTACAACAATTTCATTAAACATCTTTTTCACACCTGCGGTTACTATGTCAATAATTCTAGTGTTAAAATCGCCCAAAATTATGATTGGCATTTTATCAATAAGATCTTTAAGTTCTCGATAAAATGCTTTCCTATCGGTCTCCGGCTTACAGTTTTCTAATGCACAGATTGTTACTATGTTTATTTTTTTTTATTTACTCTTATTTTAACCATCATCATTATCTGCAATTTATATCTGCACTAATCTATTTAGTTTTTGCAGTCTTTTTTGTCATCACAACTACTCTCTCTTTTGCTTTTTCATTTTTCACTTCACTACACTAAATAAAAATATATTCTCCTATCACTGTTAGTTCATTTTTTCTTTTTTGTTTCCTGCAAGGCACATACGTCTGTTGGATGTTCTGTCAGTTCTTTTTCTATTTCGTGATCTCTTTTATTTAAGGATTTATGTTATGCTACTCGTAATACATTTTCGTCGTGTTGCATTCATTTGATCAATCAGATTTCGAGGCTTACAATAATTACTTTAAGCTGATTTAATTTTTATATGGAGTAATCCATCTACCACCAACATGGAGGGGCAGAATTTTCTAATAGTGTTTATTCCTTTAGAAATTAGGATATGTGAAAAATAAAATTTGGGAGTTAGTAGAGCCAGAAGTCGGGACATAGTTTCTCTCGGGAAACAAGAGCTTGCAAAGGTAATATCGCTATACTTTGAATAGTAGTAAGCGTACAGGTGACACAAATAATTATTTGAAAGACAAAAAGGAGTTGAAAATAAAGGTGACTAGTGTGACTGAGAAGAATATTCGCATTTTCCGTCGGTTCCTCGAGTATCGTCGTTGATTGATAGTTACTAAAATTGCTTCAGTTAACTTTTAACAAAAAAGACATATTGTTGGAAAACACAAATTCCAAAACCAAGACGTCCTGCTTCATCATAAGGCCCAAATCCATGCAGTTCCCCAAAAACGACAACAAATCAGAATTTATTTTGAACTATACTGTAATATTCTCTTTCTAGTCAAATTATCATTTGTTTGGACCTCTTGGGAGACAAAGATTTGACGATTATTTCCTGCCAAAGTGTTGGGCGCGACTGGCGGGTGTCACAATTACCCGAATTTTACGATATCGGAGATCAAAAATTATCTATCCCTTAGGTAAGATATACTTATAATCTGGAGATTATATAGAAAAATAATTTTATATGTTTGTATTATTATTCAAGAAAAATACAAAAACAATAAAAGGAACTTAATAAAATCATTGAAAACAAAGAGAAATAAAAACATAAAACTAGTTAAAGACCACACAGGAAAAATTAGTTCGAACCAGAAAGTATAGAAACATGGAGAAAATACTTTGAAAACAAATTCTCAAAACACACACATCAAACACAAGAAGAAATGGAAGAACACGAAGAAGAAGTAGAAACAGAACAAGACGAAATAACTTACATCGAAGTGTCAAATGCAATCAAAGAACTACGAACAGGAAAAGCTAATGGACCAGATGAGGTTGCGCCAGAAATGATAAAATGGGGAGGAACAAAACTAACGGAATGGATGACAGACCTAATAAAAAGGATATGGAAAAACAACGAAATACCAAAAGAATGGAGAGAAACACAATAATTCCAATACATAAGAAGGAAAAGAAAACGATTGTGATAATTATAGAGCGATATGTCTGGCATCAGTTGCAATAAAAATATACAGTAAAATATTAGAAAAGCGACTAAGAGAAGAAATAGGAGACAAAATAGAAGACGAACAAGGAGGCTTTAGAGCAGCTAGACAAACAACGGACCATATCAGTGTCATAAGAAAACTAATAGAAGATAGAATAGCAACAAATACGCAACTATTCCTAACGTTCATGGATCTGAAAGCGGCTTTCGACACGGTTAACCGAAACAAAATATGGCACTACCTGGAACAGTTACAAGTCGCAAAACACTTGAGGAGTGCAATAAAGAGCATATATAAAAACGTCACAGGAATCATCCAAATAAATGGGATGAAATCAGAACCATTCAAAATAGAAACGGGATTAAAACAAGGTGATTCGCTAAGCCCGTTACTCTTTATTATATACATAGATCGAATAATGAAAAACTGTCTAGAAAAAACCCCCAAAACTATAATAGGATATAAAGACATGAATCCAATAAAAATAGAAGCACTCATATATGCAGATGATATCGTTCTGATAACAGATACAGCCACAAAAATGCAAAAATCAATAGACATATGGACATCAGAACTGGAGAAGATGGAAATGAAGATTAACGAAAACAAAACAAAAGTAATGCAAGTCATAAGGAAAAAAGAAGAAAACATCCACCTAACATGTAAAAGAAATCAACTAGAAGAAGTAACGGTATTCGAATATCTAGGATCAATAATCAGTAACTATGGCAAAATAGAAATGGAAGTGGCTAACAAAGCTAGAAAAGCGACCAACATGTATTATAAAATAAACCAAACAATATTAGGAAAAAGGGAAGTAGGAATAAGCACAAAACAAATGATATACAACACAGTAGTAGCACCAACATTACTATACTCAATAGAGGCGCTAACAACTTTACCAGAACATAAAAGAAAATTAACTACTGTAGAAATGAAATTCCTCAGAAAAATACAAGGAGTTACTAAACTAGACAGAATAAAAAACGAAACGATATATAACGAACTCAAACAAGAAAAGATAACGAACAAAATAGAAAAGAAACAATTAAATTGGCAAGCACATATAAGAATGGAGCCCGAAAGAACAACGAAAAAATATCTACAATCAAAAACAACACACAAGAAGGCACCGGGAAGACCACGGAAAATGTTAATTAACATAGTCCAAGATATAGCAAAAAAAACATGACACTACCACTTGAGAAACTACAAAAAATTGCAAGAAATCGAACTCAATGGAAAAAGTGGGTCCTAGAACACTACCCGACACCTTAATGGTACAAGGGATGATGAAAAAGAAAGAAAAAAAGAAAGAAAAAAGTATTATTATGGTGCTTGAACGAATTTACCCTCGTACAACTCGCTTATTCCCCAAAAAGTAAAATTAATTTAGTACTGAAACGTTACCATTATAAGAAATGAAATTATTAAGATTTGCATTTAATTAATTTTAGAAGTTCTGGTAACGTACGTAGTTATTAAATTAGTATAGTTCTAGATGGTCAGCAAAAAAACTTGATAAGTAGTCAAACGAAGCACTAAAAACAGCAGTGACCGTCACCTAATGTGCATAATTACGCGAATCCCTATAAAGTTGTATCCAGTTATCCAGATTTGTATAACTTCGTCAGCGTTAGGCCTTCTGCAGGATTTATGTCTAAAGGTTGGGACCTCGAGCCGCCCCCGTTAAGCCCATTGCTGTTAATTAGCCGGCGCAAGTCCCGACTCCGAATCGCAGCGAGCGACATACTCTAATAAAATTGATTTCAAATTGCTATCACACGGTGTTTGCCCTGCAACGTTAATCGGGCAAGACAGTCGTTGGGTCGAAACGGCGGAGTGCCGAGCGACCCATTTCGAAACGGCCATTGTTATTTATTCAGAATGCTTAGCGGGCTTGACACTTTATTAATGCACTGCGTTGTTGAATTTTGCCAGCAAAAAGCTGCCCGCCGCATAAAGTATTTAGCAATCAGGGCGGAAAAATGTTGAGATGAATGGGCCCGAGCTACAATAATTGTGCGTTTTATTACGCAGCCAATTGGCGAATGCGGCGGCGATAATGAATCTATATTTGTGCTCCTACGTTTTATAGCACAACGTGCTCGTAAGCGTTTTGTTTGTTTCGTGTTATTGTTCAGAAATGGGCCTTCGCAGCAAGCGAGCATAAACAACTTTGCGATTCCTAGCAGCTCAGCAGGAAAAGATCAATTTAACAGGAAAGTCTTAGAACTGATAGTTCGTGGAAATCGACAGCAACAGCAAATTGTATCCAATTTCAAGTGAAATACTACCAAAAATAAAAATAAACGGCCCATGACTTACCTTTTTGCTGGAATGTTTGTGGTATCTTGCAGGATGCAGCATGCACAGGTATCGATCCATGGCCATACATATTAATATTACGGCCGACTGCTGACTGATGGCACCCCTTAAAAGAGCCTGAAAAGTAAAGAATCAAATTTTAATGAAAATTTATCACACGATCCTTTATTTAACTTTTATAATACGTTTTATATGCAAAATTTTAAACCATTGTTCTCTTAGATTACTGATTTCAGCATTCCACCGAGAATTAGTTGTTAAAATATTTAACATAGATGAGGATCCGAATTGGGCTATTGTGGGTGTAACTTAACCTGACTTATTGCCTGTCCCATGTCAGGATAAAAAGGAGAAGAGGAAGGAGTAACAACCTCGTTAAAAAACTGGGTTCAGCTAACTCCAGCTGAGAGTAAAGACCCCGAACCAGAGACACTATACATTATTACAGACTTTAGTGCTAACAAATGAGTGTAGGAGATTTTGCAGGAAGCAATGAAAAACTACTACAGTAACACATATTTTCCAGAAACTAGAATTTCAGTAATATTAATTAAACCATATGAAATATCTTCTCTTGTTAAATTTTATTCTGGAGAAGACTATACAAAGAATTAAGAACATTAGCAGCATAGTGCAGTAGAATGTAAAAATACTACTCGGAGGTGGAAAACTTAAAAAAGCAAAAATAGAAATAGAAAATCTAAATATCGGTATAATGCACATAAGTGAAATGAAATGGACACAGAAAAGAGGAAATATAGAATAATTTACCCTAAATCTACTCCAAAAGAAAGTTTAAGTAATTTTAAACAGGTAATTTCAAAATAGTACAACTAAAGAATTATTTTGGTAAAGATTAAAATAAGACCTGCTAACACAGTAGTAATACAAATACATATGTCCACAACTCAACATAGCGGTGATAAAATAGAAAATATATGATACCCTACATAAAATACATAAAATACCAGGCGATGAAAACTTAATAATTCCCGAGGACTGGAATACTATATCAGGAAAGGAAAAAAAGGAAATGTGGTAAAAAGTGCGGTATAAAAAAAAATGATAAAGGGAAAAAACTAATTGAATTCTGCATACAACATAAATTAATTGCAACGAGTGCAATATTTAAAACCATGTTCAAAGGCACTACACTTGAAAAATACCGAGAGACAGCGAGATATCGAATAGACTACATATTAGTCAAACAAAGGTTTAAAAAAGCAGTAGAAGCTACCCAGGACCGAACCTGGACAGCGATCACAATATGGTGATAATAAAATATCACATTAATCTAAAAAAGTGCCGAGGTGGCTTAGTGGATAGATCGCCAGACTACGAAACCAAGAGTTGCGGGTTCGAATCCCGCTCTCGCCAATTCGATCGCTGGCATTTTTACGGCCCAGCTCGACTCAGGCTGCAATAAATGAGTACCTGGAGGTCAAACTCTGGGGTAATAATAGGCGGTCGGTACGTAGCGCTGGCCACGTTACTACCCTTGTGTACCGTAGGCTCTAGATTGTAACAAATCTATCCTGTTACGACCCCAAAGGGCCTTCGAGGCCTATTACGGGGAACTATTATATATTAATCTAAAAAATACAAAAAAGAAGAAACAGAAATAAAACGTAAAAATTCTGGAAGAAGACCAAAAGTTATTACAAGAATTTCAAGAAAAAGTAGTAAGTAAAATTTAAAAAGAACCCTCAACTATCTAATAGATGCGAAGGCTTTCACGGCCGATGCTATGGTGCATCCGTCGCAATTGTGGACCAAACGTTAAGAGTTTCAGAACTCCGACCATAGCCTTATGCCCGAGAACCACCCACACGATGCACCAAGAAAAAATCTATTCAAAGATGAAAACATGAGAAACAATTGTCAGACAGCTTATGAAGAAATAAGACGTGATGATGGTCCGATAATAATTTAAAGAAGAAGTTAGATACTATTTACAAAAATCAAAAAATGGAAAAGCCACTGGCCCCCATGAAATTTCAGTAGAATACTACAATTAATAGACACAAAGAGGCTCTAAATATTCTGCTGGACCTTTACAACAACATTTACATAACTGGTGAAATACCCATAGCATGGTTAACCTCCGCCTTAATAAATATACCTAAGAAACCAAATACAAAAGAATGTAGCAAACATAGAACAATAGCGTTAATGAGCCATACACTTAAGATCTTTCTCAGAATATTACATAATCGTATATATAAAAAACTAGAATCAGAAATAAGTGACACTCAAATGGGTTTCAGAAGAAGTCTTGTTCGGGTTAAACGTACTACCGCAAAGATGCTTATATGTGAACTAGGAATGTATGCCTGGTTCATCGATTTCAAAAAACATTCGATAAAATCAGACATGAACAACTAAGAGTAATACTAATAAAATTTGGAGAACAAAATTATTTTATCACGCTACTGGAACCAAATAACTAGAGTAAAAGTGAAAGATGAATTGACTGATAAAATAAAAATATGTCGTAGTGTACGCCAAGGTTGTATCCTGTCGTTTCTGCTATTCAATTTGTATAGCGGAGAAATCACTACAAGGGGAATAGAGAGATATTGTAATTAACAGAGAAATAGTGAATAATTTGAGATACGCGGACGACACGGTGATAATAACAAGCAACTTAGGAGATCTGAAACACCTTGTCGACAACAGCAATTTATTCTGCTACGAATACAATATACAGATAAATCTAAATAAAACAAAATTTATAATAATAACAAAGATTCAAAACAACAAGGATGCTCTCAACATCAACAATGTCAGCTACTACAAATACCTATGGATATAGATATAGAAACAATGCGAGCAAACTAAAGAAATCAAAACCCGAATAGAAATTACCAGGAATGTCCTTAATAAAAATAAAAAAATTATCTGTAGTCGGGACATCAATAATAAAACTAAGAATGTTCCGCTGGTACGTATTCTCAACACTACTATATGGAGTCGAGACCTAGACTATGAAACAGACAGATTAACATCCGGAAAGTTGAGGCTTTTGAGATGTGGTGGAGATGAGGGTTTTGTCGACAGAAAGAGTAACAAATGTAGAGATATTACAACGCTTAGAGAAAGACTATGAGGTCATGACAACTATTAAGGGACGTAAACTTAAGTATCTGGGACATGTTATGAGAGGGCAAAAATTCGAACTATTAAGAAACATCATGCAAGACAAAATAAAGGAAGACCGAAGTGTTGGAAGAAGAAGTCTATCCTGGTTAACAAACATGCGGAAAAAGTTTAATTGCGGCTCCGTAAATTATTCAAAAGAATCGTTAGCAAAATTAATGTCGACATGATGATCTCCAATCTCCAACAGGAGAGGAACCTAAAGAAGAAGAGTCTTAAAAATTCCTTCTTTTTGACCACATTGACCAAATGAAACGGTAGCACACTGAAAACCTCATATTCAAAAAAGCGTAGTCGAAATTGCAAATTCCAAAATGAATAGCGAGTATCTTCTTCGCTAACATATTCAGCAATAAGTCGTAACGCATTAATACAACATGACGGTGGGTGGTCAGTCGTTACGTCGTTATCAATCTAAAGGCTCTTTTCTTAACGTAAATCAAGACACAGTGCCCGATAAGAAGTTCTCCTCCACAGACGAGCTTCAATCGACTGTCCACAAATAGTGCAGTGCTGCACCCGAATCATTTTGTGAAAATGCACATACATTTTTAATAAACTGTGTACTCACTTCTTTCTAATAAAAGATTAGTGACGAAAATATAGTTGCAGCATCAAACCTCAACTATATAGTTCAGTCTAACCTGAATTCGAATGCTTTTTGCCTCTGCTTTCAATTTTTTCTAATCCTTAAGATTTACCTGTGTTGTCTAATAAATACTCATTTTCAAAATTAGCTTTTTTAATAATTAAAAAAGTGTTTTAAAGCATGACTCTTAATTAAAATCTTCCGGAAAATGCAGATTTAGCCCAAGTTCAATTCGCTCCACCCTCGCCATATCAGTTTTGTGTTAAAAGCCAAAGCAACTGCGCCATTAATCAGAGCCGAACCAATTAATGGGGCCAAATTAAGCCCTCCACAAAAGTGCTCCCCTAAAAGTAAACATCTAGAATTTGTCACGGATGAAAGTGGCTTTTTTGCAAGCCGCGAACCAAATAACCTGGAATAACTCGTTCGGGTGATTAATCGATTTTTGATGAGCCCGTTTTATTTATGACAAACCCTAAACAGCACTTCGTGGCGTTCGTCATGCGAGTTCAAGAAACGCACTGAAGGTTTAATTTGACGGCAAATAAATTATGGCCGGGGAAAAGTTCCAGAGCAGATTTATTACAACAAACTGCAGTCCATTAATTTCATGTTCCGTTCAAAGTGCTCTGGAAGTTTTTCCTAGCATTAATTGTGGTTCTAAAATTACTTGTTTGCAGAGGCGGTGCAACGTCTTGGGAATAACATAAATATCAATCTCTTAATGCAAACTGCTGGCGTTCGGAAGCTTTATGTTTAATTAGACTGCAGTGCTGACAAAGAGGTTCATTAAGTGTAGCATTCTTTCAGAATTCCTAATCCGTTTACACTCAAAGAGAATGAGCTATCATCGCGGAAGAGATGAGGTTTGGACCCGACATAGTTTTATAAATTGAGAAACAAGCACTGCCGGTTTAATACCCCCAATAAATTAAATGTGTAGAATCGTATCAATTATTTCTACCACGTCAGATAGTTCCAACAAACCGTGAGCTTTCCGTGATTAATTGCTTTCCGAGATGTTGAGAGTGTGAAACTTTTTGGAACTCGACAAATTATTACTCTCTTAAGCTCGTGAAAAATTGCTAGATATTGTTGCTGAACGTTCTGAAAAATGCGCCAGAAAATTGGAATAATTTACATGAATATAGCGTCCTTAATTTCGTCCTTGTCGAGTTTTTGATTACAGTCCTTGCCAGCTGCTAACAAAAATAAGTAAGCGAGCGCAGACGACTGCATGAAGGTTTTCTCATTTTGTTTTCGCTGCTCCTTGAAATCAGACCTTCGCCTTAAGGCGCTCCAGAAATGCGCTGCTGCACATAAAAAATGCATCTCAAGTAAGATAACTATGTCAAAGAGCTGATGTTGCAAATAGTTTACGACGGAACAGTATCGTTAATCAAATTTCATAAAACTCAGGTTCTACAAAAGCATCAATTCTGTTGATGATAAATATCTAACTGCAAAACCCGCAATAGCCAGTTAAGTTTCTGTAATTAATAAAAATCTACGAGCAAAGAAAATGCAATTTCATATAAAATTGCATGTACTTTGAAATTGAGTTAAATGGGAACTTCAATGGCACCATCTACGCCACCGTTAATTCTTATTAAACTAGCGATCGAGCTCTGAGCAGCCGTTTTGGACTGAACGCGATCATTTGTCCATGATGGACCTTCTGAATGGTTTATTGTTACAATTACCACGCATTTAAACCACTTCCGCCCATAGTTCATGATTAAATTTGATATATCTGCTGAAAAAGTAGAACTAGAAAGATTTAAAGCATCACCTACGTCAATGCCATCCATATATTTTTACTATCACCAAGACCGTCATTATTTTTCCCCCTCTTCTTCGATTCATTTTCATCATCACTATTTTGATCTTTGGTCAGCACTCGAATTATCACCATCAACACCACTTTCATTGTCGCTAAGGCTGTCGATGACATTTAAGAGACAGTCAGCACATCAACGATCGTCCGTTCGAAAACAACAATATCCAATAAACCATACAATGGTTTAGACATACGCGCAACGCGATACTGTATAAAGGCTACTGGTACAACTGCATCGTCTAATAAAAGCGTCTTAACAAACTCTATCCGTGTACCACAATTTTATACATCCAATGATTGGCATACGTCTTGAAATTGTGTGATTATAGTGTTCTCTCGCCTACAGCAATCTAGTATTTGTTTTTTCAATAATAGAAAACAATTAACAATTTATAGCTTTTCAACAGCAGTTACATGAACACTTTAGGTTGCAGAGTTGGCAAACTATGACTTAAATCCGTTCCAATAATAAAAGGCTTTCGTAAAATGACTTTTAGTGTCAAACTATTCGCCGAAACTATCACAGGGAGTAGAATGTGTTTGTTGCTTCTGTTTCCCATAGAAGCACAACACACTTGGTGTTTGTAACATTTTTAAAAGAACTAGTCGCTCTACTAACCAATGACTTCAACTATAAAGGCCATTTGTTATTTTAATAAATTGCTTACGTATATATGACAACTATCAAAAGTTTTGACCTAAGGAATGACTTTTCTAGCATTGCTTGATGGGGAACATATTCTGCGTATGACATAATAATCTCCGATTCCGATGAAGCAACCACCATACTTGCTTTACGAACTCTCAAAGCTCAAAAACCCCAAAACTGTAGTCCAGAGATTCAAATGGTAAATCAAGACGATCTCTTCATAATTAATTTGTATTATCTCTCAAATATTTCATTTTGATGGCACCCACGAGTTTATCTAAATTTGTAAGGTTCATTCCAAATTTCTGTTCAACGTGTTAATCACTACTTAAAGTTCTAAAGTTTTTGCACGCGATACTTGATGTTTTTCCCATTCAACGACACATGGCTATATTTTTTCTCAATCCAACTCTGACAGATAAACTTTCTGTTGTCAAAGTGTAACCTGCAAGCTCATACTTCACGTAGAACAAATACACTTAAGAGCAAAACAATCGATTCGGCAACACGCTCGATTTTTGAGAGAATGTGTATCCACTCCAATGGCAATCCAAGTAAAGTTCCTGTTCTATTTGAAAGCTTAAAAACTGTGGTTTTAAATGATACCACTTTAATTAGTATCGGACCTGTTCTGACAAAGTAATGAGCCTAAGACAGTGTAACACAAAAGAGTTGAAAGGAAAAAGGTAATTATAAAAGAAAAAGTAATGAAATCCTTAGTTGTAATTAATTTAATGATTTTGTTGCCACCTCTACTCCTAATTGCACTTTCCAAGCGATTATGCATGAATCGGATGGCTTTTCCTATGCTTTCCTGCCTTGAGGAATTTCTTACCAGTTTTCAGTCAACGCCACGCTCAGTTCTATCACGCTCCCTGGTGCAAGCAAGATTTCTGGCCCGGACTCTTCGCTTAAGTTCATCCCAAACATGCTCAATTGGATTCAAGTCTGGGCTACACGGAGGCCAGTTTATTTTCGGTATACTCCTGGACTCATCGGTGAATAATATCTGACTCCAGTGGACAAGGTCCCAATAGAGATGTTTGCAAGCAAATTCCAGTCGTCTTTGCTTTTAGACTATAGTCGGCTTGGAACCCGTAGCTACCTTTTTAGCGTCAGATTGGTTGCCTTCCGCCCTCTTCTCACTGGCGACCACATCTTTGACCGAACTGAGCTCTTGCTTGAGGTCAACACCAGTCACATTTTTATTTCTGGGGGATATTAAGACTCCTTGGCGGCGGACGTAGCCATCCGTTTCCCGGTACCGACGCTACATTCTCGACACAGCTGATTAGCTCAGATTTAGTCGATTTTCCACGGCCCTCTGACTGAGGTTCTCTCTCAATAATGCAACTGCCTGGGCTGCTTCGGCGGCTGTGGTATCCGCTTACGTCAACTTCGGATAAGTGACCGAGATAAATTACCGGATTGCAAGCGTACTGTAGGCCAATCACAGTCGTTACGCATAGGCGTTCCATTTAGCAAGATGCGTAAAACTCCGTTCGTGATGCATATGTTTTTGAATACGTCGTCTGATTAATGCAATAGCAACACTTTTTTAAAGTTTAATAATAGAGATACTCCTTGCACGTTAATGTTTTTATCTTTATTTTTTTAGACTGAAACGAGACAAAAATGTGCGTACGGTTGTTTTGTTCTCAAGTGTATCTGATTTTCTAATAAAACACAGCAGAGCTCGCCGAGATAAATTTGTGACTATTTATCATGGTAGGATAACCAACCACAGCTAAATTATTTCAGTCCCTATCATCCTCCTGATGTTAACTGTTACGTTCACCATTACAACAGTTGAATTTGTTGTTTTTGCACCTGGCATTTTTAAAGTTCGGCGTATATACTTGAATAGCGATATGACCTTATTGTTTGTGCAACTATATCAATTGCAACTGCGCAATGTACGTGTCCGTCTTGAACTGTTAGTTGGACAATACTGTCTAACAGGTGCACTTCCTCTATAGTACTATAACTACTTTCAATCAAAAAATTAGTTCAAAGATTTTAACAGAAACAAAACTAACAATTTCCTGTGTCAAATGTTTACCGATCACTAATTTGTTCATTACTAATTATACGCATACACTGTTTAGTAATATTAATGTGTTCAGTGTACTTGTAAAACTGATTTCTTAAAGCTTTTTTTATTTTTTTAAAAATATTTAACAATTTTGTATTTAGTTTACTTATTCGTGGCTTTCACATTTGTTCTTTTGATAATAGCAAAATCTAAAAAGTTCTATTTTTTCCATATGTGGATAGTTCTTATTAAGAGCTTTCGATTGGTATAGTTTTATGATGAATTCGCAAACAGCCCATTTTTGGACCGAATTGTACAAGACAAAATTGAAATCTTTATCACTTCAGATCTATAGGCGATTATTTTTAAAGATTTCTTAGTGGTAATGGATCCAACAATTTCTAAATGTTGCAAAAAGAGTTTAGTAAGGTCATTATATACAATTAGATTGTTCATTAACCAGAACTCTGAGTATTTTAGGTTAAACTTAATGTCTGATGTCTATCTGCATTTTTTATTTTTTATTTTTACTATCTTAGTATAATCGCAGTGATGTCTATAATTTTTTTAAACATTTCTTGTAGGAGTTATTCAGATAGCTTACCTACCTTTGGTACTGAGAGTATTTATAACTGGAGAGTAATTTGAGGAGACTATAGTTTTCTTCGACGGGAAAATAATTTGAGGAGATTCTTGTAACTATAAAAATTCTAGTATATCTGGGATCTTTTAACAAACTTTGAGACAATAAATGGGTTTATCTGTTAATATATAACTCTAAAATGCCTGCTTGATGGAGATACTCACTTCTAGAAGGAGCCAGCTCTCTATAAGTTTTAAACAGAGAACACATAGTAAACGGTCTGATGAATACTGAGACTCTTCCCTGAATAAGTAAACAGATAACAGAGTAAGCTTTAAGGAGGCAGTGATAGTGGCCTTCAATCTCTTCTCATCTTTCACAATCTAAAAAAATAATAACAGTATTTTTGTCCCTTGAAAATGCCACATTGCCGAAAATTTCACTGATACAATGTTAATATTTGTTTATAGCAAAAGTGAACAAAAACATCGTGCAAAACTATATAATATAGAAGCGACTATAAAATAACAGCGATCGGTGTGAGGTTTAAATACACTATCTGATCAAAGGTGTTCAGTTATTTACACAAAACTGACAATTCTAATTATGTCAGATGGGAAGATCACAATTCATTATTTGCTATAGATTTGTAAAAGTAGATTCAATGAAATTTAAGTCAGAACTCTGATTTGGCCGAGCTAATTCTGTAACGTTATTGTCCATTAACTATTTTATTACAGGCTCTGTTTTGTGACAGAAGCATTATTATATTGTCACAAATAACCGTCACTCTCTAATTGTCCTTTCTCTAAAACTGGACAAAACTAGCTAAAATCTCCTTTTATTTTTTGATCTGCCTTTCGACTATAACGTTGTCTCCTTCAAATTTTACTATTACAGTATAATAACAGGTATTGTTCTTTAAGCATTTGTTACTCTCATACTCTTCAATTTGATTACTAGATGGTAAGGCATCGTTCCTTACACTGCTTAGTATTAATAGCAGAAATTTTTGTCTTATGAAGAGCTAGTTGATCATAGAAATAGGTAATCAGTAGCACTGCAGAACTTTTAGATTATTTTTTCATATGACTGGCCACTTTTACAAACCACAACAGTTCCTTAGTGTCCTTTCTGTTCTATTTAGCCTACCCGACTATGATGTTTCTATGGTTTTAGCTTCATTTTAACTAATATTTAACGAGAACATTGAAAAGAGCGGAAATGCATTAGATCTATTTTTTGTTCATATAGAGATTCAACAAAAATAACTTTGTGCCGCTTTTTTTTATTGGTCAAGTTATAGCGACTTTTTAACAATCAGTTTACGAGTTAAAGATATGTAAGTGTCAAGATACTTTTAATCAAATAATCTATATATGTATCTATGATTCTACAATTAGACGGTGAGAAAATTATCTCAGCAAAATGAGCACTACCTCATTTACTTGAGGTAGAGAAGTTGATTTGTTATGAAGCATGTTGTATCATTTTGAAGAGTTTTCTTTAAGAATCCCATTATAGTTTATGGTACATGGGTTCAAGCATACAAATTTGAACTAAAATCAAAGTCGAGTCATTTAAAATATGCCACAGTACCTTATGTGGCCGCGAAGTCAATTTTGATCTGTGTAATTTTAATTTCATTCCTAAAGAGAAAAAGCCCTTGCCCAAAAGTATTTTCCCAACAAATAGGACATCTTAAATCTTTCCCGTCGAAACACACCATAGCAACTCTGGTGACATTCATCATTTTGAACAACTTAGGTGACTACTTTGAAAATGTTTCCTTCCAAATAGGTTGTATTTGTACATTGCATGATTTAATATAGCAAATACTTCAAACACCACATTCCTTCCTTCTTTATAAAAGTTTCTGGTTCCATCCTTTATGTTTTTTAATTAGAGTATTTACAAATCTTATCCGTTCTTCTACTAAATGTCTTTATTCATATGTGGTCTGTCACATAATAATGGTATAAATCACAAGAAACATGGTACATAGTTTCAGTTTCCTTTAAAGTTAGCACGTTAGGATCTCATATAGTAGTCTTAGTAGCATAGCCACTGTTCAAAATATTCTCCAAATGCCTCTTAAAATTACATGTTGGTATTAGATCCAAATATTATCCCTCGTTCTGATCTCTTTGAGGAAACTGGTAGTTGTCCGAATTAATTCTTCTGTTCTGGTAACAATAATCGTAAAACAAATTTGTTGGTGACATGTTTTATGTTAAATCTTCCAGCTTCATTTCACACAAAGTAATTTTTGGAATTTGTATCTCTTTCACAAGTTTTCAGACCATCAGTAGCCAATTTTGTTGATTGATGCCCATATAGTTAAACATCTATTCCAAAACGCGAATCGCTTTTAACAAATTCCAAGCCATCACCAAATCGTTTATATTATGCCTTTATTTGTGATGCTTTTAATGCATAGTTTCCAAGAGTCTGCTAAACCATCCGCATAGTTTACTCACTCAGACATAGCAAATGCGACGATCACACACTACGTGTACTCATTGAACTAACACAAGCGTACGCATTAGTCTACTGTCTTATTGCTGCTAGGATACGTTGGCTCAACATTTTTGGGACAAACCTGTTACAATACTTCTTATTCGAAAATGAATAAAATAACTCTATAATTGTGTTCTATTTTTTTTTTATAGCGGTCTAACTCTCCTATAAAGCATTTTTCAATCCATTCACTTGGAAAGCTTTTTGACAAAGGGTATGTTTTAGCAACAAACCTAGTTTACAACTAAGCAGATTTACAAACGAATATGTCACAGTGAAATAATCACCGAAATACCCAATCTTCATTTACATGGAATTACAAGCGACTATCCAGACAATCAATTGGCTTTTAATTATCAGCCATTGCGAGTGCGACTTCAATTTGCTGAATTTAACTTTTGCCAATTTAATCAAAAAAGCGATGTTGTTTCGTTCCCTTTTATTTTCATTTTATTTCACTTTGGAGTACAAATTTGCTAAATGATCTGCAAATGATTTGTAGCATTTTTATTTCTTTTAATAAATTCCTCTTTTTTATTCCTGTGATTGCTTTTATCTTGGTGCCTGACACCTAGGCTACTATATTTTTTTAATTGTCTGTGTTTATTTTCAAGCATGATACTGGATGACCTTAGGACATTAAAAAGTACCCAACGATAAAAATTGAGATAAATAAGACTTGAAGGCGTAGAAGTTTGTTATTAAACCAAAAGCCGCCCAAACTGCGTTCACACTTATGCTCTTAAAAAATAAAATTTGTCTGCAAAGCAGCTGGTATGACTTAGCTTGTTTCCTCAAAATCCAATTTAAACACTACGGTGGCATGTAGGCTAGAACAGCAGCGCGGGATTATCTTCGACGGTTGGGAGCAGCATCTGCTCCAGCATCAGCACAGCTTTAACCGAATGAGGTTCACCGATCGCGGCAATTTAAATAAAATCCGCATTACGTTAAACGCCGGCTCTTATCTGATCCACATGCGCGGGCCAGGGATAAAGAACCAGAGGCGGTTAGTGAGCGCATTTAAGAGGAATCAGGACTTAAGTGCTGAGGCACATATATCAGTGTCAGGGGCTGACCCCCCTACGCAGAGTCTGAATGCATTTGTTCCATTTGCCGTGGTTAATGGCGTGTGATCGGAAATTGATCGCGGCACGGAATGTACGAACCGGTAATGCTCTCAGATTACGCAATTACACATTAACAATGCCCCTGCATCTACCTTCGTCTGCCTGCACGGTGCGCACTCATTAGTAATGTCTATAATGAGTGCTCCTGCATATACATATCCTAGAGTGCTTGTGAATGAGGGCATAGATTGACAGTACTCTCCTCTGCGCAATTATTAATCTCGGAGCACCATTTAAACAAAAATTAAAGCAAAATTCCGACCTTTTAATTCTGTCTTTCCTTCATTTGCGACATCCATATAGTATATTTATTAAAACCTTATTATCACATAATGATTGAAACTACTATAAACTAAAATTTTATATTGATATGTAAACCTCACATATGATATGCAACCAATTTTAGAGTAACGAATGACACGTTTGCCTCTCTGTTCACTTTCTTGGTTGTTCTAGAAACATGACGGTAATTCTATTTTTGAAATCTAAAAGAATAACCATATAAATAACAAAAATCACTGCATGTTATCTTCAAACAATAAGGAAACTAAAATTTCAAACAAAATTTGGATCTTTAGGGTGAAACAAGACTCTCTTTTCTTTTTATAGATTGAATAAAGAAAAATCTTTGAGAAGTATACAAAATTTATTTCTAAAAAATAAAACTATGGAGCTGAAAGTTTTTTATCAAATTGTTTTAAAAAAGATATCGGCAAAATAGTCCCTCATTATCCGTGCGCTGTTAAAATCGTACTATGAAGTTTATTATTTTTCTAACTTGTATTAAGAAATACGTCTGATTTCTCAGCTCCAAAAAGATTGGAGGGTCCCAGCACAATGTTTGTAAACCCCTTGTCATAAAGATCAGTACTAATGAAGTTTATTATTTTTCTAACTTGTATTAAGAAATACGTCTGATTTCTCAGCTCCAAAAAGATTGGAAGGTCCCAGCACAATGTTTGTAAACTTTACTCACTAAAGCACAGCAAATCAGTAAGTAAGTTGTTTTAATGAATATCCCATATGTTGTCTATGTACTCCAATATAAAATTTATATATTAACTCATCCCTAAAAGCCTAAATTTACTCACTGCACGCAAATCAGTAATAAGTTTGTTTTTAATGAATATCCCATATGTTGTTATTACTCCAATATAGAAAATTTATATATTAACTCATCCCTAAAAGCTGAAATATGCTTCGTCAGTAAAAAAACATGTGGAATATTCTCAAAAATGGTTTCTAGATGATTTTGCTATATACCTTCAGAAAGTTTCTATACAGCAACCATCTTGTTTGGATGTAAAAAAGAAAGTCTTGATGTGAAATTTGTTATATAGTACGTGAAGAGCAATGGTATGTTTGCGCGCAGATTCTCACTTTCCTTTTCTCTATAAGTCTATTGTCTCTAAATTTCCTACCCAAAACAAAATTTATTTTCGATTGAGAATGGAGTCTCGAGGTGCAAGTTGAAAGACAAAGTTCTATGCATTTTTCTGTAGCATGTTGGCTACTAGGGACACCTCTAGATAAAACCTATCGTAAAACTATCCTTTACTTCATAACCTTTTCTTGAAATTAGGGAAAATAGATATAAGAGAAGTGAAATATGAATAAAGGAAGGCCCGATTACTTAATAAAACAGTTATATCTGACCACTTTACGTAGGGGAACTTAAGTACTTGCACATCTATCTTAAAATTCTACTGTAGTTAGTTTTATATTTAAATAAAAAGAAAAATCGTATATCAAAATAGCCAACAAATTCATGATACTGGTTTTTCTATGACTATTAATTTATATACGAATTTTGGAATGTCTTAACTTCTTTTCCATAAAAGTAATATTCTTTAAAATAGAGCAAGAATGATGATGATGGAGGACCAGTAATATCATCAACAGGGAACTAATGACGTCAGCCAGCTCGCTACAGGCAACGCCTCCTCGACAGTTACTGATGTCACTGGTTTTTACTTTTATTACATGGCAGTTCTCTTTTTCTTTTTTGAGAGAAAAACTAAAATTTGTCGTTCCTGTTAAAGTTATTTCTAAATTTATAAATCCCCACTGCCTCTCTATTCTCGGACAATATTTTGTATAGTTAGACAAAACGCACAATTTCCCAAAGCCATTATTTTATAAGACAGATTCAACAACAACCCCTTTTTTAGTTTAGTTAAAGCGTAGATGTCGTCGTTGATTTTTTATTCTGATCATAATCGTTTAGCTCGTGGTCTCATGTAGACCTGTTCCTGTGGGCGTGGTATGCGGTATACTTCTAGTGCATCTTGCGGATTTCTCGTGTCCTTGGTTGGCCGAAGTAAATTACATTTTGTTGTAGTTGGATATAAATGCTTATAGAGTTCCATCTGGTATTTGTTTAGAACCTAATTTTTAAATCCGTTGATATTAAATTAAAAATATTTTTTTTAACATAATTGACTATCTTTGTCCTCGTATAGTCGTTGGCTGTTTCAGTTGTCTTAACTCTTTATGTAAGAACTAACGTATTTGGCATATCCTATACAGCAATATTTTTGTAATTATTCCTCACTGACGTGGATGGTAGAGTGCGTTGATATCACAAACATATCATCATTAAAGAAAAATAATTAGCCAAAATAGGATTTTAACCCTTCTTAAAACATGGAGAGAAGATTGTGAAGGTATATATCAGTTTACAGACCACTCATAGCAAAATACCAACAACTTTAGAAATTCCTTGTTGGCCTTAATTTCTGTGTAAAATATCATGCTTCCAGTTGAAGTGTACACGAAACTAAAACTGAACTATTACTATCAACAGGAACAATCAAATAGTAAAGTTGAAATGCACAAACTTCTTATCTAATGTGCTGTCTCCGAAGAGTTGAGCTATAGTTCAAGTTTGTAATCAATTTATGCCACAAAAAATTAATTAAGAAACCACTCTAACCAGCAAAGGTAATAATAGAAAGTTTGTTTAATCTGTCAGAAAACAGAGCAAGATTTTTGCTATAAAAGATAAAATGTTAGTACGTTGACGTACATAAAGAAATTATTTTACAGAAATAACCGCAGTAAAAAATTATTCATTTTGCACCCTTTGTAAACTTTTAAAGTGCGACTTCGTTGAATGTTCTTGTATGCTTTTCTAAAATAAATTTGTCTAATTTTGTGTAAATTTGGCGTCCTAATTAGGACTCTTTTAACTTCTTTTATAGCTGTTTGGAAAACTGACGCCAAAATCATTACTATAAAACAATATGCAAGTTTGTTAAAAAGCATTCAAAAATGCCAAATGTTAAAGTGTTATAACAAGGGGTTTACGGGTTCTAGACAAGCTAGAAGGTGGTATACTTATATGGAATGCGTTCCCCGAGTCACAACGGAAATTTTCTTACCACAATCATTTCTATAAATAACTGCTGTAAATGCATCAAGGTACTAAACCATTATCAAATTGTTGAATCTTCTGTTTAGCATAATAAAATATAATACTCTACTAATAAACTTGAAAAACATATTCTGCTATGTTACGTTGAAAAATTGTTGTACAACGTTTTGATTAAACTACTGCATTTGCTAAAAAATAAAACCAAAGAACTAATCACCCTTTCTAAAAATTTAGTCTAGTAATAGCTAACCGTTCTATAAAATTAAATTTAATTAGCTTAGAATAATAAAAACTGAGTATACAATTTCCTTCTTTGACTAAATTACGCAAATACAAAAAATTTAAATCAAAAAAAGATTAATTTTGCAGAAAAATGAGCTTTTTTAAATATAATATCATACGAGGTGCATTCAAGTTATAACACCTCCAATTTTTTTCTCACAAACTAATCACACGAAAACTGTAATTTGTATCACTTCTTGACATAATATTCCTGTAGCTGTACACATTTTTCACAACGTCGGCATCAGGATTTCATGGCCGCTGCGAACGTTTCTTTAGGGGTGTGTTTTGCCTATTCGAAAATCACTGGTGAATTTGGGACCACAGACAGTGTCTTTCATCGTTGAAAACAGCCAAAAGTCGCTAGGAGCCAGGTCAGATGAGTAGGGAGCACGAAAAAACACTTCAAAGTTGTCAGCATTCATGGCACCCACCTGTAGGACACTTTTGGCATTTCAGGTCTTCATGCAGGATTGTGTTCACAGACCCCACGGAAATGCCAACTTTGGAGGCGATGTGTTCAACACTCATTCGGCAATTATCCAAAACAAGTTTCTCCACTCGCTTAATCATGTCGTCAGACCGGCTGGTGCGAGGGCGAGATTGTCTTGGTTTGTTGTTACACGACGTTCTGCCTTCTTTAAGTTGTCGCACCCACAAACTCACTTTAGACACATCCATAACACCATCACCACATGTCTCACTCAACTGGCAATGAATTTCAATTGGTGTCACACCATGTAAATGGAGAAAACAAATTATTACACGCTGTTCTTGTAATGAAAACGTCGCCATTTTCAGTATTAAAAACTGTCCTCACTCTCGCCGTTGCCGTTAGAATCCTATGTGCCGTGCAATGCTGCTATCTCTGTCACACATTCACAAAGAGTGTGTGCGTATTTTGAAACAAGCCGCACGTTTCTATCTGTTCCCGGTCATGAAAAAAAAATCGGAGAGGTTTTAACTTAAATGCACCTCGTAGTTGCTACAATTAATAATAACATTAGCACCTTTTAGCGCTAGAACCCCCTGAGACCATATGGAACAATTAAAAGTAGTTTTTAGCTGTTTTATTGAACTATTATGATTTTTAAAATGTCTCCTGACATTCTTTTGTGTCGTATATGTTCTGAAAGGCATTGTTTTAGTATACAGATCTGGCGGTTTGAGCAGATTTGTAATCAACAATTTAGTATTGTAAGTAACCTTCGAACAAGTTGAAAGCATTGCAAATGTTTGTAAGATCTACCTCCGCTTTGCTTAAGCCCACATCATGCTTATGTGTCCTAAAGTGCTGTTTTTCTAGATCTATTCTACGCTGGTTACATTACTTTCGCCCCTGTTCTTTGCTGTTTGTATAGCATTTATTGCCTGAACTTCCACCTGCTTAAAAAAGTAATCTCTGCTCAACAAGACAATCATCTACCATCGTTAGCTTGAAAGATAAGGAGTGTTTTATTAGCTTTCGTGAGGTAGATTTACCTTTGTAATTTAACATTTAACTATCGCCTCAATTTAAACTAATCCAACAGTGTATTCTATAGCGTGACATTTATTTATGAGTTTACATAGCTGAGTCTATAGTCTCACACTAATAATACATAAAATAAGTTTTAAATTTATAATGTATCAGGTACATAATAAAGATTAAAGTACAATAAAGGTAAAGAACAAGAATACTCAATTCCCTCTCTATTGTTTTTCTAGCATCAATTATGCAATTAAGTATATCTTTGGAAAAATTTCCGTTAAAATGAAATCACGTCTGGCTAACCGAAAACATTACATTACCCAAGCAATGTGGTTGTAGGTAGATTAATTAAATATAAGACAAAATCGACGTAAAGTGATTTTTTCCCACGTTAAACAAGTTTTCTCTTATTTATAAATTAATAGAAGTAATATCAGAAACCTTTTATCGGGGGTCGTCCTCGAAAAGGCGACGAACAATGCGAATATTGTCCTCAGGGAAAGTTGTAAAGGTTTTCTTTTAACTGCTTCTTTATCTCAAAAACTGTTTACCATAAGTATACTTCAGTTTGCTTAAGGTTGTTTTGCCCAAATTTTATCTTAAGTTTTCTCAAAATTTCTAACAATTTTACCCCCTCCGTCGTGAGAAATTTGATATTTTCTTCTTGCCAGTATAAAAGTATATACAAAATTTTTTTCATGTAAACAAACTTATGCTGTATGTATACAGAAAATTTTGATAAATTATGTGGACCGTTGATCATTTTCTGCGTCTTAACTAGAATAGCTTTAAAATGTTTAATAACATAGCTAATTTCTACAAAAGATCGCTTAATACTTGAGATCATATACTCTCACCATTACAAACCATGTCTTTAATATTAACTGAAACTGAAGCTTATCTAGATACTCAAAAATACAACTAGTAGTTACAACATACCAGTTACTTCGTGCAGAAAAATAATGGCTTAATCAAGCCGCTAAGTTTTGTACTAACTGACGATTATAATACACAATCAGTGTGTTAGGTTGCTTTCTGATCAATATCTGAAACAAATGTGTTAACGTTATAGACACTTCTCTAGTATCATTGTTGAGTTGTTGAGAAAGTGTGGAATAGTAACGAGATTAATTCTATACTAGTCTGGAAATGTCTACAAAATTTAAAACCCTTATACACTACAATGACACACCAGAAAATAAAGAAGCTTGAATAATTTTTAATGGACCTAATCTAGTACTTAATGTAAACCACAATTCAAAGTTACCTAATTATCTATATATGTAAATCTCGCCAAAATCAATGGAACTAGGTGGAATGACTAAATCACAATAAAGAATCACAGTAAATGAAATACTACAGCTAAACAAACAACGTATTAGGCCACTGTAACGTAAATAAGCATACAAACGAAAATATCGTTGTAACATTAACGCAATAAAAAGTATTATATGGCTGGATACTTTCGGAACAGGCCACGTATGCATACAATGAGTGCTATTAGGAAAGGGTCCATTTATAGGCTTCGTAGTAAAGAGGACGAGACGGCCTCGCATGTTATATTCGACTGAAAGCTCCTACCCGATAGAGACATTTATTCTGAGAGGATCCATCTCTTAGGGGCTCTAATTAGAGAAGACGTAGTCAAAAGGCTATTTAGTATACCATTTTGTGGAATAAGGAAACATATAGTACAATAAGCCTTAAGGCGCTACAGTGCTAAGTTTCCGATCCCTCCTCATCATTTATTTACAAAAGAAAGTATTACTGAAATTTCACTTTGTCTTAGAAAATGTGCGCAGCTCTTTATGAAAGTAGACAATTATTATAGAATAAATGTGTTGATAAGAAAATTCTCGTTTTCAAAAACAAATAACTCCGTGGAAAATCGTACCTAAAATTATGAAAGAATAAGAGAATGTTGGAATTCTTACGGCATATAACGTACAAGAGTTTCCTATTTAACTTGTAAAATACAAAAAATAGTCACTGGTCTACACTACTTCTGAAGACCTCCATTATAGACATCATTATTTATATTAGAGAGCATGATGTATAAGAAGAAAATATACATGCATACAGTAATTCGAAAGTTTTATACTACACCTGAAATTTTCATAATCTTACAAAATACTTCCTAGTATACTCTATACATGTCTGCATTCTTGGAAAGCACATGTCGAACCAAACTTTCACGTTTTCTTCTTGACGAATGGGAATTTCCCCTTAGGTAGAGGCATGTTTTTATCATCACCCGCCATAAAAACAAAGTCAGATTTAGTCATCGATTTCAATGCTCACTTATTGAGTACTTATTGTGATACCACAAAACATGTGACATCTATTCAATTAAGGTAATAAAGTACCAAAATAAAAAATTGTACAGCGTGATATGAATTTCCTGACAGTAATAACTCTATGAGAAACGACAATGAATATTCTAACATCGGAGCGTTCTAATACACAACTCCCCGATAACCCGTTTTTGACCAAAATAACAGTTCAAGAGTCATAAAGTCCCAAATATTATTACACCGGCTACAGTACAGGTTTAACCTTGTTTTGGCATGTACATTTCAGTTACCAGCATAGCAAACTGTATCGAAAACTGATGATTCACTAGTCATTGTATCTGTTCCGTGGTTTAATGTCTTTTCCGAAATCTGTAAGTTTATTGTACTTTTGTTTATCATTTGTTAATTGCAATTTTTCCATGCTATTCTTTTTTCAAACAGTTTTTCTTCTAAAATTATAGAGCATTTTTCTGTAATATGTATTATGTCTCTCACATGTAAAGTGTTGTTTGCTTGCCATGCTGCCATTAGTATGACTTTAGTTAAGACTTCTATCTCATCCAGTTTTCTGTAAAAAACTTCCAATTTGTCTTGGTATTTTATAACCATGGTTTTCCAAATACGGAAGTTAATATGGAAACTATAATTGTTGTACGATCAGAGGTGAATTTAAAACATGGGACCGGCGAAGAGATTGCTCTGTAAGCAATCCCAGAACGAACTTAAAAGACCTTTCGATTTCGATTTCGAATTTCGGGAAAATTCGAAATCGAATATCTGGAAAATTATTCGACATAGAATTTTTCTTCATTTTCGAATTCAGCGTAAAATTTCCTATAAGAATCACATTTAAAATCGTAATGTCGAAAATTTTCCCGGACTTCGAAGTCGAATATCTCGAAAACTATTCGACATAGAATTTTTTCGATTTCATTATTGAAATCAGCGTAAAATTTTCTTTAAGAATTACTCATAAAATCGCAATGTCGAAATTTTCCCGAAATTCGAAGTCGAATATCTCGAAAACTATTCGAGATAGAAACTTTTTGATTTCGATTTTGAAATCAGCGTAAAATTTCCTATAAGAATCCATTTTAAAATTTTAAAAAATCCATAATTTTGTGACAGCGACAGACCGACAGACCGACAGACATATAGAATTCAGTAACGAACTTTTTAAGTTCGTTGACAAGATTTAACTAAGTATTTTCTTGGGTCGAACCCCGTTGAAATCTAGAAGGTCCGGTATTCTATTGGGATTCTCACCCAATGTGTGAGTTATCTTGTTGTTAGGTAAATTTTTATTTTCCATGACGTTAAGAAGTTTTTCCCTTTGATTTTCTAATGTTTTAAATAATTATACAGTATATTAAAATAAGGTGTATAAATAAAATTGATGGCACAATTATTTTAATTGACAATTTTTCAATAATATGTACAATGATTAAAAGTATAGAAGCATTTAGTTATAGTAAATTAGATGGAATTTTTTGGGGTAGTTTATAAATTTAATAAATTCTCTTCAAGTGCATAGTTAAAGTGGGTAGAATTTGCTTTAATTGATACGATTAAATGCGTCCATCTGCTTCACTAATTCAGTATTAATTTAAGGGATTATAACACAATCCCCCAAACTTAATGAATAGTTTAAGGTCAAAACATGACACGCTTTATGGGCGAAGTCTACGAGTCCGTACCGAAGATAAGCAAATATCGATTGCTTAAAGCAAAGTGCTTAAAGCCAGTAACTGTAGCGAAATAACAATAAATATTTTTTTATATTTATGGTGAATCAAACATAAACCGGAATTTATTTTTTCGCACCGTGAGATAGAAGAGAGGTGCGTTATTAGTAATCAGTATGTCAAAATAAAAAGCATCTTGATCCCTTGAGCAACGGATTGTTGTCAAGTTTGTTACGGTAGAGGGTGCAAAGCCGTTTAAAATTTTGAAAAGGCTGAAAGCTGCCTTCAGAAGACTCAAATGACAGCGTGACACAAAAAAATTAGACGACTTCAAGCAATAGAAAAGGAAGGCCTCCCAAGAACGTGCGTACTCAGGAGAATATGCGTATTGTTCGCCGCCTTCTTGAGGATAGTTGCTTGTTACTGCATCATCAAATTTTTCGACGTGAATGACGACGGTCGTGTTATCTGCGAATATTGTTAATGTTGCATTAATTTCAAGTAGTAAGTGACTCAGAATATTGTTTTATGGAACGATAGGTAGAATATTTTTGCTTTCAGACAACGCTGAGTTGACTTTAACACCAAAGGTTCTAGTTCCTAAGAAAGGGTTGATGCGGACGTAAGTACATCCATATATAGGATTTTCTTTTTAAGAGGTTCAATTCACACCTCATCAATGGTCTGTGTCGTTTAGAAGTACTGAAGGATAAAGTTTGTGATATGGCCATGGACAGGAAATTTCTCTTTAAGCAGTTTACCTGTTATATGTTTAGTTTATTGGAAGAAGTTGGTTTGATACAATAAGGGAGGCGGTTATTTTATTTTGTTATTGTAATTTCCTTAAAGTGGGTTTGTGTACAGAGAATTATCGGAGTAAATGTCATATTTAATACAGATTACTGGAAAAAGTGTAGACAATTTTTCTTTTTATTTTAATATTCTTCTTGTAGCTTTTTATTTGTTATTATGTATCGAGTCCTTTCCGATTGGGGGGTGGTTGTAACTCTTAAAGGAAATTCCATTCTATTTTACTTTCGATAAGCTTTGGAAAGGATTTCTTGATACATAATTTGTTAGAAAAAGGTGTGACCACTGGAAGATGATTAGAATTAAATTCAGTTATGATCTTTGAATAACAGGGAAATTAAAATTTTTCTGCAGCACAAAGTTGAGTATGTTGGGTTAATAATCTGTTCGACATATTTATTGAGCCTTAAAGTTAAAAAAATTTGTCTCACTTTTTAAGTTTATTTTATCTCTGAATTTGTGGCTTGTAACTCTGTGATGTGTTTTATCACCTAAAGCTAGTAGATGTTCCATTATACCAATTTATTTTCTTTTCCTATTAACTACAGGTACATTAAATTTTTAAGTCGAGTATCAGATGAATTGGAATTTTGCTTTGATGGGGCTCGCTATTGCTTATACAGCTACAAAGAATTTCAGTTTCTTTGGTAGATATGATATCTTGGAATTTAAAATTTGATGACTTTGTCAAGAGGTTTTTTGGTAATATAAGTTGGAAAAAAGTTGTACGAGATTATTAAAAGAGGTTGCAGCACTATTACTTGGATTTTTTATGGGTAGCCTCGCAAAGCTTCACTCAAGGGGTAAGTCCCTTAAGATACTCTTGTAGTAAATAATTTTTAAAACTTATTCAAGTTTATGGTACTGTTGTTTATCTAATGCAACCCTTGTTAATTACTGTTCCTTTTTCAAACAGTTTTTATTTTAAAATTGTAGGACATTCTTCTATAACATGCGTCTTTACTGTCTGGTGTTATTTACCATGCTGTTATATGTATCACTACAGTTCTTTATCTTTGATTCAGGTTTTCTCTAATGATATTCCAATCTGTCTTGCTGTTATATAGTAATGGTTCTTTTATTTTCTAAATACGAGGGTTAATATATAAACTACCATTGTTGTGTAATTAGAGTATAATTCTTGAGTGAAACCTCTGCAGAGGGGAAATCTTATGGGTTTGGTATTATATTGGGTATGAGACGACCAATTAGTGGATTATTTTGTTATTAGGTAGATTATGTTTTCATTTTGAATGATATTACAGAGTTATTCCTTTTTATTGTAGTAGTTTTAAGCGCCAAAGTGTGTGCTTAGTGTTAAAGTTCCTTCTAATCATTTGTGTGCGCATTTGTTAGATTTCATTCCATTGTAAGGTTTGTTCCAGATATTTTTTAACAGAGTTCGCTTTAGATTTTTTATTTCAGTTATTGGATGGATAATTTTGAGGACTACTTTAAAACACCTTTCAGTTTTAAGTTTATAGATCTGCAATTCCGTCTGCTTTTTTATTAGTGCTTTTATTTTTATACTGCACATCAACTTTTCTGGAAGTGCACTTAATTTGATCATGATATAGTGCAGTTGTAGATATAAACATATTCATTTAATAGTCCAATCAAGGGTTTTATGTTCTTAACTCCTGATATATGGATGGTGATTTTTGTACTTTCTTCTTCTATATAGTCTTCTTTTATAAGTACAATATATCCATTATCTCCCAGTCGGTACTCCTGCTTATCTATAGCTTAAAATTTTGACTCTTCAACATTCTTACTTCATTTTTTGCTAAATGAAACTTACTGCCATTGATTTGTTATATTTAAATTTGATATGTGAAACGAAATTTGCTGCAGTACTGAATTTATTGTACGTGCTTGGGTATTGCTTTGTAAATGATTGCTATAAATGGGTGTGTAAGCCATTTGAAATTTAAGTATTAATTTAAGTTTATTTTGTAACACAAAATATTGCACTTGCTGGGCTTAATTGATAATTGGGATGCTACTGACCTTTATTTTTTTATTATTTACATATAAATATTCAAGTTAATTAAATTCTGTAATATATTTTCCATTTAGTTGGAATCAATTTAACCAAAGCTTAAGCGCAAATAATTGGAACTTTTCAATCGAAACTGTTTAATTGGCAATCAAATGAAAGTAAAGTTAATTAAACAAAGAGACCTAATAGCAGAAAAGCCACCAATTAGAAAATGATACACGCAAAACGTCCGCACAAGTTCACTTATTTGTAAAATACGTAACATTCTAACACCAAGGGGTCGAATAGGAATGTTTGATTAAACTAATTGGCGATATGAAGCCAGCATTTAGATTCAAATTCAGCCAACATGCAAAACCGGCTGTAATTAGAGCACAATATCCGCAATAGTTGGCCGCCTAAATTAAAACAAACACGGCGGCAATGCGGAGTTTGTACCGGAAACCATTACAGTTTAGCAAGACTCACCTGAATTTGACAGACCAACTCCCCATAAGGCCAGCAGCGCCGCAGGCAAGGGACTATGGCGAAGGGTGTCACCAGCAATCCCATGGCCAAGTCATTACTCGCTAAGGAAGTCAACAGGTATCTTGGCTGAAATAAAAAAATATATAAATTTCTAAATGTAAACACCTGCTTAGAATGTGCGTAAATTCCGCGTCTTTGTTTGGTCAGTTTCGTACAAAGAGTACTTCGCCGGGTTAAAAATTCTATCATCCCATTTAACCGTTGTCTGCTTTCGCATTTTATATTCTCCGAAATAAATAAAGAGCGTTCTCTCCAGGAAACAAAATAAACTTGAAAAGTAATACAATAAGCGAAAAAATTCAATGAGCGGAGCGCTCGCGCGCTTTATTTTAGACATATGGAAGCAAAAACGCTTTCTCTGGATGTTGCCACAAAAATTCAAATAAATCTACAGAATCCTGAAAGTTTAATGCATCCTACGAAATGACAAAACTTTTGATTAAGTCGGAAAAGAACTTTTTTCGTAATCTAAGTATGGCCTCCTATACTTCAACGGTACCGTGGAAGTCGATATTTTGTAGAAAAGTTTTAAAAATATGTAAGTGATGACAATTATTTTTTAATAACCACAATAATCAAAATAAGCAATTGTTCATTACTCTATACACTCTTGCTGTAAATTATGTTGCTTAAGTAGTTATAAAAATAGTGGCTTAAAATTACCTCGCACTAGCGACGAACATATGAGCAGGAAGTACCCTCATCCCTTACACAATGGATTGTTATCAAGTTTTCCACGACAATTTTAGAAGACTCTGCCACAGTTCGAGAACAACTTAAGAAGACTCAAGTGTGCGCGTGGCATAAACAATTTTTAGCAACACGAGAAGTAGTTGAAAATGAAGATCATCGACGTCACCCGGTAACCAACCAAACTGAGGAGAATATTCGCATCGTTCGTCGCCTATTCAAAAAAGATATTAACGGTTGCTAAAATTTATTTTGAAGTTACAATTCTAAGACAATTATTATTTCATCTATAAAGCTACCCAAACAAAAAGCTACTCTAGAATACCCTCCTTACAATATAGAATTAGACCACTAAAAAAAAACCAAAACTTTCTGTCGAAGCATTCCTACACGATTGGGTGGTGTCACGGTCAGCTTCATTTTTCACCAGCGGAATCAAAAAACTACCTGCTTATTGGAAAAAATATGTACCTAAATCAAGAGATTAGAGTTATAAAAAAATAACTTTGTACAATTGTATTTATTAGAGATAACATATACAATTGAGTATAGTGATCAATTGTACAATTAGGTCGAAACTTCTGACCACCTTTTTTGAATTCCTCATTAAAAAGTAGAATAGGAATGTCTCATAAACCCGACCCATTGAAACACCCCTAAGGGGGGTTTTCCCGCTTTTTTTATTTTAAAGTGACATATCTCATGAACGATAATATATAGAGTGCCGAGACCTTCATAGTTGATTGGTTGGTCTAAGTTTGAGTTTCCAAGGTGTTTATGAGTTTCAACATTTGTATATATTACCGTTTCGCCCTTGATCTTGTATAAAGCTTCAATAGATTAAAAAAATAATTTCGGTTTCAGTTATGTACAAATTCCCCCAAAAAATTGTAAGAGTATTTTTCGATCATTCTCTGATTTATCAGTGAGAATCTTTGAGCAAGAAGACAATTCTAAACATAAAAAGTGTGTCATCTTAAACGGTTTCCTGCAATGAAGTTGACGTCTGAACTGCTCGGCAAAATTGTGACAATACTGAAGAAGATTGTAAAAACCGACTTTGTACAGATTTGAAATTGCTGATAGTGTTTTTGTCTGCAACCATTTAGAAAACTCATAAAGGCAAACGTTCCAGAATAAAAAAGAGGGGGGGATGTTAAGCCAAAAAAGTGCAAAAGTATTGAGCCAATTACCATCATTGTATTTGATCGTAATAGCAACTTTTAGGAGAGCTAGAGGTGCCACCAGCCAAGAGGAGAGAGTCCATGGAGGAGACGGGATATCCAGCCAACTAAGATAGTATCCCATTCAGAAAACCTAACTGGCGACAAATGTGCTATTATGCGGATGGGTTGTAGACAGACAACAAGATAGCGAAAAGAGAGCCATTATGGTCGCATTCACTTCGCAGACTGAGACAGTCATCCAAATATGCTCTGTAATAATGGACAGTACGACAACACTATTTGTAAAGACGTTGTCAACCAAAATTAAGATTCGTTTCTATTAGACGAACTAGTTGATCAAAAAGGCAACAAGATCAGGGCTGTAGATTTTGGAGACGGTTCCAATAAGTCTCGTAAAAAATTGGTTACGTGCTAAAACAAGAGCGAGATGGAAGCAGAGATAGCAAGTAGAACGGGGTAACATTCGCGGATATACATCCCCAGCACGTTCCGATAACCTACAACACAAAGGAGCCATGGCCAAACCGGAGAGAGCTCTCGTCACGAGCGAGTGAGAAGAGGCACGACGAGGAACAAATCAAGAAATGTTTGGGCTTGGTAGATGGCTCTGGTGGAAATCGCTTAATATTAATATAAACTTAAAAGGTTCTAAAGACATACATATAAAGACTGTACCGAAGGTTAAGGTAAATTAATCTGTTTTTTATGTAGAATTGTTAGTATTAAGAGGACTCAAAATCAAAGTCTGTCGTGATTCGAGTTTTCATGGTTTTTCCGAGTCCTGCACTAAGACGACAGCAGCTACCGAGACGGGTAAATTTGTGTCCTTGTTAGTATTTAAGAAAGCTGAACATTATCACAGTAGCTCTAGTGTACTGTCGTAAGACGAAGCGCAATCTTAATGTTTATATAAATATTGGAAACAGTAAATTGTATTGTCCAAAATTTTCACGCACTATATGCTTGCTAATCCCCAGTTCATTCTCCATGAAATGTAAAATAAGTCGTCGATCCCGGCCAGTATTTATCGCACTTGCACGATCATGTTTGGAGCTTTACTTGGCGACAGCTGACCTAACCATGGTTCATCTTTAGACGTTTCTTTCCAATCGCAAAAGCATCTAAATCAGTCGTAACACATTTTCTGCTTGCGGTTTTCGTGCACCAACATTTCATGTGTCTTCGCTACCATTTCCCTCTACTCGTAACATATCTTGATGTTCACTCGTTGCTCCATAACTTTGTAATCGATCTTTTACATTCACTATGTTCGACAGCCCGCAAGAGGTTTACCCAGACGATTGCGTGTATTCCACGCTAGATGGCACTTTTTAAACATACACAATTTTTTTTAAACTCCTTGTTTATATTAATTATAATGTAATAATGTCTACGGCTGACGGTAACCAAATTTCATTTTCAGCTTGAAATTGATTTGCAGCATAAGTTTATTATTGTATACTAAATATTTTAAACACTAATAATTATTCGTGGGTAGCGAGTAGATAGAGTGTTAAACACCATAGAAAATGCACCTAATATAAGAAATTAAACAAAAAGTAAAGAAATAATGTAGGAAAAACGAAAACGACCATCTAAGTAAAATATGTGAAGAAATAAAAAGACATTACAGTAAAATTAAACATGTGATCTCTTTATGAAAATTACAGACAATAATAAAATTCAAACCATCAGCATGGTCATGGATATTGAGACAATTTTCATTACACGGAAACGATATTGTAAACAATTATATTAGGAAGATGCCAGGCTAGATAAAAACGTAACCATTGTAAATACCCAACAGATCAAACTAGAGCCACTAAAACTAAAATACTATAAAAGAAGCAGAGGCACAAGAGAACAGATACATAATTTGAGGCAAATTATAGAAAAGCAAATAAAATTTAACGTAATTACATATATGTTTTTTTGGTTGCGCAAAAGCATTTCACTGTGTAAAATGGGATAAACTGAGGAAAATTTTAATCGAAATGGGTATATCCCAACAATTATACGAAAATGGTACTGCACAAATTAGGATAAATCACAGGACCTCACATACATTTACCTTGCAAAAAAGTGTTAGACAAAGGTCCACATTATCTCATCTTCTTTTTAATATATACGAGAAATACGTAATAAGAAAAATTTTAGTTCAGTGGAACGGTGAAATCAAAATTTAAGATATGCCGATGATGCGGCCATAATAATTAAACACCGGAAGCAATTTAGAAGCTATTGGATATTATAGAGAAAGAAAGCAGTAAACTAAAAATAACACTTAATGAAAGTAAATATAAAATAATGGTGTGGCGCCTTTTCGCCCTTGAACCGCTTTTATATCGCGGCGGTATGCTGGGCGGTTTTGACATCTGCCGCTACGTTCTGCCGTCGCACACAAAACGGCATATGGGCTTTTACTCAGCCGGCGAGTCTGCATACGCCGTCGGCGGCACCCTTTGATATGAAAGGTGCTGTCGAATGAAAATTTTCCCGCAAAGACCTACCGCTAAGCCAGGCGCGAAGCCCGGCGACATACGCAAACCGCAGCGCGGCCAATTCGGTCTTAACAACCCGCTTATACTCACACCGCATCGCGTCCAGTACGGCCGCATTTAACATCCCGCAACAGACACGAAGACAGGGCAGCAAGGTGGCCACCGTGGAACCATCGCCGACGAAGCCGAAGCCGATTCAGGTGAGCGATTCGGTTGATATCGGTAGCCGCCCCCATCCGCTTTCGCGCTGGCCGTTTAAGGGACGATTTGGGCCTTATCGGTTTACGTTTCAATACGGGCCGTACTACGTATCCCACACCGCACCACGAGGGCGGCTATTTACACGCCTGCCTCTCCAAATAATGATAATAACAAGAGAAAATATAGAAATAAACAAAAAATATACTGGATAGATATAAAATGACAAACCAATATATTTACCTCGGCGTACTCTTCTAACAAAATAAAAAAAAAACTAACTAAGCTACAAAGTAATATGTCAAAAACAACAAAAGAAATGAATACAATAGTATTTCCGATGGCAATGCATGCCTCAAAATCGTGGACTATGAAAAAACAGACAAATAAAATAAGAGTGCTCTCAAAATGTGAAGCTAAAGAAGATTGTAAGGGATAAAATGGACAGAGCATCGTACCAATAATTCAGTTATTCAAGAAATAGAAGCACCGCATAGACTGGTCAATATTGTTCAAAAAAGAATATTACAGTTTTATGGTTTTTCGTAGAATGGAAGACAATTTGGAAAAATAGTTATACGGAGAGACATCAAAGAAAAAGACCTAGAAGAAGATTTCCAAGAAGGTTGCTAGATGAAATTAAAGAACTAATTGGAAGCAATCTTGAAGAAAACATTAGACTGACAGAGGATAGGAATGAGTGGGGAAACACCCTAAGCCGACATACCAACTAAATAATTTGCTCAAATAACGACTTCCAAATTTGAAGAAATACGATAAGTGAGGGAGGAAGAGAGAAATAACTGTCCCAAAAAAAATTCTTTTATTGAATTACCTATCTTTCCTCCTAAAATACATAATAGAAATTATATAATGGGCCACAGCGCAAAACATCCAGTCTACATTATTTTTGAAAAAATACGAAACGAAACTATCTGTTGAGGTATATGTTAAAAGTTAAAAATCTTAAAATGTAGAAGTTTTACGAAAACTATGATTTAAATAAATAGTTAAAATTACACCAAAACTGAAAGTAAAAATTTTGTATATTGCGCACGTAATGTCTACTTGCAGTGTATTTAGTTTTCACAAATATAATAAAAAATCAGAACAAACAACTGTTTCCACAAAAACATTTTCCAATATAGCAAAAGATAAAAAATTATTATCATTAATAAAATAAAGTTTGACTTTTCTTTTCTCTTTATGCGCAGTTGCAATTAAAGCCATATCATTAAAATTATAAGCAACAAATACATATACTCCGATCTACAATAAACCTGAATATTAAACTTATATTTAATAATGTATGTTAAAAAAATGGAAGTTGAAGGTCTTTAAAACGATGCCAAACTAACGCTAGCAAATGCATTTTACCTTATGATTTAATTTACTTCACTAATTAGAATTTCAAAACCAAAAATATTAATTTTATTTACGGATTAAAAACATGCAAAAAACAACCCCTTTGTAGAAGAACCATCCTCTACCTTCGATACTTATAAAATTCTAGGGGTCACTAATTGTGAACAAAGTATGTGCCGTTAAGCTCAAATAGCACTCTTATATAGCTTAGGGCCGACGATGCGAGTTAAAACAGGGTATCGTAGTGTACTATCGATCTATTCGGAGTAAAACAGAACAGTATTACTGTGGTTTTGGGAATAGTCGTAATAATTTAATAAAGCCAATAATTGGGGTTAAGCAGCTGGCTCGTTTGACCCAACATTGCCGTGCGCTGTACCCCAGCACTACCAAATAATATTATTATTGCTGTATACATTTTGGAATTTTAGTTTAATAACATTATTATTCAATTTAGTTAGATTAAGTTGGATGTTTATAGTTTAAATACTGTTTACTTACATTCTTTTTGCTTTTTTGTAAATTTATATCGCTCTACCTAAGAGCGCATTTAAATGAAATCATTACAATGGGGCTGTGACACAAAGCGTGTATCCTTGACAATAATTATTATAAAAATAAGAACCCAAACAAAAATGTCTAAAAGCAATTCATAAATAAAAATGGTAAATACGTCATCAATAATCAATAAGTTCAATGCATTTTAATACACATAGTAAATAAGGACATATTTATAGCGTTGCCCGATTTAAAAGTGATATAGATGACAAAGCAAAACCTAGAGCTAATAACACTTCATCAGCTACATAAATAACTTTATCACTTCTATAAAAGGAAACAATATAAAAGACGAACTAAAAATAAAATGACGGAAACAAACATTTAAAAAAATAGAATAATTGCAAGAACACTTCTAAAGACCTAAAGCACAGATATAACAAAGAAAAATAACCAAAGTACGGAATAAGAAAATACAATATAAAAAAGTGGAAATGGTAATTATGGAGGAAGTTCACAAAACGGGGAAAAGAATTGGAAAGCAGTTTAAGAAAAGAAAAAATACAAAAATCTCAAGAAAAACTGATAAGAAAAGAAAATACGTAAAAAAAAGTCAGCACCCATTATGTGGTAAAATAGGCACGCTAGAAAATATGATGGAAAGGTATAAAAGGCAAAGAAAAGAAAACAATCTAATAATGAATGGCCAGCAAAGCATAGCAAAGCAAAAATCATTTAAAATAATAAAAACTCACAAATAAGCGTAACAAGTAGATTAAAAGAATAAAGGGAAAATGGGTGACGATTTATTGAAAACGAAAAGGAACATTAGTAGTTAGTACGAAACACAAAAAGAAGAAAAACATAATAAAATCAGAAAACGTACCAACGTTATTAATAGCGGGAAAAATAATAAAAGTAGCAAGAAAGTTTAAGAGATATAAAATAAATTTAAGAGACCAGATGAGGAGAACAAGAAGAAATCCCTAAACTAGAATTTACAGTATTATATTCAAAAGAAGAAAAAAGAAATGAAATAATCTTTATAGTGGTAAATGAAATAAAGGTTGAAATGGTACAATTTCAACCAATAAGACAAATGATAAATATTGGAGAATAGCAAAGCGGTCTCAGGACGGACATGCCTTGCACCGAAAATATATTTACCACAAAACAAACTGTAGAAAGGAGAAGACCTCATAACATAAAATATGTAGAAATGAGTACAAATATAGACGAAGACAATTAAGATATCTACTAACATCATAAAAAATATATAACAAAGGCAGAATGACAATAAATATAATTGAAACAAATACATACAATGCATCAAATTTAAGAAATAACGGAGAAGTCTATTGGCAACAAAAATATCGGCAGATGGAGATTGACGAAGAACCTTCAAGTAAACTAGAAGTAACAAATAAAACACATTAAATGAAATAATCCTTGTATACATTAATACTTGAGTAGTTTAAAAATTATTGGTGCTCCAATCGTTACTTTCTCACTAATACAACGATATGGTCACTGACATGCGGCCGTGCCTTGTTATGTTAAAGGAACGTATTGCGCTTTCATTTCTCTTCGCAGTGTTGCTCAATATATCGACAGTGATTCGCAGTGTCTCACTTGTAATGATCTTACAATTTATTAGCAAAATCTTCTTCTAATTCTAAGGAATAATTTCCAATTTATTTGGAATAAACAGTCCCGGTTGCGGCTACTTGGAATAGGAGTTTTCAATTTGCTATCATTCCGTAGATTAACGTTTGTTCTTCGACAATTAGTACTACAACCATGATGACCTCAAAGGATATCTCTGAATCCACTGCACCAAATGGTGACATACCTTCACATGCTTCTGCTGAGTGGTCAAAATATGGAAAACTTATTGTGCACAAACCTTTATCATCTTCATGGTATGTAAAGTTTCAGGAAGCAAATATATATATATATATATATATATATATATATATATATATATATATATAATATGATCCACCTATTTGCTACAGACAAGATAATATGTGGCTTGATGCCCTCTGCTTTTGCCTATCTATGTACATTCCTTGTCATCTGTGAATTGAAATATCCAAAGAAACACAGTTTTGTAATTAAGTACTGCGTTTCCACTCACTGCTACTTTGCAAAGAAACCACACCATCCATCGCTATCCATAATTTTCCTTTACAACTGCACTTATAACAGTGTACGAATAATCATATTGCACATAAGCACTGGGGTTTTAATGCGAAATACCAACAACGGCAAGGGCCCTACATAATAAAAAGAGGCTCAAAGAATATTAAAGAAATTAGCGATACAAAATATATAAAATAGTTATCGAGACCATACCCACTTATGGTTGGGAGGCTTGAAAAATACTAAAATAAAGTAGATAACGGCTTGAAGTTGTTGAAATAGATTTTCTGAACAAAAGTTTGTAGAATATCAAAATTAGAAAGAAGCTCAAACACAAAAATAAGGAAAGTTAAAGAAACAAGACAGAGACACAGAATATATTGATGCAAGGTGACGGATACGTAAATAAAATAAGAGGCCACCGATGACTCAGAACAATATTGTAGTGGCAACCTCCTTCAAAGAAAAACACAATACAACCCCCAGAATATTGGGTAAAACAAGCTACAGAGGACATTAGAAGAAAATAACTAGAAAATTAAGAATGGAGACAAAGGGAGATGAAGACGAGAACACATATCTCCCTCTCCCCCTTTCCCTTTCATTTTCCCTCTATACTCACTCCTTTACACTCACCTACATACATACATAGATACTAGTACCTATTATTTTATTTTTTGCTTTTTGATGAAAACTACCCTAATAATCATGTCAAATAAGGTTTTATTACAAATATTTCTCAATTAGATGTGTAGAATTGATTGATTTGAGGTTTCCTACATTTCGAATGTACGCATTTATGAGTAGTTAGAACATAAATATTTTTCATTACGAAGAGTTCTGGAGCTACGGCTGCGGGGAGAATCTGCAGGAAAGTACAACGCATTACAACGCCAGCAAACTTAAACGTTTAAAATAATTTGTAAGGTCGCCGGTGGTGCACTCCCCATAAACTTTAAACGCTGAAGAGTGCCAGCGATCATGGCGTGCTAAACGAGGATCCCTTGAAAGTTCTTCCGCGCGTTTGCTCGTTCAACCTTCAACTTTATTTTGAATTTCGCTAAAGCATTGTCTGGAACTTTTAGATTAATGTGTCCACTTCACCGAATACCTCGTGCTTTATAGTTCGCATGATTGCCTGGGGGATCTATCTCTATAAAACTTTAGAATTAGACCTTTACAACTGCACGCTTTGCACGTGTGGTAAATTTATACAAGCTCTGCGAAGTGTTTCGACCCAAAGCAATTAATATAATTATCCCGAACAACAAGGCCACTATTCAATTTATTGAAACAAAAACCTTGTTAGCGTAATGGCCTTTGGGAAAACATTTCTTTAAAAAGAGTTGGTTAGCATCAATTAAAATGATGTTATGGATTTTTTATAAATAATATCGTTTTTCAGAAAGAACTAATGTAAATTTATTTCCATATTTCAAATGCTACTCGTCATATACCATGACCTTCAATCAGCGATTAGTTAGCTCTTTCACCTAACAAGTGAAACATAGTTTATATTTTAAGTAGAGGAAATTGGGAAGTTCACTGGTACTGTGATTCAGCAGTATTTGAGCCCAGGCCTCTAGGTTGGGTGTTGAATCATTGGATCAACACCCCAATACTTGTAAGAGGAAACATAGACCACAAAAATTCCAACATGAACCAGCCGAATAGATTGGATTGACGACGATCAAAGCTAAGAAAAAGCACTACTAATATTGGAACATAAAATATGCAAGGTAGAAATAATAAAATAGAAAAAAATCACAATTTAGACATAGTAATACTAATGGAAGCAAAACAAGGGAAGAGGAATAGAACAACTACGTCCCTATATACACTTATTAAGCGGGATGCTTAAAAAGCAAAATCAAAGAAAAAAAATAAGTTAATAAAATATGTGATAAACCGGAAACAATTTACGAAATAATAAAAATAAATATAAAACTATATTGATATAAAATGACTAGCGTCGGAGTATATAGACAAAGTTATATAACCAAAGACAAATTCTACGAGAAGATTAATGAAATAGTAGAGGAAGTAAGCCAGAAAAACAATTAATCATATTAGAAAAATAAATAACAAAACAGTAGGACGGTATAAAGGATAAGAAATAAACAAAATTAACAGTCTGTAGATCTGTGTAAAAACTTAAAACTGAAAATTAACAGTGGCTTTAATGAACATAAAGAATTACACACTTACACTTGGTATAAACTTAGCAGACAAACGAATTCTGTAATAAACAGTATAATACAATACTACTGCATGTGAGTTCAGTACGTAGGAGCTGTTAGGTGAATAACGAGCAGTAGTGATCACCGCTTGCTTAATTCTAAGATAATCTTTCCACGCAGAGCTAAAAATAAAAATAAAAGATGCACAGAATAACATCAACAACATGAGAATTAACAACCAAAATACCAAGTAAAGAGTTTGAAATGTAAACCAAGATAAGATAATCACCCTATATTCGTTACACTTTGCGAACGACCATGATCTTACAGCACAGAATCAAGACAATATACAATACATGGTACAGAAGTTAATAGATGACTACGAAAATTGGAGCCTGAACATTCGTCAGTAGAAAAAAAACTGAAAACTTGAAAATAAAAAATGGGGTTGTGATAATTACACACGTCTAGGAGTCTACATAAATAAAAAAAAATTAGGTACAGGACAGTTAAGCATAAAAAAAAGAAAAACAAATCATGGGAGTACTTAATTCGTTACTGTGGAATAAAATCATAAGTAGAGAAAGGAAAAACAAATACAGAACGGTATAATAAAACATATGGAGAGCAGTCATCGCAATTAATGAAAAAAATAAAAAAATAGTTAAAAACAAATTTATTACTGGAGGCGTTCAGTAAGAATTACATTACATTAAAATAAAATAGTTTCGAAATAAGAAGAACGGAGAAAAACATAATGGAAGATCTAAGAAAAATGCAATTGAGGTGATATGTATATGTTCAGAAAATGCACAAATGCACAAATGCGCATTCTAAAAAAAGAATGGAATAGATTTGAAAACGTAAAACGGAGAAGGTCGAGGAAAATCTGGATGAAAGAGATAAAAAAATAAATGAGAACCACACAACCACACAAAAGAAGAGTGGAGAACAAAAATAGTAGAAATTATTGCAAACCGGAATGTGATATAATACGAAAAACCTGAAACAAAAAGGAAAAATCTTGAGCCGTCATATTAATATCTATTATAGTAATAAATTTTAATTTAATGCCACTGAGTTTATATACTTTTGCTCTAACACTTTTCACAATACGTAGGCTTGTGTTATCATCAAGAAGAACTCACTTGCTGCTGAATAAAGCTTAGTATTTACTATATAATACAGCATACATTCGTTTCAGTTGTTAAGACTACTCTTACAAACTCTTACCCAAATGTGTAGAGTGGCAGATCAAAAGTATCCAAGAATTTGCAACTACTTACAGTAGTTTTGCTTTATATCGTCTTTTTATCTAAATATTCTACAAAAAACAGGCAACGTTGTTTCTTATCTTCCTGTCTTACCTTGCCACTTTCAAAACCATAAAACCCAAGTTGTGCTACATGCACTTTCACTAGGTGTTCCCTTTCACTTCACATATTTCTTTAAGTACTTTTTTCAGTAATGTTTTTTCTCTTATATTTTTTCAATAAGATATAAATAATAAATTTTAAAAATGTTTAAATCGGTAAATGCTATTAATTTTTGTAACAGAAGGTAATACTTTATTTAAACATTAATTTTTATAACAAATCTTTTTATTTTTAGTTAATATACAAGAGTTCTATCATAACTGATTGTCTTTAAAATGAATCAGAACCCAAAATCTGACTTGTATATATTTAAAAATAAAAGCCTTGAACATATTAATGTTGTTGTCATGAGATGTACGAATGTAGGAATCTACAATTTATTGCGCTCTCAAGATCAGTCTCTTGATAACAGCACGTAATAGTTAAAAAACGTTCTTTTGTGATATAAATCTACAAAACTAAGTATTAAAAACGTCATATAGCCAGATCAGCAACTTCAAAGTTGTTAGGACTACGACCATGTAAAATTAAGCGAAAGCAATGTATGGAGGAGAAGAGACACCAGAATAAACAGTGGCATCCCCATCCCATTCGGGTGCTAGTTGTTCTCAGAAGCATAAAGACACCAACGGATGTGCAAGTGTAGGTTTGGAGCTTTGCAAGCCGAGATCGGAATTTCATTCCAATAGATCAAGGTGCACCAAGTGATCAAAGAGGTTGAAATATTAGCAAAATCATCAATTTCTAGTCAGTTCAGGTGGTTATGAACTAAAACAAGAACAATATGGAAGCATATATGGCATGCAGCGGATATGGATCAACATTATTTCTCCCTACAGTAAGCACAGTCTACCTTAGACATAACAACTTTTGTTTCTGTCTCCTCAGAATCCGAAAACAGCCAGAAGACAAAGACAAATACGCATGTGGAGAAGTCCATGATGCTATGCACGTCCTGCTAATCTGCAGTACGGAGGACGATACCAGAGCTAAAATAAAAAGCGGATGGAGATGACCATGAATACAGAACAAGATCTAAAGACTTTCGGGAGTGCATGAATTCGTGATTACGTAAATTAGTGTGTGGTTTTCGTAATTTTCCCCAGCTCTATACTAAGACAAATGTCAGGGCAGATAAAATTGCAGCGAAGAGAATTGTAACGAATGTGCATCATTAGTGACAGTCAGCTTTAGAGAATAAAAATAATGCAGTTAGGGTAGGTAGTACAAGTGTAGTGTCCTAAGTAATATTTCCTGAGTATTTGTACACATTTAGGTAAATAAATTGTATTTTCAGCTGTTGTAGTGCTACCTGAGAACAGAACTTCTGTTCATCCAAATCATTGTGGACAATAGCATACACCAGCTTTTGTACCTTTCACTTAACTGTTTAAACACTCTTTGTATATTAATAGTGCGCCAAATTTTTTAGATTGTCCCAAAAAGTCGTTCGCATTTTTAATTTATACCTATTAAGTTGGCTCACTAGAAAACTCGTTTTCTTCTAATAATTTTGATGACTACCTAGTATAATATTCACACAATTGCCTACAAACGGTAGGATGCACACCTATTACTTCCGTTCTTTACCGGTTAATGGGAAGACCTAGGAGCGACTCGTGGAAAGCGTTTTTCCTTGACTGGGGTGTTGTTTTTAGGCTCAGAGATAGCAGACAAAAGGACGGCTTTGTTAAATACACATCCAGGAATAAGGAGGTTAAACAAAAATGGAGTTTTACAGAATGTAATACTTGAATGCGGTTTTAACTTTTTGAAGCAAAGACGTGTCAGCTATCGAACCTGTTTCCTGCGATAACGCAAATGAGAGATGGGCGCAGGTCAAACATTTTAAAATGGAAAAGGCACGATTCGGCCGCAACACTAAGAAAAGCAAACCGCATGCTAAATTGTATCATTTCAATTTATAACCTCTAACTCACTAAAAAACAATTTACAAAAATGATTTTCATTTTGGTGGGACAGTTAATACGTTCTCAAGTGTAATTTAACCGACGAGAGGTGCACAATATGAAGATTTATTCTTATAATATAACCTTCGTTGGACAACAACACCTTGCATACTAACAAATCTTGTACAACCCTTTCTATTTCTCCAACATTATTCCAAATTGATCTTATTTTTAAACTAAAGAATTCATTTCGCGACAGACGTTTCATCAAGAAACATAATATTTTAACTAATTTTTAGTAAAAATTATTGGAAATAATGTTTTTAGGCCTAATGTAATAATTAAAAAAGAGCCCTAAAGCTTCTTGTAGTTACTGAGGAAAACTTCTAAAATTAAAATTAAAAAAATTCTTAGGTGTAGCACACAGCAACTGCCGTTATATTGCTATGACATAAAGACAACTATTAAAGAAAAATTAAATTTAGAGGTCTCACAATATCTTCTAAAACATTCCTTTCACAAACAGCGGACTCCTTTTACATAGAAAGGATATCGCTCACTTCAGATCCCTTATTAATCCATTATAGATTTTATTTTAGAAATTTGGATTTTTTGAGAGATAAGATTTGGCTGTTTGGAAAGTCTGAATTAAACGTGTTCTTCCAGATCTTTAATAATCCTTAAAATCTGCAATTTCGTTAAACGGTTTTCCAGTCCAATTTAGTCCGAGTAGTCGTAAAGTCTTGAAAATATCACTTTTTATACTCCATAATGATGTTACAACAGCAACACGATTCTCTTTATGATTCTACTTTATCGTTAAAAAATATCATCAATGCTTATATAAAGTATGAACAAAGCAATTTGGTTTAGTTTAGTTTAGTGACAAATTTTAATTTTTATTTGGTGGGAAGTAAATTCATAATTGTACATTAAAAATCGAAAATAACCAGGGATAAAAACAAAATCATTTATAGGTGCAATAAAAGGTTTATAAGTATTAAAAGGCAAAATTCGATTTAGAGATACGAGTATATTGTTACACAAAAATTGATCAAATTTAGTATATTGGAATTGGAATCGCAACTATATATGACTCTATAAAGGAAATGTGACCAATAAAAATATATCTGTCAGAGATTTTAGGTAGCGTAATAAAGCGCTCGGGAGAACCATAACATATTTGATCTCTCAGAATGTTTAATAAAAATGTAGTTTTCCTCTCAGGAACTCACGGAATAGAAAGAACAGCAAGCAACGGAAACAAACTCTAAGTGGGATCTGCTAGTGAAATATCAAACATTTTCAGTTAATAGAATAAAAAATTTAATGTTGCGGGAAATGAATCCTAAAACCATCACAGTCTTCTTAGTGTGCTATATATTTATTATGTGGTCCTAAATAACAATAATTGTGATTCGAATATTTGTTTCTTTTATTGAACACACTTTAAAAGTTATTAACCCACAAACGTTTCTTATCCTTTGAAGATTTCTTTAGAGAAAACCAAGTGAACAAGCATTGAATTAATTTATCCTGGGTGGATAATAGAAGATAAACCACTTTGTAGCGATGAAATAAATTCTAAATGTCATATACAACCAATGTTGGTTTCCACAAGGCGATGCTTTAGCTCATTATTCAATAAGTAAAAAACAAGACTCAAAATAATTAAATTTTGGCAACAATTAAAGATAATTCTTTGAAGTGACACTTGCACATCTTTTACTTTTGTAACAATACTTAAAAATAACTTCAACACGATCAGTTACTAAAGATAATATAAAATAGACAATAATAAGTATTTATGCATCAATAACAGATATTCATTAACAGATATACTAAATGTATGGTCAACAAACTCAATAAATGCTTGGTGAGAAGTGTATTTCATCAAAAATATAATAAAGTGCCTTAACAGAATGTTAAGACTTCCCAAAACATATGATTATAAAAAAATTAGATAGTTATTGTAAAATTTAGAAATTAACTAAACTTTATCTCTTGAAGTAGTTTATGTATAAAGTTACAAGGGTCGGCTGTGGTCGCTTGGTCAGAACGGCAAATCTTTAATTATTATTCAAATCCCGTTAGAATATGATAGATGTCTTAAACTAACAGCAGCGTTGTATTAGTAGTGCAAAATTAGGAAAAAGGGGCCACAGATAACTTTTAAAATTGTAAAAAAAAATTATGGAATAATTCAAATTTAACGGTTCTCCAGAAAAACAATCTTTGCTTTCCTCATGCATTGTCTCCTGTAAAAACAATTTATTTTTAATTGAGCTTGTGTTTGACTTTCAAATAGTAAATATATTCCAATATTTCTGAACGTTCGGTGCCATACGCAAGTAATAAAAATTTTAATTAATCATATTTCATTTTTATCATTCAGTAAAATTGCTAAAATCATAAGTTTATACAAATAACTTCATTGAATATTTCCAATCGGTTAAAATTTGGCAAAAACAACAATCATAATCAAATTGACCCGGAAAATCACAGCATTAGCGAGTACTCAAAACTCTATAACAATACCAACTTCACTTCCAATTTCTATTTGCAACCCACAATCAAACAATAATCACACCCTCATTCGTAATTCATTCAAACAAAGTCTAATCCATACATCTAACACAAACTAACATAAATCAAACAAAACATTTAAAGGAGCAAATAAAGAGAACCACATAGATTCAAAAATATATGTGATCCTACAAATAGATAATGAAGCTAATTAAAGAAAGTTCCTCGATCTGCAACTATAAATAATAAATTGTTCAAAAAATGGAGAAAAACATACCCCACCCTACGCTCAGCTAAACCTAACTAAGATAACCAAGCATTTCTAACAAACGACATGGTCTCAAAGATAAGAACACCACATCTGTGAGCTTAGAGAGAAAATAGTATATTGAGTAACCATCTGAAACTTACATTACGTCTCTCCATTAAACGTCATTAAGGACCAATTATTCGAACAAAGTCATATAGTTCGTAACAATAACAATTTAAGCTACAGACTAACTAACTAAACATCTCTTCAATACAATGGATCTCAAACCAGAATATTTGACGTACAATGCAATATACATGTCTCGATCGTATCATTCATATTATTCTTCAATACCTAGGATGTCAAGAATATGGATATAAAAAAATGCAAAGGTAGAAAACTCCCAAAACTCTAGCGAATTGCATTTGGAAGTCGCCCAGTCAACTATACAATTTGAAAAGAACTAAAAAACTTAATTCAGAGGAATATCATATACGATTCGTCTTCAACAATCACATTCAAATATAAATAAATGTCTACCTCTGCATAATTTAATTTAAAGCACTGGGCAACTAACGCAAAGCACACTTTACAAAGTTTCAAGTCTCATATACCCGTCTTGCAATGTAAGAAAACAACATTCACTTTGTATCAAAAGAAAAATCTATGTACTGGCCTGCAGACCGTAGAATAACTCTGGATCTTATCGATTTCCGCATAACGAAAGCTATAGCTATGAATAACATAAAAGCTGAATCTTACTAAGCTACATCCTCTCATCCTTTGCTGGTAACAGTTACTTTAAAATCTTAAGGAAACAAAATGATAGTAGAATTAACTGGAAACCATTCAGATTCTTTCTAAATAAAAGGGGGGTGGTAATATATCTCTTAAAACAAAAAAAAACTGGAAATAACAATAGATAATTTAAACAAAAATAATAAGAAAATTAATGTTTATGTAACTCTAAAGCTTAAATTGTAGAAAAAATAAGATTAAGAAAGACAACATGATAAAACTAAATTTAATAAAGCTATTAAATAACTACGCTAGAGTCGCGGATTGCAATGCGGACGGACCCGGAGCTCTTCTCTAATGCCTAGCAGGTGGCCTACTCAGTCACTAAAAATAATTGAGTACCTGTGTTCACTATAAAGATAATAATGACGCGGTGCTTGCCACATCGTCCCGCATCAAAGATGGTGCGCGACGATCGGGCAGAGAAGGCAAAGATATGGAAGCCTTAACCTCTCAATTCACAGGTCGTGCTCTGACAAGGGGAGTTAGAGCCGTGTAAAAAACGATTAGACACCTAAAAGACTTCTTTCCAACAAAAGCAACTGTATTATTCACTGTGAAAAGCCCTGAGAAAAGTAAAACAGCCAAAACTTCATTCAGTATCAATAAAACTCGAAAAGGTAACTCGTCAAAGACAACGAAGTTAGATGCTAAATGTTTTGCAAAACTCTTTTAAAAGATGTTTGAGCAGAGAAAAAGAGATTCTTAAATTCTCAAAACACCCTCCCAAATAAATCTACCGATTAAAAGATTTAAAGAATATTAATATAAAAAGACCTGGGCTGAGATTTAATAATTGGCAAGATTTTAAAAGAATTACAAAGCTTTGAGATTAATTACCATCTTACTTAGCAGCAACGATATTTGAATGTTTTCCATTGTAATGGCAGAAGTCCGGAAAAAGTCACATCATATAGATCCAGCAGCTTGTTGCCAATAGTCTCAAAGGTCATCAAAAAGTTGATATTGTTAAGACTCGAAGCAAGCAAAGATAAATCATCAACTTGGTATTAGAGAATATCATTTAATAATAAGTAGTAGAAAGAATCAATGAAATATTTGAAGATAAGTATTGTTTAGCTGACATACAAGACTCTTTCATAAATTAAAGAAAATGCTTTCCTATGGCTTGTATTAATTGAGATCGTAGATAAGTAATAAACATGCTTAGTTAAATACTAACAACATATTATACTTTAAGTTATTAAATCTAGCGTACCCCAGGGAAGAGTTCTAGAACCAATATTTTTAAATCGTTAATAAAAAGCAAAAAACATTCGCAAAATTATTTCAGGCCAACTCTTACCTTGGAGCATAGAATCAGCTAAACTCAAAATGGATAAATAATTAATAAATGTTTAAGGGATTAAAAGGAACTGAAGCGATTAGTATTTAATTAGAAATAATTAAACAGCAGGACAACTATAACTCTATCGATTTCAACTAATTAACTAATAAATGTAATACTAATAATAATTATATTGTAACTAAGCGGGAAGATAAAAATAAAGATGAACAACTATAAACAAATAATAGTACACAGAGATTATTAAATACAGTTAAAATAGATATTATAATAGATAAGCAATAGAAATTATCAAATTGAGAAGCTATAAACTAAAGTGGAACAATATACTTATTAGAATATAAAAATGGACAACAAAAATAGAAATATTGTATTTGGAAAAGTAAAAATATTAAAAACATACGGCATTATTCAAATATAATTATATGCAAAAGAGTTGAAAGAAATATAAACAGCAAAGACTCAAAATGACAATAACCTACGGCAAAAAATGAAAATTTTGACCATCAGTATAGAGAGATTACAAAAATAGATTTAAAAAAATAATATGCACAAGATAAATAAACGTAGAGGATGACATTTCCAAAGTGTAATAGAAGGAAAAACCAGTAAACAGTTTTACAAATGACAACGGAACAACAATGAGTAACCTGGCAATAGAAATAGATACAGTAATAACTAGCATAAAATGTTTCTTATTTTATCAGAAAGTTTACAAACTTGTCTTGCTGATAATAAGCAAAAGTTATAACCCTAAATTAAGGAACGTGTAGGTGTTTGCCCATTGACTATAACTTTTAAACAAACTAATTTTTCACTAACAAATTATTTATCATGCAGAATCTTATAATAACTATTTAAAAATTACTATTTTTAAGTTTTTCATCCCAAGCCTTTTTGGTCTGTGAATGCAAGTCTATGTACTGATTAACTTTGTCGCTAAGTGGTTTGGATGTACACTAATTCTATCACTATATTTATCATTAGATGCACTAATTGCTTCTTTTACTAATGGTAATTTACATGGCAAACTAACCATCGGTTTGGGAATTTTAGTTTGAAGTTTCCCCAGAATTTTAATGTAGGAATTGTCTAACAAGAAGCTGCCAATACATTTTATAAGATTGCAGATTAATCCTTTTGGTCCATATATGGATTTTATAAGTACGTGGACGATCTAAATGTATTTTTAGATACTTTACTATTTCTGTTTGTTATTTATAGTTTCCGGTAGACATATTTCCCTAGAAATATAAATATCAAATATGCAAACTCGGATGCATTTATCTTAATTCACCATATCTCTAACCAGAGCTGAATGTTAATGTTTATTGTTGGTAAACTGAATGTGCGAAGCAGATACAGTGGTGGTTCTACAACGCTTCCCTCAGGTACATTAGAAAGTGTGGTATATTCATTCATCTTGATATTTAACTAAGAAATATCTTTTGGTGCAAGTCATGTTTTTAACTTTATTAAGCTTGCAATATGTCTAAGAATACTTCTTATCTTCAAAGTCTTTTTTCAAAGTCTTTTTACTATTCTATAAACGTATTTTATCATAGAATGGTATTCTTCGAAACCAAACTGATAATTTCGGATTAATTTGCTTGCGTGCTTTAAGTATTGACAATATTAAGTTTTAGAGGACCTTAACATTATTAGCAACAGGTTGGGATCTACATGATGTGACCTATTTTATTAAAGTCTGAACGTTCTTCCAGATAATTCTTTAATACTCTGTCAGTTATTATATTATAATCTGGATTTTTCTAATATTAAAACCTTGTAAAGTACCTATACGAAAAATTTTAATCAGTAGATTTATTTGGCTGGGTTAAATCGTCTCTTAAAAGTGATTTGCAAAAAATCTAGATGCTTTTTTCTTTGTTATCTTTTCCCTAGTTACTATTTTCGAGTTTTATTGGTACTGTACGCCGTTGTGGGTGTTTTAACTTTCTCGTAGTATTAGATAATTCATTATCTAATATCTTTTTAAACTCTTTAGTAGCTTTGTAAGATTTAGTTTTATTATGTGGAGATGTAGTTATTTGCCCTGTCTTTCTCGATTTTCTCTGGGGTTATAATGATTATTTCAAGATAATCCTGTGCACTTCTTCGTTATTTTTAATTGCTATTATAATAATTGGAGCCGTGGTGGTTTAGTGAATAGGTCGCTAGACTACGAAACCAAAAGTTGCGGGTTAGAATCTCGTTCTCGCCAATTCAATCGCTGGCATTTTTACGGCCCAACTCGACTAAGGCTTCAATAAATGAGTACCTGGAAGTAATAATAGGCGGTCGGTACGTAGCGCTAGCCACGTTACTACCTTGTGTACCGTAGGCTCTAGATTGTACCAGACCTATCCTGTTACGACCCCAAACGGCCTTCAAGGCCTATTACGAGGAACTATTATTATAATAATTACTACAGTGTCTTCGTAAGTAGCTCCGCCTAGTAGCTAGTATTGTAAATAGTATATCAAGGCATTCTTAGATTGCTGTTCTCCGTAAAATGTGTTTCCAATATCATTACATCTATGTTTTGGTTAACAAAGAATTGTTTTAATTCCAACCCTCTTTTTTAGTTCATTAGAATTCTAAGCAGCAATTTTGAGTGATGAGGCCATTGTAGCAACTTAGAGGTATACTATTTTGCTCTTTATGTTGTCATATTCTCCAATCTATTTATTAGCTGCTCCACTGAGGCAGGTTAATTTTGCTGCTTTTTCTGTTGCTTACTGCGTATATATCTTTTTGGGGAAAATATTTACATGACTATAATTGCACATGTATTTATCCCTAAGTATATAAGTTATAACTACCAGAGTGATTACCTCCACAGTTATACTATTTCGCCTCTTTACTTTTTCTTTTCTAATGTGGTCTTTTATTACATGTTTTTCTGCACACTGTACGTACTTAAGCATTTTGTAGCAAATGCTCTTGGTATGCCCATATGTCTGGCTTCTTATGTATCGAAGGACATTGCGTTTCTTGCGATATCTATATGATTCTCATTCATTTCCAATTCAACAAAACAGAGCAAAGGTAGCATCTTAACTGTTATGTAGCACATTTTCCATTTTACTTTGTTGGCTGCCTCAGATCTTTTTTAATATTTTTTTTTATTTTCATCTAAGATTTCCCATTCTTATTCTAATGTTAAAAAGTTAAATTTATTTGCAGGCAATCTGCCACAATAAAGTAAATAATATTAAAAATCATATTATTTATTGTAGCCCCCATCAGCCGCCACAATCTTTACCTACATGATAAACGCCCTTAAGCTGTCATTGATGTTGTGATGTTTTTCATTGACTTTCGTCTCGACCATGCTTCATACGTAGTATTCAAGGGGATTACGGTCAGATCTGAAGAGTGGCCACAAGTCGAAAGACCAGGGGGTAATACAAATTGTTGCTTAACTATGTCTCGGACTTTCATACCTTAAGGTCTGGAACGAAGTATTGCTGGAAAACGTACGCCCGCCCGGTAGACACTTCTTCTCGACAGGCCTGACAACCGTCCCTAACACGTTGATATAACCGTCAGCGTTGACATTCAAGCCTTCTTCAAAAAAGTGGGGCCATAATATCCCCTTCGCTATCCAGAAGTCTCAACCCCATTACAGAGGCGGGAAACTTTATACGCACCACGGTTGGCTCTTCAGAGGCATTTTAACAGATCCAATGGTCATTTTAGTAATTTACCTTCCTATCCAAGATAAAGTTTCTTTCGCCCGAAAAGAATCTTAGAAATCCAGTGCTATAGTGCTATAGGTTCCTCAGGACAAAATATTTGTAGTCAACTTTGTCATGCTCATTTCTTTTGCCAAGTTACTCATGCATTCGCGAATAAATTCATCACTTCATTTGCAATCAGTTCGATTGCTGTGACTTGCCCTGTCAGCAATTACTTCCTCCTGTAAACCTGAGCGTTTTGTGGACAAACCAAGCAATAATTTCAGCCGGAGATTTTCTGGAGCAAAGGAATTCAAGTATAGCAACCTTTTGATCGTATTTGTCAGCCCATTTTGTTAACAATCGCAGATTATTGCTTATGTGAAACTAACTTGTATTACCTAATAGATTGCACATGCGCATAAGGCGGACTTTTGGCTTTTCTATAATACACCCTAATAACTTCAAATTTACCTTAACGACCCTATTAAACTAACGAAAATGGTTTTATAAGGAATGTATAATTATATTAAAAAAGTAATTGTAATACCCTTTTTATCTCTCTTGCACCTTCTACAGTCCAAATATTTTTAGACTTACTATATGTGATGACGCTAGTTTTTATAATTGGTCTATGTCATGATTGATTTATTTTAATAAAATTGCAACACGGTTACAATTTTATAAACCAATTTACTTTGAACAACAATACTACACGTAAATATATAAACAAATAAATCATTTACAGAACATTTTTAAAATCCAAAACTTTATTAAATTTACTTTGGGGTATATGTTATATTTAGTAAAGGGCAAGCGAAGTTCATTCTGCAATTTTTAATATAAATTATTTCATTTACAAATTCCTGCATGTCAACCAAATTTTATCGTTTTCGTGCCACAAGTTCTTCGTGTCCGCAACACAAAATTTTTGGAATAAATGGCAAGTCTGGCGTTCTAAATTAAACTGCTCGGCATACCGAGGGATTCTTTAGAATAACAATAATTAAAACTTCTAATTAAAACTGGTCTGGTTATTTGTTAATTATTAGTTACCCATTATTATAAATCTTGTTATCCTATGGACTACTAGTTGACAATGACTAAAATACAGTAATGTGTGCAGAAATTGTATAAATTGTTTGCTTAATTAAAGATGAAAGTAATATGAAGTGAAATAAGGTTCCTATCTAAAAAGTAAAATTTGATTTCTTTTGACACAAAAGTTTTGTAAACCTCTCGTTAAAGAAGTTGTGCATTTGAAGATAATTTAGCTAGCTAAATAAAGATCCATCATAGTATAAAATTGCAGCTATCATAATCTGTAATTAATAAAAAATAATCGAGAAAATCTATAAGAAAATTTAAAACAACCAACAAACTTAAAAGAACAGATCTGACCAAACTTGCCTGACAAAAATTTACTTTAAAAACGACCATAGTGATTTTACAAATAAGATTTGCTTTAATTTTTCCACTAATTTCTTGACAATACATTCAACCAAATAAAAAAACTTAAATAAATCTTTAGATTCTCTTTTTTATTGGTTAAGTGAAAATCCGTTTTCAAATAAAAAAGCTAAATTAAGTAACCAAAATTTGTTATAGAATTTTTTAAGGACAGTTAAGTGTTCCTTTGGGTTAACGCTTGTTTATAAATATTTATTAAGTGTCAGTACTTGGTAATTTTATTAATTTTTCATATTTCTATTATTCTACTTACGCATAGTTCAATTAGAAAACGCATGGCTTAGTACAGCTGATAACTGCCTTTAATTTAACAAAGTATTTGTCTACATATTTGTATTTTCTATCTTTGTTTTAATTTTTTAATATTCAATATGATGACCGCCTTTAGAAAACCTATGCAGAAGAAAACCGATAGTGATAGCGTCAAAAAAGTTTTACTGGTTATTTTTGACATTTTAAAGTTCATGATGTTATCATTGCTACATTGTTATTGAAGAAAATGTCATTCGGTAAAATAAGGCATCGTTGAATCTGAGATTGGAAAGTGCTTAGGACTATAAACCCTGTAGAAATTGATAAAGATAGTAATCCACCTCTGCCCAAGAACAGCTATCGAAAATGTCCGGCTGCTTGCAGTCAATCAGTTTAGGTTCTAACCTGGCTACTCCATAATCCAGTACCTCTTCGAAATGAGGGAAAAATTACAAAAAGTTGTTTTTTATGTTGCCAACAACTTCAAAAAAGTTCGGTACAACGGTAGCTTATTTGATTTTCTCTTTCTGGCTTAAGTACATAAGCGTGAAGTCATCAGAAAAGCATCTAAGAACCACTGTACTTCAAAGTTCCGTGTTGTTTTGACGGTATATCCAGACAACACCCTTCATGACAATAATCCAATAGGCAGAGCTGCCGAGCTCAGTATGGGCTACCCTACTGATCTAGTTTATCCTGGAAAAGTTGTACAAAATAAAAGAATGATACGGCACGTGGTGAGTAAGAGTCAATACTAACAAAAGTGATGCTGTCCTATTCTACATGAGGAACAAATTTCGTTAGTGATAGGATCTAGAAAATCTCAAATTCTTAGACAGAAAAATATTTTAGAGACACGTTACTTCGGAGCGGTACTTGATAAAAATCTCACTTGGAAGCTTCACGTGGAATACGCAGTTGCAAAGTCTAGGACATTTCAATGTATCCTAAACTTCTATCTTAAGCCTGGAAGCAGGCTATTCTTTTGCAACAAAGGGATCATTATAAACTAATCATCTACTTCATTATGATGTATATCTGCCTGACCTAGAACTTTTTTGCTAAAAATCTACGTGAAAAAGCTCCAGATGGTCCAAAACTGGCCTTTTAAAACCATGTTTGCTTTCCATGGTTTGTGAAAAACATTATCCCCAATCAGGACGCCCACGTGCCAACCGTCTAAAAATTCATCTGCCAGAGTGCTAACTAGTTGTCCTCCAGCATCAAAATCCCAAGATTTGCGAGATAGAAATTCTCCAAATATTTCTAATGAAGTTCATGTCAACATATTGCTGAACATATTGTAAGCGCGAACAATACGCTAACACGTAGTCGATCTGTAAAATTACCCCATTTATCAACAACTAAAAATAAACAAAACACGGTTAGTATAAAACTACCCTGTTAGCCAGCCAACTAATTCAAAGAAACCTTTATATGTATCTGTAGAATTCGCGTAGATTGAAATATCACAAACCACCGTTCGATAGCCTTTTGAATAAAATGAATATTTAAATGAACCCCAAATATTTAAAAATAATTATCCAAAGTGCCCGGTTCTGCTTTTACAATTGTCGTGCTTTGATCCATTAAAAAATTTATAGAAAGTATCTCCTAACAATATTAAACTGATGTTAATATAACCAGAAAATTGTATTGATTCAGGCAGTTATTCACAGGACCTTGCATAATGTTTTCAACAGTGGAAATAATCTTCAGAGGTTCGCAAGATTTCACTTTGAAATTTTGCATAATTGAGTTACACGTCTAAAACTAACGATGCGATTCCGCCAGTGATTTGCCTAATTTTACCTTGTAGTTTAAAAAATAAAATCAAAACTGCTTGACAAATAACTGAAATTGGTTTATTTAACAGCCAATAGCCTATCGATGTTACGTGCTTTATATTCTGTCTGCTATTTTTGTTAATTGACTTTGGACGCAGCTTTTGTGCCATATTATAATACAATATACATGCGGATCCTATTACATAAACCTTCATGATATTAACAATTGTTTTTGTTCTGTAAATTTTTTGTAAAATTCGATACATAAATTATTAAACAAAACAGACTGCGTAAACACTTTTACATTCGACTAAAATACAATTGTTCATTCTAAACATTTTAGGCATTCTGAAAGGTAAAATTAAAATTTTGTCGATTGAACTCGGACAGCGATTCAAAGCAAATTTACATTGCTGAAACGGTTAATCATTTTTTGTTTAACAACGTGAAAAAATATCCCATTACAAATATCTGGATTAAAAACTAAAGTTTACTTAAACTAAAGCACAAAGCTCGTTATACTATCGCTGACTGTAACATTTTTTATAGTAACATTAATACCTTACATTAATATAGAAAAGCAAGTTTGTAGCCGTTTTTTTAATGAAAATTAAATTTAGTTTTGAATAGTTTCCAGTGAAGCCTACTTACTTAGCCCAACAAATTTCTATTTTTGTACGGAAATATTTTTCCTTAAAGGGTGCACAATACTTATTGGAAGAGGCAATGTCGTCACCATTAAACAAAAATATTCCTCTATTAACTCACGCTTTCAGATTTGAAAATGGAAAGATGAGTTGATTTAAAGTGACGGCACGTTAGCGTGGTGCCGTTTTTCAGTTCCTTTCTTTAAAACTTTTTTAAGGCTTTTTTAAATAGTTAATTAGAATGATCTCTTGTAAACCCTAAAAAAGCAATGCCTGTCATCTTTCCAGCTCTCATTTTTTTATGAGTGCTTCTCGCCTTTTATATGTGGTCATAAGTCCACATATTAGAACAAATAGTTACAAGATATTTTTGAGGTTGTGATGAAACATTTCCAAATACTGTGTTTTTGATCGATAGTTATTTATCAAGACAACTAGCTCAGGCATAGTTGTTTTGTGTACAAAATGTTACGCACACTTTAAGCAGATATATCTGTCATGGCAGTATTCCCGCCTACTTACTTAATGGTACCACTGATTTTTGTAATTATGACTGATGTAATGACTTCACAAGAGCGCCTTCGGTTAGGTTGAAATTATTTACCCAGAAATAAATAATCTTTAACGATGGTACAAAATTCTTGTATACTTTTTTCTTTTCTTTATAATCCAAGCAGAACTACAGTGCAAAACTCGTTTTTTCCAAGTTCTGCTACGCCCATACACAACACATAGAAGAAAGTCAACGCGTTGCATTTGGCTTGAATTAGACCTCTATAATTTGTCTACTATGACATCACAAAACAAATTGTGGCGCCAAATCATAAAATTTACCCTGTTTATCAAGAGAACCTCATACCATTCTCTGTCATACTACCTTCAATATTCCTATCGAAAAAATCTATTAGAATCTATCATGATAGCTAAATACACACTAGAAATATTAATCAATAATGAGGTAAAACTTTACTAAAACTTATACCACCATAATTAAAATTTAACAAAAAGAAACACTGAATTTCACACTTAACAGCACAAGCACAGACGAAACTTTTAGGTAGTCCTTAGTAATATCCATCCGTCTACTAATTTAGAAGGACTAAAAGAAGAGTTAAAAATATATAGGCATCTGGTCACTAATATCTCCAACATAAGGCAAAAACCCCACTTTCTTTGTGTAGCCAGTGTAACTAAAAACCAAAAATTTGGACACACTAAAAATGTCTGTAGTAGAAGTCCAAGCTTTAAATGTGCCAAAAATTACCTAACTGTCAAATTTCACCTCAAAGAAAGAAGTCTTGCCGTTAAATGCATGGACTATAGCGGAAATCATCCCGCAGATCACAAAAAATGTCTGGTTGACAAGAAATTTTAAAAAAAATGCATCCCTCGTTAAGAAGCAAACAACTTTTACCAACTCATCACTATTTGCAACAATTATTAGCAATTATTGTCAGCCCCAGCAAAAATTCTCAATTTATCCGACTTCTGAATCATGAAAGACGACAGTCCAAATTAGTTACAAGCTACATCTTGTCTCAACCTCACATAGGAACATTCCTTAATCATCTTAATCGAAGGAAGGCGAGTACCACTTAAACCAAAACATTCTAGTCTCTCCAACAAAGGCACTAACTGAACTCTCTTCAGGAATAGTTGAAGAGACACTTTTGCTCTACCTATAAATCATTAAAATTAAAAGAAAATTTTTTCGCTGCAATAATATCATTGAATACATGGACAGGGATACCAACAAGCATTCAAAATATTTCTTAAATCAATTGTCTTACCATAAAAAATGAAGTCCCAGAAAAGTACATTACATCGAAATGAGAGACTACGAAACACCCTAGTGACAAACGAAAACTTTTATTTATAACAAAAGCTACAAATTCTCTTTTTGAAAAGCGACAAAAAAGTTAAGGCAACCTCAGAAAAACACCTATGTACCTTGCAAATAACCCTTAAGCAATAAACGATAAAAAAGGGGCTCCCGCTTTTACCAAACACTTAAAGGTACTTTTCACACTAATTGATTCTCGAGTTACGTAAAAAAAAGGAATTACCAAAAACACCATTGCAGTAGTGCTCACCAATCATAAAGTTTAAACTTAACCAAGTCAAGAAGGCTATCTTCGAAAATCACTAGATTATAACCTAAATGTAGCCACAGTGTTAAGAGAATTGTTATCTATCAAATGTAGTCTTAAGTTCAAAACATTTTTCAAGGCAATGGAAAATTGCTGAAATCTTACTAAAACCCGACAAGTCATCTATCGGCCTGACTCCTTATAAACCAGTTAGTCTACTGCCGCCCTTGTTCAATGTTTTTTTTAATTTCTCTTAACAAGACTATAATCTTAGGTAATAAGTTCATACTTGACCACCAGTTGCGGTATCACTGGTTATTATTCAAAATCAAAACATTTGTCGTCTGATACGTTGATAGTTGCACTCCTCTATTGTTAATAAGCGCAGTAGTATCCCAATAAAGAATTTTAAGCACAATATTATACCTACTGTTTGCAGCTGATTCCCCTAGCCCTGATTGCACCATGGTAGCCACGTTTTGCAGTACTAAACATCATACGACTACAAGAAGAAAATGTTAACCATCTGAAACTACACTTGGATCAATGCTCGACCCGGGGGAAGCAAGTTTTCATGAAAAGAAGGCAACTGAAGCTTAAACTGAAAACAAGTTAGCGTTTAGGACAAAATGTTAACTCTCTGTAGAAAATGATATATTACTTTATAAAATCACTTTAGAGTTACAGCATAAAACTTTGGGGACTGCAAGAAACTACAATATTGACATCTTAAAATGATCTCAACTAAAAATAGTATAATCAATAAATTGTATGCTCTTATTTTCTGAGAAAATCCAAAAAAGCGCTGTAGAATCGGTTCGAGAAGAAGACGATGTTCAGCCTCGACGTATGAATTTTTAAACTTATTAAGGTATATTTTCAATTTCAGGAAAACCGCTACTACCCCTAACATCCAGATCAAAATAAGCAAGTTACATCACCAGATTTTAAAATAACATGACTAAAAAACTTCGTCTGGAAGTATGGAATTATATAGCTTGTTCCAAAGATATCGACGTAAATATCCAGTCCTTATTCACGCATGCGCATTACAGTTTACTCTTAGCAGCTTATCCAGTTACATCACAATTGTGCAAATTGTTTTCATTTTATTAACATCGGCTGGATATTTTCGAGGCGGACCTTATATATGTACTGTAGCATCACTATTTTATAAATTAAATATTAACAAATGTAATTTTATCTAAATTTAAAAAAAATAATGCAATCTAATTGTTTTAAAAAGAATAATTTATAATCCTATAAATGTAAAGTATCGTCAAGTTTATATAGAACACTATAAATGGAATCTTACATTTAGTTTATGTACTTGCAAAATAACATAAATGACAGAAACTAGCAAAATAACTATGAAAAACTAGAGGTCAGGGAACGAGAACAGTTAACAAACGAGCAAGAAATATCTTAAAGCAAATGCCAAGCCTCACAAAGCTCTTTTCTGTGTTTGCCTTTATTTATTTGACAAATTGGAACATCAAATTTAAATTTTATTAAATTAACATTGAGTGCCTTAAATTTATTTTGAAAGTGCATTAGCAAGTTCAAGATACAAATTTTGTGAATAAAACTCTTTTCTAGGGTAGCAAACTTACATTTTTATTTCTACTGGCATCAACACCATTTTGCGCGCGTCGCTTGGCCAGACTTCCGTCTTACTACTATTGAACCATTTTTAATAAGTAGGTCAGTTTCTTTATTACTGCCGTAATGTTCATCATGGTCTCTTTGTTCTTATTTGCACCAGAGCACAATAATACTTAGTAACTATTTTTTTTATCTGGAAATGAATCGGGAGCCAGATCCACGGAAATCCTGCAGAACAATATGAGAACGAAGTGTTAAATTTGAAAATTACTATAAATGCAAGATGAGGTAAGGGAATGTTATGAAGTTAGAAGTAGTTTAAGGGTGGAAGAAGTGATTTCATTAGATGCAGGTAGTCGGAAATTTTTGCCTAGAGAGGCTCTTGCAGCCAATATGTTGTAGACGAACGAACAGAGTTTTTTCCGATCGAAGCGTACATTCCGAACGACTTTGTGACCGCACAACGTGTGTCTCGTGCATACTTTCAACTTGTATTACCAGCATCAGTTTTCGTTCAAAAATTGAGTTTGTTGTGGGCAGGCAACTTTAGAAGTCTAGTCGAACTATACGATAGTTATTCTACCAACGAAGCGCATTTTCGCTAGTCGAAATACATTACTAAACAAAACTTTTATTATTGGAGTGGTAACAATCCACGAAAAATCCATAAAAGGACTTTCCACAACAAACAAATTATTGTTTTGTATGCGGTGAGTAAAATTGGGATCAAAGGTGTTTAGTTTGGGGAAGGAGGCTAATGCGTTACTGTCAGTTCCAATCGATAGTGGAAATAATTCGACAAATTTCCATTCCAACTAGAAAACGTTTGGTTCCAACAGGATGAAGCCACAGCCTACACAACCTGTTCACCGGATCTCGCTCCATGTAACATTTTCATATGGAATATGATTTACAATATAATTTACAAATATCGGCTAGAATCGTCCAAATTCTACGAAAGACAATACGTCAAGAAATCGAGCATACTGCTCAACACGTGCTGGAAACAGTAATAAAGAATTTTAAAGTATAATTTCAATAGTGCATCGCAAATAAGGGACACTACTTGGCCAATATCCTTATTAAATTAAATTCTGTAATTTTATCCTGAAAAAAAATTGTGTATACCACTTATCGTTTTCTATATGTTACTTAAAAATGGAAAAGGGTTTTGCTCTACCCTTTACGATAGCTTTTTTTCAACATTTTAATGTTGAATTTTGACGTGATCCCACACAACTGAGAGTAGGTTTACAGTAGTTTAAATATTACTTTATAGACTGCAATTTTGGTGCAAAAAAAGAACCGTAATTTTCGCCCAAGAAAAAGTAACATTTTCGTAATGTTAAATCTATTTTTTTAGATAGTATTTCACGGTACTATTATATTATTAATTTGTGGGGATTTTGATAAGCCATTTCTATCCATCTTTCTTTATATTATCTGGTTTCTCTCATTTCACTGGTATATTTTTGACATACAATGTATTGATAGAGCTCATAATCGTGCGAAGTGATAAACACCGTGTCCTTGTGTTAGAAACTTATTTTAAAAATGGTGATTTTGTGATTGTGACTCTTTGTAGCATTTTGTAGTAGGTCATCACAAAAGAATTTCGACTAAGAAAACCATAATGTCGTGAGTACACAACTTTCGATAGATTGGTTCAGCATTAAAACGGAAATCGCCCGGTAGACAACATAGCGTTCGGACACCCGAGAATTTCGCAACAGTGCGGTGGACTGTTGTAGATCAGCACAACATTCTACCGCTAACCATGGTCTTGTCTTGAGAACATCTAAGCGGGCCGTGGAGAAAATTCTAGACTGCAATCTCAAGTTCCATCCATACAAACTGTCGGTGGTTCAGAAACTTAAAAATTGACTGGTACGCACGGCAAGCTGCGATAACTTTACAAGCGACCTCTCCACAGTCAGTGCATAACTGTTTGGTGTTGCTATTACGAAATTTTGCAGGTAATTTCTTGAAGACTTAACTAACATGGATATGCATCACTATGGTTCCAACAAGATAGCGCTATAATAGACACGGCAAGAATTTCCTGAAAATTCTGGAATAAATGTTTCAAGGTCATCTCATCTTGTTACATGGTGACATCCCATAGCCGATTAGGTTACCAAATCTGTCTCTTCGCGATTTCTTTCTATGAGGCGAAGAACTATTGGAGAATTAAAGTATATTGTTTGTAGCAATATCACTATACATAACTCAGCAAGCAATACGGAACTTTAAAGTTGGGGTGCAAAAATGTATCGCTTGTGCGGGCAAACATTTGGACGAAGCAATCTTAACATCTGGTTGATGACTAAATGAAAAGCATTATTTTGTGTGTTGATACAATAAAACATTGAACATAATCTATATTATTAATTCTGATAAATTCCGTATAAAAGAATGATGAATATGAAACATTGTCAGAAGTTTCAATTATGTCAATAAATCACAGTTTAAAATGTTTGTACTTGTTAATAAATGTCGAGCTAATGTTAACCTAATGAAAATAGTTTGCAAGGCCGTGATGTAACCTGTCAACCAATGAGAATGGACTATAATGCTGATACTTAAATGAGGACTTCACTAACTGGATCAGTTAAGAATTAAATGCCAATGAATCAAAGCACTTAGTGTACAATTGTCAAATTTGCAATGACTGAACAAGTAGAGTAACTTCCAAAATATCTTGATTTATTTTGAGCCCTTTCGGTACGAAAAAAAAAGGTTTTATATCTGTGGTCCAATTTTATCCCATATCAAGACAAATAATGCATTTCTACGATATATAGCCGCATCAAATGGTCTTCAACGTTTATGAGACCACTTTCTATTATTTTAATTCTCGCTTGTAAAGGGCATAATTGTTTATTGACTAGCAGCGATGCAATGTTTCATATATCGGTACTTTTCCAACCACAAAACGTCTGTTCCCATCTCTAATATGTCTTTTACACAACATATATGTGGTCAGATTCTTCTTTGATAACAAGTGGATAGTGTCTCGACTACTACCAACTTTTTTACAAAGTCTCTCACTAAAACTCTCGAACTTCGTTAAATTCTCTTTTTGATAATGTTGCGCAGCGTATGTGTTCTAAATTTTTCTTTTCTTCTTCTCAGTTATGCCTAAGATCTTTACATACTGCTTCATAATCAACAAAAAAGAAAACGCAAACCATTGTTCACATTGTCGCTTTTTACTTTTAAAAAGTTCGATGACAGCATGGGGATTGTGCGGTAGCTTTTCCAGTGATTCACACAAAACTAAAAATTTCGATTAAATTTGTCTCGTAATTTATTGTTACCCTGTGTCTGGATAATACAAACAGGAATCCCCCAAGGTAGTATTTTAGAACCTTATGTATCATAACGTTGATTCGTTCACATCTATGGTGGATATTCCCAAAAGGAAATCTATCTGGTGGCCAGGATTTTGCTAGCCACGAGATAAAGTTCGAGCAAATATAAGTTTTGTCTAAATATAGGTACTATTGCCCGAGATTATATAGGAAGGTGATGGAAATTTGATTTGACTCTTTTAAGAAGCAAAAAATAGATCGCCATGCAGTGAAAAAGCGAATGACGTCAGCAAATATAAAGATATTACTTATAACTTCTTTCTCCTCACTACTGTCCCTACCATGCGTGCACAGGTATAAGAGCTAAGACGAACGGAACCATAACACAATTTTTAAAATACATATTTCTTAAGATGTCCGCACAGTTGTAAACAAAATGAATTAACAGGATTGAATAACAAACTGAAACTGAAAGAAAAGTTAACAAAAGGCATAACCAAGATACAATAAACTAATAATAAACATAGAAATATATGAAACAGAAAACCGAAACACAAAAGAAGTGAACAAAGATAAAGAAAAGGAAAGAACAGGTGACATCAGAAATAATAAAAGAAAGGTAAACACAAGATCCCCGGAATCAAACTCTCTGGAAGAGCAGGTGACAAAAATACCAAAAGCTACTATAACAGAAAACTAAAAAAGGAGGAAAAGCAAGACAAAGATACTGACTCTGGCAAAGAAAACAGATTAAACGGAGAAATACTGTTAGTTATATGGAACGTAACGTCAATTAGTGAAAAGTACATGAGGACCAAAAATAACATAAAAAAGAAGAAGAGAAAGATAAAAGAAAAAAGGATACAGCAAATAATAAAAGGGCAAAATATTAAAGGAGTTGAAAATAATGGCAGCATTCATGAAGAAATGGAAGGAATTGATGAATGAAGGGAAGGACAACTAACACAAATCCGACAACCGAGAGGGTAAAAAAAGAAACGAGAGAAGAAGAATGATCTGAAAAACATAATAAATAAAATAAACATAAATAAAACAGGATAAAACACACACTAGCCTCTCTAAAAGAACATCTTAAAAACGTCTATAGTTTTCGATATTTAGAAACACAACGACAACAGACAGAAGAAGCAACATAAAGATAATAGACAAAAGTAGTTTATAACGAGAAGAATTTACTAATACTTGATTGGATCACTAAAAACCCGAATACAATTTCTAAAACTATTTATACAAAGTATAGCACTGTGCACGTGAAAGATTGCGAGTATCCAAAGTAGAAAAAAAAACTAAAAGTTTTTCAAACGTAGTGTTTTCAACGAATGCTAAAGAACAGATAGGTGTACCGAGTTAACAACAAATAATTACTAGCAAGAATACAAAAAGAACAAACTCTCTCTAGAAAAATATGATGAAAAGAAGAAACACACTGACAGGTCATATATTAAAACATAAAGGCGTAATGACTACAGCATATGCATTACATAATAAAATATATGAATTGCCAAACATATAAAAACATAAGAAAATTAACACAGCACAGCCAAAACTGAAAAATAGTCATGCAAGAAACTAGTCGAAGAGATTGAGAGTTAAGAGGAATTCAAAGCAAAGTTTCATTCGGACCGCAGTTGTTCTGCTGTATCAAAATTGATTAAAAATATCAAAATACTAGCTCAAATCAAGCAAAATTTTCAATATTTTGTTGTGTAATTAATTATAACACATAAGTTATAATAACAACGAACATTCAAGTTGCAAAGTCAATGAATTTTTGTGGTAACGATGTTGATTAACTTTGACTTTACACATTCAAAGCACTTTGTCCGTCTTTTTACAAACATCTCAGCAAAACTCACCTGCGAGTGGATGTACTTGGAGTACCTTCTGCTGTTAATGACCAGTATAAGCACGGAATTGGCGAGGAGGACCCCGGTTGTTAGTAGCAGAACAACAACAGCCTGCAGCACGTCCCCGACGCCCAGCCCTGTCAGAAAACTAACGTGATTGTATCGCGAGTGCGAGCAGCTGCTATTGTGCAAGGAAGGAGCGACCAGAATCGTAGTCTTGTGGTTCATCGTTCACCTCTTGTCACTTCCTCCAGAGCCGTACGGAACTTTGCATGTTTATCTTAGGCCGTGACGAGCGGACGAACGCAGGGCGCTACTACCTCTGCCTGGGCGTCTTAATTTCTCTGCTACCTGTGCTCACTCAATCGGCGTCGATAATCCCAGCGATGTGTAATGCAGCGGCGAGCCGTGTTATTAATTATCGGCATATTTCCGAATCACTGGGCATTTCCGGCTGCTTTAATCCCGTGGAGCCGGTCACTGGTTCGTTCAGCTAGTTCCGCGTACATCTGAAAGCACCATATGAATTACTGACAAATCTGCCTGACCTGACGATTCAGCAATTAAAGTTACGATTCCAAAAAAATTGTTACAAATGTACAAATTTATGCGCTATATATTTTTACTTCAAACACAACAAAACTTTTAGTACAAATGCATTCCAACTTGTATTAATTTAAGCTAACTAATTACAAAATTTAATTCTCGGCTCTTAATTTTAATTGACAATAGTTTCTATTTGAACTCTTATATCACGTGCCTACGATATACTTATAATAAAGCGCCATCTGTTAGCTTTACAACGTACTCCAAGAGATGCCCGTTCTACTAATATAACCTAAAAGTCGGTGATAAAAGTAATGTCGTGTGATAAGCAATGCTCATTACATTGCCACCTTTTCAATTAAAACAAATAATTTGTGCAGCTTAGGAAAGAATATTTTATAATAGAGTACTCACAAGAAGTGCTTACAACGGTTGGAAGTAGAAATTTTTACTCAAATAATGTTAAATATCCTGGACAGGCAAAGAATTCTGAAGAGGACATCAGGCTATTTCTAAGCGTCTATAAGAGTTCGAAAATTTTCTGCAAAGCAGTCAGTACAAGTAGACGTAGTGACTAAGTATATTACGTTAAGTTGCGTGGTGGCATGCTAACACTATGTTCTGCATATAATTGGGTTGCTTGGCGTTGTTGTGAAATAAACAGCGACAGAGAAGTTTCTTGCCCACATCTCTAAGAGCATTTCCTAGAGTTCTACTTTCCATACCATTTCTGTAGCTACCCATTCAACACCAGTGATCAGTGGTTACTTCTACCTCCCATTCCAGAGAGTATCTTTAAGAAGTTGCCAGTCAGAATGACTTCAAACCTGCCCGCAAACGTCGCCGCGCCCACCAGAGACCCAAAGTTACAATGATAACACTTCCAATTCCCCCACCAATCATCAGCGCCTTCAACATACTCCCCTAATCTTCCGAAAGAACCGTTCAGAAAGCCCTTTAAAAAAATCAGAAAGGTTTACTTAAAGTCAAATATTTAATGGGTAGAATTTTAATCACTCTTGTTATTGCACAAGATCATTAGTAGCTAACTTGCTTCCTAACATAAGCAACATAACATTGATCTACTAAAAGCAGATAAGCTTCTCTGAGCTATTATGTGCGGTGTGTCGAAATATGTAAAGCTGGAAAGTGAAGAAGAGTGGCAAGAGCAAGAAAAAAGAAAAGAATTGTGATCCAATGCTACCGCTTCCAACAATTCAATACAATACTGTCGCGTTATCCCCAAAGGCGTGCAGTTTGGAGCTGACTATCACTTTGGAGACTTTAAGAAGAGCCAGAGTAAGCCGGTCACCTATGCTAACTGGCAGGGCTCCCATCCAGTCAGCTGCCAGTTGCCTCGCGCTCGCAAAGTCGCCTCCATGTCTCTTTTACACCACAGCGATGCTCCAACTTTTACCACAGCCATCTGCCACTCCAAAGTCCGAACCAGATCCTCATGGCACGCTTTAGCTCCTTCCAATAAAACACCCGGGTTAAATCACCACTGCTGGATGGTTGCAGAACGAGGAAAACTTTCGTATTCCTGGTAGCTTTCTAAAATATCATGTTGACCACGCAAAATACCACCATCTTAACGTCATCCTTGGTATGTTCAGACACAACTAAACATGCTTTTACAGTGTTAAAAGTGCCTTAATGGCATATCATCTTCCAACGCTCAAGGAAAAGAAAAGGTTGGGGGCTTAATCTCGGAAATCTTATAAATCAAATATGTCAACTTGAATTTTAACTATTTAAGAAAAATTTACAAGAACGACTGCTGAGTTCATCAAAAGGTAGTTGAGAGCAAAACTAGATGCTTGGATATTGCTATACCCTCAGATTTAATAAGAAAGATTTTTGCACCAAGTTCTGACTTACGCAAAATAGATTCTCTTTAAGGAATCAAAGAGACGAAATAGTAAGTTTATCTGGGTTAACTGTAGACTAGTACGACATGGCTAATATTGCTGTGTTAGTAACGAGTTGGGTTCAGAAAGGCAAATTGGGCAATGAAAAAAAAAGTATTTTTGTCTCAAGGTAATGTGCTATTGTACGTCAAAACGAACATCAACTTGGGTTGAGAAAGTTTGCTACACCTGGCGTATTCATCTCTTTAGAGTATCACCTCTTCAGATCTCTGCAACACCATTTGAATGATACCTGCTTTGTTACTGTTGAAGATGTCGAAAAAAGTCTGTTTGAGCTTTTCAACTGCAATTCGGCAGCACTCCTAAAGATGGCACCAAATCCATCAAAATGAAGATTATTTCAAAAATGAGGTAAGCACTGAAGCTAGCAATTAAGTTGTCTATTAATTTCGTATCTTTGAATATGCACAGTGAAGATTAACTATAAGAACAAACTTCAAGCTGTGATTCCTGATAAAAAGAGGATCAAAAAAGTCTGTACTGCTCTGTTCAAAAAGCTAGATGACCTTTTCATTTGAAACTCAAGCGAAAGCCGTAGTTCAAAATCTTTTTTTTAAGTTGGCGCAACCTTCAGTGACATTTGCTCCTAATTTAAATTTGATATGTCAAATGATCTATAAGTTGCAGCAGCTTACTTATCTCTGAAATATATAAAAAATTTAACAAAGAATATTTTAAGTGATAAATCGAATGTTTGTATGCGAGACTCGGCAATAAAATTCGCGAGTTCCTCACAAGCACCATATTCCCCAGATATGTTACCATGCGATTTTTTCCTGTTCAACCGATTAAAAAAACCACTTCGAAGAATCCGGTTTAACACCTTTGTATGATAAAACAAAAATCGATAAAGGTGCTGATAGAAAAAACGTTGGTGTATGTGTAACCCAACAAGAGGGGATTACTTGAAAGGGGATAAAATAAATTTTGATAAATAAACAAATACCATTTAAACAGTCGCTTTACTTTTTGAACAGAGTAGTAGGGGGCTATAGACTAATTTTTATATGTTTTTGTGCTTGGCCTCTACTTCGCCATTGATTTCATCGAGAGAAATCTAAAAGAATAGAGAACAGAAAGACTATAAAAGAAAAGCCAGGAAACAAAAATACTGAAGATGATTTGAGTCAGTAGACTTAGCTCCAATACATTTAACTTGGTCCAAGCTTATTTTTATAGGACATATAATGTATTCTGCAGAAACGACAGGAGGAAGAAGAGATATCAAGAATTCTGTATTCAAATACTACTGGTTTCACTATTACTACTGTGTACAAATATAACCCGGAATTTTGTTATAATTTTTGAAATCCTTATTTATTCTTAAAAATCTATTTCATCGCCTTCGAAGTAATCCCCCTCGGCTGCAATGCACTTATGCCAGCGAATTTTCCACTCATCAAAACACTTTGAAAAGTCCTGTTTCGGTATGGCCTTCAGCACCTTCTTCGATTCGGCTTGAATCTCTTCTATCGTGTCAAAACGGTGTCCCCGGAGCGGTCTTTTCATTTTGCTGAATAGCCAGAAGTCAAATGGAGCTAAATAAGGCGAATACGGCGGTTGCGGAATGATATGGGTGGAATTTTTAGCGAAATGGTCACGAATAAATTGAGGGTTTTTGGAACCAAACGAGATTTGACTTTTTTGGGGCACAAAACTTCCTTCAAAATGATGTTGACTGATCCATTTGAAATGCCAACAATGTCAGCAAGCTCTCTAGTTGTCAATCGACGATTTTGGAGCACCAATTCCTTAATTTTCGCGACATGCTGTTCGTCAGTTGATGTTCTTGGACGTCTTTGATGTGGTTCGTCTTCAACGCCTGCACGACCCTCTTTGAACATTTTATGCCATTCGTATACTTGTGTTTTAGACATAGCCTGTTCACCGAAGGCTTTTTGTAACATTCTGAGCGTTTCCGCAGTAGAAATATCATTTCTAACACAAAATTTAATCGAACTTCTTTGTTGAATATTTTCTGACATGGTAAAAATCGAAAAAGTTAATTTTGGTTGTTTACGAAAACGAGCGTCACTCTTCAACTAATTAAGATATTAACCTAAAATTTGACACAGATGTCAGTAGTAGTCCTACCAACTTAAAACTAAAAAGGTTTGTGCCCAACGAAATGCCCTCGCAGTTTAAATTAAAAATTCCGGGTTATATTTGTACACAGTAGTATATAAACCAAAAAAAGTACTAACAAAGAAAAAAGAAATAAAGAAAACAGCTTTTAAAAAAGACAGTTATTTATAGGGAAAAAGAGAAAACAGTTGAAAATTTTGCTAAAAACAAAACTGAAGAAGAAAAGAACTTTGGTTCAAGAAAAAAAAACAGAAAAATTGCCACAGACCAGTTCCAAAGCAGTGGACAACTATCTAATAATTCTTTTTGCCACCGGTGGATAACATCAATAAAGTGTCCTTAAAAAATTGTTAACTGATACGCCGTTATATTACGTTTTTCAAACATTCTAACAGATAATTTATAACAAATTTTGATTTTTATTTTTCCAAATATTACATATATAATGCCATTTAAGAAACATAAAACACAAGTAAAAAGAATGTCATTCAGATGTAAAAAATGACGCCATCCAAGTGACCACCCTCTTTGCCCAGGCATTGCCTCAGGAGAATGGAAAATTGTCCATAGGTCTTTCAAGCATAGTTTAAATTTCTCAAGTTGTTTGTTTCCAAACGAGCTTCAAAAACCCAGGTTGTTCAATGTAAACTTAAGCTTTCAGGAAGTTCCATAAATAATAATTACACGGTGAATGATTTGGTGATCGAGACCACTCCACATCCAAGCGCAATAAAATAAAGCGCCCTAGAAAATGTTTCATTAAAAAAGACATAGATTGTCTTGAGGTATAGCATTTTGTTGAAACCAAACCTTAGTAGAAAAAAACATCGTAAGGTAACGTTGTGAGATGACCGTCACAGTGTGTCCGTTTTCTTGGAATAAGTAGAGTCTAATTATGCCAAATCAGGCTATTCCGTACCACACAGTTGCTTTCACTATATTTAAGGGCCTTTTGTAGACTTTCCGTGGATTGTTTTCCGACCAGTACCAACAATTTTGTTTGTTTTCAGCACCCGATAAGTGAAAATGAGCCTCGTCACTCAATATTAGAACACAGTCATTCTCCAAGGTTTCCAGCTTCTTCTCTGCGAACGTAAACTACTGTATATAATTATTTTTCTTTAATTTTTGAATTACCATAATTTCGCAAAGCATGAAAATAGAGATCAAGAACATGCGCAAAGCACTAGGTTTTCGTTCCGCTAAACTTCACAGCTTGTAGAACTATTTCGATGTTTTCTGGTGTTCCAACAAAATAATCACCTCCCCGACCTATTCCAGGTCTCACAGTTCCTCTCGTTCTAAAGTTATTAAATAATTTTAGTATTGTTGGGCGAGAGGAGACGGCACTGTATTGAGAAACATTGAAGTGAGTTTAAAATCTTCGCTACGTCTATACCACCAAAGACGCGTTATTCAATCGTCTACGACTTGTGGCTACCGAAATGGCAACTAGTACAAAGTGGTTCCAATATGACGGGGACTGATTTTTTTACAAAAAAATCAAATTGCCACTTACTTCACATATTAATCTTCAACGTATTCCCCTCCGGAGTCAACGCATTTTTCCAACATTCTGAAACCACCCTAATGCCCTTTTCAAAAAAGGCTTTTGATTGGCGGTGTATCCACTCCTGAACAGTCTGGATGACGGCGTCATTGTCCACTAACCCCAAGCCTTGCAAGTCTGATTTGAGCCTTCCAAATAGGTATAAATCACTTGGAGCCAAATCTAAACTGCCTGACAGATGTAGAAGAAGATTTCATAACAGAATTTCCGAAGAGTTTGCATTGTTATTTTGACCGTGTAGAAGCGTACATTATTTTGAAGAAAGGCTTAGGTTTAGGAGAACTGATATGCCGCCACTCGCGTGATTGCTGCTAGAACTCGGGAATGAAGTAGTACACCTAATTTTCATCGGTAATCACTAAAGCCTTCAAAAATGTATCACCTTAGTCTTCAAACTGCTGTAGAAGACGACTGGCAGGTTGCATGCGCACCATTTTGTTCACGTCTATCAAAGTGCTTGGTACCCACCGTGGATTTACCTTGCGATAGTGCAGGTGGTTTTTCACACTACTAACACTAATGAAAAGCACTGCTCCAAGTTTCTTGGTAGTGCTGCGCCTATTCTTACGAATAAGTGCGTCTCCATGATCAATGTTTGGCTCTGTGACGGATGTTCGCGACCGACAATCATGCGGTTTATTCTTCACGCGCTTTCTATCATCTCTGAAGCACTTATACTACTCAAACACACGGGTTGTTCCACGCTCCGCGATACTTTTTGTTTACTTATCACTTTCAAACAGAACTTAACATGTTCTAACCCGAGCAGGAGAGAAGGTAGAGGTTATGGCTCCACTCCCTCAACGTCGCACAGCTGTTGCGTAGTGCGGCTTATTTACACACAAATCGGTCCCAGTCATATTTGAACCACGTTGTATATGTAAACCAATGCGTATGCGCTAATTTCCCTACTATCTGTGTTATACCCGTCTCGAAAACGTAACAACTCCCTCCCGAACCCTGTATTTGTTGTCCTGTACTCACATTTCTGTTATTACTAGCAGAAGTAGCTTGCACCGCGAATACCCCTCTCATAGCCGTCTAATTGGTGTTTCGTTTTAATTTACTTCTTAATTAACTTGTAATTTAGAATTTTTAGAATTATTTAAAATTATAATCCGAATAACAGGAAAAGATGTACACATGCATGTGCAATAATAGGACAAATCAGTTCGCGTCACATCCTTCAGTTGTATTTGTATTTATTGGAGCGCGATCTAGAAGCAATTTGCATCAAGACGTCCAAATCGCCACTTTCATCTTTTATATTCTTTCTCGGGTAGTTTCGGAATTATCAGCGATAGATGAATCAGGGCGCTCCGGGATTTGCCGGGAGATGGGTGGCTGCGCGAGGGCGGAGCCGGCGATATGTTGTGAATTGTGATCTGTGATTTCAGTGCCCAGGGGCCCGTAAATCAAACGTTATTAGGTGTTTCATCTCCGCGCTCCGTTCTGATGCAGTTAATCAGCGGCCGTAGATCTAATTCTAGGGGCGAGCGCTGTCGCAGATCCGCCAGAAAGTTTGTTAATTATAGAACTACATGGATCCGAAATTTGGCAGGCGAAAACAAATTGTTTTTTACTTTGTTTATTTTACGTGCCCGGAATCTAGCGGCGGCCTGTCGGCCGGAGCTGATACCGGTCGAATTCTGGCTAAGAAAGACAAATACGCGGCTGGGGCCCTGGCGGATGACAGCATGTAGCTGGCCTCTGTTTGCAATTACCTCCGGGTACGTAGCAAATAACGCAATTACTACGAATCCCGCAAAAAGGGTGAAATGTAGCGTCGCGTAAAATAGTTGCTGACCCAGTTCGAGTTTAGAACGGCGTGATTTATTTCAGCGCCTTCCTCGTTTTGATGGACCAACCGCGCTTATGGCGGAGATTGTTAGAAAACTCCGCGGAAATCGGGTTCGGGCGGACCGAATATCAGAAAACATTAAGATTTATGCTTTGGTGTTGTTTGGTTTCTGGTGGTACAATAACGGCAATTATTATTTCCACAAAAAATAGGGAAACCCTGTCATTCATACCTCGTTATACGAGGGAAATGTGAAGACAATTTGTCCAAGTTATGATTCTTTTATGTTACTTCAAGTAGTAACAATGTTTAGACTTGACATCGGTATACTTTGTTTAAGTGAGGTCACATGAACAAATAAATATATATACAATAAGTATATACACTTTATATTATTTGGGTAAAGAAAACAATAAAAAGATACAATACGGAGTAGGTAATCCAATAAATAAAAATATCTCGAGAAGTGTAACAATTTTTATAAGTTTTTCTGATAAAGTCATAATGATACAATTAACAAGTTAATCATATAGGATTATGCTGGTCCAGAGAACACGTCTGGTGAAGGAGTAGAAGAGTTTTATTTGAAACTATAACGAACATATACAAACTAATAAAAAAGCGACGTAAATTTACTTATGGGGGACTCCAATGCTAAGATAGGAAAAGAAAGAGAACTATACTTAGTAAGTAGTTTTGAATTAGGCAAGAGAAACGTTACAGACACAAGACTATTAAAGTTCTGTCAAGAACTTAACCTAGTGCTATTAAATACCAAGTTTCTATTACCGAAAAGAAAACTTTATACCTTAGTATTCCTACAAGACATAGAAGAACATATCATTAAGGACCAAAGTAATTATGTTTTCATAAATCAACGTTTTATAAACAGTATTTTGATTGCAAAGACGTGTCTCAATGCTGACATCGGATCAGATCACAACCCAGTCGTAGTAAAGATGAGAACAAGGTTTTAAAAGATAAGAAAGCCAAAAATGAATACTAGCACTAATTGGAAGAAACCAACACGCAAAGTTATTAAAGACAAATTTGATCAAAAAGTGGAAGTTAAACTGAGTAGACTAAAATCAATACAAATACAGGAAAATAAACAACAAGCAACAGTAGAAGATAAAATTGGAAAAGCCTGGGTAGATCTTAAGTCTAAAGACAAGACAAAATATTTTAAACCTAAAGAAAATCGAGAGCAAAAAACGATTGGATTACAGACGAAATAACAAATGTTATGAATAAAAACACAAGGAAGAAACAACGAAAAGGCGCATATCCTATAAAGAACTAGATTGCAAAATAACACTTTATAGGACCGCCTAATAGTTAACCAACAACAGATAACACGAGTTGAGAAATACACATATCTAGGGACAAGTCTAAACGAACAATGGGATCACTCAACTGAAATAAAACAAAGAATTGAAAAAGCCAGGGCAGCGTTCATTAAAATGAACACAATATTCAAGAGCCACGACCTCTTAATACCAATAAAAATTCGTTTACTGAGATGCTACGTATTCACAGTGCTCCTGTACGGGGTGGAATCTTGGACGCTGACCGAGGCTACTACCAAGAAGTTAGAGGCGTTCGAAATGTGGTGTTATAGACGCATCCTGAAAATCTCATGGGTCGACCGGATTAGAAATAGAGAAGTACTGCGTAGAATGCAGAAAGACTGTGAAATAATCATCACTGTCAAAAAACGTAAAATGGAATACCTGGGGCACATAATGCGTAACGAACATCGATATGGCCTACTGCAACTCATCTTGCAGGGGAAAGTGTACGGAAAACGAGGCCCAGGACGTAGAAAAATATCATGGCTACAGAACCTAAGGAAATGGTTCTCTTTAACAACAACTCAACTTTTCCGTACAGCAGCCAATAAAGCTAGGATAGCCATGTTAATAGCCAACATCCGAAACGGATAGGCACTGCCAGAAGAAGAAGGACCGCCATTATTACCCCTTCTCCGAAGTGGACGCTTATACTCAATTTTTTTAGTGACTGAGTAAGCTACCCGCCAGGCATCAGAAAGCTCCGGAGATGAACCCGGGTCCGTCTACACCGCAACCACGCTGGCGTGGTAAAAACCTTACTATTATAAAAAACCTCTATCGGGGACAAACAGTAAAAGTGCAAATAGATAAAGCGACAACAGAATTAATAAGAATCAATAGAGGCGTTCGACAAGGCCAAGTGTTAGAGGAAAGGCCAGGAGAAATAAAAATACAACACTATGCGCTATGCGGAGGACATATTTGTGGTTGCTTATAATGTAATAGACTTACAAATAATTATGACTAGACTATATAATAAAAGCAAATGTATTGGGCTTAACATAAGTACACCCAAATCAAAATGCATGAAGTTCATCCAAGTAAATGATAACAGAAATATAAATCTTGACATTGATGACAAAACAATAGTAAACATTGAATAATACATATATTTAGGACGAGAAATAGATAATTCCATAAACCACAAAAAAGTCAAGAGATGAGTAGATTGCACAAACGGCCTTTCTAAAAATAAGTAATATATTGTGCAACTTAAAATTAAACAGCCAAGTTAGCTTCAGTGTTTACTTCATCGCATTCTTCTTTTTCTTTGTCATTTAATTATTTCTACCTTTTTCCAATTTTTCCTTGATCAGTAGAATTTTTCTTTGTTCATCTATAATTTCGTTGTTACTTTCTTTTGGATTCTTTAAAAAAAAAGTTTTAACTAGTTTGTCATGTTTAATTTGTTTGTTTTAAGTAGCTCTGTACACATTTCTCATGTTTTCGACATTTATTCGACTGTTATTTACGGTTTTCTTTTTTTCTTCTTTTCACTGTCGAGTACTTTATCTGTTGGTGTTATAGTACTCTCCATAATGTTTTTCAATTATTATTCTACATTTGTGTTTATTTCCTGCGATGTATCGAACGGTCGCGCCCCATTAACCCCAAATTTTATTGGAAGTAGTTGCTCCGTATCTACGACAAACTGAAACACAAAAATCCGACTTTGAGAAGATTTCCTTATTATAGGATAAGGAAAGTAAAAATCGGTAAAGATGACATTTATTTTGAAAACTAATTACAGTGCAACCTCTTCAATCCCAACACCTCATTGTGTGTCTATTCGGATTAGTGAATCGTTCGGATTAACGAACTATGTACTATAAACAATAAAATAACGTAAATATGTATGTATGTATGTATTATTATGTATATGTATATATATATATATATATATATATATATATATATATATATATATATACCACACTACAGAAAAGAGAACATTCTTCGACATACACATTACAAAAAACATATGTATGTTTACATATGTATAAAGAAAGACACGCAAGTAACAAGGGCCTTATTTATTGTCCTGCGACGTGAAAAAAATCGTTATCTTCAATTGCTTTTTATTTTTAATTGATGCTTCTTGGGCTTGGGCTTGGGCTCGCAATTCTTGCAAAAATATAATTTTATGTTTGGGAACATTATTTTGGATTGCCAATTCGATACAAGTATTAAAGGCTAATACTGCGTCACCACCCTTTACTGCACAAGGAATTCTAGAAACATCATCAGCCGGATTACTATCTCAATCAGAGTCAGAGATAATTTCGTGAATGATATCAGTTTCAGTTTGTAGTTCATCGCTGATTGCTTTATCATATGTCACCCACTCTTCGATCTTGGGAAAAAAACTTAACCAAAGCTTAACGAATTAGCTTTGGTCAAGCTTTTCCCCAAATCCGAAATTTCATTCAGATCATTTTCTATATCAACAGGTCTTCTTGATTTGTCTGGCTAACCTAGCCACTGGGATATCATCATCTTCATCACTGTTGTCAAGCTGTTCTTCATAAACCTCACGTGGTAAAATTTATTCCAAGATTATTTTATTAACCCAGCGCTCACATGATTGCAAGTTTTGTCTAAAGAGAAAACAACGTCTTTCAAATTTACGTCTTTTAGTGATTTAGCCATATCGCAATTAGAGTCGACAATTTTTTTGAGCAATTTTTTCCTATAAAATAACTTTATGACATATATGACATGTTGATCCACGGGTTTTATTAATGGCCTCCAGGTTAAGATTGAGCTGCTTCATTTTACGTCTTACAGATGGAACAAATTCATTGTATAATCATTCAGTAAAAATATCTCTGGTTACCCAAACTGTCTTTTGTCCTTTGTATGAAGCGGAAAGTTGAATATTTCTAAGAGCACGTGGTTTCATACTCTTATTTAAGACCAACAATTTTAATTTATGGGATCCAGACGAATTTGAACAGGGCATAAAGGTGGTCTTTTTGTTGCTCACTTTCCGTCCAGGCGCAGATTTCTCCTCTGAATGAGTCAAAGTTTTGGTTGGTAGAACTCCATAAAAGTCCGCTTTCATCAGGGTTATAAATTTGGTGAGAAGACAATCTCTTTCTTTTATTAATTGGGCAAACTTTTCTACAAAACATAAGACTGCATTATAGTCGCTAGACAGCGATTCTCCACAAAATATTAACTGACAAATTCCAAATCTTGATTTGAATTTATGAAGCCACCCTGAGCTTGCTTAAAGTCATCTTTTTGCGTTATTTCATTATAAAAAAGCTTTCTCACGTAGAATTTTCCCAGAAATTGGACAACCTAAACAAAAAGAGATGTTGTTAATTTTTTTACCTATCAAACTGAATTACATCCGTTTTTTTACATTCACTCATATCACCTGTCTAAAAGTTATAGGATATCAATAATATACCTATCTTTTGTTCTTTCCTGAATGAACCATGTAAATAAAGCTCTTTCGACCCTAGCATTCGAACTCAATTTCAATGTTTTCCTGTTTGATGGGCCGACATCATTTTCATGTAGATATGCCAAAATTTAATCTTTGATTTTCTTAATATCAGCCACAGTAGCTTTTCCAATGCCATACTTGATCGTAATGTTGGAATAGTTTATACCAGCATCGATATTTTTAAAACTTGGATGAAGTCAAGAGTAACGTGTTTTCTTTTCGACATTGTTCTATTTAAAAAATTAATTTAAAGTCTACACAAAACACACAAAACAAACTTTGCTATAGTAAAATGAATAAGTCGTTAGTAAGCGAGCCTCACAGCAGTACCATCACCACCTAAGACGGTTGTGGAAGGTATAAACAATGACGGGTTTTTATTTCTTGTTTAGCGTTCGGACTACCATTTTGTAATTTTGCCGTTCGGATTAGCGTGCGTTCGGATTAACGTGTGTTCGGATTATAGAGGTTGCACTGTATTATTTTTGAATAAATTAATGTAATAATCATTTTTAAGGAAGCGCAAATTTTTTAATCAACTTAATACTATAATCTAATTAGGAAACCAAAATGAAGCGATTAGATATCTTCATAATATTGTCGACATTTATTAAACTATTATTGCTAATTATAAATAACGAATGGCCACCTTTAGTTTTTACACAAGTCTTGGGACGTTTCGCACAATCGACTACGGGTAATCTATTAATCTATGGTGGTGGCACAAACTACAACAATTGGAACGTTGACTCACGACCATTACAACGTGGTTCTGAATTATCTTTAATACTTTCAAGACTAATAATGGTAATGATAAGGCTCTAACGCTCCGCGTGGGAGCACAGTCCGCAAACTAAGAGGTGAAGGCTCTCATTTGTTCGCTCTGTCTTAGACCACCGTCATTATTAAGTGGCGAAGCGAAGCGGAGTCACTTACTAACTTCATGTTGTCCGTCAGTCTGTGTATCCGTCCGTCCGTCCAAGCAAAAACTCTAGAACGGCGGGGAATTTTCAAATTCTGTTTTCACCAATCGACGGGTCAACGTTAGGGTTTTCAAATTTGGGAGACTGCTTCGCCACTTCGCTATGCGTTGCAAGCTTTGCAGGTTTATTATCTCTTGTTCGAAATGAACGCAGATACTCAATTATTTTTAGTGACTGAGTAGGCCACCTGCCAGGCATCATAGAGCTCCGGGAATGGAACCCGGGTCCAAACCACAAAATTACGCTGGCATCTATAGAGATATTGAAGCCCTAACAACCATCGGAAAAGTTAATCTTAAACATTGTATACTGATATCTGATATTGAAAATAACGCAATCCTCGGAATGAGCATTTTAAAAACTTACGGGTGTAAAGTAGAGCAAGGGGCACTAAAGGTAAATGAAAGCAATGCTTTATGGGCTGTCCTAAAAAACATGTTTGGCGTATCTGGATGGCATCATAGTGATTGGAAAAACGTTCAAAAAGCATCTAAAGAACTTAGAGCAGCTATTAGAGCAGACTGAAAGACATCAATCTAAAATTAAATCCAAAAAATTGCTATTTTTTCAGGAAGACATGTACTGAGTGACGAGAGTATAGCAGTTGAACCAGAGAAAGTTGTAAGCGTAAAAGAATGACCAATACCAAAAGACAACCACAAGGTTGAAAATTTCCTGGGACTGTGCACTTATTGCCGACGATATGTGTTTAGATTTGCCCTTGGCACGATTAACAGAAGAAAGTCGAATTTTCGATTGGAGCAAAGAGTGTCAAGAAGATTTCGAGAACCTGAAGCGTGCCTTGGCAAATGCACTAATATTGAGTTACCCGCAACCAGAAGAAAAGTTTATTTTGGATACAGATGCGAGTAGTGTGGGAATTGGGAGCATGTTGTCACAGCTACAAAATGGTTATTTTAGTAAAGCGTTATCAAAGCCTGATCGCAATTATTGCGTAACTAAGAGAGAGAGAGAGAGAGCTCCTTGCTGATGTCAAATCTGTGAAGCACTTTCATGAATATTTGTATGGCAGAAGATTTCTTTTGAGGATTGATCATGCGGCACTGAAGTAGCTCTTGAACTTTAAAAATCCAGAAGGCCAAGAAGCAAGGGAGATCTAAAAGCTTCATCAATACGACTTTGAGGCGGACCATAGAGCTAGAAATAGTCATCGTAACGCCGACGCCTTATCGAGGAGACCGTGTCCAAAAAGCTACAGTCACTGTAGTTGCGCAGAGGAAAAAATGGCTCCAATGCCACGAATAATTATGACTAATGACTTCTAGCAATCCAACTAGTTAAAACGTGACGTATGTCTGGGAACAAAAGAAAGCTGAAAGAAAACTCAACTGGACAGAAGTAACTCCGTGTCCGCCAGAAGTAAAATCGTATTAAACACAGTGGGACTCCATTACAGTAAAAGACGATGTCTTACAGCACATGCTAGAGGGCAAAGATAGATCTCAAAGAAAACTTTAGTTATTGGTCTCAAAGAAGAGGATTCCAGAAGTGTTGCAACGACTCAATGATGGTGTGTAGTGGCCATATAGAAATTGCAAAAACTTTGAAGAAAGTTCGAGAGCGGTTGTACTAAGTAAATTGAAAAGAAGATGTTAAAGAATAGTGCTGAAAATGTATGGCACGTACGAGCAACAACCTGCAGAAAAAGCCAAAAACACCAATGAAGCAATAAAATGTCGGGAGTCCCTTTGAGAGAATTGCCATTGACATATCTGGTTAGTTCCCTACAAGTTAAGTGGAAATAAATTGATTGTATTGGCGATGGGCTATTTCAGCAAATAGATGGAAGTCTATACGTTACTAAATCAAGAAGCCACAACCATCGCGGATGTATTGGAAAAAAAACTGATCAGCAGATTTGGAAGGCGACTAAAACTGCATTCCGACCAAAGTTGAAATTTCAAGTAAACAGTGTTTACCAAAATATGCGAACTACTGGGCATCACAAAAACCAGGACGACTTCGTTACACTCCCAATCAGATGGAATGGTCGAGCGCATAAACAGGACAATGGGAAAGTACCTTTGAAAAGGTAACGAAAGGAACGAGGTTGGGATCAATATCTCCATTTGTTCTTATTGGCGTACCGTTCATCTGTCCATGATTCAACCAGTCAAAGGCCATCCAATGTTCTCTTTGGTAGAGAATTAAAGCTACTCTGTGACTTACCCTTTGGAAGTAAACCTGAAAAAAACATAGTCGGGAAAAACTACGTTAGTGAGCTGTAAAAAAGAATGATAGAAACCAAACATCAACATCGCGAAAGACCGGATGAAGAATCGCTATTACGTTAACGCATCGAGAGCGGGTTGTCTCCAAAACTTCAACGTTCCTACAAAGATCTATACGAGATGCTAAAGAAGATAAACGATGTCGTGTACTAAAAGCGAAAGTTTGAAGCGTGAAGCGGCGTTCGAAGATTTCATGAGTTCAGTGGGTGGAACTCGGCGCGTACGTTAACAGAAAAACTAAAATAAGGTCTCTTCTAGCGCATTGTATGGCGCATGGTCTGAAGATGTCCAGAGGGATCACTAGTGTATTTCGAGCAAAATTTGGTTTTGTGAAAGAATTAAGAAAACAATTCCCAAAAGTCGGAAAGACGCTGCGCGTGCGTCACGGTAACAAAATATCTACTACTTTGTGACCAAAAAATTTTCGCGAGACAAATCAACTTATCATGTATTGTAGGAAACACGACGAAGCTAAGCAGTCATCTGTTGAATGAAAATTGGAATCTAGAATTTAAGGCCTGGCAATACCGAAACTTGCATGCGGATTGGACGGCCTCAACTGTAAAATAGTTAGAAACATGATAGAAGAGTTGTTTCGAGGTTTTGGCATTGAGGTCCGGTAATTCCGCAAAAACCGTGGACTGTTACTTATAGCTGACGTCACAATACAACAAAGGTCAAGATTGCAAGTACCTCAATAACCCATCGAAACGTTGGGAAATAATGATCCGAGACAAATCATCCTTAAGTAGGGAATAGTGTAAAGAATTTCTGAACGCCCCCATAACGCGGCTGATCAACATCTGCATTATGTCACGCTCATCGCTTGACACTTCTAGTAATGCAGTTGGCGTGTTAGCGAACGTTCCACAGGGTTTGAGTTTGGCTCTCTAGAAGATTCGTGGCTGTTGGGGTATATCGAAGAAATAGAAATAAATATCGCGCGACGAACTGCCTAGGGAAATTCCGAATTAGTTGTACGTAGTGCATGTATACATAGTGTTATAAATATAAGTAATTGTAAGTACAATAAATAAGTAATTTTAAGAAAGTTAGTATGTCATATTCACTACTGCCAAACGTTACAATACATTTAAAGAAGGTAGAATAAATTCGGTGTACCAGCGAATAGACGCAAAAGCATGGCCATATTTATAAACAAGTTGAGCTTGAAATAAGATTTTCCACTAAAACCCTATAAGTGTGATATTAAATTGTGGGCAAGAAAAAACTCTGATTACATATATAAGCCAAATATATCGAACAGAAAGAACCAGCGTGATCCCGCGACTAAAGCACATATTGTGATACGGACGGGCTTAATAATTGAACAAGGAATAATAATGGTAGCCGTCTAAAGCACGGTGCTAAACCACCTCACCCCGCATCGAGATGGTGAGTAACAACCGAGTAATAAAATCAAACACATGATAGCCTTAACTTCTCAGTTCACACGCCGTGCTCTCACGCAAGGCGTTAGATTCTTATCATCATATAAAGCGGAAAGAAAGAAAAGTAGATAAATAGAACTGTAGAAAAACAATCATAGAAATCAGATGTATTGTAGTTTAGACAGACTCTCCATTAGTTATGCTGGTAAAAACGTTTAGATAATGTATATTAAAAAAAACACTAAAAAGCTTAGACAAATTAAAGTCTATTGGTGCACTAATGGGGGATTAACTTTTACTAGATGACAAGATACAAAAGGATACCTTAGTACTTAGCAACTGCCAGAGAAAAGTTTATTTCTATTTATAACAAATAGGTATCAGTTTAATAACACATTTAGCTCATTCATACCAATTTTATTAAGAGTCTACCAAGTGCTGAATTTTTTTACAAATTGGTAATAATAACTACTATAAATCTTATATTATTTATAATAACATAGAGTAAACATATATCATTGTTGGATATCTTTGTGGTTATAGCAAGAAATCTGATACGCACCTAAATAACTTAAAGCCATACCTAGTATATAAACAACTCAAAGAACATAGTGATGCACGGCGATGCAGAACATTTTTCTGAAAGCAAAGTCCGACAAACTTTCGGGAGATGCAATTAGTATTGGGGAGAATTCAATTAGGCCCACAAGAGCCTTTGAGTGGTGCTCAGGATTTAAAGGTATCCGAACAACTCTTAAAAGCAATGACATTTCGGGCAACCCAATCTTTCTACAAGGCGTGACCCTCGTTAATGAAGCTATTAAAAAGAAGTACAAGTTTAAATACTCCGAGAATACAATACGCAAACTTCGCTTAAGGACGCTATAAAGGGAGTGAAATTTCGGCGCCACCGGCGGAAAGCAAATTAGGTTTTAATAAATTTGAAGTAACTATAATGCTTTTTCGCACAACTCAAAAAATATTACTTCCAAGTTACACAAAAGATTCTTTGTTCAATAAAATATTTTTAAAGTACCTTATCGAAAGCAACCGATTTTTCGATTCATAAACGAATGGAGGAAATAAGATTTTCCTATAAAAGTTTTTAGAGTATTTGTAAAAAAAATATATATCCTAACACGATAAAAAAAATTTGTACAAATTGTAATGTGCCGTCAGAATCTCTAAAACTTTTTTTTAAGACATGTAGGCCTCGGCCTGTGCTAGCTCAACTAATCTTAGGAACTGAGATTGATTTAGAAAGAATATGAGTATTATTTTTTAATTTTATTACCTTCGCCGCTAACTTCTGCCTCTGGGGTTAAAGTAGCGGATCTCGCTATCTCAATGGCCAGTAAGAGTCAATAACTTTGAAGACCACCATCGCAGAGCACCGCAATGCTATATAAGAGGGCAAACTAAAGACTTGATAAGCCCAACAGTGTCTGGTGAGGAGTCAAGGTTCTTTGTAACCACGGGAAGGACCGCGTCGGCCACACCGTAGCGTCGATGTACTCTCATCTACTAGTAACCCCAAAACTACGTAAGGCTCCCGAACTTGACGATATTCTATGAAACCTACCAAAGAAGACAGTCGTCTGCATTATCTCAGGTTTGAATTAGGAGAAATCCAGGTTTACCATGAAAAAAACCATCGCCGCAGTCTTTTCTAATGTATCCAAAGGCTTCAAAAAATTGGTATAACGTCCCCACTTTTAAAATGGCTTTAGCGTCCATTCCACTGCCGATCAAGTTATTTCTCTCCACACTAAAATTCCAGCTCTAGCCACAAAGTTGTTCGCCTTTATTTAACCTGAACATCCGGAATATTCCGACGACACCCTCCACGATAATGTGCCAATGCGCAGATGATAAAATGCCCAAGCTTGCTATGGACCATTCTGGCAATCCAGCATATCTAGGAGAAACTTGGCAAACTTAAATAATCATGTAATACGAAAACTTTAACTGAGAAATACCCTGAATAAATACGTTACCTCAAAATACTGTTGACAAGAAGTTTATCTAAAAACTTCACCTAAAACAGACAGTTGCAAAGGCAATGGCAGCTTGACCGGCTCTTAATTCTCTATTTTACCCCTAAAGCCGACTATCCCAGAGAACAAAATGATACATAGTAATCACAGCAGCATTAGAAACTATGTTGCCAAAAGCCACGTGAACAACACCTCCAAGTACTTCAGGCGATCGAGTTCATCTTTAGAGATCCATGATCACGGCAACTCTATCATCTTTCCCCTTTACAATTCCGAGCGCCCAAAGATTCTACCCCCTCCCCCTTTAGAAATCAGTACGGGGGGACCAAATATAGGCTAAAAATTTAATTTGTTTGAATTACAAAGATAAATCCAAAGGAATAAAAAACAAAAAGTCTGGGAAAGGAAAAATCAAAGCACTGAATAAGGATGCTTTGTATCAATAGACCGATGTGTTGTATAATATCCATCCTATCGTATGGTTTAGAATCAAATAATTAACAGCATCCTTCTTCTTCTGTTTTCGGAAAGTTGGCGTCCAACCAAGCACTAAAGGAGTTATCCTAACAAGTTGCAATTGGATGATGCTAAATGATCAAGTTTTATAAATTTTTGCATGGTTCTTTGGGCCGTACACGGTCTACCGTTATTCATCTGTAGCAACACTCTTCTTTGATTTAACATACCAGAAAGTTCTTGTTTAAAGTTAATTATGCATTTGCAGTAATTCCACCAAACGCAAACCATAACCTTGGCTTTAAAAGTCTGCACTTTGGCCAATGTATTATTATTTTTTGCTCTTTGGGAAAAACTAAGACCGAATAATATGCACTGTGTTGCTAAATATGGAAAGTACCCCACTTAACTCTAAACAAGAGATTTAATAAGGCTTACAGATGATAAAGAAAATGAAACTCAAGACGATACTGATAATAAGAACCCTCTTACCAATTTGATGTTGATAAAGCCCAAAACGCAATGTAACTAACAACACCAAAACAATGAAATGCGTTCTTGGCGATGATGAAAAGAGACAAAGGAGGCACTACAAAATATAACTAATATACTTTACAACAATTTAGATAAAAGTAAACCTATTGCAATAACTTTCTTCGATCTAGCTAAATCTTTTGATACGGATAATCACTCAATATTATTAAAAAAAATTATATTGTTATGAAATAAAAGGTAATTCTCATAGACTTATTTCTAATTACCTAAGCAGTGGGCAACAAAGAGTAAGAATAAAAATGAAGTAAGTGAGTATTTAATGGTGAACACGGGAATCCCTAACGGTACTATATTGAGTCCACTATTATTTATACTATATATTAACGACATGCTAAGAGAAAATATTATCTCATATGCTGATGATACTGCCATCCTGGTCGAAGACAATACGTGGAGTGATGTCGAAAGAAAAATGAATGAAGAATTGAAAAACGTATCAACTTGGTTTGCCCTAAATAAGCTATCCTTAAACTTAGACAAAACAACATACATGACTTTTGGCAGTTATCGAGATAATGTACCAATTAATTTTGAAGTACCAGTTGATAACAAAAAATTAAAAAGGGTGGTAAGCTGTAAATATTTGGGGATTATCTTGGATAATAATTTAAAATGGAATGAACACATGAACTATTTACATAGTAAGACTAAACATCTTGTTTTCGTATTCTTTAAGCTGTCTAGAGTCATGAACTAGGAGACCATGAGACCAATCTATTATGCACTTTTCAACACTATCAATGACTACGGTATCATTGCGTGAGGCGGTGCCTATACAAATGCCTCAAATCTACTGATGAATCTACAAAAAAGACTTCTTAAAATAATAAATAAAACAGATAAGAACTCCTTAAACATCACGCAATTATTTGCTCTAAAATCATTACATTTCCATTACGAAGATCTCACATCCAGATTTATGTCCTCCGACAGTAAAACGAGAAACAAAAGCATTTTAATACCAAAAAGTGAAAAGTCTGTTAGTAATAAGAACAGTTACATTTATGCAATAAATCTGTTTAATGAATTACCTAATGATTTAAAAAACATAAGAACCAAAAATAAAAAAAGAAAACTTAAAGAATGGATAATAAAAAGTATTATTTAAAGCTGGCTATGAAAATTCTGAAGTGCAATATAAAGAAGGTGCTGTGCACCACAAAGTTACTATTTAGATTATAAGAAAAATCATGTTTAGTTTTTAAGGATTACATATTATATGTAACCAGCCCCACCAACAGATAACTATTGTTTATCTCTGTGGGAGTTGCATAGATGGTTTTGTAACTTCTATGTAACTTTTGGTCTTAATAAATAATAATAATAATGACATCCTTTAGACTTTGATGTCGCCTAACTATCATATAATACGTTTTATTTGTTTATATACATTATTTTATACGCTTTTAGGTATAGAAGATCAAAGAAAACTTCACTTTTCTCCATCACTTTGTGCCGTTAAGATGTTGAGTATTATTTTTTATATGTTCTTCTATCTCTTGAAATTCTTTTAATTTTTACCAATGTTTTCCCATAACTTTTCAATTCATCTCATATAAATTCTCACTTTTTTCTTGTCTTTGTCCTTTCACCCCTATTTCTGTTACTATTCTAAACAGTTTGTCCTCCTTTATCCTCCATATGTATCCTATCCATTTTAATTGCTGTTCCTGTTTTAGTTTCTTCCGTATTATTTTATGTTGCATTCAAATTCTTCATGTATTGCTAGTTATCCTTTTATAAGTATTTTATTTCTGTTGCCGATATTGTTGACTTTGTGCTGGTCCATCAGGTTACAGGTTTTTCCACCGTACATTAGAGCTTGTAAGTATATAGTTTTGAAAATTCTTAATTTTGTTTTATTGTTTATTTTTCTTTATCCAACTTGTATTTTACACACTCTATTTTATATTTTCCAGTCTATTTGTCCGTCGTCTGTTATTTTTGTTCCAAGATACATATATGGTTATTTCATTAAATACCTTACTGTGATTTTTTGTTTCTTACCATTTCGTTTTTTTATTTCTAATTTATTTATATTTTTAATTGTATGTTCTCTTGATATCTTGTTAAATGGATTTATTTTTACAAATGGTAAAGAGAACTGTTTCGCTCTTCCAATATTCTTTTCAATTACTATTCTTGTAGTATTTATGTTCTCTTGGCCCGTCTTATTAATCCGTAATCTGCTTGTTCTTCTTTTAAGATACTGTTGACTTCTGATTATTAACATGTATATTTTTAGTGCAGCCTATGTTAAAAAAAATTCACATTTACTGATGCTTTCTTTGCATGTGATTGTATAATTGTCATTCCGTTTGAATGTTTTATCATTTCATGCCTTGCTCCATATTTTGTTTTATCTATTTTTTTACTTCTCTTTTAGTTCTCTATCTAACTTTGCTAATTCTGAAATTATTTTATCTTTTCCAACGGCTTTTCAATTGTTTAAGATATGAGTGCTTTTACTATTTTTGTTATTTTATTTCTTATATTTCTTTATTCTTCTGTAAATTACTTGTTTATCAACGAATTTAAAAAGTTCGTTACTGAATTCTATATGTTTGTCTGTCGATCGGTCTGTCTGTCGGTCCGTCACAAAATTTGAGATTTTTTAAAATTTGAAACTGGATCCTTATAGGAACTTTTACGCTGATTTCGAATTCGAAATTAAAAATTTTCTATCTCGAATAATTTTCGAGATGTTCGACTTCGAATTTCGGGAAAATTTTCGTATTACGATTTTAAATGTGATTCTTAGAGGAAATTTTACGCTGAATTCGAAAATGAAATCGAAAAAATTCTATGTCGAATAATTTTCGAGATATTTTTTATTCTTGCCTTTTATGTTTCTTATTTGAGATATTTTCTTCTTTTTACGTTTGTTTATTGTTACGCATAATTATTTTTGATTTTCTGGCCTATTTCGCAGTATATTTATTTTTATTTTTTGTTTATCTAACTTTTTCTCTTCCCCTTTTCTTGTTCTTATGTTTTCTTCCATGCTTTTTCTTCTCTTTTACAATTTCTTTTAAAACGTATGTCTATTTCTTTATTCCACATACATTCTTTTAAACGTTTTTTTTTATATATTTATATCTTCTCTTATTTCAGTTTTCTATTAATAACGTAATGTAGTGTTGAATTTTTTAAAAAGTTTTTTAAAATGTTTTTGCTACTTATTGGACTGGTGTTAAAAATATTCAGCCATTTTTCACTTGGTTTAGGAGATTTGGAGCTAATAATGTTAACTTGAAGACGAATAACGCAACGATTGCACATCCACTGCAGATAAAAACCTTATCAAAGCCATGGTTAACAGAAATTTGCAATAGACTGCTTCGCACATCTTGATGACTTTCTTCTTCTTTAGGTGCCCTTTCCGTTGCGAAGGTTGGCAATCATCATCGCGTATTCGAATTTTTGACACTGCTGATCTAAATGACATAACTGGCTGGTAGTACAGTTAAACCATTCTCTCAAGTTCTTCATCCACAAATGTCTTCTTCGTCCCACGCTTCTCCTCCCTTCAATTTTCCCCTGTATTATTATCTGGAGCAGATGGTATCTACCGCCTCTCATAACATGTCCAAGATATTGCAGTTTTCGTTTTTTGATGGTGAAGACAACTTCGGTTTCTTTTCCCATTCTTCTCATCGCCTCTACGTTAGTTACATGTTCGGTCCACGATATTTTGAATGTTCTTCTATATAGCCATAACTCAAACGCCTCTAATTTTTTCACATATACTTTCTTCAGTGTCCATGTTTCCATCCCGTAAAATAGTACAGATAGGACGTAGCACTTTAGTAGTCTTGTTTTTATCTCTAGACTAAGCTCTCTTGCACAGAATACCCTTTTCATTTCAATAAAAGTTGCTCTTGCTTTCTCTATCCTTGATTTTATTTCTTCTGAGCAATTGTTGTCTTTATTGATTATAGTACCCAGATATACGTATTTTTCCACTTTCTCTATAGGCTCGTTGCTTATGTAAAAATTTCCATATAAAATTCTTGGTGTTTTACTTACTACCATATACTTAGTCTTTTTTGCATTTAGCGAAAGTCCGTATTCTTCACTTGTTACTACTACTTGATAACTTATTAATATCTAATTAAGTGAAATAAACTTTTTGGGTGCGCTTATGTAAAGGCGAATTGTTTGTTCAAAATTTACCCTCATTATTGAAAAATAACCATTCCACTACTATTTAAGCGCAAGCACGCGAATGAACTGGTTCATACATCAGACTAAGCTGGCAGAGACACTATTAAGGACACATTCCAACGTTACTAAATTTTTTATTCAGACAATACTTTATCTTATGCTCTGCCTTCCTCGGCCTCTCCTGATCCAACTACAAAGAATTGGAAAATAAATATAAATATTTTATTGCCCTTACATCCTTTCAAGATAACATTTTTGTCTGTACTAGGGATGTAGGTGCTTTTTGTTTCAGTTTGTTTAGTAAACTGAACGCGCTGAGAAATATTTAATGAACCCTTTTTATCCGGCTCGCCTTTGGGGCATTACAGCTCATTTACAGCGCATCAAAAACTATTTTTAAAAACAAACCGGGAGCGCGATACTTCCTGCGCGAGAGGAGTCACGCACCCTTCCAGCGCTGCATATTGATGGCTTGTTTAGGAGACTGTTTAAGCATCGCCTCCCGACTAATTAACGCCCGAACCCGACCCGAAGACAAAGCTTCGTTAAGTGACCGCGTAGGATCCGAAAAAGCCAAAAAACGGGCGCAGCCCACGTCTACGCCAAAGATTAGCTGTAAAATAATCGCAAGTTGGGCTCCTAGGCTTTAAAGCGCCTGGCGATTGTTGAGACGATAAACGCAGCTTTCAGTGCAGCGCTTTCAGTAGAATCCAATTTCATGGGTTTTTACGCGCACCAAGGGCGGTGCTCTGATAGGATTTTAATATTTAAAGGAAATTTCAACCTCCCGGCAACGTGATCGAAATGGGATCAATTTTTTGCAGTAGCCGAGAAACACAGATCGCCCTCGGCAGCCCGAAACGCAGTGAAAAACTATCAGAAAGCTATATTGAGCTCGATCAGAGTACTTGACGTTATTTCGTGTGACTATAGGCGCATAAAAAACTGTAAAACGCTTCAAAAATTTAGGCGTAATCGTAAAGTGCTTTAACTTCAAAGATTTCAGGTCAAAAATCAATTGAAATATGGCAAATATACATTTTGTATTAGCAAAAAACAGAAGTTTAACATTCATGTTGATTACACACAAGGCAGGCATGTGTAAAAATACTGTTCGTCGCACTTTGACAAAAAAATCAATCATAAACGGCAAAAAGGCGACCTGAACAGAACTTTTTATCTCAAGTAGTTAAAGGACCCAATATAATAACCCTTGAGGGTGGATACCTTTCCCTCCTCTTATTTTTGGAATATATCTGCAGCTAGTCCGACAAGAGATTTATGAAATTATTGGCTGTTACGGATGGATTTAGGTTCAATCGTGGGTTCAGATGCCCAGCGGGTAGCCTACTCAATCACCAAAAATAATTGAGTCTCTGCGTTGACATCGAACTAGTAGTAATAATGGGGTCGTTTAAGGCCCATTGCATGCAGTGTTGTACCGTATCAAAGATATCGAGCGACGTTTGGGCAGTGAGATCGAACCTCTCAGTTTGAAAAGCTATGTTTCATTTCAACATTAGAGCTCACCATAATATGTATTTACTTCTTAAATTATGCATGATATAGAACCAAACGTTATCAATTGAATTGGCATCGAAAAATTTTGAAAGCCAATCCAATCTATTAATTTCCTTCAAGTGGTACACAGTAGGCTGCATTGTTTAAGTCCACAGAATTATTGTACAGACTATAGCAAACATTTCTCAGATATTTTAACAATCTTTTCTGAATTTAGCATCTTAACGCGGCTTAATGGGGCCTCTAATAGAGAACTGGGGTAATTTCCGGTGTAACTATATTCCAGTAGTAATAGAAGCAAAATAACGGTAGTGTTAGATTGCGCCATCTTTACTTGAATGTTTGTAAACATTTCAGCGGCCAATTTCTCTTAGTTACACGTACCAAACCATGATTTAATTTATCATTAAAGAGGTCCTTGTCACAATGTTTGGATAGTGCTTACGGTAAATCTTCGCCTTCGTATTCTACTATAAAAGAACGGGTAAATAATTTCGTTTAAGCCGAGAAAGACAAACCATGTGCATTTCGGCTAATTCAGAAGACAATGTCGCTCTATCAGCATTTCATATAAATAGAGAAACTTTCAAATCTCTATTGTTGTAGAGAATAAAACCATGATCATGTGCTGTAATCTCCTAGCAAAAAAAGACACAGAACGACAAAAAAAACAGTGACTCAATCGATGAAAGAGATCAAGGCAACGATCTTTTAGGATTCAAAGAAATTGATTTAAAAAAGAGGCGTAATGGTAAAGGGGGATAGAGAGTAACAACTCTCTTACAATTCCGGTAGAGGATAGTTCTACTTCAAGATTAGCGACCCTGTCCATGTGAGCTGATAGTTTTTCTCCTCACCTCCTAATGCTGAGAGGCGACCATACCTTATCCGTCAATCTCAACCATTTCCATATTTATCTTTTTCAATATCCTTACCATCCAGAAAAGACAACAGGATACCACTTCAAATCAAAATATCGCACTAGCTTACTGCATAAATTGCGTTATCAAGGAAAAGAGTCTATTTTTTGCACGATAACGCCCCTGTTCTTAAGGCCACAATCTTCCAGGTTATTTAAAAGTACTGCAGTTTTAAGAAGTTTCTAAGCCTACAGCTTAACCTAGCCTCCAGTAACTACTGCCTATTTTCAGAACTAAAGAAAATTTTCAATGTAGAAAATTTAACAACGATGAAAAATTTTAGGAAACTTTAAAGTGTTTTTTAATGATATTGAAATCCTACTTTCGATATCAATGTGATAAAATACATAAAAACTCATAAATGGCAATATTGCTTTACCTCCATCATACAAACGAAGACCGCTTCAAAGAAGACCAAGTCTAGTCAGTTGCTCTCAAAATTTTTATCTATTCTTAAACGTCGTTGTTTCAGGTAGTTTTTGGTAAGCAACGGTTTTATGCTCTTATTTCGACATGCAATGTGGTAAGCTTTTAAATATCGTTTTATTAGGCAAGCTAAGTTTAGAGTTTTTCAAACCGCTTAGTTTTATTTTGACGGGGTTGTTAACCTCTTTATTCAATTGAAGAATTCATCCACTTTCACATCAAATCAGGAGACTTATGCAGGCAACGCTCTGTCGCTTCAATACTCATTTATAAGCTTTTAAGATGATGGCACAAGAATATCCCTTTAGATATCTCTGCAAAATTGGCTCACATGTACACCACCTCGACAGTCTAAAATATCTCTTACGTTGTAACTGAAGCTCTCTAAAGCAATATCTTGAGACATACCTGGTAATTATTTTAGAATATAAACAGAATACAAATATTGTGCTACAATAACACCTGTTAATAGTGTTTGTAATGCTAATAATTTGTTTTGATTGCAGATCAGTGAAGTGAATAAAACCACCGAAGCTCAAAAAATTTAGAACAAAATTTGCACCATTTCCATGTAATAAAAAACGGCTTAGCAGCACCTGCGGGTGGTATTTCAGCAATTTTATTTATTGGAGCTATAACATTTAATGTTGCGTGCGCTGAAACGCGCACCCTATAATTTTGGCGGAATTCTCATATTTGAATAACCTTGTATTCCCGATGACGGGTTGTTTCCGAAGATAAATACGCGCAGTTTCAAGGAGATTTAGCTGACATGCATGCTGCAAAATGAATTATTTTTTTGCAACTGGCCGCAGTTTGTGCTCTATACAATGGAATTTGCGTAGCAAAGGGGGTATGAATGTAAAATTGTCAGTTAGCCGAAATGAAGGTTTTGAATTAGCTTTAAACAGAAAGTTAATAATTTTAACGCACTGATTAATTTAAAAGGGCAAAATTGGTTTCATACCGGGTCGCCTGCAAAAACGGGGCTGCTAGTTAGCTCGGCTGCAATTAGCGGCGATACATCAGCGCCTAAATCATCAGCGCCTAAATCATCAGCACCTAAATCATCAGCGTTTGTCTCTGCAAAGCATTTCCTAATCAAAGGTCATTTTTCACGATTTGCTGTAACCCAGCTTAATGGAGATAAATAATCTATCTAAAAGCTCGCCCGTAATCCATACAAATAGTGCGACGTGCGGCGCTGAGATGCTCAAACGCTTGCTGGAATCAAAAATTGCACCTCCTTGATATCTTTAACGAATGATATTTTAATGGCCAGATATTCATAGGTGACTGATTAATTATAATATAGCACAAGGCAAGATGTGCATTACCTCAAAGCCCAATTAGCGCCGCCGTAAATTATTCAACTGAGCATTGAAAATTCGAAGTTAGTAATTGTCTCTAATATGTTTAGCGTTTTCGCGAACTTTCTGTAGAGTTGTAACTGAACCCAGCAATTTGCATCCAGAGCTTTTGTGATCTGAAACGGGTACTATATTTAACTTTAAATGTTAACTGTAGAACTCCAGACTTTTAGCTACGTAATAGAATTTTAAAATTATTATAATAATAAAAAGTAACCGCAGTCATACATAGCAGGACAAAACTTCCTGAAAGGAAGGTTATGAAGTAAAAAGTGATCCGAGGGTCGGAAAAGTAATTTTATTAGACGCAGCTAATTAGGAAGTTTTTCCTAGAGCCTTAGTAATCAATCAACGAACAGAGCTTTTTTGTCAAAACATATATTCGGAACACTGACTATTGTGGCCGCACAACGTACTAACAATCTTAGAATGCACGAAGACCACAAAACGTCGATGCAATAAAGACGTTCTATTTTGCAGTCTCCAGCGAGATCTACGTGCAAACATACCGTTGCTTTTCGACATGTCTAGTCAAATTTTCTAAATAAATTTTGTATCAACACATTCTTATTTATCCATACAAAATGGTTGTTGCACAAGGACTTTCCAAGAGTGATTGGCAAAATCGGCTGGAAATGCGTGGAAACATCTTGGAAAGCGTGCCATTATTAGAGTAATAATAAACCAATAAATAATCATAAACAACTTTTCCACAACAAACGTGTCACCACTTAGTGTACAGTGAATAAATTTAGGGTGATTGACCCCTCCTTACTTGAAATCGATATGTGGAAACGATTCGGAATTTTCTTAGCAAATCTTGATCCACCTCAACCGACAAAACATTTGGTTCCGACAAGATGCAGTCACAATCTACAAAAGAGCTTTCCTCTTGGGCGCCTAATTTCTCAGTGCAGTGACATCGCTTGGTTAAGCCACTTCCAAAAATTTTCTCTGTACGACTTCTTCTTAGAGCTAAGGTTTGCAACACTGTCTTAAGATTCTCCAAGCCCCACAAAATTCAGTACGTCAAGAAATCAGACGTATTTCCATAGTACATCGAAAATGAGGGAGTTGGGCCGATATCCTTCTTACAACAAATAGCTTTACTTTCTTTATCCGCTCCTAAAGAGAAAACAATTTTCACTCCATCATGTATATTTTTAGTTTAATTTTATTTAAAGTACTAAAAAGATACATTTCAATTGAAACATGAACATTCCAAAGACGACTTTTATGACTTCTTGCATAAAAATGACTAAAGTTATTATTGTCGTCCGATGTACACGGTTTCTCAGAAAAAAATGATAAAATTTAAAAACAACTTTGAGCGATACGTCACACGGTTTGCAGTGAAATGGACTTCTTAATGTACAGCAGGTCAAGTGGTGGACTACGAATGCAGGTCTTCAAATATTCAAAAAACAGCAGGTATTATATTTTACTACTTTACGATGTTGATCTTAAAGATTGTAAATTCTGCCGATATATCAATAGAACAATGCACTGTATCAAAATGGCCCCTATTGCCAGCTTCCGCTTAGCCTTAAGAAAAAAGATCTCACCCGCAACCGTTCGGAAACCAGATTTACTCTACAGTTTGAAAAGCCTTATATGATCATCAGGTAGGTTTTCTTAAGGCCAAAAATGCAGGAGATGGAATTTCAAGCCATACCGTTACAGAACAAGATCAACGGTGGCTGGATCGCTCCAAGAGCGAAACGAAGATACATCACTTTTATTTGCAAGAATAGTCATGGTCAGCATGCCAAAGTACGCCAACAAAAACGAGTTGAAAGGCAAATAACTAGAAAATAACATCCCTATTTTGATCTTGAATTAAATGAGAACGAGCCCTTAACGAAGTCTGATGCCGTTCAGGATCTCCCCCATAGCCCTTTGAGAAAACAGGCGTAGCCTACAGTTTGGAAGGCTCTATATGAACATAAAATAGGTTTCATTAAAACCAAAAAATGTAGCAAATGGAATTTCAGGCCATCCCAACACAACACGAGATCATTGGTGACTAAATTTAGTTTCAAGAGAAACGACGCACATCATTTTCATCTTTAAGAAGCCGTCGTGCGCAGCTTGTCTGAATGTTTCAGAAAAGGAGTTGAAAGGCAAACTTCTGGAGAATAATACCCCGTTTTGACTTTGACACAAATGAGAAAGAGCACTCAATGACGCCTGATGCCGTTCATGTTTCTAGAACTTAAACGAAGCGACAAAGCTATTACCATAAAATCCCGCTGCTGTGGCAAAAATTCCAAGTAAAAAGTACGCATAGCAAATTCACCACCTGTGTTTGCCACCCAACAGTTACTCTAACGTCCCCAGCTAGCTCCTTAGCGGGCTGCAGCACTTTTCACTACAGTTTTAAACACTAGAGTTAGGCTACCATTTCCATGATTCCAAAACGTAGACTTCTTCATGCTTTTCGAAGTATCCCAAAATACCATGACTAGCTTATTCTGCGTCGTTGCAGAACTATGTTCTGTGCAGCAGACATCAGTGCCATTCTTGATATACGAGGGTTATTTTTTTTTCAAGGTCCGATTAGTCGCTTAATGAAAATCACAGTCAGAATCAAGAAAATTTTATATGAAACAATGTGATACAACATTTGTCGTAGCGTGGTACCAATTTTCCAATACCTTCATCATAGAAAGCAGCCGCCTGTGTTTTCAGCCATTTTTGTACGCTGGCCTGCAGCTCGTTGTCTGTGGCGAAAGTTTGTCCTCCTAACCAGCGTTTCATGTGGGCAAAGAGATGAAAATCTAATGCAGCCAAGTCAGGACTGTATCGTGGGTGATCAAAAACTTCTCAACTAAAACGCTGCAGAAGGATCGTTGTTGCAACTGCAGTGTGCGGCCGCGCATTGTCATGAAGAAGGCAATGCCTGACGACAACATTCCTCTTTTCTTGTTCTGAATTGCCCTTCGAAGACATTGAAGAGTCTTGCTATACGAAGCTGCAGTGATGGTTGTGCCACGTGGCATGAATTCCACCAAGAGAACACCTTTATGGTCCCAAAACACTGTAGCCGTACACTTTTTGGTGGAGAACGTGCGCTTGAACTTTTCTGGTTTACGACTCGGGAAGTGTGAATACATCTACTGTTTGGATTGCTCTTTCGTTTCTTCAGTTCCGTAATGGACCCATGTCTCATCTCCTGTGACAATTTTGTCCAAAAACTCATCTCCGTCGTAATGGTAGCACTGGAGGAAGGTTAATGCGGCGCCCATTCGCTGAGTTTTATGATGGTCAGACAACATCTTGGAAACCCATCTCGCGCAGAGTTTGCAGTACTCGAGTTTTTCACTCACAATGGTATAGAGAGCTGACCGTGAAATTTCCGGAAACAAATCACTCAACCCAGAAATTGTAAACCGACGATTTCCGCGAATCGCCTGATTCACGGGCTGAACAAGATCATTGGTTGACACTGGCTTCCTTCCCTGGTCGCCTGCATCATGAATATCTGTGCGTCCAGCATCAAAGTTCCTGCACCATTTTCGCACTTTGCTGTCACTCATGAAAGTTTCTCCGTACACTTTACTCATTCGTCTATGAATTTCAGCTGCATTGCTTCCTTCAGCATGCATAAATCGAATGACTGAACGCAGTTCACATTTGGCGGGAGACTCTATTTTTCGAAGCATGTTTATGTGCTCCCTACGTACTCAGAAATGACAACCGCGAATCGACGCGTTCCCCGGGCCAACTACAGACACAGTGCAAGACGTCTGCGCACAGACCTAGCGGATTTTCCCCGAAGCTTTCCTTTAGGGACCAATCGGACCTTGAAAAAAAAGCCCTCGTATTTACAAATAACTAAACACAAACTGTCAACGGCAGAGCTTCCAAGAAAGGAAACTGTAGGGGTTTAGTTCCAGTAACATGGCATTTGAAAAATGTCAAAGTCAACATCAACAATCTGAATATATATTATTTCTATTGCTTTTTGAAGTTCTGTCAGATGCAGAATCAGGTATTATAGTTTAAGTTGGCAATGAACCTTTCTTCCTAATTCCATTACATTTCTAGCCATACAATATACACAAGCAAATCAAATATAAACCGGAAATATATTTTTTAATTTATTGAAGCATTATAAAAATATAAACATACAACTTCCTGCCTTAGAAACAAAATTTTTCCATCGGACTGATAAATATGTTTATGATACTAAACACTGATACATAAATGCTTAAGCGTCGTCAAACCAATATCCTCCAAGTGCTGGTTTTAATTATTTAAACAAATTACAGATCTATAAGACCGTACTGTGGAGAGTGTTCCAAAACAAATCTTCAATTTTTGTCGAGTTTGGGCCAAGTGGGGAATTTTTTAGCACTCCCGTAAGTTAATTTGACTTCAAACTTCGAGAAAGCGACGAACAATGAGAATGTTCTTTTCAATCACACTGGATATCGGATAGCGTAGGTGACTTTCATTTTAAACTGCTTTTCGTCCTTTCAAAAATTTTTGATGTTACGCAAACATTTGAGTGTTCTTAAGAATGTCGTGCCTTAAGTACTCTCAAAATGTTGAACGGTCTAGGCTTTCTGTCGTGAGAATCTTGATAATAATTTAGAAGAAATAAGAAATTTCCATTTATATTTGATTCGCCCTTCTAACAAATATCGGCTTTAAATTTTAATCAACGTAATGTACACGACAGCTTCTAACTAATATATTTTTCTAAATAAGAAGAGCACAAAAAAATATCAAAGTAATAGAACGAAAACGCTTTACAGCTGCTAATCTCAAAAGACGCTGAAATAGCAAATAAGAAGCACCTCAGTATTAGAGAAACCCAAGGTAATCACGTCGAGATCGGCAGAATCTTCGCTATATAAAAGCTTTTCACTGAGACGATTATATCTTATATCGCAAAACAAGAAGTAAAAACCATGAATAGCTCCTATTCAATATATTTTGCTAATTCGCTTTGTATACGAGGGACACTCAACTTTAATTGAAAAGTATATGTACACACTCGCAAATTTATTTTCCTACATAACTTTCTGATTAATAAGCACAAATTTTCCAACGAGTAGGTTTTTTTTACTCCACTATTGTAAAATAGAGGTGATTATGACACCCTACAATAGCGTACAAACATTTAAACAACATCGTCGACAAATCCCTGTTCTGCAAGTGCTTGTCTTATGGTCCAAATAAATTGTAATTACAGAGCGACAAATCGCAATGGTAGAAAGAGGATTCCAGTATATTCTAGAACAAATCTTCAATTTTTGTCAAGTTTGGGTAGCGGTATGAGATCGGGACACGGTTTGAAACCCAAGATAGTCAGCGCTTATATAGGTTATTTTAATCTCTAAAGCAGAATTGCTAAAATTAGCATTCATTAATCGACAGTCACCTTCGCAAACAATATGAATATTCTTCTCAGTCTCGCTGGTCTCCAGTCACTTTTATTTTTGACTGGTTCTCGTCTTTCTAAAAATTATTTATACCACACGTACAGTTAAGTCTTCCTGAGAGTAGTACTCATAAATTGTGCCTTAGATTTTCTCAAAATTTTTAACGTGAGAAACTTGATAACAATCTTTGTTCTGATAACGTAAGATCTTTCGCCGTTGTAAATGTATTTTATACTCCTATTTGATTTACTCACTTAAATAACTAATTAACTATCTACAAGATGTCAGTTTTGTTTTAAAACAAAATGGTTGTATAACATCCAAAACTCAATAGACGCAGTTCAATTCATAAATCAAAATTTACCTTAATATCTGCTATGACGTATATATCATTGAAATATCGTTATTTAATTTAAAAATACTTTTTTGCACACGCGCCCATCCAATATTTAATCAAATCCGCAAATACAAATGTTTACAAATTTATACAAGCGGCGCAGCCATGACGCAGCAGTTGACTACCGTTTAATAAAAGAGCGTCCGATGAAATTGGCGCGCCTTCGCCTTTTTAGAAAGCGGACCACGAGCTTCCAATAGCGGGCACCTTCTGCGCATATAGCCACGAAGGAAACTGCAGCAACGGCCGCTGAATATTTTATGCAACTTTGAAAAGGCTTCGCAAAACTATTTAAAGCTTGCACGGCGCGTCTGCTGCCCGGCGCCCCGGAAAAACGGCTTAATTATTCATCGGAAGGCGAAAATTAGCTCTTCTAGGTGACGCTGCAAGGCCGAGACGCCGCGACCTGAAACTTAAAACTTTTCATCGCTATTGTGTGATCGGAAAGCGAAACGTGGTGACACTTAACACCGCCAAAAATGTCCGAAATTGTGTTATTGAGCATGGGACGAACTTGTAGCCGAGTTTATGTTTCGCTCGGTATTATTTACGAATGAATACATCAGCACTATTTGGATGCATGTGGTTAATTCGAGGTTTGTAATGTGTTGCTAAAATCACTGTCTGAAGAAAAGTTTCTACAGCGACCTTCACTTAAATTGCTAATTAAAATTTACGTTAAAATTTATCTCTTAGAAAACATCGTACATCATAACTGAGAATCCTGAAGGTAGAGTATCTCTTGATAACTTCCCTATACCAGTCTTCATTAGTTTTCTCTGTTAAAGGAATACATACAACAATGAATATACCACTCTGTTAAACCTGCAGATTTAAGTCTGCGTTTCCTTACGAGATTGCAGTAAAGTAAATTCCAATATATTAGAATAAAATTAGGTGCACAGTTTTGATTTTATTTCATCGCCATTTTTTAGATGAAGATTATTTTTTATCTAATTGGGTTTGTAGTTATTAAAATGCTATATCACGATTTGCATGTGTTATTAAAAACTGCCGTTCTATCAGCAAAAATAGCCATCATATGTACTGCAGATTGGTTATGAATATTAGATACAGTACTGGTCCAAGTACGTATGAAAGAATATTGCGCTAATAGCATTAGATATCGCGTGACGGTACGGAATCATCCAGGAACTTACTGAAAGTGCATCTATTTTTGCTTCAACAAAATTTGTAACGAGTGGCGGTATCGTGGTGCCAGAGGTAACGAGAGGGTACCCCCAGGGTTGATGCTCTGGACCGGTATATTCAAAGCCGGCTTGCAAAAATTATTTAGAATTTGATTGCCGCAAGAATTCCGGAACGTGGAAAAAAAAGAGCAAAGTCAGTAAGAGTAGGACCTTGCTTAGCGTACAAAAGCTATTATCCATTAAGACAGCACATACTTACAACACTGTAGCCACCAAAACAGTGTTAGTATTGAGCCAGTTACCGCCTTTGCATTTTATTTTGCAGAATATAATTAATAAACGAATTGGGGCTGGGGCTGCAACTAAGTGATATCGAGCGAAAGCGTTCCATGGAGAAGTCAGGATACCAGGCTGAGCGAGATGGCATTCCATTTATCGAATAGAACAAATCTATCACGGTCTAGCAAAACTTACAATCTGGAGTATCATTTTCCAGTTCGAACTGGTAACCATCCGAAATTGCCTGAAGTATACAGTCATCCCAAGATATGCGGTAATATCTGACAGCAAGTCAGCGCTACTTTCTCTCAGAATTTCGTTGGACAAAGGCGCACGTTAAAATTCCAAGCAACGAGTATGTGGATCAAATAGCCAAAGAGGCAGCGGCAGGACCAGAACCACCAATTTTTGAGACAGTTCTAATAGGACTTATAAAGAACTGACCAAGAGTGATGATGAGAGTAAGATGGGAACAGAGATGATAAGCAGCTGAGACAAGGCGACGTGCGCGCATATTCATAGGGTGCAACAAGTGTTTGACCTGACAAACCGCCCAACGTATCACGAGACATGGTAACTTCTAGTCCTATCTAGTAAGAATTCGGAAGTTGACGTGTAGAAAAGTTGACGGCGCCACAACCTGTTAACCTTTAACGTGGAGAAAAAGACCAGAACTAGAGCAGAAAGGCCCCTTATTAAAAGCGGATGAAGATGATCACGAACGCAAAAGGAAAACGAAGAACTTTGTTCGAGTAGTGGACAGCACTTCGCGGAACGGTGAAATTACGTGTAGACGCAAACTTGCAAAAGGCAGCAAATAATAGCTGAAAACATTAAAACAAAAATTGTTCCAATATATGCACTTATGAGTGAGTATTGATTTCTTTCAATAGTACATTTGCACATACTGTCATTATTACTAAAAAGTATATAACATCTTTTAGAACGCTTCAATCATCCTTAGTCTCTTAAAGTTAATTACCATGTGTATTATCAAATTAATCTTCTACCATTAAGTTACTACGTTAGTCTCTATGTTAGTCTCCTATAGTAATTATATTGTACAGTTTCCCTCAGATAATTTCCTAGTTACTCTCCTATAGTCGAGCTATAGTTTCCTGCAGTTAATTAATCTTCTACAACTCGTTATATTCCGACGTGAGTCTTTTAAATTGTATTCTTGTACTCGTGTGGTAAATTAATGTCTGTGATTATATTGTTATCCTACATAATTGTAAATTTATTCCAAAGAACTAACCCGTAACTTGTATAAGTATGAATGCTTTTTTTTGAAAAGGATTTTGTTAAAATATAATTCACTGTGCGTCAACAGTGATGCAAGAAATACAATATTAATATGTTGTTAACTTTTACTTGGACTACCGCATTGGCTCTCTAAGGACAAGCACTGCTTCTCTGTCCGTGGCTAGCGCAGGCAAGTTCATCTTAGTTAGTGCACGTTAGTAGACACAATAACCCTTGAGGCTGCAGTGCCAGTAAGTCCTCCCTAACAAAAAAACCTTTGTTTATATAAAATGCAACTGACAAAGCACTGAAACCAACAGATCACTTTCAAGTTGGGAGCTACAAATGGATTAACTTATCATAATGCTTTTTGAACCAATGTGATTTTGAACCGTATATGCTATTTTCATCTAGATTGGCATGCTAACAGCAAAACTGTCGCAGTGAAGCTTAAAACATAATACAATTTAGAAAAGCAAATGCATTATAAATGCATACTTTCGAACGGTTCATAGATCAATGATGCCAACGATTTCAATTTTAGTAAAAATGGTACAAGATGCAAGAAAAACAATACGTGAATAGATTTAGTCCTCCTTAAACACCTTGGAATCTTACACGTTTCTCCTAGAATGGTTTCCACTGTTAAGAACATTCTGCAAAGTCTCGTGCTGGAATGTTTTTCCTTTCAAAAGTGACTTACGATTTGGAAACTTTCAGAATTCGTAAGGCTATAATCTGGATTGCAATCGACCCTTGCTGATCTTAAAGTTGATTTAAATTTTAACAAGACAAAAGTTGCAAGACCATAAATCTTGGTTGTAGGATCCAGTTTATCTTCTGGCTTAGACGATCGTTTTTGACATATTGCATCTCGTATTACCGAAGTACATTGCAGTAGTACTCTTTAGTAATTGTTTGACTTGGAGGGGCAAACTCATGATAGACAACATCTTTCTAATCAAAAACACGGTTTACATGCACATTATTTCAACAGTGAGAATTAGAAGAATTCCATTGGACGATCGTAGCCGTATGCCCACGTTTCATTTCCGGATAAGACCTTTTTGAGGAAATTTGGTTTATTAATAGCAAGTTGTTAGCAACTACAATACGATGTTCCTTCTGCTCTGACAACAAAAGCCGTGAAATATTTTATGCTAAGATCTCTTATCAAAATTGCACATACTTCAGTTTTTGGAATTCCCAATTTATTTTTTAGTTCTTGGATTATCAGTTGTCGATTGTTGTTTATTGTAGCTCGATGTTCTACTCCTTTAAAAAAGTTTTATAAATCATCCGAATATTTTCTGTGGATGAATGCTCCAGCTATGCACAAAATTTGATGCAGTTTCACCATTTAGCTTCTTCAATTATTACAAATACTCACTACATGTGCTGATTCGTTAGCGTCTAATTTCCAAGTGATCTTCGCAACAAAGTTGTTTCCTCTCGCCAATCGCCAAGTTACATAACCATCGCGTAATTTTTTTTATAACATTAATACTGACTGAATATTTTCGAAATAGTCCTTGTACAATGCTATTTAAATTATTATAACTTAATATAAGTAAAAGCTATGGACTTAAGCAATAGTCTATTTCTAAACATAAAGTTATTGCGTCAACAATTTTATTATCGCATCATAAATCATCAACTTAGGGATTGTAAAAAGGATGCTAATAATTGCAAGACAGCTCAAGAAATGAAAAACAATGCTAAGTTAGAAATATGCCAAAAAAATCAAAGACCTTATTATTTACCAAACGCACTAAGGCAGAAGTCAAGTGAAAAACTGGAGACTATTTTATCACATCTTTCTGCCGTTCTCCCTTAGATAGAACATAAACTTTATGTTTACATTGATGCGGATTAGCACATTCGCGGCGGTGTGTAATAACTTACCTGTAATTAAACGGTGAATGGCTGCATCCCTAGTTCGTATTTCATCAGGGGTTTGCTGAATTGGCTGAATTGCGTTCAATTTGCATTGAAATAGGTCTACAGAGTGCAGAAAATAGCCGGGTGCAAAGATTACGTTCGCGTCGCGTGCTCGTAGTGCTGCTATCTACCATTATCGCTCTTGTATGCGCAATTCACTGGCACTGCAGCCCTAAAGAGAGACTTTTTACAAGGTAGCGTTTACAAGCACTGCAACTCGTGTTTGTTAGGAAAATGCACAATTAAAATCTAATCACGTAATTCTTGATTGTCATTCCTTTCTTTTATACTTGCAAACAAATTTACTTATACTTTACAGTAATAAATAAATAAAAATTAAATCTCACTGGCAGCACAAATTTAAAATCATAAACTTTGTAAATATATATGGGACTCTAAAAAGTGTACTCGCTCTTTAAATAGCAGTAACTGCAATGTTTATTAACTTAGACATAATTTTATGAATAGTACCTAAGCGAATGTACGAAATATTCAGCATTTTTATTTATATCTAAAATGTTCTAAAGCGATAAAATCACCATTAATTTAAATGGCACACTTAAAATTAAATCGACACATTTAAGCTTAATGAGCTCTTTAATGTCAGTATGTTAGGATGGAACATCATTTTAACTTATCAGAGGTTACAGTGTGTTTGCTAGAGCCATTATTTTTACCCAAAATCAATCAAAGAATGGTTTCGTAACGAAGAAATTTACTTTCAGCAAGATGGAGCACCTCTCCACTACCGTCGTGATGTAAAGACCTATGTCGATGCGATTTTTTCGAACAATTATACGGTTTTCTTGGACCTTTCTTCAATAGTTTATTTCGTAACAACATATCAAAGGATTACTACACAAAACAACCCGTTGGCGAACTTAAAAAATAAATTGAACGATAATGTCTTGTCGTTTCAAATTAAACGCTTCATAATGCTATCAAATCCAATGATCACCAGTTACTACACTTTATTATTTATTTAAATTCTTGGTATTATAATTCCTTCTTTCGTTCATGAAATCTAATATCGCGTCAGTCATGCATTATTGTTCTGAATTTCTAAAATGTTATTCTTTGTAAAATCCCCAGTTTTCAACTTTATTTCAGTTTCGTTTTCTATTTTGTTGGGATTTTTATTTATTGACATCTTAAATTTGTCCTCTAACTTCTTCACTTCTTCTTTAATCTCTGATATTTGGTTTTTCGTATGTATATTCTCATGGTTGTAGGCGCTGTCTTGACTTTTAAAAGTTGGTACATTTCAAAGTCCATAACCAGTGGATTGTGCGCCCGGGTAGCTTTAACCTATTTTCTAAACTCTTTCTTAATTATGATAAAATCTATTTGGTTTCTCTTGTTTTCTTTTCTGTCTGTCGGTGTGAAGAAAGTATTGGCCACAAAAAGCTGCAGTTTATTGCAAAATTCGACGAGTGCGTCTCCTTTTAAATTTCTTATACCTAAACCGTATTGTGCTACTATGTCGTCTTCCTACTCAGCCCTCATTTCCAAATTGACATCACCTGTAATCGTTCTCAGTTTATCTTTTTTAGTGATTTTTAAGGTATTATGAAGGTCACTGTAAAATTTTACAACTTCGTCATCTTCAAGATTCTCGTTTGTTGGTACATAAACTAGACTAATGTTTATAATCCTGTGGGAGGCTTGTATTCTTAATAAAATCATTTATTCGTTGATACAAATATAAGTGAGAAATGATTTTGCTATTTGAGGTGATACCATTATCACGACTCCATATACGTGTTTTGAGTCGTCACACCCAGAGTAATAAATAGTGCTATTTTTTATGATTTTTTGTCCTGCTCCGGGCCATCTAACTTCGCTGAGACTTAAAATGTTAATCTTTAATCAGCATCTTCCTAATTCTACGTTTCCAAGATTCCCTGCTATACATAGACTGCCTATATTCCAGGTGACAATTCGTACAATGTTGTTATAGATTTGTGGTTTGTTCATATCTTTATTAGTAAACGACAGGGGGATTTTTCGCAGCCTCTCCTTACTAAAGAGATACCCCGGACTGAGGACCAATTCTATATTTTCGTCAGCCATAAAGATACATTGGAATAATAATAATAGTAGTCCAGTAGTAATTCCGTTTGTTTTCTGTACCGCAGTACGAAAACCATTGATGCTGTTACAGCTGTGCCTTCCGCTATTCAATACTACGTTGTTTCGAAGTCATTCTTCCAACACCCTAGCTTGATTCTAACCAAACTGCTGCCTTTTGTCAGGTCATAGTGTCACAGTCCGCAAAACCCGTTGAAATTTTCAACTGGAAGTATCTGAGGTCGAACCTTTAGGAAAATAGTTCTTTAATAGCCTCGATTCAGTAGAGGCATAACTGCTGCCTTATGCCCTTCCGGAGTAATAAGTCCAATCTACTCTGTTGAATTAGCCGCCTATTCTGGGTCAGACTCTAGTACTAGTTTTGGTACGCCCTAGGTATTTTATTTCCCCGGTACCCGGCATCTTGAGAGGCGCCCTGGGGGGGGGGGGGTCTAGCAACTCCGTAAAATCGTTGTCATAATATTTTTCGTCGACTGAGCCAGATTTGTCTTCCTCGACTCTTTTTATGTTAAGCTGCGCTATTCAATTGACTCTCTTTTTGTTAAAGGATCATAGTACAAGACGATTGGTTTTATCCCCTATAACAATAAATTTAAGAGCTTCATTTCTGTTATTGTAACAGAGGTTTAAAAGTCGTTTACAAGAAATCATGCGTTACTGTTTTTAAACCACTGACAAAGTCGGGGTACCCATCTGGCACTAAGCTTATGTGTCGCATGACTGTATGGAAGAGCCCTAACCTTCCTGATAATTCTATTACTTAAATCTTGCAGCACCTCACGTACAACAAAGGTGAGGTTTCCTTTCAAAATCACTTCAACTGGCTCTTACACATCGTTCGTCTTCGATGCTTTCTAGGCCCACACGAAACTGTTTTGTCTGATATAATACGCAAACTATCGGATAACAAAAGCCATAAAATAATCTACTGCTGATGTTTTGATGAAGCCTACACATAACAGATGTTCGGTTAATTCTATCCAAAGTCGCTTTTTGTGATGATCTTCTATTTTGTATTTTGTTTGCCACAAGGTAACCTACAAAACGTGTCAACGTAACTTCAGAAGCAGTCCCATTAAGACAATACCCGCCTACATGCAACTCGCACAAAAAAAGTAATTTTTCTGAAGGAAAGTGCCCTATTCAGCGTTATACCCTGAACTTAAGATTGCCACCATTTAGAAAGTTATAGAATCGTTTTGTCGACAAAAGCTCTGCTCCCCAGAATAACAGGAAAAAATAAAATTCTTTTCTTACAAACTAAACAAGAAGGTGGTTGAGAGAAGCTAATCAAAATTAACAATTTAATAATATTTGCTTATTTTTCGCGCAGAGTTTATGTTACAATTTGATACGTTAAATAAAGCTACAAAATATTCGTCTGGGAATGTGCAAAATTCATTTCATACACATGACGAGTACAAAATAAACCCAAGATGACAAATACGACTCTGAAAATAAAATTGCTGCTACGACATGCTGTGAACACAGAAATTAAAACAACATACGTCATGAAACAAGAAAACCACAAACAACCGCTTTATTATTTTGTATGCGAAGACCAATAAATTTAACTCAACGCTGACCTCGAGCACATAAATACACACATTTTTAATATTTATTTCGTTTTCAGGCACACATTCACAACCAGCCGAATACGAATACGATCTTTGTATAACACTCTCTCATCTTCTTTTGAATTTGTTTTTCTGTGGGTTATGCGGAAATTGAAATGTTGTACGTGGCGGTTTTTTATAATGCTAACACAGGCCAAACATGTTTGTGTTTGATTATTTAATACAGTTTGGTAACATAAAAACAAAGACATTCCCCCTAATGATGGATTGTGCCAACATAAATTACTACAACTTCAATTTATTGTCTCCCTAAACATAATAGAAAACAAGCTGACTTTATCATATTAGCTAAAAAATTGGAAAATAGGTTTCTGGTTAGAGGAAACTTCAATTTAGAGCCCAAAAATAATATAATCTATATATTGACTGTTAGACTCCAATAGAATACCAGACAATGAAATTCATAATCAAATCGTGTATGCATATTTCTGATCATACACCAATAATAACACCAATGTTCACTCTTGTAAACTTGGATCAAATATTAAATTTAGAATTACCACCACAAACTACATTTGATGTAGAAGAAGCGATAGAAGCCGCAAAATTGGCAACATGACAAGCCACACCTCATCCGAGAGACCCTATATTAGATTCAATACCGCATATTCACGAGAAACGACTCAAACAATGATTGCCACATATGCTGACGACAAGAATATTAGCGTCACATGAAAATTAACATAATGAACAGACATTTCACCAAAAGAAGAGATATCAGAATAACGTACTCAGAGAAATAGTCAACGCGCCATAGTAGGTACCCAACACAAGAGTACATATTGATCTAGGTATACTCACAATGCAATGATAAATAGCAAAAATCGCAAAAATCGGTATAACATACCAAGCCAAAATCTCAACACACTTGAACCACATTACAATGACCCTATTTAATGATAAATTTGAAGATGAGCCGAGCAAATTGGAAAGGTCTAACTCAGTATAGAAACATTGCATATAATAGTTATTTAGGTATTAAGTTAAGTATCTACACAAAATGTCTATAACTACAGACAGATTATACAAAATATAGAATTAAGTAATAAAAAAAAACTTTTCTGGTATTCTATTAAAGTTATTTTACTTAGTTTGCTAAACAACGTGTCCTTCTCTCTCACATACATAATTAATAGTAATAAACTTTACCAATGTGTACAGTTGAGATTATAAAAAGTGAGAAAACGAAACACATTTTCGTTAGCAAGGGTATGTCACTTTACAATTATTGTGAAAGTTAGAAGAAAATTTAAATATGGCTACACTAAAAATGGTTGTAGTTTAAAAACTATATACGTAAAGTGCGTAGTCAGACCGGAACCCAGAATGCCTCTATACATCATATTGAGCTATTAAAATAACGAGCAAAAACTTCTTATTATAGACATTTTTAGACAAAAGCGGAATAAATCAAAGTAGTAGTCCGACAAGCTTTCTCCTAACTTGTATTACTAAAAAACGTCTTGACAAATCCAACGAGATTCAAATACCAAGATCTACCAAATAGTAGTTTTAAGAGCTACGGCAAGTCCCATCAAAACAAAATTTCAATTTGTTTTATATGAGTTATAAAAAACCTAAACTATGACTGGAACTGTATCTACAAGCTCACCACACACTAAGTTAGTAGAGAAAGGCCAAAAACTCTGATATAATAATACCTCTACTAATCTTTAAGTGATATAATCTCTAAGAACATATTATGGAGTTGCAAGACACAAATTCTGGGAAACTTCTTTTTATTTAAATCTTGGCAACCAATAGACGCAGAACAAATTATCAACTCTGTATTCCCAACTTTATCCTGTAGAAAAAGTTATAGCCATCTCCCAATAGGAAAGAACTTGGTACATAAAAACAAATAAAAAACTACGAGTAACATATTATAATAGATAGAAAAATTGCCTACACTTTCCTCAAAAACTTATAATGAATGACATTTACTCCAATAATCCTCTGTATACTGTCTTACTTTATGCAAATTACAACAATATAGAAATGTGCCTCTCGCTTACCTTATTAAACCAAGTTCTTTCACATAATATGCAAACTCTTAAAAAAAATATCATGGCCATAACCATATAACAAATTCTATCCTTCAATTTTTAATAAAATGAATTGTTGCTTAAAACTAAGTTACGTCCATAATAAGAAAAACGTAGTCATATCATGCTTGCTAACCCATATAACCTTTCGGTTAAAATTTAGGAGGAGCCATCAACCAATCGATTACAGCATCTTGTGGAACATGGTTTCAAAAATAAAATATGTATTTTAGCAATATTCCTAAACATTACACAGACTTTCATGAAATATCAATTGAAGACCTTAAAAGGAAAATCCTATATGTTGATATGCCTACCAACGTCCTCATCAACTATTTTTTTGGAAAATAAAACCTTTACTTTACATTCTATTTGTCATTTCAGAAAGTAATAACCTGAGTCACGTACTTTTAAATACATACACGTCACGTTTATCTGTAGTTAACGCAACATCAACAACATTCGCAGATGACACGACCATCGTCATTCACTTTGAAAAATTGAATGTTGAAGTATCAAGCAACAAACTATCCTCATACTCGAATGAATAAACCCTAAGCTAAAGTATTTATGCTACATATATCCATTGTAGTCCCGAACAATTTTTGTTGAATTTGGGCGTAGTCTGGATAATTTTTAAAACATAAAATCATTAATAATGATTATCTTATTACTACTGTAGCATACCCCGACTTCAGAATCAATTTCAGCAACAGTCAGTCGGTAGTCATTCTGAAGAAGGTAGCGAACAATGCAAATATTCTCCTCGGCACGCTCATCCTCGGGATATATCGGTAGCCTTCATTTTCAAGTATTTCGGCCAAAAATGTGTTTATTAAGTCTTCTCAAAATTTTAAACGGCTCTGCGCCATCTGTCGTGAGAACTTAACAAATACCCGTTACACAACGGATGAAGATGCCTCTTACTTTAACATTCTGACTACTTATAACTATCGGAAGCTCCACCTCTCTCCATCCATCTCACTGTGAGTACAAAAGAAAATTTGCTTTATACTTAATTCACTCTCGTACCCTGGAATTCTTAATATTAGAATACTTGAAAACTCATTTCAATACCCGACTCTACTCTTACTACTATAATATTACATATTACTACTTCTATAATAAACCAACATTTATGATTTTGAAATAAGTATAAAAAATATTTATTGTTACTTCACTACAGTTATTTGCCTTTAAGCACAACTGGTTTAAAATTTGAGAGATCCTTAACGGTTTATGGTAAATAAGCAAATTATTAGTATGCAAGAAGTATAAATCAATATTTGCTTGCCGCTTGTACGAACCTGTAGAGCTAGACTTTGCCCATAAAGCGTGTCATGTTTTGACCTTAAACTACTCGTTAAGTTTGCAAGATTGTTTTACAATCTCTTACATTAGTACTGAATTTACTAAAACAAATGGACAAATTTAACCTTATCAATTAAACCAAATTCCACTGTAACTATGTCCCTGAAGATAATTTATTGAGTTTTTAAACTATGCCATAAAATTCCATTTAATTTATTACAACTAAATGCTTCTGTACTTTTACTTTTTGCACACATTATCCAAATATTGATAATCAAAATAAATGTTTTATTAGTTTTTATTTATACGTCTAATTTTAATATAAAAAAGCTCCATAATTTGCTACAACAAACTTTGAGGTAAAGCCTGCAAACTGAAAGGTTAAAGTTCTCATATAATCTCCCTCACTGCCCAATCGTTGCGTACCATTTCTGACACGGAGCGTCGTGGGCACTGCACTCTAGCTAACCGCATTATTACCCCTTGCTCGAAGTAAACGCAACTACTCAATTATTTTTAGTGACTGAGTAGGCTACCCTGTAGGCATTAGAGAGCACCGGGAAATGCACCCGGATCTGTCTACACCATAGCTAAGCAAGTCAACCACACGACCATCAAATATAATCAACTTATGTCAGAATAACAATGTGATGGATATCAATTTTTTATTTATATAATACTATGATAATGATTTATAATAAATGACCCAGGTGACGTTTATGCTTCTTTTTCGTCGTTTTCCTAATAACAATTTTCACTTATTGTTGAACCGTAAAACTTTGTGGAAGAAAAAACAGCAAAAAAGTGACAATGTTAAGAAACTTACAGATAGAGTACAATTAAAGTAAAACTTGAAGTTGTAATAAAAAGTAAACACGGTAACGACTAGTAATATAAACATAAAATGAGAAAAAGATAGCAAATGGGAAAAACTAAACTAAAAGAGAGCGTAAAGCATAATAGAGGCCGCAAAAGCATACACAAAGGATAAATAAATGCATGCCCTAACAACTAACGATTTGTACATAACAACAAAGAGATCATAAAAGCGTTAAACAACATAAATAAAAAACTAAAAGAAAGTACAACAAAAAAAATAAAAATAGAATACTGGCATAAAACAAACAAAAGAAACAATAAAAAATCTAAATAAATTTTAAGACAATGCAGAGTAGAAAAAGAATTAAAATGTAAAAATACTAAGAGTACGGACAAATTACACGTATACATTTGTAACTTGTCCGTACGGGAGGAGTGACCAATCAAATTTCGCAGAATATATAACTTACTCATCGCTTACACAATTTTTAAATATTTTAAACATGTGCAAAATATATATGTGAAAAAAACAGAAAATAATAAAACATTAAATATACCACATTCTAGTGCAACATAAATTCAAAAATCAAATTCAAAACTGCAGAAGTTGCAGAGAACCTGACACCTGGAAAAACTAAAATAAATCATGAAAAAGCATCAAAAGTAGTATCATAATTACTTGACAAGGTAAAGGGGAAGAAAAGAAAACGGTGAATAAGAACCGAATAATATAACAGATAAAAAAAGAAAGAAATCCAAGAACATCACAACAAACGGGCAACAACGCTTTAGAGAACTAAGGAATAGAATACTAGAGAATGGATAAAAGAAAAGAAAAATACATAGAAGCGATATATGAAGAAGTAGACGAACTTAAAGCAGACAAATTAGACACGACTTATAAAATTGTGAAAACTTTTTTCAAATAACCCAAAAATAATATAAACGAAATTGTGGATGAACAGGAAAAAATCCTACTGGGACAATAAACTCTCACAGAAAGGCAAAAAAAGATTATATGATAATAAAGAAGCAGAAGAATGCAATAAAGTGAGAATAGAGGAAGATGAGACAAGAGATAGAATAATATATGTGAAACGTGAAAGAGCGGTATAAGACCTGAAAACGAACAAAACTGTAGGGAAAATAATCATAATGTATTCTAACAACTAGTATGGAAGAAAACAACATAATAACGATCCCAAAAAGAAAGTAATAGACAAAAATTCGAAAACGCGCAACTATATTATCTAACAAAAATCGTATACAGAAAAATAGAACAGATAAGAGAAAGACAAAACACACAGGTCAGTTAGAGTTCAGAAGAACCTTGGATACAAGATGAGCGATGCTATCTCTAAAACTAATAGTAGAAAGGTGAATAAGAAAACAAAAAACTACATACATCACATTTACTTTCTGTGCAAAGTAACTTTGAGAGTACATTTTAAGGTCATTTTAACTATTAAGTATTAGAAATATAGAAACACACACAAACTAGTTAAAAGAATGCGCACTATCGCTACTGTTTTTCAACGTACACATTGAAAACTCACTAAATAAATTCAGAAAAAAGTGTAAACATAATAAAATAATAAAATATAAGGGTAATTATTCGTCAAGTTGTCAGATCTGTTCAAAGTTCTAGTCTTTGAAAAATTCTTGATACGCTTCTTCAAACTTCATGTAGGACTCAAATCGGCGACCACTCAAGAAGTGCACCGTTAATTAAAAGAAAAATCAGGCGAGTGGAATGGCGTATAAACCGTAGTCTAAATGCAAAAAAACATCGATGTCGTCCAGCCCTAATTTCTTCATCAAATCTCGACTCGCTTCTTGTGAACAAAGTTGATACGAGTAGTTTAGTACAGTCTGGCAGAACGAAACTTCCAAGATCGATGTTAGATCACGACTGCTTGATGAAGGCTCATCTTCCGACGCTGTCAACAAATCTCCATCATTCAATTTTGATGGCCCACCAAAACAAAAATTGTTTTTTAAGATCGAAATCTCTTCCGTTGAAGCGCTCGAAACATTTGGCCGCTATTTTCTATCTTAAACCCAAATTTTTTAGCCAACTTTTATAAGAAAAAAAATAGAGATGCACTATATTACAACATAATAATAAAAGGATATAGAATAAAGATAAATTAATTTAAAATGATGATAATATCTGGTAAAACAAACAAGGGCATTGAGAAATTAGACTAAACAGACGAAAGCTACAGACCAAGGTTATTTTTCTCAGATAGAAAAGATTGTTAGCTTCAAATGAAATCTTAGTAACTAAAAAAAAAATGTCGATAAAAATATGATTATGAATGGGCGGCACAAGATCTGAGATTATAGACATATGTTGAGGGTAGGCTAGGTAGAAAGGATTACGAAGAAGTGCAAAAGAACAGAAGAATTATAAGCAGCATAAAAAAGAGAACATCTTAAAGAGAGGTGGGACCTTGAACATTATTATAGAAGAAGCAATTGGTAGGGTGAAATGTACCAAAAGACCAACATTGCAATATATATTCAGATCACAGATACATTGTACTGAAAAGATTAACTGAAAATGAAGAAGATGAAGCAGATAGTATAAAGTCGAGAAGATGGATAACTAACAGTCAGATCGAGACCTTATAGTAATTTGGACTTCTTTTAGCGCTACAACCTGGCAATAGATGAGGTGCAGCGAATAATTAATTGTCCTACAGTATTTTAAGTAAAGTTCTGTAGTGCAATTATATTTGCGGGTTATATTACAGGACGATATTTTTACGTTTTATGGTATTTAAAACAATTAAGAATCTCCTTTTTCTTCACAATTTATCACCCCGTAGACAAATTTTTGACGCACTCTTGAATGTAATAAATTATTTCGAAATTAATGCGGGTTAAACGCTTTCATTTGTCTGATTAAAATTCAATATTAATTTTTGGTATTATAATCCAAGGCTGCAAACTTACCAACGATTAGTTTAAGGTCATAACATGACACACTCCAGGGGCGAAGCCTAAATCTACAGGTCTGGACAAGAGAGATAAGCAAATATTGATTTATGCTACTTGCTTATTAACAATCTGTTTATTTACTATAAGCCCTCACGTATCATCTAAACTCACAACCCATTGTGCTTCGGGCTTCGGGTATTTTGTTTTAAATTTAATCCATATAACAAAACTAGGCAAACTTTTAAAGGTACTATCCAATTTCATGCTCCGCTTGGCTTTTATGTCAACAATAAGCGTTAGAGTACTGAAGAGCAGCAAGGACAAATTCGACGAAGTGGTAGTTAATTTGAATTGAAAGGTGCACTCTTTTCTGTGCCGTCGTTTTTAACGTTAAATTAATTGCATGGTTCTGAACGTGTAATCCCCTGCGTTTACGCGAGGAGCGCGAGTTTATTTCGCGAAAGCTCGCGCGCTTTGACTTGCAGCTTTCGGCTCGAGCTGCTGACGCTTGCCGAATAGAGTTTGGCAGTCTGTAAGAGCCTTAGCCGAATGAGCTCTCGACCACATAAAGTTGGTTTTTACATGGTGTCCTACTATCGCCTTCTTTCCTTTTTTGAGATAGCCGCCCTGGAACGAGCAAGAGATAACGAGCCGGCGTAATTTATGTGCCTCCGAGGCTACTAAAGCTTTCGTACACTCCTAATACAGTTTAGACGCGATAGTCCTTATGACCCACGACAGACATTCAACGCTGGGAAACCCGCAAAAACTGCCGCATCGACGGGCGGTTCCTGCAGGATGTGTGCCACCGAATGTGTAATTGTAAATGGAGAAAACAGATGCGTCTGTCAAACAGGGAGCAGCGCACGTTGTTAACCGACTATTATGAGAATAGTGCGCCTTTATTATGCGAGTTTGCTCAGGATCGCACATTCGTCTAGCCTAAGATCATCTCCGAATAAATGTCTGTCGGATCTGGATATGCGCGCTGGTAAACAACGCCTCTGCCGTACATCATATTAAATTACATTACCCTACTTATATGGGAAATTTGGCAAGCCCGAGACCGTTACACAGCATTACGTCTCATTTTCCGAGTTGTGCAGTTAAAATTAATAGCACTAAAAATTTTAAATTGGTCCATATCAGTAGTTTGAATCGCTTCTGATTTTCAAAATATTAAAGGTACTGAATCAAATAAAATTTAATTGCAACAGGAATAATGCACAGAACATCGAAAACCAAACTTCTAAATTACCTGTTTAACTTTAGCTGCCAACTTTTAATGCTTATTTTTGGGTTTTTCATGTTTTAAAACAATTATTAGGCAAATAAATTGTCTGGTTATCAGTTTGACTATAATTTGAAAGGTTAAATATAAAATATATCAATATTTCAATCCACCAAATTTCCTTACAAAGATTAAGTGGATTTAAAGTTGTGATTTGAAAGGAAAGCGCAATAGAATTCTCACGTGCAATTAACTCGAGTTGTGATTTGGGTTTCCTTTGCTAAAAGTGAATAACATCAAATGATTAACTATTTTAAAATTCTGGATCTCCAAAATGTGTAAAGTGTAAAGGCGAACATAGCACTAACTATAGAAGCTGTCGCTATATTACAAAATACAACTCACACTCCTACCCCACAGTCAGATCTACAAACACCTACTCCAACATTACATGAAAAATCTCAAACAACCCAGCTTACACTTCTATGCTGCATAATAACAGCCCGCCTACCAAAAAACTGACCCTAACACAAGTAAACGTAAATCATCTAACTAACGTTACTATATCTAATTTCTTCCTTATTATTATTGAAGTAATCACCATACATTAACAAATTATAAATATCGTCATCTCATTGATTTACAGCTTTTCCAAAATGACAGCAAATAATTTTATTAAGTGAATTCTACTCAATTGGAATCCCATTGCCCTTAGAAGTAAATCAATATTTATTCCCCTTCTAACCAGGCACCTTATTATGAAGGAAACATTTATAACTCCAGAATACCATATCCACAGAAGTAGAATGGAGAAATCAGCTATAACTATTAGGAGCAATCTAATTACAACTACAATAGAACAAAATAATATAAATTATCGGGAAGTCGTTATAGTCGGTCTATTCCTAAATAGTAAGTCCTCATTTCAGCTTAGAAACCACCAGTAGCCAAGCCAACTTCAATGAAATGAACCAAATCTTCGAATGTCAACATTCTACGATGTTACTTAAAGACCTTAACTGCAACCAGCAAAGCTGGGGATGCAGAGCAACCAATCCCAATGGGATGAAACTAAATGACTTTAGAGTTACAGTAGCTCCTCCCAAAGTAATGGGTGACCCATCGGAAACGCTGGATTTAAATTTTCCAGCATTTTTTTAATTTTATTTGGCAACCCTAATGTATGATATTTGTCATCTGCAGTTGTTGAGGTTATTAAAAATAGATCTCTATACAAAATAACAACGTCTGTGTGTGCGTCTGTCATCACAATAACTCAAAAACTAAAACTCTGATTGACACCAAATTTGCTACACCAGTACTTCAGACCAAAATAAAGCACGAGTTCAATTTTCAAACAAAAAAGTTTTACGTTCTTTTGGTAGTTGCAAATTTGGGTTTACACCCTTCTCGTTTTATTATTGAACAGTCACTCCAAGAATTGCTCCGTAATCTTGTTAGATATTGCCTGAATCTTTGACAGTAATTGGCATAAAGATTAATATATCAATTGAATTTTATATATATATATATATATATATATATATATACCAAATAGTATTTTAACATTATATATACTTGGAAGACATTTTAGAATCAAAAAACGGGACGAATATTCCGACCTAAAACAAATACCGTCTAGAGTAACTCAAGAAGACGTTCTTAGTCTTAAAAAAGACATATAGAATCATTTAACCTAGGAGACAACAGCATGTGGAAAGTCTCCAATAAATCCTAAAGCTAACTCCAACGCATCGACATGAAGAGCAAATATATTCTGAATGTAATACTTGTCATACATCTGGAAAAATCAGCTCCAACGGCATAAAACTTATTGAGCCAATTTTTCCAACCAAAATTAAACAACACATCAGAAACTCAAATCTAAAAAATGATCAGGACCGGATCTGACTTCCAACTTACCCCTTAAAAATCTCCCAGGCAAATTCGTAGCTCATCTAGCAGCGATTTTCAATGCGTGTCTGAGGGTAGGATACTTCTGGCCAATGCCTGCAAACAAACAACAATATTAATGTTTCCAAAACCTGAAAAATGACATAATAATTTCGCAAACCATCGCCCAATAAACCTCCTCTCTGCTGTGTCAAAACTTTTTGAGCAAGCTATTTACACAAAACTCAACAATCATTTAGAGATCCATAACATAATCTCTCAATTTCATTTCGGATTCAACAACTCACACTTAACGACATCGAATCTTACGTATCACAAAAATAGTAGAAGAATAATAAAACAAAGGCAAACAATACATCATCAGATACGAATTCCAATATGCAATTGCTATTCATTTTTGAAGTTTTATCGAGGATGTGTTCGGGGGCGCTCAACAAGTAATTACAACGCAAAACCAAATGATATCATTTATACGAAGTGACATTAGGTAATCTGTAGTCGCCGATTTATCGCGATTATAATATTCTCAATGTAATAGACGTTAGCGGCAGCTAGAGTCCTAACAGGAGTTATTTTTTATTTTTAAATTGACAACTCTGCATATTTTTATGAAAGGCTTTAGTGTGCCGCACCCTCTTGTGGTTTTGCGATTTGTTGCTCTTTTCACAAGTGAATTGGATTTCGGAGTGTCCTATAATCCCGTGTTATGTTAAGTGAAATATTTCTGCTATGAATGTTTTTCTCCAGTTTGCAAAGGATCAAACGTTAAATAAGCATAGAAAGCTATCTTTAATGTATAGTAATCCGGACATTGGGGAGATAGTGCTTGACTAGTTAGACGAAGATGATAACTACGACTCAAATCATGATGGAACTGATAACGAAGATAACATTTCCATACTAGCTGAATCTAATAACGAGCTATCGATTTCGGATTTTACACCTTTGTCAGCTAAAATGTACACAGAGGTAAAAACAGACACCTATTGTCAACGGAAGCTCCGTCTAGGTCTCGCACTCCACAACGAAGCATTGTGCTTGGTAATCAATGTTACAACTGCATTGGAAGCTTGGAGATTGTTTTTTGATGTTGTTATATTAAATTCGTCATTTTTACTAACTAGTGCAAGAATGACACAGTATAATAATGACTACAGATATATAGTACCTACCAATAACTAGAACTAAATGTACTGCCTGACATCTTACATATTACCGGGTGTCAAAATAACAGGCATCTGATTACAAAAGAGATGTGGTCAATATATAGACCGGAGGTATATAAATATATAGTAACATAAGCCCGTTTGGTCTTATCCGACAATTTTAAACTTCGTTTATTTTACATTTGACAGAGCACTATACTCCTCACGAATATTGTACCATAGACAAATAATTACTAAGCTTCCGTGGTAATTGCTCCTTCTACAAGTTCGACTAATATGGCATCAAAATTGTGACGAAGTGTGATGCTCGTACATTTTACATAGTTAGTGCTATTCTTTACAATGGAAAAGTAGTTCGTTCTAATCAAGACCCACTAACTACTTATTATGTCAAAACGTTATCCGAATCTATTCACGGCACGTATAACCATAGATAATTGATTTATCTCCATACCGCTAACTAACATGATGGTGCATAATTAAAAGCTTACGAGTGTTGAAACCCTGAAAAAGAACAAAAAAAAAGAAGTTCCACAAAGTTTTCCCCCCAATAAAAACAAGCCAGTTTGTCTTTGATAAAAAGAAAACTTTGTGTTATATCCACCAAACAAATGTAAGTTAGTGCTGTGCTATTCTGTAAGTCGTAAAACATGTAGATGACCATTGCATTTATTTTATGGCATTCTTGATCAGGGAGGTATATATGCAATGGTTTTTTTAATAAGCAAAAGTATAAATGTCTTAGAAGAAAGTTTCTCTTTGATCTTAGTTTAGCATTGGCCAAATATTTTATAGAAAGTGGGTTGGACAAGCAATTACCAAAGTAATTACAGTCTGCCTTTAAAAAAAATTACAGGAAAGCATATAAAAGAGCCATAAGTCTAGTGTTTCAGACGAAACTCCAAAAAAGGGCGACGTGGCTTATGTGAAAGTTCAACAGATATAAAAACAAAAACACATATATTAAGTGTTCAGTACCTGTTTGCCAAAACCATCGTTATGACACTTGTAAAAATTGTTATAAATAAAACTGTTCTTTCAATAATTATCAGTATTCATGCAGTATCTTAACTTTTGGTTTAAAAATAGCGTTAAATTGAACTGGGTTTGTATATAACCTCGTGTTAGAGTGTATTAGGGTTCATTTTATGTTAATCAAAATAACGTACAGGCGCCCGAAAATGACCTTATTTATAATCTGCAACTGCAAATATATGAGGCATTAAACGAAATCAGTCAGCTAAAAAGTAAAGTAATAATGTTACAGATATAAAATAAGAGATTGGCACAATAAATAAAAACGATACCCCAAAAAGAAATCTTATAATCCTATTAATTTGGACGACGAGGAGGAACTGATTATAAAAAGAAAAAGTAGATAACTCTAAGAAACAGTCAGATAAAACACCTAAAGCCCCCGCTCCTCATTCTGAATTATGGAGCAACTAAAAATAGATTAAGCACAGAAATTTTTTTGTTTAACATTGAATGGCATACGTATAAAAACAAAGCCTTTAGATTTATTAAGGTAATAAAACTTCTGCTGATGATAATTCTAATTTAAGATCACTGAAGAAAATTATTGTTAATAACAAGGTGAGTTACATTCACTTAACTTTGTAGATGATAACAATAGATAGATCTAAACATATTAAAATAATTTATAATATACAGTACATTAACTACATAAAGATTAAAATAGAGGCAGTAAGGAATAGCAACCTTATAACACAATATCAAATATATTAATAATACTTCTACACACAGAAATTTTGTAAAAAAACACCTCCTTCTTCTTATTGCGTCATCTCCTCACGAAGGTTAGCAATCCATATAGCTAATTTTGTTTTCAAAACTGCTGCTCTGAATATGTTAATGAATTGGCAGTCAAGCCAGCGGTGGATATCTTTTAATCAAGAAGAACACATGTGTCAAATAGACCCATGATCATTTAACGGTAAAATTCAATTGAAAGCCACGAGCACTGGCGCTATACCCAAGGTTAAGTACGATTGTGGATTAGCTACATGGAATATCAATCGAATTCCAGATAAAAAATAAGATCTCAAAATATCCCTAAATAATCAATACATAGATATTTTCCTCAACTCAAAGATCAATCTTGCATCAAATCAATCAAGCCAAAGTTGCAGCACAGTTCTAGTAAAGAAATCAATCAACAATTTTAAAGAATGTCACCTACAATTTAAAGTGGTAAGAATAAAGTCGACAAAAATAAAACCTTGAAAGTACAAGATTACTTAGCTAGCACATTCTAGTGTGAGATTCATTATCAGGGAAGATTTTAACTTTAGTGTAGCCTATAGATCTAGAGTAAGTACATCTAAAGAGAGGAAACTGAAAAAAACTATGCGAGAATAGAACTGTCCACGAATTCTAACAAAGTTCTTGACTTGTTAGATTTTTTATCTCAAGAAAGGTATCTCATAATTTTACTGAAGTTGAAGAAAACTATAACGCAAACTCTGATCATTCATTTTAACACTGAGTAAAAAGATAATTAAAGAAGCGACCTGTCCCGCTCTCGCTGACAAAAACATTGATTAAGAAGTTTTCCATATTGATTTTTAGAATAAATCAACTCAAATATGTATGTAAGAACAACTGATCAATTAAAAAAATAAACTGAAAATTTAGATAGCTGGTTATAACAACCTAACCCTAACCTACTCACTAAAGAAGTAAACTACTCGAATGATATAGAATACTCGCCAAAAAACAAGAAACGATAAGAAAAGATGACAATAGTCTAGAAATCAATGTGACAAAATCATCTTGAATAATACAACTCAAAAACTGCCAAGATGTAAAAAAATGGACTACTCCTTTTGAAAACCAAAAATTAAAAGGCCTATTAAATATGTGCTCCCAGTCAGAAGATATATAGGGTCGTAGGCCAGAAATAACAAACAATTTTATTTGCTAAATGTTTGGCTAACATTTTTACACTCAATCAAATACAAGTAAAAAAACTAACAACCAAATTTCAGAAGACATTCTTCTAGCCTCTCCAAAACATATAACCAAGAAAGTGAAATAAAGCTTAATCTGAAAAAATGTCAGGTTATCGTTTGATTATTAGTAAAGTATTGAAACAATTGCCTAGAAAAGATGTCATCTTACTTACTTTTTTAATGCAACTTTCAGGCTAAAACATATTCCTACCTGTTGGAAAGTTGTAAAAGTAATAATCTTGGCAACTCTAGGACATCTTATAGGCCTATCTCTTTTTGTCTATAATTTTAAAATTATTTAAAAAATTATTACTTAAAAGACCTCTTATAGAAAATAACAATTTAATCCCAGCATTGTAATTCGGCTTCAGAAAGAAGCATTTAATAATTGATCAAGGGCACTGAATATCTTACATTATTGAACAGTTACTCGAATAATTGTTCCGTAAACTTTCTAGATGTTGCCAGAATCTTTGACAAAGTTTGGCATCAATTGCCAATATCAATTGAATATATTTTAGCAAAAGAATAGTAGAAATTTTAACATTATATATATTTAGAAGACTTTTTAGAATCAAGAAACCAGACGAATATTCCGATCTACGACATGGACTACTTCAAAAAGGCGTTTTTAGTTCCGTGCTATATCTATTATACACCAGAAATTTAAGAGCATTATATATTACAACAATAGCAATATTTCCAACGATACTACTCTTCTAGCTGTTTATCAAAATAAACAAAGCTCCATAAGTAATAGTATAATAGACTAGTATAGTTAACTTAAATCCATTCATATAAACATTACCAGCAAAAAACCACTAGAACCACTAAATTAATGCTAAATATCTCCGCAAGTTGCGTTGGAAATGCATGTGAAGAAAAAAGAAACTAAGCTTATGTTCTTACCAGAAATTCCAAGTTATGAATGTACAATAATTGATTTATAAACAGGTCCTGCAACCGCTGTGGCTATACGACATCCAGCTGTGAGGCTACACTAGCAATACTAACATCAAAAACATTCCAGAATAAAGGGTTCCGTAACATAGTCGATGTTCCCTGACATGTTCGTAACACAGATCTTTAACGTGACCTTGGTTTTCTAACTGTCAAAAAAGTAATCAAGAGGTTTGCCAGTACTCACAAAGCCAGGCTTTATCTTCACGTTAATGCAAAAGTTTTTAGGCTACTCGGCAATCAACACCATATCCAAAGATTGAAGAGGACCAAACCACTCCATTTACTATAGTGTATTGTGTGTAAAAGCAGAGTACAGAACGCGTGTGAAGTGTTATGGTTATTAGAAGAATATAAATAGCTATGAAGTATTTAGTATTAAAATGTATGAGAGTTCAATTAATTGTTTAGCTTTAATAGCTATACATCAGCAGATGTTTAAGAAACAATCCTAATCGTAATTTCTTAAGACGAGAGCTCCCGGTGTGTTGTTATTCCATAGAATAGAGAATCCTAATTTGCCTTCTATGATCAGATATTTAGATCCACTCTGTACAACTATAATAACTGACAGCATACCTTCACACGCTCCTGCTTCTAATAATAAGTGAGAGTATAAAAAAATTATTAAGCAAAGTTTTACAGTTGTTGCATCTAACAGTATATTAAATGTAATTTGTCTGTTTGACATCATCAAGTTGGCTACACAATGGATGATATGTAACCTGTAGACACTTGCTGGGCGCCTGCTACTTATTGAGTTTAAAGTTTGATGTTCACAACTGCACCCACTGCACTACACCTATAAATCACTCCCTTTCCCTGTGTGTATTGCAGAATCACCATCGAGTAGCATCATATAGAACAACAATTTTCCTTTGCACACGCACTAAATAATTATTTCGATTAGTAAATGACACAACCGGAGTTTTAAGGGAGTGTGCCAATTATTTTTGAACGTACTAGATAAACCGACAGACCCTTAATACTGATATCATCCTCGCAAAACATACGTCTTTTATGGCGCTCTTCAGGTGGGATTGCAGAAACAAGTCCTCAGGCGCCAGATCAAAGAACTACATTGAATGGTCGAGAACGGGTATGCCACGTAGTCCACGGAAACGATTTCTTTATGAATGAAACTATAGTTTTGAATGTCTTAACATTGGACTTCTATAGACGACCTTTATGGATCTCGGTAAAGTCGATGGAGGCTATTTCATCTATCACTACATAGACTTTAAGAATTTCTCTGTTTTTAATGTTCGTCTGTCAACTTTCGGTGCTATCGGAGTTAACAGTGGTTTAAGTCGCTTGTCCTGGCTCAGGTTTCTGTAGTAATTGTGCATTAGCTTGTGTCTACACAAATTTTTAAGGACGATAGTGCACATGTCCTTAATAATTTCCAGGTCCCTCGCTATCAATTGCCAATCTTATGTCAGCATTTGTCTCACTCCCTCGTGATTCATCCTCAGTAATTTCCTTCCCATCAGAAACGAGTCCCTAAATACATTTTCTGGTTGCGATCTCCGTCCCGTACGCTTTCACAATCATTTTATATGTTTTTGTCGATGTTTTAACAGACCAGTAGGTTTACCCTGATAGTCACGTGTACTCTATGCTAGGTGGCGCTTTTCGAGCTATCTTTGGATAGCCATGTGCATGGGTGTACACCTGACTTATTAGACCGCAGTAGAAATACATCAAGGATTTATCAGAACAATCAAAACATATCTAGCTTTAGAATTTTCTTTAGAACTTCTTGAACGTTTATAACAGAATTTGCACATTAGACAAACTGTTTAAGGATTGTTATCTTTTTTTATAGCCAGATAAATGGCGTGTAAGTGTCTAAACCAAATGTTTCCTGAACTACTCTATAATCTTGTCAATTGTAAGAATTTTTATAATAAGTAGCTTTCCATACTGTTTCACCCCTTTTCTAAAGGTTATGGCATAGGAAGACATCTTTATATAAAGTAAACTTACATTTTCCTTAGTTGTATGCTCATACTATTTTTGGATTTATTTCTTTTATTTATATTTAAGTCTTTTATTCTTCTTACTAAGTTGTTGAACTACCATAATGTTCTTTATTGTTCGAAATTTTAATCGTTCGGAGAGGATGATCAGAAGACAGCAATTCTACGTCACGTGTCTCTCACCATTTTAAAATTACTTATATTGTTACATTTTTTAGTTTAGTTGACATAGAAAACATTTGAGAAAACATCTAAATCTTTGCACAAAGTCTCAGCAAGTTTTCTTCCTTCTTCAAAGACTTCCTTTTTAAAGTTTTTCTTTCAACTACTAATTTTGACAATTCTCTGCTTCCTAAAGCCCCAACTCACCTAGCCTTTGACACAAAGAACTAAAAGAAAGTAAAAACTTGTGGCGACTGCAGTCATTAGACCTAAAGCATCACCTTCGTAAAGCTTTTCGTGTTGTATTTTCTTTTTCTCGTTCCACTTAACAAAATAAATTTACCTTAATTGTCTAGGAATGCTACAAGATTTTTCTTTGGGCTTTTTGTCACTAAAACCACTCTACAGCCTTTTCGATGTTTCCTTAACTTTCATTATAAACTATTTTTTCCTAGCCTGACTAAACAGTGAGCTTCGAAGGACCAAATTATGCGTGTGAAACTCTATTAATATAAATACTACCAAGCTGAGAACTTAATAAATCCTTTTATGATTCTTACTAATCAGTGAGACAACGCAGTAACAATTTTATTTAATAATAATAAACAAAAAACATCTATTGATATAAAAATAGAATACTTCAATTTGAAATCGGTCGAAGTTGATAGCTAACTCTATTTGCTTGAGTTCTTATGATCTGAATCTACAAGACTAATTCCCTCTACTCAAAAAAATATAATCTGCAAAGTATGAAATTCTGATAAATTAAGCGTCTCGTTAAAAATAAGGGTAAGGTCACCTCTTTCGTTTTATTATTTGTGGCTTTTTTCATTTTCTCTACATCAGACTAAGTTGATGAAGTAAACATTTTAACTTACATTCAAAGTCGATCGATAAAGATATTACTATTTGCAATCTCAATCCCCCGCTCTGTTCAACCCCCGCTGACATTGTCCTGCAAAATATAAGTATCTGCTTGTAATGCAAAAATCGTGTTTGTGCTATTTTCCGCAGAAACGAATGGACGGGATAAAACTTTAGTCGTTTAGAAATAATGCGGCATTAAGACTGTAAAGAAATATCTTTGTTGAAGGGCTTCTGAGAAACTAAACAATTGTCGCTTTCATATACCCAACAATATGTTTTAAGAGAGCCAAGGAAATTACAAGGACAGCTTGCTATCTACCAACAATATCGCGCGAGTCTTACATTGATAAATTACATATTATGCCGTAAAATTCCCCTAACGGTATGATACATCTTTGCCTCGATTTGGACAACCGTGACGTATTAAATGATGAATAAGGCGGAAGAATCTAACAGAGCATCTCGACAATGGGGAAGCGATATCAAGGCAAATGGAATTCTATAATGCTAGTAGACTATTATCACAAGAGATGCCCTGGATGCGGAGCGCGAGCAATCAGAAAAAACGAACGCTATTCGATACTGGCGTGCGCGTATCATACAAAACGAGTTTCTTTTGCCTCGCTTTTTAATTCATGTAGCGCGCATTATAAATTTCCTCCCTTGCACGTTTGGCAGCATTTAATATACTTTTTTCAAAAGTTCGGGCCTTAAAATTCCGTAAGTTTGCTGGGAAGAATGGTGTCTACAAAGATAAATAAGGACAAAGAAAATTCCGAACTGGAAATTAGGTGCTACAAATAATTAAGCTTTTATAGTTTGAAAATGAAACATCAAAGGCTCAAGTTTTAACACGCCACTTTAAATATTCTATTGTACATCAGCTACAATTTTTTGTTTAAGAACAAGGACGAAAATTAGTAAGTTCGTAAATTTCAAACAATGTGCAAGAATACATCACACTTACTTTAATGTGTGATTGAAGTTTTAGTCGAAGAACACTTTTTTATTGACTTTTAACTACGAATATAAATTAAATATTAAGCGCAATTATTTTTTTATTGAAATCTAATAAAAGTACAAGCACACAAAGTTATTTTTCTACATAATCTTTTGATTTAAACACATTTCTCAACAGTTTGCAACAACTCGATGATAAGTAAACATGATGAACGACAATTTAAATTTTTAAACTGAGGAATTTATCTCTATAAGTAATACATTTCAACTTCTAATAAACTCAACAAAGTTTACGGTAAGAATAGTCCAAAACAAATTCATTTAGTATATAGTTCTATTAGAAAATTTTCTTAATATTTAAAAAAATCAAACCGTGCACGAAAGCATTGTAAAATTACTAATCAAGACAGTCAAAAAATATAAACTAATAAAGCAAGTCCTAGATGAACATAAAGTCGTCCGATACATATCTGTACTACCTAAGAATAATTTTTTTAGGATCGTAACCAAAGAAACGTACACCACACCACCGACCAGGCAGACATACCCAAAGCACTAGCGTCTTATGGACATTAGGTAAATGATATTTCTGAAATCAAACATCGAAATAAAAAAATCATCTAAATTTATTCTTTGTTGTCCTCAAACGACAATAATAAAGAAGTCCATTTCATTGACACTTTCCTAAATGCTATTATCATATATGAACCACCTCATAAAAAAGAAAAATTGCTCGATGCTACTGTCATACCTCGTCAGATCGATGTGTAAAGTCTGTCAAAAGTTTTGATTATAAAACATGCCCCAAGAAGAATAGTAATCAACACATCTAATTTTGAACAAAAAAATTTTTAACGATCCAAAAGTCATATCAGCGAAAGCAGAGATAAATTAAGAAGAGCATAGATACAAAAAAAGAGCGATTTATCTTCTATTTCTCAATATTTATGAAACACTCCGATTGCTTATTGCTACTTTTGATTTTAAAACTAAGGGAGATGTGACACTGGCCGAACTCTTCGATAGCGACATAGTCGTCTTTTAACAGTCTAAACCAAGGGAGGTGTCTCAGTGTAGTCCACAAATCCTCACTTTTTGGTCTAGTTTGAGTTGTATAGGGCGGATACTTTTTGGAAATCCAAAATTATTTCGATCCCAGAAGCAATTTCAAAAACTATTAAAATAATGCAAATGTTTTTACGCTTTCCGTTCATCTTACCATGCATAAAAAGAAATTCCGGTTTATATTTGATCTAATCTCGTAGTAGCATCATTAAATTTTTTTTAAGAAAACAAACAAGAGAATTTCAAGTTAATTTCGTCTCCTGAATAGAAGGAACAAAAAATATAAAGCAATAGAACGTAAACGCTTTACAACTGCTAATCCAAGAAGACGCTGAAATAGCAAATAAGAAGCACCTCGGTTAAAGGAACTCAAGCTAATCACGTCGAAATTGGCAGATCTTCCCCATATAAGAGCTTTTTGTAGGCGTATCACAAAACATGCACCAAAAACGATAAATAACTCCTACTCGATGTTTTTTGCCACTTCGCGTTATATACGAGGGGAATTCAACTTTAATTAAGATTCGCACTACATTATTGTTAATAGTAAGTAATATAAAAAAGTTGTATAGGAGTTATAAAATTTGCAAGCAAAATAAGACAAACGGATGAGATGTGAACTTTCCCTAAGTCGTTGACACATTTCCAACTAAAGGCGGAAAAAATTCCGCTTTTTGTTTGTTTTTGCAAAAACGGCAAATGTTACACAGAAGCATTCTCTAATCCGGCCTGTATGTCAAAGAGGCAAGCAGAAAACGTCAACAACCCCATCTAGCGGTTATGTGGCCCAAGGCTGTTACAGTCTCATCTTGTTTCGCCCCATCCTGCAACCCTTTGTAAACAATGCAACGCGCTATTCGACTAGCGCTTGCTACTTCCTAGAGAAACATTGACATTACGCCGGGCCTGATCATAAAACTGCTGGTACTTGAACAAAGCCGGGCTTTGTCTCTCAATTCGAGCGAACCGGACGCCATTGCAACTGTTTGGTCAAAGCGTTGGGGTTTAATGGTATCAACAACGCTACTTTTAAAATTTAAATCAGCAACTTGTCTGCTTATGCAGCGCGGCGGCAATAACTAAACAACAGTCAGCGAAAAGTTGGGAAATAAGGACCTTTGCTAACGCTAGTTTGTGTTGAATAATTCAATAGCCGCCAGATTGTGGGACTCCATAGCCGAGGTACTAAAAAATTTTGCCATTCAGCGACGCATTCCGCCCCTTATAGAATCTCATTACTACAACATTCGATTACAGTGAACACGGTAATTTTGTTCTTATCGTATCATTTTCTTTTTTAGGTTTTTTATACCAGAACCATTTATTTATTATTATTGTTATATTTAATATCATTATAAGCTAAAGTTTTTGGCCCTAAACAGCAAAAATTGTATGTCCCCGAAGTCGCCAAATTTCATTTAATGCTTTGGGGGAAAGTCGGCGAAATGTATTTTCAGAAAATAATGCATTTCACTTTCCCCAGCACAGCTGCCAACTTCAAAGTGTGTTCCATTATCGACAATATTGCACAATAAAATTATGTTTGCTTTTTACGGACGTCTCTCAAGCGCCTTTTGAAGTGCGCCGCGGCAGAGGAGATATGGAAAATTATTTTGCTCCATCAAGGTTCACCTATCGAGGGCTGAGGGTGGGCCGCAAACAAGAACAATTAACGAACCACCTTATCTTAGAGATAGCTCGGTCTTGATGCGTGGCTGCTTTAATCTTCGTTACGAATTCCCGTTCGCTGCAAATTAAACTTGCGAAGCCGCCCGTGTTGGAATTTTTCTTGTGAAACTGATCGGATCGATGTTAAGCTAATTGCGTGCTTTAGTTACCCTTCGTTGAGTATTTATATACCAATCACGAATAAAAACGGTCAAACATGTAGATAATTTCGAGTCCCCATGTTCCCGACGCAATAATTAAATCCAAACTTTCACCCTACCTAAGCATTCCTCCGGCGCGGTGGGATCACACAGTACGCCGCTACAAAAAGTTTGCGACACCCCTGCCAGTCGCTACACTGCCGCCGGGAGCTTGCGGAGCACGGCGAGCACTCAAGCCTTCCTCCGGGAACCTACGCGCACGCCGACGGCCGCGAACTGCAGCATCCAGCTTTCGAAACAGACATCATCCCTTGCCACTGACACCCTTTCGGCGAGGCCGGCGCACTTACCGACCAAAATCGTTTATTGCTTTCCTGGTAACGATGTTAGCGACTGCTCCTGAAAACGGCCACGTATTCCCTAATGTGTGATCAGGTCGAGAATTCCGCTTAATTGTGACTAATCTACGGGTTCTCGCAATGCGCAACCTTCCCGGTATTGTCCACTTTCGAGAACCCATCAAAAGCTCCTCGAAAGGCACGAATTCAGAGAACTAAACACCTTAAAGATTTTTAGCTGAATTAGAACAATCGAAAATTAGACAATAAACAGTTTTTTATCCAAAATCCAAAATTTAAGTACCACACAACTTTTTCTAGTATCCATTCTAGTATGAAACATTGCAGAAGCAATCGCCATTATACGACGCAGTATACAAAAGAGAAAATAGGAGAGTACCAATATGGATTTAGAAGGGGAAGATCTACCATAGACACGATGCACGTGGTAAATTAAATAAAAACTGTCAGCTATATGTATTTTGTAGACCTTCAAAAGGCGTTAGATCGGGTCAACTAGATAACGTAACAAAAAGAACGTACCAGGACACTTAACCTGAACATAACAAGAATCCAAACCGGAAAGGACCTAACAAACAAAAATTCGCCAAGGAAACTCATCAAGTTCAATACTTTTTAACACAATAATGGAGAACTTAATCAATAGCGTAACGAATGTGATTGGCAACCAAAACAAAGCTATTCTTTCAAACGATGCACTAGTACCAGAAAACTCTGAGATAACTTACAAAAACTCTTCTTCTTTCTAGTACGGCGAAAATGTACAAAATAAAAACATGATAGTCTCGAAAGAGCTCACACGGTGTAAATTAGAAATCAAAAAGGAAAAGCACCATCTTTAAGGGTAGAAATATCAAGTGATGTTACCTGGAAAAATAAATTACATAAGAATTACACATGGCAAAAATAACGATAACCATGGTAATGATGATAATGGCCCATGCTGCAGAGACACGTATGAACACTAGCAAGACAAAATATCTACTTTGAACCACATAAATAAATGCATTAAGAATGATACTAGGAAAATCAAGAAATAAAAAGAGTCATAAAAAATTTGTTTAACGTAATGAATATCATGAAATTTGGAAGGAAAAAACTAAAATAGTGTTATGACCATGTCCAAAGAGCCAATAGTAACAGTTATACCTAATGGCTTAAGACCGAAGGGAAAAGAAGACCGCACCCACCACAGAAAAGAAGGCTAGAAAATTAAGTTTCCAAATCTACAAATGTTAAAAATACATAGACTAAAGCTTGAACAAAAACAGATGTAAACACAACTAAAATAGCTCCCCAGCTAACTAATTTTTGATCGACGGCTTTGTTTTCTTTTTGTTGGCAATTTAGTTTTTCCATTCGAAATTTTGACACGTTGCTGTCTAGTCATTATTTTTTTCTAGTTCTTATTGTGCATCCTGGATTTTTACTACCTTACTAGTAGCATTGTTGCTAAATTTTTGTAACTGTTTTAGCACTTCTCTATTTCCATAGTTAAGAGGGTGTGACTTGTTACACTTACAACACTTTGGGTTTAATCCTTTGCTCTTTGGTAGTCAGCTGCACATCTGATACGTTTTAGAATTTTCCGACAGAATTTTCTTACGTGACCATACGCTTGGCAGTTTTTATATTGAAGGATCAGTTGAAATTTTTTCAAAGGCTCAATATTGATTCTAGTTTTCTGGATGGTCTTAATTTTATAAATCTTTTCTACTAGTGTTCTACTAGTTAAACTAATGTTAAACATGGGCAGAGGTTTCTTTTTTCTTGTTGGAAAATATTGGACATTTCCACAGTTGGCAGCCATTTTATTTGCGTGTTTTATTTAATTCAGATTATATCACAGCTTCCAAGCAAGTGTTCGATGATAGCTTTAAAAGGCTATCATCGTTTATTTTTGTAAGTCGACCACTTTGCTTTGCTTGGTTCAAAAATATTGTACCTTTCCTGTATGAGAAATGGAACAACCTTTAAACGAAACGCAGAAATAGAAGGAACATACAGAGATGCTATAAAATTTTTGAACCAAACGAAGCAAAAATATTGTTGCTGTATCCATTTTAATCTTTATTGTCTTTTTTTTGTTGTTCTTTTTCGATATTCATTCAGTCTCATTTGAAACATCAACGATTATTCCATTCGCCAGTTCATCCTGATCTATTTCATACCGCATATGATCCGATGATGATCAGGTTTGCTTTGAATCATATCTAATTTCTTTTTCAATTACTGGATGCGAGTTTGCACAATTTGAGCATAGCATTTTTTCATTTTTCAGTTGTTAACATACAATTCTGTTATATTAAAGTTTGCTTCGCCAGGTATTTAAGGCCTTGGTATTACTTGCTCACATTACTGTTGCTGTTTATTTATAGCTGCAGTGATAGTCATCTGTAACTGCCGGAAAACTAATTATTGAGTCAGTGCGATCAGGTCAGATGGCAATTTCGTCAACTGAATTTAACGGCTGAGGCACTAATTCCTACTGATAACAGCTGCACGCGTTCACGTTCATTCATCGGTTGCCATGCAACTTTCAAGCTACGAATTGTACTCGTCGGACTAATGAGGTAAAAAAGGACTGAATTCTACATTTTAAAATTGTGCAGCACAAGCTTCAGTTGCAAAGGGCGATTATAAGACAGAAATAGTAGTAGTACGATGATGAACTTCAAAACAGGCCACTAGAGTATTTTAAGATAATATCGTCAGTTTAAGGGCACAGATTGCCTATGTGAAGATAAAAGCAGTGGACGGCCAAGCGCTTCTAACAAAACTATAGCAGTTCGAGAGTAACCCAAAAGTGTCAACAAACCGCACCAGTCGCGAACTTGATGCTTGGCAGTCAACTATTTGATCAATTTTACAACGATTGAACCTAACATCATACAGAGTGATTAATAATACGTGTCGGAAAGTACTTGCTTACAACTTCTCACGTGGCTGGTCGATTTTTAAAATTAAAAAAATGTTTTATTCAGCATAGTCTAAAGTTTAATTTAACATACCGTTAAAATGTGAACCTTGACTAGCAATAAGATGGCGCAGCCTGCTTTAAAAGACCTCATTTACTGTTTGAAGAGTGTCTCTTCCATTGGCCGAAGCTTTATTTTTTATAGTTACTTAGAGATCTTTCAGTGCCCTTGGAGACCCTTTGTAGACTCGACAGAAAAAAGTCACATGGATTCTTGTTAGGGAAATATAGTGGCCAATTAATTCCATCACCAGCAAAATTATCAAAGTCTAGGCCTATGACACGTGTACCAAAATTATCCAAAAGCGTGGAAAAAACTTTGCACCATCCTACATAAACTAGTAACGGTTGAGCATTTTTGTTCTCTTTGTTCTCTGTAAAAACTCCTCTTCGAGCATTTGGTGGTAATTTTAAAAGTTCACATTGCTGTCACAAAATATAGTCTGAAAATATTTTTCCCGGCATATCATGCGGTTACTTTTGCTAAATAGAAAGGCTTTACTATTTCAAGATGAGGATTTTCAGTGTCCCAGTAGCGCTAGTGCTTGTTAACAAAACTTTGCAAATAAAAACAAGCCTCATCACTGAATCAAATTTTCTAAACATTTTTCGAATCGTCTTCCACTTTTTCAATCATCAATTGGCCAAATTGAAATCTTCTCTCGATATTGTACGGCTTCGGTGGCTAATGAACTTAAATCTTGTACGGGAATATTTCCAAATATTTTATCAGGATAGATTGGACGCTCCCATAGCCGATCTCCTCCGTTGATCTGCTCGCCGAATCGACAAATCTAGCTGATCATCCAAAAAATCTCGAACCTTTTTGATATTTAGCGGCCAGAGTTTGCAGGTCGGACATCCCCAAAAAATACGTTTTTACTCCGAAATTTCATTTACTCTTTCTCACCTGCTTAACGTCAAAATTTTTAAATGCTTTCAAAATGTTTCTCTATGCCTAAGAGAGGCTCCTTAACAGTTCGTCGGATCATAATACAACTTCTTTCAAATTCGTAAAATTTATGTACAATAAATGGCCTTTCTTAGAAAATTAAGGATTCTATATTTACAGTTCTATAGTGATCAATGATTTGCTACAAAACTTCAATTAGTTAACTATTATGTATTCTAGGTGGCGCAGATGTACCTTCTTATATCATTTTTTAATAGACAAATACTTTCCGATACCTATTATTGATCACCATCTTCTAATTATGTCAAACAATTTTCCTGCCTGACTGGTGTTAGGTGATGAGGCAATATTTTCCTTAAATGGAAAGGTATTATGGAGCACAAGAAATCCTTTTGTTCTTTCACTGAATGTGCAATATCATAATTGTATTCATTGGCATGCTGATAACCGTCGTTACCTGAAAAAAGAACTTTCACTCAACTGAATTAAGCGTTCTACTGAGAATAACTTAGTGTTCTATAGCTGGTCGGCTAGGTCAATCGATCTAGCGGTTAGTGACTTCTTCATTAAAGAGCATTGTCAACAGCGTTGTATGAGCTCTGAGGCCACATTATCGCTGCATTTAACTCCGTAAACAGGGAAATGCTACAACACGTCCAATAAATTCGACTATCGAATATACATGTAACAATAGTGGTATATATTAAACATTTATAATATTATGATTACAACTTAGACAATATCTGCTCATTTTCTTATGACATTTATTATTTTATGTTTAATATTTTATAAAATATTATTTTGAAAACCCGATTAACCATTTATAATAACTCTGTATAGTCACGCTCCGATAACAGAATATATGACTTCTCTAGACAAAGCGTATTTGTGAATTTTAAAAATAAAGAAAGATTTGTTTGTTATATACTGCTTCCTGAGCATCAAGCTTGCTGATATCTGGTGCGAAGAATCGCTATTTTAGATATTGCTTCCCAAGATTTTTATTTATAAGGGCCATAAATTCACAAAATTTTACTTTGGATTTACAAGTGATTAAATAAAGTTGATAGAATTAATTTACCTTGAGCAAAACTATTATATTGAGACGTTACTAGTTAGTTTAAGTAATCTATCTTTGGAAGTTACATTATATATCCCTCCCTACTCAAAGATCCTGGAGGGATTACCTGTACTAACAGACCCCTAAAAGAATTATTGTCACATAGTTTAGGTGTATATATTGAGTTACCCCGAGAAGGCGACACAATTTATGTCGACATTACTGCGCCAAAGATTGCTGAGGCCCGACCCTTAGCTAGATCTCGTGTAGATTGCAATCTATCCCTATTCGACCTTTTGTCCAGACCAATTAAAGCACTTAATACATATAAATTAAAAAATTTAATTCATTTGCCCACCTTGAAACTCCAAGTTTCAATTGATAATCGTTTTAATCACCTTATGTGCAAATAATGCATACTTTTCCTTACCAAAATATTGTATTCCTATATTAATTGTTATGCAACTACAGTGGTCACAAACAATTATATAACGAACTTACAACTTAAAACTTTTTAGTTCAATAGTAGGGTAGTCATTTTTATGACACGTTTGAACACTTTTGTGTTAATTTCTGTCCCTGGATATACTTCAATTATTCTTCCTAGCTGTCACCATAACTATAGTAAATTATCTTCCTTTACTATCATTATTGATCCAATTTTGATCATGTTTAGAGCGCCATGTTGCCACTTTACACGTTACTACAATATACTAAGATAATTTCATGTCCATCGTTACCAAAAGTACTTTCATATTTTCTTTTAATAAAATTGTCAATGGAGCTACAATCAAAAAATATAAAAATGTTGAGATTTCTCGACAATAGGATCAGCAATATAGGTTAGAATTGTCTCTATTTGTAGTAAAAGTTACCTCGTAAATTGCATTTGTTTTAAATAACCCTTAACTGATTTAAGACCACCTTTATGAATCCCACCGAAATGTAACGATTGTGGTGGCACGAAGTGCCATTTAATTCCCTACGATGACAGCGAATTAGAAGTTTTTAATTAAAATCAAATATGAAAAATTACTTTAACTCATTGTAATTACCAACGAAAATCTACACGTTATCTGAGTCAAATAGGAAATCGTTTCTGTGGTGTAAAATAATGTAACATTTCTGCTATCCACATTGGTGAATAACACGCTTAAATTTATTTAAATTTCCTATTTACTTTACTTACAGAAAATCAAATTACTTAATAATAACTATGTACACTACATCGAAATTACTAACATAAAATCAGGCTCTATATCTCTATCTAAAACACAATTTATATCGCACTAACACAGTGCACTTTGCTTCGCCTGATGCTCCGCTGCATGCAATTTATACCTCTAGTACTTGTTCTGAAAGCTCCTCTTATAACCTGAAAATTTCCGCATTGTTCTAATCTTTCCACGTGTGCAAGCACTGCGGGGATCTCAACGGCAGCTGTCCTCACATTGAAATTATTACATTCACCGCTCGACCGTGACGGCTCAGCGGCGACCAAGCTATTAGCCACAAACTTTGCAAGAAAAACGATGTCTTAATGGCCTTTGTTGAAGAACGTAGCGTTATTGATGTATACGTTTTTGTTAATTATCTTTCTCGTTGGCGATTTTCCTTGGTTGGTAAATATTACGCATATAGTAAAAAGTCGACTTGACTTAATACATTGTTGATGATAAAAGAATTGTTTTCCTTTGTTAGAAAACATTTTATACAATTGTAAATTACGTCTCGGGTTACACTTCACCCAACGCTGGGCTAATAATTCTGCAATAAATAACATAAAGTGCAATTGACTTTCCCAAGCATCCAGAACAATGTTGGTGACGCTATGGGGTGACAATAATAAAATTGGAAGTTTTTTCACAACTTATTAATATCTAATATGTATACAATATAAAAACTATTTAGATGATTTCTAACACGAATAAACAATCCAAAAGATATGATACGAATATTTATCTTGATTGTTAAATAAAGCACCTAATTCTGGCCACAATACAAGTAGAAATATATAAAAAAAAATAAACTTTTGTAATGACTATATCTTCTTTACCTTCTACACCAAATTCATGTGCAAATAGTTTCATACTGCTAACTTTGCGTCTCTTAAGACAGTTCTGCCACCTATTTTACGATTTCAATACCACTATTACACTATTATGGTTTTTTATAAAGTCCAGCTGAATCGTACAATCTATAACATAATTACTTTTAACTTTAACTATGTCATGATTATACGTCAAAACTAATCAGTCGACTCCCTGTTTTGAATTTTTGGCAACAGATAAAACAACAGTTCCTGTTGTGAATGTTTGATAGATGATGCCCTTAAAAGTCTTGATTTTGTCTCTTATGTTCGTTAGCCTGCACCAAACACCCTACAGTCTGTTACTCAGAGGTTTACAAAGTCATCGACGTTGTCAACTAGAAAAATTGTAGCCTTTTTATTAATAAATGAAAAATAATGTTTGTGTTGCTTCAATCGGTTACACACGTCTATAGCCTCAGATTCGTCGCTGTCCATTTTCCCACGGTACATTTAAATACAATTCAATACAAGTTTTTATATCAATGAGAGCATTTTTCAACTCTTTATTCCTCATGTCACAAGAAAGCGTTTGAACAAGTTCTTAAATGTTAAAAGTTTTAGTAACATATCTGAGTTTCGTCACAAATCAGTTTTCGTTTACCTTTTCTGCAGACTCTGATCAACTAGAAACGAAATTGGGTTATAAAGTCCACAAATTATTGTCCTTCAAGATATTTTACATTTCGGATATTCTGATCGTAAATAAATAGAATACCCATTCAGAATAAAGTAAGATATATTTCACAATTCATAAGCTATTGTAATATAGATGTATAATCCAAGGTAGTTAATCATGGTCTGATATAGTCGATAATATGTTTATAAGTGCTACTTACATTCATCATTTTAACAAAATGAATTCCTTTTTGACCACGAAATATGGGCTTTATTCGATACTGACTTTTTACGTACGCATATGTTGTATCAGCACACACAATAAAACAATCACTGGAAATAAGGGAACGGGCAGCTGTAAAGGTCGGATGCAACGGCTTCTGGGCATTTCTTCAGGTGTTCGGCAACAGTAGACCAACCTTTGACTCATTCTACCGTTTAAATTCTAAGAAAGATACAACACCAGCTTTTCTGGTGTTCGTTTAGTTGTCTAGGTAGTGTGGTTTCGTATTTCAATTCTTTATCAAACATATTCTTCTTCTTGAGACGTTTAACATACTTTTTCAGCATTTCTCTTTTACTAAGCAACACATTTGCAGTTCAATAAAAAAACAGAAAGATTTGAGTACTACCAGTCATTGGATATTATTTATTGATTTTTATGCATTTTTAATCAACTTTTCATTGGCAAAGCGCTTCTCACAGATTCTAGATTCAAACGGCACAAACATCGTGCTTTTAATTATTAGTTCAAGCTTCATGGTTATTTAGAGCAAACTAAAATGCTCTACTGAAAAATATCGCATACAATTCTTAAAGGAGTTTTCAATTGCCTTGATTATTTCACATCTAAGCTTTAATAAATATAAATCTATTTAATAAAAAATGTTTCATAGAGAACTAAACGAATTTACTAATTTAATGTTTAAAAATATAGGAAATATAGAAATTTTTGCCAGAAAACCTTCAAAGTTATGTATAAAGAAACATACAATTTCAAAACATCAGCGTCTATCAAAGTTTACTTAATAACAATAATAATAATCACAATAAGTAGTTACCTCAGTAGTCCTGGGGTAACGAGGCCTCTGTCGATGGACCAATTACCCACACAAAGTGAAACGATCCGGAGAAACAATACGGACCTCGGAACGAACGAACTAGACAAAAGAAACAAAGAAAGAAAACGGAAAAAGATTATGTCATAAAATATTAAAACAGTAAATGGAAAAGAGATAGAAGTAATACAGAAAAATGACATAACTAAAGGAATACAAAGGAACAGAAACAGGAACATTGGATTCAAGATACATAATAATATATTCAAGAACTGCAATACAAAACCAAACAAAAAAAGGGAGGGATAAAAACGACAATAAAAAATAGCAATAATCCAAATATATGCAACTATGGAAAATAGCGAGAGAAAGAGGAATATTATGAAAAAAAGAGAAAAATAGACAACCCAATGTTAATGGGAAACTGAAATACTTGCATAAGAAGCAAGCAAGACGTAGAACAAACTGGAAAAAAATTAGGAAGCATTTAGATCCGGAAGGCAAACAAAATACCACATATTTACCATAAGAACTATAATCGAACAACTCTTATATTAAGAAAAGAATATATACATGGCTTTTTTAGACTTTCTAGCAGCTATCAGCAGTTTCAAATCGTTATTATGGCAAATTCCGCTAAATTTGCACCCACCATAGATTTTTAAGAAAATGGGGATCATAAAAGGCAGGTTTAGCTTAAGGGTAATATAGTTATCACATAGCTAATATAAGGTCGTAAGACATACATATTTTAAATTAATAATTTCTAGTGTCGTGAATGATGAAACTTTTTACGCATCGTGGCGTAAACGAAACGGAGCGTGGCTTGTAAGCATGGTGGGTAGGGATGACTGGGGGGAGACTCTCTTCATAAAGTATTTCGCACTAACGTTTCGTTACTTAGTATTACGACGTAGTGGCTTATTAAGACATTTTTCTGTCTGAAATTTTGTGAAATCTTAACACGCAGTTTGAGGACAACACCCTTAAACTCAAATGTACGCGTCGCAATAACGATTTTTAAGAATACCAGAAACATTATCTTGATTTTTCTTCTTTGTTAATAGCATTTGATTTAGTTATGATATAGTTACAATAGTCACTTAGAGCTGTCTATAAACATATAGTGAATGACGTGATCTTTGTTGATATCTCAAAGGGTAACCAGCAATCGATTACAAATGGGTGTTGTAATTGTGATATATTTTTTTTAAGTTATCACAATGTATGATCCCTTTCTGGTCTTGCCATTAAACAAAAATATCCTCTTGGGGTTTATATTTGTTAGGCAGTTTACCTGGATAAACCCACCCCTTTTTATATTTCTCATAAAGAATCCACTTTTCGTCCTAGGTCATAATTTGATGTAAGAAATCATTCTTAAATCTGGCAAGCAACAACATACCGACAACATAGCGTCTACTCGTGTTCTCAGCTGTGAGTTAGTGAAAAACCCAATGGCCTCCCTTCTGAGTTTTGATTATGCACAAAAGCAATCTTCCTCCAAAAGTTGTTCCAGTTTCCAATCCTCGCCATTGTTTGTCTATGCAAAACGTTCAGTAGCATTCAGACTAAAATTTCCTCTTTTAATACGTCAGAACCCTTTTCTGTAGCTACTGTAGGAAACAGCAGATACACAAATTATGTAACAGACTTTATCGATACTTTCAATTGACACTAGAAAAGAAGGCAATATCGCAAATGTTCATCACAAAACATCACTATCACCACTGATTTTTAGGTCATGTAGAAGTACCTTTGACAGTACGTTGTAAAACCGATAGGGCTGTATGGCAAGCACAATATATAATTAAAGAGAATTAAGAAAAGAGCTTTATTGAAAGAAGTCCATTTACTTTAGAGGACTAGAGCCAGGCAACGTAGTTTAAAGAATTTCAATTTGTTTATTATTTTACTGCCTATATTTTCATGTAAGTAGTGACATTTTTCTCTTTAGGAGGTCTCATCTTATCTTGAAGAGCATTCTGTAATGTTCTTTCATCTCAACTATCCACTATCTTAATTCAGGTCTTATTTAATCCCAGCTTTGAAAATTCAAGTTAAAAATATTATTAAATACTAGATGTTTAATAATCAATCTTAGAATTTATATAAACTTATTTATAGTATAATCTTGCCAGTTTACTGATACTGTAATATAGGCAATTTGTATTGCTGGCAGGTTTTAACATAATCTAACGTGCCGCCTTGAGACATCGAACCCAAAGCTGTTTAGAACATATAGTTTTAGATTTCTATTCCACTGCACCACATTAATTATTAATAATTAGTTAATAAAACAACAAATAATTTTTTGTTATGTACAACGCAATAAAATGCTTAAAAACCATTAAACAAAATGACGTGCTATCAAGCAAACTGTTGGTTACTTTGCATAATGTCTCACTAACCAAGAAGAAGTCTGCGGGGAACATCTTATGCTAAGTACACTTTCATCAGTTTCAAAGCCGAACTTCAGCCAGTCATTTAGCCACAATTTAACTGCTGAAACAGGGGGATGTTGCTTTTGAAATAAAATTTCTGCACATATTACGACTTTTATTAAATTAATTCAATCATTCCTCATCAAACTTTAGCAAAATATTTTTGTGGTGAACTTTCAGCAAACATATGTGAGATACGTGAATTAAATCGCCATTTATGTGCAGCTTTCCTGCCTGTTTGTTTGAATATTAATTTATTTCGGCGATTAAATTTACAACCCATACCAACATATTTACTGCAAACCTTTTTGGATTTCGTTATTTCCCGGGAGGTTACTATTTATATGTCGCACTCGGAAATCGATCCGTATGCATTCTTTACATGAGAGTCTCGCTTTGTCGTCTTCAGCTACGTTTATAAATGGAATTTCCTTTATTATTACTTATATAAGTGCTAGGGTATTTTTCATCGATTTATTTCTACTAAAAAATTGATAAAAATTACCTCTTACCACTGAGGTAGTGTTGTATACGTATGATGAAACGTTTAATTGTTAGGTACTAACTTTATTTACTGGGTTGAACAAAAAACAACTTAGAAAAAGAGACCTAATTTTCTTGATTTAACTATTTCATACTCTTACCTTCGCTCCTGGAAAGGACACTGTGCTTAATCGATTAAAGCTGAGTTTTTCAGAACGGGCCCAGAAATCGCCCAATATCGCCTGACATAATTCGGGATTTGAGAGTAAGAGCACGTATATGCCGCCACGGTACCCTCTTACCAGTCACAGCATTCGTTCGTTTTAAATTTACTTTCTAAAGTATTTCTAACCTAAGCACTATTGCAGTTATCTAAGTATTCCTTTATACAAATTCAATTTGCAATCGAAGCGATCTCCCTGAGCGTATTGACGAGATTTATCGACTCTAACTTTGTTCTTTTCCGAAAGGACAGGCTTAGCATATAACTTGGTTGGGTTATAGCCATATTCGATTAAAAGGACACCTGCTTAATTTGACGATTAAAATACTTGCATTGTTTTCGTAGAGAGGCAGAGTCTGATCGACCAGCCTGATTGATACGGTTGTTTCTTATTTGATTTATTAGTGGGCTTGTCGCCCACTTAAGAGTAGGAACACGTCTGTGTTGTTATAGTATTCTCTTATCAGTAATTCGTTAATTTTAATGTTATTTTTTAAGCATTTGCACTCTAAGCGCTGCTATAAATACCCAATTTTTTATCTAAAACCTGCTTGGAAACTGAAGTGATTTCTCAAAGTGCGCTCATTGTGTATTAACCGGATTTTTCAACTTCATACTTAGAAGCACAGGGCTGGGTAATCGACATCTTTAAATATAAAATATGAACTTAAGCCTGTCGATTGAAACGCAAAGTTTACCAGGCCCTCACAATTAAGCGATTTAAAAGTGCGAACACATCTGTGCCGCCATAATTCTGTCTTGCCATTAATAATGTTTGCTTGTTTTAATGCGACTTTATGGGGTATTTATAACCTAAACACTATTGTAGTTACCTAAGTATTTCTTTAGGTAAATTTGGCTAGTAACCGATTTGGAAATTAATATGATTTTTCTGATTGATCAACTTTACCCTTGTTATTTTTGAAGAGAACATATTTTAGCTGGCTTGCCTCCATCTTCGATTAAAAAAATACGAGCTTAACTCTGTCGATTAAAACTTTTCCATTGTTTCTATGAGGCCGCAGAATTCGGTCAATCAGCATAACTTTTTAAGGTTGATGCGATTCTTATTTAGTTTATTAGTAAGTCCTTATTGCTGCTACAAATACTTAAGTATACAAATCTGAGGCGATTGATCTGCAAAGTGATCTCTTTAGGGGTATTTTGTATCGACCGAGTTTATCTTCGTTATTTTCTAGAGGAGTGATTTAGCCCTTTTATTACCTGGGTTCTTACCATCATCGACCAAATAACACGGACTTAAGTCTGTCGCTTAAAATCTTTGGAATCCATAACATCTCTTAACTACAACCTTGCGTTTCACTTTGATTCAACTGTTAAAATACAATTCTTTTTAATAGAAAACATCCTCATTTCGTTCCTTGGCAGCGTGTGTCCAAAATTATTGTATTTTCTGTTTTATTTTAATGTTATTTTTTCTAGGGCAACATTTAGATATTCAAATTGAGGGGTATGAGTTGCTTCTTGCTAAAGATAAACTTTTCTCCAAAGTATATTATCAAAGGAGTTGTATAAATATTTATTTTATCCTCGAGCGCTATTTCTTCTAAACAAAGCTGAGCAATCAGCTCCTTCACTAACTAAAATATAGCCAGCTCAAGATGACACAGAAGAAAAATTGGGCATGTCTCCTTTTAGTGTAAAGTATAACACAATTTAATATCTTCTACGACACGTAAACTAAAAATGGAAAATGAGCTAACATACAACAACCTACTCTGAAGTCGACAAATTATGAGCACAAAACTTGAAAATTTTTTGATAATATAAATACTTTATCATGGCAGCTAAACAGGTTTGAACTTAATATTTAAACGGAATTGAACGATTAAAGATTTTGTTGTCAACAACTGTATATATATATATATATATATATATATATATATATATATATATATATATATTACGGGCATAAATTCAACATAATTTCAGAATATAAAAACTTCGTTTCAAAAGATCCGCAACCATCGCGATAGTCAAATGCCCATAAACAAAATAAGAAACAAATACGAATGCGTATTGTTTACTTAACTAAGACACCATACATAGTGTAACTTCAATGAAGAAGTCTTCAGGTTGGCTTGCTTTTTAGTGTTTTTAGTTAATTATTTCTAATATTTTGGAAGCGAGATTCAATAAATGCTCTTAAACGATTAATCTGTCGAATAAATATGAATCCGTGATTAAACTTAAAGATAACAAAAAGGGCCAGCTTGTAGCAAGTTCGAACACGCAATTAAGTTTCAAATGATAACAAATATAATATCTCTTTAAAAAAATTATTAAAGTGATAAAACGGTGTCGCGGCCGAATCGTGTCTTTTCTTTAATTAACCACGATATTACATTTTAATTTAAATTTAAATATAATATAAATACATTATCAGGTATGTCGCTATTTGCATATCCAGCCAGGCTTCCATTCCGCCTCGACTTGTTCACCCGCTCTGTACTGGGTCTGCTATCCCACTGTAAAACCGCATTTTTGTAATCCGGCTTACGCCCTGGATGTGCCTATAACAAAGCCGTCCTTCTGTCTACTGTCTCTGAGCCTAAATCAACGCCGCGGCCGAAAGGAAAAACGTCATCCACGAGTCGTTCCATTAACCGGTAAATAACGCAAGCATTAGGTGTGTATCCTACTTTTTCTCTACCAGAAAATTCGTTGAGGAGAATTGGGGGGGACCATTTAGAAGCTGAGGAAGACCGAAAAGTAGTGTGCATGACTTTGTTTGCCTTTCCTCTACTTTTTTTCCTAGCGCATATTATCTTTAGCAGCCAGCGCCTACTACGTGTCCTTAGGATCGCGTAATCAGACGATGTTAGCTATTAAACAAAAACCCAGAAATATTTTAACTGAAAAAAGAAAAAGGAGCAGTAAGACCATCAGAATTACAGAGCAATTCTGACAGTTTATAACCTTAGAAGAAACGCTATTCCTATCCTTCCTTGTATCAACTTAATTATCTATTAGGATCAATTAGTGATTGTGATATTTTTCGGAAATATTTCAAATACGTCAAGAACTTTGCATAAAATCTTGTGTTACAATCATGGGCAATTATTAATCTTACGTTTCTGTAGATCAGCGGCAAACTTCGACCTCTAAACATACTTTTCTGCGTATGTAGTGAAAAACTAACTGAATTTGTTAAAGTTAAAAAGTCAATTTACCATACACCGCAGTTTAATTCCAAAAATGTCCAAGCCGGCTTTTTCAAAGCAGGGATCTGTCATAGTTTTCCAAAAAGAACACTGGTGTCTTTTTTTGTTATATTTCGGCCATAATACACGATTAAAAAATTTTCCCGAAATTCGAAGTCGAATATCTCGAAAACTATTCGACATAAAATTTTTTCGATTTCATTATTGAAATCAGCGTAAAATTTTCTTTAAGAATTACTCATAAAATCGCAATGTCGAAATTTTCCCGAAATTCGAAGTCGAATATCTCGAAAACTATTAGAGATAGAAACTTTTTGATTTCCATTTTGAAATCAGCTTAAAATTTCCTATAAGAATCCATTTTAAAAAATTTTAAAAAATCCATAATTTTGTGACAGCCACAGACAGACCGACAGACATATAGAATTCATTAACGAACTTTTTAAGTTCGTTGAAAATCCACCTAAATTTATATACAAAAATGCTAGGTGATAACACACGTTTATATTTTTTATTATTAAAGTAGTAAGCAGTTGACAAGAAGTTGCCAAGGCTGGTGAAAATTTACACTGTTCATTTATTTACTAATTCAAATTTTAGATAATTTTAATATACTTCAAATAAATACAACAATAATTTATGCCCAACATTTCGACTTACAGTATAGACTGTTCTTTATATGTGCTCTCCTGATCCATTATTCACGCGGAAGGTTAATCCATATATTCCTTCTGTTTCCTTTATTAGAGATTGTTGTGTGTCTTCTCTGGATTTGTTATTTTGTTTCAGATTTTCCTGTCCTTTTCCAATTGTCAATTTTCGTGATTGTGTTATCTTTAATTACTTGGTCCTATCATCTTATCTTCAATCTTCTTCTTGGTCGATTGGTTCTTCTATGTCGATTTCTGAGGAATATTGAAGAAAAAATTGATCGTCGGCGGACGTAGCCACCGATTTTCCGGTACTGACGTCACACTCTCAACACAGCCGATTGACTCAGATTTAGTCGATTTGTCACGGCCCTCTGAATGAGATGGCTGTGATATCCATTTCCTTTCGAATCACTCAAGCACTTACGTCACTTACTTACATTCGGATAAGTGACTGAGATGAACTACCGAATTGCGAGTGTACTGTAGGCCAATCACAGTCATCGCGCACGTGCATTCCAATTAGCAAGATTCGTAAAACCTCGTTCGTAATCCATATTTTTTTGAATGCGTCGTCAACAGCAGTTTTTTAAAGCTCAATAATAAAGATACTCCTTGCACGTTAATGTTTTTATTTTCATTTTCCTTAGAGTTGATTGTTTTGCTCTCAAGTGTATATTGTAAGACGTTTACAAAATATATCAGCAATTAAGCAGCAAACATAAAGCGCAGCTCTCCGCCGATAACAAGCCAACTGATGTCATGTCAATATATACAGTTCGCCGCTTTAAATTAGTTTGCTCTGTATCTGGTTTTAATTAAAGCCAATTATGAATGTACGCTATGAAAACACACGCCGCATGGTATAATCAGCAACAGTTCGCTATTTTCGGAAGCGTAGCATAAATGCGGGAGCAACAAATTTTCTTTTTTGAATAACGTATATGCACCGTATTTGCTCAAATGGCGTTTTCCCAGCCGCATTGTGACACCATACATATCTAACAGAGCTGCAGAGTAATAGCGCCTTCGTCGGTGTTTATTGAAACTAAAATTCTATAGCGATATTGACTCTTCGAAGTAGTTGGCGTCGGAAGAAACCCCTAGAAAAACGACGCTTGCAGACGCACCGCCTCCTACCCCTGACCCACATTTGCATGCGGTTTCCGCATTAGCCGCGCACAACGTGTCAGGTGGAAAACATCCAAGCCGAGTAATTCAGTTACCGCTTGCTTCGGCGGCGCTGGAAAGTTCGCGATACGAAACGGAAGTTCGCGCCCCAGACGCATCGGCGACATGCTTTGGAAAATTAAAACGGCGCTGACAGTAATTGCGTGTGCGTCTGTTCTGGGAACGGGTGGCTGCGTTGGAGGCGGCCGAGCAGCAGCCGAAGACGCGCTCTTGCGGAGGCAATATCCAGAAAACAGGAGCGAAAACCCGCCAGCGCTGCCGGAAAATGATATCGGAGGGCCGCGTATTAAGGCACTGTCCTCTTTAAACACTGTCCGTACAAAAGAGGGCTGGCGCTCCGCGACGCCGGCCCCCAAAAATATTAAACTCCATCACAAAGGCTTGCACGCTGCCAAGATGCCAAACGGGACGTTTTACAAAATCGAGCGGCGTTTATTAGAAAATGCGCTAAGTAGGAGCGATGTTCGTGATGCAACTGTACCACACACCGAAGAAACCAAAAATTGCACTGCCATTTTAACCTGTACACATTTGTCTTCCTGTCAGCCTTATAAAAACAACGCGAACAGCATGGATGCATCCTTAGAAAAGTAAGTATAACAAATATAACTAATATCTATCATAAATAAAAAAAAATTGTTACTTCCTACTTAACCGGAACTACATATTAACAAAATATACCCTAAACTTTATATGTTAAAGTTCAAACTAAGAAAATGGTTATTGCACAATCTCGTTAATTGCGTATAACCATCCCAATTGTCTAATTGGTTTTTATGCCAAAAATAATGGTTATAATATAACTACGTTTATCTTCTATAACCGACACGTTCAGTTTTAAGACAGAAGCTTCGTGTAAGCTTCAGAATTCTTCGCTTAGTAACAATAGTCAATTTCCCTAATGTTATTCATCTGTTTGGTTCACACTTAAGTCGTAGCTCGAAGTAGCGCATACTATAAGCTCTACAATGCATTGTAGGTAGAGGTATAATCGAATAGGTTGTCAACGGGATATAATAAATAAACATGAACATTAAGTTTTGTAAATATCTTTGTTTTTTGCAGTTAATGATTTTGAACAGTCCCACAGCTGCATATTTAACACATTTTTTCTTCTTCTTCTACTCATATATTATATATAGGCTATTAGCTTGTTTCTAACCACATAATACGTGTAGTACTATGAACCATGTTGGGCACACCTCAAACAGGTGGCTAGCCTAACCCGTTAATGTAGAAGAAGGAAGACGTATTTCACGACCACCAAAAACGTTTGATGTTTGTTATTGCTTTTAATCTGGTAGTTAATTCCAAGGTTCCCGCGCACCAGCAAGGCAGGCCGAGGCTTTTACCTCGCGACTTTTGTGTTCTCACGTATTTCAATATACAGTCAGTTAGTAAGAGGTATCGCCCATAATTCTTTGTCAATAGTACAAAAAGTTGTAGATATATCGTACGTAGCTATCCTAACCCATCTCCGTACTCATAATATCAAATGCCATAGTTCAGTAAAGAAACCTTTGTTAGGTGAAAATCATGTGACGAAGCAGCTCACTTGGACAAAGAACAATATCGACCGATTGGAGCGGGCGAAGCTGCTGTTTGGGAATATGTTATCTTGACGCGAGCCTCGTCAACCTCAACCAACAAGTTGGTGCAACAGACCGTTAAACACTCAGTAAAATGTATCTTTGGAGTTGCTTGTCAAAACTGGGTTTCGGAACGTTGCATCTGTTTACGTACAACCTAAATGCTCCAAAAATGCTCGAGATTTATAAGAAATATTTGTTCCCCACATTTAAGTTGACACCGCATACAATGAACTACGTTGTTATTCTTTCTTGGGGGTTATATTTGGATGATATTATTCTGCAATTTTGTTAATTTGTCGATATCTTTGTTGTTTGCAGAAATTTCAGGATCAACAAAGAAGAGATTTAAGAGATTCTTTGTTTGGCATTAATTACTTGTCTAACTTTATGTCCTTGTTTCGTGAATTCGTCTTTTATATTTTCGACATCTACTAAGTAATGCAAATATTTGATTAGCACTCGATAAGCTAGTTTTTCTTTAGGCTGATAGCTATGATAAATTTTATAATTTCTCTTGTATATTTTGATAATTGCCTATATGCTTCAAGGTCTCTAGTAGTAATTTTTATTTTACTATTAGCTATACTTTTTATAGAAAATAGTAGCGTCACGGTAGATAAGTATTACTCTCCAAACGAAAACAAGCTTTCTGAAAGGCTTGCGAGCTTAAACAACTTCAGACACATCAAATTCTTTACAAGAATCTTAGCGAAACAATTTGCTTTAACGACGCAGCAGTAAATTTAACGTTTTTCAAAACTGACGATAGAAATGAAGAGAACAAATTCCTTATTTTTGATTTCGGTAATTTCTTATTTTATTCCTTAGACGATATCAATTTAAAAAATGGATATATCGAACTACAAATAAGAATATACCAAAAGAAATTAGAAAAGGCCATCAAACCCAAAACAGGATGATTGTTGCAGTTTTCACAAACAGAATACATGTTGAAAGTGTCCAAAATCAATACAAGGTAAAGAACGACATATTTTATATTGAACTTATACTGAGAACTGTCTAAAACTAATACAAATATTAATTATGGCTGATATTAAAAATGAGTATGTGAAAAAAGGCCCACTCAAGACAACATTAATTTGCTTTGCATCTCTTCAACACTGTAATAAAATTTGTTTAAGTCAAAAATAATTGGTATCATATTCGGAATTAACTTTTCTAGAATCCAAACCTCCCATCGATTAGTTTAGATTTCCTTCCTTCCCATTAAAGATGCCCATCAGAATGTTATTAAATTTAATTGTTTAAGCTCACTTTTGTATGATTGTAAGAAATATGCTAAAGTTAAAAATTAATGTTCCAGCAAGAAGTTTATCATTTGTCAATATATAAATCCCAATATCTTAACAGACACATAACGGCAATGTATGATAATAAGAACATAGGAATCCAGAGACATTATTAAACAGCATTGAATGCGAGACTCAACGAACTCTTTATCTTTGAGTTTGACGATTGTTTGGATGGGTGCAACAAGGATAAGCACCTAAATAGTAAAAATCGGAGAAACCTAACATGACTTATGTTTGAATAGGAAATAGAACGACATGTTTGTTTTCGTTGTTCAATCTTCCCTTGCCCGTTTTTGATCTCCTGAGGGAATAAAGTTGGGGTAAGGCATTGCATCATTGTATAAAGAATAAAACGTATTTTCTATTTGTCTGGCGATCGATTGTCGAGTAATTGACGGGTATTAAAACTCCCTTTAAAAAATAGAAACCTCAACATGTGACATATTATTGGATTGGAATATTAAAAGAACTAAACTTTAAATTTTTGAAGAAGATTAATTTTTTGTATTTGGATTCTTCTTAGGTATTGAAGCAATTGCAATTTTTAATTTCTCAAAATTCATCCCTTAAAAGGAAGAAATATGACTGTGATGGTGGAACCCAGAAACAATAGGCTTGCGAGGCGTTATTAAGTACAAAATATAACGAGCTTTTCATTTCTTTGTTAGGACGGTTGCAGCAAAAGTCGCAAATGATAAATCCCCAGTTTTAATATTAGTTGGTGCATGAGATTATGCAATAATCTTTTAATTTTAAGAATTCTAGTTCGTTGTCCATGTCTTCTAATTTGATTTCGATGCTTAACCAGATTAAGGTTATAGTTAGAGCTGTGGTGTCTGGGTTTGCTTAAGATTACCACTTTTACAGCATTCACTATTAATGCAGTGATATTAGAAAAAGTTATGTAGATGTCTTCTTGGTTTCTGCGAGGTTGTGATTAAAAGTTTCTTTGAAAGAATCTAACTAATTGATCCATTGATTAGTTGGACAGGGGGTGGTTTTGATTTGGGGGAACTAAAAAAGGAGATAAGTACAAACAGATTGTCAGAGTTTAATTTGAAGATTACTTTTTTGAAAGACAATATCCAATATGATCAGTTGATAGTCAGCTCTATATGGAAAATAGGTGTGCTCGTCTAGTGTTAAAACTTTAAATTTTAAATACTGTTGAATATTGTTTAAGTGTTACTCTGCGAGAAGTTGTAAGCTTGCTGTTTATATATGGCCAATATTGGCTCGCCTTCATTTAATTTTTTATTAGGTTGTCCGAAAATTATTACATTACTCATGTCATTTAATTGAACTTTTACTCCTGTAATTTCTAACTTAAAGTTATAAAGATCTAGAATTAAATAATGGTCGAATTTTGACGTCCTCTGTCAGAGGCTATTTAGGGGTTTCCATCTTTGCGGTATACTCAATATCCCGGGATTTAAATGGTTTCAACTTTAATTATATGGTTTTCATAATATAGAGTATGTCAACTCTGTACCTCGCCAAGAATACTATAAACATTGATCATTGAATGGCTACGCCATTAGCATTTAGGTTAAGTATTGTTGAGTTTCAAATTGTCTGTTGCAGGTTAAGTTCTATTTAGAAATAAGAACAGAATAGCAGCGACGTGGAAAGTTTTGATTTGAAAAAAGTAGGTGGTTATCAGATCGATCAAGATTTTGATGTGGTTATTACGTAGGGCAAATGCAGATGGTTGATGTCTTGGAGTTTGAAGTGTTGTTTAGGAGGTTCTTAACTCGGTTGACGAATCTTTGGTTTTCGTTGGAATTGATTCTGTTAGTTGTCTTCGCCACAGTTTGCACGTTTCATTAATTTTTTTATTGAATGCGGGGTTCATTTGACACATTTTTGAAGAAAGATGCAATAATTCTTGACGTATCTGACATCGGTAACATTGAGGTATGTTTGTGATCTTTTTTCTCAGTCCTACTGTGACAATGAAGTATTACAAATATTTAGGGTTGTCTTTTTTGACTCCGTCGTTATTTATTAGGTTGGTTGCACACATTGATAATGTTTTTATCGTTTGTTAATAAGTGAGTTATATTGATGATAGGTAGAGCTTTCAAGGCTTCACTAATTTATTCTTTAATTAGAGATGGCGGTACATTTTTGATAATCACAGACAAGGGTTTGTTATTTGAGTTACGAAAGGTGCAGTAGAGAATTTTATTTTTGTATAAAATTTGTATTGCATTTAGATTGCACATTGCTGTAAAGGTGCCTTTGCTCATGGTTTTAATATGTCATCAGGGTAGCGTGATTTGTAAGTAGATTTATAGTATTTTAACTTTGTTTACGATTGTTAATTGCTAAGGTACTTCATTTTTAGTTCGTTGACGTTTGGTCTCCTTTTCAACATTACGAAATAAAATGAAAAATTGGTTTTGTTTTAGTAGTTCATCAATTTTCATTTAATTTTCGCTTGTGCGCTTGATTTTGCAAGTCGGTTTCATTATTAAATAAATCTCGGATTGGGCTCGTAGTCATTACGTTTAAAGAAATAAATAAACTGTTAAATTGTACTCATAGAAATATATGGCTATTACTTATTTAAAAAGGTTGAACGTTGTTCAGTGATATTAGAGCACACATCCACATTGTTGCACAGTTTGCATAAATCCAAGGAGGAAATTTAAATGAGAATGTAGATACCATAGAACACGCAACACATAATTTTATAGGAAATGTAACAATCTGCGAGATGAATTTTAGGGTATCATTTTTTTTATATAATGATGAGAAAGGTCGGGGATGTTGGACTACCCCATTGCAAATCAGAAGAAAGAGCATAAGACAAAGAAATAGACAAGACAGAGGAAGAAAGAAGGTAATAAAAATTAAAAGGCAAAGTAGAGAAAAGAACAGGTAAGAGATATAAAGAAAAAAAAAGTACGAACGTGCAACTCCAGTTCCACGGATGTTCGGGGCTTCTACACATAAACAAAAATTTGCGGCCACTTCCGGTCAAACCAATCTCAAGACTTTCCTATCAGGCTAACGTTTGGCATCTGGACTTAACTTATAGTCCTTAGTTGAATACTGAAAACGTTATGTCTCTATCTATCACAGATCAAAAATTATAAGGCTTGACAGATGTCAGAAATGGCAGAAATAGTCTCCAGCTTGAAAGCTGCCTTGATCAAAAGTTGAAAAATAAAAGGACGGACAGACAGACGATATTACTCTCTACATAAAGCTTCTCATTTTAATGTATAGAAGCCTAATAAGAAAGGATTAATTTAACTGTCCAGAAAGGAAGATAACTAAGATAAAATGAAGAAGGAAAAACCGTACAGAGTTCAAATTTTCAGTAAAAATGTGAAAAGGTTATCAAACCCCTCAGTTAACGTTTAATTGTATAACGCCCCAAAACTACTTGTTTTATTTATATTACGAAAACAAAAAATTTAAAGAAATATCTGTGAAGAAAATACTTTTCTCCATGTTCTTTACAGATTCTCGCATTTCTGAAAAAATTAAAGTTAAATTTTGGCATAACTTATCATTGATTATTTTACAAATATTTTGTTTGAACTATGGCGTGTTAAATCGTAGTTTTTGTGCTAAGTAGTCTGTATGCACATAATAAAACTCAATCTTTAATTGAACTTTGTTACAGTAAGTTTATAGAAATACCTAATTGCTATGGACGTTGTCCGGTTCTTCAGTTCACTGTACTTTCCATATCGCATACGTAATTAGCAACACCAAATACCAAATATTTAAAATGCACTAACAAGTTTTTTAATAATCTTCTAAAATTTATTTAAGCCATGCCAGAAGAAAAAATAAATGAGTAAAGTTTCTAGTTTCGGCTGCTACGTCCAAAACTTTTCCTACAAGTTTACTTAATTTTATGAGACATAAGTTACATTGCTTTTTATAAAAAAAAAACTGAAATTGCAACTAAATCGCCTTTCTTTATTTAATCTATTTTATTTCCTTTCACTTAAAGAAGAAAAAGTAAGAAAACATATCTACCAACTATTTTTTGTTAAGAATTCCGCTTATAACAAATCATAGTAATACATTTTCTAAAAATTGTTGCTGTTGCTGTGGCTTGTGAAATTTTATGTTAAATATAATACAAATATCGAAATTCATTTTAATTTCCGTCTTTTTGTTGAGATTCTATTTAAAAATCGTGCCTTAGATGGAAAAGTCAGGCGCATGCATATCTGCAGGGTAGGAAAAATTACATTTTGTATGACAAACCTCAATATAAAAGTATGTCAGACAAAAATAGGGTACAATTTGATCCTTTATTATAATTGCAAAGAGCGTGATTTTCTAAAAAATAAATAAAAACAAAAACTAATCCGTGTTTTTGATATTCCCGTAACTTTAAAGCTAAATGTGTCGAGCTTAAGCTCTTTCGTTTATTTTTCGTCCTTGCAGGTGCGGAAGGGCTGCACCGCCGCAAAAGCAAGCTCCAAGGAGAAGCAGAGAAATCAGATTTACTAATGCCAGCGAAGTATCTGCAAGGCGGAATTCGAAGCTGGAATTTCCGGACGTTCCGGCCGGAGACGACATGAGAGTGCCCGCGCTCCAGCTGGAAAAAGAATACTTTCTGTTTCGACCTTTCACCAAGCTAATGGGGTACTTGCAACCCCCTTCCTTTCCCACAGGTAAGCAGGGCGCCTTCAAATTGATATAAAATTCAAATTTCAATTTAGTGAGCTTCCCTGTGCGGGGCGAAATTACTGCATTCTGCGGATGCTTTTGGGTGCGTCTTACTTTGAAACAGCGGACATTGATAAAAATTTATGTCGGCAAGGAAGAGCGCGGGCCTGGGGTTAAAAGTTATGGCCAACCGGCCGGTCGAAGTATATTTTTATAAGTACAATAAAGGGAATACGTGAAGATGACTTTTATGTGTTTTTCGTTAGTAACATGTTGCTGCAGGGGAAACATTAGCTTTTTAAACTTATTTAAAATTTAATAACATTATGTCAAACAATCTGCTAAATTCCCATTATAACAGAGAAACAAGAAAATAAATGCATTCGTTACACTATTAAACAAGCAACTAGCGAAATATTGAGGCTTGGAATTAATTTTGCAAAATTGAATGTCTATTTCAAAAAAATTGTAAAGCACAAAGTACTATTCATCGTTAGCTAAAACTTTTTTCCATCTTTCTAACAACAGACGGATTTCCCGGCGGAATAATTCCTCGTTTTTTGATGCAATCCATAAATCGATGCATTCTTTGATACCTTCAAAAGAGTTGAAGCGCTGTTCAGACAGGCCATACGGCATCGATCAAAGCAAATGGTAATCAAAAGGGGTAATGGTAATGTTTAGTGAATGCGGCGGGTGGGATAGGATGACATCCCATCAAAATGTTTCGAGTAGTTTTTGACTTGTTTTGCTACATGTGATCGAGCGTCGTCGTTTTAGAAAATCACTTTATCATATCTTTTGGCATATTCCAATCGTTTTACTTTTAACGGTCAGTTCAATTTGATCAGTTGTTGTCAGTAACAATCCCCATTGATAGTTGCGCCTTATTTCAACAGCTCATAAAACACTACGCCCTTCTGATCCCACAAAATACCAAGCACTACCTTCGAACCACGGATGTTTCGCTTTGACGTCATTGGTAATGCTTGGCCGGGCATAAATTTGACTTTTATACACTTAAAGTACTCGTAAAGAATCTATTTTTTTCACCAGTCACAATACAATGCCAAAAACCCCTTTCTTTTGTGCCTTTGAAGCAGCTGTTCGCAGCTGAAAAAACGTCTTTTGGCGTCTCTTAGCTTCAATTTGTGTGGCATTCCTATTTCCTTGCGTTTGAATCATTCCTATTACCTTCAATAGTTTATCGACGGTTGATTTAAGAAATGTGCCAATTCTACAAGCGTTTGATATAGATCTTTATCGAGTAATGTCTCTAATTCTGCATCTTCAAACTTTTTCGGTTGACCTGGGCGTTCCTTGTTTTCCGTGTCAAAATCACCAATTTTGAATCGTTAAACTAATACTCACAGTTAAAATCGTTGGAACATATTTACCATAGCTTCAGAAACAAAAAACAAAAAAATTTGCACGAAACTTGACACATCCAACTTATATGATCACTTGACAAAATTACACCTACTGAAAATTCAAGTCTAATGATGGTGCTTTGCCATGAAGTTGATTCCAATCCCCCAATACCTTTTATGAGGTAATTTAACAATAATATCGACGATCAGTCTAAGCAAAATTTTTCTCTTGAACTTTGGAGAAAATGGCTTTTGCGCTGAGAGATAACTGTCCTTATCATACGACCACGTTCAGGTAGTATTAGCAATTCAAAAAAGAAAGTTGCATTTTGGATAATGCTTCAGGGTCAAGATGCGCATACTGGTTTATCAGAGAAGAAGAAATTGCTACTATCAGAGAGATTATAAGTCTGGGGGACATGTGACCTATCAACAATCAGAGCAGTGTTTGGATATTTCTGCACCGGTAATTCATATCATTCTTCATATGAGAAACGTTTTATTCTCTACCCTATGCCTTAATCAACAAACAAGTGGCACAATGCATTTCGTAGCACTGCAAGTTTGAAAATGGAATAACTCGCTATATCAACAGCATAACAAGTGATTAAACTTATCTTTATTTTTATGGCGTAAAAAATGAGCTAAAAAGGAGACTTTTTTTAGAGACGGAAAACAACTAGATCCACGACATGTGTATAGAATGAGTGAAGACCGACTAGTGAAACGGACATTCGAAGCAAGACGAGAAGGAAATAACAAAGTAGGAAGACCGAGGAGGAAGTGGACAGAAGGGTGAGAAAAGCAGTGGAACAGAGAAAAAAGGCACCGAAAAACTCCAACCAATGAAGAGTGACAACCAACTGACACCAAACCTTACACCTTACGGTAAAAAGCTCAGTATTATGTGTGTATATATTACTAAATTAAATACGATGCATTCTACTCTGTTGCCTTCTACCATCTCTGTGGAAGCTCCATTATATCACCTTTTCAAAACCCTTATAGTTTGCTAACAAGTTACCGTGTCAAGTATATTTTTGTGTCATTTATTAAACTAAGTCTTTCAATAGAAGCAATAAATACAAATGTCATATCAATCATATCTAACTAATGTTCAGTCACCAGTGTTTCAGAAACCTGTAATTTAAATAATTATTCTCTCCTCCCAATATTCAAAAACTAAATGATGCTCAACATCTCAATAACTCATTTTCCTTCCCACCTATTTGATTTGCCAAACATTATCTAGCCAGAAAAATTCTTGCAATAGAGAACTCTAGCGACAATCAACCTCAAACAGTTACTCACAACTAACAAATGCTCAAAAAATGGAAAATAATTTTAAATCAAATAATTGAAAACATTTCAGGAACATCTTAAATAACTACCATAAATAAATTTGCAGCAATAATGAACATAAATAACAAACAAAATATAAATAACGATAAAGAACAAACCAACCCTCAAGCTACCACTGAAATAGTCGGTATCACCCAAACAAATAAAAATGCACTTAACATCACGAAAAATCCTTCCAGTGCAAAGAACTGCATAATAACGCAATGAAACTATTCAAACAACGACGAAAATTTGTACATTATACTCATTGATTGAAAAAAATAAATTCTACATAGTTGCTGTATGTAATATATGCTGCTTAATTCCAATTACAGTTATAAAACGAGAATTAGAAGAGGGGTTATACTGTCCTCAACATCTTGAATATCAGGCATACAATAAACAAGTATCCTCTCATGATGTTTTATGTTGATCTCAGACTTTCACCAAACAATAAGGTGATATATGAAATATAATATATGGGAAATAATAAAATAACTATTAAACCTCAACAGAAAAAGAAAACCATCATCCAGTGGCTTCAATGTCAACTCTATGGGAATTCCAAATCTTACACGAGATTATTTATATGTATAAAATGTGGTAAAAACCATAAATCAACTGCAAAAAATCGAAAGATACACTATCCACATGTGCACTTTTTGGAAAACAGACCAAGAAGTCTAAGAAAGCAGCCACCCATATTCTCTCTATATGAAAAAAGGAGTTACTTATACAAAAACAGAAATAGAACAAGCTGGAGTTTTTGTTGAGCATTTTCCAAAATTACATTAATTCCTAAACCAGGGAAACCATCAAATTTCAACAAAACCATAGAATCGTAAAAATAATTTTTGAAAGTCTAGAAAAGAAGAAATAATGTATATACGAAATCCAACAGGTGGTTGATTAAGTTTGGTATGGCGGTCTCCTATACAAAATTAAAACTTAGCTTTTTTGCCCCCCACTTTATATAAATCCTTTCTCAGTAACTGTCACTTCCAAGTCAAGAATAACCTTTAAACATCCTTCTATCACCCCATCAAGTCCCAAGGAAGTGTTTTTGGTCTTCTTGTGTACTATAAATAGCTGTACAATTGCTAAAATTTTCCATTGACAGTCTACAATCCACAAATTACCACCCAAAATCTATAAATTCACCTTGATCATCTCCAGGATTAAATTCATACCTAATGATTGCAAGTCAATCCAGTTAAACCAACCCAAATCATCTTTACAAATAAGAGTATTAATAAACAAAACTCAACTACCGGTTACAAACCAAGTAAAATACTTGGCACTAACATGTACAAGAAGTTAACTTGGAGGCCACATGTAACAGCAAAAGAAAACACAAATTAACTATTTCACTACGTGAAAATACACAATAAAACCAATTTATGCATATGGAATCAGTTATAAGGATGAGCAAAACCTTCAAATTCTACAAAGAGTCCAATCCAATATCTTAAGAATGATATCGATGATATATAATAGAAATAGCAATAGAACCCTACCTAAGCAGTCAGATACTCCACTAGTAGAAGACGAAATCCGCAGATTCATCACAAACTGACTAAATAAACTCGCAGAACAATCAAACAAACAATTCAACCAACTGAGAAGCTCTCCTGAGGTAAAAAAGAAACTAAAACAAAAATGGTCATCAGACAACAACTAAAATGTTGTAATAATCCATATTGTCAACAGAATTGTTGTCAGTGGACAACTTCTTCTTTCAAAATGTAACTTTCAAGTCATTTACTTGTAACTTCCTTGAAGTAGTTTGTAAACTGTTTTGGACTATTAATTTAAAAATTATTGGACTAAATCTTCTAGTGCGAGGAGAATTTTTGATGAAATAAATAGATAATAATCGCATGGGGAAATTTCCGCAAGTATAGGAGATAAGGTAAAAGATCCCAGTTAAATGTTCACACCCACAAGCCAGAATCAACAACGTCCTTATCCCAATAAAAACAGAAATAAAATACCTGGGGATGCATCTAGATCAAAAACTCACATGGAGCACCCACATAAAAGCTTAGAGAAAGCAACTAGACTTAAAACTTAAGCAAATGATGTGGCTACTTAGTACCCGATCACAGCTCTCTTTATCTAACAAACTTCTAATCTACAAAACTATACTGAAGTCTATATCGACCTATGAGATCCAACTATGGGGATGTGCCAAGGCGTCACACACAAAGATTCTACAGAGATTCCAGTCAAAGACCATCCGCATGATAGCCAATGCTCCTTGATATATCACAAACGAACCCCTTCATAACGACTTGAACATCCCGTATATAGCCAGCGAAATCAAAAGACTGTCAACTGCATACACCAACCGCCTCACAGGACACAGCAACAACCTTGTCGACCAGCTCTCCACTCAACCACCCGTCACTGGTTACTTGATCTACAACTGCATTCTAACCTGCACTAACGCAGCCTCGGGAGCCTAGCGATGGCTACAGCTTCCCTCATGACATCACCCAACAGAACATTTACTTAATACTGAATACTGACTACGAGTAGATTTTAAATCTGCATAGTACTTAATAAAAAGAAATGTTAACAACACCTTGTCTATTTATTGATTTTTATTGTTTTTAGGTTGATTGTTTTCCTTAATTTGTTCAGTTGGAACGAGTACTTATGAAAATAGCTGATATATATGGCACCTTTGCAAACCCACCAATAAGAGATCAAAACTTTATTTGGGTGAAGGTCGGGTTTGCTATTATTAAAGGCTTTTCCATATAGGACATAAATTTTATCCCCAGTAATAACCCCCTTCATAAAAGTTTCTTTTTCATTTCGCTGGAAAAAAATCACAAGTAAAAATTTAAACACAAAATTGCCTGAAGGAAATTTTCCCCATATTATAACTGCCACTTTTATACCCAGTATCACTATGTTAGAGCAAAAGGTACCCTCATCTAATGAATTATTATTAAGTTTCTCATAAGAGGGCATGTAAAATCGTCAGAAATTTTAGGAAGATTTAAGACGCGACTCAGGGACAACACCCTTAAGAAGATTTAACTGTACGTAGTTGAAAATAAAGGTCACTAACATCGTATGAAGACCAGCATGGCTAAAAATGTTTGTATTATTCGCCGCCTTCTCGAGGGTAATTATCAATGAACGGTTGTTGAAATTGCTGTTGAAGTCAAAATCAACTACGGTAGTGCTTACAAAATTGAAGACACTATGCTACTTCAAAACAACACTCGGTCCTGTACAGCTGCCCAAACTCAACAAATTGAGGATTTGTTCTGGGTTACTCTAAAACACCCTCCTCACAGCCCGATTTTACCGTCCTGCCATTGTCATTTGTGTGACGTCGCTCCATCTTGTTGAAACCCGATCCACTTATAACCGAAATAATTATTTTTTAAATTCTAGTTGTCAAAAACCTACCGAATTTTTTCTTATTTAAATGTAATATTTTTTTCAGATTGCTGCAACTAAGTCAAAAAGTGATTAATTGTTCAATAAAATTGTTGACTATTAAAAATAGACGTTTCAAGCTATGCTACACAAAGAACAAGTGTAATGTTAGAGAAAGAGTGAACTTTTGCACAGTTTAGAAAAACTTAAATTTCTAAATGGTGTAAAATTTTTAAAAACTACAAAAAGGGGAATATAACTAACCCGCAATAAATGTTGGAAGTGTGAGAACTATACGCCATGATAAACTACAGCTCAACAAAGTCTGTGTTCGATGGGTTCCCAACCAACTGTTCCTGAATAGAAAGCTTCCCGAGTTTAAGCCTGCTCTTTAATGGATTGGCAAAATTCCTCATTAACTCAGCTCAAAAATTCAAGGCCAAAAACCCTTACAACCATATTTTAGAACTCATCAACAATACCTTTGCTCTGATCTTCTTGAAGACTGTAGAAATTTTTTATACTGAGTATTACAGAATATGCTGAAAAACAAAGTTGCCTCCATATGGCAGCAGCAATAGTAGATCAAGCTTTATAAAATCTTCACCAAGAAGTTTTACCACATTCGCCACTTATAGACCAAATTTATCACCATGCAGTTTTTATCTGTTTAGTGCTTTAAAATAATAACCAAGAGACAAAAAAGTGAATCTAATAATGCTATTATCAAAGCTATGCATACGTGCAGACAACAACAAAAACCTTCTATGAAAAACTAATTAGGAAACTAGCGCAAATATGATAAAAGTGAAAATTTGTAGTGTTATTTTTTGTTTTTCTTAATAAAATAAAAATTCCATTTTCGAATTGAACATCCCTCATATATTCAAGTACATATCATTCTATAGTCTACTTATTCAATTATTCTCAAACCAGAAATGTTTGGAAGAAAAATTGCACAATAACCTAAATAATATTCTAAATGGTGACAGAAACTTTGACAACAATGTTTTGAATGTATACTTATAATATATCCACACAAAACGTATCGATTGACCTGCGAGTGATTTTGAAGCTAATAATTTGTTACGATGACTCTAAAAACTGCTCTAAAATGGGAAAGTTGGCACATTAAGCAAACATTAACTGCCCCTTCTCACACAAACAACTAACAACTGTCATATCAAAATGCGTGCTACAAAAGCTGCTAGCTCTTTATCAAGCACTAAAACAAACTTCTGATGACTACCATAACTCGCACAATACACAAAAGTACAGTTCCTCTATATTTTGCCATTCTCTCATAAACACCACTTCGAAAACAACGCGTATGCATGCAACTCGAGGCATGTTGCACATGCGCTTTACCGAGAAAACAATAATAGAAACAAATTTTTGAAACTTCACTTCGCTAAAGCAATCCATGTGAAAATGGGAGCAAAAGTACAGAGAAGTGTGCGTGGCAAGTGTATGCATCTCAAATACGTTCAATTCTGTTTTGCAAAAGGTTGCGAGATAGCGCGGTTACTTATCTTTAACGAAGTAAATTACATCCACTCAAACGTAAAAAGAGGAAAATACGAAATTCCGGATTAAATGAAAAGCACTCCCAGTTCCTGCGAATGTAATTTATTTAGCTTCTGCAATGCAAAGCGGGACTAAATGAAAATTTTTGCTCCTACGAGGATCGTTCAAATTAACCACAAAGTGGGCATAAAAAAAAATCTAAGTGCATCCCATTGCCCCTCTTGCTCACATACATAACTCATTTTAATGTTCCCTTTTTTGTCATATATAAACAGACTTTCACTCTCCAGCGCAGCATAGGACCTCAACAAAGCATCTCATTGTTTCTTCTCCTTGTCTTAGCAGCCCTCTTGTGTTTTTCTTTTTTTCTTTTAAACATTTATCATTAAACTGTATTAATGCAGTTTGTGGGTTAATCTTTTTTACTCTTTTCTATTTTGGTTAGTCTTTTTAGTTTTGTATTGTTTTCCTTCTGTTTCTTATTATTCTTACTATTATTTTCTTATCTCTCTACTGTTTGCTTCTTTTTTTAGTATTTCGTCCCTTTTTTAATGCTCCGTTGTCTTAAAATTATCGTAACTAAATTTGTTCCTTTCCACTTTTTTGCTTCCTCCATAGCGCTTATGATGTTCCTACGTCCAGTTTTCGTGGACAGTCAAAGTCTACGGTTAGTCTGCATTTTATTCTAAATATAGATATTCCATTATTTTCTAATATTTTTTTTTGTGAACCGATCTGTCCTTTACGCACGTTATTGTTCTTCTCTCATTTTTTAAAAAGATCTGTTTTATTCTTCCTCCGTTGCCACACATAGTCTTCGGTCGCCTTTTACGGAAAGATTAGCTTCCAATATTAAGACAACTTTATGCCTTTTATTGCGAGTGTCTAACTAATTTTCTCTTGATAAAAGGATTATCGTTACCAACCAGTCTTAGATTTTATTTTAGTAGTGTATTATATATGTCTTCGATATTCTCTTCTATATTAATTGGATATTTTATATATATATATATATATATATATATATATATATATATATATATATATATATCTTCGGGTCAATTAAGTTTACTAATTTCATTAAGTCAATTTACTTCTATCTAAACGCGTCCTTAATGCACTTTTGGCTTTCTCTTGTACGCCATTTTTAAAGTATGTCTATTAGTTCTTCAGGTTCTTCGTTTATGTTTCTCCTCGGCCTTTTTTTTTCAAACATTTTTAGGGGTGTTACCCGGCGTGCTTTATCCGACGTATTTTGATGCTATTATTACGTAAAAACAATCTAGTAGCAGGAGACACAAAAAGTCAGAGTATAGAAGAAGAATGGGATAAAATTCAGTCAGCAATGGCCGAATCAAATAAACTTTGTCTAGGAAATTAAAAATGCAAAGGAAGAGATGGGTGGTTTGATAAAAAAGTGTAAAAAAGCCCCAGCGGTGAGAAAGAAAGCAAAAATAGAAAGATATAGAAATAGAACACAGAAAACGGAAACAAATTATAATGATAAAAGAAAATTAGTTATATGAATCTGTCAACAAAAAGAGAATAAATATCTAAAAAAACAACTAAAAACGGTAAAAGATTACTATACAAATAAAGAGATAAAAAATCACTATCAAGAAATGAGAAGTTCAAGACAAATCGCAACAACCCAAACAATCAATTGTAGAAATCAGGAAGGGACATTACTTGGAGATATAAAGTAAAAATAGTACGACAACCAGTAGTAAAAGAATCACCAGAACATACACAAAATGAGGAAATAGACGAAGTAGAAGAATCGATAGAGCAGGAAATAGAAAAAAGTGAGAGAGCTTAAGAATAGCAAAAGTGTAGAAAAAAATGATATCCCGGCAAAAATTTTGATACAAGAGGGAGAGGAACTACGTAAAAAGCTACACCAAATTATATTGAGTATATGGGGAGAAGAAAAAATGCCAAAAGGGTGGAGTAGCGCAATTACACAATTGTTTTTGGAAAAGAAATAAAACAAAATGTGAAAATTACAGGGGGATAGCAATGCAAGACGTGGCATATAAGATATTGATGAAAATTATACGCAATTGATTAAAGCGATATGAAGTCAATGTGATAAGGAACTATCAAAGAGGGTTTAGGCCTGAGAGATCGACAAGAGAACAAATATTCACAATAAAACAATACAGAACCTGCCGTTATACATCCTCTTTATGGATTTTAAATACAAACGAAGTTGTGCGAGGCACTGTTAGGAAAAATGACGTTATACAACACAAATAACTGAATTTTAAAGAAAGGAAGCTTTTCAAATCATTTCACAGTAAAAAAGGATTAAGGTAAGAGGGTCCCCTTTCTACAGACTTGTTTAATCTGGTCTTAAAAGCGGCAATAAGAGAAATCAAAATTGAAACTGCTGGAATGCTTTTCCATTAGAAACACCAATTAATATCATATGCCGACGACACTGCTATATTAACAAAATTCATAGAAAAACTAGAAACAAACCTTAAAAAGTTTGAAGGGGAAGCAAGAAAGTATGGATTACAAATAAATAAAAAAAAACAAAATTATGGAAATGGGATTCTAATTCAAGCACATAAAAATTAAGTTGGGAGAAAGAGACTACAATTTTGAAAAAGTAAATAGTTTTGATTATTTATGTGCAACATTGACAAATAAAAGCCAAGAAAATAATTAAGTAGATAAAAGAATTTTAAAAAGAAATAGAGCAGTCAGATCGTTAATAAACGTACTAAATGCAAGGAATGTGCCCAGAGCAGTTAAAGGCTATGCATATGAATCGATAATGCGACCAGCTGTTTTACACGCAAGTGAAACATAGATACTAATCAAATAAAGTGAAGATAAACTAGCGATATGGAAGAAAAAAATTCTATATGCATGTATGTCTTTAAGTGTTTATTCATAAGCCTTTAAGCCTCTTCATTCCTCAAACCAGGTGAAATTTCTGCTCTTTCTTAAAGCTCACACATGAGTTTCTACCATATCTGAATTTGTAATGTGTGTTATCTCTACAAACGTTTTCTCTTTGTTGGTTTTATTGTTATGAGCTCTCTTTATAATATTCCTAAGAGTTGGGACGAAAAAATGGCCACCCTCTGGGTGCTGCCAGTACCTTACGCTAATTTACGCAAATACCCCTTGAAGGTTTTTCCGCTTATCTTTGACCTTATTAGTAAAGGTAATCTATCAGAAGCATCTCAGAAACATCGCAAGTATTTAAGCCTTCCACCATCGACAAGGTCGCAGGGCTTTTTAAAATAATCAATGTTTGTTCTATTGCGTTTGATTTTATAGAAAGGACGTGACCCACCGAATATAGTCAAAGTTTTTCTTTACTTAAACATCCATATATTTTTTGTATGAAAACAAATCAAAATTTTGGAAGCTTTAAACTTAAGCTATATTTATAGGCAGCATTTAAGATTTAGAAAAAAGATAGCAAACAAAATAAATAAATAAGACATACCTTAGTCTTTGTATATTCTCTTAGAGAAGTTTATGACTTAGATATTTTAATCATCATAATCTAATGATCAAAGTTGTCAAAAAGTGACTAGGGACAAAATCAAGTCGAGATGGTTCAAAGATTTCTTCAAATAGTGTTTTTCAAATGTATCATTCATCATTCCAGTTTCCAAAATTTTTTTAATGTTCTAAAATATGGTCTGAGAAATCTGCAAACTTTGATTTGCATCCTTCAGTAAATGTAGGCAGAAATCTCCATTTTAGTTGTAATATAAGGGGCATTCATTATGCTGGCTGATAATGCATACGATGAGATATGCTCGGACATGCCTAATTGACAATGCTAATATAAAGAACCATCGGTCAACACATACAGTGATATTCACAAGTTCAACGTCCTAGTGCCGGCATCGGCGATGTTTAAATTACGACTCGCCCAAATATACACACGTATTTTCAGAAGCTGCTGTTACCATCACCGCACCGTTTGTTTCAACATCACGTCCAAATCATAAACCTCTGTGAATCACTTATGGATGAACATCAATAATACACTTGCTCCGTGCTCATCTGTAGCAGCGCGATTGTCAATCGCTTCGCCTACCGCACCCTACAGTCCCAGCCCCGTTTATTACTCAAACAAATGCCTGCAACGGCAGATATAATTTCAGTTCGTAACCTTCCGCTAATTTAATTTTAAGCTGCTTTTCGTGTTACATTTAAATGTGACAACTTAGTAGTTGTTTTTCCTAAATTATGCCGTCATGCACTCATAGCCAATTCAAGTTGCTGCTTTTAAGAGTAGCCCGTTTAACCCAAATTGATGCCCAGCTTCTTGTACGAAATTGATGCTCGATATTTTCCATTTAAAGTCAATTTACACCCCGCAATTCAATTACTTAACCGCTAGACGCTAGAGAAATGGCAACAAATTTGCGCCGGAGAAAATACTTATTGCGTTAGGGCTCGTCAGATGATTTGTATTTACATACGTTGAATGTCGCCGGGTATCAACGAAGTGGGAAATTAAAAATGTGTAATCAAATGTTTATTTAACCTGGAATACCACGTTTAATTTTTATGAGTAGGTTATTCGGAAAGTAATGTCTTTTTTACGATAAAGGAAAAAACTAAGTATTAAGTATATAAAGCGAACAAGAAAAAAATACGCAACAGCATAAAATATTAAAGAAGGAGAATGAAGAAACTCTTTCTCTAGATTCTTTAAAGATAGAGGTGTAGAAAGTACACAAATGGAAGAGGAAACAAAGACGAAAGCAAATAAGGAAAAACTGGACCAAGTACCAGATGTTAATGAGCTTAAAGAACATGTAAATAGAATAAACGACAATAAAGCACCTAGTAGTAATAACATTAATGTAAAATTAATTAAAGAAGAATGAGAAGAATTACAGTTAAGAATATACAAGTTAATAACAAACATATTGAAGACAACATAAACGTCATAGGAGTACAAATATGTTTAATTGTTTCCATATCTAAAACTGAAAATCTATCGGATTGTAGAACCTATAGAGCAATCACATTTTCAATCATTATCTAGAAGATATTAACAAGACACTTAGACAACTTAGCAAGACACAATAACAGGAGATAAATAAATCGACAAAAGAGGCAATCTACTTACTAAAACAAATAACTACATATTATTTATTGATTTTGGATGAGCTTAGAATGAGAAAGATTTTAGAACATCTTAAAATCATAGAAACGTGCCAATAATAATAAATAATAATAACTTCAAATCAATTAAAAGAAATATAAATCTATAAATTCATAAAGAAGTAAAGCAAGAAAGCGCAGTGTTAAAATTATTATTCATAACATCCTTAGACAATATCATATACGATATCAATAAAAAATGGGTCTAAGTAATTACCTACCCAGAAGATATCGCAAGAGTAGCAAGGAATAGTAAGGATCTAGAACAAACACTGACTGCCATGTGAGAAAATGCTCAAAATAAAGTATAGTAATTAATTCAAAAAAAACAAGTTCATGCACTGCAACAGAAGAGAAAAAAAGAACATGCAAGGACTACGAGTTAACAACCATAATTTCGCAGATATTCAAGTACTTAGGACTACTTTTACGTAGAACAAATTAAATAACACATATAAGACAGAGAATTCAACAAGGATATAAAGCGTTCTATGCAAACAAATAAATACTAAAAACTTAAGTACAAATACCAAATTGAAAATCTACAAGACCAGTAGTGACAAAAGAACAACTTAAAGTAACGATAATTATGGGGTCCAAAACAGTAAATCGAAATGAAACGGGACAGCTAATGAACCACGAAATAGATAAGATATTAAAAAATAAAAGTATAATAAAAGTTTTTCAATCGATGAGAATATGGTCATATATTCAAAAGAAACAAGATATTAACTGAATGTCAACCACAAAACTCTAGACCAGGAAGAAGACATCAACTGAAATAAAGAGACCAAGTAGAAAGAGATTTGAAAATAATTATAAACTGCAACCAAAAAATAGAAAAGAGTGGACAAAAATAGTCACTAGAGCAAAAATCTAGCAAGGCCCGCAAAAGAGCAAATTAGGAAAGACGAACTGGACTAATCCACGATAATAAGTGGATTGATGAGTTCCCTGGGAACAGCCGCAACTTCTGCGGGTGTGTATAGAACTAGAAAACATTATCTCCTGAGCAACCCTTGTAGTATGATTTTTTGAGACATAATAAGACAACTTGATGATGAATTGCTCATTTTTATTTTAAAACTTTTTCTTCATAGTAGACATCATATATAAGAGTGATATTTTTTAGTAATAATTTTTCCCTTCTCGAGATAATCAATCGGACACAAACGACACCATTACCTTTTTTAAAGTCAGTTTATTCCTTGCAATCCACTGTTTGGATTTTTTGTCGTTTGTCATTTATAATGGTGAATTCAACTTTCGTTTAGTCACATAGTACCATAAGATATTCTTGAATTATTTTTGCACATTTGCAAAGCGTTGTCATATAATTCACTTTTGCTCTCGACTAAAGAGGAATGATACTCATCTTACACATTTTTTATAAGTGAAGTGTCGGATTCACCATGTTATAGATTTTGTCCATGATTTTTGGTATGACAGCTATTTTTCAAGACTTAGAGCTTTTTCGGTGATTTCTTTGTTGGGCTTGAATTCACTTGCCCGGGGCCAAACAGCTTTACATACATTACATACATTTACCGTACGATGCAAAGCTTAAAATCAGTAGTTATCGCCCTTCGTTTGGTTGCTGTTTTTAATACCACTTTTTCCAAGCTTTTTTATCTTGTATATTTTTATCTTACTAAATTCAAATATATATCCTGTACTTATTTTTCTTTCGTGAGACTGAATTGATTGTCTTCTATTGTTTCTTTTTACTTTTGATTTTTATATTTTCACCCATACCTTGCCTAATATGCTTAGTAAGATTATTCTTCTGTAGTTGTTGCAGTCTCTCGTGTCTTTTCTTATGTAATGTCACTATCGTCACTATCTTGGGCACTTTTGTTTTTCACAATATTGTCCATCAATCTTAATATTTACCCTTCCTGTCCTTTCTATGCTTTTATTCATTTGTAGAATTATTTTTGCTGCCCTTGCTATTATTATCGCTTTTTGTAGTTCCATTTTTAATATCACCTTCATTACTCGCTATCCTCTGATACTTCCTTGCTTGTCTCCATCTTTCCATTATGTTCTTCCTTTGTGAATAAGTCCACTTCTTTGTTTCTTAGGTATTAATTATAAAATAGCTTATGTTTTTTACTAATGTTATTTTTCATCCTGTTTCCAAATTTCTCCCATTCCCCCTGTTGTGCTCTTTTCATATAATTTATAACTTTTTTTACGTTTATATTGTTTATAGTGGTTTTGGTTTGTAAATGAAATGATTTTATCAGAACAAAATTGTTTCGTAGATTTTCTTCTCTATTTTTCATTAAAAAATTGTATCACATCACAAACTTTAATTTTGTATTGTCACATGAAAAGTAACAGAATAACTTGTAGTCCTACAATATGCTTTTATAAAAAAGAAACCTTATGTCTATATATTGATGCTTAGCTGGGGTGCGAACGGACTCGAGTTTTATTGTGAACTGCAGACGTCTCACGATTAGCTCACTCGGTTATGAATACACGCTAGGTAATAATGTGGTTATTTAAAATGTGTGTTTGCCATATTGTCTCGTATCAGAGATGGTGCAAAAAGACGTATGGAAACTTAAACCTTCTAATTCATAAATTACTACCCATTATTATTTATTATATCTAAATACATAGTAGTTCATTTATTAGACCACCCACGTATAAACTACGTTTAGCCAAAATTGCATGTCGCAGCGACCTGGCATTATTACTGTTATTTGTTTGGAGATACAAAAAGCTTCTTTTAATAGCCACTGCAATTAGGTTGGCTCATTTGGAAGACAATCCATGGAAAAATAATTGTCTATTTAATGATGAACTTTTATTACCAATTTATTTTTTTGGATAAGCTTAAGAGTTGCGTTTCACAGAACAGTTAGTTACCACACCATTATATCAGTAAAAAAAATTAAATAGACTAATTTAGAATATAAAATAGATAAAAAAATTAATAAAATACATTTATTAGTATGTATATAAGTCATAGTTTACCTGAAAATATATTTTAAAATAAAATGAACTAAGAAGCTACGGCTTCTTCGAAGTGAACGCAAGTACTCAATTATTTTTAGTGACTGAGTAGGCCACCCGCCCGGCGTCAAAGAGGTCCAAGAATAAACCTCAACCTATCAGCACCGTATCCAAACGCCCCAACCGCTTGGTGACACTACTACCTCATAAAAAATTAACATAAATATTGCTACTTGGATCGTCATATCTTGTTTAGAAGGAAAATTATTCCATTCAAAATATGTATGGGTCGCTTCACTCATCTCGTTTGTTTCTAAAAAACTTTATTAACAATCCATGTAATGTGTCTATGAACAATGCAGTAAAAAATCGAGTGGCATAAAATCAAAAGCGACAGCACAAATAAATTAAAAATAAATGGGTCATTTTAACCAATTATGCAAATGACCACCTAAAAATGGACTACAGCTATATACTTAAAACAAACATAAAGTTTAAATCGGAACAAAGAAATGGGCAGAATAATATAATAATATCGACCCTTGATTTCTTTCTTCTTATCTTCCTTTCATTATCATCTAACTGTAATGACAGATGAGGGCGTAAAACTCGTGGGAAAAGATTTTCTTTATTTTATAAACCAACCCTCTATGACATGCATTATCAAAAGCTATTTCAGCATCTGTCTATAAAGTAGAACAATGTTATCTATGCTGGAATGCGGTTTGTAAAAAAAATTTATTATAAAATGGGATTGCTGAATTGGGTGACCACTCATCTTGGAGAAAGCCGTGTTCTTAAAAGTAGTTCTGAGAAGACCTACCGAAAGGGAACAGATATACAGTATAATTCGTTATGGTTTTCTAGATATAACGTGAGCTAATTTAAAGTTCCATTAAATAGAATAATCAAAAATTTAATTTCCTTATGAGGTTGTTGTTTTAATACGTTTTATATTATTAAACCATAACTTGGAACTTTGTTATTATTTAGCAGCTTTATTTCTTCTTCAATGAACTCTTAAGTGTGTAATGACACCTGTGCTTGAAGTTCCTCTTCTTTTTCTTGATCGACTGCATCATTATTTGGTTTAAAAACTTAAACTAAATAGTCGTTTAAAGCTTTTTGCAACTTTTTTAAATAATTACTCATAAGGGGAAGACAATTTTATTATATTTGTGAAATTTTCCATTGAGAATTTTTTTATTCGTTTCTGAGTTTGTTATTTAGTTAAGTGAAATTATGTTTGTCTTCTATATTACGTATGCAATGCCATTTAAGTCTAGTACTACGTTTGTCTTCGATTGTTAAGGAATATTAGGACTGCTCATTTTGGCGTCATTAGATTGTGAGGTGGGAGCTTTTGGATGCAGATAAAGATAACTAAAAAAAATTTCCCCCGTAAACTTCCTTTAAAACTTCTTCAATCAGATCGGAACATAACCTACCATCGTCTATTACTTAAAGAATTATTATAAGATTACTTATGTCAAAAAAAGGTAAGACACAATTCAAGGGCAACACCTTTAAGAAAACTCAAGTATACGCATAGTATAAACAATTTTTGGAAACAAAAAAAACCTAAAAAATATTTTAATTTAATAAAAAAGTAAAGACAATAAATGGTCGTACTTTGACATGCTATTAATATTTATAAAAGTGTACTTTTATATAATTTTGAAGTACAACACAATTCAACTGTGAAATTCTAATTCTTTATTTGTTTCAGGTTTCATAAGGGATGCCTTACAAAGCCAAGTTCCTACGCACATTCTTGTTGTGAAGGTAACAAACACGGGCTCGCCGAAAGCAGCATGCATCGCGTGCTGCTGCTTTGGTTTCAAACTTACGAACATGCATACAAAAACATTTCATTACGTCCCCAGCACAAAGCAATTTTTAATTGAATTTGCCTTAACGCGGTCGCTTCAAGCCCAATGAATAAATGTTGATTTGAAATTTCCAAAACAATTACAGCCTTAATTTTAGCTTATCACGTTTGGAACAACGCGCCCAAATATGTTCCTTCGTAATTCGTTCGGGGCCGAGCCTTCGAAGTTTTCTCATTTTTCGTGCCTCCCGTGGCTTAATTAGAAAAATTAGCACTAAGAGCGTAAATAAGATTTCTCTCTCATCTGAAGTTGCGCAATTTCATTTGGTTTCAGTTTCCTCCTTGAGTGTACAATTTTTAATGTAATTATTTTCTAAAGGACGGCACTTTCGCCGGTTGTAATAGAAGCGTCCTCCGGTTGAAGGTATTCACGTGAAACTTTTAATTGGGCCTCCACTTTCATTTAATTCATTTTGGTGTTTGTAACAGTTAGATTGCCGGACTATTTTTGTAAAATAATAATGTTGACAGTAATGCAAAATGATTATTGTAATTCTAGAAAATTATAAACAATTTCTAAATACACTCAGTATTACTAATAACTATATTTAAAATTAATACATTATTACAGTAGAACGCCATCTCTTAACTTTACAAAGCACTGCAAGAAGTGTCTGTAAAAATTAGTATAAAGAACAATATCCTGCAACAAGCATCATTTACGTCACTGTTTTTTTTTGCATTTTAACTGAAAAAGGTGCTGCTCAAACCCGGGGCACGATTTTGCGCTTTTGGTGGAAACTGTTGTTCTAGCAGTTTAAGAGTGGTGGTTAAAGATGAGGAACTGAAAAAACTTTTGAAAGAGAATTTCTATCACACATTATAAGAGCTTGCAAGAGAACTCAAAGTGACACGTCCCTAAGTGAAAATAACAGCTAAGAACAAAAATTGCCAAATCAAATTCAGATCCCTGCAACATCACCTGGCTGATACCCGCTTTACTTCTGTAGAATATGTAAAAAAAATATCTGATCGAGCTTATCGACTCCAAACCACGGTTTTTGTCCGAAGTCTCATTCTACAGTTCTCCGAAAGATAGTGGTCTAAAAATTACGATTCAGAACAATTTAAAAGCATACAGCTATTTAGTTATGATACGACTGAGAATCATAAGAAACAAACTAATTTTGTCTGAAGAAAATCTAAAATTATATAAAGCCCATTTAGAGTCACCATTTTATGACATGGCTCACCATGAAAGATATGTTCCATGTTATACATAAATGTTAATATAAATTATAATGTCCTCTCAACTATTGAGCTATTCTTGAGAAATAGAGAACTACCGTAGCAACTTTTCTGTGCTGTGCACTCAAAATCAAGAATAGGGTTTAGATTGGAAGACTTGAGCGACCATATATACTCTACTTTGAGTACTTGTTTGACAAGTCACACGATATAGATCCGAATTATTGTTCATAAATAGAGACAGACTTATTGTTGAATAATAACATATCAATATATCTGACTAGCGAGAAGAGTGACAATCTTGCTAATTGCTCCAAAATTCCAAGTGAATACTCTTGATCTTAATATGAAAAGATTATTCCAAAAATTGGAGAACAATATTACACTAAGAAGTGTTTCTTATAAATCTGTATTAGAAAATCCTAAAATTAAATTTGTTGCTCTGCGACTCTTAATATCATTCTTCCCTTTCAATAAAGTTCAAGAATTTTCAACAGGACAAGTTTCAGAGCATTTTGCGAAATTAACTCAAGTGGTCGGCTAAGAACTTTACCCAATGGCAATTGGCAAGATTAGACCAAAAGAGATATTAGACATTTTGAAATTGCTACAAATGTAGGGAGAATCAACCGTTACCAAATGCACTCATCTAAATACAATTGTAAATTAATTTTAAAACAGAATTTGCATATCAGAGAATGACTCGGTCCCTTTAGTCCGACGGTTATCTATTCTAACACCTTTCCTCCAAACTTAACCTTTGTAGTAAATTTGATATTGGTTAAAGCCAAAAAGACATCAATTGTTGATTAGAAAAAATTCCAAAAAACTAGCCATCCAATTTTTTTTCGGCGGTCAATTTCTTTTCAGTATTTCAGTGCATATTGCATATAATTGATTTTGGAACATTCTGAAGAAGTAAATGTTTGTACAAGTGTAAATTTTCGTTTTTCTGTTTTTATATACGTCTTTAAATGAGTCTCTTTCAAAGTTACGTTTAAACTAAAAACGAAGACATCGACAGTTAACCAATAGTTTTCGAATAGTTCTAGACCCACTAACATCCTCTGAGGCTTATTGGGTATTTTTTAATATTTTATTTTAAACTCTCTCGTGAACAACATACAATACTGTTATTGATCCAAGCAAAGTTATACATTTCACAACAATTTGTGTATCTTGCAGACCTGCATATAGACCGTGTTTTTTCACTAATCAAGTGACAGTTTGTGATCTACTACGAAAATGGTTGCCAAACGTTCACTATATTGTTAGATAATATTTCCAGGCTCTTTAAATCTGCCACAACCTTGCAATAACACTTTGTTCAATCAATGAAAGTGTTCGTAAGACAATCAAAATAGAAAAATGCTCTTACTACTAGAGTACAAGAAGAGATAACCAAAGATTATATTTTGAAAGCTCTTAATTCACTTTTCACCAAACACTGTTTTCGCCAGACTTTACCTTCCAATGCAATAAATAATGAAAGGTACACAAAAGACTTCCCGTGAAACTCACAGCTCTTCTTGAAGAGTAGATAGATTCAAACTCCTAATAATGAGCCAAACTTTCTCTCTTGATAATGGCATCACAATTAGTATCAAAACATCTCTCTCTTCCTCCCTTCTCTCTCTATTTCTCTTTTTAGCCGCCTTCTCATAATCTTACTGTACAACGTTCTTATTGTACAATGTGATTATTGATTTTTTCTCCCTATTCGCATTGGCCTCTAACCTCTCTCTCGATATTCTTAAAGAAATATCCGTAAAATGTTTTACTTGATCCAGCCATCTGGTTAGCTATTTTCTCCTTAGTCTATTACGCTCTACATATTCTTGTACTATTAATTTTTCTAAATTGTTTTCTTTTTATTCACATTAGTCTTCAACCCTTATCTATGCCTTCTATTAAAAAGTGTCTGTAAAAGCTTTTACTTAGTCTTGTCATTTGGTTGGCGACTTTCTGCTTGATCTGTTACCTCCTACTGTCTCTTGGACTATTAATTTTTGGCCTATCCACTGCTTAAATTATCTACTACTCTACACTGTATAAAAATATTGCAGACATAATAAAAACTATGCATTTTTTAACCATACTATGCATTTAAAACTGCATATGGTTTGATCTGTCTCCCGTAGCAACACAAGTTCAAATTTAATTCAAATGGTACTCGGTTGATTCAATATACAATCTACAACAAAGAATTTTGATAGTAAAAATAAATCATTTGTCGACGTCCCACAGAAGTAAAGCAATTGAACTAATATGTAATAAAGACAAAAACTATAGTGTTCGCCACAGTAAAAACGAGTTTGTTAATGTGTGTGGAATATGTTGTTAATGATGAGCTGAAGAAGAAGTACTCGTGCCTATTTCGACGCAAACAAGTCCTCCTCCCCCAACATGGAAGTGTGCCAAGAAAGCGAACAAGAAGCTTAAAAACTTGAACGGAGTGTTGTCAAAAGAGACCAGCACTGAATTCGAAACAGTAGCACAATTTTTTCCTGACCTAATACAATTGATATATATATATATATATATATATATATATATATATATATATATATATGTGTGTGGCACTGTTTTACAAAATATAATTTGGAGGACCATATACAAAGATACGCAAGCAAAATGAGAAAAGTTAACCGAATAGTAAAGATAAGAGAAACTTCTAAGATATATTAACATAGCAACAAACTTAAAAGCTACTATAGTCTTCTACATAAGCTTTCAAGAAAATGGCCGCATTCTGAGAACTCGAAATGCGTCTTCAAACATACTACAACCAACAAATTTTAATAAAACACCGAAAAACTAAAAATAACTAAAAGTATAAGTTCTACTACCGAAAGCATTGATCTAGAATGTACTTAACGGTTGTTTTTTAATAAATGACAAATTACACTCTTTTTTAATGTTTTTTTTGTGGATGGGGATAAAAAAAATGCATAGAGCAAGAGCAAGGAGTAACAAGAGTGGAATACAATTGACATGTTTTTCACCAAGTCAAAAACAAAGAAGACCATATGCTCTAAGAAATCCCCATGGTGCAGCCATCAATCTCCCACACAACCTTTTCAAGTCTTCAGAATAAAAATTCACATCAAAGAATCAAATTAACAATATCTTGATAATGGGCTAAACATACTTGCTTTTTGAGGGTAACGTTACATTCTCACTTATTCTATCATTCCTGACGTGTTTCTTCCACGCAATCTCCTCAAGTTTTTAAAATGAAAATTGTTTATTCACGTCAAATAATCGAATCAACGTTATCTTGACAATCAGCTAAAACAGACTTGCTTTTTCAGAGTGGTTTTAAACTTGACTTATTTATGTAGAATCATAATATAGGATTAGTCATAGTTGTCTATTTCTAACTACACTCGAGGTATAAATACGACTCTTAATGTCTCGTTTTCATATCTTCAGTTAAAACTTGCTAATACGAAATTCACTTACTCTAAAAAAAATTCTATAGTCCTTCCAAAACGTTTCGTTAATTATTTAATAATCTATTGCAACATTTTATCAATCATACTAATTAAAAACCAACTAAATCATAAAATTAATATTTACCTCACAGACTGTTGTTAAAAGCTTAAATTGCGGTGGCAATTTGTTCAAAAACAACCGGCAGACTAATACTTTATAATTCATGCAGGCATTTATCAAAAAACTGACTCTTTTGTTTATAATATTCTTATACTACCTTTCATACCCCTTCAGCAACGCACGTTTTGTCAGATATTTTGATAAATAAAAATCTGGCAGGTGATTGGAGTGCACACGCGAATGTTTTCGCGGCTAGCGCCGCACATATGACCACACTCGCACCCAGCCATTTGCCAGATTGTAATCTGTCAAATGAACTGCAAAATGCGTGACTTTAAAGGGTTTAAAAGAAACTAGAAGGGTTTTTATTGTAGGTGGAATAACTAGAGAAATCATCTCTGTAAAACAATTCGCAAACTTGCTAAAGGCATTCAATAACGTCACACGATTTGAATTTTTATCTAAAATTATCACAATGAGAATAATTGAGCTAAACTAAAATAAATAATGAAAATTCTGATGCAGCGTGCGGCAACTATTTATTGCATATTGTAACATCCCGCTGAAACTACTAATTGGAGTTTGATATCCTGTTTTGTCGCTCCAACGTATTACCCCGGCAAATTGCGGAGAGTTTAATGTCGTCGTGCCGCTGGGCCACACGACGTTTGCAGGCATTAAAGATAATTTTGGAGTGCACGCCCGCAATGGTTCTGGAATAAAAATAAAGCGATCTATTTCAGGCACTTAAAACGGAAGCGACCGTGCTTGGCTGGATTTTCCTATGGTTAGTTTTAGCGCTGGCTCTGCCCTGTGCCGTCGCTGCACGCTACTGCTGCACCTCCAGCGATATGCAACGGCTCTATAACGAGAATTCTTTAAATTCCTCGGAGGCGTCCAGCAGGAGATGGATGGGGATTACCGTGGCGCTTTTAATGCATTTGATGCTGCTGGCTCTCTTGTAAGTATACTTCACTATAGATGAGCACAAATTTTATAGCGCCCTAAATAGTATTATATACAAGACAATAGGAAAGTTTCTAGTAGAAAAAACAATTTTTTTAATATTTTTTTGTTCATAATTTTCTTTTAGATTTCTAAAATAGCTATTTATAACACTGTCTTTTTTTTTCGAGGAAAATTTCTTTCCAGTGAGGTTAAGTATCAGTCTTCAATAAATGATCATATATCAGAAAACGCCATCTATCAGCTTTAGAACGAATTATAAGAGACGGTGAAGGTGAAAGCAATATTATGCGATAAGCAACATTTGCATCACTACTATATTTTCAAGTTCAATTGAAGAAGTTCCGTTCAATTCTAGCATATAATTTGTGCCATTTTAGAGAAAGATGTTGTTTCTTTATAATATCTGCAATAAGTCAAATATGAGAAATTGGAACAACTTTTGGAAGAGGATTGCTGTTGCACATACTCAGAACCCGCAAAGGAACTCGAAATATTGGGTTACCCACGAACTAACAGCTGGGGACAAAACTAGTCATTAATCCCGAGATTCATAAAGAAAGTTTTTTTGCACCTGCTACTAAACATAAATTATCTTCGGTAATACAAATAGGCGAAAATAATCGATCAGTACTATATGCCTAAATATCCACGCCAGAAAATGACTGCTCTCTATAGAGTGGGATCAGTACTTACTTTTACCTGATAAAATGCAACTAATCGACTCAAAAAAGCCTTACACCGAATAAAGCCTAACTGTACACCATCCCAATTTCGTGCAGTATTGTTGGGTTTTTCTTTCAATTTTTTAATCCACCCTCGTATTTACAATAACACCAATATTATTCAATACTCCAAGTGTTACACACCAATCTTATTGTTTTGCTTAGCAAATACAACTTTAAAAAAATTAACTTTCTAAGTTCCGAAATACCTATATTAACATAACTATTCACTTTCCCAAGCAGCAATTTCACATATTTATATGGAAAATTATCCATTTGCATCCAAGAGGATTCAAAGATCCTAGGTAACGTGAGGCACCGCCCATGAATACAATTTCCATTTTATATGTTACATAAATAATGTAAATCCTTAGCCATGTATACAGCAGAAAGGCAAACTCCTCAAGCTTGTCCTTTAAATTAAATTATTAATGCTACCAAAGCAAGATTCAGGCAATTTAATTACTCGCTTAAATCAGACGGACACTTCCTGAAATCGACAAAGCAGTCGCAACGGCTTTGTCGCCTCCTAAGCAGCGTATTTGCGAAAGCAAGCTCTGTCTGCTCCTCAATATTTATCAAAATAAAAATTAGCACTTCATTAATTTAGACCTGACGTCGAAAATGTGCTTACATATCAAAGTAAATCTTTAATTTCGTTCTTTCGTTCAGACATTCCTAGAATTGGGACTCACCCTTGAAACTCCGATGGTGTCCTACAATAAAATGTAAGTCCGATGCACGCTATAGTACTACAAGATATTATCAGTTGGCGCTGATTTGTGCAGTGTTGCGAGTGCAGTTGTGTACAAAGCGAAAAGCTATGGAAACAGACAATCATGGCCAACACTAGGCGAAATGGCCGCAAAAACATATTTTACTAAAAATGAAAAAACGTGCTGTTAAAGATAAAACCAATAGACATTTGACAAATATATATATAAACCAAACATTAATCAGAATGTGTAAATTTAATAATTTTAAATAAACAAATTATGTTTAATGCACTAGCGCATACAACACCTCCGTCTCGCAGAAATTAAAGATAATAAAGGTCTGTGTGTAACATGGCCAATATGTTAATATGCTATTATTGATTTTTTTAGAGCAAAAAATAGAAAAACCTATAAACTAAACATAAAGGCAAAAAAAACCAGAGAAGCTACAAGATTTTTAAACTAAAACCCGAATTAAAGACAAATTACAAATAAAAAAGCTAACAACTGTGGCAGTGTCCAAAGTTTTTCAACTAAAAACCAAGAAGCCTTTATCTACTCAGAATTGATATAATCGATTTATAAAATCAGCTCGGGGAGCTAGAGTCAATATTGAGCCCTTGAAAAATCTAAATTGGTCCCACAGCGCAAAAACTGTCAGTTGTGGGATCATACTAGAAGATTCTACCAGGACGCAGAAATAATCAAACAACATACTGCTAAAAATCAAAGAAAGGCCAAAAAGTGTTATAACTGTGAAAGTCACACTCTGATAAATATAGAAAATATAAACTAATCAAAGAGCTGTAATAATTTCCCAAATAACTACTACTATGTCATCAAAAATTTAGAAGGCACAATGGGAACCAGATATATCAAACAGAGTTATGAAAAAAAATCAAAACAAGCCAGCTATTCAGCGTGATAGACTTTGTAGCATTGAGTGAAAATTCCAGATGATACTAGAAAAACCAAATGCCAAGAATAGAAAAACGACGAGTTCCAAGCAGCTCTATTCGTACAAAAATTTAAAATCTGCCTTATACCTAAGGTATTGTACGAAAAAATAAAATACGAAAAACGACAAGGTTCCTGCAGCTATCACACTACGCATCTCCTCAATACAGCGAGGGCAAAAGTGCTGTCGTCATCAAGCAACACATCTAACAATAAGTGGAATTTAAAATCCAAGCAGCTGAATACCAAGTGGCCTCAGTCAAAATTAACACCAGGAAAGGATTTGATCTCTGTGCCTACGACTTATATGCCCCTAAGGTACAACCTCAAAACGTTCTCTAAATGTTAAAACCTTTCAATATTAAAAACACCAAATTGAGTGCCAGTACGGCCATTGTTAAAGGGAGTGAGCTACGTCAAACAACACATGAGCATGGATATTTAGGGCACTTTACCGAAAAACCAACGTATTAGCCTACACATATCAAAAAGAAGCCAATTTTTTATTTTTTTATGTTTGAGTTCAAATTATTTCCCGGTGCCTTGACACTCAGCGATAGTATCATTTGAAAAAAAAAATCAGTTGAATGAAGAATTGAAGAAAGGAGCCGAAAGCTTTATTAACAAATTGCAAAAAGAAACATGGTCAGCTACATCATGCTTGCCAAAGATATTTAAAATCAATAACTATCCCAAAGAAATTTAGAAACTAACAGTAAAAAAAGAAAAGCTAAAAAAGTGATAAAACACTAGAAATCCGAGCAATAAGGTTATCTTAAATACAAAAGTTAAAACAAACCTCCATACCAAACTTTTTGGGAAAAGCTATAAAGATACAAAGATAAAAAATTATTTTCCTTCATAATCTATTGAGTTAAAAACTTATGTTCCCAACGAAGAGATAGTTTTTTGTTATGATACCAGCCAATTACACTCAGATTCTTCGACAGCAACATCACGGACACATTTCTATCCTCCAGGAGCTTCTTTTAAAAACCGAATTGTAGAAAGAGTATTCCAGTGTAATTCAAAGCAAGTTATTAAGTTTTGACGAGTTTAGGCAGTTGGACGGGACTGGGCGTCGTCGTGCATCAAACTGGAAATTCGCTTATTTTCCGACAATATTCCAATTTTTTATCTAGAAATTGACAGTAGTACTGGACGTTTACAAAGCGACTTTAGTTGAGAAAAACTTAAAGTACAATTGCAAGGGCCTTTCTAACTGAGAACCGAGTTTTGACTTTGTCATATTGTGGAACAAAACAAAAAATAATAAAAGCAAAAAATCATGAGCAGCGATCGACATGGTTTCTTTGAAGGAAGAGAATGATTGATTTGAACATCCATACGAGGTTAATAACCACGTGTGAAAACGCAGCACTGACTCAACAAAACTGTATTTTGTTAGACACTGGAGTTTGAAACCGACAAAAGCAGTGGTCGTCCGTGACACAAGCCACATGATAAACAGACAAATCACATCCGATGCACTGGATGATGCAATAAGTCTTTTCAACAAAATTTCGCATAACCACGCAAGAGGACTTAATGTTATAAAGGTTTGCACAAAATGGATTCTCGAACAGCAGCAAAAACAGAAACGTGTGAATCTGTGGATTCAGTGACGGTTTTTTAATATCTAGTCATAACAAGTAAATCGTGGTTTTGTCATGAAACACCAAAAAATCTATGCCAATCTATAAGATGAGAGATTATTCATTCCAAAATAAATGGCAATTATTTTTTTTTTTTAATCGAAAGGTTCTGCTGGTGAATTTGGTGATTTTTCCTGTAAGCATTATCGCTGAGCGAGTCACTGAATCGACTACGCTGTCTTTTTCAGCAACGCCTAGGCAATGCGCGACTTCATATTAGTCAGACTCTCAGTTACACAATGCTGCTTCACGTCCCATGTTCGATAGATTTGGGCTAATCAACTACGTCTCGTTTGTACTCCTCTAACGACAAGCTTCAGTCGACTATTCACAAGGATCGGTTTACAGTAGCTTATCAAAACTGCCTAAACGATAGCAAAAGTGTATAGAATTTTAATCAAATGTGAACTCACTATTTCTAATAAAAGATTTGTGAGGAGTAAATAGTCATAACACTATAATTCTTAAAAATTCTTGAGACTATTCAAATTAAGATTGCATGGAACGAAGTCCACGAAGACTAATTTTGGAAAAATAAATTTAAATGTATCCAAACATGCACCAAATTTGAAGCCCTCACTAAACACACCAATATGAATATTATCACTATCGCTATGAAAAGCCAAAGAATAAAAGTTTACGAGATTGTTAATATGTTATTCATCTCATTTTAATAGGTGCATAATGTTATGTATGAAAAATTATACATGAAAAAGCTATGTGCGGTTTAGATCCAGAAACTTATTTATCGACGAATAAATACGTAGTATTTGGTTATATAGGGCCCCTCATAGAGATGTTATGTTTTCGAGACGGGTATAAAATTAGTGGCAAAAAAAAACTAGCGCATGCATAATGTTTTATATACACTCTTTGTTAGTTGCCATTTCAATACCCATGGAGCCGTAGACAACTGAAAAATGTGCCTTTGTTTAGAACACTTTTGTTGGAACCAGTTCCCATTTCACCCAACAACTCTGAAATGGTTTAACAGCTTCAAACCGAGAGAAACTGTAAGACCTAGAACAGCTCGGAGAAGTGATCAGACCGTTAGAACATTGCAAGAGTTCGACAGACTATAGAGACCAGTTCTCGCTGAATTTTGTACTTTGACCTTCACCAGATTTAACATAACTGGGCCCTACTTTTTCCGGGAAAACGGATGCACTGTGACGGTCAATTCGCAATATTCGAATTGCCCTCGATATGTTTTGGTTTCAACAGGATAGGGCTACTTGCCATAAATTAAGAGAATCCATGGCTTTTTTTAAGGATGCTAGGATGCCTCATTTGGTTGTGTGGGACCGTGGAGTAGCCCCCTATATCACCGGATCTTTCACCCTGTGTTCTTATAAGCTTACCTGAAAGCTTAGGTTTACGATAAAAACCACAGACTCTTGAAGCCCTTTTCGAAGCGATAATTTAAGAAATTCGAGCAATTCCATAATTTTTTCACCCGTCTACAACAATGCCTAGACAAGAACGGTCGCCACTTGCATAGCATCATTTTGTACACCTGAATTACATTACTTCTGTTGTGCTTTACATTTCTTAAATGGCAATATATATGTAATCCTAGAAAAAATAAAAATTAAAGTTTGATCAAAAACATCTGTGTTGGAGTGTTTTAGAAACGTAACACCTCCCTGCCGGGTCTTGTATTTAACGGAAATCTAAAGGACTCTTTCCGACAACCCTTACCTTAGATGAAACATAGGTTCACTGGTACGTATCAAAAACAAATTAATACTCAGGTCAGTGGACAAACAAAGGCGCACTGAATAAGGCAAAAGCTGTTTTATTGGCCAGGAAGGCTGTGATCATTATGGTTAAAAGATTATTCTAATCAACTACTTATAGAAAGAAAAATAATAAGAGGATTGCGTGAAAGTCCACTGCTACGATAGCAAAATAAGAATTAGGGATCAAACTAATTCTTTGCCCTTCCTTTCTCCGTTATCCAAATCTGAAAACTGGGCTTAGTGAAAAAAATGTTTGTCTAATGAGGGTGCCATCGCAACAGTTATTGTAATCTGCAAGTTTTTAGGTACACCGTGCTGTCTTACACTACATTTTCGGTGGGTTTTGCACCAAACTACTAAGCTCTGCTTGACGCAATGAAAAGAGCAGTGCCGAATAAGAAGTTCTTCTTCAACGGCGAGCTTCGGTCGGCTGTTCACAAGTGATACCATGCTACACCCAATCATTTTTGAACGCCCAAATAAAATGTATTATTAATGAGTTTTTCAACAATCTTTATGACTTTCTATACATGCATCTTTTATGTTCACGTATATATCACGTTACTGTCATAAATAATTTATTTTTAGAAGTTGCATAGTCCTAATGTTTGCCGCCAACGAACAAATAGCTAGGAGCTCAAAACTAATTCCAAATGCGACCGACGTCATTCTACACGACATCGAAACTTTCGTAGAAAACAGCAATATGCAGATGGCCGCGATATCGTCCTCTTCGATGCGATTAGCCATCGACGAGTCGCATCGCATTCTGGAAGGTTGGTAAAATCTGACATAGCACGGCACGTGATAGCGTTGTTAGGGGGTTGTTTGTCATTTTTCGTAGTTAAGCATTGAAAATACAAGGAGGCGAGCAAGCAAACAAAAGCGCTTTATCTTCCTTTTTGCATTAGTATTCTTAATATACGCGAAAATAAAATACGACTTCAAATGCTCCTCAGAAAAAATAAAATATGGCATATTCTCGCGCAGTCCCGGCAATATATGAGGGAAGAATTCAGAGCAAGCGCGTATAAATTTCCGAGACAGGGCTTAGTGCCGTAAAGCTAATGTCAAAATATTTATGAATCCTGACCTCTCAAGAACGGGCAGATTGAAAACATTATCGGGAAATATGCGCCTCGGGAAACCCATTAGGGCAGCCGCCGTGTCATCTGTTGCGCGCCGCGCCCACGCCCTAATTCCGGAATCCTGATATTAATTAATTTCCAGGAGCGGAAGAATTATTAGGAAATCCCCTGCAGGGTGCACTCGATGCCGAGACGGGGCTCGGGCCTGGGCTGCTGGCGCTCGCCGACCTGGCAAAGGGTGAAGCCCCCCGCGCTTATTATTTTGCTCGAACGCTACCTTGACTGTGACCTATAGCTGTTAATGATCCTCTGCCTTCGCGGCGGCTTATTTCACTTGGTTTTATAGCGAGCGCGGAGTTATCGGCGAGGGTGTCGGACCTCCTGAGAGATTGCGACGAGGCACGGAAGGTTGCGCAAGGCCTACAAGGAAGCTTGATGGAGCTTTCCAGACTTCTTACCCTCGCACGACAGGAGTGTCTTCCCAGAGATCAAGCACTTTGCGATACCCTGCAGACCTCAGGGCTCAACGTATCGCTACGAACTGATCAGGTGGGCTTGATTTATGTGCTATCGCTTAATCGAAATGCCCGCTTCAGGTTGACGCGTTCCTTTTTGGAAATAGAATTTTAATAATATTTTCATTTGAGGATTAGTTGAAAAACGTAGTCGTTAATACAAAACAGTTTGCGTTGTACCTTCAAACAGAACAGACGTATTACCTGCGTTGTTGCTATGGACAAAAGGTCAATTGCACCAATTTATTTAATTTATTTTGCATTTTTGCACTCAGAACTATTAATCTACGCAATTGTCAATGAAATGTAACCGCATGTAACAGTCAAAGTACGCATTTGAATATCGAAGTAAAAGGTCGTGTGTTCGCTCCGAATGTGCGACAAATGCGCGATAACAAATAAACTCTGATTACACTCAGACATTGGCCCCATCATCAACCTCTACTAATACATCTTCGACACCTTATCGATATGGTGTAATCGGAAACAATGAAGACGACACAACCGATGAAGATGACACAATGATACATGATAGCACAAATGAAAACAATGGAAAAACTCATGATTGGCAAGTAATCACTCATAAGAGAAAACGAACTAAAATTCAAACACAGTTAGAAAACGAGCCCCAAATAGGTTTCAAACATTATCGCAACTCCAAACCGACGATAACCCAACAACAAGTGATAACTCTAATAACAAAACAAACAGCCAACATAACATTCCCAGACCTCCCCCTATCTATGTATACGGAGTTGTAGATTACAAAAAGATGATTGACAGCTTTGCGGTTGTAGCTGCCGACGAAACACTAAATCCCTTCCAAATAATACCGTTAAAATCAATGTTCACGAACCTAGCATCTATAGGAAACTTGTACAGTACATGAAAGATGAAAATATTATACATCATACGTACCAATTAAAGCAAGACATAGCATACAGAATCGTAATAAGAGGCTTACACCACACAACAGAAGTAAGTACGATCCAAGAAGAATTAGCCAAAAATGGACACAAAGTGAGAAACGCAATCAATGGTAGACATACAAAAGAACACCTGCCACTCTTCTTCGTGGACCTTGAGCCACAAAATAACAACAAAAAAGTTTACGACATCGACTATATCAACAACACAAAAATCAAAGTCGAACCCCCAAAGCATAAAAATACTATAATACAATGCATGCGGTGTCAAGCGTATGGACATTCAAAAGCCTACTGCACGAAATCTTACAACTGCGTAAAATGCGGAGGTCCCCATGACTCTATATCATGTACAAAATCAAGAACCTCCCCAGCAGTATGTGCTTTATGTGGCGGTAGCCACCCTGCGAATTATAAAGGATGAAATGTATATCAAGAGCTATTAAATACAAGAAATAATAACAACAACAACTTATTTGACTCAATACAACAAAATAATTTAATACAGTTATTTACCGGGCAGCCCACGTGTTAACCTACCGATAGGAACAAACTTCCAGATCTACTTGACTTTGCGATAACCAAAGGTATCTCTAACATTTACTATAAAATAGAATTTTGTCTGGATTTGAGCTCTGACCATAGCGCTATTATAATAACGCTAAGTAAGCACACAATATCAAAAGAACCACTCTTGACTCTGTGCACAAGAAAAACTGACTGAGTACAATTCTAATACTTGGTAAATACCAACATTCAACTAAACTATCGGATTAAGGAACCGACTGAGATAGAAGAAGTAATCCAACATTTCACGACAGTCATTCAAGATGCAGCCTGGAAATCTATGCCCTCGACCACCAAAACCACACACAACACTGATATACCCTTGTACATAAAAGAAATGGTCATCGAAAAGAGAAGAGCACGAAGCAAGTGGCACCGATCCAGAAATCCACTCGATAAGACTCGCCTCAATAGACTAATTCATAAACTGAGAAAGGCCTTACAGCAGAACCGGAACGACACTTTCAACATCTACTTAAATAATCTCACGTCTTCGGATCTCTCGCTCTGGAAAGCGGCTAAAAAGCTTCAACCAACAGTTCCTATCCCCCCTCTAAGAAAACTTGATCGAAACTGGACCCAGTCTCACGAAGAAAAGGTACTAGCCAAAAGTACTAGCCAAACATTTAGCATCTGTGTTTACTCCACTTCCAAGTAATAATATAGAAGACGAGGAAATAGAGAACTATCTCAGTGCAGCCTGTCAGTTATGCTTGCCAGTCAACCCATTCACACCTGCAGAGGTTCTAAAAGAAATTCGACAAATTAAACCCTTCAAGGCACCAGGTTACGTCTAATAATCGGAGAAGTTCTGAAACATCTACCTAAAAAAGCAGTAGTTCTTCTAACCACAATATATAACAGTATACTGCATCTATGCTCCTTCCCAATCCAATGGAAGTATGCACATATTATAATGATAGCAAAGCCGGGAAAACCACCTACAAAACCAACCTCGTACCGGCCAATAAGTCTTCTGCCAACAACATCTAAAATCTTTGAAAAACTACTTCTCCATAGAATACATGAAAGCACACCCATTGATGAACTAATCCCTGAGCATCAATATGGTTTTCGACAATAGTACTCCACTATTCAGCAATGTCATAGAATAGTCAATACAATTAAAGTCAACCTAGAAGACAAGAAATATTGTGCCTCAGTCTTTCTTGACGTCCAACAGGCCTTCGACAAAGTTTGGCACGAAGGTCTTTTATACAAATTAAAACGATCATTGCCCAGCCAAATATACCGCATCCTCAAATCCTACATCCATAAACGTTACTTCCAAGTTAAAGTTAATGCCTTTCTATCTAACCTTTATCTGGTATGCTCTGGTGTCCCCCAAGGTAGCGTCCTTGGACCGTTCCTCTACCTAGTCTTTACTGCGGACATACCTGTAAACAATGATATCACTATGGCCACATTCGCTGACGATACGGCAATCCTGACTTCTGATGTAGATCCTATTTATGCTTCGGAAAAACTACAAAGCTACCTGCAGACACTCTAAACGTGGTTAAAAAAGTGGAAAATTAAGGTAAACAACGAAAAATCTACACAGATAACCTTTACTACAAGAAAAGGTGTATGCCCACAAATGATGATTAATAACTTCACCCATTCCAATAAAACTTGTAGTCAAATACTTATGGCTACACCTCAACCAAAAACTAAACTGGAAGGAACATATTAAAGCCAAAAAAACCCAACCAAACCTGAAAGTGAGACAGATGAACTGGCTGATAGGTAAACGATCAAAATTGTCATTGGAAAACAAACTTACCATATACAAGATAATTGTCAAGCCCATATGGACTTATGGCATTGAAATATGGGGATGCAGCAAACCATCAAATACTAAAATACTTCAAACTTTCCAGTCGAAAACACTCCGCATGATCACTGGAGCTCCATGGTATGTATCCAACCTAACCCTCCACACCGATCTTGGAATACTATTCATCAGCGAAGTAACTACCGTCCATGCAACTAAAGCAAAACAACGATATGCAGTACACACCAGTCCCAACATCAATTCCATGTACCGCCCTCCGCTTGTCGAACGTAGACTTAAACGAACGTGGTCACTGGATGGTACTCAATACAAGTCACAATTCCAACATAAAATTTACTAAATACTCTATGTATATTGTTGACTAGATTATAAATAAGCAAAATAAAAAAAATAAATAAAATAAAACACCTTATAAAATGTATCTAAAAAAGAAAATAGCAGCAGTAATACCACAAACAGCAACAGAACACCTACAATGCCTAATACCTAACCCCCTCTCCCAATTTCAATAAAATGATCAAAAACCTAACTACCAGTGCACGGCTCTACAAAACAAAACAAAAAAACCAACACTTTTAAAAACGTTTAGAAAACATATAAAACATCTAAATAGCAATAAAATAATTCATCACAGTTGCCAAATGAAACAGGACAGTGCATACATAGTCGTGATTTGAAATATCCATTAACATTATCAACTAACTAAAGCAACATGAACATAAGAAATAGAGTAATGAAACAACCTCTAATGATGTTCTACGTAGACCTTGAGCCAAAGGAAAATAACAAACAAATATAAGAAATACAGTAATTAGATAACATAAAAATAGTAATAGAACTACTTAAAAAAAATCCAGTGTACCAGATGTTAACTATACGGTCATTTTAAGACATACGTGGGCAGTCTGAAAAGTTTTGAGCCTAACATAGAAACAAGTATTTTTTCTGTAAAATTTAATTTTATTTTTTAACATACTCTTCTTCTAAGTTGGTACACTGTTTTCAGCGATAATCCAACCTCTTTAACACGTCCAGATAGTAGTTGGCATCTTATTCTGCAAAATAGACATCTACAGTTGCGATAACCTCGTCATTTGATAAAAAATCTCTGTCCTCCGGACCATACTTTAAGCTTAGGAAACGGGAAATAGTCGCTGGGGTGAGATCTGGTAAATATGCTACGTGGTCAATCAATGAATTTTTGGTTCAAAGCGGGCAAACGCGGGACCTAACGCGCCAACAGATTTCTCATGCCCAATTCTTCAGTCAATATATGACAAACGCGTCTTTTGATATGCCCACAGCCTTTGCTATCTCTAACTTTGATTCTCCGGACGTCCAGTACAATTTGGTGAAAGTTTTTGATGTTATCAGTAGAGGTCGCATTTGTTAGCTGTCTGGAAAACTCATCATCAGCCAAGCTGGTACGACCACGTTTAAATTCAGCCGCCCATCTTTTTATGGTAGCAAATGATGGAAAAACGTTTCCGTAAAGGCGTCTCACTCGGCTTTACTTTGCGTAAGCGTATTGCCTTTGAAATGCAAGTACTTAATTATGGCACGGTATTCGATTTTTCCCATTTTTACAAAAGCACTGACGACATCGACTGATACAAACTAACAAACAACAACTAAGCGTCCAAAATAGCTAAGCTTTTTACAGGTATCTTTATGTTGAGGTTCCAAACTTTTCAGACTGCCCACGTAGTGTACTAGACTTTACCAATGCGTTAAATTTAACGGGGGACATATGTCAGCCGATTGCAAAAAACCGAAGACCACAGCTGCTAAATGTGCTCTTTGCGATGGAGATCATACCGATAGTACGGTTTATAAGGACCTGCTTAATGCATGAAGAAAAACTAGCAGAAAAATGTCACATAGCCCAAAAAAAAAACCATCTATAATGGGAAAGCCCATAGTGGTGTTACCGTAATTAAGCGTAATACCGTATCTCACCAACGGAAAATATTAGACAAATAAACTACAGGCTACAATGATTCATATCAATGCTCAACCATGATCTTTTGACATTGCTGCAATGTACAGCTCACCAAGATTAGTACAGTACAATTAGTACAGTAGAATATGAACACTTTTTTAGACAACTAGCAGACAAATTCATCATAGGGGGGGATTGAAATGCAAAGCATATATACTGGGGAAGGAGTCGAGACTGTACATACCAAAAGGAAGAAATTTAAGACAAGCCATCAATAACTCAAACTGTTATTATTTAATTTCTTCGTCTTTAAAGGCATTTAGGACTATTCCATTGATTACACACTTCTATTATCACCACACAATAAATCGTCGACATGTTTCCAAGTTAACGTCACCAAAATTAACTGATGTCTTTTTAAAACCCACATAGATGAAAATCTAAGCTTAAATATTTGGCTAAAACAACCAAACAATATTAATAGTCTAGTATATTATCTCGCCAAAACTATACAGGCAACAGCACGAATGCCCTTCCACTCATATAAACCCAAAATTAACCCAAGGTCAACATCCCCGTGTATATACCTTTTGCTCAAAAAAAAGAGCAAGAAAATGTAAGGTAAAAGATGGTTAATAACTAGACAGGAGAAAGCAACAGTCTTTACCAAAAAACAACACCTTAACCTAATAATAACAATGACGATAATTATATTAAAAACTTCTTGAACGTCCCCTGCCTGACTATGTTACTGATTAAACCTATATGTTCAACTGCAGTAAAACAAGAAATCTCAATATGTAATAAGAATTAAGCTCCCAGCTTTGGTTCGATCATCGGTCAGACATTAAATCAACTACCCAGAAAAACACTAGTTTTGCTAACCATAATTTATAACAGAGTATTAAGATTTGCATACCACCCGATCACTTGGAAATTTACAGAAATAATAATGATCAATAACCCAAATAAACCTTCAAATACAGTTTTCTAGTACCGACCAGTAAGCTCGCTACCGATAATGTCTAAAACTTTAGAAGGGTTTCTGCTCAAAGGAAACTCTGAAGACACCGAAATAAACACAGTGATACCAATCTACCAATTTAGCTTCAGATAAAATCACTCAACTGTACAACAATGCCACAGGATCGTTTAAAACATTCTCACAAGCCTTAAGGCGGAAAAATTATGTACAGTTGCCTTCTTAGACGTTCAACAAACCTTTGACCGGGTATGGGACAAAGGTCTCTTATATAAACTTAAATCATTCTTCTCCGCATCTCACTATCTGATCCTAAAATCTTACTTTCAAGTAAGATTCAATACTGAAACCCCCAACTACTATCCTATAAAATCTGGTGTTCCTCAAGTAAATGTTCTAGGTCTACTTCTCTACTTAATTTTCACGGCCATAATATCCCCAAGTGAAAATCCTCAAATAACATCTGAATTTTCTAATCTTCTGATCTTACGTTAGAGGTGTAGACTGAAGTTCCAATCTATCATAATTTTAGCAGCTCCTTTCTTAAGTTCTTTCGGAGATCAATGGTATTTTAATGTCGCTATATAGCATCTGATCACATACTAGGAAGCATCAGCTATACACGTTGAATAATGGATAAGTTTGATTTATTAGTGCATCCCTAAAGTTTGAAATAGGCCTAATGCCCGATTTATTATCGAGTTGTGATGATTTTGGAGATTATGCTACGATAAAATTTTCATAATATTGTGGAATAACTGTATAGTCAAAAAATATGCTAATTAATATAAGATAAGTTGATTTAAAGAATGTCTTTGCTAACAAGATTTTTTGGGTACTTTTTAACGAAAAATAGAAGAGTTCGTAGTTTTATAAAGGAAAATTGGGAAAACGAATAATAATTAAACTGACTAGAAGCAATTGTATCAATTTGTATACAAAGGTGTTTAAAAAAATAGAATTTCCGTACCTAGGCATCCCTACGTTATAATTGATTAGGTAAAAGATTAACGATCTCAAAAAAAATGTGGGTTACTAATGCATTCTAAAAGACCAAAAATATTGAAATCGTACAGGCTGCAATCAACTAACAATTCAACAACTACAAGATGAGCTGGAAGGTCCAAAAACTAAAGTGTGTGAAATTTTGCTGATATGGAATGTATTGAAGAAAAATGTGTTTTTTGTCTACTGTTACCAAAGCAGGAGAAACATCATGCTGTATTTATTTCAGATTGCAGAACCAGATTTTCTTAAAAAGACTATGTTGGAGATAAAATGTGGAACTACGGCTATTTGGAAACAAACCTTCGGTCTTCTGATTTTCCATGCCCGAAAAAGTCCTTAAAAATCATTACTAGGTCAAAACCGTGTTAGAGAAGTGTGTGAAATTCAAAAGTGCTTTCTTTGAAGAAAAGTGAGGCTACATACAATGTTTCTTGCATCTCACATTATTCTTACTAAATATATAATTTTTCTGTTGTAATTTTGTGCATAATATGTCTTGATACCTTTTAAACAGATGAGGTATATTCGGATATATTCCTAATTTACTGCCTCTATTAAAAAATTCTGACTAAGACACCACAAACCAGTAGGCATTAATAGGACACAAACCCACCCATACCATGACCTATAATTGAGGTAATCCATCCGACGAAACATCAAATGTTTTGTTTTATTTATAGAATTTTTTTCTTTAAAAAATCCTAGAGAAAAAAATTGCTTTTCCCGGCGGTTTTTTTTTTAAACCGTGTCTAAATTCCTTATTATTAAGAGTTCAACGGAAAGCCTCTTCCGCTAGCAAACTGCAATTACGCACTATTCAAGCAATTTAATTAAGCACAATGAATTTAATTTTGACCGCGTCAGCAGCGATCATCAACCGTAATTGCTTTTAACACCCCCATCAAAAACATCGCTGCGGGGTTGCCGGAAATAGTTGACGGATCGGTTTTCGGGCAGATTTTCTAAGTTTTGCATACATCTGCATAAGCTCAATTTTTGTGGTTTAACTTTAAATTATTTATTAAACCTGTCACTTCAATTACCAGTTAAGATAAAAGTTTAATATAAAAATATTTGATACAATCAAAAGAATATTCACGTTTTGCGTTTTAATCTGTTTTTGTAACTTTTTCGTTTAGGGATTAAGCCTGTTGTATGAAATTTATTAACTCTCACAGCTCAAAAACAGCATAGAAGTTTTTATTTCAAAATTCTGAAAAATTTATTTTTGCAGATCAAACGTACTATACGACTGTGCTCCCAACCATCAGCCGAAATTTTTAAATTCAAGATTCAAGAGCTAATCAATTTGTTCTTCATTTTGTTTCAGTAAATGCATCGAAAAATTTTCTTGTTTAGTTATGTGCTTCATACGTAGATGAATCAAATATAAATCAGATTTTTTCCAATTACATAATTTCCTTCATCCCAACAAATAGATAGTTTCTTAATCACCGTACCGTAATATTAACATGGATGTGACACCAATGCATCAACAGTAACATGGTTGTCAAATCGCTATCCTTAAAATACTTCTTTAGTGGTCCAAACAAATGACGCAAGTTAATAAGTCTGGACTGTAGAAAAGGTGTTCCAGTGAAGTCCAGAATAAATCCCAATCTTTCTGTCGAGTTTCGACAAAGCACGATAACGTCTAAAATTATTTTTTTAAATTTTGATTCTATTTGTTAGACGAATACTACAGATGTTATACATGACATTTTTAAATAAGTTAACATATCTACATTGATATTAACCGAGTTTGTCTGATGGAGGCTAGTATTGACGCCCCTGATAGTCTAAGTAAGTGATCTTAGTTATCTTCCTTGTCTGAAATTAAATTTGGGAAAGCCTTCTCTTTAGCCTTTTAAGGATGTTACGTTGGCCAAGGTTGTAATATGTCACTCCTTTGCAAGGCATCATGGTGCTATTGATGTTAATAGATGGAGGATCAGATCAACTATTCTTCTTAGGGTAAATTCTTTAAATTGACATTTTGAGAGATTTATTTTGATGTTCCAGTTCTTGAGCCACTTTCAAAACTTGTCCGTTGCAGTTTGCAGTTGGTAAGTTACTTTTTCAAATTTGTATTTTGTGTTAGAATAGCTGTCATCGGAATAAATTGCTAGTAACGCTCGGATTACAAGGATGTCGGAAATGTGTATATTGAAGAGGAGTGGGCCTAGAATACTGCCTTGAAGCACTTCCTTTCATATGATCTTTGACAATCTTGTCAAAAGTTTGGGCGACGTCTAGGAAAATTGCGGTATTATAACGTTTATTTTTAAAACCGGTTTCAATGAGTTCGCTGATTCTTTAAAGTATATGATAGGTCGAGTGTCCTTTTCTAAAACCGAATTAGAACGATGGAAAAATATAGAGTGCACTCTATGTGTTACTTATGGTAGATAAGCGTAGATAACTTTTTCTAGAAGCTTTCAGATGGTAGTTAATGGGCTGGTAGATCGGTAAAGGACAGTTTGAGGTAGATAGCGAATGTTTCAGCTTTTTGGTTATCGATATAAGAGATAGTATTGACTGATTTAAGTGTTAGTATCTCTTCGGATCTGAAATTAAGATTAGGAAGGGCGACTTGAATTGTGGAAAAATGTGAAATGAAGTGTACTAAACGAAACTAAACAACTGAAGAATAGAACAAAATTTAACACCAAATAATAGAAGAGAAAATATAAAAGCAAAAACTGAAAACAGCTAACATAAACGTGAAATTTGCAATATAGAACTGAATCGTTACAAAGTCATATTTATTTATGTTAGTGCAAGGTTCCAAAATTAAACATATATGGACGCGAATAATTGATTGCATCCAATAAGACGGAAGAGAATAAAGTAACGCTAACGATATCAAAAGAAACTGATACAAATGAATGACACTAACTCAAATATCCAACAACAAAAGAATAAAATAAGTGAATACCTTAGAAAAAAAATTATACCCCATATGATAGAAGCCAGAAAAAAAGAATGGAAGGTGGAAAAGTTGGAGAAGCAAAAGGAAGATAAGACTGAAAAAAGATACAGCAAATAGACAAGAAGAATAACCCTTATTCTCTTCGTCAGTAGATCTCCTAGAGGCAGATTACGATTTTTCTGATTATTTTCCTCATCTCTGGATCGCCGAGGTCAATGTCAGCGATGTATTTGCGGTAAGAATGGATTGTTAGATTAGTTGGTGCATGAGGTTATGCAATAATCTTTTAGTTTTAAAACTTCTAGTTCGTTGCTAAAGTCTTTTAGTTTGACTTCGATGTGACTTCGATGTGACTTCGAGTGAGGCGAGAGAGTATAATTGGAGCTGTGATGTCTGGATTTGTTTAAGATTGCCGCTTTTGTACTGATGTTAGAAACGGTGTCTTCTTGGTTTCTGAGGACTGTGATGTTGCGGTCCAAAGTTTCTTGGAAGATATTTCAATTAAATGGTCCATTGATTAGTTGGACACAGAGCGGCTTGAGTTTGGGAAAACTAAAAAATGAGATGAGTACAGCCAGATGGTCAGAATTTAATTTAATTTGAGTAATTGGTTTAATAAAGTTTTTTGTAAGAACGATATTTAATATGTCCAATTGATGGTCGGCTCTACATGGACAGTTAAAACTTGAATTCCATATGTTGCTGAGTATTGTTTAAATCTTACGCCTGCGGGGTACTTGCCCTGCAGCCCTATGTTGTAAGCTTGCTGTTTAGATGTCTGATCACCCATATTGGTTGAGATGTGTTAATGTTTTGAATCCGTCTTCGTTTAATTTTTTGTTAGGTTGTTTGTAACCACTTAGGATTGTTACATTACTAGTCTCATTTAAATTTAACTTTCACTCCTATAATTTCTAAGTTGGTGTTAGAAAGATCTGAGATTGGATTATAGTCGATCTTTTGTTTGATAATGATAGCCACTCCATCAGGGGCTATCTAGACATTTTGATGGTTTCACCTTTAATTAGACAGATTTTCGTGATAAACTCTGTGTCTGGCCGAAAAGGCTATAAACGTTGATTGTTGGGTGGCTATGCTATTTGGATTCCAGTTAAGAATTATTAAGTTTTCGATTATTTGTTGCAGGTTAAGGTCCATTTAGGAATAGAATTGTGTTGACTAAGAACGTTTTGTTTGAGGAAAGTAAGGGGTTATCAGGTCGATTAAAGATTTTGATTATGTTATTGGAAAGGGTGGATTCAAATGGTTTGTGTGGTGTGCTTGTTGTTTAGGAACTTTAGCACTCAGTTTGGCGAATGTTTGGTTTTCATTGGCATAGACATTGTTGGAGTTGGTTCTATTAGTGCTTCTATTGTTCGATCGTTTTCATTGAAGTTCCTTGTAATGACTACATCCTCGATGGCTAGCTGCGTAGGTTTCGACACAATTTGCACATGGTTTTTCATTAAATTTTTTATTGCACGCATTTAACACATATTTATATGATGGTATTTTAAGATCGGTAGCATTGATGTATGTTTGTGACTTTCTTTCTCAATTCTATTGTGATGATGAAGTTGTACAAACACTCAGTTCTGTTGTGAAAATAGAGTGGTAAATATTTAAATTTGAATATATGTTTGGCTTTGTCGCTATTTGTTAGTTCGATTGCACATATTGGTAATATTTTTTTTATCTTCTGTTAATAAACGAGTTGTGTTGATAAAAGCTTTCTAATTTCTTCTTCGGTTAGCGATGACGAAGGTTTCTTATTTGGGTTAGGGAAACTGTGGTAGGGTAATGTGGAATTCTGTAAAGATACGATAGTCGTTCTATTTCGTTGTATTTAGACTACTCATTGGTGAGAAGGTGGCTTAGTCATGGTTTTAATGTCTGTCAACAGCGCAGGTAGATGGGTGGTATTTTAATTTTGTTTACAGTTGTTGAATACTGAGGTACGTCATTTTTGGATTATTGGTTTCTGCTCTCCTCTTCAGCGTTATGAGATAAGTTGAAAATTGGTTTTGTTTTAGTAGTTCATTGGTTGACCAAAGATATCTTTTTTGCGCATCATTAATGGGTGGTGTTAATTTGCGCTTGTACACTTGATTTGCAAGTCGGTTTTATTATTAAATGAATTTAGGATGAGGCTCGTAATCGTTGTGTTTAAAAAAATAAACAAATTGATAAATTGAACTCACAAAAATATGGCTATTAATTATCTAAAATTACCTAAGTATTACTATAGCCCATTCTGATCTCAGAAGCAATTTCATCAACTGATAATTGCCAGTTATTTTCAATAAGGTAGCAAACAATACAATTATCCTCCTCGGTCGCGTTGGCCCTTAGACGATGCGGTAAGAATACTATCCCCAAACTATCTATTTCGCTCTTCTCTAAATCTTGAACGGTTTGATGATCTTTATTGTGAGAAATACGATAATAATTCATTGTGCAATGAATGAGGGTGCCTATCATTCAGATAATATAATAATTTTAGACGTCCCTACCTGTAACACACAAAAGTGCACCCTCTCCATTTCCTTCGTGATCTCTAAAAAAAGCAGTTCTGTTTTACACCTGATTCGCGCACCTACATTTGGACTAAAACATTTGTTTGCTCGCTAATGAAAAACGCACCCTAAAAGCGTTTCCAATCAATTCAAAACACAAACAAAAATGTGCTTTGCCTTCAATTTGCACAGGACAGGATGCAGCTTGGCTTGCCTTTGTGCATTTCAGATTTTCGGAATTTTCATTAGCTGCCCTTCCGGCAGCACTTGCACGCGATAGTCGTGAAGAGTAAACGCTGAATTTCCGGGCAGCACCGGAACTCGGCTTTATTACAATTCGGTCTGCGGCAGCAGTCCGGGCGCAGTTTAATATTGCCTCCGTGCAATTGCGGCGGTTTAGCCATATCGCGATATCAAACAATGAAGGAGATCGCCGTGATTTATCGCGGCTAATTTCCAGCATACTAATCCGGTGCATCCGGCAGTTTATCGACACGGAGTTGGCCGCGAGAAGCTAACGGCGTTCCGTTTCAGCTGGCCTCCGACGAAAATCTGCGCCAGTTGCGAGATTTCGGGGAGAAGGAGGACTTCAACAGGACCGTGGAGCTCGCCCGCCGCATGTTTGAAGGGCTCCCAAGACGTGTCTCCTTGGAGACCGCCATATCCAGAGCAGGTGATATACTATCACTTTGTGTAATATCGGCATTACGCCGAATACTCGCACCTGCTTCGATTTTATCGGTATTGCTTTAGGTTTCAGGGCAGTTTTATGGCGTTTTTACTGCGCTCCATTGAAAAATATTGTCTCGACAGTAAAAGTTCCGAATCAAACGTGAACTTTTTGAATAAAGTTTATTATTTTTTTATTAAGGTCATACGTAACAAAAATTTAAGACCCATTTCGGCAATAATGTTCTTGTACTAAATTTTTTTCAGAATAACTACTAAATATATTAAAGTGCAACCTATTATTTACCTCAATTTAAAATCAAAATTTAATAAAAAATAACCAATGAAAGCTAAAAATTAGCAACTGATTCACCTCTACCTACATGTTTCTAAGACTTTCAAGGCTTTTTTTATTGTATTCTACATTTTATAAAAAATGCTTAGAGTAATGAGCTGCGTTTAGGATAAAGAAAGTTAAATTTTGCTTTTTTTGAGAACACCATTTTATTTTTTAACATAATCTTCATTTATGGCCATACTTAATTCAATGACTTTCCAATTTGTTCAAGCCACCTCAAAGTCTGCAAAACTCTCAATAACGGCGGCTGTGGCATCCTCATTAGGCAAACATTTTTCCACTAAGCCCAGCCTCCAGATATGATACTAAAAAGAAGTTAATTAGAGTTAAATTTGCTAAATGAATAAGGGGTTAGGAATAACCTTAGCGGCAAAGTTCATTGAAAAGTAGGATGAACGCCTCTGATACACTTACCTCCTAAAACTAACGCTTCATAGTCAAAATGGCACCTTAATGATCTTCTTCTCCCCTTAAATATTGCACAGATAAAGAAATAAGCTTTTTACTATTAAACAAAAGAAAAATGGTTAATCGAACAGTTAACCGAACCCGTCAAAAATATATTAACCTTTAGTATTTTTGCCGTGACTTTTTCGTCTATTTATATATTCCGCTAAAATTTTCAGGGAACCTTTTTCGATGTTTTCACACGACTGCTTAAGAAAACAACTGAACTGAAAAAACCATTAAATAAAAACACCGGAATAACTCTAAATGCCTGGGAATCAATTAAAAGTGCACAACAACAGTTGCAAGACATGGAATCAAGGAGGGTATGAATGAAGAGGAAGATCGGGGGATTGGCTGAACCAGTCGAGGAGAGCAAACCGAACATGCTTCAAACGATGTTCGGGGTTATTGTCCTGTTGTAAAATAAAACATCTGCCCCATGTTCTACATAGCATGTACAGGATGTCCTCATATAGATAGCGATCTATAATGACGTAGAGACTAGAGACACAACCCCAGACCATAACAATTCCGCTCCTGTGCTTCGTCTTGGAAATCTGGTACTTGGGATTGAAACGAGTGCTTTGAGAACGACGAATCCACTGAATTCCGTCCATTACGAATAACACGCACTTGCTTTAGTTACTCCAGAGCACATTTTTCCACTCTTTCCTCATCCAGTTTATGTGTGAGTGCAGCAACTCCACGCGCGCCTTCCTGTTTTTTTCAAAATCATCGACTTCTTAACCGAACGACGTCCATTGAGTCCAGATTGCTGGAAACGACGACTGATAGTATGAACAGATAGTTTCGAGTCCAAGGGCGAGACATATCGGCACCGTGAGGCGGGTGCTGTCACGGACCATACGAATAACGTTCGTGTCAAAGACTTTCAAGGTAGCCTTGAAACGACCGACCTTAAACTTCTTCACAACACAGCTTTGGATTCTCCAGCGCTTCAGCAAATGGAAAATGATGCTCTAGTGGAGGTTGAACTGTGCTGCAAACTAACAAAGAGTTCAACCTTGGACATAGCCATTGGATATCTGTGGATATGTTGCAGAAGCTAAACTGCTTACCCATACCTTAACCTTACACGACCATTATCATTTAAAAAATGCAAAAAAACAATAAAAGTGACGCAAGAGTCAATAAAATGGTTATTTTCACTGATTAGAGTGATTTGCATGCCATTATTAGCAAGCGTTTAAAAAATCAACATTTTCATTCCCATAATTGCAAAACAGGTGTCAAAACATTAGCCAAAAATTTTGAAAAATTTATCAGCACATAAAAAGGTTATGGGAGAAATACCAAAAGTTGATATATTTTTGACTAGTACTATAAGTTACAGAAATTTTTCAGACTATTTTGGCAAAGTTTGGTGTAGCAACACCATGGGAATTGAAAAATCTAGAAAATCTTCTTGGAAATTATAGCTCATCTAAGAATCAATCAAAAAATGACTCGGAAGGGTAAAAAATAAAATAAGATTTTTCTTTTTTACAATAGCTCAAAAGCAGAAAATGCGTTTGAAAAGATGTAGATTGGCCAGAATAACTCTTGATCACAATGGCCATCGCCATTCCAGCCAATAGTTTTTGCTTTATTCAGGACGCTTTTATCTTTCGTTGTCCACTGTTTTGACAACTGGTTTGTTTCTGGTGTAAATCAGAGAGTCCATGTTTTATCTATGATAATGGATAGTCCAAAAAGTCATTTAAATTCCACCTTAATCTGGCCAGCCTTCCAATTTTTAAATGGTAGCGCATTATCAATACATCTTTTTTTGACAAACCTATAGTGGCAAAAAAAGGATTCAAAAATAATTGGGATTTTAATGATTTTCTCTTCACTAATGATTTATTAGAAAAAAATTAGTGCACATTTTATTAGACATATTTCTCTTAAATGCCTTAGACGTTTTTTTATTCCAAAAATTTTCGCAAAAAGCTGATCGAAGCTTGTTATTAGAAGACAACTTCTTTTCTTGTTTCTTTGATTGCTACAAAAAAAACGTAGTAGCTTGGTGCACATCCAGTAATTATAAAGTAGTATCAGAATCTGCGAGGTGTCGACGGACATGTGGTCGTGATGAAACAACGCTCTGCATTTACTTTTTCCGTGGCGGCGTTTCTGAATACGTCGGCGTAGTCACGCCAGTGTGTCGCGATACAATTCACTAGTAATTATTTCACGACAAAATAACCATTTTATAAATAAGAGTCTCATCAGGACAGTCTCTCGCCTTCTTGAGACGAGGGCTACCAACCAATGCGGTACCGTTCCATAAACTGGGTTTTCCGGCGCCCCGTGCTGTGAACAAACACACAAAAAACTCTTCTAAATTGACGCTGTACATTTGCAGCACAGACTTTTGTCATCTTCAAGTCTTCATGGATGATAGTATGCAAAGCTTCACGATGCAGATCTGTAGAGTTTGCCAGCGTCCCCAATGTGATTCGCTTAGTTGGCAATATCTAGTTGGTCATACACTGAATGTGTGCATTCCTACAGTCAGTTAAGTAATAGCGTGTTCGGGTTAATGTGGAGAAAAATTTATTTAAAAAAAATTTCACATACATGAGTATATTGTATTCTATCAGAACAACGATGTTATTGTATCAATAATATGTCCAATCATCACCAGCGTCGATAATTGCCTAGAATCTTCGATGCATGCTTTCGACCATATTTACGGTATATTCATCCGGCAAGAACCTCTACGGCGGATTTGTCGTGTTAACTGCTTCAAAATCCACAAAGATTGTCCTTGATGTATGCCCACATATTCTCAATCAAGTGTAACGATGCCAGACTGCTCTTTCCACTTGATGCAAAGCTTGCTGCGGTGTTTGGGGTTGTTGTCCTCCTGCAGAACCTACTCTTAGTTTTCCTTAATGAACCAACGTTCAGATCATTTAGGTTGTACCTAAACAGATATAACGTTCCAAAACCCAAATTTGAAAAGTAGCCCCAAAGATGCACTTTTACTGGGTGTTTAATGGTCTACTGCACTAACTTGTTAGTTGAGATTAACCAGGCTCGTGAGGCGATATCACATCCCCAAACAGAAGCTTCTTGCGTAAAAATTACATTGCTCCAATCTCGGCCGATATTGTCCCTTGCCCAAGAGAGTCGCTTCGTTACATTATTTTCACCTAACAAAGGTTTCTTTACTGAACTACGGAATTTTATATCATATACACGGAGATGGTTTCCGATCGCTACGTACGATATATCTACACACTTTGTCTATTGCGCCATGTCATAGACTGTTTTTGTCTCCTTATATGCTGCATTCACTTACTGACGAATGTTTGCAACTTGTTCATGTAGTTAGTTGCATGAGACATTTTCGGACGTGTCCGTTGGGTACAAAGATTCTCTCTATCGACTCACGAAAGAATTAAGGTAATACCTTTTACCGATTACTAATTATGCTGAACACGCTCTTACTTAACTTAGTATACACAGGACTACTAATCTAATACGAATATTCAAAATAGCACTCTGTACCCCCAAAAAAACTACACCCATGATTGTCTGCTTCCATGATTTTCCGTTCTATCTACAACTACAGTCGCGGTACTGCACTACCTTTTACACTGTGGTGTATCTTCACACATTTCAATCAAAGACACAATCAAAGACACAATCGAAGTTTCGAGAAAAAGTGACAACCATTTTTTAATGTCCTAAGTAAAATAAAAACATTCCTTTTAGTTCAAATTTGACACTTTCTTATTGGAAATTGTGGTGCCATCTCGTATAAATTTCCCCATATTATTACGTGATTACCATATTTAGACCCTAGTTGTACAGCTTGATGTTGCTAAATTGATATTTACTGTCGAATTGCAACTAATAAAAATCTTTACCACATGAAACGGCCTCTCAATTAGAGCCGCTAAATTATTCATTGGCGATAAATTGAAAATCGGTTACACAAAGCGTGGAGGTACTCGCCGCCAGATGAATTCTGGCAATTAATCAAAGATTTATATGAACTTTTAAAATAGTGTTACATGAGGCGGAAAACTCCGTTCTGACTTGCAAAAGATGAATATTTGCCAAACCAAGCATTTCCATTTATGATAACTCTGCGGGGCTGTTCCGCGCCATCAATCATTTCCTATTATTTCTGTTGCACGTACTTCGCGGATTAGGGTCACTTTTCGAATGAACTTGTTTCCGGTTTTCAGTGTATGCACACGAAAGCTACAGTATAGTCATTGTTTAATTTAAAATAATTTTTATAAAATATAAAATACAATATTATAGAAGGTCATTACATAAATTCAATTGTTTTTTGACTACTTAACTGAAACCGAGTCGTTTTACCATTGAATCTTAGAGTAATCATTTGTATGTTTTTTTTTTTTTTGGTAAAAACTCGATTACTGGGGTGATATACCTTTTGACACTGCAAATTTAACTTATTCCTCAAATAAGTAAAGATTTGAAAGATTTCATCTTTCATCAAAACGGAGCTTCATCCCATTAGCATCTAATTGTTAGGTGTTTTTAAAATCTCTACCTCCAGCTCAATAAGAACCTAACATTTTTCTTGTAAGGGTTCGTAAAGAAAGGATTTAACAACCTTGGACGGCCTAAAAAACCGTACCACACTATTACTATAATCTTAGTGACGCTAATCAAACATTTATAACGTATAATTGTATATAACTTACATCACATTTATTACTACTTACAAAGTTAAGTCCCACTTTTTAAATCACCCTGTATACGATAACAGTTGTTACCATAGAGGATTGCCGTCTAAAGTCTCATAGACACTATAATAGAGAGCATGTTTTTTACAAAGTACGGAAAACCAAAAATTAATCTTAAGAGCAATGACGAGGCATGGTGACGTTTAATTCCTCTTTACAGTCACTCTGTGATGTTAACTCCCTTCTTTTAAAATATTTCTTGGTAAAAGATTTTAAGTTACCCCAGAACTCTCCAAACCTAACTAAAGCTCCGTAAGCTTTTTGTGCGGTAGTTAAGTCGCCCTCTGCAGTTTTGCTTCATCTAGATCCCATCCAGCTAAGTGTGTATTTATAAAACAACATTTTTGCCCTTTTTAGTTTGTGTAAAGAGTTCGAGTTACTTTTGGAAATTATAATTGATGTTGTCAGTGAGTTCTTTTACGCAAAAATTTTTTTTAATATCTTTTAACTTATTATATTCTTTCTTAGTTAGATTTTTTTATGTATATCTTATGCTTTGTCTGGTTTCTCATTTATTAATCTTTTAATAGTGTCTGTAGCTTGTACCAAGAAGTTTACTAGGACAATGATTAAATAAGTCAAATTAAAGTCTTCAAATTCTGTCTACTTTTCTTTATTAGGCTTTTGCTTGTTAGATTTTCTCTTAAAAGTCTTTAGCTTTTTCTCTTTTATTTTGTTTCTTTAATCTTTGTTCGAATAGTATCCAATATTTTTCTATTTAGATAGTGTTTGGTGCAATTAGATCGGTTATCCTCCTTTGTGTTTATGAATAAATAAAATGTTGACTTTAGTTTACTTCTCGAAAATCTTTTTCAAGATTTTTTTAAAGTGTTCTCGTTTATCTTTTGCATTATAAAACTGACAGTCTAATAAAGTTAAAACCATCTCATTTACATAAGGTTTGTCATTTCCAAAAATGTCTGTAGAGAATACCTCATCTTCATTATTTATACTTTTAAAGCTGCAGTTTTCTGTCTTACCAAACCTAATACATATATTTTTTTATTTTGCCAGTCTCTTCTAATTTGTGTAGAGAAACTTTTCAGGGCAGATTTTACTATGCAGATTAGTTTTTTAGTTCTTTGATACTTTCGCTTCCATTTTTCTCTTTTTGTTATCTTTATCTGTCACGTGTGTTTCCTTTCAATTCGCCTAGACACTGTAGTATGATTTTATTATAAAGATTTAATTTAATCTATTGGTTTATCCATTCGTTGCGCTTAAAGTTGAATATGCCAATCACGTTTATGCTATTGCTGTTTCTACTTCGATGGTGCTTTTGTTTGATGTTACACTCGAGGTGACTTCTTCCCATAAATGAAGGACAGTCATAGTCGCCTAACATACATGTTGTTTCATAAATAGTGTCGGTTTTAATAATACATGCAAAGAGCAATAAAACAATTTTTTGTTTAAATCTTGTCTACTTGGATGCTATGTTGCAAATATCTCTGTAAAAAAACTTTTAGTTTTCGAATTGAATAATAATTTTCTTCAATAAACAGATTTTCAGGCTACGAAACGGATAGTACTTGTAAGGTAAAACAGAGAGAATGTTGTTTGATTGTCCAGCGTGGCTAACTAAATATAGTCTAATAAAGTTGCTCAATCAATTAGTTATTTATTTTGAGTGTAGATTTCATTCACTGCACTAAAGCTCAAAGCTCTAAGCTCATAAAGCCTCATAAAGCAATTTACTCCAACAGGCCTATATCTTTAAAGAAGGTTAGATTACAGTTGATGGACGCAACCGCAATTTCATTTGCTTCTACATATTGAGCTCCAAAATACTTGGATCTTGGACTCTGAAGACTGTATATTCACATAAGACGTGCAGTGCTTTTCTTTTTCACGCAGCCTTTAAGTTGGACCATTAATAACAAGCATTGTATTAAGATGCTTATTTTTAGATTTTTTTGTTCTCTTTCTGAACGGAGACATCATTAGTGATTTACAGTGGGTCTTGGATAATCCCTTTTTTAATTAGATTTAAAAAAAACCGCAGATCTTGCTAGTAGATCAGCTCTTTTGTTACCTTCATAACGATGTTAATTCCCATTCTATTGTGCACTTTCTAATGATCACTTATTTTTATTCTATATACTGCTGCTACCACTGAGTAAAATAGAAAAAGTTTGTTTTCATCAAGTTTGTAGGCGTAGATAGCATCGCCTCAGTTATCCCTACGCGTAAGGTAGTTTATTCAACTCGTTGATCACCACTTTGATTCTGGTTTTATGCCACCAGAAGCTAGAGGCATATTTGGATAGTGATACAACCTATAAAACTATCCTTAGTTTCAGACCCCAAGTCTTGCATGGTGTTCCTCTACAAGACAGTAAGGTCTTTGTAGCTTAAGGATTGAAGCTCAGTTTGGTATCCAGTATGACGCCCAAGTATTTGACTTCTTTCTCTATACGTATTGACTATTAGCTGGTTTGTATTTTTCTTAAGTCCTGACGGTTTCTTCTAAGTGTCAATAAGATAATTAACGTCTTGTACGTATTAACTAAAAGTCCTTCGTTTAAACAACGACTCTTCACGCTTTTTAAGTCTTGTTACATCTAGTTTAATATAACTCCTCCATTTATTTATTTATTTACTCAGCTTATCAATAAAATATAATTTAACATACTTTAACAAACAAATGTAAATGTTTGACTTTAATATCAGATCTCTGTTCTCAAAGTACTGCTTTTAGGTTCAAACAAATGGTTACCGTAGAGCGATAAGTCCAGACTATGTTGGTGTAGTTTAGAACAAACCCTCACAACAAATCACGTATTTTCCGATAATATGCGAATTTTTTTCATCCAAAAATTAACAGTAGTTACTTCAAAAACAATTTTAGCACTAATTCTCGAGAAGATAGCTAACAATATGAATATCCTACTCAGTTATACTGGTTCGCAGGCTACATCAATGACCTTCGATCTCAACTGCTTTTCAATTTCCAAACATCGTTTATTCTACGCGTACACTTGAGTTTTCTTAAGAGTGTTGTCCCCAAACTATACCTTAAGTATTCCCAAATTTCGGACGGTTTTATTCTCTGTTCTAAATAACTTCACAATAATCTATTACGCAATCGAATGAAAGTACTTCTTGCCTTAATATCGGGATACTAATAGAGAAGTCTTCTATACTCTTCTAATGTAAAACAAATACTAATTTTTTAACTTTTTAACAACCGCACCTTTATGCGATGGCCTTATATAGTAACTATAATAAAACCGATGAATTTTAAAAAAAGGTAACTTATACCTTTGTTTTGAACGCTCTAGTTTTAAAGAAATAATGAGCAAGAACTTCGGTGCTTAGCCGTATTAAACTAACAGTTAAAATAGCTAGCCATTCACTAGAACTTTCGCGTAGCTCCTGGGTAATTTTCGAGCAATCCAGCAAGCGCAGCCCAGAACAAGCTTGAACAACTGAAGTTTTCGCTTACTTCGTAGCTTTATTGGTGGAAACTGCGGGTTTAGCAAAATCATCCGCTTCGATTATCCTGTGCTCGGTCAGGGACAGCGAGACACCTAAATCGGTTATTTCTGGATGCTCCGTGCATGCATCGATGCTTACAATCGCAGTGATAATCAAAATACATTTTCAGGCCTCAGGAGCGTCCTGAACAAGCGCCGCGGCGAATTGTATGATGCAGTTCGGTCCCTGGAGGAAACGTCAGGGTCCATTAAGGGGAAACTGAGTTCAGCCAGAAGCGGCGTCCTGAAAGAAATTCAAACCGCCGTCGCAAGAGACCTGTGGCGCTGGCTAAGCGTGCTCGGTGAGTCAATGTGTAAATAAGAATGATACATAGCATGCTGGGGAGGCGCGGCCGAATTTGGGGTGCTGTCTTTCATTCCAACGATATTTCTCCGCTATAGCAACAGATGAATTTGTTGGGTATGATCGCAATCTCTTTTTATCCGCGCGATTTTCATTTAGCTTTGTTTTCGGACATTCAACAAGTTGTCAGAAGAATTTTATAACAAATTTTTGTGCTTAAAGCTAAATCAATTAATAGTTTTTACTGAAAGTTCCCTCTCAGAAGATTGCTTTTGCCTTAAGTGCATTCACATTCGCTTCAAAAATGTGGCACATTTAATCTACCTAAGACACATAAATCAAGAACATAAAACAAGAAGTTAAAAATATTTTAAAATCATTTCCCCCACCCCTTTGACCTATCTTGTCGAGTTACAAACTTAGTAGCTATATTAGCCAAATAAACATGTGTGAGTATGTGTGAAAGAGAGAGAAAGACGAAAGATTAGAATAAGTAAGTGAAAACAGAAAAGTATCTTGTAGGCACTAAACCCGCTGCTTGCTGTGTTCTTAATTAGAATTAGCTAATTATTAAATAACTCTGAAATATTTACTGTTGCATTTCCACAACCCCAAAATCGAGTACAAAAATTATACCGAGCTCTTGTGAGTTTATTTTCACATTTTCCCTGTTCACTCTTTCCCGAAATGCTCGAAAAGCTCGTATAAGTATTGTGATGGAAATAAAACTACTTTTATGCCAGTGTGCCTTCAGAAGCAACAGTCAGCCAATTAAATTCCAAATCGTTTATTGCAAGATGCTTTACGTATTCAGTAAACCTGTCAAAAGTCACTTCATAAATAATATAGCTTTGACAAGCCATATTATATAAAAAATTATTTATATATACAATAATAAAAACATTTGTATAAGAAATATTAAACGTAACTTCAATATTTTTTAAAGTAAATCGTGGAATCTCACATATTTGTCTAATGTAATCTTAAATTTGCGGCGACTTTGGGCATCTTTTTTGACTAGGCAAACCGGAAAACTTCCATTAAAACTACTAAGCGCTTGGTTCTGTTCACTGCCTTTTCAATAGATTAGGTTCATTGGAAGTAATCTAAACCAAACAATTAACAACTTTTTTCTGTTCTGAAAACAGTAGCTATAGAACGAATTTTCTGAAGACGATCTTCTCTCGAAATTTCACGCTTTCATTTTTAGAATCCTCGATTTTTCTTCTAATTCTTGGGCTGTCAGTCGCCGATTCTTGTTAATTATAGTCTATACACATTTAAAAATTTTCCGGTGTTCTGCTCATTACTACTTTACCAGAACCTGGATCACTTTCAACAGATTTCTAGCCATCTCTAGATCGTTTGTACCATGCGTTTATTTGCGCTATAATCATTGCAGTTTCCACAAACAAACTTTCCAGTCGCCAATCCTTGTTAATTAAATCCCGGACACGTTTAATATTTTCCGGTTCTGCGCATGGTAATCTTCCAGAACGTGAATAATTTTTAACAGATCTCAGTCATTTCATAACCTTATTCGTACTGCACTCATTGCATCTTTCTCGAAAGCCTTCTGAATCAATCGAATAATTTCAGCTTCATATGTAATTTTTACGAATTCACTGCTCGACTCGTCTAGTTACTTCAAATTCACGATCACACACTACATAAATCTCAACTGACTCGACCAATGAATTCATCCTCATTTACGCATGCGCATTACAGTTTACTTTAATGATCAGTCAATTTACATTGCGGCCACACAAACCATTTTTATTATATTAAATTTGGCTCAATATTTTCTAGACATCACATATATCCTCTTTGTTTCCATTTAAACATATTTAACCCTACCGTCGCATTGACCACAACCATAAAATCAAAGCTCGTTAACTCTGTTCTGCAATGTTTGTTGCAAAATGTTAAGACTGCTCTTAATGACGTCATGTTAGTGTTAAATATCTGTCGAAAAAAGAGAACATTTATGGAATGAAGCGTTACTTAGAACATCAGAAAAGCCAACACAGCCAGATGCCATAAAATGATAGCACTTATTTTATGAATTCAGATACCATCCCTGTACCACAGACGTACCGCTAATCAAGGATTTGATTCTTCTGACATTTCTACAATTCTTTCAAATTTATTTTGTTGCTGAAAACAAAAACAAAATGCCAGTAAAATAACTGCAACGTATGATAACACTAAATGCATTAATAGGTAAAAACCAACTTTGAGGAAATACTTCTAAATTAAAAACACCTTGTGCTTACTGAGAATTTTCCTTATCCGGTCTGCAACCTTATTAATATAAGGTAAGAAAGCTTTGCCTACGGTGGCCGATTTCGGTTATATTTTGCGTGCGGACTGGTTAGGTTTGGTTGCTCTATTTATCTCCTTCCTCAAGTAGCCATTTCCTTGTAAAGCTTGTTCAAAATATTTCAATTCCTTCTCTAAAAACTGTGGTTGACATTTACCTACGTTGTATTCGGTCTACGAATGTTTTCACAGCCATTCTTCTTTAACTTGCGTGGTGATTCGGCTGCATATGAAGATATTTGTCCATATGCGTGGGTTTTCTGTACACGGCATGTTGTAAATGTCCATTCTCCAATCTCAACACCTGTACGTCTGAGAAAGCAATCTTATCGTTGGATTCCAGTTCCATGGTAAACTGTATGCTTGCGTGTATAGAATTAAATGCTCTACGTGAACTCAAGTATGATGAAACTATCATTGTCTAACCAGCAGATAAAGGTAATGCCACAGTTTTACTAGCACAGGAGGACTACACAAATAAGATGACCGAATTGCTCGATACGAACACTTACACCGTGCTCAAACGCAATTCCACATTGCGGATACTACGTGACACGAGAAAACTGATAAAGAATTCCTCTCTGAATCACACCATTAAGATGCCATTAAGACATAAAAATTTATGGGTATATTGCTTATATGAAGTAACCCCTCCCCCCTCTGATACAAGATATCAAAAATTCCACCCTACGGTTGCGCCGATTTTAAAAACGGTTGATTACAGGACGTTCCGTTTTGGTATGTACTCTTTATTAAAATTTATGAAACTTGTACTTTACCTACTTTCAAACTCCAAGAGAGTAAAACATGAGAAAAGCGGACTAAGGGCTAAACTTTTAAGCTCTTCTTAAATATGGAGAGAATTGAATTACTGATATTTTTAAATTTATTTCCACAAGGGGCAATTTGGGGTTGCGATATTGAAACCCAGAAACACTATGCATGCACTACACCTTTAGATGTAAAACAGAACAAACTTTTTATTTTCGTGTGAACGATTGTTATAGTGGTTACATAAAAAACTCTAAATTATAAAAATTGATAAAAAATGGGGCAACTGTTTATTTTCATTATTCAACCTTTCCTTGTGGTATTCATCCCCTAGAAAATTAAGTGGAAGTAAAGTATTACAACCTAGAAATTGTATAAAAATTAAAACGTAGGTGTGTCTGGTTATCGATTACCGTGAGAAAACTAAAAACTACAACATGTGACATAAGATTAATCTGAAAATTGAATAGTATTTCGTTTTTAGTATTAGTCTAAACTTAAAGACTAAGTACATTCCCAAGAGAAAGAGGTTAGAGTGAGATATTAAAATACAAACATATAAAACGTGCCATACGTAATTTTATATGGAAATGAACGAGTTGTGTGATGTATCGCTAGACACCATTTATAAATTACCTTTTTTAACTGATCATATAATAAAAGTAAACTAGGTAATGTGGGATGTTAAAAAGAAAAGACCAAACCTCGCAAATAAGTAAGAAGAGCATGTAACATATCATTAGGTGAGGAGAAAGAGAAAACAAAGAGAAGAGAGAGAAAAAGAAAAAGAAAGAAGACTGATTAAGAGATGGAGAAAAAAATAAGAAGAAAAAGACAGAAGAGAGCAACAAAATGTTTGAACTTGCTTGTACGTGTAGAAATATCTTAGTCTGTGTTTATGTTGACATTTCTTGTGTCCCCACATTTTGTTATTTTCTTTGTCTCTAAATTTCATTGTCTTTTAGCCTAATTAATTTTACTGGTATGTCCATGTTCTTAATTTCACTTATAAGTTGATGTATATTCACACTATCGAAAGCTTGCTTGACATATATAAATATGATGTAGCTCAATATCATATTCGTATTCTTTTTCAATAATTTGTATCAACATATGTATTGCGTCGATTACTGATTTAACCTTCTAAATCCAATTTCTCCTCCGTGTATTTAGTTAGTTTATTTCTTAATGTTGTTGTTAGTATCTTGGATGTCGTATTTAGCAGCGTAATGAGTCTGTCATTTTTGAAGATTGTTATTATTAATCCATTTCTCTGTCTGTATTTTTTTCTTCTCTCTATATTTTTATTATTAACTTATATATTCTTTTAGCAATTTTTCTCCTCCACTTTTGATTAGTTTATAGCTTATTTCATATAACCCACCTGCTTTGTTTACTTTTAATTGCTTTAATACTTCTGTAAACCCTTCGTAAGTAGATGCTTCTTCCTCGATGTCTCTATCGTGTCTTATTTCTTCATATACTTCTGTTTCTATAGCAGCGCTGTGCAACTTCGTAAAATGCGCCTCCTAATCTATTTTCTTGGTCTTGGGTATTATTTTTTTATTAGTAAACTGCTGCTTAATATGTTGAAAAGTTTACTTTTATCTTTATTATGTATTCCAGTTCCTGCATTAGTGTACTAATTCAATCCGACATTTTTCTTTGTGTCTTTCTTTTGTGCTCGTCTATGCCCTCTTCTGCTCGTGTTTTTAGCCATTTTCGTCTTGCTCTTATTTTTCTTCGCTTTTATTTTGGCATTTTTTGCCTAACCACTCTTTTGGTTTGCCCTTTTTGCTTAGTCTTATTGTTCCTTCTGTTTCTTCCAGTATATTATTTTCTATTGCTGTATTAAATTCTTTCTTTGGTTTTCCATGTTTAGTTTTTTTAACATTCCCAGACGCCTCCTCTTTTACCGTCTTCCATGTTTTCAGTATTTTTATTGTTGCTTTTACCCGTATGTAGACTATGTCAACGTTTGCTCCTTTATAAGATCTTACATCTTATGATATCGCATAGTATGTAATCTATTTAGTTTCCATCTGTTTTACCTAGTAAGATTTGCGTTATATTATGTTTGTTGTGTATAAACATCGTACTTATATGGTTTTGTCATTGAAGTTATGTTGCACAGTTTCGTTCCTTTGTCGTTTGTTTTCTTCCCTCCTACGTCTGCATTACATTCTTATTTTTCGATCTTTGCGTTAAAATACTCCATTATTATCAATATTTCATTTGTAGGTTACATTTTCTCACACTGACTCTACTTTGTTATAGAATTCGACTTTTTTTCATCGTGTACTTCTACAGTGGGTCCATATCCATTTATTATCAATATATTGGCCTGTTTATTTCTACTCTTAAGTTTATTATTATTTCTATTTTTCAGTTTATTTCTTTGAAGTAAATTACTTTGTCCCTAGTTTTCCTGCCAAATAACTCGTCCCGTTTCTGCTTCTCTTTGAAATTTCGTCTTGGTCTTGGCATGTCATTTCTTGTAGCGCTAAGGTATCAATTTTGTACCTCTCCATTCCCTTAGATATTTCTTGTATTTTTCTTCTATTAACATGGTTTGGATATTCTATATTCCAATCTTCTTTTTTTCATACTTATTTTTCTTTTTTTGTCCCTTTCCACTGCTTTGCTTGTTATCTCGGTGGTTGTTGCTTGTTAGTTTTTTAAAACCATACCGTCTTTTTCTTTTGTTATTATCCTCATATCGAGAGTTGTCCCTCGAGCCACCGTTTTTTAAACCTATTTTTACTGTTTTGCACTTTTTCTTTTTATTGCTGTTATTTCCTTTATTTTGTTTTGAGTTTTGCGTTCGTTGCAGATTCTGCTTTTATCAATAAACACTTCTGTACCTTTTAGCGTTTTCGTCTCTCCTTAATACCTATTTTATCCTCAATAATTTCTAATTTTACATTCATAAAGTTTTTCACCCCAATAAATATACCAATTAAAAAAACCATACTTTCGCAAATAAGGGTTAGACAACCAATTATACTTCGTAAACATTTTTTGCATAATAATAGAGGAAGGACAATCAATAATCTTAATTAAAAATTTGTGTTTTTTTAATTGCGATGCATTTGAAACGGGCAGTGCACGGCCAGCTCCGGCTGGAGGCGCATTTACTTTCCGCCGGAGCCCGTTCGCTAAATTATGCAGTTCTTTAGAAAGCTTTTGAAGGCATCTTATTTCCCAAGCGCTCCAGAGCCACCTACTCCATATTCTTTACATAGGGTATTCCAGCCTCAGGTTATGAAATTTCTTCTCTAAATGATTGCCTTATGAATGAAAATCGCTCCCGAAAGTTTGAATTAAAGTGGCTTTCAACATAAAAGACAGCTTATGAGTTGCTAATAAAATTGTTTTATGATGCGCTTGCTCCCGACATCCCACGAACGCTCTGGTAACTAAGCGCTACATGAACATTTTGAGCTTTATTGAAGTCCGAACGCCCGAGTTTATTTTAAAATCGCATTGATAATAAATCCGGTTTTATATTAATTTAACCTGCTTTTTTCGCGTTATTGAAGAGGAACGGGCGGCGCTAACAATAAGGGAAGTAGGAAATCGAGATTGCGGGAAAAGGCCGCGATAAAAATCTCACTTTGCATTCAAGCAAGCACTATACATTCATTTTATGACATTGTTGCAGGCTTATCCCTGCTAATATTTTTTGTTTGGGGCTTTTTGGTGTGCGGCGCCCCATGCGGGTGCCGTCCTGCTTCCAGGATGACGCTATTCCTGCTGACAGGACTGGGATTAACTTGTGCCTTGTCACTAATATTATGGGCTTTTGGGGCGGCTGCTTTCATACTGGGCAGTCACGGAGAAGCTCTAATATGCCAGCCCCTGTACGACCAGCCGAAATATACGGTTTTCGCCGATTTATTGAACGCCGACGGAATTCTCTACCGGGACGGCCTGTTCGGCCAAATATTCAGGAGAAACATCTCTTTGCGTGTAGAAGACGCACTCAGGTAACAATTAACGTTAAAAATCCCCGTAAAAATCTGTTTATTTCAGTAACTGCCAACAAAACCTGCCAGCATACAAATCTTTTAATATGCAAAGCTTTTTCAATCTCACCGTTTTGACGGACCCCAGAGAGTGGCACGACTTCCAGGCTCTGTACAAGAAATTCTCGGTTGATCTTAGTAATTTTGAAATACTAACGCCCGCTTTTGAAGAGCAACTTGCAGAGTTATCTCTAGCCGCTCGGCTAAATTTGACCAAATATAGGACGGAACTTTCGGGGTTGGTAACGGGCAGAGACCTGAACTCCTCACCGAACAGCTTCGGAGCGTAGCCAAACAACTAAGCGAGCTGCGAGACGCTCAAAGATTAGAGAATTTAGCAGCACAAACCCGAGAGGTTGCAAACGTCGAAGTGCAAGCTCTGAAAAAGCTCCAAGACAGGATCCTTTACGGAATGGCTGCCGTGGAGGTCCTCGACGCGCCATTCAGCAATAAAGTCGACCGGTGCTTATCGCACGTGAAAGCTGCGCAATTCGTTATCAAAAGCAGGGGGTCGTGGATCGTTCGAAGGGTCTGTAATGCTAATTAAGGCAAAAACGTCTTCATGGACCGCCCGTCCTCTTTTAGACGGTGGAAAATTACCTTGTCGGGATAAAAGTGTACCTGATGCAAATGAACAACTACGTAACTGGCAGGATGAACAAAGACATCGCCAAATGCCAACCCCTTTGGGGTGCATTCGATGCTGCAAGAACGATAATTTGTAAGATGCTGGTCGATCCAATTGTAAGAACTTTGTTTATCTACAGCAAGCGCTGTCTTGAATTAACCGCGTGCTTGGACATTCAGCGCAGATTAGTTTTTAGTTCTTAAATTGCAGTTGCAAGAATGTAACGTAATTTCGTTTCAGAATGGATTTTGTTTTGCTTGCTTCTCGTGCGTTTTATTGTTCCTCGGTCTAGCTCCTGTTATAATTCGAACTGTCGCACGATATAAAGAAACGACCGAAGATACATTCAGCTCTATTACACACAGGTACGTTTTGGTCTATTTTCTTTGCAGCTCTATTCCGCTTTTCCTCCCCGCTCATTTATAACCTCTCCGCTGACCAATTTTTATCAAGATTAACTGGGTCGCAATTATTTTACTTTAGACAGTATTAATTTTAAACTGTGCTTAATGATACAAATCTGAAGTGTCAAAAGGGCATAAATTAGGATTAGAACATTTGCGATTTGAATCAAAATTTTAGAACAATAATACTCTCAGTTTACTCTCTGACTATTAAACCGTATTTAGAATTTGGAATCCCTTAAAGTTTCGTCCACAGCCATGATGTCGCTAAGATATGCTAATGACACACTTGTAGTATCAAGACACGATATAAAGACTATGCCAGTTCCTACGACAACATAAAACAGTGATCCAACTATATAATTGACCTTGAAACTAGACTTGCTTTTCTATATCTTCAGGTATTCAAATTGAAAAGTGAACATCTACAACACCCCTCGTTACATAAATTAATTATTCTTACGCAAAACATCTGGACCAAGTTTTTTAAAAAAGTAACTGCTTAAGGATAAATTCTGCACACCTACAACAAAAGTGATAATTTGCTTCGATCATCTAACGAAACAAGGAATTCACCAAATCCTATCTGTGACACTGCAGAAACTACTTCCCGAAATTATAATATAAATTTAAAAATAATTTTAACAGAGAAGACACCTATTTATTTAGATCCTGGGTTAACATTTTTAAAGGGCAAAAATAGAGAACTAAAACAATAACGTCAACAACTTACGAAAAAGACACAATAACAATATTGGTTTTTTAAAATCCAAAAATGGCAGATGGAATATCCATCAATTCTGCTGCATCTGACGATTACCGCTAGCTTATTCACTTCCTAGCAAAAATAATCCAGTTCCACTAAGACTTGCTGAAGATAGACAACCCGCTACTCGCCTTTATGTAAGACATGTCGGAGTTCATCCCAGAAGAAGAACTAAAGCAAGAATTCCTAGAAAACAACGTAAGGAGAATGAAGAAGAGTTCCAACCGCAAACCGATCTTCCATCTCCAAGGCGTCTTAGATTTTCTGTGATGCTAGAACAGCAAAAGAAATATATTGCTGCAACTAGCAGAAACTATTACAAGACCCAGTCAGCATCAAAGAATGCCCCACACACCATAGCCACTCAGCAGCTTTTCCAATTACTTCAAACAGCTCCTTGATGGACATCGCATCGCTAACAGTAAGGTTGGGCGCTACCATCGCTTAATGGTTCCAGCACATGGACTCCCCCACTTTTGTGACAGCCTTTCAGAACATCACTAATTTCCTGGATGTCACTCCAAGGCGCCAAAAACGTTAACGCAATCCTTGACAACGTCAAAAGCAGTTTAGTTGCAAAGACAAAGATAGCCGAACAAACCCTTAATTTATTTTTTATCTTAGAAGCCGGCTATCCCGTCATAACACGATGACATTGCGTACCATTATCATCTGCCCAATAATAACATATGTCTACCCCTTTTGAGGTAGCAAAAACATGCGTGATTAAACTTCAACTGGTCCAAACTTTGGAGCTCTGTAATTCGTAAAAAGTACAGTGCTGTATGCACCACTCATGCAAGGACTGAACATCTATTCTTCAGCCTCGAAAATTACGACAATCCCGTTATTCGTGGCATCTCCAACTTCAAACTAAACAAAGACACCTACCATAAACCCCCAAAGATTTTTATTCCCCCATAAGGTGGTACAGAAGTGGCCACACACTGGCCACACACAGGCCACCATACACGTCAGGTCACCAAAGAAGAAAGGGATTAAGGATTGAACTCAAGACTCCAAACATCTCCAACGTAGTCAACATCACAGCAGCTTCAAAATAAGAGTCTGAGCGAGGCAGTCATCACATGCTGTTAACACCGGATCCGCCTAATACGCTGTGTATAATTGTGTACGATCATAGAAACATTTTTGGCTGCTTTCGCAAAAATCTGCATGAACTGATCCAACTCGATTACCTTTACCGTACCTGCAGCCACTCCACTCAGCACCAGTGTGCAGCGATTGCTTGTACATCCTACACCAGAGAACCACTCTGATCATGAGAATTCACCAGCCCGATCTGGTCTCAGTGAGCAGTATGGTTTAAAACCTGTATGTAGAAGCCACCTCCATCTTGGTACCGGCCACCAACGCTTTCGACGTCCTCAGCGACAAAGAGAAATACCCAACTAGAACCCAAGCCCATCTAATAAGCGCTCTTAGAGAAAAACAGGCTTAGCCTACCATCAAGAAAGCTTTACACAAGAACAAGATAAGCTTCCTCAAAGATGGAAAATAGCAGATGCTTTGTCAATCCACCCCACTATGCACAAGATCACTAATGACTGACTTACTTTTTAATAGAAGCACTGTTTTTATGTACTGAAGGCAGACAAGTCCCTCCGCACTGTCATTTGTCACGCGCCAGTATACGGAGGAGAAACTGAAAGCAGGTCTGGGCGAACACAACATTCTCTTACCATAAGCAGGATGAGAAAGAGCCTCCCTCTTTGACCAATGCTATTGGGACACTGTTGATCCTATAACTTAAGCAGGCAAATAAACCATAAAACAAACAAAAAATAAGAAAACTATTCACTTCTATATAGTTAGCTCCAAAAATGTTTAGCACAAGTGATCTTTGGTTTTGTCGATAACTCCACTAGGGAGTATAATCTGCGAACTAAGAGATAAAAGCTTCCATATGTTCAGTCACGGTGTCCAATCTGATTTGTAAATAAAATTCGATTATTTTTACTCATTGCACGGTCTTAATTGTCTGACTAATTAATCTTCAAGAACTACATTTAATAATCTGACAATTAATTTTAAAAAAAGTAGTCAAATTTGGCTTTTAGGCCACCCTATTTTTCTACATAAACTATTCCCACAGGAAAATATTTTGCAGTAGCTCATTCCTAGATAAAAAACATTTCAACAAAGAAATCAGAGAGGCTCTTAAAATTCAAATCAAACTTCCATCAAAGAGCGAAATCACAGCTTGATCTGTAGCTTTAATCAAGTGGCGCAAGACGGTTTAACATTTTTGTTTTTCCTTTCTGCCTGCGACAGGAGAGCAAGGAACGAACTGATAATAAACGACGAGGGAACTTGGGCTACACCTTCGCTACCGTAAGTAAAATGTTTTTTGTCACTTAAAAGTATCGGCCCGCCATCGATTGGTCAAAAAAGTGACCCGGATTTCAGACGGCGCCGACACCCCGACGCGATTTATGCAGTACGCGGATTTTAAAAAGCGCCTCGGCATACCTGGGCCGTCCGCGAGACGCCGTGAAGCGCTCAGACAATACATTTTAGTTAAAGAAACAAATGTGGCGCTTGTGTGGCCAATTAGGCGAACCTCAGCGCCATGCATTGCAAAAAAACAAGCTCCATTTCGGGTAATTAGATTTGCTAAGGCGACGCTTGTCGACGCGGTAATGGCCCTAAGAACGTTTTATGCGCTGAAATGTTATGAAACTTTTAATTGTGTCAACACGGAGATAAGGTAATAGTCTTACAAATTATCCAAATTTATTTACCCAAACTTGCACGGTAACATTAAATTAGAATGTTCATTAAGTTTTACTAGCAATTTTGTTTTTCATTTTATATGCACTGCTACAGCATGTCCAAAGAATCACTAAATATGCAAGGAATGTTAAACTCACCCTTAAAAAAGAGTTGTTTCGTTATAGCGAAAATTTACCAGTATATAGCACGTTATTTCCATACCAAGTTTTCAAACCTAGCAACGCTACAGGGACAATTTAGATAATCCTTCAGTTGATATGGTGATCATCTCTATGAGAGAAGACCATTTAAATGAGTCAGATGTTAACAGAGAATGTTTATATCACGTTAAAAGACAAAGTTCCATCATGTGCAATTCTTGATGACTGAACTTTAGGATTTAAAAAGGCAGAACGCCAATTTCTGAAGAGCAATCTTTTAGACCATAGACGAAATTGTGACATATGTCCACAACACGTGAAAATATTAGCAGAACGTGTCCATTCACTGTGAATCAAAGATAACACCGCAACGGTTTTGCACCAGTCAATTTTTTTATTACCCAGAACAAGACACAGTTCTATCATTTAGACAAAAACCAAAACTCAATCTAACAATGAAAATATGGGACGTTACTACCACAACATAAGTGATGACGTTTATCTGCTAATTTGCAAATTTTTGCGCATACAGAAAACAGAGTGTCAATTATTCTTTTCATGAAGTGAAAACGCAAACAACTCTCAGTAATAAAAGCTAACCTGATAAGTGTGAGGCCATATTAGTATAGTCAGTTATACTGTATCCCCAGATAATATCAATTCTGATATAAATGTAAAAACTACATCAATCGCAAGTAAATAGTCAATAACCGTATCAAAACTCAAAGAGTTTTAAGGAACAACACTTTATCATACTATCATGCAACCCATGCAACAAATATCAATATTTAACAAATACATCAAAAATAATGGCAAAATACTCAAATCCCCTCTAATATTCATTTACTATATAACAAATATACTTCCCTTCAGGTTATAGAGACACCAAGTAAAAGGTATCATCACTGTAAAACGTCGTAATAGAAACATTTATGCTTTGCTGCAATAAGATAATTATATAAAAGTCTACGAAAATGACCATTTTCTAATGCTATAGTTAAAATTGTAGCTCCTTATAAAATCAAAAAATTGTACAATATAAGAGATGGCAATGTTATGGCCATATCCAGAATTATTTTACACACTTGTATCTATGTGTAAAATGTGCTAGAAGTCACAAAAAAAGTATTATAAACCATCCCTAAGAAGAAAGAAGATGGCAGTAAAGCTAATCATATGCTGTCTTAAAAACGTTCAGCTAACCACAGTAACATATTATGAACAAAAAAAGACATAAAAATCTACTAAGACAGTGAAATCCAGATGGCACAGCTAGAGAAAGAGCAACAATAATAATACATATAACTTTTCGAAAAGCTTGTACTGGAAAACAAACAATTGATACGTTACCATCAGTTTCAATTTAGAAATCAACACTCCACCATCAAACAGGTACACACATATATAGTGGATAAAATTTACGTGATCTTTAAAGATAACGCTGTACAGATGCCTTCTCCGAAGTCAGTAAGACCTTCAACAAAATATAACAAAGGTCTTTTATTTAAGTTAACATTCGCATCAAATCTTGGCATGAACATAAATTCTTTCAAGAAAAGTTCGGAGAAGGCATTTCAGAGCTACAACCTATTAAATGCAAAGTTCCTTGAGAGAGCGTGTTGCAATTGATTCTCTATGTTATATACGCAACTGGCATTTACTTACAAACTCTTAATTACTATTACAACATCCGCTGGCGATATGGCAATTCCGTCAACACACCAAGACCCAATTGAAATAACACAAATACTACAACAGAATAAAAGGCTATTGGACGCTGTGAACGATTCGCGTAAAAACCAAAACTTATCAATTTTTATCCATAAGTCGGCGACACCAAATTACCGCTAGTAGAAGTGCATGAAGTTCAATGGGGAATGTATAAAAAAGTCCTAAAATATTATTCCCCTGAATCATCTCTCACCTGCTCACTACATAAGCTTATTGCTTTTCAAACATCCCTTATATTAATAAAATGTCAAAAATTAAGAGTATTTTTGATCAATTTGAAAAGATCATTGTTTAACAATTTCTATTGCATTATAGAGCTTTAGATTTATCATAGTTGTAAAATAGTCCAAAAAAGTTACAATCTACATGGAAATCGTCACATTCGCTAAAAAAGCACGTAAAATTCCAAAACCATCTAAAATCAATTCTAATTTGTTTTTTTACATAAAAGCCTTTCTTCTCCTTCTTCCTTTTCTTTTTCTTTGAACTAGCACTATGATTTGTTTGTCTGTCCTGTTTTCATTAACGATACCTAGCTAATAATATGGTTTTATATTGATATTGATGTCTTACATATTTATTCCATCTTTTCTTTTGCTCAGCGCAGTTTAGTTTTCAGATTATATTGTGTTTTGCACATGTTTTTGTTTGTTATTTGTTATTTTTTCTTACTGTAACTTTCATTTGTTTCTTTTTTTTGCAATTAGTGTGCATTAATATATTTGTCTCGTGCTCCTCGCGTCTTTGTCGGCGATGCTCAGTCCTGTTTGGGAGTTGCTAGAGAGATAAGCGAACAGAAGGTACCGCAAAGCGTGGTACAGCGACTTGTAATCAAATTCCCCGTTGGAGAAAAAATTCACTACAGACTCCAACAACAGTTTGAGAAAGAGTATCTCTCGCCGACCCGTGTGTTTAAGTAATTTAAGTGCTTTAGAGAGGGCAAGGAGCGCGTGAAAAATGAACCGCATGATCGTCGGCCGCGAACATCCGTCACCCAGTCAAACATTGATAGTGCAGACGCGTTTATTCGTGAGAATAGGCGCAGCACTATCAAGGAACTAGAACTACGCTCAGTCTTAGCCTCATTCCTCGGTAAACTTTAAATAGTCAGAAACTGTTAAAAAAAACGAGAATTTGCACGTGAAATGTTAAAAATTTGTAAGCAACCGAAACATTTCACAATGCCACTAAAAAAATAAAATGAATATCTGTTGATATTATGAGTATAAATAAAATGCGGTGGGCAGATTCCAGTCGTGTTGGAAACTACTAAATTTACCATTCTAACAATACCAATGAAGAACATACACACGAAATGGGAATTATATTAAAGAAATTTATTGATAAGTATATTCTCAACTTTGTTTCGATATCTGATTGTATCTACAACTTGAAAGTCGTGGGGTTTTGGGACTAAAAGGTCGTAATGACTATATTAATTCACTGAATGCATCTGCAGCAGAGGGGTAATCACCAATATATACTTCAAATTGTTAGCTAGATGTTTATGTACAAAAAAAATGACTACTAAAAACCTTGCCCTATATCGTCAAAAGTCAATTATAATCAATAAATGTAACGTAATTCAAAAAATTTGGCGAAACATATCTTGGGGCTGACATTTAAAAATTAGGTAGGCGCTATGACTTATATTAAAGAAAATCAAACATGGTAAAGTTGCAAGCTACTACAAACAACTGACAGAAACACCAAGAACAAGATTAGTTTCAAAGGAAAAAGACTTTCGAAGTTCAAGAGGAACTTATAAAGCTGCATATAACTCCTCGACAAATTTTTGCGCTAGAATTCTGTAGGAAAGACATTCTGGATAACTAACAAAATCTTGGATATGATAAAGAAAAGAGAAACGACCAAATATGTGAACGAATAAAGATATAAACGATTTGATAAACAAATAGAAAGAGAGTGATTAAAAAGATTAAAAGCAAAATTTTGGGGGATGCTTGGACAAAATACGTGAAGAGGAAGTTTGCAAATGATATAAAATATAATACTTTTATTAAATCCACTGTCAAGGAAGCCGACGTTGGTAAGGCAATGGCTTCAGACGTTTCTTTAGAAATTTTAAAAATCATAACGACGAAAACATAGATATTCCACATCATCTACGATACAGAAATAATGCCACAAATCTGGCTAAACTTACCTGTCTAAGAAAATGACACAAAAAATTATAAAAATCTTAGGATTGCTAGAATCGTGAGTTGCTTACAGAAAATCATTCATAAAAGAATACACAAAAAATGCAGGCACATCTTACTAATATGAAGCCTGGTTTTAGAAATGCTCTGGAGAAATAGAGGGAGGGTTTTGTAACGCATTTTCTTTTTCAACGATATGGACATCTTAACTGTAATATCAGCAAGCGTTTGATAGAGTTAAACATAACAAACTCATCTCAATCTTAAAAACAACGGACCTAGATGGCAAACACCTTAGAATCATTTCTAACATCTAATTTAATCAAATCTTAAAGTAAAGTTAACCAAAAATATTGCAATAAAAAAATATGTAGAGCGGGGTTGCGTATTATCCCCCTTACTCTTCACCGATTACTCAGAGCAAACTATGGAAGAAACACTAGAATTTATAGAAGAGGAAATACTTGTAAACGAGGAACGGTTTAATAACATCCTGCTTAAAGACTCGTCTCAAATGTAGATATAAAAATAAACGCTATAACCTAGAACTCAACATTACAAAAACTAAATACGCGGTCATGAGCAAAGATCTAGTACCACTTGGACAATTAATAGTTCACCAACAGCCAATTGCAAGAATTACTAAATTTTACTGCTTGGGTACCACTATAAATGACCGATTCAGATAAAAAAAGAATAGAAAAATAAAGGATATTTACTAAAATGGACAACCTTTTCAAAAACCACAGTTTAACTCTGAGAAAAATCTTCTTTATGGGATGGAATCTTAAACATTAACAGAGAGGTCTTCAAAAAAACAAGGATCCCTTAAAATGTGATGCTATCGTCACATATTAAGAATCTCTTAGATATATATGATTACTAATGACAAAGTTTTACTTAAAGCCAACAAAATATGTAAGATCATTGACAAACGTGAAGTGCTGTGAACTTGAATGTCTAGCCCATATTATGAGAAATCGAGATTTATATGGTATGGTACATTCAATTCGGCAAGGCAAAGTTCCCGGCAGGAAAGGACAAAGAAGAAGAATATCCTTGCTACACAATTTCAAGAAATGGCTTTACTTGCCTACGACCTCACTTTTCCGAGCAGCCATCAGTAAGATAAAAATAGTTATGCCAATCGCCAACATCCAAAACGGGTAAGAACTCCACGAAGATGCACGGTGAGCACCATCGTCCGTGGAGATTTGGAGAGGCAGAAAAACCATTCCCAATTTGTGCTATATAAGTTGACATACGTATAAAAAGTAATACGGATGGAAATCTCTGGAGATTTTATTATCATATGTGATCAGAATACATCCTTTCTCTTTTGACCTGCAACCTACAAATTTTGTTTTATTTTGCAAGCTGAAAAACGGCATAAAAGTGTATGTTTTGTGGCGACAACCCAAGAACACCGAACCTTGTATTGCGGCAGTTCTATGTATAATAAATTTTAGCAGGTCAATAATATGGATAATACTGATAGAAAACGTGAAATTCAGAAAAAGTCAAATTTAAAATAGGAAGCTCCATAAATTCAGTCTTATTACTTTACTATCTAACCTTGTATACTTTCTAATTTATATAGGCTGCAATATTACCTTATAGTATCTTAAAACAGTTTTTTAGTAATTTATTTTTATTGTCACATTTTCAAAAAAAAATAAAATCAACTTTCACGCAAAAAAAATCCAAAATAAAATTATACGCTAACCGTCAGCGTCATATTAAACAAATTAATTTTTTGCAGTTTTAGGCAAAGGCCATTAGGTCAAACAATTTGTCTGGTTCGCGCGAACAGGATTCTTTTGCTATGGGCTCGCCTGTGCTCATTTGCAGCCGTTATAAATAATTTGACAGGCCAGCACTCTGGCCGAACACAATTTGCATTTTGCAATAGCTGAACACCTAGGTTTTAAATTAATAAGGTCGTAGTCTACGAAATTGGTCCTTGGAATCGCCGACACTGCAATGGCCTGCTTGTTTGATATGTTTTGCTTGTGAAATATTCGTCAGAATAAAAGTACCGGGGCTACTTTTTATGTTTTTGTACACGTCTATAATTATCTTATTTCTTATTATCAAAAAAAAAAAAAAGAATTGCATCTGGGGTCTGAAACCACATTACCAAAAAGGGGTATTAAATGCCTTCTTCGCTGTATGGCATGTCGCACCATCTCGCTTAAACCACATGTTTCTCAAATTGAATTCTTCAATTTAAAGGGCCAAAAGTTCCGTATTATCTTACGGTAACGCTCCCCAATAACTCTAAGAGAATTTCCGTAGTCCAAAAATTCTCCCAACAAACTGTGATATATATCGTGGATAACATAGGGGTTCTCTTCTGTCCACATATGGCAATTTTGCTTATCAACATAACTATTAAATTGCCCCAAAAAAAACTCATTAACAAAAACTATTTTTCAAAATAGATGCAATTGTGTTCTACGATCTTTTGTCATCGATCTGTATTTTGGGATTTCGTCGAAGTACCACTCGGACGGCTTTGAATTAAAGAACTCTAAGCACGCTTTTTCAACTCCATCAAATGAGTCGAACCGACGACCACGCAAGAAGTGTTCCATAGCAGCATCTGGACTATAGGCTAGATACAGAAGAATTCCAACACCATCCAACTTTTCGTATTTCTCCTTAGTCTTTTAGTAGCGTAGCGCATGTTCTGTTGACTAACGTCGGATACTTCTTTTTCAATTTATCATAGACACGGTCTAACTGCTGGCAATAAAGTTCAGCATTAATGACACTGACTGCCATTCAACATTTTTTTAAAATGCAAAACTCCTTTTAAAGTTCAACCAATCACAAATCATCACCTTCTTGCTGAAATAACATTGGCTCGGAACTAATGGTGGAGTTTGGTCTCATAGAATCCATTCCTTCTGAAGATTGTGATTGATCAACAAGACGTACTTCTTGTCCAACGTCACAATTTGCTTCCTGCATCTGTCATTCAAAGGATTGTTGAGCAGTTGGCGACAAATCTCCACTTTTTTAACGGCTTGCGCTTTAGTAAATTTATGAGGATGCTATCGCGGTTTTTTGTACACAAAGTCAAGCTGCTGGAGAAGCCCATGAACCGTTGATTTGCCAACCTAAGAAGTGGTCCCGAATCTCGAGTGTTCAACGAAAACTCATCTTCTAAAATTTTGAGGAGGATATTGCTCCCTTAGAGAAGTATAAATCATATAGTCTGGAATTACCAATATGCCCTTCATTATACAATAGCAGTCGTCACTTCTTCACCTATTCCTTTACTATAAAAAGTTGAAGTACAAATTCCATCAAACTTTATTTTTTAACATAACATTTTGTAACATAGATATATCAAATACGCGTGCATTATTCTTGTTTATAATTTCCACACCAACCCCATACAAAATGTACTTAACGGCATCTCCTTATCTTGGTTTGATTTCCAAAGGCTTCTTCCAATAAAGCCACCGACTTCCAGCTTTGCAAAAAAGCAACAACATTATTCATACACATAACGTTGATAATAGCTTTTCACCAACATCCTTATCATCTTCTTTTGTCTGTAGATATAATTTGGTGTTTACGATACAACAATGTCTCTACATTTGCATGTTTTCTTTGTCTTTTGGCTTTCATTAAAAAACATTGATAGTCCATATGTTTCTTCTTAATAACAATAATTAGAAAAACCTTCTTTGTGTCTACAACCTTATCTTCCAAAACGTAGTAGAAAATCAAATTTTTTCAACAAATTAGAGTTTTTGATCAAACATTCGTTGAGGCTTCCGTTAGTATTAAATTTGTTGATGATTGGAAATGTAGTGATAATCACTTAACAATTTACAAGATGAAACTATTTGATTCTTTCATCACTGATCATCTTAGCTTTGAGTTGATTACTTGGTATCTAAAAACGATTCTAAATCCAAACTAGTCCAACTTGATATCTACCATCTTCCGGTTTTATTGTTTTTACAAAAGTGAACCAGAACTTGCATATCCTCCTCCTCTTTAATTTTTTTATTAGGTTTATAGTCCCAGTAACCTCCAATATCCAAAATATCTTACAAAGCTGTACATTCAGCAACAAGTTAAACTGTTAAACCATGCTTAACCAATTTCATGCTTAAAAACAGTTAATTTCAAAATATCTGATGTTGCATTTGCACCAAAATTCACCAAACTTAATATCATGTTCATTTAGTACCCAAAGCAGCTACTGGAAAAGGAAGTTCAGCAAAATAATCTAAAAGATAATATAAAACAACCTTGAGCTTCTCATGTTTAATTTTCTCTACCTTCTTTTTTTTTCAAGGCCATTTCATGCTTAAAAACAGTTAATTTCAAAATATCTGATGTTGCATTTGCACCAAAATTCACCAAACTTAATATCATGTTCATTTAGTACCCCAAAGCAGCTACTGGGGAAAGAGGAAGTTCAACGCAACAAAAAATAATCTAAAAGATAATATAAAACAACCTTGAGCTTCTCATGTTTAATTTTCTCTACCTTCTTTTTTTTCAAGGCCATTCATATCATATCATCTAGAATTAGTATTATTAAATAACTGATGGGCAAAATGTTAACAACGAACTGATGCAGAAGGATGGAAAGAATTATAATTAACGTATTTTTTCTTTGTTTCTCCTCATAATTTTGAAATCTTGTCTACCACACGAATCTCACTTGAGATGAACATTACATTCTTTGCGAAATGGTTCATTGAACAGTAAGACTTAAGGTTCCTTTTTAGCGTGAAATATTTTTTTGAATACAGCATTACAAAATTTCTAAAGACGAATTTTTGTCTTTCAAAGCACATCTTTGTTTCTATATTTTTAGAAACATCTACAGTAATTATTTAGTATCTTGGCGCACTTAAAGCAAATGATTATAGTACGAAAATGTTTATTATCATCCAAGAAATATAATCCACCTCCGTAGCTCATCTGCAACCTCTACACCCCTTTTGACATTCGCCGTTTTTGAATGCCCTTAGTAATTGTTTTACAGGAATGGGCTTAAAGAGTCTCCTAGTTACTCTAGTAACCTATATACCCTATCTACAACGCGTTCAAAATCCTTCCAATCCCGTTTTTATCCATTTAAAACTTCACCTTTGCTGCAAAAACGCCCACGCGCGCACCAAAGCCATCTGCCAAATTGTCTTCTGTTAAAATACATTGCAAAACGCGTAACAACAAAGCGATGTCACGAAATTGAAAAGAGTGGTAGACAAAGGTTATATGCCAATTACCAGAATTATCACTATAACATAACCCAAAAACTTACAAGAACATCTAACAGTCGAGTTTCTGAAGAATACGTTTCCTGCATGATAACAAACATTATCCATAAAAATAACTGCTTCAAATACATTAAGGTACTAAACAATTATCACATTTTGCTTCACGGATAAAGCAGAGCCTTGCATCCAACTATTTTATCAAGCTTTAGCGTTCTAAAATTTGAGAGTAGGTTTGGCTTCTTTTACATTATTTTTCAAATGGGACATAATCCGATGATGTTTTTATTGATTATAGTCTAATTGGTTTCCTCGCATAAACTTGGATTTGCAGATTATTGGTCCCGCACTCCTCATGTAGCATTTTGACCACTTTGTCGTATTTTTTCCTGTCACGGTGCTGCCCTGGTTGAGTCGATCATATACTTTTCCCACTTTAGTAAGACTATAAATGTATCTACTCTTTTCAGAATTGTGTCTTCATGTATCCTCTTAAACTGAGATTAGAAAAAAAGCCAGTCTATTAGTTTTTTTATGAATTGTCCATTGTCTAGCCATTTTAATATACCTATAATGGTGTTGATTGCTGGATGGAACAATTCTTTACTAAACTCCCCAACTCATCTAGTAAATGAAATGTCCGATTTGCACTTTATAAAGCTTATATAATTGGCTTATAACTGATACATTGTGTTATTCTCACATTTTTTTAAACTTCTTCTTAAATGCTATACTTTTTGTCAACTCACATAATGATTTCAAAGGCTACATCATTGCATATTTAGATCTTTCGAAGTAGGTTTGAGTTTGGTCATCAAGATGAAATTCACACATTTATGTGTTAAAACCTTTTGGGACGTCTGCTTTTTCATTTATCTCTTAGTTGCATTTTTCGATTAAGTGTTTATGCTTTACTTTATAATAATTTTTTTTAAGGTCAGCGCTAGAGTTTATTGTGTGGTAAATTTGAATGGAATGTGTATAGCAGTTTGTAATTCCGTAGATGGGTTCTAAGACAGTAGTACTCAACACATTTTATATTAACTATTGCTACCATTTAATGTAATTATATATTACTAGACTTAGTGGTGTAATCTTCCTCCTGTTTTCTGTACAACTGATGCAAGTAGCAGTAGCTTAAATGCCTATAAAATAAAGTACCTATATCTTGTAAACGCTGTAATAGAGGGTTTTGATTCCTACGATTATAAGAAAATGTAAGTTACAGTATTATGGCCGTATCATAATATACTGAGAGCAGGGAGAGGATAAGTTGTGATATCTCCGTCAAAATGGTAATTATTAACCAGTCTACCAAATCATGGAAACAATATGATTGAGTTCTGCCGACACTGTCAAAACTTTCAATATAATTTGCTCTTTACTTGCAAAATACCAACAACTCAGCAATGAATCACTAGAAAAGCTTTGTAATATGGTGGCACGTTATGATAAGTTTAAACATATTCAGACCTGCATTACAAACAGGCAGAACGACCTCTAGGTGCAAGACCATTGTTCTTGTAGTACAACCATATTCAAGTGGTATCAAAAATTCCAGAGAAAAAATTTGGTTTGCGGAATGCTCTGAGGTCAGAACTTCCATCCTCATCTATCACAAGGAAGGAAATCGTCGCTACAAGTAAAATGTTCCAATCATAGATATTTTTACACCAACAATTCATACTTTTCTGCACGCCCATCTTGAATTGATACAAATTTATTCCTTTTATGTGCCCCATATATTAATCAAGAAGTAAAGATCACGATATGTTTCATGATAAGAACATTGTAACAAGTAACAAAACCGTATGTAAAGAACAGGCTAATCTAATAAGACAAAACTAACTAGAGTACCATGTGGTGCTAACAGATGGTATTGCTGTAACGCACAGAAGAAAAAATAGTCAATAATTCGTGCAGTACTGCAAGTTCAGTTGTAGAAAAAGCGACAAACTATGGAAACAGTCATGGGTAACTAGGGATTGGTTTTAGAGAATACAAAAGTATATAAAATGTGAGTATTTTCTAATAAAGCTAAAACAATGTTCTCTTTTATATTCTTTAAACAGATGCTGTAGAATACATTATACGTGAAACCCGCGCTATATATCAGCCTTTCATAAAATTATTACATCAACTAAATGGTGCGGTGGCCAGCCATCAGAATTCAGCATTCCGTGGTCCAAAACAGAATTACGCAGAGCACATTATGCTGACCTTTTATTAAAGGCTTTGTTGGCACCGAAGGGAATCCCTCGCCGGAATAATCCGGGATCAGCTCTGAGCCCGTCAGTAAGAAAATGTGTTTAACGTGCGCGCTTTAAATTCCCCGAAACTTCCTATTTCTTGTCGCAAAAATCGGTGGAAGTTGGGGCAGCGGTCGTAAATCTTGCGGCCCTATATTCGTCTATCGGCGCTCATCTTAAATCGAACAAGAAAAGTTTACATTAACCGAAACGGAAAGTCACTCGGAGATTTCCACAGTTCGGTAAACAAGCGTCTCGAGCACCACTCCCAGTAAGAGGTAATAATTTTACAGGGGCTCTTCCGAAGAAGGGGCGAGGCCGGCCGAGCCGTCCGTTTGGACAACCCCAAGGTAAACATGCAAAGATAATAGGACGAGGATTAGCCCAGCGACCCGAAACTTCTCGCCCCACTCATAACTGCACATTTTGCTGCACGCAGGTCCCCTTCAGAGCCTTCAATTCCATCGCCGCCCAGGTAATTAGTCCATTATCGCTCATTAACTTTGCCGTGATCGAGTTATAGGTAGTAGTTCAAAAGTCTATTTCAGCAGACATTGCCAGCACATGCAAGTAATAAAATTAATAACAATTAAAATAAAAAGTAAAGGTTACTCATCAGTTTTTAGTTGCATTCCTTTACTTTGTTCACATGAATGGTAAAGCATCACGCTTACTTTAAGAAAGTTTTTGGTTTGATTCTCCAGATCAATGTTTATCGACAAACCATCAAAGTAAAAAACTCAAGAACGTATTGAGTCGTCTAGCGTCAGTTGCACGAGAGAAATTTTTTAAAAATAAAGACAAAGAATTGCCTTTGTGGCATTAGACTTTATACAAATTTAGAAAAAGAATGAATGTAATTTTATATCCAAATAAGGTTTTGTCGGTTATTTTTGGTCTTCATTATAGGCTTCATTATTCTTTTACTCTGTCCTCCTTTTCAATAAAATATATTCTCATTTAACTCAATTTCCTTAGGAATAGAAATTATAATTTCCAATTCCTTTTTTATCAATTTTTTTTTTTATTTTATGTCCTTTGAAGAAAGTTCTTAGCGGTATTGATTTGCTTTAATTTAAAATAAACGAATCTAGTCAATTAAAGCTAGTCTCGCAATCTGGTGACTTTTGGGCGTGGGAAGAATGTTCTATATAATGTGATACTATCAAACTTATATTCAAACTTCTCTTTCTGAAAGTCAGTTAGCTTAAACCTGACCATCACAATTTTTTAGCTAATTGACACTCTCTTATAAGGATTTTTTTAAATTAATTTTATAAAATGGTTACACATAAATAAATCTTGCAAGTGCGAATACGAAATCAATAGCATCGTCACATTCTCTTTGCTGCAAATATCTCTTACTTTTATCTAATCTTTAATTATTGTTTAGAAATTATGTTGTTGATTTTTCAATTGAGCTTACAATATATAACAACAATGGGATAAATATGTTTTCGTTTGCTGCTCGGGCTCATCTAACATCTCAAACAGACGGTTAAATGTTTATTCTGGACATAAAAAAGTGCCTAAAAATTATTCTCTATACAAACTCAGATTCTCTTTTGCCTCTCTATTGTCTCTTAGTTAAAACCATAAACAACCATCGATTCGTTAACCATTTTGCCTTCTATTTTAGAGATGAAAAATACTAGAAATTTTTATCTTCATTTGCGGTATGCAATTGAACTATCATTAGCCCATTCAAAATGCAACAAACCACAACATTTCCAACAAAGTTAAGTATTGTATTTACACACTAATAATCAAACCAAAATTAATAATTATTACTTTTCAAATAAATAAACATTTAGTCATCTTAATCATCAATACTCTCATAAATCAAGCAATTGTTAGAATTTTTAAAAAGTATATTAAAAATTAAAGTCGCCAATGACATAAAAAGACCAGCTAAACTGAGAAGAACATTCTCATTATCCGCCGTTTTATTGATGATGACTACCGATCTACGGTTGTTGAAATTGATTCTGTCAACATTTGAATAAAATAATCCTTGCATATCGTTGGAAAGAATGCAAATTTCCAATTTGAGTCATCATCCTGCTTCATGACAACCCCAGTTAGATACAGCTGCCTAAACCCGACAAAAATTTAAGATTTCATTTATAGATCATACTAAAGTACCCTCCCTGCAATCTAGACTTACCGTCCTACCGTTATTATTTCTTTGGGCCACTAAAAAAAGGCCTACTTAAGGGACAAAAAATTAAAGATGATGTTGTCAAAGCATTTATGGGGAATTGCCTGGCATTACCTTAAGATAGCACGTTTATAAAAATAGAACGAAAGAAAAAAACTGATCTGTCTAAAAGTCGTACCATACAACATTATTAGTATAAAAGGAATAAAAATTAAACAAAAAAAACGAAAAAACTAGAATTGAATCATAATCATATACGGATAATAAAGATAGAGAAGAAGGAGCGACAGAAGTTAAACAAAAACAATGTAGAATAAATAGTATAAGAGGATACTAGCAATAGAAGTAAAAATGGCGATTAGACAAAATATAAATGAACATATAAGTCTAGAAAAATACCAAGAAGATAACGAAAATTTATAAGAAACAAAAACGACGGAAGATAGTGTAATTCTGCGAAGACAACGTTTTTGTTATAGCAAATCATAATCCACACACATAAGTAGTCAAGAATACTCTAAAACTAAGAAATCAGTCATAGGTTACTTTGTGACAAGAATCGGAAACGTTCAGGTAAAAACAAAAATAGGAAGCAATAATGATAACATCTTAACAAAAAACATAGAACCAAATCAAGATATAATCGGCACAATACCACCTTAGTAAATTAATACAAGGTTTAAAGGAACACAACTTGGAGAAAAATTAAAGCACACAAAATAATGTTAAAAAACACTACTCTAAGCAAAATTATATGTAGACTAACTAAACGAAAAACGTGGAAAGATGGAATAAGAGAAGAAAAAAAGAAAAATATACTAGCAAAGTAGGGGTAACAAAAAGTTAGAAACAATACTTTCAAAGAATTGCTGACAAAGGTGAGAAATTAGTGACATAAAAAACAAAAAAAGAGGAAAATACCCCTAATATATAAATTTACAACTTTAACACAATAGGGCAAAAAACAGATGACAAAATAGCAAAAGAAGAACTAGATAACAAATTTTAAATTAAAGTTTATAAAAATACACCAGAAGTGATCAGCTTATGTAAGAAATGGACAAGAAAACTTTTCTGAATTATACGATATACTCAAGATATACTCATAAGATCGAAAAGAATGCTACAACTACAAAGAATCAACAGAAAAAAGTATTTATAATAATATTAAGAACCAGGCCAAGATGCAGATTAATTAAGTCAATATAGGATACACAAAGTGGATTCAAATAAAAAATAGGAACACAAGACTATATATTTGTAGTGAATGTGGTCTATGTGAGAGCGATAGCTGAAGGACCAACGTGGATAATAGAGAGTTGTCAGTCATTAAAGAGGAAATTTAAGACTAATGTAAGCCTAGGACAAAACTATGTTCTTAACCATTTATTATTTAATTTAATGCCTAATATAACAATAAAGGAATATAAGAGAAAATCCAAAAAATTATATTAGGAAACATTTTTTTTTGACGTAGTCATTTTAAAGAGAAACTACTAAACAATATTACTTCTGTAGCAAATCAGCTTCTATTAAATTTTTTTATAGTGCCTAATAATTGAACTATTGTTGCGGTTGTAGTATTCAGTAAATCTGAATGGCTTTTCTTTTGAATGTGCTTACCCCACAATATAGGCTTAAATATTCGAATCCAGTAGCAACTGGCGAACAGATACTGTTGCATAGGAAACGTCACTTGTGCCGTTTTGGTTTAGTTGATTTTTGTGTGCCGTTTATTGAACCATTTGTTTATTGGGTTATGGCAATGTTAAGTAATATAACAGTCACATTGTTAGCAAAAGCGGCAATCAAGGTACGTTCATTCTCTGATGAGCCAATGGTATGCGTCAGGTAAAAAGGAGAGCCAAAAACACTACCTTATTAGACGCTGGATTGTTTAGGATAATATATTAATGTTTTATTATTATATTTAATGAGAAAATAGGATATAAACAGTCTTTTTAACCCATATAGTAGTCCAGTGTGTCAGACTTTATCAAACATCTGGGTGAAGTCTAGTAAAAGCTGTGCAGTACTTTTTCTTCAAGACTCCTTTTGTATATTGGTGTGTAATACTACAACTTTTTTGGTAATATCTTCGGTGCTTGCCCTGTTATCATATCATACTCTAGCGCTTTATTAACATTTAATTTTAGTATCTCACATTTTACTCCTACTGGTAAAACTAGTTGTACGGGCAAAAATATCTGGCATACAAGCCAAAATATGTCTTGATAGCTTCGTCTATTCTGATTATTAATGAAAAAAGTGTCACCTTTTCTTTTGTTGGATCTTGCTCATGTACCATTTGGTTTTGGTAAGGGTGAATTAAAACCTTGAAATTTTTTGATCTTTTAGCCACTCTTCAAATGGTACATCATTTTGTTTAAGATTTTTGATGTAGCAATTAAAGTTAGCATTTTGACAATCCTGTAGACTGTAAGACTATACAAAGACGTCAGTGTAGTCTATTATAGTGTGTTACATATCTAGATCATGTTTATTTAGCCATCAATTCTTTTAAATATACATATATAAATCCAAATATGTTTTGGATACTGGTTATTGAGTGATATTTAATTGGAAATAAAAGTCCATGACCCAAGTTAAAATATACTTAGTGTTCCAAATATACGCTATGACAGCAAAAGCTTTCTGTTTATTCGACCATGAAATGTTGGCTACTAAAAGTCGCTCTGGACAAAACTTCTCGATTATTTGCGTCTATTGAAATCTCTTTGCCCACCCTCGGATCACCTGTCGCTTTATAGTCTTTCTTTAAAATCAAGAAGTGAGTTTTGCTCCACCTTGTACGACAAGACATACTCCGTGTCAATTAGAAGAAGAATAAACAAAAAGTATCATTAAGCTCAAAACCAGTCGTTATAAGTTTAGAAAACGGGTTGGAATGAAAAGAATCATTTGGGAATTAGTGATGCTGTCCTTTGGATATTTTAAAGAGCTTCAGCCTATGGTATTTAAGCTATAATAACAATAAAAATAAATGGGTCTGACAATCACAAAATAACATATGCAAAGTAGTTTTCTAGAAAAAGTTGTAAAATGTGAAAAAAACTACTAAACATCAGCAATCAAAAGAATAATACGACTGGGGTGCAATCAGCATTTGATAAATTTGAAACAAAAAATTAAAATCAACGCCTACTGCATATAGTATGTTGTAAAAAAATGTTTTTTAACATTTACGAAAATGTAATCCTTAAAGACTTCAATATCATCTAGTTGATCAATTTTGTTTGTAATCTTTGTGGTATGGTGAAAGAAGAAGAACATCGTTTGCGATTGATCTAAATCAGATAGATTTCATAAACACGTCCCAGTTCGTAATTTAGGAATATTGCAATATTGCAGCATACTAAGATCATGTCTAAGCAATCCTGTGGAGAATTTTGGCCCCGAGAAACGCAATATTTGGAACGATCATGATTAACACACTAAACCCATTTCGCACCATAAATGACAATGCGCTTTCAAACTTGTCGATTTGTGCTTTGATCAGTTTGTGAAGATCTTATCTTCACTTCTTGGGTGCAAATGATTCCATCCAGTCAAAAGAGAGACGCTAAGTTCAGCCAAAAAATGGGGAGTGCTTGATGAAGATTCGGCATCTAGAGCAGCTTATGTCTCCTTTATTCGAGATGAACGTGATTGGTCGTCAAGGTTGAAAACCACAAGAACTGAACTACTTCTCTTGTTGACAATTTCTATTTCCAACAATAGTGGATCACATATCAAAATCCAATTTTGTCAATTACCATCTGGAATCCAAAAATAGAAATTGTTACCACACCATAAACACAAAGAACAAAAATGCATAAAAATTATATGTTTACAAGCGCTAGGGAATTTTTTGAAACCTGGTACTAGCATAGGATATACATGGTGTATCTGGAAACTATCAAACCATAAAAAACATTAAAAGTTTTTTTTTTTAATTTAAATAACTCCAAGATTTCAAAAAAAACTTCTAGAAATGCGGTGAATTCCATTTTAAAACATTTAAACGAAGCTTTATATAAAATCGCTACTTCGCCCCGTTTTCAATTCAACTGCGGAAATGATATCTTTTAAGCAAAGCTATCTTGCAATGTAACGTTTTAGATTTTGATTGACAACTACAAAGGAATACACCGCTTGTTTTGTATAATATTAATTTCATTTAGTGTACGAAATTTTGTGTTAGTCAAGTCGATCGAATGTTAAAAACATACAAAGCATAACAAAAACTTTTTTAACGACACCAGTATAAACAACATTTTACACAAGCAGGAATGAATTAGAATTTTTAATTTTGATAAAATCTAAGCAGTTCTGAGTACGTGACGTGCGTCATCTGCCCTTGACCAAATTGGGCACTCCTGAAGTGACCTGAATTTAGGCCAACTCTAACTGCCAAGTTCTAACGGCGGTTAATAAATTCGCAGCCAGCGAACTGCCTTTTGTTAGAAACCCACGCACTTTGATAAAAACCCCATTAGCTTACAAATTGTGGGCTCTCTTTCAACGTGCTAATTTTGACTGAAAGAAATTTTTATGATATAAATTACCTAAAATTCAGCGCACACTAGGATAGAATAGCCGAATTTGAAGTTACGAGGCAGCTGCTGAACCTTAATTTTCTTCATGAATAATATTTGTTTAAAGAAACGAAATATTATTTTTATTACAATTATATTATAGAGTTGTGTGAATTTAAAATTGTGGCTAAAGCTTCATCTGCATAATTTCAACAAAGCAAAATTAGCGAACCAAATACCAATTTATTTTTGTTGATAATTTATACAGGGTAGTGCTTGAAGTATGTCATATATTTAAATTTGTAACAACTCCACAAGTACGTGATGTTAAAAAAATGAGAGGTCTAAATTAGTAATTTTCATAAAACATTAATTTGACAATTTTTAATAAATCATTTGAACTACACACTAACGTTTTGATAAATTCACTTTTATCACCAACCCAAAAACAATCTTCTATGGAAAGTTCTGCTCGATACCCTCTCCAGTACCATACCTTTACGCGAATGGGGCATTGTTGTGGCTCTAATCGTTCAAAACATACCGGAAATGAAGGTCGCCAGTTCTAAAAAAATTTGAAGCACTATAGTAGCTAAGTTCTATTAAAAAAAATATTTTTGGCTATGTTTTCGTTCATAGCTAGTTTTTACGTAATTATTGGTTAGATAGTTCCTTTGACTACCAAATAATTTGCAATAGTTCCAACGTTTTGTTTGCTGTTTTTGCTACAGTCGTCGTAACTGTATTACTGTTTATCTATCACATTTAGCATTAAGAGCTTCCTACGAATCACATAAACTATATAACTTGTAAGTGCTAGTTGATCAAAATTAGTTAGTACTAATTAATGCTCCTAGCTAATGTTGGTCAGTTTCCCTAGTGTTATTACTCGTCTATTCTATTCACGTTAGTCCGTAGCTTAAAGTATCGCGCAGTACAAGCTCTACAATAGAATTATACATGGCAGTGTAATCGGCTAAGTTTTCTAAATAAAAGTAATAAATACACACAAAAGAAGAGCTATTTCGTAATTTTGTAGAGAATCTTTTTTTATAAATAATGCCTTAATAATTCTTCACATAACAAGTAGGTTTTTAGGTCTTATATGATCTTAAAATCATATCTTATTAAACTTTATGTTTAGAATAACTTAATAATAATCGAAACTTTTGTGGTAATTTCTTGGACGTATATCTTAGAAGTTTCTTGTTGTGCACTAAATCGAACTCTGTATTAGTACTAAAATTACCTAAGTATTTTTTAATCGTTTATATTTGAAAATCATGTCGAATGACTGCGTTTGTTGCATAGCAGGAGTGAGTCTCCTATCTAAATAGACTCCATATGCTCACTTCTTTTTGTTATGATTTAAACAAATAGTGGAGCAAGTTTCTCGCCGTATACAGATTTGGTCTCTTTGGAATTTATTCTCCTTTTTTAATTAGAAAGATATTAGATTCGGGTAGTCTTTGGATTATTATCCGTGGCTAAGACAGCATAATCACCAAACGTTGGTGTTAGAACTTCTGATGTCGAAAGATCAAAAAACTATATTAGATATAGCAGTGGCCCAATAACACTGCCTTGTGGTACTCTAGCATTTTTTAATAAAGTTCGGTGACGTCAGTGCCAACTTTGACCAGACAATATCTGTTTTGCAAATAAAATTTGAAAAAAAGACTGTTATGTCAAGAAATGTTACCTTCAAGCACTTCATTTATTTTATTGATAGCTCGTTGAACTTAGTTTATGGTTTAATGTATTTGTCTAAAGTCGAATTGATTGGTTCAGCATACAAGGAGGTGAGAAATAACTATTAGAAATAATTAATAACTTCAATACGAGTTGATCAATTTCAATAAAATGATTTTTATATTGCACCTTAGAATGATACAACTTTAGTAGAGTGTCAAAACTTTAAATAATCTCACGGATAAAGTAATTAAAGTTGTTTCTAGTAAATAGATGACACATGTTCTTGGAGCATGATTAGGTCATAATTACTATTCATAGTGTTCCGAATAAAAAATAGGCCCATAACTTTACTAGAGGTCATGCAGAACCACACTGTAAACCTTGAACCGACTTTTTACTTTTTTAATAGTGGCACTGTGATCCCCTGGTGTCCACTAGTAGCAATTATGGGGGTTCATTAGTCCTCCAACATGAAAAACGGAATATTGTAAAGCAATATAATACTTTAAAGATCTGCAATTTAACAGGGACTTATTTTTTACCCAACCTATAGTTTCATTATTCCCAAAGATTTGAGGGAGTCTTTTTTTTCACTACTTTGACTACTGCAGGTGGCAAGTCCACTGGTTGTAATTGTACCTCGTTAGGACAGCTTCTATTATGCATTAAATAGTTTGCGTAATATATTTTATTCTAATACAAGAGAACTATATGCATTTTCCCAATGATCAGGTCATACCCAGGTGCTTTCTTAGATTTTAATGTGTGAGACTGGTAGGTCAAGTTGATAAGGAGTTTTCAGTAGTTGGGTTAGTTCTGCTTCTTCTTCAGATTCGGATATGGTCAAAAAACATTAGAGGGTTGCTCTTTTTTACTTCTAATCTATATACCCTGTCGTGTCCTGATTAATATAGAAGCTTTTATAATATTTTAATCTTAATAAATAGTCGGTATCTTCATTGGGTGTGAGTTTACTCAAAAAAGTTTGAATAAGTAGTACAGGCTATTGTACTGATCAATAAATGACTTGACACTTGTTTCAATGTCTTCTTCCGTTTGAAAAGAAATACTTAAAGTTAAGTTAAGTTAAGTTATCGGTTAAGAGTCGTCTAAATTGGCTCCTTATACTCAGTTTTCTCCTGTGCTTAATACTGTTGTGGGTAGAGTGATTAATACTGAGGAATGGTCTAAAGATAAATCAAAGAAGAATTTTCGTGTAATAAATCCTGACGGGCGTCTGGGATACGCTTTGTAATACTGACACCCACTAGATCGGGTATTTTACTTCTGCCTGTTGAGTTCACTATTGGTTTCAAATCATTTTTTTTCTGGAATTGAACGTAAGAAAGTCTGGAGTCTTAACCATCATGTTTTACGTTATAGTCTTGTCCTAGTTTTTATAATGTTCTTGTTTTACTGTATACTTTTGCGATGGAGGGATAAACAGCTGAGATGATTAGAAAGTCAGGAAACCTTCTATTACCACATCAATGGTTTATAGAAAACTTTAGCTGCAGCTATTTGTTGCTCTTTGATCTAATTATTAAATATTATGATACTTTTAACTCAATCTGGTCGCTTGGTTGATTTTGGGTTGATATTTGTGCAATACTGTTGATAGTATGAGATTGTTTGTTTTGTTCTTTGCTTATTGATAGGTATAATAAACTTAATTGAGATTTTTAGTAAATTTTGATTTATTCAAGCGGGGTGAAAATGATTTTTCACCATCGTTGATAAAACTGTACAAATTCTTGGAATAATTAATAATTTCTTTTCTCCTTTATCTCATAGGTATAAAATCCTGCTTTTTCCAATCAAAGACTTTTACACCATTCATAAAACTGGGGGATGTTTTTGGAGTTTCTCAATATTTAAGTTTTACTTTTGGTCGCTTGTATTTTCTTCTGCTAAGACTGAATGTCGATTATATGGGTTGAGTCAGTAATCATTTCCCTTTATTTGTTTGAATTTTTGTTCAATCTTATTTTGAGCTTTTTTATCTTCCTTTTGTGTGATTGTAATCCAATTATTTCGTTCTTGTTCTACAAGTATCAAGGTTAATTAGATACATTGAGTTTGTTGGCAAGTAAAAAATGTAATGTGGTTTGACAAATAGTTACTTGTTACTAGTTATACATTTGATTTTGATCAGGCCATTGATCGGCCATTAGGGTTGTTCACGCCACTGTTCCTTTAACAACCTCTGAAGCAGGGATCCGAGAAGAGTCTATCATAAAGTTGGTACTCACAAATGGAACAGTAATTAATGCCAGATTTTTACGCAAAACTAGATGTTGCATTAAATGCAACCTTCTTCATAACTCACTTTTACATTTTAATTTGAAATAACAACCAGATAACACAGAGGGCATGCCCAATTTAAATTCCTACTGCAACTTGGGTTCGAGATGTTGATCCTCATTAAATCCGCAGTAAATTTTGTTTACAAAGTCGTTTAGGCTCTCGATGAGTAACACTACAAAATATTTGTTTATTATTAGTTTGGGATTGTCAGAATCATTTTGTAACTTCTAAAATGTATTATAAATTATCCCTGATTGCTGAAAAAATTAACTTCTTCTATCTTGAGATTGGGAGAAAAATTATAACGGGAAAACATGTGTAAAGTTTGCTTCTCATTTTATAAATTTGCTGATGGATCTTTTTTGACAAAACTATTGATAAGCTGCCATCAAAAAAGTTTATCTCAATCATTTAGAGTTAGCTAACAGTAAAGGTCCACTCCTCGAGAAATTGATAAGATAATAGGAGCTAAGCTTGTGTCTTATTTGTTAACTAGGGAAAATTGACAAGTCGTCCCTACCATCCGGTGGCTATTTATATTTCCTTGGGCTACACTAGAATGGGTAAAATTTCTGTGTTGGATTCCCCTAAAAATAGCGTATGCTCTTAACTGTAGTGGAAAATGATATCCATAGTTTGTTATAGAGGTTCTGAATTATAGAGGAAGATTTCTCATCACCCTCCCAAGCCAGTATACTACTACCGTTATGTAAAATGGTGATGGGAGGTTTATCGACTTGCCTCTGTTTAAAGCAAATCTTTTCAGTCTTCTTTATTAAGGTTAAAAGAAGGTTTCTGAGTTTAGAGAAACGTCTGGCCAGTCGAATATAATGAAGAGTCCAAGATCACTAGTCATTAATTTCCGTTAATGGTATTTCATTCTACATTATTGAGTCCACAAGTCTTAGATCTTAAGCACCCCTGTTTGAATTATCTTTGATGCTAATGTCAAAACTGCGTCTCAAAAAGCCGCTCAGTGTCTTGTTGTATAATTTAAGTTACAGGCTAACATTTTCTCGTTAATAACACATTTACATCTGTTTCTGGTGATTTTCAATGCTGTCAAAAAATAAAATATAAACAAAGAAGAATAAATGTTTTCAACAAATGTTTAAGGATTTTCTCATGATTAACCTATGCAGATCGTTTTGGAATTATCAACCTTTCCCAATTCAATCTTCCGCACCGACAAGGAAAAAACGAACTACCATCTAGCTGCGCAATTTTTTACCTGTGACATGTATATGACCAACTTGGCCAGATCAATCTAATCACATTTCACACTCAGTCAAAGTTAATGTTAGCGCCAAAAACCTTTAAGTTAATAAAGTGGTTCTTAAATTTAGCTGATCAAATCCTTGATTTCTCTGATTTATAAAGCAGTACACAATGGTTTGAGAGGGATTGTGACTGTGGGACAAACATTATAGGGACCAGGGCTTGGTTCTCATCAATCTTCTTCAAGGTATAGAAAAGCCTTGTGTGATTCCGATGGGCATATAGACTAGTTATTCGCCTTATGAAACGCCCCGCATTTAAAAGTGATCTATAAAACCTCTTCTACTCTTATATAGGCTATGAGCCTGTTTCTAACCACACATTTTGTATAGTCTAACCCGTTACAAGAAGCAGAATATACTTTAGAACCACCAAAGATGTTTGTATGTGGGCCGGAGAGCACTTGATGTTTGCTTTTCATCTGGGAAAGCGAGTGTAGTACTCTCGATCTAGAAAAATATATGAAAGCTATTGAATTTCATCTGTCGAAGACCATTACAAAAAAAATGATACATAAACAAGTTTGTTTCTTTACCTATATTTTAGTATAGGTCGTTTTGCAATCCTTGCATGATGGATTAGCGCCACTTATTACGCTTTTTGGATCTCACGTAAGACTTAAGTAGAGCCTTAGCGAGGAATAGTGCTACGTCGTTCCTTTAACAATCGTTGAAGAAAGAAGCCGAGAAGTGTCGCCGTTTATATGGCGTGACCACTTCTGGGTTAGCTGGTAATTAGTGTCCAAATCGTACTTGCGTTCGAAAATACGACAAGAATTACCACGTGTTACTGGAATACCTAGATCACATAATGAAAGGTCAGAAATACCAGTGGCTCCAACTAATAATACAAGGAAAAACACAGGGTAAACGAAGCGTAGGTAGAAAAAGGACCTCATGGCTGCGTAACTTAAGAGACTGGTATAATTGCAATTCTAATCAACTGTTCAGAGCAGCTGTGAATAAAATTCAAATAACTCTAATGATCGCCGACCTTCGTACGAAGATGACACTCTGAGAAAAAGACTTCTCTCTCATGACGCAACATTTTCGCTCGTGTTTTGGTAGTCTATTTTTAGCCATATAATTGGCCTGTGTCCCCTTGGGAACATTGTTGTGAATTCCTCTTTTTTTTTGTTCGACAGAAGTCGGAAGGTATCCGGTCCTCATTCCATCTCCATTGTTGACTCCTCTTCCCGATCCCTCTTTCATTATAACTTCGGCTTGAGGTCTTCAAATTGATCAGTAAATTATCATATACCCCTGAGGGTAGCAAAAGACTATGATAATCCTGATTTAGATTACTAAATGTTATATTAAACTGTTATTTGTTCAGTTAAAGTGCTCAAATCAGAAATATTTCCTATTCAAAAATTAAAGGAGAACTACAGTTTCAGTGTGGACATTAAAAGAGCGCGAAATGCGTTGTTTAAATACCTGCTACACTTCATGATTCACTCTATAATATTGAAGTCATCCTTCACTCAAGCGATGTGTTAGCATTTCTAATGAGACACCTTTGATTGCAATTAATTATTCTCTTTGTTTAGATTTCCGGAACTCCCGTCTGCAGAATTACCAATCGGGTAAGAAGCTGTTCATCATAATTATCTACTTATATCAATTCCTGTACTTTACAGCAAACCAGAACGTCTACTTTCAAGCAAACCGAGGTTTGTATTTTAAGTGTATCAGCAGTACAGAAACTAATTCGAGCGTTTAACCCAGAATATTAGATCCTGTTAGACTAATACAGCTGGCTTCGCGGTAAGTATACTGCAATATTAACTACCAAATATTAGCTTTAAACGGCTACGAAGTGCGAAGCTTATTTAACGACAATGAAGACTCATCAACAATAAAATTTCTTCTTTTAGAATCCAAGATCCACCGAGAACAATGAGGTCCCCGATTCCAAGGTAGGGTAGGTTTGCTGCAGCCACTTCGGCTTTTAATTGCTGAAATGTTTTAAGGTTCTTGCAACCAGGAACTTCAAAAGCGGCCAAGTATCGACTTATCATGACAGTCGCTTAAAATTTCAACTCATCCATTAACATTCTAGAGATCGCTACGAGGCGCTGAAGCTAATTGAACGCATTGACCGCAGGACTCCCAGGAGCTGGTTATGAAAAGGAAAACGGCAAACAAGAGGTCGTTTGTTTGCGGAATACCCAAATTTTTCCGTAATAGAGTTGCAATTTTAAAAACCTCTAGTCGGCACCCGTTGTGCTGTTGTCTCCCGAAACAGATCGATAGTTGACATTTAGTGCACCATTTTTCATGCATAGGAAGTAGGTTAACCAGTCGTGTTATGAAACCCAATCGAGCATAGGTCCGACATATCTGCATCGCTCTTAAAGAAAACACTCGCGAGACGGGCACAAAGCACATTATGTAACACGTGCGCGTTGCTGTCGAAAGAGATCAAATGGCGCTACGTAACTGGATAACATCGGCAAGCCCGAATTGCGGAACCCACATGCAAATTTTTATTTTCCTTCCAATTTCGTGCCATTTAGAATGTGTAACGATCACGTAGGTAGGGTAGAGCTGCAGTTTTGATTCCTGTTAGTAATTTAAATGGCTTTTTGTGCAAGTTGCGAGTGTATCGGCCAAAATGTAATTAAACTTTGCAAAATCGACCAGGGTTTTTTCAATTTCTCCGGATAGCGGTGCTGCGGTAATTTAATTGAATTTTCACTGGCCCCTTAATAATTTGTGTTTGCGGCCCCAATTTATTTTTCCGTTTTGCGAGGTTAATTTTGTTTTTCGATATTTTAACTAACCTTCTCATTTTACCAAGAAAAATATTTGTGCGAGCTCAGCAACCTAGAAGAAAATTAAAAATCAGTTATACCGGGTAATTTCCGTGGTGCTAAAAATTACATTTTGTAAATCAAAAGAAACGAAATGGTTACATAGTTAACAAAATACTTGTGTATGTAGACAAAGCTATTTGTTTTTTAATTAAACTGAAAACAATTAAATATGTAATTTGGAAAGTTTTGTCCATCATTTGAAGTCATGCTGACGTGTGTCGATTATTAACGACAGTAAGCGGCAAAATCCGATAAGTAGTTTAGGTACTGTATGTTTAGGGATTCTGGTCATTAATTAATATTGCCCTATTTGATGTGGGTGTTATCAGAAAAAAAAATTTTAAATTTCATCAATATTGGTATAACAATATAAATAACAAGTAAATGAGAATGTAAAAGTTCCAGTTAGTTTGCTGAGCATTCAAAAGGTAGAGACGTAGCTCTGATTTCCACACTTTTTGTACACCTTCTAGACTTTGTTATTATTTGCCGCATTATACAGTTACAACTGTAGATTAAATACAAACTACATGTCAACTTAATGAGTAAACATTAATCATCGATCGCTTTTTTTATTTTTACTAATGGTAAGACACATATGTTTCCAATATATTGGTTCCTTTTTCTGTTCTTTTAAGGAAGTACATGCGTATCAAAAGATTATGGCTGTTAAGTATCAAAGTTATGATGAGTAGGTATAAAACAAGCCAGCTGCTGAACGTGATGACCTTAGCAGCATCACGTCAAAATTGCAGATGATACTGAAAAAAACTAAATCGCCAAGAACAGAAAGGAAAACAAACCCATCAAGTAGCCTAAAATACCACTTGGATAAGTTTTAAACAGCCCTAGTCACACAAAAATTAATGTATGTCTCATATCTGAAACAGAAGGTGGAACATTATGAGGAATTTAAAATTCAAGCCGCTTAATACCAAGTAACGTCAGTCACAATTAGCACCAAAAAGGATAAATTTTTGTAGTTGCGATTTACATGCCCCCAAGACGCAAAAAGAGAATTACCGAAATCCCTTCAAAAATTTGGTGACAAATTTATTTTTAGAGAAGATTTCAATGCTAAAAACACCAAATGGGATAGCAGTATAACCACCATTAAAAGAGTAAACTATGTCAAGTTATATATAACTGTGCAATCTTCGGGAAACCGACGTACTGGCCTACAGATTTAAAAAGTTTTTAGTTTAGACCATTCCCTCGTGGTTTTAACAATAAGAAAAAATATCATAAAAAATGTGTGCTCTATCTATTATTCACTAGTAATTTGCCTTAAACCAGTCTTAGTGGCTACGTTTGAGAACGATACTGCCTTTATGTGACTAACAAACTATAAAAAGCTCTAGATAGTATAACTATTTGAGCTAAAAAACGTCAGATTAAACTTAATGAAATTAAATGTATGTTCCAGTAGCAATTAACAACCAAGTCATTCGCCATTAGGACTCAATCAAGAATCTAGAAATGACACTGATTCAAAAACTCAGATGGAAGGGTCAGTGAAGAAAAATCGATCGAAATCCAAGAAGTTATATTGACTTATTGGAATAAAATCTATTTTTCCACCTATAACAAAAAAACTACATATTTGTGAGGTACACTAAGTCAGCAAATGTTAAGTCCATTCAAAAGTTTCAAATCAAAGTGCTGAGAAGTATTATCTGTCCTTTGAACTACTACTAATACTGAAAATGCTATGTAACATTTAAAAAATCAGAACCACGTATAACAATTTAAAACATTGCGAAAATTACAGTAATTGCGTCAGCGAGATAACGACAATTGACGTGAACCATTTGGCAACTGTCCAATTTACAAACTTTTTAGTAATTCAAGTTAATAAGCTATCAGTGCATATAATCCAGTAGTCAAAAACCTCAAGCTAATATTCGGTGATTTCACCTTGTTTCATATATAAGCAATGGCATCCAAACCTTCTCAAATCATAACTGCTGTGAGTGTAATGCGAACAGCGTGCCTTTATTTAACGGTTTGAGATGACTGGCAACTACAAGCAACATATCTCCATTAATTTTCTAAAAACTGCTCAAAAAGTTAAAAATGACCCATAAAGCTTCTAGCGAGACCAGCTATGGTTCTTTGTCAAAAATATGATCGCTGAAACTACACTAAAAATGTTGATAAAACTTGTGGGCTTTTCAATCAAATCTATAACACTTCTGAAATAGTCTCGCTATATAACACGTAACCAGGATCCTTCAACTATTTAACATACGTAATCCATTTTGGCTTAGTCATGTTTCCTAAAATAAATATAAGAATAATATTGACAAAAGACAACGACTTCTATATAAAACTTGAGTTGCCACTCTTACAATTAGACTGATGGCTGACGTCATCAGAAGTCTTACACCAGAATCTCACGCGCAAGTACAAAAACTAACACTCTCGAAATAACAACCTAATAGAAGAATTGTCAGTAGTTTTCAAACTTCAAATAAGGTCCAACTGCTTGACGACAACCAAGACAATGTTTCGCTTTTATTGGTATACTTCTTTGTTGGATTAGTCTTACAGGAAATGTTTAGAAAGTGGTGGTAGTCAAACTCAGCTAATACATGGGTAAATCAAATATAAACCAGAATTTCATTTTTAAAAACCATGAGATGAATGGAGGGGGAAACGGCTTCTGGGAATTGTATGTGGAGATGCCTAGAAAGGATTCTTCTCTTAGGATACCATGCACTACTACTTTATCTGTCAATATTAAGATGTTAGAACAAGAAATCCCCTCGTTTCTCACCACAGAAAACCTAAAATGGGCCGAACTGTTAAAAAGACAAACACAGTCTGAAAAGACAAAAAACAATTGAAAATAAAGGTTACTGACGTCACGTGACTTGTTTAGATTACTTTTAAGGTTGTAATAAGCTACAAAAGTGTTTGATAACAGCGTCCAGTCATATTCAACTCCTCAAATTGAACAAAAATTAAGGATTTTTTGTGGATTACATTAGAACAACCTTCCAACAATCTAGATTTACCACTCTACATTTAGCATTTGTTTGGAACACCAAAATATGCACTTTGGGGAACAGATATTTATCGAGGATGTTGCTACACAAGCATTCGTGCGTGATTAACTGGTATGATGACCACCTTTATTTTCCAATCATCACCTATTAGTTAGAAAAAGTGTTTGTAAGTCAGGAGATTTTATAGAAAAAAAACTTTGTACGTTTATATCTGTACAATGTTTCAATAAAAAAAAAATTTTTTTGCTTAATATTTGATTTACCCTCGTATGTTTAAACAATACTCAAGGAACCACTTACATATGTAATGTGTAATTTTTTATCTTTAGTATCTCACAATAACTGAACCTTTTACGTAAAAGGCATTCACTATATTAGTTAATATCTATCATTATATTACTAACAAGGAATGCCATGGAGTTGTTCTGCTCCGATCGTTATCAAATTTGGTATACAGTATGATATGACTGAGGGATGAATACATTATACTATCTCTGTCCTTCAATATATATAACACCCCTTTTTATGAACTTTCCCATTGTTTTTAAAAGTTTAGAAATTTTTTATTAACTTTAGTAAGATTTTTTATACCTCATATGAATCTTCATCCTGCAACTCTTTCACTTCGAATTTTTACAAACATCCTGAACATTCTTTGTCTATCATGTTAAAAGTGCCGCAATTAAAGCATGAAAACCATTCCTTTCACCCTGTTTCTAAGAAAGCACGTTTATCATAAACTTCTCCCTCACTATCCGGTCATCACGCACCATTTTTAATAGAGGACTATGTAGTAATTACTGCGCCCATTATTACCCATTGTTCAAATTGAACGCTTATACAAGCGTTCGAGCAAAAACTTATACGATAGTACAAAGTATTTTAATTTTTTAAAGTAAAAATTATTTATTTAATGTTTTAGGAGATGCAAAATTAAAATTCAAAATGTATGCCATTATATTATACAAGGTATCGTTGGTACCACTTTTGTGGTTTGTAATCAAATAACTCAAAGAACTGACGACACCCTTCTACTTTCTGAAAATTAGCAAAGTGGTATCCGGTAAAAAAGTGGGCCACTACTCAAAGCATATGATAATTTAATAATCGCAAATTAGGACTACAGGCAAGGTGAGATAACAGTTTTATTCTGTCAAGTTCCTCCAATTTTTTTTGTGATCTGACGCATCTGCACCAACATCCGTCTTTAGTTGAGCATACCAAGTTATCATTGTTCTAACATGGCACATATTCTTTTGAGCTTGTAACAATATATGGACTTGCATACTTTCATAATTGCACCTGATGCAAAGCTTAACTTTGGCATCAAAACTCTTATGTTTTACAACGCCAAATCGTACGATGTTTCGAAAGACCAAATGTTATTACTTTAAAACCGCAAGAGGGCGGACTAATACGTTACATGTAAACGGTGATTTGCGTCCTGTGAAATCTAAAGCTGAGAACTTATTTATACACCTAATAGTTTAATTGCCCCGACAATTTATTTAGAGTCAAAACTAACTATTTAAAACTTTACTTAAAAATTTAGCTGAACTGAAAATGAGCATGGAATAATAAACTAAAAAATTGAGAAAAAACTACAATAATTGAGAGTATATTCGTAAGAACAGGCCAAAATCTTAGTAAAAGAAAATTGAAAAACCCTCCAGAACTTTTGACATAATATTAATGACAAACATGGAAAAATGCTCTGGTATTTGATTGAAAGAATTTAAAAAGCTATATAGATATAGAAGAACAATGCAAAAATTTCAAAAGAGCATTTGAAAGAAAATTCCTAGAAATAAAGATAAGTGCGAGAGAACATTTCCAAATTTAAAAAAAATAAAACTAGAGGTAAAAAGTTAAAAGAACACTTTGGCTTTAGAAGGACGTTCCAGAAGAATATCTAAGACTTGAAAATATTATTTGCGACAAAAAGAAAAGGTCTGTAAGTTCTGAAATATTTTTGTGTGTTAACAATCGCTAGTTGCCACATGATCTGCAGCGAGAGCAGGAGCTTGACTCGGAATTGGGGCAATGAGAAAATATCGGTGCATTAAACCCAGCACAATGAGATTTCTTGTACTTAGTTCTAAGGAGAACCTAGAGGAACGTCCATTGCGCTGAATCCAGGTCACGGTTGTTAGTACCGAGAAATCGAGTATCGAAAGTTCTACATAGCCTACATGATAGAACGTCAGAAAATTCAAGAGCGGTCCTATTGGGTAAACTATAAAAAAAGGACGTGAAAAATAACCCCCTAAAAAAAGCTGCTAAAAGTCAACCTAATATAGAAAATCCAAAGTAAACGCGAACAGACGTTTTTGGCCAATCACTATAAACGGATCATGACAACAAAATGACGTGTATTGTGGATTATTTTATCAATAATTCTGAAAATTACGCGATTCACCGCTAATTCTATCATCAGAACACATACAACCCTAGAGTGGCGACTTTTTCACAAGTAGGATAGGTGATTGCAGTTCTCGGACAGAATCGCCTTAAGGAGGAAGCAGTCTAACAGTCGATCTTCCTGTAAACGCTACGAATAACTGTGATACATCAAAAAAATTGTAGATGTATCATCACGTGGGAAGATTTCAGTAATTTGCGTGGCACGCCAATGTGGAGCCTCGGAGATTCTAGAAGTCGTGTGCAGATAGTTAAACGTGTTAAAGTCATTAACTAATTGTCAAATAATAAATAAATAATGAAATCGTACAGTGGTTTGATAGAATTTTATATTAAAATTTATACAACATAACAAGCAATTAATTTTTAGTTATACGTTTTAGAGGTAACAAACTATTGACTATTGACTTATACATTTACATTTGATACCGACCCGTTTAAACTTCTCTTACTAGTACAAGTTTTCGTTCTAATTGATTGCGTGGCAATTTTATTAGTCATCGGGCATTGTCGAATATGGTTAGATCACTAGCAATGATCCAGAGAGTAACTATTAGAACCAAAGGTCTACTGAGAAAACTGCAACATAAGTCAATACGCTCTATGTTTATTGCTAAAATATTATCGTAGACGAGAAGATAAGGCTTAACTACAACGTAGCTTCGATTCGTACCCCTTCATTAATTTACTCGTTATATCTTTCTAGATTAGAATACCTTCTAAACGAGTTTTCCAATGCTAAATAACAAAGAACTGTTTAAATATATTAAGAGCATCAACATCTTTCAAGATTGATAAAGTGGATTATTCTAGTTTTAGAAACTTTAAATCAAGTAGGAATAGTTTCTAAAAAATTTTTGTTTATTTTTATTTATTGTACCGTAAAAAACTGTATATAATTTTCAATGTCCAATTGTAGATATATGTAACTATATAGATGTACAATTAAGGTACAGGGTCTAAATTGAACAGCAAATTATAATGTTATCTATAATGTAGGCATTGGTAAAAACAACCAAATAAATATTTTGTACGCTAAGGTGTCAGAATAAAATAAACAGGTAGAAATTGTAAGCAATAAGGGTTATAAATACAAAGCCTTCTATGCTTTCCCAGGTGGCGAATCGGATAATGTCACTGAAATATGGGTAGTGCTGAGAAAATTAAATACCCAAAGTAGACCAGAACAAGCGTAGGGTGCAGAGGCTCCCTCTGGTACTGGACAGCAATATCAGTATTAGAATGAGGTTGAAGAGAAATGACTTAGGCAAGGTTCATGGCCAGAAATGCATAGTCATAAAGCCACCATGTAACTATTTTTACTTTCCTTATCCTGTAATAAGGAAAGTAATGTAATCGGCGGAAATTTGACCTACCCAGTTTTTCACATTTCTGGACGAATTATAGCCTCAGGACACCAAAAAAGTTGGTTTTAGCCATTGGTTCGTGTGTGTGTGTGTATATGTGTGTGTGTGTGTGTCGGTCTGTCAGTAAACAGGATATCTCGAGAACCGTAAGAGCTAGAGACTTGAAATTTGGTATGCAAGTTACTTGTAGGTAGGGGACGCAGTGAGAAGCTTTTGGTAAAAATCGGCCGAGCCGTTTGGTCGAAAAGTCGCAAAATCGGTCGCAAAGCGGTCGCGAATCTAAACGGTTGAAAATTCATGACAATAAAAATTATTTGTTATCATGAGATAAACATGAATTTAAAATAAAAGTTGGTAAAATGGAACACGAAAAAAAATTTTAAACCCAGGATTTTTAATATACCGAGTGTTCATAAAATGTTTCGGGAAATTTATATTACCGGATAGATCAGACCTAGACGAACAAAAAATTACAATGAAATTTTTTGATCCGAGGTCAGATAAATAAGTTTTATCCGATTAAAAATTAATTAAACGGGCAAATCACAGCGCGCTCGGAGAGCATCCTGGCCGAGCACGCAGGCGATAATGGGGAAGGCCGTGCGAGCGAGCTCGCACGGTTACCTTCAGTGACGTAGCAAAATTTTAAGTACGAGTCAATTATTGTCTTGTACTGTTTATTTTAATCAACTTTCGAGTGTTGGACTCGCGCCTCGTCCTTTTTTAAATCAACAAATTTTTAGGCGAGAGCAGCGCAGGGCCTAGACGATGGACCCGGTATAATATATAATAATAGGATAAGGAAAGTCGTGTGATGTTCACACCAGATTTTTATTATCAAAGTTTAACACGGCCAATCCGAATAAAATTTTGGACCTGAATCCCCGGCAGAGGTTGCTAATAATTCCAAGCGGTCATTTATAATCTGCAAATGGCATCTCAAAAATTTATAAGCAGTCGAAAAATTTCACAATTCCATTGAAAGAATGGAATAGCTATCTAATGATTTTATAGAAATAAGTGGAATGCTTTGGGCACATTCCGAACACTGCCATATTGGAAACAATCAGATTTACGATTCCAGGAATACCAATGTAGTGAGAATTATATTAAATAGATTAATTCATAAATATGGTATTAACTATCTAAAGCACTCCACCGTCTACGATGTCTACGTGTCGCTTAATTAAAATTCCCACCACCAACGACTTTAAAAAGCCTTAAACGAACCTACCTTTCGAAAATCGCTTCGCCCAACCACGGAGTCGATCCTCTGCATTAACGGGAGCACCAATCGCCCCTTGTCTGTCTTTTCACACGGCACTAAATTTCACCGTCGCCGGCACACGGGGAGCAATTATTTCAACTGCTTAATCCACGGCCGAATCACAACTGCTCAAAAATTAGGCAGATTTTATCAGCTTGTCCAAACGCGAAAAACACCTGTTTCAAAGGCATTCAATGTTAAGTGAAATCGGAATTGGAAAAGCGACCGGCCAAATGTCTGTAGACCTGCAAGCCATCTGGGGCGATAAGGCAACGTTCGTTCTTTGCGAGCAAGAATTGATGTTCAAGTAAAGCAGTAAACAGATTTTTAAACAAAACTATTCGTAGTATTCAAAAGTTTTAGTTCTATAAATAGCTTGAATATACATAAATTCTAATTTTCATCTCTGCCACTAATGTTCGGTACATAAAGATATGCGTTTATAACAATAGCCCTTTATCACTTCAATATAAAGACAATTCTTGTTAAATCTCGTCGAATACTTGAAAATGCTTATAATGAACGTGGCTCATTAAAAACAACATCCAAAAAGCGGTTGCGACGCTTCAATTATGATGATTTTGATGTGGAAGGTAAATAACTTTCAAAAAATTGAAACGAATTGAAAGAAAGAGATATATAATAGCTACACACATTTTGTTACTAGGAGTAAAAGGTGGATATATTTGGATAATCTCAAATGTAAAAAATCAATTGCAGCTCAAGATAACTATTAGCATGGACGTGAAAACGGAATATTAATGCAAATATTCTGTGTTTTGTGTACCGTACTTTAAGTTATAAAAACTGAGTCAAACGAGCACTAACGACCTCCATAATACGTTAAAAACGTGACAAAGTAGTTCTTCAACAGAACAACATTCGACCACATGCCGGGAAATAGGTCAAAAACACATTGGAAGCACTTGGCTAAAATGTCCTACCCCATCCACCGTACCCACCAAATATTGCTCCTTCCAACTACCACTTCTTTAGATCAATGGCACACGCGCCTACAAAAGCATTTATGCTCCACATTTGATACTTTGAGGAAATTAAAGGGACTGTTAAGCTATAAAACCAATAAAGTGAAGAATATTGGACTATTTATTTTTTATCTGTTGGTGTCTTGCGAGTTCCTAAAATATTAAGCAAATATCTTTTACATGAGACACGCCTGATCAGCAAAAGACAGCCATAATTGAGAAAAGTGTTCCACCCCCGCTTTGCAAGTATTGAAAACTATCAGAAGAGATAGTTCTATGTCTAAACCTGTTACATCAGGGCAGTTATATGGTAGCTAGCCATGGTCCTACAAACTTATCCCAAGGGCAAATGAACTAGGTGCAACAAACCATCAATAAAAAAATTAGCCACGTACTAAAGTACCACATAGGTTCTGCGCAAATTAAGAGTCAAAGACTCCACAACTTTACTTATGGGTAGAAGCAAAAACCTTGAGTGCTGGTATACATCCCCATCGAGTTACTGTAAGTTAAGAAACCCACCAAACTCCTTCTCCTGCTCAAAATTCAAAATAAGAACTTGAAGCCGGGGATAGGAGACCATAGTAGGCAACTGGACGTTTTTTCGACAAAAAAACATTTAGTATATAACCAACACCTCCTTCAAATTTGTGCCTAAAGGTCTATATATACGGAAATCATTACAACAGATCTCAACCCATGTCAATATAAATAAAATTGACTATATTATAATTAACAAAAGATATCCTAATTTGATAACTTCGGTAAAAACTTATCCTAGGAATAATGTCTGATCTGGTCATAACTCCTTGGTTAAAGAAAATCAAGCATGGTAAAGTTTTAAGCTATAACTTGAAGCACAAAAACACATGACGAACAAAATTAGTGTCAAAGAAAATGACTTAAAGTTCAGCTTATAAAGCTGCAGAAGGTTAACATCGAAATCCTTGGGAATAAATATTGAACATGAAAAAAAATAATATCTTTCAGTAATATAGATAAAGAAAGATATAAACAAACTAATAAATAAATAAATAAACGACCCAGAGGTTAAAAACAAGGTCTTGGAGGATATATGATGAAATATAAACCCTTAAACGTAAGCATGATTCGTTTAATTATTATAAAAAGTCTATCTAACAGTTACGGACGATTGTTAAAAAACAACGACACATAGAATAAGAAAAAAATATGTGAAGGGACATTTGCAGCCGATGGAGAAGATATATTAACTCAAATTTATTGCTAGGTTTTCCTAGCCTTCTGATTATGTTTTGTTGCATAACGTGAGAAGTCTTAATCGAATTTTTAGAAAAAATTCAATTTGTTCTTCTTACGCAGTAATTGTGCACACCCAATGACAAGGAGTGCCATACTTCAGAAAAACAACGTGAATATTATTATTCAAAACGAATAGAAGTCCATCACGCAAAATTAAACGTGAACTGTCACCATAGCAAATGGCTACCTCCCTCAGTAAAAAAATGTATCACCCAATTAATTGGAGAAACGCATCCATAGTCATATTCTACTAACTAATTTGACAATAAGTTATCTGATCGAAAATGCATCTTTGTTATCCAGTTCTGACAATGCTTTTTTCTGAAGTATTTCTTTTGGGTGGCCAATTTGTACATCTCTACACTATGCAAATGACTCTGAACGATGTTCCTACTTTTTTCTGATACCTGCACCAGTTCAGCCTTTTTTCTCAGTTGCTGTCACGGTCTCGAGATATTGAACCATTTTCTGTGCTCTCTTTTATCTCTAGCTAGAATTTTAAGTTTGTTGTTATATCTTTCCGCTTCTTCGAGCGATGTTTTTGATTTTCCCTCCCATTCTGTTCGAAGCCTTTTCCTTGATCTTTGACCTACGCCTTTCATTTCAAATGCCATTTTTAAATATCTGTCCCCCCCCCCCCCCATAAAATCACGTAGCTATACTGTTGTAGTTATTTTCTTTCTAAGGCTTGCACTATAAGAGCACTTGTAGGTTTTCTCTTATGTTTCTGTTCCGTATCTTACCTCTTCCTGACTCGCTCTACTACCCATCGCAAACATCTACTTTTAGTTTCCATTAATTTGAATCTATGTTTGTCTGTTATTACCCATGACTCTCCCTCATATAATAATGAGCTTAGGCTGACCCCTTGCTTGATCACTCTAGCTACTCGAAAATCTAATTTTTGCCCACTTGATCTTACCTGGCTTATTTTTTTATGTTTGTTTTACAATACTTTCTTTTTAATTTAAAAGTTGCCTCAATATCTTCCTAGATCACTAAATTAAAGACAAATTCCACGAAGACTAGGTATAGGTTTTTTTTTACTTATAAGTTTCTCTAGTAGAGCTCTTTATGTATGTGTGTATGTTGTACTGCGTTTATCTTTCTGGGCGAAAAGCTCATCGTGTATGTTGTCTTCTACTTCTATTCTCAGTCGTTTTTCTAATATTCTGTTGTACATTTTTGAGAGACTGGTAGCAGATATATTGCTTTACATTTTTCACAATTTGTTTGGAATTTAGCCATGTATAATCGTTTTCATACTTTCAGAATTGCATTTTATATATATTTTGTAGTTCCCCTCGATGCTTCTCACTTTCCTTATGTTTTATGCTAGCTTTTCTTTTAGCTTTTTAACCACATTCCAGAATTCTTCTGTCCTCTTTCCAAAATCATTAGGAGTTTCTTCCTTACTGTTTTAATTTCTTTTCAGCTTTGTTTCGTTTTACTATAATTCATTTTGTTGCTATCTATCTTGTCCTTTATAAAAGTATACCAGGCTTTTTTGTCATTAATTTTACTTCATTATTCCAGCACTTGTTCATTGGAAGTTTGAGTTTTGTTCTACTGCCTTTGTTCCACATACTTTCTTTAACTGTTTGTAATACTGTACTTCTTATTTCTGGATCTACTAGCTTTTTTATTCGTGTGTGAGTGCTTGACTATTGTGAGTGTGATTTTTTTTTAATTTACACTTCTAGTGTACGTTATATAGTCTGTCATGCTCTTATAACCAAGCTCTCCTGTTTTATATGTTATTTTGTGTATATCCATGTGTGGAGACCAGGTTTTTACTATTAACATCTAGTTTACTATGCAAAAGTCAAGCATTCTCGACATAAGACAAGCTTTCGACAAAGTGTGGCATACAAGTTTGCTATATAAGATCAAGATAGCTTTACCATCAACATACTACGAATTGCTTAAGACATACTTAACCGAAAGAACTTTTCAAGTTAAATTTAAAGATACACAGTCGAGCCTTAAGCCCATAAAATCTGGAGTTCCCCAAGGCCTTTTTTATACTTGCTTTATATGGCGGAATTACCCACAACACTGCAAACGCTAGTAGTAACATAGGCAGACGATGCTGCAGTTCTAGAATCACACGATAATCCACGAGCAGCATCAACAATCCTACAGAGAAATCTAAACAAAATAGAAGACTGGTTAAAACTTTGGCGTATACATATATATATATATATATATGAAGCGAAATCGGCTCACGCAACTTTTACCCTAAGAAGAGAAACTTGCCCACCAGTACTGATAAACAACACACCAATCCCACAACACGATAAAGCAAAATATCTAGGGATTCACTTAGATAAACGTCTAACCCGGCGGACACACATTATAAGAAAGCGAATGCAGCTTGGATTGAAACTGGTTAATAGGCAAGAAGTCCCAGTTATCTCTAGAAAACAAAGTGTTGCTCTACAAATCAATCATAAAACCAATCCGGACTTATGGTATTTAGATCTAGGGAACTGCTAGGAATTTGAACCTGGAAATATTGCAGAGATTTCAAAGCAAGATCCTCAGGATGATAGCAAATGTCCCTAGATATTTTTCAAATTGGCTTATTCACCAAGACATTCCCCTACCTACTATCAAGCATGAAATCGCAAGTGCAAATGCAAAATATCAAACCAAACTTAGTGGACATACCAATAACCTAACCGTGGCGTTGTTAGACAGACAATGCATCAAAAGACATGACCCGTTAGATTCAGTTGACAGGTTTAACTAAGATTTAGTTTAGATCAAATATTTATATAACTTTAATTTTAGGTTTATGCTAAACTTTTGTCTCATCATTACGCAGAAATAATGATAATGATTATTATTTCCTCGTGCCACGTATTATATCTATCAATTAATTTACTTAATGTTATTAAAATATAACAGACTGTAAATAATGCAAAGAAATATCAATGTGAAAAAAATATTGCTTTCTGGCCTGTGGTTAAAGCAATCTAGATTTGGGCATCTCGATAACCGTCCATAGATGTTTAAAAATGTGGTATGTTACCACTTTAAATGACCAACTTTCACTTAGCATCTAATTTACTCCGACACCCCAATGCATATTAATTTAAAGGAGTTTTTGAACTTGTTCAACTACATTCCAAAAGGCCCCAACAAAATCAAGATGTGCTCAACACCCTAGCAAACAATTTTATTAGTTTTTTCAACCCCTGCATATGATTTTAGCTTTAATGTAAGAATGTTGTGACAAAATTACCGGAGCATCATATGTTTTTGCTGTTCTGGTATTCAAAAATAATGTGGAACAACTTTCACGGCTACATCTCACTTTTGAGCTACTACAGAACAATTGATTGCACTTAAAACCGGGTGGACCTGAACAAGCTCGCGCTGAACAAGTGTTGCGTAATTAACGGTGCTTGTTTACGAACACTATTTTTGAAGTGGCGCTTTTACAAAACGCTAGGCCGAACTGACTGCTTTCGTTTTGAAATTTGGTGGCAGCGATTATGATGCAATTGATTGTCCATAACATAATTGCGATAAATTAAATATGAACTTAATTTTTTTCTATTATTAACGGTATGACTTTAACGACCCGCGAGAAAACTCAGGCTGCAAATCGAGAGGTTAAGGCTCTCATATGTTCTTTTTCTCTGTCCTCTCTGAGGCAAGTATCGCGCCCTAGACGACCGCTTTGTTAGAAATGAACACAGGTACTTAATTATTCTTAGTGATTGAGTAGGCCACCCGCCAGGAATCAGTCGCATGGCTATATTGGCGCTTTTTTATTTCTATTATAAAATAAAATTTATTATATTATAAGAACAATTTAGAATAACAAGCCTTTTATAACAGCAACATTCAAAAATATTCTAAAAATGTTTCGTGAGCAAATTGTACACTAATGAACAAAATTTAATTAGGCACCTAAGGAGTGTATTTTGAATTGAAAATAATACAGGCAATTTGTCAATTTTGCTTTCTATAATTTATTATTTGCTTAAACGAGTGCTCGCAGTCTCAGGTCGCCTACATGACACGGCAGTTACTTAATGACTGCAACCCGTAATGGAAATATCAATGGGTCAACAATCAGAGCTTACCACCGCGAATTAAAGGCCCGCAGCCGTAGGAATAAATAAAAGGCGTGCGCTTTGCACAACCGCAGCGGACTTTCCAAAAACGGCTGTTTAATGGCCACATACCCGCTTAATTAGGCGGTAAAATAAAGCCCTGTTCAGGCGACAGAAGAGGGAATTCCGCTAGATTTACCTGTGGGTTAGAACGCAAAAATCGCCAGTCAGCGCATGGGTGTGTGGCGTTGTGAAATGTCTCTTTAACCCAATTTGCTGCAATAGCGCTCAAATGTTAATGAGCCAGCCGGCAAATGCTCCGATTAAGGCGCGTAAGTCTCAGGATCCGACGTTTCAGCAGCAAAAAATAATTTATTCCTTGTAACAGGGGAGTCCCACATTATAATTAACAATTAGGATGCTTATTGCAGAATATACGAAATCGTTGGAGTAGATAATAACTAACAGTCGTCAATAATTATTGTTACGAATTCTCAGACACAACGATTATTCTTTGTAGTATAAATAAAATCATTAAGAGCATGTTATGAATATTAGTTAGAATTATTTATTTACATTTAGGGCGTTTACAAATAATTGGAATCCCCCCTCAGTTATAAGACAAATTGCAATGCAGGCCCAGAGTGTCTGTCAAGATAGACTATAGTGCCACGCAATTCCACTAGATGGTGTTGCTAAAACGCACATAATAAAAGATAGTCAGTCATTCCTGTAGTGCTCCGAGTACAGTTGCGAACAAAACCAAAAACTATGAAAGCAGACAATTATGGACAGAGATCGGCGGAGTAATTTTTTTAGAAAGGGAGAGTAACTGCTTAGAACATCTAAAAGAAGTTGGAACGAAGTACTAGAACACAGAACTGTGTTCCGCTGGATATTGAAGATTAAAGACGACAAAAACTGTACTGAAAGGGACGAACAGGCAAACCATACGGAAAGATTTAATAGGTCTGTCTTTTAAAACTTTATAGACAATGTATATGAATACTTAAAGATAACAAAGGTCTGTGCACAATGTGCTCTCCATAATGTGTAATGTAAGGCCACAGCAGATAAATCAGCAAAAAAGGCCATTCCATAAAAAAATCCTAAACAGTCACGTCCAGGATTGTTTATTTCAAAACAAACAAAATTACTTCAAACGAAAGTTCTAGTTCTACTATACCACTTCCGAACAGTATTCTCAGCATATGCTCCACGCCAAAGAAATCCTTCACTAAAGATCGCATAATCTTCTCATTATACAAATAAATCTAAAAAAATAGACTGTTTTCTGCAATTGTTTCTTCGCAGCTTGATGGTGTTTATAAGTCAATGTACCAACACACGTTTGGAGATATTAAAAAAATGAGAACAAAGACACTGAGGACAAATAATAAATTTTCAACTTTTGTTGTAGAAACATATTACATTTATGAAATTCTTATTTATCTAAAACACACACTTCCAAACTCAAAAGAAGAAGATCCCTATGAGAGTATGGTAAATCTATGACGAAATTCATTCACTCTAAAGTAGTGCCTTTTAAGGCAACAAGATTAGAGATAAAAAATTGAAAAGCCTTGCAATTCTGTAATTGGGTACCTTTATGATCTAAAAGTATAATCGAGGAAGAGTCGGAACAAAACCTTCTGGAGGTGAATATATGACTCTATCAGATACAATCAGAAACACAGATGTCACACTTGTTTCAGACAGATTTTTCAGAAGTGTCCATTTACTAAATGCTTTGAAATTTCCTTCAATGGGTACTGTTGCACGTTTGAGAAAAAACATACCAAATTCCAAGGAAAATTGAATTTTTTGCAAGTGAATAACAAAAATTTTAATCAGCAATTGTCACTATAGCACAGTAGATAAATTTCATTATAAACAGAAAAACAGCAGCAAGATAGTGGACTATTGCCTCAACTTAATTTATTTCTACAACAAATGCGTGAAAGGGTTTGATGACTTTGATTGACGTTCAACGAAATGGTAGAACAAAACATATATTATAAGTTGTTTATGGTGTCTATTAATTTTGTATACTAAAATTGTTAGCAAAAAAAATTGCTGCAACGTGCTGAAAAAATTATGGTGAAAACGAAACAGCCACGTTTGATGCAAGAGGTGTAGAGGAAAACCATCAAAAGTAGTAAAACTTAGGCTAAACGTAAGTGACCATTTACCTAAAAAAATTAGACCACCAAAACTATTTGTATCATGTGACATATAACCTCATGATAAGTTTCCTTTATACATACACTCTTTGTACACTTACATATTTTTTCAAAATAAAATGATGCGTACCCTATTGGTTGTGTTTTTGTCCCTAGAATACCGGTGGAACATATGATCCCAAAAAGTTAAATTCAAAGCAACAACATAAGCCACATTATACCATTGCAAAAGAACGAGCAAATGTGCGTGCACGCGTGTTTTGGATACTAACATTATCTTACGGTTTTGAGCAAAGAAATAATCAAATTCAAAAATTGCTTGGATAGACACCATTTTGCTAAATTCACAACTAAACGTCGATCTATAGCGTATAAAGAAAGTAATTCTTAAACTTATCAAGTAAGAATATCAGCAAATGCTTGCAAGTTGAAGGTAATTTTTCACTCAGGACTTGCCACCGCTCAAGTTAAACTTATAGCACAAAACAAATTTTAGAACTTGCTGCATCTAGCAACTAAGGCAAGTTTTATCTTCCAATAAGCCATTCTATAACGTGACAACGTTCATTAGCCTCACCTTGGCCAACTAAATCTTGCTAACCCCAACTACTCTTCTGCTGTGCGTCCAAATGTTATTCTACTAGTGGTTGTACACTTCTCATTACCTACTAACTATATTTTGTACCGTTAAAGCATCTATTCATTTATATATTAAATTTCTGTGGTAATTAATTATTCGCCGTAACTGCAAATTATATATGACAACATTATATGTCAAAGTAAGCAGTATAGTACTGAGATGACCCGTTTAACTTTAAAAATGTTAAATTGGTCTGAACCTTAAAAATAAAAAATAAAAAAGTAAACACGGCGCCATCTCAAGGCAACTTAATTAACTAATTTGGCAAAACTAAAAGAACACAAAAGCAATAACCAAAAATATACATTTAATTTTCCAAATCTGATAGTTTAAATTTTTAATTTTAAAAGTTTCAAAAGCTATGCCAAAGTACATATTAATCTATGGATAATGTTTCTACTTACTTTTCCTCAACCCCAGGTGAGTCTAAACGCTAGTCTATAATGTAATCATCTGCGTGAGTTCTGCCATATAAAGAAAACCATCATTGACAGAAGAGAAAAAATGCAAACGTCTGTTTGCTCGTACAAAGTATGGCAGTACATTGTCAGACAGCCTCCTTACTCAACTATCCTGCTCAGAATAAATCATGTGTTGTTTTGGAGAAAACAAAAACTAAATAAAATTTATTACGGATTCATAAACGAATATGAAAAACTAGGCCACAAGGTACGTACTAACTCATTTTTCTTCCTTATGACGCTAACCGAAAAAAAAATAAAATTAGTTTCAGTGCCACTGCTGTTATCATATCAGAATTCTTTGATGACTAGACCACCCTTGTAAAGAGCCGATATCCTAACCAACTGGTAGCACTATACTAACGTCTAATATCCTCAATATTGAAGTTCATGTTCAAGATGTGTAATGTATTCGATATAGTGGCTCATTACTACTTACTCATAGTAAGTTAGGGTACTTCACAAGAACCACTTTAGCAATATCGATACCTAAACGGAACTGACATTCTATTGATCGAAATATACGCCTTATCTATAACTTAAGTTGTTCACTAGAAGAATCGTTTGATTATCATCCTCAGAACGGATATTTTTCCGCTTGCCAAATGGGCATAAAACATCCCTCGGAAAGATGATCTCAATAAATGTAAGATGTCTATTAGGCCAATAAAAAGCTATAGAGCCTGTCTTGATCAATCAATCTCACCGCTTAACCAAAACTTTCTTCAAAAGCCCTAGCCATAGTCTTCTTTCACGATATGCTGTTTCCATATTTCCATTAGCTTCCTAATTCTCTTTTGCACAGCTTCAATAACAGGATTATTAAACTCAAATTTCTTGCCGTCTAAGTGTGTTTTGAAGAGACCAAGCAGGAAAAAATATATTATGTCAAAGCTGGATTTTGTAAAACTTCATAGTAAAGGTTTTCTAAATTGTGACTTGTTGCTACCTCTGTGTGGAAGAGGGACATTGTCGTGAAGCAAATAGACACTATAGACTTAAGAATTGCAATTTTTTGGTAAAAAACGGGCTTAACCTTGTTTCAGTTTTAGCAATTCTACGGTCTTCAAGAAAATCAAAGAAAATAACTCTTGATGAGTCCCAAGATGGGACTACAAGAACTCTTCTAACAGATGTACAAACTTGAAATTTCTTGGATGAAGATTATGAAGAATTTTGCCAATCCACTGAAATCTACTTACCTTCGGGTACAAAGTGATGAATTCAGATCTTATCACAAGAATATCAAGTTATTGCCACTATTCGTCAATTTTCACAAATTAAAAGCTCAACATTCTCTTGCAATTTTTGAAAGTTGAATTTTGAATAAACGTGCTGAAAGTCCCACCAAAATGTCTCTAACTGAAAACTTTATCATTGTTTTTGTGCAAAAAAATTTGAGAACTCTATGTTTAATATTCAACAATTTCACTAAACAATTAGAAACTGGTGGCCTATTTGCAACAATATGTCAAAAAAGTATGACTGTAGCAACTAGAATTTAAGAAATTAACAAATTATTTGATGTACCCTCGTATATCGATTTAAAAATCAGAGTTCAAAATTATTTTCGTCCAGTTCGTACAAGTCCACTTTAACATTGCTGAATGCTAATCTAAAAATAGCTTGATTTATTCGTGCGAGCTGTTACAAATAAATATAAAAAGTGTAGGGGTTTTCTTAATGTCAACTTCATTCCACTGAACCTGCAGATTGCATAACATGTGTTAAGACACTTTTACCGGTAAAATAACTAAATTTATTGCAAAATTAATCTGCAAGTAGACTAAAATGGGAATTGCGAATAAAGTTATTTTAGTATTACTAATTTAAATGTACGTATACGTGGAGATTTCCAAAATGGCAAAATTATATGGAGCGTGTTTTTGCGCGCCATTTAAAGGTTTCAATTAAAAATTAAAAATTTGTTTGCATAATTGTAAAGCACAAGAGTTGACAATTTTGTGAGATAGTTATCATTGACTTTAATGGTCACCACTTAAGCATCGGCACAAAAAGAGAACACTTTAAGATCGTTTAGGGTCCTCTTTTAAAACTAAACTTTAAATTTATTTTTAGCATATTGATAAAAAAAAATTAGAAAACTAAAAGTATTCTTGGTGATAAATAGTTACAAAAAAGTCGATCAATAACTGGGACCAATAAGGAAAACATTGAGACAGTCAGTGACATCTACCGTCGGAATCTCAGAACTTCGGTAAGTGACAGAAGAATTTGCACAGCAAATTGGATCTGTTTCCGTATAAAATCCATATCAAACAGCCTTTGACCCAAAAAAATTTGAGCAAAAATTCGATTTTACAAGTAAAATTTTTGAGAAGATCAAAAATGGGCAAATCAATACCAAGCTAATGAAACCTATTTTCTCCTAGACGAATATGTGAATAGGCAAAACTTTCACGTTTCAGGTAGCTAAGAGCAAAAGTTAATTGGCCAAGTTCTTTACCTGACCTGAAGCTTTGTAAATTTTTTGGGGAAAGGGGGAGTCATATTAAGGACTAGGGTGTTCAAAATCAACCCAAGTTTATCGATCAGTTGAAGCAAAATATCAAAATCAAAATAAGTGTCATTTATGATTTAGAACTGATATTTTAGACCCGCCTTGAAACGTTCATTCTAGTCAAAAGAATAAAAGACGAAACATAAAAGCCTTTATAGAAAACAAATCCCAGTCAATTAACCAGTAAGTTAGTCACAAATGTTGAAGGTTTTTACTAAATGTATTTGACATCTTCATACTTAGGTGAATGGACAAGATCACCAATTTGAATAAAGATGCACAGTATTATGATTAACTTAACCCCCAAAACTATCTTTTTATGGTTAACATGGCGCCTAAAAATTTTCTCTTAATATCTCTCGCAAATAAATAGAGAAATTTTTCACTGTTGAATAAAAAAAATATGCTTAATCGAATAGCTCTAAAACTTTAAACGTAAATTATACAGAATGTCCTGGAAATTTAGAAGATTTGACGAGAAACTTTAATGTCACTACCCACTAAGAATTGAAGAATCCAGATCAATTTCTTAGAAATAATAGCTTCTCTGTAAAATTTAAATAAAGATCCTCGTCGTCGTATTCTGTATTGTCATTAAAAATGTAAGATTGGTATTCCAAGCTTCTTCCTCTCTGAAGATAGTTTAGATAAAAAAGAGGTCATTTTTTTATAAAAACTCCGGAACAACAAATCATGTGGAGTTCAGGCTTCCAATGAGAACAAAAAAATGAGAAGTGTGAAAAGAAAAAAGTAAAGCACATTTCTGGAACCGATCAGAATAAAAAATATAATTTTAAAAATTACTTTCTGCAATCATTCTTTTAGCTGCATTTAACGATTTTTTATGTGTACAATAATTGAGTAAGAGTGGCTAACTATCACCGCTTAGCCTCTAGCCCATATTTAATTCCCTACCCGTCACTATTTGCATTGCATCCAAACGCACTGTAATCAATACAATTGAGGTGTAGTTGTAGTTTACGACTATTTCTCGAGAAATTCTGCGACAAATGTTTTTGGATCGCCTCATCTCATTGCATAGTAACATCCCTTGGCCGGCTAGATCACTAGACCTGTCCCCATTGCGATTTCTTTCTGTGGGGGTACGTGAACGCTGTAGTTTTTTAACGCAGGTTTGAGACTATTAGGAAATTAAATGATGCTGTTGATAACTGTTGGGAGTTCTGCATCCCTGTAAAGCTTGGTGTTTCTAACGTACCACAAAACGCCAAAGATGGATCTTAGCACCCGGCTAAGAATTATCTGGATCTTCTGGAAGCATATACCCAAACAGGTGCTACATATGTCATCGTTGGTCTAATAATTATTTTATAAACTATCAGCATATTCTCTGAGGATAACTTTCCCCTCAAATAATACAGCAAACTTAACGACGCTTTCGCTACTTTCGCATTCTTGGCTACATCTGCAATGTGGGTGCTCCGGATTAGTTTAATCTTCATAGTTACGCCAAGACATTTGGCTTCACTCCTCCAAAGGGTGTCGTATTCAAAGATAGTAATTAGACCTTGGTTCTATTTTTTGCCCTTTTAAACAACATCTCTAAGCTTTTTTCAAAATTTATTTAAATCTTGCAGTCCACCACTAGGTAGGTGGGACCTGAACGAGCAAGATAATATTGAGCTTCCATTGTAGATTGTGTGGTGGTCACGTCCTTGACATATATACTGAATAAGGTCGGGGACAATACTGATCCTTGAAGTACTATTGCACGGAGTTGTCTCTCAGATGACCAAAAGGACCAAATTAACTGAACCATCAGCATCTTGAATACTAACTCGTTGTGCCACATCTTGTTTTTGTCTCATCTTATTAAATTCCTGAGTTATGGATCTGGAGATGGTGGAATTACCTTCACAGAATTCGAAAGCCTTTAACCATTGTCTTCAAACGGTAGTGAATGATCCTTCCCCAGGGATAAAAGCAGGTCAAGGGGTCTGTAGTTCTAGAAGAAGGTGCCTGTTTTTCCTGGTCATGGATTGGTGGCATCGAAGAAGATTGGTAACATAGCATCTTGACCATTCTCCAAAGTGAATTGTCGGCGATGTTTGGGGCTTCAAACTTGCTCTCCCAAGTGATGTGTCGAAATTCAGCCACAGAGATTTTTTCGCAACAATCTTCTTGTACGCTCGGACGTCCTTAGGGTCAATGGACTGATACGCACGCCTTATTCTCTGAAATATATTTTGTTTTGTTTTTTTGTAATGGATTGGATTGATCCATCATCTGGCACAGATGAGTGGCGTAGGGTAGCCAGGAAACTGATGTCGTCAATCGGGTTGTGATCTAAAGATAGTCACGTCTAAGACATCTGTGAGGCCTGGGAGACTGTAGTGTTTTAGTTCATAGAGTACATCCACCACCAGATTGATCGGTTTGGTGTATCCAAGCCGTTTGGATTGGTTGCCCTACTGTTTGATACAGGATGCATTGAGATTATCTGGTACAACTGTCTCAGTATTGTCTCTTAATAAAAAAAACATCCATTCCTGCATATGTGCGCCTTCTGAACTGAAAAATCACGGTACACATTAACCGTTGTTTGCTTCCACTCTTTTTACATTTAATTTTTGGTCTGTTAACTCATTTTACTGCAACTTTTAGTCATCTGTTATCTATGTCGCTGTATTTGTAGTTTTTTGTTTTATTGTTATATTTGTTTAATAAATTCTAATCAGTTTTATTTCTAATAGTGAGTGTCTCTTATAAATAAGTTCTATAAAACGGAAACTTCTCTATTTTCATTCAGAGAATACATTCCAACCTTCCTAACGCGACTATAACCCTGTGCCCTCTATTATAGCTCGTTTGAGGAGTTCTTTCTCTCTATTACTAGATAGTTCTTCATATACACTTTTTCAAACAACATATTCTGAACTCATTCAGCTGAAATCTGGCGTACTCCTATTTAAAGATCTTCCATAACAACACCATGGACTTTTGCAACCCCGGTCTGGTGCTATTTAATTAGTCTCTGTGGTGCTTCCTGAAAAAAAGACTTTGCCACAAAAAAACTTAAAACCATGACCATTTTGAAAGCAAAAAAAATACAAACAAACTCAGACAGCGATTATGGTGGGCCAAGTTCAATCAACTGTATCTCTTGTAGCGACTTTAACTCGTAGCCCAGAGTAGGCTTTAGCTTCAATTCACAATTCGTCACCTTTAAATTTATTTATCACAAATAGTCTTCAACGATGGTGTAGAGTATATGTACAGAGCGGGGAAAAATTCCCTCCCTAATTTAAAATAAAATTATAAAACGAAGGGCAGTCTAAGGTTGGAGGAACTAATTTCATTAGATGCAGATCGAAAAATTTTGCCTAGAGGAAGCTTTATTAGTCAACATGTGGACAAACAAGAGGGCGCAAAATGAGCTTTTTGAAATAGCTTTTGCCTTGCGCCTTAGATTTTATTATAGACAGGAGGTTTCAGTGAAGGGAGAGAAGAAAACCTTGGAATGTGCGAACACCTCAAAACAACAATGCATTAGGACGCCCCATTGTGCAGTCTGCGGGACGATCATCTCTTTTTACTTATCTAATCGTACTGTATGACTAATTTGGCAATTTAAGATGGTTTTGTACAGAAACTTTGAGAACCTAAAATCAATTGTTTTCTAATCGACAATTTTATTCACTACTGGAGTGACAAAAATATATGCCCAGGAGGCATTGGCTCCATTCCATTACTGGCACTTCCAATCGATGTGGAAATGATTCAACAACTGAACGACGTTTGGCTTCAACAAGATAGAGCTACAGCCCACACAGCAAGAGAGAGTTGCTTGGCCAGATCGCTCACTAGATATCTCCCTTATCGACTTGTTCTTATGGGGATACCTCAAACATCAATTATGGCGCCATCTCATAGAAATTTACCCTAATTAGTAAAGGACTTTATAGGCTTTTTTTAATTTTATATTTTGCCATTTGTATTATTTAAAAAATTTATTAGAAGCTATCCAGTGTGCAGAGCTACGAAATTATTACATGCGGCCCTTTATTTATATAATCTGATTAGAGATAATCTATACATTTCCTGAATTAATCCCGCTTTCAAATTACAAAAGCAATATTGACTAATGGCGCTATCGCGTTAATTCTATTAATTGGAACAAAATATTATTTTCCGATACCGGCAAGACAATACCTACGTATGTGCACTTTTCAAGAAATAAAAAAACACCAAATGGACTCCGTATGAAACATAATTTTAATACTTCATTAAGTTATTAAATAAATATCGTTAAACGAAGCCCAAAAAGATTTTTAAAAGGCGGCCCGCCTAAAAGCGTTCATTACATGAGCAGTGGGCAACCTTCAACTTCTTTTCTTTTCTATTACCTTGACCGTTTAATAACTTACAGCGCGGCGTTTCTCCGCAGCGCTATAAATTATGAGAATAAACAAACGCCTGACATTTGTGTTCACTTTGCAGCGAATAAGATTAATGTCATTTATTAGCAGCAAAATGTGCAAAGGGAACAGCGGCATACAGGGACGTTAATTTAATTTAAAATTTTGATGCCTTAGTGCATAATTAGTGACCGGCGTTTAGCGTTCATTTTCTTTTTAGCCGGAGTGATTTATTTAATTCGACTGGCATAATTCAATTTTAAAAATTATAGTAACTCTTTTTAAATTACTACAATAAAAAAATTACAAAAAAAAAACAATTTATCAGTCAAATTTACATATTATAATGCGCCATCTAGTAGCTTTACAACTTTCTACAATGTACACCTATTCTATTAACATAACCTAAAAACAATTTTGTGGGATAAACAACGTTTCAATTAAACAACTTATAATTAAACCACAGAAGTGATTTGTAGGGCTTTAGGTGAGGATGCTATTTCCTACACTATCAACAAAAAATACTTTTAACAGTTTACAACTGGAAATTTTAACCTAAATAATACCAACACCCTAAAGAGGAAAGTTAAAAACGACAAACTAAAACGACTTTGAATGGTGGTTTCTGACGCATATAATCAGAGATCTGGGAAAGGAACTCAGAGTAGACGTCGACTTATTTTTAGGCTTCTCCAAAAACTTGGGCCATTTTAGAGGTTAGCCTATTAAGTTTCTTAGAAACTCACAACTGATAACTAGAATACACACCATATTGTTCTTGTTGCTCTCCAGATTTAAGCAAAAGGATTTCTTGCATTAGATTGTAATCGGAAACGAAAAATGGATTCTCTATAAAAGTTCAAAAAAGGAAGAATCATGGGTTGATTGTGGGGAACCGTAGATCAATGCCGCACGACCGAATATCCACACTAAGAAAATATTATTTTCTATATAGTTGGATGTTGGAGGGCCTTCCTTTTATAAAACTTGCTTTGGAACTCTATGGAAATGTACGTATTTATTGTCAACGCCCAGACCATAGTCGCCTTTAGCATGAATCTGCCTGTTGTTATTTGGCAAATCACATCCAATATGTTAACGCTCGAGTCTGCTCATACTCAACCGATACAGAAATCGAATTTACCTCTTACCAAGCTCTTATTGAAACTGCTTTATCACCAACACCATTTTGAACGAATCGTTAATACATATTTCAATGGGGAAGTGTAAGAATCTAACGGTATGCGAGCAACTTAACCACTATGTGTTGGAGAAGAAATTTAATACACAAACAGTTTTATAAGGCTTAACAAGCGCCACAATCTAAAAAGTCTACAAAGTGGAATTCCAGTTATTTCTTTTACTTTGTATGATTGGATCTCAATGTTCGATAATCTGAGATCAATAAGTATCAACTCTGTCCTGATCAGGTAGAGAACTTTCATTTAAAAGTGCACAATTTGAAGATTGCTACAAAAACACTTTAAAAACAACTCAAAATAAAACTGAGAAATTTAGAAAACCTTATATATAAAATCAAAAGATATGTTCAGGAGCCCAATCCTTTCTACAAAATCAGAGCAAAGTTACCAACATAGGTCACTTGTCGGTCTTACCAAATCTGTGCGCTCAAAGTAATATTAAACAACCACAACCATCCAATGGACAATCGTCCGCGATGCATAAAATCCAAAGCTGAACTGGAAGAGGCCATACATCAAATGGCTGCCTTCTGTGAAAGCCTGAGCTGAGTGCAGAATTTTCTACAAGATATACAGCAGATTTGCAGCCTTTGTAGAAGCCTAATTAACTTGGACATCAGAGTTCGCCTGCTAACTACTACACAATGGTGAAATGGCGTGGCGGATAAAGTTTCATGCTCACTTTGACACCTGCTTTTTAACATCTCTCTTAGCTCCCATATTTTACAACAGAAGTTCCTATCTTGTTTGATTCCAATTTACCTAAATTAATTGAAGAGGACAGGGAGCAGTTTAATAGGACACTTCCAAAATATCCTGAAAATGTTAGCATTCTTAATATTACTGAATTTAACTACTTGTTCAGGGCCAAGTCATTTAAATAGACTCATCTGGGGGTCAAAGGAGACGGGTATTAATAGCCGAATGGTTTCATACTCCTTCCTTAAATACGACAGCGCCTAATCACCCGGCGACAATTTGCCCAAAACGGGCTCAACGATCGACCTTTTTCATCAGGACCTCTTTTGATATTAAAAATAGCGACAAAAACATCCGTGAACGCTGAAGAAATAAAGCATATTTTTCACTGAGAAGTAGACAAGTGATAACAATGCAGTAAATATCCACAGAAGACCTTTCCACAGTAAACGAGTTACTATTTGGTGCGTGATAAGTAAAGTTGTGGTTACTAGCCTTTACTTTTTTGAAATGATTTGACAATATTTTGCATCAAATTTCGATGTACTTCAGTTAGGAAACATTTGGATCCAACAGGATGGAGCTACAGATCACATGCCATGAGCTTGACTCCAAGTGATGCGTGAGATATTTCGTGAGCACCTAATCTCACAACGCAATAACGTCATTTGGCCAGCCCGCTTACCGGATTTCGCCCCATCAAGCTTCTTCCTATGGGAATACCCCAAGACTATTTACAAAAAATTACCTAAAGCCCTATAAGCCCCACCAAATGCAATATGTCAAGAAATCAACATGTTTGAAAATTCTAATGAAGGACTTCAAAACACAAATTTAACAGTGCATCGAAAATGAGAAACACCATTGGGTAAATACCTTTTTTTTATCCAACTTCAAATAAGGGGAGTTTTGATCCATCCTTACACTAAAATATGGATTTAGATAAACTTTGTTGTATAAGGATTTTAAAATAATACTAGCTTATTATTGACATTTAAATAACGGAAGTTTACCTTCTCAATAAATCAGTTAATCCATCAGTGGCAGTCTAATGTAGCTAATCAAATAAAAACGGAATATAAATGAATGCAAATTCGGTAAGTGCTTTTTCATTTTAAACAAATATTTCTTAAATTGAAAAATGCAGAATAGAAACTTGTACTTTAAGCCGGACACAAGAAGCAATAAGCGTACTTGACGAAGTTATTAAGCCGTTGCTTCCGTTTGGTGCTCCTTTTGGGCGCAGATATCGGCCGTGATTAACACCAGACGAGATGAGATCATTACTTGGTGTTAGGAAACTACAACCAGTTGCGTTCGGCTGGGGCGGGCGATGCCGGCAGCGATGTTCGCGAAAACGCAGCCGTTTTGCAACTCCAACTTTGTGACGAAGAGGTGCCGCCCTAACCCAGACCTTCGAGGAGAGCGAAAGTGGACCGGCTCCGATCCACATTTTGCAACTACAAATCGGGTATAAAACCTCCGAAACCCCGAACAATAAGGCAGTTTAGTCTTGCTTCCTTGCGAACTCAGTTAGCTACTCCTGCGACACCATGTTCAAGGTATGTGCAGGTACCTAACCGGTGGAGGTACCACAGACTTCGACTTAATCTTCATTCGTTTAGTTGTTGTTAATATTAATTTTAAGGCCGTCATCCTTGCCGCTGCACTAGCTGTAGCTAGAGCCGGATATCTTGGAGCCCCAGCTGCTTATGCCGCCGCCCCCGTGGCAACTTACGCTGCTGCCGCACCTGTAGCTCACTACTCAGCCGCCCCGGCAGTAAGCAGCTCTTACATCCACCAGACCCACGCCACACCCGCTGTAGCCGCCGTCCACGCCGCTCCCGCTCTGACCGCCGTCCACGCTGCCCCGGCTGTAGCTGCAGTGCATGCCGCCCCAGCATTTGCAGCTGCCCCGGCGTATGCGGCTGCCCCGGCGTATGCGGCAGCCCCTGTGGCCATCCACAGCCCCGCCATCGGCGCTTCCCACCAAAGCGTGCTCCGCTCCCTAGGAGGCAACCAGGCCGTCTCCCATTACTCTAAGGCAGTAGACAGCGCCTTCTCCACCGTCCGCAAATACGACACCCGCATCACCAATGACGCCCTCTCCGTGGCTCCAGTTGCCGCTTACGCACACGCTGCCCCCATTGCCACTTATGCACACGCCGCCCCCATTGCTGCCTACACGGCCCACGCTGCCCCCGTTGCCACCTACACGGCCCATGCTGCCCCCGTTGCTGCTTACACGGCCCATGCTGCCCCCGTCGCCACTTACGCAGCTCACGCGCCCGTCCTCGCCAAAACCGCTGCCGTCGCCTACTCGCCAGCCGCCGTCGTTTCTCACGCAACATTCACCGGGTTAGGCGCTCATTACGCCTGGTAAGAAGGTAGCAAACGGTTCCCGATATGTTGTAAATATTAGTTAAGCTATTGGAAGTAATTTAATTTATAAAAGCAATAAACCACATTGTGCAATACTATATCGTATATTATCGATGTCGGTATATCTGAAATTTCTTCATTTCTACACAAAAATCTCTAGGTAACACCTTAAGGAGCAAGGCTTGCGAACTGAGAGATTGAGGCAGTCACTGTCCAGTAGTCACCATCTCTGGTACGAAGCGATGTGGCAAGCACCTTAAACGACCTCATTATTACTCCTTATTCGAAATAAACACAAGTAGTCAATTATTTTTAGTGACCGAGTTGGCCACCCACATAACGCAGTCGTACTAGCACTCCTTAAAATTTTCGAACAAACAATATGACAAATATAAAAAATTGGAACACCAAGTCCGGAAAATCCGTACTAAGAAACGTGAGAGATGCTTAAAATTAATAGAAACCGTGTCTCATTTACAGTATCATAAAAGATCGCAATAAGTATAGTCCATATAGCAAAAGTTTTGGCATCCATTTATGCTCTGTTGCCATAGAACTTTATAGACAATGAGCCTATTATACATAGTGACTTAGATCACAAACCAGAGTATGTTTCTTCCATTACTACCGGTTCTGGATATAGGTCTCTTCGCTAGCTACACCGATTTTGTGCAATACTTTACCCCATTAATCTTACAAACCTTTTAAATCATCACGCCATCCCGTCTTTCTTCATATAGACACCAACTTTGAATCTCTTTAGTCCTCCCCCCCCCCCCAATTTGATATGAAATACTTCTTCTCTTTTATGGTCCATCTTCTTCTTCTCTTATAAGCTCGTTCCTACACTTTGGATATAAATCTCCCTTAGACCTCTCCAGATTTTTCTGTTTTGGATTATCTGTGTCCAGTTAAGTCCAGCCGTTCTTTCAACATTAACGCCTCATTTTTTCTGAGATCCTTTAAATATGCCTAAAACTTTTTATATGGCCCTCTGATTTATTTGAAGTCTGCGTCGAATGTATTTGATAAATACCCATGTATTGCTAACGTCACATAAGTTTAGCCGCTGCTATTCGTTTCGTTCGATCCAATGATATCTCATTGCAAGATTTATAATCCTCAGTTGAGGTAGAACTAATATTTTACGTCGCAACGTTCATTATCTTTTGGCAGTCTGGCTTTGCTAGAGCATTCTATCGCATTTATCGCTGCCTTAGTAAAATACTTTCAGCTACTGCGGATTGAGTGCCAATTACAAACTTAGTCTTTCGTGGTTAAAACCGAATGTAGTATCAAATACCCTTACTGCCGCGTCTCCAAACATCAACCAGGCTGCCTTCTTTACAGCACCACCAATTTGAAGTCTACAAACAGCTCAGGTGCTAAACCAGACTTTTATTTCACCCAGTCCAAAAGTGGGTGTTACGGCTTCGCCCGCCATATTCGCTTGCTTTAACCGGACAGTAACTGACGGATGGTCGGGGTAAGCAAACCCCTCGCTCCCCTCCAACTTAAAGACATACTCACACAAAGGCTAACAAGGTCCAACTATCTTCTAAGCGGCGCCACTACGTTTAAGAGTGGGAATCGAGTAGCAACTTCGATCGGACTGCCTCTTCCCTTAGTTCCCGTGTCGTCAAGGTTTTCCATACCACGGCTGACTGTCTGAGGCATCTGTTGCCCGCTGGTGTGAGATTAAGTAACTCTACTAGCACGTTTACGGTAGGCGCCATGAGGTGAGGCGCGGAACCCACTCGTACCGATACAAGTTTTTCTTTACGACATTTGACGAGCAATCGTCGAAATCACTTGCAAGAATTTCTACTCTACATCATCTGATGTTAGCTGCTCTCGTTCCCCACACTCTTGTAGGATTGGATAGCTTAGAAGCACCTTTAAGAATATTCGCCATAGAGAGAAACGCCACACCCCTCATGTTGGTAAAGTTCGGCTTTAAACCACTACGCTGGCCGGGCGACTTTGTAAGTTATTAGGATACAGTAAAAATAAAATAAAAAGAAAATAAAGAATGTGGGGAAAGCCACAAGCTTACTTGGGCTTGCGCTATCCCTACGGTGATCACACAGAAGTATCTACCCGTTACCTCCTGTGATCCTTATATCTCCCTAAAATGATCGCAAAGAATCTATTACTACATATTTTACAAAAAAATTCAGGCAAACATTTTTTTATCTATGAAAGAAATATATGAAGACTTTCATACTAAAAAATTAAGACAAATTGGACTAAATTAGTATGATAATCTAAAATTTGTGGATATTACCTAGGGTAAGACTAGATGCCAAGTTTAGATAAACATGGAGCTTTCCTCCCTACAAGAATTAAGTCTGCATACTCTGTATCTCCATTCGATTTAAACGATTTAAAACAAATAGGATACAATTTAAACAGTGCTAGGGGTGACCATTATTTTTCCTTTTAGTCAAAAAAGTGGTTTCCTTTAACAGCTACAAACCGATTGTCAATCATCAAAAAAATCTACTCGGAAGAAAAAGAGGCGCATAATGGAGCAGACTACTTCTGATTCCAGACCACCACAGTGAAGAAAGCTCTCTTGACGTTTTATGGAAAACCACTTTCATATTTTAATGTTTGTCCACTTCTTATCAAGATTTGGATGTGTATGCAGTAGTAACGTTATGGAACTTTAATCCGTTACAGCAAAGTAAAAAAGAGAAAGTCAAGTCGCTAGATCTTATTTCTCTTAACTTAGACCAAGTTTAATTGACGACTACAGTACTTATAATAATTTGGCCAATTTCCTGAAGAGCAGTTCAACTATTAGATTATATAAGAATTAGAACATAATGGAGATAAAATAAATTCCATCTCTTCCAAGATCTAGTTTTAATTCCAAGGACAAAGACTGTGGTTTGTAATATATTTCCACCACTCAAAAATCAAAGAAAGAACAATTTATGTTATCCCCTGTTTGAAGATGTAAAAAACATTTTTCTTTTTATCTCCAGAAATTTGTCTTTACCGTTCATCTCTTATAGAGAAAAACTGGGTAAATCAACGATTAATTGCTTAACTTAAGATCATATAATGTTAACATCTCTAATCTTTAATTAGGCTCTGCAGATTACTCCTGTTCATAGTTTTTAACATTGAATAACATTCTTCCTGTCTATTTTCCTTGATCGTTAACTCTCGTGTGCTTGCTTGGCTCTAAACACATATCTTAATCAGATAAGAACTGATAAATCGCATTACAAGATAATATTGAGGTTAACAGTCCAACTGATCGTAAAAAAGGGATCGTTCTACTATCAATTTTGATATCAGTATCTTAAAAACTTTACATTCAAACAAAGGAGATGTTTATAATCACGTGTGATGGTCTTCCAACATTGTGGTTCAAATATTTGGATTTTTGTCTAAAAAATTTGAAGCGAAAAACTGATTTTTTATTTTGTATTAGAATAACCTTCCGACTTAAAACCGTCGATAGAAGGGCTGTAGTTGGGATCAAACCGCTTCACATCTATTGAGGAACAGCATACACAATATACTTTCTTGATTGCATAATCATAAAATCCTTACACTTGTATCGCTGATCAAGTTTTGTGAGTCTCTACCAGCAGAAGACACCTATTGATTTAACATTATTCGTAGTGAAGAAATTAACGAAAATAATTGTTAGATGAATATTTCTAGAGAGAAAACCCAGCTAATTGGTGTGTGATATTTAATGGTCATTTGTGAAGTGTCTTTTCCCAAGTTTGAAATGGTTCCACCAATGATCTTTTAGAAGTTGCTTGTTCACTTCATCAAGGCGAACACAGTATGATTGAAGTTTTAAGTTGATTTAAGGATCAATAGAGTGGAAACGCTAATTAAAATGTGTTTTCTTAAACATTCCACAAACAAATAATGTATGTATTTCCAATCCCATAGATAACTTAAAAGACTCGACAGAACAAATATGTAGTTGTACATTATCTAATTTTTGTGGTCAGAAACGAAAAATCTTCTGAAATCTAAAAGCGTGAAAGATCAATATGGAAACAGTTGTTTAATCAAGGAAAAAAGTACTGAAAACAACATCAAAGAGGGAGATCAGTTAGTGTAGAGATTGACAAATGAAACAACAGATCAAGCAGCAACTGTTTAACTGCAGGCAAGTCAATACTAATAAAATTATCATGGAATTTAACATAAACCATGGTTCTGACCACAGTATTGTAAATGATAAATTCAGGTATAGGAAAATCTATAACCAAAGAGTTCCAAGGCAAACAATTTGCTAGAAGCATTTGAATCGTTCTGCACCAAACAAACGTCCTATTATTCTGACATTTGAAAATACATTTAAAGGTTTAGAAGATACAAAAAAAGTTTTTCACTGGAAGGCATCTTCAAGCTTGTGAACAAGTAGACTAGACCAAGATCGAAAAATAAGAAGTAAACAATTTTTACTCTTATACTAGAAAAGCCAAACAGTAATACCACTAATTCCCTATTGATTCTCCTCTCATCACACCCTTATAATATAAGAGAGTGCTTTTTTCCAGTCAGCAATAATTCCTCTATATAATAATTTTAGTTACGTACACATTACATTGTTAATTCTCTTTGACTTTTGTGCACTAGCCCGACAATGAAAAAATTCTAATATGAACTCTTTAATTTTCTTATAGTATACAAAGAACAGACAAATGGACTATGTATAATTTAACACTTTAATTTTATGAGTACCGAAATCAATTACTTTTTATGTTGTACAAATATGAACAACAAACAGTTGTTTACCGAAATTCCCCTTGTTAAATAAGCAAATAGCATGGCTGCGGGTATTTCATGTCAAAGCACGCGCGAAATGTATATATGTGTGCGCGGTAAATGCGTACGACGACTTGATTAAAGATTATTTGCAAAGCCAAACTTCCTTGTAATTATACATTGTTTACTATGTGCATATTTGTAGTTATATTTGTTTAATTTCCACTTACACAACTAAAGATGCATGCTTCCATCACAATACAATTTGAAAAGTAACAAAAAGACCTTAATTTGCATGTTTACCAAATCACAACACTCTTCAGTTACCTATATGGCTGACTTTACGTTAAATTATCTCAAGTTACTATTGTATAAATAATTAGGAACACAAAAACGACTTTATACGTCACAATACTACCGTTTTGTGGATTTAATCTGAAAATTGGTCCCGTTTTTTGAATATTCGGGTTTAATCTGAAGATTAACAACGCCATCATTCTAATGAAGAAGACAGTTTACATAAAAAACTGAAGTAAAGTACTTTCTTAACCACATAGGCTAAGCAGGCTATCTATTCACTACTTAAACAAGCCAAATCAATTATACCTACAAACTAATTCCAAATTATTAAGATGGTGAACATGATTTTCAACACATAACAAAAAGAAAACGCCATTCAACAATGCAGTTTCTCTAGAAATTCTAGAAGACATGCAAACAGGCAAATTTAGGACCATACGTTGACTTGTTACAAAGAGGACGACGCCCAGTGCTACAAACGCCTCAATGTAACAGGCAGTTATAGTCATGTCAATGAGGCTAACAAAATCAGGAACTTTATCAAATTATAGACCCATCAGTTTCCCCCCTCTACTGAGAATGTCGTCAGAAAATATGCAACCATATACCACGTCAAGATCTTCAATGAAGTTTATTGCCTTGGTTCCTAGAAGCCAAGAACAACCAACTGCTTTCCTGTTTAAAGAAAGAAGCATCCCATCAGCAAGGAATCGAGAGACCTCAAAAAAAACTCCTCAAAGATCTTTGCTATCATAAATCTTGTTAACCATCCCCATAAACAATAAAGACCTAAAGATAACCACATTGCCATATAATCAATGTTTAATTGTCTCATCCTACTCATATATTGCAAGAAGTGATGGATTAAACAAAGTAAATACCATTCCTGAAAAATCAAAATCTTTGACCAAGTGAATGATTCTGTGAAGAATAGGCACAGAATATCTCAGAAAGAATTTCTCTTGAGTCAACACATCACATACTGCACCGACAAAGCCCAGACTATTTTCTATTCACTACTCAAGAGTTATTCTTTTCAGAAAATAAGCTGAAAATCTGCAAAATTATTACAAATTTATTATTTATTAAGCTGGAATAATCTAAACTACAACCAAATCACATAGAAAGAGCTCCAAGTGGTCCAGAACAAGAACTTTATAACAAAACTTCTGCTTACATAGTTTCATTCTGGCAAATGATTATCTCATCATCTGAACAGAAATCTCACTTGGTGCATTGTGTGGTTGGTGCTCGGGTTATTAGGCTGTGGTTGGAGTTCGGAAACTCTTGACGTTTTTTTCCACAACTACCATCCTGGTGACGTCAACAAGGGTCCCCCAACACCATCTCTACTACTCTCACACAAGTATAAAAGCTAAAACGCACAGGACAGTCACTTAATTTTTAGATTTTCTTCTGAAGATGTCTGCCACAATTGTGGATAAAACGCCAAGAGTTTCTGAACTCCAACCACAGTCTAATAACACAAGAACCAACCACATTCTAATAGACGCAAAAGCCTTCACAGCTATTAGAAATCTCACTCGTCATTAATATGAATAAGAAGCAATGCAATATCGTACCACAAGTAAAATATTGGAATTACATTTAGCTTAGAATTAAGTGGACCCTACTCAGAACACTGATTTTCGTGTGCAAATTACACAAGTACATGAACAAATGTAGTAAGAGAACTTAAGAAATCCTACAAAGATGAATAGAAGAGGTTACAATAAGTCACTAGTCATAATCATCAAGTTTGAGTAATCCAAGATTACAAGATTATACAAAAACATTACATACACAAAAGTTTTTCAAAATGAACTTAATACTCGGAAGAAAGTAACTAGTAATGCTTATTATTTATTTACATACAAATATCAATAATTTAAACTTAAAACCTACAAGCTAATACAAAGTATAAAACACAGTAAGCCTTAGATGTTCACTACTCCGATTCCTCCAGGAGCAACCCCATTTTCAGTAAATTAACATTGTGAACTGAGGCCAACCCAACAATGTTTGGATTCTCTCGCAAGGTGTCGTACAGCAGCCTAATGGTAAGCTTTCCATCCGAGTACTTTCTTTTCCCACAAGAGTAAGCAAAGGCTGCCTGCTGTTCGGCATTTTCCAAAGACGGCCGACAAGCTGGGATAAAGCTGTCATCGTCTTTAACTACCTCCACCTTACATTCTTGAGAAGGATCGATAATATGATTCGCATTTCTGATGAACGAGTCTGGGACTGGCAAACCAAATCCATACTGAAATTTGCCATCCCTGACTTTGTAGCCTTGCTTCCGTGAAATCATCGCTGTGATTATGTTGCGGACAAAAGTCTAAAATAAAAATTTCATGAGGAAATTGCTACTCGAGAGAAAATAATATTAAATATTTCAATAAACCAAGTTTCTGTACACCATAATACTTACACATAATTCTCTACCCACAATCATCATCATCAAATAAATAAATACTTGCCTGGCAAGCTTGTACTACAACATCAGTAACGCCCTCCTCCGCACCCTCCAGTCCATTTTCCCATGCGTGGACGGCAATGCGGGCAGATATGAACCCGCTGTCGGGCATAAACAGCTCTGCTGCAGCGCTGCGGTTCTCTATTTCGGTAGGCAACATGAACGTGGGGCTAGGCGGAGCAAAATAGTCTGTAAAGTCGGCTATTTCAAAGCTGCCCTTCTCGCAGCCACTTCTGTTATGCTTCGAACGGTTGCAATTAATTTTGCTGTAGAGAGCAAGCAGAAAGCAGTTATGAAAATGAATTTGCTCCTCTGTCACCATCAGCTTTCGGACGGCAGCATCAAATTGCATCTTCGTTATAGACCCACAAAAGAGAAACCACTGCTTTAGCAAGCCAAAGTATTGCTTCTTTAGCTCTTCTCCCAGGGCATTTTCTAAGCATTTTTTAGCATCATTTAAATCATCCATACTACAAAATTAATTATAACATAATATCACAGAACTCCCAAGTATAATACAGCAAGGTTAGAAATCTTAAAGGATTTGAACTACTACAACTAAAATTACATTTACATGATGTAAATTACATCCATTTATTGCTGTTATATGAACTACCAGTCCCTACTACAAGTATAACCTCACAATTTTACTCCGATTTTTCACAATTCTAAATAAAATATTGACGCTAGGCATGAACTCCGTCTCTAGTTTTATACCAAAATTGTAAATATGAATGCTTGTGTATATTATTGACATACTGTAACATCTTCATTTTAGGGTATTTTCTTTCAACCGCTCTGCCGTTCCCAGAATATTAGGGAATCGCAAGCTGTACTCTACAGAGGTAAAACAAGAAATCAAGATACCGAAAAGGATCCCTCGAGGGCCGACAGACATATTGCAAGCACTCGAAAGTACAATCAAGCGAGACCCCACCGCAGCCCACTACAAGTATCATGACGACCCATTTCTCATACCTACATCCAACTTGGGCAAGCGAACGTTTGCTATGGCTCAAGAATCCGGGCGGAAAGCTGCTCACTGGGTTCGGCAGCAAAATGCTGAACTGTTTCAACATCAGGAAGCTGACCCTATGATCAAAGCGTTTGCTCCGAAAGCAATCTATAATGAAACCAGTGATGTAACAGAAGAAGACTTGGTGAGCTGCATCAAGGATGCATTCATCTCAGATGCTTGCCTAATTTATAAGCTTTTAAATGAAAAAGGTGCAGTAATTTCAGAAGAGACGCAACAAAGCCTGCTTGAGTTGTTATGTTTCTATAACCATGAAGACCCGATACCAGAGGAATTTATTGAAGAGCGATGGTTCAGGCAGAGCAACAAGGGAAAGGAAAGGCAGAGGAAAACTTGGCGGTAAGGACTTTTAAATTACTCATCTAAGATGTATTTCTGAATGAAAATTTTACAGAGATGGTGCGCTTTCAGAAGAAATATTTATAGGCTTGAGTAATCCTAATCCTGAAGTTTATTCTGCAATGATTCAAGGCATGATTAAGTATGGCCAGGTAGAAAGAGCCTGGCAACTTTATGAAGATTCCCAACAGAAGAATCTTTTAATTTCTACTGATGCATACAACTCACTTATAAGTGCTGCAAATTACTTGAAAGAGGATTATAACTTGCGATGGCAATTTGTCATAGACATGTTGTGTGCAATGGTGAAGGCCCAACTGAAACCCAATTTAGGGACTTTAAATGCCGTGTTAAAATCATTAAGCGCCATGGGCTCAGGAAAAGTTGTGAAACAGAATGTCCTGAAAACTTTAGCTGAGTTTAAAGCAATGGGAATAGAACCATCTTTAGCTTCGTGGTATTTTGTTCTGATTACATACTACAAAGAGCGTAAGGTAAAAATTTCCTGTCATAATTAGTACTAATTCATCTTTGTAATTAGGTGGTCCTACTAGTTCGATTTTATACGAAATCATGAATCACTTAGAGGGGAAAAAATTTGAAATTCGGGACCTGCGAGATATCTTTTTTTTTATCACTGCGATGGATATCTGCAACTATCATTTACATGATAAGGAATTAGCTAAGAAGATACATAACTTGTTACTGCTTGGCAACAATTACGATTTAATTGGTGATTCTTTCAAGGAGTCTATTTATTAGTATGTGAAATTTAAATGCATATACATGGAATTAATCTGCTTTTTTTTTAGCCGGAATTACGTTACGTTGCTGTGTTTAACAGAACCGCTAGAAGATTTTATGGAAAATGTTTACCACCAGTTAGTGCCTCACATTTATGTACCAGAGCCAAGCGTTTTACTTGAAATTTTGAAGAGCATTGAAGCAAATGCTGCCATTGAGTACGTACCAAAATTGTGGTCTGACATGATCATTTTTGACCATACCGAGCGTGAAGACTTATTAATGCTGCTCATCAATATTATGGTAGATAATGGGCCTGCACCAAACGAAACTTTAATGGAGCAATTTTCAAATGTTGCCTGGAGCATTTGGGAAATTATAGATGGACAAAGTGAAGCTCGATTTAAGAAAATAAAGTACCGTAGTTAGTAGTTGTCTCTGTAAATTATTATCGAGTGCAATTTTTAGTGTCACTGGTGAAATGTTAGGAAGGATTATGATGGTGCTATTGCAAAATAACAACTTTGAGAAGGCCTGCACGATAATGAACGTACTGGATCAAGAGCAGCAGTCCATTCTTGGTGTGCCAAGCTTTGAGGCCTTGTCGCTGTTTGTAGAAAACTGCATCGAGCATAAACTGCCAACCAAAGCTATTGTGAGTTTAGAAAACTAGTTTATATAAGTTAGTTTGTAAATGTATTTGTATCTGTTCCAGAACTGCATCAAATTTGCATCAGACAATGTCTTTGAAAACGTGGCCAATCTTGCGATTGAACTGAGTAAAACATTAACTCTAGATGAGACACACTTGGACAGACTTACAAAAATTGTAGGAAAAGATGTTCTCTACACAAAGCAAGACAATTAATTATGTTCCATTTACCTTGTATTAGTATTAATAAATAATGGTCTATTACTTTCGTGTGTTCTGAATCTCATTTGTTCTACTTATATGTTGGCTTTATTCCTTAATATGTAGTTTCTATCTGTAACATCGTGATCATATCCATATCTAAACTACTGGGGCGACAAAGTTAACAGTGACTTCACTGACAAGATTGTGATTTTTGCGTCCAGCCTCTAATTTTAACGTTGATGTAACTAAGTATAGATGGTGATAGGCTATATAGGATGTCTTAAAAAGGAATCAAAATCTTCAAGTGCCTCATAATTGTAGAAGCCATAGACTTTAAAGTTGCCATGGTGTTTTATGCTTTGATGAAAATCCTAAACACAGGGAGATAAATTCCTAGATCGTAAAAATGTCAGTTACAGAACGGAAGTTAGTTCTTGCAAATTATGGGGCATTAAAGGTCCGAATTTAAATGACCTGGAGCTTGTTGATTTGTGACTGATGACTGTCATAGATAGTTAGCTTGTTCCAGCTGAACATTTGACTTCAAGAACAAAGGTTAAAGTCAAGTGCTGACCTCATCATTTTTGCCTTGGTGATTACCCCTATTGATGTGCACACTCCAGGTCAGCTTTCTATTATTTTTTTTTGTAGCAGTCCTCCAGAAGATGGTCTCAATAAGCTGGATAGCACTACAGTTAAGTCTGTATACTCCTTCCAACTTGCTTTCGCAAGCAGCGTTGCGGTGGCCCGCGACGGCGGTTTTAATCTCTGCATCAAAGTGGCAGTATTTCTGCTGGTCCATAACAAGCTGTCACGTCTGGGTCTTCTCTCTGACCCCATGGTCTGTCCCAGGTAAACGATGATAGCCAGCCATGAGAATGCAGAGCAAAAGGAGACGCTATCGGAGATTCTCAGAGTGAAGATAATTGGATTGTGGTTGATGTTCCACTCGCTTGCGTCCAGACGACCAGTGAAGCTGCGGTAGGTAGGTTCAGAGATTCCACCACTATGGGATTACGGGACTGAATGAATCCATTCAGCCTCTTGCCGTTGGTGTTGGTCAGGCAGCTATTCCAAGAGGAATGCTTGGTATTTGAATCATCTGTCAAGACTTTCCTCGAAGTTGGCATCCAGATCTTCAGGTAAAAAGTGACGCTCATGCAATATTAGTTGTAGAAGCTTTAGGGGTTGTTTAAGAAATGCCTGAATCTGGCAGTTAGTGCATATAGAAGGGGTACTGCACTTCTTGTCACAGTTACTCAAGTGATGTCTAATCTTTTGGTACCAACGATACTGTCTTACGGTTTTCTTCTTAAGCTATTATAAGTTTCCATGAAGCACATCTAGAGCAATGTTCTCTTGTTTGCCCATCATAGCGCATATTGTCATTCACATTCAGTGTCCCTTTCGACACTTTTGCCGTGAATCTTCCAGTAACAATTAATCTTTAGACAATGGTCTTAAATAGTCTAGCAGTGTTAACTTTATTTTTGGATTTTCTCAGTAAAAAAAAATTAGAAAATTACTAATTCCATGGTCATTAACTCATAACTTTTTTTTTTCATTATTGGTTATAATCATAAATGGAGACATTTTGACCTGACAAGTTAACTCCTCCCATTAACAAAAGACAACAGAGCATTTTTTATCTTTCTATTTTTTTATAATGTTTAATAGTAACAAAATTGTTCATTTAAATTCGTTCTTTTCAGATTGATAATATGAAACATATTTTACTGTTCAAAACACATGTTCTCCTAAAAAGACAGAGTATTATACTAAAAGGCCTCATAATTGTAAGAATCTGTCAAATGCTAATGGAACATTAGGGCCTTATATCTTCTCAGTAATTTTTTAACAGATATAGTATTCAAGCATACAAAAAACAAAGAAATCTGAAGAAAACACCATTATAAAAAATGATATTTTTCCAAAAGCATGTGAACTGGAAGCGAAAGGGTTACATAGCAGAAACAAGATATAAGTCGGTACAGCTATCTCTCATGATTCGACTCTTGTACGCGAATAACATGATCATAGTAGCGGAAAAACCATTCATAAAAACTGTTAAATGTCTGAAGCACGTACTATCAACAAATAAAAACCAAAAAATACTTAGGATAGAATTGAGTATAAGGGAAGGGAGGGGATAAATTCTAATACTTGTGGACACCTTTAAGTATTTAGAAGTCAACACTGACCAAATGGCCAATTTAAAGTACGAAATCGCTAACGTGACAAAAAATTACTTCGGAAATCTCTCTTTGGGAAAAAAGACGAAATAACGAAATAATTCCAATCCTTACATTTGGAAGTGACATAAATCCTGACTGGGCAGTTAACATGGAAAATCCGGGCATGTAAGGTGAGAGTTTTAAGAAGGATAGGAGTAACTAGGCAATATATGATAAAAAACGAGGAAGTTAGGAAGTTCGGATCTATACCAGGAAATAGAATAAAAATGTACCCATAGCAATTGTAAACAAGGACAACTAGAGGGTACCAAAATAGATTGCAAAAAATAGGAAGGGTTAGAGAATACTATACAACAGAACTGACAGAACTCTAAATACCTCAAGACCTGGTAAGGTTGTAAGAAGTGAAGACTAAGTAAGTAAGTATGTTTATAATGAGGAGAAATGTACTACCTGCCTTTCATTATTTTTTCTCTAATTAGGACCTCTTCAGAACCAAGTCTTCCCCAAAGATGAATGTCTTTGTAGTCAAATTTCAGTAATGTGTTTATGACAACACCAAAATTGCAGTTGAAATGTTTCTCATTACATTTGTAATGTATACGCATAAGGTATATGGAGTTAGCCAACTCCAACTTCCCTTGCTCCTGTTTTACTTTAGACTACCATACCAGTAATCTATAAGTATAGGTCTCACCACGGTAGATTTTCACCGGTATACCATAAGTATCTTAAGTTCTCATGTTTTACCCAGTACTCACTTTGTAGCTGTAAGGCATATCATTCCTTATCAACAACTTTTTGCATATGTAGTTTTAGGTTTGCTTCTCATCTATATCTTAAGGTACTTAACCTACTGGCTTATTTATAGTTGTTTATTGAAAAGATATAATAGTTTTAAATTGCCCGGGATACTACTTCTTATTAATGACACCATTGCTGTATTTTTAAAGAGGTTCTCTCCACAATGCCCATGGTCTTATTGGAAATTTTTCTAAGAGTGACTATTACTTCACTGGCATAGTGTTATTAACTAAAGAAATTGTAGTACCGTGTAGGAATCAATATCTACAACGCTCAAAAAACGAGCCCCTCTTCATTTACATCATGGCTCTTACAAAAATTCCAGTTTATGTTTCATTTATCTTTGTAGTTCATGAATAAGCTTATTTACTTATAGATTCTACAGCAAGGATGATAAGACATTCTTTGACATCAACTATATCGTGCCGATGGTATTTTCTCTTCTAGAACTTGTAAGAAGTGTAGTTGGTCTCCTGCAATATCAAGAAGAACTATCAGTGCTTTTCTTGATATTTTATGGAATTTTCAATTATCCTCATCAACTGATAAAGCGTGGTCTTATATGGCTTTTTTAATTTACAGGAATGTTAATATAAGTAACTCAAACCCTCTAATGATAAATTATTCTTTATTTGTCTATCAGTTACTTTTTCCATTAACTTAATTATATACCTTTATCTGGAGGGAATCTCTTTTAATAAGTCTACGGACATTTCTGAATCCTTTTAACTGTGCTCTTATTAGTGCTGCACTCGTTGCATGGTCCCCGAAAGCCTTCTGAATCATCTGACTACTTTTTGTTGGCGAAAGTTTGAGCTTTGCACAAAATTTGACGCAGATTTGCTGCTCTACTCGCTTAGGTCGTTGCAAATGCGACGATTAAGCACTACATGTGCTTATGCACCTGTGTCTAACTCCACCTGATCTGACCATTGAAATCGGCCTTATTCACGCATGCGCGCTACAGTGCACTCTCTTCCAGTAACATTGGCTTGATATCTCTGGACAGACCACATAATACAGCTATTGTGTTTGCTTTTAAAATCTAGAAATCGGATACTACATACTTGAATGGAATCGATAGCCTATTCAACATGATCATAAATGATAATCTAACAATTCACCATATCTTTTCAATGCCCTCATATTAGGATGTTTGAAGTCAAGCTGCTTATCATGTAGCACCTCCAAGGTTTCCTTACTTGTCTCAATGTATTTGGTTTGATTACTCTTTGAGTAGAATTTTCTGGAGTGCTGCTGCTTCGTAAATATTTTAAGTCTTGGCAAAGTTTCTTCCAGGGATTATTTTTATTAACTCGTCTAAGAATTCTGTTAAACTGTTCAAGTATATCAAACTCTCTTTTAGGTTAAGATTTTGAATAGCAAACTGAGTTTTTAATACTTTCCAATATAACAGCTATTTTTACATAGAAATAAAAGTTGGGGCATTGCACTTCATGCTTTATCCCACTTTTTGTGTGCTAAAACCTTCTACAATCCCCCCCCCCCAAATTCAACAGTTATAAAAGTGATCTTTCATCAAACCATTATCAACGAGAAGTCATGACCTCTCCATAACTTCGGAACTTTTTGTTTCACTTTCCTCTTTGATGTAAGTAACCACGAGTGAGGTTTAATAAACGCCTCACAAAGAAATTCAAACTTTATTCATAAGCCTTGGGATTAAAATTACTTAGACATAAATCTGAAATTAATATAAGTTTCATCAAAACGTCAGATAACGCCCTGGTAATCAAAAGGCGCCCGAACCCACTGATCCACTTCTGCGATTGGATTCCGCATGCATTTTTAATGGCGACCTTTCGCCCGGTTTCGCCGGCTTAATTCGATTTCTTCGGAATTAAGCGCACCTGTGAGAGCATCGATCATTCATGGGCAACGTGTTGTTGTAATAACAGCCGCGATATGATTCTTAATGGGATTTTTTGGACCGGGGGTGGTATATAAGCAAGGGTGCGTGATGTGCCGGCTCTGCAAGAATGCTGCTCGTTCTGGTGGCCTGGACCGCGTTCTTCGGGTGTTCAAGCGGCGACAAGTTCCCATCGCTTCTCACCACTAATGCTACATTGGGTGAGTGCAAAAATATTTAACACTATTGCATCCAGATCCATCAGATTCAGAAACATTTTGCCATAAGTAATAAATTTACAGGACACGTTGTAGAGAATCTGATGTTAGATTTTTGCATATAACAGTTAGGTAACCAATTATACTTCTTAGACAAAATTGCATACGTTATAATCTTACAACAACCAAGATTTCAATGAAGCTATCAAGCAGTCAGAAAATGATTTCTCTAAGCTTCACCGGAGTTATGAGATTTATAAGAATTGCGTTTTAATAACATTTATAAAGCAACCGACTTTGTATTGACCTGTTTTGATGTGCCCACATCCATTTCAATTTAGTATAAAAATATTTTAATAACTTTTTTAGAGATTAAATGATTAAGAGGGAGTAAGAACCACTGGCACTGCAGTCTTGAGGCTTATAATACTCACCTCTTCTTGTGCAATCTTTGTAAGACTAAATAGTCTATTTAGAGTTTCTCCAGAGCTAGCTCCCTCTAGAAGTAAGTCTCTATACTCGGCAGAAACTTTGTAGTCTTATACAACGTATAGGACTGACTCACTGTCTTCATTACAAAGCCTACAAATGCATGTGCATTAAATTAAAGAAATTCCCCAAATCTTCGGAGTCTTGTCTATGTAAGTCCATAAAATCTTTTCAATCCGATTACTTTAGACTTAAAAAGTGCCATAGCGTCACATCATTTCCATTATTGAGTTTGTGACAAATCCTATTATCTTGGTGTAAACAAAAAAATTGACTAAGTTGACAGTTTCGATCACATTTCAGCCTATAGAAAGCCATCTTTGCATCAGAGGCAAACTTGGTAGAGCTTTCATGGCTGAAGCTAAAGTTTTTGTTATTAAATCTGCAGCACATAGGTAGGCGAGTCTTTAGAGTTTATTCAGCTCCAATTTGACTTATTTATATTTCACATTAAGCCACCATATCAGCGATCCATAGACCATAGCTTTTACTACAGCAAGTAATGACCAGTATACTCCCATTCTTCTTCATTACAAAGTATAGAAATAGATTTTTCCTTTACTGTCCTTCAATCCTTCTATACAGTTCCAGTGGTTTTGCTGAGATTTACATATCCATTTATTTAACCAACGGTGTACTAGAATAAGTCTATTGTAATTTGCAAGGGTTGTAAGATTTTCCAAATATTTCCGAGATAATTTAAAACTTTTTATTGCAACCTGGCTATCAGTTAGAACAAGGATACTTTTGTCTTGTTTGTCTCTGCTTATATTCTCTCTCACACACACGTTACAGCATGTATTTTTGCTAGGAATATTGCAACATATTTTTCCAAAGAGACATATGGTTTAAACTACTATCTATTTAATGTTTTTTTTTTCAATCTAGTTGTATTTTTTAATGTTTTGCTTAGCTAACAGTGTTACTTTTTATTTCCGTTAGAGCTTATCCTCATATAACCAAGAACTGAGTTGGCTTACCAATTTCCAGTGTATTTTATTCAAGAAATCTTTGCCTCCGTTTTGGCTGAAATATATATGTTAGGATCTCAGGAAGGCTTCCTATTACGTTAGTAATACATAAATAAGTCTCTGGAGTTTAGGGACCTTAAATTTATCTTACTCCTAGTTTATTTTAGCCCACAAACACCGCAGGTCTCATCACCGCAAAGTGCCTTAAGACTATGTTTTACCCTTTCCCATATATGAGTTTCAAATTAGTTTTGTGTCTAGAATCGCTACAAAATATTGCAAGGCTTCTGGCTCACTAGCATTTGTTTTTGAAAAAATGTAGTAGTTTTGACTTACAAAATATTACACTTAGATTCTCTTTGGCACATCTATTCATAAGTCCCAGACTTTCCTATGTTTTTCTGAGGTCTTCTGAAATTTCTTCGGGAAGTGTAGTAGTCTATTTAATTCAATATGGAGTTTGTCCACTATTTCACCTGATGAGGCATTGTCAAAAGAAGCTGTTGATGCTATTTCCTGGTAGTTTTGAAAGTTTTTGATTGTTTACACCAACTAGTGTGAATGAAACCAGCCGCTAATGTTGAACATTCCCTAATTTAACTATTAATGAATTTTTTCATAAGCTTTATTGCAAAAGAAGACAAATTAATAGGTCATTGTGTCTTTTTTTGAGAGGAAGCTCTTCGAGGTTTAAGAATAAAGACTATACTAGCTCGCTTCCAAATACAGGGAATATATGCTGCTGCTGGGCATGGTATTAGATGTCTATAAAGCTTTGGTATAAGTACAGGACTAGATGTTTCATATTATTTAATGGAGTCAATAGCCCACTCAACACTATTGTATGCAAAATTTTGTTTTCTTTAGCTTTTTCACCAATTTTAATTTGTCACGCCTGTTCTACGTAAAAGTATGAAAAACGTAGTCAACTTTTTGCAATAGATTTGCTGTTTACATTAGGTTTATGCGACCACTAAATTTAAACTTTACTTTAAGAACGTTGCAATAATACATCAACGCCACTTTTTGGATTAATATGCTAATATATTCAGCAAATGAGTCAGATTTAAACAATAAAATATATGGAAAGGTCAGTATTGGTTAGATGAGCGCAATCCCCGTACGGCAGAACGCAATTCTATTCACTTCAAATAAGAGACGCGTGCTTTTTAGTCTTACGAAAGAATTGGTATTTTAGAAAAAATCAGTAGAAATAATGAATAACATAAGAACTTTAGAAGCCATAAATGCAACCCTCTTAGGTTATTACGTCAGTAAAGAAATTCAAATTGTAAACTGACTTAAAAAAACTGCTACTTCGAGAAACATCCAGGAATTTCTTTACTGGTTGATCCTTTAACTGTTGTGCGAACACGATAAATTCGTTTAACCATCTTAAAGTGTCATAATTGTGGGAAAATTGAAAAACGCCAACAAAGATCAGCTCAAAATGAAAACTTGTCAGTCTTAAAAATCGTAAGATAGGGACAGCCTCTGTTACGTAGGTTCCCAAACTACATTATGGTTAACTAATTGTTTCACTTAATTAATGCTGTAACGATTTTAAACTAACCTTACATGCTACACCCACATGGTAATACATATAATTCTCTCTCCTTATGATTTCGCTAGCCGGAATCATGATCTTGATTCCATCATTGGATGTTATGTAACAGTCTTCACGTAGACAACTCACTTTTCCATCGTTTCCAGATAGCACTAATTTCTCTAGTGATTGGCGTCATCCATAGATTTCAAAAATGGTTGGCGAACACCTGGGCATGTCTCCATCTCTTTCTGAGGCACAAGTCACTGACCTCAACTTGCTAACGCCCCTCCCGTCGCTCTTCAAGTTTCTCTTTACAGCAGACTTCTGGTACGTAGTTAATCCAAAAAGTGGTGTCACTACTGGTTAATCTTTCACCTTAATTAATTATTCAGCTTCCAAAATTATCACTATGAGGTACAAAATTTCTCCAATATGGCGAACGATGTACATTTTGAATCGCTGTGGATCTTCCGCGTGGATCCAACATCACATTCCTGGAATCATTCTAGTCTTCTGAATTGGGATGTCCAGTCCTTCACGAATAAACTTGAACACCCTGGCTCTAATTAATGCTGCTTTTATCTCCTATCGTGCAATGCATACAGCTTTGATAAGAGCTTCTCTAGTCTTCGCCATGATAATGTTGATGTTAATGTCACTTTCCCTCTCAGTGGCACGAAGAATTTGACACTGCAGGTGGTACACATCCCGAGATAATTACCTCCGGAAAGAGGATCATTCCATGCATTTAGCTGTGCAAATTTTTCTTTAAACTTAAACACATCATTCTTTGAATCCCAATGAAGTCCAAGAACTTATTAAAACTTAACTTCTTAGAGCTCCTTGGTAAAATCAACTGTTGACCCCCCTGGTGTGACCACTTTCAACGCATCTTCGACGTTACTCAGCCAACCCTTGATCTTGAATCCTTTTCTTCTATAAATTTCACAAACTTCTGTAATCATTTTAATGGCTTCTTCATGCGTTGAATATCTGTCCAAATAGTTGTTAATATAATGGCGATTAATCCCCCGGCTTCAGACGGTTTTCTTCAAACACCATCACATCCATCTAATACACATCCGGAAGTTGACTTGGATCTTACTCCCTCCACAGGAAAAGTAGCGTCTTACTATCTGATCTGCACCATATGGAACATGTCTATGATGTCTTCGGAAAAAACACTTTACGCTGGCGGAATTTCAGCAGGACATGTATTAGAGAGCACATCAAATCTGGTTCTTAAACTAAATGTGTCATTCATGCTCATTCTATAAGTTTTCGCTATATAGTCAAAGACCATCCGCAATTTCCCCGTTTTTTTTTGGGGTTATTCTTCTAAAGTGAAGAAAAAACCACTCCCGATCACTTTTTCCGTCAACTTCTTCTTCAGTCAGCTTGCAACAAAAAATTTTCTCCACATATTTCTCAATCTTCGCGCATTACATGGTATCCAGGTCCCTGATGATACCCAGCCAAGGTAAGTCCAACTTGCTACTGGTGCATTTCGTGGTTCTTCCACAATCTTTCTTTCAATCATGAGGAAATAGTGCTCGAGACCGATAACAATCACAGGACGCTTTGGTAGCCCTACAGGGAACGGTACGTTCTCCAAGTGAGCCTGCTTTTTTAACCATTTAACATTAGAGAGAAGCTGCATGGAAAGTCTGAGTTCCTTTTTTATCCGAACATTCTCCAAGTCAAATTCTTCAGTCTTATTCATGCCACAAATCTTCACAGATGCAATTCTGAAAGTATTGTCAACGTCGAATTTTCTTCCTTGCTATTCCAAATGTAGTAAATCCGAGATCTCATTATCAATAATAGTAAGAACACAGCCACAATCCAAGAAAGCATTTGCCAGGATACTGCCTTTTGAACTAGTTAACAAAACAAACTTTCTTCTTTTTCTTCTTTGCTTCTAGGCAGCATTTCTTGCTTTTTGTTACCACCTTTCTGGTTTCTCGACTCCAGTCAGCATCATATAACAAGACGTGTTGGTATCCTCTGCATCCATTGACATTGCAGAGAACGGAATGGAGACATCGGGACTTTCCATGGCCTTTCTCCAAGCAAATGAAACAAACTCGGCTATTCTTGAGCACATTCCAACAGTCGCTAACTTTCATCTTCTTAAATTTTCCACAATGTTCCAAGGAATGGCTCTCGTTCCAATCAATCGAGTATTTGAGCTTTGCAACTACCACGCAGTTGTCACTAGTTTTCTTTTCCTGCGTCACGCAACTACCACACATAATAAAAGCAGCTGACGAAACTTCATCTAGAAAAGCCTAAAGTTCGCCGAGATCCGCATTCTTTTTCAATTTCACAACGTGTCTTCCCCGTTACAGATGTAAGTCAGATGGTAGTTTCTTTCTAAATTCGTTCACCAGGGAACTACCTAAAGCGAGCATTAAATTAACTCATTCTTTTGCCTTCCTGATCGCACTTTCCTCTTCCCAGATTCCACAAAGTTCCGGATCTCCGTGAAACTCCAGAAGATTGCTCACTCCAGTTTGTCGTGCTACAAAGTTCTCATGTCTTTGCTGGGTAGAAAAGACTGGATTACATTTTTTATTACCATGGTTATGGAATCTGACATCATTTGAAAAGCTCGAAATTTCGTTTGCCTTCCTCATCAAGATGGCCATGAGCTGTTGGTATGGGGTAACGTTACGTACTGGATTACATACCAATTGAGACGTTGGTACATTTCCATCTGTTTACTTTATTTACAGAATTATTTTAGCTTATTTTTTGCCCATTTATTCACGTTTGGGCCATCTAGCGAGTTGCTGAGTGAACACGTTTGATCTCTTATCCTCTTTCTTCGTTTTCTTCGATGCTTCAATTAGCCGCTTGTCTTATAGCCGCTCTATGCTTAGCACTATTTATTGCTCTTTATCTCAAACTTCTATATTTATCGTTTGTTTTTTAGTTCTAGCTGCTTCGTGTCTTCCTGGAATGATGACTTACATTTTCCTTTGCTGAAAGATTATTTGAGCTCAGATTCACGGTCCCGGGGTGATTAACTTTAGCTAACTAAGATGCTTGAACCACCCTTCTGATCGTTACGGGCATTAAATTTTTCCTTTACACTTTTTTTGCAGTGCTAGTTCTACTTTTAAGCTTGAAGGACCACTTCTGTTCAATGCTCAACTAGGTGTTATTCTTCATTTTTTTAAATTCCGTGACGATTTTAAAACAAACTTACAAGTTAAGCACACACTGTAATACATAGATACCATCTAAAGATTGTCGCGTCATTTAAAAAAATAATAGCAAAAAACAACCGAAACCGAATCAGGGAAACGATCATTACGGTTAATTGAGGTTGCAGGGATTACCGCGCCCACCGTACTTTCTACACAAAGCGCCATCTATTGTAAATTTGAGAAGCACCGCAAAATAAGATGCACTTCCAGAAGTTAATTTCTGGGAATCTGAAATTGCTATCTTCCATCATCTTTCTATGTATCAATTATTTTCCTTTACGTCCGCATTTCTCGTATGAATGGCCTGTAAATTATAAACTTCAATTTCACCCGCCTTTTAAATCAATACCAACTGGATGCCAGTGGCGATTGCAGCGATTGCTTGCCATCCAGTTTTATACTTGGCACGGATGTACTGATGACCTTTAAATTATTTTAGCGATCGTCATAGACAGAGAATACATGGCTGACGACTACGACTCTATCAAAGAAATTATAGAAACCTACCTCGTTTATGCCAAAAGAGAAATATTGAAGCATGGAGGTGTAAACGTGCAGTATTATTCGTGGACTGGAATAAACGTCAAACGGGGTAAGTGCTGCTGTAACTGTTAGTTTCAGACAGATGAGACGGTGTACATGAGGACCGTAAACAAATGAATTCTCTGAATTGTACTAAAACACGCTTGTAAGTTACAAGTGATGATGTTTGTGCAGAGATTTGAAGCGGTGCTCCTTTGTTACCACTCCAAAATCCCGACAGGATGTGCCGGTCGGCTATAATCTCTATATCTAGAAAATAGTCTGGGTTTGTATAGCTTATAGTCGGCTGTGCTCGATTTACGTGGGAGTAGCAAACAAAGATTTTCCAAATTTAAAAATTTCTTATAATAAAGAATTTTTGAATTCTAATAAAAGTTACTTTTCAGATATAACAGCTGTGTTAAGCATAGCATCATGCGAGGACACGTGGCGCTTGTTCAATGCGGCTGAAGACGAAAATCTTTTGCATATGGCCATTTCAGGTAATCTGATGCATATCAAACTTGTCTTGTCCACTAAGCAATAATTTTTAGAATCAGATTGTCCACGTTTGCCTCAACACGAAGCCATTACCGTACCGATGCTTGAGAAAGGCGAGGAGATGCCCCAAATTGTTCTAGATCTTCGTGTCATCTCTGCCTACAAATGGAATTCCGCTATGATACTCTTTGATCACACTCTAGGTCTAATACATGACTTTAAAACTTCAGCATCATTCTATGTAGCAACAAATTAATTTCAGAGCGCGATATGATAACGCGAGTCGTTTCCGGCTTCACGGCGGAATCTTCCGACTTGAAGATCACCGGAGCAGCAATTTCATTGATCAACTTGGAGACCAGAGCCAGCGCGCCAGACTGCAAGAAGAAGCTGACGGAGAAGCTGGAGGTGATCAACACAAAATCGGTGGGCACGAATTTCTTGGCTGTGGTCGAGCTGGACATGGTGCCCCAGCTGATGGAGGTGGCAAAATCGCTTAATTTAGTTTCCACCAAAAACCAATGGCTGTATGCCATTTGCAACACGAACTGGAAAAATTCTGACGTTTCTCATCTTAAGAAGCTATTGAAGGAAGGCGACAACGTCGCGTTCATCTACAACGTAACCGTGGACGATCCGAAATGCACGGTAACTGGCTAAGTTAGACTATCGTCAAGTATTGTACTTTTCTTGTGACGCAGGGGGGACTGAAGTGCTACGCCGAGGAAATCTTAGAAGCTTTCACTAAAGCGCTCGATAGCGCCATCTTAGACGAAAACGAGCTGGCGAGTCAGGTGTCGGATGAAGAATGGGAGGCGATCAGACCCAATAAAATGGACAGAAGAGATTTCTTATTGCGTAGTGTAAAGGTACGGGATAATGCGAAAGCTTCTATTAAATTAACTGACTTGGTTTAGAGTCATTTGCTTCAATACGGTTCTTGTGACAACTGCACTACATGGCGTCTACGAGCAGGAGAAACTTGGGGACAGGAATATGAGAAGAATTTGACTGAAAATACCGCAGATCTTCTTGAAGTAGGCACCTGGAGACCCAGCGACGGACCAGCTCTTTCAGATCAATTGTTTCCTCATGTAGCTCACGGATTCCGGAAAAAGACTTTGCCCGTGATCACTTTTCATGTGAGTGAATTATTTTAGCATTTCGGTAAACTTAGTTAATCTCTCCTGCTAATACACCGTGGTTATGAATGATTTCTTAGCTTTTTTACTTAAGATGGTCCAAAATTATTGCCAGCTCCTCATATCGCAGTGCGTCTGTGAAAATAGACTATAGTGACACATATGACGTTGTTGGCACACATAGAAGGAAAATGTAGAAGGTAGTGAGTTAGTTGTGAACAAAGCGGAAAACCGTAAAAATAGACAATCGTAAGTGGCGATAGACGACGTGGTTTCTTTGGAGGAGAGAGGGGGAAGTAATTGCTTGGGACATCCATCGAGTTGCAAAAGTGTGCTTCGATTGATATGGGACTATAAGGATTGTGTTGAAAACAACAAAACAAGCGAGAGTCCTGCAAATGGGCGTAAGCCACACACTACCCAATGTGTATCCAATTTAATAATGGTCACTCATATTCGATGCACTAGCATCCATTTGTGCACAATGAGCATTATATACTCTCACCACTCACTACAAGTAAAAACATATAGAAGTATGCGAACAGTTGCTGGAGTTGCACAGAGTGAATCCAAAAACTTTTTGAATGTCTGGTCTCAGCAAACGACGTAGTTCTGGCACGAGACGATAGGAAAAATACCAGAGTGTAGAATATCGTCACATTGGAGGCTCTCGTTCCAATAAGCCACGGCAGGAGTTCCAAAACAAATAGAGATTGCTACTTCTCACTGGTGATCGCTGCAACTCTTTACCAGGGTAAGGATATAGGTAGGGATTAAAATGGGTTAGATAGGATTAGAACATTAGGACTTGGTTCCTCTCGGTATTAGGGGGAAAGAGAGAACCAAGGCTCGCGTGGGCAGGGTCGCTTCCCTGAAGTAGATCTACCTCCGCCGGGATCGCAGAGAATATCTACCCGCTACCGCACAATTTGTATTAGAAGAAAATATAAATAGCCCAATGGGCAATATATCATACATGCATTAGTCATCGTATTCTTTTCTTATAAGATCCGCTTATAAGTTAATTTGCTTCGAAATGTGACCCAGTGACCCGGAACAAAAAAATTGAATGTATTCTTGAATATACTTGTGGCTCTCAAATAAAGAAAGTTTTTTTTGTGTAACTGAGTACATCTACCTTCCACTTTCGAAAGTTTTGAGATTGTTTTTGTACTGTGCTGAAACTGGGGAGAGGAATATTATCTTCTGATAAAAACCGTCATTATTCTCTTCAACTAATTACACCTCATATACCACCAAAAGAACTTTTGCTCCAAGATGCTTGATAGCGGTGTGTTTATTATCCTCTCTCTGCCTTTGCCGTAACACTATCAATAAGTGGAGTCACGAAAACATCAGCATGCATGGTTTGAAAATTTTTCTTTTAAATCTAGTGATTAAATGCACTTCCGGAATGTTCTGAAGGATATTTTGGACACTAGCGCCGCTATATGTACCTCAAAGCGCATTGAGTAATTTCGTGGTTATATCCTCAAATTCTCTGAAGAGTATTTGGACACTCTAACTTCACCACAGATGCTCTAAAAATTACTTTTGACACTCCCGGAGTCATCGTGGGAGCTCCGAAGTACGATTTTAACGCCGCTATAATAATGATTATGCCTGCAGTGGTTCAAGAAAGTATTTTAGACACTTCAACCTCTTCGCAGATGCCCATAAGAGTATTTTTAACATCTCATGTGCTTTAAAATACAATTTTCACTCCACGTTAGTTTCTTTCATCATATCTAAATCGTAATTATCTGCAAGTGCCCCGAAGAGTATTTTGAATACTTCAATATTACTGCTAGTATTTCAGAAAAATATGTTTTACATTTTTGCACAGCGCTTCGGCTAACATATCGTGTCTACGGTCATGGTTATAGCCCCAAGTACTCCAAAGAGCATTTTGAACACTTCTCAAATGCTTCGAAAAATGATTCGGACATTGCTTCTGGCCGAGTATCCAACACCGCTTCAGCTCGAGTATTAGATATATCTATTGTCATGGTTATCTACAAGTACTTTCAAAGGTGTTATAAGTAGCCTAATTTTGGTTTTGTGGTATTTTGGATACTAGCGTCGTCGTGTATGCTCCATAGTATGATTTGGACATCGCTTCAGGCCAGCTGTTAAAAATTGGCCCAGTCTAAGTATTATATCTAGCATTATAGTTATCTGCCGTGTTCCAAAGAGTATTACGGACACTACAACCTTGGCAATAGTATGTTATAGACTATTTTAGACACTCCAGAGAAATCATATATACTCTGGAGTGTGATTTAGAGACATCTTTCAATATCCAAAAATACCTTGAAGAGTTTTTTGGGCTCCGATAAGAATTCTAAATCTAAAGTGGTAATCTATGTTTCAAAATATGATTTGGACACCATTTCGTGTCAAGGATTGCATATTGTTTCGGCTTAGCTATTGTATTTAGTATCTGCAGGTATTCCCAAAGCTAAAATATTCTAACCTTGCCTCTAGTATTTCCAAGAGTATTTTGGATACTTCACAAACATCGTTTATGCACCAAAGTATGATTTAAATATTTCTGAGTATCGGGAATCATATATAGTATCGTGATTATCTGAAAATGCTCTAACATGTATTTTAGCCACATCAACCACACTTTTATTAGGTACATTTAGTATCATAGTTATCTGCAAGTACTCCCAAGACTATTATAAACACTCTAACCTCGGCAATAGTGTTTTAAAGAGTATTTTAAACATTTTAGAGTTGTTGTGTGTACTCTGAATGCTAATTTGGATCTAGTATCTTGAATATCCAAAAATATCCCTAAGAGTTTTTTTTTTTGTATTTTAACGTGGCTGAGGATTTTGAGAAGAGAATTTAGGACACTCTAGGGTCATTAGAAGTATGATTTGGATATTGTACTGCAAAGGGCATTCTGGCCACTATAACTTTATTACAAATTCTTTAAAAGGTATTTTGGACACTCGATCCTCACCACGGATAGTATAAAGAATATTTGGAACTGTCGTATACGCTCCAAAGTGTCATTTGGGCACCACTTGGGTTTGAGTATCATATCTAGTGCAGAAGAGTATTATAAATACTTTAACCTTGCCGTCAGTATTACGAAGAATATTCTAGACACTCTAGAGTCGTCGCGCGTGTCTCAAAATAATGTTTGGAGACTTACTTTGCCTTATAAATAGTATTGTAACTATCCGAAATTTCTTTAACCAGTATTTCGAACACTCCTATCTCACCGCGGATGCTCCGAAGACGACTATAAGACTGTCGCGTATATCCCGAAATATGATTGGGGTGCAACTTTTGGTCGGGAATCATACCTTGTACAATAAATATTCGAAAATGCTCTGAAGAATATTATATACACTTTGATCTCACCGCGGGTGCTCCAAAGAGAGTTTGGGGCACTCTAGGGTCGTCGTGTATCCTCCAAAGTATGATTTGGACACCTCTTCGACTTGGATATCGTATTATAATTACCTGCATGCGCTCTGAAGAGTATTATGGACACTCTAATCTTGTCGTTAGCGTTTCAAAGAATATTTTGAAAATTCTAGGTCCGTCGTGGGCGCTTCGAAGTACGATTCGGATACCGCATCGTTTGAGATAAGTATCTAGAGTAGTGCTTACATTCTCAAATACTGCGAAACGTGTTCTGGATACTACAACTTTATTATAAATGCTTCGAAGAGTACATTGGACATTCTATCCTCACCACGGATACTCTAAAAAGCACTCTAGAGTCATCATGTGTGCCCCAAAGTAATATTTGAAGACTTACTTTGCCTTAGAAATAGTATCTGGTATCGTGACTATCCGAAATTTCTCTAATGAGTATTTTAAACACCAAAATCGCCGCGGATGCTCCGAAGAGTATCCTGAACACTCCAGGGTGTATGCCCCGAAATATCATCGGGATACCACTTTGAGTCGGGAATCGTACCTTATATTGTGATTATTTGAAAATGTTCTGAAGAATATTATGTACATTTCAACCTCGCCGTGATTGCTCCAAAGAGTATTTTGGACACCCCAATCACGCTAGAAATACAGCGAAGACTATTTTGAATGTTCCAACCCCTGCTCCGAAAGGATGTTTTGCACATTTTTACTTGATGTACTCTATTCCCTGAGGTAGACTCTCATATTATAATTTGTAACATTACAAAATAAAGAATAATCAAAAAATGTGTGCATTTTACTATTTTGAATTATTGCCTGGCTGTATTACTCCTCAAAATTAATTTTGTTGTGTGTGTTGTCCACTTTCTTTAAATTATCACAATTTTTTATTATTAAAAATTACGTATCTAATATAGAGAAGAGTGCATCGTTTAACTTTTATTTTAAGATCAATTATTGCTAGCGGCTTCCAAAAAGTCGGTCTAAAACTAGTAAATTTGCTAATAAGACTTGTTGTTTTCCACAGAAGATATGGAAGTATTGTTGCTAACTACACCAACTAATTAGCTATTCATTTTTTTGCTATCACACGGCGAGCTCGTGATTAACTGGCCAGCGGCCTTGGAAGCCAAGAAGCAAAAATTGCATTCCTCCTTAGAGCCACCTTCTCTATGCATTCATTGCACTACCTACACTAAGGCCGAAGCTTGTCGTCAATATTCCAAATTTTGGCAATTAAACCAACGTGACATTAAGTAGAATTTGGCAAAATGTGAGATTCGCCACAACAGCAGCGGCTTTCGCAAATTAGGGAACTCTAAACAATATCGTAAATTAACACGGAATAAGTTAATAATTTTTTTTAAAGTGGTATTTAGTTTTTATCATTTGCCCAGAGGTCTTACTTGCCATTACTAAACAAGTTATTTTTTGTGCGTCTTTTTGAATTCTAATATATTTTTTATTATGACAGTTTTTTTTTCAGTTGCGCCCAGCTGATGGAAATTTTTATTTTCTACTTTAATCTAACCGGTTGTTTTATATATTTTATCTACAATATACACAGTGTTACAAAATATACATGTAATAACAGCATTTTTTTTGTCTATATGAATCTGTCTTCAGTGTATGCTGCGCCATCTAGTATTCTCCGCTGGCGATATTGCAAAAGACAAAACCGTTTCCAAGTGATTTAAAGAGACGAAATTTGATGTTGCAGAATCCTCCTTGGCAGATTCTCAAGTTGAACGACACGGGCGCCGTACTGGAGCACGGCGGGCTAGTTTTCGACATAATAAAGGAGCTTTCCAGAAATCTGAACTTTACCTATACAATCCAGGTGGCGCAAGAGTTCATAAGCAACACTAGTAAAGAGAACACGACCGCAAGGAGTTTCCAGTACAACGTTCTGGAGATGACGGAGCTGCTCACGACGATCATTCCGCCAAGCATCGAGAACGCGGTCAAAAGCAAGAGGGTTGCGTTGGCAGCTTGTGGATTCACCATCACCGAAGAAGCCAAAATCACAATCAACTTTACCAACCCCATCAGCGTGCAGACGTACACGTTCCTAGTGGCTCGCCCTAGGGAGCTCAGTAGAGCCCTATTGTTCATGTCGCCTTTCACATTTAACGTAAGTAGAAGTGAACTTCAAAGTGCCAGTCTTAAAATTTTGGCTGAATACGTACTGAATGATGTGTCACGCATAAGCTCCACCCTTCCGATACGACTGCTAATGAGACGAGCCCGTCTCGCATAAGCTCCGCCCATCGCGTAATTCAAAGTTTTGTGTCTTCCAGACTTGGTTATGCCTGGCAGCCTCAGTAGTCCTAATGGGCCCAATTTTGTTCGCCATGCATCGCTTCAGCCCAGTATACGAGTACAAGGGCATTTCCCGGACGGGCCTCTCGTCTGCTGAGAACTGCACCTGGTACATGTACGGAGCGCTTCTTCAGCAAGGTAACTTTCGCCTTATTCATTTGAACGCAAAATTTATAGTTCAATATTTTACTTTAAAATCATCCGCGAGAGCACGTCGTTTGGCAAACAGGAAAAATCCGGATCGCATTTGTTGTCCGACATGCAAATGACTTTTTGAGCGTCGAAAACATGGTGCGCAAAGAAAACAAAGCGAACTAAAGTTGAAGGTGAATTGTTCCGTCAAGAGCTAAAAATTGTTTTAGGTGGAATGCATCTTCCTTACGCCGACAGCGCGAGGTTAATAGTAGGCACGTGGTGGTTGGTAGTTTTGGTGGTAGCAACCACCTACTGCGGTAACTTGGTGGCGTTTCTAACTTTCCCAAAGATCGACATTCCCATCACGACCGTGGACGAATTATTAGCGCACAGGGATACAGTTACCTGGAGCACAGTCAAGGGCAGCTACTTTGAAAAACTGCTAAAGGTTCATGATAAACATTTGAGATTCTTTGGTGAAGCCTTCTCTATTACAGGAATCTGATGAATCCAAGTATCGCAATCTGTACCAAGGGATGATGAAGGACTTAATCGACTATAACACTATGATAAACGAGATCGAAAGGGGCAAGCACGTCTACTTCGACTGGAAAACTAAGCTCCACTACTACATGAAGAAACAGTACCTCATTACAGATCGCTGCGACTTGGCTTTGGGTAGATAAAAAGAAGCTTTGAGGGCGCAATTTTCAATTGAACCAAATTGCAGGATCCGAGGAACTATTTAACGAGCGAATTGCAATGGCAATGGCTCAGGATACCCCATACCTAGAGTTGATAAACGACGAGTAAGGAAAAGATCGTAAGTTTCGGACGCGCAGCGACAAAAAACGCGTATTTTTAGGATCAAAAGACTGCATCAGGTAGGCTTGATTGAGAAATGGTACAAGAACTACTTGCCCAAGAAGGACAGGTGCTTCAAAGTGAGCCGCATCACGGAGGTGACCAACCACACCGTAAATATGGATGACATGCAGGGTAGCTTTTTCGTTCTGGTCATAGGTCAGTACTGAGAAGCAAACAAACTTCTATAAATAACCATTAGATATTCATTAGAACGGAGGACAAGAGGACGTTGCTCTTTTAGCCAAAACCACATTTTTGTTGTTCCAGGTTTCCTTTTGGCATTCATCTGGTTGCTAGGAGAGAAATTGGTTAGACACTTCGTGGTCAGTAAACACGAAAAGGTGCGACCATACGTTTCGTAGAACGCGACGTCGATATTGTTGTTGTATTAAATAAAAATTATAATAAAGTAGTACCAATTTAATAATGTGTCATATGTATATAGTAGTGTTACATAACATTCCACAGGAATAATTTAACATAACTAATGGATCCGCAATAACAACAAAACGATTATGAATTAGCAATTATGCAAGCTGGCGAAGTGCTTCTTATCCTTAAATACGGGCCCCCAAGGATTTTGCTTTGCTTTATTCTCGTTCTGCCTCTTCTGCCCCTTGCTCTGAATAGCTTCAAACCCCGACTTCCTGTAAGAAGATTTCCGGTCAGAAAGCGTTCGGAAATGCGGCGATAATCTACCTTGAAGTGTTATCCCAAGGTTGGTAGGACACCTTCCCGGCGCTTTGAGAACCCTCACTTTCCTGAACCATTTTGAGCTTCCTTTCTAACTCTAGTTAGATATTTCTTTGTTAAAACCTGTCCTAGGGCTGCCTACGGGACGTGGTGAATCTGAGTCAGTACCTGCAGTTCTAGACGGTTTCCCGAGTTCCCTCTTCGACTGCCTTGGCGGGTACAGAGGTTTTTGTTCAATCTGAAAAACAAAGGAAAGCGATAAAAAACGCAATTGGTATTAATTGGTAGCAATACCCACCTAACTATTGAAATGTATTTCGACGTAGCGGCTAAGGTTTTACGATTCATTGACACATACGAGCTGGATAATTAGAAAAATCGAACAAAGCATTACTTTCTTTCACTGGCGAGGTTGGCTGGCGACTGCTGGTGGAGCCGAGATTCGTGCCATATAAACCTGTATTCGTGACGTCACCAGCAATAAAGAAGCCAGTTTCTAGCATCTGCATATTTATTAATGACTGAATGTGGAAATTTGTGAAATCCCCGAAGACGTTTTTCAAATAATCTGGGCACTACTTACGTGATTCCAGGCACGCCGTTGTTTACCACGGCTACCTGCTTGCCTAAAACCATCATGTTTTTGGAAAATCCGATTTTTAATTTCTTGGCAAAAGCCGAGGAAATCTTTCAACGCTTGCCAAGTTTTCTAAAATCACGATTTGTCAGCTTTTCCGAACGCCGGGCTCTTTTAATTCGCTCCGCATGAAAATTTCACATCGAGACTTGCATCTGACTGTAACGGTTCGAGAGAGCGTCACGTTCTTCCGTTTTCATCTGGAGAATATACTTACAACTTCTGCAGTTGCCTCCTTAAATAAACTCGCATTTGCGTTTTTCTCTCTTATCCTACTTCCTGAAATTTGGACAATATTTCCAGAGTGTCCCTGTTGAACTTCTGTCCAGCTTAAGTGTACACTTTTGGGTATGCCTAGTAGTCATTACAGTTCTTGGCATATGTTTACACCATCCTAACTTTCTTTTAGACTTTATCTAATATTTTGTTTATAAAAATAACAATTTAAAAGCTTTGTTCCACTTGAATAAGTTTTTCTCTTTATTTGTTATATTTTTAATTTTATATTAAGAGGGGCTATTATTTAATATCGCAACGTACTTGAGCAATTATTGTTGTGGTACGAACTAGAGGAACTAGAGAGCTAGACTGAAAACCTCACATCCCTTGTTGCAACCCTTTAAAATTTGACCTTGATGAATATTTTTATGCGCTCAACTATACAACTTCCTAATCAGTGCTAGCACTAGCGTCTACGTGACCAAGCGGTTACCTCAAGACACAATGCCCTGGGGCAGCATTTTCAAATTAGTGGTGGGTGACTTTGCTAGTTCAGTACACTAGCAGTTGGTCAAAAAACTCTAATCATTGTTTAGCAATATCGACTTTTTTCTAGTGAAAATTATGAGGATGGTTTTGAATCTTCAAGTGCAAAAAGTTCAAGGTCACTAGCATACGACCCAACATTTCTCTTGGAAAGCATTATTTAGAGCAAATTACCTCTGACGACCTTTCTGTTAAAGAAGTAATAAGAATAGTAACAGTTCTCATATAAGCTTAAATTATTTGCATGGTTTTATAAAATGCGTTCGTCTAACTGGCATGCACCATAATATTTTTTTGGTTCAATGGCTGTGTAAGGGCAGGTTTTCTGATGCAGTTCTCTTTGTTCCTGATGTGAATAATCGACCATTTTAACCACATGTCAACTTAAGAGCAGATTAAGAGCAAGTGAAGAGTGGCGCATAAACAAATCGTAACTAACACCGTTAAGAACAATATTTCCATCTTTCACGAAACGTTTCTGTTCCTTTTCCCATCCTGAATCACATCCTAAAGTTTATTCTTGCAGTTAACATTCACCCTGAATAAATATGCATATTCAAAAGAACTAACCACGTCTATGGCGTATATGCAAAACCTCCAAAAAATACACTTTAAGAACCTTATCACTCAAAGCAAGAGCGTCACTCTGTGCTTGGTAAAATTTTTTCTTTTCCTAAAACCCCAATTTCTCAAAGGAGCAATGCATTTCCAAAATTCAACATCATTTAGTTTCCAAGAGAACTTCACTATGTTCGAAGAGAAAAAACGACACTTGCAGCGATAAAAGCGAAGAACTGCAATGTGTCCATCGCCAGTAGTTCCTTTCAGCATCCTCCAAACACCCTCAATTCTATACAATACTAAAGATCGACATTCATCGTCTATGTGGAGAAATTCGTATGAAGCACATCTATTATCTGTTTTGCTGTCGACATTAGAAAAAAAGAGACCGTCTACCTTCCGACTTAAAAAACATAATTTGAAAGACAAAGATCGTTTTATTGGCTGAAAAAGTAATAACCACAGTTTTTTTGGAATATTCAATAGATCTTTCCGATTAATTACTTGGAAAAGAAAAAACAATAACAGGACAATAAAAAACTGGACAACAAAGTGCTCTTCCACCCCAACCTGCGGTCGCAATGGCAAAATTAAACAAGTTATAGTTGGAACTAATTTTGCATACTTCTCTTTCTTCAGATTTAGTTCCAAATGACTTTTTTCTGTTTCAAAATCTGAAAACTTGGTTTAGTTTGATTTGTTCACATCCACCTTGGTGTCAACTTCTAAGATATGCAATATAAAATGTCCCAATAAACACATATATGTCACCTTACGTGTAATCAAGGACTTCTCTCAATAAGATTTTATTTTCTTTTAGTTCTGATCTCTCATGGATTGTAACAGCTATAAAAAGAAAAAGAAAAAACAATATCTGACATTAATAATAATAATAATAATAATAGTAAGGCTGCGAACTGAGAGGTTAAGGCTCTTTTATGTTCGCTCTCTCTGCCCAGTCGTCGTGCACCATTTCTGATGCGGGGCGATGTGGCTAGCACCCCGCCTTAAACGGAGGTACTCAATTATTTTTAGTGACCAAGTGCCCACCAGGCATCATAGAAGAGTTATGGCAATGGAACTCAAGTCCGTCCGCATCGCAGCCCGCGCATCTACCGCTTGAACCACTCTGGCGATATATCTAGCATTACTTGTATAGAAAATAAATAAACACATTTTAACGAATGCTGAAAGTTCAATACAAAAAAGTTCCAAAAATATTTTCCAAATTTTCTGCCGTTATCGCTAAAATGACAGTACGTGAATAAATGAAATATAAGCCAAAATTATATTTTTAATTTGTTGAAGTGGTCCAAATAAATACCAATCGCGGACGATAAGTCGAAACTGTAAGAAAAATGTTCCAGGGCATTCCAGAACAAATTCTCAATTTTTGTGGAGTTTAAGCAACTCTATGGGGAGGGGGGGCGTTCTAGTGAAGCGAAAAAACGCCTCGGATTGTCTAATAAAAAATAAATTCAGGTTTATATTTAATTCGCCCAGATACCTCCACAAAAATTATTAAAATGACGAACCCATAAATAGAAACACAAAAAAAAATTCAAAATTAGAATGTTTTTTGGGACATTTAAAGTCATTAAAGGCTATAAACCTAATAAGGACACTAAGCAACGAGACGCTATATGATTAGGCGCCAAAACACAACCTGATACTCCCAATACTCAAAGTTTGATTGAGAAAACGCCAGCAAAAACATTTCTCATTTCCTCTCTTTGGGTTTGACCAAGAATTTGTGCTCCTCTAAGAAAGTTACAGACCAAAATATCACAGTTCAAGGCTCTTGGAGAAGAACGCTATTGAGAATGATTAACTTTTTCTGGCAATCCAGTCGCAGATTAAGGTTTTATATTAAATAAGTGCACCAGGACGAATAGCCAAAAAGAATAATTAAGTGCGATTACGGGGCATGGTCAGTAAAAGAGTAATGAACGCCTGTAACTAAGATATTTTTCTTAACCTCAATAGACTTTTTGACATTAGCATACAGCAGCTGAACAGAGGGACCAAACCTATAACTTTATTACAAATAACTGCAAAAGTTCGTAACCGATTCCAATGGATGGCGCAAACATTGCCACATGGTAGCGGCTGGCGTAATCGATAGATTTCGTTCTGGAGAGTCTTTCAGTTTTGGAGACGAGGGCTTTAGTGGAAAACAATCTAAGGACTACAAGTGAAGAGGTTACTGAGAGTCTAAACATTGACAATAAGTCTGCATATTATTTATATGCAAGCTCTATACTTGGGTGCTGTATCCTTTGACGGACAACAATAAGTTGGACCGCTATGAAAAAGATCCTTTTTTAAAGTGAATCGTAACAGGGATAAAGTATAGATCTTGTACGACAATGCACAACGAAAGAGCTCGTTTTGGTGAGATTGCAGGTGAATTATTTTCTTCTAGCTCCTTCCACAATCATGACGAAGAAGTAGTCTCAACAAATCACCAAACTCGATGCGCAGCTTTGCGAAAAACGTCCAGTTTGAGCAAATCGAAAAGGCCTCGTTGCCCATCACGACAACTAAAAAGGTTAAAGTTGAGAATTCCCAGCGCTCACCATATTTTTCATCTTTTTCATAGTTTGAGTGGCACGATGTTTGAAAAAGACGAAAACTACTTCACGCCCTTTTCATTGAAGTTGTTCAGTTTCTACGAAGTTGGATAGATGTCGAGAGAAGATTGTAGAATATGGTAGTGAGTAATACCTCAAATTTAAGGGCGATTGACCAACTCCTATGCAAATTGGATGCAAATAACCAACACTTTCGATCCACTCCTAACCCCTGGGAGGAGATGAGCAAAATATATGCGATTTAAATGGCAAAGTACTCTCTCAACAGCACGCTAGCTTTTTCTGAACGCATTAGATATGCAGCTGATGTATCGAGATGTCACATTGCATCAGCTAAAATTAAATGAGCAAAAATAGATTTCACAGAATTGTAAACAAAAAGAACATTTTAACCTGTTTATGTATAGCAATGTTACACATTTTGTGATACCCAAACTGTAGTTTTGACCATTCAACTGTCTGGCTTGGTAAACAATTTTATGGAAAATAAGGTGTTTGGCCGTTTGCACGGCCAGACAGCAACAGAACGGCTTTTTCATAGAACATTCCAGCTAGTCTTCGCCATGCTGTCGAAAACTTTTTGAACATGCAAATGTAGCACGCAGCGCTACCTTAAGATTTCCCGAATAGAATCTAAAAATCTGTCTTTTTAGTTGCTGCCGGCTTAATTAGGTTATCACAGACTCCACAGAAGCTTGCGTATCCACCATGAGATGAACCACAGAGAACTATGTTCGAATGCGCTGGGTGACTGGAATGATGTATCGAAACGAGATGTTGCATCAGCCAAATACAATCACCGACATATTTACACGGCGGCACATTTTCATTTGAAATCAGACGCCAGCAGAACAGTTTCTAGACATCGTTTATTAATTTATAAAACACAGGCGTATAAATAAATATAAGTCGAACGGTTAGAATATAATAAACATATCGAGGACCAGTTACCTAGAGTAAAACAAAAATTTCGCACACCATATCCACAATGTCTCGCCTAAATGTAAATGCACATAGACGTTGAATGCCAGGAGCAGCTCGTTCGTTTTGGAATTGGAGGACAGAAAAAAATCACTAGAGATTCAAAACTTAAACCGTTGGGTGGGTTTAAAGCCGACAGGTGACCAAACTGTCGAATTTGCAAGTCGTTGTTTCCCCTTGATACTTGAAGTTAATACTTGAACCCTGAATAATAACATAATAATTACATGGTAATTTTAAGCGGCAAGAGCCCAGATTCCCAAAGGTGTGCGTGCGATGTGCGACCGGACGACTGTACGGATGCGGTGCGGTGATGAACTGCTCGAGTCTTACTTCCCGTCTTTTGAGCCTTCTGGGCACGACAATTGATTTAGTAGCTGAATGAGGGTCCTGGTGGGGCGGCCCGTCATCCTCCCCTTCGTGAGGTAGGTGAACATCTTGTCCCGCTGCTTCATGCCAACTCCGGTGGTGTCGAAATGGATCCAGTCCACGCAGGTGATGAACTCGTTGAGGAAGGCCGCCGCGAGGCACGGGCCCCCTCTGCCTTTACCCTTATTATTCACGTCGTGCGATTTATAATCCGTCACCTTCTCAGAGTAGTACTTCCAGAGTGGCATCCTCCAAACTCGATCGCCAGTAATCACACCGGCCTTACGCACTTGAGACCACATGGTCTGAGAGTTGCAAAAGACGCCAGTAGCAGCCCCACCAAGAGCCTTTTTGATTCCGGGGGTCAAACTGGCCACATCAATTATCAGTCTGGGCTTGTGCGTCGTTTGTCCGTAGACCAACGCATCAGCCAGCAGTAGCCGCCCTTCGTTGTCGGTATCCTCGATCATAATCGACTTCCCGTTCAACCCCATCACCACATCTCCGCACTTCATTGCCATTCCGCTCGGCATGTTCTCGCACAAAGGAATAACAGCGTTTAGGTTCAAGGGGAGACTAAGCGCCGACGCTGCCCGGATCGTCGCGATTATAGCAGCGGCTCCAGTCATGTCTGCACGATAAGTCCTCATCCCTTCGCACTGCTTCAGGCACAAACCCCCGCTATCGAAGGTTATGCCTTTACCAATGAACAAGATGGGTTTCTGCTCGGCAGGGCCGCCACAATAGCTGATGTCTAGGCAAACTGGGGGCTCGCAGGATCCACGCGCGACCGCCAGAAACGCGTTCATCTTCTTCGTTTCTATCCAGTCTTTATCGTGCACCTCCACTTTAATGCCGCAGGGGCACAGCTCATTCACGGCCTCCTGGGCGAAGTGCAGAGGAGTCATCTGGTTGGCAGGGGTGTCCGAGAGCTTCCTGGCCAAGTTCTGCGACTCCGCCTTGAAGAGGCCCCTCTGCCAGCTCTCCGCGTCCGGCTCGTCGAACAGCTCCAACGAAGGGATGATCTTCCAGTTGTCCCGGCTCTTGTTCTCCTGAAACCTCCACAAGGCAAGGGCGGCCCCTTCGGCAGCCTGCTCCGGATGGCCGAGGCCCTCCACTAGTATTTTGGTTACGTACTGCCTCTTCAGCTTCTGCGCGCCGATGCCTGCCGCCATCCTCACGTTCTCCATTCCCATGTCGATGGCTTCTAGCTCATGATAGCCCTGCTTTTCGCGGCCTAGATTAACGACAGCCACTGACCAGAATTCTTTGTCAATATTGTTGAAAACCTTCGTTCTGCCTTTACATATTTCACTATGAGACCTAGAAACACAATATGGCAGTCTTGCGAATTAGAAGTTGTGCACAGAAATAGTTACGCTTTCACCAGGTCGAAGAGTTTGCCTCCGAGGTGATCGTTAAACTTTTGAGCGGCAGGTGTAAACACAGGTTCATCATTGTCACCTTCGTACACTCCCAAAACTAACCCCCTCTAAAAAAGGCAAAACAATAAGATTAGATTACATCAAGGTAAAGAATAAAAACCCCTATACTACTTAGCTGACATTCTTCGACAGTTTTTGCATCAGTATATACGTACCCCATGAAAAGGTTTTACAAATTATGCTGAGTTTTAGTTGATTTTTTAACAAGGTTTCTGTTCTTTGCCATCAATATGCAATTTGATACATGAATTAAGATGCCTAAACATGAGTTACCTTTTCAGCACCCGCCCCAGAACTGTCATCAGCGAAACTCCTCTTGGGAATGTACAGCAAAGCCCTCTTCAGCGACGCACTGTTGCGCAGTATACGAACTGGTACCAAGTACATTTTGTTGGCCGTTATTTTAACATCTTACGTTTTGAATTTAGAAGAAGATTTGGATAGTAGTACACAAACAAATTTTGTATATTCTGGCAAAAATTTGTTTATGGTAACGATTTTTTGTAACGGCCTCGTTGTCTTAGATACGCCAGAGATCTTGATTTACCTACTTAAAACGCCCGAAATAATTTTAAATGAACATAAATAAGAAAGAACTAAACTTTTTTCTGCTGTTGAGAGGCTATTGGCTGAATGATACCACAAAAATAAGTTTAAAAACGCAGCAAATAATTTGATAATTATGAGAATATGTAGTCATAATTCAAATTTTTATAATCTCTAACAAAAGAGTTTGGTAGCATTTATGTAATCACAGATTTTTAAAAGATCAAATGCGATTAAGTTAAATTATCGATACCAGACTTTATTAAACTTTATAGTAATGGACACACACAAATACGCCATTTTTATCTAACAATTATAATAAAAAATATTCTACATTCCTGTGAAGTCCCTGAAAAAATAACAGCCTATACGGTAACGCAACTAAAAAAACAATTAGGGGAAATTGTATGTTTGGATGTTAGGTTGGCATTTTAATTATGAACATAATCTGCGTAGTTATTTATTAGAGGTTATGTGATTCTTAAAGGTTCAAAAAACATGACTACAAACACACAAGGGATGACTGTGTCCCAAATCTTGCGCTCCAGGAGCGAGCTGGATGACGAGCCGAAGAAGAAATCCAGGGAGGACTGGCGAAAAGCGAAGGAGCTTGAAGAAGCTCGGAAAGCCGGAACGGCTCCTGCTGCAGTCGATGAGGAAGGCAAGGACATAAACCCTCACATTCCCCAGTACATTTCCACCGCGCCCTGGTATTATGGAGCCACCGGCCCCACACTGAAACATCAGCGCCCGCAACCAGAGAAGCAAAAGCAATTTTCTGCTATAGACAAGTGGTATAAGCGGGGTGTCGATGCGGTAATTCCTATTCGTTTTCATTAAGCCGAAACTTCACCCTCATTTTGTTGCAGAGCAAACTTACTGTGAAGTACCGCAAAGGTGCATGCGAGAACTGCGGAGCGTTAACCCACAAGAAGAAGGATTGCATGGAACGGCCGCGAAAAGTTGGTGCTAAGTACTCGGGGGCCAACATTGCACCGGATGAGTACATTCAGGCAAATTTAGCGCTTAGCTATGATGGCAAAAGGGACCGCTGGAGCGGCTACGACCCATCCGAGCACAAAGCCATCATTGAAGAGTTCCAGAAAGTTGAAGAGGCTAAAAGGCAGTTACGTGCAGATAAATTGAATGCCAACGAAGACACAAACGAGGACGATGCTGAAGAAGAAGATGAGGACAAGTATGTTGACGAGGTTGACATGCCTGGAACCAAAGTAGACAGTAAGCAGAGAATTACTGTAAGGAACTTAAGGATACGGGAAGATACAGCCAAATATTTAAGAAACTTGGATCCTAATTCTGCATATTATGATCCTAAAACAAGATCAATGAGGGAAAATCCAATACCACAGAAAGATTCAGGGTAAATACTCATGTTTACCAACAGAATATTTTGATAAACTTTTATCATTCCAGATATCATGGAGAAAATTTCGTGCGATTTACTGGTGACACTCAAAAACATGCCAAAGCACAACTGTTTGCTTGGGAAGCATATGAAAAGGGAGTCGACGTCCATCTCCTGGCAGAACCTACAAAACTGGAATTGCTGCAACAAGAGTATGATAAAAAGAAAGAACAGTTCAAATCACAAGTGCAAAAGGATGTATTGGAACGATATGGAGGAGAAGAGCACCTGCAAGTGCCACCAAAATCACTGTTGCTGGCCCAAACTGAAGATTACATAGAGTACTCTCGATCGGGGAAAATAATTAAAGGGCAAGAGAAACAGATTATCAAGTCAAAGTACGAAGAAGACATTTTCATCAACAATCATACAAGTGTTTGGGGCTCCTACTGGAAAGGCGGACAGTGGGGATATAAATGTTGTCATGCATTCATTAAAAATTCTTATTGCCTGGGAGAGTCTGGTAAAGCAACAGAAGTTTGTACAATTCAACCTACAACTGTGGGTGCAAATTCTATTCAAAACCAACAAAAAGAGAAATATTCCGAAGACTCTTCGAGCGTATACAGTTCAAGCGAGGAAGACGAAGGCAAATCTAACGCTCAAAAGAAAAAAGACAAGAAGAAAAGCAAGAAGAAAAAGTTGAAGGAGAAGAAGAGGAAGAAAGAAAAGGAAAAGAAATCTGAAGACAGCCTCAAGGAAGCTATAAAAGAGGAAGAAAGGCGCCAAGCCGAAGCTGAAAGATTGTTAAACATGGATGAAAGAAAGAGGCCTTACAACAGCATGTACGAAATTAAAAAACCAACTGACGAAGAAATGGAGGCTTATTTCTTAAAGCGCAGACGCGAAGAAGATCCTATGAACCAATTTCTGTAATTCGCTTTATTTAATTCTTATAAAAATAATGTATAGTGCTTATGTTTTTATGCCGTGAAATTTGTGCGATATATCTTTAGTGATGCGAAGCAAAATTCCGTCATGCACCATTTTGCTTGCAAGGTAAGCTGTATTTCGCGCATCATGTAAAGCACAATGTTCCTTTCCTTGAAAACTTAAACTAACTTCCTCTAGTGCTCCTTTCAATCCCTTTGGTACTCTATGATAATATTCCTAGAACAATTTCATTGTAAAATTACAATTGTAAATTTAGTTGTACATACCCTGTATAAAGCTCTTAAATCAATCCACATATTAAACATTTCTGATCTATTAATTCTTTTTCTGGTGCATTCATTGTAAAAACATGTATTCAAGTCCCAATTAGACCACGTGACAAAAACAACCTTCCTTTGTGTGCATATTACTGGAGAATTTGGAAAATCAATGTTGTATGTATTCATCAACTTTGTAATCCACTTTCTGAACAACATAAGGCATGTATTCAGCGGCACTCCATTGTCCACCTGCTCTTGAGTGATCCCTAAAAGCAACACTTTTATTATTATTATCACATCATTAAGTACCAAACTACCCGTGAGCTGTGTGCAAAATTCACTCAACTTTGGATTTTCCATTGGCATTACGTATTGCTGGAACTCTTCCAGGATTGCATTTTGACTGATGCCAAACAGAACGACTGAAAATTCGATAATTTCGGGAGCTGCTTTGAACCTGTCCTCAGCTGCCCAACATGTGGATTCGAAGTCGAGTACTAGCAAGTACTGGAAGGGTTGTATTACACGTTCATTTGGAAGGTTGCTCTCGATTGTGATCGTCTCTACAAGTCCAAGCTTTCTGAAACATGAGAAAAAGCTGTTAAAAAGTATAAGTACGAGTTATATTTCTATAAGATGAACAAGCATCAGTGTTAAGGCTCTTGGCTACAGTGCAGACAAACCTGGGTTCGATCTAAGTTTCAAATGCCTGGCGAGTAACCTACTTAGTCACTAACAATAATTTAGAACCCATGTCGAACTCGAACAAGGGGTAATAATGTGGCCACCTAAGGCCTGGTGCTTGCCACATTGCTCCCATATCGCAGATGATGTGTGAAGATGAACTTATGAGAGCCTTAACCTCTTTATTCACAGGCCATGCTCCTATGCAAGCCATTTACCTTTATTATAAAGTGAACAAAATGTATTCTTTAATCTACCTTTAATACTTACTACATTGTTGATTTATGTTTATTAATGGATTCACACTTATTTGAGTCCATTTTCCTTTGCGTCTTCCATCTGTTCCATTGGTTTCCTTGCACTTTCCCTTTTTTTGAGACTTTGTTATATTAATTTCGATTTTGTCTTTTTACCTTAATTTCTATGTTGGCATATGCTTCAGGGATGAGAACATGGTTCACCTGATTTCCGTATTTTCCATGTGTGCTACCCATGTTTCTTTAAAAATAGCTTTGAGCCAGAAGTGCTGCGAAGCTTGAAACATTATCATGTGATGCTATATGTTCCTATCATGAGTTCTTTTTCGTCTTTTACTTGTTTTAACACGTTCATTTTGCTGTAATGACTACTACATTTTATTTGTGTATAACACATTCTCCTTGTTTCTCTTCATCGCTCTATTTGTAATCGAGTCTATCTCTCAATTCTTCTGTACCTTATTTTTTCCTCTTTTGCTAAGCTGTTTTCTTTCAGCTTAAATAAACAAAACATACTAGGTAGTATCAAACATTAGCAGCATGTTTATAGTTTCATAAACATATCCAACATGTTGACCTCTTACTTACAGATTGTTTCTTCAGAAAGCAATACTTAATGACAGGATACATCTTTTAAACTAACATTATCAAATGAAAGCAGATCAAGGGAAGAGTGTGTGAGGATTACTTGTTGGCATATTTACCACTTTGTTAAAGATATATATATATATATAACCTTGTCGGAACTACATCGAAAAATTATTCCTCACGGGAGAAAAACTTCACCAATTTGCTTTAATATAAAAAATAACCTAGAAGCATATAAAAACCGCATAATAAAATAATGCATTTATTACAAACTTTACAAATATACAGGTCAGTTGCATCTTTTCATTTATTTACATGACGGCCATCCTACTTTTTCAGAGTTCGTTGCTTTTCAGCATGAACCACAACCTGATCTTCATCCACTGCAAGTCCCTTGCGTCGGCGCACCAAATTCTTGAGCTTGCGGGCTCGCACGAAGGTATCAACCTCCTCGTCAGAATCCTCGGCTGCACCAGGCTTGACCGGATCAGCCCCCACTATTTCGTAGTGACTGAACTGCAGGCTGGGATTCGCCCCGCCTGAGCTAATCTTACGAATATCACTAGCGAACCCCTTGCTTTCCACAGCAGGAATCTGCGCTTTGACAGTGAAGACCCTGCGCTCTTCATTGAGATCCAGAGCTTCAATGACTTTTCCACACCGCTTATGAACTTCAGAATAGATCTTGCCCAGGCCTTGTGCGTCGGTTTGTATGTTCGTGGCGAGAACCGGCTCCATAAGTGAGGGGTTCTGTTTCATGAATGCCTCACGGAAGCAAGATAGCAGACCTTGTATGACATGATTGGCCTGTTCGGCACCTTTCAGTGCAGCCAGTTTCACCTTTCCGCTCAACTGCAGATCTTGTGTGATAAATGCGCAATTCATTAATGGTTCTTCACACAATGGTCCAGCACTGCAGCATACACTAAACGCATTAATTATAAAATTATTAAAAAATACGCGAGTGTCGTGTTCATCAAGCGTGCTGAATATGTTGCATGAATAATCTGGTATGCAATTCAGCAACAGATTGAAATTGTTCTTTATGTTGCCGATCCTCCAGATATTTTTGCCATTCATGAAATTCCATTGACAACTGCACTGTTTAAAAATATCTTTTAATCGCGATTTCAACCGAACCACATTGGTTCGGATCGACTCATCTTCGAACGTCTTTTCAGCAGAACCATGCAAATCATTGCTGTCGTAGCGTGTCCAAATGTCAACAACACTAGCTGTCTGATATTCTTGTATTGATTTTAGGAGAGTGTAATTTGCCTTAATGATATCAGCAATTAACTGTGGAAGAGGCAAAGCTACAATTTTTATTGTCAAAGAGCAAGAATCTGACAAACTGATTACTGAAGTAACACAAGCATTTTCATCATCTCCAACTGGGTTGACGGTTTCTCGTAATGAATAAATTGGAGGTGATATGGTGAAGTCAACACAAGAAAACTTGTTTTTCAAATCTTCTAAGCATTTCTCCAAATGAACATCGCCTGCAGTTAAAAGCAAGTACTCGCCGGCTTCGTTTAAAATCACTTTGACGCACGAGTCGCTTTGCTGCAGCAAATAAAGTGATTCTCGCAATTGCGTCAAATACTTTGCTTGCACTGGACTAATCACATTACAAACTATTGGTTCCATTGCGAGCTGTTCTATAATTGGAGCCATGTAAGGAGAGCTGCAAAGAGTAGCTGTACGACAAAGTATATTTTTTAATCCAGTAATTCCACAAATGTATCCAGCAGACACACATGTAACTGGCCGATATTCTCTGCCTAATAGTAAATACACACATGATACAGTTATTTTTCTCACGCTGTCACATTTCTCCAAATATTCCTCTTTATTATTACTCAATGCATACTCTGTAGGGTCATAATTGACATTTAATAAAAATAATTCTTGTCCAGGTCGAATCTGCCCACTAAATACTCTAACCAAAGCCATTATCTCAACATCTATATAGTCATTTTTCTGAATATCTGCTTTGGCTTCATTACTTTCTATAACAAACTGTTCTGGCTTGTTTTTAAAAAAATTACATTCCTCTCTAGCTTTTGGATATATCGTTTTATTATTGTCAAGTGGAAGGTTTTCTTTAGCACCTATCGCTGAAGTTTTTGACACGTAAGCAATAACTGGGCCATTAGATGAACACTCTTTAACTGCTTTCCTATTGGTTTCTACACTACCATATTCACCACTAATCAAATAATGAATTCTATCATCAGAAATATTCAGAGGAGAAGGCAAAATTACATAGCACTGTTGCAGTAATACTTTAGACAAAGGTTTCCAAAATCCTAAAATTGCCCGGGCTTTTGTTCTGAAGTCTGTTTGTGTTCCATGATAGGGAACGGTTTTCAAGCCCAGTTTTTTAAGTATCTCATCTATGCTCGCAGAATCTTTATTAAGGACAATGCTGGTGTAAATATGATGTAATGTAGACATTACCAGCTGAATAAAAAGATTAGCCTTGCTTGCTTTGATAGCTCCTGTCTTAATTTGTTTACTTTTAGAGCTTACGAAGCAATCAAAATTCCAAAGCTTTTTTGTTAAGGTATCCTCGCTTTCACTTTGAATCACCTTAGCATACATTTTAGCAATGTGGTGCAAAGTAAAACCCCAGTTATCGATAGCACTAGCAAATATAACATTCCCGGTCTCTGGTGCAAAAAATAAATCCGGATTCTCGCTGACTGACTCCACGTCTTCTTGTGTGGAAATATCAAGGTGGTAAAGCGACGCCAGATATGCATTGCAGTCTTCAATTACCAGCAGTATGGAGTTGAACATATCTCGGGGGTCCTGCTTCAAATCAACAACCAGGCGATCGATCTTGTTAACCAACAGAATCATTTTAAGCTTCTCATCATAGGCCTGCTTAATGGCGTCCTTTGTCTGAGAGCAAACGCCTTCCACCACGTCCACGACAATGATGGCTCCATCGCAGATTCGAACAGCTGCTGCCACCTCTGTGGAGAAATCAATGTGTCCAGGCGTGTCCACCAAGTTCAGAATTACTGGAGTGGGTTCCGGCATGCCATCCTCTTCATCAAGCACGTCGGTAAGTAAGACAGCACTGCTTTTCATTGTGATGCCACGAAGCTGTTCGTCGTGGCGGTCATCTAGAAACCGGGTTGACCCCACATTCCTTTTGCTTACTAGGCCATTGAGAGACAAAAGTGCGTCGGCTATAGAGGTCTTGCCGTGATCCACGTGAGCAAGAATGCACACGTTTCGGATATTATCAGTGGTGATATGACTGAGATCGTAAGATCTGGTACTCATAACTATCTAAAACGTTATGTTAAACCAACTTACATATAATTTTCATTAATAATTAATACCTGGTTTGTTACAAACACTGCAATTTTAATTAAATATAAATAAAATGGCTATTCACAATTTGGAATGGAAATTACGAATGTATTACATATAACCTTACATAACCTAAACAACTTCTACCTGGAAAATCAAGACGCCAACGTTTCAAGCCAGAAATATTTTAACAATAAGTATTTTAATAGTTCGCTCACCTGGCTAATTCTAAGGTACTCATATTTAAAATATATATAGATATCACTTGTAAGATTTTTTTGAATTTTAAAATCTGTGCACTGTTGCCACATTCATCAATTTTTGAAAATAACCGAGAAATTAAGTTTGAAATTTAAAGTTAAATTCACTTAGAAATTTTTGAAAGTCATCATAAATTACGTATAATAACTTTATTCCTTTTGAAATAACTTAAAAATGCAATATTTTTGTGGTGTCCAAATTTAAACCTAAGCGACATCTACCAATCATCCGATATTTTAACAAATTTGATTGCTTATATTAACCATTGGCTATACTGCATCGTCGTCTTGTCAAAATCAATTTACAATGTGAGGGTGGTTTTTGTCAGTCGAAACATAGTTTTAACTCCCAAAAACTGCATTACGGTGCATATTTTAGAGCAAAACTTATTTATGGGACGACAATTCAAGAAATTTCCTGCAATTTAATTTACCCTCTGGTATTCTTTCTGCGGTTAACCGGCATGGCAGCTTTTTTAAAGGGCAATAAACTTGTTAGGTTAAGTACTGCCCACGTCCTTCGAAGGTTCTCTTCTACTAGTCCCGGAAAAGTAAGGAATACGTATTTGCAGCTGCAAGCTTAAAACTAATCGAGCCGTTTTCAGAATGGATTGATCTTGGGAGTCTACTGTGAAGAGAACAAGCAAGGGATACAGTTTACGTGTGCCACGGAGAAGTACAACAAGGTGACGAATGGTCGGTTGTGTGAAGCCTTAAAGTTGTAAGTAACTTGATTGGTTCTTGTATTTATTTATTTATTTATTTATTGGAAATTGTCCAAAGTGGCATTTTAACATACAGATTAACAATAAATGTTAGAGTAGTCAAATCAGCATTTTTAATTTATTTACTTCAGAAAATAATTCTTTAAAATATATGTTAAACTTCAACGTACAAATGTATAAGGAATTATCAAAAAATTCATATCAAGCCACAATTACTTTTAAAACTCAGAATATAGGCTTCTCCTCGGTTATCGTATTCACTTTGATGTTTCGTTGTCGAGCAACCTTTCAAATGAAATCAGTTTTTGAAAGTGTAGAACAATCAAGTCTGCAGATAAGACATTTCCCCTTTAGGAGGCTTTATCAAAATAAAACTTGCAGAAGAAAAAATTTAATAGTCCCTGCATTTATCTGGAATGTTGCATTGAAAATTTATTACAGTGGTCTTGAGACTATTCCAATCTTTCCTGGTACATTTGTTGCAAAGCCTGTGACATTGCAGTGTTTTTGACAAAATTACAGGTGAAAATGATGTTCCACACAGAAACAATACAATACCTCGTTAATTTCCCTCATAACTATCAACTGTAAGCTCACGTTTTATTTATGTGTAATTTATTGCGGCAACACCACCTTTTTCTTGACAATGTTAATATCAAAAATGTCTACTTTCTGCAATTAGTATAAGCTACACTACATAATTGCATAACTAAATATAAAAAATGTGCATTTTCTTTGTTTACACCTTTTTGGTAACTGACCTGAAACTTTTTATTTTTCGTTTTAATAAATAACCAAATACATGCTATATTAGTGGTGCATACCTTGTTACATCACTTCAAACACTAAAATCGTTCCTAAACAGTCAACATTGTTTCAGGTCGGTCACCAGCTTCCTATAACATTCCTTCACATTCCACTATAACTCTACGGCATGGCAAGCAATCGGGACGGCCGCAGCAGTTCTGCCTCATCGCATAGTGGCAGTGCCGTGCCCACAAACAGGTCATCGATTCGCACGCCCAAACGGCAGCGGCCTGCAACATGCAGCTCGTTTGAGGAGAAAAACTCCGACCTGCTCTGTCCCGTGTGCTTCAACCTGATCGAAGAGGCACACATGACGAAATGTGGCCACACGTTCTGCTACAACTGCATTATAAAGTCCATCGAGACGTTGAAACGCTGCCCAAAGTGCAACATTGCGATTTTGAATGAGGAAATGATATTTCCGAATTACTTGCTGAACGAGTTGGTGAAGAAGCATAAGCTGAGAGTGAACGGTCTGGAGGCTTTGGGGATGAGCCGAGACAACTCCGGAGAGTTTCCAGGCCCTGCCGATGGGCTACGCGACTTTGTCGCCACTGAATCCCAAAACTTAACTTTACCAGATGTTAATGTAATGCTAGAAGTTTTGACGCAGCGCAAGCAGCTGCTAGAGGCAGAATCATGTGCTGCCCAGAACAAACTACTGCTGGAGTTCTTGAAGCACTTGTTGCAGCAGAAGGAAGAGCAGAAAAATCAAATTGCCAAAGAGGTGTCGATCATCAATCGAGACATTGAAGAGGTGGAGAAAATTCTGAAAGAGGTTCATAGTAAATGTCCAACCTTGGAAGATGTAGAGCGTGCTGTTGCATCTGTATCTGAAGGAGACGCTGGTGCAGCGAATGCCATGAAGAAAGAGATGATGGATATAATTGACAACATAGGGTCCACCACGAAGAAAGATGAACCTGGCAGTTCTGATACCACCGGAAAACACCTAGGTTTGTCATCCTTAGCCACGCGGCGGCGTCGCATGCACGCACATTTCGATGATTTCGTGCAGTGCTACTTTTCCTCCCGTTCAAAGGACTTGTTCTTCAAAGATGGTGAGAGGCCGTCAAAGTCTGCTGCAGATACTGCTTCAGGATTGGATGAGTTCAGGGAAAATCTGGTGAAGTTTTCAAGGTACAACAATCTGCGGCTGCTGGCGACTCTGAACTATTCGAGTGACTTCTTCAACAACTCTACCATAGTTTCTAGCATTGAATTTGATAAGGATAATGAGTTCTTTGCTATTGCTGGTGTTACAAAACGCATAAAAGTGTTCGATTATGGTGCTGTGATACGCGCAACGGTAGATCTTCACTATCCTTGCATTGAGATGGTTTCCAACTCAAAAATATCCTGTGTCAGTTGGAATAGTTACCACAAAGGTGAGTTGCTTTTAAATTAAATCAAATAATAGGCTCAAATAGAAGTTTTCAGTATTTCTTAATTAAAATGCTTTTTACTGAACTTCATTTTGTTAAGTTTTGCTGTCAAACATATCTCCTACATGTATTATGATAAAAGTAGTTTTATATTTTGCTTCTTGTGCTAAATAGAAAATTATAAAGGGTCTTCTGTTAACAGCTGCAACAAATAAATGCAAAGTAAATCACCAAAATTGATCAAATATGTGATAATAATGGAAGTAAAACTTAACATGAAATACAAATTAACTATATTAAAAGACTCTAGGAGAATAGGACACGAATAAGATAAGACTTGTAATGTTGCAGTTGAAAACAAAAACAAAAATTTACGAAACATTGAGTAAACATTCCATGCTGAAGAGTTGAGTGAAATAAAATTAATAATAAATGGTGAAATGTAAAACTGCAAGGTGAACATAGAAAAATAGTGGAAGAGAAGGGGATAGAACAATTATAGAAGAATCCAAGAATGTAATGAAAATACTGAAAAACTAATAGTCTAAAAATGAGGAATTGAGAACCTCAAAACCTCAGAAACGGTAAATAAATCTAAAATTGCTGTGAAAACGATTAAAAATGATGAAAAAGAATTGCAAGGGAAAGCAAAAACAAACGACGAAGTAAGGTCAGATACTATTTGAAGTGAGTAGATGAACATAGGGGAAAATCACAAAAAGAAAAACAAATTCTTGAATAGCGAATATGAAACAGTAGTAGTGCAAGAAAAAGACCATTTCTATTACAAGCTATGGAAAACAATGTAAAGACACAACTAAATGGCAAAATAATAATATGCAAATAGGGAGAGGAAAATAGTTAAAAAAATGTAATAAGCAACAGTAGAGGAATGGTATATGAAAGAACGAATGATAATGCCATAGAGTCTGTTAATTAGAAATAATGAGGATGACAATAATTAAAGCAAAATGTGAGTATCCAAAAGACAAGGCAACAGAAGAGGACAAGGCACTAAATAGATCACAATTTGACAGGAAGGTCATATTATTGCAGACACATAATGAAGGGAAACTAGAAGCTTTTAGTAAGAAAAGATCCAACAATATCTTAAAAATGTGTGAAGGACAAGATAAAACAGTTATAGGATGAGAATATCCTAAGGAAAATTAATGAACGGTAATATGATGAATGCGAATAACCAAAATGAAAAAATAAAATGGATAACTCCACAAACGGGGACCAAGGAGAATTAATTCAACATTTAGCCATCTGGGAGTGATTATCAGGAATATAAGGATGGAAAGAATACAGAAAGCTGCTTACAATTAAGCATGTACAATATTACTGAAGAACAAAAGAGTAAGTAAAAGGTCAAAAATTAAAATGCACTAAACAAAAAACAAAAACTAAGAATACAAAAGAATGTGAAAGTAGATCAAAAAGAAGTTAAGAGGCAATACATGAAGGCACAAAGGCTAGAAAATTGCTAGAACATACAGTAAGAACAGCGCCAAACTAAACTATAAGGACAATATGCTGGAAATCACTACAATAGAGGTTAAGATGAGGGCATTAAATAAGGGAAGATCTAAAAATAGGAAAAAGGGGACAGAAGTAATTAAAAAGGGCGGGACCCGTAATAATTTATAATAAGGAAAGGGAGAGAAAAACCATTTGAGCTCTGATTCCTCATCGTGAGTTTTACAGATATAAACCAACATTTAAAAAGATCAAAACAAGCCTTCTTAGGGCACCCCACATCTAGGTACGAGGGTAGTTCCTTTACATTCCTAATCAAATTAAAACGTATTACAGCATTTTAATTAATAAAAGCAGAACATCTTATTTCCTCACTATGAAAACAGAATAAGTGGTATCGGTATTTTATTCAGGCACTTTGGCATCCAGTGACTACGAGGGCACAGTAACCATATGGGATGCTGCCACAGGACAGCGCACGAAAACCTTCCAGGAACACGAGAAACGCTGCTGGAGCGTCGACTTCAATGAAGTGGAAACTCGCCTGATAGCGTCGGGTTCGGACGATGCGCGGGTGAAACTGTATTCGTTGAACGCCGAGCACTCGATCGCAACCCTTGAGGCCAAAGCGAACGTGTGCTGCGTGAAGTTCAATCCACGCAGCTCGTACCACCTCGCCTTTGGCAGCGCAGACCACTGTGTGCACTACTACGACATGCGCCACATGAAGGAGGCCGTAGGCATATTCAAAGGCCACAAGAAGGCCGTCAGCTACGTGAAGTTCTTGAACAGCGAGGAAATCGTGTCTGCATCTACCGACTCGCAGCTAAAGATGTGGAACATCAACACACCCTACTGCTTGCGCTCCTTCGTCGGCCACATCAACGAGAAAAATTTCGTCGGCCTGGCGACCGATGGGGATTACGTTGCTTGTGGGTCAGAGAACAACGCCCTCTATGTTTACTACAAAGGACTGTCGAAGAAGCTGTTCAGTTACAAGTTCGAGCCTGCCCGGGGCATTTTAGAAAAAGAACGGCGCGAGGATGAACCGAACGAATTTGTGTCGGCGGTTTGCTGGAAGCAGCAGTCCAATGTTGTCGTTGCAGCTAATAGTCAAGGAACAATAAACATACTTGAACTAGTTTAAGTGTTGGTTTCTTTTATTTAGTAGTAACTATTTATTACACACTGTTCCCTTTGTGATTTATTTAGCAGACTTGTTGTTTTGTTGTACCTTCACAATTAAAAATTAATTTATTGTAACAATTGAATTTCTTTTGAAGTGTAGCTGTTCGTTCTACATTCTTTGGTGAATCTCTAGCGATATAAACGAGATTAGCTTTAAAAAACCGGTTGCACTGTAAATTATAGTTTAAGAGTACATGTGGTGTTAATTAGTAGCAATCTGCTGTCTTGAAAAACAATCATTTACTCCCCTTCCTAAAATACTGTTTAATGTGTTTCATTCAGTAAAAGTACGCACAATTAATATAATGGTAATGTAATGGATGTTGATGTTCTTAAAGTACCCTGTAGGATGGTAACATCAAATAAATTTGAGCGAAATCCAATACCTGCAAGCGCAATTTTGCTCATTTAGTTGTAATACTTGTATAGCAATACATATATAGATGTGTGTGCCAAAATATTTAGGAAAATAGGATTAAGTGTTTCATATCGTATTCCAATCCAGCTTTTGTGTATATAGAACAAATTGACCTTGACTTCTAGCAAAATTGAGTCATCACATTATAGACGATCAAATGTATATAGAGAATACCAACTGTACATATTGTCAATGTTCGTTGTGTGTGAAATAGGTGATAAGCGATAGCAACTAAATTTCGGTTAAATGACCTTTTGGATCAAATTTAAATTATATTTTGTATTCATATTTGTAAAAATTGAACATTAAATGTGAAGCCAGCTGTACACTGGACGCTTACTTTTTACATTGATTTCATATGAAATGTGGTTGTGTTGGTGTAGTGGCGGTCAGTCGTCCTTTAATGGTGTATTTATAATGTATAGTATGCATAAACGGAAATTAACTACAATAAAGGCAATGTGGCTGTTATGTATAGTAGACGGTATAGTTACACAGTTGTTACTTTCTTTGTAGGTTAATGTTTTCTTTTGCTGTTGTAACACTATTAGCAATAAAATTCCTACAACCCCTGTCTGCATATGCTATTTTGTAGTAGATAATGGGAACTATTCGTTTTCAATATTAAGGAGGCAAAATCATTAAAATGGAAAAATGTATTCCTTAAGTTGCTAAAAACAATGTTCCCAGGTGGCAGATTTGTTCATCAAGATCTATGCACTACAGAAACCTTAACGCAGGATCTTTATTGGGATATTATACCATTACAAAACCCTGAGATTTTGCGTCTACTACATTAAAAAATATTGAGTTATACAAGTTGAAATTGCTGAAGGAATAGACCAAAATATGGAAGAGAAAACAGCCATCCATGCTTTGGGAAAGCAGTGTTTCTGGATTAAAGAGGCTTCAATAGGTTGGAATTGTGTAAACCTTAAAAAAGATGCCTGTTACCAAAGGGAGAATTTCAAAGTTCCTAGCCAGTTGAATTGACTAAGACCGATCAAGAGATAGTGAAGCAAACTTGAAATAAAATAGAGAAAGATGGGAAGACAGATTTGTACTAACTTATCACAATCTCTACTTCAGATTCCTAAATTAATCAGGTCATAGATGTTGGCCCTATAGAAAAAGATGAGCTTGAAGACAAGGAATTCAGAGAAAAAAGTTCCATACTATCTCAAGGGCTCTACCTGATTAAATAATTATTGGATTAATGAAAAAGGCAAGAGAAAAATACTTTTTGGAGGAACTCGAATTTTGCTTTGAAATTGCCAACTTGGGCCATTATTCAATACATACTCCATAAAACAAAACGAAACCTTTTGACATAGCAGGGTGTTAAAATAACCATTGTTGAGTTACTTAAGAATTTGAATTAAATTAAACTCCTAAAGTTGGTATCGAGAAACTGAATTGAGATGATGCTTCCCATCCAACTTGTAACTTATCATAGACGTCAAAATCTAAAAGACACTTTGACCCACTGCAGTGAGTCTTTACATCCTAATACCCAAGTGGTGGTAAAAATTTGTATTTGTTACATACTCGATATCCAGACAATGCAGACGTATTAAAACTCATTGAAACCAAATAAGGCAAGACCGATAGAACTTCTTCACCAACATTTTATTAACAATTCACACACACGTTATATTGATTTTATATATTCATTTCTTTCATATTTCAGTGTGGACAATACAGTTAAAGAAGGCAAAAGCCATGTATTCTGGGGTTTAGATTGTGAGTACCCCGCTGTTGCTGTAGTTGGTCTCGGCAAGAAATGTAAAGGTGTAGATGAAATAGAACACATAGACAAAGATAAAGAAGCTGTCCGTGTAGCTGCTGCTGGTAAGTAATAAATGGAATAGTTACAAAACTACACCAACGAAATTTAATTTATATTTCAGCTGGTTGTAAAGCACTACAAGAAATTGGAGTGAAAAGGATCTGCGTAGACGACTTAGGCGACCCCCAAGCGGCAGCCGAAGGCTGCACATTAGGGCTGTGGTGCTTCCAAGAGCTAAAAAGCAAACAAGAGTGCTCCCCTGAAATAAACCTATTTTGTGGATCTGACTGTGACTACCAACTATGGAACTTGGGCGTGAGCAAGGCGAACGCCCAAAACCTGGCCAGGCAACTAAACGACATGCCCTCGAATTTGATGACCCCCACTATTTTTGCCAATAGAGTGGAAGAACTCTTCTCGGGCTTGGACGTGTGCGTGGAGATACACGATGAGCAGTGGGCGAAAAATAAAAGCATGAACGCGTTTTTAGCTGTAGCTCAGGGTTCGTGCGAGCCGCCCAAGTTCGTTGAGCTGTCCTACACTAAGGGATGCCAAGAGGACGGCCCGTACGTCTTAGTTGGCAAAGGCGTAACGTTTGACTCTGGTGGCATTAGCATAAAACCGTCTGGTGGAATGAAGGATATGCGTGGAGATAAAGGGGGCGCCGTTGTTTGCATTGCAGCCCTGCAGGCCCTCGCTACTCTTGGAGTTCCAGCCAACATAAAAGTTCTCATTCCGTTGGCTGAGAATATGCCTTCAGGAAAGGCGGTGAAACCCGGTGACATTGTAAAAGCTATGAATGGGAAATCAATATGTGTGGATAATACAGATGCGGAAGGCCGGTTGCTTCTAGCAGATGCCTTGGCTTACAGTGGGTGTTTCAAGCCGAAGTGGGTAATGGATATTGCAACGCTGACAGGTTTGAATTTGAATTGCATTGCAATTTTGGGCTTAACGTCTCTCTTCATAGGTGCGATAAAAGTTGCTCTTGGAAATGCCGCCGCAGGTGTTTTTACAAATTCGAACAGCCTCTACACGTGTTTGCAGAACTGCAGCAGCAAAACTGGAGATCGCGTTTGGCGCATGCCCCTCTGGGAGCATTATGTGAAAGATATGAAGAGCCACTCAGGTTTTGACCTCAATAACATATCAACTGGTACAAAAGGCGGCGGCTCGTGTACTGCAGCAGCGTTTCTAAAGGAATTTGTTCCAAAAGGCGTCAACTGGCTGCATGTAGACATTGCTGGAATTATGGGTCCCGACACAGATTGCTCGTACTTGGGAAAAGGTATGACGGGAAGACCAACGAGAACTATAATAGAGTTTATCCAAACGCAGTCTAAAATAATACACAAAAATTAAATTTTGTACTTGAAAAAAATGTCTAATTTTTAAATAAATATATACATGTATAACTATTCCTACCAATGAAACAACTTCAGCTTTTTAGGACCATAATAATGAGGCCAATTCTCACAACCATTAATTATGTAATTCTAGTAGACCTTACCATGCTCCACAACTGATACCAAAATTCCTAATAACAAATCACTTGCACCTAACTTCTGAATCAAGTTAGGGCTTTAAGCGCCCATCTGCAAGCAATTGCATATAATACTAAACTCACTGTATGATACATATTTAACATCTGCCAGTTTACTATTTCAACAATCTTTTCAACTGTTGAATGATTTAAAATACTAGTAAGGAAAGGTGTGGTTGTACTCTACATGGAACAGGGTTAATCCTAAATGAGACGCACCTCTTCACATGAATAGAATACACTTTTATTATAATTATCACAAATTTTGATCATAATTCGGTAACGTTACATATCAACAGAAAAGATTAGACAATACTGACTACCTGCTATCATTTAAAATTCCTAATATTAATTTCAATGTGTTAAGACTTCACTTATTCAATTTGCATCCCATGCAGAGTTAGAAATACCGACCCCGCTGAAAGTAGCCTGCAAATTCCAGATTCTATGCAGGTACTCTTTTAAGCCATGCCTGGAAATTCCATGCTATCCTTTACGGTTTAAACAAAAATGTGCACACACAAGTTTAGTGTAAAACTCAATATTCTATCTTTTTTTAAATACTGCAGTGTTTGATGTACTTCAGATCCAATTTTAGTGGACAACGTCAAATACACAAATTACAAGTTTCAAACCATCTTCATCATGCAAGATATTCAACTCTTCTCATTAGCTTATTACATATTTTATAAGTAAAATAAAAAAGAGAATCCGAAAAGAAAGTCGAAATATTTACATATGTAAGCAGATGTATAAAACCAGAACATATACTCTTCAAAATAAACGATAAAAATAAAGAGAATATTAAAAATAAAATTATACCAACGCATTTTTTGCAATCAGCAATGATCCCCCCTCCTATTTCATACAGAAGATAAATCCTTTGTCTCAACAGAATACTTTTAAATCGTTCTTTGCTCTCAACAATCTAAACTTCATTTTCATTGAGGATAAAATAGTAAGAATGACCCTCATTCTCTATAGTAGCTATTCCCAATAGACATATGATTACCAAAGTTGATCGAATCAAGTGGAATTGTGCACAGTCTATAAGATGGCAAACATGTTAAGAGTCTTTCCCTACATATACTGACATACACATGAACACAATTCCGAAAATATTAATTGATAAGTAATAAGAAAAAAACACTAATTGGTGAAGTACTAAGAATAAGTGATATGGCAAATAAGATCTAAATCTTTTAACAGTTAATGAGACAGGGGATCTGGCTTAAAGATATATGTAATGCATGTTCTGAGGAAGATGCTTAGTTTGAACTTGATGTATAACAGATTGCTATACTATACATCACAAACACTTTAAATAAAATAAGAATCTTCTTCCAAGTTTCAAGAAAGATTATTGATAATATTTCATATGGCAAGCCTATAAAGACTTACACAGAAGACTCTTATACAAATCAAAAAGAAAGTTACCCCATCAAATCTACCTCCTTCTAAAATTATACCTAACTGATAGATACTTCCAAGTCCAAGTAGAGAACTCACTATCAGACTACCATTCTATTAATTTTGGCATTCTGCAAAAGCAGTGTCTTGTAGCCACTCTTATATCTCCTCTATACTGTAGACATTCCAACCACAAACATTACCTTAATTGCTACCTTCACAGATGATACTGCAACATATCCTCAGATACTAACTCCAGCTGTGTATCTGAAACCTAAACCTTTTACAAACCTGGCTAAATCATTAGAGAGGAGTTAAAGTAGGTAGAGATAAATCTTCACTACAAAAAGCACTATTTGTCCATAAGTTACCGTTTATAAACCAACCTATTCCAATAAAAACCGAGGTGAAATACCTAACCACATCAAACGACAACAAACAAAATATGTACTGGTTAATCGGACCCAAATCGCAATTGACTGTAGAAAATAAACTGCTACTGTATAAAGTCATCTTAATACCTGTATGGACCTACAAGATCAAATTGGGGATGTAGTAAACCCTTAAACATCAAGATCTTGCAGTCCTTACAATCAAAGACTGTATATCTTGATCAATGCTCAATGATTCACCAGCAATCAGACCTTGCATAATGAGCTCGGAATTCCCTTCTTTATCAAGAATTACTTTAAACCACACCAATAAACTCATTGCTGACCTCCACAACCACCCATCAACCCGCGAATAGACGTCTAAAAAGGCAGTGGTTGAAAGACCTTGTTGAGTGAATCATGAAGACTCATCAGTGGATGACACCCAACTCATAACATATAGCAACTCTATCACACTATTTACTTATTTCTTTGTTTATCGAGTAGATAAAATAAATTTTCAATGAATTTTTAAAAAAACATGGTAAGTCCTGCGATCATTTGTTAAAACCAAAAATCAAAATTTTAAATACAAAGCAATAGTCTCATTTTACAACCCTTTGCATGATTGCTTTTTGATTACTAACTAGTACAGGCTCATTCAGAAAGAATAAAATGTAGGCCTATCCTCCTCCATGGTTATAGGACTGGACTGAAAAGACAAATAGAGAATTAAGGCAAAGTACAATTGAAAACCTTACAGAGAAACTTTAACTCTTACAAATCATACTAGCAGCCATAAAGCATAAAAGAAACTAAAACTGCACTTGACATATGATCTTTGACAGTCATATTATTAACAAATTTATGACATTAGTAAAAAACAAATTCTTTTAGTACAACAGTGAGAAGCATACTATACTTGAAGAATTGCTCTATCTGACGCGAATAAAATGGCCCACTTGCTGTCATACACTTCTTTTGACAACATGGAGACTTAAATTAAATCCATACTAGACCAAAACACAGAAGGGAAAACCTGAGACATATTAGTTATATTTTTTATTGTTCACTAAACAACTGTGATGAGATTTACAACCTGACAGAATACATCACGAGTAACAAAAGCTACAAGCTTTCAAGAACGATGTTCTTCAGAGAATATATCCTAACAAAATGGCAAAATAATGCTATAACACAAGAATCTATTATACCATAAAAATGGAGTGGATCACAGGCAGAAGGCACATAAAAGCTTCTTTAGGTGACGTAGAGTATCTTATGAAATCTGTAAAGGACGAAACAATTTTTGATAACCAATCCACTAACATTCTTCGGACCAGCACTACTGACATAAGTTGCCATCTATTGAACACTAGTTGTACTCCTAGATGAGCATTGCATGGAATTTTTAATTACTATCAAAAATTCCATGGGCAACACCACTACAGTAGAGATTCATACCATGGAAAAGAGTACGTTTTCCACAGTCCAAAAACTGTATATTCTTTGCCAGGAGCAGTTGATTAACCAATTTTCAAAGACAGTTCTGTGCAAAATAAAGAAATAATTTCTTAGTATGCATGTTTATCATCCACCATGCATTTGCATGTTCTGAGCAGAGGCAAGGCTTAGTACTATTATGTCCCATAAATTTTAACATTAATAATGATAAATATCCAAAATGCTGATGCGACAATCTGCATTGAAGCAATATTTACCTAATAAGCTCAACAAAAAATTTGAAATTTACACAGGTAAAAGCAGTCCAATGCCGTAGAAATATTGTGTTACATTTTCCGTTCTTTGCTAACTGTCATCTCTAGACTGGTAGGATTGCGTTAATGAAAAAGGGAATATTCATTATTAGGAACATTTAGAGAAAACCATCTTCTGGAAGGTTTGAAGATGTTGGTATCAGGATAGCAAACTTGTTAATAATCGAGGAGTGAACCTTGCTTAGTACATGTGGTAGGACAAAATAGTTACTTCAATGATATGTTCACGCATTGTAACTATATATATAATATATTCGAGGAGGGGTAGACTTGTAACAATCTTGAGGCTTTCCTACTCACAAACAAAATGATTTGAAATTTAGAATTGTATGCCTGGGGGGGGGGGGGTTTAACAAAACCTGTACCCGAACTGACAGAATAGGTTATTGGCTTTCTGTCATGAGTAATAGTCTCTTTATACACAGATATAATAGATACAAATGTAAGGATAAGTAGAAAAAAATGTAGCTGTCACAAACATAGCACATCCAATTCCACTGACAAAGTATGACACACGTCTTACTTTTAATATTGTTTTCATGCTTATAAGACTTTGTTCGGGCATTTTAAAAGGTTAATTAAAGGATTAATTGACTGATGCGCAAAAAAATAATCTTCCGGTATTAGAAAAAAAATTATAGACCAACCGGTGCTAGCTAGGATTAATTGAGTTACTATTTTAAAGGTGGGTGTTCGTTCAATCACTGCCATTGTTATTCTTAAAAAAGTAAAACCCTAAGAAGATTCAAAAAAGTACCAGTCAAAAACATTTGTACTTCTATAAAAAAAATACACAACTAATGTATGTTCGATGAATACTGTAGGTACTTCTTCATAAACAAAAACATAACGGTACTATGTGATTCTCCTTTGCTTGATGGCCAATTGTTAAAGGATGGCTGTCCAAAGATCTAGCAGATATAGTAACAAATAAACTGCATTGATTGGGGAATATTATAAAAGAAAGGAAAACTTAAAAATAAACTTTGATAATTAGTTATTGACATTATCAATCCTCTAAGAAGAAATATTACAATTATTAAAGAAATAAATAAATTCCCATACAAAGTTTAAACATCTGATGTTGCTAAAATGAAGTGCAAAAATTCTCAGACATTACATCTATGATTGATGAGCGAAAAATCATCAAAAGATGCAAGGACACTGAAACATAGTAGAAAGAACTCGGCCATTCAGATGAAGATGTCTCCAGGTAAAGGCTAAAGACTAAAACGAGGTAAGGGCTGCTTCCTAAGCCTGCAACAAAAGAAGAATTGGATGACAAGGCGCAAAGAATTGCTAAGAAGGTACATAGCAGGAGCCCTGGAAACATCTTGTTTTCTAATGAATAAATCAAGATAGAAGAAAAATTTAACTGTCAAAATAACAATGTATGTACAATCCCATAACAGAAATACCTAGGAGATTTACAAAACCATGCAATGTAGAAATTTGGGTTACGACTTAGTCTGGTGTGAGCTGGATAGGCAAAGCCAAGCTCGTTTTAACTCGTCAAGAAATCACAGCTGACCTGTAAACTACAATAATAATATCTTATAAATTGCTGTCAAGCATCTTTCCAAAACCCTTCTCACACCGGAACTAAACCTTCCAGCAGAACTTTGTGGCTTTGCACAAAATGAAAGCGGTCCAACAGTAGTTAAAAGATAACATGACCCCACTGTCGCCAGACGTGAACCTCTTAAATTATGCCATATAATAATATAAAGCTAAATAAAAAAAAGAAAAAGAAAATTTCGGCATCATTGAAGATGGATGAAAGAAAAAATTCATCTGCTGTGAAAACTTGTAATTGTATCTACTTGAATCCAATAATGTTGTAAGCAAATAATATCTGAAATACAGACACACATATTTCATGTTTCCCTTACGAGTTGTGGAGGGAGGGGGGTTGCCTTATTATAAATAGAAGCAATACAAAATTTACACGTACATAAAAAAGCTGAAATAATCAGCTCACTAAAAAAAATTGTTTGGGATTTATAATAAATAATATGTAATCAAGTTTTTTTTTATGTTCCAATGTTTTATCCCTTCCTACTGTTTGATTAAATTTGTAATTACATATTTCATCAAACAATTTTTAATTATTTAATTTCCCTTAGCAATCTTTTTATTTCTAATTTTTTTTATGTCCAGGACTCCCCATTTCTTTTTAAGTAATTTAATAGAAGTGAACATTATCATTATAATTATCATTATCATTATTGTTATTATTATTAGTGCAATGGCTTTTAAAAACTATTGAAGGTACCTACAATACCTTTGGTTGGTTATTCATCACCAAAACTCCCTTTCGATAGGCATTATAAAAATTATCCGACAATCTTGTAAGCAACTGAACGTCAGCTTTTAATCGCCTGGAATGAACTTCTACAACAAACTATGCTAGTCCGCGGAACTCCCCAAGAAGTGCAGTGTGCCACAGGCTAGGGTCTCCCCCAGCGATGGGAGGGGGTTTATGGGGATACATAATCGGGCAAGGCCCCGCGGCCACGACCTCTGCCTCTACCCCTTCCTCTGCCACGCCCCCTCCCACGTCCGCGTCACCTCCGTCCATCGGTCATGCCTTAAAACACCACAGATAAACAAAACGGTCGTGCGAACACAAAAGCCTTACCTATGTTGCTTGTGGTTTTCTCAAGATATGCGAGCGGCCCCTGCAGAAGACCACCTTGCTGCGGAAACGACGCCCGCGGCCCGCCCATGCTCTGCTGCTGCATGAACATGGCTTGCTGGGGGGACATCATGCCTGGTCCGACACCCACGCCGGCGCCACCCATTCCCGGGGGAACCTACAAAAGGTCAACTTAAAGCGCTGGTGTTTACAATGGTTTTCATGGAAAAAAATAACTGGTAATAATCAAAGTAATAGTTATTCATACCTACCCTCAAGGTTTGCGTAAAAAATGCAGCACCTCAAATTTAAATTCTGCCAATATGCCAAATTTTGCTTAAATAAAACTGCAGTATCGTCCATTAAAATATTTATTCAAATTACTCCTAATAAACTTACATTTACTTTAAAAGTTGTAATTAACGTAACTGCCAAAATTCAAATTTAGTACCTGTGGGATTAAGTTTAAAATGGTGGAGTTCGTAATTTTGTTACAATTCACAACAGTGTTACAGCAGCAGTCGTTTATCACTGATATTGATAACATTACTTGCTAGGAATCTAGAAAAGGCACATTTGAGCAAACATCTGCTAGCGTATACTAAGGTCAGTAGGTACTACGTACAATGACTTATGCACTTCAAATGAAAGTTATCACATGTTGTACTTATTAAATATTGCAGTTTTACACACCCTGAGAGTTAGTAAACAAAAGAACAATTGAGAAGCAGTAAAACTAATTCCTTCTATTCCCTGCTGTTAGTAACGAATACACCTCTAAAGGACATCGGGAAAGCACAACATAATAGCCACAAGGCAATGCTTTTGTTTTCGAGCATCTCCATTGTTATATTACCACAATGATATTGTGCGATACTCAAAATTTGCTTGGAAATTAAACAGAAATCAAAACGTAACTGGAATTAATCAAAATGGCAATTAAAATAAATACTAAAAAGCAAAGTATACCAAATGAGTAACTGAATTAAAAAATATTCAGATCATATATAAATAAAAGTTAATTATTAGAGAGCAGAGCACCATTAGAAATAATTTTCTAATCACAATGCAAAGTTTCGTATTATTCATTAACATCAGTCAAGGTATTATCAATTTGGCCATGTCTTTTGCTTAGTATAATATAATTTTATAGTTTCACTAAAGTTTACCATTCATTAACTTATTGTGACGTTAAACCAAGGTACCTCTTTGTTATATACAAAAGCCAACACAAAGGTCAAGTAGTAACAAAACTAAACAAATCTAAAAACTATCCATCTACAACAATGATCATGCGCGTGAAGAGATCAACGACGGTCTACCTGCATCTGTTGCTGCAGCTGCTGCATCTGCTGCTGTTGCTGGAGCTGCATCTGCTGCTGCTGCTGTATTTGCTGCAGCTGTTGTTGCTGCATCTGCTGCTGCATGGTCGGGGACATGCCCGACACCATCATCTGGTTGGGGGTTTGGTTGCCCGGAATTGCTCCTATAGGAGACTGCGGCACGGAACCGCCGTTGTTCATGAGGCCCTGCGAGCTGCCACCCTGCGCGGGGCTCTTAGCATAGCCCTGCAGGTCTGCAAGCAAGTTTTGCCAGACGGCTATCTTTTCGTAGTGCCGCTTCAGTAACTCCTCTTTGCGGGCCAGCTCTAACCTCAGCTCATTGATATCCTCTTTCACAACCATTTCGGGCTTCAAAGCCGAGAGCAAGAAGCGCTTCTGCAGAAAGAAGGCCTCCATCTGCCGCGCCAGGTCGATGAATCGCAGGGTGGTCTGCTCGACCTCGGTGCGAATATCATCTTTGTCGGTGCTGCCAACGGCCTCTTCTTTTGTCAAGACGTTCAAGCAGTGCTGCAACGACGTAAAAGTAGATTATAGTCCGAAAAGCGAAGCCGCCATATCTCTATACCTGAAAGGCCTCCTCGAATTCATCTACCAAGTTTCCGCTACTGTTAGTTGGGGTGGCCATAGCAGACACGGTCGGCGACGCAGAAGTTTCCTTCATTGGGACACTTTTACCGAATAAACGTTATGCATTTTATTACATAGATTTTGCAACTAAGTCACTATAGCTAGGTGATTGAAATTACACATTATAAATAAAATGGGCGTTTAAACGCTACATTCTAATAACACCGGTCCGAAGTCTTCTGAAGCAGGCAGCCAACTTTCCTACCCTACAAACAATAAATTCTCAAGGAAATAAAAAAAAACCGTTGGTTATATATCTACCAGATGCGGAATATGTATATAAAAAAAGACGTTATCAAGAATTTTGATAAAATACAAGAAATACATAATTAAACCATTACAGGCACGAGCTTATAACTTAATATTGTTTGGTCGAGTTTAAACCCTAACCATTTTTTACTTGTGTTATCTTTGCTTTTTCTTATAAGAAAATTATACAAAGATAAAAAAAATAACTGCAAATTTTCATATTACATCAAAAAGTAGGTTACCCTGTATATAATAAAATAGAACTAACCTAACCTCACTTATTTAAGAGAAATTAGACTTTCGGATGACGTGTATCAAGCGCCAACAAACATGAATAAAATCAACCTTTTTGCAGCGTTTTTGGCCATTTTCGTGGTTAAAAATGCGGACGCCTTATATTTCCACATCGGTGAGACCGAAAGGAAGTGCTTCATCGAAGAAATTCCAGACGAAACCAACGTCATAGGTAAACGAAGCAGTACACGTAATTTCCATTTTCAGTAATTCTCGGTTTGTTGCAGTGAATTACAAAGTAGAATTGTACGATCCGCGAAGCGGTGGCTTTATGCCGTCGTCACCCGGTATTGGAATGCACGTAGAAGTGCGGGACCCTGATGACAAGATGCTGCTGTCTAGAGTGTACAGTTCGGAAGGCCGCATATCCTTCACATCGCACGCCCCTGGCGAACACGTGATTTGTATGTACACCAACAGCACTGCCTGGTTCAGCGGCTCGCAACTGCGGGTCCACTTGGACATCCAAGTCGGTGAACATGCGATTAACTATGGTGATGTTGTGCAGAAGGAGAAGCTTACTGAGCTTCAACTGAGGATTCGACAGCTCTTGGATCAAGTGGAGCAGATAACAAAAGAGCAAAATTATCAAAGGGTAAGTAGGAGATACTTGAAAGTAAGGTAACATGATTGATGAGTTCTTTCAGTATCGTGAGGAAAGGTTCCGGCAAACGAGTGAAAGCACCAATTCCCGCGTTTTGTGGTGGTCAATCGCACAAACGGGAATCCTTCTTATGATGGGGGCATGGCAAATGAAACATCTGAAAAGTTTCTTCGAAGCAAAGAAGCTGGTGTAAATCTTGTACAAACTGTGTGTGTGTGTTGGTTCTGTTGTAGGATGTTTTTAGATTTTGAAATAAAATGCTTATTAAACTTTGTTCATTTTATTCATCAAAGCCCATACACTTATCTAAATAATTTGCAAAGATCTTTGGCTGTGGGTTGGGATATTTCTTTAGTACTTCAAAATCTTTCGTCAAAGCGTCTTTTAGAGTATCACATGTACAATAATACAAAAATCCATCCTCTGTAATTGATCAGCCAATTCGGTTTGGTGATTATCCATGAGGTTTTCGTTTATAACGACTATGAGAGGTTTGCGTTTCCTAAGCACCTGCAAGCAAGTACCTGCACCTGCATGACTAATTACCAAATCAGCGTTTTCTATTTCTGCATCAAAGTTTTCGAAAAACTTATGATAGGACAGCTTTACAGTTTCGTGTGTGCCTACGTTGCTCTTTCCAGATCCTATCTGATACTGAACAGAGGTGTAGCCTAAAGAAAGCAGACTGTCCAGAACTTCCTCACTGGAAGCGACTTTTATCAGCTCGTCAAACTTAGTCGTCCCTACGGTAACAAAAACCCTTTTTCCTTCCATTTTGACAGCTGTTCGCAACTACCTAACCTAAGAAATGGCCAAAATGCCGACATATAGAGGTTAGCAAACGTGTTTGTGCAACAGGAAGTTAGAGAATGGATGTTGAAATTCGCCAGATTGATAATGCTAAGGTACGTTCAGCTAAACGAGTTGCTGCAAAAAAAATTAACGCTCATCTTACACAGGGCAAAGGATTGTTTGCGAAGCGCAGCTTTCGTAGTGGGTCTGTGATATTCGAGGAGGACCCCCTCGTTTGTTGTCAGTTTTCCTGGAATGCGGCCTACATGTACAAAGCGTGCGACCATTGCCTAAGGTAACACCAAATAACGTCTCAAATTCATAATAAAAGACTTTGAAATATCTAGACCTTTAGAGTCCGCTCAGGAGAACGTAAGACGCCTCACTGGAAACCCGAACTTAATTTTACCATACCCTGAATGTTGCACAACTAACAAGAGCGCGATAGTAGCTTGCGCACTTTGTGGTGCCGAGTACTGCAGTTCGCAATGTCAAATCGCTGCATTTAATCAGTACCACCGAACGCTGTGCTTGCAAACCAGGGAGCGAAGTAATACACATCCTTTGGAGCAGCTCAATGAGGCTTGGAAGTAAGTGGAAATATAATTGAGTACACTTTTTGTGAATTGTGGTATTTCAGACAGGTGCATTATCCCCCTGAAGCTAACACTGTAATGATAATTCCACGGATATTGGCAACCATTCAGCAAGCAACAAACCGTGAGGAAATGCAAATGCGCTTTATGCAATTTACTCATCGTACAGTTAATGAAGACTCGGAACTAGCTCATAAATTACTAGGGGAAAAATTTGTAAATCAGCTGTCTATGCTACATAGCCTTCTGCTGCAAGCTGTTCCCCATGATGGAATCGAACATTTTTTGACTATAGAAGGATTTAAAAGTTTGCTGGCACTATTAGGCACTAACGGTCAAGGTGTGGGAACGAGTGCTATTAGCCAATGGGTGACCAGAAGTTCCGAGCTGCCTTTACAAGAAGTTGAGAAACAGCAGTTAGACAATTTCATCGATAAGCTATATGAAGACATGGACAGAGTTTCTGGCAACTTCTTGAATAACGAAGGCGTGGCACTGTTTTCACTGCAGAGTGCATGTAACCACAGTTGTATTCCAAATGCCGAGCCAACGTATTTGCACAATAACAGTCGTTTATCACTGGTTGCATTGCGTGACATAGAAGCCGGAGAAGAGATCTGTATAAGCTATCTAGATGAATGTAACCTCCAGCGGTCGAGGCATTCTAGGCACAAGGTTCTTATGGAAAACTACCTTTTTGTATGTCACTGTCCAAAGTGCGAAGAGCAAGCCCAAGACCCGGATGTAACCAGTGACGAAGAGGAGGATGAAGAAATGAGCGAATAAATTGTTGCTTTTAAAACTATCCATAGGTTGAATAAAGTGGTTCTTGAATAATTTAATTTTTTATAGCAATAAATTAAAAACTAGATGCTTTGTCTAATTTCTATTAAAAATTTACTAGTTATAAACATTATTGTGATTTACGAGAGTATTTTGATAACAGTGAGGCTTTATGCTTGTGTCCTCAAGTCATACCCAGTTGTGGAACTAAATAATGCTCAATAGATCCCACTAAACGCACAATTATTTTAGCTGAACTTGTTGCTTTTTACCCCACAATCTTTTGCCTTCAATCAAGCCAGGCGTTAGTGCAACAAACAATAAGACGCTAGCAATAGTTGCTAAATGGCAGCAATAGTTGTTGAACATCAAAGTATATGACATCTGTTTGTTCAGGTTTGATATATCAACCTGATTCTGTTGCTTTCAAGCCTGATTTGAAGTTTTATATTAAATAGCTGTATATGAGGAGCTCACTAGTCACTAATTAAACACAAGGCTAGCATGTAGTTGTGAAGTTAATAACTAGTGAACCCAAATATTCCCACCACATGCTATCATAGATGAACCTCCAAATGTTTCTCCATCTAGCCACTGTTCCATATTTCGAAAACCGCTAAAAGTTTTTATAATTTATCAATTCCTCTCTCAAGATTAAGGCTAATCCTTACTCCTCTCCACCTTTCAGGCCATTCCTTTAACATTTACAATGGTTTATTCAATCAAACAGTAATAAACGATGTCATTGACTTAAATATTTTTCGGGTTCCTGAATCCAACCCCTAACTCCCCAACTCCTTTGCTGACCTGCCATGGATATCAGGTGACCTGTATTTGATCACCCCCATACCGCCTTACTGGTTCTTTAAGCGCCTCTGTCTAGCTTGTAGTTATAGAGCCCTTGCTGATAGGATTGCTGTAGTCTTCAATGCTGAAGAATAGCTGTTCCATCCTTTGGGATGGTTGGTACGCCAGCATCTCTGTGCAACAACTATGTTTCTTACTAACCACAAAGCGCCAAAAATGGTCCTTAGGACCTGATATTACTTCAAAGAGGATAATTCGGCCAAATATTTAATTTTTCTACCAATAACTAAGAGTATTCACTAAGAATAGTTGCAATTTCACATTAAAGTATGAGAAAAAAATTTGAGTGCTAATTTCCTTTTGCTATATCATACCAAAATCAATTGTAGCTTACAACACGACACTAAGATCAATTTTTCAAGCAGTTGGTCAAACTGTCTAGAAGGAAAAGAAAATTTCTGAACTTTTGGTAGTGAAGTGTTTTGCTCTCTAGAATGTCTTAAAAAAGAAATATCTTATCATATTTACAAAACATTCTGCTTGAAATTAATACATTGGCAGTGAATAAAGCTTCAATATATTGTCTTTTTTAGAAAGACAAAAAGCACAAAAAAAGAGATCCAGAGGTTGAATCAATCCAGTCTATTTTAGAGAAATGACTCATCATTTCGTTATCCAGTTCTGTTGAATCACAAATGATCAGAAAGTTATTTGGTGCGCATTTAGACAGGAGATCGCAAAGGTCTATTATGGTTTTTGCCTTATTCACGATGGCATAGGTGTTGTCCAAAACATGAATGTCTCTATGATGAAACGATTTATTCGAATGGAGGACCAAATCTGGGTGGTACTGCCTCTTTATTACCTATTTCATACATAACGAAACACAAGTTGACCAGATGCAGTTATTTCAGACATAACAGTAGATAGATGTTGGACGGTACTCAATGATTGTTCTGTTCTTAATCTTTCGAGGTTTTTCGAGGTTAGAGTTAGGAGTGACAGTGATAAAGCGCGCTGTGCATAAAAGTTGATTAAAGACAGTAATTACGGCTAATAAATTTAGAGAAGTGAGCGTAAAAGTGAGTAGAACACAGGATAAACCAACAGTAATCCAAAACAAGCTGAAGATGCGACACCGGGTGCGCAGTTATCGCGCGGTACGCGACGAAGTAACGCGATTAACAGTGTAAACAAAACAGAGCCGTACCAAGGAAATTGTGCGGTGGGACTTGATAATAATAAAGTGAGCCGAAAGTATAAAATTTCATGTAAATACAAGCGAATTACGCAGCTAATAAACAAAGAACACGTGAACGCAGGAAAGTTGGTAAAACGCGATACGGTAATATAAATAATAACAGACAGATACGTGGTAAGAGAAATTTGTGAGAAACGCGAAATAACCGTTAAGCTCTACCACATATAAATATATAAAGTGCGAAATAAAGTGAAAACAAACATGGCAGAAAATGAACCCCCTACACTCACAGATGTAATGAATAAGCTAATACAGATGGATAAAAAAATAGACAGCATGGGTTTGCAACTAAGACATCAAGGAGATGAAACAAAAGAGCTAAAACTAATAATTAAACAATAAGACATGCAAATACAATGGCTGGAGAAGGAAACGAGGAAAAGGAACCTAGTGATATTTGGAATACAAGAGCAAAGTAACGAAAATATTGAAACATTAAGAGACATGGTATTAGAAATAATCAAAAGTACCAAAGTTCAGCTGGAAAAAAACGAAATAGATATGATAAACAGAATAGGAGACCCTAAGAAAGGAGGAGCCAGACCAGTCAAGGTAGGGCTGACTACAAAAATGAAGAAGATTGAAATAATGAAAAACAAGAAAAACTTGATACTTGAACTGAGATAAGAATTCAAGAAGACCTCGATAAAAAAAACCAGAGATATCAGAAGAAAACTAATACCACATCTAATAGAAGCCAGAAAACAAGGAAACAGAGCTACAATAATAGATGATACACTGATCGTAAACGGTGAAAGATGGAAATGGGAGCATCTGCAAGAAGAAAAAGAAGAAGAACACGGCGGAAAAAAGAAACAAAAAAATAAGCAGAAAGAGGACAAAAAAGAAGAAGATCTACCGATGAAGGGATAGAAAATGAAACCATAGGAAGAAAAAATTTAGGAGCAATACCCAAACGAAACAAATATTGGACGCAGAGTCTATTGGCACCAATAAAAAAACCGGAAGGAGTCATAGAGAAAACAAACTCAAAAGTTAAAATAATGGAAAAACAGGAGAATGAAAAATACCAGCTCAACAATACCATCAGAGGCAGCGAAACCATAAGTAGTGATGAGTTCAACCAAAAACTAAGAGTAATCCCAAGAACTGGTCCAAAAAACTAGTAAGACAGAAAGCTGAAGGATCGACAAAAGATAACGACAATGGCTACGAAAAAGGCAAAATCTTAGTACAGAGGAAAACAAAAAAGAAAAGAAAAAACAAGAAAAAAGTGAAAATAAGCACGTGGAACGTCAGAACAATGTTGGAGATCGGAAAAATGAAAGAAATAGCATATGAATTAAAGAGGTATCAAATAGATATTGCAGCCCTACAAGAGATTAGATGGGGAGGAAAAGGAAGAATAGATGAAAAAAATTTCACAATTCTATACTCATGGGCTGAATAGCAGAGAATGCATGGAGTCGGGTTTATAGTAACAGAAACAATGAGAGAAAATCATAGAAACAAGACTAATTAATGAAAAAATGGCATATATCAGACTAGAAGGAACCCCAACAAAGATGTCGATATTGAATATATACGCACCCACAGAAACACATAATGATGAAGGGAAAAATAAATTCTACGAGAACCTAGAAGAAAGAATAGAGGGGATACTAAAAGAGGACCTAATTATAGTGCTGGGAGACTGCAATGCACAGATCGGTAAAGAGAAGATAATAAGTCAAGTTGCAGGAAGAAGTACCTTACATGAGAAAACGAAGGATAATGGCATCAGATTATGTGACTTAGCAGCGAAGAGGAACATGATAATAAGCAGCACAAAATTTATACACCCAAAAAGACATAAGGTAACATGGATATCACCAGATAAAAAAACACAAGCACAAATAGACCACGTACTAGTAAATAAAAGACGTCAATCATCAATAACAGATGTTAGAACATACAGAGGGGCATGCGCAGACTCTGATCATTTTATGGTAACTGCAACAATCCGACAAAAAAATACAAGAACGAAGGAAAAGAAAGTATGAACGAGGAAGTGGAACATAACAAAATTAAAAGATGAAGAAACAAGAAGGCAATATACGGCGGAACTAGGAAAACAAGTTAAAAATACAGAAAAACAAGGATCAATTGAAGAGATCTGGAGAGACATTAAAGAAGTAATAAACAAAACGACCGGGAAAATAATAGGTAATAAACAAAGTGACAGAAAGAAGCAATGGTTTAACGAAGAATGTAATGATGCACACAACAAAAAAGTTAAGGCTAGGCTAAAATGGATAAAAAGTAACAGAGATGAAGATGAGCAAGAATACAAAGATAAGAAAAAAGAGTGTAATAGAATAATAAGGAGTAATAAAAGGAAATGTATAGAAGAAGAGTTACAAAAAATAGAGAAAGAAAGCAGAAAAATAAACACCAGGAAGTTCTACCAAGAAATCAAAAAACAAAATAAAAGATACAAACCTATAACGGGAATCAAAAATAAACAAGGCCAAGTAACAGAACAAGAAGACGAGTATAAAAAAATCTGGGAAGAATATTTCAAAGAATTACAAATGAAGCGCAGGAGGAACCAGCAATGGAAGATGAAGAAATGGAAATGGAGATAGAGGAGCCTACGATACAAGAAGTAAAAGAAATAGCAAACAAAAGTCACAATACAAAGACTCCCGGCATGGACGGTATAAATATGGAACTGATAAAATACGGGGGAGGGGATATAATAGAATATATATTCATACTTATAAAGAAAATATGGAAAGAAGAAAAGATGCCCGTAGACTTTGAAGTAGGACAAATAGTACTGATACACAAGAAGGGAAATCACCAAGAATGCAGAAATTACCGAGGAATAACGCTACTAAACACAACTTATAAAATACTAGCAACAATAATACAGAGACGACTACAAGAAAAAACAAGGTTTAAAATTGGACAGTATCAATGCGGATTTGTAAAAGGAAAATCGACAACCGACGCAATATTCATATTAAAGCAAATAATAGAAAAGTCGCAGGAATATAGAATAAAAATGGAAATGTTATTCGTCGATTTTGAACAAGCTTTCGACTCCATCAATAGAGGCAAGCTATTAGTAGTAATGAAGGAGCTAGGTATACCGACCAAATTAAAGAGGCTTATAATGATGACGCTTGAAAAAACCAGAGTCAGTGTAAAGACCCAAAAAGGACAGACTGGTGAATTTATAATAGACAAAGGGTGAAGCAAGGAGATGCGCTTTCGCACTTTTAATATGTGTATAGAATATATAACGCGGAGAATAAATAAAGGCACAGTAAGGACAGGGGGGACACAACTGTTAGCATATGCAGATGACAGTACTGATTGCCAAAGGAAGAGATATATTAAGGAATATGACCGAAGAGTTAATAACAGAGGGACAAAAAGTCGGTCTAAGAATAAATGAGGACAAAACAAAAATCGTGAGAACGGGAAGTAATGCCGCAGAAGGATCCCTAAAAATAAGAAATCACGAATACAAAGAAATCGACAAATTTAAATCCTTAGGGATTATGGTGTCGAGAGATGGAGAAAGAGAATCAGAGATAATTGATAAGATAATATCAGCAAACAGGGCCTTCTATGCTAATAAGAAATTATTGAAAAGTAACTACATTTCAAAAAAAACCAAAATAAGAATCTATAACACTCTGATAAGACCAATAGTAATGTACGGGGCGAAAACAATGTCAATAACGAATAAAGAAGAGGAAAAACTAAGGATAATGGAAAGAAAAATATACAGAACTATACTAGAACCAATTAAAAGTGCAGAAAACGAATATAGAACAAAGATGAACTACGAAATAGCACGGGAGATTGAAGTGGACATTGTTAAAAAAATAAAACGGCAGAGAGTAAAATGACTAGGGCACGTATTAAGGGCCGACCCGCAGGAAACTACGAACATAATCATGAACTGGACACCGGCCGGGAAAAGAAAGAAAGGAAGGCCTAAATCAAAATGGATGGACGAAGTAAAACATGATCTACTAAAGATAGGAATGGGAATGGATGAAATAAGGAGAATGGTCGGAGACAGAAAAGGGTGGAACAAAATATGCCAGCAGATAAGATGAAAACCAGACGGGCTGATCCCCCGCAAAGGATCTCGAAAGCTTCCTTAGAAGTGGCGAAACCCCTCCAAGGGGTGTTAAGCCATTCATTCATTCTTAATCTTTCAGCAACTTCTAAATTCATGCCCATTTGATTAATGTTGATTATTCAATGTGGCAGAAAGTCATATGGAATAAGTAACAAAACATCCAAAACAAACTGCACAGCACAGTCTTGTGAGTAAACCGGAGAGAGAAAAACTTGGTCACTTTGTGAGATGCACTTATTTTCTTTTTTCCAGTTGTAAATGAAAAATTAAGATACATAATTACAATGTTGTGTTTGTTGACAATGATGAATATTATCATTGTAAAAAATCGGATGACCCTCCATTTTCCTTCTGTGCTTTGTACTTATAGAAAAGATATTGGATTATAAATCTTAATAATTAATGATAGTTACTTCATAACTTGGTTGTTTTTGATGAAGTATTTCTTCTTTCATTTCAAATTATTTGAAGGCACCTTTCAATGGAGCTATGAAATGAGATGACAATTGTCCTGGTGTTCTCCACTTGCTTCATCTTCTTCCCCATACCTTCAAAAATATAAATAGTTAATTATGTGCTAATAATTATTATTATTACTCACCAGTTATTATAGAAGTCAAAATTTTAATGGTCTTTCTGTAGTTTTTATGAACTTTGAAGATCTTTAGTTACATAGCGAAAAGCTGTCACTGACTGATATCAAACTATTTCATCATGATTAATGTACTACAATTCCATTTTATAAATAGATAAATGATAAAAAGATAAACAAAACCACATAAATATGAGATTTTTATTTATTAGTATTATACACATCAGTATTTTACAACACCAAACACCCAAACAAGTTTAACAAAACTTAATCTCCTGGAGGATGCCAAGATTTCATGTGTCGTGTCAATTTCTGGCTTTCTGTAAAGGATTTCCCACAAGTCTTACACTCATACGGCCTTTCACCAGTGTGGATCCGTGTGTGAATGGTCAAGTGGTGCTTTTCAAAGAAGGTTTTGAAACACTGATCGCACTTGTATGACCGTACACCCTGAAATACAGTAGTTAAAGCAGCGGCTGTTTTATATGCAAGCCATACCTGGTGGTATCTTTGATGCTTCAACAGTTCTTTGTTAGTGTAGAAGGCAGCCTTGCAAGACTTGCACTTGAACTCCTTGACGCCCGTGTGCACCAGCTCATGCCGGTCAAGGCTGCATTTCGAAATGAACTCTCTGGTGCACTGCGAGCAATGGAACCGCACTCCCAGGTGGTGCTTTCGTTGATGGGCTCGCAAGTTACTCGAAACAGAGAAGCTGATATTGCACTCGTCGCACCTGTAGGGCTTGACTTTCGCATGGATCTTTTCATGACTATTTAAAGAGTTTCTTGTCCCAAACGCTTTGCCTGCATCAACATTATTAGCTGTCTGTTCTTAAAAGCAAGAAACACACTGACCACACGTTACACACAAAAAGAGTAATTTTCCTTCGTGTTTCTGTAGGTGGGTTTTTAGAGAATTTGCCGATGGGCAGATCTTGTAACAATTTTCATAAGTACAGGGGAAGGTGCGGGCATAATTGTGCTCTTGCCTGGACGCTTTAAACGAATCTGAACTGCCAGAGAGGTCTTTATGGGGGACTTCATTGCTGCTATTTTCTAAATAAACGAATATTTAATGGGGTAAATTTTAATGCTCCATAAGCTTACCAACCTTCGCTTTCATATTTTGGTTTTACGTCAACGGTTTCTATTTCTGTAGGAGACACTTCTGGAGTAGGCTCCTCTGAAATAATATTAAATAGAAACAATTTAGTAGTCATATTTGCATTTGCATAAACCAGCACAATTACCTTTAATTTTCCCATTAAGTTTGTCGATTGTTTTGTTAAACAGCAAAGGGTCATCTTGCCTATATGCTCTACATTTGCATGCATGACTTGAACATTCCGCCGCAGTGTTGAATAACAAATTGCAATTTTTGCAATGCAGGCTTGGATGCTTGCGCTTGTGCAGTTCGAGGTTCTTTCGTTTCGAATATCTCTTTGGACAGATTGGACACTTTAGGTGCCTGGCAGATGCCTCATCAAGGTCGCCTGTCTTTGCACGCGATTCCCCTCTCTGGTTGCAACTCTGAGGACTTACTTCATTTTTCTTTTTCAAAATCTGATCCAGCAGCTTCTGATTCACCAGTCTAATTTCTTGAAGATATGTGAAGAACTTTTCAATGCAGTGCTTGCAGGAGCGACAAACACTCTTAGGCAGCACATGCATGTACTCGTCGTTTATCTGAAATTTCACTTATAATGCTACTGATATTTCATTTATTGAAAAATAGATTTTAAATATACCATCGATGGAATTTAATTTTTTATCTTCAGTTACCTGATTCAAGAGACAATGACAATGTCGCCAACCAAACAGTAGTAAAATATTAATTAATTCTTTAAATAGAAGAGTTGGACACCAAATCCAACTTAACAAATAAAAATATGAAAATTAAATACTTTTAAGTGGAAAGTGGTTGCAAGGGCAAAATTGCTACCAATTTTTTTTCAATTCTTGTAAACTCTGCGAGACCAATTTGACAACCTTTTTCAGAAGCACACAATTTCTTTGAAACCTAATAAACTATCTGGTGAAGAAAATCCTAGACAGGTTCACCCTTTCATCATAATGGCGAAGGTAATCCGAAAACTATTTCCACTACACTCATACAAACAGGGTTAGTTCCTTCAAACCTCCTAAAAATGTATTTCTATTTATTCAAAAGACACATGGGGGTATTTTTTGGCAAAATCACATTCATGGTGCCTTTCAACAAAACGTTTTCGATAAAGCGTTTGAGATGACATTTCAATCATTTCAATTATTCAGAGGAAGCTATAGATTGAAGAAATAATGTAAATTGAGGTTTTTTCCTGGGTGACAATTTACACTACAAAGTGAGGAAATAATGTGACTATCTAAATTACGATTTGCTTTTCTGCGTGGTAGAAGAAGGTAGTCACCAGGTTATGAATTAAAAAAATCACGTGTCCACATAACTGAGATTTGATTTTCTTGTATGTATTAAGTAACAATTCGCTCTACATTGTGATGGAGTAAGTATAAGGCTATAGATTACCCTATATGGAAGGGGGGGTAGTCACAAGGTTATAAATTGGAAAATCTTGCCTGTATCTAACATGATATTTGCCTTTCGTGTTAGTAGTGGGTGAAAATTCGCCCTAGTGGGGGGTGGGGTGGGGGTGGGGATGTTGGCGAGACAAGTAACAGTATATACAACGATCAAGTAACACCAGAATCTAATGTTTTTGGATCTGGAACATATTACAAATACACTTATCTTATTTTTGTTTTATTATGTACATAATTGCACCGTCTAGATATTTTTGCGTTATTTTGTTTACTCACGAGGAAAAAATTATTTAATAAATTTATTTGTGTATTGTTATGCACCACTTTACAAATTTCTTATTTTATGTAGGCTACTAGCCTGTTTCTAACCACACAGTTATACAGTCTTATGAGCCAAGTTGGGCGTACCCCGAACAGGTGGCTAACCTAACCCATTAATGTAGAAGAAGAATGTACTTCACGGTCGCCAAAGGCGTTTGTATGACAGCCGGATAGCGTTTTGACATTCGCTGTTATTAACCGGGACCTGCAGCACGCTAGTGTGGCAGGTCAAGGCTTTTACCTCCCCGCAGCTATAATGCTCTCTTATTTACAACAGCAAAAAAAGAAAGAAAGGAAAAGCGAAAACAAAGAATCAAGTAAGATCCCAATAAGCAATCTCTGTATTCATAAGACTGTTCCTATTCCACTTCACTATCGAAACTCGTTGATTAGTGACTTACTATAATAGTACTAATATGACATATAATTTTAACTCACAATTTTTTAAGAACGCTTGAGAGATTCACTGTTTCTGAACAGCATTTGGTACTTCTATACAACTGCTTTGTTCCTGTAAAATTGGTGACCCAAATAGTAGTTCAGCCATAGTGCCATTATAAAAGAAACACTTTGTACCTCAAGCTAAAACATGCATACACATAAATTAACTGTGGCCACCACCTGAGAGAATCTGACCTTTAATGGGGTATGGTGGTTGTGGTAAGTTACCACACAACCATATGTACAAGATCACATCAAGAAATATGCAAATTGTTAAAGACAAAGAATTGCTCTGGATTTTCTTATACAGATATGATGGGAAGTGGTAAAATACAACAGTGACCAATCTTCAAAAACAAACGAATGATTCCTGCCTATCGTTAAACCAACAAAAGAATGTCATTCTGGAAGGTAGTGTAGTATGGCAATAACTAAAAATTTTAATTCAATGTAAAATCACATCTATAACCCGTTAAAAAATCAAATTAATCTTTTGGTTTACTACAATGCAACATGACAAATAAATTTCAACCCACCTTTAGCTTTGTACAATCCAAGACTTTGCGAATAAATTCATCATTGCCAGCAATCCGCACCGTTCCTTGGTTCGCCTGGCACAAGCGACAACGCTCAAGCACCTCTTTCAAAAGCATGTGCATTTCACACTGAAGCCAATAAATAATTAATATTGTAGTTTGCCGACAACAATTCCACTTAAAATTTTTATTTATTCATGTGATGCTGCTGGAATGTGCATAAATATATCAACTGCCACTTAGCACACAGCTGTAAAGAATAGGGTTATGTTCACAGGTCGCATATATATAGGCTATGATAAAGCGTATTTACACAGATTACATATAATACGTAATCTGTGCGTATCTACCATAGATGCAGATCTAGGCATGAGAAAAATACTTTAAAAAATGTCTGAACCAACTTTGCCTGAAAGTAAGTACTAAAAATTTCTTTTTAATCATATTACGTACAAATTCATAATTATTTATTTTATAAACAATCAAGTATCCCTTCTTTGTAAGCCTGGAAAACCTCATAACCCTGTATCTTACAGACATATCAGTTTGCTACAATTATTCTCTAAACTTTTTGAAAGGCTTTTCCCATCCTTGAAAACACACAACTTATACCCAATTATCAGTTTGAAATTGAAAGCCAATGCTCCAGTATAATACTTTCTTTTCTTTTAATCTTTTGCCCTTTTACTGGGCGGCGTCGGATGTCGACTCTCATTTCCTCTACGGTTTTGCCTCTCTCCATCCTGTTCTTCGATTCTGTCCCACCAGCTTTTCCTGCCTTTCTTTTTTCCACTCCTGCCCCCCTGTTTGTATTACTTTCTTCAACAGTCTGTTTTCGTCTATTATGCAAATATGTCCAAACCATTTCAATTGCTTTATGCCTGCTATATTTGTTATTGCCTTCTATTCTAATTCTTCCCTATTTTTTTCTTTTCTGATCCTACCCAGTTCAGTCTTCCCTGCTATTCCTCTAAGGTACTTAATTTCCGCTGCTGTTAGTTTTTCTTCGTGTTTCTTTTGAATTGGCCAGCATTCACTCTCATATAATAGCGTTACAATTGTATTGTATACATGTAGGTTTTTTTTCTATTTAAGCTCTGGTTTTCTATATATCGGTCTATTTAAGGCATATAACTTATTTATTTCCCTCGTTAGTTATTTCCCCATCTATGTTTTCGTCCTCTGTTATTATACTTCCTAGGTAGTCCAGTACAATATTATAGAACACATATATATTGGCAGATATCAATACATTTAAAAACAATAGATATTGGTCTGCACTCTTCCTCAGTTTTACTAAATGCACAGACATCATTCTTGGAGTTAGTAGAACTGGTCAAGTACTAGTTCAAGTTAACTACTGTTTAAAATATGGGCCTGTATCTCAATAAAGGTTTAACTTGGAGAACCCACATCCGGATTAAAGCAAGTATGAACGAGGAACTCCTTTTCCACCAATGTCCGAGGCTTCTATACATAAACAAAAATTTACGGCCACTTTCGGTCAAACCAGTCTGGACTTGACTTATGGTCCTTAGTTGAATACTGAAAACGTTAGGTCTCTCTCCATCACAGATCAAAAATTATAAGGCTTGACAGATGTCAGAAATGACAGAAATAGAAGCTGGTCTCCAGCTTGGAAACTGCCTTGATCAAAAATTATAAGGAATGACATATTGGAAGCAGAGTCCGCTAAAAACCCTTATTGCATTGTTGTAGGACATCCGACCTATGCCAGCTCGCGGATGTGAACCCGGTAGGCCATCGACTTTCGAATAATACCCCCCTTATGTCTTTATGTTCAGTAGTTATCGAGTCGCGACAGACAGACGTCCGCATCGATTTCATTTGGCTTCCCTTTCAGGTATAGAAGCCTAATAAGCTGCAATTTAACTTTTTCTCGTGTTATTATCTATTTTCAACTTTGTTAAAAGTTCACTACTTCATATTAATCATCTGGGAACTTGTATTTTATTACATTATTAGCACCATACATATAACCTGAAGCAAAATAAGAAATCCCAGTTAAAAGATCCCTCCTTACACATTTGTTTCCTTTTAAAATATTTGAGAATAACATACACAATAACTCAGTGACTTTATTGATGCCAATATCTTCTTTAAACATTGTATTATTGATTAGAGCATGGTACTATTCTATTAAAACAAATACTTCTTTTTTATCGAAATGTTTATAGACATTTTGATAAAAATTGCAACTCCAATTGAACATTAATTTTAGTTATGTTTTAAATTCTTCCTACTCATCAGTATTCAATTTATCACTTCCTAGTAACTACTGATCTTCTTTAAATGAATTATTATACACTTAAACTATGGGATAAGTAGCAAAATGTTGATCATAAAAGCCGTTATCTTGAAAAATCAGTCGGTTATTGACTTCGAAAATTTGGTTTTGTAATTTTTCTTTCTCAACGACTCCATTTTGATCCACCCGGAGCTCGACGAATTACTTTACTAGGTCCATGTTGTCGGATCTGCCAAATCGACATAAGGCTGTTATCATAATCATCGGCATTTCTTGAAAAATTTCTTTTATCAGTAAGGTTTTGTCCACAAACTATTTGGGATAAAACAGATGTAGCAAAATAAAATGGTTCAAATGAAGTTTCCTACAAAAGAATGGAATAATTAATATATAACTGGTAATAAACAACTTGAATTACCCTTCTATCAGTTGAACAGCTTGCGTCTTCGATCACCTTTGGTCGTTTGCTATTTGATGCCATGGGTAAATACTTTTAACCTAAAAATAAAACGAACATTCATAGTGATGCATTATTTTCTATGTCAAAAAATTATGGTAATTGTTTTGAATACAGACTTCACCTGAAAAAAATTGTAATAACTTTGTCGCATGGAAATAGATAAGTAATTAATTATAACAATGAATGTACCTGGAAAATTATAGTAATTTTTTTACATGAAAATGGTTGATACCAATAAAAACGACGCCCTTACAAGAGCTGCAGAGAAAACTTTTGGCCAAGTTTGTCACCAAACGGTTTATTGCCATTCATGTATATGTGATCTATCTGTATGCACATAATACCCATTTATAGTATTTCTTAAAAGCCACCAAAACATACCGGGTGCCGATCCTTTTGCCAAAATAAAACCTTCACTTGAACATGGCTTAAGAAATACTACACACTAATATAAGGTATTGAAATTTCATAACATTTAGAAGTTAATTATAAACATTTAAATATTACTCAAAGAAAAATTGTAACAAAATCGTAACAATGATGCTCAACTGACACTTGTAAGCAACTTACGACTCCCACTAGCCATCAACTCAAATGACTTAAACCTCGACTATGCACCCTTGATTTATAGAATGGATTTGTACAGTTAACGCATGTAATATACCTATAAATATGCATGAGCGACATATATGCATATATAATACATATAGTATTAACAAATTAATCAAACACACTAGATAAACTCAGAAGCTTAAAACACTTGAAATGTCAAAGTTATAAAAATACAAATGAACCAGATCAGCCTCCTGTATAAGCAACTATTAAATGGTAATGGTAAGGCTCTAACGCCCTGCAAACTGAGAAGGTTGAGGGTCTCATATGTTCGCTCACTGTGCTTGCGATGTGGCAAGCATTGTGCCTTAGACAACTGCCATTATTACCGAGTAGGCCACCCACCAGGCATCATAGAGCTCCAGGAATAAACCTGCTGGGCTACACTAGTGGTAACTGTTGGAATACCTGCAATTTATTTTTATTAGTACATATAATTAAAATGGCTTTTTACATATAAAACACGACTCTTCAAACCCATATTAATTTTGCAAAACCGAAAGGTTTGTCTGTGAATAAACCACCAACAGTTTGGTTTTTAAATAGTTTTATTAAAATAATTACTTAGTAAATATAATATGCACATAAAAATAATATACAATGACTGTACATACTCCAGAAAACAGAATGATCGTGGACTGACTCAAAGCGAAACTAAAACGCTCGATCAAGCTGTTTTCCATTCAATCTCAGTTTACGAATTCATCAAGATATGTTCCTAAATATCTTAAGCATCACTTAAATCACTAATGAATTTAACCGATCTGTTATAATTAGTAAATATTACACATTAATGGGTTAAAACAATTTAAACATCGAAATCGAGTCACATCCATTTGTTTGTATTAAAACAATCCTTACATTATTGTACAATTACTTGCAGATAAAAGAAATGAAACAGTTGTCCAGATTGAATGAAACAAATTCATAAATACTCAGCATTTCGAAGTAATCTACGCTATTCTTAATAATCACTAACAATAATTATTCTAATAAAAATACAAAATTTCAAATGAACCATCAATCAGCAATACAGGCATGTTTATGCGCAAGCATGATCTTTGTCAGTCTGAACGCAGAATGCAATTTTGACGTTAGGGCGTAATTCTTCAAGCTGGCAAAACAAATGTATAAAGTGATTGTCGCTTCATTTGTAAGAAGAACCATCACTGCGATGCTTACGCAACATTATACTGTGGTGAATTAATTGCCGGGAGATTCTCGTGCCATAATTTAGTTTCCAGAAATCAGTTTGATTGCGTGAAACTTGGTTCGCGATCAAAGCGATTCTATGTAGATTGCCGCAGTACCGTTTGTGCACTTTCCGCACTAGGAAAACGTGAAACGATGCAGTTACAGTTTCAATAAATAGTATCAACAACACATGCGCAGGTGCGTAATTGTTCTTCAAAAATTAAAACATTATCAACAAAGTTTCGATTATAATAACTCTATATGCTTTATAATATTCAGTCTGTTTAGCCAATATGTACATTATATAAACTTCCAAACTTGCCCGCTGTTGGTGTCTAGGGTTTTGCAATTCGCATGTTCCAAGCAAGTTTTAAAGCTTCAATTGAACGATGTTATAATTAATTTACAGGTGGTACTTGTTAGTTTGAACTATTATTTATATGACGCATTTACATAAGGCAATACTACTCAATACTCGCATGGCTATCTAATACTCAGATTCAGCCTTCGGACACGGAAGACAGGCTGCTGCGCGTCGAACCAATTCCGATGCGGGAGCTCTCCGAATTCAGCTCTGGCAAGTCGGTGGGCAGCGAAAGAGGCATTATCGGACCGAACACCCTTTCCTGCTCTTCCAGTTGCTGAGCAAAGACCTCCTCTAATTTCTGCAACACAAGTTTGGTTAGGACTGCACTTGAGTAATTCGTTTTCGTTAAATTGGAACTACAAACATGAATCAGACTTATGAAGTAATAATACTAAAAGAAACAAACCTTTTTGTGAAATAAACGAACTCGGTATGCATAAGGATTTAATAAGGTAACCAAACAAACACTAAAGCGATCCATCACCGACACAAAAATCAACATAAAAGGTAATTAGAACAATGAATACAAACGAAAATTGTAAATGGTTTAATGGACTGATGGATGGCTGGCAGTGAAGACATAGATGAAACAGATTTCGGTATGTTATAGGATGGCACAGGCTCTGGTCTTGTTTGTCTCGCAAAGTTGCAGATACTGATACTGCTGTTAGTGTTAAGTTCACCAAATTCCCAACCTATATTTCCTTCACACTAAACTGCTAACCATAAATTAACAACAAATACCAACACAAATGAAATCATAAAAATCAAACAAGGGAGGTATGATTGTCGGGAGCTGGTGAGGAGTTGATGAGGTTTTTGGGCGTGTATGTGGTGGTAATGCCAGTGCTCCAGGAGCGTGCGTGTCCCCAGCTAGGTCGGGGAATGTCTGTGATTGTGGGGGTACAGGGGGTGGACGAGGGGGAAAAGGAAAGACGCTCCGAATTCGTCGAATTATTTTTAGGCTCTGGTAACCGTGGCAGATATTCCACATAGCGACCTTTTCTGGACTCTTGGTAAAGCTCCTCCTCTAGTCTCTATAATTAATGCATGCTTCATGTTAGTAATGTGCTTTTATTTGACAGCAACGGTTAACTTTTGCACAACTTAGAACAAAAGCGACTCAAGAATAAAACAAGTTAACGCTTAAAAATACTTGCAGACAGCTCACCTTCAAATACCAAACAATGGTAAACAAATTGTAAAGAATTACATAACACAGCTTGAACTGGTTTTCAATTTCCTTTAAAGCACACATTTAATTCTACATGATCTCTTTTATGTTTACCTTGCTCCATAGATTTAGCATTTAGGTAGTGAATTTGTGACACCATAAGTCATATGCTTTGGTTCTCATTATTTATTATTATACTAATTATTTTGTATTGTCAGTAATGCATCTCTGGCTTGTTTTGAGTAGTATCAATTTACACAACTTGTCAAATTTTATTTGTACCAACCATATGCACCGAGATTCCCTCACCGTCTGCTTCTTGTTTCTCTCAAAAATGAGCAATTCCATTCTACTGGCCCTAAGAAGTACTGAATCATTTCAAAATACTTCTTTGCTACTCCTGAAACTGAAGGGGGAAAAACAATTATGAGTTAGCAGACAACTTTGAAATGTGGTTGGTTGAAACTAAGTTCCACAAATATAATCCTGATTGCAAACATTGTCCAGATTGTTCATTGACTTTGACTTGGTCGATAAAATAACTTGCAAATCAATTGCTATAAAATTAAAAACAAAGGATTAAGAAATTGCATTATTTCTCATTACTAAAATAACTATCTATTGCTGATCCACAGACGCTTGAATTAAAATATGACATAATCAAGCCATTTGTCCCTAAGTTGTTATCAAATTTTACTCAATGGTCTACGTTTTTATTACAATAATCTACAACTAGCAAGAAACTGATCATTGATGACATCAAAAATAATTTTAACGACCATTTGAAAATAGTTTGGGTCTAGCACAAGCCAGTGTCTTGGCCAACGATGCACCTACATTTTCTTTGCATAGAGCGTAAAACCAATTATTTTAAATTTCCTAACCAACACTGATGAAATTGACACTTTCGAAAATTCTTTTAAGTTGTTTACCGCTTTTTCAGTGTTGCCTAAAACTTTGGTTTATTTCATATTAAGTTTTCACAATAAAAATGCATAATTCAGTAGAATATTTCATTTTGACTCTTTTAACCAACACTAAGTCAATTATCTATAAACTAGAAGTTAAAGCACAATTGTGAATGCTACCCTCTTATGTATATTTCAAAAGTTATTCCAAAAATAAGATTTTGGTTATTAATTATCCATGCTTATTTATCAACCATCACCCGTTTAGTTTGGGATAACTCTGAAAAGGCATATTAGATATTAGTACATTAAAGGAAAGAATTAATATAACTAATGGAAATTAACGAGACATTTCTCAGTCAAAAAATATTAAAAAGCAACATTACATGCCCATTGTACAAAGCACTGATAAATGGATAGAAGCCTTATATGAACAAATCGAAACCGCCCTTTCACTAGCAATTGAATGCTAAACGCTATAAATAACACAACTTACAAAATACTATACTAAAAACAATGGATGTCTGAAGAAAAGTCAGTAGAGAAGCAAGTGAGCATAAAACAACTATGTATAAACTAATAATCTAATAACAGAATTGAGTAGAGGCAACAATAAACACAAGCGAAATCTGTTTGTTGCTACAACATGTACAAGGTGGGGAAAACTCCTCCTCCCTAATTTAAAAGAAAGGCTACAAAGCAAAAGTTTGGAGGTGAAGAAAATGATTTTAAGAGATGCAAGTAGTAAGGCCCTTATTAGACAAATGAACAGAAAGCTTTTGCTGTCAAAACGTACATTCGGAACAATGACTGTGTTGTAGCCACATAGTGTCTTTTGAAAATCAATTTTATTCAAGAGTATTGGTCTTGTAGTGAAAAAAAAAGAGAATAAAGACCTCGGAGCGCGCAAATACTGGAAATGTTCCATTTTGCACTTTTGAAGACGACCTGCCCACAAAACTCGCTATTGTTGCCTAATTTCTCAATACGGAAATATTTCTTGGCGGCTTATTGAATCTTACCCTGTGTACTTCTTCCTTTTAAGTTTACAAAGGTCGCCCTAGGACCCACTAAAACCCTATGAACTGCAATACATTAAAATATTGGGTATATTTTTCAACACATGTAGAAAAGAGTAACAAAGAACTTCAGGATACATCAAAAATGAGACACCATTTGGTTGATATTCCCCTTAAAACACAGCTTTACCCTGTCAAAATACATTTTGTACTCTTATAGTTTTTTTCAACCTGATAAAGAGGTAGGGAAGGCGGTTGCTTCACTCCACATACTATAATGGATCCAAAATGTGTACAATGAAGCAAAATATCCATTGAAAAATTTTACAAGTTAACATTTACTTTGAAAAATGGAATCGAGTCACTTGCATAGACAAAATAAGCAATTTACTAAAACAATCTGTATTTACACCGATTTTCAGAATGCAAAAATTTCAGCACAATAGCTTTAATATCACACACTAACGAGCAGATAACGATTTTGTAGATCGTCATTTTATTGCAAAGAGACAGTTGGTTCTCATCTGATCCACATGTAATTTGCAGGTGAATTTCTCATCATGTGTTGCTCTAATGTAACGTACCTTTTTTCTCACAGTCAAAGCAAGTTGTCAATGAAATTGAATTTTCTTTTAAAAGGTTTTTGAGATATTGGAAAACAATTTCAATTTTGGACGCCATTTTGATCATAAAGTAATGGGGACAGAAGATTGGTTGTTCAGATGTTCCTATTTTTGTTGGAACTATTGATTGATAATGTTTCCGTCAAAAAGAGCCTTGCAACGAGTTTATAATTTACTTTCTAATTAAGTTTATTACATTATAGATCTACATTAGAGCCATCACCTCCTCATAATCAATTCTATAAATTGCCATGTCTTACCACTGCTCAGTCAATAGCAAGTTGGAAATTTATTAAAAAATCAAAGTTATTATAAAAATGATAAACAAATTAAAAAATATTAAGGCAAGTAAGAGCTGCTGAAACTGGTATAAAATAAGTTGTTCATCAGAACTGGTTTCAATACCTCTAATTTTTTCCTGCTGCGTTCCCTCAAAATGGTTAGCAAGCTTTATAAACACACTGTACTACATTATACTTATTTACAAACATTTCATACTGTGTTATTTTCAAATTAATGTTATTTGTATTGGATAACATCTGCAGTCTGAAAGTATTTTTATAATTACCAGAGTTCTAGCTCATTACTCTTATGCAATTAAAAATAACTATTAACTACGTAAAGCCGAGTTAAAATATTAATTGCCTAGCCTACTAACAAAAACTTTGGACAGACACTTACATGTTTTCTAGGTTTCAGTTGAGCTTTCCATTCCCTCAGCTCCTTAGCAAATACCTCTTCCCGTTGCTTCAACTTGGAAATTTCGTGTTCCATCAACATCTTGCGCTTCTCATTCTGCAATTGTTCCAGCTCCTTAATGGTAGCGTCGCTCATTGCCCGCAATTCCTCTAGTTGTCGTTGGTGTTTTAATTCAAAACGCTGCTGCTCAGCTTGATACCGCCGCTTTTCATTCTCTTGAAACTGCAAACCATACTTACAAACCTGCTCTGCTAGTGACATTCGACTTCACTTACCTCCCTAAATTTATTTTTATCTGATTCAGGGTCAGTGGTTCCAGAAACAGATATCCTCATCGATTCCCGGAACATCATTTCCCTGGCTTTCATTTCAGCTCGAATTCTCTTTGGCAACGACCTCTTCTCTACAGTTTGCTTTTTAAGAAGCTCTTCCTCTTTACGAGCAGCCCGGCGCTTCACTTGCTCCATTTCTTTGTCATGTCTAATTAACATTTGATGCCGCTGCAAGAAAAAGATGTCCTTTAATTGCCTCTTCACCAGCTGGTGCTTTTCGTGTATTTGTTTTCTTCTATGTCCCAAAGAGCTGCTTCTCGCGTTCGTGTAAGCTGCTGTTTTTGTTGTAGGAACTGACGTTCCATCAATGCTATCTTCTCCCTATGTGAATCGCTCAATCGGCGCAAAGAACTCTCATGGTTCTCGTTGAGCTTTTCTAAGAAAGATTTTTCGCGTTCCAGATGCTCAGCATCTAATTTCTCTTTGCGCACTTTAAATTCGTTTTTGCGATGGTCCTTAGGCAACCTATCGATTTCAGCCTTCAGTAGGCGCAACTCCTGTTTCAAGCCCTCCCGGAACTGCTTCAGCTCACGTTCCTGATCACACCGTATCTTCTTTGATAGAGCACGCAAATCAGCATCCTGCTGTGCTTCAGCCTTTTCTATTTGCATTCTCTGCTGACGACTTAACATTTCCATATCACTTTCATAAGTGCGGGTCAAGCTGAACCTCTCCTGCTCAAAACGCTTTTCTTGTTGCTCAGTTGCAAGATTCTCCTTAAGGTACAGATCTTGGAATTGCTTTTGCTCTTGCTTCTGTAAATATTTGAGCTCACGCAACTCTTGCTTTCTGAAGACATGTGGATCCAAGGTGTTAGTATTATCTTCATCTCCATATATAACTTTGCTGGTTGTTGTGGTTATTACAACACCATCTATGACAAATTTCCTGGTACGTTTACGTGTCTTCCTGTTAATGTTGTTGAGATGTATCTCGTCCTTTGTTCTAGTTGGTGGAGACTTCTTGCGCAGCACAACCACGTCTTCATCGTTTTCCCCAGATTCGGAGCACCTTTCGCTTCTCTGCCCCTTCCACTGCTTCCATGACTATCATGACTAGCTAAGGAAATACTTTCAGCGTCTGAATGTTCTATACTCTTGTTAATTCCAGAGGCTGGACGCCTATGAGAATCATTGCTGCGAACCGAGCCACTCTCGCTATGGGACCGCGAGTCAGAAACCACAGATTCAAAGCTGTCTGGATACATTTTACCTGCAATACATTAGAGCAATAAGTTTACTAGCAAATATATTTTAAGTAAGGCAGTCCCAACTTTACAGGGGAGTAGTTTTAAATTTATAACAATATAACCTTTTAACTAAAGTTTGCAGACAATTGTTTTTCACCTAACACCACTGACATGTGAGAGAAAAATATTTTTCAACGGCTTAACCAGCATAAATCAAAAAAAAAAAAAAAACACTGGTGTAGTCAACTAGACAAAAGGACCAATACTCTCCAACTGTCAGCAAGAGAGGCCTCAAATCATTAATGTGACATCCTTAGTTTGTTTGCATGGACAGAATGTAGACATGGTGTTGATAGTACAGATGACAAAAAAAGACAAATTACGCAAATAGTTTTTTTTTTGGCTCCAGTGGTTCTCATGAACAGACGTTCTATAAAATCGGATTACTTTTTTGCTATAGACATCAATTTATTATAATCTTAATCAAACATACCCATTTCTATTAGTATATGTACTTACCATTTAAACCATGTTTCTTATACAAGTCATCATGGCTAGAAGAGTACATGATTTGTCCATTCAGCTTATGTTTCCCATCGCCCATAGTGGCCGCAGAGCCATCAACAATAATTGAAGTGGCTTGGATTTCATCACCACACTCACTTTTGGTGCTGCCACTTTTTGCAGATGATAAATCACTCGTGGACTCTCGCAAATTACTATCACGACCACTACCAGCTTTATCAAACAAACATGTTGCAGAATCTTTCACTTGCACCTTTTCCTCATCTATCTTCACCACTGACACATGACTGGTATCCAAAAGATGGGAACTGTGCTCAGACACGTCCAGACCAGAGTCATTTATAACATAACTCGAATCTGCTATCAACACCTCACTATCATCCAATTTTTTGGCATTGACAGGCTTATCTCGGAATTCACTTGGGGGAGGATATTCGAGGGAGTCCAGGGACGGGCAGCATTCATCATCCGTGGAAGACTCATTAACGTGAGTTTTGTTGGTTTCGTTGGCCACAATTACCACTTCGTTTCCACTGTTGGTACTTGGGGAACTCGACAAACGGGAATTATGGCTGTTATCTACCAAAATTGGTGGATGTGTCGTTACAACTGTTACCTACACAATCAATTAGAAAATTGCATCATAATGACAGATAATATTTACCTGGCTAATATTTGAAGCTAAACTGTTTGAAGGATCTGGTAAATCGGTAATAATTGTTACAGTTGAAGTGTTCATTCGATTGCGATCTGACTGAGATGTGGAAACAACGATGAGGTTGCCACTCTCTTCAGAACTACTTACTACTATCCCTTCGCTCGGCAACTTGTCAATTGAAGACCACTGTTCTTGCTGGGCGGGTCCCTCAAATTTAGTTTTAATATTATCAAAAGACTTTGTACTACTAGTTGTATCTAAGGCATCACTAGTTTCACTTGTCAGAACCTTCACCTTGGGCGATTCTGGTTCTGGCAGTTTCTCTGGCACTTCGACCAATTTTTCTATGACAAGAGGCAATTCAGATGGCGCAGGTGGTACAACTGGAGGAGGCACATAAGGTATAGGAGGTGTGCTAGGCGGCGTAAGTGGAGATGAAGGAGGAGTTGGAAGTACAGGAAGTGGCACTGGTAGTGGAGGCGGTGGTGGCGGCACACTGCCTTTTTCCTTTTCTGACTTCTCGTTCTCAGATGAACTGGACTGCATTGCCACGGGAGGCGGAAGAGGAGCGGGTCCTTTTTCGCGGGAAGATCTACGCTGAACCTCTTCTTTTTTGTCTCCCTGAAGCAAAATAAAATTTGAATTCCAATAATAAATACACTAACAATTCAATCGATCACAAACAATCTTGCCACAGATAAAGTAGACAAACTGTAAAAACATAAAAATTTTGTTACAATTTTTCAATTTTAAGGAATTACTTTACAAAAGCCTGGATGTGGAACTTCGAATTTGCTATATATTAATTTTTCAATATCAATTTCACATAAGCCAAACTTACCGCCTTCTTATCTCCATCGGTTGGAACACTAAAAACAATTGGTACAGACTCAGAGCTATCATCTTTTTTAAGCTTCTTGCGGTCCACCTCTTCTGCCTCAATCTCGCGCTTGGCACTTTCGCTCGCTGCAGCAACAACATACAATAGTGTGAACAATACTCTCAAATGCAACTACTTACGCTTACTATCAACTTCGGTGCTGCGTACAGACGTCGAATCATCTTCGATGTCCAGCCGAACCTGCGATGTTCGATTGTCCTACAAGCAAAATTTTCACACTCAAACCACAACACCTATGTACATATCACACGTAGTAAAACAAGCAAAAGCTGGTAAATCTCACCTGTGTGGACATTTGAGACTGAGGGGGGCCCGGAGAGCCGCATGCATAATAAATTAGTTGTGATAACACCAACATTGCAATATAAAAAGATGTGTAATGGCTACTCAAATGCAAAATATTGGAACGAACAAAGTATTTCTTATTTAAGTGACCCACAATGTCAAATAAAATAACAATCAAGTCAAATTAGAAATGAAATGAGTAAATTTGATGCTAACTCAACAAGATTAATAGCAAATAATTTCTTTACAAATTTAGATAATATATAAGTAGTATACCTCAGCATCAACTTTTTCAAAGTATTCAAGTCATCAAGATTAATTTATTAATTAAAGTTATCTGCCTTTTATCTTCAGTCAAACTGATTATATAAAAATCAATAGTTTTATGTAACAATGATCAATATAAAAATATACTCTTCATAATTTTGAGGTCACTATCTTAAATCAAAGTGTCACATATTACTAGTGATAAGACCATACTGATTTAAATTTTTTAAACCTAGGTCTTTAGTGCAATCTAATCATAGAAATGGTACCTCAAAATCAAAACAGATGATGATGACAAAAAGGCGTAATACAAATATACTAGAACTTCAACCAATGCATGGATTCATTTTGTATATAGAGATATTTTCAATTTATTATCGCTTTCTTCACTATCAACAGATACAAGTTACTGAAGAGTCCACTTACCAATTCTCTGATAAAGATCTTTATGTTTTCGATATTTCCTACCACGCTAAGCATGAAAGCATTTACAGAGGCGTTAAGATAACACAAAACCACTGAACGAAAGCGCTACTCACCTCAGGATCATCGTCCGTGAGTAGTTCCTCCTCCACCACCTCAGCTTTGTACTCCAAAAGCAAGTCCCTGATGGGCTTAGAATCCAAGGTGCAGTTGATGAACGGGTGCTTCAGCAGCTCTTCACAAGTCGGCCGCTTCTGTGGGTCCTTTATGAGGGCCTTAGCTACAAAGTCGTTAAATTCCTTGGACCACTTGGACGGTTGTTCCAGTTTGGGGGGATCGGATTTCTGTATCTTCAGCAGCACTCTCATGGGAGACATTTCGTGGTTGGGGGGCTCCATCTGAGCGAACTCGATCAAGGTTATGCCCATTGACCAAATGTCCACCTTGAAGTCGTACGGGTTGTCGCGGAATGTCTCACAGAGGACCACCTCAGGCGCCATCCAGTATGGGGTACCAATGAAGGTGTCGTGCTTCTGCAGCGTCGACTTATTCTTAGCCGATACGCCAAAATCAGCTGCAATAATTTTAATTTTAAAACAAACGGTGGTAATATAAATACGAATCAATAAAAATTTCTTTTTTACTAATATGTCTACTGTCTTCATCACGTAACAAATTGAAGAATATCACCTGCAGTATTGGAAATGGTATCGTAAACTAAAAATCTTTCTAGGCCCCCAAACAAAAATATATATAGAAAAATAGAACAGCGACCTAAACTTAGTTGAAAAAGGACAAGAAGGTTCCAAACCAGTTATTACATGATTTATAGCTATGAGGCATGCAATAATGGAGACAAACGTTGTTTTGTAATGTGGTCTTTGGGGAACCAACCGACATCTTGTGACATGCTTGTAAGTTCATTTTAATAAGCAAAGTTCTGTCAAAAAAAAAAAAATTTTATTGTTAGCTGTCCATGATACTTCTATGAATACTAATTATGAAAAAACACTAAACAAAGACGTAAGAAGAGACTAAGAAAGCAACCAGGCCAGAAATGTGCGAAAGTCTTTGAACAAATACTACATCTTATAAGAATGTCAAAAAACAGCGAAGGGTTAGACCAAGGTAGCAACTGTTTGTAGATAACCATAGTAGAGAAAATATTTCAGGTACAAAAAAGCGTTTAAGAAGCTAAAAGTTTCCAAATTTCAATAATTGTCGCATTAAACAGATTCTGAAAACTTAAGTGTTCAACCTTTCTGTTTATTGCTATTTTTATATTTTTATTATTCGTTGGCAATCTTCTTGGTCTACAGTTCCGACCTAAACCATCTTCAAGTCTATAAGCACCCAGTAACTAGAGTTTGGTATTAACATTGATACCGATCTCCAAACATAAGTAGTAAACCATAGGACTGAAAAGGTGACAAAAGAGGGGAGGGGGTAAAATTATTTATTTGTTTTCTTCTCTAACCTTAACTAATCTGAACTGTGGCATATTGCAAAGATAAATAAAGAAACATAAATAAACAAAAGTGTGGTTTTCTAATGCTGTTTAAACCACATGTAACAGTATAACACAAAGGTGACAACTGGATTGATCCTCTGCTGCAAAGTAAAATTATCAAATGACTAATAATAGAACACATGTAGACTGGAGCCTCCAAGTGCAGTGTTATTTCTGGACAGAAGATGGTCCAAGTCATAATTTATTCAAGCAAAAGCTCTGCAGAAGACTAATTTCTTATTCTGCATCAGCATTGATATGGTTTTATCGTTGCATCACCTTCATTAGATGATATGAGAATCACAAGCTTGTCATACTTTGTTATTTCAACTTTATCTCACACCATCATATATGACGTCCCACTTTAGAACTACATCAGATTCCAATTAATCTGTAGGAATCTTATTCTTCCGCAGTATAGCAATGCATAGAGATGCATTACCTGTCCACATATACAGAGGAATGAGCAGGAAAATTCAACAATCATATAATACCACCAATATCTAAACCTTGATGCTCTCTCTTTGCAAAATTGTGCTTACTTTCTCTTCATATAGAAACAAACCAACAGGCAGCAAGTGTTCTGCAAATTAAATGTTCCATTCTTCTAGGATTCAGTTTTTCTGTAAGATTAACATATGATCCCTATGAGTAACTTCCTAATTTGAGTCACACATTTTTATCTGGGGTTCTTCAAATAGAATATAATGATTGCTACTCCAATAACCTTTAATCACAAGTTCTCCCAAAAAGTCAATGGAGCTGTCATTTCCAATTCTTCAATTAAGTCCCCTTTTATAATAGGTTTGGAGCTAGAACTTCAGGCTCAAAAACAATTATTTCACTCAATTCCATTTTGCTTGTAAAATCTGTTTCATTTTTTCATCCACTTCACCTCCCATGTATTCTCTTAAATCATTTTTGGTTTTTGAGAGTTGACGGTTAAATCTAATGCAATTAATTATATACAAATCTAATATATCTGTGGAAATAATCATGTGTGTGTGTGTGTGTGTATGTTTCACTTTTGTGAAATTTAAGTTTTATTCATTGCAGTATCCACACACACACACACACACACACACACACACACACACACACACACACACACACACACACACACACACACACACACACACACACACACACACACACACACACACACACACACACACACACACACACACACACACACACACACACACACACACACACACACACACACACACACACACACACACACACCACACACACACACACACAGACCACACACACACACACACACCCACACACCCACACACACACACACACACACACACACACACACAGATACGCCTATAATTAGATATGCTCAATTCCTGTTAGTTTGTTGCAAGGCTATACTATAAGTCTATGGAAAAGGAAGTCTACTTCAACAGCCAGACTTTTAGTTATTTGTTAGAATAATAATAATACTGACAGTACAACAACAAACTGATAATGTAAAGCTATAGTCCAATTATAACAACAATATAGGAGTATGGGTATAAAAGACTAATCTATTACATTTTATCAGTACAGAATTTCATCAAAAGTGGTGGCAGCTGTCCTTCTTCCCTTAGGTTATGAGCTATGTTGGCTGTTGTATCGCTATCTAAAATACCACTATTGGTTTTGAGACGCCCCTAAAACATTTGGAATTCGATCTAATTACCTTCAGTAAAATAAAATAAATAAATAACATTTCTCAAGGAATTTAACCACTTCTACAAGCTTCCCATATCTAGTTTTCGGGGTAGATTACTCCCCGAACTGTTTACTACACTTCTACAAATTTGCCAATTTATTTTTGTTTTAACTGTAACTGTCATTATAAACTGTAACTTTACGTGTCTGCTATTTTAAATATCTATTTTCATGTTTTTTTCGTTTTGCCCTGTCTTTCTAATTTGTGACTTTTATAATCTTCAAATCATATAGTCATTCATTCAGCCATCTCAATTGTGGCCTTCCTCTCCACCTACTAACTTCTATCTATTTTTGTGTATTTTATTATATTATATTTATTCATTTTTACTGATTGAATTGTCACAAAATACTTCTCAGCTCTTCTCATTTCTTCCAATCATTTAGTATCCTTTCTGTAATCCAAATATATTTTATTAACTCATATAATCTTCTTTGTATGCTTCATTTTTCTACATCTTTTATCTTTCTTTGGGGTCCCAATTTTTATCCTAGTATTAGTTGGTTTTGGTTTTTGATCCTTTGATTGGTCTTTTGTTGATCTTGACTTTCATCTATACATTAATATATAGATTCGATTCTTTAACTACCTCATTATTTCTGTAGTGATCTTATTTTCCTATAGAATTGCATATGCTTACCTGTCCACATTATCTGGGGTTCTTATAAAGTACCACATATTAATGATGCTCTCGAAAACTTCTCTTCATAATTCTCCACATCAGAGCAATGTTTGAATTATGTTCCAATATCTTCTAGATTCAGTTTTTCTTTTATACATATGTTATGAGTTTCATTCTAGTACTTTTCAGATATCGGTCTCAATCACAATTATTTCTTACTCAATTCCATTGTATCCACAATGCTTTAAAATCTGTTTTATTTTATTCCATTTCTAATTCATGTCTCCCTGATTTTAATATTTGGTTCTTTGAGAGACCTTCAATCTAAGCAATTATTTATCAATTCTTTATCTTATCTTGATAAATTTCTGTTTTATTATTACCATTGCTAGAAAGTGAATTTACATTAGTGTCTTCATATGACTGTACACCCGTTATTAACGTAGTACTTTTTTGTTATCAACACATGATTTATATGATTTCCTCCTGTACTATGTCTTCCTAGTATCATCCGTTATGTGCTACTTTGGCATATTTATGCATCACACACACACACATCACATTTGTCACACACATCGTTTAGTATCATGCACTACACGTTTCACGCACACACTCACATGAGCACACCACACACTCACACACACCACACACATCTCACTCCACACACCTACCCACGACCACACACTTCCACACACACACACACACACACACACACACACACACACACACACACACACACACACACACACACACACACACACACACACACACACACACATCTAATTGTTTTCTTCTATCACAGTTATATCTATGTTGTATCTAATTATTTCTTTTCCTACTTCCACTATTTCAATATTTTTATATTCTTTCCCACATCTTTCCACCCTCTTTAATTCCGTCCAGATTCCTCATCGTTTCGTTTTCCATATCTCTATGCAATCTTATTTTTATCTCTTCCAACTTCAATTCTTTTCCATTTACTGTTAATTTATTATATACCATTTTTGCCTTATAACCTTCTTTTCTTGAGTGATTTCCTTTATTCTCCAATTTCTCTACCATATTTCTATTCTCTTTAAATACCATCAACTCTACCATTAATGGCTTATTCCTTCCTTCCTGAAGTATTTTCAACTTTATTTTACTACCATGAAGCATCTTTTCTCTTAATGTTTCTTTTTTTTTCATAACAGTATTTTAATCTTTCTCTCTCCAGCATCTCTATTTTTGCTACTTAGCCTTGTATGTGCTTCTTTAATGCTCAATCTTTTTGTGACTAAGCTCTCACTGCACCCATGTTTTTACCAAGTTTGATATTTATTTCCTTCGATTCTGTTTGTACTTTTTCTTAATATTTCTAGTTTTTTCCATCTTCTAATGTCTTACTATTTACTATGTACTATTCTGCAAAATGTGTTGCCTATCTTACTAAAATTCGGGATGTCTTCTATTAGTTTTATATTTTTATAGGCAAAATATATCTTTTCATCTTTGTATATTCTACCTTTCTTCGCCTCTCAGTTGATGTGTACCTATTCCCGTTTCTATGGATTACTTAGTCAATTTATAATTTAAATACTTCTGTCACTCGGAACTTACCACTCTCAAAGTTACTTTTAATGATGATAAACGTAAATTTTCATTGATTTATATTCAACTGCTGTATATATATAACATGTTATAAAGCCACAAGTTCCTTTTCTTAGTATTACACAAACCGAAGTAACAACTGAAGTAACCAGTAAAAAAAAAAATAAAATTTTACAAAACATCTAGGAAAAGCCATATATGAAATTGTAGATCCTAATGGGATCAGCAAAATAATAATAAAAAAACATACATTTGCAAATAATCTTGTTCCATCCAGGATGTACTAATCATGTGAGTTGTAGTTGCCTATGGAGCTACTAGAAATCCATTCATAAATATAGTAAAATAAACTTTAATAAGCAAAAGAACAGTCAAGAAGAAAAATATTGTCAACTGTAGAAATCCTATCTATGAACGCACGTAACAGGTGCACATTAGTCTGGAATGCAATATGCATTTTTCGTTTCTCTTTCTAGCTGTCACTCATTTATTAAACCAATAATTTTAATTACAACCTTTCAAGGTAAAACTTAACGAGCAGCATATCTAGCGAATGATGCAACAAATCGGCACACACTTTGTGCATTATAATTGCATGCAGAATGCTTCCAGCTAATACAATATGAATGTTACAAACATATCCCGCGGATGTTATCAATACAGGCAGACATCACCATTTATCAACCACATTCAAGGAGAGATAACGCTTTACAAATAGAATTTGTAAACCGCGCTCGCAAAATTTACACCTCTGCGTTTTGCATCAAGTTTCCTGGTTTCTCAAACTGATAGCATAACCACCGATTCATGCCAAAGTAATCAAAAGTATGTAACGCTAGGCTCTAACGCCATGGGTCTATATGATAAAGCATCGCGAGTGGGCAGTTTTAATATTGGCTGTGACAGGCATATCACACCATTCCAGGTATCGCTGATAGCCGAAACGATCGCGAGTTTATAAAGAAGCTATAAAGACCGCCATTAACGAGAGGGGGTAAATTGTTTGACCTGCTCGCCTAGGTTCTACTGCAAGTGAACCCTGGTTGACCCCAAATGTAACTTACAACAACGCTCAAATTGAATTGCCGCAAACATGTACGAGCAACGATGATTCAGATTCTATTATAAGCTTCTCCAAAACCGCCGCAATTTATTCCAATTACTTCTCGCGCGAATAAGTCATTCTCTGGAGATGTGCTGCCTTTGCAAACTTAAGAAGTCTCAATGAATGAAGTCAACGGCTGCAACGTTCATACAAAAATAGCCTCAATTTATGTTTTGAATTGATGATTCTAGCACGCGAGTTTTATATTTGGCAACAACACATTTTAAAAAATGCCACTCAGATTGCATTTTGGATCTTCCCATCACCATATCGAGATTTCCAAGAATCTGAGCCTCTCTCCCAACCACCCCAAACTATAATATACAAGAAAAAACTGTTAAATTTTAATATAATCGCACCATTTAGGTAAGTCCAAAAAATGAAATTGTAAGATTTGACGAGAAACGAGCAATTATATCAGGAATCAGAATTTTTCTGTCAAATACACAATGAAGCATATGTGAGGTTATACAATAAAATAGGACTATTACAAATATATGAAAAAATTTTGGGCGTTCTCCATGAACACTTCCAATACAGAAATATGTTGCAAGGCAGACTTTGAGTTAGGCCTCCAAATTTTTACTACCCAGGAGATGAGTTACTATCATCAAATAATATCAATAAAATCAGGATAAGCAAATTTACAACAAACTGGGTATTCATTTCATGAACAGGAGAGGTAATAATAATTCGTAACTACTATAAAAATTCTTATCAGCCAAAAAAAGTAATTTGTAATCTTGTGATGATCACAACCTATTCAACTTACTTTACCGAAAGATTGGCAGAAACTCATAAATTTTCAATAAACACAGACCCACCAATTGCATCGCATTGCATTCCATTCTTAACCATCAAAAAGTGCACCACGGCCACGACTTACCAATTACATTATTTACACGCCACTGATTTTTAACGCATGTTCATATTTGAATTGGTTAAAGTTCATTGTAAGGCAATAAAAACAGTATAAAATGTCTATATGTCAATTGAGCATCAATTTTTATAGCTCGAGCTACATGAACTTCACAATTTGAACAAATTGGTTGTTTAGAATGTGCACCAAAGGCTTACCTAATTTCACTCCCCCGCTCATGGTCAGCAGAACATTCCCAGCCTTTAAATCCCTGTGAATGACATGCATCTTATGCAGAAACACCAGTCCCTTACACATATTCTGACACACATATGCAATCTGCAGTTCATTCAGGGGCTTCTCCAGCTCGGTCATGATGCTGTCCACGGCGCCACCATCACAGTACTCGATGAGCATCCACAGCTGCTGCTCCTTCTGAAAGGCCTCGATCAGCTCCACGACATTCGGGTGCTTACACTCGGACAGAATGTCAATTTCCACCATGAAGTCGGACAGGTCCTCCTCGCCGTCCAGGCGACACATCTTGGCAGCAGCCAGCAGCCCATTGTTCTTGTGCTGCGCTTTATACACCTTCCCGTATGCCCCATCCCCCAGCTCGCCAATGAGGTCCCAGTACTCCTCGGGATCGCACTCCATGCGCACGTTGTTAAAGACTTTTTTCTTCTTCGCGTCATTGCCACCGAAGTGAAGCACTTTTTTAATGTTATTGAAGAACGACATTATCGCAACTCTGCAATCGGTTCCTAATCAAAGCGCGTAGACTCCCGCATGATTCTATAACTAAGTAGGGGTGCCGTGGTGTAGGTCCGCTTCCTACATTTTTCCGTCTGCAAAAGATGACATCATCTTCAGATATAAGCACGTGTGTAATAACGCCAGGGCGAGAGACAAGCATGTGTTTGCAGTGGCCAGCTAGCCAAAGAGCAGATTATGCAAACTGGCAGTTAGCTGTGGGTAGGCGGTTAGCAAAGCGGCTTCGCCCGTCAGCGGCCGGGTTGAGGCCCCGAACTGATCAGGTGAGCGAGAACTGCGGAAACATCGCGATTTTTAGTATTTTCCCAGCAGAAACGTCCATAACTGGTTAGTGAAAGGCTGGAGAATTGCGGGCTACGTTTGTGGCCAACAACCTGCCACTGCAAAGCGGGACGCAAATACGTACGCTCAGGGCCCTAATATCGCTCGAAATATCAATATTTGCACAAACTTCCGAAACTAAGGCAAACGAACTACCGTTCCATCACATTTTGTGTATTTTATCGCCAGTCGAAATGGTCAGCCATGCCAATTTCCCTAAACCAATCCCCGACCCCCTTTCGGCACCACGCCTGAGTATGACATCATGAGAGCGCATGCCATCACAGCAAGTGTGTTTTGACAAAAAAATATGTCCGTCGCCGTTACCTAGAGCTATTAATGTGGCAGCGTCTAATGTGCCTACGTTCACTTTTAACTAAAACACATCCTAATGACCCTCAATATAAAAAAATCTTGCTCGCATTAATTATTCATATCCTAAAAATACGTTTATTAATAAACATCTAAAAATATCATTGATATTATAATAGCTCAATGAATATTTCTGTCAATCATTATTTGTATTCTTGAAATAAATACAAAAACTTCACATAGATTAACGTTTAACGGATTTTTAGTCAAGAGTGAAATTTGAACAGCATTTTTCATTATCTAGACAGTTTTTTGCATCCACTCCAACTCCAAATGCATATTTTAGTTCTAGATATTTCAAATCCCCAATATAACCTCAAACTCCTTTAGGAAAATTGTACTTCGTTAAATACAAGCAATGTCGCAGCCACCGCAGTCCCGAAGCATTCTCATGATGATTCTGAGAAACTTCGTGAACTCGCTGAGGCCGCGTCAAATCATGGGAACGCTGAGAGGCACTGACTACTTCGGAAACAGGTATTACGAGATTGCAGCGGACCCCTCGCGTGGCCGAAGGAGGCCCTCGCGCTGGTTCGTGCCGCAAGCCAAGGACGATTTCCAGCAGGAGATGCCTGCTGAGTGGGAATCATGGTTGCGAGGACGCCGTACTGAACCGCCAACAGAGGAGGAACTCATGCGCAATTTGGCCATAATGGAAATGAAGAAGAAAAATGCTATCGAGGTTGATAAGAAAGGTGGCCCAATGACGCACATACTCAAAGGCGCGGAATCTTTTCCCAAGTGGCCCGAATTTGAAATCATGCCTGGAAAGCCCCAGAATAAATGACTGCTCATAGCTGTGATATTAGTGGTAATAAATTATTCGTGTAGTATGACCGAGACAGAGAATAAAGCGTTTTAGCTTATTTTTGTAATTTTGAATTTATAAAGTATCAAAAATTGTACTCATCATTTCGGTAGCTCCGGTTTGATTATCGGAGAGAATAGCAATCAACAATAAACCAGTTACAAAGCTAAAGGTAATTTTTGAAACAAAGTGGCCACCCTATGTACAATAGAAAACTTTTATAGTTAACTAGTGAATGAAGACGGCCAATGCTAATAAGCATACTGTCACTGGACTCCTTAACTTTGATGAACATATGAAAGCTTAAACATTGAAAATTTTAATTCAATTTAAATCAGGACTGACCACCACGGAGTTATGTGCTACAATACTATCAATTCCGTAAAGAGAACACATTGCTATCTTATTTCAGTTGATTGCAATAAGTTGCTCTCAGGAAGTGCCAAAACTAAGAGATCTTCAATTGGATACCTCTATTCTACATCGTTTAATTAATCTTTTGAATGAATCGAATAAAATAATTGTAAGAGAGCACGTAACACTTTATTTTTGTCCAATATCGTTAAGGTATTAATCCGTAGCAGGGCGGTTGAGAATTTTGGTTACAGTGCAAGCAGGAGACCCACATATTTAATAGGTGCTTTCCTCAGTTACTAAAAATATTTATATAAGTATCTATGTTTTTTATGAACAAGAGTTAAAGCATGGCGTTTATTTACATTGCTCATATGTGACAAGTGAGCAATAAGAGCAAACATATGGGAAGGAACCTTACCCTTCCAATTCATAGGATGTAAAAGCTTTGACGGTCACCGAGATAACGTTTTGGTGTTCGAAAAGATCCAATATTTGTTCCAGTACCATGAAAAAGCTATGAATTTTTTTAAAGATTTCCAAAAGTAGGCCATACAATGAATGTATGCACTACCTCAGTTTTATTTTCTAGTGTAACTGAACCATATACCGGGTGCTCGATTATCTTGAGAGTTACAAGGTTGGTTAAATTAGGGCAAAATTGCGTATTTTTATGCTTATCTAGAATCTCGAAATAGATTTGATTTATTATTGATAATTTTCGAAATATCGTAAAAAATTAACAAAAACGTCATTTTCGTTTTTAATTTTTAAATCAAAAACCAGTAAAATTACACGGTTTTAATTCAGACATTCTTTAAACACTTTTTTATAAGGAATCTAAAAATGTCATTACGGTTGCTACTGGCTCTGAAATGTCAAAGATACGATAGTCAACTTTTATTTTTCTTATGGCCGCCATATTAGATTTTTACAATTTAAAATGCAGTTTTTTTCTGAATAGGATTTACAAATTAAAACGGAAATGACATTTTAAATTTTTACGATATTTCGAGATTCTTAATAAGCATAAAATACGCAACTTTGCCTAATTTAACCAACCCTGTAACTCTCAAGATAACTGAGATCCCCATGGCGAGGCTCAAAAATCGAGCACCCGGTATAGTTTCGTCAAACACAACACAAGATTACTGGAAAACAATTGAACTGTTCAACCTATACATTTTAAAGAACATGAACAAGCCCTTTTTGGTACAAAAGGACATTTTTAAACGTCCTTAAAATATTAAATTGTGCTTCAATAAAAAAAAAATAACATGAAAGGACCATCAAATAGTTGAGAACATAGAATAAAAAATAAAGGCTACAAGATAAAAAAAGCACAATAATTATCATTTTATAAATTAGTACACACAATAAACTGGGACATGACTAACATTATAATAAAATTGATGGGAACTGGACTAAATGACGTTAGCCATGGATAATTATACCAGAGTTGTTAATTGATCTGAAAGCTACGTTTGTGGCCAACAACCTGCCACTGCAAAGCGGGACGCAAATACGTACGCTCAGGGCCCTAATATCTCGAAATATCAATATTTGCACAAACTTCCGAAACTAAGGCAAACGAACTACCGTTCCATCACATTTTGTGTATTTTATCGCCAGTCGAAATGGTCAGCCATGCCAATTTCCCTAAACCAATCCCCGACCCCTTTCGGCACCACGCCTGAGTATGACATCATGAGAGCGCATGCCATCACAGCAAGTGTGTTTTGACAAAAAAATATGTCCGTCGCCGTTACCTAGAGCTATTAATGTGGCAGCGTCTAATGTGCCTACGTTCACTTTTAACTAAAACACATCCTAATGACCCTCAATATAAAAAAATCTTGCTCGCATTAATTATTCATATCCTAAAAATACGTTTATTAATAAACATCTAAAAATATCATTGATATTATAATAGCTCAATGAATATTTCTGTCAATCATTATTTGTATTCTTGAAATAAATACAAAAACTTCACATAGATTAACGTTTAACGTATTTTTAGTCAATATTGAAATTTGAACAGCATTTTTCATTATCTAGACAGTTTTTTGCATCCACTCCAACTCCAAATGCATATTTTAGTTCTAGATATTTCAAATCCCCAATATAACCTCAAACTCCTTTAGGAAAATTGTACTTCGTTAAATACAAGCAATGTCGCAGCCACCGCAGTCCCGAAGCATTCTCATGATGATTCTGAGAAACTTCGTGAACTCGCTGAGGCCGCGTCAAATCATGGGAACGCTGAGAGGCACTGACTACTTCGGAAACAGGTATTACGAGATTGCAGCGGACCCCTCGCGTGGCCGAAGGAGGCCCTCGCGCTGGTTCGTGCCGCAAGCCAAGGACGATTTCCAGCAGGAGATGCCTGCTGAGTGGGAATCATGGTTGCGAGGACGCCGTACTGAACCGCCAACAGAGGAGGAACTCATGCGCAATTTGGCCATAATGGAAATGAAGAAGAAAAATGCTATCGAGGTTGATAAGAAAGGTGGCCCAATGACGCAGATACTCAAAGGCGCGGAATCTTTTCCCAAGCGGCCCGAATTTGAAATCATGCCTGGAAAGCCCCAGAATAAATGACTGCTCATAGCTGTGATATTAGTGGTAATAAATTATTCGTGTAGTATGACCGAGACAGAGAATAAAGCGTTTTAGCTTATTTTTGTAATTTTGAATTTATAAAGTATCAAAAATTGTACTCATCATTTCGGTAGCTCCGGTTTGATTATCGGAGAGAATAGCAATCAACAATAAACCAGTTACAAAGCTAAAGGTAATTTTTGAAACAAAGTGGCAACCCTATGTACAATAGAAAACTTTTATAGTTAACTAGTGAATGAAGACGGCCAATGCTAATAAGCATACTGTCACTGGACTCCTTAACTTTGATGAACATATGAAAGCTTAAACATTGAAAATTTTAATTCAATTTAAATCAGGACTGACCACCACGGAGTTATGTGCTACAATACTATCAATTCCGTAAAGAGAACACATTGCTATCTTATTTCAGTTGATTGCAATAAGTTGCTCTCAGGAAGTGCCAAAACTAAGAGATCTTCAATTGGATACCTCTATTCTACATCGTTTAATTAATCTTTTGAATGAATCGAATAAAATAATTGTAAGAGAGCACGTAACACTTTATTTTTGTCCAATATCGTTAAGGTATTAATCCGTAGCAGGGCGGTTGAGAATTTTGGTTACAGTGCAAGCAGGAGACCCACATATTTAATAGGTGCTTTCCTCAGTTACTAAAAATATTTATATAAGTATCTATGTTTTTATGAACAAGAGTTAAAGCATGGCGTTTATTTACATTGCTCATATGTGACAAGTGAGCAATAAGAGCAAACATATGGGAAGGAACCTTACCCTTCCAATTCATAGGATGTAAAAGCTTTGACGGTCACCGAGATAACGTTTTGGTGTTGAAAAGATCCAATATTTGTTCCAGTACCATGAAAAGCTATGAATTTTTTAAAGATTTCCAAAAGTAGGCCATACAATGAATGTATGCACTACCTCAGTTTTATTTTCTAGTGTAACTGAACCATATACCGGGTGCTCGATTATCTTGAGAGTTACAAGGTTGGTTAAATTAGGGCAAAATTGCGTATTTTTATGCTTATCTAGAATCTCGAAATAGATTTGATTTATTATTGATAATTTTCGAAATATCGTAAAAAATTAACAAAAACGTCATTTTCGTTTTTAATTTTTAAATCAAAAACCAGTAAAATTACACGGTTTTAATTCAGACATTCTTTAAACACTTTTTTATAAGGAATCTAAAAATGTCATTACGGTTGCTACTGGCTCTGAAATGTCAAAGATACGATAGTCAACTTTTATTTTTCTTATGGCCGCCATATTAGATTTTTACAATTTAAAATGCAGTTTTTTTTCTGAATAGGATTTACAAATTAAAAACGGAAATGACATTTTTAAATTTTTTACGATATTTCGAGATTCTTAATAAGCATAAAAATACGCAACTTTGCCCTAATTTAACCAACCCTGTAACTCTCAAGATAACTGAGATCCCCATGGCGAGGCTCAAAAATCGAGCACCCGGTATAGTTTCGTCAAACACAACACAAGATTACTGGAAAACAATTGAACTGTTCAACCTATACATTTTTAAAGAACATGAACAAGCCCTTTTTGGTACAAAAAGGACATTTTTTAAACGTCCTTAAAATATTAAATTGTGCTTCAATAAAAAAAAAAATAACATGAAAGGACCATCAAATAGTTGAGAACATAGAATAAAAAATAAAGGCTACAAGATAAAAAAAAGCACAATAATTATCATTTTATAAATTAGTACACACAATAAACTGGGACATGACTAACATTATAATAAAATTGATGGGAACTGGACTAAATGACGTTAGCCATGGATAATTATACCAGAGTTGTTAATTGATCTGAAACATCTAGAAGATTACTCTCATTGAACAGACATTGAGAACTATATGAAAAATGAGACGCGTTCTAAATGTACAGATTTTGCATCCCTATTTGCGATTAAAGCTATGGTCCAGACAGACCTCAATTGCATTCCGGATTCCAGATACGTGGTGGGCAACCGTCACTAAAAATAATTTAATTACCTTGGCAAACTTGTGGTTGAATTTTCGCATTTCTTATTTACTACTGAGAATCGAAAACCACCATAGCCTACATGGATATACAATTTAGGTGGGTGATCACAACAAATTTGGTTACTCAATCATTTTTGGAAATCAAATCTTTACCTCTCATAATTTGGTCATAAAAATAATTTTTTTTATTCAACTTTCATATTTTTAATAGTTTGTTGTACTTTATGGACATTGTATTTGTAAATAAAAATTTTATTCTAGCATTAATAGGTACATTTAGTTAAATTAATCTTAAAATTAATACATCCCTGCTGATTTAACATTTGGTGTTTAAATTTGAAGTCAACGAAGCAGGAGCCCAAAACCTGTAGCCACTTACAGGGAGTATACATCCGCCTTTACATAAATAACATACAAAACGTCCTTAAAACTCTCAGCTATCCTTACATCGTAAATTTAAAACAGCACTGTGATGCAAAAGACCACTTCGAGGGCACAATATACATCAGGTTAAAATTCCATGTAGAATATATCGAAGAGTCAACAGATTCTAGTGCAAGCCACTTTCCAATAAGCTTTAGTAATAAAACACTGTACGTTCGCCTTGCACTCGGCATCCACACCTTTTCTACACAGTAGAAAATTTCATCTGATAACTGCAATAATTTTCATCAACCCGACAAATCGCTATGGTCGAACAGAGTTTGATCGTAAAGGGCTGCTTGTACCATCCTCCCACCAAAGTACCTGCCATTTAAAGCATCCCGTGCCTTCTCAGCTTCTGAAATTAAAAAATGAAATCATAAAACCCTACAATTTAATTTTAACTGATATAATTACCATGTGTCTCTGTAAATTCGACAAAGATTTTGACAATCACTTCGGCATTTTCATCGTCCTCCGATTGCTTTTCATTGTAAATAATTACCCGTTCAACGACTCCAAACTTTCTGCATTCTTCTTGTATTTCTTCCTGCAATGTTTCATCGACATCTTCAGGCCCTACCATATTCCTTAGAATGACTACTCGAGAATCCACTTTTCTCATGAGCTTCTGCATGACCAGATGCCGCGCATTCTGACCCTTAATGGACATGTTTTCCTGCTGTTGGAGAGTTTGTGGCTCATTCTGGTCCAAAAGTTTCTTTTGTAGCTCTTCTTGCTGTTTCATTTGAGCTTCTTGTGCCTTCTTCATTGCCTCCTGAGCTGGATTACTCACCGTTTTTGGTGGTTGTATCAATGTTGGTGTGACAACCGTTGGAGGCGGAATAATGGCAGCAGGTGCTGGAGGGACTGTACTAATAATTGGAGCAACAATAGCAGGCTGTGGTGGCAGTTGTGGAATAGCCAAGCCAGGAGGGGGTAGCGATGCTCCTGAAGGGGGAGTAGCAACTACAGGGATGGTAGGGGCCTGAGTAAGCTTAGATAACCCGAGTGCAACTGCATTGCTAGCAACAGCATCCATGGCTTGGATCTTTGCAGTGGCAGCTGCTGCTGCCACTGCGGCAGCAGTAGGCATGACGCTCGAACCGGAAGAGGGACCCATGAGAGCGTTTGGTGGAGTAATGGCACGGCCGACTCGCAGATATTGGCCACCCAAGTCAAACAAGTTCATGCTGGCGATTGCCTCATTTGCTGCCTGGCCTGTTTCATACTCTATGAAGCCATAGCCTTTGTGCTTATGCGCTGAACTTCCCTGTGCAAGTTTGCAGTATATGATGGGGCCAAATGCTTCAAATACACTGAAAATATAGGATTGGTAAGATTTTTATACTAATTATTCAATCATATTTGTACATTATATATAGCTTAAGTTCTTTATCGTAATACAAAAATGATAATTCTTAAAATATACACTTCAACAATAGAGAACAGAACAAAATAATCTATGGCCATTTATGAGAAGTGTCTAAAAAATTTGGTGAGTGGTCCAATATTTCAACAGTAACATTGGTGTGTGTGCATACATACATACATACATACATACATAATATATATATAGATATACTTTGAAAAGCTACCTAACATAGAGCAAATGTGACCAATCAGTGAGTGAAAATCAAGTTCTGCTAAAAATTAGGAAAAATGGCAATACAAAGTAAAATTGATACAAGTGTATTGGACAGAAGCCCTAAATCAAGTGAGTGCAACAGATACTGGCATAAAGTTGCCGAATGATTCTTTGATTGATAATTGGACATTAGTAAGAATACACTGCACACCATTGTCCACAAAAACTTGAATAGGCCGAAGACCTGTTCTTAATTTGTGATGTACAAACTGACATCCAAACAGAAAGTAAAACAAATGGAAACATATAGAGATTTCATTATCATGTGCTACCAGGATCCATCCTTTCTTATCTGACCCGTGCACAAGAACATGATAATGATTTTGCGATAAAGAGATCTTTGCTGACAGTTTCCATTGACATAAGTGTTATGAAGGACGACAATTATTTTGGAGGTCACCAGGGATAATTAATTTAAATCTTCTTTAATTCAGTTTCCGATACTATTCTCTGAACTTTTTACACATTTAAAAGATGAAGGGGCAAACAGAAGATAGATAAAAGGTGGAACTATACCAGTTACATAAACCTTTAGTTAGACCATTTATTTAATCATACTTTTATAACATTCCAAGTTTTCTAATTTATTGAAGACAATGTATTTGTGTCAATATTAAGATCAGTGCAATAACTAAAGCGCAAGAGACAGGTACAAGTCTATACTGGTCTGGTTATGCAGTGCACATTGTTAATACTAAAAAGTTAGAATGTTATGAGCAAATACAAAAAAATTAGGAATAGAATGAATAAAGCAAAGCGGCAAATTACAATGGGAAATGCAAAATGATCAAAAAGCAAATAAAAAAATCTTTACGTGTACAAAAGTCATATTATGTGCATTGATTGATTTTAAGGTAAAGTTTATAGTACATCATCCACATATCTATAGCATAGTTCTCTTCCTAACGATGAGCAAAATTCGCCATACAGTACAACCACACAAGTAAATAGCACTAGCATTATACACACAGATCGCCTTGAAGAGTGGATTGACATTTTTTGGCATTCGTGCTTTTCGAGGTTTTCCTTCTCCCCTACTCATTACAGAACCAGCTCTTCTGAAGTTTCCTACCTACACAAAACCGATTTTGGATTAGGAACGAATATCCAGAGAGCAAATTAAGTGCATGTCCAAAAAGCACTTTGTGTGAAGTTTTGCCCTACCTAAAATACAACTAATAATTTCCACAGAATTATTAACACGAGTGTGCGTCGAAGAACATTTATAGAAAGGACATGTTCTACTGTAATAGTAAGTTATTCCCAGTTCAATATAACCAAAATCGATGATTTTTACATTAATATTGAAAACATATTGGTTTTGGAATGGGACTGTTGATAACCTCGCGATTTCAAACTCGTGCTTTGTTGACGGATACCACAATTTTTTTCTCTGTTTTTCCTGTGCCTTGATCACAAGTTCTGGAAGTTCCAATGTCATCAGGATCTTAAAGAATCAAACTTTTTACAGAATCTTCAGCAAGATTGATCTTGTTGGTTACTTTACTTGTCTGTTTCCCTCTGCACACTTCATCTTTCGTTGACCTTACTTAATCCACTCTTTTTTCTTTGTTCTAAATTAGTTTTAGATGCAAGTCAGTTCGTAGATAAATATGTACATTTTTTATTTGGATCTCATTAAGACAAAAATTTGATCTATGACGTACCGAAATCATACAAGGAAAATTTATCGTTACAAGATAATCCATAATTAGCAAATTTAATGGAGACTAACTGTGAAAAGACATACATTGTATGTCCTTTAATACAGTGCTTTTTGATGTGAACAAGATTATGAATTGAATGTATGGATAGCGCCGCTAAACTGATGGTAGACCAGCCCTTAACTAAATGATTAAACCATGCTGCCCAACTTTGAATATTAATACATGAGGCTTCAATAATTCAAATGAGCTGAAATGAAGTTACAGTGCACCCTCTAAAATCGAGTATCTTCGGCCTCTATCAAAACAACAGAACTGCGCGTGACTCTTTATGAAGCCTCAATTGGTCATTCCAGACTGTAAAACTAAACAATAAAATTTGATTTCAAAGTTGACATTGCTTAACTATATAATTTCTTTTTACTATTATTTTATTATATTACAAGGTTAGGATAATGGAGCAGCTCCTGAAGAAAGCAATTAGAAAAGCTGCATACTTGAAGAAGACAATTGAAAAGTGGCAGATGAAGTTTTGAAAAGATAATATAAATGTTGAGAAGGCTGAAAAATAAGAGCATATCGGGGCAATCGTAAATGCTAATCGAATTGAATATTAGTCTCAAGAAAATCAGAAAACATTGCATCAGATGTTAAAAAACAATCTTGGCAAAAGTCTCACAAAGTAACACCAGGACAAGTCGATCATCACAAATGCCATCTGCCAGCTTTACAATGGACTACAAGGGGTGCCTATTCTACCATTACCTAAAAGTCAGTGGTGAAAACAATGTTGGAGCACTACATTTTTTCGCGTGTCAATTGAAAGAAAATTTTGATAAAACCCGAGGAATAACTTATGTGGTTTTAGGAGAGTATACTACTTCCTATAGTATCTTTCTACAAGAAATAATTCCAATGGATGCAAAAAGGCCTTATACCAACCAGAAAGAAAAACACAATGTGCAACATTAAAAGCTATTATTAATTAGGGCTGAAAGATTTAACTGTACCTGTTGCGTTTATCAAACTTTGTCCATTCAACATCATCTGGCTCATATATATATACTTCACTTCTATTGAAGTCATAAAAGGAACTCTTGTTGAGTTTATCAACTTCAAATCAGTGTCCCTTATCCAAGTGGAATTCAACAGTTCCCCAAAAGCTAGCACAAATGCATAGAAAGCAAAGACGAGGTTAAGCAGTTGACTTTATAAATTAATAGCACAGTTCAGTGAAAAAGACCAGCTAAATAAGCGCCTCCTAAAACAAAAAAACATTGATGGAGTAAAAAAAGAACTCCGTTGCTGGTTGTAGATTCTCAAGGAGTTGGCTTTTTATCAACTCTATGACAAGAAAATAACAGTTATTGATAAGCACCACAGAAACATGAATTAAAAAATCCTAAAATGGCGGTGTGGTAATCTCCTCAAAAGACCTGTACTCTTATATAACAATATATGTCTTCACAAAGCTAGGATCAATGACATCAACCCTTATATGCACCGAATATCAGTTCTCCTGGTTAAGATTCTTGTAGTCCTTATGAAGCTGTTCATGGTAACTGAGCCAAGTTATACGACTTCGGATTTTTATCTGAGTATTCAACATTTAAACAAGCGTTGACAGCAAGTCACTCAAACAGTTTTTAAATTATAATAAACAATTCACCTACCCTCCTCCACCTATTAAAATAAATCTCAAAAATAATAAACTTTAATTTTTGCCATAATATACCCAGTAAATTTGTGTGTGAATGAGATTATGGTCCCAATTAGTGGCCTTTTCTCAATACATTTCAGAAAAAAGACACAAATAAAATTGTTTAAAATCTATACTGGACGCATTTATACAAATTTATCAAGGTGAAAAAAAAACAACAACAAAAACCATTTGTTTTATCTTTTTACTTTTCCAGTTTGGCCTTTTACACATTAGAATCTGAAACATTTGTTGAAGGATGTTTGGGATCGTCGCGATATACGTCATCCTGACAAGCTCTAACTAACTTCACTAACATTGCACAAGTGTGGAAGAAGCTGAAGGAATAGAAGAATATTCAATAATTGTCCATCAATGACTTGAAGCCTCTTGGATGACGCAAAGAACTTCGCGGCGATTCAATAGGCTTTTTAATATGGTTGCCATGCTTTATTATTGTCTGGTTTGTGATGTAAAATGGGTAATTTTCAGAAAAAATATATATTAATTTTTTACTAGTTCTTCCAACTACTAAAACAATTGAAAATGCCCAAAATCCCCATACAACCAAGTTTGGCAGCAATCCATAGATATTCTAAAAAATTATTATTTTTAAAATTGGAATTGTACAGAACAGAAAAGAGATGTTTAGAAAGAAAATTGAAAAAGGTAAAGTGTATAGGAAAAAAACAATAATCAAGTAAAGGTGTTGTACATACATTTATTGGGTCTGCATCTCGGCCATGTTGGTTAATGTACAAAATAGATCAAAGGGGCGAAGAAAAACAACCCTCGATTGTTTTTGAATTTTTTGTAACTTCCACTTCTCCCCAGATTTAATCAAATTTGGAATGTGTTCCTTAAGTACATATCTAAGCATAATCCCATAATGGAGATTAGTTGAGGGAGTGGGGAGGTATAACAAATATTTTTGATTTATACGCGTAGCATATTAAAATTGATTAGATTTAGCTACAAGGAATTTTTTAATTTAAAGTCGGTGCCTTGCTGAAATATTTTGCGCCACACAAATTCTAAAATAAACAACACTAGGAACACTCTGACTCCAAGCTTTTACATCTTGCTGCAGACATGGATATCAACTGCATTTGTCAATTTTGCAGTTTTGTAGTTATCAGTGGATCAATTTCATTCCTAATTGTTGCTTGATAACTTAAGATGTTCACAAGAACTGTGACTCACATTAGCTGTTGCAAATCCAGTTTCTGAAGCTGAATATTTGCAATTTTTTTAGGAATCCTGGCAAAACAACTAACAGAGTGCAGCAAATGCAGCACAGTCGCATACCTCCGTTGCAATTTGCAATTCAAACTTGGAATAAACCCATTGGTCCCTACTGGCTCATAATGTAAAACAAAAAAGAACTAGTTAGACAAAAAAGAAAATTCAGTCGCCAAAATATATGTCGAGTCTAATTAGTGACTACCTTAAAATCGAGTATATTATGACCTTTATATAGAGCCCTAATGTGTTATTAAATTCATAATTCCATACATGAACTGGCACACAAAGATGTTTCTATTAAGTTACTTTACACACATATATTTCTGAACAGAAGTGAATCTTATTCCACTATTCAACTAAAATTATTCTTTGCATTTATTTACAATTCTCTATAAATATTAAAACAATAAAAACTACAAACCTTTTGATATCATCTTCGGTCAAGTCGGGATGAATGGAAGCCACGTAAATCCGGTTGTAGCTCTTCGCCTCTTCCTGTATCTCATCGATAACCGTCTGTGCTTGCGGCATGTTGCTTGGCCTACCAACAACCTTTATGTTCCGCCCTCCGATCATGACGCCGTTCATCTGCTCCAAAGCCAGCTGAGCAGCCTCGGGTATCTCATACTCCACGAAAGCAAACCCCTTATGTTTCTGAGTGACAGGGTCCCACGACATATTTATAGACTTGATAGGCCCGAATGGCAGGAACGCCTGCCGGATGGTGTCTTCCTTTAGCTCGAAACTTATGCTTCCGACGTACACCCTAAACCCAAAAACAAGCGGGGATAGTGCAGTTAGTATCGTGGTCAAACATGTCCTTAAAGGGTTAGTAAAATTTGGAAGACAATTTACAGTACAAAACTATCACGAGAAGGTGTTGCGGCAAAATTTATATTGCTCTGTTTTAATTTTTTGAGCACTGCACACAGTCAGATCTTATCAGCAAACACCTCACGAGTTGGAGATAAATTAATCTCGACAACTTCCAGAATGGGTTATGTCATCACACTGATTAAAGTTGCAACATTAGTTAACATGCAAAAATTCTCTTATTTTGCTGTACCACATTGTCTACAAGCACTTGGGAAGTACAAAACAATAGTAAGAAACAGAAGCAAGATAAAAAGGTGGAACTAAATTAAAGCTCAAGCATACTAAAACGTTAGGCTTGCAAATCCGTGCCCAAGAGCAGTGTGATACAGCAAAGTGAAGTTTACGCTAACCTGCACATAAGGGCGAGAGCCTGTTGTCGCTGGACTTGAGTTCTCTGACTTGCCATTTGCTGCAACAAAGGACAAGCGCCATGTCACAAGAGGTAAAAGCAATTTTGGGGGCGAGCTCTCGCCCCCTGGCGGGCGCGTCTCTAGCTACGCACCACTAACCTGCACATTAAAACTAAGACTTGATGTCTCTGGAAGGTTTTATTTTTCTGTGGAAAAAATCAGCGATTATTAATATTATGGTCAGCACAGCTGCTCACAATACATATGTTGGTAAAACACATCCTAGAAAAATAATTCTAAAAGAACATAAATATGTGTATTTCAAATGAAATCATACAAAGCACACACAGGCATAGTAAACTTTCAATATATTTGACTGGTAACTGTCAAACAATTGAAATTTAGTAATACATGATGCATCTTATTAGTCATTTTTAGGAACGGTTCCTGTATGCACAAACCCGTTGTACTGCAAGCTTAAATAAAATTTAAAATATACTCCTGGGCAGAAAATTCCTCTATAAATTAATGTTAAGAGAACCAATCATTTGAAGAGTTTGCATATAAGAAAACATCAGCGTTCCAGCCTGCACACACACCATATATGCACGTGCACATGAAAGTCATCCTACATTTGCAACTTGAATTCATGCATCTTGTTTCCTTAAACTTCGACCTACTGCACAATTTTTTTGTACTTCTTTTAACAGAATGTTGCATGTACGTCAAGTTGACAGACATCTATCCTGTGTCCAAAATGACGATGTGCCAATACCCTCCATTAGTGAATTTCACATATTAGTAAAGACAGTGGTACAAGATAAACCATAACCCATACGTAATATGGTAATATCCATTGGTCAAAATTATGGCAAAATATTCTCTTTTTATAACACAAAAGAAGAAATTGTTATATTGTTTGTGGTTAAATTTTATTCTTTGATCATACAACATGAAGCCATAAGTCAGCTTGAAGAGGAGATCTCATATATCTAAAAATTACTTAAATTAATTTAAATTCGAAGACCACACATTAACTAATGCAGCTTGAAAAGTAAATTAAAATATATGAGCATTTCCAAAATTAGTTTAAGATTCAACCTACAATAATCCATGCATTGTACGTGTAAAAAGATGTATCCAGAATAGCAACAGAAGGCGATCAGGGCAAGGATTCTCTTGTAAACCATCAAGGATCATAAGCAACAATAACCAAATGGTTTTTAGGATCTTTAAGAGGGAACTAAGATTAAACTTGCAAAGTCCCACATAAGAAACTCAGTTTTTAGCGAAATACCATTCTAAAACCACCTAGTAGTTCCATCTCCATCAAAAAAGGCAATGTTATTTACAAAAGAGGAAGAACAAAAACATTATTTTTTTAAGATCATTAGGTCTTAAGATAGGTCTTGTGTTTTTGGAAGTAAATGAGATCTGTCTAAATAACCACATATACTATGGATGAACTTTTTTGTGTGAATGGAAGAGAAACAAAAAATGGCTGATTACTATGTTCATCTGCTTAGATGCTAACAAAACGTTGCTAACCGGTGATGAATAAAGCAGATGCCTACTGCAATCTTAAACATTTCATGAATAAAGTATGAAGGCAGACGCAAATAATACAAAGGAGATTATGTCAGTGGCTGCATTGTTGTGTGGGACTACAACAGGATAAAGGAGGATGGGCAAATTGGACCCCAATCGAAAATTCGGGTACCCAAACAAAACCTATGTCAATCAAAAGGCCTAAGTGTCCTGAGCAATACTGTCTAAGGAACCAACCCGGTATGACCTCTTTGAACAAAGATATAGGCCATAGCGCCGATACAGAAAGTTGTACAAAAATGATCTCGATGTCTAACAATAGGGGAAAGTTTGCTCTAATAGGATTTATCACAATCACAACCTAAAACTGAATCGGGCTTTAGAACTTGACCTAACATAGTAGGACTACGAAGTGCCAGACAATGAGGATTTAAACAAGAGCCTAGAATCTCGCGACACCAAATTCAGTGAGTACCAAGAAAGTGATCTGAGATATAGGCTTTAGGACTTTTAGAAAGAAAGAAAAAAAAGATCATAGCGCCAGCTAGAAACGACGTACAAAGATGATCTATATCTTGATGTCTGTCTAGTGATAGAGGACAGTCAGGTCTAATAAGATTTATTACAATCAGAACTTAAAATTGATTCTGGCCTGCCTGAGCTCGGTAGTCTTAGAACATGACCCAGATAAAACCTTTAGTATCGTCTTATATTCCAGTTAGAACTTTTTAGTTTCTTTTTTTAGGGTTTTGCCCATCCTCCTTTGTGTAACTAGCTACGTCCCTGCACAGGCTTGTTTTTGTAGGAAGTTAATCCTTGATTCACATGCCTTTCTCTTCTAATACATCTTAAAACTGGTTATATCAAAAAAATTGTGAAGTTAGAAGTTGTTAATAATCAATTTTGATGATGGACAATGAAATGTATTCCTGCTAAATGGGATTAAATAAGAGAAATAATAAGTTACAGAACTGTTTTCAGAAGTATCTGAAATATGAAAAGGGGGGGGGGGGGTATATTAAGCAAGGCGACTCACAACACAAACATGGCAATTTTTTGTAATAGTTTTCAATGCAATTACCTCTATGGTCAAGGCGTTTGATAAAATGTTCGTCCCTCAGAATCTCGGTTATAATCATATGTATATCGGCATGTTGTTGATTATTCCCATTGCACATCGATTTCAATCGACAACCTAATTCTGGCAGTTATTCTTAACAGCATCTACTTAAAAATTTAACAATTTCTAAATGGACGCTATCCATACTGTAATTTGTTTTGGTCATTTGGTCTATAAGTTGTACCCTGCTGCTATACTTAGACAGTACGTTGTTAGATTAATCTTTTGAGAAAATGCTCAGCATAAAATGTTGAAGTGCTAAAAGGCTGTTAAATTGTGACCTAAATTTTTTTGTGTATACAAGTGGATCCAAAGGTGTACCAATTTTGCAAGTTTCTTTACAGAGATAACCGTACACATATGTGATATTAGAGAGCCCTCAAAAAAGGTTGGAGATAATCAAAAACAACCCACTTCACATAAACAAAGTGGTTTTCCATTCAATATATGAACACCCGTGTGATGGAGTGATTAAGCAGCTTGGTTGCAAAAAGACAGATGCCTGCCAGGAGTGGCCGCCCTACTCAGTCACTAAACATAATTTAAATTCGAACAGGAAAATAATGTGGTTGCTCAAGGTATTTTGTTTTTGTTACATCACTTTGTATCAGAGGTGGTGTAATGCTGCATAGAAAAAGTATCCTTTTATTGTAACAAGATAAACCTATAGGGAAAACAACCACCACAACTCTCTTAAGATGTAATGGTGTGGAAAAGTAGCAAGGTAAAGGGCACCACTGTTCTTTTCTTCCTCTTCATTGAAGTAGGTAATGCTGCATATGTTCCTAAGTAATGTAAGTTATACATAAAGACCCTTCAACTTTGACTTGTGGCCGACTTTCAACGATCAGAACAGAAAATTTTAATCCATTAATGTGATGATGTGTCAACAGTCAATTTCTTAAATAGAAAAGTGGCACTACCAGTTAAACCGTTTCCAATCGAACAAACTCTACTTCATGCTTTCCCAAATAATTCATTTTCAATAAACACAAATTTAAATTACAAGCACACGCAGCACATACCTGCTGCTGATGCGCCAATGTTTGCTTCATGAGCACCATTTTGATGCTTTGCTCCATGGCGTACTTCTTCGCCCTGTTTACAGAATCGCTCTGGTCGGACGTGAGCTTCGGCAAAGCGCCGCCCAGAATACCTGCAATAGTACTGCTCCTAGCGCCAGGACCTACACATAGCGCACCAGTCAACACTGCATAAAAGCAAATTCTGCTACTCGGCTTACCTGTGACAACTTCACCTGATTGTACGAGATCATTATAAGTTTCTGCATCCTCTGCCACATCTATAACAAAATCAAACGTAAAATATATGCAGATCAAGAAAGCTCTAAAGAGTCTAATGAATGGGCACTTGAAATTTGCACTTAGAAAATGGAACAGGCCAAGAAATTTGTGTGAATTTTTAAGTGATATACTGATCGGTTTGACGTTAATTTATTACAGCTTAAAACGGAAATCAATACCTTTGGAGGGTTCGTTTCGGGAAAAATAATTTCAAGGTACAGAATTTTTACTTTACTTATAAAAACACCCAAAACCCTGCAACATAATAATTAAAAATAAACAGCAGAAAGTCTTTAGTGAGCTCTCAGTCTCGAGCAGTTGCTCAGGATTCAACAGCGCTGCCAAGAAAAAGTGACAGCTGGCACCTACTAACTGTATCTGGAAAAATAAAAGAAAAGTAGCTTTGTCTAGACATCCCTTCCAATCATTCTTGGATACAGCACGATTTACATCGCTTAGGCTTAGTCTTATATTCCAACAAGATAGATCTAAATCATTTTCACAATGTTTGGTAGCAAAAACTGATTTAACCATCTGCTTGGGAATTTCAGACACGCCTTAGTTACGTTTCAGTTACTTTTATGCAGTCTGAGCGTGCGTGAACAATCAAAGGCCTTTCGCTTGCTACTCAGACCGATAAAAGCAAGGGTCATTGTTAAGTTTCCTACCATGTAACCGTGAAGGCAACGGTTACAGCGTTATCTGGCTTGTGCAACTCCGCATGTGGTAACGAGCCAGCCGATCTCATTTCTGGAACATCGCAAGCAGACCGAAATATCGCACATTAGTATGGAGACCCGTACTGTAGTTCACTCTTTAAAGAAAAATTGGCTGCAATACTTACCTAGTGGCCTGAAGCGTTTCTGTGGCAGGTCTTCAGTCCCCGGCGCGGGGGGCTCCGGCTCGCAAGTCCCCTGCGGAAGCATCTGGCTGGCGCTCATCTGGAATCAATAAACTGTTAGTAAGGCGAAAGAAAACCCAACGGCAAATTACTGCTCACCATTGCGGATGTGCCTCCGTTCATTGATAAATGCTCTTGCTGGAAGGCAGTCATCATTTTACTTGAGCACTACGTATTAGACACTCGCATACGCGGAATGTCTATCAATAGTATGACAGTCGTTAAGAAACCTCCGACGTAAAATGGCGTATCAAACGGAAACGACGCCAATCAAAGATTACTTATTCCATAAATAGGAAACTGCTATATCAGCATGTTTAGAAACCGGCAGCGCTCCCAGTGGATATAGGAAAAACTAACTACATAACAATTATTTCCAAAATAGTAAAAAAAAAAATTTGGTGTAAACATCACACGACTTTCCTTATCCCATTATTTTATATTATACCGGGTCCATCGTCTAGGCCCTGCGCTGATCTCGTCCCGGAACTTGTTATTTTAAAAAAGGACGAGACGCGAGTACATCGTCTCGGCCCTGCGCTACTCTCGTCTAAAAATTTGTTAATTTAAAAAAGGACGAGGCGCGAGTCCAACACTCGAAAACTGATTAAAATAAACAATACAAGACAATAATTGACTCGTACTTAAAATTTAGCTACGTCACTGAAGGTAACCATGCGAGCTCGGTCGCACGGCCTTCTCCGTTATCGCCTGCGTGCTCCCTCCTAGCGGCCAAGCACTCCCCCCCGTCCTCCCGCAGTCGGCCCGGTAGCTCTCCGAGCGCGCTGTGATTGGTCCATTTAATTAATTTTTAATCGGCTATAACTTATTTATTTTACCTCGGATCAAAAAATTTCATTATAATTTTTTGTTCGTCTCGGTTTGATCTATCCGGTAATATAAATTTCCCGAAACATTTTATGAACACGCGGTATATTAAAAATCCTGAGCTTCAATTTTTTTTCGAGTTCCTATTTTACCAACTTTTATTTTAAATTCATGTTTATCTCATGATAATAAATCATTTTTATTCTCATAAATTTTTTGTATTTTCAACCGTTTAGATTCGCGACCGCTTTGCGACCGATTTTGGGACCTTGCGACCAAACGGCTAAGCCGATTTTTACCAAAAGCTTCGCACTGCGTCCCCTACCTACAAGTAACTTTCATACCAAATTTCAAGTCTCTAGCTCTTACGGTTCTCGAGATATCCTGTTTACTGACAGACCGACAGACACACACACACACATACACACGAACCAATGGCCCAAACCAACTTTTTTGGTGTCCTGAGGCGATAATTCGTCCAGAAATGTGAAAAACTGGGTAGGTCAAATTTCCGCCGATTACATTACTTTCCTTATTATAGGATAAGGAAAGTAATAGTACAGAAAATAAATACAATAATATGCAATATGTACAAGAATAAATATTTTATTAGAATAATTAGACCTGTTATAAGTCAGTGTTGATAAATTAACGCACATCACCTAAGTATAAGATACGAACTGATTAAAAAATAATTATAAATAGTAACATTTAAACAATAAACGTTTAAAAATGTTAAAGCTATTCTAAGTTGGAGTTAAAATAGATTTTTAGTGTAAGTAGGACTTACAAATACAAAAACATACTCATATGAATGTAATAATAAGATTTTAGTACACACAAAATACTTTGATAAAATTATAAAGGTTTGTCGTATTTGCCACAAGCTTAAGTATTAATTAATTCTTAAACCATAGCAGTTGTTTGCACAAAAACGCGAGCTTATTCGTTTAACATACCCAATGCAATCTTATTTAACACATTAACTGCCTGTTAAGTGTCTATTGATAATGGATGTATAACAAAGGTGTACCAAAACTTTTGTCGCGCACTGTAATGGCCCAATAACAGCAAGAATGTATGCAACAGTGTTTAGATAAAGTGTAAAATTAAATGAAACAATAATTCCATATTACATTTATTAGACATAAGATCACACATACTTCCGATATTCATTAATAATGTATCACTAGCGCAAGCATTAGGCTTTAATTTACAGAACTTACATATGGAAGATGCATAAACAATCCGACGAGAAGTTTAAAAACCATAGATTAGTTACTTGGCAAAAAATCCAAACTATCCCTTTCTAATAAACTTCTTGTCTACCATACATATATGTGGCATTCAACTATGGCAAACTCTCACATTTAAATAATAGAAAAGTTCCAATCAAAAATTCTATATGCAATATGCAGATATACAAATGTAGATATACTAAATCATTCAAAAATGGATTTGATCAAAAATATGATAGTTAAGCACAGTTAAAAGTATTTAAGTAACTTAGGATCCGAGTCTAATACATCGGTTTTGAATTTATTAAATAGTGCTCATATGCAAACACTAGACATAAATATATGAACTTGCTATACAAATTTTAATTTTCATATTACGTTGCACATAAAATACACATTTAGCTTTTGTATAGTAAATCATACTTCACGTCATATACTAGTATCTATTGCCTGTTTTGTTTACTAGGAGTTTACGAAAATAGAATGTTTACAAGAAAAAAACATTGTTACTACTTGTATGGCAGCACTTCTAATTAATAAAGTCGAGTAACCCATCTTTTTATAGCCGATCTGTGGAAGGACAGACGGGAGAGTGTCAGGCTCGATTTAGGACGGAAACTATTCACACTGAAAAAAGTAATTACAGCCTGTTACAAATATGGAATTCTAGTTGTCATACTCTTCATAGCTTTTAAAAAAGCCTACGATTCAATAAAACTGATTAAAATTTCGAGGAAATTAAAAGTCTGTGGGATTTGGGAACACAAGTAACGTGAGAATAAACATAGAGTTAAGCAAAAATTTAGCGTTAGTGGACATAATAAACCAACTGTTACAAATGTAAAAGAAAATAGAAGTAATGAACATTAATTCTAAACAAGCTGAGAAAATAAAAAACTTGCAAGAAATCACAATACAACAACAAACAAGAATTGAAATAGTAGAAAACGAAATAAAGAAAAGGGACTTAATAAAATTTGAAATTCCTGAGGAGAACAAAGAAAACCCGCAAATATTGAAAGAAAAAATCCTGAAAGAAGTAATAGAAAAAATAAGAATAACAATGTCAGAGGAGGAAATAGACTTCATGAACAAGCTAGGATAACGCAAAATAAATGAAAATAGACCAATAAATGTGGGATATACAACAAAAATGAAAAAACTGAAATATTAAAAAATCTAATAGACCTAAAAGGTACAATAATATGGGTAAGCAAAGATCTTGACAGGAGAAAATAAGAAAAGACTAATACCCCACATAATAGAGGCTGGCAAAAATGAAAAGAGGAAGATTTGAATGTATCACACGGGAGATAAAAAGTAATATATACAAAGCAGATTAGGGAAATAAGGAGGAGAGGAAAAAAGAGAGATCAATAGATGAAAAAAATGACAAAGCAGCAATTCCATAAAAGAAAAACTGGACACAGACTATGTTAGCATCTTATGGAAAAGGAAACAGAGAAAATAAAACACATAAGAGATAGACGACGGGTAGAAAAAAAAGACTAATTAAATGCAACCCTCAGGAACGTTACCAAAATATTTTAAAAAACTAGTAGAAGAGAGAAGCCAGGCGGAAACAGTGACGGCAATCGGCAAAAGGAAAACAAAGACACAAGTAGAAGAGCAGAAGGAAAAATAAAAAATTACAGAAGGAAGGAAAGAAGAAGTAGCTATAGGCAAAGAGATAGAAATAGCGGAAAAATGGAAAGTAATAAAATACAAATAATGGGTTTAAGTGAAACAAAGAGAAAAGAAAGAGGAAACATGAGAATAACAAATAAACACCTAATATATTTTTCACTAGTGAATATAGAAAAGGGAGCAAACAAAAGGGTAGGGATAATAATGACAGAATAATATCAATATTAATTCAAATTAAATAAAGTGTTAACATTATCCAAATTTATGAACCAATAGAAAGAACGCTAGAGGAAGAAGTAAATGAATTCTATGACATGATATAAGAAATTCTGGACGAAGCAAGAGAAGAAGTAGAAGCATTCATCATAATGGGAGATTGGAATGCAAGAGCAGGAAAAGACCAGAACAGAGGCATGGGAAAATATGGAAAGCAAGTATTAAACAGAAATGGAAAAAAAGTGATTGAATTCACTTTATGTAGACAAGAAAGATGAAGATAAATATACCTTTGTTAAGAAACCCAATGTAAAAAGCCTAATAGATTACATAGTGTATAAAAGAAGCCTCAGAGAGAAAATACAAGAGATAGAAACAAAGAAACAGGCAGAAATAGATTCAAACCACATATTAGTAGTAGTAAAAGTCCGAATCACAATTAACAAAACAGAAAAAATAACATATAGCAGAATACCAACACACAAACTAAAAATCCCAGAGTATCAAGAAAAATATCAATATATGACAAACAAAAAATTCCGTTAACTAATAAATGAAAATAGAAAAAGAAATCTGAAGACAACATGGACAGCCTTCAAAGAAACTATTCTAACACAGCAGAACTATGTAGAAAAAGAAGAGTCAATAAACACTTTAAGAGAACAAACTGGTGGGATAAAGAAATAAAAAGAATAGTAAAAGAAAAGAAACGGTCGTAGAAGATGTATATCCAAACGAAATCAGAAGATAGAGAAGATTATAAAGAAAAAAGAAACAAAGTAAAACAAGCAGTTATAAATACGAAAAAGGAAAGACGGCAGGAGTTTGGACAGGAAATCAACGATAAATACAAAATAGATACAAAGAAGCTTTCGACAACGGTGAAAAGATTAAGAGGGACGGAAAGCAAAGAAATAAAAACAATAAAAAATAAGAATAAGGAACTGAAACCAACGAAATATCGAAAACTTGGAAAGAGTTTTATGAAGAGAAATTTAAAACCGTAACAAGAGATGAAAACGAAAACATAACAGAAGTACGAGGAATATTAAAAGAAGAGCTACAGAAAGCGATGAAACAAATAAAAATAGGAAAAGCAAGAGGAGAGAATGAAGTAACAACGGAAATGATAAAATGTCTAGGAGAAGATCGGATGGAGTGGTTATGAGAAATATAAAAAGAGTCTGGAAACGAAACAGGATTCCCAAAGACTGAAAAATCAACTTAATTATTGCAATACATAAGAAATAAACAACAAACTGAGAATTATAGAGCGATTTGTCTAGCCCAAACCACATTAAAATTATATACAAAAATATTGGAAAAACGGCTAAGAACATACGTAGAACAAAAACCAGAAAAAGAACAAATGGCATTCAGACCAGATAGACAAACAAACGATAACATTTGCTTACTAAGAACCCTAATAGAAAGAGTAATAGAACAGAGAAAGGGGATGTTTCTGACATTTATCGATTTAAAAGCCACATTCGACACGGTAGAGCAGCCTAGCAGAATAGGAAATAGCGAAACAACTCATTCAAATGATAAAACGAACATTGAAAGAGAAAGTGAAATAGGAAGAGGAATAAAACAAGGTGATCGATGGAAATAAACATAAACAAAATAAAGGTGATGACAATAAATGTAAAGTAGTGGGGAATGAAACAACAAAGTCATAAAAAGTAAGAACACAATTTTAGAAAAGATAATATTTAACTACTCGGGCACTATATCAACAAATGATGGGAAAATAGACGCAGAAATTAGAAAAAAATCCAATAAAACAACTAAATTGTGTGATACAATAAACCACAAAATACTAGGCCACAAAGAAATAGATACAGAGATTAAAAATAAAATACAATACAACATTCATACCAATAATTACATATGCAGCAGAGAACTGAAACGTGGCTGAAAAAGTACTGCAAAAGTTAATTGAATGTTTACCAACTATACTAACATGCGTTTAAACAAGGAAAGATATATTCTGCGGCAAAATTTCTGCCTAATGTGAGTCCTAATTGTTACAGCGTTAATTGTTCGGCCAGTGTTTCCAGGCGTACCGAATTTTATGACCCTGGACGCTCCTTGTGCACATGTTTGCTCTTACACTCAAACTCTGACGTCACTGTTTCCGATTATTAAAAATTACAAAGTTAAAATGCCAATAGGTAAATAAATTCTTATAATATATTAATAAGGAGAATATGAGCACTTTGTATCTTGTCCGATTATCTAATACTGCCAATATAGACTTTTTGCATTTGATTTATTCAATATTGTTGCAACGTAATCTGTTTGAGAAAATATAACCTAACAAATAAATAATCTGGTAAATTAATACAAAAAGTTGTGCTGCAATAGTTTCCTACTACGCTTAATTTATTGTTTACCAAAAATTAAAATATCAAACATTAAATATGTAAATGTTTCTGAACTGAGAACAGTGACGTCAGGGTTTGAGTGTAAGAGCAAACATGCGTACAAGAGGCGTTCAGGGTCATAAAATTCCGTACGCCTGGAAACACTGACTGTTCCCCATTTTAATTATAATTTTGTGTTAGATAGTTTTATGTGTGGAAAGTCTAAATGTTTTTCCTGTGGTGCAGGTAAAACAACATAATGCAGAATTCGCCGATTAAGTTGCATTATAGTAGTATAGTTTGCAGACTGCTTTTTGTTTGCGTCTGACGGCTTCAGTATGCTGTTTGTGTTTAATTGCTTGGGGGTGGGTGTTTATATGTCTGCCTGTTAAATTTGTGAGCATGAAAGTTAAATATAAAAATAAATGTAACGTTTTTGGTTACAAAAAGACATTGCTTTCCAAGGACAAAAATTCAAGTGAAAGTAGTCAAATCATTTGTTCACAGTCTCAAGTGACTTGCGATCTTCCATTCTCGATGTCTCTGGAGGAATGTCCTTGCGCTGCGGCAAGTCCCCCCTCTCGGACATCTTGACACAGAAACAGTAACATATAAGAATTTGCCTAGGGCGATTTCGGACCAGTGCGGCGAGACGCCACTGTAGAGTCGAGTATGCTCATTGGCTGAACGGTTCAAACGCACTAAACTCCCTTTCCCAGCGTGCTAAACCCAAGAACATAAAATCCAAGCACATAATCAACATAAAACTCCAAGCCAGTCAAACTCAAAAAACCCTGCTGGTATTTTTTTTGTATTTATAAATAAATAAACGATGGGAAGAGAGGCGAGCAGGCGAACAGTCTCACTCAACCCATGGGTGTGTGTGAATGTCCTAGAATAAGTACATATTAGTCGGCACAATAAGTCCTTGAGGCTGCAGTGCCTGTAAGTGCGCCAAAAAAAAAACTCTGCTGCCCTATTCTATAATCTTATTTTATTTTTTTTATAAAGAAACGACGATAAGAACGGTTGAGCAGGCGAGCCAAGGTTTTTTCGATTTCAATAAAAAACGATGGCTTGCTTAAGCATCAGGCGTACCTAAACTCGACGCCCTGCTGGTCGAAGTTTTGGTTGATTTTATATGTACCGTGACAGATTTCCGCACCACCCTTGAGGTACTGTCAGCAGTGCGTTAGGTTTTTAGTTACAATGAAATTATGAATAAAAAAAACTGTACTTGGTAAACTTCATTGCAACTATGGTACCTTCGCCAAGAGCCATATAACCACATTTCCCATCACCATAAAGTAAATGTATCGTTGTTCGTAAAGGAGACATTTCCCACCACCAAGAACTTTAAAAACACTCACCATTATCCGATCCGGAACATCTACGCCGTCATCTCGAACCTACCTTTGATGACTTCTTTATCACGGCGGACCTCACTACCTCCAACGTAGTCTCCATTGTTGCCCCAACTCCGTCCTCTTCGTCGGTCCAACACCAAGTACATAGTCTGTCTTATATACACGGCACTCGCGATTACTATTGCGGTCACACGGAATACACTACCTTTATTATCACTTCCCGATCACACCGCGACTAAACATGCGCTCACTTCGATCACTAATAACGTCGATTGCACCTGTTTGGCCACAGGTAATCCAGTGTCTTGATCGGTGACCATTGATCCTTGCACGTCCACCCTCCTCTAGACAAGGTCGTCATTTTTTATAGGTGGCTTCAGATCCTTGTGTCCTATTAACTATTCACTACCTGAATAATAGACTTACCCTATCCTTTAACAATCCGCCTAAAAGAGCAACAAGAGAAAATGCAAATTCCATTTTCGAGGTAAAGATAGTTGAGGATAATTACATTTCACATACCTGGTAATATTATACTACTATCACTATATAACAGTAGGACACATATATCCAATACCAAGTACATAGTCTGTCTTATATACACGGCACTCGGGTTTACTATTGCGGTCACACGACATACACTACTTTTACTAGCACTTCCCGATCACACCGCGACTAAAAACGCGCTCATTTCGATTACTAATAACGTCAATTGTACCTGTGTGGCCGCAGGTAGTCCAGTGTCTTGATCGGTGACTCTTGATCCTTGCATGTCCACTCTTCTCTAGACAAGATCGTTCTTTTTTATAAGTGGCTTCAGTTCTATGCTTCCTATTAATTATTCACTGCCTAAATAAAAGACTTACCCTATACTTTAACAATCTACCTAAAAGAGCAACAAGAGAAAATGCAAATTCCATTTTCGAGGTAAAGATAGTTGACGATAATTACATTTCACATACCTGGTAATATTATACTTCTATCACTATATAACAATAGGACACATATACCGTTTATTCTTCAGCATTAATAGAAAAACTAAAATGACGAAAACGTCCGCAGTCGGATAATTTTATAACGCGACCGTATGTTTTAAACGTGTGTTTTAATGTACCCAATTCAAAGAGAAAACATTAACTGAGAAAGATTCAGCACCTTAAAAAGGGCGTCAAGAAAGGGAAATATTTAAATAACATCTTAGATTCCCATTAAGGTGAATGTATCATTGTTCATAAAGGAGACATTTTCCACCACCAGTAGCTTTAAAAACACTCACCATTATCCGATCCGGAACACCTACGCCGTCATCTCGAACCTACCTTTGATGACTTCTTTACCACGGCGGACCTCACTACCTCCAACGTAGTCTCCATTGTTGCCCCAACTCCGTCCTCTTCGTCGGTGCAACAGTAAGTACATAGTTTGTCTTATATACACGGCACTCGCGATTACTATTGCGGTCACACGAAATACACTACCTTTACTATCACTTCCCGATCACACCGCGACTAGACATGCGCTCACTTCGATCACTAATAACGTCGATTGCACCTGTTTGGCCACAGGTAATCCAGTGTCTTGATCGGTGACCCTTGATCCTTGCACGTCCACCCTCCTCTAGACAAGGTCGTCATTTTTTATAGGTGGCTTCAGATCCTTGTGTCCTATTAACTATTCACTACCTGAATAATAGACTTACCATATCCTTTAACAATCCGCCTAAAAGAGCAACAAGAGAAAATGCAAATTCCATTTTCGAAGTAAAGATAGTTTACGATAATTACATTTCACGTACCTGGTAATATTATACATCTTTCACTATATAACAATAAGACACATATACCGTTTATTCTTCAGCATTAATAGAAGAAATAAAATGACGAAAACGTCCGCAGTCGGATAATTTTATAACGCGACCGTATGTTTTAAACGTGCGTTTTAATGTACCCAATTCAAAGAGAGAACATTAACTAAGAAAGATTCAGGACCTTAAAAAGGGCGTCAAGAAAAGGAAATATTTAAATAACATCTTAGATTCCCATTAAGGTGAATGTATCATTGTTCATAAAGGAGACATTTTCCACCACCAGGAACTTTAAAAACACTCACCATTATCCGATCCGGAACATCTACGCCGTCATCTCGAACCTACCTTTGATGACTTCTTTACCACGGCGGACCTCACTACCTCCAACGTAGTCTCCATTGTTGCCCCAACTCCGTCCTCTTCGTCGGTCCAACACCAAGTACATAGTCTGTCTTATATACACGGCACTCGCGATTACTATTGCGGTCACACGAAATACACTACCTTTACTATCACTTCCCGATCACACCGCGACTAGACATGCGCTCACTTCGATCACTAATAACGTCGATTGCACCTGTTTGGCCACAGGTAGTCCAGTGTCTTGATCGGTGACTCTTGACCCTTGCATGTCCACTCTTCTCTAGACAAGATCGTTCTTTTTTATAAGTGGCTTCAGTTCTATGCTTTCTATTAATTATTCACTGCCTGAATAAAAGACTTATCCTATACTTTAACAATCTACCTAAAAGAGCAACAAGAGAAAATGCAAATTCCATTTTCGAAGTAAAGATAGTTTACGATAATTACATTTCACGTACCTGGTAATATTATACATCTTTCACTATATAACAATAAGACACATATACCGTTTATTCTTCAGCATTAATAGAAGAAATAAAATGACGAAAACGTCCACAGTCGGATAATTTTATAACGCGACCGTATGTTTTAAACGTGCGTTTTAATGTACCCAATTCAAAGAGAACCATTAACTAAGAAAGATTCAGGACCTTAAAAAGGACGTCAAGAAAGGGAAATATTTAAATAACATCTTAGATTTACATTAAGGTGAATGTATCATTGTTCGTAAAGGAGACATTTCCCACCACCAGGAACTTTAAAAACACTCACCATTATCCGATCCGGAACATCTACGCCGTCATCTCGAACCTACCTTTGATGACTTCTTTACCACGGCGGACCTCACTACCTCCAACGTAGTCTCCATTGTTGCCCCAACTCCGTCCTCTTCGTCGGTCCAACACCAAGTACATAGTCTGTCTTATATACACGGCACTCGCGATTACTATTGCGGTCACACGAAATACACTACCTTTACTATCACTTCCCGATCACACCGCGACTAGACATGCGCTCACTTCGATCACTAATAACGTCGATTGCACCTGTTTGGCCACAGGTAATCCAGTGTCTTGATCGGTGACCCTTGATCCTTGCACGTCCACCCTCCTCTAGACAAGGTCGTCATTTTTTATAGGTGGCTTCAGATCCTTGTGTCCTATTAACTATTCACTACCTGAATAATAGACTTACCATATCCTTTAACAATCCGCCTAAAAGAGCAACAAGAGAAAATGCAAATTCCATTTTCGAAGTAAAGATAGTTTACGATAATTACATTTCACGTACCTGGTAATATTATACATCTTTCACTATATAACAATAAGACACAATACCGTTTATTCTTCAGCATTAATAGAAGAAATAAAATGACGAAAACGTCCGCAGTCGGATAATTTTATAACGCGACCGTATGTTTTAAACGTGCGTTTTAATGTACCCAATTCAAAGAGAGAACATTAACTAAGAAAGATTCAGGACCTTAAAAAGGGCGTCAAGAAAAGGAAATATTTAAATAACATCTTAGATTCCCATTAAGGTGAATGTATCATTGTTCATAAAGGAGACATTTTCCACCACCAGGAACTTTAAAAACACTCACCATTATCCGATCCGGAACATCTACGCCGTCATCTCGAACCTACCTTTGATGACTTCTTTACCACGGCGGACCTCACTACCTCCAACGTAGTCTCCATTGTTGCCCCAACTCCGTCCTCTTCGTCGGTCCAACACCAAGTACATAGTCTGTCTTATATACACGGCACTCGCGATTACTATTGCGGTCACACGAAATACACTACCTTTACTATCACTTCCCGATCACACTGCGACTAGACATGCGCTCACTTCGATCACTAATAACGTCGATTGCACCTGTTTGGCCACAGGTAATCCAGTGTCTTGATCGGTGACCCTTGATCCTTGCACGTCCACCCTCCTCTAGACAAGGTCGTCATTTTTTATAGGTGGCTTCAGATCCTTGTGTCCTATTAACTATTCACTACCTGAATAATAGACTTACCATATCCTTTAACAATCCGCCTAAAAGAGCAACAAGAGAAATGCAAATTCCATTTTCGAAGTAAAGATAGTTTACGATAATTACATTTCACGTACCTGGTAATATTATACATCTTTCACTATATAACAATAAGACACATATACCGTTTATTCTTCAGCATTAATAGAAGAAATAAAATGACGAAAACGTCCGCAGTCGGATAATTTTATAACGCGACCGTATGTTTTAAACGTGCGTTTTAATGTACCCAATTCAAAGAGAGAACATTAACTAAGAAAGATTCAGGACCTTAAAAAGGGCGTCAAGAAAAGGAAATATTTAAATAACATCTTAGATTCCCATTAAGGTGAATGTATCATTGTTCATAAAGGAGACATTTTCCACCACCAGTAACTTTAAAAACACTCACCATTATCCGATCCGGAACATCTACGCCGTCATCTCGAACCTACCTTTGATGACTTCTTTACCACGGCGGACCTCACTACCTCCAACGTAGTCTCCATTGTTGCCCCAACTCCGTCCTCTTCGTCGGTCCAACACCAAGTACATAGTCTGTCTTATATACACGGCACTCGCGTTTACTATTGCGGTCACGCGGAGTACACTACTTTTACTATCACTTCCCGATCACACCGCGACTAAACATGCGCTCACTTCGATCACGAATAACGTCGATTGCACCTGTTTGGCCACAGGTAATCCAGTGTCTTGATCGGTGACCCTTGATCCTTGCACGTCCACTCCTCTAGACAAGGTCGTCATTTTTATAGGTGGCTTCAGATCCTTGTGTCCTATTAACTATTCACTACCTGAATAATAGACTTACCATATCCTTTAACAATCCGCCTAAAGAGCAACAAGAGAAAATGCAAATTCCATTTTCGAAGTAAAGATAGTTTACGATAATTACATTTCACGTACCTGGTAATATTATACATCTTTCACTATATAACAATAAGACACATATACCGTTTATTCTTCAGCATTAATAGAAGAAATAAAATGACGAAAACGTCCACAGTCGGATAATTTTATAACGCGACCGTATGTTTTAAACGTGCGTTTTAATGTACCCAATTCAAAGAGAACATTAACTAAGAAAGATTCAGGACCTTAAAAGGGCGTCAAGAAAGGAAATATTTAAATAACATCTTAGATTCCCATTAAGGTGAATGTATCATTGTTCATAAAGGAGACATTTCCACCACCAGGAACTTTAAAACACTCACCATTATCCGATCCGGAACATCTACGCCGTCATCTCGAACCTACCTTTGATGACTTCTTTACCACGGCGGACCTCACTACCTCCAACGTAGTCTCCATTGTTGCCCCAACTCCGTCCTCTTCGTCGGTCCAACACCAAGTACATAGTCTGTCTTATATACACGGCACTCGCGATTACTATTGCGGTCACACGAAATACACTACCTTTACTATCACTTCCCGATCACACTGCGACTAGACATGCGCTCACTTCGATCACTAATAACGTCGATTGCACCTGTTTGGCCACAGGTAATCCAGTGTCTTGATCGGTGACCCTTGATCCTTGCACGTCCACCCTCCTCTAGACAAGGTCGTCATTTTTTATAGGTGGCTTCAGATCCTTGTGTCCTATTAACTATTCACTACCTGAATAATAGACTTACCATATCCTTTAACAATCCGCCTAAAAGAGCAACAAGAGAAAATGCAAATTCCATTTTCGAAGTAAAGATAGTTTACGATAATTACATTTCACGTACCTGGTAATATTATACATCTTTCACTATATAACAATAAGACACATATACCGTTTATTCTTCAGCATTAATAGAAGAAATAAAATGACGAAAACGTCCGCAGTCGGATAATTTTATAACGCGACCGTATGTTTTAAACGTGCGTTTTAATGTACCCAATTCAAAGAGAGAACATTAACTAAGAAAGATTCAGGACCTTAAAAAGGGCGTCAAGAAAAGGAAATATTTAAATAACATCTTAGATTCCCATTAAGGTGAATGTATCATTGTTCATAAAGGAGACATTTTCCACCACCAGTAACTTTAAAAACACTCACCATTATCCGATCCGGAACATCTACGCCGTCATCTCGAACCTACCTTTGATGACTTCTTTACCACGGCGGACCTCACTACCTCCAACGTAGCCTCCATTGTTGCCCCAACTCCGTCCTCTTCGTCGGTGCAACACCAAGTACATAGTTTGTCTTATATACACGGCACTCGCGTTTACTATTGCGGTCACACGGAGTACACTAATTTTACTAGTACTTCCCGATCACATCGCGACTAAACATGCGCTCACTTCGATCACTAATAACGTCGATTGTACCTGTTTGGCCACAGGTAGTCCAGTGTCTTGATCGGTGACTCTTGACCCTTGCATGTCCACTCTTCTCTAGACAAGATCGTTCTTTTTTATAAGTGGCTTCAGTTCTATGCTTTCTATTAATTATTCACTGCCTGAATAAAAGACTTATCCTATACTTTAACAATCTACCTAAAAGAGCAACAAGAGAAAATGCAAATTCCATTTTCGAGGTAAAGATAGTTGATGATAATTATATTTCACGTACCTGGTAATATTATACTTCTATCACTATATAACAATAGGACACATATACCGTTTATTCTTCAGCATTAACAGAAGAAATAAAATGACGAAAACGTCCACAGTCGGATAATTTTATAACGCGACCGTATGTTTTAAACGTGCGTTTTAATGTACCCAATTCAAAGAGAACCATTAACTAAGAAAGATTCAGGACCTTAAAAAGGACGTCAAGAAAGGGAAATATTTAAATAACATCTTAGATTTACATTAAGGTGAATGTATCATTGTTCGTAAAGGAGACATTTCCCACCACCAGGAACTTTAAAAACACTCACCATTATCCGATCCGGAACATCTACGCCGTCATCTCGAATCTACCTTTGATGACTTCTTTACCACGGCGGACCTCACTACCTCCAACGTAGTCTCCATTGTTGCCCCAACTCTGTCCTCTTCGTACGTAGTCTGTCTTATATACACGGCACTCGCGATTACTATTGCGGTCACACGGAATACACTACCTTTATTATCACTTCCCGATCACACCGCGACTAAACATGCGCTCACTTCGATCACTAATAACGTCGATTGCACCTGTTTGGCCACAGGTAATCCAGTGTCTTGATCGGTGACCATTGATCCTTGCACGTCCACCCTCCTCTAGACAAGGTCGTCATTTTTTATAGGTGGCTTCAGATCCTTGTGTCCTATTAACTATTCACTACCTGAATAATAGACTTACCCTATCCTTTAACAATCCGCCTAAAAGAGCAACAAGAGAAAATGCAAATTCCATTTTCGAAGTAAAGATATTTGACGATAATTACATTTCACGTACCTGGTAATATTATACATCTTTCACTATATAACAATAAGACACATATACCGTTTATTCTTCAGCATTAATAGAAGAAATAAAATGACGAAAACGTCGGATAATTTTATAACGCGACCGTATGTTTTAAACGTGCGTTTTAATGTACCCAATTCAAAGAGAGAACATTAACTAAGAAAGATTCAGGACCTTAAAAAGGGCGTCAAGAAAGAGAAATATTCATCAGTGACTCTTGATCCTTGCTTGTTCACCATCCTCTAGACAAGATCTTTCTGGCTTCAGTTCGTCGCGATCACATCACGACTGATCATAAAACGCGCACTTCCATCACTAATGGCGTTTGCCAGAAAGAAGATAAATGAGCTAAAGAAGAATAGTTTTAGAAGAATTATGATTTATTCAATCGTCATAAAAAGAAGAAAAAATTAGCAGGCTTATAAAAAAGAATCAAGCAACTACTTTTTTAGATAAAAATATAAAAATCTTAATAAGTACTGAGACAAACTTCGAAGATGGAGAGAATATTTATAAGTCAAGAAAAACTTGGTGCGGATATCACCAAAGAAAATATATTATATGGTTTTAAAAATATGAAAGATGGAAAAGTTCTGGATTTGGTGAACTCTCAAGTAGCATCTTGAAAATTATTGATGTGGAACATATGTATACATTGGTCAACATATTCTATAAAATATGCAAATTGGGAAATATTCCTAAAATGTGGTCGGCGTCTATTTTTATCTGCTTATCCAAGAAAAGAAACCCAAAAGATTGTGGCGATCATCTTACCATTAGCTTAATACCCTGACCTTTAAAATGATTCCTTATAGTTAGTTATCCATAACCGAATATATCGAAATTAGACATGGATTTCAAAAATGGGTTACAAACTCAAGAGGCTCTCTTCTCATTTAATGTATTGATTCAGAGATACTTAGATATGAGCCAAGATGTGTAAGCATGTTTTTTCGATTACATTAGGACGTTCGATAAAATCTATCATGATCAACCAATAAATATTTTTAAGCCGAAACACCTAGACCATAGAGATTTTCAGATTATATCAAAATTGTATTATAGTCAAAAGGCTAAAATATGCACCGACAATCGAATATTATAAATCTCAAAGGAGGGGTAACTAGAATAAAAGTTGATCGAACATCACACATCGCGTGTAGTAATATAAACTAACACTTAATATTGGAAAAACCAAACTCAATAAATCGAAAACTCACAGAAGGAATGGAAACCTTAGTATCAATGGAAAAAAACATCAAACAAGTCAATAGCTACACATATCTTGTAGCGATGATAAACCAGGCAAACGACTATACTCACGAAATAGGAATACAAAAAGCTCGGAAATTTTTATTAAAAAAAGTCTTATATCGCAAAAACCTGAGCTTAAACAATAAATAAAAATAAAAAAGAGTAAGCCAAAAATGTGTGTTGTCGCCAACTCTTTTTGAAGCACATTCTGACTAAATCCTTAAAATATTCTTGAAGGAGGGACGACTGGAATCAATGTATATGGAACAGCAATTTATAACACTGAAGCTTAAAGTTAAGGACCAGATTATCAAAGTGCTGTTTTTACTACTCTTTTCTATGAAGTTTGGATCTTAAACATAACAATTTTCAAGATAAGCCAAGCATTTGAAATATGGGTGTATAGAAAGATCCTTAAAATATCATGGATAGATCGCATAACAAACGTGGAGGTCCTAAGAAGAAAGAAAAAAGATAAAGAATTAGTAGACATCATCAAGAAATGAACGCTGGAATATTTTAGATATACTACAAAAGAAAAATAGGAGAAGAGTATCATGGCGACGAAACCTCAGAAAGTAGTTCGGATACACCTCTAGTGAATTGTTTACAGCAGTAACTTCTAGAATTACAATAGCGATGATGATTGTCAACCTTCAATACGGAGATGGCACCTATTGAAGAAGTGTAGCATCTTGATTGGTCGAATGACAAAATGTCTTCAGCTGAAGGGAAAAACTTATACAAACACACATTTCTAAATAATAAATCATTTTAATGATCCACTTATCGGTCTTATTGCTAAACTCCTAAAATTAAAACAACAGAAGAAAGTCACACTCCAAAGTTAAAGATTGTTGGCAATAATTTCATTTTGCATACCTGGTGATATTATATTTCAATCACTACATAATACTATAACACGAAACTTGCAGATAATGGCTTTTTTATCCCAGCAGATCTCGCTGATTCCAACGCAGCCTCCAACGCTCCTGGCTACCCCAACACCGATTACTTTGTCTTATTGCATACCACTCATGATTACTATCACGATCACATAAAATACACTACATTTAGTTACACTTTGTGATCTCACTAGAATGCTTACTACGCTTATTTTGGAGAAAAAATATTTGCATCTGATGAACTGTCACTGCCATAATGTGCAATTGTGAATTATCAGAGCGTTTCGCCACCAAAAGCTTCGCATTTAGCTCACGTAATAAAGTCTTGGTTGAGTAGCAAAAGTGGGGTAAACATTTGTAGCTTAGTAATTAACACCAATGTTCAAATAAGATAATGCAGATGTTTGCCAAACAAAAAGAAGCTAAAAGCAGGTTTTCCATAAAAAAATGCTACAAATTTTCTTATTTTGGATTTATCGCGTTGTTCATTCGCTATTCATATAGCAAGAAATTTAAATGAGGCATACGACCCACCAGTTTGTGAAAATTAATTGAAAAATATTAAAGAAACCATTTGAGAATGCTTGAAACTATCAGAAAATATTTGTAGGAGTACACTAAACAATTCTTGGTTGTTATGCAAAAATTATTATTACCGCTTTTATGACTAAATTTGTTCTGTATTTACTTTAAATAAGACAAACAATTTATACAAAAAATTAAGAAATTTTACAACACATTTAAATAATCCAACTGCAGTTGATAGTAATAAAATTGAAGCTGCAGGCATCATGTCAAATAAGAAAAATTGAAGATCGCAAATGGCGCGCGAAAAAGCCATCTTAAATTTTGATTGGCATTTCTTGGAATTGAACTTTTGTGGACCATAAAGCAAACATTCATATAGGCACTTACTTTTTTCTGGAACATCTACGCCGTCATCTCGAACTTACCTTTGACGATTTCTTACCGCGGCTGCTCGCGCTGCTTCCACGCCGTGTCCAACGCTGTTCTGAAGTAAGATGCGGAAGCGCACGTAGCGTAACCTTGATTGGATAAACAATTGAAGAACGTTTGCAGGGGTACCGCAAACATTTCTTGTTTATAAATAAATATCAATATTCCAGTAAAGCAACGCATTTTTACATTACATGCAAAGTAGCAAAAATTGTTGTTATAGTTTTTGTGATTAAGTATCTAAAATTATTATTTTGTTATTTAATTTTCCAAACTTTCTAAATTTTGCTTTAATTAAAACGCACCATCAATTAATTTAATCGAAAAAAAATTACGGTCAGAAAAGTTTGCAATTAATTAAAATTGAAATTTCAAGCATCATTACAAACAAAAAATTGAAAGCCACGAAGGAGCCATCTTAGATTATGCTTCGCATTTTTCCAAACGGGGCTTCTGTTGGCCATATAGCAAGGATAAATGCACTTGTCATTTCCCGGAACATCTTCGCCGGCATTTCGAACCTCCTTCCAACAGGTGTATTTCCCGGCGCTGCGACAACTTCCAATATCGACTCCGACTGCGCCGGCGTCATCTCTTTTACCGGCACAACATCAAACGTTTAATTTGCCTCATCACACGACGCTAAGTTCACTCCCGCGGCACGCAGAATGCACTTCTCATTGCACCCCGCGGTTAGATCACGACTGATCACAACGAGCGCAGTTCAAGTGTTCCCAAACGCGGCTCTTGCGGTGTTGCGTCGTCTGCAGCGCTTGTTTGGCGCGAAGATGCCAACAGTTGACAATCTATATATAGGGGTTGGTCAAATAAACTGCAATTTGCACTACATTAATTATAATTACTGATTTGCATTGCTTTTACTGTAATTCTTTGATGCAGAAGAAAAATAATCAGGTATTTATTCTGGCTTTTAAATACATTCTTGATTTATTTTTTCTATCGTCTTTTGTGCAACCGGAAAAATTATCATTTAAAAAAGCGGAAAAGAATTATTTTGATTTTTCTCTAAATGTAAAGCGGGTGTGTTCAATACCTTCCTCGTTAAAATTTTAACGCCTTTCTGTATTTTTTACGTACATTATTTATCAAAATCATCAACGTTAAGTAGTAATAAACTTGTTTGTTGGCTGTAAGAAAGTTCGAGGGCCACTGGAGTGGAGCTTTCTGAGAACTAATACCTACCCCCCAAAATTCGCAGAATTCCTAGCAGCTGCAGGGTTTACACCCGTGCAGCTAACCAAGTTGCCCCGCTGTTTCTAGGAATCCTAGGACCGACTTCACAGGCGAGAAAAACCTTTACTACGATTAAAATTTTGAAAAGACTTTTCATTACTGAAACTAACGTGTTATAAAATGCAAATTTGTGATAATAAAAAAAAATTGAAAAGCATAGAAGGTTTATATAGTTATACAGTAAATATCTCTTTGAGCACTTTAGATATTCTACTTTAGTGACAGAAAAGGATAGGCCAAAAGTACAATTGAAAATTGCTGTTTTTTGCTTGGAGATGATGTTTCTAAGCCGGTGGTTTGTAGTCTTTGTGTTAAATGAGAATGAAAGCAAACCACCGTCTTCGGACTATCTGGATCAAGGTTGCTGTGAAGAAAGAATGCACATGGGGCTTCTTTAGGATTGTGGGATCTTTGGCTATAGATATTGAGAGGAAGGGAGGCACTTGAACTCCACGAGAAGTGGTAGATATTCCAAACTATATTTCCTTTAGAAAAATAAGGTAAAGCATAACTTTGGTCTCTATATTTTACAACAGGTTCTGCAGGATGGCTTGCTTTACTTAATCATTGAATTACGAAGAGAATACCACTATTTGTCATTTGTAGCAATTTGGGAAAAGAATATAAAATCCTAGAGATTGTCGCTGCATCCCTTATCTTATGCTTTAGAATAGTCCAAACTTTTGTGATAACTCGATATGTCTCAACAACTTCTAGTAAAGTTTTTCAATCTACTACAGAAGACTATTTGGATCGAGGCCAAGTAAAATACAGATCTAGAAGTTATTCAATGTTTTCGAAAAGATGTTCTTCATTATTCTTTCTAACGTGTGTCGGGGAATGCGCTTTATTTGTTGACGTATTGCATTCCATATGGGTCCTAGAAAATGTCTGTAAATCTCAACCTTGAGTTATCCCAATAGGAAGAAGACACGTGAGAAGAGATCTGGTAAGTGGAGTGTCCAAATGAAGTCACTGCGTTGAGAGAATAAATGCCTAGAAAATATCTGACGGAGCACTTGGAATGAAGCTTTTGTTACATGGTTTGTGGCTCTGTGTTGCTGAAGCTAAATGTTTTTCGGTTGTAGTGTGTCGATGTTCGGTGCAAAAATTTATACTGTAGAGTTTTTTCACGAATACTTCATGGATTGTTACCACTTCAATATCCAACAAACATTTTGAATGGATGAAAACAAAGGCCTTGGTGGAAAATACGCTGAACAATACTACAGAACCAGTACTTCTACTGCACTGGGCACCATGCATGTTAGGACATTGGTATCTGATATTCAAAATTAAAATGCTAACAATTTATCTTGTTTATTTATCTATTTTATTAGACATTTTGGAACAATTATTTACCTTAGGTAGAAACTACTATTAGAAATAATCAACTATTTCAAAGTAAAACAAATTTTATGTGAATCCATTTTTTTTAAATACAATAAAAACCTAGTCAACGCGCCATGTTGCTTCCACCTCATCAGTCCTATACCTCTGAGTTATGGAGCAATCTTCCCACCGCATTCGCGTCCCACTTTTGAACATTTCTGCTCCGGCATGAGCAATCATCACCCCATTATCAATACAAAACCTTTCGTCTGTTGCAAACAACTTCGCACCCCTCTCTTCGCACATGATCCTCATCATATCTTGCAAGCGCTCGTTGCAGCCTACGCCCCCCACAATCAACACCTCGTGCGAGCTGCAGTGTGCCAAAGCACGCTCTGTAGTCTCTATCAGCATTGCAAACACGTGTTCTTGCAGGGAGAAGCAAAGGTCTTCCTTCGTGTAACCTTTTTGCAGCAGCTGGTTTGCACGTTCCTCCATGTATGTCAATATGCCAGAAAAGCTAACGTCCATTCCTTTCACGCAGTACGGCAGCTGTACGAGTTTTGTTCCCTTTTTTGCTAGTTGTTCAATGTTGTATCCTGGACTTGGCGCATTGGAGAGCTTCAGGACGCGAGCGAAACGGTCCAGGCAGTTCCCCACAGCTATGTCAATTGTTTCACCCACTATTCTATAGCGCTTCCTTGAAAATGCTATTACCTGAGTGTTTCCACCACTTACGTATAATATGGTGGGGTTGTTAGCACCTGTTATTAACCGGCCCATTTCTATATCTATTTAATAGTTAAGTAGTAAAAACTAAGTGCCTAGAAAACAAAGCAAAACAGCCAAATAAAAAGATACGTCCAATACAATGATTGACTCCTAGTAACGGTTTATTCCACAACTGTGCTACTGTCCTCGCAACGACAGCAACTGCAGCCAGCGGAGCTCCCATTCCCGGGCCCTTCGTATAACAAACAACATCGATGTCTTTAACGTCCACTTTAGACTCTTCGATTGCTTCTTTCAGAACAATAAGGACTTTTTCTCTGTGGTGTTGTGCTGTTTCGCGGGGCAAAAAGCCTGCCCCAGGTGGGGTTATGTATGTTACCCGGCAATTCGATAAAACTTCGCCATTCTTCATTATTCCGATACCTAGCTTATTAGCGCTCCCTTCAAAACCAATTGCAATTACCATGTTGATGCTTTAGGCTTATTTAAATAAACTTGAGTAACTTTTTGGCTACATATATATTTGTTGTCTAATGCAAATTAGAAAAGTTGATGTACAATAAAAAAGATAATGCTCAGTTGTAATTTAACTTTCATTACCATTGCTTACTGTAATCTAAAAATTTCCGAAGGAGTGAGCTAATTATTTTCTTACATGAGCAATATTTTTTATAATATATTACGTACTATAAATAATCATGAATTTTTTCTAAATAAATAAATTTAAGTAGAGTATTTGGCAACACTGAAAATAACCTTTTATTTTCCAGACGCATCGAAAATTAGGAAAAGGTTGTTACTTTCTTATGAGTTAGAGACATCTGATTATTTCTACTTTATTATTTGCAGTTTGTTGAATTGATAAGTATAGTACACCATTGCCATGGACATAACGCTGTTGATTGCTTTAGCAGCTGTTACACTCTTGCTACTTCTCAGTATTGGTTTGTTTTTCAACTCGAAACGCACTCCTAAATGTATGTATTCCTTTAATTCGCTTTAATTTAACTATAACTGGCTAATTTTATAGTTAGACAAGCGGAAAACCGAGGCGCTGCAGCGAGACCTCGAGATGGAGCTCCGAGACGGGCGCAAATTGCTAGGAATCGAGGCGTTCGCATGCGAGCAAATGGTATGTGGTTTTTAGTTGTTTCAACAATGTATTACGTAATCGTGTTTTAGTCCGAATAGAAGAGGAATCCGATGAAGACAATGAACCTACAGAACGCGATGCAGAAATGCCAGATGATAAAATCGGAGCAAAGAAGCGAGCAAAGTTAGAGGCCAAGGCGGAGAAGAAGGCCCAACGTGAGGCCGAAGAGCAGCAAAGACAGGAAAAGAAGAAGAAAGAGCAGTTGGCGGAAGAGGAGCGAAAGAAGTTAGAAGAGAAGCAACTGGTTGAGGAGAAGCGGCTGGAAGAAGAGGAGCGAAGACTAAAGGAGGAGAAGGAGAAGAAGGAGCACGAGGAGTACTTGAAGATGAAAGAAGCATTCAGCGTCGAGGAGGAAGGTTTTGAAGAGGGTGATGGTGAGGAGCAGCAGAACTTGCTTCAGGAGTTTGTTAATTATATCAAAACAAACAAAATAGTGGTGATAGAAGATTTAGCTGCTCACTTCAAGTTAAAGACGCAAGCTGCGATTGATAGAATCCAGGATTTGCAGAAGGACGACATTCTCACTGGAGTTATTGACGATCGTGGCAAGTTCATTTATGTGTCACGGCAGGAAATGGAAGCCGTGGCGAAGTTCATTAAGCAACGGGGACGTGTGTCTATTGCCGAACTTGCCGAAAATAGCAATCAATTGATTAATTTGACTCCGTCTGCGGCTGTTGGCTAGATGCTATTGATGGATGTGACATTAATGGCATTGTGTTGTAATTTTGTAATATTTAATAAATGTTTCTTTAAAAATTAATGTGGATTTGCAATATTGGTATATTTGTAGGGTATTTCACTAGCTCTCAGTTTTTGAGTTTCCTATATAACTTGCAGAGTAGGAGAATTATTTCGGGGAAGCCTAAATAATTTTGTAGGGGGATTGAAAATAGCTCGTCAACATTAGGGCTCACCTGTGTTGACTCTTGTCTGTTATGAAAGGGATTCAATATATTTGGTTTTTTTGTAGCTGTGATTTATTGCAACAAAAAAATCTGGTCAGGTAAGATTAAGTGATCATTGTATCTGAAACTTTTTAGAAGTAATACAACATTTAAAAAAACTTATAATTACGCTAATGTTCAAAGTTTATGCGGTAAGTGACACCAACCAGCTAGAATTAGTGAATTTTTGCCATTTAACTAATACACAAAATGATGGAACAGCCTATTTAGATTTGGCCTAATTTTTCAGTAGGTTAAATTTTTATTTTTTCTTTACCCCCTCAACCCATCTTACAGATACTAAAAATAAACTGATTATTATCGTATGATAATATTAAAAAGCATTTTGACAAAATTATTAAAATTAGGTTTGATAATAGTTTATTAGACTATTTAGAACATCGAAGAGATAATGGTGTACTTATCATCAAATGTAATCTCAAATTATTTATTAATCTTGACTTTCAGTTAGCTTAATTTGGTATATTTGTCTGTAATGCGTATTTTTCTTGCTAATGACGACTTAGTAGTAGTATTTTTTCATAATTTTGATCGAAGGTTTAATTTAGAATCACTAATTTCAAATTATCCTATAGTAAAAGTAATTGGCCAACCTGAATTCAAAATTTGTACATGTTCTGTTGGCATCACAAACACAAAATATGGTCAAATGTCAAACTACATTTGCACAGGTTAAATGGCTGTCATTTTGAGGTCCACCTGCGAAAATGTCTAGTCAAGAAAGCAGAATAAATGATTTGCTAGAGCGCCTGAAAACCGAAAACTCCAGCTCGCGGCCCCAGCAGCTGTCGGGGCTGCCGAACGGCCCGGGGAGGGCGAATTCCCGGCGCCCGAACCGCCCCAATCTAGCGCGTACGTATTTGACAAGCGTATAATTTTCAAAACATCGCAGCGCAGCGTTACACGGAGCGGCGCTGCGGGGCGAAGCCTCGCTGAAACGCAGGTTTGTTGCAGTGGATAGCTTGTCTGGTTCTGGGACGCCGACAATGCGGAGACCTCAGCAATTACCATTCTCACCAAAACGTAACGACAATCTAGAGACTGATAGGAAACTCAAGGAGATTATGAAAATTAGCGGGAAGTTGAAAATTAAGGGCGTTACGTACATGACTGAGTTGAAAGACATGGAGCACATTGAAGAGTTGGGCAACGGAACTTGCGGGCACGTAGTAAAGATGAGGCACAGGCCTAGTGGCGAAATAATTGCCGTTAAAGTAACTATGCCGCACTTATATTTGAATTGTATACTAATGTCTTGCTTTTTAAATAGCAAATGCGGCGTTCAGGGAATAGTGAGGAAAATAAGAGGATAATAATGGATATAGAAGTAGTTATTAAGTCACATGATTGTGCATACATAGTACAATGTTTAGGCTGTTTTATAACTGATGCAGAAGTATGGATTTGTATGGAGCTTATGGCTACTTGCTTTGATAAGCTTTTAAAGAGATTAAAACGGGCGATACCTGAATATGTTATTGGAAAAGTTACCGTAGCTGTAAGTGCTAATTTCTTAACAATACAAGTTTTTAAATTCTTATTTTCAGACTGTGAAAGCTCTGTCTTACTTAAAAGAAAAACACGGAGTAATACATAGAGATGTTAAACCTTCTAATATCTTGCTAGATGAGCGTGGTAATATTAAACTTTGTGATTTTGGCATAAGCGGTCGGCTTGTGGATTCAATGGCAAAAACAAGAAGCGCAGGGTGTGCAGCATACATGGCAGTAAGTTGCATTTTTGTTATTTAGTCTGCCGAACCAAACACTTTGTTTCAGCCCGAGCGTATTGAGCCAGACCCAAATAATCCTGATTATGATATCCGTGCAGATGTTTGGTCCCTAGGAATTACACTTGTAGAACTAGCAACTGGTGTATATCCATATCAAGACTGCAAGACTGACTTTGAAGTGCTCACGAAAGTAATAGGTCAAGATCCACCCGTGCTACCCGAGGACAAGGATTTCAGTCCCGAATTTAGACAATTTGTGTGCTTATGGTAACATGACATTTACAAACCACCGTCTCAGATCTGATGTTTCTTCTTCCAGTCTGACTAAAGATCCAAAACAAAGGCCAAAATACAATAAATTGCAAAATGAAAAATTTATTAAAAAATATGAGACTGAAAATGTGAACGTTGGTGAATGGTTTCAAAAAGCTATGGAGCAGGCTGATATGCTTGCTAATAAGAAGGCGCTGCCGAGGTATGTTGCATGGTTAGTTTCATTTTTATTTTTATTTTTTAAGTTCAGTATAACTTTGTCTTAACTGTTTTGTTAAATTTTTAACAGAATAATAAAGCATTGATTTTTCCCCTTTATTAAGGATTTTAAGCTCTCGTAATGTTGTTTTTTATCCATCAGACGCACAGCATCACCTTTAATGCTGACTCGACGACAGAACACATTGCAGCAAAGGATTCAACCGGATTCTTATCAACCGACGCCAACAATGCTTACAAATGGCAGTTCTCGAACTCCTCCATCACCTCATGCAGCTACAGAAGCCAACAATACAAATCCTTTTACTCCACTGGAATACCAAATGAAGCAGTCTTACCAGAATTCTGCAATATCGCTGCCACCTGATGGCCGCTCTGGTCATGCATCACGCTATAGTGCTTACCATAACTCACTCAGCTCAAACACAAGCCACCAAAGAGACAGTTCTTTACCTTATACATACCAAAGCACATCAGACAAGCAGTCATACAACCAAAGCACTAGTGAGAGGAATAGTATATCACCACCGACCACCAACGTGCGAGGATTTTCCCCTTTTCGTGCCTATCCGGGAAACGTGCAGAACAGTTACTGGCAAGAAACAGAAGCCAGGTACGCTTCACCAAGTCCTCAGCAGAAATTTATGGACATAGATGGAGCAGACACATCGCCTTATCAGCAGAGGAGGATGGGAGGTGAAAACAGGTGGCAGTCTCCTGGTGGATCTCCATTACCGCTGCGAAGCCAGTTCCAAGGCAGCCAGGAGCATGTGTATGGAAACACCAGCCCTATTGTGTTGCAGCGGTTTTACCATCAGCAGAAGCAGCAGCAAAAAGCCCAGGAAGCAGAAGAGGCTGCTAAAGAAGATCCAGGTGAGTCACCTTTACTATTAAATACGTGCAAAGGCCAACTTTGATGGCAATTTTTTTGTTAGGATTTATTCATTGTTTTTATTGGGTATGAAGTTTGCCTTTGCATATGGAAATGAAGGAATACTGACTAGATTTGTATCTGCCTATAACTAAATATTTATTCTAGATTAGTCTGTTTGTTATTGAATTATAGTGTACTAATGAAAATGTGATTCTAACAAAAAAATGTATACTTTCAAAAATAATCTGCACTTGTCTAATGAAAATTCTAGACATGATGTGTTTACGAAAGTACAATGTACAATGTTGTATTTGGCACACTTTCAATGACAGGTTTAAAGGGTGCCAATTATGGACTTTATTAAAAGAGTTAAAACTGTTAAATTTTAATAATATTGATTAAACAGCATTTGTGAAACCATCAGCTTGTTTCCAGAACGAAAATCATGATTTCTTATCAGCATGAAATGACACAGACTTGTGACGCAATAGAAGTAGTTAGTGGCTAGTCTACACGTCTCATGTTTGGTGAGATTAAGCTCGTGGTAAAGTGAAGTAGGTGTCACTAGCCCTCTTTTAACAGTGACCACTTGAAAACACAAGTTCAAAAAGTTCCAGAAGGAGTATTCAAATTGTTCTTGTACCTTCTTGAAGAAGAAAATTAACAAACACTCATTTGTTTGCGCAAAACATCTAGAGGGCAACAGATTGACTATCACTTCAATTCAATTAAGTACCATATTGTTAATACCAAAACCGAAAAGAACATTTTTGTTGTTGCCCAACTTCTTGGGCTTTAATATCTGAAAAATTCTGCTTTTTCAAACAGCTTGAGACTCTGTCCCATTTCCATGAGTTGTTAAAGTTGACAAATCTGCCAGTAACGAGAACTGCAGCAGAATTCTTGTTTTTTCAATCTCATATTAACATGATCTTAAAAGTTTTTGACTTTCTAATTTTATATTTTGTCTCAACAAGTTTCCATCCTTAACAAGGAAACTTGAGAGAAGACATTGAAATTATCAAGAATTTATACATCTAAAAAGTTCCAATTATCTCTTCTAAAGAGCACTTTGTGCTGATCCTGATTATTACAATCATCGGTAGAATTATTGACATCAATGAACTTTAGACACTTAAATGAAGAATAACTGGTTCAAAAATATCTTTAGAGCTGGTGAGTTGGATTGTGGCTTTTGTGACATCCTGCAATAACTTGAGGAGAAAGGATTCTAGTTGTTATGTTTACTGTGTCTGTGGAAAATCCTAAGGACAGCTTACTACTGCTCAAACTAAAAAAAAAACATATGCTTTGTTGAATACTCAAACTTATTATAATTCTATGAAGATATAAGTAACTTGAAACTGTAATTGACAGTATACTCCTGAGTTATACATCACTTGAATTTGCTGTCACCAATCTGTGTCGTCCACACTATTGCTCAAATTGTGATGAACAGTTGTCATATGAGTCTTGAATGTTTCTAATGTTAAGATCTTGCAGAAAAGTTCTCTCTTAGTGAAAAATTAATAGGCAGAAACTGAGTGTAATGACAAGCTTCAACTAACTTCTATGGATCTTTGAAAGTTGGTGGGGGCAAAGTTGGTAGCCTTAACCCCATATGTCATTGTTTATGTCCTTACTAAGATAATTCTTTTTTTTTTATTTTTTTATATCTCTTCTTGGATTTCTTTCTTTATGCCCTTTCTCTTGCTTTTTTCTGTTCCATGCATAATCTTACCGATTTTCTCCTGTCTGCTATAGTAATATTGTTTCACCAATGTTTCTTCTTCATTCTTCTATATGAACCTGATGGCTTCAAAAAGGTTTTTGACTATTGGGTTATTACTTTAATTTAAATTTTTTTTTACTGTAGGGTTGCTTAAGTGAGACTTTCAATGTTGTAGTCTGTCTGTTCAAGGTTTGCAAATGCTGTTAGTATTTCATTAATATGTTCTTATACGAATCAATGAATTAAATAGATTTTTGACTAAAGGGTTCTTTTCAGTCTCTGTATATTCTACTATTGAAGAAGTGTTTAACCGAGGCTTTTTTAGTACTTGAGGTTTTGGTTGTTTAAGCTTGTAAGTCTTCCAGCAGCCAATAATTAAATTAAATTAAATTAAATAGTGCACTTAATATAATAAGTTATTTTTGCCTATCCGAGAGCAGGGTATTGGGTCTGATACTTTATCTACTCTCTACAACTGATCTCATCATCACTACTTCTATTAAATCTGATATGCAAAGTTGCCATCGTCAAGATTATTTACAATAGCTACAATTTGGGTTCAATAAATGACATATGTATAAAGGTTAATGTAGGAAAATCAATGCATGTTACCTTTACCCTAAAAAGGGATAAATTCTTTTATGTTTTTTATGGCACGTGAGTACTCTAGGAACAAAACGTTAAGTATCTAGAATTACACTCAGACCAACGCTTTTTTTTTATGAAAAAAACAGTTAGGTCTTAAAATACAAAAAGTGCATTGTTCCTTAGACCTAAAGTCTCTATTATCTATAGAAAGTAAAATACTACCATATAAATTTGGAGTTACGGTATATGACTGAGGAACGGCAACATTGACCTCTTAAAGTATTTGCAATCTGAAGTACTATGATCAGTGGTGAATGCTCCTTGGTTTGTGCCAAGCAAAGTTATTCAACTTCGACATTTCTTCAATTTCAGATGAAATTCAAAAATATGGTGTTTCTTATGTTACTTAGTGCCCACCTACATGCACTAATGGAGGCATTTCTAAAAGAAGATGATGTTCAACCTTCACTCGAAAGAATTATACTTTTTGACCTACTAAACCGCTTTGAGTGAAGCCAGCCTGGTCCCATAGTTGTGGGGCGGATTGCGATGCTGATAGACCCAGGTTCATTCCAGGTGATTTCTGATGTCCGGCGGGTGGCCTACTTAGTCACTAAAAATAATTGAGTACCTGTGTTGACTTCTCACAAGGGGTAATAATGACGCGGTGCTTGCCACATCGCCCTGCATCAGAGATGGTGCGCGACGACTGAGCAGAGAGAGCGAACATATGAGAGCCTTAACCTCTCAGTTTGTAGGCCGTGCTACCACGTGGGACGTTAGCGCCTCACCATTATTATTAAACTGCTTTGAGAGGTAGTGCGTAGTGTGTGTTGTGGACAAGTCCTGCAGTTTTATCACTACAAAATACTTCAGTTTTATAAGTGGAAATTGACATGTGTACCTTTGTATACCACTATCAAAACATCTACTGAATGTATCTAAAAGATGGATAATTGATAATAAATAAATTTCAAACAATTTCACAGAAGATTGAGATGAGTCTATAGTAACTTGAATTTGTATTTTGATGTTTTTACATCAATTTAGTTGGAGATGTCTATTTCGTCTCATTTTTGGAATACAAAAATGATTGTATCATTCTTGTGCAAACTCTTTTACTATATAGTAAACAGAGTCAGGAGTGATCAGATAACTTCTTCTATTCCTTCTATTACTTCTAAATTGAAAGTAAATGTGCTCCCATTGTTCTTACCAGATATGTAGAGATTTGATTGATAATGAGTAACATTCTCGAGTTTTTTTTTAATTGAGAACATTCTCTCGTTGAGTATTCGGCATTCGGTGATTTCCATGTCAATTTTTATCCAGAAGTTTTCATAAGATGTCATTTTTAATAAATAGATTTTGGCACTATCAGTTTCTTGCTCCTTCTGTTTCTTTCACCATTTATTGCTTACTCTTCTTCTATTTCTTTGTTACTAATCCTAGTTTTGAAGTCTCCTATTATTATGAGTATATACTGAGAATTTCGATATTATTCTATAGTTTTAGCAAGTTCATGGTACATATGGTTAATGTCTTTTTCTGAAGTAGTAGATGCTGGGCAATAAACTTGAATAATAACAGTACCACAGCTATTCTGTGTAATATTCATTTTACTTTGCTTATACTATTTACTAATTGTTTATTTATATAGAAAGCAATTCTTGTTTATTCTTGCTCTCCACTACTTTTTCACCATAATGTTTTGTTTTTGGTAGGTTGATTAGATCTCATTTTATGTATTTTAAAGTTGGCTTAAGTTCCAATAGTTGTTCTTCCGGTGCCAGACCCTTTATATTGAAGGTGGGTATGATTAAATTGCATTTTACTATGGCAAGTTTGGCTCTCTATTTCTTACTTGTCTCGTTTCTGAAGAATATAGTTGTTGTTATCCTTATTCTTGTTGGTTTGACCTTGATTCTAAAGAGAAAAGGGTTTAATTGTCTGTGATTTTAGTTATGTCCTTGTCTGTGGTATAGTTGCCATATGTTTGAAGATTACTTGTTTTCAATATTGTCATTTTTTGAAGAGGATAACTCATTTGGAAAGTCTGTTGGAAGCATCTGAATCATATCTTTATGATTGTTTTTGTTTATTGGATGAAACCTGTTCTTTGATCTTGATTTCTTATTAATTTTGGTTTTTGTGGATGATGGTGAGTTTTTAATTACACACTAAAAGACAGCTTTTATCCTTTTCCTTCAGGATCAAGGTCTCATCTATTTAGTGGGTTTCAATTATGGACATGCCTTAATATTGTAAAAACGAAAATCTGTGCACTGATAGCAAATTCAAATGAAATTTGTGTTTGGGAGGATGCCATCACCAATCACACTTGGTGACATAATATGATTAAAGTGCTGAATTTGAAGTTTATTTGAGTTTGTGAAAAAAAAGTTGAAATAAATTAGAAAAAAGATAATCTAAACTATAAGCAAACCACTGCATGTATATATCTATATCAGAATAACGTATTTTGTTTTGCTGATAAGGTTTATGATTATGTTCTATTTTTGATTGCCCAAAGTACCTGGATTTTATAACATCTAACTGGGCATACCTAGCTAAGGACTGCTTAGTTTGAGATGCTGCAGATAATCTTCAATGGCGATCTTATAGCAATAGCTATCATAAGATGAAAGTATCAATGCTCAGTTCTGTTTCTTCATCAGCTGGGAAATTCAAATTAACAGCTTTGTTCTAGATCTGCTTATGTATCCTATGTAGGGCAGTCATATGCGGTTTAGGCAGTTTTATCTTTTCAAATCAAGTGCTAGTAACCCGTGCTATTGACTTATAGCTGTGATTAAATATTAAAGCTTTTAGGGTTGGTGTTTTGATGCGTCATGTTGGTCATTCTCGGGTTGTTGTAGAAGTTTGGAAACTCTTGACGCTTTGTCTACAACATCCTCAAAACAAACTTTTAGAAAATTTTCTTTTGATGTCTGCTGTTGTGGACAAAACGATAAGAGTTTCCAAGCTTCTACTACAGCTCGACAACCCAAGAATAAACAACACAATGTAACATCAATTCTTACTGTTAGAAACTTTCAAATGTTTTACAGGTGAACTTAAATATACATAGCAGTAAACTATAAGGGAAAAAATGATGACCTGCACAAATTAAAAAGTTATAAGTTTCTCTTTTTTATACTAAGGCGTTTCACTATTCAGATGTGAAATTTACTTTTTTTATTAAATTACACACTTTGTGATGAAAACTGTTATGCTCGGCAACATGGAGGTGCGGGAACGCGTATTTTAGTTTATATAACGATTTTATGTTTTATGATGACAATTATGTTAATTGTTGAAGGGGTCATTTTATGTTACTATTTTGCAGGGAAACGGAGGTTTGCATCATACATAAAACTGCAGTTAAGTGGTGATCGTAGTGGCCGCTCTTCAAGACATCAGAGCCCAGAGCCTCCACCTCGCTTAAATCGGGGCGTCAGTGCTGACAGCCAGAGCCCTCTAGCAACTCGTCAACATTTTTCCGATACAAACACGTCGTTGTCGCCAGGTCTTTCTCGAAGGTATTGCTGCAAAGATACTTTTATATGGTCCTGATGCTGCATCTGTCATTTCATGTCCAGGTACGTTTCGCCATCGCCTCCAGTTCCACCTCCAAGAAGACTGTCAGAGAGCACCTCAGTTCCCGGTTCGCCGCAACACTTACGAACCAGGTTCCACTACACGCCAGAACCGCAACGACGCTTGTATCAAAACAACGACATTTCTTCATAACGCTTGTGTTTTGTTGGACTAGTGTAAGTACTTAGTCTGATTAAACATTGTAAGTCGCCCTTGCGGATTGAAAAAGAATGTGTTTGTGTTCATATAATACATGTTATGGACGTCAAAGCTATGCACAGCTAGAGCATGTTGCCTTTGCGCTAAAGTAGATACAAGCCGAATTTATTACCACAAAATAGTTCCTTTTGTATGTGAATCAGCTGCGAGTAGGCATGACGGTCGAGAATAATGTCGGCATTATTTTACGTGGCTGTTGACTAATTTCTATTGCCTTTGCAGCAGCAACAACAAGCTAGCGATATGTCGGGTTTATTATTAAATGACCACGTAGCCTCAATTTTGTACTTGTTCTTTTATCTGCAAGAAGTTGTCTGCAATTCTGATTGTGAAAAGATTTTAATTTATTGTTAGGCAAATTTATTTGAAGCACGTCAGAATTGCATTCAATTTGTAATGGCGCATTGTAAATATTTTGAGTATACATATATTGAATAATTATAACGTTGGTGAGACTGCTTTTTACGACTTTTAACTTTAATTGTGGCTTGATTAGTTGAGGGCCGTTTAAAGTTACTGCAATTGTGTTCGGCTGCGTGCTGCGCAGTATTGATTACTTTTACTAGTCTGAATTCCGTCAGGATGTCGGTTGATGGTCATGGACCATGTATTATTATTATTATCGAGTAAATTATTTTATCACTATTTTAGGCACAAATGCCAAGCATAATTTACGCCTTAAGGGATTGTGTTTTCTTTAACGAGCATGCCTAAATTTACTGCAAGTTATAAGTGGAATGATTTTAGTTAACTTTCTTTGTATTCTAGTATTACCTGATAGTTTACGTGAAATTGTATTTTGTTTTAACGTACAAAATGCATTTTTTCTTCCTCAAAATTCCCATAGAGTTCTCTTGCTCTTTAAGTGCCATTTTAAAGAGCAAGACGCCTTTTTTTGTTTATGACAGTCCACATTTCGCCCGATTTTATTGTTTTGGTTTATTCTCGTTGCACTCTTCGACTGCTTCAGAATGCTAACTTGACAAAATTGAACTTGGAGAGTTATTGGAGTGCTTTGAAACGTTAAACATGATATTTAATAAATCTTCAGCTTGCAGCAATTGTGATATAGAGTTTTTATATGTGTGGTAAAATGTTGCATATGTACATTATTAAAGAAATCGCTTGAGAGATGAAGTTCTTTATGTGCATTTGCAGGAAGGCGGAAAACACTGAATTTGTAGCAGTTATGGCAGGATGATTTCTTTAGCATCGCAACGATGCTCTGTTTGTAATTTTTTCCTAGCTGGAGTGATGGCATCAGAAGGTTTTTCTGATAATAGCAATATTCAAAAAAATAATTTATTGTCCATAAAGAGTCAGAATTGAAGCTGAGGAATTCATTTTGCCAGTTGTTTCATTTCATTAAACATTTGAGTGCGAGTGCCAACTTGATAAATTGAAATGATTTTAAGTAGTTATTTATTATCTTTTTTTATATAGCTTCTGTCACTTGTATTTGTATCAGTATATTAAGGGTATTTTTTACGTTTATCAACATTTCATTGTATTCAGATACTGTTGTCGTCAAGTACTTGTTTTAACTTGTTTTTGTGTCATGCGAAGTGATTGTTACTTAAAGTTGCCTCCATTGTAGCCTATTCCTTCTATTTTTAAATTTTCGTTGGTTGAGAGGTCTGGCAGGGTTTCTTCCGTTTATTTTTTTAGTTCGTGGTCGATGTGCTGAAAAGAAGTTCGGTATGCAATACGAATTTAGCTAAACCTTGCCGGGCTGTGTGTAATATTAGAAGTTGCCATAATTATGATATTGTGTATATTTGAATATTGTGTAAATATACCTGATCAAAATAAAAATGATTCACACTCTGAGCTGTTATTTATTTGTGCGGCTTTTGGTAAGTCAAATAAGAGTGTAGTTAAAAAAAAATCAAGCTTATCTAATTGGTGGGTAATGTTGATTTTCTTTTCTGACTCCTTTAGAATGATCTACTAACCTGAAATGTTCTGACTTCCAATGTAGTTGCCCTGACAAGACATTGTTTTGTGCAATCTTGATCTTGTTTTATGTAACACTTTAAATAGTTACTTTTTGTTGAAAAATAGAACCGAGGGCAAGCATTTCAGCTACTAATGACAATTCAGGAGAAGATTGGTGGGTGGGGGGGTTGAACTGGACTAGATATTGAACCACTTTTCGGTTGACTGTCAAATATGTAATTATGCCATGTAGAGAGAATTTGCAATGAATATTTCCCAAAAATTTGTCTCTTCTGCTGTATTATTACTATCTGAATGGACCACTAGATATCACTGTATGATTTATTATAGTTCCATCAGCCAGTATTCTGCTTTGCAGTACTACACTGCTAGTTGCCTTATCTGGATTATGACCTTCACATAATAGTCAATCCAATATATATAAATAATATTTATGAATAAGTAATTAGTTTGTTTCAGAACATGGGATGACAGTACAAATACATGAAAACGCCACCAATACCAATCAAAAGAGATGTAAGACAAAACGACATGATAATTAATAACTGCCCTGGAAGACGTAGTCAAGGAACTTGAAAGGCATAAATATAAATAAACTACACTATGTAGATGATATAGTGCTCATCGCAGACAATACTAAAAATCTCTAAGAAAATGTTGAACATTATACTGAAAGCTCAAGTTAGAAATGAAATTATTTATCAGAAAACAAAAATAATAGATACAGTACAACACAGCGACTTTGAAATGTATAGGCATACACTAGACAAATAGATGGCTGATAGAATGAAGTGATCCAGTACTAGCGAAGGTGGGTTGGAAAGAAAACTAGAGGACGCTGATTAATCTAAAAAGTGATACCATGAGACATAGAAGAACTTAGAGACATCTTGCTTCCGATGCTGGAATCAGTTTATTGTCTACATGCGCGGTGATACAAGTTCACCTTGAAAAATTCTTTATTTTTATTATTTTATAAGGGGTACATGAGTTGTATAAGTATCAGCTATTGTTTTATTTGTCAAATACAAATGATTAACTGCATGTGTCTTTCTAATGTCATCTGATTTGCTAGATTTCATAACTTCCTGCAGTAATCATGTAAATGTGAGCTTCTCTTTAATTAGCTTTCATTTCTCTTAAGACATTACAAATAGAATTCCACAGAAGCAGACTACAGGAAACTATGGATCAGCTAGCACATAAAAACAAGAGTAACATGGACTGGGACAAGACACCCAGGAATCTACTGTTTAGAGCAGACATAATGTAGGGATGTTTTTTCACTTGTGGAATGGGCGTTCTCATCATGGGTATAACGGAGAAGCACATATATCTCATTGTTTTCAAATCTAGCATTCTTCTAGATGGACTTAGCAGATTTTCGATTATGTCTGTACATAATAGCAGAATAATTACTCAAAACACCACAGGAAACTGATGACCGAGGAAATTGTCCATTACGGGGTGCTCCTACTTGATTAGCCATCTCAGTATCTCAATTAAAATTTGAGCTGCGATGGAGCGAACTCGGTAAAGTTAATAGAAGTGTTTTATAAGAAGTTATGGAAGTATTATAAGAAGACTCATAGAGACAGTCCAGCCACTTATCATGGTAGATTTATCAGCTATCTTTCGAAGATTATCCTTTAAATTTGGTAAGGTCAAGCCCTATTATGAAGTTTAACAAGATTTGATGTTTTCACCAGGTTCTCTAATATCTTTATGCAATAAATAATAGATTAATTTTTCTAACCACACAAAATAGAACCTCTAGTCTGGAGATTGCTAGTCTAACAACAAAATTAGTACTCAATATGAAGATGTAGACATCAGAAAACTGCCAAGTCATTTGTTTTAAACCCTCATGTGCCTTGCTCACATCATACATATTTTGTTTATGTTACATTACACCAAGAATACTGTAAATCTTTGATGGTTTTCTGTATCTGGATTACAATTTTTAACTTATCATGAAATAGGCAATTTATAGATGACTTGAATGTTTGAATGTTTATGACTAAATGCTGACTTAATTTCATGTACAAGTTCCCCCACTTTAGCATAGGGGCACTTTTAATATTAAGGTTAAATTAAATTAAATGGATTCAATAAAAATTTTCATTACAAAACAAATATTTCGACTATGTCACATGTGTCAAATTGACTTGTACCTATGAAGTAAGTTGAAGATGGGTTAGACCCTATCCATGGATGAGGAGGATTGGGTGCTTGAGATTCCGATCAGCGACTAATGTAACTCTTTCAGTCGTGCATTTTGATGTCTTCTGAACAACTTTTGCTTAAGAAATTTTTTAATTTGGCCCTTAAATTTTGAGATGAACACATCTTTTTAGGTTTGGTCCTACTAAAGATATTAAAAGATTCAAAATTTCCTCTGCAAGATAGAAAACAAGAGAGATGAGTTTGAACATCTATTTTCTAGAGTGAATTAAGATGGGGGCCAACGTTCATTTAGTAGGTCTATACTTTCCATGCGAAGTTATATTTGTTAACAGACTTGAAGGATCTGATTAAAATCTTTCTTAACTATTGACCACACCTTTACTTTTCACATCATCTCTGTGGCCACTTTTTCCCTTTTTTATATCACAGTTTAAAAAAAAGAAGGGGACTGGGCTGTTGGTTAACTGATGGTTTGGATTGTTTCTAGTTTATTTTTTGCAGTGCCTGAAATGTACATGTGAAACAAAATAATTGTCTGAATTTTCTATAGCAGAATCCTGGTAAATTAGGAAACCACACAGTCAACTGTTTTTTTACATGCCTTAAAATTTTAAAACTCTAAGGGCTGACTGGTATCTTGAAAAAGGTAGGATTTGCTTATGGTTGGAAATATCTCGTTCTACTTTCAAAGAAGTGCATCTTGACGTCAGCTTTTCAGAAAACGTCTTTATATTGAAAAAATCGCCTTCTTGACATACTTATAGGATTGTTAAATGTTTAAACATGAAGGTATAGTGGTAGGTTTCATGTTGAGCTCATTTTGGATGAGTAGCAGTTGTCGTTATCATCAAGCATTGTCGCAAAATGCATGCATGGAGAAGTAACAGATGTGAAAGTTTCTCATAACCATTGTGTGGCACTGCGGACTAGTATGCAAGATGATCTCTACTATATTTTAGCTTGTTTTATTCTTTATCTTCAAGACAGTGTCTTTAAGCGTTTGTCCTTTCCCCGACGCTCCCTGATATGCAGATGACGTTCCAGTACGCAGACTACATGTATGTGTACTGAGCTATCCAGCTCACTGAGGCCATCTGTTGTAACCTAGCGGCTGCAACAGGTGCAGAATGAGAATCAAACCAGAAAAGAAATCGGCGGTTCTGTTCTCCACCAGAAGTCCACTGCATTGGTGAGATGATCTGACGAATCTTAGGATCTTGGAAGACAGTTGACCTGGAGAGCACATATTAATAAGGTGATAACAATAATGAAGGCAGCTCTCTCTTGCATTCTGGCAGTCGATGATCCACCAAAAATAGGCTGCTCTTCTACAGGACCGTGATGTACATCACTAAAACACACATCAACAAACTCCAGGACATCTAGAATCGAGTCTCAAAGTTAGTTTTTGATATTCTCAAGTTCCAGGAGTCTTCCACTATGAGGTCGGCAGAAGCGCCCATCACAATCGTCCAAAGATTCTGATCTCTCCATAAGAGGGTACGGAAGCGTTCTGTCTGGTTTACCACTATCCACGCCATGTCATATCAAGAGGACTGGGGTTAGAGGCTGGATCGACCCAAGGCCTCCGATTTCGCTAGTGAAGTTAACGCCACATCCACTAATTTTTTTGGAGTGGAGATAATAGTGAGGGATAGGTCTCTAATTTAGCAAGTAGTTAATCTGAATTAACAATTATTTGGAATATTTATTTTTTTCAATCTTTTGGTGTTGTAATTTTTCTGTTGATACTTGCAGAACTAGAGACTTCACTTACATTCAATTAAACGCCAAATTGTTTGAGAGAACATTTATTTGAACTATTTTCAACACAACTAACAAGTAAACAGGCGTGTGACAACGAGGCGAGCTTTCGCAAGCAAAGCGGTCGCATGTACGCAAAATACAATTGGGAAAAGCGTTCAAATTTAAACAAAACGATAACAAGGAACTCGATCAAGTGTCGCTAACGCTGACGTCTTATTTTGGCCTCGCTCTGATGGTACAACACTGCGCGGAAAACAACAAGGCCGGCTCCTAGTACCCAGAGCACTTTTGTTAATTTAAGTGAGCTTCAACCAGGTTTTGATCGAGATGGCGCGCACCTCCACCAAAACGCGGTTAACGGCTCGTGCGTCTCTACAAGCTATTTTTGCTGCTTATTACGAACGATTGGATGATGGGTGGGTGGCGCGGTGATCCTCGCTTCCGATGACGATGAGAGGTGATGGCTTCTGTACATGGGCTGCCGCGAGCGCTTTGCCTAATAACCCAACTTTTTCAAAGCCTTGAGGTCCACATCTTTGTAGTAGTCCTCACTATTAAAATAAATATATTATTTCCAGGAGCACAAAGTTTCGATTAAAGTGTGTTTTGGAGCTGAATCAGACTATTAATTTGTCAAAGATACCATGGACCACATAAAGTTCTTCTTTAGACCTATAAATCAAATTTTTTGCCTTCAGTTAGATCGGAAAGTTCAGTTTCTGGAAACTATTACTTATAGCAATTGCTGAACAAACCATTTAGAAAATCTAAATGATCTTGAACGTGCTCGCCAATTTTCTTCTGGAAGAAATTGCCTTACCGAACTGTAGATTTTTCCTGTCACGTGGAACAAAAAGAAAGGCGTGCGGTTGTTTCGTTTGTGCAAAGTGAAGATAATTAAGTTTCTTCAAAAAAACTGATCAACAAGAGATACTTACCAACTACCACATAAGAGCTATTATTTCGGTTTAAAGAGTTACTCAATCCATACTAGTGGTGACAAGAAAGGAAAAGTTGTTACCTTTAGTGTAAAGAGGTGCACCAGTGTCCCCTTCCACATACCCACCTAAGGTGTGATATTGTAAGTTAAAGTACCCGAAGAGACGCACACGTGAACCAAATGTCATTAACACATACCAGTGCATAAATGTGGTTAATCCACTTCTGTTAGAAGGAAACAAACACGGATATGCAATAATCAAAGTCCGAAGTTCTAGAAAGTAGTTGTTTATTAATTATACACAAATATTGTTTGTACCGCAAGGAGAATAGGCAGGTTTTGAATAAACATAACGTTCGCACTCGCAAACACAATTTTTAAATTAAGTTTAACTATTATTAATAAGATAGGAACGGAGTGTCAGTCGGCCAAGCGGATACCCCGATTAACTAAATAATGTAGCTACTAGTAATTAAATATGGGCGGTATCCCAGTCGCCCGAGTGACGCCCGCCGGAAGATTGAGGTGGTTAGGTGATGAGGTTATGGATTTAATTATCCGCGGGCTCTGGGGCGCTGCGCGTTGCCGGAGCTGGCCTGGGCTTGCTCGGGGGCCTGGAGGCGGCCTGTGGGGCTGACCGCGAGGAGCCGCTGGGGCTGAGACCTGCCAGGAGTTCGCTCTTGCGGATGCTCTTGAGGTCCAGGTCACCGTAGTAGTCCTCGCTGTGAACGCCATCAATTGGTTTTGCTTAGCTTTCAGATTTGCGGGAAGGCGAAGTAGGGACGGGTCAATTTTGAAAACGATTTTCGACCATCAGAAGTTTTGATGCCAGACCCCTTGCTCGGTTCAAAGTATGAGGAGTTAAGCTCTTTTCAAACGCAATAAATTTTCAGGAGAACTCGTTAGCCACAAGTACCATAGGTAAGCGACAGAGACGTGCTGGACATGGCGCAGACAAAAAGCGTTAGAAAGTGAAACGACGCCGCAATAATCGCCAGATTATCAGCGGGTCGTTTCGTCAGCATAGTTTGAAAGCGTTAGGGTTTAGAGGCAGGCTTACCATCCAGGGACATCCTCGGGATCCTCGCAGTTGCCGGTGCCGTCGGCATCTCCGATCTTGAAGACGGTTCCGATGGGGCAGCCGTACTCGCGCGGCACTCCCTCTAGGCAGATGTAGTACTTTCTGCAGTCATCGGGGTGAGCGTGGCGGGAGAAGGTACCGGAGTTGGTGATCTCTCCCGGGGCGGGGCAAGAGAATCCTCCAGCTACCTCTGTTGGAGATGCGAGTTTGAGAGTAAGGTCATGTCGGGCGGTCACGCCTGCGTACCTTCATTTTTGCATTCTGGGACTTGGTCGGCCCACATGCAGACGCGGGCTTCGCGGTCGTAAGCCAGGCCGGGAGAACACTGGTAGCGGGAGGCTTCTCCGTTCCAACAGTTCCAGAAGATGTCGCACTTGCTCTCGTCGGCGAAGATGCCGTAAAGACGCGCACAGTGCGATGTGGAAATTGGAGGTTCTGTAGTGCAAAGCGGAGTTGGTCTCGGTTGGGGGGAGGGGGGCTGAGGAGACCTTACCTAATTCTGTTCTATCCCCACAGTCTACGTTATGGATGTAATCGCAGTTTTCGGTCAAAAACTTAGGATCACTGGCATCGAAGGCGAGACCGTTTCCGCAGGTTTTCAGTTCCGCGGCGTTGTTGTCGCACTTCCAGTATTTATCACAGGATTTGTGGTGTGGGTAGAAACCGAAATCGTCGGGGCATTTGAAGTTTTCTTGTCCTAAGGCTGGAAAAGAGCGGTTCTACGGTTAGCAGCGGCGGGGCGGTTTGGTAACGGTTAAAGCCGCTCCTCGCTCGAGAAATGAATCAGCCGTTGCGTTCCCAAGCGGCGACACTCCGGAAGATTGGCGCGAGGCGGTACCAAGGCCGGGTGGCGATCGCGCGCCAGAAAAAGCCGCGGCTGGCTCTCAGCTCGCCTTCTGCGATGAAAACAAAGCTGGGCCGAATTCGGGCAAGAAAGGCTGGGCGTGGTGGGCATTTGCATGCCCAGTAGGTGAAAGACCGCGATGTGGGGCACTTTTCAAATTCGCTTTTGCTGGAAGTGGGTGATAAAAACTAGCTCCGCACCAGATATGAAATGCTGGGTGGTCGGCTGGGCTCCGTGGCGCAACCGAGCTCGGGTTACCTTTTCTCCACGTCACTGCGACCGGAGCAGATTCCACTTTCCATTTTTCCCCGTTACGCACTTAAGGTCAGACCTTTTGCCGCGGCACCGTTTGGGTTATGCAAATTGATGCATCATTAAGGCTGATCTGAAACTGGAACGCACATGTACGATCTGACCCCCCCCTCCACGAATGTGGTGCGTATTTTTGATACAATTTCCTTCTGTTCGAACCGCCAGCTAATTACTACCGAGTTCCCAATACAGAAACCTGAAATGTAAAGTCGCGACGGCTTATGAAATCGTATACTTGCGAAGGTGAGCTAGAAAGACCGCTACTTAATAGAGAAACAGTCTCGTAGAATGTATGCTATACAGAAAGACCACTCGAAACCACAGGTGAGTGGTAAGGTCACGTTATTGAAAATTTGCTCTATTTAAATTTGCATGCCGTACAAGCCGGGCTTTTTGCGCCAATGAGTGACTTTGACCTTTTCGCCTCTTCGGGGCCCTCCTGTGTCCTTTTGGCGCTTTTGGTTTCCACAAGAGCAGAAGGGAGAAATCCGCGGGTTACACGACCTTTGCGTCTCGCTGGAGCGCAAGTGTTTTGTTTTTCACACCTACTCGCCGGACAATCCCATGTTAGCATTCTTGTTCAAATACATCACACCGTCGAATTCCACGCCTTAGAACCATAGCGGTCTTACTTTCGCGCCTCTGGCACCGGCTGTCCATTGTTGGACTTCCTGCGCCTTGAAAGGGAACGCTTTAATACAGCCAAGGTCAGTTATGCACCCAAAAGCCCAGCTTCCTCCTCAACACCTGTTGCAACTTTTCTCATCTCGTTCTGAAAGCTGCAAGCTGCAGTTTCGAGCATAAATCAGCCATACGGCTGGCGAAGCTTTCTAGCTAAGATCAGTCCGATGGTCCTTACGTCCCAGATACAATTCGGCGTGGTGGCGTACGAGTCCAATTAGCGGCCTCGGTTGCTTTCTTTCACAGATCGTTGAACCAGAAGCCATTTTAGCCGCTAAACGGAATAATTAGTTGCAGTTTAAGTGAACCGCTTTCTAATGGCTTTTCGTCAAGGAAGGTTATCAGATAAGCACGGACTTTTCCGTCCCGGCGGCAAGGCCGCCGCTATGGGATTTGGGGAGCCTTGGTGCCCAGAGGGCGGGCGTGTGCCGCGATCACCCGCTTGCACACAACCGGTGAAAGCAGCCGCTATTTTATAACGCGCTAATGGGAGCAAGCGTGTCGCTTTTTATGCGCGGTTATTAAATTTAGTGGTAAGCGCTCGTGGCTGAAAAAATCGCGCAATAAGGAAAGGTTAACGGCGGTGCCCTGATGGTTACGTAAAGTCCGACTCGATTCCCCAAGTGATCTAAGGGAACCCCCCGGAAAGCTGAACTAATTAATCTAAGAGATAACATTTTTGGAAGGACGTAGATAACTGACTAATTTAGGGAGCTGGTAAATTAGCAAATTTATATAATCAAATTCCTGCTTTCTTTTACGCACTCGTAATTGTTATGCTTGCACTTTTAGATCAAAAGTTACGTAATTCGTGTTTTAATTAAATAATTTATGCTAGTAATTGTATAACTCATAATGGACGGAATATTTCCTACCCTGTATATATGAAACAGCTGCCCTCCTACAGATCTACAGATTCTTTGTATTTGAACTACTGGGGCAGTAGATACTTTCACGCGGGCGCCGTCCATGTTTAGCCAAGCAGGAAAGCAGCTGCCATAATGTAGTTACGAATTGATATGAGCGCCGAAAAAATCGACTGGGATACCGAGATACTGCAGCGAGCAAATGCACGCATAAATACCAGCCGGCAATCCGGCACAGAATGCTGCAGCGCCGGTGAAAGGAAGCTGAAAATCCAATCATTTTCAGTTCGGCGGATTGCGCCCCTTTTTGCGCGAAGGCGCGCCGCCTCGAATTCAGAGGTAAGAAACGCGCGTTCTGCTTTCTTCGCGGCGCCGGCACCGCTTTGCACAGGCCTGGCAGTGACCTTTCCCGAGCAGGAAACGGGGATTTGCAACAATTTTATGTTAAAATGCGCCGCGCAAAAATTGCAGCGGTTGGCCTTCGAATTCTTGCCGGAGAACAATTCCGCGGCGCGCCGTTCCCGGGGCCTGTCCGATTCGACGGACGACGGCGCTGCCCGGTGGATTGGGCAATTCGACGCCGATTTGCATACTCGCATTGCGGTATTGCATAATGAAGCATTTCGACTCTGTAACCTTCATTGCAGCAATTATTCCGTTCCCTTAAATTGCGACAGAACCCCCTGCGGGCGCGCAGTCCCCGCTGGTACACCTGCAGTTGTATCGCCTAAGCTGGCATCACTTTCGTGCAGAAGAAAACGAAACGCGCGAGCTAATCGAATCGGTGGATGCGCCGTGTGCTCCAGTTGCCGATCTAATTCTCTAATCCCCCCCATGCGCTCGCATCCGAAGCTCCACACGCGGGTAATTTATGCCGCACGAAGACTCTCACTTGGGACCTCAATAGGAGCCTCGACCATATGAAAACTCGTCATCCAGTTTGAGAAAAATCTGAGGACAAGAAAATGGCCGACCCGCACACTGAATTAGGGTTCGGAAATTCAGAAGCGTGCAGAAGGAGGTGGCGCTACGATCGCGAGATGCAGTTGCAGTACTGCACGGCAAGATTGTCGAAGGAACATAAAATAAGTAATCGGGCGAACGTTTGCCCCCCTAATTGTGAACACGATTATTGCCGAAAAAATTGCTATCTTTATTTATTGGTTTTAATTTCAAGAAAGTGCCCCTGAAGTGGCTTAATTTTATTTAGCCGACTGTTGACTGTGAGAAGTTAACATCGTTTGGGCTTCCTCCAGAATTTCCAAAGCAGTTTTTCAGTTCTGCTCCAAGAAAGCCGCGCGATGTTAACTTCCGACTCGCCAAATTCACAAAACGACGCGCATCCTCGCACACCCTGGTCCTAAGCGCGCACATCCGCGTAGGTGCGAAAAGGCACTGTACATACCAGCAGATGTGAGTGCACCGAGCACTAACAAACACACGAAGCTCTCCATTGTGCTCACTAAGTATACGTATAACTGTCGATTTGCAGGCGGCCTCCTTACTTTATACCTACCGTTGGTAGTCCCCCCGCTTGTCGATCTTTCTGGTATAGCTTTCCTGGGCCCGCGCCGGCATTGGGAAAGCATCGTGCATTCTGCAGCCCATGAAGTCTGCAGCGCGTCGGCTATGCAGCCGCGCCTTGCTCGGCGAGATCATCTCGTCGCTGCATTTTTCAGTCGTCTCCCAAGGAACCGGGACCAGCGGGGAAACCTCAATGGCAGCCAGATAGATGGATGTATGCGTGCCGGTGCAGCGCTAAAGATCATTTCCGCCATGGGCGCGTCCTTGGGCGGCTAAATAATGCACCTGCACACCACATTAACTGGCCGTTAATGAGATACGAAGACAATGCTGTTCACACTCTATTTCGTACACAACTCGTTAATTATCTCAGTTTTTCTACGTGTCAGTTGCAACAACCACTGAACTAGATTTCTGGTTTCATTCAGACGTTCTAGTGCATGGGGTTGCAAACCATTGGAGATAACTTGTATATGACCTTTACACTAGACGCATATCTGAAAGAGATCCCTGAATCTATGAAATTTTGGAAGGAATCACAGCAACTTGAGGATCAATTGGAGGCCGATAAACAAGTGAAACATTTGCTGGATTGCTTTAAAATTTTGTTCAACATTTAAACATTTTAAAGTTTAAAAAGATTCAATCGGTACTCCCCTTTATATGTTGGAATATGGTAATAGGAGTTTTTGATATAACATCACCTTGGTCATACCTTTGGTATAGGCTAGTTTTGGTCTAGTTTCGGGACTCCATGGAAATTTGGAGGGAGTTTCCAACTTGAGAGGTCAATTGGGGGGTGATGAAGAAGTTAGATACTCGTTGGACAGTTTTTGTATCTTTGCCGATCAGCATTTAATCATTTACGAATCAAAATATTATTTTTTATTTTTAAATAATTTAAATGGTTGGGAATTCTAAGGGGGTTGATGGATCTGGTATTTTTCTTTTGGTGTTGGACTATGGTAATAAGACTCTAATTTAGCATCACCTTTCCCATTATATCTCTAGCTTCGAATAATTTTGGTCCGATTTAGGCAGTCGATATTAGTCGTCTGAACTTGGCCGAATTTTGGAAGGAGTCAAAGTGCAAGTTGGAAAATGTTTGAAGCTTTATCCATCAAAACTGATTCATTACGGTGATCGTCTTCTAACTCATTTCCGATTTGGGAGTTTTAGCCATAAGGTTTAAGTGAAATCATTTTTAATTTCTTTGTTGAAGAGGATTGGCAGAGCCGGTATTCTCCTTTGTATTTGAGTACGGTAATATGAGCTTCTGACGTAACATCACCTCGATCATACCTTTAGTTTTTAGTAATTTTGGTCTAGTTTAAGGAGTCGATGTAAACCCTCTGAAATTTGGGAAGAAGGCAAGAAAAGTAGAGAGTCAAATATTTATTGGGCTGCTTTTGAAATTTTGCCCATCAACATTTCCCAATTTGGGGATTTGGGTCCTGTTTTGAAACTTAATTTACTTTAAAATTTAGCTTTTTAATCATTTGGAAGGTAAGGATTCTAAGAGGAACAATAGAGCTGATATTTTTTCCTTTGGTTGGTGGAATATGGGAATAGAATCTTCTGATGTTACATCACCTCGGTCGTACCTTTCGTTTGAGTAATTTGGTCTATTTTAGGGAGTTAATATACTTTAGACCCTCTGGAGAAATATTGGAAGGAGCCAAAACAACTTGAAGGTCGATAAACAAGTCAAACATCTGTTAGACTGTTTTGAAATTTTATTCAACATTTCTACATTTTAAAATTTAAAAAGATGAAACTGGTACTCTCCTTTAGATATTGGAATATGGTAATAGGAGCTTCCGATGTAACATCACCTTGGTCATACCTTTGGTATTGACTAATTTTGGCCTAGTTTCGGGACTCCATGGAAATTTTGAGCGAGTTTCCAACTTGAGAGATTGATGAAGAAGTTGAATACTTATTGGATAGTTTTTGTGTTTTTGTCAATCAACATTTAATCAAGAAGATGAGAATTCTAAGAGGATCTATGGATCCGCTATTCTTCTTAAGGTGTTGGAGTATGGCAGATAAAGCTTCTGATGTAGTATTACGTCGGCCATACCTTTAGTTTTTCAGTAATTTAGGTGTAATCAGGGAGTCTGGGAAATTTTAGAAGGAGTTCATACAAATTGACGGTCGATGGTCAAGTCAGGTGTTTACTGGGGCGTTTTTGAAATTTTGTCTACCAACATTTATTGACCGCGGTGGTAGACTTTAGGAGTTTGAAGTGTGGGTTTTTATTACGTTAACATTCTAAAGGGGTCGACGAAATTCTTTATTTCATACGTTTGATAGATCGTTTTCTCTGTTTATCTTCTCACAAACTTTCACACTTCTCTAGAGCGAACAGTTGTGCTTTCGACTGTCTTCTGGTTTGGGACATGAACCGCAACATGTCGACATGGTTTTCGGCGTGATTAGTGTTGTCAGTAGTCCTTTACTACTATTGTTATTTATAGGCGTTTAGTTCTCTTGGTTTAGAAAAATGAAGAAAATCTCCACTTATTTATGAGTGATGATAACTTAGAGGGGGCAAAATGTTAACTCAAGTATACCAGCAACATCCAGTATTGTTACTTTCTACATTTTTCAACTTTACTTTTCTGTGAATATTGAGATTTTTAATTGCATTCTGATCAATGACTTCTTTTAACTTGGAGTTATATTTAACCTCTTTAAGCAATAGCTCTTTAAGTTTGCTGGTTTGAACTCAGTAACTGGCCGGATCTGACATTCTCTTTCCCTAATTTTGTCTTCATACTGGATATTACGCTTTTCAATACCAATCTTTTCCGTTTCTAATAGCTCGATTATTGTAAAAATTACGTACCTTTTATTGAGAGATCTTCTTTTTGTCTTTCTTCCGTTGTAGACTTCTTGTCAGAAGCGTCGTGACCCAAGAACTACTTGTTCTGCATGCTTCTTTCTACGATGTTTCGCCATCGACTTGTGGCCTGTTCGATAGTATAGCCGGCGACCTTTTTGATCTGGTTCGTCTACCGTTTTGGTGATCTTTCGAGTCTGAATTTCTTCGCTGAATTTGGCCAAAGTTTATTGTAATTCTTCTGTAAATATTTGGATAATCTTGTAGATTCTTGGATTTCTTCAGTGATGGACACAATAGTTCTTCTCTCCGCCCATGACACTCCGAGTAATCTTCGCCAGCACCATAGTTCGAAGGAGTCGATTCGTCTGGAGTCCATTTTTCGCATTAGCCACGTTTCTGAAGCATAGAGTAGTATGGAAAATACTAGCGTTTTCATATGTTTTCTTTTATTACGATCAGCCCAATTTTTATTTGGTTTTGTAACAGTGCTTCTGGCTATTTATATGCGTCTTCTAATTTTAGAGGTACAATATACGTGATTAGTAATCAAGGATCCCAGATATATGTAATGATTCACTATCTTGCAGTTATAGATACGTCTAATCTTAGGTAGATTTTGTTCTCTTCTGTCAACTGTCATCACTTTGCTTTTTTTCATAGTTAATCTTCAATCCAAGTTTACCACTTTTCCGATTAGTTGTGTTAGTTCATCAACATTGTTAGCAAAGATAGCCGTATTATCGGCATACCTTAAATTATTTATTTTAACTCCGTTGAACTGTTAGCAGCAGAGTAACAATAAACACGTATTCTGTGCTATCTACGCAGTTTATATATTCTTTACTATTTTTATAGATTCCATTATCTCGACCGCCAGCTGCCCGAAGACGCAATCACTGTTCAGCGAGCCCGCCAACTGTTATCGTTTAAACAGTAAGAGATCTCTTCGTTACCTGTGTGAGGCGGATCCACTTTTGCAGGATTAGAAGCTATCAAACCGCCCCTCCGAAAAAGCCAATTTGGACAGACACTGTCTTGACTGTATTGGTAAGTAGTGTATTATTACTTTCATTGTTCATTACAAAACGCTTTTTATAATTAATTTTATTTTTGTCTATTTAAACCAGATTGTTGCAGCAAGTGCAAAATTTCTTGACAACAAATAAAAGTTAAGTAACTATAATTTACGCCGATTACATTACAATAACGAACAGAAATAATTTTTAATTCGTCATTATGTCAACATTAAGCGTTTTCTATTTTTTTATATGAGATTTTGTAAATAATAATGAAAAGTTTATAGTTGCATGTGTAACGTTACTGCATTTTTTAATAATTTGGCTGTAACGAGATGCACCAATTAAACAAAATTACCGCCATTTGAGTAATTTTTGAAAGAAAGTAGCTAGTCCTTCGTTAAAATTTGTTCACCAGCTGTTGTATCAATAATGAAAGTGGCAGTGTTGTTTACATATAATTCGAATTATTTTGATAGCTGATGTAATATTTCACATTTTTTTCTAAAGGCGTGCTGAAGTCAATGTCTTCGTTGATTTACACGTGTGAAATGCAAAAAGAAAAATCTATTTTTATTTTTCACTTACTAATCAGACATTTCCGGCATATCTTTTCTAAAAATGGTTATAAAACTTTTATTTCGTTTATTGCAGCCTAAGTTTTTCGAAAATGATTATAATTTGTACTCTAATTGGTGTCGGTTGCTGTCATTTCTGGTTTGTGGATAACAGTAAATCGCAGATACAAAAATATTACCAAACTATTGTGTCGTGAGTCGATTATATCATTGCTTAAACACTAGTGTCAGTAAAAGTATTGTCAATATTTGTTTATTGAGATATGGATGATCAGTATCTCCAGGGAGAATTGATAGTCACATCCTCAGACTCTTTGGATGGTGGTCTTGAATTTGAGATACTTGGTGCTTTTTTTGGACACTCTATTGTAACTCTATACCAAGTTTTTTTCTTTTCCAAGTTTTTGTTAAAGCATGTGAGAAGAGGATCTGATGGTCTTCTTTCTATGAGGTTGTATAAGAACATGTATGATACGTAAGAGGTGAACACACGGAAATTTTTCTTTAAGCAAGTCATTATTGAAAGTTAGCAGTAACTGAGACAGTCTATAAGATGTTTTTGTTCTTGGGAGTTTAGCTATTTCTTCATAAATTTGACTAGAAATATGTTAGGAAAAATTACATGTTTTGATTTATCGCATGCTCCCACAGAAATCGGCAACTCAGATACTTGTGAAGTCCATGCTTTCGAAAGTTTTCTAAACTTTTCTAAACGAGAAGGGTGTAAATTCAAATTTGCAATTACCGAAAGAACGTAAAATATTTTTTGGCTGAAAATTGAACTCATGCTTTGTTTTGGTCTGAACTACTTGTTTACCAAATTTGATATCAACCAGAGCTTTAGTTTTTGAGTTATCGTGATGACAGACACACACAGAGACGGGATTGTAATCTCATTAACTACCTCTTAAGCGTTAGCACATTTTCGGTAGTTAACAAGCGAGATTATTGTGAAGCGTGCTGTTTGTGGTGGGGATCAGAGATATTATTGATTAATTTTGCGTTAGGAAGGTTTTTCTCAACCAAATGATTACTGCTCACATTGTAGATGAAAACGAGTAATTTTTCATACCACACATATCCATTACCACCAAAAAGCTGCTTCTACGAGTGGTAACCTTCTAAAGCATGCTGTTTGTGGTAGAGGGTATCGGGGATGTTACTGATTAGTTCTAAATCATTACTAATGGTTACCAGTAGTCTTCTTACCACTGTTCGAACTGGCTTATTTGTTGGTAATGGTAATTTCATGTATAGTATAATCCCTCAAAAATCAGCAACAAACACTATAGAGCCATAAAAAACACACTTTATAAGGATCTTGCTTATTATTCTTTGAGTCACGCACTAAAAGTTCAGATGCTTTTCCAAAGTTGTACCAGAAACTTCGGCTACTATTGCGTGTTACGGAGAATATAAGGCGAGATCTTCATAAAACGATTTAAGAACGTTTTTCTTAACCAAGTCATTACTGAAGGTCGCCAAGATTGTTCTTCTTATTGTTTGAAGCAGCTTTTTTAATGATAATGGATAGGTATGGTAGGAAGCGTTACTCGCAATTTTATGTTACGTAATCCCTCAGAAATCAGTAACTAATACGGTCCATGAGATGTTTTGGTTTTTGGGATTATCTTTTCCCTTCGAATAAATCCTAATTTTTAACTTATTTGATGAGCAATGTGCTATTTGCTGTTTTCACCTCACCCAGATCTGTTCCAATCCTTCTCGCTGTCTCTTCAAATCCCTATCGTGTTTTTATAGATGCCACAGAATTATGCAGTTTTTTTTTTATCCAGCTCTTCTACTTCAAATAAATAAGGCCCGAACGGAGTCCTTTCTTGTTTATTTAATATATCATCAATACACGGTAAGATCTGCAAAAATTAACTTGAACTGCCAAAAGAATTGTTTTACAAATCGAAGACAATCTCTAAAAAGGAGTAAAGGAAAAATTACATCAAGACTTTACTGTAAAATATTATTCAGCAATTTTTGATCAACTTATAGGTTTTAGGAGTACTAAAGATTATTACTGGAAGTTTTGGGTCAAGTAGAGGCAAATCAGGAAGCTTGTAGCAGGAATTATCTAGGTTTTTCAGTTTCTTTTTGATGATCAGGATTACGAAGGCGGTTTCATATGCCAGTGGTCTCGCCGATTGTAAACCTTATACAGGAGATCATAAATTAACTCTGAATAATTCGTCATAATAGTCACTATTGACTACTGTAGGGAGAGAAAAAAATTTATATCAATAATTGACCGAAAATCATGTGTTCAATAATAGATAGAATCCTGTAAGAATACCCATCCTACTTTCAGCTACTCCTAAGTGGACAAGGACCGTTATTCATATGAGGAATAAGCAAATGTGATTTATATATGTGGACAAGTGAATATAAATCATTAAAAAGGAGCACAGATTTATCAGGAAACATATATTTACTGAAAATAACGGAATCACAAAACTTCTGTCTGTTTGGTGGTAGGGGTGAATATGGAGGGCTTTATGTACCTGAGTTGGAAGAACGTGTGAAGATAACCTCAGTACAAGATCTAGGCTAGTGACTTACAAACGTGTTGAGTGTCTTACAAGAGATTCTCTTATAAGAACGATATCATCAACTTCTACAATAACCATAGAATGGTTGAAGTTTATTATCAGCGGCGGTTTAGAATGAATATTTGGACTGGAATTATTGGTAGTCACCTAGTTGGATTAGTACAATTCCTGACAGATCGTTTGCTTTATTATTTAAAGATGTGCCGTTGGCAGTAAGATAGGTCATGTGGCTACTTTAGTTTTAACGTTTGTAAGTATATCAATAATCAGAGGTTGTCTCACTGTATGGACCACCTGGTCACGGGTCTTAAACCCCTTTGACTTTTACTTGTGTGGTCACTTAAAAAGTGCTATATTTTTCGAGTAAATACTCATGTGCAGATACTTGAACAACGTTTGGAAGATTTGTAGGGGTGCGTCAATCGAAAATTTAGTTCTTTTCAGTGTTACGTTAGCCAGTATCTCAATGACAGCTTTTCTGACAGATTGGTTGGACAACATGGTCCTGTTGCGTGGTCCTCCCGGTTATTGAACTTAAAGGTTCTCGAGTCACTTTAAATACATCGTATTTGTTGAGCTGGATTCCGATGTGCAGACGTGATGTTATTTGGATACAATCCGAATTATTTGATTGGGTAAATCTGTGAAGCCATACTTTGGGGAGGGGTGACGACTCTTAGAATACTTACTCTGAAATTGTCGGAAATAACTGACCAAATGTTGTCCAGTCTGATGTGCATTTATGGACATGCTCATATGAATTTTTGTTTTATTCCTACCAGGGATTATGCCCTGCAGTTTGTTCATTTAATTAATGTCTACAATGGATAAAGATGACTTCCACACCTTTGTACAGGGTGACTGGTTTAAGTGATATTTTGGAGTCATCACCTACGTTATGGACAAAGTCAGATATCACATTATTCTTTTTTTAATCCAGGCTATTCTCTTTTGTTTCCAACTATCTGCTATTCACTTGTTTGGCTGCATATGTATAGTATTTGTACAAGCTTGTTATAACCAGAAGCGTTTGCTGTTCTTCTGCCTTGAAATATATTGAACGTCAAGTATTTGAATTTTAGAACGCAGTGCAGTTGGTTAATTCGAATTTTAGGGCGTTCACTAAGATGTGAACCAACGATTCTATGATTGAATAATACGGCCGCAATACTTGATTAACGAGTTATTTGAAGCAAAAACCCAACTTTTCGTTATTTCGGCTTAGTTAATGCTGTTTAGCAACATGCACAGAATAATTATTGCTCCATATGCTCGAAAGTGCACCAGTTGTGTGTATTTTTCATTTCGGCTAAATATTTTTCGAGCGCTATCACTTATTAGCTGATATCCCCGAGTTTGTAAATATTTTATGCTTTTGTGAAATCCTTATTACTAATGCAATTACGCAAAAATTTCTACAATATTCTGTAGAACTACGAAAGTTTTATGGCGGCCTTGCTAATTGCGACGTTTTGCCTTGTACTTTCTATTATGTATTGAGTATTGTTTAAATGACAAGTCTTTTCGCATCACCCAAAAAAGTTCTGTTGGTGTTTCTCGAATGGTACTCTAATTGCACATCACTTACCAAATCCCTAATTAATCCTCCGACAATGCCATTGACTTTTAAACGAGCAGTGCTTTTAACGTAGACGCGAAGGACACGCGCGGCTTTTTCATCTGTTGGGTTTGGAGCAGACTTGCGGTTGATTTTCTTTCGCCGCCGTTCTTGCGTAGACAAAGCCCTAACTTTCTACCACTCCCATCTGCACGAGTGCTTTGGTCTTTTCACTCTAGCAAAGTCTTAATTAGCTACACATTCAAAGCGTAGCCCGCAGCCTCGAAGTGGATGTTAGTGGTTCGACCACACCAAAACGAGAACAAGAGTGAGAAGAATAAATGCGCCGTGACATTGCTTGCAATTTATTGGTCGTGGCGGTTTTGGAGCAGACTCAGCCCGAACCTGGACGCGTTTTTTGTCGAATTCTCATCTCGTGGAAGGTTACTCGATCAAGGTGCTCCAACAATTAGCCGGAGTTTTTAATGAGATCAAGACCAAGCCAATCCTTCTTCGGTGACATTGCGCGTGGCCAGCTCCTGCGTGTTTTCTCGAGGAATTTCCTCTGCTGCGTCCTCATAAGTTAGCTCAACACGCACTGACTGCAGCAGGAGAAAACGCCGAAATAGATAATTTATGCACTGTGCGCGTGATCACCTGTAATTTCTAATCCGTATAAGCAGAGCATGCAGGCGTTTAAATGCACAGTTAGCGCTATTTTAAGAATGTCGTTTCTAACTGCTTCCTGGCATTGTGAAGAAGTAGGTGCAGATTCGCAGATCTGCGCCCTAGGTTGCTTTGTAAGCTTCTCCTGCTTTTTGTTGTAAGATGTCGTTTTAGATAGCAGCGCCGTGGAAAACAGTCGGCAGATCTTCATCGCGTTATGTAACAAGCTGCGACTATAATCTGGGAGCAACCGCAGCAGTGCAACTCGTCTCGGTGACTAGCTCTTGCATGGTGGAAATCGTATCTGATGGAACTCACTTTGTTTGTTTTTCCATGTTTGTTAAATAACTGAGTAGGTTTCTTAAACAGCCATTAAGTCTTCTCAATGTGGTTTTTCCAAATTTAGTTGGAGACGTGTAGGTCAAGGTTGGAGTCAAGAGCGTGTGGGGTTGTCAGTTAGGGAAACGCTAGCTGGATGTAGAGGGTACTGGGGACTAGAAAGAGGTAGCCAGAGGTAGTCAGGAGTTGAGTTGAAGTAGTACTTCAGTTGGGCTGTAGCGTTTGAAGAATTAACTATAGTTGAAGATGGTGTATGTCGAAATAGTTACAACGAGGTTCTGTTGACTGAGAAATAAAATGCTCTTACTACCTATCAATTACGGATGGAGGAGATAACATTTCTTAGGATGAGTAATCGTCTGTAAAAGAGAGTGAACCAACAATTGATCAACTACACGAAGATGCTGAAGGCAACGAAAAGCCACTACATTAAAGATGCTCATGTATATCCCTAGAACAATTACGATGTCCAATAAAAATGAAGTAGTTTTTAAGAACAAACAGGGGAGGACATTCACGATTGTGCAACAAAACAGAATAGGTGGCTAGACAACGGAAATAGCAAACTAAACAACCAAATCTTCTATTACTCTGGATACAGCACTATATAAAATAGAAATATAGTAGCTATTGTGAAAAAAATAGAAAAAAATGTTAAGGGATATTGGTCAGTATCCGATAGACGCATAACTATTCAGCTTTATGCTCCAACATCAACCAACTTAGAAGAATAAGAGACAAAAAGGAGGAAACAAACATCATATTAGGAGATTTCAACGTCAAACGAGAGGTAGTGACGAAGCCATTGCAGGATACCACGGTCTAGCAACTCGAAACGGGAAAACAGACAATTTCAAGCAAAAACGCTGATCTTACGATAAATAAAACGTGGTTTAAGTTATAGGTAAGTTATAGGTAGCGGGTATACAATGTCTGCGCACCTAGCAGAGACATGTCTACTTCAGTAACCCTGTCTCCGCGAGCCATGGTTTTCTCTCACATCTCCTATCACCGAGAGAAACCATGTCCTAACCTTAATCCTACCCAGCCCAAATACAATCGTACCTACATCTTCACAAAACTAACCAACGTGCCTGGCAAGCGCGGCGTTTTAATACCAAACTCCCCCCCTTAAAAATGATAAGCTTCAAAACTCAAACGGAAATACCCCAGGGTAGAGTTAGAAGAGTCAGAGAGAATAGGGTTTTATAATTACCAAAATGTTGCTACCTTTTTTTGATTGCGTCAAAGGTATTTCGGATGGGGCCGTACACGTAACCATCAAACTCTCAGAGGAACAGAAGATCAAAGTAATTCAAATATAAGCTCCACCATTCATCCACGATGATAAAAAGGTGGAAATACTTTATAAAGACATAGAAATGACAAAAAAAAAAGAAAAAATGTAGCTAGAACGCGATCAGTGATTTCAGCGCTATACTGGAACGACATCGAGACACACCTGAGGAATACATAGGCAAATAATGCATAGGCTAGAGAAACACAAGAGGAGATACGATGACAAGCTTTCTATGGGGGTAAAAACTATATCTGATGAACATTCGATACAACAAAAAACCCCAAAGACAATGGGCGTGAATTAGTTTTTATGTAAACTAAAAACGAAATCGATTTTATCCTCTAAAAAACTTATACAGGATGTGACAGTTCTGAATACTTTTAACACGGATGGCGGCTGTAAAACGGTGAGAGAGAGAGAGAGGGATAAGTGCCAACAAAATGAATAGCAGAAAAAGATATATGACATTCAAAAAGACTTTCATAGATTATAAGAAGCCTACAAAGGGATCATACGGATTTACATATGTAACAAAAAAGACTCTCATACATTTAAGATGACAGAAAATACGGCAATGAAGAAGGCTGCAAAAGAAGTAACAAATAAGGAAATATCAGAAAAAACAAAGAGGAAAATAGAAGAACGAATATGTTACTGATCGATGTAGACAAATAAGAAAACAGGCAAGTGTAACAACTGTTATAAAGAAAAACAACAGCTTGGAATTATCAATAAAATTATAAGGTGAGGTAAAGTATCTTAGTGTTATTTTAGAAAATGAGAAAAGCACAATAAGTCCATGGGGCTTCAGTGCTACCGGAGATATAGATGAAACGGCTCTCATTAAGAAAAGCTCCAGTAGCTCACTAGCGTGGTGTATGCCAAGTGACTGTGTTGAGAAGTTTTTTCAATGGGAAGTGTTTGGTTGTTGGTTGTTGCAGTAGACCACTGTCGTTATGGAATTTCTATTGCAGGCTCTCTTCATGGAGCAACCTTTTATAGAGATGGCATCATCAACCTACACATTGATCATTTGTTAATTAAGTAACAATTATTTAGCATAAATGTTTTAGTTGAAATATTGGTGACCACCTATTTCGACTAGTATTAGACCATAAAGGGTCATGATCTCCTGTATAGGGAGCAGTGACCACCTGCTTGCCCAACTATTTTGAACAGGTTCCTGAGGGTGTTTCTTTTTGCTATTTCGGCTCTTTCTCATTTTCATCTGTTGTTTTCCATTTTTTTTATATTTTTTGCTTTTCTATTCCAGTCCTGTATTCAAGCTCTTTCAAACTCTTTCCAATCTGCTGGATCCACCTTTTTCTTTGCTTTTTCATTCCCAAAACCATCTTTACCGCTTTTGTTTCATCCATGTGTTGTAGGTAACTTAGCCAGTTTAACCAACGCTTCTAGTTTGTAGTTCGTTCTTATTCTCTTTCGAAAACCTTTCCCACCATCTCCTTACTTGTCGGTACTGGTCTAATAAGTGGGAATTATAGACACTACATCGAGCCATTATTAATATAATGAAAAGAGTTTGCGTGGCGGGACGTAACCTGGCGATCTATGATGATGAACTGTAATACGCATGCGTGAAACTATTGGGGGTTAGACGCCAGTAAGAGAGCATATGTACCGTGTGGAATATGTTGAACGTGCATGGGCTTACAATCAATAAGGATCGGTGATTAATACTGAAAAGTAGAAGATAAGCTAGGGATTCCAAAAAGTGAAATTTGGCCAAGCGCAAGAGCAGACCAAATATGATATACAACCAGGAGGTTTCAGTTATTTCACATTTCAAAAGTTCAGCACGATGAAATATTGCATATCGATGATTTACTAGTTCCATTTTGATCGACCAGCTCACTACTGGATTAGACCCTGTCTGCATTCATGGCTTCACTAAAACAAACAGTAGAACTATGCTGGCCTTGTTTAATTGACCCGTAATTTAAATTTACACAAAAGTAGGAATGCATATCTCTATAAACAGCTAATTTACATAATGTTGTTTCGTATTCTTTTCATTACGTGCCGATAACATCTCGGGAGGATGCTTTGGATGTGGGTAGTATTTTATTGCACTCTGGCCTTGTTTTTTGGTTGAGTTATGATGTCTAAAAAACTGACATATTTAGAGCCAGCAAATAACGTTTGTCATTCAGGCCAGCGTGTGTTTTGCTTTGTAAATCTTGTACCTCCAATGGAGATTACATTATATAAAGGGTGGCCCAAACTGAAAGCTATGTTTAAATTTTAAATAAAACGACTTTTGGGTTGGTTTTATGGTTTGATTTTTATTGAATATTAAAATACACAATCTTCGATTGAATATGAAAATTATCTAAAAAATGGCCATCTCAGCTTCAGCTGCAAATCTTTGTCTTCTTCATAAAGTTATCATTTAATATTTTGGGCATGTTCTGTCAATTTTATTTATAACACGTTTGATTTGGTTCTTGGGATCGTCAATTGATTGTGGATTGATAATCTGGTGTTAAGCCACAAGATGTTGCTGGTCAGTGGATGACATTTTGTGAAATTATGCTACCAGTAAATTGTTGGTGCGGCAAATCCACTGTTTTTCCAGCTATATGGAAGGTAGCGCTATCCTGTTGGAACTGCATTTGTTTTAGATTCATGTTGTTTACTTGGTGCAAAAAGGTTGGGTTATCATGTAATCATAACATGTTCATATTTAAAGAAGTATGGGTTATCACACCACCTGCACAAAATCTACATCAAATAGTAACTTGTTGAGGGTGTTTTTGTTTATTATGAGTTATGTGAAAAAGAAGAAGGAAATATTAAAACAGACTATATTATTAAGCAAAAGAATGGAAAACGTTTAACAATTACAGAAATAACAATAACGAAAAATAAAAATGAGGTTAAGAGGGAATATGTATATAGACAATGATTTGTTGTAAGAGAAATTCAAAGCGATATCAGGGCGGTAGCTAAGAATGAAAAAAAAAAGACAAAACGATCAGAGTAGTTTATGAAAAAAATAATCGTAGATATTATAACACGGACCTGGGACAAGGACACGAAAATTGCAGAATATAGGAAAGGTCGAAAATGGGCCAAAAAACTAGTTGGGCGTAGAGAAAGGATGAAGCAATTGAAGCAGCAAGGTGTGAATTGAAACATAAAAAATTGAAGTATAAGGAAAGAATGAGATAAAATATCTATGGGGAAAGATAAATAAATAACAATGCTATGAACCACAGGGTAAAGAAAACCTAATAAGTAGCTAGAATGTATGATGAACTCTTACGGAGGGGGCTATGAAGAATTTAATAAGAAAGATAAAAAGATATGTTAGATTTAGTGGCTCTACAAAAAACTAAGCAAAGAGAAGGAGATGATAATATTGAATGTTATACTTTTTTTTAGTAGTGGGAGAGAGTGCAGATTTTGAACTGAAGAAACGTGTAAAGAAAATAGTAATTGATTTCAGACTATTAAATGATAGATTAAATGCTACATGTTTTAAGGAACGATACAGAAGAAGAAAAATATTAGTTTTACATAGTTTTAGAAGAAAAACTCAATGGGAAAGAAAAAGTGTATTATATAGGCGCTTTACAACGAAAGGAAGTAAAAAGTACTGTATACATAACCTGAAAAAGGAAGATTTTAATATAGAACGACAATGATTTCAATTTATGGACACTATTTATTGAGCTGTAGAAGGAGGTGTGGGGAAAGAGAAGAACCAGACGCTTTGATCAAGAATGTGGTAAAACACTTGTGATTAGGGCAAAAATGAGACTAGTTATGTTAAATCAAAGAACCTGCAAAGATAAAAAAATATGAACGAAAAAGGTGTACAGACGAAAAAAAGAAAGAACACTACATAAGGGAAATGGAAGAAAGTCACGACAATAAGGAAGTTAGAAATTTCTTCAGGAAATTGAGAAGAACTAAGAAAGGTTACTGTGCAAGTAGCGCTTTTTGTAACCTAAGTGGTGAAGATAAAGAAGTAGTAGAAAGATGGGAAGTATATTTCATGGAAAAGTTGAACATTAGGGAAGATCTTGTTACAAGAGGAAGGAACGTTATAGAATAACAAAAATACAGAAGAAATATATAATAAGAGTCAGTCACTGACACATATTACAAGATTTGTCATCCTTTCTTTAAAACAGGCAATAAGAGTGTTCAATAGAAATAAACTAATAAGTATCTTCTACAAGATGGCAAGGGAAAGAAGAATACTGCTAAAACATATTTAGGGCAGAATGTAAATGGGAGAAGAGTGGAAAAGAAAAACCAACTAAGTAATACAGGTTTTTTATACTGAGTCTAATATATTAGCAGTGATGAAAACACAAAGATTAAAGTAATTAAGCCATACGCTATGAATGGAAGATCAAAGGGCGAGGAAAAGAGTCCTATTGGAAGAGATCAAAAATGGTACAGGAAGAGGACAGCCAAAAAGAAGGTTTAATGATATAGAAGAGGATCTGATGGCAACAGATAGAAGAGAATGGAGGTTACCAAGTATTAAGGAACTTTTTTTACGACCTAGTATTTATTGTCTAAGTTACCACTTACTTTTTAGGTGGATTGACCTAGCTTTTTGCTGAAAGTCGAGTGGAAATTTTGTTTACTCACAAAATTGTTTCCATGACCTTCACAGGAACTAGTTCGCCGCCATGACCTTGAAAATATTCTCAGAAAGCGCTCTGGGATTTTTATAGTTTTTTGTACTGTTTGTTGCAATTATTATTTACTAAGAATGAATCGGTAAATCTTCGCGATTCAGTAATTTGAACCACTCTCTTACCTTCATTCCGTTACAGTCAGTATGGCAACCGAAAACTGAGAAGGTGTGAAATAGGCTATAACTTGGCACTATGCATAGGGAGGTCCAGTTGTTACGGGAAAACATTCAGTAACTGCTAAAGCAGATTGAAGAAATAATAGTTTGAGAAACTAAGGATCTTTGCTTTATCATCCCGGTTGCGTGGACGAAACTGTTTTGATCTTCTAAGTATAGTCATCTAACTAACTTCTGCACCAGAAGACGGCTCTGTGCATGGTGATCTGTTAGAATGAACATTATTACTCAATGCTTGTCGGACAGAAATGTATAGGCTTAAATTTGAGCTTCTCTCCCAAAGAGAAAGATCTGGAAGATCAGATGTCCATTTTTTATTTCGAAATAGTCGATTCTGCTACCGTCCCTTCAGTGAAATGGTATATCTGAAAGAAAGAAGTGATAATTTGAGCAAACATTTTTTAAGTGACTTCTAGAGGTTGTCAAAATGAAGGAGTGGGGAGGTGGGTATTAGTGTAGCTATAAAACTCTAGATTTGGTGGACATTTTGATCTGGACGTGTTGAAGTGTCTGAATTTTGTTTTTATATGAAAATTGGAGAATGTTAAAAAGCTGTACTTTAATCAGACAAGGCACTGTTTTTTTATACATCTATACATCTAATCTATTATACTGTTAGCCTCAATTTGAAATCTCAAATTCCGTATTGTGCTTTATTTTTACCGCGTTTTATATCTAAGGTTACGGGCGTGGAAGGTGTGACTTATTGCTATACACGGACGGTCTCAATTCAAGGGAAAATTGGAGGTTCAGCTCAAGGAAGTAATTTCGCAATACTGTTTAGGGTACGACCTCTTATAGTACCACTTGGGTTTGATTAGGTCAACGGCCAACATCGGAGAATAAAAGTGGTGTTAACATTTAAAAAATGTACAACGCATGGTACCTACATAACGAACGACGCTGATGCTCCTGCTTATTGCTTTTGTGCACCTACACAGATTTACAAGTTTTTTGGAATATTCTTTGCTCTTTTAGAGGAAACATCTCCAAAGTAAGATGATTTTGTTGGAACGTTTAGTGCTTTTTTCTCTATAAATTTTTCGAATTTTTTTTTGTCGTTAGTAAGAAGTTAATCGAAGTTAAATCTAGAGAACAGGAGGGAGTGATTTGAATCTTAATTTGTTTAATTTTGCTATCGTGATAGTAGACTTCTCTTGGTGGAAGAGATGATTCAGTTCTTTTTTTTTATTTATTATTTTACCTTCTTCAAACATTTGATGAAGATACTGTCTTAGGAACCCTAAAAACAAATTGATCATCACTCTTCCTGTCGATAAACCAAGTTCTATTTTCTTTGGCGCGCTTTTACCTTTCGTTGTCTCATTATCTTGATGTCGGTATTCTATATAGTAAGATTTTAGCAGCTGGTACTATATATGTAGAATGTTGTCTTCATTTTGCACAATAATTCTCATGTTATACCTTATGGAAGATTTAGTTTTTGTCTAAAATTGCAACAAAATAGTAATTCATCTTTTCAAAGGCTTGAATGCTGTTACTCTCTACTCGATGTATCTAGTCAATGGTAGCGTGTTTTTCTCTAAGTTCAAGCTGGTGCTTTGGTTTGATTCTTTTAAAGGTGTGTTTTTTGAACACTTTAAATAATAGAAACAGTAGACTGATTGGATGATAGGTTGAGCTTGTTTGCTTGATATAGGCAGAAAAAAATTTTGAGCAAATTTCTATTGATGGGAAGTGAAGTCCAGACGTTTCCGCTTCGCCAGTGGAAAATAAAATTACCACATTTATTTTTCTGCCCGAAAATATCGAGGCAATGTTAATATAATTCTTTATATCATTGGCTCCGTACTTTCTGGACAGACCACCTACATCCATATCTCAATTTCTATATTGATAAACTTCTATCTTTAAGTTTGGTTTAATATTTTTTATTGCTATTTCAACTAAAGTTTCTTTGAGGTTACATAATTAGCACAAACTTCTATGATATGGCTAAATTTGAGCCGAAAACGACTCGCAGTCAAAAAAAGTTGACCGCAGGATAAAGCGCGTCAAGGAGGGCAAAGCTTGTTTTATCGGCTAGGAGGGCGGTGGTCACAGTTTTTTTTTAGGATTTTTAAGACGTCACCTTGACCAGTAACTTAGAGAAAGCAAAATAACAAAAAAGAACTGAGTCACCTCCTCCATCAACAAGTTTACCATTTCAATAGCAAAATTACTTCCCCTTTTCCCACAGTTTTCTAGGTTCCATTTCTCTTTCCAAATCTGCCATCAATGGGTATTTTGCAGCCTTTGAGGAAAGAAAATGGGAACTTGTTTAACTGTGGAGATTATGTTGAAAAATAAAATGGATTTTCTCCAATTTCATTTGATTTTTACCCCAGTTATCAAACTAGACCATACTTATAATAAGAATTCAGTGATATTGTCTGAGACTTATTTGACACTTTTAGTCACGGATTCTTCTGCCGATTGGTTGAGAGAACATTATAAAAAATGTATTTCAAATCCGTGTAGCTGCTTCTGTACAGTTGAAACTGCTACTATTTCACGGAAGTTGTATAGGGTTATACAACGACCTATCTTTTTCTTCAAATGTTGCCTTCTCCTGTTGAATGTTGGAGATCCAAATGGCTGTTGGGGTTTTGGAAGATTTCTGCGGATGATCTCAAGAATAATTTTTCAGATCTTTTAACCATGACTTTAGGGTCTTCCGACCGATCACTTGCAGTATCATTTGCCTTTATCGTATGTTTCGAAGTATTGCATTTTTCCGTTTTTATGGTGTTCAATAGTTCTCGTTTTATCTATTCGCATTAGAATTCGTCTGTATAAGTACATTTCAAAAGCATTTAATGTTTTCTTGGTGGTTGTATCTAGGGTCTATCTTTCGCATCCATGAAATTAACAAGTATGAGTTTAAAACTGGAGTATACTTTAGTAAGAAGAGATTCGTAGCTTATTTTATTCCTTCTAATTCTCCTTCTACTTTACAATTTATTTCTTTTTTTACTTCTGGATCTTTTAGTTTTTCAATTTCTATACGTTTGACTAGTTTTTCTCTTTTAATCATTTTAAATTTTTGGTTACTGTTGGTGTCAGCAGCAGGGCAAGTTTACAGACTTTATGTATCAATCAATTAATTTGGTTACTTACTATATTTTTTGTTGTTTGCTAGCGTTTTCCAAGTATATACTCTTCTTGGTTGTTGTTGGAAGAAGGGGATAATTTTAGACACCAAACTGAACTCATCAGTTTTCTCTGGCGTTTCTTCTGCCAAAACCATATGGTACGAGGTTGTCATCTTTAATTTCAGTACCAATTGTGATTTGGAAGCCTCCGATTTACTTCATTTATTTTTGTGCAAATTCTTCCATTTATTGTTCTGTTTTATCTTTCGTTGAAGCGTAGATATGGAATCCGTTTGTTAACGGGTACGGCGTCTACTATTGATCTGTATTGATCTATGTAGTTATATCTGAATTTTATTTGAATTAGTTCCTACAAAGTACGTAGGGTGTCTGTGTTCATTCTTTTCATTTCTATGTCTACATTTGCTAGTTTTCTGGCATAAATAAGCTGCGAAAGTTCCACGTAGAAATGGTGCAAAGTTTACTGCTGATCTGGAAACCCGATAAACCCGTTTAGGTTTGGTGGATGACAGAAGAAATCTTCTTATCCGACTGTACTGTGGCAAAAATTAAGTTTGGTGGTGGTAGCATGGCTTAAGGCTGTTTTCCGTGGTTCGGCCTAGATTCCTTAGTTCCTCTAGCTGTAAGGATGAACGCTGAGATATATCTCGATATTCTTGACAACTTTGTGTTTCCAGCTTTCTGGCCTGGAGCTTTCCTGTACAAATAGGATAACTGTTCTGATTTTCTGGGAAGAATTGGAACGCGGATTACGCGCCAGCCAAAAATGCTCGTTTTCCTACGAACAATTGGGAAAGTCTTTCTTTACAGACAGGCTGTAATTGATGCTAAACGTGGACTGATATATACACATATCACATGAGTCTTTGATACAACCGTGGTTGTTAAGATTTGATTTTTTTGATACCATCTATATGTGGGAGGTATTTCTCTATTCGCCACCCGAGCAACAACGCGTACTTGATTTAAACTATTTGTTTATCAACAACTACGGTTCCAAATAGACCTGGTCGTCCACGAATGTGATCAATTTAGAATATTGCTACAGTGTGTGATAGTGTAGCTGAAAACACGAGAACTCCATAATACACCGAGCTCAGCAAATGCAAATATTTCGCTATGATGTGTGGAATGCGCTGTTTATCTACACACATACAAAATACAGTTGACGTAAAAACTTCAGTCCAGAGACTGTTTACGTCGGCGGCAATGAAGTGAAAATGTTTTAAATCTCCATAAAAATTGCTCTCACTGGTAAAGGGCAATGAAGTCCTTTTTGTCTTTGTTAGTAAACAAAATAGCCGCATTTGGGGACACGTATGAATGAAAAGTGACCTTTTGGGGCACAGTTTGGGACGGTGTAATTTTTTTTATGAAAACGCTGCTAGGAATGTGTTACTGGAGAGCTGCAGCACTTCTTAACGACCAAAATTAATGAATTGGGTCTAAAAACGTTTTGATTCAACAGGATGGCGGTACATCTCATACTACACGAGCTACAATGAAATTTCCGTAGAAAATGTTGCGTTATCAAATAATGTCAAAGGGTGGCGATATATGTTGGCTCTCTCACCAGATTTAGTCATCTCTGACTTTTTTCTGTGGGAGTATTTGAAAGGAAAGTTGAACTCCAATAGGTTTGACACAATTGGACAAATGTTCGCAACGAATTAATGAGATTTCTCCGGAAATGTGTGAAAACGTGATGCAAAATGTGATCAAGGAGCTCGCTTTTGTAGCTCAATTAAAATATCTGAGCGTACCCAAGAGTGTGCAACGTCAGCAAGATCGAGAACAAATGGTAAACATCAAGATTATGCAGCGTCGAAGTATTACCGGGTGGTAGCAATAAAAAGCCTTAGCATTATAGGAATGCTGTCAGGAAAATGGCATTCCGATATCGCGAGCTTATTATTAGTTGCCGTAGGTACTCATTTTCTATGGTAATCTTCCACCTTGCCATCGAGACCTTCCACGTATGGCTGCAAAGCAGCCGCCGGCGCGACCCTGCAACTTCCTTTGCCACTAGCCTTCGAATCGCGTCACGCGGGCGGGTTCGGGAGCCGTCAATAATTTCGAATCCGTGAATTCTAACCGGCGAGAGACCAGCGATTCCGCATCGAGTCCTTGGCTCAACCGAAGTGACTCAGGGCCTTTTTTTCTGTCTGTGAATCATCGGCATTGTTTGTTTTGGAACGCAACTGCAATTATGCTAATCGGCCGTGTCCGGGTCCTGTAAGATAGGAGCCGTTTCAGCTGCAAGAAAGGCGCTGAAGCGCGATTGTTCCACCTTTCGGTGAAAAGCTGCCGGCAGACAAAAATGCTCGTTAGGAATGCAGTGAAAGTAAAAATAACAAATGTTTAACTGTGTTTTTAACAAAAAGCCGCAATAATTTTTGACCCTGAGCGAGAAGGCGACTGAAAGTACAACGATGACTGATGTTTCTTATTTCTGGCGCAAGACAGTTAGTTGCAAGTTAAAAAAATGAATGTGGGGAGATGGGATTGTGAAATATTTGACAACAAACCAAATTAACAATATTTAGCTGGTTACTGCTGAGACACGCAGCATTCTGTTTATTGTCGGGCGGTGACCGCGGAATGCATGCATGAAATTAGATCAAGGTAGTTTCAGCTAGGTGTGGCATGTAGCAGAGCGATATGTCCACAAGGAATCATAAATGATGACAAAACCGTATTATTCATCTTAAATTATGGTTTCTTGTAAATTCATTAGTCATTAGTAAGTTATTAGTGAGGAAAGACTGTTTATTATTTATCCGAAAATAATCGTAAGCTCTCGCTTTCCATTTTAATGTTTAACGATGCAGCTTTTTTCAGCAAGGCACCTTTGAATGCGCTTCTTATTTACTAGTGACATTTCAGAGGCTGCATGAGACAGTGATGTAACGTTTAATAGCTCGCAATGGTTGTGAAACTCCTTTGGATGGGGCTTACTAGGTTGTACAAAGTTCCCCAACACTTTCGGAAAACAACTATTCCTTAAAATATAGCCCATCATTATCAATGACTTCTGTCAGCGTTCTGCATGTTGTCCAATCTGTTTAGTTGCCAATTTACCGATTTCGAGATAATTCTTGATATGCTTTTCAACGATTTAGTGGGCCATACATCGAAATAGGCCCTAATCAGAAGATGCAGGATTGAAGCTGTAAGATGGATGAGCCAAGAGCTCAATTACATTCAGTTCAGCAATTTTGTCTGTGGTCTCTGTGCGTGATGAGAGGGTGCGACGTCTTGTTGAAGAGGAGCTTGTTTGCCATTATTCAAAGACTTCGTAAATACGGCTTTTCTATTTAGAACCAATTGTAAATGCACAATATCGTTAACATTTCACCAACCGAGATCACATCTTTCTTGCCAAAATAGCCCCATCGATCAACTGGCAGTAGATTTTGGTCCCGAGAAATCTAGAACCTGAAACGATTACGGTTAACAAGGTAAACCCATTTTGTTTATTGCTTGTCTGCTCTTACTTCAGTGAGTTCGTGAAGATCTTATTTTGGCTTCTTGTGGATGAAGGTTTGACACCCAAAGCAGGTCTCCTTCATTCAAAACAGATGGTTGATCTTCAAGGCCAACAGCACCATAATCGAACGCTTGTACTATTTGGAAACAGTCACAACGGCATCGCAAAACTTCTTTGTAGCATCTCTTGTTGACAGTCATAACACCAAGTTCAATTTTGTCAATTGTCATCTGTAATCCAAAGATAAAGATTTTCAAAAAACATTGGAACGCGGAATGTCCAAACCTTGTTGTAGAGAAATATGCAAGAAGTCGCGGAAAAACTAATTAAGTATAAATTCAATATAAGAGCCCTGCAAGAAGTTAGATAGAATCCATAAGAATGAATACATACTGATGTATAGCGGCGAAGAAAAATAAGGGCAATAAGGAACAGGTTTTCTGATAAGCGAAAGGCTAAAGAAGTCTATAATAAACTTCTAACCAACCATAGAGTTAGTGAACGTTTTAAGGACTCAATATTTGGATGTCTTTAAATGATGATTACAACTTATAATTCAAAGGATTAAGGTTGTGATTTACCGAAGGCCACTCTTCGGGGCGTCCAAGATCGAGAACATTTTCTTCCAACCACTTTAGAGTAGCTTTTGCTTTGGGATCTGACGCAAAATTCTGTTGTAAGCTTTACCATCGATTTTTAAACTTTATTGCACCTGAAGGTTTTATGTTTTTCGCAGAAATAAAGTTTCGTTACGATGTCATCATAGGCTCGCGACCAAACCATGATTGAGGCAGAATGATGACCTCTTTGAACTTTTCTAGGCACCTGTGACGCTGTATACAATTTATCATTCTGCCAATAAAAAAGTTTCTACAAGGTGAAGACCTTTTCACCTAGAATGCATTTTTTAAGCTTTTTGTATTTAATTATCTAAGTTTAACCAAAAATGTTACCGTGCACTGCCTTTTGATCCGTGACGCTACTCTTTCAAACAGTTGCCCACTTCGCAAGCGATCTTTGCTCTGTAAAGGTTCGAAGGCAAATGAGTTGGATCGGACTGTTTACCTGACGTCCCCCACCAAGCGCCAGGCCTGAAGACTCTGCCCCCGACCCTTCTGCTTGGACCAAGAAAATCACTCCCATTACTTCCCGTGCGTACCTAGTATAATTTGATACATGTGAGAATATTATTTTTTTATAAAAGCTTTGCTTGACATTAATGGTGCCCAAATTACCCTTTCTGTTTTATGACGCGAATAAAGCTGCAAGAAAACTAATTGGCCAAATTACCCAGCAATTTTAATGTATCTTGCACATGCACAGTGCATGGCATAAAATTTAATTAACAATTAGACAAACACCAATTTAATGCTTCCTCTGGCAGGCTTGACATTATCCTACCTATTAGCGGCACAGCGTTTGGAGCTGGGCTTAAATTAGCTTGATTGCGCTGCGCTGACAGGTAATGAGGAAACTGCAAGTCTTTGCGCAGGTTGTTTTGAAATATGCATGTATTTCGCACATTTGCCGAATTAATCGACACAAAATACAACAAGGCGCTTGTTTATTGCTGCTAGTAATTGCGGAGTCATTTTTCTAGGTCGTTCATTAAGAGCACGCCGTTTCTTAGCTGTCTTATTGATATATCTTTTAAGTAGCTTAAAAATTCAAATTGAATACCATTTTTAGAGGAATGAGTCTCTATTGGGAGAGGAGGAGTACACAAATTGTACAAAGTACTCACTGGTACGTCAGGGATGACGTACTCATTGGACGAATTTTTTTCCCACTAAACTAGTTTTTAGAAGACAAAGAAGTCATACCGAGATAAATCTAGAGATTAGGGAGTATGAGGAATCCTAACTTGTTTAATTTTGATATATGACAGTAGACTTGTAGAACTTGTCTTCTTTTAAGTGATCCTGTGATTACTTATTCCTTTGTTATGGACTTTGGACACAGTTTTTGCATGTACAATTTTTTATGTAGGTTATTATACATTCGTTCAGCCAAGATGCCTATTACTTTTGATAAGATAATCAAAGGGCAATTAGTCCGAATTCTAGAGAGGAGGGTATTCAAGTGTAGTGAAGAACAAATCTTCAGTTTTTTTTGGACAGCTGTTCGATTTCGAGCAGTGTTGTGAAGGAGGATGAGGTTTCGGATTGGGAATGCGCCTCTTTTTTGGTTTAAATTTGATTCATACTTGCATATCCATTGTGGTGATTTTAATTAGACTTCATCTTTTGTGTACGATGTTAATTTAATAGCGAGATCATCTTAATGTGACCAGACATGAATTGGAATCATCGTGGGTTTGTATTTTTGAGCGCCGAGAGATAAATTCCTCCTAGATTGTGAAAATATCAGAATCACGATGGAGGTTGTGGTTTCTTACGAATCAGGGAGCGTTAAAGATGAATTTTAATGCCCGGTTCTGGATTTATTGAGTTGTATTTTTTAGATCGGCTGTCTGTCCAGAATCACCCAATATAATTGGTCTAATATTTACAGAAGACAGGACAGATAATTTCCTGTACTGAGTTTTGAGTTAAACTCATCTGCCAAATCTGACTTTGATGGTGAAGGCTTTTATTTAACACTTTGTCGTTGACGTTAAATGTTGTCCTAAGATTTCCCTGAACGCAAACTTTCAGCACGTCTGAACCACTGGAATAAATTGGTGCCCATTCTCTATCTTCTGTGGCAGTCTTTTAGAAGGTTTGGTTTCTCTTAGAGTCATCTTGTCACTAAAATTTGTTCCGGTGAATTGAACATCATCTCCGGGTCGCCGGCGTGCTGGGCCAGTGCAGTGGAGAGATTATAAAACGTTTTATTTTTTTGCTTCTTAGTGTAACCCATACTCTGATAATCTGAAGGATAGTGGAATGGTTGGAGCGGAATCTAAATTTGGTGTTTGACCACGTTAAAATTTATTTATTCAGAAATAATCTTCAACAATGTGCTTCGTCCGATTCTACCTTGATCTAGAGGGCAACTTTTTACCTAATGCGTTCAAAATGGATTGATCTTATAATTATTTTCCTCTTACTATTTTTTTTATTAGGAGAAGTACATATTTTATTGAAGATTTTCTTTCCAATGTCCATGTATTGTTCCCGTTGCGTTAGCGGTTTCTATACAGTTGCTGCAAATCATTCTCTGGGTGTAGATAGCTGATTGATGTTCGTTATTAGTGGAGAACAGATCGTAGTTGCTTGAAACAAGATCCCGCAGTGTGCCAATTGTCTAAGCAACGCGATGCGTTTCCATTTTCATGACGAGCTTGTTGAGTATATCGATGTAGTCGCTTCAGTAAGTTACAGTGCCTTTCACAAAGGAGCAGTTAATCAATCAGTAGATTTGTTTTTGATTAAAAAATCCTGATCATGGTTTATTTACAACAATGATTTGTTCGGTATGACGATACACTCAAAGAATGTCTCCACGCTGTACAGCTCCAGATGATATTGGCATGCCTCCGAACCCCTTTCGTTTTGCTGAACGGTGAGAGTGAGAAATCTATTGTGTACAGACCGTTTTCATCTTCAAGTCGTAATTCATGATGGTATGCAAAGATCTACGAGATAAGTTTATTACTTCAGCTAGCATTTACTGGACGCTCATTTCTTTTGCATTTCTCAGCACAGTCCTTTCTGCTTTTGAATACCGATATCTAGCAAAACACAATTCTGCAGCTCGGTTCTGCGTTACCACACAAGTTTATATATAATATATGTATAGATGCTGGAAGTAGTCACTTCCTCCCTCTAAAGAATCTGCCCTTCTTGTCGCTCTCTATGATTGTCTGCTTTTATAGTTTTCCATTTTGTCCACAACTCGCAGCATTGCAACAATGACTTATTTAATTACCTTTCCTTCTGTGCGTTCCAGCATTGTCATCTGGTGGCATAATGTGGCACTATAGCCTACGTTTACACACAACCACCCATCCATATATAACGTGACATCTTCAAATACATTATAGCGCCATCTCATAGAAATTTGCCCCAATTAACAAATGTCCCTTGTAAACGTGGTAAAAATCATTTTCAGTAAAATTTTGGGCAACTTGTATCTTCGTCTATTTTGCGATTTCGATTGTATTACACTAGAAATATTTCCTACGAGCTGTGTGCATGCAGGAATGTAAAATGCAAATGAGATGCCGGGAAGCTGAGCGCTAGTTGAATAAATATTTGCGTTCTTCTTGTAAAGGCATTGACAGGAAAACGATTCCCGCTCTTGCTGCGGCCGACAAATGAATTGCCGAGCCCGATCCGCTTAATTATGCTCCAAGGTAATAGAAAACTCTAGATCTGTGCGGCCATCTTTCTATTTCAACACGGCGGCGTACTACTTCACAACGAACTGAAGTATCACATAGCTCTTCTAATTAAGAGGTTATTAACTATGCATGATAAGCCTATGAAACCATGGCAAATCAGCAATTTGTATGAAATATTTGTATAGAAATGCGTTCTCCGTGTATTCAGGTTTGAATTCACACTACGTTAGGTTAAAAAATTTTCAAGTATTTATTTGTTTATTATCATTATTAGTATATTATTTTTTGTATTTTCCTTAATTAATAGTTTTTTCAATTTTTTGGAAATACGCAAAGAACTTAAATAGAACTACTAATTACTGAAGTTCGATGATAAAGTTGCCTTTTATTCAATTTTGGGCCTTTAAATGTATAGGATGTATGTGGAAATATGCTTTGGTGGAAGGAAGAAGCAGATAAACTTAAAAAAAAATTGAGATGAATTAGTCAAGTGGAGGAAAACGAAAAAAGCAATAATGGAGCAACGTAAAAGTTTAATGATCATGGTAGCAACGTTAGTTGAGGGAACGAGGAAGCAGGGACTACATACACCTACGATGACGCGTTCCGATTTGCGTTAGCTATTGTCAGTTTTTTGCATTGGAAGGGATGAAAGCCAAAGTTTCATCAACTAGTTAAATTAACAGTTGAGAGGGCAGTGCTTGGTGAAGCGTCAAGCAAAACTACAGCATAAGGAGACTGATGAGAAATTGGAAGAGCCGGGTCAATGGAATTGAGCATCCTTTTTGTGGAAATTGTTTTAAAATCGCTGAGCGAAGAGGAACAGAAGGAGCGAAAACAAGATGTGGCTAGTTGGGTGCGTTAGATGAAACTATAGCATCTGACGAAGAACATATCGATTTCTCAAAGAAAGAATTAGTTTTTGTAGGAAGAGGGTGTCAAGCTTCTGAAGAAGAGAAAGACTCAAACAGAGGTAATAACGAAGTTAATAAAATAAGTTGAGTTTGATTTATTTTAATTTAAATTATCTATTGCCTAATCGGCGCCCCGAAAACTAAAGGAATTACCATGGAAGATCTTCCGGTATCTACCGTATTTTCCATCTTATCCCTTCAGATTTTCATCTGCTTTGGTCTTTAGAGAATGATTTAACTGACACGAAGTTTTGGTCACAAATACCACACGTTTTTTTTGCCTTGAAAATAAATGATGTTAAAAGGTTTTATGAAGGATTGCCCAAACGTATGATTTTGACAGCAAAATATCACCTACAGCCACCGCGTTTTTTGCGCAAATCGCACCCAAAAGCGAAATTACCGCGTAACTGGCGGCAACTGTATTTTAATGTCAGTGGTGCTAGCAGTGCGTGATACCTTTTCTTCTCAAGGCTGCTTGTCACAGTGCATTTACTTGCCGTTGGGCGTTGCTGGAAAATATTTGGGATTCTTTTTGTAAACCTCAAAATGAATGGCCTCCGCTGTCGCAGACTGGAACTGGTACTGCGCGCGAGGACTTTTCTTTAATCAAGCGGTTTGGCAATCCGACGAGCTTAAGAAATGTTGCGTTGATTGCTAGTCTTACTCGAGAAGACGCGCCTTTTCATAAACTGTGACCTTTTCTTTTCGTAAAAAATTCCGTTTGTCTATCTGTTATGTAAATGAGGAATTGGCAAAAATTTCAGTACCGTTATGCGTTTGTGCTTGTCGTGTAGGTTTTCTTCTGTACACTCTTTCTTGGATAGAAAATCTTCCTGCGGTTTTGGTGCTCAATTCGAAGTCTTTGTGCCATCCGAAGAGTGGTACCTGGCCGGCAGCCTGCGTTGCGCCACCGACTGGTTCGGCTTCCTCCCCAGCTGGCAATTGTGACACCCGCGTTAAAAATGGCTATTCAAAAATTTAGCATTTAAATCTATGCCAATTGCGACGATTAGGCGCAGAGGCGAGTTTGTCACTTTCACTCGGATCATCGCGAGATGAGCTCCGTTATGCAACGTCGCGTGGAGCCTGCGGCATGCACTACCTATTTGTGGGGACCTTTGTTGGAGGCGCGACCTTAATGCTATCTGCTGTTGTTCACTGGAGTCCGGCCGTCGTGAAGCACCTAGTTGTGCTTCAGTTGCGATTGATGGACGTTGATAATGGTTACGAGGCCTGTTACACTTTGTTTATGTACAGCATCCATTGCAATATCATGATGCAACACAGAGTTACAGATTCATTTTCAAAACCTTCCTTAGAAATCATCAACAGTTGAATTTTGTTAATTTAGTATTGTACCAAAAAAGTAGATATCATTATTGAATATTTTAATGCAACTACAAGGGTGATCAGAGAATAGTACGAATATTCTCCTCAGTAACGTTGGTCCGTGGGAGAGGTCAGTGACCTTCACGTTTAATTTCTTTTCGTCCTCCTCCAAATTGATTATGTCACGTGCACACGTGAGTCTTTTTATCTTTTGTAACTGAAAACTTTTTTTTTGGAGTTTTTACGTCTTCTGTAGTAAGAAACCTGATAATAGTCTGTTGGCCCATGGATGAGAGTACTTTTTGCTCTGAAATCTTGGTACTGTCTAAAGTACTTTGTAGAAAGAATTTATTTTAGACAATCCCATCCACAACGTTTAGAAATCGTGATCCTCTATTCAGTTCACATTTATTTTCATTAAAAAGAAAAACGCCTTTCTTTTACAGTTTTTCAAACCATAAACCTGGTTTTTTAATACGTGAAAAATTTAGCAGCTCATTTTGGTTTGTCCTGATTATTAACCGAAGACCATAAAACAAATTTTCATAATGTTGGAATTTGAGTCTTGGAAAATAGTTCACAAAACTGAATGTCGTGTGAAATAAAGAAGGTGACCAAATAACTCAAAATACTTTGAATGTAGGACGAAAACTGACCTTTAAGATTTTTATGGTGAAGTTGTAGCTAATGTAGAATTACAATTAATAAAATTGGAAATTTTTTAACTTTCTAGTTAATGGCAACGATTAAGCTTGAATTAATGGGTTCATTCCATAAAGCTCTACTTAAGATCATGGAAGTAATGTTTTTCAATTTAATTCGTCTTTATGAACGAAGTAAGTCACGTTCTAAGTCCGAATGTTACTCAACTGCGGATACTCAAAACGTGTGACGGATTAAGGACACGGAACGTGATGTTTGGCGTACAGGTACTAGTGCAGAGCTTCCCTTAGGTGAGCACGGATGTGTATGCCTGTTTTACCAATTACGAAAAGGCGTTGACATAAGAAACTTTTGGATATCTCGTGTGGTGCCGTTCTCAACTGGTGAGAGTGGGGCAAAGTTGTGTCTTGTCTCCTATGTTTCCCAGTTTCTGTTGGTAGAGGCCACAGCAAAGACTATATCATAGTCCTACGTTTATAAATCAAGGTTAATGTAGTCGTCACGAAGCACGGGAGCGTCTGTGGCGATTTGACGTTTGGCAATGAAAATGTTGAGAGGTACGCTCGCAGCAAATAGCTGCGATGCTGTAGTGTTTTATTAGGGTGAAAGGTCAAAGGTATAAATTCTTAGAATGTAGTGTTACACCTTAGATGTGGGTTAAATACTTTTCAAGGATATATCTGTTATGTCCCGCAGTACTGAATCATAGGTAGAGCTCAATTTTGCAAAATTAATTTATAAAAAATTATATATAGGTGACTTTTTTAATATTTTTTTAAGCACAATTACTTCATATTTTCCTGTTGTCCATTTAGCTCCCAACATTTTCCGTTTTCTGCAAAGTATTAGTCCGTCATATAGCATTTCGAGCAATTTTCTCAGCAGCTTTTTGGATGGTCTGCTAGAAAATCTCTTTGTATATATTCGGAACTTTTTTCGCTTATCTCTTTCTCAACTTTTCATATAGTACCCAAAAATGTTAGATTCGAATTTGGAACTAGAGAGGAAACAGGTTTATAAAGATCTGCAGAAATGTTGATTTTAAGATAAAAAAACGCATAGGTAATTTTAAGTTACCACCCAGAAGATTAGTATTATATTATTAATATATAAAAGTGTATACTAGAGCGGACATCTCAAGCGACCATAATCTCTTATTGAAGAAAATTAAGAGAAAAACGTGGATATAAAAAAGCTAAAACTGAGTGGCTACGTTGACATACACAAAAAAGAAGTATTAAGGTAGATATAATTAAAGAAAAATTAATCGAATAGAAATGGAAACAAGCAAAAACTATTATAAGGAAATGGCGAAAAAAAAGCTAAAAGCTGAGAATGAATAACAAATGAAATTAAAGATTTGATTAAAAAATATGAAAATGAGAAACGATCAAGAACACCAAATACTAAAGAAATCTATCAAAATGAAGATTATTAAATCCAAAGAGATCAAAAAATTAGAACAACATGACAGTTTTAATTTGTACAAAAGATTTAAGGCTGCGAAAATCTTAACCGACTAAAACAGTAAGGCATAACGTGAAGGATAAAATGCTTAGATGGGACGAGTAAATGGACAATGGAAGAAGACGTCAGTAGTCACAGTGTTGAGATTCATGGCTGGCAAAATAAAATTGATCAATTAAAAAAAAAAGAAAAACTAAAAAATTATAAAATACAAACATACAACATTATTTGTTTACAAAATCTGAATGTGATTGTGATACCAGCTAATCGTTCACTGGGACAGCAAAATTAGTCAAACTATATGTTATTGCAGTATACAAAATATAATGGTTGGGAAAAACCAACCTCACTTATGTACTGAGAGGACATATACGCCTACTAAAGGCTAAAGTATCACTCTTCGAGTGCTTTTTGATAATAATTTTTTGTAAAGCCCTTTTTTTGTAACATTACTATAAAGCTTTGATAGAATATGTTACATAAGTTTGTTCGTAAATATTGCATTCCCTCATTTATTATAATTGTAAATACCTTTGTAGGAAACTATAGATTATAAAAGGAAAATCAGCGCACTCGACGTTGCCAAGACCTATTTTTCCAATGCAACTAGCATAAATGGATTGTGTTCCAAAATATTCTAGAATTTTTATTAAAGCAAAACAAATAAATAGACTATATTTCCATCAAATAAAATCGGTATATATTAAGGTAGCAAAATGTAGAATGTTACATCTATCAATATATCAATAAAACAAAATTGTTTAGACCAAGAATGGTGACAACTATTTTTAGATGTTACTCAACGTTCTGTAACCTTAGCTGATGCAGATCTCTACATGGTAGTAGCCTACTAATGTTATTAAAACCGCTAGTTTTATTGCGGTCTTATTTAAATTTGCTTGTAACAATACTCAGCATGCGTGGCCGAGCACAACTTAATGGTTTTTCGTAAAGCATAACGTTGATCAAGAAAAATACGAGGGAGGTTTGATAATTGAGGTAAAAAAGCAAGTTGAACACCTTTTTCCCCAGAAATTTAATTTTTCCAACATAGTTTTGATTGATGGCCACATCCACAACTTAGTCCAATGAGTGTCCAATTTTTGGAAGTTAACAGAAAAAATATGTTTTCTAAAAAAATAATCTTGATTACACGAAATGCTTTCCCAATAAATCAGGTTTTCGAATTTGGGAATACAAAAGGAAATCACTAGAGCTAAATCTGACTCGTTTTGTAATTGTGAAGGTAGACTGGTACAATAGTGCGTTGTCTCGGTGTAAGAGCACTTTTTGGTGATTAGTTTGCTTTCTTCAAGTAGTTGATTAGAATGATCTATTGCAAACAATAAAAAAACTACAGCTATTAACTTCTCAGTAGATAAAATAGTTTGTCTTCTCTAATGCGCTCACCTCTCGTTGCTTACAGTGTTGACTGTTACTTCACATTTCAGCTACAACAACGAGTCGTTCCAAGAAACCTTTAGGATAGCGGTTAAACCTTGCCAAATACTGTGTTTTTGGTCGGTAGTCAACATTAACGTTGACTTCACTGGAGATATTTGAGGTTTTATGTCCACCTCCTAACCTCAGTCTTCTTAATGCAGTGTGAATTGTAGCGATGCGCTTCACGAAGAACGGAACTTATAATGGGCGCCTTTTATTACTTGTAACAGTAATTGGACGGAGGGGTTGTTGTATTAAAGATCGATCTTAAGGTGCGATTTTGAATGACTTGGAGCTTTGTTGATGTGTGGATACAATTATAGAAAAATTAACAGCTTACAGTGGAGAACTATGACATTCAACGAACAAAGTTAGGGACAGTATACGAAATATAGAAGTAGACTTTATGAGACGAAGCCTACACTATACACGTATTGATACAATAAGAATGGGGAAAATTTGAAGAGATAGAAGTGGAAACATCAATTACAAGTAAACTAGAAAATAAAACATTAAGATGGTAGCCATATGGCTAGAGAACGAAGGAGACGAAACGATTCTGAATTGCTCACTAAGATGAAGAAGAAGAAGAGGAAAAGGACGACCAGCGCTTGAATGAAAACAGTAGTCTAATATAAAATAAGAGAAAAGAACAGAAGTATATTAGGAAGACAGAGTGTCGGAGCTTGTGCACGGCCGACCTGTAATAGATGGAAAAAGAAGGAGAAAGTAATTACTATGTATTTCGTTCAGCTACACCCACTTAATAAAAATGCGTCATCATTGTATTGAACTAGTTTTTCGTCATTCTTCTGGTAGCTTCTGCAGGTTTTACTTTGATTGTTTGTAGAATATAACCAATGCACCAATTTTTGTTCAAATTTTCTTTTTTTGCTTCCATACCGTCGCATCTCCAATCAAATTGCTGCGCCATCTCATAGAAACTTATTTTAATTATTAACCGCCCTCGTACGAAACCAATGGTCTAATACAAAGCTATTTAATTTAAAAAATTAAAATCTAACTTGTAATTAAGGCCTTACCATACTCGAACTTATTTGTTTTTAGTCAAGGCTTAATCTAATTAGGCTGCCATTTCACCAAAATTAGAGTGAAAATAAAAACAGGAAGTAAAATTAGATTTGATTTGTATGTGTACATTTGTTGTGCGGCAACTATATTGCATGTGTACCAGATGTGAGATCATTATATAGTAATGTTTGGAGGCGTGTTCACCAACCTCTAATGAAATCTCATGATAAATGTTACATTTCTGAACTTTGACTTTAAAACCATCAAACGCAATCTATCATTAATAGGTTTGAAGAATAATAATTCCTGTTTCATTCTTCTTTATAGTCCACTCCTTTATCTCCCTGTTTGGCACCACCACTATATATAAGGACGTGGTTTTTCACATCAAGATTATATTTTTATTTCACACACTTTATCCAGTTTAGCACTGTAGAGTGCTGATGCAGATATTAGTTTTTTAACTTCCAACCAGTACTACTTATTACTTTTGTTTTTCTTTCCCACTGGATCAAACGTTTTCATCGATTTTACGCTAACCCCAAAAACAAGATTGCCATTTCCGCCAAATCCACCGCACGGAGTTTTTCCACATAGTTTTCATTACTGTTGAGATTTTTATCTATAACCCTGCGCTTACTTGGTACTATCAGTCGATGCCATTTTAACCAGGTGTTACTTCTTAATTCTTTATTTTTCCTTGCTTTATGGTAAGGCTCTAAATGTGATTTTGACAGCCCAGTTGTACTACAAAATTTACTTACTTCCTATTCTTCCATCGTACATCACTGTGTTGGCGATTTGAGTCATTGTTTGAAAGATTGTCTAGCCTTTGCAAGGGTTCGGATTTGTGTTACGGTTTGTCCTCTTTCTCTAATTGATTGTTCCACGTTCCAAATATTATCCTATTTGTTTATTATTGTCCAGTTCCGAGGCTCGTAGTGTTTCTCTGGATCATTTTACAATGCGCGAGTGATTAGCCCAACCGCATCGGCCCCGTTATCTCGGGACAACTGGTATCAGCTTATACCCCCCTGATGCTGGGTCGCCAGAGCCCCGTCTGTTATATGGCAGGGTGTACCGGGTAGGTTAGTTGCCACTCGTGGTGGTGAGGTTGACAATTGTGTCCTAGTTGTTGGTGGACTCCTTACACCCCTACTACAAAATTTAACTACCAAAAAGATTATAAAAGAACATGGCTTACTCCTAGAACTTATTATTGCAGCTAAATAAACCAATTTGTAACCTCTAAAAGATTTCAGTCATCTACAATTAATTTAAGATCCTATAAAAGAGCAAATTGTGACTCCGACAATTTTCTAGGATGAGAGAGACTACGACAAAGTAACAATTTGAACATTAAAAGAAAAAGAGATGTATTATGATAAAATAAAAAAATAAGTTATAGGAAGGCTATAAGCTGAACTAAGTCATATACGATATAAATTTAGATACTCCTGTACGGAAGTCCGCACAAAGAGTGATTTCTAAAGAGATATAGAAAAGGCAAAATAATGGTTGATGATACATGTAGTTGAACTGGTTGTGCAAGGATAATAAGTAAAAAAAGGAAATATAATGAGAAATGAGGATAAATTATCAATTCAAAAATGTTTTAAGAAAAAAGTTTTAGAGGAAAATTCCCAAAAGGAAAGGATTTAAGATAACTCATAAATAGCGATCAGACATACAGTAGTGATTTTGATAGTCTCTTAAATGGCGAATGAGAAGGCAAATTTAAAAAAGTATAGGTAAGAGACTACATTAGTCAATTTTTGACATAAATATTACTAATAATTTAATATAATAAAAGATGACAAGGTAGTAGCGCCAAGTGGCATAATTGCAGGTGCTAAAATATGATGGCATCGCCAGCGTGTTCTCGTATTTGAGGGATGGGCTGCGGTGCACACGGACCCAAATTTATTTCCCGGAACCTTCTGATGCCTGGTGGGTAGCCTATTCAGTCACTAAAAATAATTGAATACTTGCGTTTATTCGAACAAGGGGTAACAATGGCAGTCGGCTAAGGCGCGGTGCTTCTCACATTGCTCCGCACCAGAGAAGGTGCGCAACGACCGGGCAGAGAGTGCGAACATATGAGACCCTTAACCTCTCAGTTCGCAGGCCGTATTTCCCCGAGGCGTTAGAGCTTTGCCATTAAAATATCATCGCAGAATCTTAGCAAGCAAGACGTATATTATAATTAAATATATATAATTATAATATACGTCTTAGCAAGCAAGACGTATATTATAATTAAAATGTTATGACAAAAGGAGAAAATACTTACAGGTTGAAGGGAATAGTTGTACCCATATATAAAGTGTGAGGATAAAGGGGTTCGTTCAAACTACAGAGAAATAACCTCTTAAACGTTACTTGTAAAAAACTCCACTGGGTATTGGCTAATAGATGAAAATAAATGACTGGGACGCAGATAGTTGAGTACCAACACGCGCTCAGAGGAAATCGTAGGGCAATATACGTATAAAATTTAGACTTTTATAATCAGTTTTTAAACTTTAAAAATGGGTTTGATAGGATAAATAGAAATAAATCATTGGAGACATTGAAAATAGTGGTAATATTGGTTATATTGACAAATTTGATAAAATAATGTTTAAGTGTTCTAGTGAGAAGGTGAGACAGGTTATTAAGATGTTTTTAGAGGTAGATGACGACAAGAGGTTGTAATGTCTCCACTGTTATTTAATATTGTACTGTAAATGATTATTGAACAGGTGAAGATATGTGGCTGGTTAAATGTACAAGTTGTTGCGTATGCAGGCGATCTAGCACTAACTTTTAGAGCAAGGCCATATATAATCTATTTTAGGAAGACTATAAATAAAAACTGAATTATGCTAATTACCAGTGTTACTGTACACGTAAAAGAAGACTAAAAAATAAATTGCTTAGCTATATAAAAAATTAGTGGCACAGACAAGTGGGGAAATGATAAGAGTATCAAGAAAGATGTTAGGCCGATACAAGCAAAAGAAGGATAAGCTCCTGGGGCGAATAAATGATGAAGACATTGTTAAATGTATTGAGGTACGATGATGACACATTCAACGAGTAGAAGATGTCAGATGTCAAAATTATTATCAACTGGAACCCCCCAAGTATAACGAGCCTTTTAAAAGACTTTAAAAATCGGTGTTAGAAAAGAGGGCATAATGGGCAAGGACAGGACCAAATGTGATGCTGAAGACAGTGTTGTAGATATGTCACTACAGCTACATATCTGACGAGGTTTAATCAACCAAATCAACGATTGAGAAGAAGGAAGAAGTTTGCACCTTCTTAGCGTGGTGACACTATTAAATAATAATTTTTTTCTGTTGTAAATAATTAAAATCATTTAAATGAGGGGGAGGGGGAGATGAACTAGAATCATGTTTTAAAAACTAGTAATATGTTAATTTTTTTTTTGAAAATGCCCAACAGCTGATTTATGCAGTGGGGTAAAGAATGCAGGCAACACGAATGAAACAAGGAAATTCTAATTAGGTAGCAATTTGTTCAGTTACAATTTCCTGATGAACCTTCGTCTAATAATATCATTAGTTGCATAACCTATCTGGCTAGGAAGAAAATGAATTCACTTCAACATTTTGCATGGGTCGTTTTCTTGCCTTGCCGGGTTTCCCGTCTGACCGCCCGTTGAAGTCTCCGGCTAATTTCCCTGATCGTTAACGTAAAAAAGCACCGTTCATCGAAATTTGCTACCTTGAGGCGCGTTAAATAAAAGCAAAAGTGAATCCTAATTAATTGGCGGCGAGAAATGTCAAGGCCCGCCGATGTACTCGATGCTTTCCCGAGCGGCCATCCGCAGCATTTGGCTCACCGGCTTCTTATCGTAGCCAGGCGATTCCTGATGGAGAACATATCCGCTGGCAGCTTATCTGCCCTGCGAAATGCCACATGCAAATCGCACGAGTTGGCCGGCCAGTTTCCGAACCAGTTCAGCACCAAGTTAGTGTGCCAGCGCGGCGCGCGGCCCATCAGAGTCTCACGACGTACCATCTTCAAGGAGAACTACTTTTCATTTCTTCGGTTCTTTTACAGTAATCATAGCTGCCGGCTTCGAAAAACCACCTGCCGTAGCGAGCGGCCGGCTGATTGTAATTTGACACGACGTAACTAGCAGAACTAATTTAGAGCTCCGCGTGCGCAATACTGATAATGATCGGATGTTTTGAGTCCGTTTTCCTGTCCATTCTGGGTGTTTTGGTTTGGAAAATTCCGATTTGCACCTTCACGTCGAAGGAATTTATACAAAAATGCAGCTACACCTAATTATCGGTCCAAAATGACGATTTCTTTGATGTAATCAATCGGAAATGCGCTAGTGTTTATTTCGAACAAAAGGTAATAGTGCGGTCATTCTAGGCGCAGTGCTTATCAACATTACTCCGTATCAGAGACGGTACAGAACAGTGAGGACGAACATATGAAAGTCTTAACCTCCGATTTCGCAAACCTTGCTTCACCATAATCAATCGAAAGACAAATAATAGATTGAAACTCTAGATCCATTTGATGGTAAAAAGTTAACCCATTTTTTTCTTTATTTTTTTAAATTATATTTATTAACAATCAGAATAACAATACATATTCTATAGTCTAATGTGTTGGCTTAAAAGTTGTAGCGCCTTATCGTGACGTGATGTGGCCTCTCCCAGTGACGAGTTTTTAATATCTTTCTGTAGGGTCAGTTGGCCATTTTCGTTTTAACCTTTTATGGGCTGGTACTTCCAACAATGGATCCAATAGAGCGTTAGGATAACTTTGCAACTTATTGTGATGCTTTATGCTGTTTTCTACTTATATTTGACTTTCTGGCGCATCTTTAAAGTTCTATTCCATATGTCCAGATTTGTTTGATGATGGTCTTGTAAATCAAAATGTTTGTTTCTAAGGGTAATTTTACTCTCAGGTCAATTTGTTCTCTTTTTTTAATATGTTTTTTCAACTTAGTTTGCAGTCTATGTGTAAGCCCAAATATTTTGTGCTGGTGGATGTGGAAGCCTATCTAAGAACAACAAAAATTATTACTAGCTTACAATGGTCGAAGTTTTATTTATAGTTAGTCTAATATTATCAACAATGCTGTACCAATAATTTAAGCTTTACTATGCGACACATATTTTTAACAACAACAATATTTGGTTGCAGCAACTAGCTGAGAACCATCAATACTACTACAGGATGACATCAACTGATTATGAAGATTTAAATAATCAAGAAACTTCAAGAACAAATCCGTAGTAAATTGTTAAACACATCAAAAGGGGGAAAATAAATCCCAAGAATAAACAAAAACATATCCTTAGCTAACAGATTTACCAGATTAACTGCAGATAATGATGAAATTAATAACGATAATCAACTGCCAGAAAACAGAACCCTAAAACCCCCACCAATATTTGTTTATGGGGTTACTAACTATCAAGAATTGAGAAACAAATTAAGGGAATTGGTAGAATATGAGCAGTATATCACAAAAGGACTAGCAAGCAATACAATAAAAAAACATACCTACAAGAACATAAAAACATACATCACACATATCAATCAAATAAGGAGCGGACCTTCAGGGTAGCGATAAAAAAATCTTCACAAATTCAACTGATATGTGGAGAATCAAAAGTGAACTAGAATAGAAAGGACATAAGTTGAGAAATATTTTAAATAGAAAACAGCTGGTAACAAAAGAACCATTAAATTTATTTTTGTGAACCTAGAGCCTGCTAATAATAACAAGGTTATTTACAAAGTAAGAAATATTTAAAGTAAAATCATACAAGTAGAACCACCAAGGCAGACCAAATGTTTGGTACAATGTATGCATTGCCAGCAATGTAGACACACAAAACAGACCGTATGTATACGTAAAATGCGGAGGATCACGTAGCACGTCGAGCGATAAGAAAAATAGAGTTGCTCCCCCAAAACGTGCATTTTGTGGGGGGGACACCCAAACAACACCAACAATAGACTCAAGTTCCAGCACATACAAATAATTTAATTCGTAATATCCATGAAAGGAACAGGATTCAATCAACAGCACACGTATAACCAAATATTAATATAAAATAATGTGGATAACTCTTCAGTCCTCAGCAAATTTGTATAAGATGATGTTCCAACAACTTGTTCAGCGAAATAGTGCAATCTACTGCCCAGTTCGCCACAACATAAAAAAGAAAACTTTAGAGACTTTTTCCAGATTCTACGAACAAAATTCATCGCAGGTCACACCAATAATTTCAACAATTAGTAATGTTGTCATATACAAAGATACAACTCCGATGTTATATAACAAAAATACAAATCGAAAAGGAGACAGATTTGAACATCAGTCTCAGAAATACAAATATCATCATACAAGCAGCATGACAAGCCACACTTCAAACGGATGGATAAAAACAAGCACATAATATACCATCAGAGATGAAAAAATTGATAGTAATAAAAAGTAAAGCTAAAGCCAAATGGCGCCGGTCCCAAGCTTCAACAGATAAGACGGCACTTAATAGAGCAACTAATCATCTAAGATTAAAAATAAAAGAAACACAAGAAAGGTCATTCTAAGAGTACATTACAAAATCCAACAGAATCGACAACTCAATTTGGAAGCCAATAAAAAAAAATATTGGACAAGAAGTAATGAAGATAATGCGATTATGTCTGCTGACCATCTTACAAAAATATTTACTCCAAACGATGATATTGCATATGACGAAATAGAGAAAGGTAGATATGCCACCACCTATTAAAGCAGCTACTCTAAAAGAAGTAGAAAAGAAAATTAATCTTATAAATCTTAAAAAATCTCCAGGTCCTAATAAAATAACACCAAAAATGCGTAAGAAACTATCGCAAAGGGAAACTACCAGCCTAAACAAATCGAAACTGTCGAAATAATATTGACACATAAACCTGGAAAAGATAAATAGAGCAAATATCATACCCGAAATTATTTTTTTTCGAAGGCACTGTCAACGGTCCCTTACTTTATGAACTCTATGTTGCAGATCTTCCAACAACAATAGACCCCACAATTGGTATATTTGCCGATGATACTATGGTTATCCTCGCAACCAGCAAGAATTCAGTCAGTTAAACTCAGTAAACCAAGTCCAAGAAAGTGGAAGACCAGAATGAATGAAAAAAATTTGTACAAATCAACTTTACCCCTAGAAAAAAACAAGTTCAATCCTACACTTAAATAATACAGCAATTTTCTCTTGATGGATATTTTTTTGGAAATCACAGGAATTGTGACTGACCTTTAGATTCTAAAGGGATTTAAACTTTCCGCCTTTTCTGTTTAGTAGTTGACAAATATGATCCCCTGACAGTTGTTATGTATTTAAGATTCTTCCGGTTAGTAAATATGGAACGCTACACGAAAGAACCGTACGAAAACTCCGTGAGAATGTTTGATTAAAATAGTGCAGCAATCGATTACAAAATTTTCGTTTATATTGGCGTAGGATAAAGTTCCATAATTAAAAAACATCGTCACGGCGTCGTGCACAATAATTGGGCATTTCGAGAAACTTCCTTCGGTTAATACTCACTAAGACTTGCACCTTTATACGTACAAGATTCAACTGAAGCTAAATCTGAAACTTGCTAACCATTCTTACCATCGAAAAATCGTCAATTAGTTTGTAGTCCATTATGAAGAGTTCTCAAATTAGCAGAAAAATCATCTTTAGCGATAAGCCATATTTTCAACTTGATGGGATCTCAAACAAACCAAACTGTCACATTTGGGGTTCGGAACATCCTCGCGTAACTCATAAAAGGCGAATGCACCTTCAATCTTGTCAATGTTTGGTGTGGATTTTGGGCAAGTGGCTTGATACTTCTTCGAAGATGATGCTGAGAATACTATAACTGAAATGGCAATTGCTACTCTTGCACAATAATCCTGTTTTTTGGTACCACCTGAGTACAAATATGGTTCCAGCAGAACAGCGTTGTCCGCACCAACAATTTTGTGGTGTCGTAATTTCACAAAATGCCGACATCAACTGGCGTCAAGCCAGATACTTCAACAGAGGTTTATTGCAGTTTGTAACGTTTATTGTCAGTCCATGTTGCGACGTATTTGAGTTTCCGTCGAGGCTGCGGTGAAGGGATTGTCACTTGAATAGCCATTTTAAAGTTGTCAAAAATACATGGCATAGTGTTGCAATCATCCATTATTGTAGACTCGCTCTTCATTTTCTTTCATATGGATATATTTCCTTTTCTGATCAGAAGTCACCCTCTCAAGTCTATTACTATAGTTACCATTCACTCTGTACACATTCACATTTACATTACGGCCTCTGTTCTACATTCCATGAGTGGCATTATGGGTGGTGTTATATATTTTCTTCACTGCCATTGATAAGAGCATTATGCATACATAATTTTACACAAAATAAATCTAGTGTCTTGGAAATTTCAAGCACATTAACAGTTATGTTAATTTTGACACCTATTAAAGAGCAAAGCCGGCTAATAATTAATTCAAACACAAATAAGATTTGGCGCGAGTTATATAACCACGATCCAAGATGGTTCTAGCCTGAAAGGTCATTTATCTCCCCGTTTACCCACTTTTTCAGCTTCTAGGTACAATTCGGCAGGATTTGTCACGCATGTTAGCAGCGCACGCGATCACGCCATTGTGCGATCTTCACGGTTCCGAAGACGTGCCGTGAACTTTGCAAAAGCAACGCTTGGCGGGCTGTGCCAATCGCCCGCCATAAAACTTAGCCTCAAATTTATTCGTGCCGTAATTTATAGATGGCATCAACTTGTCCGGCTTAATTAGCGATTATAAGAGTATTTCGATCTAGTTTGATTAATCGCTAGAATGCCTGAAATGGTCGAATGTTTCGCGTTTAATTGGTTTGTTGTGAACTCGCTTTGCTTGCAACAAGCTGAAAAGTAGCCTTAATTGCGGCATATTTTGAAAGATCGGCTGTGTTGCATTGCTGCGGAAAATGTATTTGCATTATTGCGATTTTTCGAAATGGTCTGGTATTGATTTAACGGTTTTAGGACGGCAAATGCAATTAGAAAGTGGCTTCTGAAATCACTAACATTCTTTTGGTTAAAATCACACTTGCATAAATCAGATCGTATCCGATAATTTGTAGATTTCAGTTCCCGCACTAGGTCCATCATTTGGTACTGACGTTGACTTCACTGGCAAGATTTAAGGTTTCTAGATCCAACCTTTAACTCCAATTTCGATGTGATCTGACGTGGTTGGTCTATGCTTTGGTAAAGTTCCTGAGCGCTGAGACAAAATTCTGGATAAAGGGAATGTCAGTATTATAATGGAGGTTCTGGTGCCAAAGTTGGATCTTAAGGCGATTCTAGATGACTTAGAACTTGTTGACACGTGGTTTTATGGTTTAGCCCAATATAAATCAGAGTGAAGTGCTGATCTTTTCCTTGATGACCTCTCTATGAATATGCGCCCTCCAGGTTAGTTTTGTTCAAAATCGCCCTTAGGTAGTCTGTTTCCTCCTTTTTAGTATTTTTCTTTCGAACATCTTGATGTTTGTCAGGTTGTCTTGTTAGGGAAGTGATTTATTGGTGGAGAATAGGATCCCTGAACTTTTCTGTGGGTTGTTGCTCATTCTCCACAGTTTTGGGATATGCCTACGTGTTAGGACAGCCTTTGGAATGATTGAAGGCGAGGCGCGATTCTAGATGGCCTAGAGCTAGGTAATGTGTGGTTTTATGGCTCCGCCCAAAAGTTACTTATAGATCAGAGTGAAGTCAAAAACTGAGTGCTGATCTCATCATTTTTGCTTTGATGATCATCTTATGGATATATGTTCTCTAAGTCAGCTTTCTGTTAAGAATCAACCCTAGATAGTTCGTTTCCTTCTTTTAGGATATTATTCTTCCAAAGATCTTAAGGTTTGTTAGATTGTCTTGCCAGTAGTTTTTTGATGGAGAACAGGAGCTTCGAAATATTCTCTGGGTTGGTGCTGATTTTCTACAGTTTTGGGATATACCCACTTGCTAGGGCAGTCTTCGAAATAATGTTGAAGGCTTTTCTGCAATTATCCTAAAATCACCCGGAATAAGTTAAGCTATGCTTGTTTATATGGTGGTTACCTGTCCTCAAAATGTAAATTCCTTGAGTTAGTACAATTGATTATTGATTTCATAGATAAATTTCGATTGTTTTTACTCTTTGTTTGATCGTAAATTCTTTCGTAATTAATTTGAAACGAATGCTTTTAATATTTTGGGTTAAAAAACAGAAAAAGTAATTGTCAAAAGTTTTTTAAATCTTAAGTGGTCTAGCTTTTTCGGCCGCCCTGTATTTACAATTGTTTATTTATTATAGTTAGAAATATTCTCTCCAATCACGTTGGTTTTTTTAATTTTTAACTACTTATTGCTCTCCCAAATATGCACAACACAGATACAATTGACTCTTTCTGAAACTGTATTTCTACAGCTCTGTATGTAAAGGTAATCAAATAGCTAAATGAGAATACAGGTTAGAACGGCGAAATAAACAAGAGTTGGGAAGTGCTAATCGAGACGAGTTAAGATAGGATAAAAAATCTGAAATAGAAGATAGACAGAAAGGCAAAAGATATAAATAGTATAGAGAGTGGAAGAAAACTAGAAGGAAGAGCTTTGGATGTGTGAAATTGGAATGATCTTTGATTCTCTGCATGTGAGAATTTACATTGCGCTAATATTCTGTTTGTGCCTCAAAATCTTTATTGTCAAGCTTTTCAGACTGCCATTAAATGCCCATGGTGATAAATTTTTTGATAATCGTATTTGTAGTTACAACCCCAATAGATAATATTCAGTTTAACCTTCCGAAATTTTGAGAAAACTCAAAGCACTCTTCAAATGCATGACTGTTAAAAAAGCTTAAATGTACATGTGACATAAAGAAAGAAAAACGAAAATTTCGAGACTGAGGAGAATATACATATCGTTCGCCGCTTTCTCAAGGATCACAGCCGATTAGCGTTTGCTAAATTGGTTTTGAAATGGGAATACGATAGGCAATCTGAGAGGTTCATGACAACGTCCGGCCTCATGCAGTTTTCCAGATTCCATAGAAAATTGGACATTTGCTCAGAGCTAGTTAAATTATCTTTTAAAAAACAATATTATAATAAACTTCCGAACGTCTCCTGTAGGGCTACTAAACGTCAAGCACCAGTGACCGACTTACTGCCTTCCAGGAATTTAGCCGTGCTGCGGGGCTCGAATAATAGGAAATTTACGAGAAACTTCACGTACGTTCTAGAACCGGTTTTGAGTTGCTTAAATATTACGCAACAAGACAACTCTGGAAATCAATTCAAGTGCCGAACACAAATGAATACAGATGAATAGAGTGTAATTTTATGTTATTAATTATATTTGCTCTGTTCATAAATAGTGTTAAGTCATTTTGATTGCCTATAAGTAAAATAAATAAGTAGTTTTAAGTAAATTTGGACGTGTTATTCGCCACAGTGGGGAGCAGAAACATTACAGTATATTGAAAGGTTTAATAAAAATAAGTAACTGAACTACTTTCTGATATCTTAATAAATAAAATTAGATTTGAAAACAATTTGAGGCTTTGTTCTATTTAGGGTTAAAAGGGAATTTGTTTTTATCTTTTTTTTCTTTCCTTGAATTCTTGTTTTTGCACTAATATTTTTTCGTTTTATTTCTTGCTTTTGTAAGAAATTCATTTCATTTAAATAACACCATAGGGATTTACGAAATTGGATGTTTCTGCAACAAATTACCATGCATGCTGTAAAACCTTTTAAATTTTAAGTTTGGAGACTATACGCTTGTGAAAACTCAAATGTATAAATAATTTTTAGGAGCGCGAGAACCAGTTGAAAATTTATATTAGCGTCTTAGATTAAGGAGAACATTCGTATTGTACGTCGCCTTCTCTAAACTTAGAATCGATCATGGTATTGCTCAGGATATCCGAGGCGTTATCGTGCTTCAAGACAACTCTCGGTCCCATACTTGACAAAAAATTGAGGATTTGTTCTGGGTTAGACTAGAACACCATCCGTACAGTTCAGATTTAATGTCTTGCATTTACCATTTGCTTGGACTGTTGAAGAACAGACTGGTATTATAATTATCTTTATTTTATGCTAGATAGGAAATTACGTATCCGCTGGGGACAATGTGTTTCTAAAGTCAATAGATTAGTAGAAGAAGAAATTTGTATGTTTATATTTTTGTGCTGCTTTAATAAATGTAATAAAAAGTTTGGTTATATTGGATTAAGGTATGGCTCCATACTTCCCATATATTTTTTGGATTAAATGTTAAAAATTTACAAAGCAACAGTTTTTCACGGTCACATTTTGTCTCGTTATGGTGTAGCATTTTAAACGTGGTTTAGTTATTATGAGCACTATCTTAACACTATTTTAGACAATCCATACAAAGCTTTTGTTTTCTGGTACCATTTTATGCATTTTTCACAAAATAAGGAAAATTATTTGCCAGTTTTCGGGGTAGTAACACAAGAACACCGCTTCAAAATTCTTTACAAAAACAGCAAAGTACTACCACTTACTGTATTAAAGCGTATACCACCCGATTACTTAAAATATTGAAGTAACATTGGTGTCTTTATTCTTGAGAGAAAGCTTAAGTTTATTAGTTGAACAAAACTTTGATTTGGGGAGATTTGACAGATGGCGTACTCTACAGCTAGCACCGTTTTGTTACAACCAGGGTGATTACAAGTCAATTCTTATATTTCCAATAGGAGGTAACGAACTCTCCATTGCTACCATTTTCTGTTAGCATTAATTTTTAAAGCCTACAGCTTACAGCACTTTTTGTTTTTAATTAGGGGATTTCTGCGAATGTTCGAATTACGATGTTGTTTTTTTTCCAGGAAGATAAACATAGCCTGTGCACTGGTAACTTACAGATAATCATTACTATATAAAGAGTTGTAACTTTTGCTTGATGCTAATTAGTTGTAGTTAATTAGTTAGTCCTAGTTATAATGTATTATATAAGCGTAGATCATAGCTTGAAGTAGCGCACACTAAAGGCTCTACGATAAGCTTTTCTAACCGAAGGGAGCTAGGCTGTTGCCTGGGCGAACGCTTTTCTTAAAGAGGACATCGAGTTTCGAAAATGCAACTTTGTCCAGTAATAGAACCATTAAAATTGTTTTGGCAGCGCATTGCAATGCTTGCGATACAACTGCATCTAAATAAAAGAATTCTAGGCGCTTGCGTTGCATAAGAAAAGTCGGGTGTCACTGATGGAGAGGTGTCGAAAGAGTTATGCAAACACAATACTTCCTGCAGCAACTGACGCGGTGCTTTGTTATATTTCAAAGTGCCTGTTTTACTAAACACAATATGATGACGCAACTCTCCTTTGATGTTGTTGCGTTATCTAACATGTCCAATAAGTGTGTTTTAATAGAATACATAAACAACTTTCGGCACAAATACAAATACTTTTCTAAAAATATAATATCAGTGCCTCCTTTTGGCTTCGGTTTAAGTGCATAGCGTCTTGGAGTCCACTTGAGTCAACAATTCAGCGGAGAAAGCGCAAACAGTTTAAAATTCAATAGAGTGCCGTATCGGAAGGAATTTACGAAAATTGTGTGGAAATGGTAATTTTTTGCCTAAATATAGACGCAAATTTAAAAACTGAAGTAGAAAGAAGTTACAAAGGGTTTACATTCTGTTCTTTAAATATTTATGTGGTAAAATACTGACTTGCAAATAAAAAAGGAGAAAGTGTGTCTTTATATATATATCGACGCTTTAGAAAATTTGTTTTTGTTGCATTTGCAGCGCTTTCAAGGGGGCACATTATGTGGTAATGTTTCTTTTATGATTACCAGCTGCATTAATGAAAACGATGCTTGACCTAAAAGTATAAAAATTATGTCTTACTAATTATCAATGAGAATGTTACGAGGATCATTTCAAAAGTAAGTTTCCTTACTTCGTTTTTAGATACACAGAAATCTGCTGGTGAGGTACATGTTAAAATATGTATAGCGTTCCAGGTATGTCAGTGCAAATGGTAAAACGTTGGAAGAAAAGGACGAACAGAAGTTGACACTGAAGAGCAAAGTGGTCAGATATCTGGCAGTATAACACCTAAAGTTATTGTTCAATCATACGTGCTCTTAGATGACGACCGACGTTTGACTTTTGGTAAACCCTGCCTATGCATCAATGCAATAATCTGCAGCAAACCAACTTACTTACTCCTTGCACCTTAGCAGTCCAGCAGTGAGCTTTCAAATTTTGGTTTTATCTTTACTTTTTCTCTTATGCTTTTCCACTCGGTCCAGTATTTTTCTTCTGTCCTCCAGTTACTAACTCCTACTTAATTCAAGTCTTTTTCTGCTATATCCAGCAAAAGTGCTCGCGGTTTTGCCCTTGGTCACTTTTCTTCAAGTTTTCCCATGAATACTCTTTTAACACTTGTTTCTTTCTTCGTCTTCTGTAGGTGTCCAACTAGCCTAACCTCTTTATTTTCTTCCAATAGCCTGAAGATATCTTTTAGCACTTTTTATTCCCAACTGTCCAATACTTTTGTTTGTATTTTTGAAGCGTCCATACCTCTGCGCCATATGACGTGATAGGTCCTAGGATAGCTTTTTCTACTGTTAACGTCATATTGGTGGATATATCTTAAACCTTAAAAACATGTCTTAGTGCATAATAGTCTCCATTTTGTTTTTAACTTTAGCTGTTCAAAATATCCATATACCTCTTTTAAGTCGTTTGTCGTTCTCGATATTATGACTACATCATCTGCATAGGCAGGATTTGTACCATGCTGTTTATAATTGTACCTCCAGTATTACATGGGCTCTTCTTATTATCTCTTCTAACACCACATTGAACCGGACAGCTGAGAGGCCCATAAATTTTCATTAATCTCAAATTCTATCTATAACTGGTTTTGGACCCTCACTATTGCGTTGAAATCTATTAGGCACATCTTTACTATTCTAATTACTTTGCTCGGCACATTTAAATCTTCTAACACTACATAGATCTCTTCTTGTATAACAGTGTCGTATACTTTACTAATGTTAATCAAGAATTATGTTTTGCTCATAACTTTTTTCTAGTGTCTGTCTCAGAGTAAAAACATGTTCCAAGGTTGACCCATCTCTTCTAAAACCACACTGATATTGGTCTACTTATCTTTCTATTATTAATTCTAATTGCTGTGCTATTGTTGCACTTAAAATTTTATACCCCATGTTTAAGAATGCCATTCTTTTGTAGTTTTGTAACATAATTTTGTCTCCGTTTTATGTTTTATTATTTTTCTTGTTATTTTTTGGCTTATGGATTTTTCTCAGATAGCTTTTTCTGTTGGTAACTCTAGTTCTTTTTCATTCGCCTCTTCCTGTTTGGGTTCCCCTCTTACAGATTATTCGCCTTGATTTTCTTCCGTATTCAGTAGGGTTTCAAAAATTTTTCGATAGATTTATTTATTCAGTTCCCTAGCAAATCTTTGTGTACAGTTACTATTGGTTGGGTTCCTTTTTGCATTTTTATTGTTTTGTAATATTCCGTCTTGTTCCTTTTCCGTTCCGGGCTTTACTGCTTTAGCTTCTTTGTTTATTATATTTATCATCTTTAACCGCATAGCATATCTTTCTTTAATGGCTTGTCTGTAGTCCTCGTTATATTATCTTTTTTTGACTCCCACCTCCTTTTGCGTTTATTTTTCTTAATATTGCTGATGTTGTTTTAATCATTATTTTTTTACCTACTCCTGATCTTTCTTTAGACTCAACCCCCTTTCATTCTTCTTTTTTGTCTGTTTTGATATTTTTTGTAAACCTTTTAACGCTGTTATTTCTTTCCGTTTCAATTTGTCTGAGTCGTACTTTTCTTTTACTTCCCTTCATTCTGTCCTAATTACTACCCTTTATACTTGATGTGGATCAGAAAGTGGTCGGTATGACAGTCCCTTTCCTGCTGTAACTCCTCACCTTTGGCACATCCGTAACATGAGAGTCGACCAACAGTTGATCGAATTATTCTAAATGTGCTGGGTTTTCATAAAGTGACGCCGTTGGGTACTACGACTTCTCACCAATGTTCACAAAAGCAACATTCTGGTGTAGTTCTACGCTTTTTATCGCTTTTAATGTAAAATTGTATGTCTTAAGTCTTTTTACTTTACTTTTGAAATAACCCGCGTATATGTATGCTAACTTGCAGGCGTTTTAAATGTTCATTGGGCCTAGATGGGTCGAATTTAAACCAGAATTTTATCTCGTTGCTGATGTAGCAACCCTAAGACTGTTGTGTTGGTCGGCGATCGCCTCTTCACATAGTTTTATCAGTAGCAATCGCGTTATTGAATAGCCAGACGTATGGCACAACGTTTCAAAAAAATTTAACAGAGAAAAATGTTAAGATCGGACTAGGTCTAGATAACTATGTTATCGAAGTATTCACTTGGTATAAGATGTTTGCTAACAGATGAGGCAAGATCGGAAATTTAGAGCGAATATGAAATTCTTGCGACTATTCGGGCTCTTCACGGTATTAAGATTTTAAAATATTACGAAAGTAACATCAAAACCAGCTATGGGTCGATAGTCGTGTGCGTCGTATTCTTACATTCAACTTTTACCAGAGTCTTAGAACAAGAGTTGTTTTATTTTAATTTACCCGCGTATTAAAGAATGCTATGCAAAATAGTAGTACCAATATGATTTGTATATAGGGCACTGTAAAAATATTTTGTACAAGGTATATTCGTTAATTACTCGACATTTACAGTTAAACTAATTAGAAGCGACAAAATGACAAGAACAAAGACCAATTAAACTCGCGGCCGTTTCTTTAATCATGTTTTTTCTTACTGAAACGACGAGACTGTATACTTTTTATGCTTCTATGTATCATCTCTCTTTATTTATTGTTATTTGTATATAAAGTAATCTTATTCTTAACCATTAAAATGTATTGTAATCAATTTATATGTAAATCGTAAGTTGCAATACTGGAATGACGGTTTTTCTTCCAACACAACATTACTATTAATTCTTGCGAGTGCATGCGCATTTATTTGAAGGGTAATCAGTTTATTACTTGACACCACAACATAATTTCACGGGCCTGCCAATTACCCACTTTTATTATTTACTTTCATTTTATTATGATGGCGGTTCACAATATAAAACAGATTTTACCAATGAAATGATGCATAAAGATTTTCACTTTTATCACTTATGGGAAAGTGTTAATTTAAGAAATTAATGTTGGTAAATCTGCTGGCCTGATGCACCCCATTTTGATAGTGTAACGTTTTTGCTCTTCAAAGTGCAAATTTACTAAAACTACTTATTTATTTTACTTATAGGCGATCAGAATCACTTAACACTATTTATGTTTACAACACATACAATTAATAACGAAAAATTACATTGCATTTATTTGTGACACTATTTATGTTGCACGCACGCGCTTTAATTAAATCCACTCCGAATCCCCCGTGGCCGCTCCGCTACACGATATTTTACCCCAATTTGTGGTCTACCAGAAGGGCTGTGAAACATCTGGAAGCGCCGAACTGGAACCATTTGGAAGATTCGCCTTGTTTGAATTTGCATTTGTGTTCCAGCTGGCATTATGTCGACCTCCCGAGCGTGTCGGGATGCAACTGCGGTTGTGAAAGATATTTCTACGAGGGGTATTTAGAAATTTATTACAACAATGAAATAGTTACAATAAGAGCAAGTTAAAATTTTATTGTTAAGAGAAACGCTGTTAGCAACCATGTGTGGTATAAGTTTACGAGTTATTTGCATTAATCTTTTTTTTTTGAGAATTATAACAATTTGTGTCGGTGTAGAGTTGTATGGTTTTAGCAAAGCGGCGATACAATCGAACGCAGCTCTTGTTGTCTAGTCGATAGGTTTTTACAATTTTTCACAATTATCACACATATGAAATGTTATAATATTCTCTAAGACATTCAGTATCGTTTTCCTGCAATGTTGTATGGATATACTATTGTGACCAATATAACAAGTAACATAGATACGTGTTGTCATGTAATATAATGGGTGAGGATTTTACGTTCATTGTTAGTACCGTTAGACGGCGGGCAGGAAGTGTGAGAAAGGAAAATTCAGCCACAACAAATTTGCATGGTTGGCCTTTGGCAACCATGGGTAAAGAAGTTTATGGATGTTAGAGTTTCGAAAAAGAAATTGTTAAGCAAACTACTGATTTAACACTTCTTTAACTTTGTAGTCAAGGAATTTCCTTCACTAAGTGGTCTCTTACTTTCTTCAAGACTTTAAGTTGCCAGTATAATGGTAATATAACTATCGATGACCTATACAATTATGAGGCGTCAAGTGAATCGAAATTAACGACTGAACTTAGGTACTCTATAATCTTTTTAGTAGAGTTGTCGTAGTCGCTTCAGAAATGTAGTATTGTTACTTTTCCAGACAGGGTCTTTCAAAATTAGCAAAACTTTCAAGGTCTAAAATTTTCTAGGGAATGAATATGAGTCCGTTGCAAGACTTCTAGGGCGGTAAAGTCTTCGTGTTGAATGACTAGGACCTTCCCGTTAGACGGTTACCATTTTCAGCTCTTTTTGACAGTTGTACCCCTCAGGGGGATGAATAGATTAAAATCCTTGGAAAAGTAGGCAATGACTCTATATCACTCCTTTACTTTATTAGCGCTCTCCCCCCTCTGTTCCGAGTATAATCAAAGTAAAATTCATAAAAAATTTTATCGGGGGTATCTTTCAAATTCTTATTTTTTTGGTGTATTGGACAGCCGATTGGCGCTTAGCGTTTGAGGATTCGTACTATACAGCTTTAGCAGCTGTTGACATATCTCTGAGCAGTGAGAGCATGGGGAACTTATTGAGCAAGCCCTCATGCATAATGATTTGCAAAGTTCCACGAGACCTATTCCATCTACTAGTGCATGAAATGTGATTCGTCTGTTAGTCGAATAATGCATGGCTTACGCACATTTGCTGAACAATATTTATATGACTACTTCCTCTCTTTAAAGAAACCACGCCATCGGTTGCTGCTCATTACAATACATACGGTGCTAGGAAAGTTTAGTAATATGGCGCAAGAGACGATTGCACGTTGTGATAAGTTCAAGCCTTTTGAAGCAGATTTAAACCGTCAAAACATTTCTGAGTTGCTTCCGAACTCTGATAGTAAAAATGGCTCTCAATACTGATTTGATTACAAACGGAACAACAATGAGTAGTTTTGCACTACATTTTGCACACTGTTTTTGAGTATTTAACATTGTTTTTGAAAGTAACCGGTCGTACTGGAAGACGATAGTTCTCATTTACGATTATATTTAGGTGGTATTAACAGTTCTATCTATTCTTATCTGCCATAGTCAAGATAACTCGAGCATCTCTACAGCTGGACTTCTTATTTTTGTTTTCTTAGGTATCCTGTGTCTTATCCGACAAATAGATGACTTTAGGTATTAGTGGGTGTGAAAATGGTACATCTTTCTATATCAGCAGCGTTGTAACAGGTGACGAAACCTTAATTTATTTTTATCACGTACTCACAAAAGCCCAAAACAAAGTTTTCTAAAGACATATTGATGACACAGAAGTGCTGGTTTTATATATAATTATCTCCTCTTGGTGGAAGAATTAACTATACTTGTAATCACGGTTTTCACACAACATATATTAGAATGCAGCTGTTGCTTACCCTGGAAGCTTTGTTGAGACTTTCATCAGAAAATTCTGAAGCATTGTTTACCGAAGATAACATGCAAAAAATCGTCGTCATTCAACAACTTGTACACAACAAATTTGAAATGACCTATATGAGTCACAACGAGTTTTTCTTTCTTTGAACTGCTGGTATATTTTTCTCAGATGTCTGTATGTACTATGGCTATTGAAAGAAGTTGTAAAGATTCTTGGTTCAAAATTTAAGGCGAGCAATCTTCTAGATTCCGACATAGAAAAAGTAGTTCAGTTCACTAAAAAAGGCCTTATGGTGTTCTTTTTTTGTTGGGAGGTTTATGAAACTTTGGTTGTATATAAATTCGGAATGGTTACAGACTTTTTGTAGATTTCCTAAAATGAGGTTTGAAAAACCCTTTGTGTTTGTTACAGTAGATCAATTCTGAACATCTCAAGACAGTTTTTTGGAAAAATGTAAACTCTTAAAGTCATTTATGATAATTCGATAGTTAGAAAGATACTACTTGTCCTGCTGTAGTGGAACACTATGCTCCCTTTGTGAGATAGTAGCACTAAAGGCAAACCCTAACAGGTAACTGGTTTAATAGAGCTAGAAAAAGAATTAAGTTAACTTTTGGAGCAATTGAGGATAATAAAACAATTTATTCCTTTTTATAGGACGATAATTAGTTTCATTACCATGACACAAAATTTTCAAAAATTTTGCAAGACTGTAAGAATCTAAATTACAATGCGAATGCAAGATATTAAGCTACAACATAGGTAATAAGGGTTAATCTGGGAGGTAAATTTAAAGAACAAAGAAGTACTTTAAAGCACTTAAAGTAGTTACTATCTGATAATCTATCTACTCCGTCTGCTGTACCTCTCTTTTTAGACCCTTTAAAATCGCCTGTTAGATTGTCGTTGTTAAAATAAATGTTACTCATATAAAAAGAGCTAGAATACATTTGCACCAGAATCATCATTACAAAACATCCAACTAAGTCGAGAAGTGTAATAGTGAGTAATAGGAAATATTGTCCTGTTATAATTATTTTATGAAGTGACTGCCTCGAGTGCTTCAAGGTACTACATGTATCAAGAAGGTAGATAAGAAAAAATGATACTCTAATGGGGATATAAAACACAAGAAAGCGTTCGTATAAATATAATACATAATAAATTGTACCGTGCGTTAAATTCTATTGCAAGTGATGTCAATGCAACATTGGGCAACAAACCTTCAATAAATCCCGTGGTTGTGGTTTAGTCATTTGGACATTTTCCCTTGTAGCTTCGATGTAGGAATTTTTATTTTTTCCTGTATCTAAAAAAATCTCGGAGGTGAGCATTTCTTCGAATATGATAATGCTGTCGACCTTGCGAGTACGTGATTGCGGGTGCATAGAACTCGATTTCCCGTTATGACGAATCCTTTAATGACAGTGGAAACTACGTGAAAAGGCAGTTTAAATTCTTTATGTCTTAATTTGAACTTAATCTCTGAATGCCTAATATGCTACAAGGGATGTTTAACTTAAATCAATACATGAAATGTTTGAAATGAAGGTGGTGACTCAAAGTCAGTCAAGACTAAAACCTATTACCTCTAGATCGAAAGGTTGTAGATATGTTTGATTTGGAAGATGTCAAGGTTTGGTCTATTATGTTATCAATTTCTGTGACAAATATTGTACCGTTCTTTAGCCCAGATTATTCAGATGATAGATAAAATCGAGGCAACTTTTGAATATAAAATGTTTGTCGAACTAACAAGGATGTGGTTGTCAACAATGGTCATCATCCCTTAACTGAAACATCATCTTATGTGTAAATTTAAAATTTTGTCCCTACAAAATGTCTTTGCGTCTGTTTTGTTTTCTAGCAAATCTGATCAAGCTCAAATGGAAAACGCCTAACGTGCAAGGAACTAGAGCATTGTTTTTGATCCAACGTTCACAAAATCTTCTAGACGAGTTTGTTGATTTAAGTAATTGGATAATGTAAAACCTATTTTTAAAAACCCAGATCTGTTCTGTTTCTACTAGGTCGAAGGAAAACCTTGTCAAGAAACGCCTTCTTCGCCAGGGCGTTAAAATAAAATGTGAATATTGATAATAATACAGATAATACGATCTTGATTTTCGTAGATTCTTTTACCAAATGACTATGAAGCTCGTGGCGTTTTTGATCGCTTTTGTGTGATTTTTAAAAATGGCCTTCAATTTGTATTGAAGAAAATTAAAGAACTTTGTTATCAGAACAATTTTTTACAAAAGTGTTGTTGAAAAACGTTTAATACCTTTCGATCTATTGAAATACGCCCCACCGGACTACTCCAGCGGGGTTGCTAGATCCCCAACTGGGCGCCTCCCCGGGTGGCGGATAGGAGAATGCCCACCAGATATGTTGGGTGCCGGGGAAATAAAATACCCGGGGCGGACCAAAACTAGCATAGGTGACACACGTGGCAACTTTCAAATAATGGATTTAATGACTCCTAGATAACCATGAGGGGAACCAGGGATGGTGATAACCGATTGGCTGCCGGTATAAGTGGTCACATTCTTGCATGGTCAACAGCTTCGGGTGGAAGAACCAGCAGAGATAGGGCACTTTTTTGCCCTCAGGTTGAAAAAACAGACCTTAAAGACGGAGGATCCAAATTGATGGTCAACGGCGTAAGAATGCAGAAGACAAGTGGAAACCACTGCATTAAAGATCTAAAAAGATATCCTTAGTAAAATTGTCATCATTACCATCATCAATATGACAACGTTCAGAGCTAAATCTAAATCCGGAGTTTCAAGTTCCCCAATCGGATCTCCGGGGGGAACAGTTGTGAGCAGAGTTATAAAGTTATCAACAAATAATATAAAGATCGGGACGTGGAATGTAAACAGTTTACTGGCACCAGGCAAACTGCACAATACTGTAATAGAAATGGATAGACTGAAGATAGACATCCTTGGTCTAAGTGATGTTAGATGGTCAGGAAATGGTAAATGTACAACAAGCAATGGTATAATGTACTACTCGGGAAATGATGGCCCTCAGCATAGATACGGAGTTGGAATAATATTAAATAAGAAAGCAGCAACGGCAGTCACAACCTTCATACCACTCTCAGACAGAGTAATGATGTTACAGTTGAAAACAAACAACGGTAATATGAATATCATCCAAATTTACGCGCCAACTGCCGATAAGGAAGACGAAGAATGCGAAGAAGTTTATGCACAAATAGAAGAAATCTACAGAAGCATTAAGCGAAAAGATATTACAATCGTGATTTTGGAAAGTTGAAATGCGAAAGTAGAAAGATGTACCGGTGGTTTTGGGCTAGGAGATCGCAATGATAGAGGAGACCGTATGATACAATTCTGCCAGGACAAAGATCTAATAGTCGCAAACACGCTTTTTAAACTTCCAGCTCGCAGGCTGTATACATGGAAGTCTCCAGCTGATAAGCCAGGGAAAACAGTAAGAAATCAAATAGACTACATTCTTTGTAATAATCGCTATAGAAATTCCATTAAGTATGCGAAAACATATCCTGGTGCGGACATTCACAGTGACCACAATCCAGTTGTAGCAAAAATTACAGTTAGGATGAAGAAGATAATAAGACCCAGAATGACTATATAGATACAAGACGTTTAAAGGAACCCAAAATATATAATTTAGTTCAACAGAAAATAACAAATGAGATAAAAAATATAAGTATGCAAATAGACGAAGTCAATATTGATGAAAAATGGAACAAAATACAAAATGTACTAACATCTGTAACCAAAGAACACCTAGTAAGAGAATAAAAAAGAAACCTTGGATGACACAGGATATTTTAGATCTCATGGATCTGAGAAGAAGGAATAAGCTAAATGTACAAAAATATAAAGAAATTCATAAAACAATACAAAGTAAAATAAAAATAGCGAAAGAAAAACACCTGTCTGAACAATGTGAAGAAATTGAACTACTACAAAGTAAGCATGACAACTTCCACATGTACAAAAAGATCAAAGAAGTAACAGGATATAAAAAGAAAAGTGGCGCCAATAATGTCATCAAAGATGCTGATGGACATATACTAACAGATATAAAAGATCAAATAAACAGATGGAAGATATATATCCAAGAACTTTACAATGACGAAAGGCCGGAAAACACCAGTTTAGAAGTAAAGGACGAAAATTTTAAAATTCTAAAATCGGAACTAAATTATGCACTAGAAAACATGAAAACAGGCAAAGTTGCTGGCCCGGACGAGATACCAATAGAAATTGTTAAACTTTGTAACGATGAAACGTTAGATGTTATTTTAGACCTTTTAACACTATTTATGACACTGGGCAAATTCCCAAACAATGGTTGCTATCTACCTTTATTTTAATTCCCAAGAAAATTAACGCAAGAGATTGCTCAGATTACCGAACTATTGCACTTATGGGACATATTTTAAAACTATTCTTGAAAATAATTCATAAAAGAATTTACAAAACATTGGAAGAGGGAATAAGTAACTCCCAGTTTGGTTTCCGCGCAGGTCTTGGAACGCGTGAAGCTCTCTTTGGGGTTAATGTGCTATACCAGCGATGCATGGATATGAACCAAGATGTGTTTACCTGCTTCATCGATTTCGAAAAGGCGTTTGATAAAGTGAAACATGGTAAACTACAAGAACTTTTACTTAAGAAAGGCATAGATAGGAGAGATGTGAGGATAATTAGTAACCTATATTGGGGACAGAGTGCTAACATAAAAGTTGGAACAGAAATAACCGAGGAAATTGAGAGCAGGGATGCATCCTATCTCCACTTCTGTTTAACATCTACAGCGAAGCCATCTTTAGAGAAGCCTTAGATGAGGAATCTGCGGGAATTATTATAAATGGAGAAATAGTTAACAAAATGAGATACGCAGATGACACAATCCTCTTAGCAAGCAACCTTACTGACATACAACATCTGCTTGAAAAAGTAAATGATCGCTGTAACCACTACGGCTTAAAAATAAATTTTAATAAAACCAAATGGATGGTAGTTACAAAAACTCCACACATTCAAGGAAACTTAAGAGTTGCAAACATATTAATAGAACGGGTAAGGAAATACAAATACCTCGGGACGTGGATACAACAAACAGCTGATCAAACAACGGAGATAAGAACTCGTATAGAAATAGCTAGATCCTGCTTTGCAAAATTAAAAAAAGTACTTTGCAACCGAAACATAAACATTGGGCTCAAAATACGAATGCTTCGCTGTTATGTATTTAATATCATGCTCTATGGCGTAGAAGCTTGGACACTTAAGAAAAAGCAAACAAACAAAATACAAGCCTTTGAAATGTGGTGTTACCGCAGAATGTTGCGTATAGCTTGGATCGAAAGAATAACTAACAGAGAAGTTTTGACAAGAATGAACAAGGAATGTGAAATAATAAATACAATAAAAAAGAGGAAACTAGAGTACTTAGGCCATGTAATGAGAAATCCCAAATACGCACTGCTCCAACTCATCATGCAAGGGAAGATAAAGGGAAAAAGAAATGTTGGTAGGCCTAAAATGTTTTGGCTAAAAAATCTTAGAGATTGGTTTAATTGCAGCAGCATTGAACTATTTTGATCGGCCGTCGACAAAATCCGTATAAGAATGATGATAACCAACCTCCGTGAAGGAGAAGGACCATAAGAAGAAGAAGAAGAAGGACTACTCAGCAAACACCTTCTGTTTGTTGATGTTAACGAGAAGCAACAACCTAATCTGCGAGATTATTACACAAGAAATTATTTGTTGATGAGAAACTTTTATTGTAATTGTATTTGGATCTAATTTCTCATGAAAGAGGGGCAGAATTAAATGTTGAAAGTTGGAACGGCGTTTTGCAATAAGGAATACGCCGTCCAGTTTTCTAAGAGAATATTCTTTTGGAATTCCTCAAGATTATCTATATAGATAAATGACAATGTCTGTTTCATCTATTTCGTATTATTCTCCTCTTAACTGTCTCCTAACTCATGTATAAATGAATTGTCTATTGACTAAACGATTTTTGAGGATAGTGACGTGGTGTCTTGTTTTTCTTTTACTTTACTAAACTCTGTACATAATACGCGATGTTAAGTGTATTGGGAGCCACCTTGAAAGTCTGTCAAAAGTAGTGCAATACAATTGTTATTTTGGTTTATCAGTGTCTTATTATCTTGTTATTACACTATCTACAAGTAGTTAAATATGAGGACTAGTGCAAATTCAAGATGGGAGTTATCTGTAATGGTCTGTTCCGGTCTGTATCGAGTCAAGGTTAATATAATAATCACAGATTGTTTGGCCGCGATGTAACTGGGGAGCTGATGAGAGTGGACTGTAATGCGCATGCCTGAATGAGGATGAACGAGCCAGTTGGGAGTTAGACACAGATGAGTGAGCATCAAACTAGTGTGAATCAAACACTTGTCCACGGAAGTTGTTCGGATGATTTGGGTAGTTTTAGGAAACAATGAGATGAGCACAGCACGAAGAAAGGTAACTGACGATTGGTAGCTTTATCACGATCCCTTCATTTATCATATCTTGAGGAGAATTTGATGTTGAAACATCAAATTTTTTCCTAATTAGAAGACTTATAGATATCCATCTAGTAGAATTACCATTTTATCAACCTCCTCTTGGTAGTCGAAAAAAATACCGAAAGTAATGTGCTTAAGAAGCTTCAAAATTTCGTTAAAAAGATACCATCCATGTCAAGCAGTTGTCATTTTTAAATAGAATTCTTTGGAGGGGCGGTTTGATTGCCTCTAAACCTACAAAGACGAATCTATTCCATGCAAGTAAAGAAAATAATTCTGACCTTTTAAACGAAGGATAATAATCGGTCAATGTAATGAACTTTAACTGAATGTTACTTAAATTACTCATACGTTCGTACTCGTATAGTAAATTAGCAATATTTAAATGACAAATTGCAGAAATGAATGTTATGGGTGAAATGATAAAAATGTAAGGAATGCCCGTTTTAAGGGCTATAGACCCATACAGCATAGAGACTTCCTTTACTATGGGTTGCAGCGCCAATGCAAATAATTGCAGCGATACAGATTTAGGGGTAGTTTAAAGAGCGACTACTGACGATGATAGCTTTCTAACACTCTTTAGTATCCTAATTAGTTTCTTGTTCAGATTTATAATAAGGAGCGCGAAGATGGCATTACAAGCTGATGTCCTCGTTAATCTTATATCTATTGCAGAAGGCCATGATTTAACTTGAACTTTAATTTTTAAAATCAATGAATAATGCTATTAAAGAGCAATTGTTAATTTTGATCGGCAGAAGCTGTAGATATGCTCCTAAAACGTTGCGTTCTGTCCTTGAGATATGCGGTGCAGGCTCGTGCAAGGTGTCAACGGTGCGTAGATCGGGCTACAGCAAAACGGCTGGTAATACGTATATCACGCGAGTCTATAATTAGAGATTATCTTCAAATGCTACTTAAATTATTGTAATTATTTCCCTAAATTACGTTGCCGTGGACTTCCAGTCATCACACATAAACGCAGTTCTTCGAAATTTCTTCATTAAAGTATAACGACCGGTAAGTTGCACTACTGACGTAATTCAGGTTGCTGGTGAGGTCATTGATAAGTCGGTATTTTTTGATATTATCTTACTATTGCGTGCGTTTTAATATAGAGCCATAAATGATATTTCTAAAATTATAAAAAATTATTTATTTAAACGACAAAATAATGGAGACTATTTGTAGACCCGTGCGGAGGCATGGGTCGATTCAACGGCCGCTCCAAGAGCCCCAGGTAGAGCGCGCCGGACCCAATTAAAATTTACCGAGAAACAAAATGTAATCTGTATAAATTTATCGATGACATGTAATAAAAATGATGTCAGTTGAAAGCCTAATAATTCAGAGAGAGACAAAAAGAAAATGCGTTAGCAGACCAGTTGTCCTGCAAGAAAAGGTCGCATGTCATTTGACTTAAATAATGAAGGTTTAAGAGGTAAATCGATTACACCAGAAACATCTTACAGTCCTGAGATTTGATCTGGAAATATAAAAACGAGACTCGGTGTATTATTGTAAAGGAACTTTACAGAAAGGGAATCGTAAGAGATCTTCATCATAATAGCTTTTAATGGAGTGAATAGAATATTCTCCCCTTAACACAAACGGCGACTACTTTAAAATCTACAATATTTGTTGAAATAAACGAGAACCAAGTTACAAGATCTTGATTTTATTATTAAACTTCAATCTCAATAAAGTGGTAGTTCAGCAGAAATATGGCATACGATATGATCTTGTGGTACACGTCTTTGACAAATCAAATTCGCACAATTTATGTAAAAAATAGATAAAATCATTGAACAGTAACGCCCATCGTTAATATAAGCTATCACCTTTTCCATAATAAACAATAAAAAAAAGTAACTTTCTCATGTGTAATTGTCTCTCAATTACCCAGATTGTCAAAAGGGTTAACTGGATTTTGTAAGGATAAAGATCTGTCTTTAGGGGAGTTTGAATTTTATCACGTTTTCTCTAACAGCAGCACTATCTTGACCTATTGAAAAGTATTAATGTACAATTGAGCCCTTGACATACACTACACAATCGATATTAATACAGTTGGTAAAAAATTGAATTAAACTATAACTTAGTCTTTTCTAATATATTTACTACGTGCACTCTTTTCTATCTGCCTCGTGCTGTTTTTACAACGGCGGTAATATCATGTAATTTATTCTACCAGAAGCAAACTAAAAGAAGTACTTTCAGTATCAAATGGGCGTGTGATGCTGAATCCTTTTCTGAAATTGTGAGCTGGTAACCTCCTACTACTACCTCAGCTTTCAGTTCCTCAAAAGATAACTAGAAAAAGTCGAAGAGTGCCATATCCGATACCCCAAACCGTTTCTTAATGAATTTTTCAAGTCCACGTGACTGAATTTGCTCTTAAAGGCTGCTGTTTCAGATTATTCTGCTACACGGACATGATCTTCAGTCTCTTCGAAAATTGTTCACAGAAAATAGTTTATCAAGTTTATCTTGAGTGAAGAATTTGTCTTTTTTCAAATAACTATTTTCAAAAATTTGCACATAAACTTCAAATCTAAACTACTCGAATTGACTATTATACACCTGTCATATTTAATAATAGCTCAAATAAACTTCCCGTGCGCAATGAAAAAGTGTACTAGCAGAAGTCATAATTAAAAAAAAATAAATTTAGTGGAGTTTGTGGTATGAAAGAGCAAGTAACTCATAGAGAAATCCATCTGCTAAGAAACCGACAGGCCAAAAGCTATCGGAGCTAGTGATCAAACGAGAATGTTATTTATCAAGAAGAAGGCAGAATAGATGATCTTGGTGGCATTAGGAAGCCGATAATTCAAAGAGGAAGTTACTAGTTTACAGAAAGGCAAGTTCGATATATATTGTAGTGTGGAGAAATTTTGCATCTGTACAGAAAATCTAGGGCAGGCAAGTTTTATGGCATAGAAGTGTCAGATGGACTTCATGATAAGGAAGAATAGGTGATTTAAGGACAAAGACCGGATAGATGAGCTTAGTAGCATGGAAGGGTAGTTAAGTCAAAACTAAGGCACATATCCACAAAATCTCAGATAAAACAAAAGAATAACATGGAGGAGTAGATAATATTAAAGTTGTGGTACAAAACGCAAGATGTCCTAATTAAAACATATACATCAAATTGACTTGGAGTGCTAGCATGAAGGTTTCTTTATCAGGTGACAAGGGGTGGGATCTGTTAATATTAAGGGATCTAAAGATGATTATATAGGTGGAAGCAAGGAGGAATCGATAAAAAAGAACAGAAAAGAGATCTATGACACAGAAGCTCGACTAGGTGGATTTGGCGACATTAAAACGTAGCATATCGAAGTATTAAATAACCCATTTGAAGAAGCTTTTAAGAATGAAGCCATCAGCAGAAGCTAGGGTGATGCAAACCAAAGTTAGTGATAGTACTTTGGCTCATTGGGTGTCGGGAGCTCACAGCAACTGCTTCATGTGTATTGACTCAAGTACCTCGGTGCCAAAACCTCTGCACTCTATTGAAACCATTTAAAATGCGTTGTAAGTATGTTTTTGAAAGCTGGTTTTTGGAAGTTAACGTCTGCTGCAAGATTGGTATCAGCTTCGGAGAGGAACAACGTCTTTTAGAAGGCGTTTTGAAGCAACAGAATGATTTTCTCTGATCTTGCATTGAATTTCAGTCGTCCTCCATTTATTTATTTTTTGTATCCCCCATTCACTTCACTTCACTTTATATAGGGAAATCCTATGATGATGGTATGGTTGGAAAAGCCACATTGGGGTGCTTGCGTCTCTCAAACTGTTGATAGCATTTTTGGAGCTGAATAATGATGAAGGCACATCTGATTATCATGGGTGGAGAACTTGATATCGCAAAATTGATTATTTTTATGTCGATCCATTTATTGTCTTTCCTGGAAAACTGGCAGTTCCGTAAGACTATGAAAAGGACGTCGCTCTCGGGCGTGACTTCCTCCCGCCTGTAGACGTGCAGTTACGATAACGTCGTTTAAGTCTCGCCAGTCTGCTGATAGTAACGTAACGGATACCAGAGTACGTACCCACGATTATCAGCATGCAAGAATAGTAGCCGTTTATTAGTTGGAACTGCGTGCTGGAATGAAGGCGGAAAATTGAGTAATGGCCATTCAAATTCGAAGACGGCCGAAATGTGGCCCACGCCGCTTGACTCGGCTAATTACCCAGCGTCATGCTTTGCAAATCTTCGCAGCAAGGACGCCGTCATTGTCTTCTCGTAGTAGGAAGCGCGATTGCAGCACACGCTTGCACCTAGTTGGGTGGACCCAAAAGCTTAGAGTCGCGATTTGCACAGAGACCGTGCTTCATTTAACGCGTCAGTGGAGCCAGCAGGATGTTGGTCTTTTCGCAGCAGTGAGTTGCCAATTTGGTCACTCTTCTACGAATACGACGACCGGTCGCACTCTGGCACCACTCGAAAGTTCACAGGTCAAGAGACAAAAGAATTCCTGGTTGCACAGGGGCATTACCGGCTCGGCTAATAACAGTAATTCGCTTCGCAGTCGGCATAAGACAGCGAACGCGGCCAAGGGCCCAAATTTGGCCCCGGCAGCCGGGCGCTTAGTATTTCTGGCACATACGAAATGAACCATTGCCCTCCCCTCTCTTGCCGCTTGTACGCGACGTGAAAAAAGCAACAAGAATTTGGCAGATTTTGGCGCATTTTAATGGCCTACGTGGGACGTCTCCAATAGGCTGGCCGAAAAAGAACACCAAAAGCAGTCCCAGGCAGAATCGATATGGCGAATTCTTTGCCCCAAGTCTTCGTTTTGCAGATTAAAGTCGTTAATTTAAAATGTGGCTGAAATATGACCGGTCATAAGAAGCCGCTAGCTTTTTGGTTTTATAAGCATTTCTTGTACTTTTAAATGCATGGAAAGTGTTCTAACCGGATAACAGACTAAATAAACCTGCAAAGCTTGCAACGCATAGCGAAGTGGCGAAGCACTAACGCTGACCTTTGACCAATCAGCTTCAAGATCACTAGCAAACAAGCCTTTTTGGTCACCTGTCAATTGGTGAAAACAGAATTTGGAAATTCCCAGCCGTTCTCGAGTTTTTGCTCGGACGGACGGACGCACAGACAGACAGACGGTCAACACGAAGTTAGTAAGTGACTCCGCTTCGCTTCGCCACTTAATAATGATGAGGCTCTAACGCCCCACTTGACAGCACTGCATGCAAATTGAGAGGTTAAGGCTCCCATATGTTGGCCCTCACTGACACATTACCTCTTATTCGAAATGAACGCGGGTCCTCAATTATTTTTAATGATTGAGTAGGCCATTTGCCAGGTATCTAAAGCCCAGGATTTAACCTGGGCTAGCCCGTAGCGCAGTCAAACTTCGTTTAAAGGGAATCAGGATTTTTTGACGCTCATGTCAGGCGCTTCTGTCGACATCCTATTCATACATATCACAAATGAATGGATTTACGTGGTCCTGGACGCTCAAGTGTTCGGGGCATTAGGAGATGGTTAGCAAGCCTGTGTCTTGCGCAAGACTGTATTTCGCACAAGCTACTGAGCGCCAAAGATCCTTCTGAGTCTTTTGAGCTTGATCATCTGGATGAATAGCATCACCTGCATGTTGTACAATCATCATTGGGTATGTTGTTGATATGTCCCAACCGTAGATGTTAAATAATTCTAAGAACAGGGTTTTTGAGCTTTGAAAGACGCCGGCTAGAAGATGCCTTTTGGGTGACAGAAAAGGTTGGATCATCAAAATGGATGCGACATGGATACTGAAGCCATCTTAAAAATGAGTATTGTACTATACCTTATCAAAGGCCTTGGACACTTTAAGGAATACTGCGCCAGTAACTTCTTTCTCCGAGAAGCCTTTGGGTTTTTTCCATCACCCAGAGGAGCTGATTAATGATGAAGTGTTTAAAGTGGAAGTCGAGATCAGTTACAGTTTTTTGAGAGCCATCTTTAGGCGCTGGTGGATGATGTACTGCACAAGCCTTCCCCGTTGTCGGCAGAATAGTCCTGAGGGACCGTGCGTGAGGAGTATTATCACATCCACTACCATCCAATATTTAGATCAGTTGGAGGATTTCATTGTAAAACGCTGTCTCTAGATGGTGGAGGGCTGCTATGGCCGTAGGTGTCCTAAGACGCTTTACGTAGTCAGAGAAGAATGGAAGGAACCGAGCGGGGACATTAGATTTTCCAAAACTTAACTTTGACGTGAAGAACTTTTAGCTTATCCGGAAATGCACCGCTCCGAGTGAATAGGTCCTTTATGTATTGTATAAGGATGTTCACTCTTTCTCTCTTTTTTTCCTTCAATATCATGGTTCTCTATATCTATCTGTACATGACCAGTCTTTTTAAATAACTATAACTATTACATTGTAAGTTCTTTATAATTTGAGCCATAGACTGCATTTGCTGTCTGTTTGGTACGTTTTTTCGTTCGACTCCTTCTATAAATGTTTGAGCTAGGATATGTCTAATTAGTAGGCCTTGTCTTTTTTTGATTAGAGTTTGTTTTCATCCTTCTAATACTTTCTGTACTTAAATATATGCGAAGGCTTTCACGGCATCGTGTGGTTGTTGGTTGTCGGGTCGGAATTCGGAAACTCTTGACGTTTCGTCTACAACTTCTAAAAATTAAGTGACTGTCCGGTGCGTTTTCGCTTTTATAATCGTGTGAGTGTGGTAGGGATGGTGTCGGGGGGCCGTTATTGACGTCACCGGGATGGTAGGTCACGTAATCGGGCTAGCTGTTGACGTCAGTTGGGTCGTTGAAGGTAATATTTTGGCATTTTCTGACGTCACTCGCTTTTTCACTGTATCGCGGTCTGTTTTTACCCCCTAAGAGCGATAAACTAAAATTTAGATAGATTGAATCCATCGTCCCTGTTAAAATTATTTTTATATTTATAAATTTTCATCGCCTCTCTATATAGTCCTACAATTGGATAAAACTTGTGGTTGTCCGGCTCGTGGTTAGGATTTTCCAAAGCATGTTCAGCAACTGCTGATTTTATAGGTTGACTAAGGTGTAGGTGACGTTTATGTTCCTTTATCCTAGTGGTAATCGTTCGGCCCGTAGTCCCAATGCCGACTTGCTCACATGAGGAAAGTATGCAGTATACCCCTGGTGTATCCTGTGGGTTTATTGTATTCTTGGCTGGTCTAAGCATATCCCGGTAGTCGTATAGATGGTTTCCATCTGGTGTTTATTGAGAATTTTTTCCTACCCGGTACGTAATCCTGTTGATACAAGGGAAAAAAACTTTGCCTACCGTAACCGCTTTCGGTTGTTTTTCGTGCGCATTTGTTAGGTTTGGTTGCTCTGTTTATCTCCATCCTCGAGTAGCCATTCCCTTGTAAAGCTTGTTCCAAATGTTTGAGTTCTTGTATCCAAAAACTGGCTGATATATATGTCGTGCTCGATCTACCAATGTTTTCACAATTGTTCTTTTTTGACTTGGGTGGTGATTTGACTGCTTATGAAGGTATTTGTTCCTATATGTGGGTTTTCTGTACACTGTATGTTATAAATGTCCATTCTCCGACCTGTACGTCTAAGAAAGAAATCATATCTTTCGATTCCAAATCCATGGTAAACTGTATGCTTGAGTGTATAGAATTCAAGTGCATAAGAAATTGTGATAGGGTCTCCTTTCCATGTCTCCATATCACAAAAATGTCAAAGACGTACCTTAGCCATATCGTGAGTTTTAATAGTGCTGTATTGATGGCGATCTCTTCAAATTTCTCCATGTAGTAAGTGCGGCTAAGTGGGCTACCCATTGCTACTCCGTTTTTTTGTTCGTAATATACGCCCTGGCAAACAAAGTAACTGGACGTAAGGTACTGCTGAAATAGCTGTAAGATATCGTTAGGAAAATTTTCTTTAGGTGATCCAGGGCATCTTCATACTTTGATAAACAGGGAGGTTAGATCGAAACTGACAAAATGTGCGGAGTCCTTGATGTAACTGCTGGTATGTTCAGTGTACGGTTGCAATAGACTGGATAAGTATTTAGCCAGATTATAGGTAGAACCACCGATTTGCTTTCATAGTACATTATGCTTCAGAAATTGTTTTCTGGTCTTAATTGTGATATTATTTCCAGATACAGGAATTTTAAAAATAAGCTCAACCGGTGTATTACATGTAATTTAGAATGTCCCGCTTTTTTTGGAGAAGTGTCAAACTACAGAAAATATTGCATTTGTTACTTGGTTAGTTTTTTTTTATTGCGAACAATGGAAATATGATTAGTATGAAATTTCCCTTTTTAACAGCACGTTATCAAGTGCCTTTGAACAACCCCGATTTCTGAGAAAGTCAACGCAATGACTACTTGGAAGATGCCAATAGTCTATTTTTCAAGTTATATTTCCATTCTTCAGTTATTTATGACGACCTTATTTATGGTCTACCGTAAAGTCCTTTTGGTTTCCAGTCTCTTCGATACTGCTGAAATACTAAACTCGTTTGCTGATTGTTGGGTTCCAAACTCCTCTAAACGTTGTCCTTAACATTACTATCCATTCCCTAATTTGGTGGCGAGTAGAACAACTTTCATACGATTGACTAAATTTTTTTGACCTAGAGTTGATTTTTTATTATTTTTAAATGATTAGATCTTTATATATTTGTTTTGTACATAGATAATACTTGAAATTACTCAAATGCTTATCTAACGTGTTCGCGCTATGAGAACACAATTTGAAGGCACAAACATGTTGCTTCTTTCTCGCGTGTGATCAATTTAAAATATGAGGCTAAAAAATCGTGCACTTAAAGGAATGGACTTGCAAAGAGGAGAACGGACCGCCTTTGTGGTGTTGCTTGCATGTGAACAAGCGGTAATTAATATTGTTCCTATTTTCTCACGCATTAGAAATTCCTTGCATCTGAAACTGAATTAGACAATAAATCAAATCAGCAGTATCATGTCATGTTCAACTCTGCAAAATTGCTCCTTTCTCACTTGGCTGGATGCATTCTATAATTATTGGCTAATTTACGTCGAGCTAATTGCGCCTGTCTGAAATCTGGTTAGTTAAAATGCTGGATTACTTACGTAACTTCTTCGATCCACAAATTTGTCCGAATAACCCATAGAAAATATTTTTTGAATACTTGTTTTGAACTTATTTAAGGCTTATACAATTTAAATCAAATTAACAAAGATATATACAGTTTGCGATATTTTATACTACTTGAATAAATGTTACGTAGATATATATATGAGGTCTATTGCGAAAATATTGGTTCAAATTGGCAGCTGATGAGAGTAGACAATTAGTTAGTGAAGTTGTGTGAAGCTGGAATATTTATCCAAAGAAGCTATTCGGATGATTTAGAAAGTTTTCCGGCACAATATAACGAACATAACACAATAAGAGTATGTAGCAAACGATTTAGAAATTGATGAAAATGTATTGATGGTGATCCAAGTTCTGAAAGATCAGCAATGAGCATAATACTGGAAATTTTGAACATCTATAATCAGCAAGAACGGGGGATTGACAGCCTGATAAATAGAAACATGGTCTGCGTGTTCCAAAAATTAATTGTGCCTTCTTGGTATGAAACGTATCGTGACAAATTGGTATGAATGAACTAGATTTTTTCAAAAATGTCATAAGTGGAGATGAAAAGTTGACCTACGACTACAATCCTGAAACGAAAGTGTAGTTATTTACATGAAAGTTTTTTGGCTTGTCACTTCCAAAGAAGGTGTGTAAAAGTTGTAGCGACTTCAAGACCATGTTAACTATATTTTATGACTAGGAAAGCGTTGTCGACCACCATAAGTGCCCTGAAGGATAATTAAGAGACTGAGAGTTTGCATAAATACACGAAAATCAGCCAATGCCTCACATATGCTCATATTGCATGACAGGTAGTAAATGATTCTGCAATCTACACTCATGTAATGAACAGCAGAAGTCCAGACTAACTGTTTTGGTCATCATAAAGTGTAATTGTCGTAAAGACGGTCGTCATACAAAAGGTCGTCGTAAAGTCAGCCGTTTTGCTTAACAAAGAGTAAAGTCAATAGCTATTACTCTATCTATAAAAGCGCTCTATATTGTCACATTGGACGACCACCAACAGCTGTTATTTTGTTGTTAATTGAGTGTTATCACCACTTTTGAGCAATCAGAGAATGTGCTCTATTATTTATTTAGGAATGTTCTTGACTATAGTGTAAAAGATTTTGGGCGTCTAGATTTGTACCTCTTGTTTTTACCTTTTTTTTTATTTATCCTTTTATTACACGTATTCCATTTCGACCATTTGTTTTTTTTGTGTTAGTGTGCCTTTCGGTTTTTTCAAGGTTCTTAAAAAACAACACAAAACCCTAGCGAAGATCTTCTTCCTGGCTACTGCCACTTTTGCTTGTAGGGATTTTTTTATCTGTTAATCAGGATATTATAATTCAAAACTCGCTACCGTAGAAAAACTTTTACTTAGGATGATGACGAGAGGATATGATAAGGATGTGGCCTTTTATTGCAGATGGGCAGCAATTTAGGGTTTGACAGATTACGCTGGTTAAGGTATTTTATAGTCGAAAAGTTGGGCGATAGCGTATACAACACTATTTCATATACAAGTAAAAAACGCAACTTTTTAGACTTCAGTTTCAAGATTTCTACTGTAACCAAGATTGTGAAAGCACGTCACTGGTTTGAATACCAGAAGGTTGTGGATTTTGCGATATTCTTTATAACCAATGTTTGATCAATTGGTAAGTACGATGATGCAGCCCATTCGCGCTTCAAGTGTTATTCGAAGCAAACTAAAAAAAGGAGGATAAAGTGAACCTTTCAATGAAATAAATGAACTACCCACACCTCCACTCTGGGTCATTCTGTTGACTGTCCATCGCGCTAACCACTCAACCACAGGCACTGTTATACTGATTCCACTGCTAAATATTTATTTACAATAACTTATATCACCATGCTAACTTCTGGCCTCCAAGACAATAGATCCCGAATGTTTACTCACCCTAGAAATTTGTCAAACTCTTGATTTTTATGTAAATTATGTAATTAAATGATAAAAAGTAAATATTCCATTGTAAGGTATTTCCCAAATAGTTCACTTCGCCTAACAAATGTAATTCTTTTTCATAAGATAGGAAGGTACCAGATCTTTTATATTCTTCTATCTTGTAAATGGTATTGTGGTTGTACTTTGGGGGCTAATCTCAAGGACGTTCTCTTTAGGCTACTAACTACCATGCTCAAGGTCTTTTGCATATATTATCTGGCCATGTTAATAAACTTTCCCACTAAAAGGATGACTAATTTATCAGCGTAGCCTAGAGGTAAAAATTCAAGGTGAGAAGCCAATCCATAACAAGATTTCACAGGAAAGGTGAAAAAACTTTGCCTGCAGAATATCCTCTTATCTATATAGAGATATACATATCACCCCTCCTCTTAACATGCAATCAATCTATCTGCATCAAGTACTTTCTATCCCCTATTGTCAAAAGGCATCTAAAAGAACTTTTATATTATTTAGCGTTTTCTCCACTGTCCAAGTAATGAAGTGATGCCATTTCAGTTAATAACTCTGTTCTATAGGCATATTGATTTTGGTGCAAGGGACTGTTTGACAATGCCTTATCTTTGATGTGCTTGTCGAGCAATTTTTCCATCGCTCTAAATATAAATGACATAAGACTGAAGCATTTTTTTACCACAACTCTACTTAAATTTTATATTTTAGATAAGTAATTAAGGACCATGTTTACACTTAGAACCGCATGATTTGAAGAATCACATCATCTCCCGGTAATTTTATTAATTACTACTTTCTTGACAATTTATCGCTTTGCACTTTTTGCTCTGTACCCAGATGCATCAAGACCTAGATTTTTTCTGTCGGATGGTGAATTTTCATACAATGTTTTATCCAGAAATGTGTATCTAAAAGGCTGTGGTCTTATGTCTATTCCTGTTTCGATGTGCTCTCCTGTGCTAGTTATTAGAGTACTTATTGAACACCTTAAATCCTTGGAGAGTAGCTCTTGGAGTTTGGCATATACTGGAGATCTTTTTATATCCTCACAACGTCTTGTTTACGAGTCTCTTTGATCTCTTCGGAGTACTTTGTTCTGTTTAATTAGGGATCTTTTAGATTTTCCCCGACGTCCTGAAGCTTTTGCCCTATTAAATAGTTTTTTTATTTTTATGCTCTACTACAATTCATACGTCTAAATAGTTGTCTACCTCTACTTTAATCGTTGCTAAGCGACGTTGTAGGTCTTTTTTATGACTTAAACCTCCGATTATGAAACATATGGGTCTGTGATCTGGACAGTTCTACTCATCAGACACGTGCACAATTTTTAATAAATCTACTTACATATGGGGTGCAATAAATACTCACTTTTGAATTGGTATTGATGCTTCTCCAGACCGCTTGGTGAACATTAACATCACAGCTGACTGTTAGTTGTACTCTATTGGTTATAGCTCAAAGTCATTGTAATGGGATAAACCGATTCAAATATAGTGATATTCTTTTGCCTTTTCCCTTTTAAAGTGAATTCAAATCCTACCAAGTCCTGCAAAACAAAGTTTATTAGTGATAGTCTTTTCAATTACTCTGGAAGCTCCAGGCTTACTAGTCAATTTATTGTGAATTCATTTTTTAGCCACCACCCCAAGATTCTGTACTTCCCCTCTCTTATCCAGGATTCTTAGTGAGGACAATATCACAGTCCTCCGTCAAGTTACACAATACATCAGAGGCTGTCTGATTGTAGTAGATATTTACTTGTATTGCTCTTATTATTTGTGTCATGATCAATCTGAAGTTATCTGAAAGTTATCGAGCGAAGCTCGTAATAAACATTGAACTTAGCCTGTTCAATAAACTTGTAGGAAATTTAGTTTGCCTCGAGTCTTAGCAATCGTCAGTCTTCAGTCTAAATTTCAAAGTTCCTGACATTTAATTTAATCACAATTAAGTCTTATGACCACTGTTTGTCTTAGTCATTGCTCAGTGTAATGGTTGACACATCCGATCCATAAAATTTCCTCAGTGTACTTTGTGTTTTTAAACTGTGGAGGGTTCTTACTGCCCAAAGGAATTTTACCTAACGCTTCTATTAATGTTTTTAATCAGGTTCGCTTTTTTTGATCTGAGACATTGTTTGGGTGTCGTTTGTCCAGCTCGCCAAGAACAGATCTTTTTCAGCTGCACTATAAGATCCAGTCTGTCTTTAAGCGCTCGATTTTTGAGATGACTGCTGCTGAGAGGAGATGGGGTTCTATTTTCTTTTTTATTATTCTTTTTTCATTTTTGATCTCGCGTTTGCGAGTTCTCTTTGTAACTTTCAGTAATAAATAAATTTGTATATTTGTGTTGTTTTCTATCTGGATCTCACGACTATGGAGAGATAAAGTAAGTCATCATGCTAGGAGTTTCCTGCGGACGTTGAAGGCGTTGATACAATGGAGTGCGCTTGGTTCTCCGAGGATAGCCGCTAATGGATGAGCTTCTGCGCCTGTTTGGCGCTTGTCGATACTTTTTTTAGTGTACCTTGATTTTCCCGATTCTTGTATCCACTAAGTTATGGACACGTCTGATAGGTAGCTTAACCTTCAGGATTTATCTAGGTTCAGTCTAACCATGAATATTATTGTCCTTTTTTTCCTAGTTATGCATGTTGGTTTTTAGTCTTTTTTGGGGTAGTTAAGAAATATTGAGATAATTTTGTAGCTGAATATTGCTTAGATCTCTGTATTTCTTTTTAACTATAGTTAGACCAACAGATAGATACAATTATCTGAAAAAGAAGCTTTTAGTCCAATTTTCCAATAAATTTTTGTTTTCTTCAACATAAAAATTAATGTTGTCTGCACAATACTGGGAATATATTTTATGGGCATAAACTTTCATTTTGATACTTGCAAAGATGTTTTCTTCTAGTTCAAGGCGGCAAGATATCCATAATTATTCTTTCTTTTCCGAACCTATCTGCATTTTCCTTAGAGAACCTTTTATGTATAAACCACTGAGTTGACAAAAAATTACTGCACCTTTCGAAGCATTTAAAAATGAAGCAAAATAGAATATTAATAAAAAGCTAACAAACAAAGCTTTAAACACTAATTAATTAAAAAAGTTCAAATTTGCATACGTTAATAATTTAGAAGGTATTTCATAAATGACCACTGTAAAAACGTACGAAGTTGTTCCCTGATTTAATTAATTTAATGGTATTAATAACGTTTTAAGCTTTCTTTAAGTTTTCTATAATGGAAGTCATTATAATAACATTTATTACTAATTTAACTTTACCGTGTGTTTTTTCAGTCATTAGCTATAGTTTCCTTAACCGCATGTCGAATGTCTTTAATTTTGCTTTTAATTATGCTGTTCCACGTACATTGTAACGCAAAAGGCTTATAATTTGTAAGAAAGTCACTTATTTCTTTATTAGAGCACATTTATTTGTGATTTTTTAAAATAGAAAGCGGTGGATTCATTCCATGGCTCCGCGTATATTCAATTCCTTCAGGACACTTTCTAACTTTTCTGACAAGATTCTTAATAAAATTTATGAATTTGCTTTTTCACCTATGTAAATTGTATATAATCATCATTTAATAGACTATTTTGAAACCTAAACTTTTTTTGGATGGTATAAAAAATACGAAACAGGGAATTCGGAATAAGGTTGAAAGGAAGAGACTGAAACGACAAATATATAGGGAGAAAACGGTTAAGAGAAAGAAGACAGCGTTAGTTATAAAAATCTTGTATTTATACAAAAGTTTTTTGTTTTTAGAATAGGTCGCCTGGATTTTGTATATGGTTTTGCTTAAAAATATGGGTTTAAAAGAGAATGCCAGGTGTTCCATCCAAATACTGAAATTTTGGCTATTCTTCGACGTTACTGGATGTTGGGGTAATACGCTGCCGATGTGGCTCGAATAATCTAAGAGATTGAAGATCATAATACCATATGAGATCGCACGTCCTAAAATTAACCCAAAAAATCATTAACGGTGATACGAGTCTTAAAATGCAGCCCCGATCAGGACGGCCTTCTCTAGTAAATCGAAAAGCTTTACTTCAAGTTTTCAAAACATCTTCAGGTATAATTGCAGGAACTTGGACCATCTCGACGGCAATAAACCGTTATTTACATGATTTAGGCACAGTTAAAAGAGACAACGCGGAGGAGTGTCCCACACTTTAACAAAAATGTGATTTACTTTAAGTTGGTTTCTGAAGGTTGGACAGTCACTCTCGAATTTTATTATCAATAAACGGGAACAGTAATACGGTTAATCAAATATGGGTATTGTTGCAGATAGATAACACCATACTATCTACGACTTAAAAAACGGACGAAAATTAGAGGTATTCTAAGAAATGGTTCTATTCTCCCACCCTTCTTATAGTCCTTATTTGACACTAACAAGTTGCCATCTTTTCCGATTAATGGTTCACTTTTTGACTGGATTTTGGCAACTTTTAGAAAGTAGAAGAAGTTTGTCATCAGTTTCTTTTATTCCAAACCACAAGAATGGTACCAAGGTCGCAAATTGATGGATGCTGTACAACACAATGGTATATATTTTAATTTTTAATTTTGTATTTTTGTTACAAAAACAACGAGAAGACTTTTGCACCACACTTGGTTTTAATTCCAATCTTTATCAGATACAGATGAGAATTGATGCTTAATGCAAGTTTGGTACTGTGTCATTAAGTCACTGCTGTACTTACCTTCATAAATTAACATTACAAAAAAATTGAGGAACAACCATATACTTTGCTTGAAAACGGTTTTAACCTACTGCACTTCGCACTTCCCGGAAATACATGACGATGCTAGTAGTACGATAAATAACCACGCCAATAACAAAGTAAGAAGCTGAAGGGAAAACCGCATAAGGAAGTCAAACCAGGTGCCTTTGGCATTATTTACCACCTTTTCAAGGATGGCTGTCAATTAAGAATTGCTGAAATTTGTTCTGTTAACTTCTGACAAAACAAAATTCGTGTCTCGCCGGAAAGACAGAAATGGTCAATTCGAAACCTTTATCTTTCATTACGACAACACCCGGTTTCATATAGTATTCAAACTATAGAAAAAATGAAGATTTGTTTTGGACTAAACTGGAACATCTTGTCTTTTATTCACAAATAATCTTATACTATTAATTCTTTCTTAATTGACTCTTGTTTCTATCAAAATATTTTGTAACGCTTGATTAAGTGTTGTCTTATAGTGAATCTTAAATAGAAGTGATGCTAAGATATATCCATGGGTCGCACCACTATATAGCTTCTAGTAGTTCTTTTAATGATGTCAAAGTCTTTGTGTTTGATATATATATATATATATATATATATATATATATATATATATATATATATATATATTTATAAGTTTGTAATGTACTCCATGTTGTGGTCTCAATTCACATCTCTGCATCGTTGTATAAGAATATGAGGGCAAAGCGATGCTTCATATGTTCCTATTGTTTTTCAAAATCAAAATTGGGCAGGTATACAAACGTAATGAAATATTGTGAAGAAGGATTTTAAGAAATGGTTCATTAAATTGGAAGAATATTACTTGAGTCGTAGATTGTATTGAACAACTTGGTGAGTTTCCATTTTGTTGGTTTGCGTGGCTTCTCACCTTTGTTCATTGTGTGTTACGTCATTATTGATATCTTTAGTTGTGTTTTCTGTTGTTGTTATTACATTTCTGAATGTTTCTAGGTCATTTTCGATATTTTGATCTCTACTTGTGTTCTTTATTTAGGCAGTGCGTGTTGTTGTTTTATTTTTTGAATTTTCTCAGATCTTGTTCTGCTGTGCTATTACTTTGAAATTTAGTCAAAATTTATCTACTAGGAGGCTATGAGGGTTTGTTTGCTCCTTAGCATAGTAGTTTCTTTATTATATATAATATATAACTTACTGTTATTTTGAAGTTAAAGTTATTCGTTATTATCGTCTGTAACATTTTGTTGAGTCGTAAAATACTTTCCCATCTTTGTTAGTATGGTACAAGGTGGGTTCTATTCCATAAATCTGCAGAATATTGAGTCTTACTCCATGTTGGTGTTGGTCATTGCTTCTGAAATAGAACAATTTGCGACTATTTATACGACGTTTATCTCGCTTTGTTCCATCCCAAGTATGACGTTGTGTATTTTTCCCAGATTGCTATAAAGTGATCTTTTGTGGAATTTTAGTATCCGATATACATGATGAATACTTAAGATTGGCAAATAATTTGTAGCTATTTTGATAACACTCAGGAGCGTTGTGGAGTGGCCTGCGCTTGCCCTTTCTAATGTAGTGTCATAGTCGGAGGTCTCCGCCTAAGAGTGCTTGGGGATGAGTTTTTTTTTAGAATATCCAATTTAGTTTTTTGTTTGACTGTGCTTAAAATGAAACTTATAATTAAGGCAGCTCAACACCCATAGATTTAGGATTGGAATTTGCCTGGTCGGCGGCATATGAGTTTCCAAATACGACCCAACCCAGCTGCGTCATCGACCAGCCTAATCTATATTTTTGTATAAACGATTCAACTCATAATTTAGTTCTCTACAATGACAACGGTCGAACTACATTGAAATGAGTTTATTTCGATTATAGGTCCTCTAACCTTGATAACAGATAATCGTGACCCATACAATGAGTTCTCTTTAAAAATGTGAACCTTGACCTTCTAAATTAATTGCATCGATACCATCATGGATAGATCAGTTGTTTTCGTGATGTTCCTAGCTGATGATCTATCGAATATTGAAAGGTCATGTGGAGGTCAAGGGTTCTCCAATGTCATTTGGCCGATCTAATTCCTCAAATTCGACTGTCATTTGTGGACACAACGAGGAAGATTCCGCCACGCCGCGCATCCTCGGCGATTCTAATTTTAGCCGCCGCCTCGGCTTTCTCACGATTTTGGACACAAACCTGGAGCCTCCGGCCGCGCGCTCATTTGTTATTCTAGACGATTCTATCAATGGACATTCACGTAGGCCAGCGAATTAAAGTGCATATAAGCTGCATCCGACGCTTATTATATCTGCATACAAATGAGGACATTTATGTAAGAAGCGTGACGCAACGACATTGTACGGAGCGGCGGAAGAAGACACGTCCGCCCGGCGTTGCGGAATTGAGGATCCCGAAATTGGCCAAGAATTCGGAGGCTTGGAAAGCGGCTGAGCCCGGCCGTTGCTAACACGCAGATTCGATTGCGATCGGACAAAGACAGCATTGAAATTCATCGTGGGATCTTCTCGGGAGGAATTGAAAAATCGGACACGTTTGGGAAAGTATCGTTTTGCAATCAATGCCACTACACGCCGTATGGGCATTTTCCTTTATGCTCATTCGGAGGCGGTTGGTCTGGGGCCCCGAAGGTCTGCATGGTCGTCTGCGAAGTACGGGCGATTTGGTCATCAGAGACCAGGACCAAGTTTCGCACGCCGCGGATTGGAATTCGCGCTTCGGCCGTCCTGAAATAGCAAACCAGTTCCTGGGAGTTATCATATTTTCAAGGTTCGCGCTGTGTAGTCCTGCCGCATGCGGATCGGCTGAATATTTTAATGTATTCGCGTTAATTCACTTTCACTATCCACGCCCAGCAGATATGACCCGCGCGCTCTGAAATTCCTCGTGCGTTCTGGACCTGTAATGAATGAAGAATGCGCCGCGCTTACCCTTTTTAGCAATGACGCGATCTTCGTCTTCCGCGCCGCCTGTTGCAGAATCGATTGCGTCGGCTAACCTTTCGGTCGCGAAAAGTCCGATTAATCATGTGGTTTTTGAGTCAGGTAGCCGTCTAGGACTCCGGCTGCAGCTGCATGTCGCCATGCGAGGGTGTGGAGGGTTGAGCAACGTATTGTGCTCCTTCAGGGTTGCTAGATGTCAGAAGTACAAAGCAGGACCGCGTTGCGCGAGCGGCGATTTATGATTCATCGAGATAACTTGCGCCTGTTTTTTGCGGGAGTGATTTAAGCCTCAGTTAAATTACAGGAACTGTTCTAATACGTCAATGAGTTCAAACGTACTTTTCATGTTTTCACTGCTGCACTACAATCCTTTCAAAGACATGATAACTGAGTTTAGTAAAGCTCCTAGTCTAGTCTACCAGCTGCATTGCAAGTGAAATTCGTTGGTAAACTATGTGTTTTACTTTGAAGATTCAACTAAATCAGTAAATGATTTATTTTTTTTCATTAAGGAGACTAAGCTTGCGAAAATGAAATTCAAGGTTTATTCATTAAAAATCAATGACAAGTGAGTTGGATCTAGGGATCTACGCCTATCGCATCCCAGATCAGACATTTTCTTTACTCCAGAAATTACTATGATACCCTTCCGACGTCTTTTGTCACATGAATGTTCGGTGGGTTTAAAGGTTGCGAACATATGCAGGAAAGCAAGAGCACATTGAATTGTTTGACTTATTCGAAGTGTTTTAAATATCCACCTTTACTTTTCAAAGTAGTATCATCACTAACGTTAGTTTCCCAATGACATTTTGTGTCGAAGTGCAATACAAATCTTGAAGTCTTCATTGTTTATCATAGTTCCGATACTAGGCGAGGGGTTACAGGCGCCATGCTCCAAACTTGATGTCTTTGTCCATTGTGAAAGTAATTGTAGAACCATTATGGTACGTGTGTATCGCATCCCCGTTTTCTCAAAAGCAGCGATAGACGGAACCAGGTTTCATTTGAGAACTTCCACTTCAAGATAATTGGGAGAAGGCAAGACAGTAGCCTTTAAGCCCTAGAAACGAAGCTAAAAATGTCGCAGCTTATTATTATTATTCATATACCTCGTCCTCTTTTAGATATTAGGAGAGTAGTGTCTACTGTACTTTATTCATATTAAGATTTAAAATAATCGTAAAGACTACCATTAATTCCTTTAATTAAATTGAGAATCTTCCATAAAGCTATCGTTTGAAACGTGTAAATCACTTTGGGGATGAAGAATAGGCTATGTGAGATTTGACAGTTTCTAAACGTGAAAGTGGAAACTTTGGTTTTTATTTTTTATTCTCTCGCCAAAGATTGGACTACCAAGAATTGTGAAAGAGTTTAATTACAACTAGTATTCTTGGGGACGTGGTTTCAAAACTCCGAAGCACATTAGCATCGGTGTTTCCGACTATGAAGTGATTAAGCATTTATTTTTGTTTATCTTTAGATCCCACAGTGTCGTATATCTTTATGATAGTCTTAAATTCTTTTAACACCAGACCCGGTTTGTCCACTAAAATTCCATCATCCAAGTACAAGAGATCACATTTGGACTTCGGATGCATGGTTAAACCAAAGCCCATTGAGCCACAGTTATATTTAGTTTCTGATAAAATAAGTAAGAGTATTCGATTGAGTTAAAATCATTAGTGAAATTTATTTTTAGTAAGATTTTGTAGTTGTTAGTGACGTCGTTTACGTGGATTCTGACAATATGTCCATCACTTTCCATTCCAATTTGATGATGTGATAGGTGTTTTGTAGTTCTATACGGATTTTGTGCGGATAGACGTAATCGCGTACGCGATCTCTGAGGTTAAAGACGCGAGGTCGCGAAAGAATATTGGACGTTAAGAGCTTTAGAAATCCCAAGAACTAGTCTAGAGGAATTGCCTACTCATTAGCCAAAGGAGTAACGCAGGTTGAACAGGAGATGGGATCGCGACACGACAGATCACGAGGGGTTTTCTTAGGGTTCGTGCTTCGTGCTGGTATATTGAAAACTAATATACGAAAATATACTCAGAATTAATTCTCGCAAGGATGCCAGATCACGAAGTTTGTGGACAACACTCTTTTAGTTTGGGCAGCTTAATTTGGAATGTTCAAATCACGCGGCAACGAAGCACAAACCCTATAGACAACTCCTTGTGTCGCGATTTTATCTCTCGTTTTGACCTGTACTATCTTCTCGATGAACAAGTGTTTTAATAACGAGAATAGATATTGTGGATAATCTCTGTGGACAAGCGGATGGGGTACTAGAGCGAGCAAAATATCATGCCATTCAAATCTATGAGGAGAGAACAGAATATTCACCACAAATAAACTAAGCTCGCAGATCGAAGCACTATTTTTAATGTGAGTTGGTAAACATCCGACAATACTTCAGATTCACTGAAAGGCATAGAGCAATCAACAGGACCACTGATACAAGGCTTTTGCTCCTATAGCTTTTGTTTGAATTCAGAATTCGTATAGCTCCATAAACTTCGAAATCGCTAACGTTTAGCAAGAGAGGAATCTATTCTTTTAGTTTGGTTCTTGGTTGTGGTTTGATTTTAACGCATTATATTTGTTTCATTAATATTGAATGATATGAGAACACTACGGATTTAGTGTCCACACATTCGTTAATAACTGATGAAAGCTCATCAGCTGCAGTTGAATCTGTGGTTGTAAGTATTGTCCGCAAAGTAGGAATTTTGCGCCGACAAGTTTTTATTTTCTCTACCACAGAATTTGCTACTAGAATTCCTTGTTGAGAGAGCTGAATCTGGTGTTTTTAGTCGATAATCTTTAAAGAACCTCAAAAGTGAAAGTAGACAGGGCATTCTTGGGTTAGTAGAATATTTTCCTAGGTGTAAGCATAAAATGCCATCATACATAAAGGTCCTGATACAGAGCTTTGTGGGGCCTCCTTGTTTACCGAAATTTTAATTCTGCTTCCTACACATACTAGTATACCCCTAAAGTTACTTTAAATAATATCGTTAATTATCCTGGCAGTGTTCTATTTACAAGTTCTTATTAACAAACGATGACGCGCTGTATTGAACGAATTTGCTATATTCAACGTAATAAAGACGGACTAGCGCTTTCCATGATTGCCTACAAGGCTTATATGGTGGATTTTTCTTTTCTAAAGCGAATTGGTTCCTATGACACATAAATATAATAAATTTTAAATATTTGCGAAAAGTGAACATAGAAACGCTTAAATATTACAAAAAAATGAAGTTACTATCTATGAGAGGCAAACATTTTGCTTTCTAGAGATGCAGCATGCAGTGCGCTTCGCATACAGAGGAAAAAGCAGTTGATTTGATAAAACATTCCAGCAAGGAGCCTTGATAGCCGGACGGCTAGGCGCCTAGCTTATTATCGAAACAAGGAAGCAACCTTGGGGAACATGGAAAAAAGCCGATTAAAAAGTGGAAAGTTAGAAAGTAAGATGGAGGATTTCGAATTTTGTTTTTCTAATGACATCTTTTCTTAAATTTATTCTAAAGGAACACTTTTTCGTTTCTTTAAAAAAAATTAAAGACAAAAATCTTATTTTTGTGCGAAAATTCTTGTCGGAAACGTGGTTTGATTAAAATAACCAAAAATGACTATAATTGTCTTACACATAGTATTTGATCCGTTTGCCTGACATTGTTGGCCTTCGCGATCAACTCAGTTTTTTGAGAATAAATTTTTTTGGCTATAATGTTGAGCTCAGCTATTTGGTATCAGAAAACTTTTGACTGGTAGAATTTTGTCAAAAAATGGCAATCTAAAGAAGCTTTCCTCGGTTAAGGTCAATAAAGCAGTCGCTACAGATCATTTAAAACACGATCCAGCTTCAAGTACACGACTTTCAACTGCGTCTTACCAAATTTGGATTTTAGCAAGAAATTTACCTTGGTAAATTTATGAACAAAGTTCAGAAAACTACAGAACAAAACATCAGTAATTGTTTTGCTAATAGCTTCTTAATACCGCAGAAAACATTACTAAGTGATTTTTATTTAAAAACGAATAAAACAGTCCACAAACTGAGAACGGTCACCGATACAGGGACATGTTTAATATCTTTTTTTATTTTCAACACCAAAATCATCATACTCTCTTCGGACGATACTCAATTATAAAAATGAAGGTAACTTCTAGGTGCTCTTATCTGACTGCATCAATTTTTGTAAGAAAATACATGTGGAAGAGTCTCGAGGATTATAATAGCTGAAACATTAAGGGGTAACTCTCAGCATATAGTTAAAGAAACATGGAGCATTTGTTTGACATTTCTGATGAAGGAAAAATAATTCGCGAGCTTATCATGCAAGTTTGCGGACTATTTCCTCAATTATAAGGTAGCAGCGGAGCAGGGTCATTAGAAGTGAACGTAGAAAGCATGCAAACAAATTGTTCATAAAATAGTTTGCTTATAAATTAGATTGGACAGAGTGCGGCAGAAGTAATGGTTGTTTTGGCATGATCTATGTATGGTCACACGACGGGTAATTTTTTTCGGTTTTCAATTTTTCTTTTTCTTTTCTACAGTGGGAGTACAAGTTAAACCAAGACTCTTGTTTGTACCAAATAAAAGAACAAATTTTAAGAAGAGAAATTGGCATTTCTTTGGTATCATCTCTTACTACATTTATGCATTTGTTCCAGAGATAAGTAGTGCTTGAGAAGCATTCCCGTAAGGGGTAGGCATTTCTTTACGAATCCGGTGAAGAAGAGGCCCATTCCAGGGAAACGATCCTGTTCACGCGAGCCTTCACTTACTCCCTATCCTATGCTAGGAAATAAATCTTGTTTAACTACCCCATTTCCTACTCCTACACATCATTTCCCATACCTAACCCAGCTCACCAACACCCAGGGCCGACAAGATGTTCTAAGGCCAAATACCGCCAAGAATGATTTCAACGAACTACAATAAAAGTCCTCAGGCGAGTAGAACAATCAATTCAGAGGGGAGCAAAAGTTTGTTATACAACCGCAACCCCATAAAAAGCTTAAAATCTGAAGATTTAATGCAAATTTTTCTGAGGATAGCTTAATACAATTAGAAAAAGAAACAAACATCAAATGAAATATAATAGAGCTGAGCAAAGTCTGCAAGATACCTCAAAACCGCCGTTAGAGTATCATCGAGAGTTATGCATATGCTATATTTACAATCAACAGACGCTACTTACCGAAAAAAATCCAGTTTACGCCCATACCTGCGGATATACTGGCGAAGAAGTAGAACAGTTCTACGACGAAGTTGAGAGAGCATTAAACTGCGATAAAGCTTTTTATACAGTCTTAACTGGTGATTTCAATTCAAAAATCGACCTCACAGCAATGAACACTTTCTTTTATAAGAAAGAGCACAAGGATTAAAAATGAAACAGACTTTGTAATAACTGATGAAAAATGGAAAACGACTTTTGGTACGAGCCCAAGTGGAAATCAACACAAGCTGAAAGCAAATAATTAATACCCGACGGCGAGGTAATAGCGAAACGAAGTTTCTTATAAAAAAGCATTAGAAGCTCAGATCTTAGAAAAAGACAGTCAAGATAATGCATGCTTAGACGAATAATACTATCATATTACCACCAGTGTACACGACGTCTTTAAGAAAATGAAAAATAAAAAAAAGTATCAATAAAGGAAGCTAGAGAAGTAGAAAAGAGATCTAGAGAAGAGAAATAAACAAAAGAAACATCTAACAGGAGAAGAATTAAAATCTATGATGAAATAAATAAGACAGGAAGTAAGACAAGACAAAGCCACAGAAAATAATGCAAAAGTACATCAGGTCATAGAGCAAAAGAAGGGACCCAAGGTATTTAAAAAAAGGCTATCTATGGGGGAAAAGGAAATTATAAGCCTGACCGACGAAGCGGGGAAAATTTACCAAACCAGAACAGACATACTGTGCTACGTAGAAATCTTCAATACGAACATATATTCGTCCGTTACCACAGAGCCTACCTATTACCCAAGATATTTTAGGGCACCTCTTACTGAGCAACATACGGAAGACATGTTGGAAATTACAACTGATAAAATAAAACAAACGTTACGACAACTATCCCACAACAAAGCGGCCAGACCCGATGACAATAATTAGCGAAATGGTAAAATCAGAAGAAATAAGTTAATCCCTTACCTGGCGAAAGTTTTTTAATACCTCCATCGACTAAGGAAAATTAAAAAGCGATTGGAAGACTACCAACATTATTTTAATTTTTAAAAAGGACGACAAAGATCTATTAGAGAATTATAGACAGATCTCATTAATTTTTAAACTGCTTACACGACTAATATGAAACAGCATAACAGCCAAACTTGATGAATTCCAAATACCGGACCTGATAGACATTAGAGCATTAGAGGGTATAGCATCCTGGATCACATACAAATGGTGAGACAGGTGATGGAAAAGTCTCATAAATATAACCAACTATTCTATATAGTTTTTATAAACTTCCACAAGGCATTAGATACGGTCGAAATCAGGGCATTAATGAACGCTCTTTTAAAATGCAGAACTGATTTTTGTCACGTCCAGGCAATCACAGACATATACACGAATACAAATATCATTGTCAAACTGTTCGAAGATTCAAAACCTATCAAAATCAAGCGAGGAATAAGACAAGGTGACCTTCTGTCCTCTAAATTATTTGTATACCTACTAGAGGATGCCTTCAAAACTTTAGTGGAGAACAAAAGCGATAAAAATAAACGACAAGTATCTCAGTAATATGTCAGTAAGATATTCTGTTGCTTGCAAATAGTATAGAAGAAATCGAAATTAGGTAGGACTAATAATCACTATGGCAAAAATAAAACTAATGACAAACGGGAATGATGGGAGGAAGTTAACATTGATTGGACAACAAATAGAGCTGGTTAATGGGAACACACAGTTGGGGCAAAAATTGACATTTAAGGAGCCCACCAAAGCAACGGAGATCAATCGAAGAATTCAACTTGCACGTTCGGCTTTTAGCAAAACCACGCAAATCCAAAAAAGAAAAGTATTAAACCAATGCTTACTATCTATTCTAATATATACTTCGGAGACTTGGGTATTAACAAAAACCAACATGGAGAAACTGAAAGACATAAAGAAAAATTGGAAGAGCGATGTTAGGAATCAGGCTACCGGACAGAAAAAAAATGCATTGTAAAGAAAAGAACGAATGTCGACGATGTACCGGAAAGAATAAATCAAAAATAGAGATGGGCATGCCACTTTGTATGTAGAGACAACTTCGAACAGGCAAGCCAGAAAGAGGAATGTCGAGAGCAAGGGATAACATCGCAAAAAAGACAGGAACTCAATGGACAAGAAAGGCATAAGACCAGAACGAGTGGAAGAATCTTGGAAAGGCATATGTCCAAAACTGGAACAGACTCTGACGCTGTTGTATGATAATGAGAAAGATGGACAAGGTGTGGTTTCATCTGTCTGTATACCTACGTTATTTTTTAATATTTTTATATTTGGGCAAGCAAAAATTCCCACGTTACAGGAGAGAGAAGTTTTGTGTTTGAAACAGAATATTTAGCAGTGTATAATTGATTTCATTTTCTATGGTACAATCATCACAGCTGGACATATGGATATTTGCAACTCCCTTGTAAGGCAAATAGATGACAAGAAACTTTTTATTGGATGGAATAGCATCCCATATATGGAATGCGAGCTTAGCTGCGTCATTTTTCAATAATAGTATTGATCAAATTATAAAACATAAAAATAATTTTCACTTCTGTAAGCAATATATTTGAGCATATATTTGTAAATATTGGATGGAATTCAATTGTAAGATACATTACTTTTTTGGCCAATTTATTTGTTTGTAAAAGTCTCATCGAGCGACGGGCCGTTTTTTCACCTCAACCTTGAAGGCTTATTGTGCGTACCTTGATAAGTACCTACACTTAAACCGTGACCTTCGTTTCCTGTACTAAAAGGCACAGATTTCTCACTGAGTTTAGTTGCCTTATAATCTTGTAAGCCAAACCCAAGCTTATTCTGCTGCGCAAGATCATCTAGTCTTTCATAATATTTTCAAACCAGTCTAGATGTGATTTTTGAACTCAAGAGAGCTTTTGGGGAAATCTTTCTTCTCATGTTTCAGAATTTTATCCATTTGTGTACCAGATTACACTCTCAGGAGTTAACTATGAGCTAGGCTTTTCCAACTGTTTTCTATTTTGTATTATCATCTTGAAGAGAGTATTAAGGATATATTTTGTAATCACACGGTTTTAAGATCTATCAATTTTGTATGCTTTATATCTATTCTATTTTTGCACAGAGAGTTTTGTAGTCTATGTGGTCTTAGTCTGGCTTGTCTTCAAAGCACAATATAAAATCGAGGAAGATTCAGAAACGTACATTGTAACAGTAAAAGTTTCCTTCATTGTCCTCGTTATATTAAGGCTATAAAGTCTTTTATTCTTGCTGAGTTTCAATTTCGTGCTCTTCTGCTTAACCTTGTGTCTGCATATGTTATAGTTGTTCTGATTACCTTAGCGCACAACCAGTGTACCATACTTGGTCTTACAATTAGTGGTAGAGTAAATTGCGCCTCTTTGTTGGTTCCAGGTAAGTTTAGAATCTATTGTAACCCCAAATACTTTACAAATGTATTTCTACTTGCTAAGGTAGAGATTCCAATATTCTTTATAATATCTGATCATAAAGGCCTCCTTCAGTCTAGTCTGTTAGTTTAGGGCCCTCTACATATATTCTATAATAATCTTAATATTTTTTTTTATAAAAAGGACTAAGTCATTCGTGTATCTTAGAGGTGAGAATCCTTTCCATAGGAAAAGGTTCTATCCAAGGAATATCTTCCTGCCAATTAGATCACCTTTTTCTCATTCAGTAGTGATGCATATGTCTTTCTTTTGTTAATATCCAAATATCCTCCATATTCAGCCTTCCGATGGATAAGGTAGTGGAGGCGAAAGACGTATTGTTTAAAACTCCTTGTATGTACAGAAAGGCACCTAAAAGCTCGTTTTATTATCTAGCGCTCTCTACACACTATAGATAAGAGAGTGCAGCTTCATTTCAGTGGACAACCCTTCTCTAATCATGGTGCATGGTCTCTAATTTGGGTGCAAGGGGCTATTTACGTTTTAAATGTGCCTGTACAGCAGTTCCTTTGTAGCCTTAGGGATGCATAACGTAAATGGGCCTCAAATATTTTGTTTGAGAATAGTTTGACTTATCAATATTTGATAAAACACCACCTAATTAGCCTCCATATATGCGGTAAGTGGTTAACAGCCAGGTTCTTTAAAATAGAAGGGCCGTTCTCTTCTGTAAGATGACTGTCTCATCAGCTCCATTAGGTGCTCCATCTTGCTGAAAGTGAGTCTTCCACAACTGTGAAGCATGTTTACGCAAAAAATGACCCTAAGATACCCAATGTTGATATCACACTGTAACTCTTAGTAAGTTCAAATGATGTTCCGTAGTAAAATAATTTAGGGAGGTCCAGTGGGAGCAATTAAGTCGATTAATTGACTCATTTAATTTAAAGGCAGCTCCATTATCAACGCATTTTTCAAGTATCATTTACAAAATTGTTTCTAACTATTATTTAAAGATACCATTTTTGGAACACCATGTATTTGTCATGACCGTGAATTATTGATAAATGTAATTTGCAAGTTGCAGTGAGACGTTTTAGTGCCAACAATAACATCAACCAGTTTTGCGGGACGTACAGGTCCTCGTAGTAACAAATGGAGGCGAGCGTGTTACTACAAGGTTGCTCCAATAGTTTCTTTTGTGACCTTTCCTTGGTAATGTTTATATAAACAAACAACTTCATCTCTTAAATGTTAATGTCCTCCTTTTCACTTATCGTCCAATTTTGTTCCTATTGAAGAATTATGCACTCTTTTGTGTACTCCTTTAAGCATAGGAAATTAAAAGAAGCATTTTCAACATCGTTTTACTTGATATTTCCCACTAGGTTGTAAAGAAAGTTCCTTAACACTTTCGAAAAGTTTGTTTTAATCTATTTTTGATTTTGTGTGTTTGCGGGTAAATTTGAATTTTGAGTTAAATTTAGGAACTCTTAACAAGAGATCCTATAAAAGAGATTTGCAATGCCAAAGAATGAGGAACTCTGAGCCATGTGGCCCTTTTGAAGTAGTTTAATTCTAGCGACGTTAGCCTTGAAGGCCAGTTGCGTTTCTGAGGACCATATGTTCCTTTGAATCTTCATGAAGCGTTTGCTGTTTGACGGCTGAACTTGGCCTCTCGCATATAACTGTCTCGAATAATTTGCGCCTTGACTTTGCGCACAAGAAGCCAAAACAAGATTCCCACGAAGCGAAAGAAGCCTACAAACGAGTTGAGCTTTGTCATCAACTACGAAAAGAATTGGAAAAATGGGTTTACCCGTTTAATCGTTGCTCAACAAAATCAGGATTTTGGTTTGGTTCCAAATGGGACAGCCGGATTTATAACGAACATGTTTTAACATGCCCCAGAAGAATAGCATACAATCTTTTCATAATGCTTTGAAGGAAGGGTTTCGCATCAGTTAACAGAGAGCAACCCTTTTTGAAGAGCTTGGTTACTGGAGGTAAGACATCAATCCTATACGCAAATTTTCAGTGATAAGGAGCATTTAACGGTAGCTTGGTCTTCACTTGAAGAAGGCTTTGATATTTATTTGGTCGAATTGGTTGTTTATTATGGACTGCCTCCACGAAGTGAAACTGTTAATGCATCAAAATACTGATTCCAACTGGACAAATTAAATAAAGCAACCAGTACAAAATGACCAGAAATAACAAACAGCGCGATAGCGCCAGGCTCTACGTATCTCTGACTATTAGAAACAAATTGTTAACATTTGACTGATTTGTTCTAGTTCGTTCTTCGTATTCTCCGAACATTAAAAACAAACATTTGGGAAAGATGGCAGCATTCGGCTGCCGAAGACACTGACGCAGTTGATAAAGCGAAGTGCGTCGTATATAACCCAGTAATGTAACAGAAAATATAAAATATTTTGCATGCATTTGTAATTAATAAAAATTAAGAAACTTTTCGAATAACCTTGTATAATAGTGCGCTAAAATCATCCTCGACTGCATATTTTAAATTATAAACTCTTTAGCTTGCGAACTTAGCGCGTAATAAGTCAATATTTCTTTTATAGGACTCGCTTCTCTGGCTTACCCCGTATATTTCCGAATATTTATCAGACTTTAAATTCTCGCCGAATTTAAAATGAAATGCGCCTTTTTATATAAGTGGAAAACACCCAATGATCTTTTAGCGACCCGTTTACTCGCTTAACATTTCTGAGGCGTCTTTCACAACTTTTCAGGACCACTTTTACCTCTCGGATTCCAGAGAGCCAAAAAACCGTTTCGTCAGATAAATGTTAAACGACTGTATTGAAATAGCGATAAGCATCTATTAAATAGGGTCCTAGCGGTACGAAATTGTGCGAAATCTATGGTCAGTTATTTTTTATGTGCGTGTGCCTGTGTAAATGTGCTCGTTACTGCCTTAAAGGCCCAGATTTGTGTGTATCACTAAAGTTACTTAACTATCGCTTGGGTGCCTGCAGGTTCGTTAAACTTTAAAGCTTAAATGTGAAGGTGAAATATGATGGGCTCAATTTTTCTTTTAATTTACTGTTAGGATGTTGCAAGGAGCCTCTCTGTGCTTTAAAGTGTGGAAAATTACTTGCATGATAGCATTAATGCATTATGTGCGTATATAAACCGAAGAAAGTTTTTTTATTATTGCTTTATGATAACAATGACGTCACTTGTCATATTACAAGTAGCAGCTCCTTATCGGTGCGATGGTACGATGCTTTGAAAGTAAAATTTACCCAAAATAAAATAATGAGGTATTTTTGCGTAATACGAGGGCGACTCAAATAATAAATTACAATTTTTGAAAATTATTGAAGCATAATAAATACAGAAACATACGAATTATTTTTCCTCATAATCTCCGAACCTGGAAGCAGATTTTTTCCAAAAATAGTTTATTGATCACGCTATAGTAAAACTAAAGTGGTTGTGATATCAGCCAATTGTCCAAAAACATGTTAAATTTTTGTCTTTAAGTGTTTCCTTTATTGATTAAAATAAATGATAATCGCAAGCGATAAGAATGGATTGTAGAGATGTTCCAGTGTAATTCTCAATTTTTTGTCGAGTTTAGACGGCTCTATTGGGCTAGGCGTTACTATTCCGATGACACACCAGTTTTATTTTATCCAAAAGTTGACAGAAGCAATTTCAGATACAATCGTTATTAATGTTCGTACTAAAGAAGGCGGCAAACAATGCGGGCATTCTCGTGCACCCACAAATTATTTATGCTAATTGTACAATTGGGTTTTCTTAAAGGTGTTATCCCCTTTTGTCCCTAAAGAAATTGACAGGCTTTACGCTCTCTGTTGTGAAAAATAATGATAATGATAATGATAATAGGCCGTTGCAAGTGAATGGGGGGCACTTTTTGTTCTGATATGATACTGACTATAGAATCTTTTTCTTTTTCTTCTTCTTTCTTAACTTTTCGGTGTTGGGCTTTGTTTTGGTCCTCACTCACCGGGATCGTCTATCCACTTCAAATAGTTGTTTTTATTTCTTGTCATTTTCCATGCATTTACAATTTTTTTTCTTTTCCAAGCTAACTCTTACGCTTTCCTCCCATAACTTTCCTGATCTTCCACGTGATCTCGTTCCTTCTGTTCTTAAATTTATCATCTTTTTAGATATTCTTGTGTTGACCATTGTGCTCGGGTGGCCATACCATTTTAATTATTTTGTTTTGATTTCACTCCATTTCTAGCTCTTCTCTGATACTTTTATTTCGAATCTAAGTGATAATCGCAAGGACATAAGTCCAGACTGTAATGAGAAAGTTCTACTGTAGAATACTCAATTTTTTCTTGTGTTTGGGCGGCTATATTGGACCAGGCATTTACATAAAACAGGAGAACATCTCAGATTGGAAATTCGCACTTTTTCCGACTATCTTTGAGACAATTTTAGAAGACAATAATCGCTGGTTTTCAAGTCATACCAATGGCCTTCACTTTTAAGTCCTTCCCACGCTTCCAAAAATTGTTTATGTTACGTGAACGCATAAGTTTGCTTAAAGCCAAGTCTTTTCATAATTTTGTCGGTTTTACTCTCTGTCACGAGAAACGTAATAATAACTCATTACACAACGAATGACCTCTTGCTCTGACAAACTGACTGACTAAGGAAACGTTAGTTTAAGATACTCTACCAAGGGAGGGGGATGTGAAGCCCCCTCCTGCGGGCCCCCCTACTTACAAAGCTTAGAAAGCTTTTTTCTCTCTTTGTTTTATATTTGATTAACGCTAAAGAGTCTACGGCCACCATTTTGTTTATAATAAACCGACCGGGATGAAAATAATGTAAAAAAGACGTTTGTGGAGTACTTTTATGCTGTTTTTAGACTTTCAAGATCCGACAAGACAATTACTGTTATATCAGTATTTGTGCGACCGATGTCAAAAAAAAATCCCATCGTCTATATTAATAGAGAAGCATCATGAATTTTTTAGTTTTAAACTAGTTATGTGATAAACAAACATAAATACACAAACACTACTATTTTAATACACAGGGTGATTCGTAAAGTATATTACAATGTGAATTATGTGTGTCAAGATAGATTTTGTAATAAATTTTTATAAAACATTAATTGTACGACTTTCCTAAAATTGTTTGAGAACCGCAGCAATTAAAAAATGGCTAATTGATTAAATATTATCACCAATAAGGAACAAAAAGGTCTTTATTGTTATTATAAGTTTTGTCTGCCATTCGATTAAATTAAGATGGAGATACTTTTTTTTGGAGAAACAGAACGCCGAACAGTTCCCTAGTCAGTATCTTTCCGAGACTTGCCTTCTTACATGAATGGATTTGTTGACAAGGGTCGATGTTGTGATCTTCGTTCGCTGGATTTGAAATCGTATTATTGTTTGTGTGAGATCATATAAAAATTAATGTATGCTACTCCTATAAACATTGTGATAGTGAAAAGTACTGCCCATATCACTGTAGAGTTTCCTGGAGTCATGGCCGAGATGCGCGCGGTCTTGCCTCAGCAATTAAGTCACAGTTTCGAGTCTTGTTTATTGTGTTTAATGAAAACAAATGTGGTTTCTTACTAATTTACCCACGTAAATATTTCCAGTGATCACAGAACGGCTTTGAGTGGCTCGATTAAATTAGATTTTATTTAATGGTCACCCTGTATAAAAGTTAAATTAAAACAATTATTAAAAAATACTAAAGCTTCGTACAAATTATTTTACATCCCTCGAATTAATTTAAAAAAATATATTGCTGTGAACTTTTCGAATGACTTTATTATAAATAAATTTTCATTAAGTTTACATTAAATAGACGATGTTTTTTTATTAACAATAGACATTTTTAAGATTCCTAGTTGTTTTTTATGATCAGAAAAATTTATTTGTTGGCGTTTAACTTCAAAATTCATATCATTAATCATACTACGTGACAATTCGTTTCTGTATAGGCACATTTACATTAGGATATAATGCAACCGTTAAGTAACTGTTAAGCTGAGGTCGCGGTGCTCGTTTGCTGTTAATTACGGAACTGAAATGAATGACATGACTGTTTTTACAATGCGGATTCTTTGCTGTTGGGCGGTTTGTGTTCTTATCAATATCACCTTGTTAACGTATACTAATTTTGAATTAAATATTAATTTTGACAGTTTAATGGTCCGAGAGAGTGACTTGGTCTTTTTACAGTAAAAATTTACAATGTTTGATGTGTTAGGTAGCCTAACATTCTTTAGAAATTCCTGAAGACTCTCAGATATGTGGTACTGCTATACGTCTTATATTCGCCGCTTGATTTAACGTACTAAAAGAGACGATGAGCACTTTTCTCGAACAATGAGTTTCAGTCGGCTGTCCACCAAACATTAAAAGGGGATACTTCTTATAAAATATGTACTATGTTGTAATTATTACTTACACGAATTTCCAAGAATGTTCGCACGCTGCTTGCGCGATGCGCGTACGTTACATTCGCGACCTCGCTTCGTCCTGTAGTCAACATCTTATGCCATGTAGACACCCGATTTTTCAGAAACATATCTTTACCAAACTGTCTATGTAGTTTACAAAAGTTAAAAATAAATAATTGAGAATATTATCAATACAGTCCCAATTTACTTTATTTAGACTCTTGAATTATTTTATTATTTGTATTAATTTTAGAACAGCTAAAAGAGCAGGTTTTACCCAGTCATTTAATATTAGGCATTGTATAATTCGTTAGGAAATAAATAGAAATACAAATATTAATGAGTAATATTTACTTGTAGTGCGAGTCTTTTATAAGACGACGAGGAATTAATTAATCATCAGCTGCTTAAAAGAAATTATGCAAAATACAGAAAAACTGGAGCAAGGGAAAGTGGATTTTGCGTGAACTCTCCAAAGAAAGCAATGATGCTTTGTGTGCATGTTGGAAGCAAGCAGTTCTGTCAATTTCCATTAATTGGTTTTATAATGCTTAATACAACAAAAAATATCTGGATATTTTTGTCTTAATTTCGAATTTGAAGTCGAAAGTTTAGCAATGATATTAATTTTTACTTGAAGTTTACAAGCAGCGTTTGATAATTAGGTTACTAATTTCTATGAGATGCCTCCACAATTTGATTAGCAACATCACATCAACCAAATGTCGCTTGTCAAACAAAGCAATGCATTTTTTTTATAGAAACAGTTCTAATATAGGTATTTTGATCAATCGTAGTAATGATTGTGTAAACGCTGATAGGAGCACAACGCACGTACGCTACATTTTCGACCTCGCTTTATTCTGTAATGAACATGTCAATGTTGAAAGGGTTTTTAGAAAAATAGAGTTAAACAAGTTTCACGCAATGATAAGTGCCACCGTTAAACCATCTATTTTTGGAAGAATACTACAACTGCTTTGGTCTCATTTATTTTATTTATAGGAAATAAAAATTACTTAATATTTATATATTAACGTAAAATTTTTTTTATTTAATTGTAATACTATTTATGTTGCACTACACAGATCGTTTTCACTTCCGGCACGTGACGTCCCTTTAGCTGCCTCACTGCGTGCTATTTAAACAATTCAGGACCGGTTCTAGGGCCCACGTGAAGTTTCTAGTAAACATCTGGCAATTGTTCGGTTGCAATTCTGAAAAGGATCGTTTTCTCACTCGACCGTGACTGCGGGGCGCAACAAAAATCTACGGCCTCGGATATCTAGGCGATGATGCGCCTACAGGGGAATTTGGAAATTCGTTGTAATACATTTAAATGTGGTCTAATCTGCACAAGGATTACATCTACCCTAAATGTCCAGTTGAAGTCGCTGCTCTAGATATAATTGAATATTTCTACGGCATGTTACGGAAAATTGGCAAAAATGTAGTGTAAGACAATGTTTATTAGTAACCTCGAGGATTTTTTGGAACGATTCGTCACCGCAAACAAAACATGGATCCACCACTGCTTATCACAGACAAAGCACCAGTCAAGGCAGTGGACAACGGAAGGTTAAAGTACACAGAAAAAAAAGTCCGTTTTATTGACTGCAAAGATAAGATGGCTACAGTTTTTTAGGATTCTCGAGAGGCCATCCTGATTAAGGACTTGGACAAGGAAAAACAATGACAGGATGGTTTAAAAAAAAGAATTGTATCAAAAATGGTGACGATGCAAAGGGTAACGAGCCGTCACAATAGCAAAATTATAACTGTGGTATTACCACAATCTCAAGTATTTTGGAAAATAAACTCTTGGATTGTTAGTATTCTCACATCTCCACGAAACTTTCGATTTTCGGAAAATTACAACGCGCTAAAGACAGACTATTACGTTTGGTTTTGTTTGAGCCGAAGCTTATTGATGCGACTTGACCAAAGCCGCGTACATCATGATAGGGAAGGTAATCTTCCTGTGGAAATAAGCTTGTTGGTGGTAAATAGTAAACGTGAGCTCTGTAGATCAATTTCCGCTCTAGGGTCCAGTTTTCTCCTTCAAAAGTATTTTGTTCTAATTATCCCGAGGGGTTTTAGGTATTCTCGTCAATGAATGGGTATTTTATGAAGAAAAGGGACCGCGGAGCTTACATATGATAGTCTTAGTAAGCTAGACAGCACTATCGTTTCCGTTGTTGGCGTTTGTTTCGCTGGAAGGTTCCTATGTTTAGCCTCTAACCTCCGTTTTCTTGGGTGACCTGTCATAGAAATTGTTTGGCCTCGTTTAGATCGCCTTCAAACCACCTTATGGAGGAATTGTGACCGTGATCTTGTATGCTTTGTATGTACTACAAAACGTCAAATATGGTTCTCAAAGCCAGGTTTTAGACAACTTGTAGCTTGTCCGCATGGGTTTTTGTAACGTATTTGTGTTACGTAAATCATGGTAAACTCGTCATTGAAGGGCAAACAGCTTTTAGAGCTGAAATTAGAGCTCAGAGTTTGTCAGGCTTTACTTGCGACTCTGACTACGAGGACTTTCTAAGTGAACTTTGTATTTATGGTGACCCCAAGGCACTTTGTCTCGTCCTTCCAGGATATCTTTTGATCAAAGTTTCTGAGTAATATCAGGTCGTCACGCAAAGCAAGTTTTTTCTTGATGGAAAATAGAACCACTCTGTTCTTTTCTATGCCGCTATTGACGTTAATGTTAACATCTTTGTCGTACAAGGTTCTTAGGACTAAGATTTTCTCTTTCTAGAATTTCTTGCGTTAGAAATAGATGTGTTAATAAGGCGCTTTCAGCATAGAAAAAGTTTGAGCGGAATTTAGGTATTCAGTGACATCCTTGGTATAAGACATAAGCGCTGTGACAATCTCGCAGAGATGGTTGGTGTTTTGCGTAGCCACCACAGTGCTCTGACAGACTGTCAAGAACGTGTGCTAAAACCTTATAGCAATGAACGCAAATCAATGAGTTAGCCGAGAAAACTAGTTTGGGTCGCTACGGCGTAGGTGTAATCTAGAGCAATCACCTCTTGGTAGCATAACTCCTTCGAAAAACAGTATCCCCTAAAGCTGCTTAAATGGGGCCTCTGGTAGTAAAGAAAAGAGCAGGCTTACTCTGGACCTTTTATAGTCCGTGAAATGAGTCCTCAAATTGACGTACTTGAGGTTAGCGCGATAGCATGTATGTGCCTGAAACGCTGATAATAGTATCATTGGCTTACACATTTTCATTTTCTTTAGCTGTTCCACCGTTTAGCTTTGACCGTTGACATCCCTAGCATTTAAGGTACCTAAGTCCAAGCCCCTATAATTTATCTCTGGGAAGTCTGTGCAAACTGCAAACTTTGAATGTTGGAACATTGGTTGCGGGCCTACTTTGGGGCTATTTGCATTTCTCAGAGTGGTGATTCTCACCGCACTTTACGCATTTCAGGTCGGCGCAACAGCTATGCTGCGCGTGCCCAAAACACTGACAACGGTGGCACCGGCTAACCATTTTCTTCTTATATGGTTGTTCCACTGTGACAACCGTATTGAAGATGCCTTTTACGTTGAAAATTGCCTTATCCTTATCATTCTGCTCAAGTTCGAGGAACGACCACCTAGTATGTAATCATAGGATATGGCAGTTTGGAAATTCCATCCGGCACCTAATAAAACCGATCTTCTTCTCGTGTATGGCGTTGCACACAGAAGGCCAGAACAGCAGAACAGACAGGATGTATTCTCGAGGGGGAGCACTCACCGAGCTTGTTGTGTTTGAGTGGGGGCTGGAGACGGCAAGCATCTCAGCGGACATTTCGGTATCTTGGAAGTCACTCAGGACCTCGAAGACAGTAGTGATGGCTGTAGATACCAAAGCTGGGGGAAAGGGTAAAACTATCGACGCCCTGGGTGGCCAATAGACGCGGCGGTGCGTACGGGCAGGCTTAAAATCTTTATTCTTGCTGGGGGTTCTTGCTAGTTCTTCGTTAGGGGCGGCTAAGCTAATCGAAGCTGCTAGAGCAGCTGTGGCGGCTAGGGCAGCTGGAAGTGCTGGGAAGCATTCTAGGAGTATTGACATACCTTCCGGGTCTTCTAGGTATTCATAAATATGAAAAAAACACAACTCTGTTAGTAATGCAAAAGAAATGGAAATTAAGTGTATGGAATATAATAGGTATAAATAGCAAAGAGAAGGAATTAATCGAAGGTCTAATGTATGCAAATTATTTAATGGTATCAATTTAAGAAAAAGTTAGGCAAATACAAATACTAGAGTATCGACGCTTACTAATATATGGAGGAGTAGAGAAAAACTAATCAGCAGTAGGAGTAAAAGGAGATAACAAATAAGACCAAAATGACAGTGTACCAAACAATATATGTATGTGCCTATTCTCACATACGGGGCAGAAAACTGGATATTAAATGAAAGTTGGTCAAGTAGACTACATGCTACCGAAACGAAGTACTTAAAAACAGTAATAGGGGTTAATATAATGGAAAAAAGACAAAATGAAGACATCAGGAAGGAACTAATGACAGTACCACTAAAAAAATAGACAGAAAGAAGTTAAAGTGGGCACATGATAAGGATGGACGATAAAAGACTAGTGAAGATGATATGAGAGGCAAGAAAAATAGGGAAAAGCCGCAGAGGAAGACCGAGGAAATCCTGGAACACAAGCATAACTGAAATACTCGGAAAAAAGGGGACACTATGGTAGGATGTAAACAGCTACGAATAGTTTAAATTTGTAGAAGCAAAAGAATTAGCATAAACTGGATATGGTAAAAACATTATTACCTTGACATCTACCAATATTAAGAGGTTATCGATCATGGTAGTGATTTTTTTTAAATTAGATGCCACATCAATATTTTCTCCATACTCATTCGGTTACCAGTCTCATACCAAATCGGTTACAGCGCTGTTACTTGAGGGGAAAGGCGTTACAAGCAAGGAAAATTGCACGTGCAACCGATTACAAACAATTAGGCGTTGTATGCTCACTATGTATAAATTAAAAAATCAGCAGGTTGCTCCAGAAGTTTTCCTTTGTCTTCTTCATCTTTTATTATTATTTTTATAATACAGGCCCAATGAGTACATTGGATAAGGTTTTTGTTCGTTGTCCCTAACCCCCTGACCATGATTTCAGTAATAAAAGAAATTTTCTCATTAGCGCGACATTTTTCCCACTTCGAAGGTCAAAATTGCGAAATTTAAAATTTTGTGATTTGACCTATCAATGGGTAAACTAGATGACACGCAAAAAAGAATAAACTTGATTTAAGTATTTATTTAAATTTTCAAAGTGCGTATTTTCTGAGGCAAACACGTGCCTTAAACGGGCTTCAAAATTTCACACTGCTCTGGATAGCATTTCTGGTGTTATTGATTCAATTTGCTTCGTGATTGCTTCTTTGAGATACGCTACTGATCGAATTTGTTTTCTGTACACATTGCCTTTTAGATATCCCACAAAAAGTAGTCGCAAGGTTTAGATCCGATGAGTAGGGTGCCCATTCAATACCATATCCGTTGTACTTTGCGATGACCCTTTCACCAAAATACTTCTCCAAAAGAGATGTGGTTGTGCACCGTTTTGCATGAACCTGTTAGCGTTAACCTTTCCCAAGCTCATCAAGTACGAAAAAACTTCTTCCTTGAGCATTTTAAGGTAGCTATCATCAGTTATGTTTTCGTCTATAAAAATAGACCCTACTATCATGTCTCCGAAAATCGCATAGCAAACGGTTACCCGCTTCGATTGTAAGGGTTTTGCTGTTGAGGAGTGATAATTTTCACTTTTCATATCCTTCAGTTCTGTTTGATCACTTAAGCTTTAAGGTAAAAGTGGGCTTTGTCCGTACGTCAAATCTTCAAACATTCGTGTTGTCCAAAGAATGGTGGTTATCAAACTTCTTCTTGAACTGACCAACCGTTTCAGCCAGAGCAATGAAGGTTTTGTGTTTTATGTGTATTTTCCCACTGTACATAAAATGTAGAAGAGTAACTTTTTTGAAATCAACTAAACTGCTTCAACGGTAAACTCAAAATTGACTTTTAAGGGAGCATAGTTAATTAGAGGTAGTATATACAGTTGAGTATAGTGATCAATTGTACAATTAGGTCGAAACTTCTGACCACCTTTTTTGAACTCATTAAAAAGTAGAATAGGAATGTCTCACAAACCCGACCCATTGAAACACCCCTAAGGGGGGTTTTTCCGCTTTTTTATTTTAAAGTGTCATATCTCATGAACGATAATATATAGAGTGCTGAGACCTTCATAGTTGATTGGTTGGTCTAAGTTTGAGTTTCCAAGATGTTTATGAGTTTCAACATTTGTATATATTACCGTTTCGCCCCCTGATCTTGTTACAAACTTCTTCTTTGTTTCATTTTACAAGATTTATTATCGGAAGTTTTGTCGTCGGTGGGAGAAGAGGGTTAAAATAAAAATCTCATTTAGCGTACCCATTGGTCGGCCGAAGTGACGACATATGCATCGGATTGTGTCGGTTATAATCGGTCTCGCGTTGTTTACGTGAGGGACAGAGAACTTTCCAAGTTATCATAGGGATAGTGAGTTGGCACGATGTTGTTTCCATTTCATTATTGTAATGACTTCTTGGATCTAGAAATCAAAACAAGTACATTAAGAAAATTTATTGTATCTTGCCAAATCCAGACAACGAATTGCCGAGTCGTCGCTCCCAGCCGATGACATAAGCTCGCATTCAGATTAGCCTGCTCCATTTTCTGCTCAGTAAACAACCAGCTTTTTCACTGCAGCTACACCCCGCGGCCGCGGGTATTTCGTAAAATAATTTTAAGCATGCTCGTCGGAAAATCAGCGCCGCGCGATTTCCACAAACCGATCGAGGCCCATTTAAATGTCACGTGGAGTGTCCGAATCGCACATAAATTCCCGCTGTTGTACTTTCACGACCAGCCCGTGCCTAACAAATTTCAGGCTGGTTCAATGGTCTGTTAAGCGTTTTGGGAATACAAGATGATACGAATATTAATGGGCGTTTGCACCTTTCTCTATTTTTAGACGATCCCGGCGCGGGGCACTCCGCGCGTGGCCTACCATAATCGTGGGCCAGCGTCTGGTGGCGGTCTATAATTTAGGTAATGGATTGATTTTTAATCGAGCCGGCTTGAGCTTCGATTCAGCCGAGCGCGTTACGCAAGCCGGCTTGATGCAATGCCTGAAATGTCGCGGGTTAAAAAAGTTCAGCGCGATTTAGGCCTCGAGAAAATTCCTGGCTAATTTACAACCTGTGGCTGTGTTTCAGCCTGAAACAGTTCTGTTCTCCATCAAGATCACGTACTTTATTCGGAGCGCCGGGGAGTGAAAGTGCGCCGCCCTTCGCGCATTATGCGATTTGACACTTTCTCCGATCCGGCCGGTTGTCTTCGACCAGCTCCATCCTCGCCGGTTGTGAAGATTCACCTTTAGCTCTTTATTAGCATATTGTTCTAATCGTCAACACGCGACCTTTCCAGTCGATTTTTTGCGGCCTGAATTCCGCATTGATGAACTTTGCGTAATGGTCATAAATTCTTGCGCTGCCTTTCAGCACTTTATCGGTGCTTCGAGTCCAGGCGAAAAATGGCAGGCAGGACAGTAGCCAATACTTCCTAGACCACTTTTAACCAGCGAACAACTGTGTAATAATTGTTGCGCAACGCTACTTAAACGCCTAATAGACACAAAGCAAAACAAGCTAGGCGTTCAGAAATTATATAATTGCGGCCTTAAATATGTGCGATGAATAAATTTGTGGTAACGCCGGCACTGTGTGCCGCAGAGGATTATAAATTGGGACCACAAAAACTACATTTAAATATTACGCAACTTTATTGTAGGAAATTATCATACAGCCTTACGTAACCATCACCAACCCCTTTTAGATCGATCGCTTCGCTGCTCCATGCAGACGATTAAACGATTCATCTAATTGGCTATACCGTAATGTATAACGGGGTTGTACATTTCGATGTGAGCTTTATTATGCTACATTAAACTGGCAAGACGATTTTGCGGTTTCAGTCTTCGGTTTGATGGCTTACGTTTCAAGTACTTACTAATACAATTAAAATCAGAAGATTTTTCTAACTCGCTACGTTGCTTTCTTGACTTTCCTTTTCGACTAAATTGGTATTTATATGTCTTGGCTGAAAAAATACGAGACTATTAACGTCAAATAAATTTCTAGTTTGTTGCGTATAGAAGCATTGGAATCTCTGCGTATAGACAACTTATAAAGCACACTAGTCTCAAGCGTTGCATGACATGATCTTTACATTATTTAAACATTTGTTAATAATTTAAAAATGTAATTATTATCATCTGTACATTATAAAGAAAAAAAATAAGTGGTTTAGAGGAAACTGATATTACATTTAAAAAAACAAAGAAAAAATTCGATAAGCAAAAATACACACAGACTTAAAACAAAGAAAAATTTAAAAATCAAAATGATTTGAACAGGAAGAAGACAAAAGAGAGAAACCAAAATTAAGAATCACTTTGAAGAAAATGTTTAATCCCTCTTGATATCCTTCTATCAAGAATATACAGAAACCTGTATTAGACTCAACATTTTGTTGGTATATAAAATTCAGGACAGAAGAAACTAAAAATTAAATTTGCAGTTTCCCAAAACACAAATTTAGATAAAAATAAAAAATAAAAAAGCAGAGACAAATACATCATTTGAAAAAATGAAGGACAAACAGTAAGATGTAGAGGACTCAAAACAATCAATATAAATAGAATGGTGCTTTAGGGAACCTTATCAAGAAATATAAAAAGTGAAAATAATATTAAGCAAGTAGTAAAAATATGAGGATAAATTTAAGGCTAATTAACTATTTCAGAGACAGTATATCTTCTTCTCTAAATCATTTTGCTGTTCAAGCATTGGATATCGGTTCCTGGTCCTGCAGACAGTTTTTATATTTTTTCCTATCTCTCGGTAGTAGTTTCTTTCCTCTTTCTAATCCTATTTCTTGAATTTGGTCCATTCGTTTTTTTCTTGGTCTTCCTCTTCGTTTTGGTTGATTCTTCAACTTTCATTATTTTCCTTATGTTTCTATTTATTCTCACTATGTGCGCGTGTCAGTTTAATAGCTTCTTCCTTATTTTTTTTAGTCTGCTCCATTTGGTTTCTCATGCGATATGTCCTTTATTTTAAATTTGTCTTTAGTTTTTAGTGTTCAGGATTTACACGTTTATGTTATAGTTGCTATTGTTATCATGATTAATATTCATGTCGTTACTCTTTCAAATGTTTTGTTTTTGCACTTATTTTCTTTGATGTTTTGGTCGTCTTTTTGTTTTTTACGATCATAATTTTTGTTCTGTCAGCATCACTTCCATTTTCATGTTTTCTATTTCTTTACTCCATGCGTTAACTAGTTTTTGTATTTTGTTCTTGATGTTTGCTATTAATATCACATCATCCCCATATAAAAGACTACTCACTTTGATTGCTTTTAGATTCTTGTATCCAATTACTCCATCTATCTGTTTGTACATTTCTTTAATTTGCTTGTTTATCTTGTCCATAATGTTAAAAAGTAATAAGAAGCTAAGGATATTCTCCTGTTTTATTCCTTTAAGTATCTTAAACTCCTCTGATCATTGTTCTGCTATTTTCACTTTTGCTCTTATTATTTCATGTGTTTCGGATTGCTTTTATTAAGTAACTATTTACTTCAAATTCTTTCAAAATCCTCCGTATTTCCCCTCTATTATATCGAAGGCTGTTTTTAAATCAATAAATATTAAGTATAGTTCCTTCACCTTCTACTTCTTCTTTCTTAGTTTTTTGTTAGTGTTTTATTTGTTTGTTATCTAGCCTACCTTCGGAGTCTGTCGTGTGGTATTTATTAGTGTAGTGTTCTTTCTACGTTTCTAAGATTTTTTTTTGTCTCTTTAGCTGGAGCCTGCTTGTTTTTTATTACTTTTATCCCTTTCCTCTTAGTCTTTTTATTCTCGTCCAAAATTTCCTGCCGTCTAGTTGATGTAGTTCTGTTATCTCTTCTCCAAACTCTTCCACGATTACATTTCTATTTTTTTATAATTTTTTTCTTTTGGTTCTGTTCTCTTATTAGCTCTAGTCTTTGAAATTCTATGCCTGTCTTTTCTGGTAATTTTCTTTATTTTTTGTATTTATAAGCTTATGTATCGCCGCGCTATAATATTTTCTTGTCTTTTCATTGTCGCTTGTTTTAGAATGGTATTTTCTTGTTACTACTCTGTGATTTGTTCCTATTTTTGTTCCTTTTCCCTTTTTGATTTTTTGGATTGCCCTAGTTAAGCCTTATGTGTATATTATGTAACATTTTTCCTTCTTCTGCCACAAATGTGCATTTATTTTGTATTGGTTGTTCTTACATCGTATTTCCTATTATTAAATTGTTCTTTTACAGAAATTTCCATTTCTATTTTGGGTTTCTCCTCCACGTATTCCCATCCATCCCATTCCTCTATTATAATCTTTTCCTACCCTACTGTTCTAATCCCCCATTATTATTGTTCCTTAATTTTCTCTGTGACTATTATTTTTATTCCCTCTTTTGCATTCTGTTCTAGATTTACTCCCGAGTAATTATTATTTGTTTATGCGTTAATCCCTGTTTAAGTTTTTTGAAATTGTTCCATTATTCCTGTTTGTTCTAGTTATTTTATATAAATTTAAATCTTTATATATCTCTTTTTACTGAATGTTCTCTCACCCTTTTTTTCCTAGTTTTATTTTAGGTTTATTTTCTATTGCCTATAATTGTTTTAGGTTGTATTTATCTTTGTTTATTATTAGTTGCACGGTGTCCCTATAGCCTTATTGTATTCCTGTATTTTATCAGTTTCTTCATAATTTCTTGATTTTGTTTTGTGTACATTTTGGTATTTTTTAGTTTTTTAGTTGCTTTCAGAATATCCATTTACTTTGACTTTTTTAGTTACGCTAGAATTGGTCTGTTTTACCCGCTTAGCTATTTTCCGATTCTTCTGATGTCTGTTAACTCTTCCTGCACTACTATTGTTATCTCCATGTCTTTAAGCCTTAAGCCTTTTTTACTTCTCTTATAACTTGAATCACTCCTATCTCCCTGTTCTTGAATTCTGTGCATAATTATATTCTCTTTTTTTCTCTACCCATTTCTTCGATTCTTTTCTTTTGTTGTGTTATCCTTTGTTTTAATTGTTTATTTTATTTCTAAGCTGTTTTTTCCTTTTTTAACATTATTTAATTTTTTTAGAATAAATCTGTTTTGTTTTCCATGCGTTCGTCTTTCTCTTCCATACTATCCAATCTCTTTTTAATCTTTTCTAACAATTCTTGTAATTCATTTTCTTAGAAATGTAAATTTCTTCAAATCGTTTGCTGGTTGTTTATACTCGAGCGACGTTGGTTGATTATTTATCTTCGTAAAGCTGCGTAAAGCAGCTGCCTTCGTTCTTAATTGCTTTAAATTATCTTTTAAATTTAATCCTACCTCATATCTTATTGCGGTAGGTTATTCTCCTTTCTGTCTTTCACTTGTTTCACAGTCACGTCTGCAGATTTTGGCTTCTATTTTGCCTGTTTGTTTTCACTAATGCCGGGAGAAAATCAAGAGAAACTTTTAAAGCTAATCTGTAATACAGAAAGTGAGTAACTATAAAGACAAACTTTGGGAGGTGATTCCTGATGATATTCATATAAACCTATTCGATGATCTGTTTGATGGTAGACAACAATAGTATTCATCTTGACATCTCACCTATGCTTATAGGTCTGTTTATTTTCACTTGCAGATCTGATCTTAACTGAATGTGCCTTGTTAAGTGTTGTTGTAATGGCCCATTATTTATACGAGGAACAAACACAGGTAATCATAGGTAGCAACAAAATTACAAACATTTTGCTGTTCGTATGAAAAGAAGTCGTTTGAGGGTAGAAATGAACAAAGAGAAAGGACAGGCCATGTCCACATATTTTAATTGAAAGAATATGTTCTAGAAGTTATTGAGGATAACCTTAGCACAAGTTGTAGTCAACTAAGTTTCTAACTCTATTGAGTATCTTAGATAAGAACCTTATCACTCAGAACGTGTTTCAAGAGAAATATTTTATCGTTACTGCTGTTATGGAATTTTTGCCATCAATCCTTTTTACAGATGAAACAACCTTTGGAAGGAGCGACATCATCCATCCGTACAATAGCCATCTATGCGCTAGGCAGAATCCCCATGGGATGATTAAAGTTTATCGGCATCAGTTTACCATCGATATTTGGGACCAATCGTTCTCCCACAACGCCCCACTGGTCTAGTGTATCTACAATCCCTAAAAGGTACTCTGCCTTTACTGCTTGAAAATGTGCCATTTGCAGTATGATAGGTTATGTGGTCATCATCTCGATAACAGTTGATTTTTACTTGTTGGATTACTGAAAAAATATATATACGCTAGTGCAGAGACTTAAAAAGCATTACAGTGCAGCTTGAGATGGTATTAAGGTCTAGTTCTGAAGATTGTAACGGATGGGATATAAATGTAAACATAATAACCTGACTTAGAGATACATATTTCGCAATCAACAGATGCTTCAACCCTTCTTAAGAGTAACAAACTTGACAACAATCCATTGTTAATAATCGTGCTAATAACTAAAGAAGCACTAGTGCGAGATATTCAGGTATCCTTACCTATAAACCTAAGAAGCTCTACTCTCCTCCACCCACCTCAGGCCGGTAAAAAGAATTTCCTATTTGTGTTTGATTATCTCTTGTAATTTAAAATTGTCAGAAATAAAGAGCAACCTGTCGTGCAATGTAATGTAATGTAATGGTCTAGTGTTGTGGGCTAACTGTGCAATTTTGAAGATATTTTCTGCTGACCTTTTTTATTCATTTCCTGCCAGGAATTGTATCATTGAGTGTGTGTTTATATTTAATACACACTATGTGTACAAAATGTTGAAAACGTGTAGATCGGCCAAAACGAACAAGAACAGGCTTACGAATGAAATTGTTGCAGATAGGAAGAAAGGCCAAGAGATAGAAATCTTAGACAAGATGGAAAAATAATATAAAATAAACTATAAGGACATTTGCAATACTAAAGGTAAAAGAAACATTTTCAGAACCAATTTTGTAATGTATTTTTACTTGTTAAAGAAATTAGATAAGTCATAGAACTTGAAAAAATAAAACAAATTCTGCTACATATGAACTTTCAAAGGTAGCACAAGTACAAAACACTAAAAAACCAAAATGAAAATATGATGACTAAGAAGGAATTGAAATAACTTTGAAGAAAAATTTGTTTAATGATAGGTGAGTTAGTTTTGTAGAGTTAGCATATTAAAAAGATTCTAAATAATTACCATCTAGCCATTTGGACAGGTAAACACCGATCAGACGGTGCGTCGTAGGCTAATCCTAGCGGGCAGTGTATAACTTCAGTCATACTCTCTCTACAGAGTGCAGCGCTCGTGCACTCGGGGTTCAGTTTGTATACCTTCCCTGGTTTGCATTCTAAAGTAGCGTCTATCAGGGCTAAAATAAAAATTCGATTTATAAACGCCTTGGATTGCGTGAGCAGATGACCATACCCGCTGGTACTTTTTGGATGAAATTGGTGTTCTGGGGTGACTGATAAGCAAACGGCTCTCTCTTGCAGTCTACTTTATAGGCGTAATCGCAAACCCCAACAATCTGAAAATTAGGTGTCGTCAATGATTTTAACAAAACAAGATTTGATGTGCTCACTTCGTTGAAATGAAGGCCCGCGGGGCAGTCAAACTTCACAGCAACCACGTTGTCGACGCAGGTGAAGTAGCGGCTACAATTGGATTGGTCTCTGTATGTTCCGTTTGGGTTCGGACATGCTGGGTTCTGCGTATTATCTGAAAGAGCATAGTTACACAAAAGGATGAACTCATCACACCCCAGTAGCCAAACAGTTAAATTTAAACTCGATGACCTTGATATATGAGGCTGAAGTATTTGCGACCAATCTTGGGTAAATAGTTTTCCAATTTTTCTTTACTTTGGCAAAAGAGGTCAAAACTAGATACTAGTGGGAAGTCAATCGACTTGGGTTTATTGGTGAAGATTTTTATGAGCAATTTTTGAATACAAGCAAATGTTTAATAAATTTAGCGTTCACATCAAATTTTCTTGTAACTTAACTAAGGAAAAGGAATTACAAAAATGTAATTTGCACAATTAATTACTACCGGTTGTGCAAAAGAATTTTTTTGACTATTAAGGTTTTTTAAATGAGACAGCAAACCTTTCCCATTTTTGGAAGGAGACTACTGAAACAAAAAATACAATGTTCCCAGAAGTGAAATTTTTTTCTCTAACTCACTGTTATCATTACTTGTTGAAGGCAGCCTCGTGTACATTAGATACTTACTAGTAACAGTTCTATTATGGCAGTTAACATTATAGGGATAGTCGCAATAGCCCTTTTCAGAGAAGAGTAAACCTGCTGGGCAGTCATATTCTGCAGCGAATTCGTTCCAGCAATCTATGTATTTGTGGCACGAGTCTGAAGGGAACTGTCCTCTCAGTCCAGCACACTTTTGAAGCAGCCGCTCATCAACTACAATTTTCATTCGTTATTATTTGCTTATTTTAGTCACTATAGAAGGTTACTCAATGGAGCAGCCGTAGTTGGTTGTGGCTGTTGAACTGTTGGCGGTACTGTCGGAGTAGATGTACTAGGATATTGATGTGGCGGTGGCGTTTGAACGTCAGGCTGAGTGGGTGGCTGGCTGCTAGGAGGTGACACCGGTTCATTATACGATGGAGGTAGTACGGGGAAAGCTATAAAGAAATAAGTACTATTAACAATAGCCCACCATTTCTGCCATGGTGTAAAAAATAAGACATTCAGCTACAACAAACGTTCTACAGCTATTGAGCTACAAAACCAAGAAGGATTTACTAATTCATGCTTCTACAGATACAGCCCACAGTCAAGACTTGTCGGAAACTGGAAGCAACCTCTAAACAAGATCAGCTAGAAATCTGATTGACTTACGAATGACAACGCGGCTACCGCAATTGACATTATAAGCATAATCACAATATCCTTTTTCGGAAAACAACAGTCCGGGTGGACAGTCTTGTTCCACCACGAATCCATCCCAACAGTTAGCATACCTGTTGCAGACATCGCTTGGGAACTGCCCACGAGCTTGCAGGCACTTCTTCCTCAACTTGTCGTCTATTTAATGTTAGTTTTTAGTAGCTAGTTAAGACGTGTACTTATAAAACAACCTGGTGCGACTCCTGCGGGCACGTAAACTGGAGGTAGTGGCACAGAAGTAGCAGCAGAAGGTTTTGGTGTAGATGGAGTTGTTACATCGTTAAATGGCGGTACGGTTGGTACAGTTGGTATAGTTACTATCGGTGAAGAATACTGAGGTGGTTTTGAAGGTTCTGAAGAGTTAATGGGAGGAGTTGGGTGAACTGGCGGCTGGGTTACTGGGGTTGCTGTTATGAATCATCTTTGTTATTGCTGGAATTTTATATCTGAATGGGATGATTTACCTAAAGTGGCGCGATTGTAGCAATTAACGTTGTAGGCGTAATCGCAATAACCCTTTTCCGAGAAGAGCAGACCTGGTGGACACTCTTGTTCTATGGCAAACTGATCCCAGCAGTTGACGTACTTGTTACAATAAGCACTAGGATATAACCCTCTAGGTCCAAGACATTTTTCTCTTAGTTTATTGTCTACAAATTAATTCTTTATTATATCATGTAAAGAGTTCATTTGGACATACCTGGTACACTTCCAGCAGGAATGTAAATTGGCGGTTGCGTGTCGACGGTTGGTCTGTAAGATGGAGGCAATGAGGTGTCGCTGATAGGTTCGGGAGTAATTCCCGGATAGTTTGCTGTTGGTACTACGGGGGCAGGGTTATCATTGACAACCGCAGGCGGAGCTTAAATATAAAGAGGTTATACTTTTTAGAAAACCTAGTTATTTTTGTTACCTTCATGTGGTCGTCCCTTGCAGTCAACATTATAAGCATAATCGCAGAAGCCAGCAGAGTTAAAAAGCAGTCCAATAGGACAGAACTGTTCGACGACAACTCCATCCCAGCAGTTTACGAACTTGTTACATTTTGCGCTTGGAAACTGCCCTCTGGGCTTTAGACACCACTTACTCAAACCATCAGCAGCTAAAAGCAAAGTCATAGAACATTGTTTTATGAGATAAAGTTCTGCTTACGTTCAGGTAGTGGAGGAAGTATAGGGGAGTATGTAGGTTGAACAGGTTGATAGGATGGAACCATTGGTGGTTGCGGCTGGGAGGTAATCGGAGCTTGAGGGTAATAAGGCGGCAGATTGACTATGACAGTACCGGGCTGGTACGACTGGTTATGAGACGGGGTTCCAGTTTGGTGGTGGGTTCCGGGCGGAAGGACAACCGCGATCTGCTGGATGTTTTGCTTCAACTCATCGGCGCTGTCCAACGTCGGTGCGGGGTTTGCTAGGGTCGGTGCGGGCGGAACAACTGCAAAAATGAGAGATCAAGTGTTGCAGTGATATCTGCGCAAGCTTGGGCAGTTAAAGGAAAACACGGAAACACGTGAAGTGCATGATCAATCTTGGCTCGCACGTACATTCAAATAACGCATTCGCAAATGAAATATGAGCCGCCCCATAATCAGTAACTTGGCATGCAGAACGAGTCCTGTGGAAGACGACGACCGTATTTTGCATCAGCGCTATAAATTGCGAGATCAGACGATATATACACGGACTTTCCGACGGTTTTTGCGCAAAAAGTGGAATTCGGTGGATATAATCTTGCACAGCTTCTCTAATTGTGCTCGTACAACCTGATGAGAATTTACTTCAAAACTTGTTCTTAAGTTTTGGAGGCGATTAGCTTTTCAGGTTCTCTAAAATTGTTGCCAACTTCACAAGTTAATATCGGGACTTTTATCACGGCCATCGCACTTGCCGTGTAGCAGTGGCAACCTTGACACCTGTCTAACGTTCAGACTCCAGATAAAATTTTCAGTGAAGTTTCATTCAATGAGTGCCACTCACTATAATGACAGAGAGCTGTTGCCCTCACGTAAAAAAGATTCAGGCCACCTTCGTGCGGTACAATGCGAACCAAAGCAGAGAGTCCAAAGCTAGCAAACATGCCACTTGCTCCAGTGTGGCGGGAACGCAGCAACCCAAGGCGGCTTCTGCGGGCTGCCCCCCAACCTGCGCGGCAGAGCACGAAACGGAGGAGTTCCACAGCAGGGTGCTTAGCTTGAAGACCAAGCTGGAGGAAGCCAACGCTAACATCGCCATGCTGCGGTCGTGGGTGGGCGACGCGGACGAGCTGGTGAAGCAGGCCAAGCCCAAGCGCCCCAAGAACGTGAAGGAGGAGCTGAGGAGTCTGATAGGCAGGCTGGATAATTACGAGAACCAGCTGGACCTTATCACAGGTAGGGGGGCGGAAGCGGTTAAGACTTTGGATGGCATCGAGGACGAGGACCAGTGCTGCGCTTCTAACAGCGACAGCATTGCGAAGCTCCGGCAGCAGCTCAATGCTGTGCGGGACGCGAAAAGAAATTTGGACGTGGAGATTTCGGGGCTACAGTTGGAGAACGAGCGGAAAGCCGTAGAAGGTGATAATCCTATTATACAAGAACAAGTCATCGATGACCTCAAGAACGAGATATCCGAAGTCAAGAAAAGCTGCACGGTCGATACCTGTCCTAAGTATGTAGCAGAGCTGGAAAAGTCAGATCGAAGGTCTTCTGGCTTTGTGAATGTTGCTGTCCAGAATAAGATAGACGCTCCCAGTAAGAAGCCGAAGCTTTCCCAAACAAACACAAAAGCGAGGTGGAGCCAAGGAACAAATCCGTGTTTAGAAAGCGGGTGTGGTAAACGTTAGAACACTCTTAACTTTAGGTGTGAGCAACTATGTAAGCGTTTGTTCCACTGTCTGTTTTTAATAAAGTTTTTCAAAGAATTTCACTATTAAGGTTTTGTAAAAAATAATTGTCAATTTGCTAAAAGCTCAGTATGAGGCATATATAAAAAGCGAGTTTTGTTGCGCATGCGTACGTCGTTTTTTAAATTATTGTTTAAGCTGATTGCATCGTTTTATGTTTTGGAGCATTCAAAGAAAATTGAGGAAATTGTATAATACACCACTAGTAATTTACTGATAATAATGTCGATTAGATCATGTAGGTGCATATAGTAGTAGACTGTTTGTGTGGCCAATGATACGTTGTGATACAATTTCATGTTCCACTTTTGAAAGAAACTATACCAATTTTTGGAAGTATGGAAAAGTTGCTCGACAGTTAAGACGGCGAACAATGGAAACTTTGACCTTTCAGTTCGTAAGTTATACTTCCGGGCAGAATATAAATCTTGTTCGCTGTTATAATAAAAATTAAACATTACATTATGAATTTGCCTTTTTGGGCATATGTTTTATGTTATTTTATGCAATTATATCACACATACGTTGAATGATGGTTCACACTAGATATAGAAAAATAAAAAATATTAATCCAAGGCCAATAAAATGAAAAGAATTTGGGTGTGTAACCTGGTAGCCGATGAGAGTAGACTGTAAAGCGCATGTGTGAATGAGGACGTTTTCACTGACCGGGTCATTTGAGAGTTAGACACTGGTGGGTGAGCATATGTAGTGAGTGATGGTCGCATTTCAAAATTTCATGCAAAGCTGAAACATTCGTCTGCAAAAACTGTTCACAGTAATTATTCGGATGTTTTACGTTTTGGGAAGACCAGCAACGAGCATGGTATTGGAAAATGCTGAACGGTAGGCGGCTGACAGTCTGAGAACTAGAAGATGAGTTGGGACTCCAAAAATTACAGTCAGTAAAATTTTGAGGGAAGATTTTATTATGAAACGTGTTACAGCAAAATTTGCTTTGAGACTACTGTTATTAGTACAAAAGAAACATCGTGATGTAGTTTCTAGTGACTTGGTTCCCTTTTGGGAGTGGAAATTTGTAGATTGTAACAATGTTGGGAAAAGAACCGAGACTACGCACAATATTTTTAATATTTTGTACCATTTTCACTAAAAGTGTAGACTTTTTGTCAATATAATTGTAATTCTTTTTATTATATTGCTTGATACTTTTGGAACGAACCACTTAGATAAATTATATTTTGAATAAATTACAGTTTCTTATCGCCAGCGTGGTCCCGTGGCTAAGCCGCGGGCTGCGATTCCTACGGACCCGGGTTCATTTCCGGAGCTTTCTGATGTCTAGTGGGTGATCTACTGAATCACTTAAAATAATTGAATGCCTGATAATAATGGCGGTCGCTTAAGGCGCGGTGTTTGTTACATCGCCCCACATCAGAGATGGTGGGCGACGACCGGGCAGAAAGAGCGAACATATGAGAGTCTTAACCTCTGAGTTCGCTGGCCGTGCTCCCACGCGGGGCGTTAGCACCTTAGTCTTACAAATTATGAAACGGACTATGTATACAGCATTTACAAAACTCAATAAAATGATATAGATTGTTCACCTAACTTATGCAACTAGATAAAATATTGTTAAATAAACAATATGGAGCGTTGTAGCTTATATAAAGAAATTAAAATGAACATAAAACGAGAACATCTCAGAATTTTGCATCTAAAATGAAAGGGACAGCATTAATGCGTGGGCCAATCAAATATAAAAAAAGATTTCTTTTTTACCGTCGTAAGATGAACGAAGAGAGGTTTTCATAGAATATCTCGCACTACCATTTTTTAGTCAATATCACAATGTCAAAGCAAGAAGATTGTTAATAAATTTTTTATGATAGAAAGTCTAAAACCGCCCATAAATTTGAAAAGATCTAAGACACAGAAGACTCAAGTCTATGCTTGGTAAAAACAATAGTAAACAGTAATTTCTCTTATAGACCGATTACGATTTGCTTGGATTAACAAAAGAAGCACTTGGAGGACAAAGATTTGCCAAAGTGCTCTCAACCACCTTAATTTTGAAGTTATCAAAATCAAGGAGCGGCCATCCATTAGGAAAAATGTGCTTTTAAGTCAGGAGATTATAAGGAAAAATAATATAGATTTTTTTATGATGTTTTAATAAATTAAAACAAATAATTCTGGTTTATATACGATTCAGGCCTGTAAACCTGAAAAATTAAAAAAGTAAAACTTTGATTTTGCCAGGATGCAAAAGTAAATAAATGTAAATTTCCACCCAATTGAACCAATTAAATTGTATTTTATGGACTAAACACATTAATATAAATAAAACTTACATTTATATCGAAAAAATATGCTATATAATAAATGACATAAAAACATGCAGCAAAGTATGCCACTAAATTTTATGCAGTTATTATGTAAATCAAAATAATAGTCAAAAATATCAAATAAAGCAAATACAGGGTGGGCCGAAAGGTACTAAGTGTTTTTAATTAGCAAAAACTTTTTTAAATGATAATTATTTTATTTAGCAGCATATCTAAGAGAAAAAATGTTAACCAAAAATAGTCTCTTTCTAAAAGTCACAGTAATAACTCTGTTCTAAATCGTACTGATTGAAAAACGCGGTCGATACCACATACAATGCTAAACTTGTGAAGTTTTGACTCACATGGGGATGGTTTTTATCATAAATCTTCTTAATTCACAATATGGTATTCTCAAAAAAGTTTAAACGCGTCAAAATAGATTAACTAACTTGAAATGACGTAAAAATTATTGCCTATCCTGTATGTCTGCGAAAAAACTCGAAGATTATTACTATTAGATAATTAATTATAGCAGTTTTTTAAATAACCTTCTTTGCAGTCTCCTAAACAAAACATGGATTTAAAATACCACAAAAAAATTCACTCTGTATTTATCTGCGAAGTAAAACTGAAAGATTTATTGCCATTAGGCAGTTAATTGTAACAATTCTTTTTAAATAAATTTCTCTAAACGTCTACTAAAGAAAAATAGCTTTTATCAAAAATACGCAATGAATTTCAGATATATGCAAAAATATGCAGCACAGAAAATGCCAACAGGAAAGAATGATTATAATGTATTTTATTAAAAATAATAAATAGTAGCCATGTAAGGGAAAAGGATTGTAAGATTAAATCTTTTCAGTAAAGACGAGAGTAAATACAGAATGGCCAAAAAACTAATTTGAAATAAAAAAAATTGATCCACCCTGGACTCGAAGATTATTACCATCAGTCGGTTAATTACAACAATACTGTACCTAGGAGGTGCAATAATTTCCATAAATATGCAGCATGAAAAGTAATAACAGGACACAAAATGTTATAATTATTTTAAATTAAAAATAATGTGGTGGAGAATTAAGAATTTTGAGGTAAAGTAAATTGTTCTGCAAAAGCTGGGAGTATTATATTAATACAGTGCGGGCCAAAAAAACAGAAAAGGGTACTAAATGGAATTGTTTTATTTTAGTTTTGAAACTAATGCTTCTGAAGCAGCTGTAGTAAAAATCGTTTGCGATAATTTACACGTGAAGATGTTTCCACTTGATTATCGCAAATCTTCTCACAAGAATGCTTCCAAGTCAAAAATAATTCGTCACTACTTTGACTTTAAGTAGAGGCCTAAGAAGAAGACTCTGAAAGTCTTGACACAATAATTTTTTATATAGAAACCTAAAAAAACTCTTCATGTTGGAAATAATAAACTGAAAATTTCTGAAATTCAACAGACAGGCTAAAAAGTTCGGTTGATTTATGCTTTACGTCTTTGCAAACGCGTGTTATATTCACTTAGTGCTTTTATAGTTGTAATTCACAACGACTTACGTTAGTATACCAGCAAGGCTTCCTCCCACAAGCCTTCTTCCTGTACACATCAGTTTTCAGTTGTGTAATTATTTACGCTGCAATAAAACGCACAGAAAGCTCTCGCATAAAGCACCTCTGCAGCCCGCGGTGAGAAATGACCAGACGATGAACAAATAATCTCGTTAAAAATCTGGTAACTGAAACCAGTTACGTGCGAGGATCTTATCGGCGTTACATGTCCCCTCAACCACCGAGATCCCAATTAATACAACTTCATCCCATTAATTATCTCTCGCCTCGCTTTGCATTGCGATGTGGGCATGTACCAGAGACCTGTGCGGGCAATTCCTCCATTTGTGGGCCATTCGCCCATTTCCAGAGCAAGCCTGTGGGTCTATGTGGGCTCTTATTTATGCTCCAGCGCTCGATAAGGGTTTTTTGCGGTAGTTCGGCTTCCTCCCACGATCTGCAATCTAGCCGCTACAAAATTGGCGAAGTCGCATATTGGGGCTGTGCATCTAACGGCAACGGCAAGTTGCGGGTCCTTCGAGCCATAAGCTTTACGTCATTTACTACCCACCTTCAGGAATTATTCAATCGCTCGAAAGAACCCCATTTATGCAATTATCGCGCATGTCGCATTTAGCTAATGCAAGCCCCGAAAGGCAACGAACAAGAAGCTGCATATTGTTGTGTCAGCTCGCTCATCCTATGTATAGTTTGCACATACAAGCTAGGAGTTACTTGTCGCACTGGACCACAGGACTACACACCTTGTCAGGCAATTTTGACCTGCCTTGAACTTCACGTGCCCGCGGAAACTGCGGTAATAAAATGCTCCATTTGTCGGGATTAACCGCGATTTTTGTGGTTTCATTTGAGCGCGCCCCCGAGCTAAAGTGGGGCTTTCTGCGCTATCAAAGGATAACGCCCGCGGTGCCGCGAATACAAATCGTCTATCGAAAAGAAGCGCTGGCGCTATCGCAAAAGCGGTACGCGTCTGAAATCCCAAAAGCGTAACATTCCAGTGGAGCACGAGGTTAAGTTCGTGTACCGGCGTTGAAATCACCCGCAATTTGCGCTAAACTGGCTCATTTGGCGAGCGCAACGTTAACGGAATCTAACCGCAACCTTCCAAAAACGCAAATTTATAGAAATAAATACAAATTTAGTCGTAATTAGAAACTACTCAGCGATTTGTTAATTCGGAAAGCGCAAGCGAAAAATGTTACCTTTGTTGGACAGGAAGGGGTTGTTCTCGTAAACGCCCTGGGCTTGCGCGCAGAGGGAAACCAGCAGCAGGGCACCAACGCAGAACCTTACAACCCCCATGTCGACGGCTTCCACCCCTCGGCAGCTCTAGTTTACGCAATTCGCGGATTTGCTTCAATGTCACGGCCGCGACTTCTTATACTGCTTAAGTATCCCCTCCAAGGACTCGTCTAAGAGCTGCTAAATTGCATAAAAGGCAATTCGCCTCTTCTGCCCTTGTTCGACGCTATGATTTGCTGGCGCTTTCGGACACCCAGGAATTTCAGCTGCCGATTTGGGCTCCCAATCTGTTATTTATGTGACCGGCACTAATTACCAAGCTCCTGGAGAGGGCAAAACTAAAATTGTTGCTGCCTTGGCAATATTTTTAAATCAAGCAACGCCGTCGTGTACTCGTTGGAAAAACATGTAGCGCATAATAGGGTTTATCGCAATCTTGCATTACCAGACGTACACGACAGGTTGTTATTGTTGACTCCCAGCAAAGTGGTTGCGCTCATTCCGCCAGTTTCGGTGCTATAAACTTTAGGATCATAAATAGTTTTATAGCAATTTTCAATTTTTTTGGTACGAAGTTGAACATCTCTAGCCGTTGAGTATTCCATTTCAAGCCACCGTTTGCTGTGGGGTACTATCAAAACATTTAAGCTAAAAACCCCCCAGTGTTCTGCCCAGCTTCAACAAGCGCATTGTAAGCAAATATGCCCATATTTGCTGTTCTCTTAAAAATGCAAATATGGATTTGCTTCACTCGCATTGAATTCTATGGAATCGTTTTTTTATGCCATCTACCTGCCACTCATCTGCATTGTACCCACGTAAGTGCTAATAAAGGTTTATAGACATTTTTGTTTGTTTTTGAGCAAATATTAGGACTTTTACCAATTTAGTTAAAGAAACCAACATAATAAGAGCCCATCCCACTAAAACGCTAAATCTTAAAGGAATGTTGGAGGAATACGAGGGGAGTTCAAGTCAAACCAGGACTTTTATATAGGTATAGAAAGGGGTGCTACTGGAAGCAGATAGTAAAAAGTACGCCCTATTACCATTAGGGGGCGCACATAATAGATCATGAAAATGTGCATTTTATTAAAATTAGTGCACATTGGCTGCCATGACACTCTCCACTTTTGATTGGCAGAAAATAATTCAAGTCTGAATTAAGTTAACAGGACAAAAATACATCCTCTTGTAGCTCGGACTTTATTCCAACCGATTTTCTTCCATTTGGACCCTTAATAGAGTCTTGGGATAAAGTCTATTGACAAATCTTGCTACGCTAAATACATAAATATACAGAGGGTCAAAGTCTTGACTTGATTTTTTTACTTTTTCTTTCGCCCATTTTATTTCTTTTGAATAAACTCAAATTTACAACTCATTTGATAAATAATTACTTAACTTTCTCGTGGGATTCAGAGTGACGGCATTGACCATGGTTTGCTGATGAACATCAATTGCTGTTCTCAGTCCCATCCTATGCCGTTCATAATCTTTATTACATAACTTGTTGTGTTTGAATAGATCTTTTGCCCTTCTTCACACTTGTTTCACAAAAAGGATAATTACCAGGGGGCGGGGCATAAAGAAAAAAATTGAACCATGACTTTTGGACCAATCACTTAGTAGGAGTTTACATCCAAAGATAAAATACTGAAAATGTTTCTTCTCTTTTGTACACACAAACCTTCTGGTTTGAAAGTAAAGTCCTTTAGTACAAGATAAAATAAGAAACACATGAGAAACTAAACCACAAATTGAAACAAATGTACATAAATTAAATCACAAACTGTCATCTATAATTAGCAATGAAATATCAATTTAATTTTTTGTTGGTTGCACTAAATGGAAAAAAAAACTGACGAGTCCATTAGATATTTTGTAGCCGAAATTATTTTTTTAATTGTTGAATTATTATAAACATACAAAAACACCATGTTATTTTTCTATATGATATCCTGACTTAGAAACACATTTTTTCTAGCTTTTGGTCTCGTTGTCCTCAAGTCTTTGTCCTTCAAATACTTTTTTTAGTGGTTCAAACAAATGAACAGACCACAGGGAAGGTTCTCCAGTGTAGTCTAGAACAAATTCTGAATTTTTTTGTTGAATTTAGACAGCCGTATACGACTGGACTTTTTGAAACAGGATTCCGATCTTAGAAACAATTTTAGCAATTGTTAATCAGCAGTTATCTTCAAGAAGGCGGCGAATAATACGAATATTCTCCTCAGTAACGCTGGCTCTTGAGATTGTCGATTAATTTCCTTTCAACTGGTTCTCATTCTCCTAAAATAGTTTATCCCACACGTACATTTGAGTTTCCTTAAGAGTGTTGTTTACTTCAGGGCTTATAAAAAGTCGGTTAATATTTTATTCACCCTCGTAAAATTACTTAATGACAGCTAAATAAAATTATAATACGTAGTTTGCCTTGAAGATATCAATCTATAAAATAAAAAAAAAACAGGAGATATAAGAAATATTACAAGTGAGCTCAGTTACCCTCAAAATAAGCATCTTTGGATCTCACACATTAGTAACGGAATTCTCCTTTATGATTTTTAGTTTAGAAGTTTTAATAAAATCCGAAACCAGCGGGGTGGCAAATTTGAACTATAAGCTGTCTGCGATATGGGCAATTCCAAGATTTTCCGTAAAAAATTCACTTTAGTAGGTTTTTGGTATTCCCAGCTCATCTTCCAGTTTTCGAACTGTCAGTCGCCGGTCGTTGTTGGTTGTAGCCCGTACACGTTCAACACTTTGGTGTCATAGAACATTTCGACCTCAAAAGCCATTTTAGTAACCGTTAATCGAAGGTCATCCTCAATGATAATATTGTAACGAATTTCCCAACGCCGACGTAGCGCGGACATAATGCCTTCCAGAAATCTAGCTACCGCTTGTGCAGGAGGACTCGAACATTCTAGAAGTTTACAGGTCTTTCTTGTGGGCCCCAGACAGGCTGAAATATTACGCAGCGAGGCAGCGGAAGGAAGAAAAGTGTTGGCAAGCGAAACGTTCTGAATCGGTGCAGCACGAACAGTGTTACAGATAAATACAATGTAATTTTACGTTATTAATGTACGTGTTGCGTACATAAAAAGGGCTAAGTACTTTAAACATGCCTACCTATAAGACTCAGACCTCCATTTACCTCATGGTTTATATTTGATTCATTTGCGCACATCAATTACATCCCAGCATAAGAGTCATGTGCTATAAACATTAACTAGCACTGAAAATTACCTGGTATTTTGTTTATGGCCAAGATTATCAGCTTTTTTGACTCATCAGTCACTTAGCTCTCATTATTTCAAAATTGTTTATGCCATGCGCTTATTTGAGTTTTCTTACGGGTATTATTTCCGTAGCCAAAAACATTTTACTAAAATAAAAGAAAGTTGTAAACTGCAGCCCTTAAGGCTTTCTACCATAAGAATCTTTTCTTGAGCAAACCATACTTTCCCAATCAAAACATAATTTATAATCCAAAAGTTCAAGGCATGGTTTGCCAGAAGTCTAAACATTTATCTTTAAAAAAGTGGCATGTTCTTGCTTAGACAAGTCTGAGTACACTTTGATTTATAAGCCAGGGTAGAGCGTTTCTGGAAAGTCTGACGACGTTTCTTTGGATGATCTAGGATACACCCTATCATTTTTCGTGTTGTAGGATTTTTCTACTTTATATTTTTCTTACCCATCAACAGACTTTTTCTGAGGCCATCATTCGTGTACTCTAATAATAATTTTTCGATTTTTTTCTCTTGCAACTAGTCCTAAGTTTTGTATGATAATACAAAACATTGAAGTTTTAGAAATTTGTCTCTACCCGAATATAAGTTGTCGCTCACCAAGAGAATTTTGTTTAATTTGAGCGCTTACGGCTTTACCTACCTGAGCATTCAAAACTGAATCTAATATTCTAGATTTTGACAATCCTTAATATCTTCAGTCTCAAAAATTGATTTTATAGCTAAATACTCAAATATACAGCTACTACCAAGAGACTGTACATTTTTAAAACTGGTCTTTTTTCTTATTTTACACTTAGATGAAGTTACGAGATTAATGCGGTTGCTTTTATTGCCCAACGTTATTGTTAAACAACATAATACTACTCTTAACTTTAACAATTGACAATCGCAACCATACGTCATCTGAATGCTGTATAAAACAAGGGTAGGCTTGACTTTGTAATAGTTTGTATGAGTATAACAAAGTATTGGTATATTCTTTTAGGATTATCGACCGATAATTCACCCGTCGATCGTAGAGAAGCTTGTGAAGCAGGTAATCTTGAGAAGAGTTTTTGAAAACTTTCAGCTGATTCTGGAGAAGTAATTTGGATTCCGCCCCGGCCACTCCGTTATTCTTTAGATTCTCAGGGTAGTGAAACCTTTCACCGCGGGTTGCATTAAGAAATAATTCGCCAGTGTAGTCTTCTTAGACATGGCTAAGGCCTTCTATAAGATGTGGCACAGTGGGCTAGAGTACAAGATGGCCTTTATTACTGGCGATGATCCACCTGGAAAGGAGGTTTAAATCAAATTCAGTGGCGTGGGGTCATCGGAGAGACAACGCTGAGCCGGCTCTCTTAAAATTCCGCCATGTCCCCGACATTATATAATCTCTACGTCCGGGAAATGCTGATGATTCCCTCTACTGCATTGGCCCAGTACACAAACGACACAGCGGTGCTATCCAGATTTACTGAGGCCTGGTTACACGATGGATACAGGAGAAACTAGACTTGGAAGAGTGGCGCGAAAGGTGGGAAATAGTCACCAACCCGGGGAAGAGCTTGGTAGTCTTGTTCTCCACCAAAAGATCACTTTACTATCGAGACGACCTAGCGAATCTTGGGATTTTTGGAAGTGGATACCTTGGAAGGAAATTTAAGACGGAATAAGCTGGCTGTGGCCGCGGCGCTGGTAGTGCGGATAATAAAAACCCCTTAAATGTTGTCCTTATATTCGTTTATGGGTCGCCTTATCTGTTGGGTTATTCAAGTAAAATACCTTCGTGGATGACAAAATATTTTATTGATACCTTATGGCGTCACCAATCTTAACCCTTCAAGCTCCATCTTTAGTATTAATATATGTACTGTTTTACTATCTGTACTAAGAGATTCCATTAGCGATTTACGAGAATGACGATTTGTAATAACAGAACTTTACGATTTTCTACTAGGTAAGAAAACGTGGCAAATAATAATACGTCAAAACCGATAAGGACCAACACCAACTGATTCAATTAGTAATCCAGTAACGTCATAGAGGGTTGAAAACTTGCCTATGGATTTGATTGACCCATTTTCCTCGGTTATTAAGGAGAACACTAGGTGAATCTGTTGGATTAACAGCCTGCTTCTTTGACTTCAAACATATTTTGCCATCCCCATCTCATACGCCTGCGAATCAGGAAGAACTGAGCGACAGAGGTGTTGAAACCCAATTACCGTTGACTATAGAAAATGAAAGGAAGCATTATCATCGTTCAGGTATGATCTAAACTCTGTGTTAAGTCTACTTAGCATAGTGCTGCAGACTTTTACAAGACAACTATGTATGTTGCTGACAGAAAAATTGGTTTCTGAAATTATCTTCTATCTACCAAGACTTTGGAGAACCACCAAGAAGTTTCTTATAAGGTCCACGATCATATACATTAAGTCGAGTTGGTATGAGTAAATTTATTCTCTAATTTATGTCTCTAATTACTTACTAAGCAACCAGTCTTGAAGGTTCAATATGCTTTTGGGAATGTACCAATCCTTTGGGTCTTATGGTCTTATGCTGTTGACATACCTCATAGTGACGAACTTTTGTTTTTCATTTTAATTTACCGGATTATCCTTGAGATACACAAATAAGATGTTTGCGAGTTCAAATATCTTTGAACTTAGGTTGAGTTTGAAAAATTATACATACTACTAGTAACACCAAAACGAGTATTTAAAGTTGTAGCAGTAAAATTTGCACTTTTAGATCACAAATTAAGGAAATTTAAGGCAACAGTGATGGCATAATCACCTTGAAGTTATCTCGACGTCCGTCCCAGCCTTGCAGTTTTAGTTTTGTTTCATCCTTTAGCTCTTACTGCAGCGAAGTATTCAGTAATGTAGTTATTTTAATGTGCTCACTAGCTAATGGCCTCAAGACTTACGGCGCAGGAATACCGATTTACTTTTTCTTCGTTTGTTAGAAACGCACTTCAGGGAATTTAATAGCCTGGATTTAAGTGAGCCGGCGCATCGGCCACTCACAATCAGACCGAAAGTGCAAGCAGAGATGCGTCGTAGTTCAGAACTGCAAATGATCCGGCCCGCGGGGCTCCGATCATAAATAACTCGCGTTAATTGAGCAGCCGTCGCGAGCTAATTAATTCCCCGCGCTTTATCACTGCCCTGATGAAACCGTGGAAGCCCCGCCGCAAAAATCGAGCGAACCTGCACATGCAAGTTGTAGAGTTGTACATTAATATCAACTGCTGCTCGTTGTCTTCGACCGAGCGGCCCAAAAAGAAGCAAGGGACAGAATAATGCTCTCCGTCGTTCCCTCTTTGGACGTTCGAATGATGCATCGCCGATTGTTGTTATTAAGATAAAGATAAGAGCGGCGAGCGCATTCCCGCTTGTCACTCCGAACAATGTTGTCGCAAGAGAACAAGGGGTTTCGGCTGTTTTTATCGGCTGCATCTAATATATTCCTGCTCGAGCAAGTTTTTAGTTCATTCAAGGCAATTTAACAAAATATCAAAGTTGACGCACATGCGAGTTGTAGTTCGGGATTTTTAGGAGAGATATTACTGGAAGATCATTATAACTAGACATTGTTCCGTAGGAACCAATTTTTACAATAGAGTAAATTGACTAATATCAATGTTTAAACAAGAGGTAACGTTGTTGGTGAGGCTTAAGAATGGGGTATTGGAGATACCTAATCTATTAGCTTTATCAAATGGTTTTCAGGGAAGAACAACGATAAATGTAAATTCCACGATAGATGAGGCACTCTGCCTAGATAACAGTGGTAAATACAATGCAATTAAAAGTTTGTCGTCGACTTATTTGGTCAAGAAACTGACTGAACGATAACTCCAGCTAGGACGCTCATATAAGTACAGAGGTTATTAGAAAAGTTGTATTTCTCATAATCTTCAACTACCAAGACACGACTACAACCCCAAATGCCCCGTTTGCATCAATTAACATACCTCAACATATACGGCAATTAGTAACTGGAGAACACAAGGTAAGAAGTAGATGGAAACAAACCAGAAGCAGGCAAGACAAACCCAACTGCAGCAAACTGACGCACAGGTAGCATACGAAATGTAACATTCAGTCTGTATACTACAAAATCTATTTAATGAAGACCACGCAAAATGAAAACCCACTAAACAATCCAAAAGGTCTTTAAAGAACACTAAGCAAGTGTTCACAATCCTTTAGTCTTATACCAACTATGATAACATACCACGTCAATTACCATTACCTGGAAAAGTCTTTTTACCAGCTGAAATAGAAAAGAAATAAAGCAGTAAAATACTGGTAAAACTTCTAGCTACGATCTGATCGTAGATGATGAATCACCTTCCTGAAAAAGTCTTAGTATTTTTAACTATCTATAATAGTACACTATTATAGTGTATGCCTAAATAATGATTGTTAAACCTGACAAGAAACTAACATAACCACAGTCATGCAGACCAATAAGCTTATTGCTTGTTAATGTCGAAGATTTTCAAAAAGTTACTGCTCAAAAGAATAAAAATACCGAAAACCTAGACCAGATGATTTCATCATACCAGTTCGACTTTAAGGAACATTATTCAACCATCCAACAAGAATAGGAAATTATCAATAGAATAATGGAAAGCTCGAAAACAAGGAGCGTATGTACAGCAGTGTTTCTAGATATACAACAGGCACTTGACGAATTGTAACACAACGGTCTGTTGTACAAACTTACCACGCCAGCTTTTTATGCCATTACCACCTTAATTAACTGAACGAACTTTTCAAGTAAAAATGAACAGCTCACTATCAAACTCCCACAACATTAACTTCGGAGTGTACTGGGACCTGGTATACCCATCCAATACCTCAGTTACATAAAATACTATTATCACCAACTCTGACGATGACACTTCACGAATCACCCAAATTAGCAATGTCTTCAAAATCACCTCAATCTTAACAAAACTGGTTTAACAAATAGAGAGTAGCAATAAATCTACCCAAGTAACTTTTATGAACAAACGTATCAAATGTCCTCCAGTCATAATAAACAATGCTGTTCCAGTCTAGACTAAAGTTGAATACCTTGAGTTGCTCTTGGACTGAAAACTTACGTGGGGTTCACATATTAAGGCAAAAAAATTGAACCTTAAGGTTAAACAAATGATTTTAATATATAAATCCACACTAAAACCTACATGGTCTTGTGGAGTACTACTTTGGGGTTGTACAAAGTTATAAAATATTAAAATACTACAAGGATTTCAGTCAAAAACTCTTCGAATGGTGGCAGAAGCGTTATGGTATGTCAATAAAGTCTTGGGAATAGAACATATAGACAATTAAATTCGACACCAAAACCACCACCAGCTGTGGAACCATCCAGCAATAGAGATAAGATTACCTACACCCGTAAAGGCTACAGGACCTACTGCGATACATGCTTCCATGTTTTATAAGGGAATAGTAATGGTTACATCCACTTTGTGCCATATACAATATCATCAAATTTACTTATTACTTTTGTCAAAGTAGAAAGTAAATATACAGCTAAACTAATAAAATAAAAAATAATAGTCTTCAAAATCTATATTGAACCGGCACTCGTCATCTCGCGTCATTAGAAGATTTTCGTTGATGGAAAACTTGTTCCTCAATCATCCAAGAAGTCGTTGACAAAGCGAGATGATCCATTTTTAAATCTAATGAGCATCTTGCGGCATTACGGAATCTGTGCTGCCATTTGCTCGTCGGTTAAGGCATGAGTACCAAAGGAAATAAACTCTTCCCATTTGAAGCTGCTCGTGTAGAATGGTATGATTTGTGCATATTAAAAAAATGAAAAGTTTTTCGATGTAGTCCAGAGCAAATTTTTCATTTTTGTAGAGTTTGGACAGTTCTATATGGCCGGGCGTTGTTTTTTCTAGAGATTGGTTTTGTCCAAAGGTTCACAGAACAATTTCAGCAACCGTTAATTAGCGGTCGTCCTTGAGAAAGCGGCGAACAATGCGAATCTTCATCATATGTAATAGTTTTGAACAAAAACATCAGCAACCTTCGTTTAGCTGGAAATCGATTATAAGTCTTATCCGTTTATTCTTTCATTTTGGTCTCAAAGTAAACCGCACATCTAACCTAACGTTCAAGTCTTTTATTTCTATCACAAGTCACTCTTTCAACGGGTTTGCTAAACAATAGTACTAGCTCAGTTGTTTGCACTACTAGCTGTAGCCCATGATTTTTCATCTAGGCATCCGTTATTATCATAACCATGGTCTATAGTCCAGGCTACGATTATTGCTCCAAGGTCATTCGCATAGCTAAACGAAAAAGCATCTTGGGAATTTTCCACACTAATTAACGTTCAAAGGTCCACCTAATCTACCTCCCAATGTAACCCTAGTAACCACGATTGCAGATCTTGTGTGGTGGCTGCACAGGCAGCGTTCACATCATTTGCATTGACTCCCCTTTGATGAAACCGTACTGGTTTCTCCAGGTCCCTCATTGTGGCCAGTATTCTAACTTTAAGTGCAGTTTTAATATGATTTTCCATTAGCGTTTTATATCACTCTTTTGAATTGAATATTTCCTCTATTATGCGAATATTATACATAGACAAGAGAAGTTTTGGCACTTTCAGCACTTCTGCAGTTATCTCATCAGACTCAAGGTTTTGTTGTTACTGTGATTACTGTGAGTAAGAAAATCGCAATCTACCTTGGAGTCTACTCTACTTGCCTCGAATTTCGACAATTTGTGATCCTCTAATAAACTGGACTTTTGCTCTCTACTACATTTTTTAGGACATTGACACTGCATCGTCGTTTCAACCCGCGCTTAGACGTTTTCTTTCGTAAAGAGAAGTAATAACAGATTTTTCTACTTTTTCGTACGCTTTATAACCTAAAAACAAATACAGCATTCTTAAAGATCTCTAGTTTCTTAGTTTTGCCGAAGAGAAACTTAATATCTTATCGAAGCTACTATCACATCCGCTACCATGGTAATATTTGACATAGTTCCACTTTCTTATTACTTAAAAAGTGACACACTACTCTTAACGATCTATAGTTTCTTGGTTTTCTAAAGAGGATAATGAATTGGTAATGATTTGCCCGCCTAATAACTTATTCAAGCTATTAACACCACCATTACTATGGCAATGTTTAGAATGGTTCCCATAACTTTTTTTACTTTATATTCAGCCTTCCTTAAGACATAAAAACAAACGCGCTACTCTTACAGATCTTCAGTTTCTCAACTTTGTCTAAAAGAATATTAATAATTACTAGTACTACTAGCTCTCTTGCACATGAGGACGGGATTTTACATTTAACAGGTCTTGCCACTAAGACCTTTCATTAGCTGTAGGTTAAAATCTAATGTCCTTAGCTTTCTTTGAAACTTTCAAATAGGGCCGTTAGGAGTAAAATAACAACTTTTATACATAATATATAAGCCTTACTCCTGTTAAGATTTAATCGAATAACCTTCTCTTCTTTCTTAGTCTCCTCTAAAGGCTGGTTTGTAAACATAGGAATAAGAGGTCGATTTTGCAATGTTAGAACATAGATTACAATTGTAGATCTTTATTCCCTAACTATTTAAGCACGGAAAGAGTTTTAACACTTTCGTTCTATTTTAGACCCTATAATTGAACCATCCTATTCTAATTATGAATGTCGTCAATAACTCTAGTTGCATTCATCTCAATATCTGTTCCCTGCTGGTGTGCTTTGTAAGAAGAACCTTCAGTGGCCCTGTCGTTTTTTTAGCCTGTTTATTGGAGCAGTTTTCACCGCATTCTTGAAGTTGTGAAGCTAATGGTCTCAAATTAGCTTTGTTACTACCCCCTCATTTTTGTTGACTTTTGGACAACTTCTTAAAACTTCTTGCTCTTGACAGTGTTACCAAGCTTGTGTCTGTCGGATAGACAAATCTCCAAATTTATGTGATTCTCTAGGTTTTCCGCATAATTCTTGTTCTCTGTCTGAATGTTCTTTTACCTTCTTCCTAGGAATTCTGTTGCTGGTTTATTTATTTTCTGTTCCAATTCGCCAATTTTGACTCATAAGATTCAATTGCTTTCACTTATTATTGGAACTTACTGTCCGAAATCACGCTTTAAAGACTAAAATCCTACAGACATAGTGAGCTTTACCTCTTGTTGATATTGACGTACCCATAGTCTTTTAGCATACTCTGTATAGTTCTATATTTCGAACGTCTTTAAAGGAATTTATACTTCAACGATCATTATACAACCAATGGTATGAATTTTGCTGAACTTCGACAGAAAATTGCCAAAATACTTGATCTGCGCGCAGATCATGAGGAAAATCCAGAACTTTACTGCGTTTTTATTGCATGGCCAGACATTTTTGAACTTAAAGCGAGATGTTTATTGCGTAACTTGCCGAAGTGCACGAGTCATGTCCCGGCCCACCTGTTTCTTCAGCAACCACGTGCTCCTTGAATTTCAGAGGTGCAAAAAGCGCGCGGATTCGGCCATCCGCAGTTTCTTGACCCCCCGCGAGTTGCCAGATAAGGATCCGTAGGAAGCTTTTGCCGTTCGACCTTGCCAACAATTAATAGCCCGCGCATGTTTAAGGAGGTGTTAGGCCATCCGGAGAGGTTCGAGGGCGTCTGCCATTTATCTGCCACCCCCGTTAAGCTTCGACGCTCTCACTGCAGGCAGCGCTGGGACGCGGCGCGGTCCCGCAATCAATTTGGCCGGCCATAATTGTTTTGCGGTGAAGTTGATTTCGCAACTCACTGTCGGCCACAAAGCAGCGAATTTTTTATTTGCCCAACAGGAAGATGGAGGTAACCTACACGGCTACGATTTTTTGTGGCTCGGATCTTCCTTGTCTCGACACACTGATGCGGTGTTCGAGATCAGCGGCGGAGATAAGCTATCTATCCCGCGGAATTATATTGGTGGATGTGGTGTAAAGACACGGTGATCCGCAAAAATTTGACCTCTAGTACTCGAAGAGGGCAAGTGCTGCGGGACAGGCAAAACCTTCAAGTGCTTGTATCGTTTTGGTCTTGTAGAGTGTCTGCTAATAGCCGAGGAAAGATTAATATGCCCACTTTAAACACCAGGGAGCTTACAGCATACACGGTGTGCCAATTTCATAACTTTTTTTATCTTATTCACTAAGTAGATGAGCTTAAATGGATTATATTTGTAGATATTTGAAAGGCTCCTTCTTATCATCTATATTTACCCCTAAAGTTTACTGGAGATAAGGTATATCAATTGTCTTCCAATCTTCAATCACTTTTATCTAAATCATAGATGAAGAGCCCGTCATAACCTTGGTAACTGATTTGGAATGGTTTTTTTCATCAAAATAAAAACCTTCTCAAACAAGACTTCCGGCAAATCTGCAAGCATTGAAAAACATAGCTGTCAGAAGATTGATCAATCAAATCAATGATCAAAAGGAAAGTCAAATAAAAAAAGCTAGAAAAGGTTTGTCCTATAGTTTTAGCGATCAAATTGCTAAAGCAAGTATTTTTCCCACAATCCACATAGAATTAGATTTGACCAAAATACCTAAGAAAAAAAAAAGAAACCAAAGTTCATATTTGTTGTAACAACACAGCGTCGCAATGAATTATTAAATTATGGGTAAAATTTAGATTAAGTCTTATGTGACCTATAGAGATTTTGGTTAGAAACTGGAGACCAAATATCAAATATAGGAAAAGAAAGGCAATGTTAATTTTGACAAAATTGCTTTCTAGCACCTGTGTACTAAAGGCCAGACTGTATCTAGGCGAGTTTAGCGCGATTTTCTGGAGTTTTGCGTTCGAAATTGGATGGCTCAGGGAAAAGTTACCCAGGCTATACTTTTTTTGACCCTACCAGATCTTGTATAATGATTTTGATTTGCCGATATTTAAACAACAATTTATAAGCATCCTTGTACACGCTCCCTCTAACTTTGAAGAACTTTAAGAAGAAGAATTTTTAAGATAAGCAGTGAGAGTATGAGGAACTTATCATCTTTGCCCTTTTCAAGTCCTTTGAATGATGGCGTGCAAAGTTTTACTGGACATACCTATTAATTTTCCAGGATATTAAATTTAATTTGGCTGTTTGCTATTATCAAATTGAAGACACGCTGAATAATGTGTTGACTTTCCCGGACCCCCTCCATTTTTACCTTTTAATTCTTATATCCAGGGAAATATAATCTTTCTACTTTGTGCTGCGTTTCCACTTACGGCTACTAACCTCGTATGATTGTCCAAAACAGTCACTCCCTCTTTTGATCGTCTCCGCTTTGTTGAGAACTGTACTTGCAGCACTGCATGAATGACTCGTTACCTTTTCTTCCATATGTCTATAGTCTACCCACGTACCAGGTACATATTTTAATCAGTGACGCAATTAAAGTTTTAAGAGAGTGTGTTAATTATTTTTGAACGTCTAATAAATTAATTATTACTCTTCTCCTGGGTATTTACTGTAGTGACACATATTTTTTGTAGCTCTCTTTGAAGTAACAACTAATAAAAATAGCAAACATTACACACTGATGAGGGAATTTCCACACTTAATTCGCTTGCCTACAACAAAGTTTTATTCCAAACCACTTCTCTGATAAGCTTGACGTAGCTAATTAACAGTCAGTTGGACTAACTAATTTTGAAATTTTGGATCTCCTTTCACTACAAAAACATCTACAACTTTTCCATTGCGCTTACAACAAATGACCACTGGTTTCTTTCTACAGTTGCCTCAACTATATTCCTCACTACCATATTACGTATAGCTCTGTCAAAATGTTTTTTTAAAGTTGGAAAGTATTTTGTTCTCCAACATTATTAAAATTATTTGGCTCAATACCATTGGGCTCCGTTCTTTCAAAATAACTAAAAAATTCGAATGACTTGCTCGCATTGAATCGCTCCAATTTTGTCCAAAAATGACTACAATTTGTAGAGATTGCTATTTCCTTCGCCGTTGAGTTTTCTTCGCTGCCAACAATTCAGCTGATCCGACTTTTTCATGTGTGAGGTGCTCGAAACATACTCGATACAAACACCCAACAAGTTTCCTCCAAGACGAAAATCTCTCAAAGTTAACAAATCACTATTTTTGTTATACCCAACTTACTCTTTCTCTATTTTCTGTTGCAGTTTTATTTCTTTTAGATTTTTGTCTTATAAAACCGATCATTAGGATTCTAGAAAGGCATCAGCTAGATAGTGAATCATATAACTTTACCATCAATTAAGTTATCTTTAATGGATACTAATCTCGAGCTGTTGATCTTTATCAGCCTCAAATTTTCTCCAACATACGTTTCAGCAGAGTTCCTTCATTTAATGGTTTGCTCAATATAACAGCCGAGTTTGCTCCCTTAAATTTATTTTAACAGAACAATTCTTTTTTGCAGCCGATTATCCGTTGGCTTACACATAAAAATAAACACAACAACTGAATTCCTTTGCCTATCATCCATAAGAATGTGAAGCTGAATACTCTTCGTCTATGGTATGATGAGATTATAACATTTGATATTGGCTGTAACTGTTCTGTCTACTACTTCCATTTTCCAAAATAATTAATGCCATTGCTACCAAAGTTTGCTTTATCTATGAAGAGAATTGACGACAAAATCCCGTAAGTGTACTGTTGCAAAAAGAAAGCACAAAACTTAATCTAATGCAATGTTCTATAAAACAGGTTCTTCAAACTCAAATGTATGAACTTTATGTTTACCCCTACCACCAAAACTTTCACACAAACAACGAAACACACTACAAAGTTTTGTGATTCGCTAGATTTCTTAATAAATCTATATGACCTCCTGACCATATCCTTTAACTTGCCCATATATATGAATATAATCTTTGTTAATTCTTGATATAAATAACGGACCACTTTGAGAGTAATCTACTTAGGAATAGATCTGCAAGTAAATGAAACGTACAAACGCTTGGTATTTTACAATACTGTCACCATAGAATACATACATTCTCAGACATACTTATATTCATACGAAATTTTTGTTTTTAGCAAACCTAAAGCAAGAGATTCTAAAATGTTTGGAAAGAAGAAGAAAGAAGAAGCGTGGAGGAGAAGAATGAATAACGAGAGAGAAAGAGATAAATATAAAACTTATAAAATAGCCAGGGGTTATGTTGGATTGGCTTAATTAATTTTATTCTGCATCATTATCAATTTAAAAAATAGGCAAAATAGACAAAATATTAAAATACAAATTTCAGGCGAAGGGATTGTCTCGATGGGTGTAACTTCAAAAATATTTCGTCAAGCAACGGTTTTCGGCATACCGACAAAAACGAGATAAACACCGGGAACTCCGTGTCATTACATGTTTACCGCATTCTGCATACAATTCAGATTATGCGTCATTCAAGCTTTATTTTTCAGCGAATTTTTTGTGAGTGTAACTGCAAGAATTTAGAAGGAATTGAAACAAAACTAAATGCTCTTTGCTTTAAACTTAATTTTTATTTGTTGATGCTTGTAGTATTTACATTGGAAATTTGAATAAAAAAAAACACCGATGATTCACTCTATATTTGCTCTTTTGACCATGGAGGCATAGGTTTGTACAAACAGCCTACGAGAGTTGTATTCAACTCGTTGGCCGTTAGTTTGAAATCTGCTAAATAAAAGAAAGTGGTAATGAGAATTTACGTCCCGCGTGGGGATATAGCTTGCAAACTAAGAGGTTAAGACTCCCATATATTTGCTTTTACTCCCCAGTTATCGACAACCGCACTATTACCCCTTACTTAGAGTAAACGAAGGGACTCAATTACTTTTAATGGCTGAGTAGGCTACCCTCCAGGCTATGGGCCCAGGATTAAACTCGTAATCATCTGTACCGCTGCCAAGCTCCTTAACCGCGTGGTCACAGTGACAATAAATAAAATATAAGATTATTCAAAAAAAAAAAAAACGTCAATACACATCAAGTCCCCAAGAAAATTTAGTATACCAAGAGCACAAAGATTACTTAAAAAAAGGAGAGAAGTAACCCGAAAGTCTTCTGGAACTACAATTAACAGCAAAGTAACAAGATATCAAAGAACAACAAATTAAAGACATTTATCCAAAGCGATAAAGTGAAAATATAGGCAATATAAGAAATGGGGCGCTAACCAAGAAGTTGGAAAAATGGAAAGAAGAAATAAAGACAGAAGCGCATAAAAAGCATCAAGAACTGAAAGTAATTTTAATAAGACCCAAGAAGAAAATAAAAGGAATGTAAAAAAGAAAGAGAGAGTAGAATATTTGGAAGAAGAATTAGAAAACCAAGAGACAGACAAGAAATGTTGCTAAAGAACATTTAAAAAATGGATAATGAGAAGAGGATAAATAATATAATTATAAAAGCACTATAACTAGATACAAGGAACTAGGAAGCCTTGAAAGCTTGAATTCAAAATCTAAAAGTAAAAAAAATATTGCTTCAGATAAAATAAAGATTGAAAAAACAAATTGAACAATTATGAACCACCAAAAATTATTATAAATAAAGATATCTGCAAAGGACAAAGAGAAATACAAATCAGACAAATAGCAAAAGAAGAAGAAAAATAAAAACAATTAAAGTGAAATACCAAACATGAATCTCAGATTCTATAGAGAGTTAATTAAAGATAACAAAGGATGTGTCCTTTGTTATCTTTAATTAACTCTGTTCTGTGGAACACAAACAGGAACCAACAAACCAAAAAACAAGTAAAGCGATATAATGGAACTGGACGGAACGTAAATGGCCTACGAAAAAGGAAAAAACAAAACTGAATTAAGACATTAAAACAGAAAAAGAAAACAACAAGAAAACATATGTCTACAGAAGCAATTATTTCTTTCTCTCTCTCTTTCCCTCTCTCACCCTCTCTCTTTCTCTCCCTATCCCTCTCTCCTTCTCTCTCCTTCCTCCTTACCTCCCTCTCTACCTCTCGACCCCTCTCTTTCTGATTGTGAATTGTTTTAAGGTACTATAATTCACCAACCTTATAATTTGTTCTTTTTTTCTTTGGTTTTCTTTCTTCTTTTTCTTCTTTCCTATTTAGAATCATTTTTACCAGGTAGTGAAGACTTACTTTTTCTGCTTGTGTTCCTTTAACATTCCATATTTTTTTCATTTATATTTATTTATTAAGTAATCAACAAATGGCCTCCCATTTCTGCTTTTTACGGGTCTTTTTTATTTTTTTTATGTCTAAATTTTGTATTTGCTATTAGTCTCGCTATTATTCTCTTTGTTTATCATTTCTCCTTTATTTCATAAATATTCCTTTATATCTATGTTCTGTTTTCTTACTCGTCCGTTTAAATATTTTATATTTTCTACTCTTTCGTTTATTTCATATACTTTTCAGACGGTTTATCTTTTTTGAAAAACCAAAACAGAAAGAATTCGAACAAGGAAAAAGGATAAGAAAAACTTGAAAAAGTCGAATTAATATAAAAAACTGAACTGGGAGATCAACAACCGACTGGATCTTCACTGTTACGCAAATGGTCGAAAATAAATTGCGGTAGACAAAAAATTCTACCGATTTAGAAAAAGCATTTGACACCATAGAATAGAAATATAATGAAAATGCCAAAAAGAGAACCGGGCAAAATAATAGTACAGATAACACAAAGTTTATATTTCAAGAAATGTAATACCAAAAGTAGAAACAGTAACAAAATAGACAAAACAAGAAGAGATTAAAAACAGAAAATGTATTAAACAAAATTAAGATACGGTAGCTAAGATAGTTTAGCTGTATAGTGAGAATGAGGGTAGATAAATGGGAATTAGAGACTTGCTACAAAAGAAAACGGGGAAGACGACGGAATGCTTGCAATAAAGAAAGAAGTGAAAGTTTTAAGGACAAAGTCCTTAGCTTGACATAAGCTCCTCTACCTTAATGGCAGAAGAGGTTTCTCAATAACTAAGTTTTAGTTCAATTTCCTAATTATTTGAATTTTAGTGAATTTGCATTCTAACATCTCTGTGACCTGATGGCATTGGATCCAATCAGCTGAACTCTACAGATGTATTTTTATACAAGTTCTTCGTTGTTTTGGTGAAACAGGATGTTGCTATTTGGTGGAAGGGATGGTGGATGAAGTCAGAGGACGGGGACGTCATGTTCGTACATCTGAGTTGGAAAAACGTGTTCTACAAGATATTGAGGATAACAACAATACAAGCTCCAGTGTTCCGCCAGCCTAATGTATGTCAAGTGACAGTGCTGAGTATTGTAACGATTTTGCTCTTACATACATATTTACTAATATAAAATCACACTACAACTCTATTTATCTACAACACAAGTTATTTTGCACTAGGATAGCTGAACTTGACTTCTATTTATACAACCAGCACCTGTTCTGGATCCTTTTAGTGGCAATGGCACCATCTTATGTGTACAGGCACCGCGGGAGGTTCAACGGTAGCTGTTCTCGCATTAGAGCCGTTACATTCGCTGCTCGACCGTGACGGCTCAACGACGATGGCATTAGACACAAACGTCACAAGGTAACAGTCGTTAGAAAATTTGTTATATGTTATAAATGCTACAAGAGAACTACTATCCCTATCGCTTGAAATGTGTGCAGGCGACGCCAGTAAATTTTTTCGTACTTCAGTAACAACCTCAATAGATCGGACAACATTTTTCTACTTGATGACCCCTTAAATTTTACCGATTGAGTCATTTAAAAAACACTTGTACTTGGAGACAACTTGAATTACTTAAAATGGGATGCCAATCCATGAAGCGGCTTGCATAAAGGCCCGTGGGGGTAATTCAAACACGGCTTAGTGTCGTGTAATCCGGCCTTGAGGACTCATTGGACATTTTCCGGCATATATTTACATGACATATTTCTAGCAGAAATTACTCTCTAAAGTAACATTGTAATTAGGGCTGCCGCTTTAACTTACGGGCACTAAAACGGTTCCTTTGTCCAAGCCAGCTCGGGCGAGTTCGAGTCTCGCTCAACCCATGGATGTGTGTGACGTCCTAGTTTATAAGTAGTGTAAGTGCATGTTAGTAAAGATACAAAAGTCTTTAAGGCTGCGATGCTGGTAAGTGCCCTCCACGAAAAAGTCTTGTAGTTAAAATTTACCTCGTTTTTGCTGTCTCTATTGCTTTTTAAAGTTGTTTTTTCTTTATAGTTTTCTTATATTTCTTCCTTGTTTATTTTTGCTAAAAAATGTTTGTAGTCTTTCTTTTGATCTCAATAATACAATGTCTTCTGCATATGCTACACACTAATGACAATTTCACTTTTTTAAGATGGTCAAGGACGTCACAGACTGTAATTGTTATTATTATTTTTGGTTTTCCAAAGATAAAATAATAAGGACTATGGAGAAAACTTTACTGCTAAAATGTGTATTTTTATTGCCCTAATGCTAAATCCAAAATTAAATTTTTTTTTTGAGATTTAACCATAGCTTTGCACGGTTCAAGTGTAAAATTTAATTATAGTAACGAGATACATATACAATTAATGTGAAACCAAATAATTTAAGGTTATCATAATGTTTTATGCGATATGTTAAGTAAAAAAATATATTTTTATTATTAGTTGCAATGCCAACGTTTGTTTCACTTATCTCTTCAACGCTATAATTTTTCTACTTGCATTATTTTGTTACGTTTTTAAGTAACATTTAGTTTAACTAGATTTGCCAAAAATAATTTATAAATTAATGATTGATTAACATTTAGATAGAATTCTAACACTAATGGCGCGTTTTGTCTCATAGATGTCAGGAGGTAGACTTTAAAACAATAAAACGTTTTGTTCATTTGTTTCTCTGTTCAGTAGAAATAGCGAAGTGCTGAGGTTTTGAAAATCTTCCCTACAACTTATTTCGTGTTTTCTAGTAAAATTACTACTAACTTTGATTTTTTTTACTGTTGTATTGTATCACTGGGGATTTTATGGATCTTAAATTTTTTATTATGAATTTTCTTTATTTTACAGTTTTTTATTTGAAAATTTTTGCTATGGATTTTGGAGGATCAACCTACCGATAAAAATTTAAACAAGAGAGGTTGTTTTTTTTTTGTTACTGCCATTTTTATGTTTCGGAAGTTCCAATTACCAAATACTCAACGACTCTATGTTTCACTGCAACAAATTAAAATTGTTACTATAAAAAAAATGAAATTTTCCATTGGATTAAGAACCAAAAATCAAAATGTATACCAAATAAGCAACACAGATAAAGAAGTGCGGCAAACGAGAAGCTTTCAGCTACGTTCAGAGCCATTGTCCTTTGGAGTTTTTAAGTTGAGATTTTATGCCAGATTGTACCATCAGATAACCTTGCCAAATCTGTGCCTCGTTTTATGATTCAAGCGCCAAAATACACCGGTTTAATATGCAGAGGACGGTGTGTTTGCCCAGATTATTTGAACAACTACACATACAAGGTATGACTAAGAAGTTCGGCGAATGACCCTATATCTCAACACTAATATAAACCAAATGCGCGAGCATGGACATAATTATCCGGAGACACTTTGAAAAGTGTCCTATATATCAAATGACTATAGTACAATTTTGCTATTCTGATCAAATATTTCATTGACCATTTTCTTTGTTGAACCTTTAGTACAAGAGTTAATTAAATACAAATTGGAATTGAGATAGAAGTTGAGACTACTAAAGAGGATTTCTTCCGTGTGGTATTTTGAACTACTTCTTTAGCCAGTATCTCAATATCAGAACGAGAAGTACTCCCGTCCATTGCGCAATGGATTATTATCAAATTTCTTACTACAGAGGGCGTAAAACCATCCAACATTTTGAAAAGTTTTAAAGCACAATTTGAGGACAACACTCCTAAGAAGCCTCAAGTGTCTGCGTGGCATAAACAATTTTTGAGGGATGAGAAGCAACTGAAATTAAAAATCATCTACGTCGTCCAAAGTCCAGCATGACCGAAGAGAACATTTATATTGTTTACCGCTTCTTGGGGTTTAGCGCCGATTAGAATTGCTCAAATTACTTTCATTAACGTTTGGACAAAACAAAACTCGTAGATAATCGGAAAAGGTGCAAAATTCCAATCCTGTTTCATGACAACTCAGCTCCATACTTTAGAAAAAACTGAGGATTTGTTATGGATTATGTCCTCCCTGTAGTATAGACTTATCTCCTCGAGATTATTATTTATCTGGACCACTAAAAGAAATACTCGAAGGACAGAGATATGACGACGATAAGACTATATAGAAAAATAACTTTAAATATCTGCATTTTTATGATGTTTTAATAAATTAAAGGGGAAATAGTTTTGATTCAAAATTCAGCCTTCGAATAATATAAAAATATTTTTTTTAAACCCTAATAACATTTATCTCCCTTTATGATGGTATTCCTAATTATTTCTGCTGTCATTATTAAATTTTGTTTAGCACATTGGTTAATTAACAAATAGTTTCTTTGTTTTACTCTAGATGGCAAACCGAGTCAAAGAGTAGGTGTATGTACCAGCATGTCTTTCCTTCCAATTACAGCCGATAAATTTTTAAAGAAAAACCAAAGAAAACGAAAGAGATGCAAGGGTAGTAAACAGAAATATCAAGGACACAACTAAGAAATGTATTGTGGCTTATGCTAATAAAGCAAAACATGAACGGGTCGATAAAAGCCAATATCACAGAAAGACAAAAATTATAGAAAGATCTTTAATCTGACAAGAAAATAGATAATTATAGAACTTAATAAAGGTGTTTGATGTGGAGGCTGCCGCCATAGCTTTACGGTCAAGATCATTATTTCTCTGTCTGCGAGCCGGCGCAAGCGAGTTCGAGTCTTGCTCAACCCATCGATGTAAACAAAAAAAAAATCCGAAGAGGTTTTGCTTTTTGGTTGGGCCGAGTTGAGCATGGTTGCACTACGACACTACACCATTGCTACCACAACTATATTCTACTTATCTTCTGAACATATTCCTTAACAATACTTACATTTGTTATATTTTTGTAGTCACAATTTTACCTTTCCTGGCTCTTTCACTGCTAGAACTTAAGTCAGGACAAACAACTTAAAACCCTTGATACCTAGAATCCTCCTGACAGTTACAATTCTACACAAAGAAAAAGACTAATCCACCTTTGAGTTTGCATCTTGCAACAGCACTAATTTTCCTAGCTCTCATGCTTCTGTTACGAGTCCGCGCTTATACCCGCATCAGTTCGTGAATTTTGTAAGAAGCGTTTTGCTCTCACGTACTCCCGAAAGTTCCTCGATTTCTTTTCACGTTCGTAACCATCTCCATCGGTTTGTGATAAGGACCCTCTCCTTTCTGGCCCTGGTCTCCTTTTCCATGCATTTTACAGGTTTTACATTCTGATGAGGTACAATCGGAAGTTGACACATCCAGCGATAAACTTGGGGGTGTCAGTTAAAGTACACCACTGCTTGCCACTTTTGTCAGTAGTGAAGATGGATATTCATGCATGTCGCCCCATTTTCGCTGATTGCCAACTCGGCTCCCTTGTTGCTTTCATTCTAATTGATAACAGTTTTTTATGAGCTTTAATAAACCAGCGGTCTTGTTCCTGTCGCAGCCGCTTAGCTAGTCCGTACGTTCATTCTTCGGAGCCCCGACGTGCGTCTTGGCCTAATGGAATCGGATTTGGCTAATCGCGTCCATGTGAGACTTTAAACCTCAAATGGCGCTGACTAGTACACTATTACAGTGCACTTTGAAATGATTGCTCTATGCCTGCAGATATATTTAAACGATGGTGCTCCAATCTGCGAGCTGAGCTCGTCTACTGTAGATTTTCTGTTCTCCTTGCATGACCATCAACGCAGCGCTCGCTGTCCCAGTATCCGCACACATAATAGTACATTTTCCGCACCTTAAGCTTCTTTTCGCTGGGTTGGATGGCTCAATCTTGCCTAGCCGTAATCTCAGCTCCTTTCAAAGTTACAAAATGAAATGCAAAGGCTGCAACTAGCTCAATACTAATGCCATCTCGGTGACTACGATATTGCAAGCACCTGCCTCATTAATCGCGAATCTTCTTTGTACATTACACTGCTGCTTCGATCAGCAAAATATATCTTATCTTGTCACCAATAGCGCGTGTGACTTTTCCACAAGAGCTAACCGACGATTACTTCTCCAAGGTATCGGTTCAACCTTTGGAGTAGACGCGCTTGCCGTTGAGCAAGAAAGTTACTCTTTTGTCTAGTTGTTTTTTTCATTAAATCTTAATTTTGCGTTATCCACCCATGTTTTCAGCGCCTTGTTTCCGCGTCTTTATAAAGTTTTAAATCATGCCGCCCTTGATATTTCAAAATGACACAATTCTGCAACTGAACTCTAAATATACTTTGGTACGCTAGCTTTCAATATACCGGTCCGAAGTACGAACCCTGGCGTTACTCGCCTTCTTTTAATTCCGTCTGACGTTTTGATTAAAGTAATGTTTTACTAACGAAAGGTTTTGTGAGCAATCCCTTTCAGCTATATGCTAGAATATTTAATCACTGCAAGGTGGCGCGATACAAATATGTTTCAGGCGAAAGTTGAAGGAATTTAGTATCAAGAGACATCATGGAAACGGGGGCAGTAGAGGAGGACACCCAAACGAAAATCAATAGAGAATGAAAGACCCCAGCTATTACAATTTGTGATAAAATTAACATGACCTGACTAATACTATTATTTAAACGGAAGAGACTGTGTCAGGCCATAGTTGCTACAAAATGTTTTTGATGACTATTGAATTTATGTACATTTTGCTCAAAGTTGTAGATGCGGATTGAATTTGGGTTTTATAAAGCTTACAAATTATTTTTTTGCATTTTGAAGTCTCTGCATAGTAGAATTACAATATAGATGTGAGGCTAATGGGTACAAAATGAATGCAAATATATATTCCATCGTTTCTTAGGGTAGCTTGAAACGAATTAGTCTTTAGACAATATTTAGATAAAGTTGGTCAAGTAAGTTATGGTTGGCAGTCTTCTTAAACAAAAATCGATTGCGCACATTGCAAGCACAACCAAAATTATTCTTAAGGAACAGAGTATCAGACTGACGTGGGCCGTCTAGTCTCGAAAACTTGTTGAGATTGCACAATGGATATTTCCGATAAGGCTACCATCTCGGCATCGCTTTCGCTTCCAACACACCCCGTTGATGGCGCTGCAGGTATTCCATGATCCGTAGTTTTTTTCGGCTGAAATAAGTGACACTTTCTTGGATTTTTCTTCGATTTCTTTTATGAAATGTTACACAATTTGCACAAATATGACAAATACATTGTTTTGTTCTGTTGGTTGTATCATTTAAAAGGCTCAACAATCAAATTGGTTAAATTTGATAAAGAGAGATCATCAGAGCTTTAATCAGCAGAATATGGTTCTTATCAATTACTTTCATTGATTTAATAGCTGATAGATTTAGATCTTGTCGGCGAATACCGTCCTCCACTATCAAATGTAGTGAAGATCTTTTAATTTGCGGCGTTTCTGATCGATGTATTTGGATTTTCCATCAGATGTGTTCAACATTATTGATATTGTTCTTTGTTTGAACTGAGTGGTCAACCCGTTCTTTAAAAAAGTAAAATCTAAACAAAAAACACTTTTGGAGGGATGACGCACATATTTACGCTGGCAATACTTTATATGTCATGTGATTTCCACCGAAATCAATTGAACCGTTAAGATGGCGCCACTTGGTGTATTGACATAGACTTATATAAAATGTACCATTGAAAAAGAGCGAAATTAAGCTAAAATTAAAAAAAACATGAAAAACAACAAATACAACTAGAATTTAAGAAAAATTATCACCAAAAAGCATGATGAAGATATGATGTAGGCACCAGTAGACCAATAGACAGAAAAAGTTTTTATAGGAAGGATAGAAAATCGGCGAATAATGGCTTTGTTTTGCTGCAGGTGCTAAATATGAAGACTGAAAAACAAGTATTATTTTGATATGCATAGGAAAAGATAATAATTTCGTCTTGCCACTCGTAGACGACATATCCATAGCTGGTAAGATAATTTTGTTTTTGACATCTTTTTTTCTTTGTTAAAACCAATCTTCGTTGGTGAGATAGTTTGGCATACAGTTAAATCAGGTAGGTATATAGGGTTTAAAATAAAAAGAAAGGTTAAAGCAATATCTGAACTGGGTGAAACTGTTCTTAAAAAGAAGCAAAAAAAAAACAAAAAATACAGTTGAAGGAGTTTGCCTAATAAACCCGGTCTACCTTACTATTTGTATCTTCTATGTTTCTTTATGTCGCTTAACTGTTTAAATATAATTCTTTTTTAATTTGTTATATTTTTTTCTTCTATTGATGTTTGACTTTTGTTTTTAATATTATATTTTTTGTTTGTTCTCCAAATTCTTTGTATATCTTTCTTCTTGAGGTTTCTTTTACTTTTTTTATATAAATTCAACAGAGCTTTTATTGTTAATTTACCATGTTGCCTTTTTTTGTTACTCTATTTTGAATAAATAAAGTGTTGTAAATTTCAAAATATTATATATTTCTTGTTCTGCAATCTCTAATGTATCTACAGTTTTTTTGTAAAACCTTTTACTATATTGAATTACATTTATAACTAGTTTTTGTATTTTTCTAGTTTTAAATAAAAAGTGTATTTATGTGAGTTGTTAGTATTTTTTGAAATAAAATGTACAACGTTTTTAAAATCTAATTTTAATATATTTAAATTTTATAAATAAGTTTATTAATTGCGTTCCAGTAGTTAGACAACCCAAATATCAGCTATAAAAATAATTTTCTAATTGTAAGAATGAGAAAATATAAAAAAAATATTTATATAAATTATGTTGACAAAATGTTTAAAATTTTATTTTAGTTTTTCTAGCCAATTTTCAAAATTTTTATAGTATCAACCAGAAGATTCGCAGTTTCACCATTTTTTTTGAATGAGAAATGAAAATTTGCAATTAATTTGAATGTCGACAGCAGAAGAAATTGTTGTATTGAATTTTTAAAGTAAGTAGAGCAAATTAGAAATACGAGGGTCAATCGAAATTTCTTCTTAAAAACTACCAGGTGAAAGAAGAGGGATGCAGCTTCTTTAGTCAATATCATGCTATCAAAGCAAGAAACACCCGTTGTGGGGCAGATTGTTATCAAGTTTTTGCGCCAAAGGACGTAAAACCATCCAAAACTGAGAAGTTTACCCTTACGATGTATAAACAAGTTTTGGGTGGATGAGAAACAAATTAAAATTAAGGTCACCGCCGTTTTCCGAGAACCAGCGTGACTGAAGAAAATAATCATATTGTTCTTCAATTTTAGAGGAAACCGACGATTAAAATCGAAGTGCTCAGGTAATTCAAAGCATTACCCTTCTTCACGACAACGTCCAACCTCATGCAATTGTTCCAACTCCACAAAAATTGATTATTTGTTCTGGACTATACTGGAACACCTTTATTTCAGTAGAGACCTGTCGCATTGCGATTGACATTTATTTCGAATACTGGAAGAGGTATTTCAAGGACGGAGATTTGGCCGCCATGTTGTTGTCCAAGAGTTCGTGCTTCTCAAAAAAAGAATCTACATTTCACATCTGAGCAAAGTTTACCTTCTCAAGACCTTCTTGCTAAATTCTTACAAAAGGACAAAACCAAGACCTTTTTGAAAAATACTTTTCGCCAATGCGGCTACGCTTTAAATTGTAAGAATAATAACCTGGAGGGCCTAAGAATCCATAAGTTGAAAGGAAAAACATTTATAATGAAAGTCCAAGACGTACATTTAGTGTTTTAAACTTTTTCCGGCAACTTTAGGAGGTGATCTCTGATAGAAAAAAAACAGAAAAGTTCAAGTCCGAAAATTTAGCGAGTTTACAATATTAGAGTAGGTATTTAAAACACCTTCTTCCCTCAATGGACTTTCTTTATGAAACTACAAACGCGTCGCATTATAATTTGACGTAATCCTTCAAATTTTCCAGGCTGTACCTTTAATAGCGTTCGACGTTCAAGAGCTAGTTCAACATGCTTTTTAAACACTCTTATAAATAAAGGACAAAGCTGAAGTGAATTTGAGATTTTCCATGCATTTCTCATGTCTTTTATCAACAGCATATCTTCAAGTAATAAAGACAAGTTGTTTCTTAAGATATATAGGCCGTTGAGGTGTTTTTGAAGAACGACTAGATAGTCACCAATAATCGAAACATAAACATTGATGATAAACAATAAACTTCGATCATTTCATGTGGATTCTACTTTGTCCATAAGTGACTGTTGTGTAGACTGATTATGCTTCGCCTATAAATAGACGATAGAAATCCCATAATGGTAGTTGTTTTTGATAGTCCTTACATACGTTGCAAATTATAGTGAGAGTAACGATTTTCATCTAAAATATTCATCGCAGCCAATTGGCATACACCATGTTGTCAAGCCACTTGGAGCTTATGCTGGGCTTATCCTTAGTACCTCGTAGAACACCTCTAAAATCAGTACATGCATAAACATAATTACCTCCCCCCAATGCTCTATATCATCACTCGGCGAAATACAAAAGTTTTGTGAGTTTTTCTTAACCAGGTCATCAATGTACTTCCTACAGCACTGTTTGGAGAAGTTTCTACAAAAGAAATGGTAAGAAATCTCACTTGCTTCCATCTATCGCAGAATTTTTCAGTAATTAGCAACCATTCCAAGGTAGTTGGCTATCTTTAAGTGGTTTTAAATTTGTAAAGTTTAGATGTTTCTTCCCGAACTTCAACAGAAGCCGTGAGGAATACCTCTTGTCCCGAAAAATAGTGGAGAAACCCTCGTAATGGATAATAGTCGATTTGCGCATCATAATCATTCCTTTTTGATAGCTGTAAGGCAGTTGTGCAGAAGGACAACTACAGTAAAATTGTTCACTAAAGTAAAGGACATCACTATATTAGTTAAACTGTTCTTCCTCGTTGGGGTCGCATTCGAAACCAACAGTGTTATATTGAGTACCAAATATAGTAAAATGTCCTCTGAATAATTACAAGAATACATTGATGATTAAGGTGGGCATGTCTTTCCATAGTAAGAAGCTTTTGTATCACCCTTGGCACAATCTGCCGACAGTTGGAATCTTCTAACACTTTCAGTATTTTCATAGATAATTATTCAGACTAACGACCAGGTACACAAATTATTGATTTAATGTGAAGATCAAAGATTGAAACAAGTTGTAGTAATTCGTACTGACGATGAATCGTCGGCTAAACGAAAATGTAGAAATTTTTGTATAATTGTTACTATAGATAGTAGAAGTGAAATGTTTTGGAATCATCATATACACAACCAATAAAGTCTATCTACTACCCTCCACCAACTTTAAATTAGTTCGGTGTCTCTCCAAAGGGTTGTGCCCTAAGGTAACCACTTCGTAGGCTAAGAGTTAACGTTGGCATTGGGTGGAAACATGATCAGCCAAATCCATTGAGATAGTTATGCAAAGTAATGTCCTTGATTTGTTTCTTCACCTTACTTCCAATTCCTTTATTCTCATTGTATGTAAGTACCCGGATCTTTCGTTTTTATTAAATATGGGTAAGTTTTTAGCTCTTTAAGTATCCGCATAGCATATCTGGTAGTGGTAGTATAATTATGGTTTGTAGTCCTACCCATCTGGGCTATTTTTATTTTAATACCCATATAATTTTTTAAATCTCTTGGTGGCTGTTCATTTAAGACTTTACACTCACAGACGGGTTGCAGAATCATTTTCAGTTGTCTGTTTTGGATATAATTAGCGCTATCTACGATTTACAGCCCATGTGGTGTTGCTGGTCCACATCAAACATCTCTCTAGGTGGCGGTTAAATAAGTCTCGCCAAACGTAACAAAATAAAAATACCTAAAACAGACAACATCTATTGGACAGCAGTTAGTAGAGGCTGATTTTCAAGTTAACCAGTCCGCGTGTATGTTAAACTAGTCCTACTCCTCTCTACCAAAAAGAATAACAATACAGTCTTGGGACTCTTGGTTAGGGCAGCAACCAAAGAATCATGGAGTGCTAAGAAATTTGTGTAAGGAGAGACTGCTATAAGCTAGTTATCACAACATTTTTGGCAATGTCACTTTGTGGCAGAACAACGTGGTTAAAATTGACTTGACCTTGATTTTACACTTTTTGCTGGTTCTCGATGAGGTTTAGATGCTCTTGTAGGTTGGACGAGGCTATAGCAAGATTTTCATTAGTAGAAAAAATTGCGTGTCGTCTGCAAAAGCAGCAATTCTTGTCCGACTTGTAATTGGTATAAGAGGGTCCAAGAATGGTTTCCTGGGCTACCCCAGAATGTATAAGGAAACGACTGAACACTTCTTGCTTAAATTTTTTATATTCACGTTCATGTAGATAAGATTTCAATAGAATGAAGTATTTTAAAAGGAGTATTCTTTTGGTTTTGTAAATTAGGTTAGTGTGCTAGACTTTATCGAAGGCCTAACATGTCAATGAATGGAGCTATGGAATATTTCTTGTTTTCAAATGCTTCATGTAGTATAGTGATTATACGGTGGAACTTATGACTGTTGAGTGAGCTGGCCTAAAGCCAAATTGATGATAGGAGTTTTGAAATTATCGGCAAAAGACTTATTGGCCGATAACTTGCAACATCCATATGATTCTTACCAAGTCTTGGAATCATAATAAGTACTTTGCGTTATCTTAAGAATTTGGGCCAGTAATCAAGTCTTAATACCAAATTGAAGATATACATTAATTTTCTTGGCAGCTCTATCAACATTTTTGAAGTGATAAGGTCAATCGCTGGAGTTAATTTAATGATTTGATTTCATCGATAATCCCTTTTGAGGTAAAAGGTTTAACGCGTTCTTGTACTTGGATGGAAACAGTTAAGTCTTGTTTTACTTCTTGATTATGAGCACAATCTGGTTGTATTTGGTGTGGTGCAAAGACTTCCAAAAGTATTATGCAAATAGTTCTGTTTTTTCCTTTGCGCTTTGTTTCCCTGGGTTAGATGGATTTGAGTATCTACGTATTGGAAGGACGATTGTTTTAAGTTTGTTATTATTTTTGATCGGTTTCCATATAGTTATCCTGCCTTTGTAAGTTGGTGACGTATGTTTTGAACAAGCTGTTCTTAATTTATTGCAATTTTGATTTTAATTTGTTACTCAGGTGATTATATTGTCTGCTGTTTGGTGTATGCGACCATAGCCGATGTGCTCTAGCTTTTCAATAGGGAGTGGCTTGTTTTGCTGCTTGTTGAAGCAGATTGTGTTGTTTGTTTTGTGTTCTATATCTTCTGATGGTTGCAGTTAGACTTGTAGGTTAATGTTGTCTTAAATTTGTTTTAAACTTGTGCAGTTTAGGGAACCGTCTTTTAGTGATGACAATTGTATTTACAGTTACTATTATGAGATTATGGGACACAATATTAAAGCAGCATATGACACATATGTTGCAAAGCTCCAATCTCATAAGCACGGATTCCTGAATATTTGTTTCAGGAAAAATAAACTTAACAGATTTGCTTCGTGGATGTAAAAGAAGAGGCTGTTGCGAGAGACATAGTGAGAAGGAACACCCTGGCTCCATGAAGAAGAAAATTTTTGGCCAATGCAGAAACCCCGGTACTACAAGTCCTATCGGTGTAAATACCCGTAGCATAAATGTTTTGCGGACTAGTGGGGTGAGTACTGGTAGTAGATAATCCCAATTATTAAAGAATTTTCTTAAGAAAATGCAAGGGAATAAAATTTTAACTGCATCCAAATGGAAACCTGCCTCGTTGAAGCTAAAGTTGTAGTCAACGCTTGTCTTGAGTTGCATTTTTAAAGATCTTCGGCTATGCTTCTTTAGAATAAGAACTTACGTCATATTTCAGAATTGGAACTTATTGAACCCACTCCAGACGTACCCAAAGAATTGAAAAGACTGTTTAGAAATGCATACCTTGTCTAAGTCTAAAAATTCAAAAATTAGCAGAACAGAAGTTGTAATTGTGGGGACTGATAACTTGAAATGAATTGCGTGCCCAATAGTCAAAATTGAAGAGTTGGGTTTGAGCTCAAGCTGCTTATATCCAGATTGCAAGCGGTGGGAGAATACTTCGCCCAGTCCCTCGTCTCTACAAGTTAGAAGTGCAAGATTTAATGGAATATATAAAGTGCAACCGTGGAGTGGATTTACCGAAAAATTTCATTGAGCTTCCAGGACTAAATAGTGAATTACTGGAGTGATTCAGATGAGAGTATATAGAAAGTTATCAGTAACTTTAATAATAAAATTGTTAAATATAAATAAACTACTTAGTTAAGTATAAATTAATAATTTCTCATTTCCTATTCATTGTTCAATCTTTGTCGACAATAGACTTATTCCACAAAGTTTCTAAATGGAAGCTATTCTTTGGGTAGAAGTTCCAAATGTAAAGACTGGTAATACACATTGAAAATGGAATTGGATCTTTTTGTTCCTTAAGATCCATTGTTGTCTGCCAAATAGTGAGCCTCGGTTTAATTAACTAGCCTAACTACATGTATTTTTGTATTTTCTATGGTGATATTTCTCTCATCTCGATTCATCGTTATTTTGGTTTTGGTTTTATTTATTTTTAGTCCTACTATTTCAAATCGAGCTTTAAGTTTTTCTATTACAGAGTACTTCGACTTCGAAATTGTCTATGATGGGCACTACGTCACCAGCATAGCGTAGGTATTTAATTACGGAGATGTGCCATCAAGTCAAACACTACCCCATACTTCAAAAAATAGCAATCCAAAATACTTAAACACATAACCAACGCACTCTGGTGCGTTTCAAATTATGTAGAGATCTTAAAATCCACCAGGTAAATGAAGTCATCCGTAAAACAGCCATTAAACATTGTGCAAAACTGAATATTCACCCCAATCCATTGCAACCTGAAATCAACAGAAGATTAAGAAGTATATATCCAACAGACCTTTAAGGATTCAGAAGGGACGTTATTAATAATACGTTAACTTTCAAATTTATGAATTAACACATCAGCTTATATGGTAGATTGCATGCATTTGATTGGTAATAAAGTAGAAAAAGTTTTTTCCGTTAAATAACTTTTAAATCATACTCACTTTTCAAATTGACAGCTACAAAAAGTAAATTAAGATAGCTGTCATTCTCAATTAGAAGTACTTAATTTTAAAATATTATGTACATACTTTTTACACTTCCAATAAATTTTATAGTTATTTATGGAGTATGACCTATACGAAGAATACATCTTTATTTTACTTTGTTGCGTTATTGCAGTAATCATTTCTTATGGAGTGACCTACTTGTATAACATTACGCCTGATTTTATGCAACCAATATAGCCAGCTATTTTTTATTTTAATTTTCTAATTTAATTATAGATTAAAAGTATATTTCGGGTATATTTAGCCGTTTTTAAATTGTAGAACAGTGTATAAAGTGATATGTTGGAGCAGTTCATTCCAAAAATGGTATATGAAGAAAATGCCCTTTCAGACCCAGCTCTGGCTGGAATCGTAGAAGCTCGCTCTCACAAGAAGAAATGTGCAGATCCTACTTCCATATCGGGTCCTTGTAGTACCAAAAATTAATTCAGAAAAGTGTGACAAAAAATCGTGGTCCCGTTCGGTCCCGTTAGCCCATTCCATTTAAACGCACGAGGCGGCAGCGGCGGCGGCCGAGCGCACCCGAGCCGCGCACAGCCCGTCCGAGGTGCGCACTTTCGGCCATTTTGGTGTATGTAGGGAGTGAACTCCGAAACGTTGCTGCTATTTTTGTGTTGGTTATAATTTCGCCGCGGAACGAGACTTTCTAAATTAGCTCCTAGTGAAACATATGGCTTGTTTAAACACGCTGAAGCAGGAAATCAGGACGCTAGAATCAATATTTCCGAAGAACCATGAACGATTTCAGATCCTGTCCGCGAGTGTTGACGAGCTGAGTTGTAGGTTTATCGCGAAGAATGGCAAGAAGTACGAGATTCACGCCAACATCACGGTAGGGCCCCCGGTGGCGCGGCGCGGCGCCCCTCGGCGCTGCCCGCTGCGGACGACGGCCGCAAGGCGCCGATAATAACAAAGGCCCGCTCCATGTTTGTTTTTTTGACATTTAACATATGTAGCTGAGAACAGCTGAGACCCCCGCGCTCCCGTGCGGGCGCCGCGCAACGGCGCCCCGGGAGCGCGCCTTGCGGCCCCGTTCCGGCGATTGATCGAATGTCATTTCAATAACGCCACGCAAGGTTACTCAGCGACCTGTTTCTTTGCTGTAGGAAACGTATCCGTCGGTGCCCCCCGTGTGGTTCGCCGATTCCGAGGAGACCAGCATCACGAACGCCGTTCAGATCCTGAGCAACACCGAGGGCTTGGACAATCACGTTATCCTGCAGGTCTCGATCCTGCTGCGAGAGCTGTGCCGACTGCACGCCGTCCCAGAGCCTCCCGACTTAGATAGACTGAAGATTCCTATACCGCAAGTTACTACGACTAACAGGTAGGCTCCCGCTCCTATTGTCGGCCACTGTTTGTCAATGCAGCTTGCTTCACTCACCCGGCCGTAGAAACATGTGGCATTGCAGTTGCTGAAATGGCATTGCGAAAGACTGTCCTTCACAGCTTGCTGACATTAACGAGTTTATTTTGTTTGACCCGCAAACATTGGGCAAACCAAAGCTGGCAGTGTAGCCCATTGTTAACTAACTGTTGACAACAAACAATGCATCTAAGGCAACAACACGCCCTGTATCGAAAATACTGATTATATATGAAATGTTTATCAATAGAAAATTCCGAGTAAGCGTTTTGTAATCCTTACACAATATATTAGAAATTCTAAATTGCACATTTCATTTCCTGCCAACGTTAACGTCAAGCAACCAATACCTAATTTCAACAGTTTAATTAAAATCATGCTAGGTCTTTTAACATTCAAAAAATTAAATGGATAAATGTGAGGTGATAATTTGTATAAATTGGAGAAAGGAGAGATAAGAGAAACGGATCATATAACGAGTATTTATTATAATGACTTACTAATTTCTAGCCTGTCATCAATGCTGACTGTTGTATTTAGTGTTATATGATTCTAAGCATTTTTGAGTTGCCCCAAATATTTTTCCTACTCATTGCTTCCCAAATTTTTTACCAGATTATATTCTTTCAAACAAGAGATTGACAATTCAATCTTGCATTTACCTTCTGCTTATTTGGAGATTCTTTTAATTTTCAGTGAACAATCTGACATTCAATTTAAGTGACTGGATGTTTATACTTCTCTGTAATGACAATCCAATAGGTAATAGGAATGAAGTGTCACATACTATCTTTGACAGTGACTTATAAAGGCTCATGTTTTGGTCTGCTTCATTCTGATTATCCATTCTAGAACTGTATATCTTAACTAAACCAGGTTGGCGTATTTTCTCTTTTTTATCTTTGTTTTGCTTGGCAAAGGAGCAACTATAGAAATTTTGTTCTTCCAAATATTTACAGTTACATTGATTATTTTATTTGACAATCTACATGCAGGGTGGAGAAAAACGTTCTTCCTCTTTTTCAGGTTGAATAAAGGAAATTATTTTTAAAGAGTAGAACTATAGAATTGGAAGCATTGTTTCATTGTATGTTGCACAAGTAGTGTCTTTCATTTTTGATACGCTGTTGGTTCATATTATAAAGTTCTTCATTATACTTTCCAATGTATGTTGAGAAGTACGCCTGATTTTTTGGCGTATAGCATGTCATAGGGATTAGATGGTCATAGGGTTATGCTTGTAAACTTCAGCCTTGATGTTCCTATAGGAAGAAGTCATACTCAGTAAGTGAAGTCATCGCGTTTAGACCATTGGGCACTTGAAACAATTGTGTAAGCTGTGGCTGGTTAGAACCAAACGTTTTCCAGTGCACCAACAATTGGTGCGAAAATCATCGAATTATTTCCACATATCCCAAAAAAATACAGGCCAATGATTCTATCTTCACTTAATATACACCAAACAGTGACACAGTCGCGTTAGAGAACCGTTTCATTGATCTCTCGTAGGTTGTTATCACTCCAATAACGAAAGTTGTTAAAAAAACGTCCGAGTCGTATGGCACATCTTTCAAAATGTTTCTACAGATTTCCAAGCGATTTTTACCATCACGTTAGGAAAGTTCCTCTAGAAGTATTTTTGTATGGAGGAAAATGAATGCAGAAAATAATAATGCGCGCAAATCGTTTCGGAGACTGAAAAATAGAGCGATGTTTTCCGGTGTTCGCGTATTGCAAGGTTTTCCTCTTCTCTCCTTCTCATTACAGAACCGTTACTTTAGAAGTTCTCTACCCACAACAAAATCAATCCGAAAAACATGTGCGGCCACAACAGTCATTGTTTTGAATATTCTATATAAAACTTCTGCGTCTTAATGAAATTATTTTCCCCCGCTTTCAGATTATCCTTAGCTTCATAATCTTCCTTTGAAATTAGAAAAAGGGAATTTTGCTCCACCTTGGCTAGGAGTACTGCGGAAAAGGATCTGCCACATAAGATACAGAGACGTTCGCCAAAGTCAGAAGCACATTGCGATATTCGGCAATCATTATGGGGCTTTGCTGTTGTTTCATCCATTTTCAGTGATCACAACACCCGTCCAGACTTTACAGACATACCAGATTAGTCCTTTATGAATACATGTTTTTCTAAATAAAGGATCGTGTTCTTGTTTGTGGGTCTTCTCATTCAATTTACCAAACAAAGATCAGACTGTCACAATCTTTGTTGTCATAGTGATTGTACATGACAAACTCGGAACCGTGACAGATGTTTTTAACAGCGGTATGACCAGAATCATCTAAGATCTTTCAAAACGGGGTGAATGGTAACTATAGGGTCTGACTTCAGGAAGTGATTATCGAGGGGAAGGACAAAAAAGTTCATATGGACATAGTGAGTCTGTAATACTAGATCAATACATCACATTACATTACATGACAGTTTGTTATTTCTTTTTAGTGTTAAGTGTAAACACGCCGCATTATGGATTATTTATGATGCGTTGCTCTAGTGTCTGCACATTAGGAACTGGTTCAGCATGCACGATGCTTTTCAAATCGTTCCACAGATAAAAGTCAAAGGGGTTTAAGTCTGATAATTGGATCTGTCTGTTGGAGAAGCTGTTAACATTGAAGTGAGATGAAGCTGCATCATGTATCAATGACACTTTTTTAATCAATATAGGCAGTGTGAGAGTTTGGTCTTGGTAAATCATGATTACTATGTGCGATTTGAAGCTCTAATATTCATTTCAATATTTCAAATTATATATGCGTGTCTTACACCAGTACTAATTAGTGTGAATTGCGTTCAGCTTGATTGGTAAGCCGCTCTAGCAAGGGCAACGCCGATAAAAGTGCAGAGGATTAAAACTAAAGCAATTAGTGCTTAACCAGGGGGCGAATAAACAGCAGAAAATCTATCGATTTCAATTAATTAAATTAATACTAATAATAGTGGGTGGCATGGAAGAAATAAAACAAATGTCTGTGCGAATAGGTGCAAAATTGAAAATGATGAAACTTTGAGATAATAATGCAACTAAGGAAAATCGAGATATCATACAGAAACAGGAATGAGGGTTAGAAGTACATGAAAGGGGAATAAGAAACTATTACAGTTCAAGACGTGCAACTGGAAAGAAACAGATAAGGTACACTCAACACATTTCATAAAATTGAGGTAGAAAATACTACAGATGACAATAGAAATTAAGAAATTGGGAAGTTATAAACCAAATAAGAACGGGCCAATACTTTCTAAGCTGCAAGAGTTGGCAAAAAAAAACGCTAATATTTGGAAAGGCAAAAAATCTTCAAGGGGTGATGTTTGGATTGATAATGATTATCCGAAAAATAACAAGAAGAGAAAAAAGACTTAATACCTCGCCTAATAAAAAAAGCAGCAAGAGTATGGAGCGTTCTTTACGCACAACAACCTAGTCGTGAGAGATGTTATGTACAAAGTTGAAGACCTCGAGGAGTTATGAAAGCCGGAAACTCAAAATGACTATAAGTGTACAGCAAGCAAAAGATCTTCAGGAAATGAAAACTTTGATTAACAGCAAGGGAAGATTATAAAGAGTCAGAAAAAACATGGAATATTAGCAGAAGAAATGGCACAAGAAGTGAAATATCAGTAATTGAAAAAGTGGCGTGGAAAGAGTAAAGCATAGTTAATGAGAAAAAATACATTTTCTTTTATGGAGATGAAAATATCTAAGGTAGTAATAGAATAGGCTCTATGGCAAACAGGAAATTAAAAACACATTTAAAAAAATTAAAGATTTCCAAACTAAAAATAAGAAGCGACCTATCTTCTTCTATCTCACTATATGGACGATTTCTGACTGTTATTTGTATGAACGGATCCTTTCAACAGCATTTTACAACACAAGTCCGTTAAGAGTAGATCGGCACACTGAACTTAAATGGATATTTTACGGAGGACCAACTTTATGAAGAACAGTATGACCATCTACCATAGAACATGAACTTTCAGATTTTTCATTTGCACTTTTTGTTTCTTTTTTTATCAGACTACCTCCTGAAGTTTGTTCTTATAGTTAACATTAATCGTGTACAAGCGACGTATTGATATGTTAACCATTCAACGTCAGGATATACACCATTTGAATTATATTGATATATTATTAATATTATTAGTATGGTGTCTGTTAGTTCTGTTTCTAGTTTGAACACAAGAATTCGTTCATTGCGCTGGAGATATATTTTTACCTCTCTTCTAAATTTTGTATCGAATTTTTTTTACATTTTTTTTTCTAAAGCTCCAATAGCCACCAAATTGTGACTATTGTTTGCTTATACCTGTTGTACGGAAGATCAAAACTGGAAATAAGATGCAGATGTTAATAATCATAATCAAAAAAAGAATACAATTAATGAAGACATACACATGGAACAATGTGTTATATGGCTGTAAGAGCTGGGCGATGGTTACTAGCAAAAAGCGAAGTTTGCAAATATTAAAAATACGGTGCTACAGGAAAATACTAAAAATAAAATGGACAGGGAGGGAGAATAATACATGAAGAAGTCAGTAGAATACGAGATAGTTCGAGAATGCCATATATAATACAACAAATAATTGAAGATATGGGCTGCGGCAATTATGCAGAATTGAAATGTCTAACATCTGATAGAGCGGAGTGGAAATCTGCAACAAACCAGTCCACGAACTGACGACTAAAGAAGAAGCTTGTTGATCTGGTTATTTTGCAAGATGCTTTGTGAAATCCACATTAAAGTTCACCTAGTGACAGGTTATCTGGTATCTTTTCTCTTCATTGATTTTGTCACCACAGCTGCTAAGGAATTATTTGAGTACTCAACTAGGAAAGTATTCAAATTTACATTACTTTTACCCACTGAATTTTTGGGGTGACGTTTTCTCCAATCTCAAAAATGTATCCACAGAGAAGTTTCTAAATAAAAAAAGAAAACATGCCATCTAACATCCTCATAAGGTCATGAAAAAGTGCTAGGTTAAGGATAGAAACTCAGAACTTTGAAATACGCAATGGAAGTCAAAATCAGGACATATTCCATTATCAATTAATTATCCAGTACCACCGCTTGATCTTGCGATGTTTTATTTTGAACATGTATTGTGCTAGCAGTTTCCATTAGCCGTGAACAACCTCGCTAGCTGCCTGATTAGTGAAAGTTTATATTATTTTTTGCTTTCTTCGTTCTTCAACAACACTTTTTTGTTTGTCTGAAGATGTCACTAGGCTATGGTCAATATGTGTGACCAAAATGATATGGGGAGGCAAAATAACATTATGTAGTGTTTTACTTCAAAGACGAAGTTGTTAATTTATTGTTCTATTTGGTAGTCTCTTTATGTAGTTCTCCAATCATCTAAACGTTGTGATGGATTTGCTGATACACCTGATAATGCTGTCACCGCTCTTGGTCAGGTTTTTTTAACAATTTAGTGCTTTGTTTGGTATTGTTTTGTAGAAGATTCAAGTGTCCATTGATCTTGGAGATGTTTACAAAGAATTTTTTTTCTAAACTTATACCATTTTATATGGTTTTTCAAATTTGTCAGCTATCTTTCTAAAGATGTTCTGCAGAAATCCACCAGTTTCTTCCGATTGACCACCTTGACAAAGGATAACTATCCCTGGCGATTATTAAACATTTTTGGAAAGAGTAAAGACTGCGATAACGGAAAAACATTCCGGAATCGCCAAAAAGAGTTTTTTTTTACCGTGACCAGTATCTTGACACATTTACGCCGTGTTGTTGAGCGAAAATTGATTGAACGAAGATTTTAAATTCTTCTACATCTACCTTGTTTACCCGATTTGATATCATACGTATTGGGAACTCAAAACTTTTCTGGCTGGACGAAAATTCGGACCAAATGAAGAAGTGATACGGACCATAAATGAACATTTGGAGGGTCTAAAAGAAACCCAGAGAAACGTTGGCGTAACGTTCCCTAGCAGTTTTTTCAATTTTTTATTAGTGATACGTGTCGTTTGGGTTCTTTTTGAGCTTATGATGATCGATCAGTGTTCACGGTATGTGCTACTGAAATATTCATAGCAAAATGGCTCAAAATAAATAAAAAACATTATCAGGAAACAAAAGTGGATGTTAATATCGTGAATGGTGTACAGTACTCTCTCCCTCACTCCCCCTCCTCTCGATCTCTATAGATCTTTCTTGGTCTCTTCACCTTCCCTTTATATTAATTTTTGACCTATTATGGTCCACTATGAACTATAACCTAGAGATTTACAGTAATCGAATTAAAACTCAAGCCATGAACATGGGTTTCACAAAAAATCATTCAGTACTAAGTTACTACGAAAGTAATTTCGGCTCGGATAATTTATGTAAAGTCTACCAATCAAATACGTGTGGTATATTTTTAATGATGGTCACGAGGTTTGGCTTAAAAATATCCAGCCAGTCTTAAAATAATGAAAACACTCTACGTTGCGGCAATTTAACCTGTCAGTCGATGAGAGTAAAGTGAATTTGGACTTTCGGCGCTGTTGACTAAGCACGTGCGGGTTATGATTATCGATTATCATGAGGATGAGGATTTTTTGTGGAAATATCATATTCCGCAGATGACTGCTAACTTTCAGTCCAGATTTATCGTTCTCCTACTTCTGACTGTTTCGAAAACAAATAATGTTTGAACGGGAAAAGATTCCAGACCGTCGACGAGATTTAGGCTTATCCATGGTTTGAACACAGGCTTTTGCAAAATGCTTTGAACATTGGAGAATCGTGTGAGATCCTAAAATGCTTACTTTGAAGGGGGCTAGAGCTATATACAATGCTCTTTGTGTCGTATACCGTTTTTACTACAGATATGGGTTTTTTTATTGTTGTAATTATAATTTATTGTATTTGGTTGGATACTTTCGGATGAGGTAAAATACCCTCTTCAATTTCAAGCGAAGTTTCGAAGCGAAAAGTAGGGGAAGTTATTTCATTAAAGGGGCTTTTAATAACTAACGTGTCGTGAACAAACGGAGAAGTTCGCTGTCGAAGCATACACTTGGGACAATTACTGTTGTGCTCACACAACGTGCTTTCAACTTGGGCTTCAAGCCTCCATTTCCGATCGAAAATCGATTTTGTTGCGGTTGGGAACAAGACCTCGGATTGCGGGAACACCGGAAAATATCAATGTAATAAGACGTTCCATTTTACAGTCTCCGAGGTGTAAACGCGTAAACTTCTTACTAGCCTTATTGTACGATGAATTTTGCACCAAAACCTCGATTTTCGCCCATTCAAGATGGTTGTTGTACAGGGATCTCCTGAATTGGCAAAATCGCCTAGAAATGTGAGAAAAGATCTTGAAAAGCTATTGTTTTCTTTAACGACGAAACGCATTTCCACTTGTCGGCACTTCCGTTATCGAAGTGGTAGCAACCTATGAGATATCCATCAAAGACCTATCTACAGTAACCGTGCTAATGTTTGATGCGTGGCGAGTAAAGTTAAAATCATTAGCCCCTACTTTTTTGAGAAGGAAGGCAAATATGTTACTGTCTATTTCAATTTGTATATAATGAATCTCGATATATTCGTATTGGAAAATGTTTGACTCCAATAGGATGCAGCCACAGCTCAGATAGTAAGAGCTTTCTCCAAGTGCCGCATGAGATACTTCTTTCAATGCGGTAAGGTAGCGTGGTTAGGCCGGTGACTATGCATTTTAAAATCATTAAATCGAATCAGCTTTAAAGCGTGATCGAAGCAAATCTACATCTAATGGAGTGTGAAATTGTAAACGGTCTTGGAGTACAGAGTAGCAATGTACACAGACATATGCTCGTATGGAGTTATGTGCCAAAGTTGAAGCAATGCGCATCCCACCATCTGTCGGTTAAATATCGCTGGTGCCGTTCGTAAGTGATCTGTGGCCTCACCAACACCTCTCCCATTGGTGTTGGGAGATCAAAAGTCGTACCTATTATCTCTTTCAGCCCTGAACAGCAAAAACATTTTTAATGGTGCTTAGATAGGCACAAGGTAGGTTCACATAAAAACTCGAAAATATTCCATGATTGCCAAAATTATGAAATTAGAGAGAGATGTGGCCACTCACTACCAGGTCTTCGTGAAGCAAAAAAAAATTTTTTTTTTTATTTCACATGGTAAATTTTAAAGCAGTCCCGTGTTTTAAAAAGACGCAGTAGTGGCTGGCATTTCTCACACAATATTCGAGAACAACCTGTGCAAGTTTCAAGTGCACATCGCTGTTCATGGCCATCTTTGTAAATGGGGTAGTGGTCAACATTGTCATACCTAATATTAGTTGTGGGATGACCAAACTTGGTCTTTTGAAGGAATCTGGGTTTAACGTTGGTTTGTCCCTTTTTAGAGTTGATTTCACATGGTCCGAAAAAGCCAAGCTTTCCGCTATTGCTCAAGTAAAATCGAGCAAGTCAAGTTTTTGTACTTAAATGCCCTATTTATCTGACTGATATTCTAGCCAAACATTACACACATCTATATTATAGTAACGGAAAATTATCCTCGGGATCTAATAAAGGTCCTGTAAAGGCCAATCAAAAAATCGATTATTGTCAACGTTTCTCACTATAACTACTATACGTTTGGTTAACTTGTGTTCCACCTCTTTACCTTGTGGTTCTACACCAATAAAATTTGATGTCAAACCAATGAACTGCTACAATTTTTCCATTATTTGAAACAATGGAGTCGCTGCTATCACGTCCTGAAGCTCTCAATTCTGCTTCTGATTTCATTGGGCATTTTTCGAGTCCATTAGGCCAAATCGTGCCTGCTATGAAAATTCCTTGGTTTCTTAGATCTTCCAGCAAAGGCAACGATGTGAAATAGTTATCGCATAAAAGTTTGTGATTGATTGTGATTGCGCAGTCCTCTAACTCAAATGAATGACTAAACCATTCGTTGCTGAATAAGCATCCCTGAAGTTTTGGGGAAGAGTTTTGGTAGACCACCGAACGGTAAATTATGCCCGATTCACCACTTAACCTGAACACTTCGACATTTCATGGATTTGGATTCTGTTTAATGTACTGCTCAATGCACAATTGTCCTTTGAAAGGAACAGTTGATTCATTAATGCACAGGTTTTCTTGTAGAGGGAGCTCTTTACATCTTTTTGGAACATTTGAAAATTGGTCGAACTTTCCAGAGCTTATCGGTCTTCCCTTTGCTGTCGTTGACATCGACGACATGCTTATTTTTCTGATCAAGCCAATGTCATTAAAAAAAGTATGCTTGTAAAAAGTGCCCAATAGATCCTTAGCCTTGGAAACTAACAGTTCCTAATAGTATACGATTAAGTTGAATGCAGTTTACGTTTTGTATCGAATACATGTTTATCTCCCCAACTACCTCAGAAAACATTTTACCAGGGAAATAATTTGAGAAATATTGGAATGGAGTTTAATCTTCAGCAAAATTTTCTTTGTTATCCATATCTTTGGATGAAGTAAAATTAACAACTGGAGTATCGAAAATGTCTCTTAGCCAAGTAATTTTTTCTTCGTTGACTTTGGTTGACATCTCCACAGATAAAGCTTTATCACTTGTAGCAACATTTTTCTTCTTCTTGATTTTCTACAACCGAATCTTACATCCGAAACATCTGAATCAGGCAATACCGACGCAGCAGCATCAGCAACACCCAACGATATGTTTCTTTTTTCACTTTTTTCAACTGCCCATAAAATACAAAAGGTGTTTCTTATCTTTATCTGAAACAGAAATGAACAAAATCAATGTAAACCAACAATGCGATACATATTTTGTGGTTCAGAGGCTACATGAATGCAGCAGTTACTTGTTGTGGCAATTGCGTACGTAAAGTTTGAACTGTTATCAAAACATCCTCATCCATCCTAGTGATCTACTATTACAATAGAACACATTTATTGATCAACTAATGAACATTTCAACCATAAATAATGTAGTAAACCAACGACAGGGTAAACTACAGACACTCTAATGCTCGTTTGCTGCCATCTAGTGATAAATTTTGAATTCACTGTTTTCTTTCTCTTTTGTGAGCATTGAAATGTAGTGGTGCCAATTGCCACAGCGCCGAAAGGTTTATACGCAATAGGTCGTGTGCATACTTTTGCTGACCAGATAGATACAGCCCTTCTCAAAACGATAAATACATCCGCATAAGTCATACTTTGCATTTGGCGGGATTAGCTAGCCATTATTCACTTCAAATTGCTAACTCATCATGGCATTATGACCAACTTGTGTTGTGAATAACTTCATCTTGGTGAAATAAAGTTTTGTTTCTACACGTCATCACACGTTGCTTAGATGGCTCGACAAAAATTGTTCAAGTTTGACTGGAAAATCCTATTCCAGCATTAACGGATTCTGAGTAGGTACTAAAGAACATCCATCAGGATAGGAGTTTAGCAAGGAAAAGCAACTTTATCAATTGATAGATAGGCAATTGCTTGGCATCGAAAACGGCGATGTTATGCAATGTCAAGACTGACGAGTTATTTAAACGTTAAGTCATCGATGTCAATGGGGCATATTTAATTGAAAATTGTCGACATGTTAAGGAAAATTATGAAGAAAACTGATGTTTACAAAATTCTTACATCTGATATGTTGTAATGCCCTGAATGTTGTGATAATAACTTCTCTCAAATTTTCTCTTTTCCGTGCCTTTTTAATAATAAATAAGTATACTTATAAGCACTTTGGATATAGTCTCTGTTGATATAGAAAGCTTGTGCTCGTTTTCCGAGATAATGGCGGAGAGCCAAGATACTTCCGACCTTGTATACCCTGGCACGCGCTAACCATAATGAATTAAAAGGGTCCGTACTGTTCAAGTGGTTCAAGTAATCTTTAATTGATTATATTATCTCGCTGGTGAGACAATTTAATAAATTGATTACGACAATTTTCTCACCTACGCAGTTGTGGTTAATACTAACTACTTCCCACATTTCGATGTTATTCCTAATTAGAGCGTATTCGCTTCTCCCCTAAAAACGCACCAATTGTTTATGTTTAACTAGGACCAGCTTTTTAACATTATTTTTCTCAATGACAACATTATTCACTATCATTATTAACTTTTCAAAATTTCCGGGTTACATAGAATTTTTAAATGCTCATTATTTAGAAATAATTAGTTTTTTATGTTTTATGTTACTGATTGTTTTAATTTTATTTTATCTTTGAATATATTTAATATCTACTAATAGTAAGTATTCCAGAGCTGCCGCCCTTTAGCGACAGCTAGCTTGAGCATATATAAATTCTAAAAGATTTGTAGATTTGAAAGCTACTACTGCTAAATGATTCAAATGCTTATAGAAGCTTATGGTGAACATGCTCTTTCAGAAACAACAAGCAAAGAGTGGTTTCAACTGTTTAATTGTAGTAATTTTGACATGGAAGAAAAAGAACGTTCAGGATGCTCGAAAAAAATTGAAAGCAAAAATTATTGGTTGAAGATTCATTAAATGTTAATCAATCTGAGATTTACAAAGGTTTGAAAACTATGGGGAAGTTTATTGCAATAATGAAAAATGGGTGTCTTACGAATCAAAAGAAAGGGATATGGGAATGCAAATAATTGTGTGAAATTCTGCTTCATATATTCTTCTTTGCTCTTATCCTTATCCCTTCCAGCGTCGGATTTATACGTCCCACTCTTTCTTAACCGATTTCTTCCATTCTTTTCTTTCTCTTGCCTCTTGCCTTTTCCAAATCGATGATTTAACTTATCAATTTCTTCCTGGGTCTTCACTTTCTTCTTTTCTTCACACTTCTTGCTTCGAACACTTTTCTGCATATTCTCTCTGGTTTTATTCGTTGTATATGACCGTACCATGTTAACTGCATCTTTTTGATTTTCTTTACTATTGATTCCTGTTGTAAAGTTTCTCTTATTTCCTCATTCCGCACTCTATCAAACTTTGTCTTATCCGCTATCCTTAAGTGTTTCATTTCTATGGCCGTTATTATACTTTCATGTTTAGTTTGTATCGTCCAATTGTTACTGGCGTACAATACTGTCGGTATTATTATCGCATTATATACCATTAATTTCACCTTTTTTCCCAATGTCGTTCTATGTAATGTATCATTTATATGCCAATAAATAGATTTAACATGTGCTAGAGTGCAAGTTTAAAAGACCAAAGTATACTAGATGGGCTAGTGAACCAAACATAAAAAGTTTTGTTAATGTTATCAGCAGCAATTTTGGTTCGTTGGGGTTGTATATTTCATTCTTCGCTATAATAAGAAGTTCTTGAAACTCGTTTGTGACTTCGGTAAAATTTGTAATCAAAATTAAGAAAAGTAGAAACCCTCGAAGAGTATCAGGCAAGTTTTAGATGTAGCCCAAACATTACATTGAAAGAATTGCAAGTTGGACTAACATGGAATCCCCAAAGGGGAAGATTTGAGGACTCAAGGCAGCACCTTTATCACAAATATGTCTTCACACTAATGAAACGTCATTATGGCACCTTATACGTGGTGTATATGCATATACTTTGTAAGATTTTGAGGGAGATTGTGTTAGACATAACGACCAAGTGTAGTAACAGAACTGAATTTAACTAGGTCGAACGATGACAAAAACATTTTTTGTTGACTTTGCTTTGCTCGTGGATTTTCAGAGTTTACATGATATACGTATCAACCTGTGTGAATATCTACTTGATCGTGAGTGAGCGTTTTTGTTTATTTAACTAAACAAATTGAATTAAATCAAACAGAAGAACGTATATGTTATTTATGTTACTAAGATTGGTAATTTGAATTTTTTTGATGACACAATAACTTAAATGTACATATTTCATATCGCTGATACTTGCTTACTCTTGTATTATTATTGCTTTCCTTTTTCCACTCGTGGAAGGCTTAGTGCTCGTGTTACTATGTTACTTGTACGCTTTTTAATTTTTTTTTAATGCTAATTGATACAAAAAATGTATTTTGGGTTGAATAATCAATTTTGAGTTCTTCCTTTATTGTGTACTAGAGATTACTCCTGCTATTGCTGAACATGAAACAAATCTTGAAGGTGTGGTTTGATTTCTTCCTATGTGGATTTTTGTTTATATTTCCCTGAATATATTACAGTAAATTCCGTAATAGACTCGGTGCATTACTAATAAATCTGAACTTTCACGTCCTGTCTTAAGTATTTATTGCTGCATTTGATTTCCTAAAACATCCTGTAATCCTTCTAGTGTTGGCAATTCAGGAATTTGCCGTTCTAATATCAGAAACTGAAAATTTTAAATCGATTGTTGATATGTTGCCATTCGGATTAGGGAAATTGTCAAATAGAATTTTTTTCTGTTGTTTCCATTTCCAAGATTGTGAAGTGGTTCCAGGATTTCCGGTATAATAAAGATCGTTCAAGGAGAGGAAGAAAACTAAGATTTCGCAAATCTATCTGAAAGGGAATTTAGCGTAGTCCAAGCTTTTCAATGAGAAAAAATTGTAACATAAGTTGGTATTAACTGCGAAAGTATTCGTTTGATGACGAGGAATTATCTTGAAATGACCCCTTATAAGAAGAGAGTATCTTATACATTCCGACAAATACATACGGTTAGAAAGATGCAGACAACTGACACATGGCGTCATTGCTAATCAACCCTTTGAATAGACGAAACAGTTTTTACCAGTGAACAGGTTCACAAAACCCAAAACGATAGGTGGTCTCGTGGACGTCCAAGATCATCTGATGTGGTCATGCACTTGTTATGATGTGTATAACTATATGTGGAATCTGTTCCACGAGTAAAACTTCTCTTATTTTTGTACTGGAGGGTTTCAAGGTAAACTAAAATGTGTAACGTAATGCTATTTTGACAGGTATGTCTCTAGGACCCTAGAATATTTGACAACTACGTTATTTAGATATTCTGTCCTTATTCACAGACTATGGTTGGACATGGAAGACTTTCCTGATTTCAGTGCCGCTGAATACGCCTGACCTAAATCCTAAAAATTACATCTTGTCAGTTTTCGAGAGGAGATCCTGTGAAAAGCTCTATAAGACTTTGGGGTCACTGAAGCGATCGCAGGCGAGCTTCGGGAGGTGAATGAATTTCCTGCCACTTTCTTAAAAACTGGGAAGGCTATTAAATTTAACAGCATTCCCCGTCAAAACTGTACAGGTACAAAACAATAAAATATCACAAACAATCTATTCGTATATATGGTCTGAAGGTTTGTAATGTGCGATTCATGTGACCAAATAGCTCCGTTTGGTTTAACAGAAGGTGTTTATGTAGAAGGCATTTTTGGAGTTGGAAATTTTAGTTCACATACAATGAGAGAGTTTATGACTTTTTTATTTGTTCTTTTACTGTTTATATTTATTTTTTATTACTCATTAAGACTGCTTTTCTTACACGACTTCTAGAAATGCAGAATTCTATCTAAACAAGTTAGTGATAAAGCAGTTCATTTGGTTATAAATGAAAATTTTTGTCCTTGCTTTTAATTTACCTTTTAATATACAGGAACATTGGTACTATTCTTAAATTTCGGCCAAAGAAAATAATCCACGAAGTATCACCTTAAAATTAAAATTTTTATTGAATGCGAGAGCAATACATTTCAGGAAATTGTTTTTAATTCACTGGATTTCCTGTAAGCTGCACAAATCCGCTTGTATCCGGTTTATAATTTTTCAACTAGGTAATAACGAATTAATTATGCACTACTAGAGTTTGCGCGGTATTGATTATTGGTTATATTAATTTGAGTGAATAGGGATATAATTTTATCGCCTAACGTTAAATATTTAGTAACAAAGTCTCAAATGCGTAAACATAAATTTGACGGCGATAAAATTGAACTCTGAGTGTATCTTCAACGGGCATTGCAAATGTTAATTTTATAAATAGAAGAAATTGAGTTCTTCAGAATGAATATTGTTTTCCTCCAAATTTTCCGGAAAGTTTTTGCAAGATCGTTAAAATAACCATTTAGAGTCCCTGATCACTCTTTCAATGACCAAAATCTCTTTCCGTGCAAGAATATTTTGCCTTTGGAATGGATGGAGATCTGAGGAAGCCAAATTAGGCTCGTAATGTGGATGCAGGATGATATCGACCTTCAATTCTGTCAACTTTTGCTGAACTATGACACTTGAATTGGTCGGTATGTTATCGCTGCAGAACAACACTTTTTCTTGATCATTTCAGTAATTGCTTTCCCCATTTTGAGAAGCAGCCCGCAAAAAATTTTGAGGTCTCACAATACTTATATCAACATCTTTTTGACTGATTGGATGAACTTTACTTTCTTCGTGATCGTGTCCTACCCATCGCCTTGATAGTATTTTAATTTCTGTGTAATGGTGACCTAGATCTCACCCGTGGGCACAATTAAACATACAAAATCGCCTGTCCATCGTGTCCATCCTAAAATGCTTTGGTCACATCACTAGAAAATATAACGACAATTTAAAGAGACTTGTAATAAAGGGAAAAGTTGAAGGAGTAAGACCATGAGGACGCGCTCCTAAAAAGTGGACAGTTTAAAGAAAAAGTTTTATAGGAAGATATAAGAATCGCCGAAAGTAGAGAAACAAGGAGAGATAAATATAGTACATAGGACAACATAAGAGTCGACCATGTAATCACGTCGATATTACTAGGAACTTGTTGGTCGCTAAGTTCTTTAATTTGTCTGACCAAATGGAAGTAACAAGTCTGTAAATCTAGACTACACCGTGGGTATGGTAGAAAAATCCATTCAAAATTAACGTTGTGAAGAAATCTAGAAAGATCACCTCTCTTCTATTTTGAAGGATATTGCATATTATCAAATGGGTAAATTTCCGTTTTGACTCGTACTGATTGACACTGATTGCTACGAGTGGTTTACTAATCCTTTCCAATTTGCACTCGATGTTCTTTCTTTTTTGCGAAATTTTATCTTTGCTGTTATAATTTTCAATTCAAAGAACTCAAAACACAAGCTTCGTATGAAATGCTCTTCTTGTAGTTCGTTAATTTGAATAATCACAGCGTTTTGCATTTCATAGCGGCGACTTTTTTTTAACATCGCTGTTGCCATTATTAAACGCGTCATAAATCATCCCCGCTGAGCTAACACTGTGTTTGGTCTCTATAAGTCTCCTGACGTAATTTGTCGTGTGGTAATAGATATTAATGGACATGTTCAAATTATTACTATACCGCATATATACCTGCTCTTGTGACTTATTTTGTTATTTAAAATTTATTTTGGGCGTTCAAAAATGATTAGGACCTTTTCGTTATACGATCATGGTATTAGAAGTTGTAAAGAAAAATTTGCCTTGGAAGACCCTCTAAGGTCAGGAACATCCATCCTCGTGTGTTACGGAGGAAAACATTGGCGATGCTCGAGTCTGACAGGCATGTGGTATCGCCGGATGGTAGAATGTTTTGGACATTCTTGAATCGATAATTTATACCATTCTATGCCTTCAAAAAGTTTCTCACTTGGACACCCTGTACTTTAACTAAGAAGCAGATGGTACGAAATGATGTATCGTGTGGTTGGTTCCCGAATTGTTAGATTGTGGTCTGAGTTTGGAAACTCTTGATGTTTCGTCCACAACTACGACGGGCATCTTTAGAAGAAAATCTAAAAAAAATGACAATGACGGAGGCTTTCTAATGGCGTGAGAAGAGTGTACCCAGATCTCTGAGGGTACGTGGAAGAGTTGGTTTGACGACTAGTTTCGAAAGTTATAGAAATGCATAGCGTGTTTTTTATTTTTTACGCTTTTTATTTCTTGTACTTTTTCAAATATCCCTTTCTTCTTCTTTTTGTATTTTTGTTTCTGCAGAGCACGCTTAGTTGTATATGTTTTTCTCCCTGTTTTTATTGTTCAAATAATACTTGTTTTTTAGTAACTGTTGCAAATTAACTTCTATTTTTTTAATGTGATGCGTCACTACATAATGATTTCCACCGTACAATTGTGCGTTACTTGATAATTGACTATTATAGTTGTGTTAGATCCAGATAATTACATTTTTTTACTTGTAGCAATATCATAAACACTATTGAATTAGCATTTGCTTTATCATTGTTTGACGGGTTACTTATTATTTGTTTGATTATTTTTTATTGTAGGCAGTACGTCAACATTTGCATTTTTAAATACTACACTTTGAAGAATATTGATTTGTCTGTCGTGCAGAACAATCTGTCAAACATTTAAAACTATTTCATTCTACCTTTCAAATTTTCCCCAATTCTTATATAAATAAATAACTTGGGGTCTATTTTTTTGGAAAATATTAATAAAAAAAATTATTTTTTAAAATGTTTTTCTGCTTCAACAATCTTTAAGAACGTACATGGACTCAGTCCCCTTCAACATAAGCACATTTTTTTCTAGCGTTGATTTCACTGTTCGTCCTATTGTTCTGAATTTCGTTGACAGTTTGGAATCTTTTATCTTTTTAAAAGTAAATTTGCTGTCTTGCTCGCTCAGTTATTTCAAATGCTACAATCATACACATCGTGTACTCATTCATCAGTCGTCCTTATTTGCGCATGCGGATTACAATCTACTTTCATAGGCTGCCAGGTTATATCGCAACCGGATGACGTGTGGTCTGGCGTTTTTGTGTGAGAAAATGGGGTGCTTTTTCTATGGGCTAAACCAAAGAATTTCCACATAAGTTTGGTGAATTGCTCACAGTACTTGTTCGCCGTTGTTGTTTTGCCAGATGGTAGAAGTTTGAAGGAAATGATTAAACCAAGCAAATAAAACATTTCATTGGATTGAAATCATTTTTTGCACTTCCACTCGCTTGCTTCTGGCTTATACCAAAAAAGATGGCATTTCAGCAGAGAAATGACCGTAAGGACACGGTTTAACTCGGCAATCCCTTTAATAGTAATCTGGGATTATCTTCTTCTGAAGCATCATCGATACTGTAAGGCCGCCCAAAACACAGTTAATTATCCAGGCCAAAACCACCATTTCGAACTTAACCATTCTCCATTTTGGAAATTTTCTGTCGCTCACAAATTGATTACTGTAGCGGCTATACTGACGTACAATGCTTCCACATAACGTGAACATAAAATGAATGTTATTGTCACTTTGAGATGTACGAGAAACTTCAATTAAAATAAAGTACCAGAGATGCTCAAAATCGAATCGTTCTGGTTATTTATGCTGGTAACATGGTAGTAAAGTTAGAACTTTTCTACTGTTAACGTTTCTCAAGTTTGATTACCTCTCGGTAGACAGAAAAAAAATGTCAGCTTCACAAATGACCTTGGATATATGAATTAGTCGAAGATTTAGGCTAGCAAATCCTTGTTTCGCGCCGCGAAATGGTCCGTGCGCGCACTCCAGCCACCTGCCAATCTCAAATTGCGTTGTAAAACGTGCAGCACCAAAGGGCTGTAAAAGGAGCTAGAAGGGTTGTAGACGAGTGTTATAAGTAAATTAGTGTGCAGTTCTATAAAATAACTCCCAAACGTACAGAAACATCCAATAAAGTCGCATTTGAAAGGGTTTAAGAATACGTTCCCTCAGTGATAAACAAGCATTTTGGTTCTACAGCCATATCTGTAAAATAACTGCTTCAAGTGTGTCAAGAAACAATTACCCTGAAACGAATGGATTTGACGCAAGAAATACTTTTGGTATATATAAAGTTATAATTAGAAACTTGAAAAAAATAAGTGGATTGTTAGCAGCAATTGAATTGTTTACAATGTGAGGCAAAGAAAGCACTCCCATGATAGTTCTAAACCGAAGAATAAAATTTCTTTAATCTTAGGTTTTGTTGTTTAACTAAAAACAGTAAAGTAGATAAATATTATTCTCGATTACACTAACTAGGGGAAATATTCAGGTTAGCATATTGATGGTTGATTATCTGACATTTTGTCTTTTGCGTTTAGTTAACGTGCCATTCTATAATTCTCGAAAACCATATATTTGTCGTATTGCGTTTTATCGCTTCGAAAAAGAATGGAAAGCTGCTCATTCGTCTTGCGATCTCAATTAACTCTTCGCCGAAAAAACGATCACTGAAAATTTGTGTTTAGTTTGGTTTGTTTACTTCAAATACGGCGGTTCGAGGACAAGTTAGGTAAAAATCAGCCATCGGATTTTGACGACCAAGTCCTTCTGCTGGGCGTGGAAAAGGACGAAAGTTTGACCTCTAGGGGCACTAACCCACGATTGTTAGCCGTCTTAAAAAAACTCGACCATGGAAATGTTCTGTTTTTCAATAAATATTGTCTTGTGTCGGAGAGGATGGGGGTGATGCAAACAGGCCCGAATTCATTCCTGGAGCTCTGATGCCTGGCGGGTGGCCTACTCAGTCATTAATAATAATTGAGTACCTGCGTTCATTTCGAACAGGGAGTAACAATGGCGGTCGTCTACGGCACAGTGCTTTCCACATCTCCCCGCATCAAAAATGGTGCGCGACGATCGGGCAGTAAAATCGAACATATAACAGCCTTCACCTCTTAGGGTGTTAAAGTCGTATTATTGTCACTGATAATTTTGCCTTAATTTTTTTTAACTAACTGTATTTTTGTAAATAATATTTAATAAAAACCAGAGCGTGTAAGGGGAGGAAAAAGAGAACCAAAATTGATAAGCTGAAAAATCATAAACCACTATTTTTATAGCGTGTTATTTTTACAACAAAAACACTTTCAATTATTTCTTTTAATCAAAGTGCATTCATTTCTGATTGCTCTTAAAATATAATTCTAAAATTCAATAATAAATGAAGGTGGTTATAAATAAATATTAAAATAAAATATAACATCACTGCGTGCGTGATTGCACGCGCGTGTAATTTATTGTTTAACTATTTAATGTGACGTTTCGTAAATTACGTCGAGTAATAGATATGCAGATTGGTAAATCACCACCTGTATCTTATCTAAATTGAAGAAACAAAATATTATGTGTCATGTAACTATTTTATCGCCAGCTTTTAAACATACACTATGAAATTGTAGATGCATTCTTATGTTATCGCATTTCTGTCTAATTGGTTTGATTGATATAGAATGACTCGGAAATAAGTGTTTTTGAGTCGTTAGAAGAGGTTTTATAATTGTAAATATTATTCTCATTAATCCTGGTTTAATGTCAGCAAAGTACAATCAAAATCACCTCTATGACGAATCAAATCGAATTGTGTTGCTAGTATTGACTGAAAAAATCGCATTCAGTTGAGAACTCATTTCCGGCATTTGATTTGTCCTGTTGTAGTAAGTTGCGTACGGAATTTTCTTTTATTGATGAGTGTAGGACTAGCAACGGCTTTTTTATTTGCGCCAAGCAATCATTGGTATAATTTTATTTAAACTTTTGAAGTAAATTGAAGCTTTATTTTGTTCAACTTAGCTCTAACTAAAATATACGAGAATGGTTTGATGAGTAACTTGATTTGTCATTAAAACTAACAATTGAGATTATTTTTTCAAATTCGCGATTTTTGGTTTCTTAGAAGAGGTGGAAAATCCGAGGCGCGTAACTTCATTCTCGCCCTTTAACATAAATACATGAGAATGCCTATTTAAATTAATAGATAATAGTAAAGCGCCATCTATCAGCTTTACGACGTACTGCAAGAGGTATATATCTTACAAACATAACCCACAAACAGTGGTGAAAGCAATGTCGTGCGACAAAAGCAATATTTACTACTGGAAAAACTGGCAGTAAAAGTTAGGAACAGATCGTGCGGCTTTAGAATAAAATGCTATTTCCTATAGTACTGCGTTAGCAGTACTATATTCTGAACAGCAAAAAAAGTCGGAAATGACAAACTAGAATTTTTTTAGTAGAGGATTGTTATCGCGAATAGAGCTGGCAAAGGAACACAGAGTAACAGGTCAAACATCTATTCAAGTAAGTCCAGATTCGCGGGGAAGGTCATTAGTGAAAATGGTCGAAAATTAAGTTGCACGCGTGATAAAAGAAGCAATAAACTATAAACTAAGATTTGATATTTCAGAATAAAACGAGCAATGCTAGAAGAAGCTGTTTAAGGTCCCCAAAAACAGTGGCCGAACTGGTGTAAGTATATAAAAAAATTAAGCACCATTTAATGCTACTTGTATAGTGTGGAGCAGAATAAACGCCAAGAAGAAATCTTTGCTGGCACCCTTCCAACAAAAGCGTCGACAGAACTGGACAATAGAGATGCGTTAATGACCAAATGACTTGTCTGTTACTTTTTTGATGAAAGTCGGTGAAATCCAGACATTATACTTCAGGGAAGGATGTTGTTTCTTACAATACCTCCAAGAAGTGGTTTCAATGGTTTAAGAAGGGACATTTTTTGCTGTATGATGCTGAACCTTCTGGACAGTCAACGTTTTTTGCTGTTACGTGCAATTAGAACTCGCAAGGAGATTTTGAGTAAGACCCCAAGCCATTTTTAAGCGCCTACATAAAGCCCTTGAGTTGTCCACTAACTTGTGGCTAAGAACAAGTGTCAAAAACAATCACTAATTTGGGTTGGAAGATTTTAACATTCCAGACTTCACTCCTTTACCTTATCACTTTTTTAGATCTTTGCAACGTCACTTGGTTGATGCCCGCTTTACTTCTGTTGCAAATATCGAGAAAAGTCTGAGTGAGCTTATCAACTCCAATTTATCATCTTTTTTCTGAAATGAAATTCGACAGATGGCACAAAAAGAAATTATTTCGAAAATTAGGAACCAGTCGAGTTTTTTTTATAAATAGATTACACGGTTCACTGAAGAAGGCTGAAAATTAAATTGTGAGCGAACAAGGTGCATGCAGAATAAGTTCAAACCTTAGTTCAGTTGGTTTATGCTCCGTGATACGACTTGAATATACTAGTCGCTACCTTTCAGCTCTCCAAAGATGCTGCATAGTATTTATTCATCAGTAATGGATTTTTTCATGTGAGGGTAGTTAATCAGGAAAATTCCTTTCACACCTAGAAAACTGACGAAATGATCTCTCCAGAAAATGGTACATTTTCCCTCGATTTTTCAGTCAGTTTACCTTACGCATTGAAATATTTAGATTCTTGTTGCGTTTGGTTTATAATGATGAATACAACTTTAGTTTTTGCTTTGGAGTCAGCAGACGCGGTAGTCATCTTACCCAAAGTTCATGTGTAATTCATTATGCAAATTGAAGAGAATATGTTCGCGGTCCGTGCTAATTTGTGCACATTTTAGCTGGTCTGTCTCAAAACTACATTACGGACTTTGGCCATGATTTCTAGTGTGATAACTCTTTTCAAATCTCTAAGCGGCGATGTGGCTTTGAGACTAGTTTTGTCGCGATTGAATTCGTTTACACATAGCAAGAACATGAGTCCCTAATTCTTTCATAGATATTGCTTTATGAAATTTTAATCCAAACTTATGTGTAAGCAGCTGTCAAACAACGAGTTACTATCCGAAATTTTTGAAACTATAGAATATGCTACGAAGGTGTTTTAAAATACTTACCTTATTTGCGATAAAGTATACAAATAAATTATATATTTTCTACATGTTTGGATTGTTGAGTGTCTTTACGAAATTACCATCCTAATCTACATATCCACGCATGTCAACACTGAGTTGGTTCTTCACTCCGTAAGAGAAGAAAATCAAACTGTTCTTTTGTGACTGTAAAGGCCTGATCACAACATCAAGCTTGCTTATCAGATTTGTTGTGTCTGGATTTTACCTTTCGCACTTCTTGCCCACTGCCTAACAATACTGATATGAACGCACAACCCTCATCAGTAGTTGGGAAGTCAATAATAGCAATCAATTCCACGACGTTCACAAACCACCAAACCACAGTTAGAACACCAAGATTGGGCCACCAACTCCCTAGAGGTGGTTGCGGGACTGATGTTGTGCAGGAACGACATTACCCCCATCCTTGGCATGCTCAGAACCGCCTGAACACCTGGATCACCATTAAGCTCTGTCATTCTGGGAGCGCCTAAGAGGCAACCGATTTTTATCGCAAGAACTTTCTAAAGAAGAAAGGTTACCCCCAGGTACTTCGAATGCCAAGTATATCAAATTCAAAGTCGCATGTAGTTCTTGCTGTCATGCGCTATGAGTATTTGAACTAAGTTACTCATCAACATTTTTAAGTAAATATTATTTTGACGATAGAATTGTCAAAGATGAAAAGTTCTAAAATTGCATTAGACTTTTGATGCTTCAGAAGTTTATTGTTACAGTTTGAAACAGAAAATTTCATATAGAGGTTTGTATCCTGGCACTTTTGCGTCTTATAAAAATGTTTCATGTTTTCATGAAAAAGTTCGTCCAGTTGTGTAACTATCTGAGTATAATTTAAAAACGGCTAGGGGTTTTTATTTTTTATTTTTCTTAATGGACGACATATCTTTAGCTATTTCGGATTTCAACTTACCAAAATAAAGAAAATTGGAATCTGCATAAGAGCATAAGAGAAACATAAGATGACAGTCTCATATATCAGCATTTACCTAAATTAATTTAAATCTCATTGTTAAATTTTTATCCTTGTGAGTAAATTTAATTATATTGTAATAGTCCTTACAACATCATAAGCGATTGAAGTGGTGGTCGTAAGCATGTTAAGTATTTATCAACATATTAGGAGCCCATGTGTCGTTTTTACAGTTGCATAGGAGTCCGTAGTACGTTGCGATATATTCTCCCCTTTCACTATTATCTCCATTGTGAGCATAGCTAAAATTGTTACTTATTTTGTTGAAGAGTTTTGTTATTTCTGAAGGACTTTGGCCATTGACGTTAACTGTAAGACAAAGGCATATTAAAAGAAAAATTATTTTAAGAAACCATGGACTTTCATTGAACTGAAAGAAATCATTCAGGTGAATATTACAAGTGCACTGCAGGTATACCTTGACACTAAAAGTAACCACTTGCAACAGATTCTCTTTGATCATCGTGTTTCTCATATATCAAGATGTAATAGACACATGTATGAAATATCAGATAATTTGCATAAGAATAGTTTAGATAAAATATAGACTACTGCATTTCTATGTACGCTATCTTATCCTTTTCTTAAAATTGAATAAAGGAAAAACACTAGGTGATATATGATGATTTATTTTTATAAGGTAACACAAAAGAACTGGAAGTATTTCAAAGAGTATGTTGACCAAGTGACTCATTTTCGATGCACTAAAGTCCTATTCTAAAGTTCTTTATAACTTTTTCCAATATGTGTTGAGGAATATGCCTAATTTCTTAACGTATTGCATTTTGTAGAAAGGATCCTAGGGCGAACTTTCTAAACCTCAACCTTGTGATAATGTAGGAAGAAACGACACGGAGCGAGACCCGTAGCCAAGCTACTATGAAATTAAGCTCCCCCAGGAAACACTTGAAGCTCTATTGTGTGGGCTGTAGCTCCATCCTGTTTGAACCAAACGTTTTCCAGTTGGAGGATATTGAGATTTTTTGTGAAAATTTGTCAAGTGATTTCCACATATCGATTTGAAGTAAGAGCCAATAACCCAATCTTTACTCACTATACGCCAAACAGTGATATATTCGCTGCAGAGAAGACTTTTAATGGATTTCTCGTGGATTATTATCGCTCCAATAACGAAAATAATACTTATAAATGTTCCCAACATGTGAAAATGCACTTTTCGGTAGAGAAAGCCACTGCATCATGTGGCACTCTTTCCAAGATGTTTCTGTACAATAACGATGTGTTTGTCTCGAAGACTATAAAATAAAACTGCACAGATCTTTTCTGTACGCTCTGAGATCTTCTTTATTTTCTGACTTTTGAAGTTACCTAGCATTGAAAAATCGATTTTCAATCGTGAGCGGAAGCTCGAAGCGCAGGTTGACAACGCGTCCAAAAAACTATCAAAAAATCATTGTTCCGAATGCAAAAGCTCTCTGTTCGTACTTTCACGATGCTTTAGTTACCAAGAGCTTCTTCTTTAGACAAAACTACCCGCTTTTCTCTTTTTAACCAAAGAAAACAAAGAAAAAGGGACAAGGGATGAAGTCGGAGAAAGACCTCGTACTGATATATAAAGGACAACGAACATGTAGTAGCCGGAATATTATCCCGGCTGTATTATATACAAAATCTGAAAGAACAAATCTTTAATTGCAACGTTTGGTTGAAACGAATAATTATTAATGAGAGATAAAAATAAGAAAGAAAAAACTATATGAGTTTACGGACCAAATGAAGATGATAAGACAAAAAATGGAGAGAAATTCTGGGAGAATTTAACGACAGCAGTAGAGGAAGCTAAAGAAGAATATATGTAGCAGGAAACCTCAGTGGGTAAGAAGGACAAATTACATAGCACGACGATTACAATACGTAGAGAAACTATAAGAAACAATAGTGGAAACAGACTGCTTGATTTTTGTACAATGCAAAATTTAATAGCAACTAATACATTTTTTGAACATAAAGACAAACAATACACAAGAGAAGTGGGGAGTAGAGGGAAAGATCAATAATGTATTACATATTAATCTCTCGGTTCTGTGTGCTTCTTCTCCATCCTAGTCTAGCTGATCTCTTAATGTCACCTACACATCTAAGTTGTGGTCGTCCTCTGCTTCTTCTAGCTTCTCATGGCCCCAACAACTGTATTTTTTTGTTCCATCTTTCATCGTTCTGTCTCATAGTGTGATCGCAAAATCTCAATTTAAGTGAGGCTATGTGTGCTGCTACATCTATCACTCTAGTTTTTTGTCTAATCCATTGTATCTTTTTCCTGTCTGTCAATTTTATATTCAGCATCTGGCGTTCCATTGCTCCCTGTGCTTTTATCTTTTGTCCATATTTGACTTTGTTAATGTCCAGGTCTGGGCGCCGTATGTCATTACCGGGAAAACACATTGGTTAAATACTTGACTTCGTAATTTAATCGGTATTTTCTAGTTCTTCAGTACATGCGATGTTTTTCCAAAGGCAACGCATCCTAATCTTATATATATATATATATATATATATATATATATATATATATATATATATATATATATATATATATATAAACTTTTGAAACTTTTGCAAAGTATTAGGTGGGAGGAATATTTTGAAGAGTTACTAGGTTTTTATAGAAGCAAGACAGGAAGAAGAAAACTAGCAGAAAACAGAAGGGACGGGAGATTCAATAACCAGAGAGCAATTACAACTAATAGTAAAAAGGGGGAGACAAAATAACGACAGAAATGATAAATAAATGGACAATAAAGGAATAGAAATATCACTAAAGATATATAATAAGGTATGGAAAGAAGAGCAGACACCAAAGGATTGTCAGACTGCGTTAACAGTCCCCATACACAAAACAGACTAATAACGTTATTGAGTACGGTCGTCCAGACATTTGAGAACATCGTAAATATTTAGAAGAATTAGGATAATAGTGGAGAATACCCCAGAAGAATCACAATATCGTTTCAGGAAAGGAAGAAGCACTCGAGACTATATATTTATGTTAAAACAGATATCCCAAAAAGTGTTACAGCAAAAACAGAGAGTGCTATTGGTCTTCACTGACCTAGAAAAGGTATTCGATAAGGTCGCACGAGAAAAACTTGGTAATGTTTAAACAAAAAGGAAAATTGCAATAAAATTATTATATTTATTATTATATTATAGTACACCTTTATATATGCAAATAACCTGAATAAAATTATTATTAACATGAAATCAGAAACATTTATTACAAAATATGGCTTAAGACAAGGAGGAGGACCGAGTCTATTGTTATTTATAATAATTTCTAGATTAAATAGTTAAGGAACGCCCAACACTAATAAAAATAAGTAAACATCGGTTATAATAACTTATAGACAATAAATATTTTAGAAGGAATTTTTGTGGACAATGTAGTAATAATGGTAAGAAGAGAGAAGGAATTCCAAAGGAACTTAGAAATTTGAAATAAACTTTTAGAAGAAAATGGGCGAAGCTAAATAAAACAAAAGTAATAATAGTAGTGGGAGAAGAAAAAAAATAACGATAGAGTCAAAATAGAACAAGTAAAATCTTTTCTATACCTAGGAGTATAAATAGAAAGAAATGGAAGACAGGAAAAAGAAATTAACAAAAAGCGGAAAAACCATAAAGTTATATCATGCAATAAACAGCAAGTTTATAGATAAGAAGAAAATTTCAAGGAAGACAAAAATGGATGTGTTAAAGCCTTATATAAACCAGTCCTAACGTTTGGGTAGGAATTCTGGATGCTTACTGAAAAACAAGAGTAAGATACAGGCTGTTGAAATGAAATACCATAGAAGAGGGAAAGGAATTACAAAAAGGGATAGAATACCAAATATAAAAATTAGGAGAAATCTAGAAGTACAACCTACACTGGATTTCATCGATAGAAGACAATTGAGTAGGGGACACTTTCATAGATTAGAAGGAGCAAGATGGGTTGAACAAGTATGGGAAGCAAAAATCCAGAAAAAAAAAGAAGATCCAAACAAACTTAGGACAAGCTGAAGGAAGTGATATTGGAGAAGGGAACAACATGAACCGAAGCAAGGACAGTGGCAAGGGCAATAAATAAGATATACTAAACCATCAGTGTTTGCCTTCAACTATAGCTATAGTTAACAGTTATCTTTTGTTCTTTTTTCTATTAATTTGTCGTGATGTTTAAAGGTATTTGTGATAGTTTTAGAATAAAAACTTTCTTTAATATATTTATATAGCTTATTTCTGTCATCTTCTGCACAAGGTACTGGCGATATCATATTAATTTGAATGACCCTTATATATTTGTGTAAAGATATTTATAATCTACTGCGCACTATCGTTCAATTTCGATAACGTGCATCACACTTTTTTTTAAATAAAATCTAACTTGTCCAGAATTGCTCAATATCTCGACAGGTAATCAAAAAAGTCCCAAAGTATCTTGTTGTGTTGCTCAAATTACGTCGCGCTTAAATGCGTCGCGGTTTTCGTGACATTGTTGGAACGGAAACTTGAAAATTTAGGCGCGATTTGATTTGCCGCAATTTTGTTTATCATTTGACCTCGTTCTGCGGGCAGCCGGAATGGTACCGCCAGACATTCCGTCGTTTTCTGGCAGTTTTGCAAGCTCCTCTCCGAAAATATCGGGAAATCAATACGAAATGTTTTTACTAGCTGTTTTTCCTGGACAAAATCGATTCCCACGTGTATGCGTTTATTTTCGCCTGAAGATGTGTTTCTTGGTTGCTAATATGGTAAAGCCATTACATTTGTTGTTCCACTACTATTTATTATTATCCTCCGATATATTGGTGTATATTTGGGTCGCATTTTTTTTAATTTAGATAATTATAAGAGATGTTTGTATGGGTTCCGTTTTTTTATATATCTCACTTTACTGTCTCTACACTAGTGATAAAAAGTTAAATAAAATTAGTAAAACAGAGAATTGGGGAGAGGGTACTGCAGTTACTGAATTTATCTTTTATTTTTTTAATCAGAACTAGTCTCTTGTGTGCAATAAAATATTGTCTCAGAATATAGAAAAAACAAGTAAAGGACTGGAGAGATTAATTTTTTATTCTTGTAACAAACATCTGTATGGTTCTTTGATGGTGTATCCACTGGGTAACGATATAAAAGGGATGCTGCGTAATAAAATTATCAGATGGCTAGAAACAGGTTCTGATTTCCGCAGTATTCGATGAGAAACTTTAAGTTGAGGTTCTCATATAGCGACCCAAAAATGACACGATTTTCTCGAATTTTTTTTCCATGGAAGAAAATAAATGAGGAACTCCATGTTTTTGGTTATTTAATAGGTCTTAAAGTGTGGAAAAACATTTTTTATATTGAAAATAATGTAATAATTATTGTTTATTTGTACTGAAACGTGGCAGCCTCAAAAAAAAGTATCCAAGCGGGCGCCACTCTGGCGCTCGTTCCTATCATCTGAAATAAGGAATCCAAAAATGTTTATAAAATATATTACATTTGTTGGAGGATGAACCTATAAAACCAACAAAAGTCAAAAATTGAAAAATTGAAAAAATGGCGGACATACAAAGTTTAGTGTCGCGTTTTCGCGCTTTTTTTACTCTTCAAAGTGCTGTAAAAAATATAAATAATAATAAATTTAATTATTTTTAGGTTCATCCTAGTTTAATCTACTTTGAAATGAAAAAAAATTAGCGATATATTCAGTAGTTTTTGAGATATCGTGGCGCCCAGTTTGAAAAACGTGGTTAAAGTTTTCGGTACACGAACTGCTTGTATTCGGAGCACGTGGTCGGCTAACACTACACGCTATAACCGTTGATATTAGTATATATAGAAGCACATATATAAAGTAATAGCATATATTCCAACATCTGGTGACACTAGAGGTAGCGCTATATTTACCATGATCACCTTTTTCGCTATAACTTTTTTAAAAAAATAATTTTATACAAACAGTTTTGGGAGTATATTCTACGAATAATTAGCTATCAAAAAAATGCAACAAAAAAAATTGACAGATAGAAAAAGGTTAGCCAAAAGATTAGTCAGTCAGCATTTTGAAGAACAATTTTGATGGTTGTATTACTGTAACGATTTTCTGTATTTTAATACAAAGTGGGGCAATACTTCCTCCTCTAGTTTTTTTAGACGCAAATAGTAAGGAAGTTTTACTTAGAGGGAGCAGCTTTTGGTGTCGAAACGTACATTTGGAACAGTTACTATGTTGCGGCTGCACAATGTACCTTTCGGGCATGCCTTAGACCTCATTTCAGCAACGAATCTGCCATTGTCTGGTGTACGATGAGTAAAATTGGGATCATCGGCTCTTACTTTATTGAGGGAGGTAAATGTGCTACTGTCACTTCCAATAGAAATATGAAAATAATTCAACTATTTTTCGCACCGAATTTCCATGTCCTCCAACTGGAAAACGTTAGGTTTCAACAAGATAGAGCCACAATCCACGCAGCAAGAGCTTCCTTCCAAATGCTGCGTAAGATGTTTTCTAAAACCCTTAATCTCTCAACAGTGATGTCGCTTGGTCAGTCCTCTCGATCCGTATGACTTCTTTCTATGGGTATATCTCAAGGCTGAGGTTTATAAGCATCGCCCTAGGATCTTCCAAGCTATGTGTTTTGTACACATAATAAACGTTATATATTTATAATATCATTAGCACTTGCAAACGAGTTAATTGTTACTCCATAATCAAGTTTAAGGGAGCATAATTAATTACAAACTTCTTCTGTATTTGATTTTACAAGACTTTATTAGTAGATTTGTCGTCAGGGGTTTAGGGACAACGATTTAAAAGGAAAATCTCATCTAGCGTATCCATTGGGCCACTCTGTATTATTGAAATTGCTGCACAGACAACACACTGCCCAAAGATCTATATTTCCTATATTCTCATCAAGAACCATCTGCTCACTCGCCCTCCAAAATAAATTATGAGGGTAAAAGCTGAAATGTTTCTTCAATTACTATCATTTGAACTAAAGATCATCAAAATGTACATAAATTTTATTTCATTAAAAGAGAAATCTAAAACTAATCACAGCTATGGGCAAAATGTTAATTCTGTATACTCCGACCAAACTACACGATGTTCCAAGGGCTATTAGTAAAACACTGATAGTGTACTGAACTATATAGGGTGAATTTTAATTAAGAAGAAACTTCGAGGAGTAATTTCTGATGAAGAAGCGAACAAAAAATGAGTTCACAATAATGGATCATTGTATTACATCACATTTTATGATAATATGCCATTTATTTCTCACAATTTTAGAGTAGGTGTTCGAAGTCACCCCTCCACCATCTCATGATACAGATATTGATGCATTCTTTCAAATCTTCGAGGCTGTATCAAAATAGCTCGCATGATGCAATAACATTTTGTTTAAACGTTTACCATTACAAGTCGAGGACCGATTAAGTAGCAAAACCTCATCCGATCCATCTTTGGAGGAAGTTCTTATTGATAAACTGAGAAATGATTCTGAAATAAACTGCGGAACCTGTCATACTGCCAATGGTACATCTTAACCAATAGAGGCGGTGTCTCTTAGGAATCGCAGAGATATTGAGCCCTTAGGGCGTTGTGAAAGAACGACTGATCCAATAAGATAAGTGGCCAATAAACCCTACTAAAACATAATCTGATTAATCCACAGATAACTGTTATGTTCATGATGTTATTCTTACTAAAGCATGCTTTATTTGTGAACAGAAATCCCATGTTGGTAGTGGTTATTATTGCAAAACTAGCGAAACTTTTTTTTAAATACAATACAAGTAGTAAGAATAATAACTGTTCTTATTTAGGGTACTCGACACGCTGGTGGACCACTTGTTCTAATCTTTCAACTCGAGTATATATCTATATATGACGCATCCGTGCTCTTTGTTTCCCCTATCATGAAACGATTTCATCATCTTATATATTACATGGCCAAATGTTATCTGGGCATTCTTTTGGGGAAGTGGATTTGGCTGTTGCGCTTACTGAAACCACATAGAACTAGATAAAAGTTAAAGCCAAATGGAATAAGTTCTGTGGTGTGATAAATCTCACTACATCATCTCACAATACATAGACGCATTTGAGTTTGGCGAGTACCAAGAGAACGTTTCTTATCCAAGTTTGGTTTAGGATTGTTTTCGGTCCCTTAGTTCCTGTAGTCGGAAGGATAAACGCTATGATGTATCTGGATGTTCTTGACAATAGCTCGGAGAAGAAACTTTTCTGTGCCAATAGTATAACCGTTTCACACAACGGTTATTCTGACTTGGTTTAAAGAGATGGTTGTTGAAAAATTGGAGTGGTCTTCACAGACCCCCGATCTTACTCTTAATCCCATAGAACCCATCTGAAAAAAATTAGAACCCAGATTACGCGCCAAGTCGATTCGCCTCTCTTCAATGGCTGAAACTTGTAATCAAGTTTCGTCTTTATTATTTAAGAAATGTTCAGTTCTATATTCATACTTCCTTAATGCAGAGAAGAAAAGGATTTAAGGTCGTCATGTGTAGTGTTTTAAATGGCTCCACCAGTTTTGTTTGTTAAATAATTCTTTTCTACATATTGTTAAAAGACGTTTTTATTTATTCGAAGATTGGATAGGCCTTAGGGGTTAAGAAATCGCCATGATTTCGACTGTTATCTAAACCAAATAAATGAAAATGCGTCGTTTAATTGTCAAGAAGAACGACCTTTCTCCCAATTTTTGCAAGTTCCATATTCTAAGTAGTGAATTACTCTTCAAATAAGTTGTCATCCAGACAACCTTATTGTCGTTAATTTAATAAATTTGACTTGTCTATTTACATTAGTTACTTCCCCACTGAACTTGCCAAAGTCAATATGATACTTTTTGAACTTGTCAATTTAATTTGATAAGCTGTTCTCCTTTTCAGGATCCAATACCTGTCCCAAATATTCAGCCTGGAATATTTAACCGTTTCGTCCTGATCTTTTTTGATTGATTTTCTAGATTATTGCACATTGCTATTTATGTCTTAAACCATTTGCCTTATTTTTTTGCTATTTAAAGTATATGTGAACTAAATTTAGACCATTTATTTTTTTGTATATATCACTTTGATGTGTGATAACGCAAGTATTTTCCAACAAACGAAGCAGAAGGTAAGCAAACAGTTTTGACTAGACAATAAATGCAATTTGTTAAGTATTCAAGGATTATATGAAAGTAAACAGACAGACAAACAAGTGATTAGCTGCCTTGATGCCTTAAGTGGTAATTTATAATTTTAACTGCCAAGGATATTGAGCAATGACTTAAACAATATAGATCTGGATATTTAGGGCTTATTCCTTTAAGTCTTATTCGGAGGCTCGTTAAAACTGAGATCTAGTTTAACCATACTCAAAATACTATTAAGCTTAGACAAATTATTTAAGGCGTTATATTACAGATTGAAATGTTCGTCTATTGCGTGTACCACATCATTTCATCAGATGAAGTTACTGGAACACGACGTCGAGTCACTAGATATCGGAATTCGATGGCGACAATAACTATGACGCCAACCACGCATTATCCAGCATGTGTCATTAATAATGACAAACAGGCGAATCACATTTGATGCACTGGCGAATGCAACAGGTTTGTCTCATACCATCATCCATGATGAGTATACATTCCTACTCTTACCTTTCAACAGAAGAGCGTGAAGGTATACAAATAATTGCTACAGCTGTATCTGCAAGCATTTTTGAGTGTCTGGTCACACCAAACGAATTATGGTTCCGGCACGAGATGTCGGGAAAAACAAATGTTGCTTGTCTTTGGGAATCGAAGAGGATTGTACTGATGAATTGGCTGCCTTCTTGTGAGAGCAGTATCAGTGATACTGTGAGTCACTGGAACTTCAACATGACAATGCGCGGCCACATATTAGTTAATAGAGCTTGCAGACCTATGTTAGCCTAATCTTGCGCTCTATTTGAAGCAAAATGCAGAGTGCGGTAAAAAGTTATTGTTCATTGGCGCTTTAGTTAACTGTCTACAAGGAATACCGGAGCGATTTTAAAAGTGACATTGAATACTTATAATGAAATATTTGCTCACTTCTTAATAAATGATTAGTGAATGTACCGAGTATTAAGTACAAATAGAATTTGGCGTGTCTTCATCAGAACTAATTAAGTTATGGGATACATTGTGTCTTGTAATAGAGTACACAAGGCCAATATAGAGGAAAACAGTTTGCTAGTTTGCGCATTTCTTCTAAATGATTTGAGAAACTCCACCTCATTTCTGCTGTTACGGTAGTTTTAGAGGACACATTTTGCTGAGAAAAATCGATCAGTTGCATGGCACTATAAATGGAATTCAAGCTAAAAGAACAAACGGCATTCAGACCAGGAAGGTAAACAAACAATAACATATTCATACTGGAAACTAATACAAAGAACAATATAATAGGGAGAAGAGATGTTCCTGACCCCCTATTGATCATTCGATATGATAGACAAACAAGTAATATGGCGTACCCTAGCCGAATTAGAGGTACCCAGACAACTCATCCAAATTATCCAAAGCACATTTAAAACAGTGCAAGGTAAAGTATATATAGTAGGACATAGGTCAGAAGAATTTGAAATGGCAAGTTTAAGCCTATTATTATTTGTGATCATAATGGACAAAATAGCAAAAAAATTATGATTAATATAGAGATGAATACCATAGTAGGATACAATAATCTCATACCTATACCTATAGATAGTCTTCTGTACGCAGACAATGTTGTATTGGTAGCCGCCTCTAGAAAGAAAATGCAGGAATTAGTAAAAAAGTGGACTAAGAAAACAGAAAAAATGAAGATGGAGATAAATATAAACAAAACAAAGATAATGATAATCAATGAAAACCAAAGAGGACATTAACAAAAAGTTATTAAATGCAAGAATATAATATTAGAAAGAGTAACAGCATACAATTACTTGGGCACATATGATGGAAAATAGAGCCAGTAAATCAATAAGACTGTATTAAACTAAAAATACACAACATAATAACTATACTAATAATTACATATGCAGCATGGAGCCGGACCTGACAGAAGAAGCACGAAAATAAAATAAACGCGAAGGAAATGAAGCATCTAAGGAAGATTAAAGGGATAACAAAATGGGATAGGGTTAGAAATGAATCCACCAGGGAAGACCTAAAGCAAGTACCAATATTAAGAATAATCAAAAAAAAAAGTTAACTGGTATGGTCATGTCACAAGAATGAACAATGACAGTCTAACAAAAAAAATAATGAAAATGGTTAGAACAGATAAAAAATATGAGAAGAACAAAGGGGAAAGCAAAAGAAGAAACGAGAATTCTAGCGAAAAATAGGAAAGCCTGGAAAAAATGGATAAAAGAAAACAATCTGATGCTTGAAGGAATCGAGAAAGAAAGCATGTCACTATAAACCATTAGTCTAAATGTCCCCTGGCTTGTAGAGAGCTTGAAAGTGGCCATTTTGAATAAATCATTTTACTTTAATCATTTTGTGACTTCATTAAAAAAAATACTAGGTGTACACAATGTAAAATAAACGAAAGAAACAAGTATCTCTTATTTCTTAATAAAGGTAAAGTAACCGGAATGTTATGTTATCAGTGCCATCTCTACACAAAATACGTATCTATTTTAAGTGGCTCAGTTGGCTATTACGCTTTAAGTACTCGAAAACATTATAAGACGTCTTTCGTATTACCCACCACCACCTTTTCTCCAATTTCACTGAAGTATAACAATAAGATATTGGATTAATTGTACAATTAATTATGCAGTATTTAATAATTTTCTTTTAATTTATATAACTTTCAACTTAGTAATATAAAAGTGAAATTATACTTGTTTCATCCAAGAACTTTACAGTAATGGTAAAATTTTATTTAGTTCAGGCATAATCAAAGAATTTGACAACGGTTTAATTCTCTCGACATTGTTGCAGTGATAGTTTAAGCAATGCCAGCGACCACATGGAAGATGAAGGCTTAGATAGTGAAGCTGAAGCTGAGATGGCAGACAGTGACGCGGATGGCGGAGATAGCGATGCTGACGAAGATTTGGCTATGGAAATGGAAGATGGCCGCAACAAAGCAGACGAAATGTGCGTGGAGCACCTAGCCACGCTGGAGCGTCTCCGACAAAACCAGAGGCAGGATTATTTAAAGGTGATGCTTTCAGTTTTTTATTATTGTGCACTCTGCGCTTATTTTTGAATTGAGCTGTTTTGTAGACTGGTTCACTTGAGATAGGTTGATCGCTCATCGCCGCCATCCCCATCTTGGTTCGAACATCATTTGCAATTATAAAAACTATACACTTTGCTTTTCAATAAGCTTTGCTTTGGTAACGTTTTGGTACAGTGAAATGTGATTTCAAGTGACATATTCGTTTTAAGTACTCACAATAAAATAATGTATTTTTTTAAGAATTTCTGCATATGAAAAAAATAGTTGACGAAAGATCAAAACTTATCACTTTTGATGATTGAATTCTAAACCTTTTATTTTTGATGTTATTTTTTTTCAATATGTTTAACTCTGCGTAAGTTATAAAAGTTATCTATATTTCCACTCTTGGCCAAACATTGTGACTAATAATTTTTTTGAATTACGTAGGGTTCTGTATCGGGTTCTGTTCAGGCAACGGATCGTTTAATGAAAGAACTCCGAGACATCTACAGATCTGATTCTTTTAAGAACAAAATGTACCAGATTGAACTAGTGAACGATTCCATATACGAATGGAACGTTCGACTCATGGCTGTGGATCCCGACAGCCCTCTTAGTCACGACTTAGCACTGCTCAAAGAAAAAGAGGGAAAGGATGCCATATTGTTGAATATGCTCTTCAAAGACACCTACCCCTTTGAGCCCCCGTTCGTTAGGGTGGTGCACCCGATAATTTCAGGTGATGCTCGCTGCTTGCAAAGGCTCGCTCATAACTTGGCCGGCTTTTAGGAGGCTACGTGCTGGTTGGCGGCGCTATCTGCATGGAGCTCCTGACGAAGCAGGGTTGGTCGAGTGCATATACCGTCGAAGCGGTCATCATGCAGATATCTGCCACCCTGGTTAAAGGCAAGGCACGCATTCAGTTTGGAGCTCCAAAGGTCTGTTCCCAAGGACAGTACAGCTTGGCTCGAGCCCAGCAAAGTTTCAAATCCCTTGTACAAATTCACGAAAAAAACGGTAAATTTTAGAAACGAGGTATAAGCGTTCAGATAAACTTATTAAACTTTGCGTTTCTGCTTCCAGGTTGGTTTACACCACCGAAAGAAGATGGTTAAGAAGAGTTTTAAGACTGTGCCAACAATAGACCTTCAATCTCCCTGTAATAAATTACAACACATCAAGTGATGCCTGTTTTTCCTCCTTTACTGTATTTTCTCCCTAGTACTGTCGAAATTACACTTTGGTGTATTAGTGCCTGACATCAAATTTATTGTAACCTTTGTTCTGTATAATTCAATCAAAATTGACTGACGTGCGTTTGATTGTTTTATTCTAACATGCAGCTGGTTAGGTAATCATTGGAGATGTGTAGCTTGCAGCAAAATGGTCCATAACAATTATAGTATCGGTATGTGTAAGGTTCTGTGATGGCTTTTGTTAATGAACTGCTTCGTTCTGTTCTGTTTTAATTAGGACCGTTTACTTGCGCTGTATGTAACTTGCGTGTAGCTAAAGTCGAACAGAAATTAGAGGTAACCAAAGATGATTAAATTGCATTAAGAACGCCGACTTCAGTTCAGGTGGAAGGTCTGGGTAATTTGCTGCACTGTGATAACTTTTCTAACGCTTTTGCTCCCAGAGTTCGTGAACTCGTTACGCACGTGGTGAAGATTGTAGGCCAGTATAGCAAAGCAGTGGCTCATTAATCGAAGGCCATCGAAGCACTTGCGCAGTTAGTAATTGTTTCGATGTGCAATTACTTTGTTAGAACTGTTGACAAAATTCCGGTTTCTTTGAACAGTATAGTGAATATGTGGACGTGAGAAGCGCTTTATTTAACAATGAACTCGAGTGTAATATTCTAAAGCAGTGATTAAATATACAATGGTTATTATATTGTACGTTTTTTGTGCCTGCTTATTGATAAGTTTTGTGATGTTTCATGTTATACTTTGTTCATTTCGTTATTTTACTCATGTAAAGATCTAAGGTTGCTTCCATTTTGAGTTGTAATCAATCACTTACTTTAGGACTTTTATAATAAAATGGCAAGGCAATCTTACATTGTCATATTCTAATTCTAGTTTAGTGTTATTATAATTACCTATTTTTTTAGTTATACCTATCACAGCAAGCATTTCAATAAATTATGTACAAAGCAGCACATCTTTGGTGTTATTTTTTGCCTAAACGTTGATGTTAATATTATATTTGTTGTTTATTTAACATTGTGTATGCAGCTACAGGGAACTATTCAGAAGAAATGTCCTGAAAAATTAATTTGCTATCTTAACTGTGACACTTGCGCTTTAGTGGCTGAAGGCTTCATTCACTTTATTGCATATGACTTTTTTTTTGCTAACATTGACTGACTTGGTTTTTTAGCTTCTCAGACCGAAAAGCTAAGCTCTGCACACCAAAAGAGATGGGTCATTCAGTGTTAACAATCATCAGCAAATTGTTATCTACAATAAGCCAAATGATATCAACTTTGATTTTTCACCATACATATTGGAATACAAGACCAACAAGTAAGATAGCATTTTAGTATTAGATTTTTCTTCTGTAGATGTCTGGTGCAACTGTGAATCAAATGTATAGCAAGATGATAATTCAATAATTACAATATTTACCTTAATTTATTAATCCTGTACTGGTTCAATTTTGGTGTTGGGGGGGGGGGGGGTAAAGTTAGGATAGGGCATTGAAATTTTGATAATGAGGCAATCATTGGTTTTGTCTCCCAACTTTACAGTTACCAAGCATCATAATCTAAATTAAAGTTGGTAGTGGCTCTCCCTAGAATTCTTCAGGAACATAAAAAAAGTAATTTTTTATTAATCCCTGGAAAAAACTTTTGTCAATAATCACTCTTAGATATTTAATTATCACTTTCATTCCCAAAAAAATATTAACCCAGTTGTAGTTGGGTAAAATATAGAAGAAGCAGTTTATTAGTACTTCTTTCACCTTCTCTCTAAACTAATCAACTGCATCATTCTGTTGGGGCTTTATTCTTAGGTACTTTTCTTTATATCTCCTTTTGCCTTTAGAGTGCAGATCTTGCCCAAGCATTTCAGTTATCCACCAGCATCTCTTCATGACTTTATTTCCTCTAATGTGCTCTAGTTGTAAAAAAAGCAGGGCTAGCATAGATTAGATAATTTGATCCATGGGTTGGGTATCCCTAGCTTCGCCTAGCTGTAATAGACCAGCTACAGATAAGAATAATGTCTTTTATTACATTGTAATTGTTCTTGGTTTTGATGCATAGTATTTAACTTTTTTAAGACCATTCTCAGGAACAACTCTCGACTCAAAACTTCATACATCCTCCAGTAGTATGGAATCTTAACACAGAACCAAACAAGAAAATTCAAAGCTCAGAAAAGATAAAATAAAGAGCAATACTTTTAAAGGAATCCTGAAAGCAAAACCAATAGAAGAAATAAAATAGATGGCTTGAACGCATAACAAGGATAAGGGAAGAGAAAACTATTCGAACCAAAACCTTATAAAAAAGAAGGGAAGACCGATAAGAACGTGAATATAAGTGAAAAGCGCAACAGAAAAACGTAAAATTAAATGGCATGAAGATGCAAGGCACAAGACGGTCTTACATCCGGAAAGGTAGAAAGGCCACAGGATTATAAGTAAGTATAATATATGCATAAGCAATAAAATTACCTATGGATAATGACTACTATGTAGCTAAGCCAAGCTGAAGCAATATAAAAAATGACGATCTCTTGCCATTGGTCCTGGCCACCTGATCATTGGTCACTTTGACAATAACATTCCTTAATAATGGAAGATGTGAAAACGTGAAGTACTTGTAAATTGTAAAGAGGGTGCCCTTGGATAATAAGTTGAAGAACACTTTTATGACAGAGTATCATTACATATATTAACAGATACATCGGCAGTGTGTTACAATGGTTGATTGAAAAAATATATCCTAAAAGGTTGAATAAAAATAGTCTGTATAACATTTCTCTATGGGGATTATCTTCTTTCATATTGTTCCACCGTGTCTTTCTAGGTCTTCCTCTTTTGTTTTTCCCTGGCATTTCAATGCTTATTGCGGTGCCACGAGTCTATTGTGGATTATAACTGTAGTTATTCCTGTGTCTTTAAATAATTCCTTAATCACTTCATTAGTTCTTTTCCAGTTGCCATTTTGTTTTTTCCAGTCCAGGTTTCACTTGCATATGTCACTGTGGGTCTTATTATTGTCTTTGATCCGTGAATATTTTATTTTTTGGTTATATTTTTGTCACTTAATATTCCTGCACATCTTGATCCTGCTGTAATTCCTCTCTTTAATTTCACTGTAACATTCTTTACCTGTTATTTCTGTACCAAGGTACACTGCACTATTTAATGGCATGGCTCTAACACCCTGCGAAGGAGCTCAGCCTGCAAACTGAGAGGTTGGAGCTCTCATATGTTTCACCTTCTTTGGTTTTGGTTAGTTGTATGAGTTTTGTTTAGTATTTCTAGATTTTGCATTGCTTTAAAGATGCTTTTCCTCTTTAAATTGTCCAGTAACATTGCATGGATTGTGATGTTTTCCTTGTATTTGCCGTAGCATAAATGATTTATTGTGATTTTCCATTTCTAAACTCCTGCTTGGTAGTTGTCTACTTTGTTTTTGATATCATCCTGTATTCTGCTGTTTTCTATTAGTTCAGCTAAAAATCTGTAAGTCACATTTAGAACTACAACAGGACGATAGTTTTCTGGGTTTTGTATGTTCCCTTTCTTGTGTATGAAATCAGGAATTGGTTGTATTTTCTTCAAATTTGTTTGATAAGTTTATAAAATATTTTTAAGTTCCTTATTTTATTTTTTATTTGTTCAATTACAATGTTGTTTTTACACTTATCAGATCTATTAATTCCTCTTCTGTTTGTTCCTTTTGTTTGCTATAAACTGCTCACTTGGTTTTTATTATTATCTTGTATTAGAGTTCTTGAAGAATTGTTTCCAGCTGTCTAGTATTTTTTAGTTTCTATGCAAATTTCTGATTTTTTTATTCTTTAAGCTTTTTTATCTTTATAATGTTCTTCAACTGACTAGTTTTTTTTATTAATCCTCTTTCGTTATTTCTTATAAGGTTTTGCATGTCGTTTCTTGTGTTATCTTGCAGCAGGAGACTACTAGACGACCATAGATACTGCTTAGGAATAGAAAATGGACTCTTTGCTGATAGGTACCATTTGTTGTAAAAAGAAAGTTTAGTTCGCAGAATAGCTTGTTCATATATTTACCATATGATCAGGTTTGAATATTTTTAAGTATTTGAAACGAATTCTTGAATTTTCTAGATCTAGAAACAGCGGAAGATGGAAGACAATAATAAACAATGATAAAAATATGTAATAATAAAGCGTAGCACACTAAAATAAACTAGAATATGGAACATTGAAGAATAAACAAAAAGGAAAAAGCAGGTCGAGTTGCCTACATTCTCAGAACTTAAATCTGTTTCACACACCAAGTATCTTGGGGCAGAGATCTTAATGAGTTGGGTTTTTGGATCTTGAAGATGCGGTTTGATTCCAAAAAACGGAATTCTAGAACTTCTAGTTGTGTCTGTGTTAGAGAGATACTGGATGAACAAAAAGGAAAAGAGCTGCAATACTATGATTCGAAAAAATTGAAAAGGTAAGTTTCAATAGTACATTCATGTCATCGGTATGTTTTAATTTGTTTTCCATTCAGACCAATTAAAAATTATAAATAAATTGGTAATAATTATTATGGCCTTTTTTCGGACCACCATGACCAAAAAATTAAGGACAAGTCGTCTGATAAGACTACTTTTTCAAATCAAAGTGGCGCTTAAAAATTGCTTTTTTTATCAAATAGAGATGAGAACTTCATTGTGTAGTTCTTGACAAATATTTTAACAATTTTTTTTAATATCGTACATATATTTTTACAAAAAAAAAATACAGATTTAAAATGTTCCATCTTTTACATGACCTGCGCGTTTTCGTGCCCTTTTCGTCTTTAATTGTCAACTAGAAGTTTTTAAATTATTGTTGTTTTGAAAGTTAGAAATTTCGATTTACAAATTTGGCAATGCTGCTTCTTGATGACCTTGTATATTAATATGAAAACTTTGGCAAACGCATATTTACGGCGTTATTGGATTCAAAGGGGGCCGCAGCGCATTTCGTTCTCGCACAACACTGATGAGGCCGCTCACAATTTCATTAGGGCGCCCCGCGGCCGTATCGGTCCTCGTTGCCGAACAGCTGTTGCAGGGTGTCAGCTGATTTGTTTATTATTGTTTTTTTATGCACGGCGATAATTCGGTTCATTGCATAAATCTACATAAATAAACGCCCCATAAACAAATTTATCAGTTTGAAGGTGAAAGCCCAGCGTACGTGCCGGCTCGGAAACGTCCCGCGGAGTTTTCTCTGGGGTGAAACAGCCGCCTCGTAGGGAATTTTGCGCCATCAAGTTTTGCTGCCAAGGTTTCGCACTTTTGCTTGTCCTGGCGTTTTTTGTGGAGAGTGTTGTGTATTAAGTGAATCTCTTGTAAAAACGATATTTTTACATATCTTCTATATATTACAATACTAAGAAGTAGATGAAGGTACGAGTGCGATCTTGATTGTTGTATTGTTCGCGGGTCGGATCAGTAAGACTCGAGCCAAGGAAATTACTGTTGGGGCTTGTCCTGAACTCTGCTTGTAGCGTTTACTTCATGCTTTATGCAGTTTACGATGTCACTGTGCCATAAACGTCGTCGACTAATTGCCGCCTGCAACTATGTTTGTTCAAATTTGACGCGAGCTCTATAAAAAATCGAAATAGGTTAAACCTGACAAGGGCATTTGTTGGTGAGCCTCTTGTTTACACTTCTGTAGCGTACTCGCTGCATTCTGGAATATTTTGAAATTTCGCCGTCCTTAACTGGCCCCCCTCTGCTTTCTAGCAATGCAGGCGGCATAGCCTTTGTAGCCCAAAATACAGGCACAGCCCGACATCTCTGTCAACTCGACTCTTATGTGACACTATGTTGCAGGATATATTATGCCCCGAAATCACAAAGAGAATAGCAAGTATGAGAATAATGGGTCGAACCGGAAGAGCCATACATTCATGTCTCCGGAGGACCAGGCAGCCGGAAAGAAGTCACTTTGGACAGAACTGGAGATAACAGGGACTATTCGCAACCTGAGCCCCAACCTGTTTCGGATGACTCACCTCACGGGTCTCTATTTGAAACACAACAGTCTCCAGAGATTGCCACCTGATATTTGCCAGCTTATCCATCTGCGGACGCTTGATGTCTCAAATAATAAGCTGCGTTCACTGCCGGCTGAACTCGGAGACCTTATTCATCTCAGGTACGACTAGTTCTCCTTAGTTTAGAGTCTTAAATAGAATTTGCCAATTGGTGTTACTCCGTATTTTTATTTGGTTTGTTAAATTTGAAGTACTTCATTATATATAAATGTTAGTTTCTACCAGTGCATGCATTTGCCTCATTGTTAGTTGACAATCTCATAAGTCGATTTTATGCCTAAGTTTTGTGCAAACTTGCCAAAAATCTGAAAACAGTAAGTTACTGACCGTTGGAAGTGATGTGTTGGGCAGTGGCGCTCCCAGATGGGCGGCTGCGGGGCTGCAATCGAACCAAATTCACGATGTGTCTCTGCGACAGCAGTAGCCAATGATTTGCTTTTCAGGGCAAACGTGTTTAGGGCGCGCCACTGCCAGTTCCCCGGAACATTACTTATGTTGGTGCTCGTTTCAGCCCAAACGTAACTAATAGAAGTTAGTCGCTTCCATTCCCAACTTCACCCTCTTTGCCTCTAGATTTATAATGACACGCACAGACTCCCTTGTAGGCCCAAGCCCCCTCCACTGCCCCACTCCTTCCTTCACATGTAAGTCCGCTTTTACCTGCGAAGTGCGCACTAATGCTATGCTGTTAACATTGGGGAGAATGCGGGCGCCTAACAGTTTTTTTTCTGCAGGGAACTGTTGTTGAGCCATAATTTCCTACGCATCCTGCCATATGAGCTAGGCAAGTTGTTCAACCTTATCGTACTTGGGCTTCATGGCAATCCTCTCAATAAAGACATCATGACCCTGTACAGCGAACCCAATGGAACTCATAAGCTGCTAACATATATGTTGGACAATCTTCAAGGTAGGATGTGACTTTTAGATTTATTTCATTTGATGATAATGATGATTGAGTTCTGTATATAGAATACTAATTTTTAACAGTTAAAAACAAACTAAGATAAAGATAATTTGATTTGGAACATGCGAAACATTTAAATTTCAGTAATGTGTAAACAAAGTTTTGGGGATACAAGTGTTTATAATTGGTACTATGGGTATTTTTGATGTTTTTCAACATATTTAATGTGACTACTGATTTATCTAATTTTTATGCTTTTGTGTCATGCTGATGATCAATTATATGTTTCGTCTTTTTGTTTGTTGGTTTTATAGTTCAAAATCACAATTCTCTACGAAGCTGCCGTCTAGATTACCAGAGCAGTTAGCTCTCTAGAATTGACCATTTTTGCTCACAGTTTAGTCAGGTAACTAACTATTACTGAGATAGAAATGCGATGTGTGGTTCTCTTATGTGCCTCAGTTGGGATGTTCAAAGCTGCACTTTGGAAGAACTTTGTTCTTTAGTTCAATCAACGTAAACATCTCTAGATTGTGAGTTTATAATATGATATTGGTATATTAATAAACAAAAAAATAACCTATAGATTCATAACTATTCATAACATAATTAAAATACAAGTCTTTCTAACGAGTTCAAGTGAGATGATGGAGATAAATGTTTATTAAAGTTAGTAGAAGCACGCTGTGACTAGACATAAGTTTTTATATGACACGAATTCATAAAATAACAGTTTAGCAACAGCTTAGGAAATTCGTGTAACCTTGGACATTTTTGTGTTCAAATCGTTGAGGCGTTTCATATGAGATTTGATTTGCATTCAGTGCATGGACTAACAGTAGCATTTCTTTGTTTCTAATTTGTTGTTAGGAACCAGCGATGCGTTGTTTTAGTTGGGGAATTTTTAAATTAGTGACTTGACCGAGGCATCGCTACCTTCACAATATTTATGACCGATTTAGAGATGAATCATTGACGAGTGAACGACATTTGACTTGTGCGATGCGAACTGGATGAAGAGAAGCGAGATGCTGATGAGCATTATAACTTTGTGCCATGTCATTTTATTTGGGTTCTCTTAGCTGTCTTCTTATGAAACTTAAGAAAGGAACCGGAGAAGGATTCAAGATTAACGTAGATTCAGAATTTAAGTTCAAACCGTTCATTATTTGGAATGGCTTAGGTGATTCGGTTTATCGAAGCCTGAACATTGAAGACTTTGTTGTTGATTTGCTTTGCGACTTTGTCTTGAATTTTCCAGTTAGAATTGTGTGTACTTGCATTAGCTTATGTATTACACCAACTGTAGTTTCATATTTTTAATAATAGCTGAGTTATGGTATTGGTATTAAAAAGCTTTTTGCTAATTTCCTCAAGTGGCCAATGGAATTAAATGTATTTTTATTATTAAGAAACATAAAGAACCGTCCACTGAATTGAAGTTTTCTTTTTTATTTCTAATGCAAGTAAAAAAAATTACAGTGGCACCACCGTGATATAATGTATTTCTTCCAATACTTTTGCTATCAACTTTTACTGCATATGTTTTGCAGATTACAAATTAACTATTTGCCAAGTGGTAATATTTGGGGTAACATGGTTGTTGATTCCTAAATATGATCGGGCAATATTAGCTGACCTACTTTACTTTAAGGATCAAAAATTTGTGTTTGAGTTACTTACTATGATTGTTTGATATCAAAGATAGCAATTTGGAATTTATAAGTACATTACTTTTTAATGTAACTCCCTATAACTTTAAGTCATCTGCAACGTTCCTCCAGGTCTTGAATCTTTATGGAAGCAGGTTTCTTTGAGGTGCAAAATACTACATTGTACTCTGTATCACCTCTTTGGCCCAAATTCTTGTCCAACCAGGAAAATTTTGAGTTTTGAAAAACAATTGTTAATTCATAGGTCATTCGGACAAATAACGTTTTTCTGCGATAACTGCCTTTAAACTCTCCGTGCATAGTTTTCAGGAGAATTCTTTTTACATTACAAAAGTATAACTCAAACACCATTCCAACAGGTGGCAGCCTTTTGAGAAGTCGACTCACCTTATCTGTCCCCTTGTTTGCTGTTTTGTTGGTTACAAATTTGTACGCATTTGTAATTAGCTGACGTTCACATACTAATCTTATTTTGCCCTAAAGAGTTAAGTTTTGATATAATTTGTTATGCAAAATAAATTCTCTTAGTTAAAATCTCTATAGCCTCTGCTAATTCATACATTTTCATTTGTTAGTCGGCTGAAAACCACATCATGATTTTTGACCCAACAAAATTGCTTTTGGACCTCTGAGTGAGCGCATATTCGATGCTTGTCCTACCATACTTACATTCATTTGTTTGTCGAACTGTTTCCTAGGAAGAACCTAATGTAGCAAAAATTCGTTAAATGGTTTTTTCTTCAAAAAGGATCGTCATGAATTTTATCTACTTTGCATTGTCACTCAAAACGCTTATTTTAACCAACTGTCAAGCTATTAATTATATTTATCTATAAAAATGATCTTTTTATTTCATGTACAAATATTACTCTTGTTCTTTATGAGCATGTACTACTACTCATCTATTTCAAATCCATGTCAAATTCAAAAGTTTAATTTTGTATAACAAGATGTAGTGAAATTAGACAATATTCTAAATAAGATGTATCTTGTTGTATTTAACATTTTTGTCATTATTTTGCTTAGTAGTTAAAATTGAGTTAAGTAACTTTTAAAACACTCCAATAACTACTACATATGTCATAGTTTAGTGATCAGGTATTAAAATATCCATGGGGGGTGAAGGGTTCAAAACAATATTCAGCGTTTTATAAAAAATAGGGAGCATCCGTTTGGTTTGTCTTTGGAAATAATAAAAGTCAATAAGGCAGTTCTTCAGCAGTTATACTTCTGTTTACTATGACTCCTTGAGCAAAAGCTGAGTAGATGATAGTTGTTAGTTCTGTGCATCAACAGTTATACTGCACGCCTTACATTCATAACTTAACTGCTAAAATAGTTAGTAAACAAATTACATATTTTTTTACCAGTATCTGCTGACATTCTCAAAGTATACATAATTAGAAGTAGTAGGTTTTCTTTTACTTGATTAATATGGTTCCGAATATGTTTCATATGGGATGATAGCAAATCTTCTAACTCAGTCATATAGCCTCAAGGATCGAAAAGGTAGTCGTTTTTATAGTTTCCTTAAATTTTTCTTTAACCTTTTAATGTTTAAGAGGTTCTTTTAGGTGTCGGAGTACCAACTGGATAGAAATGCAAGATTGGAAATGATAAGGTGTAGTAGACCAAAATGTTCATTTTTGATTCAACAATGTTATGATTGCATTTAGGAAACTTATAACACTAGGTTAGATAACAGCAATTGTGTTCAATGTACTCATGGGGCGGTTCTAGTCTACATGTGGAAGATTAAAATTAAAAGTTTGCCGCTAGGATATATCATATTCAAATGAGTATGATTATCAGAGCCGTACCATTATTATTTTCTGTCTTACAAAAGGCAATGTGGGTAACCTTTCGAAAATGTTTATGGAAGCTCAGTTTGAGAGAGGTCGATTTTTTCTTGTTTTAGAACTCCCAACCACATAATTAGAAAGTTTATCATTATGCAGCTGACCGATAAAATCAGTCTCATCATAAGTTGCTTTGAGAACGTTCAACAGAACATTTTTAGAATGGATTTGTTGGTTATTCACCTTGATAATTAGCTCCTCCATTTACAGCAAAACATTAGTACTGGTAGTTTTGCTAATACCAGGATTGCTTCCTTCGGGAATCTCAATTCAATTCAGCGATGTAAGCTTATCAGTCAGTGTTTTCATCATGGTCATTGATGATGACCAGAGTCACAAGTAGAACAGATCAGTTTCAGTATTATTATTATTATTTTATTAGCATACAGTTGAACTGGCACAATTTAAATGAAAATATTCCAAACAAGTCACCTTGGTAGGCCTCATTAAAGTTTTTAATCTTCAAATGACGGTTTACACTCTTTGGTGCACTAATTTATTTTATATGTAAATACACGACTTGTTCAGGTGTTCTCTTATTCTCTAGGAACAACTGTGAATATGTACTGGTTATATCCACAATAATTCTTCCACGAATTTGGTAGAAAAACAAATGACTGCGCCAAATGCTTTAGAAGCATCAAACTTAGCATAATAAAGTAAATATTTTTCTTTAAGTCAGTTATTTTTGGTCATGATTCTCAAAGTCCTGCATGACCTGATGTATATATGTACTTAAAGAATTAGGAGTTCAGCTGATTAATTACAGATTCTTAAGTCACTCATAATCTTTAGATTGCATCAGACAATTTTAAAGTAATATAAAGTTTATATGAGATTAAATACACATTAACATCATCCATCTACCGTAGATTAATCTGAATCATTCTCAACTGTTGTAATTTTGGAAGATTGTTTTACGAGTACTACCTGTAATACAATTTATCAATTTATTTATTTCTTGTATAGTTTGTTTCTCATCCATATCTACAAACCATTGTTGATAGTGCAGTATGTTAAATTAGCAGTATGAATAAATTTAATATGTGTGCTGCATTTATTCATCACCATAACTATTAGCCAAATGTGAAATAGTAGGTATAAACCTTGTTCCCATAATTCACAGTTTGTAGGCCAACAATTTGACTATTATTGCTAGATTTTACTGCGTTTTTATTTTATCAAAAATGACCTTATTTTAACGATTTATTCAGGCCGGTTTTATAGTTTCTAATCGCGAATCTACGCATTTCCTTCTTCATTGACGCCATTATGTACTTTTTGCAATGGATATTTTATCTGAATCTGAAGAAATTATAATAAAAAATTTAAATAATTGAGATGACAAAAGTGAATTACCTGTTGCTGTCAGTCTTAACACATCAACTTATTTTGCATTTCCATTTGGAATTCATGTACTTTCTTCCTTGATCTTTATTTTGTCTTTTTTCTTCATAGTTGAACAATTCCTGTAACGTCACACTACTGTAGTGACCAAAATGACCTCTTTCTTATAGCAAAGTATTGATATTGAGTTCTTTAACAGCTAAGAGTTGTGCGTCCATTGATATTCATTTATGTATGGTGCTTTCTACAGCAACCCTTGTATGTACATATGTCAGTAGTGATAGGCAGTGGGCAAAAAGTGCGAAAGGAAAAATTTTAGCTACAACAAATTTGCAGCTGAGGTTTCATGTGTTTGGTTTTTTTAATGACTATGTATAAAGAGCATCAAGCTTGTAGGCGAACTGAAGCATTTTGCTGCAACTATTTGGTTTTATTTTAAAAGCAAACACTTGATGATTCCATAGATAAGTAATAACACCCCTTCATAGAGAGCATTTCAAGCTTATAGAAATTATATAGCTTTGTGGTATACTTTACCTGCTAATACAATGGAGGCAAGACTTTTTAAAATACTCCAGTGATTGTATTATAATGAGGCCGTAAACACAGGAGTCATTTCCTCTCTAGTTTCCGAGCAAAATATGAACAACATTTATTTTTCGCGTAGTTTACGCTTTAGCTTGAATGTAACGGGTAGGCTGGAAGCACTGCTTTCTAAACTAGTGAAGATGAAATCTGTCCTTCCAATAATTAATTCAAAATTCATTTATTCTTCACTCACTCTTGCGTTACAAAGTTTTTTTTGGTGTGTTGGCATTGGAAGTTTAGTTGATGTACTTTAAAGTCATCTTAACGAGTATAAATATCACATGTGCAATCAGGATATCAAAATATAGTTAGCAAACTATAACTAGTGTTTTCCGATTGTTTCAGGTAATTTTTCTGTTTTATTAATTGATTTTTCAATAAGTCATTTTGGTGGAATAACGTAATTTGTTTGTATGTCTTGCTCCATAAGTTTTATGGTGTTACATAGTATTCAAACTCTTAAGTACTTTCACACAATATTTTCAGGGTTTATTAAACAATTATTGATAATTAGAAATAAAAATGATTTGCTCCAAACTTCTATAGAAGCCCGAGTCGTTAAGGCCAATTTTCTATCGTAAAGTTGCTCATTGAAGCCGTTAAGCCCAATTCAAAGAAACAATGCTGATGAACGGGATATTTTTTTGAGCTAATCTTCTAAATTGACCCCCCAAGTTTTACCAGAAGGCCAATCCTCTACTTTACAAATGAGACATGTTATTTGAGTGAATTTTACTTTGTGTACCAATGCCGAGACTTACTGGAAGGTCTAAAAAAGGAGAAATGTTACTACACTTAAAACATTTTCTTGGTACACAACAGTCCCAAGTTTTTCACAAAAAGGAGTATCGGTTTCTCTTTGATTTTTCTCTTTTACCCCCCCTCCCCACCCTCCCTCCAAATTTTTGTAAGCAGCAAGTTCTAGGTCTTGACTGATAAAGCGAGACATCAAAGTTTTAAAAATTACATTTTTTGAAACACGTATTTTGCTTATGAGGAGGATTTTGTTTAATTCTAGCACTTATGACTAGCTGCTTAAGCGGATTAAATGCAGTGTTATAGATCTTTGACTGTCTTTGACATCTCCAGTCTCAGCAAATAAATTCATGGTCAGATAGATACATAAACACACCACTAATGCTGAGAAGTTGTAATCTTATAGATGACACTTTCTCTTCAACAGTTATGTAGCTTATATTAGATCTCTTATATCACTCTTTATTGTTAAACAACAAAAATATTTTGGTAAACTTTTAACTTTCACAATTGGCAATCAACTGTGTCATGCACATCTCTATACTATGTAAAGCAAGGTTAAGTTTGAATATTAAGTACCACACATAATTGTACTAAATAATTTTTGTGTATATAGTGTGCAGGTAGTAATTTGATTTGTAAGTGACTGTAAATCAGCTCCATTTTCATGTTTGTGAGAAGTTTATTGTTGGTTGGGTAGTTGATTTTCGCGAAATCATATATGTGTATCATGCTTATTTATGCTAGTATATGACGTGTTATGGCAATATTGCTTTTTTAATTACGACTTTAAATAACATACATACATAATGCTTTTTTTTCCTTGTCTTTGTAAAGACCATCCGGCCACATGCTATAGTTGTTTTAGGTATCCCTATTTTCAACTTTGTTGTTCTATATCTTTCTTGGACACACAATTTCTATCTCTTGCTATTTGAATTTATTTTGTTTGAACAACTGTAAGCAACTTCTCTTCACTTTTACTTATATTTGTGTTACTTTAAGCCTCCTCATAGCCTTTCCATTTTGCAGAAATCTTGTTTTGTATGCCTTAGATTCCTTTTTGCTTGTTAGTACTTTTCTCATTTTAGTATTATGGGATGATTTTGTTGTTGCACTGTTTCTTATTACTCCTAAACATTTTACACTTTCCGTATTTTTAAAGCCCCTTTCAAATCCATGAAGAATATGTTCAATTGTTTTTCATATGCGATTACTTTTTCACTAAATTGTTTTAAAGTGAAACTTATTTAGACTCTTCTGTTTAGTGTAGAGTTACACTAGCTGCCTTGTAATGGTTGTTACAGTTTCTCAGTACACTGAGTAATGATAGCTCTTGGTAGTATTCAAAATTAGGGCTTGGAAGTACATCCTTCCTTTCTGCGGTTTTGATTATCTTGTACAGAAGATATTTTAAAAGCTTCAGTTTAGTTTCCTTCTATTCATTTTCATTGCTCTCTTATTTTCATCATTTGTAATGTTTTGTCGCTTGATTTGGAAATCGCATTCTTATATGATTGTTTGATTTCTTTTATCTTTAACTCACTCAAATGATTTTTTCGTTTTATGGAACGTTTTGAAGCTTTACGTTATTTTGTTGTTTGACTTTATGATTTTGCCCACACATCTCTCTGCATCTGAGCTACCGGCTCTTTTATTATTCTTCACTTTTTTTATTTTGTAGTGTCTATTATTCAGATATACTTTTCATAGTAGTTTATTTTTTACTTTTTTGTGAATCACCATATCTATTTTTCTATAAGGCTTTAAAATTATTGAATAAATTTAGCTACATCACTACTTTTCGGTTATATTTTCGTCTTTTGTGCAACTTAAGGTTTTTAGGTATTGTTTCTTTTATATTCTTACAATTATTGTCAAAGCATTGTTAATATAATATAAACTGTTTGTATGGTTGCGATGTAACTTGGCAGCCAATTGGAGTGGACTATAATATGCGTGCCTGAATGAGGATTGGGTGGCCAGGGTGCGAACTAAACACTGGTGAATGAGCACATGCAATGTGTTTGCAAATGATTGAGCAAGTAGAGTAGCAAATATGCATTAAAAAATTGATTCATCTGCAGAAGTTCTTTGGAAGATTCAGAAGGCTTTTGGGAACAATGCAATAAGAGAGGCGCGGATGAAGACATGGCACAAATGATTCAGAGATGGCCGGGAATCTGTTGAAAGTGACACAGGTTCTGGAAGACCGGCAATAAGTAGAACATCAGAAAATGGTTCCAATTAATAAGGATTTGCGACTGACAGTCCGAAAACTAAACGAGCTAGAGATCTTGGCTTGAAATATGTCGTGGCCACCCTATAGTCCATATTAGTCTCATTGTGACTTTTGGCTGTTTCCGAAACTTAATCAGTTTTGAAAGCGACGAATTTCAGGCCGTTGACGACGCAGCACACGCGATTCCTACACAGAACTTTGTAAAATGTTTTGAAGAGTGGAAACGGCACTGAGGGAAATGTTTGAGATTACAAAGTGTTTGCTTTGAGATCAATCTCCCTCCCCTGAGACTATGTACAATGTATCATTTTTACTAAATATATAGACTTTATTATTGTGACAGTATTGGCTCTATCCTTTCAAGAAAAATCACATATTAAATTTTCTTTCATAATCGGTTTGTTTTAATTATTATACAGCAAATTGCATGTGCAATGCAAGCACTAAAGCTATTGGACATAGCTAAGCTGAGGAAAATAATTTTCACTGTTCGATATGAATTCCTTCACATTTCTTTTTAATTTTTATGATCTCGTGTAAGTATTTTTTTGTAGTTAATTGGCAATTAAAACGTGGATTTTGTTTTTATTGCCGTTTTTATAGCTTTTTTATATTCTCTTTACCGGTTTATTTGCTTAACATTTTATTTTTAGAATACTTATAATGTGAATTAAATTGGCATTTTTAGTCTTATTGATAATTATACTGTGTATGAGAATCTATGTACTGTAACTGAACAGAGTATGCTAGATATGACATATTTCTACAGTTGACTGAAAACCATTGTTTATATACATTTTATTTACTTAATTAGACATAATTGTGCTACAAATGTATATATACTTTTCCAACCATACAAAGCAATTCCTTTGTTTATCTCCTCGTACCCATTGTTTTCTTCTGCACATTATCTAGAGATAATATTGACTATTATTAGATACATTTATGGTACTTTATTCAGGCTTTATCAGCAATTTTTATGTTTGTATTCTTTTATCAGTTTATTGTGTTTTATATCGACGCATATGTTTATAATTATCAATTTATATTGGGTTAAATAACTATTTTCTTAATTTTAAGATTGTATTCCAGTCATTTGATAATTTTAATTGAATTTGATAACATTTGGACATACTGCACTGCTCGTATGTACTAAAATAAGCAAAATGTGTTTAGCAACCAAATATTATTTATCAGTTTTAAGAGTTGGTGTGTTTTGTCGTAGCAGTTTATATGAACTCGAAAAGTTATAGATAACAAGCCGTGCTTGGCCAAAATTTATTTTTCCCCTGAAATTATCATTGTTGTAGTTCTGCTTTTGAGATTATCCAAATTAATTGCTGGCCATGATAACGCAATTTTTGACGCACAAGGTCAATCTCTGGTGAGTACAGTATTGCGTCCTAGAGACTTGTGCAACCTATCCAATGTTGAGATATTATTGTTGGCAAATGAAGCTATATAAACTTTAAGTTGTAAGGAAACCCAGCTTTCCAGAATTTCCAGGTATGTTTCATTTTCAAGTAGGTCAATCATAGGCGGTTCATAAACTTTTTAATTTTTACAATCTTTCAAAATACTTTCTGTTACACTATGCACTTCTGCATTCTTCTAAAGCAGTCCTCGAACCAACTCTTTCATGTTTCCTCAAGAATTTGAATGCACTCGTCACTCTAGGAAATTAGAAGGATCTCTTCATTAGAAAACTTTATTTTGGGTTCTAGTGAGCACAGCACAAAAATAAAACGAAGTCCTGTTGATAAAGCAAGATGTTCCATTTTCAGTCTTCGGTTAAAGCATGAAGTATTCAAAGAGAACAAAATCATCTCACTTACATGTGGTCATGCAGAATGGTATAAATAGCCAGTGCGGGAATGTGCAAATACTCTTCTGTTTGGCAACGTTACATGTATGTCGGATTCGATAGGTGACTGAAATTTCCTTTCTGAAACTCCAAATACCACCTACATATGATTGTGCAATGAGGATAATCGTATCACAATACAGATCTTCAAGCACTAGCCAACATTTAAACTGTATCGCAAAATCATATGGTATTCTGTTTCTGACTGAGATGGCATTGCCACAGTTCAGGAGCTATCAACACTCGGAGATTCTGCTAGTTACAGTACAGGTTTAAACCTGTCTCAACACGCTCGAATTTATCACAGTGACACCATCGCTTACGTCATGTTGCAAAACTTAATTAGTATGCTATGTATATTCTTCTTTGGTCGTTTTTTTCCCTGGCCATGGTCTCTATTGTATTATTTTACTGTGCCACTCTCTTTAGATCTTACTACGTGTTCTGCATAGTTCTATTTAAATTATGTTACTCTAGCGATTAAGTTTGTTGTTCCTATTGTTTGTCTAATCCATTCGTTTCGTTTTCTGTGTCTTATTGTGATATCTAACAGATTTCTCCATGGTTCTTTGCACAACTTGTACGTCATTCCTTCACCCTTCTTGTTCCTTCTACAATTTTTTATTCATTAGTGATTTTTCGTGGTTTCTTCTTTTCTTTGTTTTCATTTGTCATTATAATATCGAAATAATTAAAACTTAGAGGATAGTATTTATATTAATTTATTGGTTGTTCAGTTTCATTTTTATCACTATTAATATTAAGTTGTTGAGTTTTATGTTGCTTTATATTGTTTTATTTAGTAGACCGTAGTATTTCTCGAATTTTTTGCTTTTATTAGTATTTTGATAGTCTTTTTCGGTGTTTTATTATATTTTCTTGTTCTATTTTATTTGTTTGATATGTTTCAGTAACTGAACCATTATGTGATCTAAAAAAACTGCAGATTTACTGTTTATTTGTTTCTCTTCTACAGATACTTCGTACTTTGGTACGATTTATAATATTTTGCAATTTTATAGTACTTTTAATTCTCCGAATCTCACAGTGAAACGGAGCCAAACACTACTTCTTATTACGTTATATCAATGCATTGCAGTGATATGGACTTTTCTTTTTTAATGTAACTATAATTGTGTAGGGATGTTGTTTTGCACAATATGTGGTTGGCTTATAAGATCGGAAGTAGTCTATACTTACAAGTATCTCTAAAATTTTATTATGTCTTTCGCTTAATATCTGATATAAAATACAAATCTATAAGCGACAATGAAAAGTTACTTGATCATATTTATTCTCGCTGGTTGTTTTTATTTTTTAGTAGCAGTATTCATTTATGGGTAGAACCCTAGCCATTTCGGAAAGGTACTAAGGATTTTCTTATTGTTACTCACTTACTTTTTTTCAAAGAAACATTAGTTTTGTGACAAAAATAGTCATGTGGGAAAATTAATAAGTACGGAACATTTTTAAAATACTCTATTTTTTAGTCTTCTCTTTTCATTTTTAGAATAATGAATTGTGATTTGGAATGAATGGAATGGAATGGAATGTTTATTGACTTACAAACGATTTTGTAAATGGTATCTGGGTAAATACCAACACAGTTGTACCTGCTGACTCCTCATGTTACTATAGAATACCGTTTGAACTTACCAAAGGTTACAATGTGGCGTGGGATATCAGTATTGGGTACCCATCCTAGGGCCATTCTATTTTCATCAAATTATCAGTAGTGATGTTTACTTAAACATACTGCAGGAATCCACCAATCCATGCGTCGAAGAGCTGTTTGGTAACGAAATTTAGTTTCAGCAAGATTGAGCGCACTTCCACTACCATCGTGATATAAGGACCTACCTCGATGCGACTTTTGCGAACAAATGTATTCCAGTACTCACTCTACTGTATGATCTTCTGACCTTTTCTTGATATGTGATATAATTTGATTTCATTTTAGGAATTACAGAGTACATATTTTTTATTATTGCCATAAAGCTTTTTGTATACATTTTGTGAGATAATTAAATGGGTGCGTTTGTAACATTTAGAAAGTCAACTGGCAAAGTGCAAGTAACTGTCTTTTATTAACTGAATTTCAAGACTTATATGATGAATTTAAAAGAACTTTTAATGTCTCTATAATGGAAAACTAGTGCTTTAAAAAGAATGTGAGTATTCTATAGATGTAACATTTCTGAACATATATTTCTTTGGATGATAAGAAAAAATTCAATTGTTCTAACAACAGATATATGACATTATTAATGGGATGTTTTTTGCATTTAATGTTGCCATAAACACTATTACAATATCTAGCCTACTTTTGCTTCACACTGCATTGAGTTTTCCATTACTTTGGTTGTGATTGCCACTTATTAAAAGTTTCGTTCCACTTTCGTCTATATTTTCCTTATTTAACCTAGCGGCGGGGTGATCAAGAGAACTATTGTATTGTCAAGAAAAAGACCAAAGAATCAAGAAGTGAAAAGGGAAATAAAGAAACAGTTCCTTATAAAAGAAGTAGACCAAGAACTGTGAGTGAAGAAATATCTCCAATTAATAAGAAAAAGAAACAAACGCAAACGATCATAAATACTGGGCGGAGTACAAAAAAATTGCAAAAAACATAAGCAGGACAAAAATTGGAGCGCACAACTGCAGTGGAAAAGGAAAAAGAACGGATAGCAAAAATAAGATAGTGATTTGGGAAACGAAAAACAAAAAAATAATGCGACAGAGCTTGCAACTAGGAATGTCAACACTATCTTTACAGTAGAAGAAAGAGAAATAAATAATAATTTATTACACTATATATAAAGACAAAATAAACGTAATACAGTAGGCTTCTTTGTAATACCAAGAGAAAGAAAAAACATAGAATTTAAACCAATTAGTGGAAGATTGAGAGGGAAATGATAAAATACAACAATAATAAACTTATATACACCTACAGAAGCAATCGAAATTGAAGAGAAAGATAAGCCTTAGGAAGATTTTTATAAACATGATACATTAATACTAATAATAATATAATTAATGTTTAAACCTAAAAGGAATATTTGAAGTCGGAAGCAAACACGTTGCTTACTAGATTATAAATGATGATGGAGGGGTAACAAAGACGGTAATGAATTAATACTGAATTGGGATAGAGTTCATCCATGCAAGATATAAAATTATATGGAAATATCCAGGAGCAACTATTGAGAATCTCATATGGCATTTTAATATAAAAACAAGAGTAAAGAAAGCTTAAAGGAACCAATGCAGATAGTGACCATTACTTTTAATTATAACAATATTCAGAAAATAAATATGAAACATAAAAGGGGTGCAGAAGAAATAGAAACATTCATCAACAGTGGGAGAACACGAGAAGAATGATTAATAGAATATGAAAAAAACAAAATCTAGTATGACAAATAGTGCTTAGAAATGGCAAGAAAGTGACTAAATCAAATGAAGTAAGGAGTATGAAGCAATACAAAATAGTCCGAATGAAGCAACAGAAATGCATAGAGAAAGAAAGAAGAATAATGAAATAGAAAAATCGAAGAGGTCGAAAAAGTTAGAAGAAATAATAACAGCAGAATATTCTTTTACAGAAGAAATGGAACAGAGATGAAGGCTAATATTAAATAGAGACGGCGGAACATTAGAAAAAGAAGAAAATGAGGTTGTGAGAATTTTGAACAAATATTTTGAAACTTTGCTGAATGAAGGACAAGGAAATTTAGAGGAAGCAAGAGAAGACCCAGGTGTTGACAATATAAAAATCGAATTAATAAAATGTGCAAAACATTCAAAATTTGAAATACGGATAAATGCCTCGCGAATGGCATACTGAAATATTTGTACCACTACATAAGAGGAAAAGTACAGATGTACTACATTATTGAACATCACCTATAAAGTTAAGGCTAAAATTATGTAAAAAGGACTGTAAGAGTATGCATAAAATACATTTGGAGATTGCCAGCAAGATTTTAATATAAGTGTGTTAGAATACATTTTATAAAAAGCTTCTGAATTGAATATTTATCTATATATAATTTTCAGGCGTGTAATTCAATAAAAAGGGATGAAACCAATTAGGACTACCAGACTAAATGAAGGAAACTGATAAATATGACATTGAAGAATAAAAAATGCAAAAGATAAAATCAGAAACAGTACAAATAAACAAGACATTAAACAAGGAGTATCAACATTTTTAGACGAAATTACGAAAAGAATAAACTAATAATTAGTAGCAGATATAAAGCAAGAAGACATCATGGATTAGGTCGTGAATCTGCTTCTATTTCTTTCCATCTTTTCTTGGGTCTTCCCATATTTCTTTTTTCTCGTGATTTAACACTTGTTTTGGAATCATTTCATCTATTCTTCTAAAATTATTTGTCCCTGTATTTTATAACTTCATCTTTTAGGGAATATATATTTAAGTCTTCTCTGATTTGCTAGTTTTGCATTTTTTTCCTTGTACATATCATTTCTGCTATTTAAATTTGTTTTTCTTTTTTCGCTCTCACCTAGGCTTTGTTGCTATATGACATTACAGGTTTTGTATAAGTTGTGCTTTTTAATTGTTTCACAAATACTTTGGAATTTGTTTATTATATTTATCAGGTTTATAAAAGAACGAAGTAATCAAAGGAGAGCAGGTCAACATAACAAAATGGAAACCTTTTAGGGAGCGAACAAGAGGAAAGTCAAGACAGAGATGTTGAGTCAATATAATGGAAGATTGCGCGAAATGATAGTTGTGGAAAATATGAAGTGTATTAAGCTACACAGAAACGGATAGGAAATAAGAAGAAAAATACCATTTGGACAACTGCAAAAAAACAAAACAGATTTAAGGATTCACACATGAATGTGGCCATAATTCTATGGATTTTGTGCTAGGAACAAGTGGAATAGACAAAAACTATCAGCCATATGTTTGTTTATTGGACTAAAAAATTGTTTAATGGAATAGTGTCATGAAAGACTTGTTTAGAAAGTTAAGACCATAACTGCTTGAATTAAATGAAATTCTTTTCATACTCAAGAGCTTCTCTTTCATGAGAAGGTTTGTTATTTTGCATTATTAAAACAATTGCCAACAGATACCTTAAAGAAAGGCAGGAGAGAAAAATCAAAGAGATTATTGACTAAGTAAATAAAAATTTTACATTAGAGGAATCCTTGGATAAATAAATGGCAGAGTGTATGGAGGGTTGCTTAAAAAAGCGTCTTACTTGGTGCCAAGGGTTCAAAGAAATCAGCAGTTTGAGTGGATTGGTGGGGAGTCCATAACGATGGAGCAATTGGTATTACATGCTTTTTCGTAGTGAATCTTTCAGCAAGATTCTGTACTGGCCTACAAAGTGAAGTCAATTTAGACTAGCTGAGCAACGTTTCATTTTTTAAAAGTCAGTGATTGGTCTCCTGGTAGTCTAGACCTCAATTCTTTGTATTATAGGCGGTTTTAAATGACTTAAAAAGACGTTCAAGCATTAATTTTTCGAAGTGAGCCCTCACAACCATATTTAACAACTTTCCGATGGACGTAAAGCATGCTGTCATAGAGGATTGGTTGAAACGTCTCAAGGCTTGTGTGGAAGATAAAAGTGGCTATTTTGAATAAATTATTAGTATTTATAATTGTTAATTATCGTTTAATAAATCCTGAAAATAATGCGAAAATACCCAATCATATTATATTGGTCTTTCTAATGAGACTACAACATATTTATGAGAATAATAAGTAAGTCTTTTTGTCTCTATAAATAGTTTTTTTATTGCTTAACAAGTTTTTTGTGTATTATATTTATATTATACATACTCCAGTTTATTAATCGCTTTAAATTTGTGTATGCAGCCAATTCAACATGTAAGGTGGGTTGTATAATTTTTTTATGGGAATGACAAATTTACAAATAATTATTTTTTTATTTTACTTTATTAATAAAGGTCTATGGTTATTTCTATATTTTAACTCGCAATATTTAATAACATTTTTATTAACGTAATTTTCTTGTGTAGTTATAAAATTACATTTGAATCGTTTTTTCGTGACGCTCTGTTAAGTTAATGAACATGAAGAACAGTTTTATTGCCGGCTCATGATAAGGTATGTACGGTACACATGTACGATTTGATCTCATTATTCCATCACGCCTGCGTAATTAGGAGGGGTGCTCTACTTGTTGCATTCCGCCCTAATGAGTTTTGTTATGGCAGCGGTCGTGCTATTTATCAAGTTCAATTGGTTTGTTCTGGATGCCCTTCCCTTTTTGCGGGTATTTTTAATCGAACCCGGCGACTCATTACCGGTACCTTCACTTATAACAGCAAATTTGTCGACTTGCTTCTGTTGCTGCGGTCGAACCTCGGTCTAATTTGAAATTAATGTTCCGGAGCTGGAATTAGCGTTATTCTATTTGCAAAATGCGCCCAGCTTGTGGCTGGAGTCATTAATCCACAGTTAAAATTCCCGTGCTGGTGGTTCATGGAGGAAAATGATGGAGTGCCTTGTACTGCAAAAGTTTGCAGCCGAAAAAAGTTGCACTGGATCGCGGCCTGGAAACGGCCGCAATGAAATTAATTTTAAACTGGTTTCTGCTCAACCCGGAGATGAATTCGAGACCTTACCGGCGCGGGTGAAATCGCCGCTAAATAAATAAACAATGCATGAACTGTTTACCTTTCACGGCTGACCATGAATTTGACACTGTCGAAAACGCGTTGCAAGCAGTTCAGCGGTGAGCGTATGTTTGCCTATTCATGTCGAGGTTCCTTCTTGGTGGCTGGCGATTTGTTACAACTAATGAATTAGCCCTACTTGCCTACATTTGATGTTAAGTCTATTTAACATTGACAAGGGCCGTTGGCGATGTTGGCAGTTGCACAATGAAATATTAAATCGTTAAGTTTTAACTCGATACCATTATTATCTTTTCGAATTGTATTTTATTGATTAAAAATAGTCTGATCCATAATCAGCTGCTTGTTACGTTTTGGTACACAAACAACAAAATTATGTAGAATGGAATTAATAAATTTTTTCTTCCAGGCACCTTTGTGGACCCAAAACATTAGTTGGCTTCAACAGTAGAACGTTGGCAATATTTTTTGACTGCAGAAGTTTTATCAAAATTGTTTCTTAATTTAATGCGCCTTTTATCATTTTTTTCAGAATTTAATTTGGCACCTTCAATATCACTTCTATCTAATATGAAGTAGGGTCATCGTTTATCATCACAAACATTTGATTTGACTACTTTTGGTTACTGTTAGAATTGTCGTTTCACAATTGTTGGAATAGGAAGCCGAGAAGTGTCGCCGTCTACAGGGCATGTAGAAAGATCGATGCTTTTGCTGGCCTCTGTGAAAAGGGCTCCTCTTCCGAACCTCCCTTTTATACCTTTTTCCTGTTTATTTTTCCCCTTCTGCTCTTAGATATTTTTTTTTGACATTCATCCTCTCAGAATTATTTCAAAATTTTTGATAATATCGTATACTCTATCTAGCTGCAGTTTTCTGTGCAAAAATCGCGAATTTTTTAAAACGAAATTACAAGACGCAGATGGAAAACCGGTTAGAACGCCCGTACGCTCGTATGCAATTAAAAGGCCGTTGATCATTAAACCCTGTCATTTACATATTCATTAATTTCATTTTGCTTCGCCCCATGTATTGCGCGTTTATTGCGCGGAAATTGTGTTTTGTTTGGTAAGCCGTGAGAATTTACTCTTCCACTCTGAGGGCAGTCTTAGATCAATAAATAGCGTTAAATGCCTATTTATTGCGGAAATCGGATTATGGCCTCTGTATTTTAAGCGTCGTGTGGGCTAGTTTGAGGAACATCTTCATTACTGCCGCGTTGCAATTCAGGCTTTGAAGCAAGGTGATGTGCGAGAATTCTGCAACTCCACCAATTTTTATTCGAGTGATTTGAAGCTGTTCATATAAACTGTGTTATTACGTTAAATCTGCGTTTGCAACGGCCACTTATACCGGTTCTATATTTAGCCGTGGTTTGGCACACCGTTGTTCCCGCTTTTATTGTTGTTGGTTTCGCTGTGAAAATATCAATTTTAGACCACTTAATGAACGTTTTAGCGTTTGTTGAACTCTCGTGTTTGACAATGAACATTCTCAAATAAGGCGCTGACTTGAGGTCATGTTCAAAGTTGACTTAATTATGCTAAAATAACAACTACTTATATATTTTTAGACCTAAAATAAGTAGTATTCTATTATTCACCGACTTGCTGCGAAAGTAATTTTAGTACAATCCCTTATGTACAAATTTCCCAATCAAATGTACGTGGTATAGTTTAATGGTGGGGATATTTAGGTTCATTCGTTAGCTTCACAACTGTTTATTATATGGTTTCAAATCGAGACATGCCACGGTACAATTTCATCTTCGTTCAGGACAACCTTCTATCCTTAATCAGGACAATGTGCAAGAGTTAGTCGAAGCGAATTCATATCTCAGTGAGCGTGAAATTTCAGACAAGCTTGGGGTACACTATAGCAACGTGCACACAACGGTATCGTTTCAAAGCTCACATCACTTTTGTTCTGTTCCCTTACCAACATTTGATTCGATTCCATCGTGACTAGAGGGAAGTTGTGTACTTAGGCCATTATTAAACGTCGTGGATAAAGCGAACCAAAACGTAAACTGCGACCGAAGAGGATCGTGTTGTGCTTTTGGTGGGATTCTCTGGGTATTCTCACTTCGATAGCACGTTTCTCAAACGACTCGGCAACAATTGCTTACCTCATTCGCCATATATACTAAATGAATAATGTTAATTAAACGTGATAGAGTAACTTCTTGAAAAAGTACTCGCAGCTGAACAGCATTTTTATACATATGTAGACAGTTTTAATGTTGTTTGAAGATGTCTGGATAATTTCAAACATGGCTGATGACATTGCCTTGTTCGCTGTATAATCATAGTAAAACGCCATCTATCAATTTTACAACTGTGTAGATGCTGTTTTTATAGTACTCTCAAGATGTGGTTTCAATGATTCAAGAGTGGAGATTATGACTGACATAATACCGAATGTCCTAAACTCTAAAAAAGTTAAAAATAGTAGAGGATTGCTATTGCATATAGTCAGAGCTTGGAAGTAACGCGTCAAGCCATTTCTAAGCATCTACACAAGCTAGGAAAAAAGCCCTTGGAACGAATAAAACGGACAATGTTAAAAGAAAGTGTTGAGGGTCTTAAAAACAGTGGCCGAACTGTTGTAGGTGTCAAAAAAAGTGTTCAATGATGTTTGCGTAATGTGAGATAATAAAAACCTCAAGAAGAAACCGTCGGTGATAGCGATCCAGAAGAAGCTTCGACAATTTGGACAACAGAGATGCATTCTCAACTTACATGGCTTGGGGCGGCCTATTGCTTTTTTGGCGAAAGTAGATACTGCCATATTAATGAACTTAAGTATGGAGGTGTTGGCTCAATCTTCACCAGACTGTAAACTAAGCATTGTATATCAAAAAAGAGGTTTTAGGTATGGAGGTATTGCTCAAATCTTCACCAGACTGTGAATTAAACATTGTATAGCAAAGAAGATTTATGTATGAAGGTGTTGGTTCAATCTTCATCAACCTGCATTATATAATAAAAAAGGAGTATTGAGCAACTTCCGTGAGGATAAAAGTTTAACAGTAGATAATTTTTTCACAATAAAATCAATCGATGAGTTACTGAACGTTGTCGACTGGACATACTTCGTTTAAAGTTATTCGATATCTTCGAGGAAATTAAAGAATAAAAATTGTCAAAAATATATATGAAATTATGAAAATATAAACAAGATACCTGAGAGAAGAAGGAAAGTCAATTTCGTGATTACAAGGCACATTGGGTTTACACATACTCTGATATCTTGTTGCCATATTATTCGAATGCCAATTTCAAATAATCCAATAAATATATAAATGACTATTCAATTGCAAAACTTTAAACAGTTGCAACTCAAGTCGAAACCTTATGTTTTTTAACATCTTACCCTCCTTCACAGTACATTGCATATATTGCTCGAAGGTTTTTAGTAATTAGAAATATTTCTGGAACACTGGCTTTAAAGTGGCTGACAACTGCACTTGTACATTCTTCATGCACTTTTGTATACTACAATAAAACTGTTTCACTAAACACGAGTTCTAAATTCATATATAGATAAGATAGTTTAAAGGTGTGGGGGAAATGACCTTGATATATTTCTAATTTTTCTGGCTTTTACAGCTCTCCCCAGGTTAAATCAAATTTGTCATATATGAATTTAAATTTTTACAAGCATCCTCTCGGCTCGAAGAGTGGCTTTTTTCTGAAAAAGGAAAGTTAGTGGAAAGAATTCAGAAAGGCATAGCACGAAACACAGAATTTTTCTATTACTCGTTCTACATTAAGGTTTTTTAAATGGCTCCCATGACCTTCCTCTTAGTTTACTCCTCAAACCACCAATAAAAGCAATGGTGAGACTCTACGCCCCGCGTATGAATGAATCCCAGTCCCTTCACACCATAGCCTATACTCCATACTAAACAAAACTATTTAAGAATTATAAAATCACGAGGCTCCGACATTACAAACAAGCAATAGTCAAGCAATTAATGTTGTAATCGAAGATAAGCAAAGAACATTAACTTTATCTTTATTATTCTCCGCGTTATAAAATGAAAAAAAGAGCGTTATGCTGAGTACTATACCAAATTAGGTAATATATTCTTCGCAAGCGGTGATTACAATGCTGAACACCATCGGTAGGACCAAAGGTTAAGAGGTAATAAAATGTATCAATAAATATATTTATTTTGTCTGCAACTACCCCCAACTACTGGTCACTGTCCGGCAGAACAAAACCTCGATTTTTTATCAGAATATTATTCTACGATCCAACGTCGTCAATGTTCAAAAGCCAACATTACTCGCTAATAAAAAACGAATTAGACTTGTTTAAACATTTGCTTGGCAAAATAATCTATTGACATATTATTAAAATTTGTAAAACAATAGATATGGCTATAAAAAATTAATAACTACAATCCAATACATATCCAAACTGAAAACCGAAATTCAGTATTATAATTTGTTTATAAAAGTAAAAACCAAAGAACGAAAGCTACGGAAAGATGAATGTCAACTACAACCCCAAAAGATAAAGCAATGAAAGTGGTGAAAGAATTACTCAGTAATGGAAAGCCACAAAAAATAAATGAAATACAAGATAGCATACCTCTAATTAGAAAAGAGGGCAGCACTTGGGCGAAGACAGATAAAGATAAGTCTAAAACTTTGCAGCATATGTAGTTGATGTATTTCTTCCCGAAAGAAATGGCATAAGAAGAAGTAAGTTCACTTTAAATACCATTTCTCATTTGTGAAGTTAAAGATATGATTCATAGAAACGTTTATCCAACAATCCAAGAATTACAAAACAATTATCGGTAAAAATCTTAAGACAAATCTATAATGCATTACTTAGAATCGACCACTATCACACCATAAAGTAGAATAAATTGTTTTAATTTCAAAAGGATCATATGGATATCTATCATATCATTATTTAGTCAAAGCTTTTGAGAAGTTATTACCAAAGAGACTTAATAAATTAAGTATCATTTCAGCAAGTGCACACAGTAGTAGAAATTAAAAATAATACTTTGGAAGTAAAAATACTGTTCTAATGTATGTTTTGATGAAGTATAGCATCTAGGCCTACTATTCAAATTAAAACTAAAATTCCTTACACTGTGCCATCAGGTATTGTTACTGCACTTAAAAGATACTTTACAGTCAAATATAAAGAGGAAATAACTGGCACCTACGCGATACAATCAGGAGTTCCTCAAGGTTCCAAATCTTCACCGTTAACTTACCAGCTGCACCAAATTCGTTCATAGCCACGTTTGCAGATGACATTACGATTGTGGCAATAAGCAGGGTACCAAGATGCGAATCTGACAAACTTCAATCTTGATAAGATACAGGGTTAGCTGAAAAAATTGAGCCTACATGTCGAGCTGTACACCAAGGGACCCTCCATGTTTCCAGGAGCCATGCAGAATATCGCGGCGACAGAAAATACCGGCAACGCCTTCGAAATCTTGAAGAGATCAAAGTAATCCTTGCATGTTCAAGAAACACGTAACGGCTGGGTTACTATTAAGCTTCCGCCTGAAATGGCATATAACTTCCAAAGATAAGACTTCCCAGAAAAAAAGTTTAAGGGCTTAAACCCAGGTACCTTGAATGCCAAGGGTATTAACGTCAAGCGAAATCTCAGTACTTTACATTCACTTTAAGGAAGGAATCAACTCCCCCCTCCTATTCAACGCCAGGGGGTGTGGTTAGTGCGCGCCGCAACACATATGGTCCTACTAAAATGGACATAACTCGACTTAGACATGAGATATTGCCCTGATTTTTGAATATAAGCTTATTAGAAAAATCGGCGCTTCAGTTATTTTTGAGTGATTCTAGAAGTGGGCACAACTATGGGACTCCATTGCAAAACTAGCACCCTTCAAAGTAATCTCACTGGTGTGACCCTTGGGCAATGCGAACAAGATTCCAAGTTTAGTTGGTAGCCTCGCGCTTTTCGTTTTCCGGAAATTTCAAGTTCCCTGAAAGAGTAGTGCCCTCCCTATGGGAGGCCATATCTCAGCGGCCACTTGGAGTCGTGAGTCCTAATCACTAGGGATATGAATCGATGCATTACTCAAATCTGAAAAAGTTATATAGCAAAATAAGTGTGCGGAAACATTTGACGGAACTGTAATACTGAGTCACTGTAACAGGGCACTTACAAAATTTTCAGGTTTTTCTCTATTTTTTGCATTCAATATTTCTTTCGAATTAAATCATAGATAAATTATGAATAGATTCATAAATATTTAATTGTCAAAAATTTAATCCATAATACTTGTGTAGTGTATGCAACCCATACAGCTTTCTATCCTCGTATATGAAAGACGTGACCATGAAAAATGATTTTGTTTGCTAGAACGTTTCTTTGAGGTTGAAAAAGTACTGATTTAACTAATATTGACATGCGACCAGCGATGACTGCGTGTGCTCCACTGAAGGTTAAAACACACGCGCCTATATTTGTACCTGTAGGTCACCTTCATTCAAAGAAAGTGCGATGATCCATAGGCGCTTGCCAGTCAGGGAACGTGTTGGCTTGTTTATTATATGGACATTGGTGATGTATAGACACGTTGCTGACATGTAGATATGTACCCTTATTGTTTTACATAACAACCTCGCTAATAAGACACGAAGACGTGATTAACATATTTATGAGAATTATGGATGTGATCGTTCGGTGCGTCGCTATTTGTTTCAGCCGTGCTGACTTCGTATACGTATAATCGATGCGTTGTTCGAACCCAGTCGTGTCGCAGATAAGCGGAAACTGATCGATGCTTCCTTCTCTGTGGAAGCCTTCGCCGAACATCCCTTGCAAATGGAAAGCTACCGCAAGGCTCTGCAGCTGATAACCTTAGCACCAAGCGTGCACAACTAACGGACCGCACATCATCGAGCGAAGAATATGTGGGTCCGAGAGAACGGTAGTTTGTATGTGTCCAATTATGAACTTCTTGTTTCTGTAACATTTAACTGCCGTAAGTCTAATTACAGCATTACGACGTGATCGTGGTTCTCCGGCAAATTTAGAGTCCATTTTTGCAATGACCTATGTAAACGTTAATGGTTTACTTAGGCAACAAAAGAAATATTATAATTTTCTTGAAAACATTCGTTATACACCCTACAGCCTCAGAGGCAATTGCTGTAATTAGCGTGTTGCAACTGCTAATTGTAGAGCCGGGAAAGGGTTACTTATAATTAAGCATCCTTGTAAGGACTGGCGCGCTTCTTTTTCAGTTTTTAAATTGAAATTAGTACATACAATAGCTGTCCGCCTACGACGGTGATTTGTTTGCAGCATAGGTTCAACAGCATTCCCGTCTCGTCTTCTAGTAAATAGTGTATTCTATTTAACGCCCACATCATATGACTAATAAATCCTAATAACGCAAACATGAATAGGAAATAGGTGACAACGACACAGTATTCTTGCCGTGTCGTTCAGGTTTTGCATTAGTCCGCTTTGTTGTCTAGCTTTCCAAACTGATCACGTATTATTTATTTATCTACCACTCATAAATTGTATTCATGGATGATAAATTCATTGCGAGTTTATTAAAATTGTAGCACATACAACTGACTAATTATATCAAATTCCAAATATCAGCTCTGCTAATGGGCCGTCAGCACGCTTTCTGGCGAGTTGTAGTAACAGTTTCTGTTTTTGCCTTCTTTCCGTTATCTCGCGTTCTAAAATCGTATTAGGCTAATCAATTTGAGTTAAGAGACTGACTTATTTTGAAGCTTGTAGTTTTGCATCCATTTTAATTATAAAAAAATATTAGGGTGGTGAAGAATTTCATTTTTTGATTTACTATCTTTGACTCTAAATGAACTGTTGTACTGAATTTAATTTATTCAAAAAATGGGCAACATACCCGATCCGAATGTTAAAATTTTGACTATTTTTGGTCGTCACTGTAAAATGCAGCTCGAATAATCCGCAAGATTGAAGTGAAGATGCGATATCAGATCGTACGACCCAAAATTGGTTCAAAATATTCATTCGAGGTGGCACCTGTCTTCAAACGTGACCTCTATCTGAATTGCCTATAATAAATCGAAAGACTTCACTTCAAACTGTCGAAATATCATAGGAATTGTAAAGCTAGGCAAAATTAACAGGCGGTACAGATAACAATCTGTAGCTGGCTAAAATCGGGTTAATTTGTGCAGACAATTATTTGACAATCATCAGGATGGGACATAGGAAACTTCTATTGCTTGTCTGCTTGTATTATCTTATTAATACCTGGGTGAATCAAATAACAAACAGAATAACAGCAAAACTTGATGAATTCCAAACACTGGATCAGACAGGCTTCAGAGCACATAGAAACAGTGAAACAAGTGAAATCTGGGCATTAACGAACGCTCTCCTAAGATACAAAATCGATTTTCGTTACATCTAGGCAATCTCAGATATGTATACGAATGCAAATATCGTTGTCAAACTGTTTGAAGATACAAAACCTATCATGGCCGAGCAAGAAATTATTCACAAAGTTACTAGAGGACGTCTTCAAAAAAAAAAGCGATAAACATAAACGGCGAGTATTTCAGTAACCTGAGATTCTCCGAATATTTTGTTGTTTGCAAATAATATGGAGGAGATCGAATGGTAGAAGAGCTACAGGAGGTAGGACTCATAATCAGTATGGCAAAAACAAAACCAATTACAAACAGGAATGATGGGGAAGAGTTACTATTGAACGTACAACGAATAAAGTACGCATACCTATCCTAACATGGTTCTGAGACTTGGGTATTAACAAAAACGAACATGGAGAAAGTGAAGGTAGCACAAAGAAAAATGGAGAGAGCGTTGTTAGGAATCAAGATACTGACAGAAAAACAAAGCTGGATAAGGAAAAGAACGAAAATCGACGATGTAGTGGAGATAATAGCAAACAAACCTGAAGTTGTACGTAGAGATAATGAAAAATGAAATAAAAGACTACCTTATGGAGACTTCGGAGACAAGCGAAACAGCTTGTATTTCTAAACTAGAAATAGTTTTAATTTATTTGATAAAAATACAAAGTTATTTTCTTGTATAATCTTATTTAAGAAAACATTTTCTCCAACTTGAAGACGGTGAACAGTCACATTAGTTTTTGAACGATATCGCTGACTTTCATTTTGAACTGGTGTTCGTTCTCCCAAAAAATTTCGCCTCACATACACTTGAATCTTCTCAAGGGTGCTATTTTCGAATTGCCTTAAGTTTTTTCAAAATTTTTAGGGTATTTTACGCTCCCTGTGATAAACAACTTGATAATCCATTGCGCAACTGAGGAGAGTAAGTATCTCTTGCATCGTGTGGTTGGTTCTCAGATTATAAGGCCGTGGTCGAAGTTCGGAAACTCTTAACGTTTCGCACACAACTGCGGCAGGCATTTTCAGAAGAAAATTTTCTGTAAATTACGTGACTGTCCCGTGCCGAACTACAGGCCAAACTATTACCACTAGGATAAAAGAACACAAACTTCATCTACGCCTTAATCAACCAAAAAAATCAGCAGTTGCTGAACATGCTTTGGAAGTCCCGACCACGAGATTTGGGCAAACACAAGTTTTGTCCAATCGTAGGAACTATTACCCGCGATTATATAGAGAGGTGGTGGAGATTTATAAATATAAAAATAATTTTAACAGGTGGGATTCAATCTACCTAAATCTAGGTTTGTCGCTCTTAAGGGGCAAAAAACAGACCGCGATACGGCGATAGAGCGAGTGACGTCAGAAAATGCTAAAATATTACCTGCAACGACCCGATTGACGTCAACAGCTAGCCCGATTATGTTATCTACCATCCCGGTGACGTCAAAAACAGCCCCCCCCCCCAACATCACCCCTACCACACTCGCACGAGTATAAAAGCGAAAACGTACGGCCGTGGAAGCCTTCGCATCTGTTTGAAAGTATCTCGTGCTCTGACATTGTGATACTGACCATAGAATCGTTAGTGCGAGATCTTTTTCAGGTGCCCCTACCCCTACTTGCAACAATCAGATGGCGCGTTCGTTTCCGCTCACTGTGCTGGACATAAAAGAAAATTTTAGTTTATAATTGATTTACCCACAGTTTATTCAGTTAATGTCGCTGTTTGTCAGTGTGTTCATGAAGTACTGCAAAATTTTGATAAAATTGTATTATTCTTTTTAATACAAAACTCCAAAGGTTAATTAAAAGTACGCTTTCGATGGGACCTTTTTTGAATCATTTTTGAAAGAGTCATAATATCATTAATTTATTTATCTCGTTAAGGAAACATTACTGTGTTTAATACAGCTTACAAACGTGATAAGTTTTATAATTTAAAAAAAAATAGAAAAAGAATCAATTTAATAAATGAAAATGTGCTGCGCTGCGGTGTGGGGGGACTTGGGTTCATTCTTGGAGCTTTCTGATGCCTGGTGAGTGGCCTAACTCAGTCACTAAAAATAATTGAGTACCTGCGGTCACTGGAATAAGGGACAATAATGGCGATCGTCTAAGGCGCGGTGCTTGCCATATCGCTCCGCATCAGAGATGGTGCGCGACAACCGGGCAGAGAAGGTGAACATATGAGAGCCTCACTCTCTCAGTTTATAGACTTTGCTCCCACGTGGGGTGTTAAAGCCTCACTATTATTATATTAGTAGGCTGTTAACCTTACTACTGAATTCTTTACATTTATCCGGGTTTAGTTTTTTAAACTTATAATATTTAAAATAATTCTAAATAAAAATACAGCGGCCATCTGACTGTCCATTCTCTCAGCTCTTCTCTGCCAATCTATCGATTCAGAAACACTTTATTTAAATATCGTAGGACAGCATAGTAAGAAGGTACGCTATCTTGTTGGAACAGAATTGTGTGATTGCGTGTGTTTTGTCCGTTTTCATCTAAATACAATGATACTAAAGAAGAAGGAAAACGAAGACGAAGATATAGTCTAAATTTCTTTAAAAATATAAGGGTGTGGATTACCTGATACTAATATTTACATATTAATTTTTAGGGATTGTCGCCCTTTCATCGTCCAAAGGATTTTCAATCTCCCAACATTTGCAGTTCTATTGAAACATAAAGTTAACTTTGTTATACCAATCCCCCATCCACATACTCCGTATTTGCGTGACAAAGATAAGAGTATTCTTTTTCCCATGAAAATTCTTTTGTTTCTAACTAAAGAACATGAGTTTGTTGGGCATTTGTGATAACCGCACATCTCCACGTACATACAACGAGATGGCTGATTTTAGACTGATTTTAATATGCTCATGGTTTTAAGATTCCCTAAATGCAACTTTCTAGTGATTGATTTTAGAATAGAAACTACTTTTGCTTCTACTTTCTCGGTCAATTATTAGGAATTTTACTCCATTCTGTACAATTAAGTGCATTTTTAAGAGTATTATCTGTTTCTGCCTGCAATTATTATCAAGGTCTATATTCAATATTTATTACAGATTCTAAGAATACTTTTAATTATTGCTTACTTTTATGCGTCTTTTGTCAATGTTTAATTCAGCTTTTGTAATTAGAAATGAAGTAATGATAGGTAGCGACATAATTGAAGCTTCATGATTGCAAAGTTCCAAGAGAGAATTTGTATATATATTTAAATTTTATGTGTTAACATAATCTTAAAAACATATTTAAGATAGATTTACTGTAAATCTATGGGCATTATTGTGTATTTTCACCGCACAACCTCATGCGCCTAGTTGTGTAACTGTCAGCAAAATCTAAAGTAATTAATATGATTACAGATTTTGATCGATCAAGTAGCGTTGTCGTATTGTAAAATTTGGTGTAAATCATGGCAATTGTTTAGTATTTTGATTCACTTGAAGAAGTTATTTTACAGAAAATGTTCGTTATCATTTAGGGAACGCACTACACCACCACTCATCTACAACCTTTCAAAGTTTCGGTTTTTTGAGTTCCCGTAGCAAACTCGCCAATTGTTTTATAGGACTGATTTTGGGGTTAGCTTCTATTATCTTAATAACCTGTACACCTCGTCTATAGTGTAAAACTGTTCTAGTCTCCTCTGTTTTAGTTTTCTCTTTGCGCCACGCATTTTGCAGTTTATTCCGACAAACGATAATCTCTCAAGCGGCTGGTAGATTTTCGTCTGTCAAAATACGTTGAGAAACTCGCAGCATCAAAGGTTTGTAAAAGGAGCTTTGTAGGCAAGTGTTATAAACAAAGTAGGCCGCGTTGCACAAATTCACACCAAGATTATCGCTATAAAAAACTCGTACTTTAGTGGATTGTAACAAGGGGTACAGATATGGGTTGCAGACGAGGTTGCGTCAAGATACTAAACAATTGCCTACTTTTGTCTTTATCAGATTTTTCACCCTTTAAATATTCTCATGAAATCTATTATTTGCGTTTAGTCTTAACGAGAGAGGAAATAAGATAATGAAAATTATGCATTGTAATTTAAAAAAAAACAACTAATGATTACATAGTTTCTTCCAAAAGCGAAAAGGTTTAATTTATCAAAATGCTTTACATTACGAATACACAATAACTGAATTAGCAGAATGTTACTAAGAAAATCTATTAAATCCAACCTCTGGACGAGGAACGTGAAAGGCCCGAGTCAAATTGCTTCGTCGCCTTGAGGAAATCACGCAATTTCCACTTTTCTTTGTAACAGTTACAAGTGGGTTTGGCCTGCATACACAGATTCGCTAGGTGTGTGATGTGCAACAGGTCTCCGACGTGGTTAATTATTTGATTCCGACCTCTGCTGTTTGAGAACTAGTCGCCCATAAAATACGTATGCGCCAGCATTTTTCCAGTAACCGATTAACATACAAATACGCCATAAGTTATTCATTAGCGACTACTTGCTATTTTTCGTGCGATCGACAAACGTATGGCGACGTGTGTAAGCAAATATCGCCGTGGCATTTAACAGTTTATTTATTTGAAATGAAAATATTTGAAAATTTAAATATAAACTTGAGTCACGCAAGTAAACCTATAAAAAATACAACACATGTTACAGAACTTCATTGTGATCATTTCGAACATGTGAGAATGGAACATTGGGCGCTATGTGAATGGAATTCTTAGGCAACGCTCGATCGGCCATTTAATAGACACCATGTTATTACGCATTGGCCACCAAGAAATCTGACTTACAAATGTAATGATAGGCTATCGAATTAATTCCATGTACGAGGGTAGTTCGAAAAGGTTGTAGAGCGCAATAACAAATTTGAATGGAGGAGAGGTTAAATTTATTTTCTTTCGTAGTCCTTCTTTAAAGTTGATGTAGAACTGTGGCACGGTGCGGATGCAAGCGTTTGTAGCTGGCGTTTAGTTCAAGCTCTGTAATAAAAGTTCAAGTGTAGAATATGTCGTACAGAATAATTCATTCACAAAGCAGCCAATAATTAATACAGGAGTGATTCAACCACCAACTTTTATGCAAAGCCAAGGTTTCCAGGATAATCACACAGCACAAATGTACTCTTCATAATGATTAAGACAATAGCCATTACATACGATTCCATCACAATTTATGAGTCAGCCAACTAACAACAATTTTCCAACAAATCAAGAACAATATATGAGCATAATGCAACTCCCATCGCGTCACACCAGATACACAACAGCCAGCAGTATGAGAGGATGGAGAAGAAAATTCTTGACGGTGTTAATAAAAGGACCCTAGATCTAAATGATACAGTCTGCAATAAATTCAATACATTATCTGATTTCCAAAAAAAAAAATGAAAATACATATGCTGAGAAGGAAAACAAGGGGAAATCAGTCCCCCGACAATCTTTGTATATGGTGTTGTTATACTTATCAGAAAAGATTAAAAAAACTCGCTGAAATAGTTGAAACTGAATAGACTTCCATAATAACTAATGTGAAATAACAAACACCCACAAATCAACCACGATCCTCTTCTGTGACTAATACTAACAAGAGCTACGCGAGTGTTCCTAGAAATAACCCTACAGTCAATTCAATGATCAATGGTGGCATATCAATGACATTAAACAAGTGCCTCGAAGAATTTAAAGCCTATGCTAATTAACAAAAATAACAACGGCTAAATCGTTAAGAACAGCACGATGAAATGCCAGTGACATGGTCCAATATAAATATGAGATCCAGTTATTCTTAAAACAAAATTCCACACACGGATGCACCGCTGTTATAATTAAACAAGCAATTAAACATTAGTCGTTACCAAAATATGACAAAGACTTCTGCAACCTACAACAATCGGAGTGAACATACTTCCTTGCAAATTAATACTAAATCCAGCATACTGCCTTCCCAAGCATAAATTAAAAAAGGACGAATTTCGATGCATTTTTTGTAAACAGTAGGCCAAACGTTTATGGCAGGATGGGACTTTATCACTAAAGGCAGAGAATTAGCAAATATCATAAATGAATAAAAATATGCTATATTACCTACTAGTCAACAAGACACCAGATCTACTAGACTTTTTTGTCGCTTCTGGTATCTTCTGGTCATATATTAACATAGCAGCTAGTTTTGCCCTTTTATCAGATCACTCGCTTGTAATAGCCATTATAAATACTTGTTCCATTTACATAAAAACCCCGCTCAAGACCCACAATTTATGAATCAATTGGAACCAGTTTCAGACTAATAAAAGAAAGACTAGAAGAAATTGACAGAGAAGTCACAATCCAATAGATAAGCATATCCTTAACAGGTTAAGTCTTTGCACGAGGATTCAATCAAATAGTATGTATCAACCTTAAACCCATTTAGCAACTCCGTCTGGAAGTCCATCAAGTCCACAAAAAACTAATCAAACTTATCTCACCAAAAGAAATATAAAAAGTAGCTGACTTGGACCACACCAAAAATGCTCCAGAAGCAATTACTTTTGATTTACATTTATATAATGAAACATTAGAATCCAGTACTGACCCTGACATTCACAAAAATCATACATTAGTGATCGGCAATTCAGAACTAAAATAAGAACAGAAGAATCGGCAATGCTATCAATCGATTTTGGAGTTCCACAGGGCAGTATTCTCAAACCACTTGCCATTTGCTGATAATTCGCAATGTTAACCAGCAATACTGGTGTTCAACAAACTCATTTAGACTTACAAGCATACCTGTGTATTTTGCTAACATGGACTGAAAAATGGAAAACCAAGATAAATGGATCAAAATCTAAGCATGTAACTTTTACGTTAACAACAGATCGAAGTCCATCCCCCCATATAAATAATGTAGCAGTACCACAAGAAGCTTCAGTAAAATATCTAGGTCAAAATAAGGGAAAACACATCTGCAAGAAAAGGAAACAAATAGATTTAAAGACAAAGGAACGTCATTGGTCGATTAATAGGAGATCTCATTTAACGATAGAAAATAAGATCTTAATTTATAGAGCTGTCATCAAACCAATGTAGACCTATGGCGTAGAGTTTTGGGGATGTACCAGCAACTCGAACATTGTAATTATCGAGATATGCCAGTCTAGAATATTAAAAACCATTGTTGACACCCAACGGTGCGTCACTAATGAAACGCTACACATCGACCAAATAAACCTGCTGGTAAAGATAAAAGTATATCACCATAGAAAATTGGAATTACAATCAAATCCATTAATTATTCGGCTAACTCACAACGATTTAGTAAGAAGACTAAAACGATGACCAAAAGATTTGTAATATTTTGCCCTTTGATTGGAAGAGATCCGACGATGCGAGCTGGTCCACTTCCAAAGTAGACCCCAAGTCAGCTTATAGAATATCTATGTATTCTACGCAGTTCTTCTTTCATCTCTTTACATTTGACTACCATTTTATAAGGCGTCTCTGTTCTAAAAAAATTAGAATCATTTATAATAAACTTAAAATATCGACGACTCTTCTTTTTTTCATCCAACTGTTTTTTTAAATTTTGAAAGGAACAATTTAAATGAATTAAATTTAAGTAATTATCTCAATTGTGAGTGGAGTCATTATCTTCAAGAAACACATTTTCCTCCCTTCTTAAATGAGACATTTTAATTTTGAATCCTTGCGAGCTGTTTAATACAGTTCATAAACCGTATTCTTAGACAACTCGCCACCCCCCCCAAAAAAAAACACCATAATCATCGGTTTTTTGGGCTTATTAAAAATTTGTTTATCGTTTTTATTTTATTGTTATCGTTCTTAGGTTATCTGGAGTGATGTTTTCGCATTTCGTTGAAAGCTACAACGAAAACCAATTTTAGATTTAATATTTATTTTAACTTGGCTTTTATCTCGTCCTCTTGATTAAGGAATTTGTGAATTATCTATTGTGGCAGTAATGTACCATCTATCTTAAAATTTGATAACAGTCATATATAAGATTACGGCTTCAAACTCTTCATGCACGGAACGCCATCTATTGGTTCTATTTTGAAATTTTTAATCTGTAAATATTTATCTTAATAAATGTTTGCTGCATATTATGGGATGAGTCAGTCACAATAGGTAGAAACTGCGAATAATTTACGTTCATTTAGCATAATTCATATCTTATTATACCTTGGAAATTGCCAGCAAAGGTCTCTTTAGGAATCAATTGCAAATTGTTCTCCACGTTCTTTCATTGCAGCTTGGATTCTGAATCGAATTGATGGCACCAGGTCTGATGGTTCGCAAAAATAATGGATCTTGGTCACACATGGTAATGGGATTTTTGGACGGTTCCATCCGTCATGCTTTCTGTTCGTTTGTCAGCTTCTGTGCTATAAACCAGGAATAGATCTTCCACTTGCCCAAATGTTCCTCTGCCATCAATCGTATCATAATTTGTCGCATTTACATCGCTCGATTATGTCTGGGGTTCTACTTGTTAACCACCGACCAGAGACGTGGTACATCCTCGGTCGTTTTCTTAGTGTCCTGAAAGCGTTTCAACGCACATGTGTCTCAGTCACCGTTTCCTTCAATTTGTAGCAGAACGTGATGCTCACTTGTTGCTCCATTGCACTGTGGCCCTACCACTTACACAGACTATGTTCGACTATCCGCAGCGAGTTTATTCTAACGGCCACGTGCATGCTAGATAGCGCTTCTTGAAATGTCTTTGGATAACCAACTGGATCTGATATTAGATTTTAGATTTACGCGAGGGGGGAGGAGCAAAATTTTGTCTGATACTGCAAAACATTTTTATTTAAAGTGACACAACTTTTTGTAAAACTTATGTTATTCTGTTAGCTTTTTTAAAATTGAGTTACAGCAATTGCAGTAGAACAAGTGCAGTACAGTCCAAATAGTAGAGTTTAGTTGTATTGTATTATTTTTAAATCATTGTATTGACCTTCCTCCGTGGCCGTGTAATAAATTTTTAAATAATTCACGGCTAAAACTTGATATGTTATTGTTTGGTGGAACATAAAGAAGCATTAATGATGCGAGTTGCGATTTGAATGCATGAAGTGCTATTCAGTACATGCAGAATGGACATCGGCGTGTTTAGACGAGATGACGGTATTTAAATGAGCCACTAAGTGGCACAGCAAGATTTCCTTAGTCCTGACGGCGGCGGTTTCGCAAAATTTCCAGCGCCGCTATTGCCAACATCCGCCGCATAAAGTATATGTCCCCGTAACGATTCTTTCCTGTCCTTTCTGAGCCGCTCTAGCATTGCAGACACTAATTAGTTATCAGCCCCGACACGCCGGGTCACCGGAATGCAGCGGCTGCGACAGCTTTTTGCTGTTAATCGAGCCTTAGTGTGAAAGGTGAAAATCGTGATCCTTGCGAAATCTCTTAGTCCCCCGGGTGCTGTACAGGTAGTTCGCATGCACAAAATGTTAACGCAATATTCTGGCGAAATGCGCGTGTTTGCACTTGGTTATTATGTCACGGCGGCGCAGAAATGCCGCTGTTCCGTAATTTGTAGTTAGCCGGCAATTCGCGGTTTTACCAAATTGGCTTTGTTAGTTAAGCATTCAACTTTTGAAGTTTGGGTAGCATTAGAACTTACACAACGACGCTAATGTATCTGTTGATCGCAAGAAAATTATATGTCTGGGTGATATGGTACTGTTACTTTTACCAATCAGTAACTTTGTTCGTCAGGCTGCAGATGATGCTTATTTCTATGTATGAAACGTTTACGTCATAACAAATGTAGTAATGAAATAAAAAAACCTATTGTACCTCATGGTTACACTCAAATGTATTGATATCAGTTTAAGTTACATTAAGTGTCTTAATTAACTTACATGTAGTGTAACAATCAAATTAATTAAGTAATCGCAGGAGGGTCGTCATTGGGCGACTTCTCCAACACTGCTCAATACGATCAACATAATTATTTATTGTCAGATGTAATTGACAGATTGTAATTAACTAATAAATACATAAAAAAAATTGATATCAGGTTCTTCACACGATGACAGATTTGAACTTTTTTTAATTTGTAAGTCTATGGATAGACCAGTAGATTAACAAGAGAACTGCTAAAGTTTTGCAATATGGCGTAAGCTATGGTCAAGCATATTGAGATATTGGTAAGTCGACTACCAGGTGTTAGTTTCTCGCGAACTGTGTCACTGGAAAACAAGTCGCAATACCATCTTTGTCAAAAACGGAACGAAAATTATTGCGCGCAGTGTAAATATCGTTCAATGTTTGGAGAAAATAACTCCAGTTGTCTGAGATGATTGTTTTCATCATACGGCCATATGTAGGTTGTACCAAAAGTTTCATTGACGAAATTTTAGTCTACCAGGAGCTTCAAGATCAGAACTTTTTGTCAGAAAGATGCCCAAGTGCGATAGGTGTATGTCCTATCGTCAAATGGAAGAGTGTCTAGACATTGAGAAGAACGACCATCTTCAAACGAAAACAATTTATTCCTTTTTGAGTACCCCCACACCTTGACCCACGAGCAGGCGGCACGACGGTTTTTACGGTTTTGCTCAATAAGTTTGAAGATGCAACATCTTGCTATGTAAATAGCATCTTAAAGTTATTCTACCAGTCGTTGAGCTACCAGGGGGTTTCTCTTCGGTCCTGTTCTGTTTCTAGTGCTTTTAGTTTTAGGTTAAGTGCTCTTTGGTATTCTTCTCTTATTTACATGTTTTCTATATCTGAGATTTTTATGCTCGTGTATTTCTCTTTTGGGTCCCTTGAACGATGTATTTGGTATTAATAATCTATGGTTAGTGGAGAATTACGCCCCCTTATTATCTTTACATCCTGTAATGCATATCTCATAGAGTATGGTCTTATGTTTATGTGATGTATTCCCTGTAAGGAGCTGGTTTGTTATGCAGAAGTTTATCACCCTTTCTCCATTTAAACTATATTCTCTCATTGTTCTATAATCTACTCTCTTTTTGTTGCCTTCTAATCCCCCATTATTATAGTGTGGCAGTTCTTTTTTTGCATTTCATGTAGTATTTTTTGCAATTCTTTGTAGAACTGGCCTATGTCGTAGTTATCAGCGTTTTATGTTGGAACATATATTTGAATTACTCTCACTTTCCTTTAGTGTCAGTTTAACAGTAAGTACTCTGGAGTTTACTGCTTTTCAACGTGTTGCTTCTGTTTCCAGTTCGTTGCTCAGTATTATACCTACTTCTTCTGTTATTCTGCGTCCTACAGGGGTTCCCGAGTGCCTGAAAGTGTGTCCCTTGTCCAAGGTCTTTATTTCGTTTCTTTTTACTTTAGCATCTGCTATTCCTAGAACGTGTACCTTATATTTTTCATCTTTACAGTTGTTTCTACTTCTTTTCCAGTAAAGGACGTTATGCTCCATGTACCGAACCGTATTCCATTTATCGTTTGTCGTTTTTGCATATCCCGTTAGTCTCCTGTATCTCGTACTGTCCAATTTTACTTTGAAGAAGGTTTTTTTGTAGGGTTGTTTCATTATCTGGGTGCTATCAGCCAGGCCAGCTGAACCCAGTTTTTTTTTTTTTTTAGAAAGGCTGTTACTCTATCCCTCATCATTTCTCATCCTGACTTGGGATAGGCCATGGCGAAGTTGGTTAATATTCACCCTGTATCAAAACACTAGAAACGAAGATAGCAATAAAATAGAATTCAGATTCTTTTTTGTTAAATAATATACTGCAGATCTGTTCATACGTTTTATTCAGTCCGTTGAAGATTGTACATTGAAATCCTTTATTAATGTGCTGCAGACTAGTTGACGTTCGGCGGCAGTAACTTGGAAAAATCCGGGCATGTTTCCTATAACGGGGCGTACATAGGTGACACACTGACAGCTTCTGATGCGGCTGCATCGATGGAGCGGCGCTCGTCGGTGATGGTATCTCATTATTTTTCCACGTCCTATCTGGGTCACGCCGTCCGGCAAGCCACCATGTTCATTGTTGGCGCCGCTTCAGAGAATCTGTTGGGTTTTCCAGGTGTTTTTCTGTTATGAACTGAATTTTCTCTCCTGCGTATTAAAAATCGGCGCCTATGCATGGGTTCGGCCTTTCAGCCGCATTACAGTTAAGAGACGACTGTTAGGTGTGTACTTTCACAATTGCGTTATTCATCACTAAGTCAGCTTACATTTATGTCTTTTGAGTGACTAACAAGCGAGCCTTCCGCTAAGATAGGATCTTATTAAGCTCCGGTTTGTCATGTACCTCACGTCTATTACTGCTGACATTTCTTACGAATTATGGTCCATCATGCGTGGCACATCAAGTTCATTCAACAAATTTTATACGGCGACACGCACAAATCGTGGGAATTGTCGTCCTTTTGCTTTTTGGTGCAGTTCTAGATTACAATATTCGTAGCTTATTGCCCGCCATCTTTGGAGCGGCAGAGAACGAGTCCACGAATCTAAATTCCAAGTCGGACATCCGCCTATCACCTTCGGCCTACCAAGAGAAACGGCCATACATTTCCGAACGGAAACTTGCGTTAAGTAATAGGCCGCATTAGCTGGCAATTCATTTCTGGAGATGCTTCGTCACTGCACGAAATTAGGCCCGACTTAATTTTATGTAACACGCTGACTTACTTCTCACAATAACGAGGTGCACGAGAGTGGATTGTTTCGTTCCATTGAGGTTGTGCAAATTAGCGATGCCTTCCCATAGATAAACTAACTGTTCACGTAGACTACGGGCATTGCGGAGAAAGTAACAGATCCTGCAGACAATGAGCCTCGAAACATCAATTGAATTCGATTCCTCCTACAGCGAACGTGATTCCATTGGCGTGCTGACTTTTCAGCGCCGTGAATTTCCAAATACGTGTCGGTTTACCTAATGATCCGTATAAAGGTTAGGGATTGCATCCTGGCGTGAAGACTGTTTTTGCAATCAGTTTTTTCTGCATTGATTTTGCAGCAACCGTGCTGCAAAGGAGAAAAATCGTAGAGACTTAAAAAAATTCACATGCGTAGTCCATGGGTATGTCTCGCAACTCCTGTTATTGAATTGTACTGGAAAAAATCGTCCGAGGAAATAAAAATCCGCAAAAAACAGCTCCATGATTACGTCATAGCAATGCAATATTTTTTCAAAAATCGAATGACGGCAATAACTGCATCTTGTTGCCCGTCAAAAACTGCACTTGTAATCCAATTTTTGTGCAGATTCATCGACTGGGTCACGAGATATTAAAAAAAGAAATTATGCGCAAATACTTTTGTCCGCTACTGTAGCTTCATCATTAAATTACATTATCTGAGTATATGTTGCTGTTGGAAGATCAACTGTATGGAGCAGGTATAGTGTAAGGCGCTCCCTTGTTGAACCCCCACTCTAATACGGTTTAATTAAATATAACAACTCTAAAGTATCTCTCTTCTAAGGATGATTTTATGATTGCATACGAGTGAGGCAATATTGATTTAAGTTTAAAAAATTTTTGTTCGATGATATTAACACTTCTGTGTACCTATTCGCTTGTACCATGCTGCTTTCTAAAACCAAATCGATGTTCAAGAACGAGTTATTTTTCTTCTATGACTTGTATTAATCGCGTATGTAACAGCTTATCTAATGGTTTGCTTAGAATGGGAAGTAAGCTAATTGGACTATATCATGCCACTGAATTTGGTTGTTTTTCTGCTTCAACTGTTTTCCACTGAGTAGGAAAATGTTCCAATCTTAAAACAGCATTGAATATAATTTTTAAAAAACCAATCTTTTACGTGGTAATTTTTTTATTAGCCTACCTGTAATTTGGTCATATCTAGAGGCTTTCTTGGCGTTTATTGGGGCTTTTACTTCTTTTGCAGTGAATAAATCTGCTAGTAACAACATTTGGTACGGTGCTCCTAGGTATTACTTTATTTCTTTTAGTTCTCCCATGTACACTGTGTTGACCTTGGTGTGAAAACATTTTCTACGTGTTGTGCGAATGCGTTTGCTTTTTTCATATCTCTTTGAGCTCAAATTCTATCTTTCCTATGTATTGAAGAAATGGGTTGTGGAGTTTTTATTATATACGCTTAATGGCTTTCCACAATGAGTATTTGGTATCTACTGGAACAGGAAGTTTTTCTAAATAATTATTAAGGATTTTATTTAGTCTTTCTGGGCCGTCTTTTTTCTTCAGTTTTTTCTTCAAGTTTATCTTTAAGTTTTCGATAATTCTGAACTAGTTTTGCCGTTATTGTTTTTGAGGTTAACTCCCAGACCGATTGCTATATTATTGCAGTAGTATCATTGACAATACTTATTTTTTTTAATATCTTCTTTGGTTTTAAGTGAGATTTTTAGATTTATTGTCTATTTGTTGTTTATAATGGTCCTAGCCTGTATGTTTATTAGATAGCATTCCTTTTTTAGATTTTACCAAAATTGTACCAAAAGTGATATTAGGGGAGTATGGTCTGAATACCAGCCCCAAGTCGATTCAATCGACAAATATTCTGAAGTCTGGCAAATCGGGTATTTTTTGTGGATCTGAAGGCCAATATTTTGAAGAGCACGTAGACTTTCAGGCAGATGCATTGAGCCTGCTGCCCCATCTAGTATTTTTGGCATTATAATCCTTTGTTAAGAATCTCTTGTAAAACATACTAAAGTATTCTATAAGCCTCCCTTATTTGCTCTGTAGTTTGAAGGGCAATAAACTGCAGATACTGTAACTGTTCCGCATCAGCTTACTGACAAGTTAGTAGTTTTATTCGAATTTAGAAATTTCGTGGTGTTTTATGTAATCCATAATGCTATTTTATATAAGTGCTCCATGTTTGTTTCGAAGAACGGTTTGTAGTTCTCTAAATGTTTTTATATCGGTGGTTAGCAACTGGTTGGTGAGCTATTATCGCTACATTTGTTGCATGAATTGCATGTAATTTTGGGTAGTTTAACTATTTCGGATGCTATGTTTAGTAGTACGATTTTTGTTGAGGCAACCTGGTCCTAGGATAAACTAGCAATAATGCTGCGATTATTCGAATTTCGATTGTTTATTGATGTAATTTTTTTGTGGCTTTGTTTTTGGCTGTTGTTGGCACTATTGTGGCTGTTGTCATTGCTGTGGCATTCTAATTACTGTGCCAGACGGTTTTCTATTTAAAATTTCTTGATATACGGCACATCCTTTGCAATTTGTTGGCTGAACCCTATGACAATGCGCATTTAGGAAGAATTCTAATCATCACGTTCTTTACATTTAATGCGTCTGTTTTATCCTAACGTATAACATTGTGGAATTTCTTTTTTTTTGTGAGGTACTTCAAATTGGATAAACGTATTTTGAATGTCTGTAGATTATTTTCTTTTTTAATTAGATCAACGAAGAAGAGATTTTAGGGACGCCGATTTCTGCTATTTGATGTCCTTTTTCAGCCAATGCTGTTATGATTCCCTGAAAATCAGTGGTATGGTGTAGAATATGCAACATTACTTTGTAGTTTTTATTATCTTCTAGATAATCTCTAGTATATGTGTCTAATTGCTTTTTGATCATCTGCAGCTCTTTTTTCTATTTTGAAGTTTGATCTTTTTTGCCTTTCATTGTCTGATAATAGTAATCATTCTTTGTTACTACTGATTCGAAGACTTGAATTAAAGATAATCTTTTTTTTCTACAAAATAAACGGCGGTACTTTTTCTTACGTACTATTTTGCATTATTTTTTATGCACCTTCATCTGTCTGCTTCATGAATGGCTGTTATCTGGTAGCTGACTATCATCGTCTATTTTTTTTTTATTTCTATTGTGATCTAACAGTTTAACAGTCATTTGGCTCGTCTACTATATCCTCATCGCTATTATTAGTTACCACGTCCTCAGCAGACTTATGATGCTCCTTACTGCTTCCTGGATTTTCCTTTGAGTTTTGTGACATCTCCTTTTCGGTTTTATTTAATGTGTGTGAATTTAATATGTTCTGCGATAAGTGTTGTTCATAATGAACTGGTTGTGGATATAGTTGTGAAGTAATAATTTACAATATTCATTGTGTTTGTTGTGGAAAAAAAGATTGCATTACATTATATTGAAATTGTATTTGTTGTACAGGAGTTGTCGGCGGAAATAACGTCCCCGGTATATTAAAGTCTTACATAGTTTGAAAATAATATTGGAATGTTGTACTGGAATGTTGCACTTCCAGAGCAGATTTTAATTTCAATAACGATATTATTTAGCCTGCACTTTGGTTAAATTGAACTTAATTTTAATTCTGATATTTAAACAGTTTACCTACTATTCTGATGCACGAAATCTTCTGTAATATTTGTATTTTTTGATGCCTCACTAAATTAAAATCATAATTCCAGTTTATATTTGATTTACCCAGGTATTAATTTAGAAATTAAAAACTTTGTATTAGTGTATTATACTGCTGTACTGAATTTGAGAAATTAAAAACAAAGGAAGTGCACACAGCAATTACTTGATAATTTACTATCAGTAGCATTGAATAAGTTCCGTGTGAAAAGAGCACAAACTGTTTGCAATTTGTTGTTGCAAAAACGGGACGATGTAATTTCATTATTTTCATGTTATGTGAAAAATTATCTTGCATATTCTTATGCTTGTATGAGACTTTTTTTGTGTGTATTATATACGAGGAACTGCAGAAAAGTAGTAATTGTGAAATATTCAGTTACGGATGGGAGTTATCTTTGAAATGTTTACCGTAAGACGCTATACTTCTGCTCTTTTTAGCAATTTTAGAACATATTGTTTGAATAACATCCTTCAATTTGAAGAACAGAAAATAACGACACGAACTTAGATCTCGAAAGGAGGGATATTGTTTCTTCAGTGAATAAAATGCTTTTAAATTTCCGCGTGTCAATTCAACTCACTATCCTGTCACTTACTCTATCATCATTCCTACAGCTAGTCTCATCCTTAATACGTTAATTAAAAGTTTTCCTCGAGCGTCGCCCAAAATTACCCTATGACGTTGTTAGAAATTCAGTTGTTTTATTTTCGCAAGAGCTCGTACTAGTACAAACATAGTCTGATTATTTTTTCGCTATACCTCGTACTTATTTTTCAGCTGATTTTGTGGAGGCCTTTAACAAATCAAAAAAAAAGAATACAAGATACGAGAAACATTGGACATAGAACAGTGGTGCCTCCCTTTTCAAACTGGACATCTTGCAACTTTTGCACCCTCCTTTATGTATCTCTTTGAATGCTTCAAATATTGTAAAACCAATGATTCTCGTTCATCTTTTAAGTACTGGTACACATCATTTATGTTGTTGAAGGTTAACTCATATTTTAGTGCAGATTCGTTACTCGACTCGTTCAATAATTTTAAATGCGATAAGCATACGATACAGTATACATACTCGCTCAACGAAGTCGAGCGCCTTCACTAATACAGTCATTGTTCACGCATTTCAGTCCACTCTTCTTGACTACCAGGCTGCATCGATGTCGCGCAAACAGTTCTCGTTACAGTGATGGTTTTGACACGATGTTAATTATTAATCAAAAACAAAATTATGGCACTAAGTAATTTTTAATTCAATAATCTCCCATAAATTCTTTCATGGATAGAATTTTCACTTCATATTTTTATATTTTTCAAACTTTCACTCTGAATGCAGAGATCCATAAATAGGTCATTAGTGAGGTAGTTCAGCAATTCGCTTTAAAATAATAAACCGTTGCTTGAGCTACTGCGACTTTCACATTTTCGTTTCGCGTCAGATCTTTCCAATTTTCAGAATGATGAGTCATACGTGCTCCTCGATTTACATTAACAACCTACAGTTAGATTCTTGTTCGTCGAATACTCTCGGCGCTTGAGCCTCCAAAAGAACTCTTCGCTTTTGCGGGTCCGATGAATATTAAGTTGTCGTCACGACAACTGCAGTTTATTTGTAAACATAGCAAAGCGGAAAAGATAAGCTAATGGTGAGCGATATGGTGGCTGTAGGTGCACGAATGTCCTCGTTAGCGAGCTGCAATCATTGGTTATTGCATGGTAGTCGTTTAAATTACCGATATTTTTTAAAGCAAAGGTTGCGCGCATAGCTCGGCGTAATTTATGGAAATTCCTGGTTGCGACGCCGGCCATTGTGTGCTTCGGGTACCAGCGGGCCGTTTGAGGTCGAAACTAAGCAGAAAATGCACTACCACCCCAGTTTAAAAATTCTTTTTAGTTATGGGGCTTCCAGGGATTTTCAAATATTTCCTTAACGACTTAAATGGTTTGTCTGATGTTGCAAAGTATACAAAGATATCTGCAGTCGTATCAAAATAGTCAAGATACTCCTTGTTAGATTAAATAAAAGGGTTTTTGATTTTGTCGCTATTAAAGTGTAATGTGACTTTTAGATTTGTCGTGATAAAGCTCTTTTAATTACTCAACAGAGTTGTCCATCTCAAATGAATTTCCAAGATGTTTCGTTTTCCTATTGAGAAAACAGTAACGCTTTAATATATAGAATTAGTAGCCATATTATTTCTAAAATGCCAACTGAGTTGAAAAAGCTATCCTCTAAAGCGCTCTAACCAAGGTGCAATATGAGGTTTTTTATTTGTTTGTTTTGATTTATGTGTTTTATGTGCCCGCCATTTTGTTTCAATATAGTATCCAAAATTGAGAATACTTTTCTAGAAGTCTCCAGGAACAGAAGAATGAAACAACGTCTTTCGTTCTTAAATCGATTATTTGGTTTGAAAAAAATATCTGCAAAAGATATTTTTAGTCAAAACACAAATACACTGTTAATCATTAAATTGCTTTAATTTTGTGACCATCATTTTGACCTAAGAAATCAAAAATATTTTTAGCGTGGAGAAATACAAGAACATTTTGATTATATTCGATGCAGGGTGTGACAGACAGGCAGACAAAGAAAATCACCGTTTATTTGTTTTTTGAAAGCAAACTGCCTTAAAAAGATGTATACAAAAAGCGCTCCATCCGAGGTTGTCGAAAAAAGTTATTTTTATTTTTGAGAGTGCGACTGTCAAAGTCAGAAATAATTTTGCCTAGGTCTCCATCAGTAGGGAAACACAATATCGTTTTCCGTTTTTAAATCGATTAAGTCGTTTAGTCGATAGTATGATCGATTGACAGACAGACATATGCACACAAACATTACTGTCTTAATTATATAGACTTGGTCCCCTTGGTTGTTTCGATTAAGTATAATTTATTAATAGAAATATAAATATTTGGCTTGTGTTTCACTTACTGTGCTACGGATTACATCACTACCCTAACTAATTATTCTTATTTTCTAAACTTAACATTGATAATAGCAAATTCTTTGGTATTCATTGTGATCGTAAATTTACTTGCCTCAACATTCTCCTTAGTGTAGGATTCGGGAAAACCACAAAAACCCGAGTATCACTCAAAGAAAAAAACAACTTTTGCGCATTTGTATTGAAGACTCTCTTCGTTCTTATTCTAGTCTTCTTCCCTTTGTTGCAGATCAGAGAATCTTGGCCTTCCGCATTCTAATTAGATAACATTGAAAATTGACATGTTCAGTGATAAAAGCTGGACGGCGTGATGGTTAAGGTGATCTCATCCTGCTCTCGTCCTAATTCATAACCGGTTCTGTACGACCCCTATTGTAGCTGTCTGAAAAATTAGCGGGCAGCTGACTCGCACGCTCGTTTCCCGGAGTCTTGACATGCCTCTTGGTCCAATAGAATTAGATCTCGATATCGGTCGACAGAGTCCAGGTAGCGGTATATTGCCCCTCAGGTTCTTCCTCCATGGACTGCTTTTGCTAGATGTCTCAAAGTTGTTACTCAGACCTAGTTGCCAGTCACTTCCCGAAAAATATTGTACCGCTTCTGCTCTCCACAGCGATGGATAATATGCGTAAATTTATGAAAATTATATATTTCACTTATTTACAGGAAATTAAAATTACTTCATAATATTTATGTACACAACACAAAGAATTACCAATAAAATTAAACCGTGTACACTTGCACAGAACGTTTTGCTTCTGGCTCGTGACTCCTGGCTGCTTCGCTGCGTGACATTTTAGCTACTCAAGACCGGTTTTAGTTTCTACACGAAGCTTCTAATAAACATCGGGAAATTTTCGCGTTGTTCTAGTCGTTGCCGGTGCGCGGTTGCATTTTCGAAAGGCATCATATCCGTCGCTCGACCGTGACGGCGTGGCGGCCGCTACGGGGGGCGTTCAGATATTCGCTACAATACAATGCACACATTGTAATTGGATCGTTACTGACGCAGTTTAAGTGAGGTCTATGCTGTAAACATGCAAGTGTTCTTTGTATGCTAAACAAGTCTATAGCTTCTGCGATCTTGCGGCTGTGTACAAAATAACCGGCTGTACCGCTACTTCAAGAAGGCGCATCAACGCTTTACCACGGATCTCTTGATTACAGCTGAAAAGTGGCCAGGCCAAAAATAACTAACTTCAGCCTATTATCTTATATTTACATACAAATTCACTGGTATAAGAAACCTGTTTTGTTAAGTTTTTTTGCCTGTACATCTGCTCTAATTTTCTGGGTTACATTAATATTGCAAATACAACTTTATATTTTGTAACGTAAAAATATATAATAAATAATAATTTAACCTGGTGGGGTTTTAGCAAATAAATTAAATAAAGCATAGATTTCTTTTTTATATAGTTACTCTCTAATCTAACACATTCATGTCATCATTAATATGTCAATATACTTGTACGAAAGTAGTTTCTGTTTTCCATTTCAAATGACCTAGAACGATTGATTGCAAGTCAGTGTCAATAGAAATTTTCTCCATTAATGTCCTTTTTTGCTTTCGAAAATTAAAAATAGTGGAGTCTATGGAGTGGCTGTTCTAGCTTTTCTACAATCACAGTTACCAGTGGCAACAGCATTTGATGTAGTATCCCGATTTATACAAAAACGATTATTAATAAACCACATTTGCAACAGTGTCCCAGTATTTAAAATGTAGTATTCTCTGTAGATTCAAAAAAAAATCCTGCATACATGGTCTGTCTCAAAAGTATTGAGCCATAAAAAAATCAAGTACAGTAACGGAAAAATCTGCCATTAGTGAAAATCAGACGGAAATGACAATAAAGTTTCCAAAGCCTAGTCCCCTTCAAAATAAGTTTATTAGGATCTTACACACTTCTTATTTTTCCAATTTTTACCTGTATTTTCAAATATGGCGAACTAAAAGACATATAAGACGTCTGAGCCTTTATTTCCGGATTGTATCTCCAGACGTATATTTATTCTCTGATTGCAACCTTATGAAGAAAATCTTATTCAACTACAGCCCGGCGTTCCTTCTGCTCTTGTAACTGTAGCCATAGAACAAATGTTTTCGTTTCCATATCAGGATCTTCCGACAAAATTTCACACAATTTACTTCTCCGTTGTTTTGCTCTTTGCTGGTCTTCCAGAATCACTTTTAACAGATTCCCAGTCATCCTTAAATTGTTTATACCATGCTTTTATTTGCTTTGATTGTATTCATTGCGTTATTCGCGAAATTCTTCTGAATCAGTACAATATTTTCTGCCGTCGGATGTTCCAGCGCCGAACAAACTTTAAACCAAAATATTGCAAATCCGACAATCATATGCTGTATGTGCTCACTCACCGACGTCTCTCACCTATTCGGTGGATTTTTTTACATTTTCTAACATTCTGTTTTACAACTCGAACACTGTTTAAGTAGACAATAGTCTGATAGTTACAAAAGACAAGTACAAAGTGCAGAGAACACATCTAGTAACGTATTTTTTCTATAATTAGTCTACATAGAGACTATATTTGACATTGGGTATAATTATTCTAGACACTTATTACTATTTCACTAAATCTGTTGGAGATTTTCGTTTCAATCTTTGCAGTACACATCATTTTTCCATTCGGATGCACTTTTAGTTTGCTTTTGGTGTCCCAAGTGTCGTTCTTAGTGTTTTGAATTGAAACCTGCGTATTATTTCTACATTTGAATCTGCGACTATTCCTCATAATTCTATACCGTACGTTCCTATGGGTTTTAGGATAGTTTCGTCTATTAGTATCTTGTTTTCAACAGTTAACTTTGATTTTCTACCCATTAGCCAATAGAATTTCTTCAACTTGTGATCAAGTTGTTTCCCTTTCGTAAATATATGTTTTTTCAGTTCCAAGTGCATCTCTAGATATTTAACTTTTTCATTTATATGACTTAGTTATCATCATTTTTTACGAGTAGTAAATGTTGTATGTAGCGGTATGTCTTCATTTGTTTTACTTTATCATTTTTATACTTGATCTAGGTGATCTTGCAGGACTTCTGAGGCTATTTTAGTTTTTATTTGATGCCAAAATTACTGCATCATCAGCAGACGTTGCTGTGGTGGTACTTGGTGTTTTTGGTATATGAGCAATATATAGGAAATATGATACAGTTCCTAATACGTTGTTGCCTTGGGGTACACCACCATAAACAGATTGTATGTCGGTAACTTCATTTTCATATGCTATCCGAAAGTACCTGTTGTTGGCATAAGACTTAAGATTGTGCAGTAATTGACTGGCAGCATGTATGTAATTTTGTATAAAAGGTCCTTATGCCAAACTTTATAAATGCCTATCCGATGTTTAGCAGTATCTGTTAGTCTTCAATTATGTGTTATATCATTTAATGTTGTTTTATAAAAACAAATTGATATGTTGCTATTAACTTTTTGTTAGAGGTGCTAATTTTGGAGGCCACTGGCAAAAAACTAATAGCTCGATAAGATTTTACATTTTCTGTTTCTTTTCCTGGTTTTATATAAGTGTTACATGTGCTAGTTTTCATTGAGGGGAAAGTGACTTATCATCATAATGGAGCTGAAGAATTGAGTTAAAAATTGGTATATTTTTTTGGGTAAAATGTTACCAGTAATTAAATATAGCCGGGGGATTTCTTTGGTCTACATTGTAATTAATGGCCTTTTTTACTTCATTTTTGGTAAATTTTCCAACTTCTTGGAGGATTGAAGTAAGTTCTTGTTCTTGAGTTGAACATTCTGTTGTATGTGGTGTAAATAAATTTTTAGGTGATTAGCAAATGCATTTGCTTTTTCCGTAGGATTATGAGTCCGTTTCCCAGATTCTGCGTTATTGAATACTGGGATCTTTTTAATGTCATTGTGGTGTTCCATAGTATTTATTGTTGCTTCCATTTGTTGTGTGCTCCTGAAAACAGTAGGTGTGATATTCTCGGTATCCTTTTCATTTATAGGTTTTATTATAATATCATAGATACCGATAGTTCGACTTGTTCTTCATGTGATATTCCGATTGTATGTTTTTCTTTAGCTATTTTATTTCGATCTCCCTTAACATCATTGGACTTATTATAGTGTACGAACATCGTTTGCACCATATTATAAAACTTTCCTAATGCCTATTTATGTTCTTTTCTGCTAAGGTTGGAATTTTTCCAATAATCTAAATCGGTATTCAATTAATGGAAATAGTCAATGTATTTGTTCTTTAAAGAAAATTCGGCATTTTTTTAAATTTAACCAAGTGTTGGGTCTTTTTGCAAAGCAGCGTTCCAAATATTTCAATTTTTAGTTGAGTATTTGAATACTCGAATTATTCGAATTCCGGTCCTAATCACTATAATCGTTTCAAACATGTATTTGTAGACTTAATAGTCTAGAAGGAATGCAGCTTGCAGTATTACCGCAATATATGTGTAGTGGGGACGTAAATTAAACTCAGTACTTCATATAATAATACCTGTTTGCAAACGTATTAAAGGACACATATAACCAACTACCAGCCGCGCGTTGTTATCCTTGATACTAAGTGTACTTATTTTACAAATATGTCACTTTTCCGAAGTCCAACGAATGGATTTACGTTCCACATCGTGGAGTGGATCACATCTACGCGAGCTTTTTATCGTCCTTATCTTCCTAAGCAAAATGAAATTCATGAACGAGTAATTTGAGCGATCGCAGTGCCTGATAAAAATGCAGGAAAATAACTGTTCGGCGTAACTATTGGCGCTCGAAAGAAATGATAATTAGTAAAACCGCGTTTCGTTGCTTTTATGTCCTTTTTTAGTTCACCAAGCTTACCGTAACCAGCGATGAAGTAGAATGGATGCAGATTTATGCACGAACCTTGACAATATAATACCGTTTCGTTCGATTTAAAGGTATTCGTTTTAATAACGGAAAGATTTTTGTTGCGGTTTGCTGTATTTAATTCTTCTCTGGATTTATTTAGATCTGTCGTTAAGTGGGAAACTAGCTGTACTGCTGAAAAAGGCGGAAGCGCGTCATTATGGGCGAGTTCCAATAAAACTTAAATGGGACTCAATTTCTTGCAGGCTCGTAGCGGAGCGTTGCCTGCACAATGCCGGCATGATTAAGTTTTGCCCACATTGTGAATCACGGTAAACGTTTTGAAATAAACTTGACATTTAGTTACAGTAGTTGTACACTTGGCTGTTCGTTTAAGCGAAGCGTTTGTGCTTTTTAAACCCGTGGGCTTGAGTTCAGTGCCGTCGTCCCACAACCTGTCATATTTAGAAGCACTGCATTCTGAGATTGACATTTTGTGGTGAATAACACCGGAAGTCACTGGAGACTCCAGTCTGTGCTGGATTTTTTAAATTTGCATTCGGGTTTGTTTAAAACGAAAAGGGCAGGCGACTTTCTATTGGGTTAACCTATTTGACATTTACTCACTTGTGAGTTAACAAATTAAATATGTAAATTGAATTAAGCTGTACAGATGGGCAGGCGAAAATTTATCAAGTTGGGGGACAAAAATTAACCTTTGAATGTTCATTCACTTAAATATCAGTGCAGATATAACACAAGTTATACTTTCTTGCTAATTCATTTTTGAGAATTTTTTAAATTAGCAGCTAGTTTCGGGGTATGGGGATGACATCATAATATGAATATTAGTGAAGCCAGACATAAAGATGCAAAAAGAGGGTGTACGAAGGGATAGGAAGTTTTGAAAAAAAATATGAGCTGAGGTGAATATCATCTAGCATTACACTAACTTTTTAGAAAAATTACTAAACCTGTTGCAGACAAATAATTATCCAAATGCTACGTCGGCTGCGGTGCAGGTTTGAACAGATACGAACACGCTTCAACTTGACATAACATGCAAACATCGCTATATATCGCTGCATCGAATATTTCTCCAAATTCTAGTCAGCTGAACTATCATTGATTTATTTTTTTACTTCTTGGTGGAAGTACGTACTTTTTAAATATGTATTTCAGCAATTATGAGGGGAACATTTTATTAACTAAAATTTTTCTCGTGTTATATTCGCCGTTTTTCTAATTAGAGCAGTAGATAGTTTTTGATATGGAGAAAGTTTTCACACGATATTAATCATTGGGTTTTTTGTTGTAACAAACTATGAAGACGGATGGCCAAAAACTGTATCTGTTGTTGGTAACGTTATAATCAATTAATGCGGTTTTTGTATCTTCATTTTTGGAACATTTCTTGAGGAAATGGCACAGTTCCCACAGCTGATTTGACTACAATGACGGGCATAAATCGGCGTCAACAGGAAGTGCGCCAGGCGAAGCGCTTATATTGTGATGTCTCTGTTTTATTATTCGGTCACGGCGTTTCACTTTGTGGAATAAATAATCCCGAATATGGGCCATCTACGGCGGCGGCATAAATCGAATCGGAAAGTATAATAGGATGTGTATAATTAAGCATACGATAATTAGTGCCGCTGGGTGCGTCAAGAGAACCGCTGCAGCCACTAGACTAGATACAAGAGGCAGCGGCTCTCGAGCTAAAGCAACAAGAATTGAGGTTTCCAGTCTAACCACTCGTCGAGATCCCCATTGACTACTGGTTCTCAGCCATCATCTCGACACCAAACAGTCTGAATGACGACGGTTAATTGCCGTCAGGCTCCCTGCGCAACATGCCTTTATCTCCTGACTTTATATTCGTCATAATTTAGCGCTGCTCGCGGTTAACTATAAATTTACTAGCTGTGTAGGGAGCTCGTGGTGTTCGTTGTATTGTACAAGCTGCTCGTTGGCCAAATATTTGAGAGGTAACGGTGGTCGGTGGGCACCTAATTAAAAACGTTAGTCGAATCCTTCCTACTTGCTGAGAAGCTCAGTTGATTGATGGCATTAATTGCACAGGCCTGAGAGTCGTTTTATCATATGCATGTTCCTACGAGCGACTTTCTTTTCTTACTCTCGTTTCTAGGGCATTTATATTAGCCATAAATTGCAAGAAACCAAAACAAGCAGTGGGATACATCTGCCTGAATTGTGTCAAGGAACTTGAAGAGAAAGTAGCTTTCTTCAGGAAAATACGTCGTTTCTTCTGCTGCCTGCTTCTAAAAGTACACGAAAACAACTGTTTTGAATTTTTTCATTTACAGGTATTGAATTTTTTAAAAGCTTACGTGTACACATGGGCAATTCTGTTACACCGTGTTAATAAAACAATTCTGTTAGACTTAATTTTGACGCTAACTGTTGTTTAATTTACAGTAGTAGATTTAATGGTATCGCGAACAACGTTATTTTAAAGCAACTGTAATTTAATGCATTAAAATTGATTTCGTTTTATAGTAGTAGTACTAATTTAAAATGAACTGAATAGCATCGGGCGATAAATTCTGACTTTTTGTGTCAATAGCTATGTGAGTCGCCTGAATATATGAAATGACCATGTGCTCGCGAAAGGTTTCAGTGTTTTCTCAGAATTTGAGAAAAATATGACTAGATGTGCTTTGACTTCTAGGTGAAAATATTAGGGTTTTGGTGTTGTATAAACTTCACTTTAAGTTAAATTTGCTTTTTACTTTGCTCCTTCATCGTACAAATTGAAATTTTATAAGGGCAGGGTTGAGTCAGATTGGAAAAGGCAAAGCTAAACAGATACACTGAGCTATCAAAGTAAAATAGACACTAAGTTTCTTAAATATCTGTAAGCAGTTTAGTATTGTCTGAACCATACCACGTTTATTTGAATACGAAGGTCTAGATTATTCCACTTTGTCAAAAATTAATCTATTGTCGCTCAATTTATCAGGTGTGCAACTTCATTTTCTGCCGACAACTTAAAGCAATGATAGTGAAGCGCTAGATCGCCAGAGTGCTATGGTCTAAGCGGTTGAGGCGCGGAATGCAATACGGACGGACTTGGGTTCCATTCCCGGAGCTCTATGACGCCTGGCGGGTAGCCTACTCAGTCACTAAAAATAATTAAGTACCTGCGCTTGCTCGAACAAGAGGTAATAATGGTGTTCGTTTAAAGCACAGTGCTAGCCACATCGCGCCGCACCAGAAATGGTGTGCGACGACTGGGCAATAAAGTCGGACATATGAGAGTACCATTAGTGAAACGCCATCTATCAGTTTTACAACGTGCTGCAAGAGGTGTCCATTTTAGTAATGTAACCTAAAAATCAATGGTAAAACTATAACGTCCGATAAGCGATTGAAAAAATTGCCGGTGGAGTCCGGCTTTACAGTGCTTACAAGAAGTGGTTCCAATGGTTCAAGGGTGGAAATTTTACCTGCATGATATCGAATGTCCTTAGCAGCCAAAGAAAGTCGAATATGAGACACTGGAAAAATTCAATAAATAATTGCACAGTCAGCCATTTTTCAACATTCTCAATAAAGGCCGGCATTTACGTACGCACGCATCCATAAAAGAAACGATAAACGATGCCAAAATCTAGCGTGGAAGAATTCTCGGTTCAAGCCTCGGGTTAAAGTCGACGTCTTTATTGAAATACGGGACACGCTGAAGTGGTAGGATATCACTAAAAATTCAACACTAAGGAAAGGCTTCTAAAGGTTAGGAAGAAGGGGTGGGGGGCATAAGTTATTTGAGTAGGTAGGGCAAGCCCTGTTTATGTTTTGGCATTTTTTGTTTGCATAGAGAGATTTATATATTTGTTGTACTCTCTGCCTTATGTTATTTGTTCTTTGTAAAAGAGGGCCCACATATTGGCATAACTGCACTTTCTCGAAATTATAGTTAAATTTTAGTCCTTGAATTATTTCATTTTCTCTTCTTCTGCACTGCATGATCTTGGTTTTATTTTCATTAATTAATTTTTAATCTTTTATCTTTGGCCTTTTCTGCTGTAGTGATCAGTGTTTGTTCTAGATTTTTACGATTTATTGCTATTATTATCGCAATAGTACGCATAGCCAATTATTTTAACCGATTTCTCATTGATTGTTCTTATGTTTTAATTCTTTTATGATATTGTCTAAGGATGTTACGAACAATAATACTAACAATACGTCTCCTTGCCTTATTCCTTTTTGAATTTCTGTCTCTTTTAATTGGTTTCGGTTTATTATTATTAAGGCTTTGGATTCTTCCATGTTAATTTTAATTAGTTTTATCAGTTTCTGATGCGTTTTTATACTTTTCAGATCTCCTATAATCTTCATCATTAAATGCTCTTCTAAAATCGATAACTACCATATAAATGTTTATCATATTTGTTTTAACATGTGGATTACATCTGCTATCGATTTCTCATTCCTATATCCATCTTGATAGTCTCTGATTATTGTTTCTGTGTTTTACTAACCTATCCTTCAATTTAGATATTAATATCTTATAAGTAATATTTAAAATTGTGATTTCCCTATAGTTTGTACATTCCGATAAGTCTCCAGTTTTAGGTATGGGAACAATCGAGCCTTTTTCCCATCCTTTCAGCATTGTTGTTGTCTTCGACATATTTGTTGTTAACGTGTGTGTTCTTAACTGTAACTCTTCTTCTTCTTTATTAAATTCTGCATGTAAGCTATCATTAACGGATGCTTTTTTGTTTTTAGTCTATTTGTAGGTTGAAGTAAAACTTTGCTTTGTTTTTCGCCTCAATTTTCTCTTCCATTTGTGTACTTTCTACACCTCTATCTTAAAGAGTTTAGAGAAATTATTTCTCCATTTCTCTTCTTTGATATTTTGCTTTTTATGTATTTTCTTCTTGTTTGTTTTATGTTGTGGCATAATGGTTTAATATTATTTCTCTTGTTTTCATTTTCAATTTCTTCCATCATTTTTTATGCTTTTGGGTGTTATATTTGCTTTTTTTTTTTCTTGATAGTCAGTCTTATCCTGCTCCATTTCTGTTTGGAGCCATGTTTTTTGCAATGTTTTTCCTCTCTTATGATTTCTTTGCATTCTTTGTGGAACCATTGTTTCTGGTGTTTTGTGTCCTAATTTTCTTTTTGTGCAATGGGAACTTCTTCAAGATTATCATAGAATTCTTGTTTTATGTTGCATCATCTGCTATGTATATTGATGCATAAACATTTACTATTGATAAGTTGTATATGCTGTTCTTGATTCTAACATATGATATTCTTCCGTTAATGACCTTAAATTGCAATAATTGATTTTTCGTCTTTCTTTGTAGTAAAGAGACTGTTCCTGCACAACTTTGTTTTTCTTATCTTGAATAATAAATTAAATAACGTCTTCTTTAAATTCTTCCTTTTTCTTTCCACCTTGTTTTTCAATCCAAATTTTTTCATTCCATTTGCTAACTCTTGTATTTTTCTAATCATATTCCACGATTCAGTTCTAATTTTTTAATCTTTGCATATTTGTTGTATTTCATTACTATTATTCCTGTCTTTTAAATCTTGCGGTTTTGTCTGCTTGAATTTATCTTCCTTCTATCTAGTTTATTGAATTATTTCTTCTTGTTTGCATTGTTTTTAGAAATCTTCCCCTATGTTCTTATTTTCTTGGGAATTTTTGATTTGCCGTTCTTTTATTTTCCTTATTTGGTTGCTACCCTCCATTTACCTCTTCTATGGTGTGTTGTATTGCATTTATCACTAACTTATTGTATTTGAATGTTTAAGGTTTCTTTTTGTTTCAATATTTCCTTGGATTAATCTTGATTGATTAATATCTTTCTTCCTTTTAATTTGTTTGCTCCTTTTGATTTCTATTTACCAATTCTATTAGGGTCGGTTTTGATCTTCTGTTATTTACTTTTCCCGTTCTGATTTCAATCACATGTTCTCCAGCTTTTTTTTTTCTATTTTATTCATTATCTCTTAAACTCCCTTCTATAATGCTTGAATGCTTTTATTTGTTATTTGCATGAATCAACTAGAATTCTTCTTATTTCCCTTTCTAGTAATTAAATTCTTTTGTTTTGTTTGCTTATTTCCTCATCCAGGTTTGCGTTTTTGTAAATAACCTATTTTTCTCTATTCTTGTTTGATGGTTTGTTTTTAAATTGTTTATTGAAATTTTTACATTTCACCGTAGGTAAATACGTTTAGCCAATCAATTTAATGCAGAAATATTGGAACACGTTTTGCGAATTCAAAAAACAGACTCGTTCTAAATGTGTGATCAAATTGTTGGAGTAAAAGCCGCGATAACCTTAATTAAGAGACGAACCAGATTGAGGTTACATTTTATACAATTTGCGGTAGCCGCAATTCGTGCGGCACATCTTTTGCATCTTGAGCTGTTTTAGTTTGTAATTAAGCGCCATGAATCACCTCCGCCCTTCCGTTTTGCGTGTCATTAAGCGTTTATTTTGTCCTTGCTTCAGTTATTACAACTTAACGAATTTTAAATTGCTGGCCTTGATTAAGATCTTGCGGTTGCCGTTATTTGCTGAGGAAGAATGCCGGCTTTTGTTTAATAACTGATTTTCCTTAGATATACCTCTTCGTATGAATTGTTATACCGAGCTATTCTCGACTTGTCGATAAGTCATCGCCAATGTAGCGAGACTAGGACGCCGCGCTACGGTACCTGCCGGAGGTGTTGATGCTGACCCCAAGAGTAACCCACTAACTAATTGGGCCAGATATCGCGGCCACCAAGCCGAGATCATCTCCCGTGGTGACGGGGTGCATTTCTCCGGCGACCCACTATTTAAACTTGTGACCCAGTTGTGTGGGTGGATCTCGGTACGCTCTCTTTGTTCGGGTCTCGGCTCGCCTAAGAAGTAGGTTAGTGCAGCCAGCGGTGGGGCCGCGGCCCGCTCGAGCCGCTGCGGCGGCCCCAGTGACTTCCCAGCGGCCGGAGACTTCGCGGCACTTGATGTGGAACTCCGGACCGCATGTGACGGTGGTATCATGTCGTCGAGCTAGTGGTGCCAGTAGCCATGAGCCCCGCTTCCTCGGGCGCTCTGGAAGTCGAGCGGTACATTGGTGCTTGTTTAATCTCCTCGCAGTCGCGGTCGAAGGGCGCCGCGACGCCGAAGCACCAGGGGCGGGATGCATTCTTCCAGCGGGACCACTTCCTGCCGCGCTACGTTAGTGGCGGCAACCATCATCATCAGCACCATTTGCAGCGATGCCGCTCGGTGGACGGCTGGGCCGGCGGCATGCCGCTGATTTCCTTCGCGAACTACCAGCGCCACGGTAAGGCACTCGCGGATTCTTCCAGGACGCAGGAGCATCGCAACCCCCTGTCTCGCTTGGCCGTGCACACCCAGGGTGCACCGCTGATCTTGGCCAGCAGATATAACCATCGGAAGAATAAGGGCGCCAGCAGGAATTTTGTGCAAGCCCGCGGACCGGACACAGTGGTAAACCGAAAGACAATCCAGGTGCAGATACTGTCAGTGTAAACAGTGACGAAAGCTCCGCATCTACAAACTCTGAAAATAGTTTGCCGCGAATCATTAAGCCGCGTAAGCGCCGAAAAAAGGACAGGAAGCCTCCGCATCTGGCTCGTCCTCTTGGCGCGGACGACTGTTTCTCCACCGACAGCGCCAGTCCTGACATAGATTCGCCATCAGGAATCATTACTATTGGCCAATATTTACCGTTCCCATTTGAACAGTTCCATTATACACCCTTGGATAACGCAGGATTTGGTAATTTTCACAGCAACCTGTCAGCTAGCAAAGTAAAGTTGCTTAAGAACGAACCTCAAGAAACTCCCAAACTCCATCACTCGTTTGAGGATGTAGAAGAGCTCTCTAAAGACATTAATGACAATCAACCGGCGAGTTCGTGCCAATGTCGTTACTGTGACCCGTCGGGGCAAATTTGGGACGTCGACAGGCACTGCTACTCCCCTTTCCTGACGACGCCTGAGCGCCAAAGCAGCTTCAGTTTCCCTGATATTCAGGTGGAACCTCTAGTTAAGGGCTACGAAGCATCGCTGTCTTCCGATTTAATCGATTGCATGACGGGTCTCTCCCTCGATCCGGACCTCACCAGGAGCGATCCTTCCATTGCTGGGTCTTCCAGGGACCTCGAAGTCTCCACCGAAATCGTCACGTCGTTGAACGGCCACCGGGACCTCGAGATAAGATTCTTCTCCTCCCCGGCGACGGCGGACGCTGCGAAAAAGGGGACCGCGAGGTCTATCAGCCTGGAGGAATACCGATCTAGGAGTGATACCGAGACAAGTGCGGTTGTAAATAATAAATCTAGCAGTGTAGATCGAGAGTAGTGATATTTTCGTGCTAGCAAGGATTTAAGTGCGCTCACTAGCCGCAGCCGGAACAAGCTACATGATCTGCAACTTCTGAAAGTGAAACTGAAAGCCAAGCCAGGCCTACCCTGGATTCTCAAAGTGCTAGAACTCTGGCCTTCAATTTCTGAACTTTTGATCTCGAGAAAGTGAAAGCTTTGATCTCCTTCAGATATCCTGTTCGCTGTATTTATCTGCCGGCTGAAAAGCTGTATTGTGGTCAACACCGTTACACTGTACAAAGAATTAGCCAAAAATGGTGTGTGCATCTTAATTTCCCGTATACCGACTTCTTTTCTGCAAATGTATTCATAGCAGGTATCAATTTGTAGGTTCAGAAATCAAACGCATTGTTAATTATTCTTTTTGACAAACTACTAAGTTGTACTTTTTTCAAAAATTCTCGGGATTTAGCGACTCAGGCAGGGTAACTTTTAGATATTAATTATATATTTGTAATGTTAATACCAAATTTATTTAAGGGCGGTTTTCCTTTATCAGAGGCCTACTTTTGGGAAAGGTGACGTTCATGTATTTGCATTATTTATTGCGCGCCATTGGCGCAACTTTTACGTTACGAAACGATTCCTGCGCATTAAGGGACCGGGTTCGCACCGCTTCCGCTAGAAACGGGAATTGTTTCCAGCAATGGTGCATAATCTCGTAATTCCTAGCTCGAAATGCGTTTGGTTTCGCTTTCACTCGGTTACGCAAGAATTCAAGGGACAGGAACTTCTGCACGGATCATAACCTAGTAGTTCCGCGTGGATCATTCAAAACTTTGTGCTTCGTTATTTATCAGGTTGCAAGAATAAAGTTTACTGGTGCATGCGGAAGCTCGGCCGCCATACTCAAGGCGGTCCGAACGGCCACTTATTTATTACTGCTGTTTGTATTCGATCAGATATTGTTTATTGAGCTGTAGCATTGTATTACTGTGAATATATGAAAGTATTACTTTTTCTACGGATGGCGTCTCATTTCTTTTCACCTCCGCCTGGAGGAAAGTGCCGGCAACTTTCTATCGACGTCCTGCTTCCAGGTCAGCGCCGCAAATGTTTTCTAATTTGCACCGAGCCGCGTTAACTAACGGCTGCTTAATATGCAATTATTAAAAGTAACTGTGAGAACGCGGCGCACTTACCTAACGTCCGACTTCAAATTATTAAAATTAAGCACTTTACTGCAATTGCATCATGTGTCTCTCGACTTTTTTACTAGGTACGCCAGGAAATATTCTTAATGTTAGTTGTTGTAATAAAGATTGTTAAGTGAGATCTGTTTAGAATTAGCGAAAGTTATTTAACTTTTGCGTTCACGAACATAGGGAAACCTCGATCTCCCAGTTCGTAAGTAGTACTCCCTTACAGGATATGCAAAGCCATTATTTCACTTAGCGTTATTTAATATATTTAGGTTTTATTTTATTACTTTGGGTGTTATCGCTCACTTATTGGTGTTGAAGAGTTAGATATACCAGAGTGATAACGTTGGGGCAAGCAAAAGCAAGCCAAATTTGAACCTAAAGCGACTAATGTTTGAGGAGGAGACTGCAGAAACTGCTAAAAATGGAGAAAATGAGATCAGATCGCCTAGTCTGATCTAACCTAATCTTAAAAAAATTAGAAGATACTTAATTGTAATTACCAAAGTATTACATTGTCGAGTTCCAATGAAATGCTGAGAACATTTTCAAGATTTGATCCAAAGAATTGGCTTTTTTGGACTCTTTTTGGCATCTTGACGGCTCTACATTGTATATAGGAACATCAAATCCAAATTACAAGACAAAAATTGTACTCCACCTAGGTTTAAACTCATATTCTTCTGATCATTAACTATTAATCACCGCCGTGATAGTTAAGAGTATTTCGGGCAAAACCATTGTCGCGCCAACGCACAACAAGTGAAAAATTGATTTATTATACTGGCAATCCGATTCTTTTTAAATTACCTTGTTTTCTCATATTCGTGGAATTCAACGTTTTTCACTTTTTGTTGTGCTTATTATATCTAACCATTATTTACGAAACCATTATTATCATACATTAATTTACTCAAATGCAATTTCTACATTTTTTAAATTGTATTTGTCAAATTAATATTATTTATTTGCATGTAGTAAGAAGAAAGAAAATTGGTTTCAGTTTCTTCTTCTTAAATTAGGACTTCATCCTAATAAAATCCTCGTTATAATAAATCTTGTGATACATATGTTCAGCTTTCGTACCAACGCTTTGGTTGTCTCCCAGAGGGTCTTTTGGAGTTAGGTTTGTCTCTTAGCTATTTTTGCCAGCCGGTCATTAGCCATCCTACTGACATGATCTCCCTCTCATTTTCTTCTTCTTTTTATTAACCATCTTACAACATCGTCAATGCCGCTTGTGTGTCTGATGTATTTGTTTCTCTGTCTCTCAAAGTATAACCTGTTATAGATCTCAATATTTTTATCTAGGTTGTTCTTACAAGGTGTTTTGTGGTTGCATGAAGGGCCTTACGCATGTCTTATAAATTCTGACTTACGTGCTTATTCCTCCAGACTATATCACGTAGATAACCTGATATCATTGCCGCTTTGTTTGCACTTCTATCTATATTTCTGCTACTAGTTATATTGGCTCCCCAAGTATTTAAAATTCATCATTTGCTCCACACTTTGCTTATATATGGCTACTTCACGTCTTGGTTCCTTGGAGACTGCGAGAGACTGTTTCAAATTTATATAACAATCTTTATAAACCGCCTTTGACTTCGGATATTATAATAGCGTGATCAGTGTAACCTATTTTGATTTATTTATTTCCCATTTGGTACTCATTGCTAGCAGTTTTAACCTCCTTGATAATTTTGTTCCTGATTATATTGAACAATATAGGCTTGAGGTTATCGCCTCATTTTATACCTAATAGTACTGGTATCTTTTTCGTTAATTTATTATTCGTCTATATGTATGTTGTATTATTGGTATTTAATTCCTTAATAACTGCTAGAATGTGATGATCTATATTTCTCTTCTTTGATAGTTATAATACATCAGTAAGTCTTATTTTATCGAAATGCCTGAGCGAAACACATAAAGGCTGCCTTATCAAATTCAATGACTTCTTCTGTGATTTGGCAGAGTATAAATATGGCATCTATTGTGGATCTGTTCTGCCGAAAACTCTTTTGTTTCTCACTGATTCCAGTTTGTGCAACTTCTTTCGCTATTATTTTTGTCATTTGTTTTAGTACTGAGCTCAGCAGACTTGTTCCTTTGTGGTTTTTGATGTCGGTCTTTGTTCCCTTTTTGTAGACTTTTTGGGGCTAATAAATACTATTTTAGCAACTTTTTATTTATTAAGACTTAATAGAATTTAAAAAGTCGCAATCAACCAGCTGTAAAATAATGAGTAATTTTTTAGCTTCTTAATGCAGTTATTGTGTAGAAATGGTTTTAGTCAGACAGCACATTTTACCCCCCATGATCTTGGTTCCAAGAAAATGAGCTGTGAAAGAAAACTAGCAAGATTGTAGCCGAGCTTCTGCGTTTTCTGATTGATAACAGATATTTTTGTACTACAACCATTTCTCTAAAATGACTCCTTCAAGTGCATTGAAGTACCAAACAATTACCAACTTTCCAAATAGAGCAAAAATTATCCATTTTGAAGGTTTATTTAGTTGTAAGCAATATGCGAGCTTAATATTTGTTTTTTTTAGTGCTTGGTGTTTAGTGTTGAGGTATTAAGTAGAAAGACTCCCAACATGAGATCCACAAGTAACGCTCTTATTTTTGAACGGAGTGTACATACGTGATGATGAATTAGTCATGGTGAAAGATGATACTTTTCGAAATGCAAATTTTATTTGCTAAAATTTGTAGTCTGTTTTTTCGACGGCGGCGTACAATAAAGAACGCCTTTGTTATCCTGTCAGGTAGACACACTTAACCGTCATCTGTTTTGCCTGAAACTTGTTATTATTATTATTAATGTAACTTAAATCATTTTGAGCCATGATTTACTTCTTTATTTTGGTATCCTTGACCATGAAAGAGAACTGGTCGCTTGTTGTTTGAATTAATTGTGTAATACTCTCACGTAAGATTTGTGGCTAATCAGTTCTGCAATCATTCCATAACACTATATGAATTGTTTTTATCCCTTTTGTATATTAAATTTATTATGACATCATTTTTCTATAACATACGATAATGATTCTAGTTTTTAAGTGTAAAAAAAGCTTATTAATCAATTTAATAATAATGAATAAAACATTTGTTATGATGTCACTTTCACATTACCATTAGATGATTGTTTTTGTGTAGCATAAGTCTATAATTTAACAATCTTGTTCTCTAGGCATATACAAAGCTAATCTTAAAATACTTGTAGAGTCACTAAAACACAAAACCTATTAAGGTGCACTTAATTCAAGTCTATATTATTTTAAATTTTATAATTAATATAAATATAAGAAACTTCGTGTTCAAATTAAAATGAATAGCGAATTTTTATGGAAAATCGGATTTTGTTTTAAACAAATTAAAAATAGCATTGAATGAAATGTTTGAAAAGGCAAGGCTCACAAGACTACAAAAATGTAAATTGCTGTGAAATATCCAATTACATAATTGAAAACAATGAGTTTATCGCTCCTATAAAACTTAATTATACCATATAGTGTTAGTTTGGTACCAGATGATTAGGTTATGTAATTTGAAATGCAATTACGTAAGCGCAATTGGAACGTTTCCAAGTTTTGTAGATATTTTGAGAGTTATATGCACGTCTTACATTTTGTACAATGCAGATGAACGAAAAGCTGCCATACACAGCTACAAGCATCATCGGGTGGTCATTTTCTGTTTTATTTAATATTAAAAGATGAATACTGAAATAATAATGCTATTGAAGGTTTTTGACGGAGTTATTGTAGCAGTAATGAACATACTGAACCGCTATTGATTGATATTTGACGTGTAACAGTGTCAACTTAGCGTGCGATACCTCTTCACAATTAGTGAATTTTTAGTTTTAAACACCAAGAAAATGTAAACGATAAACAGATGAAAGAAAGAACGAAGCGAGAGTGAGGTTATGAAAATATAAACAAGTTTGCAACAGATTTAAAAGCAAAGTTGCCAAGTGCTACATTTTGTACCATATTTTAAGTAAAAATAGGTGAGTGAGAAGGGAAACAAATGGCGAGGAAAAACAATCTAGGCTCCGAGAGAGAGAAAAAAGATAGTGATAAAGGAGTTTGAAGCTCAACTAGAGGCTTTTAAGTTAAGTAGAGTAACAGAGTTTCACTACCGGAAAAGTAATTAAAAGCACACCAGATAACTTAAATGAGGAAAACATGAACAACATATATAAATTTATAGAGCAAAGAGATAAAAGAAATAAAAGCAGAAATTTAAAGCACAAGAAATGAGATAGTAATCATCAATGAGAGTCAAGAAATATGCGGAAGGACCACATGCAATCAATAAGAATTAATCAAGAAAGAATTTGAGTTGAATAAGGAAAAGGCAAAACTATGCAAAGAGGTAGAGAAATAGGGGAAAGAACAAAAAAGGAACAATATTATAATAAAAGTGTGGGAACTAAAAAGCACTAGTAATACCTAAGCAGAAATAGAAAACTTCTTATAAGATAATATACAAGTAGTAGCAAAAGTAAAGAAACCAATAGGAAAGGTAAATAATAGTTGCCGAAATAGCATAATTCACGAAAAATCTAAAATTACGAAAAACAGGATCACACCGGGAATTAATAAGATTGATATACAAAACTATTTAACCAAAGAAGAACAGTTGATTCAGTCAGTAATTAATAAGGTAACAAGGGGAAAAAGAATAAAAAAAGTGTTATTTGGCTACCGGAAACTAGAAATAAACAGCGTCAAGTATGAATGATTTAATGAGTCTAAAAAGACGAAACAGAACAGACTACAAAAAAAACTAGTAACAAAAAGTAGAAATATAAGAGATATAAATAGCAAAGAGAGGGAATTAATCGAAAGTCTAAGGAATATAAATTATTTAGCCGTAGCCCTCATTGAACCTAAGAAAAAGGAGAAGAGAAAACAAATAGTAGAGAATAGAAGCTTACTAATATATAGAAGAGTAGATGAAAACAAGAAAAATTAATACAGGATAGGAATATAATAAATGAAGGTAACAATAAAAATAAGCAGTGCAGACACACGAACAATAATATAATAGATTACGCACTGAGCAAAAATGAGAACGCAAATGAGAAAAATCAATTCTGGTTACAAAGCGCAATTTAAAACTGCCAAGGTAGTCTAATTCTACTAGGCGACTTTAACTCAACAGTGGGAAAGGAACACAAAAAATGACGGAAAATAGGAGAAAGAAAAGAGACCGATAATAACAGAAGACTATTCGAGTTCTTTATTGATAACTATCTAACTATACACAAAACAAGAGAAGTACCACAATGAAATGAAAAGAAAAAATCCCATAGCGCAAAACTTAATGTTATCTCTGCTCGGAATCCGCATCCACACCGTCACGCGTAACTTCTAACTATATGTACCAACAAGCTGATTGCTAACCACAGTTTTACCACCTAGTGAGTTTACACATGAAAACGCTTCCATTTGACTGAATAACGTCCATTCCTTGTGTTTGAATATCACATGTAAGTAATTAAAACACCAGTCCTGAAATTTTCTAATAAACGTTGTAGATCAATTTATAACAATAACCGAATTATCTGTCGGCGTCCATACTTTGTATCCTCTTTTCTCTGGCTACTTCAGAAGATACTACAAGAAGGTGCTACTCCCTTTTATTTTATATCAATTGCTAAAATGAGATCAGAATTAAAATATCTGTTAAAATTGTTTTGTTCCGTTTGCCTGAAAAGGCATGTGCAACTTGAGGAAAAAAAGAAATTGTTTGGAATATTGTCGAAAAATGATCTAATTTTACAAAGTTGGTCGCCAACTGCCATTAGCATGTTGTGATTTAAATAAGATTTAACGCTCCACTGAAAGTTTAATAATTCCCATTATGAAATCTATTCCGATAAATTTGCGATTTTTTTCCATTCTTTAAAATGTAGTTATTTTCTTGATCACCATATGAATTTGTTTCGAAAACAGTAGAATGAATAATGAAAGATGTAAATTGATAGCACATATCATATGGCATTTGATGTGCTGAGCTGGTCGAAAAAATTCGTAAAAATCTACTTAGAGTTCGTTTGAAAAAAATTAATGGAAACGTTATTTGGTAATCCTGGATAAAAACTTTGTTTTTCCTGAAGTTATTGCTCAATTCCTGTGAAATATGTTTGTTTTTGTTACGTTAAACAATTGCAAGTAGTAATAAACAAGATTTTTTGTAACGATATTCTATTGTGTAGGTAACGCGTTATGTACAATCGGTGTTTTAAATTGTGCATTCAACTTTTATTATAGTGTTTTAAAGTAATTGTTCTAATGTTGACATTTGCAAATCGCTTACATAATAGGTGTAAACAAATGTTATGCACACAGTTCACAATTCTTCCATGTATATTTTTTTAATTCAGAACAATAAAGGTAATGGGTAATTGCAAATTCGATGCCGATTTGAAAATATTAAGAACACAGTCACGTTTTAAAGGAAATTTTATTAATCGATTATACAGTCACCGCCATTTTTTACAATGGCCTTCAACGTTCAGCCTCCATGTGGATTCCTTTTTCGCAGAAACATTGAAAAACGTTGTGAGGTGGTTTTCCACAGCTTTCACGAAACCGTTTATAAAAAAACAGATACAGATGAAAACCCGACAGTCCAAGGTCTAGACGGTGGATGATGGAGGTTTTCCCATTTTAACTACTTTAGTTTTTGCCGTGTTAGTTGAGTGACGTGTGGTTTGGCGTTGAACTTCTGGAGTCTTATTAAACAGACACCATCATCTTCATTACATGTAAAGCAGCTTTGCCTGCTGGTTTTTAGATGGTTTTGTTTTCCAGTAAGAGTTTCATTTGAGTCTAAGCAGAGATGCAGCTTAAATGATTGTTCATTAAATAATGTGAGACCCATGCATCTAGATTTGAAGTGAATTTTAAAAAACGCTGTATATAATCTTTCGATTGTTTTGTACTTTTGGATGCAATATAATACATGCAACAGCGGAAACATAATTTTTTAATTCTGCAAATTTTTCTTATACAAATCGACTTGCTACAACAACTCTTAATATCCGAAAGAATTTAGAGTGTATGAACCTACTATAAATATTATTTATGATACTCATTAACAGCGTTATCATCAGTTTTTAGTAAAAGGTTTCTTTGCAGTTTTGGATAAATAACAGCTGAAATAACGCTGAAAATATTTATAAGAAAATACGAGAGCGCGGAATACTCTGGACTAGTAGATTATCCAGGTTAATGGGCCTAACAAAGAAGTTCCTCCAATGTTTTGGTTTTGAAAACCTTAAATTTTTAGGTAGGGTTTTACTAATTTATTATCAACAGTGGCCAGTTTTTTTTTATTTTGAACGTTCTGAGAGCAACTGAAAAGACACTTTAAGCAGGGACTGGTGACTTCTGTAAAATTGCAATGTCGAGAACGCTAATCGAAATAAGTTTGGAAGAATGTATAACACACTATATAATTTTCGAAAATGAACATGAACAAGACCATATCAGTACCAGACTATAAATAATCCTTATCTTTATGTTAATTTTCTTTTGTGATATGTCAAGAAGCTATGATGGGTGGGGAAGATAAAAAAAGATCTGCGACCAATCCTATAAAAACCGCCATCTTACGGTTGTTGTGATTATTTTAAGTGTTCGACAAGGTGAACAGTGACTAATACTAAGGACGAATTTACCCACAGATAATAATAATAATTGATGCGCGTATTACCTTTACGTGTTATTACGCATTATTATTATTATGTATTACCAAAGGATGCGTTGTCCAAGATCATATCATGTAAATTTTTCCTCTAATTATAATTGTGCAATTCTAGGTTGGTTGATCAAGATCAACTCTTCCTGTACCCGCATTATATGTTGCAAAAAACCAAAGCTGTCGTATATCTTCATTTTTTTCTTTTGACCATCTTTGACTTCAGTGAGTCGTCATTAATAATCAGAATCAAATCAATTCCCGTAGAACCGGTCAAAACCCAATTTCTGTGTCCGAAGCTTACAATTTTTTCTTTCCGTCTAGGCGACTTTCAACGTATATCACCATAGGTTTGCCCATAATCCATAGTCATTAAAGGACGAATATTGCACAGATAGGTTATTATTGACTAGCTTGCCAAAATCTTCATTATTAGGGCAGCTTAATGCTGTATCAAGACAATAATAGGATCTCATTAGAATTGTTCAAATCAGTAAGTAGCAATAGTATGAAAATTGTTATTGTTCTAACCAATATAACATTCGCATCAAACAATTCTTCAAATTTTGTGTTGGACTAAAGTTTTTTGGATCATCTATCATTCTGGAAAATTTTCCACAATATGTAGAATCATTACTCAAAACAGATGTTTTTTTTTTTTGGTATTGACTTTTCTATAGAACCACGTTATAAAGACGTTAGTGTCAATAGGAGGTCGTGTTGTTTGAGTCCTGTTTTTATTTCAAAATCCTCAAATCATTCACCTCTAAACTTCACACTGCTGTTTGTTTTGTTTATTATTTTCAGTAACTTGAATGAAGGAGAAATTATTTTTGTTGCCTCTTCGGTATCTTTTAGTCAAGTTTGCTTTTCTAGAATATATGAATAGCACCATATTAAAGATTTTGTATTCGTAATATGTTGTTCTTTAATGGCGAATCTTTGTTTGATTGCCGCTCTTCTTTCTTTGAATCCTGCTTAGTACTTCCCTATATGCAGTTCTGCACTTCGTTTTAATTTTTTTTTATTATTGTTGCCATTATGTCATATACCGCATCTAATAATTGTAACAATTTACAGATTCTTTTTCGCATTTTTGATATCTTTTTTCTTCAGATCTTCAAAACAAATTTGCATATTACTTGTTTTAAATCTTCTTCTGAGTACTTTGTTTTCTGCTGTTACCTCATTTATAATTTGTATAAATTACTTATTTCGCCTCTCATAGTGATTTTCTATTTCTTCCACTTATCATTGAGAGTACTAATTACAAAATAATAAATTGTAATTAATAAGGATATCCGCGAAAGGTTAGTCAGTTTTTTTCAATTAACTTAGTGCTTGAGCAGGATGAATAAAAAAAATAATAAATCGCACTCAGTTATTACTGTAATTAATTGAAATTAGTTCATTCGATTTGGGGCGTGGGAAAATTCTAATCGTTCTATCGGCCGCTAAAACATTGGCTTACAATCCATTTTACCAAAAAAGCTTGGTCATGCAACTTCATAAATTAATCTTCCAAATAGACAGCTTTATATACAGCAATCTAGTTCTCTTTTGCGCTTTTTGGATGTGCACTCGCCAACACGCGTGGAGCTCACGGCCGAAGAGACGTTAATTTTTAAAAAATGTATTACAGTCAATTTAACGGTTGCTCACGTCGACAGACTAACGTGTTTTAATTTTGACACTGCATGTATGAAACGGGCTGCGCCGTAACAGTTAACGGCAGGAAATAGTCCAAGCCGACTGAAGCAAGTTGTCCTTCAAAGTTGTGCGTTCGGCAGGGTTTGTCATAAATGAATTAAAATATTTCTGGTTGCTGAAAAAACAAATAATCTGCGTAAAACTATAACAAAAATCCACTTGTACCCAAAGACTTTTGAGTAGTTTATTTCAAAAATACCAGGCGTTCTGTTGAGGATAACAGACGTGCTGGTTAGCCTTCTGTTTGTGTAACTATGAAAAAAGTAGCAAAAAATGGATCGAAATTATCACTATACTCACTAGTAGAACCATTTTTTTAAATTTATTGAATTAGCAACATAAAATTATAAACTCATTGAATATTTCCCTTTTTCTTAAAAAATCAGACACACTGTTGCTCAGCTAAGGTAACTGTTGTGTAGGCAGTGGTAATCTTGTCGGAAAGCCTAAGGGGTGATTATTTAGTATCTTGGCGCTTACAAAGCAGTTAATTTAATAAAAGTAGTTGTAGGACGAAAATATTCGTTATCACTCAGAGAACGCATTCCACCTCGTAGCTCATCTGTAACCCCTTGCATCTCTTGTTACAACCCTTTTTGAATACCCTAAGCTAGTTCTTGATTTGGAGACGAGTTTTTCTCCCACTTACTTTAATAACTGATGCACTCTTTCTATAACGCATTTGAAACCCTTCTAACTCCTTAATGCTACACAATTTGCAACACATTTCGACGAAAATTGGACAACATTGTTGGTAGCGCGTGAGAGCGTTGTACACAAGAGTTATAAACAAATTAGGGCACCTTACCCAACTAACAAGAAAATCCAATGAAATCGCACTGAATAGGGTTATAAACAAGGGGTCCAGGGGTTGCAGACAAGATATGGCGGGTGAAATGTATTCTCTGAATGATAATGAACATTGTAGTACTAAAACCATTTCTACAAGGTTCTAAACTGTTAAGAAAAGCACGTGATTCAAGAGTTTTACCACATCTTATAAAATATTCTTTTGGTGCCCAACGAATAAAGTTTTGATGCCTTGATAAAAAATGAGTACTTGTCACTATATCGTAGCAAGCTTCTCGCCAAACATTTACAAATTCTATCTGATGCTCTCTCTGAAGTCTAATTCGAGCGACTTAGTGAACATCCTGTTAGTAATTTGTTGAAGAATTGCCGCCGTAGCTGGTCTCAAGTGTAGTTGAGAAAGAAAGAATGAAAGAAAAAGGCCGGTAAGGTCATGGTGGAATGTGTGATGTCAATAAGAACATAAAATACCACGAAATGCCGATTATCTAACCGTTCATCCGTTAACTCTACTAACAAATCTTTGTTCAGAATGGAGCGGGGTGAAGGCGAGCGCCTTAAAATTGGATATTTCGACTAAGGGTAGAAGGTCCTTACAAAATGTTTTCTGGTTTCCCAAGTTAGAAGTTGAAGCGATGAACCTACGCCTCGTCCTTTGTAAAAAAATTATTTTTGCAAAAAATTAAAACAAGTCTCGACCAAAATCTCAACGAAAAAGGTACATTAATTTAGGTTGCTGGAATATACATGGAATAAGAACGCAAGACACTGAAGTATTCAAAGAACTATCAACATGTAATATTGATATTGCAGTTCTTGGCGAAGGAGAAAAGCAAGAAAAAGGAAACGAGGTAAGAGGAGGTTACGTACGTTTTTGCAGCGAAGTCAAGAAAGAAAAACGTGCAAAAGCGAGAGTTTCTGTTGTCATAAATTACAATGGACTTAAAAGTACAAGAAGAACAGATTATAATGGAAATATATGCTCCGACAGATGACGCTACCGTAAAAGACTCCTTCTTTGAAGAATTACAAGAGGAAATAGATAACTTTGGAAGAACTGGAAAAGATGTCAAAAATTATCGATGTAGTAGTAAAAAGAGCAGGAGTTTATGGGCCACATCTCCACTTAGACTGTAACATTCATAAAATAAAAAAACACAAAACAAAGAAAAATATATAAATGCAGAACTTAGATTAGATGAAAAATGAATCATCAGAATCACCACAAGAGATGTACAAAGCGCTGGAAATGAATTCACATGAGGCAGCGAAAAAGCTTTAGAAGAAAATCTACAATAACTACTGGTGGAATAAAGAACTACAGGACTGGTGAAATAAAAAAGGAACAAAATAATAAATGGCCAACTACTACTAAAGACTCGGAGGATAAAAAATGTATAAAAGATATGGTTATTTAGTAAAAATAAAAAATGAATACTAGGAATAGAAACGTTACTAATATTGAAAACTAACAGAAATGACGATAGATCCAATTAGATAAGAAACATGGAAAGATTACTACGAGAAATTAACAACTAGAAATGAATTTAGAAACAAATTATGAATATATGACAATTGGCGAACAGGACGAGATCTGGATAATAAAAATGCCAAATAATTTACAGAAAATGGAAAAGACGAAGCAAATTTAAAAAACAAAAACACTTATTTTAAATAAAGCACTCGTTGAAAGTACTGTTACACACGGTTCAGAGATGTGGACAATAAACAAAAGTATTCAATCAGAAATAAACGCTGTAGAAAAGAAGATGATGTGGTTATATTCTAAAAGACTATATCAGAACAGAAAAAATTAAAGGAATAATGAATATTGAAACTGCATTATCAGACAGACACTATAGAGAGAAAATGATCTTGGTATGGTCACATGAGACGCATGACAGGCGGCAAACTACCAACCAAAACTTGAAGTTGGATTCCTAAGAGCAGGAAGAAAAAAGGAAGGCGGGGAAAATTTCGACAATTCCACCTATACATCAAAGTCATGGATATCTCGATTATGTATTAAGCAATGGTGTGCTTCACTGAGTAATAGTATTTGGGAATACTAGGAGGAACTACATCAATATCAACATTCTCTGATAGCTTGTATACCATCTCAAAGTGGTTACATGGAAGATGATGGAAAGTAACAGTTGGTTGAATAATTATGCAATTTTTAAATTATTCTGAATACACCTTGTAATTATCTCTAATCTGTCTGTATATATTAATATAATAGATTTGAACCAATAGGATGTTTTCGGACAGACTTCTATAGTCTACCGATTTTGTTATTTGAACACGTTTGTCATAAGGTCGATTAAATTTATTACAGTCCTAATAATAATAATTTTTGGGCCAGTGTGGCGAAGCGGTTGAGGCGTTTGACTGCAGAGCACTCAGACCCTGAGTAAAGCGGAAGCGAACATATGAGAGCTTCAACCTCTCAGTTCGCAGGACATGCTCCCACAAAAAGGCGTTAGAACCTCACCATTATTATTATAATAGCAGTCTAGTAAATGTTTAAACACACCTGCCACTTTTTAAAGCAGACTTCATTATTATTTTGCATCATAAAGATGATGACTGGACGATGAGTTTGCTTGATATTTTATTTCCTTTTCACATTCTGCGTTGCTAATTAGTTGGCTTTGTGGTGAGCTTTAGTTTTATTAATCTCTTTCTTTGTTTTGGTGATGATCTTTGGAAAGTCTGTTAATTAATATCGCCGTATGCAAATTACGCGTATATTAAAAAGTTCTGCTAGATAAAAGTCGAGTCGTCTTGGTGATTGGCATGCAAATGACGCCGAATTTCTCCTGGCCGCCGCACGCGGTTTATCGGACTCGATCAAAATAAATTTTAGAAAGTAGTCCACCGCGCGAGCTGCCCCGTTCTCGGTACTCATCTAATAGAAAGCCCGGTACAGAGAGTTTTTCCTTGTAAAGACATCGCATCAAACCTGCCCAGACACGGACTCCGGTCGCTTCTACAGCGCGCCGCCCTACTTGGGCCTGGAGTTAATGGGCGAAGCAGCACACCGCGATTAGAAAGAACCAGGTATGTAAGTGATTGGCCGACTTATTGGCCGCACAATTACGGGGAACACCTGGATCCCATTAACAACCTGCCCGCCGCAATAAACCCATCTATGCATTGTGCTGCGTGGATGTACGGCAGCAGATATGTGTTATAATTAAGACCGGGTTTTTGCCGGATCCGCCGGGAGACTAGTTCTCTAGGTGGTCTCGCTCGCACCAAAGATTTCCTCCAGCTATGCATACCTAAGCAATCTGAGGCAATTGATGGTGTTTTTACCTCCGTCTACTAATTTAACAGTCGCAATTGGCCGGCGAAAGCGAAAGCATGCAAGATGGATCGAGTACAAGTTCTCTCCGTCTTGCCGTTTGCTTTCCACCGGAGAAATATTCTCGTTCCTCAACTGCAGAACGTAAGAAAAAAGAAAGTTTTAATATGAGAATGAAATACTGATGTGGTTATGGTTGACATCAGTTCTTTACAATCCAATTTTTATGCGCAGACCCAGCAGTTGTTCACCAGAGCTTAGTGTCGACGTGATAACTCGTGCATTTTTGCCTATCGTGATGACTGGCAATGCATTCCTTCGCCAGTATATTAATCCGTATCGGTAATCGCGCCCGACCGTTCAATTACATTCTTTACTTTATTGGTTCCGGACGGTTATTATCGGCGATCAAATGATTTAAATCAAGCGGGCAATTAAACTTTAAGCCCTCTACACATGCACCATACTTAACCAGTTACCATCGCGAACTGTCAGGCTAGAAACTGAAAGCGAATATATTAGGCGAAACCTCCGGGTAACGCTCGGTTCATGATAGGGCAGGGAGGGAATTTGCATGCACGTGCTTTATACATAAATGCTGAGTTACGGAGATTATGTGTGGTCTCCCTAACATCACGGCGTTTACGATTTTTCCAAAACCGAAAGGATCGCGAGTCCTTACGACTCATCGATATAGAACTTTACCGAGTTGTCTAGCAATAAGTCAAATTGCGCTAGCTTATTGAGGCTTTTATAATCATCTCTAGATTAATAGGAAAGTTTTATAATATGGCACACGTTATAAGATCAAACAGGTTGTATGACAGGTTTACATCTGCAGGACGACTTCTGCCTGATTGTTTCTAAATTCTGGCAATCAAAAGAACTCTCATTATCATCTGAGTATTTGGAAGAAATGGTTCTTGTGCTAGATTGTATCTGAAGTTCCAGAAAATAAAATTGCCGCCTGAAAAATGATCCGAGGTCAGGGCACCTATTCTCATATGTCAAGGTGAACATCACTGTTGATAGAATAGTGTGTGGACATTCATGTCATTTTGCACGACCACTTTCAACTGAGGAAATTTGGTTCTTTCTGGGTATCCTATATTTTTATCTACAAGCATATGGTAACAAAACATGGGTTTATTTTTATGGCGATAAATACAGGTTGAAAGTGAGACAGTTTTCCAATTACGAGAATCTTCTAAAATCTCTATAATGTACGGTAATCTGGCACATAATGACAAGTTCAAGCATATTAATACAGATTCAGACCTGCATTGTTGTAGCTCATAGAATAATCGCTGGGCGTTAGTTGCTACCGAAAAGATCTCTTACTATTATCTGGGCCAAAACGGAATATTAGGGAATTTTACGCTACAACTTTGAACTTAGTGTGGACGACGCTCTGTCAGGACCTTCATCCTGTCAGAAGCATGCTAGAGTCTGACAGGTATGATCTGTCATCAGATAGTAGATAGAAGAATGTTTTGGCATTTGCATTATTCTACACGACTAACTTAAAGTGAGAATGGTTTGTTCCTTTGGGTGCTCCATACTGATGGGTATGCCGCATTTTGTGCTGCCGGTAGAAAAATTTAAAAAAGGTGAATAAATGGACGATGCGTTTGTGATATTTTAATAAGTAATAAAAAATTAGACATCTTGTCATGTCAACAACATCTTGGTAGGTAATGAAACCTTACTCGAAGAAGAAATTAAAAGGGAGACAGTTTTAAATAACAAGAACCTTCGGATGGTGACAAATCTGGACTGTGGCATCCAACTTCTAATTCAATCGGCGATGCTTGTTGATTGTAACCCGTACACGCTCTTTCGTATTTTTCGGTGTTCCGCAAATCATCTGCAACAAATTTTATATAAATTCCATTTCTAAAATATTTGTACCATATCTATATTCGTTCTGCATAGTTCCCAATTCCTTCCTATTATCCAATTAGTTTTTGTGGATGAATATTTCAGATTCGCTGCTCTACTTATGCACCATATGCTCACTTAGTCATTCTCATTCATGCATGCCCATTATAATTCACTTTCATCAGCTGCCAGAATCCTAGGACAAATCTGGATTGTAAGTTCTAACTTATCTTCTAATTCTCAGATTGTTAATTGTCTTCTAGAACACGAATCGATCGCTTGCAATAAATTCCACCCAAAAGCCATTTTTAAATTGTTTGAACCATGCCTTTATTCGTGTTGCATCGTTCGCGAATGCCTCCTAAATCATTCGAATAGTTCCTACGGACGAATATTTCAGATTCGCTGTTCTACTCGCTCAGTAATTGCAAATGCGAGGATCACACACACTACATGTACCCACTCAACGACGTCTAACTCTAAATTACCTAGGCCAGTGTCTTCATTCACGCATGCGCATTACAATCTACTCTCATCAGCTGCCAGGTTACATTGCGACTGCCTGCTCAAACTTTTTTATTGCATGAACAGTGGCTCGGTAATTGCATGACATATCCCGTATTATTTACATTGTATGAGAGGTTTTTCTTCTGTATTGTTAATTGTAAATTCAATACCGAAAAAAGTGAGGCTAACATATTAAAAATCTTCCTTTTCAAAAAAGTGAAGACCTATTGCTCTGATCCAGCGCACATCAGACAGTATCATAATTGCTGCAGAGGTGCTTTTCAAGGATGTCTCATAGATTGTTACCACTCCCATAACGAACGTTTTGTTTATTAATACATCTGGATAAGTTGAAATATAGTTCGTCCTTCGGTAAAGAGAACAATTGCGTTACGTGACACGGTTTGTAACATGTTTCTATATTAGGTTCCAAAAGTTTCTATCGAATAAATTTTCTATGGATAAAAAGGAAAGTGCAAAATTTGTCGTATAGTACGAATAGACAGGTGAAACATTTACTGCCTTCACATTTTTCTGTGTTTGCGCCTTACTAGGTTTTTTCCCTTCACTCTACAGAATTAGTATTTTTTAGGTTTCCTACTCACAACAAAATTGTTTTTGATTGGGAAGGCGCTAGACACAAATTATGCAACCACAACAGGGTTATTGCTGGCTACTAAGGCAACATTTTTCGACTAGCCTTTAATTATATTACTTCCTTCACTCTCAGATTGCCTTTAATTTGGCCCACCCTGTAGAATAAAAGTTAAAAAGAAATTTTGTTCACTTCTTTGAATGGCTCCATATTTATGGAAGTGTTACTTTATATTATGTAGGGATTTACTTTAAGAAAATAATATTTGAGCAGTTTAAGTGTTATTTTTTTTATAAATTCTAGACAGTGCAAACAACCATTTCATTTCCTACATGTATATTTTGCCTTTTAATAAATTTTCTGTAGGCAATGTTAACAATCGATAGCGCTCCACAATTAGTGAATTTTTAGTTTTAAACACAAAATGTGAAAAGATAAACAACCGAAACAAAGGGCGAAGTGAGAGTGAAGATTAGCAGATGTGTAGCGAGTTAAGATTACGTTATTTAAACTTAGAATTTGGAGTGAGGTTACGAAAATATAAACAAATTCAGTGAAGTTTACATTTCCAAATATCAAATTTTACACCAGATTTTAAGGTAAAAATAGATGAGTGGGAAAGGCAAATAAATAGAATATATAAAGAGAAAGAGAGAATCTAGTGATAAAAAAAATATTTTGTAACTGAACTAGAGGCTTTTAAGCGAAGTAACACGGATGTCTCACACCGGAAAAGTAATTAAAAACATCATCCAACTTAAGCAAGAGAAACATGGACAAACTACATAAATCGATAAAAGAAATGGGCAAAGGACGAAAGAAATAAAAGCAGAAATTCAAAGCACAAGAAATGAGACAACCAGCAACGAGACAGACAAGAAGAATTAATCGAGAAAAATTGAGTGGAATAAAGAAAAGAGAGAATTATGCAAGGAGGTAGAGAACCTAAAAACCTAATTAGGAAGACAGGAGAGAGAAGGACAAGAGGAACAGGGTGAGAACTAAACGGCATCATTATGCCAAAGCACAAGTAGAAAACTTCTTACAGGATAATATATGTGAGAGCAAAAGTAAAAAGGCGTTCGCCATAGGCAAACAAGAGGAAAAGAAAATAATAATTGCAGAAATAGCATCATTCATAAAAGTACTAGAAATCACGAAGAACTAGATCAAACTAATAAGATTTATATAGAAAACAATTTAACTAAAAAAACAAGAGAAGAAAAGGACAATGAAAGAAGATGAGAATTGGGTACCGGAGACTAGAAATAAACAGCGTTAAGTGTGAATGGTTTCGTGAGGATGGAGGAAACGTAAAAAGAAAAGCAGAACAGACTGCAAAAATAACTAGTAATAAATAGAAAACTAAGATTCAAAGTAACGACTATGGCTATGGAAATGGAAATGAATAGGAATGATGTACGGAACTAGCACAGGCATGATAAATAATACTCAAAAAGACACTACAAATAATAAACATGAAACAAACAACACTCAGGCAATAAAAAAACAAGAGGAGAAAAGATCAAACACAAAAGAACTGGAAATTAAGTGCATGAAATATAAGACGTATAAATAACAAAGAGAAGGAAGAATTCATCGAAATTTTAAGGAATACAAATTATTTAACAGCACCCATTATTGAAACTAAGAAAAGGAAAGGAATGCAAATACTAAAAGATGAAAGCTTACTAATAACTGGAGAAATTCAGAAAAACAAAATATTAGCCATAGAAGTGACATGTGTAGTAAAAGAGGAGAACATAAAACAGGACAGGGATAAATAAACAAAAGAATCATGAATGTATAATAATATTTTTTGTGTTGGTTCGACCATTGTAATGATGAAAGCAGGATATGATCATACAAATACCCTACCCATCCATAAGAAACGAGAACCGTGAGCCGTTGATTAAATTGTTATTTCAGGTTAAACTAACAAGAGACGTAGTGAAAAATGTAAACAATGAGTTTGAAGGTGACCGCGCGCCGTGGGGGCAGCAGTGCAACATGGAAAAGTTACAGTTAAAGCTCTACGCAACGACACTTTAGGCAATTTAGGTCGAGAGATACGAATCTGCGGAGTAAACTGCGTGGTCGAATAGGTGATGTCATCGAAAGCATTTAAAAGCGTTGCGGACATCAAGATTGGACAAGTTTGGCAGTTTACGTTGTTTAAAATGATGTAAAAGCGGAAAGTCTGTTCACTGGGCTGTACCCACAATAACACCGCTTTTAGTTTTATTTTAAAACTTTTATACGAATTGCTTTTGTGCACGGTATATTTTTTTAGTATATTTTCTTGTAATTTTACAATTGAACTGAATATACTACTCTATCCTCTTTTTAATTATTGTATTCTACTGAGTTGCTCGCTCACTTCCGTAAGTTCAATCAGAGAAATTGTACTATAGAAGCAGCAAACCATCGAGACTTATTTGAATAATTAAAATTATCCTTGTAATCACAAATTTTTGCAGAGAATGTAGTACTAGAATAAAGCGATAGTAGAAATTTGGAATCAAAAGTCTGTAAAATTTGCTCTGGCAAGCAAAATTATTTACGTCTCGTGTTAGATCGACTCACTTCGGTTTAGTTCGGTTCAGCCTATTGCACCCTTGTCCAATTACTATATTATTATTAAATCAATAGATATTATTTTATTAATTGTTTGTTTCTTCTCTACGGATGTTATCTTTTTTTATATCAACAAGTCGGGATTTTTAAATTTATAGTTAAATTTCAAATTGGGGTTTTTGGCTTTATGTCTCTACGAACCCTCAAATACACTGCTAATAAATTAATTGAGGCCCTAACGCACTGGGCAATCTTCAAGCCCGTCCTGGGAAAATCGTCACCGGTTGATTAGACCTCGCCGCTTTTGTAAGAAGTGGGGATAAGTACATACGAGCATTTGGCGTGAATATACTCAGCCTCTCTACCTTCAATGCCAGTAGCTCCAAAACTGACAAAATGAAAACGATATTTCAATCCCAATGATTTACGCTCACGACAACCACTTCAATAACTAGTACTTAACTACAGTTTTGGCAGTAATTAATATTAAACAAATTTCTACTGAGAGAGCAATGAGCTAGTTCATAGATACAATCATGGGCAAATGGTGAAAGTGATATCGCAATACTTGTACTTAAAATGAAAGTACAGCAACGTTTGCAATCATGGTAACACAGTTATATATTTTAAATGCATATCGTTCTAAAAACGCTATCAATAATAAACAGTAAGAAATGACATTTTAAAAATGCTGCTCCAAAGTTGCTGTTGATGATTCAATTGGATGACACCCAGGGAATTGCACCTTCCTCGCAAGCACTGCAAATTTCGGCAAGAGGAATTTCGCTAGGAATGCGTGCACAACTGCATTATTCATAACCAGCCGAGCATCGGACATTTTTAGCAATCCTGACCTAAGTTATGGGCATCACTGTTGACAAAACGGCTCCTTCCTCGAGGGCAGGGCGACCCGAACCCATAGCAAGTGAAACCTTGAATATGCTAAATTTCACGGCGAGCGTGACCGGCTTCGAAATGTCGAACTATCATGTATATCATCACATAGCTTTGTGCTGCACCGAAAGCACTCGCGAGGGCATTTTTATTGTTTATAAAACTGATAATGTGGGAGGGGATTGATAAATTGGCACATAATAACTATAAATATTAAGATGCTGCAAAAATCTTTTCATTTGTTGAGTAGTAAACTTTGACTTTAAATGAATTGTTGAAACAATTCTTCCGTGTGACAAGTTGTACGTCATATTAAAAAGAGTACTCTGTAGATTATTCTCTGTTGTACTGAGTTTCATATCTTAAAATGTAGCTCGAATAATCGGCGAGGCTGATTGTCAAGATTGGCCTTCTGTAGTAAATTGAGAAGTTTTACTACAAACTGTCAAAACATCCCCAACTATAGTTACCCGACAATATCACAGGCGCTTAGACCATCCCGATGAACAATAAACCGTCACTTGCATAAGATGGTAAAGAAAACAGATGATGTAGGAAACTGTTCTATCCCGCCTTATCCTCTGAGAACGGTGGCTCATTTTATCTTTTCGGCTATCGTGATTGTACTAGGGATCTTCATGGGGATATTTAACGAAATGGTTTCCCGTTGCCGTCTGTATTTTCATACCGTTGATCACTTTTTAGTTCACCCGCCTTAAGGAACGATATTCTTTATTTCAAAGACAAGCGGGTACCGTTGCTCTTGCTAGTTCCTCCATCTATAATTGTTGGCCATCAAAGGTGATCTGTTTATTCGGACAGATATTCGACAGCAGAGCTTCATTTGGTCATTTGGGTTGGTCCTTGTGTTGCCATCACCCCGAATTTTTACCAGTGGCGAGAAGTAGATCTAAAAAAATCAAATCAATGGTTAATATAGACCCCAAGAGTTTTTAGGCTGCCTCCTGAAGATTGGATCACTACCGCCGGGCTCTACAGATATATGCTATTTTGAAACAACAATTCCCTAGTATAGCAAATCGAGAACAGATGGATAACACCAGACTACATTCAGTCCAAAGCATTGGATCCAATCGAACTATGGCGCTACCACCTACTCCATTAAATTACCATATGTTCTGATCACTGATTCACTTCCTAACCAGACGTCACTTTGTCAAATGATAAAGATAGTTTAGAAAGGGTGTCTTCAAATCTTAGATTCCAAACCACAAGAATATTACCAAGAATCGCAGATAAGATATAGCAATGGTCATTTAAATAAATTTTTGATTACTAAATTTTAAAAAAAATTGGCCTCCCAGGTTCCCAGATTGTGTAGATCCAGATTTTTATCTTTGCAAAGGTATAATGCTCCAAAGCAATCTCTATACACATGAAGGTTCGAAGGCAAACACCCAAAGAGCGACTACAAACATCAGAACATGAGAGACTAAATGAAATGGGTAAAAGCATTTTTCAATATGTTCGAAAGATAAAAAATAGTCTGTACTTTTTACCAATCTTAAATACGAAAATTAAACAAAAACTCCATTCCACAATCTTAATATACCAATATTAAAAATGTAATAAACAAAATGTAGTCGTGGGGGTCGGGCGACTTCTAATTGTACTCCTTGTATCACACAACTACAAGAGTTTGACAGGAGAGAGTAAAAGAGAGAAGGAGTATTAAAAAATAAGTTTATTAAAGCATTAAATTGCAAAAATGAATGGTAATAATACAAAAAGCATTGCAGATGGCTTCAATTCCTTTGAAGGTGACCACCTTGAGATCTTGTACATTTCTTCTTGCTGCAATTTTTATGCACCTTCTTCGAACAAGATGCTATTGCTCTGAATCTCGTCGATTATCTAGGATTTCTTCCATTTCAAAGATGATTTATGTTTTGGGAACATCCAGAATTTATAGGGCGACGAGGAGAAGGTCGCTAAGTCACACGCGATTTAATTATTCTACAAAAATCTACATGATGTGAGATGAATGGACGCGTTGTAATAAAGCTGCTAATAATCAGTTACCTTTATTCATGTTGCAGTCATTGCAGCGTTCTCGAAAAACTTCCAGCTTCACACAAAATTTAAAAAAAAATTTGCTGTTGTACTCTGTTGTTACTACAAACTACTCTCCTCTTAACGGATCGGACCAGTGAAATCGTCCTCGTTCGCGCATGCGCATTACAATCCACTCTGCTGTAGTATAAGGTTATATCGCGGCTGCACAAAGTGTATTATTTCAAAACAGATCTTTATATAGAAATTGTCGCTGAATGCATTATTTACAATCGCTTAGGAAAAATGACGTTATGATTAAATGTTTAGATAAAGGATTTCCAACAATTCTAATATATTTTCATTTGCATGCAATGTAAGTTTGGCTTTTAACGGATTTATGACTTGATTGCTTTGATGAGTAATTTGGTTTACAAACTTGTAGAGCGACTGCAACTACTGTGTATATGGCCATACAATCTTGTAGATGGATGGTCTATGGTTGCCAATTATTTAACACTAATTCTTTAGAAAATTACTTTGGGTAGCAGTGCAAAGAGAATAAAATTAGAGTTTGTATTGTGATCTAGTTCTTTCTTTTTAAGAAAAAACAGTGAAGGAAATCCATGAAAAGAATTTGCCCACAACTAAAGCGATTCATGTCTCTTCCATGTTTTAGATTTGAAACTTCGACTTACAAATTCGTTGGTGTCTTCATACTGTTGAGGACTATTTTAAAATGATTACTTTGTGTTTGTCGATGTATCTCATGAACTCTTCAGACCACACCCATTGTGTCGTTCTCGAGAGTTTTCTGAATCATCCAAATACTTTCTACGGATAAATGTTTTAACTTTGCTGGTCTACAGGTATTAATTCATCGGCGTCTAACTCCCAACTGTTCCGCTAGGGAAGTCGTTCTCATTCACGCAAGCTTTGATATGTCCACTCTCATTGGTTATCATTGTAACTTTTTGAACAGACCACATATCTAAACGTTTAACACATAATTAGTCTGTCTTTTATGTTTTATAATTATTGGTTTTTAAGAAGATGCCAAATAGTATAGGATATGGTAAGTCTAGTGTTCGTATTGTCAAATGTGATGTAATGTCTTCGGGATCTGGTGCGGGAGCAACATAATGGAAATGTTATTTTGTTTACAATTCGATGCATTTATCTTTCCATTAGCCTTGACGTAACGTGGCGTGCAGTTCGAATGGTAATTTAACGTTTGCGTGGTTGACTGGAGGAAAAGTTATGAAATGAAATTGAATCAATGGATGTGCATTGCACAGAGCGCCTGTGCTCCACTTTCTTACAACGACCCACAGTCGCCCGTCACTTCCTTCACTCTTCTCATGTACCTCCTTGTTCGATAGTAGTCGAGGCAGACGAACAGTTCTCAAATTGAACTCCGCGTGCCGAAGATCCTACTCATTGTAGGTTGCGAAAAGGTTAACTCGCGCGCCTGCTAAACCATTGGGTGTGATAGCGCTGCGATGCCTTAACGACCGATAATTGTTTAATAAAAGTCGTCATGTCTGCAACAAGCGGGTTTTCCTCGCCAAATTGATAACAACACGCACGTCCACTTCACGCCGAAGTAATAATTCAGATAGGAAATTAGCGGCTTGAATTCAAAAATCGCTTAATGTCTTGCTACTGAAAAAGGTGAAGCGAGGCAGTCGAATGAAAAATACGGTAAGCGTCGCGGATCATGCGATCACGTGAGGTCTGCGAAGTCAAATCAGGATATTTTGTAACTCCTTTCAAGCTGGGGGAGAAGGCGCCAGCTAAGTTGCCTTGACGGACATGTTTCTTTGTGAGGTCAAATATTGGCAAACAATTGTTCTAGCAATTCAAACCAAAAACATGGATGCGCAGACATGTCCGCATGATTTTTGAATTTTACTAAGTATGTCGATGAGGTAGCTTTTTTTTGAGAGCTGTTCGTATGATCTACCTCTGCGGTAGCACTGCAGCCTCACGGACTTATTGTGTTTCTCTTATTTTCTTTACAGTACTTTTTCTAGTATCCTTCTTCTTTGTACCAGTCTGTACAAGTCCTTCACTGGATAGTTGCTGCATTCTGCTGGATTCATTATTGGTTTTCCATAAATAGCTTGCCACATTATCTGCAACTCAGGTCTCCATTATACAGCCCTATTTTGTTGATGTGTCTTTTAAAAAAACAATGTCCTGTGAGGACACCTATAATAGTTCGTAGCTGATTCCTGCTTTGTACTAATAGTTCTTCAGTTCGTTTATGAGATGGTTCTTTTGTGAAGCTTTTTCCATATCTTTGCCTTGGTATTATATGTTGATTTCCGACCAAATCTCTCACCCAGTTTCAAATTATACGTTTAGGTACTCCGAGAGCCGATTTTGGATCGGTTTATATATGAAGTTGATTCTTTTTGACTTAGCTCATTGGCTTTTTTCGTTGACTGCAATCCAGCAGTGTTCTGGTACCCACAATTGTGGTCTGCCAAAGCACTGGGCCCTTCGCGGTATTCCCTTGAGGGATGTCTAACTATCCATGAATATGTTGACTCGCCGATTTGAATAATCCCCTAAATTAACATTTATATTTTGCTAATGAAAATCTTAACTGCAAATTTTCCTTTCCACAGTATATGCCTACTCCCGCTCCAGATCCAATCTTTGATCCGTCTGTACATCAGATAATCTTTCTAATCTGTTCTTGTTTCTTATTTCATTTATACGTTAATTTCGATCCAAATATTAATCTCAAAATCTACGTTGAATCCAAATTTTGGCATCATATAGTCTAGTCTCATATCCAGTGTGCCCCCACCTGTGTGTCCAGTTTTCGGATGTCTCACTTCCATACAATCTTTGCGAATGGGTACGTTTGCACAGTGTATCAAGGGTAAGATATACTACTTCTCTCATTATTTCAAAATGAAAAGGAGAAAAGTCTAGCAATGTCTCTCTATTGCCGCTGTTGGTGTTGTTCTTATGGCGCTCGTTATATTCCCAAACTAGCAAGTCTGTATTTTACTTAGTACGGTCATAGTAGTTCTTTGGGCCATATTGGTCCGCCATACAAAAGCTGCATGTAATATGGGTTCAACCATCGTTGTGTATACCCAATATATCGCTTTTGATTTGAGACCCCATGTTTTTCCACGAGCTCGTCTGGCTGACACTAGTGTTACCTTTACATATATATATATATTTTTTATTTTTTGAATGGCGAGTTTCGAATCTAAATATTTTATCTCACCTGATAATTTTATTTCTCCATCCGCGAACCTAAGAGTTCCCAGTCTTTCTAGGTTTATCTTTGTGAATGCTACTACAGTAGATTTTGAGGGACCTTATGTTTAATCCCTCCAATGTTTAATCTGTCAATTTGTAACCAGGCTTAGGGCCCTTTACATACTGATCTTGTTGTAGAGGTCGAATGACAATTACATAACCCTTAATAGCCTGTCGAGCAATTTTTCTAGAGCTTTCAATACGAAACATAAACTAATTTTGATCTTAGATCCTTAGCCACATCCTGCCATATCTTTCCAGGTTTTAATATAAAAGTGGCTCTAATCAATCTCCATGATTTTGGTGTATACTCCAGAGCAAGACTTGCTCTGGGTATATCGCACATCCTGTAGTATCGAAGATCACTTTCCTTTTGGAGCAATGTAGGATGAATGCCATCAGATTCTGGATATTTATCAGGGATAGCTTAGTCGAATATAGCGCCGGTTTTAGAACAGTACCCCCGAATTCGATCTTTGATCGGTCTCGCCAGATTATAGCAAAATCTGTAACTCAAGTTGCGTAGAATACAGCTGTGGGGGTCGTACAGCTACTATTATCATATAATAGCAGAAGTTTGTGTTTTGCAAGTGCAGAGCAGAGCATACCATCTATTGTGATCTCTATGTACTTGCCGGTAAGCAGATTTCTGTATATTTCAACCGGCGGTTTGTATTTTTCTAACAGAATGAAAAGGTGCCGGTTTTTGTCGACGGGATTCTAATATGTAATAACTGTATGTTATAGAGGTTCCAGCATTATAAACTTATGATCTATAAATTGTCGTGAATCCTGTTAGCGATAGAACTTTTGCATTAACCTATTACAATAGCATCGATTTGTTTCTTGCAGCACGGGAAAACCGTGGAAAAGTGTGCCCGACCTATACCACCGCTCTACCGAGCAGCGCACTATACGCCCACGTGTTCAGTTCTTAGTTACAGTTCATTTGTCACGATCACATTACCGGCGAAGGCATCCGAGTTAATTCGTATTCAAGTTCTATGGAATTATGGGATGGGCGTTAACGCTGTTAATTGCAGTTTCACTCTTCATTCACGTGAAATAACCTGGCTAGTTACAGCGCGAGCATGACTTTCAGTAAGGAATTGCAATTTAATTACTTATTATTTTTTATAATTTTACTTCGTGTGCACATATCAATTTAGACGGTAGTTACAAAAGTTTTGTCTCGAATATTTTTTACATTCCAATTTTTTTGGCTGTTTTATCTAAGTTGTTATTTTTTATTACTTGCGGTATAAAGAAACCGCTATAATTCCCAAATACAACGGGAACTCGCTAATAACATTCATATGCCAGCCTGCTATGATTAATAAGGTTTGTACGTCAGGACACGTTCCTCTATTTTAATGAACACCCCTACATTGTTTTCAAGGCAGGCAACATTATAGCCCGCTGCTACCAGACCGTGTAAAAATTTAAAATCGGAATTGCTCCAAGTTGCACGCCTAACTAGCAAGATGCTAGTTTATTTTTAACGTTACCAGGTATTTTGGAAAGACTGCGAAGCCTCTGATTTACAGTAAACGCCATGGAAGCTAAATTCCAACGGCATCGTTGAAATGTTGGGTTAATTTAATTCCTCTATTTAGTACTCGCCTTTCGTGTTGCGGTAACTACATGGTTATTTATGGTATTAGACAGATTTGTCTTACGAGATTATTTATTTATTGTTTAACACTCACACACCCATATAATTTGAAATGGCTTATTTGCAGGGGCATTATTTTAGTGTGACGTTAACAGACAATTATTTACCACGATTTTTAGAAAAAATTAACTTATTTTCATATGTAGTATATAATGGCGAGTTTCTAACACAACGCGTTAGAGCATGGCCTGCGAATTGAGAGGTTAAGGCTTCCTTTCGCTGATACGAGGCAATGTAGCAAACTCCGCTCCTTAGACGACTCCATTATCACTCCTTGTCCGAAGGTACTTACCACTTTTTTTAGCCCGCCAAGGCTCCGAGCCCAGGATTTTCCAAAATATAATATATATGTTGTAGTATTTTAAGCATAATTTACACTAGTATAATACTCTCGCACCCTACACCAATTGGTGGAAGGGTTCTTGATTAAATAATAATAATAATACTCTCGGAAACAGTCAAATACACAGAGATCAACATTGCAATCCTTGTGCTACCATCTTGTTTCTTTTTTGAAACTTTTCCCTGTCCCTTTGTTGCCTTTGTAAGGATACACTTTTTACAAAACATTGTTTATTTACTTTGCATATTATAAGTAGGATTTACTTTGGAAGATATTGAGCGAACGTCCTATCTGCATTAGAGTCTATAGAGTATGCCAGTGTTGGTTTCTTCTTTTTTACCTCTTTATAGAGCAGCTGTTGACAACACTTACCATAAACAAGTGGAACAAAAACTTTCCCCACTATAATATTATCTAGTTGTTGGATGTCTGCTTGCTCTTTTTTGGTCTGTAATGTTTTGTAGAAAAATACTAAACATCTTTAGCACTTTACCATCAAGAAATAATCCTTCAGTACTGTTTTTCATTTTTTAACCTCTTTCCCTGCATGTCATCAAGAAGTATATTTTCCGTTCTTCATTAGGCTATTCACATCGAATGTTTTGCTTGTCTTATCAAAGCTGAGCGGGTATAGAATCGGTCCAGAGAAATGCAGCGACCCTTACGAAAATATTTTCCACGCAGCCTTCTAAATAGGACTATGATACTATAGTCTACATTACATTAGTAATTCAAGACAGAGCAAATAAAAAAATTGCACAATTAATTATTCTCTAGGTTTATACGCCCTTATCAATTGTAAGATTTGAATAAAGACTGAATTTGTTCAACGTAAAATTAAAGAGAGGTCCGATTTTGTGCAACGGATCATATCCCGAGTTCCGTTTCTTTACAAACTCATTTTGATTTCGGTGTATCGTAAAGAGACTCGATGTAAATCTACTCCTACTTATCAATTTGCTTGCCCAAGAAGTACTGACGAATGGATCAGTTGACCAATAGTCACTAATCTTTGATAATTGCACTATGCATATATTTTGATCAATTAGGAAAATCAGTACATTATGAATTTTTACCATTAATCGCCTATGGCATATTGGTTTTTTCGTGGTTTTCTTTATTAATTTCAATTGAAAATGTGACTAGCAAATAAATATTTGCAGTGGCTCTTTACTGACTGTCTGGATCTTTTCGCGGTAATTTAACTATCTAGGCGCTTTTTTCTGACGTCGTGTTCTATCACTTATCTTCTTATGTCTGTTATTGGTTTCCTTAAAATATGACCGTCCTGTTTCTTTGTTCTTTTTATTTCAAATTCGGTAGTTCCACAATCAATTATTTTGTAATTGTAATATAAAAAATAAAAATAAGTACTGCAAGCAGTATCGAACTCGCAACTATTATGTTATGAGTCCTACACTCTATCCCTAAGCCACTGATTACTTCACGATGGTCCTCTTTTAAACGTAATACTAAATAAACTTATTAATCTTCAATATTTGAACCTAATTTTAACCCCTGTAGACCACGCGTTGATAAAAAAAACCCTTTACAAATGGTTTATCACGCATTTCCGAGGACTACACCAAGGAGAATGCCACAGGTATAGTTTTTGTTGATGTGGCTAAGGTCTTCGACAAGGTATGACGCAGCGAATTAGTATAAAAGTATAAGCACAAATTCTGCATCAAGTTCGGTGGCGTGAGGTCTTCAAAGAGGCGGCTCTGAGCCAGCATCCCCTAGGTTCCGTCTTGCCTTGATGTTTTGTGACCTTTACATACAGAGCATGCGGAGGACATCATCTGCTGCATCGGCTTATTATGTAGTCGAGCCGACGATACTGCCCAACTCGCTGAGACCAACTCTGGAGGCAAGAACTAAACTTCTTAAAAGACTAGTGGAAAAGGTGGACAATGAGCATCAAACCAGAGAAAAACTGGACGGTCCTGGTTTTTGACCAAAAACGTATTGACGGGGTGACCCAACGAACATCAAAATATTCAAAAATGAGTTACCTTGGAAGGAAAAGACAAACCATCTATAGATAATTTTGGACGTAGAGCTCACCTGGAGAGCGCACATCGATAGGGAGATCACCAGAGCAAAGCTAAATCAATATTCGGCCTTTTCCTTTATTTTTGAAGTCAAATGATCATCCGAAACAAGCTAACCATCTACAAAACAATCCTTGGCCCTATTATGACGTATGCGGCTCTAGTTTTGGTTGGACCGCATCACATTTCAACAAACTCCAGGTCATCCAAAATTGAGCTATAAGATCTATTTTTGATGCCTCGTGGGTTCGTAAGGAATCACGACCTCCATCGTAATGTTATCGTTTCCACAATCCCCCATCTCCTTCAATGCTCAGTGTATCACAGCAAACAGATCTACAGCAATCCAAAACGTTCTTGATCTTAATAACCATGAAGTTAACAAAGATCGTGATTCCTCTAAAAGAAAGAAAGAAAGAAAGAGGGCACGGAAGCGGTCTAGCACCATTTATGCTAGATTAGATCAAGAGGTTGACTGAGGTTAAGGACTACACCCAAATAACCGAAAACAGCTCCTAAGTCGAAATTGCACTCAAAGATCATTCTCTTTTACTATAAGCTGTTACCATCATGCAAGACGCTATTTATTCTTGTATTGCTTACAGTTAACGAAATTGGATCAAGTAATCCACACAAAACGTTCAGAAGTGGGTTATCTTTAACTACGTCACCTCTAGGCTTGATGTCTTGATGACCCGGATTCAATTACTTATTCTTGGCTAGACTGTATCATATAAAATATTATCCTTTGTATTGAATCTTCCCGATTATCATCTATTTCTGTCATTGCACTTTGTTCACTAATGAGGAGGTCATCAGAATGTACTTAGACATTTTGTGAAAGCGTATCAAAATTAATTGTTTCATTTTACCCTAAAAGCCGAATGGGTTTATTTACTAAATTTTAAAATATGAATGAATGAATGGCTTAACACCCCTTGGAGGGGTTTCGCCGCTTCTAAGGAAGCTTTGGAGATCCTTTGCGGGGGATCAGCCCGTAAATTTTAAAATATCCTTCTTTAAAATAATGACAGTGGAGCGATTAATGAGGCCACAAATTGCGTTATTATCTTGTTGATAAAGCAACAGTTTAAGTTGCTTTTTCAACACAATTAGGTCTTTTGAGATTGTCTTGTACACTTGTAATCACGAATATTTAAATCTAGTAAATAAAGAGAACAAATAGTTCCATCACTAGCACTAAACACATCTTGTTAAAAAGATAATAGCGCATAGAAAACATCCCGTCCTGTCTGGAACAATGTTGATCACAATTTTTGATATTTGTACTTTTAAAATACACAACTTTACAGATCTTCGAGTTTAGTGTTCTAGCTATGAAAATAAAGCCAATAACATCATGTATTTTATCATACACCATATCAAAACCTTTGAAGCTGGAGTATCGAGTTGAATGGTTCAGATCAGGTGAACATCTAGGACATTAAACTCTTCCGGTTTCTGCTTTCGCATTCATTGATAATATTCTCTCTCAAAACGTATTAGAGATGAGAGGATCTGATAGGTTCAATGTGCTCCTTTTTGCTGCAACCAAGAGAACCTTGCGTCTCTTCTTTATCTCGTGATAGCAAGGCTATTTACAATCTTGTAAGGGTAAAGTGAGAATACATTTGACAAATGCCCCAAATGCGAAAGTTTTGTCTGTTCACATAGCCATCCAGGAGAAAATTGACTTGGTCAATAAAATGTATTTGTCGATATCAATTTGTTCATCTTGGATCTATCATCTCCAAAGTCGAATCTTTGGGTTGGTGGATTTGGATTTTATAGTGATATAGATTCCCTTTGTTGTGCAGGATTCTCCTGATATTCCAGTGATGGCGTTTGGATGAAATAGCAAAGTTGTGGAGTTCGGGTCGTCTCAGTGTTACTCAAGGTAATCACAGATATTGGTGTATCTATTTGAATCTCTTTTCCATCAAGGATACTCAATCCTCTAAGTCAATTTGAAAAGAGGACCCTGCACATAGTCTTGTTTAAATTTCTGTAGTGATACTCCGATTGTGTCGTTTACCAACACTTGATGCTAGCGATCTGGTTTTTAATGGTCTAGCCGAAAATAGCTAACTCAAAAAATTTTCAACACTTGCTCTCTACAATCACAAATGTTTAGTTTTTATTAAAACCTACAGATGGTGTACAAAAATAACCTTTATATACTTTATGTCGTCTTTGACGCACCCCCCACCTCATCCCCACCCCCGCTCCCTTTTAAAATTTATTGTGACTGCCACATATTTTCCAGATCAATTGATGAGATTGGCGAACGAGAAAGCGTAAAGTTTCTAATCGGATCATCATTTTGCAAATGCAGCGTTCCGTGTTAAATGCAGAGATAACATTATCTTCAGCTTTATTTGCGTGTCGAGCCGCAGATCGTTATTAACGCAATACGTTATTAACCAGCTTTAATTTTAGTTAAAAGCCAACAAAGCAATGCAAATTATTCCCCTTACAGAGACACTCGAAGGAAATTTTGCCTACCGCAAGGCAATTACGATAAATTTACTATGCAACGCGCGCCATTTTTATCGCCTTAATTAAACCATAAATCCTTTTTGAATTATGATGCGCGCGAACGGCAATGCGATTGAATCGATCATGGCTTCGCGCAGTTTTTCGCCTGCTAGTCCACCATACAAGGAGTTGAGTACTTTTTTCTTTTGGTGCGGATGCATAACTAGTAGTGCACGCATTACTGCTATCTATCGTTGCGTGTAGGCCCGCATTTTTGTTGCCCAATTAATTCACTTTGCACGGCGCGAATTCTTAAAACGGCTAATTGCCACACTGAAAGCGGCAGTTAAATTATATTGCTCTCTGAGCGTTTTGTCGGCATCGTTAGCCCGGTAAAGTAACTTTCATTTCGCAAGCTCCGAATAAAAACCCCCGCTCGCGGGCGCTTTCTCGCAATCAAAGTGAAATTAAGTTGCGCCTTAATAGCTCGACGAACAAAAGGACTTGCCTTTGCGACTATTTATTAAATTGGCCGTAACTGGAAGAGAAACTCCGCCGGGAAAATGTTTCCACAATTGGTGATTGTTGCCCACAATTATTTAAAGAATGCCAAGCAAACCCGTGGGTAGGTGGGTGTACGTAATGTGTGGGCCGCAAATGTTGATACCTGAACTGCACATGCTGGCTAATTTAATATTCTGTGTTGCGAAATACTAAAGCATTAGGAAGTTGCTGCTACTTCAAAACATATGCGCCTGTCGGGCACATTAAATTTTCATTTCATTTTTCTTTCATTGCACGCACACGGACGTTTATTACAATTGTGCAAGTGTACACTGCGTTTAATGTTCCTAATTGAATTAGATACAATCGATAAAATTTGAAAATGGCCACTCATAAATTTAATATTGTATTCCGCTTAACTGATAGGTATCTCACAGCAATGATTTATTGTTGCAATTATTGTTAGAGGAATATCTAACGTTACTTCATAATGAAGTTTGGAAAAGTGAAAGTTCGGCATTCAATTTAAAAGAATTAAAACTTCCTGAATTTCATCTCTTTGAATTAAGGAAATTTTAGTTATCCTAAATAAGTATTTAATCTAGCATAGTGGCGAACATATGAGAGACTTAACCTCTGAGTTCGCAAAAACATTGTTTAATACCTTGATGCATTTGAAAACTGTAACCCTGGACTCCTTTTTATAACCTTTTGAAGTACAACTTCAAACATTTAGATGTTCCTGTAGGTTCGCGAGTTATTTTACAACGATGATTCTGACCTACATTTGTGCAATCCTCTCTTCTAGCTTTTTTGACAAGCAACAATCTGGCTAAGGTGCACACAAAGACGATTTCGAGAGGAGCGCCGCGAAAATAACTGCGCGCGCACTCCAACCGCCTAATAGATTGTCACCTGTCAAAATAAGCTGAAAATTTGTAGCTTGCAAAGGGGTAAAAAGATATCTAAATGGATTTTAAACACATTATAGACATGATGCAATAGGTGACAGTAATTAGGAGTATTTCGTGTCGAAGTCAGTGCTATAAAACAATTTACGAGCTTGCTAAGGGCATTAGAAAACTTAGAAATTCAAGGATTACATATATAATTCTATGTAAGAAACATAAAACACAATTAAAATAAATGTCATTTAGATGTGTAAAATGACGCCATCCAGGTGGCAGGTCACTGATCACACGGTAAAAGATCTGGTAATCAAGGGAGCTACTCCACATCCCCACGTGTTTAAATGCGGAGGCCTGGAAAATGTTCCCTTAAAAAAGCCATGGATTCTCTTGAGGTATGGCAAGTAGCCCCATCCTGTTGAAACCAAACTCTATCTAGAGCAATGTCTTCTCAATTCAGGAATCAAAAAATCTTGCAACATCATAAGGTAATACTGTGAGTTGACCGTCACAGTGCGTCTGTTTTCTCGAAAAAGGTAGAGTCCAATTATACCAAATCGGGCTATTCTGCAGCACGCAATTACTCTCTCACTATGTCGGGGCCTTTGATGGGCATTCCGTGGGTCATTTTCCGACCAGTAGCGGCAATTTTGTTCGTTTACAGCATCTGACAAGTGAAAATAAGCCTCACCACTCGTTATCAGAATATAGTCATTTTCCAAGAAGTGAATCGTTGTACAAAGCAATTTTCCTTCAATTCTTGAACCACCATGATTTTATAAGGATGAAAGTGAAGGTCAAAGTCCAAAATTGTCCGGCAAGGGCTGACCTTTACAGCCTGTTGAACTTTTTTGGTGTTTTCAGATGTTCTAACGATCCAATCATCTCCCCGAGCTGTTCTAGGCCGCATAGTTCCTCTGAAGTTGGTAACCATTTCAGTATTATTGGGCGAGATGACTCGGCACCGCGTCGACCAAATATTGAAGTGAGTTCGAAACTTTCGCTGTGTGCACCACCAAATGACGGTTTGCAACAAAGATGTCGTAAACAAAGGCATGTTATTCAATCGTTCACGGCTCCGTGGCTACTGAAATTACAATGTTATATCCGTCTCAAAAACGTAACGCTTCCCTGCTGGACCCTGTAATAATTACTTAAGTGTGTTGAGGTACTAAACATTTACCAAAAACATAAACAATTACGATTTAAATTGTTATTAAAATTTGGGTCACTTATATTGGTGGAGTGTTAGTAGCAGTCTACGTGACTTTTTGGTCCGATTTTAGTAGGCCATATTACATAATACCTTATAACCTACAAGAAGTAGAGTAAAGCTTTTATGGGTGAATATCTGATCGCACATTTGATATTATCCATTTATTTGATTTAAAGAAATATTTTTGTGCTGGTTAAAGGGAAACAAAAATACATTTTTCCTTCTATCTCACAAGAGTGTGGCACTGACATCAGCAAGAGAAATTATTATTGTAACGAGTTTCCGAACGTCTCCCGTAGCACTACTAAGACCGGCATAATGCCTTTTAGGAATCCGGCCGCGCTACGTGTACACGTGCGGGGCACGAACTATAGGAAATTGCCAGCCGTGCACGAGAAACTTTGCGTACATTTTGAAACCAGTTTTGAGTTGGTTAAATAGCACACAATAAGGCAGCCCTGGAAGTTAATTCGGGTGGCGGAACCTAAATAGTGATTCTGATCACCTGTAAGTAAAATAAATAAGCAGTTTAAGTAAATTTGCACTTATTATTCACCACCATGGAAGCAGAAAACGTTACATTCTAATGAATTAACGAGTAAAGTTCTTATTTAATTTCAATACGCTATCACTGTGAATACCGAGTAGAAACGAATTAGTTCTCTTCTTTTCCAATACCGGAATAAATTATGCATCCCGATATTAATTCTGTTTTACCATATTTTATTTTTCTTTAAATCCATCCTATGCAAATCGCCAACTCACCTTTGAGAAGTGTGGCTTCTCAATATTTAATTTACCTCTAATAATGTTTATACCGTAAAGAAGACCGCGAGTTTCCGGTAGATTACTTTTCACTGAACAACGGTTAGAAAATGAGGCAGATCAGGGGTATTAAGAATCCCCGGGTGCTATAAGATTGCCAAAGAGATACGAACTCGAGAGCAATCGTATACAACAGTCAACTTTATGAATTAGATGAATTTAAGATAATATGGGATGTAGTTGGTCGATCCAAAATACAACATAGAAGAGAACGATGTTTTACCCCTCGACGTAGGTTTTATTATAATCGGAGAGTGAAAGTCGCCGATGAGTCGGTTTTGTAATACACACAAGGCTGACATCAAATATCATTAGTGAATTAGATGGAATAACATCAAATTAAAGTAGTTTAAAGTTTGGCAAACCGCTATACAAATCAATGAAGACAACTAATGCATTTCTTTAGAGCTAGATGTGAGAAAAAGCGATAAGCACCGGAAGGAGAAGCATATTTTAACCAATAGTGAAATACTATATTATCTCCGACATTCTGTTGACATTGTCCTTATCTTAGACAACCTTAGACAACTACAAAGAATGCTGTCTAATATATAGAGGAGCATCAAAAATAGGTTTGAACATAAACCTTCTAAGCGTTTAAAATAATCTGCAAAGAAAATGTGAGGGATAATGTACATACCCAATTTTTTAACCAACATATCCTCTCCTGCCTGCTTTAACGTACGTACAATGCTCTGACTTGGATTATTACAGATCATCCAGTGGAGCAACTAAATATAACACAAATTGCTGTGGAGCAACAAACGCTTGGAATATCGTTATCTTATAAAAGAGAAAACGTTCACTTAAGAGCAGTCATAAAAGTTAAAGATATAGTAAAACAGCTGCTGAACGGATACGTCACCAGATATTCTAACCCAAAATGAACCAACATTATTTTGAAATGGAGACTATGATCGAGTAAAAGATTTTGGAGATACCTGCGTTGAACCAGGAGAAGAATAAGGGAAAATGAAAAATTTGTCGAAGCTTCTTCCCAAATTTTCAAATATTTTCTACAGGATTGGCAGTTACTGATTAAATGGGTTTGTCCAAAATCACAACGCCATGGTCCTGTTTTTACGTTTTTCCAAACGACTTGTGTTTTCTTCAACTATCCAGTATATACTCTTTTTCTAAACCGCTGGTTATGAGATTTAAATAAGCCTCGCTGATACAGTTGACGTTCAGATTTTCGCTGAAGGGGACTAACACCCCAAATTTCACAGCTTGAATTTTTATGGGGTACTTATTCATCCTCGTCACCAACTGGTGACCATATATAGACAGAGCATTTTACAAGTTTTTATTTATAATAGTAACATAAAAAAAGAAAAATAAATAAAAGCTGTAAGTAAGATTCGAACAAGCAACATCTCCGTAGTTCTGCTCTTAACTTACTCGGTTTCCGAGATGCGGTGTACATAATTTTGATACGCAATTTCTCGAAAATCCTTGAGAGATGCATCGTCTCTGAATGGCTTTTGGTACTTCTACACCAACACTTTGTTCCAGCAAAATCGGTGACCCGAAAGGTCTTGATAGATGCTTAAATCTGCTGAGGGGGGGTCAGTTTATATAGTTCGATTCCATCCAGTTTCTCCAATCTCTTCAAAGGCATCTTTAATACATTCTTACAAGCCATTGATAATAAAACTCGGCGGTGATGGTTCAACCTATTGAAATTAAATCACATTTTTATAATTCTACCAGACACAAGGCATAACTTTGGATTCAATACTCTTAAGTTCTAAATAAATTTTGCAGGTTGGATTTTAGTTAACTATTGGTTTGATTAATGAATTACGAAGATCTTGAAGATTGTCAAGCAAGTGTGTTCAGTTTGATATTGCGTTAAAGCGTGAAGCACTTCTTTGCATCATCCCTCTGGATTTTGCGAGTGAAGATTTTTGGGGTGGTCCAAGCTCCTGTGATAGTTGTCGGTTGCTCATAGTTTTAAATAGTTTCTCGATTTATTACCGAAATTTAATATAACTTAAGGAGCAGATCAAAACGAGAGAGGAATATCGGCCAAATGTTGTTTCTTATTTTCAATGCACGTTAGACATTCTCTATTATTCTTGCCAACATGTGTTAAGAAATACGCCAGATTTCTTGGAGGGTTCTAAACCTCAGTCATTGAGAGATTAGGTGCACAGGAAACACTTCATGAACATTTAGAGCGAAGTTGTTTTTGTGTAGACAAACGTTTGTTTTTTTTTGTTAGATCTATTAGGAGTGACAGTAAGACACTGATTACGTGGGTCTATTTAAATCACTTTTCCCATCCTCGGATCATCGGTTCATAAACTTATTTTGAAATTAGAGAGAAAGTTTTGACCCAATTTGTATAAATTGTCAATTAATGTAATTGACTTCCAGAGCTGCTTTGCTGTGTGATATTTGAACACCTCAAAACCGGTTCCAGAATGTACGCGAAGTTTTTCATAAAAATCTGGGAATTCTTTATTGTTCGAGACCCACACGTAGCGCGGCGGGATTCCTGAAAGGTATTATGTACGTGCCGCCTGGGTAGTGCTACGGGAGACGTTCGGGGATGTTTGGAAAAAAAATTTAAATAACTACTTAAGTGGAATTAATACATAAGATTATTTCACCGGTTATAAGCCTTTAGCCTTTAGCGCAATGCTGCCACCTGCCTAATATTTAAATGTAACTGCACGTTTAATTATACCGTCTTATGTTTTAGGTTGAATTATTTTTTAAACACCTGGTATATCCCAGAAGAGGTTTTAAAAGAACTATAAAAATAACTTTAATTTGTATAAAAAAGCTTAAAGCAGTAAAAGTACATAAAAAATAAAAAAATATATTATTAAGTGTGCATCAAATAAAAAGAACTTCATTTTGATTCAGTATTAGCAACTGAAAGCGGGATTTTCCTAAACGAATTACCTTGCAGACGCGCTAGTGTTATAACACGTCTTTACTTTCTCTCATGTGATACCTAGCAGTTTGTCAGTTGTTTTTTTCTTCACATATATCTGACGAAGATTTATGGTTTTGTTATGAAATTGCGGTTGTCATTTAAGCCATCAATTATGAAATTTAAAATAAAACATTTAAAAAATGGTTTCTGGTGTTTTATTTAGTTGGTTACGTTATCGCTATTGGTTCATTTTAGAAATCACTCAGCGCCAATGCCCTATTAATTTTTAATTTCATAGTTGCTTCGAGTGATCAAATTCGAATTACCGATTGCACTTCGAATGCGCCATTTTTCGTTAAAGGTAGTAGAAGTGTATTAATTCGTAATTTGCAGATCGGCGCAATTATTGTGCTTAGCGCAACTTCTGTTCGCTTCGAAGATTTCTGGAAATATGTAAACGGCTATCCTGCTCGATCATTTTCTTTTATATTGATTACGTGTCGTACTAACTGCAAGCGTTCCTCGCAACCTTACGGAGCTATTACAGCGAAGGAACAAATAAACCGTGATTAATGTGTTTGTATACGAGTCTCGTATTGTGACAAGTTACATCTTTGTTTTACAATGAATAACCCACCGGGGTTGCATTCCACACCGCATGAAATTAAAGTTGTATTTGTATTAACGCCGATATTTATATTATTGGGTGGTTTGTGTTCACAACTAACTTTTGTTGTGACTTTTCTAATAGAGATTACTTATCAAGTTAGCAAATCTTGAATGACCACACTAATGAATTACGAAAGCGTTTAATATTTAACGTTCACCAAAATGTTATATTTATGTCGATTATACGATTAGGGCAGTATTTTTTTAATGAAACCTGGATTAAGACAACTTTCTCCCCAGAGTGATGTTGTTTTTTTGATTATTGCGGTAATCGGAATATTCTTTTGGCAACAACGCTAAAGATTAACTAATATGGAGTAGTGATTAAAACAAATTTTGCAAGTTTAAAAAAAAGTGGAATTTACACGGTCAGGACAAAAAGAATAATAAAAATAATTGAAAAGCGAAAATCAACAATTGAAACAGAACTATGAAAGTAAAGGAGAGGGAAATAAGAAAGAAAAAATAACCATACATTGAGTAAAGGAACTAGAAGAGGAGAAAGTTAGAATAATATTAAGGAACATGGAAATAAAATTATCAATTGGAAGACAAGGCATGGGGAATGCAAACCAATGATAGTAGAATTAAGAAATTGATTAAAGAAATGGAAATAATAAAACAACAACAAAACTAAACGGAGCAAATATTTACATAGAACTTTCATAAGAAAGCTAAAAGAAGCTAATAAGTTCAAAGGCACATAAAGTAGAATAATCTGGAACGTGAAAACACTCTCATTGCTGTGGAAATTGTAAGAAGTCGTAAAGGAACTCGAAAGATACAAAGTACACGTAACTGAACTACAAGAGATAGGATAGAAAATAGAAAAGGAGAAACATGTACTATGGTACATAGGCGAGGAAAACTAATACTATAAACCAACGGTATTCATAGTAACAAAAAAAAAAATGAAAGGCCAAGTGATGCTTTTTTAGGCAATTAGCAAAATAGAATTCTATATATATAAATAAAAAATAAATCCATCAATGTATCAATTGTAAATATATACGCACCAACTATAATATGGGATATAAATGTAAAGTATAAAAATGTTATGACCAATTAGATGATGCACTTAACACGATATCGAAACAAGATAGACTGATAATCCTAGGCAGCTTCAATGCATATGTGGGGAAGGAAGCATACTATAGAGAAGTCGCAGACATACACACTCCACGAGAGAACAAAGATAAATGAAGAATGACTGTATAATTCCGCAAAAGCTACAAAAATGCATATTATGAGTACTAAGTTCAAGCACAAAAGAATTCACAAGGTTACATGAAAACGTCCAGGGGAGAAGTGGAAAATCAAACAGAAAGATCATATAGAGGGGGTAACGCTAACTCCAATCACTATTTGGTAATCGCGATATATAAGATTAAGAAGAGCATAGCAGATAAAAAAAGAGAATTTATTTGAAAAGATGGAATATTGGAGAGTTGGAAGACGAAGAAATAAAAAGCAAATACATAATCGAAGTACAGAGAAATTTACAAGATGTTAACATAGAAGAAAGTTTAAGAGGAATTGAGGATAATAAAAACAGGTGTGAATGAAACAGCGGAGAGTACAATTGGAAACAAAAACAACACGAAGAAAAATTGTGGTGGTACAACTGTGAACAACTAATGAAAAATAAATACGAAAAAAAGCTAAAATTGCTTAATACAGGAAGAATCGGCGCCAGAATAGCATAAAGGAAAGAGAAAATAGGCAAGGAAAGATTTTAAAAAGAAGAAATGATTATATTGAAAAAATTGTGAAATAAATTGAAAAAGAAAAATAGAAGCAACACAAGATCACTATACAATTACTTAAGAAGTAAAAAAAGCATTCCGTGGGGTAGAAATAAAAGATGAGAAATCAATGATGTATTAGAGTGAACATTAAAAACAAAAATCCAGAAATATCGAACGTACGTGAAAAGACAAATGAAAGGAGGATAACAACAAGCGCACAAGAAGATGAGTATCCAATTATAAAGACAAAAAAATACTTAAGCATTAAAAACAGAAAAGCAGCAGAAAGTGACCAAATCTGTGATGTATAATTAAAATACAACGGAAGCAAAATACACAAAAAATACATAACTTAATAAAGAGAACATGGAATGACGAAAAGACGCTTGAAGAAAGGAAATTAAGCACGATAATAGCCATGCCCAAGCAAGGAGATATGGCGAAATACACAAATGATAGAAGTATAATGTTGTATGTTGCAAATAAAATATTAACAACGGTAATAAAAGAAAGATTAACACGGCAAGATCTAAACGGCAAATTTGATATAGAAAGAAGATTAGCTTATGGTGTTCGAAGGAAAGATAGTCAGAACAATAATGGGATCCAAACAAATAAACCGAGGAACAAGTCAATTGTTCAATTTTAGAATTAATAAAATACGGATCATGATAACATAGTTACAATAATTAAGGCGACAATAATTGAATGGTATGTCCACATCATGAGAAAAGTCAACGAAAAACCACGTAAGATTGTAATAGAATGAGAGGAAGAGCAATGACAAAACGGAAAGACCAAGTAGAAAACGACCTAAGAACACTGGGGAGAGATAATCGATGACAGGAAACAATGGAGCAAAATAGTGAAAATGACAAAAGCATACAAAAAACAGTAGGATCCACCACGTTAACAAGATTTAGAAGTTAATAAACAGCTACAATTTTACTGAAATGTATAGCTAATAATAATAATCGATTATATGTCGATCAAATACAGGCATACGTATTAATTTTATAAGTTTATGGATGGCATTTCGGCTGTAAGTCCACATTAAAATCCAGGTCAATCAATACCATACTTTATTAACAAGATTGAATTTTCCGGGATAATAATTCCTAGAATGGATTTTGATTGAAAATAGAGGTCGATCTAAAATTATCAGTATAATTTCTTTACTGAACTTTTCCTTTGGTAATCGTTCTTCTCTTTGTCAAACAATCGATTGTCGGTACCACAACAAACGAGTTTAAGCGACACAAAGGCAAGAAAATCAAGAAAATTGCAAAATTCTTCAGCATACATAGAAGCACAGTAAATCGAGCAATTTCAGCAAAGAGCCAACAAAGATCAGACCAAATAAGAACGGCCGCGAACTTGGCTGATTTAATCACTCTGATCAAGTAATTAGTAGATTGCGTTTTCCTTCAAATGAGTTCATACACATAGAAAACCAAAGGGGAAAGTTAAGGAGAAAAAAAAATAAAAATCAAAAACATTGAACGCGACTTATTTTCCAAGCCCACGTCTCAATCAGAGAAGTGCTTCAACCAATCTGACACCGCTCGTCACTTTGTTACGCTTCCGTAACAGTTTGCCTAGCATTTATTTAAAATATGTTTTTACTAAGTTACTCGATACGAAAAAAAAGTGTGGGAAACTTTTTGATACAATCTAGTATTTGCCTCTGTAAACTTTAGTAATCTTACCGATAATCTAAAAACATATTTTGTCATTGATGCGTTTAAAAAATGTTTTATGCTCTTATTCTGTTGCAGGTAAGCGTTTACATTCTAACCATGTGCTGATATTCATATGGTAAGTTTTCAATAATGCGGCAATTATATGCCATCATAAACTTCAAACCAATGAAAACAAGAAACTTACAATTGACTTTATAATACACTTATGTTGTGGTTATTAACTGCGCAATATGCTGTCAGCGCAACATCACCACACTTTTTAAAACTAGTCTAGATGCTGCCAGTATCTTATAATGGTATGTGCTATTTGTTGTTGATTAAACCTTTTGGTAATGGTCTAAGAGTACTTTGAAAGTTTAATATTAACTACAGGGGCAAACTTCAGGAGGTGACTCCTAATTTATACGTGAATAACATTACAAGCTACAATGATGCATTGTTCAAGCATATCAGGAACTTTTTAAGTGACTTTACATGAAGTAAAACTACCTCGTTTGATCCATGTGTCGGAAAAGTTGGTATTGATATACTGGTGAACGTTAACACTAAAGTGAAATGGAGGCTCATCAATAAAGGTAATGTGTCCTTCATGAAGCATATAGATACGCTGGCCCGTTGACGCGTTATGGAACGACTGCTCCGATTAAATAGTCAGAAATAATCTGAGACCACACATTAAGGCTAAAATATTGTTGATGATCAACTTCAATCATTCCGTGGAAATCTGCTTGTTTCAAAAATAGTTATTGTGCAGGTTGATGATGTCGTGACTACCAAAGTTTGCTTCGTCTATGAAGAGGATTGATATCAGAAATTTTATTATAATTATAATATGTCGTTACAAAAACCAGTGACAAAACCTTTTTCTCGGAAGAAAGTGCTCTCGCGGTAGTCTCTCCACACGTTGTGATCGATGACAGCAGTTCTGATGCGGGATACACTTGGCTGTGACTATAGACCAGCCAAGGAAGAGGAAAGTGGTGGGCTAGTGTCTCTCTCACTCTGTAAAAGTCTCGAGTTAAGTTTCCGCCACTCTAGAAACGCGTGGAAGGCAACCGACTTCCAATACCAAGACTTCCTAGGGAAGAAAGGTTAAAGGCTTAGGCCCAAGTACTTTGATTGCCAAGGACGTTAACTACACTGATGGACTGCTTACCCAGAGCTTTTGCTACAGTTATTTTCAATGCAAACTGCAACTGAGATGAGTGTTCTTACGGGAAACTAATATTATACAGTATTGCCATTTATTGTGGTACACATGCGTTTTAGAACAATATTGATTTAGACCTTTGCATCGGGAATTTTTATGTTTGTTCTCCGTTTAGAAAGGGCCAAATAGCAACGTTCATAAAGCTAGCTTCTGGAAACTGTCAAAATAGACCTCTTTAGAAATTGATTGCAAAACCTTCGTTACATGTTGTTGGGTTGTTACACCAGGTTTCATCCCCTATGACGATGGTTCGCTGAAAAGATGTATTCTAGTCACACATGACAATGGAATCTTCAAAGATTTCTATCCGTTTTGCTTTCTGTTCTTTGCGTACAAAGTGCGTATCCTTGTTAATGCCATCAATCGGGTAAAATCAGTCACCGAATTTGTGTCAGAATTTCTTGCATTCGCTAGATTATGTCTGCAGTTCGAACGTGGCTCATTTCAGTCAGTTGAAACAGTCGTAAACACATTTTTGCTCACAGCTTTCGTCCATTTCGACCATTTCATATACATCTGCGTTACAGTTTTCTCCAATTTGTAGCAGAACTTGACGTTCACTTGTTACTATATTGCTCTGTGACTCTACCTCTCACACTGCTTACATTCTACTGCCCGCGACGGGTTTACCTCGATGGTCACGAGTACTCCACGTTAGGTGTCACTTCTCTAAATACCTTTGGATAGCCATGTGGGTGTGCTCACACCTGGTCCATATTACAGTTAAGATAACGGAGTTTTTAATTAAGACACAATAATTCTTTCTGTAATCATTCCTTCAGTTAAATTTCGGAATTCAAACTGATAAATTGCTTGCCGAATATCTTAATTCTAAATTTTTCACAAAATATTGACTTCTCTATATGAAACATCTGATCCTAACTTTATAATGTAGAATTAGGGTCTCCACAAAGTTTGTTTTTTTTAGCAGGTTTGGCATCAGTCCATAATTATGCTTTCATTATTTTTGTGCAAAATTATGTTGTACGAGTTTTTACTGAAGATGACTGAAGTGGGGTGGGCTTTGGTTGTATTTGTTCATTATCTTAGGACAGGTTTTTTTCGCTTATTGAACCATATAGAAGTTTTGGATTTTTTACTTAAGTATATTTTCCTTAGAAACAAACTGTTTGCAAATCTTTTTCACGAAATCTGGTCTTGAAACATTAAATTTTTCCACGGTTCTTTTGGACAGCATGAACGCTAACATTTTTGTTCCTATCGCTTGATTGGAGCTTCCGTAGTGTTACTAGATGCGCCTCTAACTGCTCCTTCGGTTTTTTAAGTCTTGGTAATATTTGCATTATATTTAAATAAACAATAAGTAGCTTGGTTGACCTTGATAAAATAACATATGAGGGTGTTTCTTCCGCTTAATTATACTTAATCTGACATAGGAAAACAGTATAAAGGTTAGAATGGTACAGGAACTAAAATCTGTTTGGTAAGAACCTGTTAAGCCTGTTTATTACATCTTTTTTGCTCATGAGATTCACTACTAACGCGTGTGGATGATATTCGTGACGAAGTACTTTGTACTATTGCATTTCAGTCCCTCTGCAGTTAACCATGGGGTAGTATAATTTTTTCCGTACTATGGAGCGTTTGTTACAGTTCTTAGTGTTTTTGACTGTAACAGTTGCAGTATTCCCAAGTAAAAGGTTTATTATTCAGGATTAGTATGTCTTCCAATTAACCACTGCAGTTTGGTGAATTTTAAGCCCAATTGTTTGCACTTAGTGAAAATATGTTTTAAAGATTTACATCTGCAAATGTGGCCATCGTGGTTTGGTATGATAATGTAGGATATAGGACACAGCACGCTTCCTTGAGAAATCCCAAAGCTTATGACATGGCAGTTTGTTGATTCGTCTTGAGACTTGATTTAAAAATATCTGTCTGACAAGGATTTTACTAGCTGATAGTACGAACGTGGAAGGTTTTGTTTAATCTTAAGGAGTAATGTCATATTCGAGATTCTTTCAAAAACTTAGGCTACGTCAAGGAAGGGTATTACCAATTTCTGGTTAATTTTATTCACTTGTTCATTGGTGGCATACTCAGCTCTAAATTCAAACTGATGGTCTGGGACCAGCTCATCTTCTTCAAGTAGTGGTTCCAGCTCTTGAGTAGAAACTTTTCAAAAACCTTTGATGTCACTGACAACAAATAAATGGGACGATAGGATCCTGCTTCTTCGAATGGCTTCAGTATAAGCTCTTTTATTTATGGTATAGCTCGTCCTTCCACCCTGAGTAAATCGGCTGTAAATAACCAAAAATGCATATTCTCCATAGAGTAGATTCTCAGTATTAAATCAACCTAAATAAATCTTACATGTTCGCAATCAGCATCAACATTTATTTCTATTATATTTAATTTTTTAACCTCACCTTTGGGTATGTTACTTATATGACATAGACCCCCACTAAAGAGGTGGAAAGAGATGGAATGTTTTAGTGTGTAAATTGTTATTAAAATTTATGGGACGTGTGCTTGTCTTCAATCCCCAAGAGAGTGAAAGTTGTAAAATATAATATTGCAAGTGCCAAATTTTAAATAATTTATCTGTACCCTGAAAGGTCTAGTACGTTAATTTTTAGAGTTTAAACTCTTCCTGTTCTGGAATACCAGGAGAATGTACGAGTAATTTTCGCCCGCGTTAGTGAAGACAAACAGGTGAAATAGAAGCTAAAATTTGTGAAGGTGACTGTGAATGAAGTGAAAGAAAGGAAGGAGAAGAACCTAACGAAACATCTGAGATAGGATGAGATTTAAGAAATGATTCAAAACAATTTATAAAAACGAGTCGACCGCAACCAGCTGTTTTGCGCGGTGCAAGATAAATAATCTGCGAACGTCGCTCAAGTATAAACAACGAACAGATTACTCGGGAGTGGATCCAGAACAAAGAGCAAATGAGGGAGTAGGAGTAATAGTCACAGCGGAAGTACACAATATTACAGACGTTAAGACGACTAACTCGAGAATAATAGCAATTAGCGCAAAACTAGAATAAATAACATTATCCAAATTTACACCAATTTACAATGACATAAAAAAACTTGTAAAAGAAAAGAAAAAAATAAACATGGAATCAATATATTGAAGCAAGAATACAATAAAAAAGAAACGCGGCAAAGAAGCCATAAAAAAGAATCCTACAGAGAGAGTTTAGAGAAAAAACTGGACAGCATAAATGAAATAAAAAACAAGCAGGGTCATACAAAAATAGACACATAAAGGATTCTGGAAACGTGGAAAGATCACTACACAAATAAATATCACACGATAGAGTCAGAATATAGCCTAAATAGAGAACAAATAGAACACCAACAAGAAGGAAGAAGTTGGAGATGCAATACAAACAAAAAATCGGTAAGGCAAGTGGAGAAAGAAAATAGAAGGAGAGGAATTGTACTTAATAGTTATTGATGTAAAAGTAGTCTTCAGAGGATTTCAAAATGCTTAAAGGTATGAAATAAGGGCCTAACCTTAGCCCCTTACTATTGATTATCATTAAAGGCAAGATAAATAAATAAATTTTAAAAGAATGCAAACATGTGTATACAGCAATTAGTTATAGGAATGGGGAAGCAATTAAAGTGAGCAGCTTTTTATATGCAGATGACGTACAATAAAAATAGAATACATGAAAATGGAAGTGAATACCAGCAAAATAAAAAGTGTGGTCGTAAATGAAAAACAAGAAGACAACCGAAACAACAAAGAAATTAAATGCAAAAACAAGGAACAAATTCCTGGAAAGTATATTAACGAAAGATGGGAAAATAGTAACAGAAATAAGAAACAGCTAATAAATCAACAAAAATATATTACACCATAAATAAAACAATACTGTGGCATAAGGATATAGACATAGAGGTAAAGAAGAAAAGCCACAATATGACAATAATACTAACTATAACGCGTGTGAAAACTGGACACTGAGTATTAAAGACGAAATTAAAATAAGTGCTTTCGAAATAAAACCTCTGAAAAAATGGGACAAGCTAAAAATGAGGAGATTAGAGAAATAGTAAAACAAAAACCAATAATGGAAAATATTAAAATAACACGCGCACATAGTGAGAATGAAACCAAATAGAATTACAAGGAAAGTAATGGAAGTAGGAGAATCAACCAAAAAACGAAGAGGAAGATACCAAGAAGAAAATGGATGAACGAAATTGGAGAAATAGGATTAGAAAGAGGAAATACAGTAGAAGATATGAAACCACCAGCAAGGGATAGGAAGGAATGGAGGATGGAGAATGGTTGCAGGACTAGAAACCACTATCCAACTCCTGAAAAGGCAAAAGGATTAGAGAAGAAGAAGAAGTTTTCTTAAATACTGAGAGAATTAGATTTTTTGGATTCTTAAAATTGGTCTCTTAAAAGGGGGAAATGGCGGAACTCAGATATGTATGAAATGAAACCTTTTATCTGTCTTTTTTTCTATCGATTATAAGGGTCGCTGAGGTAGCATGGGGTATGAAAACTTAGTCGTACAAAAACCAAAAACCTCAGCATGCAACGTATCATTGGATTGAAAACTGAAGAATTCTCTCTGTACTTGCACACATATAAAAATAAACAAGCAACTCTTTTTTCGTATTTGGTAAACTCCGCGCGTATGCCAAACAAAGTCATATCCGTGTGATTCAAGGTGCTGTAGAACATCGTTAATGGTGCATGGCACACACGTAATGCGGACTTGATTAAGATTTAGGAATCGAGGACGCAACTAGTGCACTAAAACGATTTATTGACAAATACAAAAAAGGCTTTATGACCATATTAACCATATCACCCTTCAAAACAAGACTTCATTACTTTAGTATGATTTTTTTTCAATTTGTGGTATTTATTGAGTGATATATGTAATACAGTTATCTGCTTGTTTCTCTTTTGTGAAAACTATTAAAGGGAATCCCACTACTAGTACATCATTGCTTTACTGGCTGTAAACATGGCATTTATTATTACAACCAAAACATGTAGCACATTTATTATGTAACGAGTTCCAGCAGGTTACAATTTCTCCTCGATAGGCAGCTTACGAATTAGCCGATTTAAATACAATGCGTGGGACGTGATTAGAACATTCGGCATCGCGGCACAAAAGATCAGGTGAGACGAGCCGAACGCCGCGTTCCATTAGCATGATTTCCATATATCAAATTAGTTAAAAATCAGTGAACGCGCATTGTTTGGCTCGAGGACGATCATTGGTTTGCAAGTCGCTTTCGACGGACATAACAGCGGCGGTGAGCGACCGCAGACGGACATGCCGTGCCCAGGAGTGCCAGCCGTGGTCTGGTTGATGCCTACACCAAAAGTGCGATCCTTAAGCCGACAATGTCATCGCCGTGGCCTGCAAAGAGGATAACTAGCCGGATTGTTAACATGCACGCGTGCAGCCGCTCTTTTTACCGCGCGGCCAGTGATTTGTGGCAAACAATGGTTAGCGAGATGTCGGCGGACAGGAAGGGCGCTGCTTCTTCCAGATGCTTGCCTAACTACCAGAAAATTAAGCGGCAGTTTTGTTTGAGTTCTTCTGGCAGGTGAAAACAGCCCGTTTGTTTGTCTTTCTCCGTCTGTAACAAGCAGGTAGAACTTTTTGGATATAGCCATAATTGGTAGAGGAATACGCTTTTTCAACGTCCCACTTATCAAACCGGCTTTGTAGCGTTATTAAAATAATTTATTTAATCATAACTGACATTTTCACATACTTTCGAACACCCAACAGCTGTAATCGTATTAATCGCTTTTGGGGACCTATTTATCATATGAACTGATCTGGGATTCTAGCGTTGTATGATTGGTATTTCCTCATTCATTACTATGGAAATTTTTAGGAAGTATCGAAAAATAATTTAAGAACAATTTTTTGGGAAGAAGGAACTGCATCAAGAGAACACCATAGATGTTTCAAATGATTATGAGGAGATGTTTCTGAATGTTTCCGCATCACACCTGGATGTCTTGTGTCACGCAAATCACTGGACCTCCCAGAAGATTATGCCCTCTTCAATCTAAAATATCTAGACTAAAAGTAACATCATTCTTTGAACCTTCTCCTCTTCTTTCATATTATTAGACATCGATAGTACACTGTACGGTATAACATGTCCAATGTTTTTCCAAGATTTTCTGAATATTTAGGGGAATTTTCAGATGCTTACTGGCTGACCATAGCATGACTCAAAGTTAATTTGATTTTTCCCAATACCATCTCGAGATATTACTATGGTTCAGACAACAGTCACACATCCAATTCGGGCTTTTTTTTATTGCTCCTTGCTCTTCATGCATAGAGGAGTTTAGCAAACCTCTCAAATTTGCTTAGTAATTAACTTTAATTTAGCCTAAACTTGCTATAGTCGAGCAACTATAGCAGTAACAAAAATTTATTTTTTAACCTTAGTCCTTGGTGGATTCGAGGGGAAAGTGTCACTCAAATAGTGACGATTTAAGATTCTCTTTACGCACCACTTTCATTGATCCCAGTTGCTAGACCATACCACACAGGTTTCTTGTTCAGAGTGACCTGTTGAGTAAATACCAGAAGGCTAATTGTGTCGCCCAAACAACTCGTAATGCGGCTCTCTAAGTACCACCTGCGGTTCTCATTCATTCATAAACTATGCTAGAAGTTTGATGAAAGTTTTAGTAAATTTGTCTAGTGGCACATCGTAGGGCTGGCACTATATAAGAGACTTCTGTATTACAATGAAATTAAAATCCGACCAACTACCGTGTAAATTAACTCCGTCTAGGTCGGCATTCCCTCTCGTTTCTTTCTCATTCAGAGGTGGAAACGTCTAACCGGCAAATCCGCCGCCCGCATGATTATGCGACTGTTGCTTGGTTATAGATATAATCTACCTGCGAAACGAGTCTCTTGGTTAGCCTTGGCCATGAACTAACGTGATTATTATTTTGTTTAAAAAGAAAACAAACGAGACAGACTATTTCAAATACATTGCGCTTTATCGGGGGATTGTGAAGGTTGCAGCCAATAAAGTGCTGATTTACATGCGGCTTTTCGTGGCGTTGAGACGCGGCGGTTCAGTGTTTTGTTGTTTTGGGGTGTAAGATGGTTCATTGTAGTTGTTGACAGTTTTATGGTTTTTTTATGTACCCGGCTATTATATAACAAAAGCTTCCTACTAAACCTAATCGATTCACTTGGTGGTTTATAAGCTGCCCAGCTAATTGTTGAGCGTTTGATGAGATTCTTTATTTTGAAGTAATCAGCATATTGCGACAATTAATGCACAAGATTCCCGAAGTGTTTCCCTTCACTCATAATCAAATGTTCAAGGCGGTTCAAATGCCATTATTGTACGGTGCCGAATTTTATTATAAATGGTATTGGATCAATTCAGATATTTTGCTTCGATTGCCGATGGCTTTAGGATGATTTATGTACACCCGATCTTTTAAGATTACAAAGGTTCGTTCACGTCACAATTTGGTTATTAAAGCACACTAGAGATGAGATCCAGATTATCTCGAGTTCAATGTACAGTGACTCCGTCTCGCTGGAACCAAAAGAACCAATAGGAATAAATTCCTCTAGCACTTCTAGTTGATTATTGATGGTCTTCGTCTTGGATATTAGATTTATAATTCTATTATAGGAGATTGCGCACCACACACACTTTCTGATTATGGAGTGGATGTATGACAGGCGCTTGATTGTGCAAATTTTGCTTATTCACGTACCCATTCAGGAGAAAATAAGCGGTCAGTAAAATTTATTTGCTTCATATCGATGGTTCATCTCCGATCTTCTCCAAAAAATTTTCTTGCAAAATAGTTGAAATTTTTTTAAATTAAATTATTTTGTAGGGAAACATTCTTCTGACATTTGATTCTGATGTTCCAGAGACAGGACTTGCGTGAAATACCGAAGTTGTGGGGCTCTAGCAGTTGATGTTTTAATGTTCTACAGGATCGTAACAGTTATTGGTAGACACTTTCAGTCCTGTCAAATGTATCTTATAAATTGTCAAATACTAATCAAAATTATCGTGTTCAAATTGCTCTAATGACTTTTTGGTTATGTTGCCACTAAATTTCATACGTGGTTCGAATTGGTGCCGATCTTTAGTGGTGTAGGTAGTCTTCATCGTGGTCATTGAAATCGATAATTATCTCAAAAAATGTCAATTCGTGTGCTGTACTATATCGCATACATTTTATCAAAAAAACATCGTTCATATGCTTTTGGCAGATCCTAAACCTTATTATTAGAACACTCATTTCGAGAAATTTGTTTATAATTTTGCTGTGCATCATCTATGAATATGAACTCTCGATCTTAACACCTTCAGCAAGGACATACTCCATATAAACATTACTTGTTCATACCAATACCACCTCCAAACTGATCTTTTTTTAGATGTTTATAAAATTGTAGTCGATTATTTTCTCTCTTCACATCGTTACGAAACGAAACCCAATCTGTAAATTTACCTTAATTGGGAAAAACAAAAGGACCAATAGCAATAATTTTCATTCTTATTACAGTTTGTAGAACTGAGTGAATTCATGATTTTTAGTCTCTAATACACGATTAGAAAATGTGTGCTGCTAACGCCGCTGTGAACTCAAACTTGTCTAGCGTACGTCAGACTCTTCGATGACTTTTCAGATGACACCGTACATCTCTTATAACCATCACCAATGATTAAAGATAACGCTTTGTGGCACATTGTCTAGCACACAGTTCTTGATCTCATTATTCTCTTTTACATCCATTTCCTATTCTGTTTTATTGGTTGTACGTAACTTATAGGCGCAAATGCGCCTGTACGCCAAAAAATAGGGTGATAAACTTTAAAAGGTCATTCCCAATAGGAAAAGGACCAACATTCTATATGAAGATACGTGTGGAAATGCATACATTATATTGCCCGAGACTACATCATTTATTTCTGATAGCTTTAGTATGGGTGTTTGAAGTGTCTCTCATTGACTGCAAGCTAACGCGTCGTATCTTGAATTGACACAATTCAAATCTTCCAAACTGTATCCGAATAGTATCACAAGTTGCAAGGATCTAACATCAGAAATTGGCTCACCATACACGACGTTTTTCAGTGGGCTCTACAAGTAACAGTTGAAAGGGCGAAATCCAGTGATCTTATTCATCGGTCAGGGAAGCTGTTATTAAACATTGGCGAATCGTTCAGGTTAAAATTATTTAGATCTCCATATGCATCAATCACATGATCTGTTGAACTGAAAATGTCTGGGTATTGTGAAAGAACGACTGCTCTAACTAAGTAATCACCAATAGTGTGAAACTAAACCGTTCTTGATAATAACTCTTAACCATTTTGACTGTTGTGCAGATTAATGATTCTATTTCTACCAAAGTTCAAAATCTTGGCAAATATACAGATCTAACATGCCCAATAAATTGGACAAGTGTGACAAGCTTGACAAGCCCTTCTTTTTAAAAGAAAATCCTCTAGCGACAGTCTTCTCTATACATGTTAAGTGGAAGAGATACTAGCGCTTCATGTATGTTAGCGTGTACTGGGATTATCCTTAATATCTTGTAGAACATATTCTTACAACTCAAATCTACAAACATAACGCGGCCGTACTTCATAATTATTCCATCCATCAAGCGATCTGAAACAGGAAATGAAGGTGTTGCCAATATAACGAAGTATAACATTGAAACAATATTAGAGTGACATTGTTCTTGGTCCAAGGGAAAAATATGAACGACCAAAACTTTGTATGGAATTCTGAGCGAAATTATCATCATAACTGTTATAATAGCTAATTTATGAAATGCATACAAACATTTTAGTCACTTGAGAGACACTTTACAGACTATTTTGGAGCGGACTAGAAGTCGGATTTTAACCTAACACAAACCAGTTGTATCTGACCTACAAGGACATATATATCTTAAATAATCATGAGCGCAATATAGGAAGGACAGTGAGATCCTTTTTCCCTCTGCACTAGTACTTCTCGCAAAGGCAACGCTTTATTTTCTTTGGTACAGCTTATATAGATGCAGCACCTTAAAAACGCGAATAACTAATTTATTACATTTATATGACTACAAATGATCTCTGCGTACGATTTTCTCAAAAAGGAAATAAAGCGATGTTAGATCGCGTGTGTGATTCATTGCTACAAGTAAGCCAGTTATTTACCTGAGCTTCACCAAAGGATATCCTGGCGCGTTCTTAATTGCACGTTATCATCGTGTGCACTGCAACAAATGGAGCCATTAGCGATCCTACATCGAAGCGATTAAAAATTGTCCGGCAAGTGATAGAAAAGAAGCGATTAATAAGTTACGCCCACGGTGCGACCGCAGGTAGACACTTATTTATTAAAGATAGCGTAACGCCAATTTAATTGCAGTGTTCTGAAACCATTGCAGGCTCGCCAACCGTCACTGTGACCGTGCTTATTATTTTCAAGTATACGGCCTACATACTTCGATAAATTTGAACTAAATAACATTTTCATTATGTTGGGTTTTCTAATAACTTTGAATTGCAATAAAAGGTAATCCGAAAGATCAGTAGAAACTGTTTATTTTCAAGTACATTCGATGCCGTAAATGATTAAGCAATGAATAATCAAGACTTAATAAGGTTCTATAAGAAAAATGCTGTGTCAAGTCACAAGGTTTTAGTATCCAATTTTCTTCAAAAGTACTTCTAGAATTTTGATCTCGATAGACCAAAGCTTTTGACAAAAGTAAAACATGTGGAACCATCTTGATACCACACCAGATCCATACCATTCATGTTAAAGAAAAAATGAAATTATCCAACTTTCCATAATTCTTTACGATCTCCCCTAGTTTTCTAAAATTTTCAGATTTACATATAACCAGGGCTAAATTTTGTCATAGTCAACTGTCACATTGTTTTTCAGTTTCTTAATGATTTTTAGATTATTGGCATGAACTTAGTTTGCTCTTAAAAAAAAAACCATAGCAAAAAATTTAGTAGTCTAATCACATAATCTTGGTGTCCAAACGAATTTTCTTCAAACATTGTTGTTTTATAACTGAGGAAATATCTTTATACTTGTAGGATTATAAGGAATATTCTATTGATGCCAAGCCATAGAAGAGTCTGCCTAGTATGGCGTAGGGAACATCATAATGTTTGGACCAATAATTAATTGTTCATGGACGTGTCCAGATTCTCTTATGGCGTATGTGTATATGGCCGACATGTGGAAGTCACTATAATCAAGAGAACATTCTGGCATAAGCTTGCATTATGTTGGGCTCCCTAACATCATATGTATCCTTGATAGAGGTCCTATCTTTAGCCAAATACACCCGGATATTATTGTTCATCAGTACTCTTGTTTCTTTAGAGAAGGAAAGGAAACCTGATTTCTTGTTTATAAACTATAATAGACGCCCCCATTAAGTGGGTCTTGTAAATGAGTCCATAAAACAGAGAATATCCGACGCTTAGATGGACCACCAAGATTCCCCGATTCAAGCTCTACTGAACACGTTTGGAGTATACTTGAAAAGCACATTGCAAGATGGTATCCTTCTTTTCTGTTCCTTCAAGACAAGTGGACCTCTAGATGCACTTTTTTTCACACTTCAACTACACATGTTGGTTTCTTGAGTTTTTTGTTGTTTAGTAACTTGTGCCACATTAGATAGCTGTGTGTATCTAAATTCCCTTAATCCTTAATTTATGGGCATGGGTGTAAATTTTTGTAACAACCTAAACGGAAAGCGCAAGGAACATTTTTAAACATAAATTTTGTTTAATTTAATGATGAGTCGTTGGTGTATGACCTTTTAATAACTTTTATTGTTAAACAGAATGAGTTTATGCCTCGACTAACGAGATGAGCTGCGCGGATGTGATGTCAGAAGTCGCTGCAGCTGAAGGTGTTATCTGATTCTGAAATCTGCAGCTTGCCAACTAAACGCTGATAGATGGGTCCGGTTCAAATTTGCCGACCGCCAATTAAAAAATTAACTTTCCAATTAGTAGCATAGGAATGAGCTTGAATATATGATGGTTATTTAAAACAAAAAATAAACGGTGGGCAAAAATTTAGAAACGTTATGTTGAAAACGATAAATTAGCCTTGGCCTTCTATACTTATTTGAATTCTTCTGGGGCATAAAACCACAATTTTTATATGGCACATTTTTTTTGTATCTCAGATTTATTTACTTTCCTAGTAGAATATTAACCGACATTTTTAACTTATTGAAATATCATAAAATACGAAGTTAGTTTTCTACATAAATTTTTAACTTACAAACACATTTTTCCCAACAAATGCAATTTATGATTCCGCTGTCGTAAAATGAAAGTTGTTATACACCAGGCAATCCTGCACGAACGTTTCGACAGTGTCATCATATATCTGTCCTTCGTGCTTTTTTAAGTAATCTAAACAACTGATAATCCTAGTGCGTTAAGTTTGGACTGTAGGGAAGGTGTTTCAGTGTTGTTCAGAACAAAAAAATGTTTGTCGAGTTTGGGCAGCTGTTATGTGTTCTAAATCAGAACAATGTCTTGGATTACTTGAGCACTTCTGCAGCTTATTCCGCCCTCAGCAACCAAGAGAAATAACCGAAAAATGCGTGATGTTGATCTTTATTCTGAACTACTCATCTTAAGAATGTTGCTTCCCGAACTGTGTCTTGAGCCCTCTTAAAATGTTAGAAAGTTGTCGTGCGAAACTTAATAACAACCCGTTTCGCAACAGACCAGGGTTATTTTTGCTCTGACGTCATGATACTGAGAAGTGGTACCGTGAGGTACCCTACAGATAGGTACCTCTACCTACAGCGCTTAAAATTCGTACTGAACAATAGTTTATGGATTTCGTTTAATGTCTATCCTTAATTCGTTGTTAGAAGTAGATTGTCCGCGGACTATCTTCTCTAACTCAAAACATTGGTAGTAATTTTATACCACTTGTTTAATTTTTCCTGCTCCTACCGATGCATGTAATCCTTTTCGCATAGAAAAAGTACTCGAATATCCCTGGTTGTGATAAAATCTATCAAAGTACTCCAAACGAGTTGATAATCGCAGAACGATAAGTTTTGACTACAGGAGGAGTGTTCCAATGTGGTCCAGAATGTGGTCTCAATTTGTTGTCGAGTTTATGCAACTGTATGGGGCGGGGCGTTGAAATAATTATTTCAGAAAAAATTTAAGCAACCATTAATCGTCAGTCATACTCAAAAAGGAAGCGAGCAATGCAATTCTTACGGGCGACGATGGCGACCTTCATTTTTAACCCCTTTTCGTCCCCTCAAAAATTGTTTATGCAATGCGTATACTTGAGGGTTTTTTTGGTTTTATTAATATTGTCACCGAACTGTTATTTAAGTCGTCTCTAAATTTCTGCCGGTTTTAGGCTATCTATCGTAAGAAACTTGGAAACATAGATAACAACATAATAGTAACTAAAGCGGTAGTCTAAAGTACACCCTACGCGGAAATCCTTTTTAGGCATTTCTCAGTAACTGAAAATTAGTGGTAGTCACATTTGGAGAAAACATTAGAGGTAATTTCACAATACACGGTAATAGTTGCCATGAGATGGTTCTGTCTCACTTGCGGGTTTGTAACTTGGCTAAATGTAAACAAACTGCCTTTAGAGGTACGTTTACCTAAGTTTTAAACCCGGAAGTGAGGCAGAACCAGTTATGACAATTACTTGCGGTACGTGATGATTAACGGTCTCCTCTTTTGACTCATTTGACTACTTATATCAATTATAAAGGTCACAATTTAAAAAAAAAACTAAATATGGTAGTGGATATAAGTCTATTGAGAAGAAGATTAGTGACAATAGCAGATATTAATAATACAACTGTTACTTGTCGTACCACGTATATCAAAACTTCTAATATTTGACATTTTGTTAGCCAAAATGATTAACAGCTAACCAATCGAACTCGGCGCTTTCATATTCCGTTACGTTTTATATTTTCTAACGATCATTGTGCCAAACACAACTGTAGTTCCGTTCGGATAATTCAACCGCTTAAAAGTAATTACTGCAATCGGTACCGAAAGCTGCATTTCAATGTTAAAAATTCAGGCCACGGCCACATTCGTATTCGTGTGTACGTTATAATTTTGAATTACAAATCTCATCTCGGAACAGTTACTTCATTCTCGGATGATTTTAATATTGGTTACGGTACTATGCATCCAAGAAGCGATACGGCTTGAAGTTTGCTATAAATCAGCTGGTGGCTGCTAATTTATCTTAAATATCGATGCAGACGATCACAAGCTTCCAAACAAATGTATGTAAGTAGCTCTGGCCCGCGCCTCGCCGAAAGCCGCGTGGAAATTTGACCAACCCACTTCGGCGGCGTAAATATATCACTTTCTCTAATTAAATTGTAATTCTTGATTAGTAGTCGCGTTTGCTATGTGTGCCTGTTTGTTTCCTGGTGGATTAAATTATGGATGCCGATTCACCGACGTAAATAGAAATCTTGTGCACCTCAAGGTTCTGTTACTAGACAATGAACTATTAAATTGAATTTTGATATCAATGATATCATCTGCATCGTAATTACCAAATGAATGGGCCATCAATTATACTCTAACGGTTACATAGTTGTTGGGACTTTCAGTTTTTCTTGAGGGAGAAACTTTAGAAATATTGTTTCCATTATTTTCAACGTTCCTATATTTAATTATAACATTAATGTCTTTTAACATTCACTATGGTGATTTATGTCAATAGGATATCAATTGATGTTGTTTGAAAAAAATATTTTCCTACTGTTACAATTATTAAAACTGTAAAATGCTCTTTTGTACTTGTGCAAGTTAGGTCTGTTCAATAGAAGACTTTGACAGTTATCAAACGATATCACTGGATCTGAAGGAATCATGACTTATAAAAATTTATTAAATATTTTACGGCAAAAATACCAAACGACTGGAAGATTGCCGACATTATTAAAAAAAAAAGCGACAAAATGCTATTAAAGAATTATAGACTGATTTCATCTATGCAAACTGTTGACACGGATACTAAACAAAATAACAGCGAAACTTAATGAATTCTAAACATCGGACCAGGCACGCTTCAGAGCAAAGTATAACACTCTGAATCACATATAAACAGTGAGACAAGTGATGGAAAAGGCTTACGAATACAACTAACCACTATATATGTTTTTCATAGACTACCACAAGACGTTCGATGCAGTCGAAATCTGGGTATTAACGAAGACCCTCTTAAGATGTAAAATAGATTTTCGTTGCATCCAGGGAATCACGGACATGTACGTGAATGCAAATATCATTGTCAAACTGTTCGTAGATGCAAAGCTTATCATGACCAAGCGAGGAGCAAGACAGGATGACCCTCTCTTTAAACTATTCACAAACTTACTAGATGATACCTTCAAAAAACTTCAGTAAAGAACAAAAGGGATAAACATAAACGGCGACTATATCAGTAATCTGTGATTTACTAACGATGTTTTGTTGCTTGCAAATAGTATGGAGGAAATCGGAACCATGATAGAAGATCTACAAGAAGCTACGCAGGAGGTAGTAGGATTCACAGTTAACATGGCAAGAACAAAACTAACGAACAGAAATGATGAGTGGGAGTTACTATTAAATAGACAACGAATAGAGCCAATCGAAGAATTTGACAAACTAAAAAATGTTTTTAAGCGAACAATCTACGCAAATCCTAACACAAATTCTGAGACTTGAGAGTTAACAAAAACCAACATGGAGAAACTGAAGGTGGCTTAAAGGGAAACGAAAAGAGCGATGTTAGGAATCAGGCTACTGGATGGAGAAAAAACAATGCATGAATAAAGAAAAGAACGAAAGGCGACGATGTGTAGCGGAAAGAATAGCCAAACAAAAATGGAGATAATCAGGCCAGGCTATGTTGTACGTAGAGACGACGAAAGATGGACTAAAAATATGATCTTGTGGAGACCTCAAACAGGCAAACGAGACAGGAAGACCGAGAGCACGTTAGAGGGATGACTTCGCAAAAAGGACAGGAACTCACTCATTAAACAAGGGAAGCACAAAATCAGGCTTTGTAGAAAAACCTTGAGGAGGCGAATGTCCAAAACTGGAGTGGACTTTGACATTGTTTTATGATTATGATAATGATGAACAATTAGCCTTATAGAATCATCATCATTAATGTTTAACAGCAATAAGGGTTAAGATTTATGAGAAAAAAAATTTCAGAGGAATTATGCTGCCCAACAAAACATAGTGACCTCTTACAGTTTGTAATTTTCATAATAATAAAATTTATGCCTGATAATGGTGACTGATATGCAGAGAAATCCTGTTTAGAAACAATCATTAATTACTTATGAAATTGTTGAATCCAAAATTTCTGAATTTTTATAGAAGTGACCCAGAACTAAATAAGCTCATAGCACATAGAGACAAAACTTCCACTAAAGTGTCACTCAAAAAAAAACCAACAAAGATGTTTTTATAACGATTTGTTCCTATCGTAATAATTGAAATTACCCCTACAGGTGTTAATGCAAGGTGATTGATTAATTATGGTAGAAAGATCGTTCTCAGCTTACTAGGTGATCAGGCCGGTAGAGTGTTCTTATTTCTGATTTGTTAATGTCGAACAAATACTGATAGGTAACTAGGCTGGGGGGCGGGGAATCCTTCCGTACAATTTCGGAGCAAACTGGGATTTGATATCCTGCAGCATTATCTGACCTAAAACTGATATGATGGACTGAACGGAAACGCCTTCCTACTTGATGAAGACACATTGTAATTTAAAACGGACTAGTTTCCGCGCACATATGATTCAGCCACTACTGCGAAGCTTCATTGATATCGATGAATCAGTTGTCCTTATACGCAAAAAGGTTACTAGCCTCACGATTTCATCATGTGTGTGTGTCAGTAGTGTGTAGTTGGCGAAAAACTACAACTGGATCTTCAGGACTCTCCATATTTGTTTGAATCAGAAAACTTAATCTTATGTGACTGTATGTCAAATATTGCCTGGGAAGCACCTGAGGGTGTACTTACACGGGCTACTCAATTGATAACCAACGTATCTAAAATTCTCGTGAGGAAGGGATCATTAAGACACGCCCATTTGAGTCATTTGTATTTGTTTTTTATCTCAAGTGCGTACTAGCTGAATATTCTGTAACTGCGGCTCTTAACATATAGTTCATGAAACTGGATCTCGAGGGCTAAAAAATCATCATATTTCATCCGTTTTCATCATAATAAAATCAATAACCTCTTAATACCCATAGGTTTCTAGGTAATAATAATTTTACCTTATCCAGTTTGTATCAACTCTTTTGCTTCTACAAATTGAAACCATTTTTTTCTGTTTACAACCATTCCTCTTGCATCCTACCATGTTTTCTCTTTTTCTCCATTATTTCAGTTATGATGTGTTCCAGGATTTCCTCTGTTTTTTTGCGTCTTTTTCTTGCCTATCAGACATCTCCACTTTTTTATCGTCCATCTTTATTATGTGCTCTGTCCACTCTAACTTCTTTATGTTTATTTTTTCTTTTATCGGTTCCGTCATTAGTGTTTTTCTTTCGGCTTTTTTCCATTATATTAACCAATAAGAGTGTTCTTAAGTCACTTCGGTAGCATGTAGTCGACTTGACAATCTTTCATTTAATATTCAGTTTTCTGCCCTGTATGCGAGAATAAGTACACTGTCACTTTGGTTTCATTTGGCATCTCCTTCTTTTTGAGGAAACTGCCTCTAATAGCATGTATCCTCGTGTTGCCAACTTTTGACCTTTTCAGTTGACGTTTTTGTTTAAGATTTAGTGCTTCTTCTAAATCTTTTATACTTATAGTTTATTCACTCACCCGTTCCGGTCTTAGTTGTTCCTCTTCTTCCTTGCTTTCGGGCTCTACTTTGTTGTTTGGTTTATCATTTAGCAGTTTATTAAAATGTTGCTTCCATCACTTCATAATCTCGTCCACATTCGTAAGTACTGTTCTATTCTAGTCCTTTATTTGTAGTAATTGTATATCCTTCTTGTTTCTCACGTTCATTAATATTTTATGGAATATTTTTTGTTGTCTTTACTACTTTCTTGCACTTTATCTTCGAACTGCTCCCAGGATTTCTGTTTTGCTTCTTTCATCAACACATTGACTTTGTTTGTTTTGATCTTTGTAAGCAGTATACGCCAGCTGGTTCATTTTCTGTAGATACGTTTTCCACCTTTTTTTCTTCGACTTTACATCTTCCTTGATACATTCATCCGCTTAAGAGCCGTGGTAGCTTAGTGGATAGATCGCTAGACTACGAAACCAAGAGTTGCAGGTTCGAATCCCGCTCTCGCCAATTCGATCGCTGGCATTTTTACGGCCCAGCTCGACTCAGGCTGCAATAAATGAGTACCTGGAGGTCAAACTCTGGGGTAATAATAGGCTGGCCACGTTACTACCCTTGTGTAGCGTAGGCTCTAGACTGTAACAGATCTATCCTGTTACGACCCCAAAGGGCCTTCGAGGCCTATTACGGGGAACTATTATTATTATTATTAAAATATCCGCTTGCATTTATTGCCTCTTGCTTTAAATTTCTCCCATAAATTATTTATATTCAGATTGTTTTTCATTATCTAAAATGTATTGGTGATAATCAGACCGTTATCAATATAAAACTTAATTATCCTTTTACTTTTATCATTCTCTTCCCTTTCGCCACGTTTGTCTATTACTCTCTTCTCTCTCTCCTTTTCCACTCCTGAGTTAAAGTCGCTTAGTAGAATTGGACTATCTTGACAATTTTCAATTGGACTTTGTAGTTTTAGAAATTATTTTTTTCGCTCGTTACGTAAATTGTTGCTAATATTCGGCTGCTTACTTTCAGTGTTACTTTTATTATTTTTTTATTTATCATATCTCACTCCTGTATTAATTTTAGTAGCTGTATAAATAAGTTCTCAGCTTTTTTCTGCAAAATTATTTAAAAACAAACAAAAAAAGCTTAAGTATCAAAGTATCCTCCGTTGGCATCGATGACCTTTTGCCATCTTTCGGGTAGCCTGCGAATTCTCTGGTGATAGAAGCTCACCGGCTTCGAGACGATAAAGTTATCGATGCATTTTCGGACTTCTTCTGTTTTGAAGTGCGTATCAGCCAAGTGATGCTGTAACGACCGGAATAAATGATAATCGGAAGGGGCCATGTCTGGGCTATACGCCCCATGTGGGAGAAGTTCCCAGCCTAATGCGAAGATGTGTTCTTGCGTCGCCTTCGCAACATGTGGTCGGGCATTATCATGGAGCAGGATGACTTTGAGACTTCCTTGTCCAGTAAATGACCTATTTTCTTCGATTGCATCGCTCAAATTGATGAGTTGCTGTTGGTAGCGATCCGCCGTAACTGTTTCACCTGGTTTCAAGAGTTCATAGTACAGCACACCCTTCCAATCCCACCAGATGCAGAGTAAATTCTTTTTGGCGTGGATATTAGGCTTTGGAGTCGATGTCGAAGGTTTGCCAGTGTCTACCCATGATTTTTTGCGCTTGGGATTGTCGTACAAGATCCATTTTTCATCGCCCGTAATAATTTTATGCAGAAAATCCTTTTTTCGATTCCTTGAAAGCAAATGGAGTGCGGTGTCACGCCGTCGATTTTTGTTGTCTTCGGACAGTGGATGCGGAACCCATCTGCCTTCCTTTTGTATCTTACCCATTGCATGCAAACGTATGGAAATGGCTGACAGAGTGACGCCAAGCTGTTCTGCAAGCTCTTTTTCACTTTGCGCATTGTTTTCATCCAGCAATGTCTGCAGCTCATCCGTGTCAAATGTTTGAGGGCGTCCAGCGCGTGGTTGATCTTCAAGACTAAACTCTCCTGCGCGAAATCTTTGGTACCACTTTTTGCACGTTGCATGACTTACAGCATTCTCACCATATGCAGTACAAATCATTTCGGTGGCTTCAGCAGCGTTTTTCTTAAGATGAAACGCGAAGTAGATAGACAATAGAATATGCTCTTTTGTGATTGCCATCGTGAACACAGGTTATGTGCATCAAACGCCAAATTGCATGATGTTTCGAAAGACCAAATGACATTGCTTTAAAACCGCAAGAGGGCGGACTAGTACGTTACATGTAAACAGTGATTTCCGTCCTGTGAAATCTAAAGCTGAGAACTTATTTATACACGTAATACGTTCTACTCGTTTACTAGACATGTCACTCTTCCTGCTGTTTTGTTTTTCCATATATTAGTAAGCTTTCATTCTCTAGTATTCGCATTTCTTGCCTTTTTTCTTAGTTTCAGTGATAGTTACCTCTAAATAATTTGGATTCCTTTGCTTCCTTTGCTTTGCTATTTGTACCTCTTATATTCTATGTACTTAATTCCATTTCTTGTGTGTTACTGCCCGAGTGTTGTTTGTTTAATGTTTATTACTTGTAGTTTCTTTTTGAGTATTGTTTATTGTGCCTCTGCTAATTTCTGTACAACTTTTGCTGTTATCCCTATTCGTTTCCATTTGTTATCTTGAATTTTATTTTTTGATTTATTACTAGTTTTTTTGTATCCTGTTCTGCTTTCCCTTTTAAGCTACGTCCATCCATATTGGACCATTTACACTTGACGCTATTTATTTCTAGCCAATATTTATTTTCATTTTTATCCTTTTCTTCTCTCGTTGTCTTTTTAATTGCTGCTTGTATCACCTATTCTTTTTTTGTTAAGTCGTTTTTATGTGAATGTTAGTATTTGCTAATCTGGTCTTGATCATGATTTCTAGCATTTTATGCTATTTCTGCGACTATTATTTTTCTTTCCTCTTGCTTGCCTATGGTGAACGATTTTGTTACTTTTGCTCTTGAATATTATCCTGTAAGAAGTTTTCTACTTTTGTTTCGGCATTACTAGTGCCTTTTAGTTCCCAGACTATTATTATAATATTGTTCCTTTTACTTTCTTTCTCGTGTTTTTCTTGATTTTTGGTTTTCTAGCTTCTTACATAGCCTTTTCTTTCTTCCACTCAACTTCTTTCTTTATTAATTCTTCTTTTATTGCACGAAATTTTTCCCCACATTTCTTGACTGCTTTGTTGTTGGTTATTATCTCATTTCTTGTTCTTTGAATTTCTACTTTTATATTTTGCATCTATAAGTCCATTTCTTCTATCAATTTATATAGTTTGTTCATGTTTTTCACGCTTAAGTTGTTTGATGCGTTTTTAATTACTTTTCTGGTAGAAGATTTTTGTGTTACTCCGCTCGTTAAATAGCTTCTAGTTTAGCTTCAAACTCCCTTACTATATCACTGTTTTCTTTCTTTCTTCTTATGTAATTTTCCAAGGTTCCTAAAACGTTTTTCCTCGCTATTTATTGCTGTTCCCACTCATCTATTTTTTATTTTAAAATCAGGTTTAGCATTTGATAACGTTTCTCGTGAAGCTGTTGCAAATTTGTTTATATTTTCATAACCTCCCTCTAAATTTTAGTTTAGATAACGTGGGCTTAACTCGCGATACACATGTTAATCTTGACTCTCACTTTTATCGTTTCACACTCGTCTTTGCGTTTATAACTAAAAATTCACCGATTGTGAAACGCTGTCGAACACGGTTGTTGACACTGCTAAATCCAAAATATAATCCTAACAAAACATACATTTTTCTTCATCCGTTACATTTATCAAAAAGTACTAAGAGACGATCTTGAAGAACACTCCCTTCTTGATGAAGACTCAATACCAACTCATAAAACTTCAGTTCAGTAATGCTTCACTTGTCTAGACTATAAATATTCTCAAGAAAAAAAACATAAATTTTTCTATAGAGATTTAGTTTATGTCTGGACCATAAGAGGTATTTTTGAACATTTAAAAAATCATTTAAGAAATATATCACTTTGTCTAAATAACATGGTGATAATTTATGGCATTTTACCATATGATCATCTTGAACATATATGTATCTCATAGATGTGTGATGATTTTCATGTACAACAAGGATAAAGTAACCAAGATGTATTTTTTACCACAGGAAATATAAATTCCAAATAATTGATCAAGGGCTTTCAAACTCAAGGTGCAATCTCGCATGCAAAATCCAACCTCGTCTTGTAACGCCGCGCTCCTTTTACCCGCCAACAAAAAGGTAACGTTCACACGCACGGCGGCGTAAGGACGCGAACCACGTACTCCCGTGGTTTTGCCTAGACCACTTTTACTACTAAACGACGTTCGATTTTTTGGAACTTCAAACGGATTGCGCAATGCCTCGTCTGTGGCCTATTAAGTGCCGTAGAACAATGCCACGATGATTGATACTAAAGCGGTGAATATACCGCCCGCGGACTGGTCCTACAGCTGGGTTTTTTCTGCTGCAAATTTTACCGCGCCGCTTACAATTAATCATTCCGTGTAATACCGCAAAGCCACGGTCACTAGCATCAAATTAATTTCTCAGCCTTCTTTCGCCAAATTAATAAACGAACGGCCGGTGCGTTTTGTTTTAGGCTTTTCGCAGTTGTTTTTTGCTCCGCGAACTCTAATTTTTTTTAGAAAAGTTTTATTAACACAGGCCGTAGTCAGCGGCACCGTTAGTTGATTAAAATTTTTGCACTTTATTACGGGCAGGTGTAGCAAACACACCTGTACTTGTGTCCTCGAGAGAAAGGACATCATGTTGCACAAATTTACATCTCCTTCCTGCTTGTCAGTCTGTCGAAACTCTTCGAAACCGTCAGTTTTTTCGAAAGAAATAATTTTCCGCTTTGTCTTGATGGAGGAGCGCGCTGAGCAAGGCATTTCTCAGCTTCCCGCACTTGCACATTATCCACTTTTTAAACCTTGATATATGGAAGCATCTGCGAGGTCAACCACATTCTCAATAAACAATGTGAATGTTCTAATACAATAATCTAAGCGAGGGCGTGTCTCACCGGCCAGGCTCGGCGTAGGGGAATACGAAGATGAAGTCTTCGGCGACATGATTAGGAGTATTGTGATAGACACCTACGTGCTTCTACTTTGTTTGCGGTGATGACCCGACCTGCGTCCCTATAAATATTTAATCAGAAAGTGCGACTGCACATTCTATGGCCCATTGTGTTCCGCGGTTTGACACCGAAATTGGGTGGGGTTGAACAGTAATATGCTAATGATAAAGTAGAATTTGAAAAGCTCTGCAGGGTAGTGATTTGGTTATGATAATTGCGAGATTAATGCGCCGATAGGATGACTAACCAAGGAATGGGCACCATTGTTTCTACAACAAATATATTTTGCATGGGGATTTATGGGTTATTTACTGTAACAAACGCTTGCAGATAATATGCCTCGATAGAATGTACGGTTATAACGGTCGTGCGATAACAAAGTGACTATATACGAAGAGCTTGTCAAAAGTCGAGTATTTTTTACATAACAATCGTATTTTTAACTGTATCATACATTTAAAACCTTCGTGGACTACGAAACATAAAAAAATAATCAAAATAAGAATAACTTTGTTTCAGTGGGAAACAATTGTGTCTCACAAGGACCAATATGTCTAAACCACATAATGGATGTCGAGACAAGAGAATGAAAACATGAAAACAAATGAGAGCGATCCCAATAACGAATCCAAGAACACAATTGTCTCTGAAGGAGCTTTATTTACAAAGGACACTAACCGAAGAGGTCTATTATAAAGGGCTCAAAAGTAGGTAAAAATTGAAACGATATCTTCGAAACTCAAAGAGGACCAACCTGACAAGATTTCTGAACATCTAAATGCAATCGCGTGGTATATCTTTCGTACTGGTTTCAGTGCCGATCTGTAGCCTACCTAACCCCAAAGCCAATCAAACTGGTCCGACTGAAATCGGCCTGATCTGGACTAAGATATTGGTAAAACGGTCAATCAGTAATGGACATGCTCTATCCGGTTGACAGAAGATTTGACCTTAACCTTGATTTCTTTGACGTTCAAGGTACATAGGTCTAAGCTCCTGACCTTTCTTCTCTGAAAGTCTTGGCGTTGAAAGTTGGTGTGCCATTAAGGCGCTTCTTAGATGGCGGAAGCTAATCCAGATGTTCAGGGAGTTCTGAACATTTCAAAGACGTCGCTGCTTGGCCGCCACGATGTTGAATGTTTCCAGGAACGTGGAAGGGTTTACATTGTGGAATAGTGGCGCGATGTTGGTTTGCAGACGCTGCGGCGTTGGCTGCGGTCGAGGGTCTACGCTGCCGCGTAGCTTCTTTCCGGTGTGGTCGCCCTTTGGCGGGATGCTGGGTTGAGGAAAGCAGAACGTTCTCCGAAGCTGACTGTATCGAAGACGGCGGTGAGGGCGTTTCCTCATTCAAGGATAGGAATAAAGATGTTCTGGACCTCTTGCTTCAGTTCTTTTTCGGTTACGTACTCCGGGACGCTCGTCATCACGGCCCGGAGAGGCCTGCCTCTTTTGCGTACATGGAAATGGTGTTCGATCTTGGCTTTATTAAGGAAGCGAGACAGACACCTATAATCTTCGGTCGTGGCGGTGTGGATAGAGATACTATCCGCCATGTTCTTGGCTTTGATAAAACGAATACACTGTTCTTAAATGATTTTTCTTGCAAGTCAGACCTCTTTCGCCCGAAGGATGATGGGTGGAATTCGAGAAGAAGCACTCATCAGGCTGGTTGGTGCGTTGGAACAAGGGCTGCAGACGATAGTCGACTCAACTAGCATCTCGGCTTTTTCGAGGTCGCTCAGGACCTTGAAGGCGTTGGTGGTGTGTCTCGCCAGAGGTCGGGAAGAGAGCAGAACCATCGTCACCTTTTTGCTCTACGGCAGACGTAACGGCGCCTTCGGACAGACTTAAACGATTGCATGCAATTGACAAAAACATTTAATGTTCCATGCTACTTGTAGTACTTCGTATACGAGATATTTTCTAAAAATATTAATGTTATACATATTACGTAGGACACCATCATCCTTAGCATTACCAGATCTACTGTTAAGAAGACAATATTAAAATGTACATCAATTTTCAGAGTCGAATAGAACTTTTGGAAAACTTTTTATTTTAAATTTCACTTTTTGAAAGGGACTTTAAAGAGGTGTCGTTGGGTATGGTTCACGGAAATTTAGCCTTTTTTATTTCTCCTTCTTTCAATTAACATAGTAATGCGATTTTTAGACATTCTGTACACTTGAAATTGTATAAGCTCATTTTTTTAATTGAGATTCCCTCAACAATTTTTAGGGGAATACTGGGAATATGAGAAACAAGTAAGCACTAAAATTTAATATTATTCCCCGCTTTAAATAGTGATAAGAAGACATGAGTAATCGTCTGTCTGGTCATGAAGTTCTACGGACAACTTTGCGCGCTGATAACGAACACTAACATATTTCGCGCCTTTCAAAAGTCAACAAAACAAGTGCGTATCATTTGCAACGTGCAGGGACGTCCGCATATAGCACTAGAACGGGTTGCCTTGAAGGAGCGCGGCATTAATCATTAATGCGAAAACACTGTATCTCTCAACGCCTAGAAACAAAAAGCATCTCGGGGCAAAAAAGATGAAGAACGCTATGTTATTACGGTGCGGTTGGTCTGTACGTCCTGTGTTTGCAATAGCGTGCATTGCATTTATGTAATACCAGCCAATTAAAATTTTTTAGAGTATTAAAAAAATATATTTTTTTGTTTCTCAATAGGGGAAGATAAGAAGTATACGTGTATACGCTAAGTTAACTAATGGTTATGTCAATAGGATGTGTAGTGGGTTGGCAAATAAATCTCCTTGGTTTTTACCTCAACTATCGCTAGAATAGGAGACGATTGCTCCAATCGTCTGATTGATTTGATTGTTATGGCTGTTTTCGATATAAATCCATCCTGATTAAAACCGGACATTGCTATAGCATTCGAGATATGCCGCACAAACATAAAAAAAATTATTTGCGCCAGCTCAGATGCTTTTCGTCTCCATGTTTGGGTACCTCGAAGCCAATTTCATCCATTTCACGATAACGCCAATAAACATACTCGTTCTTGTAACGAATGACGATGAATAAATAAATTGTGGAGACATTGTGGCTAATACCCACAAACAATCCCGAAAGCGGGATTTTGCTATAAGATTATGCTCTCCGTGCGGTAAGATACTACAAGCTGTTACCCCCATACAAAGAAATTATTCAACAGGGTACTGCTTGTAATTAAGCCAAAGGCCTACAAAGCCTGTAGCGTATATATATATATATATATATATATATATATATATATATATATATATATATATATATATATATATATATATATATATATATATATATATATATATATATATATAAAAATATATATATATATATACACTGATATAATTAACACACAAACGTCCAGAACCGGCTAATTGGGAAAGTGCTGTCTTTTGTCACGGCCTGAAGATGCCCCACATAAACCTAAAAACCTTTTTGCAAGTTCGGATATGTTTCTCGGCTCAATATTTATGTACCGCCTGAATTAACCGATACCCGTTTAGTCACTGCGATTCAATGCAGGAACGTTAAAACAACTCATTCTTGTAGCAAATGGTGATGGGGACGACATCATACAAACTACAAACAGCCTCGAAAGCAAGAATGTACCAGATAAAGATCATGCTCTCCGTGTAGTGGGATTTGAAGGGTGTGATTTACTGCAGGCTGTTACCTCCATGCAAAATAACTGATTCGGCCTTGTACTGCTTACAATTAACGAGATTGAACGCAACAATCCTCATAAACTTCCAAAATTGAGTAATCGGAATGTGTTGTCTTCGATCACGACACCGCTGACCTCATACATCTTTGACCAACCCCAATAAATTGTTTACTCGTGACCGCGATATTTTGCCTAATTTAACTCTGTCATTGATAAACGATAATTCTCTCTGACGTTCAGGACTTCACGCAAATGGCTAGTTTTATTCTTTTAACCACCAAATGTTTTTCCTGGATCCCGTACAATCAGCAATTTTAGGATATTCAAGTGTTTGATAATTGTTTAGTATCTTGACACACTTAAAAGTTACTTGCTGCGATTGATTGGGGTACGAATAATTTTATTATCATTCTTACACCTCTTTGGAGTTCGGCGTTTTTGAATTTTCCTAGGAAGGGGAGGTTCTACGAGGCGTGTTTGGAAAATCAGTTCCGTACCCATAGAAAGAAAGTCGCTACAACGTATCGGTTGTTTGATTGCGCATGCTTGTGGCCTCTTTTATCTGTGAGCCATCTGCAGATGTCACTTGAATAATAGTAGTTGTTTATGATGCTCATTAGAAGGTTAAAATGTTCAAATCCCTTAAAAGACACGTTGACTGTAAAATACGCTCTGTTATCCGTTTCTCAAACGCTAGAAATGTGAAATCGGCAGATATTCATCAAATCAGTTAAATGATGGAACGAACGGTGAGAAGATGCATTAAACAATTTAATGAAGGAAAACATGCATGAGGAACTAAGTGGGATGATTTGGTGCAGCTTGTTGACGAAAAATTTTTTGAGAAAAACTTTGTAAAGCCTTTCTAGTCTCATTTATTAACCTTTTATTCTTTTGACAGACAACATTCTTTTTTGTACTAAAGGATGTCCCAAAATGAACTGATATTTTAAATTTTTAAGTGGGTCGCAAATGCCATACTTTTTTTGCTTATTGTAATCCAGCTTTCCGTAACACCATGGTGAATTTAATCAATAAATTTCAGTCAACCGGTTCAGTTCTATACAAAAAAAAAAAAAAAAAACATTGGTCGTTCTCGTACCGCTCGTTCGAATCGTAGCCGGTGTAAGTTAAAGTGTCGAAGAAAATCCGTCCACATCAATCCTTCATCGCAGTCAACAATTAAGCATTTCCAGAAGCTCTGTTAGATGGATTTTGAAGAAAGATTTGCATTTGTACGCCTACAAGGTTCAGTTGACACAAGCATTAAAACCACAAGATCATGAAAGTGACCGGACATTCGCAATTTGGTTTTGGAAAATCAACAAGTTGATGGTGAATTTTCAAAAAAAAAACATCTTTAGCGATGAGGCACATTTTTATCATACCTAATCAAAATTGTTATATCTGGAGATTCGAAAATTCAAGAAGTACCTATGGATCCCAATTTTGGGCTTGGGATTGATTTACCTTACTTCAAAAATGGAAATGGAAATGCTGTTGTCGTTAATGGAATTTGATATCGTGAGATGATTACCAACTTTTTATGGCATGAAATTGATGATATGCATGTGGAAAACCTGTGGTTTCAACAAAACGGTGCAACACGTCATACTTCCATTGCAATCACCATGCAGTTATTGGAAAAAAATCAATGATTGTGTTATTTCGCGAGGTGATGTGCATTGGCCACCAAGATCTTGTAACTTAACACTGTTAGATTTCTTTCTTTGAGGTTATCTTAACGATAAAGTGTACATCAACAAATCACTTCAAAGAAAAATTTCGACACAACGTCGTTGAATTTTCCCAGCAATTATGTCAACATGCCATCAAAAAATTCATCAAAAGAGTGAACATGTGCTACCACAACTGAGGCAATATTTGTCAGATGTTTTGTTTCATACATATTCTATGTGTCAAATAAAGAAAAAACATTATCAATGACAGCTTATATTGGGACACCCCTTTTATAATTATATAAAACGACTACGCAGTTATGTTGATTTCTGACTTACTGTATACATTCTAAATTTTCAGTTAAAATCAATAATTTTTCACCTTTACATAATATTTTTGATTTGTAACTGATTCGAAACAAAAAATTAGATCACATAAAATCAAAATTTTGTGTTTTAACTTTGATTGAATTTGCATTCTAATCATCAGTTACTCAATCCGGATTATTTCGCCTTCTCTCCAGAAGTGCGGAACATGGAACGCAACATTGCCCTGACATCAATTTCCACAATTTTTTGTCGGCGTTGTGGCGTGTGACATGGAGGAATTTTGAGCGCCCAGTTTCGTAGCGGCGCCCTTGAGCCGCGGCCAAATTAAATGCGGATAATTGCGCCTAATTCCGAGTTGTTATCCAATGCTGCATTGTAATTACCGAAAATTATTACCCATTTTTATTCTGATCTCGTTTTACGTGCCGTGCTTGTGGCTGTCACGGCGCTCGTTATCAGCCCGCCGGGCATGTTCCTTTGCGGTTTGCATTGTTGTTTATCGTTCTTCGAAATCGGTATAGTCAATTAAAAAACTGCGTTGCAGAAAATGTTCGCGACTGCAATTAATACAGGTTTTACTAAGTCAGTCCATAAGTTTGTCCGTTTTTAAATGTTGTCACTCCGCACATAAATTCGGTTTTTACTAATTTTATAGAGATATTTATCATTAAGTTCTAACGTTTTAGGTGAATGTTGTCAACAACTTTATTGTATTGAATAATTGCAAAAGTTCGTACCCGATTTGAAAATTTTAAAAAGGAATATTTTTTCTTTTTGTTGGAGCAAATGAAAAACTAAAAGAATAAGGCTCTAATTTAATTCTTTAACCTATTACTGCCAAATTTTGTTTTATAATATACACGATAAGTTGGGTTCCTCGAGGTATTCAAAAAAAGTAAAAGGCAATATAATATGTAAAATAAGGGGCATAAATAGACCAATCCATCATGGGGACCATAGAGAATGGCACTTTTATTTATACTCCTGTTTGGGATCCGAAAGGAATGATTTAACAAGATATGGCCTTACCACCATCCTCCTGAATGAACACAATGAATTTTTTTATTGTGCATTGACCAACGCCACATACAATGCATTGGTTATCAATGGACGGCACCATTTCTTTTCCCAGAATTCTGATGGATATTTCTGCACAGTCCAGTCCAGCTTGTCAACTCCAACAATCTTCTTATTGTACTATGCCACTAGTTTCGGCTGAAGAACCTATAGCTCTTTTTTTCACATCTACTTCATCTCTTGCAGTTTGACACAACTATTATCCTTCCACATAACTGATGTCGAATCTATAACTATAGACACTTCTATCTTTCTTCTTCATACTGTTCTCACTCTCTATGGGCAGTTGTTGATCCTGTTTATTCTGCCAGTAACTGTTACCCTCACTCCCATTTCCTGGGGCATTTTCATCGGGTAGAAACTTGTAAAGAAGCTATCAAAGTAGGTTTTGTGAAGCTGTGGAGTATCTATGAAGGATATTCAGTACTATTGAATAATTTTGATAACAGTAGCCATATTGGGGATATCATAGGGCCCATTGTTTGAATCCGAATCTCAAAGGCTTTCCTCAGATGAACTATTTGAGATAATGCATTGTTATTGAAATGTAGATGGCGCATGATCTCTGGATATCTGTTGCGGCTCATATATTTTTTTATGCAAGTTATATTGAAGTTTTCACCTTTCTTCTTCTTTAATGCCTTCTCTAATTAGAAGTTGGCGACCACCTGGTGAAATTGTTGACGATCCATGGCAGCTCGGAACAGTTGCTCAACGCTCATGTTAGTCCACGCTCTGATGTTTCTCATCCACGATAATCGTTTTCGACCGACACCTTTCTTTCCCTCAATTTTTCCTTTGATTATAAGCTTCCACCTTTACATTAATATCATTGTTCTTGACGAACTGCATGATGTGCATTGAAAAGCAATATTTGTTTGAACAGACCGCTGAAAATTGTGATTGTTCTGCTGAGTGGCATCAAAGACTCATGGAATAATTCCTTAAAAACTTCAACTGCTGTCTTACCCTTTAAGTATGCTATTGAATCTTCTTTCTTTTGTTCAATTTCTTGCGGATCAGGATAGGTACTGCTATAAGTTGCTTTTTTTTTACTCATTTAGAAACAGTAGCAGCCTTTACTTTATTTCTACTATACATCATCACCTTCCACTATCTTTGCAGATGTTATGCAACCCTCCAGTCAAATGTTAGTGTACAGCTCCAAACTATCAGGTACATCAACATCTTCGCAGTCTGACAAGCCCGACAAGGTCAATTGTTTTATTCGCATCATCTTCTCCTTCATTAACAGAAACCTCTATATTTTTAGAAGTGCAGGTTCTCTATAATAGCGTATCATTATAATCTTAAAAAATGAAGGAATGAAATTTTAGGTGACATCTATCATGAGTCCCAAATCTTGTCACACAACCATTTTGCTTTAAATAATTCAACAATCCCTTTATGCTCAGCTTTGTGCAAGATGTGAAGAAGAATCCAAAGAAAAAATCAGGTTTGTCAACATAAAAATGGCTTAAAAAAATGGAATATAAATAGAAATTTCCAAATGAGGATCATGGCAGTTAATGGGTTTTTAATATGTGAGTGGCTCTCAGTACTTGTTCGGCATAATTCTTTCGCGAGACGGAAGAAAGAACTGATATCACCTTCATTGCATTTTCATCTGCTTATTTTCAACTCATTTTTCATTGCACGGCGAATGTGACTAAAACAAGGATTTTTCTTGACGTCCAAGTAGTCAGTAAAGCATGCACGTCATCATCAGTTTCAGAAAGCCGTCTAAAACAACGCTGATCGTCTAGGCTAGATTAATCTGTCAAACAACTTCTTCACTATTTTGAACAGCTTAGATCTAAAAATGTATCACCGACGGATCATTATATGAAACTTCGACGATTTCATAACTTGTTCCTAACAGGATCGATCATGTACAGACCTCCTAGAAAGCTTTATTTGAGAATATTTCGCAGTGACTTTCTCCGAGTTCGATTTGGATCTTAAGGAAACCTCACAAACATAAAAAAGTTCATCCCTGAGCGAAATAAGTTTGTACTACAACTTCTTTTCAATTTGATCCCTTGTAGTTCAACCCCCATGTATAGTTTTGGTAATTTTTAATGCTAAGGGTTGTTTCTACAACATGAGCATCTTTTGGAACAAGTTAACATGTGAAAATATATCCTCTTAATACCGCTATTGTAGTCCTGATGTAGTGAATTATTTGATTTGAATTTTTCTCGTCAAACTTAGTCATCAAAATATTTACTGTGAATCTTGGAAGGGAGCGGGTAATTCTTTAGTAGTTTGATGCACTTGAAATAGGTAGAAAAATTAACTCGTCTACAACCCTTATATATTTTGTTAAAAACTCTTTGAAATGCGACTTTGTTGAATGTTTTTGGCAGGCTCCTTGTGAGTTTTTTTATATAAATGATTCTATCTCAATTTGCTTTAATAGTCGTGTACGTTCCTTCTACCTCTCTTTGGAGCTCTTTGTGTGGCACCTCTGCAACGTCATCAATTAAAATAATCTGCAAAACGCACAGCTTTAGGGGTCTTAAACGCATTGCATACGGGATGGGGTGGGGTACATAGATTATCAAAATAATTAGGGGAAGCTCACCCCAAAGTCATTCTCGCAAAACAATTCGTCGGCTTATTAAGGGTATTCAAAGACGTCGTACTTCGAAGGGTTGAGAGGCAGGTGTTGGAGTCCAGTCTCTGAAGTTGAAATTTATTATTAATTATAGCACAACTAAAAATAACTATTTTGAGTGCGTCAAGGTGCTAAAAGTTATTATTTACCAAAATTCAAACATGTAACGAATATTATTAGCAACTATACGTTTCAGTAGAAATTGTAGCTGTTTATTAATTTCTAAATCCGGATAACGTGCTGGATCAGGTCATATTTCCATTTGTTCTCCCATGTTTTTGTGTGTTTTTGTCATTTTCAGTGTTTTACTCCATTGTTTCCTGTCATCCGTGATCTCTTTCCAATTTCCTATCGCCAATGTTCATAAGCCGTTTTCTATTTATTCCTTCCATTTCGCCATCGGTCTACATCTTAGCCTTGGTTCTGGATTATTTTTGTCTTTCCTCATGATATGACCATATCATCCAATTCTTCTCATGATTCATCAATTTCAAAATTGAACATTGGCCTTGTCTCTCCTTCGTTTTTTCGTTTGAGTCTTTCTTTCGAAAACCATTAACTGATCTGTCTGCTTCAGATTTGCCGCTTCGGCCGCATATGTCTAATGGTTGTCTTATATATCCTTATTTTGTTTTTTTTACTTAGATTGTTGTCCCTCAAGTTCTGTTTTTTCGCGAAAAACCCTTTATATCCCAGCTGTATCCTTTGACTTCTTTCTCTTATTAATATTCCTAGGTATTCCTGTTTCTACTTATTGTCACAGTTGATTTTTATGGTTTTTTGTTCTACAGCACAAGTATTTTGTATTTTCCTCGTTTATTTCTAAATCTTGTTCTTTTGCTACTTCTTATATTGTTTAAAGATTATTAAAGATCTTCGGTCTCTTGCAATAATTGCTGGATCATCCGCGTGCGCTATTTGTACGAGTCTATTTTTAATTGTTGCTTTTATTCCTATATGTTTTATGATATTATAAACAAAAAAACATAATGCGTCCTTTTGTTGGACTCCTGTGTCGACTTTACAGTTGCTTGTATTTACTTTTGCTATGGAACTGTCCATGGTCATTACTATCTGATTTACTATTTTTTTGGTGGTTTAATATCTCTTAGGTTTTGTAGCATTTTCGTTCTATTTAGTTTGTCAAAAACTTGAAGAGTATATGAATATTTATGTTATGTTCGTACCTTTTTTCGTTAATGTGTTGTGTCAATTCTTCTTTTATTCCTGTTGTTAATACTTTATACGCAACATTTAACATTATTATACCTCGACAATTTGCGTATTTTGTAACATCTCCTTGTTTAGGTTTTTTTTTTCTTCAGCCTTGTAGCGCCCAGTATTGAGCATAGGCCTCCCTTTTTGGGGGGGATTTGGCAATTAAACGCCATGCTTGCCGGGCGGGTTGGCGAGTTGTTTAGGTATCATAGCTAAATTCTATTCTTTGGGTATCTTTTCTTCATTCCATATTCTTTTTATTAGGTTTTGCTTTTTTCGTATATTTTGCTTCCACTATATTTTAATAATTCACCAGATGTGATTACTCCCAGCTGCTTTTTTGTTTTTAATACTTTCTACTTCTTTATATGTTGGTGTACCTTCTAGTGCTCCCGTTATTGTCTCCCTTTCATTTCTCTCTTTACTTACGTACGCTGTTTCTTGATCTCTGACTTTATGGTCGTACAGTTCATTGTAATACTTATCCATTTCACATTTTGTATATTGTATAGTGGCCTTGTGTTGTTTCCTTTATTTCCTGTTTCAATTTCTATCATCATCTTTTCAATGTGCTCGTTTTTCTTCTTTGCTTTTGCTTTTTTTATATTCAGCCATTTTAGCATTTTTCCATTTTTATCTTTTATCGATTGTTCACAGTCGTTATGAAAACACGGTTTTTTCCTCTTATTGTTTTCGTATCCAATTTTACTTTCCGTTACTTTATTCATACCTTTTCTTATTGTTCTCCATTCTTCTTCGATGTTTTTTCTGCGCAACATCTTGTAAATTTCTTTCTACTTTGATTATGTATTTCTTTTTATTTCTTCGTCTTCAAACTCTCCAATCTTCCATCTTTTTAAATGAATTATCTTTTTTATCTGTTATGTTCTCCTTAATCTCACATTTTGCGATTACTAGTGATCTGAGTCGGCGTTGGCTTCTCTATGTGATCTTACATTGGTATGTCTTTACTGCCTTTGCTTTTCGCCATTGCATGGTTTATCTGATTTTCCACTTCTCTCCCTGGATGTTATTATGTAAGCTTGTGAATTGAACGCATAATATGCATCTGTGTAGCAGTTATACAATAATTCTCCATTGATGTTTGTCTCCCCATATACACTGTGTCTGCAACTTCTTTATACGATGGTTCTTTCCCAACTTGTGTATTGAAATCACTTAGGATTATTAAACCATCTTGTTTCTTCTAATTGGTCAGAAAAAATGTACTATTGATAAATCGATGGGTTTACGATTTTATTCTTATATATGAATTTCTGTTACTAGTTCCCTTAAAAAAATATCGCTTGGTCTTTCATTTCTTGGTTACTATTGAATGCCGTTCCTTCGTAGCCTTGTTTTTCCTCACCTGCGTACTATAGTACATATTTCTCTTTTTTTGTTTTTCCTTGCCCACTGCTTCTTATCTCTTGTAGTCCAATTATGTCTACCTTACACCTTTCGGGTTCTTTTGCGACTTCTTGCAATTTCCCCGCCAATGAAAATGTCTTCACGTCCCAGATTTCTATTCTTCACATCTGTCTCTTAATTCTTTCTCACTTTTGGTTTAAATTTACAAATTCATCATTCTTGTTCTTGGCCCGGGTCGTTTATTGCAGTTAGTTTTTTGACTTGTTTGCTGTTGTGGTAGTTTTTAGCAGTTTTCATTACTATCTGGAGATCTTTGACTCAATTTGCTACCCTTCTTAATATGTCCTTCCATCTCTTTTTGCATCTTTGTTGTAATTGGTGTATTTATGCTTATAAAGTTTTTATTTTCGTTAACTTTCCCCTCATCTTTTACATCTCGGTTTGTATCTGTGGAGCAACTGGTTCCTCATCTTCTTCTTCCAAAATCCCTATTACTTTTAGTTGTTCCAAAGAAAAGGCTTAGTTTGTTATATCTGATTATTACTTGATGTTCCTTTGAACTTCTTAGCTTCTTATATTTTATTAATTTTTTCTTTTGCTTTTGAATTTGTTTTGAAAAGTCTACCTCTATGTAAATTTTTGTTCTTTTTAGTTTTCTTATTGCTTTCATTATTTCTATTTCTTTGACCTGATTCTTCTTCCACTAATATTTTTATTTCGATGCTTCTTACTATCGTTCCAACTTTCTCCTCTTCTAATTCCTTTACTACACGTATGATTATTTCATTCTTTCTTATTTCTTTTTCCATTTCTTCCATCTTATTGAGCTACATTTGTTATCAATTGTTGATATTCTTCTTTAATTTTGTTTATTTTTATTATTATTGTATCTGTCTTATCTTCCATTCGTTCTTGTCGTCTTTCAGTCTGTCTAATTTTTTAGTCATCTCTTCTAACATTTCCTGCGCCTTTTATTATTTCTACTTGTCTTTATTTGCTTTTTAGAATATATTGGGTATTATCTATTATTAGATCTGTTTTGTCACCAGTTTCTGGCTGATGTAGTCTGCTTCCGGTTGTATTTATAATACTTTACTTCTATCCTGTTCATATAAATATTTTTATTAGTTAACCTTTTGCATTGTTGGCAAAAGCACATTTAATAAATAGAGTTATTTATAATTTGTGAAAAAGAAAGAAAAGTGACATACAGTAACCTCACATAAAAATATTAGAAGCCACCTATCAATTAGTCAGACGATTGAACTGTTTATTTGTAGAACAAGACTAACTTATGCATGCACAAACGTAACATGTTAGCTACCGTTTGGTGACATCCATGCTGTTGGAAAAATTAATGTTAAGAATGACATAATTAAACATGATTTTTGTTCATTTTATTATAACAATTGTGAAAAAATAGCTTCATAATGTAAGTTTAATGATGAATCTGTTACCTACACACCTTAGTACTTTCTCTAGGTTTTTATTTGAAACTCACTGCGGGTAAAATTATCAGCAGAATTTTAGCAGAGGTGTTGCTGCTTATCATGACAAAAGCAAAACTGTGCAATATTTATCTCCTGCAGTCATCATAATATTGAATAAATGATCAATTCGATTCTTACACAATGTCATGCAGGGGCTCCCGGAACATTAATCGTCTTCGACATCCTTTTGACCTTCACTAAATCTTTTGTGCCACTCGAACACATGTGAGCGTGACGTGCATTCTTTCATAGCTTTGCAGGATGATCTAAGAATAATTTATATTGTATCCATGACATGGGCCCGCCTTTCAAACTTTTAAATACTTCATTGATTTTCTGCTGGGACAGCAGTTTTATCACCTTTTCGTGAGCCTCCAAAAGTGACTCGTGCGTATTTGTAAGTCTTGGGCAGATTTTCTGTTTGCTGCTTTCTTCGCCGATTAAATGTTTATTTTTCGTTTTCATTGACGTTTAAAATTGCAATAAATTAGCGTCGGTTCATTTTGATTTTAAGATCATGGGATATATTTACAGTGTGACTGTAATCATGGATAGTTTTGCACACCTCCAGTGAGTAACGCCTGCGAACTAGTAGATTGAGGCCCCCATAGGTTCGTCCTTACTGCCCGGAAATCACGTACTATCTCTGAGATCATATCATAGTTTCTTTTAAAATACCATCAATGAATTGGTCTTATCAGTTACTTGTCAAGAACATACATCATGATGAATCATTAATTCGTAAAACCGCGTTTATGCATAATGTAATCCAATTAAAGTAAATAGAGTTGTCGTTTCAAGTTTTTTCTGTGTAGCATTGACATTGAATTTTTAATATTACATCTGTTCACTTGAAGAAAATTCATACCGATCCATCTGGTCGAACAGCTAAGGATATTACTTCTCTCCAACGTACATTTTGGTTAAGTGCGCAACCGATCGTTATTAGACGTAACTATTGCGATACACAAGGGAAAGTCTGAGCACCGATCAGATGGTTAGCTGCCTATGTATCGCATTCCGCTTTCTTGCGAACAATAACTTCGTTAGTGTGTCGATCACCATAAGAAGGCTTTTGTTTTGTTGAAGCAGGAACACTCGCTACAATAAAATGTGACGGCGGTCGTTTTCGTTTCTCCTCTTCCGCTTTTGGGTTACTGAAATCTGATAACGTAAGACGATAGCAATTGTAGTCGGTAAAAGCGGACTAGAAAATAAAATTATATAACGTCAGTCTCTGTGCGCAGGCTGCGAACCCCAGCGCTAGGAAAAGCAGCAGAGCGTGACCGCACTTTTAACTTTTACCAAAGATATTTCTGCTTTTACCCACTTTGCAGCTTTCGTTTTAGGTCTACCAGATCCAGCTGTGAAATTGGAAGCCTGGTCTGGTGTCCATCTCAAACTGCCGCACTTCCCGTTTGTTCATTAGTGTCTGTAGATTCCCATTAACATCTTAAAGCAGTGAAGCAGAAATTGGGCGAGCAGAGTGGACAGTTTCCTTCTGACGTAACCATTGAAATAATTTCAATTCTAAATTGCGTTCTAAAATCGCCCGACTTTTTATCGAGCTTGGAACTGCATTTTGGCCATTGGCAAGCACATTTCCTGATCGATTTTACTCTTTCGTGATAATGACCAGATAACTGCTCCAGGAACGTAATTGAGTTTTAATTGGAGCCTCATACGGCCGCTGTTTATTATGGTCTGTATTTCGTGAGTGCGAACAGGCAATCAAAAGAAAAAAGAAGTTAGGAAAAACAGGTTAGCAAACGACAGCTAAAAACAAAAAATCAATATAAGAACGCTAGAAATAAAGGAAATGATATCTGTAGAAAAAAGAAGCGGAAGATGATGGACAACAAATGGAAGTTATAAGAAAATTTTAATTATAAAAACACAAAGACATTTTACAAGAACCTCAAAAATGCTACACTATTGGAATAAGAGACTCGCAAGGACATTTAGGTATGAACGAGGAAAAAATAATGAAAGTACAGAAAAAATATTTTAAAAAGATAAGAGACAGAACGGAATAATTACCTACGTAACAAGAATTTAAAGTAATAAAAAAAATGAAAAATAATAGCTTAGCAGTGGAAATTGATAAAATACACAGACGAAACAGTAGGCAGAAGAGTGTTTGAGCTAATAACAGATATGGAAACAAAAAAAATCCATTGAAATGGAAAGTTGCAATAATAAACCCCCGTATATGATAAAGGAGACTCATTACACACAAAAAATTGTATCAATATAGCTATTAATCAACGTATACAAAATGCTTACTAGTTTAATTAATAAAAGGGTACAGGAAGAAGTGGATAAAAAAGGAAGCTATCAGTGTGGATTCAAACAAGGAAGGTCAGTTAGAGCCCACATTTGCGTGACAGGCCAATTCAAGAAATGGGTAACAAAAAAAGTGAAAAGATATAAGCGTTATTTGTAAAACTGACTCTAGGAACACCACAAATAAAGTCAGGTTTTAATGGCAAGACTCCCAAGATGTTCATCAGTAACGGAGAACGAGAAAAATAAGAAGGAGACCCTCTATCAAGTATAATAAAAACTGAATGCTAGCTGCCAAAAAATTCATATCAGTGTCTTGCTTATACGGATGATGTAGCTTTCCTACGGAGAACCAAAGAACTAAAAAGAACTTGAGTAACCTACATGGAAAATGAAAAAGAACTGAAAGTGTGGAATAGGAAAGTCTACGGAGAGGTTAGGGAGGAGGGTACATGGAGGAGAAGAAATACAGAATACAAAAATGGAAGAATGTTTTATGGACAAAGAACTAACTACAACCCAATGTTGTACTGAAAAGAGTGGGGATGGTAAAAACTAGAAAGGTAGGCTAAAAAAAGGTGACGGGATAAGGTGACAGAAGATCTCAAGTTAAATGAATTGAAATTTTCTTTTATGCCCCATGGGTAAACGGAAAGGGGCGTGACTTCTGAGCGTTGTAGGTTGGGATGTCTAAACAATTGCCACTTTTTAATCAGTATCACGATGCCAAGGCAAAAGGTACTTTTGGCCTTGCTCAACAAGATTTCAAGTTTCGCATGGCAGAAGGCGTAAAAACGTTAGAGATTTTGAGAAAGTTTAAGGCACAGCTCGGGGCGCAGCAACCCTAAGAAGACTCGAGTGTATGATTGGCGTAAACAATTTTTGAGTGGACGAAAACCAGTTTAAAATGTAGGTCGCTGACGTCGTCCAAGAACTAGCGTGAGTGAGGAGAATAATCGCATTGTTCACCGTCGTGGCGAATTTTGCCTTATAGCAAACGTTCCAAATTACTTAAAATTTGGTCAAATATGTGATATTTTACCTGATACTCTAGATCTCTATTATGTTGTTTTGTAAAAGACAACTCAAATGCCATTTTCTGTTATATTAATCTTAAACCATTCGTACGCTGGAGGACATTTTCAATTCCATGTTTGTTTGGAACGCTGCGCCGCGCGTACTTCCACTTATGTCAAGCAGGTAAGGCGTTCTTGAAAAGAATTCGTAACTTTGAAAATCCAACGACGGGCAACTCGATTCACGTCACATCTGCCTGAATGTCGAGCGCGGCTAGAAACCCAAGGCGAAAATTCCACGTTGACCTAGGCTTAGATGGGGTCAGCATCGGGAAAATAAGCCTCAGGTGCAGTAGCTGCTGTCTGGCAGGTCAAGGAACGCCGCTGGAAGTTGCAGTATTAGTAGCAAATGCCCGAAAAAGGCCGCTTGGAACTGCGAATGAGAACTCGATGGAACTGAACGACCTCAAATCGAGGCGAGCAGAACGGCCCGCGCGCGGAGCGTGGCGTAAATGTGTGTCACAAGAATTCGAACGTTGGCAGTTGCAGTTGTCATTGCTACTGTAGTGTTTGTCGGCCGACGCGTTCGTCCACCATGAAATTATGCAGAATGAAGTAATAAGGCTGTCTAAAAAGAACGGAGCTTTTCTCTTTTGCACATGGCATTTCTTACTTGTTAATCTACTTTTCTTTTTATTAGAAACTCACGAAACTTATTTTTTTGTCATTATAATACGATATTTAACTCATTTATACTATATACAAAATGAACTATAGGTCACCCTATAAACATATTGAAGTGATTCCTCAACAGGAAGAAAAATAAACTATGAACTCACATCCGAAAATGCATAGCTAGTTTGCAATACTAAATCATTATATCGCATGATATTTATTTGACGTTAACGTTGACATCCTTGGCAAACAAAGTACCTGGGTCTAAGCCCTTAAACTTTCTTTTCTGAGAAGTCCTAACGTTGGAAGTTGAGGTGTCGTATAGGTGCTTTCTGGATGTTAGAAGCTTGTTGGCGACCCATTGCTGAACATACCAAAGATGGCTTTGACGACAATTCCTACGAAGCTGCTGGCAGCCTTGGCTTACAACTTTCCTCTTTCTTGGCTGCTCTATAATGACGGCCAAGTCGAGAATGCTTCACAGATGATAGATTTTTTCCCTTGTTAAACTGTTCAAGTTCCAAAAACAAGAGCGATATAGAGCGGCTGTGGGGACCTTTCCTTATGCACCTCATATAAGGTCAGGGAAGTCGTGCTCAAGGAGCTCGCTTTTTAGCTCCTCCGGGACTCTTTGCGTGACAACCCGGAACAGTTTGTCTTCTTTGAGCAGATGGTAGTAGTATGGTATTTTCGCCTCGGAGAGGAAGCGAGTCAGCCACCTGTAATCATTAACCTACCGGGCTGGATGGAAATTTCATCTATGTCATGGCCTTCAGGAACTACGTGGTTTTTGTACAAGGCTTTCCGGACTGAAGACGCATGGTACTGTGCCATTTATACCTGACAACTTTGGACTAGGTGTTCGAAGTGTGCCTCATGAACCTTTTCCCAATGCGAACACATCGCCTTCATAGGTTGACGCATCCGTTCGAATCTTTCGATCTGCATGCAACCAACATTACAAGCTGTAATGACATTTTGTTCATGTGTCTGTACATCTGGAACTGCTTTAAAATACACGACGCTTCTCAAGTGGTTGCCCAGATAAAAATCAAGGGGACTTATGCTGATGAGTAGACAAGCTATGCAACCAGGACCATTTCAACCAATCCATCCATTAGGGATGAGTTAACAGTGAAGTAAGCTGCAGTTTCACCATGCATTAGAGTCATATGATATGCCTACCATATTGCTAACAGCAAGGCAAAGGCAGAGGGTCTCTCTGTATGTTAAATCGTTGCTATTGGTGAACTTCAATCATCTGATGGAGATTCTGCTTAGCTTACTGCTATTGTGTGTAGACTGATGATGCTCCAATTAACAACAGAAATTCCATAATGGCAATACCTTCTTTCTCCTGGAAAAAAATCTTACCAGGATTTTCTACCATCATTTTCTAATCCTCAATGTTTCGTAAACATGTTTTTCTAACACGGGTGTACAAATACGGATCACTCCTATCACAAGTGATCTGGTCTCGTATAAACGACGAACCGTTGCTGCAAATGTTCCGTAATTCAGTTGCTGTCTGTGAGAATAAATCTATGCGGCCTCCCAGCATTCTCTATTCGCTTATCCATACGTGTAAATTATCTCGGCTTCTTGTTGATATTATGGAGCATTTCCAGTACGTCCCCTTACGAGTAGATGTGCAAATGAAAATTGTAGCTGAGAAGATTAACGTCATGTCATGTATCATAGAATACACGCATGAACACTTTTTTCCTTTTCTTGTCAGGAATTACCTCTCGCTTCTTATTGTCATGATTTAATGAATCAAAATTATTTGGGAAGAATGGACCGTGAGACTTGAAGGAACATTATTTCAGATTACAGCTATGAGAATTAAAATGATCTCAAAATGTCTGGTTTGGAGAGAATTGCACCAATTTAAAATCATGTAAAAATTTTCTGCTCTACTATTTTCTAGATCCTAACTTTTTTTAAAAATGCACCAAAAACTTAAGAAATCGACTCTACACAGTTTTTTCTAGTTGCACTTGTGTGATCATATTAATATATTGAACATCTAATTGTTTTAGAAAGCAATTTCACGTTTCTGTAGGTTTTTTTTCATGCTAATGTCGTAATTGAAGAATCAGACTATTGCCAAGGCAAAAATATTTTTGATTTTGATGGATGTTATAATGATACAAACATGGGTTCGACAGTCTCTTCTCACAATGGGTGCAAATTAGACACAACTAAAAATACATTTTAACAACTCTAAAACATGAATTGTTACTTCAAAACTCAATAGATCAAAGGAACCAATTTTTGGTCTAAGACGATATCTCGTTCAGAAATCTGTTGCAGAAACCCCATAGTGTGAATACCCTTTGAGGAACCTGAAAGGGGATTTGGTATTGGGATAATCATAAGTTCTATTACAATTGGGTCCACGAACAATACATAAAAAATGGGCCCACATAAGAAAAATGTGGTATACAGTTTTTGGGGTAAAAAAAGATGTCAGATGTGGTACGAATCAAAACTTACACATTGTGAACTTGTGGCTTACGACGGTTGCTATTAAGAATACCGGAAGAAAATCAAATAGAGAGGCACATATATTAATGCCAATAATGAAGGCAATATTGCTGGCCAAACAGAACTCAAGCTTTCAGTCTTGGATTGCTTTTGCAATGGCTGCATTGTATGATCATCACAGTTGCACAACAAACTCGCATATAAGGTTAGATGACTAATTTGGAAGAACAGACACATCTTCGTGCCAGTGTGTCTTTCGACTTAACAGCGTCCTAGAAACGTCCAAAAGTAGAAGTATATTTTTATCATACCAAATCACGAGGGTTCTTCGTTCTTCTTATTGTCATTGAATTGCACAACCAACGAAATAAAACCCTTTCACCAGTGAAGACGATTAAAAAGTTTTCAGTGGGTTAAAAAATTGGTAATTCGAGTATACTCATAGACTTGTCGCCAATGTAAAAAAACCATTTGACCAAACAAAGAAATCATCGTCAGCATCGACTCTATAAATCAGACCGTTCGCTCCGTCATATCTCTGGGACGCACCACTATTTCAAAACACAGTAAGTTCGTTCGTAAACTGTACGGGCTCAATACATATATCGTGATGACAATTGATTCGGGCGCTTCAAAAGTAGTGCTTGTAATCTTGAAGACTTTCGTCGTTTGGCCTTTCCAAGAGACTCATTTAAGCAACTCGATTACTTACATTAATTGAGAGAGTCATACTCTAAATCAAAACATGACCCCCCTCCTCTAATATCAAGTTGGCTATTTGTATGTCTTTGTGATGTTGTCTAAATAGAGGTGAATTGTTCTTTAGTATGAATACTCTATGAATGGTTCGGTGTTAACCTTGACTCTTGTCTGTGTTTTGTTTGATAAAATATGAAGGTTGGTACTCGTTTTGAACCGAAACCTTGTTTGATAAAAGTGAAAAATTGAGATAGAAACTTTTTCCTCGCCTACCATACAAAATGGAATCGAACCAGACACTGGTCTGCGGTTGCCAAATATTGACCAATGGCAATTCTGCTTCTTTCTAAACATCGAGAAGTGAAACACTCAATTGTCGTTCCACTTTTGTGGTGCTATCCTGCCCCGAATTAAGTAACAGAATCGATTCGCAACTTTATTGAAAATCAATGTCTTTTGCAAGAAGAGATTGCACTTTTGCACAATGCGGTCTAATTACGCTTACGGTAATTGTGTTTCCATTTCCATCGTTCACTCCGAAGCGATGTGGCAATTTTGCACGAGCGTCGGCATCTTTATTGCTCGTCGTTTCTAATCGCAATTAGGTCGATAAGTGCGGCGGGTACTTCTTACATTTCTGTGGAAGCATTCAGCTGCGCTCGCTTTCGCAAAGAACTTCGCTCTCGTATAAACCGGGCCGGCCTACCTGTAGCTGCTCATTAAAATTACACTTTGCTGCACCTCGCCAACACAATAAATAATGGGCGCCTACAGAAAGCCGCATATTTTCACTTATTGTTTCGTAAACGCCAGCTATGTGCGCACACATTCCCATTATGTCATAATACTAATTGCGACACGAACGGAATTGCGAAAATTCGTCAAGAGTTCTTCATACTTTGCACCACCTTGGCTTCGTTGTTAGATGGTGGAATGGACATCTCGTTGCGAAACTGTCGCCCAAGAAACAAACAATAATTATAATTTAAAGTTTTCTGCAGTATATCTCAGATAGTTTACAAAGCATTAAATTGAAGCGTATGTTTAGAAAGTATTGCTGTGGTTTTGTATGACAAATGGTGCACCACAACTTTTGGGAGCCTTGACCTTTCATTCGCAGATCATACTCTCCTCACGGGCAAACGTATATTAGCAGTTATTGAAAGTATAGGATTTTTTGTGCTTGTAATAGAAATCATTTAATACAACTCGCTAACATTGGACACCTGCAAAAATGTGCGCTTTCAAGTACAAGTAAATTAACATAAACCTTTTCGTTCCAGTTACGGCCCCTGCACCACCTCAAAGACCATGGATTCCGCTCACAAGGCCCACCAGGAATCGTCCTACCTGTAAGTAAAACGTGTGCGGCAGCTCAATACGCACACTGTTTCTTGTACCTAAGAAATGTATTTTTGCGCCCGCTTGGAATGGGTTGAATGAATGCGGCTGCGCCCATAAACACTGGCTGTGGGCCGACGGTTGTGGGATTTTATGTATTATTCCGTTTGTAAATAGATAAGCCCGACAGCCGGATGAGATCGACAGTTTACTGCCCCTGGAAGGAACGGTGTTCTCACTTCTGTTCATTTTGCGCAGGTATTTTCACTGTGATGTGCTACAACGTACTTTGCGACAAATATGCAACCAGGCAGATGTACAGTTACTGTCCGAGTTGGGCTTTAAACTGGGATTATAGGAAGAAGGGCATTTTGGATGAGATCCGGCATTACGCGGCCGACATCATCAACTTGCAGGAAGTTGAGATGGATCAGTTCTACAACTTTTTTCTGCCCGAACTCAAACAGGATGGTTACGATGGCATTTTTTCTCCAAAATCCAGAGCCAAAACGATGGCAGAGAACGAGAGGAAATACGTTGATGGGTGTGCCATCTTCTACAGAACATCGAAGTGAGTATCATTGTGAAGACGTCAGAATAACGATAATACTGACTTCTTGGTGTACTTTAGATTTTCCTTGGTAAAAGAACATCTGGTAGAATTTAATCAACTAGCCATGGCAAACGCGGATGGATTAGATCACATGCTGAATAGAGTAATGCCGAGGGACAACATAGGCTTGGCTGCTCTTCTGCAAACCACAGAAGGAGCCTGGGACAATGGTAACTAGAAATTACAATTTTGTCGCAACAGGTAACCTTTGAAATTGCAGTTCAGGCAGACACAATGCTTGTGCAGCAACCAATCCTAGTCTGTACAGCGCACATACATTGGGATCCTGAATTTTGTGATGTTAAGCTAATCCAGACCATGATGCTGAGTCAGGAGCTGCGGGCAATATTAGATGAAGCCGCACAAACCTTAAAGTCGTCAGAGAACATAAACGCGGACGCCAACAACATCCAGCTTGTATTGTGCGGGGACTTCAATTCGTTGCCCGACTCGGGAGTTATTGAATTCCTGAGCTCCGGAAGGGTGTCGCTGGACCACAAAGACTTCAAGGACCTTAGCTACAAGCAATGTCTGGAAAAGATCTCGGGCTGTGATAAATCCAATGATTTTACACATTCCTTCAAGCTTGCATCTGCCTACAGCGAGGACATTATGCCGTACACTAATTACACGTGAGTACTCATAGTTGTATTTAGTGTATATAGTATGTATGCTGATTTCTCTTGTTGTCTACTACATCTATGGATGAAATATTACAACTATAACTTAACACAGCAGTAAACATATTAGTCTGTACTTTATATTGTAACAATCTGCTTTTGAAATTTTTCGTGATAATGTGTGCAAAACTCGCCAATACTAATCTCAGTTGAATTAGAAAACGACTGCACTTTGACTCTGTCTTAGAAGATGTGCCAAATACCTCTCCATATTATTTCATAACTGTCTTTACCTTCTTCAAAATCATAACTTAAATTTTAGATAAGAGAACAAAAAGTTACAGAGTAAGATATGCGTTATGTGAAAAGCGTCGTATATTTATCGTAAAAACCAACCAAATGAATGCATTTAAAACGTGTTTTTATCTAATTTATATGTTTCTGACCAGTCTTCAAAACTCTTAACATAACATGAATATGAATACTATATGTTGATATCATTTCATAACCACTAATGAGACAACTTTAACCTTGATTGGAATCAAGCAATGATTTCTATAAATCTCCCTATTTTTTGCTACCAGATACCAAAACTCTTGATACATCATTGTTCAAACTTGTAACTGTCTTGACACCAGCTTTCTCAAATCCAGATCATGCACACGATAGAAAATGTGTCCTCCAGTCTAGTTAATATTTTGTAATCTTCCTTCATGATAATGGTGATGGTGCTAAAAGTCTTTTTTACATTGTAGACCAAATTACACATTATTCATGTTGCCATATAATTCAGACAACATAATGTATCAAAGTACAAGTGGACGTAATTGATGTAATCAGCAGCGTAAGTTATATTTGAATTGATTAATCGTGTTTTTTGGTTTCAGGTTTGATTTTAAGGGAATTATTGATTACATCTTCTACTCGAAGAACACAATGACACCACTGGGTCTTCTGGGCCCACTCTCTGGAGACTGGCTAAGGGAAAATAAGATTGTTGGCTGTCCACATCCTCATGTCTTCTCGGACCATTTTCCCCTTCTTGTTGAACTCGAAATGGTTCCCACTGTGTCACCTCCTGTGAATGGCATCATAGGTCACAGGTAAGTAGTGCTTGGTTTTTGGATGGCAATTTGCTTATCAGATAGTGTCAACTTAGCTATCAGTTTAATCAATGATTTGCCAGTAAAATCAGTTTCCGCCCTCAAACCACCCTTCGCTTCATAACCTTCCTTTAAAACTAGAGAATTTTTCCTACATACATATAAAAAATCGCTACTTATTGTACAAGTGTGAGTACAGCATTATAAATGATATGTGTGATTGACACATTCATGTAGTAAAAGTAGCATAGTTGTCAGTAAAATAAATGAAAAGAGTTGCGGTGAATTAATCAGTGATTAACCCATTTTAATTGAACAATTTCCATGCTAAGATTATGTACTTTATATGGTTTATGTGTAAGTTGCTAAAATTGTATGGAAGCTATTTAGTTAAATTTGATTATAACTTTGCCACCATTCATAGCACGGCTTACAGCACAAAAAAAAAGAATAAATGAGACAGTTGTAAAGCCAAATGATCTAATCGGTAAAGAGTATGTTAGATGCCTGAACACTTTCATACATTTTGGGTATTAATATGGGTGTGTGGGTATTCTTTGTATCTTATTCTCCAAATATATTGGCTTTATCTTTTTACCTTTACTTCTTTGTCGCTTTAGTGTGTACATCATAGGTTACTCACTTTATATTGCTATTTTTCAGCTCTTTTTCTTTATATATTATTCTACTTTTCTTCTTCTACTAGTTGATGTTCACTTATTCTCTTAAATGTATCTAATACTTCTGTCACTTGAAAACGACCTTCAAACTTCAAAACCACACCCAAAACCCCTGAGAATGATTAGATGGATCAATTTGAGGATGCGTTTTTCCATTTCAGCTTATTCAAGACTTTCTAACGACATCTTTATCTCGATTTTCTTGGATCCGGTCTTTTTTACGTAGTAATAAAAATAATAATCAACGTCGAAATACGTCCATGATTTCTAAATTAAGCAAAGCTTCTTTTCTATTGTTTTATTGGAACATAATGAGGCTCTTACACTTTTGTTTTTCAAATTTCTTAATTCAAATTTAACAGATAAAATTATCTAAGTTGACACTGAAATGCAAAAATGAATACGTGTATATGCACTACATTTAATAACATCTTTTTTTAACAGGTAGCAACAGGTGTAGCCTAGTAATTAGCCATTGTCGCCTTGCTGTCTCAGTACCTGGCTACACCTCATGCAGACAGTGCTCTCATTCTCACATTTGTAACATACGGAGAATTCACTCACCAATTTTGGCTCACTTGGTACCTGACGTGATCTATTTGTGGTCCTGAAGCCTTCGAGATTGTTTGCTGTAATCCTCGCAAATTTCCGTTGAGTGAAATCAAAATTCTACGCACAGGACGTTTGCTGCTGCATCTTTTCAGTGCGCTTGTGTTGCTCTCGTCCATGTTCCAGGCCCAGTTTGTTAAATCTGTCTGTGTGCCCCACGCACACTATAAAGACCCGCTTCGATGTTAAACAATTACAATTTCTAAGCATTACAATGTACGAAAGCAACAACCTACCTAAATGCCTTGATACTACTGTTAATTTGCTTACTTTTAATTTCGCTAAGACCTTTGGAGTTTGGTTTCGAAATCTTAGTTAATAATTCCTACTAAGTGCTTTAAAAAGTGTTTATGTGAAAATTTGTATAACAGACGTTTTTGTGTCCATGTATAGTTGTTCTGTATCTGTAACAAATTTTCGTTTTTGTTTGTGTATGTACTTGTAAAGTACATAGTTTTATAACTTTGTTTATGTATTATTTCTTCCCTGTAGTCGTAGATTTTATGTTAGCAACTAGAATGTTTAGAAATTGTGCTTACGGACGCCCTAACTGTCAGGTAATTGATAGTTGCAGATTGTAATAATTTAATTTTCACGTGATATTTTGTGATGCGGGGCAAAATACGTAATTGCAATTTATTGAACATTTTACCCTATATTTCAATAAACTTGACTGTCAGCAAATTTCACTTGTTTTATGATGTAGTAGTTTTAATTGTTGGACAGATGGCGCGCGCTTCTCCTTCTTTCTCTGTGCGAACGGGAGCACGAAGGAGAACCGCCGGCCGGGCTCGAATTTTGTTTTCTGATATCGATCACAAATTTACAATAATAGGTTATTGTGTATAAATCTACTTTACTACATAAGAACTGTACGTCGTCTAACACTGAAATTCAACCGTCGCAACATGAAACAGAATATTTTTATACAGGGCATAAAATTAGATTTTCAGTAAGGTTTACGACTATTAAAATTACTTAAGGCATCAGTGCAATTAGTATTATTACGCTATAGTAAGTTCTTTTATAGTCTCAATAGTTAATAAAGTTACGAGTTTATTTTTGTGCAAAACGGTAGTGATCGCAGTTCAGACATTTTTCGGTAGTTAAGCATTTATAGGTTACTGCCCGAGTGACTCGCAAGCATTGATGCCAGAATTGTTTATTTGGCCGGGGCCCAAGCATTGCCATGTAAATAGGGAAACCGCAGTTTACATTAGTCTCTTTGTTAGTACCATCCGAAGCTCTGCAGTTCCACAACCTTGCTGCAGCTTTCTGTAAATAGCATTAAAATACCTACCGAGTTGATTGACAGCAGAGGACGTGCCAGAGGGCCAGCAAAGCTGCTCGTTACTAATTGGAACCCATTGTTTGAACTTAAAACTTAATGGCAGTGAGGTGTTAACGATGCCTGTATAAAGACAACAGTAACTGAGGTTTCTATTTTTGCAGTAAAATTTGATAATAATAAAAAAAGTAAGTAGTTGAGGTTTTTAAGTTCAGCCAATGTTAATTACAACGTTTAGTCATAATATTTTGCCAGTAGAGACTTGTTAGGTACGGGAATGTACAAATAGTACCAGTTACTTTTGCATAAATGTTTGCAGTGAACTGTTTCCCCTCCAGTAAGTTGTTCTTTTTCTCTTTTTCTCATGTTTTCAATTATTGTATGTGACACTGTAGGTGGCAGCTTTCTATAAGCACAACTTGTTCAATAACTCCGCAACATATCCACGCATTCGTCGCATAGACCACCAAAGAAAATTTGGCCATAGCAGTGATAACCTCGTTATATGAAGCTGCCACTTCGATAAACAGCTCTGTTATTAACTGTAGTATTATTATACTTGTCAGCATTTTTTTTACAATGAAATCTGTAATATTGTAAGATGACAAGATTTGTAATTAAATTGCATAAATTTACAGACCCAGATAATTCAGGCGCAACCATTCCTAACCCAAAATTGAATTGTTCCAGGCGTTTTGTTTTGGTTCTAGAAGTCGTGCGGCAAACTGCAGACCGCAAGGTTTTCCCTACTGCACGTGGGACTTGCAAATTCTAACGAGATTTGGTTGGGGTAAATAGCGTCAGCAGAAGCGAGAATTACTACAGATTTCGTTGTCATAACTTGCTAGAGGTAATGACATAGGTTATTTAACAAGTTTTGCGTTTACGAGGCCTAAGGGTGCTTTATATACATAGCTTTATTTGTCAGCCTTTAATTTGACCGGCTATCCGTTCGTCTGTGAAGTAGTCTGTTGAAATTTGTTTACGTTAGGTACTTAATGCATAAATTTATGTACATGTCACGACTTTCAGATCTCAGATTTTGTAAATTATTTTATTATTAGTTCCATAGAACTTGTTATGGTAATGGACAATGGTTTATGATATAGGTTTAAAGATGTAGATGTTCACATTTTAAGAAATATTTATGTACCATAGAGAAAGAAATACACTGGACCATTAATGTTTGTTGGTTTGACATATTCTCCTTTTTCAAACTTCCGGCTGCGTTGCAGAATTGTGTTGATTGTGAGAGCTCCCCTCATTCCAATAATTTCGTTGCTAAAATTACACCTATTATATGACAAACTAATGGGAAGGGTTCATTTTATTTGTGTAAGAGTAGTCTGAAAAACTCCAATCAATGAAAAAACAAGTTCATTATTTTTGCAACATGAGACCTTCTATCTCGTCCCAAAAGTGATGTTTCCGTAAGATCTTGATTTGATTAGGAAGCTGACCGGCAAAGAAAAGTTTGGGTTTTGGGGAGCGACGAAATGGAAGGGGTCAAATCTGGGCATCTAGGGTAGATGTTCGGAAAATTCATACTTAAAGTCCTTGGATTTCGTGTTCGGTAAAACAAATGTTTGTTATATCTTCTATATGGATCACCCTCAATGCTCTTACATGAACACATTCAATGTAAAAATAAAAAAGGCTCTCATTAAATAAATATCGCAGCACATTTGATTACAGCTCGTTTGTGGCTGTAACAAACAAAATGTATTACTAATAGGAACATCATCTATGATCGGACTGAGAACTGTCATAGGTTGGTAAGGATTACTTCCATTTCGATTCCTAGTAGATGTTAACTTCAAATTTACCTTCCCAACTAGGGATTAGAGGGTTTTGATTTCTTTTGGTCATAAAAAATATAAATATAGAACTTGATACTAGTAACAAGGAAAAGTTTTCAAGACCATGTGCAAACTGTTCATAAATGTTTGCGCCCTTGCTCTATCTAATGGATGATTGATTAACGTGCTCTTTTGTCATCAAAGTTTGTGTTGCCAAATATCTCGCTTTATTTCAATACAGCGTAATAAATGTTGAATATATATGAAAGTTGAATTTGTTAATAAATCTCAGTTTACTTACTCTTTTCAGGTCCGAGGACCAAATTGTTTGTCGGAAAAGAATGAATGAAGCAAGAATATTAGTGTGAAAGGTGCATAGTTTAGTCCAAATTCTCATCCAAATCCAATGACCTAACAAAATAGAAAATGAAAGGTTAAAATCAGAAAGAATGAACAATAATTAACCTTTTGATTCTTAATCTCCAGTTTCAAGTCGCATGGTACTTTAAACAATTAGTCATCAGAACATGACTACACAAATAATGAAGGAGTTTAAATGATAGACTCTTAAAAGGAGCTATTCAAAGCTGAACTCGGGTTTTCCTGAGCATTCTCTAACTGTTTCAGTTGTCCTAAATTCCATTATAGTCCTATTAGAAGATTTTGAACCTGATCAGCAAAGAGGTCATGTAGAAGAAAAAGCCAGTAAATTGGAAGTCAATAAGAAGAGTAAAATAAACCAAGTATGCATTCAGAACCCAACTAATCATATCTATCATCTTGATACATCATATTATTGATTCTGAGGACATCTTCAGAAGAAAACCTAAAAATTCTTAGAAGACTTTCTTCTGAAGATGTCCACTGTAGCTGTGGATGAAACAATAAGTTTCCAAACTTCGACCATGGCCTAACAATCCAAAAACCAACCAACCATGAATTATATATAATTATTTTATCTGTTGAATCACTAGAATTGGCCACTTCATCCATGCTTCAATCGTGCGACGGTCGTTCTATTGATTCACTAGAGATACTGCACAGAGTGTCAATTGGACACTTCCAGATTAGGCCATTGAATTGCTTTAATGCATGTTAATGTTTTATTTCCAAAATAAACAAGCCATCATAGAAAAATTTCTTCAAAAGTTTGATTGACTTAATTTATACAGCTACAATGATTACTAGCCAATAATTAGTGTTGCTCACTAGTTGTTTTTGCATAATCTGATCAAAAAGTATCTAGAAAGTGGTTGACAAATATCAGATAAAGGTAGTAAAGATAGCAGACCTCAACAGCCCTCTTGGTCTTTTAGGAAAAAAATAAGTCGGATATCAAGCATCTACTAAAGAATATCACGATGACCTCATATCTCAGTGAAGCAATTTGTTTGATAATTAAGCGCAATAAGGTGACTCGATAAGCAAAACAGGAAATAAAACTAAGGGGAGCTGTGTAAACTATATATATTGGGCAAAATTATAATTATTCCTTAAGTAACAATTGAGCCGTGGTGGCTTAGTGGATAGATCGCTAGGCTACGAAACCAAGAGTTGCGGGTTCGAATCCCGCTCTCGCCAATTCGATCGCTGGCATTTTTACGGCCCAGCTGGACTCGGGCTGCAATAAATGAGTACCTGGAGGTCAAACTGTGGGGTAATAATAGGCAGTCGGTACGTAGCGCTAGCCACGTTACTACCCTTCAAGGCCTGTTACGGGGAACTATTATTATAAAGTAACAATTAAGCAAACAACGAAACTGAGAAAAATAAACGATACAATACAACTATACTTGAATAACTGCAAATATGGTGGGCAGCAGGTCAGTTGGGCGCTCTCCCGACGCAAGTAATGGTCTCTGGTAACATGGACGGCAGATTTCGGCGTGCTCTTCGTTGGCGGCTTCAATCCTGGGGCACCACGGACGGGGCGGAACGTACAGTAGGCAACGACAGCATACCAGCGGCTTCAATCGGGTCGGCTAGCTTGCTCTGTCCCTCACGAGGGCTCAAATCGGAATGTTCAATCTTGGGGCACCACGGACGGGGCGGAACGTACAATATGAAGCGACAGCGTGCAAGCACAGTGCACTAGAGCACCTGGATGGCTGGCTTGCTCTGTTGCTCACGATGGCTCAAATCGGAATGTGCCGGGCGGCGGTAAGACTCGTGTTGTGTGTGTGTCAGCTGGCGGACAGCAAAGGTTACCGTAGAGATGGGACACGGGTTTAGAGATGAACACCAAACACAATTAAATACTTTAATCCTTCGTCCACTACTAAATATGATGAAAGAACTTCACTAGATACTACTGACATTTTGGCATCACTGCCATCACCAACATTGAAATGTCAACACTGGAAAGGATAGTACTGTTAACAAGTTTGAAGTGACTGCACCACACAGAGCGCCCTAAAATTTGTCTTGATGTTTTAAGAAAAAATAATTCATCTACTACAAAATACCATGATGACCATTTTGCATCACGATGCAGAACTATGGATATACCCAGCCACAGGACCTCAATAAAAGTAGCTAGGACTTTTGATGATTATGAAAAGACCAGGTACTTTCTATTAAGCATCAAATATGATGGATCATCTACCACCTCAACATTGAACACACACTTTATTAACGTGTTTTCTTTAGGTGTATCTTTACTGTGATAGGAAATGCTAAAGTGAAGTCTTACTACCACTGCTGGGTTCTGCTAGTTACCATTTTTAGTGGGATTTATGAATCGATCTTACGACTCTGCCGGTACAGTTAATGACATTTTCAAAATGTGATGGGCATTGTAGTCTTTGAAAATAATGATCTTTCCTCTAAGTGATGTATTCATTACAAGATATTAAACTCCTAAAAACTGATGACATACTAACATACCAATTATTAAATCTCGGTTCCTATTGGCCACAAGTAAACAACTGGCCACTAACTTTATAGTAACAAATGAACATCTGCTAATGCCAAGCCTGTAGAATAAAACAGTTGATTGTAGTTCACATTTACTTAACCTTTTAAAGGTTATGTTGACGTTTCTTATGTTTATATTCCAAAATTAGAATGCTGATCGTCCCTCGTATCTGTATAAGTCCTAAAATTAGGATATTTACCTTAGGGCTTATATTTTTGGATGATGAATTTCAGTTTCATTTGGGGTATTTTAGCGTTGTGCAGCGATATGCGCAGTAGTTTTCGTACCACGCCGAATTAACGTCAGCAAAACAATGTGGTTAATGACAAAGATATCCGGCGTTTTTAATCGCGTGTTGTAATTCTTAATTAAAACGTTGTGCAATTCAACTAATCATGTTAGCAACGACCGATACGGTAGATATCGATGATTACTTGTTCAAGAGCTCCCCGGAGTCCTCCGGGGACGACTCGTTTGTGAGTGGTAAGTGACAGGAGCTTTCCACTATGACAGCACTAACATTTGGCAATTTCAGATTATTTGGACAATCCTTCGGACGAGGACTTCCTGCAGCAGCTATCCTCCGATTTGGACATACCATTGTTGTTGAATGCAGGCGAAGATGAAATGAGCCTACTAAACTCGTTCTTCGACAAAAGCCCTGAGGAAATCTTGTCGGATATTGCAGCGCCCAAAGACTTGCAATGGGAAGACGAGGGGAACGAACTGGACGAACTGCATAAGTTAGATTTAACCCAGTTTGGACCAGAAGCATTTCCAAACGTCAAGGCAGAAGTTAGGCTAGAAGCAAACGATGTGTATATAAATGAGTATTCACCTGCGAGCTCCCTCAGTCCATCTTCACCGGTATCATCACATTCTAGTGAAGGATGGAAATCGCCTTTACAAACGCTTCAAATTAAAATTGAAGACGACACACCACGAAGTCCATTAATTTCACCTGAAACAAATATTTTTTTTAATGACGCAAATAAAATTCAAAGCTCTATTGTTCCCTCAGAAACCACTATAAAAAATGATGTACATAGCAGTAACCCAAACGTGGCCTTCACACATAAATCGCAAGCGGCACCTCAAAACATAAACTTGAAAATAATGAAGTTGCCACAGCGCCGGCTTGCAATCTCGCCAAAAGCTCCGTATGCAATTCCTGCAGCTAAAACCAAACAGAAAATTGTGATAGTTCCTTCAGCTGCAAACGCTCAAGTTTCAAATGTACCGGCCACCAGTTTGGTACCTAATAGCATGGTGAGCAGCTCTCCGCAGAAAGTAGTTATTCTGGACAATATTGCCACTACTGGCATGCCCATGACGTCGGTTACAAACTTTAAGACTGTCACGACCTCCCCTTGCGTCACTGCCATGCCCAATTCTGTGGCAATTTCAAACGGCTTGGAAAACATAACAGCTCAAGTCTCGATACCCACTCTTTCGCCTCCAGCACAAAACCTGGTCCTCACTCGTGGGCAAATCATTGACACCCGAGCGCTAAAACGGCAGCAAAGAATGATCAAAAACCGGGAATCGGCCTGCTTGTCTAGGAAAAAGAAGAAAGACTACGTCACATCTCTGGAAATAAAAGTCCTGCAACTTAGCGAGGAGAATGAGAAACTGAAATTGGTAAGCACCACTCGAAGTGTTGCATTACTCTGATGAATTGGCATATTTTTGTTTGTTTTAATTAAAAAGAGGAAAAGAGATAAAAATATAATGGGGAATTTTAAAGTGGGCAAAAAAGCCAAAATTCATTCATTTCTAAATTTAGACATCTTTGTACTGAATGACACTATTGCTTCTGTTAATTTAAACAATCCACATCTTCCTCCCCATTAGTAAGAGAAGAAACGTTTATTTTACAATGCAATTAAAAGAAATTAGACAGGAGATCGGTTGTTGTTTGGCACCTCAAGTTCTTCAGAAGTAACCAGCAATGCTTGGTCACTGCACCGTAGTTTCATCCAACAAAAAATTGTAATAAACATCCTGATATTCCAGTTTTAATCCATTGAAGTTTTTATGCATCAGATTCTTCATACACAAGAATAGCTTTCTGAGCATCAGCAAATGAACACAAATGTATAATACTAAACAATAAACACAACTTGGCACACCGAAAAAATAGTTTGATCATTGCATTGAAAAATGTAAAAAGACAATAGGAAAAAGTAAATGTGTTAACCCAGACAACAATTATAAAGTATGGACTTGTCTCAATATGCAAGGTATAAACAGGTGTGTTTTGGTTTTATATGTGTATTGTGCCCGATAAATCTTTTGAATGACTCCCAATTTCAAAAGCTTACACATGGCTTCTATTGACATTTCTTCTCACTCACTTACATTGTGTGCTATGTCTTTTAAAATTTTATAGTCATTTCCATAGCTACATTGTATGTTTGGAATAACAATTTTCTTCAAAATCTCAATTTTGCAATATTTAATATTGATTTTAACACCTCACTATGCTTATAAACTACTCATCACCAAAGCTGCATTTTGAAATTTGGAAACGTTTCTCGGGGTTTCTAGAAGGTTACTGATCATTTCCATCATTGTGGATCTGTTCCATTACAGAGTTCATCAGAAAACAAACTTATAACCAGCATAGTTTTCTATACTTTGTTTAGAAGCTTCTGAACACTACGAGCCTTGTCCTTGGAAGCATTACGCCCAAGATAAATTCTCAAAATGTGTGAGGTTCCTTGAAAACATAAGTTGTCTACTAATTTTCACACAAATAATGTTTTTCTCTCTCTCCCGATTTTGATCACTCATTCTGCCCTCATGAACATGGCTTACCAGATCTCTTCTGGTCTTTCAAAGAGGAGGTCTTTTCAAGCCTTTAAGAACAATGACACAACCCTCATTTGTCGGTGTAAAACTGTCACAAATACATGTATACTTTGGTGTCACTACTACATTTGAATATTTTGGGCATGCACTAGTGTTTTGGACATAATCTACAATTAGCGCCATCATTTTGCCGGATAGTGGAAAGGTTGCAAAGTGAATATGGCAATAGAAATCCATTAACCAACTAATAAAAAATTATAATAAATTATAAAACTTACTCCCATATACTGGCAACATGTTACAACACTGCAGAATTACTGCCTGCTATATGCTACAGTAAATATGAAGCACTTCTCAACTACTGGACAACTCTCAAGTGGCACTTAATGTGCTGTTGTAGTGAAGTGTTTTATGATTGAAACAATTTTTTTGATTTGCTCTTGGTCATACCATTTTTATTACTCTTCAGCATTCCTCGATAATTACACTTCTAAAACAATGTTTCATTTTGGTCCTCCCAATACTTGCAGGTTTTGTCATTCAAATTCATTGAGCACAAATTATAGTAAGCTGTTCTCTGCGGAAAATGTTCAATATGTGAATTTCCTTTTATATCTTTTTCTCTTGGTACTTAATAATATGAGAGGTTTAGCTTACTGTGCGTAGTAACTAGTGCTAAGGTAAAATCGCTTCATCTAATTTTAGGAAAACACAAAATTGAAAGAACAGCTGGGGCAGCAGAGTAAAATACCCATGTTGAACTTGCCATCAAGGACAGTTACCAAAACCATAGCCGTTTGTGCTCTGTTTTGCGTCATGAGTTTAAACATCAATTACTTGCAGTGAGTACTTGTGGCATACCAACTTCTTTTGCAGTGTTAATGTGTGCATCATTTTTAGAAGTCCACTGTTAAACAGCGACAACGGATTATCATCAATAAAATCTGGGGAGTTGCCTTTGTACAGCCACCACCAGAGGAGCTTGTTGTGGGCCCCTGACACGGAAGATTCTGCAGCCAACTCCGACAAAAACAAAACTGCCAACATGTTGTCACTGCCAATGTGTCCAATGCACATTAACCAGTCGGAGAATGTGCGACTAGCACGTGAATTGCACAAGTATGTTCCTTCCTGAGGCCTTCACCAACTGATTCATTTTACTTCCACAGGTTGATTGGTAAACCATACAACATTTCGAGTGAGCTGTTTGAAAATGCACGGTTTGGCAAGAATGGCGTGAGAAAGAAGGAGAAGCATCTGAAAAACAACTCTTTGAGTAGCAGCTTGCGCCAGTCGTTGTACAAAGTAAACAGACGCAACAGGCGAATTGCCTACAGCTCCATCAATAGCGAGCTGCAAATCTTCTCACCAACATCCGAAAATTTGTATGCAGAATTCTTTGAAGCTATTAACCGGCAGGACGACACATTTTATTTGGTTTCTTTAAGTCCTGACCATCTGCTCCTCCCAGCCTTAAACCACAATAAAACAAGGAGGCCAAAAATGTCTCTTCTTTTACCATCGCTGTTGCCAAACGGTAAGTATATAAGACCTACTTTGGAAGACCCTGCGTATCGCAAGGCTTAGCATCAAATATGCTACATCCTATTAAGAGCGGGGTATAATGATTCATCGTTAGGCATAGCTTTAACTAGTGTATTTGCTGTTAACAGCTTTGAAACGATGATACAATGTTTAAAACAATTATTGATAATGTTTTTCGTATTTTCTAATTAATCTTGTTTTCAGTTACATCTACATCACAGTCATCGACGGTTTCGCTCATGCAGATAGACTGCGAAGTGCTCGATACACGGCTTCTGCATGTGAAATACGGTGTGATACCACAACACTTGCGGGCCCATGGTAATACCACTCAAGAGAATAACATGGAAGAAGATGCTGCTCATGGTAAGAACTCTACCGTCGATAGTTCACACAAACCGTATTTTATGCGTAAGTCGTATCTGAAGTTCAAAGACCCCACAGACATCTATAGTGAAAGAAAAAAATGACCGTGAACGTTGGATGCAAAATTTTTGCACTTAATTTTATGAGGGAAGTCTTTGGTGTTACATGCACTACAGTGTAAGGCATTCGACGCAGCTTTCATTTGCAATAAGTTGGTGCTTGGTAAGATAAAAGTAATTACCGTATTGATAGTTTAACAGAAGCAGGTATGTTCCTATAAGTTGCACTTTTATTTAGTATGATACTAAGAGAGCTGCGTTTGAGTGCTGAATTATGTGGAATTTGCTTCGGATTAGGAGCTGCATCTTCACTTCTGATAACTACACAGGCTTGCAGGTTTGCAAATATCAAGGCAATTAAAAAAATTGTAAACATTTAATTCTATCCAAAACAATAGTCAAGGCGCAGTTCTTGAATAATTTAAGGGCTTTTTATAGTAGTTATGGAAGTTGAGAGTCCAATGGCATTAAAGGTTAATTAGTGAAGTCGTTCAGACCTTGTATTATTCTTACCAGTTGCTCAATGCAAAAAAAATTGCCAAAGAATAACTAACCAAATAATTTCTTCAGATACTTGAAACATCACTGTTATCGGAGTAATTCAGAAGATTCGGGTATTGATTTCTTTAAATCAATCCTCCACACGCTTTACCAGGTACTGACAAAGTCTGGGCATACTGTAAGTTAACTAAAATAAAGGTAGGAGTCTCAACAGTTGATAGTTAGAAGCTAATTTGTCATTTACTAAAGTAATCTTTAATTCATTTTTTGCCATTTCATGATTTGACAAAATTAGTAATGTGAATCAAACTAAACTGATAACAACAAACGAAATATAATTTATTGTAGTTGGCAGGCCTGGATTTGATTTTAGACTCCAGATACCTAGGGAGTGGCATATGCAATTATTAAAAAATAATTTAATATCTATGTTCATTTCACAATTGTATAAGGTGGGTTGCTTGCCACATCCTCTCATATTAAAGATAGTACACCTAGACCATAAGAGCGAACTTATGAGAGCCTTGACCTTCCAATTGACAGGCCTTGTCATGATCATTACCATTCAATTATACCTGATCTATAGTGTAGCTTCGCTCATAGTCTGGTCTTATTCTACTCTTCTTCATTCAGTCTCAGTTTGTTCAGTGATTGCTGTTGAACCGAAGTTTATTTAAATAGTATTTGCTCTTATTCCAGTCATAGTGTTTCCTTTATCTATCGTTGTTTAAGTGAAACCGGTACAAAAATATTATTCGTCCAAACATGTGCCTTTAAAAAACTTACTTATCTGAAGTAGAGCTGTACTGCGCTGAGCCCAGTATTGGTCTTTCAGTTTTGAAACAAAAAAGAAACGCCAATCTTACCTTGAACTAAGATTTTATAATGGCTTTGTCTGTGCAGACCAGATGTTTCATTTAAAATCTACTCGAGATTTCCAGCTTACTTCAGCTAACGTTCAAGTACTAAAAGCAGCTGGATCATACTCAACCAAGCTAACGTTATGTTAAGGCGATTATTGCGATTTCATACAAAGAGTGGAGATGCAGTTTGAAATTTTCTGCAGAAAAACCGAAGTGACACCTGTTGTTTATGCTACGTACTAAAATAAGTACAAAACTTGTATTGTAGTTAATTAGTTATAGTGTGATGATTAAATGTGTGAAGTTGCACTGGTAATTGTAAATAGAGTAAGTGCGCAATGGATAACTGAGCCGTTTTATATGTTTCCAATAATGTTTATATATAATAGGTAGTACTACTACACTGACATTTTCCTAACTGCAGCTACAAACTAGGATGACGCTTACAGTTGCGACAAATCAGATTAACAGATAATAAAATCGTTTGCCGGCTGAGCAAGAGGGATTAAGTTGTGTTTGCTTTGCTAAATTATGAAACTTTGTGACAACATACTGAAGTATGCTGTTACTATTTACACATTCTATGGTGACTGAACTGTTGAGACGCACATCAGAAGCACCTCTACTTCAACCTGCGTAATCTAACCTACAACACACCGTTCATCAATTAGCTAGTTTTAGATTAAATAAACAACATTTTATTGGTAAACTGCCTCAAATAACAATTGTACAGTCAAATTATATTCAGATAGCAATGTTACTACGTCAAGATCATCACAGCTTTCTATAATTCTATTTGCAGGGCAGCTCACAAACAACATTTCTATATATACAAGGAGGGAAAGATGAGATCTCATAGCAAGTTAAATTCAGTTTCATATAATTGTAATGCTTGGATTAGGCAATTCTAAAAGTCCATTGGTAAAAAGGTAAAAGGTACTCTTTACTGCCTCAATGTTGTTAAACCTAGGCTTAAAGTGGCTACATTTGTTGTTGTGATGTTTCTTATTAGAATGTAGTTTTTAAAAGAATTGCAGCTGGTTTTAAAGAGGGTGACTGCAATCCATGCCTAGAGTCTAGTCTTGTTGAAACATGTACACAGGTATCCATTACGTCTATTCAGCTCAATATATTTTTTAGCCGTCACCTTCAGCTTCTTATCAAAAAAGTAGGGCATCATTGTATCTTCTCTTTCGGTATTGCTTTCTGTTGGTCAAAATTTCTTATTTTGGCTGTGCCCTAAAAATTTGTATCTTATAATCAAACTTAGGTACATGTTACATATATGGGGGTGTGGAATAAGTTGTAAGGCAATGACAAGATGACCAAATCACACAGATGCATACTGTTGACCTATGTGAAGTTTTTGCCTGCACATAGACCAAATATGAATGTTGTCCAATTTGTCCAAATAATGGTAAAATGATGACAGCTAATAATAGATGAGTAGAAGGACTTCTGCAATACTCTTATCCATGTTTTATCGTTTGGTCTGGTGTTCTTTTTACCCTTTAGTCATAAGACAATATTAGTCATTAGTCTAGTTTTGAGAACCATTGAATGCTCTTTTGTGGCTCTTGTGTAAGTACTCAAAATAAATGCAGGAAGAATGAAGCTCATTTGACTCCTCCTTCAAGTTTAATTGTACCCATTTTCCAAAAAAAATTTATATATTATAACTTTTGTAACTTCCAAAATTATCCAACTGGAGTGTTTTCTCCTAATGCTCTTCGATCTGGACTGGCCTTATCTAAATGTTAAAAACTTATCCATCTTTTCTGGGAGATTCTATTTATTTATTAATCGAAAATCTTGATATAACGTTAGGTGTCAAGGTGGGGAGATTCTAACAATTTTAATAATTTTGATATTCAAATTGTCAATGGGAACATGAATTAACTGGCTGTCGAGTTCTTTATACAAGAAGGCGCCTTATGTTTTCATTTCTCTCCAACATTACATGATTCACAATGTCCTTGAGTAGTAAGAAAATTTCCAGAAACAGTGAAGCTGAAATTTGGCTTCTTTGCTTTAATAAGGTGAATAAGGTGCGAGTCATAAAGAGTGATGACTGTAACACAAACAACTTCAAGGAGCTTGGTTACTGAGTTCTTTTCCATTCTGTCGTTACCAGTTATCTTTTATGCTCGTTTCTGTTAAATAACCACCTCTTCTACTTCTGCCTTCTTTACTGCCACCTTATAAATAATTTTTGGCATTCCATTTTATTCTATTCGTAGCCATCGGAGTTTCCCTTACTGTCACCACCTTATAAGTTTATCTTCATTTACCTTTGTCAAGGTCCATGAATTTCTTCCACTGCTCTCAACACCACTGAATTTAAAATAGCATTCATCCGCATCGTGTCGTCATTCTCCTTTATATTTCTTCGCCTCCTTTTCCTCTGCTTCTTAGGTGTGAAAAGGTACCCAGCCTTTCAAATTCATATTGTTCTTCCGCTGCCTCTTTCTCTCTCTCTCTCTCTCTCTCTTTCGTCTTTCTTTACTTTCCTTCCTCTTTTCCCCCCTCTAAACTATTTTGAAATAGGTGGTAGCATCTCCTTTGCTTGAGTCGTTTAAGCACTTTGGATTGAATTTTTCTGATGAAATCAATGGGAGCAGTTTTGACCTTGCTCTCCATCTCTGATAGGTTTCCTTAAAAACTCAGTTATTTTTAGTCCATCAACATTAATTTTCAATCTTCATCTAATTAGTATTAATTAGTAATTGCACGATGAGGCTTTGCCCTTCAATATGTCGGGTTAGCTACTTACTGAGAGTGGTTCATAATGATACTACGCTTTGAATAGCTAGAAACCTACAAATGAAAAGAATAGTTGGAAATCAGTTGCTATCTTTTGTTTCAATAATTCTAAATGGAGAAGTTTTGTAATATGCTATTCGAGATACATACAATAATTTATTTTCAGAATGTAGATAACTCTATATTGATCTGTTTCAATATTTAATTTAGATGTTCTTGGCTGGTTGATTGTTCCTTATCATCAATAAACACAATCATTTATATTCAAATTTTGTCATTTTCACAAAAATATTGCGTATGGCGGTACTATCACACAATATGTTACTGTGTTATTATTATCATATCAGATGTCGTTATTGACTTTCTAAGTTAGTAGGTCAAGCAGGTTCATTAGGGACCCGTTAACGAGCAAAGTTAATTAAAATGTGGCTTACAGCACTTTGCAGGGGCCTTGGAAGTTCAAAGCTGTCGCTGGTTTCAAAACGCGAGCATTATCAGGAATTTTGTTTACAGCATGATGTAAGATATTTTTCAAGTGTCTCAGCCGTTGTTGCTCCCCAAATTAATCTTGTTGTTATGATCGAGAACAGATTGTACATTGCTTCAGATAAAAATTACAGGGGAGCATAAAATGGGGAAACTACAGAAAATTTGAACTTGTTTTCCTAATTTGCACTTTATGACTGCTGAGCCCAACCTTGTTTACCAAACACTCAAATGTACTGAAGTATTAGCACGGCTAAGACAGCAGCGGTGCATAAATTTTGTATGTTTGCGAATATCTTTGCATAAGAATTATTTTTAGCTCGCCATGTTTGCTGATAATGTTATGTTTGTAAACACCTTTTTGCAAATCAATGAACTCTGGAGCTTTCGCGCTCGCAGAACGAGTTTCTCAAGGATGTCTGATTGCGCTAGCGCGAATAAACGCACTGGCCTCGAATTCGCAGTCGTCGAACATTTTAAGGGACCAGTCTTAATAAATATTCGATGTATGCAAATGTCACAAACATCTGCTAAATATGCAGTCATTGGTCCATCGCCGATAGATGCGTGCAAGTTTTACAAATCACACTGCTCAAAAAGCGCCATCCTCGTTTGCATGGTTGCAGCCTCGGATACAACTTCGACATTCCTCGAGGCTGGAGTAATTGCAACAGCGGAAGGCTAACCAAGTCGCGCTATTTTTGTAATTTTATAATTTTGTTATTCTATGAAGGAAATGTACTGCGTTTGATGCTGTTTTGAAGTAATCAATAAGTAAACTGGTAAAGCGGGTCGACACGGAAGCAGTCCTATTTAATCAGCAAGGTCTGCATAGTAAATGGGCATCATCACTCAATAGAGATAACGTCGATCGATAATAGTTAATTTGTTGATTACTCTATCAGCTAGTATTGTCCTTACTTAATAATGTAGTCGGTAATGTGCTGGGTTTTAATTTTGATACTTGTAATATATTATTTAAGTGTGTTCTGTGATAAATTAAAGCCACTCGAAAAAATCCAACGCTTTATTTGTTAGTGATACATTAATAAATAAACAAAACCTCCCAAATATAAAAATAACTCCTATATGTAGATAGTGGTAACAGCAATCACAATTATTTTAAATCTGGGGTACTTGAGCCAAGATAAACTTTCAGGTCGTTAACAGTAGACTTAACCAGCTTTGCCTTTATTGTCGGCAAGTTTAGCTGCTTGTGGGCAATGTACCGGTGGCATCCCCCGAAGCTGTAGTAGTAGTTGCCCCCCTGCCTTCCCTGGATCCAGAGGATGTCGATGGGGGGAATCTGGCCGGCCGTTTCGGGGTTGGAGAGGGTGCTCTTAAGCGATTCCACCTTGTTGGGGTCCACTTCGGGCGGAATTGGTCGTATTATGACGGACATCGGCACGTCGTGCACTTCCGCGATGCTTGCGGCGTGGATGCTGGTCATGGTTCCTGAAACGAGCAGGGAGTTAATTCTGGAGGTGCCTGTGGGGTGCGGGTCAAACCCACTGGTGCTTGGGCGGCTGGCGGGCTGCAGAGGGTCGTGTCTTTTCGAGTTCACGGCGTTCAGCAGATGGACAGCGTAGCGAGCTGCAGCTGAGCGCGACTGCAAGCTGTTTGCGCTCATGCCGGATGATTGGCAGGTTTTAAGCGAGCGCGACGTTGGTGGGAACTTTCGCCGCTCGTGATTAGTCGCACTAATCGGAAACGAGCGACGGCGTTGTTTTCAGGATGTTTAAGCGTAAACACTATTCTATCGTTTAAATAAACAAATTCGGGAATGAAGAGGGTCGATTTTAACAACGATAATTACTGCACTTCAGATAATGCTCTCGTTCGTGAGGTTTTTCAGATTGCTGAATTAAACAATACTTTTGTCCCAAAAGTATGATTATGGAACCTTCAATCATTTGTATTACCTATTAATATTCATGTCTCGTGTTCACCATATAGTTACAGTAAAACGCCGTCTGTCAGCTTTGCAACACATTACAGGAGGTGTCTATTCCACCAACATAACCTAGAAATAAGTGGTGAAAGCTGTGTCTTGGTGGTTCCAACAGCTTAAATCAAGTTTTGGAATTTAGTTGAACTAGTGACTAGTACTGCACAATCAAAAAAATTATTGCTGTGTTCATGGTGGAAGCAGCGAACAATGATACATTATAGATTGCTTCTAACTGGTAGAATGGTAGTCTGTGTGCTACCAGCTGTAACTGATGCAACTTAGTGATGCACTGGACACAAATTATTTTGCAGCAAGGCAACATGCCTACCACATACTCCCAAAGTAGCTTCATAAATGATTACTGGGTTGGAAGATTCTATCACAGTTGGTTTCAGTCCCTCAGATGCCACCTCTTTAGACCTCTGCAACTCAGTGAAGTTCGACAGCTACCGAAACGCATAAAGTGTAAAGAGTTGATTGACAATATGGTGTGATTCCTGAAAATTTAAAAACTGTATGCCCCCTCCCCGTCCCCAAATTCTTTCAGCTGACCACATTGCGAAAACCAAATCGTAATGGATGTAGATCTTCATTGCCATTATTTTATTTTAACTTCTATTATTATTCTACTAATTGCAAACAAAAAATATATCAGGTTACAGAGCTGTTTGTGTCACGTTAATTATCCAAAAGTCTTGAGTGGATTCTAAGACTCTTAAGAATGCTAGTTAATTGGTGCAATATTAAAACTTCATAATGAACTCAATAACTTAGAACTATACAACGTTTGACTACTGGGCCTGCTCGTAATCTTTAAAAAATCAGCTGAGTATGGGGAACTCTCAAGATGACCAACCAACATGTTAATCACATCAAAGGGTGAGACAACTAGATTTTGAAGGAAAAAGCGTCAACATTGATGCACAAATTGGTAACATGGTGAAGAGTATCTAAAGAGAAACAAAGATTTTCCAGCAGCAGACTAACCATTGAAGAATTTAGATGGAGAAACCTACTGGATTACAAATTACAATATCTTATGGAAAATATTGCCCTTAAGAAATGATCCAAAAACTGATACAATGACACAGTCAACAGAATAACCAAAGATGTGTGTGAAATGGAAAGTAATAAGACTAGTATCAGAACACTTCATGGTTGAGAATTTCCACCAACCCCTTTTTTTGTGCAAGTCTAACTTTCTAACACTACACTATATAACTTCTTTGTGTGTAGACTATTTAGAAAATGACGTGAAACTTTCCAACTGCGAAGGCGAACCTGAAAACAGTTCCACATTACAGAATAAATGAATAGAAGAGAAATAAACCTAAGTCTTTGTAGTGTTATGTGACGCTCAAGTAGAACTTGACCTTTGTCTGTTATCCCATGCACACGTTTTATAGTTCGGGCCACTATGATCTAGATCATAACACACTATGGAGCTCATGCATTCACACTTGAAGTTTGTAGATATGTCCTTAGAAATGGAATTGGCGAAAAAGGAAAAATAGTAAAGAAAGTAATTTAGTGCTTTCTCTAGATAATACACTCAGGGAGATAAATTCATATCAAAGTGCACTTAAAATTGCTGATGCTATCACCAAAAGGATCTGAAATCAGAAGCATGTTGATTATGATTTAGATCTTCGTCCTGTAGCAGAACAGTCACCTTATAGATGACGCCTCACTACCCTCAAAATTTATTAAAAACTATTCACGTCAAAAAATTTTGCAACTTTTTGGAGTGCAATTATGGAAAAGAACAATAATATTCTGATGACACCTTGCGTCATTTGGAGAAGGAGAAGGGAAGATGTAAAGTGTACTTAAATGCTAAAAGATGGCTTAAGCAGCATAGATAATCCTTACTCTATGATATGATATATGATAACAAGATGGACAATAAAAAAATATTTCCTTCCAGTTTATTCCTACTTAACGAAACCAACGCAATGGTAAGCTGATTTAATCAATTAGAACTGCTATAGTTACTTGTGGCTCATTAAAGCAAAATGCAAATCCAATGAATGGATGTTACAAGCATTTGCCAATATCCCAATAGATTCCTAGTTCATACATTACAATAGAGGAGAGGAGACAAAACCGTGTAATCTCATAATATTGTGATGTAAACGATGCCTTTTCTAAAAGTCATGAATTGGGAATTAAACGAGTCAATTTCTCCAAACAGGATATGCGTTAGTAACTTGCATCCTGGTTTCAATATTTATTATTGCACTTAAACAGTTGGTAAGTTCGTAGGTTGGTACTGCGGGTGTTATCGCTTAATTGTCAAGTGAGTTTTGTTTACAAACAACACCTTTTACCGGACTGTTACGGAGTATCCGACACCACTCACTTGCTTTGATCACCAAACACACTGAAAGGGCACTCCTTTAAATCCGACACAGCAGCCGGCACGGTTTGCTAGGATGCGCATTTGCAGGTTATGTTTATATAAAGGAGATGAAAAGCAAGTCTTGTCGGTATGGGAAAACCAAATCGACAACTTGCCTGCCAAGATCTTGAGCTGCGTCTCCATTAATGTAAGTTTTGCATGCGAAGATTTCAATGACCACAGAATGATGGTTATACTTGCAGATAACCAAAGACGACTCCTTGCCGACGTCGGCTTGCCTCTCTTGCATTCATCAGGTGACACAGTGGGAGCTGTTCCGAAGCACGTGCCAAAAGTCGAACGAGATCCTCCTAAAGAGCTTGGCAGCCGAAAGCAGTCATGCATGTACAATAAACAATAACTCGCCTACTAACGGGATTTATTCGAATGACTTGGAAAACCACAAAGCGGAATCAGAAGAAAGAAAGCTGCGTTCAAACAAGAAAGTGCCAAGGAAGGAGTTTACGTCATCGGATTTGTCAAGTGATGATGATGGGGAGGAAGAAGAGAAAGATGATGATACCGACTATTTTGAGGCTGCATTTTTAGTTAAATTACTTTATTATAGTTAGTGTTATTTAATGATGACAGCATTTTTCAGGATTTTGCTTTTAAGTCTGAGATTTTCCAACACACCTACCAATGTGAGATTTGTTCACATGAATTTGACAATTGTTTTGATTTTTTGGATCACCAGGAGGAACATGATGATCAGCCTGTTTTCCAGTGTGACAAATGTTCTGAAGTAAAATAATTATTGGTACATTTAGAAATCATTAAGAAACTTTTTTGGTTCCAGCTATTTAATTCGAGAAAGAACTTGGTTGCTCATGATAAAAATCATCGAACTTCCTGTCCGCAATGTGGGAAAATGATTTTGAAGAGCAGTATGAAGTTGCATTTAATAAAACACACAGATAAGTATAAGTAAGAAATGTGTGAAGTTTTAAGTGGTTACCTTGAAATTTCGTTTTCGTTTAGATGTAGTCAATGCAACGGCCGTTTCAATTCGAAGGCTGCATTATCTCAACATGTAGTGACAGTGCACACAAACATTAAAGATCACATATGCGAAACATGTGGCAAACGTTTCTCCTCTCAGACTGCCATGCGTGTCCATATGCGGTCTCACAGTGACGAACGTCTGTACCCATGTAAGCTGTGCAGCTACGCGGGCCGAACAGCATCCGCAATCTATGTTCACATGTCGACCCATGCGAACGACTTGTGTGTTTGCGAGGTGTGCTCAAAAACATTTAAGAGCACCCGGAATCTTAATGACCATCTGCGCAGAGTTCACAGTAAGGTGAAAAAGCATCACTGTACATATTGTGATAAAAAGTTTGTGGACAAGTACATGTTGCGGGTGCATATCCGATGCCACACGGGCGTCCGGCCGTATCAATGCACCGTGTGCGAGAAGGCGTTTATTAGGTCGGACGGACTGCGAGAGCATATGGCTACTCATGGACAAAGAACTTTATATGACTGCAGGGAGTGCGGGAAAAAGTTTACATCAAAGCGTGGCGTTACAAGGCATACCTGTACTTCCTCGATTTTGTAGATTTTTTTAGTCAATACAAATATATCATATTTGAAAGCGGATGTGATTTAATCTTTGCTCCAGGAAATTTGACCTGTAATGCAATGCGGTAACATAACCTCATTTTTACTAAAATTTGCAGATATGAGTTATCCTGAAGTTATTTTACTAATTAGCGGAAAAAGGAAATCGGGAAAGGATTTTATTTCAGAAGAGCTGTTCAAGACGTAAGTTGAATTGTAGTCTATAGGTGGAAAATTGAGTGTTGCAATACTTTTAGGATTGGCAGCGATAAGTGTTGCATTGTTAGAATATCGGAACCAGTTAAAAGCTACTACGCCAAGGAAAATAATTTGGACTTTGCGGAATTAATGAGTGAAAATGCGTACAAGGAGCACTATCGCCTGGAGATGATAAAGTGGAGCGATGAAGTGCGAAAAGAAGTTCCTGGATATTTTTGTAAAGCAGCGTGCGATAAAGGTATGTTGTTAATTTGCTAGCCAGATGATTTATTTATCTTAACGTTATCAGCTCTATACCCTTTATTTGTTATAAACAATGTGGTCTCTGTGAACTTTTAAGTATCATTGTAAAAATGAAAATATTCAGGATTCAGAGATTTTGAGTACTAAGAAAAACTCTCACTGATTTAAGATTGACCAGGGCAAAACTCAGAATATGGAGTAAATAATCTGTGTATGTATACTCATAATATAACTCTTCGCATCATAATTGTCATGATTTTAGTACTCGTAATTAAAAGTCTCTAATGCCCTTTGTAGGAATGTAAAGGTTTCCATATGTTTGCCCTCAATGCCCAGCCCCATCGTGTACCATCTCTGATATGGGGTGGTATGCCACTGTGTTACTACCATTTATTTGAAGCGACTGCAGATACTCAATTGTTTTTGATGACTGAGTATGTCACCTACTAGGCATCTAACAGAAGCACCTAAACATTTTAGTCACACTCCCATCTCAAATAATGACATTTCCAAGTAAATGGATGAATGAAGTCTAAAAATTTCCAAAAATCTGACAGGCAATATGTCAATAAATTAAAAGCACTCTCTTCTAGCGGAAAAAATATTGATAGCTAATGTATTCTTTGGCGTTTTGGTTGAGAATTCCAGGTTTCCTATTAGGTGGTTATTTCCCAAGTAACGGAATAGTTTCATATCAAAATTGATCCTATAAAATTTCTCTCCAAGTACTTAATGAATGATATATAAAGTTTACACATCCTTCGTAAGACGAAAGTTTTTCCATCAGTTGCACTGAAAACTTCTAGTTAGGGCATTAAGGATCACAAATTATAAAAAAAAATGTGTATGTCTTTAGACACGTTTATTTGTAGCACCATTAAAACCAATATGGATAGTCAGTGACATTAGGAGGAAGACTGACATAACTTGGTTCAGAGACGCATACCTTGACAAAATCAGGACCCTAAGAATATCGGCTGATATAGAGACTCGTGCAAAGAGGGGATTTGTGTTCACCAACGGTTTGGCTATTAACTTGCAAGCCGCTGCATTTGTACTTTTTGTTCTGTTACAGGAGTGGACGACGTAACTTCCGAATGCGATTTGGACGACTTTAATGAGTGGAATTTATGCGTTACAAATAATAACGCCGAGGAATTTGAAACGGCCATTCAAGAAATTCTTGAATTAATAGGGGTTAAGTTCGCATCAGCAAACATATGCGAGTAATTTCATATTGCATATATGTCGGCCAACCTTTTAATTTTCTTCTTGGAATAAATTAGAAAGCAGCTGCAGTTGGTTACCACAAGGTCTTCAGTATTACTAGAATTCTCATGACATTTTTTGATGGTCTATTAGTCAGGTTTTATAGTCTTTTTAATTTCAAAATTAGAGATTTTTACTATAATCAAACATGGCGTAATAATGGCAGTCGTTTAAGGCGCCATGCTTGCCACATCGCCCTGTACTAGATGATGTGCGACGACCGGGCAGAAAGAGTAAACATATGAGAACTTCTCAGTTCACAAGCTATGCTTCCACACCTTACCATTATATTATTACTATAATCATTCAGTACTCAAAATATGATTAATTGTTTCTTTACAAAGAGTGTGGGTAGCATATTAATTACAACGAATTACACTAGTACAGTTGCCTACATTTGTACATGTATTATCTTAAACCAGAAACTTAGACTTGCCACAAAACTGCTCACTGCATTTCTGTTTACTGACTTCCTGAAAATCCAAAATCTTGAATAACCAGAGGCAGATGCATCAAAATGGCCTGAAATGGACACCTCTATTTTAAGAAATAAAAACAGTTGCTATTGATACTAGATATTTATATAAGCAACTGAATATCCATTAGACCCAAAAGGTGGAGGTAAAACAATCGGTTGTGGTTAGGTGCGAATTAAATTTGGTTGCTGGGAATGGTGTCTGGTATTTGAGATTAAATCAGAAGTTGCATTTATATTTGAATCGTTTTCTGTGACAATTTTAATGTTCTTTACATGTAGGTGATGTTTTACTTATAAGATGTGGTGATGAAGAGTATTATATTTAATTTTTTCTATTAAATAGATATGAGGACAAATGAGTGTTTAAGTGTTATAATTAGATGAGTAGTGAGCAACAATATGTTGACTCTATATAATGTCAATGTTGGCACAATGCTTCATTCTTCTCCAGACTATTTTCCCTTCGTTTTTCCAAAAGAGAAAATACTTTTTTAACACATAATTATTAATATCCTCCAAGAATTTGAATGAATAACCAGCTTTCATCATAGAAGTGAAAAGTATAGGGCTTTCCAGTATCTTTAAATTCCCAATTTGGATAGTTTGAAGCTTTGAATTGGTGACTAAAATAATGCTTTAGATGCTTCACATGGATCTGTAAAAAATGAAAGTAGCTTAAATGATTTGAAAATAGAGTTTTGAAGGCTTCAGTGAATGCGGTTTAAACAGGAAAGATTAAGTGAAGTAACTAACATGTAAACACCTTTACAGCAAATGTGATGTGCATTTCTAATCACCAACAGGTGTCACAGTTACAGTTAGACTTGCAAGAACGTCAGGTCGAAATTTCAGAAGAATGAAATTGCAAAATGCACTAATTCCTTTTGTAAGTGCAGTTCAATTGCAACTAAAAAAGTGGTAGTGTCTCATAAGCGTGCTGTTTTTGCAAAGAGATTGAAACTGTGTACCTGAGTCGCTAGTCCAAGAGCCCACGAATGAGTATTGCAGCAGTAGCGCATTACCTACACAAGTATCCTGATTTTGTGCAAAAGTGGATAAATTGGCCAATATAGGCAAATGATGTTGCAATGATTCGGAACAACCCAAATTTAACAATATGTTAAGCCAAAAAAGGTGTTAAAAGTAGGGTTCATGACAATCAAACAACGTTTAGAAGCCCACAGAGCATTGCAAAGTTCAACTATAAAACTGTTGCTTACCCAAAATGACCCAGAAACATGGTGAGCAGAGAAAAATTTGCACTTGGTTTTTGTTAAAGCTGTCCTGGTCTGTACGTGAGAAGAAACTATCCAACATTCTATTCAACTCTTCATTGAGTTAAATGTCTGGTGTTGTTTCAGTGAATAGGGGTTCTGTACATTATACTTTTTTACCAATTTGTTAAATAAAACATTATTAAAATATATGAAAGCGTTTGCTTAGGTCTGTTCAAAAATGTTATGAACCCGATAATGTAGTTGTACAAGAAGATAATTTCAAATTAAGTATAGATCAAAGACTTGTGAGAGAGCCATACACAATATCTGTGATGATTTGATAGTCAACTTTAATAGTCTCCCAGGAGAGTCAGGAACTTGAAAAGTTAGAGTAAGAAATATTGAGAAAGCTTTGGTTAGATACTGGTGTAGGCCAAAAGACACAAGGCCAGGAAAATATCGGTCTCCTATTAACCTTAAGAAACTTGACGCACCTTATTATATTCAGTCTTCTTGAAACTACCACCAATAAAGGCTGCTCGCAAGTTGGATGTGAATTTGCTTATAACTGACAATCTAAAGTTGTTGCTGACGAAAACATAGCAACTCAAAGGGCTGAAAGGTTAAAATTAAGTCAAAACAGTCATCTAGCTAGATCTCTAATAGCTTATTTTAGTGCTATAGATAACTTGTCACTAATTCGTGAATAAACTGTTAAGATGCTTAGTTTTGGCACACATGGACCTGAGCTTTGATGTTTGGCGAGTTGCCTACTCAGTCAGTAAAAATAATAGAGTACCTCCGTTTAATTTGAACAAGGGGTAATAATGCTTGTTGCATCACCCTATATCAAAGATAGTGCGCAACAACCAGCTAACGAAAGCAAGCATATAGAAACCCTAACTTTCCAGTGTTCAGCAGACTTGCTAAAAATCGTTTCTGTGATCATAACTCTAGATTAAGGAATCACTTATTCTAAAGCTAAACTGGACAAAAAGGTAGAAGACAACCGAAGCTGACTGACACCTTTGGTTAAGAAAAAATAGTGGAAAAAATTCTTGGAACTCTTGGACAGAACATTCACCCTTCTCTATGGACACCTTTTGGGGACTTTCCTTTACAAAATCTAGATTGATGTTTCTTAACCTTCAGCCACAATTGGAAAGAGATGATCAAAGGTGATATTTGATTGTTCCAGTCTTAATTAAAGCAGTAGAATAATCTTCACGTTGTTTGGCGACATTTCAGTTAAAACAGCTCATCTGGATATAGATATATCTGCAATCAAGCACCATAGTAAAGATCTGTAGATTAACAGGAAATTCTTGTCACTTGTAGCATTTAATAATATTTACCGGAGAATCATTTGCATATCTGAAGGCTGTTTTACTGTCTTTAAGCTACAAACTCGCCCATATCGTAAGGCTCGCACCGATGTTTAGAAAAAAATCTCCTTTGTCTCTGCTAGTTTCTAACCAAACACTTCTGTACTATTGAACTTTCTTTCTTTTAATCTTGACAACATAAAATTTGAAAGCATTCCAAATCTCTACTCACTGTACTCTGCATTCATCCTTTTTTTCAGAATGAAATATTCCTTCCTTCTTTTGAAGCCTTCACTTCTTCATTGTTCGTGATTCTAATGGTTCTCCAGCAATTGATTATCTATGTGGTTGTAATCGAGTTCCAAAAAGATTAGCTTTCTTCCATATGTAAAATTTCCTTAACCAAGACTCCTTAAATCTATCATCATTTATACATTTGCTAACCAACTTATAGCACTTGTACCAGCTTTTTGGCATTTAACAATTTCTTTTTCTTTACTAGTCTAAAAGTATTATTTATGGTGCAGGCCAAACGACTAAACATAGAAGTCTTGACCTTCAGTTCCCAAGCTATGCTCCCTAGTAGAATCCAGTCTTGCCATTATTATTTAATTATGGTTGCCTATAGACAGACAGCTTTTATATAAAGCAAAAAGATTCCTCTTAAATAAACATAAATATTTATTTTAAATCCAACTTGGCCATATATCAACATAATAAAACTAATGAAAAACCTGCATCACCTCACTATCTATAATGGTTCAGTTTTATGTTCATCATGATCAATACCATAATGGACTTCATTGCCTTGCACATAAGCCCATGACATACGATTAGTACTGAATGCAACTCCAACTTTCCCAGACGCTGATATTGTAATCGCCCCGGCGGTGTTGTTGAGCCTTTTCGTCATCGCATCGATGCAACTTTGTGTGGCTTCCTGAGCTGATTTCCCATGTTCCATTGCCTTTATTATCGCGTGTGCCAGGCAAAACTTCGCAACCGTCTCCCCATGCCCTGTCGTTGACACGGCTCCATAATTATCATCCGCGTAAGTGCCACTCCCAATCATGCATGTATCACTGCTCCTGCCAGCCAGCTTGCCCTCCCTGCCCCCTGTAGATGTAGCTGCCGCAACGCATCCTGACGCGTCCACCGCAACAGCGCCCACGGTTTCACCAGCCTGAGTCCGTGCTAGCTTCTGCTTGACTCGCTCCAATGCCTTCCTGGTCCTGTCCGTCACTAAACTTCCAGGAGGCACGACAGGAACGCCCTGCTGCCGCGCAAACTTGGAGGCCCCTTCCGCCGCCAGCAGTACATGGCTGGTTCTCTCCATGACCATGCGGGCTAGGCTAATGGGGTGCTCGACATCCTTCACGACTGTAATGGCGCCAGCGGCAAGCCCTCCATGATGCTCGCGTCCATCTCAACTTCGCCCTCCAAATTCAGCACAGACCCCAGACCGGCATTGAAATCTTCGTTGGATTCCATTAGCTTCACGGCCGTTTCCACTGCATCTATGACAGATCCATTCGGTGATGTCAGGACTGCGAAGCCCCTTCGCGCGGATTCTTTGACGCCTTGGATTAGTCTTCGAGCGACCGCGTCGTCTTTGATTTCGCCAGCTCCGCCGTGCACCAATATTGTTGGTTGCATGATTTTGTAACAAATTTATTTCTGCACTAATCGCTAAAAGGAATCAGCAAAGGGGTACCTAGAAAAGTAGTGAATTAATGAAGCAGGCGAAATACCAAGAATTATTTTAAGACTTTTGTGTACACACAATATAACCTAAAAATTTTGTTTGTATTGAAAAAATTGTAAATAGATACGAGTACCAAATAAAAAATCCTGAGACAAAATTTAAAAAATTGATGATTCATTTATTTCTCAACAGTCTACTTAGCACAATACACCTTTGCCTTTTCCTTAAGAAGGATACACTGTGATACAAAGATTTAAAAAAAGATTATCTGAGGGGTGGTTTTCAATATAGAATTTGGTTTCTAAACAATCAAATTTATTTTAAACTTGAAATAACTAATCAATGTTGAGTCTCTAATAGATAACAATCTGAAAGATCGCAACTTGAAAGTTGAACATATTTAATAACTATTAAGGCATATAATAATAAATTTCCTCGTCATATTCTCCATCCCACATCTCTTCCTTTTGTGCGGAGGCGTCGGTATCCAATGGGGAAAAAACTTGAACCTTCTTAAAACCCTTTGTAATTACACCTCCATGTTCATCAGTAGCAAGTGGTTCGATGGAATCGAATACAATTTTCACAACTCCCCCAGCCATTTTAACTCCGAAGTGTCCTCTCCAAGACTGTAAGTTGTGTCCATTATGCTCAAATAGAAGACCTGTGATTTCTTCCGGATACTCTGTTATCAGAAGTTCTATCTGAAAAATGAAATTGGATATTTAACTTTTCCAAATTTGCGGATCTGTACCTTCTTCCAGGTAGGTTTTGCCCATTGCGATTTGCAGTATTTGACAGAAGGCTTGTCGTAGGACACCGAGGAGTGGCAGCCCAAGAACTTGCATTCCATCACGTACTCACAGGTACAATCCAACCTGCTAGTAGTCCATTCACTTACATAAATGTAAGGCTTGTAAACATTCAGAATGTACCGGAACAGTTTGCTCATGGGGAATTGAACCTCTTGGTTTTTGTAGCCGGTGAAGTAAGACGTGGCAAAACAGCTGGTGCAGTTATTGAATTCTGGAATGTCGGCCGGAAGAGGGTCCGTTCCGTTTGGGGGATCCTCTACATAGTTGTCTTCCTCCCACATAGTGCAATTCCAGTACTTCAGGCCGTCTTGCCCGTTTCCATTTCGGAGCAAGTTGATGTCGAAGCATTTCGTAGACAGTAAACAGCAGTACACGTACCACGGTAGCTGTTTTGGTTTCCGGTTGTATCTTCTGGTGTAAATTGAAGACCATAGTGTGTACGACTTGATTAGTTTATTCCATTTTCGGCAGACCAGACAGTGTTGCAGCAGCCTCTTGGGGTCAACAAAGCTCAAGATGTGCAGAATGACTTCTTCCGGGAAGTACACATTATTTAGGTCCAAGCCATTTGTGCTGTTGCAAACTTTATTGATGCTTGCAAATTTTAATTCAGGATGTAATCCCACTGAATGTTTCTTGCTTTTCATTGTTTAAATATAATTTGCAGTATTTTGTTTTGTAATCCGTGGATACTCATCATAATGATTTGTCAATAATTCAGTTACTATGGTGATATTTATGTTTTTAGTGCTTTCATAATTCTTTGAATTTATAAAAAAGGTGCCAGTGAACCAGCATTTGTTAATTAGTCTGTCCATGGTATTTTTTAACGGTCTTCTTCAACACTACATCTCAAATGTTTCTATAGCTTTTTTTATCAGATTGGCTTACTGTCCACGTCGATACATTTTGAATGTTTACAAGCCTATATATATATATATATATACACTTTATTTTCTTGTTTCATCAGGAACCATCATGAAGTTAGTTGCGGTTGAGAAAATAATATAGTGGTTTCTCCTTTCCTACCATATCGCAGTACAGCAGCTGTACAATGGTTGTCATAAACGCCTGTTGGTATTTGGTATGTAGCTGTACCACATAACTTTGTTTCTACCTACATGCAGTGCTACCATAGCTGCTGCCCTATGGTAGAAGTGGTTCTTCTGCCCTTAAAACTGTTGGAATTATACTCTTATCAGCTCCTCTAGTCATTGACCTTGATTCACCTGTAACCTTAGGCAGGGACCCTTGTAGAGTACTATCAACCAGGCTTTCAACTGGGCTAGTTGAACCCTGGTTCTTTAACAAAGTTCTTACTCCTCCCCCTCCTTTCTTATCCTGACTTGTGACAGGCAATAGGGGAGTTACCTAATTTGTCATACTGTTTCAAATAAAATCTTGAATATCAATTGCTTTTTCCTTATATGTGCTATATTGCCTTGATATTTTGAGTGATATTTTATTTGTTACGGTTCCCAAAATTTTGCTTCGACTTGGGTTATAATGGTAGCCAAGTATTTTTCTCATACTTTAGTAGGAGTTTTAGTACCATTAGGATTAATGCACTTTAGAGAGGCTGAAATGTAAACAAACAATCCGCACGGTTAAATTAAAACTTTATTAATACACTGAATTTCTCTCTGTATTAGCAGGCGTTATATAAAAACTGAAATGACGCTGAAGGTATGCCGCTTGTGCCTCAGCGAGGAGGAGTCGCTTCGCAACGTGTTTAGTTGCGAAGTAGAGGAACTGCCACAGAAAATTCTGAAATACACATCGGTTCAGGTTTCATTCATTTATGCGTATGCAAAATTGGATATGTGCATGAAGGAAAATTGTAGATTTCAATGGATGATGGCCTGCCGACTGCAGTGTGCTCGAAGTGTCTACAGACAATAACGCAGTTCGACTTGTTCAGCAAACAGTGCCAACAGTCGGACGGCATAATAAGAAGTATGTCAAAAAATGGGAGTTTGAGTTTTGTAGAAAACTATGTTAATCAAAGCAGTAACACGCATGTCAGTAGTGAAAGCTTAGATAACCACAAGTACTATCCAGAGGGAGCTGACCATCAAACTGAAGTAATTTATCGGCCATTTAAATCACCATGCAGCCCTGAACTAAAACAAAGGCGCAACAGCAGCTGTAAATCATTTTATATGGAACAGGATTACGCAATTTTGGGACAAGGGCGTAAAGTTCGGATATACGAAGTAGATGAGACTGTAAGTTTGAGTAGAATGCTGTACCATGTTACAAACAGATTCTTGTTAGATTAGGGAAATCATTGGGAGTAATATTTACACCTGTGAAATATGCTCGGGGGAGTTTCATTACTTTTTTGACTACTACGATCATCAGGAAGTACATGACGGAGAGGTGGTGTTTAACTGCAGCAAATGCAGCAAAGTAAGTTTTGGTAATATTAGCTATAGTTTAATGATTTAACATTTCCAATTTCCCTTGGTTTCTCCCACTGAAAATTCTAATGTTAACTGATAAAGCTACTGTCACTTGTTATAACATAGAAAACATCTACAACTCACTTTGGTGCTCCTGTAAAAATTTACAGATAAATTTGTAATATAATTGTTTGAACCTGTTTTCTTGCCAAAAAGGTTAAACAGGACTTGGGTTCATCTTCTTAAAGATGAGTTTTTTTTATTACTAGGAAAGGTTCTTTTATCTACAAGGATGGGTACAGTAACAATCCAGAATAGCTGCACCAATGTAAAACTGTGCTATATATGTAATTGTGGCACAAAAATCTTTGTCATCGTCCAGACAACACGTTCAGCTTCTAGGTCCTCGGCTACTACCCTCATAGTTTTTATTAGAATCCTTTGCAATTGTAAGCATCTACATTAGTACAGCACACTAATATAATGGAACCTTAGCCCTGTAAGTAAGACATTACTTAAATCCAATATTCTTTAAATGATGGATTCGTTTCAGAAGTTACATTGATCAGTCACCAAGGTCCCTAAACTTCCTAATTTGTATCTTTGCAAATGAAGTATATAAAGAATATACAAATTTAGGTGTACGTCTATATAAACTTCCTACTTTTTTTTAAAATACTATGCAATGCAACAATCGGTGAAATTTAGAACGTAATAATGGAGAAAATGAAAAAAGGCCAAAAATGATAAACAAAAAGAATAAATTATTTGTAAGAAAATTGTTAATACTGAACATAGTTAATGCAATATGAGGTAATTGTGTTGTTGATACCTGAGCTATTAGGCCATGTTTGAAGTTTAGCTACAGACACCATTTCATTTTCTATAGTTGATATCTTTGGTTGTTGTTTTTTTTTGTTGTTGTATGGAACTCTTTTTTTTTTTGGTCTTTAGGAGGAGCAAATCAAGATGTAGATAATTAGAAGTGATTGTTGTAATTCCTTCAGTTAGACTTTTCCCCCCAACAATTTAATGGCGGGCTTCTTCTAAGAAGTGTAGACAATGATATTCCTTTATTCTGGTGGAAATTATTGGTCTTATGCCTAATGTTTTGACTATAAGTCAGGGAACTTTAGAAGGTGGTGACTGTTATGTTAGCATACCTGAAGTTCTGATAATTCTTGATGTAGTTGTCAGAAGACGCATGAATTCTACAGTTTTAAACAAAGGATATCTAATTAGAGCTCATAAGTTGAAGGTTATCTTTTTTTTATTATCCAAACAAAATGAAGTTTTCGTTTAAAGGGTGCAAAAAGCCCCCATTTTTTTGAATCACAATGATGGTGTGACAGATGAGTCTTCTAACTTTCATTTGGGTGTATTATCTGCTTGTAAATTATCAGAAATCAAATGAAATTTTATTTTTCTATGTTAATTTTGTCTCGTAATATATAGCTTGATCATCTATTGTTTAACACATCCTATGTATATATAAAAGATTATATTCATGATGAACCACTTTTTTTAGATTGATGATTTTATCTTCCTCCACCGTTTTACAACACCATGTTGTAGATACAAGACAACATCGGTAATAGTTATTATGCAGCTTTATTTCTTAGATTACCAAGAGCAATATTTTAATTTTTATTTGTGCGTGCTCACTATCCCCTTCTCCTTGATTTAAGTAAATTATGTCACTCTAGGGGGAGGTTGAGAATCACTATCTTAATCTTATTGATGGTTACTGGATTGAGGATTTTAAAAGCACAGTGAATTTTTACGTTATTTCTCATAATACATATACCAAGTGAATTATGAAAATTATTCTGCTTTATTCTTTTTAATATTTAGTAATAACTGACAGTACAATTTTCTTCCATCTCTTCTATTTTAAAATAGTGGATTATCTGGTTCAAGACTGATATTGTTTAACATATATTTTATAATCTCATTGCGAATAAGACTTTTAAAGATAATTTTCCCTTCAATTATGAATCAACTAATCAATTGCAGGTATTTAGTAGCAGACAGCAATTGGTGGAGCATGATGCACGTCATAAAGTACCATGCAAGGTCTGCGACTTAGAGGTATTACCGAAGAGCATGTCAGCCCATCTATTAATACACACAGACATGTATAAGTACGTTGCTAGCACCAGCAATTCTTAAATAACCAGTGCACATTTGACAGATGTCTAGAATGCGGCATGCGGCACACCTCAAACGCATCGCTGGAGAAGCACGTGAAAGCGCGCCACATCGGCATAAAAGGGTTTGTGTGCCACATCTGCGGCAAGCAGAGCAGCTGCCAGTCCTCCATGAATCGCCACATGGCCTACCACAGCGCAGACCGGCCATACAAGTGCAAATACTGCGACTTCTGCGCTAAGTCGCTGAACATCGTGCAGGTGCACACCTCCCGCAAGCACTTCGCCGAGAAGTGCGTGTGCGAAATCTGCGCGAAGCTGTTCAAGTCCCAACCCAGCCTAATCCAGCACATGAAGCGCATCCACACTGCTCGGAAGCACGCATGCGATATTTGCGGTAAGGCGTTCATCGAGCGGTACAACTTGAACCGGCACTTGAAAAAGCACGCCGGGCAGAGGCTGCATGAGTGCAAGCTCTGCCACAAGGAGTTCTTCACCGTTCGCAAGCTGAAGGAGCACATGCATTCCCATCGGCAGGGCTGTGTGAACTGCCCCAAGTGCGGCAAGGAGTTTTTCTACAAGAAGTATTACAACAAGCATGTCTTGAAGTGTGTTGAAACAGTTAAGACTAATGTTGGTAGCTATGAAGCAGCAAGTGATGGTTTTAAGTAACATCTTTCGGTTATACTAATAAAAATTGGGCATTATAGATTTAAGTACTTAATTTTAATGTTTGGAGAGTCAAAATGTATTTTAAAATATTAAGTTCAATTTTTTACATCACTAATTAAAAATTTTATTAAATCATTTGATAATTTAATTGCAGAAGAACCTTTGATTTCCTATATGTTTGCTATATTTGGATCATTAGCATCTTTACGTCCAGCTCCTTTGACATTTAGACACACAAGAAGAATGGGTGACATTAAATATATGTTCAATTATTAACGCATATGTTTGCAAAGAATACTAACAGCAATTATTGAATTTGTTTTGAGAATAAAATGCTACTATATACCAAGGCAACTCAATGGCTTAACGATTTGAATTTGATACAGCTCACTAGACTGAGTATGGTTAAATTATGAAACATCTGAATGAATATTTGATATACTTGTAAATGTGTTTTGCTTAAAAAATCTGCCCTTTAAAACCAGTTTTACGCTTGGTTTCTGCGTTGGAGAGGAGGATTCTGATTTTTGTGTAAGGTAACACTGTCTATTAATTAACAAAAATCGAGAAAGTTCTCTGGAATACTACTTTGATAATAATGCTAGTTTACACAAATAGAGGTAAAACTAAAAAAAAAACATTTGGTGTAATGAGGAAGCCCCATTTTATCCTCTCTACATGAAATATGGGTAATCAATGCATTTCTAAACATGATAACAACAAGGAATCTTCACAGAAGTGAAGTTGTGGCAAAATTTGTGTGAGATTATGCAGGACTAAAAAAAAACTGTGTTTACAAGAGATCAACATGGGCAATAAATTATAGAAAATAATAATGGTGGAGCTCTAATACCCCACATGGGAGCATGACCTGTGAACTGAGAGGTTGAGACTTCCTGGTTGTCATGCACCATCTGTGATATGTCTTAGACAACCGGCATTATTACCCCTTGTTCAAAATGAACACAGGTGCATTTAGTTATTTTTAGTGACTGAGTAGGCCATCCGGTAGGCATTAGAGAGCTATCACCTATCAAAAATTTAGAGAAGATATTCTCTGATCAATTTTTTGCTATCTTTGTATTTTTGCTGATTCAACTAATCAAAACGTTTCACTAGGTTTATTTTAATTTTACAATCTGGAAAAGTCCAACTTTTGATCGCCATAAAGTAATGGGGCTAGAGGGTCCAGTTCAAAATAGTCTATTGACAAGCACCTGCAGCTTTTTCTAAAATTTACTTTATTTCTTGCCTTTTATGAGTGTAGAAGCTTGTCATCTATCAAGCAGAATATTAGTTTGAACAATTTTGATGGCTTGGAGAAGCATACCAAATAATTCAAAATTTACATGATCCATCACCACAAGGTTTGATGTCAGACTGACGAGTAAAAATGTTTGTTTCCTTCTCTCAAAAGTATTTTATTAAAAATTCTATGAAAGTTTAGTACCGTGAGAATTCTAATAAGGAAGAATCCGTGGGTTCATACATGTTGTATTGATTGATTAATTATAAATGCGACTTATACTAGGCTAGGGGCAGTTCTAATACTATGAGTCTTGTTTTTGTACACCTCCAAAACCCACCAAAGGCGTCTTGTACCTATTGCAATATTCTTTGTGCGAGGTTTGTGTAAATGTTTTATGAAGAACCTCTCCGAAGAGCAACCTCTTTTGCCGTATAGCACTGGATAGTCAAAGATTATGTGCAAAGCTTCTACTTTCTTCACGTAATCTATAGAGTATATTTCCTCTTTGTATATTCATTTTTGAATAAACCTTCTTAGATGGTAGTGTACTGATACAAATCTTAACTGAGTTTGTTCTAAATGGAGTACTCTATTGGAAGGCTTCGCTGGTATCTGTTCCTGTGGTGCGACTCAGCTTTGTTGATCTTACTGTTATTGCTGCTTGAGTTTTACATTTGTCAACTATTATAGAAATTCGAATTTCTAAATTTCACCTAATCAATTCAAAAAGTAGAGAAAATCTATGGAAAAACAATCTACAATATAATTCAAGATTGACATTTTAAAATATAGCTGTAGAAAAATCTCTTTCAAATAATGAACCGAAGGTCGCTATGGTCAAATATCTTGAACTTACTTTCAGCAGCAATGTAACTTTTGAAAAATATTACCAGAAATCTTAAAACTTTACAGGATCTGATTAGTAGAACTATATTGTGTCTGGACTGGTTTGATTGTATACATTTTTATTTTTTTACTTTAAAAATAGGAAGAGAAGATATATGTATGCTAGTCTTGTTCTCTTGCTATAAACAAACCAACAAACAAATATTAAACATTAAAAAAAAGAAAAACACTGGAAGAGCGAGTTTCTATTGGTCACTATATTGTCTCCTTTTGCATTTTCACTTCAATAACAATTCAGTAGTAACTTTAATGATTGGATGTAATGCAAAAAGGGTTAACTAAGGTACTAGCTCCCTGGACTCCCTGGACAATACCATTTGATGATCTCTGAACAAAAAAACTCAAAATCATCTAGTTCTACAGCCTCGGGCATAATGGCAAACTATAGAATAATACATAAACAAAAGCTACTAATGTTTTATTTTTAGAACTATTGAAAATGGAATTATACAAATTAAAAATATCACCGTTAAATGGAAATATCTAAAATAAAGATCTCTGATTTATCCAACGTGATCTAAATCGTCTTCTTTGCAAGAAATATGGTTCTAGACAACTCGGAAACAGGTAAAAGTAGGCAAAGGATGTATGAAAGAATCTACCATTACAGTGAAAAAAGGAAGGCTTGTCAAAATGATATGGTACAGCACATTTTTTATAGGAATCAATCTCATCGATTTATTATTCAGTTAAATGTATAAATTGTTTCTTCTTGGTGTAATTATTTGTTTGTATTCCTACAGTTAAGACCAGTTTAAAATACATTGGAAATTTTTTAAATTCTATCATAATTAGAACTAAAACAAGACTTAATTTACAATGTTATTAAAGCATACCTACCCTCAAATTAAATTTAGTTTGAGGAAATTACTGTTAATAGCTATTTTTTACTTAAAATAAAATTTATTGTAAAGTTATGTAACTGTGAAGTCTACAATTTTCTAGTTTTGCCGCATCCTATTTATTTTAACCTTTTCATCTATAAAAATAAACATGATTTATATTTAAAAATGCCAATAAAACTTAATATTTTCAGAAAAGTGCAGTTTAGTATAGTTTTAATTAGAATTTGCAAATAAAGGGGAGAAGTTAACGTTCCGAAAAAATTGAAATGCGCACGCGCACTCCTCCATGTAACGGTGGAAACGCTGCCTATGACCACAATAACAAAGATGTCCGCGATGAAACACCGTCGTAGAACGCAGAAGAGATTTTACTGGGATTTCTTGTAGTTGCTGGCGAGGTGTTGGGCCGTAAGTTCGCAATTGTGATATCTATGACTGAAGATGAGCGACGACAGCTTTGTGAAGGTGAAGCACTCGATTCCTTTGGATATCCTCAGTGACCTTATAACGTAAGAGTCATTGCCTCCTTGTTTACGTCCGTGCAGAACTAGGCCAAGTGTTGCTTTGTAGGAGATTCTTGATATTCGTGCCGCCCGAGTCCAAGCAGAACCTGATCAGGATATGCTTTCAAATCGAACTCGCTCATTGGTATTACTTGGACTTCTATGTGGCGAATGACAACAGTTTGAAGGGTTGTAACATTACAGAGTTTGCTACGCATGTGTTTCAGGTAACTCGAGCGTCCTTCACAGCCTGCCAAACTATCTGCGGTGTGTTTCTAGCATATCCCTTCTTTACAACCGTACTGTGAAAATCTTACCGACATAATGGAGGAATGGAAGATGTATAAACAATCTGTACCAACATATGGTGCTATTTTACTCTCAGAAGACTTATCGCATGTACTACTTGTGCAGAGTTACTTTGCCAAATCTTCATGGGGCTTTCCGAAAGGTAAAGTGAATCAGGAAGAGGACCCCACTCATTGTGCCATTCGTGAAGTGCTCGAGGAGACGGGCTTTGATATTTCGAATTATATAGATCCCAATCTCTACCTCGAGTCAATAATTCACGAGCAATTGGTTCGTCTGTATGTGATTATAGGCATTTCTATGACTACAAAGTTTCAGCCACGAACAAGGAACGAGATCAAGGCCTGCGAATGGTTTCCCATTGCAGACTTGCCAAACAACAAGAAGGATAGCACTCCCAAGTTGAAGATGGGGGTGAACCCAAACTCCTTCTTCATGGTACTGCCTTTCATCAAGCGGATCAAAGCCTTGTCTCTTAGCAGTAACACAAAGCCGAAGCGGCACCGCCAGAAGTCTGCCAGTATTAGTGAAGGGGAAAGCATTGCTGCACGGAGTAAGCTTCGACTTAACCAAAGAGCCGATACCGATGACATCAAGTTCATCAAGAAGTTCAGAGAGCGCAAGAACTCACATCCGAAGCGGCAGCTTTTCATCAATTCTCAGGAAGAAGTTGAATTCACTGCACCATCTTGGTTGAATTTTAAATTTGATAAAACGGCCATTATGGAATGCATTCCATAATTGGCATGGCGTTTTACAATTTGTGATATTTTCCTTTGAACCAGCGGTCTTGTCTAAGGTGCTTTCAGTTTTATGTAGTTTTAAATTGATCGTGGAATTGTTTGCAATTGCTAACTCGGATAATTACCATTTTATTGCACTTCTGCAAGCATGTATTAAGGTTTTTATGTTGATGCCATTTTCTCACGAGGTTTGCCATTTTACTTTATTGTACAGCAGAGCGTAAGGTTTTGTTGAGGTCTATGTAAGCGTAGCATGTTAAGGGACACGTCTTTCAGTTGGAACTCGATGTTTGTATGTTACTACAGTATTCTTGTGATTACAGTAATCTTGCATTTGACAACGGCAGAAACGTAGCGGTTACTTTGTTTTAGCACAGAATTTATTTAGATATTTTGTTTAAGCCATTTATATTGCAATTTTATCGCTCTTAAGTTATTAGATGTGCTTTAACGTACTTTTACTTTACTACAAGAAGTTATTCTGTTATTGTACAATTTTGAAGAATAATAAAATGTTTATTTTTATCAATAGTCTGCAGTTTTAGTATAACAGGAAACATGGCCTGTCTGTTATGGGTGCGATAAGTTTGACCTTCAAGGCTATCCGTAGCAAATATTGTAAGTAAAATTTATTTTACTTATTGTCAACATAGAGCCATGGTCGTTTTGTGGATAGGTCGCTAGACTACAAAACCAAGAGCTGCGGGTTCGAATCCCGCTCTCGCCAATTCAATCACTGGCATTTTTATGGCCCAGCTCGACTCAGGCTGCAATAAATGAGTAACCTGGAGGTCAAACTTTTGGGTAATAATAGGCGGTCGGTACGTAGCGCTAGCCACGTTACCCTTGTGTACCATAAGGTCTAGATTGTAGCAGTCCTATTCTGTTACGAGCCCAAAGGGCCTTCAAGGCCTGTTATGGGGAACTATTATTATTATTATTGTCAATGAAACTAAAATGAATCATCGCGCGCCTGCTAAGCGCAATCATGATCATCTCTCACCGCCAATTAATGACGTTCAAAAGCGTTACGCATGGTCTTCTCAAGACTTACTAGCCAACAACAAATATAATCTACCAGCAAGCCTGGAAAATAAACTAACCAATGGCGAATCCTCCAACAACAACGCATCAGAAGTAGAAGATAATACACAATCAGAAACGACAACATCTAACGCAAAAATTCCACCAATCTACTTAGCGAATTCCATCAACCACATAGCCCCAATTGAAGATACAAAAAGCAAAGCAATGGGAGCTTTTTCTACTACATATAATACAATTACACTACGCATCAATCTAACAAAAATAGAAGACTTGAAAATTAACAAAATTCAATATCACACCCACCAAAATCCCAATGATAAACCAATTGCTGTAGTTAAAAACGTTCCATTATCCCTCACTGATGATGAAATAAAAAAGGAGTTAATCAGTCAAGTACCAATAACTAAAATAACACGCCTGTACACAAAAGATAGAAAGCCCCTGTCAGTTTGTGCATTAGAATTAACCAATTACGAACAAGGAAAAATCAATGTTCCACTCCATTGTAACAGTGTCATAGGTGCCAGCAGTATGGCCATATGAAGAACTACTGTAGTTTAACACCACAATGCGTAAAATGCGCAGTGAACCACCTACATACTGAATGTCAGAAGAAACCCAGTGATCCACCCAAATGCCTTAACTGTGGAGGCGATCATTGGGCAAATTATCGCGGCTGCTCTCGCTACTTTGAGCTGTTAAAACAACGTAAAAGAACCCAACCAACTAACTCGTACGTAAACAGCACGCAGACTTTTGCAGACAAACTCAAGAGTAACCTAACTCCTAACACTACTCCTACTCCTACCACCCTAAATACACCCTCAATACCAAACAACATTATCCAAACTCTACTTGATCTCATTACGCCATATCTCAGTCAAATCAAATTCATTATCAACACTCTCCTACCAATGCTCATCAATGGACCATAATCGTAGGAAAACGATACAAAACTTAACCATCCTTAACTGGAACGCTAATGGCATCATCAACCAACGCTCACTACTTATTAGCTTCCTAGCAAGATACAACGTAGACATCGCTTACATAACGGAAACACATCTAGATCAGGCCATCAAATTCCAAATACCAGGTTACAACACACTTCGTAAAGATCGAAACTCCAGAGTACCTGCTGGTGGAGTGGCGATACTCATCAAAAACAAATACGTGCATTCTCTACTCCCCGAAATCCCCAACTTAAAAATCGAGTTGATTGCAATTAAAGCCAAACTCGATGATCATAGCAACATTACAATAATCATTATATCATTAGAGTTTTTGATCCAACGCTGGTTCTTGGAGACCTAAATGCCAAAAACACCCTGTGGGGTTGTAGAGCTTCAAACCCCGAGGGCAACAAACTTGAAAACCTGGCCACAAATAACTCTTTCCAAATTTTGGCACCTAACGAATACACCTATTTCCCGTATCGCGCTGACCACCAGCCTGATACTCTAGACATAGTTCTTCAGAAAAATTTTAATAAATCAATCTACCAAAGAGTCGTAACTGAATTAAATTCGGATCACCTCCCTGTTATTGTATCTTTCACGAACGCTTTAATCATCAAGCAACGCATCCCAAAACTAATCAATGGCAAAGTAGATTGGAACATATTTGAAGATCAGGTGAATAGTAAACTACACTGTCCAACAAGTCTTCAAACTGAAAGAGACATTGATGTAGCTATAAGCCATCTTACCTCAACAATAGAGGAAACTATTATACTTGCCACCACAACAACTCCTAGACGAACTTATCAGACTGACTATAGTCCTCCTAGATACACTTAACCTCAGAAATACCAGTTTAATCCTGTAATTTATTTATTTGAAGTGTTTAGAGATTAATTTGAGCAGTTTGATATAAAGCATTATATAGCTCAGTAGGAAAGTTGCACTCGTAGACTAATGACGTCATACGGTATTTGTACTCCATGTTTCTCTTTGAAATTGATCAAATTTCTCTTGGGAGTTTGAGAAAATGTGACAAGTTTGATATTGATTACTGGTGTGATTTTTTTCCATATTTCATTCCTATTAATAAGACGCGGTCATAAAATTTGAAAGTCCAACTGTAATCGTACCCAGATTTTCTTTTTTTGGATAAAAATACAAATAGCTAGTTTTAACATTTTCTTAACAAATTTGGCACATGGTGTCTGCCTCATTATTTAAAGGAGTATGCGAGCTTCTTTCAGATTGAAACCATCCCTGAGCTGTTCACTTCACCAGTTGTTTCAAATTCATTTGGATTATTTTTGCAGGTTTATACCCACCAAAATTGTCAAGGGTGGGAAGGGGGTGGGCGAAAAAATATTTGATTGTAATCTACACTAACTATGACTTGATAGACTTCAGAGATTTTCCTTTTTGAAAGAGGTTTACACGTTAAGCCTCCACCTCCTTAATGATGAACAAAAGACTATCTGACTAAATCCTTCAGAGCAGAAAGCCGGATTTTTACATCATGCTGAGGCCCAAATCCAAACGAGAATGTATGGAGTCATGAATGGAAACGAAGGCAAATTAAATTCTTTAGAGGAACTACTTGCAGTGGGGATCGCAAAGGCATAACATTCATTGATTTCTTAATGGAACAAAACGCAATAATAGTTTAAAACTAGTGTAATCTGCTGTTAAAAGTGAACTGTTCTTCTTCAAGACAATGCCATGTCTTGGGCAGGATTAGAACAAACACTTTAAACAGCATTGGAGCACCATCTTTATTGTCATGAATTGGGTTCTTGTAATTGTCATCTGTTTGGTTTTCTCGAAGATGCCTTAGGATGGCAAAGGTTTAGAAACAACAATTAAGCGGTATTAAAGTTACCCATTTGTTAAAGAAAATACATCGTGGCGGGTTGGGGGGGGGGAGGAAGAGGAGCTTTGTGTGTCACACTGGAATATCTCTTTGATAAAATATAACAGTCTTGATTAAATTTGATTTATGGATGTGGTATAGTATAGTATAGATGGTGGGGGTGGGGGGGGCAAATAATTGATAAATTTCTTTGTCTGTTAAGGAGAGTTAGACAACAATTCACGCCAGAATAACATTTGTCTACTCAGTACTTACATATTTCTTGTAACCAAACTTATAGAATGGTTTTGGCAGATTCAGGCTCTTTAAACTCTTGCATCCACATGATGGTTATAAGAAATTATAGTCAGTTGTACTAATGATTATTAATAGACAGCGTCTTTTAGGGAAATGGAGGGGGAGTTTAGGATGGTTCAAGTCGAGCAACAGTACAAATGGTGTGTTGTGTACCATGATTCTATAGTCGACTCGTGGGGGAGACAAAATCCATTTGAAAGGGAAATGGGAAATAGAAAACTATTTTTGAATGAAATAGGCGTCTTATTTCTGATTTGTCTACTATCTTTATTCGTAAAATTAGAGTTCACTCTATCGCTTCACTATGATGTCGCTTGCAAGGTAATGATGTCATGGTAGTAAATACAAAAAAAATTTGCCTCAAACGCAATGATGATATATAAGTATCTGTTTTCAAACTGTTTGGAATTTCAGAAGAAAAATCCTCTAAAATTAAGGTATTAGCTCCTGTAATTTAGTTTTTATTCTTGGGTACATATAATATGGGTGGTGATGATTGATCACTGAGGACGTCAGTCGTCTCTTTGGTTGTTACTTTCGTCACTGGTTATTTTGGATTTTTTATTGCATGGTTTTGGGCTTTAAAAGCCATACACTAAGATTTAGACAAACAGAAACCGTCATCTTTGTCAAAAAAATTTTTTTTTTAATTTTTACCACCTAATATGGAATCTCGTGGCTCGAATTTTGCAAGATATGTTTTCAGTTACTTTTGATTTTTTGGACACACACATCATTCGCTTTTTTGTCGTAGTTCTGAGGTACCTTAGTCTAGACCCATCTACTCCCCGTTTGCTGTAGAGTGACCTGTGGGAGGTGCAGTTGACCTGATAGCTACTTCTGTTATCACCTTGCGTGTCATATCTTTCAAAACCGCTGATGTTAGGTTGGAGTTGTCTTGGATGTTGTATAGTTTTGTTGCCTGTTATCTCAAGAATTCCATGATTTTGGAAATTATGAATTTCTGTGGAGGGTCGTGTTCCCTACGAATCATAGAGTGCCAAAGATGCTTGAAACTTCTAGATGAGCTGCGTGAGATCTCATTGATGTTTGATATGTAAACGTAGTTGGTGTTATTTTAGTCTCAAAACGTGGTATGCAGTATACTCCTGGTGTATCCTATGAATAGCAGTTTTGTTTAGTGGGGTATATAGTTTCCACCTCTATCCTGTTTATAACTTTATCCACCTTAACTATTTCTAGATTTGTATTGTATCACCAACGTGTCATTAACCTTTGACACACCACAGGACTGACTGATTTCCCCTTAGGATTCTGGAGCGTTCCCCCACCACTATCACTAGTAGGCAATGCCTAAGAAGTACCAGCTTAATTTTAGTAGTTTTCCTAATATATCTGCTGTAGCAATGGACGAAACTGTAAACATAACAAAAAATAATAAATACAAAATAGTCAACACCAAGATTGCTGTGAGGGAACAAGGACATGTACAAAACAAAAGATAAGTTCTGTATTAGCTAAAATTCTCCATTCTTCTCTTTGCTTGCCCTTCTCAGCCATATCAAGGACGAATTGTTCCGATAACTAAGAGGCAAAATCTACGGAACTCGTAGTCGCAAGTGAGAGGCTGAAACCCTATCGGAAGCCTTCTTTAAAACAAAAATAAGATAAAAATGATGATTCTTGAAAATGAAAGCAGAGGTTGCTATATACACCACAAACTTAGACTTGCAAATTTATTGTTAGCAACATCTAGCACGTACCGCATAATCGCGCTTCATTCAGGATACGTTGCATCATCTCAGGAAGCTAACCTTAATTGTGTTGCATAGTACACATTGTGCATTGCATTAATAATTCGTTACGCAAGTCTAGTGCAATATTTACAATAAATTAATAATTTAAAGCTCCCACATGAATGAGAAGCTGTTAGTCGGTGTTAAACATGCATTGGATTTTGCTACTGTTCTCTTTTCAACTCCTCTGTACCAAATTTAACAGGATAGTCGTAAGGTTTCAAATCGGAGCTGTAAGGAGGGTGGTCTGTCATCCATTGCATTTACTCTAATTTGGGTCACTGTTGGGGGCATAGGGGTGGATGTTTGAAGAAGGAGCATATCGTTGTTTTGGTCTATGGCCAGTTTTCACCTTTACCAACAGATATAATTGCAAATTGCACCTTTGTGATACTTTGCCACTTTATACCTCCTCTTTGAAGTCTAATCACACCTCAATATTCGGTGCAAAATTTACCTTTTTTCGTGATAAAAAAAAACCCGTTTTTGCATGACTTGGAGGTTGTTGATGTGGGTTTCTGTGGCCTAGTCCCAAACTGGAGCCGCATGCATTATAGGGAGAATTGTTGTTAGTTGATAGTAGGCTCCTGTAGTGGAGAAGAAAACTGGGAGCCAACCTATCGACTTGCGCTTTCCAGGTTAGTTTCCAATCAAGATTTAGTTTCCTCCTTCTGGATCACCTCGCCAATGAAGTAGTTTGCAGGTTGAGATAAGACCACTGAACCTGTTTTTTGCATTGATGCTTATCCTCCAACAGCTGCATCAGTTTGCAGAAGGTCCAGTTCTTCCTGTAATCTTGTTACCACAGCTGGTCTCAGCGAGGACGTCGTCGGCAAGTCCCAGACGTTCCGGTGAGGAAGGACTGAGTAAGCTGAAGCATTGGCAGCGAGATTACGGTGGGGACCATTTTATACACAAATCCGTTGTGCTACCTCTTGTTTTGAAATTTACTTCTTGGTGTAACTCTGTGCTGCGTTTTACTACAAGAATTAATTGAAGATCTTCGCCATCTATCTTGAGGACTATTGGCCGATAGTCTGAGGAGAACGTGTCTGATTTACTAGGTATACGAAATATAATGATGTTTTTCACCTTCTAAAGCCTCGTAAAATGATGGAGTGCCTTACCCAGCTTGATCCATGTGGTCGTGGGGCTCATGCCTTACGAAGCAGTCGACGTGATTGAGGTGGTCAAGCTTGGTATCGTTGTAGCTGAGGTTGTACTGACGTTCCAAGCTGTTAGTGAAGGCTTCAGAGAAACGGTTAGTAGAATTCTGACCATCTTCCAGAAGCTGTTACCAGCCACGTGGTGCTTTGTGACGACAGTCTTGACTTCTACAGTGATTCTGAAGCGTTCAGGGATCTCTGCGTGATCCATCGCGTCTAGTTCTTCTGTAGTACTTGCTCTTTCAACTCAGAAATTGGTGGGTTGGTGGCGAAAAGGATGGATTTTTGGATGGAAGTGGTGGGAGGTGTACCACATCTTTCAGGTCTTCGCTAGGGAGGATATAAGTAGATGTTGCTGCTCCAATATTGTTGCAAACTAAGAATTTTCTGCGCGGAGGTTTCACCTCTCTGGGTCTGCTTTGAGTAAACTCCGCCTTCCCCCCCCTCGTTTGATCGAATAATAGCTACGCTAACCGCTTTATCTAGTGATATGTCAATTTTTTGACTTGTAGAAATCTTCCGTACCCACAGTTTTTTATTGGTTTTACTTTGGTAGGTTTGAATAATTATTTTTTTCTATTCTCTAGAGCAAGGAAGGCTTAGAAGATCATCATTAATTTTACTTTTCCTTTGTCTTTATATGTTCTGTTATAGTTTCCAATTCTCTTTGTTTTTATCTTTTTTTATCACTTGCATTATGAACACAAAAGGTCCAATATATGTTCCTATGAATGGTTTTGTTTGAAATCTTCCATCTCCCCTTCTGTATTTCTAGAATCTACGATGCTTATTGGCGATACAATGTTTGTTATGGTAAACTTTTTAAAAGGTTATTCTGCAGTAACATCTTTGTTTACTAGATCTGATCAGAGTAATATTAAATATAATTAAATACTAGTGTCTTTTTTGGTGAGAAAACAAAAGAAGCCCAAGAGATGTCAAAAAAATAGTAACGCCACAACGCACTAAGGTTGAGATCAGGTGTTTGTTCTTACAGATGGCGTCGTCGCCACTATATGTGCAGAGGAATAACTTTAAAGATAATAAAGCTTTTAGCTGTCAAAAGTAAATATATTAAGACTTTGGAAGAGTTTGAAATATATGTAAATTGTACTTGTATCGAGAAGAGTTCATATTTAAAGATGGCACATCTAAAGTAGAAACGGATTTATTATATTTATTATATGTGTTAAAATATTGCTAACAGATTCTTTATTGTTACTAAACTAAGAAAATAGAACGTTCCATCTAAATGTTTTTACTGGGCATTGAAGTTTCTGCGATTTTTTAATAACTTTTTGAATTAAATCATCCAATGACTATGCGTGCTGGTTTAATATAGACTTTTCAATTCTGTATTGCTGATTACGTCACCAAAAACAAATGTGTTTAGTGTTTTGTGCGTAAACATATAAGGTATCCCTCGTATACCAAAACTTCCTGGCATAAAGAACTCATTGAAGGGGCCGTTTATGGGTGTTGCTGAAACTGTGCTATTTATTTGAGATAACTCTTAACTACCGACGAAATGAAATGATAACGAATAATCGATTCATAAAGAGATGTGTTCTGGGTGGCTGATATCCACGAACCTCCATCCCGAAGTTACAAAACGTTAAAAAATCATTGCAGGCAACCATAAACGGCATCGAGAGTGCGAATTACGTTCATGTTCGCAAGTTAAATTAATTTGCTCAACGGCGTCGCGTCGAAAACTCCACGGCCGTGTCCCGGTGTGAACGCGTCTTTCGCGGGAAGTGGAGGGGATGGCTCCGTGATCCAGAAGAATTTGTGGCAGTGTGTGACGGTGGGTGCTGGTGTGGAGTTATCATGGCGGCACCGTTGACAGCCGAGCAAGAAGTAGTAAGTCGCTCAGTTCCACGTAACGTCCGGCGCGTCCCGTAAATGGAAAACTGCGCTACCCGGGGCAGCGCTCCGGCCCCGGTAGCCGGCGGCGGTCCGCGCGACGGCGGCCCGCCGCGGCGGCAATTCGCACGCCGCGCGGCCTACGCAGCTTCGAAACTTAATTCCTGTGGGCGAAGGCGCCGCGTTTCCTGTGCTCCGCACTCGGGGCCCCGCAGGGCGCCCGGCGCCCGCCGCTTTTCCCGCGTAAACATCGATCCCGGCCGGCGGCGCTCCCGCATCGCCCATCGCCTACCTGTAGATTGTGAGCCCGTCGTAAACAAACGCCGGATCCGGCGGAAAATCGCGAAAATGCGTGCGATCGGATCGACCGCGCGCGGCATTCCTCCGCGGGAATCTTTAAGATTGCCATCTCCCGATGCAATCGATTACGCGCTCGAAAGCGAAAGCCTTCGGAACCGCCGAGATTTACAACTTCAGTTGTCGCTCCATTTGGCGGAATCGAGAGTGTTTTGTTTCATGAGGAACAAAACCTCAACATCTTGTACAGGATGAGTCATTAAAATGCACATTGCAGTTTTTAATTGCTTTAATTATTAACAAAAAAATTGGTTTGCTTTACACTTCTCATTTGTAGCTACCGGAAAGTCCCACCGTTTCGTAATTTTCATTGCTCAATAGAACAGATTAGGTTTTTCTGCTGAATTTGAGGAAAAACATGTTATTGTTTGCGTCATTGTTTATTTCTGATCGATCTAGTAATTGTTATAAATAAATCTACATATTATAGGCGATTAATTGAGGATCCATTCATAAACCAGCCTTAATTGGATTTTTAATAACCTAATTTGTAGAAATTTACGCTTCGTAATTTACAGAATAGTAACAGCTGCCGCTGGAATGCTTGTAGGTTTGTTTGGGCTCACAAGGTCGAAATAACACAAGGAGTCTGCGAAATTTTGAGTACAAAATAAACTAAATGCATCGAGCTTTGACTCTTTTATGTAGATATTGGCGTATTTTATCGACTAGCGGTCTTGGTTACGTTCGGATCCCCTCCACTCGGATCGGGTTGGTCTTCATCCAATCACTGGAGTTGCCGCGAATTCTAAATTTGAGAGTAACAGCACGTTCGTGTCGCCACAGAGTGTTGATGAGTATTTATATTTTCTATAGCGAGTCAAATTATTGCCGATAAATGTTCGCCCCAAAAAATAAAGGACTTAGACGAGTGTTATAAGTAAATTATGGTGCCTAACGCAAATTTAAGGTCGTCGAACTTCCTAGGATTGCAATGAGAGTCTTAGGAGTTACAGTTCTCTACTAATGAAGGATATCGTACCAGAATCATTGTACAGTTGATGGAGTTGTGGAGATGGGTGAATTGTTGTGCCCAATGCGTCACTTGTTTGAGGCCATCAAAAACTCGATGGAATCTCGCGATAACGTGCGCCATTGTCTAAAAAGCGACTCGTGAACCATTCGAGGACCCTTTGCTTCCCAAATTTGACAATTTTAATCAACGTTGAAATGCGTTCCAATGCTAAAGGCGGTCCGAGTGCTGGTGTTAGTTTCACCTTGAACCCTTGTGAGAATTCTTGAACTTTCTCAGCAACACTTTCTTCCATTGCGACAATCTCGAAAGAACTCTTCGCATTATAAACACATTTCAAATTCCACGAAGCTTGCGGACGGTTTCTGCAAAACTTTCTCCGCATTTGCAATGAGTTTCTATATTATGACAGGCCACTTCTTCGCGCAGCGTTCACTGAGTTTTACTTAATCCTATGAAAAGAACGCGCAATTTGAATTTGGCGCTCTTATCTGAGAAGTGGACTCTTAAAGCCAACTTCATCCTTCTTTCACCCCTTGTACCCTTTCGGGTGTCAGATTTGAGTTAGGTCTATTTTATTCATCCATCCATCCTTTCTTAATCTCTTTTGTTTTGCCCCTTTCTTCTTGGCCTTTCTCTTCTTCATTAATCGGAATAAAACAGCAGAAATAAGGCAGTTAATAGAAGTTGAATTCGAATAGGAAGGTAAATAGACTTCTAAACCGAGGCACAGAGGTAGGACCAATCTTGATGAACCCTCCATTAATGTGCTAGGATTTTTCACGTGGGATACACCTTTGTTCTAGCAATTAGCACTTGAGATGGGGAATGATCAATAACGTCTTCATCTTCTCCATGAATATGATGTAAGGCGATGTCTCCAAAAATTTCTTTTCTTTTCGCATTTCAGATTTTTTCTAGAAGAAATATGAGGACGATCAGTTTCGGGTCCGATTTTTGACAATGGGAATTGTATTTTGATTTTTGATTTGAAATCGAGTATGGAAGAAGCCTCTCGATTGTCTTTGCTTCTGGAAGATCAAGTTGCAGATGTTCTTCTTTGAGTTGGTTAGGATTTCAGTCAGACCACCCATAAAATTCTAAAAAGTCTGTATTTATATGAATTTTTCGAAAATGTGGATCTTGGGCGAACATCTACTGTTTATTTGTTCCATTTTAATCCAAATTAAAGCAAATTACTGGTCATCTGCCCTTTGGAGTCCAAAATGTCCGCATTGGTCTTGTGTTGTACCTCTTCTAACCATTGCAATTTTTGATTTGGATTTTTGTTGACCATCCTGAAGTCTGATCAAACGATCAAAATTCTTACCGAAAAACATATCGAGTCTCTAATGGTCAAATTATCAGAAGGGAACCTCAGAAACCTACGAGTTTGTCTTTTTGTTCGGTGTCCGCGGATGAGGCGCTCCCAATTAGACTTTTCCCTCCGCCCGAGATGTAGGCGTCAGTAACAGGAAACCGCGGAAGTTTCGGACATGTGTTGCGGGGCCTTCGCTCGTCGAAAATAGACCGGGCCTGAGAAACGCAATTTTCGCGAGTTCGATTCCCAGAACACCACGCAGGACGCAGGAATGCACCAGAGATTGGAGAGAAACCACAGCCCGAAGGCGCAGTATTGACACGACGTTTCCGTCAAAATTTCCTGCCGATAGTGCGTGTCGTCAGATTTCCTCTTTCCGGAATGCGGTCGCCTAGGTCCAACAGCACTGAAATTAGCTAATTGGTACCTTGGGTCTCCCCAGTCTACGACACTGACGATGGAGAGAATTGAATTCTCGGCTTGTTTGACAAATTACCGATATTGTACAAGGCGATCCATTAAGTTCAGCGTTAAACTTTTTTTCAAAGAAAAGGGATGACGTAAAATATCGTATATATCAAGGAAGCCGTGCATTCATGGTGCGTGTCCACAACTCAAGATGGCTCTGTGATGTGTAATTTCACAGAGAGCAATGCTGGTTCTGTCAGCCACCGTACAGCATGGTAAAACAGCATTCGTATATCAAACTAACCGTTCTTCGTGGCAGAAATACCAGTGAATTCCACAGAGTGGCATACCGAACAGGTTTCAACAAGGACGCGAAGCAACCAGCGACTGGCAGCGATTGGCAGCGATATGACACAGTCATGTGCAGTAATTGATCACCTGATGGACACGGACAGAAGACGGATGCTGTTTGAGTTAGAGAGAGAGATAGTGGCATCGAGAAATGCACCACCCACAGAATTTTATGAAATGATCTTCATAAAGTTGCATCGAAGCGAGTACCACATGTACTCATGGAAGTTCGAAAGTGGATGCGAAATCCAGTATACTGCGATCACCTAGTGCGCTGGCTGTAGGACGGAGACCATTTCATTTGAAGAAGAAAACAACATACAGGATCATCAATAAGACACGGCAGTTGACTGACAACTGAGTTACCATCGTTCCCTGTGCAATTACAGAACACCATATAGATTTTATTGAGGCATACGATATCTTTTGATGCCATCTCTTATCTTCTTCTTTCTTGTTTTCCAATTATGCGTTGCAGCGTTGGGACCTCTATCCATTTTCTGTTACTATTTAGATATTTTGTTATATTTTCTATTTCGCTTATCATTGGTTGTTGCTTTAAATCGTCTCTTATAATGCTGTTCCTTGTTCTATCTCTCTTTCTTTTTTCCAAGACTTCTTGCGGGTACTTTATTTGAAATGTAATTATTTTTTTTAATTTATGTTAAGCATAGTCCACGTCTCTGATCCATAGAGTAGTGGGAGGACGTATCTAGTCTATATTTTATTTTATTGATGTTTATTGCCATTTCCTTTTCCTCCAGATTGTGCTTCCATTTGTTTAGGTTATGGTAATGTCCTAGTCTTGTTAGTCTGACTTTGTTTTTACACTTTTTGATTATGCTGTTCATATACACCATGAATAGCAATTGATTAAGGTTGTCCCCTTGTTTCACTCCCTTATCTAATCTAAAATCTTGTGACTTGCTCATTAAGCCTTACTACTTCCATTATAATTTAATTATTTGCAGTAATTTTTGGCTTGTCTGCAATTCCTCTAGTATCATCTATATTTAGTGTCTTGGTACATTATCAAATGCTGTTTTGAGGTCTAGAAATGTCAGGTATATCTATTTTTATCATTTTCTCTAATAGTATTCTCTTCGTACCTACGTGGTCTTGTAGTTCTTTTCCTGGTCGAAGTGCAGCTTGTTTTTTCTCCAGTTTGTGTTCTATTTCGTTTCGTAGTTTCTTCTTTATAATTTTGAAGTACATTTTTAGTACTACGGATGGCATATTGCCCGGCAGTTGTTTCGCCTTTTTATGTATTGGAACTATTATATTTCTTTTCCAGTCTTTTGTGGGGTATTTCGTCTTCTCCTGGAACTTTTTAATTCCGTGTCGTTGTTACAGCCATTCTTACTTCTTGAGTTATTCAATTTTCGTCTTCTTCGTTTCCGTATTCTAGTGTTTCTGGTTTTTCTTCTCTTTCTATCTAGTTCTTCTCTATTTTGCCGAACTTTCTTTAACATTTTCTCTTTTGCTTCCCTCCTTTGTGTGTAGTTTGTTTTGTTTTTTTCTGTATTTGATCATTTAAATCTACCCCTTGCTTCTTTTCTCTGTTTGATTTTTATTTTCACCTCTTCATCCACCAACTACGTTCTCTTCTTGTAGTTTTAGACTGTTTGCTATTCTTCCCCTTTTGCATGTTTTTTAGTGCTGAAATTTTCACGCATATATTTGAAATACACTTTCTTTTTTACTTCCAGATTAACAGTAAGTATTCTGGATTCTACTGATTTCCAATGTGACACTTTTGTTTCTAGTTTGTTGCACAGTAATTTCTGAGTACCTGGGAGTCTATCCCTTGTCCAAGGTCTTTATTTCGTTTCCTTTTACTGTAGTTTTTGCTATTCTTAGAATATGCACCTTATATGTTCCATATCTTCTGTTATTTTTGCTTCTTTCCTTGCAACGGATGTTATGTTTCAGGTACCGAATCGTATTCTATTTCTCGCCTGTTGTCTTCGCATAACAGTGACGTAATTTTAAAAAGATTTCCTTCTGAAAAGACTTCCGTCGCAGTTGCGGATGAAACGTCAAGAGTTTCCGAACTTCGACCACGGCTTAATCAAAATAGAATTTAATCGAATCGAAAAATGTATTGACATTAAAGAATACTTTTTGCTGATTGAAGTCGCACTTAAAAATTGTTTGGTTTATATATTTATTTGATGCGCCGTGAAAATATTTGCGCGCACGCCCCGACCGCTTATCAGATTGTCGCCTGTTAAAACACGTTGCTAAATGTGAAACACCTAGGTATCGTAAAAAGTCGTAGCCGAGTGTTGTAAGCAAATTAGAGCTTACACCAGAATCAACGTCATAAAATAACTTGCGAGCGTACAAAAGCATTCAACAAAGTCGCAATTTAAAGGGTTGTTCCAAGGGGCGTGGGGTTTGTAGATGATACCCCATTCTATAAATCAACCAATTCAAGTGCGTCAACGTACTAAACTATTGCCTACTTTCTGATTCTTCCTCGTATATGCTAAATGTTCACGGCATAATTTCTCGCGCTGCTGATGTCGAAACCCATTTTCGAACGGAATGCCGAACTAATTGTGCGGTGAAATTTCATTTTTGCGGTGTGTGCAGCTTCGCAGAAGTGACTAAGACTAGTCTGCACTAAAAAGGAAATGTAAGCATGCCCTTGGGAGTAATTTATGCAGATCTTAATTAGCGATCAGTTTCGGCCGTGTATAATGCAGCAGATCGAACAAAGGTCCTCCGGCGAACAACCAAGCACTTTTAACATTTACCGCGTTTTTGTGCGAAAATGTGGCGTCATCGATGCAAATGCATGTCATTTGTTGCATTTTCTATTTTGTTTCAATCATTTGAAAAATGCGCGTTAGTCTATCACCACATTTTTGTTAATAATTAACTCTGGCTTAGAATGATTTAGTTGCTGTTGTATCTTGACTTATGATTACGAAATTTGTCAAAAATTAAACAAGAAATTTTAATGTGGAATATTTGGAAATATGCAGGGTAAAATGTTAACTTAGGGTCAAACTTCAGGGGACGGTTCCCGAAGAACAGGAACAAAAGAGTTCCTATAAAGGTACTTGGGTATCCAAAAACTGAGGGTGTTCCAGTATAGTCCAGAACAAAGTGGGGCACCTGTATGGGGATGGTCCTTGTTCTGAAGCAGGATAACGCCTCGAATTGTCTAAGCAATTTAAGCAACGAGGATATTCTCCTCAGTCATACTGGCCCTCAAGCGAGCTTGGCGTCCTTTATTTTCAACTGCTTCTCGTCTCCCCAAAAATTGTTTGTCACGCATACACTCCAGTTTTTTTGAGATTTTGGAGATCTTACTTCCTCTGTCGCGAAAAACTTGCTAATAATTCATTGTGTAACGGATGAATCTATCTCTTCAACGGCCTTTCTTCTTTGACATCACGGCCTATAAAAAATCGGTTGATATTTGATTCACTCTCGTATGTCTGGAAATGTACAATGAGTCCTATATACTAGATCATTACATCGCATTATATTACGCAACACCATACCGTTTATTTGTCAACAATAAAGTAGGTGCCTCCATCCGTTTATATGTTGTGAACTGTTATTGAGATACTAATGAACGTTAACACTAAAGGAGCTCAATCAAGCATTATCCACGTGACCTGTTGTAATGCCGGCGATACACCTTCGTACAATAAAGATGAGTTGACCCAGGGACTACAGATAAATTGGTCTGTTGAGGTGTTATGGGAGAAGTGGTTCAGTTAAGTGGTAACCAAGAATTCTAGACTAAATATTGATGTTGTTGCTGATGCCGAACTGCAACTGTTCTATGCGTATTTTACATAGCCCACATATGTGTAGCTTGATGATGCCATCTTTACCAAAGGAATTAACGACAGGAACCTCGTAATGGTAGTCATTATCATCATGCGTCAGCTCGAAAGTCCTTTGAGGCCCATGCCTTTTTCTATTACTCTTTTTTATTCTATTCTTAGTCTGTGCTTCCCAGTTGGTAATTTTTAATTCTCGGAAGTTTTCTTTCACACGCTCCCATGCTCTCTTGAATTTTCCTTTTCTTGTTTTCCCATGCATCTTTTGGAATGTAACGTTTCTTGGTACTTTGATGTCCTCCATTCGTAATACGTGACCTAGCCACTTAATTTTTGCATGATAGAGGGGTTCTTATACAGATTTTAAGATTATCTCATCTTCACTTCTTTATTCTTAGGTTTCTATTTGTTATTTTTACCAGATTTCTTTTTCCATTGTCTTTTTCTTTTGATTCCTCTGCCTGATTCGTTATCTATGATCCGTCCGGCTGTTTCTTCTTCTTTGGTACGGCCAATTTAATTCTTCACCACTTCTTGTTATTATGGTGCCATGCGAGTCTTTCTCCTTCTATAGTTATTTTTTAGTAACCTATTTTAACCCTATTCCCTTATTTCTTTCTTCTTTTGGTATGTTTCGTATATGTGTTTGTATATTTTAATACCTTTTTCTCTTCCTAGTAGTTCATATCCATATTTATTATTTCTTTTTTCCCGTAATACTGTGCTCTTGTTATTGTTGCGATTTCCAGCTTATCTAAAATTGGCTGTTCTAATCTGTTCTTAATTTGACTCCTACGTTTTTCCTTTTCTTGTTTCTTAAATTTGTTTTCTAGTTTCTTTAATCTATTCTCAATTTGTTTGTTTTCCTGTTTCCATTTTCACTTTTGCTTGGTTTTTCTAGATTTTCTTCTTTAATCCTTCTTTAGTTCTTTCTGTGCTTTTGTTTATTTCCGTTACCCTCTCCTGAATTCCCTTCTTTACTTTTGTCGAATTTATTTAAATTTTGTTTAAAAGCCAATAAATGTTTTTCCCATTTCTTTTGACAAAATCCACTTGCAATAGTTGCTGTGCATTTTGCAAGTGTTAGAAATAGCAACGGTTCTCATGTAAGATACTCAACACAGTCACTTGATATGCACAACGCTGGCGGGCTGCTTGTATTGGGCTTATGCTCAATGTCTCGCTTAGAACATGTTTACCCATTTTCGTATTTGGTAAAAACGGTGCAAGACGCAAAGAATATTGTACATAGCCTCAGTCTCCTCTAAAATAAACACTTTAAAATCTTACACTTCTCTCACTGTTCAAAACTTTTTACAAAGTTTTGTGATGAGATCGCTACTACCTGCCTCGTCTTATTGACATTAATTTGGCAAGTAAGACGTTCAACACATTACCTGGGCTCGTTTATCGACGTCTAACTCCCAACTAATTCAGCTATTGAAGTCGTCCTTGTCGGCGCACTGTACAATCTCTCATCGGATGACAGGCGACATCGCGGCCGCAAATTTTCGTTACATTAAAATTTGCTTAATATTTTTGGGATAGACCACAAATTTGTAAAATCAAGTATAATTGATGACGATGTTGAAAAAGGATATATTTGGTTCAAATACCAGTAGTCAATCCTGCAAATTCACAGTCAAATAATTTTTCCTTTTTGTTATATTAATTTTTTTTAATGATAGTACTGCAATGTTTTCGCTTTCCACAGTGGTGAACAACCCGTGTAAATTTACTTAAACGACTTAACATTGTTTATGTACACAATTAATAACGTGAAATCACACTGTATTTATCTGTAACACTATTTATGTTGCACTTGCTTCGCTTCTGGAACTTGAATCGACTTCCAGGGCTGCCTTGCTGCGTGATATTTGAGCAACTCAAAACCGATTCCAGAATGTATGCAAAGTTTCTCGTAAACATGTGGCAATTTCCGATCGTTCGAGTTTCGGGCCTATACACGCAGCGTCGCGGGATTCTTGGAAGAAATTTGCTTCGTTGATGCGTGACGTCTATTGGGGACGATCGGAAATTCTTTACAGCACCATGAAAAAGTGAAATGCTTGGGCATGATTTGACCATTACTCAGCAAGAAAGAACTGCTAGAATACAGAAACGTTTCCATTTGGTTGTAGCCAGAAATGCGTCCTGCATATCAGTTGGACTGTAATCACCGACCAAAAATATTTCTGGCGCTAGCATGCATTTCACTTCTAAATAGCAGCAGGACTCTGTTACGTTAAGCCGCGTTTGCGTTTGTGCCGCCTTACAAATCGTGAAGTAATCCGCGGCCAGTTTATCTCAATTGCAGTGACTCATGCCCGCGCACCGGAACGCTTCCAAACGATGACGCTTTTCACCTGAAGTATGACGCCGATCGTCCGGGGACCGCGCGTTTAAATGCAACCGATCCTAAGTAGGTATCGCGTTTCTTTGCTACTTGATGCATGATCCCTCGGCCGGGAGCTGCTTTCGAAACCATCGCTCCTTATATGATAAACTGTACGTCTCTCTAGCCTACATGCTGTAAATGTCAGGGAAGGCGTTGCACAAACGACGTAAGTAATTGTCTGAGCTGCGAGTAGAAGACACGGAGTGGTTTATTCAAATTTTCTACGTTTAAGTAGGAAAAATATAAGAAATAGATGAGCTTCTTATAGTTGTGAGGGTCTATAGGGCGGACAAAATATAAGTGGTTTATTTCCTAAATATTTTTGGCCTAAAACAAAGCACATTAATATTTTTATGCCTAATCGTTTCCTTAAAGTCTGAAATTATGCTTTAAATATAATCATCTTTTTGTAGATGCCGGGAGGGGGGAGGTATGCTTTTTTTTTAATCCCTCAATTGTATTCGATTTGGTATCTTAAACATTATCCTTAAGATACTTCTAGAAAAAAGTCAAAAGCAGTTATCTTGGAGACCAAATCACAACATCAAAAATGGGAGATTAAATATCATCGTCTCTTTCGTCGCGTGGTATGTCGCACCAACTCGCTGAAACCATGGTTTATCAAGTTCTTCAGTCTCCTGTCATATTAAATAAAACTTCTTAGTAACGATAGGAAAATTTCCTGCTTCGTTATTAAAAAAGTATTCTCCAAAAAGATCCCTGACCAAACTTTCTTTAATACCCAGCCTTAATTTTTGAAAATGAGCACTCATTGATGAACTTCTTAGGTAACGTTTTGACAATACACACGCGCTGTGCAATCGTGAAACGCTCCATGATTAACTTGCCATATGCTCTCTACAAAATCTCGACATCATAACTTCAATAACAAGATATACAAATTATATATTGCCCACCCTGTATAATTTAAGAAATTTGCTTTGCAAGTTAAACTCTTTAATTTAAACTCAATAAAATGTGTTTGCCACAGGAATAGTTGTGGGAAGTTATGTTATTCCAAGTGGGTTTTCTTTACAATTTGTATTTCTGAATAAAAGTGGCGTTATGGCTATTTTAAGAGTTTGTTGGAAAATTAAGGACAGAAATAGTTCCTGCAGTCACTCCTGCATTTTAACGATATCGCGAAATAGATTTAGTATTGTCGGTCAAATAAGAAAATAGATTCATCCATCTAGACTACGTTGGAATTGATTTTCTTGATGTGGGAGATGGGGCTAAATTTGGTTAAAATAAAATCATAATGGGTTAGTGCGTGGGTCATACGAGTAAAGATAAGAAATTGTTTTGTGGAAATAAAAATTAATAAAACGAATTCTGCTATTAAAAAATTGAAGATAAGAAAATATGACAATGGAGTTACTGTTTAGATTGATTTACAATTATAAAAAATCAGAAAGGTTAATCAAGAAGAAGGGATAAGAACAGAAAAATGGGAAAGTCAAAAGGGCATCGATAAATATGAGGACGTTCACCGGCAAGATGAGAGATTGGACCAATGGAAAGATTAACCAAGTATGTGGCATGCAGTACCATAGATACAGTGATGTGTGATAGAAAATGGACAAAGATTTTGCGCCTTATAGGGGGGTATAGAAGCCAATTATGGCAATAAAGTTGTCTCTTAACCAATGACATTGCCTATCAGTACTGTAGAGCTCATATTGTAAGGGTGTTGCGTTAGTGTAATAACATTAGACAGGCAAACAGGTCATCTTATTTTGAACAAAATGCCTACAAAAGGCTCTGTCTGAATTTGGAAGATTTTTTTAAATTAAATTTGTGGAAAATATTTGGAATTTCTAGATGCAAGATTAGTGAAGATGAAGTATTTAGCATATAGCTGCTGAGCTAAGAGGATTGGGAGATCTAAGAAGAATGAAAAATGATGGATTGTTGTTTCAGCAGGAGTTGCTAATCGTTCTGGAAGAACTAATAAAACAAAGATGTAATTATTGAATTAGATGAGAAGATTACAGAATACTTCTTGGACAACATGATGATCAAGCATTGATTGAAAAACAATCAGAAGCCTAGCAGTCCAAGAAACTCATTTTAGATGTGAAAAATAATGATTATAAAGCCGTTAAGAAATTATCGGTGGAGATAAGTAAAAAATTTAAACTTCGTTATGTGTGGTTATCATGGTGGCCGCAATATAAAAAGATCCATGAAGAGAAGGAATTGGATCCGTCAGAAAAGTTCTAGTATTTAGTTCAAGCAATGGAATCTCCAACCACCAAAACTTACGCTACAATAACTAGCTATCCAATAACAATTGGAGTCCTACAGAAAAGATTTAGTAACAAGATAATACCAATCGAGATTTACGTGAGGAAATATCGGCCATGATTGAGGTAGTCAGCACAGGCGAAGAATAAAAATATCTTGTCAACTGTATGATCAATTAGAAGTACATGTTCAGACAATAAGAACTTTGGGAATTGAAATCGAGGGCGATGCTGCTTTTTTGTACTCACTAACCGGTGAGTAGAAGGAAAGTTCGGGAACGAAGACTTTGATGGTGAATACGTGTGAATAAACTCAAGAAATTCTTGAGAAAAGAAGTTGGTAGAATGAATGGAGCAAATTACTGAAAATTTAGTTAATAAAAATATTCTTCACAAGGCAGTTTGAGAAAGTAGAAAGGATTGGAGCTAAGACCGCAGAATTCCAAGAAATTTAGCACGGAAGATTAGACCAGAAAAAATCAACTAAGCCATGTTGTTTCAAATGGTTGGGAGCAAATTACACTGCTCGCTACTGTAAATTCCAAATTAATATATTAAACATGCAACCGTAGACATTATGCAATTCGATGTGGATAATTTGGGAGTCTTAAATCTAAATACCTAAGTGCACTTGAACAGTCTTAGTTATGCTAAAGCTAAAGCCTACAAAGGACATGCTTGGACTCAAGTCTCATAATGAAATGGAACCGTTTCACAAAGATTTTGGACAATACAACGTTACCCAGAACCATAATGTCTGCAATATAGCAATGAATAATTTCTTCATCGATTTAGATGATTTCCTGCAAACTGCAAAATTGATGGTTATTATTATTATTTATGTGACACTAACTTAGTTTGTTTTGCTTCCGGTACTTGATCTTCTACTCCCTGGACCGCTGAGTGCCATTTATGCAATTCACACCTGTTTTGGAGCCCACAACAGGAACCATCTGGTAAAAATTTCCGCAGTGTTCGAGTCCTCTCAGGCGAGTAAGCAATGCGGCTGCACGCTTGGAAGGCATTATGTTCGCCACTCGACCGTGACGGCTCGGCGACGACAAGAAAGGCGACTTCAGTATTAGCTCCAGACTCCACATGTCGGAGCCCTTGTGGTGGTAGCGTTCGGAAATTCCTTACACTAAAATTAAATAGTAATGAAGAAGTATGGAGAATGCAAACGGTTTAATCGTAATGTATGTTAAGCCGAAAATGCTTGGTATAAAGGATCCGTTTAAAGTTAAAACGAAGATTGAAGAGCTTGAAGCTTGAACCAATCTGCAAGGCACTGAAGATGGAAGACTCTTAAGTTATCTGAGCTATGAACTAATCAATTAGCTAAGCAAAGACTCTTAACCACAACGAAGAAACTAAAGGGAGAAAACTGATGTCATGACACCCGCAAAGTTTTTCAGATGATAAAAATTCATTAAGAAAACGGAGACTACTTAAGGTTTTTGTGGTGGAATCTGAACACTGAGATAGAGTTTTTTTAGTGCGAACTGTAGTTCATTCCTGCTTTGGGATACTTTAAATTATCATTTTAGTATGATGAAAGAACAGTACTGAGAAATTTTTTACGTGAACAACGAGACGACCTCAATCTCTGGTTACGATGAAGTCGTATGAGATAATGGGCAATCACTGGAATCACGAAAATTATTTCGTGGTCGGGCTACGTAGTAGCTGTGGATGTCTGTGACTGATGTGGAACTGAAAACCAAACTGTTGTAATGACTTTAGGATATAGAATTGAGTTTACTGTTCCAACAACAGCTATTTTGAAAATTCTTAATTCACTATTTAAGGAATTAGACAATAGAATGACAAAGTTCCTGAATATATAACGCAGGAAAAAAAGAAGTTTATTCGATTAATTCAAGAAGTTAAGATTTCACGCTGCATGACAATACGAACTATGAAAAATCTATACTTACATATATTTTCAGACGCAAATCAGAAGGCTTACGCTACTTTTTCGTATTATTACTGCTGGAAATTAAGTTAATGTACAAGTAATTCAAGCAAACTCTAGAGTTGCATCAGGGATAGAAGCCACCATTATAAAACTAAAGCTATTGGGGCTTGACTATTAAATCATATTAAAACAGCTATTGGAGTTCCGAAAATCCCTGTTTATCGTTGGACGAAGTTTATTGGGTTAAGAAAGGTGATTCTCGGGAAACATTTGTTGGAACTCGCACTGGAGAGATCTCTAACATCACAAACACTGCTGAAGATTTGTTTCAGGAGAAATTAACCCAGTGGATTTCCTGTGATTACACGGTTAAGGCGCTGCTAACAGAAAACAGTGGGAGGAGACACGTCGGACTTCACAAAGAAGAAAGTTTTTGATCAATGCAGAAACCTCAGTAAAATTTGGAAGAAACTAGTAGTGAGCAAAAGGAAGGTTAATAAATACTAGAGCAGTATCGTCTAGCGGCTTGGACCATAAGATTTATTGAGTAAATCAGAAAATAGTGAACAGGAATTGGAAAGCTAAACTTTGAAGAACTTGAATCTGCTGAGAATAAAGTCACGGAGGTGGTTCACTAATTAATTTCTGAGGGTGGGGGAGAAAGTAAATGGAATAATAATGACATGAGAATTTTCAGACCTTAAGAATAGGACAGACCACTAAGAAGGCAGTAAGTTCTTGTATTAAATGCCGAAGATTATCCAAGAAGCACAGATTGAGCTCTGATACCAGTAGATTAAGTTCGAGGAATCAAGGTATTTAACGTGTTGGAGTAAATGCCGCAGGACTATTCATTAAAGATGGAAGTAAGTATGGATTGTTATCTTTACTTATATGAATTTCCCAACAATTCACTTTCATTATAGTTGTGCTCGAATCATTACTAGAAGAAGCCACTCATCTACAGTACACAGTGATAGTGGATTAAACTTTGTTGGGACCTATTAATCCACTCAAAAAAGTCGAATGGAAAAAATTAAAGCGGAAGTTTGAATTCCATCTAATCAACTCGAAATTTATCTCCAACTGATGGGTGCACTTTTAAGGAATTACTTAAGAGAAAGCAAGGAGTTGAACCAGGTCCAAATAGAAACCTGTCTCATTGAGGCTGAAGCTGTGGTCAACGGCCGCCCTTTTACCTATGTCTTGAAAACTTTGAGGATTCAATCCCTAACTCGAGCCATGTTCCTACAGAATGAGAACTTATACCAATTGGAACTTATGGAAGCTACTTGACTCTAGAAGGAGTTGGAGAAGGTTGAACAAGTCCGTGGGGAATTAAGATTTCGATATAGAAACGAGTACCGTGGATTATTAGTCCAAAACTAGCAAAACAGAAGAGCTAAGGTGGACAAAGAACAAGAAAAGAATTGGAAGTTGGAAGTTTAAGATTAATTGCATAGGTCGAGTTCACTTTCCAACTTTACCAAGTATTCTGGAACTGGAGTCACTGAAGTGAACTTACTAGTTCCAGTAAATTTCCAGTAAGTTTAAGTCCGATAGGCCAGATCGGAGAGTATTTGGGTACCTCATACTTAAACCGATTAACAGATGACGTAAAACGCCGTTCGATAATTTTGAAAAAGGGACAAATTCAGCAGCATCATAATTAGTGGAGAAACGTTACATGAAGAACAGGCTACAAGGGAGCGGTTTTTCAACGATGGGGATGAAGAAGGATTCGTTTAACGATTAGTTTCGAAGGATGCATAAGTAGAGAGTGTGATGGTGCACTCGCGTTTCTTTGGGCAGATTATTAATAGTCTTTTAGTAGTATTGGGCCAACAAAGTAGAAAGTCGGATCCGTGGGCGCCGAGCAGGGAGCATTTGCGAGCAGCACAATTGAATTTCCTGTGGGCTGTTATCGTCTGCGAAGCGAATAGCTCACTTTCTCCTCTCTTCGGCAGCTAATTTTACCTTTTGCGGGTCGATGGCGGGCCCTTTGTGCGTAGGCTGCGACTACGCGCTCCTTATTCTTTCATTTGATAAACAGCCTAAATAAAACATTTCTATGAGCGTTCGAGGGGCTGGGACGCCCGATAACGGCGCAGCAGCTTTGTTGACTTCCGCTCAAAGCTTGGGCCTTATTCGACGTACCGAAATCGGGCCGCTTCAGCCACTGTAGATGAAAGCTCGTTCGAATGCAAAATTCAGGAGCTCGGGGCTCAATAACTGCGCGTTTGCTGCGATTTGACTTTTAAATCTGACGGCGTCGAATCAAAAAATCAAATCAGCTCGGTGGAAACGCGGCTGGAGCGCAATCTAGGGGATGAATAGTGGTGGTTTTGTTTTCGTTTTTACTTAGACGGTTATTTTAATGCCATTGCAATGTTCTACTAATAGTGTGGATTGTTGTAATTATATATCTGCTGTAATCTGATTATGCAACCCAAAATGTACATATAACTGATTGCTTCCTTAAATTTGGCAATTTGGGAGCGGTAGTACGACTAGTTAAGAGTTTCACATTATGGAAGCGCTCTGATAAATAATACCCTTCCAATCCCACCGAAACTGGCTTCGGACGAAAAACAATCTTTACTACCTTTTACAGACTTCTTTTCTTTGAACCAATATGGGTAACATTCTTATGGAAAGTCAAAGTCATGTAAATGGCAAAATCATTGATACACATTGAATTTTATGCGTGTCACTTGGAAAATATGGAATGACAGTTTCTGTGAAAACCGAACCAATTTTGCACAACGGGGGTAAAGATAGGACCTAAAGGTAGAATAGTAAATTGTTGCAACTGAAGGATGAGGAAGTAAATAAGGATAGGGTTAGGTGCTCCCTTTGGCGACAAAGGAGTTGAAATAACGTGCTCAATCATTCTTATTCTGAGATTAAGCTCATTTCTTTATCTCTATCCATTTTGTAGATATTAAGGAGAAGAGAAAAAAATTTAGGCGGCATATTGATCATGGTGATTTCAGAGAGTAAGTTCAAGAGATGGTTTAACCTCAGACTGATTTCCAGATGAATGCATTTGCTTTCGAAAGATTATTTGAAATTTTGCTTGTCTTGGGAGCAAGGAATTGTTTGACAAAAACAGAATTTCGGGTGAGAAGAACGCTCAAACGTTCGAAAGTTTAACTGGGAATACTTTTTACAGTAGTTTAAAAGTCCCCATGAACGTTTACTGTACGAATTTCAATTCGATGCCAAAATCACGGAAACACATTTTCATTGCGTTGTCAGTTGGTAAATTTCATTGTGGGTATTATCATTTGTAAGATCTTGTTCAGCAGGCTTAGTACGATGGATGGAGGAGCCATACCTGAATTCATAATGATCTTTATGGTAAACGAATAGCGGATCTTCTTTCATACGTTAGAGGTTAAACGATATGCAAATATGACAGATTTAAACACAAATTGATGGTGTGAATTTGGTGTAACTTCGAAGGTCTCGCACTCTTTGAATGGGTTCCGAATTATGATGGTGTGATTGCAGAACTTTAACTGTTCTTCTAAACCGACATTGGGTATTACCTTACCAAAGTAACTTTATTCCCTATGTATCCAAAAAAATAAAGAATGAAACCCAGAAACTTGGTGCAATTGAACTCTGCCTCATTCTACTTATAGTCCCGATCTTTTACCTTCAATTTGTTGTGTAAGTCGGCCAGTGGTGCTTTTTTTGTGATAGGTGCTTTGAAATCTTAGACTTCTCGTTTCCAAGCACAAGAGACAAACTATTGTCAACCTTTTATATAAAAATAACTGTGGCGCCACCTGTTATCATATTAGTTCACCATTTTATTTGTTCTATCCAAAAATACTCTAGAGGATGTTATTTTGAATATTGAGTATTATATTTCTAGTTCATTTGTCAATTCTATAATGGCCGTTAAGATTACTGAAAGTTTTCAGCTGCGAGGATACGAAGCAAGTACTTCCTAATGTGATTACTGAACCAAGCGGCTTCTTGTGAAACTAAGTCACGTCCAGGTCTTATAATAATTTGGAAAACTAATAGAGTAATGTGTAAGATAGTTAAATCAAAATATGTTATTTAGTTATTTTTTAATAATGCCATAGAGAAAGGCTGAAATAGAATTTTTTATCTAAAACCCTTTATAATAAGTTCTGTAAGTTAAATGAATATTATTTGGAGAGTACCGTAACGAATTTCTGAACAACCCTCGAAAGATATCGTCTTCCGCGGTTGTAATTTTAAAATAAAAACATTATTTTAATTTATCCGCCATGCACATTGTGACGTTTGTACTCCCGAAAGTGGTGAATAAGGCGTGCAAATTTAATAAAACTAGTTACAAAACACGTACAATAGGTAACTAACACTTCCAATTCCCGTGGCCACCCCGCTGCGCAATGTTTATGCCTATTTGGGATCTAGAAGAAAGGCCGCGAAACATCTGGAAGCGCCGGACTGGAAACATCTGGAAGGTTCGCTTAGTTTGAATCTGCACACGTGTGCAAGCGGCGGCTGGATTCTTAAAGGGCATTTTGTCGACCATCCAAGCGTGATGGGGTGCAACAAAAATTGCGGCCGTGGATGATGATATCTATTCGAGGGGCGCTCAGATATTTGTTACAGTATGAAGTATAAAGTACTCGGCCAGTTATTGATCTCGTCCATAAATGTTTCGTTACTTTCAAGGTATTGCGTAGCCCATTAAGCCTTCGTTCTTCTAGAGATATTGTTTTGCCTCTTCCCTCTGCCCCTCAGTTTTACACAACTACATCATACCACTGTAACTCATATGGTTGTTACTATACACACGACATAATCGTCGGTAAATCTAAAAAAGTATCTTATTCGTTTGCTGCGTTGCATTACTAGCCGAAGGCATCACCGATACCAGTTTATTTTTGTCTTATAGAAAATTCTTACTGTAGATTGCTAGAGTGAGAAAGTGGGCGCCCCTTACTCGGGCCAAAGCTTTCCCTCCTCGGAACGCGGGCAATTTTTCGTTGCCCAACCTGGCATGGCCGTATTAAGAAGTCGCAGGCGGCACCGGGCGTACGCCGCGCGGAGGGCAGGAGACACGAGCAGGCTCATTAAAATTCCGGCGGTATTTACAACTCCATTAGTTAGTAAGGCTGGCATGTATCGCGGCTAAGCTACAGTAGCACAAGCCAGCACGTGTTGAGTCGTCGGAGGAATGCAGAAGCTTCGGGAACACGTGGGGCCGGACATGGCCGCCTTGATCGCCCTCCTAGACACTTCCGGAGGAAGGCGCGGGATTCGCGCCGCGCAGCATTCGTCTCCGATTTTGACACCAGGCGGGGCTGACCTTGACGCGGAAGCCAACCTTTCTAGTTTATTGCTGCGAATCCAGCAATTTGTTGGACCCTCAAATTAGCACACAATCGTATCTCCAGAATCTGGTGCAATTTGTTTGTTTCTTCGGAGGTTGCGAATGTTTTGGAGTTCCCACACGGAAAGTGTTCTTCCGTTTGTGGTAGATATGTATTTGACACACCAAATCTTCTATTTGGCTCTTATCTTCCATGTTAGTACCTATTCAAATTCATATTAATACTCGCTATATAGTTATGGTGAAGCGCTATCTGCCGGGTTTACACCGTACTACAGGAATTGTCCATTCTACCAACATAACCTAAAAATAAATAGCGAAAGCAATGTTGTGCGATAAGCAATATTTGCGCCTGGTAGAAAATGCCGGTGAAAGATTGTTTTACATAGATTTTCAAGAGTGGAAACCTACATGGCGCTGAACGTCTTAAACAGCAAAAGAAAGTTAAAACTGAGTAACTGGAAAAACTGTTGGTAAACAACACTACAACCCACTTTTAAGTGTCTATACAAGGAGAATTTCCACACACTGTTTGCTGACAAGTAGATGCTATGATATTGCTGTGTTCTTCTTCAGATTCAAGAAGAGTTAGTAGGACAAGCTCATCCGTGAAGGCATTAAAAAATGCCGAACTATAAAAAGTAACAAGGGTTGCAGTGTAACCACACTGAAACACGTGGTTGTGCTGCAGATGGATCCGGGCTTATATTGGCGGGTGGTTCACTCGATCATAATTGTTCATTTCGAACAAAAAGTAATAATGCGGTTGTTTAGGGCGCGGTGCTTGCTACATCGCCTCATATCATAGATGGTGCGATGGCGGCCAGACAGTGAAGTTTAATCTTTCAGTTCGCAGGCCACACTCTTTGGTAGGAAGTTCGGCCTCGACAATTATTGAAAGTTGTCGTAATAATTATATGATGCGCTCTCTTTAACAGGACGAAGAAAGAGAAAGGGAGAAGGCATTTTAATATACTCTTTTTTTAATTGCTACATTAAGGGTGAGAAACCCTTTTTTTCTTCTGATCACTCTATAGTATGTGGCTTGATTTAATGATCGCGCAAAATTAATTTCCTGCTACTGAATCTAGAAGATCGTCTTATTCAATTTTGCAACCAGGCTTACCCGAGAGCCGTCTGACACTCGGAAGGCTCGGGTCAACGTTTAACCTTCGCGAGCTCATCGCCGGTATGTGCAAGATGAATATAGCAGCTCACGCTGCAGCCCACGCGCGCCAAAAGGTCAGAAAAGTTAGTTCCACGGCATTCAGAGGCGCCGAGACGCTTAATGCGGTCTTATTACTGGCGGTGACATTGAAATATCAAATGCTGAATTGCACTCGACCCAGATAGTCCAAGCGAGATTTATTGGAGGTTCTTCGCGAGCGCTTAGATTGGAGCTGATAGATTTTATCACCGCGCCATTATTTCAATAGCCGACACTGCGCGTCAGCTCCAGCTCCAGCTGTCCATTTGTACTAATTGATGCGACCGCTTATTTTTGGCTTTTAATGAAATTCAAAAACGCCCGTTTCTGATAACATTCGGCTGGCCCTTTTATTTGTTGAAAGTCTCGTTGCTCAACCTTATGAACGGACGACATCCAAATGAAAGTGAAATTTTGAATCGACATATCAGAAATGGACGCTCCCGTTGAATCGGTTTTGATAGCTTCTGCATTATGTATACAAATGAGTGGGCCTTCGCATCACAACCAATAAAGGGTTGGATGGATCATATAAAATAGATTGCAGGGTTTCCTGCATCATGTCTTGTACCGAAAGCTTCGTTCACACGCATAAAAATGGTTCTGTGCGTTTGAGCCATTGTTTTTCAAATTTTCCTACTAGATTGGTGGTACTGTTTTGAGGGCTCTTTGGAAAATATTTGATCTGCCACTTTACTAAAACGAGATTTTTAAGATTCAACTAAATCGACCACCAAAAAACCCAAGAACATCTAAACCAAATTACACAAACTGCTGCTCGTGCCTCTACTCCGAATAATGAAAAGCAAAAAAACTCAGAAGGTTGTCATTTAATTATTAAACAGGAGATAGCTGCGAAAAGAAAACTCAGAAAGATATGGCAAATTTTCAGACATCCCCAAAACGAAATTTAACAAAGCCGCCAAAAAATTTTCTTCACAAAATGAGAAATCAGGCAATCCAAGAATACTTATCTCTACTATTCATTATGAAAAGCTACAAAAAAACTGAAACGACTGCAGTCAGCAACTCTACCCATTAGACTACCAGTGGAAACTGGGCTAAAAGTCGTAAAGAAAAGGCAGGCATCTTTGCTAGTCACTTAAAACATGTATTCCAGCTCTTCCCCCCGCACTTGATCTCCAGAGAAAGACAGAACAATCGAAGAATTTATTACAAGTAACCACACTACCATAGAACAGGCCCATAGGTTACTGAAGTTGACCATGAGATCCAGTTCAAAGTACTGTTCTGTAGATCGATACGTATGGTACACTGAGCTTTTATAAAAGATCAAAACGAGCCTACCAGTTTTCTGCAAAATCTTAAAATTATATCTGAACGAGAGACACTTTCAAGTCAAATATCAAAAAGAACCGACTCCTTTCCATTCAATTTGGTCAGGGGTCCCACAGGGTAGCATACTTGGACCAGTCCTGTATCTACAATATACGGCAACCTCCCACAGTGATCTAAACACTGCATCACAAATACTCCAACGAAAACTGAATGAAATAGAAGACCGGTTAAAGACTTGGCAAATAAACTCGAACAAAAGCAAATTCGTACAATATATCATCACCCTATGACATGAAACATACAGCCCAGTTAATCTAAACGGCAATATAATTCCACAACAAGATAACATCAAATATCTTGGCATATATTTAGACAGAAAACTGAACTGAAAGATGCACATATGGAAAAATGCAATAAGGCCTTTTGAAGTTTAGTTTTTACTGTTGCATTATGTACTAATAGCTACGGTATTTCAGTCTGACGAATACTTTTTTGATAGAATATTCTGCTTATTTTGAAAATTCTTGATTTGCTCTGATTTCTTATTACAAAACGACAGTCTGGAATTTGTAGAATAAAGAAGTTCACACTGGTAGACAAAACTGTCGCTTATCTCGAACAGTGGAGTCTGATTGGTACGATATCGGCAGCGCACTTCTAGATATCTAAGGGATTGTTCACATACGACGCCGGTAAAAAGATGCAGATAAGATATAGAAGAAGCAAGCGATTGGTGAAAATGTTGCTAAATGTTAAATTCATTTTTCAGCAACATTTTTAAAATTACGTTATCTGTGTTTTATTATCCTCGGAATATGTGAACAAGCCCTAAGGGCGGCTCCAAGTTGACACGTAGCAACGCAAAGTAGTTGTTTATAACTTAATTTTTTGTGAAACTTTACGAGGTTTCTACGGAACAAACTTTGGTAGCAAAAAACAAGGAAAATGAATATGAAAATACGCATGGTAGAAAGGGATAATACTCGCTCTTATAAGTTTTGTGTTTGTTGAAATAACAAAACAAGATCTGAAAATTTAAATTTGAAAATGGGGTAGGCTATTTCTCTCTTGTAATCTGACTAAATCAAATTGTACTTAACATGACTGATTTAAGTGGAAAACTAGAACGTTCTAATGCAAAGATTGCTCACGAACTATATTGGAAACGTTGATTGCGCTGGCAAGATTTGGAGTTCCTTGGTCCAATCCTTAACCCCTGTCCTTTTGATTAGCCCTGGTGTCCTTAATCGGGGAACGTGTAGAGCTTTCTAATTGTAGAGGTCACGGAAGGTGTAGTTGCCGTTATTCTGGAGCGCCGAGGGAAATAAACACCTGGATTATCAGAATCTTCGGATCTCTTTGGAGGTTCTTCACAAACCATGGGGCGTTAAAGGTGGATCTTAAAGCTCCATTCTGGACAATCTGGAGCTTGTTGATATGAGTCTTTGCGGGTCAGCTCTAAACTGGAGCGATCCTCAGGTCAACTAGAGGTCCATAGTCACCCCGAGATAATTGGTCTCTTCTCTTCAGAATATCTCTCGTCTGAAGATCTTGAGGTTCACTAGGTTGTCTGGCCAGTGAAGCGATTTCTTAGTGGAGAACAGGACCGCCGATCTCTTGTCCGGGTTGGTTTCCATTCTCCACTTGTGTTTCGGACAATCAAAAGGAAGTTGATTCCATCCAATCATAATTCTACTAAGTTGGTAGACCTCCAATAGAGCCGCCTTGGTTTATTAGACTTTAAATATTTATTTCAAGTTTGTAGCAATTGGGTCAAGAATGTGCGCGAATGTTATTTCAGTCTTCTATTCTAGAGGGTGCTCCAAAAATAAATTGACACACTGAAGGTAAATTAAATATTCGAATGTGAACATTTGTTCGCACTTGTTTAATACCTTGACGCACTCGAAGCAGCTATTCTATAGAAAAGGAACGCAGCTTGTTACAGCCCTTTGAAGCTGGGCGTTTCTGGATGCTCTTAGCAAACTTGCGAATTGTTTTAGACGAATCTATCTACAACATCTTTAAACCATTTGAATTCGCGCATTTGTAGCTTCTTTTGGCATACATCTGCACATAAACCTTGAACTTGGAAGAGTTGTAAAAAGGGGTAGGAGGGTGATAGGCGAAGTACGGAGAGTGCAATGCGTTCAAGTGAGTCAACGTATTAAACAATAACCAAAGTATCACCCGAAGAAAGGAAATATCATGGATATAATGGAAATCTTGGATAATCTTGCTATCACAAATCTGACTTAGCTTATGGGGGTATTGGGGGTATTTGAGAGTTATACAGAAACGAAAGTCTCAACATAAAGATGCGATTCCGCATGTTTATGTCGCCATACATTTTTATTACGCTGCCAGATCCATTAATCCGTCTATTAATGCTACCACTAATGTTCTTAATAACTCTAAACTGCCTCGCTTTAATGGAAATGCAAGTCTCGCATTTCATGGCCGAAGAATGCAAATTCGCTGAATTTATTATTATAACCAGCGTCGGGCTTGCTTGCGGTTCGTATGTAAAGTAAAGCGCGGGCTTTAATCTCCGGATGAATTGAGGTCATATCGGTTGAACTGAATGTTGCTCGTCCGACGTGTCGCAGGTGCTCCGGTGGCGGTATTTAGTTCGTAAACTAATTCCGCGCCACCCGGAATTCATTATTTAAATTCCTGGCTATTTATGCGCCGCCTCTGCATAAACGAAGGCGATGTGTATCCATTATCGGGCACTTCCGGATAAACCATTAGAGCGGGCGTACGTGCCGATCATGTTTTTACAGTTTCTGGATGACGCTCGAGCAATGTTTTTGTGTTTGTGCGATAACGCCTAATTATTCTCAGAAATTCGTAGGATATTCCCTGCCTTATCACCCCGGGAACTTGTTTTGGATTGCATGTGACGCCGGGTTATCAGCGGTCCATTTGGGATAAACGTCAAAATTTCCCATTCTGTATTTTTCTATAAATGTTTGAGCCATTTTTCACTATTTGCAAAACATATATTAATTCTGTTTATTACAGTTGTTTACAAATTACATTTTTGTGTCCAGAGCCAATTTTTAATAATTGCACCTTGTATATTTAAGCCATTTTCAGTTTTTTTCTCTATATAAATTTTAGTATATTAATTTTTTTACACACTACATACTATATTGAGGGAATTATGGGGCGATATTTGTAAATCTTAGCTTTGAGATATTCTCATAGGAAGAAATCATAGGGCGAGATCTGGTGCTCAAGCGACATCATCACGTTGAGGGATTAGGTGCCTAGGAAACATCTCACACGGTACTGGGGACAAACCACTTAGTATTGTGTGAGCTGTGGCTCCATCTTGTTGCAACCAAACGTTTTATAGTTGGGGTGCATCGAGATTCAGTGTGAAAGACAGTAACACATTAGCCCCCCTCCTCAAAAAGCGTCGATGACTTCAACCATACATCAAACAATAACACTTTCTTTGTGGAAAAGCCTTCGTAAATATGAGTTGTCATCACTCCAATAAGGAAAGTTTTGTCTATTAATTTATCCGACAAATGAAATTGCGCCTCATTGGTAAAAAATATGTTTCCACACATGGCTTAGTGCAAAATTTGTCATACAGGAGCTTAAACCACCCCGAGAGAAAATAACTGGTCACTTGCATAAGCTAAATAAAGCCTCGTACTTTTAACACAAAAGCGACCTGAACACCGGGTAAATGTATGCAATCATCAGGATCTTCGGTTCGTTCACCCACTTGTTACCAATGAAAGTAATTGAGGAGAAGCTAAGCTGCCGAAGCCTTTGTAAAACGCTGAACTTTATTGTCAATAGCTTGACAGAACGTATACCACCTTGAAATAACGATACTCTGTAGATTGATATCTCCAGACCACATACAACTCCAGGAACCTGATAGGAATTGTAGGAACTTGATGAAATCAAATTGTTACTGTACTCTGTCTATAGTCCTGATGTGGCACCATCAACTGTTCCAGTCAATGGTTCACTTCTTGATCAGATGGTACTTAGCCAACTTCCAGAAAGTAGAAGAAAGATGTCGTCAGTTCTTTTTTTTCAAACTCCCAAGTCATAGAAAACTCGTAGATGAATGGATATTATACAACTCAAAGGCGTATATTTTGATTTTTAATATACAACGCCAATGTGGCTAAGGTAGAGGTTCTTGAAGTAAGGCGCATAATGGAACACTAGGAAATGATCACGCGGATCAGCTGGCTAAAGAGGAAAAAGTACTAATTTTCAAGGCAGTTCCGATGGTGCTCACAAAGAACCGGTTACAAGCTAGATAGTAGAAAAAATCGCTATCAGTTTAAACGGGGAGAGATACGCGGATATGCCTCCTCATAGTCGACAGGGCGACGGACAGCGGAGTTGTTTAACCAAGGCTTATCGGACTCATTACCAAACTTTCTTATCTGGTCAGGATCTGGAAGCTTTCAGAAGATAAGAACACACGTGCACATGTGGGAAGACCAAAGCTAGACTGCAATACATAATGAAAGCAAAAACCTTTGGGAAGTGCGCAAATAGTGGACAATTTATACAGAGTCAAATGTGTGAAGGGCTCGCAGAGGTTAGACAAAATGTACTTATATGAAATGAGAAGCCTAGATCACAGAACAACCTCATCCTGGTGGGAAAAATGCACTCATCCTTGATAAAAAAATGAGAACTTACCGTGGAGCAGATGTATATAGCGACAATTATATGATAGGAACATCTTTAAAACAGTAAACACTAAGACTACGAGGAGAAAGCAAAAGCCAACCAAAAAACTGAACTTAAAGAGATTAAAAGAAGAACAATAAAGAACAGTATATACGGGCAGAACTCTTAAAGAACTTGTAAAAAAAGAAGCTACAAAAGACAGAAAAATAATGGCATAGAAAGAATTATCAAACAAAACTTGCAACTTGTTCCTACAGAAAGCTCATTCCAGAATGATTTGTTAGTGAATGTGCAAGTGCGATCAAGGACAAAAAGGGAGCCAGAGGAAAATGTTTAATGGGTAGTATTTAGTGGAAGTAAGGAGAGAAGCTAAGAGTGTCCTTATAAAAAAGCAGAGGGATATTCTAGCAAAAACAGTAAAAGAGATAGAGGAAAGCTATAGTAAAAAAATACAGAAAAAACAGACTACATGAGAAAAGCATATTGACCAAAAAGATTATTCAAAGAGGGGATCTACTATAGGTAGGAACGGAAAAGATGGATGGAGTGTTGCAAGCACCTATTAACAACAGAGGAGGATATAGGAGCAAAGGTGAATATAAAGCTGGGATAACTTAGAAGAGAGATATAGTTTTAAAGTGTGGAGGAATTTTTATATAAAAAAATTGAACGAAGGCTAATGTTGAGAGAGATAGATTTATTTTAGGCGGCGAAGATTCAATTATATAATACGGTAATAAGACCAGTAGCGTTATGTGCAAGTGAAACCCGGGTTTTGAGAGTAGAAGACATTTAAATAATTGAAATTTGGAAATGGAAAATACTAAGGCTGATTTACGGAGGTGTAAAGGAGAACTAAGAATCCCAACATCTATATAAGAACCCCTCTAGCATTGCAATAATCAAGTGGTTAAACTATGTAGTACGAATGGAGCACAGCAGAGTGCCATGGAACATTACATTCGAAAAGATGCATGGGAAAACGAGAAGAGAAAGAACCAAGCGAGCAAGGAAGGTATGTGTTGTGTGCAGAAGAAAATTAGCACTAGGAAGCACAGGCTAGGGATAAAAGAAAAGAGTGACAAAAAGTCTTGGGGCTTAAATCGTGTATATCTGATTATGTCTTATATGCATTTGAAGGTCATATTTGGATTAGTGGTTTAACGGTTCCGAATTTTAATAGACATTTGTTTTTAAAACATTGAATGAACCTTAAAACGACATACAAAAAGTAATGGCGCAACATTAGAATCAGCTTACATCAAAGGTTGTTCAGGATGTGTAAACATTTCTTTCCAAAATAATAGGCGCCAGATTTGTTTGAACGAGATTTGTCTGCTTTGTTTTCGATCACTTTGTTTTTGCCCGATCTTCCCTTCTGGAAACGTAATGCGTGCCTCCGACATGTTGGGGTTTATCTGAACGGCTAGGTAGCTTATATCTGCTATAAAAGCAGGGACCTTTCGTATCGCGGCTACACGTCAGCCCTACGGATATCCGGTGTCATCAGCTAAATAGAGGCGCAATCTAATACAGAGGCGAACAGCTGTTAAAACGACGTCCCGTCTGCAAGAGAAATAAATAGGGAACGTTTTCGAACAACCTATGCCACTTAATCACGTTCGCCTAACAAATTGTCGTCGTGGAATGGAATCTTTTTTTGACGTTTCTAATCAGTTAGTCCGAAATATCGCATTCCACCAAACAAATGATATGGCGTTTCGTTTCATCCTCATTTCCAGTAAAACTTCGCTTTTACCAAAGACAACCTAAAGTCAGGGAACTGTCTGGCCGAAAATAGGTTTTAAATTTAGTTCGGCTCGCTCGCATCGTGGAAAAACGACGCCGCTGCCATTAACCTTGCGTATGCTCTAATATACAAGCGAACTAGCGTCGGATGCAGGGCAGTACAAACACGATTCTAATTCCGCAGATAATTGCGCGCGTCAAAAATAAAGCAGCGAGATGCTCCCTCGAGGAAGCGGATCCTCGCCTAAGCATCGCGACGACTTTTTATCAAAGACGTTCATTAAGCGCAACCTCCCGAGTCCGGGAGAACGGCCAAGGTCGGAGAATGAGTCTGTCCTGCTTAACATCAAAGCTGGAGTCGACATACAGCGTGAAAGGAAGAGTTGAGGAGCTCGGCGCACTGAAAGGCTTCAGCTGAGGTAATCGCCGGCAGTAATTTCTTGCAGCTCCGTGCCTTTGAGCTGGCGCTCTTCGGGCAGGAGAATCTAAATACAGCTATTATGAGATGTTTTTGTTCCGCGGGACCAACTTTTCTGCCGTTCAAGCTGTTCTGCAGAGGCTAGAACGGATGAAAATTCAGAAGAACAAGGTTTAGGGAATACGGCTGGTGCTGAAGGATTTCCATTTTAACTCCTTCAAGTTTGGTGGTCTAACGTTGACCAAAACTGGACGTTTGATAAATTGCTTACTAAGTAAGAGAAGCTTTAACGCAATAAATTCCTAAGTCCTACCAAACAGACAGTGACACCCTTGTTGGATGTAAGCCAGGATCTTCTTACAACCCAATCAAAAAACGCTCTCTTTCATGGCGAGTAAGCAGAGAAGTAGCGGTAGAGAAACAGTCCAATTGGTGTTCGTCAAATAATGCAGCACGCCCGTATCAAGATTTAAAGCGAGTCCAAGTTTCTTTAAATAGTGAAATGCAGACGCATTATCAATGTTTAAATTATTTGTCCAGGTGAAAATAATCATTTAGAAACCACTTTTCTAATGTTGAGAAAAGGGAAATGTTCAAAACTCATATAACAAGCGATGTCTCAAATGTAACTTGTAATCATTTGATATTTTTGAGGCTAAATTTCTCCATATTTGAGACTTCAGTCCAAAAGCCACTACTAAAGTCTGCCAAATAGAATAAAGTTTTGCAATGCGTTTGCTATAATTGTTTAAACTCTAACTTATGGGATGTTGGAGAATAGCATCCCAAATATTCTTTCTGCCTTATATCATTGGAATTTCCAAATCGCTCTATTGATTTTTCGACAAGGATTTCTTTGAGATTCCTCTTTGACTCTTCCTCACAAAAATTTCTGGTTTGATTGTGTCCAAATATTCGTTAGATGTTCGAAATTTCAAATTTTTATTGAGGCATTTTTGGTCGAATTGAGTTTTCCAAAACTGTCAATTTATCTCTTGGTTATCAAAGGTTTGCGTTTTGCTAATTTGGACAGCATGTACAGATCTAATGCCCAGGTGCTTTCATTCGCTTGGACTTGAGATTATCTTGAGGGCGTTATTGTCATTAGAAGATTTATCTTTTGAGCTCGCGACTGAAGGTATCCGACCCACTGACGCACCAAACCGTTGGTGTTAGGAATGGTTTTTAATAAAAGCAACTTTGGTTTTCGAAATGTACTTCTGTAGGAACTGTTTTTTGAGTCCAGTTGCCTAAATAGATATTAAAAAACTCCAGATATTTTCATTTCACTTAATTTTGTTATTTGAAAATTTATTTTCTTCCCTTTGTATATATGCGTTCGGCAAATCTGAAACACTTCTCGACAGAAATAAAGCGCTCGTGAAACCGCAAATTTTAACATCTATTATTGGTAGCTGCTGGGGATTTACAACGGTTTAGTGAATAGCCTTTGCAGCTTAGCAATTGAGCTTGTAAATCTTACATATTTACTTTCCACACGAATTGTTTGCTTTGGAGGCTCTCTGCAGTACAATTTTATTGGGAGCGAGACTTATTGGTTCGGCTAAGATTGCCGCGTTTGTTTCAGTTAAATTTCATTTTTGTGTCACGACCTAATCACAGATATTTTTGGTTTTAAAAATGTTTGCAAACGTAAAATTTTATTTCGTCATTTACATGGTCGCGTCAAAGAGTTTTCAGATTGTATCTGCAGTGACTTATTAAATTCAGAAACTCATTGCTCCAAATACAATTTGTCGCATGGCACCATATCAGCCATATTTTTCAATTTGGGCACTTGAACATTTAATTCAATATACAAAAACAGTTCTTCCACTCCACAGATGAGTACCAAATAGAATTATAGGTGATTTTAGATTTTAATAATAATAGTTCCCCGTAACAGGCCTTGAAGGCTCTTTTGGGGTCGTAACAGGATAGATCTGCTACAATCTAGAGCCTACGGTACACAAGGGTAGTGACGTGGTTAGCGCTACGTACCGACCACCTATTATTACCCCAGAGTTTGACCTCCAGGTTACTCATTCATTGCAGCCTGAGGCGAGCTGGGCCGTAAAAATGCGAGCGATTGAATTGGAGAGAGCGAGATTCGAACCTGCAACTCTTGGTTTCGTAGTCTAGCGACCTATCCACTAAACCACCACGACTCCGATTTTAGATTTTAGTTTTCAATATTACCTTCTTTGGGGTTACTGTTTTTGTTGTTGAGGGAACATTTTTGAAGATATTGGCGGAGGGGAGTGGGGCTAAGTTTAAATTCTAATTTAATTTCTTACGATGTTACATTCTTTTTTTGGACTTAAGTAGGCCCAGATCTTTTGTAGTAAAGATTATTTTTGAAGACATAACGAAGTAGATTTGTCCTTTCTCTATTGTATTAGAACCAAAATTTTTATGGTGTCATGTTCTTCCATTGAACTTTGATAGATCTTTTGAAGTAACGATCGTTCTTTTATTATTTATTATTATTCACGAATTGGATTTTCCCTTTCTTCATCTCAATATTGTAACCAATATGTTGCAAGGGCTGCCTTCTTGGGGTCGGATAGTAGATTGTTTTTTGATTTAATCTATTAATGGTGGTGTATATAGCTTTGTGGTAAAGCATATAAAGGAATTTTTTTTACATTATTACGTTTGGGTTTCATTTTTGGAAAAATTTGAATTTGCATTGCTGGTTCTGCGTATGGTTGTTTCAGAAAAGGCGAAAATTTGTTGGTGAAAAGATGGATGGAGAACTTCGTAGTCCAACTCCATTCAATAGTGCTACGTGAGGTTTCGCGTTGCGGTAAAAAAATATGGGCCTACGTCTATTGAAGAACTCTGCTGTGATTGTTTCACTATACTGCAAAAGGAAATAGAAGATTGTGTCTTCGTTAAACCACCATCTTGAGATGAAGACTTGCTGTTGGATGTTGGATTTGTATACAGTTATAGTTCAGAATACACTTTTTGTAGTAAATGACAGTCCGGTTAAAAAAAATCTCTTGGCTGCGCAGCTAGGGGCGGGCATCTTCTTACGTCTCGATTTGTAAAGTTTTTCAACTTTTCCACTATTATAAATGTGGCTGCTTTGAATACGATGAAGCTTAGCAAGCCTCTGAACAGTAGCTGACGGATTTCGTTCCACTTCGTCTTCATTAATGATCCACAAGCTTTATTGCCCAACACATTTTTTTAGAAATCTTGGTACCAACATTGTACCGTTCGGTTACGTAAATGTTTTCGCCCAACACTCTGTATATTTGTTTTGCCTCTTCCTACCGAAATATTTCATTCTTTTTTGAACTGAAAAAGAAAAATATTCGAATATCTTTTATTGAGAGCTTTTATGTGAGAGAAAAAACACCGCAGTTAGTCGATACTTATTTAGGGGTGACACAGCACTCACAATTTCAACGTTTTCAGCAATAAAGCCACAAACACGACTGATCCTAAATCCCACATTTCACCTGATAAAGAAGACAATTGAAAGTAGGGGAAATACTTATTGTGACTTAAAATGATATTAAGATCGAAATTGCTCTAGAACACAGATTTAAGACTACAAAGACTAAGAAGTTATATATAACCACAACAATCTTAGAACAGCCAACAAGCAAATAACCAAACGGAAATCGGCTAAAATTGTAGTTGCTCTTTGTAGACCACCCAAGAACATCTGAGAAATAGGAACCAGACCAGAAATAGAAGTCTGAACGATGTTAGTTGAAAATGTGATCCTTGGGAGAATTACGAGAACAGACCAAGACACTGAATACTTGTCAAAGATCAAGTCTATGATGACAAGGTATAGTTAAGAAGTTTAGACCATTTTAAATCCATACAATAGTAGTAATGATTTCTCGTGCATTACTCTTCTGTCCCATATATTCTTTTACCCTTTTCTCTTAAGTTTTATCCAATAGCCCCCTTTTCCACATTTCTAATTTTTGAAGATCGCTTTTCCATACTGAAATATCACATCTATCGGAGGAAATGGGTCTAGTTAAATTGAAGTATAGCGCGGGTGACTAAGTGTAGTTCGTATTTTTACCACATCAACGCCTTTGTTGCGTCAGGACCTGCCGCGAGTTGGACAATCGGAAGCGGAATCGGCCACAGCTGCGGCGCGAAGGAGGCCAATAATTTTATCCCGCAATTAAAGCTAATAGCGGACTTCGAATTTCGTAAATCTGGCGTGAGACTCGCGCGGCGTCCTAATGAGATCACAAATAGAAGCTTCCGGCACCGCCGTTCGAGCGACTTCCTGCATTAGAAGCTGGCCCCCGCCAATCGAATCAAAAACTGTTTTCACATGCAGAAAACCGAATTATGGCGGGATTCGCGCAAATTGACTTGTTACGTCGCTGCAGCCGGCGGACGCAATCAATTAGTAGTTTCCCGTTCTGCATGTGCCCTAAATGGCTGGATTGTGTGCACGGCGGCAGACGGCAATGGTGAAACTGCAGTTATTTGTTCTCAACAGATGATTGTGTGCGGTTATATTGTTGGCCCGTTTCCGTGAGAACCCATGTGCTGCGATTCTTGTCTCGTACGCCAATGTTTTTTTTTAAATCTAAAGGAAGAGTACACGTAATTATGTTAACAGCATCTATCGAACTACTGACTAAGGTAACTAATACTTAGAGGTGTTTGTATTAAAAATATATTTATTATTGGAAACATCTACAGGCGGATAAAGTTTTGTTAGTGATAAATTGATTTTGGTATTACTAATACGGGGTGAAGCAAATATCTGAACGGTGACATTTCTATCAGAATATTGTTCTTCGGCTACTGTACCTTTTGTTCTTCTTTGAGAAAGATTAGGGGAACGCAATGGTCATCTTATATTACAACCCCAAGACATTGTTCTTTCCCCAAAAATTTTCTCAAGTAGCTAGGTCGTAGTTTTTCTACGTAAATTGTCGCTCTGCTCTATTGGAACCACACAGTCTAAAATCTCTTGTAATATTAAAAGGATTTCCAATGAAAAATCCCAGATCATCTTTATTTGATGAGCTCGAGTCTTTCGCAACATTTTCTCTTATACTAACGATTTGTCTATTCGTCTAATCATTGAAGACTCGTGCTGTAATAGGGATGCTATATTCGTTGGGTTATAATCACTAGTCCTGGTTTAGATACTAATATTTTACAATTTAATGTCCGCGCCGCTCACGTAGACGCTACTGCTACACAAAGGACGTTAATTGAGTAGAAAGTTTTGTATAATAGTAATTAACTTCGTTACCTCAATAAAACCACGCTTGGAGCTTCTCTTTGATGTACCAAATCGGCGAATGAGCTCTCAGCAAAATTTAAATTCGACAGTCCTGCAATCCAAACTTCCCGTCATAAATGAACACGACTCTTCAGTATTCATTTATAAAATTTAAGTCGCTCTAGTTTAGTTCAGGAACAGTGTGGGTTTGTGTACCGTTTAACTTAATGCGTTATTTGTTGTGGGATATCCTTGAATAAAAAGTAGATAAAAATCGTAACGCCTAATTAAATATGAATATTAGATTTTATGTCTTGTAATTTTTAATCTTATTAGCGATAGGAAGGAATGAATCATGTGCATAACATATACGTTGTTTTAGGCGATTAATTTATTCAGAGGAAATTGTAATTGGCCTTTGTTTGTTTATCTGGTAAATAATCGACACGGCAGAAATCACCATAATGCAATATATAAAGAAATTTGGTAGAATTTAAAAGAGGATTATTTTTCCTCGGCATTGTTTGATCTCTTTAAGCTGTACTTTGCACATTTATAAACGTCTCATTTTTTTTTATAAATTTGTTGTGGCTTTTGAGCATTATATGTAGGAATCCTCGTAGGGTACTACAAGTTGCTGCTTCTTTAGTCATTACTAGAATGTTCATTTGTATATTGTTTCCCAAAATAAAGAACAGTACATAGACTTCTTTAATAATCAAGGTCATAACTTTATCATTGGAGGCGACTTCAAAGCAAAGTACATCCAGTGGGTATCAAGACTAACAGCAGCCAAAGGCAAAAGATTGGTGGAAGCAATAATTTAGCTAAAATGCGAGTCGTACTCAACTGGCAAATCAACTTATTGGCGTAAACATAGAAATAAAATACCCGATTTAATAAACTTCTATGTAGTACGAAATATTTTAGTTGATATTGAAATTGAAGTATAGGACATGAAGTCAGATCACTTTCCCATTCTTCTCACCCTCGGCGACTCTATTATCTAGAAATAAAATAGCTCAAGATTAGTAAATAGGCAAACATTGGCAAAATTTCAGATTAGATCTTGAAAATGCTATTGATCTAACATTTCCATTAAGAGCAGCAGAACATATTAAGAGACTAAAAAGGCCGATAATGCAGAATGCCCCAACCGGGAACGTAGACGGCAGTTGGGCCAGAAATAACATGCAAAAGCCAACAGGTTTGCAGAACACCTTGACAACCTTCCAACCAAACCGAGAAGTAGCAAATTGGGATTTTCCCGATAAAGATAACATTAATATTAGACCAACTTCTGCAAAGTAAATAATAATGGTGAGGCTCTAACGACCTGCGAAGAACTGAGAGGTTAAGGCTCTTATATGTCCGACTTTACTGCCTGGTCGTCGCACACCATCTCTGATGCGGGGCGACGTGGCAAGCACCGCACCTTAGACGGCCGTCACTATTACCCCTGTCAGGCGTCAGAGAGCTCCGTAAACGGAACCCGGGTCTGTTCGCATCGCAGAACGCGCCTCAACTGCTGGGACCACTCTGGCGTTCTCCAAAGCAAATAGCACATGAAATAAAATAAATATTGACCCCAAAGAAAGCTCCTGGTTTAGATTTAATTACTGGAGTATTAAAACAACCCCCAAAAAAGTTAGTGCTTCTTTTAGATTGGGGTGTTCCTAGGACATGGAAAGTAGCAGAAGTAATGATGATCCTCAAGCCAGGAAATTACATCATACAAGCCGATCTCCCTATTGCCCATGCTATTGAAACTGCATGAAAAAATACTACTGAAAATTGATTGAAGAAAGGCTTTAGAGAGAGCCACTCAACTATAGACCAGATTTTTTTTTATTGAAAAAGTATTAGAAAAATAAAGAAGTTGCTCGCCATCTTGATGTTGCGCAGCCTTTTGATGAATATACTACTTCTACAGAAATATCCAAAACTATTGGAATCATATATTTCGAACAGATTCTTCAGAGTAAAACAAGATGAAGCATACATATTAGACGCAAGAATTCGCTGGAAAGTCCATATTAAAAAAAAGAGAAGAGCTTGATATAATGTACCAGAAAATGCACCGGTTACTTGGTAGATACTTCAGTCTATCGACACATAACAAAATACTACTGTATAAACAAATCCTCAAAACAGTGTGGACATACGGCCTTTGGATGTGGTGCTATGTTAGCAAGAGTAATATTCTAAGCATCCAGAATAAAGTGGAACGTTATCCATGCATGACCTCCATCTAGACCTTCAGATGGACATTACCAGACTTGCAAGGAGCCACGAACAACGACTTCACCAGCATGTCAATGTTGATGCCATCCAGCTCCTAGATAACACCAACCTGACAAGAAGACGAGAGAGTAAAGCCTTTTCAGTTAGCTAAATTAGTCTAAAGCAGAGCATAATGCGAGTGTGCACGTTAATATTAGTGTAATTAAGCTATTAGAAACTAAGGGACACTAATCCTCAGATTTAAGTTTGAAAAAATATTCATTGATGAGATTGTAATTTCAAGAAATATCGTTAGGGGTGTTCTAAAAAATGTACGATGTCTGATCAGTTCGAGAACAACATCCTTAATAACAGTTAAGTGTGACAAAGAATTTTTGGGAGGAAAAAAACAGTTGAAAATGAAGGCCACGCATGCTGTTTGAGGACCAGCGTTACTGAGGAGAACATTCGGATTGTTTGCCGTCTTTTCGAGAACGACCGTCAATCAACGATTACTGAAAGCTACGGTGGTGCTCGAGAGCAATCCGAGATGTTATCTTGTTTCACAACACTTCACTTCAAACACCTGTTCAAACTCGACAAAAAATTGAAGATTTGCTTTGGACTACACTGGAACATCTTCTTACAGTCCGAGTTTATCATCTTGCGATAATTATTTGTTTGGTTATTTAAAAAGCTCTTGGAGGCTCAAGTATTGCATGATTGCATGAATTCGTACCCGACTTGGGAATATTAAAAACACAAGTGGCTACTTGTTAAAGAAAAGTTGACAATGGCCTTCTAACGTGTAACAGATTCGCAGATTTCTTCTTCCAAAAACGTTCTGAGGCACCACCAAACTGTACTACAGAATCTAGAACAAATGAAATATAATGAGTAAAGTTTGCAGAATACAGTGCCGGTAATATCCTACTACCTAGTAACCAGAGGTTACCATAAAGGAAAATTACTCCTTTTCGAATGATCAATATTGGATATTTTTCTTAAATTTCCACGGTGAGTTTGGTAAGTAATTGCTGATCAGATGCGAAAGCTCAAAGAAAATTTTCTTTCGATTTCACTAGACAGTAACACCTTTATTGGTTGTAAGCATTTTCCACATGCCCTGCACTTCCGTTTGCTTGTTTTCAGTTTCTTTTTCATCATGGCTTGTTATACAGGCTCACCTGTTGCAATTCGGCCTAAAAAAGGCAGAAAAATGGCCGTGGTCCAACTTGTTGTTTGTCAAAGAATGAAGGGCCAATGGATCAGCTTGAAAATCAGTCCAAGTTTCTTTACATGTAGAAATGCGGACTCTCAGCAGTCTCTTTAGTTGTAATTCTTGGGTTACTTTCTACTAACACATGTGCAACATCATTTTCAATGCTAGAAAGCCGTCTTTTAAGTTTGAAAATGTTTTCTAATACTATAATCGATTTACCTATTGCAATGACATCGGACGCTACATAACCATAAAACAAATAGTGGAGACGCCTTGCGGCAACGTTTCCGAAATCGGGCACGAACTGTTGCAATCATCTGATATCCTTGTATTGTAGTGAATAGTACACGTATATTTATTTTACTTGCAGAAAGTTAAATTACTCAATAATATTTATGTATATTAACCAACAGATTACTAACATGAAGTCACACTTTATAACTGTGTTTATGTATAATATAATTTATGTTATATTAACACAGCCCGTTTAATTTCGGTACTAGACTTTTCTTGACTTTTTCGCTGCGTGATATTTAAACAATCAAGGCCGGTTCCGGGGCCTACAGGAACCATCTGGAAAGCACCCCGGTCCCATTAGGCATCAGGTTCGCCACTCGATCGTGACGGCTCACCGGCAACAAAAACAGCGACCGCGAACATCTAACGCGATGGTGCGCCTACGGGGGACGTTTAGAAAATTTTTATTTTTAAGCGAATTAATACTAACAGCAACAACTACTTTTTAAAATACAGCCTCTCATTACCGATGTTTTTTTGCCAGTTCTTTTTAAGTTGTCGAATTTGTCTACGATGCACCAATCTGTCGACTTTGGAACGAACAATTCTTAACATCCTTCTTTGACTTGATCAAACGATTGAAAATCTAGAGACATTTTTAGAATGCGAGCTCGAACGAATATTACAATTTCTTTGCTTGTTGAAGCCCAGATTCTTCAATTTATAGGACTATAGTCCTGATATAATATCTGCGTTAAAAGTAATATTGTAGCTTTTTCCTTTCTGTGATTGGTCGTAACAGATCGAGGATTTTGTTGTAGTGACGTAGATTTCTTCCACTTTATGGAGAATGGCGACACCTGTAAGTTTTTGCGAATAGAAACGTTACTCAAACGACGATTTGGTAAGGGTACGAATCCAAGAAATATCATTTAAGTTTGGGGTGCAGTAAACGCCATCCCTACCACTCGGTACGTAGGATGTTTTTGAAGCTCCATTCTTGTAAAACATAAACTTGTTCAAGCTTCAAAGGAAGCAGATGATCTGCCATGTTTTACTTTTGCAAGTGAAATATGGCAAGGATTCGATGAACCTGACATTATTTTTAGTGATGAAGCCCACTTACATCTTGATGGCTACATAAATATACACAACTGTTTTTGAACGGTATGAAACAGTCACAGTGATTGCTGATCGATGTTCTAGCATGATTTGTGAGGTTTTTCGGCCCAGAGTTTTAAAACTTCCTTAAGAATTCTTAGAATAAGTTTGTTTCTCAAAAAGGACACATTATTTTTTCGTAAGGGACTCTGACTAGTCACCACTTCACATTTTATGGCGTCAGCTTAAGAATATGGCCTACAATAACCCCTCTGCCAATCTGAGAACTTTAAAAATTCACATACGCGACAAATTAATAAAATTTCATAGAAACCCTTGATTATAAAGTGTAAAATTATATATAGGTAATTGTTTAGTACCTAAACGCATCTTAAGCAGTTATATTATAGAAATGATTGTAGAAAAGAAAACGTTCATTATCACTCAGAGAATTCTACTCATCTACAACCTCTACACCTTCTGCTACAACCCTTTTATGTGCGACTGTGTTGAATACTATTTTATACCGCAAATTGTGGTGTCAATTTGTAGAATGGGCCCTAATTTGCTTACAACACTCGTTTACAACCCTTATAACTTCTTTTGCAGCCCTATTTTGCTGCATATTTGCGATGCGCCGCGAAAGCACATGCGCGCGCACTCCACTTGCCGACCAGATTGTCACCTGTCAAAATAAACTTTAAAATGAGGGCCTCTAACGAGGATAAAAGGGGGCTAGAAGAGTTTTAAATGCATTGTAGACAGGATATATTAGTTGTTCGCGAATTTGCTAAGGTCATTCAAAAACGCAGAGGTTACAGACAAGCTACGGATGGGAGTAAGTTTTTTGAGTGATAATGAACATTTTCGAGTATAATTTCTATAGAATTACTGCTACAAACAATTGGCTTTTCGTTTCGTTATGGCAACCAATCGTTCTCTCGCTTTCATTGTTTTTCCAATGTTTAGATAGCAATTTCTTTATTTTTTCTTTATTTTATTCGATGGATTTAGTCTATTTATATCATTTTGGGCAAAATGTTGATGTGAGAAGAGAAAAAACTATGAGGGTGGGGCTGAAAACTATTGGCCTTTGAGCAATATCAGAGTTTGAAAAAAGCAGTATCTAGCCAAATGACCAAATTGGCTGTATCAGATAAGACTGAAGGAAGTCTTTTACTAGTAAAGTTAACTATACCTTTTCTAATTGAGAATATTTGGGAATTGCTGGTGTTAAATTCCAATATACTTCTTCTGTGAGGTTTATTGGTCGATGATATCAACATTAGATTTATGAAATATTAATAGACCTTAACGGGTTCTCCATTATACCTACTATATATATGATATCTTTTGAATTTTTATTCATTTGTATTTTATTTGCATTGAATTTCCTTTTATTTAGTGGTTTATTTGTTTATCAGTATTACATCTAAAATAATTTTATTTTTTAAGAAAGAATGTGGAGGTAATTGCAGTTAAATTCACTATTTGGTTATTGCGTATTAAATTTATTAGTTACAAGCAGCGCCATCTGTTATGTCATACATAGTAGCTAATACTCTATATTGTTTCGCATTTTTTATTGTAATTCGCGATCGATTTGCTCCTTTGTTTTGTGCAGTACGTTTGGTTAACTTTGTGTTGTTTTTGCAGGCAACGAAGAATTTCATCGAAGTAGTGAATAAAGTGCGATTCAGGCGTAAGTTAGGGCCGGTGAGTTGGTCGACGGCGGTGCGATTCCTTATCGCGCGAAAGTTCGACGTGGCCCGCGCAGTGGCTCTGTTCGAGCAGCACGAGCTCACGAGGCAGAGGGAGGGTTTGATGCATTTCGATCCCGTTAACGACCCGCTCAAATCCGAGCTGCTCACAGGGAAATTCACCGTGCTGGTAGGTGGAAGTTGCGTTGTATTTGCTTTGCGGGTTGCGATAGCCGAGGTTGGGTTGTATTCGATTCGCAATAAGTTTGGTGGGGTCTGTAGCGAATAACTGTTTTTGTTAAGAATAACTGGTGGGTGGCCTTAACCTCTCAGTTCGCAGGCCGTGCTCCCACGTGGGACATCTGAGTCTCGCCATTATTAACTTATTACGTGCAAATTGGTTAGATTGTGAGACCAGCGTAGATACCAATAGACATCATCAATGTAAAAAAGATGTATCACCTATACAGGGTGAATGTTGATTATAGGAGTAAACTTTAGATGATCCTGATAGGATGAACATACTATCCTATATGACGTTGGTCTCTCGTAAGGTTTCTGTCCACTTTTTCACTTGCAGATTTTTTTGGTAGAGGAGTGTTGTCAAATTCTGTGAAAATGGTCTGTGATTTTTATCAGGATCAAGTAGAGATGATTTATATGTATGGACAAGTGAACTGCTAGGAAATCTACTTTTACATATAGTAACCGAATGACAAAACCTTTTTGTGTGATGAGGTCATTTAATAATAGCGTTGAACATGAAGGATAGATAGGTACACTTTGGAGAACATCAACTTTACTTGTCTATTTTACAGGTTATTTTAACAGCATTTTACAACATTCATCTCCTTACGAAATTTGCAAGTGGAAAACTGAAAAGAATTTTTACAGGAGCCTGACGTCACAGAGAACAGCATTGCCATTTTTGGATGCTTTTTGTTCCTTTTCCATCATCTTTTGAAGTTTGTCACTATAGTTAACATGCACCCTGTTTCTATTATATATATATATATATATATATATATATATTTAAAGAACAATTGCCTTAAATATGAAAATCATCTCTCCCATATGGTAATATTAAGGTGTCACATTTTTTTTATAATTAGAAACATTCGAATATCTTTTGTACTGAGCTGGCGTGACGTAATCCAGTGAAAGTCTTCTTGCCAAAACAGAATAATTGCGAAACAAGCGATACCATACTAGAAGTGGTATTATTCATGCTACAGGGTAACCACTGCGGCATGCCAATGTAAATAAGAGAATTATAATGCGCAATGGAAGGCAAATGAAGTTGTTAAGTTATTGATTGGAACATAAATATTTTTTTCTGTTAAGAGTTACTTGATCGTATTGTTGATATTCAAATTTGTGGGTCATTCTGTTGGAACCGGAATGTTCGTGTGCATACTTCTTTTGATTTTTATGTCAGTTTGTAGTGTGCTAGTCCAAGCGCGCCAATCAAAATTAATTTAATACTCTATACGAAGTCTGATTATTAAGTTCATAAAGTTATCCTAGAAAAGGTTACTACGGTTCCTTTAGGAAACTCTATACAGTCGTCAATATCTAGTCTACCCTTCAAAGCAATTTTGGAACTCTTTCTGCTATCAGAACTTGTCCGGGTTTTATAGCCATCATCTTAGAAATCTTCAGTCTTTGTTGTTCTTTGTCGGTGAGTTCTTTCGCATTTTTGCATACATCTTTTTCTTTGGTCTGTCAATGTTTTCACGGCTAGCTGTCTTCATCAGGAACCCTTTCTCTTTCTCCAGAAAAAAAAATTAATTTATTTAGACAGTTATTCATGAACTTGAACTAACATATACACACAACAATGATAAACGCCAGCCAGTAAGCTACCGCCATAGATTGACACGACGTATGAAGGTTATGGAACCATACCGAGCTGTTTGTACAATGCCGATAACATAAGCGTACGATGGCAAGTTCGTGAACTCAATTACTAAGTCTCATATAGTACATCTGTATCAATTCCATTAAATCCTACCTTGTAGATTCCGCTACTACAACTTCATTGAAAGCTGTTATCTTGTGTCTAGGTTCATTTCCTTTTGAAAAATTTAGTCGTTGACAAATATTGAATGTTTCTCTCAGATTTGGACTTCAAGGTCCATCGAATCCCTTTAATCTTTTAACCTCCTTTGGTTTGGTCGTGCGATCAGGTAGCCATGACGATGCACTATTTGTGTTGAGGAGACACATCAAATGTAGTAAACATTCATTAATTCATAACAATGTTTTTTATGTATTACGATCTTTTTGTAACGGAAAATGCAATTCTGCGTATTATTGTCCAATTTATTTAAGGTTCTTAATTATTAAAGTCTGTTTCAAACTTTCCATATTTATATTTTGGCGCTTCTAAGACAACCCTTATCGGTTCAGTGTGAGTCAAGTTGGATCAAGAGTGTCTCAATTTTCGAAGATTCTTCTTTTAAGCAAAGTTATCGAAGAAAGTCTAGACATTTCCAGATTTAAGATTAGTGGAGATAGAATATCTAGCACATAGCTGCCGAGCCAAGAGAGTTGCACAAGAATTAGAAAAGTGTGGACCATCCCAGCAAAAGTTGGAAATGGCTCTGGAACAACTAATGAAACATGAAAATGCCATCAATGAATTGGATGAGGAGATTACTTTGAACACATGAATGGCACGATGAATGGGCAAAAGTCTAAGGGTTCCTCGAACTTAAATTAAATGTAAAAAATGCTTAAAAGGCTCTTAAGAAATTACCAAAAGAAGAAGTAGATACACAAAGAGGTACTTATAGCAACTGCTCAGTGGTACAAACAAGTATGAAATTCATAATACTGCAATTTGTTGTGAAGTTCAGTAAGGAAAAAGTTATTTTTGTCTCTCAAAATGGGATAATGCGCCGTTTTGTTGTATCTATTAAAAATTGAATCAGCAATTTTGATTTATGAGATTTTTAGTTTTAAATAAGACAACAATGTAACTGCAACGACCTTAAGTTGTTCACCTTGAGTTATGAGACCCACTGTAAATAGTGACCGTCTTTCAAACCTGGCGTCGATTCATATCAACCATTAATGGAATCTTATCTAGATATAATTCCAAACTATGAAATTGATGTATTCTTATGTCCGATTAACAGTGTCATAATAAAATATTATACAGGCTGTGTGCTTGCAAATTTCTTTAACTCTACTGAAGATATTGCAATGGGATTTAATTGGGAGTAAATTTTTAGTCTGGAATGTCAAAAGGAGTATCTGTAGTGTATCGAGACATTGAGTACCAGTTCACTATCCAACCAGTCTCCCGCCTGACTTCATATTTGTATTAAAATTAATCGATGGACTCTGAAGGAGCGAACAGAATCGAAGTTATATTGGAAAGCATTTAGCCATTGTCGAAGAAATTGGAAACCAAGGCAACTTTATTGGACCATTATGTAGGAGGCCGTCCACAATTGTCCAACTAGACGATCTAGAATGTAAAGATGCTATGAAGAAAGCATATTTCTATGCTCCACGAATTAAAAGAGTTGGACAAAATGACTGTCGGTAATTTTAAACACTTCTTCAGGAACATCCAAGCATTCTAGACGACATGTGATTTTTGGACGAGGTTTGAAGACTGACGCCTCCCGTGCAAGCCCGGCATTTAAACATTATTAAAGAAGCTGGAAATCAAAGGGACCACCGTGTAGAAAGTTGTCCACAAATGTCTAACGAGACGACCCAGAATGTAAAAAACTTATTACATACGTCGTTTTATAGTAATCAATTATCTAGAAGAATTTTGTCAACATGCTATGAATAAAGTATATTTCTATGGTCCACAAATTAAAAGTCTGACAGAGTGACAAAAATAGCATGCTGTCGATGATTTTATACACTTCTTCAGGAACATCTGGGCATTCTGGACTACATTTGGTTCTTCGTCGAGGTTTGAAGCCTGACGCGTGTCAAGTAAGCCCAGTATTTGAACACCGTCGATAAAACTTGAAAACATAGTGACTTCATTGGACCACCAAGTAGGAAAAATTCAGTACGCGAAGGGCTGATTACTAGTATATCTCACGAAGTTATTGCGTCGACCTACACAGTAATTAGAGTTATCTAGAATTGTTTGTCAACGCGCTATGAATAAAGCTTATCCATGCCCTTTATGCTATACAAATTAGAAGGATCTGACTAGGTGAAGAATGACATGCTGTTGATTGTTTAGGGTACTTTTTTAGGGCTACACGTGGTTCTTAAACTAGACTTGAACACTGATATCTGTCAAGCAAGTCCAGCATTTGGACTTTGTCGAACAAAACTGGAAACCAAGAGGACTTTATTAGACCACCATATAGGAGGTCGTCCATAAATGTACGAGATGATCGAGAATTTGAAGAATGGGGGGTTGTCTAGAAGCATTTGTCAACCTGGTTTTAACAAAACATATTTTTGTAGTCCACGTATTTAAAAGTCTGGGCAAGTGAAAACAGTGACATCCTATAGTTTCAGACACTTTTAAAAAAAAAATTCAAGCATTTTGGCATATGCGTGGTATCACCCGTCAGGAAACATCAATTCGTTTGTATTTGGGGAAGTGAAATTTTTTTCGTTCGTTGAAAATTGGTGTTTGGTGTAGGATGTCCCAACATCGCATAATGCTCAAATCTTTCGGTATAATTACAACAGATGCATACAGTGCTTGCCCCAAAAGTATTAAGCCCTGTAATATAAAAAAAATATGTTATTTGCAGAAAAACTACATTATTTTTCAGTGGTCATGACGTCTTAAAAGCACATATTAGGTACTAGTAAGGACTTTCTAGAATTGTCGCCACTTCCACCACATGTGACGCCATCATATTTCTTACAAAATGGCGTAAGCTTGCTTCAAATTGCATTATAATATCCTCATTTGTATTAAATTGTTAAAGAAATGCCGAGAGCGTTGTAGGTAGGGATACCTGAAGGGGTTTTCCTTTGTAGACTACCTCACATTTTCATTTCATTAATTAAAGGAAGAAGTACCCTCGCCTGTTATACAATGAATTATTATCAAGTTTCTGACGACAGAGGGCATAAAACCATAAAACCGTCTCAAATTTTGAGAAGACTTGAGGCACAGTTCAGAGGCAATATCCTGAAGAAGATTCAAGTGTACAAGTGACAATTTTTGAGAGGTCAGGAAACAGTTGAAAATGAAAGTCACCCGCGTTACCGAGGACGATCGAGAATTAGGAAAATATTCGTATTGTTTGCCGCTTTAGGAGGTTATGTAAAAAATAACTTTGTATGTTTATTTGATTTACTCGCCTACAATTTAGCAGTTTGTTGTATGACAAAGTCCCTTTGAGATCTTTGGATCTCGGTTTTAAAATTTTAAAAGAAGTTTGCGTAACTTTCCCCTCTGCGCCCAGTAATATTGACATAAAGTTAATTCCGTGTCTGCTGCAGCCCCACGCGGGTTTACATTCTTAAATTATTCATACGGTTTTCGTTATTTTTCTGTCCTCCGTGCGCTTCGAGATTGAGTTATAATGCGACATTGTTGTTTGTAGCCTACACGAGACGCGACCGGTGCAGCCATAGCGGTGTTCACCGCCCACCGGCATCTTCCCGTCAACAGTACCCACCAGATGACGCTGCAAGGCGTTGTGTATCAGTTGGACGCCGCTCTGCAGGACCCGGTGACGCAGAGGGCCGGAATTGTTTTCATCTACGACATGTCGAACTCGAAGTATTCAAATTTCGATTACGATCTGTCGCAGAAAATCCTTACACTGCTGAAGGTAAGAGCATTTGATGTTATAGCAGAGCGCGCAATGGATCTGCCCCTAAAGCCGGGGATTTATACGGGTAACGTCGAGAGCGACGAAAATGCCACGAAGCTGTCATGGAAAGTGTTGGGGATGAAATGCGGCCTCTTCTCCATTTACATAGGTTTCGGGTGCTATTTAGGTTGCGTAATGGATTTGAAGGGGCTATTTTTTATACTTGGAGGTATCGGTGCTTTCACCCATCTCCATTAATTAACGCTAATTAGCCGGATTAACTTAGGTACTCGTGAAACGTAGTTATTGAACAAGTGCGCTTGTTATTAAAACAGGGAAACTGGGTTGACAGGGGAGTTCCGCTGACGGAGCCTGGCCCTTTTGCTTTCGCATTCTAGTTCCGGCGTAAATTTTCGACATATGCTTTGAGCATTTCCCGAATAAAGTTGGGCCAGCCAGATATGCGCTATTTAAATTTTCCAAGTTGGAAAGTTGGCAGTATTGTGCGGTTTGCTGATTTTATCACAGAAAATTCATTTGCTAAAGCTTTGTTTAGCCTCCTTTGAAGATACACCAGAATAACAAAGCTACTGCTTTCTGTGTGAGCCATGGGACTATTGTTGACGTCACTCGATTTACTACGAGTATCGGCTCCTTATCCGTTATTTGGCATATTTTTAGTACTTAGTTTTTGTTCTGGAAACTGCAAATTAATATTTAAAGTTAAAATTATTTTGAAATTTATAAATTTTCGCGGACCCTCCCCCCAATCGCAACTGAATTTTGTTAGATGGTCTTGCAAAGATGTTCACTATATTTATCTCCTGTTGCGCGTTTTAATATGTTCTTCTAGAAGGGTACTGCCACATTTGTAGGTTTTTAATAACTGTGATACCTCCTGTTAAATTTATCAACCGTCTCATGGGATTGAAAGAAGGTCATTATAAAGGAGTGTCAATACAACTGACATACATTATGTAGAAATTACAGACAATAATTCGTTAAAGGAACAACCTCATGAAATACTAACAGATCAAAAAACCTAAAATCCAAATTTAACGGAAATGTGTCTTAATCCCCCATCTACAGTCCTGAGCTATTGCTAAAACTAGAAAGTATGTGATCAATATGTAGAAAATCTCATGAAATAAAAGAAAATGTTTTTGCTTCCAGACCAATAAGTTGGTCAGACTATTATTTGTAGACGAAGTTATGACAAACGCTTCATAGGATTCAAGGAAGGTGTCTATAGTGCCTAAACTAAAAATCTGGCCACCATTTCAATTTGAGTGAAATTACATTGTCCAAAACAATACATCAATCTAGACGTACAATCTGTTCAATTAAAAAATATCGCAATTACGAACCATACTCAACGCTTTCTGATGTATAAGAAATGAGGGGTGCAAAAAATAATGCTTATTCTGATTGGTCCAAAATATAGTGCTTGGTGTGTTTAAAAATGATTGGCACTACAACTGTTTTCTGCTCACTAATCTTCTATTAGGATAAAGTAAGTACATACTTTATTAGTTCCATGTCTGTGAACTTCTACTGTTGTTCCGCAGTTCCCCGTAAAGCTAGTGCAAATCTTCTTTGGATTAGCTGATTAAAGCTCGTCGTTGGCGGAGAACTTCTCACCGCGTATTGCTTCTTTCACTGGATCAAACAGCAACACGTCTCATCTCCATATTTGCAGTATCGCTCACCGGTAATACTTTCACGAAGGGGTAGCCAAACAATCAACAGAATCCCATTTGTTTTTGAATTAATAATCTCCGTCGTGGTTTCTTAGGACGACGACTTCAAATGTACTACCATTTTGTTTTCCAGCGTCACTTGTGATTGATCTGCTGTGACCAGACTATGCTCAAAGAACTTTTTTGGATCTACGTTGTACAACTGCAGCAATTATTGGCATACCTTTACACCCTTTTGCTTCTTATGATTGTTGAGAGTATATGGGGCCCAGTCTGTAGAAACCTTTAAGTTCTCATGGACGATAGTTTGCAAAGTTCTGTGAGACAGATTCGGTGCATAGAATGTGATTTGCCTGATTGCCATTATCAAGTCGAAGACATGGTGCAATATGTGTGGCCGTGAGTTTTGCTATTACTCCAGCATTTTCCGTTAAGCTATTGCAAACCATTCATTGGGTATAGCACCACTTGTGGCCAAGCTCATCGTTATAGGACTTCTTACCGCGCACTGCCTTTTTAATCGTTTTTAGTCGCTTAAGACAAGATTTGGTGAATAGGGGTCGGCATGGTGGCAACAGTGTGGCTACTGACATTGTCATGCGGCGGCATTTCAGGATACGTCAGCAGAATCGCTTCAGTGACTCGCAGTGTTACACACGAGGGGGCAGCCAATGTATCACCAGAACCCCCTCCTGATCCCAAAGGCCGGCTATGGCTTTTTGGATTGAGGGCTATCGATGTGTTCTTTTCTCGTACCAGAACGACGATTTCTCTACTGTGACCAGGCATTCAAAGAACGTTTCCGGATTGACGCTGTAGAATTACATCAACTATCCATATACCTCTACATACTTCTGTTGAGTACTGAAAGTATGGAAAAACCATTGTGTATCTTTACCATCTTCAGTTCTGTAAAACAGATCTGTTGCTAATGAATCGAATGTGATTTGCCTGTTTGCCATTATCATGTGGGTGCACCCTAGATAATGTGTGATTTACGTTCATTTGCTGGTCGCCCAGGTTTTTACCCATCCAAAGAAATTTTTTGTCCATTGCTGTCTACGATTGTTTGTTTTTATGGTTTTCCGCTTTATCCACAACTACACACTCAGCATCTGATGGCATCCCATGCCACTATAGTATATTTTCTTTAGTTTGTGACACTACTGAAGTTTCAAGTGAGAGGGTGCTAATTGTTTTTGAATGCCCTACTAAATGCACAGTGAATTGTTGAATTTAAAAATTGATTTTAAAAGTAAAGACTATCGACTGACAGTTCTTTCTGCAAACTACACTACTTAATATAGCAGATTATCCGGATTACTTAATTTGAATAATCCACTTTTCCAGACATGTGAACGAGTTTTCATTAAATTTACAAATATCTAAAGACTACATAGAAGTAGAAATGAATTCACCTCGAACCATTGCAGAGTGTTAAAGCAACGGTAGTAGTGAATATTGTTTTGCTTGTTTGTTGGTTTATAAGTCTGCATATGGACAAAATAGGAACTTTTGGATCGCCTTTATTAAAACTTAGCAGTTAGTGTACAAATTATAAGGGTTGTCCAGTATTCTTGTTAATATTGTTATCGGGGTATAGTTCAAAACCGGATGATCGGCGTTCAAATAATTGACCTTTCTTGCATATACAAAATTGAATAATAATACTAACTTATTTGGCCCACAACTTTCTCTTTAGCAAAAAATACTCGGCGACTTCCCTCTTCGCCTGGAAATTTACCTTCTTTAAGAAAATAATCAAAAAGATGTGGTGACAAGCTGCGTTCACAAGCCATTACCGCATTTCAGTGGGTGATATCGTCCATTATAGGAAACTCTGATCAAAATTGTTCACTTTTCTAAATATTTTTAGTCATTCGCAAAAGTAGTTATGATTTTGTTGTATGATAGATGAAGTTCTTGCTGCACTATTTCGATCAATTGCTTGTAAAGTTCTTCAAAAAGTTTGGCTGGAGATTCCGATGACGATTGGACAGTTCAGGGTCATCCATCTCAAATCTGTATATAGCGTTTCTTTTAAGACCTTGATATTGATCTTCTCCATCACTTAGGCTGTTTTTAGCCTTTCTAATTTTTAAAATGATTTTTTCAGTATTTTCCATTTTCGCATGGCAATTGTCTGTGCATGAATTGGGTGGTTCGGGTCCAGATTTTGTAATTGTTTCTACACTGAGACGACAAATAATTTAGATCATATGATAGATTCAGGAAGGTTCTTTAGTACGTTTAGATACGTGGACCAATAACAGCACGACTTACATCATAAAGCTGTTCGAAGAACACCCATAGAGATGGTGTGATATACTTCTGTGATGCGTGCTTTAAGTTGTTGAACGCTGTGGATTTTTGGACTGTAAACTATGTCCTTGACAAGATTCCAAAGGAAGAAAAGTCTATTGGCTTGAACTTCATGGATTCAATGAAATTGGTCATCATTTTCTCGGCATCTTTGGAAACCGAAAATTGAATGAGCGTGATGTAGGAATTATGTAGCGCAGTGATGAAATATAACTACGAGTGTATCCATAACAAGAACTGCTATAGCGTATCCACGGCTGGTCCAAAAATCTTGTTTTCTTCACACCAACCATTGATTTTTTCAATCCCACAATAGTTCACATAGAATATCACCTCATCGAAGAAAAGACTGTCGCCGAAAAATTATTGCTCTCATTATTTTATGTAATAATTCTTTGCAATTAATTTTAGATTTTTAACTGATTTTCTTCTGCGCAGTACCAGTCACCCAGAACATCGACGGATATTATTTTTATGAGGTGTGGAATGGGAAGGAGGTGATCTGATGAAATTGTCATTGCACTTGAATGATGGATTTGTGTCCCATCAGCCATAAACTTTGCACTATAGCCCATGAACGTGTTCTGTCAAATTTGACCTTGTAACAGCAAAGGCGAATGATGGCGTAATTCCAACTTGCTTTTCTGACGCTATCTATGTACCACGCTATGCGCGTTGTTCCCTCTCTAACGTGACGCTACCAGTATGATGTGCTCTACCACCGTTTGAGTTGCTGCACGTAATAAAATCAAAGTCCATTTCGCAGTATACAGTGTATCACACAAAAAAGCCTTGCCAAACCTCACCATTATTTCTTAGAGACTAAACAACCCAGGCTGGCGCTATTTTTATTATTAATTTTTTTTAAGTGCATGCAGACTTCTTTCGCATGTTGTACAGAGATGGCGTTAGAAGAACATTGACATATCGATTATTAGGGGAAGATTGTAGCATTTAATCCTACAATCCAGAGCTATGTCATGGGCCAAAATTGTGCAGTGGGCTCTCTGTATATATATATGACCATTTCCGATCTGACCGGAAGCGATTGTGTATAAGCACTTCCATGGAAGGGTTGGCTGTTTTATTTATTTATTTAGTTTCATCCATTCGTTTTCTTTAATCGGTTTATATTGTGTTAATTTGCTGATTCATGTGAAAAGTAACTAGAAAACGATGTCATAGAATGTTGTACAGAAAACCATTAACAGTCTCAATTGTAAATTAATGTTTCGTCCACACATTATGAATGCAACAATATTTTTTATGGAGTTGATTGTCTGAAAGCACGAAAGCAATTCTAGCAAGCGCTAATTAAGATGATTTGAAGGAAAGAGACGTTCGCTAACTATTAATGTTGGTAATATCCTGAGGAAGTACACTTTAAATGTATGTTGTAGCATTGTGTACATAGCCAAGGTTGCTTAAAATTAGCTGTATGCATTACTGCCCGCTGAATAATGACGAGAACATGTGTATGCTTTAGCGTCTGGTTAGCAAGAGTTAATTGATTTAAAAGGTGGAAGCTAAATTGCACTACAAAGGCTTGACGCAATTCGATATGGGAACTCGATTAGCTCAGTTGCGGATTGCTTAAAATTCAAGGCAAATTAAGGCACATCGCTTTAATGATTAATTTAAATTCATTGATACTAGAGGTCATCGGTGTGGTAGTCCCGAAATCAAGAGTAAAATTTGGATGTGGTTGTAAGATTATGTAGAATTGTAAGCAGCACCATCTATGGCACAGTAGTTAACATAATTGCTATCATTGTTATTACAGCTTTCTGCAATATTCAAATTTGAAATAGTTAATTCATCTGAATTGCTTCAATGGGTGCAATTACTGCAACAACAAACTGAGCTAAGTATACGAACTAATTAACAATGATAAGGTCGCTCCATTGACGCAAGACATGAAACTGCAGCACGACGTCCAATTTTAGATAAAGCGGCGTGCTGAAGCATGAGACAGAACTGGGGCAGGGCGAAGAGCGTGCTTTTGGCGATCTGCCAGACGCACTTGAACCCTAATTATGCCCCATTTTATTTATAACGCGTTAAATAAAGATCCCAAAACGGCTTATTTATTTTATTTCCGGAAGCTGGACGGGTGCGTGTTTGTTGTTATTAATTCGATTTTAATTTTAGATGAGGCATCTGCTGGAGGGGCTTCGCCCTAAGCAATTGTTTTGACACCCTTCTCGTCGCGCAAATACTTGGTATGGCTGATTCTGAATAAAAAATGCGTGTTGGTGGGGGAAGTATTTGATAATTTTCCTGTTATTTTAAATGAATCTCTGGAAAACAACAAACTGTGGGTTGTGAGTACGAAGTCTACAGTTATTTGAATTCTTGATACAATTGCGCAGAAAAGATATTTATTTTGGCGAAAGCTCAATCTGCCATATAGATTACTGAACCATATCGGCTTAATCCTCTTTTTAAACAATCAAGATAATGTTTAAATGAGTTTAGCAACCTGTCATTTGATCTTGAACTAATTGAAACGTCAATGTATAACTATACAACCTTCTAGGACACATCAAATGATTTGTTCTGTATAACGAAAAGCAAACACAATCAGGAAACAAAAGGCAGCGATATTATCAATTATCAATTCTAACTGGAAACATCTTTTTTTAACTCTTTACACCCTTACAAAACATCAAATATGTTTATTTGTTCCCCATTTTTGCTTATATGCGGCTCGCCTTGTTCGGTTCCAAACTGTTTGTCTTATTGTTTTTCTGCTGTCGTTCCTATCCGCATCTTTCTTTATTTTTCGTATTTTCTTGACTCTACCTTATCCTATTACTATGTATATCAAGCTGTACACTCCTATAGGAGATGTAGCTGTTCCCAGGGAAGTCATAAATCTATTTATTGTGGTGCATCAGTCCTCCATTTCTTGGTTCCTATTTCTTTTTTTACTCTCCACTCTTGGATTTTCTGTTTTCTGTTTCCAGTTTGTTACCTTCATTTTTTCAGGTTATTTTCTACTTGGACTCTACATTTCAGTTTAGGTGTTTTCTTGGTCTAGAAGTTTGTGATTGCCATTCAGTTAATACTCTTTGTGGTGTATTCTTCTAATTAAAATGAAACGATACAGCTAATGAACCACAAAATAGAAAAGATATTAAAAATAAATGTGAAATTTGGAAACGGGAGTGGCGTCACTCTTTGGAGCACTCCTAGTAAGATTTGAAAATTGAAAATATTCTTTAGAGTATTCATATCAAGACTGAAGTGCCCAACATACTCTTGGGGCCACTGATGAGGAGTCAGAGTATCCAAAATTCCTTTCAGGACTCTGACAGTAGGATTGAATGACAGAAATTCTTCAGAGCTACTCGTAGCAGAGTCGGGGTATGTAAAATACCCTTTGAAACACCCACAGAAGAGTTGAAGAGACCAAAACATCTTTGGGAGCATTTACGACAGGTTCGAAGTGTCCAAATTACCCTCTTGAGTACACACAGCGAATTTGGGTTGACTAGAATACTTTTGGGGGGACTTAAATGGGATGTGGTGTCCAGAATACTCTTCTAAATAACTCAGAGCAGGGTTTGAGTCTTCAAAATATTCAGAGCACTCGCGACGAAGTGGGGGGTATCCAAATTAATTTTCAAATTTGGGGAGTCCAAAAGACATTTGGAAACATTTACAGCGGAGTGGAGTGTTCAAAAATATCCTTAGAACTATCTGTGATGGCTGTTAGTACCAAAAATACTCTTTGAAGCACTCCCTTCGAATAATTGAACAACCTTCGGTTTCTTCCTTTTACATCAGTGTCATATAACTTCATGTCAACCAGTTGATTGGACACAGTTTTAAAGAATAATTTATAATCCTGAACATACTTATAAATACCTTGATAGTCGAATGTCTTCGTAGATGAATTTTATATACCTTCAGCAGTTAGGGTTTTTTCAGTTATTGATATAGATTTTAGTTTAACAGAATTATAGTTTGACTTAATAGAACTGATAGGAGAAAATACTATGCATTTGCCTCCACCAAAAAATAAATAAATAAAATGATTCGTTGTTCCGAATTTCTGATCACACAAGTCGATATAATACGCAAAATATTTACCTCTTGGCATTCAAATCGTTTAATATACTACACTGTTCATAGACCATATCGACGTATACCAACATTTTTACATTGTTATTGTAAGAAGCAAATAACAAGCAACTGAAACTCCCATTTGTATGCTTCATACGAATGTGGATTCAAGCTCATTGATCCATCTTCGCATTCAAATACGTCTATCTAGGACACCATATGTTTGAATATATTTTTGTTAAAATAACTGTCGACTCCTAGAATATTAATCATTCTACGAAAAAATATATAGAACTTTTCGTTCTCATAAAAAAAATATCTAACTTTTTGAATAACTATAATAATAATAGTTCCCCGTAACAGGCCTTGAAGGCCCTTTGGGTTCGTAACAGGATAGATCTGCTACAATCTAAAGCCTACGGTACACAAGGGTAGTAACGTGGCTAGCGCTACGTACCGACCGCCTATTATTACCCCAGAGTTTGACCTCCAGGTACTCATTTTATTGCAGCCTGAGTCGAGCTGGGCCGTAAAAATGCCAGTGATCGAATTGGCGAGAGCGGGATTCGAACCCGCAACTCTTGGTTTTGTGGTCTAGCGATCTATCCACTAAGCCACCACGGCTCTTTGAATAACTATAGTTTTATAATTTATTGCGGTTTCGAAAAACGTGAAATTAAATATTATAGGGAGTATACAAAATATTCTTCAGAAAACCTATAACGGAGTTGCAATGTTCAAAACATCCTTTGGGCACTCGCTCCGAGGTTAGAGAGTCTTAAATATACTTCGGAGCAACTTTCAGCTTGGTTGGTATGTTATAGAATCTAAAATGCTCTTTAAAGCACTCACAGAGGTGGTTGGAGTGTTTAAAATACTCTTGAGAGCACTTCCGATGAGAGTGGAGTGTAAAATATTTTTCGGGGCACTCGCGACAGGTTAGGGCATTTAAATTAGTCTTCTGAGGGGGGGCTCGTGGCGAGGTTCGAGTATCCAAAATATTCTTCCGTCACAGCCGGCTCAGAGTATCCAAAATATTTTTGAAACACTCTCGATTGGGTTAGTGTCAAAATCTTCTTGGCTACAACTCGTAACAGAGTTGGAATGTCCAAAATATTCTTCGGAGCACTAACAGCGATTTTGAGATATTCAAAATACACTTGGAACGAATTGCGATAGGGCGAGAGCGTCTAAAACTTCCTTTAGAGTACTTACGACAGGATTGCAGAATGAAAAATATTTTTGGAAACATTTATAGAGGTCGGTTTGGAGTCCTACTGACGAGGTTGTAACGTCAAAATTTTTTTTAGTATGTTCACAATGGGATTGGAATATCCAAAACACTCTTTGCGGCACCTTCAGCAAGGGTTGGAGTGTCTTGAAATATTTTTCGAGGTACCCATGTCAGGATTAGAGTGTCCAAAATACTTTTCAGAGCATTTAAGGTGATATCGAAGTGTGTAAAATATTCGAAGCATTTCTAACGGGATTGGATTGTCAAATGTTCTTCGTAGCATTCAAAGGGGTGTCCAAAATTTTCTTTGGAGTACTGACAGCAAGGTTGGAATGTTCACAGTACTTTTGGGGACACTCGAGACGGGGTTAAAGTATCCAAAATATTCTTAGAACGGCGGCATTGAAATGTCCAAAATACTTTTGGGGACACTTACAATGAGATTAGAGTGTTAAATATTCTTCGGAGCACTCACGGCAAAAGTATCCAAAGAGTATCCAAAACACCTTTAGAGTACACGTTTGACTGTTAAACGTTCTTAGGGGCATTCAAGGTAGGGTCCATAACCCTATTAGAACGTATGGCGGGCCATAGATAGCATCCAAAATGTTTTTTGAAGCACTCCCCACTTTATAATTTCTAAATATTCTTCTAAACAAACTCACAGCAGAGCGTTCAAAATGTTCTTGAAAGTTAAATGCTCCAGTTAATACTTTTCTGCTTGAAGTACTTGGGAGATTAATTTTTGGTTACTTCTACTATTGTTTTCTATTTTCTCTCCGAATTATTCTGCTATAGTAGTCGCTTTTTTTGTTATTTTTTCCTTATATTTATTATAGTGTTCTCGCTAAAGATTGCCTGAGATTTTCTCTTTCCTTTCACTTTTTCGCTTCACTATGATCTCGTTCTTTAATGTTATATTTTGGCTTACTCGTATTTTAGAAATAATTTTACAGCTTTCTGTTTCTTTCTTTCACAATTTTATAACTTGTTACCTTTTCTTCCAATGTTTATGTACATTTTCGGCTTTTTATTTTCCGTTTCCGTGTATTTTGTTGTTGTTTATTACACTGAACATCAGGATGTGATTTTTTTTTAGATACTATAGTCCCCTGAGTACAGTTCTTTGTTTCAGTGGTTTCTGATTTGTCTACTTTAATTTTTTTTTGACTGTCATTTTGTAAATTGATTTTTTCTCTTTTTTTTCTTTGTCATTCAATCTTCTCGTGTTCTGTGTATGTATGGACCACTTTATTTTCTTTTTTAAATTGTACCATGTCTTTCCTATGATGTCGGTTATCGTCGTTATCTTTGGTACTCAGTTCACTTCTTATTAAGTTTTTTCGTTCTTGTACTATGTACAAGATATGTCTGAATGTTCAAGTAATCTAATACGGCGCATATAAGAACCATGCGAATCAGAAGCGCAGCAGAAAATTTATTCCAAAAAACGAAAGCTCCTCTACTGCCCAAGTTGTGCTCCGGCGCCTGCAAGCGCAGCGGAGATCGCGCTTACATAACGCTTACATTGCTACGAATATTGTTATCATAAATAATGCGGCGAGTGGCCTTAAAATTGCTGGAAAGCTGCACGTTACGAAAGCTTTGTTACATGCTAGTTTCGTGGATAATACTCTTGTAACAAGAATGTTTTATTTAAAGTGGGCTCGTTGCCTCACATAATGCGATGTAACGATTAAAACAGTGAATGGGCTTAGATGGCTGTTGTACGGACAAGCGGGCAAGGACAATGGCGACTTGTGCATGCTGCATTGTTGTTTTGATTAATTTGTAATAGTGCGTGAATATATAACCAGCCATGTTCTATATTTGAACGAAGGCCTTTTCGAGCTAGATAATACGTATTATAGAAATTAAACTTTATCTCTTGGACATCGATGTCAATCTTTCACTCATCAGTTAGCTCTTGTAATTGTAATAAATAGATACGATACTTATAGTCTTGTTGTTTATTGCGTATGAACCATCAGAGTTGCGAATGGGCGCATGGTTAGTCTCGGAGTCCTCTCTAGGTTAGACGTTGTTGGTATCTGTGTTCTAATAACCTCCCGTGTGCGAAAAAACTGTTCATTGAATAAAGGAAGAGAAGTTGAAGGGAAAAGGGTGTTAATTGGAAAGTCGACCACGTTAGGAATGAATTGTAGTGATGAAGTGTAATGGCGGTCATCAAGCGGCATCCTTAATGCCATTTCTAATTACTCATGGTATGGCGAACTCTAGGATTGAACAACACAACATAATTTTAGTGTTCAAATAGTCCGCATTTGGTTTAGGAATTAATCGGTTCTAAAAGATAAACACAATTCTGGTCTTGCCGTTTATTGCGTTTGAACCCCTAGAGTGAGCGGGATCTTTTTTAGGTCTGGATGTCAGTATCGGTGTTTTATCAATCTCTTGTTGGGATTGTATAAGATTGCGAAGAGTGGGAAAAACTGTTAGTTGAACGGATTTGGTGTGTTGAGACAGTTTGTAATTAGTTTGCGAGGCTTGGAGGTGGTAATTTTAATCTGGAAGATGAAGACTACAGCGAACGTCCATCCACTGCAGATACAAACCTCGTCAAGAACGTGGTTGACGAAAATTTGCTTTTAATCATTTAATAAAGCTCGGAGGTATGAATTTCACATCAGCAGACAGAGAGCAAACTCCTTAATCTTATTTTTTGAGAGAGATTAGTTACTGAGGGTGAGATTTGTATCTTCTAGTGGAGTGTCTTTAACTACTTTCACGGGGTAAAACCTGAATTTTAACAAACCAATGTTTGCAACCACGCAAATTGAATGAAGCAATCGGTACAAAGCATCTATCTACATATCTCTAGTTGTTAGAAACAAGTTGTCAAATCCTCGATACTCTCCGAATATGGGCGCATCTGAATATATAATTTAAAGCTTTTGCTCTCGACAGTGGTGAATAACACGCGTGAATCTACTTAAACTACTTACTTATTTTACTTACAAGCAATCCAAATGACTGTGTTGCACTAACACGGAACGTTTAGCTTTCGGCACTTGATTTTATGTATTATGTCCGTCCCTCGACCGTGACGCCCGGGTTGCCGCCACGAGGAGCGTTCGGAAATTTGTTAGAATATATTCTTTCATTAGAAAATTTTTTGCGGTAATATTTTTAGTTTAATAAATGCAACTTGAAGCAGTTATTTTACACAAATGGTTGCTCGAATTTGTTTATTGTTATTCAGAGGACGCGTTCGCCCCTCGTAAGAATGATTTTTGGAGTGAACTATTTAATCTAATAATCTATGCTTCCCGCCCACAATGCATTTAAAACTGCTAACACCTTTTTGCCGCACCCAAGAGCTGTATAAAAAGTTACAATCATTTCTACAGAAAAATGGTACCTCAATGTACTGGACAATTAATGCGAATATTTTTGCACACAAAAAGAAAAAACTAAGATTTTAAGACATAACAAACACAAAAAGATAAGCAGATAATTCTGTAGTTTAAGAAAACTACAAGCCCCAGAATCATTCACTGGTCCGAAAAGGAAAAAATTTTGAATTCTCAGGAAGAATCATGGAAAAAATATGCAAAGAGAAATATACAATATACGAGCGGTGTCTCGAAAGTATCAAACCATATAATACAATTATCATTAGATATTTTCAGAGCACAGCTTGTAAACAGAAGCTTAAAAATTGGAGGGCTGACAATATAATCCCAAAAAGGACGTAACCTTATAGTTTCAGACTTCCATCTAGAATGAACATGAGGTTAAAATAACCTTCAAAATACAGCATCATAACTCGAACATTTTCATTCACCAAGGGTCGCTTCTACTCCACATTTCGCTCACTATCGATTTGGATGAGAACGAACCAAAACAAGTTCAGAGGGATGATTTCGATTATGCAACAGGACAATTGCAGCTGCCTGGCATAACAAGCAGCCATTATTTCAGCACATCCTGCTCGGTTGATCATGGCCCTGGTTTCTCTCCACTTTCCACAATTTTTCGAAACAGTTCGAGGCTAACACGCGGATTACTTAAAAAAATTCGCATACACAGCCCTGCAAGTTTTTTTTTGCAAGCATTACTCAGTGGGGATCTTTGAATAAAAAAATGATTCTTATAGTTTTTACGGCCCTTTTGGTCTGTGAAATCGCGCACCCTAGCCACCTGCTGGATTGTTGCCTATCAAATAAACTATAGAATACGCGAACTTGCTAGACATTCAAAGGGTTATAACAAGAAATGCACGGGTTGTAGACGAACTATTTCGAGTGCGTGAAGGTACCGAACTATTACCAAAGAGATGTAAAAACATTTTAAAGCTTACAAAATTACACAATCGACACCAATTATTGGTACCTACATGTTATAACACTAAAATGCAAGCAAACTTACGTACTTATCATTTCTATAGAGCATTACATTCTCAATTATTTCCTTTAAGAATTACTTGTGTGTGGTCTGAAGTTGATCCGTAGAATTGTTGATAATTTATTACGATTAGGCAACCGTTGGTACCCCTAATCATGGAATGACAATCAAGAAGCCTGAGCACTTTCCCAGTGAATTTATTGTGTCTTCTTTCTCTACTCCCTTTAAATGTGCGGATGGTGGTGAAAAATCTTTTCCACGGACTTGATTTTTTTAGTTGCTGAAACGCTTGCGCGCTTAGCGCCCCGCGTTTGGTTGCTACGGGCCCAAGGTGTGCAGGAGCTCCACCGAGCGTGACCCACTAACTGCCGTGAAATCATAATTGATGTTACAATAGACGAATTTAGTTAGTATTCACTTGACAGCGCGGACGGTGGCTGCTGCCTTTAATGTGCGTGTTCCTTCCGCTCTTTCCTCAGTCATTCTCGCGTTTTCGCGTCGGGACCACCGCGGTGCCGCGAGCGCTCGCAGTTCCTGAAAAGCGCCGCTCACTGGCCGCCGGGGTGCCGCTGAAACGGCTTCAGGCGCTCGGGAGCACTGCGCATGCCCTGCGTCCCGCGGCGTCGCGGCGTCTTGAGCATCGATTTAGTTACCGACCGTGTCATAGCCAAGTGGTTGCTTATCTGTTGCTCGCAAAACTGAAAGCCGCGGCCGCAGCTGGGGCTGCCTGCTCGCCTCCGGCTCGGGAGTGCTGAAACAGTGAAAGCCCACGCCCGTCGCGGCGCATTTCCCGCCGCTGACGCAGCCCGGAGCATCGCCGAAAATTACGTAAGGAGGTGATCTATTTTTATTGTCTGTTTGACAGTAATGGTTTATCGGGGTGATAATCGAGCTTCTCAGTTCCAACGCGAGTTTTCCGCGCCCTCGACCAGCAAAAACGCAGATCTGAAATAGCGCCAGAACCTTGAACCTCGAGCTGGATGAATAGAAAATTGTTTGCCTGACTTGTTTACTTAATCATAGCTACAGCAGTTGTAAATTAGAGTAATTTACTTGATACCGTCGCGAACCGCCGCGGCATCCCGATGCCTGTCCGATCTATTCGTTCATAAATTACCTTTAAATATTGTAGATGGGGTGTGCACACTAGCGGTAGAGATTTGGTCGAATTTATATGCTCGGGGGCAGAACCTCGCACTTCGCCAGGTTAAAACGAGGTTTGGCGAGCTTACAAATGTTCGCTCGGCGCTTCATTTGGCAAAAACCCCTGGAACAAAGCGAATTTCGTATTTATAACGTAATCAGAATTTATTGCAGGGGTTGTTACCCTTTACCCTTGGCAGCTTTCCCCGCGTCCAAAAATACCCCGTTAGATGTAATGAAGTGCGTCCCATTAGCTGATGCCAGCAGATTCTCCCTGATAACTGCGCGTCACCGGTTGTCCGTCATCTCCTGCCAACATATTCGCGAAGGTGCCAGACCTCTCCGAGGACGCCAGGGAAAATACCGGGTTGCCGCTCGTTAGAATTGGGAAAAATAAGAGACAGAATCATGGACGGTGCTGCACAAAATTCGTCAGACACGTGGCTGAAGCGCCGCTGAATCATGCAGAAGGAATTCGCCCTCTAGACGGCGATGAGAGCTTCGCTCATCTCGCATTATTTGTTATTGCGAATTTGCTACCAGTGGGAGACCCTGAGGCACCGCGACGGAGTCGCGAGATTTGATTTTTCTTATGCATCGCAGTTTATTATGGTTAAGCCGCTTGGTTTCAACAAGATGGTGTTACTGCCTCTATTCAGCTGGAAGCAGTCATCTTACTCTGTTAATCGTCATGCTAGATTTTAAACAAAATTGAAGAGCTTTGCAACTTTTTCAGCTCTTCAATTAAACATTTCCCCCAAATTGAAGGGGCAGTTCTTACCATACCATTACTGATAGTAGCCGCAATCAGCCATATTCAAACTTGTCCCAGATGGCCTCATTAGAGGAAACACAGCTCCCATCCACTGTTCCTTGGTGGCTAAGTGTTTGTAAAAGAACATACAGCAGGACTGTGTATACCCAACTTTTAATTCTGTATAATACATAAAACCCCGCGTGTGCTAGCCTTGAGCTGTTTGGAAAAATTGTGCAAAGTGGAGAGAAACCGGGCGCTATGATCAACCGAGCAGGATGTGCTGAAATAATGGCTACTTGTTATGCAAGGCAGCTGCGCTTGTCCTGTTGCATGATAACGCCAGTTGCATAGTCATTAAAACTGGCTTCAAAAGTGGCCTGTTTGTCAGAATCATCCCGTCTAACTTGTTTTGGTTCATGCTCAATTAAATCGATGATGCGCAAAATGTTGATTCTCATCCACACAAGGAGATATGTTTTAGGCGATTATAGAAGGCTGATCTATGGTGCATCTCATTTGTACTTTGAATTTTACGTTAGCCTCAGGATCACTCTAGGTGGAAGTCTTTTTTGGATCTTACTGCCAGCACCTCAAGCTTTTGCATGAAAATGCCGATCCAATTTTGATTGGTATATTTTCTCGCCACCCCTCGTGTGTTGTATTCCTTTTTCTTTACACGCTTTTTCCCATGATTTGGAGCGATTTATCTTTCTTGCTGGGGGTTCATGGTCCAAGTTTCCAAATTATAGAAGCACAGATTCACCTATCGAATTAAATGCTTAGATTTTTTGGTGTGAGTTATGTCAACTACTACTACTTTTTTCTATGCCTTTTTTGGTTCAAAAAATGATAGTACCGTGACGTATAATTTTTTGTAGAAATGGTTATAGTTAGTACAAAACTATTCTCTTTACACATCTCTTTCCCATGATTTGGGGTGATGTGCCATTCTTTCTGTGGGTTCTATTTTCTTTTCAAATCAGATTCTGAGACTTGTAGTTTCTTCCGTCATGGTCCAATTTTCTAAATTATGGGAACGCAGATTCAACTATTGAATTAAATCCTTAGATTTTTGTTACTCTTTTATGACTTTTTTCGTTCAAAAAATGATTGTTAGTACCTTGACGTGCATTTTTTTTGTAGAAATGATTGTAGTTTGCCATCACTTTAAAGTGCGCCTTTGTTGAAAGTTTTGTGAACGCTGGCGAGTTATTTTACAGCGGCGCTAGTTTTATGACCCTTTGGCCATTTGCGTCGTGAAATCGCCGCACACGCTCTGCAGCCGCCTGCCAGATTGCCGTTTGTCAAATACATCCGAAAAGTGTAAAAGGGGGCTAACTGGACTCTAAACGCGTTGTAGAAGGGGTGCGTAGGTATCAGAGTTGCCACGTATTTTGATAGCTGACTGGCATATAGCCGTCTGTCAAAATAAGATAAAATAAGCGGTTTCACAGGTTGTAACAAGAGTGTAAGTTATCAGAGTAGTTCACCCCAAAATCATTAAGAAGCATTAAAAAGCGCCAAAGGCTTGTAGATGAGCTACGGGGAATGGATTTTTATCATGGCTCGTTCACTGCATGTTCTATTTCATTTGCTCGTGATCTTACTACAATGTAATAAAGCTGTCGGATGTAATTAAAACACCCTGTAATGTACAATCAAATTTTCAATTCGGCCGGTGAAACATTGTTCGATTGAAGTTGTGTTCGCAGCGTCAAAGTAATAAACTTATTGATTTACTGCCGCTGCAATATGAAAACAAGGCAATTTTAAGCTGCTGTGTAGCTGCGTACGGATACACATAACTTTAAATAAGAATCGACGGAAAAACAAAGCAAATCGGATAGATGTTGCAATACCTTGCAGGATGATCCGCCTCTGTTGTCTGATTGGCAGTTGGGGATCCCGTTCCTTACAGACTCCACCTCTTTCGCCTCATCAGCTAATGATTGGTGCCGTATCAACTCCAAGCTTGGATCGTTGAGTCAATTTGATGAGAAGCTCAAAACTCAACCACTGCAAAGATGTCTTCCAAGCTTTCGCAATTTGCCAAATTGGGCAACGACGCCTTGAGAACCGCGTCGCTTATTTGGGCAGAAGACAATGCAAGCGTGCGCAATTAAGTGTTGGGACTTCTGATTAGGATAATTAGTCGATCCTTGACATGTGCGTTGCGACACCCACTCCCCGGGCTGGAGGTTGCTCATTCATGCTCTGGGACTGCACGGTGGATGTCATGAATATGGAGAGGCATGTGCGGCTAAACGGCCGTTAAAATAAGTGCGCAGAACCGCTGTCGTGACGCACGCTCGATTTTCGTGGTGCTCAACCGCCGCGCTGAAATTAAAATGTTTGCCTTGCTCGAATTCTTTTGGGTGCGCTTCCAGGTGTAAACATTAAAATTTTATTTTTGGAAGATTACTGGGAAAAATTCAGCAGGCAAAGGTGAGGTGCGAGTTCGTTGCTAAAAGCTTCCAAAGAGGTCACTACTCATCTTTACTCCAAGTGCGTCAAGGTACTGAACAATTACCATATTCGCATTAAAAGCGACAGAAATTATGCATCAACCTTGTGGATGGATTTTTATCATGGTTCTTTTTTATTACATGCATGCTACACACAAAACTATGACTTGTTTTGTGGGAAATGAGGGGGCTATTATGAAGGAACATGCAAAGTTTTAGCTTAGAAGACATGAACTCTGGTCATCATAATCAAATTTTGATGAGAAATTGAAAATTCCAATCATCTGCTTGGGGAACCGAACTTGAGTTTCTGCTTGGTTACTCTTGTACTTGAGGAATTATGATGGTGTCGCCATCTCTTGTTTGCCAATAGTAATTTAAGATTTCTTCTGTTAAATCCACTTTTTGTTCACGACAAATCGCTTTCTCAGCCAGGTAAAGTTAGAAGCCCAAGAAATTTTGCGCACTTTATAACGTCAGCGGCGCGGATAAGCTGCTGCACGCCGCTTTCCGGCCTCGGCATTTGCATTTCTCGCCGCGCAATTACAGCTCCCTGCGAATGGCGCTTACCGTAAGCAGTTTCCTAGTTCGCCGCCTTTTGGCACGTTTTTGGCGACGCCGTTAAATATAGCGGGGCCGGCATTATGCGCCAGGGACCGCAGGCATAATTAGCTGGCGAAGGAATGCTCCCCGAACGGGCAGGTGGACGCAGGAACTGGAATTTGCGTCTTATTTGCAGGCTCGTTTCACTTTATGGGATTCGAAATGGGGAGCCCTCCAATTCGCGATGACAAAGCTCTGCGAGGCGAAATGCCGAGGAGAATGCTCGAAAATGGAAGTCGAGGACCGACGTGCTCAAAATATTTGAATAGCTAATGTTGCCAGCAACGTTTAGGTCTACGAGCCAAAGAAAAACAAACCCAATAAAATGTGGCATGAAATCACACACATTCAGGGTGGGGTTGGTTAAAATGACTATTCATGAAAAGGTTATTGTTCAATAACTTGACGCACTTGAAATGGTTATAGTACTATCACTCAGACAATGTATTACAATATGTACCTAGTGTTACAACTCTTTGAGGTTGTAGTACTCTTAAGTAAAATTGACTATTATTTTCTTTTGAAAAATCACAATAAAAGAGTTTTTGTTCGAAAAGCGGGATTTGGTGTGGTTGGTAGAGGTTTATTTTGCTTGCTCTCTAATCTTTCTTATATTTAGTGAACGAATTAGTAAAATATTCGACATAAGAGAGAATCCTAATACATAATGGGAGTTCTGGGTGACATCCGTCGTCTGTGACTTGGCATTATTGTGCAGCAGTATCACTCTGCTCTATTAATAGTGGTGAGACTCAAGCGCTCCGCCTGGGAGTACAGCCCGCAAACTGAAAGGTTAAAGTTTTTATATGCTCGCCTTCGTTGACCGGTCGTCGCGCACAATCTCTGATGTCGCAAGCACCAGAAGTGCATCTGGGCCTATCCGCACCGCAGTCGTGCGGCTATACTGGAACTCTGCTCTATTGCGTCATTTACATCGTGTAGTTATCGTCGATGTAGCTCAGCTGTGATCATTTTACGTGGTTAGAAAACAGCCTTCATGTCCTCACCAAATGCACAATGAAATATTTTTTCAGCCGACAGCGGTGGTTTACTCGGATTTACTATATAAAAAATGCTTCCTCTTAAATCTATTGTCTGTCAAAATACGCGGCTTCAAAGGATGTAAAAGGGGGACCAGAAGAGTTTACCCGCGTTTTAGACAGGGTACCATCCCAAAATAATTCTTATAAAATAATTCGTGCCTTATAGGAATTCAAACCGAACCGAAAGGTTTGTAATAAGACTTGCAGAGATTACAGACAAGTTGTGGGGGTGTAAGTTTGTACTACAACTTCCTATAAATTAACTGTCTCATTATATTTTATTGTAGAGGAAAAAGTGGACAAATGAACCACTTTTTTGTTTCTACTGTAAAGACATGTAAAAAGGAAACGTTGTATGAATAATGGACCATAGCTTTGGGGCCAAGATTTTGTCCGCAAGCCAGCGCAGGCGAGTGTAACCCATAGCTATGTGTGATAAAATTTCACCACAGCTCATATCTGAAGAAATGGGCCAATTTAACTATTTTAAGTAGTGCCATTTTTACAACTTTTGTTAAAATGTGTATGGCAAAACCGATCAAATGACACCCAGGTTGACCTACACTTTTCGCTTTTTTGGATTATCATACATTATCCACTTTCCGTCACCAGTCACTATTTTATATAAAAATTCCTTGAAGGACACCAGGACAACGTTTTAAAAGTTATTCAATTTATCTTGGTTAGGTTCAGTTTGATTTGGTCTAAAAACATTGTCCCCGACTTGCAGAAATGCTCCGTCTAAAAGTTATTCAGTTCAGATTGGTTTTGTTAGGTTAAGTTTTGGCCGTAACATGCAACAGCCTTGCTTAACAGTTATTTAACTTAGATTGGTAAGGTTGGGCTTGGTTTTGAAGTGGTAAAATTCGCCACCGAGGTGTTTATTATATTTGGGTGTTTTGAAATACAAATTAATTAAATGGAGAATATGCCGCGTAAAGGAGTAGTTTCCTTTCTAACATAGAAAGCATTTATAGCATTGTCATGTAATAATATCACTCTGTTTTATTGCATCACTCAAATAGTGCAGTTATCGCTGATAATATTCAGGGGTAATAATTTTACGTGGTTTAAGCAACTTATAATATAACACAGCCTTCATATCCTCACCAAAATGCATCCTAAGGTTATTTTCCATGAATATTGGGTTTTGCATTCGACGGTGATGGTTCGTCCTCGTTGGCCCATGTCTTTCGTTTTCATATGCTACTTACTTTTCACCATCAATCATTATAAGAGGTCCTTGAATCTGGATAGCAGAACAAGAGTCGTAACAAAGCATCTCTATTGTCAGGAGAAAGCGCGCAGGAAGCCCAACAGATCATCTTTAATTGGAGTGGTTTTTGAAGGCAAGTGAAAAAAAAACGTTGATATGGTGGAAACGCCATTTTCAATACTGAGCCTAAAAACATTGGTTTGCATTTACGGAAATACTCCATTTAAAAGTTATTTAGTTTAGCTTGATTAGGTTTAGTTCGGTCTGGTCTAAAAACATCGGTTTTGACTTATGCAAATACCTTGCTCAAAAGTTATTTTGTTTGAATTGGTTTGGTTTGGTCTGGTCTAGTCTGATCGGTCTCGACTTGTAGAAAAGTTCCGTTGAAAAATTATTTAATTTAGATTGGTTAGGTTAGGTTTGACCTAAAAACATCGGTCCTGACTTATGCAAATGCCTTGTTCAAAAATTATTTAGTTTGGATTGGTTAGATTAGGTTTAGTTTAGTTAGGCTTGGTCTAATCCAACTACAGAAGGGGCATTTAATGGTCAGTTTCGATGTAAAACATCCCTGGTTACCAAAGTGTCAATTTAAGAAGCCCTGGATCACCTGAAGAAAATTTTTCTTAAGGATATCTTACAGCTATTTCAGCAGTGCCTTACATCCAGTCAATTTGTTTGGCGAGGCGTATATTACGAACAATAAGAGGAACTAGCCATGTAATCGCTAATTTGAAGAGATTGCCATCAGTACAGCACCATTAAAACCCGAGATACGCTAAGATACGTTGATGACACTTTTGTGATATGGAGACACGGAAATGAGACCTTACTACAATTTCTTATGCACTTGAATTCCATACATCCAAGCATACAATTTACAATGGAACTGGAATAGGAAGATAGGATTGCTTTCTTAAACGCACAGATGTTGAGATTGGAGAATGGACATTTACAACACACCGTGTACAGAAAACCCACGCATACGGACAGATACCTTCATAAACAGTTGTGAAAACATTGGTAGGCCGTGCACGACGTATATGTCGACCACAGTTTTTGGATAAAGAACTAAAACATTTTGAAACAAGCCTTACAAGGGAATGGCTACTCGAGAACGGATATAAATAGAGTAATTAAACCTAACAAGTGCGTACGAAAAGGACAATCAAAATCGGCTAAGGTAGGCAAAGCTTTTTTACCTTACATCCGGATAGGAAAGATTTTCAATAAACACAAGGTAAAAACCACCTATACTACTACCACCAAGATACGGGATTTGCTTAGACCAGCTAAAGATACACCATGGGTATACACGGGATAAAGGAACACAAACGTCATCTCCCCCTTAATCAACCCGATAAATTAGCAGTTGTTGAACATACTTTGGAAAATCCTGACCATGAGATAGAATTTGGGGAAACACAAGTTTTATCCAATTGCAGGAATTATTACCCGAGGTTATATTAAGATGCGGTGGAGATTTATATATATATATATATACAAAATAATTTTAACAGCGACGACGGATTCAATCTATCTAAATCTTAATTTATCGCTCTTTAGGGGCAAAAAACAGACCACGATACGGCGAGAGAGCGAGTGACGTTAGAAAATGCCTCAATGCTTCAATTGATTGACAGTACTCGGTTGATTTTTGTCCAATTTTTAAGACAACTTAATAGAAAAAAGAGTTTACAATCAACACACTGGAGCTAATAGCTAGGTTTTGGATTCGATGTGCAGTAGCTCTATCTTGCGGGAACCAAGAGAAACGCACGTCTTTTCTTTGTCTCGCAGTAGGGATTGGTTTTTTCAGAACTTCTTTGTGATAGACATCTACGACAGTCTTGATCAAGAATATTGAATCTATAATCCAATTATAGAAAATTGCGCACCATACACTGACTTTCTAATACCGAGAGGCGTACCATAAGCAGATTGGGTTTTGCGTTCATTCACATATCTATCCAAGAGAAAATAGACTTAACCAGTGAAATGTATTTGGTTAGTATTGACTACTCATTTCTAATCTTTCCAACGTGTCATTTGCAAAACCGGATCTTTGGTCGCAATTTCTTTGAGCTAAAGACTGTTGAATATGGATTTTATAGGATCCAATTTGTTGTGCAGAATTCTTCTAATATTTGATTCTGTTATTCTGCTCTCATTAACCATTTCAATGTTTTTTTCCGGGTGGTCATAGTTATTAGTGTTTATCATCAAGGATGTTAAGTTAATTAAAATGATCTTCACCATGGCTATTGAAGTCTGTAACTGGCTAAAAAAATGTTAGCTCTTATGCTCCACAACCATTGATTTCTGAATAGAAATTATTCATTGTCATCACCTGGACACTAAATCTTTATTTGCCAAGCAGCTTTTGAATTTATGAACCTAATATTTGTTGAATCACCAGCTAGGTAAACAAACTTTCGCGCCCGTAAACAGATAAACAATAATAAAGAGGCTCCGACTGTCGACGTGTTATTTATTGCGGCTTCCGCCAAACGCGCTGCCGTGTGCACGGACCCTTCCTTTTTCTGGTCGTGGGGCCACGTTTCCTTAAGCGGCATCCGGTGCCAGAAAGCGAGTCCTTGTGGCTATTCCGGTAGCGTTGCTAGGAAAAGCGCAAGGGGCGTGGATGTAAATGCTGCACATTATAAAAGGCAAGTCGCGCGGAATGACAAAAAGGAGGATCTCATGCGCGCGGGGCGGGGGCGCGGCGCGAGTGATACGGTGAGTCATCCTTGTTAGGTGATTGAGATCCAACGACTGCGTGGGACTTGAATGATGGGGGAATCGCGAACCCGGCCGGCAAATTGCAATTTCGCTCGCTCGTCTGGGCGTTAAGGGTCCTCGCTACGTGCCGACCGGCTTCAGTCTCGAACATTGGGGTAGATAATCGTCTTAAGCCCTTGTGAGAGCGCAGAGAGTCGCGTCCAACTTGACGTCATTTATTGAATTTTATTTTAGTTTTTTTTTAATTGGCAATTAACAATAATAGTTATTTGAATTTGAATAAAAATGTTTAATGCCTTGACGCACTTGAACAATGAAATGTTTGTAGTACGACAATGTTCGTTAGCACTCATGCAACCTTTTGAAGTGCGCGATTTTGCTAATTTGCTTATAAGACCTTTTTAAGACCTTTATAGGGCCTGTTTCAGCACTTTGGTGCTGCAAGTTCAGCTAGACAGAAACGTTCTGCTTGCCAGATTGTCGTCTGTCAAAATAATCTGCAAAAGGATGTAAAAAGGGGACTAGAAGGGTTTGACACACATTGTACACAGGGTGTCACCCTAAAATAATTCCTATAAAACAATTCGCCACTTTGTGGGAAATAAAAGATACCGAACTTCAAGGGTTGTACTAATTTGAAGAGGTTGTAGACGAGTGTATCACAACCTTTTCTATAAAATATCAGCTTCAAATTCATCGAGGTACTAAACGATTACCATATAATTATATTTTACTGTATGGCAAAAAGTAGACACGAACCACTATTCAGATTCTGTTACAAAAACACTAAAGGAAAAGTTGTATGAACAATTTATTTATTATTATTAAAGGCAATACCCTCTGTTCTAATTCGAACCACTCGTTTTGAGTCCTATTGACCTTTTTCTTGTGCTGGTCAGTCTACTAGTTTTCTGTTCACTCTCGTGTCTATATATTGGTATGTGTTTTCGCTTTTCCCACAATCTTCCTCCACTCTTTCTTGTTTTGCATTTTTTCTTTCCACCCAGGTGTTCTCAAAAATTTCTTATCCTGTATCATCTGATCCAGCTGTCGTAATCTCGCTCTGCTTCTCTGTCTTTCCTCTTGTAATTTTCTTTGTAACGGTGAATTCCATCTCCCGATTTACATAACCGAACCAACGTATTCTCTGAGCATTTATTGTCCTAACCTCTTAATATTCATTTATTTCCGAGTTTATTAATCTTCTGTATTCCATCTCTCCTATCTTCATTAGCCCAAATATTCTCTGAAGTCACTACCTTTTGATCTTGATTAATTCCTCGTCTTTAGGACTTCACATTCTTATCTTCTGCTCCCTCCAGTAATATTTCACTCACAGTTCTTTTTTCCTCTTATATCATTGTTGTATATATTTTCTTTATTTAGCTTCACTATTATAGTGTCTTCAAGATCCCTCAATGTATATATCTCTTCCGCTGATACAAGTTTATCGTATTTCAAAGTGCCATATATCCTTTTTCTTTTGTTTTCTTCAAGTAAAGTATTAATTGCTTTCTTGTTTTTGTGCTTTATTCGGTAGATCTTCGTTTCAATTATTTTTGTTCCAGACAATTTTCACGTCGTCTTTAACATTTCCATCTTCTTATCGTAACTTCTTAATTCTATGAATGTTGGTCTATTCCTTCTATTTTGATTTATTCTAATTCTTTTTGCCTCAATTATGTCGCTTTGTATATTTAGCTGAACTTCCATTTACCACTACTTCGCTCTCCTGCTCTTCTTCCTTTATTTCTTGTATTATCAAATTCTTCTTCCTTATTTCTTTCTCTAAAGTCTCTACTCTTTCTTGGAGCTTCTCAATTATACCTCTCAATTTTAGATTCTCTAATTTTTTATTATTTTCTTTCTGAAGTGCTTTAATTTGGACTTGTACACATAATGTGTCTTTTTCTTATTAATAATTAAATATTATTTTATTTCTGTTATTACAGTTCTAAAATCCTTCTTTTACTTTGTTATTGTTTCTTATTATTATAGCTCCCTACTGCCAGATCAGGGAAGCACTGCGTCGCGAGTACAGTTTTCTTTATTAGAACTCTACTTAGTTGAAGCTACAACTCGCACCCATGCTGACGACACTACTTAACCCATCTTTCAACAAATGTTTTCCCTATTGGTTTTAATCTTGGTTTACTAATTTTTATTAACATTTCCATTTATTTACCTTTATTTCCCGACTCTATCACTTGATTCTTTACAATTTATTTTCTTTCACTAGTCTTTTATTTGTAATTTAATCGCCAAATTTAGGCAGCTTTATGCATATTTTTTTCTTTCATTTTCTCAACATATTAAAATAATCAACATGTTAAAACTGAAAAAGTGGTATTGAAGAAGTATTCAGAATCATGGCTGAAGAAAGATTGCGACTGTTGAACGACTACTTTTTTATGCTTTCGTCTTTTCGAGCAGAGGTAAATAAGTTCATCAACTTATTTAATGGTTTTTCCGCAACTTACAGTTAATTGTCAGTGAAATTAACGTCAGGAAAAACAAGTCTGTCAAACTATTTAATACTCCTATTATCGCAAGAGCCTTAGCTAAGTCATATATAGGTCCACAATCTACTCTATTAAACACCACGTCTTTAAGTACTACTCTACAACGGCGCCTATTGGTTTCGAAAGGCGAAGAGATTTTCCCGAGACGCGTTTAGAGACCTGACGCTAATTCTAAATCCAGGATTTGAGGGTTCGAACACGTTTGTACCGCTGTTTGTCCCTGATGTGTTTTTAAAGAACTGGTAAACATTTGGTGGGTAGTTGAATGAGCAGAATCGGGTTTTCTGTTGAAGGTTTCACCGGTTCGATGTACGGTTTTCTTTAATCTTAAAGATCTAGTTTAAGTGTGAAGTTATCAGCGAGTGAGCCCATAGTTTTCCAAGTTCATACGTTGTTGATGATAAGAAGTCATTATTGATCACTTGCTAAGATGCTTTTATCAATTTATCTAGTTTTAGAAAAACAATGAGACTCGCTAGTTAAATAAGTTTCTCCAAGAAAAGTATTTGAGCAAGAGGAAAAGAAGAAAAGAACTGGGATCGTTGTAAACCGATACATAACGGCGTTCGAAAACTGCGTATACGCCGTTTTTGTTGCTGGCATTACTTTTTACTTCGTAACCCTGTATATGCTGACGTGTGAATAATTTCATCAATTGGGTTAGGATCTAGCATGGAGATGAATGAGGTCAAGTCATGATCTGATATTTGACCCGTGTGTGGGTTACGTTTATTTGTAATTTAAATCATTCTTGTAGACAACGCCGTCTGCGGTGTGGCAGCCAATGTAGTTTGCTATTTATGTCGTTAGAGGTCATGTTTCTGAACTATATCAACTTAACATTAGCCTAGAATGTTTTCTTTTATATTCCGTGGGTAATTTAAAAATCAATTACAGTTTCAGAATCAAAATAGGGCTATTGGGACATTCGCTCCTCTGGTTGATCATCGCAAAGGTTTTTGATTGTTACAAGCATTATGTGGAATTTTTCATTCTTTTCATGGAAAAGGAGTAAATTTGATTTACAGTTCTCGAATTACTAAAATTGGATTATAATGTTCAGGTAACTATATAGCGTTAGGGAAAACCCGTATGCATTGCGTAACACTTGATATATAAAACCTTAAATACAAATCAGAAAAATAGATAATATGAAACCTTAAATACGAATTAAAAACGTTTAAAGCCAATGACCTTTGATTCCAACAAATATATATGAATACAAACAGTCGCCTCAAATATGTGTAATGATACTAATGAAGTTTTGGAGTACATCTTTAGTTTTCATAGCATTTTCTACTATATTCTATGCACTTCTACATGTATCAAAACCAATCATCAAACCAACTCTTCTGCGTTTCCTTTGAGATCTGGGTACATATGGGTCATCCCATACCATTAGGTCTTCTTCCTTGTTGAAACATTTTGTTTTGGGCTTTGATAGGTATGTTATAAAAATAAAGGCAGGTTACTCGTCTTATAACCAGAATGGTTGAGCGTCTTGCAGCATCGAATACCCAAAAGAAGCAAACTGTTTGCATTAAAAGGTGATGGTGCATAATCATACCAATTTACGCTGCAGGAATGTCCAAATACTTTTCCATGTGGCTCTTTTTCTGAAATACCTGAAATACTACCCGAGTACGACAGTATCAAAAAACACTGAACAATACTAAAATCGAGTGCAAAGTTACTTTTTAGCATTTAACACATGAAGGTTGTTCTGTCAGCTACAGTGCAAATTTGTACCTGTTTCAACACGCTTGAACTTCTTATATGGCGATTTGAGCTCTTAATATGAATCAAGAGTAGCAATGAACAAAATTTCCATTTGCAATAGCTTTAGGAACTAAATCAGTTAGTCTAGTCCCAATGATACAATCCATTAACTCTAAGCGAAGAATTGCTTTCTTTGATTTGTCTTTGTCATGTTTGACTCAACTTACTGGCATCACATAAACAATGGATTTGTTAATCACTTGAAGAGAATGCCATTTTTAGGATATGGATATGAGCCAACATTCATCTTCGTTGTATTAACTTCAGTCTTTGCTCCACTATTTACTTCACTCTTTGCTAGTAATTAAGGAATATGTGAAAATATTTTTAGTACTATTAGAATGGGGGAAAGAAGAGCAAAAGGATCACAGCCTTCCTCTTGGTAACAAGTAAACTTTCATTCATCTTCTAATTTATTCCGCTTTAAGCCTAAAAGTGATGTGTCTCGGTGTTCTGTTGTATGGTTCTTGCTGAACTACCATTGTCAGTAGCTTCAACCATGATTGTATATCAGTAGTCCTCTAGCCCTTGGTTGTTGATATGATCAGGAACTGCAGTTCATTCCTAAAACCACCTGGCAGTATCGATACTTTCATCTTTTTATGAACTTTGTCCAATTAAAGGAATTTTTAGAAATCAATCTTCTCCACGGATGGTTATCATCTGGAAAAACTTTGCAATACAATTGGCCCTTTTTTTATTCTGTGGTACTAGTAGCATGGTTTATCAATCAATTTAACTGTACGTGATTTTATGCTATGGATACTTCTCATCTTTAAATCACTAGCATGACCTTTAATTGATACACTTGTATGTTTAATGACTTACCATTAGTGTCTTTAATTGTTGGAATAATACAATGTTTTGAATAGTGGCAGGAGTGTGCTTCTGTGGTCACATTTCTCATCCATGCTGTTTCCTCAGGTTGTCTAAAAGTTTACTTAATTCTTATGAGAAACGACACGTCGAATGGCTGCTTTACTTGAAAATGCGGTAGATGAAAACAATTCTTCCTTTTTGTGTCCTATTTTGATTTTTTTATATACCCAGGAATGGTACGATTTAACTTGCTATATAGTAGACGCCACCAATGTTGTAACATGTAATTCTTCTCAGAAGGTCCCTTTGATTTCACTGCTTTTGACTATGGCTTCTTATATTCCGACTTGGCCAGAATCTTTTTTTGATCGGCTTCCAAATTTACAATAATAAATTGAAACAGGTAATCTAACTTTGCAATTAGAACATCTTATTTACTAATGTCCTTTTTATACAGTGGACTCCTCTAATAGATCTGGAACATCCGAAACTTAACATTTTCGGCTTCCCAAATTGGTCCTAGAGACTCAATAACTAATGCTCGACTTCAGCCCGGTTTGATTGATTGTTTGAGGTAGATCTACTAGTCGCTGGCGTGGAAATCGTCGTCTTTGTGAATTTTGCTGAACTGGATCCACCTTGATAATAATCAGTCTTGGAAATTTCTACTGAATTTTACAAGTTTTTGGTAATTTGTTGTAGTAACTGACAGGGCTGGACTGTATGATTACTAATTTCAACAATCACCTTCTTATTGTGATCATCAGTCTTTATCTAATCTTGGTACTATATATTTTTAGGCGCTACTTGATTTAAGATTTCTTTGGCATTGTCAGTGATTACTTGTAAAATGTTCCGTTAGGCTTAGGTTTATGAAATTTTTTCTCAATATTAGTATTTTTGGTTAATTTGGAACGAAGTTTTCTTCCGTTGCTTTTGCTGATCTATATACCTTTTTTGGAAACAAACGCTTATGGTAAGCGATTTTTTAGATCATTGTGATGCTAGCTTCTACAACTATGGTATTTTTGTACACACTGTCGATGTGTTATTGTTTTGTTTGTGTCGAAACTGACAATCTTTACCCAAGGGTTGTCGCGGTAAAGGTCGCACCGGCGTTGTTATTTTCAGCATTCTTTAATTTATTGATAAAAGCTTAAATGGCACTCACATTAAAGAAAGTTTAAGAAACATTTATAATTTGTAAGAAAGAATGCGTGTATTAAATTTTTTTGACTTGATGCTAATATGTAATTTAAAAAGTTCCCGTTGAGCACTCTGACGTCACCTCGAATGTAGCCGAGTGACGTAAGCAAAGCCGATTATGTATGTCTGAAACGATCGGTTCTAAGCTGGGCGGTAAGCACCGGCACATATTTTTACTTGAATAATAGTACTTCTTTGTGCAATGTACGAATGTTCCCAGTCGTATTCAAGAACTACCACTGACCTCATCACGACTTGTTCAGAAGTAACCAGTACCTACAATGGCATCATTACTCATGACCTTCGCGCTTTTTGCTTGTCGCAACTTTGCATGTAATAGTTGTAATTAGATGAAGATAGAAGCAAGGCGGCGCAGAGGATCTGAATCACATGCCAGGAAATCCTAGGAAGTTGGCTGCATATTTGTTCAAATTAGCGCTTTTTCTCTGAGCATTGCGATCGGATTATTCACAGCTTTGTTTGGTGGGAAAGGAAAGTGCTTCATCAAATTCGTGTAATTACATTTGCATAGTCTGTCTGGGCATTTCTTATTTATTTTACTAACTAGAGTTGTTTTTGGCTTAAACATCATTCAATTATAAATATCCAGAATATGGACGTTTGATATAAAACCAATGCAGCAAGTTATAGATCTTTACTCATTGAGTTAAGGTGGCGATCGGTGACATCGTGAGTTTCCTGGTGGACTGAAACTGATCCTCGAGGATCTTATCGACTGGAACGTCGAATTTTTCTTCCCCAAAACAGATATATTGTTTCAATTTAAAAAAATATGAAAGGGTGGTAAATGTAATACAAATATATGTAGAACATTGAGAGGTGGAAATACATATTAAGTACAAAAATGGTCCGATACTTATAAGAAGGAAAATGATTAGTAAATTATCACAATATTTCGTAAACGTACACAAAAAATGAAGAAACATATGAGAAAATAACCAACTACGGAAGGAGTGCGTGGTATAAAATATAGTATTAACCGTGTGGAAAGTAAAGATTGAATACACTCTAAAAAGGTATCACCCGTATAGAACTGTAATTGTACAAAAGTATCAGATGTTGGTTGGTTGATATTTAGTTTATCAGGTGTCGGTGAAGCTGCTGGAGGTTTAAAAAACATGACCGATTTACCATTCCGATGTTTTTTTTTAATTATACCTTCTCAAGAAATATGGGGTTTTCATGATGTGCACTGATATCTATCCCCATACTTAATGTCTTCCACAGTTTGCAGTGTTAAGAGTGTATATACAGTTAAGTTTGGAAAAGTTAATAGTATGTTATCCTTCCCGCAGCTGTTACTCTCTTGGTTACCAACCGCCTCCGCCATAATTTCTTTATCCGAAAGTATCTGGTATCCTAGGTCACTATTGTTTTCATCTAGCTAATCCTGAACAGTCGTCCTTCCTGCTCGTTGCAGCAGACAGTGGAAGTCAGGTCCTTTATCATCAAGAAATTTCTTTCAATTATTGACTGAAACGCTTCGTCATGCAGGCGCTTTTTACATTTTGATCAACTCAAGCTTTTGTGCTATAGTTGTATTTGCGTCTTTTCTTTTCCTACAGATGGTATGGTTCTAGAAACTTGAGAGTAACAATCACTATAACAATGCAACACGTGTGTCTCCCACTTAACGCAATGAAGGCCTGCGCCACCTAGCAGTCAACTCTCCAAGCATCGGTTGTTGCTGCATGCTGTCTGTTGTTTCAAATTTTATTAAACAAAGATCCGTAAAACCGAGCCATGTGAAGAATATTTAAGGATAGTTGTGGATTTAAACGAAAAAAAGGAACAATAGATTTAATCAGCAGGTTGTTGAGAAAGTAGTGCAACAGAATGGAGAGATGTGTGCGTGTTGTATAGATAAGCAAAGTTTTGAGCAAAACATTGTAATCCCACGCAAGTATAAGAAAAACTTCATCTTGAGTTTGTTGTCATGGTGACATTATATACAAAGGGGAAAACTTGAAAAGAAGGCGGCACCACAGGATTCAAAAACTTTAGTCAGTTAATAAGAATATCAGATATGGTATATGCTGATAATATGATGATACTGGCCAATTCAGCAAAACTAACAATCGAAACTACTAGATTCTGAGTTACTTGAACAAAACTTTTGTAAAAAAGGCAACATATGTAGGACGAAATAAGAATATATCAGAGTAAGTTTTAAAGGACAAATATTTGATATGAGGTACCAGAGAAAAGCAACGCAAGTTACAAAGATGAATAAATACCTGATAAAAACGCCAGTTGGTCGGAACTCAATAATACTGAAGGTAAAAGCAAAGAAAAGACTGAATATTGTTTGGGAAGTAAGCCCAATAAAATTGAAGAGAACCAGATTATGTGACGTAAATACTTTTTCTGCCTTAGTTTCTTGGTGCAGGTGTGCCGTACTACATTTGTCATCTTTTTGAAATTGCAAATCAGATTCAACACCATGTGTGTTTCTGTTCTTTATATTCTTGGCCTATCCTATTGGGTTTGTAATTTGCCTCTGCCAAGTCTAAGAAACTTTAATATGCACTATTAAGCAGATCTCTTATATCGGTTGTCTATTCTGAGATACTGTCAGATTTTTTGGATTCGATCCAAAGTAATTGCTGCCATGAGTCTAGCAAATTTGCAAAGTGACTTCTAAGCTTTTTTCAAAGTTTGATCTCATTATGGAGGCCGGCAGAAGGTGTAATTTGTTTGGGTAAGAAAAGTGTTTTTATAGAACTTTATTTGTGTATATACACGCAGAATCTCTTCTAAATGATCTGATCTAGGTACAATATCTTTTGAAGAGTTGTACTCAGTTTCTTGAAGAACCCTTCGTTTTCCCATAGCTTACAGTATCCTGTCAAGAATTTGGTTAAGATTTTTTTATGTATTCCATCACCTCTTGTCGAATTCGTAGACCTGAGTAGGCTTTCTAGTAACTCATGCATTGTGTACGGAGCAGTTCCATAGAAACCCTCTTTTCCATTTCCTTCTTTTCGTATATGGTCTGGAATCTGATAAAGGGCGACCGCGTTTTGCTTCCTATTGCGTTAAGACATGTCTGCATTTTTCTTCATATAGTACTAAACGTGTAGGAGATACAGACTGAATGCACTCTAAAAAGGTACCACGTACGTAAAACTGTGATGGTGCAAACGTACCAGATTGTTAGTTCATCATCAGGTGTTGGTGAAGCTGTTATAGGTTTGAAAAAGCTATCCAACTTGAGCTAGTTAGCACTCCGATATTTTCTTTAATTATACCTTCTCGAACAATTTGAGACTTTGATAATGAGCACCGACATACCAATTCTTGGTGTGTTCCACAATTTCTACTATAGTTTTTATATAGTAAACGTTTGAAAAAGTCACTGCTACGTTGTCTTTCCCGAAGCTGCTGCTACTGTCCTAGATATCAACCACTTCTTTCACAATTTCTTCATCGAAATTATCTGATATCCTAGCCGAAGTATATGTGGTGAACGTTCAAGAGTAGTTGAGAATTTAGACAAAAAAGAAACAATAGATTTAATCAGCTGTAGTAGGCAAACTATTGAGAAGGTAACGCAACAAAATATTGTAAGATATGGTATGGTACATATTAGAGAGAAGTAGACTAAGCCCACACAAGCATCAGAAAAACTTCATCTTGAGTTTATTGCATCGTGATGGCATTACAAGGGGGGGGGAAAACTCTAAAAGAAGCCACCACAGGATTCAAAAACTTTAGTCAGTCAATAACAGTTATGGTATGATAGTATGATGATACTGCTGTATTCTAAGTTGCTCGAACAACATATTTGTAAAAAAGGAGACATGTATGAGACAAAATAAGAATATGGATATTAATATCGATAGTGTTGGATCTCGTTATGCAAGCCACCATAAGATGTAATACATTTTGGTAAGTTTGACCAAAGGGATAAATGTTTTCATAGAATTCTATTTCTCTATATACATGTAGAATGCCTTCTGAGCGATTTGGTCCATTTGATTAGAACTGTGCAGTTCAAATGGATATATTTGGGATGTATTATACCGCGTCTTAAAGCCTTAAATTGCGCTATGTGACCCTCCAATTAAGATCATATGTTTAAACGAGATACAACGTCAGTAGTATTATATTTTGAAGAGTTGTACCGAGTTTCTTGAAGCATCGTCCGTTTTCTCACAGCTTGCACCTTGGCTCCTGCCAAGATTCTTCTTTTGTATTCCATCGTCTTTTGTCGAATTTGTAAACCCCAGTAGACTTTCTAGTAACTCATGCATTGTATACTGAGCAGTCTTACAGAAAGGCTCTTCTGCATTTCCTTCTTCTATTATATGATCTAGAAACCGATACAATTGAGTGCATTTCTTTCTGGTGCATCGTTATTATAGCTTCAACTGTCTGTATATAAATAGATTGTTCTGTTGGTGAATTCATACGATGATTACAATTTAGTCAAATTGAACAACGCCATCTATGATCTAGTAGTTGATTCCTTGTAATTGATATCAATGTTTTTGTAGGTTTCTGCAATACACTACGTTGAATTATTTTTAATGGAGATTGCCCAATTGAAGCACAAACATCTAATACAGCCAGCAAGAACAGTTGGGTACCGTTCGAATGCGGAATTGCTCCTGTTGTAGAAAAGAGCGCAATTTCTGTAGAGTAAATTGAACTGAACTACATCGAGGTAATTTCGCCGTCCCGAGAGGAGCAGGAAGCAGCGCAGGAAATTGCACGACCGGCGTCCCACAGCAGCGCCAACCTGGCGCACACCGCTGGAAATTGAATATTGCACCTGCCTGCCGCTGCTCGCTACGTGAATTAAGCCTCGCGCGCCAAAGGGGCATCGCGCCGCCATCAAAAATTGCATTTCAATTAGGAGGCATTCGCGACTTTGCATATAAAGTCCGCGGCTACGTGCATTCGCGCATGCAGCGCCGCCCGGCCCGCGGATTATGCATCTGCTGCGCCGCGATTAATTTCCATTGTGGCCGCCCATCAATCACCCGCCGAAACGCAGGCAGGGCGCATTAATTAGGAATTGTTCGCCGGCCCAGCGTTCGTTTAATCGCCGCAATTAAAACTAAATCACGGAACAGGTTGATAGTTATGGAATTAATAGCGCTGGCGTCTTCATTTTGCGCGGCGACAGGCCACATACCTGAAAGACCTGTTTTCGATGACATTGTTTCAGCTAGTCGCGGGGAAAATTAGACTCCTCTTTTTGCGGCTTAGGAGTCGCTAATTAATTTCTAGAGCGGCCAGACTCGTCTAGATTCTGTCGCGTTTGTACGCATTACTGTTGCTGTTGCTCCAAAAATTCTCCACGTAAATTAGATTGAAGATTTGTCGACATTAAAGAGCTTCAGGGAGGGGTTGCAGTCCTGCCTTTTTTAAAAAGCTCAAATAAACATTTCGAAATAATGATATGGCGAAAATGACCAGAAAATCTTATTAACTTTGTGGCAAAGCTTGTCTTCTTCAATTGATCCAATGACAAAGTTGATGGTCTCTTTTATGTAGATCAATTGTCTTGGGTTCTGTAGTGCAGACCTGAACCTTAACATAGCCCTAAACTAGTAATCATCAGGACTGTATTATCACCCATGAATGACTCTTCTAGTTTTCCTCTCCAAGTGCATTTATATGCTCTTCAAAACATTTATCGAGTTCTATATAATTGAGCATCATTTTTTTGAAACCAATAATTTGTAATTACATAATTAAATGAAGATTAGATGAATAATTTAATTTGCATAAGTTGCTGACTCATATTTTCTTATTTTTAAACTAGTTTCTTCAGTAATTGTATAAACAGTTCTTAACCTTGCCATTTTATATCTCAACAACAATAAAAACGATAGTAAACAAATTGCTCTACGCTAGAGGTGACATCTACCAAGATTTTTTGTAATATCCCTTATACTTTTGAAACGGCGGATGTTTTAAAAATGGCCATGCTACTGCCTATCCTGCGTGACCGAGGCTTAAATTGTGTTTTAAGGACATATAAGAAGCATAGCCGTATTTTTAAAATGCACTGCTTAGATTGAATGGATTCTAAGAGGATAAAAAAAATTATAACGAAGTCCTATGTTGACAAAGATGGCGAGTTAAACCTCTACGTTTATCAAATCTTCGAAATAATTTCTTTCACTTTCTATTCATTTCCGTCATCTTTTGGAGAACTGCCGAATTCTACACTGGAAACAAGAGCATGATGAACTTAACCAAATTGTTCTTGGCATCCTTGATAGTAGTGATGCGGGTATCAGCCATTTGATGTAGGCGATAATTTGGGAGGACCAAGCCTGGAGAATACGCCAGGTCTGATAAGATCTCTCATATCAGATCGGTGACTGTTTCCAAAGTCTTCCTGAAGCTATTCATAGTGTAATCAGCAATATCTTCCCGGCACCGTACTGAGCAGCTCGGCATACGAAAAAGTCTAATAAAAGAATTTAAAGTAGGAAAGGATGATGTACACCATGTAAGAAAAGCAATTGAAGATTATAGACAAAATTATAATGGGATTGCGGAACAAAAGCGAAATTGGTAGAAGAAATAAAATGGGGCATCCAGATACTAGAAATTGGTGGAGCCGAGAGGAAGAGACAGGGAGTGGGTACATACTAAAATATTTAAGAGTTGAGATAAAAAAATGGGTAATTGAAGGACTAACATTTATTATGGAGGAAAGGGGTAAAGCTGCACAGAGCATTCGAGCCGGATGGCATCCAGAACTATGCACTGCAGGTTTCAATATTGTTTTCCGAGCCTTTGGGAGGTAGCAAACGTCATTATGCACCCTAGGAAGTTTTGGACCTGATCGTAGGACTATTAGCCAATAGTTTTTTTGTAACCCAGGAAAATTGGACTACTTGCAAGGTTGGTGTAACAGATGAAGAATGGACATCACCCTGGAGAAGAACTCAGCAGTCCTATTTTTTGACAAAAAAAATACTTCACTGACGAGACGACTTGACAAACCTTAAGTTCTTTTTAAGAGGTATGTCATAGAAGAAGTCCAGGCAGTCCAGGACCACGACAACCGCAACATCCGTGGCTTCTACAATTATGATATTGACAGAGTATCCCATCATAAGCGCTTAAAGATTTTGATTCTTCTATGAGGCAGCCTATACGCGGCTCACCACCATCCACGTCAAGTTATATTAACAAGAATGAGATTATGAACTGTACCTAATCACCTTAAATCTCGCCAGTGAAGTGATCATCGTCAACTACAAGAACAAATAAACTAAACACGAGAAATGGGTAAAGAAGTATCGATAATAGGAGATGCTGGGGAAAGATAGAAATGAAGTGACTTTTTAATACCCTCTATGAAACTCTATAAAAGAATTGAAAGTATCGACAAAAATCAGGTAACTAACTGAAAATGTTTATAAAAGGGCCATAGAAGAGGCACAGATAAAAGAAACAAAATTTATGCCGGTGATATAATACTGTTGGAAGTTAAGACACAAAAAGTGCTAGATCGATAGAGAAAAACAATACAACAAATAAACATAAAAGTAAACGCTAGAAAAACAAAAATAATAAAATTAATATACCAGAAGAGGAACAAAGTATTAAGTCTCAACCTAGGAATAATAATTAACAAGAATGGAAAAAATCTCAAGTAGAACAAAAAAAAAACTACAGAAGTGTACCAAAATCAGAATTTATATTGCTATAGCAGTACCAACTATGAACTGCGCTAGTGGAACCGGGTCATAAACAAAAAAAATACGGTAAATAAAGTTAAGAAATATAAAAAAAAGGAAAGAGATAAGTTTAAAAAGACAAGAAGCATTATGGAACAAAAAAGAGGAAATATTTCAAGAAGGGGAAACATTCAACGAATGATAAGAGATAGGAAAAAGAGTTGTCTCCGATTTGTATACACGCATAGAAATGGATTGACGTGTTACTTTAAGTTTCTCCAGCAATTTTTTTTCTAAAAGTTGTTTCGATTCTTCATCTTTGACTTTTTTTTTTGACTGCCCAGAACGTTCAGCAGTTAAATGGTTGGAACCATTTTTGTGGATACTGTAGGAAACATTATCGGTACGTCGGCGTCGCGATGGAGGATGAAACAGACTCCGATTCTGAATCACCTAGAGCTTGGTAATGTATGTCTTCGCACAGAACCCCCAAGTGGGGTAGGCATATATCATGATAGGGGAAATGATGGTCTTATAAATCGTCATTTTATTGCGGAAATACAGTTGGCACCAGGGTAAGGAGGGGAATCAAAAGGCTGTTTTCAGGTGAGTTTCTCATCTGAGCTCACGTCTAGGTATCGTGACTCCCGTCGAAGGTTCGGAGCTTTGCCAGGTCGGGTCGCCAACGAAGTCGGATTTTCGAATCGGATCATTCCCAGTGAATCCTACCAAACGCAGAGCATAACTTTTTGCAGTGCAATTCTCATTTTAGCTAGCATTCTGACTGTCTGCTCTTTTGTGTGTAATGATGACCTAAAGGCGCCACTTTTTATCCCCGGCCCCCTAAAAGACGTCGCAAAACAACTTCTCAGCTTTCCAGTAATCCATAGCGGCTCCTTCATAAAGAAGGGATATTACGACCGCAACTCAGGGAAGTTTAATGGCTTTCAGATATATCTTCCGGCGATCAAAAAGCAGTGGGGTCACGCCGCACTTTCCATGCCGAAAAGGAGTTACATCAAACTTTCCGTTTCAGGATAGCGAAATGTGGAATGTTTGTTGCCGAAGCTGCATGAGATCCTTCGCCCATTGTTGCGGGCCTTCCGTCCTTTGCATTTGCCTAATGTGCTGTTGCACGGCTGTTCCACTTTTCCGTTCCCACTAGCGCACGAGTCTGAAATCTCACTTCATTGTTTGCTGGGAGCTCGAGGGCTTATCACCAGAAAAGTAATTTGCTGCCCTACATTGCGGTGGAGTTAACTTTCGACACGTATTGTAGTAAACGGGGCGCCTCCAAATTTTAACGGCGGAACTTACGCGAACTTGAGCAGTCTCGCAGTTTTTATCGTCGCTCAAGTAATGGGGTTGCTGGGAACTTCTCGTCGAATTGTCTGCTGCATTTATGAAGCACGTACTGCGTTTGTTCATAAAAATGGCTAATTCAGGAGCGGGGACTGGTTTTGGAAGAGATTGTCGCATTTAAATGTTCTTTTAGGCTCACCAGCAGTTGTTATTATCATCATTAGTAATTTTTTCTAGAACTCCTTTCCACCAAAGGAATGTTGGTTTTTAAGTGCTAGTAACAATTTGTTTGAAACAGACTAGTATGGAATCGAACGGTTTATCAAAAAATAGTGACCTTCTCCTTAACAATAGTGAGTTACTCTTTAGCGTGTTACCATTTTCGAAAAGTTTTGAAAGATACGAATGGTACTTTTTGGACTTGGCATTTAAGGGGACAGGAAACCTTAAAAATCGCGAACCCAAATTATAGGCTTGGTAATTTTTCTTTCGGCTATCCAATTCGGAATGTGACTCTCCAAGAACTTGACCAGATACGGTACAACAGTATCTAAATGAACATTGCCTTTCTCTCTCTCAACTCATTTACTCATTTATGCCATTATAGTTAGTGCTGACTCCAGCTTGTAACCAAAATCGTTTTTGATCACTATTGGACTCGAGTCTATAATCTTTGTTCACTTATGCCGAAGAACATGACTGTAGCAGACTTTAACACTTATTTTTTTCTGTTCTTCGTTCAACTTACGGAGAATCCATTTTCAAAGACTGTTATGTCAAAAATATTTGGTTTCGCAACATTGACATTAGTGGCTAAAACTTTTAGGGACTTCTCGCCAACTGTTGTTTTACTTTATTGATTTGACCATCTCTTTGGTGTGCACTACCTCTTTGGTTATCGGGGTCAGCTCTTCCGTTTCTGACTAGACTGACCCACTTTCTCACTATATTATGTGGATAACCCAAGCCTCCTAATATTGTCAGCAATCTCTTGTGGATTTGCTTCGCGTCTCCGATTTTAAAGAACGAATAGTGGCTGGCGAGATGAGAGGAAAAAGAGAGAAAAGTGGGGAAGGGAAAGGAAGGAGTAGGGAGAAAGAAAGTGAAAGGAAATTGCAAAAGATAGGTCTTGAATCGGCCCATATCACACAAAGTGGATATTAAGATATTCTGGACCACACTGAAACACCGTCGATAGTTCTCGCTTTTCCCACCTATCGTTCCGCGATTGTCATTTGTTTGGACTGTTGTAAAAGAACAAATATTTGACGACGATGTTATTGGCTATCGGTTGGGAAGAATACGTTTCTGAATCAGAAGATTATGTAAAGATACAATTTTATGCTGCAATGTCTGGGGTTGTGATCTAGTAACACTAATATATTTTTCATATCTCATCTCATCTACATCTAACGTATCTGTAAGAGGTGTAATGTTCCAAATCCCCATTCACTAGAACAACCCCAAACGTGCAGCCTAACAGGGTATCTAATACAACAGTTTCTTGCATGTATAGACCAAGTTCGCTTCAAAGGAAACCAAGCCCAACAGGACACTTTGTCAGTAAGTATAACGTTGGTTCAGTTCACTTTTCAATGTTTCTCTGTCCATGAATATTGTTTTCGCTACTTTTCAATAAGCAACTGTTAGGGGTTTCTAAAGGTCATGGATCGTAGTTACACTCAATTGTGGTGACACAAGAATACCACTTTGAATATCTTTGCGTAAGCAATAGAATCTGCCTCGCCTGCAACAGAACAACTGAGTTGCAACTTGAAAAGCGAGTTGGAGTGCATTTCAAGAAATTCATTTGTTTAAAGCATATATGTGCATCATCCTATCTTTCTGTAATTCAGACCGGACGCTTTTTGAGACTAACTCTACATGTAACAAATTTTTAATTATTTTTAACATTGGTTAGGATTACTAGTTATTTCATTTATGTTGATAGTTGATGTAGTTGGGAACTGATAATTTCTATTTGAATAACATGGATTTAGATCTTGAAATTCCGTTTAAATTAACGTCCATTTTTTGCCGTGTAAAGCGTCTAAAGTATTATTTCACTTGTCGATTCGGTTATTATATTAAATGAAACTTCAGACTATCCGGATTAGATCTTTAGAGGTAATTGTGGGAGGTTCAAGGTCATTTTGACTTAACTCGCTGTACTCATTAGTACCGGTGCTGTGTTTTAGTCTCTTTCGCAGTTAATACCTTAGAGAAGCAATATCAATAAATTTAATATCATGCAACTTCAATCTCCCTTATAATTTCCTCTCCCTCACTTGCACTTCTTCAATTAAAGTCGCCTATTCATTCAAACTCTCGGATGATGTTGATATTAAAAAATAATGGAAAAGCATTCTGGTTAAGGGTGAAGCATTGCGTTAGCAATGACATTATAAAAGTAATTTATCTGCAGCTTTTGTTTTTTGGTATCACTTAATCCGCTTTTGCCCGAAATCAGGCGACCTGTACGGCCTATGTAATGCTTACTTGCGGAGTTTTTAGGTGGTTACACAAGTATACCGCTTCAAATATCTCTGCAAAAAATTCGTTTATTTATTATAACAAGAAAGGAGGGGTATCGAAAATTAGTGGACTTTATTGGTGCCGATATAATTAATGGTTTAGGAAAAATTTTGGAAATACTTTAATAAATTTGGGGAATAGCCGGCCGGAAATGCTTAAAAGACGTGTGAATGGAGCGAGTCTCAAAATTGTGGGGACTTCCCAGAATGGGTTAAAATATTCTGTTGTCGGTCGGAGACTTTCAATTGCACTTGAAGTCGCTTTCAGCGGATTCCTCGAAAGGTTTTTCTAATTTGTGACGCTAATTGTCATAACGAGAAATGGTGTGCTGCTTGCAATTAAGTTACTTGGGTAAATCAGAAATATTTTTAACTTATTGAAGCAAGATAACAATATAAACATACACAAAGATATTTTTCTGTATTATCGCATGACTTAGAAACGCATGTTTCGAACGAATGTGCAGATTTTTGTGACATCAGGCAATTGTCATCAAATTTCTGCCCTCCAAGTGCTTCTTTTAGTAGTCCGAACAAATGTAATCGCGGTTTGACGAGTCTCAATTTCAGAGAGAGTATTTTAGTGTAAACCAGACCAAATCCTTATTTCTTGTCGAGTATATAGCTGTGTGGAACCTGGCGTTGTCGTAAATCAGCATAAAGTCTCTGATTGGAATTTCGTGTTTTTCCTCACAATATCGGAGTTTGGTTTTTCCAAAGTTGGTAGAAGGAATTTCAACAATCGTTAATTGGCATTTATCCTTGAGAAGTCGGCGAACAATGCGAATATTCTCCTCAGACGTTGGCCTCGTGTGGCGTTATTATTTTCAACTACTTTTAATTCTCCCAAAAATCGTTTATGCTTAGCGTACAGTTGAAGCTTTTTAACGGTGTTACCCCCGGAGTTTGCCTTAAGCCTTCTCAAAATTTTGGACGGTTTTACTTTTTTTTTATTTAACAGCTGCGAATTTACAACTAGCTAAGTGACTAACAAGCGAATGTGATCTGAGATTGCTAGTTGGTCTAGTCCCAAATTTTACATCGTCTAGTGATATATTTGTATTGTGTTAATAGGTTATGCACTAACACATTTGGGTTAAATGAATTCTATTCACATAGTTGTGTACTTGTTGATTTTGCCCTTGATCCGTAAGATCTTGAAGTTGTGAGTTTGGTTTGAAACGAATCGTTCCGCATTTGCTATAGTCTTTAAGTTTTTGTAGGATTGCAATGTTTGAAAGTTCCGTCAAGCACCACAGTTGAATCCCGCAGGTCCAAACTATTTTGTGCACTGGCCCTTTATTGTTTAATGATAATTTGGATCTTCGTCCCATTAGCCAGTGGATTTTCTTAATTTGGAGGTCCAGTTCCTTTCTTTTCTTGGTGATGTGGGCTATCCAGGTGCATGCCAAGATGCGTCGTCCGTGATTGGGATTGAGACGTCATTCAGGGGAACCGGATTTATTTTCATTTATTTTTATGCACCATTTGCACCAATGCTTGCAATTTGTTGTCGTAGGTTCGTTGCGATACACTAGTAAGGCGGTATTGTCCACATATGTGGCAGTATCTGCTTGTTAGTGGTGAAGAAGGTCAGCTGTGAAAGTTAAGTATAATGTGGGTCCCATTATACTACCTTGGGGGACGCCAATTTTAATTAGAAGATGAAGACTAGACAGGCTTTCTTCATGTTTGGCTTGATAGTACCTTTCACTTAGGTGGGGTCCAATAAGAAGGTAGGTAGTATTGGTACGGCAGTGGGTGTTTAATTTTATACAATAAACCAGGATGCCAGACTGTGTCAAATGCTTGACTGACATCTAGAAACACCGCAACCCAGTATCTGGTTTCTTCAAAGACCTATTCTATCACTACTCTATGTACCTGCTGTATAGTGGATTAATCCTTGATATTCTATTATAGGTACTTCCGTATTAAACTCTCCAAAACTTTAGATGAGATGTAACAAGGTTATTGATCGGTACGATAAAGCGTCATGAGCAGGATTATTCGGCCAAATTTCCATTGTGTGAGAAAACACTATAACATTATTACAACGTTGTATATTTGAGAGAGAGAGCCGTTATAGCCTTGTGGATCAGTTCTTCCAGAACATTAACAGATATGAAATCATATCCTGATGTTTATCATTTCTGCAGGTGTAAAGTATCGAATGAGCAGACAGTTGAGAAGGTAGTTTAGTGTACCACTTTCTTCTATAAATGTAGCAGCCGAGGGATGGAGTTGAAATATGGTTGATAGGTGATATTGGAACAGTTCTGAATTTTTATCATCGGTTCTTTCTCATGTGTCATTGTCTTTATGAATTGGTGGAATTGCCTTTTTGGATCTGCCAGTGGCGGTTTCTGACGTATTCAGTGAAGGATAATAGTAAGTACCTCTTGCTCTAATATTGACTATAGAAGTCGAAGGAACCCTACTGGGAATCCCCTTCTGGCATCACTACCTACAATGGTTTATATTTGATTCGCCCACGTGTGTTATAGTTGTATTAGATATTTCATCTCTTGATTAGAGCACCTTCTGATTTCCAAAGAAATTCCGATTCCCTTTGAGACGTTTATTATCTCCGGGCGAAGCCTTGTCGAACTAACTTCGATCTAAACTCCCAATGCACAGGCCTTGCTGATTACCTGTTCTCTGATTGGAACTCCAATGAACTCCATTTTCCTGCTCCAACAACGGCTCCATTCTGCGCCTCTCGCGAAAAATCGTTATTTTCCTAATTTCAGTTTTATGAATGGTACGATGTAAGAGCTCCCCGAAAACCCGCGATGAAATGCCTTTTAATGAGCACCTTCGAAGCTGCGAACTTTCGCCTTCCCAGAGGATCATCGGAAGTAACTCGGTTTGCGCTTTTCATAAAGCGCAAACGAATGCCCCTTTGTTGCGCCGCAACAATGAGTAATTGACGCGAACGGCATCTACACGTTCCCATATCAGCATGCGCTCTTTCAACAGCTGACGTGTTCCCGAAACAATCGCCTCGCCGAAGGCAAGAAAATGGAGCCGGAGGCACTCGTTCCACCTTAGAAGTATTTCTCCACTTCCGGTGTGTCATTCCGCTTTAATTACCCGCGCCGCCGACAGATAGCGTAAATTATGCAAGCAGTCGCGTTGCGGGCGCGAACTGTCGAAAAGTGCGGAGCCGGAATTTTCTAGTGATCTCACTGCCCCGCAATGGGTAGGATCCGCCTCGGCTAAAAAACGGGCAAAATGTAGGTATTCTTCCAGGAACAAGCGCAATCAAGAAATTCCTTTTCGAGGCAATTTGCCGCGCTAGCTGATAATAACAGTTCTCGGAACAAGAATTAAAACATAGTTTTGCAGAAGAGTGCATTAATTTTCTGATAATCATTGGACGACCGCAGCTTTTTATCCCGGGGTTCTCTGTAATTTTACGCACTCGCGGAACAAAAGGAGCGGCACTTAATGGCCGTTCGGAAATATTTTTTGTCTTGATTTCTAATCGGGGCATATCTTTCCAGGGCGGATACCCAGCTAAGCTGAAGAAGGTGTTGATAGTCACAGCGCCGTTGTGGTTCAAGGCGCCCTTCAAAATCCTCCGCCTGTTCGTGCGGGAAAAACTTCGCGAAAGGGTGTACACGGTGTCCATAGCCCAGCTCAGCAGTCACATTCCCAGGGATTCTTTGCCGACGCAGTTAGGGGGAAACCACAAGCTGGACCATGATGCCTGGCTGTTACGTTGCTATCAGTCTATGACAACCCGTCCCGAATCGCCTCAACCTCAGTATGGTAAGAATATTTTGAATCTCGTCCTTAGGTTATTATGCAACCAAATTAGCACCGCACTTAAAAAATGGTAATTGTTTAGTACTTTGACGCACCCAAACCCCTTATTACAACCCTTAATTTGAGGTATTTTTAAATGAATTGCGGGCCTAGCTAGGGGTGGTGAAATGTATTCTCTTTCATATAAAAAATTGCTTTAAGTGCTTTAAGGTACTATATAGACAGTTACCAACTGCTTCGTGGAATTTTATCAATACTTTCAAACAATAGTATCAGAGAAAAATGAACGAACAGAGTGGGGCTTTACCTTTCATGGCTAGACAGATTACCCAAAAGAGTCTCCCTGACAGATCAAATTTGCCATCGACGCTCCAGTCCCATCACCATGTAAATTTGCAAGTTAATATTATCCTCATCTCCCCGGCTGGTAGCCCCTAAGATGCAGCCGCCGAGTTTCTTTCCCGCTGACCGCAATCGTTTTTCAGATGGCAAGACGCCATCCCCGCAGAAGCGCATCGGAGCCACAGAGGACCTCAAGATTTCGGCATCGACCAATAACATAAACGTGGACAGCTGGGCCGAGGAAGCCAACCTGAACCCGCCGAGCAGCGCGTCCAGCGGGTTCTCCGACGACGATTCCCTCCACGGCGATGGCACTGCGATGACCATGCCGCAGCTAGTCGACTACATTAGGGAGCGGGGCCGGTCGGGGCTCGTCCAGGAGTACGCGGAGATCCGCGCGCGGCCCCCCGACGGGACGTTTAACGTGGCTAGGATAAAGAACAACCTCCCCAAGAATAGGTATACGGATGTGTTGTGTTACGACCACAGTAGAGTGATCCTTTCCGAACTGGACGGTGATAAAGACAGTGACTATATACACGCCAATTTCGTGGACGGCTACAAACAAAAGAACGCCTTTATTAACACACAAGGTAAGTCGAACGCCATTATCCTGATTATAAGCTGGGCGCTGCAAATTACGGTGTCCATAATTTGCCACTTAAAATGCAATTACTCAAAATGGCATCTTAAATGGGGCATTTTAAGCAAGGGAGGGGTTGTGGATGTTGCAAAATGTATGCCGTAATTGATTTCTTGCATGGTATTGATAAACAGCAATTTTGAATGACCAAAAGACTGATCTTTTACATATATGATTTGCTACGTCTATTAGTACTGTTTAACAGTTTCCGCCTTCTAACGACAAACAGCTGCAGCCTGAATAGACAAAATTTTTAGTTCTGAGGCGTTCCACCCAGTGTTTAGTACATAAAGATTTGCCTTTGTAACAGCAACAAAAAATGTCATTTGTTTTATCACTTCAATATTTAAAAAAATAACTACCGCTGAATTTACTCAAATGCTTATATAAGTTTATGGTGGTCATACTTTATTAGAACAACATGTAAATGTTCAATTGTGGTGTTTTTGACGGACACTTGGATACCCAAAATTTGAATATGAAAAATTTTTTTGAAGAAGATTTTTATCAGACACAAGACCTTGTAGAAGCATGAAATGTTACTCATTCTGATATTTATACATGAAGGAAAGGAACTTTGAAAGAAGACCAAAAGGAGGCCGTTAACATCGACACTAAAGCGGAATATTCATGGAAAGAACACAAAGTTCTGTATTTGGTGGGAGTAGAAAAATGTGCTGTACTTTGAGCTATTAAAACTGAGTCGGACAATCACTATTTGTATTAACAAATTAATGAATTTGAAGTATGCATTGAAGGTCAGATGTCCAGAATACTTCAAAAGGCACAACACACAAGACAACGCTCGGCCACATGTTGAAAAACAGGCCAAGAATACATTAGAGGCCTCAGCCTCCCTATTCATTGGTTTTCATTGATGGTACACGCGCCATCAAAACAGTACTTCGGCTCTTATGAAGATGTCTAAAATTGAGTCTCAATGGATCATATGAAAAGACAAGTCGAAAGCAGTATCCATAAATTACCAGACAGAAGGCTAGTGTTTATCATGATTTTTTTTTGCAAAAAAGGCAGAAAATTTTGAATCCTACCATTATTAATGAAGTATTAGAGATAGACAAATATAACGCTTCTTAATTTATTATAAACCATTTCATTAACTCTTTCTGGGAGTTGAATACTACTAATACTAAGCAATAGTCATTAACATCATCTGTTACAATTTCACCTAGTATTTTTCTAAATGCTTCAAATAGATTAGAAGGCCAAAATAGAACGATTAGATGTTTTCAAGTTTTCTTAAAGGATTACGACTAATAAGAAATAGAAATGGTTACCTTTAGTTTCTACAGAAGCCTTGGACTTTTTGGTCAATCGTCTAGGGTGGCATGCACTACATCCATAGAAAATTTGTTAACTGCAGTCATTAACGATCGGTTCAAAGATCAACACTGGGATGTATCTTTAAAGCTTCCCATAATTTATAATCCAAACGATTGAGTTCTGAGCTACTAGAAGATCAATCGTTTACTTTTAAAAAATGAAACACTGAGGTGACTTTGTTTTATTGGAACGTCCAAGGCTCTCCTCAGAAAAGCATTCGATTGAAAAGTTTTATCACACCTTCTTAAGCATTCCATTGATACATAAAAAAAGGAAATGTCCCGCATGCCTTTTGAAAGCAGCCGTTCTGAGGTCTTGTTAGAAATTTACATTTTGCAAGACATTATCTTTTGTTCCAAACCCAACGTGGTCTTCCAAATCTTTGACGATCCTTGATATCTCTAACAGACATGTTGAGAAGCTATAAGATCTTATAGGTGATATTTTTTTTCTATTCCACGCTTACATATGTAACTCTACAACAGTTCCCTTTATCACCTCGCTCTATCACTAACCTGAATACAGCTTTCAACTTTAACAATCTATCGCAACTATATATCAGTCTTTTATCTATACCAATAGATGCTTTTCTCAAAACCTTGAGAGAAATCAATTACGCTCTGCAAAAACTTTCACCAAGCCTAATCGAAAATCTAAATTGAATAGCTCACCTTTACATAAACACTCATTACATCTACATGGGAACAAATATGAATGATCATTTGGAGTTTTGGTTTGTTATCGAATCAGAAATTCATTAAGCACTAAATTGGGTACCTAACAATACGTTATAAAATAGCAGGTTCCCAAGGATTTTGTAAGCATGTTGTGTTAAGATATATAACATCGCTCTTAAAAGTTTGAGAATTGCGTATAATGATACCTTTCAATGGAGCAGAATGTGAGAACACGAGTTCTCGCTTCCATATGTTATGTTTGTACATTATGCTATATTGTGTGTTAAATTTTACCTCTAAATCACCAACAGATGCCTTATTTCAGTGAGAAAGTCTTTATAATTGCGCTTTATTCGTTCGGTCGCTCAGAATCCTTAATTGGAAAAAAAAGTTAAATAGAATACTATTTGCAAGTACATTTTGCATATTGTTGCACTTTCCTTATTAATGTTTGGCATGTCTACTTAAATCGTTAAATTTATTAACTTAATTTTTTCTACGAAATTGTAGTACAGCCCTTTCTTGAGGTGGTTGATTTGCTATTGTGATTGTATTATACATCAAATACTGCAGTGTTCTATTCTTTATCGAGTGTGTCTGATTGTCTCGTCATTTGAGTGATCATAAATACGTGAAAGTATATTCTATCTATCTTTCTTTTTTTCTTTCTTTCTTTCATTCTTTCTTTCCTTCTTTCACTAGTCCCTGGTGAAAGTACATTAGAAACCAAAATTAATGAATTCATGTCGACAGTAATTCCTGGAGAGCAAGTCCAACATACGGGCATTGTCAAAAAAACCGAAAACCAAGGAGACTATTGCACCACCATATAGGATGTCGTTCACAAGTATACAATGAGACGATCCAAAATGTGAAAGGCTGGCTTGAACAGTAATCAGGTTATCTAGAAGAATTTGTCAACCTGTTGTGATCAAGTGAAAACAATGGCATGCTATCGGTGGTTTTGGACACGTTTAAACAAGGCATGGGTTTATCTGTTGGTCTATGTCAATTCTCAAAATCTCTGCATTTGGATAGACGAAAATCCTTGCGCGATACATGAAGAATCTCTTCATGCAGACCAGATTGGTGTTTGGTGCGAGATGTTTTAGACGACGGGGTCCTCCAATGGAGGACCTACAGGATTGATTCAGACAGTGACTGTAGACATTTGGCGAAGTTTTCCATCGCTTTGAGGCCTCTTGTGACTTTGTCTGCAGATCTTCAAATAGGAGGTCGTTTAATGATTTCAGACATCCCTTCAAAAAATCTATTTCGGACCACATATGGCCCTTGGACGAGACACAGGCTTGTCTATTAGACTACGTTAATTTTCAAAATTCCTCATCTGGGAAGATGTAAATCCCCACGTGATCTATGAAGAATCCCTTCATGTAGAAGATTGGTTTTTAGCGTGAGATGTCTGTTAGCAGTATTAAACGAAGTTTTTCATCATTTTCAGAACTAACTGTGATTATGTCTGTAATAGTTTGGATTTCACCATTGATGTTCGTCTTTATGCATAATTTTTTCTAAGAAACCACTAATGGCATTATATCTTGACCAATTCACTTGAGTTTTTCTGGGACGAAGTCTTCTGATAATCTGCTGTTCAGAATAGTCATTGGTGTTATGTTTGGCCTATGAAATGATTTGTAACATAGTTGTGCTCGATATTAATCAGTACTAAGATAAACTATTCTCAATATGCAGTAGATGCTTTTTAATGATTTTATTAACCCTTTAGCACTTGTGTTTATGTTCCTTCTAATAGTTTAACTAGCACATTAATGGGTGGTTTTTAATTTAATTCGATAGGTGCTAAAAGAAGTTAAAAATTATGATCTGAATGTATTTGTATTCAAACAATACACAAAACACCAGATTTTTTGAATAATTAGTAATTCTAATGGATAACTCAAAATAGGAAGATATGATAAATCAGAAACTGCAAGTTGGTTCAAATATGACTGCTGATCTTTTTACAAAAAAACTGCATTACCAAACACTTACTTACTCTGAAATCGACACATTCTTTCCAACGTTCTGGAACTACCCTAATGCTCAAAATTTCAAAAAAGGCTTTTGGTTGGCGGCGTATCCATTCCCGAACAGTATGGATGACGGCGTAGTTGTTCGTAATTCTGATTTGAGCCTTCCGAACTGGTAGAAATCACTTGGAGCCAAATTGGGACGGCGGATGTGGCAGAAGGTTTCATTTTAATTTCCGGAGGGTTTCCATTGTTATGTTGGCCGTATGAGGGGTGTGCATTGACTTGAAGGAAGGCTACCCGATTTCCACCTATCTTCCGCTTGGATTGATCTTTTTCTTCAAAATCTGTTGCCAAAATATCTGAGTAATAAGCTATATTGACTGTTCTGGCGTCCGCCAAAAATTCTACATGGATAGCCTCCTTCCAGACCCAGAAGAACGTTGCCATCACTTTTCCTGCCGAACGGCTCCTTCGCGCTTTTTTGGGTTTGGGAAAATCGGCATGCCGCCACTCACGTGATGACTGCTGGGACTCGGTAATGAAGTAATGCACCCACGCTTCATTAGTGGTCGCTATAGACTTCAAAAGTGCATTATCTTTGTTCTCAAACTGCTGCAGGAGACGACTGACAGCTTGCATGTGCACCATTTTTTTCATGTCCGTCAAAGTGCGTGTTACCCAGCGTGCATTCACCTTGCAATAGTGCAGGTGATTTTTCACGATGTTTTCTACACTACCAACACTAATGGACAACATTACTTGAAATTTCTTGATAGTGCTGCGCGTATTCTCACGAATAAAAGCGCGTCTGCACGATCAATGTTTGGCTCGGTGACGGATGTTCACGGCTGACGATCATGCGGTTCATTCTATAAGCTCTCTCTGCCCTCTCTGAAGCACTTACACCACTCAAACACACGAGCCCGTGAGAGACACTTTTCTCCATACTGTTGTTGGAATCTGTGGTGAATTTTAGCAGACGTGACGTTTTCTCCAACGAGGAATTTGATCACAATGCGTTGCTCCCTCATCACTCTAGCAACTCCCAAACAGGACCGAACGTATTTTAACCCGTGCAGGAAAGAGGGTGGAGGTTGTGGCTCCACTATCTCAAGGTCGCATAGCTGCTGCGCAGTGCAGCTTGTTCACACAAATCAGATTGGTTCACCAATTCATCTAGTAGATTGTTTCTGAAAGGTGTACATGTCGAAGGGGCAAAAATTACTCATTAAGTATATTTCCCCAAAGAGGGAAGATTTGGAGTGACAATACATTAAGTATCTTCATTCGAAAACGCTTATTGTTACAACTTCATGGTGTACACTGGCAAGGAAGAAAAGGTAATCAAAGTGTTACTAAATCTTCAGCAAATGAGTTATTGATTCTGGAAATCATTGAAAGGTCGATTATTTGATGAATGGAAAACTATACATAGATATCTAGTACAACTTCCCCAGCTAGTTGCAGGGTTTGTTATAAAATAAAATAATAAGGGAAGGTGTGCCACGTCAGTTTAAAGATAGAGCTTTGAAAAAAGGGGAACCGACATTGCAATTTCTAAAAATATTCTTCAAAATGATGTAATCCATGGATGATTAAACTAAGCGTATATTTTTCGAAGACTTTGGCACCAAGGAGGTTGTTATGACTGAAGAATACTCCAAATGCAAAGTTGTCTTACAAATCTTACAACACAACTAAATAATGGCTGTACGCTTGTAAGAAGCAGTTTTAATGGAAAAAACAGGGTTTGTCTCAGAGACAAAGAATACTTTGCACAACTAACATGCATTAAAACCATTAGTGTGCAAGTGTTGATGCAACAGGTGATTGAGGCAAGTAAAGTTGCTATTTGGAAGCTCAACATAATACAAAGCAACTTCTATACTACACTGAAGTAAATAATGTTGGGTTGTATGTTCTTCAAGCTCAGTATCGGAAGAATCTTTTCTCTTCCTTTCATCTTTTCATGCGCTTCCAAATTTGCTTAATGTAGAGATCTGTTGATCCCACTATTTATGATTTTTTAAACTACTCAAACGCCAACAATACGAAATATCTTTTTAAGACTCAATAGCAGCGTTGAGAGTTGCCCAAAACAGTCAGATCAGCCGATGAATTTTGCTTCTTTACCCAACATAGGATTACATCATTTGGTTGTGGGTATAAGCACTTTAATTTAATCTGCCCAAATTTTTGAAAGTCGATCATCTGAAAGCTGTGTTTGTGTTGCTTTACATTGGACGCTATTCGGTTTCCGCAATTTTGTCTAGGATTATTTACAACCGTTACTATTTCACTCGCTTTTATGACTCTTAATTCAAATGTCAAGATGGTTAATGATGCTCTCTGTGAAATTTTCCGCGTAGAATGACTCATACTCTCCAACAAGCCACAAAGCAACCCACTCGAGCAGTAATTTGCGCTGTACAACCTGCAGTTGTGAAATGACCTGCAATTGCGACTTTTTATTAGCGTGCTACTTACGTTTGCCAGTTAATTTGTAGCTTGCTAGAGAATGCGAAGCGTACACATAGAGATTGAATAAAACAATGAAAACACACTCCTACTCAATGCGGCTTCTCTAATCTTACCACCACTTATTCATTCTTTTGCTCACTCACATGTCTGATTTGTATGTGGCGTTGCATGACATCTCCTTATTCTAATTTCAAATCAAACATAGCTAATTCGCACAGCCAACTTCTTAATGGGCTTATCATAACCAGAATTGCGGAAAAATTTCTGAAACTGAGGACTTTCTGAACACAAGTGCAACACTGCCTTTGATCAATTTTTCATCACAATGAAAGTGAAACTTTCACCGGTGAGTGTTTTTGCATCATTTGTTTTTGGGAGTTAAGTTTGGTTGAAAGACTCTCAACGAATCAAGAGGTATAGAATGGTTTTGTTAGTTTTTACATCTTGCTTTGCAGAAGTAGAGGTTAGTCAGCTTCTGTGACTTTCTAGTACTTCCAGGTTTGTTGATATAGCTAAGGATTTTTATATATACTAGTAAGTCAAATGTTTCTTTTCTGTTGTAGAGTGAATTTTTGGAACATATGCTAACTCCACACTCAAATCGTTTTATCGGCTCTCTTCTTATTTACCCATATCATGCTCCTTTAACAATTAACTTTTCTCTAAGGCTGGCGCTTTTAAAATTGCCTATGAGAGGTAGTTGTTTTGCAATAGAGTACAACTTGACCACAGGAGTGTTTTGTCAAAAGCTTTGAAAGAGTTGGTGTGGTGCAGCTACCAAGTTACTACTACTCATAGATCCGATATTGTATGCTGCAGTGGAACTCTTTGATAATGCAGCTCTATGGTGCTTGCAACATATTGGAGGTCAGACAAAAAAATAATTTAAACCGCCTTATCGTTGCTGCTCAAGTTTGCTGACTTTTTCAGATGGCTTTCACTTTTGTATCAAGTCAATCTGTGATTAACGGAAATAAAATTTAGCGAATGATAAGTGACGAATGCGCACAAAGGTCTCCACCTTCCCACCTAAGGATATCAATTGAGTTTTGTTTGTTTCTTGTGAAGATTTTTATATTAGGGGGTATTTTAATGAACTCTTATTTATGCATATTTTATTTACTACATAATTAAATAACTGATCGCTTTTATGGTTTGAATAAAAAAAACTGCAAAAACTAAATTTCTTCGACTTATTGCGCATTTTTGTGGCGATTACAGAACAAGAAAACATGTTCCATGAATTCAACTTCGTATTATCTCCGTTAATAATTGAGATGTTATTGATTTGACTTGCTTTGGGAATTTTCCGTTTCTTTCGTGGCTATTCATGGAATAATCAAGCATAATTAAACTATACAAAAATGGATTTTTTGAGTACAACTGCACTTAATCTTGGTTTTATCTGCTGTTATTCTTCTGACTAAAAGCTCTAGACTTGAAGAGATTGTTCACAGTGTTATAATACTTTATATTAAATTGCATGAACACTTCTTTTCCCCTTCCCCTAAAGTATTTAAACTTTTAGCTAGTTGGTGTTTATATAGCTTGCACGTGAGGTGTTCTAGAAAAATGTGATATTCTGTTGCAGTTTTTCCAATGTACGTTCTTACCTCATCTTGTTGCAACCATGTATTCTGGTATACAATTTCAGCTCAACTGAGTTGTGACCTATCACAGCACAGCGAGTTGAACAAATTCAAAATATGGTACTGTCTCCTTAATCGTTCAAAAATCATGCATTACTTATGCAACTCAAAAGGGGTTTTAGATGGTGACATAGCTGTAAAGGTAAAAATTAACTTTATCAAGATAATAAGACGATTAACCTTGTCATCATTCATAACATCTGGGACGTTTTTACAAAAGCTACCACATTAAGTATTCAAATATTTAATTAGTGACATCATTTTAGCATAAAAATCCTTATAATCTTTTTTTTGGCAGGCCCATTGTTGAAAACTGCCACAGACTTCTGGCGGATGATTTGGGAGCAGCACTGTTTGGTGATTGTGATGACCACTAGGGTTATGGAGCGGGGACGTCCCAAGTGCCATCAGTACTTCGAAGCTGACGTCGATGGGGAGGCGATATACGGCCAGTTTACTATTCGAACAATTTCCATAGAAGCCGATCCTGATTACACGATTTCCACCCTTCAGCTTACAAATACCAAAGTATGAATGTAATTACATTTAACCGGTAAACTAATATTATTATTATTTCTGGCTATACATTCCATTGTGGAATTGATGCCGCTCCTATTGGAGCTCTTCAGACTTTATTAGTGGGGTGGTTCGTCACACCTCTCCACAAACTAATATAATGAATCTTTGTTATGTGCAGACGGAGGAAAACCGAGAAGTGTCACACTGGCAATTCACGTCATGGCCGGACTACGGAGTTCCACATTCAGCAAGAGCAATGCTAGACTTTTTGGAGCGGGTAAGGAGGCAGCAGGCGAACATGGTTGCTGCATTAGGCGATACATGGGCAGGTCATCCCAGGGGGCCACCCATTGTTGTTCACTGCAGTGCTGGTATTGGTCGTACAGGTATGGAGCGCACTCTTACCAATGTATATTTTCTTAATTGTTGTTTTTAGGTACATTCTGTACATTGGACATATGCATATCACGGTTAGAAGACGTCGGAACGGTAGATGTCAGAGGGACAGTAGAAAAGATCCGGTCCCAGCGAGCCTATTCCATCCAAATGCCTGACCAATACGTGTTTTGCCACCTCGCTTTAATAGAGTACGCGCTAATGAAAGGTCACCTGCAGTCCGCAGACCTCTCTGGGTTTGATCAGGGCGCAGATGAAGATTCAGAATAACCTTAGGCTTCCTTAATGCGCATCTAGTTGTTGAATGTGGACTAATTTAATTAAACTTGTAGTTACGCTTTTTAAATTGACGAACTAAATCGTGATGTGTGACGTTGCGTGATCTTCAACAGTGAACTGTTTCAATTTTTTACTTTAACAATGGAAGTGATAAAATATTGGATACGAAGTAGGATTGGTTATTTGGACGAACGTATTTATTTCAGTATTTTAGAAACGAATGTTTTGTTCTCGGAAGTTGGTGATAGTGACGGGGAAGATTAAGCGATTGTAATCGGTTATTAGCAGGTTTAGTTTAAAAATGCACTGACGCGCTGGAACAGTGCGGATATCGAAGCATTGATTTTTCTTTGATTAAAATTGACGAAGTGTATTGCATGCAATTTTAAGCAAATTTAAGTTCTTCCTATTTACCTAGTTTAAAAGGAAACCAGGGTTTGTTTTAGATGTTATCAATGGCGCCTAATTACGTATTAAGTTTTTATCTTTAACCTTTAAACGACAGGATGATATATTTTGTTTTCTCTATTAGCAATTGGATAATGTACTATTTAGGGTTTTTTTTATCTCCCATGTAACATATCTTACATTATAAAACCTAACAAAACTCGAATCGATAGATTATTTTATGTATGTATGGGGAGGAGAGGGGAAATTTGTTTTAACGGAAAGCAGAGCGGTTTGTGTTCAAATCATAGGCATCACGAAATTTCTAAATCGTACTTTCGCAGCTAATAAATGTCAATAAAAATTGATGAAATTTTGTCAATGACAAATGTAATGAAATGTTCTCAAACTTGCTGAATCGGCATCTTCAAGGAAATTCATGAGCAACTGCGTTGCTTTGGTGTCTACCTTAAAGCGTTGGCGTGCTTCGTTAGGATAATTTTTGTAATCGATTTCAAGACTGCTTGATCTGATGACTTTATTGGAGTTCTACTAATTTGAATAACGTAGGAGTAACAGCAAACCCCATCTTATAACACTTTGTTACGATTATTGTACTAAATTAAGAGATAGCTGTTGTAATATGTAAAACACTTAAAATTACGTTTTCCACATAAGTATTTAATATTTATTTATGGTGTTTTCCTGTGTATTTGTACATAGTGTACCTTTAGTTATTTCTAAAAATAAAATGCTTTATTTAGGAAATCAGGCGTGCTTTTGTTACACGAATCGATTAAATCCCAGTAGTTCTAATTATACATTATGGCAAAATGAAGAAAGTAAGGACATAGACTGTACTTGTATGCAATTCTTCTAGAGGGCAACATATGAGACGATTTAATTCCCGAGGCGTATCAACTCATAATTTTTAGTATTGTACTTCATTTATAAGTCATTAGAATGCCAGAATGGCATAAACATTGTAGTCAGAAGAAGATACGTGTCTATATGCTCGATTCCAGTTTTACTTTATCCATTTGCCAGCATCTACCAGACAAAATGTGCATAGAACTTTATTTTTCTGAACTGTACTTTTTACTAATGTCTAATAAAAATTATGTTGAAGTTCTAATGTCCCATGTGGGAGGCCTGCGAACTGTTCAGTCATAGCACACCATTTCTGATGACGGCTATTATTACCTCTTGTTTGAAGTGAATACAGATACTCAATTATTTTTAGTGATTGAGTAGCTCACCTGTTGGGTATTAGAGAGCTCTAGGAAAAAACTTGGGTTCTTCCGTATTGCAGTCATGTGCCTCAACTGCACGACCACACTGACTTGTTAGTGTAATAGTAATCTCTTATAATTATTCTCTATAAGATGTTTTATTATTGATTTAATTTGTAGTGGAGGGAATTGATTATGTTTGCCACCACAAATTATGGATAAGATAAAAATTATTGTTACTTGAGCGCGACAACATTTATATCATCACAGAATGTAATATTAGAGTTTCATATCAGTACTTCTAGGCTCTATTATGAGTATTGTCAGTAATTATATTCCTTAGCTTGTTTTCGTAGTTGTTCTGAACAATTTTTACTTTAGAAGAAAAAATGCAAACAAAAGATTTTTAGGGAAAGTCAGGTCCTTCAAGGTAATCACTATACGTTTAGAAGTTTGATACTTAAGGCTGCAGCAATTCAAGGTTTTGGCTCTTCTAGAAGGCCAAGGAAGGGGTTATATGGTAAGAGTAACTTTTGTGAGATTTGCTATCTTCAACTACCTGACTATACAATTTTTCTGCTGACAACAAAACTGAAATGTGGTAGCTAGCTCATAACCAAGCGGTTAAGGCACTTGGCTGCAGTGCAGACAGACCTAGATTCCATTTTGAGCTTTAAATATCTTACAGGTGACGTAATTATCCACAAAAATAATTGAGTACCTTGGTTCAAATAAAATAAGGGGTAATCGTCCCATCGACTGGACAATGAGGGCCAGCTTACGGAAGCCTAACCTCCCATTTTGCTGGCCATGCTCTCATGTATTATTTATTACAATTCAATCTTCTTTTTGAATTCATAATGAGAAAACATTATTAGTGACGAGTTTGAATGGCAAAAATGTTTGATTCGGAAACAATAAATATAAGTAAGAATCTTTTAACTTGTTGATTCGTCCTTGAAATGTGTGAAACTGGTGTTAAAGGTATAATTCAGTTCTTTCATCAAGAAACCCAGTCACTTTGTCTTCATATACTATGATTGACATCATAAGTTTAGCTAAATTTCCACATTTATAATTTTTTATGAAACTGGTTAAGGAAGGCTCAAATAATCTTCAAGTGATAACAAAGAACAAACTAATTGCAATCATCTTTTGTGACAGCTGAATTTATGCAGACTTGCGAGTCTTATTAGTATGAAGCCAATGAAAGGAGAAAGATATGAAAAGCCAGCTACCTTTGTAATGCATATAATTTAATTTCTCCATTGGTAGTACTAAAATGATGATGTTCAATAAAGATTTGTGCGATTATATTTTAATAAAAAAAAAAATTTTTTTTTAAATAGCTGTGCGGCTAACAATTTAAGTGACAAATTTTAGGAGGGGAGATAATAATTTTTGAAACTACAAATATAGTGTGCAATTTAATGATTTCCTGTATATACTTACACCTGCTTGGGAATTTATTAGTAAAAAAAATTGATATTTAAATAAGGATGATAATTTCTCTTGAAAATCTGGTATATAAGATAGCAAAGTTCTAATTAGGTGTGGTATATTAAGTATCTTATCAGAGTTATAGCTTGAACATGAAAACATAAAACCCACTCTATCTCCTTCCTCATGTTGAAGGCTTGTTTTCCAATGTTTTTGCTTCTAAAATTGCCCCAATTAAATCTGTTTAGAGGCATCATAAAATTGTTTTAAATTACAAAAATGTTTAAAAAGGAAAATAAACCATAAAACATTATCTGTTCCTTTATTACTTGTTATTTGAAAAATAATTATTTTTTGTTATGATCCTGTATTTTATTGTACATGATTATCGACCTTCTCTGTATATTACAATTGAATTTGGCGCGCCCTCTTATGGTTGTTTAGTAAAGTAACAAGTTTAACGTTGCGTTTATTTTATCCTCCCCTATGCACTTGGGCTGCTTCTTTTCCTTCTAATTGTATCCCATTTTTACTGCAGTTGCGGATTATACCTTTATATTCAACAAGCTACGCAACGGTCCGTTCAACTGGCTGGTGCTGAGTAGCCGCAGCGCCTGGCCGCGCCGGTGGTACACGCGCAGCAAACCCGTTCCGAACGGCCGCGATGCTTTGACGCAAGGTCACTTGATTTTTGAATGGTGCCAGCGAAGGGGGAAATGTCTGTCAGGTGAAATAATGGCCGAAAGTGAGCCGGACGACGACAGTCGGAGGGTGGAAAACATGAAAGTGATCGCCGGCGGCCCGCGGGTGGTGACGATCAAGAAGACTGAGACGGGCTTCGGCTTCAATGTGCGCGGCCAGGTTAGCGAAGGGGGGCAGCTGCGAAGCATCAACGGCGAGCTGTACGCCCCTCTGCAACATGTCAGTGCCGTCCTGGACCGGGGCGCCGCCGAGCAGGCCGGCATCCGCAAGGGCGACCGCATCCTCGAAGTGTAAGTGGCGCGGCCCTTGACCGCCGCAACCGGCCCGAGCTGGGCCGCGCAAATATTGATTTTTTATTTATTAAGCTGACAGATGACAGGGCTCCCATAGCTCGAGTTTTCGAAAAGCGCGCCGCCGATAAACTTATCGCGGCCCCATAACGGGCCGTTGCTTTTTCACGCGTGTACCGTTCTCCAATAGCGTTATCAACACGAAGTGCTAATTTTAACATTATTTCCATTATCATAACTTACAGTTGCAATTTTTAATTAATTTAATGAGCTCGGTTCATAACTGATTTGTTCCATTTAAATTCTTACGAAGGAGCTTTACTGTAGGGCAGTAACGAAGTTTCAGATTGCGAATAATTTTTTAGAAGAAACTATAACCTCCAATTTGTTAAGTCTTTATCAACAATCGGTAGAAGAAAATTACATTCTTTTGTTTTCCTTACATTGTTTTTATGTGCTTTACTATTCTCAAATTTCTTTTGTTTTTACATGGTTTATTCATAAAGTTATAGGTGTGTGTTACAGAATGAACTAAAAATTATTAGTACATGAGACCAAGATGCATTTGACCTATGATGGAAAGAATTATTTAAGATTACCGGCTCTAAGAAGGCAGTTAGTAACGGAGGGGATAATTTTCAGCAAAATTAAAACATGTCGATCACAGATGAGGGATTAAATTGGCCTTGGCTTTCTACAAAAATGTGATGTCGGAAGGTTTAGAACTGGAAGTGTTAATTTTGAGACTTGCTAAGATATGGCTTGGTTTTGAAATCCAATTAGACCTTTTCATCTTTTTGCAGGTGACTTATTGCTCCCAATGTTAAGAATTGTCTTGTTACATTTTCACTTTACCTAAGAGAAGCTGGCTAAGATTCACTTTGCATCTCGTTAGTGGGCCCCAATGGTTTGTTTTACAACTGTTATTGAGATCTGATGAAATTTGGGGTGTAAAGAATAAAAAGGCGCCGAAAGTTTTGAAAAAGTCCATTGACATCCATGTTTCTTTGCTTTGAAGCTGGTTGTATGGAGGTGTAGTCAAAAATTAAGGTGCTCTCCATTGTGTAATTATGGGGAAGAAACTGTAATCGGGATGACAATTTAATAATGCATTCCATAATTGGAGAGAAAAATTGAACCTGGGCGACCATGTCGAAAAATATGTGAATGTTCGTACTTTTGTTTAATACTTTTCCTTAACGTGTGGCTTTTATGAAAGTGGAGAAAGGTTGTAATTTACGTTTTGATCTCTTCTCATATACAGTTAAAAAATTAAATGTTATCACAAATTACACATCAGAGTTCCATTTTTTAAGTTCTATTTATTTTTGCAACTGCTGATGTCAGAACTTGATGGTGAATAATTCTGAATGATTCATTTTTCGGTGTGTTAGCTGTGGTTAATTCAATTACTAGACAGAAATATAAGTTGGTTGTGAAGACTTTCTAACGTCGGTCACAGCTGAGATGAGCGATGCGAAAGGGAGCATGCACATTCGTAATCGTGCATTAAACATTATAGTGTAGCAGGTAACAGGTACTAGTTGAAGTTGTTACAGATTTTTGCAATCCAAAATTACTCTCTATGATAGTATTCATTTTTATGCACGCCCTTTGCAGTGAATTGTGAGATTAATTTAGAAGTCTAAACTACTTATCTAATCCTCGATGCATTTGCGCCATCTTTCGGGGAGTAGCCAAATCCTACTTGAAAAAGAGGATGGTAGCAGTTGATCAACTTAACTAGACTTTTCTCGACATCTTCAAGCGGGTATCAACTGAAGTGATGGTACAGTAAATAATAATCTGAAGGGGCGAATTTTTCTTGTATGTGGTAAGCAACGACTTGGCAATATCATATGAGGCTACTCTTGTGGACACTTTTTAAGTTTGTGTAGACGTTTAGAAATGGTTTGATATGTCACTCCGGGTTTCTTTGCAAGCTCTGATGAGGTACCACAATAAGTTCTCATTTTCGAATTTGATTGTTCGAATCTTAAACCGTACAGTACGAAAAAACATTATTCCCTAAGCCGCACAAATCATTCTTTGGGCTTTATCAGCACTTTTTTTCAGTTGAAACACGAGGAAAGAGGGCAGTCTCGTAAATTTTGCTAATCGAAGTTAGGGGCCGAGGAGTGAATTGCACGTCTGATAGATTACCGATCAGAACAAAAGCAGTGGTGAGAAAAAGATGCTGTGTCCAAGCCATTGATACCCTCTTCTTTTAGTCTGCCCTCTAACCATTACAGACAAAGTCTGTAAGCTGTATGAACTAAAAAAAAAATGCAGCTACAGGTCTGGATGATATGACTAAGCTTAAGTCATACCTCACTTCGATTATACTGATTGCCTGACTTCCGTTGGCCCTGCTATTTGTTTCATGACCATGCTATATACCGAAGATATCATGAATCAGTGTTAGCGGCCAGAAAAATTTTTTAAATGGAAAATGAAAAGCTACGTTTTCAGAACGGCGAAAATATGGTTTGGCAAATTTCAAAATGGCGATCGTAGTCCGAACGATCGACAACTTTATTCAGTGTTTTAGTGGAGAATAAACCAATGGTTACTAAGGAGTCTGAATATTAACAATGCGCCTGCGTTTTGCCACTTAATAGAACTTGGTTTCACTTTCAACCTTGATGTATGGGTGCCGGACAATAAGTTGGATCGCATCTTTGTAACTATTTCTCTGCTTGGGTGCCATATAAGAGGAGCTTGAAACAAACAGGTGAAAGCGTAGAAACTGACTTACATGCAGTGAAAAGTTTTTTCTGTAACTGTTTCGTTCCTTGCTATTCTCCTAACCTCATTGAAGTTTTTTTCCTTCTCCTTAGCCAGCTCTTTGATGTTGCCGTTTCTCTTTGCTCTCATTTCTTGTATTATTTTTGGGGTGTGTATCAGCCTCTATGCAGATAAGGTGTCCGTATTATTTTAGTTGGTTTTTCTTTGGGTTTTTTTTTTGTTTTTTCCAGTTCGCAGGTACTTCATTTGAGATGCTGTTATTTTTTATTTATGTTTGTCAAGCATCGTCCACGTTTCGATCCCTAGAGTAGTGTGGGGACGTATATGTATGTAGTCTCAAAGAGGCGCATCTTTACTTTGATGCTTAGTTCTTCTTTTCCTATTAGTGTTGTGGTTATATATTTTGTTTGCTTTGTTTTTTCTGTTTTTAATTTCTTGCTCTATCCATCCGTCTTTGTTTATTATTGTTCCAAGGCATTAGTACTTATCCACATATTCTAGTCGTTCTTCTTCTATAGTAACTGGCACTCTGCTCTTCTATCTTCTTTTCTGATATGCAGTGTTTTGCTTTTATTGATGTTTATTACCATTCCCTTTTTCTACAGGTTGTGCTTCCATATGTTTAAGTTATGCTGTAGTTGGTCGGTGTTTCCTGCCATTATCACTATATCGTCTGTGAAGATTAGGTCTTTTGTATTTATACGATTTAGATTGTAATATCCTACTCTTGTCTGGCTGGCTTTGGTTTTACATTTTTTTTATTATACTGTTCTTATATGCCATGAATTGCTGCCCCCTTGTGTTACTTCCTCATGTAAACTATAATCTTGTAGCTTTTGCCTATTTAGTCTTACTACTCCTATTATATTTTCGTTATCCTTAGTAGTTTTGGGCTTGTCTGCAATTCGTCTAGTGTCCTACGTATTTGGTATTTTCTATATTGTCAAATGCTGCGTTGAGATCTATGAGTGTCAGGTATATCTCTCTATTTTTATCTCATTTTCTATATTAGTATTATAATGGTACTTATGTGGTCTCGGGCTTATTTTCCTGGTTGGAATCCAGCTTGTTCTTCCTCTTCTAATAGTCTTTTCTCTTTAATTTTGGTACATTTTAGTACTACGGGCGATAGGCGTATTGCCCGGTAGTTGTCACAGTTAATTGTTCCTTCTTTTTTATGTATTGGAACTATTATATCAAGGTGTTAAACAATTTATTTTAGCTTAGAATTAATTTATGTAATCAAAATAAGAACTACTGGATTATATGCATTTTTGCCAACAAGAAAGAAGTTTGTTAATTCCGCTAGCATAAAATTGTGGAGTTCTAAAACGGTGGACTCTTCGAAGGCGTTTTAGGCTTCTACTTGGTTGTTGAAGACCTTCTGCAAGAAGTTGTCTAGGTGCTTGAAAAAGTAGTAACCGGTGGGAGAAAGGTCTGATGAGTAAATTGGGTGAGGTAGTTTGTATTCCAGTTCGTTCAATTTTTGTACAGTCATGTGGTATGTTGTTATTGTGGAGAACTGGTCCTTTCGATTGACCAATGCTGGCCATATATTTTGCAGTTCTTGGGTTTCCTGGCGATACTTTTCTGATGTGGAGGTTTGTTCGGGATTCGAGCAGTTGTAGTGAAGGACTCCACGTGCCAACCACCAAACAATAAATCGTTACATTTTTTTTGCTGCTTCGGTTTGGGGAAGTGTTTTGGTGCTTCATCTCTGCGCCGAATGCCGTCAGTTGTCGTATAGGATCCATTTCTCGTCGCATGTCAATGCGATCAAGAAAGGATCATTTTTGTTGCGAAGAAGAAGCGCAGTTCAGGTCGTGAGGTGTTAAGTTCTTCTGCAATCTCTCGCGTTTTGCGAGGGTCCGCTTCAATAATGACCCTCAAATCATCGTCCTCACTCGCAGAAGGTCGTCTACGACCCTCCTCATCTTCAAGGCTCTCGTCCCCTTGAAACTTTTGGAGCCAATGTTCAGCTGCGCGGCAAATAAGTTTTTCCCAAAATTAAACATTAAAGTTTAAACTAAAAAAATGCATTTATTTTTGCAACAATTTCGTATGTCTCCCCCAGTTCTTGGGTATTTATTCGCTCTCCCATGCATGTTGGAAGATTTTTATTAACCCTCTGTGTATCACTACTTCTTCTCTCTCGAATAGTTCTGAGGCTATTTCGTCTTCTCCTGGAACTTTTCCATTTCGTGTCGTTATTACAGCCATCCTTACTTCTTCCGTTACTTTCTTCTTCTTTACAGTTTTCTTCCAGTGATTACGCTAGGTTTTTATGACCCCTTATACACCATTGTAAGTTAGCATGTTTCGTATCGCCTTTTTTCTGTTGCCCTTCAATCTTTAATCATATTCCAGAGCTGTTTCTGTTTTTCTATGTAGTTCTCTACTTTTCTCTTCGATTATTTTGCGGTTTATTTTGTTTCATTCCGCTTTTGCATGTCTTGTTTTGTTTCTTCTCTTTAATTATTTTCACCTCTTCATTTCATCAACTCATTCTCTTCTTGTGACCTTTGCAGTTTATTTGCTTGGTTCCATAGTTTTCTCGCGCCGTTTGAAGTATGGCTTCTTTAAAGTTATTCCACAGTTCGTTGAGGTCCCAGAGTGTTTCTCTTTGGTTCTGTTCTGCTTATAGTGCGTTTAGTTTTAGGTTATGTGCTCTTTAGTATCCTTTCTTATTTTGCTGGGATTTTTATGTTTGTGTATTTTTTTCTTATTTATCTTTTAAACAATGTATTTTGCTGTTAGTGATCTATGACTAGTGGACACTTTTGTTCCCTTTATCATCTTTACGTCCTGTAATGCATATCTCATACTTCTAGTTCTGCTAATGTAATCTATTCTGCTTTGTACCCTTAGACATGGCTGAATCATCTGCACAATGCAATGAATCGACAAAAAATCTACCTGATTTGTGCTGTATTCGATGCATCGTTCCCGAAAGTTTTAGGAATTATTTATGCCCAGACATTGCAAATGCAACAGTTACATATTATATGTGCTCGCTCATCACCATTTATTTTGTAACTGACTCGGTCATTACAGTTGCCCTCATCGGCTACCAGGTTACATCGCTGCCTCGCAACCTGTAATATAAATATTGGTTTGATACTTTCGGAGCAGAATACGTACATGAGCTCAATTCAGTCTCCCATGAAAATATAACCGTTTGTGTTTTCAGTATTTCAAATCAGTGACGAATGTTTGTCAATGATCCAATAATTACCCACCCTATGCTGCACTCGTGCTCAAAATTTTGTAGAACAGGCCATTTCAATACATTGTTTTTCCGCGTGTTGTGCGTGTAGTGCGTCATCTTCCAATAATACTTTAATTGGTGGTTGAGATGGCGCAAGATTTATTTTTGAGGTTTTTTGTAGCGTAGTGTTGGTCCTGAAACTTGTTCAATTTCATTACGGTTAGACAAGCTTCTAAATATAGCTGTTTATCTGTAGCTGCCAATTCATCATTGCATATCTGCAACTGTTTCATCAAATTGTAAAAACCCACAAGTGCTAGGTTAGGTAGTATAAAATATATAATTAAAATTGCCTGAGAATGTGCAAGTTGGTGTTGTGAGGAACAAAGTTAAATTTAAATTTTGCAATAGGAATTTGTTATCATTTTTTTATCGGTAGAAGTTGTACGTGGATGAATCAAATGTAAATCCGCATTTTGTGCGCCTCTTGAGATGAATAGAGGCGCGGCTTCTGAGGGGGATACCCCTCCCCCTCCCCCCGCCGCAAGGTACCTTGCACTACTGCTTCTTTGGTTAGAGCAAGAGGTACTCTACTATATTGTGCAATGGATTGTAACAAAATTTCTCCCGACCTAGGGTACAAAACTGTCTGAAATTTTGAGATTTAAGGCGCAGTTCAGGAATAACATCCCTTAAAAAACGCGTACGCGTAGCATAAATAATTTTGGGGAGAACGAGAAACAGTTGAAAATGAAGTGATCTATGACTTATAGTCCGCAAATTAGAAGCTGACCTGCAGATTCAGAAAACTAAAGTGTGCAAAATTTTGGACAGGATGGATCAGCACACGGGCTTCGCTTCAGATCCCAACGACCCATATCGCGAAATGCTGTGGTTGCAGCTCTTTGGAAAAAGGAGACTGGAGTATTTTATTTTTCTATTCAAAAAAGGATTAAATGCATCGGTAAATGGAATTAATTACGTTTCCATGAAAATTTCAGGAAGGGAAATTTTTAATTGGAAAATAGATCGTAGACGACCAACTTGTAATATTGATGAAGTTGAACGACTATAGGTTGACTTTATAACATGGAAAAAGTTAAAAAACCTGACAGATGGTTGTCGCGTGGATTGACAACACGCAATAACATGTACAAACAACAAGCCATCTTTTCTTTTCTCGAGATGTCTTACTTCTCTCGGAGAAAATTTCATCCATAGCTGTTCCACAGTTAGACATATTGTTGTAAGTCTATTAACCTTTAACCGCCCTTTGTTAATGTGACATTTTTTTTACAATTATTGTTACACTTTGAAGATGATTAATAATTTGACTAAGAATTTAGAAATGCATTTGTTGTAATATTCAGGAAATTCATGATGTGTTGAAATAGGAACTCAATTTAACTAGTAAACATGGCGATGTGTTTTGATCATTTTTGGGCTCCAGATACCTGCCGGGTGGTCTAATCGAAAACTAAAAATAATTGAGCGCCTGCGTTCGATTCGAACAAGGGGTAATTGGATTGAATAAAGTACACATTTTCAAATATTTTTCACCATTGGTGCAATACGCTTTTCATTGCTCTTTACACAATTTTGACTGGTTTTTATAATTGTTTCCAAACTTTGAGTTTGTCAGCGTTCCTGGATTTATTAGTGTACACTTGAGACTTCAAATAATATTAGTAAGATTGAAGGTCTAAAGCTCTATAAAGGGAAGGCATAAAATTTATAGACCCTAAAACATTTTCTTGGTATACCCTTTTCTTACAGAAAAGCATATCTGGTATTCCATTGTATCAGTAAATCATTTCAGATGCTGGATGATAACATCTTTGAATCTTTAACGTTTACTGATGACGTACTCGAGCAACAATCTTTGATTTTTCTCTCCCACTTTTCTTCTAATCACCTCACAGCAAATTTGTGTAAGTTTTTTGTGGGAAACTAATCCTAGGTTTTGTTTTGATGATAAATCTGTTTTGACTGTCTGCGTAGACCAAACTGAATCTGGTCCTTCAGATCTTTGACGATGTTGACCATCTCTAATCTCATCAACAATCTTATGGTGCCAATGCTAGGAGGTTGTAGTCTCCAGGATGTCAATTTTTTATTCCATATTTAATGTAACGTTAGGACAGCAGTACGTCTCGTGATATCACTGTTCGATATTGTTAAATAAATATGTTTGGATAAGAACAGAATCCAACTTTTAACAATTGATACCTTAACAACGCCTATTGAGGTGATTTTCTCCACATTTTGATTTTATTCATCTTGCAGCGGTACCTTTCTGCTTGATCGTTTTTATTTGGGGCCAGCTAATGATTCGAGTCGCCGACTTCACTGTTCAGTAGACGGAGCTCGTACTTCCTTCGTTTCTTTGCGCGCAGACTTTCTATTTACCTTCAGTTCTTACGCTTCTAACATGTGCCTGTTCTATCACACGCAACGATTGTTCAGAATTCTCCGATTTCGCATTCCTTGCATTCGAACTGCGCTCGCTTGGTACTAACGACCATCCATTTAAAATTCCGGAACGGCATGGTCACCTAATTATTTTGTTAAATTCCAACAGAATTAGTATACATGTTTAAATACAAGGTATCTCATAAATAAGTGCGACTAATATATTCAAACAACAAAAGTGTCTTACAAACCTGGGAGTATTGCTGTTCAGTCTGCTCTTAAGAATTTCCCATAAGAAAAAGTCTATGAGTGTTAATCCGATTTTTTTAGCCGCGGGCCAATTTGTGTATTCTCTTCTCGATATAATTTAACCGAGGAAATTGTTCAGATGCATTGAGGTGTGTAATGTCCTTCTATTCTGCCGAAACCAATCTTTTATAATACAACGGATTAAAAATGCCGCCACTTTCCAAGCCCTTGGAAGGTCGCCGATGTGATGGTTTGCAAGCCTGGGAAGACCGGCACGTTTCCCCAAAATTACCACTCGATCAGCCTCCTGTCGACGGTGGGGGAGCTGGTGGGACGAATCATCCACCACCGGCTACAAATAGCAGTCGAAGACCTTCAGTTGATTCCGGGGAATCAGTTTGGATTCGGCTCCGGCTACTCCACCACTCGCCAATTCCTCCGTGTGATGAAAAAGATCTCGGAAGGCTTCTTCCAGAACCTTATCAGAATAACAAGCTCCAGGTGATACAGAACCGAGCCTTTGGGTCTATCGTTGGTATGCCCTCGAGTATCAGGAACATAATCCTACATCGAGATGCCAAAGTGCCAACCATCCATCTCCCAGTGCACCCAGAACCTGTTCTCCAGCATTGAAAAACATGGGAATCCCATCATCCGTGATCTCTACGACTACGAGCTGACCAGGGACGCCTGCCATAAGCGCCCGAAGATTATGATTCCACCACCATCCACGCCAGGTCACTGAATAAAGGGGTTAGGGGTTGAACTCAACGTATTAATTAATCCTTTCATTTGCACCAACCGTATCTTTATGAAGAACATGATGTAGAGAACTTCGGGGCACACTTGGAAGACTTGACCATTTAGAAATTGATAGGTCAGGATTTCCGTAATCAGACACCTTAACTCTCCACATTTGCATCGCTTCGTGACGGCCGTGATCGGCCCATTCACGATTCGAACATTATTTCCTCAAACTTATCACCCATTGAAATTTTCCTTACATTATATTCCGTTCAAATCTGATCGCCAAAGTTTGCATGGTCAAGATAACAGAACAACATTCTAAATAAGATCCCGGTACACATCTAGAAAAACTTCGATAAACTTTCTTCCTTTTGGGAACACCCTATGCCACAACAGATAATGCAGCTTGACGATGTCTTAGATGGTCTTGGATGTTTAAGAAGAATTCACTTCTAATCGTTTTGATTATTGTGGACCTTCCCAATTGTAAAAACTTTCTCGTCTATGAAAAGGGTACTTACCATTCGACCAGCAGCGATACAATTCTTCAGCTGTTAAAATCCTTTCCAGTCGTACACGTTTGTTCGTATACTATCCTCTTCACCGTCTCTTTTGCATTTTTTCTTATTAGAAATCTTTCGATTTCGCTAAATTCTCTTTCAGAAAATATTGTGGAACGAATTCTCACCATTCAATTTTTCCGCTCTATTAAAATCCTGAAACCACACTACAATTTATTCTAAGTTGTCTGAGAAGGACCCTGAAAATGTAAGCAACGTCACACTAGCACTTATCAATAATTACGGATTCGAACAAATCATTAGAATTTTTGCTATACACTTGTGGCATTAGGAAAATTTTGCAGTAACCTTTAGTTTCCATAATGTTCCAAAATACTTTCCATCACTTTATGCACTGTATGTGTTTTCCAGTATATACCAACTGTTGCACCTATCCTCAGAGAGATTGACAAACTCGTCATCCTAAACCGTTAGATGATCCCTCATTATTTGTTTTGGGATGTAGTGGACACAATAAAAATCCATTAATCACATTCCTTACTTGGGGAGGATGGACGTTTTAATCTGAGCGTCTCTGAAACTCTTGATACCATTTGGCCAGATACCAATATTGGCCAACACTCAAACCATATACCAAGTTATAGTTCAAATTTGCTCGGTATTTCATTTTTGACTAAGATAAAATTGCGAGATTATTACTGCCATTCCTCTTCTGTAGCCTTATTGAGTCCAGTTTTGAACATAGACCTTCATTTCCTTCCATTTATCTGTATTTTGTGTCACTTTAAATCACTGTAGATCAGTGATTCTCTTTATGTCATCAACCCATTTTGCTGCTGGTTTTCATCTGTTTCTTCTCGCCACTCACTATCTCCATCTGAAGTCTTTTGCTTAATTGCAGATCAATTCGTTTTTTTTTCTTTTATTGTAATCACCAACATTAATCGTTTCATGGCTCGCTGTGTAACCTGCAGTCTTTTTGTTAATTGTTTTGTGATTGTCGATATTTGCGCACAATAGATTATGGCAGGGAGAACACATAACATAAATCCTTGTTGCTGGGGTATTTTTTGCTACTACTACTACTATTCAGGAATAATCAAGACCCAGAGGTTTGAATTTGTCTCAAAACGCTTGCACTTGCATCGTATTGCAAAACTTTCCTACTATCCCATGTATATTTTCTCAAAAAATGGTGCTTTAATTCTTTAATCCTTCCACTTATAAGGTATAATGATAAGGCGAGAAATTCGTCAGCTTGGTGTTCTGGAACTGCTTTTGAAAATTTTAACATAAAATGGACGTTTCTGATGTCAAAACAGTATCAAGTTTCGCACACTGAAACCATACAGGTTGTTTCAATAGCAAGTCTTCGTCTACGGAAGAAAGGATCAAAACTGTCGTCGACCAACGTAGATGACCTTGTTAGTGGAAGTACTTTCCACACACACTTTACAATCCAACGAACGGTTCTGCGGAAAACGGCGAAAATGGAAAAAAGCCTAAGATTTTCTGTTAACCCAATTTGCATTGCATTTTTGACTTTGTCATAGTTTTGTGTGTTACGATCCATGGACAGGTGCAGTCGGTTCATTTGATTTCCCAGCACATTTTTTCTGAAAACTGAAGCGATGTGTTATTCTACAAGTTAAACCAACCCGTTATTTCTATCGCAATATAAACAGAACCGCTAGGTCGATCAGCTTTTCTGCATCCTTGCGCACAGCTTGTGCTTTCCATATGAATGTCTTCTGCAGGAAGTTTTTTACATTACATTGGCATGCTTCGGTCATGTACTTCTAAACCAGGATCGCCATTTGTAGTATGAATCACGAATGCTTTTGCCGTATAGTGATTTTTTTTAGAAAATGCCTCCGTCGTTACCTCAAAACTATACAGGCTGCCTCAAAAGAATCAAATTAGAGTATTATTTACTATATAATAATGATAGTTTTGAAATTAATGGTAACATGGGCCAAGCGCCCGGGTTGCACATGGATATCCAAATACACTTCGATAGGCGCCATCTAGTGGATTACACCGAATGGTCAGGGTAAACCGTTGCAGGCAGGCCAACGTAATATATGTCATGGACCAATTAATGAACAACAAGTTCTATTACAAACTGAGGAAAACAAAGACAGAGATGCATCAAATGTTGGTGCAAGCAGAAAATCTGTTTACTAGTGTTCGTACGCTTTCGCATCGGTTAACAAGCAAAATCCCAGATATCGAGCGAGTGCGAAAAATGTTGGCACTTTGATTAATGATTTGTACTGCACAAGCTAACAGTCGCACAGAAAACAAAGCGGGTGGGAACCTCTAGAGATTTCATTACCATGTGTGACAGGGAACTATCCTTTCTTTTCTGATTTGGCGCCTGCGGACTTTTTCCTGTTTTCCCGCTGGAATATGCGTTTTAAGAACGTGACAGCAATCCAAGAACGTATGACAGTAATTTGTTTGCGTCTTCTGTTACCATTCACCAAACTTTTTAGGTGCACTTCGTATATCCCCACAAGGGTGAATTTGTGTGCTGTGATATTTTACGAATTTAAATGTGGTCTAAAATGGCCTAAAACCAAGAGAAGTCATGGGAGAGGTCTGCGGCATTTGGAGCAACAGTTGACACCTCGATTTTTCTGTTAACATACTTTTATAGAAAAAATGGACAACAACTTTACATTGTATCTATACTACAGTTAGGACAATTTAATAAATTGGAGCAACTACAATCACAACAGTTTTGCGTAAGTTGGTTTGTATTACGAAGCTGGCTAATCCGGAGTGGAGTGCTATGCCTTATGATTTCTTTTTGTTTCCAAAAATCAAGGAGCAATGCGCGGCCATCAATTTGAATTACATTATAGTGTTGTAGCTACATATGTAGGGTTGGGCAAAACCCTCTCCCCAATTAAAAGAAAGGTTATGAAGCGAAGGATGGTCCGAGGATGTATGTGGGCAGTGATTTCATTACATTCGAATAGTCGGGAAGTTTTGCCTAACAGAGCCTCTAGTAATCAACATGTCGTAAACTAACTATATTGGGAACGACGACTGTTGTGATGATTCAGAAGTACTAGTACTGTAGTGAGATTGGGAATGGGGAAGACCTTCAAGTGCATTAACTCTATAAAACGTCTATATAGTTCCATTTTGCAGTTTCTGATACGATCTACGCGCAAACATGCCGTTGCTGTGCGCTTGTCGAGTCGTACTGTACAGCAAATTTTGCACCAAGACCTTTCATCCATACCAGATGCAGTTTTTCTTGTGCAAGTTGCTTGTTTATTCCTCAGAACAGGTCTAGGCGTAGCTTTCATCCCGAAAATCTGTAGAAACGGGGCCTTTGGCAACATTTGTTTTCCATGAATATTTTACTAAGTTTGAGAAGCTCGAAGTAAATGATTCGCCAGCTTTCTCCACGAGTTTTGTCACTTGTTTCTAGTTTCTTTGAACGTTATTATACTTGATCCACTTTCATCTTTTCTAACGATTCGACCCAAAAAGACTTTTTTATGGAGACCAAGCAGAGTTGTTGTCCAATTTATCGTAGCCACAAGTGGAAGTGAATCCAGGTTTGTTCAAATGGCGAAGTGCAGACAGCGTCTGCCGCTATGTCTCCTTTCGGTGTACAGCATGGTAATAAAGTAATCACCAGCGCCGCCATGCGGTAATATTCTCCAACTATGAAAATCGGACATGAATTTTCAGTTACCCTGATATTCATAAAAAATTATTTCACAGTAATTAACTAATGGTACATTATATTTTACACCCTTAATATTAAAAAAAAACTACATTTTTTTGGATCGAACCAAAAATTCGAATTTGAAAGTTACAAATTTAATATGGCGTATATCAGTGACAATTATTATTTCGCAAGTACACCAATGGAGAATTTGGTATAGGCACAATAAATTTCAATTTTGTCGAAAAAGTTAATTTTGACCCATTTGAACGGTGTCTTTTGAGTACCTACTGGTATTAATAGCCTCTATTTCTTTTGGGAAAAACATTCGTTGTACAAGCGACGGCATTTTGTTTTTTAGAAACTAGTAGTAGAATTGATCGCTTTCTTTGTTGGCTATTCATATACGTGGTCTATCCCGAAAGTATTGATCGAAAGTCTATGAGATGTGGTGAATCGGTGGTCGTGATGTAATTGTTAATCATCAGTTGCTTTTATTTGTGCTGCACTTATTGCATAACCCAATAGTTTTACGTCATAGGTACATAACTTGTTTTTATTATTTTAATATTTTTTAAGACAAAGTTCATATATCGAACAGTGATCAAATATGCTAAAAATGCATGCCATGTATTTCAAAACAATTATTTTTTAAGACACCTTGTGCCATTTTAATTTTTATTTCTTCGCCAAATTTGTACTAAAAGACTTGGAAAGCGTGGTTTTAGTTTCTTTTAGCTGTGCGATTGTATTTGTTACCTACGAGTGTTTTAAAGCAGCTAATGGCGGTTGCCACGTACCGTTTTCTACATCTTATCAAATGAACGGCTCTAAAATTCTTATTGCTTCAGTTTGGTACGGAGGCTAAAATTAGCTCGCTGTAGAGGAAACGCGTTGTATTTTAAAATGCATTAGCTACCGTCTCGTTCGGTTTTTTGCGCGTTGGAAAGCTTTCAGGTTTCAATCGCACGTCCTGGCCATTTTTTTTGCATAATTGCTTTCGCAGCAGTGACAATTGGAAAGAAAGATAATCCAAATTTTCCGTTGTATTTAGTTTATTTACTTTGCTTTTTAGGTACATTTCCTAAAAATACTAGAGTTGGAGCTTAGTCATGGGAACTATTTTTCTTTTTCAAAGGTAAGGGATGGTATCACAAAACGTCGTATGTCTCAAGGAAGATATATTGTGCAAAGCCAAACAGCATTCAACATGCTAAAGAAAATATGGATTTCAAAAAAGATCACAAAGACAACAAAGCCCTGCCTTTTTAACACAGATATTAGAGTGTGCTTTTGTATGGTGCAGAGACGTGCACTATAATAAACAAAATTACAATATTTGTAAATAAATGCTTTAGGCCATATAATCAGAAAGAATAACAAATCATTAATCATGAGAAATCTCAACCAAGAAAAAGATTAAAATCAATGGAACGGGTAATGAGAAAACCATACAATTAGACTAAACCAAAAGCATATGAGACTTCAATAACCTATCACGAGGACAAGCTCAATATATAACCGACAAGTACAATGGAACCTGGTCACAGAGTACAAGCTCAATATATAACCCCACAAGAACAATTAGGAAAAAGCTGAAAGTATCTCAAAAGAAATTGATCAATACTAGAATCATTCTACTATTTGAATTTGAACGCCCTTAGGGCGTCTTTGATCTTCATAGAGAGTTATAGGGGAAAAAAGGAAGGCCGCAAAGTCGATCTCATACACTCTAGAATTACCTGACTTGGATCTAATCTTGCTGGATCAAATGATATCTACTTTATCCTTGAATTTGAAAATCAGGAATGAACCATCTGAGGCGATAAAACTGAATCTATGATCTTCACTAGAGATATGGTTTTATGGAAAGTATGCATTGTGAGTCTACAGGATAGTATCTTCAAGAACTCATTCATACACTCTAGATATAGTGACTGGAACTTCAAATCTTGACTGGTGGTAGTCAAAAGAAATCGATGTATCCTTATTGAAAATCAGATTAACGCCGACACCTTCAATTGGTCTAGGTTTGTTATTCCGGAATAGTCCAGATATAGACGTTCCGTTTGCATTACAACATATTGCCTTATACAAGTGTCATCGTTCGCCAAAAACTCTTAGAACTCGGCTTCAGCTTATCCATCCGATTTAATTCCGTCAGATTTAACCTATTTCCTTCTTCTTCTTTATCATGTATCCTGGTACCCTAAACGGGTGTCGGGTTTGTCTTTGATGATTATGCTATTCATACCTTCCATTCCTTCTCGTCCCCATTTATCGTTTTCTCTCTATCTCCTTCTATTTTAATGATTTGATTCATACATGTCAGTCTCAGTCTACCTCGTTTCCTTTTTTTCCCGTAACTTTTCTTGGTAGTCTGTTTGTCGTCATTCTGATGAGGTACGCATATGATTCTAGTTGCTTCTTTTCTATTTTCTTAAAGATTGATTCTTGATCTAGCGCTACTTCAATGTCTTAATTTCTTATATCTTCAAAATTTGTTTTATTCTTATTTTCTTTAGGACATTCATTTAGGTAGCTGTTAGTTTTGATCGGTGTTTAATTTGAATATGGTCAAGGTTTCAGTGGAGTGTAACATTATTTGATTTATTATAGTGTTATATCTTGTTAATTTATGTTTCTTGCTTAATTCTCTTTTGCATATTGCATAATGCGCCGTATTTGCCTTTCTTGTTTTGTTTGCTCTTTCTAGATTAAATTTACCATCATTTGTGAACATTTCCTTTTTGTTATCCGTAATTACTACTATGTCATCTGCATAGAGGACATCGATATTTGTATTGGGTTCATATTGTAGTTTTCAAGCCTTTATTTTTTCTTCTGTGGCGTTTTTCAATATTCTATCCATAACTATTATGAATAAAAGTGGGTCTCCTTGCTTTGTTCCTTCGTTGGAGGACCTTGGATCTGTTTTTATTCCTTTTTTTTTTATAAATTGATTTGACAAGGTTTATTAGTTTTTGGGGTCTGTATTTTTTCCAAACAATCAATTATTACTGATCTTTGTACCGTATCGAAGGCTGTTTGTAGGTCTATGAAATCTTGTATCGTTTCTTGTCTTGCGTTTGTTTACCCTAAAGCCTGCTTGTTCTTCTAGTTTATTTTTTATGCAATCCTTAATTTTGTGCTTTATAATTCTTGTTTTGTATATTACTGATGATAGGTATATTGCCCGGTAATTTTCACAATCCCCTTTCTTATAGATGAGAAGTGTTATTATCCCAGTCTTCAGTTATTTTATTTGTCTTCTCTACTTTCGTATACATTTTCCAAATCCAATCTCTTCCAGTATCTCCGAGCCACTTTATCATCTCTGGTTCTATATTATCCTTTCCGCATACCTTTTTTCTTTTAATTTTTGCCATTTTTTCGGTTATTTCTCTTTTAGTTATATGGTATATTCCTTCTCCGTGTATATTTTCTCTCTTTTCACCTTCTTCTATATTAAATTTTTCAAAAAAGAACTCCGTCTTTCTGCCATCTCTGCTGCCTTTCTTAAAAGTTTATCGCTTTTGTCTTCTATTTCACCTAGTTCTTTTCACTCATTTCTTCAGTCGGTCGTAAATTGTTTTTTCTTCATTCTTTTTTGTTTGCTGATATCTTTTCTATGCTAACTTTTTTTTTAATTGTATGTCATTGTGCTCCTCATGTTTATTAAGGTAGTTGAGAGAGCATTACAGGTTTCATGTTACAGAATCATTCTGCCTGTTGCCGGTCGCTGGTTGCTACTCTGCTACCACCTCGCGACTCTTCGGTATGGAAGAGCATTATTCCCTACAGCTTCTCTCGACTCTGTGGTATTCTTTGGCATTTCTGCGACGGAGAACGGCTATTTTGATATGCGAACGCTGTTTTACTCGGGTCACATCCATCCTGCATGGCGGTTGACTGTGCAAGTAGAGAACATCACATAACCGTCTTGAGTTGCGGACATGCACTATGAATGCACGGCTTCCTTGAGACATACGACATTTTGTGATACCACCCCTTACCTTTTCCTTAAGAAAATATTTCTCTTGTGCACATTTTCCTTGTCCTTTTCACTGCGTTATGGATTTGGTCACTCCCCGATTATCCGATACAGAAAAAAATTACCTCTATTATTCTTGGAACGGCAGCTGTGTCACTTTGATACCACCATCAGATTTTTCGATAGATAAACTGTGTTCTCCGTAGCATTATCTAGTGTAAACCACAAATCAGATGGTACTTTTGTTTGACATATAGTGGTCTCATTTTTTTTCCCATTCTTGTAAATAATTCTTTTTATCTCTTGATAATCCGTTTCGTGATAGCACTCTGCAATAATTTTCTTATTGAAGCATCAATTCATTGTAGCAGCTGAATATAATATGTATGGTATCACCAATAAATTGAAACATTCGTAATATCAATGGTGTCTACAATACTTTTAATGTAGTACTGTAATTGTTTAGTATGTTGAAGCACTTAATGTAGTTATTTGATACAAATGATTGTGGTACGAAAATGTTCATTATCACTTTGGCAATCCATTTCATGCCCCGGGGCTCGTCTACAACCCCTGCGTCTTTTTGAAATTTGATGTTTTTGAAAACCCATAGCAAGCTCACGGATTGTTTTATAAGAATGATTTTTGGTTCAACTTTTTCTGCTTACTTTCTAGACTCAAGTGCGTCAAAGTACTAAACAATTATTGTAATGCGAAATGCAGGCTATTAAAAAATGGTAACAAATCGTGATAGTAGGTAGGATGGGTCAACAGAAAACCAGCTTCATTGGTCTGCCTAAATTGAACTCGTAAGTTAATAAATGGGACGTACTGTGCCATTATTAAACTGGATGTGTAATTCTTCCACGCCTGCTCGACCAAATTATCTTCAAGTACATACAATGCAATTATCTTGTAGATATTTTTAGTCACTTTATAAACAGGAATTTGTATAACGCCAGCAATGTTTATTATTTATTGAATTTCTGGTCTGATTATCACAATCTGATGTAGTACACCGTTCAGATGTAGCCGATAAGACCGAAGTGTTTTCGTAGATACGGTGACATTTCGACTACGCTGAAACGCTCCGATCGGAATCACATTAGAGCGCTAAGGACGGCCCCGTGTTTGATGCAAATTTTCCCTTCAACATGCAAATCGCACGAGCGTAGAGCTTGCGACAATATTGGAAGCTGACGCGCACTTCTAAGGGCGCGGAGTAATTGCTTTTGCAGAGAAAAATCTGTCTAACTGCGCTGTCCATCGGCCTTGGACCCCGCAGCGGAACGTAATGCGAAACTGATTGGTGATAAATTGAACATTCCTGCGTCTGCTGCTGCTCGGCCGTACGCGCGGCTCGATCGGAATGAATTCCAGGCTCTTCAACCCGCAATAAGAATGTAGAATGAACCGAGTTGCGCGGATTCCCATGGCCCGACGCCGAGGTCATGGTCGTGCACCTCTGCAACTTGCAGTCCCACGCTGTGCCTGCTCCCGTCCGTCGATGTCTCGGCGCGAGCTGCCAGCTAACGAAGTCTATTTATTCGCTGAAACGGCCGTAAATTGCTTGATGAAAAAGGAAAGAGGGAAATCCACATTTATGTTAAATCGATTTTGACATAAACGAGTTAAGATCACTCGACCTTTTCAACCGATAATATACCTAGGTTTAGAAATCTATTTGCTCATGCCCCTATAACTATGTTGCTGCTAATTAGAAGATTCACTCACCATAACGTACATTTGGAGATGATAACGCCACCAAGTCTTTGTTTTAGATTAAGTTGTAATGAAATAACTATCTCTGAGGTCAGTACAAACTCACCCTTACTGATGCCATGTCCAGAGCTGCTGATACACGAACTTCAGTTACGGAGTCGAACACCATCTGGAAGACCCTCAAAAGGTTACGTTGATCCAGCAAATTAAAAGTAATATTCGACTGTCCTAACGTAGGAAATTTGTCTTCCACCCACTCTGAATACTAGCAGTATTTTGCCTGCCAGCTTTTTAGGACACTATTGCAGCACTTAACTCCATCATCTAAGAACCTAATGGCGTGTACCGGAACTACAAAATCCACCTTTGGTGTGTTCAGAGAACATCGAATAATTGGAAGTAATGGCAAAGGTTCTGTTAAAAAGCTTTCAGCGCTAGCGTTATTTTAGAGAAGAAAGGGCTTGTGATTGAGCGTCTCGCCGAAACATAGGCTCCTTTTCCAAATTGCCCACTCATCACTACGCAGATTAGCGACACCAACCAACAGCCTTTCAAAACATTGCCCCGACCAGCTCTGCTAACATATCAGAGCTCATCGTTTATCTTTAGGTGTGTACTGAAGATACCAATTTTGGTATATTTAGAGGACACCTAGTAGAAGCAATGTACCAGGAAGAAAATATCTTTTGTCGTACCAAAGTTTCCTTGTTATTTTTGCTTTGAGCCGAATCTTTAAAACTAATTTTGAGGTATTTTCCTTATAATGTAGTCTTGATGTCTCATTGTTTTTCGACAAGGCCAGCTATGGATTTTAGCATTTTATTTGTTTAGATAGTAAAAATCATATTAGGATTGTTGGTAGTTCATTAAATTTTTCTCTGGAGATTATGATGTTAGGCGATAAGGTCTACTGTTGGCATCTTAAGATGATGCCATCTTTCTATCAGGAAAGAAACATCTTTTGCTACACCATTTTTATCATTAAACTTTCTTTTGGGCCAAGAACCCAGTTGTATTAGACCAATTTTGATAATCTCTTACAACAGACTAACAATAAGTGATACTATTTACCACCATCCTGACTCGACGTGGCAAGTTTCGTGATTTGTGCTAAAAATTCCAAAACCAAATTTGTTATGTTCAGGGGATATGGGCAGAAAGACATTACCTTTTGTCACGTCATTTTTGAGTGTTGAAGTTTCCTGGTTATTTTTTAATTTAGGCATAGGAACCAAGTCTTATTGGACCAATTTTGACTTGATATATCTTTGTAAGGTATTTCACAGAACACTGTCATTAAATGATATTATTTTAGCTCCATTTTGGTACTTTTCCATTGTTTTTCAACATGGCTAACCATAGATTTTGGTATTTTACTCTTTTATATCTCATAGGCACCCTACACCCTTAATGATATATATATATATAAAATTGATTATTGCAGTATTGAACAGTTGAGCAACGTTTGTCTTGAAAAAGTGATATCAGGACTTGTTTGAGATGTAGGAAGAGAATAGTATACTGTTACTTGATATATGATTTGAAATCGTTTAACTTCATTTCATATCTATATGGTGACTTGATTATATTCTATACCCTTGTAGGTTTCCATAATCTTCAACTTTTTGATTTTTTAAATAACCAGGCGCTCCACAAGGTAGCTGTAACTATTGAAATCGTAATTGTTCACCTTAGGTTTGCCCGCCTTCATTTAAATATGAAACGTCCATTTTTACACGAACGCCTCCTCGATAAAAATTCAACAAGCATCTCACCATCCGCGTTCGTGTTGGCTGCGAGGAACTTAATAAAATTATCAAATTAAATTATAAAGGTAAATTGCAGAGACACTAATTTTGTCACCGCGCGCCAGCTCTTCTTCTAATTTGCATACCTGCCTGGAATGTCGAACGTGACTTAGCGCAGCTTTGGCAAATCCAGCAACCTAGCGGCGAACTTGTTTGCGCCAAACTTGAACTCGCGTTTTTTTGAATTTCTTGCCGCTTCGTTAGATCAGCTGGGTCATTATTTTGAACGCACAGGACGCTGGGATTGAAATTCGTTGTTTTGTTTTATTTTTATTTATTGTGGCGTTTTTTGATGTTTTATTATTGATCAGTTGAAAATTAATGTTTTTAATTTAGTTTTTGATCTCATTTATGATGAGAAACTGTAACTTGCGGCATCATCTACTTTAAAGCGCTCTAAAAGCGTTGACAGACACCAACTCTCTTTAGTTCTATAGTCTGGAATGAAAGTTAATTAATGGAAAATTTATTGAACTGAAGCACAACGCGGGTGTTATATGTTGAATTATGGTCTTAAAGTCTCTAAATTTAAATAAGATTTTTTATTCCATTGGCCTGTCCCGACTAAGTCGATAGTCCGGTAGAGTCACGTTATCGAGAAGCCAGGTGTTCGAATGTTGTAAGACGTTCGTTTCGGGAAGGAGCCGAGTTGAAAATGTACCCAATTTTGAAAAATGGACGCAATATGGGTTCCTATCTGCTTAATGGTGAATAAAGGTTGCATAACTTAAGTTCTCGAAAACTTCTTGCTCATCATTAAGAGCTCGAGCACGTATGGAGTGGCGAAGGAAAGACGAGCAGCACTTGTTAAAACCAAAACGAAGCTGGCTGCGGTTAAGGTTTTTGTAGCCGTGTTTTGGGATCACCAATCGATACTCAATACTGCTGTGATCAGAATTAGAGGAAATTCCTTGAACAGTGGAGCAACCCTACTTTCTCAACTTGAGTCCTTGCGACATTCAAATTAAACAATTTATGCGGGAGTGACTCTAGGGCCAAGCCTTTTTTTTGGAAGTGGCATGAAAAGTGGTGAACGAACGTCTGTAGAAAAAATAGATAATAGAACACTATCCGTTTTGCTGTTTGTCGTAAGGGCCCTTTGTGACACTTATTTACTTTATTTGCCTCATAAAGATATTCTGCAATAGATATGCCTAGCTGAGGCTCCTGAAGGTCCACATACTAAACTTTGTTAAACATAACAGCTGATTCTATTGAGTATGCCGCTACTATCTGACTTGATCAACTTTGATGGTGATTCTATAGAGTATCATCTAGAAGAAGCCCCAATTGGACATTTCGGTTGTACAACATTTTAATGTTTTTTACTTGTGTGATGATCCTTACCGTAGACTGAAGTCAAATTGGATTTTATTGCCTCTACTGTTGACCATTACATATGACGTTCCATTGAAAATCACAATTGGTACATTACTTTGTGTAATTGTATTGTATGAGAGAATGAATGAAGTAGTTCTACAAACTTTTGCTTGATGAGAAGGAGTACTCCTAAGTTTTATAATAAGATTTTCGACAGTTAATTGGATGGACCTCTGCCAGTTGGTGCACATGGTAGATTCAATGGAGTTATTAGACCCTATTCTGGTAAGCCCTGTAGTGTCTAAAATGGTGATTTTGATTAGTGTCTTCTTCCTTCGGAATTTGTTAAATCTTTTAAATCCAACAATTTTTCCATCAATCACAACATGATAGATGTCGAAATTGTCGTATCATGATATTGACTTAATTGGATCTAATCCATTTTTAATTTCTTGGGTCTGAAAGAAACAATAAAAGTTATATTAACTGCTAGAGACATTTAGATGCCGAAAGGTAGTTGTTGATTTTGATGAGTTTGTCTATCATAGGTGTTAACTAATTAATTGGACCAAGAGGAAGGAAATTATTGGTATTTAGTCTACAAGGTCAACTGGGTCCAGCATACTGCTGGTAGTTTGTCATCCTCAGAATTTTACACCTGACTTGCTATTCTTCAAGTTTCCTTTTTACTAAAAAAATTTCAGATGTTCTGGTCACGTATCAATTGCAGAACGGATTGTGTATTGCCAGATCTTGTCTAGTGTTCTCAAAACTTGTATACTTATCGCTTTTTCTTCTAAAAGTCATGATGATCTGAGGTTCAAGTAATTCCAATCACATGGATATGAAGGATCTTACTATTTCTATCTGTTTAAGGTAGATAACCATTGAAAGTAGTTATTGTTGACTACCTAAGTTGTACATGTAAAGTGAAACAAATTATAACCCAGGCTCAAAGAATTTTTCATTTTAGGACATTTTTTTCATTAGGATATAAGGAGTTTGTGATGAGTCTCTGAAGCGAACGTTTTGGAAACTTACTAGCTTAAAACATCATTCTAGCAACTTTATTGAATCTGCCATGTACACCAACTGCCGGGATGTCCACCCAGCAACCTATGGAAGAACCTTCTTAGAATTCAGAGGAGGTTTATGCTTGGAGCATACCCCTCCCCATCCAACGAGAGTCTAAAGCTCACTATTAATCAACTCAAAGAGCCGCAAATGCCGCAACATCCTAACCAACCAACCTATTAAGGCCGTTCCTAGTTGATGATTCCAAAACGTAGCGGCATCCCACAACATTATCTCTTCGGTCAGCTCCGTTAACATGTAGAGCTTATCACCATTCTCATGACCTATCGAAAATATCTAGGCTATCCTTAGTACTACCTTTCGACATTCTATTGTTCACTGCCAGTTTGTTTTTGTTTGTAAGTAGGGGTCAAAATTAAATGGAAATTTTTGAAACATTCAGTCTTGTGGCATAAATGTAAATGAGGCGTCACACAACAAATCGTCTATGTCCTATCTGTGTTTTTGACTCTTTCGATATAATTAAATTTGTATTTTAATATTTTAGCGGCTGTATATTCTTTTATGACTCAGAAGTATTTTCCATGACCAACTAGGGCATATCATTGAAGAGGACATTTAACTCTTGTTTGCCTATGTTTATCTATAGTGCATGACCTGTGAATTGGTATCGAGGTTTTCTAGTGATTATCTTCTCTTTGGGTTTATTCAGACGAAATTTGGGGTTTCACACTTACAAATTTCCAGTTGTGACATAGAAAAACAATTGCATCGATATTACCAAAGTGATGCAAGAAGGTCGGCTAGTCCTCGAACCTGCATTTTTATAATAGAACTATAGCAGAGCTATATAATAGTGCAAGAGTATTAGTTTCGATGTGGCACACCCTCGCAAAGTATTCCCGTTCTCTGCTCCATGGAGCCTCGCTCGCGGCGAGCTCTATTTTCATCAGAGCGCCTGAAGTGCGCCAGGCCCCGTTTGATATTTCACAGGCGTGCCGTAATCCGAATTGACGCTAAAATAATCAAAGTTGGAAGGCTGGTAGTCGAATTAACCACCCACGCTGTGTTTGCTTAGGTGGGTGGCTCTCCCTTTCGGCACTAGAACGTGGTCTTGCTGAGCCTGTTTTGTTTCCCCGATGTAAATTTTGCAAGTACATTGAGAAAGAGGTTCGAAAACAGGTCCGTTTACATAGAATTCCTCCGTCAAATTTACGTCACGACGAGCTGCCGGCCTAAATGTCATCGAGTCGGTTGTAGCACTCAAAACTGGGAGAAAGCCGTGCGTTTGGTGCATCTAATAGGCACTGCGTTCTTTTACTTTCCACGTAACTGTTGCGTTATCTAATACCGTGCAATGTTTCGGTGCTGCCTCCGATTTTCAATTCAAGAAACAACTGGGGCAATGGAATTTTTGTGGTTGCTCGCGAGATGATTCGATGCTCGTTATTTATCGAGGTTGAAATGATTGATACACTGTAGATAAGTAAGAAGTGTTTTCTATAAAGCAACATTTCATGATATAATTATTGCGAGTTACCATGTTAAATTATCACCACGTCTACTGCCCTCAATATCGTGCTGCTCCGGAACGACAGTGAGTTCAGATTTGACTTTTTTGTTTGCTTGCTTACATTATAAAGCATCTTTTTTGTCTGGCATTGGGTGTAAAGATTAAGGGGACACTATCTTTAAATATAATTAATCGATTCATTTATACATGGCAATGTACGAATTAAGCCATAGCTATAAAGAAATGTTATGTAAATATGGAACGGAAATACCAATGTTAATTTGTTTATTATATAGCGGTTTCGTATTAGATAACGCTTTTCATCGATCTTATGCAAGGTGTATATGAAATAATTTGTGATTTGGCCTAGTGCAGGCTGGATGGATTCGTTTTCAGAGGTTGTTTTTATATGATTTATTACCTCGAAAGAGGATTTAATATTTAGGACAGACGGATTACCTGAATTCCGATAATTTGGAGCGTTCGACGTCAACGCTCATTTTGTCGAAGCCGGGCTAAGGTTTCAAGTACAAGTTAAAGACCGATAGAAAAATAAATTCACTGGAACACCAAGAGGATGATAACAACTGGGATTATGAAGTACAAGTTGGGAGCACGTTAAAGCATAATAAAGCTGTCGGTAAAGTATGTCAAAACTGAGGTATTATATACCAGCTCACCTTCCAGATTTGAATGTAATGAAGCGAGTTTTAGATCGTTCTTCAAAACTAAGTTTAGTCTAAATTGATCTAAGAAGGGTGTTCCAATGTAGTCTAGAACAAATCCTCAATTTTTGTTGGTTTTGGACATCTGTATGGGTTAGGCTATTGCCTCATATTGTCTGAGCACCGTCGTAGTTAATGCGAATATTCTCCTCGTGCAACGTCGGTGACCTTCATTTCCAACTGCTTGTCCTTCTAAGCCACATGTTCCCTTGAGTCTTCTTAGGGATGTTGTTTCTGAACTGTGCCTTAAGTCTTCTTAAAATTCCGGGCTGTTTTACATCCTCTATCGTGAGAAACTTTATAATCCGTTGTTTAACGGACGAAGCTACTTCTTGTTTTGACTAGTGAAGCGGTAGTGTGAGCTACTGTTCACTCTCCCTATTTTTGACTCACTATTGTGATGCGTATTAATTTATATTGATTATATTTTAGCCATTCTTTTTGGAGCCATAAAAACATTAGAAAAAATAAAAGTAACATGACTGCGCTCAATAAACAAAGAAAAAGATGAAATATTGGAAAGCTAGAGGAGACGATATTTTAAAAACTTACTAGAAGGTACTACGAAAAGAAGTAGAAGAATTACAAGAGCCATTTAAGAAAATGAAAGTGGTTAAAGCACCAGGATATGTTTAAATTATTATAGACATACTAAAAGCCGAAGAAAAACAAATTACTAAGAAACTTAAAGTGATGTTTAACAAAGTATTAAATTCAGAAGCGTCTCCAGAAGATTGCACGATAGACATCATAATCCCAATACACATAAAATGAGGTCCAAATAATAGTAATAACTACAGAGGCATTATACTGTTAAATACAGTAGGAAAACAGCTCTGGAATTCTAGAGAAAAGGCAAAGAAAAACTAGAAGCAGATGCAATTTTCGTTCTAAAACGAGTATCTGAGAAAGCAATCAAAGAAGACAGTGAGATACATCTTTGCCTCATAGACCTGGAGAAAGTCTTTGGCAGGTTAACAGAGAGGATATATGGATAATTCTAGAAGAGAAACTGATACAGGGAGTGAAAACACTATGCAAGAAAATAAGGAACTGGTAAGTTTTTTATTATTTTCAATCGTCTTGGATGAACGAATTAAGGAAGCTAACAAACAAATAAAGCGTATAAAGTTGGACACTAGAAGATAGGTTTCAGAAATAAGCTATTGACCTATAGTCATAATAGCAAAAGGTGGAAAGACTTTGAGCGAGAACCTAAAAACATACAAAACAACAGCATGAGAATAAACAGACAGAAGAAAACACTAACACCGATAATAACTAGCAAAGCTAAAACTAGTAAAAAAACTGCTGGTATCTAGGCTCGGTGGTATCACAAGATGGAAAACCAGATGAAGAAGTAGAAGAAAGAAGAGAGTCGGCACTAAGATTATTTAATGCAATTAAAACCCCGTTTTCCAGCAAAAAAATTCTAAAGAAACAAAGGTGGAAATATTTTTAAAAGTGGCCACTCCAACCCAAACGTATGACTCCAAACATAAACTGTATTGCAAAAACAAAAAAGCATGATACAAAGTGTAGTAATGTCTCAGTAGGCCAGAAAATAAAACAAGAAAAAACAAAATTAGGAATAAACTAGGGTTCAAGTCAGTAGAACAAATTATAGAACAGAGATAATTAAGACGATTCAGACACGCAGCGAAGATAGGAAGAAAATAGAGGGAACGCAAATAACGATATCAGTAGAAGATGTAAAAGCTTAACAGAGAAAAGGGGAGTAAATTGGTGAGAATTGAAAGAAGACCCACGACGGAAAACAACAGGAAGGCAGAGATATGGGAAAGAAACCCTAACCAATAACTTAAAAGCTTATACCCGAAACGGTAGAAAGGCTTCAGTATTAAATAAATAATGAAGTTAGAGTGGACTACTTTATGTATCTAGAGCTAGTAATTATATCTCAATTGGTGACTTGAAAACTTTGTTGAGTTAAGTAACTTAATCTGTGAGTGTGATATCTGAAAATGATAACACTTTACCTCAATTATGATTATGAAGGATAGTGGTCGTAAAGTAAATACAAGGCGTGTCAAGGCAGTTTTGAAGAGCTTATTAAGCATTATGAGTACGATTATAATGGTAAGGCTCTACGCCCCGCGTGGGAGCACGGCCTGCGAACTGAGAGGTGTTAAGACTCTCGTACGTTCGCTCTCTCTGCCCGGTCGTTGCGCACCATCTCTGGTGCGGGGCGGTGTGGCAAGCACCGCCCCTAAGACGACCGCCATTATTACCCCTTGTTCGAGTGAACGCAGATACTCAATTATTTTTAGTGACTGAGTAGGCCATCCGCCAGGCATCACAAAGCACGGGGAATTGAACCTGGATCCGTCACCATCGCAGCCCGCCCCTCAACCACTGGACCACGGTGGCTTACATGAGTACGATTACTGGAGGTTTATTTAAAAATAAAACTATGGGTCTTCTTGATCTTGGAGAATTGAATGAGCCCAAAGAGAATTCTAATGAAAGTTTTTGCTTGTACGAGAGTGGATCTTGCAGTAATCTCATGGCAAACCGATCACCTACTAGTATATGGTGGTGCTTAACAGTTGCGTTTCATTTGTTTGTTGGAAGGATGAATTGTTGACAATAAAGTTTTTAAGAATTATTTAGGACATTTGAAAATGATTGGCAATCTTCTTCAAAATTTTTGATTGACTATTAAATGTATTTAAATGCGCGCTCAGCGGGTATATATAGCGTCGTGCGATGCCACCAATTCGCGTTCAACGGACAAAGGGAAACATAATGAGGCATTCGTGTAGTACCACTAGTGCAATTGTGAACAAAGCGGAAAACCATGAAAGCAGACAGTTATGGCCTGCGATGGACGACGCATTTTTCTTTGGAGGGAGTGAGTGACTGCTAGCTTTGTGTAAGGACGTATCACTGAGTCACGGTGGGCGTCTGACATTTGATGTAGTGGCAAGTGCAACTTCCTCTATGAGGACTTGAAGATGACGAGAATCTTTGCAAATTGGTTCCCCAAAATTCCACTGCTCAGCAGAAGCAAAAGTATATGAGAGTGTGCTAACAGTTGCTACAGATGTACAGTGTGAATCCAGAATGTTCTTTGAGTATCTGAGCACAGTAAACAAATCATTATTCTGGCACGAAATTCCGGAAAAGAACACATTAGAAGTCTGTCGCAAAAAGTCATGGTCGGGATTGTCTCTTCCAAAACGAAAGATGATTGTCTTGTGGGATCAGGAGCGGATTATGCTGATGAATTTGCTGGATCTTGCACCGAGCAACTACGTTCGATTCTCTAAAAACCTATTACCGGATTCTCTAATCTCTTACTCTCAGAATCGAATATGAGTATTCGAACCACACCAATTAGATAATCAGATTTCTATTTCGTGCAGACCCCATCCCCTCGCTTGATTGGCAATTACCATAATGCTGGGTGTGGCTTAATTCCATAACACAGTATGTAGACCATGTAATATCTTTAAGGTTGATCTGATATCTATGAGCAATTCATTTAACAACATAATTCTTGATTCATCGAATTTGATGAATGAGGAAACAAAAATAGATGTTTAACATGCACTGTGTCCACCGTTCTGGTGAGAAACTTTCACCTTTTCACCAGTTAGTACGTGCAGGGTGAATGTTTACGATAGGAACGAACTTGAGAATGTGATTCGTGATAGGAAAATGAATAAAAAAGGTTCTACGAACTTGCACAACATTATGTCATTTATTTCAGACAAATTTAGGCCTTGAAGTACCCCTATGGGCTTCCAGGCTGTAGTGACACGTTGTTCAACTGTTTGCATACCAGAAACTGGCTCAGTATACACGACGATGCAGCAAAGCCATCTTGTCTGATCCACTTGTTGGAAAAACTGTTATTGAGATACTAGAGAACGATAACGCTATTATAATGCTAATAACATATCCTCAAGCATTGAAGACACATTGTCTCTCGGGAATTACAGATTCACTTGGTCGTTGAAGAAGAAAGAACGACTGTGGTCCAACTAGGTGGTCAGTAATGTTTCCAAACGTTGTTGATGAACTTAAATAATTTGGGGGATTCTGCATAGCTCACAGATAACTGTTGTCGGATGATGTTGTCTGTTTTTGTGTAGGATACTCAACCTAAGGTTACTTGGTATAGTCCACACTGGCGAGCTTTTTGTTTGCAACTTGAATTGAGATTATTCCCAATGTCAGGTAGGACGTTTTTTTCAACTGTGTGGCCTCCATGTTCTTACAGGGTGCTCAAAGTCATGAAGAACAGTATTGCCACAGGTATCTTGAAGTTAACATACACCTCATAACGGAATGATTAACCATTATATATCTTCTTTCTCAATAGTTTTTAATGTTTACGTACAACACTTAAAAAATTATGACTAACTCGCATTTTCTTCCAGGAATGGCGTAAATGTCGAAGGTGCTACCCACAAGCAAGTCGTAGATCTTATCAAATCTGGGGGTGATGTGCTTACATTGACTGTCATTTCGGTTACGCAGCAAGTGAGTATAAGTAATTGTACATTTTAAAACTGAATGCCTAATGTACCTTTAACTCTGTATCATTGTGATTATCAATTTCTTATCAGATTTTGGAGGTTTTTCTTTTGACCAAAGTTTCTACCATTATTAGACAAAGATTAGTATAGACTAGTTAATCTTGAATATTGAATATCGGATGTTTGTCAAACATGGCACTACAACCGAAATTCTTAATTCCTAGTAACATTAGTTATCTGAATCACCGATCAGCTATATTATCTTCACAAAAATCAATAAGCGAGAGTTCATTGCTCTCTAGGGAGCCCTAATTGGACAGCTCTGCTCTAATAGATGTATGACCTGTAGGTCAGATGTAGTTCAGATAGACTATAAAACTGCATCTAAGAGATTTTGTTTTTATTTTTTGCAGGAAGCAGAGAGGCTAGAACCTTCAGATGATGGCCAAGGATATCCGTACTTCGACTACAGCGAAAAGCGTTCTCTCCCCATTAGCATACCTGACTACCATTACAACGAAAGGTGTGGTGAGCGGTATGTGTCCTTCAACATATACATGGCCGGCAGGCACCTTTGCTCAAGGCGGTATAGAGAATTTGCTCATTTGCATAATAACCTCAAAAAGGAATTTATAGGTAGGGACACGTCTGAAAGATGAGCGCAGCTCGCTAAAAGGCGTCCTGTTGCAGGTTTTAATTTCCGAAGCTGCCGGGCAAGTGGCCCTTCACACTGAGCGAGCAGCAGCTAGATGCCAGGAGGCGGGGGCTGGAACAGTACTTAGAGAAGGTGTGTGCTGTTCGAGTCATAGCCGAGTCCGACATAGTCCAAGAGTTCCTCACAGACCAGGATGATGAAAATAATAGTAGTCCAGTTGACTTAAAAGTAAGCTGTTTGGTGGCTGAAGTGAGCGTGCAAGTGTATTGTATTCTGCTTGCAGGTATTATTACCTGATAGGGAAGTAATAACGGTTTCGCTACGAAAAAGTTCCAATGCGGATGAGGTGTATTCTGCTGTTTGTAAAAAGATCGACATGAGTAAAGAGACCTCACAATACTTCTACCTCTTTGAAATTGTTGAATATAATTTTGGTGAGTACTTTTTAATTTCTTATCACCACCACTAGCTAGTAAAAGATCTTAATTGAATTATTATAAGGTGTTTAGACTTTAGTATTACATTAATGAAAAAGATTAGTATGACTGCAGCAAAAATGTTTTCTCTAAAGTGCTGCAATCAACATATTAAAAATGAAAAAGGGGGTGCTACCACGTCTGATTTTGAGGGGCTTTTGTACCAATAAGTAGTGGTCATAGAAGCATGTACATTTGATGCTGATTATGATTATATCTAGGAACCCTGAAATGAAATAACAAAATTGTCAAAAAATCATCAAATAATACAGATACAAGTACTTATGTTGGTAAACATCATGAGTTGATGATGTACCTAACCACTAACGTTTATTTTGATAGCGATATAATTGGCTAGATTATTTATTATCATTGTGTCATCATTCAATTATGCCTGCCGTACAGCATTGGGTCTTCTATTTATTTTCCGTAACTGTTTTATAGTCCCTTGCCGTTCTCCTAACTTCATTGATGTTTTTTTCCTTCATCCTAGCCAGCTCATTGATGTTATTGTTACATTGGACTCGGAGTCTTTCTCTTCTCACATTTCATTATTTTGAGGTTTATATCAGTCTCCATGCGGATAAGGTGCCCATACTATTTTAGTTGTTTTTCCTCTATTTCGTTTATTACTTGTTGTTGATTTAGAGCATCTTATATTACCGTTCCTTATTCTATCTCTCTTTGTTGTTCCCAGTACTTTTATTTACTTCATTTCAGGTGCTGTTATTTTTTATTTATGTTTGTCCAGCATTATCCATGTTTCCAATCCATAGAGTAGTGTGAAGACCTATATAGTCTCAAATAGGTGCATCTTTGCTTTGATGCTTAGTTGTTCTTTACCTATTTAGTGTTTTTAATGCGATAATATGTTGTTTTTAATTTCTTCTATCCATACGTCTTGATTTATTATTTCAAGATACTAGTACTTATTGACGACAAAGATCTTCGAATTATAATTAATTTGTATTGGAATCAATCTGCAAACATCAAAATTGAAGGAGAGCTGTCAGATGATGTAGAAATAAGACGTGGAGTGAGACAAGGTTGCATTCTATCGCCTTTGTTGTTCAACGTCTACTCGGAACAAATATTTAACGAAGCTCTGCAAGATGCGACAGAAGGCATTTCAGTAAACGGAGTAAAGTTGAATAACATAAGGTACGCGGACGACACAGTCATATTCGCGGACAATTTAAAAGGCTTGCAAGATATTATGACTAACATCATGACTATCAGTCAACAGTACGGGTTAAAGTTAAATGCAAAGAAAACCAAATATATGGTTATAAGTAAAACAATATTCCACCTGAACCCTTAATAATAAACGGCGAAAAGATTGAAAGAGTAAAATCAATTATCTATCTAGGCACTTCAGTCAATGATCAGTGGGATCATTCAGTAGAGATCAAGTGTAGAATAGAAAAAGCCAGAAGCTCATATATTAGAATGCAAAAACTATTCAAAAACCGAGATTTAAATATCGAGTTAAAAATAAGACTGTTAAGGTGTTACGTATTCTCAGTCTTGTTATACGGAGTAGAGCCCTGGACGTTGGCTGCAGCTACAATGAATAAGTTAGAGGCATTCCAAATGTGGCTATATAGACGTTTATTGAGAATACCATGGGTTGATCATGTGACAAATGTGGAAGTTTTACGCAGAGTTAACAAAACAACTGAAGTAATAAATACAGTTAAAATCAGGAAATTACAATATCTTGGACACATTAGCAGAAATGAAGAACGTTACGGCTTACTTCAACAAATACTTCAAGGCAAAGTAGAAGGAAAGCGGGGACCTGGAAGACCACGCATTTCATGGCTCAAAAACTTAAGATCTTGGTTTTCGATGACGACCACTGGACTTTTTCGAGCAGCTGTTAATAAAATAAAAATCGCCACATTGATCGCAAACATCCGAAACGGATAGCACGAGAAGAAGAAGTACTTATCCACATATTCTACTCTTTTTTTTTCTATAATAATTGGTACGTCTACTCTTTTATCTTCTTTTCTTACATGTAGTATTTTGCTTTTAGTCATGTTTATTACCATTCCCTTTTTCTTCAGGTTATATTTCCATATGTTTTAAGTTGTGCTGTAGTTTTGATCGATATTTCCTGTCATTACCACTAAATCTTCTGTGAAGATTAGATCTTTTGTATTTGCTGGTTTTAGATTGTAATATCCTACTTTTTGTTTGTAGCTGACCATGATTTTTGGAGCAGTCCCATATAATCATGTGTTCATCATTTTGACCACATGCATTATACATATTTCTGGGCTTTGTTAGATCAATCTATTGATAGACACAAGTATTCTAGCTGCTTACTATGACTTCAATTTTATTATGTGCCCCTTTAAGTGTTTAGCAACTATAAACTTTGATGGTTTAAATTAATATGCTCAGTACTGATTAGTTCAACTTTTAGCGTTCGTTGAAAGATGTAATATCAATTTTAGTAGACAATATTGTTGTCATCAGCTGTTTCTTTAATGTTGTCTCACAGACAAGACCTATGTCATGAATGAATTTTTTTTCTCGTAAATTTTGACTAAGTAGCAGAGTAGGTGTACTAAATAATGGACTCGGACTTTATCTACATTTTAATATTAACTTATGGGAACGCATTATCAATTAATTGTGTCAATATTTTCTTTATCAGTAATCATTCTGTGGAACAGTCGCAAGACATAAATATTTTTCTCATTCACATGAGCTAAATGCACACATCGGGAATTTTACACTGTGAAGAACCAGAGTAATTATAGATGACACATTAAGCTATTTTCAATTTTGGAAATTTGATTACTACTTTATCTTTACGTTTGGCGTTTTTTATAGTCTAACTTTAGGTAACTGTGACTATTTATACATTTAGCACAAGCTCATTGTAAGTTAAAATTAAGCATGGAACGTTTTTTTGCTATAGATCACATGATGTTTGCAGCAACACATAAAATTGCTTTAAGTTAACTGATGAGCTTGGTGATGGATTAATTGCCGATTGTTTAGTGGTGATTCTTTGTTGAAATGAAATTATGTAAGGAAATAATTTATCTAATATCTATAATAATGGTGAAGTTACTTGCATAAGATTATGATCTATGAATTGGAAGATTAAGGCTTTCATACCAGGCATCTGAAGCTCAGGATCAAAGATAGTGTAGGCGTGGTGCCTTTGCCATATTGCTCTGTATCAGATAGTGCGTGATGACCGGGTATGCAAATTCAGAATTTAGTGTTAACACTCATAAGACCAATAAATGATGATTCAATGTTAGAATCCCTTTTTCTACCTTCTAAAGTAATTTGCGCACATATAGTTGATTTCCACATTATGAAGCAATTGATCATCAGAAATGTATGCCCATTTAAAGTATTCATTGGCGAAACTCAACTGTTGAGTATTAGATCATAAGAATCCATGCATGAGAACTTTTTATGTTGATGTAATTCACATTTCAGTTATCTCACGTTCAACTTATTTGTAGTTAGTTTCTATGCAAGTGCATTTTGCACTCTTGGGAAAATGTGCTGGGCTTAGAAGCATTACCATGTCCGCTACTTTCTTAGTGCTCAGAAGGTGGTGGAGGAAAACGTTGGTAATAGTAGTAATGCAGACAGTTGCCTTCTTTGGGAGAGCTTGTAGCACAGTTTGGGATACTATCAGGTCTAAGAGCCTTACACAGCTTTAGGGTTTGTTGTATGATGCAAGCTCCAGGTGATCTTGGAGCACCTGCCGCTATAGGTGTCCGTTTTTATGCTGCGTTAGGTGGGCTCATTTGTAGAAATATACAAACTATACTATCTTAGTCATTAAGCGACTGTTTGTCTAGAATTTTGTATTCTGGTAGTTATTTAATATCTCTGTTGATAATTGTAGCCCTGTGTAATTGTCTTCTGGTACTTAATTCCAATTGGTGTTGTGTTATATTTTATAAACGTCCATCACTGTATAGCTTAGGTAACATTTCCAGGCTCTTGGAATTTCTACCACAGTCTAGCAATAACACGTGGAATTTGAAATTTCTACGCTACTGCACTTTGGGTAATATCAAGTTGAAGTTGTCTAGACAAGTGTAACCTTTACCTGGTTATTGATCAGGACTTATATCATACTACTAGTACCACCACATATTCTCAAGAGGCGTTAAGTGTACAGTAGGTTGCTACTTATGAAGTTCAGTTTCTTTAAGGTAGCACACAGTAATAGTTCTTTTAGTCTTTATAGTGGTTATATTGTTGTTTTTCAACTGAAGATTCATTCACTAACAGTTGGACGACTCGAAACTAGGGACAGCAGTAGCACATGGTTTTCTTATGTAGAAAAATAACTGAACACGTAATTTATAATAAGTAATAAATGCGATTGTGCTGAAGAAGGACCTACGTGGATGTCTACATTTCTGTCTTGGTTAACTACCAAAATGTACTTGATAAGCTACTGTATTCCAATCAATGGAAGTATGACCTGGGATTCCTAAGATGGAATTGGACCATTTAATCTCCTAACACGTGATGTTCTTTGTAAGATACTGTGGTTTGAGTTAACTCATTAAGAGATTAATGGATGAACTTGGAATGCAACAAAGGATGATAAAACGGGTCTAACGGAAAATCAGTGGCAATTCTTAATTGTCATGATAAAATTATTTTAAGCACATATTGGCTAGTAAGGAGCAATGCATAGCATAGGAAGAACTCAGTCAAAATTGACGTGAAGGCACCCTGTTATGATCAAGTAAGTAGTCAGGATAATTGCAGCTAATGAAGTCATAAAAGCATAAGAGAATCATTAAGTTATAGAAGAAGTCGACAGTACTAATTCAATACATATTATGATTGGTTTGTTCCAAAATGAATACCCATTTCAATAAGTAATGGAAGAATCTTAGAGAAGATCCTCTGTACAATATTGGAATCACCAATTTCATTAACAATGGTTTACTGTCCTGTCAGATATATTTATATGATTTGGAAGGTTTACTGAAATGGTGGAAAACAAAGCCACACGATGTGCCTTTAACCGCCTAATATAGTTTATGTTTGTAAGAAGGTTCATGTATTGATTGAAGCTCAAAGAAACTATAATCTGTATTTAAATAGCAATGTGCACATAACAGCAATTGGGACAAGGTTTTCTTCACATAGATGATATGAAATAGTATGATGACATTATTTTGGTTGAGGCTCGACTGAGGTTAAAAAGTACAAAAAGGTACTTTAAGCTTATCTGCTAGTTAAAGTGAAAACTTATACTCTGATAGCTTCATCCTTTAACAGAGCAACATAAAGCTGTACATCGTTAAATTAACCCAAAATTGATTATTCAACTTGTGAGACTTCACAGGAAATGAATGAACATGTCTGATTGGGTGGTTAAAAGTCAACAAATTTGAATTAACATTGATTGTTAGTTACTACTTTTTGACAGACAATATGTATCTAAGGATTGGATTTTGTGCTACGGCCAAACGGGGAAAGTTAATTCCGTCTCTTTTATTTTATTGTATCTGTAAAATTTTAACTTTGACAATGGTTGTATTATTTGTAACAATTATTAAGCTGATCAAAATTTGATCATAATGTAGTGATGATTGCAATTTTGGACGGTACTAATTAATTTTACTTTGCAGAACGGAAATTGCAACCAACCGAGTACCCACACAACTTGTACATACAAAATTACAGCACAGCTACAAGCACATGCCTTTGTATAAGGAAATGGCTATTCTCCCTATCAAAAGAACTGATGCTACTGAAGGATCCTCAAGCCACGTCTTACATATTCTGGCAGGTAAATGTTGGTTTTTATTTTTGTTGGCTGTACAGTGTAACTCACTATTCATTCTTTTATGCTCAAACTAGTAAAAATAATCCTTGTGCGCCCTTTAAATCAAATACAGAATAACGTAGTTTTCACTCATCAGGATAGTCTGTATTATCACATTGGTGAATTGTACTGAGGTCCTTGGATTGCTGTTTTTGACTTATACACCAGATGGTGTTGTCTACAAAAAAAAAACGAGATACAATTGGTGGGTTATTATCCAATGAAGAGTAAGAAACAGTCTGTCATATTATGTTCAAATGCGAAGTTCCTAAATTATAAGTCTCTTGATAATTTTAAAGGATTAAGATTGGAGTGTCGGGATTCACCTAACCTAGAATAAAGAATTCTTTCTATCAATATTAAGTGTCAATATCTTCTCTCTTCTTCTACTCTTATATAGGCTATTAGCCTGTTTCTAACTACACATTTCGTGTAGTACTATGAGCCATGTTGGGCGTACCCCGGGCAGGTGGCTAGTCTGACCCGTTAGAAGAAGGAGAATGTACTTTACGACCCCCAAAGGTGTTTGTATGATGGCTGGAGAGCACTCGATGTTTGCCGTTATTTTTGACCTGGAAATCGAACCCAGGGCCCGCCGCGCGTTAGTCTGGCAGGCCGAAGCCTTTCCGTCGCGGCTGTCGTGCTCTCAAGTGTCAATATATGGCTGATAATTTCAAAGTTAGACCCACAGAGTATAAAGTTTTGTTTATATCAAAGGACTGAGAATATTAGCTATAGGGACAAACTTTATGAGGTGGTATCTGTTAGGAAAAGGAACAAAAAAGTTCATATGGATATATGTTCAGAAATGAATGACTAAGAGTGGGTGGTTGAAGTGCCTTCTTTCCCTTCTATCCAGGGGGGAGACTTGTTCAGATCTTCTACACTTTATTCAAGTGTTTGCACATCAATAACAGGCTCAGCATACACAACTCCATAGGTAAAAGTCAGGGAATTTATATGGTAACCGAGAATACAGTAGAACCACCTCATTGTCACCAAAGTGAGCTGGAGCTTTGACATGCGTCAGCCCCACTACTAGTGCTATAGTGGCACCAATAAAGGCAGAATGTTCCTAAAGAATTGCAGACACATTCGCCTATAAAAAAGTAAAAGAACTACAACTATGTAGTCACCAATCATTTTGGCCAAAACATTGGTGCAAAACTGTTGCTGATGATGACTACTCTTTAACTGTGTGTATATGTTGATGATGTTATTCTTACCAAAGGTTGCTTGGTTTGTGAAGAGTAATAGTAACTTGTAAAAGCCGTTAACAAAACCTTGAAACCACAATGAAAAGATATGTATAAACACACTATCTGATGATTGTTCTTATAGGGCACTCGTCATTGTTTATGTATACTTTTTGAGATTCTTTTTCTATCAGGAATCATCTTCTGAAATTTGTCTCTATAGTTAGCACTCCTCTTGTAGAATCACAACAAAAGCATTTGATGTTCGTTTAGTACAAACAATATGGAACGGACTGTTAGAGCAATTATATTGAATGAACCAGAACGAATAGCAGATGTTTTGTTAGATATCAAGACTTTTAGTAAAAAAATTGATGTACACTTGTAGGTAGGAAGTAGTGGTAACATTATCGAAGAGCAATTATATTAAATGAACCAGAACGATATAGCAGACGTTTGTTGGATATCAAGACCTTTAGTAAACAAATTGATGTGCAGTTGTAGGTAGGAAGTAGTGGTAACATTGTCGAAGAATCATGTACTAGCAGCTAGTTGATGGTTAGAGTTGGAGTAATTGTCAATGCATGAAGTGATAAAAGCAGAAGTCAGTTCAGCAAGAACTATGATCATGGAACAAAATTCAGGTAGCCCCTGCAAGTTTGTATGGGATTGTCATTAAGAGTCACGTAAAGCCTGTGACAATGATGTGTTACTCTATTCTACAATACAAGTTGGATCAGTGCGGCCAACTTGTTATAAAGCTAGCATTGGGAAGCCTTGAAACATTTTTTCCTGACATAAGTTTTTATACTGATTGAAAAACCCCCCATTAAGTTTCCTGATACTCCATGCAATAGAGTGTTTTGTTACTGTGATTAACATAAACCACCTTTCTAATGGTATTGGACTGCTTCTGCAAAAAGCGTAAGAAGTCCCTGGTGATTATATCGAAGGTCGTTGTATTGAATGTTCATAGAACCATGACAAGTAATGATAGAAAAAAGTTGGCAAATACAAGAATTTAAACTAACGATGCTCCTAGAAATAAAGAATCACAGCTATTAGAAATCTGTGGAAGAACATTGTTACAAAGACTTGTGTTGAATTTTTTGCAAGGTTTGCTACACTAAAAAGCAACTTGTTTAAGCAAGATAATATGAAACTATTTGACTTACATTAAGACCACGTTTTCTAGAACAAAAAAGGGGTAAAAAGAGAGAGACTTTCAAAACGTGATAAACAACTAATTTAGTTCTTTTTGTTACCAGGCTGTTGACGAAGTAAACAGAGGCTACATTCATGCGGGCGAACGCCTATATCAATTAAAGGCACTGCAGGACAGCACTCGTGCTTCGGAATATCTTAGGTTAGCCAGGGAACTGCCGGGATACGGAGACGTGGTGTTCCCTCACTGTGCCTGTGACTCGCGGAAAGAAGGTCACGTCATCGTCGCGGTCGGTAGTGGCGGCATCAAGCTGCACGCTTGCAGGGAGGACGGCACGCTCGAGAGCCAAGTCGTTCACCTGCAGTGGGATTGCATAAGGCAGTGGGAAGCGGACGACGAAGGGATGGCTTTCTGCTTGAGGTACAACAGGCCTGACAAGACACCTCGCTGGCTCAAAATTTTCACCCCATATGTGAGCACGAATCTTGGACGATTTCGTTCCGTTGCTTATAACTTTTCCGTTTCCAGTACATGTATCTGTTGGACTGCTTCGAAAGGATACTGGAAGAAAGCAAGTGGATGGCTGCCGGCGAGTGAGATGCTGCTTGCTATGCAACACTTAATAATTGACATTTTCTCTGCACGTATACACCACAGACATTGCCACTCGCATGTATACATAATTCTCTCATTCTACTAATTAAGTCTCTTTACGTGTACTATAAGTCTGTTGTAGGCGAAATTTCTGTTATATGATGTGTAAATAGAACTCATTTTATTTCTTGTTGAGTTTCCTTGTAAAAATGGATGCTATTGTTACTTCATGAATGATGGTATATATTTGTTAATTCCATTCGTCTTTAAAGAAGCATAGTGAAAATTTACTTCTTATATTGTGATAGTGCATTAGAAACTGTTAGAATGGAAAATAGTAAATTATTATCAATTAGTATGCTTTTAAATTAAAATCATGATATTGTTGAAGTTGTTTGTTATTTGTCACCTCTGTAATTATCCAGATGCTATAAAAGTGTTGCAGAAAAGCACGCATCCATCTCTCTCTTTATCCGCTCATTTATTTACACTTAAGATTGTCTGTTAAAGAGAGAGACGGTTAGCTAAATGCCCGGACAGACATGAGAAGTTATCCATGAAGAGACCTTTGATCTAATAACTTCTATTGTAACATTTCCAGTGACATGATGACATCTGTTGCCCAGATATGTTCCTTAAGCGTATTTATGCAAAATAAGTTGTCTACTATGGTATACGATTTAAATAAGACTAAAATTTGATGTTCTTTCAGAAACAAATCATTTTAGCATCATTTATATGTAAATTGGATCAAAATCACAGTTTTATAAAAGCAGAAATGAAGAATACAAGACAAAGCAGCAGGGAAGATGATTCTTCTTCTTCATATGTGGTATTCATAGACGACTGGGATTATTTTATTAAAATTGAACGTTAGGTGTGTCAAAACAAGGGCTGAGATGTCATTGTGAACTTCTTGATTGTTAAATCTCAACTCTTAAGATGCATTGCTATCTGGAATTCGTGATCTTAAGCTAAATGCTTCAAGGTGTTGGCTGAATACCTGAAATGTGAAATTCTGAATTATATCATTAGAAAACATAGGCAAAGCCCATAAATTAAAGATCAAAAGAAACGAGAAATGCAAAATTACCTAATAATTATGTGTCCTTCCTAAAAGTAATTGTAGATATCACAGGTAGCTATTTACGGCACTTCATGTCTCGCAGGTGGTACTAATAGTTTAATAAAAATTTGTATTGATAGGAAGGTAAGAGTGATGTTTTTCTAGAAGTCCAAGTGTTATGTTTGTTTTGTTGTAGACTTTACAAATGGATTATAATTTTTTTGCTTCAATCTGCGAGGTTGGATCATTGGCTCACTTGGGAGGCCCAGAAGCTCCAAGTTGTACAAATTGTTACTGCAATGATATGATGGAAGTTTTCAGTTTGCAAATGCTACAGTTGCAATGGTGCAAAACTACGATTCAGAACAAGTGGCAGGAGACAACTACATTGTACAAGAGATCTTGGCAAAGATCTTTCAGCAGTTACCGGGGTTCCAATTTTCAGACAAACTGTTTTTTAATGATTGAGGAAATGTAGTTTTTATATCTAAAGGCCACAGAAGAGCCCACACCAAGTGTAGTCATTTATGAATGAGTTCAGGTTCTTTTTGCATAGTACACATGACAAGCATAAAAATCTATGTAACTAAGGGGACGTTTCTGAACAAAATCACTTCAAAGATACTAGTATTGTGGGGTGGACTGTCATAATATGGGGTTCTTATATACCTCTTCATGTTAGACAGACTATTAAGAGCTCGCGATCATTGGCTATGTACAGCAATGCTGTAGGAGTAGATCTCTAATTCTTTAGAAACAGTTTGATACTGTCATCATTGTACAGTATGCATTTCTGCCAGAAGACATCATATTCCACAGAGCACAGCACTTTCCTTTTGCAATAACCTGCGCTAAGAACTGTGTGATTCTAAACGTGGCTTTACTAGGCCCATGATTACCTTCAGCAACAATTGTTTTTTTATTGTATTTATTATCATTTTAGTTGTACCAGTTTTTGTTTCATGTTAAGTACTTGTATGGGTCTGAATTTCCTTGATAATTTATGGACAATCAAATCTTCCACAATAAAGCCACTATTGGCCCCAGTACTTGTACATGAATGTAATGTGGATGATCTTTGCGAGTGGCGTTCGATTGTTTACCCTCTATGGAAATAAACCAAGACTAGGTAGATGCAAATCACTGTTTTTTTTAAATTATTCTAAACTACAAGTTAGAAGTTTGAATTAAAACTCCACGCTGGAATCTGTCTGATGCAGAAGAGGGTGGCCAATATTGGATAATTGGACTACCATCCGCTCAGCGAATACATATAGTAATAAATCATCATGACACGCTCTTGAACCACCCTGAAATGCAGAAAGATGTGCCCGAAGCCAGGTTTATATGTAGCATTTTGTTTGTTAGAACCTAATTTTGATTTTTAACCTACAAGCATTATTTTTAATTATATATTTAAACAGATTTTATAATCGCCGTTGTTCTAACTAAATAAAATATTTAAATTCAAATAGTGCCGCATAAGAAATTAAAAATATGTTCAAATTACATAATCATTTATTTATCAAATGATGAAATAAACTTAGATTGTTCTCATTAGCTGGCAAACTGACATTTATTACTTAATATGAAGCCCTTTGAATAGTAACTCTAATTGTTTGGATTCATCTTTTAACAGAGTCTTAATGGAGAAAAAGTAAATATAAAAATAGAATAATTCTACACTTAGATAGAGCTACTGATGTTCAAGTGTTAAAAGTCGCGCATATAAAGTATGCTCAGATCAAAGATTTTCTTCCACAAGGCATTTGGGAACGCCACATTAGCACATAAGAAGCTTTACACGTGCTTATATAGTGATATTAGGCTGCTGTAGCATCCACATATACCTACCAGGTCCATTTGGAGCTCATCAATTCTATGTCAGATGATATCAAAACCGTCTGCTAGCACTACTACACAGCTCATCGATCATTCTATTATTTCAGTCTGTTGAAAAGACTTTTCTCAAGTGTATAAGTTGCATAAATTGACAATCTAAGCATCTATTCCATACTCCGTTCACATGAACCAGTAAATCTATCAATTGCTTGTAGTTGCTAGATATGTACTGAAAATTGGTACACAGTAGTAATCCTCCTGGACTTTTGAATTACAAAAAATTGCGCTATTTTATTTTTATTACCGGTTGTAATTTGAGTTATGCTATGGATGTTTTCTGATCCCTACTATACATAATCTATAATATTCACACATGTACAAGTACACTCGCATACAATAGTCAAAATGTACCACTATTAGTTGAAATAAGTCACAGTGCTTGTACATTATGGTTAAATATACCCAGGAGAAGAAGGTAATATAAGATAATTCCATTTAACTAATACTCCGACTTCAATCTTAATTATTTTGAGTTTCAATTATATTAAGAAATAAAAACAACTTGTTTATGTGTTATTACTAATGTTGATTGTATTTAATAAATGTATCTGAAATATTTTTAAAAGCTAATCATAATTTTATATTTTGTTAATAAATTATATATATATATATATATATATATATATATATAATATCGATTATAAAATAAAGATACTTGTAACACCTGTAAATATGTCATATTACAGGAATCTAAAACGCTATAGGAAATTAAGCAAACTGTTCATAGATGGCAGCTACAAATTATAATAATTTGTTTTAAGATATAAATTTACAACGATGAAATTATTTAATATTGATTTATTGTAAATTTATATCAAAATCGTTTTTTAGACTTGAATGTATGTAATTTATTTATAAAAACAATAGCATTAATTGTACTTTTGTAATAAATATATTTTTTACCTTTTCCTAACTTAAGCCTATCAGAATTATAATATAATATACTTACGATTAGCATTAGCAAATTAATTATTACAGCGCCATCTGTACTACAATACTTGTAATGTAAATTATCTAATTAATTTTTTTATTTTCTAAAACAATATACACTCAAAAACTTACTATGTTGTTAACGTCAATTCTGAAATAAAGTGCGTTGTTTTTCAATTTTGTGTTTTATTATAACAATCAGCGAATAAACTGTAATACTTTTTATAAAACACTATATACAGTTAACAAATATTTTATTATATTATTAATGACAAAAAAAAACTGTTAATTTATTGTAATATTAAATCTGCATCATTGAAATAATTATTTAATTAAAATTCCTATAAATAGCAGCACAAATAAGTTTTTAAGATTAGGACACAAAAACAATAAACTACATTGTGTTTGCCTAATAAGTATGTTTCTTATATTACTATTACCTTAAACATTTTGAAATTTGAATACAATTATGTCTATAAATAATACAAATAAATTATTACTGCCGCGCCATCTGTATTATAGTAGCACAACTAAGCTAAGGGAATTTAATTTTTGAGAATTTAAAAATCCTTATACAGTTATAAAATTACTAACATGTAGTTAATGTTGATTACATAATAAAATGTCTAATTTTGTAAATATAAATGTCTGAAAATAAGTTGCACTACTAATATTTCAAATACGAACTCTTTTTAATTGCCATAGTAATGGTGATAGATTTCTGTAATTATATTTAATTTGTGTTTAAAATATTACAAACTTAATTAAACAGGATAATTAAATTACTGAATCATAATTAATTGCAATTATAAATTAATTTAAAAAATACAATTAATGTATCAATTCATATAGGCTTGGATAACAGCACAAGATGGGCATTAAAAATAATCAATAATTAGAACAGTACTCTAGATTATACATTACTAATAAACATATTTTGGATATTTCTATTAATTCAAAAGAACTAAAATCTTAGTATAACTTTAATGATTTTTAAAGTGAGTTTTATTAATTAAAATTAAATAATTAAATTAAATAAAAATAGGTAAATAGCTAATATATCTAATTTTCAATATCGTAATGTTTAAAGTAATTTATAAATTGTTGAAATAAATAATAAATTATTAATATAGATTATAAACTAAACTTTATTTTTTTATATTATTTATGAAAATGTTGATGATTTAAAAGTCGAATCATAAGTGGCAGTTTGGTGTAGTGCAAGTGACGATCGCTTCAGATTGGAATTTCTACCGTTCAATTCTTTACTTCAGCAATATAATTTTTCCCGTATAAAACAGTTTCAGTAATTGTTTATAGCAATATTGCAATGTTAAATAAAATTAAAGTAAATTTATTTTGGATTTTACATGTACATCAAATTTCATATTAATTTTCACATAGTAAGACAAAAAACACTATTGCAATTTAATTTTTTATTTTTGATGACGATTCTAGCTTAGCTATCGGAAAAAAGAACGACTTAGAAGATCCCCTTCACCGATATGAAAATATTTGAAATTTCCGAAAAATTCTGTTCATTTTGAATTTTGTGCAGCTTCGCATAAAGATCTCCTCGCTTTTCTGTGATCCTGGTAGAAATCTCGGTCTAATTCTCTTGCAAAATTTGAGTGTATATAAGGGCGATTTTCGGCCGAAAGCGAAGATTTGTATCAGGATTGCAGGAGCGCAAGGAGATGGCGTTATAGCAAAAATCGGCGTTATGTACTCCCAAAATTTGCTAGCGAATTCGGACGAGATTTCTACCAGGATCACAGGAGCGCGAAGAGGTTCTTTATCAGCCGCTGCAGAAAATCCGAGCTCTCATCTGTAAATTTTGAATTTTACACCGCTTCGCATAAAGATCTTAAGTTCCTGTGATCCTGATGGAAATCTCGGTCTAATTCGCTAGCAAATTGTCAGTGTATATAGGGGCGATTTTTGAGCAAAAGCGAAGATTTGTATCAGGATTGCAGGACTTCGTGGGTGGTTTTTTGATGTTATTACAGGGATCTGCATTTTATGATATTATGAAAATTAAAATTCGAATGATTAAAATACAAATAATTTATTATTTCTAACTATATAGTATATAAATACATTTATAAATAAATTGATACACTGTTGATAATATTTATGCCTTCGTTGTAATTTATAAATTTGTAATTTTATAAAATTTAAGTTTCGGTACCATCTCTTGCTTGTCTTATAAACAATAATTAAATTTTTCTTTAAATGATTAAACTTTTTGCTAACAAATTTGTATTGGGTAATTTATTAATTTTTTAATATTGATATATTATTATTATTTTACTATTTAATTTCAAGCGTAATAGAACACTCGTTTATTACGATGGTAAGCAAGCACCTACTATACTGAGCTAAAGTATACCCTGCGTGTAACTGTAAATTATGGAAATATTTATATAAAATTTTTTAAATGAATATAATAATAAATATCTATATAGCAGTAATTAAAATTATTTCACTGCTTTTCATAATCTTTTTTTTTATTTAATATGCTAAAATGATTTATTCATATCTGTTCTATATTGATTTTTTTTGAGGTAACAATAGAATTTTTTATTTTTTACTAGAAAAAAAAACAAGAGAAGTTACGAACAGCATTTTATTTGGTAATTCTTTCACATACACAAAAATCATTTATACATAAAACTAAACACAAAACGTAAGGGATAAATCCTTGTTAAATACATCACTAGATATCATAATCAATTTTCCTTACACGTAATACAAGTCTACACACATAAATTAAGTATCATTGAAGATTTACATTAAAAAAACTTCCTAAAAGCACTTGATTTGTCGAAGCAAGCATCCAGGTCCACTTAATGACATTGTGGCACAAATGAAATTAATTAAATAACGGAGTCACATACAGAAGCTTACTTTAGAAATAATTTTTTAGAATTTAAACAAGGCATGGATCTTCAAAAATAAAAAAATCAAAGATATCAATACCTCACTCTACATTAAATTTTGGCGTAAGTTTATTTTAATGTCTTATTCTCTACATGTTTGTGAAGACTCTCTTATTACACTACAAACAGGTCATGTTATTCTTTGTTCATAAGTATAATCTAAGTCTATACAGACGTTCACCTTTTTATACTTCGGTAAGGTCTAATTCTATATTTGTGTATATTACCGCAATGAGATAATGACAGATATTACCTCTTACAACTTTATTCGTTCCCAATCCCTACTACTACCGTTGACGTAATTGTTAGACTTTGTGTTGGGATTCGCATTGTTGTTCACACTATTGTCATTCTTTGTGGCACTTTTAGTTTAGTTGTCTGTCGACTTCATTATGTTGGTCTTCTCCTTGGACGCTGGTCTTCTCCTTGATGCTGGGTGGAATGTGGTAGGTTGGGTTGGAGTAGCTGGAGGGGAACCCCATGAAATTGGGCGTTTCGCACTCCCAGTCGCTCGTTGCTGTTCTTGTGCTTCCTGTCGGAGTCGACGTCAAAGCTGAAAACGGGGTCTTCGTCCAAGTACTGGCTGAATATGTGAAGACTTCATGCACTTGTAGCTGGAGGTGTTCGTGGGGTTTGAACTTGCCCTAACGTGGATTGCGTCGTTCACATACTCGTGCGGTGAAGAGATGCTCGAAATCAGGCGGGCTCAGCATCGTCAAGTAGTCGCTGTGGACCTCCTCCAAGCGCTGGGTGTTCATTATCGGGTAAGGGTCGTTTAGGTCAACATGGTGCTGTAAAAATGATGTGCTTTAGTAACGATGATTATTCTATGCAACCTTTGATTCAGTGTGTAGTAAAAGGGTAGACAACCACACTGTTGCATGCTACCTGAACCTACATCTCTTATATTTGTTGTTATATATGTTACACTTCTTTAAAACCTACAGAGTTATGTGAATTTATTATGCAGTGAACAAATCCATTACTACTAATTTCAAAACATTTCTGTCTGTTCTGTTGAGCAGCTTTCTTCTCTGATCTCCATCTGTGCATGTTGCGTTTTGAGAAGCCCTCTTGCATATTTACAAAATAGTTGTGGCCTGTTGATATATTTTTCAAATCACTTTCACTATAGTATCCGGACAATCATAAAATCAGTGGTTATAAAAAATCATTTAAGGTCTGTTGGCATTTTTCTCTTATAAAGTTGTAACAGGGGTTGTTCAAGTTTTTAGTTTGCATCAGCAAGACCAAAATGGCTTTCTTTATAGCTCTACAAAGTCAGTATCTTCTGTGCTCACAATCAGCTGGTCCAATGTTTGTGAAATTTAAAACATTCTAGTCTCAATTACCTTTTTTAGAGTTAGACAGTGTTTCATACCCATCTATTTCATTTGATATTACAACCAGAAAGACTGAGTTCCATTGGTAAATCACAATTGACACCTGTGATATGATTAATGTATATTAATGACAGTTTTGTACTATAACAACCTTGTTTTGAACCAAATAAATGAGACAAAAGATTTTATGAATAATAAATACAAATAATGAATAGACTGTGTAATCCCCTCCCCAATACAAAAAACTGTTAGTTTGATGTTTTATTGCTACAGTGTTTTTCGTATTACAATAATAAAACCGAACTAAAAACGAAATTATCACATCGTAACGGTCCTACAAATTAATCAGATTAAAAAATAAACGTGAGGTACGTTTTGGTGCTTCCCTACTTGGTTTTCGCTAAATTCGTTGTATACGAAAGTGGACGGATCGTTTTCATATTTATTCACTTGTAGTGACTGTAGAAAAATACTTGAGCAAATTATAAAAATGGCAGTGTAATCTTAGACAGGAATGGCCATTACTCTCGTTCGATCAGAAGTGTGGCTAAAAATCCTACTCTAGGTAACTTGGTGAAGGCGACTATTAATATTTCAAATAATGGCGAAAGAACGGTGATCTATAATTTCACTACTTTTGAGTGTTATGCATGAAGTATTAAAAAACCTAAAAAATGAAGCGCTTCTTGCTATTAACCATCTAAATGGCCACCCTACTCAACCGTTGCTCACTCTAAATACATATTTTGACGTTCGTCTATTAAATACAGTGCTACTTCTAACTAAACTCAGCAGCATTGGGTCATGAACTACTTCGGTTGTGGAGTGATTGATCGCCGGTCATATGATGATGAGGGCAATGCTGGGGGCAAACTGGTCGTGTGGGATAACGCGCTATCTAATTTTCGAGCCTCGTGCTCTAGAAGCAGAGCGTCTAGGGACGGATCCTGCGACACGGTGCGCAGGGAATCCCCAGAGCTTGTCTCAAGTGCTGCATTTCGCGACCCGCTCTGGTGCTGCGCAGCACGTACTGCTGGCGCCTTTTGATTTCCTGGTTGAGTTGCTCGCGCAAGAGCTGCACTTGGTTTTCAAGCCTGGCCACCTGTTGCCGGTGGCTCTGCTCGCGCGCTTCCAACAACCGCTCGGCCTGCAACTGGGCCGCTCTGTAGCGCTCAATTTCGGCCCGGTCAAACTTGCAATCCAAAGAGGGCCTTTGGCTTTTCAAGCGGTTGAGCTCTGCTTCCTTCTCGGCCAACTGAGCTTCCAGTCGGGATATCTTCATCCGCAGTTCTCTGTTCTCCTGCTCCAAACGGTCGCTTTCGAAAGCTGCAGTGTCCGACTCGTATTTCTCTGGCCGCTCAAACGATTTACTCCTAGCAGTCGAGCCCATGCTCGTGCTCGTTTTGGCCGCTTGGCGCTCCAAGTTGCGCTTCTCAGACTCCAACTGATGTACCTGAAGCAGTAATACAATGTTAATTGGTGGTAACTCGGAGTAGCTTCACAATTCACCTTATTAGTGAGAGAGTCGACCTTTCCCCTCAGTTCACTTCGTTCGCGTTGAGTGGAGTGCAGTTGGCGCAGCAGATCGTCATCGCGCGAGCTCGGGGTGGTATCGGCAGGCCATTGGGCCAACCGTAACTGAGATTCAAGTCCGGCTCTCTGCACTTCGTTATTGGCCAATTCAGTGTTGACTCTCTGGACTTGATCTTGCAAGATTTGGTTGTTTCGTCGCAGCTCGGCCAGGTTCTGTTGGCTGCTGTCTAGCCGCTCTGCTATTACCCGACGTTCGTTTTCTGAATTTGCCAACGCTTTCTGAAGCTGTAATTGCAATGTTTAATTTCATATATTCGTCACGATCGAGTTCCATTAAACAAACCTGTTTTAGTTTCTCTGCATTAGCATGGGATGTTGATGAGGTGTCTAGGAGCGTCTTTTGCAGCCGGTTGAGTTCTGATTTTAATTCATTTTCGTTGCCCGATGATCGTTCTAATGATATATTTAACTGATCGATCGTCGACTTAAGCGAAACGCACCTCTCCTCGAGGCTCGCTAAGGCTCGTCCTTGAGTGTCGCATTTCTCTTTAAGAATCTGTAAGAACTCAGTGGACGCAAAGTAAATCGAGAACACAAATTTTACCTCTATAGTTGCATCCTTCTCTTGTAGCATCATTTGCAGCCTTTTTAGATCGCCTTCCAGAGACATTCGCTGCAGCTCTAGTTTTGTGGCTCTATTTTCAGTTCGGTTGAGCTCATCTTGTAGGTTGTGCTTATCTGCTTCCAATCGTGCCAATGATAGCTTCATTTTATCAATTTTATCCTGGAGTTACAAAAAAAATGAGAAGTAGAAGACCACAGTGAGCATTGTAACTACCTCATATTGCATTTTTTCTTCATTTCCAGCATTGATGGAAAGCTCTAGGGAAATGATCTTGTCTCTTAACTGATGAGCTTCATCTGTTTTTTTCTGGAGAGCTTCGGTCTGAAACAAACAGCTCGTAATGCTACTGAAATTTGATTCACTTAATTTACTTACATGGGCTTGCAAGGCTATGTTTTTCTGCCCAAGCTTTGCTTCGAGACTGCCTTTCTCATCCTGCAAGTTTTTCAAGTTGTGCAGAACTTTGTTGAGCTTACTATCGCCTTTACTTTGATTTTCATGCGCCTCCTGCAGTTGTTTCCTCACGGTTGTAACTTGCGTTTTGTAATCGTCCTATTAAATGCCTCACAAACAGTCAATGTGTTCATAACAATTGAGAGAGCCTTACACGTTCACGTTCGATTTGCGCCACCTGTTGCATCAAGTTGCGAACCCCTTTCCGCACGATTTCTGGATCAATGTCAATGATGCCATCAGGTTCTTGAGCTGCCAGCAAAAGAAATAATCAACATTTGAAAACCTATTTGGCGAATTAAGTAGTTTACTTCTAGCTGGACTCCATCTTCTTGAAGGGCTGAGAAGGCGGTAAGGCATGGTAACCGTACCGTCCAACTGCACCCCTGCGATGCGCCTCAGTGTGGATATGATGCTGCTCAATTTTTGCTCCAAATCCCGTTTCGAGCCTTCCAACTGCGCCAGTTGAGCGTCTAAAGCTCGGACCCGGCCCTCTGCACCACCTAATCTAGCCTGAAATGCAAACCAACCCTGTCAGTTATAGATCAAGCTTTACTGATAGTCACCAAACCTTCAGTTCTTGTATTTGTTGAGTGGCATCTACGAGACACACTTCCAAATTATGTTTCTGGTCCTCGAGGCGCTTTTCTCTTCCTCGCGCATCTTCAAGATGGACAAGAAGGTCTTGTTCTCTGGCGTGCCATTGTTCTTCCAGTTGCGCCCCGTGAGATCGCGTTCGTCCCAGTTCCTGGCGAGTTTGTTGAAGATGATCATCCAGCTCTGCCATCTATAAGCAAAGTTGTAACGGATTTTTATGCGAATTTCGACTAATCTTGACCTGCTTCTTCAGTTGATGGAGTTCCTGCTGCGCTTTCTCTCGTTCTTCTGATTCATTGAGGAGTCTAGCCTGCAGTTCTTTTTCTTCGGCTTGCTGCTGGGAACTGGCCGACTGCGTTCGTTGCAATTCTTCTTGCAAAGACTGCAATTTGTGCTCCGTATGCAGCTGATCCTTTTCTACATCTCTGATGGCGTTTTGCAGGCGGCTTCTTTCGTTCTCTAGAGATGATTTGATTTCTTCCAGATCTACACAAAGTACAGTAAAGATAATTAGAGAAATGACTGCATTAAATGGACATACTCGCGATTTTCTGAAAAGCCTCTTCTATTTGGCGAGTTTGCTCCCTCTTTTCCGTTTCGCTCCTTTTGATGTGGTCTCGCAGTTCTTTGTTGGTAGCATGATATTTCTCTTTTTCAAAATTGCTATCTGTCAGCTGCCTGCGTACATCTGTTAATTCTTTGCGTAAAGCTTCGGAGCTATTCTCACCTGGAATGGATTGTGGTAATTATTTGATTAACTATACTAAAACTTATTGGATTTACATTCTTTATGTTTTCTTATAGCTTCGTGCAGCTGATTGTTGAGGTCGTCTGCTTTGTTTTCTGTTAAATGCAATTGCACCTTTAGATTTTCAACTTCGGATTGAGCAGCATCGCGCTCGATGCGTATTTCCTCCATGCGATTGCTCAGGCGGATTTGCTCCTCCTCACATTTTGTTCTGAAGCAAATTTCGACGTGTTCTGACTGTTGGTTTTTAAATCCAATTGTAATACTTACTTGACTTCTTCGAGTTTCGTTTTGATCTTGTTCAGCTCGTCTTTCAGCTGATTTATGGTCGCGCGGTCTTGCTCAAACCTTCCGTTAGCTTCCCGTTTCAGCCTCTCCAGCGCTTCTTGCTCTGCCTCGAGTTTTCTGCGGGCTGCGTCCAGACGCTCTTGAAGCGCTTGCTGATCGTGATGAGCTATGAGAAGGGCTTGCTGCTTGTCGTTTTCAGCCCGCAGCAGCAGCTCTTCGTGCTGTTGCGACACGTTCTCGATGTGGTTCTGAAGGTTCGCCAACTGGTCTTGCAAGCTGGCGATTTCTGCGTCCTTGTCGTGCCGGAGCTGATGCAAAGAGTCTTGCATTCGCTTCTCGAGCGAGGTGCGGATCCTCTCCCGCTCCTCGGTGAGCTTCTTGATGTTCTCGTCGTTTTGAGCTCGCAGCTTCGCAAGCATCTGCTGAAACTCCGCCTCTTTATTGCCGGCCTGCTGAGTGAGGGTGTTCCTGACGTCTTGGCAGCGTTTCTCTGACCTTTCCAAGTCTTTGGTTAGTCTAGAGATTTGTCCTTTCAGGGCCTCCTGCTTGACGAGAAGATCCTGCTGTTCCTTTTCCAGCTGGAACTTCTTGACATCGGATGCTTCAAGATTGGTTTGAGTGTCGAAGAGAACTGCTTCCAGGGCTTCCTTTTCCGACCTCAGCGCTGCAAATTGCTCTTGCAGACGTTGGATTTCCCTGTCGCTGGTATCGAGTTGGCACTAAAAATGAAGATAATCATTCGTCCGTTATGTAAACATAATGCAAAATATTTACTTGTTTTTCTTCGCATTCTTTGACCAGATCTTCCAAGTTTCTGTTTATTCTCGCGTTGGTTTCGTTGGCTTGTTCCAATCTTTGCTTCGTACGCATGAGCTCTTCATTCAGCATTTCTTTTTTGCGGTTTAAAACCGTTAATTGGTTGCTCAAGTCTGATCTTTCTCTCGCAACTTGACCCAGTTCCATTTCGACCTAAAATTATTCTTTAAAGAAAGTTTTTTAGTTGTAAACCAGCTACAAACCTTCCCTTTATCTATTTCTAAAAACTTGATTCGTTCATTAAGTGATTGCTTGTCGGCTTCCAGGTCAAGTCGGTTCTGTTCTGCTTGCAGCAGTTCCTTCCGTAGGCTCTGTATATCATTTTGTAGATCATTACACTGACAGTGCAAGCCAATTTTCTCATCTTGAAGCTAAAAAGGTGGTATGAATTTTCAAATTTTGAATAGTTTTATATAGCCAACAACCTTTTTCAGGTCATCTTGCAGTTTCTTTTTATCTTGCTCTAGAGTAGCGGTGACGTTCTCTTTTTTTAAGAGTGACTCGTGAGCATTGCTCCTTTCCCCCAGAATGCGTTCCAGTTGCATTTCCAGTTCGCCTAGCAATAATAAATTTGTAGTATTTCTGTTTGTGGATAAGCTTCATGGGCCCCATACCTTTCGACTTCTCTAGTGTGTTGATGTGGCTGTCGCATTCCAGCTTTTGCTGCTCTAACATATCGTGAGTTAGATAGAGCTTGTTCAGTTCTTCGCGCGTGCTCAGCAGTTCCTCGCGCATGCGGCTGCCGCGATCTTCTTCGCCGCGCAGCGTGATCTCGCGAAGATCTGCCTCTTGGTGGAGCCGATCCACTTCCGACTGCAGGAAGATCTTTTCGTCCTGCAGCGTGTCGGCGTCCCGCTGTAGCTTGTGGCTTTCCTTCTGCAGCTTTTCGTAGTCCGAATTTAAAGCTTCAATCTGAATGGAAAACGCAACGTCAGGAAATATCTGAATGACTTTGGTCAGTGTTACCATAGCATTGAGTTCGATGCGATTCCTGTCCAGGGCGTTTTTCTCAGACTTCGTGCCGTCTAGGGACTTTTGCAGCATATCTCTCTCCTGAAGCAAATGCGAACACTGTGCGCGACAAGCGTCAAGCTGTGCCACTAGTTCAGCAACTCGTGCTTCTAGAGCGGATACATTCTCTTCGGAGTTTTCGTATTGCTTACGAACTAGCAGAAGTTGCTCCCTATTTGATTGGAGTTTCACCTAGCCGTTCCAAAATTAAAACAAAGTAATTTTTTGTTCAATTAACTTACCTGTAGTTCGTGTATTAGTGATTGATACTTATGTAAAGCTGCTTGAACTGCTGATATGGTACTTTCAGCAAAAGCAGCTGGGGAAGTGGTGCTACGTGCAGCTCCCCTTTTTGGCGATCTTCAATCAAACATCGCATGGATGAGGAAAATAAAATTTAAACGAAACAACTCTTACTTTTCAGGTACAGGAGTTGATGGTGTTAAGTGTAGATGCGTTATTGATTCAGGAACAGTAGTTTCAGCATCCTGAATGAGGGCATGTGCGATATCTCTCAAAGCGCCTTGAAGAATGTCTACGTCCTCCTGAATTCGAATAACCTGTCCTACTGATTGCTCCGCTTCTGAACATCTCTCTTCCTATTGTTTGGACCTATTAATACCCAATCACTAAGATATGTAACTTACCAAGCCTTGAATCTCCCTCAAAAGCTGCTGTGCGCGATCCTCTTTCATTCTCATTTCAGACTGGAAGCTTTCGTGTTGGCTTTGCATCAGCTGTACTTGTGCTCGCAACTCAGATATTTCGTTTTCATACTGCTGCCTTTCCTTGCCCTGAAATCACCTTTTTTTGTGCGAAACGTCTACGGAATTTGAAACTTACACCGATTATTGATTCGAAAGCAACGTTTCTGTCCATGCGGCTGCAAGCAAGCGACATGTCTCGAGTGAAGTGGTCAAATTCCGACTTCAAATTGCACAAGTCCCGTTCGGTGGTCGACTGCACATCAACGAACAGGCGCTTGATGGAAACGACGTCTCTCCACAAATTCAACAGCCGGGTGTGTTCTGAGCTATAATAATCGTTGAAGGCCTGCTCTTCGTCTTTCCACTCGTCCTCCTTGATTATCATCTCCTCTCTCAAATTCTCAAAATCGTTCGTCAACTTTTGCAAGTCGTTGGTGAGGGCTTCATTGGTGTTGTGCGATTCCTCCAGCTGCCCTCTCAACCTTTCATTCCTAACATAAATAAAATGCCTAAACCATCAGTTGGGGATTTTCTGAAACGTTACCTCCTGCGCTCTTCATCCAAACGTCGAAGAGCGGTTTCGATGTCGTGGATGCGTTCTTCTCTTAATTCCCTAAGGTGCTGTTGGGCTTCTTCGAGAGCAGAACTGGCCGGGGTCGGAAGATGTAAGGTGGCTGGTCGAGCAGGCAGGGTCGGCTCCGCTGCGCTGTCAGCCCTCTGCGCTTCCAGTTCCGCACATCGTTGCTTGTATTGCAGCACCTGCGTGAGGTGCGTGTTAAAATTTCGTTCCCGGAATAGAAGCGTGGAATATTTTTCCCCGCTTAATCTTATCAGTGCTATTCCTTATTCAGAGTTAAAGTGCATAATACCGTATACTCATAACAAGTTGCGATTATCGTTTTTTTACTGCTCCAGACGCTCTAATTAGCGCAATTAAAGTAAATGAAATGTTTCAATGCATATCGGTTATTACAGATATTTTTACATCACCAAGAGTAATGGACTGGCGAATGCAGTTGTGCTATAAACACATACACATACATTGTTACTGAAGTAAACAATTCCTTGGTTAAAAGATTTCGCAGAACTGGCGAAATTATGATGTCTGGCTGATAAGGTACCCTCTGGGGTTTCGGGTATGAAAGACATCGAAGAATAACTAAAATCAAAAGTTAATTGAGTTAAGTTACCTCTGAATCCAAATCAAATGTTCATTCCTATGACAAAAGATCAGGTAGATGTTTCAAGGCATGGTATGGTTTTCGATTTTAGGTAAATTTTTATATTGTAATCACTTTAAGGAAAATGAACCTCCTTAGCAAGCCATACAATGCAACTCTGCTGGACTAGGCAGGAAGATCTTCCAGCTGAGTGGTGGTCAACAATAGCAGATCGTAATGATTTGACGACTTCAGTAATGTTCATTCTAATGCCGAGTCACAAGTATCAAAGAGTCTCAATTTAGCACTCGAATTTCATCAGTTCCCCCCACTGAACTAGTGTTCCTTAGATGTATCCTCTATACCCTTTAAAGGCACTAGCTCATCATCCTCACCACTCAAACTCCCATGTCATTCTATTTTGTGCTTCTTTCATCCAGTTAGTTGTTATTGTTTTGGTATCGTCTGTCTAGCGCATTTCTAACACTAACTACCGATATTTTATTCCATATTTGACTAACAAACACCTTTGCATTGATCGGTACATGTCTCTTTTGGTAAAATGACCTCAATGCAGAGGTTCTAGGCAGAGCTCAGCTTGAAATCTTCAAAAGATTTTTTATGACAAACTTCTTCTGGCTATAAACCTCAACAGCAACGACAGGAAAAGATAAAGTGAGATAGTGGGGGTAGAAGACAAATGGCAGCGGGAAAAACAATTGACAAAGCAAGGCCAAACAAAGCGTGCCTTGGGTTTAAAAAATCTTCAGTCAATAAGTCAAGCAAGATCTAGAAGAGATTTTGGTGGTTTTAAACGAAGATTTGAAAGAAACTTTCGAAAGACCGAAGAAAAGAGAAGAGACATGATGACACAATGAACATGTTCTACTGGAACTGTACAAGAAAGAAAGCAGAATGTATGACTTTTAGAAAACTGTAAGTACATTTGAAAAAGTTTAAGTTAGAGTTCAATTTGGAAACTTTCCAATCCAAGAAAATTCGAAATACCTTATTCAAAAACTGGAACAAAAAAAGCCGTTTATTTTATTAATTTATTAAAAGAAAAGTGAAAACCAAAAAGAAAAGACAATGTGATAGCTATAAATAATGAAAAAGTTTGGAGTCACCTAATGCAACCTTGGTAACACTAAGGCAACATTCCATGTGGTGGATTAGAAAACAAAGTATTTGTCTTCACAGTCCAAAAAAATAGGAACATCAAACTTTAGCACTTTGGTATGTGAAGAAAAATTATTAAAAAACAGAAGTTGGGTATACAACAATGGAAATAGACTCCATACACATCAGGAACAAAAGAGAACTACGCAAAAAAAGAGAACAGGATCTACCTCAGGCAACCAGATAAAAATTTGTCATTTTGTAGTGTCAATAACGATATGAATATTAGAAGCAATTGAGGGTAACAAGCATAAGTCAGTTATATAAACTAGAATACAAATCCATCTGAGACAAAAATTGGAAAACATAAAAAGATGTTGAATTAAAAAAAAGATCCTTCTAGCATGGTTACCTTTAAATCCTCTTCCAGAGTTCTAATGTTTGGTTTGCTAGAAGAACCCATTCTCTCTTAATTACCTTCGCCTGCAGACGACTGACCAGGGCGGCCTGGTTCTGCTGGGCCTGGCGGTAGGTGTCCAGCCGCCTTCTGTACAGCGCAGCTTCCTCCTGCAGCCGCTGCCGCAAGTCGAGGTTTTGCCTGCTGAGGGAGTCCTCGTCGCTACTGCCGCCGCCATCACCTCGCAGTCGTGCGCTGTCCATTTTGATGCCGCTGGTGCTGCTAGTCTGTAAAACGTCTCAGGGCACATCAAAACCCACAGGTTCATGCAGAGAAAGCATTCTAGACGAAAACAAGCAGCAGGTAGATGTGTGCAAATCAGAATACCACGTAAGCAAACTCCATTGGGTTAGAAGACAACATGATGTATATGGGATAAGATCAAGGTCAAGGAATCGGGTAGGCAATGTGCGAGGTAAATAGGCTAAACCCACAAATAAGAAAAATATTTTCATTGAAAGTGAAGTTACCAGAGTATACAGGGCAAAGGGACAACAAAGAAGCCATCAATTAGGGCAGGGTCTTTTGTTCATTTTAGTTATCAATGATAAATTAATGGAAAAGTCTTTGTGTGTTAAGTGGGTACTTCTGGGAAGAGGCAGGTAAAATTTCTCATCGTAGGACTAGAAGTTCTATAAGGCAACCATGATAGGCTAATATGGTAGCTTTACTAACAGTATACTGTGGGAAAAACCAAAAGCTGCGTTAAGCAGTTGCTTTCAAAGGTTTGGCAACTAAACCTCAATAGAAGGTTTGAAGACAAAGATGCAAAAAGGAAAAAGATCATGCAAGAGGTGCTCAAATCACCTAAAAAGGCAACACTTACGTCCGTTCTGGATTTTGGTCGTGAAAATGGGCGGCGGCGCTCAGGCAGACTCATCTTCTGCGGGTCGACCTTCTTGATCGGTGGCTGCAAGAGAATTTTATTCTTTATGTTTGGTATTATCCTAGCTACTAAGGCAATGTCGTGCAAAAGAAGCAAATTTATACACAAAACCTTCAAAAAATCTATAAAAGATAAAGAAAACAACAAAAATAACTTCAACTGTTCTTATTTGATTTCGTTTCTAGAAAAAAAAATAAAGTCTCTTTTCAGAAGAAATAATACCTTTAGAAGAGTAAAAAATAGAAAGGGTACTTTTTACATTGTTCTTTGAGCTTTTCCTTGTTTTTAACATCATTATCTTGAGGAAAATTTTCACCTTCCCTTGTATTATCCTTTTCGTTATGTTGGAGACTATTGAAACTGGTAACTAAGTTTGCATCCAAACTTTTATACTCTTGTATAGTGTTCTTTGAATATTGGTTTTTGCGTCCGTCATGCTTTGGAGGTTCCTTAACAAAGATCTTAGATGGTCTAACCTATATTTGGAGGGGGGGGGGGGCCAAAAGGTAAGTTCTTTTACTTCCACCATTTAAGATTTTTTGCTCTACTGTTAGAGGGGATGCTGCTCATTGACAATTTGATTCACTTCGGAACGAAGTTCCCCTCGTAAATAACTAACGTTAGTTAAAACGGGCAAATTGCAGAATTAGTCGCAGGGATGTATATTCCTCCGTGGAGTCGCAAGTGAGGGCGAACGCACGCACGCGAGCGTCTCCGCCAGGCACAAGCCATCGCGCCCTCGTTGCGCCTACCCAGATTTCCGAGCGGGGTCCTCTGCATCCGAGGTTAACGAACCGCACGTGCGCGCCTGCAGCATGAATAAATCGGGCGATGCAAGCAATTATGCAACGCGCGGCACGATAATGAGCGATTTACGCGATTTCCACCCCCGCCAGCGGAACGGTTTTCGCGCGCGTAGGCTGGAATCTCTGCGGTGGAGCATCCAAAGTCCGGCTTTATTTCTCGCCTCGTTATCTAGCAGACATGTTTGTGATTTTTGCGACCGACAATGGTTCTATTGAGGCTGCTCTGGACTTTGCCGGCGATATAAATAAATTTTGTTTTGCGCAGACAATCGCGCCAAAAGCCACATCTTTGTGGTGCAGGAGCTTGCTATGATGCCAACAGTCTGTTCTTTCAGATCCCTTAGGTAGATGCATATCATCAAAGACAAAAAGGTGGCATACAGATATTGCAAAGAAGAAGAAGAAGTAATAATAGTAGGAGTAGAAGAAGAAGAACAAGAGCCAATGTCCTTAAGAAGGAAGTTTTGCCCTCTATCTGGTGAAAACAGAAAGCTCAAATATACTCGATAGTCTCATTTTGTGATGCACCTCAAAATAATCACCATAAATTGAAAAAAGACTATTTGGGCCTCTTCGATGATTACGCTTTACGACGATAGGCTTGCCGACAGTTTTTACGACTACAATATCAAGTTACGAGTTTTTACTATTATTAACTGTAAGATGATTGACTTTACAACGTCTACATTGTACGATGATAGTTTTTACAACAACAAACATTTAAAATTTCACGTTAAGATGATTTCACTTTAAGATGATTCCCTGTATGACAATCGCCTCTTCCATGATTACACTTTACGATGACAATATTTATAACTTAAATCTCAAATTACACCTTTTCACGACGTCTGACTTTAAGATGATTGTCTTTACGACAATCGGCTCTTCTATGATTACACTTTACGATAGGCTTTACGATGACAATTTTCATAACTTCAATCTCAAATTATACCTTGTTACGATGTCTGACTTTAAGATGATTGCCTTGACGACAATCGTCTCTTCGATGATTACTTTACGACGATAGGCTTTACGATGACAATTTTCATAACTTCAATCTCAAATTATACCTTGTTACAATGTCTGACTTTAAGATGATTGCCTTGACGACAATCGGCTCTTCCATGATTACTTTACGACGATAGGCTTTACGATGACAATTTTTATAATTTCAATCTCAAATTACACCTCTTTACGACGAATGACTTTAAGATGATTGCCTTTACAACAATCGGCTTTTCGATGATTACTTTACGACGATAGGCTTTACGATGACAATTTTTATAATTTCAATATCAAATTACACCTCTTTACGACGAATGACTTTAAGATGATTGCCTTTACGACAATCGGCTCTTCCATTGTTACACTTTACGATAGGCTTTACGATGACAATTTTTATAATTTCAATCTCAAATTACACCTCTTTACGACGACTGACTTTAAGATGATTGCCTTTACGACAATCGGCTCTTCCATTATTACACTTTACGATGACAATTTTTATAATTTCAATCTCAAATTACACCTTTTTACGACGACTGACCTTAAGATGATTGTCTTTACGACAAACGTCTCTTTTATGACTACGCTTTACGTCTAAAATTCAAATCATGAGTCTTTACGATTATTGAGTTTACAACTGCACTATAAAGCGAGTTCAACTAAAACCCATTTGGGCTGCCATAGTACGTTTCATCGTCCAAAGTTAGTGTGATAGGCAGTTGGAGACCTATAGATCCTTAGCAACCGATCGTGGTACAAAAATTCTGTTTGGATTATCAAATAAAAACAGAGCTTCTTATATATTTCGTGCTCGTGGAAGTCTAAAAGTACAATGAGAAGTGCGAAGTTCAACACCGGGACCAAAATTCAAGCTTCGTCAGTTGAGTCACCTTTGAGCACTAATGGAGCAACCCTGTCGAATACAAATTTCGGCCGGTCTGTTACCAAGAGCAAAATATGCAAGAGATTTGGCAATGGCCGCGAAATTTCGTAACTGCCGTAATCTTGAGCTGGCGGCGAAAATAATGGATCAATAACCTGGCGATCGATCGGCAGGCCCAAAAGTAAAGTAGCTGTCAAGATAAACGCGAAAACAATCGAATAGCGCGTCAATAAATAAAATTAATCATGGGAGCAGATAAGAATCTGCAATTGAAGCTTGGAAATATCTGAATATGAGCGGCTTGAAAAAACAAAACGGAAAATGGGGGAAACAAAGTCCTTCCATTCAAGTTAGCATGATTTTGGTTGATTCTTTTGAGAAAACAAGAGTTCACAATGGGTTTGGCTAGACGGGATTCGTTTGTTGTTCTTCTTTTAGCACATAAATTGGTAGCACCCCAATCTCATTTTTCTCAAAATTATTTCTTCCTATATTTGTGGCCTTTCTTCCCTTTGAATGTCCGTTCCATTTTAGACGTTCCTATTTTTCGAATTACCCTTCCCCCGATTGGACTACAAGCCTTTCTCCGTATCAACGTGAGTTAATCTTCATTTAGTACTCTATGATATATATGTAACATGTCATTTTGTGGTTCTCTTGTATGGTACTCTATCACCTTAACAAAATGAAAAAAAAGGAGATCATGTATTTTTCAGTCATTACCAAAAAACGATAGAAGCAACGAAGAAAATATGAGAAGTTGAACGTTGTGTTGGTATAGAAAATCGAAGTTTCAATAAAAAGTGTGTGAACTTATGGTTCGTCCTAGCATCTGCATTCTTTAATTTTTCCTAGAGTTATGGATAGGGCGTAAGAAAAGTCTCTGGAGTTCGCATCCAACTGGTAAATTGCTAAGAACGTTGAGTCGACTTGTTGGTTTTTCTCCGTGCTAATATTCTATTTGAGACTGTTCCTTATAAACATCTCTCTGCTTGCTCATTTTTATCAGTTCTATTAAAAATGTCTATCCCAATCTTCTCGATTTTCAGTTTTGTTTTCCTGTTTGAGAAATTGTGTGATTATTAGTTTGATTCCTCCTTTTATGCTTCACTTCTTTGCGAAGATGCTTAATTTTTTTAAAATAATTTTTGGTTGCAGCTTATTGATCAAGCTTATTTTCTAACTAAGGGCGGAACGCAGGAAAAGACGTATACACACTTTCAGTGAAGAATTTCGAGTGGAGTGTTTACCAAGACGCTTTCTATTTTTAAGTGTGTAAACATATTTTCGTAAGGTTTTGTCTGATGCGTGTGGAGTATTGGCACTCACATTAAATGTGAGAGACTATTACGAGATTCAGAAATGTTTGGTGCGGGGAGGGCCAAACGTATAGTTAGAGCAACATGTGGATACAATTAAAAACTGTCATCGTTTCTTCGATTACTTGATTATCTGGAGGTGAGCCAGCAAGGCGGTATATGAAAAGAACGCACGTAGCTTAAAGCAATTTAAGGCAATAATTCCCAATATTGCAGTTAGTACCGTAAAGTGGGGTGACTGTCCTTAAGACAATCGTCTCTTCTATGACAACATCGTGCAGCGATAGACTTTAGAACGACTGTATATGATATAAGCTTTCTAACAGGCCTTTAGACCCATAGCTTGGATATTCTTCTCCAGGCTATCTGGTATGACACTTGTATCCTCCACTCTTTAACCCCTTTTAGTTGTAGGTCTTTTTCAACCGCTTTGATCCATCTCTGCCTGGGTCTACTTCTTCTTCTTCTCCCATACTACTTGTTAGGCATTTTACTGATGTGGCCTAGTCATCTAATCCTTTGTCCTTTTATGTAGTTTGTTATATTCGTTTCTACAAACAGATTTGCAACTTCTTCATTACTTCTTTTCTCCCAAAACCATTTCTGCCCTTTTACCTCCAAATATTCTTCTGACTATCTTGTGCTTCCATATTTCCAACTTATCCCATTCGCTTTTGTTTAGGACCCACGTTTCACAGGCATATGTTACAGTTGGTCTTAGCACAGGTTTATATAGACGCACTTTTGTGTTTCGCGAAATTTCCTTAGAACTTAGCACTGCTCTTAACATACTCGCATTTCTATAACCTTTTATGAGTCTTGCCTCTATTTAATTCTCGTTCTTTCCGTCTTCTGTTATACTCGTACTGTTCTACTCTTTCCAGTTCTATTGTTTCTTGATTGTCTATCCATATCTCTACCATCTTTCCTTCCATCTTTCTTCTCACCCATTTCATGTATTTTGATTGTTCTACGTTTATTTATAGCCCCATTTTCCTTGCTTCTATTACTAAAGCTTTTGTTATTTTACATAACTCTTTTATTGATCTTACCATTAATAAGACATCGTCCGCGTATGCCATGCATTGGTGTGACTTATTTAGTATTTGTTCGATTTATTTTTGCTCGGTTTCTATATTTTGCAAGGCTATATTGAACAGTATCGTGGACATGGGGTCGCCTAGTCTCAGACCATTCTCTACGCAAAATTTTTGGGGTAATTTATTATTCACCCTCATCATACTAGTCAAGCGCTCTAAGGTCATTTTTGTTAATTTTATTAATTTACATAGGACTTTAATGGCTCCCAATACCTTGTATAGTTCATTCCCCAACAGTGCGTCATAGACCCCCTTAAAATCGATAAAAACTGCGTGTACATCTACCTTTTTCTCAGAACATTCTGTTTGGAGTTCTTTAAGCGTAAAGATTTGGTCTATAGTTGATTTGTTCTTTCGGAATCATACATCGACCAGAGCTATTCCTCTATAATTTTTACACTGAATTTTGTCCCCTTTTTTAAATAACGGTATTAATATTGCCTGGTGCCATTCTTCTACCGTGGTTTCAGCTTTCCACGCCTCCACTATTATTTCATTCAGTTGTGTTATCACACTCTCTCCCATACTTTATAAGTTCCGCATTGATGTTATTTTTCCCTGGTTTTTTCCTATTTTTCAATTTTTGAATTATCTTGCTTATTTCTTCTTTCGTTGGTTCTGCTATTTCTACTTCGTTATCTTCCACTATTCCCTCCCTTTCTTCTCCCACATCATTTTGGTTCAGCATCTCGTCAAAATATTCTTTCCATCTAGCTATTATCTTTTCCTCATCTCCTATTATTCTTTCTTCTTTGTCGTTGCATACCATAATCATTTGTGAGTACCCTTTTCTTGTTTTCTTCACCTCTTGGTACAAATTCCTTAGTTCCTTCTTTTGGTAACTTTCTTCTATCTTCCGTAGTTCTGCGTCTTGAAATTCTCTCTTATGTGTTCTCTGTCAATTTTTGCATTCCAATCCCCGATTTTGTATTAAAACTTCTTTTTTTTGGATTTTGTGATACACCTGTACTAGCTCTTCATAGAACTGGTCCTTACTGCCTCATCCTTCTCTTCTGTTGGAGTGTGCACAGTTATTAGATTTATCCTATTCTGACTCCCTTTTATTTTTAGCATCGATATTCTTTCCTATAACAGTTGAAAGTCTATTATATTCTGCTTCGTTTTCTTAGACACTACGAAACCCACGCCAAAAATGGTCTGGTTATTACCACTGTTAAGGAAAACACAATCTTCCAGTTCAATTATGTCCGACCCTCTTTGCTTCGTTTCTTGTACAACTAGAATGTCTATTTTATACCCTCTTAGTTTCATTTCCAGATTTTTTAGTGCTCCTTCAGACACGTACCCTGCACATTCCATGTTCCTATATTTATTGTTTCCCTTAATTTTTCCTCTCCTGTTCCACTGTTCGTTTCTTAGTTGTCGACTTCCGTATCTCTACCTTATTTTTTGGTATAAGTGGTAGGTACGTTCCATTTACCCCGCTTACTGCAGATAGTTTTCTTCTTTCACAAGCTGACAGTTCTCCTAATTGTTCCAGACATCTAAATAAAAATAAAGTTAAATTAACCAAATTATTGATTTAATAAAAATCAAAACGTTAATTGAAATTCTACATCTTTAGTCTCATTGTAATGTTAAGTAGTCTTGTGCTCACTGTGAATTGTTGCTGAAGTTTGTTAAGAGTAAGAAAGAGAACCCCCAATTTAGGAGATCACGTAGTTTAGGACTGGAATCTATACTTACACCAAGAGAGTAATGACGAATTTAAAGAGAAGATTATGCGCATGATGGAGATGCGACAATGCGTTAACGGTTCTCTGTATTCTACTATAACTCTCTTCGATTGGGTTTGCAACGCATTAAGAGGAGAACTCTCTGCTGCAGATAGTGGACCATTTGCAAACCGAATATTAATCTCTGGGGCGTTTTTTTTTTTTATTAGGGGAGCACAATCCAACCATTGGTATGCTGGCAAGTCACTCAAGATGGCACCCCTCTTTTTGAACAGTCTGCACCATCAAGTACCACAACGTAATCTCTTATGTTTTCTGACCGAGTCTTAAGTCAGATCTTGGCCTATAGAGTATGATGACGGACTTTGAGAGCTACGAGGATTACGTAGTCGACTACGTCTTTCCCTATTTTCAAGAGTTAACTTTGGTCCTTATGCCATAATTCCTTTTAGTTTAAACTTGGTTTAATTTTAATTCAAACACAACTAGTTTTCGTCATGTTAATAATTTTTTAATTTGAGTCGTAAAGAATGGTTGTCCTAAAGACGTGGACTACTAGAATCAGAACCAAATTATAAAAAAACGAATTTACTGGTTGGATCGGGAAAAATTGATTGAGTTTGCTATTCTTTGGTTTGGTCCCCAAAGGATTTAACGCATGTAAATATCTCATGACTGATTTTTCTGTCAGAACTGTCCGCAACTATGACCACCCTGAAGATATGATCTTTTTACAGTTGATCGCTTATAGTAGCTGCGATTAATTGCTCTGGTGCCAAAGGAACATTTTGGCCCCAGTTCCCTGCACTTTCCTTCCAACGGAAGTCTTGCGTCCCAGCAACAGCATTTCGAGCCGCTTGATGCGCTCAAAGTTCGCCGCGGCCGGGAGCATGCAGAAAGCTGCATGTAAACACGCCATTAGCTGTCTGTTTTCCGTTTCGCAACCGCTAATTAAAAACGTTATCGGTCACTTCCAATAAAGCGCCCTCATTAGCTCCACACTTTTGAAAGTTTAGTCTAGCAGGCCGATTGCGCTCCGGCGCATCCGTCTCGCGGATCGAAGTCCGATCGGACAAAAGGGCACGCGAACCCCCAATGATAACCGGATTTATGGCTGTTCCTGTTTACTGGTCGGCTGGAAGAGTCCACGGCTTCAAAAAGGGAAACCCAGCCCGCTTCCCTTGCAAATATCGATTGTGCCACCCCGCGCCACTTGCGGGTTCTTGTGATACAAATTATTCCAAATTATGTCATAAGGAAAATGAAAGTTTCCTTTGGTTGTGTCGTGACTGCTCGGCTCGACCTAGCGATGCAGGTTTCGGTGTCTGACTAACCCAAGTGGAGCTGGGGATGCTACGGGCGCAATGTTTACTCCAAAATGGGTCACAATTGAAGATAAACAAACATGAGGAGCCTTCGTGGAAGAAGCGGAATTCCACGGCCGTGACAAATGCGCCCGCCGGACAAAGTCCGGGTGTCGACATTACGATTATCCTGTCACGTTTAAGTCATGCTTGGCCCAGATTTATCCAAATGCGCGATTCACAGAAGCGGCTGCCTAAATTTAGGCAGACGATAGAGGTCGTCAGGCTACCGTTTAGAATTTTTCCTCGTGCTCTTCTACATTTTAGTCAAGATGTGGAAGACCACATTTTCGTGACTGACTAAAAATTTCTGACTATAAGTCAGTCGAAAAACGTCGACTTATATATTGAGCCGTTTTATGATCATCGCTGAAGACAACAAAAAAATATATATATATATAAAAAGTTTGAGTACTGTGATGAATCACAAAAATTACCAAAAAGGGCATAAAATATAGATCTTCTTTGTTTGTTGTCTTCTGTTTCGTTTCTGTCTAGTCTGGCCGTCATCTTCCATTTTCTGATATATAGGTCTATGTGATCCGTGTTTTCCAATTCTAAAGACAAAATCTGCTTTCTTATTATAAAAACCCATTTCGTTCAAGATCAATGTGTGGGCATCACATAAAGGTACAAACTTTAAACAAGAAAGAATTTGTCCATACTTTTCGTCTGGTCCTGGTTGTCATTTTTCAACTTGTGATGTTAATTATGAAATTAAGGACGACCTTATCTTCATGGTTTCGCTTAGCGGATTTTGAAAAAAAAAGCTAAATAAAGTTTGTTCCTTGCCTTTCCTTTTTCCCTTCTTTACTAGCAATCTTTTAGCTATGTTGGCCATTTTCTACGTTCTTCAATCCCCAGTCGCTTCTAAAACCTGCTAAAATATTACAGTAACTGTCGGAGATTCGTCTGCATTAGATTCAACAGCCGTAGCTTGTTTTTTACCTTTCCATTTTTCATAGTTGTACTTTGATTTGATCTTGAGACAATCGTGTCGGTAAAATTATTTCAAACGACTAAGATGAAGATAGACAAGGAAGCCAAGATTTCTTCGTAACCTTTGTCAAATGTGGGAATTTGAAAGAATCTCAAAAATAGCAAATCGGCCGACCCTAGGAAATCAGGCTTCTCTAGAAGATTGCACCAGGCGTGGCAAAAAGCCGGCTACCTAAGACTCGCCACGATTCTCGGAGTTCGGCGCGGTCGTGAGAGAAAGCTTCAGTGATCTTCTCGTCGCGTTGACGCGATGATTCTAGAATCAAGTGCGTAAGTATTTAAGCGTGTGCGAGGAACGGCTTCGGTTAGACACACTTCGTATGGTCTTTTGTCCTCCACTTGTCATCTTTCTAAGGTTTACATTTATCAAATTCAATAGTCGGGTTTTCTTTATTTTTACTTTGCCTTTCCGTTCTATTTGATTCGCAATTCTCCCTTGGACCAGAGAAAATCGTCAATTATCTCCATAAATGATATCGTTTTTGAGAAACTTAAATGACTACGCAAGGGTCAAACTTGACGTTTATCATGTGCTACTCACTCACTAAATCCCGCGTTGGCTTCGAATAAGGGGTAATAATGCATCTCTCTAAGGCGTGTTGCTTATTATATCAGAGATGGTGCGCGACAACCCGGCAGTGAAAGCGAACTATTAAAGCCTTAACCTTCCGGTTTGCTGGTTACGCTTCTACGTACTGTGTGGAGTTTCAACATTATTATTACTGTTATAGGGTTAAAGTTAAAGAAATACGATACCTTTCAGTAGTGACAAAAACATCGGGCGGAAAAATAAACTCACATCGTACGAAGTTTTTCCTTCGACACTCACATAAATCCGAATTTTAAGTATCTCTATGGTGAGTTTCTGAGTTGATCGTTAAATTAGACAAGCATTTCAAAATTTCGAAACTACATGAGGTTCTTAGATTCTTCCAGGAAGAAAATCAAAATAATAAATAAATAATCTCTTAAGGAGAAGATAATTATTATTTATTCCCTTTATCTCCGTAAAGGACGTAGTCCGACTTACAATTGTGACTCATCAAAAGCTGGAAATTCCCTTTGGGTTACTTTAAGTATTCATGTTGAGGTGATTCATGAAACTCCATATACCCTGTTAAGTGATGATCGGGACACTTTAAAAGGAAGGAAAATTAAGTAAAAAATCAGTTGCAGGTAAGATGTGGGTGCTTCTATGGACAGACGAGAAGATATGTAGTTGTATTGCACGTTTAAATTATTGATAATTACTAAATTTCTAAAATGTCTGAAATTCGCGAAATTTGTGCAAAGAAAAGTTTCTCTGATTGATTGGCTTTCGCGTAACAAAGCCCGAACAATCCGAGAAATTATGCAACTTGCAAAATTCCCGAAATTGCTCATAACTGCAAAGCTCGTAAAATGCCTGATATGTGAAATTCGCGAACTTCTTAAAATTCATAAAATTTGTGAAATTCATGAAAATCGTAGGGCTGGGGGTCTTGTGTCTTCCATTGCTTAAACAGATCACACTCTGCTGAGTGCTGTGTTTTGTGTATTTGATTAAGTGGCAGTTGTCGGAGAGATTAAGTCCTTAAAATATGGCTGAAATTTCGCGAAATGCTTGAAATTTGCGAATTTTCATAAACTGTCCGGTTAGGGGGTTGGTTTGGCCCCAGCAAGGAAACCTGGACTTACTTTCCTTAAACACGCTGTAAAAATAAAGTCGATTTTTTATGCGTGAAGCTCAAACAAAAAATTTCACTCAAATGCTTAGTCAACTAATAATTTTACTAATCATTTCGTTGGTGGGAGGAGGGGAAGTCAAGGCGAGTTATACTAAGTCTTTCCTTCATTATTCGCGTAAATTCTAATTTAATGATTCTCTATGATGAGCTTCCAAGTTGAATATTTTGAAGTTTCAAACTGCATGAGGTTCTTAGGTGTGACCAATTTTTTCAGGAGGAAAGTCAGGGTAAATAAGGAGAAGATTACTTTAAATATTCATTTTGGGATAACAGATGAAACTGTATATACGAGGGAAATCCAAAAAATGAGTGAAAAATCTGTTGCGGGTGAGGAGTGAGTGTGTCTACGGAATAACGGGTGGCTGTATATATCTCGAGTACATAAGGAAATCTGCGAAATTCGTGAAATTACTGATAATTGGTAAAATACGGATAGAGTTCCTAAAATGTGCGAAATTCGCGAAATTTGCAAAATTTGTGCAAACCGTTTTACTGTATTTTTACGTTGAAAACTTCAATTCAAACACGTGTAACCTTCACAATCGGGAAGGAACGTTGCGAACTTGAAGTTATCACCAGTAAACCTACATACACGCAAATGTACTTGTAGATTCTGTGTTTTACACGTTATGATTACATAATGTACTTTAGCGACCCTTGGCCTTGCATCAAGCTCTAAAGAGCATTTTTGACTAAATTCAGCCGGATAGAAGAAGAAAAGGTAACGGCCCCGACCAAATTTGCCTTATCTGCGAGGGAACCTTTGCACCTTACTACGTAGTTCTGTCGAGCACTCGGTCCTTGACAGATGAAATCCGTTATTCAACAGCGTTATCGCGTAGAGCTCTGGAATATTTGCACTGTCTGGGGCATTCGATGGGCTAATTAAGTTATTTTGTCGATAACTTTTCTCTGGCTCATGAAAACTTTCCGGGGCGTTTCAGCAACAACATCGGTGCTTTGTGCTTGGTTATCGGCGCAAAACATTTCAGCAGTGCCGTTAATTGGCCATTTCAGATCACCAAGAACGCCGAGTTCATCACGTAGCCGAAACGTGCAGCGGGGGCAAAAGAACAGGGTTTTCTCGAACGAAATCCTAGATAGCGGTAGCTGGAAGATAATGAGGTTTGCTTTCAGTCTCGCTACGTGACATTTTCGGCAACGCCTATGCGTAGTGCTGAAGCAGGGCACGGGCAAACTTAGCGAGGATGTTTGTCAACAAGATATAAACAATTCAGGTGTAAATATTTAGACTGCGATAAGCACCAAAGTCCCGCTCTAAAAACGGTGACTTCTTTTATGAGGGCATTATCAGTGCAAAAGTGACTGGTTTCGCGCAATAAAAGTTTGTTGAGTTTGATGAAGTTATCAGGCGTTATCGCGCTGTACTCGAATTTTCGCACGAAAGCACTCCGTCTGAAAAGCGTCGGCCGGTGAATGATCCTTGGACACGTGAGTGTCGGAAGGACTTCGAATTGAGACTACCAAGCGTCACTAGGTGCAAGAAGCGGCGGTGCTTGCAAGGGGTGCGTCACTTACTCTCGGCATAGCCAACTCGGGGGCTCCAGCAGGAAGCGGCGGTCGTCGCGGCGGAGATGCGTCGCGCGGGAACGCTCGCGGTGCAGTGCCGAAGATTACGGCTTCTGCCGAGGGGATGTAAATGGGGGCACGCGAGCCCGCCGGGAGGCACCCCAACATCCCCCACGTTCACGCAAATTACTCGCCGGTGCGTGGTTGTATAACAGGTAGTCGGAAGGAGGGGGGAGGGCACGGTAGCCCTTCGCTCAATTAAATGGTTGCTACTTTATTGAAACACGAACTCTCCTCTATATAAATTAATATGGTAATTGTTTAGCATCTTGTCGCACTCGAAGCAATAACCTTATAAATATGATTGTAGCCCGATAATGTTCGTTATCACTCAAGGAACTGGTAAATTTAATATCTGTTAGATTGTTGTATGTCAAAATTGTTAAAAACATTCAGAAATACTGAACTTCAAAAGGTTATAGTGAGGGTTGTAGGAGTTGTAGACGAGCTACGGGAGATTAAATGCTCTGAGTGACAACGAACATTCTCAGGTGCGTCAAAGAACTAAACAACCGTGTGGCGCAGGTGGTTCAACATATCTGAAGGTATCAACCCTTACAACAATTCGAAGAAGACAATTTCTTACAGAACCTGCAAGAATGGATTCCACCGGATTAAGAGTGAAAATTTTGACCTACATGGTACCGAAGATTATGGACAGGCAGATGAAGTCGAAGATGGGGAACTGAAGCAACTTTTGGAAGAGAATTGCTATCGCTGACTCGAAATAACATCTCCAGCCCTTTGTAAACGTCTCTACAAGCTAGAGAGAATAGAAACTGTGGCATTACTATTTCGTGCTTCTCCAAATTCAATGGAATGAAAATCGTAGGTTTATCCGGCTGGACTGTCGACCAGCACCATACAACCGAATATTCAGGAGAAGATACTGCTGTATAGTGGCATTCACGAGGTGCCGTAGAAAGCTACGATGTTGTTGGGAGATTGTATCACACGCGACGTACTCGCCAGACTTCGTCCCTTCACATACCTGCCACATTATTTAGGTCGAGAAAAGTTAGTGAGTTCATTAACTCCAAACCCTATATTTTTCCAAAATGGCACTCTGAATGAATTTTTCATAAATTAACAACACAATTCCGTAAAAAAAGTCTTTCATATTGATTTCCTCTTCTAAATTGTACATACGTATCATGCCATTTGGTAATCCAATGTTTAAGGCGCTCGGTTGCAGTGTGGACGGATTTGGGTTCTTCACTGGGCTCCAGATGTGGAAACCTTGATCTCCTAGTTCGCAGGCTATACCCCTTAGCGGAGTGTAAAGCATAATAATCCACTTATGAGTGTTGTATCAGAGACTCATCAATAGTTTTTCATCTTTTCATACCTTTGTATTGGTTTCACTTTTTCCGCTGATTCCCTTAGTTTAGGTGCGGATCAGGACTACATCCTGATTGTTGGTTTTAGATAATATTTATTCTCTATGTACTTCTTTCTTAATACATTTATTTTTATCCTAGAAAATGTACATTGAAACAACAGAAAAGTCAATAGTCATCTTTAGAGCATTCTTATCTATTTTCCCCAAAATTTCTTGCAATTCGATTTCTACTTCTTACTTGAACTTTTCCTTTCTTTAATTATTTGACTTACGCATTCTTACCTTTGAAGGGCAAAAATGAGGGGTTAATCGACCCCAAGGCACTCCTGCAGAACCACTTTGTGGTCATGAAGACGAAAGATTATTATGCTGACTTATGTGTTAAGTATCATCATTCGGCAAATCATCGGTTTGGGGAAACCTACCGTCTCGATTATTTGTTTGAGAAAAGCCTTCATAGAGGTCCTATCCGCTTCACCACCAATCCCGTCCGTATTGGAAAAGAACGAGATCAATCCCAGAAGTTAAAAGATATGCTCTAAGGGAACCACTAGGGGTGACAGTAATTAAAACACGATAAGCAGCACAAGTAAAAAACGTAAATTGTTAAAGTCAAGGGCGTTCGGAGTGCTCAATTATCTATGGATCTTAAACACCAGCAAATATACAAAAGATTTACCGCAAAAGTCACGATAGAGGTTCTCCACGTTAAAACACTTTCCAATTCTACTCATACATAGGAAGAACGAACTTATTCCCACTAGTACTGACAAATCTGAGATCTTCGCTAACTGTCTGGTGTCGTAGGCTCGTTCCCGATTACATCGATACCAACTTTGACCACCTGAACCATCTTTTCTATTATTCAGATCACAACTAAGCTCATTGGCATAATAAAAAAAGAAACCTATCTCCAAAGTTAAAAAATAGGATCCTATTCTATGCCGTAATGAAAAGCAAGAGCACCAAAGTTTAATTAACGAAATCAAGATCATATGGGACTTATTATAATTCAAAACTATTGAGCATCGTCACAATTGTAGAGAGCACAAGTTAGAAATCCTAGACATAACTAACTCATCCTAAAGGTTCAGCAACATATTCCATAATTACCTTCCTTCTAAATTAAGAGTGGACTTGCGCACAACGTGTACTAAGGAGATATCTTCCATATAATGTAAGCAGTGAAGCCGTAAAGACTCCCAAAACCTGATGCCTTATTGTTCTAGTCAATGCTGCCGTTTGCCCCTACCATTTCTTGAGACCTTCTTTCTAGACTATCAATCTTTTATTGACTATGGGAAATTTTTGAGGAGCACATTATACAAAAACATCCGAGAACAGCTGTCATAGATCTTCAACTAATCCTGGAAGGTCAATTCGGCTTCTGCCCTGGCCATTCGGGTGAAATCCATGGAAGGCTTTACAAAAAAGAAATCACCAGGAAATCTTCCTTGACGTGGCCAAGATGTGCCACAAACTCGTCCTCAAGATGGTTTCAACGCCCCACTACTCCCCTTCCCCTGTCAATGTTTCAATAAATCAAGAGCAAACATTTCTTTTGAGCTCTACTCTGACCTTTCAACGATGTATTTGAGCATCATACACATAAGTTTGAACATTTTTGGAGTATTACGACATTGATAAATTTTTGTACAAATACCTTATGTAGGTTCTAAAGGTAAATTTTTATCAATATTCTTTTTCAATAGATTTTATGGCGTGATCATCTGAACACGGCGGTTGGAAATACTATCTTATGGGTAAAACTTGGTTGGGGATGACCCATGCCTTCTCAGGTTGACGAACTTTTGATCTATACAAGATAATTTCGGAGGCATGGGGTAGTAGAAAAATTTTGCAATATGACATAAGCCATAGTGGCACGACCATGTTCAGGTGGTATCGATAATTTCAGTCTGGAACACTCTTCTACATCGCTAACATTAGGAAGATATTTCATTCCAACAGGGTTGTGACTTATCACCAAATAGAAGATTTGTTTAAATATCCCTGTAACGATAATTCATACCATTGAGCACTACCACTTCTAAGCGAGAAGAGTTTGTTCTCTTTCCTCTTTCTTTTAATATCCTGTCAACGCCTTTTTTAATTTGTTCTTTATAAATTTCGTGTATATTTTTAATATATCTGATGTTAAACATAAAGCACCTAATTTTCACATTCACTGGTGCTTCCTTAACCAATGAGCAGATGGCGCAATGCTTTTCGTGGTGTCATAAAATGTTAGAAAAATTTGACGATAAAATTGTTATGTCAAAACCCAGCTCTACTTTTATGACTTGCCCACTAAAACCCAAAACAATTTTTTTCATGACAAGGATCTTCAAATGGCATGGAAAGATGAATATATTCAAATAAGAAGAGTTAGCCCAACTATTGGCTTCGAAGGCTGCAAAAGGTCATGGAGGGTGGCAAAAATATTTTAAAAGATACAAAACCTCCCTCCCTAGTACTCCATGTATTTCTATATAGAGAAAGTTTTAGGAACGACGCAAGTACCAAGTGTACTGAAGCAATTTATTGAGGAAAATGACGAACATAAATATAAGAAAGGGTGTGCAGTATAATCTAAACTAAAGGTAGATTAAAATGAAGAAGAAATATCGCAGAAAATGAGAAGTACTAAAATAATTTAAAGAGAATTAAGAAAACCTTCAAGAGCTAGCGGAACCAAAAATCAATATTAATGGATTATAAAGTAGATAATCAAGAGAGGAAGGCAAATTGAGAAAGGGGGATACGTGGAAGTGCTTAAAACCAATAAGAAAATGGTCAGATCACTACAATTTAAGTATAGCAACAGACAGGATATAAAAGCAAACAAAATGTTGGGACTGAAAAGTGATGTAAGATATAAAAAATAGTCAAAGTGAGGAAACACAAAATTTAAAAGAAGTACTTAAAGAGAAGAATCAAAAATGAAAAAAGAAAAGAGAAAAGTCCAAATCAAGAATATACACACGAGAAACTAAACCAGAAAAACGCACTAGTTAGCTGAAGCATTAGAACTTAATAATAAAGAGGGAATTAAAATAAAAGTAAGAAACAGTTATATAATAAAAAATAACACCTTAATCGGAAAAAGAGAAGCAAAAAATGAAACAAAATTGAGAATATAGAAAACGGTGTACCTCTCAACTATAATGTACGGTACAGAGCTAGACAATGATGGACGCGATGCTGACTTTAATGGCAACAGAAATGAAATATTTGAGAAGGATAACTGTTAACACATGAAAAGATAAATGCAAAATATAACAATAAAAGAGAGGCTAAAATAGCAAGCAGTAGTAATGAAAATAGAGAAACGGCATTTACAATGGGTGGAATAATACGGACGATGGAAGGGGATAAACTTCCTAATATAGTAATAGAAAGGGGGTGGAACGAGGAAGACCAAGAGGTGCTCCAAGGAGAAAATAGGAAGAAAATGTGCAAAATATAGTGCAAGGATTGGCGGAAGTGAAAAGGATGGCGAAAAATAGAAACGACACGCTAGAGGTACAGAATGTATGAAATTACTCACGCGGCTATAGTGTGCTTGGGTAACTATAATTTTGTGCCTAATGCGGAATGTAGCAAAAAACAGAAAAACAAACTAAAACTTCAAGAAAAAATTATAAAAGTATAGTAATCTTCATTGAGCACAATTGAAAATTGGAAAGTACAGTTTGGTAAGTTACCCGCACCGCGGAAATTTAGCAACTGAAGTCGCAACAAAATGCGAAAAGGGCGAAGAGCCGCTAGACGCGGACGACAAAGGGCTTTGGCGATGTGTTCGACGACACACCTAATATTTTACGTATCGGCAGCTCCACAATAGACCTCATTGTTGATATTGTATCTAACTAATTCTGGAGTTCAAAGACCACGCCAACTTTTAGACACAATGAGGCTTTCAAGATTAATGTGCGGACGCCGTTACAACAGCCCTTTCAAAAGCGATATCATCAATCGCTATCTAATAATGACTTGCTACCGAAAATTTAATAAAAAATATTTTCTATCTTAAAACAATTTTTAAACGACAAAATCGACAAAAGTGCTGGCGTCCTACTACTAACGGAAGAATTGCTTATGGACTTACCTAGCATGTGTAGAGCAAAACTGATGAGTGATTACTTTATATTGCACCCCTTAAAAATAAAGCCCGGCCACTGGTGGTGGTAAGGTCGATATTATATTTCCTTCCCCATGCCGTTTAGGTGTGGGCTGTTAGGGCGGCCCCGCTTTCTGGCAAAACCGCAGCATGCAACGTGTCACTGTGGATATCAAAGTAAATCCGAGAGTTAGAGAAAGAAAAAGAGGGCCGCACTACATTCTAATTGATTGATGACTTTTTGGAGGTTTTTCGCATTAAAATTACGTGCAACACCCTCGTATTTACTTCCTTTTATAAGAGAAAGTTTGTGTCTTGTTTCACCCTAGGTCAATAATCATTCTCTTTATTTACGCGGAATGGTCAATTTAAAATTGTAAAACACCACATAAGCTGATGAATCTCATTATTTATTCAATAATGCGCTATCATTGCATAATGTGCAAGATACATGTATAACATAATATCATAATAATCTCCTCCCACTCACACACAAAAAGGAAAAGTGGATATTAAAATTAATTGAAAACCTAAATTGCTAATACGTGTTCTGTTCTAAAAGTATAGAGCTATAATAATATAATAATGGTAAGGCTCTCATATGTTCGCTCTCTTTGCCAGATCGTCGCACACCATCTCTGATGCGGGGCGATGTGGTAAGCACCGAGCTTTAGACGACCGCCATTATTACTCCTTGTTCGAAATGAACGCAGGTACTGAATTATTTTTAGTGACTGAGTAGGCCACTCGCTAGGTCATCAGAGTGCTCCGGGAACGGAAACCGGGTCCGTCCCCACCGCAGCCCGCGCATAAACCACTGGACCACGCTGGCGCTAGTATAAAGCTATACAATACAAAAATTATATTATAACGATGGTGAGACTCGAAATGAACGCAGTTTTTAGTGATTGGGTAGGTCACCCGTCAGGCATCTGAGCCCCAGAAATAAACCCGGGTCCATCCGCACCGCAGACATGCGCATCAACCGCGCGGCCACGCTGACTTAAAAAAAAAACATGTTAATATTGAAAACTTTCGGCTAAACAGTGGGGAGCTCACGGGATGTGTCAGCAATCGCGTTCAATAGCACTCTAAAATTAGTAAATTTTTAGTTTTTTCTCAAAGAGAAGTGTGAAGAGATAAACAGGTGACAGAAAGGACAACGTTATCTAAACTTAGAATTTGGAGTGATTTATAGAAATTCAAACAACAGAGTTAAAAGCGACGTTGCTAAATGTTAATTTTGAACCAAATTTTGAAGTAAAATGGACGAGTGGGAAAGGCAACCAAATAAAGAGAATAAAAAGTCTACACACCCTGAAAATATAGTGATAAAGAATATAAGTTTGAAGCTGAACTAGGGGCTTTTAAGCGAAGCAAAGTAAGACTGAGATACCCTACCGGAATAGTAAATAAAAACACATCAGAGAACTTAAACAGGAAAACATAGAGAAACTATATAAATTGATAAGAGAAATGGGCAAAGAGATGAAAGAAATAAAAGCAGAAATTCAAAGCATAAGAAATGAGACAATAAGCAACAACAAAACAGTTGAGAAATATGGAGAATTAATTGGTGTAATCAAAGATGAATTAATCCAGAAAGAAGTTGAATGGAATGAGGAAAAGGCAAAACTATGCAAGAAAGTAGAGAACCTAAAAACCAAGTTAGAAAAGCAGGAGAAAGAAAGTGAGAGGACCAATATTATAATAAAAAGGTGGGAACAAAAAAGCACCAGTAATGCCGGAGAAAAAGTAGAAAATTCCTTACAGGACAATATACAAGTGAGCGCAAAGGTAAAAAAGGCGTTCACCCTAGGCAAGGAAAATAATAGTTGCAGAAATAGCATCGTTTACTGAAAAGCTAGAAATCATGAAGGACAAAGCCAAGAAGTAATAAGATTTATATAGAAAACGATTTAACCAAAGAAGAACAGTTGATACAGACAGCAATTAAAAATGTAGCAATGGAAGAAAAGGACAAAGGAAGGAAGAGTACTTGAAACTCAAAAGAAGAGCAGAACAGTCCACAAAACATGACTATAAAAATGGAAATAAATAGGAATGACAATGGCAAAAGATATACAGGAACACAAAAAGACGCTACAAGTAATAAACAAAAAACAAACAACACTCAAACAATCGCAAAAGAAAAAGACCAAACACAAAAGAAATTGAAATTAAGTACAAGTAGTAGAAGAGGTGTAAATAGCAAAGAGGGGAAATCAATCGAAAATCTAAGGAATGCAAATTATTTAGCTGTAGCCATTACTAAGACTAAGAGACAAAGTAAAGGAATGCAAAGATGAAAGCTTACTAATATCTGGAGGAGTTGAGAAAAAAAAACATTAGGCACGTCTAGTAAAAGTGAAAAACATAAAATGAATACAGAACTGGGATATGATAAATGAAAGAACAATGAAAGCAAAAAAAACAAGCAATACAGACACAGCTATAAAATACAATTGAAAATTGGTAGGTAGTCTAATTGCACTAAACGACTTTAACTGAAGAGTGAAAAGAATGCAAAGAAAAGAGAGGGAAAGGGAAGGAATGATAACGGTAGAAGGCTAATTGAGTTTTGTATTGATAACGATCTGGTTGTCATCAATGCATCTTACAGCCATGAGCAAACATTAAATAGCAAGGGAAGTACCACTACTAAATGAAGAATCCATCAGAGTTTATGTAATTGTACCTAGAGAAGATAAAAAAAGATGAATGATGTGAGAATTATAGGAGACATGAAATCGGCAGCGACTATTTCCTTCTGGAAGCTACATGCGAGCATAGGATGAAGGAACAAAATATAAAAGAAGATAAGAAAACTAATACTAGAAAGAGAATAAGAAAATATAAATTAACGGAATCACAGATCAAACAAACGTAAGTAGAATTAACAGAAAAAGAATTTGAGGCAAGCGATAGAATAAAAAAGAGTCTGTCATATAAATAATTAACGGAAGGTATTCAAAGATATTATAAAGCAAGAGTCAATAAAACCATGCAAAAACAAAGAGAATGCTGGAACGAATACATCAAGGAAGAACAAGGAGAAGAAAGTGATGATACAAGAAGCCAAACAGAAACCTGGGAGAAAGTAGTAAAAACAACCTAAAGCTATTCTGTTACAAAATTAAAGAATATGAGAAACAAGAAGGATATACAATTACTATCATTGGTGTGCACAGCACTAAAAGTATACAAAAAATAATAGAAAAGAAACTTAGAGAAGGAACTACCAAATGCGCAAAGTGGATTCAGACCAGCCCATAGCACACGAGAGCATATATTTACCCTTCAACAAATAATTGAAAAGGTAATACCAAAAGACGAAACAATTGTCATCGATTTCATCAATATGAAAAAGGCTTCAGGTAGAGTTAGCAGAAAAGGAATATGGAAGAACCCAATGAGTAAAAGAGTAGACAACGATCTTCTAGAAACAATTAAAAGCTTATATAATGTCACGGTCAACCTATTAAGAGCTCAAAATAGACCTCAAACGCATTTGAAAACTGAAATGGCGTAAGAAAAGGGTGGGGGTGTTGAGCCCGCTACTTTTTATATGCGTACTAGATGAAGTTATAAAAGCATGTGGATTAAAACAAAAAGCTATCTAATAGGATACAAAAACTTGAATACATTAAGTAAGGAAAAAAATATTAAAAAATCAAAAGTAATGGCAATCTCCAACAAAAACGTCAACTGAAAGGTAGAAATTAAAGGAAAAGCTATGCAACGAGATGAAACACACAAACATCTGGGCAGAATAATCAACAGTGAAGGAACACAAGAGGATAAAATAGGGAATAGAATTAAATTGGCAACTCGGGCATAAAAAACTATTAGAAGAAGTTTCCTCAACAAAACGGAGATAATAGGACTAAAACGACAGTATGCCAAACAATATATGCTTCACCTATGGGACAGAAAACTGGATATTAAATGAAACTTGGTCAAGTCGACTACAAGCTACCGAAACGGAATACTTAAGAACAGTGATAGGGGTTAATATAATGGATAAAAGCGAAATAAAAACATTAGGAGGGAACTAATGACGGTACCACTAAAAGAAAAAATCGATAGACAGTAGTTAAAGTTGGCAAGACACATGATAAGGAAAGACAAGTGAACATGGTCTGAGAGACAAGAAAAGGAAGGAAAACCGCAGAGGAAGACCAAAGAAATCCTGGAATACTAGAGAAAGGGAAAAATGTGACAGGACGCAAATAGAAAATTTGAATCGGCATAAACTATACAAGGTAAAAGTATTATTACTTCGACACCTACGGTAATAAGAGGAAATTGATCATGATGATGATGATTGTGTATTTTCGGGACAGACCTTGTACATATATGTCACTCTAGTAGTGTCCAAGTACATTAGAGAACTTCGTTCTGGTTTCTATTTGGATTCAGTATGCAGCTCATAGTTGGAATTGACTCCAATGCGTAACATGTTCTTTAATTTTATTTGTCATTATTACAATGATTTGGATATGTAAGGTTTGCTAAAGAGGTTCGGTAAATGGGCCAATATTTGAACGTTAAGAAAAACCAAATGCGCGGGCATGCACATGGACAACTAAAAACACTTCAAGACTTCATGTGACCGTCAGGATAAACCTGTTACAGGTGGTCGAACGTAGTCAGAGAGAGTGGTAGGGCCACAATGCAATAGAGCAATGAGTAAACATCATTCTACTACAATTTGGGACAAGTGTAAGGATCGGAAACTGTACGCAAAAGTCTTTAGGAGGATGTGAACTGACTCGAACATTAATGGCGGAGGAAGCTGACGAACAGCGATTCTTGCGATCAATTCCTAAAAAAAACATTGCTAATCTTAAAAGCTAATAAAGGTAGTTATCTACATCATCTGTTTTGTTTGTTTTATTCTTAGACACAGAACATATTGGATAAAGGGAACAAAGCAATCCTTAACACAAAACTCGTAAAAAGATTATTATTCACGGTATATGTCTGAGGAACCATTACTCTCTATAATAAACATATACCAATAGAGAGATATACAAGCAGGATTTGCAAACCAACATCACAGTCATCAAAATTTAATCACAAATAGTACGCACATTTAGTTAACATCTATCTGCACAACTGTAAGAAGCTATCCTATCCTTGTCCTGATAGATAGTCAAACTGCAAAGAAGTCCTAGCTAGTTATCAGATCAATTTAAACTGTTTTTCGGATACCTGCAGAACCTTAAAACCTTTGAAAACCACAAGAGACTTACTCTTATAAAGCTACCAAGGTACAAGCAAACGGAAAAAACAATGTACTAGCAGAAAGGGAACAAAAATCACTTTTACTAATTCTGAGTCAGTCTTTGGAGTAACCAAACTTCGGTTTGGAGTTGAGTAAAACACTGGATATAAATGTTACAAACCACCATGGGTGCTTATAGGAAAGATCAGATTTTTAGACTGTAATGAAGAAGATGATTGACACATTATCAACGCTTTCCTTCGGTGGGGACATTCATTTCTTTGAGCGGTCTTTTAAAAGGCGCCAATTTGAAAAGACCTGATGAAAATGCTGTCTAGCCTGATAAAGACTACAAACCTTGGATAAGCAGTACAATAAATTTTAAGGGCGTAGTGCTAGTAGTTCTCAATACCTTCTCACCATTCACCCTAAAAAAATAATGACGTCTGCACTTTGATAGCCAGATGTTGTTGGCAGTCGTGCCTTGGAGAAAACCATCTTTGACTAATATTAATTTATAAAAAGTTTTGTATAGCACTAATTTGTTTCTGTGTAAAAACTTCGGTATGATCCTTTCAATTGAATATTAGAAATATATTTTAAAGATTCGTAGCATTGACATTTGATTTAGCCTCTATTCGAAAAATGAAAGTAACATGTATAGAGCGACATTATTTATATCAAAGTGGAATAATGTAGCAATTTCGAATACCAGAAAAATTGTGCAGCAATTGCTCTTTGTAAACAGAATTAACTTTTTATTTTTTATTTCAATTGAACCTCATAAGAGTCGTTCTATACACTACTACCTGATTATCAGACCACATATTCGTGTATACCAAATCAATATAGAAGGCATAAAACGAGCCAAATGCGAAGTCCTCGGCAAATTCTTACTAGGAAAGAAAGTCGACATTCTCTCACTGAAGGGAACCTATGCAGCATACGACCATCGGATATGAAAGAGAGGTAGGTAACATATTAGGGTATAACAAAATGGCATTGCGACATACACTAAGAACGGACTGAACATCCTCTCTGTAGTCTATTCCTTCGTCACCCCGGAGAATCTCTTTTCTGCTGTTAAGACACTTAACTTTACCATTGACAACACATACAAGCAATCAAACGCCGATTGGTCCAATATAATGTTTTCAAAATTTGAAAATCCTGCTCTGTAAATAGGAAACTTCAACAATGGTGCTTGCTGACTTAGAACAAAAATCCCTAAACTCTCTAAATGACGCTAGGGTAATAAAATAAAAAAAAAACTGCCAAGGACCTCAATTTCACTTAGAGTAGTAGAACAGCATGAAAGCTTCGAAATTTTGAAGCAACCCCTAAAACTAAGGGCAATAATAACCCACCTAATCCAAAGTCCATTGTGGTCAGAATAACGTCGCACACTAGATCTGAGATGCCCAAATAACTTAAGAAATAAACCAGAGAAAAACTCGTCCGAATAAGTCGTAACCATTATCAAAACTTGCCAATATCACAACCAAATACTATTGATGAACTGGTTATAGGGGGCAAAGCAGTAATATACTTGAAGGCTGTAGGTTTAGATAAGATATACCCAGAATTCATAAAAAAGCTAAATTCTGACTATTAAACTTCTAAATGGCATCATACGAACGAATAAATTACCACGGACATTCAGGAAGAGTAAAATCATAACTGTTTTTAAATAAAGTAAAACCCTAAAAGAACTATCCACCGATTCCCCTTCTAAATGTCTATAAAATCTTCGAAAGAATCCTGCATAACCACCTGATGACACTAGTGCAGATTCGAATTCCAAAAGACCAAGCTAGCTATATATCTGGCTTTATCCCTAAACACTTACATTAAAGGTGGACTTCAGAACTACTAACATACAACTTAAATACTACGTCACACACATTCATGAATTCTCAGCGAGACTCAAACACGCCCGCGCGCTGGGTTCCCATAGAGAGGAACAATGCTCGTGACCATTCTGGTTAAATCTGAGAAAAATGAGATTCTAGCGCCCCACGTGGGAGCATGGCCTGCAAACTGAGAGGTTGAGGCTTTCGTAGCTTCATCCTCAATGCTACGTCGTCGCGTCTTGTTCGAAGTGAACGCAGGTCTTTAATTATTTTTAGTGGCCAAGCAGGTTACTCACCAGGCATTTAAGCTTCAACCTCTCAGCTATAATAGAACTACTTATTCTAATTATTGCAGAAGTGTACCAAATACGAATAATCTAGAAAAGTGATTCAATGTCTAAATGGACCTAACATATTTAGCAGACTACGTGATTTATAAAAGACAAAGCAGCGGTTTCAGTGTTGTTAGTTTGATTGTCGCTTGACCATAGTTATACTATTTTAATGCGACAAAATTATCGCAAACAACAAAAACATCAGGTCTATGGAGCAAGTTTTTACTCAACGCCATCTTTGATCATCCCCCAGTAATATTTTCAGATGGACTTTTAGTATGTTATCTAGGTGGATATGGGAATGATTTCGGGAAAACTTGGATGCGTGACCAAACGTGGCTTGGGCAGTAAAGGCGTCGGAGTAAAAAATACAAAGCTACTGTCCTACAAGACAAAGATGTGGACGCTCCTGAATGATAGTCTCCGGTGCTTTGTGATGTAAGTTTAAGCATTAACTATGGATTTTCGAAAGTGAGAACAAATTCGCCCTATGATCAGGCAGAGTGAAGCGGTTAGGTCTTTCGTATAGTCATAGAGCCAAGGAACATAGACGTGGACCCAAGATTGTATTGGTGGATGAAAAAAGATGAGGTAGATGTGGTACGCCAATAAATAGTGAAGTGGCGGTTGTTATCAAAAGTACTGGAAGTCAAAAAGAGAAACTAACAATTTAAATAAAGACCCAAACCCGAGCTTCCAATCTTGAATTACTCTTGCAATGGCTGCATCGTATGCTCATCAAAATCCAACAACAAAATTACAGATGAGCTTAGACGACTTGGAAGAAAGACGTATCTTCGTATCAGGAAACATCTTCCCGGACTGTCATATTGGATCTTATCAAAAGTTTTTTGATTTTATTAACGGAACAACACAATCGAAAGAAAACCTTTTCACCAACAAAGTCGATTACAAAGTCTTCACTAGGTTAGAACACTGGAAGTTCAACCACATTCGTGAACTCGTCATCTACATAAAAGGCTCAAAGAACAGATAAAGACAAGATAAACTTTGATCAAACTTAAAAACTGCCAAACAAAGAGCTTTAATCTCTTTTCAAAGTCAACATCGACTGTATAAATTGGTTGAATCACGTATTCTTCTAGTGCATTGTGATGTATGTTGCCCGTAGTTTTTTAACACAAATGAATATAGCAACGCAATTTGAAGCGAATTTATCTATCATAGTCCTTGTCAGTACGACTGCTGTCAATGCCTAAACTTCTTCGGCGATGCTTGCTTTCAAGGCGTTTATGATGCATGGTTTATTGTGATAAAGCATGCGGTGGCCAAAATCTTGTAAAGGTAACAAAATCACTGAAAAATAATTCGATTTCGGCCCGGCTGGCGTGTGATGTGTAGGAGGTCGCTCCATCTTGTTGGAAGTGCTCGGTAAAAAGTCGCTTGTCGTACAATTGATTGGAGACTTCCATATATGCAGCTATTGCGTTTGTATTGAATAAGATAGAAGACCTTATATAAATTTTTTAATAAAGAAGTTGTTCGTGTATAAAATGGCGGGCTTAGTAGCGAGTGGGACACTGTAGTTTCCTACATAATAAAAATTTTGAAAAACAAATATAAAATTATAGTCTATTAAAAAATTATCTTTAATTGCAGATTTAGCATCTTAATTGTTGAAGTACAGGCGCCTATAGATTCGCTCCCTGGCACAAAATTTGAGATAAAACAAAAAAAAACAATAAAAAATTATCTAAGAGACAGCGAAGGTTAAACAATTAATTTCAAGGCGAGCGATTGGATTCGCTTAAGACGATAATGCAATTAATAAACTCTTGTTATGAAACAATAAATTTTTGTTTGCCCGAATTGTTTTTGGTTTTTGATCAAAACATTTGCCACCGTTTGGCTATAATGTTAGTGATCGGTACAACGCGGGCGATTTTAAATTCCTTCATCTTGTTGCTTCAGATTCAGAAAAGGAAATAAAAGGGCCTTTATCTGCAACGTTGCTAAATGAAAATAGATACTGGAGGCGTTTGTTTAAAATCCTTCACCTTTGTGACACTGTCGGGATATATTGTGATACACGGGGCGATAACGAATGCTTAACAACAAAGCAATTGACAATACATGGCCGAAACGAAACTCGCTCGAAGTCCACAGATAACATCTAGGAGCGCTATCGTTCGAGATATCGACATAACAAGTAACGAAGATTTAGCATCGCGACGCAAGCGAACGCAGCTTTTAAGGATGCGTTTTGTTGGCCCATATTAATAACTGAAGCGCGGTATTGAATAATATCCAGCTGTTGCGGCTGGTACGATCAGGACTAGCTCGGAATGGGGATGAACCACATATCGAACGGAGATTTATCAGGAGATATGGCTCGCGACACGAAGTTTCCTGGTTTATGCACTTTATAGGTTTCATAAGGCCGGCATAGCTAAATATTCGAGCAAAGTTGTTTTCCTACATAATCTTCAGACTTCGAAACATATTTTTTCCAACGGGGTTGCAAAAAGGTTGTGATACCAGAAAAATCGCGCACGAACAGTGCAGTTCGGATCAAATCCTCAATTTTTGTCGAATCTGGGCAGCTGCGTGCGGTCAGGCAAGGGAAATTTCAAGAACCCTCGTCCTGGAGAAAGCGGTGAACAATGTGAATATTCTCCTCGGCCACATTTGTATTCGGACGACGTCCAAATTAGTTATATCACCCACACAACTGAGTCTTTTTAAAGATGTTCCCGAACGATGTTTAAGTCTTCTCCAAATTTCGGCCGGTTTTACACTCCCTGTCGTAAGAAACTTAGTAATAATCCGTCGCGCAACGGATTTTATGGAATAAAAATAAAACTTTGTAATTTTCAGTCAGGTAGCGGAACAGGTCTATTTCAGGGAAGCGACCCTGCCTTCATAAACCATGGCTTTTTCTCAAATCTCCTATCCCCAAGAACAACCATGTCCCGACCTTAATCCTGCCCACCCCAAACACAATCCTACCTACATCCTCATAAAACTCGCCAACACACTTATGCCAAATTATCCCCCTTGAAGAAGCCAAGCTTTAAAACTCAAAATGAAATACCCCAAATAGGTAGAGTCAGATGGCCACAATATACAAAACATATGAACCAATATGCACCAATATCCACCCACGATGATCAAGACTACATAAAGACAAGAAAAGAAAACAAATATACCCAGGACATCGTGATGGGTGATTTCAATGCTACAGTGGAACGTCAACAAGACACACATGAGGCAAACATGGCATAGGCAAGAGAAAAGCTATATGCGATAAACAATCGATACAATCAAAAGTTCCAAAGACAATGAACATGGATCAGCCACGATAAAAAAACTAAAAACCAAATCGATTTCATTCTTTAAAAAACTTCAAATACTTTCAACACAGGTAGCGACCATAGCATGGCCCGAGCAGGGATGGATACCAACAAAACGAATAGTACAAAAAGATACATGGAAGATCTTCATAGGTATAAGTCAAATCCAAAATAGAAGAAAGCATACGGAATAACGTAGATAACAAAAAAGACTCTCATAATTATAACAAGGCGGCAGAAAATATAACAACAGATAAATAAGGAAAAAATATCACAAGAAACAAAGAAAAGTAGGGCCATGACAACTATATCGAAAAAGGCAAGAGTAATGATCAAGAAGACTTGGAAAAATATTACACAAAAATGGTAACAACTATTATAGAGAAAAAGAACAGAAAAACCACATCGTTGCGATAAGAAGAAATAGAGAAGATTTAATGCAAACAACATAAACATATTACGAAGCTCTATATACCGCACAAGTAAAACGACCACCACAAGAGACAAAAACTACAATAATAAAAGTGAGGTCGGAGGATATACCAGAGAGAGATAACGAGGAAGTCCTCAAATTAAATAACTACCAACCTGTTAAATAGGCAGCATTCTGCGAAGACTACAGCGCACGTCACTACCTTTTCACGAAAAAAATCCTACTGGAGAAAGAAAGAGAATACAACTTCCCCGTGTACATGGCCATCGTGGACTATGAAAAGATCTCCTACTCCGTAGAACATTGTGAATAAGCACAAATAGACTACCTCCACGCAAACCTCATGAAAACATCTATCAAAAAGCGATAGACACAATAAGACTACACGAAGACTAAGACAAAATAGAAATCAAAATAGAAATACGCTAGTTTGACACAAGATCATCCAAATTATTCTCCAGGTCCAATAAAAGGGTTTTTAAAAAACACTAGACTAGAGCAAGGTAGGGATCAATATGCATAGTAAAAGATTCTCACATCTAAGATATGAAGACGATGTAGTTCTGATCGCTAAAGAGGAAAATACTGCAAAAACTGGAAAAAGAATCACAAGAGATAGGACTAAAAATAAACCTAAACAAACGAAAATAATCAACCTACAACAGATACATTTCACAATAAATGGAAAACTAATAGAAAACGTTGGAGGCTACATATACCAATCGGAAAACAAAAACATCGAAATAGAAAGAAGAAGAATATTAGGATGGGTTGCATTTGGAAAATGGCGCATATCATAAAAAAAATCACTAAACCTTCGAACGAAAATCTTCGATCAAACTGAAGGTAACAAAAAGGGCGATAGAAAGAAAAAAGATAAACGTTACAATAAAAGATAAATGAATTGGACAAAAAACTAAAGCCACCGAACTTACAAAGACAATTACTAAACATGTTGCTAGAATACGGGACAATCGGTAGAATAGTAAGATCATCAGATGGAGACTATAGACAAACAAAAGAAGAAGAATGTGACAGGACGCGGATGGATGGAGACAGCACAGAACAGGGACCAATAGCGGAGCAAGAGGGAAACCTATGCTCAATACTGGGCGCAACAAAGCTAATGATAATTAGATGATGATAAATTTTCAGGCAAAAGTATTCTGGATTATGGTTAAGAAAATCTGGGAAAACCTAATACCCGTCTTTCTATCGGTCTAGCACTGGAAAAGACAAAAATCCGTTGCTAAAAGATCAGTCGAATAAGATAAGTGGAGAAGGAGTGCGTAGCCCAACTCCATTTATTTTTGCAACGTCGATATGTTATGCAAAGTGTCACGTTGTCATAAAAAAGGATCGATCCACGTCAGTTCAACGGAGATGACTGTTTTAAACCCAATTTATCATGCACCATATCAAATTCTCTGCAGCAGGACTGAAAGTGATTGTTTCACCAAGTCAATTTTTATAACTTTTTCAAAGTTATTGCTTATGGTCGCTTTGGCTTCGAAACAGTAGGAGACAGATTTCATCCAACTCTTCTCTCCATCACTGCTAGGAGTCGCTCGTCCACAAACTTTATTTTGTAAACATTCTTTCAACTCGGTTGCCCTACTATAGGCAAGTGACATTATTTTATATCGAGCGTTGCTTTTTCAAAAGAAATTGAAGCGGTGTTCTTGTGTTCCTATCCTAGAGCTCCGTAAATAAGTATTGCGACGGCATCGTGCTCCCTATGTCATGCGAAAATGGACAAAGCGGCAGGGAGCAAAAGTTCAAACTTAACATTTAGTCAAGCTCGCCTAAAACTTTTCAAGAAAGTAGAGTTCGTGACAATCAAACGGCGTCTAGAAGCTCACAATGTGACTCAATACGACAAAGCTCAACCGTAAAAAGGGAGCTTACCAAAATGTACGTGGAGCTGAGAAAAATGTACAGAGAGACTAAAATGATGCATTTGCTTACGAAACGCGCTTTTGGGCTTGGACTACTTTAAAGTGATCCTAATTTATGTGTGACAAATTACAGTGTTCTATTAAACGCTCCATTAAGTTGCATGTTTGGGGTTATTAAATGCAGGAAAGATGGTTATAATACAGAAAAAATGTTTGCTGTAGTCTTCGCATTGTTCGGGTCCTCGCAAGTAAACAAACGGGGTGACCGAAAGGAATTATGTCCAGCTCACGACCGTGACGGGACGCAACAAAAACTGCGACCGCAGATGTCTACGCGACAGTGCGTTTACGGGGAACGTTCCGAAATTTGCTACACAATTATGGAACTTTGCCTTACAACTACTACCCATTTGCCTAATCCATACGAAAAGACATCTAAAACTGTATAAACAAAACTATATTTTTAATAATAACAAAGTTATCACGTTACGATTTGCGTAGAGCTGTTACCCTCAGTCGCCTAACTGACATCACTAGTATTATGCATACAAATATCGCGTCTATTATAGTCAGGTAAAACATTCATGGATCATAGTCCGTTTATTTATAGTAAAGCTTAGTCTTTCTGAATAACTCGCTTTGGTTTTTAGCACAAAGTAGAGAACTAATTTGAGAAATTTTTAATAATTATTACAGAGGAAAGTCAAAAATATGAACATTAAGCTAGCCAACAAGGCTACAATAGTTCGAGCTCGCCCCGCTCTGGCTCGCCTGGTTCACTATAACTGGACGTTTCGTGATTTTCCAGTGGTCATAACGCTAAGTATTAGAACAACCTTCAAAACTACCAACTGAAACAGTTTTGGATTTCCAAACATCAAACCACTTCCTCAACCATTCAATTCACCCACAACTTTTGTTTCCTGGTATTACTTCGCTTTCGCACAAATCAGAGGCTCGTGTCGGTAACGCGCTGCCAGTGCAACACTCACTTGCGGGCTTTTTGTGTGGTGACACAAGAACACCGCTTCAAATCTCTTCCTCAAAAACTAAGTTACATGTTAGGGTGCATGTCAAGGGATTTATTTGATTACTGCACGGGTGTTTTTTTGAAAGATCGTCCGCAGACTACTGTGGGACCAATTTTATATTAATCTTAGTACTAGAATTGGCAGCAATTTTGCTTTCGGTAGTATCATAACAGATTCCAGAATGAAGGCGGGCTTTATCGCGTATTCTGTACGAACGTCTCTAGTTATCGCCGGCAGAACTGTACCTAGATATGATTAATTAAGTGTTTATAGTATTTCATTACAGCGATGAACGCGGCGGAGGGTTAAAGGTGTCCCGTGATAAAGAGGGGTCAAGTGGTGGCTTAAAAAGCGAAATAATAAAAGTATTGTTAGCATATTGTCGGGCACGTTATGCCATTGCGTTTTATTTCGGCAAGCATTTCCACATTTCTTGCACTTTCAGCGGCGGGTTCTAAACTAAAAAATTGCAAGGGGCACTTTAAAATAAATTTTTTGGCACTTCGGTATGAAGTCGCAGTTATTTGCTCATTCACGATTTACTCGATGCATATACCATTAAAGCGACTGGCAAGAAAAAATTGAGTGGATTCTTTATGACTCAAGTAGGATATAAAAAATAAACGAGTCATTTTCCAACGGTAGATTCGCAATCTAACAAGACCTTTGAAACAGACAGATAAATTAAACTGTTGAAATGTTCAAAGATAGCGAATGCTGAACTAGTTATTGGCAACCATTTCTGATTATGCACGAACTACAGGGTGTCCCATTTGCTACCGAATTCGGCGTTTCTCCAACAATTTTCATACCAACAAAAAACCAGCACATCCGTTATTATTGCCTGAAGTGGTTAGATAGGCCAAGTCCCTTCGAAATGAGGCAGCCGCTCAAAATAACCCAATTTCCACCATGCTGACGTGTGACGCATGGGACATCGCTCCATCTTGCTAAAAATAGCCAATGAAGAGTTATTAGTCGCCCAATCTATAAAGGTGTTGGAGCTTCCCGTACCTGGCTGGTTTTATCTTAGACGGTGAGACTAATTATGTGGAGCTAGAACAACAATGTCCAGGAATTTCCGATTGGTGAATCCACGCCTAGTCCAGAATAGTTAAATTTCCCGAATCCACCACCCCCATTGCGTATTTTCAGCAAGATGGAGCGACATTCCACACGTAGTTAAAACAGACATTTTCAGAGACCGCGTCATTTCAAACAAGCCTTGAAAACAAGGAATGCAGATAGTAACAGCAGACTTACGGCAATGATTTTCCAAAATATGGTGGTCACTTCCAGCGCGTTGCAATACTGTACATTTCTAACTAACGAGATAGAATTCGCTTAAAATTGCGCTGCAATTTCTTTATTATTATAATATTATTATAATTGCCGGATTCACCAGCGAATGGGACACCCTGTATCATGCTCCAATAATAATGATGTAAAGTCCTTCGAAATATTTCTTACAAAAAGTGCATTACAAAGTTAACTTGAAATTTGTACCAAAATATCAGCAAAAAAGTTTTGGTTCCTAGAGCAACACGAAAATGTTTAAAAGTCTAGTACGAAATCCAGCGCTACGTTTTAGAAAGAAACAAAGTCCAAATTATATAATCGAGATTAACTAATTGCGGTTCGTGATTTTTTGTTTGCCTGATTACACTAATCAAGTGATGTAACGCTAAAAGGTTCTAAATTTGTGAAATCGCATTCAAGATTATACATGGTGAGGCAAAACTGGTTTCTCATTTCAAAGGGAGATTTTGAAGTTATGGGGTAAGTGATTTCATTCGACGCATTAGTGAGAAGTTTTGCCTAGAGGGCCCTCAGCGACCAACATGTCAAAGCATTGGGCCTCCGTTTCGATCAAAAACTAATTGTTTTGGGAAGAAAACTTCAAAAGTACTAGTTCTGTAATGATCAGACCTCGAAGTATGCAAACACCAGAAAATGTCGCTACATTACGATATTACATTTTGTGGTATCCCAGGTGATCTGCGCGCAAACATGCCGTTGCTATTCACTTGTCTAGTCGTACTGTACGGCAAAATCTGCACCAAGATCTTCGTTTCTATTCATACAAGATGGTTTTGTACAGGAACTTTTCGGACGTGATTGGCAAAACTTTCTCAAAATGTGTGGTGACATCTCAGAGAGCGTATCACATGACGCCGTTAATGAACAAAACTGTTGTTATTGGAGTGATAACAATCCACTGTTTGGTGTGCTGTGCCCTTACCTTCTTTGAGGAGAAAGGCCATGTGTTACTGTCACTTCCAATAGAAGGATATGAGAAAATTATGCACCTCAGCTGGAAAATACTTGGTTCCAACAGCCACAGCCCACAGAAAGAATTTCTCTCAAAGTGCCTAATTTCTCAACGTGGTGATGTGGCTTGGTCACGGGACCCCATCTTCCTATCTTCCTATAGGGTTATTTTAAGGCTCAGGTTTGCCTACGACCCTTCAAGCTCCACCTTCACTTCTCTTCAAAACATATCGCAATGAAACTCCCAGTTCTGTAGGTTTACTTTGTAAAAATAAATTTTGTATGTCTCCTATAATTTTTTCTGTATTCAACTTAACGACACGAAAGGAGTTGTCCCTCGTCCTACACAAAGTTCTTCATCTTGTAAAAAATACTTTATAGTTCTTTGTAATTAAGCAGATAAAAAATTTAACAGAAAAAAATTGTTAAGGAAACTCATCGTGTTGTGGTGACATCAGAGAATCTTAAGGATTATTTGAGACCATCTGCAAGCTGCCATTACTGGCAGTTTTTCACTAAGGCATTATACTGTTTTTGAAAACCATAAAGCGGCGTCCTTAAGACTACTGATAACTTTTCGCCTAATGTCACTATTTTTGCAACTCCAACTAATCTCCCCGAAGGATGCCTTTCCTTCTCAACAAATTAATTGGCTAATTAAGTTAATTGATGATTTTTGCCGTTACAGCAAAGTCACTAGAAGCGAGTAATGCGCTCTAGTTCTATCCCACGGCACTGGCGCGTGGTGGATTCAAATAAAACGCGATAGTGAATTTAAAAGTGACCTTGCCAATCACCTTTGCCAACATTTTTACCAACTGCCACGGAAAACGTGCGGAATTTGTAATCGAAGACCGACTTTGGCGCTTCTCCGTTTCTGGCCGATGGCACGGGTTGCAGAAAAACAACAAAACAGAAAAATTTGCTGTTGCTACCGGGCCCCTGAGATGCAGCGCTTTTGGCAACGAAATTTCGGCATTAAAAATAGTCCTTTGAGTCATTTGACCTTATTTAACATGCATTGCTGAGCGGAGCGATATCGGTGCATCACATGCAGTTCATTTGTCCAGATAAGCGGCTCGCAAGCAGTCAACCACAACAATTACCAAACCAAGACGCCTCCAGTTCGATAAGCAATTCAACGGATTACCAAATTTATGAAAATTCTTCGGGTCCAGGACCTCCAAGCTTTGCGGTGCAAAATGACGACTAAATTGACATTTAAAACAATTTGTACGTGAATACAACTTCGAAGGCCTCTTTCAGTATATATGCTTTAACAGCAAAATCATCCTCGAATCTTTACATTTGCACTTCTTTTAGTAGCTTAAACAAATGATAATCACAGGTCCATAAACGTAGACTATAGAAGGTACAGCCCAGAACAAAACCCCAACTTTTTGACGAGTATAAATAGTAGTATAGGTGTTGTAAAAAATAGTGTCTGGGATTGCCCCAGCACTGTCGTAGCTTATTTTAACCTCAGAAACACTTTCATCATTTGCTAAATCAATGATCACTCTTGGAAAGGACGGTGAATATTGCAAACATATTCCCTAGAACGCAGGTCATCGCGCGGCGTTGGTAACCGTCATATTCGACTACTTTTCATCCTCTCAAAATTGTATATACCTCCCGCATACCTGAGTCTTCTTAAGAGCATTGTCCTTGAACTGTGGTTTAAGTCTTCTGAAGATTTTGAACGATATTACACTGTCATGAGAAAAATAAAATTATGTTCACAAAGGATACGGGGACCAAAAAGACCAAAGAAGTGGAAGAAAACCTGCTCAGAGACCCTTATCTACAATGCTTTGAAGCCGTACCTCAATTATATAGTCACCATCATTTTCTGCAACAGCCTCCAACTTTTGATAAGCTTATGAGTTGCCTCCAAGCAAAAATTTGGTTAAAAAAGCCGTAAAGTAGTTTCTAATAGTTTCCACTGATCCAAACTTTTGTCATTAAAACTATTTCCAGTCTGGAGAATCTGGAGAATGTGATGGGTTCTAACGATTTCCTATTTTATCTCAGTTTTCGCAGCATCGATTGGGCGATTTGCAGTGATCGAAAAATGATGCCTCTTTGATCGACTCTTTGATTGCGACATTTCGCAGTGAATTCGAGTTGCCTACATTACTGTTCACTGTGATTGTTTAGCCAAGTGGCAGGAGCTCTGAAAAATGATTTACATGTTCTTGTACAAGATCCACTTCTATCGCCTATTATGTCTTATTCCAAGAGAACTCAATGTTCAGAAGACTCCTCAGTTGTAACTTTCAGTTATTTTCCGCTAAAGTATATTTCATTAAAGGCCGTTCAGAGCACAGTCGGTCGCCCACATCATACTATGCGTGTTAAATATGGAGACAAGAACAGCACAGCAAGTTGCAAGACGAATTAAGACACGCCAGCAACCTGTTCCTTATGTGAAGGTAGTCACTCGGAAAACTATAGAAGATGCGAGTACTACCACAACCCACTGAAATTTCAAAATAATAACCAAAATCCATTAAACCTTCAACGTACAATGAGTTATAAGATAATTACAAACTGCAATAATTGATTTCTACTTCCAACAAATTCTCAGACGAACTCAAAACCAAGTTTCACGACTAACCCAACAAACAGCATGTTTCTAAATACACCAACAATGCTAATAACCACACAAAATAATAGATAAATCTCTTAGAATAACTCGGTGAAACGCCAATTAACTCAAAGCACAGACAAAATCATTCAATTTATAAAACAAAGGTTCTTATGAGCAAAATACATTTTACAAACTATTGCTTGTAAGCGACGGACACAATGCCTTCCAGGAATCCAGCCGCCGCTTGTGCACTTACAAAGGCCTGAATAATGCGATCATTCCAGGCGTTTCCAGGCCCTTCTGGTAGACCCAAGATAGGCATAAATACCGCGCAGCAAGTCAGCCAAAGGGATATCAAGTGCCAAAAGCAAATAGAGGTCAAGCGCGAGTTACCAATTCTATGTATCAGAGTAAAAAATAATTTCCAAAATGGAGGATGAACACTTACATCTCCGCCATCGTATGTTATACAAGTTTTCTCAAAAAAAAAAAACAGTTATTCAGGGGCTTTATATAGACTGTGCTCCTATTCTCACAATAGTAAAAATGTAGTTTGGTAGATATCAAAATAGTAATTTTAACCTAGATGATTTTGTTCTGGACGACTTTCCAGTTATGCATACTTTAGAGAAAAATAACGTAAGGATTAGAACTGGGAAGATTCCTGAGGGTTTGAATATTGACAATGGGTCTGTATGTTGTCATTTAAAGAAACTTAGATTCACTCCAAGTTACAAGGTCTCACATTCTTTGACAAGTAACAGTAAAATCTTTGCAGTCATTTTTGGATCGAGTTGTGGCAAGGAAAACAATTAAAAACAAGCAGATAACAACAGTTGACTTACGTCCCATGAAGATGTTATCTGTTTGGTGAGATTACAAGGGAATCATTGAGCAATCAGTGAGCAACTCGCTAAATTCCATGACAAAATTTTCGTAGATCGTCCGGTTCCGTTAACGTTGCAAAAAGTGATAAATGGAAAATCATCCAGCACCCACCATATTCTCGAGACCTTAGGTTTCTAGATTTTCATCTGTTCCGGTTTCTGTAGCAAAGCGGGATGTTTTTCTTCGCGGTAGCTGTCGGAAAACACTACACAATCTGTTCTGAAAATATACCACATATTTTCTAAAACTTATTAAACGATGGGTGGGGGAAGGACCTTGTAGAAAATAATAGTAATTATACAACTGGTTAAATGCAGAACGTAATGTTAACTCTGCTTGGAATCTACGACCATCACTAGATGTGCCAACAAGTCGAAGAGTGGGTTGCTAAACACAGCCCCGCCACCTAGTGAGTTTAAAGAAAAACACAAGCTCACGTCTATTCAGAACAAAGAATAAAAATTAGTTCTGGAACTTTTCTGACAAGGTTCTATAAGCCGAAAAGATACCTAAGCAAAACAAGTTTTGGCATAGAGAACATATCGGAAAGTTATAAATACCAAAAAAAAAAAAAACCAATCTTACATTTTTTAACAAAATTCTTCCAATCATAGATACGAAGGAAGTGAAACGGAACATCGGCCGTCTATTTTCAGGGAACGTCTAAATTTGCAACAGAATTTGTGTGTTTACCTCTAATATTTATTTTTGCTTAGCCGGCTAATTATAAACTATCGAGATATTTTCAGGGAGCAAAGCGGAACTTTGGATGAGCGCACATCTAGCACAATATTTCTAAAACTGGCCAAATTAAAAAAAATTCCAATCATACCTATTCATAATAGTGAAAAAAGTATCATAGTCATTATAGATTATAGTTATTATAGATTCATTCTGGGACCTTTAGAATCTAAACGTCTATACAGTAAATAATAACAAACAGAAAATCCAACTGACAAAGTCATCCGGATTAATAAGTCACAAAAACTCAAAAGAGAAAATTAAAGAAGGGTCTCTAGCTTTGTACTTGCAAGATCTAATAGCAGATAAAGGATGAAAGGTCGTGGAAGAATTAGAAGGCTAATAACCAGCATTCCTCAAATACTGAAATAGGTACAACAAACGAATCATCTCTCAGAAACCTCTCAGCCTTCTAAAAGAAATCCCTCCAGTTACTCAAAAGAAAATAGCAAGGAAGATCAAAAGCAATTTGAATCAATGAAAATGAGAAAGATGTAGTCATGCTTGTTCAACTCACAATCCAGAAAACTTTCACATGATTTGAAGTATTTCAGACCTCTCACTGCTTCTAACCACCTCCAAAATTTTTGAATATTTTCCTTAGAAGACTCGGAATTATCCTAAATAATAAAAAATTGATCCAGATTACCAGTTTGGATTCAAATGGAAGCATGCTATCATTGAAGTTTAAAGTGGAGGCTTTCAAATTTTAACATCCTCTATTTCGTGTTAAGCAGGACCTCAATGAAATACACGTTGGAGTGAGTACCTCAGGGCAGAGTACTGGGACCAGTCCTATATCTGATTTATATCGATGATAATCCAAAGGTGCAAAAAATCACAATAGAATCATTTGCTAATGATACAGCCTTGCCTACAGTAGCCGAAAATACGACGGATTCCACAGAAAAATTACAAAGAGCTTGCGACAGAGTTGTCAACTGAAACAATATATGGAAAATTAAAGTGAATGTCTGCACAACGGCACTATATTTGAAAACTAAATACCTAGATATGATCCTAGATGCAATTGGAAAAAAGGATTGCACTTGGCACTAAACAGAAACAACACGATGGGCTTATGCGCAGAAACTCTAGATTGGCAGAGAGAAACAAAATTTTCATCTATAACCATATCTTAAGACCAATTTGTTGGTAAAGTGTCAGATGAGTGAGATTTGCAGTGGAACTCTGCTGTGATTTTTTCACCAAGTTGCAAGTCCACCATGCAGTCACTATGATCTTCATGGAATGAAAAAGATCTTACAATTATTGTACCAAATCCAATTCATTGTTACGGCTGAGTAACAAACGAACGATCTCCAGTTCATGACAAACTCGTCTATTAAGGAAGTTGGTAATTCACGTTCTTTCCTCAACCACTGAACAACAGTCATTAGATTTCGTCCAACTCTTGTTCGTAATTAGACCGCGGGTTTTATTTCCTAGCAGCTTTCCGCCGCAGGTATTCTCATTCAAGAATTTTTCTTGCTGCTTCCCATGCACTTAATCTTTTTTCGAGTTGAAGAAAGTGCTCAAACGTCCCTTCTTGAGAAAACTTCTGTGAGATAGAAAAGAATAGACATATAGGCTCTGTAGGTAGCTAAAGATTACCAAACTATTGTCATCTATTGACATCTTTTGAAATCAATACCTTGAAGCTTTTCCCCATAAACACAACATGATCACCACATATTTGACGTTTTTCCCTAGATAATTAAATTTGCTTAAACAAAGTAGCATTACAGTTTTGTGTAACTTATTATTGACGTGTTTCTGATCTTATCTTTTAACAAAGAGCTAATACTTAAATTAGCGCGAATTTGGTTCAAGGTCAACCATTACGTAAAACAGTCACTCAAATCAAGTACCACTATTGCCGTTAAAAAAGAACAATAACAATGATAAGGTTTGTACATTTTTTATTAGTCACCCGAAACTACAAAGAGACATTTTCTACAATAAACGCATTTTTAAAGTAATTAACGAGCAGCTGATTCGAATATCTCTTTGTTATTTTATTGTCTCGAAAGTTCTGAAAGTAACTGTTATCTTGGTACAATTATAGTTCCTTTCTTAATGCTCTTCATTAACATAAAGTTGTATTTTAATTAAAAACATTTTTCAGCGGCATATCCTTTGAAGCATTTCTTTCTCTTTTCCATACTAAAGTTATCAATCCCTTGTTCATTTCAAATTCCAACGTATGATCTTACTTCATATTAGGTAGGATCCAGATTGATGTGGTCTTATTCAAAGTAGTCTTCATCAAGTTTTTGCACTTAGAAACTTCAACATTGTGATAACGTTTATTCTACAGCTCAAACTAACAAAAAAAAACAGGAAGCAAAATCTAAAAAGTTTGGTGAATATCTCATGTTGAACACTTCGGAAAGCGCCACCTAGCGCGAAATACATGGAACCTTTAAGCCCACTGCAGGTAGTCGAACATAGTGGATGTAGAGCACCGAATGAACATCAAGTTCTGCTACAAGCTGTGAGCAGAAAATATGTTTCCGACTGGTTTAAACAGTATTAGCAAGGACACGAAGTGTATCATTATCTGCGAATATTTAGATAGGCGGAAGATTTATTCTCGGTCATCACAAGGGATGAGACAATTTAAAAATTTACTGACAGTTTCCTGAAGCCTTATGGACATTGCTAAAAGTGTTGTAAAAGATGTCGATTATTTTGAAAGCCAATAACGATAATTTGTTTATATCTTTTCTTTTGTTTGTTTTCTGATATCACCGAACGTATTTACATGACAAAGAAGGTATAATATACAGTCGATGTTTTGTTGAGCAGGCCATTTGGTCAACGACGTCCCAAACTCAAACAGTTTTTGGGCAGTCTTCAAAAGGGCCAGACAATACAAACTTTGATATTCTAGAACAGCATAATAATCCATGGCAAACAAAGAAGGATCACGCCGATAGAATAATCTTGACCTTTTTTGACACAAGAGAAGACTGTGAAACTCTCACCGCCAATGATAATCAAACTGCATTTGTCCACGTATTTCTGTTTTCACCCGACATATAGAAGGTGTGATATACACTCGATGTTTTATCAGGCAAGCCATTTGGACAACGATGTCGCAAACTCGTTTTTGGACAGTCTTCAAAGGTATCGGACAATAATACCCACTAACCTTGACATTCTAGAACACTATATTAATCCATGGTAATCAAAGAAGAATCTTGTCGACAGAACAATCTTAAACTTTTTTAACATAGAAAAAGACTATAGGACTCAGGTTTACTTCTTCTACATAGTTTATGGGGTTTCAAGACAATTTTTGCTGAAAGTTGCTCACTACAAACCGACCCTGTTTTTCGTATGCGACTATTGCTCACATTCATAGGTGTAAACGCTCATTTTTTCGGAAATCTCACGTAACTCCTCACAAAAGCCCTTTTTGAGCATCCCTTACTAATATATACAAATGACCGAAAGTGGTTTTAACGATAGGGGGTGTCAAGTTAAAGAAATACAAAATTATCCTCCCATAAGATAAAGGTGGAGGACACCCGAGTGACAGGACTCATTGTGCTGTGCACTCAAAGGACATCTATTTGCTTAACATTTGAAATACTATCAGTTACCAAATAGATGCAAAGGCTTTCATGGCCGCTATGGTGCATCGTGTGATTGGTTCTCGGGTTATAAGGCCGTGGTCGGAGTTCGGAAACTCTTGACGTTTCGTCCACAACGGCGGCGGACATCTTCAGAAGAAAATCTTCTAAAAATTAAGTGACTGGCCCGTGCGTTTTCGCTTTTATACTCGTGCGAGTATGATAGGAATGGTGTTGGGGAGGGGCGTTGTTGACGTCACCCGGATCGGGCTAGCTGCTGACGTCAATCGGGATGTTGCAGGTAATATTTTATCTGACGTCACTCGGTCTTTCGCCGTATCGCCTGTTTTTTGCCCCTTGGGAGCGATAAACCAAGATTTAGGTAGATTGAATCCGTCATCACTGTTAAAATTACAGTTGTGGACGAAACGTCAAGAGTTTCTGAACTCCGACCACGGCCTTATAACCCGAGAACCAACCACACGATGCACCACCATCATTTACCGTTTGGGCGGCACGCAAAAAATATTTTTGAAAATTCTCTCTTGACCGTAAGTCCTTGGTATGTCATATATTGGGACGGCCTAACGAACATGGACATGAGCTTAAAGGCATATTAGTCGGTGAAAAAAAGATGTCAGATATGGAACAAGTCCAAGCAAATTTAAAGTCAAAACGTACACTTTGAATGGTGCAATGAAGTCTAGATTCAAGAATTGATCGAGAAAGATAAAAGTAATTTGCGACAGTTATTACAAATAATACCGAAAGACATCAATGTCAATAATAAAGACGAAAAGATGAAAACAGGGAACACCATTTGTGGCCAAACAAAACTTAAGTTTCCAATCTTGGATTGTTCTCACAGTCCAACAACAAGTCGCAGATCATTGTCATCATTGACATCTTGCCAGCATCTCTGCTCTGTCACATTAGATCATATCAAACTACGAAAGTTCTTCTTATTGACAGAATAACACCACCGATAAAAGAAACACCTTTCACAATGTCTTCGCTGAGTTAAAATACTGACCATAGTCAATACAAAAGACTCAAAGAAGGGGACAATCTAGTTGACCAAACTAAGAACTGCAACGTCAAACAAAAAGCTATTACTTCCCTCCATTAAATCTGTTTTGGGTAACAATTTGGTTGAATCGTGCAAAGTATGCAAGTCCAATGAAGATGTGGTAATGATATACGAGATAACAAGTTTCAGAGTTCAGTGTTTAAAAGGGACATCACTTATTAAATGATATTCCTTGTCTGAATTTTTCTCAGCTACTTGGAGTGACGTCAAAATTATGAACAAAAAACGTAAGACACTTCCATCGCATCTTCAGAAGTGAAGACTCTTGATCGTGGACACGCTAACAAACATTTTTAAAAAGTTCACAAAGAAACTTCCGGAATACATAGTTTGTCACAAAAACATGGAGGATCCTTGAAATAATTTTGAACCGATTTAAACAATGGTGAGAACTAATTTGGCCTTCAACATGCGATGGGAGATTGGTATGTAACGGCAGCACTACATAAGGGATTCCTCAAATCTCTAGTCAAATAAAAGCATCTAAAACTGCGTTATCAATCAGTTCCACAAGAAACTATTTGAAGAATGCACTTTGAAAAGAACAGCAGATGTAATAGATAAAAATATGGTTATTTCGGGAATATTGTCAAAATATCGCCCACTCAACTCTTCAGAACTTTCCAAAACTCAAAGAATAAGATATCAAATCAATACGGGGTTGTCATATGCGAGGAAACATCTCAATTCGTTGTCTCTACAGAGGTAAGAAACCATTATCAGGATTAAATATTGGAGACTCAGTCTTCCAATGTATTGAAAACTGAGATAAAGAAAATCAATATTCAGGTTTATTGACTTAACTGAAAACCAATGACTTGACGATGACTCACTCTCAGAGGTATCGCCGTACACTTGTCTTGTGGGGCGGTTTCGTTTTTTGTTATTCTGACACTCCCTACCGTCCAAATTATTTTTGGTCATTCAACCAAGTTTTCTGAAAGTCGTCTTTTCATTGATCCTATATAACAGAGTAAAACCCCATTTAAAGATATTGATGGGGGTTGATCAAAAATGACATCGAGGATTGAAATTCCCCCATAGCCTTGATATTAAAGAATTCATGTTGTATTTTCTTGTGAAAATCGATAAATGTCTAGCTACCAACTTATCAAATGACCATGGTTTTTGACAGATTGAAATTCCATCTTTGTATCTCATCAACTTTTCAGGAGCAAAAAAAAATAAACTTTGCTTGTATCCCTGATTTAATTTAAAGTCCTCAGCATAACATATGGTTGGCCTGAAGTTGCTAGCAACACCTTTCTAAAAAAAATTCCACACATCACACTTTGGGGCTATTTCTACGATATCTTTAAACAGATTATGCTCACCATAATTATAATATAACGGAGCAAGGACTAACGACGCAAAACTCGACGTGGGAGTATGAGCTGTAAACTGGAACGTCACAGTTCTCATACGTTCGTCCTCAATGCCTGGTTGTCGTACACCATCTTTGATCGGCCACGCACGGCTCTAAGAAATTAGTCACCAAAAATGTGCTTCTGTTAATGTCAGCAAAATCACACGAGAAAATCATATGTTGAAAAATGGGAATAAATCAATAATTTAAAACGCACCCCTCATATTAGGAACAGAAGCCAGCACTTGAATGCAGGCCAGAATTAGAAGAATTGGCGATTCCATAAATGGCGGTGCCAATTCGTTTTGGGTGTTGGTCAATCTATTTTTGATTACTGCATAAATAGAGCAGATTAATAGCTATCAAAGGTTACAACAAATAACTTGTGCGCCTGGCTAACAGAAGGGCCTCTAATTATACCGTGGGCTTTATACGCCGAACAAATTACGACTTGAGAAGGTGGTGATTGTGAAAAATGTCGAAAACTGGATTACAAAGGAACAGCCGTTTGTTGCACTCTATTTAATTCTTTTATTCATTAGCTAGTTAACCGATTAAAAACCAAACACCAAAACAATCGCTTCTGAAAGAGAACATCGAAACGGCATCAAAAAGGGAATTTGGAATGCACAAATCTTTCAAAAATTGGGAAAAAAGATTAGCCTCAACCGCGGCAGCCATCTTCAGAAGAAAATCTTCTAAACGTTTTTAGAAGATTTTCTTCTGAAGATGTCTGCCGCAGTTGTGGACGAAACGTCAAGAGTTTCCGAACTTCACCCATGGATTAAAAACTTGAGAACCAATCAAACGATACACCATAACACCGGCCGAGAAAGCCTTCGCATCTATTAGTCTCAACCATCCATTTCTGCTGTATACTAGACAATTTGTACCGCTCGCACGGTTTAACCTGGAAATCAACATTCCAAAGAGAGTATTGTACAATTCAGTTAGAAGATCAACAACTTCAATGGTGACATGAGTCCAAGTTAGGTGATGAAAAAACAACATTCTTCCTGAACAAGTGTTTGTATGATGTTTTTGCATCAAGTGAATGGAAAAAAAATTCTTTTGTTCGATCACCTACGAATGCTGCGTCGGTAGAAGTTAACCACCGATGGTCGAACGAAAGTTCATAATATAAACATTTTTGACTTTGCGCAACCATAGAACGAAGTTTCTGCTGAATTTTAAAGTTTCTCTTTTGAAAAACCCTCACTTGCATACCATACCGACTTTTTGTTATTGGATCATTGCCCTGTTGGTAGCTGAGTTATCTATTGCCGAGTTTTCCTAGAGGGACAATGAGAACCACTTACAGCGCCCGTTTTGACCTAGGTCCATTGCACATTGCAGCAATCTCTCGTTTGAAGTCCAAAAGGCCTGTATGGGTCAAAGAGCGCAGCCGCCGCTGTGTGGTTAGTCTGCGTCTCTTCGCTATCGCCCGACAGTGCCCTGTCTGAAAGAATACCGCGATCAGCAATCTAGCCGGGGCGGTTCCCACTTAGCACCCCAAAATTTGGGCTAAAAAACTAACATCATCGAGCAGTTCAAGGTTAAACCAAACCGCTTTCGGGCGATTAATTTATTTTCCTGCGAGTTGCATGTCCAAATTTCATCACACGAAATTAAACAAGATAGAGGCAGTATGTGGGTTTTTAGGCTACATCTTGGCGTAACGCGCTTATTGCAAGGTGTGTAACGGAGTTTTTCGCTTCCTTGTCGCTCGCGTTGCCGCGAGATGGCGCTAGGCGAGCAGGGCCTAAGTAACGAATGCAGTCACATAAGTAAGCGAAGACAAACCGAGATATCGCCCACGTTGCGTGATGTCGTGACGGGCTCCGAGCGGCGTGCACTTTTGCCTTCCGCTTTTTTGTTCCTGCAACGCTCGAATCTGCGCTTCTAACTCCGTTTGATTCACAAATCCGGCTTGTTTGCGACCGCTCTAAAAGGAAAACAAGCTGCAGGTTATCGTGGTCGCGCTATTTTTAGCTCAAATTCGCCTAGCGAAAAAGCAGAACTACAGCTCAGTAACTTTTTATTGCCGTATCATTGATACAATGGAGTAGTAGTACAAAATCGTAGCCACCATTCATCAACATCATAAAAAATAGTTAATATAACATACCAAAACTTATTAGATACAATTCTAGTTGGTATTTATCCAATAAGCCCGAGTCTCTTAGCAACTAATAAGTAATTTGTACGCATATTCATATTATAAATAATGGGGGGAGTGTTATACATATAGTAACTAGGAGCTAACTTATTTAGAGGCAAAGCGTCCATTGACTCAGATTCTTTAAGTAAACATAATATTTGCGCTCGCTTATCTAAGCCACATAAAAATAAATAAAAATCTGCTTTTAAACGAGTATTCAATGACAGATGATCATGAATTCAGCTGTGTCTTCAGGCTATTTTCTCTCTCCTAATGAGACAGCCTAAACTAGCGCACTGGTGCCGCCACCGGCTGGGGAAACCGATCCTGGCGCTTCTGGACGAACCCCAAAACGTTCCGGAATGGCAGCTGCATGTGGTAATACGCACAGTACGGCAGCGGGTCCCACATGGTGAAGAGTACCTCTCGCTTGTCGAGCACCGTCCCTATGAGCCTCGTGACCGCCTCCACCGACGGATTCTTCAAGGTGTTCGCCACCGTCTCGGACATCCAGTACCGCCCATTTTCAACCACCAGCGGGCCGGAGTTCTGGCGGCTGAAATGCCTGCAAGGCTTCCAGAGAAGCCTCGGATGGACGGAGGTGTAGCAGATGTACGGCAGCGACACCCCTACTCGACTGCTCAGCGGGACGATGGAGTTGTTGTTCTTCGTGATTACGAATCTGAAGCTGACGTGCCCGGTGATAGGTCTCAGTAGGTTCAATTTCCCGAAGAAATTGTTGAGCCACTGAGTGATTTCCTTGTTTTCGACGGGCACCAACCCTTTATTGTCTTCGTCGAGAAGACAAGTAACGTTGGCGATCACTTTCGACTCCTTGATGGTGGTGCAGGTCAAGAAGTGCTCTCCTTCGACGTCCTGCACGATCACCCAAGGACGCTGCTCGCTGATCTCTTGCGGGAGCTTCAGGTCGGCTCTGGACAACGGCAGCGTGATCTTGCAGCGCTCTCGCAGACCGATCAGCCCCGCCGTGGACATCACGTATCTGCCGGTCCTGATCTCTCCGGTCTCGTACAGCTCGAGAACGTCGTCCTTCGACGTGACGGTGTGATAGACCGGGGTGGCGATGCTCATCTTCTCGCACCTTCTGAGCACTTCTAGGGTGTCATCTAAAGCCCAGACCTCCTTAATTCCGGGGCAAAAGCAGGAGCAGCCGAGGAGCTCCAAGTGGGGCTTCGCGACGGCGTCGTAGTAAGCAGACGTGGAGGAACTTACAGGGATGTAGTAGACGGCCTTTTCTTTCTCGACGATCTCGCAGAGCGCTCGCACGTAGTTCTGCTGCTGGTCGCTGGTGGGCTTCGGGACGGTGTAAAACTTGTTGACCGCCGTGGAGAAGCGGGCCAAAGCAAACAGGCCTTCGACTTCGCAGACGACGACTCGAGCGCCGGCCGAATAGAAGTTCCTGGCCAGATGAAGGGCCTGTATGGTGCTCCCCCCGCTGATCAAAACCGTGCGCTTCTTGCGGGTCCTCTCGGAGGCGGGGGTCAGCAGGATCGACATGAAGGCTTTCGTGACCGTCCAGGGCAGCTGGACGAACTGCCAGAACATCCAGATCCACAGGGTGACCGCCCATATGGGAATGGCGAAGAGGATCTGGCGCCACGCCAGAGGCAGGATCGCGAAGATGATCCCCTTGGCGACGCGCAGCAAGAAGCATGGGTACCAACCGATTATTCCCGCCAACAGCGAGAGCGGCTCTTCCTCCGGCAAGCTTTCGGCGGGGCTTTGGCAGCGGGAGGAGTCCCGCCGGTCGGAGTGGATCACGAAGGGTTCGTGGATGATGGCGCTGGCGGAGGCGGCGCGGCGCACCCGCCGCTTCTTCAGCGTGTGGTCCGGGGAGGTGGAGATGGGCGAGAAGGAGTACGGCGAGCTGGGGCTGTGGAAGCCGGAGCTGCTGCTGCTGCTCCCCCCGACGTGCACGCTCTCGCTGCTGGACCACATGCGGGTGAGGCTCTCGGCGGCACAGGCTGGCATATTTGCCACTAATAAGCGCACAGGAGGCGTCGAGTTCGCGCGGCACTTGCAACACCCACAGACGCTGCTCGAGTTAAAATAAAACACGGAGTACTTGCGCCCAGTCTCTTATATCATCTAGTTTGTACTCTGCCCTGTGTTTTCGATATCCCTCCCGCTTTTCGTAAACGTCTCGGGTCCATAACATCGCGCTTATTCATTCTCTTGAGGTAGTCTTTATTTATTGACGCTCTTATCGGAGAGCTTGTTAGCGGACGCAGTCTAATTAAGGCAGACAAGTCTAATTTTAATAATTATATTTTTCTTAAACGGAGTTGTAAATACTTTGTTATGTAACTTTTAGCTTTATTGCCTTATTTGCAAATTAAGAGCTTGTTTAACATTATTTTTTAGTTTTGAGCTGTAATAGCAGTGCACTTGCACTGTGACACAAGATACCACACTTAAGTGTGCAGTTTTGATTTAAATTCTAGCACCAGAAATCATACAACATCAATTTATTCAAAGTTGATAATCACTTATGTCGATAATCTAAGTAATCGTGCTTAACGCACCAAACGGACTCCGCAATATATGCAACCCACACGACGCATCAAATCGGTTAGCAGTACTTTTTAATTGATCCTCGTATATATGATATATTTTTTTCATATAAATTCATTTCTTACATAAACTTGAAGAAAATTAAGAGAAAATCCAAGTTCCACTCCCACACAATAATTCTCCGGAGAGGATTAAAGATTTCTTCGAAGCGTGCTGCAGTGTGGCACGTACGCAGCGATTGTAATTTGTTTTGATACAATGAACAGCGATAATAACTGGAATGTGTAATTGATTCAAAGTCTACAAAGCACAAAAATAGCATTACATCCGCTAAAAGCGCTAAGGTGGAGCCCGAAAGTGATTCCGATGCGTGAACGCGGTCTCGAATTTTCCGAAGCATCAGATAAGTGTCGAGTATTTACCAGCAACAGAGCGCAAAATAAATAAACACGCCAAGTGCACCGAACGAGAGCACACATTTTTGAAAGCCAAAATCATAATCAGATCGTTGTGCATTTTGTGACAAACAAGAGCAGGAAAACGGAATATCTCAAATTCAAGATGACGTCATCAGTCTGAGCACTGCATGGCCATGCAAGGAAATATTAAACGAATCTTGGTGTCTTGGTGAAAGTCATATTATTATCTCTTGACCTAAAAATACATTCTAAACTAAGGGTGCAATACACTCTTTGGACCACAAATGCACTTCCAGTCTCATATAACTTTATGTTCTATCATACAACTATAAATTCTAATTAATAACACAAGTGTCACTAAAGCCTATTCAAACATATTGAGTAGGTTAAATAAAAATCTAGCGGATTTAGGAAGTTTCACTATCACTATCTTCGTCACTTAAGAGTGGTTATCCTTCTTGAACCATTTCTTGATGTACTTCAAGGATGCTTTAACCCTATGCTCCAAAATTATGCTTGGAAGAAGTAAATTTTTTGGTATTGCCACTTCTCATCGACTCCATCTTTACCGTTTCTTCAAAGGGACAATGTTTACCTTTGGCCCTTTGCTAAATTTAATGCAGGCACAACCATTTTTAAAGCTTTTCAGATTCAACTCAAAATTCAAATGAATAAGTTGTGTGATCCTGTAACTCTAAACCCCACATTTGCTCTATTTTTGAAAATTTCTGTTTCCAATATGGAATTCTTTATTCAATCGGTGCAGCTGATCCTTGTATTGAGTCTTCTGCATGTTTACCTTCATCGCTGTTCTCAGTTTTGTAAAACCGCAACGATTTTCAAGGCTCTTATTCAAACGAATAAATTGTATGTCCTGTCACTATAAACTCACATTTGCTCCGTTTATGACAATTTCTGTCTCCAATGTAGAGCTTTTTATTGAACCGGCGCAGCTGATCCTTGAATTGAGTCTTTTACATGATTAAAATGAATAAATTTGGTCTTGTCTCTTGAACCTCTTATCAATTCGGTTCGGAACCAGCATGGTTCAGCCTTGTAATCGCAAACTAACATTCAACTACTTCCTTTATGTACTCAAATAAATATTCCAAACCAAGCTGACTCACTTACTCTTCACTAGCTGAATAAGACCACAAGTTTTCATTGCTCTTTGAATCGTCCACATCAATACTTAAAAAGCAATGCCCAAAAGTATCTTTCGCTTGCTCTGCGAGTTTGATCAGTGAAGAACTGCGAAAGTGTTGTTCTGTTCGCTTGCACCTACAAATAAGAGCGTTACAGATAATTTATATTTAACGCAATTTAAGCATCGTAAAGTTAGGAGAAAACATTGGATATACAAAAATCTTGTATTTTTTGCACCGTATTTCAACTACTAAACAGACAAGTTTCTAGCAGAAAAACGATTTTGGAGCCGAAAAACAAAAACAAAAAAAGCACCTCACTCTGATCTCGAATGTATCCCCTTCGGTGAAAAAGAAATACAAAAACGTAGACCAAACATCACCCCAAGTCACGAGATCTTCAGGTCAATCTTTAAAGCAGCGACTTCTTCTTGTAATAATAAATTAACTGGTGATCCTCATTAATCACAAATAAACAGACACTTCGAAAAATCTTGAAAGCATAAACTTTTCATTTTCAGGTACAGATGATATTTTCATCAACGTTTTGTATAGTATGTTCTTCTTTATCATGCAAATTCAGCTATATCAAATATATTACTTATTTGCTGCAGCTCTTCACCAGTAATATGGTTTACAATTTTTGTTGCTCTCATTTCTCGTCTGCTCATCATCTACATTCTCCTCAAAGTGCTAATTATAATTTTTGTATTAAAATAGGTTTAACAACTTACTATCTCTGTTGATATATTTTCTTAGTCTGATTATATCCTTTATACACCCTAAGTATATTAGAAGTATTTGTGGTCGAAAACGAAAAGTTTATAGTATCAACACTTCTTTCTTTATCTAAAATTGGTTAACATTGTTTATCATTAGAATTCAGCTCCTCTAACACAATCTTATTGTTAGTGTACATTCGATTCCTAACTTTTAGTGATTTTTTTAAAATATTCGAAACGTCATCTAGCGGAAAATCATATTAATATTGAAACTTCCTTTAAAATTTCATCCGTTTAGCCATTTTGATCAAAATTCCTCTTTCCTACCACATCCCAACAACGATGACTTGTTACGTTGCATGTGTACATCTTAATTTCATGGAAATGCCTCGTTATAGCTGTAACTAATGATATATAAATGTATATAGTCCGACCTGACCAGCATAATTTTCTTTAATAAATACAATTTTATCTAAATAACAGGAAGTCGTTTACTATCAATGACGTACTTTTAAATTACATGAAACAAAGCAGACTAAGGGAACATTCGAATTCAAACATTTTGTTCTATGTAATGAAAGGATAATAAAAGGTACTAAAACCCATTACGGCCTAAATATAATTTAAAAACCTACTTTTAAAGCAACCTACATATATATAAAAAATTTGCAACACCCTATACGTCATGTCATCATGACAACAACTGAATGACATTGCAGCGTTAGTAAGTTAAATATTTCTCTGTAATTGATTTTAATTAATTGCACCACTTTTTCTAACCAATTCTTTGATACTACCGTATATTTGATGGTAATATATAAATATTGAATTTACCGCCCAATTAAAATGAATAATGGCGAAATACCTGTTACACAATTAATAAATTCCTGAGTAGGTGTTTGTATTTCACACAGAATCGATAATGACCTAATAATGTTTTATCTTAAAAAAGCAAAATCTGCTTAACTTAGTTTAATATTACTTATTTCAATAAATTATTTTAAGTACTGCAGGTGTCGCAGGTTGGCAGCGCTAGTCACGGAAAAACAAGGTGCATTTTGTGCGGACGAAAGAGAAGCTCCCCCAAATTTTAAGTTCCCGCGGCTATAGCCGTTCCTACCTGTGTGTGCAGCTACTTACAAGAACTAGCCGTGGAAGGCGCCGTCCCAGCCGAAAACCAGTGTCTTGGAACTTCACTGTACATTAACGCTTGAAGGTTAGAACGGTAGTATACAAACAATTCCATTCCAGCAATCGATTCTTCCAAATTCCCTAGCACGTCCGGCAAATTCAAAAACGCAGAATGGATCCCGAGGTGGAGCGCCTGATGAGCTTGTTGGCGCAGATTTGTCGTACACCGGAGATCTTCGAGAGCAAGCTGGCGGAGCTGAGGTGCATGATACTGTCGCAGTGCTTCACGAGCTCCAACAATACTCAGCAGCTCTGGCAAATCACGCTGACGCTCACAGCTAAAATATTAAGCTTGCTCAAGAGCAGTAATCTCATGTAAATAGTGCCTTGCCGTATGTAAACTATTTGCTGTGATTTGATGTTTTCAGGCCCACAACGAAAAACAAATTCGTCATCGTTGATATACTGAAACTTCTGCTGAACAAGACCAAAGTCACTACATTTCCACTGTTCGTGACGATATTTGATTTCCTACTAGATGAATTGCAAGATCCTCAGAAGCTCATTATTGGTAGGTAAAAGCTATGGGCCAAAGAATTGTTTAGCTTTAGTGGAAGTGACGAAATTGACCGATTTTGGTGACAATTGATTTGTATCGACGAGTTGAGTTGATTGATAGCCTTCACAACTTTAGGAAACTTCAAGATGCATTGTTGTGGCATAATTTTTTTGTGTTATTGTAATGTTTCTCTCAATGTTTGTTGACCAAAAGCATATCGTGAACTTTCCCAGTATTCTGAGTAAATAATGATAAAGAAAAAAAAATAAACATGGTGTGGGATTTGTTCCAACCGGGAGGAAAATATCACTTAATGTAATCAAATCTGATCAAACTGAATCTAAACTAATCTGACTTAACGTAATTCAAATTGATTTCTGAAAAAGATTTTTGATTCAAGTTGCTAGATGTATCCAAGGAGTACTCCAAGGGTGATAAGCTTTCACGCCTTTTATTAAAAAAATAATTACAATACAATGCTATGACTCATTGTGGATATATCTATACTTATAATCACATATCCTTACTATGCTGTGTACTTAAAATAAATGCTGACTAATTATGGCGTTTAGGTTTCACAAAATCCTATTTTGTTACTTCACTTTTTGCCGTTTGTTAAGATGGCGTTGGTTGAATATCAAATCTTTTAAAAGATTGTTTTTATCTTGAGCACATTCAAATGAACACAAAGGGCAACAAGCTTGGCAAGTCATTATACCCCGCCATCTATAGAAATGCTAATAAGGGAAGGGGTGTTTCCAAGGTGGAATAAATTATGTAAATTTACCGTTTGCAGCACCCAACATAAGCGAAGACAGCAAGTTGTCCCTCATTATGGCCGTAAAGCTGCTGATTCTGCCACTGCCCTGGGATGTGGCGAAATACATCTATGCACACAACTTCATCCTCCCTCTAAGCCGCATAATTTACGCAGTTGTGGAGCTGGCGAAGAACGAGCGATTCAAAAGCTTAAGGTTCTGACAGTTAATTCTAGTCTTGTTCTAGCACGGACCAAACAAAATGTGTTGTGTTCTCATGATTACAGAACAGCTGCGATTGAGTTGCTAATGATTTTGGCCAAGGTGGACGACGCAGCGGACCCAAATGATTTGGAAATGCGGAACCATGTCGCAGAAATGTTTGTGCACTTCTTGCCTGGCATCGCCCAAGGCCTGAATTTAATTGCTCTTGAAGAAGAAACGCAGGGCCACTACACTGCACAAGTTGGTATTTGATATAGCGTTAAGTCTCTAACGTAACAAAATCTAAATGTACTTATAGTTGGCAATCGGGGCGTGGTCTAGAGTAGTGGGTGTTGTCATGCAAAACTACAAGGCAGCAGATGACCCCATTTTCCAGCAAGATTTTTTGACTGTGAGTGATTCGACGAAGGTGAGCCTTGCTGCACAATCAAAATGGAAAACAAAAGAAGAACTGGATGCCTACTTACAAAACATGCAACGCTCCCCACAGTGGTACAAAGAGACTGATAGCAAATTAGCTAGCATAACATGCTCATACGTGAAATTAACTCATTACTGTAACAGAAACGTTCGGCTGGAGTTAGCACAGTCATGTTTCATGTTGATACATCTTTGTCCAGAGTATGTGGAATGCACTGTTAAAAGTTTTCATTAATAGATGCCTTCTTTTTAGCACCATGCCTATAACTATCAGCAAATTGATCGAGCTTGTAATTATCCTTATGGAAGATGAAGATGAAGAGGTTGTTGGATTGTGCGAAGTGTTCCTTTCTAATTTTCAAAACTCTATGTCTGCAAATGTTTCTCATTACTTGCTGGGAAATTTGGAGGAAAATTTTTATACAGCCGTCAGTGGTTTACCTAGGATATTCAACAGTTTAGGTAATTAATGAAAACTCTCGTGTTAATATTAACAAAAATTGAAATGTTTCAGATGAAAATGAACAGCTGTCATCGCTGAACTTATTGGTGGGATATCTAAAAATGTTTGGAAAGAGTTTCATAGAGCAAATGTTGCACTCAGCATCTCATTTAAAGCGTTTCATAGACACATTAATACAATTCTGTGAGTTGGAAACCAAAGAAGTTAGCTTATATGAAGAATATATGGTTCAAGGTCGTAAAACTCCTATTTTATACTTGATAAGATGCTTTATTTAATGTCTTACAGACTTGGATATCGTAACTAACACCAATTACCCATGGAAGAATTTTCGCTATTTTCGTGATCTTCGTATTCAAAATAAAATTGAAGTTATATGTGCTTTGCTGGCCGAATTCAACGTCGTGAACATTTGTGCAGATTTATTGCTAAACAGTTTTGTGAATGACGAGAAGTACCGTAAAGAAACAACGTTCCTTCTGAATAATATCCTTTATGGAACATCTGGTATGTCTTCAAATTATCTTAAAAAAGAAATTACTGCTATAAATTTTTTATTCTACAGGGGACAGAGCTATGGAAAACATGCATGTAATTACATTGGTTGTGAACACATATCTTGATCCACAGTACTGGAATTTAACTTTAGAGGTTAGTCATGATTGTATGATGCCTCAAGTGAAGAATAACATTGTGCAAATCTGCCTCCAATTAGAGGGCTTGGGGAAAATTGCGCTCGCAATTGGGGGACACTTCAAGCACTTCTTGCTTAAATCGTTGTATCCAGTATTAGATCGTGCAGGTGAGTGGGTAGTCGGAACCCCACGTGAAACTTAAAAGTATTTTCTTGTAGGATCCAAACTAGAGCTGTTCAAAGCAGCTGGGATTATGGCTGTGACAAATATATCGGTGGCATGCGATTATGCTAACATGACTGAGCTAGTGAGTTCCAATTCAGACTACTTTTCTTTCCATGTCGTGCGTAAGCTGCAAAGGACTGAACACAATGAAAGTGTTCTCAATGTGTTGACGATGGTTATGAGATTCAGCACAGCGGAGGTCCTGCCGTCCATATCTACTATAATCAATGAAGTGAGTGCGCTCATTTGATCCCCACGATTTGTTCACCACCCATTTTCAGGTACTGCTGCAAACTTGTGACAACTTCTTTAAAGAAATTAACGCAGATGCATATCTGCGTGTCTTCCAAATGTTTATGAAGTGCATAATGAGGTGGATGAACATAACTGTTGAGATTGGGCCCATAAAATCAAAGCTGCAACGAAAGCTAGAACACGAAGAGTTTCTTATTTCTAACTTAAATATTCAAGACTGTCCCGATGATAAAGGTGATGCCGAGAAAACTGCCGAGGAAATGTATAAAGAAGATATGGAGAAGAAACAGAGAGATCAGGAGGAGGATTTTGAACTTCCTTGTAGGTGTTTCAATTTGCGAAACTTTAACAGGCGTCTGATTATGAAATTTTAGTGGAAGAAGCTGAGGAGCCAAAACTTCCATTACACGCACAGCTAACGGTAGCCATATTACAGCGATGTGTGCACTTCCTGCCATGTAAGGATCGTTCGCGAAAGCTGCTTGTGTTGGAAATTTTGAAAGATGGACTGGAAATCCTTTTACCTTGGGAAAATTTCCTACTGCCATTAGTTCATCAAATTTGGTCACCACTCGTTGGCAGGTTTAAAGAAAAGGACGAGTTATTGATCATGAACTACAGTTTTCAGCTGCTTGTAACTTTGGCTCGGCTTTCTAAAGATTTCATTCGTTCACGGACATCCAAGTACATGTGCAATGACATTATCTGTTAACGTTACTTTCATTTTAATTTTTCAGCGATGTTCTACCTCAAATACGGAAAACTTTATTAGAACTCTCAATATCAAGTTACCTCAAAGATGCCGGTTCGGCTTACCGTTATACGCAGGCCTACAAACTGCAGCTTGTTATTTTACGCAACTTGGGGAGAGTTGTCACAGATATTGACTTAGCAGATAGTTACATCGTAGATACAATGAAAGCACTAGCTCCCTACCTCCATAATAAACAACCAATTCCACTGCAAGTAAGTTACTGTAATTACTTTTGTTAGATTTCTAATCTTTCCACGATCTCAAAATATTTTACTTGTATTTGACTCTTTAGAGAATTTGATACAGATTTTAAATCTTTGTTAGTAACTGACATTAGTAGTGGTCTCCCCTTGTCAAATTTATGGATTTATTACAGGAAGCAGCAATAAATTCCTTCTGTGATATTGCCGCATTTGATAGCGAACTTGTCAAGACTTTCTTCCATAAAGAAATATACAAGGAGCTCGCTGAAGATGAAAAATCAGCGTTTGAGAAATGCATCCAGGCTGTGTTAAAAAAAATAGGCTCTCATTCTTAAAGCTGATAAAAGTCCACGAAACACAAACTTGGTATTTCTGAAAAGAGCCAGTTCAGAGAACAAATGCGTATTTTAATTACACTGTTTTATAGAATTATGTCCTTTTGTTTTGTTTTTTTCAAATAAATTTATTTGATTTATTATATAGGCCAAAAGGGTTTCTTTGTGCAAGTATTTATTTTATGAATGAACATCAGCACATATGTTCTATCCGATTTGTATCTAGAGATCTTGCTGGATATCTTCTATAAATGCCAAATTTGGACATGTCTCTAAAAAACCTAACCGTTTGATTCTGTAGACTTATAGCTATATATGAGCATTAAATGTAATTCTACCATCTTAAAGATCACCTATCATGTTCCACTGATTTGAATGATTGCCAGCAAAGATCAATAACTGCAAGTATCAATGAAAAAATGTCAGGTTAACTGCACTGCAAACTGATAGTGGTTGCACCCCATGGAACCCATCTACTATAGCCCCACAGACATCCTTGATGTGACCATATTCAAGGATATACCTGTGCGGCCTTTATTGGAGAACCTAAGCGAGTTGGACTCAAATTACAACCCAATTCCTTGGATGAAGTAAGTAATGTTTCCTTTAAGACAATAACTTCATGATCAGCTTTCAACATCCATCTACCATAATAGAACTGCTCCACATTATCTGTTCCAACGACCTGAGGAAGGTGGTATACAACCTGGAAACTGAAATCTAGAATTTTACCCATTTTCCATGGGCGACCATAGAGATTTCTTACTTCAAGAATCAGGTATGATGATGTCATGCATACCAAAAATGGCCACAGCTACAGAATTACTGTCATGGTTCCAGAACATCGCTTAGGAAACCATTGGGAGCTTTTGGCATGGCTGATAATCAAGATGCAGTGAAGCAATGGAACTACTTCTTGTACTTCTTGAACACTATGAAGATGATGATCTTGACCACTTTGACCTTGTAGAGTGTGGCGTCCAGCACCTATGGGACTAGAGATCCAGGAACTCATCGAGGCAATGATGCCTTGCGGTTAGAAAGTTTCTATCACGAATGGAAGTTAATTGACATCATAATGCTTCCTAAGCCAGAGAAAACCTTCCTCTGGGACTATTTACCTGTCAACATACTGCTAGCCTTAGGAAAGGTAGTGGAGAACATCATCCACCATTATTTGACAACATCAATTGAAGGCCTCAAGTTGATCCCAAACACTTCACCATCCTCCAGCTTCTATAGGTGATGAAACTTATTGGTGAACGACATACCAAGAAAGAAGTCACTGTCACAGTATACCTCTAGTGGCTAAATCATTCAACAAAACATGCAGAAGGTTTTTTAATTAAGATTGATGACATGATTTTATATAATAGAAAGAAAGAAACATAAAACCAGCAGTTCCTAAATTACCCAACGAGAAAACCTCAATTGGGTACAAACTGAAAAATTGGAGATGATTAATGTAGTTGCAATGGAGTGCCCATTTAAATCTAAACCAGACAGAGGGTACCGCAGGTTCGTTTAAAGCAAACCATATTTGGTAGTTATTTCAGTTTTATTCACCTTACTTTAAACAGTATGTACTGTATACAAAACTCAATTGCACACATTTAACTCCTTAACTATTATCACTTACAATATAATTAAGAAACAATGTGAATGAAATAAAATATATGTACACTTTCAATCTTCGAAACCTTCACATCGAACAATTTCAAAATAAACCTTTTAAAGGCGTTAGCTTACAAATAAACGTTAACCTGCTCTTTGAGAGTTGTAAGAGTATGAACAAATCGACCTCTTCACATAACAGTTAGGGCCTTCATGAACACAAGTGCCAGTAGATAATCAACATGCACGAAAAATCGCTACCACACTTAAAATAGAAGGAAGTCTCCAAAAAATGAAGTTAAAATAGCTTCTATGATGGAAATGCATGCATGCCCATGAGAAATCTGTACAATAGACACGATAATTGTATTTTAAAACATCTGCACATCGTATCACTAAATTATATTAACTAGGAGGTTCTGCAAATTATTACAACTTAATATGCAGAACGAAATCAAATAACCGCACCGTTGCAATTGCATTTGGACATCTGCCTGCTTTTTCATGCACTGCACTGCTTTTTTGACTTGCTTACTCTAAAATAGTGCCTACAAAAATTAGTAAAACACAATCCGACCATGAATAAATTAATGTTGTAATGTAAAATGGAGTTAAAATTGTAAAGTCGGGAGTTTTACAACTTCATCACATCATAAATAAAATAAAGTTTTACCGTAACCTCATTACCAGAAGACTAGTTGAAATTTTAAATAATAAGAAAATCAATGGTTTCACTTTAAAAAAAGAATTTCTTACTCATGCACTAACCTATAAATAAAAAAGGCGTCAAATCACAGACGCTTTTAAAATAAATTACATTCCCTACGAATATCATTATTTACATGTAATAAAAGAAACAAAGTCAAAAAGGCAGCACATCTCATTAAAACAATAGAATATTACTTATGGACAAATTTAAAAACTGCGTTACATCACAATGTTATAAAATTAAACTCCTCTAGAGGTACCCGTTGTACATACATGGGGTCAATTTTCAGTGCTGACAGGTTCTTTAGCATGATGTATCATGACATGCTTGTTGTGGTTAGATTTGGTTGTGGATGTTTTCCCACAGATATGGCAAGCATATGGTCGCAAGCCGCTATGCACTCGCATGTGATCCTTGAGGTAATACGACCTGTGAAAGCTCTTACCGCAAACCTGACATGAAAACGTCTTGGCTTTCTCGTGCTCTCTCACGTGCCTTTGGCAATTATACTTGCGTATGAACTGGGCACCGCAGTGGTTGCAAATGTAGGGCCGAACGCTCTTGTGGGAGTTCATGTGTGCAATGTAGTCTGACTCCCTGATAAAGGCTCCTTTGCATTGGTCGCACTTGTACGGCTTCGACGCCCTCGCTGCGTGCGTCCACTTGTGCAACTTCAAGTTCCACTTGGTGGTGAAATCTTTGTTGCAGATCAAGCAAGCGAATGGCCTGTGCCCGCTGTGGTTGCGGATGTGCACCTCCAGCGACGACCGCAAGTACACGCCCTTGCAGATGGGGCACTCGACGTTCTCGTTGCTGCGCTCCTCAACAGGCACGAACCGCTCGTTGTGCGCCCGACGCATATGCCTGGTCAGACTAGCCATGTGCACAAACTTCTCGCTGCACTGGGAACACGCCTTGGGCTTTGAGTCATGGATCTCCTTATGCCATGCCAGCTTCTTCTTCGAGTGCAAAATCTCTCCACAAAAACAAATGTAGTCTTTCACTTTCCTCTTGATGTTTAGGTGGTGGCGATTTCGGTGCTGCACTAGGTTCGAGTGCCTGCGAAAAGTTTCATCACACATATTACATTTAATCGGCGTTTCCCCGGTATGAATATTCTTATGTTCATCTAATTTTTGTTTGGTTAAAAATGACTTCTGGCAAAACTCACATCCATATGGTTTTATGCCCAAGTGTCGCTTTATGTGCAGCTGCAGGTTTTGGCGCCTGAAAGAATAAGGCAAATTACAACGGAAGCCTTACAATGCACAACTTAACTTCTAACTTAACTGTTACCTTTTTCTCCGAAAGCAATAAAGAATCACTTACATTTGATCTATATTGTCTATATGCACTAACATGAAATTGATAGTCAAGTTCCAAACCAAGTTGAATTGTACAAATTATACAACTTTGTTTCTAATCATTATCTAACCTAGTCTTTATGGTATATTAAGTTTCAGCATAAATTTTATAAACACACAACACAGATTTCTATCTGAACACCCATTGTGTATGCATAAGCATCTTCATCCTACTCGGAGGATACTGTCATGACGTTTATTCTGCTCAGTGGTTCAGTTTCACAATGCATTTAACGTTCATAGGACCATCAGAATAATTTTCCGACAAATGTAAACATCCATCTTGTAATTATATATTTTTGTTTTTAACATTAGTACACTACAAGAAATACTAAAACTAGAGATTCTTTAGAAGATATGAGCTTACTCAGGAAAGAGTCGCTAATGTACAGTTGATGAAAGCTTTTGGTGTTTATAAGAGTGAAAACATCGCACCCAGTGCCACCTGTACAGTCATCTCTTTCAATTTGAAAGCAAATGGCGTCTCTACGAAGTCACCACCAAAACGCACAATAAAGAAGAATCATATGGATTTCCTCTAATAGATGGCCTTGAGAGGTATTCACTAAATTTACTGATATATCTGAGTTAATAAGGTTTCTTTAAATGAGCTTTGCCGTTTTGCCAAATTTCACTTTTCGTTTTTCAAACTCTGAAAAGAGCGGACTTTTCATTTGCTATTTCATAGATAAAAGTTTTTTTTACTGCTTCAAGTTTATGAACATCAGAAGTTCTAAGTTTTGAAGAATGATAAGGTAGGTTGTTTCCTAAAATCTTCCTGTCTCTTTCTACCAAGGCGATGACGTTCTTACTTTATGTGGCACCATTTCCACAATGTAGTGGCGACATGAATTGTCCTGTTGCGGCAGTCCGCAGTTGTATTTATGAGTCCCTTTTATTGAAAGTTCTGCAGATACACAATGGGCCTAATTATCCCTTTCGACCATATAGCTTTGTGGCAACCTAAATTTCTAAGACTGCTTGCACAGACTAGTCTAGAGTGGTTTGTAACAAAAATGAAACATCCTTGCACTGCTTCATTAAAAGTCAGATGACATATTCTTCATATGGAACCTGGTCTACTGGTATTTTCCTTAATACTATTATGCCACCAGCTTCCTGTTGGTAGTGGGAAAGACAAACAGTTTAGAGTGATTTGTAGATATTATGGATTTCAGCTAAAAGTGATCAACAGAGGCTTTTATCTCTTTTGTGCTGACATAATTGGACACTTTCTTCCAAAAATAAAGTCTGAGAAGAGGCTGCTGACTGCAAAGTTTCCTAGTTATTTTTAATATTAATTGTAAACGTGTCCCAGAACGTGATTAACTTGAGGGTTGATTTTACACTCAAATATATGGGATTGATAAAAAGTCATCAGATCCCTGTGGTTAAAGATGTAGAGATCATAATGTGATGCCATAGATGGTAGAAGCAAATGTTTCCAACATTCTGCACTGATTATGAAATCAAAACTGAAACTTGAAAGCGTTGCATCCTGAAGGGACCATTTCATCACCTAAGCACTAGGGCTGATATTGATATCTGCTAGATGCACTTTCTACAAGGGTATCACTCAGAAGCTTTCATAAGAACAAATTGAAAAAAATATACTAGATATCGTAATTTCTTTAAACAGATTATTTTTTTAGATATTATTGTTTCCAACAAGTCTCTTTCCCAAAGAAGTGTCATACATATCACATACCATCGTAAAAAGTCAAATATCTAAACACTCGCCCAGGAGAAGTAGAAGCAAAAAGAAGTTGATGGGTGATCATTTCTTTAAAGCCAAATCAAAACCTTTGGTTTCAATTTTCAACATTGAAGTTTGAAATTGAAGGATCTATCAGACATCATGTAACAAGCTGAAACACAATCTGAAAGTCTCTCTTAAGTGTAAAACTAAAATTTCTTTTTAAAAGATGGAACATTCTATCCAACAATTGAAAAACTCATACGTATATTGAACTACTAACCCAATTATAGTGTGAGAAAAATTACTATAAAACATGGTTACGTTGAGAGAAGCATACTGTTAAATTAGAATACAGGTAATTCGCTTATCCGGTGTGTTTAGAGTAATTGACTCAAGTAAATATACAAGGTGAATGTTAATTATATGGAATTCCCCCACCACCGCGCCACTTCTCCTTCGCTCGTGCGTCCAGGCGGCCGCTCTCTAAAATTGCACGTTCTTCAGACGCGCTTTTGAGGTACTTATTATTATCGGATCGACTTCAAATTTGATATGGTTGTAGAGGAAGTCTTCAAGAACAGGCAGCTTTTTGTAATATTGCTCTACGACAATTATTGTGTAAATAGGGGTCGTTTTACTAAAGTAGCTGTTTTTACTTTTTCGAAATTTGCGCGAAAACTTATGAATATTTTTTGACAAATATTTAATTTTAAAAAGGTGTTGGAAAACCCTATAATTTGGGGCCTGGAAGACATTTCTAGGATAATTACAAACTGAGTAATTGAACATTGAAAAATCGCTTTTTTTCGCGGTTTTTATTTTTTTGTGCAAAAAGTTATCAACTGATTTTAATGATACAAAAACAATTTTATTCGTCTTTTCAAGCGCTATAACGTTATATTTTTGTTTTTACTCAATGTTTTTTTTCGTGTCTAAAAGTCAAAAAATCCTTTTTTTCGCACCTTTTTGAATTTTTTTCGCAATGATCCTACAATCGGATTTTGTCCAAAACATGTGCATTCAATTCAGACGATGTTTTTCCTTATAAAACCGTTGAGAAAGTGCCGCAACTAATTATTTTAAAAAATAATCTACGCCGCCTGGACTACTAGTCTAATATATCCGAAAAGTATTATCAAGAGTTAACACTAAAGTGAACCGAAATTCATCATGCATCAGCCACAGAATCTGTTGTACTGTCATAAATATATATTCAAACAATAAAGGCAGAGCGTCCATCAGGAACTTTGAGGCATTGTGGAAGAACGAATGATCCAATTAGGTTGTCACTAATAAACCCGTCGAAACAATGACGCTAAACCATTGCTGATATTGAACTTCAATGGGGGAAAGATCTGTGAAGAAGATGGACAATAGAAAACCCATAAGAGTAGTGATTTTTTGCAAAAACCTGTTTCGAAACCTTTCTCTTACAATAATCTCTGTACACATGTACTGATGGGCATAATAATAGTTCTTATGTAGGATACTAAACATGACATAAACCATTTCCTTGAAGCTTTCACTGAACCTATTCAACCCTACCATCAAATGACCTCATCTCATACAAACAATAAAACTGCTACAATGTTCTGGGATTTAGTTATAATCCATGAGGGTAGATTTTTTTACAAATTTATGTGGTCTCTCAACCATTATTTATCTGTACATAAATCATCTCTACTTGTTCCTGATATGAATAACTGACCATTTTTACAACACTCATCCAGTTAAAAGCAGATTTGCAGGCAAAAAGAAATGAATAAACACACCACAAGTGAACTTAGTGTTCCTATGGGGACTAATGTCATAACCATTTTTGTTCCTTCACTTAAGTTTGGACTTATAGTTAACATTCACCTTACTTTACTATACATGCAACAATTTACTTCTGTAAAATAAATGCATGTTGTTTATACCGAAAATGAAATATAAAGGTAGAACTAGCTAGCAACTTTTAGTTAGAAAGCCCAATATTTATTGCATGTATTCCTTGTATGCTTAAATTAATACCACATTTCTTCAATGTTTAAATTTTAAATTTCTCACATACTTCAATTTAAGGTACTCAAATGTGATTCCTTTTTAAGCTCAAAACTCAAACTGCTCAAAATGGAGCTCTTCTGAGTCACGACAAAAATTGCTGAGTTCTGATAGCACCTTCACTGACTGTTCTACCTTCTTCAGGAATCCCAATTGAGCACCCCTGCTTCAACTCAACAAAAGTCAGTATCTGATAGAATTGTGATGTAAAACTTCATATTTTCATCTGATGGAATGAAAATGTGAAATTCAATAACTTAAAAAAATTCAAACAGAAGTTGTTAGAAATAAAAATGAGTAAACAGAACCTTACCTGTAAAAGTACTTCCCACAGAATCGACACTCCAAGGGATGCTGCCTCAAATGCTCATTGTATTGCAGTTCGTTTGCCAACACCTCTCCGCATGTGTCGCACTTATGTTTATTTCCATACCCCTTACTATGCAACTGCAACTTGTGCTTCCTTAGCGATTTACTGTCCGGAAACACCACGTCGCAGATATGGCAAACACAATACTTGACATCCTTTTTATCATCTACATCACAATCTGCACCCACAGCAGCTATAACAGAAGCTCTTGCTTCCTCCGTCGGCTGCGGCTCTTCAGCCGCTGAGGTGTCTAACTTAAATTGATTAGTAAAAACGTTATCGAAGTTATTCTCGCTCTTAATTTCAGTCTTCTTCGGCTTAATCACCAACTTCTTAACTGGCTTCTTATTTAGCTTAGAACCGATTACAGTGTTAGTAGTACCAGATACCTTTTCACTACTGTCGCTTTTGTTATTGTCTGTCTGTGGTTTGTTACTGTGCACTTCTGTCTGATGCACCCTACGCTCCTTGGGGCACTTGAATCCCTGCCCGCACACAGGGCATTTAAAGTTGAGCGGAGGCTCTGTCACGCTCACGATCGTGGGTGTGTCGTCCACGTCGGGGTTGTAAAGTATGTGGGGAGGAATCCGGCTTTGCAAAGGCGGCACTTCGGAATCTGAACAATCGGAACCCTCCCACGTTTCACGAGCCAACAGGTCGTAGGATGTAGATGTAGCAGAATTCCCTTCGTACTGCATTCTGCTCCACGCTATATCACTAGCTGCCCCATTGCTTTCCTGCACAAGAAAATCGATTAATGTAAATTCGGCCAATAAAGTGTGGCTTAAATAATTGTTTCGTTCTCTGCCTCAAGTAGAGAATAAACTCTATACATAAGTTTTCCGCAAATTTTATATTGAAACAAGAATCTACAATAATCTAAAAATAATTACTTGGTTTTAATTTTACATTTGTATGCTAAACAATTTAACATTACAATATCTTTAACTCAAATACAAGAAGTTTGTCCAAAAAAAATAACTGAGAAATTAGTAACTTTTATGAGGAAAACTAGATACCAATACATGTAACAAATTCGTTTCAGTTTTTTGTACATCCCTACTCTTATCTAGTAACAAATTGACAATTAACAATGTTTTTGAGATAATTGCCATTGACCGACTGGCCATAGCAAAAACCATCTACATCATTAAAGATCAGGTTGTTATCACCAGGGCCTGGTACACAAAATATAGAACTTTGGGACAGATCTGGACCGCATATGAAACTGAGTTATAGCACACTCAGGAGACCGCTTTTTAAAAATCGAAAAGACTGGAGGCATCTGTGATGATAGTCACAAACAGATCAACCAATAACTGATTAATCAGAAGAACATTAAGATAGTCACTGACATCTCCTGCCACTGCCACTGGAATATCAGAATCAAGTGTCAGAAAAATATTGCACAAAAAATTGATTCAGTTTCCCTATAAAATCTAGATCCCATTACCTTCAAACCAAAAAAATTTCAAGCAAAGATTGGATTTTGCAAATGAAATTTTGAAGCCAATATATCTCGCTGATAAAGTCTATTATCTCCTTGATGAGTACGTGAATAAGCAAATCTTTTGCATTTAAAATACCCCTCCCTCCCATATTTGATAAATGGCCATTCCACACCCAGAAATATAGTGTATAATATGTAATCTACAATGGTTTTATAGAGGTGATATTCTTGATGACGACTGTCAATAGTCTGTTGCAAAGAAATTCTGGAGAAAAATCCATTCCTATTGTAAAACAAAGGGGAAGCACAAGATTCTCTTGGTTCCAGAAAAACGGAGCCACTGCACATCAAAACCAAGAAAGCCTGGATCTCATCTCTAAGGTGTCTGGAAAGAGAATATTGGCATAAATATGATTTTTTCTACGGTGTAGTCATGAATCAAACAGTTGCACTATGCAAGTGGCAAATCCGGAAAAACTACCAAGAACAGCCACAGAAAGAGTAATTTTTTCCAGAGAAGGCTCCAGTTCCATCCCTTTGTTTGCAAAACCAAATTTCTATTGTGGACCAAGTTAGAAAAAAGAAATTGAGGTGGGAATAAGTAAAGATCTTGAGTTGATGGAGGTAATGGGTTAAACAAATTGTTTAGGGCTACAGCAAAGATTACGTCTCTTATTAGTCTGGCATTATATGGAGATTTTAAAGAAAAACTCTATTTGATTTGCAGCAAAATTTTACATTAAATACAATGGTGTTATCTGTCATGTAGATTGTATTGCTCTGTGTCAACTCAACCTCAAGGTTATTCAAGATGACCGTCTAAGAGCAGATATTTACTGACTCTTAATACTGATTTGAGATATAAGATACAAAATGCATAAAGACTAAATGGGGCATACCTGCCATAGCAACTGTTAGACGTTTTAGCTTTCCCGCTGGAGGGCGCCACATTGAAATTTAAAACGTTTTCTACGATTTAACAATTCAATAGCAATAATATTATCAAATAAACTAACATAATAAAGAAATCTACCTGAAATTTTACCTCCCTATCACAAGCAAGTACTCATTCATACCTGTCCTGATAATTCTCCCCGAGGTGGCATGTGCTCATCGGCTCGGATGCTCATGTTGGTGCTTTCATGCGAAACGCTCTCCTCGCCTAGTTGCTCCACATTGGAATCGTGAAATGAGTTAGCTGCAAATCCACCGTCCATGCCTCCTATGTTCATCAAAACAGTTCGTTCAGTGCGATTATTAATGCATTCAAAATCGTCAACCTGAGATATCAGCTGGCTGCCCATGAAGTCATTACAAAGCACCAGCTGCATGCCATCCATGTCTATCACTTGATCATTTGGCTGCACTGTATTCATGCTGTTAGGTGGATAATTCATTTCGTTTGTCTCAAAAGCACCAGAATGCAGATGCATCATTTCCGTAGGTACTGCAGCCGATTCCTGGTCCCCCGAACTAAAGTAGACTTCCTGGTTATTCTCGGGCCCAATATGGAGTTCCTCCCCAGCATTGTGCTGCACTGCTTGCTGGGTTTGGCATGCTTTATTTAAATCGGTTCTGACACGAAGATAATCTGAGCCCACGCTAGATGCGGGGGATCCGAGATTATCTTCGGGTCCTTGAAACTCTTCGAGCTGTTCCTCATGTACTTCAAATTCCTCCTCTTTGCCCTCCTCCTTCTTTTCATATTTATTCTCAAATTTTTCACAATCTTTAACCTCTTCTTGGCACTGCATGTTCAAGCCATCATGTTGGGCTGCCTCTGTTTCTCTCAACTCGATAGATACCGCTTGGTCCTCTAATGTAACTTCATCTTCATCCTTCTTAGATGCTTGCTTTGGTGATCCCACAGCACTATCGTCTGGTTCTATTGCATCGTCAACTGTTACCACATCTTGCTCTTGAATGTTAGATTCCGATTCACTGCACAAATCAATTAACGGAGATTTACGTATGAGAGGTACGGACGTTCCAGCAGACATTATCACTTGCTGCTGCTGGTGGTATAAATAGGGCTGGCACATCATTTGCGGATTAAAGACCGTGGGAATTGTAATGTACTGCTGATTTAGCGGATTGACATTGACTACATTTGGAGTTGGCTGGCTTGTTGTACTCATAAACTGCTGATAGATGAAGGAATGGTTGCCTTGCATCGGTGGAAGGCCCGCTACGGGCTGCGTCCAGTTTTGCGTGCTTGTCTGTGAACTTGAACCAATCTCTGTTGGAGGAGGGCTAGGCACAGCGACTTCCTTGACTTCATTTCGGGTAGTGGTGAGATTGACTAGCGCGTCGATTACCTTCTGCTTTGGATGGCTGGACAGGTGAGCCTTCAGTGTGATGCCAGGCCTAAGATACAGAGTGCACACAGGACAGATAGAGTTTTCAGAATCCATTGCGGCGGCTGTACTTAAACTTCACTCTGTAATAGCTGTGTATCTGCACATCTCCCAATGCACAGTTTTGTTGTGGACTTGATTAGATGTAAATATGTACACTCCTCTGCTGGCTATTGATCTGTTGAGTAAAATCAATGGTTATTAAGTTATCCAAATTGAGCGATTCTGGCGAATGCATAGATCGAACGGGGGCATCGGCGAGAGACAGAGGCGACCGGACCCGAAACTGGCACGCTAAATAACAAGGGAACTGTAGGAATTCCATTATGGTGTTAAAAGAACTACAGGCAAGGTGTCGAATTTGGCAGCCGACCCGTGCAAAATAATGATAACGGTGACGAGTCGCCAATAAAGACTTACCTGTGGTATGTCCATTGTGTGATAGTCGCCGCCAGGAATCATTTTTAACGAGAAATTCCACAAAACTGGACGTTTCGATATGAGCACAGCACTAATGGCATACACAGTACAAACCAACTGTCAATCAGTAGCGTAGTGTAAAAAGCATTTTACCTAATTTCTGAACAAAAAACTTAGTTGCATGTAAATTAAAAAATTAATATCATTCTTATTACAACTAATAACATTTTATTAATAGATTTACATGTCTACAGTTTTTTTTATAGAAAAACTATTGTATAATTATGTGTAATAAGCAACCAATTATACATTTTACAATCAAACTGTACAATAAAAATAAAGCAACACCCACAGCTGTAATATGCTATGATTAATTTCACTATAAATTTAATCGAAAACATTTTCTAATTTTTTTATTGATAAACATAAAATTATCCTTAATTTGTATTTAAAATAATTTATTATTTACTATATGAGATATAGGTATTTTATATATATATATATATATATATATATATATATATTTCAAATATACATTAATTTGAGCAACAAATCTGTGTAGTCGCCGCCAATGCCTTACTATCACCAACAATTAACAAAGAAAATCTCTAGGCTATCATATGGGAACATTTTGTGCACTTATCAGTATTGCATCTAACCATGAAATTCGATTAATATTTAATAAACTTTTTACGACGTAATAGAAAAAAATTTGCATTTAGTTTGCTATATTGTTGTACTGAATTGTGAGAATGAACGATCTGAGCCAGCTGAGTTGGTCTGGTAAGTAACGTGTCCCAAATTGCACATAACCTTAGCGATTCCGTCTGATTCCATTAGAGGCGAGAGATCTGCTACGTACGTGGCGCGACAATAATGACCGGAAGAGCGAAGAGGTCCTGTACCTGTGGAAGTCCTCGCTGGAGTACAACCTGGGGAAACTGGCCGACGAAAGTAGGTTTTCTTTCTTCTTGCGCCAGTGTTTGCATCTTTAAATTATAGAGTACGTGGTGCTGGAGCAGGTGTGCGTGGCCGCTCTCGACTGCTACAACATACGGATAGTTGACTACTGCATAAACCAACTTTCGAACGAATTCCCAAACAGCTTGCGAGTGAAAAAGTTTCTTGCTATGCGGTTGGAAGCGCAGGAACGTTATGATGACGCTTTGAAGGTACTAGACACGTTGATAAAAAAGGACGAGACCAACAATGCGCCGAGGAAAAGAAAAGTTGCAATCCTAAAAGCACAAGGGAAAAATGTAGAGGCTATAAAAGAGCTCACCGATTACTTAAAAATGTAAGCATGGAGCATTTGTGGATTAATATTTTGTTTTATGTGGCTCTTAATTTTTTCTAGATTTATGGCAGACACAGAAGCTTGGCAAGAATTAAGTGAATTATACATTATCGAACAGGATTTCAGTAAAGCTGCCTTTTGTGTTGAGGAATTAATTTTGCACAACCCACACAACCATTTGCTACATCAGCGATATGCAGACATTCGCTATACGCAAGGCGGTTTTGACAATATTGAGCTGGCACGCGCTTATTACTGTCAAGCATTAAAACTGAACCCGAACAATTTAAGAGCACTATATGGTGTCTATTTGGTAAGGCAACAATTATTTGCTACCATATTTTATAACGGTTTAGTTACAGGCCTCCAGTAACTTGGCTGCGTCAGCCAAGTGCATAAGCAGAAGAAAAAGGAGTCTGTGAAGCTGGCCGAGTGGGCATTATCTGAAATCAAGAAGCGATACGCTTTCATAAAGGACTCTCAGAAAAACCCTAGTTTGGAGGATCGACTTTCTGCACTGCAAATCAGTTAATTCCTTTTATGATACCTAAAGACAACCCACTGAATACTGTTGAAATGGAGATTGTGTTGCGAATGAATGTGGTTAGAGGTCATTTATCATGTAGCATGTACCTTGTAGTATTTTGTATTTAATTCTGTTGAATGTAGCTGTTTTATATAAATATTAATATATACATACACACAAGCTAATGATAAATTGTATATTACCAGCGATAGTATTTATTGTTTTGTACATAATTAGGATCCAAGAATATTTAACAAGGTGATCTAGTTTCCAACCTCGAAAAATCGGTTTTATAAGGATGCCCCATGCGCTCTTTTAGTTAAACGATGCAATAGTCTAGCTGTGTTATACTTTAAGTATGTAAAACGGCAAACAGAATTTTGTTACCGAAATCTAGTAACTGTATAATTGTTATATTTTAAATATATGATTTTTGGGGATTGGAAAGAGTTATTTTGTTCTGCTGGAAAAGAGGCTATTGTATTGTGGTTGGTTTAAACAAGCACTGAATCACTGCTCCACAATTAATGCTTACTAAAAATGATAGGTTGGTTCCGTGTTACATTTCTATGTTTATTAATAAGGGATAACTTCTTGTCTATATATCTAATTAAGAAAAAAATGGAACTTAATTTTTGTAAGGAAATTACGGCTAATCTTTAAAACAATTCATTGTGTCTCATTAGTATCTTGTATATAATATCTGCATAGCAGAAACTTGGAATTCAGTGTCGAGCTATATTTCTTCAAAAAACCTTTGTGGCTTTCATTATTGTGCTTTAACCCTTCTGTTATAAGAAGAGTAAGTGTTTTATAACATTTTTAAAATAATATTTGTAATAATTCCGTTTTATGTAAGCCTTATATCTACAGCACCAAGAACCAAGAGTTAGTGTTAGCACCTGAACAAATAAATCCCTAAAACACAATATTATAGAACATTAATCTTAATATAAAAATAGTTTAAGATGACAAGATAATAGATGAATGAAGAAATTAGAGTTTGTTTAACTAGCAGTTCTACGTTCTGGCCCTGTTTCTCCTGAAAGTCCCTGAGACGGTTCCTGTGAAGGTTATTCAAAAACTAAAAAAGCGCCCTTCTGCTCTCCTAATCTATTTATTCATTAAAAAATTCTATTATTTGGTTTGGCACCAATATAGTTCAACCAAGCTGTAAAAATTAGAATAAAGAAATTGCATTGCAACTCCTTTCTAAAATAGCAAAATGAAGGTACTTAATATGGCTTCTCTTTAAAAAGTATAAAATACTACTGATAATATACTCCAATAGATATCTTGGATTCTTTGGAAAAAAGTAAAGACATTGTAATAGGTACTTTTTTATCTTTCCTTACCTTTGTAGGAACTAATTAAAGATTTAAGCAAAATATATATATATATATATATATATATATATATATATATATATATATATATATATATATATATATATATCTAAAATCAAGGCTTGGACTCCTGTTCTTAAATCTTAAAAATTAGGAATATGAATACATCACTGTTGAGTCCATAAAAACTGTTATAGAGCATGGAAGAGTGAACAAAAGTTCTTACTACGGCATATCTATGGATACTGATGAAGGTATGAGAAAACAGCCCATCTTGAATATATTTATCCACCAGTATATCTTCAAACACTAGAATGTCCACTGAACTAAATATTATCACAAAGTCTCAAAGCACTTCATGAAGGTTTTCTCTAATTCATTTATGAAAAAACGGCATTAAAAATAAATAACAAATAAACAAATCCCTAACAAAGTCAAGAATACTAAAGGTGAGCTGGAAAAAGTAAACTGGAGATTATAGATCAACCTAGACCCAATATATATATATATATATATATATATATATATATATATATATATATATATATATATATATATATATATATATATTATATATATATATATATATATATATATATAATATATATACAAAGTTAAATTCGTATTACCGGTGAAGGCAAGATGTGCTTACAATACGTTAATTGCACCCGCGCGGATTACTGCAGGCGGCCGCCGAGCAGGGCCCACAGCGCCCTGCGCCAGGCGGAATTTGACTCACGAATACTGACGGAACGAATAATCGTAGGAACGTGATTTTTGGTACACGAGTGCTTTATTACCCGCTCTCAAACGAAAATTTTCTATCGCTTGCGGTTCCGGAAATATAATACTGGGCCGCGCCTGCCGCCGGGCCGGAATTTGTCCTTCGGAGGCGCTTGGGTCGGCACGGAAAGGCACGAACGATTTTTGCTATATATTTGTGATGTCAACATAACGTCAACGCATATTTCATCAATGTGTCAGAGCGAGACGGAATTAGGTGACGCGCAAACAAAATTATCGCGGACACCGTCGCAATTTCTCTTCCGTCTGCTAGGACGGCGGTTTTGGCAGGAAGGCCGAAATTAACTTGCGAATACTAACCGAAGGAATAATCGTAAAATTGTGATTTTCAATATACATATGCTTTAAGATCGGCTTTCAATTTTAGAGCAGGCAAAAAATTTGTATCGCTTCCGGTTCCGGAAATGCCAAATATTGGTCCCCCGTACAACCTGCATGAAAAAATCTTATACAGAAAAATGTCCAATTTTAGGTTTCACAACTTGGTAAAGGAGCCGTCTTTGTATCTCTTGCCCTTGGGGAGATACAAGCGAAAAAGTTATTTTTGTCCAAATTTGGGGCCGTTTTTGGGCAGGAAGAGGGAGAATAACATGGGTTATTAAGCGTTTTTTGAAGTCACTTTATAGTTCTACAACTTGGTCCTTACGGCAAGTCGATGCCTGCAAAAAAAGGGTTTTCTTTCAACCCCATAAAGCCCTTAAACGTTCTTCAAGGTTTTTTAAATTTTACAGAGATAAACTTCACAAAAGGGTCTATAGATCCACGAAGAGTCCCTCATCTGTAAGCGGCTCGCCAGAGGTGTTCTTGAAACGCGTTTTTGCTACACCCGGTATCATTGTGCGCTCGCACCAATAATGTCGTCTTAGTAGAATCGAATCTAACTAAAGAATTTCGAAAACCGCGGTTTTCGAGATCTGGAAAAATTTTTTTAAAATAATAAATTAATTTAAGAAACTTAATCCAAACATCAGTTTGAAGCTAATATAATTCATGTTTACATATACATGCCACATAATTTATTAATCAAATATTCATGTGACTAAGGATTATATTATAAATTCTTTATCAATAAAATATAAATTTTTTAGCTTTTGTAACTGCAATTTCAACTAGTATGTAATGTTATATTGTTATATATTGTGACCATAAGACGTTCCACGGTAGTTTCTTTGATTTTGTTAAAGTCTTTGTGTCCAAATTATTTATGAACGTACAATCACTACGAATGGAGAATGATCCGAAGAATATTCAACTCATGATTGGTAATAAAGGTTTATAGTTCTTGAATGTGGTTTGACAAGCAATTAACGTTCCATTCTGTAATATTGAGTATTTGGCTTATTATTTTAGTTGAGCGACGATGATTGTGAGGAAGTTAAACATCGTTTTGATATTCTCAGCTAGTTTTATCATAATATTTTTTAACTTCCCGATGTTTGATATTTGCGGTGTATCTCCTTGGGGTGAAGGGGTTTGCTGCCCGTTTGATAAAATTGTGTGTCTTCTTTCGTTGTTGATTAGCAGTTGTGCTCGGGTAAAACTTGGTTATGGTGTGGGTGCTTTCGGACGTGGTGGTGGAAGTTTTCTCCTCTTTAACTCGACACCTTTTATAGTTTGAAGAAATGTGAACCGCTACATAAAACACACTTAGGTTGAGTTTCTTTTGTTTTAATGCACGTTTTTGTTGGGCGATTTGCTCCGCATTTCCACACATGGGTTTTTGTGTAAAGATCCTCTTCTCGCCGATACCTTGGAAAATTGCGGATTGTTGGATTTCCTGTTTTGGTGTGGTGGCGAAAGATAAAATTTTTGTTTGTTTCTATAACTGGACCAGAAAAATGAAATTTCACCAGTTTTCGCGAGTTAAAGTAGAAAAACGAAGTTGAAAGCTTCAAAGTTATCAATGTGTTCAACTTGCATCGCAATTATCTGTATTTCTAAGACTTTCCAAATGCTATCAAACAAATTTTCTTAATACACAAGTGTTTGAAATGGTGGTAGATAGTATATATAAGACTCATATTGTACTGTATCTAATAAAGACGTCTCATAAATTAGTTTGTATAAATTCAATACAGTGCACCAATAAATTGAATCTTTCTAATAAAATCGTTTATGTGGCTTCACCACAACGTAGTCTTAAGACATTTATTTGATAGTACTTACCAATTAAATCAATAATCTGAATATGATATACGGTGTTTAACAATACCATCAAGTTTAATCACGCTAAATAAAGATGTGGCCTTCACCACGATACAGCGTATAACGCTTATATAAAACATAATACGTTAGTTTGTTAAAATACGTATCAGTATTATATACAGAACAATACTTTATAAAAATATGAGTTTGTCATCCTACTGTCGCGTATAATAAAAAATGAAAAGAGATCTAATAAATTAAAAAGTATTTTGTTCAACTTATCGCCTATGCGGACGGCGTGCGTAATATAATAATTAAAATATAAAAGCATTAGGAAACTTTTTACACTAGGCACGACAAGCCAAATTCAGACTGTAATGGAAGAACCTTAGTGTATTTTATACCTAATCTACAAAGAATAAATAGACTTAAATAAAACTTTAAAAAATTATAGAAAATACAAGAAAATATTAATGTCGGGATTAGCTGATTTCCACACAACCCGGGAGGTACAGCTATTTTGTGCGTTTTTTTTTAAGTGCTATCCCCAGGAGGCCTAATGCACTTTGGAAAGGAAATAAGACCAATCGATCGGTTCTTTATAGCCACTAGGCAACCGTTTCAACACTGCTTATACCTAACCCCTTGAGAACATCGACCTCCTTTGTAGAGAGGGATTACAAATGTTCAGGGCTGGTACACTCCCACCTAAGTGGTACCTGTCGTGAGGCACCGGTCGACTAACCAATCAAAGTCTAAATTGGGGTGGATTACAGGAATCGGAGTACAGGTAGTAGGGTGGTCATCAAGCAGTTATAATGTGTATGATTTGAATCTAACTCTGTGTTCAAAACTCTTAATTACGGAGAATAGATTTACAAGACCGATCTAATGCCTATGAGACTATTTCTACTCTGTTTATTTTAATAATAACCGAATATAAACTTTCTTTGTAGACAAATTATAAACGTTTAGGACTGATACACTCCTAAGCGAGTGGTACCTGTCGAGATAAAATGACGGCCAGATGGGGAATGTAAAAATACTTTTCAAATCCAAAAAGCATTTCGATAATGCTAGTATTATTATACATAAATTATTCGTGTATTAAAATTAGGTTGTAGGTCGGCCAAATCGAGCCGATTAAAATTTGAAGCTGGGAAACCTAAAAAATTATAAAAAAAAACAACGCGACCGAATAGTTGGTTTTTTGATATTAAGCGACAATTTCGCGACTACATATATATAATCCTTAGCTAGGCTCGACTCATTTTCACCGATACAGATTCAGAAGGGGGAATATGAAACAGCTTTTGGAATCCAAAAAAAGTTTTGTTAATACAGTGCACTCTGCGCGTTATAGATAGGACATCGGCCAGTTTGAGCCCACTGATTCGAACGAAGATGGAAGCTACTTATTACATAGAAAAAGATAACAGGAACTGAACATTTCTGCACTGCTTATACTAACCCTTAACTAACTTTAACCTTCTTTGCAGGGAGTAATTAATAACGTTTAAGAACTAATTTGCTTCCACGCCAGTGGTACCTATTGTGGATAGACGGTCTACCAATTCATAGAGATCCAGATGCGAGGAAACATTCGAATTTAAAAAGTGTTTTGCAAATGCAATGAATTATCCGCATAGTAGAATTGGGTTGTATATATTAGATCGACCAGTTTAAGGAGATTGATTGGAATTTGGAGCTGAAAGCTCCTAGCCACGTAGAAAAAGATAACATTACCAATCAGCCGGTTCTTTAACGTCCACTAGGAGACCGTACTACTGCACTGCTTATACCTAACCCTTAGCGAACGCCGACCTCTTTTGTAGAGAGGGATTACGAACCTTCAGGGTTGATACACTCCCACCTAAGTGGTACCGGTCGTGCAGAGACGGTCGCCCGACTGACAAAGGTCCAGATGGGAGATATGCAAGAAAACTTGCAAAATTCAAAAAGCGTTTAGATAACGCAGTGATTTATCTGTGTAGAACTGGATTGTAGATAATCGATTGGGCAGTTCGGGCCGATTAGTTTGAATTTGGAGTTAGGATATTCTCATTACACAGAAAATGATAACGGAACCGATTTGTTGGTTCTTTTACAGTCATTGGAAAAACACTTCTGCACCTAATCTTTAACCAACGTTGATCTTTCTTTGCAGAAAGAAATTAATAATGTTTAAGAATCGATTCGCTTCCACGCGAGTGGTACCTGTCATGGAGGAATAGGTCGACCAACTCAGACGTCCAGATGGAGGGATACGAGAAAATATTCAAAATTATTTGGGTAGTAGAATTGAGTTATACATTTTAGACTGGCCAGTTCAGGCAGATTAATTCGAATTTGGAGCTGAAAGCTCCTAGCCACGTAGAAAAAGATAACAGGACCAATCAGCCGGTTCTTTAACGTCCACTAGGAGACCGTACTACTGCACTGCTTATACCTAACCCTTAGCGAACGTCGACCTCTTTTGTAGAGAGGGATTACGAACGTTCAGGGTTGATACACTCCCACCTAAGTGGTACCGGTCGTGCAGAGACGGTCGCCCGACTGACAAAGGTCCAGATGGGTGATGTGCAAGAAAACTTGCAAAATTCAAAAAGCGTTTAGATAACGCAGTGATTTATCTGTGTAGAACTGGATTGTAGATAATCGATTGGGCAGTTCGGGCCGATTAGTTTGAATTTGGAGTTAGGATATTCTCATTACACAGAAAATGATAACGGAACCGATTTGTTGGTTCTTTTACAGTCATTGGAAAAACATTTCCGCAGTGATTACACCTAACCTTTAACTAACTTTGACCTCCTTTGCAGGGAGGGTTTAGGGTTGACAAATACCCATAAGAGTGAAGAGACGGTCGACCAATTAATAGAGGTCCAGATAGAAAAATATAAAACTATTTTTGGAATCCAAAAGCGTTTCATTGATGCAGTAAATTGTGCACGTAATGAAAATAATTTGCAGATAATAGATAGTTTATTTTGGACCGACTAATTCGAATATGGAGCTGAAAGCTACTTCTACTTACATAAAAAAAAAGATAATGGAACCGATTGATGGACTCTTTTACACATACTATGGGGGGACCATTTCTGCTTTGCCTATACCTAATCTTCAGCATTGATTTATTTTGTAGAAAGGGCTTGCAAACGTTCGCGTTAATATACTACCACGCAAAAAATTCGATAATACAATGAATTGTAAATCAGTAAAATTCGGTTGCAAATAACGAAACAACTAGTCGAGCTATTGGGGTATGGATTATAACCGCCTCACTGTAAGTGCTACATTATAAGCTAAATTACTATTCCAATTAAAACATCATAAAGACTGTTGTATTTCTTCTTTAACTATCCACATTTTTGATGTCATATTTGATACCTGCAATTGTAAGTAACCCATGCGTACCACCAGTTATGTGTAGCGCTACACAAATGCATATCTTTATTGCAAATCATTCCCAACAACCGATAATTTGAATATCCACGTTGATGAAATTTTTAAAAACTATTCTTTTTGAAAGTGTGGGAATAATTTGCGAGCGACATGTTCATCCTTATTCCTTTATCGTGCATCCCATTATTAGTAGAAAAATAAAAAACGACTTACCAATTGTTGAGCTGAGGCGGTCTGCATTCACCTAATCCACAGCAAACGTTAAATTTTCTATTAGGTCGAGGAAGGGGTGTTTACCCACAATTTCCACAACCGGTCCGCTGGTGGTGAGAAGATTTCTTCCAAGCTGGGGACGGCGTACAAGGGACGTTTCGGGCGAAACACCAAAACCGTTCAAAAATTTTAATGGGAAAACTCGCGTCCGCTCGCGCGCGCTGCTATTAACAACTGACCGAATATCTGCTATGCAGCTAACTTGAAGTAAAAACTTTGCTTTTTTTGCAAACCGAACGAAGGATGCCATGACATAAGAACTACACCGGTGTTATCGAGTAGGTAATGATTGAATAACAGTTTTGTTTTTGATAACATTATGCATGGTATTGATATAAGTAGATTGAACTTAATGCAAACATAAGCGTTTAATTACACTTTATCTGTATATGCTATTTACAAAATATTAATAATTAATAAAGGCTTCCGGTCATCTACAGGAGTAGTCAAGCCAAAATATTTTCTAGTAACTTTCTAATCTATTTTTTGCGCACCGTTTATTTTCTGCTCGTTAATCAACAACGCCGCATATTTTACGGTACTTAACAGCGAAAAAGGCATCTTTATATCTAGTACAGTACCCAAGAAGTGGAAGTTATTGTCAATTTTTAGAGTTTCTTTGACCAAGAAGGAGTAGGAATAGGGGGTTGGTCTATTTAACGTCGCACCCTGCTTTCAAATGATCTTGATCAAAATAAATTGATTGAAAATAAGTCTAACTATATTTTATTACTAGGGAAAAGGGCATCTAGCAGATATTTGCAGTTCGATTTTATTATAAAATTTCTTAATTTATCTTCTAAGCATCCTGTATATGACGAAATTGCAATAGCTTGTAAAGTTTGGTTACAGATGCATTATTTGTATTACGACAGAAAAAATGTCTGTTTATGTAAAGAAAAAAATACTAAGATAACAAGCGTTTTTATAGAACATTGTAACCAATGCACAACGCAGGCTTAGACTTCACTGGAAGATAAATTACTAATGAAATTTTCATAAAAAAATATTTGAAAGGCCCTGTAAGTGAAAGCAATAAGAAAATGGTGAAGGTGTACCGAAGAGAAACCTTACTTTGGTAGACTTTGGTGTACATAATTCTTAAACATTCCAATAATTTCATGCTGCTAGTTATAGTTATTTAGGCTTTAATCTTTTTGCGCACCAAAAATTTGTGATTGAGTGAGATGTAAACAGACCCGGATTTGATCTTAGACTCCATATGCTTGGTCAATGTCACTTCAAACAAGGAATAAAGATACAGTGATCCAAGGCAAGGTGCTGGCCATATTGCCCCAATTTAGAAATAATGTAAAAGCCTCACCATTATTTATTACACATCCTCTTCGTTGCCCATGTACTAATGCCTTGTTTCTGATAAATTCATCTGGAAACCTTAAATAAAAGGTCACATAAGTAGTCTTCAGACAAGGATAAATAGCAGTCTCCACTGCTTAGAACGATTTTAGTAGACAGAAATGCTCTCATTCTAAAGGTTAATACTATAAAACCATTCATTTTCGTGGTGATAGGAAGGTCTTTATTAGATTTTTGTTCGCCCAGAGGATCTGCAATTGTCAAACTGTTCTTCAATTTGAACACAATCCAATCAAATAAAATATTTCTTGCAGTTTTAAGTCTAAGATTCAAATAACTGCAAATTTAGTCCTAATCCTTCGAGATGAAAAAAAGTTCCATATTTGAATTTTTCCTTAGTTTTGATGTAAGAGTTGCTGTCAACAATGGTTAAATTATTCAATTTCCCTCTCACATCTCTCTTTGCTTCATCTTATGACATGGCTTTGATTCAGTGATTGCACAACAATCATAAAAATTTATTCCAGCATTTATGGGCTGCCGATGCCTGGATAAGACATCAGCTTCTTTATCATTTTTTATAATTTCATTTTATAATGTTTATAACCTTTTGTATAATTATTCTAATGCTTCATACTTTCAATGCCTTACCTATCCTTTTCTATGTAATGTGTTGCATATCCCATGTATGTGTACAGAGATCTTAACCTAGAACTTTTGAATTCACCTTGCTTTTCGAAAATGAGTTCCTCGTGGAGAAAGTACCTGCTATATTTTGCACAGGAGCACGTCGATTTTCGGTCGGCTGTACGTAAACGGCGCCCTCGTAATGAACCGATTGTACCGCTAATTCATTTTAGGAGATCCATTCCATTTTATCATTATTTCAAATTCCCATGCGTTTCATCGAACACCCAGCTGCGTTGGTAAGGACATGGCATCATTCCATATTACTGCTAATGTGAGATTTGTAGCAACCCTACTGGATTGTCGAGTTTAAATCGGAAGAAAACCTGCAGCTGCTGGCAAGCCGCTCTGTATCGTTGCGCTCATGTTTAGAGTTGTGGGGCCACGCTAACAACGCAGAAGAACTACACAGCCATTTAAGAACTCTGCCTAGTAGTATGCTTGAGTCATATTTACAGCCACACAAAACGTTCAAAATTAGTGTGCACACATTCTGTAAACATCTAACGCAGAAGGACAAACTCTCCAAAATTCAGGTTTTATATTACTTGTGACACTACTATACAATTATATGATATGCTTTATCCCAAGGATTTTGCTTACATGCCTTTCAAAGGTGAAGTAAAATTAAATGAGCCTGACGTTCATTTCCAATACATCGAATACTACGGAACGGATTCAAACAATCCACCGGCTGAGCCATATCAAGTATTTTTCGGCCGTTTGGTAATAGGTTATAGTAAATACTGTGCTTAAAATAAACAAACGAATGATGTTAAGGTGACATCAGGGTTCCGACAATTAATTCGTGAGCTGTCGTTGAAGACTCGCAAATTTATAGGGAATACAAGCATGGACCCGCAACTTTCGCTGCTGATGGCCAATCAAGCTAAGGTTAAGCAGGGGGACCTTGTGCTGGATCCTTTTGTTGGATCAGGCTCTTTGTTGGTAGCAGCTGCATACTTTGGAGGGTACGTTATGGGTACGGATATAGACTTCTTAATGTTGCATGGTAAAAGCAGACCTACACGGATTAAACAGAAGGTAACCTGTATTGTTGCTGATAGAAATTATTTTAAGCTTGAGTACTTTTCACAGAAAAGAGCTGAAGATGAATGCATTAAAGCGAACATGGAACAATACGGGTTAAAAGATAAATATATAGATGTGATGGTAAATGACTTTGCAACTCCGTTTTGGGTAGATCGCTTAAAGTTCGACTCGATTATAACAGACCGTAATGTTACCCTTTAACGTCACAATAATTTTTATTAGAATCCTATTGTAGCTCCGTATGGTATTAGAGAAGCAACAGAAAAAGTCGGGATTCACAAGGAGAATTACACGATAAGCGAAAAACATTTGCCAACTCACATTCCAGCAAAAGTAGAATATAAATTTTCCCAACTGTACCAAGATCTGTTAAGCTTTGCTGCTAGACATCTAAAATTAGGTGGCCGCTTAGTATGCTGGTTTCCAGTCTTTAGGTAAGGATTACAAAAAGAATTAAATTATACTATTTATTTTACGAAGCAGGGAAGACTACTCTGAAGAAGGTTTACCGACCAACTTAGCATTACAACTAGTTGCAAACAGTGAGCAAACTTTAAGCAAGTTCACATCTAGAAGGCTCTTGACTTATGAAAAAATTGCACAGCCAAACGAAAGCTGCGAGGAAATGGAGAACACTATCTCGGATTTTAGAAATAGGTACTTTAAAACACGGGAAGAGACGCGACAGGAAAGGCGCATAAAGGAGGCGACTATACGAGAAGAGAATCGGTTGCAAGCTTTGAAACAAAAGGAACATATCGATGTATAAATACGGGTGATTTTTTATAAATAATATGTAAGTAAAATTCCATGATTTATTTAGTGAAATTATATTACAATGTTTTTTGAATGAATAAAGTTACTTCCTGAAATGTACTTTACTTTTTCTAAATGTACTACCCCCGATGGGCCTATTGTCCCTCTTATGCGAGTTCGTTTTGTCTACTTTTTTAAATTTTGGCCTTGCTTTGTCAGCCTTCCTGTTTCCTTTCTCTCTAAATCCTTGCTTCTTGTACTTCTTCATGGGCGTTAACTTTGAATTTTCGGCAGTTGGATCCAACTTGGGTTTCTTGTTCTTATAAGTGTGGAAGGTCTTTGGTCTCTTAACCCCAGTGGTTGTGCCCATAAATAGCTCTGTGGTGCAGTTTAATGAAAAGGTAAAACAAACAAATATGCAAATGCTCACCTTTGTCAGGTTCCTCTCCAACTTCTTGTCGATAATACTCTGCATCATCATCATCTTCAAAAGGCACTTTCTCGTTTGCTTCTCTTGTGGCTTTCTGCATAATAACGTCAGTTTCAGCGGTCTCTTTCTGCATCCCCTTGAGGGATTTTTGTTTCAAAACTTCTTTTTCTGCATCCTTTCGTTTCTTATTTTCATCCTGCATGCGTTTGCGTTTTTCCTTCAGTTTTCTAAAAGGACATTTCCATTAATTTTCTCCAAACATACAATAATGGTGAGGTTCAACGCCTTGTGTAGAAACACAGCTTGCAAATTGAGCAGTTAAGGCTTTTATGTTTGTCTTCACTGTCCAGTTGTGCACCATCTCTAATGTGGAGCGATGTAGCAAGCACTGCGCCTTAGACAACCCATGTTCAAATTGAACACATTTATTTTTAATGAATGAGTGGGCTATCCGTCGAGCGTTTGGAACTTAAAATTGAGCCCTGTCCCATTTGTACTGAAGCATAATGTGGTGATTGTATAAGAAAGAAGCTTGATATGTTTGTTGCCCACATGTAATTCTAATTACTCAAGCATTAGTTCTTTATCCCTACTAATGACAATATCAAAAATCAATTTTTGATTTTGATTCTGGATCACTAAGTGCAAGGGCGTTTTTTAAGCATGGGGTGGGGGTTTATAGATCTAGAAATTCTTTTGGTACATGGTTTTTGAAGATTTTGGAATGCAGCCAGCCAGTGCAGTTATTTAAGCAGCATAGCACACAGTTCGAGTTGTGATTTAAAAGGCTGCAAGCAAATTTTCCTGCAATGCTGTTGGTATATTAGTTAATGAGCTGGTTATTAAATGGAAATCTGAGTTCATTACACTACCCTACACATTTTGCATATACAATCAAGTCATGAGTTGTCTTGCACTTTTTAATTCCCTTACGTGAAGCTATCCTTTGATTAAAATGAGAAAGCTGTATCTTTGAATAAATTACTAGAGCCTCGATTGGGCAGTTCTTATACATAAATTAAAAATTTTTTAAATTAAAGTCAGAGAAATCCCATAGAAGAATCCTTCAAATTATTTTAACAGACCAAAGAACCAATGAAAAAGTACTACATACACTGAATAAGGAAAAAGAATTGGAAAGCATCTAAGACATCCTGGATATAAAAAAGTACTGGAATTGACTTCATACAGTACCAAATAGATGAAAGTATGGCATGAGGATCACCAACCTCAGCCCCTAAGAAGGCATCCAAAGAGGGAAAGAAATGGAAGTAATCTTTCAAAAACCATGTTATGCCCTGTAGAAGGCTATAGAAGCTATGCATTCCCAGAGTTCCTTTATCAAAAAACTGGTTTGATCTAGAAAATAATCTGAGAGTTTAGAAAATGGCCTTTCCTAGAGAACACTCTGAAAGCAGCATCAATTGGGGCCGATACAATAATAAAATAATAATGGTATATTTGTCAGGAAATTTACAACTCTGGATTTAAATAGTGTGTAAATTTTTTATAAAGACAAGCTGGGGGTTATTTACATTCTATATGTAGACAATATGAGTGTCAGTGTAGCTGAGCAGTTTAATTTGAGCGCTTGGCTGTAGCACGGACAGACTCTGGCAGATGGCTTGCTCAGTCACTAAAAATAATTGAGTATTTGCACTACCTTTTAACGAGAGGTAATAATGTGGTTGTCTGTACACGGTGGATGTTGCATCATCCTGTATCAGAGCTAGTGTATGCAACATGTAGAAGCTTTAACCTCCCGAATCGTAGACCATGCTTCCACGCAAGCTGTTATTATATAAACATTATGGATGGTAATACCTTTGGTCGTCAGACATATAAAATATTTATGTACATACTCTAATACCTACAGAGTATGTGGTGATCCAAATGTCTTTTCTGATTATGAGCAGAAAAGCTTACAAACACAAATCAACGCTTAATGCACCCCACTGAGGTCTTTTAGACACAGAATAAACACCTTAAAATATGAACATGGTGGGGCATACATTCAAAAAATATCAGGATATGATGAGATACATTTTCATGATGATGGATACTTTAAATAAACAGAATATGCATTAATGGTAGCCTTAATATGTTTGTGTAGTGAGCAATTTTTTGTAATAAATAAACTATTAAATATGAGCACTATTATCAGACGATTGAAAACCAAAGAGCCTAAACTGAAGCAATTTTACAGATTTACTTGAACGACCTTATTTTCAGAAGCAAATACCACCAGAGTTTCTGTACAGATGCTAAAGTACCTTTTTTAGAAATCTATTGTACACTTCTTTCTCAAAGTTTTTAATTTGCTGGAGCTCTAATTTTCAACAAAATAATTTTAATTCTACAAAACAAAATCCTGACAGCATTTCAGAATGTCATCAGCTAAATGTAGAATTCTGATTTAAAAAAATCCAAAAGAATTACGCAAAGTGCAGTACCATGAAGTGCAAGTAATTTATTTTAATATTTAGCTTTACCAAATCATTAAAACCCATAGTCATATGTTTTAGGAAACATTCTTGAAATCCATTGGGAGCAATCGAGAAATAGAACCCAGGAACAGTATATTACCCTACCGACGCACATAAATGTATCAATCACAAAAGTAGACATCAACGTGGCTGCATGGTTGAGAAAAGTGACTGTGGTGCGGAAGGGCCCAAGATCATTCCTGGAGCTCTCTGATGCCTGGCTGGCCTACTGAGTCACTAAAAGTAATTGAACAAAGTTGTCTAAAGCATGGTGCTTGCCATATCACTCTGTGGTAGAGATGGTATGCAACGACCAAGTGAAGAAAGCAAACATATAAGAACCTCAACTTCTCAGCTTGACACCATCACAACAATAGAAATAAGCTAAAGGTGATGAAGCAAAACTATCAAAGTACACCACAATAAGATAAAATCTGCAAACGACAATATCCTGCTATACAACCTCTATACAACTAAAGCTGCTTTCACCTAACATACAAAACCCTTGAGAAATCAGTGGAAGTAACATCTGAGCGAGTAAATCTTCTAAATAGTAAGGCAAAAGATGAATATCTAAAAAATTAAATTCATAAAGGCCTTTTGAATCCATGAATATAATTATGTTAAGAACAGAACTTGAAAATTATATGTCATTGAATAAAATCCAGGCAAAACTCATTCTTAAGCCTTCAGTCAGAACCTATTATTGGAATAAAAATTAGAAGCTTTCAAATATATCATCAAAGAGTAGGAGAAATAAAACCAATCCATTTGTAACTAAATGATCATTAAAATTATGGTCTTTTACCATGTCAAAACTCTTCACCATTAAGATGATACAGAATTGTAAACAATTTTTAACATCCCACTCATCTTTGCAGATTTACATGTAAAAAATGGTTAGTATACAGTACTGAAGACAACCAGGACAATAAGAGGTGTAAAAAAGTGGAGATGAGAAATGTAAAAAAGCACTAAAGATTATGAGTATTTAAATAGCCAGTACATTCAATAAAAGAACATGGAAGATAATATGAAACAATGGCCACAAAGGAAAAGATACAAAACAATAGGCTTTTGCAAGCTGATCATATTTGTAAAAAAAATGGTTAAAGAAAATGCAACACCATAATAAAGAGATCAAAGAGAACAAAAAAAATGGTTAAAAACAGTATCCAGTTGTATAAAACCTAAATTAACATAATATTGTCAGTGTAATGGTAAAGAGGTTGCTTTATAAGCAATACTAGCATCCATATTTGATTCCTAAGAAAAGAAGAGCCCATATTATAACATATATACCAAACAAAAATACATTAAAAAAGTGTAGTACTTTTTTGCTTCACGCTTCTTCTGGATCTCCAACTTTTCCTCCTCCGTTTTATAAATGAAGTCATGATACAGAACAGTTCCGTCCATTAAACCATCTTCGATTTTCATTAGCTGCAGCGTCAGGCGAGGGCCAAGCTCACTCAGCCTTATTGCAGACTTTCCATGCTCCATGTTCCCTCGTGAAACCATTTTCTGTGGTAGAGTCACATGACTGTTCTGATCTTCTTCCGCCTCACTTTCGGACATAATCCCTGACCTACAGCAAAATAGCATCATCCTCGAATACGTGCCGCTTGCACTAAAAATTACTTTGTTAGAAGTTCCGAAATGTCACTACATTTGGAAAGGTTTGGAATTTTGCCCAGCACCATCTTTTTGACTCCTTTGATACGCCAACAGGCATAATTTTCACGACATAGTGCCGGAAGTCTATCAATTTAGTTGTAGGATTGTAGTTCATTAGCACACATCGGCGGATGTTATTCAAATCAACCTATAGACACACAAACATTATTTACAATTCACGCAAATAAACAATTATTATTACTGTGGTTAAGTTGATGGTGGGATACATATTTTGGAACATAGATGCCATCAGTTTCATGTGAACACCCTCTCCACTAAAGCTGTTGAGTATGATAAGGGGGGAATGTTTGAAAGCCTTCTCAATCACCAACTGCTTCTTAAGCGACGATATTACGTCTCTGGCTAGAGAGAAATTGTGAATCTTGAAAGTGAGCGTTGGCCCCCTTGGAAGGCGTGCGATCTTTAAGTACATTCCGATTTCAGTGCGGCTGAAAATGCACAGGTGCGTTACATGCAGCAAGCCGGCTATCGACACAAAATCCTTAATTGCATTCTTCTTGCGCTCCTGAAATTGGAGAATTAAGGATTTATTAACATAGAAACTCGAACACACACTTTTAATGATGTTGCTGTAAAAGGTTCCATAACTTTGCGAAAGTCCCTTGTTAGCTCCAGGATGTGATCTCCAGGTAAGCCCTTGTGAATAACGAAGGAGTGGGGCGCTTGCACCAGTTCATCTGGCTCGTTGTTTACGTTTTTGTTTCTTTTAACGGAGCGCCCTTTTCCTTTCTTTCGACCCATTACAAAATCTTATATAACAGTGCAAAATTAATGTTTAAATATTAGTATATTAATTGATATAGCAAATTTTTACAAAATTAACGTAACATTTAACTTAAATATTCTTAAATTAATAGTTTAATGATAGTTCTTCTACGTAAAAATTAAGGTTATGGTTAAATGACCCACGTGTGTTGCAATGCAACCAACATTAGGATTGTATGGTTTTTTAATAGAAAAATATAGAATGCGGCAAAATTATGAAAACATCTTTCTGTGATTAAATAAAACAGAGGTTAGTTTAAATGTGCTTTTTAAGAAATATAAGACAAAAAATTTATTGTCATTGACAGACATTTATGGAGAAAGAATAAAAATCAGATTAACCGACACATCTTTGAAAGTTTAATCATAAGACAAAAAAAATTATTAAAAAAGATTGAATTACTCTATTATAATGTGATTTCATTTACTGTTTCTCTAACTAAAATATGAAAAAATAAGCTTCTGAAGAGTAGTATTACAAGAGCAATATTAACAATCCTCTCAGTTTCTAAAAATGATATAAAGAGTGTTTGTTTCCCGTAATTAGGGAGGAGGGTGTGTGGTAAAAATATATATGAAAAAATATTTATGAAGGTTAGTTATCATGCATAACATCCACATGATCGTTGATTGCTGTTTGATGATAACAAGTTTGAAACTATTCGTAAGGTTCTTTCAGAACCTGTAATCACAAGTATTATGGTTCTAGCTATGAAAAGTGATAGAGATTTCCGAACGAATAGTTCCCAAGGTTTCCAAATTTCAAGACGAAGATTGTATAAAGTTGTTCCAACAGTTTATTTCATTTGTTAATTATTAAAACTTGCACAATGTCATAAAATTGAATTATACATGATACATTCTCTGTTATCTTCTTCCATTGTTGATGCCTTTTTGTTCGTTAAATTAATAGTTTCATTTTGTGAAAGCCATTCATGATAAACATCTTAATCTCACCAGACATCAAAACTTTTTTAGTGTGATGACTGGGCCTTAAAACATTTAACATTCTCATCCCCAGTAACTAATCTGTTCAAAAAAGGTTCACATTTCAAGTACAATTGAGGGGTTGCTTTCTGTCAATTGACAATAGCCATATTTCAAAGCTTGTGAGATAATTGCATACTGTTGTATGGGGAATGTTTAAAACATCTTCTTCTTCTTCTTCTTAGCCCGTTTCGGTCCATAACTGGATGAAGGCCTCCTTCATTGACTTCCACTTGGTCATATTTTGAGCTTCCTGTATCCATTTCAATCCGGCCACTTTTTTTATATCGTTGTACCATCTATTGGGTGGTCTTCCTCTGTTTCTTCTATATTCCCACGGCCGCCACTGAAACATTGTTTTTGTCCATCTAGTTTCTTGTGTTCTGGCAAGGTGTCCAGCCCAACTCCATTTCAGATTTGCTATTGCTTCAATAACATTTGTCACTTTTGTTTTCTCCCTAATCCATACATTAGTTTTTCTGTCACGTAGTGATATGCCTAGCATTTTTCGTTCCATTGCTCTTTGAGTGGTTGTTAATTTGTGCAAGTGGGTTTTTGTTAGGGTCCAGTTTTCGCTTCCGTAGGTCATTACAGGTAAGATGCATTTATCAAAAACTTTCGTCTTAAGATGTTGGGTAATATTTTTGGAGTTCAAAATAAAACTAAGTTTACCATAGGCTATCCATGCTAATCGAGATCTTCTTTTGATTTCTGTTATTTGGCTGTCACGGTCAATCCTGAGTGTTTGTCCTAAGTATATGTATTCACTAACATTTTCAATCGTTACATTTCCAACTTTTAATGTTTCGTCTACCAATCCAAAATCAGTATATTGAGGATTTTCATAAACTATAGCTTTGAAAGGTTCAGATCTATAGTAGACGGGAGGCTGCAGCAGTCTTCATTTTTTTACTTTCCTTATCCTATAATAAGGAAAATATGTAGTCGGCGGAAATTTGACCTATCCAGTTTTTCACATTTATGGACGAAATATAGCCTCAGGACACCAAAAAAGTTGGTTTGAGCCATTGGTTCGTGTGTTTGTCTGTCTGTCGGTCTGTCAGTAAACAGGATATCTCGAGAACCGTAAGAGCTAGAGACTTGAAATTTGGTACGCAAGTTACTTGTAGGTAGGACGCAGTGCGAAGCTTTTGGTAAAAATCGACCGCAGATCTAAACGGTTGAAGATACAAAAAATTTATGAGAATAAAAATGATTTGTTATCATGAGATAAACATGAATTTAAAATAAAAGTTGGTAAAATAGGAACTCGAAAAAAATTGAAGCTCAGGATTTTTAATATACCGGGTGTTCATAAAATGTTTCGGGTAATTTATATTACCGGATAGATCAGACTGAGACGAACAAAAAATTACAATAAAATTTTTTGATCCGAGGTCAAATTAATTAAACGGACCAATCACAGCGCGCTCGGAGAGATTACTGGCCGACTGCGGGAGGACGGGGGGAGCGCTTGGCCGCTAGGAGGGAGCACGCAGGCGATAATGGGGAAGGCCGTGCGACCGAGCTCGCACGGTTACCTTCAGTGACATAGCAAAATTTTAAGTACGAGTCAATTATTGTCTTGTGCTGTTTATTTTAATCAGCTTTCGAGTGTTGGACTCGCGCCTCGTCCTTTTTTAAAATAACAAGTTCCGAGACGAGAGCAGCGTAGGGCTGAGACGATGGACCCGGTATAATATATAATAATAGGATAAGGAAAGTCGTGTGATGTTCACACCAGATTTTTTCAAATTAAAATTACCAGTTCTTACCTGTTCATAACATGGTGCAAATGCTTCCTTTCAATTTTCATAACTGAAGACGTACAAAAGGGCGTATATAACTTTTTAATGTGGACGAAAACGTATTCTACGATAGCTAGATACCTGGAAAGAATGATATCAACATAAAGTCACAAAGATCATACGAGTTGCAATTTTTGTATCAGCCCTATGAATAATTAAATTTAAGTCATTGAACTACACCAATAATCCTTACTAGTACCCTGAAGTTGACTTTTTCCTTTTTACCTCTCCTGTTTTTTTTACTTTTAATCATTTATTAACTCTTTCAGGTGAGAGTCTTGAATAATCTAGTAAATAAATTCGCGACTTCTATATTATCTGCTTCTAAGTTTCTCTGAAAAACTTTTAGTCATGAGTAGTTATCACAGCTCAATTCTGGCTCATTGCCAGGTTTGGAACTTGGCTAAATGCAACTGCCACTAAATGTAAACAATCTTCCCTGAGCCACCTGAGAGCGCTTCCAACTGCTTTAAAAGTACTCCAGCAACCGTCTAAAGCAGTCGGTAGCGCTCTTGGGGGATATTGGCAATGCTTAATTAATTTCAGTGACCTATGAAAATAATGCTTTCTTTGATACATGGTACGGATCAACAAAATCTAGATTTAGTACTATATCAGCATCACCAATGATAGGAGATAGGTAAAGAAAATGAGGAAATAGCAAAGCAGTACAAAAAATTTTAAATTTAGAATCTATTATTATGGGATCCCACAAGATAACAGAAAAAATAAATAATAAAAACACACACAAAGGCTGATTAAAATAACGTGCTTAGTGGAATATTCAGAACACCTTGAGTATTTAAATTCTAGAACCCAATTCACTTTCTAGTTGCATATAGCACATAACTATCCTGGTTAATTTTAACATCAATTAGGATCTGCGATTGAACAGAGTACGACTTGTACATTGCTACATGCCACTTGTACTGCGGATACTTTTCTAGAAATATCTGGCGCACTATGCTGCAGCGGTCGTCGTTAGCGTTGAAGTGCCAGTACGCCCTTTTGAACGCATCGATGGCGTCCAACTGCATAGTAGAGTTCATTTCTTTGCTTCTTTTGATCGCAACCTGCAAATTCCAACTGTGTGTTATCGCACAAAAGTTACAACGTCTTACAACTGGCAAATTTCCAACGTCATATCCATGAAGTGGCGAAAGCACAAAAATGGTCTGCAGAATTAGCAGCACTTTGACAGAAAAGTAAACGTTGAAGCTCATAGTTCTTCTAATACCAATAGATACTCAGTAGTGATTGATGGTATGAAAATGTTTTTTGTTGTTCTCAGACTCCACGATAACCTTGTTTCGGAAGCTATCGTTAATGTTTTAGCCTTGATATAAATGACCCAGTTATTAATCTCATAATAGATATGTAATATGTAGTTTGCTGATCCAACTTTACAGTTCTCTTTTGTGTTTAAGATTTCACTCTGTACATTTTACAGAAAAGTGTGCAGAGTACTTTAAAATGGAGAAATCACGAAAAATATAAAAATGCCATTTGCATAGCTAAAGAGGGGAGAGGGGGTTGATTAAAAAATGTTAGATTTGCATGGTCTCTTCATACACCTCTATAGATATTCATTTAATATAAGACTTTACAAGCAAACCTTTAATTTTTTTTCATTAAACTCAATAGTTTTATGATGTCCCAAGCCTTTTCGACTTTCAACAGATTCAAATCCGCAAACAAATTTAGATAATTCCAGTTGGCAACGCGGTATTCCTGAAGATTATCTGTGTAAGGGTAATTTTTTCGTCTAACACAAAAATCATTAACTCACCATTTCTGGCATTTAGCCACCACATTGGAGAAGTGGTATTCAAAGTCGGCTTGCCAAGTTTTATATTCAGTTTGGGGTCAATGTTTTTGTTTCTGCATGTCTTTGTAGAATGACGTCAACCATAGTCAAGTTAATGTACTCTAGCAATAATAAAAATTGGACCGATAGTTTTGGGAGTAATTCGGCCTGCCCTTGTTATCACTTCATATACCTCCATCAGTATTTCTCTATCCTATTTTGGATACAGGCCTCCCCCAAGACAAAAGTAGAATCCCCTGTAAATTGAAACAAAATTGATGTGATGTCACCCATAAAAAATGGACCACAAGACAATTATACAATTTAATGAAGAAACTTCTTTTGTACATTGAAACTGTAATCGTGGTAGATATTACAATGTTTTGTTCATGTTGAGCTCTTCTGTTTATTCTTTTTACTTACAGTCTATGGGTTTATTACTCATCACTGTTATTAATAAATTTCTGTCTGGTAAATTTTCTTCACTCGCACAATTTGAGTAGTTTGGTGAAATCCAAATTGTCCTTGTTTCACTCTCACTAACCATGGAGTCTCTGGATACTATAGATTTCAAAGTACTAAAATCAACAGCTCATATCTTACAAAACTTTTTTGATGTTCTCTATTTCTATTTCTAACTATTTGCAATGTGGTTTTTGAAGCTGTAAATAAAGAGTGAACAATCAAACAAGTGAATTCTACAAAAAAATTTATTTTGGAACAGGTATGCACGCAGCACGGCAGAATAATTAGAAAATAGACTAAGCTAAGGCAACACCAAACGTTAGATTAAATTCGACCTACATGTTCTAACACGAGTAACGATTAATTGTTAAGTTTTAAATCTATAAAGACGAACTCTGGAACAAGAGAATTTTCTCTGGACCACTAGATTTGACAGTGCAAAATTTGAACACAGTGAATGATCCACATCATCGAATCGTCCTAATGTTTTATCCTGAAAAGCTCGTTCAATGCTCCACGCTGGGAATTTTCGGAAACTTTCTGCCGATCGGATCTTTTACCTTAACTTTAACGTAATAATACTTTGAAGTTAGTTGCTTAACTACCAACCCCCTCCCAAAGATAACACTATGATGCATCGAGCAGTAAAGCTTAATTGTAACTAAAGGTAGCCAACTACTTTTGTATGTATATTTGTACTTAAAGTGATGAACTATGTAATAATCAGTAGCGCAAAGGTAATATAAACTGAAGAAGCATCCATCCTGCAGGTAGCCAGTTAATACTTCACCCTCTGGTGAGAAGTGGTAGAGGAATGACTCTTTCACTCATAAAGCTTGCAGAATGATTAAGCAATACTTTAAATCTACAAGCTAAACAAGCTTTATGAACCGCAGCAACGCATTAATTATCTATATACCATCATTGAATTGTTGAAAGGATGTATTGCACTCTTAAATGTGTTTTCAATATTATGAATTATATATATAAAATCTTAAGCTACAACATATTCTTATGACATTAGAAGTTATACTACATTATCGAAAGTATCTGGACACTTCTATGAAAAAATAAATTTTGCAATTGATGCAATTGATGAATGCTTACACAGGTATGGAAAAATATAGGTCCAAGCCCATCATAAAGTTCAAATAAGGAAAAACACTCAGTTAACTGATCTTCAACATGGATAGGTGTTGCTATTGCAAACAATGTGCATGTAACCATAATTCAGCCATGAGAGCGAATCAGAAAAGATTCGCAACAAATTGATAATTTGTTGAGTTCTGCTCTTTGGATTGTCAAGATCGAGCCACCACATCTACTATACATTGAATCAAAAAGTAAACAAAGACAGTTGATATAAAATGTGGCGTGGCTGAGCTCTGAGTGTACATTTGGTTGCCCATCTTCAGGTTTGTTTCCTTACTTTCGTAAGATCCCCACATCAACTTATCCCACTGTTATCATTTGTAAATAAATTGTTCCCACCTTGCAAGAATTTGATGGAAGACGGGTGAAAAATTGTCAGCCTAGGACGTCAAAAATATCTTTTTGTGGGCAACTCCTCGACGACCACGAGGTCAATTTGTGTACATTCAAGTAAAAAACAAAATAAGCACCAAATAAAAGATATTTTGATTTATTAAGATATGTAATCGAGGCTAAGAATGTTTCCACTAATATAAAGTTAGTTACAAAAATATTCTACAACCGATAGTACCGTAGTACAGAACAGAAACATGACCACTGAATACAAAACAAATTAATATATTGAATATTTGAGAATGGAATGTATTGAGGGATAGAGGTGATATAATTATGACCCAAAGGAGATACAGAATAACACTAACAGATTATGAGAAAACTTCAAAGCTAATTGAAACTGTAGGCGTTACCGAGACTTTAGCAAAAAAAAACTAGAAAGAGGGACAGTCTTAGAGAGATAGAGAGAGAATAAAGTTAATCCAAAACCAGGCGCAGATTTAACTAATCTGCTGTAGGTTCACCAAAATTTGGGATGCTCGGAGAAGGAGCGATGGACATGGAGTAAATAAATAAATCAACCACACTACCTGATACTTAGATGCACAGCTGTATTGGTAGCACAAATGAAATTTTAAGGTCAGAGCACTGTGATGCCAGCTTTATGAGGGATTGATCTGCCCAGAGCTTGTACCTCAACCCTGTAAAACGCGTGGGATAAATCTGAAAACAAACGCTGCCTTATGGAAGGATGACATCTAATTCCACTTGCAACATTCATAACCTGATCTGCAGCTGTCCTGGCCAAGCGGCAGCTGTTATCACAGCAAGCAGTAGACTTCAATTTTTTCTGTTCTGCAAAAGAAGCAAAATATAGGTGTGTCTGGATATCTTTGATTATATAGTGTAATTCAGTGCCCAACCGATTTCCACAAGAGTGTGCTGTCATAGCACACTGCTATTATACAATCTTGCGTGACTATGGCCAGCTATGGTAATAGCTGTTCAATCTTGAACAGCCAGTTTTAAAGATTGAAAGAAAAAAATTATACATTAAAAGTACGCTCCATAACATAGACTACATAGTTGAATGGCACTATCATGACTTAACTTAAAATAGAGCTACCAATAAAGATATTCGTAACTTCAGCCACTTTTTGCTTGACATTGCAACACGTCTCTGAACAATGAATGAAAAATGCTAAAGGTGTGGGCAGCAGGCGGTATTTTTGGTGCGAGCAGTTTTGCCAATGACCTGAACTAATTTATTTGGCGGGCTTTCAACTTTCAACAATCTGGCAACAGTTGTATAACGTCGAGTTAAATATAATTAACAGTGAATGCACACTACCAACTGATCCGTTTTCATATAGACATTGGATGTTAAAGTGGAGTTAAACATCTACACTACCAAAGTTAAACGTTCAACATTCATGCAGAAAAAACTTATTTAAATTACCATATTAATTTTCTATAATCTATCTTTACTATAATGGTGGTAAATAGTATGTAAATGCTAAAAACACGTATAAAATCAGAGAGTAACAGTTAAGCTCATCATAGGTAGTATACAGTACGGATCACAACAATAAATTTGTCACAAAATGCGTTTGTGTAAAACAGTGGAACAGTTCTGAGCATTTAATTTACGTAAATCAAGTACCCCTACAATTAACATCGTTTAATAACTAAAATCTTGCAGTGCGTTACACATCTTACTAGGTACTACTCGAAACGTTCAAATTACGACTGATTTGGGTGCAGGGTGGCATAAATGGGCGCCGCCTTCGCCTTTGCAAGCTCCGACGCATTTTTGGCGGCATCTTTTAGTTTGCTAGTTGTTGTCGCTGTCGTCATGCTGTGAGGTGTTGCAGACGCAGTTTGAGGGGGGAACATATTCATAAGCACGTAGTTAAAGCCTCCTACCTGTTATCACAATTAAAACGGTAAATTCCACTTATAACCTTGCTGGTTTGATAAAGCTAAATTAACGCATGTTAAAACTCACCATTTTATTGCAATTCTTTTTAAACCTTTCGTATCCAAATGCACATATTGCCCGACCAAACCCTCTGATTTGCGAATCGATCCAGGCGGACCGTATGGCGACTGTCTTCCCTGGATGTTCCTCGCTCTCCTTATATACCACTTTTTCTGTTATGCTCTTGAGAATTGATACCATCAGTTACTTAAAGAAACTTCATTAAAAATATTTACCATAACTTTCAAATATCCCAAATTCCTTGTATATGTGACGAACACTTTGTTCTTCGGGTCCACAATAGACTCCTCTACGATGTTGACCTTCTTCGTGGTGATAAACCGCTCGGCCCACTTCGGGGTGGGGTTGGTCTTGCTGATGAGCCTCTTCGAGAAGAGCTTGCCGCCCCGCACCTCTCGCTTGACCGTGTCCTCCGTGAGTACGTGCTTGCTGAAACCCGCACAAATGAGCCTGGGGCAGTACACGGCCGCCGAGCTTACAGCCGTAACGCGCAACGCACCTGTTCGGGTTGGGATACTTCTGCCAGAACCCCTGCGCCACTTGGTCCCAGGAGAAGTTGAAGACTGTCGTCGCCTCGAAGTACCGCATGTCTTGGATCGGTTGCGCCCTCGAAACCTTCTAGGTTAGACTTGGAGAGATGTCATGGGCCGCGGAAATTGCAGCTTCCACGCTAAAGGAGTCGACAGCGCGGCCCCGACTGCTTCATTTCAATTTGGCCATAATTTTGCGGGCCGATGTCGCGAATTCAACTGGAATGTTTACGTGCACCGCAGCATGAGACCGATACCGATGGAATGAACTTTGAAACCTTCATTACCTTGTTTGTCAAGCGTCACGACCGCCATAGATACCGGTGAAGATTATGTAGGCTTATTAAACTTATTGTTATCAAATATTTCTTAAAATTCTATTACTATATTATAAATTATATAATTATTAAAAAAAATTAAAATTTAATTTGTAATTTATATACTATAATAAAAGAGAACGAAGTGTATCAGGTCCCATGGTGTAATGGTTAGCACTCTGGACTCTGAATCCAGCGATCCGAGTTCAAATCTCGGTGGGACCTTCTATTTTTTCTTCAATTTTTTATAATTATATAATATACGGGATAGCTCAATGAATATATTAAATGGGATTTTCATTTTAAATCGTTTGTCTCTAACCCACTGACTACAAATCCACCGATAAAAAATGGTAAAATTAGAGACAGAAGTTTGCTCTCTTAAGAGTTAATTTTACATCATAGAATACAAAAATTTTATTCTTTTGGCCTACCCTTTTAACCAGTCCCCGGCTGAAACGGTCTGTCGGTTCAAGAAGTTTGGTAACCATCGTTCTTTGGACAATATGATTGTTAAAAGATAAGGCAAAACTGTCAAGTTGTTGAGTACGAGAAGTGTTCTGGACGATATTGAGGGAATGAAGACAATGGAAAGAACCGTTAGAACTAGCAGAAACACAGAAGAGTTCGTAAAAGAGAAGGAAGGAATGGTAGCGACCCGAAAGGCTTGTCAAGGATTATGAAGGAAGTTTTATGATTGAACAACAACAACAATCAAAATCCGCCCGTTAACAAAACACTTTAATGAATATTGGAAAAGTTGACAAAAATGGATGAATGAATTACCAGAGACTCACTTCACCAATGAGTCGTTTATCAGATTCAAAAGATATAAAATATATCACACTATTAATTCCAAAAATGCAACTAGAGGAGGCAGCGCAATAATAAGTGAAGCAATTATGCATCATCAAGCGTTGGGATACAGGAATGAAGAATTTTAGACAACTTCGGCATTGATCAAAACCAAAACTTATGATGTCATGGTCACATCTATATATTATCCCACAAAACATGTCATTAACAAAGACCACTACATAAACTTCCTTAATAATTACGGTCATAAATTTAATATTGGAGGCGACTTCAATGCCAATCACACCCATTTGGTACCAAGGCTAACAACAACCAAAGGCAGAAGATTGGTGGAAGCAACGATTCAGCTAAAATGTTGACCCGACTCGATAAACTTGTATGTAGTATGAAATATTTAAGAAAATTATACTCTTCCATTCTTCTCAGCGATACTGTTATCCAGAAGGAAAATGCTCTTCAAAGTTTCAGATTAGGTTTTGAAAATGTTATTGATCTGTCAGTTCCATTAAGAACAGCAGAACAATTGGATAAGAAAGTAGAATTATTAATTACCAACATACAGCAAGTAGCATCCCACATATTACCCAGCAGACAAAATGAAACTACTATTAAGGAAATAAGAGACCTAATCTCTGAAAAAAGTAAAACCCAGGCGGAAATGACACAAGTTCATAGCCCCAGAAGATAAATCTAGACTCAATAACACCACCCAGCAGTTAAAAAGAGAAGTAGAAAGAATCAAAAATAAATTTATGGATAATTATCTGAATGAACTGACAAATGATAAAATTACGGACTACTCCCTCTAGAAAGTCACCAACGAAGGAAGACTAAGGTAAAGAAATGCAAGTGTTAAGGCGGAAAATGGATGTTGCAGTTTCCGCCATAAAGCTGTGTTTTTTTTGAAAACCTCCACTACCACTCATATAAGAAGCGTAAAGGCCAACTTTTTACAGAAAAGCCCCTCGAAAACTGCCTGACAAAAACACGGAAACTGGTTCTTCTCCGATGAAAAGAATTTCTGTCAGGAACAGCTGTACAGCACCCAGAACAACAGATGGTTTGCCTACAATCCAAATGACGTTCCTCGAAGATCAAGTTTCCCCAAACTGTGATGGTTTTTGGATGTCTCCAGTGAAGGTGACATCATGCCATCTCACATCTTTGAACAGGGTCTCAGGCTTAATTCGGAGTTGCTAAACTCCGTGGTCAAATCTTGGTTCGAGAGGGTTACTTCAAGAAGACCATACGTCTGGCAACAGGATTCAGTACCCTCTCACACCGCTGGGAAGACTCAGAAGTAGTTGTCTGCGAATTTTTACGATTTTAACAGTCCCAACATTTGGTCACCACGATATGTGTATCGTATTTGATTGTCTCATTGAATCATAGTTGTCATTCTGACATTAAGGAGGAGGGTTGGTTGTATAATTTACAGAGTTAATAATAATAATAATAATAAATACATTTTCATTTTTAATTATATATTTTTTATAAATAAATCATATATATATATATATATATATATATATATATATATATATATATATATATATATATATCATAAACGACACGACCATCGCGCCATTATTGGTGAGCTCATACACACGTTGAAGGTCGAAAGTCCAGGTAGAGGGTCTTCAGCTATAGGGCGCTCATGAGACACTAGGGACAACACAACAAATTACAGAAGATCATTTAGAAAAAATGAAAAAGAAACTAGTCCGAAAACCAAACAATAATAGAGAAAAAATAGAAAATTTACAAGAAGTAACAGAAATTAAAGAAGAAAATACAAAAATCAGGGAAGAAAATGTGAAACTAAAACGAAACAAGATAATCGAATTACTAGAGAGAAAAATAAGAGGAAAAAACCTAATTATTCATGGAACCGATGAAAGCACCCAAGCATTACAGAAGAAAATCTAAGAGATAATAAATAAAATAGGAATAGAACTAAAAATTGAAGAACATGCGCACCAAGACCAACTCTAATAGAATTTGTAAATAGAAATCAGAAAATAAAGATATTAAAAAGAGCAGTCAAATGAAAAAGCACAAAGGTATTTATTAATGAAAATTACCCCAAAGAAATACTAGAGCAAAGAAAAACTTTAATCAAGCACATGGAAGCCGCGAGAAAGGTAGGTTACATGGTAAATAAAACAGAAAACAGCGTAGGAGAGGTAAAACGGTGGTAGCAACCAAATAAGGAAAACAAAAAGTCCCAAAAGAGGAAGAATATAAGGAATTATCTAATCCAACAAACTAGAAAAAAGAAAAATAAGTCAAACAAACAAAACAACCTTAACGTTAAAGGATATGAATAAAGCAAGAACAAGAGTAACGAAAAACGACAAAGATGCAAGAATAAAAGAAGAATTGGATCGTGGAATGCCAAGACATTGTTAGCGTCTGGGAATATTCAAGGGTTAGCAAATGAGATTTAAAAATATAGGATTGAAATCGCAAGCTTACAAGAAACTAAGCAAAAAGAAGAGAGGATCGAAAAAAGAGACTGCAATTTGGTATTCAGGAAAAGAAAAATAGTGCTATGGAAGAACAATTATCATAGAGACGGATCACTTTCTTAACTTAAAGAAGAAGAAACATTAAAAAAATATAGAAATAAAGTAAAAAACAAAAGTCGAGAAACATGTAAGATAGAAAAAGAGTGAAACCAAATTAAGGAAGACAATAGAAGTAACAAAAAATACTTCAGGAGTAAAACGAAACACAAAGAAAAAGAAACATTGGTATGGCAGAGAATGCGAAGAAATCATAGAGAGGACACACATTCAAGAAATAAACGTTTTGAAGATAGAGATGTAGAAAGTACACAAACAAAAAAGGAACAGACGGACCAAAACAAGGAAATCTAGAACAAGTACCAGGTGCTAATGAAGTAAAAGAACATACAAATAGACTAAAAAACAAAAAAGCACCCGTTAGTGATGAGAATAAATGCAGAATTAATTAAGAAAGAAGGAGAAAAGTTACAGTTAAGAATACACAAGTTAGTAACAAACATATGGAAGACAACAAGAACTATAGGCTATATAGAGCAATCACACGTTTAAACATTACTTAAGATATTTATATATATAAGATATTTACATTTATATCAAAGTATGGGTTAGTAAAACACACAGAGACAGTAATAGGAGACTATCAAATGGGACATGGGAAAGAGAAATGGACACTACATATAATTTACTTAACATAAAAAGCCGAAAATTCAATGGTATATTAACCAATAAAGAAGAATAGCTTACAGTGTTTGAAAGGAAAGTTGTAGGGATGATTATGAAACCCACTAACTGAATAATAACTATAAAATTCTAGACCAAGAGGATGATCTAAACCGAAATGGAGAGATGAAGTAGAAAGTAACTGATTGGAAACAGAAAATAAAAGAGTGGAGGAAAATAGTCAAGGAAGTAAAAACATATTAGGAACTGTAAAAGAAGAAGTAGAAAGGAAGAAACGTGTAGTTTGCAATATACACATATTTTTTGTGTTAAATAAGTAAATTTTTAAACACTAAAATTAAAACTATAAAGTAACGTATACAACGAGCCCGGGTAGCTCAGTCGGTAGAGCATTGGACTTTTAATCCAAGGGTCCAGGGTTCAAGTCCCTGCTCGGGCGGTCCTTTTTTTTTCCCCTACCTTTTAAAAAGAATTTGGTGTTTATATTATTTTTAGTGAAAATAAACGAGCTTTTCTTCGAAAAAACCTCCGTTACGAACGCCGCAGGCCATGAACAAACTGAAACTTTGCGGCCTAGCGTTTTCTCTGTCCTCTCCGCTAATTTACTTCACTTACTACCATCGTTCATTGAAAGATACGAGGTAATTATTGTAGCTTGCAGTAGCGTTTATCTGCACCTATTACGAGCGGACCTTGAAACAGTCCCAAGTTGCCACGGCTGTAGTTCTATGCTCGCGTGCGACGCTCTTGACATTTGCCACCACTTGTGCCAGCGTACGGTTCGTCTGTATACCGACGTGGGCTTTAAGGGTAGCGTAGCTGAATGCATTTCTTAGCTCGCGCGCGGCTAGTTGCAAAGTTTTTCTCGACAGAGCGTAAGCAGCACGCGGTGCTTTTCTGCAGGTAATTTGTAGGTTAGAGGTGGGAGGTGGTTGAGGTTATGTAGAGTACATTCGCTTCTAACTTTGCAGTTTGCACACTTCCGCCAGCCGAGACCCGCCAAACATGACGGGCGCAGTGTTGCGACGCGTGAACAACATCATCAAATCGTCCGAGGACAAGAGGGTGTACCGAGGGCTAGAGCTTGCGAACCACATGAAAGTGCTCCTCGTCAGCGACCCCACCACTGATAAATCCGCAGCTGCAATTGATGTCAATGTGGGTAAGGGCACGAATTGCTCACTGTATCGAAATCTGAAAAAATGAATCTCGATATGTTTAAGGATATTTGAATGATCCAGAACACGTTCCGGGTTTAGCTCATTTTTGTGAGCACATGCTGTTTTTGGGCACAGAAAAGTATCCAAACGAGAACGATTACAGCAAATTTCTTAGCGAGCATGGCGGTAGTAGCAATGCTGCCACGTATCCTGATCATACTGTTTACTATTTTGATGTAGTTCCCGATTATTTGCGGCAAACTATGGATCGGTAAGTGACATATATCAGTTCTCATCAATAAAATAATAGAATTTTGTAGATTTTCGCAGTTTTTTATCGCACCTCTCTTTACGGAGAGTGCAACGGAAAGAGAATTGAATGCCGTCAATTCCGAGCACGAAAAGAATCTGTCCAGCGATGTTTGGCGAATGGATCAGTTGGAGAAGCATACTTGTCCTCCAAGTCATCCATACCATAAATTTGGAACAGGTAATCCTTCATACGTCTTAATAGTCTTTTATTTATTACCACATATTAATAGGAAGCAGATACACCTTAGAAACATATCCAAAGGAGAAAGGGCTAAGCGTGCGTGAAGAATTGCTGAAATTTCACGATAAGTGGTATTCGTCTAATATTATGGCATTGGCTGTGCTTGGAAAAGGTGCAGTATATAAGATTTTGCAAGACAGTGATTTATAATATAAATTTATATAGAGAGCTTGGATGAACTGGAAGAAATGGTTATTCAGTTGTTTTCTGAAGTGAAGAACAAAAGTGTCGAGCCACCGAAATGGCTGGACCATCCGTTTCCCTTTGATAAATTGAGGACCTGTGCGTACGTGGTGCCGATAAAGGATATTAGAAATTTGAACATCGTGTTTCCGACTCCAGATTTAATTGAGTTGTACAAATCTTCCGTAAGTATTAAAATTAAATAAATTTTTTTATTACTCTATATATTGAACAAAAGGCAAATATTTTCGGCACAACACACTTCCACATAAACACCTGATCAATTGATTATCACCATCATTTAGCTCGAATTTTACATCATCATATCCATAATCAAAGGTGAGTTCCTCTCCTTCTTCAATGTCCTTTGAAGCAAATATGCATAGTTTAGGGATAGTATTTTCAATTCTTATTGGCATTAAAAGGCAGTTTGGTTGGCAGTTGTGGTTTAAGTATCTTCCGATATTGCCGAATTTAGAAGGGTCTATATAAGTGGTGATTGTATGCTCACCGAAGTGTTCATTTACACAAAAGATATAGTTCATTAGATGCTTTTCTTTATTAAACTCGTGTCTTTGAAGAGCTTCAGTTTTTGTAATCACTTCTCCAGCATATTCGCATATGAAATTTCCCTTCCTTATACTTGCCAGGGTTGTTAAGCCGAAACCTTTGGTCTCCTCGCTGCTCACTTCGTGACATTTAAAAATATTTAGGTGTTTTCTGGGACCGAATTGAACGCATCTGTTTCCACACAACTTTCCATAGCACTTACATTGCGAATTACATTCGTAAATTGGTCTTTTGGGATCTGTTATGTTCAGTGCATAATTATCGTACTCAGTTGTGCCTTGCAAGAAGCAGTACGAAGCACCACTTCTTATGACACACTGGCATTTGTTTCCAATTGAACAAAGATGGCTGCATTCGCAGCCGTTGCTGAATTGTTCGGCAAAACCATCCTCCGTTTCTTGAGTCGGGATGTTTTCTGGAACGTAGATTATTTCAGGATTGTTGTGATCATAGGAATCTTTGAAATCCATATATTTTGAGGTTATGTTGGTTGTTTCAGAAGTTTTTTGTAATAATATATTGTTTATAGATATATAAACGTTGTTTTGATAGTACACTGTTGTTATTTGTATGGTTAGTACTTTAATTACAAGATGTATGTTAATTTTTTATATAACTTTTAGTCTCACTGTCTTAATTGATAGGGTCAGAGTTGCCAACATGTTTAAATTATTATAATTACTAATCTGAATAACTCAAAATAGTAAAAGATCTTTAAATTAGATTTGAAGCAATTTTTAGGATTGTATTTGCAACGATTTATATCTTAAAACTTATCCAGTTCAAAAACAAAAGAAAAAGGGAATTGTGATGTATTGTTGCTTTGTCTTGGTTCCTAGAATGGGGTTCTACATTATTTATCATCATGGTTAATATGGGAGAAATTAAAAAAAAGACAATATGAAATCCATTGAAGAAACATAAAGCACAAACAAAAAGAATGTAATTTAGGTGTGAAAAATTATGCTATCTAAGTGGCGACTGTTCTTGTCCAAGCATTGTTGCAGGGGGCCACTCCACATGCTAGCGGAATGAAATGACGCGTCCTGGAAAATGCTTCCTTAAAAAGGTTATGGATTCTTTTGAGGTATGGCAAGTAGCCGTATTCTGTTGAAACTAAACTCTATCAAAGGCAATCTGATGTCTTCTCAATTCAGGCATCAAAAATTCTCGCAACATTGTAAGTTAACTGTCACAGTGCGTCCGTTTTCTCAGAAAAAGTAGGATCCAATTGGGAAATTCTACCCTTATTATTTAGGGGTCTTTGATGGACTTCCCATAGATTATTTTCTGACCAGTACAAGTAATTTTGTTTGTTTACAGGACCCAATAAGTGAAAATGAACCTTGTCACTCGTTATCAAAATACAGTCATTTTCCAAGGTTTCCATCATCGTTTCTGCTAATGTAAACCACTATACATAACCGTTTTCCTTCAATTCTTGAATCACCACAATTTTATAAAGAAGAAAGTGGATTTTTAAGTACAAAATTCGGTGAACTGACCTATCTGACATGCAAAGCGTGAGCCTGTTGTATCGCTGAATGGGGAAGGTTGACCTCCACAACTTGTTGAATTTTTTCAATTTTTTCTAATGGACGACCACTTTCTCGAACCGTTCTAAGTCTTACAATTTCCCTCATTCTGAAGTAGTTAAACTGTTTCAGTATTGTTGGGCGAAATGGGACGGCATCACGTTGAGCAACATTGAAGTGTATTCATGGCTTTTGTTTTTTTTCCAAGTAATGGTCTTACATTTTCATCTGATGTTTGTAGTTGTGCAAGTTTAATTCTGATGCAGGTTCAGTCCTGGACTCAAATGCCTAACTGATGGCCTACTCAGTTACTAAAAATAATTTACTATTTACATTTACTTCAAAAAACATTGTCCCACATCAGAGGTGGTGTGCACACTGGGCAAAGAGGGCGAACGTATGTGAGCCTTAAACTGTCGATTTGTAGGCTGTATTTTCATGCAGGGTTCATTTAATCCATTTTTGTAGTTATGAGAAACATGACAAAATCGTCGTATACTAAAAAAAAAATAAATTTTGCCAAACAACATTTAGGTAAAAATAAACAAGAAATGTTATCACATTGAACAACACATTTTTTAAAGAGGTGTTTGCTTTGTTTTTCTTTTATATACATCAGACTTTCCTGGAACTGAATTGCGTTTCACTAGTCCTTTAAGTATTGCTCCAAAAGCTCTTCTGTGAACATAAATTTGAACTTATGTTTACTAAGTTTTTTCATGTAACCTCTTTGATTTATTATGTTTGGTGTTATTATAAAAATCAACAATTTCTGTAGCTTTTGAAATAAATACAAACAGTTAGATGCAAGGTGGTAAACACAAACAAAGATCTTTTTATGTAATTTATTGGTAAGAGCCCTTGAAGATTTCATTGGTGCTAGCACTTCTCTCATAGCCTATTCAGTTTCTTTTTTTTTTATTCTGTTAGCAAGTTTCATCCATATGAAAATATTGTTGTAGTTACATTTCTACTTATTTTTATTTAGGTATTAGAAGCATTATGACATTTTCTGGCAAGGATTTAACTTACGATTGTAGCTTATCCAAGTAATGAGTTATACATCTACTTGGACTTTATATCCATTAATACTCAAAACGTGGCTTATTTCGTTAGTTGGCTAGATATTGTGTAAATTTGCTTGTTTTTGAAGGTAGCATATTTATTTGGTGTATAAACAAAAAAATATATAGAGAAGAAATAGAAAAGAGAAGATATTTGAGAATAAAAATGTTGCAAACAAATAAGGAAGAAGTTAGAGAAGTGTATGCAGAACAAAAACCATATATATATATATATATATATATAATAATAATAATAGAAGCAAACATAAAAAATAAGGAGATAAGGAAAGCCTACGAAAGTCAGATTAATAGGAGGTGAAGAAGAAGAAATAGAAGATAGGGAAGTAAAAGACAGTAATAAGAAGAAGTGTACTGCACCAACAAAAGACGAACTTGAAATAGTACTAAGGAAAATGAAGAATAACAAGTCCAGACCGGAATAATATATAGGAAATAGTTAAAGAAATTTCGGAAAAAGAACAGATGCTTAGCACTTGCCACAAGACAGTAGTATTATCAATTTATAAAAAAGGAGATCACGTGGTATGCAACAGTTATAAGAGTAATGGTATACTGGACACTGTATATCAAATAACAGCGACATTGGTTAAACAAACACTAGAATAATACACAAAAGACTGTATTAGAGAATATCAAGGAGGATTCAGGAAACATAAAGGGACAATTGACCAAATACTCCTAATAAAACAGATATGCTGAATATGTTACGACCTTATTTATAGATTTTCACAAGCCCTACGACCTGATCAATAGGAAGAAGCTACATGAAGCTCTAAAAGACCTCAGAAACTAATATAACTCCTTAGGATATCAATAACAGCATCTACTAACTATGTTAAAGTAGATGGGAAACAATCGGAGGAATTTATAGTCAAAACTGGCCCAAGACAAGTTGACTTTCTCTCCACTTTAATGTTTAATCTAACCTTATAAAGGGTTATGCGGGAAGCAGAAATAAAAAGAGAAGACACAATTAGCACAAATACTCACTGATACGTTGATGATGTGGTCGTAATATCGAGAGACCAGGGACAGTTAAAAGAAATGTTAAGAAAACTGATTGAAATAAAGGAGAAATATGGGCTGAAAGTAAATCAAGACAAAACTAAGTTCTTGGAAATATCCACAGGACGAGAGCAAAGTAACCATTTAGAATTCAAAGTATGAATAAGGGGAAGTGAAGAATTAAATTTCAGTATATATCTAATAACCCATTTGCTAAATTGTGCATATTAAACAAAGTGAGGATGTCAAAAAATATCTCGAATGCGAAACTAGAGTGTAAAAAAACACAAAATTGAAATATGGAAAGGAAAATATTAAGAAGAATACTGGGCGGAAGGATAGGTCAAGGTTGGCCAAGAAAAATGAATGCAAAGCTGTATGACAGTATAACAGAGACAGTAAAAATACGCAGATTGCAGTGGTTAGGGCACTTAGGAAGAGTGGGAGACTCAAGAGTCATCAAGAATGTTATTTGGAAAATTTAGAAGGGTCAAGAAAAAGGGGAAGATGGTGAGAAGTGCGAAAAGATTTGCAAAATAAGGAAATAACCAAATGAAGAAAGAAATCGAAGAACAGAAGAAAATGAATCTCACACATAATTTATCATGTTATCACAAGTTATCATCTTGTGTTGAAGAGGAGTCATCATTAATTTTTTTTAGAATTTATTTCTTGGCATAGTATCTATAGCAAGCAGGTGCAGAATGCTTTATGTTGTACTCCTAAGCTACACGCACATAAATCAGAGTAATGGGAGCATCCATTTCTTGCAGGGAAATTGATCAGTTCACTCCGCCTACTTTTCTACAAGGTGCTTGACATAAGTATTGGCCTGGGTGTGTCTATAGAAGTGTTGCCACTCTCAAACACCATTTACTTTAATTATAAAAATTCAAATGAAACGCAAGAAAGATTTTTAAGAAAATAATTTAGGTCGATCTATTTTTTGTCTTATAAGAGGTGTGACATTAGTTTCTTCTTTTGTTTTTTACATAGATCTCATAACCAGTACAGTTATTTTGGTATTAAATTATGTTGATCAGGCATTATGCTTTTTTGCAACTGAAGATGATTATATTGAGGTATCATACAGTAAGAACTTAGCAAGAACTTGGGGAGGAAAGAATTGCAAGAATAAACTTTTTTTGCGAATATCCACTTTCGGCCTTTTGCTTTTTTGTATAATTTACTTGAGGGATATCATGGATATACACACACAACTTTACATATATAAGTAACCTTTTGTATTTAGTGAAAAGTTGTAGGTGCTAATGCTCTGAAGTGACCCTTCTCTTTGTAGGCTTAAGTGGTTCAGAAGTACTTAAATATTGGAATGTGAGAAACCATTTATAGATAAAATATCATTGGGAGATACGTTGTCCATTGAAGCAAATCATTGAAATGAATTTTAGCCAAAAGTTGTACTTGAACGCACTTGATTTACTTTTATTGTATAATAGATAATTATAAATGCATTGGGAATAGATTGAAAATAATGTTAGGAGTTTTTCAAATTGCTTTGATTAATATTCTAACATTACCTTTTTCTATGATTCTCGGATAGTTTTTTGAGCATCAAAGTTTCTTGCGAATTACTTATTTTGTAATTTAAGAAATGTTTAAACTAATATTTATTTATTTTTTGTCTTTTTATTGTTTATTATGATGCGAACGCGCACAAGTAGTAGTTCCATGGCATTCGACTAGTACCATCTTGGAAGACGCTACATCATTGGCTTGCCCCTAAAGTGCTGAAGATTTCATTTCTATTCCTATGAAAATTTGATTTTGCTGGCAAGACCATACATGGCTTCATTCAGTATTTTTGAATAGGAGATATCATGGAGAGAAGAGGCAAGTTATCTTTAAGCGATCCTTGGAAGCCTCACTTGGTGACTAAGACGAAGGCAACCTCTCAGGCTTTTGGCTCTCCTTTTGATCTGATGATATACAAAACCATCATCAGAACGACACATGAATACGTTTCAAATGGTCCAGAACTGAACCTGATTTTGATTCATGATGGCACCTGCCCCACGTGTGTCAATCTTATTGATTTGAGAATAGAAGTACTAGTCCAAAAGTGCTGGGACAGTACTTGTTTTGGGCCTCACAATAGTTTTTCTTTGTGGAGACACTGGTCAGAGCCTGACTTCAATACATGGTGAAAGCTGTCCTTGCATGGCAATCCTACTCAAGAGTTTAGAGTGGTAGTATGTGCAGATATTTTTTAAATATACCACCGACCAGTAGCGTATTGTGAAAATAAATGATGCTTTCAAACTTTTATTGTTAACAAAGGACTTACAAACATTTAAAACTACATAAGTAACTTTACTCCTTGTCTTTAATCTGGAACTGTCTGAGTAAGCACCACTCACTTTTTATTATACAGTTAATTTTTTTGGAGTAATATCACATGCACTGTCTATAATACAAAGGTTGTATTTTTAAGTGTGTATGTTTTTTCTATTATGTATATTATTACAGATGACTGTGTTGCAGTCAATTCTAGTTCTATTATAATTTTATGTTTTCACTTTCTTGATTCTTAAAAGCCTAAATAATCTGAATTTATTGAAATGGTGAAATATGTCTTCTATCCTGCCTCTCAGGGAACTCTGTGATTTTGTGATACTTAATTTTGTTTTAAAATTGTGTCTGGAAATTTAAAAGTCATATTCTTGTTAAATAGGTCTTATAAAGGTACTGTATGATAGGGATCTGAGCCAGTTCAAACCATCCTTGTCATATATGAACGAATGGTCAAGTTGAGTATATGCATTGAGGGAAAGTCACTTGAATTTAAAAACTTTTGTTTGTAAATTTTTCTAAATATGCTTGTAAAATAAACAAAGTCTGGTTGATAATGCAGTTTTCATGAATAGAGTATATACATTGGCTAGGGCTTTGAAGCTTAGAGCAAAATTTTTGGTTGGCTTACTGTGTGTGTACTAGACCAATTCTTGACATCAGGGAGAGAGAAATTGATCTTTTATATGGGCCTAAAAGTGAATGATAGCGGAATACTCATCGATGGCGTATTAGAGATAAAATAGTTGTATTTAATACGCTTCCCCCTTTCACACGCATTTTTGTTAACCAAAGAAAAATAACAGGTCTAGTAAAAAGAAATCCATTATTTTTCCAATAGATGGCTTTGATAAATTGTATCTCGCGCTCTAAAAGTCCGATCAGTTTACACTAGATGGCGTTAGAAAGCTGACATTTCGTACTAAAAAAACTTATTTGACAGTTTTGCGAATTGTTGACTAAGTTTTGTTTAAGCTCACGTCAAAGATGGACACATACAAAGAGAAAATACGCTATATTTTACAGTTTTTCTTTGATAAAGGTGAAAACGCAACTCAGGCGACTGAAAATGTGAATAGTGTTTATGGTTCTGATACTGTAACAGTCAATCAAGCGCAGTTTTGGTTTCGTCGATTCCGTTCTTGTAATTTCGATGCTAAAGATGCACCACACTCTGGAAGACCAATTGTCGACAATGTGTATAAATTCATGGAAATGGCCGAGGCCGACCGTCATATAAGCACTGTTTCTATTGCCCAGGAGCTAAACATTGCGCACAAAACTGTTTGGAACCGTTTGAAAAAGACTGGATACAAAAAAAGCTGGATGTATGGGTGCCACGCGAGATACCGCAAAAAAACTTCATGGACCGAATCTCCATCTGTAAATCGCTGCTGAATCGCAACAAAGTCGACCCATTTCTGAAGCGGATGGTGACTGGCGATGAAAAGTGGATCACTTACGACAACGTCAAGCGTAAACGGTCGTGGTCAAAGCGCGACGAACCGGCGCAAACGATAGCCAAGCCAGGATTGACGGCTAGAAAGGTTTTGATGTGCGTTTGGAGGGATTGGCAAGGAATCATATACTATGAGCTGCTCCCCTACAGCCAAACTCTTAATTGGAACCTGTACTGTGAACAATTGGACCGTCTGAAGGAAGCAATCGCGCAGAAGCGGCCAACTTTGGTCACTAGGATAGGAATTGTGTTTCATCAAGACAACACCAGGCCACACACATCGATAGCGACTCGCTAGAAGCTCCAGGAGCTTGGCTGGGAGGTTCTTATGCATCCACCTTATAGTCTGGACCTGGCACCAAGTGATTACCACCTGTTCCTGTCCATGGCGAACTATTTTGCTGGTAAAAATTTCTCCTCAAGAGAGGCTTGTGAAAATCGACGGTCCCAGTTCTTTGCCAATAGGGAGGGACAAGGACTTCTATGAGAGAGGCATAATGGAATTACTTTGAAAATGGCAACAAGTTATTGAACAAAATGTCACATATTTGACCTTAGAATGAACCGAATTCTAAGTATATTGAATAAATCCTCCAATTTCATGCAAAAATAATGAATTTCTTTTTACTTAATATATTTTTGGGTTGAAATTCTCTTGCAGTACCAATAAGAGATAGCTTAGATAACGTCATAATTTGTCTGCAAGTCAACTGCTTTGTAACTTGTATGATCAATCTAGTGGCAGAAAAGTATGTCAGAAGGCTTGCTTGATGTGAACCATGGGAGATGAAAGGAAGCAATACAGCAATATATGTAAATAGATATGTTAAAGTTTCCCATTTCTTTATGTTGTTGTGATTTTGGTAGTATTTGTTATGTCAAAATTTTGTTTTAATTCCCTGATGCATTGAATTGAACTTGTTTTACAGTGAAGTTATTATTTTGCTACCTATAGCTACCAAGCTTTTATTGTTTGTTTTTTTTATACACGTTGATCTCAGGTTTTAACCCTTAAAAGGTAACGTCATTTTTGGCACCTTTAAATGGTAACGACGGGTCACTTTTGTCCGACGCTTTAAAAAGTGCTTAAAAGTGCTCAAAAAAATCTGAAAAAATTTGCGGTGTTTCATTAACTATGCTAGTATAAGAGCCGATCGTGATATTAATGATTTGTTAATTTGTTTAAACAATATAATTAAGTAAACAAATAGAAACGTGAAAAATGTACCATTTTGTTAAAAAAATCATAACTTTGGATCAATATAATATTTTTTAAAATATTAAACGGGAAATTAAAGCTGAAGAATAGTACTTTAAGTAAAAAAATATAGCAAATATGTATAACTTAAATAAATGCTTAAGTTTTGAGCATCAAAATCGCGTTTTTTCAAACTACGTAAAAAGGTACTATTTACAATAAAATAGATATAATATTATTTTTTTGATCAATTTTATTTATTAAAAAGATATGAATTATAAATGTTTAATACAAAAGGAAGAAGAATAAAAATAAAAAATAATTATAACGCTGAGGTCCAATTACAGTTTGCAATCAACGCATAGATCATACATGTGCTCTTCGCACACAGGCTTATGACACTTGTTGCAGCATAGATAAGTTTTTTTACCTTTTTTTGAATCGCAAAATGCGCATCTTTTTCTTTTTTACATTTTATTGGCCTTCAGAGTATGTTGATTATTTTGCTCCTCGTTCTGACCCAAAATTTCGTGAATATTCACTTTAGTTACATTTGGCAGTCTTTCACTTACAGCATCTTTAAATGGTAACGTCGGATCACTCGTGCCTTTTCGAAATTTTGACTGGCTCGTACAATGGCTGTTTACGTACTAAACCATCGGTACTCGGCCAGCTAGTGGTCTACTAGTATACAATTTTTTTAGTATAGTTTGGCCCAACCTCTTACCCCCTCCCCCGAGCTAGCAAGGGGAGAAAGTTTTGCCGAGGCACGAGTGACCCGACCTTACCATTTAAGGGTTAAAACATCCAATCTTAGCTGTCTAGCTTTGGCCATAATTATGTCAGATTGAAACGCATTTTTGTGTTTCCTTTTTGTTTTACGAGATTATTGCTTTGTGGAATGTGGAAGTGGTTTTTTTAAAGTAAATTTTTGCATCTCTTGTCTCTTCTGCTTTACATTTGTGAATAATGGTTTTATTCTGATCCCACGAGATAGGTGCTGTTGCATTCTGTTTCACAGCAGGAGATTAAGAGGGTTCAATAAACAGCTCATCAATTATAGAAAGCAGCTTGAAGTGTATTTTTTATAATTCAGAGTATTATTCAGTACACATTCTTTTTTATAATTATGAAGATTTAGGTTCTTATAGTAAATTTTATGTTTACAGCCTGGCAACTACATCAGCCATTTAGTGGGACATGAAGGCCCTGGCAGTTTGCTGTCTGCACTGAAAGCAAGAGGATGGTCTAACAGTTTAATAGCTGGTAGTCGCCCTGCAGCCAGGGGATTGGGTTTCTTTGGAATATCTGTAGACTTGACAGAAGAAGGAATATTGCACGTTAACGATATCATTAAGTTGGTGTTCCAGGTACAGTAGACATTTATTTCGATATAAATGTATCTCGATATGTAAATTAGATTTATGCAATGAAGGATACATGGTGAGTTGAGATAAAACTATAATTGATATTGTGGGTCTGTTGATTTTTGATCTACTTATCTCGATATTTAATCAAGGTAGTATGTAATACAAGTATTATTGTTTTGGGGTTCTTAAAATATATGTAGGTTGATGTACTAAAAAATCAGGGATAATTTAAATTTTACTGTATCCTGCCACCTGTTACTGTGACTCTGCTTTTACATCCAACAGATGACGCTGTTTTTCAAAAAAGCATGTGTCTACATGCCACAGGTGTGACATCTGTATAATATAGGTATATAAAAACACGCACTTATTCGAATGCAACGTTGTGTCAAAATTTTAAAGCAATCGGTGCAGAACTTTCCAAGATTTATGATTTTGAACAAACAAACATTTACATTTTTATTTATATAGATTATTTTCAGTATTTGAATATGTTGAAGCACCATGGACCATTGCAGTGGATACAAGACGAACAAAAAGACATAGCCACAATGATTTTTAGGTTTAAGGACAAGGAATCTCCTAGGAATTACATAGCTGGCCATGTTCACTATCTGCATGTGAGTATAACATTATTTTTTCTTTGAATGGCTAAAAAACAATTTTATAAGCATATCACCTAATTTTGCATACTTGAAGAATTTTTTCATATAATGGTACTTTACAAGGCGTCAGTAATTTTTTTTGTGTCATTTGCTATCTTTATTTTTTAATTAGGCAATTGAAGTTATTTTTGATAATCTTGGGTTAGATATATAATGTTTTGAAAATATGGTGCATATACTACAATTAGTAGGTAGCAGTTAGAAGCAGTTTAATTTGCTATTTATCAGTTCAATTAATGACATTGTTGATTGTTATGCCAAATTGTTATCACTGACGAAAAGTAATTCAAAAGTAATACAAACAGATCAAGCTGATGGTTAAATAGATGTCAAGCTGCAGAGTTTTGGGGCCAAAGTTATGCTTTGCATCTGATGGAATTATGGTGTGATTTATGTTCAATTAGATTCTGATATTTTGGTCATCATCCTTGAGTTTTATTGTCAATAGCTTAATAGAATGTATGCTATCTTGGAACAACGACGCTCTGGTATGGTCAATTGAAGACAGGTGTTGCTGTAGGCAGTTAACACTAGGCTACACAAGGCTCAAGGAACCTGGCAGAAACTGGAGGAATTCGATGGACTCAAACTGTTACCTCATTCTACCTATAGTTCTAATTGGGCACCATTGAATTACCATCACTTCTGATCAATGGCTTATTTCTTGACCTGACGCTACTTTGCCAATTTTCAGGAAGCAGAAGGGTGTCTTCGGTTCTTTGATTCCAAACTACAAGAGTGGTACCAATGAGGCTTAGGAAACTTGGTTGGTAGATGGATGGGTACTGTACAATACAATGACATTTTGATTTTAATTTTATATAACGATGATAATGTTAGAATTAATTTATTGGTATGAAGACTATTTTTTCAACTTCTGTGAGTGTAAACAATTTTGTTACTCAGTAATATTAATTACATATGCTTCTTACTTAATATGATTGCTACTTGCAATAAGACCTTTGACATTTGGATATAGTGTTCTTGATACTCCATCTTCATAAAAGATGGCTCTGGGTGCTCAGGCGGTTTTTTAGATTGAATATCTACTCATTGTTATTCTCAAACCCCTGCTCTTCTGAGTATGCTTTTATTTTAGTAGTCAAATGAAAATCACTTGATGTCAAGTCTGCTGGAACTCGGGAATAACTTTATTGGCCTATTTAATAAATTCCGCAAGCTTCTGATACACAAAAATTGTCACCCATAGTTTTTTCTATACATAATCCACATTGGAAGGTTGATCTTGTGCAATGATATTGATAGACAAATTACTAACTCCTGTGTACTAAAGTTTTCCAATATACGAGAGGTTGAAAAATATCTTTTATAAATAATACTTTAACTATACCAAAATCTTATTTTTAATAGGAGTATCCATTAGAGGAAGTGTTGAGTGCACACTACACTCTGTCAGAATGGAACCCTCAGATGATAAATAAGCTTTTAGACGATTTTGTTCCGAAGCATGTTAGGTAATTTATAATCGAATTCATTTTATACTTACAGTACTTATTGAGTATTTATTGTAGAATCGCTGTGATAGCAAAGAAGTTTGCGAAGGACGCAGATCAAAAAGAGCCCTGGTATGGAACAGAGTACAGATTAGCGCCAATCTCACAGGATGTTTTAGCTGTAAGTGACGTAATAACATACAAGTGACAGGAATTTGCTAGTAATAAGCTTTAAGGAATGGGAGAGCTGCGGAAGCTGCAACGAACTGCGAATTCCTGACAGGAACGACTTCATTCCAACGAACTTTGATTTGTACGCTTTTGATAAGGAGGTAACCTTTACCTTATTTTAAAACCTTATTTATTGCTCATCGCTTTACAGCTCACAAAACATCCAGAAATCATTCAAGACACTGCCTTAACGAGGGTTTGGTTTAAACAGGACGACAAGTACCTTCTGCCTAAAGCGAACATCATGTTTGATTTTGTCAGGTATATCTGATGAATATTTGTACATAATTCATTAATATTACAATTTGCAACTGCAGCCCTTTAGCTTATTTGGATCCTATAAATTGCAATTTGACCCACATGTTTGTGCAGCTGTTCCGGGATTCTTTAAACGAATATGTTTATGCTGCTGAATTAGCTGGGCTGAAGTGGGATTTAACTAATACCAAATATGGACTTATTGTAAGGGTGTTACTTAACATGTGGTCTTGATTTAATCAGTTGCTTTTTTAGCTAGCCATTGTGGGTTACAATGATAAGCAGCATATATTATTGGACAAAATTATTGACAAGCTGACGTCATTCAAGATTGACCCGAGACGGTTTGAAATATTTAAGGAAAACGTGAGTTGTGTATTTTAAAAAGCACTATAGGTACAAAGATATTAAATTTTAGTACATTAGAACATTGAAAAACTTTGCTGCTGAGCAGCCTTATCAGCATGCAGTTTACTATTTAGCTGTGCTGCTTACGGAACATTCTTGGACAAAACAAGAATTATTAGCAGCAACGGATCGTAAGTGTGCTTATAATTACAATTATAGTTTTAATTTTGTTTTTTTTTTATTTTAGAGTTGACCATTGAATGTTTAGAAGCATTTATTCCACAAATGCTTTCCAAAATGCACATCGAGTGCTTGGTACATGGGAACGCAAACAAAAAGCGAGCTTTAGAGCTGGTGGAAATTGTTGAGAGGCGTCTGACCTCAACTATGAACATGACGCCTTTGCTTCCTCGTCAGCTGCTTCTGAACCGGGAGCTGCAGCTTGAAAATGGCTGCAATTATCTTTATAATGTTGAAAACATTGTACATAAGTCTTCATGTGTGGAGTTGTATTACCAGTGTGGATTGCAAAACACCAAAAATAATATGTTGTTAGAGTTATTTTCGCAGATTATTCATGAGCCATGCTTTGATATTTTAAGGACGAAGGTGGGTTTTAGTTAAAGTGCAGGTTTGGTGGCAATGGTAAAGATTGTAAAATTTAAATTTTTCTTTACTGCAGAGGATCCTACAGGTTCTTAAAAACTGTGAAAGTTTAGTTAAAAGTGGTAAGTAGTGATAGAGGGTAGATTATATGTATGTAGGGTGGGATGCACTAATGCAGGTATCGGGGCATTATTTCTTTATAATTGTTTTCAAGTTTCAATAGGAAATTTATGGCTTTTGAGTGTTTAAGGTTCTTTTCAGAGTAAAAAAATTGGAAAAATTTATCATTGCTGCCATGGCTATGCAAAGGAAAATGTAATGGAAGTAATGGAAATAAAAGTTATTTTTTTAGGAACAACTTGGCTACATAGTGTTTAGTGGCATAAGAAGATCTAATGGCGTTCAAGGACTTAGAATAATAGTACAATCTGATAAACATCCATCAGTTGTTGATCAAAGGGTTGAACTGTTTCTAGAAACCATGCTGGTAAGAAATTAGGATGACATTAATTTTTGAGAGTAGTTAATTATTGTATATTCTAAGCAATGATATTGTCCTTTTCTGAGCAGTATTATTGGTTTTTTACTATTTTTAACATGTAATTTAATATTTGTCATGGTTTAGCAATCGGTAATTTTGCATTTAAGATTGAATGGATAATGAAACAATTTTTTCCAGTTACTTCAAAAATTACTCATGTTCTGCTATCAGAAATATGTTCTACCTCTATTTTACTGGTGATGGTCCAGTAGTCCTAAGCTTTTATGAAGTTATTTGGGACAGTCGGGAGCCAGAAAATGTTTGCCAGGTCATTTTTTTAAATTCATCTAAATCTGGTATCAAGAAAGATCTTTTTCATGATCTCTCATATGGGTTTTTTAACAAGCAGTCTCTCAACTTGGCTTTATGGATTTTCAAAATCACGCTCTTTTATAGAACCATTGAAATCTTAGGTTTTTATTCTTTCACCCCCCTTCACAAGATCAAGTTGGTTTGCTTAGCTGCCTAATTTTTTTCTTCCCTCTTATTCTCAGGTATTAAGAAATTTGGGAAAATCATAGGGCCCCTCTTGGCTTTTGCCACCTTGATTGCTTGCTTCTTTTTCTGGGCTTCGGATCGTTGTCTTTGACTCTTGTTTCATTTGATCTTTGAGTTTCTTTGAGGTGTACTATTAGGTAATTTATTAATCAGGAGAGGAAAGAAGATTAGGTTTTTATTTTCACCCTACTATATCTCTGGTGACACGCCGTTTTTGGTCTTTCTCACAGTAAGGCTCCTCAAATTATTTTAAAATGAAAATGGGCTATGTTGTTATCAAACTATGATTGGCAGAGTCTTACTAGGATGAACAAATAATACAATAAAGCTACCCAAGTACCTCGAGGGTTCTGTTTGAAATAACATGACCCTTTAGTGCTATTTATTCTTTTCTATTGGTCATATTGGAATTTGGGGAGGATTGAGAGAATATACGCTCTGTTCACAGGTTTTCTTATAACCTATTTATTGTTTTATGATTATCAGTTAATTATTTAAAATTTTGATTAGATGTTTAGAAATCATAAATGTTGCTATTGGATAGCATGTCTATTAATCAAGAAGAAACTCTTACAACACTGTATTGATATATTTAGTATACTGTGTAATGCATACTATATGTTTTCAGAAATATTTACAAGATCTAAGCAACGAAGAGTTTGAGCGGCACAAGGATGCCCTGGCAGCTCACCGACTTGAGAAACCGAAGCAGTTAACTGCTCAGTCTAACATATTTTGGTCGGAGATCACTGCACAGCAGTACCACTTTGAGAGGGCTGAGGTGGAGGTGGCATTTCTGAGGACTTTAACCAAAGATGACATTGTAGCGTTTTATAAGGCAAGTTACTTGGCAAGATTCTGGCAATATTAACTCAGTAGCTTTTTTTATAGGACTTACTGATAGAAAACTCAGAACAACGACGGAAAATTGCTGTGCATGTGGTCAGCATGGCCGATGGAGGGGCAGGGATGCAAACGAAGGAGGCTGATGTAAAGCCTTCCATAGAGGTTATCAGAGATGTAACAGTGTTCAAGAGCAACCATGGGATGTACCCTCTTGTACAGCCTTACATCAGTATTACACGGAAAGGTAAAAAGTGCAAACTCTGACTGGAGGACTCCTTATAGTAGGTATTTGCAGTTTTTAATTTATGTTATGCGTATAGGTTGAAAGTTTACTGTGAAAACCCACACCAATTATTGAACTTAAGTGTTCTTGGAATGTCAATGTAAAACTCAATTAATTTCTATTAACAAAAATTAGAAAACATGTACTTATGCTTTTATATATTTTTGGAAATTAGTGTAATTAAAATTTGTTCATAATTAACGTAAGCTAATATAGTACAATAGATGTATACTAGTACACGTTTAGGTTTAAAATTTTACTTGTTATTTTAGGAATAAATTTAAATATTAATTTGACTTTTTTTGAAAGTATGGTTTTAACTGTAGTTAGAAAGAAAAACGTGGCACTACCAGTTGGTTTGTAGTAGGTGTTCATGGCTTGCACAAAAATTGTTGCCTTAAATGGTATTGATAGAATGTCTGTTTTATTTTGAGATTTATCGTGTGCTCATATTTAATACGATCTGAACACAATAATACTCCGTTTGAGCTTAAATATCAATGTTATTCATGTTTACTGTTCGTGGTTAGTACTAAACCAGGGGAGGCCAGTGCAGAGTCAACGATATATCTAAACTGGCTGTTAAGCATCTATGCAGTTGCTGGTTAAGATTTCTAAGAGTATCTCAGTTAGCAGAAAGTTTATTATTATTTTAATTTTTGGAAGTTTATGTCAGGGTACATGATGCTTTCAGATCTTAAAGGTTCTCAAACTGTTCTTTTTCTAGGCAGTAGAACTTGCAGTAGACTAATTCTAATGGCAGTAATCTTGGAAGCACCTCTGAAACCCTTCCTTCAGAATGGAGTTTTATTTTGCTGTTCTATCCTCGGTTTTATTTTTTCTATGTTGTGAAAGCTGCATTTCTTTCTGAGGCTTTGTTCTCACTTACTGCTTAAAGCAAATTACCTGCTTGAGAGACAGATTGATCTATTTCGACAGTTTCATTTTTTATTAGGTTTCTATATGTGAAAGGGAAACCTTATGAAATCAGCGCGGACGTCTGTCTGTCCGTCTGTACATGGCGACATTAAACTTGAGAGCGACTGAACTTAAAGACATAAGGGGGTATCATTCGAAAGCCCGCAGGGTTCACTTCAGTGAGCTGGCATAGGTGGGATGTCCTACAACAATGCAATAAGGGTTTTTAGCAGACCCAGCTTCCAATATGTCATTTCTTATAACGTTTGATCAAGGCAGCTTCCAAGCTGAAGACCAGCTTCTATTTCTGTCATTTCTGACATCTGTCATTTCTACCTTATAACTTTTGATCTGTGATAGATAGAGAAATAACGTTTTCAGTATTCAACTAAGGACCATAAGTCAAGTTCAGACGCCAAAAATCAGCCTGATCGGAAAATTTCGAGATCGTTTTGACCGGAAGTGGCCGCAAGTTTTTGTTTATGTATAGAAACCCCAGAAATCTGTGGAACCGGAGTTCCACTTCCGTACTTGTTGTTGCCTGCAAACGGTTTGAGAACTTTTGGAATGAAGTACTTTTTTAGTTCTAGCCATCTCTTCCTTTTGATTTCCGTAGACCTCTGCAGTTTGAGATACAATTGTAAAAATCTGTATTTGTTCTTACTGCATTTGAATAGTTTAATACAAATTCACTGAATAGTGTTAAAATTTGATGTTTGAATTGATTTTATGTTGTTAAAGACACAGTGTTTAGTTTTGGGTATGTACATAATAAAGATTGTACTGGGTTTGAATTAAGTATTACTTGTGGAGTAAGTTACTATGTACATTGATGGAAAAATTGCGTTTTTAATTTGTTAAACTTACTATTAGTTTTTTTAATGTACTTACATTTAATAAAATGTTTGTTACTTGTCCATTAGTTAAGTATAAATTATATATATTAACGTAGTGTTTGTTCTGTGGCACTCTAACGGCCAAATGACATAACTAATTTAAGAATGAAAAACGTGGTTTTGTTTTTCTACTGTGGAGGTTCTAGGAAAGCTATTTTCCTAACTTTGGCCGTTATTTTGAAACAGACAAACTTTGAAATAAAGTAATTTGTTTCATGACTGAAGTTTTCTTTTTGTTCCTCGTGCTTTTTTAGGATTTTATGTTTTTCGGTACCTATGTCTTTTAAGCCTTTCTATCTCTTACTGGGAAGTTTTATTTTGTCTAGTTTTATCCATATTTTTTTCATTATAATTTTTGTTATTCTATTATGCTATATTCTTTAAGATTGTCATGCCAGTTTAATTGTTTAGTTTTAATTTTTTCTGTTATTGGTTTATGTCTTATTTTATCTAGTCTCCACAAAGTATTTCATATGTTGTTTAGGGTTTATTAGGACAGTGACTGTCGGTTGAACTATTTTATTATTACTGACTCATCCTTATACCACAAGAATACCCTTAAGAATCCTGAAAATTTCTAAAGAAAACGTTCCTTTACGTCCTATAGTTGGTTCATTCAGTTCTCACCCACAACCTAGCCAAATACCTTGCTTGTTTGTTCAGTGTTAGTTTCATATACTTTAGTCTCCTAATATTCTTGTACTGTAACTGTTATATTGTCGGTTCTTCTTGTATATCGTTATTTTCTCTATGGTTCTTTGCGTATAACCCATTATTTTCCTTTTTCTTCCAACCATTTAATTATATTTGGAGTTATTTCATCTTCATATGCTGCTAGTTTTTTCTTGTTATTTTTTTGTAATCGTTCTTTTATATATTTCTTCATCCTGTGGTTTCCTTCGAATTTTTCTTTCTACGTTTGTAAAATTTCAATTGTATTTATCTTTGATTGCTCATATTTCTTTTCTTTTGTCTCCTTGCAGTATTTTCATTCTTGTTCAGAATTTATTTGTTTAATTTATTCCTATTAAATTTTCTCTTTTTACTCATTTTAGTACTTTTGTATTCCATTTCTCTGCTGTGTTTTAGTTTGGATATATTTTTTTCAGATATATTTTCTTTTATTAGTGCTATTACTTCATTATTCCACCTATTTGTTCTTTCAAATGTTTTAATTTGTTGAATTTTCTCTTATGGGTTTGAGTGTGTACTATATGACTGATAAAACTGTATTTATATTTATCCTGTTTTTGTTTCCATTTTTTATTTTCTAGTGTCAAATCATTTCTCTGACAAAATTAATTTCCTTTTCTACATTCGCATTTATTATTTTGTTGTCTGTAGTTTTTATGCAGCCTATTTTCAATTATGATCTTTACATACTTTAACATTTCATTCTTCCTGTATTATTGTTGTTACCTTTTCTTTTCTTATTTTGTTTAAAGTCACTTGCAATTTTATGCAAGTCTTTAAATGTTTCCTCTAGTAAGCCATAAATTAGTATGATGTTGACTTTTTCTTCTAGTTGTTGACATGTCAACCATCGTTTATGACTTGATGGTAATGATTTTATTTACTTTTTTGTTTAATTCGTTCTCAATTATTGTTTCTACTTTTTTTTGCTTATTATTCTCTATTTACTCTGGAGTAGTAAGTAGTATGGCTATTTGTTAGTTGCAGCTTATTTAATCTTTTTTTTTTTATTTCACGTAATCCTAATATATTATTATTTAATTCTTCAGTTATTTTAATTTTATTTTATGTTAATGTATTTGTATATTTAAAGTTTCTATTCCTATTTTTTAGTTCTTAATATTTCAATACCATAAATGCCCTTTGTTCTTCATTTCCTGGTCTATATACCTTTTTAATATGTCTTTCTATTCTATCCATTCTTTTACCCTATTTTCTTGAGTTTTCAGTTTTTTGGGTGGTTCTCTGTAGTCGTAATTTTCCTCATTTGTTTCATTCTCTTTATTGCTTTTCGCTTATTATTTAGTTTTTTAATATTCTGTCATATCTTCGCCTTATTCCAATCCTTCTAATGTGTAATACTTTTCATTTACTATAAGTTTATTGTAAATCCTTTTTCACTTGCCTTTTTTTATGTGCCTAATTAATGATTTTCTCTATTTTTTAAAACATTTTTCTTGTTGTTTTTATTATCTCTATATTTCTTATATGTTATAGAGCCGTGGTGGTTTAGTGGATAGGTTGCTAGACTACGAAACCAAGAGTTGCGGGTTCGAATCTCGCTCTCACCAATTCGATCTCTGGCATTTTTATGGCCCAGCTCGACTCAGGCTGCAATAAATGAGTACCTGGAGGTCAAATTCTGGGGATAATAATAGATGGTCGGTACATAGCGCTAGCCACGTTACTACCCTTGTGCACTGTAGGCTCTAGATTGTAGCAGACCAATCCTGTTACGACCCCAAAGGGCCTTCAAGGCCTGTTACGGGGAATTATTATTATATTTCTTGTTATACTATATCATCTCGCACTCTCTATTTTCTCTTAATTTAGATTAGTTTAGAACTGCTTAGCTTATAGTTTAAGCTTTTTCACTTTCACAACTTTCAATTTTAAATTTAACATAATGCTTTGCGTATAATTTTCTCAATATTTCCAATTTTGAATAGAATTTTGGAGCAAGACTAGTTAGTATCACGCCAGCACTCTAAGGTGCCTTTTGAAGATATTTTTGAGTTCTTACTTGAACAGATAGCGGCGTCTTCGCAGGTTTCTTTTTTTTAAAGCAAGGTGAGCAAAGAATGCACTAAATTGAAAACGATGCAAGATAATCGGGTACACTTTGTTCCATTTACTATACTCGTTTTTTTTTTGTGAAGAGACTAATTCCCAACCTAAAACGTCAGTACTCTCATAGTTAGGAAAAACTGATCAGTCTTTCGGTAATTGAAAGAGGACATGTGACCTTATCATGGGCACTTTCCTTAGAACGGCATTTTTACATGTTATTTAAGTTTTTGGAGTAGAGATGTGTGTCTATTTGTATTTTCTTCTTTTGCTTTTCTGCATCTGCTTGGTTTTTTTATTGTGATGTCTATATATTTTGCTTTTTTTGTACTATATTTTATAACGTAATTTTCTTTGTATGTATGTTTAGAAATATTACTGTACATTTATTATTAATCTTTATTTAATATTATTTTATATTTTTGATACTACTTCGCCTGTATTGTGGCATTGTTTCTTAATTTCTCATTTTGACCTTATTTTACATTATTGAATTATTTTTCTTTTTTTAGACTTACTTAATCTGTAATTTTGTACTTTTACTCATGGTAAAGGCCGAAGATTTGAGCGAATCAAAGTGTGTTTGTCCGAAAAAAAGGGCCGAGCTGGCCATACATGTTGATGTTCCAATAACTAGTCTTTCGAATATTTTGATTGGTTAATAAATTTGGGAAACTTGTCTCTCACAATTTGATAGAAGATATAATGCCATGTTAATCGCCTTTGGTACAACCAGTGGATCCTTGCCAAAGATGAAAGTTGGGTACCCTTTACGGGCCCCTACTGAAAACAAATTGAGAGGGCGAGATTATTCAATTATTCAGGGAGAGCAAGAGGATGTCGGTTATGGCAATGGATTTCAATGGAATTGCTTTTGACATCTGTGCGAAGAGAAGACTGTCATCACTAAAAAGGTCTATAAGTCAATACTTGAGACTTATATCTTCTTATGGATGGAAAGGAAGGTTGTGAAGTCCCCTACCGTTGTTCATGGTAATGTCAAACAAAGCACAGCTTGTTGAATTATAATAAAAAAAAAACGAAATATGGTTTATATATACCACATTTTAAAGATAAAGTATCATTAATTTAATGAAGGAGTCATTGGTCTAAATCATTGGGATGGTCAATAATAATAATAATAATACATAAGATTTTTATATTGATTTTATTTATTATTGAATATTAACGAGCTAAATCAAGTTTTGTTGGTTACTAATTAAGACTTGAAGAGCCAGCGTGGCCTTTATCAGCAAACTTCCATCGTTGGTGAAGTTTCCATTCCGGATCCTCTTGCTGGAAATTCTGAATAAGGGCGCGTTGACTCCCAAAGTTTGCGAAGTCAGGTCTGCTTGCTCGCTCACTTGGTTCAAAATGGTGAAGTGGTGCTTGATGGCAAACTTTGCTCCGCCAGCCAAGGTCAAAGCGACGTAGCTCGTTCCCAGGTGGCGCGGATAGAGCTTTATTCGGAGGGGGTGGCCTGCACAACGTGGCATTGAATTCCCAACGTGTTTTCGGGGTAAAATACTTCACCTGTTAGGTAGAAGGTGGGGCTGTCTATGTGCGTGTCCTCGGGTTGGGCGAAGACATCTTGAATGTCGTAGATTTTCCAGTAGTACAGGAAGCTCTTCCCCAGGTCTGTGACTTGGACGGTTGCGTTGTACTTGGCGGCCTTGAGGTCGCGCTGGTACGAAATGAGGGGGCTGTTTAACGGCTTCGCTGTTGAGTTGCGGGTTTTTATTTTAACGTTATGCGTTTTCGTGATTTTGATGCTGTCCGTGTAGGTAGAGTGGGCGAGGTCGTTGGAACTTTCCAGAGATTTTGTCCGAATTTGAATGTCGTCTATGGTTGTAGGAATTGTGTGAGTTTCTAGGCCAAGCGCTTGCTTTATTGCGTTGATTTCATGGAGGATGATCCTTTCTAGGTGATCTAGGCGGGAGTGCATTTCTTCTATAAAATGTAATAAAACAAATAATATTAGTAGTATGGCATGATAACGAATTCAGAAAAGTTATGTGGGAAGTAAAAAAGTTGTTGGTGCTCAAATGGTACAAGCTAAACGATTTTGATAGTAAATCTATGTCCCCTAAGTACTTTTTTTAGTGGTCCAAACAATGGAAAGAGTATTTCAGAATAAATCCTCAATTTTTCATCTTTTTGGGCAGCTGTGAGGGGTCGGGCGATATTGTAAAGCAGGACAACGTCTCGGATTGGAAAGTCTAGTCGTTTTCGATTATATACGAATTTTTTTCACCCAAAAGTTGGCAAAAGCAATTTCTGTAAACGTTTATTGATCATAATTGGTGAATAATGCGAATGTTCTCTTCAGTCACGCTAATCTCAAGATTTTCAATTTTAAGTCATCTGTCTTGAGAAACTTGATGATAAATCATTACGAAAAGGGTCGCTTACTCTGATATCATGATACTGACTAGAGAATCGAAGGATTTACCTTAAACAGTTCGTTCCCTAAATATTGTACTTTCATATATTTGGATAAAAAAAGATAATGAACTTTGTCGTTAGTCCAATTAACTTTTTTAAATTGTAATTTACTGCGCAAAAATTTCAATGTCTTATATACGTACTCGTTGTGCATACCCCTTTCAGTTGCCTGGTCATGGTGGCGTTAGCGGAGGCTTCGATGTCCTCCGTGGCAATTTTGCAAATTGCGTGCTGTATTTCTTCCACATGGTTAGAAAAGTTCATCGCATTGACTGCATAAAAAGGAATTCATTTAAAATGACGATTTTTGTGACCGAAACTCACCCTTAATTCCTTCACAAAGTATAAGTAAGAGAACCGGCACTTGGGCGAATTGGTACATTCTAACTTCGCCCGAGGCAGCTTTCGGGGGCACTATTACACAAGTTTGCTCCTTTCCTGGGTGCTCTGTTTTCCCAACTATTTTATTATGTAAACTCTAGCTAAAAATACGTCTCGTCTTTATAGGTCAGTGGTCTTTAGCTTATTATTTATGGGCACCTTGTTGGTTCTGTTACTCATCGCGGCCGTAAATTTTCTTTCAGAAATTAAATAAAATTGTCCCTACATCGAGGGCTTGAGCCTCTTCAAGATCTCCTAGTAAATCTGTCGGATGCATTTAGTTGGCCGGATTAACTCCGTAATGTTTCGCAAGAGCGGCTGCATTGCTTCTTGTAAAGATGGGGTTGGCAAAAAAGCAAAGAAAAACAATCTTACTCTTTAAATGAACTGTTTACTATTAACGAGAGCAGAGAGTACAGGCGCAAGAGTCGTTTTACTAAGATTTTGGGAATTGTAAACGGGGCTCTTGGTTGCAAAGGTAGCACGAATGTAAGAACGGAGGGGGTAGTAATCACTTATTTGAATCGGAAACGGAACTGCTGGGAATGGGAAATTCCAAAGTGACCAAGCGTGCAGCACTGCGACTCGAGAATTGATAAGAACTTTAGTCTTATATTTTTAGCGCATACTTTCGCCTAGTTGTACCTAAAAACCAAATTTGTATAATTAATTAATTTTTGTAGTAGAAGTGTTTAGTCTTTTCTTTTAATGTTTTTTTACATTATAAATTTTGCATAATTCTGTTTTTTTATTTTTTAACTTTTTATATCTAATATCTGTTGCATTGGCTTGTAAAATGGTGTCTTTATTTCTTCTTTAGCATATATCTAAATCAAATTTACCCCTTCTTGTAATAATTATGAAAATCACTGTTTCGATGACCTTTTTGCCAGATTTTCGCAGCTTTAGTATAGAAATGGTACTTAAATCTTATTATGCCCTGTATAAATATTTCGTGTTAAGTATACTTTTGTTAGTGCAGCCGCGCCGTGCGAGGACTAGAACAGTGGGAAATTGCGAGATGTTTACTAGAAAATTTGTGTACGCTCTGGACCCGGTTGTAAGCTGCTTAAATACCATGCAGCGTGGTAGCCTGGGGAATTTAAGGTATTGACTTGAGTTGTCTTCCTTGATTGGTAGTTTTCTATATATTCTCCTTATTTATTTTGATTTTGTGTTGTTCTTGATACGTTATTCTATTTTCTCCTTATTTTCTACTACTTGTTTTACCTTGTTTCTGCGGTTTCTTCTTTTCAATGTTTGTCTATTCAAAGAAGGTATCTGATTTATTTATAGGGACCTTTCCTCCAAATAAACTGGACGTGGTCAATTATGGTTAAAACTACGACCAGAAAAATTATTTGGAACATATTTCTTTAGTTTTAAACATAAAAAGCTTTATAAAAAATGTATTAACATATCAACAAGTTTTCGTACAGCTTTACGTTTTATTCTATATTAATTGTATGTTTGAAACGCCAACTAAAAGTAAATATCGTAACAGCAACTGTAAAGTTATTCACCAAGTCAAAATTTTTCGTATTGAGAGGTCACGCTTACAGGTAATACTAATCAATCAGTTCGTTTGATAGCCAATCCAAACCTTCAAATAGTCCTTTTCCTTGGATGGCACAGGTAGCCTGGATGAACCAGTGCCTGTTCTTCAACGCCCTCAGCTCCAGGAACTCGGTCAACTCGCACACCGACATGCAGTTGGGCAGGTCCTGTTTGTTGGCGAGCACGAGCAGGGCGACGTCCCGAAGCTTGTCTTCCTGGAGCATGTCGTGCAGCTCCTTCTTGGCCTCGTGGAGGCGCACCTGGTCGCTCGAGTCTACCACGAAGATCAAGCCTTTTGTGTTCTGGAAGTAGTGGCGCCAGAGCAGCCGAATCTTGTCCTGCCCCCCGACGTCCCACACCGTGAAGCAGATGTTCTTGTACTCGACGGTTTCCACGTTGAAGCCGATCGTTGGCACCGTCGAGATCATTTCTCCCAGCTTCAGGTTGTACAGAATCGTGGTCTTGCCGGCCGAGTCTAGCCCCACCATGAGGATCTGCACCTGCTTCTTGCTGAAGAGGCGGCTCAGGAGGTTGGAGAGTGTGAGCCCCATGCTCCGATACTGCTACTCTTTGATAGGAAATTGGCTGACAGAGTCCAGCGCAGTGAGGTGTTTCGCTGCTGAGTGAAAGTCAATTATTGAGAATTTTAAAAGGTTAAAAATAATTGAAGTCAAATTATAGCCTCCTTTGTTGACGTAAAGATTTTTGATTGATAAAATTGTATTCGTGGGCTTACTAGTACACTTTGTTTATCGTTCATAAGACTTTCTGAAGGAAAAAAGTTGTAAGAAAGCTTTTTTGTATTGCTAGTTATAGTATAACGCAGGCATCTGCGACTGTAATTTTCGGTCGAGTGATGGAATGCAGCCGCGCATGTGCAAGAACTGGAACAATGGTAATTGTCAGATGTTTACGAGAAATTCCGTGTACGTTTTGGAACTAGGTTTCAGTTAGATAAATACAGAATAATTTACGTTATTAATTTTATGCTTAGTGTACATAAATAGTAGTAAGTAATTTGATTATATATATATATATAAATAATCTTAACCCATTTACCTTACGGTGTAGGGTGCCATAATTTGATTATTTGTAAGTAAAATAAATAATGTAGAGCATGAATGTTACATTATTTTTTTTACTCGGATCAACAATGCTTTTAGGTTTTGTAAAAGTGGGTAGAGGCACTACAATAAGTCGTAGTGTTTTTAATATTCTGAATTATATGTGCATCCTACCTTAGATCTCACTCAATATTTAAAAAGTACTGGTCAGCGACTAATAGCAAACGCAAAGTTTATTTTTGATTGCTGTTAGGGGCATTTTCTTTCGACTTCGATAACATCCAATGATACCTTTTTATATCCTTGGGTCCTTTACTTCTTTTCTGTGGTTTTTATTTACTAATACATAATCTAATACGGACCTTCCGTTTCTACTACTTACTTCCCTAGTAAATTTATGAATTTCTTTATGGGCGTAAACGGTATTAGTTACTACTAGGTTCTTTAATATGCAAAAATCTGTCATTCTTGTTCTATTGTTATTTTTAATATTTTTTCCGTATAGACCGATTACTTTCCCAGTTTCTCCATTTCTGTTGTTTCCGAAAGTAATTTTTAGAAGTCATCTTTCTTTTCTGCTGTTTCGTCTTCGTTTGGTCCATACGTTATTATTACTGATGTTTCGAAGCTCTGCTCCAGATTGATTTCTATTTTTAGTATTCTTTCTGATATCCCTGACCGTTTGTTCGCCTATTTTATTTTCTTCTTATTTCTTATGCATCCTCCTCCTCCTTTGCTCGGCACCTATTGTCCACTGCGCTATTATTAAGAGGTGACTTTCCATTTCCAGTTCACCTTTTCCCTTATTTTTAGTTTTAGTTATGTCGAATATATCTGACACAGCTTTCTCGATTTCTTCCTCTAATTCTTTTTCTTTTCCTATGCTCTGAATATTCCATGTACCTATTTCCCAAATTACTTCTTTTTTATTTCTTCTTCACTTCTATTCTTCTCCCTCTTTGTCTAGGTTTTGTTTTTAATCTTATTTTTTTCTGTGTTTATTTTTATTGCCTTGTGCGCCATCATATATATGCCGTCAGAGGTTTTTTAGTTTTTTTCTTTATATGGAATTGCTTTTTTGTTCCATTTTTATACCTCTGTCTATAAATAATTTTTCATAACTATTTTTAACTTTTTGTTTGTTTTATTTCTCTCTGCTTTCATCCTTATTTGTTTTTCTAGTTCAAATTATTAACAATTGTTCTTTCGTTTCTTTTTTCCTGGAGTTTGTTTCTTATAACTGTTTTTTAATATTTACATGATCTATTATGGTCTTATTTTCATTCCTTAATATTTCGTTTCCTTTCTTTAATTCATTGAAATCTTGTTTATACTTAAGCTGTTTTAGCGTATTTAATATTGTTTCTTGTTTTTATATTTTTAGCCTGCTCATTTTTTTAAGTTAAGAATTAAGAAAAAATCATGTCCAGTGGCTCAAAAAGTTGCGCCCAACGTGGGGCTCGAACCCACGACCCTGAGATTAAGAGTCTCATGCTCTACCGACTGAGCTAGCCGGGCTCATAGTCAGTTGAGAAGGTTAAGATAAGGAAGACGTATTTATTTGGAAAGTCGAGTCTTTTTTGTAACACAAAAATTTTGTTTCGTGCAAACAATTTCAAATCCCGTTAATCTACGATAATCCTTAAAAAATTATTTTATAATAAGCAAAATGAAAATTTTAGTCTTTTCTACAATACGGAAGTTTTGTTTCGTCCAAAAGTTTCCGTCCATATAATGTGATATAAAGTCTAAACTAAAGTGAACTGTAGTCTAACCTCCAATTTATCCATGAACTCAGGATGTACTATGCGCTCTTTATACTTTAAATTTCTTATGGTCACCACAAAGTTCAATTTTGCCTTTTCCATTTGTGATAACTTTTCTGCTGCATTGAGTTCAATTTGTTGTTTCATTCTACTCAACGGCGTTTGACTGGTTTTCATTTTTTCGCGATCAAAGGCTGTTTAGTCGATTGCCTTTATCGATCCTCACTTTAATCAGATCTGACATCTTCCTTTGAAGGACTGCTGATGTTGAGGGTGTTTTTTAGATTTCCATATATTTCCACATAATTGGTTTGCTTACGCCAAAATCTATTCTAAGGTGCTTCTGGTGAGTTTCTAATTAAGTTGAGCTTGATGCCAGCTTCAATATGTTAATTGACTGTTAGAATATATTGTAACCTTTCAGATCTCCGCAGTGGTGAATAACTTGAATTTACTTAAAACTACAAATTTATTTTACTTATAGGCCATCAAAATCACAACACTATTTATGTACACAACATGTACAATTAATAACGTGAATTGTCTTTTAGGGCTGCCTTGCTGCGTGATATTTAAGAAACTCAAAACCGGTTTTAGAAGTACGCAAAGTTTTTCGTAAAGATGTGGCAATTTTCTGTTGTTCGAGCTTTGCACGTGCACACCCAGCGCAGCTGGATTACTAAAAGGCATTATGTGCGTGGTTGGTGCGTGACGTCTGGGTGGCGCTACGAGGGTGCGTTCGGAAATTCATTTCAATATGCATCACTTTTGCAAATCACGGTTTTTTCCTGTTGATTTATTTTGCTGTATTGATCGTGACAATGTAATTTTCGCGCACTCACAGGTTGCTACTACTACTTTGTATGGTTTAAAATTAGGGCGCCTAATTGTGGCTATATGTCAAATTAAATACGACGACGTCACCCAGATAGCAACTAAGCACGTTCTTGTTGGATTCAGTGCAAACGATCTTTTAGCGGAATCTGACATTAAAGTAATCAACAGCCTTGTATACCCTTAAAAATGCGCATTATTATTCCAGGCGAGTTTGGTTTTGACAAATTTGAATTCTAATATATTTATTTGAAACAATGAGTCTGTTATAGCCAACCAACGTACCTTTCTGACACGCTTTCAACTTGTGCCTCTTGGATCGAAAATTAATTTTGTTGTGAGAAGATATCTTGGAAAGCGTGCCACATGATGCAGTTGTTTTCTTCACCAACCATTTGTTAACCTCGGTTAATAAACCAAACTTTTATTATTGGAATGAACCCACGAGAGTTCCATGACAACCCTCTCCATAGGAAACGTGTCAGTCTTTGGTGTGCAACGCGTAAAGTTGTGGTCGTTGTCCCTTACCTTCTTTGAGGAGGAAGGTCAACGTTCTACTGTCACTTTGAATAGATATGTGAAAATGACTCTTGGTTCCAACAAGATGGACCCACAGCCCATACTATTGAGTAATATGATCCTTGAACGTCTAACCTCTCAATATGGTGACTTTTTAAGAGGATATAACAAAGCTGAAGTTTATAAATATAGTTCTAAAAACATAGGAGCTCTGAGCAATGCAGTATGTCAAGAAATCGAATGTATTTTTCAACACATGTTGGAAACAGTAATGAAGAACTTCAGATTATGATTTTGACAGTCATGATGGACATCATTTGGCCGATATCCTTTTCAAAACGCATTGAAATAAGATTTTCCGTAGTTTTACGCTGTCAAATTAGGAGGGAGTTTTATTCCATATTGCATATATAAGATGCATGTGAAAAAACAAAAATAAAAAAACAAAAAGATTAAAATTTAATATAAAACGAAATAAAAATAAAAGTTAAATTAAAAAAAATTACAAATCGGAAAAAATAAAATTAGTTATATTTTTTAAAAATGTTCTACAACTATTATAAGTTTCTTGACCCTGGTTAGCAGCCCGGCTAGCTCAGTCGGTAGAGCATGAGACTCTTAATCTCAGGGTCGTGGGTTCGAGCCCCACGTTGGGCGCAGCTCCTTTTTTATTATACTAACGCGTGGATTTGTATTAAAAAAATTAAATACTACGCGTCATATTTTGATTTATAATTTTTTAAAGTTTTTTTTCTAATTTTTAACTTAAATAATTTATTACTTCATAGCTGGTGGTTTAAAATCTGTTTTAAATATTCGTGGGCGGATCAAATATAAACCAAAATTTATTTTTTTACGAACCGAGAGAACGGAGTAGGAAGCGGTTTCTGAGCGTTGTGAGTAGGGATGGCTGAAGGACATCGCCCACCGGGTGGGTTACCTCGCGTCGTCCGTTTCTTAGAATAACATATTAGAGATGTAAGAAAACTTAAAGAAAGTATGGAGATAACACTTCTAATAGGGCAAAAAGAAAGCATAAACATATTTTGGGAAGACGAGGAGCAATTGAAAATTATGGTTACCGACATCGCTTCATGACCAGCGTGATCGAGGAGAATATTTGCATTATTCACTATTTTTAAGGATTATCGTTGATTAACGGTATTTGAAATTGTTTGCACGAAACAAAGTTTTTGTGTTACAAAAAAGACTCAACTTTCCAAATAAATACGTCTTCCTTATCTTAACCTTCTCAACTGACTATAAGCCCGGCTAGCTCAGTCGGTAGAGCATGAGACTCTTAATCTCAGGGTCGTGGGTTCGAGCCCCACGTTGGGCGCAACTTTTTGAGCTACTAAGCGTGATTTGTTATTTTATTAATTCTTGGCCTTGATTAAAAAGCATGTAAGACTATATGTGATGTTTTGATCTATAAATATGTTATTCGTTGCTTCGATATCGTTATCAAATCTCTGTCCTCCTTTTAGTAGTCCAAACAAATGACGATATTGCGGAGTGATAAATCCGGGCTGTAAGGGTGTGTTTTAATGTAGTTCCAAATTTTGAGTTTAGGTTGCGGAACCAAGACAAATTCGTGCTTTTTCGATGAAATTCGAGTTTTGTTCTGTCCAAAAGTTGACAAAAGCGGTTAAAAGGCAGTCATGTAACAGAGAGCGGCTAACAATGGGAATATTCTCCTTAGTTACGCTGATCTTCGGGCGATATCTGTGACTTTCATTTGCAACTGCTCCTTGTCCTATGTTGGTTCACATAGGGTCCTTGATGAGGATCAAAACCCTTGGGTACATCAAACAACGCGTATTGATATATTTGATACAATACAGATTGGTATTTTCAAAAATGTGTCAGTTATATGTGCACATGTTCTTACTGTACTTACACTAATGGTAAGAGCCCGTGATTTTCCATTGTTTTAACTACTAGGTATTACTTTGTTGTACACAGTAACAAAAACATATTAATGAATCTTGACTAGAAGACTAGAAAAACTAGTAGAAGAAGAATTAGAGGACGCACAAGAGGAGTACAACACCACATATTTTTGTTAAAATAAATGATAGAGGAACTCATGACAAGGTATATGTGGCCTTTATAGACATCGAAAAAGCTTTAGATAGATATCTAGGAAGTTAGTCTGAAATAGCCTAAGAAGAAGATGAGTGAACGATAGATTAATAAACTGCGTTAAAGGTCTGTAACGTAACACAAGAAACTAAAAATATAAGGTCTGAAGAATTCGTAACTACAAAAGGGCTAAGACAAGGAGGGGCCATTGGCCAAACTTTATTTAACATAATAATGGACAATATAATAAAGTAAAGGAGAAAGTAAAGAAAATGAAGATCAAGGATTACCGTATCTGATGCCGTAATCCATTTTTTGAACTTTCAATCTTTTTTTTCTGACTGACAGTCAATTCCACCATACATGCATGATACTTGCCCTTTTCGAAAATTGATCTCATATCTTAAGCAGCTTATCGAATATCTTATAGTATCTTATGAAAAACATGGAACGGAAATATAGAGAAAGCGTTAGAGAAGAGGAGGAGGGGAGAGATTTGAAGAAAGCCGAAAAATATGGGGAATAGCATTTAGGAGGGAAGTTCAAGTCAGGGGCGTAGATACAACTTGATAGCGTGTGATTTTATTTTGTTCATGAAATGAACAGCAACTGTTATCTTCTTTATTAACTTCACTGGAGTGCTGTTCTCGTTGGTTTATTCTTTTGATGAGTTTCTTCACTGCTGAAGTAGACAGAGGGAAAATTTACAGTCTCAATCTTTACGTATAGCTTTTAATGTAATTTCTTATACCTTTTTGGTTAGACATTAAATGATTATAAAAAACATTCTAACGTTTTCTGACGTCAGTAACTTGAGGGTCTGAGAATAAATGTGTTTATGACTTGTGAGAGTGTGAATGTTTATGTGCTAATTTTTAGAAAAGACGGCCGTGTATGTTTGGAAGAGGCTGCTAATTATGATGAGTGTATCTTACTGGGAGACTTACAATTATAATTTTAGAGGCTACATTCTGATGACAATACTCAATGGAGTTAGTTTCAGTCATTCTTTAGAAAAATCCGGCCATTGTAGGTTGTACGAAGTGGAAATTTCTACTCGATATGTAAAGAACGTCTTAGTTCAAAGAAGAGTGGTGTATGGTCTGCATTGTCTTGGTGGTTCTGCTTTCTTCGATACGATTTTCACTTAATATATATAAGAATCTTCAACAACTGGATGACGAGGAACTTCTCAATGTATGTTGTTCATAGGATGGAGAGGTAGCCCATACCACACATTTTGAGGGAACTTGGTCACCATGTTCTCTGGAGAAAACTAACAAACCACAAACCAGTGACGCTTTAAAATATTGCATAATTATGTAACAAATATTACAGCATATCACAACGGACATGTCTACTAATGTTTTTTTTTGTAAAAAAAATACAGCACCTGTCATTTCATTGCAACGCACTGGTAGATTTAATCAAACGCCTCAATTAGAGAATGTAATTCAGAGCATTTATTTCTCGCTCCTCATTTTTATTACATTAACCAGTTTAGTGGGCAAAATGTTAAGCCCTAAAAGCGTCTACTCTGCCCTAAAACCCGCATACTACACAACAAAAATATTCGGCCTGGTTCCGTTCAGCTTAAGCGGTTCTTCATTTCAGCAATCGAAATTTAGTTTAATCTGGAGCGTAATATTTATGATATGCCTGCAAGGGTACACCTTAATAGCGCTGTCTGAGGTTCCTGTATTTGAGATGAGATTTATGGAAAGGGTGACTATGGAGTTGGACGTTGCTCTGACTCAAACCGGAATGTGCCTGGGAATTTTGTTCGGATGCATCTTCTTCAACGACGTAAAATTATTTTGATTTTCTTTTAAGGTGCAGTAATTATATTTTTGCAATTACAGGTTTTGAAGGTTTTCAAAGACATAGCCATTTTTGACAAAAGCATGCGCCACGACTTTCATGTCGATTTAATGTCTGAACACAAACGAAGCCTCTCGAGAACGCTGTTTTGTTTAATGTTTGCTGTTGCAATGAGCGCTTTGACAGTTCTGTCCACGGTGTTAAGTGTGACCAACGGCCGTACCTTCAGGCTCCAGCACTTGAGAGAAATAGTGCTTTATGTGGCACCGACCCTAATAAATACTTTCATAATCCTGCAGTTTTGTGTGCTCATGCTGTTGCTAAAGCAAAGATTTAGGTGGTTGAATCAGAAGATAATCGCTGTTTTCAATCTGTTGAATTTTAATTTGCGAAGCTTTGATGAAGTTTTTCGTTGCCAAAACGGAGATGTTCGTGCGCGACCTATGACGAAAGCGTAAGTGTAAAGATTGAAAGGTTGTAGTTATCATATATGACGAATCTACCTTAATCTATATCGCAGTATCTGTTCGTTTAGTTTTTAAGTCCGAGTGTTCGCATCGAGCACCAACACTAATTTGCCCGATTCTGTTACGAGTTCGTGTCAATACATAATCTTGGGCATAGTTCCGCGAATACTGAAAAACTCGTCTACCATTTGCGTTCGTGGCTATGATGAGCCGCTCGCGATAAGGGCTCTCCGTTCTCTCCGTTGCAGATCAGTAGGACGTGCATGGCATCGTCGACTTTCCCATGGCACATCTGATTTGGGCCTCCATCAGCTTCCAAATTTTTACCAGGTAGAACTGTAAGTTGCCATGTCCGGTTTAAGCAGCTCGTGTGCGCATGTCGCCCGGCACCGCTCTCGTGCTAGCTCGTAGTCGGCTCTTTACGAGCCCCATTGAAACCGTGGCAAATGTCCTGGTTGTTCTGGTTCTGCCGCTGTCTCTTTGATCATTTGGCTCGCACGCTTGTTGTCTGTAGTTTTGGAGTGCGCCTTGGTTCAATGGAATCAGACCTCGATCTCGGCTGACAGCGTTTTTGCAAGGCTCCAATCTTTGTGCATCGTGTGGTCGGAGTTCGAAAACTTTTGACGTTTTGTCTACAACGTTGTGGACGAAACGTCAAGAGTTTCCGAACTCTGACCACGGCCTTATAACCCGAGAACCAACCATACGATGCACCATAACACCGGCCGTGAAAACCTTCGCATTTATTTGCTCCAAACTTCGACTTGCTAATCTGTTGGCGTCCTTATACTCCTCCTGTAATATATGCCAGGCACTCTCGAATAGCTATTAACTCGCACTGGAAGATGGTGCCCAAATCTCCAAGTTTTGCTCACTCACGATAGATTTTTTTATTTCTTCGCATGACCACGAACGCACCTCCCGATCTCCTGTCGTCCGCCCGCGATTTGTTCGCGTAGCAGCACAGTTGTTGCACCTTCCGCACAGCTTGTCCTTCTTTTTGCCTCACGTAGTCTTGTCCTCGCTGTTTTCCAGTCTAAATTGATTTTGTGTCTTTTTACGTATCGTCCACTCTCGGAGTCACCTCCGTTGACTCTACCACGGGGTTCTTTGACACCACCGAAGCGGTACTTTTCAGAGATCTCTTTTGTCATCTCCAGAATGTGTGCGATCAGCACTGTTTTGTAAGGCTGCGGTCCACTCAGCGCGAAACCACGAGGTTTTTGACGAGCTACGCACTCTCCAACTTTTTAGCATTTGGCCTCTTGACAATAATCCAGATTTTTGTTTTTTACGCCAACTATGCTGTTGTTCGCCTTTCTAGGGCCCACCTTTGTCTTCAAGACCTTTTTGATCTTGCCGGCCTCTATTGCGGTCTTTCCCACGATCTTCATCGGGTTTCAGTCTTTTTCGGCATTGACGTAGGAGAAAGATCTATCTTTTTTTAGCTAGCAGGTCTCCTCCTTTTTCTGGTTCAGCTCCAGTCGAAGAGCTATGACCACCCCAGTGGTCTGAGCCCCCAGGTCACACATGGCCTCTCCCGCCCTTCTCACCTCCTTCCGTTCACAATCTTTGCGTGGATGAAACGCAAGAACGTTTGCATCTTTGCGCAAATTGGATCCTTAGACAGTTGCGCTCTAAATGCCACACTGCCGTTGTCCTTGCCGCCGTTGGTTTTGCCGCTGTTCCCATCACCGCCGCTGGGAAGCGCCATGTTTACTGCTGCGCTGTTGGACGCTTCGTTTACTGAGCTCAACGCCGGCGCATGCTGTAAATGTCCTCCACAACATATCCTACTAGTCATTTATGTGGCACGTACAAGCGGCTTCGCTTGATCTGGCTGATCGTTGTCGGGCTCTCCCCACTCTATCACCAGGAAGCTCTTGAAAGGCACGTCCGCTTGCTTCAAACGCTCAATGCGGACTCGCATTACATGCGGCTGAGAAGAAATAGAGAAACTTAAGTTTAAGTTATCCCTTCCACATAATTGATAGCCTATTGAGAAAAAACGTCGATTGTATCTTAAGGTGAATGCTAGACATATTTCAATTCTTGCTAGATTTACAGAGTGGGGCAAAACTCTCTCCCTAATGTCAAAGGAATTTTGCAATCTTTCTTCAAATACAATCTTATTACCAAATTTTTCTATTAAATTGGGCGCTGGTTTTTTAGCTTTTAATTATGAGTGCATGCTTGTTATGCTCTCTATTTATTGATATTTAATTTATTTTGCTAACGAGATACAACAAAAAAGCTCTCGATCAACACTCCATCAAATTTTCTGTTGTTTCTTAGCCCAGACAAGAGACAGTTTATTATTTGCTGTTGTGTCTGTTAAGGTGTTTACACATTGTCATTGATTTTGTTACTAAAGAAGTCAGTGCTTTGAGTGAAACTTAACTTCTACTCTACAGGGGATTAGGCTTTTTATCTCTGTTATAATTATTGTTTTTACTTAGAATTTTAGTTTTACTGAAATGTCTTTGTATTATCTCATGTAAACCGGATTTATAATGTGTACGAATGGTTTAAACAATTTTTGGGAAGATGAGAAACAGTTGGAAATAAATATCACCGGCGTCGTTCTAGGATCAGCGTGATTGACGAAAACTTTCGGATTCTTTTTTGCCTTCTCGAGGATGATCGACGATTGACGGTTGTGGACGAAACAAAACTCGCACATCTAATCTAAGACGTTATTCTGCTTCACGCCAACGCCCTACCTTATGCAGCTGCCTAAACTCGACAAAATATTGAGGATATTATGTGGAATAGACTGAAACACCTTTCCTACGACTTTCACTTGTGGTCCTGCAGTTATAATTTGTTTGGAACACCAAAAGAACGCTTGAAGGGCAGAAATTTTACGATATTAAAAAAATAGTATCATGGTTTTCATCGTATATCTAGAATAGCATCCGCCTGTAGCTTCTTTTATAGTTTCATTTGCTTTTTATATACGGGGAGCTTTATGGAGCTTTCAAGAACCTGTAAGCTGCAAAGTTTTAGTTTGACAAATTACTGATCTATAAGTTATTCTAGATTTTATGACTACCATATAGCGATATAGTCATTTTTGGGTTTAAAACCCAATTTTTCCACAAAGTCCTTGCACTTTTTTCGAATAATAATCTCTATTTATGTTGTACTTTTGAGGTAGATTTTCGATCAAAAAAGACTCCTCGGTACTTTATTTCTTTGGAGAAATTTTTGGTCTGCTAGGAATGAAGATATTTACAGAAAACTCCAAGCGAGGACGGTCTATTATTTCTGCTAAGAAGAAAGAGTGTCTGATTGACCTATAAAAGTCTAAAGTTTTATTGAATGATCGGACTACACCTTGAAGTTAGACAATTCTAATTTGACAATATTTCTTGGGATTATATCCCTACTTCAAATAGGTTTTAAAGATTCTGAAATATGTCATAGTTTTGGTAGATCTCGTTCTTCTTAAAGGGACAATGGATACATTCTATCTTTATACAGCAGTTTGTAAGGTTAAGCATTTAATTGCTTTTTTCTAATCATATGTTTATTTCTTTTTAAACTTTCTAAGTTGGTCTTTGTAGCTTATCTTTATGTGATTTGGTTTTACTTTTGTATGTACCACTTACTTTTTAACTAAAATTGTAGAACAACACCTTCCTAAGCTTCCAGTATAAGAGCAATATTTTCAAGCTCTTTGGCATTCATTTTATCATTCTTACTACTAATATTGCAAAACATTTTTAGAGTTGCAACCGGATACATTCAAGACAACGTTTTGCATCAAGTTGAGACGATCAGGTCGAATCATTTCGACCTGTGGAAGACCAGTAGAAGGTTGAACAACGCGTACTCTGCACAGATTTTCCTGGTTGTGGTTCAGAATTTTGTAATAATGACGACGGCCACGTATTACGGGGGGAAACACCTGCTTGCGGACAGGGTGATTCCCGTAACGTACATTGTATACACGTCAATTCAACTAGGGTTGGCTGCAACGCAGGTAATTGCGTTGGTGGTGGTCTGTTCCGTCACAAAGTCAGAGGTATGAGTAATGCTGCTGCTTTGGTGGGATGATGACTTTTGATTCTTGCAGATGGAGAAGATGGGGTTATGTATCCATGCGGTGAGTCCGGCTAAAGATATGCCGGGAGGTATGTGGAAAAGGGAACTGCAAGTAGAGGTAGGTAAATAATTATCTCATTAAGTTTGTCTCTTACGAATATTAATTTTGTTTTAGCTAATATTCTATTCATTGCAGCTTCTGCAAAATAAGATGGATTTTACGGCTTGCAGGTTATTTGCTGTTGATGAAAGTCTTTTATTTTCGGTAAGTTCTTTTATGATACTTTATATAAAGAATGTTACAAAATATGATGTGTTTTAGATCGTGGGAGCAATTACAACGTACTTGGTTATAGTCATACAGTTCGATGTATAAAAAATACCAAAGTTTAATATACAAACTTCCTTAAGAACGTAACGAGACTTGATTTTTAGATTGTTTTGCTGTGTAAAAAATACATATTATTTTAAATTTTAATTTGCTTTTTATTCTATGGCTATATTAGTTACCCTGTTTGTTTCTATTTTTTATTATCCCCTTCTATATAGACTTTAAATTCTACTAGAAAATCTAGCCAGCTACGCTTGGTTACTATAGAGAATGCCAGTGTTACGAACTTTCTGCAGCAATCGTTACTATTGCTGCCCTCCAACGATTGTGCCAGCCACGAATTTCGTCTCACTCTGGTGCATCGCCGTAATGGGCGCTGACGTTATGTTGACATTAAAAAATATATAGCAACGATCGTTTGTGCATTTCCGCGTGGCCCCGAACGTGTTACTCTGGCAACAAATGCTTCTCACACGGCCGGGGACCGGGGACCGGGAACCTCCGCAATGTGCTTTAAATATATTTAATTTAATTGATTTTTCGAATTTCTTTTTAATTTTGCTTTACTTTCACTTCGCTATGTCTATTGTTATTTTGTGATAAATTCTCCTTACGAGCTTCCTTTCCTTTTTCCTCTTTTTCTTCTCTTTTCTCTTTGTCCTTTCAACTTTTTTCCGTAAGGTTTATTGCCTTTATGATGTTACCAGTTCGGGCCCGGGCGGTGATAAATCGGGCGGGACGCTACGACCGGCAACGTGTGGGGCACGGAAGGCTAAAAAAACGAAGCGTCGGTTCCAACTTACGATTAGAATTATATTTACAATCTTACAAACTTACCTTACGCTAACTTAATCTACTTAGCTAATTTACAAGAACTTAACCTACGACTTAATGTATGCGCTGAAATGGGCCGCGAGCTAGGTGCAGCAGCGGGACCGGTGGCGGAACCAGGCAGCGAGCAGCAGGGGCGGTAGCGCAGCTGGGCAGCGTGCAGCAGGGCCGATGGCGGAGCCGGAAAGCGAGCAGCCGGTCCGAAAAGCGAGCAGCAGATCCGGGCGGCGAGCAGCAAAAGAAGCCAAAAGGGACTCACCTGATGACACTTGATGGTTACTTCTTAAGGGGCTGACTACTAAGAGCGAATTCTTCGGTTGCTCAGGTTTTAAGGGCTCAGCTCGTGCCCCACTCTGTTGGTGGGGTGCAGAGTTCAGGGTGGAAGCACGCTGAGCCCGCTGGAGGATGCGAAGCATATCCAGGATTGGTGGACACCGGTGGCGTCTTTGCGCTGATTGGAAAATGCGCCGGCACCCTTGCCCTGGTCGGTAAATGCCGTGGCGACTATGGTCGGTGGTGTTCGGGCCGACTCGGAACCGCTTAGCACAACGCGGCGCGGCAGGTCAACTAACCACGTGTTGCACACGGCGCCACAGAGTCGGCCTCAGGTAATATTCCTTTAGGATTATCAATTCGAAAGAAGGGCCTTTGTGTTGCCCGAAAAATTCCGGGGCAGGTAACATTAGCCCTGGCGAAATCGAGGCCAGGTAACAATGCACTCTGCATGTTTCCAGTTTCTTAAGTTTTGCCCTGTTTTGCGTTACTTTATTTTTAGCATCCTCATTTTATAATCCAATTTACCACACTTCTCCTTCAATTCCATTGATGTTTTCATCTCCAGTTTAAGTTTGAGATAATCCTTAATAAACTTTTCTTTTGTTACTTTTAACTGTTTATTTTTCATTTTGTTAGTTAAAGATACTTTGGTTTTCTATTATCCCTTGTACCTTTTGGTTATTATTTAAAGTTTTCATTGCATTTACGGTTTACTCTACTTTATTTTCTTCTTTTGGTTTTGTGGAAGTTTTTATAATTTTAGTTTCCCTGTGGAAATAGTTTTATTTGAAGCTTTTTTTGTTGAATAAGCATAGATATCAAAATAGATACATTAAATCAAAATATTTAAATACACTAACCGAAGATGGTGACATGATGAAACGCTGGAAAGAATTGTTCAACCTATAACAAATGAACGAAATGAATGTACTAAAAAATAAGAAAAATAAGTAGACAATAAACAAACAAGGAGAAATAAAACTGCAAAGAATGTGAAAAGAGCAAAAGAAATGGAGTATGGCACTATTATATTCAAAATGAACTTATGTAACAATGATTAACAACTTTATATAATAAAAAATGGAAAGAAGAAAGATTATAGAGTAATTATCTTATTAAGTGCGATTAAGTAGATTAGAATCAAGATTAAAAGCAACAATTTAAATTATAAAATAAAAGAACTAATAGAGAAGAACATTAAAAGCAACGTATGCTTGACATTTACTGACTTTGGAAAATTCTTCAATAGCATACCAAGAAAGGCTGTATGAAAGTATTTACAAAGAAAAAGAATAAAGGAAAAAACACCAAATAAGATAATTAATTTATACAAGTACATGACGACAAGAGGAGACCAAGAAAAAAGGAAGTGTTAACCCCGACCTCAAAAAAAGCTAAATTAAGAGTAAGAGAGTAATTAAAAGTGGTATATATACTGGAATATATAGAGCCAACAACTTAAATGGATACATACTAAGAATAGGGGAAATAAAACAATCGAAAAAATAGGAGAGGCCAAAACACAGAAGTATAGAATGGGATGGAAGCCAAGAACAAGTTGAAATGGTGTGGTGGCGAAACGTCTAAAGAAAAGAAGTTTTACATTGAATGAAAAAAGAAAAATTACGAGAAATAAGAAAGAATGGCAAAATTCTACGTGAAATAATTGACAATTTTTTCCAGACCCTGTGTACATCAAAAGTTGTATTAAAATCTTTTCTGTTGACGTAAATGTAAAATGTTATTTTTGTGCAATTACATGTCCACACATTTTTCTGACAAAACATAATAAGGATGGCGAAATGACATGTTTATGGAGCTTAAATTTGTAATGGGTATTGATTCACTTTTACCTGTGTGCATGTTTTTCTTTCGTTCGGTTAAATATTCAAGTAATACTTTATCAACTTTTTTACGTTATTATAAAACATCTAGAATTCAATTACATTTACTTACACATATTGTTTGCTTTGCTTTAATTAATTGAAACTATTCGTCCTGATCGTCCTGTATAATTTTATATTTTCTAATCCTCTCAAAACTATTAAGAGTTGGCTTCCTTCTTAAAATGTTTTTAAATGATTTTTTCTCATTATCTATTTTACCAAATACCTGATAGTGGCGCCATTTACTTTATCACAGATTGTGTCCTTATTGCAAAAAAGGAAAACTCTTTTTTGGAATTAAAACAGAGGCCAACAAGAGTACCAAATCTGCCGTCGAGAGAGTTTGGAAGGACAATTTGAAAAAGATAATCGGGAGTTTAATAAATAGTCCTTTTTCGACGACGCTAATCTATTAAATAATGGTATTACTCATTCTATCTTATACAAATCTCATCAGTGTCTAGATGATGAAATCAGCTTAGGCCGTAATTCTTCAGGATATTTTAAGCTGACTTCCTCCCATAGATTGGGCTGTCCTTGATGTTTTTATTTATTATTGTAGTAAGCAGTATGCCTCTAATATGTTCTAATTTTTTATTTGTATTTGACTGTAAGAGAACCGGTTCTAGAACGTACGCAAAACTTCTAGTACCATCCGGCAATGTCTCAATGTTCGAGCCCTCGCTCATGTGTGGCTGCATTTCTGTAAGGCATGTCGGCCGCTCGGTCGTGAACGCAGAGCGCAACAAAAAGCTTTGGCCACGTGTCTACGCAACGCTGCTCCTACGGGGCGCTTTGAAAATTAGTTATAGTATGGAAGAACTAGTGAAGTGGCCTAACACCATAACATTGAGAGAGATTTGCAAAAGCGTACAAGAGAAAGAAAGATTACTAAAAATAGTAAAAAGAGGAAAATAATGTTGTTACATATACGAGAACTAAAAATAAAGGAAGGAACTTGTTGAGTAAAAATGAAAAATGCGGCAAAAATACTTATAACGATATATCAGAAGAACAAAAAGAAATACAATCATCAAAAAATAGTAAAAGAATAATTGAAAAGAAAAACAATCAAAGTAAAATACCAAAAACTAGAAGTAGATTACGAAATATGGACATGGGACCCTCTAGATAGAGAGCTAAAAAGAAGCAAATCAATACCAAGGTAATAAATAGAACCTAACAAAAATTAAATGGATTACAAAATAGGAGAAAATAAGGGAAAATTAAAACAGAAAATGGTGATATCAAAAAGAACCCTGCAGATGAAATTAAAGAACCGAACGTGGATAATTGCAACAAGGAATGATGGTTTGAGTATAATAAATTCATAAACATATATATGAGAGATGCCAAGCAGAAATAAAAAATCAATAATTGATAGTTTTTTAATAGAAAGAAGAAAAATGAAAAAATAAATGATAGGGTATGAGGTGGGAATCATCCATTATTTGGTTGTAATGGATACGAAAATAACTGGAGGGAAAGTTTGAATGAAGAGAAACTACAAAAAGGCACCAGGAAGGAATTGCAGATTAAATTGATTTCAAAAAAAAAGAAAGATACAGTATTTAGGAATGTAAGTAGTGATCGAATTTAAAAATAAAATAAAAACACCAGCAGCGGAATTATGCGGAGTAACTAAACGAACAAATAAAAAGAAACAAACAGTTTGGTGGAGTAAATAAATTAAGGAAAAAGTAAAAAAGGAAAGAACTTTATAGAAAGCATATTTTGAAGCTAATAACAAAGCAGACACATATATAAAGTATAAAAACTAAAGAAAAAGCAAGACAATTGGTGAAAAAGGCAGAGAAAAAAGCTTGAAAATAATTCTAACAAGGAGAGAAGAATGGTATTTAGAATTGTAAGATGTTATATTGTATTCCAAGAGGCTACCGAGGAAAATAAAAAATAAACAAGGAATAATCATTACTGAAGTAGGCATACCGTAAAGATAAAAAAAAAACATTTTAGTGAATTATTGGAAGCAGGAGAAGAAAAAGTAAATAAACTCGAAGAAGAAACGAACGTACAAAAGATACGTGGAATGCATTTAGTAGAGACCCAACTGTACCAACTATAGAAGATTAGCATTATTATGTGTCGCCTATAGAGTATATGAAAGAGTTACAGAAAAAAGAATATAAATAGTGTAGTAAAAAAACAAACCAGAATCAGAACTGTGATATCAGCAAATGATATTTTCTACACATTTAGGCACATTGCGACAGATAAGGAATATAAATGTTCTCTAATATATTCGGAATTTCAATATATTCAACACTGAAAGAATAAAAATATGGAAGATTATCGCGGAATACCGGACAAAACTGGACTCTAAGCTAAAATAAAGATGGAAGGATATCTTCTCTCAATATAACTTAAAAATAAACCTAAAGAGGAAAGAAATTATGAGTATCGCTAATATAATTGATGTTAACTGCGAGGAGAAGAATATAATACAAGTGAAGCAATTAAAATATCTTGAAAAAATAGAAAAATTAGATAAAAACTACATAACTAGCAAGGTAATCTCTCTAAATGAAGCATTACATATACAATCTTGAACAAAAGAGAACAAACTAAAATGACAAAGAGCAGGATGTATGAAACAATATTAGTACCCATGCATACGATAGTACATTGTAGTTGTTAATAAATAATTTAAAATGTAAATTAGAAGTATGTGAAATGAATATTCTAAGAAAATTGGAGGGGTCACAAAAATGGACAGAATAAGAAGCGAATTAATAAGAAAAAGGTTCGAAGCGAAAAGTATATTAAATAAAATTAAAGCACAGAACCTAAGGCTGTTTGGCCATATAGTGGAAATGAGCAAAGATAAACTTGTAAGAATGATATGGGAAATACAAACTGTCCACAAAAAAAATGAGGAAGACCACAGAAAACTTGAAATAAAGCAATAAATAAAAGTTTAAAGAACCAAGGACTTAGATAAATATAGGGGAAGAAAGAGCTAGTAAAAAAAAGATGAAGCATCTGCACTTATACACCAATGGAAGAAGGGGTTTGGACATAAGATTTTTTTTTTGTTTTACAAGGTGTCTCCTGCTTGGATCGGATCTTTTCCTTTACGTTTGTTACCAGGAAGTCTGAGTATTATTTCATCGGTGGTTACTATAGACTTCTAAAATGCACGATCTTCGTCTTAAAATTGCTGTAGGAGACGGCTGGCAGTTTGCATGCGCGCCATTTTGTTTACGTCCATCAAAGTGTGAGGTACCCACAGTGTATTTACCTTGCGATAGTGCAGGTGGTTTTTCATGATGTCTTCTATACAACTAACACTGATGGACAGCATTGCTTCAAGTTCCTTGATAGTGCGTCTGAACGATCGGTGTTTGGTTCGGTGACGGATGTTTGCGACCGACGATCATGCGGTTCATTTTCCACGCGCTCTCTGTCCTTTCTGAAGCACTTACACCATTCACAGACACGAGTCCGCGAAAGACACTCTTATTTATACTGTTGTTGGAATATGTGGTGAATTTCAGCCGACGGAATGTTTTCTCCAAGTAGGAATTTGAATACAATACGTCATTCTACGCCCTGAGATACCTCTTATTTACTCAAACAGGAGTGAACACTTTCTAACTCGAGCAGGAGGGAGCGTGGAAGTTGTGGCTCTACTCTCTCAAGGTCGCACAGTTGCAGTGCAGTGGGGCTTGTTTGCACACAAATCAGTCCCGGTTACATTTGAACCACCTTGTATTTCTTTTGAAACTGTTCTTATGAGTGAGTCCGATATTAAAGTTGGCGTTGACAGCAATCTTTAGTTATGGTTATTTTCAGCATTAGTCTCTTTGACATGGTTTTCAGGGTATTTTAACTAATTATTTTTTAAAATAAACTGAACGCACTTAAGAACAACATAATGAGGCACAATATTGCCTTATATTAAGGGGTCAAAGCAAATGCCGCGTACTTTTAACCATTTATTACAAGACATTACAAGGAAACAGTTACGTACATGAATTATACAAATTTATCACGTGGTTTTATGGAAAGGTTAATGGTACTAACCTAGAGCAAAGACAGCTAAAAAATTACGTCAAGACAAAAAAAATTGTTTTCTTATTCTAGGCAATGCTTTGCATTATTAATAAGACAAAGCAAGATATTCCCTGAAGGCGACATATGCACAGCAAAGAGGCAGTGCATGCCAGAGGAGCAATGCCAAAACACAACAGTTTCTATTCGGTTGTGGTTCCTATATACTACACGACTAAGCCGATTGGCCTCACACCCTTCAGGATAAACAGCAGCGGGTGCAGAAGCTCGACCATCGATTTGGTGTGGAGCGTAGCGGTCATGCTTTTCACTGGCGTTTACGCGTTCACAGCAATCGAGGGCACTAGAAGCAGCGACTATGAGTTTATAGAGAAGGTTACGAGTTTTCTGGACTCATATTTGGGCCAAGCCATGATGTGCTTTGGCATCCTGTTTGGGTGCATCTTTAAAAACGACGTAGGTCGGCATGCGCGTTTTAGATGGTACATTGAAAGTTTAATTGCAGGTCATTGCTATACTACAAGATATGAATGTGTTTGATAAGAATGTCCAAAGTATCCTGCACGTGAATCTGCAAAGAGAATATCGGAGAAGTCGGTTCAGGGCGATCGTGGGAGTCACAATTGTGTTAATAATGGTCGTCGTCCTTATAGCTGTTGATAGTACTTATCTGTTCACCCTACAATTATTTGGAGAGTTTGTTATGTATACTGGTCCATATGTAATAGGAATCTTTGTGGAGTTGCAATTTTACATTTTGTTGAGGAGCTTAAAGAGAAGGTTTAATTGGTTAAATGGTAAACTGCTGAATGTTTGTCATAATTTTGAGAAACATCTACGGTACCACGAAGATGTCTACCTGATTATTAGTAGGAAGGGTTGCGAACGACCAACAACCCAAGCGTAAATTATAACTTTTACCATTTTCAGTATTGATAATCATGGTTTTCTAGGGTATCCCTAGGTTGGCTTCAAGACAAAACCCTTTACTTTGTGGAAGAAATAAGGCAGCGCCATTATAAGCTGTGCACGATTAGCTGTAAGCTGAACAAAGCATTTGCGTTCCAGATTTTGCTGATTTTACTCCTAACCTTTGTCACCCTGATCACTTCGTTTTATTACTCTGGAAAACGGATTGTTATAGATCACCGAATGTCCGTGAAGTACATGTTTTATGTAGGCTTCAATGTGGTTGTAGCCTTGGGGCAAATCTTAGTGTTGGTAATCGGTTGTTCCTCCACAGCTGAAGAGGTGAGAGATGATGAACAGACTTGTTGATAGTCTACAAGATATTTTTCTAGGCAAACCGAATAGGCATAATCGTTCATAAATTAGCCAACTTGAATGGAAGAGAAATCAATAAATGGAAAGAAGAGCTGCGCTTAGAGGTGACAGTTTTAGAACTCGATCTCTCGTTTTTACTTATTTTACGTTTCTGCGCAGGTCATTTTGTTTTCACTCCAGTTGCTCCACCATAGAGTGGAATTCACTGCTTGCAAACTGTTCAAAATCAACGAACAAATCGTTTTTTCTGTATGTTCTATTTAAACATCTGCATGTTAAATTAATGTACTTATTTTTAGATTGTTAGTGCTATGATAACATACTTGGTCATAGCTATACAGTTTGAAGTCTTACGACTTCAAGGACACTAAAATCTTAATGCAATTAAATTAAATTACGTCTTCGTAAGAAGCATCAAATTGTAGAAGAACTATAATGTATGTTATAAATCCTTCAAGAATCTGAAATATATAAAAATTTAGTCATTTCTTGCAACATAATTAAAAATGTCTTACTAAAATCAAGAAACCCCGTCTAGTGAGAATAAATCACAGACGTAACCTAAAGTCTAAAATTTAGTTTTGTGGTACGTGTACTTCTGACCTTACCTCTTCTATGAGCGATTCAGTGCTTGAAGTAATATATCAGAGATGTTCCTTTTTCTGATTGAAATAAAAAATACAATTTATGCTTAATTGTCTCGGCTCTAGGACAAAATCGCTTCAAGGAGGGAACACCATAACATTATACAGATAAATATAGAAGAATATTCCAGAAATCTGATTCAAGAAGGAAGATTTAAGGGGAAGTTACAAGAAACAAAAATAGATATAGAAGAAATTTCTAAAAGTTTATGTAAAACATTGAAATGAAAGGTAAATACTGAAAAGTACTTTTAGAGGAAAAGTGAAAATAAGTAGGAAGAAACATTCTTGAAGTTTTAGAGAAGAGTTTAAGAAGAACATCTCAAAAATCCAAGGGAAGAATTGAAAGTAATTGAAGACCATTTAGGAGGTTTTAGAAAAGACTTGGCGGAGAACTCAAAAGGGTATTCAAGAAGTCTGTAAGTTACGGAGACTTAGAATTAAGGGTGGTACTGGACCACAATGGAAAGAAACCAATACAGTGAACCATGTGACGAGACTTTGTTGGGCACAGTGGAATTTCTTGATTTCAGAAGACGACCTTCTGAAAAGAACTTTGAGGAGGGAGCAGTGTAACAGTCGACCTCTCTGGCAGGTATGTGACCAAGCGTGTCGAAGGAGATTTTTTGACGGTTTGCAACGGTTCTGGAATGTTCGATGCTATATCACAAAACTAAACAGAGAGTAATTTAAAAGTGATGTGGAAAATAAAAGAGGAATGTGCTGAAGAGAGTTACGACTGTTTAACAAAAAAATCTGTAAGGAGGAGAAGAGCTTTAGATTTTAAGAACCGCAACCAAAGAAATAAAAGAAGATAAATTAGATTTCATACTCAACATGATAAGAACTGCAAAAGGTTTGAAATCAGTGAAGAATAAAGAGGTTTTAACAAACAAATTTGCCACGGAAAGAATGAGTGACTTGGATATTAATCGCTGGGTCGTCCATTGAGGTATGCGGACTATTATAGTTTTGAGAAGATTCTTTCTTTTGGTCAGTAAAATTCTTTTTCTAAAAGTTATAGTTGGAAGCTTTTGGAAGGCAGATGTACGTCTCCTTCTAAATAGAGATGAAGTTGCCATTTGTGGCTAGAACGCCAAAAAACAGTATCGATATATACGTTATGTGAATTTTTTACCGTACTGTATGTATTCTAAATAGGTGCCAAAACACTTATTGTTTTAAAACCTTGAAACTTGATCTATCTAATCCATAACTTGATTGAAAACATATCGGTTACTGATAGTTCTGTTAATGAGTTAATTCTCTCGAATTTCCGTACAAGAATCTGAAGAAGACTTGGATTGTGGTGTGAGTACGCTTTTGTCTTCTGTGATGGAACGACATTACTTCGAACAAAAATATTCTGAGAAATGGCGGGTCTCACGTCTAAATATCGCTACCTACGCAGGAGAGAACAGCGGTTGCCATAATTACCAGAATAGTATGAGGACTACTTACAGGAGAAGTATTGAAATTGAAAGGGTGTTTGGAATGAATCTACCATACTGTGAGTATTTTATTTCAAAAATTTTAAAGATATAGTTGAGTGCAAGTTCCACTTCTTTCTATAGACTTGAAGCAAGCATGACCATAGCTCACTTCTTGCTTGACATGGCTTAAAATCTAGCCAGCCGAAAAGGTTAAGAGAGGCTAACAAGACCTTCGACAAAGATTGAAAACTAACTGGTGGAGGTTGTTTTACAGGACTTTAGACAAAAGGTTGCAAACCTGTGACAAATTGACCTCATATGTTTACATTTTTACTGTCTCTGAGTTAAACTAAGGTCTAATAAAAGTAGTACAATGCTGTGTAACATTACTAAGATTTAAATGTGAGTTTTATGATAGTGTAACTGAAAAACTATCTTGAAGTTAGATAAAAGACGAGACGATACTGATAAATATTTACACAAGAAATTAGATCAGAGTTAGGTCATTGCAATTTATAAGATCACATAAGTTATTTTGAAAAAGGACAAAAATTGACCTGGACCTAATGTTAAAATAGAGGTTCATTATATTTCAAAGTGACAACAGCTTTAAATTCATTTCAAATTAACAACGATAAAAATATAGCCGATATCAAGAAGAATCAAAACGTAGATTATAAGATAAAAATATCCGAAAATCATATCTATTCGGTGAGGTAGATGAAAGAGGTGAGAGACTGGAAGAAGAAAGAGATGAGAGAGAGAAAGGAGAGGAGAGGGAGGAAATAGAATAGAGAGAAACAAAAGAAAGAGGAGCTAGAGAACAGAGAAAGGAGAGGGGGAGGAGAGAGAGCACAGAGAAAGTGGGAAGCAAGAGGGAAGAGAGAGAATAAAGAAGGAATGAGAGGAGAAAAAGAAGGGGGCTAAAGAGAAGTAGATTTTTTCTATTTTTTGCTTTTTATTATCAGTTTTCACTTTTATTGTATTAATTCTTTATATGTTCATTTCTATTATGTGACCTTAGTAAGTATTGACATATTTATATATAATTGCCACTCATAACCTTATCATTATGATCTTGATGATGATTTTGTGTTTTCTATTTTAAGTTGCATATTTATTTTATATATTTGTTATTGTCGTACAAATTCTGTTTATTTCACTAATTTTTTCATTATTACTTTGATGTATTTCAGTGACTTACTTTTTGGAATATAGACTTCTTCTTAGAGAGTCTTTGAGGAGTACTCTAAATTCATTTTAGGGGAATTTATATATTATAATAGTAACTAAAAATATGAAGGAAAGATGTTGAACAATAAAAAATTGTTTTTTAAATTCTTTTTAATATTACAATACTGCAATTATCTTTTCTGAAAATATGAACTTAAAAAGATTTTGGTTTTTATCTTTTTTGAAATATTAAATAAATAATTTTTAAGGCAATTGTTTAGTATCTTAACTTATTAGAAGTAGGTATGTTATAAAAATGTTTGTTATTACTACTCTTGTAGCTCGTTTGCAATCTATGCGGTTGTTTTTGTTCGCTCTTGAGTTATACTATAGCTATGTATCTGGTTTAGCACCAACGTGGCTGCGCGGTTGAGGCGCGTGACTGTGGTGCGGACGGAATTGGGTTCATTTCCCAAGGCTTTCTGATGCCTGGCGTATGGCTGACTGAGTCACTAAAAATCATTGAGTATGAGAGCTTCAACCTCTCAGTTCGCAGGCCGTGCTCCCATGAAGGTTTGTGTTGTAAATTTGTGCAATTTATTTTATTTTGGTAATAACACTCGTCCACAACCCTTCTGGCTCAAATTTACATCCCTTTGGTGCTGCATATTTTACAACGTATTTTGACAGAAAACAATTTACAGTGTGATATTTGTAACATTAGTGTGGTTGCTCGAAGAGGTGAAATTGGAAAGTTCAAACTGTATCACAATCACCAAATAGGCTGACGCCGCCCCTACAATCTGAAAAATAGTTATGTTTGTACTCTTGGCGCGTGATGCAAATTTAAGTGTACAAACCGAATATATCAAGGTTTCGTCGATGGGGAAGACGCCGCACGCGTTGAATTCCACGTTGTAGTGCGCGAGTTGCAAAGAAAAAGAGGACAGCTAAAAGGTGAACGAGGCAGTAATAAGACTTTGGCGGTTTGCCCACGAGGTACCTGAATTTGTAGGGCTTGACGGTCGGGCAGCGTCTTTGACGTAGGTATGATGCCGTGAATTAAGGACCCAGTGCGTTTAGCCTGCGAACAAAAATGATTTAATCATATGTTTGATCGAATCCAAATTTTTGACAAAAAAAAGGAAACTGAGATTTTGAATGGAACGCAGATACATAACCAAAAATAACATAATTTTAGCTATTGTGTTTTTTTTGTCATTCTTCCTGTTTGTAATAAGATCGAAAGTATTATAACGGGATTATATACAAGAATTTGTAAATCCCCATAGATAAAAAGTATTACAAATAATGACTTATTTAAAAATATTAAATTTCTTGCTTGTACATTTTTAGTTTCAGTTTAACTTTAGTATTTCTGAAGAATTCTGAAATTTGCATTATTTTTTCTTTATTGTTATGGTTCTATTAATCTCTCTCCTCCTCCTGGGCAACATTGGGTAGAATCGGTGGCCGCAGTTTTTTGTTGCGCCTTGCGGTTGCGCTTAAGTGACAGACATAACGCTTTCTAAGAAATGCAGCCGCGTATGTGCAAGCATTCGGTCACTGGGAACGTTCCAGATGTTTACTAGAAGCTTCGCATACGCCCTAAAATCGGTTCTAAGTGTTTTGTTCACCACCGTCTAGAGCAAAAACGTTACTATATATTATCTCTAAGCGAGTTAGAAAAGTGACTGTATGAATCTAATTTAATTATGGAAAAATAAAATTTAGATTAATTGTTTTGGTGCTTTTTTTCGTTGATACTTCTTGGGTAATTAGAGGTACTATTTTTGGATAAATTTAGTGCAATACGTACGGTTCCAACCTTTGTGTTGCATTACAGTTTGCTGAGACACTTATATATTAGTTTTACAGGGCTGAACAAAATTTCTCTCTTTATTTTGGAGGAAGTTTATGAAATGAATGGTAGTTCAGAGGTAGGGGTGTAATTTTATTAGGTGTAAATAGTCCGAAAGTTTTGTCTAGAGAAATTCTTAGTAGTCAACATGTCGTGGACAAATCATTAGAGAGTTTTTGCAGCCTAATCGTACATTCAGAACAATGATTCTGTTGTGGCCATACAGCTTGCGCTTCGGGCTTCCGTTTCTGATTTTAAATCGATTTTGTTATGGGTAGGGAATTTTAAAGGTGCTGGTTTTATAGTGAGAAGCGGAAGAGGGAAACCTTGGAGTGGCCGAGCACCGAGAAACATCAATTTTGGAAGACGTTCTATTTTGCACCAAGATATTTGTTTTTAACCATACGAAATGCTAATACAGGAATTTTCTAAACATAATTGGATAACTTGCCTGGAAAGTAAGAGTTGGATTTCCACTTGTGGGGGTGCGTTAATAAACAAAATATTTAGTATTAAAGTGATAACAACCCATCTACTGGAACCATGCCACTGGAAAGATTGAAAGTTGATGATGTAGCGGAGAGAATAGCCAAACAAAAATGGAGATGGGTAGGTCACCTTATACATAGAGACGACGAAAGGTAGAGTAAAATGACGACCTTATGGAAACCTCGAACAGGGCAGGAACTTATTAGACAAGAAAGGCACAGGACTGGAATGAGTGGAAGAATCTTGAGGAGTTGTATGTCCCAAACTAGAGTAGGCTCCGACGCTGTTCTATGATGATGATGATGATGACGACAACTCTATAGTTTTATTATTTAATTGTATACAGGATGCTTAATTTTTTAGTCCGTTTTATTTAGTATGGAATAAATGATAAAAATATTTTCAGTAAATTTATGGAGTTCTATGATCCAAATTAAATAATGGAACTTATTTTTTTAATAATAAAATAAAAGGCAATACACAACTTACTTCAGAAGCTGTAGAGGAACAGATCAGTATAACAGAGAGAATCTGCAATAATGCCAACACAAATCCGTTGCTCATGTAAATCCTATCTGCATAAGATATTTGCTCAGTTAAAGTACTCTGAATAGCCCAATAAAACAATGTCATTACGCAGGTGAGGAACGAAATTATTATCAAGAGCAAGATTTGAATTGAGAACGCCTTGTTGATGTGCTTGCTCACTGAGCAAAGCACTTGATGATTGATTTTTATCCTTTCCAGCATCAGCAAGATCACATCTAAGTCTTGATTGTTGCCGCTGCAAATCAAATTTTATTATTAATATTTTTAAGGGCGTTTTACTGATTTACCTATTAGATGTGGATTTTACTTCACTTGTGTTATAAGCATAAAGCATCTGCAAGTCTTCTCCCAGCTCTAGAATTTTTTTGTTGAGCCAATAGAACCTTGTCTTCAGCAACAAAATTAACGTACAGAATTGCAACTCCATTGACGTATTTATAATGGTAGGGCAGACGTAGGCAATAACCTGCCCTACAAACAGCAGGCTCAATTGCCTGCTATAAATGATGACGTTGAGAGTCGTTACCCCTAGAAGATAGATTAACAACAGGAAGGTTGAAAAAACTATCCAACGCTTGATTTTTTTGTAGACTCCTCGGATCTGACCAACAAATTTGAATTTTTGCAACTCTGCGTCCAAGTGATGCAAGTTGGTGAGTTCGTTGATCAGCTGCAAGAATTTCAAACTTTACCAATTAAAGTGATGGTCTGATGGCCTATTACTAGTTTTCTGTAGGCGCAGCTGCAGATTAGGGCGCAAGCCATGCTGGCCACACTCGTGTACACAGTGAGGACGTCTCCGATCGTCATGATCAAGCCGTAATTCTTGTCATCACGCAAAAGCAGGGAGAAAAGCGAGCAACCCGTGAGGATCACCACTAAGAGAAGGGTCCAGATAACGCCCGCTCTAGATTCTTTAATACCGTTCTGATTTACGAGGAGAGGCGATAAACCAAGCAGCTTCAGCACGCGCATTTGGGGCTTTAAGGCCGCGTACAAGTTATCTGCTTGGAATTCGAACATTTTGCTGCCTATAGGAGGCGCGTTGAAGTGCGTGAGCAACAATTGATGGCACTTTAGTAGGCTGGAGTATGAATAATTGATCGGCTGGCAAACATGTCACATTTAATGTTTCTGTAATCATGTTTACTTGCTCTGGGATGTTGTGATTTGTGTGTAATTCCTTTTCGGTAAAAAATGTTTGGTGTAATTGTAGGTTGTGTATTTGTTCTATGCGCGATTTCAACGTGTTCTGTTATGGATGGATGATTGAACCAAATGTGATTAATGATCTTCCGTTTCGTGCATAGTAGTAAGTGGAAAGGTACTTGTTTTACAGGGTGTTCGGAAGAAATTTGATAGATCCCTATAGAGGGGAAAAAGGTGAATATCTCAACCAAAAATAAATGTAATTGAAAAAATGGAAAAGGAGGTAAGAAAATTAAAGCAGTTACAACAGCTGGGTCTTTGTGATACAAGTAGTACGGCTGGTGTCTTTCTTAACCACGCCCTAGACATAATAATTTATCGGATTGCAAGTAAGGGAGTTGGGGGCCAAATGTTGGGGTTTCTGAAGTAATTCTCTTTAACCAAGACTATGGTTTAACCACGAAGCCATCCGAATTAATCCTGAGCTCCCGTTCAAAGATACGAGTGTATGACATCACCCTCAGTGAATACACATCCAAAAATTATCACAGCTTGGGAAAACTTGGTCTTAATTATACGAGGAACGTCAGTTTTATTGTAGGTAAGCCATATATGGTTCTGGTCCTAACAAAAATTCTTTAACAGGATGTTTCACTTTAATGAAGAGATTATTTGTTTTAGTCAGGTGGTTTTCTAGAGAGTGTACTGTAAGAAGATCGTCTTTACGCCTCTTGTATGAGTGGTAGCAGAGGTCTTCAGTTAAGGTCAGCTTTGTGGTGCTAAATCTCGAATTCCCTTGCTCGGGTCTTCCATCACTTTCCTCTGCAGTTGTTAGGTGAATTCTGGTGTACGAAGGCAATAAAAACGCCTGCTGTGTCTTTTTTTACAAGCCAAGGCCTTGTAGCCTTCGTCGCAGCTCTTTCTTTTATGTCCTATTACTATTATAGTGTTCAAAGAGCATTGATGCTCGACATGAATCATCATAATCTAGGCTTTACTTACCCGTTTCCAATATTCAGATGGCTTTCACTCGTTTATTGCAGTTGATTTTGACAAACCATAGTGATCAGGTTTCACAATGGCGTCTACGTCCACAAACGTAGAGCTGACAGATCTGCACACAAATACAATTATAACCTGTCGAATTTATCCCAAACACCCCGTATGGATGTATTTAGATACAAGTAATAACAGGTACAACATTATGAAGAACAATTTAATTTAATTAACAATACAACTCGATTTAGTAACGTTTATTCTTTGATTGCATTACTACATGTTTTAACCTCTGCAATAGGTGCAGAAGTGCTCATTTTGTGTTACCTCTTTAGACGTTAATATAGCATAGTATCTGAAACGCGCGAAGGGGACGTAATATTGGCAGAAATCATGAAAATGATTAGAGTGGTCTTAAAGTTAAAAAATGTTTTGTTTGTTATAACGGTAAAATTCTAACATATGCGTATGACCTGCGAACTGAGAGGTTAAGGCTCTCACTCATACGTTCGATTTTACTGCCTGGTCTTCGCGCATCATCTTTGATACATAGTGGTGTGACAAGTCCCAATTTTTAGACCACTCTATTACAAGTTTTATAGCTGTAGATATTGAAGTCACAATTTTATTTAACCAAAATAATGATTATTAAAAGAAAATGTATGTAAGTACAATCATTTTTATTGTGCATTGGAATAGTTGATGGCATCCGCTAATTCAAATTGTGTCGCTATAACCAGATACGTGGTGACGGATCCACCAATCTGTAAGTAATTTAGCATTAACCCATTCAACTAACCCGGCTGAACTCACTGAAAAGAGAAGAGATTCATCAATGGTAAAAACCCGACACGTGTTGAATTCTATGTGATGATGCAGTAGCTGGAGAGAAAAAGATGTGACCTGCAAATTTAAATGAAATAACTGTTTACAGCAAGAAGTGTAAGGGCCGATCAAATGAAATCGAATTTTTTGAAGGGCCCCTATATAAAGTTACCTCCGACTGCAAATCATCTTTGACATTACTTCCCAAAAAGTCTGCTTCGTAAACGTAATTAGCTGTGTTCTGAGCCTGCAACAAAATCAAGTAATCAATTTTAGGTGGTCCCAAAAGTTCTGCAACAATTGCGAAAAATTTGATTTTTGTGCAGTTTTTGTGGATTTTTTGCATCTTGGGATTTCAGATGGTTTTGGATAAAATTGAACTTTAGGTTTTGATGCGCTATTGCTGGAAGCGGAGACTTTCGTCAAAAGATACTACAAAGGAAATCTGTGGTGCTGAAGGCAAAGGAAGTGTCCAATACTTTACTGTCTCCATATGTCTCAAAGTTCAGTCTCGTTCCGGTTGACTGTTAAAGTTGGACAATAAAGACTTGGTTAAAACGTTGGAATATGGGTCTTCGTCAAGTACTTGAGATTTGCGATCAGTTCTTGGTCTCAATAGTTCATCGGATTGCCCAGACAGGAATTAACTCACTGAAACGCAAATCGCTGAAAGAGTCGAGATTTGTCGCGAACTGCTGAACAATCCTTTGAATGACAAATTCTAAAAGCAAATTGTGACGCCGGACGAAAAGTGGGTTTTCTTGGTCAATCACAATAGTCAGAAGAAATGAGTTTTACGTCTTCGGTTCCGTGCCAAAATCATTTCTGCAAGAAGGTCATGATTTGCGTTTGGTGGAACTTTGAAAGTGTTTTGCATTTTGAGCTTGTGCCGAATGGCAATTATTTCATTTGCGTAAAGTAGCTTGGTTTTAATTTTAATGCTTTTAGGAAATCTATCAATAGTTAAGATTTCTGAATTTAATTTAGTTAATTTTAAACGTAAAGATTTTAGAAGTAAACTAAAAACAAAGGCCAATTAAATTCCATTTAAATGTAAAAGGAAAATAATTTATTTTAACGTGATTGTACTTACAAAATAATCCGTTGTGGGACAGAAATGTGTCTGTGCTTGTGCCTTGCTTACGGCATGACCTTTAACCGAATAATAGCGACATCGCATCCCTACTATGTATAACACACGAGATTTTAGAGCTGGCAGTAAAGTGTATATAAAAAAAAAAGATCACTAGAAGCGAGTCAAGTTCAATCAACCGTCAAGTGTAGACCTATTACTGCTGATCGCCCATTATCGCCAAACGACATCGGTGTCACTGCTTCGTACGAGAAGTAACCACTGGACGTTACCTTTCAAACAGCTCTTCAGCGCTAAGCACTGCTCGCACTGTTCTAATGCACAGGGTAGGTTCTACTTTAAAATTTCACCTCTATACAGCTGCCATGTCGCCTTCTTGTGACGTCCACTGGTCGACTTTTTTTGAGAGAACGTTTTTAATGAACAATTTAAAGACGTTTAATGAATATAAATGTGTTCTTCAAAAAATTTCTAAAATTTGAAATTTAAATAATTTTCCTAATTTGCTTAATTAAATTCTTACTATTTAAAATTTAGTTTTTATATTAATTCAAATTTATTGCCTGATCAAGCATGTTTGTACTCTCTTTTCTCCTTCAGTAATATACAGGTGTTTCGTGACAAGTCTTGACCAATCCAAGATTTTCTGGTGAAGTGGCAGTGATGAAGGGTCTATTGGCAACTGTGTTACAGTTGCCTTGTTCTCAATAGACCGTGTCTGCAATAAGTTGAAGGAGAAATACCTGATTTTGGTCAACCGAAAGCGCACTTAGTTGTATGTAGAATTAGACAGTTAACATTTCTTACCTCAGTTGCTGTACTGGAGCATGCCGTCACCATTGCGACTAGTTGCAGTACTGATAGTCCCATGTGTATGGCCGTGTAAAGAAGATACTCTACATTTAACTGTCTAGATAAGAGGATGTGCCGCCCGGCAAAGAGTGAAGCAGCGATTAGTGTTAAGAAGCACTGCGTCGTTAAAATCAGAGTTTGAAATGAATAGGCTTCGTTCAGGCGCTTTGCAATTGCAACCAGATGGTAGTGGTTTGTTCTTACGCATTTAATTGTGTGTGCAACTTCGTCCTGGAAGTAACCAACAGACACTCTGAAATTAAAGCAACCAAAAATAGAAAGATGCTTTTAAAAGAGATATTTTTTGAAGACAAAGTAATTTGACGTTATCTGGAATTCCAGAGGAAGGTAAGGAACACACAAGAGATATAGAGTAGTAGAAAGAAACATCAAAACAGCAAATATATGTTATAAAAAAAGTAAGAATTTGAAAAAAACATTAAAAATAGGAGAATTAGGAGAGAATTGACAATAATAATTAAAAGATATGAAAAATATTAAGTAGACTAAAAGGAACCTAAATATAGGTAGAAGAAAATATCAATAAAAAACAAAATACGTCAAATAAACTTAATATCACACACGATATAAGTTAAAAAAAACCATCGAGATATATTTGTTACCAGTAAATCACATAAATCAAAGTTGTGCCGCATGCGCCTACTAACACAAAGCAAAGACAAAGACATTAAAAGTTAGTGCGCAAAGCAACGTGTTTGGAGGAAGACAAATAGTGACTGTGAAGGAGTTTAAATAAAGAAACCAAAACAGTGGTGGGGGATTTGAGTGCCAACTCTGTGAACCAAGCAAAGACATGCCAAAATATATAGTGTGGTGTTCTATGTCTTCGAGAGAAGTACAAAAGGATTGTCATTAATAAAATTACATGAAACAGTCAAGGCAGATTGTTACAAAAAAACTTCTTACACGTGAGTTGTAGGTCGAATCCTCATTCCGCAGAGGCCTTTGTCATATTTTCGAACATCCCCACATAAAACACGTAGTTTTCGGTTAAGCCACCCCAGTCGTTGCTTCAAGCATAAAACTAGAGCGCAAAACTGGAAATCGATAAATGTGTTAATAATCGTCGGAGCTACGTAAACAATAAACTCTCCGGTAAAAATAAAAGAGAACAGATGCTTTGAAACCACAACAGTAAGGATGAAGAAGAGAGCAATGCACGCCACAGTGCTGCCCAGAGCGATCGCAAGCCAAGCGCTGCTCTTCCTGTACTCCTTCCTAAGATCGACGTGAAAAGTGCTGAACATTTTCAGATCGTATACATTCATTTCTCGAATTACCGACAGAATCTGGAAGGAAGCGCGCTGGTAGATTTACGCAACTTCATTTCGTGAATGCATACATCGCTCGTAAAAAAGCACTGCAAGATGATTCCTCCAAAGATATCCAACTGGCTGACGCAAGAGTCCAAGCTGCTAGTCACTTTTGCAATGAAGCCGACGCCATAATCGGTTTGGTTGCTAATGCCTATGTTCACGAAGACGCCGACTGCTAGCATTAGAGCGATACTAAACAGTACGTTAATGATTGATTTACGATACCCATTCTTGTTGATCTCGAACGGGGCCAGTCCAACCAACTTCGATGTGTAATACATAGGTGCTAGGACTTCGTAGATGGATTTGGGATAAAACATTTCTTAAGTTTACGTCACGAATGTTTATACCGAACTACGTCGTTTGTTACTTACTACTCAAAATTGATTAGCCAAATTATTGCCAACCGTTTGCGATAATCTAAGAATTTGTTCTATTGTGTTGTAATCGTTACGTTTTGTGGACTTAATTGAGGTAATTTTATTATACGCCGACAGATCAGATAAGAGTATGAATATTTTTTACTCACAAAGTGCTGTAATGTTTTTGTTCTCAATATTGGTGAATAGTACGCTTACTTAGTACATTACTTACAGGAAACTTAATTACTTAATAATATTTATTTACACAATACAAGAAAATTACCAACGTAAAATCACACTATACTTCTCTATTTATCTGACAATTTATGTTGCACTAGTATACTACACTTCGCTTTGGTATTTGACTTCACTTCTCCAGACCGCTGTATGCTATTTATATAGCCAACACCTGTTCTGGGGTCTACAGGAACCGTTTGGTAAAAATCTGGAATTTTTGCATTGTTCTAGTCCTCGCATATGCACCTGCTGCCACCCTAGAAAGCATTATGGTGGTGTTTAGAAATCGCTACAATACGTTTAGGTTGATACGTTTTTTGTTAATGGTAGAGTTACAAATTTATATTTATTAAATATCTTTAAACTGTTCATTAAAAAATTTTGTAGTGCTCAAAAAAGTCTCTATTTACCGTAGTCTGAAGGCGCTTTACCTGTAGGCCAGTGATGTTACAGGAAGGCGAAATGGCGGATGGCGGCTACGGAAGTGACGTCACAAGATGGCACATAGGGCACGTGGCGGCTTCGGTACTTGATCTAGGTCTTACGGACGTATAGCGGTGGAAGATAACCTCTGGCGGTTACTTCACGTACGTAGCGGTTTCACCGATGTCGTCTGGAGATAAATGGCGGCCAGTGGTACGGTCCGTTCTTGACGGCTAATGGAACTCGACTCTATGTGACCTCACGCCGCATTGTTGCTATTTTTCGGCTAAAGCTTTCGCCGTGAAAATTCGACGGTGATGCGTAACGCAGGTACATGGGCAATTCGAGTCCGAAGCGATAAACTAAGGTGCAAAACACCGACACATTTCTATCGCATATCGGAATTTTTTTTTACATTTATTCCCTTTGTTTTAAATAAATTAAATTCAGAACTTTCCTAAAAGTATTTAAATATAAAATCAGAGAAAAAATATAGGAAGAGAAAGATTTTAACTGTATGGAAAGTGTGGTATGGTAAAGTATTTTGCTAGACTAAATATTGAATAATAATAATGGCAATGTGGCGATATGTTCATAAGGATTTTCAAATCTGTTTCGTAATACTGCCGACCAGTTAAAGTATGTTAAGCCACTTTATGGTGGTAGACTTTACTAAGATATACAAAGAGAGAAAGACACTGAGAGAGAGAGAGAGAGAGAGAGAGAAACATAGAGAGATAGACACGTTGAGAGATAAAAACACATTGAAAAAAAATAAAGAGATACTTATACTTAGATAGAAACACACCAAGAGATAAAGACACAAAGAGATAGAGACCTATAGGTAGAGTGAGAAATAAATATGCAAAAATATACTCGGCTGTGAAACTTTATGATGCTCCGCGGAAAACGCCAAACCCCATGGTTGTAGCTGAGAAACTTACATTTACACTTATAGGAAGAACTAAAACGGAGATGAGAGGACGATATAAGGCTAAGAATGGTTTTATTGGCGGAATGAGACTAGGCGTAGTGATATATAAATAAAGATTGTCTAGGTGATTTAAAAAAAAAAAAAAAATATTGAGAACAAACAACTGCTTTGTCTTCCTCTATCTTTTTGACGGAGTAGTTGCGATCGGCTTTATTCTAAAGCTTTTTTTTTCTAAAGCTCTTCTTACGGTTTGTTTACATCTTTCCCTACTTCTAGAAATATGTGTCGCCTGATGTGCTGAGGTGTTAGATTTTTCTTTATTTGCTCAACCCATCGCTTAGCCATCCTTCCTCTTGCGATTTTCTGAAGATTGACTTATTAATTCTTCTGGCGGTTCAGAGAATTTGCAATATTGCGAATAACTGCTTGCTGCAATAGAAAAGGTATCTACATATACTTCTTGGTGGACAGATTAGTCGCTTAATGCTTCTATAGCTCGCAAACAGTTTGGATTTTTTAAGATTTTTTTATACTAATGGTTTTATGTCACATTTTAATTCTATTTTTACTGGCTCGTCATAAATAAATAATAACACATTTAACACTTTAATGGATAGGGTGGCTTCCGGCACATGTTCAGCCTTGAGATGAAAAGGTTTTCTTACAACTGTAAGCTTTAAATATTTATGTTAATTAGTTAGTTCTTAGTGTTGTTCAATTTACACCGAGTCCGTAGCTTGAAGTAAGCGCGCACTAACACTCTACAAGTAATTTGTACGTGTTAGAGTATTGGGCTATGCTGTTGATCGAACGTAATAACTAAACTGAAAGGAAGCTAACTCGTATAGTGAATGGGACGGGGGTTTAAAACATATTTAAAAACTTTTTAATTTTAAAAAGTATTTTTGTACAATTAACTCTGCACTCCTTTGACAATCCTTTCATCCGAATGAAAAATCCGTCTGCTTAACTTTCAGTGGTGACTAAAGGTACCAGAAATAAAGTTTCTTTATTGTTTGACGCAGATATTTCTGAAGAATTTCCAAACGTTTCTGAGAGTCCGTGCGCGAACATTTAGTTACAGAATAATCAACAACTTTCTATCATGATAAAGACTATTCAATTGCAGAGCAAAATCAATATTTATAAAGGTGACAGCTGCCGTAAGTAATTCAGTACGCGTTGATCAAATATAAAATCTGCTTTTAGGTTTCCTGTACAACTATACATTATTGTGTTTGACATTCCTGATAACACTCATGCAATGTGGAACCCCACTAGCTTCTATTCGGTTCTAACGCCTGTTTTTTGGGCCACTAAACTGTTCGGTCTGACACCGTTTGCGATAAACAGCCAAGGCTGCCGTAAAAATGCCGCCGACTTGCTGTGGAGTTTGGCGCACATGCTGTTCATAACTATTTATTCGTTTACAGCCATGGATGTGACGGGCATCGACGACCAAATAATTGCAAAAGTCACTGATGGGCTCGACGTCTACCTTGGCCAAGCAGGGATGTGCTTCGGAATACTTTTTAACTGTCTCTTTAGGAACCAAGTAAGCAAACCTTCAAACGAGAAGAAACAGTAAAAAAGGTTTTCAGATTATGACTGCAATCAGGGACATTCAAGCTCTGGATATTAATATGCAAGAATGGGCCCAAATCGGCTTAATGGCGGAGTATCAAACGACCAAAAGAAAAATAGTTGCAGGGTTGTCGTTCGCAATAGTCGTTGCAGTGGCTCTGTTCGCCTTCTCGATTTATGACAACCTCAAGCTTTTTAGCTTTGATGGACTAGGAGAGCTGATTAGCTACACAGCTCCTTATTTGATTACGATTTTTGTGAACGTTCAGTTTTGCACTTTGGTGTACTGCTTAATGATCAGATTTGGAAGGTTGAACAAAAACATCAGGCAAACTTTAAATGTTATAAACAAGTACATGGACAAGTTTCACAAACAGCAAGACATTCGACCTCCGACTCGTGCGTGAGTTAAGTTGTAGCTAAGATCAATTTTAATTTCTGTGTAAGTAAAGCGTTATGAATATTAAACTTACTGTAACTATTTATCTACTTTACTTACAGGAAATTGAAGCATTGACTAACATTATGTACATTACATAAGGAATTACTAACCTAAAAAGATTCTCTATAACTGTATTTATGCATAACACAATTTGTGACTCACTAGCACAGTTCGTTTCGCTTCCGGTACTTGATTTCCTTTATGATTTTCACTGCATGATATTTAAGCAATTACGATCGGTTCTGAAGCTTCTGTAAACCATCTGGTGAACATCTGGAACCTTACGCATTGTTCTAGTACTCATATGTTCGGCTTAGTTATTATGTCCGCCGCTCGACCGTGACGGTACACCTTTGGGGGAGGGAGGGGGTTTGATTACAAATTCGTCACAATACTATCTATAACAAGAGTGAATCCAATATAAACCGAAATTATTTATTTAACTTATTGAAGCACTATAATATTAGAAACATACAAAGTAATTTTTCTACAATCTCTTGACTTAGAAACAAATTTTTTGCAATGGGTAGGTAGTTTTGCAATCCCTCTATTGTAAAATGAAGGTAGCTGTGATATCACCCGATCAAAAACGAACGCTTCGTCGTCGAAGTTCTGATCTTTATGTGTCCAAATAAACGATAATTATAGAGCGATAAGTTTGCATTGTGAGAAAGGTAATCTAAAACAAACCTTCAATTTTTCGTCGAATTTGGATCCGGACGTTGTTGTTAATCACAAGAAGGCCTCGGATTGTCTGAGCAGTGCCGTCGTTTATTCCACCCCTAAAAGCAATTTTATTTTCGAAAAGGCAGAGAACAATGCAAATATTTTCTCAGTCACACTAGTTCTCGGTCGATGTTAATGACTTTTATTTATAAACGTTTCTCGTCTACTAAAAATTGTTAAAATATTAGATGATGTTCGTGCCTCTGCAGTGGAAAACTTGATTATTCATTGAGCAGCGGACGAGAGCTACCGACTCAAAATGTAGCGTGACGTACCTTAAGAGAGAAATCCCCTTCAGGCATTCTTCCCTACATCGCTCAAAAGCCATACACATCCTCTTTAAATTTATTGAGCAGAACAAATAGTAGTCATTTGTAGCCAAGTCGAGACTTTAGGGAGGCTGAGTAAGTGTATCAACCCCATCATTTGCTAGAAAACTTATAAAGTCAGAGTCTTGCTTCAAAACAATTTGGGTTTTACGGATCCCGGATGTATAACGACGTCGCAAGGCATTATGCACTTCAGCGAAAAACAGAGCGTAACCTTCTTCCTAAAATGGCTTCTTATTGATTACTTATGTCCGAATTGTGCAGAATAATCAATTTCTTATTAGAGGTGACTATTCAGTATCAGAAAGAACCTTCTTATTGATTCTGTAAGGTGTAGCTACAGAAGGACAGTACCAGGGTATATTTGGTTGCAGCCTCAAATTTTGAAGCTAAAGTTATGCTTTGTGACAAATAGATTTACATAGTTGTGATATATTTTAAACGGATGTTATTGTCAATAACTTAACAGAGTATATGTCATTTAGGAACACCAATACCATGGTATAATCAATCAAAGACGGGTACAGCTACAGAAAGGCAGCACTAGGCTATATTTTGCCCAAAATAAAACTGCCGAGAAAGTTACAGCCTCATATTTTGAGGTTAAATTATGTTTTTTCACTAAGAAAATTGCTAAGTTGTGATATACTTTAACACGCTCTTATTGTCAATAGCTTGACAAAATGTATGTGATCTTGGAACAACGATATTGTAGTATGGTCAATCCAAAACGGGTAGCTACATCAGACTATATTTGATCCAAAAAGAAAGAACTCGATGGAATTGAACTGTTACACAACCCCGTTTGTAGTTCTGATTTGACACTCTCTAATTTCTCTGTCCCAATCAACCGCCTCCTTAGTCATTCACCATTTTGACAACATTTAGGAAATAAAAAAAAAATGTGTTGCCTGTTCTTCGATTCCAAACTAGAATGGTTCTATTGAGACATTGAAAACTTGATCCACAGATTAATGGAATTTAAAATATTAAACAAATATTTTTTATAGTAAATAATGTAAATGACAAAAAATATTTTTAGGGTAGCGATCGGTCTGATTCAGGACAAAGTGCTGCACGTCATTGAACGGGTGAGGGTTAGCCACTACGAGTTGTGTTCAATAAGCAAGTCGTTAAACAGATCGTATTCTGTGCAAATCCTGTTCATTGTGCTGCAAAGTTTTATCACCATCACAGTGCTTCTGTATTATTCTGGAAAGTATGTGATTATTGATAACTCGATAAGTATAGAATACGCAGTGTACGCTGCGCTTCTAATAAGCCTAGGCGCGATACAGCTCATGGTTTTGATCGTTGCTTGCTCAAAAACAGCTAATAAGGTAAAACCATTTTATATATGATTCTACTGTACTATTCTTCGCCTTTCAATATGACCATTATAATTCTAACCAAGAAAGTGTTACCTTAGTTACCATTATAATTCAATTTTTTGAACATGTCTAAACTTGTATGTTTATGTTAAATGAAGAGTTGTTTCAAGACAATAAAAACCAACCAAAGATAAAACTACGGTTTTATTGCGGATAATTATTGACTCGTTATGGTACACTTAGAAGTTAATTATCTTCTAGGCCGCCAAAATGGGCGTCATTATTCATAAAATTGCTGGCTTCAGCGGGAAAAGGTGCAAAAAGGAGCTACAAATTGAAGTAAGTCGTTTACCTACCTCTACATTTTAAACCCAGTCCTTTCGTTTCAGATTGCCATTTTTTCTCTGCAACTCGTGCACCAAAAGGTGGAGTTTACAGCCTGTAGAATCTTCGTGATCAATGAAACCTTGATACTCTCCGTAAGTGAAGTTTTGTTACCATGGTCATCTGATGATTGTACATTTCGCAGATAGTTGGCGCTATAACGATGTATTTAGTGATTGTCATCCAGTTCGAAGCTGCTAACCTGGCTTAAGTAAGCTAGTTTGATGGAATAAGAGAAAACAAGTTAATAAATCTTTTATAACAAACCTTTATTTTTTAGTTGATAATTTCCTTGTTATACTTAAATATTCCTGTATATCTGCAGCTGTAAAGAGACAAGAGAATTATAACAATACTATCCTTTTTTATTAGTTTTCAAATGCTTCCAGTAAAATATATTTGAGGGGGGAGGGGATTAAAAAATGTAAAGTTGAATTAATGCAAAGCTTATGCGCTCGTTCATAATGCACTCCCGTAATTTTTACGTTTTACTTTCATTTGCAGTAATTTTTAATTTTTCTCTAAATTAGTGTTGGCAACAGTAACAGAATGTTTGTTTTTATTCTAAAATAGCTGTACCTGACCACGCGTTGTTGTGGCTTTGCTTTTACGTCCAACAGATGGCGCTGTTTTTCAAAAAAAAAAAATGTTTTTATCTGTCACAGGTGTGACATCTATACAATACAATAATCAAATATTTAAATAATTCAAAAACGGTTAAAGTTAGAAGGTTCATTTTTTGCGCCGAATTAGCAAATATAGTTGTGAATGTGGTGTGCAAGTTTCAAGGAAATCAGTTGAAGTGTCTAGGAGGAGATAGAATTATAAGTTTAGAAAGAAAGAAAGAAAGTTAGGGAGATAAGACAATTATATTATAAGATACTCTTAAATTGATATACTTCAAACGTACAAGTTTTTCCTCAAATCTTTATTTATAAATTTTGTTATTCTGTTTTTTTGTTTTTTAATGGTCTTATATTCCATGATTCTATGCTTACCATAATTTTTTAGTTTTATTGTTTATATTTTTATTTTTGTTATTGTTCCTGCTCTTAATCTACTGAATATTATTTATATCGCTCTCCATTTCCTCGTCTTTATTTGATTTTTATTTTCTTGTTTTAGAACTACCGTACAGAGTAGGCCCGATTCACCCTTTTGCAGATCTCGCATAATTGAAAGTTCTGACTTCAGCTTTCTAAAAAGTTTTTTGTTCTATCCTGCATTAAACCGTCTGTTACTCTGTGAAACAGAAGACTTTATATGGAGGCTATCAAAATCTCTTTAAACCAAAACTTACACGTGAGTAGTAGGTCGCGTTCTATCCTTCAAGTTGTTTTCCAACTTCTTACTCAATTTGCAAATGATCTCATTTAACCAAAAGAACCTTCTTCTTAGATTTAAAACAATGCAGAATTGCAGCGCAACAAGAGCATTCGTAATTTCTGGAGCGACGTATGCCGCTAGCTCGCCAAATACTGAGAATGTCAACATTCTGTAAAGCGGGACAACGGTGAAATCAACAGCCAGCATCAAATAAACTACGGCAACCGACAGAGTTGCTATTACGTAAGTTCTGCTTTTTGGAAAGCAGCGGAAACTTTTGGTCAAATTCATCGATTTCTTGGATAGCATCTATTACCTAGATCCAAGTCAATTTTTGATGGGCAATCTCACCTAGGCTGTTCTTACCGTTTTCGAGTAGATGCATCCGAATAAAATTCCGCACGCCATGCTGAGTTGCGTCAGGTAGGCTGCTGCTACATCCACCGCTGCTGTTACAAATCTCTGGTTGTCATACAGCGGGTGCTTGAGTAATCCTAAGCTTGTGTAGAACAGATTATGACGCACACGCTCCAGAGTATCCTGAACGTTACATACACCCATGGGTTTTCTGCTAGACTCGAACCCACTCGAGCTGGAATCGTGACAACTGAGTTACAGTGGCGGCATTTACCAGCCTGTTTAGTTTGGATACTTTATTTCAAATTTTTTTATTGTTCAATTATTAAAGATGTCCCACTTTGAACCTTTTTTTGCAGTCAGTAACCCTACCACTCTTACAGATATCATCTAAACGCCTTGAAAATTTGGTGAAATTTTGTGACGATGGTATAGAAACTGTGGAATTTTGGTCTAAATAGTGGGACAAATGAATTAACTGTTTGAAGGACGATTACAAAATTTGATGAATGAAAAACTTTGCAAGTATCAGTGTGGAATAAGGTAAATATTGCCGGTTAGTCAAAGTGTTACTTTAAATCCGAAAATATTGACTTAGTACCATGCACAACAGTTGAAAATTTCGAAATACTCAATAGAGACCTGAATGCTGAAGGTTGAGTGCAAAATTCAACTGACGTAAGAGCTTAACGGCGGAAATAATTATTTAGAATGAAACTATCTGAATTGCCATGAATCCTTAAAATAATGTATTAAAATTTTAAATACACTGACCATTTTCATTGTCAATTGGTTTTTAAATCACCATAAAGTGAATTCTCAGTTCAGTTTTCTGGGAATCTGGAATAAACAAGATTTCAGCAGGGCGGTGCCATTTACCCTACAGCTCGAACAATAATTGATCTACACGAAATTCAGATATCAACTGACCAGCAAGAGCCTATGGTTTAACACCGTGCACTTCTTTTTGCAGGGTTGCCTAAAATCCAAGGTCTATCACAAACAGTTGACCTTACGGAAAAAACCCGACGTGCTATCAATGAAATTGATGAGAACATGTGAGAAACTGTAACTGAAAATTTCACGAAAAGAACCAAGCCGAGGTGACTATTTATCGACAAAATTATTATTTCCATATAAAGATAATAAAAAGACCCCCTTCGCTATTAGGTACTTTATTAAATTTATTATTGTAAGACACTGCTTGTTCTTAAATTAAACATTTTTTCATTAACTTAAGATATATGTAACCTTAAGTATTGTTGTTATAAAGTGCAAAAGATATAATAAATATTTTTGTACGCTCCCAAGTTATTTTATAGCTCTTTTTTTGTAGCTTCGTTTGAGTGATGACGATCTGATAGAGGGGTAGTAAAATACAGTTGAACGATTTCACATATTTGGAACAAGTCGATATGGAACAGCTTCTGACCTTGTTATTATTAATTCATACATTTCAGCCTTAATGAAAAATTTTAATGTGTTCTCTACTGTGAAGTATTCACTATTACGACAAACTGAAGGACAAGTGAATAGTACAATTGCACAAGCACCTTCTAAGTGTTTTAATTATTTACTTAGTGTTGTATTGGGTACGTCTGCCTCATTTTCCGGTTGATATATTTTTAAACTGGATTACTATTAGTAGATAGGTTGTAACAGCCCCAATAATCTGAAACAAAGTTACGTAGGCGACAATAAGAACTGCGACTACCGTTATTTTGTTTAAATAAGTAGAAGAATGAATGTGCTCAAAACTTTACTTACCGACAAAAGAAGTTTTTCATTTAACGCAAACGTTCTAAAGGCGTAAATTCCAGGCCGTGGTGCAAAAGTTGCAGCGAAAACAAATTCACCTGGAATAAAGTCACCTTGAGGTATTAACTATACATTTGTAGCTTGAAAGAAGGCGTCTTATAAATTTCTCATTGCTATATATGCGATAAGTCATACAAACAAATTGTAAATAAACAACTGGCATTAAGATCCGTGCTTAAATAAATTTAAAAGGAAGAAGAAACATATAAATAGAAAGTGACGAATATGCAACGGATTCAAGTAAACGTAATATAAACTGGGATGAGAAGGAACTTTTTAGAGGAGTAGGATGACATGGCGTAGCTGAGAAATCAATGACAATAGCCCATGAAGATATGTTAGATAAAATACTAAAAATGATGGAAATTTTGACTTTTGATTAAGGAAATAGCAAGTGGAATTTAGAGAAGCGAGAAGGAAACTGAAAACGGAAAACAAAAACACAGAGGCGGTTAGTATGGCAACGATTTGGCAAAGAATAGATATACGAAGATTGAATGTGGTGACATAGAATGTTCAAAGATTAAATGGGAAAGAAAGGGATCTAGTAAAGAAATTTGAAGAGATGAATATAGATGTTTTAACAATCATGCAAACATAACTAAGAAAGGAGAAAGTCATATAATTAGGGCATATGATGGTGTTACGCGGAATTAGGCACATGAAAAAGTGAAAAAAGGAGTTAATTGTTTAGTTTAGAAATATAATAGAGTAGCAGAAAACGTGAAGAATTATAATATTGAAGAAATGCGGAAAATATTCAAAAAACATCTCAACTAATGGAGGGAAAGAAACATAAGGCATAACGAAAGTTAGTAGGTACAGAAATAAGAGAAAAGCGGCATAGTGGAATAAAGACACAAAGATAAAAAAGATAAACAAAAAGTATTTAAACCATAGAAATAATAAAACATATCAAGTATATAAAAGGCAAAGGGGAAAAGTTAAGAACATAGTGCTGCAATCCGATTTCCAGACGAATTTAAAACTATTCCATAATACACTAAATGAGATTCGAGAATAAACAAGAAGTAATCAAGCAAATTAGAGACGTAAATGTAATAATTTTTACAAATAAAGATGATATTTTAGTAGATGGAGAATGCACATCAAGGGTCTATTGAGTAGCCAAATTAATGAATAAAATAATATTGTGGACTACGATGTAGAAGAAGATTAAATATATTGAAGGTGCTATAAAAAGACCCAAAACAGAAAAAGCCGCAGGGTACGATGATATAACAAATATAAACTGGAATTTTTTCTTTTACGCACCGTTAGGGAGGGGTGCATGAAGGAGATTCATCCCGTATGGTACCTTTGTACTACCACTCCTTGGTCAGGGCAAAAGTTACCTTCTTTGTATTTTTGTTGGTATGTGGTTTCGATATGCAATGTTAGTTCTGATTTTTCTTTTGTTTTTATTAGCTTATCAATTACCATCATAAATAGTAGCGGGCTTAGGATATGTCCGTTTTATTCTTATTTTCAGTTTGAATTCTTCTGGTTTTTATCCCTTTTTATAACCTGTGCTCCCACGTTTTTATATATACATTGTATTATTTTAATTATTTTTTTATTTACTTTCCACATGAAATGTCTTTTTATATTATCAAATGCGGCTCTTAGGTCTATAAATAACAGATATAATGACTCATTGGTTCCTGTAGCTCATTTTATCAAATTTCTTATTATGGTTATATTATTTATTGTTTGCTTGTTTGTTCTAATAGGAAGTTTATTCGTCCCCCAATTTTTCTTCCATTTGTTTACGGAGTGTTTTTTCGATTATTCTTGTATACACTTTATATTCTAGAGTGGATAGTTCTACAATTATCGCATTTCGTGTGTTCTCCTTTCTTGAGTATTGGCAAAATAAGATTTTTCTCTCATCCTTTTTCTATTATTTCCTCTACCTAGGCTTTCTTGCAAATTTGGTGTAACCATCTTTTTTCTTCCTCGCTTAGCCATTTAATCCTATTTGGATCACTTTCATCTTTTTCTCTGGCTTTTCCTGTTTTTATGTTTTTAGCGCTTCTTCTTTTGTAAACATTTCTGTTTTATTTATTTCTTTATTAGGTATTACATGGCTTTCTTCTTCTGTTCCCCATTAATTACAACCATATAATTTTAATTTTCTCTATCAGTTTTTCATGTTTTGATCTTTTTATTAATTATAAACTAATTATCTTTATTTTGTCAGCTTATTCGCATTTCTTGATTTATTGCATTTTTGCTTTGATTCTTATATGATATTCATTTTTATGTAGGGGATCTTCAGTTATGTATTTTTTTAAAACTTCTCTTTCTTTTTAATGCTTTTTTAATTCCTACCGACCACCATCCTGCACATTTCTTCTTGGTGTTATGTTTTTTATTCCGCAATTTTCTTTTGCTTTTTTATAAATTATTTTTTAAGCATTTTCCCTCGTTTATCCACGCCCCAACCGGTTTTGTTTCCTTCTATATTGATTAGCTCTTTATCTATTTTTTCTTGGTAGGTTCTTCTAATATTTTCTTATTTTATTTTGTATATTTTTTACCTTTCCTTAGTCTGTATCCTGTCTCCTCTTCACTTAATTTGCTTGTATATTTGCAATTACCATTTCATATTCGGGGATCGTTAGAACTTCTTTTATCTCATGTTTCATATTAATTGTGTAGGTTGTATAATCTATTATGCTTTTTGCGTTTTTTCCTCAGTTAGGAAGGTGCATTTATTTGTATTTATTCTTCTAAAAGTACATTTTTTGCCAATTTGTATTAGTATGAAGTTATTTTCAAAACCATTAATGTAAATAGTTTCATTGCCACTAGTCTTATTTTACACCTTTTCACTGTTTAATATGCTTTTAGTACTTTTTTATGTAACCTTAGCTACGCCAGATCTGTTTTTTGTCTGTGTTAGTGTGGCTAAGTTTAATTTATATTTGAAAACTTGTTCATTAACTTCCGCTATATTTGTGTTGTTGTTTCTGTAATCATAAATTTTTATTCGTAATTTAAGGCTTGCGCTTCATCGTTCATGTATTGGTGGTCGAACCTTTATAAACAACCCGTCGAGTTATGATAGTTTTGCAGGCCCGCAGTGCTCAAAATCACCTTGTTGAGCCAGCGAAATCGCTACTTCAAGCACAAGACGAGCGTGCAAAACTGAAAATTAACGTGTATATATACGGCGATAGGGCAGAAGTGAAATAAATATAATCCAACTTTGGCGCCTGACAGCATTTCTACGACGGTCATCAAGATAAATATCAACATTACCACCAGAAGCGCGATCATCTCATAAATCGCGGTTTGTCTGTACCCCTTCTGCAAGTTTATGCGAAAATCAGCACCGACAACTTGATCGAACTTATTAATGTTCTCAAGTACGTCCACCACCTGAAAAGATCTCACACTTATTATGTAAAAATATGTAAAAATTACTTGGTTGTGTGACATACATCCAAATAGAAGCAAGCAAACTATCGCTACCTGCGTCCACAACGAATTCAGATAACTAATTGTTAGTTTACTGGAGATATGGGAAGCAAAGTAGTTCAAAGTTGTAATTGAGTTGACGCTTATTAACAATCATATCAATGCACTCCATAGAATATAGATCTTAGATTTCCTGGATGTTTTCGCAAAGACATTAAAGGGAGTCAATCCGATTATGAAAGTAGCGTAATACATCGGCTTCAATGCCGAGTAAAGGTTCTTTAGTTGAATCTTGAACGGCATTTCTAACAACAGTATAGATGTGTTGCGTTTCACCTAGAACTAGTGATTTATAAACATATTCTGTTTGATTATTGGAAATGATTGTGGGGGGCGGGAAAGAAGCAATAATCAAATACTAATATAGTAATCACAGTATTTGTGCAACCATGCACTTGTGCAAAAAAAAGTGCTTTATAATGTGAGAGCACTTCAACTGTAGATATTTTGTGTCATTTGTTATATTTACAGTAGGTACGAGGTACGCCACGAAAACAGGGAGATACTAATGCATGGTTTTATTTAATATTTTAATATGTATTACAAAATTTTGTTGCATTATGCCGAGATGACTTGGAGTTTGCAGATGAGAGTCATATCACTGATGATACATCGTCTGATAACAAATTTTGACATCGCAACTTTGATCTTCACAATCGTTTGATATAATTATCCTAGTACTCTATTAAAGCCATATAACTCCAAAGTGATTTATTTCAATCCATTAAAGTTTTATCCAAAAAAGTGAGGATATCAATGTACAAGATGTCAGTGACTGTATCACACCAAAAAATTCTGTCTTTACAAACTTTGCATCAAATGTGCAGGTTGCCATTAAACGCCCGAATGTTCCAAACAACAAAAAGTAAATCCTAATGTTAAATTAACCGACTGCAGCAGAAGTCACCTCACTATCTATAAAGGTTGTGCATATATGAATAAATTACGTACCCTACGGAACAAGCCGTTTATCTAGCCAGTGCAATTCGGTCAACGCCAACACAACCCATTTTCCTCAATTTACCTTGCCAGCTCCTCAATCTATTTAAATCGTTAACAAAAAAAAACAACAACACAAAACGAGACTATGCCTTTGAGGCCCAAAGAAAGTACCACAATAACAAAACCTATCTACAATTCTTCAACTTTATCTTATATTTTCAACTTCCAATTAAAATTATAAAACTTTGAAATAAAGTGAAAAGACTTAAGAATTTATAAAAGTCTGTTCAGTTGCCTTGGTTTTAGCCACATGAACTCTCCAAGTGAGTTTCTTATCTAAGATCATTTCGAGGTACCGTACCTCTTCCCTCCAGGGTGTTTTTCTATCGAAGATTCTGATGTTACCTAGGTCACTGCGCCATCTGATTTTATTTTTGGTGGAAAACAGGACTTCTTGGGATTAATCCTGATTTTTCTCCTGTCGCACCATACTTCTACTTTAACCAGCTTCTCCTGGATACGTCGTACTGTCAGGGAGAGCCGCAGCAAACTTAACAACACACCGATCAATCGTTAGAATGTTCCCCACGTACAAATTGAATGGGACGGAAGACAACATCATGCCTTGGCGGACGTCGGCTTGAAGGCTCAAATGACTTCACGCCGCCAAACTTCTAAACTTCTAATTGGACAGAAAAGATTGGATCAGTTGTGCAATCATCAGAAGATGAGCCTATTGTGCCACACCATGTCCAATGCCCTGACTGCTTCTTGTTGAAGCTTTTGCTGCTTTACCCCACCATCCGGAGAAGTTGATGGCCGGCGCGGAATCCAAATTGATTGTCCAGTAGTAGCTTAAGTTTTTTTATTACTATTCCTAGGGGGTTGTGAATAATACACTCCACCAGTTTCCCTAGGGTCGGCAAGAAGCTGGTGCAGCGATAATTTTGGGAAAACATGCTTGAAAAGCATCAGCAGACTGTCTTCTTGGGGAGAGCTTTCAGTGCGCGATTTGGAATTCCGTCTGGACCAGGGGCCTTCAGGAGTATCAGCATACGAATTGTAGTAAGACGCTGGTCGCAGGAATTCTTTCAGTCCATATCTGATAGGTGTTTTACCACGCGGTCGACAATGATGAGATGGTGTAGTCCAGGTTGAATTGGCATTCTAGGTAGTCGGAAAACACATTTGGATTGTCGACGGCGATGTGCGGTACGCCGTTCTCCCCGTGGTAGGGCGGTATTAGGAAACATTGGTTACGCAGTACCTTGTCTATTTTCCACAGCAAGTTGTCGGCGGCGTCGATAACCTCCAGTTTGCTATTGCCGTACTCTGCAACGACAGTCTTGACTTCGACAGCTAGTAGTCTGTACTCTCTCTGGCCGTCAGGGTGCAAGGCTTGTTGTGAGCGTCGTTCTGCTCAATTCTTCTCACGTATTCAAACTTTTAATTTCGAAGACAAAAAGTCTCTTCCATCTCTGGTGGATTCTCGAATGGAGACGGTGAAATAGAGTACCTCCCCCTCCTGGTCTTCGCTAGAACGGATTGAGGATGAAGGCGGGTGAGACGCGGGAATATAAGATATCGTCGGCTTTATCGGGAATCCCTAGGGTGAAAAGTATCGAGTTATAATCACTGTCAAGCGCGTTAATGTTCTCAAGGGTATGTTGCATGCAGACGTCTTTGAGGATGACCAGGACGGCCGGTACTACCATAATATTAGTACTTTGTTTTAAGGCTTCTTGCTATTTTGCAACTATGCAACAGGATAGAGTACAGTCTTTTTATAGTTCTTTGTGATAGTTTTGTGCAGTTCTGCATTGCTAGTATAAAAAAGTGTCATTGAAGGTATATTCAATTTCATCTGATGCAACATTAGAAAGTCCAAGATACGCATTTTCAAAAGAGGACGACCTTCAAGTGTTAGTTGCTTATAAACTGTAGCATCTTAGCCAAAAACAGAAAAATTGCTCCTGTGTTGGTAGCTAATTGTCCTCATCTTATGACCATATTCAGGTTATACGAGTCAGTCTGGTAAACGCCCATCTTTATTTGCCACGAAGGAGAATGTCGCTCTTCTCAAGAAGATACTTGAGTTCAACAAGCATATGACTTATCCCCAGATAGAAGATTGTTTGAATATTGTTTATACTATTTTACACGAGCGTCTTCAAGCGAATATTTCTTTGGATATTACATACTTTTAACCAATAGACAGATGGGATATTCTTCTGGAGCATTGTTATAACTTCCCAAACCTTGAATTCCGGTTTAAATTTCTTACGATCCCATTTTCGGTTGAATTATTGTCCCCAACCTCTCGTGTCTACTAATAAGCTCTCTTATATGAGCTCGTAATGCATTGGCAATGCAACTGTTAGTGATCTTATCTTATGAACTCTTTAGTTACAACCTCATGCAGGCTAGGCTTTACAAGGTTTCCACGCTAATTTCTCTCTATTCTATTTTCAATGTAGACATTGATTTCCATGGTCATTGGATTTTTGCGGAGAAAATTATTCGATCTATTCTTCTTAACTGCTATAAAGTTCTTCTGAATTTTAGACTAGTAGATCGCATTGTTTACCTTGAAAAACAAGTGGAAGTTTTAAATCGATCCTCCGTCTTAAAGATGTTTGAATGCACCAGGGTTTTCGGTGTTAACAAAACAGATGCCTGAAACATTTTCAATCTCTTATTTCTTGTTCTTACTAGTGACTTAAAGGTGGCGCTTTTTTCCCATCCAGACGAATTGCTAAAATACAGGTGCATTTTAGGTAATCAATGGAGGAAATGTAGACTGACGAGACACATATCTATTAAATTGTTTTTTGAGATCCTTGGCATTGCAGATTTATCCACATCATTTATGTTGGAGAGTTGACATTTTGAAAAGTGGATGCCACCATCAAAGGACTTAAATGGGAGTACGCGTTTAATAAATTTTGGTATCTTTCACCATGAACCGTATTGTAGATATTAGAGACAGTTTATATCGCTGAACGAAGCCATCTAACCAATGTTGTGATGTTTTGAATTCTTCTAGGGAGATTTCTAACTGCGATGCTATTGAGAGGGCAAATGCTTGAATATTTCTGCTCACAGCCAACGCCTTTACTTTTCTGCTAATAATTCATCGACAGATTATATCTTTCAATTCAGGACATAATGGTTGCCGACCTGATCTACACTCCTCGGAAGATGTCGGTAATCTTCATTCGTCCTCCAAAAAATGGTTATGCCACATATGCACTTTAGTCTTCTTAAGAGTATCCCCTAATTGTGTTTGAAGTCGTTTTAAGACCTGGACGATGTTGTGCCCTCTGTCGTGAAAAAACTCGATAACAGTATGCTGCACAACGGTCGAAGGTGCGTCCCCTTGCTCTGATATGGTGGTACTGACTAAAGAAGCGGTACTGCGAAGTACCTTACTGGGAAAACCCCCTTCGGACACTTTTTCCCACAACGCTCAGAACTCGCGCTCCCATCTGTTACCTCAATACGCGTAAAAAGTAATTCCAATTGATGTTTTCCCTACCCTTGTACAATGATTTTCATCTTAACATTATAAAATTAGTAAATATATAAACAAAATATTACTTAAATATTATTTTTTAAAGGAAATTACAATAAAACGTCACGCTGATAAGCAACCATAAATCTACAGTTTACGTGCAAAAGTCCTCAATTGTTTAATTTTCTTCAGAATCTTGAAGTTGGAACTGCACGACGATAACCAGATAGGTGGACGCTGCTCCAATAATCTAAAATTATGTTTTTTTATTTTACCATATCCACGTATTTAGGAGAAAAGGCAACTGACCGTCAGTAGCAAACTCTCATTTACAACAAAAATTTTACATGCTGTAAATTGGACTTTTTGATACAGCAACTGAAGAGAAAAGAAGGAGATCTGAAAATGAGTGTTGTATTAGCACTAATCAGTGGTATTAATTTATTTTAAATGAACGTTAAACTACAAATGAGTTTATTGTTACTTAAGGAAACTAGACCTCTCAATTTTTTTGAAATTAAGTTCATCGACGTCGAGCGAAGGTCGGCGTGGTTAAGAAGAATATTCGCATTGTTCTCTGTCGACTAGTATTGCTAATATTGTTTCTGAGGTTGGAATTTGAGGAGTTGCATAAACCCGACAAAGAGTCGAAGATCTGTCTTGGACTACATTGCAATGCTCTCTCTACAAATCAGGCTTACCTCACTGCGATTGTTATTTGTTTGTATGGTTAAGAGCTCCCACCAACTAACTTCTTTATGTTTCCCAAATTGAAATCAGTGTTGAAAAGGAAACATTTTAGCCCATTTGGAAAAATTAAAACAAATTTGGCACAGCCTCTCAAAAACATCCCAAAAACGGCTTATAGGGACTGCTTCAAGAAATAAAATAAAGATACCTGTAACTTGATTTCTTCTTTTAAGTCACTCGAAATTGCCTTAACATTGTGGATCAACGATCCCGTTTTCTTCATCTGCAATGTCGCCTTTGTAGATGAAAATCTATTACTTAAGTAAAAATTACCTCCAAAGCAGTATGCGAGCATGAAATGGTCAGCCCAAGAAGCTGGACTACAACCAGGCTCAGCTGAATGACGGAATACATGAGGTACATTGGGGGAACATGGCCGTCGTACATCAAGTACTTGGTGCAGTAGAATAGTCCCGTGATTATAGTAACAAAATTCTTCAGCACCATGAATAGTATTTGGACGGAATAAATGCTGTTCACGTCCACGCAGAGTTTGCACAAGAAACCATGCTTGGTCCTTATTTTTTCTAAAGTAGGTAGGAATGTGTCTTGCTTTAGGCTGCAAAGGAGAAAGGCAAAATTTTATGCGATGTTATAATAGTAAGATAAAAGGTTTTCCGGTAACATTGCGTTTGTTATTTTTTTTAAATCTCTTTTTAGTGGATTAGTTCATGTCTAAAACAAATTTGTGCTATGCTTTCAAGCTTCTTCAATCTTGAAGAATCTTGAAGAAACCGCGCTACGCAATAACAAAATTTAAAACACCTAAAAAAGTAATACACAAAATTCCCCAGAGTACTAAATACCAAAACAAATCATAGAAACACTTGCACGAGAAGTGATGAAGAAGCTCTCGTTTTTGCTGGCCATTTGGAAACAGTTTTTACACCAACTAATTCTAGAGTTACACCAGAAGAAGAAGAACCAATTCAATGTTACCTAAAAACACCATTACAATTGTGCTCACTAATCAGGAAGTTCAAACTTAACTAAGTCAAGACTACTATCATAACATAACCAACAAAATTAGCTAATTACCAAAAAATATTGGTTCTATTTATTACCTATCTACTAAATGAAGGTTTAAGATATTTTTCAAACCTGGTAAACCAACTTATCTGCTACTACTTTATCAGGATTTTTGAAAATTCTCCTTAAGGAAGCCGAAATTTATGTTCTTAGCACTTCATACTTTGGCTACTAATTTGGTTTTCACACTACAATGCAACCCAACAAGTCTATTGAGTTGCTGGCAAAATTATAAAAGACTTTACCATTATTCCTATTCGTCTCTCATCATCTATGTTTTTGATAAATTATAGTATTAGGGTTATCATTTAAAATCAGAGCGCTACTCTAGAACTACTACGAAATGATTAAATCATATCCAACTAACGAGCACTTTTCTCCTCAGATAAGGTGATAGTCGAAAGCCATGGCAACCCTATCATCCATGACCTCTACGAGTAGCGTCCGAAGATTCTGATTCCCCTATAAAGTGGTAGGAGAAAGGGGAGGTACTGTAGACCCACCAACATCCATGCCAGATCGTCGAAGAGAAAAGAGGTTAAGGGTTAGGCTCGGGAAACCTCAATGTCTCCAACGAAGTCAACGTTAACGAAGTCTTGCCTCTATTCCTAATAAAAGCAGGAGTATCCCAAGAAGTGTGGTGGTTACAGTCAATCTCCCCATAACTTTCACCATGCCACATCTTTTATCTTCTTTATCTTCAGGAATATTTATAAGAACTATAATTTTGGAGGTGCATGCCATCAGTATTATAAGAAGAAAACGTTAGGTATGTGGGTTACATTCCTTCGACGCTTGGGCTGCAGAAAGCATATTTTTACAATTTTACAATTTTAACAATGGCATGGAAACAAAGTTACAAAGAGACATATCGAAAGCTAAACTTATTATCCATACTCCCAAATGGCTTAGGACGCTAATTTTTGAGATTTAATTTTTCGTAAATGTAGATGTTATTAAATTAATTATTATTCTAAAATCATTCCCTAGGAGGAAATGAGCATACAAAATGGACCCTAGAAACATTGGGCATACGAAACGCATTCTGAATTTTGTAATTATTGAGATAGCCACAGCGAGAGGGGGAATTAAAAAAGGATGGTTGAGTGAGGATGGCATGTGCGAATTTCTTTTATTGTATGAAAATTGAAAACCTCAGCAAGCGGCGTATTATTGGATTAAAAATTGAATAATTTATTTTTAATACTGGGTTTATACTTTAAAAATTAATTGGAGTGAGGAATTAAAATGTAGATACATAAAGCAAGTAACACGTTTAACTGTGGGATGGATTGTTGGGTGATATTTATAAAATTTTCTTTTTTATACGATGATGGTTAAAAGAAATCTCGGGAATGTCAGAAAGGATCAACCCTTGGAAAGAAGAATGAAAAGTTTGTGACGTAAAGTTGGATACGGAAAGGAGAAGGAAAATGAAGGAAAAAGGGCAGGATTGAGAAAGATATTTAAGACCGAGAGGGAGGAGAGATAAAACGAATGTTGATACCGTAGCTTATGGAAATGTAAACCAGCTAGTTTTTTACAAGAGTTAAGTAATGTATATGCACAATTCCATATTGCACCATTCCTCTTCCAGTATAAAAATGAAAAATAAAAATCATTGAAATCAAGTCTGTTCAAGTGACATTAAGAAGAGAGGTATTCCCTCCAATACACTTAACATAGAAATACCTCAACTTTAAGTACAAAGTATCTAGGAACTGATCTTGATAATCGGCTCACTTGGTGAGAAACGTATTTATATGGGTTAATTAGAAGAAAGTCCAAACTGACTGCAAGATAGGCTTCCGCTCTACAAGACTATTGTAAAACTTACTTTGGCTCATGGTGTCGAGCTTTAGGGATGAGCAAGCAAGTCAAACATAGCAATCATTAAAAAAAGTCAATCCAAAGTACCTCTTCACTTAGATCATGTATGAAGATTTTAAAATCCTTTATGTGACGAACTAAAAAACTATTTCATGCACTATTTAAACTACGAGTACCTTTCGTATCCTCGGTGATTTGATCCAAGTTTACACTTCCATAGAGAATTTTCCAAATCCCTAAGTGCAACAGCTGTTCTTCGGTTTAACCAAGCGAACCTTTGTTTCAGCAGCAGAATTACAGAACAACACTGCAAATTCAGTAAAACGTTTGTTACCGTCGGGAGTACGTACACAAACAAGCCTCCATGAGATTCAAGAACGTGTAACTCGAAACAACTGCAGTAAACACAGCAGATAGCGTCACATAAAATGTTGCCCCTAAAATAGCTGCGAACATGCGTTTCATATCTTTGGCGAGCTCGCTTTCCAAATTCAGCCCAAGAAAGTCCTTCATTCCTTGATCAAATTCGTCAATTCTGCAAAGCACTTTCAAGATCTGCAAATGATATTTACACAAAAAATCTAAATGCTTCAGTCATAATGTGCACCTTGTCGCTGAAAATGCACCCAAATAGAATGTAAGCAAAGGCGCTGCAAGGCCCCAAGATCGAATTCATAGTTTTTGGTACGTCAGTGATCGCCGATTGATAACGCAACTGTCGTTCTCTTAGAACAGAAGTAGCAGCAATGAAGGTGAAGAGCATAAACGCGATGCTCCAAAGAACTCTGATTTTGGATTTCTGGTAACTGTTTGGTGTAACCTTAAATGGGGACAAACCAAAAACTCTGGCTATGTAGAAAAGCGGAAACAAAACCGTGTAAAGAGTTTTTGGGTTCCGCAGAGCGCCAGTTAAATACATTTGTAAATTATTTTTGTGTTGCGACAGAAAATTGCAGGAGTAAGCAAAGAGTTGTCAACTGCCATTTTATATGGGCCAGTAAATATGGAAGATTAAATTTAATGATTCGGAATGTCCTGTTCGATAATTCAGTAGATAAGTATGCCTTCTGAAGTGACAGTTCATTAAAGTTAAATCTGATACTTAGTCTTTTGTGAGGTGCAAATATAAAAAAAATAATAAAACCAATAACTACTTTTTGACAAATAATTAATTTGAGATTATTTTTGAGAAAACTTTTATTAACAGCAATGGTTTAGGTAGTTAATTAATAATTTTTAATATATTCTAATAGATAATCGTCGATAATTCCGGCAACGGTCGCAAGATAGCAAGGCATGTAGGCCGCGAGAGTTCTAGAAATTTGCTCGGTGCACTTACGCCCGAGGCATGAGGATTCCGCAATGCAACTATTATATGCGGCGTGGTCAGAACACGGTTGCGATTAAACATAGTACAAAATTGCTGCTGGTTTTAGATGCTTCAGAACTTTAGAGAAAAATTATAAGATCGAAAAGTTTTAAAAAACTTTAGGAGAATTAAAAGCAAGTACAGAATATTCTAAAAATTTGAGAGAAAAATTATAAGAATGAATAAGAATGAATTATAAGAAATCCCATCCGCTACATTTTTGGCTTTCACTTAGCCTATCTTCATTTGGTGGATGACCTTCCTTACGTAAGACAAGGCTTCTGTCTCCCGCAGGATGATTAGGTCCTCGTGATCTCAAAGGTATTGGTAGTGGTGGTATTTGCCGCTGGCGCAGGTGACAACATCTTGGTACAACGGCGGCGGACGCGGAGGAGTTTACGGGCGGGTTAAAAACCTTGATTAGCGCTGGAGCTCAAGTGAAAGGGACTGCAGCACTTGTTGAAGTGATACAGCTGGGACAACTGGGGCGGCCTTAAAAGTTGAAGCTAAAATCAAACCATAACAAAGAATTAATTGGAGATGTTTAACCGATATGACAATTCTCAAGCCGAAAATATTATCGTTAGACGAGAGAAAAATTCATTAATCCATCATGCAGTCCACGAGCTTCTCTAGCTGTGTTAGTTAAGAATTAAAAACGAATCAACAAAATTCTTCGTTGACTACAGTCACCTAGTAAACGATAGCCTGATATATCTTATTCAAATTGAGGTAATTTTTTACCTTCTAAGAACAAAGAGAGGGAAGAGAGAAAAAGAAAGGAAGGAGAGAGAGGGACAACAACGTCAAGACCATAGCAGTTCGTTTTGCTATTTGGGTGATGGCGTTAAGAGAACTGACTAGGCGGCCATGCTTGATAGACCTGGATAATGTGATCGTAGTAGAAAGTGCTTTTGATGAACAGTCTTGGCGGTATGCTAACCTAAAGCTGAACTCCGAGAAGTGTCACATTCTTGAGGAGAAGCGTATATTTGGACAAACAGTTGATAGAGAGCCTTCGATCGATTAAAACAAGCCATAATTACGAAACCGACTTTAAGTTACCTCCAAACAAACAGAAATTTATACTGGACGTTCGATGCCAGCAATAATACCATAGGAAGTGTTTTTTTCTCAGCCACAAGATGGACAAGAAGAGGTAATCGACTGTTTTAGCCAAGTTTTGTCAACATTGAAACGAAACTATTGCGTAACATAAAGAGAGTGAGGGTGTGTGAAAACAAAGGGGTTATTTTTACAAGTATCTTGATGGCAAAATATTTTTACTGAAAATGGACCATGTCATCTTAAAATACCTACTGCAGTTTTAAAACCTAGAAGATCAAGTGGAAAGATAAATCAAGAAGCTACAAGAGATTGATTTTGATACAGAGTATTAAGCTATAAGCATCCACTGCAATACTAACACTCTGTTTAGGAGAACATGCAAGATTGGCGGTTGCAGTAGAAACTACGTCATGAACAGGAACTTGACTCGGGTAGTAGTGAAATGAAAACTCCAAAGGTCAAGAGAATGAAAAGAAACAAGCGCTTACGGAACAAGATATAATTTCTTAAAATTAGAAGATAATCTATTGATAAGTCCTAAGTCCTGCATGGTGAGATATCAGGAGAATACTTTAAACTAAATATTTGAGAGAGCGCTACTATTGGATAAAGAAGATTTAAAAGAAATTACTCGTATGTAACGTACATAACCTATCGAAAAAGGTATCAGTTGTTATTGCTGATTCATTATCGAAGACTAGCAACGACAACAGATATATTTTTGTTACCATTGCAATATATATAGACCGTCATAAGGCGTCAGAGCTTTTCACAAAAACTCCAGAAGCGATGAAAAATTGTCAAAAATAACGTCGTATAGTACATTCTAGAATCACCTAATACTGCAGGAACCAACAATGAGCTTCCAGACGAATTAGGTGTAAAATTGGCCAATAGAAAGTTTTTGTGAAGGTACATGTTATTGAAAAGAAAGTTCAATTTGGAATGAAAGGCAACGTATAACGAGATTCATTTTCCCCGAAAATTATCTAATTACCATACAGACTAAACGACGCTTTTATTGAGCTTTTTAGGATCTGTCGAATTTCCCTCGCGTAGTTGGTGGGTTAAATACGCCTGCAAGAAGGAAAAAAGTTAAAAATCATCTTCACACCAATCGCGTGCAAGATAAGATATTATAAAGCTAGGTGTTTGTGGTTATTTAAGTTAAAAACGAGATCTAGAATGAAAATATAATAGAATACTAGAAGTCCATATTTTCTCAAGAAATAGATGAACATTTTGAGAAGCGCCACTTAGCGTGAAGTATATGTCAATACACTGTAAGTTAATGTGGGAAGTAAGATCGCTGGAGTAACCAATAAACATCAAATTCTGCTACAAATAGAAAATGTGTTTACAACTAGTTCAAATGCTTTTACGGTAAGAAGAATACACAACGATTGGGTTTCTGGCAACTGATTTTACGATTGATGAGGGAGGAATTGGGCATCAGCAAGGACATGGTACGCACTTTAGTAAATATTTGGGTAAATGGAAGATCTATTCCGGTTTCTATCGTACAAGCAGAAATCAAAACGAATAAAAATCTCTGTAGATTCACTGCCATAATTGACCAGAATCCATCGTTTTTACCAAGTTTCGTCATAGGAGATAAGGTCTGGATTCTAAAGTTAAGCAGCAATCCATGAACATGTGTGGCAGCTGTTCTGTGATCGATTTCCCAAAGAGGCTAATAATTTCCAGAAGCTTCATGAACATTACTAAGGATGATGATTATTTCGTAGAATTTGTATCTTTTTGGTTAATTTTTTTGGGTTTTCTAATGAATTCAGTGTTCTGGAACACTGTCTCAACGTTTCGTTAAAGTCTTTGTAACAATATTTATTGGCAAGACCAGGTATAACTAAAGAAATTAGATATTCTTACAGTTTTAGGCATTTGTTGCATTGAACTAAAAGGTATCAGATAACGATAAGCACATGTTCAATTCTCACGGGTGTATTGCATTTGCTCGGTTAAGTTTGGTTTCGTAGGATGCCTACTTTTATTTATTATAACACCAACTTCTCATATACAATCAGATATGGAAATTGCGGCAAGTATTTTTTGGCGAGACCTGGAAGCGCTTAACCTCCTGCACCTTAGGTCAGCAACTTGAGCCGCTTGGATAGGTTTATACCCAGAAGAGCTGGGGTGGATTTGGATGTCTCCAACTACATCTTAAAGGAAACGCCATCGACTTTCCCTGAAGTGGAATCAGGCAATAGCCCGAGATACGTCAACCACGCCTACACCAAATGGAAGCGCCAAACGTATCAAAAGAGGTGGCCTTAAGAATGGCAAGTCTCCAAGTTTGCTACTTAAAGAAAAAATAATTTTGCAGGCTGTGGTCTCTGCTCGCACCCACGACTCCAAAAATTCTAAACTTTCGAGAAACATTTCAGAAAATTAAAAAGAAGGATGTCTACCGAGAGACATGGCCAGCAAGAGCTCGAAAAAAGCCACTAATTGGGCCACCTTCCATGGTTCTAGATCTACCAAACGTGGAACCAAATATATGTGAGTGGGTTTTATTTAATTTTGAAGTGTTAATGGTCTATTTAGGCCACCACATCACAGACTGGGGTAGTAAGGGTTATATGGCTTCCATTTTTGAGCAAGAGATCCATCTATGGGACCCAAGTAAGAACGTATCCTTCCAAGTTACATACACCGATGGAAAGATAGAGAACTGCGTGCGCTGGAATCGCTCTGCTGATCAATTTGCCGTTACTTTAGACTCTAAAGTTGCTATTTGGAACTGCGCGAAGACTGTGCAGGTACAACCAAAGCAAATATAGAAACCCAACCAAATCAAACGTTAAAATAATTTAGCTCTTTCAGGAAAGAAGCTGTCCTTGCATAACCAAATGTTCTATAGTATCGCTGGAATGGTCATCGAAGGATTTGATTCTATCAGGCTGCACGAGTGGGAGCCTTGCGGTTTGGAGTTCAAGGTTGGAAATATTAAAGTTGATCCACCGTGCCCATTCTGGAGCAATTGTTACTATTAACTTGTCGTGCAACGAAAGGCATTTGGTAACAACAGGTACCGACTGCAAGGTTAGAGTGTGGACATGGCCGGAAGTAAAGGAAAATTTTGAAGTTAGATACTCAACTCCAGTCAGGGTACATACACTAAAGAGTAAAGATGCTTTCTAAATTATTTACTTTTAGGCTATCGCTTGGCATCCCTGGAAAGACTCCATTTTTGCAGTTGGAGGCAACCTCAATGACGGAACACTGTCGATTTGGAATGCTTGCAGCCAGAAGCAGATCGGGTATAAGTTGCCTGCGCGCGATTTTCTATTTTGCGTAATTGACTGTCTAACGTGGAACCCACTAACAGGAGAGCTGGTGGTACTGAGTAAGATATGCCAATTGCGTCCTTTTGAAAATTTGGTTTAATATTTAGGCAAGCTACTGGCGCTTTAACAACTGCGCTGCAGATAACGCCGATTTAGGCAGAAACACGATTGTTGTCCTCGCTAATCTGGAAACGGAAGTGGATGCAATCGAGTGGCATACTGGAAGAGTGATGTATTTGATGTGGGCGAACGACGGCACCAAACTAGGTTTGTATCTGTGCTGCGCCTTTGCAGAATAATCGATATTTTGATGTTAGCCACTGCTGGAACGGACGAAAACCTTTGTGTCTGGGACTTCTTAGGTAATTCTCCTAAAACCATTAAGTTTTACAAAGAGGCAAACAAGACGAAGAATTTTACTACTGACAATGTTAAAAATTTATTTATGTTCAAGCAAACAATTAGGTAAATGTTTTATTCGAGTAAAGACTTTATTTTGAGTTTTGAATATTGTATATACTATAACCTGGCAGTCAGTCTCCCTTTCGTACAGCAAATTCTTTGATGGCCATTTCAGTGATACTGCAGAAGATTTTTCATGCAAGTCCAAAAGACTAAATCATTTTAACGTTTGATGTGTCCAAGTTATTATATTTATTTTAATTCACCTCAAGTTAACGTAGTTTTGTCTGATAGACAGAGCTCAAATTATATACATTTCAAAAAACGATGTTTGTTTCATTTGGGATTCCGAGACATTTTCTTTCAATTTTAATAGTAGATCTTATCTTTGCGATGTCTCCATTAAAAGAAGTCCATTGGAGTGAGGTCTGGGGAGTGCCAATCGTCACCAATTTATTTTTTCAGAAAAGACGCATCTAGTAGGTAGTGAAGGTGCTCCATATTACTAAAAGTTAGTCTTCATTACACCATCATAGGGAGCTGATCTTTTTTTTGAATAGGGTTTTTTTTGTTGGGACGCATTTAGTAACTATTGTACCACACAGGTATGGCAGCAAATCAAGAAGATGAACCTAGTCTAGGAGTGTCAATGGGTCGGAAAATACAACGAACAGTCGTTTTTTACGTGTTCCTTTTTCGCTCTTTTCAGAACACCGAGAGAAAAATTTACATACAAACTTTGTAAGGTCAATGGCACACCAATTACAACATACAACACTGTGACTCTTAATGTGTCGCAATTAACGTTTCTATTTCCTCACATTTTGCAAGCTCCCTGTGGATGTGAGAAACTAATGATTCTTTGACGAAGTTGAATCTCACGAAATTGAGGAAAATCAAAGTAACGGTCATTAAAGGTTTAACATTTTTTACGAGTTCCTAGCCAAGTTTTCCAAGATCACATGGCTCAACGGCGTTGCTAAGACGCTCAAGCATCAAGACAACGCCATGCCCTCCAGTTGCAAGAAAATAGCTCCTGACAAGGTTTAGGCAACGAGAAAGGAATTTTACACAATATTAAAACTAAGTCATCACAAAGCTGTTAGTCATCGTCGCTTCCAGTGGTGCCATGAAAGTCATACGGTAATTACCTGAAACTATTCTTCATTTCAACCTGATACAAACGTTCAATTAGATCCCTATCGCTGAAGAGGACATTTTCAAAACGACAGCTCAACCATTCCAGAGATTCATCGACGAGGTATTTTAAAACTTAGACTTTTGCTAAACTTATTTTGATGTTACCTTAAACATCCGAAACATCAGAAACATCTCAGAATACTTTTCAAGCGACTACAGAAGTACAATGTTGTAATCAGCCCAGTGAATTGCTGGTAGATTAGACAGCAGCAGTAAAAACGGTACTTAATTCCCGCAATAATACCTTGGTTTAAACAATACTTCTGGCCAGTTGCAAGCAGAATGATGAAGAATTAAAAAAAAAACAAGTTGAAGACTATCATCACGTTGTGATCGATATTGTGGTCATAGTTGCACACATTTTCAACTCTATGTTAGTCGTACTTCATGCTGGACAGGAGCCGTGTCGCTTGTTTGTTTTATACTCTCCACATTTGTTACATCCAATCCAAGAAGACAAAATTGCACCAATTTAGAGGTAAACGGTCTAACAAGTAAAAATCACTTCACGAGAAGTCTATAGCTTTCATGGGTAACTTATGACAGTCATCAAGTCCCATGCCAAATCTCAATGAATCGAAATATTGCTTGGAATCTCTGCGCTATGTAGGAATATCTTTGTAAGCTTAAGTAAATAAAAAATGAAAAGGTAAGAATTGGCCACATACAACCCAATCATTCTGGTAGATATTGGAGGCACTAGATGGAATCGAACTCTTACTTGCCCCATCTTGTCTGTGGTCCTGATTTAGTACCATCAATGTTTTACTTCTTGGTCGGACGCTGCTTTGCTAACAATCAAGAAGAAGAAAGGTCACATCAATATTTTGTTTCCAAACCACAAGGGTGGTACCAACAAGACATAGAAAACTTGTCTCTTAAATGTATGGATACTATATAATACACTGGAATATATTTTGATTTTTAATTTTATATCTCCTTTAAAATATTAAATAAAAATGTAAGTTATATATTAAAATATTTAAAAAACATTATCAGTTATAGTTAATATATTACTTTTATTGTGACACTATTGCAAATCAGTTAAATTAACAATTATTGGGAAGCAATTAAGTTTTGTCAGGTTTTATATACAATTACTTTAAGATTCTTAATGTATTTTGTGTGGCCTATATCTAACAACAAAACAACAATTTTATTGCACAGTTTCAGTCATTAGGTGTTACCTTGGCCTTTAAGTTGGCGTCACTTAACGAAATAGAATCGGAGTAAGGACTGTCCGTAAACAAGTCACCTTGAGGAGTAATGACAACGGCGCGAACAAACACTCGGTAACTCTTCTGCGGGTCCAACTTATGATTTTTGAAGCCCCCTTGATTGGAAGCGCCTAGTATGAAGGCGTATGGTATCTTCGCCGAAAACTTAGCGGTGATGTAGGGCCCGTTGATGTCCTCCCCCTCCTCCCACTCGCTTTCCAGGAGCTCATCGGTCGAATAAATTGTGGAAGGCAAATCCGCGCCTCCAGGCGTTTCGGGAACGACAATCACATAGTAGTAACTGATGGGACCGTACTCTTCGGAAGCTTTAGGGAGCAAGATCTGCACGTTTCCCCCGCTGAATCTGTGGAACTTAGGCTTTCCCATAGGCGCGGGCGCCGCCATTTCGGTCCTAGCATGCACTTTAGCAGAGGGCCGGTAGGAGTAGTCAACGGGAATTGCACTAATGTTTATATTGTAGTCTGTGTAAGGCCTCAAATTCAAAAGCGCGTGAGACCTCGCGTGTCCGTCAACGATTTCTTCCACTTTCTCGTATTGGTAGTGCTGTCTGGTTCCCACCGAGTCGATGAAATCTTTCACGGCGACGTACGCGATTTTGTACTTTACTGGATTGAACTTGATCGGGGGCGCCCATTCCAAAATCATAGAGTCGGCTCTGACATCGTAAACTTTCACGTCTTGGGGGATCTCTTCGAGGTGCACCTTAACTACCACTTCGTGCGAGTAGTGATCAAGCTGTGAGCTGCCGACGGCAGCTATGGTGATTTGGTAGGTAGCTCCTTCTTCCAAATCCGTAAGCTCGGCTGACTGAGTAAGGCCTACCGTTTTGTTCTGCCAGTAGTTCGAATTGTTGAGGGCGTAAAACAGCTGAAAGCCTTTTACATGGATGCGGGTCGTAGGCGAAGTTCCACCAGACCTCCACGCTGGTGTAAGAAGTGGCTGCGGCTCGCAAGTAGCTTGGGGTTTTAATGTGGGACGTCTTTGGAAGGTCGTAGCATGATCTGTTTTCTATTCAAAATCAGAATTTGATAATTGTTCAGTGTTTTGAGGCATTCGAAGCAGTTACTTTATAGAAATAGTTGTAGTACGAAAATGTTTTACCAGTTTTCACCCCCATAGCTCTTTTGCTACCTCTATACTTTTCAAGCTCCCGAATTGTTTTCTAAGAATGATTTTATGGTGAGCTGCTTCTACATATACTATTTAATAACCAATACAGTCAGTCTACCACGTGTTTAAAACCCTTCTGTTCACTTTTACACTCTAAACTCGTGCATTTTGCAGCACCAAAGACTTGTAAATGAACTGTTATAAGCAAATTACGGCGCACTGCTCAAATTTACAACAAAATCATTGCTATAAAATAACTTCCAAGCGTATGAACACATCTAGCCAAATTGAACTTGAAAGAGTTGTAACAAAGGGTGCAGGAGTTACAAACTAGTTACGAGTGGTGGAATTTATTCCTAAAGTGATAAAAAACATTTTTGTACTACAATCTTATTTCTATAAAATAGCAAATTCAAATGCGTCAGAGTACTAAACAATTACCTACAGTAGTTTAACGCTTGTAGTATTTTTTGGCTTGTACAAAGATTGTGCTGGAACCAAATTTGATTTTACAAAAATAATAATGATAATAAAATATTAATATTATCTAATGCAAAAGAAATTGTACAAAAAAATTAATACAAGATAATCCCTCTGTAAGAATGAACAATGAAAAATAGACAAAAAGAATAACAACAGTATGGAAACCGCAGAAAGAAATATAGGGCGGTCGAGGGTTAGATGGGAAGATGACTTTAAAAAAGGAGCCGGAAAATTATGGGAAAGACAAGCTATAGACAGAGAAAACTGGAAAGTGGATAGTGGATACAAGAAAATGCTGAATAGGAGAAAGAGATGCTAGTCATTTTTGTTAAATTATTCTTTTGAGCAATATATTTGAACCATAGATTGTTTAATGTATTTCAGGCTTATATTGCATGCTTGAAAATGAATTGACCTTTAGAAAGAATACCGATCCGCCAGTTATTAGAAATAGGAAGCAAATTTCTGCATCAAGCTCTCACTCTCTTCCATTTTACGAGCCATAGGAGTCCGAATCAAAAATTATTTAACTGAAACTGGCAAATAGATGTAAATGGACACAAAAAAGAAGAGTTGGTTTCAATCTAGAGCGGAACTTGCCAAAAAATCAAAAAAAGCTCAGTGTTAGAAAATACTTTCCAAAAGGGTAATTTTTATTGGTCAAACATTCCAAAATGTCTCTTCAAATTAATAGAAATGATTTATATTATACTTCGACGATAGTAGAGTGTTTCTGTTGCTGATTACATGAACAGTAAATTTATAAACCAAATAAACTTTTAAAGTACGATTTTCCAAAAGAAGTCTCATTGTATGATGAAAGTAAGGTGGAAGAAAAGATAACCAACTGATAAATCAGAAGAGAATGACTCAATCAATCGACTGTCTTTCTTCTGTACTGAAAACAATATAATATTATGTCTTATTGTCCTCTATCCTAGTGACATTGAACTAATATTTGAACTAATATTGAAAATAATATCTCGCTGGAAATAAGCAACGTGCAGTAAATGATATTGCCAAAAAAACTCAAAATAATCGCAATGGCAAAGAGACTCCATTGGCTAAATATATTGAATCGTTGGTCTAAAACATACAAGAGAAAAATATAACAATATTTCTAGTCAAAATTTTGACAAGCTATATAAGCAAGTGATTCTATTTTTTAATAGACTATACTACGTTTTAGTGGAAGCGAAATAAGGATTGGATCTCAATCGATGCATCCAAAGACATAAGTCTAAACTTACGGAAACATAAAAAAATATTAACAATGTAATTGTTGTAGCTATGGATTACATAGTCAACCAACCAGATGGCAGTGATAACAACTGCACGTTAGTGTTTAACACTAGTGTTCAAGTTATCAATAAATGTGATGCATGTGTAGACCAAGCTTAATTCTGATTGACTAATTTAAATTTGCGATGTGAAACTAGTCTCTTTACTAACCAACGTGCCAACCATCCAGGAGTATGTCTCCCAGCGCCCTCAAAAGCAGTTCTTCAGTGTTGCAGAATGCAGCAACCCATCATTCGTGGTCTTTACGACCATGAGCTAGACGGAGGAGTCCATTTATTTACTTTAATGTTTACATTCATACATTACAGGTGTGGTTACTGTAGAATATCTTTGGCACTCCCATTGAAAATTCAATAGACTCGACTTGATGGCGCTTAAATCGCCTTTTTAGAGCATGTCCCTAATAAATGTTTACTGAAGGGACAGGGGAGTAAAGCTGATCTCCTCTTCTTTAGCCTTTTCAGTTCTTTTCGTGACTTTTCCAAATTAGCGTTAAATCGTCGCGCATTCTAGGTTAGGTTGGACTATGTTGTATTTAGTTTGGATTGGTCTGCTTAGGTTAAGTTAGATTAAGTTTTGTTTGATTGGGTTAGATTAGATTTGGTTTGGTTAAGTGAGTCATTGATATATATGTTTCATCAATAATCAGAGATTTGATAAAGAAAGCTCATTAATGTAAATTCTATGTATAGAAATTACATATTAATACTTTTTCAATGTAAAATTTCAAAGTAGCGTTACTCTTAAATGGGACGTTTTCGCAAGTTTAGGACCTGGCATCGAAAGACCCGTTACTTATTTTCGATTCCATTAAAACGAATTCTTTACCTGTTTCATTTGGTCGGTAACAAATTTTTTTAAACCAAAAGAGTAGGATAAGGACGCCCAATACACCGATCCACCATCCTCATTTCTTCATGGTGAAGGCCAAAAATTAAAATTTTGTGTCAGATCTCCCAGAAGGGTTGGGGAGAAAAGAAAAAGAGAAAGGCCAAAGGAAAATATGGTTATAACAAATGATAGATATGAGAAAAGAACAGAGCAAAACGATAAAAGAGATAAAAAATTGCCATGGATTGGGGGTAAAAATGGAAGAAATGTCATATTTCGGAAACCGTTAGAGGAAAAAAGACGAATTAATTATCGTCTTAGTTTTCAGACAATCGTTGTACATGCCAAACAGTTCCTAATTTAGAGAATAATTTTTCACATTAGAAACGATTATTGTACTTACTCTTCATTGTACTAAAATTGTATAAGTCACTAATCGGCCCCGGACCTTCCAGGCCCAAAGCCCTGACTTGTATCCGAAATGTATAAATCTGGCCCAGCTCTATGCCCCTAATTGTTGTCAGTGGATTGTTGCCAATAGTCTGCGAGTTCCATTCATGGAGAGGCAGCTGGGAATCGCGGGTATAATAAACCTTATACCCCTAAAGCAAAACACAGCCAAATCGGTGCTAGGATCTCTTTTAAAGGTTCGTTACCATGATTTCCCCGCGAAGAGTCACCGGCTCAACCCACTGGACCAGAGCTGTGGTGTTGGTGGTCAATCGGATGCAAATATTCTTTGGGGTGTACACCGCTGGGCATACTTAGAATTAGTTGGACTATAGAAAAACGAGTAAACATTACCTTCCTCCGTTGCCTGACTGCGCCTGATTAAGAGCGGCACTAGAGCCAGGATCAGTCGCCCAAGGCCGCCCCGCTTCATCCTAAAACCGACTAAATTTAAAATTTCAAAGTTCACTCTCGCGGCAGCCAAAACAAGTTAAAAGGCAGCCTAATTGCCCTAATTGAGCCCGCGGCCATCGCAAAACTCATTATTCAAATGGCCGAAATGCGATTTCACTGCGTTTCCTTTTTAGTCCTTCGGGAACTTACAGCGCGGCGTCCGTTCAACTGGCGTGACGTCATGGTCGCACACAAATTTAGCGAAATTGCGCGAATTGGAACTTCGTTCGCGTATCGGTGGTGGTTCTCACCTGGTTTGGGTCTAGTCGAATCGGCGCCTCGAAGATTATTTGCAGCGCTTGTTTACTGGACAGCCAACGAATATCAAATAGCATTTCTAAAAATTCATATCTGAGGTGAGGGTTCAAGGGCGCGCTCTCATTTCAGTTAGCAGATTTGATCAACTTATCGAGTGTTGGTAGATTTAACAAATTTACTACCTTTCATCTTTACTGTGTTCATATAAAAAAGGCAATTAAAAAATGCAAAAATACAATAAGTACTTATGGTATTCGATAAAAAAGAACAAAAAACTTAAACATGAAACAAACAAGCTGATTAAGTTCGCTTATAATTTGGGAGAGAAGGTGATGTGTCACATAAATGATAGGATAAGAGTGAAAGCAGAAGATTAACTAGTGTACACATCCCCAACTTACAAAGATAATACTTCATCGTACTATTAAGTTTCTTTACAGTCTACTGGTTGATAAAACTATTCTGTGTAGACTCTAGGGGGTCTGCGTAAAAATTGTAATTGGTCGACCGAATAATAAACATACGTTTGAACAAAAAAAAATACCCAATGGTTTATTTACCATAGTTTTACACTTCTATCTCCTCGTAAAGCAATAAATCATGTTTTCAAATTTTTCTAGATAAAGTTGTGACGTAGACTAGATCCAATATTAATTGAATGATCCTGCAGTTGTAGAAAAAGGTTGCTCTGTCTTTTGGCGTCTTTTCGTTTTATATCCCATTCTAAGGAGTATTAGCAATCGTTTTTTCTAATTGAAAGTGCCTAGTGATATTGATATTGTGTTTGCAAAAGCATAGTGTATGGTGCTCATCTCTAAACCCCCTTGTTCCTAATTTCATCTCTACCTGTAACCTTGCTCGTACGCTACCCACCCTAGCCACAACTAAACGGGATTTTTACCCACTGTCCGGCATTCCGATTCGAACCCTCATGAACGACGAAACTGCAGGCCAGCCGACCAGGTGCTCTACTGCGCTGTGCTTGCACGCTGTCGTAGTGCCCCAGTACATTTGGCCAAGGAAAACCCACCCCCGGGTTGAAGCCGGCAACGAAGAGCACGCCGAAGTCCGCTGTCCAGGCTACAAGAGACCATTACTTGCGGTAAGTCTCGTTTTAGTTGTTCCGTCGTGCATTTGTTCTCAACAGCACTTTTTTCCCCCCAATCTGGAGAGTGCACAATTGACCTGTCGCCCACCATATTTGAAGTTATTTAATCATAGTTGTTTTTGTTTTTTCTCATTTCTTTGCTTAATTGTTACTTTGTGATTAATTTCGTATTGCCCAATACATAGTTTACACAGACCTGTTTTGTTTTGTTTCCTGTTTTGATTATCGAGTTACTTTAACACATAGCACTCAATTCTTTAGATCAAAATTGGTTTCTTATCAAGACTAAACCTAGACCAATTGGTAATGTTACAAGTTTTGTAAGATCTACTCTATAAATTACAGTTTTATAAACAATTGTAGGCATAAACAAATTTTATGTTTTATGACACATGTTCATTTCAGTTTCAAATTAAATCCTGTGGCTCTAATATATTTGAAAAGCTTCTAGCAGTAGTTTTATCATGTGAAAAACCGACTAGGAAGGGTTAAACCGAATCTGAATGAATTAGCGATCTCCACCAAGACCCTATTAATTAAATTCATTTTTCCGTGCAAATTATTGTGTTTAAAATTTTTCCAGTCACTGTTATAAGAAGATTTTTCTATGCGCTTGTTTAATATCCTTAGTTTTGGCAGAACTCTTGAAATACATACTGGAAGGCAGCACCTACAGTCGTAGTGCAGGCGAAACTTGTAGAAAATTGATTTGGTCTAGGTGTAACTGCTCCAAAAATGGCTATTTCACAGCACAACACCGAGTATGTGGTCGATAATTTAGAAAAACCTTCAAAAGCTATCAAAGACGACAGTACTAGTTTTGGTTAGAAAATTTGAGACAAGGGGTTTTATGCTTGATGCTCATAAAGGAAGATCAGCTAGAACACAGAAAGATACTAAACAAGTATGGAGAACGTTATCGAGTGGTCTCCTTATTCTCCCAAATGAAACTCTTTGGGGCATACCAAAGATGTGGTTTGCAAATAACCCTTTCAGTTTGTGAGTGAGCTGAAAGATGCTACGACTATGGCTGTAGCTTGCGATGCTCTTGGTAAAGTCATACCTTGAAGTTAGCGTTCGCCATCTTGTGAAACGGAAGGCAAACGCTTTGCTTATTACTTCAATGAATCTTTTGCTTATAAAATTTTCTCTACAAACTATAAAATGCATTTTTTTTTAAATCTGGGACTTGCTACTACAAGCAACAGAAGAAGAAGAGACATTTGTCATTAAAATTAGTTTGACATATATTAACTAAATTTCCTCATAAACCAACAGTCATAAAGATATCTGCATCACTACTATCTTTCTGAACAGTGGCTTGTGGTCAGTATTATAGACAATATCCCCGTGTAAGCTGATCTTAAAAATGCCATTTTGGGCGAACTCTGAAAAACGAGATTTAGAAGAGTTAATGGCTGCAGCTAATTTGGAAATGATTGCAAATTGGCTTTTGTTCACTCTTGGATACAAGTATATCCGTTCCTTTCTTTTTATTTCATAAAGACTACTGACCCTTTGTTAGTTTTGGTTCCACAATCGAGGAGATTTTTATCAAACTGCTCAGAGAATCTCTTCGTGTGTCTTATACTTAAGAAACCTTCAAAGAACTGTCTTAGAAAATTATAGTAAGTTTATTGGACTTAGTGGCCTGATGAAGAAAGACGCATTTAAATCTGCTATTTTATAGACAGAGTTGTAGTACGAAAATGTACTTTATTACTTGGATGATGCATTCCATCCCTCGTAGTTTGTGCAATTTTTACACTCCGTGTTACAACCCTTTGAAGTTCAATTTGGCTGAACGTGTTTATAAGCTTGCTAGTTATTTAGTAGCGATGATTTTGATGTAAATTTGTGCAGAAAATCTTTAGTGCTGCAAAATGTCTAAAATGGGGCAGAATGATTTTAAAGGCGTTATAGATTGAGTGCATAACTTATTGGAGTAAGTAGGAGAAACTCACCACAAAATCATTCCTATAAGAAATTTGCAAGGATTGTGTCAAGGAGTACAGAGGTAGCAAATAAACTGCATGGGTGACATGTGGTAAGAGATTTTCTACAAGTAACTACTTCGAGTGCGTCAAGATACCAAACAATGATCAAACTGTGATTTTGAACAAAAGACGACCCCCATTAGAACCACAACCTATTCGCGAGCCGCAGCCATTTCCTACACCAGCGTGGAACTTCGCCTGCGACCCGCAGGACGTAACAGGCCTTCAGCTGTTTTACGTCCTCAACAATTCGAACTACTGGAAGAACAAGAGGGTAGGCTTTACTCAGCCCGCCGAGCTGACAAATTTTGAGGAAGAAGCCACCCACCAAATCACCATAGCGGCCATCGGCAATTCCCAGCTGGATCACTACTCGCACGAAATAGTACTTAAGATGTACCCAGAAAAAATCCCCCAAAACGCGAAGGTTTACGGTGTTAGAGCCGACTCTATGATTTTAGAGTGGTCACACTACCAGTATGAGAACGCGGAAGAAATCGTCGAAAATCGAAAATCGAAAAGTCGGACTTCTACAAATTCGGCTAGAGAAACGTGCAGATCGTGCTCCCCATCAGGACTGAGCAACACTGGAGAAGCGGTTCTAAAACGTAGATCTTTCCACGCTCTTTTGAGCCATAGATAACATCGCGATGGAGATACAAAATGATAGCAACTTTGTAGAGGCTAATGTTCTGCAAGGAAGACGTAAAGGCTATTTGGCCTACTCGGTAACCATTGAATGACGAAGTCACCAATAAGCTCTCACCATTTATACGGCACACAATCTTTGAACGTCATAGCTTCCTAGAGAAGAAAGTTTAAAAGCTTAGACCCAGGAACCTTGTTGCCGACCATATCAATGTCAATGAACTATTCTGTGCTATAATCTTCATTGAGTTCGCCATCTTAAATTACGTACACTGGCTGAGTGATTTACGTGCTCTCACCTTTATTACAAAGCCTTTATTCCATCTAGAAATCGTTCTGGATGGGCCTTCGTAAGATAGTCATGCCTGGCATCAGTGACTGGTGGGGTTGCTGAAGTGTAGACTGCTGCAACATAAGAGCGGTCTAGAGTGGTCGCGGCCTGGCGGGGAGTTGCTTAGAGAATGCAGAGCTTCTTAGGTGGTAGACTTTCTTCCTCTTGTTGGATCGCTCACGTTCTAAAAAATGGCCGGAATGAGGCGGCGGTGGGGTTCTTTCTTATCTTATTGACGGCAAGGATGAGAAAGTTGCGTTAAAGGAGCTCATTCTTGAGTTTCTCCTCGAGAACACTCTTCGGAGCTTTACTCTCATAACTACCTGGAGTGGCTTGTCTGTTTTTAGGAGGTTCTAGTAGAACGCAATCTTTGCTCCGGCGAGGAAGTGTGTCAGTCACATGTAGTCACTTACCGTAGTAGCTGGATGGATATGCCGTCTGCTACATTTTTGGCGATCAGAAACTCTACGTTGTCCTCGTGTAGGGCTTTATGCACTGAAGACCAGCCCTCTTTGTCTCGAACTATCGCGGGACCGATTTGTTCCCATGAGAGAGCACTTGTTGGACGGGGTGCAGCTGGTACATCGTCCTCTCGTTCGCTGAACGCCTCGAAAGAGTTTACAATTGTTGTCGGGGAGGTCGGTGGCTTTGACTGGAGGGCTGTACTGCCGGTAGGCAAATTTCGGCCAGACCTATTCGTTTATGTTTGGACGGCTGCAAACAAGACCTCTGGATCTCCGCCGTTTAAGCTCATTAGGTATGTCCAATTCCTGTGAAAGCGCTCAAACCCTCAGCCACACTTGAACGCAGCGGTTAACATGGCGTCGCCTAATCCCCATTCCTTTTTCAACTCCCACCCCGTCCAAGCAACCTTTCTCGCTCGTTCCAGTTCTATAAAACTTAATGCAAGAGTTTCCCACAAAACTCCGACATTTTAACTGAGAGAAAATCCCAAAACCAACTACTCGTCCCCTGCAGGCTTGGTAATTTATATGCAATAAACGGTGAGATTACAAGTATTGTGTTTATCTTTAGAACTTATTGAAGTACTCAAACTGCTAATAACTAAAATTGCAGAAATTTGTGAACTAAAAATTTCCTACAATCAGAAAATGTTCTATATTTGATGCTGGTTTTCTGTATCATACATAAATAAATCAGAAAATGAAAAGTACTGCTTGCTCCACCCAGCTTGTAGTCCTCATTTGAAACCATCAGATCACCATTTCCCAATCAGTGGATCATTTTTTGACCGGACGCTGTTTTACTAACTTTCAGGAAGTAGAAGAAGGGTCTCATCAGTACTTTGATTCCACACCACAAGAGTGGTGCCAACAAAGCATAGAAAACGTCATTTCTTAAACAAATCGGTACTATGTAACACATTGGAATATATAGTGATTTTTCATATTCCATCTCCTTTAAAATATTAAATAAAAAAATAAAAAAATAACAAAAACGATTTTTGGATACTTTAAAAAATCACCAACTCTCGAATCTCTTTCAAAGATTCAAAGCTTCTGTTCTTTTGTTTGCATGGAGTTTCTTCACCATTATGTTATATAGTAATAAAGAGAGTAAAAAAGATCAAGAGAAGTAGAGACTAAATTTGTCCAACTAGAAAACATAAAAAATAAAATGGAAAAGAAAACAGCAAATATAAGAATTACAATATTTTTTTTATATTAAAAAAATAGTTAATATATTAATTTTATTGTGAAACTACAAATCAAGTAAATTAACAATTATTCAAAAAAAAGTTTATTGGAGTATGTTGTGTTGCCTACATCTAATAATGCAAATGAATTTTATTATAGTCCTTTAATCATTATGTGTTAACTTGACCTTTAACTTAGCGCCACTTAACGAAATAGAATCGGAGTAAGGACTGTCCGTAAACAAGTCACCTTGAGGAGTAATGACAACAGCGCGAACAAACACCGGTAACTCTTCTGCGGGTCCAACTTATGATTTTTGAAGCCCCCTTGATTGGAAGCGCCTAGAATGAAGACGTATGGTATCTTCGCCGAAAACTTAGCGGTGATGTAGGGCCCGTTGATGTCCTCCCCCTCCTCCCACTCGCTTTCCAGCAGCTTATCGGTCGAATAAATTGTGGAAGGCAAGTCCGCGCTTCCAGGCGTTTCCGGAACGACAATCACATAGTAGTAACTGATGGGCCCGTACTCTTCGGAAGCTGTGGGGAGCACGATCTGTACGTTTTCACCGATGAATTTGTAGAAGTCCGGCTTTTCCATAGGCGCGGGCGCCGCCATTTCGGTCCTAGCATGCACTTTAGCAGAGGGGCGGTAGGAGCAGTCGACGGGAATTGCACTTATGTTTATGTTGTAGTCTGTGTAAGGCTTCAAATTCAAAAGCGCGTGAGACCTCGCGTGCCCGTCGACGATTTCTTCCACCTTCTCGTACTGGTAGTGCTGCCTGATTCCCAGCGAGTCGGTGAAATCTTTCGCGGCGTCGTACGCGATTTTGTACTTTACTGGATTGAACTTGATCGGGGGCGCCCACTCCAAAATCATAGAGTCGGCTCTGACGTCGTAAACTTTCACGTCTTGGGGGATCTCTTCGGGGTACACTTTAACTACCACTTCGTGGGAGTAGTGATCCAGTTGGGAGCTCCCGACGGTCGCTATGGTGATTTGGTAGGTAGCTCCTTCTTCCAAATCCGTAAGCTCGGCTGACTGAGTAAGGCCTACCGTCTTGTTCTGCCAGTAGTTCGAATTGTTGAGGGCGTAAAACAGCTGAAAGCCTTTTACATGATGCGGGTCGTAGGCGAAGTTCCACCAGACCTCCACGCTGGTGTAAGAAGTGGCTGCGGCTCGCAAGTAGCTTGGGGTTTTAATGTGGGACGTCTTTGGAAGGTCGTAGCACGATGCATTTTCTGTTCAAAGTTGGAGTTTGATTATTATTTCTTACTTGTAGAAAATGTATTACCACATTTCACCCCAGTAGTTCTGCTACCTTTATACTCCTTGCTATAAGCCATACAAATTCCCGAATTGTTTTATAGGAATGATTTTGTGGTGAGTTACTTCAATAAGCTATGCACTCGGTCTACAAAAATCATTCTACCCCCTTTTACACTCTTTAAAATCGTGCATTTTGCAGCATCAAAGACTTGTAAAAGGAACTGTTATGAAAAAATTAGGTGCACTGCTCAAATTTACACCAAAATTATTGCTATAAAATAACTCGCAGGCGTATAAAATTGAACTTCAAAGGGTTGTAACAAGGGATGTAAAGAATGGACGAGCTACGCTGGATGGAATTCATCCTTCAAGTAATAAAGTACATTTTCATACTACAACCTTATTTCTAAATATAAAATAGCAAATTCAAATGCGTCAGAGTACTAAACAATCACCTACAATTTAATAGGTGTATAAATAAGTTCTTAGTTTTTTCTGCAAAATTAAAGTTTTATTTAAAAACAAACAAAAAAAGCTTAAGTATCAAAGTATTCTCCGTTGGCATCGATGACCTTTTGCCATCTTTCGGGTAGCTTGCGAATTCCCTGGTGACAGAAGCTCACCGGCTTCGAGACGATAAAGTTATCGATGCATTTTTGGACTTCTTCTTCTGTTTTGAAGTGCGTATCAGCCAAGTGATGCTGTAACGACCGGAATAAATGATAATCGGAAGGGGCCATGTCTGGGCTATACGCCGCATGTAGGAGAAGCTCCCAGCCTAACGCGTCTGCAGCTCATCCGTGTCAAATGTTTGAGGGCGTCCAGCGCGTGGTTGATCTTCAAGACTAAACTCTGCTCCGTGAAATCTTTGGTACCACATTTTGCACGTTGCATGACTTACAGCATTCTCACCATATGCAGCACAAATCATTTCGGTGGCTTTAGCAGCGTTTTTCTTAAGATAAAACGCGAAGTGGATAGAAAATCGAATATGCTCTTTTGTGATCGCTATCGTGAACACAGCTGATTATTGAGGTTATGTGCATCAAACGCCAAATCGCATGATGTTTCGAAAGACCAAAAGTCATTGCTTTAAAACCGCAAGAGGGCGGACTAATACGTTACATGTAAACGGTGGTTTGCGTCCTGTGAAATCTAAAGCTGAGAACTTATTTATACACCTAATAGTTTAACGCTCGTAGTATTTTTTAGCTTGTACAATGATTGTGCTGATACCAAATTGGATTTCACAAAAATTATAATAATAATCAAGTATCAGTATTACTTAACGCAAAAAAATTGTAGAAAATTTTTGAATTCTGATGAAATTATCAAAATAATCCCTTTGTTTTGTTATAAGTCTAGAAACCTTTTTTATTTTCGTATTTCAAAAACGACAATACATTGCCAATACGTTTTTGGGTTTTCTGAGTCTGCTAATATATCGAGATTGAAACTCAATGGGTCTAAAGGGTTTTTGAAAACAGATATTACAACTGAAAATGGCCTTTCTAGCATCCCCAATAAAAGTTTACTGAAGAGACAGATGAATGAAGCTGATCTTCTCTCTAGATAAAGACTAAACGGTCAACAAGGTCTTAAATAAAGCGTTTTTTAGTTATTTTCATGTATTTTCTAAATCAGCATTAAGTCGCCGCGCATTCTAGATTAGGTTGATTTATGTGGTATTTAGGTTAAGTTTAAGTTTGGTTTAGTCTGGTCGGAATAGATTAGAGTAGATTTGGTTTGATTTGGTTAGCCATTGAAACATATTGCTAATGTTTTGTTAATGGCCAGACACCTGATAAAAAAAGTAATGTAAAATCTGTGTCTATAGAACTTACACTGTTGATGTTTTTTCAATGCGAACTTCAAAGTCGTATTACTTTTGAACAAAACGTTTCCGCTAATTAGGACCTAGCATCAAAAATAGCGTCGATTGACAGCCCACCCGCCCCTTATTTTTGATTCTATAAATACAAATTCTTTTCTAGTTCTATTTGGTCGATAACAAACTTTTTTGGACTAAAAAACTAGGATAGGAACGCCCACTACACCGATCCATCATTCTCCTCGTTTCTTCATGATAAGATAGCGGCCAAAAATTAAAGTTTAAAAGCTCCCAGAAGGATTTTGGGGAGCAAAAATCACAAGAAAGTCCAAAATGGTAGATGTGGGAAGTAAAAGGGCAAAACGATAAAACAGATTAAGAAAATGGCATTAAAGAGAAAGCTCTAGAAGAAATAGGTAGATGAATAAAAAGAACACCGAAAAGATACTTCATGATATCCTTTCGGGTGTCGAATTTGGAGCGAAAGAAGAAAAAATGTCATATCTCGGAAACCGTTAGAGGTAGAGAGACGGGATTAATTATTATGTTAGTTTCCAGGCAATCGTTGTACATTCCAATCCTAATTTACACGGGTGGGACACTTAGAATTAGTTGTACAATAAAAAAGCAAGCAAATGTTACCTCCTTCCGCTGCCTGACTGTGCCTGATTACGAGCAGCACTAGAGCTAGGGTCAGTCTCCTAATTGTAAGGCCGCCCCGCTTCATCCTGAAACTTACTAAATTTAAAATTTAAAAGTTCACTCGCGCGACAGCCAAAGCCAAGCTAATTGCCTATAATTGAGTTTGCGACTATCGCAACTATTCAAATGGCCGAAATGCGATTTCACTGCGCCGCGTCCATTTAACTTTGCATATTGGTTATGGTTCTCACCTGGTTTGGGTAGAGTCGGATCGGCGACTCAAAGATTATTGCAGTGCTTGTTTGTTATGCAGCCAACGAATAGGAGTATTAAATATCATATCTAAAAATTCATATCTGGGGCGAGGGTTCAAGGGTGCGCTCTCATTTCAGTTAGTAGATTTGATCAACCTCTCGAGTGTTGAGCGATTTAATAAATTTGCTACCCTTCATCTTCACTGCGTTCATATGAAAGAGGCAATTAAAAAATGCACCACCGATACTGAAGTGCAAAAAGTATTTATGGCATTCGATGAAGAAGGAAAAAACTTAAACATGAAACAAACAAGTCTCTTTATCATTTGGGAGAGAAAGCAATGAACCACATAACTGATACGATAAGAGGGGAAGTAAAACAGAATAAAAGATTAACTTGTGTACACATCGCCAGCTCGAAAAAGATTGTATTGCAACATACTATTAAGTTTCTTCTTCGTCTGTGTACAGCTGGGGCGTCTGTGGTCAACTGAATAAACGTATAACGTTCCAACAATAGAAGGAGAAAGACTAGATCTATTGATTAGATTAACTAAATTGGAGAACAAAATTAGCTTATGAGCATAGTTTCATACATCTAGACATGTTGCTTCATTTTTTTGAAACTGGTCACATAGATCGATAGATTATTGTTTTTGGATGCCTATTCGTTTTATATCTCATTGTTAAGCATTCTAAGGAGAATTAGCAATCATTCTTTCCAATTGAAAGTGCTTAATGATGTTGAACACTATGCTATAGGTCAAAAATAATTTATTATTGAAAAATTCCAGTTTCAAACTAAACCCTGCGGTTTTAATAGATTTGGAAAGCTTCTAGCAAGAGTTTTATCATATAAAGGCCAACGAGGAAAGGTTGAACCGAATTTGAATGTATCGCGGTTTCCTCCAACGCTCTATTAATTAAACTCATTTTTTTGCAGTGGAGATTATATATATTTAAAATTTATAAGCTTAGTTTTAGTATAACTCTTAAAATACACACGAGAGGGCAACACTTGCAGTTGTGCTGCAACCACGGACTAACAGCAAACTTAGTCTTGGTTTGATTGCGTCGAAGAAGGCTATTCCACCGCATAATAAACGTAAACTCTAAAATACCAAGAATGTGATCAACAGTTTAGAGGAATCTTTAAAAGCCTTCAAAATCAGCAGTGCTGATTCTGGTTAGAAAACTTGATGGTCGTAAAGGAAGAAACAACTATAACCTTTTTGAAGGCATATCTACAAATTGCTCTCAAAATTTGTGAATGAGCTGAAACACGCTATAACTAAGACTGAACCTTGAAGCTCGTGTGCGCCATCTTGTGGACGACACTTATTGCTTCAATGTATCTTTTGTCTATAAAACTTACTCTACTAAATGCCCCATTAATAAAACAGCAAAATACAGAATTGTTTAACCTTGAACTTGATAAATAGATCTCCCACAAGCAATGGTAAAAGGAAGAGATATTTATCATAAAATTAGTTTGCCATATATTGACTCAATTTCCTCAAAAACAAGTAGTCATAAAGATATATGCCTTAATATTATCTTTCTGCTACACTTACTGTAGCCGGTAGAATCATTTCCATTGTAAGCTGATCTCTAAAATACCATTTTGAGCCAACTCCAAAAAATGAGATCTAGAAGAGTTTATTGAGTGCAGATATTTCAGATAGTAGTTGTGTACTAGACCTTTGTTCATTTTGTTTTCACAGCCAAAGAATTTCTTCATGGGCCTCATATTTATGAAACCCTCATATATATATAATAATGCCATAGATATATCTTTGCCTAGTCTCATAAATGTGGTTGATGAAGTTATCGTTGCTTCGTACAGCGCGTCCTACGACCGATAAAACCCTACTAACGTCTAAGTACATCAAAATAAAGAATGAGAAATATTAAAGAGTTCTCGCTGGAATAATAACCACACCTATTAGTATCTCTAAATTTTCTTTGGTCATAGAGTATGCTCTTTATCCTTTTAAAAGTTCGTCAAATTACAAATTCCTTTTTTTCTGATAAAGAATGGGTTTGAAATATATTAATATCTTTGTTTGTAAACAAACGACTGCTAAAACGCCATAAATTCATCAAGTAAAATTGCAATATATTATATTTGCTTATATACAAAAGTGTCAATTAAAGGTAACCCACTTATTAATAATAAAATATGCCATTTATTAATCAATGCCCAGCAATGAACCAATTTAAATAGTATGCAACTTGTATAACACATTTGTATTATTAGAGATACAAGATATGTATTATTGTATGGTTTTGAATTTTGCATAAATAAAATCAAAAAATTATTTAAAACTTTCCGTAAGTAAGCAAAAATATTTAAAAGCTTTTCATTTATTTATTATTTGTTTTAAAAGATTTTTTTAAATTTGTCTACGAAATGGTTAATAGAATTAGTTTATTTATTTTTTTTCCACATAAATAATAATATTAAATTACAGAAAATATGTAAAATTTATTAATACTCAAATGCAGAGTTTCTGTAGTAGAAATTTTTAAAATATTTTCGGAGGCTTAGTAAATTAAAGATAACATTCCGTTACATTTCGCATACTATGTTTTAAGTTCGTACGTATATATAGACGAGCCGCTAGCACATTTAAGCGGAGGTGTGTGTCTGTGATGGCACAACTGAACATTGATCGCTTTAGTTTGCATCTAGGCAGATCTGCTCAGTAAGTGGCGTCACGTGGTCGATCCAGTAGCCATGGGAAAGTCTCGCGATGCCGCAGGCTCGGTCTGTCGCCGCACGCCGGACTTCCAGGCTCCTCGAACGTCCGCCGTTTCCAAAATTTGGGGGGTTATGGATAGGTAAATTTAGAACACCTCCATATACAGGCACTGCGATCGTCGGCAGTCTGCCATTTTTTGGCTTTTTAAATTCCTTAAAATGTCCAATATAATCTGCACAACTCACTATTTTTAGCAACACAGCATTCTATGAAAACTTATCTACATATAGATATAAAAAAATCTTTTTTATTTAACACAAATGGATGTTTTAGAAAGTAATATTAGGAATAACGAAAAAACTGAACAGCACTGTAACAATAATGAGGAAGAAAGCTAGATTAGTTATATGCGAACAAAGCAAATTTGAGCAAAGAAGATTTTAAAGTACCTACATGATAATGCTTGATGCGGAGGTGATCAACACGGTATCGTCCGGAAACAGTTATCAAACAACAAGATTTCAAAATATAATATAGAAGTCTTATCCAAGGAGTTAGGCAAATATTAGAAAACTAATAAAGAGACAAAACGCTAAAATAAACTTAATGAAAAAGTAAATTTGAAAAATTTTAACCGCAGACTCTTACAAATAATCTATGGGAGACAGAAGTATCCAACATATGACACAAGTCCTTGAAAGGATTGGGAATAGGAAACAAGAGGAATTGTAAATATTCAAGATACAAGAAGTAAATAGAATACTGTACATAATGAGAGGATCCAAATTAAACATTACTGCAAATTATAATACGAAGGAAAAATCGAAGGCAAAAGATCCTAAGGTGGGAAGAAGAAGAGTTCGTAACTGAACAATCTAAGAAAATGGTACAAATGCACATCATTAGATCTGTTTAGAGCAGCCGCATCAAAAGTGAGATATAATCAAGGAAATGAATGCCAACCTCCGCGGGAGAAGAAATTGGCAACCATTAAGAAAGGAAAGAAATTAATTAGATACATAAGAAAGAATACCATAGATTCACTCTTCGGTAGGACTAAGAAACGATTTAAAGTAGAGATGGTGTATGACGTTCATAAAATAACGAGAACTATGTAAATACGAATAACAGTAAAGGTAGAAGGAAAACTCTTAGAAAAAATAGCGGTTGCTATAGAGTATAAGCCTAAAACATTAAAAGACGTTACTTTGTTCAATTCTCCAAATTTTTTTAACTACATTTTTATAACATGATGCGGTCTATTGATCGAACAGAAATTTTTAGGCGAGTTTGTAAGAATTGTCTCGGGATCTTGGTCTTTTCTTCTTTTTTACAACCTCAATTGAATGCTTTGAAAAAAGGTCAACGCGACGAAAAAGTGTCTATCTGAAATCAGTAAAGCTTTCTGAAATCATGTCCCGTACACACAAGTTTGGATTGTAATCGCCCCCAATGATTATATTGCTAACACTTTCAGGTTTTCATTGGTAAAGTAGATTGTAACAGAGGCAAAATCAGCGATTAGGAGACGAAGTGTCAGAGTGTAACGATTTACGAGGGTAAGGTGAAAAGTTCTTGGCCTGACACAGAGATGGTGCTGCAATCGGCAAACAATTATGTTTCCCGCTTGGGTGCGTGTGTTATTAGTTCGTATGACTAGTTTCAACTTGTTCGCTCAAATAGTTTGTTTACACGAATTTTTTCAGTAGACTGTTGCATGTTTTTTGTTAAAACGGATAAACTTGAATATCGTGCAGTTATAAAATTCTTCGTTTTGGATGGATTAACCCCCAAGGAAATTCATCCGAAGTTGACAAAAGTTTACGGGGACTCTACTCCTTCCTTTAAACGTGGTCGCACATCCCTCAAAGATCACCCACGTGAAGGACGGCCAAAAACCGCAACCACACCGGAAACCATCAAAAAAGTGCAAGATATCGTGTTGGACGATAGGCGAGTGAGATAGCTGAGGCTGTGGGGATATCGGAAAAAAGGGTACGAAATATCTTGCACGAAGAATTGGGGATGCGAAAGCTCTGCGCAAGATGGGTGCCACATTTGCTGAATGGCGATCAAAAGCAAATGCGCAAACGATTTTCGCAGCAATCTTTGGACCGATTCAACAAGGATCCGACCGATTTTGTGGGGCGATTTGTCACCATGGATGAGACATGGGTCCACCACTACACGCCAGAAACGAAACAGCAGTGCAAGCAGTGGGTGGAAGCCGGTGGTTTGGCGCCAAAGAAAGCGAAGTCGATCACATCTGCCGGAAAGATGGCCAGCGTGTTTTGGGATGAGAAAGGGATTCTGTTAATTTATTATCTTGCAAAAGGCAGAACTATTACAGGCGAATATTACTCCAACCTTTTTGATCAGCTGGATGCCAAAATTCGCGAGAAGAGGCCTGGCTTGAAGAAGAAAAAGATCATCTTTCACCAGGACAACGCACCTGCGTTGACGATGGGAAAACTGCGGGATTTGGGGTATGATTTGCTCGGCCATCCCCCTATTCTCCTGATTTGGCATCCTCAGACTACCATCTGTTCCCAAACTCAAAAAATTTGTTTCTGGGAAGCGCTTCGCATCCAATGAAGAAAAGTAGAAAAATAAAATCACTTTTTAACTGAAAGTCGCAGTCTTTCATTCAGGCCGAGAACTTTTACCTTACCCTTGTAAGATAGCATTAACCTCAATCTAATTTAATGGAGGATGGAAAACAGAGTGGGGTAGACAGTAAAAGCATTGCTTATCTAACTAAAAAAAAATTAAGGGCTTGCCCTTACTAGTGTTTGAGTTTTACCCTCACTGTTTCGTTAAGCGGTTTGGTCATCTATAATTAACGCCATTTTTGTACGTTGAGACTCTTCTTGTAAGCAATTGTTTCTGAGATTTCTGTCTTTGAGTGATGCATAAGTTTTATAAGGAAGAACGTGACCAACTGTGTCAATAGAGATACTAACTGCACAACCAAAATAATTGACGTTGTCGATGTTTTGTGCGAGTGATGTCGATCAGAAGATCCCTATTGCTTTTGATATTCAGAATAAGAATTTCTTTTTGGAGAAAGAGCCGAGCGAAAAGGATTCTTCCATTTGAAGAACAAAAAAGGTGACATAGCCAAACAATTATACGTATAGTTTACTGTTCTATAGGACACGCGGTGCTGGCCAAAATTTCTGGTGAAGTATTTTATGCATATCTATATGATTGCTGGCTATCAAGGGGGTAATATTTTTATTATATCATCTAATGCCGCCAGAAAAGCTTCTTTGAGAAGTGTTGGTGAATTCAAATGACGACTTAGTTAGGAGAAATCATCTTAACATGGGAATATTAATAATTTCAGTACGAAATAACATTCATTTTGAGGAGGGTGTGGTGAAATAGACTGCTTGTTATAAATATTCCCATTTCTTGCAAATTAAAATTTTCGAAGTATTTTGGTTGCTTCTTAATTTTTTTTAAATTTACTATTTCTTTTCTCGAAAAACTTGCAAACCACTATATGTCCCCCCAATTTTAACCAACACCTAGAATGCTTTTTTTTACCACTAGTACTAGAGGTTCATTGTACTACTAATCTGTTCATTTATTCAAGGGCTATCATATTTTCTCTATTTAGAGCATCTACAAAACTGCTTCTTCCCAGAAATAATAATCGAGCCCGAAAGTCAACCCGGTCACTAGCCTAACTTATTGTCTGTTTAATCACAGTATGTCAAGTTCTAAACATTTCTTTGCGCATCCAATATTTTAGCCGACTGCAAATTAGGGCTTTGAGTACTTCAAGCACTGATACAGGTTCACTAAAAGTCAATTTTAAATCCTTTGTTGTCAGTGTATCAGATCTTTGTTTCTGGAGCCCACGTTGGAGGAAGTTTATTGTGGTTTGCAAGGGTCATTAGGTTTTGCAGACGTTCTAGACCAGTTTAGAATTGATCTAGAACATTCATCGTAGCGTTATCTGTTAAAACTAAGGATATTTCTTGAATATTCCGATCCCAATCCCAACGAGGGTTTTATTGCAACACAGCTGGCGTGTTACCACGGTATACTAATATAGCCAGGAACAGGGCTAGCTTACCACTTTCTATTACATTTTAGCCTATAGGAAGTTAATTTTACTTCTGCTGTGATTAAAATTGACTTCTATGGGTACTGTTGAGGTATTTTCCATTGCACCTGTAATACATAGGCATGGAAGTCTTTCAAATTCAGTCAATTCCATTTTAGATTGCAACTATGTTACCTTATATACTAGCAGTGTACAAGGAGTGTAGAATGTTTTACCCAATTATTGCTTTGCAATTATAAGTGTTATACCTATATAGTAGTTTTAACAGTGAGATTTACACTTAGGTTTTCTTTCGAATACCATCTCTCTACAATACTTAGAGTTTTTCATGAAAATTTCAAAATGTAACAGCCTTGCCTTTTTTACTATTAAAAAGATGGTAACACTTTCCTTTGTGGCAACCATCTTTACCGTTTCACCAGATAGGATTGACTGTATTATTTTGTTTTTTCCACATCTTACTTGTATTTGCATTTGTATGGGTTCATACATATTCAAAAGTGTCGGTTCTACGAACAGATGTCAACGAGTTATCCGAGAGATTACATAAGATGTTGTCTTATAGGTATATGTCAATAATCTTTTTACAAGTCTTTGTACTAAATGTTGGTTTCGTTCCTTTGTTCACTATGTCCAAATTATTGAAAACGATAAAATTGAAGAGATACCTACCTTTTCTATTCTTGTTGTTGCTTTTTTATATTGCGTGGTGACCATTGTGGTTGATTGCAGCCATGAACTAAAGGCTTGGAGCCTGTAGTACTGTAACAGTCAGCAGTTCATTTGGTTAAGGTGGATTGAGTTGTATGATTTTTTTTAATTATAAAGTTCTTCCTTGATGATAATACACGCATGGTCCAACTTATCAAGGATTTTGTGATAGTTTCAAAACGAAACACATTTCACCTAAATAACCAAGATTCTCGCATTATACCTAAATTAATATCTTTAAAGACAATTATTTATACAAGGTTTACTTGAACAATATTTAGCATTATCTAGTTTCTCTGAATTCTTCGAGTTCCTGAGGGTTATCTGTGATAGGCTTTGTTTCTTCGGTGAACTCTCATTAATGTCTAGAACCAGAAAAAATCGGGCAATTCGAGAGAATTAAACTGTTACTCCATCCGCCTATAGTTCTGATTTGATTTAATCGTATTACTGTCTGTTCCCATTCATAGATAGCTCGTTTCTAGTCCGAACATTCTTCTCCCAACTTTCAGGAGAGAGATGGGAGGGTGTCTTCAGTTTTTTCATTCCAAAGCACAAGATGGTACCAACAAGCCGTACAAGTAGGCTTATACATGGATTGCAGGCTTGTAGGCTTGCAGGCCTGCAAGCATTTGACTGACAGTCTCTCCAGTCCCGATTTCTCCTAACAATGCATACCTTCAACACAGGTGTTTTGCACGTTCAGACAAGTCTGTCAAAAGACTGGTGGTAAAAGTTGGCTCGTTTTTGGTCAGTTGTGATTCGGCCGTGGATTAAGCAGTTGGAACGATTGCTTTCGGTGTGCCCGCGACAGTGAACTTTAGTGCTGTGTGATAAGACAGAGAAGGAGTGGTTGGTGTTTCTGCCAGCAAAGTTCCATGGGGTTTGGTGGAGGATCTTCGAAAGCTAGGTTCGTTCGAAGTGGTGAGCGTTTTTAAAATTGTCGGTGGTGGGAATAAAGCTACAACGTTTCTGAAATGCCACTTTCAAAACTTATCTGAAATAGTTAACTCCTAAATAATGATAAATTTTCCGTTCTGATTAAACGATGCGTTAGATAGTTATCCGTTCACGGACATTTTATCGTGTAGTGTGGTGCTTCAACGTTTTGTAAATCAACATTCAGTCAGGTACGTAAAATGAAGTCTTCACGCATTTGTTATTTTAGATTGTCGATGAAGAATCTTTTCTGCTCCTGTTGTGGGTTATTTGTTCTTTAGCTATGTTTGCAACAATTTTTATGTTTATTCGGCAGGTGTACTGGTATTCGTATACCTTTGCGCATTTTTTGTAATATTTTTCTATTGTAGAAGAAGTATAGGTTAATTGTAACTCTGCTTACGTTTAACTTTATTTTCCTCTACAGGGTCAGGTTATCAATCTTCCGTATTCTTCTATCTGCATTTTTTTTAAAATTTAATGTTTGTTACTGCCCATCTGAATGTTACATTTCAATATTATTTGGCCTTTATTTATGGCCAGAATTGTTTATCAATTGTGTATTTAAGAAAATTTTGGACTTAAGTTTCTTTTGCTTTAGCATTTTTGCCAAACTTGCCACTCTCAATACTTCAAGCTTGTAACCACATAAAATTTTCTTTGCAATTTTATTTAATTTTTTCATTAAAGAAGTTGTTTTAGATGGCCTTTAGACAAGTAAATTTTTTTCAACAATTCCAAATTAAAGTAGAAATTGTTTAGCAATAATATTTACAATATAAAATTTAAGAAGCAACGATACATTGCAAGTATAATTTTAAACTTCTAAACAATTACTTTCTGCATGCCTCTTGTACGGGTCGTTTACTTTCTGGCCAGATATTGTATTTATTACAAGCGTTATATGCTTTTGTATGATGTATCAGTCGTTATTTAAGTTTATATTCTAGCCAAATTTAAGAGGTAATAAAGAGAGAGATTAACATTAACTAAGAAAAACCAAATGAAAGAGAAATCAACAACCATAATATAGCACAAATATTTTTTAAACTTTATTCGACTAAACAGATAAAAATTCTTACTTTTTTTTTACTGGTGGTAAATTAGAACTACTTTAAGAGTTTTAGAACATCGTTGGAGTAATTATGCTGGGACAATAATTACAGAAATGCCTATTTAGAAATTTATTTCTCTTATTTAAATGTAATGTGTGTTGCATAATCGCCGGCCAAGTAAGTGTTTATTAATGGTACAGCAAAGTGCAGCCGTACATTGGTCGAAGGATGCGACATCTCCGTTATCACCGCGATCTGCGTGGGCTGATAATCCCATTGAACTGTGATAGCATGTACTAAATACTCCCGAAAATCCAACCAACGACCGAATCTGTGATAACTCCGGATCTGCATGCCCTAAGATGTAAGTGCGGCTAGCCGCCCCCGTCTTCTGTAACCTCCAAGCCGAGCGAGGTACACGTCAGTTTTTCTTTTAGAGCGTAGGCCCTCCGCAGCCTTCGAACATTCAGTGCCGGCGCCGTGCCTGCAGAGGTCGAGATGCGTCCACTGGTCTGCACGAGGCTTGCGGTCCTGTCCGTCATCACCTTCGCCTGCCTTTGTGTGGCCATTGGGGGAGCCACAGAAGGGGAGGACCTGTACGAGCTGTTGGGGATCGGCAGGGACGCCGACGTCAAGCAGATTCGGAAGGCTTTCAAGAAGCTGGCCGTCAAGCTGCATCCCGATAAAAATCCGGTATGAATAAAGTGGATTTGACGGTTTTTAAAGAACTGACCGTTCTCGAATTGTGTTTTCCACCCCTTGCCATATTGTATAAATAGACGAAGTTTGAAATTCTGCTTTCGACATTCCATCTCTACCTTGTATCCACTCCTTCCATCTATTTCTTATGTAAACTTTCTGGCATGCATGTAGCAAAAAAATTAATGATTTGATTTTACTTTTGAGTTTATTTACATCACGTCAATACTCTACGGAGAACTTTAAAAATTTATTTCAGGTTGTCTATTGCTTTTCGACAAATTTTGTTGCTATTTTACATTAAGCTGTTTTAGATTTTTATTTGGTTTATTTCTTCACCTTGCTTTGTTGTTGCTTAAGCTTCCTCAATTGGTTTTTCTAGTATTTTCTTTGATAACTGCTTTTTTTATTGGTATTACATATCCCATGTCTCGACAGTTACAATTGTGTCTCCTTAACTTCTCTATTTGATTGATTATATCACACGCTACCTATTTCTTCTGTCAGGATATTTTTTCTCATGCTTTTGCTGTTTTTTGTTCTATTTTTACCAACATATATATCTAGTTGTACAATTCTTTGCTATAATTTTTATTTGATTTCTTCTTTTGCATGAAAATTCTTCTATTTCCCTTATTTTGTAGATTTTGCTTTTTGTTTACAATATCCTATTTGATTTAAATATTTTGCCAATCTTGTAGATTTTTTAAACCTAATCCTATTTTTTGCATCTCTTTCTTGTCCCTTAACACTGTTACATCAACAGGAATTGCTAAAGAAGATGTTTTTTAAATGTTAAAGAACATGCCGGAGGTTTTAGTTGGTTATAACATAGTAAGAGGCGAAACAATTGAAACTACGTAAAAAGGTATCAAACTGATCATTTACTCAGTACAAAGATTGGGCAGACTATCGGCAACTTAAACATAACATTAAAAAAAAATGTAAGGAAAACCCAATAAACAGGATAGACTGAACTCTATCATGCCTTCAGTTCTTTTCTGGAACGTTCTTTCAAGCTTGCCTAGAAGTCGTTTATTGTTTTATTTTTTATTCATTTTTGCGTCTTACCTTAAACTCTGCAAGTGTTCTGCATTTATCTCTATTTTAGGAAATTCTCCTTCAGACATCTATTGACTTGTCACTTTTCTTTTAGTTTTTTGGTCAATATTCTGGAATAAGTATTCTTCTGTATTTGTTTGTAATCCTTAATTCTCTTCTCGAACTTTCAGAATTTTCCTTTGTGCTTACATTTTTTCCAATTCTTCTGGGTTTTGTCATTAACCCTTTGCTTGGAGTTTTAGAAGGTTCTTCAAACTTTCCTCCTAAACTTTTGGTCTGCTCTTCCAAGCGTATTCTAATCCTTGCAGTTGCTTTCTTAAATTTTTGGATTGTTCTTCCATACTCTCTCTTTCGTCTCTCAAGTTTCTGGAATGTTTCTCTCTCAGAGTTCTAGGGAGATGCATCTATATCTGTCTGGGCTCACATCTTTATTAGTCAAGACCGGTTGCAATATTTTCTGGGGGTGACTGACTCTCCTAACTCTTCAAACTCATTTTCTGGCATGCTCTGAGATGATGATTTATTTAAATTGTTTGTCTTGCACGAAACTTTTGACACCAGTTGTATTGAATTCGGTTTTATGGGCGTGATTATTTCACATTTATTTACAATTCACAGGTGGTATTTACTTTGCATTGGGTCTGCAGATAATTAATTTCTTATTTCATCTGACTATAATTGTTGCAACTGTTTTTCTTTCTCTTCTTTATTGGTTCTCATATACTTAAATACCCATATTCTTTCTTTAGGAAGCCTTGAGGCTCCATGTCAGCCCAGTAAGCAGATTATTGAAACCTTCCATAACTGAACCATCATAAACCTTCAGCAGCTCTTCTTTACTGTGCTTGCCTACAGCCATTCCAAGAATCACTCAGCTTCTGAGGGTTGATTACTACAGTATTTTTTTCCTTTCCTTTAGTACTTTCATTTTTTATTGAATCTCTTTATATTTGAAGTCACTTTTTGGTTAAAATATCTTTTTCTTCAAGTTCTTTGAACTTTCGAAAACTGTCAAGATTCTTTCATTTCATTAGACTTTAAGTGTTTACTATGAATAACAATTGTTGATCTTTATATATTTCTCTTTGCCAATTTTTGTTTTTCACCTCTATTTTTCAAATGAAAGGCATGTGTCAGTTATCTGAAATTTACACATAAATCTTATCATACATAAAATCTGTCATCGTTTCTTTTGGTCTATTTTTGCTTATAATCTTGTTACTTATATTTGTAATTTTCAATGATCGCCCATGCCTGTGATTTGACAGAGTCGATCATATTAATTTATAAATTGTTTGACCATGTAAAAGGATAGAAGGGTGCTGTTTTAAAAGCAGTGGAAAAATTGAATAATGGGTTCTTGTATCAGTTGCCATGTTTTATTATACAGTAAGTCTTTGGGCTTTTGCTTTCCAGGAAATTACAAGACAATTCTATGTTTGAGTTGGAAAGTGACGACTGAGCCACATTTTGTTACCACCCCTTAACATGTAAGATTTTCATTCAGTGAAATCCTAACTAGCAGCAGAACAATTGGCTAGGCAGATATTCTGATTTGTTCGTTTCCCATTTCTTCAGTTAGATAGCTCGACATTGTTCTAATCTTGTCAGGAAGAGGTAGTTGGAGCTGCAGGTTGGTTTTAGTTACTTTAGTATGTCTTCTTTGAGTAATTTTTTGTTTTCGTTTTATTTTTAGCTTATCCTTTTATATATCTCCGTTTCCTCTATGATTACTTATTTTTGATGATTTTTTAACTTTTTCATTTCTTCATTCCCTTGTCAGATTTGATTGTCTACCACCACTTTTCTGTATTGTACTGAAGTTTTGCTATGCTTTTGTGTTTGTATCTTGTGATCACCTCATATTTTTGTACCTTCTTTTTTCTTCTGTTAAGCTTCAAAGCGCTAATGCAAACTTTCATCTCTTTGAATTTGTTTTTATTTCTTACATTTATCTTCTCCACTTTTAACTTTGTTACGGTTATTCCATTTATATTTTGTTTTCCTTTGAGTTCATCCTGATTTTCCTATTTTAGTTTCGTTTGTTATAATTGTGATTATTCAGCTATTTCGTTTTTTTTAAATTTCTATTTGTTTTTAGTTTCTTTTTGTCCTTGCATAGTCTTCTTATATTGTTTATCACATCTCTAATTATTTTTAACGTTTCTTTCTTTTATTCTCGTTCTGTTTCTTTGTCTCTCCCTATCATTCTGTTTTTTTTCAATTTTTTTAATGATTTTTAAAATTCACTTTTGTTGTATTATTTTTTAAAATTATATTCAAAGGAGCAAGTTGTTTCTTCCTCAGTACTCATCTAAATAAATTTGGAAAAACAAAGGGAAATTCATGTAATGGCTTGTTGAGTTTGAGTGGTAAATGGTTATCGATAGAGATGAAGATTGTAATAATTTAATGTTGTGCAAAACGAACATGTAAAATTAATTGGAACAATGGCTTTAACAATTTTTATTATTTTATAGTCTGTTAAGCAAGTGCTCATAATAATTTTATAATTTTAAAATTATTGCAGTTTTATTGTCTATCTATTATAGTGTTCACAATCTATTCTTGGATAGTTGACTTAATCAATTTAGTAAGTTTGAAACCCTGATTTCCCTTCTGAATTAGGAAATACAACAATTCGACTTCTTGCTTATCTGTCAGTTGAAGATACTGGGGTTTTAGATTAACCATTTTAATCTACTCAATAGTAGATGTCTAATGAAATCATTGAATTGGATAAATACATTTTTATTAACGCGAATGTTAGCGGTTTCTTATATATTTTTTTAAATTGCAGGATGATCCAGAAGCAGACACCAAATTTGCCAAGCTTGCTAGGGCATATGAAGTTCTGAAAGACCCAGATGCTCGAAAGCAGTATGACCTGTTTGGAGATATTGATGAAAAGAAAGGGCAGAAGGGATACCAAAGCTATACGTATTACCGAGACCAGTTTGGTTTATATGATGATGATCCTATTATTGTTACGCTTACACGCACCGATTTTGGTATCGTAGTTTGTCTGTCTTTTAGCCAGCTCTTATTTCTAGTACACATTTTACAGAATTTAACATCGAGGATGACGGCCAGATATGGTTTGTGAACTTTTATTCCGCAAACTGTCATCATTGCCATGAACTTGCGCCTACATGGCGCAAGCTAGCATCAGAGCTAGAGGGTGTCATTCGAATTGCTGCCGTAAACTGCGAAGAAGATTGGTTGTTGTGTCGCCAGCTGAGTATTGCAGCATACCCGACGCTACTTTTTTATGATACAGATGTAAGAAGTTATGGGCAGAATTAAAGTGATTATTATTTTAATATAATTGCATGTTAGGCCAAGCTATATGAAGGAGAACGATACAAAGGGGCGCGTACATTAGAGCATTTAGAAGAATTTGTTTTATCTCGCCTTACTGCAAAGGAGCAGAGCATTTCTTCCAATGAATGGTACAACAAGGGTTTTCAAAAGCAGCGCTGGCTGTTGTTTTTGTGTGGAGACGCTAGTTCCTGTCCCGAGCCAGAAACCCAGCGCAAACTTGCTGCAATTTTTGTAATTCCTTATATTATTTCTTTGCCGGTTGTTAATTATGCAATTAATGTTGCAGGAAGGTTTAATTGATGTGGGAATAATCACAGATTCTACTTTGTGCAATAGTATATATAATAAGTACCAAGAAACTCCAATAGTGTTTTGGACGCATGCAAAAACGGATGATGCAAAAGAAGATAAATCCACTTCTTATGAAGTTCATGCCATTGAAGCATCCGATTCCAAAGAAGTAACAGAAAAAGTCTTAAATTTGTTGCCACAACCACAGATACTCACAGAGGAAGCGTTTCAGGTACTTTAAAATTTGTTTTACTTGTCTAGTTACAATATTTTTTATTTTGCGCAGGTTGCTCGTACTCAATTGAGATTAGGAGCAGACGTTCCCTGGCTTATTTGCTTCTATCTTGGCACTGCAACTGAACTGAATTTACAGCTAAAACGTCTGCCGATGTGGATGCCACAAATTAATTTAGGTAGGAAATCTGTTCTTTGAAGGATACTTCTGCAAGTATAATCTGATTGTAGGATTAATCCATTGTGGTAAAAGTGCACAGCTCTGCTCTAGCCTTCACGTGTCGCACTATCCATCCTGGGGAGTTCTAAAAGTAGGAGGCGCTTTTGAACTGCACCATGGTAGAGACATTTTGCACGAAATTGTTGCGTTTGCCAGGGAAAGCAGCAAATCAACGAACGTGCATGCTCTGTCTCCAGGAGATTTTTATAACATAATTGACCAAGGTAAAAACTTGCTGGTAGTAGCCGTTTTTACTAACATCCATCATTTCAGGGAGTGCTTGGTTTATCGACTGGTATGCCCCATGGTGCCCTCCTTGCAGGAAATTGATTCCAGAGATAAGGAAAGCAAGCCAGCATTTTACTTCGAATAACATTCAGTTTGGGACGATAGATTGCACAGTTCATGTCAGCTTGTGCTCTAATGAAGGAATCAGGGCATATCCTACTACAAGGTTGTATAATGCCAGTCGCATACATCACTTTAGCGGGGTTCCAAATGAAGAGGGCATTGTTGAGTTTGTCGAAAATATGATAAATCCAATTGGTAATTAATGGGGAAGTGTAATTGAAAGTGAATTAATGGGAGCTTTATTTTTAGTGATAAGTTTAGATAAGGAGTCGTTTGCCCAATTAGCTAAGAAACCAAAGGATGAGCTGTGGATTGTAGATTATTATGCACCATGGTGTGGCCCTTGTCAGAGGCTGTTGCCCCAATGGCATTCGTTAGCAAAACAGGTAGTTTATTTGTTTTTGGCTGTTTATTTCCAATGTTTTACGAAGTTTGTTTACAGGTCTCTCATATTAACACCATTAAAGTTGCACAAGTTGATTGCTTGGAGAATGGGGAGTTGTGTACGGAACAAAATGTTAGAAACTACCCAACAGTACGTTTGTATCCTCTTGGAAGCGAGGGCTTGAATACAGTTGCGTGAGTAATTTGAACATTAATAATTTATTGTAGAATCAATTTTTTAGTGAAATGCTTTCTTGTAATTGTAGTAATAAAATATTTAATTTTAATCACTTGAGATTGGAATGAGAAATATCATGAGAGTGGTCTGTTATTGTAAAGTTTAGTTTATTCAATTTTGTTTATGTCGGAGAAAGGAGCCGGCGAGTTTATGAATGTAGAACTGCATTGTACTGATTCTCGTACTATACAGTAGTGATTTTGATTACATTGAGATATTTGCTTTATTTCTCTTTGACACATTTTCACCACTTGAATTTGTAAGCATTTGGATAGTTCATTAATTTTACTTTTGGTTAATTGGCAGGCTCTAGCTCACTTTGGATCACTGTTTTCACATTAAGTTAATTTTGTCATACTTGAAAGACTCTTCACATGTTTAGATCGGTTGAGATTTTTGGGATACAAATTCAAGGCAATTAAAATGCAATGTTTGCGCTAATGCAGGGCTGTATTCAGATCACAGAATATGAGTTCAATAGAATTTGGCCACAAGAAAAGGGACTAATAGACAAATTTGCCTATAACTTACATTGTTCCTATCTCACCTTGTTCAACTTAATTTTAGGAATTTTACTCATATTACATCTAAAATTAAAGCAGTCAATGGCTGCAGGTTATCCTGAAAATGAGTAAGATATCTGTTTTCCAATAATAGATGTAGTAGTCAATAATAGCTAGCCGATTAATTTTGGCTTAATTTCTAATTTTTGCTTGGAGAATGTTGTGAGATAGTTGTAGTGACAAACATAAGCAACACCGGTATAGTTCATGTTTCTGAATATTCTGTTATATTGTTAGTAAAATATATAAAAACCTTTGAGATATGATGGTGCTGAAGAAGATATTAAAAGCAAGATTACTTGAATGAATATTAAATGAGGAAATATTAGAAAGAATATAAAAAAAAGTCAATGAAAGAAGTAAGGCAAGAGAAAAGATAAATTAATAGGACATATCCTTAGAGGTTCTGGTGTACTAGAAATGGCAATAATGAAAAAGAGTCTTAGTTATAAGAAGAATCAAAGAAGATAATCAAAATATTTGCAGGCAAACATTTTTGACGTAGTTTACCTACAGTATAAATAGTAGGTACATTGAAACTAGTTCTTTTATGTTAGGTGGAATGAGTTATGGTCATGGATCAAGGATTAGCATAAGGTGGAACATGTGAGTGTTTTGTATTGAAAATTTGATTCTTTGCGCTTTTTTCATTGGTGAATTGTTTACCTGAAAATAATGTGAAGTATAAAACCTATGATCCACAGTATTCTGAAGATAGTAGTGCAGTGATCTATTGTGAAAACAGTACCATTCTTCAAATAGTATAGAAGTAGTTGTTTTGGACCAATATTAGTATGACTAACTCTAATGGGATCATTACTTTATGTTGATTTTTAAACAAACAAAATTTTACTTATTTAATTTAACCACAACTAACCAGTTTCTTCTGCTACAATTTTCCAGTGTTACATTTTATTAATGGTGTCTTACCTGAATCATCAAATATTATTTTTGTTTACAGCTGCTTGAAAGGGTACATCTGTTGGTAATCCAAACCATTCTTGTAAATTTTTCATCCAGGATGTTCTTTCCCCAAACCTCCATTGCTGTCAATGTTCCCTTGAATAATTATATATAGTACCATTGCTTGGGCGTTTCATAACGTTAATGAAGTACAGCAACTTTTTCTTTGTTAATTTGGTTTAAAACCTTGTACATTTTATGTGGTTACTTCAGCTGAAGTTCAGTTTTTATTATACAAGCTTCCAAGATAATGATCTTTCTTCTTCTCCATTTACTTGATGTATGTTTGCTTATGATCATATATTTTGCTTTTTTAAGGCTTAAGCCTTAGCATTTCTATAACATGGTTAAGTAGAAGCTGTCAGACAAAAGTTTGGTATCATTGGCATAATGCAAATTGTTTATCTTTATGCTACCCTTTAAATTATTTACTGTTTCATTGAAGGCATCTGAGGCCTGTAGCTTTCCTTACTTTGTTTAATTGTATTCTCAACTTTTTGTATGGCTGTGGATGGTCCTGTTAATTCTTCTTGGATATTGTTTTGTTTGATTCTGATATTGGCAAGCAACTGACTTGGTATTCCTTTCATTGGTGTACATAGTTTCTGTTTTGAGTTTGGTTATCACTTTGCCTTTTTTATTCAATAACTTATCAGTTATTTTATTTTTCCCACATTCTGTTATATCTTTGACTTTTTTATGTCGGTTTTCATCTTTTTCCAGTTGTCTGCGTTTTTTTTGTAAGCCATCCCTTAGAAGGAGAGTTTTTACCACAGTTATAATGTTCCCAAAATATAAGAATGATAAGTACTGATATAGACGAAAGGTAGGGTTTGGGCATGACTTTCTTAGTTTGTTAGGAGATGAGGGGAACCATGAGATAGGATTGTTAGTCCTCTATCAAGATTGTAGAGTATCTACCATCTATTCAATGGAGAAATAATCTTTTATAATCTCATTTCATATTCATGGCCATAAGATCTTAAAGTTTCTGTTGTAAGCAATATTGCCATTGATGTTAGAAACAGTGCCAGTATTTTATTAGCACCTTGTTGACATATCTCATGGCAGGGCATTCTTGCAATACCTTTAGAAATTGTGTGACATTATGTCTGGTGATTAGGGTAGCTAATGTCAAAATTCTAGGTCATTTTGTACAACATGTCTAAACTGTCAGCATGAAAATTGTTGATTTAGATATCTTCAGACAACAATTGTCAATTTTATTTTTTTTAACTACCAAACAATCATTATTGCAAGCAGTTTATGCCTTTGACAGCCTTTCTTTAAGAAATAGTACAGAACTAGTAGATTTGAAGAATCTGAGACCTATTCAATAATGACTTTTTCTGTTCTTCAAATAGATTGTAGTCTCATTGCTAAAGACAGAATAATTGGAAACATTTTGTTTTATCTTGCATTGCCATATAGAAGCCTTTTTATATAGTATGGTCATTGAGAGTCGTTGCATGGAGTAACCATAATATATGTATAGAAATATACCATTAACCACTCGTGCAGAACACACCATACAGTGGTCCACGGCATTTGTAATTTAGAGGAGTCATTACAAAGACCTGAGCAACATTTTCCTCAAGCTCCTGAAGCCTGTGCTCAGGTGGATGCCGGTGTAGATCGTTTTTGCACCATAACCAGAATTCTATTAAACAAAATACTTATGAGAAGCATAATAATGGATCATTCGGAACTGTAAAGTTTTTTTAATCACCCTGTATTATAGTTAGTAATTACGTAACTAAGATAAATAAATTCTGTTTATTTCAAATTCTTGACGTTCCACAATTTGCAAAATTAAATTTTAAGTGTTTTTAAATTATGTATAAATTTTTTGTTACAGGATCTACAATGGACATTTCGAAGCTCTATCCATAAAGGAGTGGTTATTGGACTTTCTGCCATCACCAGTTAAACGGTTGACTCCAGAAAGGTTCAAGGAAGAAGTTTTTGTGCGGCACAAGCATAAGCCGTACCTGCCGTGGTTGGTTGACTTTTATGCTCCATGGTGCGGGCATTGCACGACGTTTGAACCTGAGTTTTTAATAGCTGCTGAGGTAAATGGTTTGCACATCATGTGCCAGTGAATTTTAGCGAGCGTATATTTTTTAGAAATTGAAAGGGACAGTGCGCAGTGCCAAGCTTGATTGTGAAAGATACAAAGCTTACTGTAGAGAACTGAACATTAGAAGTTACCCTACTGTGATTTTATATCTAACTCCGGAGAAGGTGGAGGAAATTACGTCGCAAGTCGCGCCTGCTGTTGTGGAAGACGTGAACAGGATATTGGCACGGCAACGGATTCGGGATGAATTATAATCATCTGGCTCTTAGTAGGTTTTAACTGACCCACAGAAGATGTGTGCGCTTCCTGTTCATGGCAGAAGGCAGGGCAAGCTGTTGCTGGACTTGGATTACTTTGTGCACATGATTCAGCAAATGCTAGTGATGATAGTGCACACTATTTACCAATCAAATTAAGAACTGCTTTGATTAAATGTAATTTGACTCAAAACAGTATTGTTCATAATAATACAACAATAATAGCTTACTTATTTCAAGTATTATGCCCTTACTATTAACACTTACTGCCATTTTCTTGCATAGATTTTAAAACTAGGATTAAGTTACTTTATTCCACTTCAAATAGTGAATTAATGCCAAAAATATAAATATTTATTATGTACAAGTTTTACTCGTAGAATTATGCAGTTTATTATCTATTATAAGAGATCTGCATATCATCATTAGATAGAATTTGTAGGAAATTTTTAAAAAATGCTGATTACACTTACAATTAGTGTATTTGTATATAAAACGTTTTTAATAAACAAAATTATTATTTAGTTAGACCACTAATATTTTTACACTAATAAATTAAACTTGATATTACATATGTACATTTATTCTTCCCTGCTTCAAGCTAAAAAGGTTGAGCAGCCGACCGAGGATGCCGCTCAGTTGGAACACCTTGAGCTTGTTATTAATAATCTGCAAAATTAAACGTCCACAATTGCTGCAGTGTTGGCTGATAGGTTGCCACTTACGCCTACTATTTGACGAGAGATTCCTGGTTCAAGGTCGGGCCACAACATATCGAGAGCTTCTGGGGTGACATTTGATATTACTTCATTGAAGAGCGTTCCTAGTTCTGTTCCGTTCATGAGGTTGGAGAAATTGTTCTGAAACAAATTTATTAGTAATTGACTTTATTTCAAACCATCAACTCCTTACCCTCCCCTCCCTCAATTATTAGAAAGTTGATTTTTTTTATTTATAGGAAAGTTTTATCTGAATGTAATTTTGCTTTGAGGTTTGTTGCAATATTAATTGCTGTACAGCAAGCGAATGTGTGTTCTATTTATCTTTCAACTTATAATGCATCAAATCATATTTTCAACGAACTTAAAAAGTTCGTTACTGAATTCTATGTCTGTCGGTCTGTCTGTCACTGTCACAAAATTATGAATTTTTTAAAATTTTAAAATGGATTCTTATAGGAAATTTTACGCTGATTTCAAAATCGAAATCAAAAAGTTTCTATCTCGAATAGTTTTCGAGATATTCGACTTCGAATTTCGGGAAAATGTAGACATTGCGATTTTATGAGTAATTCTTAAAGAAAATTTTACGCTGATTTTAATAATGAAATCGAAAAAATTGTATGTCGAATAGTTTTCGAGATATTCGACTTCGAATTTCGAGAAAATTTTCGACATTACGATTTTAAATGTGATTCTTATAGGAAATTTTACGCTGAATTCGAAAATGAAAAAATTCTATGTCGAATAATTTTCCAGATATCGAAAGGTTTTTTTAAGTTCGTTCTGGGATTGCTTACAGAGCAATCTCTTCGCCGGCCTCATGCTTTTCCTTAGATTGCCTAGGCCTATTTTTTTAAGTCGGGGATATGATGGCGCGTATTACTCTGATGACAATAGTTTTATCTTTTGGTCATAAACACCCATATTATCACTAATAGCTATTTTGTTGAGAAACCTCTGAATTTACAGCAAACGTCATTTGTATGATTTTTGGCTCCAATTCACGAAGGTCATTTTTTGATCACAGATTTCGTTGGCTCATTTTTCAATGACTCATTCAGTTGTAAATTTAATTGATTTCAAGGTTACCTTTTAAAGTTTTCTGTATATTCCTAAACTAGGAAAACCAGTCAATTTGCTGATTTTTTCAACAAAGTGAAACTTTGACAACACTGCCGTAATCTGGCTATTTCTGTTGTACTTGTGAACAGATGTGCTAGGCGTTTATTATAGCAATATTTGTGCTTTTTAATCTCTCATCTTTTGAGTATAAAGAATGTAATGTTGTTCTTAGTTAGCTGTAATAAATTAAATTTTTGCTCATTCATCTTGGGAAGTATCTAGAAGAGAAAATATAAAGGTTGTCTCCCTCCATATGTGAAGTTCTCAGAGGACGTAACCAAGCTCTATTTTTTAGCCAGAAAGATGTTGAGCATGATAAAAAATGCATTAGAGGCAATGCCATAAAATCTAACCTTATGTTGTAGTAGATGGCTCATCCATACCATGGGGGGCGTCCTCAACATTGTAGTTGTAAATACTTTATCCTAACATTTTTTGAGTTTTGTGTTGTTGAACTTCTTTACATTGACATTGTCGCCTTTGCATTTCTCTTTTTCATGAAAGTGATAGTTTAATTTGTCATCTATTTAACAAAGTTTTAACTATGTTACCCCCTCTTCAATATTTTTTTCAGATTTATATTTAATACCATGTTCAAAGAGTTGATTTAAAATATCAGATCACACAGTTTGTTTTACATTTTCATTAACTCTTATTATTTTCTTTTTTTTAAGTTCTTCTGATTTAACTGTGAACTTGGTTTGTAATAAGATTTTATAATAGTCATAGAGGAAGGATTATGTACTTCTATTGAGTTTATGAAATGAAACCATAAGGATCTACATAATAGTTGTTATGGGTATCTTTTCTAAAAATCTAAAGATTGTGTGTCTTTTTTCTTTAGGAATTGATCTCCTCGAAAAACTTTGGATTAATTGAAAATTAGTTTGTTCATACTTTTTGAACTGTGCTACACATTTTTCAGGCGTTCAGTGGAAACGTTTCAGAAGACTGCAGACATTGACAAAAGTTTGTGATACCACTGGAGATGATTTGGACTAAAAAGTTTTGCGAGTGTCACTTAGTAAGATGAGTGTAGAGTATATAGTTAAAGGATACATTTGAATTAAATATCTCGATTAACTGCCACCTTCTAGAGATCCAAGAATCTGCTTATTATGGACATATATCAACTTCATTTACTAGAAGTTATAATGTGGGAAAGGATCAGTTGAACCATTTTTTGCAGTTTAATTTATTGCAGTAATTTATCGTGTTATACGTTGTAATAAGGCGGGGCATCCTTTACATCAAAATGGTGAAGTACATGGTGAAAATTAGATTTCCTCAGGGACTCACGTCTGGTGAGTACGGGAACTGGCGATCCCGAGGTGCCCGAGCTGGATCTGCATCATACCCTTGATCAGATTCTTTCTCATTCATGTTTTCTATTTTGTCTTCCTATTATTGTTTTGTTCAATAATAAACAGAAATTGGAGTAAACCCAGAAACCCAGATAATCTTCAATTTTTCCCCAAAAAGATGTGTTACGTTTTTTGTACTATTTGCATAATTGTTCAGCTTCTTTTAGAATATCAATGTGGCAAGAAAATTTACCAATGACGGTTTCATGTGATCTTTAGAATTATTTATATTTAACAAGCTTGAAGGTAGTCTTATGTTTCCTGAAAGGAGATATGGGTAGAACCTTAAACTCGTCTGTTATCATGTCCTATCATGGTCGTGTGTTGAATTAAATGTTTGAACAAATGGAAAACGTGTAGTTTGAAATTTAATGACAAAGGCAATATTTTACTTACTGTGGGTTACAATCGTTATAATTTTGGATTAATTGACAATTTAAGTTATACTCTTCGAGGACGACATTGAGAACTTTTTTATTATCAGTTTTAAAATTTAGAGAATTGCCTATAGCTACATTGTTTCTACAGTGAGTCCCCATTATTAGAAAATTATTCGTATATGTAGTTATTTAAAAAAATTGGGAATATTTGGTAATTGTTACTTACTTGTAGCTTCTTCAGTTTTATGTCAATCTTCATGGCCGATATGTAATAGGGGGGGTCGTGAGTTATGTCGTGCCGAAATTGTGAAATTGTACCGATTGATAACCCCCGCAATTTTAACCTGCAAATTGAACAAGATTAAAATATAATTTTTCGATTATATTGTGTGGTATATCAGTCCTCGGAACAGGTTCATGTAAATTTGTAATGGTTATCTTTGTTGCTGAATAAACTCAATTTTAGCTTCTACAAAGTAATGTGGCCATTGCATTGGTTAAAGTAGAAATTCCGCACGGAAACGATCAGTGATGCTTGGCAAGCTAAACGTGTTTGAAATATTTATACACATTAAGATGTCACCTAGAACGGAAACTATGAAAAGGCCATCTCTTACTCCAACAATAGGAATGATTTACACATATCTGCGACAACAGTTTCTCAATGTTTCTTCCATGGTGTAATGGCCCAATTCACAATGCAAAACTGTCAGTGTTAGTACCGTTTAAATAAACGTGTTTTTTGTTCCCAAGCTGTTAGACTGAACTTGAAGTTTACAAAACTCTTCTACTGCCTCATGCCTTTTTGTTTTTTATTTGCGCGTGTAGGTAGTAGCGGAAGTCTGTTAGTGATGTCATTCAGCTCACTGCAAGTAATGTCTCCTTGGCAATTGTTTGCAAATCAAGGTAAAATTGAATCGGTCGTTTCTATTAACAAAGAGTATTCATTGGCGTCAGTAACTACCGAAGAAACAGCTGAAGAGAGACGTATGATGTTACAAACTAAGGAAGACCTATCGTCTTAGAGACAGTAAATTAAATATAACTGTTAGTTTGTATGTGATTGATGCTGAAATAATGGATTATGGACGTGTGTGAACCATTCTTATGCTATCAGACAGCGTTTGAAGCAAATCGCTCATTAAAATGCTTGATTTTGAAAAAGACAAAATGGTGCTGTTAGTTTTCATCGTTTGGTTCTAGTATGTCTGTCTTTTTGAAGAAATTCTAACAGTATAACTCCTTTGAAGACCAAAAGCATGGAAAGGTGAATTTCTTCAGCGCACAGCTGTCTGAACTTAATAATGTAGGTTGTACAATAAATGAATACACTTGCTAATTTATTTCGCTAGTGACTGATGATCAAGTCCAAATATTTGCATCTGCGTCTTCTCAAACCCATAGCACCATACTGTATCTTATTTGGTTATAACGGATATTTTCATTTACATTTGATGGTAATATCGTACCAATACAATTGCAGAAGTAAATGGAAGGATTTTTACGTTTGTTACAGTTTTGATTTTTCTGTGTACTTATTGTGATAGTGACCGACTTGGAGAGTTTATAAGATGATCAAGTCCAAACATTTGCATCTTGTCAAACCCATAGCACCATACTGTAACTTATTTGGTTATAATAAAGAAACAGTAGACTGTATGAAGTGAATTGGTCCTGAAAACAGTGAAAAATATATAATCCACTAAAAATGTGATGGAAATTGTCTTGAGAAGATGGAAACCATTCTTAGTGAATATTATGCAGCACATTTGGAGTGCACAAGAACATCCAAGCTGAATTAAAGTTTGAAATTTTCTTGCGATCACTATATTTTCTAAACCACCCATTTCCTGATTAGACAAACATTTCTTTCAAATGTATTTGGAGAGACTTGAAGAAATTCAGTTTCGTAAAGGAATCACAAACCTGGAGGAACATCGAGAAAGTATGTTGAGCTTCGGGGGAGTAAATATATAATGTGAAACTCAGATTCTTGATTTAATACCAAATCAAGTTACTCATCAGTTATCCTTGTGTTCATGTACATAGAAGGAATACAATAGAAGTTTCACTAATTGTTGCGTTTTATTTTTCTTTAATGTAAAATGGGTTGCCTATAGAATATAATTTTGTCCATAAACTATTTTTTTATATAAGATGTACTATCAACAATTTCACACCTACCAAAAAGGCCCTTTGCCGTAAACGTCGACCATTTTTGCAATCTGCCCCAGGATCGCGTACTTGCCATTGACATCAATACGAGGGAAAGTGATGTTTAGAGACAACCTGTTTCGCATGTCCCAGTTTACATAATCGACTTTGAATTCCGATAGCCGCCGCACTTCCACCTTAGCTGCATATCCCCGTATTCTGCAGGAATAAGAAAACGCTTTCAGTTTCGTTGCGCCTTAATGCACGTTTCCTAATGAGAAAGTTAAGATTGTAATTATGGTTACTGGACTAATTTTGAAAGTAGCGGCAGAGCTAATAAGAATGATTTGAGGAGCATTAAAATTGCTATTTTAATCGTTTATGCAGAAAACGCGGGCCGCGTGGGATTGTTTACTAACACCGCACGTTATTGCTCTCATGCTTTTATAATGCAAAACTAATTAAATATTTTTTGTTTTTAGGCGCAACCGACGCAGTTGGAAAATTATATTCTTTAATAAGAATATAATACAAATGCTGAATAATCTACATTTTAATTAAAGGGATCGCTTCATCACCATAACTGCGGGACTGGAGAACTAAGAATCCACACGTTACTTGGCAGCAATGGATTTTGCTTCTCAGTTGGAGCCAAACTTAATGGAAAACGTTGAGCCGATTTTCAAGATTAACAAAAAAGATCTTTTCGAAGATTTTTTCCACCAGAAAATGGAAAATCTAAATGACTCACTATGTATGAAGAAATATATCAAATTCTAATAAGAAAAATTTGAGTTTTGTCTTTACCTGTCTATTGTTTAACTTTGTTTTCCGCGCTTAATTAAATATTGATATAGTAAATGTTTTAAAAAACAAGGCATTTTAGGAGAGTGAAAAGCACATATTTACAGTAAAGTAGAATAGAGTTGTAAAGTAAGATAAGTTTTGAAAGGGGACAAGTAGGAATAAGCTCTAAGCTCTAACAATTGATTTACTACAACCTTAACAGATAATTTTCTCCTAGAAAATTGCGTGTCATACAATAGCCATTAATGCGTTTTTTTTATATTTCCCTAAATGACAATGCCCAACCTAATATATTCTGAAGAAATTTCTCCTATGGGGCTTAAGTCTCGACGCTGATTGGCTGGTACTATGTTAGGTATAACTGGGTAATCATATGGTGGATTTAGATGAGAATAAGTGCGTTAGGGCTAAAGTGCGAGCTTTTAGAACTTTCCAGTTTTTGGGTCACGTAAGCTGTTTTACAACTTTGCTTAGTGTTCCTGGAAGCACTTTACCTCTAGACCTTGTCGATGGTCAATTTAAGATAGTGGATTTGCGCAACATAAGTAGCTGTCTCGACCCATGCTAGTGAAAAGTTTAGAGATCAATTTGAGGGTTGCAACTCCGGATTTTGAATAACCTTCTCATTTATTTTTAGTTTTCTTTTGGTTCGATTAGACGAGAATATGGTACGCGGGTTAACTGTATCATTTATTTCTACAAATGTAGATGGCTACTCATCAACTATTGCACTGAAATTATTTATTTATTTTTACACGAGTCGGATCTGCTTGTAAGACACTTGAATTATGTCAAAATGCAACTATTTGTTGATCGCACATCGTATAATGTTTCAACCTTCGCGCGTTACAAGTGTTGCACCAAGTACCTTAAAAACTGTTCCTTAATCTATGGTTGGCAGTGATATCAACCCTAATTTGTGGAGCCGGCCGTTACACTGCCTTCTCCTTAAGGCCGTTCTCTCTTTAAACGGCGATGGCCTCTGTCTACTGGATAATGTGTTGTGCAACGATCTTGGAGTTGTATGTGCACCGTCTTCGCTAAAGAGAGCATGGGGCAATTCTTAGAAAGGTGTTCTTTACCAGTTTTCATTCTAATCAGTTTAAACCACACCAAAACTTTAGTCAGTTTTTTGAAACTCAACTGATTTCAAGCGTTTTAGATCCTTCAACCACAAATTGTGAAGTGCAAAATGATTAATGTGCTACTTAAGGTTGCTAAGGTGGAGATTTTTGGATCTTCTAGTTTTCTCGAAAGGCTACCATGTCTGAACCTGACTAAGCTACCAGAAGCGAAACCTCCTTCTATGACTTTGATGTTATACTGGCCTTACAGTCGGTCTGGATCTTTGTACGAACCCAAGCATAATGCAGGCTGAGGTTTGTCCAGTTGTCTCATAAACGGCAGACCAATAAGCCATAAATTTGGGTCTAGTCTCACTGTTTGTATAGAATATTTTGGAAGAATATATGTATTCACTTATCATCTTATATCTCGGAGAAGTGTCAATTTTAAAATAAATGCTTTTTCAAGAGTATCCTAAAATGAGTGAAAAATTTATGATTCAAAACGCTTTACTTCAAAATAAAGAAATCCATAATAATTTCTGTCGCATACAACTAGTTTCTTCGCACACTTTTTACAATTCTTCTAACAGATTAATTTATTGCAACTTCTATATTTCAAAGAGTTTTTCTAATGTCTTATGTGTTAGGCAGTGTAGGACTTTGGATGTATTTTCTAATAAGGTTCGCAAAGGTTTTAAAGAGAAAATTATTTTCCATTTTCGAATAGTACTATTGTACTGGATTTAGTACCTTGTTTTCTTCTCATAGTGGTTTCTATTTTTAATGCTCTCAGTCCAGCTCTCTCTTACTTACAGGTTACTTCCGGCTCTGTGGAAGCTATAGGTGTGTTAATAATCACTGTAGTTTTTTTATCTTCTTCTCTAGTCGCGAGCGAGTGCTCTAAATTTTTTGGACTTTATCAATAAGGTCTAGTTCTTGCAAATTATTTCTCAATCTTTTGAAAGTTTTCTCCATGTTTGTCTTTGATTCTTTTTTCTTACTTATTTTTAATTTTTGCAATTCTTTGGAGTATTTTTTTAAATTTTGTATTATTCTTCTGCGGCTACTTTCAATTCTCTGAAACTACTGAAAAATTTTCTTACGTTGATCTTTAATTCTTCTCCAAAACTTCTGAAATGTTTCTTCTCGCTGTCTTTTAGTTGCATGCTCAATTTTTTGAACATTCTCTTCATTTGCCTTTGTTTAAGTTCAAACTTTCATGATGTTCTTTGCACCTTTCTTTGATTCTTCTTCCAAATTAAAAAAAGTTTTAGAACAATATCTAGTAAGTTTTAAAGCTTAGGGACTATTGTATTCGTATCTCTAGTACAGGTTTCTTCTTTGTCGTTTGTCATTCTTCTAACTCATTTTCTAGACCCACCACCTCTACTATTTAAACAATTTTTTACCTCTTTAATTTGTGATCAATTTCACTTCTGTTCATATCTATTACAATCAACTAGATTTGACTATTTATTTCAAACTCAAAGAAAGCCCTTGTTGTTGAAACACCTAGTTTTGGGCTTTGGTAGGCAAGCCATGAAAATAAAGTCGGGTTTTGTCATCTACTACGATACTTATCGAGTAGTTCGTGCCATCTGCTCATCGGTAAGGAAACAAACTTCTCACTTGAAGATAATTGTGCAGAATGGCATGAACTACCGATACAGGAATGATTTGTCCAAATGCTCTTCGACGAGGATGAGTGTCTTGATCTCATGTTGAAATTTCCTCTCAAACCGCGTGCAATGTTGCACCTAACTGTGACATTTCTTGGAATCCTATATGAAATGAAACTGTCTCAAGGTGGCATTCCCTTTGTTATTGACACTATTACTACTGTGCATGCTTCAATAAAAATACCCCACGCAAGGCACCGCGCGTTCTCGATTAATCTACTTATGTCACGAACTATAATTAGTTGCGAAGGTGACTCCTGCGCGGCATCACAGTGCAGGTGCAATGATTACCTTCCAATCTTGAGTGACGCGATGTTCACCGATATTTGCTCGATCGTCAGGGGCTCCAGAATCGGTATGCCCAGTTCCGGGATGCCCCTCTGCATGTACTTCCTGAACTCCTCCAGCAACTGGATGACTTTGTCGCGAACGGTGCCGGCTCCGTCCACGATTCTGGATATCGTGGAGGAGAGTATGTGCAGCCCTCCCTGAACGACGCCCGTGACGCCGTGAAGGACATCTGAAAAATTGATTTATTAGCTACGTGCAATTATCCTCCGCTATGAATATAAGTATAGTTTTTTCGTGTCCTTATTAGTTACGTAACGCATAACTAACAAGCAGTGAAATAGTAGCACGGAAAACTATTATGTCATGAGTATTTAATCGTATGATAGTGGAAAATGTTTTACTTATATTTATCTTGGCTATAGTATCTATAGTAGCAAACTTTTATCTTTAGAAGTTTTAAAAAAGTGTAAAATATGATTATTTTCTTGTAGTTAGGTATTAATGACCTTTCGTATTGTACGCGTTTTTGTTTGGACCAGGCATCTATAAAAAAGTTAAAGAACTATACTAAGCAAATATACCTGTTTATTGGCTAATATTACCTTCAGGACAGACAGTATCTGTTCTTTCTATGTGTTTCCGTTTTCATTTCATTTTCAACCTCCCTTAATGAAGGACAGGCTATTGAAGTTGCCTAGTGATGGTTCATCATAATTGTAGTAGCTAAACAGTTAGACTTCTTGTAGAGTTGCACTTAACAACTTTCAAATATAGGACACAGGTAATTTTTGGACAACTTTGAAAGAATGCTTTTTAATTTCATCCAAAAAACTTTGACTATGAGAAAAGGGATCTGCAAAAATAGCGCTGACGTTCTTGAAAGTTCTTATGGGACACTACAACAAATGTAGGTGAGAATGGTTTGATGCAATACAGAAACTATCAAGAAGAGAAATCTTGCATTACGCCTGATTTACGATGACCAAGATTTTAAACTATCCTTGAAGATTAAAGACAAATAAAAAGTAGTCTTTTAATTGACGGAAGTAAAATTCTATACTAGTCTCATCAATCAAGTTTTTGAACTCTATAAAAGTGAGGAAAAAAACTGTCCACTCGTGATCAATGGGTATGGAGTAAATTGACCTGGAATGGAACAGTTAAGGTCTATCTATGGTATTTTTGCCCAGTGCTGTCAAAAATCAAAATTTTGCTTCTTCTTGTAATTTGGTCAAATAGAAAAGCTTGCCTTTTTTGTATTTGGAAATAAAAAATAAGGGTTATCAATGTCGTGATATCCTTAGTTTTCAGGCCTGTAGTTCGCCTTGGATAGTAGTTCAGGAATTTAATCTTTGTCATCCACTGTTAGGAAAGGAAAGATGCACAATGTGTCTCAATGTCGAAAAAATTTCGCTTGGTGTTTGCTATCAAATATTTCTTTTGAACCACTTTTAGATATGTAAAGATGCAGTCCTTTTAAGTCCAAAAACAATCAATCTATCTCTGCAGGCCTCATGACATGGCCCATAAGCTAACTTTAATAGTCGATTTAAAGTTTTTTTTTCAACTTCTTTGGTTTTTTTACTTTGTCATCTATTGTTTACTATATTCCCTTTATTTGCTGAGCCTTCGCTGATCTTCAATTGCTTTCATCTTTTTCGGTACTACGTAGGATTAGGCGTACTTTCTTCCTTTCCAAGTGTGTAAATTATTTTTTCATTTGATAACATTTTTAGATAGTATGATGCTAGTGATAACATCGCGTCAAAGGAACAAGGCCCACATTTTTTAAAATCCGTTTTCACAACTTTAGGAGTTAATTGTTTAACGTAGGTTTTGAAGAGGGCCCAAACATTGCTTTAGTTGTAGTATGTTACCATTTTTTTCTTTTTGAAATATCACAACTCATTCCCCTTTGATTTTAATGATTTCAGGTCAGAAACATCTACCAGTTATTAAATGTGCGTTGAGTTGAGGTACAGTGAGTACAAAATTATCTGACTTTACAAAAAGTAAGAATTCTGCCATAGCCTGTCCTAAGCAAGGAAATGAGGAGGTATAGAGCAGTCACAACCTCTCTAAAAAACCTGAGTTTAACTGGCACGGCTAATAGCATCTAGTAAGGGTCCCTGCCCATGGTACGAATAACAACAATTGGCCAGTAAAGGACCAAGCTCGGTATAACACTAGCAATTTGGATTCAGAGTATGTATATACAACAGAACGCGAGAATAGGAAATTGATATGGATAATGGAATAACCCTAAAGAAAGAAAGGCAAAAACATCATTGAGGTTAGAAGAATGGCAAGGGTCCGAAACAATTACAGAAAATGGATAGAGAATCCATAAGGCATAACTGGGAGACGAGAAAGAATAAAAAGAAGAAGAAGCAACAACTAGTCGCTTGCCAAGTAAGATGAGATTTGTGTTCATTCATTAGATAAGACACAAGTAATGTAGTATCAATACTCTTCAAACACGGCACAAGGATTTTCTACATTACCAAATCGGGATTTAAGTTTTTTACATCTTTCGGTATGGTAAAACACAAATTATGTTCTATTTTTCTGCACCACTCATTATGTTATACCGCTAGAGTTCAATATTTTTAAGAACCATCTAAAAATATTATATACTTCTTCTTTTTTGAACACTCTATTTACGAATATCTTGTTTCATATATCGATCTGTGCAAAGTTAATTTTTTTAGCGTGCTGTTTTGCGATTTTAGGACCAGGTTTTGTAAAGAACACAAAGAATTTTTTTGGAATGGTTTCAGTAACGATATCTTTTCTTCAACATAATCAAGAATGTATTTCGCTATTTCATTAATCTCTTCTTGTTATCGATATTCTTTTAATAGGAAAGTCCTCCGCTTTTATTGCCGGTATCATCTTCTTTATTTCCATTCAGCCAGAAAGTGGTCGTGACATTCGCCGATAGCACACGAACGCTTTGACTAACAGTGTTGTCAAATCTCCGCCTTTCAAGTATCTCTTTTAGTGGTCCAAGAAAGCGATAATTGCAAGACGTTAAATCCGTACTGTAGAGAGTGGCATTCCAGTATACTCCAGAACAAATCTTTAATTTTTTTAATCTAAGGCAATTGTATGAGGGTGGTGTTGTCGTAAAATAGGGTAACTTTTCAAATTACCTATTGAATACTATTTATTCCGACCTTAAAATTAATCAGTGGTTAACCTCAAAAAAGGGGCAAATAATGCGAATATTTTTCTCAGTACATTGGTCATTGGGAGATCTTTATTTTCATCTGTTTTTCGTTCTTCAATTAATTGTTTATGTGTTGTTCTCGAATTGTGTCATACGTCTTCTCAAAATTCTGGTTGATTTCACGCTCTCTATTGCAAAAAAAATTGTAATTCGCAACGGACAATGGTTGCTCTGACACTTTAACACTGAATAAAGTAGCGGTAGCGCGAGGTACTCTACGGGAAGAATTCTCTTCATGCATCTCTAGCTACAACTCTCAGAAGCTCCATCCTTTTCGTTCACATCGCGGCTTACCTCCATGCTACAACAAATTGTCTTTCTCTGCCAGTAGTGACAGCATTTTTTCAACTTTCCAAACAACACAATTGTTAAAGATAGTCAAAGAACTTTTTGAAATTTACAGAATATGTGAAAACATATATACAAGCTGGATAAAAAAAGGAAATTTTGATTGTGTAAACGGTAAATAGTCCTAGGAAGCGGAATCTGGGATATATGGTAGATGAAAAATTACAGCGCCTTTATAAACAAAAAAATTTAATTACGGTCCTCAGTTAATAACCGTGGATCTTCCTAGCTCTTTTGCTTACAGGCCTTTCGACAATACTAAAGGTGTTTTCGAATATTAATATCCGTATTTTATGTCTTTGGAGCATCACTTTTAAAACTCTCCTTAATTGAATGTTGGCCATCTTTATACGCAATATATTATTATTATACTGCACTATAGGAACGATTACTGCTCTTTCCTCGAGCTTTCTTCGAATTGAAGTTTTGGCTACTATTTGTAAAGCATGTGATGATGAAAACTTTTTGGTGCACAATAAGAGTGAATATTAATGTTTTAAATGGATATGATCGTAGAGGTTATTGCAAATTCAACAATTTAAAACTACACTACGATGCTTAGAATACATTTTCACAATCCATACCACAAAACACCAAAACCTGGTATTCACTTTTTTGTCTATTGGATAAACAACAAAAAATATTTTTAGAGTATTGGGTTCTGGATACACTCGTCATCCCAGGTCACTAGAAAGTTCTTGTCGTTGACAAACTTTATTTGAGTGTTTATAATCAAGTCATAAATATAAGTCTAGCTTTAGTCACAAGAGATGTGTAATTTTCAAAACTCATTAAGTACATAGCAACTTCATGGAAATTGAGGTACTGTCTGCTTGTCTATGAAGGTATGGGATACCCAAAGGAAACAAACTATCCTCGTTTAAACGTGGCCGTGCTGAGTAGTATGAGTTGCTGGTACAAGAGTATCCAAACGTAATCACAAAACGTGTCGTGCCATTTGTTCGACGATTAAGACGTAGGGTATTAAAAGAGAGTAAAATATTCTTCACTTGAAGATGGTCCTACGGAATGGAATGGGTTGTTGGCGCAATAAAGTTCAAATCCACTTCTCTATTTGGTGAGAGAGCAATATTCTCCTTCGTGATAGACAAGGATTGGTTGACCAAGACGATTATAACAATTTAGAAGATCGGTCTTCTAGCCTTAGTGTCGACACGCTTCAATTTGTGATAATGTATATTCATATTCTAAATTTAATGATTAATTTTGCCCCTTATCCTAAATTTTGATAGTATGAGAAGGTGGATGACGGATGCCTACGTAACCATTTTATTTATATAAAAATTGAGAAGTAATTAATAATAGATAAAAACATTAGCGTCCTGAGAAGTCTTGGTCCATATTAAAGGGTTTAATCAAAAGTATGTATGAGGATAAACAAGGCAGCGCAATAATTTATTAATACAAAATCAGTTACCGTGAGAAAATAGTTGCGAATAAAAATATTAGTTTAATTAAATGACACATGATTTTTGACTTTTGCAAGGACGTCTAATTAATGCTTACAACTATTGTCGCAATTTTTTAACGGTTGGATGGTCAATGCCAACAATTTTTTCTGCCAAAATAAATGTGTAAGCTATTGTTAGTTTATGTTATACAACTAAGAGGATGCTTTTTGACACGGATGATTTATTTTGAATATTCTATGACCGATATAGCATTTTATAATGCTCCAAAGACTTTTCAGACACTTATTTCTAAAGAGTTTTCTTTTATGATACTTCTTAAACATTTATGAGTACTGAAACTGTTAATGAAAAATCTTGGTGAACGTGGTCATTACCATAAAAGAAGTAATAAGATGCAAGCTAAATATATTGGTACATCTAAAAGTAGTCTGCGAACGAAACATATAGCAATATAAAGTATTCTACAGACTATGATGGAACAATTGTAAGATAAAGTAATGACAAATTTAAATATTGCACTAAATAATGAACAAATAGAAGATAGAAAAAGAAACGAATGGTTAAAGAAAAGAACAAAGGTCAAAGACATAGCGTAGAAAGTTGTACAAACAGAAGTGGATCTGGGCAGGTATTTAGTAAAAACAGAAGAGATATGGACAAATAGATTCTTAAACTGTCAATCTAGACTAGAGAAGAGAAATGTAGGTAGACCATTTAAACACTGAAAAGACGACATAGTAGGAAAACAATGAATAAGGCTAGTAAAAGATCGAGATAGATGGAAGGAAAAAAGGTCTGGTCGTGCTTCGTATTGTTCTTACATCCGAGAATATTGAAAAGGTACGATAGAGTGTAGAAGAGGATTCCGGTACCTCTACTAGCGATCGCTTTCAAGAAATGGTCATTCATCGAAGATCTTTGAGGGCCACATAAAATAAGGACTTCTACCTAAAGCCTAAATCAGTTAACCCAAGATCATTAGCATGGAGATCATCAAAAATATAATGAGTATATTTATGTAGTACCAGAATTTAATGTCTAAGATAAGTGCTTTTTGTTTTGAAAAAATTTGGCTTATTTGGATATAAGCAAAACTGCCATATTTAAGGGGAAGGGAGAAAGAGAGGGAAACCTTCGTGTTACACACAAACGGCCGTTATGTCCACGTTGGCTTATAGCTTGATGCTTATTTTTTTGTAATTTGGCTTGAGAATAGTACCTCAATTTGAAGAAGTTAACTTGAGAAACATATGGTTTCAGCAAGATGCTCCATAGCTCCATAGATGGTGATCGGATTTGATCAAAATATTCACCAAAACCACTGCAAAAACATCACAATTTGTGGATATGTTGCTCAGATGATTTAAACTTCAAAAAATAAAACTTTTTATGTCGATTTTAAAAACGCCTAATTTAGAAAGTAGATTTTTTATTAAGATGTGTGAAATTCTTGTCCCAAAAATACTGCTAAAATGCTAAATGTTAATTTCCTCTATGCCTCCAAAAAGCTGCAGATGTTAGTTTTAAGGATTTAAATTCTTCTTAAATACTGGAAGAATTAGATTTTTAAATTCATCCGTAAAGAGGACAAGGTTGTGGAATGCAGTCACGTAAAGCATGCAATACATGATTTTATAGGAAATTTAACGAACTGTGAGAAGGATTGCTGGATGTCCTGTACAAAAGTTTTCTTTTTTATATAATGATAGGATGAAAAGAATTTTGAGAATGTTGGAAAGTAAAAGGAATAAAGTGAAAATTATATAGTAGCAAATGAGAAAGAAAAGAGAAAAAGGAGAAAAGTTTGAGACGGAAAAAGAGAGGGAGAAGAATGGACAAAAAAAAGTATTTAGGTGAACAGAAAAGGTATTAGCCATGATAAAATAAAGAAGAAGAAATCGTGTAAAATTTAAGTTTCCATGAGGGATATAGGAGGGTTATTAGAACTTTCAATAGAAAATTAGTTGTTGATAGAAAAGATCAAGTGACTTATTTTAAATAAAGTAAAGAATCTTTGATTAGTTAAATTTTCCCATTGCCTTTTTTATTATGGGTGCTAATATAGGTCTGACATGTTATTTGAAAATCCAGTCTGAAAGATTAAGGGTTGGCTCTTAGAATATTAGGCGGACAATTTAATATTTTCAGCTCCTCACTTCATATAATGATAATAGTATATAATTATATATATATATTATATTCATATATCGGCTCTGCTGTATAACCACAATAAAGCGCCATCTGACAGCTTTATAACGCTTTGCAATGTCGTACGATAAGCAACATTTGCGACACTACCCGTTTTAATGTGTTTCAATTAAACAAAAAGTGATTGTGAAGTTTGGGGAGAACACTGTCACCTACAGTACCTGCAAGTATTATTTTCGAGTGTTTAATATTGGAAATTATGATCTACATGACATCAAACGTCCTGGGTAGGACGAAGACGAGAAAGATGAGAAAGTGGAACAACTTTTATAAGGATATGATTGCACACGATCAGTTTCCATGTGTTCACACAATCTCTTGAGGAATATAAGGGCATCCAAAAACCACAGCTATAAACAAGAGTAGGTGTTATCATACTGTTATGTCGTTGTTCTCTAGATTCAGGAAGAAACATTTCTTGTACCAAATTGTTATCTTTAACAAAAAAAAAATGGATTTTCTACAAAGACTCAAAGTACCAGTACTGCACAATATAAATTTATCAACGTTAAACCACTCTCTTGATCCGACGTGAAATTCAGCAACTCCCCGAAAGATGGCGCAAATGCATAGAAAGCAAGGGGAATTATTTCGAAGATAATTTAGTAAAAAGATCGAAAGTTAAGTGTCGTAATTACAGGGAACAACATTACGTATTATTGATTTAAACAATTTTTAAATTAAAATTAAAATCTGTTTTATTTAGGTTTGTGTATTGGATGAGATCTGAAATAAAGATCAGTGACGAGACTGGAATGCGCTGCTGCGTTGTTGCAACGGAACAAGACCTTAGTTTTGAGTATTTCCCAGAGTGCGTAGTATTACCAGTAATAATTTTGCAATTCTCCTAATGGCCAAAAACTGGCGCAGTCATCTTTTCAATGGATGATATGTTACAAGAGTTACAAAAAGCGCTAAGTTCTTCTTAAATACTTGTCAACAGTTTGTGGATGTTAGTCTTTGTTAACTCATGCATTTTTAATCCTTTCTCAACAACCATATCGTGGACTTTGTAGATATTTTTTGGCGTCATAGCTATTTTCGGAACTTTGGAACGTGGCGTGTCTTTCAATGCCTGGATTTGTTTGTCCAAGGTCGAACGATTTAGTAGGAAGAACATGAGTCGCTCAATACGTATGAAAATCTTTATATAAGAGGCAGACTTTTTGACAGCCTACATAGATGTTGCTGTAACGCTTTGTGTGTTATCAAACCACTTAAGTATAACATGGTTAATTGTAGCTTTTGTAGTACTGTAATCTGTGCCCTGTTAAAATGTAGGGATACTTCTAGAACCATTAAAATTAATTAGCAAAACAAGGTAAACTAATGGGTTAATCGAAGTCAAACCTACCCAGATCGTACCAGACCAGGATTGTAAATTAGAACCCTTCCAAACTGCAACATAGAATCGAGAATAATTACATTTGTAAAGGAGCATGTAATTCTTTTAATCGCATTTCCGTACGTGTCAGTACATTTTTTATATAAACGAGTGCTTTATTACCCGCTCTCAAACGAAAATTTTCTATCGCTTGCGGTTCTGGAAATATAATACCTCGGCCGCGCCTGCCGCCAAGCCAGAATTTGTCATTCGGAGGCGTTCGGGTCGGCACGGAAAGGCGCGAACAATTGTGTGACAGCAGCACTCATAATTTTTTTTATATATATAATTATTATATAAACTATGAGTAGGTTAAATTCCTAATTTGAAATAAATTTGTTTTGTCCGTTCTGTCAATAAAAAGCTTCTTTAGGTCATTTATGTCGTTTTTAATCATATGTTATTTTGCTGATAATCTACAAAAGCCATTATTAGATCCGTTTGTTGAATAATTAGCTTGTGAAATTGTGAAACAAATTAAATTTGCAAGTTGTATGAAGTCTGTCTAATAATGCGGTAAATGGTCTGATATATCAATGGTAACATGCGCATACGCAAGGCACTTTAAGAAGTTCCATTTAGCGTGGAGTACACTTGACCGTCAGGGTAAACCCGCTACGGGCAGTCGAACGTAGTTAGTCTGAGAGATAATTTCCTAATGCAATGAAACAACAAGTGAACATTAATTTTTGAGATAAATTGGGGAAAACGACGACGGGGACTCATAAAATATTAGTAAAAGTAAATAATGTGTTTACGACTGGTTGAAACGCGTTTGCAACCGGGAGGAAATTGTGAGGATGAGCCAAGTTCGGGTCTAGCTAGAAACGATCGAAAATGGGGCAAATGCGACTAAGACTATTATTAATCGTGGAGGAATAGAATACTAGCAAGAACCCGAAGTGCACTGTCATTCGCGAAGATTTGGATAGGAGAAAAGTATGCTTCCAGATTGCACTAGCTAGTAGACTGGACATTTTATATTATAAGTGTCCAGTATTTATTTTTTCTCCTCTAATCTGGCGCCAGTGTTCTATTTCTTTCTAAAGAAACTATATCTAGGAGCGGAATTCTCTGCTTAGTTAGTATCGCAAGACTACTAAGATAAAATTCTAGTTCCTTCATGTGCAGGCAATGAAAAAGCGAATGAAATGTTTAAAGTTGACAAGAACCACAAAAACCATCTATTAACATACTACAATACCATAAGTGCCAACACTACGCCTATATCAAAAACTATTGTCGCCTACAACCTAGATGCGTCAACCACACGTGTGATAAACAGTCCCAGAAAATAATTTTTACCAACCTTCTCCACCTTAGTAACAATCCCAAAAGCCCAAGTAATCATAAACAATCTTAAATGTCCAAAATTACAAATAACAGAATGCAGAAGAACTACTTACTTTTTCTTCTAAATGGATCATAACTGTAACAGAGTTGGAACAAAACTCGATTCAGCTCTTCAGATGCTAACCGCAGTAGAACCGACATATTACTCGTACTGGAGAGACTATTAGCCGGATATATTAGACATAGTTGTGGTAGATTTGAGCCATTTTCAGGAATTTCTTGATAAAAACCTTAAATACCCCAATAATTTACAAACTTTAAAGAAAATGGACCAGACAATAACTTGTATTACAACACATATAAAAGAATTATTAAGACAGACCTGCTAACTATAGAACTTCTCCTCTACACATAACCAACAGCTGCATAGAGAATGGTACTAGAAATCTCGATAGAAGAACTTGGTGAGTATAGATTTAAGTTTCAACAAAAGTATATTAATAGTCATGAGCTAGGTGACCTAGAACTATGAAGAATTGCGAAAAAATATTGCAACAGTCGTAATCACCAAGATCCAAGTTTTGCAAATATAGTAATCAGACATAGAACACACCAAATATAGACCAAAAGAAACCAAATTTACTTAAGCACCTAAGCACTGTTTACTTTTCCAACCAACGGACGTATGAGCTAATCCTTTTGTTTTCCAAGCCACGAAAAAGAAAAAACTATTTTAAACCACCAGTCCATTAGTCTTTTAACAATCACAATTTACCATCGGTTGTGATGAAGTTGCGAGATTCCAGCTACAGAGAATTATCGAAACAATAGAAAAGAGATATGAACATAACAAATCCTCAGTTATATTTTTTGTGAACTTAACTCAAGCTTTTGGTTCTGTGTGGTCTGAAGATCACTAACCTTAGAATTCCAGAACGTATGAAGGTTACTTTATTCTCATTTCTTGATAACAAAACATTCGCAATTAAAGTACATGCAACTCTATCATCAACGATACTTTCGACAAAAGTGAAGCGGATATCAGACAAGCCGCTTGACCCGGGGAAGGTATTTTATCTTAAAAATGTTTTTACAATAGAACTTTGCAGTTTTTTTTATCTATTTTTTGCTTTATGATACTTCCTGTAGTTTTTCCTCGCGACTGTCTGTAGAAGCATACCATAATTGTAATTTTCTTAACTACCACTTTTGATAACCCTATATTGGCTACTCACTATTTGATCACCAGTATAGTATATCGGTACCGATATCCATGTTATGGTAAAATATGTTTAAGATAGTTTGGGAGTGTTCTAATTGTATTGCATTCTAAGAACTAGAAAAAAAATTTAACCAAACCATCCCGCTTACTACTACAACCACTCCGATAAAACTGGACATGTAGGAATCTCCATCTTGATAAAACAAAGAATTAAAAACAATGCTGTCTCTAAATTTGAAGATATGCTTTAGGCCACTTCTATTAAAGTGCTTACTTTACCATACGAACTAACTATCGAGGCGATCTACTGTCCTCCTAGACAGACATTAAAAAAGAAGATTTCGAATATTTCCTTCACACTCTGAGGCCCAAATTCATTTTTGGAGGAGACTTTAACAGCAAGTACACCACCAGGAGATTTTGACTGGCTATAACCAAAGGTATAGAGTTGTACAAGGTTATGTAAAATAACATGACTACTTGTCCCGATCTTTTTATTATCAATGCAATATCGGCAAATTATATAGACATCACCGTAAGCTACGACTTAATACCAGGTTATACCGATTATATCAACAATCAGCGCTTGCCTTAATTATAGAGTTTTCCAAAAGACTTCACAACTATAAAACCGTTTGGGAACTTTATCGCTACATCTTACATGAAAGCCTAGATTTAAAACTCCTATTAAAGAATCCAAAAGAAACGGTTAATGCCATCAATCAAACACACTGGCAAAAACTGTAGTCCAATAAGTTACTCCCCATCGATTACAGGAAAACTAATATTTCTGAAGAAGTTAAACAGCTGATTGCCTAAAAATGGAGAGCTAGAACTCAATGGCAAAGAATTCGCCGTCTATAAAACAAAACGAGACTTGATAATCTAAGCAAATCTAAGCAAAACCTAAGAGACGACTCATTCAAAAGTTAGGTATTAAACTTAAATGGATATGATACCTCAATCTAGAGATTCATTAAATTTTCTTTAAAACCTCATATTACATCTTCAGCAGAATGAAAGCTACCCTTACCACTAGAGTAAATTCTAGCACCTCCGACGCCCATACCGCCAGTTATTCCAAAAGACATCAAACTTTACATACAGCCATTAAATTTTAAGAAATCACCAGGGCTGGATCAAATTACATTTCGAATGTTGTGCGAGCTTCTAATAAAGGGAATTGTACTACCAAGCTGCATCTTTAACGCTATACCGAGACTTCAGTATTGGCATACAGAATTCAAAAAAAAAATTGAAATAAGACTCATCCCCAAGCCGGGTAAAGATCCTTATAAGCCTGTTATCGGTGATTTCTCAGCTCCTTGAGAAGCTAGTGCTACGAATCTCGACTCTAAATTCTCAGCAGCAAGTTGGATTAGAGACTACCAATTGGCTTTCGTAGATCGCACTCAATAATCTAACAGTGCCACGGGATCATACTTGTCATAAACAATGCTTCAGAGGAAAAAGCCTACAGTACAGCCTTACTATTGGACGTTAGCTAAGTCTCATATAAAGGAGTTACATACAAAATTCAACAAATCAAGCTATTAGAATTCTATTTAAGTAACCGGAAATTTAAAAGTCGAGTCAACACTACACCCAATCCAACCAAGAGCGCCTCAGAAAAGCGTCTTAGGACTTTTCCTATATCTAATGTTCACCTGTCATCCCCAATTATAGGTACCGCTGAAAACACAATCATACTAGTCTCAATGATGAAAGTATCGCATCACGCCAAGTCCAAATTCGCCTTAACCAACTGGAAGACTGGCTGAAGAAATGGAAAACAAAAATGAATGTAATATTCACCTTGGGAAAAAGGTAGTACCACCAATTTACCTAAACAACATCGAGATACCCCAGTCTACCACTATGAAATACTTGGAACTACATTTTGACAATAAACAAAAAGAAAGAAACAGAACTAAGACCTAATCTTCTGAAACATTATTTAAAAAATAAAAACTTGATTAATATAAATGCATTAAAGCTTCCTGGGGTCTTCAAAAACCGCGGACTCAAGGATTTCTACCCTCTTTCTCTCTCCCTTTTGACGGGCCTGCATATAAGTGGTCTTGTAGGGATCTGAAGAGGTAATCATTTGAAAGAGCAACGTTTGGAGAATAAGCTAGTCGTGACAAATTTCCTAATCAAAGTTGGTGACCGTTTTCAAAAACTTTTTCTTCCATTAGCAGCATAACACTTTTTTGCACCTAATGCGTCACTAACATGCATTATTTGCTGTTGACAATGCGGTAGATTGAAACGACTTATACTGTAGGGCACCCCATTATTATGTACAGAGATAGCTTCGTTGGCGTGAATATTTGGATGTGCGGATCTTCAAAAAAATATATTTATTTCTCAAGTGAAAATCTGGACCAAGAAATCTTTCCTCTTGTTGTCAGCTATAAAAAATCTTCTTTCAAAAGTTGTTCCAGTTTTTTATTTGACTGTCGTTAGCTATCCAGAACGTCCGGCATCATGTAGTTGTAAATTTACACTCTTAAATCGTTGGTGGTACCGTAGATACAACACCTTTTCTTAAAACCGCACAAACCATTTTTCTTAGCTTTATTTCTATTTTTTCATTTGAATTTCAGAAAGAAGGTTGTGCCGCAAATATTGCTTGTCACACGGTATTGCATTTCCTATTGTTTTTTAGGTTATGTTGGTAAAACACGCGGGTTTTGCACTGTGTTGTATAGCTGACAGATGGCGCTTTACTTCGACGAAGGATAAAGAGGGAGAATTAATCTGCCGATATTAAAGTTTTTGTAAAACTATTGCCTCTCATAATTGCAATAATTATTTTTTAAATTATAATATAGGGAATCCTCTTAGGCTAACTTAACTTTTTAAAGTTTAAAAGTCTTAATACAAATAGAAATGTAAATAAAAATCTGGATAATCAGCATAATTAAAAATGACGTCAATAAGCCTGCGACTGTTTGCTTTAATTTACAAAACAAATCCACTCAGATAAAGTTAAATTGTGTACATTATGAGTTGGGAGTACCAGTTTCTTTTAAACAGAATCTATTAGCACGGACTTTCAATAGAAAAACATAGACATGTATATCTTTTAACATCGTTGAATGTTGCTTAAATAAATAAAAATTTGCGTTATCTAGTTGTTCATGGAGAAAAATAAATTTACCTTTATAGTAATGGTCTGTAATTTCAAAAATATTTTCGAAAACGCTTTGCGTATTATTATTATTTATTATTAATCTTACGCAAACTGATAAGAAGATTGTTTAAATAAATAGCTATAAAGTGCAAGTCAGGATTAATTTTATTTTGAAAGAAACACCCTGTATATTTTTGGAATATTGAGAGAACTTGACAGAAATATTTTAAAAAGTTGGTTCATGCATAATTTAGGGCAAAACAAGAAGTTAAAGCAGAAGCGTTAATTATACTTTGAATTTGCCTATTTCAGAGCGATAGCGAAAACAACTTGTTTTTGAATTTACCAGGGTAAATTCATAAGTACATACAAAAGCCGTAAGGTGGCGCTGTTAAAAATATTATCCGAAAATTGAAGGTGAGCTACTTTTTCTGCGCAAAATGCAGCGAATTACCAATATTTGAAAAACTTAAGACCTAGAGAATGTATTGAGGATTAAAAAGGAAAAATTAGCTTGATATATTAAATTTTAGCGTGGTCGTAATAGCATGGGCTCGTTCAAATGAGGCAGTTACAGAAGAATGCATAAAAAGGTACATGGTGTTGCGTTAGAAGTCAAAGAATAAAATTGAGTAAAATAGGTGACATGACAAACATTTAATATTGGTAGTCACAGCGGTCTTTGGAAACGTTGACGATCTTTTTCAATCGCTTTTTGTCTTCTCAAAAACTATTTATTTCATGCGCACATTTAAGTCTTCTTAAGGGTGTTGTCTCCGAACTCCGCCTTAAGTCTTCTCAAAATTTTCAGCGCTTTTAATAATAATCAGCCGCGCTACGGTAGTATGAGGCACTCTATTGGGAGAAATCTCTTTGGACATTTTATTTACAATTCCCAATAACTGCGCTCTTAGTTTAGCTTACGGTATGTAAAAAATAAATTACGGTTTATTTTTTGATTCATTCTCGTATACAGCAAAAATAATACTAACGTTAGTGAAGTAAGAATATTAAATAGCATCAAACGGGCAAAATTAAAAATACGAAGAAAAAAAATGAACGAAAAAGATGTAGATGAAAGAAAGATACCAATGAAGGCGAAAGAAGAGAAAATCATTCAAGGAAAAGCTGGAAATAAAATTTTTGTAATGTCGATACGTAATTTTCTTCTTTACTGAAGTCCAAGGTAATGTTTTAGTTGTAAGTGCAATCTGAACGAGGCGATAAAACGAATTTTATGACCTATAAGTCGGATATCGCCCATAAAAACCTCTATTTGACACGCAAAACCTAGCAATACGACGAATTTAAGAAATTAACCGCAACTTTATTACCCGGTAAAGATAATTTTATAGTAAAAATAATGCCGCCATTGTGTTGCATGAAAGACTGCACGACGATGATGTTTCATCTTATGATCTTAAATTGCGGATGTAGATTTTTAATGAGTAGTGAAAAATTATAATTGTGAGACTGCATTCCACGAGGAAGTGTAGCCTCCGAACAGAAAGGTTAAGACTTCCTGGAGTGACCTGGTCATTATTAAAGATGTTCTCTAGAGGAAATTTAAATTTTCGATTTGACAAATTCCCCGTATGTTAATATGATGAAATATCGAAACCCTCTAGTATGCAAAACGAGAAGTTGTACTAGATATAAGGATAATTATATGGACCAGATGCTTCTATTGGGCCAATTTAAGCCCTAAAGGTTGGTAGGATGTTAAGGTGTTGATAGACTCGACGGGGTTGATTGAGAAGAATATTTTTATAGGGAGTTAATGCATAGAACAAGTTGGAGATTGTTGCCTCAAATGAGGGAGAAATAATAGAAAAAACAATTCAAGGGGGAAATAAAAGTTTCGATTTGCTAAAAGAAGCTCTGCAGAAGGTGCAAAAACTCTCTACTGACACTATTGACTGCAATAGAAAACGTTACGATAGATTATGATGATAATCAGATTAAGTGATGACTTAATCTGATTGACTCGTTATTGAAAGCAAATATTACCTTGATATTCGGTGTGAATGAACAGACGCGTCACTCCTTCACATTTCTAATGGTAGTTTAAGTTGTAGCTAATATGGGATGTTAGATCAAACATATGCACAATATTGGAGCTCGTATCAATTACATGGTGTACAAAAAAATCAATCGTAATATATTTCTTTTGTATTTACCAATTGGTGGTAGGTGCCAGACATCATCGAACAAAAACCAAATTTTTTTTTGCGTAATGTACAGGGTGTTCCCAAAAATAACGATCATACAAGACCTTCACAACATTACATGTTTTTAAAACATAATTAAAGATAAGATCTCTACAATATTGTAGCTTGTATTGCAAGATGTACCAAATTCTCTTCTATAAGGTAATACATATCTTTTAAGTCGCAATAGATAAGAGTATTGTCATTTTTACTAACTGATAGCTTCATTCAACAGAGTCCAAAATGTTCCCCGTGTAATGTACAGGATATTTACAAAAAATGACAGAAAAACAAAGCCTTTGCTACATCGCACCAGTTTTTCTAAATGCATATATAGGGAGTGCGAAAAATTAATCTATTAATGTCTCTGAGCCACAATAAACAGAACATTTTGGATTTTCGTCAGGTGATACAGCATGCGAAACATCACTTGACAAACTCAGAAGTTTTTTGAGTCATATACAGGGTGTTTAACAAAAAAACGGGTCTCTAAAACCAAAAGAGGTAAAAAATGGACTTTTTGTAATTTTAGCGCGTGCCATATTACTTCAAAATAATAGGGAGCAACAGAGGAAAAGGCCGAAATCCAGCTTTTTGATATAAAACGCTAAAGTTTATAGGAAACCATCCTAAAGTATTATTCTAGATAAGATTTTTTTTAAACTGTCGCAAAAGACAGTAGTAAACCAAAAAGCTTTAATTATAAAAAATATAGCCCTTTTTGGTATTTCTCATTTGCACTTACCGATGGTGTTGTTGGTAATTCTAGTGATGACAGTGGTGAACGCCGGAATAATAGGAATCGTAGGATGGGTCGAAAAGCACCCGATCCATAGCAGTCCAAGAGCGATCACTAGTGTCCCTTTCATCGTAGCCGCGACGCGATAGAAGACTACGCAAAACTGCTGTCCATCGGCCGAGGAACCGCCGAGCAGCTTTCAAGTGGTTAAGAACACTTCATCGACCGCATAAACATGGTTTCTCGCGGTAACTAACCAAATCGTCGCCCGTGGTACAGCAAACCCGCGCGGCGGCAGCTCTCTCTTTCCGATTCCTCCAGTGCGCGGTTCTGCATCGTGCAGACCAATTGGTTGACGATCGAGTGCAACTACCAAGGTTAGGACATGTCAGGTGCGGTAAATTACCGCACACTTTTATCAGCTCATTACCATGTTACTTCACTGCAACGCATTTTGCCTTTTATTGATAATTTGCAAAGCAAAAATCTAACTCACCTCGCTTGTGTCATGAGTCACATGTGCTGCGAACTGAATTAGAAAAACTATTGGGTTCGCATCATCCTGTTAAGCAGCTTGTAAATAAAGGAAAGTGAGTTATTTAGAAGGAAGTGTATTTTAACCACAAGCTTTTCTCTTTAACAAATAGAATACTCGTAGTGAGGAATGCGGTGCTTCTAAGGAGATTTTATTATTATTGTTATGTCTGCATATGTGTACCTACAATGATACTTCATTGCGCAATTGGTACGTGCATGCGTATATGGGTTTCCTGCAGACGCAAGGCGTCATTAATATTTATGCAAACAATTAGCTGAGGTTTGTTTATTTTTTACAAAGCATCTGTAAACGCGAGGAAAAACGGAACAGCTGCAGTGCATTAGCTTGATTGCCAGTGAAAGTGGGAGTGCATTGCTTTCCACGTTTGCACGCGCAATGCAACCATTCATTAGATTTACCTCACTTTTGCCATTAAACAGCGCAATGAAGCGCAAGATTAAAAAGCGTCCGCTACGTGCGTTGGTGCGCTGAAAAGTAGGCTAATTGCAGCTGAGGAGGCGCCCTTTTAATTTGTTTACCAAAACGCAACTGCCCAACGTAACGCAACACATTATCTATTGTGCGACTCGCCCATGCAACAATTTCTCTTTGTGACACGCGGTGGGAATGTTAGCGAAGTGTTTTGTGGCGCGTTATGCAATGAGGCTGACATTATGAGAATATTAATTTGTCCCGGACGGCGTATGAAATCTACGAAAAAAAATGTTTTGTGGGTTAGGCAACTAATTATACTTTTCGAGGAAAGGGGTGCAATGGCAATATTTAAAAAAATATTTTTTTATTTTATTACTAGTTGAATTTAGTAGTATTTTTTATATGATTTAAAAAAGGCACTAATTGACTAGTTCCGTTTTTAGGCGACCAGTAGAAATCTGATTAGAGCTCACAAAATTTTCTCTTCCAGCTCGTAGAGCAAATTATTTTAACGTTTTCTCTTTCTACAGTGATTAATAAGACGTGCAAATTTATTTAAACTGCTTATTTATTTTATATACAGGCGATTAGAATCATTCGACACTATTTACGTATTCAAATTTGGTGACACATTTTTATTTCATGTTTTATTCAGGGTTTTCTGTTAACTCTTTGCCCAGAACCTACGTTCACACGTCATTTATGTAATTTTCAAAGAAATACACTTAAGAAACCGAATAGGTTACTAGACTTAGCTCCGCCACCTATTGAGTTTACATGGAAACATTTTCAAGGACTTATCTACTCAGAACGCGTATCTGGTGACTTATGTGTATTTATTCAAGTTAGAAATTGTGTAGCGAATGTTTCCCAATTATTTAATCGTGTCTTTACATTTTTAACATTTTTAAAAATAGTGCATCTGACCGGAAGTGCTGCACAATGAAATGGGTCAGTAGTGCTATTAAATATTTTTGTTTTATTTAAAGATCGGTGGCGGGAATAATATCGGACATCCTTATGTAAGACACACTATTAGTGTAGTTTTCAAAAAAATGGCACAGCTGATAAAATTGTAAAGTGTACACAACAAAATTATTTTTTTAATTGTTTGGACTGAGTGTGAATGTAATAAATTTTATTTAAAACCGCGTGAGAAATATTAAGAAACATTTTAATCTCTTAGGCTTGTAATTGCTTGTTTTACGTAGAAAAATGCGTCACAAAGCGTTACACAGTAATAATCATTCTTATTTGGTTAAAACGTAATAAAACGTGATGCATAAATAACGGTTTAAAGCAAGGAAACTTGGCGAGTGTGTAAATTAAAGGTATATATATATATATATATATATATATATATATATATATATATATATATATATATATATATGATAAGGCATTTTTTGTTTTTAATATGAGAATTATTTATTTAACATCTCAAAGGAAATACAAAATATATGCTTGTATAGTATTTATTCACCTACAGGCCAAGTTCTTTATGCGTCATTGGTATCATTTTTTTGGTTTTAAGTTAAAGAACTTATACCCCTTTCTTCTAAAATGATGACCGAGTGATAAGTGGGCCATTCATAGGAAAAGATGATAATCCGATGGTGCCAAATCCGGACTACAGGCGGGGTGGTGGTAACAATTTGATCACAAAAAAGACTCATAATCTTAACAAGATGACAGAAAATATAAAAACAGGGAGTATCAAAGAAGAAAACAAATGAGGAAAAGAAAATATCAGAAGAAACAGGAAAGTAGAAGAGCGAAGACAACTATATCGAACAGAACAATGTGCTACCGATCAATATAGACAAATAAGAAAAGAGACAAGAGAAATGCTCAGGTAAAGACAGTAGAACAAGATGGTAACAACTGTTATAGAAAAAAAATCTGAAATGCTTGAGAAGGAAGAAGAGATAAACAAATAAGAAGGAAAGAAAAAAATATAGAAGACAATACAGATAATACAAAAATATTACAGTAATAAACGTGGGGTCGGAGGATGTACCACAAATAAAGAACGAGAAAATCCTTTTTACCCCAAAATATCTGAAATGATTAAAGAAGCAAAAGACACAATCATATCGGAGCTGGAACAACTATTCAACTGCTGTTTTGAACAACAAGCCATACTAGACATGTGGAACAACGCGATAATATTGTGTTACCAGGTCGGGCCCGAGCGGTGATATATCGGGCGTCGGGACGCTACGATCGGCAACGCGTGGGGCACGGAAGGCTAAAAAAATCGAAGCGTCTGCTTCAACTTACAATTAGAATTATATTTACAACCTTACAAACCTAACCTACCTTACGCTAACTTAACCTACTTAGCTAATTTACAAGAACTTAACCTACGACTTAATGTATGCGCTGAAACGGGCCGCGACCTAGGTGCAGCAGCGGGGCCGGTGGCGGAACCGGGCAGCGAGCAGCAGGGGTGGTAGCGCAGCTGGGCAGCGTACAGTACGGCCGATGGTGGAGTCGGGTAGCGAGCAGCAGGGGCGGCAGCAGATCCGGGCGGCGGAGCCGGAAAGCGAGCAGCAGGGGCGGCAGCAGATCCGGGCGGCGAGCAGCAGATTCGGGTGGCGAGCAGCAAAAGAAGTCAAAAGGGATTCACCTGGTGACACTTGATGGTTACTTCTTAAGGGGCTGACGACTGAGCGCGAATACTTCGGTTGCTCAGGTTTTAAGGGCTCAGCCGTGTGGCTCAGCAGTGGGGTGTAGAGTTCAGGGTGGAAGCACGCTGAGCGTACTGGGGAATGCAGAGCTTGCCCAGGATTGGTGGACGCCGGGGGCGCCTTTTCTCTGATTGGAAATGCCGTGGCTTGGTGTGTGTTCAGGTCGACTAGAATTCGCGACGCGCGCGAGTCAACAATCGATGTTGCACAAAGTCGGCCTCAGGTAACATTCCTTGATTACAAATTCGGAGGGCTGTGCACACGCTCGTAAAATTAGCCAGTAACATCAGTCCAAGCGAAATCGGGTCCAGGTAACAATTGATATTGTTCAAGAAAAAGGAAAATGTAAGAACTCGGTAAACAATCACGAAAGATAAAACCAAAAACAGATGATAGAATTAGTTTAGCAAAATTTACAAAAACTGCATTCTTCCTATCGCATTAGCAAGACCGCAATGAACCCCCAAGAAGACTATAAGTTCAATATATCTATCGCTACAATGATGATAGCCTTTAACATGGACGGATACACATTCTATGGAAATGCAAATCCGCTGGTTTAAAAAAGAATAAAGTTGCAGATAACCTGGGGAATCTCACTATCACTAATCACAATTTAAAATTAGAAGACACCTTGTTTTATCAACTTCTTACAAAACTAATTGATGGTGAAGGTTTAGTGCTTACCAGGAGCGCTTTCTTTCTAATTTTTTAAGTATTCCATACTCTTTATTTTTTTCACCTTAGTAGTTCAAAAAATATTTCTTTAGCATTCTCTTCTTCTCTAATCCTTTTGCTTTATTAGGGGTTAGATAATGGTTCCTGGTCCCTGCAGCCAGTTTTTTTATTCTTTCCTATCCCTCGCTAGTAGTTTTATTTTTCTACTGTCTTTTTCTTTAATTTGGTCTATCCATTTTCTTCTTGATCTTCCTATTCGTTTTTTGGTGGATTCTCCAACTTCTGGTACTTTTCTTCTGATTCTATTTGGTTCCATTCTCATTATGTGCGCTAACCTATTTAATTGTTTTTTTCTTATTTTTTCTATTATTGGTTCTTGCTTTACTGTTTCTCTAATTTCATTTCTCTAGTCACATTTTGTTCTTCTTGCGATTTTCTTGATTTATTTTGTTTCTATAGCATTTATTTTAATTTCGTCTACTTTCCACGAGCGTACGTTGTAGTTAGTATTGTCATCATATTTGGTGTAATATTTGCTCTATTTGTTACTTCTGTCTCTTTTTTCTCATCTTTCTGTTATATATTTTTCAGGAATTCATATGTCGTTACCTTTTCCAGTGTCTTGTTTTTGCATTTAATTTCTTCGTTGTTTTGGTTATATTTTCGTTTTTAATATAATTTAAATTTTTGTTTTGTTAGAATTTATTTCCATTTTTATGTTTTCTATTTCTTTGATCCATGTGTTAATTAGTTTTGCGTTTTGTTCTTAGTGTTTGCTATTAATATCACGTCATCTACATTTCTCTGAATTTGTCTTAAATTTGATTGTTTATCTTACCCATAATGATAATAAATAGTAAGGGGTTAAGACTATCCCCTTGTTTTATTTCATTTGCACTTTTGCTCTTACTGTTTCTTTGGATTACTATCAAGAAATAAAAATTCAGCGAAGATGAAAGTAACAAATCCGAAATACGATAAAGATATAAAAGTCTGGCCCCATTGGACAAGTCCAATTCAATGAAGATAACAGTTTCACTCTTGGAGTTAATGGGCTGCGTTATTGGGACCTGACTAATTGATTCAGTTCTGAAAACTATTGAAAGTAACAAAGTTGTTTATTCCTGTTTCCATCAATGTTCTTGCTTTGATATTAAGAGAGTTAGATTTGGGAACTTCTGTTTGTAAAATTGTAAGACAAGGTAATGCGGAGCAGTGGTATCATATTCCAGCTTTGTCCATTTTAGTAGATTTACTGGCATTAAAGTGGTGTAAGGGTCCTGCACGATTAAAACAAGTTAACTTTAACAATTAAAAATCAAAAGAACGTATGAAAACCGAAGTTGATACATTTTCACATCGATTTTTTAATTTAGAAATTACTGTTCATGTTTGTGGGACACAGACAACACCAAATAAGAGATAAATTGAAGAAAGATGAGCTGAATTTCATTGGCGAAATTTAGTTAAACCTATTTATTAAATTATTAAAATTAAAGTCTTTCAAGACGATCTTGGAATGGGGGAAATGTGTGTTCCCTATCAACATATGAGAAAGTACAGAATATTTTTAAATATTCCTATTTTCTTCTCCATATTTACCAATTAATCCAATATTTTTATAAAACGTATTGCTTTGTTTTAATTAAACATGTTAATAACAATTTATTGGATCCTGAAAGGAAGAAAAACAATAGGTATTATATCACCTGTAAACGTCACTCCGGTAAGGATTTTGAAATAAATTCAGCTCTATTACTATTACCAAGAATCGAACCGTATTGTTTTTGAACTCTAAATTCTAAATAGATTGGCGTGACTCTTTAAGTGTATTAGAGTTCTTAGACTCGCTATATAAATCTACGTGTTCTTTTGGATGTCACACTATAATTTGTAGTGTAGCGTTTGCGGCTAATACCAGGGTCGAGCGGCGAACATAATGCTTTCATTGCGGATCGTTTGGATCCGCAATGCTTGTACACTGGCGGGGATTCGAACAATGCGGGAATTTCCAGATTTTACCAAATAGTTTCTGTGCTGTGAGAAGGCTCCAGAACAGGTGCTGTTAGTATAAATAGCACGCAGTGAAGTGAACTGTTCTAGTGTGACATAAATTGTGTTATACATACATAGAGTTGTAGAGTACGATTTTAGAATAATAATGCTTGTGTACTGTACATGAATGTCATTAAATAATTCAATTTTCCGTAAGTAAAGTAAATAAGTAGTTTAAATAAATTTAAGCGTGTTATTCACCACTGATGAGAACAAAAGTTTACAATAGTGACAATAGAATTAATTTCATGGGGGTTTAAAATATGACTGTCTAAATTGGAAGAAGCTAGAGCTATTACTATAAGTAAATTTGGCTTCTATTTTACCTTTCTCTCTTGATGGGATGAACAGTGAGGATGTTAAGAAACACATTCTTTGTGCCCTTGTCGATATCTAGTCTTTGTTTTGAATACAGCATTTGACGTTTGTTCTGTTAGCTTTTAAGCAACATTTATAATTATTAAAGGTCGTCTTTTATGATCTTAAAAGATTGAAATGTCCTCGTAGCGAAAGCAAATTTTGGGTGCAGGAGAAGCAGTTACAAATGAAGATCACCAACGCCGTTTAAGAACCAGTACGACTGAGGTAAATATTCGCATTGTTTTTTTATCAACTTTTGGACGACACAAAACCCACATCTAGTCAGAAAAACGCCAGGAAATCATGTAGAAGATCAACTTTGTATTTTTGTATTTTTATGATGCTTTAATAAATACTACAAAATCCAGCCAGTTGCGCTTGGCTGCTATAGAGAATGCAAGTGTTACGAACTTTCTGTAGCAATCGCTACTATTGCTGCCCTCCAACGATTGTGCCAGTCACGCCGTAATGGGCGTGGACGTTATGTTGACATTACGAAATATATAGCAACGATCGTTCGTGCATTTCCGCCTCGAACGCGTTACTCTGGCAAGCAATGCTTCCCACGGTCGTGGACCTGGGACCAGGGGCATCCGCATTGTGCTTTAAAGATATTTGTTTTAATTCACTCTTGTAGATTAAAAGTTATACAAACTACTTTGTTTCTTCAAGCTTTTTGCAATAGTTTGTACTGTTTATCTCCAAGACTGGTTATGCTCATTATGCTTTTTCTATTCATTTTAGTAGTCACAAGTCTGTTGGTCCACCCAAAAGTTGTCACATTGTGTTTGTTGGATTTTTGTCAGTTTATTTGTTAGTTTAAAGTTCTTAGGGTACAGAAGTCATCAAGAGTGCTACCTTAAATTATTCTTGTAGTAGTGTGTACAATGAGGATGGAGATCAAAAAATATAGCTGAATGGTGACAGTGATAATCCTTATGTTGTACAATAGCTGGACGATAAACAGTTTTTTTTTTAAATAATACACTGTTAATATTTAGTTAAAAAAAATTATTGATAAAAAGTTGTAGAAACTTTTTAATCAGTGGAAGTTGCTACAGATTTATCTTCTTAACACCTTTATTGGAGCGGAATTTTCCCCAGATGCTACAGTGTATATGCACAATTCAATACTTTCAGCTTTGATGTGTAGAGATCAAGACTTTCAATTCTTAGTGTTATGTAAAATCTAGACTTATAAAGAAGTTAATGTTTAAACAAACAAAAATGACCGACTTCAGAAATTTGGCCATTCTAGCAACCCTCTCGGGACGCAGCCGCGAGAATTCTAGAATTTAACACGCATGTATTAAGTGTGCACGGGGTTTTTCTAGAAAGTAATTGCGGTGAGACAGAGTTCGCGTTGTTTCAAAGTAATAATTAAGTTGAAATGAATAATCAAAGCTAGCAAAAACCGAGTTTGTGTTTTAATTATAAAAAATTTATTGTGTATTATTTTATTTTGCAATGTGTAATAATATTCTTAAGGACATATTTGTGGAACATTGTGGAACTTACAAATTATTAATTATTTTTTTTTGTTACAACAGTCGTTTTATAATAACAATCTATTACAACTAAGTCTAAGCATAAGACTCCAGCATTGCTACAACATTATCCAGTACTCCCATGGCTAGGTTTAACACTTGGCGAAAGATTCTTAATGCGGTCGTGACGATCACCAATACTATCCTTTGGACTGACCAGTCCTGTAGGCCATTTTTCGAGGTGACCACTTCAGCGTCGGCTTTTCCATTTGCAGGTATTGCTAATATTGCACTTTAAAATAGTTTTCAGGACAAGCTGGACGAATACTCACGCTCTGAGTTGAGAAACTCGATGCACACGAAAATGAGCAGGGCAGCAAAAACAAATGCCGAGAATTTATGCATTTCCAATGCTCAGAGGTCTGATAACATCTGCGAATTAGCTTGCTGCGGCTGTACTTTATTTGTTAATTTCAGAAACGAATTTCGCAACTGTTTGCCCCAATACAATGCATCTGAAAATTGTTTCGCAAACTTTGCCAGCGAATAGGTAAATAGTTGCTATCTGATACTTATTTGCGTCATTGGAATGTACAGTTCGTATATTTAAACCAACAATAAACAATTAAATGTAAATTTTAGTTGTAATATGATCAGGGGCCGAACTGATTTGCTGTTTTCCATTGCATTTTAGCCTGAAAATCCCCTTTGATGCCTCCTGCACTAAAGTATCAAGAGAAGATAGGCTTAGTAGCATTAGTAATATACAGTCAGTCAAATTTCTATAGTTTTGACTACTTTAGCTTATCTTGCCTTGTTTTGCTACACACCCTTCTATACTAGTGTTATACATGTTTACAATGTCCTATAAAAGTAAGTTCTACATTAGCTTCGCATCCAAGATTTTTAAATGTAAAGATCTTAGACTCTTGATTCAGTTGGAGTTGTTTATTAACGAAGCAATTTTTTCTTGGTACAGCATTTTTCCACAATAGTCAAAGTGTTCTGTACAATTCGGAGATTGGTTGTTGTACAACATGTCATTTACCCATCTGCAGATAGGGTTTGTGGCCAGAAGCTCCTACAATATCAAAAAAAACTATTAGTGAATTTTTCTAACAATTTATAGTACCTTTAGTCCTTTTTCCTGAAATTTTAATCAGTTTTTTTTTATTATTTTTGTTATTAATGATGATTGGTTGACGTATGCCTTTGTCTTAGAGAAAAATATTTTTTATACCATAAAGATACTTTCAAGGGGAGTGGAGAGGCAGGCGTGTAAATAGTCGTACCCTCGTAGAGCAGTATTGGAAGCAAATTACGGCCCGTAGCGGGGCTGAGGCCCAAATCGTCCTTAAACAGCCCGCGCGATAGCGAATGGGGGCGGCTACCGATATCAAACCAACCAGTAAATTGCTGAATCGCTCACCTGTAATTGGCTTCGGACTGCTGTTTTCTGCGTTGACTTCCTGGTGACCCCCATATGTCCTGTTGGCTTCGCGCCTGGTTTGCGGGAAAATTATGATGCGACCGCACTTGTCGGAATGCGTTTTAAAAGTGTCGCCGATGGCGTATGCAGGCTCGCAGGCCGAGCGAAAAAAGCCCATCTGCCGTTTTTAGTTTGTGATAGCAAAATGCCCTCCGGCAGACATCACAGGCCACCACACCACAGATAAACACAGACGCTTTAAGGGCGAAAGATCGCCACACCAGGGAGGAAATGTGCCTTGTTAAACTTGCTTTTAGATTCCCGGTTTGGGGAAGTACTTTTGAGGTATTCTTTGGTTTTTTGCACCAATGAGAAAATTGATAAATCTTTGGCTAATATACTCTAAAGTCATGTTTCTTCAGAAGTGCTTCTAACTTCTTGACAAATCTTCCTTAATTAAGAATGGGATAGTATTTATTTATGCTCTTATTCTTTGTCCCTCTTTCTTTAATTGTGGAGTTTTATATAACACTATTTGATATCCTTCAACATGACCCAATAGCTATTATTATTGGACATATATCCACCTCTCACTGTGGGAATTAGTTGTACAGTGCAAATCATGAAATTCAATAAAAGTTTAATTCAATATTTCTAAATTTTTGTTGGTGACGTTGGCTCCAATCCACTTTTCTTGGATTTAGGCATTTCTAAAGTATTTTTAATTTGTATACATGCATGATATCAATAATATCTTTACAAAATTATCTATTAACAGTTGGCTTGTTTTTGTCATTTGTTTTTTTAGAAATAAAATTAAATAAACATTTGATCTTTATAACAGAACTGTTTGAGAAATAAAGTTTTTCTCCTATAAATGCCAAAGACCAAGGCAACTACCTTGCTGGTTTATCAGTTTAATTAAGATAAACTTGAGCAGGCTTCGTAATTGACTTTAAATACGCCGTTCTTTCAGGCTTTTGTTGATTGCTAGAACCAGAGCGCTGCTTTTGGTTTGGTTGCGATTTTTAATGATTAGATGATTTTATTATCTATGCTTCATTATTTTTTTGATACAAAACCCAAATAGTAATCGTTGGTACGCTGTCGTTTTGTTCTAGACCAGGTGAGTTGTATCCAAACATCTCTTTTTGTAAGCGTCTACCACATTTGCTTTGGCTGTTTTGGATTTAGTTTGCCCTTAGCCTTAGGGTACTGAATGTAGAATCGATGTTATAGCGGATTTGCTTCAAGATTACTGATGAATAGATTTGTTCTTCTAGTTTCCTCCACAAAGGAAGATGAAGTTTGGCTTAGGTTTACTTCAATATTTATTGGGTTAGGTGACTTATCTAATTATATCTAATTTGGTTTTATAGATATGCAGTTGCTTCATCAAATACAAAAATAGTTTTGTTTGCTCACTCCGTGTATTTAATGAAAACATTCAGTCCTCACTCGGTATGTAATTAGCAAGTGGTAGTCCTTAAAGACATGAATAAATGAGTAGCTTTTGCAGACCTTTTTCTATTTTAGGGTAAATTTATTTCAATACTTTTGTAAAGGATATACAGGCTGCGAAGATTTTTTGATATTGAGATATTATATGGTTACCTTTTATACATTATAAAATATAAACCGCTGGTGGAAATATACAGGAATTTGCTTACTGGCAAGTACATACAAGTCTAATAATTTTAGATATTTGGACCGATTATCTAATAAATGTGTCTATGTGGAATTGCTTAAAACAAACTGCAATATTATGTTTTATTATTTTAATAAATATATAGAGTCTAATATGTATAAGTGTACCATTTTTAAATTTCTGAACACAAGATTTGTACTCTTAACGAATTTCGTCGTGTAGACATGTGCAGCCAATATAATGCCTTCCAGGAATGTAACCGCGCACTTGCGAGGATTCGAACAATGGGAAATTGCCAGATGCTACTAGTAACTTCGCCTAAATTCTGGCACCGGTTTTGAGTTGCTTAAATATCACGCAGCCAGGCAGCCTAGGAAAGGTAAAGTACCGGAAGCGAAAACGTTCTGAGTGCAACATAATAGTGTTAAATAACTTTGATTGCCTCTTAGTAGTTTTAGTAAATTTGCATGTGTTATTCACCACTGTGGAGAGTAGAAGCCTTACGGCAACAAAAACCTTCTAAGCGTCAAAAATAAAAGACTTTCTATTTATGTTATATTAAGTAATTACTTAATACAAATTACAGAATTAGAAAAAGTCGGTGGCTATAATTACAATTATATAGTCGGAGAAGCATTAGAAGAACCTTCGATGAATCTATCGATTTGGTCTCCTATACCGTTGACAACGCCCAACACTGTTCTCGCAACAGCACCAATGATGTTAACGATGGCTTTTGCCAGTCTCAAAGGAATGGCAAGTAGCTTTCCGAGCAGTGATTTTAGGAATCCCCCGATGCCACCGTTGAGCCGACCATTCCCCTCTACTGAAATCAAGTCCTGATCATCCGCTTCTCGGCGAATTCTGGATAAAGGCAGCGAGACGTCTGCTCGAAGCGAGTCTAGTTCATTTTGAATTTTGCGTCCAAGGGCACTCTCCAAGAACGAAGCTGCAAAATTTAGCCACAAATTAGATCAAAACGAAGGTTTTTGTACTAACGGTACTTACTGTCTGCTCGCGAAGAAGCGAGTAGTCCCAAAAGCAAGGCGGGGAGGGTTACAAAGACAATACTGAACTTCATTCTGTGGATCGGTAAGAGGCACTCGAGAACAAGGTATAAAAATATGCGGCGTAATGTATTTATATGCATACCTTCTTGATTTACAGTGTTTTAAACTCACAAACGTAATTTCATTGTAAATATATCATAAACGTAGCATTGTATTTTGTAGTTCTAAGACTTGCAAAGCCTGTAATTCGCTCGTTAACTTAATGATATTTGAATAAGGGCCATAAAGTGTTTCTTATCTAACCGCCTTCAATAGGAGTGCTATTACTTACGATGTTATTTTATGATAATTATCAAGTGTCTTTTTGTATGAGATATGAATTTGCTGGTCATGATTCTTTTACTCTCACACAAGAAATTATAATCTGTCATAAAGGATTCTTCCGTTTTATAAGTTGCTTCATTTAGCTTGTGAGTGTGCATTTTCGGTATGATAAAGCAGCATAGGTTATACAAATGTTTGGTCAGGCATAAAATTAATATAACAAAGTTGTGTATGTATAGGAGGCAGATAAAATAATCAAACTGCTAGCATAGCTGGTTTTGCATATAATCCAAACTTCAAATGGCTGACAAAAACGTTCTTAATCATTTGTCGAGACTTTGTGTGTAAACATTTCCCTGTTATCAAACGAAAATCACCTCAAGTGACTTGAAGAGTGACTAGTCAAAACTTTTCAACAGACTTTTTGCAACTGTTTTTGTTCACTCACTCTCTAGTTGTTTCACCATACTCTAGATTTTGAGGACCAACGCGTTGAATTCAACATTTAGACCACCACCAGTTCCTTGGTACGTAACGACATTTTGAATTGTACGTCGTAAAAGCCAATTACAATTTTTTTGGTTCCACAAAGATCGTTATAATTATTTTCTTCAAGTCTAACTATCTTGTCTTAATGAACTTAACTATTTTCTCTTGTTCGTCTCATATTCGCTAATAATACCAGTCATTATCTGACTCGATGGTAGGTTGGTATCAGATTTTCCATTATTGTAGCAAAATAATTCAAACAGACGTAGACATAGAGGTAGACCTATAGTTAGAAATAGACATATAAATGAAGGTAGACTCAAATGTAGATGCAGAGGTAAATATAGACAGATATACAAATGCAAACAAACAGGTAGACGTATATGTAGAGGCAGACCTAGACTTATAAGTAGACTTAAACATATAAGTAAACGTACACGTATATTTAGTAGTAGATATGTAGGTAGAGATAGACGTGTAGGTAAAGATAGACGTATAGACTTTAGATGTGCAGGTATGCAAACGTATAGATAAAGGTCAATTTTAATGTTGACGTATAGGTGGATATAGATGTGTAGCTAAACGCAGACGTACACGTAAACGTATAGGTAAAGATAAATGTACAAGCAGATGTTAAGATAAAGTTAGACGCAGACGTATAGTTAAACGTAAACACATGCTTAGAAATAAATGCAAAGGTATAGATAGAGGTAGACGTAGGCCTAGAAGTAGAGGTCAATGTAGATGTAGACGTAGGAAGAGGTGGATGAGACATACAGGGATTATGCTCTGTTGGTCAAAAAATAGTAGCTTTAGGGATTTTACAACATACTTTTACCATTATAACAATGTCTTCCGTAAACAATAAATGATAAGATGTAATAATTTTGTGCAGCTTTGTAATGTAATTTTCTTTTGATGGTAGTGTTTTTTATATGCATTATGAGTTGCCAAATAGAGGCAGAGTGGTTAGTGTCAGGCGTTCAGTAAGCCTTCGGTTCGACTCTCGAAATGTTTTTGTAATTTTAGAATTGAACATATTGGATTTCTGCTCTATGGGTTAGAATAATAAGACTCCACATAATAATTTTGCGTACTGTGTATGGCCGTGAGCTACTTCACCCCTACAAATGTGCTGGTAACATTGTTTAGGGTAAAGGAACTACCAATAAGGTTATAATAGATATACTAGCTAAGGTTTATTATCTATGTCAAGTCATTAACAACATTTAAAATTCAAATGCTGTTTGTCTGTCCGATTTATGACTTATAGCAAGCTTTATATGGCTGCAGAGTAGATTACATTTGCAGTAAAAGTAGAGCCAGTTGCAGATAAAGATTTAAAAAGGCGATATTGTCATCTTTTGTATCTAAGGTTTTTTTTCTTCTAGAAACCGCGATGTTAGAATTTAGATGAATCTTAAGACGCTTTTATCCTGGCAAAGGCTTATATAGTGGCTTGTAGATGGTTAGTATCTCTTCAAGATACCAAGAAAGGTGTCAACGTCTTCAGTGTACAGCATTTAAGTCGGAGACGAGGTCGAGGAGGATGGTGGCTGCAAAAATGTGAAGGTGATCACATTTCGAAATTGTTGGTCATGGTTGGTGACGCGTCTGAGGTAAAAGGTTCTCTGGTTCATACCAGGGTGACTACGAGCTTATTTTGCTCGTTCTTATTCGTGACCAATCGCCCGAATGGTGACTTGTGGCTCGCTCAATTACTTATATACTAACTGTTTGGTTTTGTTTTCCATTACTATCTTTGAAAACTACTCTGTTTTTATTATACTTGACTCTTGACTAACAATGTGTGCACATAAAACATACAAAAAGAAAGTTTGATCTTTTGGTTTTTAAGGTTGTAACAATATGCTTGGGGACGTACTCAGCTGTTTAGAGACTACCGTGGAGGTACCAGGACGTTTCCCTATCAGCAGCAGCTGACATTAGAACGTTCACTTCAGCTTAGGTTGCCAGGTCTGTTGGGCAAATTTACCAACTCTTATTAGTACAACTTCTTTCAGACTCTTGGGACATTCTCGCACAAATAAAACATCATTGTTTTCCGACATGGGGCCGCTTATGTTCATTGTTCTAGTTAACCAACTATTACACGAGATCCTTGACGATGTTCTTTTCTTGACCTGCACCGGCTTCCTCTAGTTGCTTCATTTACGTCTTCCCCATTTTCTTGATTTCGGTCGTAATAGCTTCACTATTGCACCACCGACGAGATCCAAAACTGATTTACGAGACTGAAGACTTGTTCATTAATACTTATTTTACAAGATGAACTTCTATAAATGTGAGTTATACACTTGTTTCTTGGTAGAACCAGAAAGTAGCATCTGCTATCCGAGAACGGATGTATCAAGTGTCATATATTTTATCCGTAAAACGTTCAATTATATCAACATCTTGAGGATGTTTATATGGCTGTCAAAAGGACATCGACGAAAGGGTCTCCTAGTTGGCAATAAAAATTAGATTATATTTTAATGTTTATTGTGAACTATATAACTATAAAATACACGCAGTGAAAACCACAAGTGAAAAACAATATTGGACAGGATTTAAAGTAAATTTTTGCTACAATGGAAAAGTTTTAAAAGAAAAGAGCCTGGGTTTTGTTATCAAAAATTAATTGTCTACATATGCAGTTGAACATATTGTGAAACATCACAAAATTTCTTACTCTATTGTGTAATTTACATTTATCTTGCATAATGCATTAGATGTGAGAATTAAACTCAGTTCTTTTCTCTAAGCGAATTCTTATCCCATTGGTGGATTCCAGTACCATCGAGTTGATTAAATTCTCAATTGGTTTTCCAGGCAGTAGGCGGTAATGCAAGAGTATTTCGATCAAAGTAGATTTTATTTCTAGCAGGGCGTATTTTTGACCTAAAGTAAAAAATTTTTAACAAAGAGGGCAATATTGTACAAATGAACGTTTGCAAAGAAAGAATAAGGGTCTTGTTAATCTTAAAACTCACTCCCCTCACACCCTCCATACCAAAAGTATTTTATACATAGCAGTTAAAAAATTGCTAACTCGGAATAACTAGTGAGAGAAACTGAATAATCAACTGTATTAAGGGAACCTTTCCTTACGCCATTTTGATAAAAAAATTCAGAAACGCTGATTGTTATTGTAACTTTCAGTTTGAATGTTAACTTCAAAAGATGATTTTTGATAGAAAAAAAGCAAACAAATCTATAGTCCGAAAATACATGTATTCTATGACAAATAACAATAGAGTTATTTATAAGACTTTTCTAAGTTTCTTTGAAGATCTACTCTTAGGTGTTGGAAGTGTAATTAAAATGGTCTGTTGTTAACATCAGAAACAATTAGAGGTGCTTTATACATATAGACATGAGAATGGAAATGGTCAGGAGACCATACGGACTTATCAGGAAATCCAGCCATAAAATGTTTACAACAAATGTGGTCCTTTGATGGTAAACATGGAGAACAGGCGCGTCATGTTAATACATTTAAACTAAAAGAAAGTATATCATCGGCAACGATTTAGCATCGTTGTTTATGTTGGTATTGAACAACTAATTGGACTAGTTCTTTTTTAGTCCCTCAATGGTCTAGTGCATATGCAATTCCTAAAGTACCCTTTGTTTCTGTGCATGGTGAAACTCTGTCACTTTTTAAATTCAATCTGTTAAGGAACCAAATCCAATCTACGATTCCAAATGAAATGGGTTACGTTAGTTAAACATGTGAAGAAGATTTGATGGGACAAGTTAATCTGTGATGCAACACGTTTGAAGATATAGAATATATGAATATATATGAATTATAGATTGCACGCCGGACATACTATTTGTTCTTATTCTTATTAAGAATTATCTCCAGAAATTTGTTTCCATAGTTAACATTGATTTAAATGATTTCTTCATTTTTTATAAAAATAAACTGAAAATTTCTAAAATAGGGGCACGGGTGTATTTACCAATGCAGTTTCTTGGCCCTGCACTGAAAGGAACAAACGCAAACGGATTCCGGCCTCTGCAGTTCTGCTCACTGAAACGGTCTGGATCAAATTTTTCAGGATCGGGAAAGATCTCTGGTTACGATGTAACATATACATGAAAACAGCTGCCGTGCTCCCTGCAGCTAAAGTATAGTTTCCTGAAAAGTTTGAGATTAACATACGAGGATAGACTCCATATTCACGGACCCAAGGTCAAATCGTGCTCCAACTTTCTACTGACTATCGGTATCACAGGACTGATCCTCAAGCTCTCCTTTATGACTTGATCTAAGTACTTGTAATTTTGTAAGTCTTTGTAGGTTACATCTGTATGTACCCTTCCATGCAACGTTACTATTTCGTCGAATGCTTTTTGCTGAAAAACACCTATGAAGTCGAATCAAATACGAGAGAGTGCCATACCTGGATTTCAGGGTTGTTAGCCAAGTGGTAAAGTGTGAAACTAATAGCAGCTGAGGTCGTGTCGTGTCCCTAAAAGAGTAAATTACTGTAACGTTACGTTTTTGTCGGTTCTGTCCCTTACAGCGAACATAAATGAATCCACTTCTTCTTGAATATCCTTATCCGAGAGTCCCGATCCCTCTTTCTGCCCTAGCAAAAGGAGATCTAAAAACGCCAACCGTTTCTTTTTCCCTAAAACAGGCAGATTGTCATGCATGGTGCTCAGAATTGTATACATCATTACTTGCCAGTGTCATTATGTCCGCTTTCATTAAACATCTCGCCGAGTTCCTCTAGTTCTTCTTTTCTTTGGCTTATAATCTGATTAAAAATCGAAAAAACAAAAATGTAAATAAGAGACAACGATCTATAATTTACAATTTGCTCTTTTAATTTACAAATAAAATTTCATATTTAATATCAAACGAATTTTATTATTAATTCTCGTTGGTTCTTTTTAAATATTTATGAAACGATGAAATTCTCAAAACTAATGCATATTTGAAACTTTAAAGCAAAATATGTTCATATGGAACCTTATACCTTTTTTGAGGGGTTGCAAGAATAATTGATGCGGTCGAATTGTGCCTTTTCTTTAATTTGTTAAAGATATTCCATTTTAGTTTAAATTGGAGCTTTACCCGCTCTCTGTTGGTGCAGTTTGAAAATACATATATTGTTGGGTATGTCGCCATTTGCAAATCCAGCTAGTGCTCCGTTCCGGCTCGACTTGTTCACCCGCTCTGCACTGGATCTACCATCCCGCTGTAAAACCGCATTTTATTTTAACCTGGCTGACACCCTCAATGTGTCTTTGATAAAGCCGTCCTTCTGTCTACTGTCTCTGAGCCTAAAATCAACATCACGGCCAGAAGAACGCTTTCCACGAGCTGCTTCCAGGTCTTTCCATTTACCGGTAAAGATCACAAGTAACATTTGTGTATCCTAGCGCATTTTATCTTTTTTAACCAGCGCCTACTACGCGTTCCTAGAATCGCATATTCACTCCACATATGTTCTTGTGGTCATTCTCGTAAAGAATGTCCAAAAGAAAAAATACAGAGAAGTAAATTTAATCATGCTAACAAATAGAATATGGAACAAACAATGGTCGTACGGGCATATTCAAATGAAATGGATGTTTCCTTCAGGTTTTGTGATGTCAAGAGGTGCTCGTTATGGAATACTTGGTTAATCCAACAGTATTGTAAGAGATGACAAAACCTGGCTTTATTATTAGAGGTACCCCAGTAGAGCCCAAAACAAAGTTTTTCGACTATAAGAATCTTTTAACGAAGTGGGATGACGAATGCACTCTAATCCCTGAGAAAACTTGAAATATATGCCCGACGATCACAGATTGTGTTTCTTAGGTATGGCACTTGGAACTGTAGCAATTTGATTTGCACATACTCTACATCTGTGACAACTTGATGGTCCTGACATGATCTGATTGCAAGAGGTAAACGTGCAATGGCGAAACTATTAGATCTTTGCGATCGAAATAGTACCCGTGCAGCAAGCTTCACTCATCCAAACTTTGGTTGACGATAAATGATGTACAATTCCGGGAATGCGAGTGAATAAGGATGACGTTACAATACTATGACACCTAAGACGCAAACATTTCGAAAAAGTTGAAATATTTCAGTTGCATAAGTGTAAATTTAAACAAATCTAGACAGATAGAAGAATAATGTTACTCGTGAATCAACAGCAGTGCTAGAATTGGGGAAACCCTACAACTTAGCATACAAAATAGCTTTAAAATAAAAAAAAAAGTTATTATTGGTGAAAGGGTAATGTGGCGGCTTGAACGTGCTCTTACTCTCAAATTACGGATTTAGCATTCAGGCAGGCTAATAAATAAAATGAGGCTCTAACGCACTTGGCAACTTTTGGGTCCATTCTGAGGGAATTTTCGTGACTGATTAGGTTGTGTCCCATTTTAGGTCTTGGGCTGTTGTTACTTAGAAAAAATCCAGTGTTTCTACAAGAATGGTAAAGTGTACGTAATAAATATAGATGTAGTAATCGATGTTTTACAATTGTATATATTTATATATGTGGCTTGACACTCCTTGTGGAGCAACACCGCGTTTACTCACTACATCCATTTTTTCGGAATAGATCAGTCTCCATCCTAAGTGATATTATACTTTTTTTACATATTTTACCTGTTTCTTCCTATTAATTGCAACTCCTTCTGAATCAACTATTCTCTTCTGTTTATGCAAATTTTTACATTTTATAACCATTTAAATCTTGGCCTACCTTTCTTCTTCTTCCTGTTGGTTCACACTTCAACATTTTTTTTTAATATCTTTATCTTTTCTCGGTCTCCAAATGTTGGTTCTTTTTTCAGCTCTGCTTATATTTATTTTCGCCTATTTTAGCTGGCCCTAATATTTTCCTTACTATCTTTCATTTCGCTATTCTCGATTTTACTTCTTCTTTCTTTATTATTGCCATAACCTCTGTTGCGTACATCATTATCGACATTATTAAAGTTTTATACATTTTCAATTTAATATATTTTACCAAGGCTTTATTTCCAAAATTATTCTATTGGCATAGTAGGTCCTATTCTCCGCCATTATTTTCTCGTTAATCTCATCTATTCTCTCTCCTTCGTTGGATATTGTAACTTTTAGACATTTAAAGTTGTTCACTCCCCAAAATTCAGTATTTACAACTCTTGACCTTCTGTTTCTTATTTTCTTTCATATCCTCAACAGTTTTGTTTTGTTCATGTTTATTTTCAGTCCTACATTTTGACCTTCCTCAATTATCTCCTCTAACATCTGTTTTCTTATATCTTTTCTTTACGTTACTAGCACTAAGTCATCTGGCTAAGCTACTATTTGTCCTCCTCTTATTCTTATCGTTTCTTTATTTATCCTTCGAGTTATGTATTTTATAAGCATGTTAGAAAGTGTGGTGGAGGGTGATTTCCTTGTTTTTGCGTTTTAACCGTTGTTCTAGTTGTTTCTATAGTACTACAGATCATTCTTCTTAATTTTGATATTATTCCGAATTCGTTCATGATATATATGTTAACGGAATCGAAGGCATGATTTGCTGACTGATTTTTTGCAAATAAGTTTGATTTTGCCCATAGATCTATATTAGTTTTCGGTATTAGAAATGCTATTAGCGTGTTTTTTGCTTTTTATAGTTTTTTATTTTAAGTTACATTATTGGACGCTTTGAAACACATCCAGACTACATACGCAAGAAATGAAGAAGTACTAAGAAAAACGAGAACGCACAGAGTTTTCAACGTAACTTAGGTCATATAAAGAGAAATGAGGAATAAAATCTGGCACAACTAACGAGCATGGGGAGAATATAAGAAAATCAAGAAACAGGAAGAAGGATCTCGTGGTTGAATATTCGGTCTCTTCGCAGCAGTAAAAGATCTTGATGAATTTTCCATAGCGATCGGTAACCTCCGTTAGAAGATGTACCAGAAGAAGCAGATTCTCTTATATAGTTCAGTAGCTTTTGTTATTAGGCTTTAGCTCATTTGTTCATAAGTTATTCCACTATTAGTTTTGAATTGAGAGTGTGGTAGATGTAGAAGCGTTTTATTTCAAAATAGGTAATTTTCCAAAGTTTATTAGAGTTTTGTGCACTTGGCATAGTATCACCTCTCATGTTCTTTAATTGGTTTGTGACAATTTCTGCCATTCTAGTATAACCAGGAGTTGGACTAGTTTTCCAATTTTGATTACATTTTAGCCTACAGGAGGCTATCCATACCTCATTTGGGTAGGTAGGTGCGTCTCTAGAGTGTAGTCAACTCCAAGTTGATTTTCCCTGTTTAAGTATTATCATACTTGACGTTTTAGCCAGTGCTCGCTTTTGTAGTTGTGTTTATCAATGATTACTTCCAGGTAATTGACTTTCTAACTCATTTATAGTTGTTAATCGATGAGATATGACAATTTTAATTTAACCAATATGAGGCTTGTGTGTAAGCTCTGAGATTGTAAATGTTTTCGGAATAGGGAGCTTGTCCAATATTAGGTTCTACAATAGGCATTCTTCACTAGTAACTATCTTTACACCTACAATTGATGTCTCTTGTTCTACGACATCTTATTGTGCCTAACCTCGACTTCATCAATTACAATGTCAATTAAAACTACCAGTGCTACTTTTCTTCTTGCTTCTGGTTGTAATGTACAATTGATGACATCGCGGTTGCGATCTAAATACATAGATATTTTTCCACAAGCTTTTTTTTAGCATGAAATCTCGTGCTTATAAAACATCCAACAAAATTATTACAAAAATAAGTGCAATTCTCAAATAATAATACACAATGATTGGAGTTTTTAATAGTTTTAATCTTATTATTATTAATAATTATTTGATAAAAACTTGCCTTGTTGTCAAAGCCGTGTATTACGCTAAGAACCTGCTTTTGTTGCTTGTATAGTTGAGTAAACATGAACGTGAAATCTAAGCGGTGCAGAATGCTAAAGAATCTATGGTGAACAATTTTTGTCATCCTAAAAATGAAAAAATTACATTGTTAAGACATACGATTTAATAATCACGTAGGGTACTAGGAAAGTTGTCCAAAAATTTCCAATTTTTTTAGTTTTTCAGAAAACCTTTTACTTTTTTCCATTCTTTTTCTTCCTTGGAGATCTAGGTGCATTCGTCATCCCACACCATTAGTAGACCCTTGATAGGGTTTGGGTTTAGTCATAAAAATAAAATAAGATTACGTGAACAATCTGCTCTTCTATTAAAGCATGGGGGTATTTAAAGAGAACAAGCTTTTTTACTTAAAGGTAGTTAAACAGAATGAATTTCCGACGCAAGAATGTCTCAAGGTTTTTACATCTTCCTGACACTAGTAAGGTCTTTTTCTGTGATAAATAAGGGTGGTTATGTTCTTTTCTCTCTAGAACTCTCTCTGTCACTTAAATATGAAAGCCCAATGAAGGCAATTATCATCCAGAACAACAGTCTTTTCCTTTAAGCATGCAAAGATGCAGTGAAAAATTATCCCTATTTTTTAACCAAGATGATGGTTTTTCATCACGAAAATTAAATCGCAAAACCTAGAGATAATTCTGCCAGGTGTTTTAACACGCTTGAACTGGTAAAATGGAACTACCATTCCTAGCACCCCACATATGTGCATGTTTATCAGAATATACACCGGTGAATCAGATATAAATCGAAATTTTTCCTTTTGGCCCCATGACTTCTGTGCATTATAGATATGGTTAGCTAAATAGGGTTTTTCTTATAGGATGCCTCGTATTACCACTTCTGTAGTCAGTATTACAATGCCAAATAAAGTTTTTTACTATAGAAAACGTCTACAATTTTGAGAAAATTTGAGGCACAGTTCTGGGACTACATCATTGAGAAACTCGAGTGATCTTGTGGCATAAACAATTTTTTAGAGAATGAAAATCAGTTAAAAATAGACGCCACCTACGTCGCTTGAGAGCTAGCCTGTCCGAAGAAAATATTCATATTGTTCGCCTCCTTCTCGTTGCTGAAATTGCTTTTAAGGGCGGAATAAGCTACGACAATGCTCTAATCTGAGATATCCTGCTTTACGGCAACGCTCAGTCCCATACAGCTTTCGAACTCAACAATATTGATGATTTGTTTTAGATTACACTAGTGGATATTGCAGGGTATACGCGAAGTAACATTTAGTAATTCTCGCAGTTGTTACTCTTTTTTGAGCACAAGTACCATTTGAGCGTCTTTTAGCGTAGAAATTCGCCATTAATTACCCACCAATCTAAAAGTGGCCCCTTATGAGAACGCAATACACATCGTGTGGACGACGATACGTCTCGGCTTCATCCTTCAACGATTGTTAAAACAAAATAATTCTGGTTTATATTCGATTCACCCAGATACAATTGTTCAAACTTTTGTTTTAATTTCCATTTTGGTGTTAAAAGGGCAAAAGCCAAGCCTATTCGCATTACATTATAATAGCGTAAAGCAAATCGCAGTTATGCATGTAAACATTTAAAACAAAAATTGCAAGGTTACTTACTGGTTCACTGATTTGGTGTAAGCGGTATCACCCTCAATTTGGACGTTACTTGCCACACCCATTGCTGCTTCTACAACGTTAGTTATTTGTTTGCACATCTACTTATCTACAAGTATGATCTTTTACCAATAATTGTATCTAAAGCATATATTTTGATGTAAGGAAGTATATCAAAGTCCTCTTGGCCAATTCCGTCGCTCAGGCGCTCAATTAAAACTTTTCCCTTTTCGTTGAAAATATCCACGAATTTTTCGAGGATACTGAGACTGAATGTTGGAGTCAAAATCCTGCGATGTTTCTTCCAGTGGTCACCTACATTGTAAAGTTGCTCAAAACAAACCTTCATCTTAAGTAACAGTCACCTGTTGAAGTGATGAGTCCTTCCCCCAGCCATGGCTTTATGCAATCGTATACAACAGACTTGCGTAAGTTTTTGGAATCCCGAAGCAGCACCTAACGTATCATACATTCATTACACTTCACACCATTACAACGTGTGTTACCTCTGCATCATTTGGATCGCTGAGGATTACGTATAGCGTGGCTGGTCCCACCCAATGTCCAGTAACTGCGCCGTATTTCTTCTGCGACTCGATAATATAATGTAGGATTCCTGCAAAAAATGTTTAAAAGTCTGTTTTACGTGTAACACAAATTACCTTTGGCATCTCTGTTAAGAGCTAAGTTGTACCCAAAGATAGGTGAGACAGGAGGCCCTGGGATTGCTTTGCTTAAACGCTTCAACCGTCGTATTTTGCCATAAACTGCCCACCAATACCGTAGCACACATACTGATATTATTGTTCCCACTATTATGATTAGGTCCATTTAGTTGCAATGGAATCCAGATCTTGCAACTTCTGACTTACAATCTTCAAATTTTAAAGATGCAGTGAAAACAATTGTAATTTTAGAAACTTAAGAATATTAGGAAGAGAGTCAGAAGCGCCCTGTACAACTTGATGTGAAGAGTTATCCAACTTCTCTGTTAAGGTAATCTATAAAGAAGAATATCGGCTGTTAATTTGCGAATTTAAAGAAAACAGACTTAAAAAGGGTACTTTAGCCAAGATCTAATACGCCGTATTTCGTCTATCAGTCCGACTTTTGAGAACAACGAAAAAGTTGCTTTCAACAACCAAACATTGTTTCGAGGCTGGCAAATACTTCTCATATGTTTTAGCAATGTTTTCTAAATTCAACAATTCTGTAAAGAGGAATAATGTTTCAAATACTCATTCGCTGAAAATTATAATTTTTGATGTATTTCAACTTTCTTTTTTTATAAAGGAAGAACAATCAATAAGTTATTAAAGAACTTTGGTTGCATATGGCGACGCATGTTTTTTCTACCAAATCATTCAACTTATATAAATAAACATTGGAGATCCAAATGCAGCTGTCACCTCAGAATTTATCATCAAAACCCCCGATATCGCTTTGGCTAACAGACAAATGAAAGAGCGCAACTTCGCACTATTTTATATAGTGAATCATGCATGCCGCGTCTGTCCACTGATTTATTTTTATACAAACATCAGCTGACTATGTGTCAGTGTTTGAAAAGAACTTCAGTGATTTTTGCAGCGTTTTAGACAAAAATTGAATTTACCACCATACGCCAGAAAGAGAGCATCAAACGCATACCACCCCTTACAAAAAGGCGAGGACGTCAGACTTCCTTGAGCAGGAGAAAACCATTTGAAGTTTTAGTTACCCCTTTATTTGACCGAAAACTCTTTCTAGACAGAAATATTTTGAATTTTGGGAATGGTGGAAGTAGAAAATATAATTTTGTCAATTTTTACTGATATGCTGTTGCAGCACATCACTTTTTTCTAGATTTTAGTAAGGTTTTAAGTACTGATGGATGCTGTATATCGGCGGAAAAACTCTAAAGAGGGATCAAGGTTAGATTTGTCGCCATGTGCCGATGTATACCGATATGGTAATATAAAATATGTTTTTGAGGTTTTCCACGCGTTTGTATCCTTTATACGGTACTCTTGCATTGTTTATAAGATTGTTCCTTGTAGAATCTAATTGACTAATTATTGTTTTTTTATTGCTTGGTTGACCTCAGAAATTGAAGACATAACTAGTTTAAATTCAGTCTATGTTAATTTTAAGCTACATTCCTTCTGGAATGTCAAGAAATAAGTCAAAATACGTTCGTAAGAACTAAAGGAAGAAGTGGAATAAAGCAAATATGATGAAAGTTGTATATGTCCAAAATCTTTAATGTACCTCGTACGATACTACTTTCGTCTTTGAAAAAAAATAGGGAGGTAGCTTGTTGAGAGCGGTTGGTTCAGCACCTACTTTAATAGAGAAGTTATTTTATGGGTTTATACTTGGAGACGTGTCGAATGGCGTATCAACAAACTCTTAGAAATGGCAAAGGACACTCTGGTAGATCATGGGGTGGATCTTTTTCTGTAACGTCATGAAAAGATTCTGCTATCGTGTAACCCATGTAAAGCGTCGCTTTCGTGTGCTTTATGATTCAATAAGAACAACTTTAAAAGTTTGAGGAAACTTTTGAGAAGCATAAATTCCTCTCTGAAGGAATCTACAATGTAAATGCAACGGGGCCAACCATTGTTTCAAGTAAAATTCCATATATTGTTGGCAGGAAGAGAAAGCGAAAAATTGCTCTATTAACATCTGCTAAGGGAGGTTCAATAATAACATTGGTTATCTGTATGTGCGTATCAGGGTACTACATTTTGTCATTTGGTATTTTCTCAAAAAATATGAACACTAAATCATAAAAAAGGCTCTTCCAAACATATTCATCTTCATTGAATGGCTGCAAACACTTTGTGAAATATATAATCTTCAATGTTGTTGATCATAGGCAGGCATTTTAGACATGTTTGTAGTCTTGTTCTTATTGATAGTGTAAGAGGAAATCAAACAACTATTTTCTTACTACTTATAAACTACATCCACAAAATCTAGCTTTTGGACAAAACCTTAATTGGATCATTAAAGACACGTTACAGTGAGGAAAACAAACAATGACTTTGTCATTTATAAAAATCTGTAACCCCTTTTGAAATGATGGGGCTCTTTAGCAAAGTTTATGTGAAAGTAAAAAGAGAAGAAATTGCTGTCAACGCTTTCAAAAACACGAAGATTTTTCTCTCCAACAAAAATGTTTTTACAAATATTGATTATATAGCGCACAGAGCGCAATACAAAATGATAGCAACCATACTTTAAGACTCTCAAGAATCTCCGGGTCCATACGAAATTGATTCTCTTTCTCAATCAAAAGAAAAAGACTTAACTGGTGCTCCATATAAAAATGCATTAACAATGTCTTTGGAAGAGGCAAAATTCCCCAAGCTTAAAGTAAAGTTTGCAAAGAAAGCTTGAATTTTAAAGAAGGGATTAAATTAACAAAAAAGTTGAAAACTGTGAAGTTTATAGAAGAGCAAAAAGGAAAAAACAAAAGGAAAGGGCGAAAAACTGGATTTAGACAGAGACAAAAGACTCATTGGACGCTGTCTTGGTCCTAACACATGACTTGGAATTACCTGCAGGTTAAACCAAACCGGGAGATAATGACGACCTGATACAGATACTGGAGAGGAGCTGCAGAGAAGACATAATATGTACAACATGATAACACATAAGGAGTGTACTGCAACTGATAAGGACAACTATATTAGCGACTTACTTTAAGAGACTTTTGTTTGGGATTTGACTAAGTTATTATATAAAATATAAATATGACTTCTTCAAGATCACATACATTAATTCAATGCTCTACCAAAATCGTGATGGAGACAAGCTGTCATATTAGGACATCCTGAACGTGACATCACTTATGTTTATGTACTCTCATTTGAATTGTAAAACCTAAAAGTCACAGTAGAAAACAAATATGATGAATCCTCAATAGGATCCAAACCGGATTTCCGTTCTAATTCTTCTTTCTAACCAGAAAATCTAAAGAAGCCCAAATTTCGTTTACAATTGAAAATGTACTATTTGAATGCTTGTGAAACATTCATACATTATGTAGATGAATATGACTGGCACCAACACTTAATTTATATGCAATAGTTCTCGGCAACAAACTTTTTTTGAGTTAAGTAATCCCTTTTTCTAAGAGTGAATTAACTCTTAATGATGTAGATTGCATGAGATCATCCCCGCAAGATGCCCCGTACTACACTTCTTTATTCAGTATATGTTAGAATGTTAGAGCAAAAGATCAAATTTTTCATGACGGAGGATCTTTAAAAAACTTCAAGTGTATTCACAACATGAACATTTTTAAAAGAACGAGTAGCAGTTAAAATGAAGGTTACTTACGTCGTCCAAAAACTAACGTGGCCGAGAAGAATATTTTTATTGTTCGCCGTCTTGCCAAAATTTTTTTTGAGATCGTAATGAGCTCAGACTTGGAATTACTTGCAGGTCAAACCAAACCGACAATGATAACTATATTTGTTTTTTTCTAAGGATTTTTTCACACTTTCGTCTGTTTTATATATGACTAGATTTACAAATGATTCTATATGTTGATGTTATAAGTTTTTCGATTTAACAGGCCAAGAGAAGTGGGGTTTTATTTTAGTATTTTTTATTAGTTCTTAAGGATAAAGTTCATACAAATAATCCATAGAGAACAACGACTTCAAATAAGGCTTTTATCAAGCTGCCAACAAAAGTGGGACACAAGTGCATCAAAACGAGAAATGTTATCGCAACAAAATGTTAAACTTTAACAAATTACCAGAATAAATAAATTATAAACCGTAATTCCTTTTTTACGCGTTGCAGAGCGAACAAAGAAGGGCGCAGCATCTAAGCATTGCAGCTAAGAATGCCCCTCGTAGAGTACTACCTCGAACCACTTCTTCCTTAATCAGTGCTACAATAACATCGTCCGTTGCTCAACGCATTTTACAGTTTTTAACGACCGAGGGCGTACAACCGAAATTTTAAGAAGACATAAGCACAACTCGGAACATAAACAATTTTTAAAAGTCAAGATCTCCGACATCGCCCAAAAATTAACGCCACCGAGGAGAATGTGCGTATTATCCGCCTCTTTCTCGACGACAACCGTCAATTAATGGCTACTAAAACTTTTTTAATTTGAAGTAAGCTATTGCACTACTCAGATAATCACACCAGCCATTGGTTTCTTGTATCTGCCCATAATTATAAAACAATTTAGGATTTGTTCTGGACTACACCGGAATAGTCTGAAGTTTAAAAGCACCAGAAAGACTGATAACTAAGAACAACTGTCGTCCGACTGTCATCACAACTACCTTTATTTTATAATAATGGTAAGGCTTTAACCCCCCGCGTGGGAGCACGGCCTGCAAACTAAGAGGTTAAGGCTCTCATATGTTCGCTCTTTCTGTACGGATGTCGCGCACCATCTCTGATGCGGGGCGATGTGGCAAGCACCGGGTCTTAGACGACCGCCATTGTTACCCGGGACCTTCCGGACCGCAGCCCACCTCTCAATCACGGGACCACGCTGGTTATTTTATTTCATAATAGAGCGATCAATCTATTCGAGAAAATGATGTCATGTAAAAAAATATCTCCGCTTATCTCCTTTATTATTATTATAAACCTTCAATAAATTTAGAAAAATAATTTCAGCTCCGATTTCATTCCCCGTTGTAATTTAGCAAAAATATTTTGAATCGTCAAGATAAGTGCAATACTAAACAAGAATAAAAGGTTATCATGTGCTGCTTTATGATAATTATATCGCCGATGCTTGCAAAACTCATGTAATAAACAGAAATTTATTTAGAGCCAGACATAAGAAACTGGTGCAAGTCCGCCAAAAATGTGAATGATGGCTTTACCTGTAGGTTTTAATAAAAATTAAACATTTATTTATGTGACTATAGAGCACATAAGTTGACAATTTTTTAGTTGACTGTCATTTGATTTCAATTGCCACGATCAAGTCACAAAGAGAGAAATTTGTGTTCGATTCGGATCACATATAAGAGTAGAAATATAATTTGAACGCTAAAATTGATTTCAACAGTTTAGTGATAATTTATAAAAATTGGAAGTATCATTGATGGTAAAGAGTCATAAACAGGTCGAACAATAAGTGTGGTCATTACAAAGAGTTATGAGAAATCGAGTGTTGGTCTCTTCAAAAAAAGTTTTGATCAAAGATTCTATTTTACAAATAAAATGAAGAGGATCGTAAATGAGCAAAACACATTTTTCTAACGAAGTTTATTTTTGCTGGCTGCGCATGTAAAAAAGCAAAACGTTTGCATTTCAAGGAGCAACAATTATCGTATGTCTGTTGTATGTCCACTCCAACCTTAGAAAGTCAGTCTGTAGGGTGCAATCTAATGGTCTAATATTTTTGAGGAAGACTGATAAACAAATCTATCTGGAGAAATTGGTTCCAGCAAGACGGAGCCACTGTACATCAAATTCAGGACAGAGTTTGGATTTCATCTCTAGTATCTATGGAGAGAATATGACAAGGGATACGAAGGCTAAAGTCGAAGGAGTTGATTGATCAAGTTGTTCAATTAATCTGAACTCTGGTAATTTTTTTCTATAATGTCACCTTAAAAATCAGACGTACATAAATCAATGCATCTTACGCATTTGATTGCGAATGAATTCATGTTTCTTACTGCCGTTTTTTTTTCTTGTGATCTACCTAATCCTAATCAATCGTACGCATTTTATTTGTGCATGCATAGGTGGTTTGATCAATATCTTTCTTCATATATTCAAAAAAGGGAGAGCAAAAGCCACAGTTGTTATCACAATGCTTTTTTTCTCATAATATAAATATTATATTGTTATAAATAATTCTGATACAAATTCTTTAGTTATTTAAAATGCAAGCGTTTTGAAAGACAAGGCAAAATGGATAAATTAGAATTTAAGGTGTGATCTAATTCTTTTTTTGCTTGAAAGAGGTTTGGATGTCATTTCTAGACCTTAGATAAATAAATTTAAGCGCATTGAGAAAAGTTCCACGTTCTAAAGCACCAAAAAGAGCTGTTGAGGCAAAAATCATCGGCAAAGCCCATAACATGATTCTGATCAATAAAGTGCGCGAGTTAGCATAAGCGTCTTAACTGGGCAAACTTATTTTGCGCGGCGAATTATATATGAAAAAACTTTAAACAAAATAGGTTTACTTTAGAGCAAAGTATTCCCATATATGTATGTATGCACATAAAAATGTTTAGATGAAGAAAAATATAAGCCGAAGATCTAAAATTAGTACAACTCAGTACAATATGACAATTCTGAAAAATGTAGATGACAAATAAAAATAAATAATTGCCAAAACATAAAATTTATATACAATAAAGTTACTTACATAATATTTCATTCAGTTGTATGAGTTTTACAAGCCAGGCAGCTTTATTTAGAACTAAACGAGAGTAGTTCACATTGCAATAATTTTTCAAATCATTTTGCTTTTATCTATTGGTTACAAAGTCCAAAGATTATTTTACATTTTATGAAAATATACATGGTGGTTTAAATATGATCAGGACTGATTTGTGTGTAAATAAGCCGCACTGTGCGACCTTGAGAGAGTAGAGCCACAACCTCCACCTTTTCTTATGCTCGAGTTAGAATCTGTTGCCGTCCGCTGAAATTCACCACAGACCCCAACAACAGTGTGGGGAAGAGTGTTTCTTACGGACCCGTGTGTTTGAGTGGTCTAAGTGTTTCAAAGAGCATGATCGTCGATCACGAACATCCGTCACCGAGCCAAACATTGAACCTGCTTATTTTTCTTATTCGTCTCCTACAGCAGCTTGAAATCTATAGTAACTACTGATGAAACATGAGTACCCTCCTTTATTCCCGAGTCCCAGCAGGCATCACATGAGTGGCGGCATACCAATTCTTCCAAACCAAAAGAGCGCGAAGGACTCGTTCGGCAGGAAAAGTGATGGCAACGTTCTTCTGGGACTAGCAGGGGTTATCCAAGTAGATTTTCTGGCGGATGCCAGAACAGTCAATGCAGCTTATTACTCAGACCTCTTGGCAACAGACGTGAAGGAAAATTATTATCTAAGCGGAAAACAGGTGGGAAGTGGGTAGCCTTCCTTCAAGACAATGCAAACCCCCACACAGCCAAAACAACAGTAAAAACCTCCCAGAAATTGAAATAGAACCGTTTGTCCCCAAGTGATTTCCACCTGTTTGGAAGGTTCAAATTAGATTTGTGGACGACGACCCGTCATCCAGACTATTTGGTAGCGGATACGCCGCCTTTTTTAAATAGGGCATTAGGATACTTCGAGAACGTTGGGAAGAATGTGTTGACTCCGGAAGAAAGTACGTTGAAGATTGATATATGCAAGTAAGTGTTTGGAAATTTGTTTTTTTTTAATCAGTCCCGGTTATGTTTGAACCGTCTTGTAATATAATTATTTTTAAATAAAATAATCCTTTTCATAAAAACAACCTTCTACGTTAGGAACAGATACTTATGTAGACGAGTCAAACTAAAAATTAACTTTGTAGATTTTTCTTGTAGAGTACCGCACTTTCTTAGCCAGTATCACGAAGTCACACATCGATTTCGACATTCTGGCCTTCTTTTTACGGGGTGATTGTGCAGTGTGCCACTCTTCGCTCTGACGTTTTGTTTCCGGGTCGTATTTGTAGCAAAATTTGATGGCAACGATGACGAGGCGTCACAACAGGAGGTCACTAAAACAGTGGTCCACACTCAACTAACGCACGCAGGCGACTGCCGCAGGTCGAAACCTGTTCCCAAGGCTCCTCCATAACATCCGGCCTTGCAGACCCCTCTATCGCTCCGGAGATTTTTTTTAAACTACGAGATTTTCAAAATATTTGTTTTCACTCACAATAAAATGTTTAGGGCGGATCTCGGATGCTATTATTGCATGGTGTTGAATCGAATGGCCCCAAAAAATTAAGATCTTTTGGTTCAATAAATCGAGTCTTTTGTAAACTTAGAAAAAATTACAGGGTTTAGATCAGGCGAAGAACTTAGTTAATTAATGCCTTTTCTAGTTTTTGGCTTTGCATCCATTGCCAATATTCTCTTTCTGAGGACACTAGAAATAAAATACAGGTTCTTTTGGATTTGATGTACAGTGGCTCCATCTTGCTGGAACTAAGAGGACTTTACACTTCTTCTTTGTGTTGCGATAGGAATGAATTTTGCTATAGCTTTTTTGTGATAAGCTTGACTATTGATAGTCAAAAGTTCTATTATATAAGATTGTACACCATGCACTAGTCTGAGATTGGAATTAATGTACAATCGACATATAGGTAGTTTCATTCTCCCAAAAGCAGAAAGCTTACTTAGCCATCTAAGAAAAAAAAGGCCACAGTAAAATGTATTTCTTGATATCGATCTGCTCATCTCTGATCTTTAAAATTTTATTTGCCAAATCGTATCTTCGACAGCAATTTTTTGTTGTAAAAGCTGCTGACTCAGATCTAATTTGCAGTACAGAATTCTTCTGGAATTTGGTTTTGATATTCCAGTGGCAGCAGTTGCTTAAAGCAGAAGAAATTGTAGTGCTCTAAGGGTGAATAAATACTTGGGCTCAAAAAAAAAACGTAAAATAAAATTGAAATCAGAGCTTTTCGTAAGAAGATTGTTGAATTCATCCAAGCGAAACTAAGCAGAAAAGTGCAGCGTATTTCAAAATTAACGGCACAAAAAAGACACATCTGTGACTACATTTATATATAACATGAAACGTTAACTCTCTAAGTTTTATATGGTAATACCTAAGAGGTCTCTTTTTCCGAAATGGTATCTGGCAGATATTTAAATTTAAGAGCAAAAAACCTACAAATCAAGTAAAACAACTTAGATCCAGGTGCTTTTGATGGTCTGCTTATTATTGAAAGTTAATGGTATATAATAATTAGAAGAAGCCAAATCTACTGAAACAGCCCATCTAAGAGTGACCAATGGATACGAGTAGTCAAAGACGTAGCATCAGGCGGGGATGTAGTGGAAAACAATGCCCTTTTGGATTCCTTTTGATACCAGCCCGTAACATATGACATCCCTTGAATCCCACCATGCGGAGAGCATGATATTCTTCAGTTACAATCTCGTTCTCAAGGCTAATTTTTGTATACACGGCCAAAATTTATATGTACCATCTGTAATAATAGAACGAAATGCACAATCGCCCCAAAAAGACCTAAAGGTGACTAGAATAAACTTTCGCCAAGGCAAAAACAAAACTTACTTATTTATCAACCCCATACTTAGCGTACCGCTGCCAAACAAAGAAGTGGATGTTCTTTTCTGTTAAGAAATCCAAATATATTGTTTATAAAATTATTTATTTGCACTTTAACTAATAATTACTATTGCGTTTTAACTTCTGCAAACAGCAAAACAACTAAGGATGCACCTGAGATCGCTAACGTTTTATTATTGGCTCTCAATTCTGCCGAGTACACTCAGAATCACTAAGACGCAGCATTAACAGTGCGTAAATATTGTAACACCACTAGGTTATTGAAAACCGGGCATTAGTTTACCCTGATTTTTCTTCATAAAATCCAAAAACTTTTTCGTAACTAGCCAAATAGAAATGAACTGCCTTATTCAATAAACTACATAAAGTTTGTACAATTATTAACAAATAATGTTTGAATGGGATGTTTTAATTTATCTACTCTACTCTGTATAAGGACTTTTCAATTTACCTTCGAATGCTCAATATGGCCACTCACTAGTCACTTTGCACAAAACATGTACACGCAGGTCGTTCTATTAAATATAACGGGGAAGATTACAGGTGAAAATATTTGCTACATTAAACGTGCATGCAGGCAACTACAAGTACAACTGCAACGTAAATTTCATTATTAATAAAATATAAAACGCTCGACTAAATACATTTCGAATCTGTACAAAATAAACAATACTGCAATTTGTAGTGTTATATAATTCTTTTTTGGTAATGCTTTGGTACCTCGACGCGCAAAATAGTTGTAGTACGTTAATATTCGTTAACATCTGCAACCCATGCACTCTTTATTACGACTCTTTAAGGTTTGCCGATTTTGAATACCCTTTACAAACTCGTAAATTGTTTTATGGGATGATTTTGGGGTACTTTCTTCTGCTTATTCTAGCAAAAATGCACCCCGTCTACAGCGCGTTTAAAACCTCCCTAGTCACCTTTTACGCGCTTTAAAACTGCGCATTTTATAGCTTATTTTAACAGACAATCTGACAGCATAATAGAGATATAAGATGAACTAAAAGGGTTGTAGACGAGTGTTATGAGCAAATATAATGCGTTTAAAAACCTTCTATTCGCCTTTTACACGCTTAGAAACCTCACTATCTACAGCTTATTTTAACAGACAATCTAACATCAACGACCTATAAGAAATACAAAAGCTTTTAACATATACAAGGCGTTTAAAAACCTTTTATTCGCTTTTTACGCTCTTAGAAACTACGCATTTTACAGCTTATTTTAACAGACAATCTGACAGCATCAAAGAGGTATGAGAGAAACTATAAGGGTTGTAGACGAGTGCAAAAACACAACAACATTCAATCAATTGCATTTTAAAGGGTTGTAATAAGTGATATAGATGTTTCAGATGAGCTACAGAGGGTGGAATGAGTTCCCTGAGCAAGAACAATCATTTTCGTGCTACAACAATTCGTATGAAGTAACTGCTTCAAGTATATCCTAAAAATTACTTTTTTTGATAGAAAACAACAAAAAATACAATAGAATTTTTTCTAATTAACTATTTGATGTTTTTTCTAGTAAATCGGTTGAAGAGCCAAAAAACATAAATCTCACATTTCTGAACAAAAGAAGACTAATGTACCTCAAAGTACTATTGCAGTCTTTGTATGTTTAATCTTCACTTACTCCTCATTTTTTCTGCCCTGGTCTTGGTTTTTCCCCCCATGTTGCAATCTAATAGATTCAAATTTATTTTTATTCAGCTTCCGGATTCTGACAGGTTACAATGTCCTGTCATAACCTGAGCGGTATGTTGGTTGTTGAATATAGAAAAGAACATTTACGCATGTCTTCCCGTTTCTGATGACCAGCCTCTTTTGGTACAATAAAATTCAATGTACAACTCTGTTTTTACGCTGCTGAGATTTCCCGTTGGTTATTGGAAATAATTACTTTGTGCCTGTTGGTATATCTCGAGTACTGGATTATGATGCTGTAGCATAACCTCTCACAACCATTTCATGTAGTAGCACAGTTGTCATGCATCTAAACGGAGTAGCAATTCGTTCAAGAGGATGCCTTTCTCCTTGTATTGCTTTTACTCCATCTCACATTGCAAAGTAAAATGCACCGGCGGTAATTGGTTTAATATTACTGCAGTTTCTGTGACTTTAATCGCAGGTATCCTTTGAACACTTAGCCTAGCTTCTTTGACTTTGGACTGTCCCGCCTATATCTGAGCTGCACCACCTTCTCGTAAGCTCACAAACTACAAGAAAGGTGATGACATCAGTTTTTTGTAACCCAAAAAGTTATCTGATTGACTAGAAGAAAACCATAAAGGCATAGAAATCAAGAAAATGCTATTATAAGGGAATAGAGCATATTACGATAATAAGATATTAAGAAGTAAAAGGGCAAACATAAGAATATCCAACAATTTGATATAGCCGATAGTAATAAGCAGCTAAAACCTTATAAATCACAAAAGAAATAAAGAGTAATTGTGAATATTAAGAAACGTATGGGACACAAATGCAGAAGAAGTAAACAACAAATAAAATATTTGAGGCTCATTATCTGAACTAATAGAAAAATAGAAAAATATTTAAACAAATTGTTGAAATGAGATAATATAGGAAATAAAAAAAATGGAAATTCAAAAATGGGAAAGAAAAGTAGAGAATAAAGAGGAACGGAAAGAGTTGCCTTATAAAGCAAAAACACGCAATCCAATCTAACTTCTTCTGACTGTCATCTCTTTTTAAAACTCAAAACGTTTTTTAGCTGAACAAAGAAGAACCTTGAGGTTCGTTTAGTTTCTTTATTATTGTACTTATCTCTACAATTTGTTAACAGTTGATTGGCCAACGCATTTTCAGAAATAATTCTGCTCTCTACAACAGAATTTTCCTTTAGAGCCGAAAACCTTTAGGTTTTACTACGTATTCATCGTTTTAATGTAAAATTACTTTTTTGTTTCTTACAATCCTTCCACCAGTTTGACTTAGAGATCCTCTTTTTCACTTTTGCATACAGGGTTTTTAAAAACTCAAGTTGCTGCGGCGAATATAGACTCAAGAGACATTTTCTGGTTTTGGCTTCCAAATAAACTCGCTGATGAGTTTGACTTTTGACAAACCTGCCGTTCTTCAAGTTCTCAAAAAATCACCGTTTTGTCTTCCGAAATGGTGATCAAAAGTTGGTGTAATAAAATAACAGGGAGACTTTGAAATATTTATTTTACTCCAAATTTATACTTATAACTATAAAGGGGCGACTGCAAATGATTAGAAACTAAAAAGGAATTGGTGGTTTATAACATTTATAATACATGTATGTATCCGCTGCAGTTGTGACAAAAGGTCACGTTGCCATTTTTGCAAGTATGATGTTTGACAAGTCTTTAATAATTTTACTGAGGTATTTAACTTTTATTAGAAATACCTAGGATGGCGTACTTGACATGAAGACTAAGAGTGCTTTCTTTTCTCTAAGCGAATTCTTATTCCATTGGTCGACTTTATTGTGATTGCATTTATTAGATTCTCAATTGGCTTCCCAGGCAACAGGCGGTAGTGCATCAGAATTTTGATCAAAACCAGTTTTACTTCGAGTTGTGCATATTTTTGCCCTAAAATAATTGTGATAAGTTTTTTATTTAAGCAATATGAGTACATTTTGAGAGTCTCATAGTTCATCTATCTTACCGACTTTTGCATGTCCAAATGTGTAATCTGTATGTAAGGCTGTTGTATTGGAGATTCGTTAATATAAACACTACTACTACTATTTATACATGTGATTTAAGTAATACTATGACAGGATGGCTGATAGGAATTAAAAATATGGTTTACATGGACTACAATTGAAAAAGGTACTGTCATACTTTAGCATAGTTCCTCTATCTTACCAACTTTTGTTGTACGGAATTTTTATTGTCTACTAGATAAACTTAGATACTACTAGTGCCATCTATATCTGTTACTTAGGTAATACTATGGTAACGTGGCTTATAGACGTTAAAAATATGGTTCACATGGACTGAAATTGAAAAACATACTGTCATAATTTAGCATAGTTTCTCTATCTTGGTAACATTTGTTGTATGGGAATTTTTATTCTTTACTAGGTAAACTTAAATGCTACTAGTGCCATCTATACATGGTAATACTATAACAAAGTGACCTATAGGCATTAAAAATATTGTTCATGTGGATTGAAACTAAACAAGGTATTATCATATTATTTACATAACCTAAAAGCCCAAAACTAGTTATATTTACAGGAGAATCAAAGAATAATATAATAGTGCATTATACAAAAAGTGCACCATTAAGACACTTAAATATAGAAGAGCAAATTTGGCCATTAGAAAGTAAAAAGAGAGAAAATACGACACACGAGTTTTGGTTTTGTTACCTTATATGACACCAATAAAAGGAAAAACTCCTAATTTCTAATCAAAATGCTTCCTGTAACATTTTGTAAACAGAAGTATCCTTACCAATACAATTTCTTGGTCCGGCACTAAAAGGAATGAACGCAAACGGATGTCGGCCTCTGCACTTCTGTTCACTAAAACGGTCTGGATCAAATTTCTCCGGATCAGGAAAAATCTCAGGATTTCTGTGTACCATATATATGAACGCAGCTGCCCCGCTCCCTGCAGGTAAAGTACAATTTCCTGGAAATAAGAGGTTAGCCTGGATCTCAAACTCGGAATTTACATACGCAACGGCAAGTCGTGATCCAACTTTCTGCTAATTATTGGCACTGTAGGAGTAAGTCTGAGACTTTCCTTGGTGACTTGTTCTATGTATTTATAATTCTGCAAATCCTTGAAGGTCAAATCCCCATTCTCACTTTCCTGTACAGTGACTATCTCATCGTAGGCTTTTTGCTGAAAAACATCGATGTAGACGAGTGAAGTGCAGCAGTAGTGCAATACCTGAATATGAGGGTTGTTAGCCAAATGGTAAAGGGCCAGACTAATAGCAGCTGAGGTCGTGTCGTGCCCCTAAAAGAGTAAATTACTGTAATGTTACGTTTTTGTCGGTTCTGTTCCTTACAGCGAACATAAACGTGTTCACCTCTTCCTGAACATCCCTATCGGATAGCCCCGATCCCTCTTTTTGCCCCAACAAAAGGAGATCTAGAAACGCCAGCCGCTTTTTTATCCCTAAAATGCACAGAGTCATATATATGGTATAAAATAATTTTTATTGTATTTACGTACCAGTGTCGTCGAGCTCTTTTTCTTCAAAATTACCGACGACGTTTTCGAGCTCTTTCTTCTTTTGAGCTATTATCTGACGAAATAACGTAAGATAAGAAAATATAATCGCATAATACATTATAAATTTTATACAATATTGATTTGTTCTGTTAATAAATAATGAGGATTAGTATGAGTGAAACCAATTGAAATTCAAGCTCAAAGCATTTATTAATGGTCTTTAAATTTGAAAATAGCATGCTTAATTGTTTAAAAGAATAATTAGAGTGTTTTGAAAAATCTTGCCTTCTTATTTCAGTATCGGTATGCAAATATATTTTCTACGAGCTTAAAATGTCCCATTATTTGTCTATAAAACTACCATCCAAGATCGAACACTATAACCTTGTTTTCTGTTTATTGCGCCCTCTATTGTTTTTATTATTCTACCTTTATTGTTTTGAAGTGCCGTGCACAAATGAATTGTGTGTGCACCCCGTAGATAGATATGTAGTATTATAACAGATATATAATGTAAATATTTTCTTTTGGTCTACAAAATTTAAATAATTAATTTATGGTGACTTGCCTTGGTATTAAAGCTGTGTATTATGCTGAGAGCTTGCTTTTCTTCCTTGCACATTTGAGTAACCATATACGTAATTTCAAAATTGTGTAGAAGGCTAAGGAATCGATGAATGATAATTTCTGTCATCCTAAAAACAAACATTTACAATATTATTGTTACAGTAAGAATTACAATATATGAGTGTATCGAGTTAATCGGTGCATTTTGGAGAAAATTAAATTTATTTTAACGTAGTTTTCGTTGAAAGGTCTTAGTCCTACAAGTTCAATCTTCAAGCATTACAGCATAATCTTTGGTGTCGGCGATGACATCTTCAGTGAACGAAAAATTTGTAACTCTTTAGTACCTTGACACACTCAATTCAGTAATTTTATAGAAAGGGTTATACTTTGAAAATGTTTGTTCTCACTCAGAGAACGCGTTTCACTGCCCGTAACCTGTCTGTAACCCTTGCACCCCTTCTTACAACCCTTCGAGAGATCATCGAGAACCTCCAAACGGAAACTGGAATCAGTTTAAGAAAAATCACCTAGGGTTTCACTAGTAAACAATTTAAGTTTTAAGAAAAACAAGGACTTGGACAGAAAAGTTACATTTGCTCTGGAAATTGTCGCTGGCATTGGCGCGAACAACGTTCTTTGTCAAGAGTCTAGGACCTGGGCTAGAGTGATTGCAATTGTGGTATTTAAATCAACCGAACCTTGTGTTATAAAATAAGTCATTTCTGGAATTTGGAAAAAGCGACAGGAAAAACAGATCATCACAAAACAATAACTTTCAATTGTTTTGAAATGCTCCGTTTTTCGTCATAGAATGGCCTATTTACTCACGTGTATTCCCCCAGAAGCTATAGGTATTTACCAACTTTACCAAAAAATCAATCCTTCTGGAGCAGTTGAAGAATTAATAAGGCATGGTTTTTGTCCGACGAAGAAAGAACTTATGAGAAAGATAATCTACCCATCTATTGACATTGAATATCCATTTAAACGTTTATATGATACAGGAAGTGTTCCATAAACTTCCCACTACTGAGACTGAAAATTTAATTGATCAAACAAACCATTAATTAATCTTTCGACCAATTCTTATATCACGTCCTTGCACCATGTTTTTAGAAACTGAAAACTTCCATATCCTAACCTTCATTTTATGAAAGTTGAGTAATTGGTTGAAATGAGTAATAATCTGACGGTGAATGATCAAAATTCTAGATAAGGTGACAAGCTTTCGACTTTTAGTCTTGAGGGTTGGGCCATAGCGACCATACGGGATAATTCAAAGTTGCTTGGACTTTTGAGATTTCACGAAACTGATGGCATCAACTGGCATTTTATTTTTTATTTTTAAAATGATAGGCTGTAGATTAGAATGTCCGAAAATCTACAGTAAATACATGACTCGTTAAAAGTATACGAAGAATGTATTTTGCGCCATCTGTGGGTCATAACGAAAATTAAACATTTGCTTGTGTAATGGTAAAGTATAAGAGTTGACAGCTTTTTGGGGTAATTATCATCGACTTTGATAACCACGGGTCGCTATTGTCACAGCCCGGTACAACCATATGCACAAGAAAAGAACTACCGATTTGGGAAATATATGAAGTGAGTGACAACACAATCAAAAAATTGGAAAACTGAACAAAAGAGTCACAAGCAAGCATTAGAATCAACCATAAGAATTAACTGTCAGAAGTATTATACATAACAAATTGGATCGGTTTTCCTATAAAGTTCAAATCCAACATTGTTCGATGCAAAAAAATTTTGGCCAAAGATGCTATTCTGCGAGTAAAATGTTGGATAAAATCGACTCAAGCAAATACATTCCACTAGAAAAGACAGTTTCCCCTAAATTGGTATGTAAATACACTCCACATTCAGAAAGTGTGGCGCGAAATCTCCTATAATGGAATTATAGGTCCGATATTCTTTACAAAGTCTATTGCAAAAAATGAGATAATTTTTTCTTATTACAAGACAAAGTAACAGCTCAAGATACTCTTGATTCTACCAAGACATGGAGCATAAGAAAACCTGCATTTTATCTCTGGTGTATTCAGAGAAAGGTATTGAACGCGAAGGCGATTGAGCAAGTTATTCATGTGATCTAAACTCCTGTCGTTTTTTTCCTATTGGTTACAAGTCAACACTATCGATCAATTGAAACGGAACCTGGAAATCGAAATCAATGATGTCCAATCATGGCATTTCTGACTTGTCTTGAACATTTTATTGTAAGTGAAATGAAATACATGGAAAACCTCGTACAAAGTATTATACTAGAGATATATGAGAGGAGAGTGGGGTCATATTGTCAGTCTAAAAGCTTGCCTTTTGTGTTTCTCTTTTCAACGCGTGTATATGTGACGTAAATAAGTATTAAAACAAAAAAAACTAACTCGCACTGTAATTAGAAAATGTTAGAAATAAGTACGACGTCCCTTACCGGTTAACTGATTTGGTGTAAGCTGTGTCACCTTCGACTTGAGCGTTATTCGTTATGCCCATTGCTGTTTCTGTAAAATAATTGCATTTTTGCCCTCGCTCACAGAACCGACTTATTTCGTACCAATAATTGTGTCTAACGCATACATTTTGATGTAGGGAAGCACGTCAAAGTCCCCTTGGCCGACTTTCTTATTCAAGCGCTCAATTAAAATCTTCCCTTTCTCGTTGAAAATGTCGACAAACTTTTCTAGGATACGAAAGCTGAATGTCGGCGTCAGAATTCTGCGATGCTTCTTCCAGTGTTCACCTACAACTTAAAGTGGCTCAAGATCAACCTTTACTTTAAGTAACAATCACCTGTCGAAGTGATAAGCCCTTCACCTAGCCACGGCTTTGTAAAGTCGTACACAACGGATTTGCTTATGTTTTTCGTATCTCGCAACAGCATCTTAATGAATATACAAATATGATATGCGATTAAAGACGCAAAAGCTAGTTACCTCAATGTCGTTTGGATCGCTGAGGATCACGTGGAGTGTAGTTGGCCCTACCCAGTACCGCGTGATCGTCCCATACTTCTTTTGCGACTCGACGAAATAGTGTAAGGTTCCTATAAAAATGTATTAAAAGCCACGAGCGTGTGCCGCAGAATTTACCTTTAGCGTTTCTGCTAATCGATAGGCTGTTCCCAAAAAGTGGTACGACGGGTGGTCCCGGGATTGCTTTCGCAAACTGCTTTAGTCGTCGTAATTTGCGATGCACTGTGTACCAATACCATGGTATAAGTATCGACGCTATCGCCACCAGTATCAGGGGTAATCCCATCGCAACTGGATTTTTAAGTGGATGTTACTGTGAACATAAAGCAAAGCAATTCGTGGATTGAGTTGACTACAGTTGTAATAGAACTTTAAAGGTTAGGCACGATATTTGAAAATGCGGATAAAACATTTGGAAAACAATTAAAAGATCTATAAGAGTCTTCAATTGGATAAGTGGCAGTAAGACCGCGATTCAAGCAAAATGAGAAATTTATCAGGAAGAGACTTACTGTACAGAGTAGGGAAGAAACAGTTTCGTTAACAAACTAACCCTAGATAAAGGAATCCAACGGCCCTTAATTTGCCTAAGAAGGAGATGAAAACAAAGTGATATTAAAAGAACTCTGATAATGAAAGTTGCATCCAAAATGGGAAGAAATGAAGAAAAACTGAAAACTGAAAGTCAATAGCTACAAGACAAGTTGCGGAGTACACGGTGAGAGAGTTCAATCAATTTATAAGAATAATGTTGGGAATGTAAATGGTAAAGGTATGAGATTATTCCAAGTGTGGTGCAAAATGTGAAGCAAAGGATAGTAACGCGGAAAGCAGAAGAATCAGATGGGCAATATTACACAAAGCAATGAGAGGAAAATATGCAGTTTTATGACGATTTAGTAGAGTGATAAAAATACAAAAGATGTCTTAATGGATGCAAGGAATCAAAATTCTCAGAAGTAAAATGGAACTAATATGATGGCGAGTTTTGTTTGACTTGCGAGATGATGGAGATGTAAGTGATTTATAGGTAAGTGGTTTACTAACTCTTTAGGCTTGAACCACCTTAACTATAAATAAACACAGATGAACAGGAGTAGAAAAGTAAAACTGACTTAAATAATAAATAAAGAATAAAGAATAGATACATAAAGATTTGTTACAAGGTGACCAGTGGGGAAAACGAAATGGAAGGAAGATTACGCCGAATGCAAAGAAACAGAAAGGCCTAATATGGAAAATAGACGATCTACCAGGTGATTAATTGGATCGAGAAAAGGTAGAAATATACAAGCAAACTTCTTCAAGGGGAAGAAAAAGTAGAAAACTATCAGGAAGTATGTCATGCTTTCTTGTGAGCAGCACTTTACAATGCAGCTGGAAAATAAAAGAAATCGTTAAAGAGGTTATAAAGGTTCTTTTTGAGGTCGACACATTAAAATGTAGCATTTTATGAGCCTTTGAGGGGATAAATAAAATGCATAAATCAATTAATTTTGTAAACAGAGGTAGGTGTACCAATAAAAAACCGGTTGGTTTGTTCATAAAAAAATGCGATGAAGTAAAGTACACGGAACACATACGAAATGTAATAGAAAAATTAAGTACAACATAGAGAATAACGCCGCAGTACGTATTGAATAGACTCGATCGACGTTAAATAAATTAACGGCAATCAATTGTAAAAAGCAAATCACAATATGAGTACTTACGTGAAATGAATTTGCGTAATTTTATGCAGATAGGTTCTGCACGTTAGAAGACTAAACTCGCAATAACTAAATTGCTTTGCTGCGATCCAGTAGCTAAATAAGTGTCAAAGGTCCGACTATATTTATACACATAACATAAGATAATCACAGTGATTGTGCATGTTTTTACATCCTAATTAGCTGAAGTCAACACTTAAATTTTCTGCACGCCAAGGACGAGTGCTTGTGACGGAAGGTTCTTCCACTTTGGCAGCTGTAAAGGTCATAGACGGTAGGTCTTAATTGTATAATCGCCTCTAAGACACGCATCACATCATTCTTCTACAGTCCACTCCTCCCATCGCCAGGAATGGCCTCATGAACTGAACATCACCGCTGTGCCGTCTATGTACTGAGTGGAAGATGTTGCTGACATGCCTCAGACGTAAATGTTGTAAGCGTCAGGAATAGGGCGAAGCCGCTTTTCCTCACAAAGCTCTCTTCCGAAAAGGGAAGACCGGACAAGCTGAACCATCGGCAACGGAATTACAATTGGGTTATTTTGCACATTAGGTCGTAGTGCAACACCTTGGCAAAGGCTTTTTGATGTAGTCAAACTAATTTTCCAGAATCAGTTGGAGAATTTCGAGCGCTGTCCTCAAGCGCTTGAGAGTCATCGCCCTACAAGCTTTCCCGTGATAAGAGGCTTATCGGCTGATAATTCTGAGAAAGTATTTCTAACATTCCAGGAGCATAATGGCGTCCGATAACTTTAGAGGGTACAAAAAGTGTCGGAGATAAAGGACAGCATTGATGATGATCCCTTTTTTTAGAAAAACCTATAGTACACAGATGAAGATGTCGTCCAGATCGAATGAGATAAATAAGTTCTTCGTAAGTCGGTAGATATGATAAGCATACGTTTATTTTTAATCACGGCAGCTAGAATAGGTCCTAAATTTCTTTTTTCAACACTTAGAGATTACTTTACTTTGTCTGGATTAAGATTTGTGGAAATGATTGCTTCGATTTAGGCTTATATTAATATTCTTCTTTTTCTTTCACTTGTTCTTTGTACGCTTTCCCATGTCGGATTTAGGTTAGGTTTTTTTTATTCATCAACCCCTTTCTTGTAGAGCCTTCTATTTAATGCAATTTTCTTCGTATCCTCTATTGATATGCCCCTTTCGCTTCGCACATCTACCATTTGTTGTAACCGTGTTTTTCTTGGTCGTCCTCTTCTTTTTCTTGTGATTTTTGATCCCTAAACCCTTCTAGTCAATCTCTTTGGGTTCATCCTAGTCATGTGGCTGAATCATTTCTTTTTTATATTTTTCTCATTACTGGTTCTTGCTTAGTCATCTCTGATATTAATTTAAAAAAAAGTAACAATTGACGAATGCGTATTTGGTCTAAATTTAAAATAATTTTTTTACATTACGCTTTGGCAACGTTCATCTCTAGAAAGCGATTACAGAACAACTGTTGCACATTCTTGGATTGCCACACCCGACCTTATCCTCTGTGACCATAGCTCAGAAAATGGATGGATCCTGATTATACATGGTAATGAAATCTTCAGGGTTTTCTATTCGCGCTTCTTTCTGTTCTTCTGTCAATTTTTACGATATAAGACATTCAACCTACTTAAATCTTCTCAAGCGATAACGTACATTATGTTCTTGTTAATGCCCAGTCTGTCAGCTCGTGTCAGAAATAGACCTTCCGTCTAGCTCTCCACAGACAATGAAGCTCATTGCGACGGGCAGTTTCTCCGCTATTAATCGTAAAGTTGGTTGTTAAGATTTGTCGTAGTTGATCGATTATGTCTAAGATTCTGCACATCCTTCCCGTCGTAAAAGCGTGTAAACCAGTCATAAACACGTTTTTTACTCTCAGATTCCACCCCTTACATTGCATCAAAATTTATTTTTATTTTATTTTTTGTAACGATTGATTTAATATGGCCACATTGTCAAATCTTTATCTATTTATAATATAATAGAAGAAGTTTGACTGTATTTTCGTAAGAAAATGCAGACCAGAGCGTACCTTGTATTGTGACCTGCATGTACCTGCCGGTAAGCAGATTCCTGCATATTTCAACCGGCGGTTTATATTTTTATAACGTAAAGACCAGGCTAAAAAGGTGCCGTTTTTTCATGATAGGATTCTAGTAAGATCTTGAAGGGAGTTATTTACTATTCTCCTTATGTATAGAAACTTAAAAAGTTCGATGGCATACCGAATTCATTTGTTGGTTTATTGGTATACAAAGACAAGTAAAGTATAGCTAAAAAATTTAAAAGCACAAACTTGTGTCGTCAAAAACATAACTAATGGTAGTAAGACATCAAAAATGATGATGAACAGTTGAATGGAGAAAATGATGACATTTTAAATATGTAAAGACAAATAAAATTAATTTAAAAGAAGAATGAATTATAAGATATACATGGGTAAATCAAATATAAACCGGAATATTTTTCTACATAACCTCCTGTCTTGAGAACACATTTTTTCTAACAAATATGCAGTTTTTTATTCCTCTATCGCATATTAAATCTTTGTCCTTCAGGTGCTTTTCTTAATAGTTCAAACTTGATTGTAGGAAGTGTGTTTTAGTGTAGTCCCTAAGAAATTCTTTGTCAAAATTGGGTAGTTGTAAAACAAACTGCCAAGCCAAGAAGCAATTGCAACAACCGTTAATCAGCGGTTATCCTTGAGAAGATGTCGAACAATTCGAATGTTCTTCTCAGTCACCCTGGTCATCGAAAACGTGGTCAGTCTTTGTTATCACAATAATTCTTTATACCATTATACACTTAAATCTTCTTGAAAATGTCCTCAAACAGTACTTTCGGTCTTCTCAAAATTCCTCAGTTTGATACCTCACGGGAAGTTGAAAATTCGTTTCTCAATAAATATTTGAGGGTATTCTTTGTTCTGACATCGCGATATTGAATAAAAAAGCTATGTGAGAGATACCCTACAAGAGAGAATGCTTTCAGGTATTCCTACCTACAACAAAACAGACGTCCTCTTATCCATTCACCTTACTGTGAGTAAAAAAGAAGTTCCTATTTAAGCGTTTGCTGACCCATGCACTTCTTTTGCTTTGCACTATTTGTTTTAATTAACATCTAGTTTTTACCACTATTTTAATTGACAGAACTTTGAACATCTGTTTTCTCTTTGATTTGCGGTGGTGAACGTAAATGGTTATTCTACGATTATGATTCTGCGCATACGTGCTACTCTTAAGGCAACATTTGATCTTTATCCTGGGGCAGTTCTGAGTAGACTTAAATATAATGATAAATTGAAGATTATATTTTGCAACTAAATTAAGCAGCCCTCCAAGCAATGAAACATTAAGTACAGAGCCCCCCTTGTTGATCAAATCTTTGGAGTTTTTAAGGGAAAGTACAAACTGTTGTTTGTGATTGCCTTGTTCTAAGTAAAAGGATATTTTATGGGACTAACTTTACCAAATTTTAATATGCGGCATTTTTGGTAAATGTCCTTGAGTACACCAAAACAATTTCTATAAATAAGTTTAAAGAAAGTAATATCAAGAAGTAATATAATAGACCTACTGATGTAGAACGTATTTATTTGAAATATTTCAAAATTTATCATTTCTAACGTGCAACCCTTGTTACAGGAACATTCAATGTGCTAAGTACCCGGAAACTTATGGAGTGACAACAAATGAACAAAAAAGCAGACAAGTGCATTCCAGAAGTGAGTCTGATCAATAACATGTTGAGTTGCTGCTTCAGCAACATTAGATTTCGTTCTAGATATTCAACAATAATTGGAATCAGCTGCACGAAGTAGTCAAAGCAACGTACGCAGACTTGCGCATACACTAGATTATGTGTCAAAACTAAACCAATGGGTACATTGCGCTCTGTAGATTACCAACCACCGGTGCCGTTCAGGACCTGCCTATTCGCTACGATTCTATCATACCACAAAAACATTGCTAGATTCCATCATAAAGGGAAATAAAAAGTGGTGCCTTTGCGCGATCAACATGGCGGCCGAATTAATCCATTTTCGCTCAGCAAACATAGACGTAGATTTTTGTGCCTTTTAGTTTTTTCGTCACTTTAAATATCTCCATTTTCTTGTTTCTATCACAATTTGTCTATTCTTACCATCTTAATACTTTCCAATTCTCCTGATTTCATTTATATGCTCTTCAATTACCATTGTTATTTCCATTTCCCTTAATATTACCCTCATTTTTTCCTTTCTCTTTCCTCAATTATATGTATTATTAAATTCCTTTTCTTTATTGTTCTCTCCAGTTCTTTTACTCTTCTATCTTGTTCCTGCATACGTTGCTTACCAGGATCGGTTAGCTTTCCTCCGTTTTTCATTTTTTCTTTTAATTTCTGTTAGTTCACTTCTATAGGTATCCATTTTTTTTTCTATTTGTATGCTCCTTTCTTCCATTCTTTCTAATTTTTTCCTTATTCCTTCTAATTTTTGCTGCATTTCTTCTGTGTGGTTCACACTTTTTCGCAATCATTTGTTTGCAGTTATTATTTTAATTGGACTTATTGTAGTGTGTGCACACAGATAGAGTTTTTATTTGCTCTCTAATTTTCCTTAATGTTCATCTCTATATTTCTTTCCTACACAACAATACGTGTCAACCTCGGTTTCACACCTCAGAGGTCGATCCTTTTTTTTTGTGTATTTCAAACCTTTTCTTTTATCCCCTTGGCAACTCACCTTCTCAACTGCGATGCACTTTGTGTTGCCTATTCGCAGAAATTTTAACACGACTTGTTTATGTATTGTTATTTTCCTATCTAATTACTGCATGCAACTTTCCGTCTTATTTACAATATTCTTAATCTCAAATTAATATAAATAAATCCTACTTACTTACTAATCCGCCACTTGAACCTTCAATTATATCTTTCTGAACTTATAGAATACTTTACTTTATTTATTTAACTACTCTTTTATGTTGTTTATGTTGTTCTAATTGAACTTTAGATATTAGAGCCTCCAAAACACATCTTATGCTCATAAATTAAATCAACAACCCTAAAACAAAGATATGATAACATTTTACATTACATAGCTCATCGATGTGTCATTGCTGGATGTTGAAAGATTTTCTAAAAAAATCGGGTTTACTCTAACTGATGTAACTAACAATTCAATTTTATGGGGAATTTAAAATGATGCGACAACTTTAAAAATAAATTTTATTGAACAAAAATTTGATAACTTTTTACATTATCAATTAGTACCAATTTTAAATCTTATGTAAGTTCAACTTAATGCTATTGGGCACATTAAATATCTGGATCATTTCATGCTTTATGGGCAAGTTCGTCTGGTTGCTCAGCGTTACCTCAAAATTCAGCAGCATACTCACCAGCCCCATTTTGATTTGAGCGATGGCAAACCTCTTTCCTAAAAATGCACTAATGAGCGGTTTGTTAAACGTCTAGATAACGACCCGTTACCTAGACATACTCGAGGACCGATTCCGAAACCCAAAAAGCAGCTCTTGATTTTCACATCGCCGGTCTTCTGGCTAAAATTATCTGGGTAGAAGAGTTCTGGATTGGGGCATATTTCAGGGTCGTTTTGTATGCCATCTGCTGAAATAAATATTTGAGTCCCTTTTTCTATCAAAACCTCTTCGCCGCTTTCAGAATATTTTGGGGCGGGAAATTTGTAGTCTTCGGTGCAGATGCGACTCAAGAAGATGATTATGGGATGCTTCCTTAATGTTTCTGAAAGTACATTTTATGTAGTCACATACTGTAATGGTGGTTTCTCTTATTTAATCTACCGTATATAACGTTGTCTATGTAATTCATTTCTTGTAGAGCTTCGTGCGTAATTTTATTACCGTGTCTTTCAAAAGCATGCTTAACTATTTTTCGCGCCTTTTGCTGAATGTGAGGATGCAAACCAAGCTCTAGTAGTGCATAAGCCATGATCAGTGAACTTGTTTCAAACCCATCCAAGAAGAGAGTAAAGGCATGAGCTACTAAATGGTCCTCTGTTATTTCTGAAAACAAAAAGTTGAACAAATTTACTTAGTCAACACATTTTTTTATCTTACCATAAGGAGATGGTTTTGTCTTTAGTTCACTGAGATAGTTTAAGTAATCATCACGCTGTATGTTATTTTTCTGCCTATCTGCCATAGTATTTAAAATAATTTCCTTGTAGGTGCTGCTTAAACGGGAGCCCAAAAATCTAAAAGAGATATTTTTTAAAAGAATACTCTATAATTAATCTCGCAAGACTGATATTTTGGACGAAGGGATGTAAAGTACAATAACTACTTTAGAATTCACTCTGATAAAATTTGCAGTGCTCTGTTACAGATAACAATGTTTTTCTATGAATGCTATTTTTACAAAAAAAATTAACGAGGTATTCCGGTGGCACCAACTCAAAAGCCCAAAAGTAAATATTGCAGTAGAGAAACAACTAGTCTAACGTCTATTAAGAACGTCCCGTTGGACTATAAGTTTGAAATTATTTCAGTAAATGATAAAACGTTAGATGGATAGTGATTAAACTAAATGAAAAGAATATGTTGCAATCTTCTCGAAAATGTTAATTGAATGCGGTTGTTGCAAGAAATAAAGTAAAATCGAGCATCCCTGTTGTGAACTAATTATAACATACTTACGAAATTTTAAAAAGCTTTCGTAACAATGGGGAGACCAAGGACAGCATCTGTTTTAGTTGCACCAGTTTATCTTGGCTGGAAATTTCTTCAGCTATTTGAAACGTAATCGGTTTATCATGCACAAATGATTGACTATCTAATCCGTAACCACATCTGAACACGTTGTCGCCAGTGAACCTAGCACATAGGTCGATCATCTCGAAGCTTGATCTTCTTGTAGTTTCCAGTTTCTCTTTGATGTAGCTGACCATACGTTCGCATTCGTCTTGCAAAATTGGGACCATGCTTTTGACCTTCAACCATAAGATATTGTAAAACTTCCAAGCGTCTGACTCAACAGGTTACCTTGCTAGAGGTAAATTGAGGCGCTATATGATTTCGAACCATTTTCCATAGTCCATCATTTAGCACAAATGGGTTGTAACCGATTACAGGGTCAATTTCCGGTTCTACCTGTACCCAATTGTTATGGAAATGTTTGAAATTAGTTACCAAAACTTTCTTTACCAATTCAGGGTCGCGAATTAGCACAGCCGGTTTACACATATTAAAGAAGCCCACGTAAGAGTATTCCTTGTATTGCCTGAAAGTCATATTATCAAAACAACTGTTAAAATGCAAATGTTTATTAAGTTAGCAGAAACGATTACTCATGTGCAATTAGTAATAAGACTTAAAGAGGGTTTAACGCAACTTATTTCCAGGTTTTTTTATTTTTAAAAAACTACAGGCACAGTATACAAAAAAAAATAATTAGCAAACATTTACTTGCACATGACAGTATTCAATGTACTCTCCTCCGGAGTCAACATATTTTACTCCAACGTTCTGGAACCATCTTGATATCCTTTTTAAAAGAGGCTGTTGGTTGGCTGCGTATCTACTCCCGAACAGTCACGATCACGGAATCGTTTGTTCGCAAACCGCATGTTGCAATTCTGATATGAGCCTTCCGAACAGGTAGAAATCACTTGGGGCCAAATCGGAACTGCACGCGGATGTAGCAGAAGGTTCAATTTCAATTTCTGAAAGGTTTTTCTATTGTTTTTTTGACCGTATGGAGGCGTGCATTGTCTTGAAGGAAGGCTACCCGCTTTCCATTTGTCTTCCGTTTGGACCGAATATTTTTTCACGTCTATTGCCAAGAGGTCTGAGTAATAAGTTGTCTACATGGATAGCCCCCTGCCAGTCCCATTAGAACGTTGCCACGCTCTCTTGGGTTTGTAAAAACTGGTATGCCGCCACTCGTGTGATGACTGATGACTTCTGGGACTCGGGAATGAAGTAGTGCATTCACGTTTCATCGGTGGTCACTACAGACTTCAAAAATGCATCAACTTCGTCTTCAAACTGCTGTAGGAGACGATTAGCAGCTTGCATGTGCACCATTTTGTTCACGTCCGTCAAAGTGCGTGGTACCCATCGTGCATTTAAGTTTATTTAAGTTTCTTGATAGTCCTGCGCTTAATCTCATGAATAAGCGCGTCTGGACGATGAATGTTTGGCTCGGTGACGGATGTTCGCGGCTGACGATCATGCGGTTCATTATTCACGAGCTTAAACACACGGATCCGTGAGATAAACTCTTCCTCATATTGTTATTGGAGTCTGTGGTGATTTTAAGCGGACGGGACGTTTTCTCCAACGAGAAATTCAATCACAATGCGTTGCTCCACGCTCCGCGGTACCTTCTAATTACTCGTTACTCTACCAACTCCCAAACAAGACTAAACGGGTTATAATCCTAGCAGGAGGAAGAATGGAGGTTGTGACTCGACTCTCTTAATGTCACACAAATCAGTCCCAGTCATATTTGAACCACCCTGTATATAACGAGCAAAAACGTACAGATGTTGTTAAGAGTTAAATAAAGATCAGACCTCGAGGTGACTATCAGTGACTACAGAATCACTTCCGAGCTTTTTTTTGTTTACGATAATTGCGCAAGATGGTTTTCTCGACAGCTAACATTTAATCAGAAGTGCATATTCATGGGTGATCAATAAAGGGCTTGGCTTTCACTTCAGTAATTATCATTTATATGAGCATTTAATGATTATGATAATAATAATTATAATAGTAGCAATAGTAATAATGGTGAAGGCTATAACACCCTACATAGGAGCATGGTCTGCGAGCTGATACGTTAAAGCTTCCGTATGTTCGCCCTTTTCTAATACAGGGTGGCCTAGCAAGTTTAGACGACAGCATTATTACCCCTCGTTTGAAATAAACGCAGGTTTATTACTCTAGATAGTTGAATAAGTCACCCTCTAGGAATTTGAAACCAGGATTGAATGTGGGTCGGTTCCTATTTTACAAGAACCTAAAAATATTCATCTTACAAAACCATTGCGAGAGTTGTCGAGAGTTTTCTAAAAGTGCAAGTTTTTTTCAGCCACTTATAGTGAAAGTGTAGACTTAGTAGCGTTTTATACATTAAGATGATTCGCCATCGATTGGAGGATATAGCTGACGCATTCTGTTCTTCATCTGGAGAAGTTTATTGTTTACGTGGAAGCTCTAGCATAATCGCGTGTCTAGGTGAACTCCAATATATTTTACCACTTAATCCTTGAGGTTCCATAATACAGATTTGCCATCAATTTCGATGTTAGGTAGTTATTTTCCTCGGCGTGATATTACAGGTTTTAAGCCACTTGGTAATTATATCCGTGGTGTGTTGTAGTTGCGCTGCGTTGTGTTTTGCATGATAATCGCTATGTCGTCCGCAAACGCGGATATAGTAGCTATGGTTGCTAGTACGTCTGATGTATATATATATATATATATATATATATATATATATATATATATATATATATATATATATATATATATATATTTTGAATAGCAGAGGTCTAAGAATGTTTCCTTGAGGGACTCCAACATGTATTGCTTTGATGTTTGATATGTGCAAAGATTCTGTTTTCCAAAAACGAGAAAATTGTTGCCTGCAGGTAACTTGGTATATTGATGCCAAGAATTTTTTCCTTTAGATCTTTTCATAAAGATGATTGTAGTATAGCATTTATTTTAAAATTCCTTTCTAACTAGTTCACTGATTTTCTGAAGCTAGTGACAGGTTGAATGTCCTTTGTTAAAGCCAAATTGAAAAGCTAGTAATATATTTTGGGTTTCTCAAAGATGAATAATTTTTTCAGAACTTTAGATAAAGACGTCAGTAGGCTTATTGGCCGGTGATTTCTAATTTCTTGTTTACCTTATTTTGATTTTGCAAACATGAGAATGTGAGCATGTCTTCAAATCCGTGGAAAATAAACAATGTGAAGCTATATGTTAAATCTTGATAGATGTTTCGTTTGGGCAGAGCAGATATGATTTGGGTTATTTCGCATGGTGATGCACGATTGACGTTTTTAGTGATAATTGAGCGATTGCGTTCGATATAGTTTAATACGTGAAGTGCATGTGTAGTTCCACAGATGTTTGCTAGCGTGAAGACGTGTTCCAGGTGATCAGCAAAGGCTTGCGATATTTTGCTATCAGTGTAAAGAATATCGGTTGCATTTGACACGGTTGATAGTACTCTATGTTGTTTTAGAATTCTTCTGGTGATTTTTTGGATATCAGCAATATACTTTCTGCATAACTCAATTCTGAGCTCATCCAGCTCTTATCCTGCTTAGAAGTCTTTCTATTTTGGGGTTTCTGATTCTCTGCCATAACTGCCTAGTTTGACTTTTTGTTTTAATTAGTCTTAAAATGTAGTGTGTATGACGTTTTGAGAAGTGGAGGCAGATGTTTTGACAGCAGCTAATTGACATGGTAATGCTAGAAACCACAGTATCTAGATTTTCAGGGTTTTCTTATTTACATGGTTTTTGTAGATTGGGGTTTAGTCTCGCTCGGAAAGTATTCTACTCGATTTGCCCGTTGATAAGTTTCTGGAGGGGTAGGGGGTTTAAAGGAGTAGTGCAAGTACAATACGCGCCGCTGAAAACCTAAGCAACTTTATCGAAGATTGAATAATAGTACAGAGGCATAATTTCAAAAGCATAGGTAGTTGAATATTGCTTGAGTTTTGTGCCTTTGGGATTATTGGCTTGACAGCTACACATTCTAAGTTTACAGTTGATATCTCCAATTACTAATATTTGGTCAGTTGTATCAAATAAGATTTTTATATCATTTTTTTTTTAGTTTTCTGTTTGGTTGCCTGTATAGGCTAAAGATGGTAAGATGGCTTAGGTCATGTAGTCTCATTTTGATTCTAATAGTTTCTAAAATGGTATTCAGTACATCGGGGATACTTGCACGTTCTAATTTATTCTTAATAATAATGGCTACTCCTCTCGAAGTCATTCTGTTGTTTCTGTCTTTTAAGGTTGTCATTGTTCTGCAAGTGCATTTTGGTAATGTAGGCTAGATCAACATTATACCTGGCTAAGAATACAGATAGTTGATTTAAGATGCCATTTGAATTTCAAGTTAGCATTGTTAATTTTTCAATTTTTCTTCTTAGGATCCATCGAGTGCGGTTTTAAGGAACGTTTTAATTTGTGGAAAAAAGGACGTTACGAGGTCTACAAAAATTTTAGTAATATGTGAGAACTGAGTGGATTCGGTTGGTTGAGTTTCAGCTGTGGCTGAGGGAACAATTTTGACGTGTTAGTTATTTGTTAGTTTGCATTTTTCGGGGTTTTCCTTTTTTTAATGTATTTTTGTCGAAGTTCAACTTGATGTCTACAACCAGGGTAGTTCGCCGAGTGATCACCGCCACAATTGGCACACGTTGGTTTAGTTTTGGGCTGCTTGGTGCACCCACTGAAGTTATGAATGTCCGCGCGGTACAGTAAGTTTTTGTATGCCCTTTGCGTTGACATTGATGACACTGTGGTAAGCTGGTTGATTTTTCGAATGATACATCGACTTCAAGGTGAAGATGTTTTTAAGCTCATCACTGTTGGTCAAGTCAACTGCACACACAGGGAGGAGCTTTTATCTATTATCGTAAGCATGTTACATTGATAACTGGTTGTATATTTAACTCATTTTTAGTTTTATCAGAAGTTAGTGTTAATAGGACATTTTTTATGAACACTGACAAAGGTTTTAAATTAGAGTTTTGATAGGTATGACATTCAATTCTATTTTTACAATAAAATTTTCTGATAGCGCATTTGTCATTATCATCCGATAAGTTGATGCGCATCGAGTTCGTGGTAGACATTCCTTGATAATATTCTTATTATCTGCCAAAAGATCCTTGTGATTTATTGCATTATTTAGGTGTATTGGCGGAATTTTAATTTTAATTATTAATTTAAGTAATTGGTTTGTAGCAGATTTGTTATCCTCGTTAACGTTTTGTGAAGACAAGTGGAATCTATTTCGTGTGATTAGCTCTTCAGCTTCTGCATCTCATTGAAAGGTACTGTTCATTCATCGAGTTTGCCCTTAGCCCGCGCTTGTAGGTTTTTAAAATCATTTAGCGAAGCGCTGGCACTTTATGCTATTTGTTAATACTACTATGAATACTCATAGTGTAGGCTAAAGATTACTGCCCAAAAACAGCCGTAACATCAGAAATCATCGACAAAATCTATAATGTGGTTTTATCTGACGGGCAAGTGGAAGTGCGCGAGTTAACAGAAACTGTAAACATCTTAAACGAGCGAGTTTACTTCATTTTGCATAATGAATTATGTATTAAACAACGAGACTAAAGCAGTAATCACCGAGAATATCCCAAAATAGCTAAAAAAAAGTTTATTTTGCTACAACAACGCACTGGTGCATTAAGATTTTTCTGTGCTTTTTCTATTCACCATATATAAAACAAAAAAGTGTAGTATTGCATTAAAATTTGCGGAAATTATAAAAAAATCTGTTCTAAAACTCAAATTCTTATATTAATTGTTAAAGTAAGTAAAGTTATCGAACTTCCCTCGTAGATGTTATTGGTATACAACTTCTTTTAAACCATCTGCTTTCAATTTAGCAAGCCTGTTAGTATCCTTGATCACAAAATAACTGTGATCACCTTGAAGGACATTGAGACATTTATTATTGGAACCACACAACTTTAACATTTTGTGTAAGCGCTACCACCGCAATATCAAAATCAAGTGTCAAAATAATTCTGTACAACAATTTGGGTAATAATGGCAAAGAAATTTTGAACAAAGTTTTGATTTTCCAAATGATATTTTGGAGATCAGAGATCTCCAAGATGTATACGCGAATTTGGGCAACAAGAAACCCCATCTGACTGTTGTATGCCCACTCCATCCTTAGAAAATTAGTGATACAATGAGAATATAGGTCCTATAATCTTTGATGAGGACTGATGATAATCAAATCACAAAGAAGTTCTAATGAAATTTATTCATCTCCCGATATAAAAAAAAGGTTCTCTTAGCTCCACTTCTCATCCAACACAGAGCATCGGTATTAGAAGTAAAGGTAAAAATCGAAGAAGTTACATATTATAATGGCATTTCAGATTCGAATTAAATAATTATCCCTAAAGTGGTTTAGATATTAAAAATATAATTTGCTACCTTATGTTTGAAATATTTGATAGCATCATAGTCTTCAGCCTTTCGTTGTCAAGTTTAGGGAACATCGTCAAAATTATGCCAAAAGACCGACCAATTCTATGATTTTACCTTTTTATTCAGTTTTATTAATTATTGTTGCTCATAAAATAATACTGAACTATCCAGTCTATTCTGTTGCTCCCCTCCATCCCCCCAAAAACCACATTATATTATCTTTTCCAAAACTATTGAGATTCTCGTAGGGGATCCAAAAGTTAGCTCTACAAACCGATCTCTTTAGAAAGGGTTCTTTCTTGTTTCACTGAAGAAGCAAACCACAGGTGGAAACACGGTTAGAGAAGTTACTTTCTGTAAACTCACGTGGAACCCATGCCTAAGAACAATTGCTATAATCAAGATTTATAAGATGATTATTTATAACATCTGCCAATTCACAAGCAGCATATCGCAGATTTTACTCAATCGTGTCTTCAATCAAGTTGGTCCCAGTCGCAAACCTCCTAAATGTTATTTTCTTTAGTACAATGTAACGTTATTTTAACGGAATGGCATATATAACTCTTCAATGCGAGCAAAACGTATTCTATAATAGCTAGATGACGACAAAAAAGGATGAGATCAACGTCTAAGAGATAAGGTTGCATGTTTATATGCAAGATAAAACAAGTGCGCACGGGTCCTCAAAGAAACTTTTGAGATAACCTTATGTACAATGATTTACTAATAAAAAAAATAATATTAATTTTTAAAATAAAGTCCACTATGATATTTGATCTGTATCCATATTTTTTTCAACGGTTTCTCCTGAAAGGAAGAGATTTTCGCACTCCAATTCCAATTTTATATGTTTTAAAACTACCTACCGCAAAAATTGAAGAGTAATTATAATTAACCTGACAATGAAGGATTCGAACTATAGGTAGGATGAGGCAAAAATTCAATTCCGTCAATATTTCCAATGTAGGCTGCATGGGGAAAATCTTCATCTTATAGTGCTAATATCCGCTTTTAGTTTTAGAAAGGCCGAATGGCGTTAGACTGAAGTAATGTACATGAGTTCTATTGGTACATAATACAGTTCTGCAGTCACGCCATGGCCATCTGGTTTAAATTCAACTTAACTGAAACATAAGAGTAGCGGGTAGGCACTTCTTCACGATCCCAATTTCCTACCTCTACACATCCTTTTCCTACTATCGTGCGCAAAGTTCGAGTTTGCGCCCGTATTTGCGTGTGCAAAGTACTACTTTCCCGCACGCTTTTATCCCTACAGCTGAGCGTGCGGGAAAGTAGCTGAGCGTGCGGGAAAATAGATGAGCGTGCGGGAAAGTATAAGAAGGCGCCAGCTTGATCTTACTAAGTAGACTTGTCAGAACCTGCATCTATATTTTGTCTTCTCACTCGCTGTTTTTTTTTTTTAGTACAACAGAGAACGTCAGGTCGCGAGGCAGATCTCGCTTCATATATTTTTTTGAACGTGTACAGTGAAAAGTATGGCGTCTATAAAAAATATTGAAACACCTTTTTACATTTTTTTTTAATCGGGAGGGCTTCCCGAACCCCCCTTTCCTCCGGCCATCCCCTCCGCCCACGCAGCACCGCAGTATCGAACTTTGCGCACTCGTATCGTAATGTATTATTTCCACATCCAACCCAGCTTCAATTCAAAAGTTAGCAATCAGAGGATAGAGACGGCGACTAGAAGTCTCAAAATGAAAGAAACCGACTGTTGGTGAATTTCATGAAAAACTACCAGCTCGAAGCAACGACCACTTTTTTTAAGAAAGAGTACAGGATGTGGACTTGGCGCAAACAAACGACTGTCAAACAACAATTAAGCGTTCAAAGTGGCTGAAATTTTTACAGGTATCTTTCAAAGTGTGTATGATTGCAGTAGCAGAATTATTTTGGCGAGTGGGGTCATCTTCAGGTTGAGGTTCAAAATCTTTTAGACTGTCCACGTAGAGTACCAAGTAAATACTTAAATTTGACTGAAATAAAATGTATAGAACCGAAAACTGCATAATTTGCAAAAAATTGTACTATTTTTTTTAACTAGAATGTACAGCTTGAACTATTTTTATATATCATTTACATCTTAGAAACGCAAGCATCGAAAACTTACTCATGCATCTCCTTGAACAAATCAGAGAGTCGAGCTCGCAGCATAATCGCCCTCCCCGTGTTGCCAAAGATAAACGAAGGGCGTGGGTATGGAACGTTCCGCTCTTTCCAGTATGCATATCTTTTTTTAAGAAACAGACATACTGTAACCAGAAGCAAGGCAAAACTGCACAAAAGGTAGACTAAGAGCATCTCGATGTTTAATAGTTGCCTGTGTTCTTAATACTGAAAACAAGAACCAGGAGTGACAAAAATCCGTCGTTATCAAGTGCACTGTTCCCCCACCTTATTATGTCATCAGAAATCCATATACAACAATTATTATATTTATAAATAGCATATTTGATTGCAGATTAAATCGAAGACATATTTGTCTCAGATTGCCTATTATATATATATATATATATATATATATATATATATATATATATATATATATATATATATTTTCAAAATAATCGCAAGATTATCTCCTTATAAATACAATATTTAATCTGATGATACGTGGCTTACTTAAAAAGTGTTTTGAATGAACTCAGAAAACAAAAAAAATAGAACATACAAACAAATTATCTTTATTGAGCTTCCAAATAATCACCATTTTCAACAATTTTCATACATTGATTCTGAATGAGAATCAGGATCTAGAGCTCAGGACCAACACACGTGTTAAGCTAACTTAAAGTTGCAAATTCATCAGTGGCTTCGTGTTTCTGAGAGCAATTAACCTAAACTTGCTGTCAGATATTTCATTGAGGTGACTTTTGCTTTATGTTCTGTCCAGTATAACAGAGAATCGCCATTTTCGAATGACTATTCGCATAGAAATGGTGCATAAGATTGTCGACAAGCGAATATTTATCTCCACATTTGACATGACAACGACAGTTACCGGCATGGTCAAACTCCTCGCTCGCCCAGATTGATGCAATGATCGATCGGTAGCTTGTTGAATCGCGCCTCTGGTCGAAGAACGCAAAACTGTTGCCATGCTGGGAAAGTCTTACTCTTGTCTAGCTCGTAAACAGTTTTTACGAGCCAGGACCAGTGAAAGGATTCTCATCGCAATGAGAATAGATGGCTACAGACGCGACAACCATTGACAGACTTTCTGAGCTGCTGAGTACTTAAAGCTTGCAATATTTGCAAATCAGTGGCAAACTTTAGTGCTAAAGAGACAAATTAACAGACTAAAACTTGCTGTCAGATATTTCATTGAGGTGACTGCTTTATGTCTGTCCATATATCTAAGACAATTTCGAATGACTATCGGCCCGCGCTAGAAGATGGTGCTTCAGTTTACGAGCTTGGCTCCGTCTGCGTGGCAACACAGTTACCGCATTCAAACTCCTCCTCGCTGAATTGAATGCAATGTCGATCGGTCAGGTTGTCAGCCGCCTCTGGTCGGAGACGCAAAACTGTTCCACATGTGGGAAAGTCTATAACTTCTTGCACATGCTACTTATAGGAAGAAACCAGGACCAGAGTGAAAAGGATTCTCATCGCAAGCAAAAGAAGATGGCTACAGACGCGGGACAAAATTGAGAGACTTTCTGGAGTGCGTGAGTACTAAACAGCTCTTGCAATATTTGCAAATCGGGCAAACTTTATAGGCTAAATAGACAAAACAAGCAGACTACAAAATAGGTTAAGGTAGATTAATTTGTTAGAAGGATTTTGGACCATCAGTGGTTTCGAATAGTCTGTCCTGAATCGAGTTTTGTAATTTCCTCGAATACTGCATCAAAGCAAAAGGTAAATTTGCAGCTACGATAAATAAAACAAATATTTAAAAAGTAGTTGCAATGACGTGATGTAAGCGGAGCACCAACCAGAAATATAATAGACATTGCTTGCGTGTTTGTGTATATTTCTACCAACAAATTGTATGTCAGATATTAAGCACCGTATTCTTTCTAATGTCCAGTTTCTCTGCTGTCAATTGTAGAATCAGTCGTCAGTCTCGTGACAGCTTTTGTCTCACTCCCTCGGTCGTATCTTGCGTTCTGCTTGTTAAACTAATACTAAACACATTTTCTGCTCACGGCAGACCTTTATATGCACTCGTTGACGTTGGCGTTCACTCCGTTGACTAGCCGCACCGAGTTTACCCTTGGCAGCCGCGTGTACTCCACGCTAGATGGCGTTATTTAAAGTGTTTGAATAGACATATATGTACGTGCTTTTTTGGACCTTTTTAGACTTTTAGACATACTTTGCATACTAATGTTGAATGAAATTGCAGCACCAAGATAAAATACAAACTTTTCAGATTGATTTAAGTGCGGGGTTGCTAGTCCCCTATCGGGCGCCTCCCCAGGTGGCGGATAGGGGAATGCTCACCAGATATGGCGGGTACCAGGGAAATAAAATACCCGGAGCGGACCAAAACTAGCGATCACCGAAATAACTGCCTGCATAAGCGGTTTTCCTCTAGCGTGGTCAACAGCTGCGGGTGGAGGAACCCGCAGAGGCAGGGCACTCTTTTGCCCTGGGGTGGAGAAATCGGCCCCTAAAGACGGATGAACCATAGATTTGGTGAACAGCATAAGGATGCAGAAGGCAACGGGAAACCACTGCATTAAAGATCGATACAGATTTCCCTAGTAAAAATCATCATGACAATGTTCAATACTAAATATTCCGGAGTAATAAGTTCCCCAGTCGGATTTCCGGGGGGTACAGTTGCGAACAAAGTTGTGAAATTACCAATAAAGTATCAGACTTGCGGCCTGGAATGTAAAAAGCCTATATGCATCAGGAAAACTGGCTAACATAACAGCAGAAATGGAAAGGCTAAAGCTGAATATACTGGGTATCAGCGATGTACAATGGTCGGATTCGGGCAAATGTGCAACTATAAACGGCACGTTCTACTATTCAGGAAATGATCACGCAACCCTTAGATATGGTGTTGGCATTATAGTAGAAAAAGAAGTTAACAAATCAGTAGTAAGTTTTACCCCGTATTCCGACCGAATTATAGCGATACAGATTGAATCGAATAAAGGAAAAATTAATATCGTTCAAGTGTATGCACCGACAGCGGACAAACAAGATGAAGCAATTGAAGAGTTTTATGAATAACTACAAAACGTTTTTAAATCTACCAAAAAAGAAGAGGTCGCCGTAATTATGGGTGACTTTAATGCTAAAGTTGGTAAACTCATAACTGAAGGATGTACCGGCGAATATGGATTGGGCCAGCGAAATGAGCGAGGGGAACGATTAATAGAATTTTGTCAGAACGAAGAATTCGTAGTAATGAATACGATGCTCAAATTGCCAAACCGTAGGTTGTACACGTGGAGATCGTCCATGGATAACAATCAAAAGATAGTCAGGAATCAAATAGACTATATAATAATCAGAAGTAGATTTAAAAATTCTATTACATCAACGAAAACATACCCCGGAACGGATATAGGGTCGGATCACAATCCCGTAGTAGCAATATTAAACATAAGATTAAAGAAATTAAAACACAAAGGAGACAGACAAACAATAGACGTAAAACGATTGAACGAAACCAATATATTAAAAATACGCAAGAAAAGTCAACCGCAATCTCAGGAACATCAAAGAGGAAAATAACAACACTGAAAGCGTCCATGTCAAATGGCAGGACATAGAAACGGCATTATTAAAAGCTGGAGAAGACACCTTATCTCTAAAGTGTAATAAGAAAAAGACTGGATGACTGACGAAATTCTCAACTTGATGGAAGAAAGACGAGGTTATAAAAATAGAAATGAAGTAAAATACAAAGACCTAAATCGAAAGATTAAAAGTAGTATCAAAGAAGCCAAGGAGAAATGGTTAACAGAAAACTGCAGAGAAATAGAAGAATATGAAAGAAAATATGACAGCTTAAATATGCATAAAAATTAAAGAAATAACAGGTATTAAAAGGTCAAAACAACCTTCCGTATTAAAAGACAAAAATGGAAAAATAGTTACTGACATAAATGAAAAGCTAAAGAGATGGACGGAGTACATAGAAGAACTGTTTAAAGATGAAAGATCAGAAATTGAAACTATAACGGAGGAAACAGGACCGGAAATTTTAAAAAGCGAAGTAGAATATGTTATTAAAAGCACTAAAACAGGGAAGTCGGTAGGGCCAGATGAGATTCCAGTCGAACTATTGAAACTTATAGATAATGACACAATTGACATAATGGTAAATCTCTTTAACACAATTTATAGAACATGTATCATTCCAAACAAGTAATTTTTATCAACTTTTGTAACAGTCCCGAAAAAGAACAACGCAAAAGAGTGCTCTGAACATAGGACTATAGCACTAATGAGCCACACCTTGAAAGTGTTCATAAAAGGATATTTAAAAAACTTGAGGAAGACATAAGTGCCATACAACTGGGATTTAGGAACGGACTGGGAACAAGGGAAGCTCTGTTTGGTGTAAGTGTATTGATGCAAAGGTGTCTAGATATAAATCAAGATCTTTATGTGTGTTTTATAGACTTTGAAAAAGCTTTTGATAAAGTCCGACATGAAAAGCTATATGAAATTCTCAAAGGCAAAAATATTGACAGTCGAGACATTAACATAATATCTAAATTGTACTGGAACCAAACAGCAAAAGTCAAGGTTGAGAATGAACTAACCGAAGAAATTAAGATCTGCCGAGGTGTTCGCCAGGGTTGTGTTCTCTCTCCGCTCTTATTTAATGTATATAGCGAAGCCATATGTCAAAAAGCTTTATTGGAACAAAATGCTGGAATAACCATTAATGGAGAAATTATTAATAATATGCGTTACACTGACGATACACTTCTAGTGGCAGATAATTTAACAGACTTACAGCACTTACTTGAAAACGTAAATACCTATAGTAATGATTACGGTCTGAAACTAAATCTTAAAAAGACGAAGTTAATGGTAGTATCAAAGAAGACTAACGTTTACGCTAATTTGACAATCTCTAATACACAAATTGAAAGAGTCACGTCATACAAATATCTGGGGGCTTGGCTCACCGAAACAAACGAACAAACTAGAGAAATTAAAGCAAGAGTAGAAATAGCCAGACAAGCGTTTATTAAAATGAAAAAGTTCCTATGTTGCCGAGACATTAATTTAAATCTGAGAATGCGATGTTTTCTCCACGTTATTGAACGGTGTGGAAGCATGGACACTAAAACAGAAAAACATTAAAAACATTGAAGCTTTTGAAATGTGGTGTTATAGGAGAGTGTGGAAAATATCATGGACGGAGAGAGTAATAAATAAAAATGTATTGCTGAAAACGGGGAAAGAATGTGAAATAATAAAACTATAAATAAGAGAAAATTAGAATATCTGGGCCATATAATGAGGGGAGAAAAATACTTATTACTGAGGCTTATAGTTCAGGGAAAAATCAAAGGAAAAAGAAGTGTAGGGCGGAGAAGAACTTCCTGGCTACGAAATCTAAGTGGTTAGTGGTAGTAGGTTAGTTCAGAGCTGCGGTCAGCAAGGTGAAAATTGCAGTGATGATTTCAAACCTCCGATAGGAGACGGAACTGGAAGAAGAAGAAGAAGACAGATAACTTTACAAAACATTATATCATAATGGCTTTGCCTGATCTTCTCATGATCACCTCCATTCTTTTTGGGATCGACTCAAATAATAAATGAACGGTGTCTCAATGAACCACATTCTATTCATTATTAACACGCTCTCTTAATTCAGTCAAGTTCCTTGAATGTCATCGATACTACTATATCTTTTTCGCAATGATAGTCCAAACATTTTTAATCCGTGAAAGGTAATGTGATCAGGAGAGCTTCCACTCTATGTTGTTGGAGAAAGTTTGGTCGACGTTATCTTGTTGATAAATTGCTGGAACACTTTCTGTAGGCCTAGCCGGTAATGTTTTTAGTAACTCTGACTAAAGGTGACAATCAACCATAACTGATAGCTCCCCATAGTTGGCGTTGTATGCTTCGTCGAATGCAAGTCTTTTTGCTTTTTTTCTCCGCGTCTACGGTTTATTAATTGCCGATCATAGTTTCGGTTTAAACAAAATCGAAACTCACCAGAGAAAGTGATTCTGTGCTAATGATTTATCCACAAACGACGCCTTTCTCTTGCCCATTGTATCCTTTGTTACCAATGTATAGACGTCAGCAACAGTCGCAAGAAAGAACGTCATACTATCAGTTCTGCTAGAGCATTTGAAGTCGCGCTACGGTCTCTAATCGCAAGCCTCTAAAAATAACTCCATTAGTTGTCCTAAAGTACTGCTACAGATACCAGTCTAAGTATTCATATAGTTCCCTTCATGTAGGTGTAGGCCAAGTTTCTAGGTGGTTTAAAAATTTTGTAATTTGATTTTCTTCCAGATCTTTGAAGTAGAACCCTGGACGTTTTCTAATGGGAAAACTCGACGCGAAGCAAAAAAAGAAAGATTGCAATTTTATTTTGGAAATTATTTGATTATTAGTACACGGGGGGAAACCACCCATCGCAATATTATTCGCCATTTTCAACAACAAGATTCTGTTGGTGATTTACCTCAAACCGGAAGACTAAGTATGTCTTTCAGTGTCTGAAAGAAAGTGAATAGACAGACTCCGAAATCAACTCAGAGAAGGTTAAGACAATTTGAACTTCACTTAGGTGTATTTTAAGACACTTACGTTGCTTTCATCAGCATTTACAACCATAGACTTATGAATTTTACTCACCAATCTACAAAGCTCTAGAATCCGGGGTATGCAAACACAAAAAGCCATTAGCCAGGACTATTAAATCTACAATGTGATATGCAGCTATTTACGTCACACAATATAAAATTGACCAGAAATATAGTATCAGTAAGATGGAGGAGGACCAACAATGAAATTGATAACACAAATTTTTGAGGAACGATTAATTTTGAAGTATGAATTGAATTTCCGATGGACTATGGAGTTACTCAAAGAACAAAGTATCTGAATAAACCTCAAACCCCACAGCAAATTTTATTGTTTAGTGCAGTTAATCCAAACAAATATATAATTTTTTAAATAGTCTGACTAGTTGCAAGTCTCTTCAATTGTTATATTTAGTTCATATAGTGTCCACCTATCACGTTTCTTCGAAATATAAAGTTTTTTATGGAGGTCTTCAAAATAACCGCAAATTGATTTTAAGTTCTTTTTCCAAAGCTCTCTTTGTTTAAGAGTTTTGAATAAAAAGGCGCCCAGTGGAGACATTTCAAAACTATAAGACATATGCTTAAGTTTTAATCCACAATCTTGAATAGCTTATTGAACTGCACTGTCGTTTGAATATGGCAATGTTATACAAAAGCAATATGCAGTGTCTTTCAGATTGTGGTAGCTTTTTTTGTAGTGCTTTGCTGTAACTTTCAGAATTTGTAGTTCTTCCTTATTCTACATTTGAATAAATAAAACTTCTTTAGTTTTTGATTTCACACATATCCCACCAATATTCCACTTAACATAAACAACTTTTAGTTTAGAAAAATAATTTCACTTCACTCGTTGGAAATTCTGGTATCCAAATTTTATCGAACTGGCATGTGACCTTAAGTATACAGATAATTAACAAGGCTACTTACAAACACTATAAAGAAAGCTTTTATACGTTTCTATATCTAAGCAGATTACTTAAAAAATCTGTAGGTTTCAACAAAACGGTGCTACTTGCCATGCAACTAACAACATTACTAAGATGGACATCAATTGTTTTTTTATATATTTTTCTGCTGTTACATATATATTTGTTTATGACAACAAAGCTCAATTATTGCTTTAATAATTTTAACATTTCACCAAGTGACTGCAAAAAACTGTAGTACTCTTTAAGCTGTCTTTATTATTTTTTTTATTATTTGTCCTTAAAGAATCCACATTCCAAAGCTAAACAACTAGGCATAGGGAAAACTAAAATTTGCTTCTGCAATTGTGCAATAAGAACACGATCAGTCTTTGTCATTAAGAACAATTTAGTTATAAAGTACACTTACACACGAGACTTGTGAAGTAAACAGGAAATGCTGCACTTAAAACAATAATGGAAGTAAATTACATTTGCATGCAATGCATTACACGAACAAATAGCATCAAATATAAATTGGTTTTTAATAAAACAAATTAAAGTACACGAGAGTTGGGGTATAAGTCATACACCTTTTTTTAAAGATAAGGGATGGTATCACAAAATATTATTTCAGAGTGTATTCATAGTGTGTGTCCACAACGCAAGACGGCTCTGTGATGTTCTCTAATTGCACAAAGAGCGATGTTAAATCAGTTGTCAATCAACATCCGTGCATGATGGATTTGACCCGAGTAGAACAGGATTCGAATTATTAAAATAGCCATTCAAAATGCCACAGAGAGTTGGTAAAATCTGTCGAAAATAATGGTCTTTCATACCGAACAGTCGCGAGGTGGGTAGCAACTTAAGTCTTATCTCCTGCGACACTACCAAAAACTTTTCTTAATTAAACCATTGCTTTGAATCAAGTCACAAAAACTCATCTTGATCCCCAGTGATGATAAGACAGTTAAAGTTGATCTGTTTGTAAACTGTTTTTGATCTTCATTTGACATCTTTTTTTACAGCTTCAACGTTCTCTACGACCACTTTTTAATTTTTTTTTCTGTCTGTTTTTCTCATATTCTGGTTTGGGCCTCTTTTATTCTATGTCTGTAAAATCTTCAATTTGATGTTTCGTAATTTATTTGCTATTATAACTTCTTCCTAATTGTATCAGGTGTTTTATTAAAGCCACTAATCAGAAGTTAGTACCCGGCGATATCTTCTTTTGTTTTTGTTTTTAAGTCTTTTTTGTTCTATTAGCATTCTTATGGAAATTTTCTTTTCACGTGTTGTATCTTTAATTTTTTATTATTTATATTTAAATGCTTCTTGGTTGCCGATTATCGTCACTTTAGCTTTATTTTTGCTTTCATCCACTGCTTTTCTTTTGCTGCATTTTTTATTCGATTTTGTTGTAATTTACCTTTCGCATTTTTCTTCTTGTGGCAATTTTTTATTTGTTCTATTTCTTTGTTTTACCACGTTGCCTTTTTTGTCTTTTTTTTTTGATAATTATATCCGTGTTTAATAATTTTTTATAATAGTTCTAGTTTTCCTTCCACTATCATCTCATCTTTTTGTCTGTTTCTTTATTCTTTACTCTGTATAATTTGATTTTGATTTGATTTCTAAACCCTATAAGCCTTTACTTGGGGACGCGGTGGCTCAGATGGTTCAACCAGTTGGCTCTATCCTTTAGCCGGCGCGCGCGTGTTCGAGTCTCGCTCAACTCATGGGTGTGTGTGTGTGTGAATGTATAGCATTTAAGTGCATGTTAGTGGGTACAATAAGCCCCTGAGGCTGCAGTGCCTGTAAGTGCACAAAAAAAGCCTTTGCTTCTTACTTATTTTCTTTTTATTTTCTCATAATTATTGCTGCTTCTTCAACTACCATCTAGCCCAACATTCGTATTTCTTGTGCTTATAAGAAGTATTATTAAGTTACATATTATACGTGAATCGGGCATTTCTTTTCTATTTCTAATGTATCTCCTGTCTTTTTATTATTTTTATTATACATCCAACCTCAGAACGTTTCTTCTAGCCTTATTCAACTGAATATCTCAAGAATGTTAATATATGTATATTTACTTTAGGTTCCTAACTCGCAAGTTTTATTTCCATTTACCTATTTTCTTCTCGTTTCCGTTTTTGCTATTAGATTTTCTTAAACTTTGTATTTTAATTTTTGCTTAGTTTTATTTGTATCTATTTTCTTCTTTTTATTCTTTTAGTTTTCCCCGTTCTTCTTTCGGTTTCCTACTTTGAAATCGTTGCTTTCATTCTTATTTTGAATTTCTTTGCTTATATATTTTGTTAGCCTTTTCTTAGTTACTTAGTTCTTACATTCACTTGTTTTCCGTTATTTCACTTTCTATGTACAATTTTCTTTCTTTTTTTCTGCATATTTATATTTATTAAATCGACCTCTAATGACAATACACCGGTCTAACGCACTGACGTCTTGTCGTCTGTGATAAGGGCTCCGAAGCTATAGCAAATAAGCGCTCGGAAAGATCATTTAACGATGGGAACATAATGAGGACTAAATACCTTCTATCTTTTGTGTTGAGACCTTTTCACAGCAACGATAAAAAGGGGAAACTCTCAACAGTGTTCGTACACCTTCTTTAGGGTTCGAAGCAATAGGTGGTCATTCTTGAAGCTGTTGCTCCTTTTTGACCGCGAGTACAAATCAGGCGCCATTTGTGTATAAATACAGGACTGAGCCAGAAAGTGGCCCCTTTCCTGGCGCAAGCAAAGTATGTCATTGGAAATAGACCAAGGGACGTTCGCTATCGTTCGGAGGGTCTTGGATTGGAACCGCTCTAGTATTTGGTTTAGCGCAGCCCTAAAGCTGGACCCCATAAGTTCAAACTGGCTTTAAAATGGTTTTATAAAGTAGTGTTTTGTTTGACAGGGATAATTGAGAGCGCGTTCCAAATAACCAAGTCATTTTCTTGAGTTTTAGATCTAGCTTTTATCCAAGTGAGTTTATGGTCCAGGTGCAAACCGAGATATTTTACCTCAATTGTTATCGGGATTAAGGCGTTGTTGATTTGGGATTGTAGACATTTAACTCGTCTGAAGGTCACCTGTGCAGATTTGTCGGCGTTAACTGTAATTTTCCACTTCAGAAACAGGTCTTGTAGAGAATTGAGATGTCTTTGACAATGTTTTTCCGCTGCTTCTGCTGATTTGTTGACTGACAAGACGGTCGTGTCATTCGCGAATGTGGCAAGTACAGCAGTACCTGTGGTTGGTGCGTCCGAGTTATATAGTAGGTACAACAACAGACTTGTGGAACATCAGTGGTGGTTGGATGGTACTCGAACAATTCATTGTTCACTTTAACTTGAAAAAATCGGTCCGCAAGATACGACTTCAATAAGAGGTAGAGTTGGCTGGGAAGGTGTAGGTTGAGTTTGTATAGCAATTCGATATCCCACACCTTGTCGAACGCCTGTTTTATATCTAAGAAGACTGCTGCACAAATTTCCTTGTTCCATTGTATGGGTGACAATTCGATGACTTTGATGTGTAGTTGAGTGGTACTTCCGAAATCCGAACTGGTGCGATAGGTTAAGCTGATCGAAGTCTACGGTGTCTTTAATTCATTGAAATAGGAGTCGTTCGAGAACCTTGGAGAGTAGAGAGAGGAGACTTATTAGTCTGTAGGGCTGTGGTTGAGTGGGGGGTTCTCTGGTTTAGTGATCATAATAATCTGAGCGGGAAAGTAACATAGTCAAAGTATATTGTTATAGATGATAGTAAGTAGAAGCAGGGCTTTTCGAGGAAGGTTTTTAACTACTTCGCCTACTATGAAATCGATCCGGGGGCTTTTCGTGTATTCATTATTTGAAGTTGCTAAGGGACTTCTGCCACTGAGAAGGGTTTGGGAAGTAGTGACAGTTGCCAGGGCACATCGAGCAATTATTTCGTTTGTCTATCGCTGTCATCATTAGTGTTCAGCAAACGTGGTTATTTCCGATCTTGGCCATATACCATCTGAACTTTTGAAAGGAGAAATCGTGATAGTTGGCCCCTTGAATTTTTTTGTTGCCTTCCACATGGAGTTGTCATCGGGTAAAAGATTTGTGAGGTATTGTCTAAAACTTTCGTTGCCGACTTCTGCTGTTTGTCCTGTCTATCTCTAGTTCTTTGCCATTGTTTTCTCACCTTACATTTCTCAGTGATGAGATCTCGGATATATCTAGGGATGTTATTTACTGTATTCTGTATTATCGTGGTCAGTTACTAAGTAGCTTCATCAAGATCGTGTGCATCTTTTATTCTGATGCCGAGATTGATCTCTTGTTCTAACTGACATCGAAAGTAGTCCTAATCAATGTTTTTGGTGCAAAGCTTTAAAGAGTTTTTTATTACTGGAGTGTGGTTAGAAGATAAGTCATAACTAGAATTTGCTTGGTAGAAAATATTTGCTATGCCACTGAGAACCGCATAATCTAGGCGATCTGGCAATTTGCCCGGGTCGCTAGGCTAGTAGGTTGACTCGCCGATTGAAAGATTATCCTTAGGAAATTACAACCTTTAGTGATGAATTTTGTGCCTAGTATTTGGAAATAGTCTTCGTATTCCTCAATGAAAATGGAGTGCTGCAATTATCAGAGGGTAAGGAAATACTTGTACTTTAATTTTTGCACTTTGAAATTTGTTTGTTATATATGCAATACGTATCGTAGTTACCATTTTTTAGGCTATTTTATTAATAACTACGGAAAGCATATTTAAGATGATGCTGTTTTGATTGATTAACTGTTATTAGTTTATTCTACGTTTTTGCTGATAAGTTGCTTTGTTTAGAGAAATGTTTATTGTTTCTTTGTTTTTGTTGTTATGATGGTATTTAATAGGAGGGAGAATCGTTTGTGTTTACTGGCGATTATTATGGACGTAGATCACTGAGCAGTGCTCTGTAGGTTCTTATATATCATGCAGCCTTAACACATACAATAAATAACGTAAAATTACATATTATTTATGACGTCGCCACAGCTTCCGCATTTAGACTCGCTTCGCTTTGCTGTCGCCACTTAGAATACCGTTGCTGCCCCGCTGCGCGCTATTTATGCCTACTTCGGATCTATTAGAAGGGTCGCCAAACACCTGGATGCACTGAACTGGAACCTTCCGGCAGCCGCTGAATTCTTAGAAAGCATTATATTGGTCGCAAAAAACGGGGATGTTTAGAAATTCGTTACGACACGAATGCTATTATAAATATATAATAAATAAATGCTGTTAAAGCTTCTTCCAAAGAACGGTCTAAACCTGAAAAAATAGATTTGTCCCACATAAGTAAAGAAAGCAACTTTTACAGATCATCAACAGCAACGAAAAAAATATAACAGCAAATAACTAATATTAACAAAATACTAACTAATATAGTAACAAAAGTGACTTTTTTATAATAATGTTAGTTGTGGGAAGATATAAATTTATTATCAGAAATTAGAAAACATTGATCAGAAAACATCCATTTTACCATTTTTGAGACCCGCAGGACTCAATATTATCATAATTTTGTTACATTTACATTTAAAGACTTTTATAGAATTTGTTAACTACATATAGGCAATATCGTTTATTAATCTACAATTTTCTTTTGTAAAAATTTAACCATATTCCTCCTTTGTACTGAGTGACTATAGATTTGGGATTGACTTCTAAGGGGATTCTCGTCTTTTTGTTCACCTTTATTTCAAAGTTTGATACTATACCGGCTACCAAAGCTTTTATTTGCATTATAGCGAATCGCTGACCTGCAAAACATTTGGTATTAATCGGTTTATTAATGCTTTAACACAAACGCAACAACCGTGACAAGCTCTTGGTCCATCTCCAAACGGCAGAAAAGTTCCCTTAACTATATTTTCCTTGTTCGGGTCGAGAAAGCGCTCAGGACTAAATAATTCGGGCTCCGGAAAGTACTTTGGCTCCAAATGCATGGATCGCAAAGGTATTATCACACTAATTCCCGTTTCGAGATCTACATTTGGTCCTGTGCCTATACCTCTCGGTGGTGGAAGAGTAAAAGATTTTGTGCACATGCGTTGAAGTACCATTCCTGGTGGATGACGACGTAATGTTTCTGGAAGGTATATTCTTACTTAAAGCTTAAAACAATAAATAATTTTTACCATTGATAACAGCGTCTAGATATGGCAAAGCGTGTAAAACGTTATAATCAAGTTTTCCCCGTTTTGTTTTAACGCTTCTTGTACTTCTGACCAAAGTTTGGCTTGAACATCCGAATTAGATCCTAACTCAAAAAGTACATGAGTCATTGTGGTCGAACTGGTATCATAACCATCCACAATAAAACCCATACTATGCGACAAAAGATGATCATCGGTAAATTCCTTGCTTCCATACTTATTCTTCAGATCTATCATGAAGTCAAGGAAGTCGCCTCTTATTACACCATTATCTTCTCTGTATTTAATGGTCGCGTTTACGATATTCCGAAAATATCCTGTCACATCATCGCTGAGTATCCTAAAAAGAGGCATGTACTATCCGTAAAGGACAGTTCGCACAACTCACTTCACTTTTAAAACGGAAGCCATGGATGGGAAAATTTCCAGCAGGAAAAACTTAAAAGCGGTAGCTAAGGTAGGCTGAAATACCTTCATCCCCATTTGCCTAAATTTCGAGTTAGGGTTTTCAAACGAATTGCTCTCTAATCCGAAAGCGCAGTTGGCTACCACCTCGATAGTGTATTTTCCACAAAACTCCTTAGTGTTTAGGCCATTAGGCCCAGTGGCATCAAATTCGTTTTCTAAATAGCGCGTTGCTTTGATTACTGCGTTCTCGACCAGAGGAAACATGGATTTTAACTGAAAATAATGATATGTTAATTTTATGTGGATTAGGTAAATGCAAAAGTTTGTACCCGATTGCCAAAAGTGGCAATATATCGAAAAAACGCCACCACATGTTATACAAGTTATGGAAAGAAATCGCGACAAAACACATTCGGGGCATAATTTAAACCAGAACTCTGAACGGTCTTCCACCATGAATGATGAGATGTGTGTTTTATTGCCAATAGTCCAAAGAATACAATTGAGGAAGTTACTAAGAGTCTGAATTTTTGGAATTGGGGAGATGATAACTATAACATTGATTTCTTAAGCGCTTACGTTTTTATTATTCCAAATCGAGCACTTTTTATGCAATCTATTAGCAGTAACACCAACCAACCTTTTTCGACGTAAAGCAAGGTGATACTTGGCTTTTGGAAATTTTCCACTGTTCCCCCTTGGCGACAAACGGATTTTTCCCAACCACCGGGTCGACCTTTCTCATCCACTATAATATCATTGATCGTGAAAGCTGTTGAAATTCTGTAACATCACACTTCTGATCAGCTCCGGATCCCTCAATATGATTCCTGGCTGGCGCATCTTGTAGAATCCCACGTAGAGAAGATCGGGGAAGTCTCTGGGAGTCCACTTACATTATTACGAAACCTCAGCTCTATGACTTACCTGTATATCTCATTGTACAACTGTCCAGTGGATTTTGATAACGTGAGGGTGCTGATAATATTTCCGAAGAACAGCGAAGTCGGAGGGCTGGGAACACCTCGTTTCTTCCAGTAGTCGTAATTGAAAGGCAATAACCAATAGAGGGCAAGCACAATCAGTACTAATATTAACAACAACATTTTACTATCAACCGTGCCACTATGTTTGACTCCCAATACACTAATAATTTGGCGCTGATGAACGTGGTAATAGAAAGATTACCGCACTATTAGTGTAAGTGGTACATCCTAAAGGTTAAAATAATAAACTAGAAGAATAATTCAATATAAATATATATGTCCCTACTGGTGATGAGTGTAAATTTAAATAAATTAAGAACAGTGCGCTACATTCAAGTTTATTTTTATTATTTTTTTATTGTATAGAAAATAATCAAAAAGTTATTGACTATTAAAATAAATATTTATATTTATAAATGCGCTAGAGAAAAAATAGTTAAAAAGCAAACGAAGTCACACTCACCTCTTTCCTCGGCCTTTTTCGCCTCCGGGTACAGCTTTCCCTTGATGGTACCCCCTAATTCCCCACAAACTTTCCGCTAATAGAGGAAAAGTAGGATACACACTTGTTAATGGGAGCGACTCGTGGAAAGCATTCTCCCTTTTGACCGCGGCGTTGATTTTAGGGTCAGATCCAGCAAACAGAAGGACGGCTTTGTCAAAGGTACATCCAGGGCATCAGCCGGGTTAGAAAAAAATGCAGTTTTACAGTGCAGAGCAGGTGAACAAGTCTAGGCGGAACGGAACACTCAAACAGAGAGCGGGTAAAGCCCCACTAAAATTGAATATCTTTGGCCAATTAAAAAAAGGCACGATTCGGCCGCAACAGTCATTTAAATAGCTATTTAAAAACAATATTTTAATTTTTAAAAGCAGTATTTGAACATTTAAATTATGTGGACTATTTGGTTATTATCTTTTGAATCGTTATTTCATTTGCATAAAGTCGTTTGGTTTTTATTTTAATTGTTTTAGAAAATCTAGAAGATAGTTAAGAGTTATGAGTTTAATTTATCTAATTTTAAGAGTAATGATTCTAGAGGTAAACGAAAAACAAGAGGCAATTAAATGATATTTAAATGTACAAGGAAAAACTTTATTTATTTTGTTGTAATTGTGCGTGAAATAATCCAATAAACAAGAGAAATTGGTTTGTGTTTGTGCTTTGTTGAGTATGAGACCGAATCGGATAAAAAAGAAAGGACTTTTGGCCAAAAAGTAGCGACATTGCAGCGTAAGATCGCGAGATAGGAATCGAGTTTAACCGGCCTTCAAGAGCGGGCCTATTACCGCTGATCTTCCATTATCTTCAGACGACACCGGTGCTACCGCTTCGTACGAGAAGTAACTTTTCAAACCGTTTTCCGCCGCTAAGCACCGCTTGCACCGTTTTAGGCTCACAGAATGGACTTCGTCTTAGAGCTCTACCACTATATGTCCGGAAGGCCTCGATCGAGTACCGCAGCCGCCATGTTGCCTTCTTGTGACATCACTGGCCTACAAGTGAAGTGCCTTCCTTACAGTAAATACAGACATCTTTTGAGCGTTTCAATGTTTTTAAGAAACAGTTTAAAAACATGCAATTAATATAAATTTCCTTTTTTTACTCGCACAATTTCTAAAATTTGAAATTCAAATATTTTTTCCCATTTATTTAATTAAATTCTTTCCGTCTAATGTTTAATTTTAATTAATCAGATTTTATTGTTTGATCTTACATGATTGTACCTCTTTTTCTCCTACAATGATGTACAGGTGTTCCGTGACGACTCTTCTGGCTTATCGAAAATCTTTCGGAGAAACCGCAGTGAAGAAGCGTGCGTCTAGCGGTAATTACGTTACGGTTGCCTTGTTCTCAATATGTTTATTATTTTCGTTCACCTCTATTGCAACTATTCTTATAACACATAGAGGCTTAGTTCTCTATTTATATATTCAAATAATTTAAGAACTCTTAGAAAATGCACAACAGTTGATACAACACTAGTTTCGAACGATGCAGAAATGCATGGTGTATTGGAAAATATTTTGAAAATTAAATTGTGTTGCAAAAATACTCAGTTTAATTATAAACACGCAAAAGATGGGCTCTGCAAACCTATTTAGGGGCATTCATTTGAAGTACAACTTTCATAGTTATTTAGAAGTTGGTGTTTACGAACTAATACAAGTATAGACTCTACAAACCGTCCTTGCCACTTATTTCCTGCACAATATTTGAATAAGTATTATTATAAGACACCAATGATACTTAAAGAAGGATTACAATCACAACTATAAAATACAGCACGGTAGTATCGTAAAAATCACATATATTGTCATATAAGCTTTATTCACATACATTTTGTTAGATTTTTTGTCCATTCTAACGTAATTGTTACAGGATCACCAATTTTATGAAATTTTATTCCCTTTACCGTGCATTGCAATATTTTTGTGCCACTGTATCCTACTCTATCCATCTCTCTTAAAAGAAGAAGGTTATGTTCGTTTGCAAAAATCTATATAGATGCCCCCTTTTGGGACATTCATTAGTTGTAGCAAATCTGGTTCGTACGGGACCTTAGTCTTGTTATTCATCCTCAACTCATACTTAGTCAGTATGGTCACTAGTGCTACTTGAATTTCAAGCATAGCAAAGTTCCTTCCTGCAAGCAACAAAAACATTCAACTAGAGCTTTTCAAAACTAGTCACGCACGTATTACCTAAACAAACTCTCGGGCCGTCACCGAAACCAAAGAAGGGGCTGTTTGCATTCTCGCTGAAACGGTCGGGGTCAAACTTCTCCGGATCTGGGTAGTATTGGGGATCATGATGGATACACTGTATAGGCAAAAGAATTAGAGTCCCCTTCTCTATAACTACCTGCTTTGTTGATGATCCTCCCGGGGAAGGAAACGCTATGTTTTCTGTGCATTCACGGACGATGACATTAAAGATGGTATTTTTTCGTAGAGTTTCTGGAATTATACCGTTTAATATAAACAGCAATTTCGAAAAATATTTTTACTTTTTTAGAAAACTATAACTATACTATAAATGCCTATTTTTTTTGGAACTAACCCAAAATACTTATTGCTATTTAGAGGTTTATCTCTGTACACTGTTGTTTATTAACATTTATATATCACTGTCACTATACACATTCTATACATGAACCGTTGTTTTCTCATATTTATAACGTATTAATTCATTTCATTTGTTTTTGCCTTGTACTAATAAGATCGCTGCATTTTTGGTACCTCGTCTTTTCTGATACCAGAAAGCCTCTCCTTTGTTCTTTTTCTTTACACCCTAGCATTCCAAAGTGTTCTAATCGCTTTATCATTTTTCGAACATACATATCAATCGTTCCAACTGTGAAACCAACTGATCTAATCTTTTGAAAACCTTGAAACTTTCATTATATTCACAAACGTCAACAACGAGTCAGATTAAGCAAAACAACTTTCCCCCTCAGAAGGTACGCCTTTTGTTGTTTTTTCAGTCGTATAAAGGACATATTAAGATAGCAACCCATTGTAAAAATTTACTCCTTGCAGATAAATAAAAACTAAAAATGTGTTTGTTGATTTCTTTTTTTTTTTTGTTTTGGGGAACATGTTTTTCTTTATCTTTAACAGAAACTTCTTCCCAATAAGAACGCATCACCTTTCATACGCTGCTCTCGAAAGCACCTGGCGATTCGCTATTGCAAACATTTGAACCTTTTGACGAGGACGCAGCCGGCCATTGCGCTGGTTAGTTCACAGTTCGGCGTTTGCATTGCCTTTTGATCTTCGTTGGTAGTACAGTACGCATTTGGCAACTATATTCGCAATTTAGCACTTGAAATTAGCAAATTTGGTCTATGATGTTCGCTTCAAACGCTTTCTCTACACACTAAAAATTATCTTTGAGGTAAACAAACAAGAGCTCCTTTGTTTCTTTTTTTCATATCCCTCTCTTTTTCTCAACTTGAATGACGAGGAAACCGACTTTGATATTCATCAAACCCGACTTATATATTTGTTTTCTGGGGTTTGATCGCCTAGACTACTTATATACAAAGTTTCTTCCAAAAATATTAGATCAGTGCGTTATACGGCTTAATATTTTCGGGGCAGACCTGGTACGTTCTTAAATACTTAATGTTTTCGACGTCATATTTTCCGATTTCCTCTTCCAAGTGCAGCAAGGCTTAAAATTGTCTTTCTATGTTTTTTATTATTTCTTCTTGTTGATTATTAAATTACTCTCTCTGACATCAGTTTAAAGTTTGCTACTTATCACCTACTTTTAAATTTTTAAGTTCTGGTATAACAATTTTTGATTCCACCATTTTCCTGTCATGCTCTTCAGTATGCAGTTTCCTGCAAGAGGCACTCGACGTGAGCAGACATGCCCAGTACGATACACAACTTTCGTTTACTTTATATTCATGCGAAGCCCGCAGCCTTTGAGGGCAAAAGACCATGATGAAGTAAAATTCCCTCCCTTTTAATGTTTGAGCTTAGCGATCGCCGTCACCTCCCCTGACGAAGAACTACTTTGAACCCAAGAAATCCTCAATTCACGTCAAACCCAGCAGCAGAGTTTTAAACTTTCGCACAAAGTGGCCATTATGGCAACTCCATCTCCAGTACCAACCGCCAGCGCTTTCAGCGTTTCCAGCCAAAAAGAGAAGCCACAACCCAGACAGCTTAGCCCGTCCGGTAAGGCCCCATCAAAAAGAAACAATCCCCTAGTCATCCTCCGAGAAAAAAGCTTGATGTGCTGTTAGGAAGCATAGGAGATGACTAACAAGCCCCCCTGTGTTTTTATCCGTAGTACCTCGAAGTACGTGACCAAGGGGCAATTAAAATTTAAACTTTCAGAATACGACATCTCCACCTTGACTATGAGGCGGATGAGAAAAGGTCTCAACAACAAGCAAAACGACAAAGATATTTAACCTTCACTTGGCTGTCACTCTAAAACATCCGGTCGGCTTCAAGGAATGCCTAGCCTTCTCCAAACCTCCATTGCAGTTCAACCACCATTGCGGACTAACACCAGAATGAGGACGCCCCCACATTCTTGACAGTCTTCTGCAACATCCTGGTAACCACGAGCAAAGCCACAAAACTTCTCGAAGTAGTCACAGGACTGATGTCATACGCAAAAGACGTCGGTACCTTTCTTGGGGAGTTCAGAAACTGTTCAACACCTGGGTCATTGATCAAGCTTGCAAGCCAAGGAGACAGCGACAAAATCAATACATCGATATTTTCAATTTTTTTCTAACAACGTACTCTAGCTTTTCTAGTTTAACTTATGTGTTGCTTTTTTGTATTTTGATTTTATGCTTTTAATCTTTTTTCTTCAAGAATTCATATCTTAAAAATTGGTATATAAATATTTTTGCTGTCAATAAACAGTAATTGCTACCAATTTCAACTAGTGATACTACGTGTTTGTTCTCTTCAAAATCCTGCAGTTCTTTAATTTGCACTTTTTTTTTAAATTGTGCTTTTCCATAATTTAACATCAATATTCAATTTTGTTGTAGCTAATTCTCGCTATTTTCGCTGTTTCACTAAAATAATACCCATAGGTTGTACTTATATTTAATCATTTAACCATGAGATTGTTTTGCTTCTATTCTTTTCTTAATAATTCCAATTTGGTTTCCATTTGTCCATTTTATTAAATTTGCTGCTATACAAGTAGTTTTCTTTTTCAAATTTCTCTAACCTCCCACACGTTTCTTTTAATTCACCTGTCTTCTTCCTTGTTTTAGCACCAATAATACTTATAATTGGTTTGGTAGTAGTCTTATCACTTTTCCACTATTCCTAAAAACGTATGTTTCCTTCACTTTCTCATTTCTTCTCAACAACCAATTTACTGTACTATCGGATGCATGTACGTTTCTCTACATCACTGACAATCGCGCCACGGTATGTGTTGTGTGTTTCCGATTAGCCATGGTCTTCAAAAAGTACCTTCTCTTATTAATTTATCAAAAAATTGAATTTATCTTAGTTTTTCTAGCTCAAAACATAGTTTTATCAGTTAATCGATGATATCATTTAATTTGCAGTATTAACCAACTTTGTTTTTTACCTCTTATAAATGACGGAATTAATATCACTGATATATTTATATGGCACATATATTTGATAACGACTACCTGGAAAAAGACCAAACTAAGCGTAGATTATGCTTAGTGCATTTCATTAATAAGGAATTTATTCTCGCCCTCATTTGATTCGTCCTCGTGCAAATTGGCATACTTACCAAAAACGACGTTTTTGAGATACTTCATCTCTAACAGAGATTCGTGATTTAAAACTCCTTGGTGTGCCTTCAAAACGTAATTAATTTCTTCTCTGGTTTTACTCTGTATGTCAGGATGTAAAGCCAATTCATAAAAGACGTACGATATAGCTTCAGATGTTGAGTCGAACGCGTCCAGAAAAAAATTAAAGGCGTATGCAATAATATCATGATCGGTAGCACCTAAGGAGTTATTAGATAAGCTAATAAATTTGTTTGGTTTCATCTAAGCACTACCAGACTGTCTAGCTTTAGCCAAAAACCCCAGGTAATCGTTTTGAGCAATACCATTTTTTTCTCTATGTTCTACAGCTTCAATGATTAGTTTATAAAATAAATCTGGAACTGGTTTTCCTATAAAACTGTTAAGTATGTACATTTAAAATGTATCGACTTAATTAATTCTCTTACTTACGTGACATTAAACAATCTACCTAATGATGGAGAGAACAAAGCTATGGTTTGCTTTATTTGGACACTAAGTTTTGTACTAGACATTTCTCCTCCTACGTAAAATGCTACCGGAATGTTATCCGTAAAAGATTTCCCTTCCAAACCATATCCACATAGAAGTGTAACATCACCCGTGTACCTACCAGACAGATCTTTTGCGGCAAAGCAGTTGGAATCATAAAGTTTAGTTTGTTCCTCTATATAGTCTATCCAACGATTTGCCACATTTTGCATTAAAGGAACAGTGTGTTTGAGCTGCAACGAATGATGCTTTGATACGCAGCACGCAATACACACCACCTACCTTCGCCATAGTAAATTGCTTGGAAAGCGTAGATCGGCTTTCTTTCCATTTATCACCCCTAAGAAGAAATATGTTTCTTGCAAATATAGGGTCAGTCTCTTCAAATACGCGAATCCAGTTGTCATGAAAGTTATTGAAGTGTTTTAAGAGGACGTCTTTGATTAATCTAACATCCCGGACAATAATTGCGGGTGTCCAAAAGGTGAAAAGTCCTACGTACGCGCATTCTTGATGTTTCCTGTAAGTAACCGTGCAATAAACTTGTTTTTTTAAGAAAACTGTATTAAAAATAATCAAGCTTTGACTTCATCAGTCAAGAAGGTAAACCACAACTTGATAACCAAAACCGCTACCACCTATGAATGATTACTGGATGTATCCTGGATATTACTACGTATAAAAATAATAAACACAAACAATATAGTCTTATTAGGGTTTGTATTTTTAAAAGATACAAAAGTATTTACCAGTAAATATCGTGGATAATGTTTGACATCGTGGCAGTCAATGTAGCAACCTTTCCCGTGTTTCCTATCAGTAGTGTTGGTTCGGGATGAGGCACGCCTTTGTTTTTCCAATAGGAATATCTTTTTTTCAAAGACAAAAAAACTGCCACTATCACGATAAAGGCAAAATAGACCGGAACGCAATACATATCTGCTGTGGAGAATATCACAATTGCTTCTAACCTTGCCAAGTTGCCCTCAACGTAATCAATTTACTTTTTTCTGTGTAAATACTTCATATCGTTATCTCTTGAACTGTTTAAAACGAGCTAATTTGAGATATAAATCAGACAGGTTTTATAATCAAAGGTCTAATCTCCTTGGTATTAAATTCTTGAACGATATGTTACGCTGATGATGATTTGGTTTTTATAAAATTCACTTTCAACTCACTTTTCTTGCTTTTATTTGTAGTTTCTTAAACATTCTTTCTACATCTCTCTTATACAAGTTTTCGAGGTCGTTGATCACGATTCCGAAGTTTTGCAATTTTGAACCAAAATGGCTAGAAATTACCACTCGGGGGTTTTCGAGGTCGAGCATCGTTGTTCTACTTTTTGTATTGTATTTCGGCACATTCATTAAATGGTGTTAGACCCTGGCGTATTTACTCTTAGGTTAGGTTTTTGTCATTTTCGACAATGTAAGGTTAGTTCCAACGTTATATGGTTAGGTTAGGTTTTCAACGCAAACTGTTTCGTAATGTATTTTCTTTAACCATAGACAACATTGTTGACCTTTTTTGTCAAGTCTACACATTAGCAATATATTTCCCACGAATACTTTCAGCGGGCATAACTTTTGCTCCCGTCCTCATACAGGGAGGCAACAAAATGTTTTAAACAGTCAAGTGAAACATAAATCTACATTAATATAAAGTTTAAATCTATGCATCCAAAATTTTAAACTGGGCTTACACTTACTTAATTACCCAGGGCTAGTTGACATTACAGTTTTTTATTAAAAAAATAATTTATATCTAACAGAGGTGCCTTTTATTCTAACAATTTCTAATCAAATAAAAATGTCAGCGTGCTTTTTCAATTATGGTTTCAAAATATTTTAAATTTGTGAATTAAAAAAAATATACTTACTTATATAAATCTTCAACAATCGTCGAAAGTGTGGAGGTTAAAGTGATAGCTTGACCAACGTTGCCGAATATGAAGGTTGGCTTCGGGAAAGGCACTCCACGTTTTGCCCAATAACTGTACTTACGTTTGATAAATACGTATGTAACCGACAATATCACAAATAGTGCCGGTACTATATAATAGACCACCATAGTAAAGTTACTAAAATGGCAGGGAGTTTCTGTATAACAAATCAAACTGCCAGGAAATCCGAAGCACATTTTAATTACTGCAACTCTAGCAAGCAACCTTTAAGCCGCTTCTCCTCAATTAACTTGATTCATTATAGTGTTTGCACATCAAATAAGCGTAAAAACTGCCAGAGCCCCTACAGAAGGACAAATAGAAGCGATGAAAATCGACTCTTGAGACAAGGTCAGGAACAAACCACTTTAACTTATTGTCCGCTAGTTACACCACAAATTTGTTTATTGTTTCGACTCATTATACTTTGTAATGCTCTGGTCACCTTTGATGCGTTGGATATGAAGCTTGCATATTAATAGTATTACGTATAATAAAAAGACAACAGTTGAACCGCTGATTTAATGCGTTTGGACTTCACAGGACTACGGAACTACACATTTTCAAATTTTGAAAAATCCGGAATGTTTATTTAATTTGACCTTCTCAGTTGAATAACGCTAGTAACTAGTGTTGTTACAAGACTAAAGTTAAACCAGGTCATTAAAAGGAGTTACATATTTAGTGCGTTTTTGACAACTGGCAGTAGATAATTTCGTTACTCGTATTTATCACCAACCGATAAAAAAATATATAACTGTTATGTTTGGTAACTATAAATCTTTCTCCTCGAAGTACGTGACCAAGGGGAAATTAAAATTTAAACTTTCAGAATACGACATCTCCACCTTGACTATGAGGCGGATGAGAAAAGGTCTCAGCAACAAGCAAAACGACAAAGATATTTAACCTTCACTTGGCTGTCACTCTAAAACATCCGGTCGGCTTCAAGGAATGCCTAGCCTTCTCCAAACCTCCATTGCAGTTCAACCACCATTGCGGACTAACACCAGAATGAGGACGCCCCCACATTCTTGACAGTTGGTTAGGCGGCCTTTTCGCCCTTGAACCGCTTATATCGCGGCGGCATGCTGGCGGCTGTGATGTCTGCTACGTTTTGCCGTCGCACACAAAACGGCATGTGGGCTTTTGCTCAGCCGACAAGTCTGCATACGCCGTCGGCGGCACCTTTTGATATGAAAGGTGCTGTCTAATGAAAATTGCCCGCAAAGACCTACCGCCAAGCCAGGCGCGAAGCCCGGCAACATTCACGCATCGCAGCTCGGCCACATTCCCGCAGTCGATCGGTCTTAACCCGCAAGAATCATTCACGCATCGCAGCGCGGCCAATTCGGTCGTGTCTTCACCCCGCAAGAAACGTTCGCACCCCGCAGCGCGGCCAATTCGGTCGCGTCTTATCAGCCCGCAGATACCAGATCCGCAGCGCAGAGGTGGCCACCTTGGAATCGCCGACGAAGCCGAAGCCGAAGCCGATTCAGGTGAGCGATTTGGCAATATTCGTTGGTTGATATCGGTAGCCGCCCCCATCCGCTTACGCGACGACCGTTTAAGGGACGATTTGGGCCTTCTCGGTTGACGTTCCAAACGGGCCGTACTACGTTTCCCACACCGCACCACGAGAGCGGCTATTTACACGCCTGCCTTTCCATTTTTTGGTCCTTACGAGCCGGATCGGTATCAGATACAATTTATTACGCTTTATTCAAGTAAAGTTCCCTTATAATGGATAAGCTTGAATTAAAATTAGTTCAGTTAACTGCCAAAAAAGAGGCTATTTTCGAACGATTTAATCGTTTATACAATACGTCAATGAATATTTCAAATTATGAATTACGCTCAAACGAATTATTTTTATCTCAAACTGAAGCTATTAGTGAATTATACAGCAGGTTTGAAACAATAATTGAAGAAATTAACAATTTGCAGTTTGAAATTGATCAGACTCCTCCAGACTACTCATGTTTAAATTCTATTGAAGATTTATATTCGAGTATTAAATATAAACGCAACCTTATATTGTCAAACAGCAAAACATTTACATTAGATCAAAAAAGAGGTATCGTAAAATTACCGCCAATTGAACTACCTTCTTTCGATGGCAAGACTGAGAGCTGGCCAATATTTTACGAAATATTTCGTAGCAATGTGCATTTAAATACAAATTTGACTGACGCGCAGCGTGTGCAGTATTTGATTAGTAAATTAACTCATGACGCTTTAAAATTAACCGCATGTATTATTCCTACAGGGGATACTTATAATATTATATGGGATAGTCTTGTTAAAAGTATCAAGATAAACGTAGTTTAGGCAGTCATTATCTAAATAACATTCTGGACATCAAAGGATGCGTCGGTAATGCTGTTAGTTTGAATACATATATAGAAAAATACTCCGCGTCCATCGCCGCATTAAAACAGTTAGACATTCCCGACCTATTAGATTTTGTCTTGTTACATTGTGGTTTAAGAAAACTTGATCCCCAAACGCTTCAATAATTCGAAAATAGGGTGAGCGGAATAGAATTACCCTCCTGTAAACAATTTATTTCATTTACGCAAGATTATGTCAAAGTACTCGAGCGCTCGCATGTTAATAATTCGCAGACCAAGCCGCGCGCAAATTCCAGTTTACCTTATCACAGCCTTGGCCGTGGCGCACAAGGTACCTGCAAGTCGTTTGTATCGAGTGAACAGATTTTTAATACGCGTTGCCCGCTATGCGACAGAGAACACCAGCTGTTTCGCTGCCTTGAATTTAAAAATATGAAATCACCGCAAGCGCGTTTCGAGTTAATTAAAGCGAAACGCGGCTGTATAAACTGTTTAAGTCTATCTCACTCGTTAACTAAATGTAAATCACGGAACGTTTGTAAAACTTGTAAAAAACAGCATCATTCTTTACTGCATTTTTCGAACTTAAAGAATGATCGCCGAATTAAGCCGTCTGTGGCGGCTGGACCGCAAGCAGGTAACCGTGCGCCCATAATAGCTGAGTCAGCGCATTCAGCAACGCAACCTCACACGTCTTCTGTATCGCTTAGTGCGGCGGCTGCGAGTTCGGCTATATTGTTATCGACCGCACAGATCTATGCACATGGTAAAAACGGAAATACGCTCGTCGTCAGGTGTTTAATAGACAACGGGTCGCAAAATAACTTAATTACTATGGATTGTTGTAAACGCTTGAACATTCCCATAATTAAATTACGCAATTCATCTTTACAAGGTGTTGGTATGACCTCGCGACCTGTACACGGTTTTATTAATTTCGCAATAGAATCACGAATTAATCCTAACAACAAATATTACATTCGTGCTTTAGTAGTTGACTGTATTACAGACAAACTTCCCGCAAACTTCATTACATTAAATGAAGATATGTCATATTTAAATAATTTACCGCTTGCCGATGTATCCTGGAATGTACCGGGAGAAATTGACGTTGTTCTTGGTGCTCAACTGTTTCCTTATATTTATTTGGGAGATAGGGTCGATTGTGGTAATCGCGCACCACCCGCTATATTAACCAGCTTTGGTTACGTACTTATGGGAGATATTGCATGTCATTATGATGCAACCTGCCTACATAGTACTACATCTTCGTTTACCGCGCTTGCTAACGTTGACATTGAGTCAAGTTTACGGAAGTTCTTTGAGTTAGAGGAAATTCCATCTCAACGTTTTATTAGTCCAGATGAATTAGATTGCGAAAATAACTTTAACTCTTCGATTTTATTTAAAGACGGCAGATATTTTGTTGATTTACCCTTTTCTCGAAACCCCTCGAGTTGGGTAATTCACGCGGTCTGGCTCACCGTCGTCTACTTGCGCTCGAGCGTAAATTCGATTGCGTGCCATCCCTACGCGAAAATTATAATAAAACTATCGCCGATTATATAACGCAGGGTATTTGTCCCAGGTGCCTGACTCTGAATTGACAGAGGAGGGTTACTACATACCGCATCACGCCGTTGTCAGACCAGATAAGGACAGCATCCGTATCGTTTTAGACGCTAGTGCTAAAACGCACTCAGGGCTGTCACTTAATGACATTTTGCATGTCGGACCTAATTTGCAGGCCGACTTGTTCTCGTTGTTACTCGACTTTCGTACATTCCCAATAGCAATGACCGCTGATATAAAACAAATGTTTTTGCGCATCGGAGTAAACGAGCACCATCGTAAATACTTACGAATTTTATTTCGTTTCAGTAGGAACGAACCCATTCGCACTTACAATTTTGACCGCGTACCCTTCGGGCTAAAGCCTAGCCCTTACCTAGCTATGCGTACGTTACGCAACTTAGCGTGCGAGCATAGTGACCGCTTCCCTGAGGCTTCTAAACTGGTAGAAACTCAGTTTTACATGGATGATTATGTCGATTCGGTTCCCGATGAACAGACTGCCATGCGATTGTCTCGCGAATTAATCGATTTATTTAAATAAGGCTCTTTCGACCTTGTCAAATGGGCCACTAATTCACCCGCTTTATTGGAGGTTCTTCCCGAGTCTCACCGCTTACCAGTAAATTTTTCTGGCATGGGTAACGATATTTACAATTTTAAAATCCTTGGTTTAACCTGGGATCCTGCTGACGATTACTTTTCTTTAACAACAGTCGCTGTAGAAGATAAATGCACAAAGCGCACGATTCTATCGCTAGTTGCCCGCTTATTCGACGTACTTGGCGTTGTAGCTCCAGTTGTGCTGTACGCCAAAATTCTTATTAAGGAACTATGGCTAGCTAAAATAGACTGGGATGAGGTTCCTCCGGAATCCATCATCAGTCGCTTTTCAGCTTTTGCACGCGATTTTTCCGCACTCTCTTCTCTAAAAATTCCGCGCCATATTGGCATTGCGGGAAAATCCGTAGTGAACATCGTAGCCTTTTGTGAGGCGAGCTTCAGTGGTTACGGTTGTTGTATTTATTTACACATCACTGATCCTGAAGGTAATATCACCGTCCGGCTTTTATGTGCAAAGTCAAAGGTTTCTCCAGTTAAAATAACAACGCTAGCTCGATTAGAACTTGTCGCCGCTTTGCTGCTGTCCAAGCTTGTTCGCGTGGTCCGCGATAAACTTTCCGCTCGTGTACCTATTACAGGTGTTTACGCCTTCTCGGATTCTACAATAGCGCTTTCGTGGATCCACTCATCGCCACATAGGTGGTCTATTTTTGTCAGCAATCGTATTGCTAAAATACACGATAATTTACCTGCCGCTTGCTTTAATCATGTGTCCGGGAAAGAGAATCCCAGCGATTGCCTTACACGCGGCATGCTGCCTTCTGATTTAATTAAACACTCGCTGTGGTGGAATGGCCCTGCTTGGCTTCATCAGTCAAATAGCGAATGGCCTTTAAAATTCATTCCAACTGAGTGTGAAACTCTACCGGAGTTCAAATCGAGAGCGTTTGTTGTGAAAGCCGCGAATTTCGAACCACGTGTTTTTAACTCTATAGTCACCCGTGTTTGTTCGTGGAACAAACTGTTGCGCATATTCATGTACATTCTCAAATTTGCGAGCAAAAAACGTAATGGTGATCAATCTGTTAAAGATATTCAAATCGCTGAAAATTTTGTTATTCGAATAGTTCAGAGTATTCACTTTTCTAAAGAATTAAATTCAGTAAAAACCGGGTCAGGTACATACAAACGTCCTGTCACCAAGCTATATCCTTTGCCAACGCAATAAACAATATTCTAGCTGACGCATGTATATATAGATAGTGTATTAATAGGGAATTTATATATAGTTTGTTACGATATAAATCTAACCGCAATTTAACGCACCTGAAATATAATAGTTAATTTCCGGAATTTAATGACAATATTGTTTCAAACCGCTGTTAATAGCTCCTTGATAAAGTAGTAATTTTTGAAAGCTCAGGACCTTTCAAGGCGGGAGTATGGTTAGCGCCTTTTCGCCCTTGAACCGCTTATATCGCGCGGCATGCTGGCGGCTGTGATGTCTGCACGTTTTGCCGTCGCACACAAAACGGCATATGGGCTTTTGCTCAGCCGACAAGTCGCATACGCCGTCGGCGGCACCTTTGATATGAAAGTGCTGTCAATGAAAATTGCCCGCAAGACCTACCGCCAAGCGGCGGAAGCCCGGCAACATTCACGCATCGCAGCTCGCCAATTCGGTCGTGTCTTCACCCGAAACATTCACGCACCGCATGCAATTCGGTCGTGTCTTAACGCAAGAATCATTCACGCATCGCAGCGCATTCGGTCGTTCTTCACGCAAAAACGTTCAGCAGCGCAATTGTCGCGTCTTATCAGCCGCAGATCAGATCCGCAGCGCAGAGTGCCACTTGGAATCGCCGACGAAGCCGAAGCCGAAGCCGATTCAGGTGAGCGATTTGGCAATATTCGTTGGTTGATATCGGTAGCCGCCCCCATCCGCTTACGCGACGACCGTTTAAGGGACGATTTGGGCCTTCTCGGTTGACGTTCCAAACGGGCCGTACTACGTTTCCCACACCGCACCACGAGAGCGGCTATTTACACGCCTGCCTCTTCAACAGTCTTCTGCAACATCCTGGTAACCACGAGCAATGCCACAAAACTTCTCGAAGTAGTCACAGGACTGATGTCATACGCAAAAGACGTCGGTACCTTTCTTGGGGAGTTCAGAAACTGTTGAACACCTGGGTCATTGATCAAGCTTGCAAGCCAAGGAGACAGCGACAAAATCAATACATCGATATTTTCAATTTTTTTCTAATAACGTACTCTAGCTTTTCCAGTTTAACTTATGTGTTGCTTTTTTGTATTTTGATTTTATGCTTTTAATCTTTTTTCTTCAAGAATTCATATCTTAAAAATTGGTATATAAATATTTTTGCTGTCAATAAACAGTAATTGCTACCAATTTCAACTAGTGATACTACGTGTTTGTTCTCTTCAAAATCCTGCAGTTCTTTAATTTGCACTTTTTTATTAAATTGTGCTTTTCCATAATTTAACACCAATATTCAATTTTGTTGTAGCTAATTCTCGCTATTTTCACTGTTTCACTAAAATAATACCCATAGGTTGTACTTATATTTAATCATTTAACCATGAGATTGTTTTGCTTCTATTCTTTTCTTAATAATTCCAATTTGGTTTCCATTTGTCTATTTTATTTTAAATTTGCTGCTATACAAGTAGTTTTCTTTTTCAAATTTCTCTAACCTCCCACACGTTTCTTTTAATTCACCTGTTTTCTTCCTTGTTTTAGCACCAATAATACCTATAATTGGTTTGGTAGTAGTCTTATCACTTTTCCACTATTCCTAAAAACGTATGTTTCCATCACTTTCTCATTTCTTCTCAACAACCAATTTACTGTACTATCGGATGCATGTACGTTTCTCTACATCACTGACAATCGCGCCACGGTATGTGTTGTGTGTTTCCGATTAGCCATGGTCTTCAAAAAGTACCTTCTCTTATTGATTTATCAAAAAATTGATTTTATCTCAGTTTTTCTAGCTCAAAACATAGTTTTATCAGTTAATCGATGATATCATTTAATTTGCAGTATTAACCAACTTTGTTTTTTACCTCTTATAAATGAGGGAATTAATATCACTGATATATTTATATGGCACATATATTTGATAACGACTACCTGGAAAAAGACCAAACTAAGCGTAGATTATGCTTAGTGCATTTCATTAATAAGGAATTTATTCTCGCCCTCATTTGATTCGTCCTCGTGCAAATTGGCATACTTACCAAAAACGACGTTTTTGAGATACTTCATCTCTAACAGAGATTCGTGATTTAGAACTCCTTGGTGTGCCTTCAAAACGTAATTAATTTCTTCTCTGGTTTTACTCTGTATGTCAGGATGTAAAGCCAATTCATAAAAGACGTACGATATAGCTTCAGATGTTGAGTCGAACGCGTCCAGAAAAAAATTAAAGGCGTATGCAATAATATCATGATCGGTAGTACCTAAGGAGTTGTTAGATAAGCTAATAAATTTGTTTGGTTTCATCTAAGCACTACCAGACTGTCTAGCTTTAGCCAAAAAACCCAGGTAATCGTTTTGAGCGATACCATTTTTTTCTCTATGTTCTACAGCTTCAATGATTAGTTTATAAAATAAATCTGGAACTGGTTTTTCTATAAAACTGTTAAGTATGTACATTTAAGATGTATCGACTTAATTAATTCTCTTACTTACATGACATTAAACAATCTGCCTAATGATGGAGAGAACAAAGCTATGGTTTGCTTTATTTGGACACTAAGTTTTGTACTAGACATTTCTCCTCCTACGTAAAATGCTACCGGAATGTTATCCGTAAAAGATTTCCCTTCCAAACCATATCCACATAGAAGTGTAACTTCACCCGTGTACCTACCAGACAGATCTTTTGCGGCAAAGCAGTTGGAATCGTGAAGTTTAGTTTGTTCCTCTATATAGTCTACCCAACGATTTGCCACATTTTGCATTAAAGGAACAGTGTATTTGAGCTGCAACGAATGATACTTTGATACGCAGCACGCAATACACACCACCTACCTTCGCCATAGTAAATTGCGTGGAAAGCGTAGATCGGCTTTCTTTCCATCTATCACCCCTAAGAAGTAATATGTTTCTTGCAAATATAGGGTTAGTCTCTTCAAATACGCGAATCCAGTTGTCATGAAAGTTATTGAAGTATTTTATGAGGACGTCTTTGATTAATCTAACATCCCGGACAATAATTGCGGGTGTCCAAAAGGTGAAAAGTCCTACGTATGCGCATTCTTGATGTTTCCTGTAAGTAACCGTGCAATAAACTTGTTTTTTTAAGAAAACTGTATTTAAAATAATCAAGCTTTGACTTCATCAGTCAAGAAGGTAAACCACAACTTGATAACCAAAACCGCTACCACCTATGAATGATTACTGGATGTATCCTGGATATTACTACGTATAAAAATACTAAACACAAACAATATAGTCTTATTAGGGTTTGTATTTTTAAAAGATACAAAAGTATTTACCAGTAAATATCATGAATAATGTTTGACATCGTGGCAGTCAATGTAGCAACCTTTCCCGTGTTTCCTATCAGTAGTGTTGGTTCGGGATGAGGTACGCCTTTGTTTTTCCAATAGGAATATCTTTTTTTCAAAGACAAAAAAACTGCCACTATCACGATAAAGGCAAAATAGACCGGAACGCAATACATATCTGCTGTGGAGAATATCACAATTGCTTCTAACCTTGCCAAGTTGCCCTCAACGTAATCAATTTACTTTTTTCTGTGTAAATACTTCATATCGTTATCTCTTGAACTGTTTAAAACGAGCTAATTTGAGATATAAATCAGACAGATTATATATTCAAAGGTCTAATCTGCTTGGTATTGAATTCTTGAACGATATGTTACGCTGATGATGATTTGGTTTTTATAAAATTCACTTTCAACTCACTTTTCTTGCTTTTACTTGTAGTTTCTTAAACATTCTTTCTACATCTCTCCTATACAAATATAATTTCGTCAGCAAACCTCAAGTTGTTAAGCCTTCTTTTCTCAATTGGTTTTCAATCGGTTGTTCAACTGAATGAAGGTGTTCTGTTATATTGTACTTTTTTCTGAAACCTGTGAGCTTTCTTAGTTGATATACCTCTGTTATTCTTTCTAACTTACTTGTTAACGCTCGATAACTCATGCTCTTACTCCCCGCCTTCCTACCCAAAAACGGTCCCAAATTTAAAATTTTTATTTATATTTTCGTTACATATCGCCGTAAACAGCGATAGCGAGTGGTTGCTCCGTACCGTAATCTCCTCAAGTTATCAGAAGTGCAGTTGCCCAACCTCTGGCCCATAATAATTTTAAGCAAGTTACCAAATTCTGCTTCGGCGGAATATGCAAAGTGACGACCCGACAAGCACAACTTGCACAACTCACTTACACTTTGCAACAGCCAATGTTTGGAAATCAATAAACAACCTCCAGCCTTACCAGTAAGTAATCAAGCTGATAACCCTCAATTGACCGACAAAATACGGTCAATAATTGTTGGCGATTCCAATGAGGCAAAACAGAAAACCAACACGTCTGGCAACAAGTTAAAAACGCAAACGAAATAATCAAAAACCTTCGACACAACAAGTAAATGAAAACCCGACTGCATATCAGAACAGATACAATCTGATAGTCAATATTAGTACCAATGACAAACCGCAAGCATCAGAAATAAGCGAGGTGAAGAAAATAGCTAAACCTCCCCCCGGTCCCCGGTCCCGTGAGAAGCATTGGTTACCAAAATAACGCGTTCGGGACCACGCGGAAAAACACGAACGATCGTTTCTATATATTTCGTAATGTCAACGTCAACGCCGATTACGGCGATGCACCAGAGTGACTGGCACAATCGTTGAAGGGCAGCAATAGTAACGATTGCTACAGAAAGTTCGTAACACTTGCATTCTCTATAGTAGCCAAGCGTAGCTGGCTGGATTTTCTAGTATTTATATATGGAGTTACAAATTACGCAAGAACGCATGAAAACCTAACAAAAATACTAGCAAGAGAACAATTTAATACAAAAGCTCTAGCAAACAATACAATTAAATAGATGCGAAGGCTTTCACGGCCGGTGTTATGGTGCATCGTGTGGTTGGTTCTCGGGTTAGAAGGCCGTGGTCGGAGTTCAGAAACTCTTGACGTTTCGTCCATAACTGCGACGGACATCTTCAGAAGAAAATCTTCTAAAAATTGCCATACCATCAGTTACATCAAGGAATCCGCACATTATGTCAACCATCTTCAAGACATCCAGCTACAGTGAGGAGATCTAATGGTTAGCTTCGATGTAACTTCCCAAAATACCGATTCAAGATGTCCTGGATCACCTGAAGAAAATTTTTCCTAACGATATCTTACAGCTATTTCAGCAGTGCCTTACGTCCAGTTACTTTGTTTGGCAGGGCGTGTATTACGAACAAAAAGACGGAGTAGCAATGGGTAGCCCACTTAACCTTGTAATCGCCAATTACTACATGGAGAAATTTGAAGAGATCGCCATCAATGCAGTACCTTTAAAACCCGCGATATGGCTAAGATATGGCGATGACATCTTTGTAATATAGAGACACGGAAAAGAGACCCTACCACAATTTCTTATGCACTTGAATTCCATACACCCTAGCATACAGTTTACCATGGAACTGGAACGGTAGGATTTCTTTCTTAGACGTACAGGTGTACAGGTGTTCGGAGAATGGACATTTACAACATACTGTGTGCAGAAAACTCACGCATACGGACAGATACCTTCATAAGCAGTCGAATCACTACCCAAGTTAAAAAAGAACGGTTGTGAAAACATTGTTAGATCGAGCACGACGTTTATGTCAACCACAGTTTTTGGATAAAGAACTAAAACATTTGGAACAAGCCTTACAAGGGAATGGCTACTCGTGGACGGAGATAAATATAGCAATGAAACCTAACAAATGCGCATGAAAAACACAACCAAAATCGGCTACGGTAGGCAAGGCTTTTTTACCTTACATCAACAGGGTTACAGACCGGATAGGAAAAATTCTCAATAAACAGAGGGAAATTATCCATACTATCACCACCAAGATACGGGATTTGCTTAGACCAGCCAAAGATACAAGAAACCCATAGGACACACCAGGGGTATACTGCATACCTTGCTCATGTAAGCAAGTCTACATTGGGACTACGGGCCGAACGATTACCACCAGGATCAAGGAACATAAACGTCATCTGCGCCTTAATCAACCCGATAAATCAGCAGTTGCTGAACATGCTTTGGAAAATCCTAACGAGATGGAATTTGGGCAAACACAAGTTTTATCCAACTGTAGGAATTACTACCCGAGATTATACAGAGAGGCGGTGGAGATTTATAAATATAAAAATAATTTTAACAGGGACGACGGATTCAATAAATCTTGGTTTGTGGCTCTTAAGAGACAAAAAACAGACCGCGATACGGCGAAAGAGCGAGTGACGTCAAAAAATGCTAAAATATTTCCTGCAACTTCCGATTGACGTCAGCAGCTAGCCCGATCACGTCATCTACCATCCCGGAGACGTCAACAACGCCCCTCCAACACTATCTCTACCATGCTCGTACCAGTATAAAAGCGAAAACGTACGGGACAGTCGCTTAATTTTTAGATTTTCTTCTGAAGATGTCCGCCGCAGTTGTGGACGGAACGTCAAGAGTTTCTGAACTCCGACAATGGCCTTATAACTCGAGAGCCAACCACATGATGTACCATAACACCGGCCGTGAATGCCTTCGCATCTATTTGTTTTTATTATACTAGAATTATCTTGACAGACCACATACATAGACCAATTAGTGATTTTCGATTTTAATTAGTATTGTACAAAATTTCCGAACGCCGTGATAAAGGCACCGCCACCTTGCGAAGTTTGCGACTAATGCCGGATCGCCGTTTGTGTTACCGCCGTGCCATCAATCATTCAACGTGCGAGCAGCTGCCGTTGAGGCCCCCGCGGTGCTTGTACTTGTGGAATGCCTAGAACAGAGAGTAATACTTCCAAAGATTCTGGTGCTACGAGAAGGTTCTAGAACAAGTGCCGAAGGTATAAATAACACACGGCGGAGCAACGAAGCCAAAGCAAATTACTGGAAGTGAAGTGAACTGTTCTAATGCGAAAGAAATTGGGTTTTAGATAGAGTTACAGAGTGTGATTTTATATCAGTAAATACCTGTGTTAGTATACATAAAGATGTTAAATAATTTAATTGTTGTGAGTAAATTAGAAAAATAGTTTAAATAGATTGAAACATTTTATTCACCACAGTTAACAGCAAAATCGTTACAGTATCAAACAATCCTAATAAAATAGGAAGAGAATACCGTGGAGAATAATTTAATCCAATCAACGCTTCTAAGGTATTTTTATTCTTATTAAAAGTTACAGTACAAGAAGGTAGCTACATTTTTGAGGAGTCCTGTTTCAAAAGGTTTGAGGTCTTTTATCTTTTTCTAAAGTTTTTTTTAATTCTAATAGTATACAAATACAAAGTACATCATTGTCATGATTGTTCCTCACGTGACTGAAGTAGTTAGGTAATCCAGCTTACTCTCATTTTAGTTTGTTTTTCTGGAGGGGTGCCCCTCTTTAAAATTAATTTCATGCATTTTATTTGCAAGAAAATTATATTGAGAAGTTGTAGATAACATTTAATTTATAAAATTAAAGCATTTGCAGCATACTTTTATAGAACGAGATTTGATGGTAGTAACTGTAATTGTCTAAATTTCAAGGTCACGGAGAAGAATATTAAAGTGAATTCTTTTTATGTTTTATTAGCTATCATCACACAATTTCGTACTAAATTTTGTAGAACTCTATAAATATACCGCCCTTAGGAACATTCAGCGCCTGTATAAAGTCTCTCTCGTAGGGAACTTTCGTACTACCGTTAATTCGCAAGCTAAATCTTTGCAGTATAGCCACCAAAGCCATTTTTATTTGGAGGATAGCGTAGTCCTTTCCTAAAAATCATTAGTAACTTATCGATTGACCTCGACTAGCTGGTTAAACATACCCAAACAAATCCTCGGCCCCTCCCCAAAACTCAGCAAGGATTTCTTCAGCCCCGAGCGGTCGGGGTCGAATTGTTCGGGATTGGGGTAGTAGCGAGGGTCGTGTTGAATTGCAAAGATGGGCACGATCACTTGAGTGCCCTTTTCTACGATTACTTCCGCTCGCCCCCCTCCTGAATGGGGTGGGAAGAGCGAAAATTTGTCCGTACAGACCCTGTTTATCAGTGTTACCACTGGGTGTTTCCTTAAGCTCTCTGAAAGCAGTTCTATTGATGTAATCTGAAAGATTCCGTATAACGCGTGTAAATTTTAATTATATTACTAAACTCAATTTTGAATATTTGTAGGCTTCTCAGATGACACACAAGATAATGCGCCATCACATAACTCTACCGTTGCACAAATTCCTCGCCTCTCCTATTCTCCAGATTTCGCTTCTCGATTCATTCCCGGAAAGAACTTTCCTCAAGCCCGTCGAAATGACCGACTATAAGCTCAAGCACACAAATATGTTTTGTGTTTTGGAAATAAGTGAATCTCCAAGGAAGTTTTCAAAATGGCCATCTCTAACCTTCACGTCCTTTAACTTCTCATAACCAAGATATCTAGTCTGCCAACGCTTTTAACAAAGGACGCTGTAAGTTATAAAATTGGAAGATTTTCTCTTATAATCCAATGTATTTAAATCGACCAAGAAAGAACACCAATACATTTGCAACAATGCCTCCTGTTTAATTTTTTTTGTTGAATTCTGTTAATATTCTCCTGTTTTATTATTAAATAAACGTTTACTACAAAAACCATTAGGAGCTTCTCACATGAGAACGAAGCAGCCCTATGTTATTTATCTGTCTAATTCTTCCATTCCTTTGTTTTCTATTAAGTCTTTTATGTTTTTATGGTGTTAAGTTCCAGTAACTCATCCAACAATTTAATAAATTGGCTCAAAGTCATCTTTAAATGTCCTTCAGTATTTATTGAATCATACGCTTTACATAGACTCCAACACAATTGAAGAAAGGGCTGCAAGTTACTATGAGTGACTTCTGGGGTATAATAATATCATTACACTACTAACGCGACAAAGATTGCTATGAACGCAACGAAAGTGGCGTATGGTATAAAAGAACAAAGATAAAAATATAATCTGCTTCTAACCTCTAAATAAGATACAGTGGAATGGCAATTCCAGACCTAGTCTCTTTAAAACTTTTTAAGGTATAGTACAGGGTACGCAGGCAGTTTTTTTAATGCTACACCATACAAGATTACATAATTTGCCACACAAGCGTTGGTGAATATTCCTTTTCTTGAGCTTGGGCTTGGGCTTCAAGCAAGTGGTACTTTTTTCTATCTTGTTGGCTAAAATTCCGCTTTTTGGACATTGACTGTAATAAAGTGTCGTTCCATAGTGGTGGTCTTGATGCAGAACGCTAGAGTCTTTGAAGGTTATCTCCTTTATTCATCCCTTGCTTTCTTCACTATTTTGACCAAATGAGAGCATCTCTCCGCTTCAACTCTTACGCTAATCAATTCCAACGAGCTAGACTAATTAAGAGAACAAGATTTTGTTTTCTTTAGTACTTCACTATCTCTTAAACTTATTCGAAGTTTATCTCTCATTATTCCTCCCTTGTTTTGTTCGTTATTTTGACCAGGTAGGAGCATTTCTCTGTTTCAGAACTGTTCTGCTAATTACTGACGAACTAAAACCATTCATTACACCCATCCTGATTAAAAGAGTGAAATTTTTGCTTAGTTTTCTTTTGATACTTCACTATTTCTTGAACTTTTTTGATGGAAGGTACTGAACTTTTTGAACCATTTTTTCTGTTAACTATTTTAATGCCAATTGTTCAAGAAACTTTCCTTTAAGTTGTCTTTTCTTATTGTTTACTTAATTTCTCTACTTAACGTATTTCCTTTTTTACTCTATGTTAAGACATTTCTAATTTGGGTAGTACAACTTTCAAACTCTAACTGTTTGTCATCTCTTTGACACAGTTTTATGTGTTGTATAGATTTTCTTCATTTCCTCATAGACGATTGTAAGCCACTTCTCAGGCGAGTTCAAATCTCGCACAAACTCATGGATGTGTGTAACATCCTAAAATTACAACACAATAAACCCATCACGACTACAGTGCTAGTAGAGCAATTTAATAAAGTAAACACACGGACACAGACTAATATTTGCACATGCAATCAAGTTACCAGCCAGAACAAAAGGAAGAGTCGCTAAGAGATTGATCAATAGCCACAATTGTTAATGGCTAAACTAAACAGTTTTAAGAAGCCTCAGCAAACGGCTATTCAAAAATTAATTTACGAATAATAAAACCCAACCGAAAGCTGTTCTCTCCTGTATCAGCAGAACAACGAATGGTCAAGACATTTTCTAATTCTCAGTTCCCAGAAACCGATGAGGAATCCGCGTGGCGTCATTTGCAATTTTCCCCGCCATTTCTAGCAGGAGCAAATCAAAACTGAAGAATTTCCTCACCTAATATCACATTGTTGACGTACTTCATCTCCATCATTGCTTCATAGGACGACTTTCCCTTATGTTTCTCCAAGACATCGTTAATTTCCGCTCTCGACTTGTCTTGCACGGCGGTATTTAAAGCAAGTTCGTACAGTGTGAACGCAATAGCTAAGCCGCTGGTCTCGAAGCCGTCCAAAAAAAATGTGAACGCATGGCCCACAGTATAATCATCTGTCATCTCTATTAACAACAAGAATGAAGTTTAAGAAAAAGAATTAGTTAATGTTACCATAGGGGAGCTTTTGTTTGGCCTCCCGCAAACTTCGTATAAAGTCCAAGTAGTCCAACCGACTCACATGGTGTTCTTCTCTGTACTTGATCGCGTCCAATATCATCCTCCAAAATGTTGGGGGTACAGGGTTGCCGATAAATCTGCGGAACACACAATAAACTTTCGGCTACCTCCCCGTACCACGCGCATACGTCACGTTCAGTAGCTTCCGCAGTACGGGAAAAAACAGGCCGACCACCTGCCCCAACTTGGTGGTCAGGCGCCCTTTCAGAATTTCACTCTTGATCACAAAGGTCACGGGGGTGTCCTCCAAAAAGGAGTTGCCCTTCAGGCCGTACGCGCACGCCAGCACGCTCTCCCCGGAGAACCTTGCGGCCAGGTCCAGAACCTCGATACAGCCAGGCTTTCCGGCTTTTACTCGAGCCCCGACGAATTCGGATAAGCTTTCGCCAACGTGCTGCATCAGCGGGATCAAGGACTTCAGCTGCAAATTTGGCGAATGAATACGAGTTTCGCTTGCGTTTTGTTTTGTTCTAATATTAGACCTTATGTGAGATATAATTTGGTGGCAGTAATTTACTGAAAAGTTTCTTACTTTCGTTTTGGTGAATTGTCCGGTCAGTTGGTTTCTGATGGTTTTCCACCGGCTGCCTTTTATAACGAAGGGATTTTTTGCGAATGCTGGATCGACGGTTGAATCGACCTCGAACCAGTTGTCGTGAAACCTTTTGAAGTTCTTTATTAGCACCTCTCTGGCTAAGTCCAGGTCTCGTACCAGAATTGCCGGCGTCCAAAAATTATACAAGCCTACGTAAGCGTGATCTTCATATTTCCTGCAATATGAATCAACTGTTATTTTATAATATATAATTAAGATTATAGCAAACTTTAACTTTAGCGGAAGTGACAAAATCGATCGATTCTTATCGACCCCTTCGAATTTTAGGTAACTTCGGGGACAACAATTACATCCACTGTCTATGGTTGTAGAAAATAACTTACGAAAAAAATTTTTGATGAAAACCTAACCTAACCATACAACGTTTAACCTAATCTTATACTGTCAAAGATGACAAAAAATCTAACCTAATCTTGTCTAAAGAAAACCTCACATAATCTAACCTAACCTTTTTTTGAAAGTAAAAATCTATCATGGACACCGAGAACTGGTTTGACTCTCCCCAGTAGTGCCGGACTCCTACCGACTAAAAATTTCCTTCAATATGTGCTCTCGCCCGAAACCACCAATAAAAGACATTACATTAGACACGTGAAAGCATCTTCATTACACATCCCTGTTATCCTGGACCCTATCTTGAGCCTAACCTAACCATACAATGTTTAATCTAACCTTATACTGTCGAAAACGACAAAAAACCTAACCTAACCTTGTCTAAAAGGAACATAATCTTGTCTAAAGGAAACCTGAGCTAATCTAACCTAACCCTTTCTTGAAGGTAAAAATCTGTCATGGATACCGGGAACTGGTTTTATTATTCCCAGTAGTGCCAGGCTCCCACCGGCTAAAAAATTCCTCTTGTGGGGATGCCCGGAACCAATAAACGGCATTACATCGGACACCTAAAACCATCTTTAGTATGTATCCCTATTATCCTGGACCCTATTCTTTCTTTTTCATTACTTTATAAATATTTTTTATATGTATTATAATTATTTATCATAGCGTTACAAAATCATCTGCGTTCGACGATTCATCAAGATCTACTAGTAGATCTTGATGAATCTCAGAAGTTCTTTCCATCTAATACGCTTAAAAACAGTGTTGTGTTCGCTAATATTAAATCTACCGCAGTATTGACTATTATTGATTCAGTTTTTTCTAGAGTCCAAAGACATATCCACTTTGTTGATTAAATCTTTTTCTTTGTCTGCATTGATGATTAATGCAAGATTGTCTGCGTATGCGATTGTATACCATCGTTCCGGTAGCGGCAGCCTCAGGACCCTATCGTAGAGAATATTCCACAAAGTATGAGCTAAGATGGAGCCTGCGAGACTCCCTGTATGATTTTGATTTTATGTCGACCTATAGATATCTCTTTCTGTCTCAAATAGTTGGCAATGAGGTTAATAATAACTTATATTTATATGTTTTATTTTCTTAACAATGAAACTGGCATTATTAAAGGCATTTTAAATGTCGATTGCCATAATAGCTCCTCATTTCCTCCTGTGATTCAGGAATAATTTTAGTACCTTTCCAATAGTCAACTTCTGAAACTACACCGTGACTCGGTAAGACCTTTTTTGTCTTCTAAATCGGCTTCTAGTCTTGCCTTGATCAGATGTTCGTAGGACTTGCTTAATGAATTCATAAAACAGATCGACCTATGTTTCATTTGACCCCCACTACATCATTTAGAATCAACACCATTCTTGCTGATTTCAATACGTTTGGAAGTGTTTCTCCTTTTAAGAGTTTATATAATACCACTAGGATATTCATAGGTAATGATCTTAATAGTCGTTTTTACAGATTACGGTAGGATCCCGTCTGGTCCGGGACCTTTATGGAGTTTGATCTTATTTTTTACGTTGTTCAACTCTTTACAAGTGACGTGACGAAAGAAATTAGGATAATTAGGGAATAGGTCAGAGAGGACTTCCAATTTCTTCTCCAAGTCCAAGGGGGACGCTACCGGTTTAAGTTCCTTCGTGGAGAGCTAGTGGCCTTGCCCCCATACATCGTTTTCTAATCAATCACATAGCGTCTGCTAATTTCTTTTTTGAACGGCTTGTTAGTATTCTTAAATTCTTCTTTAATATTATATCTTCGTATTTTTCTCATGTCCTTTTTTCTGGATCGCGTAAGTTTTCTTTTGCAAATATTGCAACAATCTTCAGCCTTCTAGATTTTCTCGTTCCACCAGTATGGCTGCTGCATTTGGTATATCTTTGGTATATCCGCTTGTAGCAGAAAATTTCTTAATTAGGCGAACAGCACCGATTGATTTGCGGTTTTGTGCAAATCGTTCCTGAACGTATTTAGAAAAATCTTGAAATTTGATCAATACGTGCTTTTCCATTTTTCAATTGTTACACCGGAAATTGGCTAATTGGCATGGCCGAAGAATTGGAAAATTTCCAAAATGTTTAAATCTTACCAAAAATGGCTAAAAATTTCCACTCGGGGGGTTTTCGAGGTCGTTGATCCGATTCCGAAGTCAGATTTTCCATTTTTTGATTTGTTGGTCAGATATTAGCAATAGACTATGGCCAAAAAGCGAAAGTTTTGCAATGTTGGGCCAAAATGGCTAGAAATTACCACTCGGGGGTTTTCGAGGTCGCTGATCACGATTCCGTAGTCAGATTTTCCATTTCTCAATTTGTTTGCCAGATATTGGCCATAGATTATGGCCAAAAAGCGAATGTTTTGCAATTTTGAACCAAAATGGCTAAAAATTACCACTCGGGGGGTTTTCGAGGACGCTGATCACGATTCCGAAGTCAGATTTTCCATTTCTCAATTTGTTTGCCAGATATTGGCCATATATTATGGCCAAAAAGCGAATGTTTTGCAATTTTGAACCAAAATGGCTAGAAATTCCCACTCGGGGGTTTCGAGGTCGCTGATCACGATTCCGAAGTCAGATTTTCCATTTCTCGATTTGTTGGCCAGATATTGGCTATATATTATGGCAAAAAAGCAAAAGTTTTGCAATTTTGGACCAAAATGGCTAGAAATTACCACTCGGGGGTTTTCGAGGTAGCTGATCACGATTTCTCATTTCTCGATTCATTATCTAAATTCGTCTCTCTCTCTTTATATCCGATCTATTTGTTTATACGTACACAGAATTCGTAAACTTCTTGGCTGAGGATTCTTCATTTACAAATCCGATTCATATCTAGGTAATTTTTTATTAGGCACGTGTCTATCCATGCTTGTACCATTTATCTTTTAAATATGTTAATGTCTCTTCTCATTTTGTTGGCTATATCCTCGATCTCCCTTTTCGTATTTGGAACCTAACCTAACTTAACCTAACCTTATATGCGCGAGGGTTTAACTCCGTTTAATGAATATGTCACGTACATCTTCTATTGTGGCAAGGGCCCAGTGTCTTTTGACCCGACAGCCGCGGTTCTGGCAAGACTGTCCAGATTGATGAGTCAAAGTTTGGTAAGCGAAAGTATAATTGCGATCTTCGTGTTGAAAGACACTGGGTTCTCGGCAATTACAGTTGTCGATACACGTTAAGGAGCACGTGTTGCCTGGAACAGAAATTCACACCGATTACTGGAGAGGATATGATCGTCTTAGTGGGCATGGCAATATCCATAAACGGGCCAATCACAGGACGATAAACATCAGTTTATCTGTAAGTAACCGGACTAAGTATTCGTTTTTCTAATTCTCATTTACAGCTCTAGATGGCACACACACCCAACAGATCGAAGAAACCTGGCACCCAGCCAAAGACTGGTTCTGCAGCAAGCGAGTCCCAAACGTGGAATTCGCCGATTATTTGGTAGAGTACCTCTGTAATATGCGTAAGGTGGGCCCAATGGAGACTCTTGACGATGGCGATGACATGGCGAGCATCGTTGTTCTATTTTTTGTATTGTATTTCGGCACATTCATTAAATGGTGTTAGACCCTGGCGTATTTACTCTTAGGTTAGGTTTTTGTCATTTTCGACAATGTAAAGTTAGTTCCAACGTTATATGGTTAGGTTAGGTTTTCAACGCAAACTGTTTCGTAATGTATTTTCTTTAACCATAGACAACATTGTTGACCTTTCTTGTCAAGTCTACACATTAGAAATATATTTCCCACGAAAACTTTCAGCGGACGTAAGTTTTGTTCCCGTCCTTATACAGGGAGGCAACAAAATGTTTTAAACAGTCAAGTGAAACATAAATCTACATTAATATAAAGTTTAAATCTATGCATCCAAAAAGTTTAAACTGGGCTTATACTTACTTAATTACCCAGGGATAGTTGACATTACAGTTTTTTATTAAAAAAATAATTTATATCTAACAGAGGTGCCTTTTATTCTAACAATTTCTAATCAAATAAAAATGTCAGCGTGCTTTTTCAATTATGGTTTCAAAATATTTTAAATTTGTGAATTAAAAAAAAATACTACTTATATAAATCTTCAACAATCGTCGAAAGTGTGGAGGTTAAAGTGATAGCTTGACCAACGTTGCCGAATATGAAGGTTGGCTTCGGGAAAGGCACTCCACGTTTTGCCCAATAACTGTACTTACGTTTGATAAATACGTATGTAACCGACAATATCACAAATAGTGCCGGTACTATATAATAGACCACCATAGTAAAGTTACTAAAATGGCAGGGAGTTTCTGTATAACAAATCAAACCGCCAGGAAATCCGAAGCACATTTTAATTACTGCAACTCTAGCAAGCAACCTTCAAGCCGCTTCTCCTCAATTAACTTGATTCATTATAGTGTTTGCACATCAAATAAGCGTAAAAACTGCCAGAGCCCCTGCAGAAGGACAAATAGAAGCGATGAAAATCGACTCTTGAGACAAGGTCAGGAGCAAACCACTTTAACTTATTGTCCGCTAGTTACACCACGAATTTGTCTATTGTTTCGACTCATTATACTTTTTAATGCTCTGGTCACCTTTGATGCGTTGGATATGAAGCTTGCATATTAATAGTATTACGTATAATAAAAAAAAACAACAGTTTAACCGCTGATTTCATGCGTTTGGACTTCACAGGACTACGGAATTACACATTTTCAAATTTTGAAAAATCCGGAATGTTTATTTAATTTGACCTTCTCAGTTGAATGACGCTAGTAACTAGTGTTGTTACAAGACTAATGTTAAACCAGGTCATTAAAAGGAGTTTTATATTTAGTGCGTTTTTTGACAACTGGCAGTAGATAATTTTGTTACTCAAATTTATCACCAACCGATAAAAAAATATAATACTGTTATGTTTGGTAACTATAAATCTTCTTGATTGGACAGAAACTGTCATGTCCGCCACGCGAACGTACGATTGCAGTCGACCATAAACGACGCAAGCCGAAGCGCGCATCGTTGGTAGCCGAACTTACATTGCAATTGAAAAACATAAAACATAAAAGACAATACAAGTCTTGAACAATTGTGGTAGAGTGAGCTGGCTTACTTCCTAGCAAATTCCATAAAAAAGCATTGTAATGTTGGCATCCTAACAAGTCAACAGATGCTTTTATTTAAAAACAAAGCTACAGCAAAAATACAATTTGTGTAAGATGCTGGTTTTGGACCCTACTTGCGCTTGCCTTCTCTACCCCCAAGTCTCGAAAGAGAACCATATCCGAATCCCAATTCTGCCGATAATACACTCTCCGTTGAAGAAAGGAAAGGGTGTTCCCAAAAAAATCTAATAGCATCATTCAGTTCAAAATACTTTGGAGTTCTAAATATTCTGCGCATGGCTAGTAACTCCCTATCTTCTCAGCTTTTGAAATGCCCTCACGGCTCCTTTGCTCCTCAAAGAGTTATAGCAAAAAAAAAGAAGATAAAATAGTCCTTCACTGGAAAGAAAATTAGAATAAATACTAGGACCACCAGAAACCTTTTGCACACAGGAAAATTATATATAGTAGAGAGAGAAGCACAAAAATAATTGGAATTTTAGAATAAAAGATAATGAGTACTTTGCTTTAATCCCAAGAAACACCGTGTACTTTCCTGGGAACAACACATCACTTAAAGAATGCAGTGCTGGGATATAACTCCACAAGCGATAGAATAATGTCAACATGCAACAAAAACATAGCTAAGCATATAGCTAGACAATATAATAAGTACATCAATCAAGAAACGAGCCGCAACGACTATCACTTAAGTTGCGAAATGAGAAGAAATAAACATAGCAATAAATACGCGTTTCATGCACTTATAAGAAGATTTTATAATTAGAAATGGCTGAAAGGCAGGTATAGAAATCAAATTGACTTTATAATGATGGAAATTGTCAGTGCACATCTCAAAAACCTTTTCTGGGTTAGAAGGTGCATTCCATCATCAGTCATCTATTTCAAAATTGAAATAAAAAACACAAAACGACAACGAAACGCCATTAGACTTAACAAAAATAGAGAAATAAATAAAGAACCTCCAAGAAAGCACGAATAATAATGGACAATCTTCGAAGACACTGTTCGAAAATCAGGCAGTAAAATTCAAAACCAAAGAAAAACAGTCGAGTCAGCACTTGACGACACAAAAAACTTTGATGGTAATTGAAAGACAAAATAGATTCAAATAAGAAAGGCAAAAAACACACACATACATAAGGGTAAATCAAGAGGTCGGCAAGATCAAAATGGGCATATTAAAAAGAATAATATGAAAACAAAAAGATCCAGGAAAAACTTGAACTAAGAATTACTATGAGGGGAAGTAAAAGAACCAATACAGAATTTAAAAGTTAACAAAACGCTAGGAGCAGACCATATACTGACAGAGGTATATAAAGTACTAAAGGACGTAAGAATAGATATATTGATAGATTTGTGTAATAAGGTGTGACAAAGAAGGCAACCCCAAATACTTCCCAAACAAATTTGAACATTGAACAACTAATATGGACAAGAACACAATATACCCACGTGTTTTAACGACTGCAAAAAAAAACTTTTATTATGTTTTTTGGCGACAACTATTGGAATGCTAAATGAACACAAAACAAATGAAGAAGCAATTAAATTGGTTAACAACACTATCCCCAAGAACACTTGGTGATTTTGATGGAAAAGTGTCAGTTAGTAGGAGAAAGCTCCCCACCCTGAGATACGTAGGCAATAGAACTATAGTGTCTTGAGAAAAAATTGTGAACTAGAAATAAATCTCACCACAACTAAAACTACAATAAACAATAGACAATATACATTGTCAAAATAAAACCTAGTTGAGGAGGGGGGGGGTGTAGATTTGAGAGTTTAATCAAGTTTGATGCGTTTGAGATCTGATGTTATGAGGTAATGCTAAGAATACTTTGAACAAAAAAAAAGAACTAATGTGTTTGTATTAAAAGACGATATATCACCACCGGGTCCTACAGCATAATTAGAAGTAACATGTAAAAAGTAATAGCACAAGAAAAAGAAGAAGGTAGTGTATCAAGACGGCTGGACCAAGTCAAATCCATTACAGACACTTCTTTGCAAAATGCCTGAAGAAACTGCAAAGAGATGACACTTTCTCAGAGATAAAAAGAATGACCAAACGAACATTTATTGTTTTAGTGAGTTGCCAGTTTTTGTTAACAACGGAACAGACTAATCTTCACTGTAAGAGCTCTAAAAATATGGCAAGATGTTGCAGAAAGGTCGGAATACTAAGCATTAGCACAATCCGACCTCTTGTCATCATATCTCGATAAATAAATTTTATTAAGGTGCCTCAGTACTCATACTCCTCTTTAAAATGTCGTCTAGACATTTTGGCAGACATGCCCAATTTTTTTCCACAACAGATTTTGCAGTCGAGACAACGGGCAAAACAAATGCCCGTCTTCAACCAACCCATCTGTGTTGTCCCTATTTTTAGCAGTTAGTTTCCAGAAACAGCCCAAAGCTTTTAAGACATAGCAAATGTGAATTATGTCAACGGTAAATGGAGTATTTTAGACATCACACTATGTGAAGAGGTTAGGTACACAAATAAAAAAGTTGTCTTGTTTTTTCTTCCTAATATAAATTTTAAAAAAGGTAAAACTAACATACCCTTCTTGGAGTTCTGTTGCAGGATTTTGATCAAAGAGTTTTGACAGTGGCGGTACAAACAAGTGCATATAACTGTTTTCCAGTATGGTGCAAGCAATGGTCATCATATGTTTAAGCTTGTTCACACCAGTACGACCTATTTTAGTTACTCTTGAACTGCCGCAGTGAAAATAAAAGCAATGGCTTCTGTAGCCAAAGACAATTGTCCTACCGTTCAACGGTATTCAGATGATATGGAGAGTATCAGAAAGGAAATTTTAACTTGGAGACCCATTTTCATTATCACAAAGAGCAACAAACATCGCTACTACCAGAAAGGTGCTCGAGTCTGATAGGCATACGACCTATCACCAGACAGAAAAGTTTTTGGGCGTCTCTGCACCAGAAATTTTTACCATCCTGCGCAACCACCTTCATGTGAGGAAAGTTTGTTCCTTTAACTGGCGAACAGATAGCACAATAGTGCTGCCATTATTAACATTAAAGCCCAAAACAAAATCTCTGATAACAACGAGTACTTTGAGCTGCTTGGATTTGGTATCCAGTTAAGCAAAGAGTACTGTAGTTTTATTTTTATTTTAAAGCTTATCTAACTATAGCACTGTTATACGCCCCTGGTATATAAATATCATATAGAAATTACGATTCTGTTTTTTGCTACAATCGTTGTAAATAGGTGATAACTGCGTGCATCTTTTTATGTACGACGTAACTTTAGGCACATATTTCTGAGCATCGATAACCCTTAGAATTAACGTTTTGCTCGATACTAATTAGTGGGTGCCAATTACTCTTCTTAGCTGACGTTAATCAGTTTTCCTAATGTTGTTATTCGCTTATTCGAATCATGTTTAGTCCGTAGCTTGATGTAGCGCGCACTATAAGCTCTACAATAGAATGAGATAAATTCAAAGGAATGCGGTTTCTGCATTTGTAAGTAGCAATTCTTCAACAGGAGTCTTCCTTAGGACATTTTCCATTATCGCTTTTTTAATCAGTGTCTCGGATGTTAGAGTAAGAGGTGCCGAGGGTACCCCCGTCCGTTGCACAGTCAAGTTTCTTACGACAGAGGACGTAAAACCGTTCAAAAGGCATAGTTCGGGGACACCATTATGTGGCATGGACAGTTTTTGTAAGGATGATAAACAGTAGGAAATTAAGATCGCTTACGTGTCCCGAGGACTAACGTGCCAGGAAAATATTCGTATTGTTCGCCGAAATAAGGGAAGGCAACTCTAATAAATTTAAAAAATAATTTCGGTTTCTAGTTGGTTCGCCCTCGTACTACACCTACGCTTTAAGTTTGTTGGCTGTTGATCCTCATGTTGTGCAATGCAAATGACTTGACTATGAATTATGATTCGTGGCAAGAGAGAATTCCAGAAGCTAATTACAGTAGTTGGTTGGGTTATGCAATGCCTATGTTTTCGGTCAAGTTAGTTATTTGCACTGCAACGCACTGTTTCACCGCAAAATTGATACGCCGTGAACCGGAACTCGAGCCATGTTTTTCGAGAATCACCTTGGGTTAGCTAAATCGAAAGACGAGGCCTCAACGAGTTGGAAAAGTAATTCAGCTGGCGAATTCTTCTGCTTCGTGACATTGCAAGGTCGCATTTTTTTAAACTTATGTCTCAGCACTTTTATTTAATGTAGTAAAACTAAAATTGAGAATTGACATAACAGTGAGAACAATTACGATCAAAACAGTAACATTATTCCTACTATGTTTCATGTTGTTGGATAAGTTGGTTCGTTTTTCCCAATTCCTTTCATTTTTATTTTTAATAAATCAGACAATAATATACCATCCTTCATTGTTTCTTGTCACGTTTTCAACACCAGTACAGAAGTTGTTGGAGGCTCGTTCAGGAGAATATGGTGATTTTGTTAGAACCTCCCAGCCGAGCTCTCAAATTTGGGTTAGATTCTTTTTATTCATCCACCAGAGTTTTCTATTTGATGCCGTTTCCTTCAGCTCTTCTATTGTTTCCCACATCTATCCTTTGTTGTAACCATGTCTTTGTTGGCCTTCTTCTTTTCCTTTTCTTGTAATTTTTTGCTCCCCAAACCCTCCTGGTCAAGCTAAATTACCTTGTTAAGTCGATGCATTTACTGACTGTAACCCCTATGTTGATAACGTTGCTATTTCAGACCATCTCGTAATGGATTACATTATTCCAAGACCACCAAACGCGGATCATGGTGTCGCTGGTTTGTTAGGACTCGGCCATGCTCTTTCTGGTTCATGTTAACATAAAAATGCCATTTTTAACTGTCTGGAATTTGTCCCTTCCTTTCAAGAACCATTGAGTTAAGACAATGGACGACGACATTTTGTATACCATTTGCTGTACCACTTTCTTGGTGGACGAGGTTATCTAATCGATCCTCAATAAAATTAAGATGTCGGTTGAAGCATAAGAAACAATATAAAACTTTATATCTTTAAATCGAATATATTTTTCGTATTAGTTCAATGAACATTGGAAAGAAAACTGAACGAACTTATCGAGCAACTCAATCTTGTAGTAGTTCAAAGTTATTCTTCAGTTACAGTTACTTTTGTATTTTATAAAAATTTAACCAAATTCCCCCTTTAGGTGCCAACAAAAAGTATGTCGGATCCACTTGTAGGGGTACCATAGTTCGCTTGTTTACCCTGACTTCAAAATTTCTTATTATTTTCGTTATGGCCACTTTTATTTGAGTTATCCCGAACTTAATTCCTGAAACAGAAAATGGTTATTGAACTTCCAATTCCTTAATATTCGCCTTCACCTGGGCACATGCGAGGTCCTTCCCCGAAGGGCAAGAACGCAAATTTCGGTATGCTCTCCTTCTTCCCCTCTGCAAACCGGTCCGGATCAAACTGATCTGGATTTGGAAAGTACTTCGGGTCGGAGTGTAACCCGGCCACTGGAATGATAACCACCGTGTTTTCTTCTATGGTGACGTCTGGACCTTTATCATCTGGTGACGGCAGAGTAAACGGTTCGGTGCAAATCTTTCCCATATAAAGAACAGGTGAGTTCTTCCGCAAGTTTTCTAAAACCATCAAAATTAAACTTCCCTCTAGTTGTTTTGTAACCTTACCATTTATAACCTTATCTAAGTAAGGTAGCGAAGAGACAGTATCATAATCCAAGTTTCCGCTGGGATCAAACGCTGCTTCGATTTCCTCCCTCAGCTTGTTTTGAATATTAAGATTTGAAGCCAGTTCGTAGAGAGTATAACTTAGGCTTATAGAACTTGTTTCGAAGCCGTCCAGAAAGAAAATTAGGGCGAGTCCAGTAATTTCTTCTTCGGTAAAGTTGTTCGCCCCGAGTTTGTTTTGGAGCTCTATCATCATGTCGAGGAAGTCGTTCCGTGAAATGTTATTCGCCTTTTTGTACGCTACAATTCGATCGATGATATTTCGAAAATATAAAGCTACTTCGCTAGATATCAACCTGAAAAATAAAACACAGAAGCTGCTAAAAGGTTTTTTATCGGAAACTCACTTGATTTTTGCTATTTTGGCCACAACAGGGAATACGAACTGCAGCATCAACTTAACTCCTAGGAAAAACGAAGGATAAATGATCTTTTTGCTCATCTTCCTGAACTCTGCTTTGGGGTCCTCGAAGGAATTCGCTTCCAGCCCAAACGCACAGCTTGCTACTATATCTGTTGTATATTTCGCGGACAATTCTTTTGCTTCTATTCCCTCTTTCCTTATTACAGAAGATTCCACGTAACTTACCATTGCTTGGGCCGCCTTTTGCATCAGAGGGTACATGGATTTTATCTGTTTAAAAATAAGCACAACAGAGGTTTGACTATAGAATAGTTAGACACAAAGATCTCTTACTTGTCTGCTCGTAAGAGCAGGAGTCAGCCTATTTCGGTTCTCCTTCCATCGTTCTCCATTCTGAAAAAACGGGTCCATGCCCAGTAAGGGGTCCAGTTTGCGATCGACCTTAAAGTCATTCTCGTGGAAACTACTAAAATGTTTGGCGAGAACTTCTCTGATCAGTTCCGTATCCCTTAGGACTATTCCTGGTTGCCTTATTTTGTAAAAGCCAACGTACCGCAACGACTCGTAAGTACTGTAAGATTCTGTTTACTCAGTATCGACATTACTGCGCCGCCTTACTTGTAAATAGATGTGTAGACATCTCCTAACGATTTTTGGGCAAATATGGCAGCTCCCACGTTCCCAAAGAAGATGGAAGGCTGGGGGAATGGAACACCGCGAGTTTTCCAATAGGAATACTTGGATTTCATGTACAAGTAACAACAAAGAATAGCCACAGTAAGAAGTGCCAAGAGCAACATGTTGCTTCAGAGACTTCCAGCTAGCTAATAAGTTGTCATTTGTACAATAATACGTAACTGTACCACTTAACATCGATTATGACAGCTATGACCTCAATTCGAAGCCACAAAGACATTTGCTACAGTAAATTGTGTTAAAGTTAAAGTGAAAAAAATAATTTCAAATGGCACCGAGGCTAGAATTTTTCATGTTCAAGTCAAAAGTAGAATTTTACGTTATAACCAATTTCCAAACCGCCGTAGTTCCGTGTTATTTTGTAGAAGCGTACTTTATCTTAACAAGATAATAACGCTCTAACAAATTGTTCGTCATGCATTTGAAATAAATTGACGTTATGAAGCAAGCAAGCTGATGCTTAACTTTAAAATATTTATTAGCAAGGCATTATTACGAGACAGTTTAGATGACGCAATTCAAAGACACTTTAGCCTTTCCAAACCAATACATTATCTTGGACGTTTACTACGTATTTGTGTTTTTTTATTGTATTCATTTATTGTAGCCTCAGGGAATGATAAATCAAACATCTTTAACCAACGGAAAATTAGGAGATTAGACTGACCATGGCAGTTTCCATTCTCTCTTATCTTAGTATTATCTTGCTTGAGACATCATGTGGAGGGAAAACAAATTACCAACCCTAAGACTGTACCAATATGATATTCCTCTTTACTATAATACCCATGGTTGGGCCTCCGCCATAGCCTAGTAATTACAGGCATTGCACTTCTATCCGGAGACAAACCGCGCGAGCGAGTTTGAGTCTCGTTGGGAACTCATGGGTATATGTGACGTCGTACCATATAAATTTCTTGCCAATAGGCACAATAAGTCTAAATTACCAATAGTTAGCCTTGTAAATTACATACAATGTAGTTTTCCCACTTGTTCTTTACGCATCTACAACGTGTTACTATTCAACCATCGTTAGATTGTGATAAAATCTGGATTTCTAAGAGAAAGATAATCCTACTCAGAATGCAATAACCATCTGGTGCATATAAAAAATCCAAGAAATATAATTAATTATCTAACATGCCATAGATAGACTAGAGACTATTAATGGCGGCCTTAGCAATTTAAAGCCATAATGTGGCCTAGAAAAAAAACCACTCTCAGAACGAATTCTCTTTCCCGTCGTGTCGCGGCTAAGAGCTTACACCGTAAGGGTTGAGCTACCACCTACCATTTGGATTCCCAAAGTGACAAATAGGAAAATTATTGGAAAAATATAGGACAATTAAGAAAAATGCCGATTAGCTGCAGTAATAAACAGACCTTTAATAATAGAACCCTAAATTGTGAGCAAAAACTAAACTGCTGCAAACAATTTAGTGACCTCTTACTGACCACGTCAAATTACTGTACTTGTAGTTAGCAAAAGGTCTAGACCTAGAGCAGGTAGATGAACTCTATAAAAATCTTCAAATTTTGATCGATATGCAAAGGCTCGTCCATTGGAGAACCGAGCACATTCCTTTGTATAAATACCTTCAAAGTCATAAAGGGGATTCTAGGGTGGCAATTTTCTTTCTGTCCTACACTCATGCGCTCCAGGTGTCAGATCTAAAACTGTAAAGCTAGACGCAGAAATTAAAGAACTAGGCAGTTTCATGATGAGCTGCAATCCAAACGACTCTTTTAAGTTCAGAGGAAGGAGGCCTGGAAGACCGAAAAAATAAAGGCTGGTACGTGGACCCAAAAAATTATTATGGAAAAGTCAAGAGAAAGAATAGCAAAATGGAGAGCCAAACACATCTTGTTGTATAAATAGCTTCCATGTCATAAACGACCTCCTGGTGTGGTGATTTTCTTTCTTCCACTATATTCATGAGTTCCATACTGAAGGCAAAAAAGGTATACAATTTAGTGGAAGTTCCGGAGAGAGCTTGAAAGCGAGTGGCTCTACATATGAAGAGATTATTTTTTAACTCTTGTTAGAGAACATTGATGTTCCTATAGAGATAACATAGTGTAAATAGTAAAACTAAATATAGAAATTAAAAACCGAGCAATTTGAAGATAGAGCTGCAACCCAAACGACTTTCCAGGGCTTAGAGGAAGAAGACTCGAAGAGCCGAGATAATAGAGGTTGGTACATAGACCAGAGAAAATCCTTATCGAAAGATCAAGAAGAGAAAAACAATAGGAGTACAAAACCCGATTAGGCTTTGTGACAGCAACTAAGAGACATAGGAGCCAAAGGTAAACCGCCTCATACAGCAAAGCTAAAAATATCTGCGAATAGCAATAATAGACAGACTCCAGCCATACATGGTCTTAGACCGGGAGAAAGCGGACTTAATTCAAAACAAATTTGACAAAACTCCCTCGAGCCGTAGGAGTCCTCCACAAATCGAAAACACAAAGTACACAATGGCTGCAAGAGTCTGAAAGATTTCTGGGAAGGAGCAGACTTAATTGTGGTTGAATCGAAGGTTCTTCCCAAAAGTTCTCAGGTGGCTACTAGGGACATCTGGGGAAAACAGCCTTTGGGAGCGGTCTACTTTAAAATCCACCTTAAAAATGGAACATTCACCACTATTAAGCCGTAAGGCTAACAAAGAGGAAGAAAGGTTCCTACATGTTACTTGAACATACTAAGTTTAGGAAACACTTGGAAGTAATCAAAACATGAAAAATAAGGAAACCTTCACTAGAGTAGGCTGCCTTGAATGCCCTATATAAGTTGAAAAATTGCTGCGATACTGCCGTTATACAAAAACCCTACAAGGTTTTGAAGCGGTGAATGAAGAACTGATTTATAGTAGACCCATATCTCTTTCTTCCTCTCTTCCTCTTTTGTCCTTTATTTATACCTCTCTCTTTCTTTCTTTCTCCATCTTTCCCTCACTTTCTTCCTCTCTCTTTTCCTTTTCCTCTCCTCTTCTCACTCTCTCTCTATCTATCTATATATATATATATATATATATATATATATATATATATATATATATATATATATATATATATGTGTGTGTGTTTTGTCATGTTAACCTTTTATGGCTTATTATTTTCCCATATTTTTTGCTTGTTTTAAAATTTCTTTCTTCATTACGTTCCAAGTTTTTAGGGTTTCAACTTTTTCTTGGTTTGCTCTTCTTTTTTGGGGATGAGCTTCATCTAAACTGACTATATTATTGTAAAACTTTGATTTTCCTTAAAAGCTGAAGCTTCTGTGGTGTTCTGGTGTAAAAGCTCGTATTAGTAGAGTAGTTTCTGGTCCTGGACCTTTAGGTCTAGAGTTGCGTATTTTATCTTGGTGTTATATATCTTAACGTTTTTGCTCTCCACGGTGGTGAATAATATGTGCAAATTTACTTACAGGCAGTTAAACTACTTAACACTATTTATGTACACAGCACAGAGAGTTTCCAACATAAAATTAGACTGTATTCATCTATAACACTATTTATGTTGCACTCGCACTGCTTTTGACTTTTAGGGCTTTTTGCTCCGTGATATTTAAGGAACTCAAAACGGGTTCCAGAACGGACGCGAAGTTTTCTAGTAAACATCTGACAATTTCCCAACCTTCGTGCCCTGCACGTGCGCCAGCAACGCGACTAGATTCGTGGAAGGTATATGTCCGTCGCTGGTGCGTGACGTCTGGGTAGCCGCTACGGAGAACGTTTTTACCATATCTTTTCTCATTATAATCTTATACGTTGTCTTATAGTTCAAAAAGTTTTTTCTCTTTATATTTGGTTTCAGAAGTATAATTCTATCATTCTTTTTGTATTTGTATTATATTAAGAACGATTATAAACCGCAACCAACCCCCACCTCATATTTTTTATGTTGACGTTGCTGGTTTCCAGAGCGTAAATTTCAGTACTTTTGCTGGAGCATATATTTGTAGACCATGATCGTGGCAGGAGCTTTTACATGATACTATCAACCGGGCCATTGAACCAATGAAGTTTAGAAATATGCATAATTGGTTATTTGGCTGCCATACAAAGAATTATCAACTAAGAGTTAATAATCAATTCCAAGTCGCTAATGTGCTCTTAGAACATAATTCAGAATTAATTTTGTTTCTTTCATGTTTCTACAAAATATAGCAAAGTCTTGTTCAAAATCTTGACCAAATGGATAAACAAAAGTTAGCGAGCTACTTGTAGTCTCCATAAGCTAGAAACAACCAAAGCGAATACATCAAAGTTGGCAACATTTACTGCGAAAAGAACCAAATGGAAGTTTAGAAATATGGTGGTACTTGATGATAAAAAAGTAATTGTATTCTGTCTGTGTGTTTCAAAAAAGTAACAGAAAATATGCGATCAACAATTTATTAGATTATTTCTTTACTTTATAAAAATTCAACCAAATTCCCCCTTTAGCTGCTAACAGAAAGGATGCGGTGTCAACTTGTAGGGGTACAATAGTTCTTTTATTTGTTCTAACCTCAAAATTCTTGATTAGATATGCTAGGGCTACTTTTACTTGAGTTACCGCAAACTTGATTCCTAAAACATAAAATCATTTCTGAACTACCAAAACCTTAACACTCATATTTACCAGGACACATACGAGGGCCTTCCCCAAAGGGCAAAAATGCAAATTTCGGTATACTTTCTCTGTTCTCTTTCGAGAACCGTTCCGGATCAAACTTGTCTGGATTTGGGAAGTACTTTGGGTCTGAGTGTAACCCCACTACTGGAATGACAACTAACGTATTTTTTTCTATTGTGACATTTGGACCTTGACCATCCGGTGACGGCAGATCAAATGGTTCGGTACAAATTTTCCCCAAGTTGGGAATAGGTGGGTTCTTACGCAAATTTTCTAAAACCATCAAAAGTAAGCTTTTGTCAAGTTTGTTTAGACATCTCACCATTTACAACCTTAACTAAGTAAGGCAACGATGAAACGATTTCGTAGTCCAATTTCCCCCCATTGGTGTCAAACGCTGCTTCGATTTCCTCTCTCAGCTTGTTTTGAATATCAAGATTTAAAGCCAGTTCGTAGAGGGTATAACTCAAAACTGTGGCACTTGTTTCGTAGCCGTTGATGAAGAAAGTCATGGCCAGACCACTAACTTCAATTTCAGGGAAACGTTCCGTTCCTAGTTTGCCTTGGAGTTCTGTCATCATGTCCAAAAAATCGTTACGTGTAATGTTATTCTCCCTTCTGTATGTTATAGCTCGACCGATCACATTTCGAAAATATAAAGCTAATTCAGTGGGCAGCAACCTGGAAAAGTTTATCATAAAGATCTTCTTTATTTTTTATTGTCGACTCACTTTATATTCAATTTATCGCCTAAAACAGGTAATATGAATGCTAGCATTATCTTGATATTAGTGAAAAATGATGGGCGCATGATCTTTCTGCCTATCTCTGCAAACCTTGCTTTGGAACTCTCGAAGGAATTTGCATCCAGCCCAAACGCGCAATTTGTCACTGTGTCTGTTGTATATTTTGCAGCCAGTTCTTTCGCTTCCACTCCTTTTTCCGGTACTGCTGATTCCAGGAAACTCACCATCCCTTGGCTAGTCTTCTCCATTAGGGGATACATGGATTTGATCTATTTATTGTTAAATAATAAAAGATTTATCATATAGCCAAACATACAATGGTAGCTTTGATTTCCTCTAGCTTCAAAACAAATAAAATAGAGCAAAGCTTTCATTTTCTTCACCGTTTGGCCTAAAGATTTTAACCAACCAAGAAATCTACAATTTCTTGGCAAAAGTGAATAGAACATAAAGAAATTCCCAATTGATTACATGAAAAAAGTGCTAAAAGATTGACACCTGAGTATTTAAGCTTTTACATAGGTGGCGCTATATGTCGGATTTCTTTAAAAAAGAAATGTAAACGAACATTACGCCCCAAACTTCTGTTGCACTTTTTCAAAAGAAGAAAATTCAAATAGAGTAGCTTGCCAGTACTGTTTATCATAAATTATGACTTACGCTCACTCTTACAAAAAAGAGCAATTCAAAATTTGAAATTTCTTACTTGCTTGTTGGTAAGGGCGGGCGTCAGTTTGTTTCTGTTTTCCTTCCATCGTTCTCCATCCTGAAAAAACGGGTCCATTACCAGCAGAGGATCCGTCTTTTCGTCCAGCTTAAATTCATTTTCGTGGAAGTTATTGAAATGCTTGACGAGGACTTCTCTGATCAGTTCCGTATCGTTTAGGACTATTCCTGGTTGCCTCACTTTGTAAAATCCAACGTAGCGCAAAGACTTGTAACCACTGCAAGGCTCTGTTTACTCAACGGTAACTCTTATTGCGCCACCTTACTTGTAAATGTCTCTATAGACATCCCCGAACGACTTCTTAGCAAATATGGCTGCTCCGATGTTCCCAAAGAAAATGGAGGGTTGGGGGCACGGAACGCCACGAGCTTTCCAATAGGAGTATCGGGACTTCAGGTACAAGTAGCCGCAAACACCGGCCACGACAAGAAGTGCCAAAGGCAACATGTTGCTGCAAAAGCTTCCAGTTGCCCTTTAAGTTATCGTTGATAGAATAATTACTCGGCACTCATTAGACAGTTACGACCCCAACTCAAAGTCAGGGACTGATTTGAAATAATAAGTTGATAAGTAAAGTGCAAACAGATTAAACAAGCAAGATATTTTTTGTGTAGCAGGATGAGAGATACAAATTTATAATTTCACATTTTTGTTTATCTCAACTCGTGACGCACTATCGGTTATCACCAACTTCCAATAATTTCGTTGAAGTAGCTCACGATACAAAAAGTGTTGCTAACAAACAGCTTCATGTTACGATGGTGAATCAAATATAATCTTCCGACTTAGAAACATATTTTCCAAAATATAGTTGGGATAGCTGAATGGGACCAGGCGGGAATAACGTCTCGAATTGTCTGACTACTACTGCAGCTTCTTCGAACCTCAAATCCATTTTTCTGTCAATTGGCACAATTCAAATATTCTCCTCAGTTATGCTAGTCTTAAGATGACGGTGACCTTCAATTCCATCGACTTCTGATCCCTTCAAAATTGCTTTTGCTATGGGTACACTTGAAAATTCTTAAGGGTGTTATCTTTCAACTATGCCTTGAGGTTTTTTAGGCGGTTTTAGACCCTCTGCAGAACCGACGAGAGTACGTACCTCTTATTCTAACATTGTGATACTGACTTAAGAAATGATAATGCGAGGTACGGCTCTAATACCCCGCGTGAGAGCATGGTCTGCGAACTGAGAGGTTAAGGCTCTCATATGTTTCCCTTTTTTTGCCCAGTCATCACGCACCATCTCTGATGCGAGGCGATGTGGCAAGCACCGCGTCTTAGATGACCGCCATTATTGCCCCCTTGTTCTAGTGAACGCATGTACCCAATTGCTTTTAGTGACTGAAAAGGCCACCAAGCATCGGAGAACTCCGGGAATAAACCCGGGTCCACCCGCCTTGCAGCTTAGCGCCCCAACCACCCTTACTATTATTAGTAAATACCGCCAATAAACTCTCATTTTCCATTTTTATTCACACGCAAACATAAAATCATTTTTGTGTGTGTGTAACATAGCCCACGTCATAAATAGTGGCAGATACGTAGCAATCTTTGATCTGTATCTTTCTTCATTTCCTCATTCGCTCCTGAGATCATCCAGTCGTTATGGGTTGAGTTGAGTAAATTTTCTATTTGATGTTTTTATGTCTCTTGTTTTAGTTATATTCTTTAACAGAAGCTCGTCTTGGCTAAAGTAGAAATCCAAGATACCACAGGTCGTGCTACCAAGAAGAAGAATAACAAATATGTTAACAAAGAATCCTTCAAAGACCTATTGATACCGTCAGTTGGATTAGGAAAACCTAACTCTGAACTTGGATTGTTCCAAAGATAATTACTTCCTCGTCAAAGTCATTTTGTGTAATTCCCCAATTTCTAATGTCCAGAAGCAGTACAACTAGTTAGTTCTCAAAAACTCTAAATTTTACAGGTACCTGCAGAGTTGTTGCACTGAACGTAAAACCCATCTTATTTCGTCCAAAAGTGAACAAGAACAGCGTACTATGTAATTAAGTCAACAAGGACCGTCTCCGAACAGATCACCACCAAGATACCAAAGCATAAGAGTAGATATCTGAAAAGGCATTTTTTCGACGGACAAGCGAAAATAGTCAAAGACAAATAGCCAAGAGATTACAAATAGAAATATACAATGCGTACTCGATGATATCACATGTGATATCACAAGACTAAAAAAAATAAATAGAGTGTCTCAAGCGTCTCAGAAGTAAGAAGAAGTGGGAATACTAGTGTCAACATCACATCATATCAACGAGCATACATTTTTGAACATTACTACATTAAAACATTTAATACAGGAAAATTGCTTGTCATAAAACTATAAATAAACCAAAAATGAGGAAGATTAAAACATATACATAAGTGACTAAACAGAAAGATGACAAATACAGAGAAGTATTAAAGCAAGAACTAGAAAGGGGACAGTAAAAGAACAACAAAGAAAAGTTGTCTGTTTCAGAGAGGAGATTAAAGATAGCCCAAAGGGGGAAGAAAGAAAAACAGAATCCCGTTCCATATCCTGTGCATGCATCGTCGTCACTTTTGGCTCCCTTCTGCGCTTACTATGCTACATACGTTTCTCCAGCCTGCACATATTATTCATTCAACTAGCCTTTCAATTACAACAGCGCTAAGTGTTGCATTCTTTTTGTCTTTGCATTGTCTTTTGTCTTGCGTGGGAATCCATCTATGTTGGTTTAAAGGCAATCAAACCGCCCTTCCGAAGAAGCTATTTTAGACCAACGACCACTACTATCATAGGGCGAGTATTTTGTTATTTTTTTAAACTCTTACTTCATATAACAGTTTACAAGGAGCACAAAATCAATTTCAGTTTGGTTCAATTTAGACCAAGGCAAATTGTATGTTATATCCAATGTGGAATATATTGGAAATTTTACATAACTGCATCCATAGTTTAATTATAGGGTTTGGTTCCTTAAAATCTCTCCCTTTCTGTTCTTTATACTTTTTCTTTTTGTGTATTTTTCTTAAACAACTAATTTTTAATTTTTAATTTCAAGTTAACTTACTACAATGGAATGGAATATTTATCTCAAACAACAGCATCTTTACAAGACTCCAATTTTTAGCTTGCGAATTCACTAGTGCTTTCATGCTATGGATTACAAGTTAAATGACTATCAGCTTGCAAACTCCAATTTGCTAGCTTGGATTGTCTATGATAAGTTTTCTCTTCTTATATAGCAACTACAAATGCGACTCTAATTCTCCGGTCGTCATGTCTACGTAGCATCACAGTTGTGATTTAGGCGTCACTACGTTGAATGAGGATTCCACCTTGTTCGACCAGGTAAAAAATACGGCCTTTGATTTTTTGCATTAATTTTGGACTTTCCTCTATCCATCCATGTTTTGAGTTCTTTAAGCGCCTCGTTATGCGATTTTAGTGTTTTGAACCGGGTTGTCCGAATTTTTGGTGTTGTCAACAAACTCCACAATCCAGCATCCTTATGGTGAATGTACATCTATACTTGCGTTGCCAGCTTCTAGTATACATGTCCAAAGCCAGAGGCTATTTTCGCTACTAATCCAGATCAGCGTCGGCCGTGGCAATCGCTACACGTTAAATACTTAGACGATCTCGAAGGCTTCCTGGAGCTTCATTCCTGGGGATGTACGAGGGTCGCCCTTGCATCCCTAACTAGAACCACAGGCTCACCGTCGCTTATACCGCCCTTGTCGGAGGGCGAGTCCCAGGCCCCAACGAGGAGCAGGACTTTCCCCTCTCCACTTCTACCACCAAGAACTTGAGCGACCTCAAAGAAGCCGAGATGCCCGGTGTGTGCTCCCCTTCAGGAACGAATCCTGCGGGTAAAAGAGAGCTGGCCTTCCGTGTGCAAGGCCATCCACTAGTGTGAATTGGCTTTGTCAAGGCCAATGACGTAGCAAATGACATCTACATCCACACCACCATTTCCGATGATCACCGATACTTCACTCGCTTCCTTAATGAAGCAAGGATCGAGCACCACTTTCACCTGTTGAACGGAGACAAGCCCCTCCGAACCATAATGCTAGGTGTCCCGAAGTACGTGACAGAAGAGGAGCTGAACCAGGAGATTCACGACCATAACATCCCCATCCTCACGGTGCAGAGGGTGAAGAAGGGCGTCCACCGACGTTCAATGCCGCTCATTTATGGAGTTAAAGAGGAACGACAAAGAGAAAACAATATTCAAGCCAAAACGCCACGAACTTTGTTGAGGTGGTGGCAGAACTGATGTGCTGCAAGATGATATTACTGCTATCTTTGGCAGGTTCAGGACTGCCTAAACGCCTGCGTCACCATTAAGCTTTCGTCACTCTGGGAGCGCCTGAAATTCTACACCAACTTCCAAGCCAAGGCTTCCCAGAGAAGAAAGGTTAGGGGCTTAGACCCAGGCACCTTAAATGCCAAACATGTCAACTTCAACATCTGCCGTCATGCTGTTATATCCCGGAACTTTTAACACATTCGTCATTACTATCGATCGAAAAAATTTTCCCTGTCTATTCAAATATTAACTCGCTGACTGTCATAGTACAATGTATTTTTGCCTAGTGCTCCATCTTACGACACTACACCAGCGCACTACCGTAACTATATTATCCTCATCCCCTAAGCCTCATCACCTATCCTTTACTTAAAACTTAAACTCTCTAATTGTCCCGAGATTTCCAAAAAAAAAACAGACTATAATGAGTTCAGCGAATACATGTCAAAAACTCCCGCTCATTTTAAATACCTGTCTGTTATTACCCGGTTTAAAAAAGTGCGGGCATTTCAGTACTCGGGTACACACTGACCCATTTTTTGGCACTCGTGTGTTAGTGCTGCGGATAACTGCGGATAACTTGTGATTTCATTTGTATCTCACTATTAATCATAGTGTGTAATGTAAAAGGGAGTTTTTAAATTTTGATTCATCTGTTTAACGCAAAGAGATAAGCATAAAATATTGTTATAAATGCTACATTGTAAACCTGGCTTCGGCGCACATCTTTCTGTGTTTCAGAGCCGGTTTAGGGGTGTGTCATAATGATTTATTACTATATGTATTCGCTGAACGTATAATAATCTACCTCAATCTTAACAAAAATCTTTGTCTGCTTATCTCTGAATTTGCATAGCGCACCAGCGATAATTTGTATAAGTTCACGCCCTACGTAACCCCTCCACTATTCGCCCACTCCCAATATTTCCTCAATTTCCCCTTACGTTCGTGATGATGGCTCCTTCCACTCCGTGGTTAGTCTTATCCTTTGTATTGCAGCTGAGTAGAACATACATAGCATCATCGATCTCCCGCATGCGCATCTATCTTGGTTCTTTGGCACTTACTGAATTCTTACTAAGTAAGACCGAAAGCTACCATGGCCAGTGATAAAATGGATGGGGTATCAGTTAAGGTACTCAGCCGCTTGTCGCTCTGTGTCAACTATGGGAATAAATATCCACGCATATCACCCCGTTTCCAGTGCTCACCTAGCACATAACCGGTTCTTCACAAACCCCATCAGAACCATCTCAAAAATAGGTTCCTTGTAGTCTCAACGTATGGAAAGTAATGGAAAGTCTCAATCGAATAGAATTGGACCGCGTTTTTGCAAAGATTCAAACTTTGACTTGTAAATCCAGTAGTGCTTGACTTGCCGTTCGATATTACAACGCATCTTAGGATAACTACTCTGTTCTTGTCGATGTTATGAGCTTGCATTAGGAAATGGTGCTCAAAACTGCGATTTTGACTCGTCCTTTATGGAGTTCCTTTTTTCCATTTACCGTCTTGACTATAAGTATTCTCTGCACACTCAGCAAGTTCCTAGCCTTTCTCACCTTGCACCATTTCTTCCATACCTCATACAATATAGGCGGCTGTACTGCTCCCTCAAAAACACACGCCTCCGCTTTACCACGAAAATCGCATGTTAATCACATTTCCGCTCTGATTAACCTAACCAATACATACTAGTGTTACTCAAAGTAATTTTGAACGTTTATGGAGATTTTTAATTGCACTATTGATGACTATAAACCAAGGCCTCTAAGATAATAGAAACTATCAAAGTTGTTCCTAAATCTCTTCGAACCTTGTTCAAAAATTTGACTAGATTTTTATTTCTCCTTTCTTCCTGCTTTGTCAACAGAACGAGTCTGATTCAGGATCTGCAAAGTCGAGAATATGACCTAATGGAAAGTTCTACTTCTTTAAGAACTTACTCAAAACCAAAATTAAAGAGAAAGCATTTTTTCGGCAAATATCGCCATAGATATAAAATTGTTTGGAAGTACTGTACTTCACCATCGCCTGTGTATGTAATTGTTTTTAATTGTTACTAATTTCTTCCTTAAGGATAAATCTATAAAGATTGCTTCCAAACAAACCCAACAAACACTTTCTTCTTCAGTATCCAAGAGCAAAACTAAAAAAATTCTGCTGTAGTAACTAAGAAGGATAGGTAAAAAATACTATACTGCGAAAGAAATGCGAAATTTTATTTTTTAAGGAACTGAATTGGTAGTAACTTTAAAATTGTTTTATATAACAAAAAAAATCATTTTTTGATCTTTTTTCGTTTTTTCTTTTAGTTTTCTCCCCAAAATGTTTCCACTTTATTTCTTATCATATTTTGTGTAAAAAAGTTACAAGACGCCATTCTTTAATATTACCAGAACCATTTGAAGCTCTTCACTTAAAACAACATAATAGGCGAAAGCATTGTGACGACTAATTCTAGAGTGATAACGTCATCCTCAAAAAAGGCCTAAAAGGCGCTAGAAACTAAAAACATTATGAACTAGGTCTTACACCACCCTCCTAACTTTGTTACAAAATAAACCTTTAACCTTCGTGTTACAAAATCACATTAGCATTGCAAGTTAGTTATGACGGTTCTGGATCACTTCCAGGTTTGAAACTTGGCTAAATGTAAACAAACTGTAAGTTTAAGAGCATTTCACATCCCCATAAGGTGCCCCAAGAACCTTTTAAAAGCGCTATGGAGTGCTTCAATAAAACTCATTTTATTTAGATTTAGCCAAATTTGAAATCCGGAAGTGGTTCAAAAACGCTCATGACAACTACTTGCAATGTTACATTGGTTGTTCAGGAAATATCTGCTATACTAAAAACCAAATTTACCATGTATTTCTATACAAATCCTAATCTGCCATATTTCTCTTATAAAAGTTTAACCATATACCGCCTTTGTATTGCATAATTATGTAAGCTGGGTCTATTTCTAAGGGGGTTTTGGTTTTCTTATTAACCCTTATTTGAAACTGTGCTACAGCATGAGCAACCAAGGCTTTTACTTGTATGGTAGCGAATCGGTGGCCTGTAATGAATTTAATATTATCATGCTTTACATAAATTGTAGGAATACAACAACCATGGCAAGTTCTCGGTCCATCTCCAAAAGGCAAGTATGTGCCATTAATTATCTTCTGTTTGTTCGGCTCCAAAAAGCGTTCAGGGTTGAACCGCTCCGGGTCCGGAAAATATTTCGGATCGAGCTGTAGGGCATGCAGGGACACTACAACAGGAGTTCCGAGTTCCAGTTCCACGTCCGGTTCCGTACCGGCTCCTCTTGGTGGGGGTAACGTAAACGGCTGTGTACACATTCGTAAAAGTACCGTCCCTGGAGGGTGCACTCGCAAAGTTTCTGTAAGGAACGACTAGAAAATTTTCCCTTAAAATGCTAAAGTGTCTGTATACCGTTAACGACAGCATCTAAGTAAGACAAAGACTGCAAAGTGTCATAATCCATCTTGCCTCCCTTCTGACTTAAAACATTTGCAACCTCCAAGAATAGCTTCTCCTGAACATCCAAGTTAGCGGCCAGTGCAAAGAACGTATGTGTTACCACTGTTAAGTCAGTCTCGTAGCCGTCGAAGAAAAACCCGAGCGTGTGGGCCAGAAGGTCGTTCTCGGTGAACTCGCCATCCACCGACTTATTTTCATGTCGTTCATGAAGTGCAGGAAGTCATTTCGCACCACGTTATTTTCTTCCCTGTACCTTAAAGTCGCTTGAATGATGTTGCAGAAATAAGCTGCGACATCGTCGTCGAACACCATAAAATAACAGCCCGCATTAAACTAACCCAAAGGCGTCATGATGTTCGGTACGAACTTCACTTTCAGCAATGCGGCCAGCGGTGGAAAGGAACTTGACGATGGTTGACAGGGACGGCCAGAACACTCTCAAAGCCATCCATCTGAACTCCGAATCGGATTCTTCGAAAGACTTGCCTTCTATTCCAAAGACGCAGCTGGAAACTACCTCGGTCGCGTGTTTCAGACGCAACTCTTTAGCATCTAAACCATTGGGTCCTGCAGCTTCGGGTTCTACGTGCAGATGCTTCAAGGTTTTTCTGACTGCGTCTTCCACCAACGGATACATGGATCTTTGCTAGAAATTTTAAACAATACAATGACCCAACAACCCTCTATATATCGATGTAAAGGTCCTGCACATTTTAGTCCATCACCAAAAGGACTATGTGTATGCCTAAGGATTTAGTTTTTGAAGTTTTCTTCGTCTTACACAGAGATGGTCAATATAATTGCGTATATAAACCTTTTTGGGTGTGAAGCACGGCGTCATGTGCGTTTTGAAAATCTTCCAGCGCTCTCCTTTTGCCACGAAAGGATTTCGTCCTCCTATAGGGTCCACTTTCTCATCAATTATTAAGTCATTGTCGTGAAAACTATTGAAGTTCTATATTAGCACATTCCTTATTAGTTCAGGATCTCTTAGCATAATTCCGGGATGTGTCAGCTTGTACTATCCCACGTACAATAAATCCGGAAAAGCGCTATGGAGAAAATTGTTCAAATCCAGCTACTATACACATCTATTTATACGTACTTATATATGTCGTTATACACCTCCCCAACGGATTTTGTTAACTTTAACGTGCTAGCAAAATTTCCAAAATAACAACAAAACGGGTGAACTTGGCACTCCCCGCTTCTTCCAGTAATTATACTTAGAAGACAAAAACCAGTATGTCGCAAACGCAACCAACACCGTCGCCAATAGCCACATTTCTAAAATATCCAGTAGAGTCGCTATAACGTACCGCAACATTAACAACAAAAATTAATCTATACTATCTGATGATGTATACTAAAGATCAACATCCTTTATCGTTCATATTTTCATTCAAAGTCAAATGTTTTAAAAAAATCTGTTCGGATATAGAAGATAAGGCAATTACAAATCTTTGCGATAACGCTTCATCTATCAATAAGAACTGATAATTCACTTTTTTTATCAGCTACAAAAATGTAAAGTATGAACAATCGTTTCCTAAACAAAAAGTGCAACATAAGAACGAGCATTTTGTTGGGACCTTTATTACAAAGAACATGACACAAGCATGACAATATTCAGAATAGGCTTTAAGTTTTCCCACTTAATCTCCACCAAAAGATTGTCATGGATGAATTTTCCAGGTTTCCACGCCATACGCCATCCTGTTTTCGAAACTACAATGGTGCACCTAGAGCTTTTCACCAACCAGGACATTTTTGAAAACCTCTGGCTTTCCTCAGCGTAATTCATCGAATAGACTAAGCGTAACATTATCCTCAAGTTCTTCTGCTCTTATATCAGGTTTTAGACACTCGGCCCTCACGAAGAATCTGCATGTCACAGATCCCACTGTACTTTACACTAACAAACATTCAATATTGTTCCGCCACTATGGCGACACCTGATCAAACTCAAATTGTCCACTAGTTTTCAATGTCCGGACCAACAGAATGTTGCGTCGAATATTGGTTGTACCTTACTTCTCAGTGGTCCTCCCTATATATGTCGTTTCTTAATTGATAAGATAATCTTAATCTCAAAATATTCAAAAATGCATTAGTTCGGCTTTAAGTAATAATCGGTTACTCATACCTAATGCTACATGCAACACTCTCTCTACAATATCCTTTCTGGTAGCCCCCATACCATTGACCAACAATCGTTGCTCACTCTATTCCATCCAATAAAACCCAAATCAAGAATAACTCAATGCACCTTCCTGAACTCTAATCCAACCAACCAGCCTTTTATTACGATTTCGGTATTGTATAGAATGAAGTATAAGGTAAGCGTTTTGTTTTCTCTATCCCTAAAAGGAGATGAATTTTAATATCCTTACCTTATTCTTTCTTTTTTCTACCAACAAACCCTAGAAGAAACATTCACCTTCAACTTATTGGCGGTAACAAACATTTCATATCTAAATTGCTACAAACTTTGTTTTTCACCAGAGGTTGAAAGGGTATCATTGTTTGGCACAAACAATAAGCAACAGTCAGTCCGATTCTCAGCAAATACCATGCTCCTTAGCTAAGTACAAACAAGTACAACAAATTGTCTAAGACACAGCTACAAATTTTAATAACCTGGCAAATGCTTATATATACAGAGTAAACACATCCTTCCCTGATTCTTATAATTTCAGCAAATGACACCTTAACTTAAAAAGTTGTGGAAATACTTCTATATCTGCTTGATATGTTAAATAGATCATCTACTTGAGTATGTATTCGTCAACATCTTTTCAATCTTTATAGCATCTCTTATTTGGAACTGCAAAATTTCTGTCGATATTTTTTGAACTGCCCACTTTGTCTTGCATACGCCTATAATAAACCAAAGATTATGTCCAGTAAATATGTTTACCACAGAATTAAACCATCCCTTTTCTTTTGACACAATCAAACTACATAATCTTGTTAAAACGTTATCTTGAAATTTCTCTGACTGCACTGGAACTAACAAATTTTGAAAAATTAGTGCTATACTTCATTTGGTCTTTCTAACACCCATATCCAGGTTCTGTCTTGTTTATTTTTCTATAAATTCTATACTTCTCTACGAATCACACTACACAATGATAGAACTTTCATTTTTCTATCTAACGTAGTTTTTTTTCTCATAATTAGAGAAAGACTGTGTTCACCCTGTATATTTCCTTCTATATTTGGATCGGTGATAAATAATAATAAAATATAAAACAAAAAAGTTTTTTAAGATAATATGGTCATCTTCGGTCATAAGTGATTCGAGTTGTAATTAATAATTTGGCACAATATGCTCTTGTGAATGTAATAAGTGAAAAAGTTATAGTATTAATATTTGCATATATCCAACCCACTCTGACACCAGGATACTTCTGACTAAAAAAAGGTATTGTAAGGTACACTACCAGGGTGGCCCTCTTGTCGTTTGCACAGTTAACAGAAAAAAACTATTTACCCCCCTCTCCCTCTTATTCTTTACTTCCTGTAGATATATTTTCCACAAACACATTTGAATGTATCTCAGCTCCTCATTAATTCTGCTTTACATTATGGTGTCTAGAGGATGAAGACTATCAGGGTCAATTCGGATAAAAAATTCTTTGATGCATACTGCAGTTTATCCTTAAGCCGTTTGTAAGTAGAATAAATTATCATTTCTTATCTTACTACAATGAATACATCTAAAATAACAAAAACTCTCCTCAAAACTGTTTCAATGAAGTTTGCAAACTGCATACATTTTGTTTTACTTTTGATCAGAGATCGATGGAAATGTTTTGTAAGAGAAAGATCTTCCATTACTTTCAGACACACTCCTCTGCATTTTCTGTAAAATGGTAAAGTGTTCACCGTTTGATCACCAGTTAAGTCTTTTCATGATTGAAATTACCACATTTCTTGATTATAAATTACTTGATACTAAAAAGGTTGTTGGTCTGCCAGGTTCTTCAAATAAATCCTTACGACCATCAATTGTTTGAACATCATTATATCCTTCCTATCACATGATCTTCATTCTGTAGTTCTTCTTAAGGACTAGTTTGGAACAATTTTTGATGTGTGACGTCCCAATGCATATTTCAGAAGATCATCTCATCAATAACATTTCCTGATCTGGCCTCTTGTTTTTGGTTATTCAATTTTTTTCTCAGCCTGCATTCTGTGAAAAATGCAATAAATTCAATCTATCAGGACTATTACAGAGTTATTTAACAAAGAAAAAATTTTACTTGCTTACTTCCTATCGATAATAAATTGAATGAAACTACAAAAACATATTTTGTTGATAATTGTTCGTTGGTATGTCAGCTATCACTTTAACACCTTTGGTTTTGAATTAAGTAACAGCACTGTTGTCAAGATAGTGAAAGAGACCATCATGTGTATATTATAAATGTTATCTTAATCACATATCGGTGTCAAGCAAGTATAACTTTCTGTTCACCGCTCACATTGGATGGGAAGATTGTGTATACAAGATGTCCAAATTCGGGATCAATGCTTTACAGTTACAGAAACGACCGCTTCTACCAGGTTACTACAACAGAAATACAGGGCCAAAGTAAAAAGTAGGTTTGCCATCACTGTTCCTGCATTACAGAAAAACAAATGTAATTTTGGTGTTTATTTTCAAAATGTATTAAGACCAAGGCGAATTTTATAAATCACTGTAAAATATACATCACACAATCATCTTAAACATGAAAAAATCGTCACCCAAGAAAGTTGGTGTTCTGTAAAGAGAATAATTTATAAACTGCACTATAAACAATCTTCTCGTTTACAAAAAAAGATCATAGTGCTATAAAGTTAATAATATGAAAGTGTTGAGCTGTTTAAGATGTAGCAGTTTGATTCGGCTCCATGCGGGTTGAGTAGAAGTATCTGATGGTCATAATCAGAATATTTGAGAAAGCACCTTAGATCATCTCCATGTTGTTACACATTTAATAGAAGAACAAGTTAAACAATGTTCTGGAAGTAACATGCATAAACACCAGAGATAAACAAACATCATAGACTGTGATTCTCCATAATCTTTAGCATAATCCACGACTTCCCTAATTGCTTCGATCGTAGATCGTCCAGCGCGAAACCCAAATTGATTTTCCGACAGGTTTCTGCCAGCTTCTAGTTCTCGGTTGAGTTTATTTTTAATGATTGACTCATAAAGCTTAGCTGTTATATTCAGAAAGCATGTAGGCCTATATGCCATACCTGCCACCTTACCGGATTTCAAAATTAGTACGAGTCTGTCTTCCATATTGTAGGAAATATGTTTGTTAGCCACAATTCATTGAGTGTATTTTAAAACTTTCCGGACTGACTTCCGCCAACTTTAAGACCTCAGGTGGTATATCGTCAGGCCCTGACGCTTTCTGGTTTTTATCTTTTTTACCATAGCTTTGATCTCCTCAGTTGTCAATGGGCGTATCTCCTCTTTATGTTCTTCTGGTTCCCATTGGGTCAAGCGCTTCGTTGGAAAAAGATTCTTGATTACCTTTGTAATCTCATCTTTATCGCTTGGTATTGTCGCACTTCTTCTTATTTTACCCATCACAATTTTATATCCGTTACCCCATACATTTTTGTCCACTTCCTCAATAATCTCGTTCCATTTCCGCTCTTTTTCTTCGTGTATTTTATCTTTGCAAGTCTTTCTATAATTACAATATTCTGTATACTGTTGGTCAGTTATATGGATAAACGCCTTTCTCTTTGCTCTTGTCCACTGCCTTCTAGCTAGAATACATTTCCTTCTACATTCAGCTATCTCACTGTTCCACCAATACTCGGTTTTCTTTTTCCTGTTCGTGTACGTTTACTAAAATTTTTGCCGCAGCTTGGGGCCATAACTTTAATCAGATCTTCTGGGCTATTACGTACTGGGGCTTTTTGAATGCAATTGTTAGGTGCTCTCGGAGAATTTGCAGTCTGAATGAATTAAAAACCCAGCCTGTCGGTTCTTCTTTAATTTCTATTTCTTCATCAGTTATTATATATCCGATGGCTCTATGATTACTAAGTGTTTCCTCTTCTAGGACCCTCCAATCGTATACCGTATGGGCTACATTTTCACTGGCAAAGATTACATCGATAATACTGCTGGAATTTTTCCTAGCAAAGGCGGGTTCCTCTCCAATATTCATAACTGCCAGGTTATTCTGGACCGCCCATTCCTCTAGGTGCTGTCCTCTTAGGTCCCTCAATTGTGAGCCCCATGTCTGGCTCTTAGCATTAAAATCACCTCCTATTATGCACTTTACTCCTAGATTTTTAGCTCTGATGTCCCTGATATTGTCGGTTAAGTCATTTAGGTAAGTAGAGTAGGTGTCTATACTACAATTTGGTGTTATGTAGCATGACACAATATAGACCCGTCAACTTTTCCCCATACAGCTCCATTACCTTTACCACTTCAGTTATGCTTTTATTATTGCTATATAAAGCAACATCCCCTAGTTTTCCCATGACCCACCCTGTCTTTTGTTTGTATATTTTTGATTTGGTTCTGAAACTATTAATATATCTGCATTTACCTTAGTAGAGAGCTGACTTATGGCGTCATGGACCGCCCTATTCCTGTTGACATTTATTTGTATTATCTTGAACTTGTATAATATTACGTTTTCAGGTCTGTCTTTTTTATACATACTTTCACTGTTTGCCTCCTTACCTTTCCTGTCCCCCCTCTGTGCTTTTTTCCCTTATTATTTCGGTGCTGGGTAATCTTGTTTTGATACCTCTATTATTATCCCCATTTGATTTTTCTTTGTCATTCTCCTTTGTCTGGAGCAAGGCTTTCCTATGCATGGAACAGTTTAGCGTGCCCACAGAGTGTCCCTCCACGTCGCATAGCAGACATGCAGGAAGATTTGGACATAATGAACTAATATGACCGTTCTGGCTGCATTTATAGCAGCAGCCCGTACGGTCTGGTCCTTGACATGCGTTTGCCTTATGTTCATAACTCCAGCATCTTATACACCTATTTACCTCAATTCGTTTCTGCAAGGTACACAACACCATTCCAATCCTTCTCAACATCATTGGAAACAAACTGTCTAACAGTTTGGTTTAAAGCAGATAGACACAAGTGATCTTCGTTGATACCCCTGGGGTGACACTATCGCTAATTAGGTGTATAGTCATATAATGCAAAGAGTTATTCAATTTTCCATATAACCATCTGACTTTATGACAAATCTACTATAGAGCCCACGCAAATGGTGCATACTTGCACCATCTTCATATTTCAATAATATTCAATTCAACTTTAGAGTACGACACCAGAAACTACAGACACCTTAGAAATTCACTGCATAACATTTGACGTTTATTTTTCCACAATATTATGCTCTTAATAGCACCATGTACAAATAAAACTTCTTCGTTCCTCCCTTTGAAAGCATTCCTTTCTCCTCATTTACATAGATCAAAAGGAAAATCAATGGTTATTTGAAACCAAAATACAAAAATAATTGTACATCCAAACTAAGCCTTTTTAATATCACATATTTAATCACTAAAAATTCCACATCTCATTCAACAACACTACACTCTTCCTGCATACTCGCATCGCTCTCCCTCGCACTATTGGTCATGTCTGCATCTTCTTCCTCGTCCTCCTCTGCTTCCATCTCAAAAAGCCGCACCTTCTTGCGATTTTCAGACAGAACTATAGACACCCGCCTGCAGCCCGATACGGCAAAGCGACTACACACCATACCCTCGATATGTTTCTGCATGGCAAATCCTAACTCAAAGCCATTCACTTTAAGGATGTTTTGCTTGGTGATATCAACATCTTTATCGATCATAAGAAGCTCATCTCGAACAGCACCCACCGGTAGCTGGTATAAAATCCCACTCCTGTTACTCTCTTGCAGCAAAACTGACAGAGCACTACAGGAGTAAAATTTCAGATCCAGCACACTAACGTTCTCATTGCTATCTCCCAGTTTAAAGTAAAAATAGCAGCATTTAATACAGATGTCCCTGTTATTTATAATCTCTAAAAAGTAGATTCCATCTGACGGAGAAGATCTGCTTAGGACTGCTAAGAGCGTCGACTCGCTGCTAAAATTAATTTTGGTAATTCGCAGCGGATCCACATTAAAATTTAAGGCAATTTACAACATCTTTTATCAGGAACTGTTCAGAAACCATGCTTTTTGGGATCAAAAAAATTTCTTCAATGGAAGCAGCAAGGTGCTTAAACTGCTGTATTAGGGAATAATTTTTGTAGTGCTTGATAATCCCAGGATCATTTTGTATGCATTTATTTTTCACCAGAAAGCTTTCCCACAGGTTATCATCTACGTCTGTTGGTATGATTAATGGACTATCATTCAAATACTGGCCCAACCGCTCCATAGAGAACTGGCCCTTACCATCACACTTTTTGCCAATGTTATCAAAATTTAATACAAACTCAACAATGCGGTTCACATCCTGTTGAGTATTTTTTGGCATTTCTGGTAACATCTGCACATCCATTAAGTGAACAATAGCTGTGTACAACCATCGGAAGAATGCCTTGTAATTTATCATAAAATGGGTAATAATTTGATGCATCTCGCCCCCCTTTACCAAAAAAGCCCCGTTAGCACCTATCGCCTTTGTCACTACATCTTCGGACAACCCAATGACCTGAAAATTATGCCTTCCTGTTCATTTAAGCCTTAACATACTTTATACACACCTTATAACGATGCTCCACTCTTGCCATCCCACGCAGCTCGGCAAGATGATAAGTAATATTCTGTCCCGCCTTAGTAACCAGCTTCAATAGCAATTTCTCAATGTTGGCATAGCAGGTCTCAATTACTTGTCCAAATTTCTTTAGACCTTTCTCAGTTAAATCTTGCAACAAGAACTCCTGCATTTCATCAGAGGTGATGCCAAACATGAGAAGATCCAAAAATTCTGCAGAAAGAGTCCCCTCTGGCACCTTTGAGGCATACTTCATCAATTTTGAATCCATTTCCAGCAAAATTGTCTCCCAAGTCTCCTTCATCGGAACAATAACATTGGACAAATATGTAATCAGAGTGTTTAAGTGACCATGTTTAAGTGCTACTGCAAACAGCTCTTTTGAATGGGTTTTGAATGTAGACGTATCAAGCAGAACGACTGTTATATTGCCAGCATCGTCCTTTACTGTCACATACATCAGACTAAGATCATCTGTTAGATGTATGCTTACTATTGAACATTTGTACCCCAAATGGGAATTCAAATTTAAAACTGCGCAGGGAAACTGTCCAAAAATACTAATGTGTAAATAGCCATTCTGAGTTCCAATAACCAGCAAATTCAACTCTTTCTGCTGTTGAAACAAATTTGAATTCACGTTCTCATCTTGGCTATTGTTCATAGAGGGACCCAAACTTGACAACGGAGGCAAGTCTGGCAAATACTTTGAGGATGAATCCTAAAAGAAGCAGAGTAACACAGGGAAAATAAATCTAAGCATGTTTATACCATATATTTTATATAATCCGCATTTTCATCATCATCAACCAACAAATTTGTCGCAACCATATTTTTACCAGCGACCTTTTCTTTCACCCAAAAAATGCACGAGATAATTCCCATTATTTCGATCTTATGAAACGTACTCTTGTTTTCCACGTTCACCAATAATATTTCGCCTGAAAATAGAGAACTACAAAAAGTGCGACAACAGAGACCCAAGCATTACCTGTGCTATATGCTATAGCCAGTATCTTCCCGTCAGGCCGCCACGCCATGCCTTTAACCGTGATGCCTTCCTTGGGAGGCCCTAAACTCCACGCCCGAGCCCATGATAGGCGGTGCAACGCTACTTCCCCTTTAATCAACATTGCAGTTCAGCATAAAAATATCATAATTGAAAAATTTTACCTTTTACATTGGAAAACGCTACCAGATCCATTCGGTCGCTCCAGAGAAGTATATCAATTTCAGTGGCCACATTTCTTTCTTCCAACTGCTTGATTGCATGATACATTTCTCCACTTTGTTGATGAAAAGCAGTTTAAAATTATAACCTAAAAATTATCAACAATCAAACAGGCTAAAGCAAGGTTGGCAAACTTTAGAAATTTTTGTAAAATAATAGTAATAATTTTAATGATTTAATATGAAGCTTTGGTAACATATAACCAGAAGTTAAAAAAGATCAGATTCGGAATAATAAAAAATATAAAATAAATTTCAAAATCTAAGTAAATTAATAATAATTTCAACAGTTGTTTAGAATAGTTTAAAATAACGGTACTTTTCCTTATAATTTACAAAAAAATAGATTTGGCGACACTGCTGAAGTTCACTTGAGTTTTTAGTTTGGTTAAGTTATAGTTCTGCAGTTTTCCTTATTGTTACCTGTGATTTGGTGTTCTGATAATCAAACTTTTCTATAGTAATTAATTAACCATAAAATACATCTAAAAGGTTAACAATGGATAGTTTAGACGCAAATATCATGGATAAATCCATGCGCTCGGTGTTCGGTAAGCCCCAGAACATTAATACATCACCTAACTCTTGCTATTTATTTTGAATTTCAATGTCTAGTGGGGAATATCCCCTACGAAGCAACCGAGGAAAAGCTTAAGGACATTTTTGGGGAAGTCGGCCAAGTATTATCGTTCAAGTAAGTTCATTTTCGTTTTACGGTTAAGTTCCGACTGACACTTAAATTCTAGGCTTGTGTTTGATCGCGAAACCGGCAAACCAAAGGGCTATGGGTTCTGCGAGTACAGGGACCAGGAGACCGCTCTCAGTGCTATGCGCAACTTGAATGGCTACGAAATAGGCGGCCGAAACTTGAGAGTGGACAACGCTTGTACTGAGAAGTCTCGAATGGAAATGCAGAATTTGCTTAACCAGCCACCTGTGGAAAATCCGTATGGAGAACCAATTCAGGCAGAGAAGGCCCCTGAAGCGATCAGCAAAGCTGTGGCATCTCTTCCTCCTGAACAGATGTTTGAGTTAATGAAGCAAATGAAACTTTGCATACAGGTCAGGCAACAATAATACTGTAGTGCCTATTGACAATTGCTTTTTTATAGAATAATCCAGCAGAAGCGCGAAATATGCTGCTGCAAAACCCACAACTAGCATATGCTCTTTTGCAAGCACAAGTTGTGATGCGAATTGTTGATCCGCAAACGGCTGCAGTAAGTCGTAAATGATTCTACCTTACACATCTAATTATGTTGCACTCTTCAGAGCATGCTACATCCTGAAACACCAGCACCTCCGTTGTTAATGCCTAATGATAAACAAATTCACGGACCTGTTCCGATCAATAACAACTTTGCTCCACAACCAGTGCAACCCCCATCGGTGCGACCAGATTTTCCATCTATACCTGCCGCATTGATGCACCCAAGTGCTCCTCAGGCACCCGTTTTTACAGGTTGGAAAGTGCCGTTTTTCAAGCTGTTTTGAATTTAAATTGAATTGCAGGTCAAGATGTAGATCTGCGATCTTTGGATATACGTGGCCCAGGTGATCCTCGCCTAGGAGTTCGGATGGGTGGAGATCAAGATATGCGTACCCTGCCTGTTCCATTGCCCAATCCGCTTCCCCCCCCTGTCGGTGAAAAGTGAGTTAATTTTGCTTGTTTAATTTTTTCAAATTCTAAAACACTTTGAAACAATCAATTTTATAGTGTTCCTAAGCTGGATTTAAAAAACGACAGGTAAATGATGGCTTCTGCATTTATTTTTTGTTTTGAGTTGAGTTCAGAGATTGCGATAGTTATTGATTTATTTCATGTAGCTTTACGAGGGATCCACGCACTGCAGCCACAGGATTCAATAGTGACCCTCGACAAGCCAGGCTTCAGGACCCAAGGCAGAAAGGAATAAGTGCGCATTGATGTTTTGTGGTGAAATGTTTGCCATGAAATGAAATGTGTTGATTAGTTCCAGCTCCTGTTTCCAATTCATTGCCTGTCCAAGGGGTGAGGCCACCTCCGGCGCCCGTGCCACCGGTTATTCCACCAACTCAGCGCATCCCGTCGGGCATGTCTCCCAACATATCGAATGCCGGTGCTTCTGACCAGGAGAAGGTCTCAGTTTAATGTTTTGTTATTAATTTATCTGAAATGTGAATTTTCAGGCTGCTCTCATTATGCAAGTGCTGCAGCTATCAGATGAACAGATTGCGATGCTGCCGCCTGAGCAGCGTACCAGCATCTTGGTGTTGAAGGAGCAAATTGCCAAAAGTACGCAGCGCTGATTAAAAGTGTACAATGAAATGATTGACGATCATGAATTTTTGCTTTGTATTGAAAAGTATGATACTTATAATCAATAAAATGTATCTAATTTGATTTATGAAATATTGCACATATAATGCCACAAAATGATAAAAATGTACATATATATGTGCTCCTTTTTAAGATATAACATAATTGTGCATTCCAGAATTAATTTTTTATAGAGTGATATCAACGCACGCATGGTTGAAGCACAGGCTACACTGCAAACGGACCTGGATTCATTCCTGGAGCTATCATACGTTTGCCATCGCTGCCTGGTTGTCACGCACCATCTAATGTTGGGCGATGTGGTAAGCACCGCACTTTAGACGATTGCCATTACTATCCCTTGTTTCAAGTGAACCCAGGTACTCCATTATTTTTAGTGACTGAGTAGCCTACCCGCCAGACATCTGAAGCTCAGGATTGCACCCTTGTCCATCCACACCACAACCCAGCAGCTACGCTGATGCTTGCCACTCAATATCTAGCTGAAAGTTATTGTACATTCAGACGGCGAGTTGAATTACCCACACAAGTCCGTCAAACACTGAAAACATATTATAGGAAAGGCTTCTCATTTCTAAAGTCATCATATTTACAAATAAAATAGGGTAAATTTTAAATTGCAAACTAATTTTTTTTATTTATGCTGAAGTTGCTACACTGAACTGAAAAAAGTGAAAATGTAAGTGAGAAAAAGTTTTTGTCACTAACGTGACCTTAAATCAGTATTGACATGTCCGGTGTCACAAAGGAAGGGCAATGGATTGAAGAAGGACGTTTAAAAAGCACTTGTTTTTGTATTTATAATGTTTTGAACTGATAATGGATTATCGGAACACAAAGGAAGAGTCTAGGGTACATGGCTCATTCCTATCAAAGATAAATCCTGAAAAAATATTTAGGGTAAAATGTGAGGAGTAATTATCAGCCAAGCCAGTGGAGGGCATAAAAATTTTTCTTAATTTTGGCTTGTGGGCCTTCAGATTTCATATTTTATATTCGCCATCCTTTTGGTGATTTTTTAAAGATTTTCTTTGAAAGAAATATTCTTTAAGTTAACATTTATTTCTGTTTTAGAAACTTTGTGTGGATTTTTTTATGTACTGGCGTTCATTATTTGAGAGCCAAAGTTTGATCGAGTGGTTAAGGTGCTTAATTTTTGTGCAGTCAGACTCAGGTTTGATCTTGGCCTCCAGTTGCCTGATAGGTGGCTTACTCAGATTTTACAAATTCTTAAAAATTATGTACACATGCGTTCACTTCAAACAACAGATAATCATGCGATTGTTTAAAGTATGGTGCTTGCCACATCACCCTGTATCAGAAATGGTGCACGATGATTGGACAGTGAAGTCCAATGTATGGGAGCCTTCATCTCTCAGTTTACAGATCATACTTTCCGCACAAAACCTCACTATTATTATAACTTGTCACTTTGTATTTGATATTCTCGTATGCCTATTGATTGTATTTAACATATGAAATGTTTTTTATATTTGGTTTTTACCATAATTTATTTTGCAAACCTCGGATATTTTTCTTTTATTTTAGTCTGTTTCAATATATAATATTTAAAATCAGAAATATGACGAACTTTGAAAACCATAGTAATCATGATATTTGTGGATATTTTAGACTGAGTAAATTTGTATCAGCAAAGATGACCATTTTTTACAACTAGCAAGGCGTAGCCTACATACCTACCTTTTATTAACCTCCAATGGATTAAAGTCCAAAGAATAAAACAACATAAACTGTGGTAGGATAACCCAAAACGTTACAGTGTGTTTTGTAGTTGTGGAAGCAGTGTGGGACTCGGTATTCAAATGTTGCAATCGCAATATTACCTTCTCTTTTGACATGACTGAAAATTTTGGTCTTTAAAATTTCTGATGTTGCTATATAGTGATTACAATGGTAAGATTCTATATGTTATCAGTTAGATTCCCCTTTGTAATAGGAATGTTATGTTTTCTCATTATTGAACTTGGATTCATATTAGTTCAACAGATCCTCGGTGACTATATTTTTTGCAGCATGAATTAGTGATTGCGTGCAATACCATTTTTTTATAAATATTACTAGCCTTAGATACAATAGACCTTTATGATATTTAATTTGCTACTTTGCAGGTCAAAACTATAATTACGTATATAAATTGTTAATGGCTCCGTCACTAACACTAAATAGCAAATAAATTATGGTGTTTACATTTAAACTGCATTAAAAAATTTATTTTTGAAGCAACCTATTTTTACAAAATTACAACGCCCCATAGTGTTGTCACACTAAGGACGTGGGTGTGTGGCGTCATTAGCTCTATTTAAACATAATACCGAAAGATAGTTATGTATATATTTTTTTATTACTAACAAACTATATTTTCGTATATATAAAGCATAAATTCAAAATATTACAGAAATGATGTAACAACCTATACATCCCAATCGCAGTAAGTACTACCAAACCAAAGAAATTAATTATCACTGTCGATGTAGTATCATTTGTATTCAATATATTGGCCTAACTGTCACGATCATATGATAGTATCAGGTGTTTAAGGTGTAGGCTACTCGAAAATTTACAAGAATGTTAAAAATTATATTATCCTTTGCTTTTTTACTAGCTGCAGGTAACAATAGTCATGAACAGTTATCCTTGTGTGCCACTCTGATGTTACTTGTAAAATAATTAAATATTTAATTCATAAAATCGGAACGTTACTATAACTCGCGGTTTTGCAGCTTGCGGCAGCGGAGAACTGACGATTTTACACCACCCCGGCAGTATCCTACTGAAAGGACATGACCGCCTCGACGAAAGTTCTCTCAAAGAGGTTTACTCGGCTGCACTTGGTTTTTCCATCGATCACGTAAGGTCCTCTAGCGCAGCTGCTTTCCTTTTGCTACTAACTTTACGAAAACTGTCTAGATCTCCTCATGGCCTGGTATGTACCTAACCAGCCCGTTTGATTTAGCCGAAGCTGTCGTGTCATTCTCCATCGATGGAGTAGCAGATTTGGGTATCGGTAAGGGGCATGGGTTCCCCCTGAGAACCAACGCAGATGACGATGAAACCTTTTATGCTCTACAAACCAGGATTGAGAACCGGAACCCAGGTGGCGACAGTAAAATTGTCGACATTAATTTATCTGAAGGTTTAGATGCAGTAAGTCTGAAGATGTTCATGTGCTCAGAGTTCAGCGAGGATTTTTCCAGATTAGTGATTATGAGTTCTTACATGGGATCAAGCACATTAAAAAATCCAAGGCCTCGCATTCATTCCTAAAAGCAACTGTGGAAGAAGATCGCGCCTTTCTGATGGAATTAAATTTATTGAACGCCATCATTGCTGAGGTATTGAAAATAGCTGCAAGCAGGATGCATTCAAAAAGTTTTGCAACCGGAAACTTTTTGAATGGAGCTTGCCAACTAGTGTGATGACTACAGCAACATTTATTTTTAATAGATTGAAAAGGGGGTTGTAAAAGCAGATGCAGAACCAGATTATTTCAATATACGGTGCATAAGTTTGCACGCACTGTTTGATTTATATGGGGAAAACTCAACAGAAGCTAAAGAAGCAAGGCAATTGCTGATTGAAGCTATTTATCGTCTGAACAATGCATTCACCAAGGCTTATGATGGAAGTGTTCTATTTACAGTCGTTTCTAGTGACACCAGCCATACCAGGCGTATTCGTAGTGCAGGACAAGGCGAAGCTAAAGCATCTCGAGCAACGACTGTACGTTCTTCCAACAGATTATTTTGGTTTTTTACTTTAGCATTTTCAGAAACCCGACATAAACTTGGCCAAGACCTACAACCCGAACTACCCTGTGATATTTAACATGATTCTGTGGTTTGGAGTTGTAATGGTGTTTACTTTGTTGGCTATATCTATTACTATTGGCACCATGGATCCGGGACGCGACTCTATCATATACCGCATGACCAGCACGCGCATGAAGAAAGACAACTAAAAACAGCATTCCCATAGCTAGTTTTGTAGTACTACATGTTCTTGTTTTTAAAGTTGACTGTTGCCGAAGTGGATGGTTGTTGTGAGGTGTATCATTTGTATATAGGTAGCATACAAAACTGTAGATATGTTCTCCTTAATTTAACTCGTAAATTAAATTAACGCTTTAGTATTACATTACTTTAAGTAAAAAGCATTCAAACATAGATGAAACAAGAAGTAGTAAATAAAAGAAAAAATACACCCAATTTTATTATACAGGGGGGCTTTTACAGACGTTTTGAGGCTTTATGGAAATATGGTGTGCCAAGAAGAACATAAGTGTAAATTCTTAGTACATTTGTACCATTTACGAGAAGAAAGGTATTGAATAAGTAAAAGCTATTTTCTCTTGAACAAGTAGCTGCAAGTAAGCTAGGAGGTTAAGTATTTTGAAGATAACTTTTAAAAAATGTCTACAAAATGAGCACTATAATATATAGGTACAATATGAGGACCTAAGTTGCATATGGTTTATTGGTTGTCTATATATTACAAATGCAATGAGAAGCACCCCAACTACTAAATTAGCCTCCCCTAGACATTGAAGTCAAAGTAGAAGAAAAAAATGGCGACCTATAAACTGAAATATCTTAGGAATTGGCAAATCAAACCAATTCCTAATTATAGCAAGATAACAAGAATTACCACTATCTCATTAGTGAAAATGAAAAATGACATTATATCAGCTGAGCAAAACTAATAAACATTTTAGAACTCAATTTAATTAGAAGTAAAAGTTTGTATTGTGTGAAGTAAGGTGTATCTAAAATTGAGAGCAGCTGGAATATATTAGGAATTTTTTCAGATTAATGTTACAAACGGAAATTTACACTATAAACGTTTATCTGCATAAGAACATAAACAGGAATTATTAAGGCGAGGGTGGCCTTGACCTAACAGATAATTGCGCTATACTAAAAACATTAGATATCATTAGACAATTTTAAACTGCAAAATCAAAACAAACTCTCATGTAGATGCTGGGTCACATGAATATCTCCCCTCCCCCTCTTCTTTTTAATTCCTGTCCAACTAATGTCATTCTTTTGCACCTCTATTTTTATTTAGGTCCTCCTTCTTCTCTTGCCCTCTATAGTACATCTTAGAATTTTACTTGTTATTTTTCTTTGTCCATCTGCAGCACATGACCCATCTATCTTAGTCAGTTTTGCCTTACCACTTTCACCAGTTTGGGTTAATTGAACAGTTGTATTTCTTCGTTCTAACTCTTTTTCCCCCTCTCCCAATATTTTCCTGAACACTCTCTTTTCTTCTTTACCTAACGGTCGTACCTCACTTCTATAACTCACTGTTAGTTGGATAACTGTCTTATACACTCTAACAATAGTTGCTTGTCTTTAAGTATATTATTTAACGCATATTGTCTTTTGTTACTCGTGCTCTCACTTCTCTTATTATTCTTGAGACTACCAAATTTTATTTCTAGGTAGATAGATAACATACGTATATTTAGATAGCAAAAATAATCCATTTTTTCAAATTTTATCACTTAATTTTCTCTTACATTAAAGTCACTATCGTCCTATACTAGCTATATATGAAGGCAATTTGGAAGGAAATCATTTTCGTATGTGTGGGAAATAGGCGAGGATAACAAGGCTGTACAAAGTGGAAGAAGAAGGTTGTTGCTGTTAGATCATTTGAACGTTGCCAAATGTGAAGTGTGTGCATTAATACGAAAAACTTTTGGCAGCTGCCATTCTTTGCATCTGGGTATTTGGATTTTCCTCATTTCAACCCATATCCCTCACCCGTCCTTGCAAGCCTTATTGTTGTTCTTTTCAGCTCCTCCTTGCTTTTTGAAGAACAGATTATCCGCAAATGCTAGACATTGAAGTGTCATATTCAGTAGTAGCCCTATTCCATTTACATGACTTTTCTGTAATGTTATATAATAATATTATATAAAAGCTTATGCAATTACAAAAAAAAAACGATTAGAACCACTAGAATAACCAAAAGTTCAGTTTACAGTTTGCTAAACGATCGCATTAGTAAAATCTATTAAAACCAGTAGAACTGAGTAGAAGAATTAAGGCACAGCAAAATAATGCTTAAAACAGATTGCAAGTTAGGTTGGTGGGGTTGATTTCTGGTTACTATAATCTAACAAACATATGCATACAATGAATGTTTACAGAGAAGAACCTATTTATAAATCCTTTGCTCAATGAATATATTCACTACTGAAAAGAGTGAGCTTTTAAAAAAATTTCAATAAAAATAACAAATTTGTTTGGTGAATAAGTGAATAGATGGTACAATAAACTTTAAAGCTACAATGTTAGTGGTTCTTAGTCCCACTTGACACTCACAGCAAAAAAATAATTTTTCAGTACCACACTAGAAACAAAACAAATAGAACAACCACATTCTGCTATTTGAGCAGCCATATTTAATATTTAGTCATAAAAAGAGTAGTCACATGAGTTTGGTTTTCAACAAAGGCTAAATTATATCACTGTTCTAAAACTGTAAGGTATGCACAAGAAAATTGAGGTTCTTGTTACCAAACAGTTAGGAAGATTTGATATGAATGGATAGTTTCAATAAGATTTTGTAAAATAAAAAAGCATCTTGGTCGTTTGTAAAGAGAGAATAAAATGTATACTAAATACTAGTGCCTATAGAACTAGGCAATCAGAATCTCTTTTTAAATTTTTCTAGTTGTGATTGATATGTACCACAGCTTCGCTTTAATAACTTCTGCCACTCTCTAATTTTTTGGCTATTAATAACACATTACTTTTTTATATGTTCAATTATGTTGACAATACTGGACACGCCCTTTTATTTTATTTCTACCTTCAATCAGAACTTTTTAAAATTGGCTTATAAGATACTCTATTGATAATTTCTTCCTTTGAGATATAATTAAAGTTGTATGACAGGCTCCGAACAACTCAACAGGGCTAAAACTTTTGCACAGACCTATAGCTGCCCGATCCGAATTTCCCGCCTTCTTGGTTCTGTAAATGGTAATCTCTTGCGCGATTGGCCGCAGCTCGCGGTCGCCGCTGTTGTGGTGGGCCAAGTGGCCTCAAGAAATGGGCGTGTGAACTAGTAACCGACGGGCCACAATTTCGGTGAGTTTCTGCTTTGAGCCGCTGGAACCCTCCACCTAGGTCACTGCAAACCCCGCAGCGCCGCGCTGTAAATACAAGCGCCCGCAGCCGCCTTGCCCCATTGCAGCAGTTCTTGTGCCAGTCTCGTTGCTTGTCCTGATTGTTTTGCGAGGGCCATGTCTCCAACGCCTATGCCTAGGTAAGCACTGTATACATACGGCTTTGGCATCCACCTGCGACTCCTCATTTAAACTTGGCGATGACATCAGGTTTCAGGTTGTGGAGAGATCATGGGAGGAAGTTGATAAGATTAATCATCTGTATCCTACATTAATCTGTACTTCATGTTTTTCCATGTAAGAAAGAGAGCATGTAGAAATGATTGCTAAAAATGGTCTTCGCATAAAGAAGGGTAACTACTTGATGTAGCATAGTTCATGATTAACCTTGACATGTTAAATGGTTGTAATGAAGTTATTTGTTGGTCACAAGGCACGAAATGACGCTTGCATGTGTGCACTACTCAAAGAATTAAACACTACAATTCTCCTCATCTGGTTTTCGATATCCAAGATCCTTTGAATATAGTAGCTAAAATGTCAAACATGTCTACCGATATTGGATTTGCTTCTCTTATTATCTCAACAAAATCTAAGAGGATTGATCAACCCTCGGATAGTTCTCCATTCTCAGGCACAGTTAAAAATGTTGATAAGTACAAATTTAAGAATGATGCCAATGATCCAGTTTATTTGGTCTTTTTCTCTCTGGAAGGAAGTTCTGACTCAAGTTTCCAGGGCTCCATCTTGTCCCTGGTACTTTATAACATCTACGTCTGAGACTTGCCGATGACGCCTTTCCCCATATTGGCCAAATATGCAGACGAAACGGCGGTGCTGTCCATCCCTCATCACACAGCGACTCCAAGAGCAACTCAACGATATAAAACAGTAATTTGCCCAATAATGATATACGCAGCTCCAGTTTGAGGCTGGGCAGTAAAGAAACATATAAAAAAGCTCCAGATCGTCCAGAATGGGGCCTGGCGGTCCGTCTTCAGCGAGATGCCAATATTCCCACAATCCAGGAATATATCCCAGAGCGCTCAAAAACTCCACAAACGCGTTCAACGCCACAAAAATTTCGCCCTTCATGGCCTGTATAACTGTAAAGTGGACAAAGATCCTGATTGCTCCCTAAAATAACCAGGAAGCGGCCTTTACAGCCATCCTCGTCAGGTCTTATCTGGAGAATGAAGGTTAGGAATCAGTGAACTCAGCGTCAACGTTGATATGAGCTGTATCCAATAATTGATGAAGGTTACACATGTGTAGCAAAACAACAGATTGACATAAATTGAGTTACCAAAGAGAAAGTGCATTTTGATGGATTGAAATGATTATAGAAGTTTGTAGCAGCTCGCAAAGAAATAATCTTTTAAATGCTGATGATTCAGAGATGTTTGTTTACCAAATCATCACTAGGACTGTACACTTACATGAACAAGTTAATGCAGTTGTAGCTCATTTGGTGGTGATTCTCAAACTCTCAAATTACTATGTTTTTACTTGAAACTCATATGAAGGTTATGAAGTACCACAAGTCGTAATGTGATGAGAGATACTTTGTGCCAATACCACTAAACTCAATTTCTGTAAAAATAGGATTAAAGTTTTATATAAGCTTATTAGAATAAAGTTTAGTTAAGCAACGCCTTCAATAATGAATTTTAAATCTTTTTATTTCTTTGAATTCTTCTATTTCAGTTAAACGTTAAGATTATACATACATAAATAAACTTGTCCTCTTCTACTTTTCAATATTGCAGTCAACATTACAATGATATTAACATTTAAATTGTTCTGAAAACGTTTTTCACGCTTTTACCCTTATCGAATAGCATGAACAATTTCCAGGTAATTCAAATAATTCAAATGTTTGCACTATGTATCTAATCTTATGTTCGTTTAAGATAAGCTTGCATTAAGCTTTCATAAACCGTTCAGAAGTCCTTGCTGAAACATCATAATTGCAACTTTTAGTTTTGATTTGCATTTTTTAACTGTTAACAATGTGCGAAAACTATGTCATGTCTCAAGACATCTCTCCGGATGTGCCTATTTTGCAATCCTTGGGCGGCAGCAAATTGTTTCAAAGACGAGCCGAATCAAAAGAACATATATTAAATTGGAACGTGAATGATGATGGGGACTATGATAATATAAGCTATGACTCCAACAGCACTAGTGAATCGCGGGAGTCGTATAATAACATGTCGCAGTTGAAACCTGATGTCATGTTTATAAGAAAACCCGCAGCTTTCACCACAGGGTAGAGCAAAATTCGCTTGTTTTTTCAAAGTGATTATATATGCTTGTTAACTTGATCAACTTTTGTTTTACAGTTTAACCGGAGGTATGTCGTTCGACAGCATGATGTGCTCCCGTTGCGGGGAAGGGTTCGAACCGCATGAAAAAATCGTCAACTCTACTGGAGAGTTGTGGCACCAGCAGTGCTTTGTGTATGTATTATGTGGATTTTATGTATGGCAGTGGAGTACTCAAATTTAATTTTTATTGCAGCTGCGCCCAATGCTTCCGCCCCTTTAAGGATGGCGTGTTTTACGAATTCGAAGGCCGCAAGTACTGCGAGCATGACTTCCAGGTGCTCTTTGCACCATGCTGCGGCAAATGTGGCGAGTTTGTCATCGGTCGAGTCATCAAAGCGATGAACGCCAACTGGCACCCCGACTGCTTCCGCTGCGAGATGTGTGCTGGCGAGTTGGCCGATTCGGGCTTCATCCGTAATGCTGGCCGTGCCCTCTGCCACGAATGCAACGCTAAAGTGAAAGCCGTTGGTCTAGGCAAATATGTGTGCCACAAATGCCAGTGAGTGAAGATGTTATTATGTTAATCAGCAAAGTTAATTGGTATGCTTCCAGTGGTTTGATTGATGACCAGCCGCTGAAGTTCCGAGGCGAGGTGTATCATCCATATCACTTTAACTGCACTGCTTGCGGCGTTGAACTGGACAGCAGTGCCAGAGAGGTGCGCAGCCGGCCTGGTTTTGCCAACAATGATATGAATGAGCTGTACTGCTTGCGATGCCATGACAAAATGGGCATTCCCATTTGCGGAGCTTGTCGCCGGCCGATTGAAGAGCGAGTTGTCACTGCTTTAGGAAAGCACTGGCATGTTGAGGTGAGATTTACATTATGGTCTCTTTTTAAGGTTGTATTTAAATATGTATTTAACTAATTGCATTTGAAATATTTTAAATTAACAATATAACAATACACAAAGCATTCTTTGTTTATTTGCATTTCAAATGGAATTTGAATGGTGGTCTTCCAAAAAGTGTATTACTTTCAACAGATTCTCAGCCATCTCTGAATCACTTATATTGTGGTGTACTCACTGCGGATGAATGTTTCAGCTTGTATATACAATGGCCACACATCACATGTTTATTCACTAACATCTAACACTCACTTGCCCTGTTAATGAAGTCGATCTCATTTGGACATGCCTATTACAGTCAACTCTCAGCTGTAAGGTTAAATTGTGGCTGCTTTTTATTATATAAATATCAACCCAATATGAAACACTAATGAAATACATAGCAATTTTTGAAAATGTTAATTTTTGTCTTTTTGCCCCTGTTAAATAAGTTTTTTCTTGGTAGCCATCTTTTTGTTTAATTCTCCTGAACAACTGTGGCAGCTATAGAAATAGAAAATGTATAAAAACACAAAATATAATAATATTAGACAATTTGTGGCTGAGCAGTAACAATGATCGGCTGCCCTGGGACGGACCCAGGTTTGATCCTGGGCTTCAAATGTTTTGTCGAGTAGCCCACCTGGTTGCTAAATCTAATTTGAATACCTGCATTTGTTTCAAACAAGGGCTAATAATACAATCATTTAAGAAATGAGTACTATTACAACACAAGTGTGTTTAATGTCCGAACAGAACTCCTTAATTTTGGTATACTTTACTGTCCAAAATCACATAGATTTTACATGTAATTGAGGTCAAGGGATCAATTTGGCTAGTCCAGCAACACACATAGTGATGTTCTGTTGGAAAATTTATGGGAACTTTATAGTGACAGGCACAGTGAGCAGGCTATGATGTCTTTGTAGTCTTTGGCCACCTGTCATCCCTCTAATTTAACAGCTGTCTTCCTGGTACATTCAAATGATGTCCAGATCATCTTTACCCCTTCACCAAATCTATGATGAAACGTGCTGCTCAGCAGAAGTTGTCGAGACTGTTCAGGTTGAAATTCTTCTTATTGGACTCAACTACTACTACAGAATAAGGTATGTGCTTCAGTGTGAAGTTCATCCTACCATATTTGTGGTCCTTGACTAGAGGACCGTCTTCTTTCATTGAAGGTTTTGGTTGCTGGCCAAAGCCTGGTGAGAATGGTGTACACATTGCAGTTCATACTTCTCAGCTTTAGGTAAATAGTAAGATAAGTAATTTGATGGTACTTCCATTCAGTGATTTTTTGGGGTTTTATAGACTTCCTCCAATTAGAAGTTGGTCAGGTGCAACCAAAAAGTCTTATTGACCTTCTGAAGAACTGTTCTAACAAAAATTAGAATCATAATTAATCCTAATGTCTGGCACGCAATAAAGACTGGCATTAAGTGGATAACTTATAGTTCTCCAAAATGGCCTATACTGTGTATGTCAGAGGATTAATTTTTTTTATCACTCTGGTCATTATAATAGACGAAATTTTAAAAGATGTATTTTTTTTAATGACTAAAAATAATGTGGATCTATATAAAATACAAACATACAGCTCTTCCTAGCCTATAAATGCATTTTATATCACTACTAATGATTTTTACGATTATCTTAAACTAATTTTTTTTCTTCCAGCATTTTGTATGTGCTAAGTGTGAAAAACCGTTCTTCGGCCATCGCCATTATGAGAAGAAGGGGTTGGCTTATTGTGAAACGCACTACCATCAGCTGTTTGGCAACCTGTGCTTCGTATGCAACCAAGTCATTGCAAGTGACAGTATGTATCATTTAGTATCAATTATACTGCTTCATTTAATCTCTTCCAGTATTCACTGCTTTGAACAAGGCCTGGTGTGTCCACCACTTTGCTTGCTCCATCTGCGACCAGAAAATGAATCAGAAGACCAAGTTCTATGAGCTGGATCTGAAGCCGGCCTGTAAGAAGTGCTATGAAAAGCTGCCGTTAGAATTCCGCAGGAGGCTGAAACGCCAGCACGAAGCCACGCCTAAGAAGATGATTCCTGCTTAACGCCTCATGATCTTTAATGCTGTTATGGTTTATTTGAGTGCCAGGTGCCACTGTGTTTCAATTTTACTCATTGAAATTATAAAAATGCATACTAGTTCAGAGTTTGCCATATTAGGCTTTTTTTTAGGGAAACGGTGGTTTGCTGAGTAGTGATTACAAGTCTTCTCTTTGATGTGCCTTATGGTATGCATTAAAATATGAAAAGTGAATGCTTAAAACCTTTGCAGTTGACTGTATGGTGCCTTACTTGGCTCTTGGCTAGTTGTGATAACGTCTAGCTTTTCTTTATACTTCTCTTTGAAACTGTTGGTGTATATAAAATAATCGATGCTTTGTCACGGGCCCACATCATTTTACCATTATTTGAAGACTTGGTTTAGAATCTTTCAGAGTTCAATCGTCACATTCTATTTGATGTTCTCAACAGTTGCAATACGTAATTTTCTTGAGGTGATTTTTTAGAAAAGGAAACGCCCAAAAATTACTTGGAGCGAGTAAGATTTTTGGTGCTAATAGTTATCATCATACATCATTCCACCTGATCTGTAGTTAATGGCCTCGGAACAAACCTTTTGCCGACAAGCAGAGTTGTTTCCTCTTCATTTTCAAATCAGTAAAATTATTTTTGATTTCTGTTCATGTAAATTTGTCGCGACGGCGTCTCCAAAATTTATTTCTCACTTTACAAGGTTACAGTTGTGACATTGCCCTAAATGATCAACACATCTTTGAAACTTGTCTAGACCTGCTATAACTACAAGCAAACATGCTAAGCTCTTTACAGGCAGACAGCCACGTTTTGCTTTTTTTGATGTTTATTTGTGGTAGAATTTTGGAAACTGCTGTGGGCTTTAAATTTCTTCAATATGCAATGTAGCTTTATTAAATTACAGATATTAACAGTCACAACATGGCGAATTAGCAATAATTGAGCGACAGTTATAGATAACGTAGTTAGGAAGCTTTACACTGCCATTTAATATAAAGCTAGTCTTATGTTTGTAATTAATATGGATTCAGTTAAGTATTTTATGAGTAATTTTTAAATTAGACATTGTAACAATAAAAATAATGAGTATTTTATTCATGTATAGTACTACTTATTTATATTATGTAGGTAATTTTTTTAGGGAAGAAGTTAGATGTGAAATTGTGGCAACACTTTCTTTTCATCTTCAAAAATCCTTGTGCTCTGTAGATTATCGAATTTTAATACAATTGATTTATCTTAAGGTATGATCTTATTGTATTGGATAATTAAAAATTGTGGCAGTGTGGCCGTGCAGTTGAGGCACTGGGCTGTGGTGCAGACGGACTTGGTTTCATTCCTGGAACTCTCTGATGCCTGGTGGATGGCCTACTCATTCACTAAAACTAATTGATTACCTACATTCACTTTAAACAAGGGATACTAATTGTTACTTTTCAAGTTTTTACATTTTCCTGCACTGTGGATAAGCCATCTGATTGAAACATATGGGAGATAGACTACAGCGTTGCCACCATTTTACATCCAATCCAAGTACACAGTAGATTTAATTTTAGGCTCCTTTTTCTTGTTTATTTAATCTTGTCGTTAAGATTACAAGAATTGTGTAGCACAATCATTAATTTTATAATTAATACATTTGTATGTTTAGTACTGCATATGTTAGAGTTAGTAGATTTTATTGCATGCGTTTGTGAGTTGCCGCAAAAGCACCGTCACTAGTGGTATGCCCAGACATTTTTTAACATTAGGTTAGTATAAATGCGTTGGTGCTTATAGCAAGTAATTTTTTGTTCATTTATACCAAGAGGGCAAAGCTTCTCTCGGCAAATGATTGAATTTGCTAATTGAAAATTAATGATAGTAAAAATTTTATATTGTATTATGTACCCCTCTCTAAGAAATTGATGCATAATCTCATAAAGATGTAGGTTTTAGATTAATTTTGTATTAACGATAGTGTATTGCAAAAATATTTTGTAGAAGTTTATATCTAATAAATTACTAATTGTTAAAACGGCCAATGCTAGGATACATAGTTGATTGTCGGGGGCTATTTCTACTTTCCACTGTGAAGTCTTGTAAGTTGTAACCATTTTATCATTAAAATTAGAGGATTGTTTAACATATAAAATTTCCCGATGTAACAGTGCAATATTATGAGTTGTAAATCATATCTCGTACCCTTTTATGTTGATGCATATCAGAAGATACAGTGACTATTAGTGGAAACAGTAATAAATAACGGGTGAAAAGTAAATGGGAGTGGAGCAAAAAGAATTAGATTTGTTATAAATGTTGTAAAAAGTTGCGAGTTTGATTTCAGCCACCAGGGATGATTTCATCATTTATTTTTGTTTTCAATAATGAAAAATAAATGGACCTGCTTAACTGAGAAATGCCGAGCAGGTCAACACATTGGACTTATTCAATTAAATCAGAGTTTGAATCCCATCTGCATTAAAAACTAAATGCTTAATTTTAAAACAGGGGCAGTTCCGCTAATGTGATCGTGGCTATGAGAATAGACATGGAACAATGGTAACATTCATTGTGGGTCTTTCAGTGAGCAAGTTAGCGTATCAGACCAAATCAACTAGATATGATGTGCAAAATTAGGAGTCCCCACTTTGATAAGATTAAGAAGACAAATGATGACATCATACGATGCATAATAATTGTCAGAAAGCTCAAATCAAATGAGCCATTCAAAGAACCGGTTAGCGAATGCAAACAAATCAAGATGACCTATCCAAATTCTGCACAGAAGTTACATATCTAGAGCAAGAAAGACCTTTTATGACAAATAACAGTATGGGATTGCACCTAGCTTTTCCTCAATAAAAGTACGAATAGTAGATTCAAAACGGAAATTTGGAAAGTTTACAAGCGTCTCAAATTAATCAAATCAATGGTTGTTATGACTCAATGGACTACTGGATATCTTTAGAACTGGAAAGGTAGTGCTAGCAATTTTGATATGAGAGATGCCAACGGTCATATGTGGTTTAATGAGTTGATATTGGGAACGAATTTGTTCATGAACGGATATAGGGAACTACTGAAGAAAGGGTTCAAAGTTGAAACGCTTACATTGCATGTTCCAAAGCAAAGATATATGGTAGAAAACCGTAATAAAAATAGTGCCATCAATATCTAACCAACACGTTCTCTACTTCATCTGGTTGAAAACATTCAAGTTGCAGCTTTATTTCCAATATGTATTTTAATAGAAGATATTGCAGCGATGGCGAAATTGCAAGAGCTGAGCTATTAAGTCATTACATTTCCCACAAAATATTTTACACGAGTTAAATGAATAGAAAGCATTCATTCATTCGGCTCAATGATATGTGGTTAGCTAGTTAGCTTTGTCATACCAACTGAGGCATGCTAAGTCCTATTATTATGATTATGTATTCAATTGTACTTACACTTTCTATGTAACTGGTAACACTACCGCATAGGTTGTTCCTCAAAGAAAAAGTGGACTCCTATCGTAACCAGGCTACAAAGTACATTTACACTGTACATACTGACTAATCTGGACCTTAGAGAAAATCATGTGGTACTGTAGTCAATGTCAAAACAAGATATGCACAATTAAAAGCTGCATATATGTGGTGTCACTGATATGGTGTCTGTTATATGGAAAATATACAACGCCAAGCACTTTGAAAGTTTGAAAGTACCTCGAGCAGCATTTCCTGATATTAAGAATACTGAAGTCCGCAAATGAAGTACCATGAGGAGCGTAGTTGGCAAAAGTCAATCTTTCTCGATGGTTGTGACGAAATGATTGAACGTGTTCTTAAGTTCATCCATTCTTTCCCTCCACAGACCTCCGTTCAAATCCTAATCCATCAAAGAGTATTTTTCTGTTGACGTACTTCACTTGTATTGGTATTAAATTGATCATCATTAGTACTTTAAAATGCATCAGTTTGTCTTCAGTCACTGCTTATGCGACTTTGCATTGAGACGTAGAAATAGCTCTTTAGATAGTCTTCTGTAATATATCTTACTTGGCTATTAATCACCAGATACCTGGAATGTAAATGGAATTGTCAAAAGTATATAAGAGGACCTTAAATATCGAGCTTAATGATGGAACAAGTTATGATATTTCAAGTAGAATGGTGAAATCAAAATACGGTTGAATTAGAACACGCTAAGTTTCAGTACAGCAAAAATATTAACATATTAGGGCGATCAAAGTCTCTGACGTGTAGTGATAGTAAATCCTAAGACTGTTACAAATGGTAATCGAAAGCTTGATTTGTATCATCTGCTGGAGGTATAAGTCACAGTTTAGAATCCTGTCACTAGAAAAAGCACCTTGACATTGGACTCCACAACAATAGAAAAGTAGCCTATAGATTTCAGGTTGTAGAAGCCTGGTAGATGTTGTTTGGGAGGTCTTGGTCTACAGGTTTTAGTGTCCAGGCAAGATCTATGAAGCAATTTCGGATAATTAATTCAATGGCAATGATTTAAAATTAGCTTATTTAATTTTTAGGGTACACTCGTTTACCAGCAAAAGTTACAGTGAAATAACTTCACGACAAAGCCGTAGATTAATTCAATGGCTCAATCCTTAAGACGAATTGGTTAAGAGTCAGACCAAATTGATCACAAGATACCACGACGTGTTAAAGAAAGTGTGAAACCAAATATTTGCAAACATCTGTGGCAAATTAGTTGAAAATCTTTCTTGGATGATTAAGTACAGATATACATTACCTGTAGGAGCTTTCCATCATTTGAAAATCTCCCCCCTCTTTCTCTCTCTCTCTCTCTTATAGCTCACTTTTACATGGCTGTGAGGAAGGTACTATTCTGTCTTCAAGTCGGTTGTGGACAAGGTTACAAAGGGAAGGCTTGGAGATGACCAAATATTACACAACTGACTTAGGTTGTACCGAGATCTAACAAAGATTGACTCTACTCTCTTTTCTGTTTTAGGAATGCTCTTTATAGTCAACTGGCTAAAAGGGTGCGGAATCAAGACTAATGAAGTACATCTTCCGCGTCTCCTAACTCACTTTTACATGGCTGTGAGGAAGGTACTACTCTGTCTTCAAGTCGATTGTGGACAAGGTCACAAAGTGAAGCTTGGAGGTGCACAAATATTAACAAAGATCGACAATGTTTATAGACAATTGGCTAGAAAGGTGCGGAATCGAGATCAATGAAGTACATATGTAATTTCTACTAATGTCAAAGAAAGAGGATTTTTAATGAAAGTCAGTAATTACTGACTATTACGAAGCCGATCGTAAGAGTACTTTTTCTTTTTCCCGATTATGGCTTGCAGCATTGGGTCCTCTTACCCATTTTTTGTAACTGTTTCAGCCCCTTGCAATTCTCATAATCTCATTGATTTATACACATATTCTGAATCCTAATTGCTAGGATTATCTGGTTCCTGGATTAGGAGCATTTAGTGGGTGCTATGAGCCAGACCAGCTGAACCCAGGTTTTTTAGAGAGGTCATATTTCTTTTCCTTTCTTACCCTGACCTGAGACAAGCCATGACAGAGTTGGTAAGTTTACATTAAGTCAAAATATTAATAACAAATTTGGATTTGTATTTTAGGGAATCGTGGGTTGCCGCTGACCAAACAAACTGATGGATAGTTCGATAGTACGGTGGACAAAGAGGTATATATTTAAAAATACTTTCAGGGCTAGTAGTGGGGAGCAGATTATGAGTTGGACTGGACCTGAGGGTTAATCCTGATGGAATTGAGGAGCCTTTCGAGTTAACGTTGACGCAGTTCTCATTGGGTTGAATGGAATAGGAGAAACACCATTAGGAGATTGTAGGAGAAAAAGCGTTGAGTGAACTGAGGGGAAAAAAGGATGTTAATCTCCAGACTTGAGGAAAAAATGGGTTTCGTTAGCTACGTTCAGTAAACATCATTATCAACTCACTAGTTTGAAACAAATATTGTAGATCGAAACGAGTATTAACAGTGTATAAATTTAAGATCGTCCAGTAAAATTATTTTAGATGAAGGCATATTACCCACCCACATTAGCGGTGGACGGACCTTGACACCTGCCCAAAGGTTGCCATTGTGCTACACCTTACTGGATAAGATATGCGTTTTGTCGCTACGTCGCGTTGCCGTACAACGATTGTCAAAAACGCCAACAATGGGAATTGGAAGAGTGGTGGCCTTCTCCTCCTCCTCGACCTCCGGCAAATGACCATGCGAGAATCCATCGGCGGCGACTACCGTCGTAGTATTAACACGTTGTTCGGCGCGGTCGCGATGTCGAAATCGTTATCTAACCGGCGATAACGGGCTCTGCGTTATATGTCGGCGTCAGCCTGCTATCGGGCCGACACATAATGCTAATGTTTAGTAAACGCTGGCGGCCGATCGCGCACGTGCTGTAATCCACCGAAAGTGAAAATTTGTGCCACAATTAGGGTATAGGCGAATAGTTTCTGCTTCACGTAAGTTGGTCATTTCATTCATACCACTTGACCATGATGTGTTTTCTATAAACAAATATGTGCGTAGGCAATTGTTGAGTCGGCGCTTGTTTGATGTTTTCGAAATGGTAAATTAAGGGGAAAGTGCCAAATTGATACCTACTTTCGTGTGAATTATCAGGAAGGTTGAACCTATCGCATCCAATTATATAACTGCAAATCAACGTATTGATGTCAATCAAAGTCATATCAAATCGGATTATTCTGATTTCTGAATAACAGATCATGGACGTCACTAAAAGTGGTTAGAGAGCAGATACATTCTTAAAATATAATTTTTCCGTGTGATTTCTTTTCTCGAGGTTAAATCTTCACTTACAAGATAATTGACTCTGCAGTTGACGTCATAAGTTTGAGTGATTCTTTTTGTGGTCTTGACCAAAAAAAAATCTTTATGGTTTTGTGGCTTAAACGTGGAGTTTTATTTTTGTTTATCACTGGTTGTTGGTTTAGATCATCTCTTATACTGCTCTTCTCCATTCTATCTCTCTTTGTTTTTCTCAGGTATTTTATTTCAGATGCTGTTATTTTTGATTTATGTTTATCAAGCAACGTCTACGTCTTCGATCCATAGAGTAGTGTGGGGACGTTTCTTTTCCTATTATAGCCTTGTTAATGTGGTAATATAGTTTGTTTGCTTAGATGTTCTGTTTTTAGTTTCTTCTTCCATCTGTCTATCTTTGTTTATTATTGTTCTAAGGTATTCGTACGTATCCACATATTCGACTCGTTCTTCTTCTATAATAATTGGCACTTCTGCTCTTCTATTGTCTCTTTTCATATGTAGTATTTTGCTTTTATTGGTGTTTGTTTATTACAATTCCATTTCCCTCCAGGTTTTCTCCATATGTTTAAGTTATGCCCTAATTGATCAGTATTTCCTTCCACTGTCACTATATCGTCTGTGAAGGTTATTAAATCTTGTTTATCTGACCTCGTTTTTACATTTTTTGTTTATGCTGTTTATACACGCCACAAATAGTAATGGATTAAGGCTATCCCCCTGTTTTACTACCTCATCTAATATAAAATCTTGTGACTTTTGTCTATTTAATCTTACTACTCCTATTATATTTTTGTTTCTTATATAGTTGTTTCTCCTTTTTTATGTATTGGAACTATTATATTTCCCTTCCAGTCTTTGGGTATTTGTTCGCTCTCCCATGCTCGTTGGAAGATTCTTTTCAACCATCTGTTTATTACTTCTCTTACTCTCTCTAGTAATTCTGAGGCTATTTCGTCTTCTCTTCGGACTTTTCTATTACGTGTTGTTCTTACAGCCTTCCTTATTACATTTTCCCCTTTTTAGTTTCCATATTCTAGTGTTTCTAGTTTTTGTTCTTCTCTTTCCGTTTCTATTTATATTTCCTGTTCTTGATCTCTTCTTTCTTCTGCTTTAAATTTGTTACTATAATGATTGTGTTAAGCTTCTAGGACCCCTTCTGTTGTTGTTTTAAGCCTTCCTTGTCGGTTTAGGACATTTCGGATCACTTTATTTCTATTTTCTGTCTTTTAACTGTATTCTAGAACTGTTTCTAGTTTTCAATGCAGTTCTTCTCTATTTTTTTTGTTTATTCGCTTGTTTTGCCGTTTCTTTTGCTTCATTCCGCTTTTGTATATAGTTTGTATTGTCCTGCTCTGTATTTGATTTTTTGAATCTGTTCCGTGCTTGTGTGTATTTTCTCTTCTTGTGGCCTCCGTGGTTTATTTGCTTGGTTCTACAGTTTTCTCGGGCCGTTTGGAGTAAGTCTTTTTTAAAGTTGTTCCACCGGTCAAGATTTTTCTTTGGTTCTCTTCTGCTTCTAGTGCGTTTAGCTTTAGGTTAAGTGCTCTGGTATTCTTCTGTTCTTTGCATGTTTGTTAGTGCTGAAATTTTTCTCATTTCTGTTTTGGGTCTCTTTAACAATGTTGTGGTGTGGCGGTTCTTTTTTATACTTTATCTAGCGTTGTTTGCAATCCTTCGTAAAATTTGTCTTTATCGTTGTTGTTAGCGTTTTCTTTTGGAGCATATATTTGAATTTCTCCCACTTTCTCTTGTAGTTCCAGATTAACTGTAAGTATTCTGGAGTTTACTGTTTCCCAATGTGTCACTTTTATTTATAGTTCGTTGCTCAGTATTATGGCATATCTATTTCTGTTATTCTGCGTTCTACTGACGTTTCTGAGCATCAGAGAGTGTATCCCTTGTCCAAGGTTCTTATTCCGTTTCCTTTTGCTTTAGCTTCTGCTATTTCTAGAATCTGACCTAATATTTTTCCATCTCCTCCATTATTTCCACTTCTTTCTTTGTCAGGGTCGTTATATTCCATTTACCGAATCGTATTTTATCTACACATATCCCGCCTGTTTCCATTTCCGAAGCTCCTGTATCGTCCATTTTTAATTTTAAGAAGGTTTCTTTGCTTAGGGTTATTCCATTATCTATCCCAATGTCCTATACTCTGAACCCTAATTACTAGTGTTATATTGAGTGGGGGATTGGTTCTACGTCGAGATCGGTTTTTTATTGACCAGTTGTTGCCACTCGTACTGTGGGTAGGGTCCCTTACTGATTGCTGTCAGCCGGATTACCCGGGTTAGCCAGGTTTTTAGAGGGATCGTTACTCCTCCTTTCTCCTCCTGGCTTGGGATAGGCCATCTCGGAGTTTTCAGCAGTTTTTAATAAATTTGTAATATTTATTTTGAGATTTAGATACTGTTAAGTGGAAGTCGGTTCAACTGTTACGAATGTTATTGTACTAAATTTTTGTGCATACGAGCCGACGCTACTCTCAGCAAGGACACGATCCTTACTATGAGCGTTTTGGGACACCTATTAAGGATTATAATGTCAATGAATTGCTAACTAGTAGAACTATAACGACTGAATATTCCAAACATTTGAAGAGTATTGGAAATCTCGCACGTTATTTGTGCTATTTTTTAGATTTTTATAATCACACCAGGCAAGCTAAATATAGAGACTCTTATTATTTCGATGTCTTAATTAACAAGTCACTTGTTTCTTCTCATTAAGGGAAATGTTCGCTCTTGACCAGCAGGTAGCAAATAATTCGTGAGCTTGCTAAAGGCATTATATAAAACAATTGCTTAGGTGCGTCAAAGAACTAGACAATTGCCAAATCAATAAGTAAAATCTAGTGGCATTCTTGAGGAAAATATTTTTTGCAATTTTTGGAAGAGTTAAGAATCTCACCTCTGAAAAATTTAATATGACGTGTCCAGTATGGGGGCATCAGTTTTTAAATTTTGATTTTGAGTTAGTCCACAGTACTATTGTCAAAAATACCTTCAACTCAATCCATAGGAAGATTTTGGCAAGAGAAGGTATTGCCTTGTGACAAGGTGAAGCGTGACGATACAGGTTCCAACCCTTGTGCTATATCGCCAGCAAAACGATCTCGTAGTTTTGGTCGCACTTGAGAGTGACAGTGAAAACTGCAGGACAATCCTTACATGCGGTTTGAGTGTTGATTACTGATTTGGGGGGTTGCGGAAAGGAAGATGTTCGAGCTTGACAGATAGAAGAGCATTTGGAAATGTATACATCGGAAAATTCCACCATTTTGTCCAACCATTTTTAAGAGAGAAGAGTTTGGTCCCTTTTGGGCAAACCACGCCTTAACCGACAAGTTTGGTGGTGGCGAAACCTGAAATTTTTATCACGTGCTCATTAAAACCCATAATGAGATTTTCTAACAATGACCAACCTTCTCACATTATAGAATAATGGATGACCCCAATTCTGAGAGCACTTGGTTCGACGACTAGTTTTAAAGAATCCAGAAGTACAGAGTGTGGTGAAAGGCGTTTTCACTCAACGGGGAACTTTTCTCACTTACGGTTTTCCGAAAGTCCAAATAAATTTTCACATTGACACCGGAGCATAGCTTTGCCTTGAATTATCTTGTTCTAGGGGTTGCACACCCAATCTACTGAAGCCTTGCAACGTCTTACCATCTGATTTGTTTTGCGGGGAAACCGCAGGACAGCACGGCATGTCAATGCAATATCCGCCCACCCGATGGGTTTACGCATTCTAAGTAACTCGTCACGAGTGCGTATTATTCATGTTCATTGTTGTGGCCTAATCCAAAGGCCAAACTCTGTCTTTAACCCAAGTGTGTGCAAAGGTTTGTTGTGATAACGCTAACCAAGTTCATCTAAATTGTAGCGTTAGTCAGGCTAGCGGTTAATTTTAAGTTTCATCGGCCTCGTCTGCTTTGTGAAGGTCAGTCAAACACATTAAAGTGAAATTGACAAAATGTTTACAAAAGTTGCCGTTAGGTAGATACGAGGGTAACTCAAATGTAAACTAGAATTTCTTTCAAGTAAAGGGGCGTTTGATTGTTGTTTGAAGAGTGTTTGCTCTGTAGGGTACCTCTTTCTCGCTTCTTTAGTCAGTACCATAATATCAGAGCAGAGGGTATTCTCGTTCGTTGCGCAACAGATTATTGTCAAACATAAAACTGTCAGACATCTTGAAAAGACTTAACGTACACTCTTAAGAAGACATAAACAATTGTTTTGAGGAACGAGGAACAATTGAAAATGGTCATCCAGCGCCACTGAAGAAAATATTCGCATTGTTCGCTGCCTTCTTGAGGATGAGCGCCGATTGACCGTCTTTTATTTTTCAAAAGCAGCTTTTCTGAACTTTACCCAAATGTAACTAAAACTTACGACGACTTGTGTGTATTTCAGTTAAATAATCTTGAACTTTATTTCTAAGGATGATTCGGAAAAGCTAATTGTTGGAAGAAAGCTGTCGTGTCATTTTAAAGTCCGCATAAAAGTTGCTATTTGATCTAATCAATCGAAAAGCGACTTAATCCTGGTTCGGTGTATTAAAAAAAAACATTTTTTAATGTAACCGTTTTGTTTGCGTTTTAGCGGATTACACTACATACGGTTTTTATTCTAGAGCTTATACTAAGGGTTACTTCAAGCTACAGACTGAACAAGCGAATAACCATACTAAGGAAACAAATATATAAATTTATTATACCCAGAAAGTATTATAATAATCCAAACTCAAAAAGATACTTTTATAGAAAATTTTCAGTGGTATGCGAGTTTTTGTCCAAAAATTGACGGAGGTAGCTTTAGCAATAAGCGACCATCCTTGAGAAAGCGGTGAACAATACGAATGTTCTCGATCACGTTGGTCCTCGGACCGACATCGCGGACAGCAATTGTTTACAGCCCCACCCCTCTTTCTTTCCAATGTATGTCTGTTTCACTCCTTTTAGAGCGCACAAGTAATAGATTACGAAAATAAGTGTTATAATGAGTTGTACCTATCGCATAGCAAGGATAAAGAATTCTCATACAGACCACACGACGAGACGATGTGATGAGATTAAAAAAAGTCTTGATCTCGACACAAAATGAAATATTTGAAGAAGATTGAAGATTTGAACAAAGACCTTGAGGTACACATTTGCAGACGACGCTGTTCTTTCGCGTAGTTTCACACGAAATGTCCGATTCTGTAGGGTAAAAATAAAGGTAATTCCCTACAACTAGTAAAAACTGTTTCAGATAATAACTTGAGTGGTACATATTCAAACGAAGAGGTAAAACAATGAATAAGGAAAGTTAAGGTCATGTTTAACAATAAAAAGTAAGTGTTCTGTTCACACAGTCTTAATTTAAATATAAAAAGCGCGGTAAAAAGTTACTTGTAGTGAACAATGGACAATCGTGATGTCGGAGAAGAATGTTCAAAATAATGGATAGAGTGTAAGAAGGAGCACTCGTAACAAATGTAATTGAAAAAAAAGCTGACATTAATAAAAATGTACTGCCAACCAATCTGTGGATTGAGATGAAAGAAGATCTTCAATCTTCAGATTTAGAAGAGCTAAAATCCAAAACTTTTTATCCTTTTCTTTTAGGGGAGTCATAATTGTTTGGTCTTGTAGACTCTTGATCCTTATCTGTTGATTATCTCTGTCCAATTCTTAATCTTATACTTTCTATCTGCTCTTGAATTTTTGATTTTTTAAGGATGTCTGACTTTTCCTTTAGCCAAAATGCTTTTAGTGTCCAAGTCTTTACGACATCATACAGAACAGCTGACAATAGCGGTGTTTCAATTTTTTGATGATCCATAGTTTTCCTATCCGTCTTGGATCTTCTCATTTTCGATCAGAGCTTCCTGTCTTAATGATCAACTACTTGGCATCCAGTCTCAGTGATGTTTACCTTATCGTGGTTCAGCCAACTTACATTCGTAATATTTTTGTTATGTTGAATGTTTTTTTGGCCATACGTACCGCTCTCTCCATTTTGTTGAATATTGGCCAATTAATGGATTTCTGTGCTTCCCGAACATCCTCGGTATCTTTTATTTAGGCTGAATTTATTATATTCGAAGCAAACGTCATTTTAATACCGTAATTTGCTCTTGAACGGCTTAAACGACGTCCTACGCGCGAACGCAGGCATTGAAGGATGATTCTGTCAATTAGGGCAATTTAAGGTGGGCAGATGAACGGGATAGTGGACTTTCACACTTGAACGAGCGCCCATTTAAAGCGCCGCGAGTCGTGAGCTATTAATGATCAATTAGAAAAGGTGAACAGTTATAATTCGATGGAGGTCTGTGCTGTCGTTCTGAAACGGAATAAACTCATTGGATCGTCTATAAGGTTGCTTTAGTGTGAAATTTGGATGTGATTTATCGAGCCAAACAAAAAGTAGGGGTAAGATGACGGACGTAGCTCATTCATCATAGCAAAGTTCATTAAACTGTTTCCACTTCCTTTTTGGCTGAAAATATACCTGGTGGTCATGGGGTAAGATGCTCAATTGTTATTGAATGGACTGCAACGACCACAACAAAAAATTGCTAAACTCCAAATACCACAAGCCACCAACAACTGGTGCTTTTGTTCTTCTACCATTTCAAATTCCTTAAATTTCAAGTGTAGATAAAATAAGATGTTCTGAAAGAAATTGGTGGAACTTGGGCGTTTTTCTTTAAAAAATTAACAAAGTCTGCGCAGAAATGTTGACTTGTCTAGATGTTTCCACTGTTATTACTTCTGAGACCTTAATTTTTATTTTGACTTCTATAATGTTCATTTCGAACAAACCAAGGGAGAACATGTGAAACCTTTAACAGGCCGTGCTCCCACGCGGGGCGTTTAACCCAGCATCACTATTATTATAATGTTAATGTCTGGGTGAATGAACAAGATAAACCCTTTATCTTCTATTCTTGTAGTTTTTTGGCAGTGTTTTGCAAATTTCTTCCCCAATCTTCAAATTGAACGAAGACGAAGTCTTACAGCTGATTGGTTCCAATCTTTTTTTTTAGAAGGAAAAATTTTTTTTCTCTACTTAATTCTAAATTTGAAGAAGCTGTTACCTTCTGATTTTTTCCGCTATATTGTTTACATCCTCTTAGTTTCATCGGTTTTTTGGATGAGGTAGAAAGATCTTTCTCTCCATCTTTGTCTAGTTGTCTATCTTTAGGTGCCATTGTAATTGACCTAGGATTATTTAGAATAGACTGAGGACGTGCCGGGTGTTTTTACTAGGAGATCCAAGAAAAGCTAAAGTCTATTATAAAATCATGTAGCGCCCTCTTGCAAAAATTATGGGGTTCAAATTAATATATGAGGAGTGGTTGCCCATAGTACAACAACTGGAGAGTCGCTGTTAGCTTTTGTGCGATAAGCAAAGTGCTTCGAGTACCGCAGAAAAATGTCTACATCTGTTGACATTCTGCAACTAGCCATTGGTGAAATATTTTTGGAAGTTTCGTTATCACTTAAACTCATTTCATCGCAATTGCAAACATTGGTTAAAGAGATGTCATTTCCTTCCACACTTTAAAAGGTTACCTTGGTTCTATTGAGCTTATTTTTCGGTTGCCTTAGAGAAGGTTTGTTGTCTGTCAGAAACCTTTATAGACTATGCTTGTCCACCATTGCTGCGACTTTATTGAATCTACGATCGATATGTTAATCTAAACTCATTAAATAGTGCTAGCTCAACACATAGATGATGTGAAAACCTATTAACAAGACAAGTTGCCGGCCAGAGGTCTCAAAATTCTGTTAAAAAGCTGCGTTATTTATGAAAAACCGGCATATAACTTTGTTACCTTTTAATAAAACACTTCCACGGTATCGTTATTTGTTTCCAGAGAAAAATAAACAACATTTTATGATTTATCCGCCCAATAAGTCAGTTCTATTGCAATAGACTGGGATTACCGCTTCTGATTATACGATCCAAATGGATTGTTCCAAAACTGCTATTGCTCTATCAAGGATATCTGAATGAACGACGACCTCTACAGTGTATTGTAAATCCCCGTACAGACGAATAGTAAGAGCTTCGTTTCAATCCTATGACGGTGTTTGCTATTATCAATTACGGTAGAGCTTATAGTTTTCTCTTTTGATAATTCAGACCAAATACTTTTTGGTTCTTCGGAAGTTAACCTTCTGACTTTAATTCTTTTATCTTACTTTCTATCTGCTTCGGTACTCCTTGATCATCCAAGTTCTGATTTTCATTGCTCGTGTCCGTAATTTTATTTCTCCGCATAAGAGTCTTAATAATTTTATAGAAAAAGTCATCTCGCTCCCTAACTGAGATGACTGGGTAATTTGATTTTAAGGTTTTCTCCCCTTAGACGGATTACCATTCAAAACTAAAGAGGTTTATTGTTTTCTATCAACGGTTCATCTTCATTTTGTCCCTGGCCTTTTTTATGATGTTGAAACCGAACACCTTACCCTTACCAGGTACTATCAATCGAAGCTTCTTTTTCCCGCGTTTTTTATTTGTAAATTAAATTGTATATTTCCACAAAGAGCTAAAGTTGGCTTTAGGGACCGCGTTTTTTAATATATAACAATACTCAGGAGATCGAGAGGAACACGAAAATATATGATTTTTTCTGTCAAAACCATAAATAGGGTTAGGTTAGATTAAGGTTGGGTTGGGTTAGTTTTGTTTTTAAAATATTATTTCATTTGAAAATGTATTTTTTGTTACATTTATAATGTTGAAAACCATTTAACATTATAAAAATTATCAAAATTACGTTTTCACACGTTATTTCTCTCCAGGGCACTGATGCATTGCGGTTCCTAAAACCAACTTTTACCCCACAAAGTTAAAAAATTCTTTAGTAGCACATTCATATAGCAGTTACTTGGTCCCGGTATGGTGTGCTGAACCATGAAATGTGGCACTGAATTCACTGTTGCAAAACGATTTCTCGCCCTGCTTGGAGTACATGACCTGATGGAAGTCCATAACGATGTTGCTGCATGTTCTCGTTCATTTCAAATAATTATTTTTATGACGCAACTGCTCACAATTATATGCCCAAAATATTCTGTTACGTCAAATTATAGTATCGAGGAACCTCTGGTTAAATGACGAGAGCTTGTCGACAATCACCTCACAAAAATAGAAAAACAAGAAAGAGAGAAAAACATATCTTTGGGCAATTAGCGGTAGTTGACGTAAGCGTGACTTGTTTTTGCTCGTTATGCCGATTTACGAGCTAAAACAAAACAACTTCGAAATTTATTTTAATAACATTGGTGTAGCATACAGGGTACTTCAAAATGAAGCTATGCTTTGCTTTTTCTGATGAAGATAAAAATGCATTTTTACATAGATGTGACTAGATACCTTTTGTCTCTTTCTAAAACCTTTACGTTTTTTGTTGAATCCTTGGTTGTCATTCCACACAAATTGCAATTGATTCTTATACCGCTTTCAGCTCAACATGAAGTTCCTACTAACAATTCTAATGGGCATTAGTGTAGTGGTATCGCAAGAGGATGACGAGCACGAACTTGTCAACGTTGGACTGGAGTTAGCCGACTTCGACCTCAGCGATGCCTACGATGAAGTGTCTGAGGTCACAAAGAGCGCACTTTTGGAACATAACTATGAAGAGAAGGTAAGTTTGCGGAAAAATATAAAATTTGCTTGTACAACCGTCTAACTTCCCTTTTCTATCTAACAAATATTAATTTCAAAATTTCACTATTCTTGGTTATTGACTGAGTATTACCACGGTTGATACTACTTTAGTAGACGTTTTGTCAACTACCTACGTTTTCGACTCCGCTTTGTCATCTAGAGAACACTTGATGTATCTCTACTAAACTGTTAACGTGGTCTGAATAGGCTGTTGGATGCTTCTACATATTCCCTTGGTGAAAACATAAGTTTAACATTTTTTATAGGTATTTGTGGAAAAAGACCGCGCCAAGCTCATGCGCGAACAATCAGCGAAAAATCGCGAGTTTGAAGATATTCTACCATTCGATTTGGAAAGGAAATGGTCCCTTCTAACCAGAAGTGGGGATGTGCTAATGCCTGAAGCTGACTACAGTGCGGTACGTATTAGTTTTCTTTTAAATACTCCACATTAGTCGCAGACTTCAATTTGTAGCTCGTCACATTCCACAATGAAAACGAAAAACTCTCGAACTACGCAAATCTCACCTGTACAGCTCAAGACAATTCGACCACCGAATGTGTATTCACAAAACCAGGTTAATATTATTAGCTATTCGCATAGAAAGCCTTTTTTACTGCTAAAATTTTCAGATTACGTGATCACACTGGCGTCCAGCAGGAACTTGAGCCACCTCAACGAGACGTGGAGCAGACGGCAGAACATTTTCGTCGATTATCAAAATGATTTTAACTCCACCCTCCAGTTGGCCAACAAAGCCTTCATCCCAAACGGTAAGTTAGCAAAAAGCAAAGTTACGGCCATGACAAATAGCTTATTAGAGGAGCACAACGTCAGATCGTATTGGGAAATGCTTTCGGAGTATCCAGAAGGCTACACCAAAGCGCAGGCACTGTGGGAGGAAATCCAGCCCCTCTACAAAAAATTGCATGAGTTCATCAGGAAGAGGCTTTACAAGCATTATAATATTGGCAACAGCAGTGACTCGAAAATTCCCGTCTATTTGCTAGGTAAGCATTATTTTGCGCTACTACCTCTGTCTACGCTCCGCCCCTTCCGCGTGATTGGGATGCGAGTGGCCCTTCATCTCGGAGGCTCCGCCTCTTTCACTTCATTGGTTAATTCTCAACCTTGCGCCGTTTCTTTATTTTCTGTTGTTCTTTGTTAAGGTTTTTGTTATTTAAAATTAGCAAGTCTTGTATTTTTTGCATGCTAAATATGTACACAAATTCACAGGGTCGGATTTTGGAACCGACTGGAGCAACATTGCTGATATTATATTACCACATCCGTATCTCTACGAGGAGGTAAAAGCAGAACTAAAGCAAAAGGTTGAAATCACCGTCTTGTCGCTTTTCTTGTTTAATAAGCTTGTCTGTTGTAGACCGTACAAGAGATCTATGAATTAGCGGAGGGTGCTATGAATACCATGGGCCTTAAGCACTTGGGGAAGAAATTTTGGGCGAAGAGTAACTTCAATAGTTCTGTTTGCGGACCGTACGTCTTCAGCAACTGCAGGCAACATTATAGCGAGTAATTATTGTTTGGGGGTATGCGAGGGAAAATCAAATGAGAACCTTCAGTTGTGTGGTTTTATTGAATTATAGAGTACCATTTTTAAGTTGCCATGCACTACTTATTTGTATCTTATATCATTATCAGGAGTTTAAAGATGTGGACGAGATGTAGCGAATACTATTGCTCTCCGCAGCAATAGTATTGTAAGTACGACTATCATTTGGGTCCATGGATTGCTCCTTTAGATCTGAGGACTAAGAATCTATAACTTCTCCCAAATGTCTTGTTAGTGTCGTAATGGAAGTTTTGGATTATGGTTTTGAGGTTTTTAACCACCCACAGAATAGGAACTGGTCGGATCGTTTAAGCAAATAGACGTTAAATGTCGGTCATAAGACTGGGTCAAATTCAACTTGTTCAAATTATCTGACATGTGCTGAATAGATACATTCTTGGAAATACTCGTTTTAAGGGATATAGTGAGTAGATTCCAGGAATGTACTCAAAGATTTTTAGTCCACTAATTTTTTATACTGCAGCATGCTGACGCTTACAGGATACTTTTTAAATAATTCACCATGCCAATTCTTATTTGGTTTTCCAACAAGTCAATGTCCTAATTTTGTATTTGTAAACTTGTAATTCTTCCTAGAATATTGACCTGTAACAAATTGGGGTGGCCTGAGTACTTGGACATCTACGAGGCGGCGATGACCGTAGCTGTTCGAAATCAGGACTACGCCTCATTGCCTCGCCAGGAGCTCCGCTTCTCAGCCTTCGACGAAGCTTTGAGGAGCTTGGGCTCCATCATCGCAATCAACAGCTTGCCCCAAAACGATTTAGTACCTCCGGGCGCCTTCAAAGAGGAAACAGACTCGTATCAGCGCAGAATCACCGCCCTGCTACTTACAGCCCTTCGAGTGCTTCCGAAAATCCCGTTCTACCTCCTTTCTGACCTATGGAGGTTAGAGGAGCTAGAGTTTTCTTACGGAAACTTCACAGAGACGTGGTGGAGCAAGAGGTAAAACCAAACCGAGTCTTTGTTTGTAAATTACAACCATTTGTGTATCTATATGTAGGAATGGAATGCAGGGAGTTTGTGGGAACACAAATAGGGAGCCGGACTTCCTTGGGAATCCGTACATAACTTCAAACAAACCTATGCTAAGGTAAAACTATAAAACCACCTCCAACTTGTTTAATTTGTTATTTTTCTTACAGTAAGTTTCTCGGAACATTTCTACAATTCCAAATTGTCGATTACTATCAACGATATTTCTACATAGAAAATGGCACCACAATACATTTCATACAAAACGATGATAATTTCATGTAAGTCCCTACTCATGGTTGTAGTTATATATAGTTAACTAATGCAACCATTTCAGACAGTTGATCAAAGACAAGTCTGATAAGAGTTGGTTAGATCTGATGCTGTTCCACCTTGGCATCGAGGAAGTATCTTCCATTGCCCTGTTAGAGTACTTCAGGCCCCTCGAAAAATATCTGGACAACGCTCCTTTGGACCAAGTGATCATTCCGATTGTTCCAAGAGTCAGGGTGGCAAAAACGACGCCAAAGCCTACGCCGAAGAGAGTCAAAGGTCTTAAGAAGTTGATCGAGCAGTCTCTGGTAAATGACACGGTGACGCCAGTGTCTGTCAGTCAAAACCGCAACCAGATGCAGATGAAGAAGGTCGACGCCGAAGAGCCCGTAGTGAATTCCGAAGTGCCCGGCACTAAAACCGCGTCGTCGCAAAAACTGTACGTGTTGCTAGGGATAGCGGCGGCTGGGGTGGTGGGGTTTGCTGCGTATCTAGTTGTGAAAAGGCTGAAGCGAAAGCCCAGGACTAACAACAGGAGGTTTGAGGCGTAGGCGCGCTCTGTTTTCTAATGATATTTATTTATTTTTAATAAGAAAGCGTAATAATTTATTAGAAATAGCAGAATATGTGTTTAAAAATACAATCAAAGTCTCAGGTTATAGTAGTAGATAATAAAGCTAGTACTGATAATTTATTTGACTTGGTTATGCAACAAATTTTTGACAAGAACTGAGGAGGTTAGGAAGCCGATATGGAACGACCTTGAAGATTTGTATGGTGTTGGGCTGTTATAAAATTGGTACAACCAACAGCTAATGCTTCACTTTGCACATCATCGTAGATATACCGTGATGTTCCCAAAACATCTAATTTCATAAATAATAATCAGAGATTCATAAAAAAAAGATATCCAATGAACACACCATTACAGAAAGCACAACTCAGCTCTAGTATAGTAAAATGATAGCTGGAAGAGCAAAACCAACTGAGAGAAAGAAGAAAATGATGATAATAGAGTCGATATGATGGATATAGAAAACGGAAATAACGAAATATCTTAGAATAATCCTAAGTCCTAAAATAAATGGAAGAAGGAGGAGGAAGAATTGAAAGGGGGGGGGGAGATGTAAGAACCATTAATTTTTCTATTCAAAAATTTTTTCATAAACAACTTAGAATGCTTCGCTTCTTATCCTAAATTTGGCGTAGTGGTATCCACTACTATAGAAAGGTTTAAAGCAAAATTTTTATTTTCACTGAAGGAGTTGCAAATCTAGAACAAGAAGAGTCATTACAGTAATACACAAATTTAGTGATACTATGTGCAAAATATTCCAAATTGAGGTCTCTGATTTATGTATTAGACTGTCACCACTACACTATACCTTGTCATACCATACCACACCACAACACACCGACAGATATTGCTTTGCTCTACACTATTTAAATTACGTTTTGCTGGCTTCAAAACACACATAGGCGTTCTTTGCGTGTTTTATGCCCAAACGTGGTTTGGATGAAAACGCAAAGAACCACGAAACGAACAATGTGCAGTACGGTTCTAAAACGCTTTATGGTCTTAATACTAGAGTTGACACCAATCACCATAACAATGGTGCCATTAAACGTCACTTATCTCCTGAAGAAACCAACGTCCGAAATATTAGCCGCGCCCAAAAACGGTTACCCTGCTAATGTTACCGATATACTACTTATTGCAGGTCAAACAAATTGATACGTGCCATTGTAAAGGCGGTATGGTCGTATGATATTGAGTTATGCTGAACTGTATCATGCCAGACCTCCAAGAGTAGCTTGTGGGTTGTAACAAACGAAGTTTGGAAGGTTCCAATCTAAATCGACTGGTTAACCAGATATAGCTATTACGATAGTGGTTGGAAAGTGAAGAATTGATAACGTCTATCTCAATTGGAAAGATATGGTCTCCTTGTCAAGTTCCATTAAGGACGAACTACCATTAGATCTCTAATCTGAGAACAGACCTTAGGCTCTTAAAAAATAAAATAAAGAACATTCCTCTCCTAAAAGAGTAAAGGATGCGTAAATAGGGTTTCCTCGTGGCGATAGCCAGAAGAATTTCTAGGTTCAAAGGAAGGAGAATTTGGTAAAGTAAATTAAGAAGAAGAGAATGCAGAAAAGAAAATCGAATAAAAATAAGCATTGCAATTTCTTCTGCCTTCTTTTCATTTTATCTGATAACCTACACCAGAGTTTAATTCCAGTATTGCAGGCATGGTTTAATCTACCCCTTCTTTCTCCACAATTCCCGTAAAACATCCTGAGGGCTTCAAGCTTCTCCTTTTGTCTAAGATTTTTAAATGTTTTTCCACCTTGCGGTGAATTACAGAAAGGCTGGCATGGTTTCTTCTGCCTCTTCTTCCAAAAAGTTCCCTCGCTATATCCTGAGTCATTCCAAGCACTCCAACCAATTTGTTCTATTAGGCTTTGTTCCGTTGAGCCCAAGTGGGTGTATATTATCCTTACAGAAGTTAAAACGTTGTATATATTCAACTTCTTCGGTTGTAAATAAACACGTTTGAGTCAAACTGACTTTGCAATTGGTTTAATTGTAAAATTTTGAAAATCTATGTTATGAAAATGCTCGGAAATTATCACGCTACTCGTTATCAAGCTTTGACACTGTTGATAACTCCGTTGTTTCTGGTTTGATAAAATAGAAAATCTACTTATCTGCAATCTACTGGGGATCTTCAAAGAAAAACAAAGTAAAACAAAATACTAAAATTTATTACATACAAATACTATCACTCAACACCTAATACATCTAAGCACCATCTTTTCTATTTATGGCTGTTCTTCAGGATGTCTTCAAAGTCTATGCTTATTTTTGGAATATCAATAGACTCCGACTTGTCAAGAACAATATTCCCAGTAGAGGTACCGGGCGCTATAAATATTTCCTCTCCGCTGTCTTCCTCGTCCGAAGAGGCTTCTGAAATGTAGTTGCGCATTTTTCAATCGACCAAATTGAAGAAGACTTACCTAAGAGGCTTTGCAGTCGATGCTTCTTCCTCAACCTGTAAGCCCAATAGATGGCACCGGCTACCACCAAAAGGGACGCGGCAATCACCACCCCGCGGAAGTAATTTACCTGTCGATTCCAAAACGTATCGAAGCATACAATGTTTGAGGATTGCACAATATTATTCAATCTACCTCATACTTCAGAAATATAAAAAAAAAAAAGTTACTTACCCCTGGATCGTGCTCGTCCACGTACTCCCAATCCCTCTTCACGATCATCCGAACGGACCGAATGTTTATATTGTCATTACTGACTCCCCTGGAGACGCAGTGATATGTCCCTTCCTCTTCCGACGTCACTTTCTGCAAAATGGGAGCGGTGAGTCCACAATCCACCAAACCCGCCCATCCGCAACTTTACCCGAATGATCAAATTCCCAGACAGGATCTCGTAGTCGTACTTGTAGATGTCGTACCTGTTGCCCGGCCCCACGACGACGTCCTCGTTCGCGAGCTGCCAGAAGAGGAAGAAGTGGTCCTTGTCGTTGCTATGGCAGAGCAGCACGGCGTTCTTGCCGTAGTCCACCTCCTGCACCCGCAGCGCGCTCGTGTCGTTCTCGTCCCTGGACGTGATCTCGCTGCCCAGCTCCAGCTCGGCCGCGCTCAACAGCAAGTCACCCACCAGCAGGATCGCGACGAGCCACATCCCGCACACCGCCGAAAAGCCTTAGAAATGTCGACCGACGGAGAGACGGCGCGCTATTACTCACCGAGAGCGGCCGCGACGCCCAGCGACGCGCGTCTTGTGATCTTCAGGCGTCCGCTGCGTGCGTCGCGGCGGCCAGCGTCACATTGTTTATATTTTTAACGACGCCCGCCGCAGGTTAGTGCACATCGGCGGGATGCCTTGAACGCCGGCCAAAATAGCGTTGCACAACTAAATATAGTTATTTCGTAGAGGAAGTGGACACTGCTTTTCAGTTTTGCACTTTTTTGGGCTGCAAAATCCACCTAAAGACGAAAATATGCTCTACTTTCTAACATTTTTTTTAACAATGACCTCAAATATAATTCTATTTAAAGGCCGAGTTTGAGGAGGGGTGTTACGGTGGTCTAAAAGCCAGCCGCCCTTCTCAATAAATTGTCGTAATTTCACTTGCAGTTTTAAGTTTAGTAATTGTCAGTAAAATTAAGAAGTATTATGTTAACCCCCCCCCTGCATCGTAGCTTGCAGTATTAGAAGCTCGTTTATAGTTTGTTTTGTTAGACAATTTAGCGATTACACTGCTACGTACAATTTTATTGTGGAGCTTATAGTGAGCGCTACTTCAAACTCCGATCTATGAATGCACCGAATGGGCTAGGGAAACGGGCTAATGCCAGCTGAGAGGACTAATTAACTTAAACAATTAACTTGATCTAACCAGCGTTAAACAAAGAGTTATAATTGTTTATATAGGTTATAGAGGTGCACAGAAAGATTTTATGTTGTTGTGCTTCTCCTATTGTGTCTTCTGTTTTTTCTCCAAATCTGTCTTCAATTATTCTCGTAAATATTGTGCTTGGTACACTTGTTAGGGTAATTCCTCTGTAGTTCGAACATTCTCTTATATCCCCTATTTTGTAAAATGGTAATAGTATGCCGATATTTCAGTCTCCTGGTATTTATTTTGTTTTTATGATATTGTTTAGTAGATCTTTGAGTACTACTATTGCTTCGTTTCCCATGTATTTGAGCATTTATGTTGTAATCTCATCTTGTCCTGCTGCTTTTCGTAGTTTTAATTTGTTGATGGTTTGAGTAATCTGCTCTACTGTTATCGGTTGTGTATTATTTATTTCGTTATTTTCTACTTGTAATATTTTTGGGGTCTTGTTCTTCAATGTTTGTTTCTGTTAGTTCTTTGAAGTATTATTTCCATCTATCCACGTTATCTTTCTCTTCTGTTAATATGATTTTTTTTTTATCCTTTATGTTTAATAGCCTCGGCAGTTTCTTTTGTCTGATCTGTTTTAGTGTACCATAGAATAATAGCAGTGTCCCTTCATTTTATTGCCAAAATCTGCCTGTTTTTTTCTTTGTTTCATTAACTATGTATTTAACTTCTTTATTACTTATTTTATAATCGTTTTCTTTTAAATTCTGAGCCATTAACTCACATCGTCACCAAGGCAACCGTTTCAAATTGAATTTATCCGAATGTGGCGCCATTATTTCTCATCGTCGCCTAAGTGACCGTTAGAATATGAATTTATTCGGATGTAGCGCCATTGTTTCACAACGCCCCCGCAGTGAGCATTCCTTTCGTTTTGGGCAGCGTTTATCTTGGTTCACAGTTATTCGTTAGGTTTTTTTGGGTAAGTATTAATTTATTTCATTATGTTTATTGTATTTATTGATATTATTTAAACAGACAGGCTTTTTGGAGGACTGGCAGTATAACGTCACTCGGCGTGAGGCGTGGATGTAGCCCATCCCAACGTTCATTCGGCCTCATTGGTAGCTTAGAAGCATCATCTATACTGATGGTTGGCAGGGCTACATCAGCCTCCATGAGTATGGATGTAGGCACCATGTAGTCAACTATAGCGACCTGATGCATCGCTTTGTAGGTAAGTCAAAATAGTAGATTTTAAAAGTTCCTAATGATTTTATTTCAGCGCTGGATGGCAGGGCATCCTGGCGTCCTGCAAAGGATTTCTTTAGGAACCGTCCACTGAACCTTCACTGACTAACTTAGTGAGTACCAATGGTGCCGGTACTGGGGAAAAACAAGGACAAGTTCGAATATTTGTTAGAGATTGTCCGCGTCGAGTATGGTGACCATTGTACTTTGATGTGTCCCTACTCAAACAACCCTTTTCAGGACTCCTCTCTAATGAAGATTTACTGAAGGGAGGGGAGAGTGATGCTGATCGCCTCCGCGCGGTGCTCTCCGGGCAACAGTTTAACTGGCCAAACGATCAGCAATTTAGATCAAGTTAAGCTGTGTTCGATACGAAAAATGTAATTTTTTTGTCTGAAAATGTAATTTTCTAGGAACTTTTGAAATAAAAAAATCATTCATCGAATGTAAAATTTTATTTGGATTCAGTTCGCCTTAAATGTTACTTATAAAATATCTTTCAACTTTTGCATTTCTACCATTTTTAAGTGCTATCACTCCAATCTCGAGTTATTGTTCCAAAATAAGATACTTTTATATCAATAAGCGAATAGCTAAATAACGAACGAAATTTTATAGATAAATACCGGATACTAATAACCCTGTGGCAGAATATTCTGAAATTAAAAATCTAAAAAAATACTCACAGTTGACGAGAAAAAGAGGGCACTCGCCATTAGAGCTATGTGAAATAATAGGACTACATTCGAATAAATTCAAATTTTAGACTGTTGCCTTGGTAACGATGTGAAATAAAGGCGGAAAATTAAAAAAAATAATTATTTGTAACTTTTTTATTTATTGTTTGCCCAAAATAAAAATGGTATTGTATCCAGCTTGTCGAGTACTTTTCACATATATATATAAAAAAATTACCAAATCGTGTTGATAATAAGTAAATGGCAGCCGAGTAATTTTCATAAATATATAATAAAGTAACAAAGTCGTAATCCTAACAAGTAAATTGCAACTGTAGCAATGTTGCTTACATATTTTGAGACATCCTATACAATAAAGTCAATTCTAACCTCGCATTGATGTAACGGCAGAATTAAATCGTTTGTGGCAAGACACGATAATGACATCGAAAGTGAAGCATTGGGGCGAAATGGAGGACGACGACAAGCCCGAAAACAACTTCGTTCCCGACGTATCTGCAGACATCGAGCGAGCAATGAACAAGTTCTGCTTGGCGGAATTCGAAACCGACTATGACGATGGCGACTCGCCTACGGAGGAGCATGTGGTGTAAGTCGGCAGAGTCTGGCGGCACCGGGTCAGTTTGTTGGTTGCAGCATACCGCCGGCGGACCCACTAGTAATGTATGCGATATCCCTGCACAAGTACCTGAACGAAATGAACGACATGATTCGAGTCGCAGACTTGGCCATAGAGTCCAACTTGATCCCACCAGCAGATGCGGCCCCTCCTGTTCCCGAGATGCCCGAGGTCAAACGGAAGCACAGCAGGAACACTCTGAACTTTATTCCTAAAGAGTTTACGTAATGGAGTGTCATTTACTTTTAATAATGTAGACTAACTAAGAGTTTTTAGGCCGTTTGTCCTTGGCCAGAAAGTCGATGTGCCAGAGTTCAGTTCCACTGTTGTCAGACAGATTCTTTCTAAAAGTGTGGCTACACTGTTGGCCCATGTCGGATATGAAAGTATGTGTAAGCATAGACATGCCACTCTATATTACAATTAAACAGATGCACATCAACAAAATGCGTGCACTAGATCAAGGTTGTTAAATGCAGCCATGAATTAAAGAAAAAAAGGGAGGCTTGTCTGAATATGAGTAGATATCTTAAGGTGGTAACGAGCCATACTTGAATTTATTTACAAAAAAAGAATATTTAACTCCCTCTATAATCACCAAGCAGACTTAACTAATTCAATTAAAAACGTGAATAATAAACATAAAAGGGGTTAAAAAATGAAGAAACTTGAAGTTCAAATTGAGTTAAATAAAAATTTAAAATGATCATGACATGTTTCTTTGATTATTTTCGCCACTTAGTAAATTAAAGTTCTACGAAAGCCACATATTCTAATCTTGTCAAGTCAAGTTTTGCTCTTGAGTTAGGTTCAGTTAGAATAGATTGGTTAACAAGTCTTGAAACTATACTCTCGTCCTTGGGTCATTGGCAGCAATAACCCAAAATTGTGCCTATGCTTTGTATCGTGGTCTAGAGATAACAGATATGGCATTCAAATTTTGGTTTCTTTTTCTAGTTAAAAAACTGCAACAACTATCACAAAATTGTAGGCGATATCAGGGCCATATAATGAATAAAAGAGATCTCGTATAATCCCAAGAAAGAACACATCTAGAGGAAAATTTTAAGGCATGAACTAACTTTCTTAAGCCCAGATACAAAAGTGTTAAAGTGTAGAGTCATATCTCATTACAGTAGTTAATTCCTTTTTAACTGCTGCAGCAACGCACCAAAGCATCTTGGACATAATGACTGACGTTACGGAAGAGTTCTTGAAAAAGATGGCGTATTCTTTGAAAGTCGCCCATGAAGATGAAATGAAAGGCAACCTTGGTGGCTTTCCTGTGAGGAGGATCGATTTTTTTTATACAACCTCTTGTAGTCCTGAACTTTTCAGAATATCGTCGAAAAGGTTTTGGTTGAACTAGGTATGGGAGGAGCGAAAGGCTTGCACGACTACTACCAGACCAGGGTGGTGAAGTATGTAAAGACACTGCAGGTCCGGTGCAAGGAAATGAAAGAGCACTACGAGGGGCTGCTTATCCGCAATAGCCCGCAGCCACCTGACAAGGATCATGAGTCAGTAAGGCATTCTCCACAATCCATAGAGTATCTTCTCATGTTTCAGTGCAATCAGCATGAAGATGGAAGGTAGCGATGATGCCATGGAGGTGGAAAACTCTCAAGTGCAATTGGCAATCGAAGGCGAGGTCGGGTTCTCCTCACTCGATGCAGGCTATCAGCTTTTGAGCAGCCTTGAAGCTGGCGCCACTTACAGTTTCAATCAGTGAAGGTTATAGAGTTAACTTTTTATTTATAATTAGGGCTAGACATGGGTGGGGATTTGCTGTAATTGCAAATCTCCATTTACATCATTTTTAGTTATATGTAAGTCTGTGATCTTGATTATATTTTTTTATTTGATCTTTTGCAAATAAAATACTAAATTAAATTTTAATTGCATAATTGCAGAACACTCCAAAATTTGCGGTGTCCCTTTTAGGGCTACAAGCACAAAGACCCGAAAGTGGTCTAAAATGCAATACCAAAATTAAAAAACATCATTTTAGAGACAAAATAAAAAATATGGTATACATTTCAATTCTTCTATATTTGAAAAATATTTAACTATTTTTTTTTCAATGACAATATTTTAAACAAATATTGAATGTTTGATGGATCAAAACTATTGTTGGAGTAATTTTCAGAACTAAAAATTCCAAGTACAAATCATCGTCGTGGTAAGCACTTTGTCAACAAAGCAGCTAAATATCAATGGAAATGTTTCTGTCGACCGCAGAAGAACCGTTGGATACAACCAACAAAGAATAGAATCATGGACATCCCTATCGACATTGACTGGAAAGGCATGCTTCCTAATACTTCAGAAAGAAGCATTTACTGTCGATTAATTCTTAAGATTTTCCTACAAAGTTTCAACAAGATGGTGCTCCAGCATGTTAGAAGCCCTGTTTACAGATTTGAAGGCTATGTGTGTGAAGAAAATCCGAATCAATGTGTGGTCACTTCAGACATTCTTTGTTGTATTATGAAAGACGGAAGAAAGTGCCTTCAGATTTCCACAAATAAAATTTTGTGAGCTAGTCATTTGGTTATAAGTGCAGATATATGGCTCCTAATACTAATACTGTTCAGTTGGTTGCTCTGCTGCGCTTACACCATTTTTGGTAGCCGTGAATTAACTTGTTTATTTCCAGTGGCACAAATGCAAAGATCCTTTTCGTCAAAATGTTCAGTATAATTCCTAAGACCAGTAAATTCAATCGTTTGAAGATTCCTGCAAATTTTATAAGTTTTGAGATCTTGCGGGCAAATTTTTTATTAATTGGAAGAGGATTATTGGATTCTTTAAGTTTATGAAACAAACCAAATTATAAGCATTCCATGTCATTCCCTTCTCTCGTAGCGTATCTTTTAATTGTCGATCCCACGTTTTTCTTGGTTACCTCTTGGTCTTTTCTGTCGTGTTCTTGCTTGCCACATTTTCTTTTCCTATTCTCACTAAATTTCTGAACCACCTTAGTTGTTGTCTTCGAATATCCTTCCTTAATGGTTCCACTTGCAGTTCTTCTCTTATTTCGCTATTTCTTATTCTGTTCCTCTGTCTCTTAAATACCTAGTCCCTATTGCTTGTATCCTACTTTTAATTCTTTTGGTTAATGTTCAACTTTCGCTTCCATAAACTAACTAATATGATGATCTGTGATCTTGGTTTTCTTTGACACTTTTATTTTCCTTATGAATGCATTACTTATTAAGCAGTATAGCTTTGCTGCTGCTTCTAACCTCTCATTTAATTGCACTTTCATACTTCCTCACAACTAAGGTATTTAAACATATCCAATACCTCAACTACTTTACCATTCAGATTAGAATCAAAGCCAACGATATATCTAGCGGTGGTCAGTTCTCACTCCACTCAAAATGATTGCTGAAATGAGAGCAAAACATAATCAAGTACCTGGACACTCTTTTAAAAAGACTAAAATACAAGTGTATTTGAGAAATTGTAAACAATTCTAGACTATTTTGGAAGAATCACTGCGATCTGAGTCAATCTGGTTAGTAGAATAAAAAACCAGTTCGATAAAAGTCTGTGGGATTTGGTATACAAGTACAGGTTGGAGGGGGAAAGTCTGGTACATCCACAAAATCAAAATTACAATTCTATTGCGTTCGTTTTCAAAATTCATTTATTAAGTAAAATTATTGACATTTACTAGACCTTAGTAACACAGCTCACAGATCAATATACTTATACTTATTTATTATATTTTACTTTGAAATAACTAACACCATTTGGGTAACGCAAAACATACCAATACGGATATTAAAATAGAGAATTTCGAGAAAGTACAAAAATTAAACGTGTTAAAATCTGAGGTATCAAAGATACAAAACAAAAAAATGTTTTGTTAAGTTCTTAAAATGTTTCGTTAAGTTCTTAAAATGTTTCTCTTAGATATATACTGAAATAAAATAATTACCCATTCTTGTAAAAGTGACCCCCACGGCCTCTTCCCTGGCTTTGTGGCATCTTGCCTGAACGACTGAAAAATTCAAGTTTTCTAAAATGAATCATACAGAAATAAAAGAACTTACACAACACTGCCTCTTTGTGGAGAAACTAACGGAGGATACTCCTCCTTGTGACGGGGGTTTTCTGACGCTTTGGGCGTTGCTGTGGTGCTTGTTGCAGGTTCAAATGTGCTTGGAACCGTTACCAAGTTCGAATTTAAATTTATTTTTTTCAAAATTTTGGTAATGTCGAATGGATCATCTTCTTTAAGATCTTTCTGCTTCTGCACGCCCTCACTTTGAGTCGCGGGGCGCCGCTGCGGTTTCGAGTCATCTTGCTTGGGAGGCACCTTCTCATTAAGTTCCTGCATTCGCCTGCGTTCTGAATTGATGTACTGCTTCTTCACGGCGCTCGACATTGTATCAGCAGCATTTTTTCTGATAACTCGCTGATTTTTAGTGCTTTCCAAGGGGTTGTAAGTAGGAACATTGTCCTAGAAGACTCGTATTTAGATTTACCATCACCAACTTTGCACCAAAGATACTTACGTCATCCCAATTTTCTGACGCCACAGCTTGTTGTGGAGGTACTTCGTACTTGTCACAGGCCGCCTCTTCCGGTTTATATATAAAATCATCCAGTTTTTTCCGATTTGGGCAGATGGCGTGGTGAGCCTGCAAGTAATACATCATTAATACATGACCGCTTTGGCCCACAGTCAACCAGCAATGTTTTATAATATTAACCACAAAATGATAAAAATATTTTAGGGAGAGAAATTCCCATTTTGTTGAGCCTTAAACTGAAGTCAGATAAGCATGGTTATAATTGTTCCAAAGTTCAAAATTTTGTCTGGTCCAGCTCCTCTTCTGGTAAACTCCATAGGAAAATCATGGAACTCTTTGTGGAGCTCTCATAATTCCGGCCAACGTTCCAGAAATCAAGTAAATACCTCCGTCCTACATAAATATAAGTTCATGTAATTTTGCAGCATTAAAGGAAGCATAGGACCCATGATTCTAGTTGTTGTCATTCCATACATCGTGATTACTTTAGTAATTTTGCACCTTCTCAATGAAACTTTAGAATCATTACCACCAATGTGGAAAACAACGTTAACTCTCGAATCAAGTCGCAACTTTCTATATTCTACAGTCACAGTTCCTGTACGTAATGGAATTTCCATGGGCGAAAATTTCAGTCTTTGTTTAACATTTATATGTCTTGTGTTTTTACAAAGGACCTGATTTGTATCTTCCTCAAACTGGGATATTAAGAGATAATCATTTCTACATGTGTTCATATATAAATCCCTGGTGTCAAAAGGAAATTTAAAAATTGATATACTCATGGGAATTGTTCATTTTCCTTCACAAGAATAAGATGTTTTGATGACGCTGGTTGGCTTGACCAGAAATTGGTTTAAATTGTTGAGAAATAATCTTCATATCATAGATGTCAATGACAGCAAAGGGAAGACCGATGAGCTCTGAAATGTTCGACCAAACATCCAATCTTTCTAAAAAAGATGTAATGAGTTCCCTCTAGAAGAAAACTTATGGATTTATCAATCAATAAACCTGCAAAGCTTGCAACGCATAGCGAAGTGGCGAAGCAGTCTCCCAAATTTGAAAACCAACACAGTTTTTTTGGTGAATTGGTGAAAACAGAATTTGGAAATTCCCAGCCGTTCTAGAGTTTTTGCTCGGACGGACAGACAGACAGACGGACAACAAAGGTTAAAGGATAATTATGTGTAAAGGGGTGATGCGTAGTTTGCACGAGATTAGAATGAGTAGAAATACTATTGTCACCTGAAACAAGTCGCGTACTTGCGACTTTCTAAGTGGTTTGGTTCTTTTTATGAAATGCTTTTCCCTTCTCTATTTTTAGTTTTTACTACCTTTTCTTCAGAGAAATTTGCTCTTTCAGTTCTAGGGCTCTGTTTTATACACACCTTGATATTCGGGTGAATAAGATGAAAGTCTTGTCTACGCTTATTCTGGTACGTTATCACTTCCTCCCTGTCCATTTTTCCTTGCCTAATTAAGTCATCAGAAATAATAGTTTTCGTCAAAAATGTTCGGGATCTTATTTGCTTCTAAGTGTCCAAACAGTAGCTCTATGGCTTTGAACTTCGTTACCGAGTGGATAGATTGATTGTAAATTAGTACAGCATTTTCAAAAGGGTTCATATTTAGAGCCTATTCTCCCGAACTTGATAGTGTTCATCTACTTTATGTAGTGTTAGTTGTTGGTAATTAATATCTTTGGTAGTTAGTAGTACGAAAATAAATTATCGTATGCCCTTGTTATGTTCCTATCATCATTTTGTGAGGGAATTTTGCAGTGGAATGACTAGCTACATTTGAATATAAATATTTAAAGAGATGCTATATCTTCCTACTTTTGATGATCCAATTACAAATTGTTTTGCATATAAATAAAATTATTGTCGATGCAGATGGGTGTCCATATCCGTTGCCAAGTTCAATTCATAATACGTGAGTAATACCTGATAATAATTATCAGATATCTATCTACTTAGAACTTGAACCCAAGTATGCAATGAGTAACTTCGGATGATTCATTATTTATTTTTAGGCAGGAACGATTTTGCACGAGTAATCTCAAATTTAGAGATAGTCAACTCTAGCAAACATGCTGCCAGCCATATTCTGTTCAATTTGACCAACTTAGTAAATAGATCTTGTGAGAGCTACAACTTTGATTAACTCAAGCCTCTAGTAATAAGTGTTGGTTGGACACCTCTATTCTATAATACTTTCATAACCACCATAAAATGGATTACATCAACAATAACTTCAAGACTGATATTTTCAGAAGTCGACTCATTAAACTTATGGTGCGACAGTCTTTACAGTTAATGGCTCTATTTTTCTTTGCAATCACAATAAAAGTAGATTCTAACCAATCTGTTGATAATGTTCCTGTATTGTATATTTTATTGAATAAATTTGTCAACATTGTCACTCCATTTCTCTCTTCACTCGTCCTTCCTCTGTCCCAGGAGCTTTAGCACTCTTTGCTATTCTTATTGCTCTTTTTACTTCGTCTTTTTTAATCTCTGGTCCCATTGTTTTATTGCTTGCTGTTAATCTTTCCGCATATTCCTGAATTTTACCTGTTTTTCTGTATGCCAGACCTCTCGAAAGGGTGTCCTTTTGCTTTTATAATAAATGTTAATCATTTCAATGCCAAAAAAAAACATATATTCTTTTAGGTGATTCTGAATTCGACACTTTACCCTACCGATGACAGGGATTACAATATATTAAGATACTGGCCATGAATATTCTTGCATTTATTTATTTAACTGTCTGAATGCAAGAAGAATTCAGTTCAATGTGTTTGACTGCTTTTATATCATATTTAGGTCAAATTAAACCTATTTATTGCTTAGTTCTAACGAACTATATATTGCAGCAATTTAGTAAGAAAAAAGTGCAGCGCGTGGTAATCAAGGATAGCCCACTCTCATTTGATTAGGCCGATTTTGGTACGTTATGTCATCTATAAGGTCAGGGTGGAGTTTTTGTGGTCACGCTTAAGACGTGTATATAAGAACCAAAAGAAGTTCTTATGTACCCGCATTGCCTGTTTTCTAAACAGTCACTTTCATTGACATTCCACATTTGAGTAGGAAAAAACTTATACTTCTGCATTATGATTGTAAATATTTGATTAAATTCTTTAATTCAACTAAGACTTGTAGTTTATGGTTTCCTAATGGAAAGGATTATCTTTAAAAACCCTTCTAGTCTTTATTAGCCAAACATTTGTTTTTGTAGCCGAGTTACTTAACTGCAAATCGTTCTGTATACTCAATCATGAGCATGCACAATTAAAGAAGTTAAGTCTATAAAATATATTAGATAGAACCTTGATGTTCTTGCTATTGTCAAGAGAACAGACTTTCCACCTAGACGATACTCTGATGACTTGGTCTTTTCTGCAAAGTAGTGAACATAATGCCATTTCATACAATTTTTATAGCTTTTCATACTTATTTGGTCCTAGTTGTCTTCTTAAAAGAAAATAAATGATAAGAGAGAAATGACACCTGCGGATAACGTTGCTTACCGAGACCAAAAAAGTCAATATAAAAGGAGGCTGAAACATTATAAATTACCTACATCAAAAGAAATTATCTTTATTTTAACTTTAATTATCTTAAGCGACGACCTTTAAATTAGAAGACTAATTTAGTTTAGACCTTTAAATTCTATCAGATTAATACTATCCTCCAAATTATGCACAAATTGATGTATATTTTAACTCCCTAGGTAATTGTATCCTAGCAGGAATTTTTAAAAAATGGCGTTATAGGCACATCATCATAATTTTGATATGCAAGTCTCGTAAGGAACAATTGTGAAAAGGGAAATGGCTGCCCAACAGCTCAACAAAATGATTCAAGATGGAGCATGGAAAGCAACACCCAATATCTCAAGATAGAAAGAACAAAAACTTGGTGTATTCGCTATCAAAAAAAGAAAAAACCGTTGGGAAAAGCAGTTTAGAAAGATAGCAAAATTTAAGATGTTCAGATAAGCAACGTCAGAATCAAGCCCCAGCAAAACTAAAATAATTTATGAACAATCAAAATTTAGCTTTCTCAATGTTCAGCTCAATTTTTAGAAGCAATAAAGTGATGACATACTTAAATGTTAAAATCAGTGCAATTATTACTGGTTTTATTTATTATTTCTAATATAAGAACAAGTATGGGCACACATTGCACATAAAGACCACTGGACCAATTTAACCAGAGCAATTTCAATCGGTTACTACAAAGTCATTACTCACTTTTTTAAATTGAATAAAGAACTACGATCAACTTACTGAGAGCTCCGACTGTAAAACTTTGTGGCTGCTATTAAAATGGCACTCGGTCATGGACTCTTTCTCATAGTTACGCTTGCACTTTACCAGGTGAGACTGCAGCCGATGTGACAAAACAACGTGCGCTGAATTGTATGGGCACGTCACGTGCTTTTGTAAGCCACTAGAAAGAGTTATTATTAGTACATCATGGAACGTAAAATTTTATTCAAATTATTTCACTAAAACTATGGGACTACAAGCTGGCCCCGGTTATATATAATTCTATTATAGTCCATTGTTGCTAAATTAAAGCACAGACCGTTTAGGTCGCCCAATTTGCTGAAATTTTGCAGAAACAAAGTATTGGTACGGAAGTACTAAACGCCATTCAAAGTTGATACATCTCTCACAGGTTTTTGAAAATTGCAAGTCGAGCATTCAGCCGTAAATCCCGATAATCGAGACTATGCTGACTATGAACAGACATATTGTTTGGTTGAATCTTGCTCAACCCCCCTTTTTCTTTTTTTTTCTGTTGCTATTACAAATGCTTTATTCCTGCAACATTTCAGCAAAACCGATAATACGAAAGGTCTGTGCTCCCCTTGTTAAAGCTAAATTTTGGTTTCTATGTTGTCAAAACGAACAAATGTGTGAAGTGATATGAAAACATAAAATCAGCACACCAATTCGGCAAATTTACTTACACGTTAGACAACATCTTTATGGTGTAGGGCGGTCAGGTGGTAGACAAAACACAGATACCTCTGAAAAAAACTTTCGGATTAGGATGTCAATAACTGTAGAAGAACTTACTTCGCGAGCTGCGAAAAGGCGGATTACGTTCGTGATTTACAATGAAGCGCAAATGAAGCTTTCAACTTTATAACGGTGACCGTTGTGACAGATTCTGACAGTCACTGACCTCAATTGTTAAAAATAACAAAGTTAAAATAGCAAAAGTTAAATAAATGATTGCTGAACGCTAATTAGAAAATCATAGACACATTTAATCGTGTCGGATTATTTTATATTAAATTACTCGTAAATTTTTTCTTGTCTGTTAATATAAAATTTGTATTTGAATTTTTAATGTTAATGGTTAGTTAGTTTGTTTAAATAAATATAACAGAACATTGAATCTAATAAATTAATACAAATAATATTGCTGTAATTATTGTACTATATTGCAATATCCACTATTTTTCAAATAATAAAAACTAAAAAAATTTAGTTGCAAATGTTTAAAAATTGGGAATTATGGTAGAGCCAAAATAAGCAATCTATAATTAAAAATCATTGGTAGCACAAAATATATACAGTGTGCTTGAAAATTCTAAAAATTTTATGTTAAAATTACAAGAATTACTTTAAATTTTGTTTTTATAAACTGTTATAGAATTAGTAGCAGTATATCTTTTTATTACATAAATATTTTCTACATCCATTAAACTTTGTCCATAAACTACAACCATTTTGGACCTAACCTAGTTTTGCGGAGCAAGATTGAGAAACCACCCAAATCGTTCATCAAAAAATGGAAACCATTCTCGAACAGCAACGACGTTACCATGAAGAACGAGAACGCCTGGTGGACGCGATGGTCAAGGAAATGCTCCACAAAAAGACTAGCGTAAGCCTCGACGGAATTTATTTGCCATACTTAATTGAAATTAATTTCCAGCATAGGGAGGTTATCAATTCTGATTATCGCTTGAAATACCTCTTGGACCGCTATTTGACCAGTACGGAACGCCTCGTTGATCTGTACGAAGATAGGGATGGCCACAGGAAAGCTGAAGTCGCAGCTCTGACTGGTCCCAACGAATTTCAAGAGTTCTACACTAGGCTGAAGCAAATTAAAGACTTCTATCGCAAACACCCAAATGAGGTCGGTAGTAGTAACCATTTATTGCAGATTTATATCGTTTTTAACGTTTATAGATCAGTATACCTATGTCGGTAGAGTTTGATGAATTAGCGAAGGCAAGAGAGAATCCTACTGAAGAGTTATCAAGTACGTAAGATATGTGGTTTTTTAATTATTATTTAATTGTATTAATGTTCCGTTTAGATTTGGTTGAGTTCTCAGATGAAGAGGGTTACGGAAAGTTTCTAGATTTGCACGAGTGCTATGAGAAATATATAAACCTGAAAGGCATTGAGGTAAAGTCAGCACATTTTATGAGTATAATGTTATGAAGTTAAATTTGTAGAAAGTGGATTATATAACATATTTAAGCACTTTTGACCAACTGTACGACATTCCAAAAGAACGAAAGACAGGTGAATATCGCCGTTACTTACTCACCTTGATAGAATATCTCAGCTGGTTTGTGCAGCGTGTTAAGCCGCTGATGGACTTAGAAACTGAACTCCAAAATGAAGCTGATGCAGTGATTCAACAGTGGGATACTGGAAACGTGCCTGGTTGGCCTGTAAGTTAATCTTGAAATCTTGCCTGTTATTGTTGATTAATTCAATTGCATGGTAGAAAGAAGCGGGTTCTGCTCTTGCTAATGTGGGGGCCCATTTAGAGCTGTCTGCATTCAACAGCTGGGAGGAACTGGCTTCCCTCGGTCTCGACAGGCTGAAGTCTGCACTAATGGCACTGGGATTGAAGTGCGGAGGGTAAATATTGAATTTAAAGTTTATTTTTACATCTCACTATTTGTTTGACTAGAACTTTAGAGGAAAGGGCTCAACGATTGTGGGCCACCAAGGGAACCACTTCACTTGATCCCTCACTAATGGCTAAGAATAAAAGTGGAAAGGCCAGCAAAGAAAAGGAACAGCTGCGGCAGAGGGAACTTGCTTGTCTTGAAGCGCAGATTTACAGGTAGTAGTTTTTTACTGTTAATCATCTTCCAGTGCACTACATTAAATTTTTAATATACAAGACTAGCAGAGTTAGTATCAGCGCAAAGGGTTGCAACAAAGGAAAATGTGCAGCGCAAACAAGCTCGCACGGACGGCGAACGGGACGATAGTGAAAATGAGGAAAGCGATGAAGAAAGTCTGGAGGATGACACCGATGACGTACCCTACAATCCTAAAAATTTACCACTTGGCTGGGATGGAAAAGTAACTAACAAACATTAGCTTATTATGAAATTAGCAATTCCATGTTGTCAATGGTTTTAGCCTATACCGTACTGGCTGTACAAGTTGCATGGATTAAACATCAATTACAATTGCGAAATTTGCGGCAACTACATCTACAAAGGACCCAAAGCTTTCCAGAGACACTTTGCAGAGTGGCGCCACGCACACGGCATGCGGTGCCTCGGCATACCGAACACTGCGCATTTTGCAAATGTTACGCAAATAGAAGATGCATTGGCATGTATGTTGCAGGGCTTGTTAATAATGTGTTGTTAATAATGCTGTTTTTAGTGTGGGAGAAATTGAAAGTGCAAAAGCAAGCTGAACGCTGGCAGCCAGAAACTGAAGAAGAGTACGAGGATTCTCAGGGGAATGTCGTGAATCGTAAAACATATGAGGATCTTAAGAGACAAGGCCTGCTGTAGGCTGCAACAGAACGTACACATATTACTATCTTTCATTTAATTTTTATAATGTGTGTCAATAAATAAGTATTGGAATTTACTTATGTTGATTGATTTTTATTTGTTTTCTCATGAAATGTTTTTCCTTGGTTCCAATATGAATAATGAGCTGATTTAATAGCACTTTGAATGAACAAACACCTTAACAAACTAAAATCATGTAGAATGGTGCTGTCGTCTACTATGCAATACATGCATTTTCAGATGTTCACGTGACCTTTTTTGTTTTTTCATGTAAGGAATTGGCCCCCAAAGTTTGTCTAAGTGTTAAAAGTATACTCTGATCAAAGATTTTCTCCCACAAGGCATTTGGAAATGATACATCAGCACAGAACAATCCTTACATGTGTTTACATATTGGAATTAGGCTGCTGTAGCATCCACATATACCTACTATTTGGAGCTCATAAGCTATATGTGGGTGCCTTCCCCAATTCTGCTGTTCCGAACAGAGTCAGATGAAATGATCAAAACCGCCTGCATGTAAGGCTACACAGCTCATCGATTACCCAATTATTTCAATCTGATGAAAAGACTTTTCTCAAGTCTGTAAGTTGCATAAATTGACAATCTGAGCATCTATTCTATACTCTGTATATCAACCAATTGCTTGTAGTAGTTGCAGGATATGCACTGAGAATTGGCATACAGTAGCAATTCTCCTGGACTTTTGAATTACAGAAAATTGCGCTATTTTATTTTTGTTACCGGTTGTGATGTGAGTCATGCCATGGATGTTTTCTGATCTCTACCATACATAAAAATCGATAATCTTCACACATGTACAAAGAACACTCACATACAATACTCAAAAAGTACCAAAATTAGTTGAGACTAGTCACAGTACTTGTACATTATGGTTAAATATATCCAGAAGAGGGTAATGCATGATAATTTCATGTAACAAAATATTCAGACTTTGATCTAAATTTTTTTGAATTTCAATTACATGAAGGAATAAAAACTTGATTATGTATCATTATTAATGTTAACTGTATTTAATAAATGTGTCTGTATATTTTTAAAAGCTAATCTTAATTACATATTTATTAATAAGTTACAAATTTTGTAAATAAAGTAAAAATACTTATGAATATGTCATATTACAGGAATCTAAAACTGTTCATAAATGGTAGCACGGCTCTCACGCCCCGCAAGGGAGCACGGTCACCAAACTGAGAGGTTAAGGCTCTCATATGTTCGCTCACTGTGCCCGGCCGTCGCGCATCATCTCTGGTGCGGGGCGATGTGGCAAGCACTGCGCCTTAGACGACCGCCATTATTATCCCTTATTCGAGTGAATACAGGTACTCAATTATTTTTAGTGACTGAGTAGGCCACCCGCCAGGCATCAGAGAGCACCAGGAATTCAACCTGGGTCCGTCCTCATCAGTCCGTGCTTCTACCACTGGACCACTCTGGCATAGATGGCAGTGACAAATTATAATAAATTGTTTTGAAATATATAAATTTACAACGATAAAATTATTTAATATTATTTATTGTAAATTTATATTGAAACTATTTTTTAGACATGTATGTATATATTTTATTAAGACACGACTAAACGGCAACAGGAAGCTGACCTTGTAATGTGTTTATAAAAACAATAACATTAATTGTACTTTGCAATACATGTATTTTCTCATTCCTTAACTTAAGTCTTGGCAAAAGTTTCATATAAGAAAATTAATAGTTATAGCGCCATCTATACTACAATAACTACAAAGAAAACTATTTAATTTTTTTTATATTTCGAAAAACTATACAGCCAAAAACTTACCATGTTGTTAACGTCAATTGTGAAATAAAGAGCGTTATTTTTCAAATTTGTGTTTTATTGTAGTAATCTCCGAATAAGTTGTATTAAATTTATATAAAAATCTATATAGAGTTAAACATATTTTTAAATTCATGTGGTTTAAATAATCATATTATTAATGTCCGAAAAAATTATTAATTTATTGTAATAATAAATCTGTATTATTAAAAATAAATATTTAATTAAAACTCATTTATATGTTAGCAAAAAAAGCTCTTCTGATTAGAACATAAAAACAATAAACTAAATCGTATTTGTGTAATAAGTTTATTTGTGCGTTACCATTAACTTAAACATATTGAAATTTGAAAAATAAATTAATGTTGCAGCGCCATCTGTGCTACAGTAGCACAACTAAGCTAATTTATATTGATTTTATTTTTAATATTTAAAAATACTTATATAGTTATAAAATTACTAACGTGTTGATAATGTTGATTATATAATAAAATGTGCAAATTTTTAATACAAAGATCTAAAAATAAGTTGTACTCCAGATATTTCAAAAACTAATTCTTTATAAATGCCAGAATAATACTAATAGATTTCTGTAATTTTTAATTAATTTGTGTTTTAAATATAACAAATAAATAAACATAACTATTAAATTACTGAATAATAATTTATTACAATTATAAATTTATTTAAAAATGACATTTAATGAATTTAATTAATATAGAACAGTGTTCTAGATTATATTTTATAACAAACATATTTTGCATATTTTTATTAATTTAAAAGAACTAAAATCTTAGTATAATGATAGTGATTTTTAAAGTAAGTTTGAATAATTAAAATTAATTATGCGTATTAAAATAGGTAATATTTGCGGTATCGTAATGATCAAAAATATTTATAAGATCAATAATAAATTTAATAACTTATTAATAATAAATTAATATCAATTATAGAGTATATTTTATTTTTAAAATAGTTATTGTTACGAATATGGTAATGATATAAAAATAAAAGCAAGTGGCAGTTTGGTGTAATGGTTACAATGGTTGCTTCAGTTCGGATTTCTGCCGTTCAATTCCTCGTTCCGGTAACATAACTTTTCACATATAAAACACTTTCGAGTAATTGTTTACAGCAATGTTTCAACATTAGATATAAAAAGAATGTTTATTTAATTTGAATTTTTCACGTACATCAGATTTCAGATTAATTTTCATGTAGTAAGAAAAAAAACTGATTCAAATTTTATTTTAATGATGATGACAATCGTAGTATTAGCTATCAGGGGCACAGACGGCTAAGAAGATCCCCCTTCCCCACATAATACGTCTGTTAAAATTAGGACAAGCTGCAATAAAATAGGAAAGGCGACTCAAATATTTGAAATTTCCGCCAAATTCGAAACGAAAAACCTTCTCGCGCTTCTGAGATCCTAATACAAATCGTGCCCTAACGCAGTTTTGAAGCAAACACGACGATTTCGGCCAAAATTGCAGTTTCGTATCAGGATCGCAGAAGCGCGAAGAGGTCCTTTATCGGGCGCTGCAGAAAATCCGAGCTCTCATTTATAAATTTTGAATGATGCGCCGGTTCGCATAACGATCTCCTCGCGCTTCTGTGATCCTGATAGAAATCCCGGCCGATTTCGCTAGCAAATTTTGGGCGTACATAAGGGCGATTTTCGCGCAAAATACGCTATAATGCCATCTCTTCACGCTTCTGCGGTCCTGATACAAATCTTCGCTTTTGCCCGAAAATCGCTGTTATAGCGCATTTTGCGCGAAAATCACCATTTATGACGCCCAAATTTTGCTGCAGAATTCGGCCAGGATTTCTACAGATTCGCAGAGAGAGCGAGATCACTAGCAAAAATCGCCCTTATATACACAAAATTTGCTAGCGAATTCGGCCGAGATTTCTATCAGGATTGCAGGAGCGCAAGGAGATGGCATTATCGCGAAAATCGCCCTTATGTACAGCTAAAATTTGCTAGAGAATTAGAACCGGATTTCTACCAGGATCGCAGAAGCGCGAGGAGATCGTTTATCAGTCGCTGCAGAAAATCCGAGCGCTCATGTATTGATTTTAAATTTTGCTCCGTTACCCATAAAACGATCTCTTCGCGCTCCTGTGATCCTGTAAGAAATCTCGTTCTAATGCGCTAGCAGATTTTGGGTGTATATAAGGGCGATTTTCGCGCAAAAGCGCTCGCCAAAACGCCATCTCCTACTGCTGTTGCGATGCTCATAAAAACCTTCATTTTGCCCGAAAATCGCCCTTATGTGCAGCTAAAATTTGCTAGAGAATTAGAACCGGATTTCTACCAGGATCGCAGAAGCACGAGGAGATCGTTTATCAGTCGCTGCAGAAAATCCGAGCGCTCATGTATTGATTTTAAATTTTGCTCCGCTACCCATAAAACGATCTCTTCGCGCTCCTGTGATCCTGATAGAAATCTCGTTCTAATGCGCTAGCAGATTTTGGGTGTATATAAGGGCGATTTTCGCGCAAAATGGGCTCGCTAAAACGCCATCTCCTCCTGCTGTTGCGATGCTCATAAAAAAACTTCATTTTTGCCCGAAAATCGCCCTTATGTGCAGCTAAAATTTGCTAGAGAATTAGAACCGGATTTCTACCAGGATCGCAGAAGCACGAGGAGATCGTTTATCAGTCGCTGCTGAAAATCCGAGCGCTCATGTATTGATTTTAAATTTTGCTCCGCTACCCATAAAACGATCTCTTCGCGCTCCTGTGATCCTGATAGAAATCTCGTTCTAATGCGCTAGCAGATTTTGGGTGTATATAAGGGCGATTTTCGCTCAAAATCGCTTGCTACAGCGCCATCTCCTCATGCTGCTGCGATGCTCATAAAAATCTTCATTTTGCCCGAAAATCGCCCTTATGTACAGCTAAAATTTGCTAGAAATTAGAACCGATTTCTACCAGGATCGCAGAAGCACGAGGAGATCGTTTATCAGTCGCTGCAGGAAATCCGAGCGCTCATGTATTGATTTTAAATTTTGCTCCGCTACCCATAAAACGATCTCTTCGCGCTCCTGTGATCCTGATAGAAATCTCGTTCTAATGCGCTAGCAGATTTTGGGTGTATATAAGGGCGATTTTCGCTCAAAATTCGCTTGCTAAAGCGCCATCTCCTCATGCTGCTGCGATGCTCATAAAAAATCTTCATTTTTGCCCGAAAATCGCCCTTATGTACAGCTAAAATTTGCTAGAGAATTAGAACCGGATTTCTACCAGGATCGCAGAAGCACGAGGAGATCGTTTATCAGTCGCTGCAGAAAATCCGAGCGCTCATGTATTGATTTTAAATTTTGCTCCGCTACCCATAAAACGATCTCTTCGCGCTCCTGTGATCCTGATAGAAATCTCGTTCTAATGCGCTAGCAGATTTTGGGTGTATATAAGGGCGATTTTCGCGCAAAATGCGCTCGCTAAAACGCCATCTCCTCATGCTGTTGCGATGCTCATAAAAAAACCTTCATTTTTGCCCGAAAATCGCCCTTATGTGCATCTAAAATTTGCTAGAGAATTAGAACCGGATTTCTACCAGGATCGCAGAAGCACGAGGAGATCGTTTATCAGTTGCTGCAGAAAATCCGAGCGCTCATGTATTGATTTTAAATTTTGCTCCGCTACCCATAAAACGATCTCTTCGCGCTCCTGTGATCCTGATAGAAATCTCGTTCTAATGCGCTAGCAGATTTTGTGTGTATATAAGGGCGATTTTCGCTCAAAATTCGCTTGCTAAAGCGCCATCTCCTCATGCTGCTATGATGCTCATAAAAAATCTTCATTTTTGCCCGAAAATCGCCCTTATGTACAGCTAAAATTTGCTAGAGAATTAGAACCGGATTTCTACCAGGATCGCAGAAGCACGAGGAGATCGTTTATCAGTCGCTGCAGGAAATCCGAGCGCTCATGTATTGATTTTAAATTTTGCTCCGCTACCCATAAAACGATCTCTTCGCGCTCCTGTGATCCTGATAGAAATCTCGTTCTAATGCGCTAGCAGATTTTGGGTGTATATAAGGGCGATTTTCGCGCAAAAAGCGCTCGCTAAAACGCCATCTCCTCCTGCTGTTGCGATGCTCATAAAAAATCTTCATTTTTGCCCGAAAATCGCCCTTATGTACAGCTAAAATTTGCTAGAGAATTAGAACCGGATTTCTACCAGGATCGCAGAAGCACGAGGAGATCGTTTATCAGTCGCTGCAGAAAATCCGAGCGCTCATGTATTGATTTTAAATTTTGCTCCGCTACCCATAAAACGATCTCTTCGCGCTCCTGTGATCCTGATAGAAATCTCGTTCTAATGCGCTAGCAGATTTTGGGTGTATATAAGGGCGATTTTCGAGCAAAAGTGAAGATTTGTATCAGGATCGCAGGAGCTTGAATAGATGGAATTTTAGTGTTATTACAGGGATCTGTATTTTATGATAAAAATTAAAATTTAAATTATTGAAATACGAATAATTTATTGTTTCTAACTTTTGTAGCATATAAATACATGTATAAATAAATTGATACACTGTCAATAATTTTTATGCCTTTGTTGTAGTTGTAGAAATTAGCAAATATATATATAATTTAAGTTGCGGCGCCATCTCTTGCACATCTTATAAACCATTATTAAAATTGTTTTCTTTAATTTAATTTAAATAATTAAATTTTTTGCTAATTCTGTATTGTATAATTTATTTATTTTTTAATATTTTATTATATTAATATTGTACCATTTAATTTGCAATTTTAAGAAATTTTAAAAAATTTACGTTGGTGATGTATAGAATAGAACGCACGTTTTGTGCAGTGGAAAGCAAGCGCTTGTTACACTGAGCTAAAGTACTATCTCTACAAATTGTATAAAATTGTAGAAATATTAATATAAAATTTACGCGCCATTCATATGACGGTAGTTAAAATTATTTCAACGTTTTTCCATACTTTTTTTTATTTAATCTGCTAAAGTTATTTTATTTTAACTTTCTTTCGAGTAACAATAGAAATTTTTATTTTGCACTAGAAAAAAACAAGAGCAGTTACGAACAGCATTTTATTTGGTAATTTTCTCATTTCAACTACAATTATTTATACACAAAAACTAAACACAAAACGTAAGGTGTAAATCCTTATTAAGTACATCACTAGAGATCGTAATCAATTTTCCTTACACGTAATACGAGTCTACATACATAAATTGAGTATCATTGAGATTTACATTAAAAAACTTCTTAAAAGTACATGATTTGTCGAAATAAGCATCCAGGTCCACTTAATAACACTATGGTACAAATTATTGGCGAGAGAAAGATGAAATTAATTAAATAATGGAATTACACACGGAAGCTTACTTTAGAAATGATTTTTTAGAATCTGAACAAGGCGTGGATATTCAAAAAAAATCGAAGATATCAATACCTCACTTAACAATAAACTTTGGCTTAAGTTTATTTTAATATCTTATTCTCTACATGTTTGTGAAGACTTTCTTATTGCACTACAAACAGGTCATGTTATCCTTTGTTCATAACTATAATCTAGGTCTATATAGAAGTTCACTTTTTATACTTCCGCACTGTCTAATTCTGCATTTGTGTACATCACCGCAATAAAATATTGACAGACATTGTCTCTTACACCTTATTCGTTCCCAATTTCTACTACTACTGTTGAAATAATTGTTGGACTTTGTATTGGGACTCGCATTATTATTTACACTTTTGCTCTGCAGCATGTTGATGTAGCTGTCTGGCGACTTCCTTATGTCAACGCTGGTCTTCTCTTTGATGCTGGGTGAAGTGTGGTAGATCGGGTTGGAGTAGCTGGAGGGGAAGCCAATGAAATTCGGCGTTTCGCAGTCCGACACGCTACTCAGGTACAACACCGGCAGCAGCTCCGTCCTCGAGGCTGTCTCCTCATTGCTGTTTTTGGGCTTCCTGTCGGAGTCGATGTCAAAGCTGAAGAAGGGGTCTTCGGCCAAGCGCGGGCTGAATATGTGCGAAGACTTCATGCACATGTAGCCGGTGGTGTTCGTGGGTGCGGTGAGGAGAGGTGCTCGAAGTTAGGCAGGCTCAGCATCGCCAAGTAGTCGTTGTGGCCCTCCTCCAAGCGCCGGGTGTTCATTACCAGGTGGGGGTCGTTTAGGTCAACACAGTGCTGTAAAAAATGATGTGCTTTAGTAACAGTGATTAACATTTGATTGAGTGTGCAGTGAAGGGGTAGAAAACCACACCGCTGTATGCTAAGCTAAATCTACATTTCTTATAGTTCTTTAAAATCTACATAGTTTTGTGGCTTTATTATGCAGTGAACAAATCCATTACTACAGATTTCAAAACATTTCTGTCCGTTTCGTTTAGCAGCTTTCTTCTCTGATCCCCATGATGTGTTTTGAGAAAGCCTCTTGCATATTTGCAAAATAGTTGTGGCCTGTTGGTGCATTTCTCAAATCACTTTCACTATAGTATCCGGGCAATCATAAAGTTTATCAACGTTAAATTTTCTTTATTTTAATTCCCACCTTTATTTTTACTTTATATATTTACTAATAAATGACACATGGTTATACATTAAAAAAATTGTTAAACACTTAAATTAATTATCCAGTAAAATTGCTAACGAAATACAATTTTTAGTTATTATTTTTATTTTCCCTTTTTAGTTTTCAAACAACCTGTATAAGGAAAATTGGTCCATCCTGTAAATTACAAATTAGCAACACTGTAATTTGTTTTGCGGACTCTATAATCTAAAAACGATAAATGTGTCATTTTCACCTCGTATAGGTTAACTCGACAGTATAGACGTCGTCTTGACTTTTAGTTACCAACCACGTATAGTTATTGCATTAAAAAATTGCTAAGTAATTAAAGTTTTTATTTATATCCTTTGTTTAATTTAATACAACTTGTATATTACAGATTTGGAACACACTGTAATTTGTTCTAACAGATTCTCTAAACTAAAAACGTTAAATGTGAAAAAAGCAAACGTCATTTTGACGTTTTCGCCCCCCTGTATACCGAAATTGGTTAGTGGTCAGCAACGATCGGTAGCGCTTTTGGGTCGGGGATTTTTGGTATGCGAGTGCTTTTGGACCCGCTTTCGATTATGGAGCAAACGAAATTTTTTTATCGCTTCCGGTTCCGGAAATGCCCGAATGTGGCTCCCCCCGTATAAGATGCACGAAAAATTCATATATAAAAAAGTGCCCGCTTTTAGGCCCTACAACTTGATGAAGGAGCTGTTTTCCTGTCTCTTGCCTTTTCGAAATTACACGAAAAAAAAATAAAATTCACTACATTTTTACCATTTATGGCCGCTTCCGGTCAGTAAGGGGTGGAATAAATGCATAGGTTATTAAGCATTTTTTATTTTCAATACTTGAATCTACATTTTGATCTCAAGCGGAAATCGATATGTGCAAAAATGTGTTTCACATTCCAGCCCCGATTGAGCCACTCCCTGTCATATTTTTCTAATTAAACTTTGCAAGGAGAACCCCCCTCGAGTATCCTACAAAATATCAAAAATCCGTGAGAGTAGCCGCACCCGAAGGGGGGGTACCCGAGCGAACGAATGGAACAGTTTTGCTGCTTCTCGAAAAACCTAAAATTTACTACATTTTTTACCGTTCAGGCCAGGAAGACCTGCGTCATTAAGCATTTTTTGCTCACTATATTTTAGTTTTTACTAGAAGTCGATATTTACCAAAACATTTTTTGCCTTAGAACCCAACTTGAGCCATTAATCCTCCATAGCGGATAATTAAATTGTGCAAAGCGAAATTCCCTCAAGATTACAAAAAAATTGTGAGGGTACTCGACCTATCAGGGGGGTGCCGAGCGAAAGCATTGTAACTTTTATTCGAACCCGTTCCGGGCCCACTCCGTATTTTTTCGGTCCAGCCGGTAACGCCGTTTTGCCAAAATTACTTCAGGCTATCCAACGGCGAAAACTGCTCTCGGTATCCACCGTTTCCGAGATCCTGAAAATTTTTAGATTTTCAGCCGCCATTTTGACCCTGAAGGAGTGGAGGTCGGACACAAAGGTTTTTTTACTTTTGTATATTTACTACTCCCAATTACTGTCCCAACTAACGACCATGATTTATGTACACAGTTTTCGTTCTAGCTCTAATGCACACCCAAAACTTAAGCTGCCTATAAGTCTCTACCATTTAAAAAATAAATTTGTCTCAATTACTTTTGGTGCGATGGAACTCTGGGTGTGTGTTTACACTGTAGATTGTTCCAGGGTATCTGGCAAAACATGTATTGCGGATAGGGCGGAATTTGCAATAGAGTACTTGGTGCAAACCTTCTCATCCAGCCGTTATTGTGATTAACGACCTTCGAAAATGTAGGAGTATTACCCTGCTCTTACCCCTGTCGTTTGTAGCTATATTTCATGGACAAAATATTGTGTGACAAGAGTCATAGCTTTGTTTGGACCAAAAGCAGATGATCTCTGTAAAAAATCTAAATCCTAAGATGGGACACCAGGTCAGGGATGCGTGCAACTATATTAGTTAGGCATAACGATAAATGAGGAAATAAAACTACATTCATTCCGATGGAGATCAAGACAAACCTAGGTCAAAGCTCATCTTCTTCAATAGAGGAAATTGGGAGAATTAATCTCTCCTACCCTACCTCCAGACTTTACAGATATCAAATCAATTTTAATTAAACGTATGCAGTGCAAAATTCTAATATTTGATATATAAACATTGAGAGCCAAAGAAAGTAGAGACAACTAAAGACACAGACCTTATTAAAAAAAAAAGAGGAGAGGGGACTCATATGGAGTATATATTCCCATAACACCAAGACAGTGCAATAACCTACTGCTTACAGATATCCCTATTCTGGGGTACCATATATAGGCCCTATGTATGTAAGCATATACACCCAATAAATATTTACAAACCCCAACACCTAGCAGTAAATGGGGGAGCAGATAAGATAAGATGAGAGTATTTACAAAGAAGAACCTATTTGTAGACTTTGAGTAGTACAATAAGCCCTAAGGCTGCATGGCTAGTGGTTTCAAATCCTTTCTCTTCTTTCACTTCCAGAAAAGTCGCTTTCTTCTATACAAGAGTTTGGAATAGTTAGAGGCAATTCAAATTAGGCATCGCACATCATTCACAGTTAATTCAAACTACTGTGTTCAAAATGACGGCAATAAGACCCCTATCCAATATCTGCGGTACATGTAAATTAGAAAAGTGAGCAAGAAAAATAAACATAATAATAGACCATACGACTCAGAGGTATAGTGTGTAGACAGCATCTTAAATATTTAAATAAAAAGTATCTTCGCATCGACACATAAAAGAAGATAGAATAATTTATTATATTTTTCTACAAATCAATTCTAGATTCTTTTGGTCGAACTCTTATGTAAAGTAAACTGAATATTCAAGGGTGATAGGAGTAAGACGGATGGTGTAATAACAATTACAAAATTTTTCAACGTTTTTTCACAATTTATTTATTATGTTACAAAATTTATAGAACTACAAGTACGTCATTGAAGTAAGTTAACATATTACAAACCTTTATTAATGTATTTACCATATAATTTTCCTAGAGATAGTTAAGTTGGAAACATTATTGCTTTGTGATCCACTATTTTTTCCCGCATCCTCCACCGGAACACGGAGACTTCCTTTGAGGTCTGTAAGATCTGCTGTTATCGCCCATTAATGGATTGTAGTCTAAAAAGAAGTACACATTGAAGAATTAAAACCAAGGCAGCTTAATTAATAATTTGCCATAATTTTCCCCCAAATAAACTGTACTATACATTTAAGTTGACTAACACAAAAAGCATATGTTCATTGCTATGAAAATTTTGAAAAATTTTGTAAATTTCTATGAGATGACATTTGTGTTGGAACATAATTACTTATAGGCATAAGAAAATAAGATATACTATTAGATACGTGAGTAGTTTACGAGATAAATTTCTAGCTTTATCAATTAGTTTGGAAATTGTAACAAAATTTTTTATCTAGGCTAAATTTATCCAGTAATCTCTCACTATAGTTTTGAAATGTGAAAAACTTAAGGGTAATACTCTACATACTAAAGTTGCATACCATTATTCAAGACGTTCTGAAAGACTTTCACAGGAGAGAAAAGCCACTTTGTTTATTTGTAATTAAACAGTCAACTAACTGGATGTTTGTAAGCTTTTCCATCTAAACAATGCAAATTGCCCTATTTTGTGATGGTTGATAATTAGCTACTTGCTTCCACACCTATAAATGACCAAAAACTGAAAGCCAGTAGCCCTATAAAACGCCCTTGTGGTTTAGAGTAGACCCACAGTATCCTGTCATAAGAAGCCATTAAAGGGGATTGAGCAAAGTGCTGCATAGTAAGGGGTCAAAAACACCTCTCCCATAAAAAAAGCCATGAAACCTCAAACATAGCCTCAGAAGGCCACCTAGGCGAGATACGGATATGAGCATACGCACGTGGAACGTGTGAATCCTAAATAAAATTGAATCAATTAAACAACTATTATCAATATTGGAAAAGTACAATATGACTAGACAAAAGCATGATGGACACCAAAATTTGTATCATTTTATATAGCGGAAAGGAAACAGCCGACCATAAACTAGATGTAGCCTTCATACTAAATAACGTAATAAAGAAACATAGTATCGACTTGAAACCCATCAATGAAAGAATTTGTTTCTTGCGGTTAAAATTATGCTTCTTCAATGTATCAACAGTAAAGGCATATGCTGAAATGGAAGAAAAAGATGAGTCTGATGCTGACATATTTTAGCAAATGCTGGAAAAAACTTACAAGGTGAGATCTTTACTGGAGGCCTAAATGCAAAGCTAAGAAAAAAAGGACACTACCAGCCAATTATAGGGCAGCACGGCCTGCACTAAGATTCCAACCATAATGGGAAAACGACTGACCAAGTTCCCTATAAGAAAAAGTATGTCTATCAGCTCGATATATTTTTCACATCTTAACATGAGTATCACTGGATGAAAAACTTCCAATCAAATAGATTTCCTAGCTAGCAAGAGAAGATGCGCATCAGATTGCATTATGGAGCCAATATAGACTACTCACCACTCGTTGAAGGACATCAGCAAGATATTAAGACAGAGAGAAATACAATATAGAAAGCCTAAAACTGAAACACTAAAAACACTTTGAAGGGAAATTGGGAAGATAACAGAAATACGAAATAGTGATGTGATAGTAGATGAAGAGTAGAGGTACATCAAGGGAGCAATCCTAAAAGCACCAGATACCACAATAGGACATGCATGTAAAGCATTGCATAGGGACTGATTTGAGGAAGCGTGTAAAACAGCAATAAAAGAGAAAAGTAGAAAAAAACAAGACCCACAAAAGCCTGGAAAACTAAATATGAAGAAGCCAGAAGATCAACAAAGGATGAAACTCAGTTAAACTTACAAAAAAATTGTGAGAGTAACAGTAACAGGAAACAATGCAATGCTTTTTTATAAATTCAAGCAAATAGCGAGATATGCTAATAATATTAACATTCTTGTAAGAAATACACACAATCAAAGAAATACATGAACAACCCAAAAAGGCTGGCTTCAGATTCTATAAAATTATACTCAGATCAGTACTGTGTTGCAGAAGTGGACATGCATATTGTCATGAAGAGTGGGAACAGCAATAAATACATTCAAACAGAAGATCCTGCGAAGGATGTATGGACTGATTAAGGAGTGTGACTAGTGGACAATTAGATATGACCATGAGATATATCAACTGTTCGAGGAAGCCAATACTGAAACTTTGATCAAAATTCAAAGATTGAAATGGGTTGGATATTTTCAATGAATGAATGAGTCAAGAATCACAAGAAAAATATTAAAAAAAGACTAGAAAGTTCATGACCAGTAGGAAGAACAAGGGCCTACTGGCAAGATAAAAGGCATAAATTGTGATATCAACCAACAACCGGCGGGTACTTAAGACATGTCTGCTATTGGATGGTTTGATTGAGGATGGATGGGATGGAAGTCTTATCATCAGTAGGTATAATTTTCTATTTTTAGTAGTTTACAATTAAAAATTAACAAAAATTCTCTTTTTGTATGATTATTAAACGGCACAAAAATCAAAAAACATCTTTATTTATGAACAAAATACAGATCGCATTGCTAGTGATTAGAACAGAGATTAGAAATGGGAACTTATTTGGGAAGCACTAATTCATCACATTTTAATACAGTGGGTCAAAAGGTTTTTGAAGATATCTTTAATAAGTTAGATTATCATCATCATCATCATTGCATATATCAATCCATTTTAGATTTAGGCCTCTCAAATAAATGCCAATTCTTATCCTTACTTAGATTTTCACTGCACTACCTTTTTCGTCCATTGTCCTTCATTCAAGTGATGATGCCCCATGCAAAAAAGGAACATAATAATGATCTAAAGCTCAATAAATTAAAACAAGATAGTTTATGAATCTTAACAAATCAGTGACTATCCATAGATGCATATTTTCATATCAATTTTTAGCTATACAATTGAAAGAGGAGAAACAACTTAAATAACCCGTTATATAAGTCATTCCAAAGTCAATCTGAACAAAAAGCCACAAAACCGAAGTGGAATGTAACCATGACTTCTCAGTACAGAAGCTAACAAAAAGAAGAAGACATCCAAGCAGTGTTTCCAGGGTCAAGAATTTTATTACCCTGAACGTCCCTTGTGCGCATGCTTGCTTCTACGCTAAATGATAACGGTACTGTTCTTAATTCCTAAACATTAAATATTTAATATTTTAGATTTTAACATTTGGAAAACATAATAAATTAACCGTAGTGAAAAATTATTGACGCACAATTATTTGTATTAATTTACCAAATTAATTATTTGTTGTTATAATTTTTCAAGCAGATTATGCTACAACAACATTGAATTAATCAAATTCAAACAGTTTATATTGACAGTAATTTAGGCAAGAAAAAGATTTACCAATAATTTAGTATAACATAATCGGGCAAGATACAACGTGTCAATATTTTCCTAATTTACATACTGTAAGAATTTATTTACCTATTGGCATTTTAACTTTGTCATTTTCAATAACCGGGAAAAGTACCGTTGTCATTTAGCGTAGAAGCAACCATGCGCACAAGGGACGTCCAGGGTAATAAAATTCTTGACGCCTGGAAACACTGCATCCAAGTGACAAAAAATGAATAAAAACATACTTCACACTTTCAATATTGATTATACCAATCTATAAGATATTAAACGTAACAATCACTATGTGTAATTGTCGACAATGACAGATGCAATACATCAAAGGACATCATTACAGATGCATATATAGATCATATTTCCATTAAGGGTACTTCAAGAACATACTGTATCAAACTGGGCCATTAATTTAAAATTTTATGTACAGACACACCCATTCATACCAACTCTGTTCTCATCACCTTAAATAGAACTTGATCTGTGACAAAGTTATTCTTTTTAAAATGTCTATTCCAGAAAGAGTCAAAAAAATTAAAGAAAACTCAAAACGTGATTGCAAAGGCAGGCTATTTTGAGTAGATTTACACAGCGCCATCTTTAGCTGTGAGAAAACTAAAAGCAGAGTCCGCTGAAAATTCAGTTTTGCACTTATTAATACTCTACCTGATCTTAGTGAGCTTTGCTCTTTGCTGGTGGAAGCGCTTCCCAGCCTATTTCCAAAATGGGACGTTTTATTCAGATATTCTTCACGCTTCTTCGCTTCCCTCTAAAAAAAATAATTACAGCCACCGACTACAATAAAGCGACAGAAACCACCTCCTGCATTTTCTTTTCGTAATTTTCAGCATCCTGCTTGTACTCATCCTGCAGCTTCTGGGCGGCAGCTTGCTGCGCAGCAAACCGTACAGCTGCTAGATCCGGATCTGCAAATCCACATTTCATTACTAAACAAACGAATCAATGCGCTCACTTTTGTGGTATTTGGCAGCATATTCCTTATTGGCTTTCTTCTCCAGATACTTGTCGATAGAAGGCTGCGCTTTCCTGTACAAGTAAACAGCAATAGCGGCCACAACCAGCAAGTGCCATCCGTAATTCTCCAGCAAATCTGTGACTGTAAATGAATGAGCAGTTGCGAACATTATGACACAGCAAAAATGAATTTTGTTGTGCATCATATCAGGGAGTTCTTGATTTAAATGCTCTTACATGAAAAATTCCAGCTGCTGGAGCGGAAGTTTTGAACTTCCATTTTGGTGTAATAGCTACACGACAAATAAAATTAACAATTTTGTAAATAGTAGACTTATTGTTTATAGTAAATAATAAGCTTACGTGTAACAAATTAATACAATTTAACAGTAGTAGAGGGACAGTTCTTGCAGATGCATTGTTGCCATATCTATAAAAGCAATTTATTAAATAAGTTATTACTACTAATTTATATTATTTAAAACATTTTTAGGTAAATTTTAAGTATTTTACCTGTCATGTTAATTTTATTAGCACTAATTATTATCTCTTAAAATTAGTTTCTATAAGATCTTTAAACAACTTGGCAACACCGCTATAGTTTGACGATTTATATACAATGCTAGGTTCCGTTTTGAGGTTATTAAAGTTTTCTTGAATGGAATTGTAAAATTAGGTAGTTAAGAAGTTGGCCTATTTCGTACTATTTGATCTCTTCGATTTTTTTTTATTTCCCTAGCTGTATATCATGGATGTCGATCATGAGACAGAAAAAGCAGATTCGCTTGAACCTCATCAAAGCAACAAACTTATTAATACGTTTAAGAAGCCCGTGCTGATAGGAAAAATCGGACGGCTGCCGCGTAAGCTAGCAACGCTGAAAGCAAATTCAGACGATAATGAAGCACCTGCGCTTGAAGATCAAAACATTCCTAAAGCAGATGATAATGGAGCACTTGTGCAGTCTGAATTGGCAACCAACAGTTTTGACAGTAAGCATTGGTTATTGAATATTACAAGGCCTGATCTTGTCTTTTCAGCAAGTCTGTCTCAAGCTCCTGCGCAACAGCTGGCTGAAAATCCGGCTCAGTTACCTTATAAAGAGCCAAGTTGGTCGGGATTACCATGTACAAGCAGTAAGAAGTATTGTCTTGAAATTTTGAAGTCTGGCACAATTATCGATCAAATAGATCTCATGAGAAAGTCTTTTTGGGTGTTTGGGCGCTCACCTAATTGTGAGATTTGTATGGCACACCCTACAATTTCAAGGTCCATAAGATTCTAAACATCTTCATTAGGAAATAATCGAAAGATTGTGTTGTAGGTATCATGCAGTTTTACAATACAGGCACGAAGGAACCAAGGAGAATCCACGTGGTTTTTACATTTATGATTTGAACAGTACCCATGGCACATTTCTAAACAAGGGCCAACTCAAACCTAGAGTATATGCTCCAGTTAAGGTTCGATTTAAATGTTTTATTTACTTTTTATACAAACATTTAATAGAAAAGAAATAAGTAGGTTATTAAGATTCGTCCTTCTTATTGCCATAATTTCCTTTTCCAATTTCATTTAAAGTCGCTACAGTCTCCGACATTGTACACTCAAAATTTTTATTCTGGTAACACTCTTGATCATTTTCGACTTTCTTGGCTCTCTCTCTTACTAAATTCAGCTTTCTTTGGATCTCCTCCATCTGAGAATGCAGCTCCTCGATGTTTTTATCTGACGTTTGGAGGCAGTCGCCGAAACTTTGATCCTTACCTTTCAGCATGTCGTTCTGATACATAAATTTAATATTCTCAATTTGATTTTTTGTCGACCTTAAGAAAGCAACACTGTTGTTGATCCTGGTGCGTAAAGTATTGAATTTTTCTTCCATAAGTGCGTCCTTCTGTTTTACGTCATTTTTCAGTTCGGAGGTTATCCTCACCAAATCCTGAATTTTTCTGGTAGATTTGAAATTGTCGAAATCTGAAGATTCCTCTTCCGGATCTGACATCGCTGGCCTGATTGGAAGTTTGGATGTCTTCACCTTATATTTTTGAATGGAACCTGCGGAGGGTAAATGGATACTTAGTTTCTTCTTCGCATCATTAGTTGATTTGGATTCATTTGAATTCGACGAATTCATTTTTTAAGAGCATACTAAATTTGTCAAATTAAATCCTAATTTATTAATGAACTTTTGTTTGAACTTACCCACTTGATATATGTTAAATTACGGTTGTTTGATCAATACACCTTGATGTTGCAGGTTGGCCACATGATCAAGTTGGGCTTTAGCACACGTTCGTATGTCTTAATGGGACCAGAAGAGGATGCAGAAGAAGAGTCAGCACTCAGCGTTTCTGAACTGAAACAACAAAGGGCGGAGAAATTGTTGCAGAAGGAATTGGCAGAGAAAGAAGCCTTGATTGAGGCTGAAAAACAGAAAGAAGAGCAGCAAAGGCGAGATGAGGAGAGAGGAATCGATTGGGGGTTAGGAGAGGACGCTGATGAAGAGACCGATTTGTCAGAAAATCCCTACGCACAGACCAACAATGAGGAATTGTACATTGATGATCCAAAGAAAGCCCTGCGAGGATTCATGGAGCGTGAGGGCCATCATTTTGAGTATGACTGCACAGAGCAAGGCTTTGGGCAATTTTTGTGTAAGGTGGAGTTGCCTTTGGATGATGATCATGGGCGGCCGATTGTGGCAGAGGTGCTGCATAAGGGCAAAAAGAAGGAGGCTGTTGTGCAGTGTGCTTTAGAGGCTTGCCGAATTTTGGACCGATATGGTGTGCTTCGGAAAGCAACTCATGGTAAATCGAAATGCTGTATTTTTACTTTTATACCTCAAACTTATACGTTTCAGAATCTCGCAAGCGAAAAGCAAAAAATTGGGAAGAAGATGACTATTACGACAGTGATGATGACATCTTTTTGGATCGCACTGGTTCCATTGAGAAGAAACGTGAAAAAAGAATGCAAGCTAAGATTCCCCAACAACCAGAAACCTATCAGAGATTGGTAAGCTTCATTTCGTACTTTTCTACCTTGTCAATGAATTTTCTAAGTTTTACCCCACTTTTCAGTTGGAAAAAGAGAAAAATATAAGAGACAAGATAGCAAACATAGAGCAACAACTTTCTGCGGCTAAATCTGACAAATCGGAGGAACACGCAAGTACAGAAGAAGATACACTGGATTCATTTATGAAAAAATTAAAACAGTCAAAGTTGGACAAGCAAACAATAAGCAAGTTGAAGTCTGAGCTTACTGTCCTTAGAACTGAACATGTCAATGTTGTGAAGCTTGCTAATCTAGCGAAGCCAGCAGACTTGCCACCACTTGTTATAAATAAAAATGTTGGTGAACAACAGGGACGCGGAGAAAACTCAAAATCAAAAACTTTTCCTGTCTTTGGGAAACGATCTAAGCTGAAAGTACAACTACCTTCAAAACCCATGGTTGAAAAACCAAGTGAACAAGCAGATCAAGATATAGAAGAAGATGATGATGATGCTGATAATAATGAAAATGATAAAACAACAGAAAATGTTGAATCAGGCCATTCAAAATTAAGTGCAGAACAGAAACAAAAAATACCTGATGGTTCTTCCGAAAAAATACTTAAGAACAAGCCCAAATACATTAAACTATACTTAAAAGTCATGGAAATGAGAAAGTTTTTAAGGAGCAGAAAGTGCTCTTCGGCATTAGAAAGGTATGTAACTGAGATGGACATAGTATTGCAGAGACTTGAAGATTTACTTGAAGATGAAGGCAGAATTGAAACAGACAAAAAAACCATAATGGCTAAGAAGCATAAGATGCACAAAGTATTTAATGATTTTCTGAATACCCAAGAAGACCAGCATCTGGTTTATATCACTAAAGAGTTCCAAAGGCTCTGGGACGATATTCAAGAAATAGAGGAAAAGCAGCACGAAATATTTAGTAAGGTTAAAGTGCAGTACATGAAGATCCAGTTGTTATATAAAGACTACATGAGCCACATCGAAGAGTCTAAGAATAGGCAACAAAGCTGCGGTGAAAACAAGCTCGCCAATGAGGCCATGTCTGATGACGACGATGAAAAAGACGACCATCTCCTTACTCAGGAAGAATTAGAGAAACGCAAGAAAAAGAACCAAAAGCGACTGCAGCAGAGGAAGGAGCGAGCCGAAATGGAAAAACAAAAGGGCTATGCGGAAGATTCCCAGAAAGAGGATTATAACATGTGGGTGCCTCCTGCTAACCAGACTGGTGATGGGAGGACAACCCTCAACGAAAAATATGGTTATTAATTATTTTGATAAATTGTACAAAATCATTTTTATTGTTAATCTCCACTTTATGTGGGTAGATACGTTTTCACATGTAATTCAGGTCTGCAAAAATTTTTATTTTAACAGTATGTTGTGAACTTGTGGGTTAATAATAGAGATCTATAAGGTTTTGAAATATTTTCATCTTATGGACCAAGGTCTTTATGACATCATCTTCATCAATTATTTATAAATAAATTATATTTATTATTGAAATAATTACTTAAGACAATTTTTCTACGAGAAAGGGAATTATTACATCATTTCATATTGATGATTATCAGCACAAGCTAGGCATAGAAGTATATGTGTCTTATAATTGTATCTTATGCGGTAGCTTTTTTTATATTACCTACAAAGCCTTTCAGCTTATTTTAAAACTTTAGCCACCCTAGTTAGATGGTAGATGATTGCTACATGTGTGAGTCATATAAGAGTAAGAATCATTATGAAATGCATTATGCAAGGTCCAGGTTGATAGTCTTTTTCAAAGTGCTGGTCATTAAATTACATGTCTGACAATCCTGAAAGATGCACTTGAACATATTTGACATTGTCTTCCTCTTCTTTTAAAACGGTTTCTGCATATTTCCGATGATGAAGTAAGATTCAAATTGTATAAAAAGCATAATTAATGTATATTTTGTTGGGCTTCCAAATATTAGGCAACAATATCGAGTTCCGACATCAAAGATGTTAATCTGTCTAAATGTGGACGACTGTAGGAGGAGTATGTGCTTTATATTTACTGCAGCATTTAACTCGTCCTAAACTGAATCGATTTTCCATACATGTTTCTACTTTGAGCTGTAATTTTCAGTAGTCTTGTAAACTATTATGAAAACTTGTTTTGCTGACGTTACCCCCTCCCCTGCATGATAAAATATCATTGATACTCTTGATACATATTTAAAATTTAATTCATTGTTGCATAATTATGTAGTGAAATGCTTGAATTTAAGCAAATTATTTATGTAAAATGATGAATGTGTTATCATTCTAGGTAGGAAACGTTTGTATTGAATACTGAATGACTCAAAAACATTTATTTGAATATAAATGCAAGCAAAAACAAGAGTCGACTACTAATTGATCTATTAGTAGCATAACCAGAACTGTGCGTTAACTTCATGGTTTCCAATCGGAATTGGCGTGTATCACAACTTTGATGGCATTCCCTTCTCCGGTTCTTGAAGTATGAAAAGCTTTCAAAGTGTCTTCCATTTTGTAGTGATGTGTGATAAGAGGCTTAACGTTAACCCTCCCAGTAGTAACCAAGTCTAGTGCTGTAGGGTAGCTAACAAACAAAACTGTCATTTATGCTGTTGTCAAACTAAAGTAAATTCTTACTCATTGGCGTAACGGAATACTCCTCTGATATCCACTTCCCTCGTCAAGGCGGCAGCGAGAGGGAGATGCATTTCAAATTTTCCCATGCCGATTAGGACAGCAACACCACCGAGTCTGGTCGCCTATTATAGCTTTTATTAAGATGACTTATAAAAATTGGAAATTGGTTACCTGAAGTGCAACGCGTACGGCCAGTTCGGCCCCAGTGCAGTCCATACTTATCGTAGGTTCGCACCCTAGGGTATCTATGATCTTCTTTACAACAGCTTCCTCTTTGTCACTTGTCTGTATAAGAACGGTATGATCTGCTCCAAGAGCTTTAGCTACTTTCAGCCTCGATTCAACAATATCTGCAACAGATCGCATTCTCAGTTTACCTGTCCAAGTATAACTGGAAAGGCTAACCTGTAATGATTACTTTCGAAGCTCCGAACGCCTTGGCAGCCAGCAAAGTAACAAGGCCAATGGGGCCTGCTCCCAGGATCAAAACGACCGAACCTATCGCAACGCCTCCTCGCTTGCAAGCGTGGACGCCCACCGAGAGAGGCTCCAGAAGAGCGCCCTCTTCCAAAGAGACGTGATCGGGTAACCTACGATTTAAAATGCGTTAAACGGCCTGGTGTTGCTGATGCAGCTCACTTGAAGCAGAAGTCGGCGGCGTGAACGTAGTAGCGCGCCAGATTTCCATCGAAGGGGGGCGTGGCGCAGAACGTCAGGTCTGGGCACAAGTTGTAGCGGCCCTCCTTGCAGAAGCTACACTTGCGGCAGCTTACGCCAGGTTCGATGGCCACCCGGTCACCTTCGCAAATGTTGCCGCTTTGTATTACATTTATTTGCTAGGTTTTGATTGTTACCTGGCTTGAGGTGCTTAACGTTTTTCCCCACTTTGGCGACTGTACCGGAAGCTTCATGTCCTGAAATAAAAGTGTGACTGACGTGAAGATTCCTGCATTCTTGACGCTGCTATGCTAGGCTAGGGTCATCGTCCGATGAAGGTGAGCAAATTGCATCAATACTTGATCTATACTAAGTGACTGATGCAATAGTTTTTGTAGGAGAAAAAATGAATACCAAGAATGGCAATATAAATAGAAGATAAATTGATGCACATAACAGACAACAGAACAAAGAAAAGATGGAAGAAGACTTACATTTTGACATAATTGAATAATGGATTAATTAAATTGAAAGAAACAAGATGAATAAGATATCCCAAATGCTAACTTTGTTCTTATGAAAAAAGGAATCTAAAGAAATAAATTATAAGCAACCTCCAACCAGTTACGCATCCACTATTGTTGTCTTATTAGATTCCTCCATCTGCAAAGTAGGTTGTTGATGTCTTTTTTATGGATAAAAATTATGCGCATGGATTTTCTAATTTGATTTGGATGCTCACTATCTCGTTGTCATATAAGCAAGGAAATAAGAGCGGGAGTACAAAAAACAGCGAAAAACAAATGACCAATTGGGTGTTCCTTCATTAACATTGTACTTCTATGTGGAATTATATAAGAAGTTATCGACATGACATTCAGTTTTTGAACTTGTAATTAAAGTCCCGTTTAGGTCAAAGATAGGATTTTGAAATGACATTACGTTGTTGTACTGATATAAACACTTGCAACAATTTCACTGATTAATGCCTAACAACTTTCTTCAGATAAGACAGTTTTGTTGCTTTATCTATATGTAAATGCCGCGCGATTTTTAACCCGCATGATAAAAACAAAACAAATGGGGAGGGAGAGAGGGTAGAGAAGAGATAATTTTCTAGTAGAGCAGTTCTAGCTTGTCCTATGCGAACTTCCTGGGAGGTTCAAGGAGATCTGAAGAAATACTTTTTTATTCAAAGATGCAAGCTACATCCTGGATCATTAATAAGGTACCTGTAGACACAAACGGGGGCGCTTTCGAAATTTTGTTGTGGTGATGTTGACTCGAATATTAACTCGTATGGCTTCCGAAAATTACTGAGGGTGCTGAACTGCGCGTAAAGATCCTCAACGATTCCAGCAATTGTTTCATTTGGAGGTTGTCTGGGAGATTGATAGGAGTGTGAGTCTTGCAAATTCTTGGTTTGAGCCTTCATGAGGTTGAAATTTTTCCTCACCTTCGTATGCGAATTATGCACGTGAGTGAATTCTGGTAGTAACATCGCCTGAGTGGATGAAAACCAAATTTTAAAGAATATTTTTGGTGGAAAATTTTGGAGAACAATGACCATAATCCAATCAATGGAAACATAATCATCCTGTTCTGTTGAAGGCGTAGAACAGTAAATCTCTTGTCCCCAAAAGTGATACTTTCAATACATGTCTATAGAGGGTTAAAAATGATAGACATAAAATATCAAAAATGGTAACAAATGACTTACTGCACACCCTAGAAAAAGAGAGCAAAACTAACCTTTAGAGTGTTGACTGTTAAAATGTTTAGAGTCTGCTCAATAATGAGGGCTATGAAGTAACCGATGACAGGATCTTCAGTATTGAATTGGACAAGCGACTATTTATTCCAATATATCAGATATTTATGAGACAACACTTATGAAAATAAGACTGTCCTGTCTCTCATATGGTTTCACTCTACTTGACTATTTGAATACTAAATACAAATTTATGAAGCAACCAACTACGGTAGCCAGAATTATCTAATTGCATTAAAAAAAATTAGTCCTGCATAGAAAAGGTGACACGTCATATGTTTATAATGAGTATTGTGTCACCGTTACGAAAAGCCCGTTTTGCTCTACTGGACCATGAAAAACAAAGCATTGAGAGGGTTTCTAATCGGCTAAGCAACGGATGTCACTAGCAAGCAATTGTTATCTAACTTTATGTAAACAAAATAATCAGTCCTGCTTTGAAACGGTGACATTCTGACCTCTTACACCAGACTCACGTCAGCCGAACTTGAGCAACGAATCGCAAAAACTAGAATGGTCTTTCATATGACTTCGTCCTACCGGAGTATCACATTTTCTTTATAAATAGAACATTAATTTTGAGCTTGGGCAAGGCGTTTAATTGGCCATTGTTGCCGGCTAATCGAATTACATTCATTGGCCCATTAAAGAGCACTTGTAAGCAAACACTTAACTCTTTTCAATCGAGTGTTAGAGCATAACTCTTAAAACCTAACATCCACAACAACTTACTAAATCGTCCTCACCTATAATCATGGGCTTATCAACGATGTATGGCCCAATGCGGCCCTCGACCAAGTAGTGCACGTCCGACCCGCAAATTCCAACCACCTCCATTTGCAGCAGGACCTCTGCAATTTGCATCGACTTACAACAGGTGATTTTTAAATAAAGAATAGCTTACGGTCATCCTCGGGGTTGGGGATAGGGCGCTGCTCCTGTAAGCCAGGGCAATTTATTAGTTACAGTCGGCGGTTGACAAAAACTCACCAGCCGCAAGTCGTTGATGCCGTACAGGACAGCGGCGAGGTTGTCGCTTTTCGGGGGGGCCATTTGTGCGCTCTGGTCGTTCCCGCTCGCTCACCGGCAGAATGAGACCTGAAAGCTGATGCTTGCTTTAATAGTCGCAGATTTAAAAACTGAACTATCTCAGTCAGGCTGACCTTCACAATTAGTGATAAGGTCAATGGCAATAGCGCGGCTTGTTACCGGCGCTCGAGATACCGAAAAGACACGTGAGCACGTGATAGCATTTTAGAGGGATTTTAATTGAGAAATAAAAAAACAATTCTTAAAGTACTTACATTATTATGCCATGACTTAGTAAGGTCAGCCTTGTAATTCATTATCGCACAGCAACGGTTTCGCATAATGACTACTAAGTTTTTAGGGTAAGAAGCGAGTGCCCTATCTCCCTAATTCGTTGGAATCACTTTTTGGTGTCTTTGAGATAGGGAAAATCGTGACTCCTAACCAACTTATTGATTTTATTTTGTTTTATCTGTTCTACACAGTCTTTTAAAACTTTTAAAACAGTGTTTTAAAATTTTTGTCGCGTTTTTTCACGCAATCATACTTTTCCATGTATAACTGTGGGCTTCTATATGGAGTCTGGTGGTCATAAACCCCATTTTAATATCCTTTATCGAGATTACTTGTTTTTTTCTCTTCTATGCCTTTTGTTTCCTTACTTTATCCACTTTGGCACAAAATCACGAGATCTGTATAAGTAACATGCTGCTGCTGCATTAACCATTTGCGAACCTTTGGGTTGGTGATACAGGAACACCACTTCAAATTTCTTTAAAAAACATTACCATTACAAAACAGCAAATGAGCTTCCAGAAATTCATTTGTTTATGACACGCGTGTACAAACATCCCATTCGTCTGAATAGCGTTTTTTACCCAAGAACTCAAGCAGTCTTTTATAGAGAGATCTCAGACCTATCAGTACAACCATAATGATGCATAAAACGAACATTCTTAATATAAAAAATGTTATCTCCCTTCTAATGCCACAATTATGTAGGGAAGATAAGCGTTCTGTAGAAAGTTTCAACCAATCAACTGTAACTAGTTCTAACTATACGCGATTTAGATGTGATGTAAATGAACACGTAATTTATTTTTCCAATGTTTGCCAAAGATGAGATATTTTCGTAATCAGGTCTTCAAAAATTGTGACTACGGCTGTTACTTGGATCATTACCACGGAGAAGGTTTATACACAGATTAACACATTTTTTCTTCCCATTCTTCTCTGTTACAAAATAGAACTCTCTCCTTCAATATAATCACTTTCGTACTCATTCTTCCATTCCCCAATTCCACATCTTTCCCATTAAATTTGCTTCGTTGTGCGTTCTATTAATCATCAACCTTCTTTCGTGTTGTTCGGCTGTCCATGCGCACCCAGAAGCTATGAAACTGAAGTTATGGAAACGACGAAATGTACTGGATAAAAAAGAGGTAAACGATATGTCAATCCTTAAGATCTCATCGATTTGTCCGAACATTGGGCTCGTCTTCCAAGAATTATAATACAAAATGGCTTGATAGTCACATGGGGCATCTATTGTAGATTTTACTGAATTTTTATCTGCCCAGCAATAATTTCTACGCGATCAGATGGAGTCATCATCAATGGTCGCATATAGTGTCCACTCCTTTAAATACTGCATACTCAAAAGGTTCTTTTTAAATCTGTTCCTATTTGGTTGTTGGAGTAGTGGTATTCACCATTACCTGCTTATACAGGTCAGCTAATAATCTAATTCAAAATGGCGCATGAAGTAAACGCAGACTCTTCGTTACATTGCGACATTTTTCCATTTTACGTCCCTTTGGACGATTGTTCATGTTCAAAATTCAAAAATGCTTGAACTTACCCCCAAAGAGAGATTTAAATTATCCCTTTCTAGGCTGTATACTAAGGGTGATAGTGGGGGCTATTGCTAACGTCATTACGCTTGTTATATTTTTGCAATTTTCACAATTTGAGAGAGTAACAAAAAGACGTATTTTATTGTGACAAATAAATACTTTCTGAAGTTGTATAAGTACAAAATTAATTTCAACAGCGATGGCGGTTTCCACTCCTAAAATGAGAACAAAGTTGGACTGACTGATGACGTCAGCAGTCATCTACAGCAAACTATGTGACATTAGTACCAAGCTGAACGTCATCGCAGCAGTTCTCCACCATTACTATGCTCACAACTACAAAGATTAATGTGCGTTATATGTGGTATATGGAATGTCTATTCTAGTAGGTAGATTAAAAGAGCGTAAACAAGTTATTTGAACTTTTGTATACCTCAAGAATAAGGAACGCAAAATTTTAAAATTCTTAGCTATTTCTGAAATGTACAAGATTGATGACCAACCAGCTGGACCAACAAACAGGCATTCGAAAAAGGGAACTGTTCATAAATAGACCTAAGATAATCCTTCTCCAAAATCATCGTATGGTTGGTTGTACGGTTGTTAGGCCGTGGTCGGAGTTTAGAAACTCTTGGCGTTTCGTCTACAATTGGGGCGGACATTTTCAGAGGAAGATCTTCTAAAAGAGAACCAACGACCAACCTTCGCATTTATCTTCTCCGGAACTTGATTACGCTTCTGATTGGCTGTAGTGGTAGAGATGTCTATGTTTTTCCATTGCCCTATTATTTTATTGTCTAAGACTAATTCAAGCAACATCATTGCGTTGAAGACTCATGATAAAACAATTAGGTAATTGTCATTACTTTTCTGAAACCCTAGCCTCTCTATTTCTTTATACCTCTTCCTGATGGACCATCTGGCCAATATTGCCTTCGAACTTAGCTCGTGCTTTGCTTCACCAATTTCTTATGGTGCCATCGTTCCTGGCATTTGAAACTGCCCAGCAAATTCCAGCTCTTCAAAACCTATATTTCCTTTTCCATCAGTGTCCTGTTGATATTTCGTATTATTGGTTGTAAAGTAAATCTTGGTAGTGTCTCTTCCATCTTTCCATAATATTTTCTTCCCCTAATATTATTTCTTGTTTTCAACATTTTATAAAAGTGTTTCCAAATTCTTCCCAACTCTCTTTATTTGCCTTATTTGTTATGACTTATATACTGAGTAACTTTCCTTGGTTTTGCATTTCAAATATTTTTTCCTTTTTATTTTTTAGTTTTACTCGATCGTCGACTTGTTCATTTCACCATTTTGTCAGTTTCTTGTTTTCGTTAAATATTACCGTTCCACATACTTCTTTGGTCAAATTAAAATTATTTCCTTGAATACCCTCCATAGTTGCTCTACATTTCTATTTTCTTTCTTTGCCTTTATCTCCATATTATACTTAAAATTTTCCTTGGTATTCTTATCTGTCAGTTTATATGACATGATCGTCTCTTTAGACCTCGTCATCTTTGTTTTACTTGTGGTTGGGTCCCCTTATTGCTCTTATGTCCTTGATTTCTTTCTTGTGTGGTTCATTTATTAAGACAACTTTTTCCGATTTTTCTTTTCTGTGTGTCTTTGTGTTTAAAGAACGAATTTACCTTGATTAAATTATTTTGGAACATGTTCCTTTCCTCTCTTCTCTACTTTGCTAAATCACCTGATAATGTATCTAGTCTTAGTATCTTTAAATACTTCATCTTTGATTTTTTCTATGGTTGCACATCCATTCTCAATTCTTTCAGTATTTTGCTCAGCTTGTTTTTAACTTCTCTTTGTCTAAATTTCTCTTTCCATTATTTTCATTTGATTCTTTCGCCTCTCTATTACTTCTATGAGTTGTTTACTTTCCTTCTGTGGTTTGGTCACTTGTCTGTTATAATGGTTTCTGCTAACATTTTCTGTATTTGTTCTTATTGTTTCTTTTGATCATTACACAATTATTTTCCTTATTCCTCGCCTCTTCATGTTAATTTTTTTTGTTCTTTGCTGATTATTTACTTCCCTTTCTTTTATACATATTCGCTTTTATTTGATCGATTTCTAGCAATTCCAAGAGATCTACCTGTCTTTTTATTTTTGTAAAATATTCCTGCTTCTTCCTGTCTTTTCCTTTGGCTGTCCGTTGAGGATGTCTCGGCGTTCGTCAGCTGGTAAAAAATATTGAACAAACTACTAATGTTAAAGGAAGGTGTGGCTGTGCTTATAAATATAAGCACAGCCAGACCGTAGTGTAAAAGCAAGCATGCGCACAAGGGACGTCCAGGGTAATAAAATTCTTGACGCCTGGAAACATTGATTCGCCACATTGACTCAAGAACTGCCGCCTAGAGACTATCAAAAGCGTCGAGTGCAATAACGCAATATTGGAACTTTATGTCAAGTGTGCGCGTTTCTCAGAAAAACTTATGAGCAATGGGGCCTATTTTGACTTATTTGGGTATGTTAATAAGCAAGACTACTGTATCTGGGGGAAAAAATTATTATCATGATAGAGAACTCTAGCTCGTCAAACTGAAGAACATAAAAAATATGGGTTTCAGCAAGATGTTGCAACGAGAAAAACGATGGCCATACTGAGAACAACGCTTTCAGGACGTTTAATCTCCTGTTTTAGCGTTACAGTTTGGCTCCTCAGACCATCAGATTTCACTGTCTCTGACTTTTCTGTGGGAAAATCTTAAGAGTGAGGTTTACGCTACCAAACCAAACACAACTGATGAACTCAAAAACTCAAAAGCTATTCAAAGCATATCATACGGTGTCTGTAAAAAGGTGATGAATAATGCGATTCAAAAATACAATTTCATGCTTTAAATAAACAATTAAGTATAAAAATATTAGTTTTATTTTAGACGAAAAATGTTTAAAACAACTCATTAGTTATATATTGCCCACCATGTAGATAGGTATGCTATTAATTTGTATAAACTCTCAAGGTACTATCAGCCTTTTTATATCTCTACTTGTTATGATAATGTAAAGATATTGAAGAGTACACATGTTGTGATGAGTACCATACAATAAATTCACATAATGCGCGATATATTGGTTGCAATCCTGGGTATCCTTATCTAATCATCGCAGAAAATTCAAGTTTACTTACAGCATTGCTTTTTCATACTACATTGTTAATGACGAAGTAAAGAATGCATTCAATGTTGTTATATATTTGGCCATTTATGGTAGCACATATTGTAAATGGTACACTCTATTAATCATCTCTAAAGTTCATATGTAGTGGCCTGAAATATAAAAATTAACACTAGATGGTGACTGCTTTGAGTGTGGCTGCATGGTACTATTACTTTGACTTCATCAACCATCACAATCCGTTCCTTTCTACAGCAAAAGCGTTCTATATTTATATACTCTTTATTATAACATTGACATATAGAGCGCAATGGTTTGTTTAATCCTTGTTTCTTTTATATTAATATATTTCTTAAAATGTACACTAATAGTGATCTCAGATGTGATTAAATTCGTTAATAAGAACTTATAAAGCCAAAAACCTTGGTCTGAAATTACTCCTTGCCAGCTGATTTCTTACCACTATTGATTATTCCTGTTACCCAGAAACATACAATAATTCAGGAGTGGTCCAACTAAATTACACAAAGCTATAAAATTGTCTAGGTGTATTATTACAAAAGATTTTGACCAAAGAAAAGTGGTAGCAATGCCTTTGAAGTTCTTAGATCTCTTAACACTGATTACGAAGACACTGAAGTACCTGCACTGATAGTGTGTGCAGCCATAAATGGCCGTATATACATGTTTTGTGTCATTAAAAAGATAACGATAGCACTCAGGATCACAATCAAAAGTGTTACATTTATCACCAATCATAAAGCAGAAGCGGAATGTTCTACGACAAATAGAAAATGTATAACATAATGCAGTTTGAAAATGACTGACCTGGCATGCAAGTTGATATGGTACTTCATCATCACTCTTCAATATATTGTGTAGTTTGGATTATCACAATGACAAGAGATACAAAAAAGCTGCCACTACTTTGAGTTTAGGTGGTAAAAGCTTTATGTACAAATTTACTTCTCTTTCAGTAAAGGTTTTAGTTAGTAAAGTCAGTTTGATTAGATCACAAATTCTGCTAATTCCAATTTCAGTATATTATGCATTTAGAATGTTATCAGAGTTGTGGATATCTTACCACAGGTTCGTTATATCTGTGTACTAAAAATCCACCATTAACCTATTTCAGCAATTTAATTTTTGTATCGAGTATATTATAACCGTAACTAACAACAGCCGATTGTTAAGAGGTAAAAAACACTACCAATTAAAAACAAAAGCGCATATAAGCATTTGCTTCTAAGCAATGGTAAATAGTTATGTATACATTTGCACCTTGATTTTATTGTGTACTTGCAATTTTTGAAACATGTTTTTTATTAGTAACATGGATTTACTTACAAATTCAGCAATTACAACTAAACTCGTTTTTATTTATAAAGTCAAATATCAAATGATACTGCAGACAGATTTGTGGTTTTACTTAAGAGGTTATGTCTTAATTTGTACATGGGGGGTAACTGACCTATGTGAAATCATTAGTTTTAGATTAATATAATGATAAATACACGATTATAATACTTTATTTAATAACTGATTTATAGATAACAAATACTATACACGGCTACAAACTTCTGCACGAAAACTATCACATTAAAGACAGCAGCAAGAATATTAGATATCTGACACTGCACGGATACTGATGATCAAACTCTAAAGCGTAATTGAAGATATCACCAACAAAATTCACTAATAATTGCTTACATTTTAGGCTTAGAGCACTAATGGTTTAGTAAGGTTTCCCTATCGGGCAGTTGCCGCACCTTCATGCTGCCATCTGCTCCGCATGAAAGCAGGCGCCCGCAGGAGTCTATGTGGAGCTGAGTTACTCCATGACCTATGTTTTTAAAGATATTGCTGCGTGCGTGTTCGGCTGGCAAGGATAGAAGTAGTGTAGGGACAGCGACACCCCATATCTATAACAAAAAATTATTTTATGTATCAGCTAATCATTTTATTATTTACCTTAATTTCTCCATCAGCTGAGCCTGTAGCAAAATATTCCTCGTGAGGCTCAATAGTTATGCACTTCACAGCGCTTTCATGCGCCTGGAACCTGTGGCGAATGGCTCGCACCCGGATGTCAATGACACACACATCGCCCTTTTTCCCAGTAGAGATCAGCACCTGGTGCTGAGGAGCATAGACAAGACTGGTGGCCCCTTGCTCATGACACGTGAATGAAGACACCAAAGATTTTCCATGCGGCAATATCGAGTCCCAAATGGAGACATTTTTGCTTTCTGAGCTGTGACCAGCTGCAAAAGCATTTCGGTTATCGACGCTCAATTTCGCTGCAATTCTTACCTGTAGCTAACAAGCTGCAGGAACCCAAGAAAACGAAATCGCTTATACCCTTGCTGTGGCACTGATGTGTCTATCAAAGCAAAAAATCACTAAAAAGTAGTGGAGAGAAGTTTTAGAAGCTTACAAAGAATGGTCGGGTGGCATTGGCTGTCAGACCAACTTGCCACAAACTAAGATTGCCGTCAGAATCGGCCACGCCGAATTTGTTGCCGTGTTGAGAAAATCTAACGCGCGTGACTTTGGCGTATGTGCCCGGGGGTCTAGGAATTGCTACAGGCTGCGAGTGGCCCCACTCCCATAGCTGAACTGAACCATCTTGGCCGCCTGTCAGGTCTAACAATACAAAATTGTATTAAAACATTTTTAATTACAACAATATTAGCACTTACATAGTGGCAGCAACGGATGAGAACAAATTCTTCGGATTCCATCAACTTTGTGCTTCAGAACCTATCAGAAGTTGACCTTGTTAATTGTATATCTAAGATTCCATTAAGTACCATGCTTAAAAATAACTAAGTACACTTATGACTATGGGGCGATTAAATAATCCAACATTCATGATGTTGATATATGAGACTGATAAAATAGTAGCACTAAAGAGTAACAAACATGGGCAGCCTTCTTGAACTATAAATTTTTCATTATGTAGCATTAAATTAATTTTCATAATCAGAACTCTAAGTTTGAAGGCACATCTGATTAATAGAGTACAGCTACGGCTAAAACACTAATATTATTAACTTTGAAATAAAAATCAACACAAGTTACATAAACTGCATTGCAGAGCCTATATCCTCATGATCAGCACAGCAAACCAACAGATCATAGCATAAACAAGTCACATAAGAGTCAGTCGATGTGAAAGCTACCTGCTACTGCACAAGCTACAAGGCCGTAACTACAAGCGAGTCAGCACAGTTAGACCAGCAAGCAGTAAGAGAGCAGTGTTAGAGACGAACCGGCCGAAGCATGTGAGCCGACCGTAGCAGCACGAGGCGGACAAAGTTCGGATCATGACATCCCGGAAAATTTAATCCTTTCAGCTACAGATACATCCACACGCTTTAGCATCAGAATAAATTCAACTGTTTAACAAGGAACCACTGTTGTCAAACTGCTATTATGATTCTGGTGTGACAACAGCGGCACAATCATATCACTATTTGAATTTGTAATAAAACTAATTATAATATTTTTAAGAAGTGAAAAGTTTCAATGAGATTTGGATATTAACATCAAGCTACTCACCAAACTAGTGCCCCGTCCACTTTGACCGGCTAGTCCAGATCCTGGGCTGCCCGGTTGCGGATCTTTAGCTTTGTCTCCCACACTTTGTATCACAAGGAAGGGTGGAATAGTCGAATCAGGCACATCTTGCTTGAGATTCAGAATGTCTAGCTCACATTCATCTTCAAGCCACGTGGGCAGCTCTAGCAGTAAGGAAATATCCATTTCTTGCAGCTCGCGAGGAGTTGCTATGACGATCAAACCAGGATTTACCTTTGAGTAATAATCCTGTCGTCATAAAGGTAGTTGTACAACTGTAGTCCAGGTTACATACCTGATTCAAACTGAAAGCAGCTATCGAATCCTGCTCTTTGTGAATGATTCGTACCGGCTCAATGGCAGGTTCTGGGTGGGGCAGCTCATCGATTGCTGTGATCGAGCGGCGCTTCCCAAATACTGCTCTTATAAATATGTCTTGCACAGTTTCTTGACGCACCAAATAGGCCCACAATCGGCGAACGGCGCTTGCTGCGCTTTTGTTAACAAAAGGAGTGTTGTGTGGTTCCAACAGTTGTCTAAAGCTAAGAAATTATAGTAAACCATTTAAATTTCGTAAGTTATTCTTTACCTATACTTCTGTAGAGGTGGTCCACTAATGTTCTCAATGAAACATCCTGGAATGTATTCAGGAGGAGCCTGCCTGCTGTCCAGCTCCTTTCTAAGGGAGCCCTGCCACTTGGTGAGGCGGCGCAGAGTGCTATGCATCAGTGGGCTCGCAACCGGCAGCTCTGTCATTTCAAGCCCTGCCACCTACAATTTTGAATTATTTTAAAACTAAAACAAATCGAACTTGTTTACCCCAAAAAAATCGGTGAGCCTGGCTTGCACGATGCGCAGTATGGCCAGTTTCAGTACAACCCAGGAGTAGGAATTAGGATCGGAGTGCTCATTGTTGTTGACCGTGGCAACAGGTGGAGCATCAAAGACGTCTTCTTCCTCGCTTTCAGAATCACTGGAGACGTCATCGCAATCTGGGCCAGCATCAGGCTGCAAAAAATTTCTTATTTTTATCAAATTTAGAACTTTATTTTTTTCGTTATAGAAATTTCTTGAATTACTACGCTGTTAACAGTTTTGAAAATGTTCAAAATTACACCACTCCTAAACGTGCACTTTTATTGCATATGTGACGATTTCTTAAAGTCTACTGCTGTTACCTTTGTAAGCAAATAAGCCAACATGCTCATTTCCGGTGGTACAAACTGTTCCCGATATGTAGCTTTGTCTTCTTTCATAGTAATGGGCTGCTGACCCAATAGCTTACAGTTGAGCTTGACACGCTGCTTGTTGAGCCACATGGCAGGCCCACTTCCTTCTTCAGTAGGGGTATTTTGGGCGCTCTGCTGCTGATTAAGTGAAGAACTGGCTACACTCGCCGTGCGCAGAAGTTTCTTCGTACCTCCCCCAAACAAACTATTCAGAATAAAAATTTCAGTCACCAAACCCAGTCGTCAATGCAATTACGTACCGGCCCCAAGTCTCCTGTGTGAAAATGTGTCCTGTGACGTGGAACAGAATGACACAGTCTAAAGTACAGAGCCCATACAGGAGTAAAGCAAGGTATGTTGCAGTGAATGCTTCGCACAAAACAACCGTCAGCCTGGGTGTATCCTCATCTTTTTCCCGGGCAAGGAGCGCCCGCAAGCTGGTTACACCTGGCCATTTGGCAGGCAAAGTGTGAATTTGTTGGCTTTCATTTATGGATCCTCTCCTGCGACGGCCAACCAAATGCGAAACGCAATTATCCTAAAAAGCATTACATTTTTTGCTGTCATGATTAATTATAGTTATTACCTGAGTATCTTGAAGGTTGCTTTTAAATGTGTCTGAATCACAAAGAGACTGATAAATGCATGCAGAGAGAGCGACTGCTAGGTCTCGCAAAACTAACAGCTGACTCTGTGATGTGTTTGGCTGAGATAAATCCACCATCTAAAATAACATCCTACGTAATTTAATCCACTCTTATGAATTGATAACAATTATTTACTGTTTGCAACATGTCATGAGTAAGGCTTTGCAAATATCGAACAGGATCTGCAATAACAGTTTTGCTGCTCGCAACACTAGCAGCAAGCAGCGGGAGACTGGTGGGAAAAGGCAAAGGACTCAACAACTGCTGCTGAGTTTTTTCTTGCTGAAGTTCCTGCAGAAGTAGTACCAGCTCCATGCGAACTGATGCTAAGCCTCCAGTTGCTCCATGTAAAGAGCAGTAGCTCAAAAGAGTTCTAAGTAATGTTTCATTTGCTGTAAAAAGTTGGTGAATTAAAATAGGTTTAGATTCTATTTTTATCATGTACCTCGCAACCACCGTTTCCTATTAGCAGCTCTCATAACTTTAGCTTCAAAATCCAATTTTTCTTGAATCAAAATTTCATGCAGTGTCGGTCTAGGGTTAACATTTTCAGGAATATCAGCTTCTGCTGTAAGATCCAAGTCTACATCTGCAGTCTGATCCGATGGTGTATAGTTGCACAACTCTCGCAAAGCTTCAACTTCCTTCTCCAACCAAATATATAACTGATACCGCAACTGGCCACCTATAATTAATACCAAGGTTAGTAATTTCTCAATAACTATAATAAAAAACACCGATCAGTACAACACAGTATTATAGCACTGCAATTTACAGCAAATATATTATTTTATTAAGCACACAAATTATCTCCCAACTCGTGCTTACTGTTTTCTGTAGTGTTGATACAGTGTTGGGTACACCTAAACCGTTTTAATTCTGTAAATAAATAGATCACTTGTTTAAATGCTAATAAACCGCTTTTTAACTTTTCTTAATGATTCACAGAGAATTTAAATGTCTGAGTAAAATAATATTAATACAAACCATCTACTTCAAAGCCTGTTGCTAGGGTAGAAAGTTCCTCCATCAAAATCTTCAAGCAAGCAACAAATTTCAGCTGTTGGGCCATAATGTCTATCTGTTCGTGCTCGACTGCATCCTCTTCCTCTTCTTGTTCAACAGGATCATCGGGCTGCTTTCCCCCTATGTTCATCTTCAAGCCATCATCAGATTCTTCAGAATCTTTTTCTTCATCGTCAGACCATTTTAGTTCAAAGTCGTCTGTTTTAACAGAGAAGTCAGATGTTCCGCCCCAATTAAAATCTTCTACCTTTTGACTCAGTTGGGGCTTGCTGTCCCAGGAAATTATGCCGGTGTTTATTTGTGCCTCGGACTTGTCCTCCTTTGGTGAAATTACTAAAATATGCAAAAATTAATCTTTGCGCTTTGGAAGCCATTGAAGTACCTGGTGTTGATTGTTGCTTGGCAGGATCAGTAACAACATACGGCAATTTTGATAAAACTTCCAGAGCTAAAGCAGGGCAACCAGCTCTAAAATGTCCATGGGCTGTGGTAAAGTACAACTGTCGTTCTAATGGGGTTATCGAGTCTTCCACGACAACCTTAATAAAAAAAAAAAGTTATTGTATCAACAAAATGAAAAGATTAAATAAAGCTACACCTGTTTTCCACTGGACAACCAAAGCTTCTTCTGCCCTGAACTGGCCATGTGCTGTCTAACAAGAAGAGGATGAGTTCTTAAATAAACATAAAAATTGAAAACGTTAGGATCAGCTTGGTTTGTCTCTCTGGAGTCATCTTCATGAGCCTGGTGTTGTGTGCCAGCGTTCCCTACTAGAAGAGTACTTAATGCTGCTTGGTGTTCCTTCAACGTCCATAAAGCCATGGACCGCAGGAACGGATCTGGATGAGCTTGAGTCATGTCTTGATTGTTGCCTGAAATAGACAATACTATATGATCATATTAATCATTAAATAAAGATTTACCTTCTGCATCACAACCCAGAATTTCTTCATATAAGAGTCTTTTTAGGCTAGCGCCATCTCCTTCATATAAACGTACCACGACAATAGCCAATTGAAGGTCACGTAATTTATTCAGTACCACCTACAGGCACAAACAATTTAGGTTGATAAAAACAATAACTAGCCACACATACTTCAACAGCATCCCGTAAATTTCCTGCCAGCAAAAAGAATGCAGCTGCATGTTCAAATCTCTGCTTTCCAAGCAGAGCATACGCGTTTTTAAGAGCAGCCTTCCTCCAGCGGTCTTCTGAGAAATCATTTGCAAAAAATTGTGTCATCTTCTGATCATTCTTTGATCTGTTCAATTAAATAATATAAACTTTCAATATTAGAATAAAGTAAAATTCTCTAACCTGTACAGACCCCACAGCAAGCTCTTTTTATTCATAGCAAGGTAATATAGAGCAGCATCCATTGGATCCTGCTTTACTTTATATGCTGCTTTTGCAAGCACCTGCACACACTGTCGCAAAAGGACAAGACCACGAATCCACCACCCCACACCAAGCTCACGCAACACAGGCCAAGTCGGTTCACCCTTTCCATAGCTGGGGATGAGGTTGAGTAATTCTTCTTGAGTTTCAGAATGGTAAGCCCAAGCAAGATTATTAGTGCCAACGCCCTGTTTCTGGAATTGAGCCCGTTGAGCAAGAGGTAGACATCTAAAAGTATAGAAATGTGTTTTGCCAAAAATATATGCCATAATTGCTCTTACCGTAGCAAATAACTGTAATGTTTCATAGCAAGAAGGAAGCGTAAACCACAATCATCAAGCGAGTCCACTATGACTTCATCTGGCTGGCCCACTACATTTTCCTTAGCCATTGCTGATTTTGCAGCATCGATTGCAAATCGTTCAGCAAGATCTGTATTACATGTTGATACAGTATCAGCAAGAGCAAGCAAGTGCATTTGATCTAAACTGGAAAGACCAGGCAAATGGGTGTGTGTTAGCATTCGGGAAAGCATGCGCCCTGCAAAAATTTAACAATTAATTACAAATAACAAAATATTTATTGTGTACCTTGTTTTGGTGTAAAATGAGCAAGACCCATAACTCGTTCAGAAGGTCGTCGTTCATGCCTAGGAACTTCTTGATCTTCTAGCAACGTATCTAATGACTCCTCCATAGTCATATTACTATCGAACAGCTCATTATAATCCTTTTTTTCTTCCTTTGTCACTGTAATAATGTAAAATTAAAAAAACATTTTATCAAATAACATCAATTATTACCTGTAGATTCTTTGTCAGCAGCTAGCAATGTCCATAATGGTAATGGCGGAATATTAGTTATTTCAGCATAATCTAAAGTTATCTCACTAATGCTTGCTCTATGTTCTGGACTTCCAGCAGGATAGCTAACGGAAAGTGTGCGTGCTCTGGCCCACCCTTGCATATCCTCAGAGTTATCCTGATTTCCCCCAATACACTTAACCAGATGTGTCAAAATGGCCTTCACCCAACGAATCTTGCCCGAATTTAAAAGTTCCATTAACTGCTTGGGGTGGTATTGGGGCAAAACAGGGCATGCAATACGTGATGCCTCAAAAAGACCATAATCAGGCATGTAATCGGGGTTGCACTCTTTAGAGGCTCTCTTGCGATCTAAAATTTGCAAATTCACAGAACTGATGCGACCTAACGTAGGCACTGCCGCTAGTTTCCGTTGGTTTTCCTGAGTTAGGTGCGGATATCTATATCCCGTACATTTTTACTATCAGTTTCTGCATTGTCCATCATTTGTACAGATGTGGTCTGGGGACGCCACTGGGTATAAACGTGCATTTCAGAGTCCATTCCTACTATCAACAGGCCATCTCTGACCCAGCTAATTTGCATAGGAAGAGCAGGTAGACCATCTGCAGTTTGCAGCTCAATTTTACGTAACGTCATCCATTTGAAATCATCTACAAACAACGGCTGTGCTAAGGAGCTGGCTTTTCTTAAGATTGGGCGGTTGGTATTCATAGATTCTTTCATGGCTTTAACATTCGCTTGAGCTAAGTCTGATGATAATGGCGTGTATAGCATGATCTTGTTGCCACAGGCTACCGTAAGTATATGTGAACCATCCTCGTTTGATACCCAATCAAGTTGCACAATGTGCTTTTGTGTAATTGGGCAAATATTGCCAATTTCAGAGATAGATTTCCGTAAAGTTTGTAAAGTGCTAAAACTGGGCACCGCAAGCAAAGTTGGCTTTATATTGCTTTCAGCTGCAGATGTTTGTCTTTCATCATTACTGAATGTATGGAGAACCTCATTAATTCGTTGTTTTTTCTTTAGCGTTTTTGAATCATACAAATAGCTCAAATCTAGATGTCGATCAACAGTAATTCGAGGTAAGTGAATATTTTTTAGATGTATTATATCTTCCAAGACCCATTCTGTGCCACCCGTCGACTCACATTCATAAATAGCTACACATAAATTAATATATCTAAAAAAAAATTAATAACAAACTTCTAACACTAAAAAATAATACAGATCAACTTACCTTGAATCATGATCATTTTTGCTTGGCCTAGTAAAACTCTTTCCATATTTGTAAGCACAAGCTAGCCGTCCTGAATAAGCAACACTGACATTCAACAACTGTCCATCAATTTCTATAGCGGATTCTTTAACCATGCTCCATTCCATCCAAATTTTTCCTGTATCAATAACATCACCATCTTCTTCCAGAAGCAAATGTTTCGCAGCTTTTACCTCTGAAGCATTATGAGAGACGGTCCAAAACCTTATTGTTCCGTCATTGCAAGCAGTCACAAAGCAATAGGGAGCTAAACAAGCTGGATAGATGGATGCGGAGCTCAGATGACCAGCTGCAGGTGTAGCATGTACTATTTCAACTCCATCAGGCAATGGCAAAATCTGTTTCACCTCTTTGTGTGTAGAAATATTAATGTGTGGCGTAACTTTGGTTTGTTTCAAATGTAAAGACTCCAAACTGTTTTTTCTAGAGAGATCATTCTCATCTTGAACTAAATTACAGTCTGGGACATACATTTGACTTCCTGTTAGAGATAATTCAGCCTCATTAGAAGCTATAGTCATTTTCCACATGTGTACAATCGTATTCTGATCTGTGCAATCCAATAAAACAATGTAAAATGGTTGTTCAAATACATAGTTCTGTTGCAAATCCACCATAGCATCATGTTCGGTGAAGTTGATAGGATTGCTACGCTCTCCGGTGATCAACTGCTCTTGGTACACGTGCAAGAACGTGGTATTTTGCCACTTAATAGCTTCTGAAATGGTTTCAAGCTGAATTATGCAGCCAGGGCGAGCTGTGCTTTGCTGTGATACTATGTTGATCTTTTCTAATAAACTCTCTTCATTTATCGATGATACATCTGAAGTCAGGCTCTCTGTGGAGTCTCTTAGTCTATTTTCTTTGCAGGAAATATCAGCCAGGAGTGTCCGTGCGTCGATTACAGCCTGATAGACCCGCAAACAGTGCCCATCAGATGCAACAAAGCAAGCGCTAGGTGAGTTTGAGAGGTTTCCTAGAGTACTAGAAGGAAGCAATGTGGGAATCCAAGCCACAACACTAAAAGCTGATGGTTCTGGTGAGGTTATGCGAGCTAACTCGCAAATTCCTCCAGACTTTGAAAGAGGCCCCACTGCATCTACTCGCCATAGAATCAGTTCACTGCAATAACCCTATAAAAAAGCAGAACAATATAAAAGAAATAAATCATAAAATAATATACAGTACTACCTTTGTATTATGATCTTTATTTTGGTCAATGATGTTATGGTGACTTGTGGTGAGGAGAAGAGGCAAAACAGGGTGACAAGTGATGTCATTGACTCGGTATCTATGTCCAGATGCCCTACTTTTGTGTCCAATACTTAGAACTTGACTAAACTTGCTTTTATCTGCAAACGTCAGTTGCCACAAATTCAATGTTCCATTGTCGTGTTTTGTGACAAGAAATATAACCGGGCAGGATTCCTTGGGCTCCTCTGAATGCTTCTGCACCTTCAAATAATAGACAAATTAACAAGTTACCCAGTTTTTATAACTCACTTCTTCATTTTCTTTGCTTTCATCTTCTTCCTTAACAGCCGGTAGGCTGGTACCATTCAGCATATCTTTCCCAATTTCTTTATCCTTAACTACCTCTTTCACCAAATGTTTCAGACATGTAGCAATGCTGTACAAGCTAACAGTGGTGGACATACTCAGAGAATCTCCCAAGGGAAATGCAGAGGGGATTCGTGTAGAAAATGACACTTGTGCTTGACGAAATGAACCTGGATGGTACTCATCAAGCCATTCGACAACCCTGTAAAATTTGTATAAGAACAGATTCTACATGTGCGGACACATAATATAGAACCAAATTAGAAAGCTGCCATCTACAGGATGAATACTGAAGAGAAGATCGGGACTGTGATGCCAGTCCCGCAGAAGAGATTCAATGCGAGCATCCAAGCCATCAGGGCCTCCCGTTTCCATAAGTGGCTCTTCTGGACCTTCTTCTGAATCCGGGTGCTCCACAACTCGTCTAATACACGTATTCAATTAAGTGACTGTAATTAACTTGAAACGTATATCAGTATACCTAGTAAGTTCTTCCAAAAGTGATTCGGCTTGCATACTAAAATGCATTTCTTTGTTATTCAACCAATGCAGCACAAATGCAGGGCGAGGGCTGCAAAATGAAATGCTTGGAACCAAAGGTATGTCAGTTTCTGCATTAACGGATGCTGCTAGATGGAAATGCAGACCGGGAGTCACTCCTGCAAAAGATTTTTATGTCACATGGGTATTATTTGACTTAAGAGAGTATTACCAGTGCCTCGATATCCATAAGAATGAAAATCATGGACACTGTAAGTAGAGGGAAGAGTTGGTATTGGAGTTGAGGAGCCACCAATACCTTGAGTATGCTGTTTGGCATGTCGCCTTATATGGAAACAAGTTCTAAAGGAAAATAAAGTTTAACATATTTGTATAAGATAAATATTTATATTTCTGCAAGACAAAAGCTACTGCAAGGCAGCTCTAATCAAAAGTATTTTTATAAGTTAAGTAATATATCATGTGTTAGATATTAGAAAAAAATACTTAACAAAAATTACTTCTGATTAGAGTCATTAAATAATAAAATATGTATTTACAACACTGTCTATGCATTGGCTTGTAACAATAAATGCTTACAACCATCAACGACAACAAATTACCATGCTTGCTTATACGCCAAAAATTGCAACAAGACCAAAGAGTGTAATAGCCATGAGAATATACAAACATGCTGAAGTGAAGTGCTAATAAATTCATGTGCTTTGTTTCCATGCTAGCATTAGGCTGCAATCTACATTGAAGTGGCCAGTTAGCAGGCATGCAAATGAGCCTGGAGGTCCACTCAACCAAGCGTACCGACCAATATCTTACTTCATGTGTTTCAAGCGCTGCATAAACCGATGTTTATGACGATGAGTCCTAAACTTAGGGTGGTTTGCCTGGGGATCTAACTGAGATAAATTGACTAACCCATCCTCCGGCAGCACTGTCTCCACCCACAGCCTGCATATATTGTCCTTGCATGACGTGACCAGCATGTTGGACACCGACCCTCTGCAAAGCAATTGCAGCAATTTTGAACTGTTCAAACAACTCTGCGGTTTTTACTTTGGCATGTACTTGCTGGTGGTTCTCCATGACAGGTGAGTGACCGCACGAGGGTGCGCAATGTACACAAAGCTGTATTCCAATTCGGTTGGGCCTTCTGTGCTCCTTGATGTAAATAAAACTACAAACAAAGTGTAACTCAACATACATGATTCAAACAAATCAGTTTTTGGAATAAAATTTTATTATCTATATTGATATTGAATTAGAGTTTGCAATACAATTTTTTGAGTCTTGAAACTTTTGGCAATTTTTTCCCCCTACAAGAGTTATTCAATAGAAATCAAATAAAAAAAGTGATCGTCTAAATATCCATTTGAAAAACTCATATTCATTTAAACAATAAAGTGCAAATTACACTGAGATGAACGAATGCATGTACTTCTGTTTCAATATAATATTTATGCCTTATGATAATGCTGTCCATCTTTTGTAGCTGTCTTGCCATGGTTTCCTTAGTTTTCTTGCCAACTCCCTTTATTTATCCATGTAAGTTGAAATCTGCCTTTTTGCTCTTTGAAACAAGTTATGCAAGAATATGCATCGCTTTTGTTAAAATAACTGCTTGCAAACTCTAAGTTACAGCGCAGTACCACCTACCCAAGTGACAGATAGGAAATGCCCACTAAATATGGTAAATACAGAAAAATAAATGCCTGGGGCGAATTAAAACTAGGATGGGTGGTTGCAAACAAAGTCTAATCCATAATGGATGATATAAATAATAATGTCTAAGCAGATAAAAAAAAATTCTTTAATATTCGGAACAAATAAATATAAAAGATCAACAAACACAACAAATAATGCAAAGCAAAAAAAATCATAACACAAATGTTGCAAAACAAAACATGACTGAAATAATAGCAAATAATTAAAATGAAATCCACACCACCAAGCTGAATGGAAAATCTGGAACAAAAAAGGCTAGTGATATAATTTGACTAAATGCATAATTACCTAGATAATCAGCTGACCAATGATGAATTACTACTCGCAGTACGTTTGGAAAGGGGTGGGACTTTTTATTTTACAATTAAGCGAACTAAATAAAATAAATACGCGGACGAATCGTTCCACTTGGTATAGCGGTAGGCCCCGCCGCTCCTTTCCCAACGTACCGCGAGTAGTAATTCATCATTGGACAGCTTATTACATGTGATTACCAGGTAATTGTGCATTATGTCAAATTACAGCACTAGCCTTTTTTGTTCCAGATTTTCCATCCAAGGTGGTGGTAGGTTAGAACAACTGAAATTTTCTCAATGAATGTTATGGTGATAACAAACAATTTGTGTGAGATCAGAATATGGGATAAGTATTGTGATTGAGGATCACAAAGCAGGACTGTGAGGGTAAGATGGTAATATTTTTCAAGGTAAGACGCTCACATAGCAGCTTCTGCCCGATATTGGCGCCCTCACAATACAATTGACTAACGCCTTTGTTTGTCCACAGTCAATTGAGTGCTGACTTGATTGAATTGCTGGTAACAACAAGGTTGATAGTGTCTCGTTCTGTAAGGCAGGCAAAACTGCCACTCGTCTCTTTAATGGAGTCTACAATAAGGAAGATCAGAATGCAAAACTGGCCAAAAATGCATTGTGCAAGCACCAGCTTGATTAATGAAACTTAAAATGTTTATCAAATCATAAAATCAAAATAATGGTTACTAACAATGTTAATAATGATCGAATTGGATTCATTTCTGTTCAGTGATTTTTAAATCTTCAAGGTTGTCTTGCTTCTGCATCCATTCAAACGTCTCTTTAATATTTGTAAGGTCTTCTTTATCACACTGCTCACTACCACAATCAGATTTAATCACTTGTTATATAGTAGTGACTAGCAGTTCTTTGTTACAATCAAGTAATCTTACATTTAATTACTTTGTTCAACTACAATACTAACTAGTACCAAATCATTTCTTTCTTTCTGTTGTTTGATTTCGTTAGCTAATGAGTCACTAGGATGCATTTCAGTTATATGAGTAAGAATTTGTTGCAGGTTAAAGGCGTTTATGTTTTATGGAGCAAAAGTAACTGTAGCAAAAATGTTGCCTATAGTTCTTTATATAGATAAGCAATATACTAGTAATCCAAAAGTAAAAGAACATGAACATATTTTGCAAAATTATTAACTCACAAATGTTGTAGTCTGTCTTGTTTTTCTTACAAGGGGCACTTTTTCTACGATATTTTAACTTGAATAGTCTTTATAGTTGCATTGCATTTGATAGTCTAATGTGAGTTGGACCATTTCACAATTTTCAGAGTACAAGAACTTGAACATTTTTCTCAGCTAATTTCCTGGTATCTCTGATCAGTCGCTTCTTCAAGAAGAAGTCTTGTACATCTTACTTGTCAAAGAATTCGTCAACACTATGGTTATATATCTGATACACTCTAGTCTGCCCCCTCAGGTTAGATAAACTCAATCTTTTGACCCACTTTCATCCATGTATCCACAGTAGCTTCATTACCCTAAGCACTGTGGACACTTGTTCTGATCATGCTAGGCCCCATAAAATAGAGGAGTAACACTTTTATCTACATTAGTGGTCGAGGCACCGACCTTATTGCCCTTCCACATGTGTGCAAATTGCCGTGAATAGACAAAGACACTGTGTTGTATCTCCAGTTGGTAATCAGGTTCCTGGTTCATCAAAGGATAGGAAGCTCTTCACAACAGAAAAGGAAAAGAAGATTAAGAAGAAGAGAAAAACTTTCATTTACAAAATACGTCTGCTCTCTTTCATATCTAAGACAGAAATGATGATATCTCACACTCTTCACATGTTGAAGAACCCCACATCACGTACTTGGTTTCAAGTGGGATTCCAAAAAAAAAAATACAAATCGGGGACCAGTGGTAATACAAATTATTGTATAGCCATGCTGTGTTTTCTTGCTTTGTATGCTGGAGAGGAGTATTGCTGTCTTCAGAATGTTGATCTAGCGGTTGGCGGTCACCTTCAGGCCTTCCTCAAGAAGTGAGATGCTATGATCCAATAGTAATTTTTTTGAATCCACCTTCCTATCCTGGATGGAGTTCTTTTAGTGTGAAAAGAATCTCAAGAAACCAGTGCGGTCATGTATAATGTTGTTCAGCAAGGCTTGGAACTTGTTTTTTCAGTCAACAGTTGGCAGTTCCTCAAGAAAAAAGACTTGTAGTGCAGGTACTGATGCATTGCTAGACTGACTGTTGACTTATTTCTTTTGTCAAGTCAGCCCAGGATCCTGATTGATTTTCTCTTTCAATTCGCAGACGAATTCTCTTTCGATCAGATTATTTGCTGTGCCTTGATCTGTTAGCAGTTACCTTCTTCTGGTGGTTAGGTTTCTTGTATTTCTGGGCTATCATAAACTTGCGTCTTTTTGTAGCCAAACCATGTGATAATTTCTGTCAGCGACTTTTTATCATGAAGGTATTAAAGTGTACCAGATCTGCCGTCGTATTCCCGGCTCATTTTTTCGACAATCATAGACTGTTGATTATGTGAAGCTAACTTGTGTTATCTAATAGGATATTGTGCATGAACACATTCTGAAAATAATTTGTCTAAACATATAATTCTTTGATATGAAAAAAGAGTAACATAGTAAAAGCAAAATACAGAACTGCAAAAGAAATATTTGAAGGCAGGGGAAAGGAGAACAAAACCGAAAAAGTTCTACAAACTCCAACAGGTCTTTAGACAGTGCAAAACAAAGTTCCATCCAAAACTATAGAGCTGATGAAGAAGCAAATACAAATGCTCAAATACAATCACAACCTATTTCAAATTTCCATTTTCCCTACACGGAGCAATTTACTTAAACAAATGAAAATAGAATAGGTGAGCTATAAGACACAGAACAAAATTTTTAATATTGGGCGTCAATAATGATTTTGAAAAGTTTAAAGTGTGGAAGGATGAAAGGAAATGTAAACAAAATAGTGAAGAGAAATAATAAAAGCAATAATTTTTTTTGGACTATTCCAAAAATTTGTGTGGACCACTTAGAACCAAGAATTATAATGTATTCTTTTCAAGTGCTGTGTGTCTTGTTTATGTCCTTTTTTAATTTTTAGTATAGAAGGCATAGTGGTACTGTTAGATCATGTCCATTACAGGAGAAAAGAGTACAGAGGTACAGATAAGTTTACTATCCGTTTAAGCAAATATAATTTTCAATAAAAATTGGCCTACACATAAGTTTGAATGGAGTTGTATGGGTAAAGTCAACAATAATTTCAATTGCATTAGTTCCTAGTATGGTTATTTAACAAATCCCACAAGTTCGCATAGAAAAAGAAAAAATCCAAATTTAAACCTCATTGAAAGAGGCCTTTAAATATATATATATAAATCATGCCCCAACCTAAATTTCCTATATAATACATCAAAACTAATCTCTTCTATATCTAGTCCAACTAGTGGGTACAGTCTGTGACTGCAACTTAAAATCCCACATTAAAAACTTTAGTCTGTTCGCAGATTCTGGGGGAGGCATGAAACTAGCTAAATATAAACAAAACAAACAAAGCAACTTATTACTATGGATTATTTGTAACTGATGCGTAGCTATTTGACTTGGACAATAAAGCTAGAAACATCAAGTAGGACAAAATCGGTTTAGCAGAAACACAAAGAAAAGGTGAAAATTTCATTACAATCAGGAAATGTGCTGTTATGCCAAGGAACGAGGCATCGGATTTCTAGTCTGCAAAACACTCGTTAGGAATCACTCTATGAAGACAAGTGCAAGAAATGTTATAAAATGTGACCATGACCTGATTATCTAAAACCTAGAAAAAGCATTCAGACATATAGAACATATGAAAGAAGATCTAAATAAAATGTCTTAGCATTTAACTACTGCAATGGTAAAACGTAGATCTATCCTAATACCAAACATTACCAAAAAAATAAGTAGTAAACTTTAATCAATTGAGAAGAAGTACCTTAGACCTGTAATAGGCATTACAAAAAGAAACAGAATGAGAAACCCTGATGTGAGAGAACAATTGCAAGTAGAACTGCTAACAACAACTATAAAAAGAAATCAACTTAAATGGTTTGGTCATTTAGCGAGAATGAAAGGAAGCCAACAAGTAAAACTAATATGGAAACAATGCAGAATAAACAAGGCGGATATAAAACTGAGAAAGGCAACTTTCGAAAGTGAAGCAAGTTATGCATGTGAACTTGTGACCCCGTATCTCGGGTCAAATGAGAGCTACAGGTCTGAAATACCGAGCTAAGGTATCTACTGATCAAATATCAAGTGAATCAGTCAAGTAGTTCCAGAGATATCGTGTCGACAGATGGAACAGACAGGATCGTGACCACATTAACTTTCGCCTATGCCGTACAGGCTTTTGAAAGTTAACAAAGGAACAGAATGGCCAGAACATAGAAAAATGTAGTAGCAGAAAACCTGAGGGAACAGAAAACAAATTGGAGAGAAGCAAAGAAAAAGACAAAAAATAAAAAGGAATGGGCAACATTTATATACAAATAATATTTAAATGAAATGTACTTATTGCTAAAATGTACTACCTTGACACCAATGGTACAAGGTTTTTGATTAACAAATAAATAATAAAAACGGTAGATGACATGGCAAATAGAAAAAAATAATCTAGCAAAATAACCACAGAAACTAAATTAAAAATAGGAAAAAGATGACAAGGTAAATACAGAACTGAAGAATATAGCAAAACAAAAGAAATGAATATAGAATAAGCAGAAAAGATATATAAACAGCGTTTGAGAGACAAGTAAAAGAAATGATTGAAAATAATAGAAATATGAAATAATGGCGAGGCTCTACACCCCACATGGGAGCACAGCCTGCAAACTGAGAGATTAAAGCTCTCATATGTTCGCTCTTTCTCTCTCTGCCCGATCATCACGCACCATCTCTGATCCGGGGTGATGTGGCAAGCACCACGCCTTAGCCAACTGTCATTATTACCCCTTGTTCGAGTGAACACAGGTACAGAATTATTTTCAGTGACTGAGTAGGCCACCCGCCAGCAATCAGAGAACACCGGGAATGAATCTGGGTCCGTCAGCATCGCAGCCCGCCCCTTAACTATGGAACCATGCTGGGTTCAAAAAAACAAAATGCTTAGAGAAAATTGGAAAACAAAAAATCATGCTAATTAAAAACCATGAAAGGGAAACACTATACAGTTCTCATATCAAAAACAGCAAACAAAAAACCAAAATCCAAAAATAATGATTATTGAATCAGGGAAGATACTACAAATAACATATACAGCTCCGTTATACCTTTTTGTTTCTTCTATTTTCACTCTTAATAGATGATCACAAGTGTTAAACCCTTTTTGGAACGGTGCCTTTACTGATACTCTCCCAATTTCTGTGTTAATCTGTTTGTAATAATTTTTGTTAGAATCTTATGTATGTGGGACAATAAACTGATTGGGTGGTAATTTTCTAATCTAGTTAATCTCCCCTCTTGAAGAGTAAGGAATGATTCTACATTCTCAAAATGCTCCCTTCTTTAGGCATTCGTTGAATAGAATCTTTAATACATGGAGTAGAATGTCTTCTGCCTCTTTTATCATTTCTATTATTGTGTCTTCTCCCAGGATCTTGTTAATTTTTATTGTGGGTAAGGCATATATTTATAATTATGAAAAAGTGTTCAACTCAAGAAAATATTGGACCATAATGAAAGAACTTGACGCCCATATAGAGTATCACTACACTATACTAGCAAGCAACATCAATGGTAGAAGTATATAAAAAAAAATATGACCATCTCTGTTCAAAAACAGACTGTTTGCACTGGCTTTCGAATGAGTCTTTAAGCAAATAGAATGGACAAAAAAGGAATCAACATAAATGGAGAGCGTCTAAATCATCTTAGATGCAGATAATACTCTCAATATGAACAAAACAAAGATAATGACCCGTGAAGGATCAGAAATAACATACATGCCTAGGACAAATGATATTAATAAGATAAAGAAAACAAACAAATAAAAAGAAGAAGAAGATTGGGTTGAACAGTGTTCACAAAATTAAAGCAAATATTGTAAAAAAAGAAGATCCCCCAGCATCTTAGAATAAAAATTTTGATATGTGTGCCCTCTCTGTCATGACCCATAGCTCACAAATTGGACAATCACAAAACAAATAACAAAAAGACTGCAAGTTACAGAGCAAGCCATGGAATGACTAAATGTTAAGGAATACAATAAGAGACAAAAATAGAAACAAGTGGATCTGCAATAAAACAAAAGTTGAAATGGAGTGTCGCCAGTCATGTTGTATGAGCAAAAGACAACAGATGGAGTGCCAAGATAATACAATGGAAACCGTGGTTGGGAAAAGAAACTAAGGAAGACCAGTAACAAGATGGATTGATGACATCAAGAAAGGCTCTGGTCTACAGTAGTTTAACGTAATCAAAATAGAGATGGAACGCTTGTACTCAAAATTGGGTGCAAGAAGGCTAGAGAAGAAGAAAATATGTAAAACTAAAAAGAAAAACCCAAAGCAAAATTTGGAGCAAAACTGTGATTTTTCCAGTCAGTGTTACAAATGTGACAATGATAAATGCTACCGTTCAATTGCATGTTTCAGTGTAATTCTGCGCCCCAGATTTGGACTAGTTGGTCTACTAATTCATCCATCTTACAAATGTCACTGCCGCCACCTAAGTGACGACGTAATAATCAATCTATCATAAAATACAAACATAAGAGCAGTTGATTACATAATCGACAAAATAACTTACAGTGCTTATTTTCATACCAAATCTTGACAAGCCGGTCGTTTTCGCCAGATGTAGCAAAAAGTGTGCCATCAGGACTGAACGCAAGATGCTGAACTGGTGTTGCAGTGTTAGCCCTCCAAACGCACTGCCAAGAAGCCTGCTCTTGTTCTTGTTCTACGATATAAAATTTGAAAATAATCCAACTTTAAAAAGTTTAAATACCTTGTTGTTTGTCACGCTCTTCTTGGTCTGCATCAGCAGAGCTTTCTCCACCTAGAGTAAAAGTCACCGGCGCTTCCTCCTCGACTTCCTGCGGCTTCAAGTGCCACAGCTGCACCGTATCACCGGCAGTTAGCAAGCGTGTCCCTTCCAGGTTCCAGCTCAGGGCCCGGACCGGTGTTTCTGTCTTTAAGGTGCCTGTTTGCACCCAACGGTAGTCCAAACCCTAAGCAGTTACACAATTAGATCTCACTCATTACTAATATGCTTTACATACATGGGCTGAATTATTATGTATAAGAGGTGTAGGCTCGTAAATGCATACTGTGGTGTCGTAAGCGGCTGCAATTTTGCCAGTGTCGCTGGAGCAATCGAGGGAGCTAATGCGGATGTAGTCGTGAACTGCGCCAGGTATTATTTGCACCCGCTCGAAGGTCGACGCCAGAATAACTATGTTGCAGCCGGCAGCATATGCCTGTTGGAGTAATTCGCCGTTGCAGTGTAATTCGTAGCCGAACTCAAGAACCTACCGTGAAGGCAACTCCTTCGACGCTGCCAACGGCAAAGCACTTGTCACCTGCATTGCAGGCCCCGCTCACTATTTGGTGCAAATTCATTATTACTTCCACTGCACTACTTAATAATGAGCATTAGAATAAACGCTGTGCGTTATCATCTTAAAGGACGAACTAATCGTCACTAATAAACGTCAAATTGACACCAACTGCTAGGTTTAAATCAGCTGACGGAAATGCGATCAATACAGAAACTATCATCAAATTATACAGTAGATAACAAATCTTAGCTTAATTGAATTAAAATATTACTGAATTTTAAAGAAAATATTAAAAAACTTTTTTGGATTAGATAAATTTACTAGACGTTATAGTTATATTAATGCAGTGTCTATAAAGACTAAAACCACTTAGAAAAGGAGGGAAATTTAAATGAAATTTATTCTGAAAAGCAAATGGCCTACATGGTAATGATGGATGCGATTAAGCTGTAGCAACTGAAATTATTTTATAATAAATTTGAAAGAAGCGGGATTTGCTACAAAGATATAACTCGGCAGCACTTTCCTTTGTGATAAGATAATACATCCTGTTGGTAAAGCCCAGCCTATTTGTCCGCCGCTATCTTGCATACTCATTACATCCGCGGAGTGAAGATGTCGCAAATTAAAACGCTTCTGAGGCAAATCGAAAATTTAAGCGCCGACCGATTAGCGGACGCGCTGGTGATGGTGAGTACTTATTAATTCATCGCACCTACGCGGCCTGGGCATCGTTATTCATTGCCACTCGAAATTTCAGAACGGATACGAACAGTGTGTAGGAGTGATACGGGCAAAGAACATCGACGGCGAAGAATTTCTGGTGAGTGCATCTGCAGTGATGGGCGCTAACTTGCCTTAATTAAACCTTCGGTTTATTTATAGAAGCTTACAGAATTTCAAATATCGCTCTGGCGCCTCCCTTCCCCTCACCAACGAAGACTATGGAGTTTCATCCAGCAAATAAGGAGAGATCCCACTCATTTCATTATAGGCACGTCGGGCGCGCGGATGACATCACCGAAAGAACCCATGGTCAATAAACCCCAGGTCGCTGAGAGGCCGACGAGTGTTACGCACAAGCTGCAAGCTGCTCAGATAAAAGGCCGCAACGAAACGAACTTTTCCACATTGAGCAAGAAGGAGAGCAGTCTACTAAAGAATAAATTGGAGCAGGTTCTTAATAGGGGGGACTCGGATGATTTGCCGAACAGTTCTTTCATTCATAGCCAAAGGCAACCGCAACTACCACCAAAGCCCGACCATTTGAAAAAGCTGTCCATGAAGACTGATGACTTTCACCAAACGGTAGAAGACCCACCTGATGATACCAACGACGGCTATTTGTCCCCTATAAAAGTAGACCCAAATAAAGCGAACAAAGATGCCGAGGCGCATCCCGCGACTGTTACGAAAAGTTACTCGTTCTTAAACAAGTTCAGGAAAAATGGCTTCGATAACTTGGAAGTGAGGCCAGAAGTTATCGAGAACAAGTACGAAGACTCGCCCAAAACAGTTCAAAGCAGGCCACTGCCCCCCATTCCTGTATTTACAGTTCAACAGGGTGATGCTTTAACTGATGATATCGAGTTTGAGACAGATGATGAAGATTTCGGCGTATACGCTCCAGTCATCGATGACGACAAGCCTCCTGTGGTGAACGAAAAGAGATCTCCGATCGTTCCAAGGCAACAGCCGGACGGAGCTAACGTCAGGCAAATGCCACCCAAGCCCAATTCAAACATGCTTGCTTATGAGAGCGACGAGGAGCTGGCCGAATACACTTCAGTACTGGAAGAGGATGATCACGAGCCCAGAAAGCACGCGCCGCACGGCAATACAAAACCTTCTACTTTTCACCGCCCTTTACCACCCATTCCCAAAGTCCAAAGAGATAAACAGACATCCCCTGTTGTAAACATAGGTGATTCAAATGACAAAGGAGATAAATCAGTTTGCAATAATAAATCAGCCAAGTTATCGAAGCTGCGAGCTGAACTGCCCAAGTCTCCAATGCCATTGCCAAAAGATGGCAGTAATTTACCCAAGCCTCCCCCACTTTTACCAATGTCCCCTGATATCTTAATGAGTACTATAGCAAAAGATTCTTTAGATTTCAATTTTGAAGAACCTATGAAGAATATCAAAAGCACAGAACCGGTTAAGTCCAATTTAGACAAACGAAGCGAAGCAGAATCCAAACAACCCGAAGATATAGAGGATGTGATATATACTGAAGGTGAGTACCGTTAACTTCAACTGACAAGAAATTTATTTACTCGTGTTGTAGTTGATCTTGCAATGGAGCCTAGCTACCGCGAAACGGATAGGAGCGGGGCGAAAGCCCTGCTTTCAGGGCTGGACAGCGGCGCGTTCGTGCTTCGGCCAGCAGAAAGAGCCAGTACATCTGCACGTTGTCCATCATGCACGTCAAAAAGATGTTCAACATCGGGATCAAGAAAAACAGCGACGGCACGTTCGTGTTCGACACCGCCGCCGCCGATTTCGAGCAACCCAAGTTTTACAACATCCGCGATTTCATCAACTATTACTGCAGCAACCCCCTGTACCTCTCGGGAGAGTTGGTTGTGCTCAAAAACCTACTTCCGCGGAATAAGCGTTAGCTTTGTAAGGTTTCAGAGTGTCGAAGGTAGATCTGCGTGAAGTATTAAGGACAGAAATTAATACCAAAGATAATATAGTCAGCACGGGGTCAAATTTGTACTTTTATAAATTGAATCTCTAAACATAAATGCAATATAGTTAATAAGTAGATTTATAGATCCAAATGCTCTGAAAGTTCTCTGGATCTACATATTTTGATACACATACTCCTTGGAACTGTTCTGTAATCTTGTCCGAGTTTAGATCAGTTAGTTTGGCTTCGTATGCTTATTTAAGTTTGTTATAACAATCAATTTTTTATTTGAAAGAGATTGAGTGTTATAACCAATTCACAGCGACAGTATCTTACCAGTATTTTTTTATTTTCAAAATATCTTTTTCTTATGGATTGTAATATTTCTTTGTCGATTAAAATATGATCTCAGTAACTTTTACCATTTATATGAAGTTCATACATCTCTAATCCTTCTTGGCATGTTTTCAGACGTCCGTTGCGAATAGAACAGCTACCTCTTGAAAGAGAAAACCTTTAACAAATTTTCTTGATTTCTCTTCCGGATTGTATGATACAATCTCCAAAACGCTACCTAGTGAGACGACAGTATCTGTAGTTCTATTTATGAAAATCATGTTTTTGTGTTATTGTCTCATTATAATTCATAGTAATTTGTATAATCACCTAATAGAGATCATTCTTAGGCACAACTCACTTCAGGTTGCCAAAAGTAATCTGCTATTAGTAACAAAGCTTGGCTATGTCTTAGTTGCTTTTCTTCTGCAACTGCCCTATTCTCAATGAAGTAAAACTGGCTTTCCAATTTTCTGTTCAGTTGTACCAGCCACCTACAAATCTTCTTGGTGATAACGTTTGTCCAAGAAACTAATCTCCATTCTGTTAATGTGTACATAGCACAGCCGTCTTACAAAATTCTTTGTAATTATTATCATGACCATGTACGTGAATCAAGTGAAAACTACAGAAACTCCCATGTCAAAGCATATGTTCTTGGTTGTCTATATCTAATACTTTTCTTCGTTATGTTCTATATTAGTTACAAGATTACAGTTGCAATTACTAGTCCAGGTTATGCTACCGTTCTTTCTCTCTGGTGAGCAACCAACAGATATACATCATGTTCTCAGCAACCAACCATCATATTTTCTTACTCAATTTCATCACTGGTGATGCCACTTTAGTGACATATTTAGGCATTTATAGTTGACTCTCTTCTACCAGAGCTCTAGCAATATTACAATGCAAGCAACTACTTGAACCTTGTAAAATAGTGTTGATAGCAAGTTTAGTACCTTTAGCTGCTGTAAAAAATATTTCTAGATTTTAAGGACCATTTATTGACAGGGTTGATTTCAGTTCTAATGCTGTTTTCTAATATCATCATCATCCGTCCTGTAAGTCCCAAAGAACTATAAAATAAGGAGATAAATTAGTCCAAGGTTGTCACTCTTGCACTAATTCTTCTAATATATGAGTTGGTAAAACAACCGACAGCACTTGAAGATTAAATTTTATATTATCTTCATGTGTCAGTGTCAGACTAAATACCTTCATTCACTTCTATTCAAGCTGATGCATCTAGTAGCATTAGTTCTTGCTTTAGTGGGCGAACAAAACCTGAGCATGATATTGTAGAATCAGAGAATCAAGTGGCATGTTTTAATAGGATGGTGGCCCATCTTTAGTATCAAACATCAGCTTTTGATATATGTAAGAACTGCCTTCCATTTCTCCATGAAAGCTGCAATGAGTCCAACCAAAAACTGAATTCTTCCTAGAGGTGTTCGATCAAACTGAGATTAGCGTTTTGTGAAGGCCAGTTCAGTTTTTCAACATCTATCTCTTCAAGCCACAAAATAACTTCCGCTGTGGGGACAGAATAGTTATCTTGTTGGTACAAAAAAGGTTCTTCTCTGAACCGTTGTAGGAGAGTTGAAAGCACAGAGGCGTCAAGAATTTCAAGATATACCTCAGCTTTCATTCTTCCGCCTACAGAAATTGAAGGACACGGGCTGAACCACAAAAATAGCTCCAAAACCAAACTTGAGTGTTAGCTATAAGAACTATAAGAAGCGTTCTCCTGACATTCACCAAATGTCCGTCGGATTATCAGATCATATAGCAAGATTCATCATTTCACAAAACTTGTTTATATTGTTCACAGCCCAATGGCGGTGAGCTTTGCATCATTGCAAGTAACGTGTGATTCCAATTGTGTTTATGTTGGGCTTGTTAACAGTCGTACGACTGTGACAATACATGTTTTTTCAGCTCTTGGTGCTAGCGACGATGCCAGAGCACTTAAAAATTCACAAGTGATCATTACCACAAAGAATATCTAATTTCTCATCACTAATCTCTCCAAAATTTATGTAGCCCCCTATTTTATTTCATACCTGTCGTTTCCATTTTATAATGACATAATTTTTAGTTAATTTAGCTACCTGGAGCAAAGTTAATGTTTCACAGACCGATTTGTTACAATGCCATCTAATGATCACGTTCAAAATCATTCATCTTTGCCAATTTTTTGTCTGTTTAACACAATCAAATAAAATCCTCTTCATAACCGAAATTTTGTCACAGATCTAAATTTCTACAACTTTGATGACCTGTATTATCAAACAAAATCTAGGATTAACTGTCTACAAAAAGCATGTGAAACATTTGGTAACATGTTCTAGTTCTTTCTAAGTAGGGGAGAAAAATCAGAGATTGTTGAACAATAATTGCAATACTGATATTCTTTGACAAACAAGTCATTATTCAAACAAGTTTTTTTGTTGGTGCAAAGGGTTTCGAAAGGCCACCATTCACCATTTGTAATGGTTTGATGGAGACTCTACTATGATGAAGTGATGAATATTCATTTTTGTAAAAAACTGGCCACTGCATATCAACGGAGTAAGCGTTAGTATGGCCTTATAGTTGAGGCGTGTCACTACAGACCTGGAGCTTTCTGATTGGTGAATGCCCTACTTAGTCACTAAAAATAATAAAGTATCTGCGTACACTTAAAAAAGGGCTAATAACGACAGTTGTCCAAAGCATGGTGCTTGCCACATCATGATGACTCGTATCAGAGATGATGCGCGATGACCAGGCAGTTAGGGCGAACATATGAGCCTCAACCTCTTAGTTCATAGACCGTGCTACCATAAGCTTCACCATATACCAATAAAATGTTTTAAAAATCCTATAATCACGATTTTTCTAGATGACCTTCCAACAAGACTGCACTGGTCTACAAAGCAGTCAATTCATTTCTTAAAGGTAGAGGATCAACCACCAAAACAGTCAAGTTTGAAACGACTAATATTAGAAGACTGTAGAACGGAGAGCATCATTCAACAAAGCAAGGTTGAAAGTGATATCTCGTATGACGCAAGCGAGGGAGAGACTTAGTCGGATAACAATAACAATTTTCACGGAAACCTCATATTAGTAGCCCCGACTACTACCCACCCTTTTTTTGGCTCAAAAATATATCTTAATATCGATTTTTTGAAGCAGCTTCCTAAGAGTTGCAGGAGTATTAGTCTTTAATGTTTGCCTCAACTTTATATATATTTTATACATATATAAAATAATCATAAAAATACACCTTTAAACAATATTCATTAATTATAGATTCCCATTAAAAAAAATCCACCCACATATACCCTGCATAAGAAATGACTCAAGACCAATGCGGATCATTCAAAATGTTTATTAACAATGCATGCATATTAAATGTAAGGCATATTTTACTACAATCTTGCAAGGTTTCATGTTCTTCGTTCGAACAACTATCTGCTTCTATAGTTGTTACGATGTTTCCTATCATTATGACGGCTGCGAGACCGAGAGCGCGATCGAGACCTTCTGTGCTCAAAGTGCTTCTTACTTCTATGTTGTACACCATGATCGTAGTCCCCTTTGTACCGTTTGTGACTATCTTCATATCTATCTCTGCTACGTTCTTGTCTAAAGGTACTTCTCGAATCACTCGAATAAGTACTGATGCGACTGACTATAGACGTACGCTCACCGAAGTCTGCCACAGAGCTATGGCCACTTTTCTGATAACTGTCACAACTGTGTTCGCTTCTGTCTGTATTGTTTACAGCATCCACACCTTTATCGCTATCAGGTACCAAATTGTTGCTAAATAACCAATCCACATAGTGCCCCATTTGCTTTTCAATAACTTCATGCAATATTTCTTTGTGGCTTTTATGGTTGGTGTACACAGTTTTGTATTTAATGCGACGGCGCTTTGCATCACGCTCCTGCATGCGTCGCTCAGCATAACTGGGAGATTCGTTTCCAGATTTTACTGGTTGAACCCTAAAAACGGCAATTTGTCAGTGGTTAGTAAAAAATGTAAAATGTGGACTTAACGTATTGAATTCTGGCAGCTCCGGGGGACCAATAGTGTTATCCACAGTATAGTTATATAAGGCTAGCCGTTCGTCAGGGCTGAATGTACAAATAAGGCGATCTGCAGTCTTTGGATCTGGGTCTTGACCATTCCATGCTGTACAACATAAATGATCTCGATAAAAAGTTATTGCCAAATTATGTAAATGTGAGGTTAGGTAATCATTACTATAATCGATTAGTGCAGAATCAGTTATTTGGGGAATCATTTTCAGTTTATTAATTAAAATGTTTGATTAGACTTCATTTATGTTGTGGTTCTTATTTATATATAATTTCTTCAATAAAAAGGAACTCCCTGGCTTCACAAAAAAGGATATGTAAAAAGGATATCACCTATACTAGTTAGTTTTATTGCACAAAAGAGCAAAAGTGTAAATATATAAACATTGCAATCAAAGTCACCGACACTCTTTTCTGAAACAAATGATCGACATCACGAATACTGACTAAGATGACGTTCAACTGCGCACAAAATAATTCACGAAAGACCAACCTGATTTAAAATCTGGGATGCTTCTATGGGCAGTCGATAGTATTTCCATCTTTTTATAGTGGTCTGAAAAAAAATTAAAATAGAAAATTTTGTCAGTTGATAATATTATTGCTTACCTATCGTAATGCAACTAGGCTGACCTTCAACTGACTCGGAGAGAAATTCTTCTTGTGAACTGTACCCTTCACTTCGTAATTGACACTTCTTGATGTGCTCATCAGAGCTCTTCGCATGCACTCTGTGATTTATATCTACTGAACACCTCACCAGGTGACTATCCTGAAAAAATACTTGGAAACCAAAACTTTCAAAGCCCTCAGCCAAATTACCTTCATAACTTCTTTGGCATTCCATTTAAGACAATTCAGGACCGATTGCACTTTGTCCCTCGATGAAGATATGTACTGTTCCAAGCTTTCTAGCTGCTTCAATCTGACATCCAAATTGAAATCCATTTCAACAGAACTTAGCTAAAGGGTTTGCGGCAATGCACAGTTTCGCCGACGTTAATAGTTGAAGATGAAAAGGAAAATGAAAATAAAAAACCGTTGAGGCTGTAATCTAACCTGTTTAATAGGGATTGCTTTACAAGGTTGCCAAATTATTCAAATATTATTATTTCATTAATTTACAATTAATATCCCAACATAAAATATTTAAATATTAAAGTTATATTATATAATTTATATAAACATTAAATACTCCAGATATATAGTTATAAAAATATTTAAGTAACAAAACATTTGTGTATAAACTTGGCAACATTGTTAATGTCCATAAAGCGATTGTGGATTTAGGTTAGGAAGTGCAAGTCTCAAAATTAATAAACATGTCCATTTTGCCTTCTTCAATATGCAATTTAATGAAAACCTTAGCCATTACAGAAATAAAATCGGCTCCTAAAATTCTAAGTAGCGTACGCTATAAGAAAACTGATTGGGACGGCAGGCCACTGCCTGGTTATGGTGTCAGCTTCAGACGAATCGTTCATTATCCAGAGGAGTACACGGTGAAGCCGTTGGAGGTAACAAATCTAGGAGGAAGGGATCCGGTGACTGGCAGACTTGTGTGTAAGGGAATAGGGGGCGGAATCAAGCAGAAGTATCATTGGATTTCCTGGAAGCGCGTGGGCCCCAAGGAGGGGCCGCCGCAAGTGGAAAAGGTGATTAAGGTGATTAAGGATGGCTGCAGGACGGCGTTTGTTGCTCTTGTTGCCACCGGAGATCAGCTGAAGTACATCCTAGCCACTGAGAATATGAAAGCAGGCGATCTTATCAAAACTTCTTGTCACATACCGCGTATTCCTGGTTAGTAATGTTACAAAACTGCTGAAATATAATTTATTATTTAGCTCCTTACCGGAAAGTTTTTAATCCCCATATTATTACTGAATATAATTTTTTGAATTATAATATCTCAAGGATTTTCATTATGATACGGAGAATAATTTAAAGCACAATATTTTTTAGTGCGAGCCAACGAAGGAGACGCTTATCCCCTCGGCGCACTTCCACTCGGAACCCAGGTGCACTGTGTGGAGCCATACCCTGGCCTGGGCGGCTTCCTAGTGCATGCCGCAGGCTCGTTTGCGACAATTGTCCGCAAGGCGCCCAACCAGCACGTGGTGATCCACATGCCCAGCAAGAGGGAATTTTGTTTGCCCCAAGAATGCATGTGTACGGTGGGGAGACTGAGCAACAAGGAGCACAGCTCGACGCCGATCGGCTCAGCGCAGAGAAATAGGGAGCTGGGGAACAGGCCCCGCTCTGGGTTGTGGCAGAGGAAGACCGGCAGATTTGGCAGGAAACTGGAGGCCCCCGCCCCTCAGGACGTTTGTCGCTCATGATATCAAGAAGTCCGAAGTGATCGATCTCACTCTAGATGAATTTACACGCACGTGAAATGTATGGTTGACCTTGAATAGTAATTTGATGTTATAATAAATAAATTAAACTTGATTTTGTGTTATTATGTAAGGTATGCCAAAGGCTGGAAAAGTAAATTGGTTTGAAAAATCTTTAATCATTCAACATCGGTTGTTTCATTGTATAACTTTTTGTAAAAATGGTGAGATGGGTAAGTCTCACTTTCATGTTTATATTTGAAGTACTGGCTGGTCTCAATCACTAGATTTTCTTGAAATGGCATTTGTGGTTTGCCAAGTAGTCTGACGTTTCCCGTACAAGGGATCTATTTCTTCTTCAATCCACCGGTTATGTACCATAGTCTTCTGGAAATGATCTTTTTAGTCACAGAAAATAAAATATTCTGTCAAGTAACACACATTTATTTTTAAGCTTTCAGGAGTTTGGTAGAATTCGGCAAAATCCCAAATTTGCCTTATTTCTTTTACAGTAGCTAAAATAAAGACAAATACACAGTAGACACAATAGAAACTAGAATTGCTTAGAAAAGGCATGGTCTGGATTTCCAATTTAGCTTTAGGCAAAAGCACTCGACTATCGATCAAGTGCACTATGATACTGTCATAATAGTGTGTGCTCTTGAAGAAAATTAAATATGTTCTATAGTCTTCCTGGATGTAGCTCAGGCCTTTGATAAAATGTGGTATGAAGGTCTGATACACAAATTAAGCAATATATAGAAACACTAACATCATACATCTTCGATGACTTTTCAGAATTAAACAAGAAGATGAGTATTTTGACCTGAGGGGGGTGTGTTTCAGAGTGTCTTTGGCTCTGTCCTGTCCTTTGGTGTACCAGCACTGGAAAGGATCACTGCAGCCACATTCGCAGATGATTCTGCACTTCTTGGAGTAGATACAGATTAAGATATATCTACTAGAACAATAGAAAATTAAGTTAAACGAACTCAAACCTATTCATGTTAACTTCTCCAGCAACAAGCTAGTTAACTCTCTGACTTTGGATATCAATTGTACCACAGTACCCTATGAGAATAATGTTAAATATCCAGGCATAACTTTCGATCACAAGTTCCAGTGAAACGAGCACGTGAAGAAAAAAAACCAAACTTGGGTTGAAATACAAACAATATTATTGGTTTCTTCGAAGAAACCCCAAGCTGTCAATACATAATATCTTAACATACAATTATATCATGAAACTGGTGAGTATATGATATCCAGCTCTGCAGCTTTGCTAAAAATAGCAACATCAAATCCATACAAACTTTCCAGAAAATGTTGTGTAACACAGTAAACGCTCCATGGTATGTAAGAAACTCTGACTTATATTAAGATCGTGGTATCTCAATGGTTAAAGATGAGATCAGAAGGTTTGCTGGTGAACATCAAGTCAAACTTCATCTTCATGAAAATGCAGAACTCTTCAGCTGCTGGACAACCAACATCATGTCCAAAGACACAAGAGACTTGTGAAGTGTTGCAGAGCATAATGCTCAGATGAGACATTAGTTAGAAAAATCTAAAGAACATCGTTATCGAGTATTTAGTTTTAAGAGTTGTTAGAAAAAAAATGGTTGGTATACCAGACTAGTTTTAATACTTCAACAACCAGAGGTGATTATTAAAAAAAACTGAATTCAGGCTTTAGTTATGTAAATTAGAAGGATTTTGTGGTTTTAATTATAGTTTAAAAGTAATGGTTCTTTTAGTGTTGACAGTGAATGTGATAGAAACAGTTTTTAACTTCTTCCAGAACAGGAGATTAACAACGAAAGAAGAAAGCTAGTAGGATATCAATTGGAAATTATATTATCTATCACCGGTCAAATACCAAAAGGATTCTTAGTGTTAAACTAATGAACTATAGTATAGTACCACATCAATAGATTCTACCTTATTTGTGCTTGTTTCACTATACCATAACGACCTTCTGTTCTTTTATGATATTGCTTTTCTTTAGAAAGTTTTTCTAAACTCTGTTTTATTTTTTCTTCATTTCTAAAGGACATGGTTCAACCGGTAAAGTTAATTTTATTTCGACAAATTCTGATTTGAAGAAGCATATGGTTGAGGTAGTAGGTTTATATAGAACTGTAATAATTTTGTTTCATTTACAAACTCTGAATTCATTGGAAGCAGCTGAGATATCGTTCTTACCAATGATGATATATAAAGTTTTAGGTAGTAGCGATGCAAGTGATCATCAACAGGGATATAGGACTTCTTACTATCAGAGAGTTCTTGAAAGAGGAAGCAATAAATATATACATACATTAATATTTAATGTCTCTGTAAGCCAACCATTGGAGACATCAGAAGTTATGATTTCTCAGGAGATAGTAGCTACGAATACTGAAATATTTTGAAAAATTTGTTAGAAACGGGAGAATGAACATTAGTTGATTATTGACTTGTAAAAAAAAAATAAAATATGCATTTTCTGATTGTCTGTGTGTTCATTATGTTAACATGGCTAACATAGAAGATTCATTCTGTGGTTTATGGTCTATGTTGTGAGTTGGTATGAAGTTAGAATTTGTCACTGTGATGGAGCTCTAACGCACCCAGTCTTATAGTCTTCGGTTCACAGTTTCAATTTTACTGTTCTTCTCCTTGACAATTTATTTTTGGCGAAAATTAATAAATGCAAGTATGATAAGCGATTTTTGTAGTCGTTCATAACTGTTGGTGTTTTCAAAATTACAAAAGCTGCAGATAAAGTTTAGTTAATAATCGGCCATTTCTTTGGTTGTAAGGCAAGGAACCTTGTAGGCAATAAAGTTTTCTGATTTCACCATATTGTTAATTGTCATCCATAGCGTGGTTTATTTTCAAATAAACACTAGATTCGAATATAATATTTATGCATAACTACTTTAATTAGTATATGACAAATTTTTGTTAACTTGTTCAAAACCGGAAGGGCTGAAGTATTTAGCATTTGTGTGCAGTCAAAAGGTGTATGGTAAACTCTTTATGTGACCATGTAACCTTTTCCTGTTTGGCTTAAGTTTTGCAGTACAAAACACGACAAGAGGTCTCCCAAGAGTTACCTTGAATAGAGTCTTGTAATTTAATCTACAGACTAAACGGAAAGAAATATGAATTCGGAATGGTTCAAGGTCTGCAGTAGACGATTCGTGTGATTATATTTTCAGTCTAACTGTTGCAACCTGGAACCGTTCTGCAACTCAAACCACAAAATATATCGCAGATTTGGATGGGGGTTCAGGAATCCAATCCTTCATACAACCATGTAATCTTTTCTTGTTTGGCATTATGTTTTGGATCACCGAATTCCTTTGGCTGTAGATTTGGCATGGTTTAAAGACGTATCGTGAACCTTTCACGTGACCATGTGGCCACTTTTGGTATGGTCCAAAGGTGTGCAGATGGCCTGGCTGAAGTGACAGAAAATGGAAGCACACAATATAAGATGTGTTAAATGGCCTTGTTCAAGCCTTATTCGGTATTATAATGTAGAACCATAGTTTGGGGCTCAGAGGATTTTTGATTATATTGGGTTGAATTGAGAATTGCCTGATAACTCATGTTTTATTTGATTGTATAGAGCTGAAAAAAGAAACAACCGTTTTATTACTCCACGGTCCAATATAGAGCCATAAACGGTGCTCGTTGTCCACAAAGCCAACTAACGGCTGGAAATTTGTACGAGTCGCAGTAATGGTCGTTAAGGGAGGTTTGGAAAATTGATTGTTTTTTAGGGTTGTAGTGTTTTGGACATTGAAATTTTTTATATTTACACGAAAAATAATGTATGGAACATAATAAGAACTTCACCCCCAGCGGTATTTATTTAATAACGCCAACCCTCGACTGAACGGGCCCTTTGGGCGCCACGCCGGAACCATTCAAACAGGTTGATTCAATTTGCGAGCACGTGCGCTCCGCCAGCTTGCCTCTTTATTTCGGGAGCCTTTCAGCGTGTTAACCCTTCAAGCGATCAATACGATGTCACTTTGTGTTAATAATTTTGTTAGTTCCGGCGCCGGCAAAAGACAGTCTTTTTGCTCCCTCCTGGCACCTGCCGGATCAATAGCTGGCCCTTGAGGCCTTCGCCGGGACTTCGATCGGAGCTCCCAATCTGGATTTCGCGGCAGTTAACGCGTGGCCCGTGCGAGGCTCGAGGGTTTTATTGTAGGGCTTATCGATTGAGTTTGGAAAAGCGGGGTAAATATAGCGCCCTGGATCTTGGGGGTCACGGGTGGAAGGTCTCGCTCGGAACGCGCAGCGAGCGGGGCCGGCGGGGGTTTGATTCTAGAGGTTGTGACATTTTAGCGGCAAATGTCGAAAATAAATGGGGTTATCTAAAGTTAGCAAGGTTGTTGCACAGGAAGACGTATTTAAGATACCAGGGTGTATCTATATGTTTTAAGATTTGGTTGTATGATCATACTGAGACACTATTCCATTCTATTAAAGTGTCTAAGCAGATCAAGAAAGTTAGTGATTTCAAAGTGAACGAAGGAACAGTTTAAAACCACATAAAAAAAACACCAACAGATATGGGACCAGTTGATTATTTTTTTGTTGACATGTAGGGTTTTCTTAAAATTTTTATTAGTCTTTAAGCTAGATGAAACTAAAGTCTATGTTAAGAACTTTCAAACTGCTCTTCTAGGCTCTCCCGATGATGGTATTGCTTTGTACTTTTGTTGACCTTAAAAGTATAAAGAGAAATGCACCTGATGCTTTATAGGACCTCCCTTTTAATTTTAGAGGCACAAGATTTCCTCCATTTCCAAAAGGGAAGGGGCTGCTGGCGAAGTCAAAAGTGACTACCATATTTTTGCCCTAATGGATAATGGAGTTTCAAGCATACGGTGAAGGTCGATCCTCAGCACATAACCATCCAAACAATGTCTGAAGCTTTAACAGAGGTGATATTGTCCTATGGTGTTCTTATACACTTAACGGTCAAATTCATCTTTAGATACATAAGGATTATAAGCATTTTGCGCTTGGGTTAAAGTTTTCTTTAACTAAGTTTTCACGAAGCTACCAGAATTCCTCATATCACTATTTGGGAAGAGTTCTCTAAAGTATAGTGGGAAATGTCTTTATTTAGGTTCATGAGATGTTTTGCTTTTGGGGAGATTAGATATTTTTCTTTGAATTTTAACAAAAACTTTGGTCTTGGAGAATCATAGGAGAGACCTTTCTTCGATATTTTGAGGATCGCCGATACCCTTCTTTTTGCCCTTCAACTAGCTAAACACATTTCCAGCACGTTTTATTAATAATAATGCCGTTTTTACTAATGATGATCATTCTCTGACTACCGTTATTTGTACAACGCAGCAACTTCAACTATTTTGTCGCTGCTCCTTTTTAAAAGTTTCATACAAACGAGATGGATGCATTTATTCACTTTGCTCATGTATTGCGTGCTTAAATTTCTGCGGATTTACTGTTTGTGGTAATGAAAAAATTCATATAAACTTCAAGGTCATTAGAAAATACATATAAGATAAGAAGTTCTGGGTAATTTGCAGGTTTCATTAGTAGGAGAGACCATTACCGATGACTTTAATAAAAATCTCTTAACCTTTCTCAGGATCTTCTCGAGCTACTTGTCCAGACAGACGACCAGAAGCGTAAAGATTGTGTCGCACGATGATTTCTGTTAATAGGGAATTAATTTGAAGGTTTAAAAGCAATGTGAATAACTTGAGTTGTCAAAGAATCATTTTTGCCTTTCCAAGGACATGAAGATCCTTGACTTAGAGATACCATAGATGGAAAAAGCAAAATATGTTGCATACTACACCTCCAAAGCAATTCTAACTTTTATTATCAATTTAAAATTAAGGTAATGTTTAATGAAGACTTTAAAAACAGTGTAGCAGACTTAAAAGTATTACAAAATTTAAGAAGCGATGAAATAAAGAAATGATTAGAAGTACAACCTAATGGAAAAAGAATAAAGAAAAACATAAGAACATGATAAGGATGAAAATAATGCCCAACAAAAAGAATATAGAAAATGAAAAGACACAAGAAAAATAAGAGGAAGATCCAGAAAGAAGTGAAAGTTGACTTTGTTTTGGCGGATTCATTCTCTATGATGATCTGACATGGGTGTTAGAAGGCCGATGGCCACTTTCATTTTATGGAAGAAGTAAAACTTTTGGACACTTCTAGTTGTATAGGCTGTATAGGATAAATTTATCTTCATGCGCTTAATGTTGGTGTAAAGAAGTTCAGAGTAGTGAGATATACTCCTGTATAGTCAGCAGTTCTGCATTGTGGTGTAGAATAATATTTCTAATACACTACAGATCAGCGAAAATAGTCTATAGTCCAAATTTGGACAACCTGGAGTTTCAACCGTTGTTCTATATGCCAAAATTAATTGCAAAATAGCCGTGTGTGGAGGTTAAGGCTTATTTGATGCTTTCTCTACGTGGAATTTCCAGGTTACTTTTTTATCTATGGCCACTTTAATATATTTTATTTCTTCTCTCAGAGAATTTTTCCTTTAAAAATTCTGAATGGAGTCAGGTCGTTAAGTTTCATCCTGGTAAAGAATAAAAAAGTCGTGCTCTTCTCTTTGTTGATTCATATTCTTCACCATTTTTTCCCAGTATCCAAATGTTCTTAAAGTTCCCATACTACTACATGGAAGTGTGTAAGCTGGCGAGCACCATTGTGTAGTTTGCGTACTGGATCGTCAAAAGGTCCGGGATATAGATGTTCAATAATATTAAGGGTTTGGAGGTGCCTTTTCGACGATTTCATATCGTTGAAATTGCTTCGGAACTTCTGGCCATACAGAAAATACTGGATTAGTTGCACAATCGGTAGCGTATGATCGTTGAAGCCATCTTAAAGATGCTTCCAATGTGTTATACCTTGCCAAAACCCTTGACCACATCAAGGAAGACTATACCAGTGACGTTTTCTTTTGTGAAGTCTTTTATCATCCAAAGCTAGTGGGTGGGATTAGTTCTAAGTTTCTCCTCAAGCGCTGTCGGATGACTTGATCCACAAGCTACCTCGATGGCATCAAATATTGTTGAGAAAATGTACTGAACAGGATTGGAAAAGTTTAAGAACAAGTTTTGGAAAGTTGCGATCTTAGGATTTCGCGTGGTTCAGCGTCTGCTGACACTATACAGTCAAACCTCTATATGGGCAACTCTATTCTTCAATCCTCAAAGGTAGTTGTTGGACATGTTGAGGACCTCTAGCTTGTTCTCACAAGCGTTGTAGTAATGCTCAACAACCGCAGCCCTTACGGGTCTTCTGTACAGTTTGTACACTCAGGCGTAGGACACGCTAGATGTAGATGTTGAGCTAGGTGTCTGGTGGGCGAAGGTCGTTTTTGTTTTCGGTGTTGTATTGGTGGGGAGTCAGCACTTTGGGCTGTTCTAGTAACTTCCTGACTCTATGCCAGAGTAATTTGTACACATCTCCGGGATAGCGGGTTTGGTGAGGGTCGGCAGACTTAATACTCCGTGGTTTGGCGGGGTAGCACCTTTGAGTACATTTAAACTTTGGCAGCGATGACATTGTCTACTGGTTTGCTTTTTGTGACTGATCCATTTGCACTATTATTTTCAATATGTGCATTTAGTCTTCATAATATTAACGCTATTTGACGTTTATTCTGCAAGCGCCTCATGTGACGAACCATTAGAAACAAAATGTTCTGACTGGGGAGATTGGCTCTGATCTCATCAATGTCTCTGACGTACTGCAAATTGTAGAGTATAAGATGTATACGTTGAGGGATATTGTGCTCATCCACGGTACCTTTATGATTGTCCCAAGAAAATGGTTGAATCGAGGTAACTCCTAAAGTTGAACTTTTCTAGGTACTAAGCCTAGCGCATATTTTTCTCCAAAATAACAAAAGGAACTTGCTCTGGTTTGAAGAATCCGTTCTACGGTTTCTTGGCATCAGGTTTTTCCCTGGCAAGCGTACAGTATCCTGATTCGCTGATCGCTACCATTGTAAAGTTCTTCCGCATCTTTTACGTTAGGTTTCCTTTGACACTCTCTGACTGTACTTTGTAGACGATAATTGTGGTCGCTTTTGGCAGCTTTCAAAATTGGCTTTACTTTGATACAACGGACCAAGACAGTTATAGAAGCCTTTGAAAATGGCAAGCAGCGAGATCCAACTTAGTGGGTTGACACTAGGTCGCGAGAAATTACACGTAGGTCGCAAGATGAATTGTCTGTCAGAAATTTAGTGTGCCGTGTTGACATTTTCATCTGCAGGTACAGCATAACCAATGATGACACCTGCATTATACACCACTGTACGCATAATCTTTACCATACTGGGTTTTTATCAAAATTTATTTGGACACTGTAATTCTCCTTGGGGTTAGTCATGCGATTGGTCCTTTACTTCGAGTATCTTCAGTTAAAGATCAGCCTGTAAACTGGTTCTATTTCTACGAAAAATTTTCGTATTGCCTATCAAGATTTGACGGACGAGTTGTGTGGATCAAACATGTTGGTTCATTTTGATCTACATGAAACGCATTAAACTATCTTGCTTACGTTCAGTTTGGTAAAAAAAAACAACAAATCTATAGAGTTCAACCTTCAGCTCTTAATCGTTTTAGGTATTTTGGCTTAGAGCGTCATACTAAAGGGCGAAAGAAGGGTGAAGAAGGTATCAAGACCGGGAAAAAAGTTTTGGCCAACGTAGTATAACCATTGCCAATATTAATGTTTAATATTTTCTAAATAGGTCACAGGACCAAGCCTTCTTAAGAATTTATTGAATTGCAAAATTTGGTTTTACTCAGATGAAATGGACTGTCTTACGTGTTAGTCAGGTTTGGATTATTTGAAAAAAATCGTTTGATCAAGTAGTGGAAGATATAGAAGTAATTTGTATTGCTGGTTGCAACAATTTTAAGATTTTATAGAAACTGAAATCCTTTCAAATGAAATTTGCATTAGCAAACTCAATATTTATTTTACGCCTCTTCCTTTTTTATTTTGTTTTAAATTTGAGATACTATTTTAACATATTTTATGTAGTTTTGATAAGAATATTATAAAAAATGCTGCAAATGGTTTCTTCGATTTAATCTAGTCTCTTCGAAAAAAGGTCAAAAGAAGGTAAAAAGTAAAGTAGCATTTTCCAAAATTTAAGGCTAGTCGGCACTGGTCTATAGGTCACATAATCTCAAAGGTAACCATGTTGGTTTGATCAAAATCGGCCTAAGTTGATCTGAGATAATGGTCGGTTGGTAGAAAATTCGAAATGAGACGTATATGCGTCATTCTTGTTTGAATTTTCGGCAAGTAAGGATTGCTCATATTAGTTGGGCTTTTGCTTGGATTTAGGTTTTCGTTGTCGACCGTGGTTTCCACGATGTGCCTCAATTGTAGACTAATCCTACCAGATTGAAATAAACAAAAGCAAGCATATGTTGCAAGATTTTTGATGTGGGTTCAGTTCATTATATAAATTACTAATGGCAAGCTTGGAAGGAGTCTTGTCTTTAAGCAACTAGACTGGGCAAAAATCTAACCAAATTATCTAAAGTTCGCGGATGATATTGTCATATTTGCTGACTCGGAAGAAGATCTAAAAATAATGTTAACAGAACTAGAATTAGCATCAAGAACGGTAGGCCCCAAAGTCAATCTGAACATCAGAAATGACAATGAAAGGATCTGATGTAGAAGATTTTAAAATAAAGAAATAGAAATAGAAAGAAGGAGAAGGTTGGCCTGGGCAGTTTGATCATAAAATTAAAGCAAATATTAAAAAAGAAAAAAGCCCCACAGCATCTCAGAACAAGGGTATTTGATGTGTGTATGTGTTCTTCCTGTCCTGACCTATGGCGCGCAAACATAGACAATCACAAAACAAATAAGAAGCCTGCAAGTTACACAGCAAGCCTTGGAGGAATTATAATAAGAGACAAAAGGGAAAACAAACGGATATGCAATAAAACAAAAGTAATAAGTGTGGCCAAAAAAGTCACACAATTGAAATAGGACTTTGCCGGCTATGCTGTAAGAGCAAAAAACAGCAGACGAAATGCCAAGGTAGTTGGGGAGAAAAAACAGAGGAAGACTAGAAGCAAGATGGGTTGAGGACATCAAAAGAGTCGGTGACTACAGTAATTTAAAGTAGTATAAAATAGAGACAAGAAGTCTAGAGAATAAGAAGAAGAACGCAAACTTAAGCAGTTTAGGTAATTCGATAAAATCAGATTTAACAGACCTCTGAACTATAGTATGGTGGTACACCAGTACGGCTACAAATCGAAAATGATGTAGAAAATAAAAAATAGATAGCGATATACATGCTGCACAGCAAGGAGAAGCTGGATCAGCTTTTAGTACTGCTGATTTGACGAAAATTCCGTTTTCGAAACTGAATAGTGACAGTTTGTTCATGTGTGGCGTACTGTGTGGAACATGTCAAAGATGACTTGTATGAGATGATCACAGCTACTCAAAGTTCAATGTTAAGGTCCGAATTCATTCCAGATATTCCAAATCTATAGAAAGTGCAGCTCCTATTTTTGCTGACTTCACGAAATGTTGGTATGCTACCGTTGAGTAGTGGTTTCAATGTAATTTGGACACGGTAAATTCATGGTCCTGCTTACGTTTCGGGACGAACCAAACGACAATAAGTAAAGCAGTTAAAGAATTTCAACTTTCCTTTAGACGGGTTTGGGGAAAGTATTTGGCCATATCTACGTACTTCCTAAGATGTTAGATGAGGAACAAGTAGTTTATGTCCTGAGGCAGGCCTTTAAAGTTTTGACTTGGTAAATTCAGAAAAGGCAAAATTCACCTTTTACTCATATCAGATGCGAGTCACAGGTAATATCTTTGTGCACCGCTTTGTGTCCTGCATCTAGGCTTTTGGCGCTAAATGATGCGCTATAGAACGCCGGAGGCCATTTTAGGGGTTATCACTTTCGAATGCGTTGGTCGAAATTATAGTACGCCGATAGGAGTCATAGGTTCTTCGTATCGCGTTGATTGGCTGGTACTGTGTCAGGTATAACTCGTCAAGCATGAAGTGAATTTTGATGGGGCTAAGTGTGTTAGGATCAGGGTCGGGTGTTCTATAATCCTGTGCCGAGTATATCTTCGTGAGTGTTGACCCTACAGATACCGTGCAATTAGAACATTCCAGTTTTTGCCTCATATGTGAGATGTACTACAACTTTTATTGTTAGCTCTGCTATTGGATACTAGTAAATTCAGATAGGTATCCAATACCATTACGAAAATAATTTGTTCTAAAAATTATTATGGAACGTCGGAAGCCAATTTTGGGGATTATCGCCTTCGAATGCGCTAGTCTAAATTATAGTACGTCGATAGGGTGTATAGGTTTCTCCTAATGGGCCCAATATTCGACCTTAATTGGCTGATATTGTGCCAGGTATAACTCGGCAAGGAAAAAGTGGATTTTGGTAGGACCAGGGTCCGGATCCCATAATCCCATACCAAGTCTATCTTCGTGAGATGTGTATTACCACTTTTATTGTTATCTCTGCTATTGGATACTAGTAAATCCAGATACGTGTCCAATACCCTTAAAAAATCTAAATGGAAAAATCTAAAATTAATATGGAACACCGGAGGCTAATTTTAGGGGTTATCGCCTTCGAATGTGTTAGTCGAAATTATAGTATGCCGATAAGATGCATAGGTACTCCCTATTAGGTTCAATATTCAGTGTATTGAGGTATAAATCGACAAGTATAAACTGGATTTTGATGGGGCTAAATGGGTTAGGTCTTCTATAGCCCCATGCCGAGTCTATCGTTGAGAGAGTTGATTCCATAAGTTGTCTGTATTTGGAACAACTTTGTCTGTTACTTCTACTATTCGATCCTGGTAACTCCGGACCAGGCTCAACATCACTATGTAAACAATTCGTTCTAAAAATTTGTGGGTTTGCCCTATACTACCGAGCATGTGCATCTAAAGGTAGTCAATTTGTGCCCTGGTGAGCAGTGAGAAGTTCAGAGGTTAATTTGAGGGTCGTCACCCCGGATTTTGATTTATTTGCTATCTACTTTTGGTGCAGATGCCAGCGTGGCTGCGCGGTTCATTTCAGGGGCTCTATGATGCCTGTTGGGTGGCCTACGCAGTCTAAAATAATTGAGTACCAGCGGTCATTTCGAACAAGGGGTAATAATGCGGTCGTTTATAAGGACCTTAACCTTTCAAATCGCAGGCCGTGCTCCCACGCGGGGCTTTTGGTGCACTGGGCGAGTTTTCGATCGGCCCCCATATTCGCACTCGGGAGGGTGCTCGAACCGCTCTCGAACGGCCTAGGGTTGCCAGGGGCGGACGTTTCGACGGAGCGCGCCGCGGCGCGTGCGAGCGGCCGGCGCGGAACCGTGACGCCGACCGGCGCCCGTCCGCAGCTGCACCGGTGCTTCCGCGGCGCGCAGACCATGCTCGTCCGTCGGCGAGGTGTCCGGGCCGCCGGGCGATAAGTGCGGCCGCGGCGCGCGAACGCGTCAGTTGCCTGCCGGCCGAGGCACCGCGAAATCGCAATAATCCCAATAAGCTGAAAATGGCCAGCCTGCAGCTGGAGTTCGACGCGCCTCTCGAGCAGAGGATCAGCGAGTTCCGGAGCGACCCGGAGAAAATGCGGGAGGTCAACGATTTCCTGAACGAGCTCCTCGACAAGGCCAGGGCCGACGCCGAGCTCAAATTGAACTCGAAGCACAAAAATAAATTCGTAAGTGAGGCTTTCGTTGTTTTGCGGCTACGCAATAGCAGAGTTGATAAGGAACGACTACCATGGCTTTTGTTTTGTTTCAGGAAGCTTTCAGCTTGCAAAGTAAGTACAGCACGTCTGATTCTATTTGCATAGCTTTGATAGCTCGAATTTTCCGCCTAATTGCAAATCGATAGGGGCTGCTCTGGCGCGAAATACAAATTAATTGTTTAGTTACTAATTAAGGCGTTAATGATCTCCTTATTTCTTTCGAATTAAATTTATCGTGCTTTTTACTCGTTTATGCTATATATTAGATAGTTTAAAAAATTGATTTCTTGTCGACTTATTTTTCTATTACAAAGCAAGTAGACGTTTTTTTCTCATTTTTTACCAACTATTTCGTGCCCGAAACTCGATTTCTGCGCAATTAACTTTTATAGGGACTTCAGCATCCTTTGAACTGAAAGATATAAAGATACAAGAAAACCAATTTACAGGGGCTGAAATGGTTCAAACATATTGCTAGCTGAAATTAAATTTGCGAAGCATTCAATTTTTGGATTTAAAAAAAGGGCAGTACATGAAATTTGCTCCTGTTCTAAATTGTCCTGTATGAAGAGAGTCTGCAGCAAAACATTTTTAGGATTCTACCGTTCTTTTGTAATGATCTAATCTAGATATCGCTCAATTCAGAAACTCTTCAAGTTCACTGTTTATCTCTGGTAGAAGAGCTATAAAGGATCCGAAAATTTCATGAATGTAAGTTCTAGATATTATTTTAAAGTGTGCTTTAAATGAGCAGATACAAAATAATTTTCATTGGAAAAGAAATGAACAAAGTTGGAGCAAAGGTGACCTTTTTTTATTTGTCATCATCATCATAATCAATAACCTCTTGATACCCTTAGATGTCGAAGTAATAATACTTTTAACATATCCAATTTATGTCGGTTCTTTTGTTCTGAAAATTTAAACCATTCTTTTCTGTTTGTAGCCATTCCTCTTCCATTCTACCATGGTTTCCCTTTTCCTCGAGTATTTCATCTATGCTTTTGTTCCAGGATTCCTTCGGTCTTCCTTTGTGGGTTTCCGTTGCGGGTTTCCTTTGCCTCCCAGATTATCTTTTATTGTCCATCCTTGTCATATGCCCTGTCCACTTTAACTTCTTCCGTAGTAGTAGCAGTTCCGTCACTAGTTCTTTCCTTATGTTTTTATTTCGTCTTTTTTCCATTATCCTAACCCTTATAACTGTTCTTAAGTACTTCATTTTGATTGCACATATAAAGAGTAGTGGGCTCGATGCCCCTCTCCCTCAGTCTTACGCGTTTGAGGTTTTATTTTTGGTTCTTTCTAGATTGGTCGTGGCATTATTTAAGTTTTTAATTGGGTCTCTCTTCCTTTACTCTTTAAGCTTTTCTATATTCCTTGTCTGTTAACTCTATCGAAACCTTTTCTCATGTCCATGAAATGAAGGAAGATCGTTTTGACTTTTATTATTGCTTTTTCAATTATTTGTTGGAGGGAAAATATGTGGTCTTGTGTACTATCGGCTAGTTTTGGTTTAATCATCTCTCTAGGTTTTTTCGTATTCCTTTAGTGCTATGAACAGCAAGAATATTTCCCTGTAGTTACTGTAATCTCTTGTGCCGCCACCCTTATGCACAGTGTTCCACTCTTTCGGTGTATCTTTATTTCTCCATGCTAAATTCGAAATTTTCAGCAACACTTTTCTTCTTCTAGGTTCTAATAATTTCAACAATTCTACTGCTTTTCCATTTCTTAACTTATTTAGTGCTTCTAAATTTTTCATGGTTATCTCTTCTTTGCCCACCTCCTTATTTGTTCTTTTTATTCCTTGCTTTTGGCCACTAATGTTGTTGTTTTGTTTATTATTTAGCTGTTTATTAAAACAGTGCTTCCATTGTTCCATTCTGGTCTTTTATCTATAGTAATTATACATCCTTCTGGTTTCTCATGTTCCTTAATATTTTATAGAATAATTTTTGGTTGTCTTTACTACTTTCTTGCAATTTATCTCCGAACTTCTCACCGATTTTTGTTTTTGCTTCTTTCATCACCACTTTGACCTTGTCTCTTTGATCTTTATAAACAGTATACAACAGCTGGTCCTTTTTCTGTAGATACATTTTCCAACTTTTTTCTTCTCCTTCTTGATACAATTACATAGTCTGTAATGGGATTTTCTATTTCGTTGAGGTACTTCCCTTGTTATTTTGTGTATTTCCTAATGGTTGTAAAATGTATTGATGACAATCAGAACGTTATCAATACAAAACTCAATTGGGCTTGTAGCATTAACGTTTTCTTTACTTTCCCCATGTTTGCCTATTACTCCCCGCCTTTCCCACTCTTGAGTTAAAGTAGAATTAGAATACCTTGGTAGTTTACAACTGTGTGTTGTAGTTGTAACCGTAATTTATTTTTCTTATTTCTCTCGGTGCGTAAACTATTACTATTGCTTGCTGATTATTTTCATTGTTACTTTCATTATTCTTTCATTTATTATATCCCAAGTCCTGTACTAATTTTACGTTCTCCTCTTTTACTAGGCATGTCACTTCTGCTCCTGTTTTGTTTTCCTCAACTTCTCAGAATATTAGTAAGCTTCCATCCTCTGTATTCGCATTTTCTTTTCTTTTCTTAGTTTCGGTGATGGCTACCGCTAAATAATTTGCATTTCTTATACTTTCCATTAATTCCCCTTTACTATTTACACCTCTTATATTCCATCTACTTTATTTGCTTTTGCTTTTCCTTTTCCTCTTGTTATTGAATGGATGTCGTTTGTTTCACGATTATTATTTGTAGTGTCTTTTTGAGTATTATTTATTTGTTGTTGTTCTTTTCTATTTCCATAACCATGTTCGTTACTTTGCATCTTATTATCTTCATTTGTTACTAGTTTTTTGTAGTCTGTTTTGCTTTTCTTTTTAGGCTCCCTATCCTCATCAGACCATTTACACTTGACGCTGTTTATTTCTAGTTTCCAGTGGCCAATCCTTGTATTATTTACTTTGCCCTTTTCTTCCATTGCTACCTTTTTAATTGCCGCCTGTATCAACCGTTCTACTTTGGTTAAATCGTTTTCTATATAAAATATTACTTCCTAGTCTGTCCTTGTTCTTTATGATTTTGAGCTTTTGCGTGAATGACGCTATTTCTACAACTATTATTTTCCTTTTTTCTTGCTTGGCTATGGCAAACGCCTTTTTTACTTTTGTTCCCACTCTTATATTTATTATCCTGTAAAAAGCTTTCTGATTCAGCATTGCTGGTGCTTTTTAGTTCACACCTTTTTATTATAATATTGTTCCTCTTACTTTCTTTCTCCTATTTTTCTAACATGGATCTCTTTGAACAATTCTGCCTTTTACTTATTTCACTCAACTAATTTCTTGATTAATTCTTCGTCATACTTCTTGAATGTTTCGTTGTCGGTTATTATCTCAGTTCTTGTGCTTTGAATTCCTTCTTTTATTTGTTTCACCTTTTTTGTTTATATAGTTTCTTCATGTTTTCTCCGCTTAAGGTGCCTAATGTGTCTTTAATTACATTTCCGGTAGGGGATCTGTATGTCATTCTACTTCGTCTAAAAGCCTCTAGTTCAGCTTCAAATTCCATTCCTTTATCATTGTTTTTTTCTTTATCTTTACGTAATCTTCAGGGGATGCCTACTTTAAAATTTGGTGCAAAATTTAGCACTAAGCAATATAATTTTAAGTCTGTTGTAAACTTCGTTCCATTAACTCTTTTTATATTTTCATAATCTCACTTCAACTTTTAAGTTTGAATAACGTGGGCTTAACCGTTAATCTTCACTCGTACTTCGTCCTTTCTTTCACCAGTTTATCTTTTCATGCTTCGTGTTTAAAACTAAAAATTCACTAAGTAATTGTGGAGCGCTAGATTACGCGCTTGTTCACACTGCTGCACCCCAAGAACCACTCGTCTTTATTTGTAAAGCTTTGAACTACTAACTGCATAATTGGTTACTATTATAGATAGGACAACTGGAAAACATTCGTAAAATTTCTATTGGTTCTGGTTCTGTTGTTGTCTATTACTTCGTTATCTTTAGAAGTGAATAATTATTGTACCACAATTTCCATTTCTTCGATGTTTTCAAACTGCATATCGTGAAGAACGCGAATTATTGACTGAACTAAGTGATAATCTGACACTAAATGTTCGGGGCTACAGGCAAGCTGAGCTGAAAATTGTGACCGAAGCAGGACAAAGTCCCGCACGCCACGACCATATAAAACAAAGTTAAAGTGGATGGAAGCTTCAAAGTTCTTCCAAACGCAGCAATTTTGGTTCAAACTTCTTAAGTTCGAGAGTGGATTTTTAAGTTTGGCTTAAACGTTGAAGAAGAAAAAATCTATTTTCGACACATGGAACAACGCGTTTGGTAAAGATATCACCTGGTTGAGGTTGTGAGAGATTGGTGAAAAGCTTGTATTTTCTTCTGTGCTTATACCTTTTACCTTTCCAAGCTAATAAGGTTCACTATCTTATACATAGGTGATTTCGAAGTTCCAATTTTACCAGTGACCTTGTGATCGTGATAGATTTTTCTGGGTAAGCCTAGCCTTGGAGATTCTAATTTCATCTTCAGTTTTCGGACCCATACATTTGTCGTAGGAAATAGTCTGACAGTTGTAGAAACAATGTTGATGAGTTTAAAGTTTAGAAAAAATATTGCAATGACAAAGTCAACAAATTGGACAGTTGTTAGGCCAATAAAAAAATTCTGATATAAATGGTAGTGCACTGGTGAGACAATATATAAGACAAGAGAAGTTTATTAATTTTCAAGTCGTCAGCAATTACATCAGCTACTTTTTCCCTATATCACTTGCCATGTAGTCATCCTGAAAAAAGTTAATCAGGAGGTGTTCCTTTTGTTTTTTCATATTTGTCTGTTAAGGAGGGGGAATTGTCTCTCTTAGCTGAAATGTTCCAGATTTTAGGCGTCGGAAATTTGTTTTCACCCTCTTCCATTATCTATATAATGCACACCCAATGTATACCATACATTGCCTGAGGGTCATGACGTGGACTTGGAACAGGGCAATTCTTGCAACATTTTGTAATAGTAGCTTCGGCAATTACCCTGAGATCCAAAACTGACCATTGGACCATCTATTAACCATAGCAGTAATAAGTAATACTCAGGTAAAACATAAAGGTGAATATTTTAAATTTTATAAAAAGTATTTTATTTCTCTGCGAGATTAAGTTCGATTTGATACAGCAAATTTTTATGATGGGCATCGCGTTATGCTTCTATACTTGGGGTGTGTTTGGGTGTATTGGTACTATATTTGTTTGTGAATATACACATATCCTTCAATGTTTGTGCGTTTTCGTCATAGTTTCAGCTGGTGCAAACCATTTTTTGAGTGTAGCGCACGCCACTTATGAGCAGTCGACAGAAGGTCGTCGTTGAAGGTTCCACGCTGTATGTTTCTGCTTTTGCTGAGCAGTGAGAGTATGAAAAACTCATTTTGCATTTTAAGTCAGCAACACAGACCTACTGCATCAGTCGCTTGTAGGAAATCTGCTGCATTTGCTTTTCCTGGTGTAGTCTTTTCATCAAATTCCCACCACTTATTGATGTTCAAAGCAGTCACACCCTCTCTTCAAAGAAACCACGCAGTCTATTGTTGTCCAAGAATATCTGCTCCCGTTTTTTTTTGTTTTGGCCACAACTACACTCGCAGCGCAGTACAAACAACCCATTAACACTCCTTCTGTGCGTTCCAGTAACGCCATCTAATGTCATCACGTGGCATTATAATCTGTTTACCTTTAATTTTAATTTGCAACACAATGGAATTTTTTAGGGGGAAGTGCTAATCATTTTTGAACGCCCTAAAATATAATGGCCATAAAAATGTCTTGATAATGTTAATTAAAAGTAAAACGACCCATTATAGAACATTTAAGATAGATACTTTCAATTTCACATAATATTTATTATAAGAATGATTAATTGATACCGTAGACTACAAACAGATAAATTTAATTTTTAATTTTAATTTTGAAAAAGATCTTTCAGCATTTATGGTATAGACGTTGTGTTGCTGCGTTGTTCATACTCCAGCATTGTGATGGGCCTAAAATTAAAAAAAATATAGTTGTATTTAAAACAGATTTGGCCTCTTAGCTTTCTCGCCACCTCTCTCGTCATTCAGACATTTTTTCAAGACACCTGCATTTTCCTTTTTTATGCTACCGACTCTTTTTGTTTCTTTTGAACTTTTAGTCTTTCCTATATGGTCATTGTACGTCAGTGTCTTCGTCTGGAATATCTATGTTGCTACATCAAAGTTTTCTAAAGGTCTTTGTTTTTCTGATAAATTTTGCCTTGAAGGTCAACATGTTAATAATTTTGCATAACAAAGGAGAAAGAATGTAGTCAGTCTTGTATTAACGGGCAGTTGGCAACAATCTGGCAAAATACTGCAACAGATTTCTGTTCCTTCTAGAGATTTGGGTTGAGATCACCTAACCTCATTTACTCCCGGATGTATTTCACGGTCAGCAAATTCGATAGTCATTAAGCAAGGCAAGTCAAGTGAGCCATTGTTGGGTAGGTCGCTCCTGCACTCAGCGTATACGAGGAGCTGTCTATAACCACGAGTACTCTGAGCAGTGCGGGGAGCTCCTTACTAGAGGATACCTAAAGTAATAAATAAATTAACAGTCACTTAAATTAAATCCTTAATTTGTATGGTTAGAAGAATACTTTGGCCAATTCATCAAACTTGTCTGAAAGGACAAATAAATTTCTAATTTCTGCTTTCTTTGAATTCTAAGGTGGTAGAGTTAACCAAACTTTTTTCGGTGAGAATTCCAGTATTGAAGACTTCCCTATTTCTTACAGTTTTCCAAAGTAATGTTAAGGCAATAAGTTCTGCCTACAACAGTTGCATCTGTTGCTGTGTCTACTATACAGATTTTTTCAAAGAAAGAACCTTTTAGTACCATAGCATAGATCACCAAGTATCCAAAGCAAGGGTAGGGTGAAATTTGCTTGATCAAAATATCAACATCAACATAGTAACTTGATTCTAGCAGATCATGGTTGTGAACGAAATCAGTATTCCTCTGGTAAATTCTCACTTTCATTTCTCTCTATTAGCACAGAGAAAATTAAGCTTGAAATAGAAATTGCTGTTCACTATATCAAATGCGTTTTCAATATTTTTAAGGATTTGAAAATTTAATCCCAAGTGACCATAATTGTTCGATGACGTCACAACATCCAGAACGTCTTATAGTGAATAGAATTAAAAATGGAAAGGCAATAAAAATTGGAATTTTCAATATTCCTTTGTCTGTGAACAGTAGCGTGATGTTTTTTTTAGCTATTGTTTATACGATATGCAAGTTCTGTTCGTCTGAAAGATGACAAAAGTATCTTCAGCAACAGTTAATGGGTGCCAAACAATGCGAATATTCGTCTTAGTTACGCTGGTCCTTTGGAAAAGTCAATGACCTTCATTTTCGACTGCTTCTCGTCCTCTCGAAAGGTGTTTATTCCATGCATACACATGAGTCTTTTTAAGGGCATTGTCCTCAAATTGCGTTTTAAAGAATTCTGAATCGTTTTGCGCCCTCTGTGGTGAGAAACTTACTAATAATCTCTTGCTAAGACATCGTAATACTGACTAAAGAAGCCGTAGTGCGAGGTACTCTATCGGGGAATCTCCTTCGGACGCTCTTATCCACAAGATTTAGAAGCCGCGTCCTTCTCCGGCGCATAAAATAGTAATTGCAGTTTATATTTGATTCACCCACATAAATAGTTGTTAGAGTCACGGATTTGATCAAATGTGTCTAGGTACTAGACATTAGACACAAAATGAAGTTGTCATCCGATTTATCCTCTATCACAAGCTTCATTATTCTACATTTTGCTCCTGTGACAGCGCTAACTTTGCAAAGGAGACTTAATTAGGCGGCGGAACTTGCTTGGAGAAATGGCAGCTGTAGTCAGGGCATTTAGCGATGTGACTCGTTGGAGCCTGGAGCGAAGCTGATGTTTTAATTAATCTGAAAGGTATCCAGTGGGGTTCAGGTCGAGGTTCTGGGCTGACCAATCAATTTCTGTAAAGTTGTTTGTTGGCTACAAACAATTTCATCATGGGTTCTGCTTTATAAAAGGGAGCATTGTAAACTGGATACAGGCGTTTTTACTGGATTGTTTTTCTGCTCTAAACAGGAAATAATTCCATGAGACTATAACGTCACCTCCTCCAAATTTAAATTGTTGGGGTTACATAATTGGTAGATGTCGTTCCCTACATACATAATTGGAGCTAGTAGATTGTCACCCTTCATTTAGTTGATGTCTTTGATACCACTTTTTCCAGCTTTGTCACTTGTCTCATTATTTCTGTCCAAGTCTTCCTTGGTCTTTTTACTCTATTCTTTTGTTCCAGACATTTCTTTCACTGCCTTTACTTCTAATTGCTCTATATCCGTTGTGTTGTTAATTTTATTTTGTCTTGTTTTCCTTCAACTTTTATCTAAAAATTTATTTCTGTACTTGCCAACTTGTCCTGTTGTTTATTTGTGATCGTCATCGGGTATACTGTTTTTGTCATAACTCATACTCTCATATCCTACAATGGTTGTACGTTACTTTATTTTCTCATCTATATTTGGCTACTTATATGTGTTTTCAAATATTTAAGTTTGTTTACTTGCTCTATTTCTTTTTCTTCTATTGTGATGTTGTGTCTTATTTGATCTGATACTATAACCATCGCCTTTTTTCCTCTTTATTAATATCCAAGTTTGTTTTCTATTTCTCTATTGTATATATTCAGGCTATGTTGTAGTTCTTTCTTTGTTTATGTCAAGATCACAATTGATCACATTTGAACTATTTCCATTTTCAACCTCCTTATATTATTTTGTTTTTTATGTTTTTCACTACTTCGTTCTTGATTAGGGTGAACAGAATCTGACTCAAAATATATCCTTGTCTCGTTGTGAAAGCGTCTGACTCTTCATTTCCCGTTCTTACTATATTTTTCGTCTTAATATTTGAACCATCTCTATCTCTGTTTTATTGCTTCTGTATTTTAATATTCTTCATATATCTGTTCTTCTGACGTTGTCAAAGCTTTGTCAAGTATATGTGAACCTTTCTCTTTCATAATACCTCTTCACTGATTTATCGCGGCAAAGATATATTATTCTGTCCTTCTTTTCCTCTTCTGAAACCAGTTTTTCTTCTGTGTAGTATGCGTAGTAAGATTATTCTTCTGTAATTATTATAGTCTTTTGTGTCGCGTTTCTTGTATAGTGGTACTAGTTAATTGAGGTCTTTTGGTTCTTTACAATGTTTTTTTATTATTTCTGGTGTTATTCCATCTTTATCCACTGTCTTTTCTAACCTTACCTTTTGTATCGCTTTCTCTAGTTTGTTCTTTTTATTTCCGTATCTTTAATTAGTTTCATTTGTGATCAGTTCCTTTTTCTCTTTCAGTCTGTAGTTTCTAATGTTTTTCCTTATCACTTTTCTTCTTTTCTCTTGATTGTCGCTTTTTCTACTTTCATATTTGTTCTATTCTTTTACTGTCCTTTTCTATTCTTCCATTTAGGTCTTCCCTATAATGATATTTGATTCGCTTTCGTCTTTTTTCCATACATTTCTTCCTTCACAACGCTTTTGCTTGTTCTATATACTAATATTCATGCTAATATTCATGCATTATTGTTGCACTTGATAAAGTGCTTTGCATTTTTCCCATTTTATCAGACTCAATATTTCACTTTTTCTATTTGTTCGATTGCTGGACAGAGTAAGCAGTAGACTTTATTTTCTGTTTCCGTTGTATTTATATATTGCATTTGCCGCATTGGTATCTCTTTTCCTTTTTAATACACTTTACTCATTTTTTATTTGCTTATTTGCTGCAGTCCGTTGTTCGTGTTTTACTTGATTTTTATCTCTTGTTGTCGTCGTTCATTTCATTTGCTTGTTTGGTTTTTTTATTTGTTTCCTATTTTAGTGTTTCACTAATTCTGCTTTCTTTTTACCCCAGAAATATTCTTCTCATTAGATTATTTTGTAGGTTTATTTTTTCTAATTTATGTCTGTATTTTTCCCTCCTTCCAAGTTATATTAAAAACTACATAACTTGGAAGAAGTTTTGTTTTTTAACCTGTTTATATTACCCGTTATTTGTTATTTTATTAATATTTTGGTTTTGGTCTCACGTGTTATCACTTTGTGTACTTCTACTACTCCTTCCAGTTTACTTTTTAGAAGTTGACTTGGCGCTCGTTGTTTTTTGGTTCATCGATTTTTCCATTTAACTACTATATTATATCTCTTTTTATCTACTACAAAGTGCTTTTTCTCGTTGTCCAATTTTTTTTTGTTATTTCACATTTCCTCTCTTACCTTCAGATTTTCCTCCGCGTTCTTTTTATTTTTTCCATTATTTTTCCCCTTCATATTCTGTATTTTCTTTAGGTCTCCCGTTTTCTCTCCTTTATTGCCAATCGTTTTTTTTGCTAATCGGGGATTTAATCATATGTTACTTTTTTTATAAAGCTTCCTCTTTACTATTGTTTGAACAACCCTGTCTCTTTTACTTCTTTGGCTTATTTGATTATGTAAGTTCTATAATACTTGACATGCGATAGCGCACGTTGTTATTATTGCTTCGCCTGCCTCAATTTCACGTGCTAATATTAAAATCTGCCCACACTTCTGTTTACCCTAACTAACTTAATTTCTGTTTGTTCGTTATAAATTAATGGCCCTTTCACTGTCTTTCACTTCATTAATTCTTGTTTGATTCCAAACTTCAGTAAATTTAATTATGGGCGATAAAGCCCGCATTCGTGTACCAACCGAACTCTGTTCTTTTCTCATCAGACTACCACATGGTAAAATGTGATTTGTCACTCCAAACCTCACTTTCCTATTGTTCACAGTCTAGTTGTGTCGTTCGGAAGGACGTCCCCTCGCCACAGGTACCTCGTGGTCAATCATGAAGCTCTGCCTCCATTCTCCTCAGAGTACAGTCGTGGGGTTGATTGGACAATGAGTAGCGATGCGGAAAATTGAGGCGGGCTGATCGATTTTCTGCTCATATGGTCACCGATAACTAAACCTTACGTATACAACGTTGACTGGGTCTAAGCCCCTAACCTTTCTTCTCTGGGAAGCCCTAGCGTTGGAAGTTTGAGTGTCGCCCAGGCGCTTCCTAGATGCTGGAAGCTTGATGGTGACCAAGGCGTTTAGTGGCCACTAAACATGACATGGTCGAATTTTGTGTTGTTTTTGTGATTTTCTTTACTGATCCCACGGGCGTGGCGGGATTCACGTTACGGAACCAGCTGGAGATGATTGCTCAGCCCTGGTCTTTGGGCTGCTGAGGGGGATGCTGCGGATGACACCGAGGAGCTGTCTGTGGGCAATTCTCGGCAGGAGTTTTCCCGTCCCCATGAGCTGCTGTGACGTACGTGCGACCGGCCGGCTTGGGAAATGCAGAGTATCCCCTGAAATTGTCAGAGTGGTGTCCTTCACCGCACTTCACATACTTCTGCTACAACAGCTCTGAGCGTCCCTAAAACTGGCAGCGGTGGCACTGGCTTACCACTTAGCTATTTGATCGTGACAGCTCAGTCAAGGATACCTCCTCATCCTTCTCACTGTGAGAACAGGGAAGTCGCACTCAAGGAGCTCGGTCTCGACCTCCTCCTTTGGTATGTTCTCCGGGGCTTTTCCTATGACGATCTGGAGTGATTTGTTTGCCTTTAGCAGTTGATAGTGGTATGGCGAGGAAGCAAGTCAGCCACCTGTGATCATTAGCCATAGCGGGCTGGATGAAAATTCCATCCGCTATGTTTGCACTTGGCCTTCAGAAACCCTACGTGGTTTTCGTGCAGGGTTTTCCGGACTGAAGACCAGACCAAACCGCTCTCTGACAGGAGAGATGGAGGCGATTGCGGAGCGACGATGCTGATTGGGACAGCTGTACTGCTGGAGGACGAGAATTCCGGTCAAACTTGCAGTACTCAGTTTGTAAACTGACACCTGAACCCTATCAGCCGGCACAAGTACCGGCTGGAGTCACCTTGGTTAACGCGCAACTTCGCGGCGCACATGGATAGACGCATAGCTCTATGCTCTTTTATACCATTTGGTTAAGTCAAAGCCACCTCTAGACGAGTTACATCTTTGGATGCTTCTGATAGGGTAATGTATTACAGTGTGCGAAAGATCACTAAAACGTACATTACTTTTTTTGGAAAAAATATGTAAAAATTTGTCCACGTACACACAATCTGTTTAAACAATACTGTAACCTGTAACCAGTCTGGTTTAACACTAACGACCGTTGTTATTTGATTCTCGTGCAAGATTTGTACTTCCGACATAAGCGTGTTGAAAGCCAGTGCCTGATTTGTTTTTCATTACTCATTATCAGGCTGCAATAATTTATTATTTACATTCACGATATGTATGTTTTTTACGTCGCGTGCCTCAGCTTTTGGCATTTTATTCAACGTTATATTTAGCGGAGGATATCGATTGGTACTACACAATACTATTTTCGTTTTTAAATAAAAAATGACCTACGCTAACCGCAACGCTGTTTATATGATTGACATTTTCATTACTTAGTGACATTAAAATTTATTATTAACAAGTAGCTTCTTTAAACATCGAAAACAAAATGAAAATTGAAAAGCAAGCTCTAAACATATAAAGGCGTGGGGCTTCTCCGCCACATTGTTCGTTTTTGGCTACATTTAGCCCATACAGATATGTAAATGTACAAGGTAATGTAAATTTTGACGAATTGCTGTTTTCTTCTTTTTGTTCTTAACGTTATCTCCTTTTACCCTTTGGGGTGTCGGAGTTTATCTCTCTCATCGTCCTTCTCTTCGCTTTTCCTATCTTTTTTACTTCTTTTAGCAACGTCTTGCTGAGTCCTTTTTTCCTCTCTTATATCGTCATTTTGCTTCCATCACCTTTTTTACTATTCTGTTCTTTTTCATTCGAGCTATGTGCCCAAACCAGTTAGCCCTTATTTTATTTACTTATAGCGAGTAACATGTTTTTGTCGCTTTTTGCTATTTCTAGATCAATTTTTCTATCTTGTGTAAACATGGTACTAAGATATTCGAAAACAGTTGCTTGTTTTATTAATTCTTCTTTGCAGGTTACGTTTGTTACGTTTCTTTCTTCTTGTGCCTTTTGATTTATTATTTATCAATTTTTTCCGTCTATTTGTCTATTAACTCCAGTAATTTTGTATGGGTGGTCTGCTATCAGAACTATATCGTCTGCATACAGGAGTGGCTTTAAATGTGTTAAGTATCTATATTATCCATTATTAATATAATTGGAAGTGGGCTTAGGCTGTATCCCTGTTTTATCCCTCTCGCCGTTTCAGAGCTTTCGGATCGTTCTCCATTTAGCTGCACCGTCTCCTGTATCTTCCTATACATGCTTTTGACGGCTTTAATTATTTGGTCTTTTATTTGTAGCTTTTTCATTATTTCCCACACTTTACTTTGTTTTACTGAGATCAATAAAAAATTCATAATTATTTTGTATTATCCGATGTTTGTCGTCCCTTTCTGTGTGTTGCTTGCTCTTCTTCTAATTTGGTTCCTACCATTCTGCCTTCAATTATGTACTACAAACTTTAAAAATCACTGAAGCCTGGAAGATCGCTTTGCAATTTTCACATTCCGGGTTTTCTCCTTTTTTATGTATCAAGATAAATAAATTGTCTTCTCGATCCTTTGCTACTTTGTTTGTTTTCCAAGCGCCTTTCTACACATTCTCAATACCAATTTCTTTCCATCTTCTGTCATCCATTTTATTAATCTCCTCTTCAAGGCTCCTTCTAATTCATTTCTTGTTATCTCCTTATCTTTTCCATACTTTCTACCTTTTGTATCTTTTGTTCATCTTTATCTCTTCCAAATTTATAATAATGTTCTTTTTAAGTTTGTAATATTTCACTTTTTGTTGTTTTTACTTTTTTGTTTTTTTTTTATATCTCTTATTGCTTTCCCCTTCTCCCCTCTTATTGATTTAATTCTATTTTAGAAACTTCTTTTTCCAAATTCTGCCAGCTTTTCTGCTTTGTTTTCCTTATTTCCTTTTTAATCCTACCTCGGGTTGTGCAATAATCTATTGTGTTTTGATTCAATTTTGGTCAGCTAACTTCTTTCATGCTTTTCTTGCATTCTTTTCTATGTCCTCTTTCTTGTGATTCTTCCAGATACTCCTTCTGCCTTCGTAGTGGTCACTTTTTAAGATAAATTTATCGTTATTCCGAGCTCTAATCCTGCATTGTCTTTCTTGCTTCCCTTAATTCTGATTTTTCTAATTTTCGATTACATATTTCGGTGTAATCCTATTTTTCTTCATAAATTATCTTTATTTCTGTTTTTCTGTGTGCTCTCCTTGTTTCTGCTTCTAATTACTTAGAAGAATTTCTTTAGACAAAGAAGTCTATGATGCTTTTAGCCTTCCTTCTTTCCCCCTGCAACTTATGTATGTTTGCCAGTAGGAATTTCCAGCCATTAAATCGCTTTTGTGGCAGAATTGCAGCCTATTAAGTCCATTTATATTAATCTCTTCCTCTCCGTATTTCCTCGTGCATCCTAGTGCTCGATTTATGTCGTTCCGATCCCCACTAGTATTATTTTTCACCCCTTTCTCTTAAATGATCCGACAACTCTTGTCATTGCGTATAGAAATCATTAAATTTATCTTATTTTGATCTGTATTATGTTTATATCATAGTATTAATGTAAACAATTCAAACTAAGAATAAAAAATAAAGATTTTGTTGATATTTGGGAGTTGCAATTAAAATAACAAAAAACCTAATATTTAGCAAAACGGTGCTAACTCACCAGCATCCAGCTTTCAAATAACCTGAGCAGTAAAGTCGTCCTCATTCACGCATGCGCAGTACTCTTCACTCTCATCGACTGTCAGGCAACATTGGAACATTTGTTCTCTATTTTAATTATTATCTAGAGCGGTTTCCAAGAAATCCTAAAATCTACAAGCATGGATTTTGATTTATTTTATCTGCTTTTTAGTTACAAAATTTTAATTAGTAGTCTGGCGTACAATTATTGATATTAGAGCTGTGATTTTATTGCTTTTGTGTCTAATTAATCATCATATTATAATCACACTCACTCTATATTTGGTATTGATGTTAAGAAAGTTTAATCTATTTTATCTCGTAGTATTGCACATTTGTATTTCTCTCATTTTCGTATGGTGCTATAGCAAACAACGTGCTATTTTTATGGGCTATGCTATACTTTGAAGAATTCCGTAGAACATCAAATTTTACAGTTGAACTAAAAAATAGTGATTTTGGTTTACGCATTTTTAACTATTTTACAGGTGATTCGAGCCCGAGAAAACGAAAATACTTGCTTATAACCTATAAAAATCAGGATTAAGGTTATCTTTTTTCCCGTTGCCTACTCTTTTTCTAATTCGATTCTTATTCTATTGACGTTGTTTTTTACTATTTTTTGTTGTTTAACTTTCTTGAGACATATTGTTAGAACCACTTGCTCATTAATGTAGAGATGTCTTTAGTTATGTCTTTACTCTATAAAGCAAGAATATCAATATTAAGCTCTTAGTAGTTGTGTTATTTTGCAAAGCATGTGGAGCAGATTTGTTCCTTTCAGAACAGATCAAGTGATCTTGCGTTCTGAGATCTGCTCTCGTAAATCTCTATTCTTACTTGTGATAATATTAAAAGACCTTTAGAAGCATATGGCCTATTGGTTCACAGAAGTTGGTTGTGTGGGTTGTGTTTTGGTCAAAAACGAAAGTGATTGTCCTCGTCGTACGACCGCATTTAAGCAGTACTGAGCATTTCAAAGAAGAAATTTATTTGTTATAAAGGAGAACACCGCTGCAATCATAATGATCATCAACCCAGATTGGTATGCTGTTCATTGCCATATGGAAATGTATGAATATTCATACCATTCTGCATGGTTACCTTCAAATGAGACAGGTTTGTCCTCTTTGGGTACCTCATATTTTAGGAGACGGTTTTCCAATGACATAGGATGGAGAGTATGCCTAAATCTGGCTAAAGCTGGTGCAACAAAGTGCGTAAAGTGGGCCTGATTGATAGATTATAAAGATTGAACACGTATGATATGAGTATATTAAAACAAATCAAATCTAGCACCCGGCATTTTCCCAATATTCCAAATAAGAGCATCTGTCTAATATAAAATGTAAACATTGATTGCAAAACACGATAATGTTTCCAGAATAATTCAGTTTTCCAGTGAATTACGCTGATGTGCGATAACTAACGCAGCAGTTCTGGGTTTGCATAAATTACAGTCGAGCTAAATTTTACATGCCACGCAAAGAAACGGATATTTTTGGCATTTGAGGTAAACAGAGGCTCAAAATGATTGACGCGTTTGTTTTGGCAATAGTTTTAAGATATATTTCGGTTTAGTTCGTGAGAAAAAGTGCCTTTTTTATATAGGGTGGTCCAAATGAATTCCAGGTTTGAATTTTAAATAAAATAATTTTTAAATTATTCATTTATTCATTTATTCATTTCTGGTCAATTTCGTTGATAACATGTCGGATTTTTTCTTGGGGTCGTCGATGATTTATGGATTGCTGACGTAGGTAGCCCCTCAAAAGGAAGTCGCATGGTGTTAAATCACAAGAACTTGCTGGTCAGTTGATGAGATTTCGTGAAATCACACGACCAGGAAATTGTTGGTGCAGTAAATCGACTGTTGGTCGAGCTGCATGGTAGGTGGCACCATATTTATTCTAGAACCGTATGTTAGTTGGTGACAAAAAAATGAATTCATCATGTAACGGTAACGATCGCCATTCACAGTTACAGAAGGAGGTATGAGCTTGTGACGTCATCTTCCCAAAATCCACGTCTAACAGTGACTCGTTGGGGGTGCATTTGCTTGTCATGAGTTACGCGAGGATTTTCAAGAACCCAAATGCGACAATTTTGTTTGTTTATGAGCCTGTCGACTTTGAAAATGCACTGAATGCGAATAGTAACTTGCTATTCTTGCATACAGAGTTTTATATTCACCAATCGGAAGAATGGTAAGATCGCCAAAGTATCAGAGTTGCTAACCACAAAATAAAAAAGGGGCGAAGTTTAATTTGGGTCACTCTTTATTAACAAAACATCTCTGTTAAAGATAATTTATTGCTGTAAAACTGCAAATATGCATTATCGTGAGTTGGAAAGCGGAAATATTTTATCTTCTTGGCTAATTTACAGTATGATCTCATGATGGACGTAATAATTGTATAATGCATATATATGGAGTTTCTTACCATACATTTTTGTATTCAATTTACTTTTTATATGCTAATTGTAGCAGAAAATAACTTGCAAATGTTATGCGTAGATAATCACGTGTTTATGTATATTTAATTAAGTTGCGTATGTGTTTAATGATAACAAGACAAGCAGACCGTAGAGATTGCAACTGCTTGTAGTTTTGGTTTCGTTGAAAACTAATATTAAAATGGATTTAAAATTTTAATTCAACTTTGGAATTTGTGCTTGCCTGAAGCTCGTCGACGGTCTAGAACCTCTTCCTTTCAATTTCGAATAGTCAGATTGTAGAGTGGTTGCGTCACCTGTGCGATTTGAAGTTTTGACAAATAACTCTATGCATGTCGTCGTGATGAAGCTGGCAATTGTTTATGTTGCCCTCTGAATCATCTGAATAGTTCTTGCTGGAGGATGTTCTGACTTCTCATAAAATTTAATTCAAATTGGCTGCTGTACTCGTGCAATCACTGCAAACGCGAAGATCACACAATACAGCTGCTCACGCATCAGCGGCCAGTAAAGTGAATCTCGTCCGCGCATGCGCGCCATTTTCTACTCTCTGCCAGGTCACATCGCGGTCGCGTACTTTTTTGCGTGTCGTCGATATTTGAGCAACTTTGGAAATTTTGCTCTTAAAATGTCATCGCTCTTCATTTACATAGATCATAAAAAATAGAAACCACGAGGGTTTGGAGAAGAGTTTTATGTTTACCGAGTATGTGACTTTAGCAATACGAATTACAGGTAGAGGTTAACATAAATTGACAAAACGCGACAAGATGTATGGAGTAGATGATTTTTTTAAAAATCGGATTGTGATCTGTATAACAATCGAAAATAATGTGAATCGTGGTTGAGCCACAAAAGACACCCCCTCTCAGATAGCATGGAAGAGCCAGTCTTTATCCAGAAAGGTACTATCAAAGGCACCATCTGCTACTATTTTTGCAAACTAACGAAACAATCGTTGCAGAGCCTTACTGTAAAGAATTTGACATCGAACACGAGATATTCCATTTAAAAATTTATGACCGACGCGACCTTATTCTCCTTGCCTTTCACCTACCGATTTTATCTTTTTTTTGGACCGGTATAGTGCCATTCAGACCTTCAAAGACTCTCCTAGGGAAAAAAATTTGAATTTTTCTTTAAATGCAATTTTTGAACTACATACTCATTATAGAAAAAATGTTTTTGGGCGCTGACTTCTATTTTTACCCCACAGAATCGGACGTTTCACGTGAAACTACTCAATACATCTAGGAATAAACGCAAATTATCACCGAAACCACAGGAGATTGCCGTGCTCAATAATTAAGCTGAGAATTGATTAGAAAATTCCTATAAATAATCATGAATCGATTGACTTTCCTCTTCGGCAAACATTGCTGGTTTTGATTAACTTTTGCAGGTTAACGTAGCACAGCATATTGAGCGAGCACTTATGATGTCACATTTTGCATGGTCAAAATGAATAGAATTTTAACAGAAAATATTTAAAAAAAATGATTACTTTTATAAATAATAAAAAAGTAAAAAACCTGAAAAATCTTGTTTGTAACCTTCCATTGATTGGTTTTAAATTCATAATTTATTAGAGACGCTTGCTTGTACTGAATATTAAACATACCTACCACACATTCAAACAATAATGATGTACAAATTGTTTAAAAATGCATACATTCAAATTCAAAAAGAAGTAAAGGAGCGGCCCTCAAAAGGGCGCTAATAGGAATTATTGGTTCCACTTATAACCTTTGCAGCGTCCTACACTTCTGATAAACAAATACCATCCTCATCTTCATTCAGCCGAACTGCAGACGATAAGCATTCCTGTTTGAATAAACTATTTGGTGTTTTTGAGTCGCTAACAATAAAATCGCACTTAATAAAATAAAATAAAACAACCAAAGGGGTTCATGATCGCGTGTTTACTATTTTTCACATTTTTTGCATTTTTTTATCGCCTAACTGTGCGTGACATCCCTTCTTTAACAACTTGTTATTTTATTTTTTATGTGAAAATTTTATTTGTTTTATAACACAGATAATTACAATTGGGACACCATGTACAATCATTTTATGACCACACTAAATTGAGAATGAGTCGGTTTGAAAAGCTATTAAAGTAATTTTACTGATCACTTACCGATAAAAATTTAATGGCACCATAAATAAATTTTTATAATTGCAATAAACAAATACATAGGGTAACCACAATGCTTTTGTTTTAATGTGCGTTTTTGTTATTTATAGTAGAAGTATAGAAAGCAAATTGACTTGGGGGGTGGGGGTGGCTAAGGCAGTTTAGTACGTTGCTTTCCAGCTAAATGTTGGCAACATTTACGACCAGTATAAGTTGTTCAATAAATTATTGCTCATTGGTTTGTTATTATGGTCGTCGTCGTTAGATAATTGTACGCATGGTATGTTGCAATTTTTATAACATTTCAAAACGATTTTCAGCACAATTTTTGCACTTCTGCTTCTACGAAGCCAGTCGAACCAACTCGTCTACGCTTTATTGGGGGGCTGAGTCTATTTGTCATCTCATCCCGTTAAAAGGCCCCCATCATTGAAAAACCTACTCTTTTTAACCTGATCTTTACGTAAGGTTTCGTCACTGTTTTATTATGCCAATGCTATAATAACATGACAGACTAGAATATTTTTCTGATGTTCTTTTCCTTAACAGACATGTTGACACTTAAAGTTATACCACAAAATTTATTAAAACTACTTATTTATTATACTTAATACTATTTGTGTACACAACACACAGAACCAATAACGTAAAATTACATTATTATCTGTAACACTTGCACAGAACGTTTTGCTTCCGGCACTTAACTTTACTTCGCCAGAGCTGCTTGTCTGCGCGATATGTAATTGATATGGCTTTTCCACGAGAAACGCCTGGAAATATCTGAAATGTTTGTAATGTTCAAACGCCTTACGTACACAAGCAGCGTGGCTGAATTCTTGGAAGGCATTGTGTCCGTCGCTCGACCGTGACGGCAGGGCTGGTGCTACGAGGAGCGTTCGGAAATTCATTACAGTGATGACTAACAAGTCTAGGTTGAATTCAATCGTTAGGATCTTTTGGACTAAAAATAATGCAAACTTTTACTCACTCCTAATAAGCAATGCAATTAATTATCTGTAAAATGTACACTAAAAGATCTTTTTAGGGCAAACTCGGCTTAACAAAACAAATATGATGACTAAGTTGATTATTTTTAAAAATTTTTTGTGAACTACTTTTTTGCTTGAATAATTTTAGTTACTAATTATACAGCCACAAAAAGTAAGAATAGTGTTAATCCTGCCATCTATTCTTGAAATTGGATCATCATAATTGCTCCTTTCAACTTAAGCAAAAAATTGGATAGTGAGAATGCAAATTCAACCTTTTTTGCTTTGCTTTACAAGGTTGTATCAAATATAAACCGGAATAATTATTTTTAATTTCTTGGAGTGTCGCAAAATTGCAAACACATTTGTTTTTAGATAACCTCCTGATTTTGAAACACATTTTTCCTAACGGATAGGTAGTTCCTTAATCTGCCCATCATAAAATAAAGGTAGTTGCGACACTAACCGTTGTGTTTCTTTTAATAGTCTAAACAAATGGGGAGATCAGGACTGTAGGAGAATGTTCTAGTATAGTCCAAAACAAATCCTTAGTTTTTTGTCTAGTTTGGAGCTAGGCGAGAGACCCATCTTACGAACACTTATCAAAACACAAAATAATCAGTAGTGATTGCCCGAGAACTGCTATAGTCCATCCCAGAAACGAATTTAGTAATTGTTAATCGACAGTCATCTTTGAGTAGCCGGCGAAAAATGCGAATGTTCTACTCAGCCACGCTGTCTCAGTGACGCATTTTTTTCTGGATAACAATAAATTGAACCGCTTTTTATAGTCATTACTTGAAATTCAAATTTTGGGTAATAAAAACCCATGTCTTCTTTATTTTGATAAGGATTTCAGTCTTATCGAACGAGTGCAAATAGGTCGGTCAGTTTGGTTCTCTCAGATCGTGATCACTCGGCACATTGGACCCCCACAGTTCATTTGTCTATTTCTAAAGAGCAGGAGGAATAAGTACGAGGTCTTCTTCTCATTTTCCTGCAGAAGCGGGCCCAGTACGCCACATTTTGAAAAATGTATTTTACGTGAGAAAATTTGCTGCACGCTAGGTTCTCCTTAACCCCATAGAATATAGAAAGAGCACCGATTTACAATAAATAGGTCAACCAGGAGATACCATAATGACAATATCTAGTCGTAGTCCTGCAAGTCTAAACTAAAATTCCGACTGAAGCAATTACAACGTCAGTAATATGCCGCGTCCAGAGAAATTTTGACAGAAACCCTTAAGGCGCATAGCAATGAACTCATTCTGTCTCTTCATGAGCACCATTAGAAAGCCTTGGAACATCATCTGTATTTTTTTGAGACAATCTCCTTTTATTCACACTTCTCGTGCAATAAGGTACGTCATGCCTACAAAGAACATCCTGCAATCTCCAGCTACCATAGATTTCTCAATTGTCCCTACTTTTATTTACAACCCTAGTATTTGAATAAGTTAATTGTTGAATTATAAAGAATCCAAACAAAAAAATCCCAATAAAATAAAAATATTAAAATAATAATACAAAGGCATCGTTTGTTAAGGTATAATAAGAATTGTTTAATTGGCTGTGTCAGGAAAATTAGAAACAAATTAATCTTCAACGTAATTGTTATTTATAGAGCGTCACTTCCGTACTAGCGTTTGGTATAAACAATTTATTAATTAGCAGGACCTGAACCCACCCACTCCCTGTTACGTCATTTTTGAAACCACATGCATCTCGTATCGACGCGTTTACGTAATATAACTGCGTAGCAGATTATTCAGAACAATAGAATTCGTCTGATAGAATGGATGCTGTTTGTCGCCGGATACGTAAAGCTATCAAAATATTTGCTAGCGAGTGCTATTTCGTTTGTATATTCAACAAAGTACATGCAGATGAAAGATATAAAGCGAAGCTTGTAGATCTGAAACTACCTGTCAGCTTTTTTTGGACTACAGTTGTGTTTTTCTGGGTAAATATTTTGAGGCCAAACATTAGCACGACTTTTGTCAGCTAATGCCGTAAATACCACGCTGTTAATTAGCGCCGATAAATTGGCATACTTTTCGTTTGTGTGCGTTTAGCATTTAGTACGAGGGTCGTTTAAGTTAAACCGGGACTTTTAGTTTTAGAGGTCCAGAAAAGGAGCGATGGCGTGCTAGTGCTACCGGAAGTATATCTATTGCCACTACTAGACACGTCATTGTCCAACGATTTGGTAGATAATAAAAATTCTAGCTTAAAGCAGTCACTCCTGTAAATATCCTGGAAAATCGACGCGTAACCTTTCTGAAATTGTACCATAATGATGAACTATATCATTCATAAACGTTTTCATTTTTGGAAAACTTGGTGTATGTTGGATAGTAAGTGTTTTGACATCGTTTCACTATAGAATTGGAACGGCGAAACATAGGGGACGAATGTGTCGCTAGGTAAAGTGATAGTGAGTGTATTCCGGAACAAACTTGGTATTATTCATGTGAATTTTCTACCCTATGGTGCTTCTATGAATAGTGAAGAGTGCGGCAGTATTCCAAATGGTGTGTATAACCATTTGCGGAGGACCGGCCTGGTTGAATAACAGTGGACAATTTCATTGTCATATCTCCCTTGTAGCTTCACCTGTTTGGACTCCTAAGAGAGTCCCTGGAAGGTTGGCATTTCACTACTGATAATGAAATGAATGAAGCTTTTCAAGCACAACTTAAAGTGCATAAATGATCTTGCAGAAGGTTGACCATGTGGTTATTTGTACTCTCCAATCGCAGCTCTGAACAAATGCAATGGAATGCAAATATACTACTACCTCAAGTTATTCATCCAGTACAAGCATCTTCTCTTTATAATTCTTCTTCCCTGTATTTTTTCTTGTATGATGTTTTGTAGCATTTCATATCATTCTCCTTGCATGATGAGACCCAGGCGCTCCAATTTTATAATTTAGTTTCGGGTCTTCTTCTCACTGCTTTCAACTATTTGATCAAATATTTTCTGCACATCTTTTAATGAGTCTGTAGTTTTAGCTACATATGATATTGTTCATACATTTCCCATTAACTTTAATTCCAATTGAAGTTTCTTCTAATGCTTTCCTAATTATCTTTTCTGAACACAAGTTAAAGAATAAAGACGAAAGTATATACCCCTACCTTACCCCTCTTTATACTGCTATAAATGAGTCATTATTGTAGTCTAATGAAGTAGCTATGGTGAATTTTGTCAGACAGTTTATTATAATCGAGGAAACAAACATGTATTGAACGATTGAGACCCATTCATATTTAATTCGACACATTGAAAGCAAACAGGATCTCCTTTATTGTACCCATTGTCTTTATCAAAGCGAGTTTGTCTTTACCAAAACCTTCTTCTAAAATAATAATATCTTTGGGAATATCTTGAGAGTGTGACTTATTAAACTAATTATCCGTTAGTTATTGCATTTTCTTCCGTTAGCTTCTTTGGTAAAGTTATAAAAATTGATTTTTTGGACATTATTTCTGTGATATTTACTGTAATACGAGTTCACTTCTTCTTTTGGTTCCTTCTCCTAACGGACATTGGAGATTATAAGATCACCTGTTTGTTTTTCTGTAATTAATTTTAGTATGCCAGCTGGAATTTCATTAACTGTGGTGCATGTGCAGGTGTTACTTGTCTTGTATTTTTTTTACTATTTTTCGTTGTATTTCATCTTCAACTAGTGTTGGATGGACTCTTCCCACCTTTTCTAATTTCCCCTTGCTATCAGGAATTATCATTTGTGTCTAACAAGATATTCTTTTCATTTGATCTTTTTATTCTTAGCAGTTCTTTAACCGTCTTGTGCAAATTGAAATCATTATGCTTTGTTTCTGCACATTTGCCTTTGGTCTCCCGTATTTACTTCCTTATTTCCTTGTGTAAACTTTCATATATGTTGTCGTTTTTAATCTTGTACACTTTTCTCTTCTCCATCAGTTTTCCTCGTTATTCATGTGTCTTTCTTGTTATTAATCTTTTTAATATTTTCCTAGTTGGAATCATTATTGTGCTTTTGAATGCTTTTCATTTATTATTTAAGTGCCCTTTCGAGTTTATTTTCATCTTACTTAGTTCTTTATTAATTTTTACTGTCAGTTGATCTTTTGTTGTTGTTTTTGTGATGTTTGTAATTATTTTTGTGTAATTTAACCGTGATTAGAAGATATCTTTTATTTATCAGCACATAATCTGTTTAGTTTCTAACAATGTTGTTATCACTATCTTCTTCTTCTTCTTCAGGGTCGTTATGTCACATTTTCTTTGGGGTCCTTTTTCGCCATTCTAGGCGCATTTGAGTCATCTCAGGTTTTAAACCTTTTGTTTTCATATATTTTTAATGGTCCCAATCCAAGTTGTCGGTGGGCGCCTTGGTTTTCTTTTTGGTTGTATCTTCATGACTGTTCTAGTCATGTGATCAGGATCTCTACGCATAACATGTCCGTACCAACGCAGGCGATTTTCTGATATTTTATCTACTATATTCGCAACTTATATCCCTCGGATATATTCGCTTCGAACCGTGTCTTCACGAGTTACTCCTGCCGACTATCGTAGCATCTTCATTTCCGCCACATGGAACTTCTGTTCATCTGTTTTGCGCATTGTCCAGCATTCTGATCTATACAGTAAAGTTGGTCTAATTGCTGTTTTATATACATTTCATTTGACCTGTATGGGCATCTTTTTATTGCACATAACTCTAGATAGAGATCTCCATTTGTTGGTTAGCGAGAGGAGACAATTTATACCGACACTCATTCCAATAAATCCATCATTCTGAAGTTGTCTTCTGTGTGAATTTAGCCATGTTGATTACACAAGAATATCCAGCAGAACTTATAATTCAGTGGTTTCGCGTTTCCTCTTGCATCTCCATGGTTCATCCGCCTATAGAAACGATCTTCCCTTCCAAAGACAAGTGTCCCAATTCTTACCAGCTCTTCCAGTCGAAACTGTTGGGTAGTGAGAGGGGACTATTTATACCGGCAGTCACTCGGTGTGTGTGTGAGAACCAATACATCCATCATTCAGAAGTTCTCCTCTGCGTGGCTTCGCCCATGTTGATTACGTAATATAGTACTTTCGGGTTTCCTTCGGGAAACAAATATCCAAAAACGTCCAGGAGCAAGATTAACATTATAAAAGCAATATACAAATTTTGTATTACTTATTGATTCTTAATGTATTGGAATAATTCTCCTATATTCCAGAATCATTTTACTGTTTGATTTAATGTTGAAAAAGGTGTGCAGATAAAGTCAACAACAAAGCATTCTGTGCATTCACTACTTTTTATGTTAAAATATTCATTATGCAGGCACACAAAGTTTGTTATATTACAAAACATGAAAAGCAACATTATGCATGCAGCTGTTATAAATTATAGTCAAAAACCCCGCATAGCCTTGCAAAAACCGCTCACGAGTTTCGCCTTGCATTACGAATTCTAACGTCGAGTTTTTCTTTTCGTGTTGTTTGTTTGGGAACAAACGATTAAGATAAGGCAATCGCTTCTTATTAGCACAGTTATGCGCATTTAGCATTAAACTTTCTCGAGTAATCTACTCGACAAGGCGTAACTATTCAGGTTAATCCAAAACTGCGCATTAAGTTGTTAGATGCTTGACCATGTAATTTCCTTTCCCATTAGCACACTTTTCATTGAGTGTTACAATATAAGTCAATCTCAAATGTTTCTTTTTTGCATTAAATTCCTTGGCGATAGAATTTAAGGGAATAACACTGCCAGCAGCAATGGTGTTTTGTTTTCTCTATCTTACCACAGATGTATAAAGCTCCCTTCTACTGTCCAAATTATTGTAAAATAAAGAACTTTAATATATATTTCTATCATGACCTTTCAGTGTTTAAGAAGCTCGTGGATTCTTTCCTCATAGAAAAAGTATGATTTTTTAAAAGGTCGTAGGGTAGTTTTGACATCTACACTACCACTCATTGAAGTATGGAAACCTTATTCATTTATACAATGAATAACTGCACTTTTCGTAATAAATTTTATTTTGTTTCACCCTTTACCGCCTCTTTAGATAATATTGTCTTGAATGAAAATAATTAGTCCCTTGTAAATTTTTATAACCGTTTGTTGGGTCGAAAACAAGAATAAAAAATTATGATGCTTTCCATAGAAACTCGTCCAGTCATTCTTACTTTACATCGAGAAAGGCTATCAGTACATAACACCGCAAAAACATTATGGGTTTGTGCTTCGACGGTGAATCTTACATTAGAATGCTATAGAGAGATAAAAAGTCTTAGGAATCCCCATCGTCCTGGGACATTGCGAGTACCATCCGATGCAGAAGATCAGTTCATCAGACTGATGAGTAAGCGAAATAGAAGATTAACTGTCCCAAGTATTGCTGCGGAGTTTAACCGGGGACGCCATAGAACAATAAAGGCGTCTTCGGGAGGGTAATCTTCTTGATCATATTGAGACCAAAAAACTGTTTTAGTGTGGGTATGTTTCTCTTTGGCTAGTGTGGAGCACTTAGTAAAAGTCAACGGCATTATGAGAAAAAAACATTATAAAATTTTTTTTAACGGATAAACGTCATACCATCTGGGTTGCCATTAATCGGGACGGAATTCGTGATGATGCAAGACAACGATCTTAAACATACTTCAAAGCTTTGTAGAGACTATCTAGCAACCAAGAAGGACAAAAAACGCTCAGAATGATGAGATACCCACACAGAGTCCAAATCTCAGCCCAATAGAGTTACTATGCAATGAGCTGGGTGGAACAGTAAGAAGGGGGTGCCCCAAGTCCAAAACTCATCTTTAAAATCTTCTTCCAAGTGCTTGGAGAGATTTATCCCTAGAGAAATTAAAAAAATTAATCGAAAAAATGCCTAGAATCGTAAAAGCAATATTAAATACAGAGTATTTTTTTATGAAACAAATGTTTAATATTCAAATTATTTTTTTTCAGTATTCTGAGCCTATTGCGGCGACGAAATCCAAAAAAGCCTTCAATCATAAAAAAAAAAAACTGCCCGGAGATGCAATCCAAATGGCTATTGTTCGTTAAAGAATGCGATAGCATCGAATTTGGAAGCGAGTCCAAGTTGTTTGCTAATGGCTGCTACTTTTCGCTATTCTGATAGCAATAATACCTAATGATTTTTATTGCAGTTCTTACTCCTTTCAGGAATTCGTATACCATGCAATGATTCTCCATTTAATTTTTTTTATGTTTCAATTGTGTTAAAGGTCTTATCCTAGTTTTTTTTTGTATATAGTCTAGTCATAAAGTAAATAAAGCCTTGTTACGTGGTCGGTCCCAAGCGGTGATACATCGGGCGTCAGGACGCTACGACCAGCAACGCGTGGGGGCACGGAAGGCTAAAAAAACGAAGCGTCGGCTTCAACTTACAATTAGAACTATATTTACAACCTTACAAACCTAACCTACCTTACGCTAACTTAAACTACTTAGTTAATTTACAAGACTTAACCTACGACTTAAAGTATGCGATGAAACGGGCGGCGAGCAGTGCAGCAGCGAGGCCGGTGGCGGAACCAGGCGGCGAGCAGCAGGGCAGCGGGCAGCGGGCAGCGAGCAGCTGGGCAGCGAGCAGTAGGGGCGGCGGCAGATCCAGGCGGCGGAGCCGGAAAACGAGCAGCAGGTCCGGGCAGCGAGCAGCAGATCCGGGCGGCGAGCAGCAAAAGAAGCCAAAAGGGACTCACCTGATGACACTTGATGGTTCCTTCTGGAGGGGCTGACGACTGATCCGAATGCTTTGGTGGCTCAAGTTTTAAGGGCTCAGCCGTGCCCCACTCTCCTGGTGGAGTGCAGAGTTTTCCCAGGATTGGTGGACGCCGGGGGTGCCTTTGCTCTGATTGGAAAATGCCGTGGCGGCTATGATCGGTGGCGTTCGGGTCGACTCGGGACCGCTTGGCACGACGCGGTGCGGTAGGTCAAGAACCCCGATCTTGCACACGGCGCCACAAAGTCGGCCTCAGGTAGCATTCCTTTGTGATTACAAATTCCAAAGGAGTGCTTTGTGTTGCACGAAAAATTCCGGGCCAGGTAATATCAGCCCTGGCGAAATCGGGGCCAGGTAACAGCCTGTACTATGTATGTTTTTTCTTGAAAGCCGTTTGATCTATGTCTTCGGTAATAATGCAGCCCCAAGCACTTATCAGACAGGCAAATCTTTGTATCTTAGTAGAGTTATGACAGTTCTTTCGTTATCTTTGTCTAGTGCTCTAGTTCCGCTTGTTGCGTGTGTCTTTAACAGCTGGTCTGTCACACAGTAGAAGAAACAGAACTCTTGCAACCAAGCCATCATTGTTTCACCCATCAGGGATGCATATACTAATTTTTAATCTTGACGCTACGATTTGATAACCAAAGAGGAAATGTTTTAGTGTAACCTTTGAACTTCAGACGATTACGCATGTGCAGATGTTTGGGTTTGTTTACTTACTTATCAGAAAAAGGCCTGCAATGTTTAGTCTTCAATGGTGTCCTATTTGCGGTTATGTTTATCTTATGTCTATAAAAAAAGTTTTTCTAAACTTCTACAGATAAGGAGAAAATTATTCTTTACCTCTAAATATTTTGTTGTGATAGAATTTTCCAATTTTCCCTTTAAACCATAATGTAATATTTTTTTGTCAGATGGTTACTTAATCGTGTTTTAGAAGTATTTAGCTTATGGCAATTCCATGGTTGTTCTCTTGACCTATTCAATTTCCATTCATCTTATTCAAAAACCTTTCCTTGATTTATTTAAATTTGTACAGTTGTGCTGGTTACTATATTACATCGATGGTAAAGCTATTTACAAATTAGTATAGGTTTTTCATACATGTTTTCAATCATATAATTCAAAAAAAAAAAGAATAAACTGACCTCAAAGATTTCTGTTCTTCAGCTCTGATATGCGGCGTTTGTGTTTCTTCATCCTTGATCATTCCATCAATAGAGTAGCTACGACCTGCATCATGCTCTTGCGATCTTCGTTTGTATATGTTTTAGAATTCATTTATTTGAGTTAAATCTGGACTTTTTATTTGATATATAAGAATTTATGTCTAAAAATAAAAAGCCGAAGTATATAATTTTGCTTTGTATGTTTCTCTTTTTAGCCTTCAAGAATAGTTATTCCTATAGGTGTTCTTTGGTTAGGCTTCATCAAATAAGAACTGTTTAGTTCTTTTTTTTTGTAAGACATGGTGCCACTTTTCTCTTCTACTTCTCAACGCTCAATTCGAGCGTTTAAACCAGTCGTAAACACATTTTAACTCACGGCTTAGGTCTTGTATACTTGCAGTAGCATTTCAGGCGCTTTCGTTGCTATGTTTTTTAATTTGTAGCCGATCTTAATGTTCATTCGTTGCTCCATTGAACTGCGGCCCTACCTCTCACACTAACTACGTTTGATTGTCAGCAGTGGGTTTAGCCTGACGCTCATGTGTATTCTCACCCTAGGTGGCGCTTCTCTTTGGATAACCGTGGCCACGCACTTAACCCATACCAATGTTGAGGTGTTGAAGGTATTCGTTCAAATTACATTTGTTCGAATCTGTTTTTAGTTTTTTTAATAACTAACTTCATTGTAACTCCACTATAATTAAGATTTCCAACGACAAGTTTTGCCTTTTTCTATTAATTGTCAATTTGGAAATATTTGCACTCAAATACGATCGTGTCTTTAAAAGATCTCTATAGTAGCTAAACCTTCCCCCCTCAATGTAGAATTCAAATTTGAATTGCGATGGAGGCAATGATGGCAAATGTACTTAAGTAACTAAGTGTTTTATATGCTTAAAGGTTCTTCGGAAACGATCTAGAACGTCTTTGGGTAGTTTTGTACGACCCCCCTTTAATATTAGAAAGATTTATTCACACTGATTAGGTTATCTATAATTACCTCTAAAAATAGTGTTCAATGTGTCATGTAAGTAATCATTTGTCTTTCATTTGAAACCATTGTCAATCATAAAAGAATTCATCCCTCGTATCCTCAGTGACCTACTTCGAGTAGCATTCTTTCATCAAAACTGGCGTGCTATTCAAATAAGATGCAACGCATTGAGAAAAATAACTCATTTGCATAACACTGTGAGAAAATTAATCAGTCAATGGCCAAAAAGGTGGTGCACATAACATTTGCCCAAAAGAGCTTATCGAACTGAAAGGGAAGCAAGAGTTTGCTATTACGGTATGTTGGTCCCTAATAGTTTTAGCCACCAGTTCAAATTTTTTGAAAGTAAAATTTTTTGCACAATAACCAAAAATTAAAATTTGATCATAATTATAATTTGAGTGAAAAATAGAGGGAAATATGTTGTGGTAATGCTCTTCGGTATAGCTGTATAGAACATTGGCCATAGATGAAACTTGTATTAGGCTTCCCTCGCCATCAAAGCTAGAAAGCAAGCACCAAATATGTAGACATTTGAGTTGAGGGAAAAAAGAGCAACTCTGATTTACTCAATGGGGTCTGATGGCGTTACTTTTTGACTTCTATGCGATAACGAATGGACTCCTTCTGATTTATATCGGACTATATTTTTGCTTCAAGGGGGTTTCTAAACTACCTGAGAGACAACAAACTGTTTATACAGGTTTTGTGACGTGCGGACGAGCAGTGTCGTGTAGCAAAATGACTTTGTCGTAACTTTCAGAGTATTTCGGCCGTTTTTCTTTCAATGCACGGCTCAAGGGCATCAATTGTAGTCGGTAGCGATCCCCAGTTATGGTTTCATTCGGTTTCAGCAGTTCATAACAAATCACACCCCTCTGATCCCACCAAATACAGAGCACGAGCTTAGACCCATGGATATTCGGCTTTGCCACTGATGTTGATGGTTGGTCGGGCTTAACCCACGACTTTTTGCGCTTGGGTTTGTCGTAATGGATCCATTTTTCATCTCCGGTGACAATTCGATGCAAAAAAATTTTCTTTTCTCCCGTTGAAGCAGCGATTCGTACGTTAAAAGACGCCCCTCAATGTCCCTTGGTTTCAATTCATATGGGATCCAATGTGCTTTCTTCTGGATTATGCCCAAACTTTTAAGATGTTTTCCTACTGTTGATAAGTCAACTCCCAATAATGTAGACAATTCTTGAAGTGTGTAACACGAGTCTTCATTGAGAAATGCCTCCAAATCATTATCTTAAAATTTTTTGGCTGGCCAGGTTGCTCCTTATCATCCAAGTCGAAATCACCGCATTTAAAACGTGTAAACCATTTCCGACACGTTTGATCAGCTAGAGCATGTTCACCATACACTTACACTAAAATACGATAAGCTTCAGTAGCACTTTTGTTGATATTAAAGTAATAAAATAAAACTCCCCGCCAAAAAAATTTATTCGGCACTAACTTTGACATATTCAATAAATTATTGAGTGCTATTATTTACGATGCAAAAAAAGGTTATGTAAAGCAAATGATGTCTAATGATCGCTGTTTCACGATGAATACATTATTGTAGGTAACAACGAAATACTTTACTGCCTACGCCATCTCTTGTAAAATGCTACGAATACACCTTATAATACTGGTCATTATTTTGCTAGCTACACGTAGTAAAGTGATTGGTATCTAGTTCTCGCAGATGGCTCGGCTCCTTTTTTGGTATTTTGATTATTATGGCTTTTGTCCAATCCAACACTGTAATATCTAGTGTTTCTTCTAGGCATACAATTTCGATTATTTCTTTATATGATCTTTCAAAAAAATATTTTACCCATTCGTTTCCAATTCCTTTTTGTAGTAAACTGTGACAGTGAACGGGATTGCAATGTCGTCTTGGTCAAAAACGGAACACGACAACTACAACTTTGCTTGTGTTAAGCGTCGATCAATGTTTGGAAGAAATCGCTCCTACACTAGAGGATTATTGTGCCCATCGTGTCAATGTTCACAGAGGAAATAGCCAAAATGCCCCTGGACCAAGAGGAGAACATTTTTGTTGCCAGGAAGATGTTCGAGTCAGATATAAGTTCGTTCCCTTTGGACACTCCATGCCTTAACCGACGAGCAGGCGGCGCGATGCATTTCGTAGTACCAATATGCTTGGCACCAGAATATCTCGCTATGTCAACAGCATCATAAGAAATGACGTGTTCAGTACACCCCAACACAAAGGAGCTCGATCTTCTAAGGGAGTGGAATGACGAGCGTGTTCAGATGTTTGAAGAAATGGTAGAAATATTGGGTTGACGATTAGTTAAGAACTGCATAGAGTATGGACTATGGATAAATTATATTTTATACTGAAGATCTTCTATTGTTCTTGTTGCATCTGTACTTGTCCCTGATCAATGTTAGCAGTTGTTTTAGTTTTAAGAGTTGATTCTTGACTTTTGCTTATAAAGTTTTTGGTCTTATTATCTAATCATATCAAAATTTGGTATTAGTGGTTTGTCTTAGTGTTTACTACTTTGCAGTATTTTTAAGTTTTTATGTGTAGTACTTTCTCTACTCGATATGTAGACGTGCTAAAAATAGACTTGTCAGGCAGCAATTCAGTAATAATTGAGTTTGTTTTATCGATGGTTCAGAAACTAAAACGTTTTCTCTTTCCAGATGGCACAAGAAGAATCGGGGCGTGGGGCAGCAGAGCCAGGACCTCAGCCCGCACCTTCGCCACCAGGGTCTTCACCGCGATATGCAACTGCACGAATTCGGTGCGGAACGCGACCAACGCTGCCATCAACCGCAATTGATGTTCTGAGCCCAGTATCGTGTTGTTGTCCGTTAGGAATTGGTGTTTCCTGTACTAATTGGTGTAACCCGAGTATTTCCGTTCTGTCGTTTGTTCGAAAGTGCAGGGTGACGAATAGCAGCCCGGCGTTCCGGAGATGAGATCAAAATTTGCGACGAAATGCTTTTTTGGGTTAACCAATGCGTCAAAGCCTTAACTGTCGTGTCTTAAAAAAGTTTGGGCCCTTCTGATGTTGAGTTTGCCCGAAGGACTTGCACGTTTAGTCACCCTGTACGTGGCCGAAGGCAGCTGTGTATATCGTGTAAAATAAATGGGTTTGTTGCTAATCGGAAAATAATGCTGCTGAGTTAGCCAAATGTATTTTTTTAGGAAATTTTGCAGTCTCGCTGTTGCTGCTTGACTCTTCTTCCGTAATAGACACGGATCAATCGCTTTTGATATTATATATTAATTTTTCTACGTAGATTAATTTCCAGGTGCTACACAATACGGGGGTTGGGACAGTACTAAACGGGAAGCCATGGTTTTGGTTTTTACCAATAACCATTTCTTTGGACTAACCCTCGTATTTTGATGCAACAGAACGCTATAATATTAACCTACTGCTGGCTGTACCTCGACATTCTTAACGATGCATTTCTAAAACGCACAAGTATTTTAGATTGTTTGTATCACTTTTTGTATCATTTGTACCAACTCGTACAACAATCACTTCGGGACCTCTCCGACTCGTCTGCCTTCAAACGTAGCATTATTTTCTTCACTGGCGGCCGTTAGCGTAGCAACAAAGCTGTGATTTTAATTTATTGTGATTCTGGATCATATCAAAATGGGTGTCACTACTTAAGTTGTAAGTGTTCTTGTTGTTGTGCCGTTTCCAGCTTTCTGGTGTAGTGTTGCTCATTGTTTTCTCGTTGACTTCCTTTGTACATGACAGTCGGACTAAATCACGCATAGATGCGATTTCGGTGTCTAAAGAATAAAAAGGCGACAATCAAATCATATAACTTAGTTACGGTGGGACGCTGAAACTGGAAACCGCGTAGGACTCACTCTACTATTCAATGCCTCCATTTTTATTTTTATATGTACCTTTGGTAACGAGACTAAAAATAAAGATGACCATACGGCCACCGCAAGATGACCGTCAGCACCAATGCAATACTTATGGAAACCAGTTTCAGCTGCGGTCATCTTGGGCGTGGAGAAAAGCTGGAATAACGATGCATTCCATCTTCCAATAGACGATGTAAAACCGAACCTAATAAAGTATCTAATGTTCTTGTGTTACGGATTTCCCTTTTATTCGCAGTCCGCCGAGGAAGATCTTAGGAGCCCTATGAAATTCCACTTGAGGCGCTCGTAAAGGCACCACTTGGACGAGAGCTGCAAGCTACGAATTTATTACTTTCATTTTATTGTCTTATTAGGTTTGCCTTCGCGCGATGCATGAAAAATGCTGCCTCCGAGGCCGTTAGACCGGCCATAATTCAAATGGTCGCCGTTTTAAATTTAAAATGAGGTTCTTAAGCCGAGGCCATAAATTACCCTTCTTTTTGGAATTGCAATTGATGTGGCCACTTAATGGAACTACATTAAGTTGGAAGTATTACGTGATGGCGGCAATGTTTTATGTATAAAGGTCAAATTCTGTTAACGGCACTGGATCTTTACTACATAAAACGGTGACACAATTTTATCTGGAACGTCAATTATGGCGAAGCACAGTTCTATTAATAACAAATTTTTTTTGATAATTAACAACAGTAAAAATAAACGAAACGTCTCATGGAGATTGCCTTTGTGCTAATTTAGCGTTCTTAAACTGCCGAATGATCTGAAGGTCATATGAATTGGCGAAAAGAAAAGGTTAAGTCAGAAACTATTATATGTTTGCAAATTGTAGGTTGTGATAAATAAATCTTTAATTCAAATCAACTCACACTTACTAGAAACATTTAAGCACTTAGTGAATTTAGATATTCTCTAGAAACTCACTTTGATGTAGAACACGCTGTAATTCCAGTCAATGATCTAATGCAACAGATAGCTTGAAAAGCAATACTGAAATTACAAAGCATGTCAAGAATTCTCCCTAAAACTAAAAGACAAAATAATATAAAAAAAAAGGCTCAGAGAGCGTTGGCAAATAATTAGATTGTAAGTAAAGATTTTATATCCCTTCTTTTCGTTGGATGCACTTACTGACACTGCAGCCTTATGGCCCTTTTGTGTCTTCTACTGTGCAACTCAAATACTACGACGTCACATACACCCATGGGTTTCCAGCAAGACTCGATCTCGCCCGCGCGCTAGGTCCTCGGACAGAAGAGCAATACCTGGGATCACTAAGCTACAGTGGCGACTCTTCAAATTTCTTACTGCTACTAAAGAAAACGGTAATTGGACCAAAAGTAACAAAGGGAAGGCAACAATATTTGCTGAACACTTAACTAATGTCTTTAAACCCTACCTTAATCCAGCACAAGACGACTAATTCTAGAATCTCCATGTTAGATGAACTTAGCAATCGAACCAATAACAAATATGAAAGTAACCAAAGCTATCGAAGGAGATTAATATCCAGAAACTGCCTAAAAAAGCTTTGAAAAGTTAGGCCAATACTAGATGATCACAAATCACTTCCAAATCACTAATTTATATTTAGGAATAAAACATGGAATTATAAAACATACATTTAGGAGGTACTTCTTTCTTCTTTTTAGGTTTATCCAAGCCTTCTGACAAGGTATGCCATAAGATAAAAAAAAATTCAAGACTTACCACCTCCATGAAATACTGAAATCATACCTAACAGAAAGGTATTTTTATCTAAAAAAAGAAATCTTCTGTCTCCGGCTTATACCATCAGGAGTCCCACAGGGTAACACTCGAGGACCAGTTTTGTATTTTTAACGCAGCTGGTCTTCCAGTAACCACAACTGCAATCTTGTAAAAAAAACTGCGTCTAGATACAAACCCACCTGAACAAAGTTATGGAGAATTCGAGTAAACGAATCTAAAGCTGCCCGTGTAACATACATATTAAAGTGATAACTGCCCACCGGCCACCCTTAATAGTCGATAAGTTTAACATGTAGAACCAACAAAATATTTGGAGATACATATAGACTTACATCTTTACTGAACAAAAACAAGTCGGCCCTAAACTCAGTATTATACTGACAGATGATAGGAAGAACATCCAAACTCTTGATAAATAATAAATTACTAATCTATATCAATTTTTTCAGACTAAAAATAGACTATAGCACCTTGTGATGCCACCAGATGGATTTGTTAGAACCCACCAAAGAGGAGGCGCAGTGCTGTGTTGTAGATAAAGCGGAACTCCATGGAAGCAGGTATTCATAAACAGCAATCGATGTAATGGTTTCTTTGGAAAGCGTGGGCAACTGCTTTGGACAACCATACAGCCTTATGTGAAAACGGAACACTAAGTCACAAAACTGTGTTTCATTAAGCAAGTCAAAAGCATGGGCGACCAGCAAATGGACACATTATCTAGAGTGTGCCCGACATGATAATGGTAAACAGGTGGATCACATTCGATTCACTGGCAACAAGTCTGTCTTGCGGAAAATTGCATACTATCATCATCCCTGGCGACTTGAAAATGGCACAATGGGTTTTCTATGCTTTCACTGCCTAGCAGTGGCTTGTAGAGGTATGTAAATAATTGTTGCAGTTGTACAGCGTCGATCTGGAGACGTTCTCTGCTTGTCGGGCCACAGTAGCAAAATCGTAGTTTTGGCACGAGAAAAGAAACGTCGATCCATATCGCTGGATCTTGTGTTAAGAAACTACACTCTGTTTAACGCAATGAAGTCTAACGCGGTAAGAAGTTTTCCTCTGGCGACAAGCTTGTCCACAAGTAGTGCCATGGTATACCCAAATTATGGTTTGCAATATTTCTCAAATAAGATAAATTACATGTAAGGAGGTTAATAAAAAAAGTTCAAATCTACTGCAGGTAATCGGACGACCTGCTGGTGTTAGTTGTTCCTGAACCGCGGGAGTGAAAAGAGGCAATTTTGTGCTATAACTCTGATTGGTTACTGTTTGGAGGAAATGGCTTCTATACTGAAAGATGGTTGACATCCTCCTAAGATCATATTTAAATAATGTTGGGGATTGCAGAGAAGAAATTTCAGTTTGGAATATATAAAGAGAAGGACATCGCTGCTGTCAAAAAAATGCTCAAGTCTGACAGGCACGTATTCTATCGCTAGATAGAAGAGAGGGATGTTCCCGATCCAGCAATTAATACTCTTCCGCAAGACTACCTTTAAGTGAGACGTCGTGCCATCCGAGTAGCAGGTGGCACGACGTATTTCATGTTGTCGCGAGATGTTCAATAAATGTGTCCAAATCCTCAAAGAACCTAGAAGAGTTGGTTGGACGACTAGTTCAGAAGGATGCAAAAGTGTTCAGAGCGTGGTGAAAAATTATGAATGCTTTCTAGGATGATCAGCATGTATCCTCTTTACATTGCTAAAACAATCATTATATCAAGAACATATAAGCTGTAGCGTTTCCTATCCATCAAACTTTATGTCTAATTCTATCTAAAACTATCGGTAGTTCATCACTGGATTTTTATTGGATTGAACAAATAAATTCGGTTAAAGAAAGTGCAAAGACAAATAAAAACTTAAGTTTGCCATCTAGAAGACTTTTTCAGTAAAGAAATGGTGATTAGTGATTTAAATATGCGAAAAACAGAATTAGTTGAAGTTATAACTTGATATATACTAGAAATGGCATTTTGTCAGAACGGAAAATGTCATGTGACCTACCTCCTGTCTGACTAGATGTCCTAGACATATCATTAGACCATGCTGATCTACATTTAAAAGATTTAGCATTTATCCTGTATAGACCGTATAGACGGATTGCAAGATTAAAGCTAACCTTATTGTGGCTTGAATGAGTATGATACGTGGTGTAACATGCCTGGAATTATACGTTCCAGCAGGGACATATTGTAGAGCATGTAACTCCAAGGGTCAAAAAAGGTATAGAAAGTTCTGTTAGCAAGAAAATACTGTACTACATACACAAAAACACCAAACTAATTGACGTGGTACACCTGGTAAATTGTGTAAGTTCTGGTTTTTTCCCGAAGGGGCAATTACACCTCTTTCTCTTAAGTTATGGAATGGTCACCTACATTCGGTATGATATTAATTTTTTTAGAAGGTTGACTCTGCCTGGTTCTTGTTACTTATAATTTTATTCCATCTTCTTTCTTGTAATAGTTGAAACGTCATTGCATGACAGTTAGATAGGGCCATTGCGTCTTCTCTAAATATGAAGAAGCAATTTCATTAGACGCAGGTAGTCAACAACCCTTAATAGCTGACACGTCGTAGACAAACGAACAGAAAGTGACTCTGTTGTAAACGTGTTTTAAACTTGAGCTTTGGATCTCCGCTTCCCATTAAAAACCGATTTTGTTGTGGGCAATGAAGTACTGGTTCTGCAGTATTGTCCACACTTTCTATTTGTCTAGTTGTTCTGTGTAGTGAATTTTGCACCAAAACCTTCATATTCATCTAAAGGAGATGGCTGTTGTTGTTGTACAGGAACTTTCCACATGAGATTGGCAAATCGCCTGGAAATGTGCGAAAATGTTGTGGAGCGCATGTCACATTGGCCTTTACCGACAAAGTGAGTCCCTTGATAAACAAAGAGAAAGGCCAATGTGATACTATCACTTCCAATCAATCTGTGGGAATAATTCGGCAATTTTTCACACCGAATCTCGATTAACTCCAACTGAAAAATGTTTAGTCCTAACAAGATGGAACCACAACTCATACTATTGTGTAGAATGCTTCTTGGGGCTTTATACGCCGACGTCGCTAGCCAACCCACTCACCGGATCTCTGCCTATTGGATATCGCAAAGTTGACCCGTTCAAGCTCTACGAAATGCAATATGTTAAAAAATTAGACGTGTTCCTTAACACATATTGGAAAAAGTAACGGAGGACTTCAGAATGGAACTTTAATAGTGCAAAGAAATTACGAAGGTCGATGTTCTCTTTAAACACATCAAAGTAAAGCGTCCAATTCTATGGCCTTGCTCTGCAAAGATAAAGTTTGTGTACTTTATTCAATCTGAAATAGAGGAAAAGAGTTTTGTCTCATCTTGTATTTAGGCATCATATGGACTGTTCTATGAGAGTGACAGTTATCAAAAAATTGGCCAAAGAAAAGTATTACATTAGCTTTTCTTGTAGTTTCTAATAGTATAGTAATAAGCAGCTCTTTCCTTGAGCGTTCAGGGTCAATATGAGAGAACAACGTCTTTATTACCTTTTGATTGCCCTATTTAGATATTTCAGAGGTATGTATTGCTTTAGAGATGAATTCCCCTTATATTTTGCACATATAAAACAATTCTCATTTCTTTTAGTTTTTTTTTTCTAAAGAAGAAGTAATACCATCTACGTAATCATTTTTTTGACTTCTGTGGGATTTTCAAAATACATTTGCAAGGGCAGAATTGATATGGCTTCTTCTATCGGACTGTTGTTCATTTATTTGCTAGCTACGCAATAGCAGTGGCGCAATATTGTGGCCCATTATGAGAGAACATCAAATCACGATCATAATCCTAAACCTCTATAATATATAGTCTTTGTTGAATCAGCACTTTGAATGAGTAAATTTTTAAAGTAATTTCTGTTCAGATTTATAATAGTTATATCTGCAGATAGATTGTCTTTATATACATTTTTAACCGTATTACTGTAGGATTCCCTTTGTCTTCTAGTATATGAATCATCATCATCATCACTGTTTTCCTGTACAAACTGTAACAACAACTGATGCCGTAGCTTCAAAACTGAACTGCTCTGTCCTTCTCTCGCTTTTTCCAACGCCAATTTCTATGAAAAAGATGTTGATTGTGGCAATGGACTCTTTTTTGGCATCTTTGCGAAGCGAAGACCACCGCAATTAAAGAAGTCTATAAGTCTTTCCTCGAGACTTGTATTCCGGAATGGATGGAAAGGAAGGGTGTGAAGTCTCTTACCAGTGTTTAAGATAGTGGCAGACTACGCAAAACAAAGTTCGTTACAGAATAGTTGATGGATAACAAGTGGGGGACTTGAGGAGTCACCCCCCATATTCACTCAATATGGATCTCTGTGACTTTAACTATTTTGTGATTTTGAAAACTCACATATTTGGAATTTGCTACTAAAATTGAGATTCGGTCATTGAAATCAATAAGGCGATACTGGAAGGTTTGCAAAGTGGCCTCTTTAAGAGGGTTTCTGTGCTACCTGTGGTTGCAAAAAAGGAACTTATATTTTATTACCACCAAAAATTATCAATATAACATTTATAATTAATAAATAATTTAATTTGCTGTGACTCTATGATAGATTTGAATGAGGTAATAAAAAGACAAGGATGCTAATAATACTGCAAAAGTGATCTACAAAGTTTTTGTAAAGTTTTTGCAAGGTCGAAGCTGACTAAAATCCTAAAGATATATTGTGAATTGGCAAGTGGATTAAACCTTTCTTCGAATAATAATACAAAATCATCTCATAAAAAAGAAAGAAGAAGCAGCCTTTTTGAAGAGGTTGGGTACTGGGGACGAGACTTAAAATGCTTAAAAGGAATGTTATCCGTAAACATTCTTGGTCCAGCGATAAGAAGAAAGTTTTGTTGTTTAATTGGTAGGACTGGAAGAGCGTCATTTATTGCGAACTTCTTTCACAAAAGTGAAACTATCAACTTAACCAACAGGATAAATCGAACACAAATATAACACAATCATTTGTATTTTCAAAACTACATACTGATTTGACGCCCCAAGAAGTGGAGACAATGTTATTGTAGAATATGTGCAAAACCAAACATGGAGGGAAGACTCTAGTATCAAAGTTGACATCACCCAAAATTGCATCGTCGTGAAAAAGTTGGACTGTATGAGAGTGTTGTCGCCGAAAGGACGTAGAGAAATTTGAACGGACATGTTCGAAAGTAGTTAGTCTTAAAGTGGTAGTCCTTTTAGAGAGTAGCATATAGAAGACGTATTTGTTACACAACTAATATTTTAGGGTTTTAAGTTTTTATATTTTTTAAATTACACTTAAAAGGAAAAATTATTTATTACTTTTAGCTAAACTCAATGCAATTGTTTAGTAGCTTAACGCATTTGAAATGATTGTGGTATGAAAATGTTCGTTATCACTCAAAGAACACAATCTACCCCGTGTAGCATCTCTGCAAGCCCTACATCTCTTACTACAATCTTTTGAAGTTCGGCATTTTTGTAAGCTCGTAATTATTTCATAGGAATATTTTTTTCCTACTTACTCTAATGGTTTATGGACCCCACTTAGTAAAACCGGCGAACCAATATTAAATATGTGATTTTCCCTGAGTCCACAGACGCATTAATGAGAGTTAACCTAATAAAACAATATAAATATGTATCCCTCCAGCCACGCTGGTTTTTACGTACGTGATCTAATTTCAATGTTGTTTCATAAAATTATTTATCTCAAAAGTACGCTTTATTTCTGCCTGTGACTTTGCAATTACTAAAATAATAAAACAGATCTTCACTGAACGAGGCGGTACTTTCAATTAACATGCCCTGCACCAGAATGGTGTGCGACGACCAGACAAGAAGCAATCATAAAACCTTATTTCAGCGTCTCACGGTAGCTGTTTGAGTCATTTAGTAGTTACAATTAAAAAAATAATATTAATGTGAGTTTTACTACTACAATATTAATAAATGTTGTTTCATAACAATAAATAGGACAAAACTTTAGTTTAAATTTTGCTGCCATTGTTTGTGGCGTACAAAAGTGTACATCAAAACAAGATCTTGCTGAAAAAGCAGATGCTTTCAATTAAATTGCCTGAACAATTTCTGCGTTTGTTTACCTCCAGATAAAAGCTAATGCGCCGATAAAAACCTATCCCACGCTCGCTTCTGCAGGTAGCACTTGTTTTCATTTAGATCACAGAAAAACCTAAAAATACATGATTTTTTTCTGTTGCTTTTCGTCATAAAAAAATGGTTAAAGCATTATAAGAAATAAAACGTGTGACAAATTAGTTCATTTTAGAGTGATGTTAGAAAATTATGAAAATAGAACGAACTCTTCTAAAGTTACAAACTTACTCGAAAAACTCATTGTAAAAATGGCCCGAATTAAAGGTGGAATTGAATTTCGCACTTTTTGTTTTGCAGTCGGCAACTCTAATGATTTGACAGACACCATCGGTAAAGTTCTGCTTTGACAGAAGTGACAAATCGTCCATTTTGATGTCAATTAATTCGACATCCTTCTCTAGTTTTCGGTAGACTTAAACAAAAGAACGTCGACAATGCTATGTTTGGTCATAGAAAATGCGTTATGGAAAAAAATTCGCTTAAAACCCAACCTCACCATACAACTGAAACTAACCTTACATTGTTGAATACAGCAAAAACCTAAACTAACCTTGTCTAAAGAGAACCTAACCTAACATAACCTGACTTAACCTTGAATGCGCCGTTTAATGAATATGCCGGAATACAAAACTAATAGAAAACAATATTTATTGATGAAAACAATGCTGACCGTTTAGCCGCCATTCAGCGTTTCCAGGGAGCACCGCGTGGAGGCGGTCAGCTTTCACTCCCCTGAGTCTTTGGTAAACCTTCTTTAGACCACGCTCTGAAAAGGGCCATCCGAATGCCAAGACTCAATTTAGTGACGATGGTCGCCATATTGGCGGCGCACAGCGTCGGACTTTGTATTCGTTTTTCTAATTATTTATTTACAGCTTTAGATGGCACACACACCCAACGAATTTAGGTAACTTGGCACCCAGTCAAAGACTGGTTCGGCAACAAACGAGCCTCAAACGATGAATCCGCCGATTATTTAGTGAAGTATCTCTAGCGCAGCGACTGTCGCAGGCGTAAGATGGACCTAATAAAAATTTTGCCCCGCCGCCAATATTGTAACTAGGTTAGGTTAGGTTTCCCTTTAGACAAAGTGAAGTTAAGTGTTTGTCGTCTTCGACAATGTAAGGTTAATTTCAAAGGTTATATGGTTAAATTAGTTTTAAGCGACAATTTTTTCGTAATGTATTTTCTATGACCATAGACATTTTTTTGTTCACCATGGACAGGTTTTTGGTGTTTAATTAAAATGCGATTTAGTTTGGTTTGGATTCTCAACTTATTATAAAGGCATTGGTTAAAGTTATGGTCAGGATTTTAGCCTTTACTTTATGGACAGGTGCACTGTCATGCTCAAACGCAACAAACAATTTCAAATTGTTGTGATAGTGTAAGTAACACCAATATTATGAAGAAATCATATAACAATGCATTTAAAAGTTAAAAACCAGTGTGCCATAGACATAAATTGGTGTCAAGTGTGCTAGATATATAAACCATATAAGGCATCAGTGTGATATTGAAATTAAAACTAGCTTTTGTTTTAGTGAGTACTACGACTTACAGACCTGGATTGATGTCAAATACCAGTTATTGTTAACATGTTAACCAAGACTCCGCTGTGTATGAAAAAGCATCTAACAAAATAGTAATACCTACTTGATATTGTCAAAAATAGACATCAGCAAAGAAAATTTTTCAAGATATACAGCAACAAAAAGTACGTTTTTGTTATGACCACCGTTCAGTAATATCCTTCACCTAAAGAAGAGAGTTAAGGCAATTTTATAAGCTTACAAAACTAAATTGGTACACGCATATGGGTTACATTACAAATAAAGCAATAATAGCCTTTTGAGGATTAAAACCGAAAATGGTTCTGTGGTACTACACCATATAGTAGCATACTGCATAACACAAAGCTAACTAGTAGTACAGACACTAGCATGCTTGTGCATTATGAGGAGTACTCTGGCAGCACCCATGGAAGCTCTTCTAAGTCTAATCCTCTTGGATATACATGTAAAGGGGGAAGTGGAGCTTGGTGCCTATAGTATGAAATCCACCAGAAATTGGCATGTGCACGATGATAGTTGTGGTCACAAACAAATACTATACTAAGCATTGGTACCAACTACACACTTCCTGAATATGTTTTTGGCAAACCGTTGACTGTGAGGTATGGTCGTAGCAATTGGACTCGAGTAATTCCACTTACCTAACGAGCAGACTAATCTGGTATACAAATGGTTCCCGCACAGATCAGGGTACAGAGGTTGGTATACACCAAAAGTAAACATGAGTTTATCATTGAGTATACCCAACAATGCATTAGTATTCTAACAGATAGCCAAGCAGCTTTAAAGCTCTGAAATTACCTCGTATAAGCACCAAACTGACAAAGGTATGTCTATCTCATCCGGTAGTTCTATCTGAGAAGCACATGGTTCAACTTATATGGGTTTTAGCATAATGAAAAAGCAGATGACTTTGCTAAAACCCTAACATGTATGTGGTATACCCGAAAACAACATTCAAACAGCAATACAGGCATGGACGAAATAACATGCTTCTAGCTGGGTTGTTACTCAAGAACAACCTCGGACATCGTTCATTTAGGACGTGTATAGATAAGATAGATAGTAGGACTTGTGACAGGTCACTGCCATCAAATAATACATCTACACATAATGGATATATACAGAGGTGATCTACTCTGTAGGTTTATAATAAAGAGCAGGAAATAGTCAAAAACATAATCTTTGAGTGTCCAGCTGCATCGCAAGAGACAGAAACTCTTTGTAGATTAACACATACACACGAGAATCTCAAAGAATTTATTGTGACTCTTAAAAGAATCAGAACGTCCCCAAGGAATGTAGGGGAAGTACAAAAATCACTGAGTCAACGTGCCAAGTCACCAATTCGTTTTATAAAAAAATGACCATGATGAAATGGGATAAGGGGTCAGTTCATCAAACATCCATATCCTATTTCTGGCCAAACTAACTATATAGTTATGGTCCAGTCAAAAAAAGTTTGTTAGTTTGCTTCTAATAAAGACTATTTGCCCTAGTATACTGTAATGTGCATAAAAGTGAAATTATTACAATGGACTTGGAAAACTTGGATTTCATAATTAGAATGTGAAATAAAGACAGTGACTTGGCATGGTTAATGCAGAATATGACTAACAAAAAAGTCCTCTAAAACTCACAATAGCATAATGTGGCGATTATGAAGGCTTTCAGGAGCACTACTAATAACCAATTCAAGTTTGTGAGAAAACGATTCAACGTGATTCACATTGGAAGACCTTGTTGACCTTTCTGTGTTTGGAATATATTTTATTTAACTCCTCATTTACCAGTTCAGTGCCATTTATGAATATAAACTACTATTTAGTAAAACCTGACACTTATGTTTGTCTCTAAGCTTTAACAGTACCTTTAGCAAAGTTTTGTACAAATATTAAATGTATTGCGTCATTACCATTATATCACCATCAGACTGGTTCTGTTCCAAGATGATCTTTGTCTATTTCGGATTGTTACACAATGTAAATTGAGATTTATCTCAGTAAAACAGAGTCTAGCAACAGTGATATCAACTACACTAATAACAAACCTTCCTATTCCAAAGGGGAATGGAACACATGGAAAGATATTTGGTTGCCCTCTACTTTTACTACAGGTTTCGTCTAAAATAAGAAACTTAATGATTTTTATCAGAGTTAACAACTAAGATTTATATAATCCAGGGCAACTGTGGATTCTGACACCTTCCATCATTTTCACAAATGCCCATCGCCTTTAATTCTATTTTTGGTTAATGTTTTTGTCTTTCTGGTCTTTGGGTAACTTCTTCTGATTATGGAATTTGCAGTTTGTTTGCTCAATTTTCCAGTCTTTATTTCACCTTATTGCACACTTGGTAAGCTACCAAGTAACCACACTCCTATTTATCAGAAGAATACAGAGGATTGTTGAAGTTAATGAATAAAACAAATGAAAACCAAATATAGTAAGTTTTTTTATAAGACAAAATAGTATGACTCAACATAACACCTTTATATACAAACAAATGACTAAATAAACCATATCCTGTAACTTCTGAAATTTTGCTACTTTAAACCAAATCCTATACTTGTCTTGTAAGTATAGACAAATAATCTTTATGAAATTGGTGTTGTCCCAATCACAAATGTGGTAATTTGGCCAAATTTAAGGTCGTCTCATTGTTTCTGAACCACATATTTAATGAAATTTTGTAAGATCTCTTACTGTTTTGTCTGTACACTAGTTTTAATTACATAATAAAAAGCTATACCCTTCCTTGTTACGTAAATGAGCTGTGATGAGAATAAAGATGTAGTAACATCATCTGAAATCACGTTGTGAAGTAATACAGAATGATAATATGCTATCACTATTTATTGCAATGGTAACAGACTGTAGTGGTCATCACAACAAAAAAAGTAAATCATAAACTATTCTTAATATAATAAAAAAATGATTTTTTATCTTATATCAACAACTTATTTGTACGACAACAGTTTCAACACATTAAAGTAACACAACGTCTGTTCACCTTTAAACTGCACAAGTTTTGTCTTATATGGCATTGCTAGTCCAAATTTTGCATTGACCTTTATGTGTAACCTGTGAGTTACATTAAAACCTAGTAAAACCAGGCAAGATTTTGCATTTTCATCTGTATAACTACCTCTCGATAAGCTGTTGGAAGATATGCTACCAACTTCTCCGGTTTTTTCAAATGTTCCCATATCTGCGTTACAACTGTTGGTGAGTATTTCACACTCAATTACTGTGATTCCAAACTCCTCCCAGAAATCAAGGATTTTAAACAATAAGACAGACGAGTCTTCTAACGAACTGCAAGCGTATCTCTGTTCAGACTTCTTCAGGTACATTTCATGCCTCCAAATGGCAAAGTCGCTCTCCTGCTTGTGCAGTGCCCTCTGCAGTTGATCGACAAATCCATTCTTTTTGCATTTTCTTTTCCTTCTGGGTGGTGCTTCGTAATACAGCTGTTCCAAGCTTGAGCCACTGCTAAACGTCTCAGTCGATTTACTTGTCACTTTTGCTTCCTGACTTGACGACTCTGATTTAGAATCTATAGAAAAACTACAATTTTGTTTAACATTTAAATTGGCTATTTTACTGTTGAAACTGTTATTGCTTGCATTAATTGTCGGTTCTGTAGCTTCCTGACTACAAAACGAACCTATAGAGTAGGTTGGTGAATTGGGACGCGGTTCAGGTACATTTGCAACAGATTCATCTTCGATGTTATAATCAAATCGCTTCTTTAATTTAATGTGTAGCAAATTTTGATCGAAAATCTTAGAGGATTTTGATAATTCACTTTCTGAAAAGACATTCGTATTAAACTTATTAGTTTGCCCTTTAGTCTTCTCTACTGTTTTAACTTTATGCCGTTTCATGCCACTTATAATCGGAGAAGTTTTGACGGCTTCAGGATTTTATTTGAGCTAAAATGTAGCACCGGAGAAGTCTGCTCTGGCCGAACAGTGCCAATTATGGGAGACTCCCTGAAGTTGTGGTTACCAGACGCGGAAGGTTGAATGCGAGTGTTATCTGCGGGCAAAGTTTCACAGCTGAACTGCGAGCAGATGTTAGCAACCTCGTCATTGTCAATGGTGTCTTGTTCGCACAAAGGTCCCATTTTAATCCAGTGGTTGCTATCGGCATCCTGTTTGGTCTTGTTCTTCTTGGCAGGGCAGCTGTAATCCGCCTCTGAGCTGGAACTGCTCCAAGAAATGTTCAAGTCGTTGCCGCTGCTCGCGGCCGCAGATGAGTCTGCCCAGATTTTGGGGGCTAAACGCTTTTTTGCGGTCATTTTTAGTACACATATTTGAATTTTTTTAGGTTATAGAACACAACTTACATATGATTCCGTAAAATTTCTTGTCAATTCTATAAATTAAATATATTTTCAGTAGTTAAACTGCCAAGATTTAAATAATAATTTCCTAATAGTACTATAGAAAGTTTACATCTATCTATCTATCTAGATATTTGAACAAAATGGTATATATTATCGGCTTAAGAATGTCAAAACACTTTTCTATTTGGCAATAGATCTAACTATTTCCACACTATAACTTTCATTATTACCTGAATGTGGTTGTAGAATGAGAACAATCATTTTACAGTACAAGAGCCATCTCCAAATACTGACCAACATTCAAACTGCGTAAAATTGGTCGGTATTGTGCAAGTTTGAATCTGTTTCCACAAGCTTAAACTTGTCACAAGGTGCGACGATTGTTTGCGCCATATAGAAAACCTTTCTTAATACTTTCATGGGGTGATTTTTTAGAACTATGGCGCTACAAGCCAAACAGAAATAATGATTACTACTTTAAGCAAGAAACAGCAACATTTTCAGTATTTTATTTAATGCAACCTAATCGATACTTAATATAAAATTGCTAAACAATAAATTAAATCTAAGAGCAGTTGTGCGAATCTCCCACGAATCTCTTTAAAACCATTTTGTCGAATAGACCGCCACAATTACCTCTATCTAATATTGTATGGTAAACTTAAGTACATTACTTTAGTGACCTAGGGGATTTCCATCTGCAAATTGTTTGAAACTCAAATAGAACCAACTCCAGGTGCAAGAAATTAGGGGTATCTCGTGTGCTTGGGGTCCTGCAAGTAGGGATGCAAGTGCTGGTAGGGGTGCGCGTGCGCGATTCCGCAGTTGTACAAATTGAGCATGTCTGTGTAAGCCAGGTGGTGAGGCTCGGTCTTGGCGCTGAGATTTTCGACCCTCGCCCCGATCTGCGTCCTGATGGTGCCGTCCGGGTGCGATCCGTACGCCATGTTGAACAGAGCCTCGGGGTCGCAGACAAACTTATATACATACCGTTCTCCTGAAAACAGACAAGATGCTCATCTTGCGCGCGCGAGTGTTGGACGTACCGGCAACTTTCTGCATGATTCCCTTCTCGTAGTAGTACCTAAGTGATCGGCTGAGCTTGTCGTAGTTCATCGCCGGACGGTTCTTTTGCGCCCCCCAGCGTCTCGCCACCTGTAACCACCAAGCCAGTATTGGGCGTGGGGTACCCATAGGACACTACAAGTACCTCTTCTGGTTCGATTAGTTTGAACTCCATTCCCCTGCCCGTCCACGCTATGCAGCCTGCGCTAGCGTCGGGAGCATCCAGAAGCGCCACCAGAAACTGCCACAGTTGCAAAGAACCACGACGCCCACTGGCATTTTGGATGCCTTTTGACTCGGGGGTGTCTCGGGATTTTTCTTCAATTATTTTGTCTGGTAACGCTGCAATGAAGTTTGTACATTTTGACAAAAAGGTGTTGTGTTGAGTTACCCGTTTGGTTTCCAGGAATCGACTGCGTTTGTTTCCAGCCATGTTTTGACGAGTTTGTCAGTAGTTTACTTCTGTCGTAGACGAATCTATTGTAGTTGATCCCTGAAAAATAGTTAAGTTGAGGTATGACATTGAGTTTATGTAGGACATTGGGCGATTGATTAAAAAGTCATTAAAAAAGAGATGTGACGTTGAGTATTAAAAAACAGAACAAAGTTAAAACGCATACCTTAATAAGAGAAGAGAAGGTAGTTCTAAAGCTCAAGCTCAAGAAATAAAACGCAATGAAAAATAAGTCATATTCGAATATAAAAGATAAAAAAATAACAGAGGTACTAAAGAAAATCATTAAAACAAGCGAAAATCAAACCTAAACATATATATCCAAACATTTTAAGATTTGGTCTACGATGATGATCGCACAGTGATAAAAGGTATACAAGTATTGTAACTAATTTCCGAACGCCTCATTAATAGATATCCGTGACTGAAGTCCTTTTTACGCCCCAGCGACCGATATAATGTCACCAGGAATGCAGCCGCGCTGCGTGTACGCGTCTGGGGCTCGAACAATAGGAAATTGGAAGATATTTCTGAAAAAGTTCTCCTACATTCTGAAACTGGCTTTGAGCTTCTTAAATATTAAGTAGCGTAGCAAAATAAATGGTGCTTTCAACATAAATATTGTTACAAATAAATACAGTGTAATTTTACGTTACTAATTGCATGTGTTGTGTACATAGCGTTAAGTAGTTTGATTTCCTGTAAGTAAAATAAATTAGTTTAAGTAAATGTGTACCTGTTATAGGCAATGGTAATGGTAAAATCTACAGAAGAAATAATAACAGCAGGAGATTTCAAAATGAAAGAACAAAAGCAACAAAAGATGGATTGATGAGAAGGTTTTCACAGAGTAGCGTAAAAAATAGTGAAAAAAATAATAAACACATTTTTCAACATAAAAAGATACAAAAACAAAAAGTTAAATCAAAATAAAAAACCAGAAATTTCGCTTTTTACAAAAAAAGAAGAAAATTATGACAGGAAAAAATTGAAAACTAATCGACTTTAAATATGACAATAGAGTAGATACGTACGTACATAATATAAAGAGTTTAAAAAATTAAGAAAAACCGAGAAGACAGAAAGGATAATCAAGCAGAAATTTATAAAATAAGAACAATTAGATATATCAGAAATAGTAGAATACAGAAATAAAAACTATTAAAAATATAAGAAAACTGGAGTGGCAATGACACTAATAAATATATTACAAGTATAAAAGATGGAACATAATAAAAACACAAACATTAAATAATGAAGAGAGAATAGATATTCTTCTTCTTCATTATCAGTAGAAATTATGGAAATTTGAACTTTTCACATAAAAAACTTGGCTTGCTGAAAGCCTATTTCATGGTGATCGAAGCAAATCACTCGTTTTTGTGGTTGAATTTCATTGTCCTTTTGTCGAAAAGTCATTTGCTTGAAAGGCTTCTAAATGTTTTCCTGTACATAGTGTGTTGTAGATGTTTTAATATCTCTACCTCTTGAAAAGCTATCCTATTGGTCTATTCTAGTTTCTTCGTAAATTCTATATTTGGATGTATCGAATTCTAGGAATTGTAGTAGTGTCTCCTTGTTGATTCTCCATATCACGAGTGTGTCATCAGCATATCTTAGTCACGTGGCGCATATATCAGAACCTCTTCAAATCACTCTATGTAGTCGTTGGTGATGATAGGGTTGAGGAAGATTCCCATAACTAGTCCAGTTTTCTGTTCGTAAGAAGTATCTTACGTGTCCCATGGCAGTATTATCGTTACCTTTGTCTATTGGTAAGTCGGTAATGCGTAGTCGTTTTTATGGTAAGATCACAAAGAGGCGTCAATTTCTCACTGAGTAGGTTGCTTTTTGCAGACTCAGCACGGTAAAAGTTTCGATCGGAACAGGTTACGTTTTAGAAGAGTATGTATTTGCCAATCAAGAAGTTCGGTTGTCTTCTCCATGCCGCATAGCTGTATTATCATTACCTTTGTCCAATGGTAAGATGATCATGGTGTAATTGTTTTTAAATCACAAAAAGCCTTCAAAGACTTAAAGAAAAATAACAACACTAAGAGTAGAATTCCATAACGTGTTATGCAACTTTAAAAAAAGATAAATAGAATGCGAGGGATACACCACAAAGCAACCCATACGAATGTAAAAATTTCCACATTATTAGTTGGACTTTTCACGCCTCTAAATCACCACAACAATTATGTATAGAATAGAAAGGAAAATTGAAGACAACCTTATTAATTGAAGATCAATCCGAGTTTGGGGGAACAAAACCGAAATAAGTAATCCTGGATCTAAGACTAATAATAGAAAGAAGGCTAAGGAAAGATAAAAATATTATTATAAATGTTCAGAATTTTCTAACCTTGTAAATTAAAATATATTTTTCAAAATAAGAAGAAAGTAAAAGAAATAACATATATATGTATACGAGAAACAAGAACTAAAATGTTAAAGTACGCAAACGATATTGCTTTATTTAGAAGAAGAAATGGAAGAAGCAGTAAATACAGCATGAAGGTAAATATCGAAGAAGTAAAAGTAATGTTCACTTGTAAACATAAATATAGAAACATGAGAACAAAAAGAAGCAAGAAAATTCCGATACTTAGAAAGTTCAATCGCCAGTATGGTACTGTGGTTGAGGACCGGACTGCGGTGCGGAGGACCCGAATTCATTCCTGGAGCTCCCTGGTGCTTGATGGGCGGGCTACTCGGTCACTATAAATACTTGAGTACCTGCTCCACTTCGAACAAGGGGTAATAAAGGCGGTCGTCCAAGGCGCGGTGCTGGCCCCATCGCCCCGCATCAGAGATGGTGGTGGAAATATAAGAGCCTTAACCTCTCAGTTCGCAGGCCGTGTTCCCACGCGGGCCGTTAAAACCTTACCATTATTATTATAAAAAGTCCAATCGTAGTGAATCAAAGATCAAAACAGGAAATGTAAAGCGCAAGAAGCCTTCTATAAGGTAAAACATTGGTTAATATTAAATGGAATCACCCTCGCACAAATGGTTGTGAGAGCTGGACAAAGCTACTGATAAAAATTAAAGATTGGAAACATTACAAATGTGGTGCTACAGGAAAATGCTGGACAAACAGAATAACAAATGAAGTCTTGAGAAGAGCAAAACAAAAAAAAAATAGGTGCAAATCAGGAAGAGAAAGGCCATGTTAATAAGATACATCTTACGTCATAAAGCAATGTCGAAAGTACCAAACCGTAATACTTGCAGAAGACCAAGCACACAATATGCACAACATATAATTGTCTATAATAAACCAGTCTACGGACTGATGACCACAAAAGAAAAAGAGTGTCAACTCATTTGCTTGTTTATAAGTATGGCGGGTTTTACTCTTTTGATTTATGCGGCATTTTTAAAAAATCTCTTTTAAATGTATTTTAAACAGATGGCGTGATAGGCTGGGCAACATTGATCTGGGCAGATGTGGCGCCATCTGCTATACAGTTCGAGCACTAGTCGATTACTGCATTGGTCGCGTAATTTCACGAAATGTTGATATCGCTTGACCAGCAAGATCACGTGATTTAACGTGGTGTGACTTTCTTTTGTGGGGTTACCAGACACCTAAGGTCTATGCTAGCAGTCCACAAATAGGTGACAATTTCAAGAACGGAATACGACGTGTTCATTTTATTTAACCCGAAGTTCATTGTACGGTTAGGTGTTAGACTATATATTTACATTTACATTTTTGCATTTCTACATTATTTAATTATATTTTTCATATTACACTTTAATCTTATGTCTTCGCATCAATGTATTTCACGATTTTCCGCCACATTGTATTTTCTTTCGTTTTATGTAGGTGTCCTAACCAACTGAGTTTTCTTTCTTCTATTTTTTTTACATTTTACTTTTCAACTATTTTTGTGTTTCTTATCATATCCTTTCTAGTAATCCCTCCAATTTTCCTTAGAAACCCCATCTCTGTGGCCTTGCTTTGACTTTTATTTCTTTTTTGTTAAAATAAGTTAGGAAGAGTCTTAAGGCCTTTTGGTATACCTGTGTTTTGATTTCCTTTGGTATCTCTTTTTTTCAAAAAACGTGTTTCTAAAGGATATTGTGTAACCTTCCTACTTTTCCTATTCTCTCTGATATTTCTTTTTATTTTTCCGTTATGCTTTATTATTATTTCCAAATAGTTATAGCTTGTAACTTGTTCCAGTGTTCGTTTTTGTTCTTTTTTGTATTCGTTTAGATTATGTTGTAATTTTTCTTCTAACTTGGCCACGATCACCACATCATCCGCGAATAACATTTCTTGGAGTTGAATTGATTTCATTTTCCAGGTTCCTTTTTTCATAGTTGTATATCTTTCTTTACATTTAGCATTTAGCAATGGGCTAAGTATTTAACGTCTTTGTGTATTCTTACTTTATTTCTGTGCTTTAACTATTGTTATCATTTCTTCTTCCTCTTTCCTTAGGCATTCCAAGACATCACTTCTCTTTATCTTGTTAAAAGCTTTTTTCAGGTCGATGAATACAATATGTATATCTTTTCCTTTTCTGAATAATTTTTCCTCTACTTGTCTTAATGCGAATATTAGGTCTTTTTCTAAACCCAAGTTGTGCTTCTCTTACTGTGTCTTCTATTTTTTTCTCTCAGTCTGTTTTTTATTAGTCTCTATAGTTCTAACATTCTCTTACATCTTTTTTGTGTAATGGTAATATTATACCGATATTTCAGTCTTATGGTATTTCTTTTATTTTTATATTATTTAGTAGATCTTTGAGTACTACTATTGCTATATTATTTAGTAGATCTTTGAGTACTACTATTGCTTCGTCTTACGCTTTTTAGTATTTATGTTGTAATATTATCTTTCCTTGCTACTTTTATTAGTTTTTATTTGTCGATGACTTGAATAATCTCTTCTTCTGTTATCGGTTGTATACTATTTCTTTCGTTTTATTTTATATTTGTAATATTTCTTGTTCTTGTTCTTCAATGTTTGTTTTTGTTAGTTCTTCGAAGTATTATTTTCATCTATCCATGATATCTTCCTCTTTTATTAATATATTTCCTTTCTTATCTCCCCGTTTAATAGCCTCGGTCGTTTCTTTTGACTGATCTGTTTCGTGTACCGTAGAATAAGTTCTGGTTTCCTGCATAGTGTTCCTTCATTTTATTACCAAAATCTGCCCATGTTTGTTTCTTTGCCTCCTTAATTATGTATTTAACTTCTTTATTATTTATTTTATATAAGTTGCAGCGTTCTTCTTGTTGTGACTTTAAAAATGTTTTCCATTTTTGTTTTTTTTTATCTTCTGCTGTATTTCTGTTGTTCATCATTTGCTTTTTTGTGTGTAGGTTATTTGTTTTGACTATTTCACAACTTTCATTGGCTGCTAGAATCATATTATTCTTAAAATATTTCTTAGTTTCTTTTCGGCATCTTCTATGTTTAATCTAGTTTGCACTTTATTTTAGTATATCTTTTTAATTTATTCGTCTTTTAATCTGTAGCTTTTAATTTTTCTTTTACTATTTTTACTGTTTGGTTTGTTTTATTTCCTCTTTTTTCTTTATAATTGCTACCCTTACTAAGGAGTGGTCACGTCAAATTTCTGCATGTCCTTATACTTTTACATCTTTAATCGCTTTCCAATATTCTCTGCATACGACGAAGTAGTCTATTATAGATTGTTCTTTTTTTGAGTGTATTTCTTTGTTAATTTTATGTATGTTCTCGTGTTTGAATTTTGTGTTTGTCACTCATAAATCTTTCAATATGCCATCATTCCTGTTCCACTATCTATTTCTAACTGTAACATTTGGTAGAACCCTCCCTTTTCTTCTTTTTCGCGTTGTCATTTGGTCCATAGGCTCCTAGTATAGTACTGGTTTGTTTATCATCCCAATTTAGTTCAATGATTAGTAATCATTCATTTTCCTTTTCTTATATTTTTTATTTTGTCTGGACTTATTATCAGCCCTGCGCCTCCTGCTTACCATTCCGTATTTTCCACTCCTGACCAGTATAGTATGTATTCCTTTCTAAATTCTCATATAGCTTTATTGTTCTTTTTTGTTTCTGTTATTCCCAGGTCGTCCAATTTTTGGATTTTCAACTCTTCAATTATCTCATCTTCGTTACAATTGGTCACTTTAACGTTCCAAATTTTAATTTTTATTATAGTCTTCATCATTTTCAGTTTTTATTTTTTATTTTCCTTTCTTATTCTTGTATTTTTCATTGTAGTCTTCTTTGAGTCCCGTACTGTATTCCATTTCATTGCCATATTCGTTGTTCCATTTTCAGTCCAGTTTCAATATCTTCTTTATTTAGTTTTTTTTTGTTTGGTTGTTTGAGTTATTTTTCTTATTTGATCTTTAAAATTTTGCCCTTTAGCTGATCTCTCTACTGCTGTTCCTTACTTTTAACTTCTCTGCCGGTTCCCTTTGGCTTTCATGTTTAATCCGTTTGTTGTGTATATCTTGTTGTTGATTATTAGTTTGTTATATTTTAAGTACGACGGATGTCTTTTTTTCTTAGCTTCTTTCAGTTGCGGTATTAGATCTCTCTTCTCTTGTTGTACATTTTGGGTAATCCTGATCGATCCATGTATCTGTTCCTTTCAGATTTTTTGCATTTCTTAATACCATTGTCCTTGTATTTTCTTTAGTCAGTTTTACTAATATCGGTTTTTTCTTTTTTTCGGCGAACTTCCTTAATTTTTTAATTAAGTCGTTTCTAAATCTCCGAATACTACGTGATATCGACGAAACTGATCAGAACATGTACGAAATTGTAATCGAAATTTTTGTGAAAAAATTGTGCAAAAATTGGGTCAAAGCCGTGGTGGCCATTTGATAGACATAATTTTCCACATTAAATTGACAGATTTTGTAATTGATCACTCAATAAAAATCCAATCATGAAAAACAAAGGTTTTATTTAAAATTTAAATTCGGCGCTCAATTTGGATCGCCCTTTATAAAACCGTGACGTGAAAAACTGCTGACGTCAGTGAAATAAACGCTTGAAACTTCAAAGATGAGACTAACCTTAATTATTTTAGTCCATTTAGACTCTGTAAGTTCATTAAGCACTTTCACCTAAAGTAATGATCAGTGGGATCATTCAGTAGAGATCAAGTGTAGAATAGAAAAAGCCAGAAGCTCATACATTAGAATGCAAACATTATTCAAAAATCGAGATTTAAATATCGAGATAAAAATAAGACTGTTAAGATGTTACGTATTCTCAGTCTTGTTATACGGAGTAGAGTCCTGGACGTTGACTGCAGCTACAATGAAAAAGTTAGAGGCATTCGAAATGTGGCTATATAGACATTTATTGAGAATACCATGGGTTGATCATGTGACAAATGTGGAAGATTTACGCAGAGTTAACAAAACAACTGAAGTAATAAATACAGTTAAAATCAGGAAGTTACAATATCTTGGACACATTAGCAGAAATGAAGAACGTTACGGCTTACTTCAACAAATACTTCAAGGCAAAGTAGAAGGGAAGCGGGGACCTGGAAGACGACTCATTTCATGGCTCAAAAACTTAAGATCTTGGTTTTCGATGACGACCACTGGACTTTTTCGAGCAGCTGTTAATAAAATAAAAATCGCCACATTGATCGCAAACATCCGAAACGGATAGCACGAGAAGAAGAAGAACCTAAAGTAATTTTTTATAAATATCCAACATCAATCCAAAGCAAACTGTAGTCAAATATCTATAAAAAAAAACAATAGAATTTTTTAGGAACGTTGTAATGCTTTAGCAGTTGCGCAGCTCCGTGCTTACTTGCGGCAAAACTTTTTTCATTTTTCATTATTACGTGTCTATTTGCATTTATCCTAATCGCTTTTGCTTTCGTTATATTATTAATTCAAAGCTTAATGCCTATGCTGAAAGGGGTTAGAAAACACCAAAAAATTAACAATGGACGCGCTCTACGCCCTCGTGTAATGAAAACATTAGAATTTAATGAGCATTAATGATTGCGTACTACGATCTAGGGGGATTATTAAATGTGTCTGCGTATTCATTTGTATTAATTAGCTATCGGAAGGCGGAGGACGTTCTTGGCGTTTTTCATTAGTTTGTATTTTAGACAGAAAAAATAATTATCACTGTAAATTCAGCATTGGTAATTAATAATAATATATACAAGGTGTCCCAAGTGTAAGCATTTCTATATAAGTATATAAGAGCGAATACATTATTTAAACTTAATAAGTGTATATTCTATACTTGACAGTCACTGATAACAGTGACAAAATAGAAGAAAATCAAGAGCCTAATCGTAAAGAAAATCATAGATCCAAAAGGCTTAAAGAAGACAACACATATAGAGAAACAAAAATGAAAATAAATAAAAGTCTAAGAACGATCAGTGAAACACCTACAGAAACAGTAAATATAAATAAAAAGTAAGAGGACAGAATCTTTGGTCACAATTGGAAAGGACATCCATTTAGAGAAAAAATGACACTATAAAAGAAAGAAAGCAACATAAATCAAGAGATAAAAACAAGTTTAGAGAAATCTACAGAAATGTCAGAAAGAAAATTAGGGAAGCAAAACAAAGTTGGGTCACTGAGCGATGCAAGGAAATAGAAGAACTGGATAAAAATGTGACAGCTTTAATATACATAAAAAGATAAGAGAAATGACGGAAATTGAAATAATGCATCTTGGGATGTTCTTAAAGATGACTAAAATGTCATTAATGATTTTTCAGGTGTAAATGTTCGTCTTTCTGCTCGAGTCCAAAAACAAAATTTCGACGTATTTCTTTGGGAGCATATTCTTCAATTTGTGCATTAACCCTTCATGCCAAACCTTGTCAAAGACTTGAGCAACATCAAGAAAGATTGCAGAGAAAGCTTACTTTCCCTCAATAGTCAGACCAAGTGCATCATCATACTTGGTCAATTGATGAGTGTTTCTGTCTAAAGCCGAATCGAAGATCTGGAATTAAAGTGTTATCTCTTATAGAGGTTTTAATCTTTTAAATAATAAATGATTAAATAATTTTAAATAATAGGTAATTTGTTAGCTGGTTTTGGTAATATCATTACTTCTGAAAGTTTCTAAGAAAACAGTCTGAAAGCTACATTGAGATGGTAAGAGGTACTTTTCGGATTGTAGTTTTTAATCTCACTGGCTGCTCTTCTTGGAATAATGTCTTCCAAAACTGGGTTCAGTTTCAGGCAGTATGTTTTCTACTTGTATTTGATTGGGCGTAAAAACGCCAGCCAAATATTCAGCAAATAAATCAACTTTCTGTTCAATTCTGGTCAATGGTCTCGTATTTCCTTTGATTGGAGGTTGTAAATGTACTAGGTCTTCTAATTTTTCTGGTTTCTTTCTAAGGGGATGGTCGTTTCTTCATCTATTAGATTTTCCAAGTATTAAATTATTGAGTCTTCTCCGAGTGTTTGGATTTCTTTCGCAATTTTTGAGTTTCATTATTCAAGATGGTTTTGTAGAATGGATCTTTGGATTGTTGTCATCTTCTAGCTCTTGTTTTTCCTTCGATTTCAATCTGGTAGTTTACCCCTTTGGTTATGTGAATAACCTTCTTAGTGTTCTCATAAGTGACTGCCTAATTAAGCCCGATAAAACTTTTTTTAGTAGCTCAATCATTCTTACATTACTATTCAGATTGATGCATCTCTGAAGATCAATACGAAAACTTACCCAGTCAGTGGTTTGTTAATGAGACTAGGTTAGAATGCTCTTTTAATTATCTTTTCAATCAGTATTAAAATGACGGGTAAGTACTCAGAGTCCAGATCAAAGTTTTCATCAACTTTAATGAAATTAGGAGAAACCTTTCCTGACACAAAAATTTAAGTCAGGAGTTTTGTTAGGATAAGTGGCCCAATACGAGGACTTTTTGAATGGTAATTGCAACTCAATTTTCGAATGCTTTTCTCAGTTCCTTCTTTTTAGTCATAGTTAGCCTGAATCCCCAGTCTGCATGCTTGGAGTTATAATCTTTCAGACAGTGATTCTCCCACAAGAATGTTGCAAGTGATGGTCATCTTCTTTTTAAAGATTATGTCTAGGCTGAACATGAATACCACTGATCCTTAGCTTCTGTCTTGTGGATCTTATTCCCACTACTATAAACTGCATATCTGTATGTTGTAGACGTCATTCTTGAATGATAGGGTTTATTGGATTTTCTGTCCGTTTTGTTGCTTTTCAAAGCGAGTAATCGTTGTATGAGGAAGGGGATAACTTACTAACACACTCGCTGAATGTTTCATTTTTGCATTCGCTCAACATATCTTTCAACTCCCTACTTAATTTATTTAGCCTATTTTTGTTTAAAGGATTTTTGGTTTGCTACCAAATTTTTCTGGCTACTATTACGTTTTTATCATGACTTAATAATGACGTTGAGCATTTTGTTATATGTTGTTCTCTACTGTTACGTTGATTTTTTCCTCTGTTTTTAAAGAAAATTTACCTTTTATGTTGTCACTTACCTGTTTGTGTGGTTATTATAGAGTGATAGATTTCTTTGTTGTGTAATTACTAAGGAACTAGTTGTAACTATTCTAGAATGCAGAGAAAGATCGAAACAGGATTCCATTTTACAATAGTTTGTTAAGAGACCTTCTGTGACACAAAAATCTGCTGCATAAGGAATCTTATTCAAACCAGTGGGTCAATAGGTAGGTTCCCCAGTAGATAATTGATTGCAGTTGTTTGCTATCATAGTTTTATATAACTCTAGTCCTTTCGTGGTAGTTAATTCAGAGTTGAATAGAGGATTGTTGCATTATAAATCTGTAATGAAATGTTTGGGCGGGCAATAGACTTCTGTTCTAGCTAACGATCCGTTGTTACACTTAACATTGAGTATTGTAGCTTGAAGATAATCAGCTGAAAACTTCTCCAATTCATAGTGCTACAATTTACTGTTAATGACAACTGTAGAACCAGCGTGCGTTGTGCCATTAATATGGTTAGTATAGTATGCTTTGTGTTTATGCTCATATGATTTCTGTCGGTAAAGTCCGAAACCATCAGGTTGTCGATTTTTGATCATTAAGAAATTATTCAACTAATAACTGTTTTTTGCTAGCCATATATTGGTAGTCGTAAGAAGGCCATTAATGCGATTTATTAATTAACTACGTAATATTATGCTTTTTTGATTTATAAGTTGACAAAATTTAGATAAGAATGATTTTTAATATTTTGCTCTTTACCGAACACAATATTGGAATAGGTTGTATTTTTTTGGTTAGCAGTAATACAAGGTGCTTTAACTATGACTGGGACTGTTTTGTGTGTAAAGAAGCCGCACTGCGCAGCAGGTGTGCGACCTTGAGAGAGTGGAGCTACAATCTCCTCCCTCCTTTCTGCTCAGGTTAGGACGTGTTCAATCCTGTTTGAGAGTTGCTAGAGTGATAACTGGACAGAAGGAACCGCGAAGCGTGGAACAACGCATTGTGATCAAATTACTCCTTGGCGAAAACATCCGTCCATTAAAAGTCACCACAGACTCCAACAACAGTATGAGGAAGAGTGTCTCTCACGGATCCGCATGTTTGAGTGGTGTACGTGATTCAAAGAGGCCAGAGAGCGTGTGGAGAATGAATCGTATAATCGTCGATCGTGAAAAACCGTCACCGAGCCAAACAATGATCGTGCAGACGCGCTTATTCATGGGAATAGGCACAGCACTATCAAGGAAGTTGGAGCAATGCTGTCCATCAGTGTTGGTAGTGTAAAAGACATCGTAAAAACCACATGCACTATCGCGAGATGAATGCACGGTGGGTACCACACACTTCGACGGACGTGAATAAAATGGCGCGCATGTAAGCTGCAAATCGTCTCTTACGGCAGTTTGAAGACGAATGTGATGTTTTTTGAAGTTATAGTGACCACCCATAGAACATGGGTGTATACTTCATTCCTGAGCCCTAGCATGATTCATATCATGCCAATGGCGGCATACTAGTTTTCCCAAACCTGAGAGATCGCGGAGGAGCTGTTCGGCAGTAAAAGTGATGGCAACGTTCTTCTGGGACTAGCAGGGGAGTTATCCATGTAGACTTTCTGACGAGTGCCAGAACAGTCAATGCAGCTTATTACTCAGACCTTCTGGCAACAGACGTAAAGGAAAAAATCCAATCCAAGCGGAACATAGGTGAAAAGCGGGTACCTTTTCTTCAAGACAATGCACGCCCCATACGGACAAAATAACAAGGGAAACTCTTTGAAAATTAAAATGGAAGCTTTTGCTACGTCCGCCGTACAGTCCCGACTAGGCCCCAAGTAGTTTTTACTTGTTCGGAAGGCTCAAATCAGACTTGCAAGGCACGCGGTTTGCGGACAACGACACCAAGATTGTTCGGGAGTGGATACACCTCCAACCAAAAGCCCTTTTTGGGAAGGGCATAGGGATGCTTCCAGAACGTTGTAAAGAATGTGTTGACTCCGGAAGGAAGTACGTAGAAAACTGACATGTGCAAGTAAAGTATTGGTTAAAATTAGCTATCACTAGATGATTCAAAAACTTGCACCAACATTGAACTTTACTTCATAGCATAAATATTAGGGAGTAAAAAAAAATGCACTACAAATTTCTTCTAAACAACTAAAAAAAGAGGAACTAAGATGATAATAATAATCAGGGACACTTCTCTCAAACACTTGTCTAGATTATTATAATTACGCTTGAGATTTAATAGTAGGTACGTCAAAGATATTTGACTCACTCAACCATGAAGCGATCTGGAAGATTTTAGATCTAATAGGCACTCCGTTAAAAGTTATAAAAATATATAAACCTAATAAAAGCTCTATATAAAAAGACATATTGTAAGGTGGAACGTAGAAGGAAAACCATCAACTACATTAGAATTACAAATGGAGTTAAACAGAGCTGCCCATTATCCCCGCTTTCTTTTAACCTGGTAGTAGACTACATAATGAAAAATGTTAACCGACAAAGTAGAAGAATAACATGGGGAATTCAGAGCCAACTTCACGATTTAGACTAGGCAGATGATACGTGTTTTCTAACACATACTTTTACCGACATGCAGAACAAAATAAGCTTTCTAAAATGCTACGTCAAATCAGCAGGATTGGAAATCAGTCAGTTAAATAAGAGCGTGTTCGACGTAATTAGCAGTTGGTAAAAGGTATCGCCCTAATTCTTTCGTGAGTCGAAAAACAGATCGTAAACTTGTTTTCGCGGAGCGTGGTTAACATGGCTCCAAGGAGCAGCAAAATTGAAACAAAAAGGTGCACATATATCGTATGTAGCTATCCGAACCTATCTCCGTGCGCGATATTAAATGCCGTAGTTCAGTGAAGAAATCTTTAATAGGTGAAAATCATGTAACGGAGCAACTCGCTTGGGCAAAGGACAATTTCGACCAAGAGTGGACAAACGTAATTTTTACGGACGAAGCTTCTGTTTAGGGATATGAGTCTGGTCAACCTCAACTAACAGGTTGGTAGAGCGAACTGTAAAAGCGAACTAGTAAAAGTGTATCTTCTCAAAACTGGGTTTCGGAACGTTGCATCTACAATCTAAATGTTCCAAAAATGCTCGAGATTTATAAGAAATACTTGTTACCGACTGTCGAACGTTGGTTCATCAAGAGGAAGGCAACGACCCCAAACACCGCAACAAGCTTTGTATCGAGTGGAAAGAGCAGTACGTCAAGCACAAGCTTAATGGAAAACAAGTGTTCACTTTGAAGCAGTTAATAAGAAAAATTTGTCGCATTTAGAAGTCCTTGCCGGATAAATACACCGTCAATATGGCCCAAAGCATGCGTTGAAGATGCCAGGCAATTATCGGCGCCAGTACTAACTGGGCACATTACTAATATAATAAAATTTTTGTTTTGATAGAGCAAGTATTTGAAAATGTTTTTAAATAATTTTTTTTAAACATTAACCCGAACATGTTCTTACTTAACTGACTGTCAATACAGCAAAAATAAAATCTATGAAAGCGCTTACAAATAACCAACGGATCTTTCTCACGAATAACCAGCTCAATGAAAATATGGAGGAGTTCTGCTATCTGGGAAGTATAGTACCAACAAACGGAGGCACTGAAGTAGACATACAGGAAAAAACAAGAAAAGTACAGATTGCATATGGAACACTCAGGGAAATCTGGCGCAGTCCACACCTCACACAGCGAAAGTTAAAGCTGTACTATTATATGGTTGCGAGACTTGCAAATCTACAGCTGCCACGAATTGAAGAACTCAATCTTTCTTCGACAGATCCCTGAGAAGAATACATTGAACAGACTATGTATCAATCAGAACTATGGAGGAGAAGAAGACAGACAGATGTATCAGTGGAAATTAGAAACAGAAAGTGAAATTGATGAGACATATTCTGAGACAAAAGTCAACAAACAACAAAGATGGTACTTGACTGGAACCCACAAGGATCTAGAGCAAGACAGAAAGGCCCAAGCAAACTCGGAAGCAAACTATTCAAAAAGAAATATAATCTACGGGTCAGATGTGGCTGGAAGTTGAGCAAATGGCACAAAATCGACCAAGATGAAAATTCTATGTTAGCCGCGTTCACCCAGCTTCGTAGCGGTCAGATTTTGGGTGAAATTTCTTTTTTGAAGTAAATAACTTCATCTGGTTGCCTGGCGATTGTTACTGGAGGCTTAATAATGGGTAGCTTGGCTGGCGCGAGCTCGTAACAATGTAGATGGCCGCTCCCATTGCAATTAAATATCTTGATGGTCAATTATCTTATCACACAGATATTCAACCATCAAGGTGATCTGTTGACCCAATTATTGAGAAAAAATTGTCAAAGTGTTGATTTTTACAAAGATTCACTATTTTTTCGATGCTTTAGTATGGAAGGGGAAGGTTATCAAATAGTGTGCAGTTCTAACACTCAAATAAATTTTAGGAGGACGAAGCCTGTCTAGTTTGGTATTAAAAAAAATCTAAAGTTTCAATTTTCGTCAATTTTAAAGTTCAATAACTTTAAAGAGTTTGAAAAATTGGGGAAACTGAGCTGCACCTCTAGACTTTTACACATGAAATAGCCTATTGCGTACGGTCCGTCCGTCCGTCTGCTCGTCGCTTTTTTCAGCTTCGACTAGCGGGATTCGGGGCAGAAAAACTAAATTTTGTAAGTGCACCTCAATATTAGTAATAATATGAGTTTAACTTGGTAAATAGTAAGATAAAGTTTGGCGAACTAACTTTAAAGTATGTGCTGTTAAGCTAACTTTTAAGACGTCAAAATGACGTTTTCTTTGTCGCATCGTTTGTGGGTCAAAACGAATGACATTGTGTTGTAAATTTGTGATATACAGGTCGTAGTAAAATTGAACGGATAAAATAATTAAATAAAAATTTTAATTAGTAATTTTGTCATAATTAGTCATAATTGTGTGGTTGGTAATTAAAAGTTAAAATGATATCTGTACTGTCAGGTTAACCTGTACGAGGTGAAAATGACGTTTCTCTTGTTGCAGTTATAGTTTTAGGCGGTTACACATATAAAAAAAGCCTATAGTGTACTGTCTGACTGTCCGTTTATCTGCTCCTTTTTGAGCTTTTTAATAACATCCGCCTATATTGTTGTTTAATTGATAGCAATTGATATGAATCGATTTAAAATATTTCATGGTAATTTACATTGTTTCACGTTCTCGATCCAGGGAAAAAAGCTGAACCAGGGAAAAAGCCGATCTAGGGTAAAGCCACTACAGTTAAAATTTAAATGTATAAAAGCCCGGGATATCTGTGAAACTTTGTTCTACGTTCTCACCTTGTTTAAGTTAGGGCGGTGTCTTACTAGTAAAAAATTAGGACCGTTATAGGAAAATATATAGAAAATTGTTCGATTTATAGTAGAATCATATATAAATATATGAGGGGTTTTTGGTACTTTCTGCACATTTTGATTCAGTTTCCTCCGGTGCGTTTCCGCTAGCTAGCAGGATGTGTCTATTAAAATTGTTGGTCGAATCTTTATAGGCGCTTTTCAGCCCTTAAGCTTCTTCTTTTGCCTTTTTTGACTGCCATTGATGTATCTCCTTTGTAGGTTCCTCATAATCAATATCCTTAATGATTATTTTTTACTATGTGTGGTTTGGTTAGAGAGGACAATGTGCCATAAGCAATTGTGGCTCTGATCTTGAATTCGATATTTTCTTCGATAGCTTATGATGACCAGTTATTAGTCCTAGAATATTTTGAAAATCGACCCCGACAGTTTCTTCACCATTACGTCTATGGGAGAAATTCGAACTTTGACGGCTTGGATAACCGCGGTCTTCATCGAAATTATATACGAAACTTCTAGCGTAGAAAGATATTGCTGTGAGACATATTTTGGCTGAGTGAGAAGTGCCTTTGGAGTCAAAGTTTTGTAACTTTTGTGAGAAATTACGTTTAAAATGGCATCCATTCGATGAATTGGGATGAAAATGATGATAATTAATCTATATCAAGCAAATTCAACCAATAAAGGTCGTACATTTTAAATTTTTAGAAACTTTATTATATATGTGTGTAAACGAATGTCATCAATTCCGATTAACCACTGTGCATTTATATATTGCCTCACCTAAATAACATTGAGAAATTCGATACATAAAGTGTGACGTAACAAGGTCTCCCATCAATTAGGTCATGTCATCATAAAATGTGATCTGGCAGCAAAAATTAATTGGCCAATCAAAAACCTGGAAAATGACGTCATGTCAAAAGAACCTATCAGAATTACGTGGCGTACTTATGGTTCGGGCGAAAGATAAAAAAGGGAGAGCAGTGTTCGAGATTCGTCAGTTGCTAATTGGTGAGTCTTAATTCATTAATTATATTATCAATTATTACCATGAAAATGTCATCTTTGAAAAATAACATTTTATAAATGAAACACGTTTTATTGATTTCATTTTTCTAAGATTTTGATAATGGAACCACAACCCGATCCCAGTGGTTCCGGAAGAAAAACGAAAAGAAATTGTGCGAATTGCGACAAGTCTTTAAGCCATGCTAAGGCCAAGCCATATGGACTGAAATCTGGAGTCGGCGCTCAAATCCGAAAATTCGTCGAAGAGACTCCAGACAAGTCGATATTAGACAACGATTTCTTTTGTGCGAAATGTTATGGGGATTATCGTCGGCCAAGATCGATCGCAGACACATTCCAACGCTTCATCCCCTGACCAGTCAACAAATACGACACCGAATTCTTCACAACAATCTCTCGTGTCCAATAGTTCACAAGAGTCCTTTGAAGAAGATGTGTCAGTTGTTAAAAAAGTCAAAGGTTCGGAAATCCAGTGTTTTGTTTGCCAATGCGTTTCCTCTCGCAATAAAGTACCGGATATCGTGCGAAAGAAGATTCTAGCCAAAACGCGCATTTATGTTCCGCCGAATTACAGTTGCTGTGGTCATCGTTATACCAACAATGAACTCAGTGAATCAGATTTGACCTATGACTACAAAGTGACACTGGAAAAAGAGGAATTTGACTGGTATTCTAATCTGATTTTTGAAGATCACGACAAAGAATCAACACAGACTTTCGAACGCGTGGAAGATTATGAAACAATGATCGGATTAACAAAAGCACAATTCGACCAAATTCATAATAAATATATATTGAATCTTCGAAACACGGTTAAACGATCGACACAAAAAGCTTTGGCCGTCTAACTGACCAAACTCCGAACCGGAAAAACGAATCGACAGTTAGAAACAAACTTTCGACTTCCTCTGAACCATATCACAAAAATTGTGAAATCGGTCAAGAAAGAGCTCAAGAAAAACTTGGTTGGAAAGCAGTTTAGTCCTAGAGAGTGGACACGAGAGTTAATCGAATCACAACAGTTGCAGATGGTGACAGCTCTCCACTGTGGACCAGGAATTATCGCAGTGATGTACGACGGGACTTATTATTACATTCAGAAAAGTAATAATAACGAATTTCAAAGAATGACCTATTCAATTCAAAAAGGATGTCATTTGATCAAACCGATGATCGAAATCGCTGCTGATGGCTATATTTTGGGTGTCTTTGGCCCATATAAAGGTAAAGACAACGACGCCACTATTATGGACGGAATCATCACTAAATACACAGAAGATTTCGATCGAGTTTTCGTCAGAAATAGTAATGTCTTCATTGTGGACCGCGGCTTCAGAGATGCCAAAATGTTGAAAGAGCGATACAGAGTTGCGATGCCTACTTATGTTCCATTGAAACAAGCACAGCTCACATCTCGGCAGGCGAATGAGACGAGAAAAGTAACAAAAGTGCGATATAAGATTAAAGTCGTCAATGGAATTCTCAAACGAAATGTACTTTTGGCCAATAAAAGACCAAATTCATTGATTGAAACCGCAATGGACTACTGGAAAATCGCAGCTGTTCTTTACAAAGAGTTCTTCCGAGTCCGATAAGGAGTTGGGAGGATTTATTACCGAACGAATGTTGGTTTTGACTAACACTGAGTGCACTTTAGAAGAAGTCGCGCTGCAATTGGATCGAAAGTCTTCTAAGTGACAGACCTTCGACCAAGCCATTCTCAAAGACTTCCCAAAACTCGAGGAACAGAACATAATGTGTTTCACATTGGGTTCGTATCAAATCAAAAGATGAAAATCCTATGTCTTGGAACACATCTTAAAATCATCGATCAATTCAGATTTCTATCTGCAATACTGTACATACTCTGATGTACAAAATCTCATCAGAGTGAAAATCCAGTCACGACACATTGAATCAAAGCAATATCATGTCTTCGTCAAATACGAACCCAATGGCCGAGGATATGAGTCAATATTAGGCTATTATTGTAAATGCAAATCTGGACTCCGGACTGTTGGCTGTTGTTCCAATGTTTGTGACGTTGTCTGGTATCCTATGCCAGACATAGTAATTATCGGGATTTGGCGTCAATCTTCAATAATGATGAAGTCGAAATGCCTGAGAATGAAGACGAACTTTTGTAAATAATATGTAGATAATAATTTCTTCAATATAATTAAACATTTTGGTATTATATCTGTATTAATTCTTCGAAATAAATTTCGTTGTTTGAAATATCTATTAAGTAACTTATTCGGCAACGTTAACCGTCCTCATGTTGAATTTGCTTGATATGGTTAATTATCGCCATTTCCATCCCAATTCATCGAATGGATGCCATTTTAAACGTAATTTCTCACAAAAGTTACAAAAACTTTGACGGCCCCTAGCGGTCACAAAAAAAAATTACCGGCACTTCTCACTCAGTCAAAATATGTCTCATGGCAATATCTTTCTACGCTATAAGTTTCATATATAATTTCGATGCGGACCGCGGTTATCCAGGCCGTCAAAGTTCGAATTTCTCCCATAGACGTAATGGTGAAATTGCCATTTTAATTTTTTATAAAAAATTGTCGGATCGATTTTCAAAATATTCTAGGACTAATAGTTGGTCGTCAGCTAGCGAAGAAAAATATCAAATTCAAGATCAGAGCCACAATTGCTTATAGCACATTGTCCTCTGGCTAACGTCGGTATATATGATACACTTTGGCTCGAAAATGTTGTTGTATAAGTTTGAATAAATAGGATAAAGGATATTTGGAGGTATTTGTTGAAACTCATACATATGGATTTTGCTTTTGTAATATGTATATATTTTATTGGTGTTTTGCATATTCTGCCAAAGTAGAATTGTCAGATATCAAATTTTAATTATGTACGCCCTTAGAATGTACAAGTATTGGACAAAATAATGGAAACACTTGTCAAAAGTGGGACATATTTTTACTGTACCTGGTAATACTGGACATTGCGTAAATCAACCGTTTCTTAATTGTTGTAGGTAGTATTGAATGCGCACTAATAGTATAGTGGGGCGGTGTGATTGTGAACGTTGTGTAGGTGTGGTGAGTGACCAGTATCTCTGACTTGAGGGGATTTCAAAGTGAGCAAAACAACGACGTTATGCTGTGTAACACAAGGCAAGTCTCGAAAGACCACCGGGCTTGAAGCGTCTTGTGACGTCGCAGAAGAAAACAAAAGCCGAGAAAATGACTGCAGAACTTAATCAGCACCTACACACCTCAGTGCCATCCAAAATAGTAAGGCGAGGACTGCATAAAATGGGTATCCATGGACGTGTTGCTCAAATCCCTAATAATAGACGCAAATGCTCAAAGGCGATATGCACGGTGCAATGCAAAAACTGGACGTTGGAGGACTGGCAACGTATCGTTTGGTGGGACGAGTCACCCTTTACCTCTTCCTAACCAATAGACGCCTGTTCCTCTGGTGAACACCCTCTGAAGCTTATGATATGGACTGTCTCCGCCCGACTGTCAAACATGGATGACGACTCTATTATGGGCTGGGGTGCTTACACATTCAGGTCTCAACAGCAGTGTATAGAAAACTCTTGGGTCCATCCAATGGTGCAAACTTTATTCTTATTCTAGAATGATAATGCTCCCGTTCATACCCCTGACCCTGTCGAAGAGTGGTTTCAAGAACATGATGATAAGGTTCAACATTTCCCTGGTCTGCCCAGTATCCAGACCTGAATATCATCGAGCTTCTGTGGGCTGTTTTGGAAAACTCTCTACCTGTTGTGGAGGTTGTGCTGCATGAACAATAGCTTCAAATTTCACTCACCACTATTCAGTGTTTGTATCGGTCTATTCCTTTCAGAAATCAAGCTAAAGGTAAACCAATACTGTATTAATACAAGATCTTCCGACTTCCACAAACATTTCCATCATTTTGTCCAATACCTGTATTTATACTTAGCAAAACGTCCCATCTGTTTAGGATTAAATATGGAATGTGCCCAATTTGTTCAACTTCATTGTTGACTCCCTTGTAGATGTGTGAATATGTTTTTCTTTTACTGAACAACCATTTTGTTTTAAATCCAAGTTGTATTTGGGCCTAGTTGTAGTTTTTTTATGTCTGTGCTGCCCGAGATTGTTAAACTTGATGCAAGTTTGCATAGCAAACCATCTGCACATAGCGACGGATCGACTGAACGTCGATTATATACGCAGCTACAAAGTACAAACAAACTACATCAACAGCACGGGTGTAATTGCCACGAAGGGTTAATATTAAATGGGGCTTGTTTGCGATACCTTTTAGCGGTGGCCCTCGGGTGCACAACCAGAGAAGATACAAATTGACGTTAATCAATATTAATAAAGTCGGAGCGCGCGCCCCCATCCCGCCGGCCGGTTCCCACAGTTGTCCTGCAGCGCCGGTGCAGGACTCCCGGCCAAGTAGGCGCAAATTAACATTTCGCGCCGATGTGTGGCACACATGAGACACAATTTCCGGCGGAGGAGTTGCCGCCCCCGGCCAAAACGTGATCTAATTTTCAATGCTTTCTCATACAAAATCAAAATTGATTCTTCTCCGATTAAAACCTGCACTGCACGTCTCCCGCGGATAAACATATTATATAAGGCTCCGTGCAAATAACCTTTCAATTTTTTGCCGCCGATCCGCCCCGCTCGCCGGAATATGAATGAAGTGCAGCGCGGGGCGGAAAAATTAGATTTCGGCCGCGGCGCCGCGCGTCTGCAGCGCGGCGTCGAATTTGAATAATCCGGGGAAATTAGACGCTGGTGGCTCACCGTCCAGATCCCGCTCCGTCGGCTCCTGCTTGATGGGTATGTGGGCGCCTAGATGGTCGGTCACGCTCTGGAGGTGGCCGTGGTACTGCACCCCGTCGCCGATCGGCGCCGGCCTTTGGCTAGGAGTCATCGATCTGTTGGGTATCAATAGGCTCATGGGTCATCAGCTCATTTTGATAGGCAAACTGGACCTACCTTGGAACAGAGTTGGAGTAGAAACAGCCGGAAGGTTGGTAGGCCCCGCCGCAAATGTTTTCGTAACCGTCTGCTGCGGCATAGGAAGGGGTTGAATAACTTGAAATTTTTGATAAATTTTGGAGGACTTCCGACATGCTGTTCTCCGGTTTTATTCCTGCAATGCATAACAGTAATATCATTTTTTTTTAAATTTCATTAAAGTTTTGATTCTATAATAATGAAACAATTAGGGGTGGTTGAGTATTCTTTTTAGCTTAAACAGGCAGCACATAAACACACAAATTTTTAAAATGATTGCCGAGCGAACCAGTCCTGGACATGCTTCGAACGATGTTTGGGACCATTGTCTTGTAGGAGAAAATAAAGCCTCTGCCCATGTTACGCATGACATTTAGACGCACCCTGTTCTTGAGGATGTTCTCATACAGATACCGATTCATAATGCCGTGGGTTCTTCTGAAAGGACTAGTGCCAAGGCCGGAGACAACCCCAAACCATGTCACTTCCGCCTCTGTGCTTCATCGTGGTATTTGGGATCGAAACGAGTTCCTGGGGACGACATATCCATTGAATCCCATCCATACCAAACATGTACTTGCTTTCGTCACTCTAAAGCACATTTTCCCACGTTTTCTGTTATTTTTCGAAACCATAGGCTTCTTGACCGGACTATTAAGTCCAATTTGATGCAGATAACGTCTGATAGTACAAACAGATGATTTTGGATCTAATGAGTCATACAATTGGTGAAAAATATTGGCCCCAAGGCTTATCCAGGGGCTTATCGCGGGACACGCGGCTGATATTCCTATCGAGGAGTCTCGAGATAGTCTTGAGATGACCGGTCTTGGATTTCTTACACCGTCTTGGAACCTCCTGTGTTTCAGTAAATGGGATACGGTACTCTTGTGGAGGTTGAACTGTGCTGCAAGCTCACGGTGAGTTCGATCTTGGCACTCGCCTTCTGGATATCTGGGATATGTTGCGGGAGCCAGACTGCTTATCCATACCTGATTCGACGTTGAAAACAACGCTAAATACGAGTTTTTTAAAATCAATATAAAGTGCGATTGAGTTTTTCTGAATTTATAATATAGATGGCAGCACCATACAATGTACTCAAGTCGAATTACCGCCATTGTAGTGAGTGTTGTTTTGTATACTCAACTCGCGACATTTAGTGTTCAAGAACAACGTGTAATCATCCGTTTTCTCCTTTTGCGTGGTGAAACGCCCATCGAAATTCATCGAACATTGAGTAAAACATGCGGCGAAGGCGTTACGCATGTTAAAAATGTGCGTTCGTAAGCGAAAAAGTTTAAAGAAAGTCAAGAGTTGTGTGAGAATGAACCGAAGCAGCCTCGGCCACGAAACAGCCGGACCGAAACCGTAATTGCGCGAGTAGAGCAAGTTGTTATGGAAGATCGTCGATTAGGTGCGTGATATCGTTTTAAACTTGACATTTCCGTAGGATCTGTATGATATGACCTGAAAATACGGAGTGTCTTCAAGGTGGGCCCCACAAATGCTGATCGACGAACACAAGGCTGCACGGATGGCAATGTCTCAGGACATGTTGACACGTGATGCCACCATGAATTTCCGACAATGAAAAACACTTTCCGTGGCCGCTTATTTTCCAACAGAGCCGTCGTTGTGTCAGTAATTTTTCAATGGGTAAAACATATCTAAAGAAATGTTCTCAGCAGCAATGGAATCGTGGCAACAACGTTATGAAAAATGCGTACGTCTAGCCGGAGGTTACGTTGGAAATAACAAAAGTATCAACGTTCTTGGGTACGTACTTTTTCAGAAGAAAATTTGGAGACCTTAGAACTTGAACGCATCTCGTAAAATGGCGATGTTTAGGTACTGATTACAGTGATTTGCACGCCATTATCAGCAGTTGTTTGAAAGGTGAAAAGTTTCATTCGTATAATTACAGAACAGGTGTCAACACCTTCTTCAAAAATTAAGAAAAAATTCATCAGCACATAAAAAAGTTATAGGGAAAATACCAAAACTTGATATACTTTTGACCTGTACTATATGTGCACTCGCACTGAGTCTGCATGCATTTATGCGTTCCTCAAAATTAGTGAAAACTCTTTCGCAGATGTCTGGCCCAACGCCTTCAATCACGTGTATGATTTTCACCCTCAGTTCGAGAATTGTGGGTAACATGAAGCAGTAATCTGACAAATTAGCTAATAATTTAACACTTCGAATGGAAAGCTAAGAAGCGATAAAAGAGAAGACGGAAACGTTAGGAAGCGAGGTAAAAAAAGGAATCATGGCAAGGAAACAAACAAGAAAAATTAGAAACAGAACAAGAGCAGGAAAACGAAACGGAAGAAATGAAAGTGGCCATGAAGAAAATAAAAAAACTAATCAAACCATAAAATCAAATATCTTTAAAGCACAATGCGGAGGTCCCCGGTCCCCGGCCGTGTGAGAAGCATTGGTTGCCAGAGTAACGCGTTCGGGGCCATGCGGAAATACACGAGCGATCGTTGCTATATATTTCGTAATAATATCAACATAACGTCAATGCCCATTACGGCGATGCACCAGAGTGAAACGGAATTCGTGAGTGGCACAATTGTTGGAGGGCAGCAATAGTAACGATTGCTACAGAAAGTTCGTAACACTTGCATTCTCTATAGTAGCCAAGCGTAGCTGGCTGGATTTTTTAGTAGAAAATATAAAGCAAGAATACAACAGAAACATGAAAATATAAAAAATAAATTCCAAAAATTAAGAGGATTGGGAGAAGAAGGGAAAAGAATGGAGAAGAGAAAATCCAACTCAAAGATGAAGAATTTAAAAACTTGAAGAGCAGATGGAAAAGCAAAAGAAAGAAAAGAAAAATTAAACATGCTAATAAAGGGAGTGCAATGTCGGCAGCAAAGAAATTGCTGGAACGAAAACTACAAGTTAAATCACCATTTTGGGAAGCGTATAAAGTAGGACGAAACAAAGATAAGCAAATAATAACAGTCAAAATGGAAAGCTTTAATGACAAGAGAGAAGTAATGAAAGGAACGAGAATAGTGACTAAAGATGATATGACTTGAAGAGAGAAAGAGAGAGTTGAGAAAGCAAACGTATCCGTACAAGGTACTAGAAGTTATAAATAGAAAATGAGTTATTTATATAGAACAGAAATATAGAACGGCCACAAAAAGTAGAGATGCAGGAGGATTCTAAAAAAGATCAGCATCATGCAAAAAACTAAAAAGAGGTAAAAAAAAGATTTAAAAAAACTGAAATAAGAAATACAGAAAAAATCTACTGTTCCTTCATTCTTTGTATTTAAACTTTCGTTTATTTTGCAATTGTGTTTAGTTACCGATGTTTTTGCCCTCAAATAAGTTGTAAGAAAGTTTGTTGAATTAACTAATCGCAAATGTTGCCTCAACAGCAACATCTTCTTTAATTCTCTGCCCTTCAATTGCTTTTTTAGTAGTCCAAACAAATGATAATCGCAGAGCTGCGATGATAATCTGGACTGTAGGGAGGATGTTCTAGTTTGGTCCAGAACAAATCAACTTTTTGTGTGGACAGGTTTGTTTCCAGCAATTTCAGCAACCGTTAGGCGGAAGTAATCCTTCAGAAGCCGGCGAACTTTGCATTATTCTCCTAAGTTACACTAGACCTAAGTTAACGTCGCTGACCTTCATTTTCAATTTTTGTAGTCTTCTCATAAATGCTTATGCACACTTACATTGAGTCTTTTTAAGAGTATTGCCGATTTTTAAAATTCAAAAATGTTTTATTCAGCATAATCTGAAGTTTAGTTTAATAAGTTTTCAAAATGTAAACCTTAACTAGCAACAAAATAGTTCATTTTTTATGGCTGTTTTGAGATCTTCGGGTGTCTTCAGCTATCCTTATAGAAAAAAGCTACATGGATTCATGCCCGAGGAATAAGTGGCCAATTAATTGACCTTAATTAATGACACGTGTTCCAAAATTATCCAGAAGTGTAGAAAAAACTTCCGGAGTGCGACGAGGCCTCGCACCGTCCTGCATAAACCAGTAACCGTTAAGCATTCTGGCTCTTTTTGCTTCTCACAGAAAGTTCTTTTCGATCATCTGGTGACAATTTTGAGAGTTGACATTGCCGTCAAAGAAAATCCTTTTCTCTGAAATTGCACACCAGGCGGCCACTTTTGCTAAATGGAGAGGTTTTACAATTGCAAGGTAAGAATTTTCGGTACCCTAGTAACCTATGTTTTGCTTGTTAACAAAAATTGAGCCTCATCACTAAACCGAATTTTCGGAACATCAATCGAACCGTCTTCTATTTTTTCAATCAATTGGCCAAATTGGAATCTTCTCTCCATATCGTGCGGCTTTAGCGCCTAATAAATTTGAAACTTGTACAGAAATTTTCAAATGTTTTGTCGGGATAGTTTGGACGCTCCCATAGCTGATTACCGCATGTTGAGATGCTCAACGAATCCGCAAACCTAGCTGATCTTCGAAAATATCTACGACCTTTTCGTCACAGTGGTAGATGACCGGTCACAGTTCGCGGGTCGGGCGTCCCCAGACACTGCCAGTTGTCTGAAATCTCTGAATCAGCCTAAAAGTAGCGAGAAAAATTTTCACCTGTCGGTGTTTCATGGACTACGTGGCCAATTCTTGCCGTTAGTAGGCACATGCGGCACAACTTTGATTAAGTGAAACCGAATATAGCCGAACGAATGTTATTATGCTTAGATATGGCTGATAAAACGATTATTGGCCCGTCTACGGGATTTAGTAGTCCTGTATAATTTGTTATATTCAGAATTATTTAACGGTCAAAATATTGAAAGCCTTAAGAATCTCTAAAAGACTTTAGTGAAAAAGATGACAACACGTAGTGAAGTTACAAAAATGAAAAGCCCAAACATTTACAAACCTCTAAGGCAGATCAAATAGAAATTAAACAAATTCCTAATTCAATCCGATTTGTGATTAGCCAGGCCTTTCCTCTCTGTTTCCAAGCAACTTTAAATCTCCGCCCAACAAGAACAGAGCTTTCTCGGCTTATCTTCGGAATGAGCGCAGCTTTTTATTGTTTATTTTGGCTTGTCACCGCGCACGTACATCACAAAGCTAAGCGGTTGACGACAGTAATCGCGAGCATGCTGTGTGCAGAGATCACCTGTCAGAGGTTCTTTTAGAAAGTAAACATCCATTTAGTATTTGTATATTCTGAACTTATAGCGCCGCGGGGTTGCGCTCTTTATGTTACCGTCTCTCCGCCGCAGCTCCTCGCGCTAAATGGAACTCGGCGGCGCGGGGCCTTTTTAATTCCGCGGTTTCATGCAAGCCAATTGAGGGACGCGGCCAGATGGAGCTGCTTCATTATCCCCTGATTAATGGAATGACCTAAGTGGGCTAGCAGGGAGGCGGCCGCTGGAAAGCGTTTTTCCTGCAGCCTGCTGCGCCGGCCACCCCGTCGGGAAGCTCCGCCGTAATTAGCGGTCTATCAGGACAACACTTTCTAGGAGCATCAGATTTTTCCCTCGCTATCGAGGACCGAAGGAAAGATTTAATATTCGGGTCGCGTGCATGATTAATAAAAGGCCGAAGAAAGCGCGCCCCACTGCCGCTGCGGAGGGCAGGAGGGTGGCGCAATAAAATTCCATAATTTTTAAATCTTGTACAAACAGATTTGGATGTTGACTCTGGAAGGGATGCCTAATCTGCCGATGATTAAACTTTGCTACCTTAGGCTATTATTGATATCACTTGCAAGCTAAATTTTCGATATCGGGCGAAAAAGCTATGTGAAATATATTATCTTATTTCAATCTATCACAGATCCACAACAATTTTAATAATTCATTATCTATAATTGTTACATCTTTCTAATATTGCCTTATTGATTACTTCAATGACTAAATCCAATTTTTGTAGCGAATCCTAGATATGCACGCTTTCAAAGGCGCAAAACATTGGGATGCACATCAGGTGAATATGGGGGTGACCTCAAGTTTCTCACTTTTTCTCCATCATTCTATAACGAATTTTACTTTGTGTGGTCTGGAATTATCATGAACAATGATAATGACTTTACACCCGTTCTTTCCATCCATTTCGGGATATAAGTCTCGAGGAATGACTTATAGACCTTGTTAGTGAAGATAGTATTTTCTTCGCAAATATGCCAAAAAGTAATTTCAGTAAAATCCCACTGAGCCAACTTGTTTTTAGGTAGGTTGGTAGAGAGAGACTCAACTTTCATCTGTGGCGAGTATCCGCTGAAATAGCTGAGGTCGATGGTTGTACTAAAGTGTTTTCAACGTGAGCTTGGAGCTCGGCATCTTTCCAAGATGCTGCAAAATTTAAATGGTGATTTATTTCCAGGTCAAGGCCGCGAAGAAATATTGCGCCCTAATTGGATTAGATATCGCAGGAGCGTTTGATAACGCGTGGTGGCCAGGAATCATCTAGACAACGAAATCGCGACGCAAGAAATAATGAACGAGTGCCTCCGGGGTTCGTGCTCTGGACCGGCATACTGGAAGTTGATATAAGAGAGTATATTTAAAATTCAGTTGCCGTAAGAATGCCGGATCGTGGGATTCGCGGACGACACCTTATTGATAGTTGGGGCGGCCCAATTCAAAACTTTGAGAGCGTACTCAGAGCACTTAAAACATGAGCGGACAGCGCGAAATTGAGGTTTAACGCGAAAAAGACCGAGACGACATGCGACCTGGACAAGAGAGACCGACTTTCTTGCTCAACGGCAAGTGCGTCTACTGTAAGAATTACATCCGGTGCCTTGGAATAGAGATTGACGATCGGTTACCTTGCAAAAGTCACATACGCGCGGTTTGTGACAAAGAGAAACAAATTTCCCATCGAATCGGGGCGGCGGTGAGACTAACGTGGGGTTTTCGCGGCAAAACTACAAAACCAAAAATACTAGCGGTTAAGGCGACATATGCTTGTAACACTGTAGCCACCCAAATAGTTTTAGTGTTTAGCCAGTTATCATCTTTGCATTTTATTTTGTAGGAGGCGACAGAGCGCAGGATGCTGACGACCGGGCAAAAGTAGCAACTTCGGGATGAGTTGCAGCTGCATTTGAGCAAGATAGCATCCCGTTAAGTGTGGAAGAACCTGAAATGTCGCGACCACTGTGCTGCTCCGTAGACGGATCGCAAGTGGACAACGGGAGAGCAGGAGCGGCGTGCGTGGCCATGCGAGGAGACAAAGCAGTCTACTCTAAACGAGAAAAACTCGCAGATTAGAGCACCATCCTCCAGTGAAAGTTGATAGCCATTCAAGAACAGGCAGAGCGCCGGAACTCCAAGCAACGAGCATGCGTACCAACTGGTCAAAGAGGCAGCGGCAGAACTAGGATCGCCGATATTCGAGGCGGTACCAGTTATAAAGGAGTCGATGTCTAGATAATTTAAAGTTAGTTTTTGCAAACTTAAAACTAAAAATGTTAACGCAATAACATTTTTATCCTGTGTAAAACTTTTTTAAATTTTTGGATTTTTCAAAATATTTTTTCTATTTTGTATTTGCAGTAGCTTTAATTATCTCGGTCTGTTTTACTAAAATGTGATATCGAATTATAAAAAGTCGACTATTTATTTAATCTTCAAAATAATCACCCCTCCCCCGTTTTCTTTATAATCGTTTGATATTTTGGGGGTTAAATTCCATTTCGGAAAGAGAGGAAGATTCAACAACTTTAATAGATGTGAACAGAATATCAACTAGATGATAAGAAGAATAGCAGATAATAGAGGACATAACACCAAGAAGCTCAGAAGAATTATGTCGAACAAAGAAAGTTACTGAAAATTAATTGAAGAAGAAAGGAGTTAAAACAAGAGAAAAGAAGGAGTATTTCAATCTAGGAAATTTGTGTAAAACTCAGATTACAAGCAAAGTGTTTGGAGACAAAAATATTTTAGAAAAAAAGACAACAATAATAGAAACAAAAAATTAAAAAACAGAAGCAATACCTGTGAGACAATTCAAAATTTTAAGCATAAAAAAAGGCTAAAGGGAGAATGTCTAAAGGAAGATAACTGTAATACAAAATGGCAAGCAGAAACACGAAACACAAAATACTACAAATCTGGACGATAAATAAGGTAGATAGAAGAAACAATAAAGAAATAGAATAAGCAACTTAGTATATATAAAAAAATTTAAAACGTAAATCAGAAGAACAAAAAGAAGAATTTGAGAATAAAGCAAAAATAAGCAATAAGTACATATATAAACTTAAAATAAAATAAGTAATATAATTACGCAGCGCACCTTTTTTGATGGTATATTTCTGAGCCCTGCCTTTTGTTTTTATTTTCACTTTATTTATGAATTTTGAACGGGCTCCTTCGAGTTTAGTTTAACGAATTTCTGAACGCCCCCGACCTAATGCCTTTCGGGAATTCATCCTCGCGCGTGCACGGGTTCGAACAATGAGAAATTGCTAGATGTTTACTAAAAAGTTCGCATCGCCCTGGAACCGGTTTTCAGCTGCTTATAAATAGTATTTTTTGCACCCGTTATTCACAACTGGGGAGAGCAGGAACGTTACAGTAGATTTGATTTTCAAAAATAAAATTAGGGTGGATTTTGCAACAAAGTAATCTTATTTTTCACAAAAAGTGCTCCACAGACAGTAAAATAGTTTGGTACCGTTCTTCTGCACACCTTTTTATACCAAAAATTGCCTTTTTGACAATAGATATTCTAGAAATTGTTCAAAAGCTAAAGTAAGTCGTTTTCAATAGTTTGATAAACTTTTTTGTTTAATTTTGAGTATGAAATTGAATGTTCTAGGTGTTTTGATACATAATATCCCGCATTTATGACAAAAATGTTGTTGAGAATAACCACAATCTCAGTCAATGATAATGCTAATGATAATAATACGGTAGTCAAAGAACTGTGTCTCATCTTTTTATCAAAATCAAATATTTAAACCCATTTATCTAGAGAATTTTTATCCATACAATGGTATTTGGACAGTTAAGAGTGCCTTTCATGTATGTTCAGAGCGATTAAGACATTTGTGAGTCACTAAATTGAAGGATGAAAGAAAAAATACTATTGTTCAATTAAAGGGTTTAACATGTGGTGAATAAACGTTTCTGTACAATGATAGTCCATTATTATAAGTTTTTATTAACTTGCAAAGTTATAGTATCATCTATAGTGCAATGCTAGTGCGACAAAACAAAGATACATACCATTACTGTTAGAATGTGGATAGTCCGAATCTGGCACATACTGTTCACTTTCGTCAGTTTCACAACTGTTGCCTGAAAAATCAAAGGAAACTGGCTTTACTAAACTATGCTTTACTATCTTGTTACACTATATGGACAGTTCAAAGTAAAATTCACTTCCGATCTTCAAGTACCGCATAAAGTACTTCTGCCTTTATGGTAATAAAGGTATTAAAAAAGTTTTATGCTGCAACAAGTTCAAACCTGCTCTATAGCCGGCAGGATGACCTCTGGTTGTTAGCTCCTGCTGAGTTGTGGCCGTGAAAAAAGACCTTAATAACATCTTTGTCAAACACTGAATATCGGAAAATTTCGTGCTAAAATTTTTGCAATTTAAATGTTGGTCACTATTTGGAGGAAGTGCGAGATGATTATTTTCACCGTATAGTCATATTCAGGTGATCTTGGAAGTTCTAGGCAGAAAATTTTAGTTTAAAAGGAAGATGCTTAAGCCTAACAGCTAATATTTGCGTTACAAATGTTGATCGATGGCTCCCGTGTCGAAAGATGATTGTCCTGGTTGTATGACCATATGCAGGTGTTATCGAGGGTTCCAAAAAAAAGTCTAGAACACTATTGTTGTCAGGAAGATGATTGGGTTTGATAGGTAAGTGACCTATTGTCAAATGGATATTTCTGCACTAAAATCTACCATTATGCATAACCAATTTTCAAGTGAGAAACATTTGTTATCTTTGACTACTCTATGCCTTAGGTTTAGGTGATCTCAGAAGTTGTAGGAGGCAAATTTCAGTTTAGAAGACGATCTTAGTGTCTGGTGAAGAAGAATATAGCTGCTAACAGGTCCGACAGACAATTTTTGCGCTACAAATTTTGATCGGTAGCCTCCGAATTGAGGGATGGTCATCCTGATTGTTTGACCATATTCAAGTGTTATCGAGGGTTCCAGAATAAAAATTGGAGTTTAGAAGACTACTGCTGTCAGGAAAATGATTGAGTTTGGCAGGCAAGTAACCTATTAGTAAATGTTTGGACATTTCTGGACTGAAAAGTCTACCATTCTGCACAACCATCTTCAAGTAAGAAAATTCGTTTTCTTTGACTCACTATGTCAATAGCGTCGTTTCAGGTTGCGAAACGTGACGTGCCCACTAAAGCCAAAAATAAAGTCTCTTTAAAAACAAAGACATACCCAGGTTTGTGCAAAAATCTCGATCCGTTAGAGAAAAAATGTTAGCCATTTTCTTAATCATTAGTGAACTTGCGCAACGCAAATTGTTGGAAATATAGAAGACAGTCGTGGGAAGGTAGTACTTCGAGATGTGCAAGCTATCAAGAACCCACGCTTAAGGTCAAACACGTGGTTTTTCTTCACGACAATGAGCAATTGACAAATATTGGATTGAAGGTGCTGCAGAATCTATCATTTAGGATAGAGCTTATTTCATGCGAGTTCGGGTTGTTCTCTTACATAAAGACAACGAGGACCTTCTAATAGCCCATACATCTGAGAAAACGTAGAGTAGTTTTTCCGAGGACTGCCTCTGAAGGATGTGGAAAGTATCGTGCGATATGCATATGTATAATACCAGTGTGAGCCGTAATTTTTTAACTTGAATTTTAACTGCCCCCGTATCGTGCGTTCTCAAGCAACTTTCGCAGCAGCTATACGTGCCGTGCAAAAATCCCAGCAAGGGTACATTTTAGAGGCGCATTGTTGGAGTCTCCCTGGAATAAGGTCCATCATTTAAGACCGTGCATCATTGATGAGGCAACAACAGGTGAAGCTCCGCGCCGCCTCGCCTCTCTTTTCCCGGGCGCCGGCCGAGGGCAGACAGAGACCCAAGCGTTCGCAGCGCGGGGGGCTAAACGCTCGCATTTGGGCTAATTAATTATACAGCGGATGGTATTACTTGCCTTCTTGATGCCACGGCTCTCTCCAGTCAGCTGGGAACGGTCCTGAAACACGCGGCGCTTAGTTCTTATATTTTATTCGTGCCGGCTCGGCAAAAACATGTTTTTTCTTAAGAATAATTAAAAATGTCGAAGATACAGGTACGAAAATAAAAAATACTTGATACAAGGAGTGTTCATACATATTTTAAGTGCTTTGATATCTGAATATGCGTTACATGGATATGTTATGCGTTAGACTACATGCAGTTCACAAAGCTCTGTAGTCGGTTACCTCCATAATGTAGGATCAAAGCTACTCTAACAGCTACAGCTACTTAATGTAAACCGAATTGGTGTAGGGGTAATTAATAAACATAAAGACTACAACTGTGACTGAAAAAGCGTGGTCACAGAAGAAAAGCTCATTTTTTAGGCACATAGATCTTAGTATGGTTTAGCATAAAGAGATGCTCTTCAAAAATGTTATTGCGGATGTTCTTCCATAAAATCTTTTGCCACCTATCCACATGGTATACTGTGGATAAAAGTATAAAGTTGTTCTATTCCTGTAATGATGTACGTAAGTCTTGGAATGGTCAAAGAGAACGATGTGCAAGAAACTGGCCGTTTGAGAAGAAAACATAGTACCACTGGTTATCGGTCCAAAATGTTGTTTTCCATACTATACTAGGCGGACTTCTCTTTGCGTATTGCAAGTCTGAGGCCATATAAATCATATTTGCCTAAAAATTTGCTTCTCCTAATTCGAATGGCGGTCTTGTCCCCACTATTGTATCGTTAGATAACGCTTCCAGTCTCGTGGAGTTTTTGCTATAACTCTAAATGACGTGATCTTGTAGAACTTCATCAAGATGGATGCAAGCCACACAAGGTTTACACAACAACGCAACAGCACGCGTATTCAGCAGAATAGTACGTATGATAGAATCATGTTCAAACAAAATAAATACATAGCTGTCGAGCAGTTCTTGTGACCCAGTTTTTTTAACCTTTAAGTTATTTCTATGAGTCTATTGCGTAATAAATTCGACATCGTTCGTCTAAGAGAATGTTTTAAATTGGCACGTTGCTCCTTTTAAGCAGGATCATGTCTTGAAGTGTAGACTATCACCAATAGATAGCCAGTAAAAAAGAAAAATAGAATAGTACACTCTGACTCATAAAAAGGATGTTACTATTTCCTAGTATACTCCCACTGATGTTTCTGTTTCTATACTATAGATTTTAGTAATGATGTCATAATTGAACCGTTTGTGATATCAGAATAAAGACTTTTACAAGAAATATTCTTGGCTGATAAATAGAGCTTTTTGTATTAATCATCAGTTTTACTTTAAAAGATCTAGGCAGAAGATACTTTGGATTAAATGCAAGCCATCTGACTTTGGGGCGTCTTCTATATCTTCTATTCATAGCTGATCTACCTGTTAAGAATCAATCATTTGTAGTCAGCTTTACTAGTGTTGTCCATCGTTAACTACTTTTTTTAACTAACTTTTTCTGCCAACAGGCAGATTCCCTGATGGAGAATTCTTCATCCATATATCGACCTATTTTTTGATATCTTCATGCGTCATCGATCGAAACAAATGGTAATCAGAAGCGGCGGTGTCTGGTAGGATAGGGCATCCCACGAAGTGTTTTCAAATAATTTTTGACTTGTTTTGTAGCATGACAATTACTTCATTGTGTCTTTCGGCGTGTTCCGATCGTTTTTTTAACGCTTGCTTCAATTTAATCAGTTGTTATCGGTAGCGATTCCCAGTGATAATTTCGTCTTGTTTCAGCAGCTCATAAAAGACTATGCCCTCCCGATTCCACCAAATACAGAGTATTACCTTGGAACCATGGATGCTTTCGCTTTGACGATGGTAATACTTGGCCGAACATATATCTGACTTTTCTGCGGTTAGGGTTCGCGTGATGACTCCATTTGTCATCAGTCACGATACGATGCAAAACTCCCTCCCTTTTGTGCCTTGAAGCAGCTGTTCTCAGGTAGAAAAATGTCTTTCGACGTTTCTCGGTTTCAGTTCATGTGGCACCCAATTTTCTAGCGTTTGATTTATTTCATTGCCTTCAACGATCGACAAGTTAACATTCGAACATGGATCTTCATCGAGTAATGCCTCCAATTCTGCATCTTCAAACTTTTTCGGCTACCCCGAGCGCTCCTTGCCTTCCGTGTCAAAATCACCACTTATGAATCGTAAATATCAATACTCACAAGTTGAAATTTATGGAGCGTGTTCACCATAAGCTTCGAACAACAAACGAAGACTTTCAGCTGCCGATTTCTTCAAACGGAAACAAAAAAGTAACGCTTCCTGCAAATTTGGTTTTAAAATTATATGGTTTATACTTGACAAAATTACACACACTCAAAATGTCAGCTTTATGACGGTGCTCTGCCATGGAGTTGGGTGCAAAAAATACTGCCAATGCAATCCGTTGTAAATTCTTTAAAATTAATTCCAAGTTCCAATACAAAGACGGCGAGGCCTAATCAGCTACCGACGATTTTCTCAGACAGGCCAGAAACCAGACGCCAGCGCCTTACTTGACTTATTAGTCGATCTTCCACAAATTATAAATCCGTGATTGTGAAGTATCCAATAAGAAAGTAATTTGCAAATTTCCATTGCATTTTAGCTAATAGCCGCCATCATAGTTTCAGTTTTAAATACAATATGAAAGAGGAGAACCTGTGATGTATAAAAAGACAAGTTTTTGATCGTTTTAACTTATTTGGTGACTATGTTAGTGACCCCTAGCTAAATAAATGTCTTATAATTAGTGAAACACAAGTAAACTACATGTCGCTCAAATCCCTTTGTTTACATTTTTAAGCAGTGATCTTCGTTTTGATTGTTTGGAAAACGGTAAAACCACTAAATTGGGACAGCTTTGGTCAAATCTGAACGCTCCTTGTACCAGCATAAGAATAGTGCCAAGAAGTGAAGTCTGCAAACGCAATTACTTACCAGCAGGAGGTGCAGCCTTGTAGGGGTCGGGATGTTGGTAGCAGGGAGGTCCGAGCGGGGCACCGAACAGGCAGCCCTAAATGAAATTATTAATAAAATTCGTGCAAATCCGCACTGTTGCTGATAGCGCTGCGTACAAACGTTTGCAACGCCAGTCTCGAAATGCGCTTGCATGATAATTGGCGAGTGATCTCTCAGACAAAGCGCCATTTAATTATCATTGTCAACAGGGGCTTGGCGGAGGGATAATTTACATGTGCGAGGATCAACTAAAGGGTTGCCGCGCCTCGCCTACGTGTCGCGAAGGTGTCATTGACTAATGAAAGTAGGTAAACTGTCAATTTTTATTTAATGACAAAGTGGTGTAAAGTATTTCGGATTCTTTGCATACCTACCAAGTCTATATAATACAAGGAATGCTTCCAATATTTTCGAAATTATAATTTAAAATTTTTATGTTATTAAGTAACTCATACCAGATAACCGAATTAGAATGAAAATAAATATTTTTGTACATATTAATAATATTTGAAATTCAATTGTGTCGTTCAAATGTGGCAGAAGGAGAACGTAGAAATATAGGAGGAGCAAGGATGCCGATGAAAGAGAAGATGATACGAAACCGTAGCTTTAGTTACTTTTTGTTTTCAAGAAATCGAAGAGAAAATAGAAATGTATGTGAATGATTTCACTATTGTTTATCTTCACATAAAAGCTAAGACATATACAAGGTTGGAGTGGGTCATGGTGGTAGCATTATCTCATTATCAAAGGTCATAGTCATAAAGGGCACCAAAAGTAAACTAGGTATATAACTGCTAAGACTATACCATGCCAACTAAGTTATTGATGGCCAGTAGAGGTCAACATGACATCATTAACTCAAATTCAAAATTGATCCTATATCTCCTCCATCATCTGATTTTTCGATTATTCAAGATAATTCGATAGTTGTCTCAAACTAATAAGTATTTTGAACACTCAAATTAGAAAAAGAGTGAGAGTAAAGACTCGTACAAAAATTCTACTGTAATATACTTCTTCATATAGTATTTATAGTAATATAGTTTGTGCATTTCTATATTACATTCACAATATATTGTCTATAGTATTTATTCGGTGCAGGATTAATCATATGTTCATATTGTATTGACAGTGATATATAATGTTCACATTGTTATTAATGGTATATATTCCATTATAAATCATATACACAAAACGACTCTAAATCTTTTAGATATTGTTCAAAGTATTAAAATAGTGCCCTTTCAATAGTTTTTTGCACTCTGAAGAATAAAAGGAAGTAAATGCTATTCGTCTGATTTCAGGAACTGAAAAATGTTTTTAGACACTAGAGTGTATATATAAAAACAAATTAAACATTCCCCCAAAGAAATATTTTTACCTCCCTTCATAGATTCCTATAGAAATTTCCACAATTATTTCCTTAGTGCAGGGTTATGCCATGATTATGAAATATATTTCCCAAATTTCTTATTAGACATATAGTCAAGACATTGATCTTTATAATGTCCTACTCGCTACTGAATTGGTTTTTGTAAATAATTTTATCACCAATGAAGACATTGTAACGCCTTGGGCAGGAATAAGTATGTGTTGGTTACCCACCCCATCTTTCCCTCTGTTACTTTTTAGTATTCGTATATGGATGGAAATATAATGATTCACTTTAAAGGAGCATAGGTTTATTGGTCGCACTCTTTAAAGAACAGAATCGATGGTCATGGTGATAGCTATTTTTGAAGAGGTTGAAGTCAAACATTTGCCGAGTAAATTTGCAAACTGGAAACCAAGGGACCTTTTAGAGCCACCATACAAAAAGTCGTCCACAAATGCCCGAAAAAATAATCCAGGATGCAAACAACTCCAAAAAATTAAAAATATTATAGTACGCTTTGGGGAAGCAAAGGGCTCTTCAAAAATAGAATCTTCTAGAGAACTCTGCATGCCGACATCTGTCGAGAATATCCAGCAAACTGTAAACCAAGGGGACTTTGTTGGGCCATCATACAAAAGGTTGTCCACAAATATCCGAGGAAGTGATCTATAATGTAAAGGATCTGCTGCTGACATCTATCAAAAAGTCATTATGCTGATTTTCACATAGCATAGTTTAGAAGTACATGTTAACATTCTGTGAAAAAGCGCGGTTCACAATTAAAATAATAACACACCGGGAAACGTTTCAGATAATTCTTCAGGAAAGTTTAGACATTTTGGATTAAAGGTGGTATCTTGAACGAAATGTGATTTTATCTGTTGAGAATGGTTAATTCTAAGATCCCTACGCGGCTTTTAAGCCCCCTTATTCAGAGAATTTTTGTGTTTGGCCTGGAAATTTGTAAATTAGTTGGATAACAAATTTAATATTTCCAGCAGAATGGAGCGACATTCCATACAGCACAATCCAAATTGAGTTGTATTTTAGAGATAGTGTGGTTTAGAAGGAACTTTAGCTAGCACGCTCTCTCTATTGGAAGCCACTTGGACGCATGAAAGGGAGAGTATGCATTAACAAATGGAAAACTGACACCACCGAAAAACTTCAGGCAGTGTCCACTTCCACATTTCTCACGAAATAAGGAGAATTCATATGTCATAGTGAGTTTCATTATCTTTACTTGCGTTGGGATTATTAAAAAAAAATTGGATTCGCAAGATAGTGGGATCCTGTATATAATAGTATGAATTATTCATTATTAATTGCATTGATAAAAAATGCTGCTAATTAACTACTTACAGATTATGAAAAGATGCGCGCAGAAATATTATTTCAATTTTATCTCGGAAATGCACGAAGCTAGTCCTGAAAACGACTGTAACTTTTTAGTATGTTTTTAGTAAGCTTTTTATAAACAAATGCGTCGTTAAGTTTAAAAACTTGCTGCATTTACCATCAGAAGTTCTAAAAGGCTAGACTCCATTCAGGCTTATAAAACTTTGATTTGTACATTTTTTACAAAAGTTTAATGTATAAAAGCGAGTGAAGAAAATATCAAAGAACTGACCAAAGCACAGCTTATATTAAAAACAAAAGTTACTGCATTCAAAAACATCTAGGACTTTTTCCAGGAGTATAATAATGATCAAGAGTTTATAAGAAAGATTTTTGTGGTACGTGTGCGTGTGACAAGTCTATAAAGTCATTACACGTTTTCTGGAGACTAGATATCTAAGAAATAAGAAATTTGGATCCCAAGCCATTAGCAAAATATCAGAGGATGGTAGAAAATAAAGCTGATCATAAAACAACCAACTCTGTTAATTCGATAACCGATTGAATAAACATCGGTGTGTTAAAAACCAAGAAAAAACAACTAGACAAAATGGCAAAAATCATTGAAGAGGATCCGACTAAGACAATGAAGAACTGTAGCAAAGTGTATAAAAGATCGATACCCTCAGGTGCATCAGACATTTCCTGTGCAAGCTGTGGGACGACCTAAATCAAGATTTTTAAAAAAGAGAATGGCGTGGCAAACGACAGCACAAAACGCGACATTGTTATCAGCATAATATGGATGTTTAGATAAATCAATGTTTCAGAAAAATATCCTGTTCTACCCGGGCAAGGCGTTCATTCAATAACAGCTTCTCTGAAAGCTAGACAACCCGACTGCTGTGCCACAGTCTTGATCTGTAGAGCGGTTTTGATCACTAGTAAAGAGGGAAATGATAATTTCAAACCAGATGATGAAGAATCTTATTCAAGCAAAGCTGGATGAAAATTTTCAAGCATGGAAAAACTCTTTTCTGGAACCCTATCCCTGTTGGTATGTTGTCTGTTGTTTTTTTTCCTTTATTTATCCCGTTTCCTTCCCTAAGACAATTAAGCTGGTTAGATCTCACTAACAAAAAAATACGAAGAATGTACTACAATTAAATTTGTTGGAATTTATGAAATAGAAAATTAACAAATAGACAACGATGAGGAGAAGAAGGAACCTCAAAGTTAACCGTGTGGAAAGGATCGTTCAACAACATAGTATCAGAAAATAAAATAATTTCCATCCTTTTGGCAACTTCTACCACACTTTCTTGGATTACTGCCATGTTTGCAAAACGTAAGCCTTTCATGATGCTCTTCAGGTGGGGAAACAAAAAGAAGTCTGCAGGAAAGATGGATTCTAATCACATATGGTAATAAAATCTCCATAGATGCTTGCTGTTCGTCTATTAGCTTGAAGGGCACAAACCAGGAACGAATCTTGTATACCGTCTTTGTTAATCCCCAGTTTTCGCACTAGCTTTGTCATACTCGCTAGATTATGTCTGAGGTTTTGTTTGTTCCGGCTCATTCTCGAGTAAACAGATCTTCTAGCTTTAAAATTGCAAGTGAAGCTACTCTAGCCCATATCCGTGAACAACAAACGCCGCCCATAGTAGTGATGTGGGAAAGAGGTTTGCGTAAGTGATCCCGACGATGAATCGTCAAACAGGACCAGAAACATTTTGCCGACATAATTATTAATGAGCTGTAGTACTTATTAGATTGATTAGGTCTCTTGCCTATAGAAAACGTCAGACCTTATGACGTTTCTCCGTTAAAACTGCTTATGAGGCTACTAAATCCCACGTTTGTGGGCAAAGGATATCATTGGTAGTAATGATGGTGGATGTTTGTCCAAAGTGTTGAAGAAAACTTCAGCGATAGGAGTGGGACTTCCTTTCACCCTAGAGTTCAGATTGGTAAATGTGTTTCTAAGTTAGCTAATATGTATCACAAGAATATGAGTAATAAATGGAAGTAGCATCCAATCATGTAGAGCAGAGACTCACACAAGTGCCCTCAATGGCTGCTCGTTAAATGTGGCAAAGAAAGCTTTACCGGTGTAAATGGGTTCTGCGTCCTATTCTTTAAAATGCTGGTGGAGTTATCTAGTCCTACGTTTGTGGCTAACGGATGCCGACATACAATAGAAGATTAGAGAGGCGACCTCAACGGTTACTAGTCGAACGTCGTAAGGCGGTAAGGTAACTACTCGATCTCTTAGATCTTGCTTAATCCGCTCTCACCGTTCGGTTGTAGTAATCGAATTCAAAATCTGGTTCGGTACATGAGTCTTTCAGTCTCGCTTTGACACTATTGTCTGGATGTAGGCTTTGTGTGCGTTGAATTTTTAATGAATCATACAGTAAGAAGGATAGAACCTCCCGGTTCGTGCTTGAAGATTCGGTAATTAGGGTTCTCGGTACTGTATACGGAGCCAATGGAAATTCGGGTTGGATCGAGGACATTTTTCACTCATGGTTTCATCCCTCCTAATATTTTATGCATCCCCACCGTTGGTTTTATTTACAGCGGGACTAAAGGTTCGCTCGTTAATCAATTGATCTCACACTTACTAAATTCGACTGCCCGCAGCGGGTTTACTCCAACAGTCACGTGGGATCTACGCTAGGTGGCGCTTCTCAAAGTACCTTAGGATTGCTATATTTATGTACATGAATCTGTTTGTAGATACGCCTCGCATAGGTCAATACGCATCAGAAAAATATAATTCTCTTTATTACAAGTAAGGAATGCAGTTAAGTTTTTTGGTTTAAATCATACAGAAGTCTAAGTTTTATCGGTACTACAAAGTAAGTCATACAAAAACAATTTAATACAAAATATCGGTTTTAAAAAGTAAAAACACCGAAATTGCGATTTACTATATAAATGTGCCCATCCTGTATAATGAAATTTAAAAATCAGGCCCTATACATATTTTCATCAAGAAAAAAACAGCGTTTTGGAAGTCGGGCCTCGTAACAAGGGGCGGTGAAAGGTTTCAATACCGCTCCGACTCATTCACAAGAAACAAGCTGCTAAAAGCATGAAAATAGCGAAATTGCTGGAGAAGGTGACGAGCCAATTATCGTAATGACTGAATGACTTGTGCAAACAGTGAGCGTGTGTGTCGCCTTTGTCCGCAGCCCTCCACCATTTCACTATCTCTTTGGGCGAAGACAGAGGCGGATTTTCCCGGATGAAAACTCAAGGGCTGCCTATAAATTACTATTTATGTTACAGTTACTCTGTTAATGCTTTCAGCATTTAAAATAAAGATTTTTATTTTCACTAAATTAAATAGCCTCTAATCATTTTTCTAATCCCTTAAATAATTCTAGTTCAACCCTGGATGCGGCGCTGCTCCGTTTTATCAAAGCAACGGCCAGGTGTTGTGTTACTATTGTTTGTTTTACCTTTCACTGCCCTGCCATTGTATTTGGCGCCAAAAAGCCTATTTCATTACAGAACGCCCCATTTGAAACTTCAAACAGAAACGCTGCTGTTTCTTCGGCATTTAAGCGGGAGTTTCGCTTTCCACAATTATAAATACGTGCGAGAAAAACTCAGATCTCCAGCACTCTACAATGAGAGTGAGGGAATTGTCATGGAAGTGCCGCTGCTGCTCTTGAAATTGTCTTATTTCCTTATTAAGAAACCGATTTGCGTTCGCACCAGACGCATTTTCGTTTGCGATTTGATTATCCGTTTTTCTGGGGAATTAAGCGAGAGCTTCAAGTCTACACGCTGGAGACAGGGAGCTGTTTCGATTGTAGAGATCAAATACTGAAGCAGGGCGCAAATTTCTCGATAGATCATAAAGACTAGATATACAACTTCTACACTTGACAGCAAAACAATTGACTCACTAGCTGCACGCACATTTTCGTCTCCTTTTCAGTCTAAGGAAAATGAAAATAAAAAACTTAACGTGTAAGGAGTATTTTAATTATTGAGCTTTAAAAAACTGTTGCTATTGCATTAATCGGCCGACATATTCGAAAAAATATGCACCACAAACGGGGCTTTAAAAATCTTGTCTTTGGAACGCACGTGCGCGACGTGATTGGCCTACAGTACGCTTGTAATCCGGTAATTCATCTCAGTCACTTATCCGAAGTTCACATAAGTAAGTAACGTAAATGCCTGAGTGTTTCTCAAGAAAATGGATACCACGGCCGCCTAAGCAGCCTAGGCAGTTGGCCGTGGCAAATCGACTAAATCTGAGTCAATCAGCTGTGTCGGGAGTGTGGCGTCGGTACCGGAAACCGGTGGCTACGTCCGCCGACAAGGAGGAAGCCGTAGAGACGTAACGGAGAGAGATGATCGATTTTTCGCCTTAATATCTTTCATAATTCGACATATGACTGGCGTTGACCCCAAACAAGAGCTGAGTGCGATGAGAAGTGTGGTCGCCAGCGCTTGGACAGTGAGAGAAAGACTAAAGGCAGCCAATCTGACGCTAAAAAGTCAGCTAGGAGTCCCAAGCTAACTGGAATCCAAAAGCAAAGGCGACTGGGATTTTCTCGGAAAAATTTCAATTGAGACCTCGGCTATTGGAGTCAGATATTATTCACCGACATGTCCAGGATGTACCTACATGGCAACGACAGAAGACATCGGATCTATAGAAGGTTAGGGAAGCGATTTGGTCGTTGCTGTATTCAAGAAACTGTCGCATATGGAGGTGGTTTTTGCATGTTCTGGGCGGACATTTCCATGCACGAAAAAACTGAGTTAGTTTTCGTGCCTAGTAGAACGCGGAGGAGGTTTAACAGCGGACCACTACATCAGAGACATTCTGCGATGCCACACTGCGCGATTGAACACTACCTACTGGCTGACGTCGGTATACCGAAAATGGATTAGCCTCCGTGTAATCCAGAATTGAATCCAATTGAACATATTTGGGATGAGCTTAAGCAAAGAGTCCGGGCCAGAAATATTGCACCAGCAAGTGTAATAGAACTGAGAGGACCATTGATTAAAGAGTGGGAAGCAATTCCTCAAGACAGCATAGGAAAAGTCATCCAATCCATTCGTACTCGCTTGGAAAGTGCAATTAGGAGTAGAGGAAAACTCATTAAATTAATTTCACCTGAGAATTTCATTTTTGTCCTTTCACAATCACCTCTTCCCTTTGTGTTACACATATTCTTAGGCCCATAACTTAGTCAGATTCCAATAATAGTGGTATCATTTGAAATCACAGTTCTTAAGCTTTCAAACAGTACAGTAAACGTTACGTGGAATGCTATCGGAGTGAATACACATTTTCTCAAAACTCTTTTTTTTTCTTCTCAAGTGTATAATTACCAGCCTGCCTCTGCCTGACATGGTTCCACTTTATTCAGTTGTGCACACGTAATGGCAAACTAAAATGAATCCTAATAACGCTACTTCCTTCAGCTCTAAACCCAGTATTACAACTTTCTCATAAATTTCTTCTAAAGCGCAACCCAAACTAAAACCGGATTTAAATTTTAAATGAAACAGATTTCGAATTGATTGGTTTTTTATTTTAAGTATTAAAGTACACAATCACGGATTAAATGTAGAAAGTTGTCTGATAAGAGGGCCACCTCGGGTTCGGCTACAAACCTTAGTTCTTTTTAACAAATTTTCATTTACTATTTTTTACGTTCTGATCACTTACATCGATAACACGTCGGATTTTTTTCTTGAGGTCGTTAACGGCTTGTGGATTGCTGGCGCAGACGTTGGATTTCAGATAACAGCACAAAGGGAGTCGCGCGATATTAAATCACAAGATCTTACTATCCAGTTGATTTTAGCATTCCGCAAACAGACGATTGTTGGTGCAGTAAATTAACTGTTGTTGGAGCTGTATGGCAAGTCCTACCTAAACCACATTTGTTCCGGATCCACGTTACCCAGTTGTTGTCAAAACTGGGTTGCCATGTAACCATAACAATCGCCATTTACAGTTACAGCGTTTCCAGCAACACCTGTGACAATTTTGTTTGCTTATAAACTTCACTTTGGGCCACCCTTTATGTCAATAGTTAATTTAAATTAAATTTTCAGAGGATCAACAAGGATTGCACCAGCGAACTCATAAAACTTAAAAAATGAGTAGTTTTGACTTTCATTTAACTTTACTAGAGGATTAGCTACTATACCAAAAAGTAGTTATTTGTATAATAGTAGGTTAATAAGGTTTTCAGCTGCTTTTATGTCACAGTGTTAAAACCAAATCCAAGTTAGAATATGATCCTTTATTTTAAAAGGTGTAATTTCAATGAGAGGGTCATAATCATCTATATCAATCCATTTTGGCTGTAGGCTTCTCCCAATGAATGTCATTTTTGTCTATTTGTTGGTGACTTTTAATGTCGTCTGATCATCTCGTAGGGGGTCTTCCTCTAATTTTTTTGCTTATTTAGGTCTTCCGCTGCATTGTCTTTTTCGTCTATCTATTGCCTTCTAACCTCACCACGTGGCCCATTTCCATTTTTGTTTTAATATTCTTTCCACTGCGTCTTCTACTTTTGTTGCAGTTCTTATCCACCCATTTGTTTTTTGATTTTTCAAAGATACTCCTATCAGTTCCAAGAAAGCACAAAGAAAAAAAAATTAAGTGCGTAAGAGTTGATTAGGTGTGAAAGTATATTTTAAAAAGTTAAAACAGCTCTATCTTTACTATACCCTGTCTTTAATATAAACCTACCAACAAAGTTAGAAGGTGAGGTAAGCCAACTAATTCTTCTCCTGTTTGTTCCTTGGCATCTTAAGCTATCCCTTTATTATTGCCACAGCAATTCGTTTCAAATTCATTTAAAATAATTTAAAGATATTGTGGTATTTGGGATTGCTTTAAAAAGGAAAGCGTCCAAGATACGACTATACGGTAAGCCCTATGAAAGCAACAGTTTATATTAAAGTTTTGGTAACAGAATGCATAGTCGACACATAAAATGTGTTGAAAAATACTCTGCGTTTTCTTCAGACAAACAAAATGAAGTATTATACTGGATAACAAGTGGTTGTCCTGACAGTTTAGGCAGAATTATAGGGCAATATGTCTAGGGTAGGACCCACTTCGACGATCATTTTTTTCTAAAAGCACTACTGAGAAATTTACCTGCAAAAGGTGTTCTTAAACACATCCAAAATGTTGTATAAACTACACCAAAGAAAATGTTTCTTGATGTTTCCAGGGCTGTTATTTGGGAGCCCAAATTAATCAGTACGGGCCAATAAAAAAAGTAATTCAATGGTTCAAATTTCTAAGAACGATTTAAATAAATAAATCAAAATGTTGTAAAGGGTCTTCCATTAAGTGCTGCCATTTTAAATTACAAAAAAGCTGTTTGTTAAAAAATATTTATAATCTTTATATTTAAATGCAGAGTAAAAAGTCTGGTATACATCATGGAATTCAATGTTTTCCCAGTGGCTGCTATTCCCCTGAGGAACTTTCTTATTAAGGTTTTGCAAAATTAGGCTGATACTGTCGCACTAACGTTGCCCCAAAGAAAAAATCTAATGGTGTCAGATCGCATAATTTGGACGCCCAATTAAAGTCTCCATTTCAAGAAATTATTGGTTCAATTATTCCACGATCGTGTGTGATATATAAGTCACCCACTTTTGACCAAGCATTTCACAAAAACGCACAAAAACGCGCACCAACACTGAAATCTGTTTCAGCAGCCTCATTCTCCAAAAATACGGACTAATGACATCAACAATCCTACAAACGCACCAAACTATAACTCGTTGGGAATAAAGAGTATTCTCGGCTATTTCTCTTAGATTTTCAGATTCCTAGATGCAACAGTTTTGCTTATTTATGTACCAGTAAGGTGGAAATGGGCTTCATCAATCAGAATAATTTTCTTAAAAAATCAAGTCCAGTTTCTTACATCTCCAATATGCAGTTGACAAGTGTACGGCGTTGTTCATGATCTGATGGCATAAGTTTTGTGTGTCAGTCGTTAGGCTCAAATCTTTGTTCAATATACGGTGCAGCTTGGTTTGTAAAATGGTCAATTCTTGCAAACGTCTTGAAATCGATAGATTCGGATATTTTGCCACCGCGGCGATATTTCCAACAGATCTAGCTGATCGGGTACGTTTTTGGTTCTTTATATTCGAAACTCGAAAAAAAAGCTCAAATTTTTCAATTAGTTTCACAATTGATGTGCGATAAGGCGCTTCATTTCGACCAAAAGGAGATTGATGCAAACAAAATGCAACAGTTTTTACTGTTGACGTATCAAAGAATGATAGCTTTAATAGTTGTTACACAGTAATTCAATGGTTTAAAACTCAGAAATACTTAATATACGAGGATTGTCCAGAATTCAAACTGTTGCAGTGTCTTCTAAGCTGCGGGCGTGATTTGGAAACAATTTTAATTGAAACTTCTAAAAATGTACCCAACGATCAGCAAAGGCGAAAAAGACAATGGTTATAAACAATTAGTTTCTTTGAGTATCATAGAACCTTGAAAATCTGGTTTACTGTAGAAACTCCACAAGCGACATCACGTGGTGGCTTTCTGCAATAAATATATGTAATTTCCCCAGGTGTGGTTGGCAAACATGCATATGTCGCTATTTTGTTTTGTTGTTTGTAGGTTAGTGTTGCTTACGTTAAATAGCGTTTGTGATTTATGGTTACAATGGTTAATAATTCAGATGAAGAACCTTCAACGAAAAGGAGACAAGGCATTACTAATAAAGAAAAACGTCGACGCAATGTTACACATACAGCACAAGCGAAAGGTAAAGGTTATAAAAATTATAAAGGTGAATTGGTACGATCTAAATCAATTCTCAAAAAAACTCAAATGTCATTTATATACTGGTGAGGAAAGTAAAAATCAAATTTGGAATCACTTTCGTTCGCTCAAACGTAAAAATATTCAAGACACACATTTGTAAACTTGATCGAGGCTAGGAAAAGGTGAGTTCAAGAAAAATAAATGTTTTATCTACAATGTTTTACAACAGTCTGCAAAAACGTTTTTTTACAATCACATGATCGAGTGCAAATACTCAGTAACCTTTTACTTCAGAATAAATGTCCTGTTGACATGAGGGATAAGAATCATAACGAAAATGCAATTTCGGGAACCCATCTTGATTTAAAGTCAGGGAGATAAACTGAAGAAATATTTAGACGACAGTTAACGAAAGTTGTATATATCCATTATTTTGAAGAAATTTCAACTATTCTTTCGGGCGGCCACTGTTTGTGAGAGTTGTAGGGTGAAAATAAGGGATTCGTGTTTAAGCTGCTGAGCAAATGATGCACAAGAGGAGAACCAAAAAGTTCTATATGAAATTAAAAGCTGGTACAGAAAACAAAGATGGTGATACAGTGCCCTTAAGGTTCGATAAAGTTCAAAATTTGCTTGTACCACACGCAACAGTGTTTTCTATGCGTCACCTTTAGGTTTTTGCCTTTATATTTTAAAGGTCAATAGATGATGGTGAAGCACACAGAGTGAGAGTTGGAGCGTGAAAATAAAGAACTTCTGTTTGAGCTGTTGAGCACATGATGGACAATGACCCAAAAAGTTATAGATGAAATAAAAAGATGACAAAAAGTAAGGATGGTGATACAGCGCCCCTGAGTTTTGATAAAGTGCAAAATTTGCTTGGACCACACACACCTGCAGCGTAATGTTTTATATGCGTCAGCTTTGGGTTTTTGCATTCGTGATTTGAAGATCAATAAATGAGGGTAAAACAAACAAATCCCCGGATGAAGTTTGTTCAACTTTATTGCATTACATCAAAAAAGAAATGTCAAGCAATGTGAAGCGTCTCTGCCTTTTCATTGATGGCCGACCCGACCAGTAAATATAAAAACTACACAATTTGGAATTACATTGTGATACACCAGATGTCAGTAAGAGGCTATTCTTTTTTATTTTAATATGGTGATTTTGGACCGTGACGCGTGCTTTACTTAGCAAAGTTTATACGGTCGAGCAGTATGCAGATCTAATACTAGTGAAACTAAAGGTTGATGGATTCATGTCTCAAATCTGTTTCCTTAAAGAAGGATAAGGTTTGCTACCTTATCTCATGAAGAAGTCTAGACAAGCGAATATGATACTCCAATAAATGAGAATTAGCAAACTTTTTAAATTGTTTCGTTATTTTTTAGCATTCTGAAAAATTATTAAAACATTTGTCTTAACTATGACTCCTAACCATTCTGACCTAAACATTTTGCCTCCTATTTTTTGGATTATTGTTTTCTATTGGAAAGCTGCTAAAATGATGTTTCCTTTTTGATTCATTAAAGGAAATAAACGAAATCAGTACACCATGTCAGTTTTTATACTTAACACAATCAAAACATGCCCAAATTAGTTCAAAAAATGCGAATTTTGAACTGAAGTCAGAACCCCTCATGTTATTTTTCTTTATCAATTTCTTATAAAGAAAACCAACAATAATGTCCAAACTATATCAATATCTTGTTCAAAAGAGAGTTAAGTAGAGGCAAAATTTTTATTTATGTGCAAGAGAAAAGGTTTTTCTTCATTTCATTAGAAAATTTCTGGAAAAACCCGATTCAATTTTAATGTAGAGCCATTAATGTTATTCTACGTTTAAATTGCAAAATCTTTAGAGAATGAAGAAAATAAAGAACCCCAACTTATTCCTATATGGTCACTTTGTATAGTAAGCAAAAGGATATCAAAACAATTCTGTAGAGAGACAAAGACATCACAAAACGTAATACCTCCGTCGCATCTATTTATTTGCAGTTGACAAGGTTAATATAACCATACAAGATTCTCAAAACGATTTTTTGAGAATCTACTGAAATCTCTTATGATAACAAATTACACAGAAGAAAAACATTGGGGCAAGTGCCTATGTTTGCTCTTCTGACCATCAGGGAAGAACCAAAAATATTTCACAAATCAGATTTTACAAGCAGTTGATTGAGAAGGAACAACTAACTTTCTTAACTGTGTGAGACTAAAAAATAGATTTTATTGGATTCTATAAAAACAATCCAAAGGTTCAGATCAATTTAATAATAGTTGACGCAAGACTATTGGAGTGGCACATCTAAAACAGCGGAACATCAAAACTCACGAATCTCGTGAACTCGGGAGAGGACGTCGGCACCTCCTGGTCCTGGTGCATCCCTCGCACGTTCGGTCTAGAAGCACCGTAACCTTGCCATCCCGCTGGTGACCGACAGGCGCGTCTCGGAGCCGCTGGCTGGCCGTCTGACTGATGGCACCCACCGGGAAGATTGAGCGCCTGCCGGCATCGCGAGGAGCGACGCCGCGCCGAGCACCTGAGCGTCGGAGGGGATGCAACGACGCCCCCTTTGCTGAACACGCCCTTCCGAGATCACAAGTGCATATTTGCCGCTGAATTATTTAATTGTTCGATAAGTCGGCATCGACACGGCAGGCCTGAAAGTAGAGCCGATTTGTTCCACCCAATTTGTCGTTTTGAATCTTCAAATCTTTTTTCAATTAAAAAATAAAAGTTCAACAGTACTATAACAACATTAGATAGAAGTATTCCAGGACGACTTACAACTCAACTTTGTTCTACATAACATTCTATATAAGGTTAAATAATTATTTAAATTAATAATTTTATTAAATATTAGAAACAAAATGTTACTAATTAATAAAAAGGCCAAGGCAAGCCATATAAGTTTAAATAGACCATAATTGTCGCTACCATTAGTAGTCTACTTTAAAATTAGAAGATACAGTCATAGAAGTTCAAAACTTAGACCTTAAATTTAAAAAAGAAAAGTAAACCTAAAGACCTTTTAATGAAACAAATAATTAAAAAAAAACAGTGACAAACAGTGTCATAAAATAAATATGTAGGTCACTAGCAAGTTGTTAAAAAATATATTGTCATTTTGAATAAAGGAAGAAATGTCAAGAATAGAAAAAGGTCATTACCTCGTTTCGCCCAAAGATTGGAGAAGAGTTGTTTTTAGAAAAAGAAATTATAGTAAAACAATACTTTAAGAAGTTGAGGGAAGATCAAGACTTTTCGTCTTCTTCTTCTTCCATAGCGCTTCACGTCCATTTTTGAAGATATGCCTCTTCAATCTCTCTCCATCGTTCCCGGTTGCTTGTTTGTTGAATCCATTTAAGGCTTGATGTTAATTTGATGTCGTCTACCCAACGCATAGATGGTCTACCCCTAGGTCTTTTAAAATTATAAGGTCTCCATGGTTATATAGCTTTGTACCATATATCTGAATCACTTCTTGCCACATGTCCTACATACGTCCATTTACGTTACTTGGGTTACTCTTGTCTTATCCAGTTATTCGATTTTCTTTTAATGTTGTTCCCAGCATTGTTCTTTCTACTGCGTGTTGTGTTGTTCTTAAGATGTTCATATTTCGTTGCGTCATTGTCCAATTTTCCGCTCCATAGCACATCATAGGTAAAATGCACATCAAGACTTTGCTGTTGCTCATAAAACAAGAACAACAAAGGGAGTCGGAGATTTTCAGTTTTTATACTGCTGAAAATTGATGAATTTGAATCTGTTGGTTTGATGCTTCTTAGAGAATAAATAATTTTTTTGAACTTACCAAACGTCCTAGAAAATTTATTGATTTTAGAAAAAAAGGTTGTATCAGAAACGTACTTTGGACGTATGATATTTTCAAAATGCATAAAATTCTCTTTGTTGTTACAAATTGATTTAAGTTTTGTTAAAAGGCGCTAGAGGTCTCAATCAAAGGACGGGCTTTTACTGAGATGGTGGAGCCTGGTTTCGCCTTAACACCAAATTTGGCGCATTTAATACCCCTTTCCTCTTCAGAATTCTAAAAAATCCTAAAAGTGTCGATTTGAAAATAAATTAATAAAAATGTGTAATCTCTACCATAAAAGGTGGTAGATTTAATCTTCAGAAGGAAATTTTCTGAAAATTAAGTGACTGTCCCATACGTTTTCGCTTTTATATTCGTGCAAGTATGGTGTTGGGGGGCCGTTGTTGACGTCATCGCAATGATAGAAACGCGATCGGGCTAGCTGCTGACGTCAATCGGTTCGTTGCAGGTAATATTTTGGCATTTTCTGACGTCACGCACTCTTTCGCCGTATCTCGGTCTGTTTTTTGCTCCTTGAGAGCGATAAGCCAAGACCTAGATAGATTGAATCAATCTACGCACGAGACAGTCACTTAATCTTTAGAAGATTTTCCTCTGAAGGTGTCCGCCGCAGTTGTGGACAAAACGTCAAGAGCTTCTGAACTCCGACCACGGCCTTATAACCCGAAAACCAACCACACGATGCACCATAACATCGCCCGTGAAAGCTTTCGCATTTATTGGGTCTTATCTTTTTTTGGTTCTAGTAAAAACATGTAATCGTAGACGACTACTGAATTCTAAAAGGCCTTTGCGTTTTACACAGAGCTAATTCATCTTTCAATTATTATGATCAATCTAAAATCTTGGTTTTTAATATGTTTTCTGTTTGCCTTATTTTAGTCCCCCAAATCTACAGATCTTCCTGAAATTATCCAGAAGGTTGATAGAAGGATATACAATATACAATATCACGATATCAAAACGAGAAGTGCCTCGTTTGTTGTGCAACTAAAAAAACGTCCGGTATTTTAAGATAGTTTTAGGTATAGTTTTGGGACAACACACTTTAAAAAACTGGAGCGTGCATGGCATTCACAATTTTTTGAGGACCAGAAACAGTTGATTTGAGGGTCATCGACGCCGTTCAAAGGACTAGCGTGACTAAAAAAATATTCGCGTTGTTCATCGTCTTGTCGTCCTAAAATTGCATCTGAAATCATAATAAGCTATAACAGTGTTACAACCACAGGTATTAATCTGCCTTACGACAATGCTTGGCTCCATACATCCCCTCAAACTCGACAAAAAATTGAAGATTTGTTGTGCATGACATCAAAACACCTTTCATGGAATCTAGATTTACGAGCTACGTTCAAGTTCTAAGGTCTCAAATTTTTTTCTAAAAAAGTACTTACCCAAGAAAATTAAAACTTCTGTTACTTCTCAACGCAATCTAAACGTACACATTTTTCACAGCGTCGCCGCTATGACTCCATGGCTGCTGAGAACACTTCTTTAGGAATGCGTTTTACCCATTGGAAAATCGATGTTCAATTGGCTACGGAAAGTATCCTTCATGGTCGGAAATTCATAGAGGCACCAGATGTCGACATCTCCTGAGACACTGGCACCCGCACAGCCTTGTATTCGTCGGTTAGCATTCCCGAGACCCACCTTGAACACACTTTTTTTTCAGGTCATACCAAACAGATTCTACTAATGTCAAGTTTAAAAGCGATATCACGCACTCCTAATCGACGGTCTTCCATAACAATTTACTTCGCTCGCACAATCATGGTTTCGGTCCGGCTAATTCGTAGCAGAGGCTGCTTTTATTCATTGCCACACAATTCTCGACTTTCTTTAAACTTTTGCACCCATAAACGTACATTTTTAGCATCCATAACGTCTTCACCGCATGTCTAACTAAGTTGGACGTTCCACCACGCAAGATAAGAAAACGGATGATTTCACGTTGGTCTGGAACACTAAACGTCGCTATTTTAAGTATATAAAACGACAGTCACTGCAATGGCAGTAATTCGACCTGTGTACATTGTATGGTTCTACCAGCTATATTACAAATTCAGAAATATTTCCCGCGTCTTTTAAAATTAACCCCATCTTTCTACTTACTCTTAGTGATGAGAAAAAAATTGGAGACCTTAGAACTTGAACGCATCTCGTATTGCCCTTAGATTGTTCTTTGTTGAACCAATTAGTGTGGAAATTTAGCAACGAGTTTGCTGCCAAAGCACTCGCGAGCGATTGGCTAGTGTCAAAACCACTTTCGGCGGAATCACAGAACTACCTACCCGTCGAGAAAGATGTTAGGAATTTATATAGGAAAATATCTTCATATTTTACGATGCTACCGTTTATGGAAATGGTATTACAAGTGTTCAGATGGTTCGCACTTGGTTTTGGAGGTTTAGAATTGGTAACATTGATTTCAAAGGCGAAGATCGCAGCAGGAGTCTGTCCACTACAGATGCAGATCTCATAAAACCCACAGTTGGCAAAATCCGATACTTTAAACGTTCCCCAAAACGATTGTATGCAATCATCTCACGAAGCTAAGCTATCTTAATTGCTCTGTATAATTGACAACATTCCATTAAAACGTTTAATTACTGAGGATGAGACTTTAACGGTAGCAATTTCTGGTCTCTAATCAAAGAACGTTCGTAGGATTGGGCGGTCTTATTTATTAAAAACTACTTTCACAAAGGCAAAATCATTATTAAACAACATGCCATTCTTTCTTCTTCTTCTTCTTCTTCATTTATATGCCTGCTGTTGCCCTTTACATATAAGACTCCTTTAGACTTTTCCAGATTTCTTTATTTTCCACTACCTGTATCCAGTTGAGCCCAGCCGTTCTTTTAACATCAACGCCCTATCTTATCCTATAGCGTTTTATATCTCTCTCAAGGTCGTGACATTTGATAAACTTGCTGGACAGTTTCTTACATATCAAGTTATATGCCTGGTTAGCCCTCTTCATAATGTCTTGCATTGTCGTTCCTAATTTAATTTATTCGTCTGTTCTTCGATACTTTAGAGGTTTTCCTTAAATTTTCCAATGTGTGGCCTTTTCATTTATTTACATACACTGGTCGTGCAACTGAACTTTTAAGGGAAGGGGTATATCCGTCTTCATAAAGTGTCCTAGTTTTCCGAATACACCCTACGTTAACTTAGTTATTCTAAGTCTACTCTTTGTTGACTCTTCTATGACTTAGTAGCAGCAGTTTTAATTTTGCAAAAAGTACAATGTGATAGACAAACGTTAGGTGGTTGCTGTTGTTGATGTGGCTATTCCATTCAATATTCTTAAGCACACCTTCTAATGTTAACTTAAATAGTTTTGGCGAATTCATATAACCTTGTGGTATCCCTTTATAATATTGATTTTATTTGTGTTTTCATAAATCCATATTTGTAGTAAAGTATTTTTATATATTCTTGCGTTTTTAGGGCTTGTTCTAAGGCCCATTACATATGTGTCTATCAAACACCTTCCTATAATCAAGAAAGGGTACCCATATCGTTATTTAATATTTCTCTGTTTTCATTATTAAAATTCTCATAGTCTACAAGTATTCTATAGTATTGTAACCTTTCTGAATTCTACTAGCTGGTAAAAATCCAGCTCACTGCTGTTCGGTTTACCATATTTTCAGAAGAGGTGTCTGAGAAAACATTTCTTCATTCAATGGAAATATCCTCTTTTTGTAGGCATTTATTCCAGTCTATCATTATTTCGTCTTACTCACCGCTTTTCCATTTTTCATCTGTAATCTGTTCAAAATTTAAGGAAGGTGTTCATATCTCCTAATTCATGTGCGCCAATAGAAATTTTGTTAGGATTAATTTCTTTATCTATCTTGCTGTTAATATTTCTTCTTTGCAGTGTGTATTTGGCTATAGTTTGTCATGGGGCTTTAGAAAGATTATTGTACCACTTTCCAACTTCTTCGTCCTCATTACTAAATAGATCTGTACTACTTTTACCTTTGTTAGTTGATTTACTTAACTATTTGACATAGTCCTTATTACCACTACATTTTCTTTTAATCTCGTCGTAATGTTCTGGCCTTGCCCAAGTGTTCTACGCACTCTATGTCATTCCATGGTTTTTACCGCTGCCTCGATAAAATACTTTCCAACTACTGAGAACTATTATAAAAGCCAATTACAGGATTTGTCTTTCATAGTTTCTCCATGCAGGCTGGTGTTGGTAAGCTAGAGAGGATATAAGAGTAGTAAGGATGAGTTATGAGTTTGAGTATAATTAAGGTCAGGTCATGGTTCCCTTAAAGAAGGAGGTAAAGGCAACCACGAGCTTGTGTGGGTAGGATTGCTATTCCTGCAGTAGATCTATTCTCTGCCGGGATCACAGAGAAGTATCTACCCGCTACCCGTGTGTCTTTATACAAATTGTTAACATTTTGTTGGATATTCTGCAACTGTATATATTATAATCAGCCGATATTTGTGTAACTTTCTGTACATAGAAGATGTTGATAGTAAAATATTTAGAATACTTTTAGACAATATGGTGATCATATTACTTAAAAAAACTTAATATAATTTGTATTTAATTATTGATTACTATTAAATTTATATTTTTTTGCTTTGAATATTTATTACACTCTTATCTCTGTCAATTTGGAAAGGATATTGAAGATTAAAAATGAAAACTCAGCTAAAAACTTGATGTTGTTAAAAATGGTGAAGCTCTACGTTCCAAGTGAGAGTATGGCCTGCGCACTGAGAGGTGAAGGCTTCCATATGCTCACTCTTTTGCATACTTAATATTTTTCTCTTTTTACACTTATGTAATATTGTAGCTCTTTTTATTATATATTGTTATAGGTAAATTTTATTAGGACTGTCTATTACTTTCGGAACTACTCTCTTTCGGGTTGCCCTTGAATGATTAGATTTTCGACGTTTTTTAGGTCTTTTCTCAATATAAAACTAAAATATGTTTTATGTTAAAGTCGTTTTGTTTTCAACATAGACGGATTTTTTGTTGTTAACAGGACCATATGGAACAATCAGATAGTTTCTGATTTTTTTTTTTGGGATTATTCTTGTAGAGGCTTCTTCTATTGTTCTAAATACACGTAGTCTATGATCGAATTGTTTTTAGTGAAGTTCCCCTACTTTATTGAATATATTTGTAGTCAAATTAGTTCTTGTATCTATGATTTGATGATGACGTCCATAATGTGTGTTGAAGCTGATGTGTTTCCAATGGCTATTACAAACGTTTCTTCTTCTCATTTCTTTTGCCTACAAATTACATCATAACAAGTCTTCGGTGATTATTGTAATGGGTAGCTTCACTCAAGGTATCATTACGATTTCACGAAAGTTATATTAAATATAACTGTTAACTATGATTATGATTGAATCATCCATTTTTATACTACCTTAAAAGTCTTTTTACACTCTAATTATGCATCTTTTAATGTAGTTGTTATTTTAATGTTTGTGCACTTTTTTAAAATTCTTTCTTGGAAATGTCAACGGAAATATTAGAAATAATTATCTTAGAGTATGGATTTGTTTGGAAATATGTTTATCAATCTGGTTTACATTATTTAACAGGGTGATGTAGTGAGTTGGATTAGGAGTACACAAAAAAGCATTCCGACTTGAATTGACATTTGCTTATGTCATAACTTCTAAACAAATGTAAAGATTTCAATCTTAATGATTCTAAATTGGTATTGGCTAATAAGAGACCAAAACCAGCTAGAAGCATTTAATGATCTTTGGTTGTGAGTGTAAGATGGAGATGTTCTCTTTATCATTAAAAATTGGCCAATTGTGAAAAGGTTTCTCCTTTATTTTGAGCTTTATCCTACAAGAGTGATTTAGTGAACAACTTATTTTAAAGATAAAGGCAACAATATGAGCTTTATTATATACTCCATATTTGTGATTTATTCAAAGACGAAAGTTTTGAGTTTCCAAAATAAATGGTAATTTATGTGAAATGGGTCAGGGCAAGAATTTCAAATCTTCATTAGTCAATTTTTGCTCAAAGTCACGGCCAGTAAGTTTTCTCCTTCTCAAAGTTGTCCATTAACATCCGCCATTTTCTACGTGTCTCCCGTCAATCTCAACAAATTGACATGAAATCTTTACCGCACTTTTTCGGTGTGTCTTACAGTAGTTTGGCACTATCTAAGTGTGATCTGGTAAATATAAGATGCCATTCGGCAATTAGGTAAGAAACCAATCTGTTGACGTCAATAATGGCTCCCCAGCATCACCTTTGTTACATATAAAGTAAAAAATAAAAACAAAAGCGCACAGGACAGTAACTTATTTTTTAAAAAATTCCTTCTGAAGATATCTGTCACAGTTGTGGACGAAACGTCAAGAGTTTCCAAGCTCCCACCACGAGAAGCAACAACACGATGCAACTTAAAACTATTTTACAAAGGCTGAAGTCCTGGAAGCCGTAATCTGACAAGATATGAATAAGAAGTCATACGAGTCAAGTGGAACGCGCTATTACTGACTACATTCTCCAAGCAATTCAACGTCTCCGGACAAGCTATTTCGCAAGTCATGAAGCGTTGGCGAGTGACCCTGGGAGACGCAAAATTACCATCAGACTCAATGATCGTAAATCCCCACCTCACCCCAACCAAGATTTCTCGAGAACTGGGTCGGAGCGAACCCTCTCCTGCCGATCGCTTGAAAAACCCGCGGGTCTCTCCCAAGAATAGAACCGCGAGTGTGGAATGGACGAAACACCATCTGCGGTGAACGCGCACAAACTGGAAGACCATCTGGAGCGACGACTTGAAATTTCGAGTGATCAAGCATGAAAAATGGTCAGTGGTTATGTGGGGGATGTTTATTCTTCCGTGCGATGAGCCCTTTCATCCGTATACAGAGCATCATAGATCGTCTAGTGTAGAAAGGAATTCTGAGGAATCACATGCTGCCGTGGTCACTCCAGAGTATCATAGACTGCCCCCCCCCGCCAATCCAGATTTCATAAAATGATCAAATCAAAGTCCCGATCATCATCGAGAACTTATGGGATAAGTTGGAGAGAAGATAGATCAGTGGAAGGCGACTTGGGAGGGTATCCAATAGAATATCATAGATTGTATGCCTCGCATGTGCGAAGCAGGGATTGATGCTACTAGGCTTATTTAAATTATTCATTGTTTGGTATATTTAGTTATCTACAAGAAAGAACTCTTATGGGACATTCATACAGGGCAAGATCGATCAAAAGAGTGGAAAAAACAATTTTCAAATATTTATGAACTTTCCACGCATGGGGAAGATCGGATGATGGAAGAAAAAGATTGTCATGATTTAGAGGTTGAAAAATTGTTTTATTCAGTTTGAAATACGAAAATAATGGTGCACGAGTAGCTAACGTCAAAAAAGGACAGCACTAAAAAAGGTAAATTAGAAGTAGTGTTTTTCCATTAAAACGGCAAATAAAATAGTGCTGATGTACTGTGTATTCAATTAAAATTCAGGAATGCAGTTTATTCAACACAGAGAAATTCCGCTAGCCGACCCGTCGGCCGGCCGGAAGTTTCCTGCAAATTAATTACATTAAATAAGTGAGAACAACTTACGGACATAACAGCGCAATTTAATCCCCGCCGGCAGAGGCTAATTGAATAATTAAAAGAATTTTTGAGCGCCGACAAAGCGGGGCGTGGTCACGTGTCATTGGCGCTGGCGGACCCCCCGCGGTCCAATCGTACTTCCGGTTATCCCTGTCCAAAGCGCATGTCTACTTCCGCTGTATTATTTCGTGGCATAAGTATTTATGCACGGTGCACGAAACGGCCTAATCGGCGAACGAGGGATGAAATCGATTGGGGTTGCGCGGAGCAAACGCCGGCATCGGTCGCTGGGCGGCTTTTCAGCGCACAGCTTTCAGCAGACCAGGAGTTGGGCTGAGTGAGCTTTTTGCTTTTATTATATATATATATATATATATATATATATATATATATATATATATATATCTTCAAATTTTAACAGCGGCACCGGTGACGTCAAGAGTTTTCTCAAACGGACAGGGATAAAATGGACTCTTCTGACGGAATTCGTTAGGGATATTGCTGAATCCGTGTGGCCAGTATACTTTATTCTGTACGTCTCCTCTTTTGAGTAATCCCAATGGTAAATGTCACATGGGATGGGTTCTGGACTTCTTGGAGACCATTTAAGAGGTCCATGTCGTCTCAGCCTAGAAAATGTTGGATTATCCACCTCGTTACTCCAGAAGTTTTCAAAGAACTCAGGCTGATCTTCATACCAACTCAGCGTTAACTCCACGTATTCTATTCTGCGGTCACAGTCTTCAGGTTTTAGTTCCTGCACGTAATGGAAGTTCCATGGACAAAAATTCAATTCTTCATGCAATACTGTAGTAGGGCGTGTTTTGTTAGTGCACTTTCACGAGCTCACTGACGTTGATTTTTGCGGGTTTGTAATCATCACCTAGTGCTTGCATTCCATCCTTTATTTCTGCTCGAGAACAATGGGTCTTAGCTTGCTTCTCAAAAGTGAAACGGTTGGCTACCTTTGTTTGTCTGTATTATTGACGTAAAAATAAAAAATTCTATTTGCTATCATCTATTTAGAGATGGTTTTTATCATAAGCTCAGTAATACTAGAAATCCTATGGTCAATTTTAAATGCCTAGCAACTTTTCACTATATAAAAATATATAAATGACCTTAAAATGTTTTGTAATTGTTTGTAACTAAAAAGTACTGATTTTTTCATTTAATCCTTTGGTGAATATGGTTTCTGGTTATGGGAAAAAAACAAATAAGTTTAGAATTAAATTCTTATTTGCTTTCGAGAGCATCGAGCATAAGCTACAAAACGGTACAACATTTTTAAACTTTTGGTGAGGGACAATGCAGTTATGGATGCTGCTTCTACATATGGTGTAAGGATAAATATTTTTAAGTTTGTAGATGATTAATTTACTGGTAAATGATTTTATGGTTTAATACCAGAAATTTTAAATTTTAAAGAACAATATTACATTGACTTTTTTTTTGGCAAAAATAATAGTTTTTAATGCACACTCATTGGCAAACTTATAAACTATTTTAGGGTTACAGTAAAAATAAATATTGGCAACGGGTTTACTGCTACAGTCAGTATTATACAAAACGATATCTTCAACACGTCGACAACTCAAATGCTTTGATTGGATCACACATATTTCAGGGAAACCTAGTTTTTAGAAGCAGACTTACAAATTTATTGGAAGAAGTTCCTGTAGGGATTAGAATTGTTACTGATAAGTTTGCTCGACGATTGATTGGAAAAAGTTCCCTGATCTCAATCCTTTGGATCTTTTAGGATCATGTTTTAGTTGGAGAAGGCCATTTTAAACAGTTTCAGTTTATTAACTTTCTACAGCGGAGCTTATAGAAGAAAGTTAATGAGATTATCATCCTGTCTGTCTGATGTGTGTCTGGGGACACTATAACTTCCGTTCTATTCAACGGATTCACTTCAAACTTGGCACACACACATCTTAGGTCAGTACCTTTCAAGAGACCGATTTTTAGGCAAATCGGTTAACGACAACCGGAAGTGACCGTTACGATTTCGCACCGCTGTAGAAAGTTTCCTTTACGGTATTACACCGTTCTTGTTCTAATTTTAATTTATCCTCACTAATATTTTTTAAATCGTTTTAAATAATTCAATCTCTTGTTCAATTAATGCAAATGTATTTTGTTATGAATTTATTATTTTAGACCGGTAATAGCAATGTCACTAAGAAATAATCTTTTAACTCCACATCAGCCTTGTCTATATCTAGCTTCCTTGGCAATGGAAGTTACAATGATAATACTAGACGCAAACAATGTCATTGTTAAAGTAGGTATACGTTCTATGTGGCGTTGACATAAAAAACAATTATTAATTGTATTTACCTTAGCAAAAAGTAATTTTAACTTGTAAAATTTAACAGTTGTAACTTATGTAAATTTCGCCTATAACAATTTAAAATCTACGGTCGTGTCATATAAAATTTATGGTATAATTAACACTTTTTAATTCCATTATGATGTAGTCAAAGTAAACTTCGTTATTGGAAAACAAGTTTTTTTTGATAGTGTGTGTGTATATTAGTCCTAAACTATAATTAAAAATAAAACCGAAACAGACTATTTAGAGTGAATCAGTTTGTTGGAAGAATCATTGACTAGCCTTAGATACAATCAATATCCTCTCTCTCTTTCTCTCTCTATCTGGCATTCTTTTAAGAAAAAAGTTATGTGTTATTTTAGTACAACAGCCCATATACACTAATGCTGTATTTAGTACGTAAGGTCTTCTTCAATTGTATCTTCTTCTTTGACTCATAGTTCTCCTTGGGAAGTGGGCAGATTGAGACCCCGTGTAAAGAACTAACTGCAATCTCTTGATAATGGGATCAAAGTGGATGGCGAAACGTGGAAAAGTTCCCAATAATTAACGCAGTCCAAACTTTATCTCGGGATGGATCAGTCCCCATCGTAACTTTAATTCTACTTTGTTACCTGTTGTAACCAATTCGATCTTAGCCTCCCTCTCTTCCTCTTCCTGCTGATTCCCAATTCAGTATTATTTTTATTATTTCGCGGCTATTTCACTCATTGCTACTTTATTTTTTCTATTGTTTTTCTCTTTTAGCTCTTGTAATATTTTTTGTTTGTTCTTCTGCATATATTCATTTTCACCTATTTTAACTGCGCTAAATATTTTTTTATACTAACTTTTTTTCCCGCTGTTCTTAGTTTTTATTCTTCTTTCTTCGTGATTGTTATAACCTCCATTGCGTACATCAATATTGGCCTTATTAATTTTTTATATACTTTTAATTTAATATGTATATATATATATATATATATATATATATATTTAATTTTCTATTTCCATGTTTCATTTCCTTGTTATTGCCATTGTACTCGTAATTAATTACTCCACTCCTGTCTTCACTCACAAATTTTTTCTTGCAGGTTCTTATTTTTTATTGGTATTTAATTATAATTTGATATTGTATTTAATTGTTTACACATGTCTAGATTATAGAAGTTCTGGTTTTTGTCATACGTTACAATTCTTTCGAAGAAGCGATTGTCATAGGAATTTATAAAAAGTTAACGAATTTACAATTTACAAATCAACCCTCTTCTGAGTTGTGACATCTGCTAGCAAGGAAAAAAGAGAGAAAATTCAACATTCTAACTGGTACAAAAGTCAGTATTTTGGCTCTTGGATTGTAGCTGTTATGCTACCATTATTGAAGATGAGATCTCTGACTTCCTTGGGTTGCATAGGCAGTATTGTCCACTACATTTGAAATGTCAAGGAGAAGCATCCGACATTGACAAGACTTCCATTTGTATCTCTAAAACTTCGATAAAACTTGTCTAACTTTAAGTGGACTCATTTGGAGAACCTCCTGTGATTGTTAAAAGTCTCGACCTCATAATTTAAAGAAAAATTATGGAAGAACACGACACGCACCAGTGGCAAGTTGGATTTACCTTGACCGAGTTGCATTATAAACCTATGGAAATCGGAAAAATAGTCTGATTACGTACTAAGGAAGTGGACCCAGACACTGCATTTCAGGATTTAGCCAAAGTGCAGTTCCGCTTAGAGGCACATGGAATAGTCATGTGCAAGAAGTTACAATTGTCAAGGAGCAACTAGCAAGCCGAATAGCTGATGGAACAATACTCTAACATCAGGTACATATTCCGTAGGGTAAAGATCTGACAGGAAGACCTATCTGCGCTACGTTTCCTTTAGAGAAGAAAAGATCGGAGTCAACCACCAGATATTTATAAAATGTACGTGATGTTTGGAATGATCAGTTTGCCATTTCAATAATAGAGTAAAAATAGCAATGCTACGAAATTTGAAGCACTAAAGCCATGGGTGCAATAGTTAACTGTTATTATATTGACAACTATTTGAATAGCTGTTTAACGCCCGAATAAGCCATTAAAACAATCATGAAAGTCCATAACATCCACAGAAAAGGAGAATTTGACGCCAGAGTTCAGCTGTGTAAAGTCAAAGGTGTGTTGAAGATTGTTATACCGGGAGAGTCAACAACTGATCTAATTAAGGACCTCAAGAAAGATAAGCTGGCACAAATTCTTGTACTTTATTTGGATCCGAAGAGTAATGAGTTTAAGTATAAAATAAAACTAGAACGCTTAAGTGCGAAGATAACTGCAAGAAAAAATGTTCCAATAAACGGAAGCCTCTGAAGCTCATTCGATCCCAAGGATTTATATGAAACTTGATAGTACATGGAAGGATATATGGGATATATGGATAGTTGCGATCAGTTGGGATAAAGATATGAAGACAGAGCTATCAACAAAATGGCATCAGTTGGAACAAGTAGTGAAGATTTCGGAGGCGATCATTCCGAGATGTGTAACACCTAATGTCAAATTGCCGCAAACTGCAACTGCATGTCATGTATGACGCCAAGCTAGTAAGAATTCTATACGATCGCGTTTCTTCGCATCACTAAAGGGGGGGGGGTGGCATTAACGTCAATATTATCATTGCAAAGACTATAGTAGTTCTTGTCAAAACGATGTTAATTATACGAGATGGAAACAAGATAATTAGAACCAGGATGTTCAAATTTATTTTTGACGAACTAGACATTCCAATCCAGAAGACTGTTACATGGAGTGATTCCAAGAATGTCCTGTGTTAGATCAATGCTGAACATCCACAGCGATTCAAAATCTATAAACTTTTAGACCTCAAATTAAACTGGTTATGAGTGCAAACGACGGAGAATGTAATAGATAATGATACACGCGATACAACAACAGCCGATGTCAGTTCAAATTTGAGTTGGTTGAAGGGTCTTTAATTTTTGTTGAAACATGAAAATCAATGATCAGCAGAAGTGGACTAGTTACTCAATAGAATCAGCCTGGAAGACATGGAATTCAAGAATGTTCGGTGTATAATAATTGTGGAAGCTGTAAAATTTATGAAAGTGAAATATTTTACCAGTTATAAGCATCCTATCTGATTGACAACGTGGGTTTCATGAGGAATACAGTTCTTCAAGCTGTTTCAAAGTGCACCACTTTTTGAACGTGTGTTATCAGTTTGTGAAATACGCAGTGCAACCACTCTTTGGATTTAATATATACAAGAAGTTTGTTACGAAAGGGAACTTGAAGATCTACGAAAGCGTCAGCAAGTTTTCCAGAATAACTTCATTGTGGCCGATACTGGTAGATGGCTATTCACCGTTCTATCAATCGTAAAACACGAAAAATTTCCGATTACTCTAGACAACAAGCATCATTACACAAAACTGGTCGAACAGTGGTATCATCGTGTATTTGGACATCATGAAATGGATCTAATCTTTAACGAGCTTAGACAACGTTTTTGGATCCCTGGAGGAAAACTAGTTGCAAGAAAGTGTCTTTAGTAAAAAATAAAAACGCAAAATAAGTTCTACTTGCCATGGCAGCTCTCCAGGAAGGAGTGATATAAAGTCGTGCCGACCATTTAGCTTCATGGATATGGACTATTTTGGACCTATGCAGTTAGTCTATCGAAGGAAATGGGAAAAGAGGTGTTCGCCACTCCTGAAACCGCTGGTTGAAGGAGGATCTGCCATATGTATTACTGTGAGATGAAAATGGAACCGAGATATTCCGGATATCCAAGTTGGCGAGTTGGTGCTTGTATCCGACGGTAATCAGCAAAGAAATCAATAGACTAAGGGTGAGATTCAGTCAGTGCTACGTGAAAAAGATGGAAGAGTCCAAGTTGTTGACGTAAAGACTGATGTTAGAGTGCTACAAAAACATGTGGCATTCAAAGATAAAATCCTGCTAGTGAAATCATTAGGAGGGATTTGATGGAGAGAGAAAACAACCAAATAACGAATTTATAATACAAGAAAAACTTTATTAAAAGTCAGTAGAAGAAAAACAATTGGTGAAATAAAAAATTTAAAATAGTAGTTAATAAAAAGAAACATAATTTAAGGCATAAAGTAAAATAAATTACAAATAAAAATACTTAAGGAAATTGAATAGAACAAGAATCCAAAATGGAGGAAATTTAAAAAATCAATTTAGAATGTGTAACGGGTAACTTAAATGAAACAGAAGAAGCGTGTTGAAAGAGTGACGGAGGCAGGTAAAAACAAGAAAAGAAAAGGAGATGGATAAAAGACATATTAGAAAGTGACAAGAAAAAAGAGAAACAATAAGATAATAATAAGGAAATTAGCTACCAACAGATTGGAGTGGCAGAAATAGATTCATACATAAGAACAAAAGGAAATGAAATAGATAATATATATAACCGTTGCTCTAGAAGGAATAAAGGAAAAAGAAAGTTACAATAACTTTCTGATAGTTTTTAGCAGCATTTTAAAAATAATTTACGTATTTTTTGTTGAATTGTAAATTTCTTCTTTTTATTGTTATTAAGAGGCGAAGCGAAGCGGAGTCACTTACTAACTTCATGTTGTCTGTCTGTCCGTCCGTCCGTCCGTCCGAGCAATAACTCGAGAACGGCTGGGAATTTCCTAATTCTGTTTTCACCAATCGACAGATGACCAAAAAGGCTTGTTTGCTAGTGATTTTGAAACTGATTGGTTAAAGGAGAGCTAGACTAAAGGGTTCTCAAATTTGGGAGACTGCTTCGCCATTTCGCTATGCGTCGCAAGCTTTGCAGGTTTATTTTATTTAACCTTTATTTAAATGAATTTAAATAACAAAATTACAAAGACATCTTATGCTGGCTTTAAAAATAGTTGCAAAATCTCTTTTATCACGTAACGTGAAGATTTTCAATAACATTGTCTCTTGAAATATATCACCAATTTAATGTATTTAATGATACACTGACTCCGGCTTGGATGAGTTGATTAAGTGGGTGGGTCTGAGGAGAAAATAATGATACACTCTATTTTATTCCGTTTGCACAAGGCCCGGAAGTACGATCTCTCCCTTTCGAAACAGCAATACAATGTTTCATTACGCAATCGCACAGAACAATGTTTGCCATTCAGTTATTAACTAGTTTTGAAAATGATATCGTCCAAATGTTTGCCCGCCTGAGCGATACATTTCTAAAACCTCGCCTCAAAGCTTCGCATTGCTTGTCGAGTCATTTCCACTGCTAGCTAGATGTAATAAGACGAAGCTGCGGTCTGGAAACATTTGTCCCAGAACTTCTCGAGAAATTTTTGCCGTGTATGCGATAATGCCATCTTGTTGGAACCAGAGTTGAGCATATCCACGTTCAATGAGTCTGGGCTCCAGGAAATTGAGTAACATCGCAATAGAGCGGGTAGATGTAACAGTCACCGCACGTCTAGTTTCCTCAAAAAAAGATAACTCTACGATGACAAATTCCGAAACAGCAGACCAAACAGTTACGCCTTGAGTGCGGAGAGGCCGCTCATGGAGTTCTGTTATTGACTCAGCCCGATAAATAAAAATAAATCTCCAATAGAAACGCACGATGTTTACCACTTCATATCATATGATGGTCAGTAAAATCCCAAACCTTGTGCTGCTCAAAGATGTGCGATCCCAGCGCCTTCTACTAATACACTGCGCGCGGCGGTCAATTCAAGAAAGGGAGATCATTCTGCCGAACTCTGCATTAAATAGTAAAGGATATATTGTGGTGCCTAACTTTTCCAAACAGGTCTGAATAAATTCCTTTCGCAGCATCATTCTGTATAGGGTTTTCCTCACGAAATACAATTTTAGAGATATATATGAGTGTTCAGAACCTGATGCGTTTCAAATAATTTTTTTGCAAACAAAATAGAGTTTAAGCAATAAAAAAAGTTACAATTTATTATTCTGTGCAATTAAAGCATATTTAATAACTGTCTCTAGTAACTTCTTTATGTAATAAATCCAAATGAGTACACATTCCGTTTAAGATTTCATCAACTTCCCGTTGATCAGAAATTACAGCTGCATCTACATAAAATCCTATCTGCACGCGGTTTGCATAAGTAACGAAAGCCAATCCCATTCCTACAACAAAACAACTGTGAAAATATATTTGATACGATGAATCCCCATACCTGTCCGTTCTCTATTCGCTAAAAAAGGAATGAAGTCTTGCAGTGGACAACCCCCAAAAATTGAAACAGCGGATATACCGGGTGTATTTGATAAAATTCCTTTGCATGTGAACAAATCTTTGTATATTTGTGTAAACCACGATGGAATAACTCCACCAAAAATATTCAGTACCCAATAATTTGCCTAAAGCGCAGATACAGATAAATTTGACGAAAAGCGCTCTTTAAATTAGATACCTCTCCATCTATAGTGTTACGGATTAATTGCATTTGTTGATTCACAATCTCCAACCTTTCTATATGCGGGGATCTGGAGCTCTCACACTTCTTGTTATGAACCAGTTTTAAAGGTAGACAAGGGTAAAGCAAAGTAAAACTATTTACAAGTGATGTTTGCAGTGTTCTTCGTTCTAAAATTTTTGAATTTGATGTAATGGCAAAAGGCGTATATTGCGGTATATCAGATGATGTCTGAAACAAAATGCTTTCTCACTTTATTGAGTAGGGTGGTGTTTATTAAAAATTGTAGTACAATTATAAACAGTTACCTTTTTTAAATGTTCGTATAGACTTGCAGAAAACGCACTTAGTATAACGTCTGTGAATGTAGAATCTTTAACTTTATTTTTGATTTCTTTTATGATTTTCACGTAATGTGACGATTCTTCCGTCTTAAAAGATATCAACTTCTTGCCAAGTAGCTGTGGATCATTTAAATTATTACCTTCAATTAATTTGTTGAGCTGAGCCAACAAGCCACCCCAAAATATAGAGATATAGACAAAGTTCATAACTAAGCCTCTGACTGCACTCCTTAACTGCATAATCACAGATAAAGTGGATTTGGATTCATTTGAATCAATAGATTCTACTCTTTTATTGGCGAAAACTCCGGCTATTAAATTAAGTAGAGAATCTCCGTCCATCAGAGCATGATTAAATCTTAAAACAACTGGATAAAAAACCTTATCTTCCTGTCCCTTTTCTTCTAACCACTTGACAGGTTGTGTACCGATTAGAACTTCCCACAAACCGGTGCCGTTTTTCGGCAGCGGTTCGCTACTGTGTTCCCCAATTATTCTTTTAACATCATCCCTTCCGATGGTTTCCTCAAAACTATTCTGCATTTTTAGTTGTCTGCAACAATCATTAAAAGTCACTTCGTTTTTAATAAAATAGGAGTAACCCAAGAATTTCGGAACAACGCTATGAATTTTCACATTATTGCCTAATTCATCCACAAAGATTTTACGTAGAGCTCCCCTCATGTAGGTGTAGAACTCTGCGGAGTGTTTTCGACTATCATATTCGAGGATAAATAAAATTTGCACGGTAAAGTTTCTAGCAGAATTTATCAGATGGATCGCGTCTCTTCCTTCTACAAGGCCCCCAAATTTGAAACCATATCTGAGCGCCAAAATTGCTCTCACAACCTGGCGAATAATCCAAAAAAGTGCTACACCCAAATAAAGCAGAGGGACGAGGCAAGTTAAAATTATAAGCAGGGCCATTAGCAGTAATGGCCTATGTATTTCTCGCCTGTTCTAGAACCAGAAGGATTGAATATTGGTATTTATTATAAAAAGTAACCCTGTTACTTACTCTGTATGTTATATAATTTGCATATACTAACACTACATACACAACAATAATCAGAGCTGCGTATATCATTTTATGTGTTGTTTACAAAATAATTTATTGAATACACAAACGCAACATAGGTCAATCTAGTAACTGTTAGAATGTTGCTGGTGTTCGTACCTTATAATACTGAATTTATACTTGCTGCATTGTTATGGAATAAATTTTATATGTTTGTTCAGAGTAAAAAAACAAAATTTATTATAATAACAAATGGATATAATAAAAATAAAGCTGATGCCTTCATAATAGCCTTGGCTAGAAGCTAGAAAAATATATTATAAAAGTAAAGAAGGCGGGTTAGTAGGGGAAAAAAAAAATAAAATAGCAGAAAGAACTTCTAAAAGAGGCTTTAAAAGGGTTTAAATGAATAAATTGTCTGTGCGGGTATACAATATGTAGGATACAAACAATTGACATAGTAGAGACTGAAGAACAAAGCAGAAAAAATTGTGGGGAAGTTTCAATGTACTTTTAGAGAGAATAAATCAGTGAACGGCCAGATTTGTATTTTACAGCAAAAGCTTAGAGAATATTTCAGAGTATTAGGAACGAAAGATATTTAAAAAAGAAATAAGAAGAAACGAAAGAGTATAAAGGACTGCAGAGAAGAGATAAAACTATACGGTAGCTAAGAAACAATGTCTTAAATGACTAAAAAAAGATAAATATTTTATTCAATTTGGAGAGATTTAAATCGGAACAAATTAACAACCAATCGAAAAATGTGACACATAGACACACAAATGCATACAGAAATATATTGCATTGGTAGTCTCGGGCTACTATTCTCCATGTCACTGGTATTATTATTATCTTACCAGCGGACAAAGGTAATGAAACAATAGAATTTGAAGAAGTTCATTTGCCAATAACACAACTACAAACGGAATAACAACACCAGATACGCTGCTCCTAAGAATATACAGACTCTTCACAATCCATAAGAAAGGTTATATGGGCTATTAATGGTGCATTGGTGTTCCTACCTGCAACATTTGCCCATTCTGGTTCAGCCACATGTTGGATTTACTATGAGCCGAATCAAGAACCTCAAAGACATTCAACTGCAGAAGACTCAATAATTTTCATGTCACGTCGCTATTTATCAAAATTTCGATACAAGATGACTTGAACTGCTTTAAGATCTTTTACAGAGTTTCGAACAGTGTCCTTTACCCATATATTTCATTTAGCAACGTGTGTATTATGAAGGGAAAAACAGAAGAAACCTACTCATCCTTTTAATCGCCAATTACTACATGGAGAAATTGGAGAAGATAGCCGTTAATACATCGCAATCAAAACTTGTGGTGCGGCACAGTGAAGAAACACTGAAGCAGTTTCTTAAACACCTTAATATACAGAGTGTCCCGCGAGGATGATCCAAGACTCATATATATGTATAGGTTCGTTGAAACATTTTAAGCAAAAAAGTTCCAATAAACATGGGTCGAATTCTCAACCGTTTTTGAGGTATCAATAAAGCAAGTTAGGGGTATTTGGAGGTGTTTGGTCGTTCTAGCTCTCCCTTTTTCATCGCGATTCATAATTTTACCAAGGACATTTAGTTTGACTTTTATTGTCAAGACATTGTCTGTCATCATTGAAAATGACATATGCGATAGGAATTTACTAATTAATTTTTGTACTCATCTGCAGCAGCAGAAGAATACATGATCGGATATCCCAACCGTTGCTCTTCGTATCGCAAAACAATTGTACGTATTTTTCTTTCTCTCCGGGTAAATGAAACGTTTGTAAGCAGAAAAATTGATAGAGGTGTTCGCAGAAAAGAGTGGGAGAAGGAGTAGTGAGGGAAATTGAAGAGGATTCTCGAACCAGTGTAAGACTATTTTGGTAGCTACAGGGTGAAGTAAAAGTGCAATTGTACAAAACCTACATAAAAATTGACCCCATCTCTAACATATCCAACCGGAACGAAATTTTCTTTACACTGATCTTGCTTCACGACAGCTCCCTTGGGATTGAACACGATGGTTTGATTGACGTAATTTTATTGTGATGAGATACTTCAAAATCCACATTAAATTATCGAAATTCACTTTTAGCGTAGATTTACGACGAATATCTGGGCTGGGTTAGTTGGAAATGCTTTTATTGGATCACATATATTTGAGAGAAACCTAAGTAGTCAAGTGGTACGCAGTTTTTAGAAGCAGACTTATAAATTTATTGGAGAAGTTCCTGTAGGGATTTGTTACTGATAATTACTGATAAGTTTACTGGACGATTGATTGGAAAAAAGTTCCCTGATCTCAATCCTTTGGATCTTTTAGGATCATGTTTTAGTTGAAAAGGCCATTTTAAACAGTTTCAGTTTATTAACTTTCTACAGCGGAGCTTATAGTAGAAAGTTAATGAGATTATCATCCTGTCTGTCTGTGTGTGTGTCTGGAGACACTATAACTTCCGTTCTATTCAACGGATTCACTTCAAACTTGGCATACACACATTTTAGGTCAGTACCTTTCATGGGACCAAATCGGTTAACGACAACCGGAAGTGACCGTTACGATTTCGCACCGCTGTAGAAAGTTTCCTTTACGGTATTACACCGTTCTTGTTCTAATTTTAATTTATCCTCACTAATATTTTTTAAATCGTTTTAAATAATTCAATCGCTTGTTCAATTAATGCAAATGTATTTTGTTATGAATTTATTATTTTAGACCGGTAATAGCAATGTCACTAAGAAATAATCTTTTAACTCCACATCAGCCTTGTCTATATCTAGCTTCCTTGGCAATGGAAGTTACAATGATAATACTAGACGCAAACAATGTCATTGTTAAAGTAGGTATACGTTCTATGTGGCGTTGCCATAAAAAACAATTATTAATTGTATTTAGCTTAGCAAAAAGTAATTTTGACTTGTAAAATTTCACAGTTGTAACTTATGTAAATTTCGCCCATAACAATTTAAAATCTACGGTCGTGTCACATAAAATTTATGATATAATTAACACTTTTTAATTGCAGTATGATGTAATCAAAGTAAACTTCGTTATTGGAAAACAAGTTTTTTTTTTGATAGTGTGTGTGTATATTAGTCCTAAACTATAATTAAAAAAAAACTGAAACAGACTACTTAGGGAGAATCAGTTTGTTGGAAGAAACATTGACTAGCCTTAGATACAATCAATATCCTCTCTCTCTTTCTCTCTCTATCTGGCATTCTTTTAAGAAAAAAGTTATGTGTTATTTTAGTACAACAGCCCATATACACTAATGCTGTATTTAGTACGTAAGGTCTTCTTCAATTGTATCTTCTTCTTTGACTCATAGTTCTCCTTGGGAAGTGGGCAGATTGAGACCCCGTGTAAAGAACTAACTGCAATCTCTTGATAATGGCATCAAAGTGGATGCCGAAACGTGGAAAAGTTCCCAATAATTAACGCAGTCCAAACTTTATCTCGGGATGGATCAGTCCCCATCGTAACTTTAATTCTACGTTGTTACGTATTTTCGGCAATTCTTTCCTTTTCGTTGTGGCTCCTTCTGCATCAACTATTTATATAATTTTTTACCTCTTGTAACCAATTCGATCTTAGCCTCCCTCTCTACTTCTTCCTGCTGATTCCCAATTCAGTATTATTTTTATTATTTCGCGGCTATTTCACTCATTGCTACTTTATTTTTTCTATTGTTTTTCTCTTTTAGCTCTTGTAATATTTTTTGTTTGTTCTTCTGCATATATTCATTTTCACCTATTTTAACTGCGCTAAATATTTTTTTATACTAACTTTTTTTCCCGCTGTTCTTAGTTTTTATTCTTCTTTCTTCGTGATTGTTATAGCCTCCATTGCGTACATCAATATTGGCCTTATTAATGTTTTATATACTTTTAATTTAATATGTTTTAAAATTCGTTCTTTTGGCGCTACTCACTGCCATTATTTTCACGTTAATTTTATATATTCTCACTCTTTGGTTGGTTATTGTAATTCCTGGATATTCAAAGTTACTCATTTTTTCAAATTCCCTACATATATCCCTTACTGTTTTGTTTCTTATTTCCCTTCCTATTCTCATCTGTTTCGTTATATTTCTTCTTTTCGTTACTAGGACTAGGTCATCCGCGCAAGCTACTATTTGTCTCCCTCTCGTTCTTATCGTTCTCTTATTTATCCTCCGAGTTATATGTTCTATAGCCATTTTTGAAAGTGTCGTGGAGGGAGAGCCTCCTTTTTTAACTTTTTTATCTGTCCTAAATTATCTTGTTTCCCTTTTTTGCGTTCTCACCTTTGCTCCAGTTGTTCTCATAGTACTACATATCATTTTTCTTTATTTCGCTGTTACTTTCCTATCAGATTCTCCATATTCTTTCTTAATCTATTTTTGATTATTGATGATCTTATACGTTGTATTCAATAGGATTATTTCTCTGTAAATTTGACACATCTTATCTGGCTAACCTCCTGTTCTTTGGGATGTTTTCTTATTTCTAGGTCTTTTGTACCAGTGTATACATTTGTTTTTTCTTTCCCCCACTATATATTATTAGTTCCATGCTTATTCCGTTTTTCTCTGGTGCCTGCGTATTACGTCTACTGTTTATAATTTCTTTTATTTATTCGAGTGCAAGATCATCAGTTTCTATTCCGCCTACATATTCAACTTTTAAGTTTTGTTGCATCTGGTATTCCATTAATAAACTCCTGACGTATTCCTCCTTCCTCCTCTATAGTTTTGCCGTCTTATATTTGATATTCGCAGTTTAACTGTTTTATTGTCTGATAAAATCTCTTTATATTGTTATTCTTATTCCATTCATTCTCGTTTCACTTATTTCTTTAGTTTCTTACATTATATTCTTCGTATTCTTCTCTGTGCCTTGTTTCTTTCGTTTTTAGCCATTTAGCATTGCTTATATTTTCTTCAGTAGCTCTTGGTTTACCTTAAGTCATGGTAAGTTTGCTTTAAGTCAACCATATAGTAGTCAGAGTTTGCACATGTGATATGTACGTGTCTTCCCTTATTAACCATTACATGATCTATTTGTGTTTGCGTCTATTTGTCATGGGATGTTCAAGTTACTTTGTGTCTCTTGAGATGTTTATACTTAGTATTAATTATAATCATATTATTTATTTTAGTTAAATTGCACAACTTATGCCCGTTGTTGTTTATATATTCATATTTATTGTATTTTTCTTTTCCTATTAGCTCACAAAATACTCCAAGTACTAATATTACAACTTCTTTGGGTATTTTCGCAATTTCTTCAACTATCTTGTAAAACTGTTCTTTTCTTCTTTGATGTTTCCGTAGAGACATAGATATTCAGTAGGGGGACATTGCACGGCTCCAGTTGTAGTCTTACACATAGTCTTTCATTTATTAATTTGCTTGGTTTCTATTTTTTTTCTAGTAGCATACTCTTCACTCCCTGCTTTTCATTTCCCAAGTAAATGACCGTAGCACCTGTTAATTGTATATCTTTCTAATTTTATTTTTATTATTTTCATTATTCCTATTTGTAATAAAATTATTAGATTACACGTGCTAATTTTGTTCTCTTTTGTCCTAGATGGTTTCTTCTTTATTTTTTATTTTGTTAAATTAGTGAATTATTTATGTTTTATTCGTCTTTACTTTTTCTATTCCCGTGTTTAATTTCCTTGTCATTGGTATTGTACTTATAATTAGTTATTCCAACCCTACCTACACTCACTAATTTTTTCTTGCTGGTTCTTATTTTTTATTGGTACTTAGTTATTAATTTGAGATTGTATTTAATTGTTTATAGATGTCTGGATTATAGAAGTTCTGATTTTTGTCATACATTACAATTCTTTTGAAGAAGCGATTATCATAAAAATTTATAAAACGTTGGCGAATTTATAATTTACAAATCAACCCTTTTCTGAGTTTGTATTCGAATCACAGCATCCACTGCAACACTATAATTCCTTTATTTTCAAGTACTACAACTACAATTTCATCTAATAACGTATTTGTGATTAGATTAGTTTGAACAGCTTGACATACAACTTTCACATCCACCATACTAGGTTTTCTTCAACAAAACTGGCCTTGGAAGTTGTGGTGGTCCCGTTTCAGTTTTTAATATTTTTATATCATAACTGATAACTTAGCCACTTTTATCGAATGAAAATATTTTATGAGCTTCTCCTTTCATGATCAAGCTAGAATCTTTATATCAAAAGTTCATAAATTATTTTAATTTCACTTTTAATTTTTAAAACGAATTAACAGCAATGCGCGTGACATCTTAAGTTTAAGGTTGTATATCAATAGGTACAATAGACTTATTGCGACCAACGTGCAGATAATATATGTATTTTATAGACTTTAACCTCTTTAAATGTGCAGGCTCATATTTGAATACATCGAACGAGTTGGAATCCAACAATTCTACAATAACAAGGGTTTAGCTGGTAAAAATTGTACAGAAAAACTTAAATTAAACCTGTGGGTGTCTGATAGAGAATCAAAGACTATAAGTTTAAATTGCGTTAAAAATGTAATCAAAATAATAACGATAGTAATACAAATATAGAATATCAATAAATGTGATAATTTGGCCATTTAGAAAACAGAAAAGACAACAGTACCAAAAAATCCCAGTGAAAAAAACTTGCCAAAGAGAATCATAAACGTCACGATTAAACTCGTGAATGAAATTGTTCATTTAATGGGTCTGTTGGAGAGAGAATTCTATGTATTATCATGTGTGCTTAGCACGTAGGGTTAGTTGCTAAGAAAAAATACTATGAAAAAAGTTCAAAAGTAAAATCCAATGATGGTAACGACCAGAAGGATGACCCAAGCATTTTAGCTGAGGAGAACCCTCGGGATGAAGAAAGTGAACGACGGGCCACAGTTAAAACTCACGTTAGTTCGGATCGCGCACCTGTTCAATTCAGCAACACTATGACGGTCTTGGTGGCGCAACAGATTAGAGTAAATAACCTCCCGAAATTTCACGGAGATCCTGAAGACTGGTTCATTTTTGAATCATGATTTAGAAAGTTAACTGGACTCTGTAGAATCTTCGGAAAGGAAAATGCGATCAGGTTACGGCGATGCTTAAAGAGGAAAGCAAAGGAATCAGTTTAGTCAATGCTCACTTCGGAAAGCAACCTTGCCGCTATGATTGACGTCCTAAAAAGTGATCAAACACGTCTTGTTTCGCCCAAAAAAGATAACCTTACGATGCCAAATTCCGAAACAGCAGACCAAACAGTTACGCCTTGAGTGCGGAGAGGTCGCTCATGGAGTTCTGTTATCGACCCAGCCCGATAAATGAAAATAGATTTTCAATAGAAACGCAGGGCTTTCACCACTTCATATCATAGATGGTCAGTAAAATCCCAAACCTTGTGCTGCTCAAAGATGTGCGACCCCAGCGCCGTCTACTAATACAATGCGCGCGGCGGCCAATTCAAAAAAGGGAGATCATTCTGCCGGACTCTGCATTAAATAGTAATAAATTCCTTTTCTTCTGTATAGGGTTTTCCTTAAGAAATACATATATATATATATATATATATATATATATATATATATATATGTGTTCAGAACCTGATGCGTTTCAAGTATTTTTTTGCAATTAAAATAAATTGTGTTTAAGCAATAAAAATGTTACAATTTATTATTTTGTGCAATTAACGACATAAACTTTATGTCACACATTTAATAACTGCCTCTAGTAACTTCTTTATGTAATAAATCAGATGAATAAACATTCCGTTTAAGATTTCGTCAACTTCCCGTTGATTGGAAATTACAGCTGCATCTACATAAAATCCTATCTGCACGCGATTTGCGTAAGTAGTGAAGATCAATGCCATTCCTGCAACAAAACAACTGTAAAAATATATTTAATACGATTAATTCCATACCTGTCCGTTCTCTATTCGCTAAAAATGGAATGAAGTCTTGCAGTGGACAACCCCCAAAAATTGAAGCAGCTGGTACATTGGAAATATTTGAAAAGATTCCTTTGCATGAGAACAAATCTTTGTATATTCGTGTAAACCACGATGGAATAACTCCACCAAAAATATTCAGCACCTAATAATTTGCCTAAAGGGAAGATACAGCTAAATTTGACGAAAAGCGCTCTTTAAATTAGATACCTCTCCATCTATAGTGTTACGGACTAATTACATTTGTTGATTCACAATCTCCAACCTTTCTATATGCGGGGATCTGGAGCTCTCACACTTCTTGTTATGAACCAGTTTTAAAGGTACACAAGGGTAAAGTAAAGTAAAACTATTTACAAGTGATGTTTGCAGTGTTCTTCGTTCTAAAATTTTTGAATTTGATGTAATGGCAAAAGGCGTATATTGCGGTATATCAGATGATGTCTGAAACAAAATGCTTTCTCACTTTATTGAGTAGGGTGGTGTTTATTAAAAATTGTAGTACAATTATAAACAGTTACCTTTTTTAAATGTTCGTATAGACTTGCAGAAAACGCACTTAGTATAACGTCTGTGAATGTAGAATATTTAAATTTGTTTTTGATTTCTTTTATGATTTTCACGTAATGTGGCGATTCTTCCGTCTTAAAATATATCAACTTCTTGCCAAGTAGTTGTGGATCATTTAGATGATTACCCTCAATTATTTTGTTGAGCTGAGCCAATATGCAACCCCAAAATATAGAGATATAGACAAAGTTCATAATTAAGCCTCTGACTGCACTGCTCAACTGCATAATCAAAGATAAAGTGGATTTTGATTCATTTGAATCATTAGATTCTACTCTTTTATTGGCGAAAACTCCGGCTATTAAATTAAGTAGAGAATCTCCGTCCATCAGAGCATGATTAAATCTTAAAACAACTGGATAAAAAACCTTATCTTCCTGTCCCTTTTCTTCTAACCACTTGACAGGTTGTGTACCGATTAGAACTTCCCACAAACCGGTGCCGGTTTTCGGCAGCGGTTCGCTACTGTGTTCCCCAATTATTCTTTTAACATCATCCCTTCCGATGGTTTCCTCAAAACTATTCTGCATTTTTAGTTGCCTGCAACAATCATTAAAAGTCACTTCGTTTTTAATAAAATAGGAGTAACCCAAGAATTTCCGAACAACGCTATGAATTTTCACATTATTGCCTAATTCATCCACAAAGATTTTACGTAGAGCTCCCCTCATGTAGGTGTAGAACTCTGCGGAGTGTTTTCGACTATCATATTCGAGGATAAATAAAATTTGCACGGTAAAGTTTCTAGCAGAATTTATCAGATGGATCGCGTCTCTTCCTTCTACAAGGCCCCCAAATTTGAAACCATATCTGAGCGCCAAAATCGCTCTCACAACCTGGCGAATATTCCAAAAAAGTGCTATACCCAAAGCAAGCAGGGGGACGAGGCAGGTTAAAATTATAAGCAGGGCCATTAGCAATAATGGCCTATGTATAATTTCTCGTCTGTTCTAGAACCAGAAAAACTGAATATTAGTTTTTATTATAAAAAGTATGCCGTGTTACTTACTTTGTATGTTCTATAATTTACATATAGTAACACTACATACACAAAAATAATCAGAGTTACATGTAACATTGTAGGTGCCATTCAAGAAATTGGCAGCTTAGCGGAATTCAGTAACTGCTTAAATATTTCTGACCTTCGCGCCTTTTAAAACTAAATTCGATAGTGTTTATTCATAACCAATGAGAGATGTACTTATCGTATCATAGAAAATTACATACAATAAAAGTAAAGCTAATGTACTCTGCATAGCTTTGACTCTACCGCGTACATATAGCAGTCATATATATATTTATATATATGATAACTAAAAATGGGCGAATACTCAAATGCTTCAAATATTAACAACATTTAAGTATTTTAAAAATCAACAGAAAATACGTGATTCACTAGATATATTGTAAAAATAAAGAAGGCACACTATTAGGGAGCGCAAAAGAGGTATCAAATATGTGAAACATCATTTGAAGAGGTTTTAAATGAACAAAGTATGGATGAAAATGACATAGAAAATAGGAGTTTAGAAGACCATGAGGTAAATATGGCACTTGAAAGACTAAAAATTAAAAACTCGGGAAAAATGGCACGATGTAATGGAAGTAATAGTTAAAACGTAGTGGAATGAATACAAAGGACGTTAGATAATGAAGGACATCGATCCAGGACTACAGCAACGAGAACCACTATCACCCATGTCAGAAGAATTGCGAAAAACAGCAAGATACACATTGAAAAGCTAATATGTCACCTTAAACGTCAGTGTATAACACACGTGAATGATATTCTGATTATGAGAGTCAAGCTGAAGGCGACTTTTTGTTAGGATGGAAAGAAATGCAAGACATTTTGGTTTAATAATTAATGCAGAAAAGATAAAATATATGGACACGACAAATGACCAATAACTATGTTTCAATGTACCATCTGTCTATGAAAAATAATATATTTTTAGAAAATAAATTTTTGTCTCATATTTACGAATTATATTAATAGAAAAATATACGGATTCTCCACAATCCACAAGAACTGTTTACCACTATAATCTATTGCCGGTGTATCGATGTTTGTATCTACAAATTTGTCACATATTTGTCCAATTACACCAAGGATCCAGCACGCACAGTCAATCACGTTCAAGACATTCAACTGCAGCTGACTTAATGATTATTTTAAATGATATGTTGATATTTATCAAAGTTTTGATATAAGACACCTTGGACCACTTTAACATCTGTTCTAATAATATCGCAGTATTTCAAAGAATATTTTTGGGCAATATGTTTTTTGGTAAAGTGTGAATTGTGAGTTAGCGACTGAGTAGGTTACCAGTCATTAGGTCTAAAAAATTAATTAAATTAATTGCCACACGCAATGTTGCATTGTTTAAAAAAAGGCAATAGTGCTAAAGGCACCTCGAACAAAATTTGCCGTTACATATGCTATTTAACAAATCCCGAGAAATATTAAAAAAGTAAATTAATTTACTTTTCTCAATGCCACTTTGTCATTTGAGTTTGTAACGACCTTTTCACACTTTGTTAAATGGTTTTTGATATTCTAAATGGCTTTTAATCTGACAATATACTTTCGTTTATTCTCCACTTTGCGCCGCAATACATATAAACGACGAATTTTGTAAACTGTTTGCACTAAGGTGTCAAATAAATTCTGTCAACACAAAAAGATCCATATATTTACATGGACACGAAATAAAAAGTCTATCTTAGATTTTGTATTATTAAACAAAATAGTAATATAAAACTCGGCATATCAGAGTGAAAAGAGGAGCCATATGTATATCAGATCACCATCTTCTAGAAATAATATCACTAACACCAATATGAACAAATACCAAACATAACAAACCAAAAATCCCCCGAAACCAAATAGCCCAAAAATAATTTAAACAGCTTCTCAAACGAATCCACATAGTTCTTATGTAAGATGAAAATAGTAGAAAAAATCTATAAATCACATAGACGTATCCCCAGAATACAAGACGCCCTAAAAATACTTGCACCAGTCAGCAAAAGAAGCCCTAGGAGAAATTAAACATATGAAGTTGAACTTACTAGTAGAACGAAGAACTTATTAGAGAAAAGAAAAAAAACTGTATTACAAATGGTTAAATACAGAAAAAGCAGATGATACACATGCTTAAAAAAATTAAAACATTTATTAGAAAAAAATACAACAAAATAGATTGCTTACTAGAAAACTCTAAGTCAAGAGCGGCTTGGAAAACAACCCAAAATGTAAATAGAAATGCAAATGATAAACTGACAATTAACCCAATTGAAGTAGAAAACTGGAAAAATATTACAAAGACCTACTAACAGAGAAAAAACGATTTTTCGAAATTTTGGATATAAAACGGAGAGAGTAGAAACTAAATGCAATAAAATATCAGTAGAAGTAATGAGAGCATTTAGTTGAATGAAAAATAATAAATCTGGACTCGCAGTGGAACTAGTAGAACTACTAAAGTAATTCCCTAAAGTTGTACTAGAATTACAAAGCAATTATTCAATAAATGTCTAAATAGTGAAACAATAGCAGTGGAATGAAAAACCGCATTTATTAGTTTCCCACATAAAAACGGTGATACAAGTGTCAAGTCTTCTATAGGTAGACCGTAGGTAGAATATTACGTGGAAGAATTAAAAGAGCAAAGCGGCATCAGACCACGGAGATCTTGTATTGATAACCTATTTGTATTAAAACAGATGATAGAAAAAACCACAGCATATGACAGTCAACTGCACCCAATTTTTATTGACCTGAAGGGTTACAATAGCATTAACCAATTAACAAGTTGTGGAAATCACTGGTTGAAAGCGAAATGCATACGCAATATATAAATGTAGTAAAAAAGTTATATGAAAAAATACCACTCTAGTCAAAACTAGAAATGGACAGCCTGATTCTTTTGAGGTCAATAAAGGTCTTCGACAGGTTGCTACCTTTCCCCTAGTATTTTTTAAATATCTTTAAATTCCACTTTAAAATTACGGATAAGAAAAATATGTTATCATCTGACGCTAATGCAAATCCAATCCCATCTAAATCTCCTACAAATCTGGCTCTAAGTCAAATTAATTTTACCACCAAGCACTCTACCTGTCCACGAGTTACCATCTGTTACCACCCTATCCCGATCAAAACTGAGGTGAAGTACTTAGCGCTCCACTTAGATTAACGTCTTACCTGGAGAGCTTATATTAAAGCCAAAAAAACATGTATTGGCTTATACGACGTCAATCTCAACTGATTCTTGAAAACAACCTTTTGCTCCAGAAGCCTATACTAAGACTCATTTTGTCCTATGACATAGAAATCTGAGGATGCAACAAGCCATCAAACATCAAATTCCTCCAATCCTACCAATAGAAAACTTCGTATTATTGCCAACGCTCCCTGGTAAGTAAAAACCAAACCCTTCACATTGACCTCTAAATTCCTTTCTCACTGAAGTCATCGGGACCTCTGATACCAAAAGCAATGAGTAAACCTTAAACCACGCAAGCCAATTCGTTGCCGATCTCTACCTGCACCAACCCGAAGGAAGACGACTACACCGACTTTGATCGGAAAACCTCCCTGATTGAATCCCGGAGTCCTTTCGGTGGATGGTACCCTACTCGAGCCAAATACCTATACTGTCAAAATATTTACTTATTACTCTAGAGAATAGATTGTAAATTAGCAATTGAATTAATAATAAAAAAACAAAGACGTCGTACAAAATTTAAAAGTTTTGAAGAAGTAGAAATGGAAAGAAACGGCCAATGACCAAAAAGACTGTTGAAGAGGCTAAAGACCATCCAGAGCGGTAGCACTACAGGAATCAAGTACGTAACATCTCAGTTCACAGGTCTGATCTATTCAATCTATGATTTATAATTTCCCTATTATTGAAATTGCAGCACCAAGAAGAAACATAAATTATCAACTAAAACTTTGCAGATTTATTTAATAGTATGGAACAAATAAGTGATTACAACACATTAGACCATAAACAATTAAAATTATTCTTCAAGGGCTCTTGTGGCCGCTTCCATTCTTCTAAGAATTGAGTCAAACAATGAAGGAATGGTGTCTTGATGGAGTGCATTCTATTCATAATTGTCACGCTCTCATAGCTCACCCAGATTTCTTGGAGGTCGTGGCTACCGTCGAACCCTTCACGCACTCGTATTCAGTGAAAGGTCAAGTGAAAGGCCCGACTATGAGACGGTTTCCACTCTATGTTGCCAAAGAAAGTTTAATCTAGCGGAGCCTTATCTTGTTGAAAGATTACTTGAGCACCCTTTGAAGGAAAGGGAGTAACACAGGCTTAATACAGCGTCGATCTAGGTCTAGTTTAACCGACTAGAGGTAACCTCCACGTAATACCTATATTGGCGTTGAATGCAGTCTTTTACAATTTTAATTAACAGTACACACAAGAACAATAATATTGTGGCTACATTTGTAATTTAGAGTATCGTTTATTTAACACATTTCATAATGTTCTTTTTCTTTTTAAGGTGTAAAATTAATTTTGAACGAAACACGAGGTTCACGAAAACATAATTACATTGCTGCATTAAAAATTTGTAAAGAAATTATAATGTACCTACACTTCTTGCGCCTATCACAATTCTTGTATTTACCTCAGTTTCACAGCCCCCTGCGAAATTTTTCCAGACATCACATATGTACTTCTGTACTGCAGACCTCTAGGTGTTAGGTGCTTCTGAAATGTGGCAATGAAAAAAACGCGTAATGTTACTTTGATTTAAACAGGATACTGGACAATTTTGCATTATAACTTTGTATGCAGTTTGAGCGTCGACCAGTGTTTGGAAGAAATTACTACTGTACTGAAAGACGATTGTTCTTATCGTTTAGTTGGTATTGAGACACAAAAGAAATCTCTCTTTGAAATACGCCTTGGAGTCGAGGTTTGTCTACTCCCAAGACGAATATTACTGTTGCCAGGATGATCTAGCATCGACAAAACTTATCTCTAGATAGAAGAATATTTAGACATTCATATATTGATTAAAACTCAATTCTCACCTTAAAAGAAAAACAAATATCATTAAAGATTAACTATGAAAAAAGCAAAGTGATAATGGTTAACAGAAGAGAACAAAATCGAGATTAGACGAATCCATAACTACAAGATAGTGAATCATTACATATATCTGGGATCCCTGATTACTAATGACGGATATTTTACCTCTGAAATTAGAAGCCGCATAGAAATAGCCAGAAGCACTGTTTCAAAACTAAATAAAACTAGAGCTGTTCGTAATATCACTATTAATACTAAGAAAACACTTATGAAAACGCTAGTACTTCCCATACTACCCTATGCTTCAGAAAGGTGGATAATGCAAAAAATGGACTCCAGACAAATCGACTCCTTCGAACTATGGTGCTGGAGAAGCTTACTCAGAGCGTCATGGACGGAGAGAAGAACAAATGTGTTCATTATTGAAGAAATCCAAGAATCTATAAGATTATCCAAACTCTTATACGGAATAATTACAAGATACTTTAGTCATATTCGACGAAGACATTCAGACAATCTCGAAAGATTAGCTGAACAGGACAGAACTCAGGGATCAATGCCGCGGGGACAAACACCAAAAAGTTGGACGGACCAGATCAAAGAGGTCACCAGCCATACTATCAAACAGGCCACAAGAACATCCAGAAACAAAAGTCGATAGCGAAACATCGTAAAAATAAGCTTGTAGAACAAGTAGTTCTTGGGTCACGACACTTCTGATAAGAAGCCTACGACAGAAGAGAGAGAAATACGCACCGACTGAGACAAAGATGAGAACAAAATTGAAACTTCCTATGAACAACTTGATAATGTCATTAAATTAACCTAAAACAAGACATGAATATCAGAATGGTTGATTTCAATACCAACGTGGATAAAGAAGTTGCAGACTGCGTAGGAATATATGAATCAGGAGAACAAAATTATTGAAGAGGTAGGCTGATTGAATTCTGTACTAACGAAGAGGTTCCAATTACAAGTACATTGTTTAAACTTCATAATCGTAGATTATATACTTGGAAATCTCCAGCTGATAACAGTGATAAAGTAGTTAGAAATCAAATAAACGCGACCATAACATATATGCGGGAAGAGTACCTTTTTCTTCTTTACAACAAAATGTTTAAGTAAAAAAAATTCTTCGGAAATCATCTCTTTCAAGATGTTAAAAATACCTCTAAAGCAGCACAAACCCAAAAAGACTCATTGAAAGCCATCGAAACAATAATAAAGACAAATAGGGAATACATTAAAGCAAGCGAGAAAAATTTGAAGATACTATTCTAAACATTGTATGGTTAGTTCTTAGGTTGTGGTCGGAGTTCGGAAACTCTTGGCGTTTGGTACACAAAATTTTTAGAAGATTTATTTCTGTCTGGCGCAGTTGTGGACGAAATGTCAACAGTTTCTGACCACGGCCTAACAACCCAAGAACAAGCCTTCACATCTATTCTAAACATCCACTTAATCTTATACTCTATTATGGGAACATCTAAAGAAAGTTGCAATAAAACAATCAAGACATTATTGAGCGAGTTGCTAACTCCTTCAAATAATACAAAGCATATGGTCCTGGTGGGATTATACCTGTGTTGTAGCGATAAAAAACCATCATACAACGGCTCAGCGCCTTCTCTGGTTGCCACCAAAAACGTTGAACAGGTAGAACATATCAAGGTGTCTCACATCGTCACTCAGGTCTGATTCTTGAGTTATCGAACGAAATATAAATATTGAACTGATTCGTTTTTATAGTCTAAATTTTGAGAGTTTCCCGCTCAATTTGGAATGCTCATTCAATAGCACACATTAAACAGGTGCTAATGCAGTTATCAGAGTTTGAATCATTGCACCTCCATTATATACGAATTGAGGTCCTAGACCATTAAATCCAATGCGTTCCTTTCGTTAAATAATAGGAGAACCAGACCTGAGTGGACGATGAGTCATATATGTTGGACACCTTGATGTGCTTTACCTGTCCACTGATTTTAGTAGCAATCTTATATATATATATATATATATATTTATCAAAAAATAATATGCAACAAACACATTAAGAAAAACTCTTTTTTTAAGGCATACACCCTAAGGTCCTTATTTGTACTACTTTTAATAATATTGATCCTGCAAAAGAATTGTAATGTTATCCGTTTTTGCGTTCTTACAGAATTAAATAAGGACCTTAATAATATAAATGTAAAAATGAAAAAACAACAGTTTCACTAAAAATATTATTGCAACATGTTTATACAATTACAGGATATTGCAGTGTGCTGAATGAAAAGAAAAGAGCAAATTATAATGACTAATGCTCATAAAAAAACAATTCAAATTTAAATGAAGCATCAAATGACATTGCGGCATACAAAGCTACCATTCTACACACACATCCCCCCTCGTTTTAATTTGATCTAGCAAATGAGCAATTTTTTATCACTTTAGTAAAAGATAAGTTAGTTCTGCACTTGATTGTTATTTTTAAACTGCTTTGATGCCAAACAAATGATAATCATAAGGACTTAAATTGAGATTATAAGAAGAGTAGTCCACTGTCGTCTAATGCATTGACTGAAGTTACAGCTATAATATGGACTATGATTTTATTTTGAAGAAGCGCATTTATTATTGAATCACCCTCTTTTTGACAACTTTCACCTTCTCCATCAGTTTTTGAATATTGAGTGTATTTTATTCGATTACGAAAGCAGTGACAATTACGCCTTTGTTATCCCAACACATGGTTTCAAGGATTTTCTCCCACAGACAGCTTTGTTTACTATTCCATAATTGTTCATATAGATTTGGAGATGTCATGATAGACCCAATTAATTGCTTTTACATTCTATACAAAAATCTGAAAGATCTCAAATTGTGTAGCTTTTTATTTAGCTTTAAGGATCAATCACCTTTTAAAATTCCAATATTTTTATTATCTGGGCACTGCTATGACAAATACGCACGTCAATTGTTAATTGCCAACTACTTGCCACTAATACAAAGATGTAGAAATTTCATTTCAATTTGGCTTATTTAAATACTTATTATTATTTACAACTCGTTTATTCAAGGGGTGCAAAGCTTGGTAAAGAAAATTTGTATTATATCATATATCTGACATTGCAAAAAATCATGAAAGTTTGTATTCATTAGAGCAATCCACTATTCAATTTGTATTAGATTGGGATTTAACACCTAAACTGATATTAAGGGAAAAATAGAAGTGTTGAGAAATCACTAAATCATAGAAGGAATGTTAAACATGATTCAGGAGACACAAGTTCTGTGGTAATTACAGTGCAAGATATGACAATAGAGATGGCCCAGCCAGTCAGTTTCGGAGAAAGCAAATTCCATTCATTCAGCTGGAAAAGTATTGTGGGGAGCTTGGGGTCCTGCGTGCCACGAAGACGAGATTTCCTTTGTTTAACGCTTTATTTACAATGATATGTGTACAATTATAATGGCGTTATTTAGGCGCTTGAGTGCACCTATGCGACCGTCACACTGGGGTCTGTGAGATCGACTTGGAGCGGGTCGATGCCGATGTAGGTGCCACGGATGCCACTGACTTCTATATGGCGAGGCCAGGCCTGGAAGGATGGACGCTGCTTCTTGGCGAAGAAAATCGGAGCGCCTTCCGGGGGACCTTGTCTTCATCTGTGGGCGTCCTCCTCTGGTGAGCATTTCTCGGGCGACAACGGAAGCGGTGATGCGGGCTTCAGAAGTGGCGAGTAGCGGAGAGATTTCCTCAGCGTGTTCTGGAGAGCCTTAGGTGGAGGTAATTCCCTGGTGGAGTCTTCTGGCCGGGATGATGGCCCATTTGACCGGGCAACTCGGCTGTGGTGCGCACGAGCGTCCCTTGGTCAGTTGCAGGGGTAACTTGGCTGTGGGTAGCACAAGTACACCCTGATTTGCCTTAAAGCACTTGGCTGTGAGGGAGCACGAGCGTTCGCTGGTAGCGGAAGTTCGTTCTGGCTATGGATACGCAAAGAACACCTTCCGTGCACCTGAGGGGCCCGGCTATTGGTACACACGAGCACTCCTAAGGGAGGAGAAGAGAGCTGTTCTGGCTATGGGTACGCACAGAACAAGCTCTAGCATTCTATCTGCGCTTTGTTCCTAGCGTTGGTGGGGATATTTCTGGTGGGAGCATCTATCTTGCTTTCGCGGTTGTTTCGCTCTGCCATGCATCGATAACGGCAGCCTGCCGGACCGCGTTAGCGGCGCTCGCTCGTCCTTTAGGGCGAGCACCCTACAGTATTAATTGGTATTATTATTTTTGAATATCAAAGAAATTTTACTCATTAGTAATCTTGAAAAAGAAGCAATAATTACTGAATTACATAAGACAGTACTTTTGGTTAAGTACAGATACACAAACATTGTCATGCTGTATATTTCAGCATAAGTATGCAAAATTATTCTTTTCAATTTGTAAAAAATCTTCAGCAGAAACTTATAATTTGGCCAATAAACACTCAATCGACATGTCATGATTTCATTTCCATGGTATTTCATATAATGTTGTAAACATTACAATGTTTACCTGCAATTTTAATAAAAATGCTTCATCCTAGGGGACTAATATTGCAGACTAATTTGAATCAATAAACAGTTAGTTATGATAAGATCAATACGAACCATGTTCAAACAGTTGAAATGCAGTGTTCCCAGTTGAATTCACACTAACCTGAAAATATAGTTGATAGACAAAATTCAAAGATGAGTAGACTTACCACAATTTGTAAATTTAACTTTTGTACGGATGTAATCAGTAAAAATCAGTGATTAGTTCCTTTAATGTAAAATCGCTGTAATGAAGTAATCTGATAACACAAATTAATATTTTGGTACGACATGGCAAAGGGGTATAGTTGGAGACAAAACACACACCATATGTAATGCATTTTATTACGATATTTAACACTTTGAAGTATAACCATAGAAAAATTAACATTTTAATGCTTATTAAGTTCATATACTTAATTACAAACATTTTACATAATACAGGCAAGTTTTGTAATCTTAAAATAAATTTTCTCATTATTGGAATTTCATTTACTAATTTGTACTGAAACAAGGAAATGGTTAATTTTCAGCTTCGCCGATCTAGCTTCCATTGGGATCAGTAGATATATGGATATCACACAAGCCTTAAGCATACCTTTTACTTCTTAGGATAATATAAATCTTACCAATACTGCTTCTTATCCTATGACGCCACTCTTCTCTTGATAATCGCCCGAGGTTGCATCGCTCCCAATCGACCAACCGGTTGTGACAGAAAAATGTCAAAGAACATTAAACTTTCTAATAACAATCACAGTGAGACATGCACTTGTTTCTAGTTGCGCGTACAACTACTGCAGTTTGTGAAATGATGCACACACTTTAAAATGGGCAATGCCACGATGAACTGATGTTGCATTAGTGGAAATGGCAAACAGCATTTTAAGATGACCAAAAATATCTTTGCTAATGCTATATGAGCCATCGGCAAGAGCAACTCAAACTCACTAATTTCATAATAGAAACATAATTGTGCTACGGAACAAATAATCTATTCGATTCATTCAACATAAATTTGGCACTATATTAACAATAAACAAAACTATGTATTCAAATTCGTCTAAATTGCTCTTGCAATGAGACTGCAAGTTATTGCCATGTAAAATACATACAACTAGCTTTAAACTCACTACAAACATCAGTAACGTAACAGGGAAGCTTGAAATTTCATTAAACAGATGAGGATTTGTTTAAACTGCCACAGATGCAGTTGAGTTTTCAGAACTGTTGGTTGGAGGTGTTTCCATTGTTGCTATACGCTGCTGCAGATTTTTAACCTGAAACAAAAATAAATGATAACACAGAATATTTCATTTTCATTTCTTCCAAGGGAACTCTACAAGTCAAATTTATTAAAATATGGTATTCACCCATCGCAATTCTTAAGAAGAATAATTTCAGTGGTTCCATAGCAGATTCTCCAATTTAAATAAAACCTGTAAGTTGGTAAAATGTTTCTTTATAAGAATATTAATGATATCATTAATGACTGCAAAGAAATTAAAGAATATGCAGTGGAATGTGAACCATTCTGCAAATTCTGATAGAAAATATGTCTAAAAGAATTTTTTGAAAAAAGAAACAATAAAAGCCATCACTGAACAAGGAAGAGGTATAATTTCCCTGTTTCTAGTCTCTAAAGACATAATATGTTGCTATATGTTTACTTCCGTTCTTCCAGTGATCCATTTCATAGGAGTTGCCTGATTAGGTCCATTGATCTGTCTAGTCACCCATTTCTCATTACTTAATCTGGATTCAAGATTCTTTTGTAATTTTTTATTAGTTATCAGAATGTGAGTGCAAGAACAGTGCTGCTGTTACTTGTCATAATATAGTTTTCTCCAATGATAAGTCCTGTTTGATCTTTTTCAGGTCTGCTAGTCAGTCTCCTACAAGCCTTCTTCCAATTGGGAGGTTCTAATAGTGGATGGAGTAGTATATTTTGTGTGGTTTTCAAATTTGTCATGAGGTTTTGTACTTTGTTATATATTTGTTATATATATATGAATGAATTGTGGAGAGACTGTCAGTGGGTAAACATTAAAAAAAATGTTCAGTGACAAAGCCCACTTTCCCTTGTGTGGGTTCCTTAAGAAAAAGAGCTGCCAAATAAAAGTCCCCAAATAATCCAAGTGCATAAAATGCATCCACTAAGAACGACTGTATGGTGTGATTTTTGGGTAGGCAGGATAACAGGGCTTTTTTTTCAATGAAGAACGTTACTGTAATATAATATCCAATCTGCTGTGGCCTATCTTTGAAAATATGGAGATTAACGATCTCTGGTTTCAGCAGCATGGAATAATCTGTTACGCTTCGTGTTAGACAATGGCCTTACTCCACGAAAAGTTCCCACAACGAGTGATTTCTTTGAACGGTTACCAGGCAAGCATTTTTTATTATGAGGGTTTGTAAAATCACAGGAGTATGCTAACAAACCAGACACAATTCTGGAACTGAAAGCAGAAATCAGAAACGCAATGTAAGTGTTTCATATGTAAATGGAAGATTTTACTGGCTATAAGTATGTTAAATATTACCACTTTCATAAAAATTCGGCATCCTTTAAAATACGTATGTCACTAAAAAAGTTCTGATAGTTCAAACCAGCCATCATTTTAATGCGATGTGCAGACTATAATGGCAGTATTGATTTTAATTTCTATGAGAAAGTAGCAAATATGTAATCTAGGGTAGATTATCAAACGATCTTTCATAATATGGACTAAACCTTCAAAGGTTTATGCACATATTAATAAAAAAATAATCCAGTATCATTAGAAATAGAAAAAAGTTAAAACAAAAACATTAATATTTTAAAATTTTACATATAACCAAATCAACCTACTTGTGAGTTATGTCGATCAACCATGGTCAGCATTTGTTGCTCCATTTTCTTTAATCTGGCTTGGTACTTCTTGTGATTCCTGTCAACAGTTTCTGCTAGAATGCTAAAATGGCACTTGTTATAATCCGTGCAAATTTTACGTATGCAAATTGTCATCAAAACCTGTTAGTGTGATTAAGATCATGAACCATTTCTCGTCCCTCTAGAAGCCTTGCCTCTGCATTCTTTGTAACCTGTTCTAAGGTAGAGACAAGCTCCTGCAGTCGAACTTTTAAACGGGCCTCCCTGGCTAAAGCCTGTATCAGCTCCAACTCCACCCCTTGAGCGTGCTCTGCATCCGAGTATCCGCGCTCCTGCAAATAATTTGAATAAACCAAATGGTCACCACCATTTATTCGGCACCTTATTCTGTGTCGCAATCGCTAAAAGCGCCTCAGTGTCTTTCAGCTGCCCTTGCAAGTTTTTCAGTGCAGCGGCCTGAGCCTTCTGTTGTCCTTCGACGTACTTTAGCTTCAACTCAACGGCGCTCTTGTCTTTCTCTAGAGTAAACAGCTTTGAAATTAGCTCTGCTTTGTCTTCACGCAACCCCATTAGCTCCTGCAAAAGAAAAGTTAGCCGAGAATGTTCATTCAACTTGATATATCAGACAGAAAAGATTTTACCTGCATTAAAACAGCCATCTCTAGGTCCATTTTCCTAGCTTCCTGGGTGCTTGCTGGACGTATCGGTGTGGACTCGATCTGTGGAGATTCCAATGTGACATACGTCCCCTGTATGTTGCTGCGTTCTGCCTTTAAGCGCGAAACGTGCTCTCTCAGTCGTATTTCTTGTTCCGAAGTCCAAGGATCATCTCTACAATACAAATTTTTATAAAAAATTTTTTTGACGTCTTATAGTGTGCATACGTTTCAGAGCTTGGGCTATTAAAAGCTCGATTCTGCCATGGGGATAGTAGGACATCGGTGTTCTGATACGAGTCCAAGTGGAAAAGAAGCTGTTTGGCCACACTTTCGGCAGCAATTCGATTTTCTATGGATTCTGCGTACATATCTTATTGTTCATGTAAAAAAAAATACGGTAGTGGCGAACTAACCTTGATTATTCTCATTTAAAGCTAATTCAGTCTCTAGTAACGCTAACAGTACGTCGTAAGCTTCTATGGCACGATCCATTACGCCTAATGCTAGCCGTAATGCTATAGCATTTGATTCATACTTTCCACATAATAATGCTAACCTGTAACCATACAATCGTTTTAATGGAAAAGAAATGGTGGACTAACCTAGTACCTATCACAATGAGCTTTTGTTTCTGATAACGTCAAAGCCAACACGGAATTCTGAGATCGCGTGTGTTCGAGCTTGGCGGTTAACCTTCGCAGCTCAAAATCGACTGCTTGCTTTTCGCTCTGCGCATCGCACTGCCTCAAGATATCACCAACAATATGCTCTGCTACCGCGGTTGGCAAATCCGTGTTCACCAGGTCGTTGGGGTTTACTTCTCGGTGGCCATCCGTGGCGCGCTTGAGCTTAATGCGCTCGGCTATCTTGGTTATAGGAGCGGATGTAAACCCCATAGACGCAGTAATGTTGCTCTTGTGTATGGGTACGATGTTGCTGTACTTGATGTCCAACTTCTCTTCCATGCAAATCTTCGAGTCGCAATCGACCTCGATGTGGGATTCCGGCGACGAGTCCAAGTTCTTGGCGTCGAGCCTTTCGTCGGCCTTCGTCTCGCCCACTTGAGCCAGCTTTGTCTGCGCTTCCAGTAGCTGCGCTTTCAGGCTGATTATTTCCTGTTTGAGGGGCTCCACCACTTCCGAGAAGGGAGACAGCTCGTTCGCCTCGTGGTGAGAGGAGCTTAGCTTCGGCTCTGGGAGCTCGGAGGGGCTGTCTGCAATCTGCAAAGAAAGCTTTCGCGTCAACAGTTTTCGGCTCGCGGCTGCCTCACCGTCGCGTCGGCCTTGTTTTCGAAGTCTGACAGGTCGTTTTCCGGAGGGTCTAATTCGCTAACTTCTAATGGACACGTAACCGAATCCTCGTGAGCACTTGTGCAAACTTCTGCAAAGAGAACGGACGAATTAGGGCGAAACTATTCCGAATGCGGGGACGACTGTTTTACCCCACATTAGTTGCTATTAACGTTCTGTTAGAAGCGAACATAATGATTTCAAGATATTTTCATAAAAAATAACAGACTATTGCTTAATCGGCTTTAAAACACAATTTGGAGTTAAAATCGCTCTTAAAATACCCACGTCTGGAAAGCTGAAGTAAGGAAAAGTTAGGCCGCCGCGAGTTCGCCAATGCCTGAAAGATAAGGGTCGCGGCAATCATTCATTTTCGCGGAGGATAGGATGACGTTTTTCGTTCTTTCATAGAAATGAAAACATCACAGTTGCTCTAAATGAAAAGCTGGGCACATTAGCACACAGCCGCTTCAATAAATAACTGAATGACAGCCGAACCACAAAAATCATTATGAAATCAGAATAGAACGCAATTATGCGTAACTTTCTGCTCTTTATCAGAGACATTTAACACCTGTTCGTGGGTTTATTCGATTAGTCGTTTGCTAAATTTAGAAATTATTTGATTGAATTATTTTGTAGTCAAATAAGTAATGAGAGGCCATGCACACCCTGAAAAAATAAACAGCATATTATATTTCGGTTAAAACAAATATTGACATTTTCCAAACCCGTCGGCTTTTAAAAAACAAAAGGGTGGTTTATTATATTTTGTTAGTTACACTATATCGGCTAAATAGTATAGCTGTCTTAGAAGGTCATGGCGATCTCAAGACCTTATCCACCATCTTGAAACAAAATGACATCAACCAAAATATTCCATAACACTCAAAATTTGAAGAGACAAACGAAATCTGGTAGATTGTACCTTGGTTAAAGCGTCTATTTTAAAAATTGGCGGCTGGTTTTTTATTCTGATTGAAACGTTCTGCATTAACCGAATTAAAAACGAAACACACTTTTTTTGTTCTTTTTCTTATGAGGACTATAGCCCAGCACAGCATACAATATCTACAGACAAATATAAAACCTTCCTTCAACTCTTTGTGACCTCTCGTTTGATCATACACCAATTACCACCAGCATGAATACTACAGTTACAAATAAATCACCTTCTCCTCGACTTACTTTGAGAAACACTAACTGGACAGCATTTCAATGAGAAGAAAACATTAATCTTAAATTAAATCTCCAGAAGACTTGGATACAGTAGCTCATTATTTCATTACACTTGTGCTGATTAGCAATCTACTCCTCAAACTGAATACAAATCAACAACTACCGCTAATGTGTCTTCATATTTGGAAACTCATTGCTGAAAAACGTCGAGCAACACGAATATGACTATCCCTCCAATTCGTAAACCAAATAGCGAATGAGTCCGCTCTGATAACCAGGAGCTGTTGATAAGGAGTTAGAAGAATTCATTGACGTGACATGCTGAATGTCCCCACCTATTAAAACTTTTACTCCTGCAAAAATCTTAACATACAACAGGCTCTGGATACAACCTAATCTCGAGCCAGATATTAAAACAATTTTCAAAAAATTTAATGACCAATTGTCTAACTTCTATCCTATCAACTCGAGTATTTACTAGGGTAATGTTCTTGGACCGCTGCTTTTCCTACTATACATCTGATATATCCGAAGCCAATAACATCACAATCGCTTTCTTTGCTGACGACGTAGCTATGCTGACTGTAAACGAAAAACCTAAAACCTATAACATCATCTGGATATACTCGATGGAGAACAAAAGTAGATCACACAAAACTAATCTAAAATTACGTTGACACCACGACACATCTGCCCTACTCTGATAGTGGACCTGTAGAAACAGAAGTAACACAACTCGGACTCCATGTCGACCAACGTTTTAGCTGGAACAAGCATATCCAAATCAAAAGAAGAAAATTTGATCTAAAAAGTACTGGATTCTATGTCGAAAGTCAAAACTCCTCTCTCCTACAAAATTTTACTATATAAAACTATACTTAAATCTATATGGGCTTATGGACTCCAACTATGGGGCTGCGCAAAACCAACGTCACTGAACATCATCCAGAGGTTTTAGTCTAAAGTGCCAAGATCAGTCGTGTAAGTAACCAAATACTCCGCAACGATTTGAAGATTCCCTTCATCAGAGATAAAATTCAACGAGCGACAGCGTGGGTGGGATGTTCCAAAAATTTATTACCAAAGAACTAAAATATCGAAGATATATATTCACTCTGCTATCGTTAGAAGCACAGGGGTAAAATAAGAGACTGTGTTCGGGAAAATAAGTACATATGTTCATAATGGAATGGGCGATTAGCAACCCCAAAAACTTGGTTCTTTTTGAATTGTGTCTTCGAGAAAATAATCTGTGTAGCCATATAATGGTCAAAAAACTATTATTAAATGTTCTTAAAGCATATATAATAACTGCAGCAGACTCGTAAATATATAAATTGAACGACTGTAAATCGAAAGGGTTTAGTGGCCAGACAAGTCCAAAAACCTTTACATACTCAGTTTTCTTTTTATTCTTTCTTTTGTTCGTGGTCTTCAACTTTTAGCTTGTGGCGCACTTCGTTAGAAGTTTAACACACTTGCCCCTAAAGTTTCTTCAAAGTGCTCAAAATACTCATTTATATTCCGCTTTACCTCTTCTGTTGATTCGAATGTTCGTCAAGCCAGCAAAGTTTTGAGCTAATGGAGTGGATGCTGAAATCCTAAGGCTATACTTTTTGAACCATTTCAGGATACTTATCGCGATTATTGCCTCCAATCTCCTCAAAGTGTCGCGTAGTATTTAAGGTAATCAATTAGGAAAATTCCATTAGCATTCCCAAGACAACTAATGTCCACTACTTTTTCAGCAGATGGTACACATTTTCCCTTTTTAGAGCCAGCTCACTTCGTACCATCTACTGTTTCGATTGCCGTCTCTTTTTCGGTGTATGGTAAATCCAATTTTGACCCTTGGACATAACACACCGCAAAAATATTTGCAGTCAGCAGTCCGCTTTTGCTCTAGAATAGGAGACAAAGTCCTGATTTCGACAAAGCTTTTTCATATGAGTATGTGTTATGAAAAACAAAGCAAATTCACTCATTTGAGCTTGCTCAGTTGTTTGTAATAACGTGCGCTGTTTTATTCATCTGTCGGCCCGGAAAGTAATGAAAGTGAATTTTCTAGTCCGAGCAGAAGGATCGGAGTCTTCGGGCCTAACGGTTGGTGGGGGATGTCAGATCAGTGTTTCCAGGCGTCAAGAATTTTATTACCCTGGACGTCCCTTGTGCGCATGCTTGCTTCTACGCTAAATGATAACGGTACTGTTCCCGGTTATTGAAAATGACAAAGTTAAAATGCCAAAAGGTAAATAAATTCTTACAGTATGTAAATTAGGAAAATATTGGCACGTTGTATCTTGTCCGATTATCTTATACTAAATTATTGGTAAATCTTTTTCTTGCTTAAACTACTGTCAATATAAACTGTTTAGATTTGATTAATTCAATGTTGTTGTAGCGTAATCTGCTTGAAAAATTATAACACGACAACAAATAATTAATTTCGTAAATTAATACAAATGATTGTGTGTCAATAATTTCTCACTATGCTTAATTTATTATGTTTTCCAAATGTTAAAATCTAAAATATTATATATGTAAATGTTTAGGAATTGAGAACAGTACCGTTATCATTTAGCGTAGAAGCAAGCATGCGCACAAGGGACGTCCAGGGTAATAAAATTCTTGACGCCTGGAAACACTGTGAGATAAACGGTCAAGTTCATTTGCCTTTGAGCCTTTACAGAGTGCGGAGCGCTTGCGAAGTGGAAAGCTGTTTGTGCGTCACGTCACAGGTCAAAACGTAGCACAGTATCGATTAGCAATACGCAACAAATTTTTGAACTTGAAATATCTGCAACCATAATTCAGAAAGACTACGGGAAAGATAATTTATCAAAAGCACAATTTTGATAACAAAAAGCGCCAACGTCTGAATGTTATAATAGATTAATAGCAACTAAAGTGGAAGTTCTAAAATTCATTGTGTATAAAATCATTACAACGGAATTACAGATGCATGAAGTTTGGTTCCCAAGACATTGACCGATGCACAGAAGTGAAACCATTTCTTGTGAGCTTTTGGACCATGCGAAAAGTAAACCAAATTTTTTGAATAAAATTGATGAACCGTGCGTTTTTGAGTATAATCCGTAGACGTATATCAATGAGTCTCCTCAAGCAAACAAGGCTCGAATGAATAAATCAAAGACGAAAGTGATGCTTATTGTCTTTCTCGACTCTAAAGGTGTTGTCCATGAGTTCGTAGCACCCGGTTAACGCTGAATTTCAACAAACCGTGAAAACTCGGTCCGAACCTCTACAGTCTGGACCTGGCTCAGTCCAACTTCTTTTCGTTTCCCTGGCCTAAATAGAGCTTAAAAGAACACCATTTTAGAACTGTGATAAATGAAAGAGAGTTCAGTTGAAGACTTCCAGGCGAGTCACAACGCATGGCAACACCGTTGGCAATACTGTATAGATGCCCAAGGATGTTATTTTGAAGAATATTAAGTGTACATATTCTCAATTACATTTTCTGGAATAAGTCATTACTTTCCAGTCGTACCTTTTATGTATTGCTGGTATAATAGTAATTTTCGGACCTTTAGGATGGAGGAGTTTTAATGCATGTTTTATCAAGCTTGAGTTCGTTTGCACAACGTAGGTAAAATCTTCATCAATAATTTCTTCTAAAACAAATTGATTAAATCGCCCCGCAAATTCCAACTTTATCCATTTTCGTTTAAGTAACTTCTGAAGAACAAATTAGTGTTAAATGATGATTTGTAACCATAGAATATTTATTTATAAAAAAATATGTGAAAAGTATGTGAACAAAGTTACTAATCTTCTCCTTCTTCGTCTTCTTTACCCAGCCTTTTTTTGTCAACTTTTGAACACGAGTCACCTTAACTTGATTTCACCTAGATTCGTTATGTGCTGTTTCCTGCAATTTAAAGCAGGCCTCATGTATTATTATATCATCAGCTCATTGCTTTTGGAATCTTGCTCTTGGTCTACATTTCAATAAAGTATTTGCCCGTTTATCTTTCGTGGTCTGCCAATTCCCATTTTTGTTTTGATATTAGTCTTGCAATGTCGTCTACTTTTAATACACTACACAACCATGTGTTGCTTTTTTGTCTTAGAGTTATTCCAATCGCTTTGCGCTCCACAGTCCGTTGTGAAGAAATGTAACAGTAACTTATGGTGTACAGTCAGAAAACGTAATAAAGAAAGTAAAACTATATAAACCCTACAAGAGGCGTTCTGTAAGGTTATCAAAAAGTGAATAAAAGTATTAAAAATAAAATGACAAAGCTTAGGACATGGAGAAAGAAGAAATCAATGGGAAACAAAAAGATAGTCTACCTGTAATTATTATGCCTATAATAATTGAAATCCTAAATAAAAACATAAATATGTGATAACGCTTTTCTAATCATCTGAAGGAGGTGAAGTCTTGATTCTTGTTGATTGTAGCTCATAGACATTTTCCTGAAGTCTGTTGTTTGCTGGTCTTCTAGTATGCGGATCCACTGCACCACTGCATAGTTCTCGAAAGTCTTCTGAAATACTAGAATCGTTTTTGCAGAGGAATGTTTCCGTCCGTTTCACACAACCTGAGATGCACATTATAACGCGCTACATGTGCTCGCTCACATCTGACTCAAAAAACTGACGTTGTAGCTCTCATACACGCATGCGCATTATAGTCCACTCTCGTCGAATGTCAGGTTAAATTGCAGACCACATTGTTTTCAATATATTAATATTTTCGGAACTGAGTATGTCAAAAGTGTTCCTTTCTTCTACTTGTCACTCGATCTTCTTTAGCCTACAAACAGTGTTACCTTTCTTTAAATACGCAAAATGCGAGGCAGTTTATAACCACAACATTGTCACGACAAGCAATAAACAAAGTTCTAACGCCGTTACATATAATAGTATCAAATACGGTTAAAATTATGGAATGATAACATTATACTGTCTTCCAAAACAAAAGATACATTTTCCCTGCGTTTTGGCATTTACTGTTTAATTACTTCATTTTGGTAATATGTAGTCGACATTTCGTTTTTCAATATTCTCAAATACCCTCCAGCTACGTTTTTTAAAATGAAAGCGTGCAGATTCACTTAAAAAAGCAGAAACGTTCCCAGCTTTTATTTTAATTATCATTGCAGTAAAACATCAAGACACAACAAAACCTGCCACAATTATAAAATAAATTATTTCATAACGCAGCAGTATAAAAGGCTGCTACAGTTACGATAAAGCTCGTTTTTGAATGTAATTTTATTACGTAACACAAAACAAAATTCATTCTTTGTGTAAACAAAATTGTGCCTTTAAATTGGATGGAACTACGCAACTCCACACAAACAACACGAAAAGGTACTTCAAATACATCAAACTAAATTCCCCATGGTTCAGTAAGGATAATGATGAAGTAGTCCGTAATGCGATTCGCTTCTAGTATGTAATTGAATAACTTTTGTGCGCAGTGGTTTTTGTAATAAATAAAAGCAAGACAAACATCATAGCCTTTTAATAATATCCTTTTCTACGTATCTCAATTTGGATAGAATGGGGCAAAGTAATTTGAATTGCGTATATTCTATAGTCTAGTTTCGGATTTCATACGAAATTTTTATTGCTGAGGAATATCGCTCTGGACAAGATAAAAACTAGGCGAATAAGGAGGCCGATGTACAACCTCGCAGCCCAGCTCTGTTACTTTTTGCAGTGCCTGCTCTGAAATTTTAATAACAGAAACATAAAACTTAATAAAAAATTTTAACCCATAAATCTATAACATGGGGAAGTTATTAGGCAATCTGTATTAAAATAGCCATTTCTCCTGGTATTAATACCTAAACTTGAAAAAGATCTAACAAAAACGTTATCATACCGATTAATAAGGTTATTGATCAGAATTTTAAAATTTTTTTAACGACTTCTATTACACAGAATAAATAACGACCCGCTTACTGAAAAGTGGATACTCCAGCATCAGTTTGGCTTTCGAAAAAAACACTCAACTGCCCAACTATCATCTTTTAAAATCATACCTGAGTGAGAGAGAATTTAGAATTAGCGTAAATGATAATACCTACGAAACTTCGCCATCAAATCTAGAGTTCCTCAAGGCAGTATCATCGGCTCCTTTCTCTATGTAGTTTATACTGCAGACCTTCCAACAACAGACACCACCATTAGCACATTTGGCGATGATATGGTTATTCTCACATCCAGCAAGAATCCATTCGAAGCTTCGAACTATTTACAGGCTCACTTAAACCAAGTCGAAAGCTGCACAAGTAAGTGGAAGATTAGAATCAACGAAACAAAATCCGTACCAACCAACAATTAAATTTTAGCAATTCTATATCTAACAGCACAAAATATTTAGGCTTACACATACATGGACTGCAAGCTAAAAGAACAGATTGAGCTGAGGGTAAAGGAATTATACTGGCTCATTGGGAGAAAGTCCAAATTACCTTTACAAAACAAGATTTTGATTTACAAGACCATCATTAAGTTAATTTGGATATATGACACAGAACTTTGAAGATGTGCCAACAAGTCAGATATAAGTATCGTTTAGAGAAGCCAATCTAAAATACTGCGTATGATCATGGATGTTCCTTGGTACATCTCAAATCAAATCCTCCATGAAGATTCACAAGTGCCCTATGTTAAAGATGTAATTAAGGAAAACAACATAAAGCAACGTAACAAGCTGAAAAGTCATCCTAACGCTCTATTACATTCAGCACCCCCATAAAAGGTGATCTTCAGAAGGACATCTAGGACTCGTCTCTAGGGGAGACCTTATCACGTCACGATAAGGTGTTGTAACCTTTAAGCTAAAACATCAGCCTATAGAAAATGTCCTGTTATTCTGATTGCTAATAAATATGATTAAAACAATTTCTCTCTGTAAATGATATATTTCAAATAAATCCCAAAAATGACTTCTCGATTCCTTCTTTCAGCTCATCAATGCCTTAATTACGTATTATCTTTAAGAAACCTTATAGAAAGTGGACTGAGGTAAACCGATACTCACTAATGTCTTTACTCTTTGTAATAGATGAGCTTTCCAGAGTTTTCTCTTGATATATATCCTCATCCACACATATAGTGAGACATGGCGTACTACATATAGAGTCACCTCATTACAGTTAAATGTAATATTTTTGGTTATCTATGAAATACCATTTATCTTGATAAAAAATTCCAGGCCTTGGTGTATTAAGACAGCAAATTTGTTTCTAATAAAATCTTGCAGATGTCGCAACAATTCCTCAAGTCGTTTTGGACAGCCTATACTAGCAGCAGTATTAATCGGGGAGAGTGTTGGAGAGTAATGTTTAGAATCACATCGTCAATAGCAAGTTCCAATTTTGGATAAAAAAAATGAGTCTTAAGCTACTGAAATCGAATTTCAAAAGAACACAGTGACATACCATCACTAAAAACATCTGTCTATGGACTTCGTTTCTCTTGGTTTTTAACATATAATCAAATAAAACAATAATAGCCATAGTCAATTTATTGCACGAACAATTTCCAGGTCCCGCAATTTCATCAACTAATGAGTAAGGTCTTGTGATTTAACACAGTGCAACTTATGTGAGACTACCTAAAATCCAAGGTTACGCTAGTAATCCACAAAAAATTGTGGTTTTATTTAAATACTCTAAATAAAAAGTTATAAACACCATCGTGTAAGAAAAAACAAACAAAAATTAAAATAATACAGTCAGTTAAGTATGAGCATGTTCGAGTTAATGAGGAGAAAAAATTATTTCAAAACATTTTTAAATACATGGGTACGTTGTACTCTATCAGAACAAAGATGCTATTGTATCAATAATGTCCAGTCACCACCGGCATCGATAATTACCTAACATCTTCGAAGCATGCTTTTGACCAATTGATGACGTATTTCGTGTTAACTGCTTCAAAGTGAACACTTTTCTTCCATGAAGCTTGTGGTTGATGTATGCCCACATAGGTGTCTTCACTGAACTACGGCATTTAATATCATGCGCACGGAGATGGGTTCGGTTAGCTACGTACGATATATCTTCACATTTATGCTTCAATTTTGCTGCTCCTTGACGTAATGTTAAGCCCGGTTTCCGCAAAAACAAGTTCACGATCTATTTTCAACTTTAAGAGACATTTTGCTTATCTAGCCACGTTCCGACAAGTCATTGAGCGTTTTTGTCTTCTTATATCGCTGCACCTACTTGCTGACGAATGTTTTCGACTTGTTCGTGTAGTTAGCAGCTGCTGTATGAGACATTTTCGAACCTTTCGGGTGGATACAGAGGAACACAGCCCGTAGCGCGACGCGTATGTAACACACATGGTGCTTTACGCGTTTCTCTAGCAAGAATTCAATGCCAACTAAATTTTTTGTGACAAAGCATCGAGGACAAAGATTCGCTCTATCGACTCACAAAAGAATCTGGGCGATACCTTTCACCAACTGCTAATTATGCCGAACACGCTCTAACTTAACTGACTGTAAAAGAGAATGCAATTGTGTACTGAAAAGAACCCTAATATACTTTGGCCAATCACCTTATATCCTAAAGCTGAAAAACGATACCATAAGGTAATTAAGTTAATTAGTGTCGTCCAGTAAGGTTTCTTAAATACAACAGAGGGTCGCATTACCTGAAGCTTCATCCTCTTCGGCGATAGCCATGGATCTCTGCTGGTGGAGCTTTCTGCTCAATTCGGCGATGACCGAATGCAGCTCCGTCAGCTGCTCCTCGTACCTCTGTGCCTGCTCGTCCAGCTGTTGCTGGAGCCGCTCCTGGGGGAGAAAACAATCGGTTAGCATTAATCTGGGCGAAAACAATGTCGCTTTGTCCTAATTAAATTGGAGCAAATCCAATTTTTGTCTGCGTCTGGCCGCCACGACCTCATGCTTCTAGAGGGGCGGGGAAACCCCTGTGCAGGCAAGATAAACCCATTTGCTCATTTGGAAAATTAACCGGAGGCGCGGTTTGGCCGAGCATTTTATTACCATTCGTAATGAGCGGTTCAGGTGGCATTTTTATTTGTTAATTACAATTAAAGGAGATAAGCTGTGCCCTGCAATAATTAAACAATTACGACTAATCAGATGGCCCGCTTCTGCAATGGCGTCATGGGCTGCACGACCGGCGCAGGGAAACAAACATTTTGAAAAAGCGCAGCAAGGGCGCGTAACTATCCTACCGCCCGAGCGGATCGATTTTCCATTCGGTTTGACCTAGAAATGCGCTCTTCAACCTACACCAATGCGTACATGACGAGTAATAAAATATCCGTTCCATACGGCTGCTGCAACGAAATTGAAAATTTATAAGTCTGCAGATGGGAATGGGCGAGAGGGCTGCTTTTCGCCGAGCAGCCCAAATCTTATAGTTTGCATGTGCGCCGTTTTATCTGGACGTGATCAGACTGAAACGACGCCCATTTTTCAGCATTTTGGTCAACATTACTTCCTGACAGCCCTTGCTATCTGCTAACTTTTGAAGGTCGACCTTAGAAGTTCAGAAGTGAGGGAGGAAATTTACAATTATTCCCTGATTTCCCTGATCCTACTACAGCTAGTATAATTATTTGCTCCTCTTCTTTCTTACTTTCAGACTCTACTTGTTTTATTTATCATTTAGAATATTTTGTAGAATAGTTTTTTCCAGGATTTTTGTTTAGTTTCTTTTATCATTTTCTTGACCTTGTCTCTTAGACCTTTGTATAAGACAGCTGGTCCTTTTTCTGTAAATACGTTTTTCACCTTTTTTCTTCTCCTTTGTTTCTTCTTTGATGCATTCATTTCACTAGTCTGTTTGTTTTTGGGATTTATTGCCCGTCGCTTTATAATATCTATGAATTTATCCCAAAAATGATCTATATTCAATTGTTTTTTATTCTATAGCTTGCTTAAAATTCTTTTTTTTTGTTAATATCACATACTTTTGTTTGATCTGTATTTCTCTTAATTTATATATTCTTATGCTCTTCCTAGTAGAGTTTTTTGTTCCTTCCCCCTAAATAATCGTTGCCAGAATTGGTTTTTCTCATTTGTCCTCTCATTTTCGCTCGGAGCATAAACTATTTCTATTGTTCGTGTGTTCGTGTGTCTGTGTTGCTTATTTTCATTGCTACTTTCATTATTCTTTCAGTTCTGCATTAATTTTATGTTCTCTTCTTTTACTAGACATGCCAGTCCTCCTGCTGCTGTTTTGTTTTCCTCGACTCTTCCACATACTAGTAAGCTTCCATTTCTAGTATTTGCATTCCCTTTCCCGCTAAATAAATTGTAATCCTTAAACTTTTGATTAATTCTCTCTCTCTGCTATTTATACCTCTTATAATCCATGTACCTAATTTCCATTTTTTTGTGTTTGATCTGTTTCTTTTGTTATTGCCCGAGTGTTGTTTGTTTCATGTTTATTATTTGTACTGTCGTTTTGAGCATTATTTATTATGGCTGAGTTAGTTCCTGTATAACTTTTATTGTTGTCGTTGTTCATTTCCATTTCCATACCCATGTTGCTTGGTTATCTTGCATCTTACTTTTTGATTTATTACTCGTTTTTTGTAACCTGTTTTGCTTTTCTTTTAGGCTTCCTCCATCCTCATTAGACCATTCTTATTTGACGCGGTTTTCGGTAGTCGATTGTTATCTTCTTCCCTGTTTTTCCTTCCCTTACTACCTTTTGAATTGCTGCCTTAACTGTTCTATTTTGGTTAGATTGATTTCTATATAAATCGTATTGCTTCTAGTCTGGCTTTGTTCTTCATGATTTTAAACTTCTGTGATTTGTGCCATATAGTTATTTGTAATTTCTACTCCAATGTCTAAGTGACTGCTAATAAGTCTACCTTAGCCATTATTATCGTTCCACATGTTGAGAGAATTTTGTAAAAATTACGTAGCTTTAAAATAGTTAATTTTAATTAAAAAATTATTGGTGTACCTGTCAGGTCTATAGGGTACCATTTTCATTTTTCGATTTCTATATTTTCTTTGTAACAAAAGGTGGTACGTATTACTAGCACTCCTCTAAAACATTGTTAAATTAACAAAACGACAAATAAAAAACTTTTAGTGCTTCTTATTTGAGCTGAGCTAAGCTTTAATTCTTCCCGCAATCCCCCACTTTTCAAAGCTGGATACAAATTTTGGCACCATAACGGAAAGGGAAGAAGTCTATTGCTTTTTAGTAATCGGCCTCCACCCTAAAGATTCATTTTGACAATTGCTGATCATTAAAGCTTTGATCGTTTAATAAACGATTTTTATGCGCCAAAATATAAACGTCACTTTCATATTTGAATACCGAATTGAGTCTGGCATTTCTCGTATCTCGTAATTTTAATTTATATAAGCTTATGTTATTTCGGTAACTTTTCCACAGCTATCTGGACCATGCGTAAGCTTTTCGTTCTACTTTTTATTAAAATCAAACAACTTAAGTCTTTGATTAAAGTTTCGGTTATCATGGATCTAGATAGTTACCACTAACTTAAAAAACACAAACAACGAATATATGCATAAAAATTCATTACTACGGTAATCTTTACATCCATTTATATAAATCGCCATTTGTGCTGAATGAAAAAATATTTTATTTCTTAAAACGCAGTCTCTATTTCATGTTTAACAAAGAGAAAAAATTAAAAATCTGCCATAAAAAGAACTTAGACAAATAAGTTTGAAAATGTTTCACTTAGGACACAAAAAGTGTAACATGCAAATGCTTTTACTCGTTTTTAAGAAAAGCCTATGAAAGATTCATTCTTAGTGAGCGGCTTAAATAAAAATTTAACAGATTAGCTAGCTGTTCAGCAGAACATTGGCCAATTTAACATTTGTCACATAAGAAATTAGATGTTTTATTATATTTCAGTATGTTATGTGTTATTATTAATTATGTTGCATTTGTTTATACTGTAGTAAAAAGGTCTCTTGAAAAAATTCGTTTCAATAAGTAGTTTATTTTTACAAAGCTGTTAAAGTAGTTTTAACTAGCAGTTTATTTGTAAATCTGTATGTAATTTAGTGTTAAACTTTTTAGTTTTCTGTTTGTTTATATTTGTTTATACAAATTATATTTTAATATTTTTGGAATTATGGTTTAAACTCTACTTTCCATTTTTAACTACTTGGTTAGTCCTTAAAACTTTTGAAGAATCAAATTAAATATGACATACATAACTATCAGTTTTTTGGTCTCCTATCGTTTAGGCTCGTTGGAAATATGATCGGAATGTTTCAATTCTTTCCTTTCAGAGTAGATAAACGCATAAAAATACAAAAAAAGAAACATCAAAAAAAAGAGTGGTGAATGATTTTCTACGTTCTATGATCAGAGTTCACACAAAGAAAATATACTTTCTTCAGAAATAGTGATTCTATAGACGCGAGCTTGTGGATTAATGACTAAACGCATATTTTATCTTTAATGTATGCTATCCAACTCACTAATCCAACTAAATAATGTGATAGTTTAAGGCAAATGCTTTTTCGACCGTGAAAGACAAATCTTGTATTGACCTCCGATCTCCAACAGCAGAAAAGTGTTTTACCCAAGACAAACAAGGCTAACTGTTAAAGATAATAAGCATTGTGGCATACAATATTAATTTTACAACCTATGACATTCGTGTGCTTTGAATGGCGCTTTTGAACGAATTATTCTATTGACTTTACATTTTTTGTTGGACTTTGGTAGGTATTAGAATTTGGCTGACATGCCATATCGGGCACTTTTGCAAAATTGTGCCAAAATCGCTAACATTCAATTTTTGAAAACTTTCATACTTTTGGCAATTGCCGTGGAATTAGCCCAAAAACACAAATGACTAAAAAGGATGCAGTAGGTCATTTTTATGAAGTGTTAAGCTAGTTTTGTGCAAAATAAGACAATCAAGAAAGTGATGTCTGACCCTTGGATAAAGTTTCAGAAGCCAGGGTAAATTTTTGCGCACTTCTCTTGAACCGCTGAACGATTTTATTTGTTTTGAGAGTCTCACTTTAAAGTTCAAACTTGGCCAAAAATCTATTCGTGTTTTTCCCAGTTATCTGAAAGCATACCTATTTCCAATGCAATTCTGATGAATACATAACTAGAAGTAATCTATTAGATGCACCCAATGGTGCTTTTTAGGTTGTTTCCCGAAATTCTGACCACAGCTGACGATTCTTCAAATTATGGATTTTACGACAAAATCAACTTTTAGTTAGTGTAATGTTTTTTTTAGTCTTGTAACTTCTTGACATTAATTTGTTCAGTTCTTGGCATTTGCCAATTTCGCCAAAATCAAAAATTGAAAAGTACGGCATAAGTCCACAAATGTAGTATTTTGGTGAAAAACTAAATTGACGCTTCACTGAGTCTGCCTGATCAATTAAGTTGAAGATTTTGTGTCGCACTTAACCAAAAAGAAGTGCCTAAGAGAGCAAGCTCAAATTTTGCACGAAACTGGCTTAAAAATGACCTCCTACTGTTGTATTTTTAACTATCTGTCATACATTTTTGACGGAAACTGTATGTAATTCTATTCAGTCTAAGATTGTGAGATTAACAACCAGTATTTTGGTTTGTGCCGAATCATATAATTCACAGTGATCATAATTTGCCTACTATCAAAGAACAGTACCAAATATGAGGACTGTATCAGAACCTACCCAAATTACGTAGCAATCGACGTACCCCAAGTCCAAAGGGGCAGAATCTTATTGTGCCATATTTTTTCCGTCAAACTTCAAATATCTGGTTGGGCAGTATGTTCAACACTAAGGTTCTTCCATTCAATCCGGTCTTGTGCCTTGATTTTCTTACCTTTTAGCAATGTCATCCTTCTATCATGCTCTCGGCCTTCCCGATTGTCTCTTTGATGTCGTCTTTTTACTCCATTTTTCGTCGTCTCTATGTACAAGGTGACCCGCCAATCTCCATTTTTGTTTGGCTATTCTCTCCGCTGTACCGTAGACTTTCGTTCGTTTCCTTATTCATGCCTGGTCTTTTCTGTCCAGTGGCCTGATTCCTAAAATTGCTTTTTCTATTTTGCTTTGTGTCACCTTTAGTTTCTCTATGTTGGTTTTTGTTAACACCGAAATCTCAGAAACATATGTTAGAATAGGCAGTACACATTGGTTAAACATCTTTGTATTTTGGATTTGTGAGAATGTTCCCTTAAAAACATTTCTTAGTTTGCCAAAAGCCGACCATACAAGTTAAATTCTTCGATTGATCTCCACTGCTTGGGTGGGCTTCCTTAATTGTCAATTTTTGCCCCCGGCATGTGTATTTTAGAGTCAGCTCTATTCGTTGTCCATTCAATAAAAACTCCCTTCTATCATTCCTATTTGTCATTGGTTTTGTTTTTGCCATACTGATTGTGAGTCCTGCCTCCCGTGTGGCTTCTTGTAGCTCTAATACCATTTCGACCTTCTCCATACTATTTGCAAACAATAAAATATGGCCAGCAAATCGCAGGTTACTCAGATTCTCGCCGTTTATGCTTATCTCTTTTGTTATCCATTGAAGTGTTTTAAAGGCATCTTCTAGTAAGTTTGTAAATAGTTTAGGGGAAAGAGGGTCAGCATATCTTACTCTTCGGTTGGTCATGATAGGTTTTGTATCTTCAAACAGTTTGACAACGATATTTGTATTCGTGTACACGTCTACAATTGCCTGGATGTAAGGAAAATCGATTCTGCTTCTTAGGAGGGTGTTCATTAATGCCCACGTGTTGTGAGAGTTTATGAAAACCATGTAGAGCGATTGTTTGTATTTATGAGACTTTTCCTTCATTGTCTTAGTGTTTATATGTGATCTAGAGTGCTACACCCTGTTCTAAAGCCTGCCTGGTCCGGTGTTTGAAATTTATCAAGTTTGGCTGTTGTCCTGTTTGTTATTATTCATGTACACAGTTTGCATTGATGGGAAATTAATGAGATCGGTCGATAATTCTCTAATAGCTTTTTTAAAGGTCAAACTAATATTGATAGTCTTCTAGTCGCTTGGTCCTCTTTGTTGGTCGATGTAGGTATTGAAAGTTTCGCCAGGTAAAGGATTAATTTGCTCCCTCCGTATTTTATTACTTGAATAATTATTTCATCGGGTCCGGACGCTTTGTTGTTGGACAGTTATTGTAATGTTTGTTGTATTTCATCGGTTGTAATTGCCAGCATGTCTTCCGTGTGATGCTTAGTGCGAACCTTAACATCTCTTGGGTAATGAGTAGCCTCTTGGTAATTGACGAATATAAGTTCGCATAGACGGTTTGTACGTAATACAATACTTTGTTTTGGTTTGATAAATAGTTCCCGCTTTGGCGGCCAGGCTTATAATTTCCTTTCCCCCATAGACAGCTTTTCTCTAAATACCTCGAGTCCCTTGTATTATTTCATTATTTTTGTGGCTATTGCTTGTCTTATTTCTTTGAACATGGATTTCAATTTTCTTGTTAGCTGTTCCTTGCGTTTACTTATCCTCTATATTAGGTCTCTTGCCTCATTCTTTAGATTACTTTGTTGATGCAATATTTTAGATTTTTTGACTTTTGATTTCCTTAAAGGCGTTGTGTACTGGTGGTGAGATGATAATATTATTGGTCTAGAAATGTATTGTCTTGAATGTCTTTTTCTAAAATCTAGGCTTCTAATGCCTTTTTATAAGAAACTTCGTTACTGCGTAACTACTTTGGATTAATAAAAATAGACTAGCCAAAAAAAATTAACGTCATAATACAAGTTACACTGAATTTTAAACTTTTTTTTACTTTATTCAGTTTCGATTTTAAAAGTAAGTTAAGTCATTAATTCATAGCCATTTTTGGCAAAAAATAATCCTCTAAAAAACACTAATAAGTGCAGTTTTATTGCTGCTGATTGTCTTATTCTGACATTTAACTCCCTCTTCCCGGTCCAATTTCGCTCTGGAATAAATGCAGAGCGAGCAAACTTGCAGGGAAAGAGCATTTTTACGGCATTTTTAAAGCTATTTAACCCACGCACCGACCCTTTGATGTTTCGCTCGATTTAAGACCAAAATGGCTTTCCAGGTACGGGATTTAGCTCCAAATCTCGTCTCATCAAAGGATTTAGCCCCCGGCGCGGGCTTAAAGACTTTCGGAATTTTAATGCCCGATTTTGATATGAAAGTTTTTAAAGGCTATAAAGTGGCTGAAGCACCGTGCGAGCCGGATGAAAGCGAACGAGTTTGTTTAATAGCTAAGTTTTATTATCAATAAGAGGTGGGAATAAAACAGGGCGCAATCTGTGTGGGAAAATATGATTCGGATGAAAAGGCCGCTTTTGCTTAATTCGAAAATGAAATGACGCATCCAGCGACTCGCCTACATCTTGGCTTCTAAGAGGGTAGCTGTACTTAGTTAATTAAATATAGCGGTGTAGATCTGAACGCCACTTTACTATATTTAAAATTAAGATTTAATGCCCGCCTGCAAGAATAACAATTTTTTATGTCGGATAATTTATATGCTTTATTACGATGGTATTAAAATTCGACGAAAAAAAATTAGTTGCGTTGATGTTAGAATGCAAAATAAATGGATATTAAAGAGAAAAGGGAGGCCCTGTTTTAATAGCAGACGTAGATTTATTACTAGAAAATATTTTGGCTTGACTACTCCTGTAGATGACCGGAAGCCTTTATTAATTATTAATATTATGTAAATAACATATAGAGATAAAGTGTAATTAAACGCTTATGTTTGCATTAAGTTCAATCTACTTATATCAATACCATACATAATGTTATCAAAAACAAAACTGTTATTCAATCATTACCTACTCGATAACACCGGTGTAGTTCTTATGTCATGGTTCGGTTTGCAAAAAAGCAAAGTTTTTACTTCAAGTTAGCTGCATAGCAGATATTTGGTCAGTTGTTAATAGCAGCGCGCGCGAGCGGACGCGAGTTTTCCCATTAAAATTTTTCAACAACGGTTTTGGTGTTTCGCCCGAGACGTTCCTTGTACGCCGTTCCCAGCTTGGAAGAAATCTTCTCACCACCAGCGGACCGAGTGAGTTCAGGCGCGCCCCGGTTGTGGAAATGGTGCGTAAACACCCCTTCCCCGACCTAATAGAAAATTTAACGTTTGCTGTGGGTTAGGTGAATGCAGAGCCCCTCAACTGAACAATTGGTAAGTCGTTTTTTATTTTTCTACTAATAATGGGATGCATGATAAAGGAATAAGGATGAACATGTCGCTCGCAAATTATTCCCACACTTTAAAAAAGAATAGTTTTTAAAAATTTTATCAACGTGGATATTCAAATGGTCGGTTGTTGGGAATGATTTGCAATAAAGATATGCATTTGTGTAGCGCTACACATAATTGGTGGTACGCATGGATTACTTACAATTGCAGGTATCAAATATGACATCAAAAATGTGGATAGTTAAAGAAGAAATACAACAGTCTTTATGATGTTTTAATTGGAATAGTAATTTAGCTTATAATGTAGCAGTTACAGTGAGGCGGTTATAATCCATACCCCAATAGCTCGACTAGTTGTTTCGTTATTTGCAACCGAATTTTACTGATTTACAATTCATTGTATTATCGAATTTTTTGCGTGGTAGTGTATTAACGCGAACGTTTGCAAGCCCTTTCTACAAAATAAATCAATGCTGAGGATTAGGTATAGGCAAAGCAGAAATGCTCCCCCCATAGTATCTGTAAAAGAGTCCATCAATCGGTTCCATTATCTTTTTTTTTATGTAAGTAGAAGTAGCTTTCAGCTCCATATTCGAATTAGTCGGTCCAAAATAAACTATCTATTATCTGCAAATTATTTTCATTACGTGCACAATTTACTGCATCAATGAAACGCTTTTGGATTCCAAAAATAGTTTTATATTTTTCTATCTGGACCTCTATTAATTGGTAGACCGTCTCTTCGCTCTTATGGGTATTTGTCAACCCTAAACCCTCCCTGCAAAGGAGGTCAAAGTTAGTTAAAGGTTAGGTGTAATCACTGCGGAAATGTTTTTCCAATGACTGTAAAAGAACCAACAAATCGGTTCCGTTATCATTTTCTGTGTAATGGGAATATCCTAACTCCAAATTCAAACTAATCGGCCCGAACTGCCCAATCGATTATCTACAATCCAGTTCTACACAGATAAATCACTGCGTTATCTAAACGCTTTTTGTATTTTGCAAGTTTTCTTGCATATCCCCTTCTGGACCTTTGTCAGTCGGGCGACCGTCTCTGTACGACCGGTACCACTTAGGTGGGAGTGTATCAACCCTGAACGTTCGTAATCCCTCTCTACAAAAGAGGTCGACGTTCGCTAAGGGTTAGGTATAAGCAGTGCAGTAGTACGGTCTCCTAGTGGACGTTAAAGAACCGGCTGATTGGTCCTGTTATCTTTTTCTACGTGGCTAGGAGCGTTCAGCTCCAAATTCGAATTAATCTGCCTGAACTGGCCAATCTAAAATGTATAACTCAATTCTACTACCCAAACAATTTTGAATATTTTCTCGTATCCCTCCATCTGGACGTCTGAGTTGGTCGACCTATTCCTCCATGACGGAGGTACCACTCGTGTGGAAGCGAATCGGTTCTTAAACATTATTAATTCCTCTCTGCAGAGGATGTCAAAGTTAGTTAAAGATTAGATGCAGAAGTGTTTTTCCAATGACTGTAAAAGAACCAACAAATCGGTTCCGTCATCATTTTCTGTGTAATGAGAATATCCTAACTCCAAATTCAAACTAATCGGCCCGAACTGCCCAATCGATTATCTACAATCCAGTTCTACACAGATAAATCACTGCGTTATCTAAACGCTTTTTGAATTTTGCAAGTTTTCTTGCATATCCCCCATCTGGACCTCTGTCAGTCGGGCGACCGTCTCTGCACGACCGGTACCACTTAGGTGGGAGTGTATCAACCCTGAACGTTCGTAATCCCTCTCTACAAAAGAGGTCGACGTTCGCTAAGGGTTAGGTATAAGCAGTGCAGTAGTACGGTCTCCTAGTGGACGTTAAAGAACCGGCTGATTGGTCCTGTTATCTTTTTCTACGTGGCTAGGAGCTTTCAGCTCCAAATTCCAATCAATCTCCTTAAACTAGTCGATCTAGTATATACAACCCAATTCTATTATGCGAATAATTCATGGCATTTGCAAAACACTTTTTAAATTCGAATGTTTCCTCGCATCTGGATCTCTATGAAGACCGTCTCTCCACAATAGGTACCACTGGCGTGGAAGCAAATTAGTTCTTAAACGTTATTAATTACTCCCTACAAAGAAGGTTAATGTTAGTTAAGGGTTAGGTATAAACAGTGCAAAAATTTTCAGTTCCGTTATCTTTTTCTATGTAATAAGTAGCTTCCATCTTCGTTCGGATCAGTCGGTCCAAACTGGCCGATTTCCTATCTACAACGCGCAGAGTGCACTGTATTAACAAAACTTTTTTTGGATTCCAAAAGCTGTTTCATATTCCCCTTCTAAATCTGTATCGGTGAAAATGAGTCGAGCCTAGCTAAGGATTATACATATGTAGCCGAGAAATTGTCTCTTAATATTAAAAAACCAACTATTCGGTCGCGTTATGTTTTTTTTTTATAATTTTTTAGGTTTCCCAGCTTCAAATTTTAATCAGCCCGATACGGCCGACCTACAACCTAATTTTAATACACGACTAATTCATATATACTAGCATTGTCGAAATGCTTTTTGGTTTTGAAAAGTATTTTTACATTCCCCCATCTAGCCGTCATTTTATCTAGACAGGTACCACTCGCTTAGGAGTGTGTCATTCCTAAACGTTTATAATTTGTGTACAAAGAAAGTTTATATTCGGTTATTATTAAAATAAACAGGGTAGTAATAGTCTCATAGGCATTAGATCGGTCTTGTAAATCTATTCTCCGTAATTAAGAGTTTTGAACACAGAGTTAGATTCAAATCATACACATACACATATACATTATAACTGCTTGATAACCACCCTACTACCTGTACTCTGATTCCTGTAATCCACCCCAATTTAGACTTTGATTGGTTAGTCGACCGTTGCCTCACGACAGGTACCACTTAGGTGGGAGTGTACCAGCCCTGAACATTTGTAATCCCTCTCTACAAAGGAGGTCGATGTTCTCAAGGGGTTAGGTATAAGCAGTGTTGAAACGGTTGCCTAGTGGCTATAAAGAACCGATCGATTGGTCTTATTTCCTTTCCAAAGTGCATTAGGCCTCCTGGGGATAGCACTTAAAAAAAAACGCACAAAATAAGCTGTACCTCCAGGGTTGTGTGGAAATCAGCTAATCCCGACATTAATATTTTCTTGTATTTTCAATAATTTTTTAAAGTTTTATTTAAGTATATTTATTCTTTGTAGATTAGGTATAAAATACACTAAGGTTCCATTACAGTCTGAATTTGGCTTGTCGTGCCTAGTGTAAAAAGTTTCCTAATGCTTTTATATTTTAATTATTATATTACGCACGCCGTCCGCATAGGCGATAAGTTAAACAAAATACTTTTTTAATTTATTAGATCTTCTTTTCATTTTTGTTTTTATTATATGCGACAGTAGGATGACAAACTCATATTTGTATAAAGTATTGTTCTGTATATAATGACTGATACGTATTTTAACAAACTAACGTATTATGCGTGTTATAAGCGTTATACGCTGTATCGTGGTGAAGGCCACATCTTTTTATTTAGCGTGACTTTAAACTTGATGGTATTGTTAAACACCTCGTGTATATCATATTCAGATTATTGATTTAATTGGGTAAGTACTATCAAATAAATGCCTTAAGACTACGTTTGTAGCCACTAGAAAGACATAAACGATTTTAGAAAGAAAAAGATTCAATTTATTGGTGCACCCTGTATTTGAATTTATACAAACTAATTTATGAGACGTGCTTTATTAGATACAGTATACAATATCAGTCTTATATATCTAGCTACCACCATTTCAAACACTCTGTGTATTATGGAGACAATTTGTTTGGTAGCATTTGGAAAGTCTTAGGAAATACACGAATAACTGCGATGCAAGTTGTAACACATTGATAACTAAGGTGTGAACGCTCTCAACTTCGTTTTTTCTACCTTTAACTCGCGAAGACTGGTGAAATTTAATTTTTTCTGGTCCAGTTGCCACTATGAAACAAACAAAAAAATTTATCTTTCGCCACCATACCAAAACAGGAAATCCAACAATCCGCAATTTTCCAAGGTATCGGCACACGAAGAGGATCTTTACGCATCAAGCCAGGTGTGGGAAATGCGGAGCAAATCGCCCAACAAAAAAGTGCATTAAAACAAAAGAAAGTCAACCTAAGTGTGTTTTATGTAGCGGTTCACATTTCTTCAACTATAAAAGGTGTCGAGTTAAAGAGGAGAAAATTTCCACCAGCACGTCCGAAAGCACCCACACCATAACCAAATTTTACCCGAGCACAACTGCTAATCAACAACGAAAGAAGACACACAATTGTATCAAACGGGCAGCAACCCCCTTCACCCCAAGGAGATACACATCAAATAGAGATCAATCAAGGAGATACATATCAAACATCGGGAAGTTAAAAAATATTATGATAAAACTAGCTGAGAATACCAAAACAATGTTTAACTTCTTCACAATCATCGTCGCTCAACAAAAATAATGAGACAAATACTCAATATTACAGAATGGAACGTTAATTGCTTGTCGAACCACATTCAAGAAATATAAACCTTTATTACCAATCATGAGTTGGATATAGTTCAAATCTCTGAAACCCATTTTACGACCAGAAGCTACACAAAATGATCTAAATACTAAACAATGTCTTGACATGTCTTCGGATCATTCTCCAATCGTAATGACTCTACGTTCATAAATAATTTGCACACAAAGACTTTAACAAAATAAAGGAAACTACTGTGGAATGTCTTATGGTAACAATATATAACATTATATACTAGATGAAATTGCAGTTACAAAAGCTAAAAAATTTATATTTTATTGATAAAGAATTTATAATATAATCCTTAGTCACATGAATATTTGATTAATAAATTATGTGGCATGTATATGTAAACATGAATTATATTAGCTTCAAACTGATGTTTGGATTTATTTTCTTAAATTAATTTATTTTAAATTTTTTTTTCGAGATCTCGAAAACCGCAAGAGATAGAGGGACGCGCTTTTCGAAATTCTTTAGTTAGATTCGATTCTACTAATACGACATTATTGGTGCGAGCGCACAATGATACCGGGTGCACCAAAAACGCGTTCCAAAAACACCCTGAAATTGTTTTCTCTGGCGAGCCGCTTACAGATGAGGATACCTCTGAGAGTTTTCGTGGATCTATAGACCTTTTGTGAAGTTTATCTCTGCAAAATTTAAAAATTTTTAAAAATTTGAAGAGCGTTTGAAGGCTTTATGAGGGTTGAAAAAAACCTTTTTTTGCAGGTATCGACTTGCCGTAAGGACCAAGTTGTAGAACTATAAAGTGGCTTCAAAAAACGCTTAATAAACCGTGTCCTTATTCTCCCCCTTTCTGCCCAAAAACGGCCCTAAATTTGGAAAAAAATAACTTTTTCGCTTATATCTCCGAAACGGCAAGAGATACAAAGACGGCTCCTTTACCAAGTTGTGGAGCCTAAAATTGGGCATTTTTCTGTATAAGACTTTTTCACGCAGGTTGTACGGGGGAACCCATATTTGGCATTTCCGGAACCGGAAGCGATACAAATTTTTTGCCTGCTCTAAAATTGAAAGCCGGTCTTAAAGCATATGTATATGGAAAATCACAATTCTACGATTATTCCTTCGGTCAGCATTCGCGAGTTAATTTCGGCCTTCCTGCCAAAAGCGCCGTCGTAGCAGACAGAAGAGAAATTTCGACGGTGCCCGCGATAATTTTGTTTGCGCGTCACCTAATTCCGTCTCGCTCTGACATATTGATGAAATATGCATTAACGTTATGTTGACATCACAAATATATAGCAAAAATCGTTCGTGCCTTTCCGTGCCGACCCCAGCGCCTCCGAAGGACAAATTCCGGCCTGGCGGCAGGCGCGACCGAGTATTATATTTCCGGAACCCCAAGCAATAGAAAATTTTCGTTTGAGAGCGGGTAATAAAGCACTCGTGTGCCAAAAATCACGTTCCTACGATTATTCGTTGCGTCAGTATTCGTGAGTCAAATTCCGCCTGGCCCGGGACGCTGCGGGCCCTGTCGCGGCGGCCGCCTGCCGAAGTCCGCGAGGAAGCAATTAACGTTTTGTAAATGCATCTTGCCTTCACCGGTAATACGAATTTAACTTTGTAAATATATATAATAAGTTGTTTCGAAAATAAAGAGAGAAAATTATAATAAATTAAATTTTTACTTGGCGACTTTTTAGCCTATAATTTTTTGTGTGGTTGGTAACTAATATTTTTTTAATGCATAATTATATACGGTTGGTAGATAAATATTAAAATGACATCTACAATGTTAGACAAACATTTACACTTCAAAAGTTTTCTTGTCAGAATCATTGATGAAAACGTTATAACTTTTTAACCTTTGGGCGCCCGAGGATGGCACTTAGTTTTTCGGATTCTACTCTTCAATCTGGGTCGAATGACACTAGTCTGAGATCTCTACGATGTATGCACCAGAAGTTTAACGATATACAATAACTACTAGTTAAAAAATACTTAAATAAAGTGACAGACGCCATTACTGCCCTATCAAATAATAGTAAGTTGCCACTTATCCAAATAATCGATTATTTTTTAAAAGCTTTTTCAATATCTGACCACACAATGAGGTTGTTCTAATATCTGAAAAGTACACTGATCCCTCCTATTAGAAGTAAAAGTAAAAAGTTGTACTTTTCCTCCATTAGAGAGATTTCAGGATGTGAAAAAATACAGTTCCCAATAAGTTACTTCACGTCAAATCCACAAAATAAAAACTGGGCTCAAAGCAGATTTGGCAACAGGAATCTGTTTGAATTTAATTTAATCATTGCTTTTGGTTCGTCCACAAAACCCTCCTTTGGATCCATAACAATTCAAAAACTCTTCTAAAAGGTTTCGACTTACCACAAATAAAGCCACTTATCCCTAAATTTGCTGATGGACTAATTGACTGAACAATCTTCCTAAATATTCTCAACTAAAGACTTAGTTAGACTGATCCGCTCCGATCCACTATAAACGTCGATGAAGCAAAAATGAAATACATGACGGCTATACAAGAGAGTATACAAGGGCCTACAACGCCGAAGAAACACATAAGTACTGGTTGGTACAATTGACTCCTGATCATATAATAAAACTAATCAAATAAAAATTAATACAGAAGAGAATGGCAAAAACTCAACTACCTTGCTATAAAACAATATATAACAAATTGAGCTAGACAGACTTAGAATAACAAGATACAATGTTTACCTTGAAAGAATATATGCCGAAGACTCCACCATGTGGCTGGCCACTAAAAGACTGATAAGAGAGTCTAACGCCATCTATCCGTTAGTTGTAAACAATGCAATCTACACCTTCTAACAGAAAAAATCAGAAAGGTTTTCATACCAAATCTAGTCACGACTCCATTCTCGCGACTCAAATAGCAAATGCTATACAGGGTGGTATCCAAAAGTAGTAGGACTGATTTAAAAAAAAAAAAAGTATTGAACATTTTGGTACATCGACTTAATACTCTTCAAAATAGGCCCCTTGGGCATCCACGCACTTCTGGTAGCGAGTCTTCCAGGTAGCGAAGACCTTCTGGAACTCGTCCTCCGGGATGCTGTTCAATTCCCGCGTCGTTGCCGCTTGGACTGCTTCCACCGAGTCGAAATGATGCCCCTTGAGCTGCCTCTTGATCCGAGGGAACAGGAAGAAGTCCGGCGGTGCCACATCAGGGCTTAAGGGGGAGGGGGGGGGATGAGGCAACGTGGAAACGCCGAATTTGGCCAGGAGATCCCTCACAATCCACGCGCCGTGGCACGGCGCGTTGTCATGGTAGAGCTTCCACTTCCCCATTAAGTCTGGTCACACGCGTGTGATCCGATTTCGCAGCCGTATGAGCACTTCCACGTAAAATCTTGCACTTACAGTCTGTCCAGGAGGTACAAACTCCTTATAGACAATGCCACGACGGTCACAAAATGCAATCAACATCGATTTCACCTTCGATTTCGACATTCTGGCCTTCTTTTTACGGGGTGATTGTGCGGTGTGCTACTCTTCGCTCTGACGTTTTGTTTCCGGGTCGTATTGGAAGACTCAGGTTTCATATCCGGTGATGACATTATCGAGAAAATGTTCGTCTTCTTCCAAACAGTTCAGTATTTCTTGGGAAATCTCAACACGCAGTTCTTTTTGCTCGTCACTCAACACTTTCGGCACCATTTTCGCGTACACTTTTCTCATCGACAAATCATCTGTGTCCCGTACGAAATATTCAGCTCATCACTAATTAATTTAATGCCCAACCGTCGGTCAGAGTTCAAAAGTTGCTTAACTTTCAGCACATTGTCGTCCGTTCGGAGGTTGACGGACGCCCGGCGCGTTGGTCGTCCCCGACGAGCTCCCTCCCCTCCTGAAACAACTTGTGCCACTCAAATATCGAGGAACGGCTCATGGTATCCTTCTTGTAGGCCTGCGTAAGCATGTCCTTGGTTTCGGTCGCTGATTTTCCAAGTTTGTAGCAAAACTTGATGGCGTACCGCTGCTCCAAATTTCGCTCCATCACAACAGGAGGTCACTAAAACAGTGGTCCACACTCAACTAACGCACGCAGGCGACTGCCGCAGGTCGAAACCTGTTCCCAAGGCTCCCCTCCATAACATCCGGCCTTGCAGACCCCCCTCCATCGCTCCGCGCGCGCGGAAAAAAAAACAGTCCTACTACTTCTGGATACAACCCTGTAAGTAACTTTCAAATGCAAGAGTTGAGAAATGGCTCCTGGATCTGCTCAAAAACTCGTGCTGCATATACAACGTCTTCCTAAGCGTACATTCCATGGACATGACCTTATAAGCAACAAAATATTAAAACAAAGTAAAAGCCTACCTAACTTCAATCTTCACCGGCTGTATGCGAATTGGATACTTTCCATTATCCTGACGAACTGCGAACATAATCCCAATCTACAAAACGGGGAAGGATTAGCGAGACCCTGATAGCTACAGACCCATTAGCTTATTATCCACCCTAGCCAAACTCACTCGTCCGGACTTTCTTCTAGAAAATGAAGTTATCCCGCCACAACCGCTCGAATTTAGTCCGGCATACTCAACCGCCCACCAACTTCTGAGAATTATGAAACTAACTGAGAAAGAGTATGAAGAAAAGATGCACATTTTCATAGTTACCTTACAAATTAAATATCACAATTGGATATTTTGTCGATAGTTGAACATTTCAAAGTAAACTTCAGTTGTATTAATAGAGGCCATAGAAATCAAAAAGTAGGTATGTCGTATTCACCCCCCCCCCTAACAAAGTTGTATAAAACGAAATGATGAGTCAATATTAAAACTGGAGCTTTTGCCCCACTGTTAATACAAAAACACTATGTCGCTACAACTGGATGAAGATTGTTAGCGTGTGTGTAAGTTAGTTTGAATAGACCCTTTTCCATGTGGTTTCGTCTTTAATTTTTTAATTGCTTCTTCTAGTTCTTCCATCGTTATTTGGGACGACATCCTTTTTCTATTTTTATTTCTGTTATCTATGGTCGTCTGCTGTCTCGGTCTTTGTTTACTTTTTTTTGTAGGCCCCGTTTCCGTTATTATTTTTTCTATTTTTTCTCTTTTATATTTGTGAAGATCCTTTCTAATTTCCCTTTTTGTTTAATTCACTGTATTTTATGGTGCTTTTTGCATTTGTTCGTCCTTTCAATTGTTCTCTTTTGCGAATTAGCTTCTTTGTATTTTCTGTTAATTTTTCTTCGTTTTTTATTTGTCGAATTATCATTCATTCAGTTTTAGTCTTTATGATTACGTTTTCTAAGCCTGCATACATTTGTTGTAATTCTAAATTGTGATATGCTGATAATCACAGCTGGTTCTATAAATTTTTCTTTTCTTATTATATTTTGATCAAGTGTTCCGTCGTATTTTCATATTTTGTCTAGTCTTACACTATTTTTTAGTAATATTAATGTTTCCTATACTTGCCTGTACTAGCCTGTGATCCGTACATAGTTCAAACTAATTCATTACTTCTGTTTTTGTTATAATTTGTTTGTTATTTGTTAAAATGTACTCTTTCTCATTTTTACATCTCTAGTTCGGTGCTCTCCAAGTCTTTCTTCTTCCTAGACGTGCCTTATAGACACTTTTATTACAAAATATACTAATTTATTTCCTCCTCTGTCTTTTTCTTTTCCCGCAGTCTCTCCATCTTTCAGCTTATGTGCTCCCACTTTACTATTAAAATCGTTCATATTTGATACATGCTTATTTTGAATTATTAATTAGCTCTTCCATTGCTTTATTCAGTGTTTCGTAAAAAATTTCCAGTTCCTCTTATGAAGCTGTTTTTGGATGCGTATACTTGAAATATTGTAAATTTTTGTTCTTTATTAAATCTTACGTGTAATGTTGCTATGTTATTCGAATAGCCTTTTATTTGTTCTATATACGTGGTTATTTTTCTGTTTATATAAAATCCTATTCCATATATTCTCTTCTTGCTTCTGCAATTCCTAGCACATCATAGTTAATTTTTTTTTAATACCTGTTCTAATTCAAATAGTTTTTCCTCGGACTTCAATGTTCTTACGTTTAATTTTAAAATTTTAGCTTCCTCTTTGGATTTAGTTTTATCTCGTATGTTTTGTCTAGTTTGTTATGTTTGTTTTGTGGTGTTATTTGAGAGTTTTTCTGATCCTATGCTCTCCTGGTGATCAGTCTTCTGGAGAGTACTAATTTAAAATTTTTTTTTCTAATATCTATGTCCTTGTGTGTTGTTTGTACAGGCATCTCGTGTCTACTTCTCTTTCTAGTTTTCCCTTTTTTACTGTTTTCTATTCGTTGAAGGTATATCATGATTTGAATGTTTTGATTACTATTTTTGTAAAAACGGAGTAATGAATGTTTGTGTCTACTTTTTCCTTTTCGATTTTTTCTTGCCCTTCTCGACTTGTTTCTTGTTTGTAATTTATTCTTCTATTAGGAGTTTGGGGACTACTATTATTAGAATAGAGCCTTATTATTTTAGTCTCGCTATCTCGTCCTTTATCTTCTTTTCTTATATTTATTTCGCTTTTTTTTGCTTTCCTCATTAACTTCAGTTTCTCCTTCCTTCTTCTCTGATTCTAATTCATACTCCACCTCTCTTTCTTGTCTTCGATTCTGTGAGTTATGATATTTAATTACTGCCCAATATCCTTAATTCCTTACTTCTCTTCATTTTAGTAGCGGAGTTTTCCTTTCCTTTGAAATAAGAAAGTAAAACCAATTACATCAATGTGCTTTTTTAATCAGTGAATGATTTCATTAATTGAATTATAAACAACGTGCAACTCGAGGTAAAATACCAGTAATTTTTACTCGTAATAAGTAGGTGAGAATTTAACGATCAGATACACTTTAAAGTACCTGTAATTTGCCTCGCGTGTTACTTGTCAAATGATGAAATTACGTCGCCCACCCCTTCACGTTCCGCAAGTGCACGGCATTTCCTTCAACACTCCGTCATACGGAATGGTTCGTTAACCGAACAAATTAGCCCATTTCTTTGCTTCATTAAGATACGTTTTGAATGCGACAAGGCGGCTGTTAACGCCCCACTCGCGGCGATATTTACAAACAGGCACTTCAACGTGCAATAATTAACAGCGCGAGCAGGCGAGCTTTCAGAAAAGGAGCAAGAACGTGGCTGCTACAAACTGCAGGGGCTGACGTGTGGTTTTCGCAAAGCATGCCGAAACGGCGATGAAATTCGGACGGCCTTCCCTCGGAGGCGAAATAAAACCGAACGGCATCGGTATTGGGAGTTAAAAATCGAATTTGCTTCAGCAATATAGAAGAGGATGCCGACGCTGTTCCCACTACTGGATATTTGATTCGCAAATCGGATTTCCTGGAGTGCGTCAAATTTGTAGATGGAAACTGAAAGATCGGCCTACAAATGGGGCTAAGGAGGAAGTCAATTTCGGGTTACAAATTTAATGAATTTTTCATCAAAATTCTGCTTCTGGGTAGGTAAATATATTAGAATCTTATTTTTACATTTTTTTCAAATTAATACGATGAGATATCATACATATTTACAACAGCATAATAAATTTGATTAAAAACTTAAAAATACCAGGGTTGCCGCCGTGTCGTCACGGTCGAGCGGCGAACGTAAGGAAACCCCCGCAGTGGTTACCGTGGGAAGCGAAATGAACGGGAGTCGCGCTCGTGGTCGTGTGAGATAAACCAAAGACGAGTCAAGCTCGCAGACTGGAACCCAATAATAGGGGTTGTAAAAAACTGGTTACGAGGTAGATCAAGAGCAAGAGAGAAGTAAAAATAGTAAGTAGTGGAAACAGGGCGGTAAGTGCTACAATATATTAACCTACACACTGGATATAGCAACTTCCGGTCTGATGTCATGAGAATCTGGAAACTAGTAGAGCACCAACACAAATGCATATTCTGCTGACGTACAATCCAGAGCAGACCAGGACCAGAACGGAGAGGGTCCTTTTATCATCAGACTTTTAGGAGTGGGCCCTTACGACATTGCAAATTTGTAATGAATGCGCAATTTAAGTTTTCATGATTTTCTCGAATCCTGTACTAAGGTGAATGCTAGAGCAGCTAAATTTACGGATATGGTAGATATAAGAAATTTGAGAATTGTTGAGGGAGAAGGTTAAAAAGCAAAAATAATGTATTATACATCAGCCAGTTTCTTAACATTTAATTTCTAATGTTCTTATCTTTTATTTAATAAATTGTATGGCAGATTGTGTGGCACAACCAGGGAGGAGGTATTCCGTTTATCCAAATCTTTGCGGACCGTGTTCACCGCGCCTTTATTAATGCGCAATTTCTCTGTCATTAATCGTAACTCTGTCGCGCTCGCGCGATCATATCTAGGGTTATACTTGCCGACTGCCAATCGGAACGTGACCCATTCTCAACCATTTCGTTTCTGTTGCGAAAAAGACACTTTCTGCTCACGGCTTCTGTCCCGTTTTCCACAATTTTTAGCGTAACTTAATGTTCACTCGTTATTCCCTTTGCACTGTGACTATACCTCACATCGACTGCCCACAGCAGGTTTACCATGAGAGTCACGCGTATTCCACAACAAGTGGCGCTTTAAAAGTGTCTCCGATATTCATGTGCATGTGCATTTGTAAATTGATAGAACCTTCTAGATAAATAATATAATTAACTAAAATCCTTATCTAGTAGCATATTCACGAAAACTTGCAGAATCAACAGTTCAACACACCGCATAATGCATTATCTAGATATAACGGCTTTAATCCTATATTTCATTTTAAATTGCCACTTCTTCCCCTTTCTTTCACTCAAAAGTAAAATATGATTTATACGAGTTTTTGCAATAGCCGTGGCAATTTTTCGGAGCAGATAAAGGCCCAAGAATAAAAACTTAGTGAGCTACATTTCCCGAGCTCGGCTCGATTAGAGCGATAAAAACAGTTTGATTAATATTTACAATTCAAACACGAAAAAAGCGGCATTAAGCTCAATCTGCCCGAAATTATTAGTGTATTACTTTTCGACGCAAAATTAAAATGAATTCGACTGTCATTATCGGCGCGTTCCGTTTGCCTCCCTTTATTTGTTTTCACATTGCCTTTGCGCGATTTTATTTGCCTTTTATGAGCTTGAATTATTTATAGTTTCGTTCGTCATAAAATGCTTCGCCGCGGCGGTTGTTTCTCTTTTATTGCGTTAAGTATTGATTGCATTATCGCCCAATTCCTTTCTTTCAGAATTAGCATACAAGAATTTTGTTGTTTATTTTGTTTAATAACTGTACAACTTGCTAACGCAATAATTTAAAGCGAAATGTGCACGTTTATCTTTTATGGCACATAAAGTTCCTTTAAAACGATCTCTTATTATTCCGGCAATAAAATATCTACGAGGGTTATTCAAATGTAAACGAGAATAAACCAATTTTCACTATTTTTCCGATATATTGTAAAATTGTTGTTAATGTCGCAGTGTTATACAGAGCCCATCAGAGAGGTATTACGTTTTTTAAAAAACTCTAACATATGTAGATATTTTGACCAAATTTAATTTTTTCCAAAGATTACATATATATGCTATTTAAGAAATTTTTCAATGTGAAAAATGTCCAGGCATTGTTGCAGGCGAGTGGAGAAATTGTCCGTACACCTTTCAAGTATAGCGCCTGGAATTAGTCGAATTTCACGAGTTATGGCTTCTAAAAGAGCTTCAAGAGTATGTGATTTTTCGATGTAAACCTGAGGTTTCACTTAGCCCCATACGAAATAGTCATACGGTGAATTCCACATCCCCGCGTAATGAAATCAGGCGCCCTGGAAAATGTTTTCTTTAAAAAGGACATGAATTCCCTTGAGTTATGGCAAGTAGCCCCATCCTGTTGAAACCAAACAATGTAGAGAACAACTCGATATCTTCTCAATTCAGGCAACATCGTAAAGGACCGCTGCAAGTTTACCTTTACAGTGCGCGTCCGTTTTCTAGAAAAAATTAAGGTCAAATTATGCCAAACCAGGCTATTCCGCAACAGAGTTACTCTCTCATTATTTGATGGACTACCCGTAGATTACTTTCTGGCCAATATCGGCAATTCTGTTTCCTTACAGCACCCGATAAGTAAAAAATGAGCCTCGTCACTCATTATCAGAATACACTTATTTTCCAAGGTTTCCAGCGTCGTTTCTGTACACGTAAACCGCCTTACTTAGTCATTCTCCTTCAGTTCTTGAACCACCATGATTTTGTGTAGGTCAAAGTGCAGAATTCGGTGAACTGACCTATCTGACATGCGCAAAGCGCGAGCGTGTTATATCTGTCAAATTATCGTATTCTAACGGTCTCATCACCTCCCTGAGCTGTTCCAGATCTCACAGTTCCTCTCTGCAGTTCTTAAGCGTATTAAGCAGTATTCTTGGGCGAGTTTCAAAATCTTCGATGTGTCAACAAAGGCGTCGTAAACAAAGACGCGGTTTTCAGGTGTCCACAGCTGCTGAAATGGCAACTAACAAAGAGTGTATATCAACAATTGCGCGTGCGCTGTCTCCTACCACCAATGTTGTTCTTTATGTTCACATAATTGTAATGAGGGCTACAACTTTGAAGTTAATTACACCAAACACCTAAAAACGACGAATAATAAAGAAGCCCTCGAATACTTGTGGTATCTTACATTTAAGTTTGCGTATTATAAGTGTGATAGGTTTATTGTGGCTACGGTGCTGTTAGTGCGAACAATAGAAAACAGATAGACGGTGTGAATAGAAAAAACAACATTATACCAGAATCAAAAAGATTTTCGGATCTTTATGTGAACACTAAATTAGCTACGTTTTTTTTTAATTTCATCATGTTGTTGTACTTGAGAGCAAAAGACTTGCTGGCCAAAAAATGTTTGACTTAAAATAAGTCAACGAATGTGATAATTAATTTTTACATGTACTTAGAAACATCACGCTAATTTTATTGTTGACTTTGCGGCACGAAGTTACTGAAGAAAGATCAGGGCTGCTTCAAATAGTAAATTTGGATGACAAGCCGAAATTTTTGACTTAATGATCGCAAGCAGAATGAAGGAATTTTTTATGTTTGTAATATAATTATTCCGTTAAAGCGCACTTGAATTACAGATATGCTTTAATTAAAGAATACATTGCTCTCTTAATCGGTAATTGTTTAGTATCTTTACTATCGCAGATATGATTACAGTACCCTTCGTTAGCATCCTTCGAAGTTAGAATCTTTAATGCTCTTGGAAAGCTCGTAAATTGTTTAAAAATCATTTTGGGATAAACTTCTTCTATTTTTACACCCTTTCAAGCTGGTATTACAACATACGACAATTTGGTAGGCGCTGCGAGGTGCGGAAACGCCCGCAGGCGTACCCCAGCCGCCTGATAGATTGCCATCTGTCAAATTACGTTGAAAAACGTGCAGCAGTTGTAAAGGTAGATGTAAAGGTCCTGAACCTGTGTTATAGTCGGAACAAAGGGTGCAGGGATTCCAGACGAGGTAGAAGATGGAATGCGCCTTTGAGTGATAAAGAACATTTCCGTACTACAACAATTTCTATAAAATAACGGCTTCAAGTGCATGCAATTACCAAACAATACACAAACAAGGAGTCAAATAGTCGTTCAGTTTTGAACGTCCTCTGTGCGTAAGTTAATTTGTGATATTCATTAAAATCACATTCTGCATAAAATTTGAAAGTTTTTATGAAATACTGAGAATCTAAGCCGCAAAGAAAACCTTTCTAAAATTATTTTGGTCTAAATCGCAATTTTAAGTGGCAAAATAAAAAAAATTGAACTGCTAACCATACATGTTGCACACGGCACTAATGCGGCTTACGAAGTAACCTAAATGTTTTAAAAATAACACATTTATTTTCATTTTAATTTTAATTTCAAAACAAATACGCGAAAAAGAAAAAATTAAACAAAGCATTTGGTATACTTTGTTAAGAGAAATAAGCCATATACAAGGCTATCTTTCTGACTGATCTGATCCTATGTTGATGACATTTTTATACAAAAAAAGCCGTGGTAGCCTTAAAACTATCTGTGCACATATTGCTCTATTTGATTATTGCTGTCAAACCACTGCCATCCTAAGGCATGTTTAAAGGGATCAAATAAATGGTAGGATTCAAGTCAAAGCTGACGTTAATTGTACTCTACTCTGTTTTTATGAAAATTGCCATACTGAGAAAAAATGATTACACATATAAAGGATTCATCCATCAATATTTACATTTATTCAATTATGTATGGCCCCACCTCGGACTCTCGTGACCGCCTTCAATCTTCTTGACATCGTGTCAAACAATGAACGAATACCATTCATTACACAGAGGTTATAATTTTTTAGGTTATGATTTTTAGGATTATAGGTTATTGATATTAAGGTATAAAGGTATAGTGTTATAGGGTTTAGATAGGTTTTAGGATTGATATGGTTGGGATTCACTATTTTTGGTCATTGTAGGAGGTTAGGAGAAAACGCTGACGTGATGGAGCAAAATGGGTTGCGGATTCGGTTTTAGTGACCCAAAAAACATATACACTTGGTCTGGTCGGAGGAACCTTTCATCGATTTTTTTTGTGGTCCTGTGTTATTGACATGCTTCCATAATTCGGCCAGATTTCTAGGAGGTCGTTAATACCGCTGCACCCTTCGTGCAATAATATTCTAAACTTTTCGGTCTGTGAAAGGTAAGGTAATCGGGCCAGCCATGGAAGAGTTTCTACTCTGTTTTGTTGAAAGAAGTTTAATGTGTTTCGTGCCACATGTGGTCGAAAGTTATCTTGTTGAAAGACTGCTTGGACACTTTATGAATAAAAGAAAATACTACGGGCTGTAAGATCGCATCGATGTAGTTCTGACTAGTAATGTTACCTCTAACTTTGACTACAGGTAATCTGCTATTATATCTAATAAACCCCCATATCATAATAGTCATAATTGGCGTTGTATGCCTTATCAATGCAGTCTTCTTGCTTCCTTTCTTCGCATATATGATTCATTAATATCCGACCATCAGAAAAGACGATGGTATACCATTGGCACACTAATAGTTGCACATTCTAATCTTCGTTTCTGGTGCAGAAAGAACGTCGTGCTTAGTGCTATTGTAATGACGTAGAACAGAGGAGGTAGACAATGTGTGTCAGGCTACCAGTTGTTTGGCTAACTTTTTTTATAGAGACGCTAACTTGTTGAATGTACCCTTTGGCAACGATGAGACATTATATATTATACGTTACTTTTCCCCAGACCTCATGTCTAAGATACGATATAACCAGGTCTCGGAAAAACATAAAAAATAATTTTCAAAATTTAATCCTTTTCTGATTATAGTATGTCTAATTTAATATAAAAGTAGCAATGCAGTGTAATTTTTAGCCACCCCGACTTTCCTCAATAAATTCGTGAATTCCACCTGGCTTCTCAATAACGTGTCTCTACCGAAGTGTTAATGTATTGTGGACTGAATATTAGTAACACTAGATAGTGGATGTTCAAGCATTACGATTCTTACTGATGAGACTATGTAGAAGAACAATAATCCATGTCGTGGCCGTGTTCGGGTGTCACCTTACAGACAGTGTAGAACTAACTCTGTATTATGCAAAAATTTTAGAAAAATATTGTTCTTCTTTATTCTATCAGTCTTCTAAAGAGTGTACAACCCATTTCACTTATCTTGTAAGTTTGTATTTCACTACTCTTTAAATAAATATTTACTATTACCATAAAATAATGCAACGCATTACCTTAGACGATCTTGACAACTTTTTCAACGAAACTTCTTTTCAATCGCACCTTGCGCCCAGTAGGCATTTTTAAAGAAAATATTAAGCAGCAGTAAAAACAACAAGCTGAAGTTATTTCGGCTTTCTAACGCTTTCCTGGAACAAGTTAAAAATGGCTGCCGATAAACTCGAGTCAGTTCATGTCCCTCGAGTGGATTTTAGAACCCAGCGAAAAATACGTCATTTGGAAAAAGAAACAAAAATATCTTAGCTACAAAAATAAGTAGATGATTTGGCGAAACATACGAAAATATATTTTATGAACTATAAAGAGTTTTCTTTCCTGCTAATGTTACATTCGGACAGCAACCGAGATACAATGTATTTTGAGAGATCCTGTTTTATTATGCAAAAGTAGTTTTCAAGTCAAATTACTATCAAAAAACTAATTTAAAGTTTTCCAAGTAATAAATATTTCTTACAAGAAAATTATAAATTTGATGATTGTAAAGCTGGACAATCAGCTAAATAGTTTTTAAGGAGCATAGCAATGCAATTTTAATTAGAAATTATCTTCAAACTTTTCTTTATGGCATGGAGATAATTGTTAAAAAAAGTATACAAGTGTAAAATTGTAAAAAAGACAAAAGACAAAGGTAAGTGCTACGTATTTATTACGCATATAATATTACGTCGCTAGCAGTTCAAAATGTTTTGAATATACAGTTTCAACATAACAATAATCTGTTACTTCCCACATTCAAATGCAATTTTATGGTACTTAACACAAACTGTTTATGCTTTGCGTTATAAACAGATCGTATAACCGCGATTATATCATCCGTACGTCTCTTTTAGATCTGGCTGAACAATTTTCTCACTTTATTTATTTTTTTAACTACTAAGGGATGGAAGTCTTAAATTTCTGTTTATGTTCAAAGCACAGATTACGAGTTTTCTATAAATAATAATTATTGAGCCAATGTTATACTTCCTCATTAATCTCCTTTTAATTAGTTCTCGTCATTTCTGTAACTATTTAAAGCTGCAGCAGCGAGTTAAAATTGCTTGGCTGTTTCCTATGCCATTTCCGATAATTGCGACTTCAAGCATGTAACTCGATTATCAATGGAGCCCGATTTGATTATAAAATTCCATCTAGTGCAACTCGTCCCTCTCTTGATTAAATAAACTACTGCGGTTGCCTTATAAATGATATAAAAAGCAGCAGATAAAAGTTTTTGTTTTAATATAATTAATATTAAGTCGTCGCATAATTTCTGTGGTATTTTATATCAATATTTTTAACATTTCTCCAGAACAGCGAATTAGGAAATATAGGAGGACATGAAGAAGAAACCTTGAACAAGAATAGTAAGAAGATAATGGATTTTTATCAAACGAATGAACTATTAATAGGCAATACATTCGCGGGTCAGAATATTGATGAAAAGACAAAAAAAGTATTGCAAGAAACTGAATTGAATATATACATAACAAATAATAGATGTTTTTGGGCCAGTAAAAACAATGACAGGGGTAAAAAAAAGAAATTTAACAAAACAATAGAAGAACAAGAAGAAAACAATGAATAGAAGGAGGAAGAATCACATATAAAAAACAAAGCAGAGAAGAAGTAAGAGAAGCGATAAAAAACATAAAAACAGGCAGAGCAGAAAGAGAAGACGAAATAGAACTAGAAATGATTAAATACCTAGGAGAAAAAGGTTGAGGCTGACTCTGGAGAATATGCAGAAAAGCGCGAGAAACAAGAGTAGTATCAACGAATTGAAAAGAAAATCTACTAGTACCTATGTACAAGAAAGAAGAACAAGTAAAATGTGTTAACTACAAAACTATATGCCTATCATCGATAAGCTTTAAGATCTACACAAAAATAATATAAAAAAGAGTAAGACAATTCATAGAACAGAAGATAGAAGAGTATCAAGCAGAATTCAAACAACAGTTAAACGATAATATTTGAATAATAAGAAACCTTAGTGAATAGCAAATAACTTATTTTATTGTTTATAGACCTCAAAACAGCGTTCAACTCAATAGAAGGAGATAGTGTGAAAAAGCCTAAAAGAAACTAATATCCCGAAAATACTCATACAAATAATATGAAGCACTTACAATAAAGTCAAAGGTTTCCTGAGCAAAAGGAATCAAGCAGTAGAATAGCCTCAAGCCACTCCTAATAGTAATAAATAATCCGATTAACGACACTAGGAAAAGTATAAAAAATCTTCAGACAACAATAGGATACCGAAGACTCTGTGCTAATAGCGGACTCAAAAAAGAATATGGAGAAGTAAATGAACATTGAATTGTTGAAAATGGAAATAAATATACAGAAAAGGAAAAATGGTGATAAATAAAAAGCAGCTAGATAAAACAAAAATAAAATGTAAGAATACAACATTTGAAAAAGTAATAAACTATGAATAAAATAAAATAAATAAATAACAAGCAGAGCGAGAAAATCAATTAAACTCCCCTATGTACTAAATGCAATACTAGGAAAAACGAAATCCACAATGTTATAACCATCCCAACACTGTTATACGCAAGCGAAAACTGGATAACTGGATATAGCAGAAGAAACACGTAGAAAAGATCGAGGAAATGGAGATGAAATACCAAAGAAAAATTTCGGGTACATGACTAGAATGAATCCAAACATATTGATCAGTTGGGCTTGGGAAACAAAAATGTACAAGAAAAGAAAAAAAAAGGTCAAGGAAAGTATGATTACAACAAATGGTAGAAATGGTAAACAAAAGGGGCAAAACAAATAAAAGAGGTGAAGAAAATGGCATTAACTAGAAAGCCCTGGAAGAAATAAGTAGATGGATAGAAAGAACATAACCCAAAGCGACACCCAAAAGGGTACAAGTAAGAAGTGGAGGAAGAAGAACATTTTGCCGTAATCGCTAAACTGATTCAAGTAGAACTTTTGTTTAATTATTTGTTTATTATTGAATGTACTTTAATAATACTGCTCTGATTGAGGTCTGACTCTAGAAGACAGGGACCGCTAATTTACTTTAATTCTACTAAGTTTTATATAAATGAATTTTCAATGTCTATTAATTTTCCAAATCTATCTCGACGACTCAGTATACATAGGATTGACAGTTTTGCAAAGGTCATGATAGAAATCGCTTCTTAAAGTTTTATTATACAGGCCCATCTCTCTACCGCCTATTGCTTCAAAACTTTATAAGAAACTATTGCTAAAAAGGTTAAAACCAATAATAGAAAAGAAAGATTTGATCCCTTCCCACCAATTTGGTTTCGAAGAGAGTCACTCGACCACTGATTAAAAAGTTCATAAATCATAGACATAAATGATAAGTCATTAGAAGAAAAAATCTGCGTTATTATATCTTCACTGGATTTTAACAAAATAGGACATGAAGATTTGTTCTATAAGAACCGTCTAGTGAGACCTTTAAAATTCTGTCTATCTGAAAGATATTCCAAAATAACACAAATGAATTAAAAGGAATTAAGGTAGATGTACCCAAAGGAAGTGCACTAGGTTCCGTACTATATCTGCTGTGCGCCAGTGATATCCTTAACTTTGAGCAACCAGAAAACTAAACATCTATATATATATACACTAAATTATGCCCAGATTCCCTATGCTAACTCAGAAAAGTATCTGAGTATGACTTTTGATGTTGGAAAATCCATGCGAGAAAGAAACTGGAAGAACTTGACATTAGATACAAAAAAATGTATTGATTAGTTGGACGAAATACAAGCAGATAATGAAACCCGTGTAGAAATATGGCATTAAACTTTGGAGATGTGCCAGTAAAAGCACATACAGTTTAGTTATACGACAATTCCAGAATAAAGTGCTAAGGAAGATCGTCGAAACAGGGGATCCTATTGACAAGACCATTTTCATATTTGCTAGTCGCTATGAACAGGGGCTACTCCACCATGTAAATTCCAAGACCATTCAGCTCTTTGACAATGCTCAGAATAGAAGACTCAAGAGAACCGAACATTTTGAGTTGGCTCAGTGAATGTGTAAGTACAAGGCAGAATAATTTAAGAATTTTATTTATTATCAATCGATAAAGTAATGAGTAAATAGTGTGACAGAGTTGCTGTGTCATAAGTTAGGCTGATGGGTCTCCAGAATTCACTCAACGAGGTCTTCGGACCACTGCCTATTTGCATGTTGGTGATTGTAGAGATCAGCTATGAGTGGTTTTAAAGCACGGTATCGGCAGGGTCTGATTGGTGATGAACCATTAGGCATTGACTAGAATACGCAGCGTCGTCAATTAAAAGGACTGCAAGATCTTGGTGTTTGAGGGATTAAGATAACTTTATGCAGTAGCAGTTTGTTTTCTATAGTCAATTGCGCTTTGCGTCCGATTATCCAGTACATATTTTTTGTTTTTAGGTTGAGTTGTTGTCGTTTGGCTTTCCAGGTCAGCCTTTGATCGAAGTGGAATCCTAGGTATTTCACCTCGGTTTTTATTGGAATAAGTTGGTTATAAATAGGAACTTATGGATAGATAGTAAATTTTGTGGTAAATGTAATTTACGTGAATTTATCACGATTTACTTTCATTCTCCAACGTTTTGGTCAGGTTTGTAGGTGTAGCTAAGGCTTTTCAGATGCGCTGTCGGAGTTAGAATCTCAGGACATTATGGCAGTATCATTTGCAAAGGTAGCGATTACGGTAGTGTTTGTAGTTAGAACGTCTACAATATAGAGGAAATACAGGAGCGGTTCAAGAACACTGCCTCGAGGAACACCAGAGTTAGTAGAATGCTAACCTGATAATGAGTTCTCTACTTGGACTTGGAAGTGACTATCAGTTAGGTAAGATTTTAGAAAAAGGTACATTTGATGGGATAGCTTTCTAGAATACTAAAGTACACATTTTCCCCTTCAAGATTACCTTTGATATAATTCACTATTGTGTAAAATTGCAAGATGAAATTTGATTGAGTAAGACCTTAATTTTGAATTTCAGTAGTAATAAATTAAGTTAGATAAAAATGATTCAATGATCATAAATTGATTAGATTATATTGTAAAATTAATAAAAAAAATTTCCTCAATTTTCAGCAAGAAGACACAATACTTCGACTTCATAAAACAACTGTTCTACTTTTTCTGCTTTGGCTTCTTGTAATGCCCCATAGATATTAAGGACGTTTTCAGAGCGGTTCAAAGTAGTCATCAATATTAATCCCTGCATTATTAGTAGAAATATTAAAGGAAAAAGTCTATTTAAGGAAACTAGACGGTGAATTGTACCGGTAATTGGCCTCTATGATTTTTTCAGGAAGTGTTTACAAACAAAATAAGGTTGTCGAAGAGATTTTGGCCGGTTCAAAATTCAAATTTTTATACATCATTTGCGTGACATTTGCTGCGTCACCCTAGGCACTGAATAAAAACAAAATTGCTATGATTATTGGTAATTTATAAAAAAATACAATTTCAGTTAGTTAAGCACTTGAAAGCAATATCGTAGCTTACAAAAGATCCAAATGGCAAATAAAATAAGTTAAATTAATGTTTAAATACATATTCATATGTTGGATAACTTCATAAAAATTATGAATTACAAATGCTTGCGTATTCGGCGAAATGCCCTCTGTAAATATGAAATAACTACCTTAACGACAGAGGAAAATATTTATTCGAGGCGACCTATATTTCCCAAGCGCTGCGCGCGAGTTGTTATCCGGGTAAAGCCCGAGGCCCGGAGTCCGGACTTTGTATGCTCGGCGGCTCCGATTTCGTTACTTTTAATACGCCCACGCCGCTTCCACGGCAACTTTCGTTCTCGGGGTCCTAAAACGAAGTTTGGGCGTTTTGCCGCGCTCATTAATTTCTTTCCCTCGCGATAATAGATGTGTAAAGCCCAATTTTGTTTTAGGGGCCCATTTCATGCGGTGCTCTACCAAGCGGCGCAAGAAGCGCCCCAGAACGTCTCTGCTAATCTAAGACCAAATTCTTGGTTGAAACTTCCCTTCCGTTTGGTTATTAGTTAGTTACCGAGTTTCGTAATTCTAATTTGCGTATTTATTGGGAATTTAATTAAATTAAAGGATGGTGTTGGGAAACCGTTACTTAACGAGTAAAATTCGCCCACACATATGTCGGTTACAATTGTTGTTTATGCAAAGGGCCCTTTCAGAATCCGCCCGATTGCAGAGAAAGCCAGAAATAGGCCAAGGACACTAATTTCGTAGTATCAGCTTTTGGACCAAATTCAAAATTTAATCTCATTATCCCTCAAGTGTAACATTTATTCAGGACTTTATCACAGCAAAGCTTGATATGCAAAGCGTAGCGTGATATATGTAACTAGATATAGGCCACCGGAAGCTTTGGTATATATGGTAGCATCAAAATACATATGCAATAGTTATGATATACGATAAATAAAGCTTGCTGTATTAAATTGACAATAGACAAGGATAGACAATAGGTACTTAAAAGATGAATTCTTAGTGATATTGCTATTATCGGTCTAAAATAATAAATTTATGACAAATTCACATTTATTGAACAAACGACTAAATTATTTAAAACAACTTAAAATGATTGATGAGGATAAATTAAAATTAGAGTAAACTGAAGCTGTTCAAAATGGCCTCCTCCAATTTCTAAACATAAAGCAATGAGACGAAGAATCCAATCCTACCGTAAATGCATCTCTGATATTGGGCCCGGGGACCTAGGGATGTGGAAAACCACTACACAATTTTAAAAACTTCTCAAGATATACCTACACTTAAATCAGTTGATGATACCTTCTACACAGACGACGAAAAAGCCACAGTACTTACCTGGAAGGGACCTTCACACCGACAATCTTTTGCACCTCCAGACAAGTGGCACATATAACGAACTACATCGAAACCCCACCCTACCAGCACCGACTATAACAATCCATATCTCCAAATGAACTAGCCGAACTTATAAAAACGCTACCCAAACGTAAATCGCCCGGCTACGACCTTATACTTTACCTAGTCCTCCAACAACTAACTAGAAAATGCCTCTCATACCTAGCAACTCCGATAAAGGCATGCTTGCGAATAGGCTATTTTTCTCAAAGCTGGAAGCACATATACGTACTCATGTTTGCCAAACCTAGGAAGAACAAAGAACATATGACAAGCTACCGGCCTATTAGCCTACTAACCGCCCTCTCCAAGATTCTTAATAAAATCATATACACACGCCTAACCAAAGTCACTACTACACTCCACATTCTTCCATCCTACCAATTTGTATTTAGAAAAGGGCACTCGACCTGTCACCAACTACAACAAATCAGCGAACCCCGAGCCTTCGATAAGGCTTGGGTAGAAGGTCTAAAAAAGAAACTTCTAGATTACGAAACACCATGTTACATCCTAGCTATCTTTTTCTCCTTGGAAAATAGAACCTTCGCCTTCAAAATCAACGCAACAATCTCTGAAACAAAACATATACGAGAGGCAATTCCCCAAGCCAGCATCCTAGGCTCACTTTTTTGAAATATATGAACCTCCGACAATCCAAAAATCCCCGCGACAATAGCAACGTTTGCCGATGACACAACTAGTTATTGTAACAGAAAATATAAACCTAGAAATAGCTATTTATCAATTGCAAAACGCAACTGACAAATTAAACAAATGGCTCAAAGATTGGAATATACAAATCAACTCATCTAAATGCCATGCAAAATCTTTACTCTACGGAGAATTGCCAACCCGCTCTCCTTTAACATCGATGGAATTGTGATACCCTGAAACCCCAGAGACCCTGCAATCAAATATCTCGGAGTGCACTTAGACATAAGGCTGAACTGGAGTTACCATATCAACCAAATGCTACAATAGACTACGACACCTCTATCCTAATGTCAATCGCAAAACCCCGTTCCGACCTGAATGTACCATCCTCCTATATAAATTCCTACTACGACCCCTAAGCGCTTTACGCCTCCCTAGTCTGGAGCAACACAACCAAAACAAATATCTTAAAACTCCAAAGATTCCAAAACAAGGTCCTGCAAATTGCAGCGAATGCCCCATGGTTCATCCGCAACGCATAGTTGCACTAGGTGTGTCTCACCAATCCAAAACTGTATAGTCACAAGTATCACTTGATATCGACAAATGTGAAGGTACAATGCACTACAATTTTGGTCACCGTAATAGCCATCGAAGACTGAACAGACAGCTTCCCCAAGATATTACTTCAGATGAAGAAAATTAACTAAGATCAACAACCTTTATAAACCCCTATTATTAGCCTCCATAAGACAAAGCCAGTTAATTGTTAACTTTAATTTAAACCCAGATAATGTAAATGTATTATAATCATAGTTAACTTATTTTAAAACTGTGGTCTATCAAATGATATAAATAAAAAAAATTAACTTTTACTTTGGCCTGTAGCAGCTGAAATTCGTCTTACATTGGTTCGAGAATCCTTAATTTCCCTCACTACTCCTACAGACACTCTTCTACGAATATCTGTATCACTTGTTCTGCTTATAAACGTCCCATTTTCCCGGAAAGAAAGAAAAACGCATAAAATTGGTTTATAACAACTTCTGCTGCAATAGGCGTACAGGAAAACCAAGTCGGCCTATTCGGCGATTAAAAACTAACACGGTATTTTAGAAAATTAATTAAAAAAGTCAAACCAAATTAATTCAAAAACAAACCAAAATTAAATTGTCTCTTCGTATCACATTTGTCATTTTCATTGATGACAGACAATGTTTTGACAATAAAAATCAAACTAAATATCCTTGATAACCATAGTATTAGGTAAAATGATAAAAAAAGAGAAGCTAGAATGACCAAACGCCCACAAAGAGCCCTTACTTGATTCATAGATATCTCAAAAACAGTTGAAATTTCGACCCATCTTTATTGAAACTTTTTTCAAAGAAATACACAAAGTTTTGGATCATCCTCTGGAGACACCCTGTAGTATACTAATAAAACTTTGTACCTACGTTGTCCTTGCAGCACAGCTGACGCTGAATATAAAAAGACATGAATAAAAAGAGGCGAAATATAATACGCTGCCGACGCGCACTTCCCTTGATTTTATTGAGTGTCTAGTGTGAAAATATTCTGCCTAAAAAATTCATCCAGGCTTAGCGCCGAGGAGAGAAAAACTGCCGACACGCGACGCGATTACGGACTTTTTAAAGAGCAGCGAGTAGCAGCTAGAATTTGAAGCTGCAGATCTTTTTCCAGAAACGTTCCCTTCAGAATGATTAATGGAACAATTACTTCTAGAATTTGGAAATTTGCGGCGCCGTAACACAAATTTCATCAAAACTCGGGCGGTGCGCGCCTACCTGCCTCAAAATTTATGAATTAATAAGTTCGCCTAGGCCAAAAAAAAATTTATTCATGAGCCGAATTTGGAATGCTGCACAATTATGGTAGAAAATTGTTGATGGAAAGTCTATTTGAGAACGTTTCCGCAACGGCCATTTGTTTAGAAATTTTATTTATGATTCATGGGCGCATTAAAGCTGCCGTGGAAGGTATTTATAGCTGGAAATGTCTACGTTTTGTGTTTTATTCACAGCACTCCTTTCATCCAGCTAAACCTTTTACTCCGATGAATTTTTAAAGGACAATAAAACAATAATTCGGCGAATTTTACGTATTTCGCCAGTAATGCTAAAAGCATCAGACAATTAATATTGCGAAAGAGCATTACATCACATACTAATTAAACTAACAGCCATAATTGAACCCAACCTAGATAAAACCTTTACAGTTAATTAAAAGTGAACATTGGCATTTCAACTGTTATTTCAGTGTAAAATATATTTCTGTTTCATATATAAAGTTAATGATAACAAAGTCAATTATAATAATAATGAGGCTCTAATACCATGCGTGGGAGCACGGCCTGTGAACTGAGAGATTAAGGCTCGCCCTTGCTTCCCGGTTGTTGCGCACCATCTCTGATGCGAAGCGATGTGGCAAGACCACAGGCATACGTCTCAACAAAAAAACAGTTTTCTCAATTCGATCTCCACATACAAATTCATTATGAATTAGTATACAAGTGTTGCTCGTGCCCAGCCAGCCCATAATTGCGTAATACTGTGGCACTTATCTTATTATAGTCAAACGACATCTATACAAAACACTTGCTCCTAAGCAAATTGATCCAAACGATCATATATAATGTGTTCCACAAAGTTACCGAATATTCGCATACAGCAAGCGTCAACAAAGAATTTACATCCAAGGTATAAACTATTGCAAATATCGAATACGCCTTTTGTAACTTTAAACATATCCCCATAAAATCATTTGCTTTCCCAAGCACCAAAACAAATTCAGTACTCTAAGATAATATGAGGAAATGAAAACATCAAATAACCGGCTTAATTTTACAAACCCTTAAGTAAAATCGGGTCAGATAAAAAGCAGAATGCAACTGCAAATAACATTCCCATACGACCACTGTTTTTTTCTGCTGTAATGTCTTTTATACAACTTTTGAAACCACTAGCAAAAACGAGTACGATGTGAAAATACTAAATAAAGACGAAGTCAAAGTATGGGGAAATCCTAGGAAATAGAATATCTCATACGTACCAGAAAAAAAGAAGAGTCCTCTGAAACATGCTGACCTAAAAGATTTAAAACAATAACTCAAAATGAAAGAACATATAATTATTAAAAAGGCCAATATTGGACAGCGAGAAACCGAAAAACCATTACCTTTATTCTTTGGCGAAGGTATTCATAAAATAGATTAGCAAATTCATTAGTCAGATTCGAGTTACAGGTGCTAAAGCTCCAAATACCCCAATACGCAAACTGACAAAGTTTTGAACAAACCAAAACTTTCGCAACAACAGCCCAAGATGTGTAAATCTCAATGGCAACGCAAAATAAGAAATAATAAAGTCGCTTGTGTTAAATGCAAGGGTAAATATCCTTTGAATCATAGGATTGTTTAGTTTGCAAAGAACTATAGTTCAAGACTAGAAAATCCAGCCAGCTACGCTTGACTACTATAGAGAATACAAGTGTTACGAACTTTCTGTAGCAATCGTTACTATTGATGCCCTTCAACGATTGTGCCAGTCACGAATTCCGTCTCACTCTGGTGCATCGCCGTAGTGGGCGTTGACGTTATGTTGAAATATATAGCAACGATCGTTCGTGTATTTCCGCGTGGCTTCCAACGCGTTACTCTAGCAACCAGTGCTTCTCACACGACCGGGTACCGGGGACCTCCGCATTGTGCTTTAAAGATATTTGATTTGATTGGATGTTTCCATCACTGAGAATCAAACAAGCCAATCAATCATCAGCATAAACAGAAAATAGTACTTATGCCCAAATAGAGCGAAAGAATGCTAATTAAGAACCACAACAATCCACCGTACCTCTTCTCTCCAGGGTGTATTATTGCCGAAGATTAAGATGTTACCCAGGTCATCGCGGCAACTGATTACCTTTCTCTCACCTATTGCACCATTCTTCGACCTCATCCGGCTTTTCCTGGAGACGCTAAGTACCAGGGAGGCCCACAGCGAGCTTGACTATACCGATATGTAATCTGCAAATTGGGACATCGTTGTGGAGAGCGTCATTTGGATGTCCCGCGCGTACAAATTGAAGAGGACGGGAGACGCCTGTTCGAAGACGCCTCTCCGATGATTTTATGTCGCCAAACGGATCAGTTATGCCATTGGCAGCGGGATGGACTTTGAAGCCACCTTGTCAAACGCCTTGGGCACATCAAAGAAGACTGCGATGATGTAGTGCTTCTTGTTGCAGCCTTCTGTGATTTGCTCCATTATCCGAAGTTGGTGAATGGTAAAGTCGTCGGAGCGGAACCCAAACCAGCTGTTCGATAGTAGCTCGAGTTCTTCGACTGCTGTCCTCAGGGGGTGGTGAATAATGTGCTTTACCAGTTTTCCCAGTGTTCGAACAAAACTGATGGGGTGATAGTTCTGGGGAAACGTGTCTGGCTTTCCGAGCTTGAGGAAATATTACGGCGTGTGTTATCTTCCATTGGTTTGGGAAGTGATGGCTTAGGCCTAAGAAAGGGTTGGTGATGGCAGGCTACAAAGACAATACCCCACTGCAACCCATTGACAGTACTTAACGCAGTGATGTCAACAACGGCCTCCACCCTCATCGTTACCACACGCCCATGAGTATAAAAGCCAAAGCACCAAAACACCGACGCATTTATTTGATTTGATAGTATTACAGTATAATAGTCATTTCTGAAGAAAATGTTTTTGACTAAACGTGACATTAACAGCCAATATCACCAAATCTGATAGATCCTGAATGTTTAAAAGTCTTGGAGAAAACTAAAAAGATTTACTTCCCTGATATGATAATTTTGTTATGTTCCTACAAATTTATTTCATTTGCAAATAAACTGAGCTATTAAGAAACCTCTTGAACATTTAAATTTGAATTAGCCTATAAAATACTCCGCCATTTTATTCAATTTTAATTTGAGAATTAATTTTCGAAGCTTTCATTCACTTTTTAACCCTTGTAATGAATATGTACCACCCTCCTATTGTTTCATGCAAATTAAATTCAACATAACATACGAAATCGCAAACCTAATAGTAAACGCAGTATGTAACAATATGTATGCATAGCAATTGGGTGAAATGCGGTTTCCCAAAATTAATTTTGTTTTGTTCTACGCTTAGGTAGTTATTGATCTTTCCATCAATTGCGAAGAATCAGAAGTGATAAACAGTACACCTTTTCTGTGCGCCAACAAAAATAAATAAAAAAATAATAGCCCCCCCTAGGCATTTTCAGACGCAGGAACCCCATCGGCAAAGATTTATGGTACTGAAATGGGTCGAACATAAAAAAACCATTGCAATATAATAACAGGTGGAGGCGAATGCGTCATAAAGCAGTCAAAAACAGGCCGAGTTGTCAAGTATACTAAGCAAATAGCAGAAACGGCAACAAAACAGTAACTATTATTAAAATATATCTAAAAAATAAACCTTTCAAGTATTATCTCTCAAATGTTTCCGTAGATTTCTTCCGAACAATTGGTTATTCGGATAACTGGCGATTTACATTATGCAAAGATCATATAATTAAATAAATATTTCTAAGATCTATTAAGTTGCAAGCCAGCGCGTGGTCCCGTGGTTGAGGGGCGGGCTGCGATGCTGACGGACCCGGGTTCAATTCCCAGTGCTCTCTGATGCCTGGCGGGTGGCCTACTCAGTCACTAAAAATAATTGAGTACCTGCGTTCACTCGAACAAGTGGTAATAATGGCGGTCGTCTTAGGCGCGGTGCTTGCTACACCGCCCCGCACCAGAGATGGTGCGCAACGACCGGGCAGAGAGAGCGAACGTATGAGAGCCTTAACCTCTCAGTTCGCAGGCCGTGCTCCCACGTGGGGCGTAGAGCCTTACCATTATTATTATTAAGTTGCAATTTAATTATTATCAAAATTGTTATCAAAATTTAGTTTTTCAAAATGTTACATATATAATCTCAAAAATTAACAATACTTAATATGGCATCAAAGAAGAATCTAGATATATTATATGTACTAGAAAAAATCCTGTATGCATTGCGTAACACTTGATATGCAAAACCTTAAATACGAATTAAAAACGTTTAAAGTCAATGACCCTCGATTGTGACAGACATATGAATACAAACAGCCGTCTTAAATATAAGTAATGATTTAACGATTTTAAGAAAAACGATGCAGAAGCTATCGAAATGACTTGTACTGTTAACGATAACATGTCATCATTTCTGCAACGCCAAAAGGAGAAGGTTATTTGTATCTTAATAAAGGACCCAGCTCTGTTAAATATCTCAAACTTGAAATTAAAGAGATGTAGGTATACTGAAGAAAAAAAATAAAAACATTCATAGTACCCTTATGAGCTCACCAAAAACAATGTATGATAAACATTTTTAACAGTGTATCATCATAAGAAATGGATCATACACATAATCAATATTAAATCCAGACCAACCGAGAACATTTGCAATCTATGTTCTAAACTAGCGCATACGCAATGGAGCAATGGTCGAATGAATAACGCGATTTTTTTATGACACCTTCGTTGCAATAGGTCATTTGGTGATGTAGACATAGCAAATATTTCGAACTCACTTCAATGTTCGTGCCGTCCCATCTCGTCCAACAACACTGAAATGGTTTGACAACTTCAGAACGAGAGGAACTGCGAGACTTGCAACAGCTTGGGGAGGTGATCGGATCGTTAGAACACCAGAAAACATCGAAATAGTTCGACAGGCTGTGGAAATTCACCCTCACCGTTCTGCTGTACGACACGCCTATACTTTGCGCATGTCATACAGGTCAATTCGCCGAAATTTGAAATTTGAACTCCACTTTCATCCTTACAGAATTGTAGTGATTGAAGAACTGAAGAAAAATGACTATATATGGCGGTTTACGTTTGCAGAGAAAATGCTGAAAACCTTGAAAAATGATAACGAGTAAACAAACAAAATTGCCAGCACTGGTCGGAAGGAAAAAAATACACGGAAAGTTCATCAAAGGTTCCCACATAGTGATAGTGTGGTGTGGAATAACCCAATTTGGCATAATTGGACAGTACTTTTTCCAAGAAAAGAGACACATTATGATGGTGAACTCGCAGCGTTACCTTCCGATGCTTGAATTGAAAAGACATCGGACTGCCATCAAAAGGGTCTAGTTTCAACAGGATGGGACTACTCGCAATACCTCAGGAGAATCTAAAGTTTTTTAAGGAAACATTTTTCAGGACGCCTAATTTCATTGCACGGGTTGTGGAGTGGCCTCCCCGATCACCAGATCTTCCACCGTGTGATTATTTCTTATGGGGCTACCTGAATGTTCAGATTCACATTGAAAAAAATATCGAAACTTATAATTCGAGAAATTCGAGCAAATTCACGAGCTATGCTTAATAGATGTTTGGACAATTTTTCCATACGCCTGCAATAATTTCTGGATAAGAAAGCTCGCCACTTGGATGGCATCATTTTTTACACCCGAATTACATTATTTCTGTTTATGCATTATATTTATTAAGCGGTACTATATATGTAATCTTGGGAAAAAATAAAAATGGAAATTTGTTCAAAAACATCTATGATAGTGTTTTGAAAACGTAACACCTCCCTGTAGGACCATGTATATTTAGTAAAAATGGTATAGTATTAATTCACCGTTCAAAATGTTATGTAAAGTTCTGTGTTAGAATAGCGAATTCGAAACAAATTTTAACGCAATACGTTTCATGTCAAAATTTTCCATTAAAATTTCGTACATTCAATATTTTTTCGATAATTTACTCGTTGTTGGTCTTGTAGAAAGTGGATCACTTTCAATAGATTTCGGACCACTCTAAACCAATGACGTTATGTGACAAATAAAACAAGATTTAGAAGCCAAAACAAATAATCGGGATAGAAAACAAATACTATTAAGTATACACTGATTAAATGCATCTGTTCCAATTCAAGATAACAAGATAAGAATATCACCAGGAAAGTGCAAGTCATTAATTGATTTATCAAACGATATACCTAATGTTATATATCAACCAAGCAAAAATTCAATCTAAAACTTATAAAGCACACGTTATATTTGTCTATGCCCTAAAAACAAAAAATACTGATTTTTACACATAAAGACCAAAAGAAAAACTTAGAACGCTTCCTGTAGTATTTAAGAGATTATACTCAACAATTAATGCAAATGAAATAAAACGTGCTTTACACAAAAAAGGAACAAAAAATATTTATAGATAACAAAACATTTAAATCAAACCCCTTATAAATTCGGTGATATAGCGTGGTAGGTAGCAAAAGTTCATTTATGCCAAAAACTTGTAAGAAAGATAAATACAATCCAGTTTGTACAACCTAGAATATCTTGATGCAACAAAACGAACAACAACAAATTACAACAAGTAATTTAATGTAATTTAACAAAAAAATATATCTCAATTGAAAGAAATGCTTTGGGTAGCGTGTAGCACTCTTCTGCAATCCCTGTAGAGGATAGACTACTCCAGCTACTGGTTTTGGTCATATCTCCCATCTTTCAGGAGAAATCAGGTTCAAGCCGTTTCTTCCTTCCATCTCCATATCTCCTCTCCTATATCCTTTCCCCATCCTACAGCAGGGAGGAAAGCAACGAGAAACCACCTTCAATATTTTTCCAAAAGAACCACAATGTGGTCGCCAATATCCAATAGTGGATAGGCCAGTAGAAGAAGGAGAAAGAAATACAAAAAAAATTGACTGAACAAATAAGTACTGTGCTGAACTAATTAACAATAGTCATAAATATAAAAATCCTGATGGTCCAACTTATAAAAATTGCTTTATAATATCCCAACAACTTGTGTCAGCATGTACAAGAATTAAGAATGTTTTTACAGTTACAAAATACTGACATAATATTAGTTACCAAAACTCACTTTACGAACAGTTGCAGTGCAATATTAAATACCGATAAAATGAAACATCATGAAATTACGAGGCGCATTCATAAAGTAAGGGCCGTTTGCATGTATATAAATAGTGGCGCTTCGAAGCACAGTTTTACCACTGCAGCGCTTAATCCCGGGATTTGTAATTTGTATTTTCTTATTTCTTCTGTTGTTTTAACTTTCTTTCCCGTTAGAGTCCTTATATTATTTTTCTCGCCGTCCGTCTTGAATTATTCTGTCCTAATTTGAGGCCATCTGTGTTTCTCAGAATCAGTTCATTTATCTTATGAGTGATTAGCCTGACAAAGATGGGTCCGGTTATCTCGGGACAACTGGTATCAAGCTGTCTCTCCCGATGCTGGACCACCAGAGCTTCATTAGTTGTTTAACAGGGTGTACCGGATGATTTAGGTTATCAGCGCTCGTGTATGTGAGATTGACATTTGAGTCCGTAGGATTCAACAGAACCGGTATTTATCAGGAAAACCAGCTCATTAACTGAACTCATTGCCAAGATTTTTGCGGAATAAATGCAGTAAGTGAAAATGAAAATACGAGGCGCATTCATAAAGTAAGAGCCGTTTGCATGTATATAAATAGTGGCGCTTCGAAGCACAGTTTTACCACTGCAGCGCCATCTACTGACTCATTGCGAAGCTACAGCGTCATTTGTTTTGATTCTGAAATTGTATTGTTGTCAGTGAATGCAAAGAACAATGGCCGCGAAAATCGTTGATCCCGCCAAGTGTGAAGTGCGTTCTGTGATTCGTTTCTTATGTGCAAAAGGATCGTCGGCTGCTGAAATTCATCGGGAGTTATGCCTGGTTTACGGACCTACAGTTATGAGTGAAGGAAAGGTTAGACAATGGTGCCGTTATTTTACAAATGGCCGAACAAATGTCCATGACGAAGAGCGGAGTGGCAGGCCCAGTATCCAGACTGATGAAATCGTTTCACAAGTGGACCAAGCACTGCGATCTGATCGTCGATTGACGATTAGTGGCCTGGCTGACAAATTTCCTCAACTTGGACGCACTACTGTTTACAATATTGTCACAGAAAACCTCGCATACAGCAAATTGTGTGCAAGGTGGGTACCAAAATGCTCACCGACCACCACAAAGAGCAAAGAATGTCTAGTGGACGAAAGTTTTGGCCCGTTATCAACAAAATGGAGATGATTTGTTTTCTCACATTGTTACTGGGGACGAGACGTGGGTATCCTACGCCAACCCAGAAACAAAACTGCAATCGATGCAGTGGCGACACTCATCCTCACCAAAACCGAAAAGTTTAAACAAACTCAGTACACAAGTCGAAAATTGATGGCTAGTTTTTGGGACAAAGACGGTGTTCTTTTGGTTGATTTCATGGAACGTGGGACAACAATTACAGCTGACGTGTACTGCGAAACGCTCAAACACTTGAGACGTGCGATCAAAACAAACGCCGCGGAAACTGTCATCTGGCATAATCCTCCTCCACGATAACGCGCGTCCTCACACTGCTGCCAAAACCATTGAGAAAATTCAAGATTTTCGTTGGGAACTTTGACCACCCACCGTACAGTCCTGACCTTGCACCTAGCGACTACTTCCTCTTCTTGCATTTTAAACGGTGGCTGGGTGGACAACGTTTTGAAACCGAAGACGGACTCAAAAACGCCGTTGTCAACTGGTTCAACTCTCAGGCGGCAAGGTTCTATGCAGAGGGGTTAAAGAAGCTGGTGCAGCGGTACGAAAAATGCTTAGAAGTGAACGGCGATTATGTAGAGAAGTAAAGTAAGATTGTACCTAACTAAATATGACAATAAAATTTGTTTCTTATGAGTACATTTTTTTCTGTGACCAAACGGCCCTTACTTTATGAATGCGCCTCGTAACAAATATGCTCGTGATTTCCTACAGGCAACTAGTATTGTTATAGAAGACTGTTAGAGTCCAATCACAACATCCTCTATATAGTGACACCCAAACACAACAATAACAGAGAACATTATGACTATTTCTTCAAAACATTAAAAAACAAATTTGTAGCAGGCGGAAACTACAACGTAAACGTTATAAGAGAAAAGAACTGCTAACAACGATAAGATCCAATCATCTGAAGCATTTAATAATAGGGAAAAGAACATATTGGCCTATAGACACGCAGCAAGCATAGGATTTGCAAAAAGAACCAACATAAAAAAACGAAAATAAAATTCTGTTTGCATTTATTTCATGATTATCTCACATTTATACTATACAAATTTGCAAAAATTATTAAAAAACCCGTCTATCTGCAGTATTTACAACTCATCACGATGAACAAGCAGCTGAAGATGGAACAAAAATGCCAACATCTTGAAACACCTTCCCAAACGGATTTTCTTGTGCAGAAAATTCTAATTCACAGAGGCGGAAAGAATCATCTTGAAAAAGGCTAGCCCAAAAAGCTCCTGGTTATGTACTTCACAACTGGAAAAATTCTGAAAGAAACAACTGCTTGAAGCTTATTCTAGTGATTTTTAATGTCATGACAAGGTTAACATACGCCACTGTTAAGTTTTCATACTTTTTAGTCTGTATAATTAAAATCGAATCAATAGAACTTTCATCTTAAAATATTACCAAATTAAAATTTTGTGTTTTAGCGTTAAAACTAGAGATTTTAGATTTAAATTCCCCACAACGTTCCTTAAGAATTCATATTTCTAACCGAGGCAAAACGTTAATTTATTTATTTAAATGCGTAGCAGCTTTTATTAACATTTCGAGATATATTTTGGTATTATTTAGCTCTTGAATACTTAACAGCTTATATTTCAGTTTTAAAGCTCAATATTTAGATAAAAAGATATTAAAATTAATTTCAATTTTTAACAAAAGCATAATGAGTAATAAAAATATTAATAATAAATAGGATAAAAATAAAAAATCAAGAACTTTCCAAATTACGGTTGAAGCTAAAAGTGAATTTAACTAAGGCGTTGTATAGTAGATGGACAGACAGACACGTGAGAACCTTGGGAGAGAAAAGTTAAAAGGACGAATTTTTAAATAATTAAAGAAAATATAAGGAAGAGTCCAGACGTGCTCAAAAGGTTCTAAAAAATAAATAAAACACAAAAAGTGCTATTAAAAAGCATACCATAAATTTAGAATGGAAAAGCGAATCAAAAACAGTTGTTATGAAACAAAGAAGCAAGACACGATACAAACCAGCTATGTTTTAAATTGTGGGGACGAAAGTAGACAACGAGCTGAGGAAAGAATACATATTATCTCAAGAAAGAAAAAAGCTTAAACTTACAAAGAATAGAAAAGGGGAAAAATTATCAAGTTGAAAAAATTAAAATAATATAAATATTACTACTTTACCAAATAAAAATATCCAATAAAAATAGAAAAAAAACCTTAACCTTCAGAATAAAGTCGTCAAATAATCCAAACTTGGGTAAGTGTAGTGCAGATTTAGGTTTAGGCTCGAGAAAACTATTATTGAGGTAGACTTAAACAGACTTGGTCTTGTGGTCCAATACTTAGTCTACTACATTATTCAAAATAATGTTTGATGCACTTTTGGACCAATCTTATGTTTCGACAAAAATTCACGTTTGACACATCCACACAAAATACTTTTAGCCAGACCATAGTAGACAACAGGTCATGACCACAAACCAAGTGAACCAACTTCCACTAAGAAAGCTGTTTCAACCCTTTCAGATTTTCATTTCGTTGGGCTTGCCGCTAACGAATGTTTCGTTTGCACGCGGCGCTAATTCCGGCTTTCTTTCACCTCGCCCAAGGAGTTCGGCCAAGAAGTGCTCGAAATAACGAAGGCGGCTGCAAATTCCTAATTAGACTGCAATGTTAATTAATCACTTACGAGCTTCTAATGGAATTCATTAAGTTTTGATACGTGCTCGCTGCAGCTAAACGGGTTTTAAATCAAACTCATTTGTTGCACGCCTTGCGGAACGATTTCGTGCACTTGCAGGGCCGTAACTCAAAGCGACGGTAGTTTTTAATTAAGAAAGTCGGCGTACTGTACGATTCATTAATGGAGTCGAATTAAAGTGATATCTATTGAAGGACTTGCTTGTCGCAAAACGTGCTTTGAAAAACTGAAAGTCATACTGATCTTGGCACGGCTGAATAATAAAATTTAGTGGTGTCGTGAGGAAAGATTGTCACCTCTTCTCATCACTTTGCATAGAGAATTTCATTAGATTTTAAAAATTCAAAGCATACAGCTCCCTTCTGAACTCAGCGTAGGCACAGTATTAACTTTTCAAATTTAATGACGGCTTGCGTTATTACATTGTTATATGTTTCATTACCCTTACGTAAATATGCAAGGTAAGTAGATTTTTATTTTTTGATAGAAGATTTGTAAATAGTGCCAAATTATTCAATTATGAAGCTGGACTCATAGAGTTGAATTGCCAACGCCACTATCTCACTTTCAATGACAATTTGCACTGTACCATCCATAGTACATAAAACTGAAAAAATTTGGAAAGTTAAAAAAGAGATCAGCAATCAAAGGTCTAGTAAAGAGTAAAAATGGGCGAATAATAATCACGTCACTAGAGTAATCAAGTTTAAAAATATGTCAACTAAAAAAATTAAATACTACTATCATGACGTACCATTTGCATTTCTTGTAGCTTTAAGGATTATCAAAATTTTAGTGCATCTATGGGATTTATGCGTCTAGACATTTTATAGTGATAAATTAAAAATACATCTTCATGATGCATCATATTGATGCATTCAGAATAATATAAACAATCTACTGGAGAAATTTTTATATTTTTGATTAAATTCGTACGACTAGTATAGTTTTTGTCATAGATACGATCAGGCAAACTATCAATTGTATGTAGTTCACTATAAAAAAATAATATTATGACGAAATTATATGAATAAATTCTAACTGACTTTACCTTTGTTGCTCCTGTCCAGATTATATCGTCATTCGAAAAATTTTGCATATGCGAGGTCTAATAGACCTCAGCGGTTTTGTTATTGTTGAATATATTTGTAATATCGTAGTGATGTGCAAATGGTTACAGGAATTCTTAACTCATAAAAAATTTTCAAAATTGAAAAATATTTTTCAGAATTTTTTTTTGATCTTTACCCCTAGTTGACATATATGGGGTTTATCAAACCCTAATCCTCTTCTACATGTAAAACCACAAAATTTTGATAATTTGATTATGCTTGGATTTGTTTCGAAGTATCAAGCGCATGTTCCAACACGTTTGGTAATTGGTGGGATTTTAATGCATCGTCTTGCAAAAAGTTGGAGCCTGCGTTTACACATCACTTGTAGACCTATATAAATATCTACCTGGGAATAAGCGCAGGCGTATTCCTTTAGTCGAAGTGTTGAGAACATTGTGGTAGTGATCTGAAAATTGTAAAAATGGTATCAACCGTAAAGCGGAGATGTGTGGGACCAACCGATTCTGTTTTTAAATAGCTGATAAGAAAATAGGTCGATAAAGTTGATAACGTAGAATCCGAGAGCAGCAATGTCTCAAGGTGAAATGAAGGACCCGAATGAGTACCTGAGATTGGCGCAGAAGAAAGTCAAGATCACACAAAAGATCCTCAGACAGATAACCATGAAGAGACTTGGCATATGTAAGCAGTGGCTAAGTCACGTGGAAATTACACGGCTCCAAGCGTCTTGGTATGACAGCCTAATCCTTTGCCAAAAGCCAAGACCACGATTTCTTGAAATTGTAACTAAAAAGAAGACATTTGTTTGTGCACGAACAAAGGGAGAACAAGAGTTTATAGAGTACAAAATAAACAGTGACAGAACGTTGATGTTATTTAATTATATTCCAGGAATAGATATGACTATATTCTATACACACACACGCACGCGCGCACACACACACACAATCTAAGCCAGCAAAATATGGCATAAAAATATTTTGGATGTGTGAGTCCGCGACAGAGTATGTCATATTTAGAAAAATTTATGTCGGCAATCGGATCAGCAAATACAATGTGAACCAGCAGCAAATATCACCAAATTATTCCTAGTGTTTCAGCACAGCAAACACTTCTCAAAACCTAACTATGGACACTTCCGTCATAAGTGTACTATTTACTGAATATTTGGTGGAAAGGATGGATTAAATGACAACGACATTGGTCTTTCGCGCGATTCTGCAATATGCCAGATGTCGCCGACTTAAATGCCCGTATATTATTTACACAACAAAATCCATAGCTTCAATCGGGAAGTCACACAAACGACATCTTTTTTTTGAAGGAGTTATACTTCGAATTCAACAAAAAAAAAGATAAAAAACGCAATGTATCAGTTTTTAACTATAGAAGAACCACACGTGATACATGGACCAGCACCAGCAACTAAAACATGTTTCATCTGTATTTGTAATAAATATTGGAAGACGTCGATGGTGTGCAGTAAGTGTCACAAAAATATATGTTCTGAATATAAATATTCCCTTTAACAATAGCTATTTTATAACAGATAAGACAAAATAGAAGCGTTTAGTGATGTAGAATTATATCTGAATGGTTCATATTTATCCAAAAAGTGTTATTTGATGTAAAATTAAATATTTTTAACGTATATGGTTTCAATATTCTGTTTTTCTTCGTAAATGTATACTGTATGCTGTAATATTATGTATTATATTTATAAATATGTGGTTTGAACGTTTAATTCTTATAATTCCTAACATAAGTAAGTAGGGGGTCTGTCAGACCCCATGTATGTAAACGCGTAAACATTAGTTATTCATTCAAGGGTTAAAAGCTACCCTAGAATTTGTATTGTGCCAGAAACATTCCACTATTGAACATGTTCATCGTGTTGTCAAGAATGTAAATTTTGATCTAGAGAACCAGTGGCACTGCTTTGCCTCCTTCCTTGACGCCTCGGTAATATTTGACTGGGTATGGAATGAAACTCATTTACAAAATCAAAAACAGCCTACCTCATCCCTTCTGCAAGGTACTACAGTCCTATCTGAAAATTTCCATACTTCCCTGGTTTCTATTTAATTGGGGGTACCGCGGAAAAGCATCCTTGTCTTTGTACACAGCCAACCTCATAAAAACTATAAATACAAAGATCGCCACTTTTGTTAACGACACGGCTATATCGGTATCTGGTCAAAACCCTTCCCTTGCTTCCCAATGTTTACCAAAACACCTTAACAAACTATAATATGGATGAAATTTTGACGAATAAAGGCTAATAGCACTAAATCAAGTCATATAACCTTCACTATAAATAGGAAGATATGCTCTAAAGTGATGTTAAATAACTCCCATAAAAAAAGACGTGAAATGCTTGACGTAGTCGAAACATATGTGGTAAAACGACTTTAAAGATTAACGGGAATCTGTTATAAGTAATAAAAGCAACTAAAAGAACAGAAATGGACTACAATTAGCAAGGATCAGCGACTAACAGTCCGCGAACTAGAAGATGAGTTGGAAATTCCAAAAACTAAAGTATGTAAAATTATGATGGAAGATCTTGTTAGTCAATTGATGAAGGCATTTCGTGAAATTAGATTAGAATGGTGTACAGAGTAAATCGACCATTGCTCGAGCTGTATGGCACGTGACGCCTTTCTGCTGGAACCACATATGTTCGGGATCTATGTGGTACCAAAAAATGGTTATAGCATTTCCATCATCTTTAAAGAAGTATTACGTCACCTGTCCAAAATCAATACCAAACAGTAACTCGTTGGGAGCGTATTTGTTTGACCATCCAACTTTGAAGGCGCGATCCAATTTTTGTGAGTGCGCATTCTTTCTCATGTATATTTTTCGTGTTACGAAACAACTTTCGGACAAATTACATCGCATGCACCGAACAAACAAACGCAAATAAACGCCGAAAACAACATATTAAAACATTTAATCCGGGGCTTACAGCCGGTAAAAGCACGGCAAGCATTAGAGAGCCAAATCAGATTTGCTTAATTCAGTTATGATATCGGAAATTCTGGCGAACGCGGAACGAAATCGCACAAGAAATTTTTTCAATAAGCTCCTGCGCTACCGACGGCTTGCTGCCGGCGCATAGACGAATTTCCGTGTGTCAGTCGACTATGAGGCAGCTCGTTTTCCCTCAGCTGGGAGACCAGGAGCGAGCGAGCATCCGGGGCATAAACATGTAGTTAGCTCTGCCCCGCAACAGGCTCATTGCATTACTGTTTGATTACCCAAAGGAGGTGCCTGCAGCTAGAGGTTATAAAATCTGAAACCAAGTGAAGCAGAAGGCGTGCGATTACATTTGAGAACGAATAAAATACGCTGCTCGCTTTCGTTGGCGTTCATAAGAACTGAGCTTAAGCAACTCAAAATAAATTGTTCTTTTCACAGTTAAAAAACACCCCCTTTTGTCGTTTTTAACATAGTTACGCGTTCTCTACTGTTTACATATTGGTATGCCAGGTTTAAACATTTTGTCTAGATGTTTATTTATAACAATTGAATGACTTTATTTAAGTTTTCATGTCTTTTCAAAAAATAGAAATATAATTAATATCATCTGTTCTGATAACCATGGAGAGCCCGTCCAAGAAGGTAAATGCATACCAATTCGTAGTGAGATGTACTCACGGATGTGAGTAACAAATGTTGTTAGAGGTCAATAGCAAATATAAATGTTTCATGCAACTATATTGTAAGCTGTTATCTACTACGTTATTAGATTTGGTGAACTATAATCCAAGAAATAGGACTAACTTAGAGTTGAAACAAGCTATAGCAATCTCCCAATGAATCCCCCACTTAGATCTACGATTTTAAAACCAATTTTTAAAGCTATAGTTGATGCATATGAAAAAAATTCTGAAATGACTCAGATACATTAAATGTCGAACGGAAAATTTTGGTCAAGTGGTTAGCATGTCAGATTTTTAAAAAGATGTCGCCATCGAAAACGACCAGGACTAAGTTTTGTTCCCTTGGTATTAACTGTTCGCCAAACCCTATGGGGTAGAAATAAGACAGAGGCGTAACCTAAGGACACAGTTCCTTTAGTTTACTTATCCATGATCCATTTGTAGGAGTATACATAGACCTCAAAACTAAAATTTGTCGATTTTGTAGTAGATCACTTGGTTTATTTGAAATAAGTCGATCGGGTGTGACATATAAAGACTGTAGCGTTAATTAACGTTAACAGACTTCCACTAATTTGTACTTACTTTTAATGGAGTGAGGGGTTTTTTGTAAACAGTCTGGCTGATTCTAACAAAATATGCTGGTCTTGCAATGAAAGAATTAAAAGGTTAACGAAAGTAAAATCAGGATAACGTCCGACGGTACGGCACATCACAAAAATGTACAGAACAAGAGAAGTAGCAAGAGATTGATTCACCCATGAAACGAATACCAGAAAGTCATAAAGAGTGTTTCTTAGCTACAAGATTGCAATGCATCAATGCAAACTTGATTGCAATTATATTTCCTGAGACTATTGAATATACATACTGCCAAATCCCATAATCTGTAGAGGTCATCTTAGGGATTCGTCAGCAGCATACCAGATGATGTAGAAGCAGCAACTTTTAAAAGACACTAGAGTTACTGCGTCTAAAAATAATAATTGATAGCTTGTGTTTACGTGCAAATAAATGAATAACAGAGAGTTTAACTCTAATAGGACAGTTTAATGAGCCTGTCGATATTTATAACAGAGGCTTCTCTACATGTGTTGAATGATTCGATTATATGCATAGCTGAGCGTATTAACATCCTACTTACTGCAGTAAGAAGATATATAAAGCTCATATAGTATTGATCGACGGTTGAATAACTCCAATAAATTTACCTGAGATTGTAACTGGTGTTTGAGATTATAGGTAATTGTACCTGTGCAAGAGCAGTCGTTTCCAAAAGGGGACCTGCGAGTGCTTTAATCATTGAAAAATTCGGGCCAAAAAGCTTCGAAAGAGGTGCATCAGATTTAGATATCCTCCACGAAAGAAGGGGTCTTGGTTGACGGAGCTCTTCAAACCAAGCGAGACATTCGGGTTCGAGCGTGGATTTGAAAAAATATAACATCGAATATTTAAGATTTGAAGACAGGACGTCGGCGTCCTTAAACACAAGAAATCATGAAATATTAACGCAACCGGCAGATCTATGACAAAGGGCCTCTGTATGGTTTACTGAAATCAAGTTCTCTATCGTTCGCTAAGATTTTAGTTAGTTCATTTTAGTAATTACGTTATTTTTACTACATTAGTAAGCTAACATCAAATATGAAAAAATCATTATTGTTATTGTATTACTATTCTGTATAATATAGTATGGGTCAACATAATATGAAAATGGCAATCCATTAAATGCACCTCCTTTGGTACTTAATAGCTTCTTAATTTTAGCTTCTCCTTGGAGGTTACTGATAACTATGGCTATTTTGACCTTTGATATAGTTGTTCGGAATAACTCAGCTGATGTGAAACCAAACCACTCCTGTGGTTTTAGTTTATGTTAGAACAACTTTGCGCTCCTTAGTACGATAATATGTTATCCCATTGAATTTCCCTGTATTACCTATTAGGTATACCAAGTTAATTATTGGCCTTTTAAACGAAAATTGCTGTTTATTTATATAGACTTGAAGTTGAAGGGTACTAGCATTTATAGAGAGCATTATTTAATTTGGAATAGAAAAGCAAGACAGCCGCAAATGATAAAAATCAGCTACAAAAAGATACTTATGGAAGGTGAAGTCTATATCTAAGATGAAAAGAAAGAGGGTGTGATGAAACAGTCAAAAAATTGAAACCCAGAATAATGTGTGTCCAAATGAAGACGAAAAAGGCAATAACTAAAGTTGACGAATTGAACTAAAGAAACAAATATACCGTTAAAGGACAAAATTGAAACATGGTTTGGCCACTTAATATGTATGGACAACAGACGGGCCAAGAAGATATAGCAATTAAACTGAGAGACAAAGAAAGAAGAGAAAAGGCCGAGAGGAACCTGAAATGATACCCCAGAAATTCTCTGAGCAGGGGAACGAAGCAACATAGCCATGGATAGGAAAGATTGGAGAATCTGGACTAACTACTAAAAATAGTAATTACCTACAGGTACTAAAAGACTGGACTATTCACATTTATCATATCTTGGGTAAATACATTCTTTGTGCGTGAAAATGCTTAAGTTTAGAATCTATCAAAAGGAAATCGCATTTGATGACCTATTTAAATTTTTTAAAAGGGACAATTTGCCAAATATTGCTAGATGGACAGAAATATATCCAATTAGTACGTCAGATGTAGCAAACTTCCAAAGAATTAAGCGTGGTGTGAAACTTTACGTTAAGTTAACAATTTATTTCTAATGGCACGGGGGGCATTGCGTCATCGTGCTGGAAAAATGACGTCCCGCATGTTTTGTACTGATTGATGCATGAATAATATCAGATACGCAGACTCATTGCAGAGTCATTAGAAGATCTACAAAGAATATTAAATGCGAGGAAACAGGTCTGGCAATGTCAAACAGACCATATTTATGACGATCACAAAATCGCAGCAACACCAAGAAAATTTATGGATTAGAAGTGAACAAGTGGAGAAAATACAATATAAATACTTAGAAACAACTGTCAATAAAACAAGGCAGTATAAGATTTAATAAAATGAAGAATGTATTATGCAGCAAAGACCTGGGTCTACAACTTAGAATCAGAATGCTGAGATGTTATGTATTTTCAGTAGTATTTTATAGAATGGAGGCTTGGACGATGAAAAAACAGATCAGTAACAAACTAGAAGCATTCGAGATGTGGATTACAGAAGAATGTTGAAAATAAGCTGGATAGAAAGAGTAACAAACGGTGAAGTGCTTAGAAAGGATGAGGAAAGAAAAATAAATACTAAACACACTTAAAATAAGAAAATTGCAATATCTGGGCAAGATATAAAATTCTACAAAACATACAAGGAAGAAGACGTATCTCCTGGTTAAGTAACCTGAGAAAATGGTATAACTGTAGTTCCATTGAATTGTTCAATGGAACTACAAAACCTCAAAAATATAAATGGCCTCTTGGAGGAAATGGTACCTCTAAAGAAGAAGCTGATTGATTCCTTCACTGTATTCAGTTAGAAACAGTATTTTATTTAATTGATAGTTTTCTCTCATGGAAGTAGTTCATAATAAATTGCACCCTTTCAATCCTATCAGATAGGCACCAAAACTTTCTTCGGATAAGGATCTTACAAGTGTTAAAAGATTTCTTATGAATAGACCAAACGGTTTTATGATTAATATTATGATAGGATTCGAGTCACATTCCCGGTAACTAATCTTTTCGAAAAGGGTTATTTCTTGTTTTGCTAAAAAAACAAATCACATGATTGTGTGCCAATGTTTGGGGAATATTTAAATCAACTGCTATTTCACGAACAATGTATCGGGGATTTTCGTCAACTGTGGCCATGACGAGATCTGTATCTGTAGGATGGGCGGCAACTGCAATCTTCGTCTTCCAGATTAAAATTACTCTCATAGTCTTAAACAAGTGCGAAATATCTTAGTCTTTTTTAAAATAATGCAACTAATCATGTGCTCAACTATTTACAATTCGCTCAAAATTGCCATTTGAATCATTTATATTAGTAAATGTTTGTGAAACATTAAGTGGTTTTTGTCTCATAGATATACGGGGTGGGTGAAAAGGAATTATTAAAAATTTGTGCTGCAGTCCATATTTCCAATACAAATGTAATGAATCAAATTGTACATGAATTTTATTACCTGGAAAAACGAAAGCAATTTTTAAATTTAAACGTGATGCCGATGGTGTTAACCAGCTCCCATTCTTCTGAAGGGAGTCTGAATTCATGCCTCAAGTCTGGGTGTACGAGGTTTTATTTTGTACAACTCTTCCTTTGTCTCGCAGGTAAAAATCATATGGGATGATGTCTAGACTTTTTGGAGGTCATTTATGAAGTGCGTGTCATCTCAACCAAGGTCCTGGAAAGTGGTGGTCTAACCACGTATGCACAGTGGGGCGATGCAACATCCTGCATAAAAATAAGTTCGCCAATGTTATTCCAGTCAGATACCGTGGGTCATACGTAATCTTCTAGCATTTGCATGTAGCAGTCTCGCATGTACGACATCTACTACCGACACAGAAAATATGAAATCCTATTCACTATCAATTATTTAGAGACTATTTTCATCATAACTTCAATGATGCTTCAAGTTCTATAGCCAATTTTTTATGTCTTTATCCATTCCGCATATGGTATATATACATACCAAATTAACTAAAAATAAAATCGTTGGTAGAGTTTTAATAATAAATAAAATTTTAAAAGAGATTATTGAGCACATTACAGATCTTCAAGAAAAAAGCTGCCTCTTCTGTTCATGCAATTATCTTTCCTTCCCTCGAAGACGAGAAACAAAAAATTAAGGCGCATAAATATTCTATGAATAGCGACGGCTTTCGATTCAGCAATTCTGCTTCATTAGTATATAATAAAGAGATCAAGCGCGTTCCCTCGAGTTGCGATTTTCTTTATTTTCCAGGCACACTTGCTGTGCCTCCGAGGCAATCTAATATCGATCTTAATAGCGACCTTAGACATGACACGTTTTCCAGATAGAATCTATTTGTTGCTAATTTGCCCGCCGATCACTGATGCAGATAATCTCCAGGCATAAGCACGAACTTAATTGCTATAAAATCTCGCTAAATTAAACTATTAAAAATGTCCAACAAATACATCCTAACCTTTATATGTATATAGGTGTATCACTTATCAATTCTTACAAAAATAACCATGCCAAAAAAAATTGCAAAATCAATAATTACGAGTGTGATCGATATAACGTTGATTCAAAAACAATATCAGTTGTTCGCTTTGAAAATAGATATCTTCTGTCTAATAGTGCCACTGCAGGACAGTGTTTATGACAACATTAGGCAATGTAATGCGCTTTGCAATATATGAAAATTCGATTTGTATCGGACAATTCATCTATCTATCTATAGGTTTGGACAGAAAGTGAACAAAGGCAGTTGATATGAAATGTGGCGTGGCTGAGCTTTGAGAGTACGTTTGGTTGCCTATCTTCAGGATTGTATTGCATATCTTACTTTGTGAGGGAAGACGGGTGAAAAATTGTCAGCCTAGGACGTCAAAAATACCTTTTTGGGGCAATCCCTCGGGAAGTTACAAAACTATGGACTAATGTTACAGTCTGTAGCCTTACCACACGAAGTCAACAGGTAGAACTGATACTACTATTTTATTACTGAGTCGCTTTGATGTGTATGTGAAATCCGCAATAACGCGTTTTAGAGCCTCAATTACTATTCACGCGATAACTCATTAGCACCGTTTTCAGGTAGTAAATATTTATCACGTCCAGCCGATTAAACACTGACAGCAGGCACGCGTTTCCGTTTCGATCGCCAAGCACGCCGACGTCCACATTATTGCCTGTCCATTCTTGTAACTTCGTTTCGTAACGGTTATTCCGTGAAAATGCACGCCGACAATTACTAATCAATGCCTTCTCACTGCTGGAGGAGCATGCGGTGAATTTTAAGCGCGCATCGGCGGCCGCGGGTCCCGTTTTGGTTGCTGCGCAAATTCCATTAATTTTGACCAAGTTCTGTCACTTCTGCACCCCGCATGCCCTTCCGACGACAAGCTAATCCGGCAGCGACTATATATAATTATGAGGAGGGGAAATTTTGGGACCAGCGCGGCATTTTAAGCAGAGATCTTGAATGGTTAATTCGCTTAATTAGTGATGGGCGAGGGAGAGCTGGCCTCCAAAAACTGTTGTGGAGCACAAAGGATACGCAAAAGTAGAGCTATTAAAGATATAATTTCTCAAGATTTAAGGTTATGAAAATTAGCAGAAATGAGGGGGGGGGCATTTTTATTTATTAACGATCACACGTTTGTGAATCTCCGTATACAGAGTAATAATAATAGTAACAGTATATTCTGCTTAGTAACTTCCAAAGAGATCGATTTTTGCTTTTGTCATCTAATGTAGTCTAGCTCTTTCTTCTGTATCATCAACCAACACCTTCTTGGACCCCCTCTTTTGCGGTTGGTTAACACTGGAGGTAATTTTTTTCTATCTATCTGTAGCTCTGTAAGTCCAGCCCATATCCATTTTAGTTTTTTGCAACACCGCACCACATCAACACAACCGACATGTTTTCCATCGATTCACGAATCGCATCGAAAGCTTCCCGAATTCTTACAATAAGTATTTCTCCATGAATCAAGCTGCTTCTGCACAAGTGACTTTCCATGACCAAAAGAAGAAATCCAAAGGATTGAGATCAGGGGACCTTGGAGACCATTTCTTCCAATTCATCGTCGTATAAACTTATTAGTTAAACAATCTGAAACAATTCGGCCGTAATGTACAGGGCTCCATCATGGCAATAGTACATCCTACTTCTAATTTATACAGGAACTTCTTCCAATAAATTTTATTTCGAAAAATACATTTAGGTGTCCCTCAAAGATGTGTGGTCCAATCCAAGTATTTCCAAGTAACCCAGCCTAGACATTCAAAAAAAAAAAAAAATTAAATTGCTCCTTCCTTCCATATTCGTCATTTTCAATAGTGAAGAAGAATGCTTTGACAATAAAAATCAAACTAAATATCCTTGATAACCATAGTTATCAGGTAAAATTATGACCAGTCGCGAGGAAAAAGGAAGAGCTAGAACTACCGACCACCCCCAAAAACCCCAACTTGCTTTTAAAAACGGCCGAGAATTAGATCCATGTTTATTGGAACTTTTTGCTTACAATTTTTCAAAGAATCTATAAATGAAGTTTTGAAACATCCTCGTGGGACACCCTATATGTTTTTTTAAAAATTTATGTTTAATCCTATAAGGTGGCCATTAATTGGACGCTGATCCTTGAGATTAAAATACGAAAAAACTACAAAGACATTCAAATCGAGTAAATTCCTATTTATTTATTAAATAAAGAACTAGATAGTAACATTTTCAGAATGTCTTCCTTTGCTCTTGGTCACGAGTTCCAAACGTTTCAAATAATGATCAATAATTTCGCGCTTTTTTTCCTTTTCTATCGAATTAATGGCATCTTTAATGCAAATTTTGTTCTCTATTATTCCTTGACATGAATGTCTTTTGTTAAACTCCAGAGTGAAGAATATGGTGGCTAATCAATTCCTCCGCCTGCCTTCGTTTTAACATACAAGGTAATGATATTCGCACCAAAGACACATGATATGGCAACCAAGTTTTCTTGAGTTCAAGGGACTCGAACCATAAACCAAAATCTTCGTTTCATTGAATTTCGGCTACTGTGATCGAAAAATTTGTCCAAAATTTGATTCCTACAAATCTCGCCAGTAATTGTTTCTGTTGGAAAATATGGGCCCACTTTACCATAGTAGCTGATAGTGCACCAGTCAGTCATTCGCTTTGAGTGTATGGAGCGTGCGATCATTATTTTCGTTTCGGTTCCCCATATTCGGTAGTTTTGATTGTTGAGCTAGCTTCCAATTTATAATGACACTCATCCGAGAACCACATCTTTCGATAATCATTTGTTTCAAAGTGTTCACCAAATGATGACTCTCGACGATTGCTTTATCGTTTAATGTTTGATGCACTTGAATTTTTTCAGGAAAAAGGCGTAAATCTTCTTTATCTTTTGCAGAGACTTTCTCTTAATTCCAGTGTCTTTTGAAGCGTATCTCTGCGATATAGACCCGTTTCTCCATTAGTTTGTTTCTTATATTAGTTCAAGTTTTGGTTTTGAATATTCCAAATTCTACCTTGTCATTATCTCTGTCTTAAATGGTAGAATAAAATTATACTGTTCCTTTCTTTTATTTCTTTCACCAGTTCTTCTTAGTTCAGGTAGTCCCATGATATTTTACTTTATTCTAATTGTAACATTCTTCTGATAGAAGTGTTTTTACGTTTGTGGTTGTTATGTTTAGTTTTATATATTTGTAAAAGATATTTTTTCTTCTACGTACAGTTATTGGGGTTGTTGTTTTCTTTATTATTTTAAGAAGAGCTTGGTCTTTTTGTTCCTTCATCAACAGCCTTCTAGGATGCGAATGTATACAGTGTTATATATAAATAAATAAACTGTTAATAAGAACGTCAAATCAAAAATTTTTATTTCTTCTGAACCAACCATTCCAGAGGATTTAATATGATCTTTTTAACAATATTTGTTTTTTTGAATAGTGGCATTTCTATATTTTTATTAAAATATTTAAATCAAAAGTGTGATTAAAGCTCATCATAGACCTACTATACATTACATTTCTTTTTATTTGTCTTATATAGAGACATTTAAATTGCGATCTTTAATTGTTTCACTAAACGTCTTATAATCTAAACAGGCAGATGTAGGCACTAGATAGATTTTTTAGTTTGTACTAACAATTCTGAGGCCATAACGAGCCTATTAGGCTTTCTAACTTAAAAGATAAATTTAACTCTACATTACATCTACAGGGTACGGCAGGAGGGAGGTGTTACGTTTTTGAGATGGGTAAACTATTGGTGGTAGGAAAACTAACTCATGCGCAAAGGTTGATATACACTCGTTAGTTGCCATTTCAGTAGCCAAGGAGCTGTGGACGATTACATAGCGCATTTTTGTTTACAACACCTTTGTTGAAACCGGTTATTCTGTGGTGCAGACACAGTGAAGATTTCGAACTCACTTCAATGTTGGTCGAGGTGGTGCCGTCCCATCGCGCCGAACAATACTAAAGTGGTTTAATAACTTCAAAGCGAGAAAAACTGGGAGATGATTGGATGGCTAGATCACCAGAAAACATCGAAATATTGTAGTTCGACAGGCTATGAAGGCCAGCTTCTGCCGTTCAGTAGTACGATACGCTCACGCTTTGCGCATGTCAGATAGGTTATTTAGCCATATTTTGCACTTTGACTTCTACTTTCATCCTTACAAAATCATGGTAGTTCAAAAACTAAAAGAAAATGACTATGTCCGGCGGTTTACGTATACAGGGTTACTTGGCATACCTCAAGAGAATCATTTACTTTTTTGAGGGAACATTTTTCAGGACGCCTCAGTTCATTGCGTAGGGATGTGAAGTGGCTCCCTCAATCACCGGATCTTTCACCGTGTGATTATTTCTTATGAGGCTAACTGGAACAACAAATTTTTTACCCATCTGCCTGGACAAGAACGGTCGCCACTTGAATGGCGTCATTTTTGACACCTGAGTGACATTGTTTTTGTTGTGTAATCTTTGGAAAAATAAAAATTAATATTTTAAAGAGTTTTGAAAAACGTAACACCTTCCTATCGGACCCTGTAAAACGCCATAGATATGCTTGAAAGAAGCAGGACTCGGATCCACTCAATTTCCGTAACCGATGATGAAGCCCTCAAATCATTAGTCTGCAGCCGACAAGTTGAAAGTACGATCAAATTAACATTTATTATTATACTTTGCATTGGTTATAATGCTCAAAGCAAATAGAATCCAAAATATCTAATTTGCAAAATTTTAAAAATGTTATAAGGTAGCAATGAGTTATGACAGTCCACAAAAAATATATGGCAGATGTATCACCTTAATCGCTTATATTTGCATATTATTGACTACACCATATGGATTATTCAGCAAATTAATTGAAAACTGCACATTCATCTAATCGGCAAAAATGTGTAGATTATTTATGAACCGACCCACATTTCCACACCAAATAACAAGGATAATATTAAATTTAAATTTCATCCCAATTTACAAAATTTTATATCAACTCAGCACAAAACAGCTACGATTGGCAGAACCGTCAATCTTAGTTACAGCTATCGGAGGCACCGTCGTCGCACTTTGAGATGCAAATAAATCATCACCGACCCACGGCAGCTCTTACAACTTCTATCTTGCGCTGCACAAAAGCTCAGCCTGAAAGGCTCTTCTCTTTTTTCTATTATGCATCCAAACACGCCGAGGATGTATCAAAGGGGACTATTTAGCGCGACGACCAGAAAGCGCACTTAGCCAACAAGACCGTCCTTTATCGTACCGGAAGGAAGTTTCACTTCTAAATACAGAGCGGAATGGACGGCATTTTTAGCGCGGAAAGCTCCAAGGCTACAGAGGGATTTTTACGCTTTCCCAGTTTGTAGCCGTAATGAAAACTTTTAGTAGTCGAGAAATTGGCGCTCATTTGCTGTGCCGTGGAAACAGAAATGCCGCATAGAAAATGGATCAACTTCACAGTAAGAAGGAGAAATTCTGAACTTCGAAGGGTTTGAATATTTCAAAATGCTTTTTTAGATGCTTTTAGATATGATAAATTTCGACAACAAAAACCAATTCGTCTTGGTTTACAGGGTGACACATTTAATATTTTGATATTTCGTATATTCAACATTATAATTATTAACAAAGTTGATGAAATACTTGTTAAACTTTAAAGGACAAAATGTAAGGTTGTCCAAAATGAAAACCCGCTTAAATTTAAAAGAAACAAACAGTAATACACCAAGGCAGTTATTGCACTCGACTTTTGTAATTGAAAATATTCTTGCGTATAATAATTAGACAAAAATGTGAAGATCAGATTATTCGAAGGTCAGGCTTAAGCGGTTTCAGCTAAACAAGTCGGACTTTTTGCGTCGATTTATCACTGTCGATGAAACTTGAGTCCACCATTACATTCCTAAAACGAAGGAACAGTCAAAGCAATGGAGTGTTTTTTGGAATAGTCAAGAAACTGTTCATGGCCTACTTAGAAAAAGAGAAAACAATAACGGGGTCGTACTACTCATCGTTACTAGACCAGGTGAAGGCAGCAATTGCTGAAAAACGGCCCCATTGGGAACGGAAGAAAGTGCTCTTCCATCCAGACAACGCACGGTATCACACTTCGGTGGTCGCCATGGTCAAAATTCATAAATTGCAGTTTAAATTAATTGATCGCCCAACATATTCATCAGATCTGGCCTCCAGCGACTATTTTCTGTTTCCTAAGCTCAAAATTGGCTCGGAGAACAGAGATTTTCATCAAACGAGGAGGTCATCGCAACCGTAGATGTCTATTTTGCAGATCAAGACACCAACTACTATTTAGGCGGGTTAAAGAAGATGGAGAATCGCTGAAAAAACTGTAAAATATATCTTTTTTTATGTTAGACTCAAAACTTTTCAGACTGCCCACGTATTAACCTAATATGTTTTTTCAAAATTCACATAAAAACTCAGATCTCATCCTTCAATAATATTTTTTATGTAAAAGTTCCAATTTCCATAATTTCTACTAGAAATTTTCAAAACTCATCATTGGTGATGTATTTTTGAAAGGCTGTCTCTGTTAGAAAATATTTTTTGATTCATATCTATGAGAAGTTTTTTTTTATTTATTTTGACAAAAGAAATCAACACGATATATTTAGATAATTTTTAAGATTCTTTGTGATGTTTATAAATTATTAATAAAACAAACTTGTTTTTGTTAGAATCTTTGATCCATTTTATGTTTTTATTACGTAAATGTGGTATTTGAATATATTCGTTTGTATGACATATTACCAGTACCGTTAATGCATCATACTTTTTATTTGTTGTTTAGGCAACAACAACGAGCAGCGTGAAAAGTGTATTTAACTTTTAAAGCCCCAATTTACATGACAACTGCACATTCGGCTTAAGTGTACGTCGAGCTTTTGTCCCGAGCTCGCATTTGCCCTAATCTTGACGTAGCACTACAAAAACCTGCTTTTAATCCTTCTCAGCCCTCCTGTGCCCTTAAAGGCTCCTCCGTTAACCACTCAGCCCCGAGGTTTGGCTTCTAGCCGGTTAATGCGTGGAGCAGTCGTCGCTTATCGCCGGCGGCCACGCTCAATTTCAAAAATCTGCTAGAAATATGGTCTGGACCGTAAATTCTACAATTTAGCTGTGCGGCTTGCTTCGGATTTTATCGGTGTGGGATCTGATAACGAAGACAAAGCGCATTGTTTCGCTACGCCAATCCTTTTGGGTCTCGGCGACGCGGCCCGCGAATTCGGCAACATCCTTTAAGGATTTCCGCCTTCCTTTGCGTGCCGCCCAGAAATAAACGGAATCGTTACCGAATCCAACTAAAATAAACTCGGCTCCGCTACAAAGGCTCCACTTGCCATAGCGATCGCAAATATTTGTCCAAACTAAAAATATAGAAGAAGCGGCGGATGGCAATTGATTTTGATGGAAATAAAAATTGGAGAATTAGACCTATACTAGTAAAAAGGCCCGTCCCAAAGACAAGCAAACCCAAGCTAAATAATTGGTTCAGAGTTTCGTCGACAATTGAAGAAAAAAATGAGCCAATAATCGTTTTATCAGCCATGTTTAAGCATAATGACATTGGTTTGCCTATATTCGATTTCGCATAAATAAAAGTTGCGCCGCATGCGCTTACTAACCGCAAGAATTGGCCACGTAGTGCATGAAACACCGATAGGTGGCGCAAGCTGTCAAATTACTTCATGATAATTTATGTTTTGACCGCGACCTAAATCGAAAAACTAAAACCTTTATGCGAAGTCTGGCAACAAACTGGTTCGAATGAGATATTGACCTTTGAAATCGGGTTCATAACTACAGGAGGAGTTGCAATGTTAGTTACAAATAAACAAACACACATACATAGTTACGTTTTTGCAGTTTTGTAGAGTAGATGAGCCTCACTATTTAAACAATAATTTGCATTCATTTTTTCAGCTTCATTTGCTATAAGAAATTTTATACAAAAGGTGATCCAAATTAAACACCAGATTTAAGCTTCTACCATTTTTTATATTGCAGTCGGATACTTCGATTGATGTGATCTACGACCAACAAAATTTTGGAAAAACGATATGAATAATTGAAATTAATCAACTGTTTAAATATTGATTACAAAATTTGATGAAATTGGTTCGGTAGTGATGGCAAGACCTCCCGAGCATCAGCGTGGGGTAAGGTCCGGGAGAATAATGCCATAGTTAGTCAAAGTCTTGCTACAGATATAAAAATATTAGTTTAGAATCGTGCACAACAATTGAATATTTCAAAAAGTTCCAATTAGCGAATACTTCCTAAAAACCTGCAGTTTCATGTGTACAAAATTTAACTGACGCAAAAACTTAAGCTTGCTGACCATTCTCGACATCAACAATTGCTCAATTGATTTTTAGAGCACAAAGAAGTGGATTTTAGTGTAGTGAAAATGTCATCTTTAGTGATGGGATACATTTTCAATTGGACGGGTTCGTAAACAAATAAAATTGTCTCATTTGGAGTTCGGAAAATCCTCACTTAACTCATGAGAAACAAATGCATTCTCAACTAGTTACTGTATGGTATGGCTTTTGAGCAGGTGGTGGAATAGGCCCATCATTATCCAAAGATAATGTTGAAAATGCTGTAATACACAACTTGAGCAACAGTTTCGATTTACTGGCGTCAATTGGTCAGCAAAATCTTGTGATTTAACTTCGTGCGCCTTCTTTTTGTGGAGTTAACTAAAATCCAATATCTAGGCCAGTAAGTCACAAACAGTTGACGACCTCAAGAACGAAATCCGATGTATTATTAATAAAATTGATCTGAATATGCGATTTAAATATTTATGGATCTTCAGTGAATGTTCCCCCTAAGTCATTAACTCTTTTCATATTACGAAATATTTCTTCTATGTATTTTTCCCATATTCTCTGCTTTTCTTCCATATCCAACACTATCTCATTTTTTTCGTTCCTTATGTTCATTGAGCATTCGCTTATTGTAAAGTCCCGTCATTTCGTTCATCATGATTTGTCTGTGGTTCCGCAATAGACTTACAATTTCCTATTAACTATTTTTTTGTTTCATTAATTTCGCAATCTAGTTCTTTATACGCATTTGCATCTTTTTGTTGTTTCTTTCTTTTTCTTTCATCCATAAGATTTATTATTTCGTTTGCAATCTAATCGTTTTTGCTCTCGACTTTCTTAGGTCTAGAGTATTTTGTCCTGTTTTCCTTAGAGATCGTTGTACCGTAGACATTGCTGTCAGAGATTCGTCATTAAGACCCTTCTGTCTTGACACATACTATATGTTCAATTTTGCTCTTCGAAAGAGCAGCGTTTAGAAGTCTGAAAGAAAAGAAAGTGTACGCTCCAAATAGTGCAAGACACTGCAAAAACCAAAGGCTTAACTGGGAAACAGAACGAGAGTTAAGATCACCAGATTGAGAATATACTTGATTTAGTGGTGGATTTAGTGCAATTAAAAAATAGTGCGCGTGAAAAACGGAAACTGTGTACAGGCGAGTTTTAACTGGCTAAGTGGAACATATTTTCAGAAGCCTCCAAAATATATAAAAAAGGAACCTACACATATCGACTTTAGAACTTATCAGTTTGATCAAGCCCGTATTTGTATATGCCAGAACACATTAAAAACGGGAAATATGAAATATGGGTTGCAACTGGTAGATTAAACATAAACTACCAGTTGTATCGTAGCACCTGTGAGACACCAACTAATTCGTGCGCGAATTTAGTCTCGACAAAAACAAGACACGGCATTGTGTTCATTCTCTTTGATATAGCCTTACAAGGTCCGGAATGTGTTATCGCGTATCATTGCTGGTTCTCGTACTGTTGGTGTGTGTGCTGTTTTGTGCGCTATTTGTCAAATTTTCGTCATAAAACTGTTAGCCCACAAACATATTTTCTTGATAACTTTGCTAGAATAATAGAATCTTACGGAGAAGAACCCAAAAATAACTATAGCATGTAACTGCTCTATTGAGAGTTATGAGTTTGTATTAGTTTGAATTTTGAGCACCTTCTCTAAGCCGAGGTCCATATACACCATATGGTTCATCTTGTAAGGCCTGCAACAATCTACGAAGATAAACCCATTGACACTTGATCAGTGTTCTATACTTTATAAGTTTATTTAGATTGAATCGGTGAAGGCCCCAGAACCAATTTGAACACAATCCTTTTGAAAATTTACAGACCTACTTTAATATTCGACCAATTTATTCCCCAGAGTAGGCTGTAAAATTTCAAGATTGCCAAGATTCAGAAGAAAAAAAATCTAGCTATATGTGCAATTGAGAAAGTTTCTACCAATAATTGGGGAATGGAATGGAGGGTAATCGGTTCTTCAAAAGCCTTCCCTAAGAAACTGTTTTGAGCCAGGACCATAGGAAGTTTTCATTATTTCTTGTATAAACATTCTGTAAAAAATTAGTAAAACATTCTGAAAACCATTTCATATTGCCCTACAGGCAACATAACTGAATTCGTTCCAACTTTAAAGATTGTTTGAGAAGGTAAATGAAAAAAAATCTCAAACTTTCACTTTCCAATAGATAAAATCTGAAAACTACTTATTGAACGATCTTTCGAAGGGAGTGACTTGTAAGTAACAGATCTTTCACCATATTCATTTTAGATATATTAGTATGTTACAATTAGTTATAGTAATATCAAAAAAAAAAAAAAAATATTCACTGAGAATTTATTTGAATTGACTGTCATTTATGTGAAGAGTTAAGTTTACCTTTACTAAGCGCTCATTAGATAATGAAAAATAAATCAGCAAATCGTAACCTACCAACCGCTATCTTATCGCCCTTATAACTCACTCTCATACACCGGTGACCTATATTTCGCTGCATGCATTCTCGACGAGCTTGGGAGCAAAATATTTATGAAGCGCTTTAGCACGCAAAAAACAAGGAGCTATTGATAAAGCCTCGCGCTGCAGCCTTCCAGAAACCACTATTTACCAATATGGGCAGCGTCTTCTAGAAACCAAGCCCGCCGAGAACATTTTCAGTAAACCTTTAGGTTGGCTGCTAATTATAACTTCGCAGTTTGTGAGACAGAATCAATTTGGGGCCCGTATCCTTTCCCCTAAAGTTCATGAACTATTTAAGATACTTGGTTCTACGGTGAAATATGTTTTTAGTGCAAAGTGGGTTTGACGGCATATTATTCCTGAGTAGGTACGAAATCCGTCGAGGTAATTGTTTTGCTTGCATACGCCAAAATTCAAATTAGTCTAATTTATTTTTCAGGTTTTTAACACACCAAGTTATAAATAAATTTTATTATTAATTTTTACACTCATCGAAAATTTTATTTTAATTTAATATGATCAAAAAGAGCATCCGCATAAATTTGTATCGGCTTGGAAAGACATAAAAGGGAATCTACTGGAGTTTCTCATCGTCGTTCCCAAGTAATACAAGCGTGTATTGACATTAGGCCAAAATGAATACAATGCAGCAATATGAACCGTGTCTATCATTGGTTGCCGTCACTATTCATCAGCGAAAGGTGTTTTATGTTTGGTGAAGCATACCCGAGTTTGTTCACTTTGATCTTCTGTCGAATGGAGAAACCATTACGCCGGAAGTCTACCCTACATATTTGTAACATTTGTAACAATTGCATAAACCCAAAAGTTGTTACAAGTGGAAAATTTTTGAAAAGGGAGAGCAAAAAGTTGCATTTGCACCATCACACGGTATATGACTTTGGAAAAAAAGCGAGTGTTGCAACCACAACAATAAATATTCAGGGGGTTCACTTAGTGTTTTAGTGGAAAATGACTCGAGAATTGCAACTAAAGAGTTTGAAAAGGCTAATTAATTTTGATTTTTCTTATTCTTTTAGTGTGAATTCTTACAATCATCCAAAACATTTCAAAAAAGTTGAATAAACAGCCGAGAGATTTGAAGAGGTCGAATGCAACTACAACCTATATATCAAAAAGTTCGTAAAAGGATCCAAAGAAATTGTTCGTGGAAAAAATGAGCAAGAAAAATGGTGTGAGGGTTATTTCAAATCACACTATAAGAAACCGATTGTACATTTTTACCACTACCAGGCAGCTCATTTGCTTACAGATCATTTGAAGGAGGTAAAGTTCATAAATTAAAGTTTTGGAACTGACTCCACCTCACCCTCCATGACAATAAAACAATCGCAGAAAGAACGATTCATTCCCTATCAGTATGGTATGGACTGACAAACAAACCTCATTTGTATTAATTAATAATGAGTAAACATCAACAAGGAGATCTACAAAAAAAAACTAATTCTAGAGATGTTTTAAAGCCCTGATGAATTTTCGCTTCGGAAACTAGTCTTAGTGCTACGAGTAGGATTAAACTCCCGCTCCCAAAACAAATGTTATACAGCAATGGTGCCGCTATTAACTTTTCCATTCAATTACGCACAACGATTGACCCAATAAATTCGCCGGATCTCAATCAGTTTGTATTTTCTTAAACATACCATGGAAAAAACTTGTGACAATTTAAAGAACGCCTACCTACGCGCCATCTACAACTGCTTTATGAAGCATCAGCAAAGAAATCATTAAACAAGTTCCTGCTTTCATTAAATGTATTGTTTGGTTACAATTTTCATAAATAATTTTTGCATCTCGTGGTATTAAAAAGAAAAAATTAATCTCAATTAAAAATACTATGTAATCGCCTTTATTTGTGTAAAAAAAGTTATTCAATTTCAAAACAAACAACGTTCGACGTCGTCCGGTATAAATGCTTAAACAAACAAATTTTCCAATTAGTTCACAGATTGAAGGTTTCATACCATAATCCGCAATCAACGTCAGAAATTCGGATAAATATTTTTAATAATCATTTAATCGGACACTGCTTTACTGGCACGTTCGTGATGCTGTCTTTGAAATGTTCCTAAAAATTGTTTTTTCAATGAACTATCAGGAAATGTACTGCGCAAGATGTGTAGTTTAAGTATAGGGTGTAGCATCGGTCATTAAAAATAAATCGCTACCTTAATGTCTAGTAGCCTAATTTACCATTTACGAAGTTCAAATATGTTAAAATTTGCATAACTTCCTCATAACAATAAAAAGGAGCTGCATCTAAATAATCAAAAAATAAAATCAGTATCGGTGATAGTCAATAGGTTATTCTTAAGCATTACGTTAATCTACACCTAGTTACGATGGTGAATCAAATATAAACCGGATATACTTTTAAGCGCCATGAACGGAAAGTTAAAAGGTTTCTAAATGTTATAGGTGCCTCGTTTCTTTAGTCAGTATCACGATGTCGAAGTAAGTGGTATCCTTGCCCATTGCGCAACAAATTATTATTCAATTTCTCTCATAGAGGGCGCAAATTGGTCTAAGACTATCAGAACACTTAAGGCACAGTTTAAAGACAACACTCTTAAGAAAACTTTTTTGGGAGGACGAAAACTAATTGAAGTCGTCCGAAAATCAGCGTGGCTGAGCATGGTGCGGGGCCTTCTCGAGGATGGTCTGCTGAAATGTTTCTGTTAACTTTTGGGCGAAACAAAACTCGCGTATCGTCGGAAAAGACGCAAATTTTAAACCCAAAACGTTATTCTGATTTACAACAAGGCCCGGTTCCAATTGCCCAAACTCGACAAAGAACTGAGGATATATTCAGGAGTATACTAAAACATCCTTTTCATAGTCCAGGTTTATCGCCCTGCGATCGGCTCTCTGTTGGGAAAGATATGTTTGTAAGTCGGGAAATCATGTACAAAATATGTTTGTATTCTTCCAAGAAATTAAAAAATACTTCCGGTTTATATTTGATTCAACTTCGTATTACTGTCAACTACCCACGATTTAACTCACCTATCTTAATAAATAATAGTTTAAAATAAAGTTCCTACCTAATTAAAAATATAGTTGCTTTCTTAAGGACATTTAGTTTTGTTTTTAAATTAATAATACACTTTTCTACAGACATGATAACTTGACAAGAATTTTATTCGACCCCCCTTTTGTTGTACTCAACTCCATTCATAATAAATACCGAGTGCACGGCAAATGACTGGAAATATCTGTTGTAACTAAGTAGCTCAATTGGTTTCTATGTTTGTAAAATGGTTGCTTTATAATTTTTTGCATCATCTTTCATCAAGTAACGCAATTTCTTTATTAGTGTTTCCGGGACTGTTCGTCATATTTGAAATTGTAAGACGGCAATAAAACCTTCTGCAAATTTGTAGATTATAAATATTGATAGATTTTCAAAAAATCATTAGAATCATCTAAAATAATGACAAGAACAAAACGAAAAATAGATTACAAAATACAAAATGGAAAAGAAACTCATTTTCAGAAGGAACAATACCCTACAGGTAGAGGTCGTAGTATATCGGATCATGGAATAGTAGAGAATAAGAATTGATCATGGACATGCAAAAACATAAAATATAGATTCGTGTGTTGCAAGAAACACAAGAAAGGAAAAGAAACAATGCTCTATGACAGCTATATCCCGATTCGCAGCGATGGCAAAAAGAATTTTATTATATATAAAGGTACAAATGATTATAGTATATGAAGCTAAAACAGAAAGAAAAAGTAACAATAAAATAAAAAAAGAATTTTATAGGAGTCCATAAGAAGAAATGGGTAAAATACTTCGTAATGCAAATGTCAGAAATTGTTTACTTCCTGGCATTAAACACCATTTAAATGATAATACACTAAACAACAACGATAAACTACTATTCCAATTCTGTGCCGACAACGAATGAAGATTAAACACCTTCTTTGATTATAATATGAGATATAAATACACATAGGAGAATATAAGAGGACAGTCAGTTATTGACTATATTATAAACACTCTGACGCAAGTCATTTACATAAGAACACCGCATTTAACGTACGTCAAATTACCTTTGGGCAAGTTTCGAATAAAAGTACCAAAACTAAAGAAAAAGAACATCTATATTTAAATGTAAAGTACAAGACATTTATACTAGAGAAAGCTAAAAAATCGAATAGTAAACAACAAACTACAAGAAGATCAAATCGATCTTATTAATGCTTGGTTATAGCTAGAGGCCAATATAATAAATATTTCACATGGTCATTAAAGCTAATAAAATCAATAGAAACAATAAAAATAGAAAAACGCCTTAGTATTGCAAAAAAAGCAAAATCAATAAAACAAAACGGAGAAAATAATCGAAAAATTTAAAAGTTGTAAAAATCCGAAACCATGTAAACTCTGTAATAAGTATAAAGCAGAAATACTAAGAGAACATGGAACAGAAGTCACAAAAATATATAGAGACTCTTATGTAATCAAAAACAGAATACTAAAGAGTATATCGAGGCAAGCCAGATAATTAGTGAGAAAGGACTAGCCTTTATACCATGGTAACACCATAGAAGATTCAGAAGAATATAAAGAAGAGCATAAAAAAATATTGACAGACAAAATTATTAACGAAATGTTAAAATATGGTGGACTGAATATACAAAATGAGATACAAACATATTCGTTGAAGCACGTGTTCCGAAAGAAAGGCAAACCAGTATTGTTATAAGCAGGTGCCTAGCAACTACAAAAGCATTCAATATACTAAAATTAATAACAAGTTATTATGTGACCAGAAATAGAGATTTTGTAAAGGTCACTTGTGTACAAATGTTATATTTCCAGTACGGCAAATTATTGAAAAATTCTTGGAGTATAACATAACAATGGATCTACTGTGTAGACGTATATTATACGTCTATAAGACATACTAACAATACTCGAATATTATAGTACTTCTAATAGCCTATGCGTAAATTTAAAAATAATACCTCTCTCAGATAATAAGATCCAAAGAAGTGATACGACAGAAGACATTATTATAACACAAATTTTAAAAATGCACGTATTTCTCACTACAAATGAGCTAATCCACAAATATCCCTGACTGTGTCTAGTTTATTAAATTACAGAGAATTTTATTTTCTATGCTATTAGAAGCCATTAGAAGCCGAAAATGTTTGTTTGACACTTTTATGAAAAGTATTAATATAATATGACAGAACATCGATTTGCCCTTATCGAATTAGAAGAGTTGATGCTACATGGTGGTTAAAAAAAGCTTTTTCGTCAAAATCTGAAATAAATGGAATGTGTTGTAAGAAAATTGTAAATACCATTAAAGGAAAGGTATATTTAAAAAAAGTGTAACGACATGGGTTCTTTGTATATAATTTTTTTATCATATAGAAGAAAGATGGCTTTCCAAAGGTAGCTGTTGAAAAAATTTGCAACATAAGAAATCGGAATAGGAGTACCTATTTTCATAATATCTTTGGCTTGTTAGGTCGATTTTCATTGCTAATATTTTTAAATTTTTAAATATTTTTAAATAGTTTGCAATGTTATGATGTTAATATAATAGCAGTCACGAATAAAATTAACGAATTTATAAAAAAAATCATTAATAACCAACCTCAATCGGGAAAAAATTTATTCATCCCATTGCATTCAAGAAGTCATAAAAGATTTAGCTAACCATACGATAAATTCAGTTTGCAGAAATTAAAACAACATCTGATTGTTGCTTCAAATAAATTCAAAACAATTATGACAATTACCGATGGATAGCAAATTCATTTTTAGACAATTTTTGGAAGATGCTGAGATTATAACAAGCATGAAAGAAAAATTGGAAAAGCAAGTGATGGAAAGTCGAAACTAAACTTTTTTCCTAAAACTTGGATCAGTTTTGAACTAAAAGGATGCAAGAACACCCCGAGATGGTAAAGAAAACTGCCAAATATTTGGTTCCATTTACCTATGCCCCTTATTTATGTGACTTAAATTTCTCGTTTATGACTACCGTCAAAACAAAAGTGAGAAATCGCCTCAAACTTGAAAATTATATAATTGTGTGCATCGAATACATAAAAACAAACTTATATACGCCGTATTAATTTTTTTTTACTTTGTTATTTATTAATTACCAGAAATGGAAAACAAAATGAAATCGCCAAAAGATGGGAAAGACATTTAAAAGAACTACACCTGGATAACACAAAAGAGTGAAATACATCTAAAACGGTAACATCAGATAGGCGATGACAGTAAAAATGTGATACAATAATCTAGTCAGAAAATAACCAATCAGCCCAAGATTTAAAGATAAATATCACCATACTGAAGGTCACTTTAGAAAATAATCTGGAACTCGAGAGACTATATTACCAATTAGAACCCTAATAAAAAAAATGTTGACATAAAAGCTTTGATAACGTTAGTCAGACCTATTTGAATTATTATATTATAGTATATCAGAATCAAACAGATATAGAAATCATCCCGATGTTATATGAGAAACAAGAGGCACTTATAAGTATAGGGAAAATATTAAGGAAATTAAAATTAACCTAGAAGTTAGAAAAGGATGTGTGCTTTCATCACCTTTCTTTAATGTCATGTGAAAAATTAAAAATACACGGAAAAAAGAATATTAACGATATGGTATGCCAATGACATAGCAGTAGTAGCAACAACTGGATGAAATAAACATGATATTAAAAGATAAGGATTTGGAAATAATCATAAGAAGCAGTAGCTGCTAATGAACAGAAAATATGTAACGCTATAGACAATGCTGAAGATAAGATGGATAGACAAAAGGAAAAATTCCAGACAAAAGAACGTTAATGAAACAAATGCAACATAGAAAACCATCGGGCATATTCTTAGATACAATGGAGTGCTGCAAACTATTATAAAAGAAAGACTCAAGGAGAGGAAGGTATCTGGTAGATCAGGAAGGTAATACATCCCACAAATTATAGCTGATTTAAAACGCCATAATTATATACGGCTGAAGAAATGAACAGAGGATAGAATAAATTGCAAAAATACCATGTAGATTGATAACTATAAGAGAGCACATTTTTATTTATGTTCCCTAAAGTAGAAAAGTAGTCTTATCTATGTTCCTGAATTTATTTCAGTGGTTAAGACATTTTTGTTTGGTACATTTTCGTTTATGTCCCAAAAGACGGAAATAAATGGAGCTTTCATTTTGGAAATGGCTCCGACCCCCCAGTTATTTGTAGCTATCCCCACAAGAGGCTGCAACCCACACTTTGGAAACTACCGATTTAAAATAATCATCACATAATTAGAATATAATAGATTAATATCCACACCAACATTTTATAAATAATTAAACAAAATTCCAAGGTCTTTATCTTTAAAGATTTCTTAATTATTCATGGTATTACCGAAATATGTGTATAAAATGGATTTTATAAACTTCTACCTTAAATAGCTTCCTCTATAGTTACGTTTCTTCAAAAATAAGGTACATTTTGCTTATTATAACCTCAAATTTGGACAATAATATAAAAGTATTTTCTCCAGTCACTTACACTCTCATAAAGGAGTAAAGTTTACGTTTTTACTACAATTTTTGCACGACATTTAAAAATAAATTGCAAAATTTTTTTAATAAAAACAAAACTAACATAAACGTTCTATTTGTGCACGTTATATCTTTTTTAAGCAGCATCACTCTCTTTTGAGAAACAGGACTTGTGGATTAATGTTGATAGACTTCTTGTCTTTTTTTACATGTACTTAGGAAGCTTCTTATGCAACCCCATGTATATTTAAATTTATATTTCTACATTGTGTATTCAATTTTGGCATTTCATTATTTTAAAGTTGGCCGTGCATCAAAGAGTTGGACAACACAACAAAAACGTCTGTTGGACGTAAGTTTTATTGTTGCCGCATTCTAAATAGGTTGGACAAAAATATTTTCGGGGTTTTATAATTTATCTAGCTCGCATTCGATGCTTTTAATAACAAGCCACGAATAAAGTTCGTCTGGTATAAATAATTAGTTTAGCAACAATTTAAAAAAACAAAAACTGACGTTGATGGATCCATCCAGCACCATTTTCAATTTGCACTTTTATCTTTTTATTTTATTGCACAAATTCATGATAGAAATTAATCAAATACGACAGTGCTCACTGTTCAGCAACTATCTCGCTTAATTACCCCAATAGATGACAGTACAAAAAGCCTCAATCCAGGATTTTTTCTTTAGATTAAACAATCAAATCCTTGTGTGTTTGAATTGTTTCGTCATTTTATCTAATGAACCTTGCGGATTTTATCCACAGTTTGCTATTAAATTCCCGAGCTTAGCGAGCATTTTTCCAACGTAAACGCACCACTTTGCAGGGCGATTCAACCCTATGGAAACTGCCGAGTTATTTATTGGGGCCGGATTTGAACGCTGAAAAGCCGATAAATCAGGTCAGTTTTGGTGGTATGCGATTAGGGTGGGCTTGTAAGTGACCGTTGTATAAGAAATGCTTCCCCTTTTTTGGTACTTCAGAAAATATATATAGGTTGGTCGAGGTAAATCAAAAAACTAAAAGAACAATAAAACATAGAGCAATTAAAGGATATAGTATTGAAAATCATGTTTTTCAATGTATCCCCCATGACCTCGAACCGGGACCTAAATTTGCTGAAGCACAACACAACTTCCCCCTTGTCCATATGTGTCGTTACCTCTAGGAGGAGGCCCTTCCCTTAAGCTGCCCTTGGCGTTATGATCCCTCTCATCGTAGTAATCAAAGGGATTGTTTGTATAACGAAGACTAGGTATTCCTCGTCTTGTAGATTGGAGCAATCTTGCTGAAATGCCTCTGTTTCCAGCTCGTTGATGAGCCTATCGGTGGTCACATTAAAGCTTTTCTCAATAAAATGGGACGCCATGACATCTCCTTCGTTGCTCACAAATCCAAAAAAATTGTATGCATGACGGTGGGCACTTCAAAGGGATCTTGGAAGATTCAACAATCATTTTGGCGATCCACTTTCCTGCCCTGGATAAAATTCTTTTCGCCCTTTCTTTTGTTCTTAGGTCCTGGGGCACTGCTAACTTGATCGTCAGCTTTTCCACGCCCATTTCGTTTGGCAATTCAGGCATGCTCCACCCTTATGTATCTTGGTATTGTTCAGCAATGCTTGAATCTTTAACTTTCTGACCATCTTGTTTTTCTCAGTCAACAGTTGGCGGTTCGTTAGGACAAAAGACCTGTAGTGCAGGTTCTACTGCGCTGCGTGGACCTCGCCACGCCCATTCCTTTTGCCAAGTCAGTCATGCTCCGCCCAGAATTCTGATCGATGTTCTCTTTCAATTCTCAGACGAATTCGTCACTTCCTGTGCATTTAGTACTTCCTGTAACCAAACCACGCAATAATTTGTCTGAGATTTTCCTGTACAAAGGAATCGTGTATAGCAGCTCTGCCAACAATCGTAGGTTGTTGATTATGTGCTAACTTGTTGTGGTACATAGTAGGACACTGTACACCTTTCGGCTTTACTGCAATATAATCTAAAAACCCTGTATAATAAAATAAAGAATTTCTATATCTGAACCGATATAAATTTAATCATCAACTCAGCACTATATTAACAAAAATAACATCCAATATCCCCAAGAAAAATACGGGGGCAAAAAATAATCGCATTGGAAGAATATTTATTTAAATATAATCTTCAAACTTTCACGAGAGCGCAGCTGTTGATTTTGGCAGCTCACAGTTTTTCTTTCGGATTTCCCCGCATTATATCAGTTCTAGAATACACAGGCAGGCGCCCGAATCGTTTCTGAAGTTATTAGCTGGCATCGCGAGCTCGGCGAAAGACAATATGGCTGAACGACTCAGATAACGGAACTGTAATGAAATTAATACGGGAACGAACGCTATAGACGTATATCGTTTCAGGCCCACATCTGCTCCACAAACAGCGCGCCTGCATAACAGCTCGACAATAAACCCATCCTGCAATTAGCATACACAATGAAACCGAATGTGTACGTGCGCGTGACCCTTGGAGAACACCTACGAGGAGCTCTAGCCAACAAAGTCAAACTTAAGATTAATTCAAGGGGCCGGACGGTCGGACGAACTTCGTCGCCAGCCATCTGCATGTAGATTTTAAAGACGAAAGTCGCAGACAGTTTCTAAAAGATTTAATGTGAATTAATTTAAATCTCAATCAATCTATAAATAATAACATCGTTTTCTATACACTTTGTAGCTATAGGCGCAAATTAGTCATCTTGAAAGTTGAAAGCCTGTTCTACAACAAACATCTTCACATATGGTACATAAAAATAATTTTTCTATGTAGATTATCTGACTGACCGTACTGTGAGTTTGTAAACATTTAGCCCCAGATCACTTTTTAATAAAAAAAAGGCATAAACTGTTTTTGCTCCAATCTTGTTCAAACATCTTGCAAACTAAATTACTAAGAGACACTGAAAAATCTCGCCTCTCTTGTTTATGAAATGTGTATTATAAATTTAGTAATTATATTATTAAATATAAAACTATTCTGACTTCAACAACGTACCAAACTCGTACCCTTCCTCGAGAAAACCTTGATTAACAAATAGACGACCAGTATTAATTCTTAATTTTTTTCACATACAAAAACAAAACTTCTTTCACATATCATATACTTCATTACCTAGTTACTCCTTGAACCTTAGCAGACCATAGAAAACCTTGGCCTCTTTTTTACGAGCTTCTCAACTTTGGTTTTAATGTACTAGGCTATTTAGGCCTGGTCTGGCACTACCTTCACTTTTTCTCTTAATCTTTTCCACTTGGTCTGGTTTTTTGCTGCTGTCCCCCTCCTACATCATTCAAGTCTTTTTCTACCATATCTAGCCAGCGTGCTCCCGGTCTTGCTCTTGGTCGTCTTCCTTCAAGTTTCCCCATGAATACTCATTTTAACACTTTTTTCTTCATCTAAGTGTCGTAATCAGCCCAGCCCAACCCATTATTACTTTTAATTTCACTTATTATATTTGGTGTGTTGAACCTCTCACTTAACTCATAATTATATCTCCTACATCACTCCCCGTTTTCCTCAACTGACCCGAAGATGTCTCTTAGCATTTTCCGTTCCCACCTGTTCACTACCTCAGTTCGTCTTAGCGCATAATAGCCCCTATTTACTGTGAGCTCTTCTTATTATTCCTCCTAACATCAGACTGAACAAGACAATTGAGAGGAGGTCACTTTGCTTTGAACCTTTATTAATCATAAATTCTTCCGATAGCTGGTTTTGTATCTTCACTATCGCGTTATAATCTGTTAGGCACCTCTTTGCCATTCTTATTGTTTTGCTCGGGTCATTAAACTCTTCTAACTACATACTACTACTACTCTCGATGAAAAGATGATTAAGGGTGATGTTCTGCTTATTACTTTTCTTCTCAGAGTAAAAATAGGTTCCAAGGTTGACCTGCCTCTTCTAAAACCACACTGATTTGGTCTGCTTCTCTTTCCATTATTAATTCTAATTGCTGTGCTATTGTTGCACTTAAAATCTTATACCCTACATTCAACAGTGCCATTCCTCTGTAGTTTTGTAGTACACTTTTGTCTCCTTTTTTATGTAGGAGTTTTATGTAGAGTAAGTAAATATATTTCCTTTTCCAGATCTTTTCTACCTGGTGCTTTGTTGTTTTTTTGCCTACGAATTATTTCTCGGGCGCTTCTTCTGTTGGTAACTCTATTTCTTCTTCATTGGCCTCTTCCTATTTAGGTTCTTCGCCCCGATTTCTTCCGTGTTCTGTAGGGCTCTTTCCTTAGCTTCATACACAGATGTTTATTACGTACCAAATATCCTTGTAAATCTTTATATAAATTTAGTCTCGGTTGGTATCATTTTGTTGCATTTATTGTTCTGTAAAATTTCTTCTTGTTGCTTTGTTGTTCCGGGTTTTCCAGTAGTAAGAGCTTTGCTTCTCATATTACCTAATCTTCTTTCGGCGGAATTTTTTGGGTTTCTTTCTACTCTTTTTACATATTTCTTTAGCTTTTTCGTTTATTATGTTTATCATTTTTAACCACGCAGCATTTCTTTCCTTAATTGCTTGTCTGCAGTCCGCGTCATAATTGTTCTTACTATTCCTAATACTGCTAATTGCGTCAGATATTTTATTATTTTTTTCCAAATATTTCTGTTAAGACAACGGTGGATCTAAAAAAATATTTTTAGCCTAAGGCTTATTAAGTAATTTTATTTATTACTAAAATGTTATGTATTTCTACATAGATATCAAACCAAAGCGAATTAAAGGCCCAACACAAATCATATGCCGTCTTCATTTGTTCCTTGAAGTTCAAGACTGACGGCTGCAGGCTACTGCCACTTCGCACAGCAAAGGCGAGCAAATCATGGTCTAAATTCCCAGCCCACTTGTATATCGTAGATATGCTAATAAAAATAACCTACGCTTTGTTTATTTCTTAAACGCCCACGGGCACTTATTTGAAAGCACGTGCTAACAAAGAAACTCCGAGCTCTTGGCATGCTCGTTAGCGGGTACTCCAAATTCGAGTCAACAAAGCAGCATTATATTTTCAATTTAAGTCGTAAAATGGGAACACAATTAAATCAGCGCCAACAGAACATCACCTTCCATTTCATCGCAGAAAATTTAATTGGCACTAAATAACGCGACCACCAATTATTTTACAGAACATGTATAAACATGTTACTGTAAGAATGTATGTCGACATTAATGCTGAACATCAAATGGAAGACAACTGTATTGTACTAAATTACAAAAGGCTAGCCAAAAAGTTGTTTAGTTTTTCAGTAAGAAGACAATTCTTTCTTTTTTAAGTTAAATTTTCAATAAACTAGGTACTGATCATGGAAAACGGGGGAAATTTGCTGAATGGTTTGTGAAGACTGGTAGCGGACGAAAATTTTCCAAAAAATAATTTTCATTAACATCCCGAACTATCGGATTTGAGAAAACGAAAATTCTCGAATAAGCCAGAAGCATGAAATACATTCACTAAGAACGACTGTGTAATATGGTTTTTGAGGAGATGGAGTGATGGGGCAGATTTTATTTTTAACATGATATCCAATCAGTTGTAGCCTACTTTTAAAAATATAGGGATTGGCGGTCTCTGGTTTTAGCAGAATGAAGCGAATCTTACACCGTGTGATTTCTTCTTATAGGGGTTTGTAAAATCAGAGGTGTGTGCCAACAAAACAACGCACAATCTGGAACCGAAGGCAAAAATCACACGCATGTTTGGAGGCATTGAGCCAGACATGTGTGAGAGAGTTAACAATAATTTTGAAAAACGCATAAATGCATGCAGACAACACGGGTAGACATATACCTGACATCGTGCTGCATGCGTAAATGGAAAATTTTACTGATTACAATCATGTTCAATATAATCACTTTCATAAAAATTTTACTTATTTATTGAATCTTCAAATGAAACACCCTTTATAAATATTGCCCCAAATTATAAAAAATGTTAAAACTGAAAGAAGTTTGCAGTTAACCTATATATAATGTAAGACATTTCAGTTAACCAAACAACACAATACCCCAAAAATATTTTGTTAATAACAGCATTCCACATCAGCGATAAAAATTCCAGTAAGCTCATATAGAAGCTTTTAAAGCGCTTTAGCGCTTCTATTGCTGAAGTATTTTAAAATACTTACCACTTGAAATACTCCAGATATGTCTCGCAAATATTTGAACACGGCTATTTTAGACAATTCGTAATATAAATAGTCACATATCAAAATGTAACGGATGTAAATGCCAACTTGATTTAATGGTGTAAGGCCGTTATCTTGCAGTAACTGACCCAGAATTATCAGGAAGTTTTTGTACGTATAACTACATTCAATTAAGTTTTATATAAGTCGCACAAACAACTGCTACAATGAACTCGATGCCTTCCTTAACTTATATAATATTCGTGAAAAATATGAAGAATAAAAAGACATGAAATACAAATTCAAGTGCATCTCCAAAAATGATAGAAGTCACAAAAAATACAGATTTTTCATTCCTTGAGGTGGTACCAAATCAGACGCATCTGTAAATTGCGGATGCGAAAAGTCTAGGGGGCTAGTCATTAAGCTACATCCCATGATTAAGGTAACGATAATGGGGTTTGAGCGGCTTAAAATCTGCAACGCAGCTAGTGTTGAGTGCAACTGCATCGAAAAAACAGGCTACTACTTCTGCTACTTACTTAACTAAATCCTAGGGTGAAGGAATAAGTGGCTACCTAGAAATTCAGTTCTCAGTATTAACTTTCTTCTTTTGTATACATCCATTAACTTTCAATATATTACTCGTAAGAACAACCATTGAAAAGAATATTGATAAAAGAACACCACCACCCACTCAGATTTCCCCACTTAAATTTCATGGAAAGACTAATATTTAGGGTAATAATCAATTCGTAGATAAACTCCAATACAATATCTTACCCGAAACAAAATTAACTTTAAGGAAACGCAAAATAAATCTGTAGTACATGACGCCGAAGACTTGTAGAGACGACAGGGGTCAAAGAGGAACCCATTAGACCCAGGAAGCCTAAGGGTAATCTCAAATAAAATAAATAAATTAAAGACGTAGACATACCACGGATGGAATATATTAAACAAATAATGGAAGACACGAGATGTGCCACGTGTAGATTTATGAAAAATAAATGTATGAATATGAAGGAATGGAGAGCTGCGACAAACCAGCTGAAAAGCTAAAGACAGAGAGAAAGAAAAATAAAATCTAAAGAGAGGAAAATGTCCCCATCTCGCAGGTATAAAAAAATCTCAAAAAATGGTTCTATGACTAGACCCGCTACAACACCGCAGTCATATAGTCAATCGGTAACAGCCATAAAGATGTCCGTAATTCTGCAAACCTATCCTGAAGACAAACCAGTCATATAGTCAATCGGTAACAGCCATAAAGATCTATCAATAATGAGATTTTCAAGTGTGAGACTTATGCAGTTCACAAACGTTGAAAAAGTGGCTGCTAGAAAAGATACCACGACTTTAGTTAGTTTGAAATAATAAATAATACGGTAAAAACCTTCAGGGTGGGTAGTATGGATCCCCATACTAGAGGTTAAGGAATTCAAACTTCTTCACCTGCAAAAAAATTGGTTGCGAATGATTAGAGAATTATTTTCAATCAAAACAATCGATTTTAGCGATTAACAATAATTAACTAGAAGAGCTGAGTCAACTTGGTTTAAAAGTTTATCTAGACCCAATTAAGCTAATCTTCAGAATTTGAAAGAAATAAGATACATCAGAAGATGATGAATATTCAACATAGCAAGGCGGCAACTGCTGCTATGTATACGAGGTCTATTCGAAAATAGTGAACCAATGTTAATATAATGAAAACAATGTATATTTATAGATTAAAGGTAGACCACATAAATCTTATCATCTAAGAACATCTTAACTGCCATGATTCAAGAACATTGGTTAATCTGAGAAAAAGTATCTGAAATTGAAAGTGTCAAGTGTAGGTTACTAAACAATAACTTTGATAATATTAGATTATGTATTACCAACAAGGAAGAACGTTATGTTTTAAAAATGATAAATTGCTGTTGCACAGCTAAAGTTATAATTAAAATCAAAACAAAAATTAAATAAATCATACCAGCCTCAGTATATCAAACCTACAAATCGTAGCTGAAACTCACTTCAATGCTCAGCATACATCGTGGAGAAACAGTAATGATAATAAAAAGAGTGAGCAACTTTATGATTTTATTATTTCTAATGATTTGGAAATATGCGTAGATAAATTCATAATACACATATGTATGTTGAATTAAGAATATTATTCAAAAACAAATTTGTGTATACGAGATGAAGATACTCGTAAATTCCCACAACTTCAATGTCTTAACGAAATTTTAATATTTGCAAAACCTGACGGAAACCATTTTTGAGACAGTATTCTTTGTAAAAGTAAAATAGTGACGTCAAAAACGGGGCGCAATTTTGTCGCCTTCCAAGTTTTTCCGTCACACCTGAAGCTTCATCGTTAATTGTTCGTAGACGATCTTCATGGTTTTTTTACTTCCATGATATTCTGACATTTTTGATACACTTAAACTTAAAACTATTCTCCCAATTATAAACAAAATTTTATCATAAGGTGCTTCTAATTAATCGCAAATATTTGTTACAGCCGCAAGCAATTCAATTAATGAAAAGTTCATTCCGAAAAAGTAAGAACACAGGAGGGCGTACAAAATCCAACCTCAAACTTACGAGCACGCAGTGTTGGGACGGGGAAAACAAAACAAAAAATAAGCCAAGATAATAAAGGTACATGAGCAGAGCCCAAAATAAGAGTGTAAAAACGGCAGTTCTAAGTAAACATTCATGTAGCTGGCTGATGGGAGGAACAAAATATACCGAACGCAAAAAGAGTAAAATAAACGATCCTTAACAGCCAAATATTAATCCACACGAACTTTCTAGACAAACTGCGTAATAAATTCTTAAGTTAGTGGATTCACCTGCGCTTAATCCAGCTTCTCGAGCACTCTATATTTATTTTAATGCCTAGCTTTATTTTTCCAAAGTGTTCTAAGCTTAAACAGCATTTAATTTAGTCTACAAAACGACATAAAATACAGTGTTAATACATTATTGAAACAACAATTTTATAAGAGACGATTAAATATAAAGTTTTAATACATTTAGTTCTTTCGTTTTTGTCACAGTTTATGTGTTGCATAAAATAAATGTAAATAATCTCCTAGCGAGATGATTATTATTAAACAAATACTGTGTGACGGTTTAGCCAGCATATAAAAGGTGTCAGCAGGAATTGAGTCAACGGTAAACCCGAGTTTGAAGAGTGACATCACCACGCCCCTATAAAACTTACGGAAAAACGGTATCAGAATTACGTGCACACTATGATTAAGTACAAAAGTAATCAACTCTCTTAAAAAACCAAGGATAATGCGTAGCTACATGTGAATTGAAATATTGTTATAAATACATCAATAATGGAATATTTTTCATTTCGCAGTAGCAATAAAAATAGCAATAAACGGTTTTATGATAAAACATAAACTTTTTACGACTACAATGATAACGCATAAAAACAAGTTTGATTTTTTCATATGAATAGACAAAAGGGTGAAATCGATATGTCATACAGAGTGGACTTTTTGGGAAATGAATCAACTTGGTCGGTATTCATCACGTTTGAATTTATTGGGCTTCTTCTATTTGGCGAAACTTAAAATGTTTCTGGAAAGAAATTTCAGTTATTTCTTTAAAATATAACATTGGGTTTATTTACTTACTGATATAAAGAGTGGTTCAAATTAAATTCCTTTATAGAAATAATGAAATAAGAAAACTGGATTGATAATTGATGCAATACTTCATAAGTATCAGTGTAGGGTAAGGTTCAGTAAGAATATTGTTATAGTTAATCAAAGTGTTGCGGCAAATTTGAAAAGATCCACATCATAACAATTGGAAATTTCGAGGAGCTCCCTTCAATGAATACTCACTAAAGACCTGCACTTTCATGCCTATAAAATTTAACTGACCATTCTTGCCATAGACAATTCGTCAGTTGATTTTGTAGAGCATCCTGAAGTGGATTCTCAGTTTAGTTGAAAAATTTTCAACTCGGCAAGTTCATAAACGAACAAAATTATGGCATTTGGATTTCAAAAATCCTTGCGTAATCCATAAAAAGCAAGTGAACCCCCAACGAGTCACTGTTCGGAATAGTTTTTGAGCAGTTGGTGTGATAAGCCCATACTTCTCTTGGAAATGCTGAAACTGTATATGGCGATCGTACCCCTACATAATAACCTAGTTTTTTTGATACCAATTAAGCAACATAGGTCTGGAACAAATGTGGTTCCAGCAAGACGGCGTCACTTGTCATACAGCTCGATCCACAATTGATTTACTGTATCACTAATTTCTCGGTTGCCTAACTTCAGGAAATGCTGGCATCAAATAACCAGCAGGATCTTGTGATTTAACACCGTGCAACTTAGTTTTGTGAGATTGTCTAAAATCCATATAATTGATGACCAAGAACTAAATCCAAGTTGCCCGTAAATTAAAATTTTCGTGGTTATTCCAAATAAAATTAAATCAACATCATTTTGTCCAATTCCACTTGATTGCGATTTTATCTTTACTGTTACAACTGTTGGACAATATCACAAATAGTTATTTACAGTTAAGCAAAGTTCTTTATTCAAGTTGCTCAGAATATGGGTCGTAACCACCATCACGAACTCCAGAATGCAAAGCCGCGAAACGCAAACTTGTCTATGAACAGAGCGATCCGTCCCACAAGAGCGCAGTATTTTTAGCCGGTAAATTTTATGATGTGGTCTTTATATCCGGCTATTACACTCTCAAGACATGTCACGTTAATGTTCTAAAATTACGGTACACCATGTGGCTGCTCATTTTACTATGAGAGCGTCGGTGCAGCCGCGCGCTTTTTGTGAAAGCGCATTGGATGTGACGAAATCGCAGCTGGAACGGAAATTCGAGAATGGGCTCCTAGAATCACAAGGTGGCGGTTTAGATCGGTAGCACACAAAGGAGAAACGAATGGAACGCCTATTGATTTTCCATTTTCCGAATAACTTTTTGTAATATCGTAAAGGTAGATGCATAAATCAAGTTAACCATTAGGTGATGGTGTTGGTAACGAACATTTGTATTCTATCTGACATCAATTAAATTAATGTAATCTATTTTTAAAAACCAAACACAAACATTCACGACACAAAATGTGAAATTAAAATTCATTTAGCAAGAACTTCCTTAACATAACAACATAATAATAAAATGCTGTCATAACTGCTGTTTTCTTTCTTCCTCATATACCAATTGATCGTGAAATCCAATCAAGTTAAGTAAAAATATTCTGTACAAATGCAAATGTTATTGAACTTTCAATATTAGTTTCTGAACAGTTACGTTATGGCGACATGAAAAATAAGAAACCTAAATTTTCACCAATCGGTACACATTTAAAATTAATTTTGCAATAGGAGAACAAATTGCCATATTCTAATAGGTGTTGCAATTTGCTATGTTACTCAATCACCAGATGGGATACAATACTACATGACCAAATTGGCAAATAAAGAAAGAAAAGTTATCAACAATTCGTGTTTTTTTGTAAGCTAAAATGGTATGACCCTCTAAAATACATCGTAAGTTCAGCCTTGTTTGTGGTCCAGTTGTTATGACGGTGTAACATGCAATTTGAAAGTATAAAGCACAACCTGCAAGACTTAGAATAAGTATCTATAAAACAAAATACTTAAGATTATCATATAAAACAGAACAAGAAGAATCGCAAAAAATCAGGAGGCTAGAAATAGAAAGAGTAAAAGCGACAATCAACCAGAATAGAAATGTAGCCGAAAATATCACAATCAGAATATTCACCGCTAACAGGAAAAACCCAAACCAAACTTATATAAGACTATAATAAGAGCCGTTTCAATCTATGGATCATGCACTCTAGTAAAATAATAAGAACGAAAACAATTTAAAAGGAAAGTACTACTTGGTAATTATTAACCAGTGCGAACTAAACATACGATACAGTGAATAGAACATAGCATGGATGACACCAAACAGTGCAAACTACAACAACGCGACCAAAGGAAGCCACGCGCAAGATGGGTGGACAACGTATTCCAAGACCTTCAAAAGCTCAAGACCGGTCGAAATTGAAGATTGTTGAGTCGGTGAAGATCTTTGATGGGTGGTAAAAGTCGAGAAGAAGAAAAAAGACGATAGCATAACCGACTGGATAAATAAAGAACAAAGGTGTATTCAAATTTTAATAATTTTTATTTATTTAATAATGATTTATTTATATTTCGCTTTTGATAACGTTTTCTATCTGACTCTTACTGAATAACCAAAAAACACGTAATCATGATACTGATGCTTCAAACACACAAGAGAACTACGCTGAAAAATGTGCACATTGTTTTTGACCCTTTCTCGTACATGAATGAAACTAATTTCCAAGTATTTATTACAATTTTCAAAACATATATTTTACGAACAAATAATCATTCAACAAGTCAATGTCTAATTTTTTGGTTCGCGTATGAGATAAAAACCGACTCAATAAGTTATGCTGCTAATTTTTGCTATGATAATAGTGCATGATATTTAATCCTGTCGTAATAGGGTCTAAAGCAATTATTAATGCAAATAAAAAAGCAATCCATCCAAGAATGCTTGAGCAACTTATCTTCATCGGAAGAAACAGAATATTCTTTGCGGAAAACCACAAGAAACTAAAATAATCTCAAGTGCCTGTTTCGCCAATTAAGGACCAAAACAATAGGCTACAAGCAAAAAAGAGAAGACAATAGTATATCCACCCCAGAATATGAGCAGAAAATCAGGAAATTTCTTACAGCACCATATCAAAATGATAGCCCAATAATAAACATCATCCCCCAAAGATACAATCTTGAAACAAATAAATCAAAAAAATCAACGGGGTTCGATTTGATCACCGAAAAAATCTTGCAAGAACTGACAGAGAAAAGATACAAATCCATACAGCAAGTATTTAGTGCATTTGTGAGAATTGGCTATTTCCCTAGACAATGGAAAGTGACTCAAATTATTATGCTACTAAAACCTGAAAAGAATTTAAATGAAACATTATCATATCGTCTAATCAGCTTGTTGCCTACTTTATCAAAGGTATTCAAAAAAATTCTTTCTAAAACGACTAAAACCAATTATAGAGGATAGAAAACTCATATAACCAATAATTCGGGTTCAGAAGTCAGCGTGGCACTACTGAACAAGTGCACCAGTCAGTCGACATAATAAAGCCTTTGAAGATAAAATGTACTCTTCAGCCGTATTTTTAGATATAATGCAGGCCTAATATACAAGCTCAAACAAAGCCTACCTACCATGTAATGTTGTTATAGTCCTCAAGTCCTACCTTTCAGGAAGAACATAAGGAAATATTACATACAAATCCTGAGTGCCCCATAGAAGCATTTTAGGACTCATCCTCTACACATTATTTTCTGCGGATCTTCCCATATCCAACAGAACTGTGGTTGCCACTTACGCAGACGATATCGCGGTACTTGCTACACATGCCAAACCACCAACAGCACCAGGAAAATTTAAATACATTAGAAAATTAAAGCAAATGCGTCAAAATCAGTGCATCTAATATTCACATTAAATAGAAACAATTCCCTTCCAGTCATGCTTAACGGTTAACAGTTAAGACTCAAACAGATGACATCAAATACCTTGGGGTACACATGGACCTGGAGGAAGCACATTTTTACCAAAAGGAAACTCGGCCCAAAATTATGGCGAATGTGTTGGCTGATTGGAAAACCATCTAAGTTAACATTGGAACATCAAGATCGTGTCAAACTATGGGAAATGACAAGCAATATGCTAAAACAAATAGTTAACGCCCCATGATATGTTCTTCACATTCAAAATACTTTCAAGTGCCATTGATTAAAGACGAAATTAAGCAATATAGTGAAGGTTGTAGTACTAGAACTCAATTTGACTCTAACGTATTCCTGGGAAATTTATTTGAACTAACGGGTGAAATGCCACGATTGAAATGTTTCAAGTCAGAAACCTTAATGGACAAATTTCTAGGTTAACCATAACATGTTATCAGAACATGTCTCTAAGAGGTATATTGTAAAGGGTAGCTTAATTGTAAGCATCCCCTACAAGTCATTTTGCTGTTTATTCTTATTATTTAACTTATACAAATTACTGCCCGTCCAATGTGGGCAGAATGTAAGCATAGTAAGGTTTATTAAAAAAATTCTTCAAATGGTACTGCTTCAGCTAAAATTGACACTAACTTTCCCAGATCTCACGCTTATCACAATAAGCAAAACATGCAATAACAGGATTCTAAATGTTCCCATGCAATAGATGTAAAATTAGTAAGCAAATTAGCATTTTCGAAAATAATAAGCTCGTAATTTCAAGGAGAATTCTACTTGACAGACAAATTTGAAAAACGATCAAGTTCATTTTGGAACCAGGTATTATCATATTATTTTCAGATGTATAATTATATATTGTGCTGAAATGTAAAAAAGAACTCCCCCTAAAAAATAAGCGGGAAAACAAGGTACTGCTCAATATCATTCACACCTACACATGTTCCGTTGCAAAATCCGTAGGGCGAAGGCGCCTTGGTGATGGGCTCCTGAGGAGTGGAAGGCGTCTTGGCGTCCTCGAACAGAGGCGGCTGCTCGCACTCGACGTGCTTCTGCGAGCCAGGACAGCACAGCCAAGACCTGGCTCTAGGTAGGTCGCCCGTGAAGGGCTCATCGTAGGTCCTCTCCTCGTTGGCACTCTGGCTGATGGTGTACAGGTGTCCCAAACCCAGCTCCGGCCCGTAATGTCTCCCCGCACAGCACTTCGGGTTGCCCTCGACGCTAATCTGACACGTGCCGAAGCCTACGGCGTAGTCATCCATGCGGGCCGCTTCGTTGGCGACGAGAGCTTTCGGCTTCTCAAACTGCTCGCAGGCGAAGATGTCCCCCGTGTCACTATGCATACGCACCGTTTCGAGCGTGCTCGAGTCATTTTCAGGCGCGCTGCCCTCCGGCGAGTGCTTCCTGGGGCTCGGGGTGGCTGTGCAGGTGTCCGCTGGCGTGAAGATGTACGTGGTGAGGCAGTTCTTGTCGCTGCCGCTCTCTGGGGCTACTTCGACCCCCGCCAGTCTGACTCGCTTTTAGCTCGGCATCTAATTTCTTCAAATCTTTGCAATTCCGCGAGTGCTGACAGCTTGGACGTTCGTTTTCTACTCCCTCATGGTCAGCCCTTCCGTCGACTGCGAATTATTTGGCCACTAAACTCCCACAGTGTCATCCCATTATAACCCCAGGGTCCCGAAGACGTCCCGGGCGTCCTACATCAAGACTTCACCCAAGTCCTTCAACATTAAGTCAATTTAAATAACGTCTGGTAAACTTCCGGCGCGACCCCGCGCTGACGTCGTCGATCAACGAGCACCGCGCTACAGATTGGACTGAAATGTCAAAGTGACATTACTTAGACGGCGTACCGGACGGGATGCGGGCCATGACGCGAGCATGCTTGCACTGCGGCCGCGTTACGTAACACGCCGAGTGTTGTCGGAGTGGGGCGTCGCGGCGCAAGACGTCTGAAGAGCGCCGAGCCCTTCTCGCAGGGCCGAGTGTTCTTCTGCAGGGCTGCGGTTAGCAGCTTCAAATTGCGGCGAAGAAGGCTCATATTTGCTCGGTAGTGGAGAAACGCCGTCTGCGGCCAAGAAATCGATTGTCAAAGAGGTGACCCAAGTTCGGCATAAACTACTAAGCATGAAACGATGAGAAAGAGACCGCAATGATTTATAAGCAGATCAATCATTTAAATTGGAATCATTTTTGATTTTTAAATTTCCGTTTCTAAATGTTTATACCAATATATATAAAATGTCGATATAAAGCACAAGCACAGCAACTATAAGTAAATATGAAATAATCCTACACACCAATCTTAAGTGGTACTTCATAATATACGAGGAATGTCCAGAAAGTATGTTATTAAGAAACAACTAAGTATTATATTACTCTTCTACATAGTATAATTATTAAGATCAAATGTTGCATTGTTTTGATATTACTTGTGTCAGCTACGTATTTACAATTTATTTGACTTTCTAGAAAAAATAAACGATAAATTACTTCTATCGTGTCCTTCATTTTGTCTTTCAGTTTGAATTTTTTAAGGCAAATATTCCGATTTAATGGTCCTTGCACACTAATCAATTGTATGCCAATGACAACATCTCTGGCAACGGATCAACAAATCACCATCACCACCACTGTAGTACCATAATGGCTTTTTCCTTTCTGGATACTCCCATATATCTAAAGCAACCAATGAACGAGATCTATAAATGGATTGATTAAATTTAAAAACCTGTGCTAATATGATAAATATTTAAGATGCGCTTGTGACTCATGTCGCATCATTGTTGTTATTCGTAATAAAAATAACATATTTTCGAATCGTATCATCAGCGGCGAGATGTGATATCATCACTATGTGTCATTGTTTAAACAATACCCCACAGCAGTGGTTCTTAACATTTCTAAGTCTCATAAAACATTTTTTTAAAACTCAAATGATGCCATACAAAATCCGTACTACTTACAAAAATGAAAAAGTAAAATCATTTTCCCAGACTAATCGTATTCCCACCTCTATTCATTGTATTATCAGGTATCATCAGATAAACTTAACTAAAGACAAATTTTTAGATAGGGCAAATACAGAATAATGTTGGATTCAGTTCCGAAGTCATGACATTCAAATGAACCATCTAGTGCACCCATAAATAGGCGAAATTTGGTACTTGTGGTTTTTATCGGTTTTAGTCAGTGAAGACAATATCGTATTAATAATTAGACCATTGCTGTAATTGTGCAGGCAATATTTTATAGCTAGACTTGTTTTAGGCTATAATATTGTATAGTATTATAGTGCTCCAAACTATTATACATTTTTCAGTAAAGCACTGCAATATTCCATATCTTAAAAGTAAAAGAAACTAAAAAAAAAATAAAATAAAGGTAATAGAACAGATAGGGTAGCGGATAGATACTCCTCTGTGATCCTGACAGGATAGATCTACTACCCTACCTAGACAAGCCTTGAATTGGCCTCGCTCCCAAAATACCGAGAGCGATTCATATCCTAATCCCCATTCCATCCAATGCAAATAAATCCTTCCTTGATCCAACCTAACCTCACCAACCCGTCTAGCCAACAATGGTGAGTAACGGCTAAAATACCTCTTACATAAACTGGATCACAGACCGACAACAGTGGAAAATGCAAGGGGAGGCTTACATCCGACGATGGATGATATAGCTGTTGATGATGATGGTGATAATCATTAGAACAGAACACTTGAATTACCAAAAATGTGTTGGAAATACACCTTTCTACTTTCGATGCCATATACTTGTTCACACAAAAACAATTAACTGTCTTTTTCATTCTCATGTTAATAAGTGAAAAGTTCTTACTTCAGCTTTAAATAAAGTCGCCGCACCTCCCACTCCCGTCCAGTCACTTATGTTACACAGCCTGAAGCACAGCGCCTCTCTATTTTTCTTTGTAAGATTAATTCGGTATTGTTTATTTGTACGTTCTTAGAATGTGTCCTATATATAGGTATTTTACGGTTTTTTTACCATATCCAAAAGAAGTTGTCTCTACTTCGGATTTCCTTCAAACTTCTGTGTATTGTACATGTTTTAGAAGGTCCACATCTCGAGTTCTCATTTTTCCGCACCACGTAACACTTGGTAAGCTTCTTTGACATAGAACTGAAAACTATAAAATATCTTTTTGTAATTCCGATTCACCTCATCACAATCCCATTTGTGGTCAAGTACTGAGCCAAAATATCTGAAGCGAAACCCTCTTCTATGACCTATCCATTAACTGTAACATGTCGGTGATAGACTGTCGACTTATTACTGTTATTTTGGTTTGATTGATATTTGATCTGCACCTTTTGCCTGCTTCATTAAAACGGTTCATCATATAGAGAGTAGCCGTATCATTGGCGGATGTTGTTAATCGAGAATCTGTTTATGTCGATTCCTCGGTGCTGGTCTTTGGGTGTGAGCTGAAAAATTTTCTCAATATAAATATTCAAAAGGATAGAAAACATCCTTGGCGCACAACTTCAGTTATTTCGAGGGTTTTATTGAAAAGGCCATTTGTAAGTCGACTATCCGCCGTTTGACACCAGTAAAGTTTTTCTATTATTCTTTTTCGTCAATACCTATCTCTCTTAGGTTGATAAATAATGATTGGCGAGGAACGTTGCCGAAAACTATTCGATATTCAATAAATGTATATGAAGAGAAATCAATTTCTAAACCCATGATGAAATCAAACTGTATTTGTTATATATTCTGGAATACGCTATTTGAGAAATCTTCCTGAAATCTTCACATATTTTGCATTATATGTTTTCGCTATTCTCACATAAAGTTCAGCTGATCCAATCGCTGGCGACTTTTCCAATATTGGAAGAAATCTTGTTATGTAGGTCTGTGATAAGTTTGAAAACTTCAAAATAAATGTGATCATGACTAGGGCTCTTGCCATTTTCGGCGAACTAACAGCTTTTTCAATTCCGTATTTAATATCTTTGGTCCAGGCAGTTCTTCACTTTCAGCATAAATAGTTCGGAGTTCGCATTGATCGCCGAATAATGTTTCTGTACAGTTTTTTCATCTTTTACATTTCTTCAAACTCTATGATGATTTGCCTCCCTTGTTCTTCAGTGCTGTCAGCGGCTTTGTTGTGTATTTTTTTAATTTTCCTGTTAAAACCGTCACTAACATGTAGGTTATGTAATGTCTTAGCTTTCTGGTACTCTTTAGTCACCCGTCTTTTTTCTAACAATGTAAACAAAATACAGATTTATGCACCCACTGCTGACAAACCAGATAAAGCAGTTTTATGAACATCGAAAAGAAATTGTAGTCACTCAAATTTTAGGGACTAAGTATATTAATAAAGGATTTTAATGCAATTATAAGACAAGGAAAAATAAAAGGTGGCTGTGTATTTCAAGGTCACCCCAAGACGACAAATTTAACGTAGTAAACTGACAGACCTCTTGCTTATAAACAATAGATTCAAAAATACTATTACAAAGGTAGCTAGCTAATCACACAGTAGTTGTGCAAACTTACAGTTAAAATGCAAACAGCTGTAATGCATATAAGAAAACTTAAACAACTGTAAATACAACAAAATCTGGAACTGGATTAAGTTCAGAAAAAACGTCAATAATGAAACTTAGGATTGTATAAAGACGAGCATCCAAAAGGCAACCGAAAAACACACTTGGACACCAAACAAGAGATATGAAGAAACTTTGGATGATAACTGAAATCTATGATCCAATGGAAATATCTGGAGAAGCAAACAACCAACAAAAACACATCTTTCATTTTCATAATCTCTGTTTTGAGTTTTAGTGTACGCGTCATAGAAATAAAGCCAGGTTTTGTTACCTGTAACGATGTTGGTATTATAGTGAGATGTTCTATTTTCAAACCTACTGAGCAACTCGCCGGTACTGCGAACAAGTTTTCTAACTTTAAGACAGAATATCAATTGTTGGTGAAAGAAAGTGCAAACGCTGTCTACGATAAATCGCATGTCTGTCGACATCTAATTACTAGCGATAAACTTTTGACCTTAGGACGTCTTCCAGACTGAATTACTTTTTGAAATCCAGATCTTCAGTTTTTTTATTAAAATTTATTGTTACAATGTAAACCATCGCCTACATCATATTGCAAAATATTCTAGTATCCTATATATGACTTGTGGCAAAATACTTAAAAAGCAACCGATCAAAAACTACGAATTATAAAAACTGCCATAAGCAGCTTAAATTTACTTCCAAATAAAAAAAATATTTCAGTTTGCTGTAGAGTCAGCAATACACCATATATATGATTCTTTCAATACTTATAAGATGTTATTAAAATGGCTTCGTCTTTAACCTTCAAAAAAGTTTCTTAGTTTTAAAATCATCCCGTCCCCTCATAAACTTTATTCTGACTAATAAATTTATAAGTATTATAACAAACTTGATTTTATGAGTATGATTATTTATTTATGCATCTAACCGTAACTAGCTCCCATTAGATTCTTTGTACACTTATTTTACTTCCAGTAATCTCACAGCTCCACATCGGCGAGCTCAGCAGATTGCTGGAGTCTTCCTTCACGACGCGCCTAGAACTTTCTAGATGTTTACGCGCTCCTCCAACTCCCTTACTACACTTGTTCTGCAATAAGTTTCAGCAGACGTTTCACTCAAAAACCTTATTTATTACAGCTCATTAGCCTATAATAGTGCCCCCAATTATTGTTGCTTTTATGTTTGCGCACAAGATTCAAGCAATAAACGGAGAAATTATAAAAGTCTATAGGCAAAACACATCAGACCTATAGCCTCGAACAAGAAAGTATTGCAATTAAAATATGTAACAGACGAACTCTTTTCACTTTTTGGTTTTCTCTTCTATTATTTGTTTAGAAATGTTTGTTTTAGCTAAAACAATGAACAAGAAGACGTACCACAGCTTTCCCTTGTTGGATATGTTAACAAATGCCAAAAATGCTAAAATTAAAATTATTTATCAAATCGTCCCGTCAACAGTAAATAAGATTAAAAACAATTCCTTTTATAAAATAGGTAAAAGATTTCCTTAAAGCCTACTATTATGATAACCCAAAAACATTACTGATATAGAAAGGTAATAACGACAAAATGACTTAGATCAGGTCCCTTAAAAATACGGATACTTTGAATTTTTCTTCATCATTTTCATGTGAATAAAGTCAATGAAAAATTAGTGTATAAGCTTACTTTTGAAAGCGCAAAAGCAACAACATATTAGTGTATTAGATCATTTTTGTCGCTATTACAAAAAAATACGATTAACTACCAACAAAGATAAAGCTATGATCTTCTATTGTGGTCTTCTCAATAAAAGATAATGAAGATGCATTGACTTAATGAATCTCGTTTACAAAATATATATTCAAAAAAAGAAAATTGCATTAAAAATTAATTTGGCTTTTTATTTTATTATCTCTGTATCTCAAACTGGAAATGTTTAAATATATGACCGCATAAAACTTTTGTGAAGAGTTACAAATATTGCAGTTAATACCAAAAGTTCTAACAAAATAAACTGCGACTGTCATAAAATGGCATACGTGTTTTATTACTCCTGATAAAGTTATAAATAGGGTCTCCCCTATCTGTGTAAAAAGTGTGGCCGCACTATGGGTAAAAGCAAGGATTCAAAGAATATTTATTATTTCATATTTGGTATATACATTACATTATCTAATTTTCGACAAATTCGTCGCGTATTTTTCCATTTCAGAAAGGTCGCTTTTTTAAATTTATTTTGAGAAGTAAATACTTTACTACTCTTATAAACTTGACACGCTACATAACCCCAAACATTTTCAATAATATTTACATAGGAGATCTCGCTGGCCAAGAAGAACTATAATTTGATGATCTTGAATTGCCTTGTTGTAAAACATCTCCGCCTGTCAAATATTCACTTATAAGATTAATCTTTGTTCTGAATTTTTCGTTAACCTGGAAGAACAATATTACTCTTGCCCAATACCAGCCCAAACCAAAAAGCATTGGTCTTCTTTGTTCTTTCTCAAGTTCGTGATAATAAGGTTCCAAGTTGTTTGGTTTCTTTAAATACATTTTTTCACCAAAGCAATCACTCGCTCTGTACGTTGTGAACATCTGAGCCAACTCCTACAGTAACTGCGATTTTACGAGCTGTTATGGTTGAATCCGAGTAATTTGACGATTTTTTGCTTCATTATAATTTTAAAAAATTCCCCACTAACTTTCGTATTTTTTTTTTGTTCAAACCAAGGATTTTCCTTTTTTTGTAACAACCTTCCATATAGCATTTCCCAATTTAAAACGAAGTTCTAGAGTTTATGTACTACTCTACTGTAATATAAACGTTAATGCATCATACCTTTGTAGCAAGCAAAGGAAGCACGTTAAACAACTTTACTAAGGGAAATAAAACACGTGTCACTTTTCACAACTCCAGTTTATTGTTAGAACCTTTAGAATGTCCTTATACAGAACATTCGCAATTATTACAATAGTTGTAAACTCATGAGAACAATTTACATACTTTTACTACGTCCATACTTTTATCGCGGATTGTACTAGTTACATATACAAGGGTGAATTAGAAAGTAAAGGCACTTGGAAAATAACACGCCGTAGTGTATTTTCTGTAAGCAGAAGCATAAATCCATCGCCTGATGTTCGAACAATATAGAGCACGTACTATGCATCAACGAGTGAATAGAACGCCCTAAGAAGGAAAACACAACGTAAGAAACCAACACATCCAAAGGGTGGATGATTTTTTTCTAACATCGGCCTCTTAATGGAGACATTCCCTGGTCACAACTATAGCTTGGATGATGAGGTTCAGCAAGCGGTGCAGACGTGGTTTCCTGAGCAACCAAAAAGCTTCTTTTTCGAAGGGACAAAGAAATTCATTAAACGATACCCGAAACTAATCACTGCACGGTGAGACTGTCGAAAAATAAGTTGTGTTTGTTCTCCATCACTGGAAATAAAGTGGTTATATGGAAATTAACTTTACTTTCTGATTAGCCTACGTACAATAACAGAAAACATGAAATGCAGCAAGGTAAATAAGAGATAAAAACGATTACAGTAACGTCAGTCTACACAAGACAAAAAAAAATAGAATTGAGGTTAAAATACGAATAAATGTACAATTTAAATCATGATCATCAGATGCAAAATTTAAAATACAGAATGAATGATAACAAAGATAAAAGCTTTTGATTTTAGTTTATCAATTTAATTGTTTGTGTATTCAATTCAAGGGCAACCAACAAAAGAGTAAAAATCATGTAAATTGTTCGAGATAATATTAATAAGGATTCTCTTGTCGGCATATTAACGGAGAAATGATGAATAATATTCGAGGAAACTCTGGCGATCACAAACACATTACAAGCACTTGTTACGTGCCAGTTAAGCTCACAAAGACGTCACAAGCAGCCTTCTATTGGAATCAACAGCAGTTCATTGCTCCAGCTCGCGTATTTCCGCCGTTTATGGCAAACAATAAGATAATGACTGAATTGACTGGAAATTGGAAATCATTATTGCAGGGGACTTTGTTCAGAAATTGAGTGCGTGAAATAGTACGCGTCTTGCGTGTTGCACTTTCATAATTACAATTAGTGGGCAGCATCCCTACTCTTGCTGAAACAAATATTTACATACAAACTAATATTTCAGCTTTGGAAAAAATAAATTGTACATAAACACTCTTCAATTATGGCACTATTTTAAAATGCTTTGTTTTTAGCATTCCGTTTTCAAAATACAGGACGAGTCAGAAATATATTTCAACAGAATGATGCACCCCCTCATTATGCCATTGCAGCTATAAAAGCGAACAGAAAAATTACCTATTTTTTTGCAATCGAAAGATTTCCTTTCAACTAATACATGCAATAAAATTAAAAACACAAATGTAAATATCAGCCTTTATAAATTTAAATTTTAAAAACAAAGTGGTGGCTGCAAGCTTAGTTGTGACGTCATTTTCGTGTATGGGTTTATTTATATGTTGTTAGGATTTGCACATTATTTATAATCTATTATATATAAAGTTTATCAGTGTTGTCGCTATTTAAAGGTACTTCCATTATGGAGCTTTTGTCAATAGGCGACGTTGATATCGTAAAAAATATATTGCAGCCTCTTTAGGGGGTGTGCTAATTTTCTTGTTTTAACAGAGTTGTTAGAGCAATTGGCATTGCGCTTTTATTTATCATATAGAGATAATTCTCTCCATTTGCTTCTAAAATAAGTTTCTATACTAGGCTTACCTATAATTTTTCTGCACCAACATGACAAGGAAATCCCTTCCGGCGATGACAGGTTGGATAAATTTCATTTTCATATAAATTAAACCATATATATATATATATATATATATATATATATATATAACCATGTCACCCCTTCTCTTTATAGATTCTTTTGAGTTCTGCACCATACTGAGTTCTATCATTAAAGAATATATGTTCCAAATTTAATCCAAATCTCGTGAGAACTATGCAATTTATAAAAAATTCAAGAACATTTAAAGGTGTTTCCCTCTTTCTTTTCAGCAATTTTGTCCATTAGAGAAAACTGAGATATTCGTTTCACAAATGTGTAGGCAGAGTTTCACTCAGATCGGATAAGACATTGTTCATAAGTCACACAAAAGTGTAGCCTGTTGTAGAATAAGCTTTGGATACAGCTTAGTAGGATTGATCCTCCCATCCCGTAGAAGAGCGGTTAGAAGATTACATCGTTTTGAAATATGATACAATATATCCCTGAAACTTGCAACTCCTAAAATCTACCCACAATCAAGAAAACGACACCCTCATATTAATAAACCATTCCTCGTCAATATCTATTGTACCTGTCAAAACAAATGTTACCGCCAAATCAACGGTGCTTCTATGGGTTCCCCACTTTCACCTATCGTACCAAACCTGTTTATGACCGATTTTAAAATTAAGTCCCTTTTAAAACCTACCTGTTGAATAAAGTACGTTGAGGACACTTTTATCTAGTCTCATGAACAAGATACTATTCCCCAATTACTACCCTCCTAAATAATCTTCCCACTAACATTAGGTTGACAATGGAAATGAACAGTTCCCCTCTTTCCTGGACATCCAGCAAAAAAATCCTTCCAAGTGAATCATATTTGGAATTCATAGGATAATGACCCTTAGCTGAATGGACGTGTTGGTCGTGAACATTGTTTGTATATTTTGTTTGTTCAGTATACGGCCTACTTTGTCAGTGATATCTCTAATGTAAGGCAAAACAATTGTACTTGGTCGGGAAGGTTTTTAGTTTTTGTTAATGTGGTGGTATCAACCAAAGATTTTTAGAATATCCATTTTGAACTGGGTTTTGGTGGTGAGTTTGTAGGTTCTTAGTGTCGGAAAGGTTAAAGAATATAAACAGACTAATAATGGGATTGAGCATTTCAATAACAATTGGCAATGTAGAAACTGTTGCTGGAAAGATATGTTATTAGGGACCTAGAAAAGATAAAGAACTGTTTTGTTTTACATCCATTGTAAACTTGACATTAGTGTGAAATTTGTTCAGATAGAAAATATATCTTGTACATGTTACCTAACCCTATGCACCTTATCTAACAGGTAGATTTCAGAACAAAGAAAGCAAAGACTTTTATTCCAAACTCTACAATAAAAAATTACTATTAGAGTTGAAAGTGCTTAGGCGGTAAAATTTGTTTAGGAATAAATTTTAGGAGTTGCAAAGGATTTTGGCCAGATATTCGGCTATGTTGGGTTTGGCGAAATCAGGCGCTGACAATATATAGAAAAATAGGTTCCTGACTACCTAGGTATTTGTTCACAGTCCAATGATTTTAGTAAAGCACTCAATATTATAGAGATAATCTGAGTTGTTAAAAATAACTGTAGTGTTATGTTTATCTGCTGGTAAGATTATAACGTTCTTGTACCGTCTAAGAATTTTAAAGTAATTGTAAGGCTTATTGTTGAATCCAGGTAAAATAGCCGTGTGTAGTAGCACTTTAGCTACATCTTGCATCAGGGAGATGCGCATCTCATATATGACATGTTCGATGGAACAAGATTTGGGGTTACAGCAAAGTTAAAACTTTTTTTAAAAGCTTGGTTAGTCGATTCACTTAAAGTATAGTCATAATATACTAACAAAAATTTCCGAAATGCCTGGGGGAATATTAGAGAAGTTCAGATTATAGACAATTTCATACAGGCTAAAATTGGTTTAGTCAAGGTTTCTTTCTTCTCGTTGTTTGAGATAATTACAAAGAGGGAATTATTGCAAAAATAATAGTTCAGCCAGTTGTTCAAATAAACTGTGAAAATTCAAATGTCAACATCTATTTTGATATAATTTTCAAGATAATTTAGCTCTTCACTCAGAGCTTCAATCTACCTATTCTTCAAGCAAACCTATAAATCTTTAATTTATAAAAGTTTCATGTTTGTGTGCTCTATGTTATTATTTACTGAATTAGAAGTGAAAATTTTGGAGAAAACTTATTTGGCAGGAGATGTCCAGGATCAAAGAAAATTTGTTGGTAGGTGTAACCAGTGGTGTATAATGAAGGGTTTCAATGTGACAAGTAATCCTTAGCTCTCAGGTCTTGTATTCAGTCAGTGAGGCCGTTTTTATATTTCAATTACTCCACAAATAATTGTGCTAGTAGGATTTTATCGCCTTTCAAGATATTTGTCGGTTTGTTTAAACTATTGACAGCATCCACAAGATATTTCATATATTCCTTGGAAATAATAAGGACACTGATCCTTGACTATATACACACGCACTATACATATATGTGCGCATAAACAATTTTTCCACAAATTAATAAACTTAAAAAACAACACTACATTCGCTACTATGTACAAAGTGACGCCATAGATTGGTCAGCGAATCACAGACCGTTTCAGGCACACAAAAATTGAAGATATTTAATTAATATATTTTTAAACGTTTTTCTTTCTTCAGTGGTGCACTTATATTCCTGTTTATAATTTGTTCACAAAATATATATGCAAATTTTGTATCGCCACACAAGTATTTGGGAAAAGAGGACAGACAGAATGGTCAGTCCGGTCCCTTGATCACATAGCCTGTGACTATTGAGTGTAGAGTTATCTAAAAAAAAGGTTTGAAAACAGCAGTTGAAAAAGAAATGGCTACCCTTCCAGCATGTATCACAAAGTAAAAATAATTGTCCATTATTCTAGAAAGTAAATGGCAAAATTTTTGAGGCAATAAAATTAATCTGATTGCTATTATTGTATAGAGTTCTTTGATTTGAAGAATTGACTCTCAGGCAAAATATTACATTTCCTGTAATCATAGCATCGTTATAAGATGAGATCAAATGTGTGCTCATATTCCTGATTCACTTTGCAGATAAAACAGCTGGAAAGTAACATTAACGGAATTCACCAAAGTCAATCCACGAGTTTTTCTGTTTTCTTTCCAACCGAATTATCAGTTACCCCCACAATTGTCCTACAGCGTCCGACAAGGAGGTGTTACATTATTGAGGGGGGTATAACACTGGTAGTAGGAAAATTAGTGCATGCGCAATTGTTTATACACAGTCGTTAGTTGCCATTGGAGTAGGTACCGAACCGTGGACGATTAAACAACACGTCTTTGGTGCAAACACAGCGAAGCCGTCTCATTTCGCCCACCAACATTGAAATGATTTAACCACTTTAGAATTAGAGGAATTATGATATCTGGATCAGCTAGGGGAAGTGAAAGAGTTGACACGCTTGCGCTTTGCATGTTAGATAGATCGGTTCGCCAAAATTTTCATTTTGATCTTCACTTTCATTCTTACAAACACATGTACGGTGGTTTACTTTTGCAAAAACGATGCTGAAAAACTTGCCAAATGACTGTATTCTGATAACGAGTGACGAAGCTCATTTTCACTTATCGGATTCTGTAAAAATAAAATTTCAGGTACTGGTCCATTACAGGCACCTACATATAGTGAGAAAGTAAATGTGTGGTGTGGAATAACCCGCTTTGGTATAATTGTGAGAATCTTTGATGTCTGAATTGTAAAGACTACGGGTTGCCCTTGACAGGGTTCGGTTTTAACATGATGGGCCTACTTGCCATCCTTGGTTTTTTAAGGGAACATTTTCTAGGGTGCCTCATATCATTGAGCAGGAGTGTGGTTTACGTTGAAAATGCACGGACTCTTGAAGCTCTTTTGGGGAGCTATAACTCGAGAAATTGGGTCAATTCCACCCGTTATGTTTAAGCGGGACGATTTTTCCATCCGTCTGCAACAATGGTTAGACAAGAACGATGCATACCTGAATTACGCTCCTTTTATTTGGGCTTTATATTTATTAATTGGGAATATATATATATATATATATATATATATATATATATATATATATATATATATATATATGTATATATGTATATTGAAATTTGTTCAAAAACATCTAAATTCTGAAAAACTTCCTGCCGGACCCTGTATATCGCACTGTTGGTCTGTAGCCCAATATATCCTGCTCAATAGAACACCTGGGCCGTAAAGTTAATCTTGAAAGATAAATTTTCCTATAATCCGCTATTAAAACTCCACATCCTAGGGCTTGTCTGCTTCGTAGCGCCATATACATAAATAAATAGCACGAAAAGGACTATCGACCCGGAGAGTCGTATATTCTCTGCAAATTATCTTCTATCAAAAATATCCGATGTTGCTAGTTTTATTTAGAAAAATCTATACTGCAGCTACCAATGCCTTTTTATCCTTACAATGAATATTATGCCAGATAGGTTAGTGTATATATGGGCGTCTAAAATTTTTTATAAATTGTCATGAGCATGACTTCTAGGTTAGGGAGTGGAACACGGGGATGGTTGCTCTTCGAAACATGCAAGCAAACTTTCAAATTCATTACATTAAAATCATTCACGCAATTTCCTTTTTGCAGCAGTGCAGTGAAGCTTGCAGGTAATCGAACAAATGTTATCGTGCAAATTCAATAAGACACTTTCCAGCAACGAGCACTGAAATGTCGACATGGAGCAGCTCCGGTTAAAATTTAAACTGCACAAAACTAAAGTATCCGTTCGAAACAACATATTTCTTGCAAGCTTTAAAATTGCATTTCTCATTTCTCGCACGGAATGACTCCAGCTCTCCCGTGAGGGCGCAATAAAAGTGCAAGACACTCGATCGTGACACGGCGACACTTGAACTCTCCCCAAGTTCGAATCGCAGCAACCACCGCAGCGGAAATGGGGTTGGAGCGCATCCAGCGCATTACCCGGCGAGCTTTCGCAAAAAAGGTAAACGCCGCGCAAACTGAATTTTAGCCCCGTTTCCTCGTTATTGTTTTACGGCTTTGCATGGGGTTAATTTAAGGGTTGTCGGCGCGTACGCGTCGCTTGCTGCACGCCGCTTCCCGACGTTCTTGGACGCGAAGGCTCTTGGGGGAATTTGTTTAATGTTAACAAATGCGATCCTTCCCCCCGTCCAAACGTATTCCGGCACGGAACGTAATCTTTGGGGAAACCGACGAAATGCAGAAGCCACAGCTAAACAAACCACACGTCAGATGTGATAAAGAGACCGGGCTTAGGGGACTAAATTAAAATGTAATTTTTAAGATTACGCCTTTTAGGATAATTCGTTGTTTAATCCTAAAAAGGGCTTATCACATTTTCCTTCCACTGTTGGCTCCGAGGATGTTTATACTAGCTGGTACAAGGAGGCTAGCCGCAATGACCTACATACCACGACGCGTTTAATGGATATTTCAGTTTTAATGGTCGACTAATGGTATTAAGCGCCCACGAATATAGTTTAATTTAAGCTATCGCTTACAAAAGAAAAGCGAAGGTCTACAACCCTACAGACACGGAAATGGTGTTCTATTATTCTTGTTAAAAATATGGTTTTAAAGGCATATCTAATTTCTCCTTTGCACCGTTGCCCACATCTTATACAAACCTGGGCACATAAACAGATTGTTAAATTATTTAAAACATTTTCATTTTCAAAATTTCATCATTTCATCATTTCAACGTTTCTACAAAACAGCGAGTGGTATTTGTATATAAATAATTTTTAATTGAAGGATGTATTATTAGACGACATCTAATAATAGAATACGTTAATAATTATTTTCTTCTTTTTGTGAGGGTTACTTGAAATCTGACCCCCATTTAGGGCTCATGAGAGATGTCATCTAGAATTTTTCCTTTATTTACAATAATACACTATTATAGAGTACTTGACTTGAATAAATAAAGAATATTGTTAATGATCTTAATTTCATGGCTTCCGATAATGAAGATGATGTGCTTCTACCTAATAGTTTGGATCTATATACTAACTGAAGGGTTACGAAACATCTGCAGAGGCAGTAGAAAATAATAATGGGCCTACTAATAAGAAAGTAAAGGCTGCTATTTCTTCTAAATGGGTAAAGAAAGAAGCAACTTACAGCAGTAACTACCCTGATCTACAGGAAATTGAACGAAGGGTTGAAGATTTGATAGCACATCCAAAGGGCAAGACAGCTGTTGAAGAATTCAAGGAGTAATTCGATTATTCGTCAGGGAGTGTTCAATATGCCACAGCACAACAATCACAATTTTCAACTTTAGTCCATAGGAACATTGCTTTTCAGTAGATATTCCTTCCTCCTTCCTCAAGAACAATATTGATGTGAAGATAAACACTTTATTATAACTTGCATACAGAAGTTTATGAATCGCAACATATATCTAGAGAACAAGCGCCATTTATACTTCCGTAACAGTGCATCCCAGTAGAAGAAAGAGACAAAATTTACAAAATTCGTCCACTCGTACACCACCTTAATAAATATTTCTTAAAATTTTGAGTTTCTCTCAAAAGTTAAGCGTTGACAAGGAGACGGGTAGGTATTATGGGCACCATTATCTCAAACAGTTGATTCGGGAAAAACTCGTGAGATTCGAATTCGAGCAGTGAGCCTCATGTTGTTCCCAAAGTGGCTACTGTTATGAAAGGTCTGTCTATGAGGAAAAGAGTAAAGATTCACATGATGTTCTAGTTGTAGGTTTTGGTTCTGTACTAGGATTGAAGATGATTTCCTTCATAAATACTTTGACAACTTCTTTACAAGTATCAACCTGATAAAAATGGAAGGTAGCCCAGAATAAATAGGATAAACAACTATCACATAGAAAGTAAGAACAGTATAAAGAAGAAAAATAGATAGATTCGACAGCAATAAGATATTAGAAGTTACATAGAAAGACAATGGTTGTGTCAAACTACTAACAAATTATGGCAAAGTACGTCCAGTAACCCACGTCAAAAGGAGCTACAGATCCCTCAGTCAAAACTCAGCAGAGTATAATAAACAAATGGGTGGTGTCGACTAGCTGGATCGAAAAGTGCAAAGGTACCATATCAGAATTCGATGAAAGAACCGGTCTTTCCACTGGTAACCAAGCATTGGATGTGACATTAGTTAATGCACACACTACTATTTTGCCAATAAACAATTTTATTGATTCAATCCAAGAGGGTGGTGAAGAACACATCTTGCTAAATCGCCCCTTTGAGATCCAAAACAAGCTGGACGTCCATCGTAACCAAAACCATCAACCATTACGTATTCCAGTAGAGATACAGCACCAAGCACAACCTTGAGAAAACAAAAGAAATGTGCAGTCTACAAGAAAGCAATGTTGTGTCTACAATGTAGGATTACATATTGATTGATTTGTTGTTTAGCATAATAAACAAAAATGTAACACAAGTAAAAATAAAAGAAACATTCGTCGTGATCCCTAATTTTATAAATATGTTCTTTTATTCTCTTTAGATGCTTTAAACAACCCATTTTACAGTGTTTATTACAAAAAAACACATTTAGCAATTAATGGGGATTTTATTAAAAAAAATCATGACAGCTCTTATTATTGGTTTTAGTATATAATTATGTTGTTAATAACAGAACTCAATTAGTCTCTTCTAACAATATAATACTTGGTATGGTTATTAAAACAAAATAATTAAAGACATGCTTTTCAATTATTAATACCAAATGAATGTAGTTGGCCATGCAAACATTGACAAGTTAATTGATAAACAATGAAGTTTAACGTTTAGATTATTGTTGTAATTCAAGGAAGTTTTAAATGCTTAAATGTAATAGAATGTTCAACCAATAGGAGCGTGCTATGCTTCGATATTATATTCTGTGTGATAAGAATGCTGTTTTAACATCACAGCAGTACCTTGAACGTTATTTTTATTGTCGAAAGTTCTTGGTTCCCAATTTTTTGTACTCTAAATGGCGCTCGTTATCTTCATTTTCTTCAGAATTGAAATAATTGTCTCCCCCTTAGAGTTATTAGCCTAGACTCTCAAAAGGTTTCAACACTTCTTTAAAATAATAGTACTTTTAAACAATTTTATAGTTTAGTTATCGTCCTGTTTATTCAGGAGTTTAAATAAGCATAAACTTTACCGTTTTATCGGTGGTATATCTACATGATTTTGCATAATTATATTCTTCTAATTTGTGAATTGCAAAACTTATTAAAATGGACACCATTAAATGTGCTATCACGAAGACTACGTATTATAATCAAATACATTCTTAAAACAGGCAAACGACGCAAAAAGCTACGCAAATATTCTATGCAATTAAATCGAATATCTTTTCGGCAAAAAAGCATCATCCGCACATATATAGTTTGGCCTACTTACTCAATTTTATATCTCTTCGAAGTTTTACTGGCCGTTCATGGCAAATTCGGCCTAATTCGAAACGATTTTCGATACCCCCTTTAGAGCTCCTTCTTTTTGCTGCTACTATAGGCATTATTTCGCCATTTGCGTTTTCAACAACATCGAGCAAATTGTACGGATTGGATTTAGTCAATGTTGGCTTGCTTCGCCGATTTCCAATGTTCTAAATGTTCCTTTGCCAAAAAATGAATTACCAACAGTTTTTAAATAAAGCACAAACGTCGTTAACTTGTCTGTCGCCCCTTTATTTGCACTGTATTTATGTACGAAGCCATTAACTTAATAGTTCCGTCAAAATTAAAGTAAAATAAAAGTCTGACAGGCGGTGACTATTAAATAACAGCCATAAAAAGTGATCAAATATAAATTTGAGTTTTCAATAAAGCATGACCAATATATTTTTTACATTACAAATTACTCTCTCGATAATTAATAGTGCTCAAAGCTGTTATGCTGTTATGTACTGTACATGCCCAATAACTATGTACATTTTCCTGGTTTGATAACCAGAGTTCAGCACAGTACTTGGCACGTTTGACATATTTGCATTCTTAAAAAACATTTCTCTAAAATACTAATCTATTAAATAGAAACAACTTTAATTGTAAGTATTTCAGCAATAACTTCCATAAACTACAAAATTTAATAAAAATTGCATTCTTCAGCTTAATTAACTTTTATATCATTTTAAATTCAAATATGTGGATACAAAGGGTGCCCCAAAAATTTTAAATAAAAGTACCTTTGGGTGGATTTATATTGAATAGGAAATTTCGTAAAATTGCGCGACCAGAAAATTCTTGGTGTAGTAAATCAACTGTTGCTCAAACTGTGTGGCAGGTAGCGCCGTCCTGGTGGAACTGCATTTGCTCCAGATCCATGTTGCTTAATTGGTGCCAAGAAACTGGATTATTATATAATGTTAACGAACGTTATTCAGTTACAAAATCTGCAACAAACAGTAATTCCTTACTTTAGAGGTGCATTTGCTATTCATGAGTTCGGCGTAAATTTTCCTATCTTCAAATATAACTAATTTGTCTGTTTACGAGTTCGAGTTGAAGACGCGCTAAAAATGATTTTTCGTCTAAACTGAAAATCCACTTTGATGATAATTATCCAACTGATAAATTATCGATGGAACTTAAGCATTTGCGTCCCTTAAATTTTGCACGCATGAAGGTGCAGGTCTTTCGTGAGTAATCGCTGAGGGGGGCTCCTCGAAATGTTCAATTGTTCTGCATGCTTTGTAGCGACACCTTGACTAACTATAGCAATATTCTCACGGGACCTCACCAATCGTCGATACTTACGAGATCCTGCATCTGTTGCCGATCCAGCTTCATCACATTTTGTAATCATTCTTCAGATAACGTCAGCCGTCGAACAATTCAAAGAGAACTGAAGCAGAACAAGATGTTCTACGCAAATACCAAGAAGAAATTGCTCTTAACAGCCAAACACAAGAAATCGAGACTGAACTTTGCACACCAGCACTAGATTTTCGGAACTGATGTTTGCCGTTATATTTTTATTGTTAAAAAGCGCTTCAATTTGGTTAGCCCGAAAAATGTTGTATCTTACGAAATAGAAAACAAGTTTGGAATGAATCAGACGTTTAATAGATGGCAAAGGTATGTTTTTGGGTCAAATTTCAAGTAAAGGCAACCTATTGATAAAGGTATATCGTGGGTTTTGAAGATCCACGTATCGCCTACTAAAACCTTCTTCTCCTTAGAAAGTCGCTGACAATTACAAGGCAAGACGTGAAATTGAGCATCATGCGAAGCGGGCCGATTCCAAAATGGTCAAGAGGTCTTACAACTGTATGCATAAACGTTTGTTAGTAGTTATTTATAAGAAAAAACGTCAAATTAAATTGTATTTTTTGAGTTCGTTCAACTTTTGTCGCAGTAAATGCAGTAAATCTTTTTGGTTTGTTAGTTAATTGTTGTTGTTAAACAATGTTTTCAGGTGGATTTAATAACAGTTATCAGGAGAATATAACCTGAGAATATCAGCCAAATGGGACAAGTAGGTCATGAGATCCAAGGGTCGTCCAAACTTTTGTCGCAGAGTGTAGTTAATATACAAGACACAACAAAACAAATTTTTATAACTTTAATAATAAAGCCAATCGCAGTAGAAATCTACAGACAGGAAATTTTACGAAGCAATAGGTAAAATAATCTTCATTCTATTTCCCCAGAAAACCAAATACAACTGTCACATAAAAAAACAAAGAAGTTTGTGGTGATATTTAAAAAATTAAAAAATTAGATAATTAAGAATAGTTAGATATACATAAAATATAGTTAATATGTTTGTAAAAAATACAATTTGAATCAAATATCTTCAATTAATGGCTAAGAGTTAATTTTTTAAATGTCTGTATCCGTGGTTTTTGGCAATTTTTTATTCAAAAATATGGAGTGATCAAAATTAATTATTATACTAAAAATTAAAGAAGATTATAAGCTAGGATACTCTGTTCTGACATAAACCACATAAAAAAATGCTGGGATTAGATATGTATTATCTATAAAGGTTCTGAAGGGTTCTAGATAGAGACTTCCTATTAAGAACAAGCAATTGCTTAAACACGAAAGGAGACATAGTGGAAACAGTAATTCACAGCATCAAACATTTCGATACCTCCGTCTTGAAGAAGAATAAATGAATTATGAAACCTACCAAAATTTCCTCTCCACATATTCAAAATAAGATGATTGTTATTTTAGATTATAACGTTCAACCTCATAAACACAAAATACGTGACCAGTATTGATCCATGTGTGATTGAAATAATATAAAGCCTTTTTCAATAAACTCCCACATTTCAAAAATGTTGTAATCGCCTTTATTTAATTAAAAAAAATTCTATTAATCTCTAAAACCCTATTACTCTATCTAATTATCTGTTCCCAATAGCGTAAAATCATTCAAACTTGGATAAGTATTTTCCAACTTTGTAAACATAATTTCTTGATAGAATGTACCTCTCATACTTCACAGTGAAATAGATCGGTTATGGTTGAGGCGGGGTCAAAAAGGTCACCTGAAATTTATGAATGACCAAAATTGAGTGGGTTCTCTAGCAACTCCATATAAGAAACAAGATGCTCTAAAATCCAATTGAACTGGAGAGGTCTACATGTTAATAGAGGTCATATAAATCTAATAACTCAAGAAGCTATAATACATACCCCAACAAGATTTACCCTAACCTTTGTCCTACTAATTATATGAAGCTTAAAATTATTTACCATTAAATCATACTACTGTTTTTACAGTTAGTAACATAATTACCAAAAAAAAGCAAGTCCGAGTTCAAAGCTGGGTCTGTCCATTCCAAAATCGAACACCATAACATCTCGGTCTTTTTCATATTGAAATAACACAGAATAACAGTGAAATGGCAATAAAATCACAACATGAGAATTCAATAATTGCTACCCGTTTCCAGACAGACAAAATTAGGCAAATTTTCATAATGTTATTAGAAGTAGCCCTTTAAACCATTAATAATTATCACTATTACTAAATGTGTTCATACCATAGATGGTACTTAAAGATGTTATCGTAAATTTTATAAGTATGATGGGTTGCCTAGCTTTTAAAAATAAACTATTAAAATTAATCTTTTTTGCTCGTCTTTAAACCGATCTAATATCTCTATATTAAAGTAAGGCAAAATGTGCTTTCATATTCCACATTTATGCAAAATTTCTGCTAAATTACATCATAACTAAGAAAATAAAAATAATAAACAACTTACTAAAAGTAATATAAAAATTCATTGGTTTTTAAGCTTCTACTTTCTTACTTATAAAAATATCATTTTGAAAAAATTGCCTGATAAAACTTCTCTCTTTAGGCTTTTAATGATAATAAGTAATTGACATTAAATGAACACCGAGTTAAAGTACAGTAAATAATTAAGCAAGTATTAGAATGCGTCATCTCTAGCAGAACAGACTGAAAAATTTCCAATATGTACCATTAGAGAGTTACATTTCCCTCAATATTTTTATGCGATTGGGTTGATAACACTTATGAACAAGTAATTCAAGTTTTAAAAAATGGATTAAGCCTAAAAAAATTCAATTAGTGTATACACAAACTTGCTTTAACTCACACTAAACATACCCCCCATTATTAATTTATAAGATTGTACCTATAACTATTTGTTTTTATTTTATTTTGATATAATTATTAGTTAAATATCATTCTTCAATTGGTATAAGAACAGAATTTTCAAATAATTCAAAAGCTAGTCATGAACCCTCTTACACAATAAATATTTTTTTATCGTCATCTAATAAATATTGATTATTTTCTTTAAATAAAGGTTGCAACCTTGATTTTGCAATTTCCATTTTTAAGAGTTCCTGTCATCATTAAAACAATACTTTGATTTTTGTAAGGTCCTTAAAGTAATAAAAAAATAAAATACTTAGCTTGTTTGTCCAATATGAATGTCGGGTGTTGTACTGGATTACCGAAAAACCAACAAAAGGTTTGAAAACAGCTATCCCACATACCTGAAACAAAGTTAATGTTTAACAATATGCAGATACACATATTAATTATATCTTTAAATGTGTTGAAATAAAAGAACAATTTAATCCGCGTTTAAAAATCACATATGCGATGTGATATATCCAAAATCGACAAGTTCAATTATAATAATAATGTTAAAGCTGTAAAGCCCCGTGTGGGAGCTTGACCTGCAAACTGAGAAGGTTGAGGCTCTATGTTCGCGCCCACTGTGCCCGATCATCGCGCACCATCTCTGATGCGGGGTGTTGTGGTAAGCACCGCACCTTAGACCTTTGTTCAAAGTGAACACAAGCACTCAATTACTTTTAGTGCTTGGGTAGGCCACCAGCAACCATCTGAAGTTCAGGATTGAACCTGAGTCCGTCCGCACCGCAGCCCGCGCCTCAACCTCTGAACTGATAAACAAAAAAAAAAAGTTTCGTTTCTTAGACATTATCATTATAGCTCCCAGGAATGGGGTATGGATGAAATCTGTGATTTTTTTAGCAAAATAACATCAGATAGGAACCTATTATCCCTTCGCTAATAAATTTTCGTTTTTCTTTTTTTTTATTAGATAAATTTAACAGATTCTTTTATCGTGCATTGAAACAGTCCAATACAGAGGGTAATTGTTAGATTATGAGGGTTTTCCTGAAAACCCTATGTGCCAGTTTTTAGATTATTGCTAATTTCTAATTTTGCTTTATATAGTATAAGAGTCCTCATTGTACTAATTAGACGTCAAATTTTTTCCATCAATTTGGTTTTCATTGGTGAAAGAAAATCAATTCAAAATTTTTCGAATTTTTTAATACTTCTGAAACGCTACGGGACAGTTTAACGGAGATTATTTGGTTACGAATCATTAATAACCTACATCCGAACAACGATAAAAATGTACTTTCATAACAAATGTCAAATTAATAATTGGACTCGAACAGTTCACTAAACCAACATACATATGACGTATTTCAATATAGAAGAAACTACTGGAAAAAAGAGTACATAGATTTTGTACCTTAACAATGCTTGTGAGATCCAAATGGGGCAGAGAACTTGCATCCACGAGATGATGTTTCTAATTTCCTACCCAATTCCGATTCTCACCAGAAAGCGAGGTCGAAAAAAGAGAGAAACCCTTTCCCGGAAACTGCATGTAGTTAAAAATACTCAACAAGAACCTCGGACAGGAAGGTTCAATAGTAATCAACTTAAGCGATGGGAAATGATATATTAGGAACATAGAACGTGTTAAGTCTTTACAAGTCCGAAGCTTTACATCTAATAAATTAAGTAGCAAAGTATAAATTAGACACTATATCAGTACAAGAAACTCGATGGCCTAACACTGGAAATATGACACAAGGAAATTATACGCTGCTAGTGTAAGCGAGAGCACGGTTTACATGAAGACGACACGAATTTCGTTATAAACAATATTCCACAAAATTTCTTTAATATAACAATTATAAAGGTGACAAAAAAAGAGGCGAGAGTTTTACAAATCCTTAGTGACAACAATAAACAACACGTCTAAAAAAGTTATCTGCATCGTACAAGGCAGCCTGAATGTACAAGTAGGGAGGAAAAAAGCATGCAAACCAACGATTAAAAAACGCAAATTACGTTACGAAAGTAATAATAGTGGTTTAATTGTAAGACTGATAAATACGGCAGTATGCAAAGAACTGGTAAGAAGTAACACTACTTTTTCACATAAGATACAACTAAATCTAGAAGTCAAATGATAGGAAAACAATAAATCAAATAGATCGTGCTGATTAATATAGTAAACCGCACTAATATAGTGGATGTGCGAGCAATGATTTTCTGATCCTACCAAAACTATGACAAAAAATATAAAGTAAATAAAAAATATAAGCAATAAATCAAAACGATATAATGCAGAAAAGTAAAATATATTGAAGCTAAACATATTAACGGAAATTATTCTGAAACAGTTAAAGGAAGAAACAGGAGAAATGAAAACAAGAATAAAGAATACGAAAACATAAAAGAAACTACCAAAAAAAAACAGCTGAAGAAATTATAAAGACCACTATAATAAATCACAAAAGAACCAATGGTTTGATAACGAATGCAAAAACTAGTCATAAATAATAGGAAATAAGCACGCTTACGTATGCCACCACAAAATACAAGATTAAAACTAACTTTGAACACACTCAAATACAATTCAGAACAACTCTGAAATGAAAATTGGTAAATACAAAAGAGAAGATGAGTAGTAACAAAACAAAAAAGGTATACAACGAAATAAGTAATTTCAGAAGGAGTTCTAAACCTAAAACAAACTTGTAAAAAATGAGGAAAAGATAATAGTAAATAAGAATATAATTAATATGTGGAGAGAATATTTTGCTGAACTATTGAGCTTCGACCAAGAAGAAACTAAAGAACAAGAAAACCAAGGCGTAAAAAAAGATGAAGAAGAAGACGAATTAGAAAAATAACTAATATATGACAAAACTAGAACTAGTAAAAATAAAACAAAAATGAATTCGGCACCAGGTGAAAATAAGATCCCAGCCAAAACTATGTACTAATAGCTCGAGGAACGACCTATGTCAAAGAGCACATAATTTAATCCTAACGATATGGAAAAATAGAAAGATCCCATAATGGAATGTAGTTGTTACAAGTGCTGTTAGAAAGGCTAAAAAAGAATTGTGGAGAGTAAGATACCGAACTATCAACCGAGTTTCAGAAAAAGTTATTTCACAAAAACCAGATATTTAGAATACCATAAATAGTTGAAAAAGCAGAATATAGTACATTGTGGATTATAAACAAGGCTACGATAGTTTACGACATAATTCATTGGGACAAGCCTTAGGCAATTTCGGGATACCGTAAAAAATAAAACGGTTAATCCTGACTATTAAAAACGTACAATATAAGATAAAAGTCAGATCAGAGAAAACACCTCCCATTAGCAGCAAGATGGGGCCACGATAAAAATATTTAATATAGTAGTAAACGGACTCATGCAAAGAAATCCTATACTATATGACAACTGTCTATTTAAAAGTCAAATATGGGACTACTCAGACGACATAGTTATTCTTAGCATTGAAGATATGTTGAGCAAACATATATAGATAAGCCGAAAATACATATCACAATCGGAGTCTATTTTACTATGAATAACATATTAATAACAACTGAGGCTATATAAGATAGCGATAAGTCCCAATTTAATCTATGGATGTGAATAGCGTAAAAAGAGAAAATAGATTAAGAGTATTTGAAGGAAAATATTCCGCGGGAGTTTCGGACCAATTAATGTTATCAAGCGAATACAATGCATAGGACATATATCACGGATGTCACCAAATAACACAACACAGTATGTATTTAATAACCAAAAAGCCACGCACAAGATGGGTCAACAACGTGCACCAAGACCTTCGAAAGCTCATTATATAACACTGGAAAAGAGACGCCAAGAACTAATCAAAATGAAAGAAAATTTTTGAGTCGGTGAAGGTCCTCAATGGATGGTAAAAGCCGAGAAGAAGAAGAATGATTATAGATTGCCTTGCTGCAAAATAATCTCTCATTTTGCTAATGTTCTCAAACTTCGATCACTATGTTTCTCCTTGTCGGTATTCTCAAGTCTTTACAAAACATTTTAGGGAATGCAGAGACAATCCCTTAATTCCCATTTTCCATTTCAGCACGTGAAACATAGGTTAATAATAAATTCAACAATTCATTTGCCCCACGCTCGGTAATCCGACGAGCAATTAACAAAATAAAAGAGACCCTCGTTAGTGTCGCTGTCAAAATATAAGCGGCCGGCTTCCGGGCACATCGCGATTTACTGTTTCCGATACCGAAGCGGCCCGCGTCGATCTTTGAATACGAGTTCAAAACTTTAATGCGCGTCCTGATTCCATTACAAGGCTGCCTTCATCAGAAGCGCCGCCATTTATTTCCATAAATTGGCGAGTCCAGCTATGCCAGAATTTTCAGCGGATAAAAGGCTGATTCGCTATGCAAAATTTAAATTGCATATTTTTGCATGGTATTCTGCCGAAAATGAGGTCCACGTCAAAGGAGGGTATGAATATTTTAAACGTAATACCAATTTTGCTGCAGATTGTCAAAAATGAATAGCGCATCCAGCTCTTATGATAATTAATTTATGTTGTAGTTTAATTTGTCATTATATAGAAATATATGAAATAAATAAAAACACCATATAATGATAAAGAAGAAAATTCACCTTTTTGCGTAGTATTGTACATTTTTTGAGCCTCCGCTCTTTTAGATTGATTGCTAACTTTGAACCTCCAAAACTAAATGCAAACTGTCATTATATGTCACAAATTCTTTCTTTGATTTTATATACTTAAAGGTCGCAAAAGGGCATAAATAATTCTTCAATGCAAAAGAAACTTCCGCCCTTATTTTAGAGAATGGAATTAAGAGTGATATGGGGTGGAGAAAATGATTTATTTAGATGCACGTAGTCGTTGACTAGAGAGGCCCTTAATAGCCAAATCGTCATCGCCGAATAAACAGAGAATGTTTGCTGTCGAAGTTTATATTTGAAATAATTACCCTGTTATATCCGCGCCTTGGACCTCCGTTCCTTATCAAAAATCGATATTGTTGTAACTAGCGAACTATAGTAATGCTGGTTCGATAGAGAAGGGTAGGAAAAAGACCTTGATTCATTTTGCATTAAGACCTCAGCTTTTATCCATACAAGATGATTATTGTACAGGAACTTTCAAAACTTGATGGGAAAAATCACTTAGAAATGTGTGGAAACGTGTCACATGACTCAGACTTTATAATTGTACGGCTCTAACGTCCCACGTGGAAGCACAGCCTACGAACTGAGAGATTAAGGCTCTCATGTGTTCGCCACTGTATCCAGTCGTCGCGCGGACGATGTGGTAAGCATCGCGCCATTATTACCCCTTGTTCGAAGTGAGCGCAGGTACTCAATTATTTTTAGTGACTAAGTAGGCCACCCGCCAGGCATCAGAGCTCCGGGAATGGAACTCTGGTCCGTCCGCTCCGCACCGCAACCCGCACCTCGACCACTGGACCACGCTAGCATCGACTTTCGTTATTGGTTCACAACAATCTATGAGATAGATATCCGTGAAGAGCTTCTTCATTGCGAAAGAGTCATTGTTTGGTGTACGGTGAGTAAATCTGGAAACATTAGCTCTTACTTTTTTGAGGAGAGAAGCCAATGTGTTATTGTCACTTCCAGCCAATATCACGGAATGTCAATATACTCCAACTGAAAAACATTTGATTCCAAGAAGATAGAACTACAGTCTACACAGTAACAACGGCAATCCAAGTCCTGCGTGAGATGTTTCCTGGGCCATTCCCATTGAGATATCTCAAGGTAAATATCGTGCTAAAACCCTTCAAGCCCTACGAAATGTATGACATCAAGAAATCGGACAGATTCCTCAACACAACAATACGACAGTGTATCTAAACATAATCCACTTCGCCAAGATTCTCTTTAAAACACTAATGACATAATGTACTGCGAAAATAAATGAAGCTGAACTTATTAAGAATTTGAGGAAAAAGCTAGATAAAATCCAAACGAATAAAATACTTAGATTATTGACCAATCAAAAAAATACCAAACAGCAATATTACTTACAGATGGAATTTAGTAACCTAACATTTTTCCAGGAGATGAATATAAAGTAGCGGATAGGCGCTCTTCTACGATCCCAGTAGAGGTTTTGATTACTTCCAAACTCTTTATCCTGGAGAAGATCATATCCTAATCTTTATTTATCAGCATGCACTAAATGTTATTCCTCACCAACTCTTCTGTCCAATATGGCGAGTTAAAACCAAGTATCCCAAAGATAAATAGATCTCGAATCATAAAAAACATGGGCCGGCGAAGAGATTGCTCTATAAGCAATCCCAGAACGAACTTAAAAAAACCTTTCGATTTCGATTTCGAAATCGAATATCTCGAAAATTATTCGACATAGAATTTTTTCGACTTCATTTACGAATTTTCTTTAAGAATTACTCATAAAATCGCAATGTCGAAATTTTCCCGAAATTCGAAGTCGAATATCTCGAAAACTATTCGATTTGATTTCGATTTTGAAATCAGCGTAAAATTTCCTATAAGAATCCATTTTAAAATTTTAAAAAATCCATAATTTTGTGACAGCGACAGGCAGACAGACAGACCAACAGACCGACAGACATATAGAATTCAGTAACGAACTTTTTAAGTTCGTTGATAAACATCATCAAACAATCAGCATGAAACCATAATCTAATGATCGACGACTTCACTGAAAAAATAAGAAAACAACAAAGAAGTAAAGTCAGTTTGGATAACTTAGAACTTTGGATAACAATAGAGATAAAATATTGGTTAAATACCCAAAAGCACTACAGTTATGTCATGAACTTGTACATTAAAAAATCCATAAACATAATGAAACTGCTACGATAAGGAGCAGAATTAAATTGGTATGAGCAGCATTTAATTTCAAAGGGCGCATAAACCTGGGCGCTTACTAAAAGTATTATAAAAAAACTACTCAAAGAAAAACGGAAGTAATTATCTTGAAAATTATATTGACAGAGAAAAACCAATCAATAGATAAGAGACATTACAATAGCTATAACGGACAAAAAGTGGAGGTGGGTAATAAAATAGGACAAAAACTGTAGTGAACTAGAAATCATAGAATGGTACACTGAATGTTGGAAGACTGATGGAAGTGCTAGAGAAGCGACATTAAGAAAATAAATTGGATTGGAAAAGCACAAGAGAGGTCAGAATGGAAGCACCTTGTGAAGACCTACGTCCAACGATAAATGAATGGAAATTGACAGAGAGGGGGGGGGGTCAGAATTCACTACAGCCTACCTCTAATCAATCTACAAGCAATTTATAGGAATACAACAAGCTATGGGAATGCAAAACAGCTAATTAAGACGTAGAAAGCATGTTGCAATTTTACATGCTAAATTGCAATTTAGTTTTAACATAGTAGCCATATAAATTTAATGTTTACAACAATTATAGCAGGGCCAGTATTTTCATTGAATATCATTTAAATGTAAAAAAAAACAATACCTATTGAATAGTTAATGACAGAAAAAACTCTGGAGTTTATAAAGATTTTCAAAGCAACAAGTCAACAATTTAGGAACTGTTTAAAACAACTGTTCATACAGCTGTAAAAGTAACAGATTAGAGAAAGGAGAAAACTAAAGTAGAAGTTCTTCAGTTAATTGTTTAAAGATCAGATCTAAGAGAAAAGATACAAGGCCTAACAATTTCTCTTTGTATTATGTTATTTATCAGTCCAGTTCCCCCATCCCTAACCTATGTTTTATACTATTCTCATATTCTTCATCAAAAAGTATTCTGATATTGTTCCTTCTAATACCACTTTCTCCGTTCTATATACCATAATACTTTATCCACTTTTTTACTATACCACGTTCCTTGTTCTCATGTTTTTTTTGAGATTTATTTCACTATAAGTTTTCTGTTTATTTTATTTTTTTGACTAATAACTTTTTACCGAATATAAAATATGTTCAAGTCAATTTAAAAAGAAGATAATTTTGTTATCAAACGACTAAATAGCTAAATTACCTAAATATGCTACCGCTCATAATTATTTTTCTTAATTTCCCAAGCTAAAGTTTAAAACTACAGTAGTTTATCTATCAAAGAAATGTACACGTAAAACAATTTGTTAAAGTCAGATACACTATTGATAATAATTATGTATTTATTTAATAAATAACCACTTCTGCGCTTTTGGTCCATATCATCATGTGAGGCATTCTTTGAAATAGTTCTTGTAGCAATATTAGTCATTATTAGTTTTTGGCAGCAATTCTATAACGGACAAATCGAATGCTGTAAAGGTCAAATCATTCTATTCATGATAATCTGATTTTCTAAATATACACAATTTCTACGCAGTTTATAGGAATGTTTGGAGTCATTATCTTATTGAAAGACGAAACCATTCCCAACAATCCTTTCACTAAACAGCATGGCGTTGGTTTAAAAACACTTATTTCATCATTTTCGCCTAGATATCAGATTACCTCCACACTGTTTTGATTCACACTTTATCACTCGGTAATGAAGAAACTGTCTTCTTCATCAAATAGTTGTATTCCTCTTCGCCTCTTGTTAGCAACATATTCTGTTTTTTTCATGATAAAGAGATTTTGAATTTTATAGCAATATGAGGTACTGAATATTTTTTCTGATATACAAAGTATATATATATATATATATATATATATATATATATATATATATATACACACTCGCGTTTTTAGCCATAAAACTTTGCAGAAGGTTAAACTTAACTTTATAAGGCCATATGTGAACAAGAAACATCTTTTTTGCTACACAAATTACTTTCAACAGAACACTACAATTTCCAGAAATGGTACTAGTCCAAAAAACATCATCTTCACTTAAAGAAAAATAACAATACAATAAAAATATATACCATTGTTTCTATGCCACCACTATAAATGCTTTTCATATTTCTAGGAGGTTGACATCTTCTACAGCATGCCAAATGATCTTCAAATGTCTAACAATCAATTGCTATTTGAATAATAGGCGGATACGCATTTTGCTGTATTTTTCCAATTCTTAAAAAATAAGGACACCAGCTTAGCGTGTTATGATCGTTCTTTTAAAAGTAACAGTTCTCCTTTCTCTTTTGCCCTTTTGTTTGCATCCTTGTTTAATTTTTGCAATTAACTTAGAACTAATTTTCGCCGAATTTTATATAAGAGCAGTATCCTGGAAACACGTGCTTTTTTATATAAGAAATGTGTAGTTATTATTATCAAGAATGCATATGTTTAAAAGAGAAATATTGCTTTCAATGGTTTTACCCTTTACCCTTAAAATGTTAATATTTCATATTGTTGGATATCAAAGCTATAGACATCTAAAGGGTAAACACAGTAAAATTGGAGCACCAAAAATTAAGAAAACTAAATAAATTAAGTACGGTAGTTTATGAGCTGCCTATCTAAACACCCTAAAAAATCAGCGCAAAGATATCACTTGATAAGGGCAAACTTGTCTGGACGAATCAGTTATCGTGGTGTCCTTGAATGAAGTAGAACGTCGCAAATTAATTTTGCACATACACGTCCACAATCCCAACCTGAGTGCTCGTCAGGAGACTGGAAAGTGGAGGTGAACATGAGATGGCAGATCAGAAGAAGGAACAGAGAATGTTACAAATTTTTAGAGACAATCCAAAGATTTTTTTGCGAGAGCTGCCCAAGACAGCCAAAATGTTGCAGTCTTTTGTGCAAAAAGTAAAAGCTGGGCCCGGTCTAAAAAGCTTTAGGGCTCAAATAGCCGCTGATCGGGATGCAAAACTGAATCAAATAGCACAGTCCCGTTCCCGTAAGTTGTACGAAAATCTATGCATACCAAATCAACCCGTGGTGATGGATGATGAGACATATTGCTGCCCCAGAGGACTGCAAAAGAAAGAGGAAAACAAAATTCCTGAAGAAATTCCTTGTCTGGCAAGCCATGTGCAATTGCGGTTTGAAGAGTAAGGCTTTCATCACCACTGGGTCTATCAACTCAGACATCTATCGAAAAAATTGTTTGCTGTACCTGTAGCAGCACGGCGTTAAACCGCTTTCTTGACTAGATCTCTCGATTATGTACCAAAACAAATAAACCCACCAAACAGTCCAGAACGCAGACTCACTAAGCAATATCACTCTACCACGAAGAGAATATTGGGAAAAAAACAATCCCAAAAGCCTAAACCATCGAAGAATTGCGATGCAAGTGGCTCCCGTGGTGCCCAGAGTTCGCACGGAGTTCGTGCAAAAATTGATGACACCAATACGTCATAAAGTTCGCATTGTTCTTTCATGAAGAATATTTTGTGTAAATTGTCTTAGGTGCTCCAATTTTTCTGCGTTCGCCCTTTACATTTCTAATAATTGACTGACTATAAATAAACTATTGATAAATCACACTTTAAAAATTAATTATTCAATCGCATTCTCAACATGTGTAACGAAAAAATATTTTCATACACAAAAGTCCATGTTATCTATGCGAAACATTTATATTCCGAAACTTCAAAGCCTCCCTTTATTTCAGTTACAGAGTTTCGCTCCATTTCGAAGTTCAAACATCTAATCAAGCAACAGACTTTTTAATCTCCCTTTAATATGTACAGCGGCTTAAAACATGAATATTCATCTTGGATCTTTTTATTAAGATAATAAAATGAGCGAAAGCTCCATTCCAATCGTCGGCTTCTGACATTTTAATTCTGTGTTAGGTTAGGTTTTTATAATCCGGAAATTTTCAGCTAAACTTATGACTGTCGAAAATGAATTACGCTCCAGAAATATTGGTCAGATAAATCAGCCGGCAAATAAAAATTTATGTGCCAATAAAACTATGATATCAGCGGCGAAGGCAAGAACAATGCAGGGGAAATAAATTGCATCTGAAATCGATTTCGGCGGGCTGGAGCTTAGCCGGCAACGCATTCGAATTGCCACCCCTGGAATTCATTTGCGTTTGCCTTGGTGGCCATTGCGCGGAAATGCAATGACGTGCGCGGCGTACTTGCTAATTGAATACCGAAATACTTTACACAGCTGTCAGCCCGGCGAGGCTTTATTTTTACGCGGGTTTTGTTCGGCTGCCGGTTGTGTTAACGGTCAAAAAACTGTAATCCCCGGCATTGTGCTGTACGCCAATGCGCAGCGCACACATGCCTTTATTAGATTTCCAGCAGTGCTGTGCGGCATAATATATTCAACGAAGTAGACTAGGGCAGTGGTAGAAATAGCTGCAAGTCCGACAGCGTAATCGCCGGGGTTATTAAATTTTACCGGAATAATTTTGCCGCATTTATGTGATTTTACTTCGTAATCAACGATGCAAATAACTGTTGAATATAAGCAAGTACTTCTGCATTACTCCACATTTCATTACTTGCGCTATATTTGCCTTTATTCGCATTCATTTCTGCAGCATGGGGAGTTATGCAGAAAACTCAACTTCTTTATTTTTAAACTATACACCCTCTTCCACAAAAATAACCGCAATAATCTAAAACGCGAAAATAGTTGAGAAATGTTAACAAAAATCATTTTAGTTACCTAAAACATTTTACCTCAACAGGAGTACAATATTCAAAAAGTGCATCAAGTAACTTTTTTATGTAGTTGATTGAAATTACCCAAAACTGTTTTCTTTCATTGCTAAATGCAGCTCCAGGAATAGAAAATTGACACGGGGAGCCAAATTAGGTGAATACGGGAACACTAAAACAAAAAAAAAATTGGTCAAAACAATGAACTGCTTGGTTCTTTATATTCGAGACGAATACAATGGGCACCAAACACTTCAGTGCACCAAGATAATATTCAGCATCAACCGTTGTACCATTCAGAACGAATCTTTGGAAATAATCCTTTTGGAATCGCAAGAAGCAATGAGTTTTGATTTTGAACTTCTTCGAGCGAGGTTTATTTGAATTTTTTCATCTGGTGACTGCCATTTAGCACTTTGATGCTTGGTTTCTGGATCGTAATGAAAACGCCATGTCTTACCACCAGTTACAATTGTTTGTTTAGAAGTTTTCATCTTTTCAATCTCCAATTCCCAATTTGGTACAATGTTTGATCATCAACCAATAGATGGCAGAACAAACTTTGAATTTAGCTTTCGCACACCAAGTTTTTCAATTAAAATGCGATGAGTTATTGTCTTAGTATGGGAAGTTCTGTTTTCCCAAACCTCAGTAAAGATTGTCTCACCAAATCGCCCATTTCAGTCATCATTTAAATTAATCACCTGAACGTTTATCATCATCCACACTGCTTCTGGCTTCTCTAAATCGTCGATGCCACTCAAAAACTTGTGTTTGTGGTAAAAAATTATCTTCAAAAATGTTTTAAGCATTTGCCGTTTTCAATATAAAGCTCAATGTTGACTCTTTGTTCTTTATTACTTTTTCGACCAATGTATACAAACTATTGTAACTTAGTATGTTGTATCTTGACTTTTAGTGATCGAAATGTTATTGGCACTATTACAGATTATTAAGGAAGATTGATACTTTACAAATTGATCTTTAACACAGGTGGCGCCATCAATTTTTTTGAAATACAGTAATTCTGGTTATATTTAAATGGGAGGATATAAGTTATGAGAATTTATTAAAAGTCACTACAAGTCAAAGTTCAGTGTTAACTCACATAGGACAGCTGTTAAAACAATTCGCAATTTTTTGTTGGATTGCCTCTTAGAAGAATTAAGATCAAACAAGTGAACATTACTCAGTAGGCCTAGAACTATCTACTGACCACACCAGCACTTATTGAACAATTGTAACCAAATATATTTTCAGTAGCGATTTCGATCCAAGTCAAACTAGTATCACTTACATGCCTACTAAATATTTGAAAGATTCAAATTAACTAGTCTTATCTTCAAATACAATAAATTGCAGTACTTTGACACCATGCGAGTGTAAACTGGTAAACTCAGATGGTCGAGTACACCATGATGATAATTCATCATCTAGGAATTTTTTTCGTTATATGTATTGAATTATATTTTTCTTTTCTCTTATTTTACCACTTTTCAACTGAAAACTATTTTAAAAAATGGGCCGAACCCCCGTAAATTGTAACCTGACGGTGCACGAGCAAGAAGACATCATATGAGAGACACATATGAGGCAAAAGGAACGAGCTGTCGTTGACTACACTCTCCAAGAAATCCAACATTTCATAACTCATAAAGCACTGGCGAGTGGGTAGAGGAGTCAACAATTGCAGCGGTTCTAGGAGAACAAAATCACCACCAGACCCACTGATCGAAATATTGTTCGTTCACGTGTCGCGCCGGAAAAGCCCCAAAGCAAATCACTATTAAGAGACGCCTACAATCTATCGGATTGCATACCCACCATCCTAGAAGAAAAAGGAGATCGCTCCCCAAAAATGGATTCACGAGAGTAAAGTGAGTAAAGTCATCTGAGGTGAACGCGGGCAGACTGGGAGTTCATGTGGAACGACAAAGAATTTTTTTTATGTTTGGCACGGATGGAGTGAAGTACGTAAAGCGCCTTAAGGCCGGCCATTCAGTATAATTCGAGATGTAGCCTTCCAACTATTAAACATGGATGAGGATCAATGCTTCTGTGGAGTTATTTATCCTTTCATGAAATAACTAATAAAGTGTTCGAAGGATTTCTAGAGAATCACATACTGCCGTAAGCATGTCAAACTCACACACATTCACATACCAGCAAGATAATAACTTGGAGCAAGTCACCATGAAGATCTCATGAAATAGCCGAGCCAAAGTCCAGATTTCAACATTACTGAAAACTGAGGTTAAAGACGACTTGAGAAGGTATCTAACAGAACATCACTGATTCCGTACCTCGCAGGTGCATTGCTTCTTTAAACGCTTTATGAGAATCAAATAAATGCGAAGGCTTTCACGGCCGGTGTTATAGTGCATCGTGTGGTTGGTTCTCGGGTTATAAGGCCGTGGTCAGAGTTCAGAAACTCTTGACGTTTCATCCACAACTGTGACGGACAATCTTCTAAAAATCAAGAGTTTCTGAACTGGCCTTATAACCCGAGAACCAATCGGACGATGCACCATAACACCGGCCGTGAAAGTCTTCGCATCTATTTGATAGCTACGCCTCTACGAAGAAAAAATTCCAGTTACTGTCCAGCCTTGCTTTCTTACTACGTTGTCTAGATCAAAAGGTAGTTCCGAAGTATTTACAGGTCAAACACCACCTGCGCACTCCTCAAGTCCAACGAATTTATTGAAAAACGAAAGCTGCCTTAGTCAGAGAAGAAGTGCACGCTACCAGGAAAACCCTCACTAGAACTGATGCAAGTTCATGTCAGCTTAGCCAGCAGAATCCATAAAGATGACTGGGATACTGTAGACCGCATCACTTTCTATTCTGCGAAGAAAGACGGAGCGGCCTCCATCGTTAGACAATCTTCTAAGTTTCAGCGTTTACAAAACAAAAGCGCTCCCACACAACTGGATTATAAGCAAACTGTTGTAAACCTTTCCAAACAGGAGCTTAGCCAGGAAGCCATCAGTGCTCTTAGCAAAGGTAAAAAGTTTGCCGTAGCACCTAAATCCATTCCGGTTGAGACATTATAGCTAACGTAGAAACAGTCATACGGAACCTTCCAATAGTCGAAGCAGAGAAAGTACGAGTCGAAACTTCAGCCACCCTGCGCCGTACTAAACCGCCTAAGAAAAACTTATCCAGGGCGGAATTAAATACTCTATGTGAACTCAAGAATTATGACACCATTATTGTTTTACCAGCAGATAAAGGTAATACCATAGTTGTACTAGTACGGGAGGACTACACGAAGAAGATGACCGAACTGCTCAATACAAATACTTACACCGTGCTCAAATGCGATCCCACATCGCGGATACTACGTGACACGAACAACATGATAAATAGTTCCTCTCTGGATAACACCATCAAAAAGAGACTAATAACATCAGACGCCAAGAATATACGGGCTCCCCAAAATATATAAGAATGATGTACACCACTGCGACCGATTGTCAGTGCCATCGGTGGTCCTACCTACAAGCTAGTCAAATACTTATCCAGTCAGTTACAACCGTCCATTAGACATACCAGCAGTTACATCAAGGACTCCGCACATTTTGTCAACCACCTTCAAGACATCTAGTTATAGGAAGGAGATCTAATAATCAGTTTCGATGTAACTTCCCTGTTCACCAAAGTGTCGATTCAAGATGCCCTGAATCACCCGAAGAAAATTTTTCCTAACGATATATTACAGATATTTCAACAGTGCCTTACGTCCAGTTACTTTGTTTAATAGGGCGTATATTACAAACAAGAAAACGGAGTAGCAATAGATAGTTCACTTAGCCCTGTAATCGCCAATTACTACATTGACAAATTTGAAGAGATCGTCATCAATGCAGCACCATTAAAACCCGCGATATGACTAAGATACATTGGCGACACTTTTGTGATATGGAGACACGGAAAGGAGACCCTACCACAATTTCTTATGCACTTGAATTCTATACACCCTAGCACACAGTTTATCATGGAACTGGAATAGAACGTTAGGATTGCTTTCTTAGAAGTACAGATGTTAAGTTCGGAGAATGGACATTTACAACACACCATGTATAGAAAACCCACGCATATGGACAGATACCTTCATAAGCCGTCGAATCACCACCCAAGTCAAAAAAAGAACAGTTGTGAAAACATTGATAGATCGAGCACGAGGTATATGCCACCCACAGTTTTTGGATAAAGAACTCAAACATTTGGAACAAGCCTTACAAGGGAATGGTTACTCGAGAACGGAGATAAATAGAGCAACTAAACCTAACAAATGCGCACGAAAAACACAACCGAAATCGGCTACGGTAGCAAAGCTTTTTTACTTTATATCAACAGGGTTACTGACCGGATAGGGAAACGCAAGGTGGAAACCATCTATACTACTACTATCAAGATACGGGATTTGCTTAGATCAGCCAAAGATACAAAAAACCCACAGGATACACCAGGGGTGTGCTGTATACTTTGTTCATGTGAGTAAGTCTACATTGGGACTACGGGCCAAACGATTACCACTAGGATAAAATAATACAAACGTCATCTACGCTTTAATCAACCTGAATTCGGACAAGCACAAGTTTTATCCAACTGTAGAATTTTTACTACCCGAGATTATATAGCGAGGCAGTAGAGATTTATAAATATAAAGATAATTTTAACAGAGACGACGGATTCAATCTACCTAAGACTTGGTTTATCGCTCTTGAGGGGCAAAAAACAGACCGCGATACGGCGAAAGAGCAATTGACGTTAGAAAATGCTAAAATATTACCTACAACGATCCGATTGACGTCAGCAGCTAGCCCGATTACATTATCTACCATTCCGGTGACGTCAACAACTTACCTACCACACTCGCATGAGTATAAAAGCGAAAACGCATAGGACAGTCACTTAATTTCTAGAAGATTTTCTTCTGAAGGTGTCCGAATGTAGACGAAACGTCAAGAATTTCTGAACTCCGACCGCGGCCTTATAACCCGAGAACCAACCACAAGATGCAACATAACACCCGTCGTGAAAGCCTTCGCATCTATTTGAAACATCAAAAGATTAGGTGGTGTGGTTTGATATCATATAATACATGCAAGACGCGCTTTTCTAAAGGGCAGACATTGATAACCCGATACATGCTTAATCACAATAGCCCAGTCTCAGGAAAGACGCTAATTAGAAAAAGATATGCCGATTCCTCTGCAACAATTTCGATAGGTGCCTCGGACAACCCATTTATAAGAGTTATAAGGGTTTCAAGGAGAGAGCAGTGAAGCCGTTAGCTCCAAAAAGTCGAGAGCGGCGATCGATAGCGTTGGATAAATAATGTTATCCACTGTAATAGACCATTTGTTGCAACTTCTATCACTTCTGTTCCCAAATTCAAAGCCACCGCTTTGTTCAAGATTTTGAATTTGATGCAAATGGTCGCATTTTAAAGGTCCTAGTCGAATTAGAAAGCAGCTGCATTGAAGAAAAAATAAATACTCTAATAATAAAATCATGGCAAATCCGTTCTAAAAAATTCTGCAACTTTTAAAAGTGATCTGTTTAAATAAGTGGTCAACATGAGAGGTAGGTTTTATTGTCATTTGTTTTGTATAACATTGACAAAGTTACAACCTAAAAAAGAACTGTAAAGTACTTTCCAGTTTTAAAGTATTAATTTAAATATGACGCTGTCTAAACAACCATAAACATTTCTCCCACCTGAAGCATATAACAAATATAAGAGCTCTGAATTAATCGTTGTAACTTCACGCCAAATATTTTCTTTGAGGACGTAATCATCTTTGGGCAGTTGTCATACACGCGAAATTTTAGGTATCACTACAGAAAAAGGCGTTGTTTGATAATCTTGCCGAGTAGGAAAAATATCTCCGAACTCACTGCCAACTTTACCAGGAAATCATCTTGTTGGAAGTTTAAAAAGTTGAAAATTTTAAATCTAACAATATTTCAACATTGACAGTTTGATTTATGAAAAAAATCCAAAAATGTCTTTACAAAATTGTACACACAGTTGTTATTGATGCTGATTTTGCAGTTGCTCACTATTTGTGTTGCTTATTACCATACCAATCGATATAAATATTCTTCACGTTGGAAAAGCTCAATAACCGTTTTAGCATACGTTTTTTCATTTAACAATAACCATCTACCATTGCCTCCACATTTTGAATGAAAACACAATGGGAATAAATTAAAAACAGATTTTTTTTAGGTTTTTGGTTGCTCAAAGTTTTTAGAACAATATTTTTGAATTTTGTGTAATAGTTGATCTCACTTCCCTAAATCTATACACCCACAACTGGATAAGATTTGTGTTTGTATAATTATGCACACGAGATAAGATAAGCAAGTGCGTCATAACAGAGAGAAATAATCGTTGCCATTTATAACTACTAATTATTCTACACTGCTATCCAGCTTGTCAAACACATAATACATTCTTTCAAAAATTCCATTTTGACAATGAACACTGATAGAACATTTGTTTTAATACAATTCCATTGCAGTCCAATTTTATCACAGCTTTCAATTTTTGATGTTTTTATATATATGCTACTACTTCAACAGTTGGTATGTTGCATATTAGTTAAATTTGACTCAAATGACCACTAATTAATTTGAGGGGTACTGTTGTGTCCATAGTAGAATATTATATATAGTCCTTAATTTATTAACAACCAAACTATCAACCGGAATCTTTCAGACTCCTGAAAAGCACATCCATTCCACAACCATGGAGCTCTAACCTTAAAACTGTCCTAAGAACTACCTGACTATTGGACCACAAATCCATGTTTGCCTACCCAATATAGAAAGCATAAGTTGAGCCAAACATGAAGTCCTCTGCAGACTCTCACCAGAGAGCACTGTCAACATCCTCACACGGTAGGAAACCTACGCACCAAACTACTATAAAATATGGAAGAAAGGCTTCATCCCAGGGTACAACACCCTAACATCCATTGACCACCTCCAAAATGGCATTGCAACATACACTAGGAATGGACTGAACCAGCTCTCTATAGTCTGCTTCTCTTACTTTGACCCAATACAATCCTGTCAAAGCATTCTGCTTTATACACAGATGTCAACAGACACCATCAACAACGGGGCTAAAAACGACAAATGGGTGGATAACAACTTCAAGCTTCTATATGACGCAAAGGAAAAAACATTTTTTCACCTAGATGGAGAAAAGGATACAACTCAGACTTAACATTTATTACTACTGAAAATTCTTGATACAACTTTCCAACTTTCCTTTTCTAAGTCGTAGCACAGATCAATCACTACTGTCCATTATTTCTATCGTTAAGTCAAAACCCCTACCAAGATAAACTTTTGTAAAAACAAACTGGGATGTTCCTGAGCTTAATGAGATGACGATATATGACAAATAGAACCTAAAATTACAAACTACCAACGCTTTACTAATATAGTTATCTCCACGCTAAAGAAACAAGCGAGTATAAGAGTCAGAAAGTCTTAATTGGAATGAAGACTGTAAAAAATTCTATCAGGACTACAACAAAAATAAAGATTCTCAAATAAATTAAAAAACATTTAGAAAAAAAAATAGAGAACTTCAATGTTACTCACAATAGCAGAATCGCATGGAATCGTCTCATGCACATATAGTTGTCAAAAAAATTAATAATTTAAAAATAAAAAACTTCTACAACACCAATTTGGCTTCAAAACCTCACACTCTACTTCACATCAACTGCTGAGACTCAGAACAAATCAAAGGTTTTGAAAATCGGAAGCACACACTCATTCCCTTCATTGATGTAGTATGAGCCTTTGATAGAGTCTAGATCAAGGGATTTATGCACATAATGATAAAAATAGAGACACCTTCCTAGCGATCGCAAGCAGATGTCCCTCAAGGCTTAATATTAGGTCCTCTCTTGTTTAATATATTCATGAATGACATACCCACACCCCCAGAAGCGAACTTAGTCACGTATGCAAACGACAGCAATAGTTACTCAAGACCAAGACATTCATAATGCCACGAATAACCTCCAGGAAGGTATCGATTAAGTTCAACACTGGTTCAACTCACAGTGCATCAAAATAAATGCAGTTAAATGTAAAACAAAAATCTTTACCTTTCGACGCCCATCAGATCCGCCTAATATAACAAACATCCTGATATAGTGAAACACAAAAGATAGTCCTTTAAAATATCTAAGAATCTACCTGGGTGGGAGGTTAACGTGGAGCCTTCATATAAATAAAAAGTTAATTAAAGTATATGTCGGACCTGGAATGTTATACCCAATTATGAATAAAAAATCTGCCTTTAAAATAGAATGTGGCACATTAATTTACAAATCAGTAATATGCCCTATCACTTATGGGTGCAGTGTTTAGAGTGTCACTTCTACAATCAATATAAATAAACTGTAAGTTCTGCAAAACCAGGTGGTACACATCATCATGCTGACTGGTGCATAACAAACTCTCAACTGCATCGTGAAACCGATACTCCTACCATACAACAGTGACAATGAAAACGGCTAAGTCCTTTTATAACAAACTTAATCAGTGCGCAGGTATTATAATCTTGATCAACGGTCACTGCAAGTCAGACTAAAACGCAAGTTACCCATAGACTCACTACACAGTGACAGTGAATAACCTTATTGGTTACAGGATTCTAATATCTGTAAACCTGAATAATCCATGTATTATAACATACATATAATTGCCATGATGAATCAATGCAGAAAAAGACAAAAGCCATCCATAAACTCCCGATATTTCATTTACAACATAAAATAAATTAAATTTAAAAACTCCTTTATGGTAGTAAAGAAAGGAAGCAACATTTGTTTCTTCATATATTTACTAAATAGAAAAAGATTGCAGACACCACATAAATGACTCGCATGTCTAAACCTCCAATGTAAATGGTCCCCCATACAATTATTAATTCATTATTTATTAATTTATTCATTATCAAGGATGCATTCATAATTAATTCCCAGCACAATCATATCTCATTAAAAATTATCCACGCAGCAGACTCCCGACACCTAAAAATAAATCGATTCAAAAGGTATTACCTTAAATTCCTCCTCGAGGAACCGGGCATTGACATTCTTCCTCATCAGCGATTTCGGAACCGGACTCATGTCTCTAGCGCCTGAATCCCATTCCCAACTATCAAGTTTCCCTGAAAACGGCTATACAGGCATTTTTCCAACAAAGGTAGCAACAAATACCTTGGCTGTTGTCGCTGGCATTATCGATATTCTTGGAGTTCCTTAGGGCATCGATTTCAGGCCGCAGAGCTAGACGGCGCTGGAGAAACTGCTCGTACGAGATCCGCCCCTGAGCGTCCGCGCCCAGTTGCTGCATCAGCTCGTCGATTGAGTCCTCTAGGCTGAGCTCCCGGCACACAGCGAGCAGGTCTTGGCTGCAACAGAAAACTTGGAGAGGAGTGCTGCGGAGGGCGCGTCGCCGCACACCTGTCGATGAAGCCATCGCCGTTGGTGTCGCAGGCCTGGAACAGGCGCCTCACGCGTTCTTCGTCACAAACTGAACTAGCACTTTCACTGGCGCAGTCCGTGTCGGCCATAACCTAACTTTGAAGTTGTCCGAGCGCGAAATTACAGTTTCTATGCGAACCTGCCTCGAGTGGTCTTTCTATTACACCTAAAAAACGACGCGGCTTTATTCATGCTGATCGAAACGCACTTATAAATAGGTTCAAAAGTTCCCATAGTAAACAATACAAAAAAATTAAAAACCCGGTGGAGGGAGGCGGCACTGTAGCGCCATCTGTATAACAGTTTGCCATTACGGATTTAAATCACAATATCATTTTTAGCACAAATACATTTATTTTAACATAATCATAACTATTAAAATTACAAAATGCATTTTCACATACAGCTAGTTAATATAAAAGAAAATGAAAGACTTGTAACTACAGAAATATCACCAGTACAAGGTGTAATGATTAAATAATGAGACAAATGTTTTAAATAACTCTTTTAGGTAAGTATAATTAGTATTTACACTTTTCAATTGAATTATTATTTATATACCTACCCCAAAACAAATTTAACATTTTTGACTTCAAACCCACTAAAGTTTTTAGGGATAATTATAATTTATCTTATTTTCAAATATGTTGTTCTTGTATGTTCTAGTTTTCTTCATTTGCCATAAGCAAATTTTTAGCGGTTTCTAAATTTTTAGTATATTTATTAATATTAAATAAAATACATACGTTGAGGTGTTCTTTACTTTTTCATCCAGTGTTCTGTATACGGCACAATTTTAGGTTTAGTAATTCTAATTTTCTAAAATTAAATGAAACCAATTGCAATAATTGGTTTGGACAAGCTATAAAATCACGTCTAAACAATTTTCTTAAAATTAAAATTATTTTATTAAAATTCTGTTGCATCTCAGTGGCAAAACTAGTATGCCTCAACAGTATGACTGACGGTTGGCTAATTGAATAATCGTTTAGGTTTGAGAAAAGTTGTCAAAGGTCCTCCATTTATTTGCACTGTAACTCAGAAGTACAGTCCTTTTCAGGTAGTGCTATAAAATGCCGACTTCTTGATTATTTTTGAACGTGGGCTTACAGAATACTGATTTTTTAACATTCTCTTTGTGGTAACAGAAAATTCATTGGCCGAAATAAAATTATTTGAAGGAATGTATAATCATTTCCAAATTTACAATATTACGACGCATTTACAAGAAATAACAATACAAAATTGACCAAAATAAATATGAAGAAAGTTTGGTTTTGCAATAATACAGGCATGTATTTGGAGGTTTCAAGTGCGCTCTGGGTTCCTTTTAATACGATTAGTCTCCAAATTATAATATTATTTTTTGCCGCGATTGTTATAAATTGGCGATAAATGTGTTTATCTATCTATAAACGACGTTTATGTAGATTCAATGCAATGTAGATTCAGCGTTAAGATAAACTCCTCCTGTGCACTTTGAATTATCCATAAACTATGTAAACAACTAAAACGCTTCTCGTAATGTTAGTTAGTCGAAGTTAGTTGGTACTAAATAATCTTCTTAGTTATTAGTGTTTGAATTCGCCTATTGGGTTCAAGCTTAGTCCGTAGCTTAAAGTGGTGCGCACTAAAAGCTCTACAATAGAATTGTACGTAGCAGTGTAACCGGCTAGGTTCTTTAAGCAAAAGTAATAACCATAAAAAGAGAGCTGGGCTTTTCTTTAAAACATTCACTGAATTTTGAAAATATATAACTTCGACGAGCTATTGACAACTGATATATTAATGTTGTTTCAAATAAATAGCTCCCAAAAAAATACAACTTAACCTATGATAGCATAATAAAAAAATTAAAGGAAAAAAGAGTTCATAAGTTAAAATTTTGGTTTAGTGAGAACAATACTCTCATGCTCTACATTTCAAAAAAATAAAAGATTACTTTCTATGACTACTGTTGCTTGGTAATGGTGCTATAATAGAAATTATAATTACAAAATCAGGGAGACGATAAATGCTCAACTTATATACGAAGCTAACTAAAGAGAAACAGTCACGTCGACCATTTATGAAGCGCCTCCTAAAGATCTTTGAACTCAAGCTGCAAATTTGAATAACAGTATAAAATTAATAAATAGAGAAATAGAGAAATATATGAAAATTTTAGGCACCATAGAACAAGAAAAAATAGGACTAGATGATTATATATGTAAATTTACGTAAATCATAGTTTTTAGTTTTATGGTTAAATAAGGATCTGATATTACTGCACCCACTGGATAGAAATCAGAAGTATTTTGGTAAGAGACCAATAAACTAGATAATCAGAAATACAAACGTTTCTTATATTGTACACGAGCAACAACTGGTCTACATTGAAATATATGTAGTATATGAAGTATAAAATTTTTCCGGTGTGTGACAGAAACGCTTGAGAAACACTGAGCTAAATAACAACATATAAATACAGAGAATACTTCATAAATTTATTGATTAAAAAAAAGCAAAAAGAGTAATATTAATCTTTTAAAATACGGCTTATTAGAAAGGTTGTGTGATAGGTGTGAGTTATTGATAAAAGAAAATAAAAATAGAGGACCTCAAGTTATCAAAGCTTATAGGTTAGGCATCACACAATGCATTTTATCGTATGCTTTACGGACCGAGATAGTGAGATGAATAATTATAAAAGAGAAAGAACAAAACAGAGATATTTCCTCTGGAAGTAAAGAAAGGGATGAATCACCCGGAAGATCAAAGAATCCAGTAGTGCATCTGAAATTGAAATATGAAAGGACGCAACAAACATGATTATCGAGGATCAACAAAAGAAATTTATAAAAAGAGGGAAGAGCTAAAAGAACCAAAGAAAAAAGCAGGCATACTACAGTAAAGCAAATGTCACATAAAAAGAATGGAAAATTAAGACAAAGGCTTCTAGTAGAAAGGAAATACAAAAATATAGAAGAAACAGAAAGAGGTTATGACCGCTTGGAAAACAAAAGACAGAATTGGAATCTTACGACTGGATTGGAAGTTAAAGCAAACAGTTAAGGTACATTGAAAAGTGAGGTTGAACGTCTTACAAAAGAAAAATTAAATTTGGAGGTTAATCTGGAAACAGATTACAAAATCAATGTCATAAAAAGGAAAAATGTGTTTAAAGTTAAAACATACATTTACAAATTTATGTAAATAATGACTTCACAGAATATGAAAGAGAGATACAAAAGAAAATAGAAAAGCGTGCGAAATAGGAGAAAGCAATTGTGAGCAAAAGGAAAAACACAAATAAAAATAAAAAACAAAAAGAAAAATGTGTAAAAAAAATAGCAGCAACAGAAACTCGGTTGCTCAAACTGGGAAAACCAAAGCTAGGAATAAAGTTATAAGAAAAATATTTTTGAGAACATGAACTAGAAAAAGGTCATATTACGAGAGAGCTTTTAAAAATTTAGAAAAAAAGCGATCAAAGATTTTATAAGGGATCTGTAAAATATGCAATGTTAAACACTGGCAACTATAAGAGGATTTTAGGAACAACCTGCCTGGTTTCAAGAATAATTAAATATGTTTTAAGGACTTTAATGCTATATATAAGAGAATGAGACACAGAAGTAAAAGATAAATACATATATAGTTTGTACATATGTTACACAATCTGCCAGAAAAGATGTTACTATTATATTAGAGGACTTACATGCCAAATTTGGAAGGAAAGAACCGGTGATGCAAAGACCTAATGGAGTAGATTATTGATAAAACATGGTTAAGTAATGTATATTTTGTGAGTTGCAGAGGCGCTGATATCAAATTAGATCATTATTTGGTTTGAGAAATGGGGCGGGGGTGGGGTGATAAAAGGACAATGGGAAGTAAAGGGTTTTCAAAAGGACTTTAAAAAATTACAGGAAAGAAAAGTTGTATCAACATAAGATAAGAATCGGTAACAATTGAAGGGAAATAGTTTTAAAAGGCACCAAGTCACACATTAACAATTAGAACAACAAAAACAGCAAAAACAAATGGTTTTTAAGTCACAAATGAGACAGATGGGAGCAAAAATTACAGGAGTAAAAAAAGAAAACCAAGAAAACAATGAGAAAAGCCAAAAGAGATTATAAAGAGAAAACAACAAAGAAAATAAAATATGTATACAAAAAAATTAAATTTTTTTATTAGGAAATAAAAAAGGCATAGGAGAGAGAAAGAGTATTAATCAACGCTTAAGTTCGCTCAGTAAAAAATTTAATTGAAAATGAACGAAGCAATAGAACGATGAAAAGCCATTATTAGAAAATGTTAAGTGTAGGTTAAAAGGAGAATAAACAGGAGACAAACAACTAAACAACAAATTCTAACAAAAAGTTATAGACATTATAAAATCTACAAGAACTGGAAAAAGCCTTGGGAGAAGTGGCAGTTATTCGAAATTAATAGAGTATGAAGAGAAATAGATAATAGATAAAGTACATAACCTAATTAGAAAGATATGGTTAAAAAAACAATGCAAAAATTATAGAAAAATGACTATTACAGATGTTGGCCTATGTTAGCCTACGCAAACGATGTTGTATTACCAAGATCTAAAAAAGGGTTGGAGAGGATGCTTAATGAAGTGTTGGTAGACAAAACTAGATACACAGACATGAAAATAAAAAAGTCATCGACGTGTCTATAGGTACAGTTTAAATTAGCACAACTCTAGTGATGGAAGAAGTGCGGAAGTTTACATAATTAGGTATTATTGTAACAGCAGAAGACCCAGGCAAATTAAAAAAGATATGGCAAGAGACAGTTTCAGTACAGTGTTGAAAGGAAACAATGTGTCACGTAGATTAAAATCGCGGATTTATATAACTGTGTTACAACCAAGTGCAAGTGAAACGCTTATCTATGGAAAAAAGAGAACACAGGAAAGATAGTAAAGAGCTGAAATGACGTGATAAGATTATCATCCATTTTATAAGAACTCAAATAACTTGACTAGGGCAAAAATAGTTATCAAATATATTATTAATAGATAAAAAAAAGTAGACCACGAACAATATAGCCATAACATATAAAACAAAATTTGGAAGAAAAGAGAATACATGATTGGAGAGCTATGATTAGAAAACAAACGACAGATAGGATTGGAAAAACGTCGTTATGCCGCTGGTCGGAGAAAATAAAACGAAGAAATAACAATACAAAAGCCTGTCAAAATAAATATGAAGAAAATTTGGTCTTGCTTTAGTTCCAGGCGCGCTTGGGGTTTTTTTTGTTAAGATTCTAAATTACGATGCTACTTTTGGCGAGATTGTCGTAAATAGGTGATAATTGCGTTTATATATCTATTAACAACGTGACGTACAACGCACATTTATCGTTCCGATAAGTTTTCTGCGCACCTACAACCCAGCAAATTATCAGAAACTGTATAAGCGATTATAACGCTTTTCTTAATGTTAGTTGGTTGAAATTAGTGCTAATTATTAGTCCTTCTGTTGTTATTCGCCTATTCAATTCAGACTTAGTCCGTAGCTTAAAGCAGCGTAACTAAAAGTTCTACAATAAAATAATACATAACAGTGCAACTAACTAAGTTGTCCAAGCGACGGTAATAAACCCAAAATTTAGCCAGTAGTTTAGATTAACGTCCTTTCATTAGAGCACTCTTAAAAGTCTTTGCATGACATTAACTGCAAATTTAAATATAAATATTAAACACTGTGACATCTTTGAATACTAATAAAAATCCACTATCAGAAGCAAATAAAAAGACACCGACTAAGGGGCGATGTACCCTATGCTCCTACACAACTCGATGCAATGCGATTGCGTGTACATTTTTGAATTATGTAGTGTGTGGCAGCCACTCTAATTATATCTGCAATATTTTTTTTGAAAACTTAACTTATTCTTTAACTTTTAAAATAAAAAGATAAAGAAATTTTTGAAAGAAAGTTGACTTTATGAAACTGCGTCTTAACATATAAAGTTCTACTATACCTTTGGCTAACTTGTTTTATAAAAAGTCTATAGGTTGCATATAACATTTTAAAAAAGTTTTAGAATAAAGAAAAACAAGACTAGATGGTATTAGACGCATACTTAAATCACGGTTAAACAGTGATATGATATTAGTGCATGCGGTTGATAGAAGCCAGAAGTGTTTTAGCAAGAGATAAACAAGAATAAAAACCCGGTTAGGTGTCCCGAAGAAACGAGGAGAGTTTTTTTTTAATGGTGAATCTAAAACTGAAATATAAAAGAATCTATAAAGCACAATAATATAAATAATAAAAGATATTAAAGAAATGAAGCGTAACCAAAAAGATCAGTTAGGAAAAATGTACAAAATAAGTTAGCAGTTTAAAAACTAAGAAAGGAATAGTAAGTATACTGAAGAAGGAGAACATAGAATTAAAATAAAAAATAGAGGAACAGGAGAGAAGATGCAGAAATATAAGAAGAAATAGAAAGAAATGATAAACTATTAGAGAAAGAAAGACGAAAGGAAATCTCATCATTGGAGCTTGAAGCAAACAAGAAAGATACATTAAATAGTAAAAAAATATTTTATGAAACAGAAATTAAATTTGGGGCTCCTCTAGAAACCTTTGAACGAAAATTTAGAATCATGAAAAAGGATAAGGTGTTAAAAGATATAAAGGATCAAAAGAAGGTTTACGTAAATAGTGACTTCACAGTAAGCGAAATGGAGATACAAAAGAACATTACAAAGCACGTTGAAAAAAAAACTAGCAGGAACTAGCCGGAACTAGGAAAACCAAAGCCCCGAAAGAAAAAAGAAAAGTATTTTTGGGTACATAGAATATAAATAAGACATATTACCAGGGAGCTTTTAAATTGGATATATTAAACATAAAAGAGGTAAATCAGAAACAACATTTTATAATATTACTGGGAAAATATGTACTGTTCCACAGTAGCAACAATGAAAACAGTCTTCTTGGTATCAAAAAAAATTAAAAATATTTTTCCGCATTTTAATGCAATATTTGAGAGAATATGCTACTAAAGATGGAAATAGATAACAAAATAATTAATTTGATTAATGTACATGCTCTATCAGAAGGACGAGGAAGTAAATGATAAATACAATTAAAAAAAAAGTTGGGACATATTGTAAACATTAAGTATATTTTGGATATTATAAGTTGCGAGTGAGCCGGTATGGGATTAGATCATTACTATGTATAAGTAAAGGTGAAAAAATGTAAAAGTGTTAATAAATAAAGAAGGAAAAATCTCCATCAATATATAATGTTAAAGAAGGACGTTGTCAACAGACAGAATCAGTAAAAATGTGGGAACGTATGTAGAAGTCAAAAAAGGCCACAAGCGACACATAAAAACAACAAAAAATAATTGCTTTAAAGAGGACTGTAAGCATGAATTGCAAAAGAAACAAAAAGCAAGGGAGAGAATGTTACAAACAGGTCAAAAAAAAACCAAAAATACTAAGGAAGGCTAAAAGAGATAATAAACAAGAAACAGTAAGAGAAAATGAAACACAAATACGAAAGCAAAAAATAAGGACAAACGAAAAGTAGTAGAAAAATGGAATGATTATTTTTAGAAAATGTTAGGTGTAAGTGAAAAGAAAATAAACAGGAAGAGTAGGGAAATAAACAACCAAACCAAACAAAGGCAAAAATCCCAACAAAACAAGGAGTTGCAAAATTATGGAATCTATAAGAAGATAGGAATGTTACGAAGAAAATGACATTTATTCTGAATTAATAAAGTATGGAGGGGAAGAATTAGAAGATAACGAAAATAAACTAGTTGAGAGCACATTATCCATTTATTATCCAAAGGGGGAAAAATAAGATGTGAAAGTTATAGAGTAATAACACTTTTGAATAAAACATGTAAAATATAGCAATTAGAAGGAATATAATTTTATGCGAAAAATGAGGAAGAGAGTATCTAAGGGGAGGGGGGGCTTTAAAAAAACAGGTAGTACAAGTAAGTAGTACAATGATGCAACAATTAATCAATTGCTAAAAAGTTAAAGAATAAAATGTCTAGGATACTATGAGAGAGGGTAATAAAAATATGACTATCAAATAAATTATCTCTGGAGAACCGACGGAAATATACGCAATGAACAAGATGACCATAACACGCAAAGAAAAATTTGAAAGAAAAGAAATCCTCGATTAGAAGACCGAAATAGGTAATCTAATAGCAAAAAATTAGAGCTATAAACAGGGCGAGGCAAAAGTTAAATTGCATCAAGTTCCTGGGTTTTGGCATTTGAATAAAGTAGAGTTCTATAACTATACCATCATTTTTCGAAACTTTAAATTGTGTAAGCACGGCTGTCTTGCGCAAAAAGTAATAGATCTTTTGAAACCCAATAAAGCGCATAAAATTTAACATTTTTACGATAGATTTACAAAAACAATTAATTTAAAATTCAGTTATTCTTGGAATGATCTTGGTACATCATTCTGTAGGTGAGGAAAAGATCTTCAAGAAAAAGTGTAACAGAAAAACAAAGTTTCAAATGAGGTACTCATTTAGTTAATACAACAAGAACATTCTTATACATCAAATTTCCAGAATTCCTTAACAATAATTCAATTACACACATTGTTCTTATCCATAATACGTATTGTTCCAAAAATAATTATTTTAAAGTTGTGGGTCATGTTACGTCACAATTATATTCACAACAACAAACAAAAATTAAGTTTTACATCGTTGGTTAGTAAATAAATGCCCGCAATATTACAATTACTCCAACTAACGAGAATAGGTACTTTAATCTTCATTCAGTGTGTTGTATTTACAAATCAACTATTTCTAAAATTAGGTAACAACGTAAAAATATGGTAGAAGTCGTATTTTAACATTTTTAGTAGTAAAAATCAATAAAAAAGTTCGTGATTCTGAGAATATAGTACATCTTACGTATTTCATCTATGCTATGTTAAGGCTTAATTTACTTTGTTACAGACACCTCAAAACAGCGTTGTGGGAACACATTCACTTCTTGCTCTTTTTCTTAGGGCTCTCGTCGTCTGAAGACGGGGACGAGTCCGACTTCCTCTTAGATCCTGTGTTGTGCTCTTTCTCGTCGTTCTCTGAATCAGAATTGCTGTTTGGCTCCGGCTTGCCCAGCTTCTCCTCCAGCTTGGATAGATTCTTTTTAATCTTGCTCGCATCAGGGCTGTATGCCCAAGCGATGAGTTCAAGATGCTCCCTCGTGGGCAGGTCGTCGTCCCACAGATCAGGCTTCTCTTCCTCTACACTCTTAAGAAGCTCCTTTAAGGTCGAATTGCGCACAATATCCCAAGTTGGCTCTCCCTCTCCGCTCGTCACCGTTCGCAAATGCTTGTAATCACCTCCGACCGATTCATAGGCCGATACGAAAGCGGAAGCCTTCTTATCTTCAACGTCGTACTTCTCTTTCAGCTGAGGAAACAGCAATCTAACTGCCGATAAGGGCAAATAAGCGCGGTTTTCCTTTCCCAGGTCCAGTTTTTCGAAATTCTTTAGCCAGTCCTCGAACACCTCCAAAGCGTCCTTGATGTTTTGCAATTTGTCTTCAGCTTTGGTCACTGAAAGTGAAAATTTGCAGAATAGGGGAGATGTCTATAGGCAACCTTAGTTACACGTGCAATGTGAGTGTGGGAGCGAAGGTCCGCAAAAATCAATGATAAAGGAACATCACCGGGTATTGTACTTACGCGTCAAGGTGCGTTTGGCGCGGCCAACAAGCCCTTTGATCGCCAGCTTTTGGTAATCGGGGTCTCTTCCCTCTAGGTTCTTGAGGGTTTCGAGCGCTTTGTCCTTATCTTTGAACCCCAAGCCGGGGACGGTATCCGGAGAGGTCTTTTCGGACATTCTGGCTCTGAAAGCACCAGGCGGACTTGAGTTTGAAATTTAAATCGGGTCGCGCCGGACTAACGAAATTAAATTCTGGCGAACTCACCAAGCAATCAAACACTAGCAAAGCCTGCGAACGGCACACTGAAACCAGCAGGAGCGCGCTCGCCTATGGAAATGTAGGCACACGCCGGGCGGGAAGTTATAACTCGAATTCACGGCTCTACACTAAGCGCGAGTGCGTACGTATGATCGAATCTCAAATTTAGAAATTTCATTTCTCCTGTCCTCGACTGCGCTTCAGCAGTCGAACGTAGCGGCGGGGTCGATTCTTGCAGTTTCGCTGCTATTTCTAACGCTGCGCTTTGACGCTTCAGCGAGACGGTGCTCTCGAGATGAGTCCATGTCTAAAGCGAGACGTTACGTCATATTTAAGCAATACATTATTCTTATAACCGTGACATTCTTTAGCATGCCGGATACACTTGACTTACAAAATATCAATTTCATACCTCATCAAAAAGCCGCGATCGCTAATTAGGCCGATTTTAGCAGTTCGAATGCAGGCGAAATCAATAAGTTCGGTTTGAATTTTTCCCGCGCTTTCCATTGGTTCTTGCTGACCGCCGCGCTGTCGTCATTGGCAATGTTCATTGCGAAAAGTGGGATTGGCCGATTTGACTTACGTTTTCAGAATTTGTAATAATTCTAAAATTGGACAAGAATGTCCTATTTATTCGCATGTTAGGAAAGTTTCGTTGAGAACATTTAACTGTTGCTAGCTCGGAATAGGATGTGCTAAGTTTTTTATTTTTTTGTTTTTAGCTCTGATTTAAGTCACATTTTATTATTTAACTGAAACGGTTTCCAATTCTCTGTTATACGACAACACTTTTTTGGGCTGTTGCTTTAATTTGGTGCTGTATTGATCAAAATCAGTTTTTAGTTGGATAACTAATTAGCAAAATTTCTAAAAAAGTAACTTTGTCAATTTTGGATCTTTTGAAATCTATAGTGTTGAATTGATTTTATTTTTTGGTTTGGCGAATATGTAAAAAATGTGTGATATAAAGTTTGGGCTAAAAATTGCGTGAAAGCGGTAAGCATTTTGCAAAAAGTTTTTTCACTACCTTTTTATACTTTTTTGTTAGTTGATTCCTTAAAGCGATAATATAAGAGATAACAATAAATTTGAGAAATGTATGTCAGTTGAATTATTAACTTGGGTAACTTGGTGCGATAGTTTTCTATTGTATTTGCTTTGTATGAATCCACTATTTTGCAATTTCAATTAGTTATTAGCAATAAGGAAACCGATAGATGGTTGCAGTGCATTGTTTGCATTCTCGGTGTTCCTTAACAGTTTTGAAAGCTCTAGGAGTGGTTTAGGAGCTCAAACATAATGAAGATCTTCCAGGAAAGCGAATTGTCAGAACTCATGGGTTTCGCTACATTATCCGAAAGATAATTTACTATAATTCACAGTTTCAATGAGGAACATTGCAAAGGAAGTTGGTATTAATTAAAAAACTGCTAGCTTAGTAGCAAATGCATTTTCAACTAATCCCATAAAAACTGGAAAGAAGTTATTATCCTTCTAATACTGAATCGTCTCGCGCTGCTAATAAAAACAGTTGTTATAGACGAGAAAGTTTTTATAAGTGAGCAAGTTCACAATACTTAAAACTACAGGAAGTGATGGTCTAGTGAACGTCCAAAACCAACTGATGTGGTAACACTTCTTTAATTTTTAGACCCAAAAAAGTCAAAGTAAATTAAAATGTGTATAGTAGTGGTATTCTAAAGGTCGGTGTGTTACTTGGGCGCAGACACATTTTGGAGAGCAAATTTGAATATTTGAACTTTCCGGTAGCATTTTGCCTCTGCTCACAAGGCATAGTGCAAAGTAAATTTTCCTGATTTCATTAGCGCCGAAGAGTGGTTACCAAACTGGCCTAACCTGGAAGCTCAAGCCAGCGCAGTCCATAGGTGTTTGAGGTTGTTAAAGCGATCTCTTCTAGCAAAGTGGAAAAACTTAATAGTAGAAGAGGTGCATAATCAAATCATTTTATTATTTGGTGCTGTGTATTAAGGCCAAAGAGGAACACCAACAAACAGGTTAAACTGAATGACAAGGTTATAGAAGAAGTTGATAGCTACATATATTTAGGCCAAATAATTACTTTAACGAAGTGTGATCAAGAAGAAGAAGAAGACAAAATAATTAAACTAAGTTTTTAAGAGTAAAATAGATCAAACAATTAAAAATTAAATTGTTTAATCAGAGCTATGCAAAAGGTCAATGATAGAAGTATAGTTGAGAGATTAAAAAACAAATGAGTGGATAAGACCGCAATAATAGTAGAAGATGGAAGATGGACGGAATAATAAAACAAAAATGGCAATCATTGGGAGAGACCAATATCCAAAATGGATTGATATAGGCGATGATGATGAGTATAATTACATTTGTTGGTCACATTGCAGGAGGTTATTGCTTTGTCTTTAATGCTGATTAATACTAAAGTAATAATTAACAATCTTTACGTTAGTAATTCATTGTCACCTAAATGATTTTACTTATTATTATCTTGGATTTTTCAAATTTTGAAGATCTGTATTTAAGTTTTGTTGCATATATCACTTCAATTGTGCTTCATATAGATGACCAAATTTAAATTACAAAAATGACTTTCCAATATCCTATTGATATGGAAATTGATTATGGAAAATAATGTCTGACAAGTAGCTACCTTACTTTCGGCTACAAATCTTGGTTCTTTTGTACAAAACTTTCGGTTACAATTTCATTGGTAACGCGTTAAATTTTGTTCTTGAGACCGTGAACTTCTACTAAATGAAGCCGCATTTTGTGAACATACGTAAACAGGAAACTGTTGGTGCAGTTAGTCGATTGTCGCTCGAATTGTATACGAGAAGACGCCACCTTGCTAAAACCATATTAGTTACAAATCTATGTTGCTCAGTTGGTGTCAAAAAAACAAGGTTATTATGTAACACTGACGATTGTCATCGACAATTACAGAATCTGCAGCATCATCTTCGAAGAAGTATGCGCCTATCACTCACCTATTAAAAACCCACACCAAACAGTGACTCGTCGGGGATGGATTTGTTTTTCATGAGTTACATGGGGATTTTCACTCTGAATTTTGGTGAATTGCGTACCTGCAAAATTGAAAATGCACCCGTGCTCTCAAGATAATGTTCTAAAAATTAATGGACAAATTATCCACGATGGGAATAGTCCGTAAGCCTTAGGTCTTGTCTCAGTTAAATTCTGTACATGAAAATGCAAGTCGTTAGCGAGTTTTTACTGAAGGGAGTTTCTAAAAATGTCTAATTTTTGTGAGTCGATGTTTGTCAGAATTGCAGCTAGGCTGCGACTATGATAATGTTGTTACGGGACCTTACCCCACGCCGATACGCACGAGGTCTTACATCCATTATGATCTAATTTCATCAGATGATGTAATTACTCTTCGGATAGTTGATTCATTTGGTGCAGTATTTCAATCAAACATTCCAGGGAGTTTTTGTACCGTCCAGCAATATTTCCACCAAATTTTTAATTTGTTTTAACAATAATAACTCGTTATTCTTTCGTATAGCGTTTCATGTTCACTAATCAGAAGAATCGTAAATGAGATCTGTCAAAGTGTTACAGTTGCCAATTATAACACGAAAACTAGACGCGAAGCTTAATTCCGGGGTTCAATCTGGACCACCCTTACCTCGATATAAAATGTCTAGTTAGCTTATTATATGTATGTATGTTAGCATTAACAACTGCATTTAAGAAAAATAAATAAAATTGAACAGATCCTTGATTCTACTTTAGCAAATTAACTTTTGAATTTTGCCTCCCCCCTTTCACCACAGCAGTCTTTTACTTTGATTTATCCAGTTACATTTTGATGTTGTTTTTAAAGATAAAGAAAAATGATACTATCGATTATAGCAAAAATTAGCAATTAATTACACAACAATTTGATCGCCACAAGTAAGAGAACTTTACTGCCAGACCTCGTAATTATTGAATGCTCGTAACAATATACGGTTCTGAAGTAATAGTAAAATTCTGTAGTTTTTAATTTTAAGCAATTTGACGAATTAAAAAAATAATTTACAACTCTAATTATGTGAATATAATTAAACCTAAACATTTTGGCTGTACGCTTCACGCAACGGTAATCTCATACAGTTCGAGGTTGCGATGACATGCGAAGTTATTCCAGTTTATTTTAAATTACACTTTCATATCCCCCACAATTATGATAATGCATGCACTACTTAGGCTCCATACTCTGTAAATGGTTGCAACATGTACCGGAGCTAGCCTAAAATTAATGAGTTTCTACAACGGTTGTACGTAAAGTAATAACGCAATTATAAGTTTCTTTGATATTAAATATTGAAAAATTGTTTATTAAATTGCTTAATAAATAAATTTTTGTCTTTTTTAAATAAATGTGCTAAAAAGTAAAATAAAAGTAAAGTAAAAAGTAACGAAATCTTAACTTGATCGTTAAATAAAAAAAGTAAAGAAATTTTTGTGAAAAAGATTGTAAAAAGTTATAAATGTTATCCAATAGGCAATACAGAGTTATATTATACAATAAAAAAAATCAAATTTATAATAATATAAAACACATACAGAGCGAATGTTAACTATAGAAACTATTGAAGTGTATCGCCAGTCATGTATGAACTGAGCTTATTGGTGACAATTTAGTTAAACCATTGGTGCATGTGCAATTCCTAAAGAACAATCTATCTGTCTTTATTGTTTAAAGATGTGCCCTTAGTAGTGCGGCAAGTTAGTGACCGATGTATAATATATCTACAACTCACTCCAATCTTAATGTTAGTTAGTATCTTAATAAGAGCTTCCCCGACCGATCGATTGAACAAAATGGTCCTACTGCATGTTTTGTTCGGTCACCGTATACAAACTTTTACAGTTTTTAAGCAACTGATGTGCAGGAACCTGAACAATGTGTCATTGCAGCGAATTCAGTCTGAAATATTTGAATGGGTCAATCAATCCATGATGCGACCTGCTCGCGCTTATATTGAAACCCATGAATAAGGCATTGCAAACTTAAAACTTATTTGAGTTTCAGAAATAAATGGCGTAATGCTGTGCAATGTAACGAAATTTAATGATGTGCCAACTGAGCACTTTCTGTGTATTTCCTGATGTAAGCCCATATGAATTTTCTTGTCTCTTTTCCTATCAAGTACCTCCTCCAGAGATCTGTTCATGCAGTTAACATTCACCCTGTATATTGTTCATAGATATTTATTAAATTAAGCATCATAATAACAAATGCTAATTCTTGATAAAATAAAGAATAAATTTGGAAAACTAACTAAACTGTGTCTTTTTTGTAATTCCTAATGAGTGCCTCTGATGTAAGCCAAGAACGCTTTTATTTGGTTAGAAAGGCCGTGGTTTTAAAAATCAAATTTTTGTCAATATTTTTAATTTTAGTTCATCCTGTTTTTAATAAAGAATTTTGCAATTGAGTGAATATGAATGAGGTGATGGAAGAATTTAACATTCAAGTAGCCGTTGGTATGGATAAACTTTATAGAGACACTATGATAAAAATTGCTTTTGAAAGGATTTTTTATTATAATAATAACAGGAGTGGGGAGAGTATGGTTTGAAAGAAAATGGAGAAACCTACTTCCATGAGGCTAGATAATCAAAGTATTGTCACCGTATCTTTTTCAGTGAGTATGTAGACTTCAAGAACTATTTTAATATCGTCTATAACAAGTATTACTAGGACAGGCAAAAGTAGAGAACGTATAGAAGCAACAATTATTAGGTGCTAAAATTTGTTTGAAAGGTAAAATAGGCAACAGTTAATAAAAAGATGATTTTAAGAGTTGCAAGAAGTAAAAAATGTTGGTAAACAAGAAAATAATATCAACACTGGTCATTACGGTAAGCGAATACAAAACTAATTTTAGAGGATTTTCTTCTAAAAATAACCGTAGCTATAAACTTAACGTCAAAAATTTCCAACTCCAAGCGTGGCTTAACAACCCGACCGTGAACGCTCTTGTGTTTCCCAGACATTTTTCGTTCGTTTATCAAACATAAATATTTGTTAATAATTAAAAATAGTAATGATTGCATAAATGTTGGTCCTAAGCATATGGAATAGATTAACAAAATTTTTAGCAGACAGAGGAACTTTTGGTCTAGTAACTTTAATAAGTGGCTGCCACTATGAGATTTTAAATTATGTTAATCTACATAGGTGAATCAGAAAGTAAAGACAATTTGCATGTAATAACCTTATTTCTAATGGTAAAGAACAAATGGACATGTTCCCTGCCCTGCACAATAATACCATTTAGGTATTGTTTAATGAGCTTCTTCAGTCTTTCAAAAAATGGGTTTTTTGGTTGCTCAATCTTACTGTATCTCACCACTCGAGATGAACTTGTAGCCGCGCAGTGTTTTATTTAAGAGACCGAAGCTGTGGTAATTAGACGGTGCTAGATCAAGATATCCAACCTCTAGACGTTTTGGTTCCTGCATGGTGTCGATGGGCAACTAGGTCGGCTTTCATTCTTACACTTGTTCTTTTCCCCTTAAAGCATTCTATACGGCGATCCCCACATCGTTCAATCACCGAGTGGAGCGGCCATACTTCTCGTTTCTCTCATCCATATGATTAAACGATCCGTGTGGCTACCTATCATCCTTTGCGCATACATGGTATTGCGAAATTTCAAAATTGTCTTTACTTTATGATTTACCCCTGTAAAACATGTGAATCAAGAAATTATTATAAATACTCACATTTATTAAATTGCACAATATTCTTCAATATAAAGAAAACAAAGAAATTTGTGTAATGTAGCATTACACGTGGAAAATATAAAAAATTCGCTAATTAAACATTGTAATATACTTTTAAAGAAAATCATTAAAAGTTAAAAAAGAATAATAATGACCAAAAAACTCGAATTGATAATCCGTAGAAAACATGATTTGGGTTCCGTTGCACCCAAAATTGATAACGTAACATAGTTGCACCCGTTTTAGCATTTTATTTAAATAAGTTTTTGCTTACAGAAAGCGTTGCCCTACACCTGGAATTTTAAAAACACTTACTGCATTGAGGTTTGGATTATTTTCTATCATCAGGCCCATCGCTTATAAACTTCTTCAGCATTTTCCATTTGATGTTTTCTTCTCATCGGTAGAGACGCGTAGCCCTTTGGCCTGGTTTGTAACACAGAAGACAAAGTGTCAATTGCCTCTTCGCACCGTTGAAACACTATTTACCAGAAATGTGCGTATTCCAACTATCAAAGCCCTTTGTTGGCCTTGTCTGAACCTGCAAAGCACACCTGTGCCCAAAGTGTCTGTCGCCGTAGTTATTTATGCCGTTTACCAAATGTGTGCAGGTCTGCAGGCTATCTGTAGCGATAAGGAAAAATTGACAGATATACAAAAAGCCGTAGACTCCATCTTTTGCAATTACGTGGATTATAGTCCTGGTTAATTTATTTCTTATAGTTGCAAATATAAAGAATTTTTATTTTTTGCAATCAAACGTGTATTATATTTATTCATTCATTTTACTAATGTTTAGTTTTACGAACAAAATGCTATTCTTAATTCTCTGGTGGATATAGTCTTAATGACATTGATAGTTATTCACATGTTCCCTAGCAAGGGACCCTTACCAGTCGGATGACAACAAGGTTGTGACTCATCCCCATCCCCCATTCTCATCCTGACTAGAGACAGGCGATGGTGGAGTTACACCATATCATACTTCTTTAAGGAGCAAACAGTAAATATTTTATTTTCTTGTGTAGTTTGAGGACCTCTGGATTGGAGCTTTCTATAATGCACGCGTAACTCAAAAACATCAGTTTTGGCAACTGAAGATTTACGTAAATGCAGGTGGTTAAGCCGTTCGTTGAAATCGCCTACGCTCGCTGCAACTATCTACGCAGATAAAGAAAGCAATGACCTCTTTTGGCTTTGTTACAAATATTTCTTTTAACCTGTCTTGATTTTGAAAAGGATATAAGGGATATATAACCTACGATAATAAGCAGCGGCGTAGAATTAAATTTTATTCTGTTAGAAATGTAGTTTATGTAAAATAAATTAATGGTATATACTGGTATTGTATAAAATGATCAAAAAAACACCATCATTATCATCATCATAGAACAGCGCCAGAGTCCACTCAGTTTGAGACATCCACCTTCGCAAGATTTTTGCACTCAGTGGGATCTTATGCCTTTCTTGTTCATGGAGTTTCTGTCTTTTTTGCGTTGTCATCCCTCCAACGTGCTCTCGGCCTTCCTCTGTCCCTCTTACCTGTACAAGATCTCCATAAGGCCGTCTTTTTGCTTAATCTTTCGTCGTCTCTTTGTACAAGGTGGGCTGCCGACCTCAATTTTTGTTTGGTTATTTTCTCAAATACATTGTCGACTTTTGTTCTTTTTCTTATCCATGCATTATTTTTCTTATCCGGTAGCCTGATTTCTAACATCGCCCTTTCCATTTCCCTTTGCATCACCTTCAGCTTCTCCATGTTGCCCCTTAAAAAATATCTTGGTTTGCCAAAAGCCGACCATGCAAGTTAAATTTTTCGATTGATTCCCGCTGCTTGGGTTGGCTGATTAAAAGTTAATTTTTGCTCCAAGTATGTGTAATTCATTAGCCAGCTCTATTTGTTGTCCACTCAATAGTAATTTCCTCTCATCGTTCCTATTTGTTATTAGTTTTTTTTGGCATATTGATTATCATACATCCTGCGTGATTTCTTGTAGCTCTTTTACCCTAGTTTTGTTCTCCTCCATACTATTTGCAAACAATAAAATATCGTCAGACAATCTCCGGTTACTGAGATACTCGCTGTTTATGTTTATACCTTTTGTTCGCCACTGAAGTTTTTTGAAGACATCCTCTAGTAATCTTGTAAATAGTTTTGGAGAGAGAGGGTCATCTTGCCTTACTCCTCGCTTGATTATGATGAATTTTGCATTTTCGAACAGTTTGACAACGATATTTGCATTCGTGTACACAATTGCCTCAAGAGGGTGTTTGTTAATGCCCAGATTTTGACCATATCAAACGCCTTGCAGAAGTCTATGAAACCATGTAGACTAGGTGGTTGTATTTATGAGACTTTTCCATTATGTATGTGATTTAGAGTTTACACCTTGCTTTGAAGCCTGCCTGGTCCGGGGTTTATAATTTATCAAGTTTGGCTATTACTCTGTTTGTTATTATTTGTGTAGACAGTTCGCATACGTGGAAAATTAGTGAGATCGGTCTATAAGTCTCTAATAGCTTATTGTCCAATTTTTTTAAAGAATAAAAAGTGATGCCAGCATTCCAGTTGCTTGGTACCTTTTCTTGGTCGATGTAGGTATTGAAGAGTTTTGCCAGGTAAGGAATTGACTGATTTTACCATTTCGATAATTATTTTATCGGGTCCGGCTTGAGATTTGAGTTATTGAATAGTTGTCGTAACGTTTATTTTATTTCATCGGTTATAATTTACTGTATGTTTTCCGTGTGATGCTTAGTGAAAGATGTTTCTTGGGTAAATGGTAAGCTATGTGGTAACGAACAAATATAAGTTTGCATAAAAGGTGCCTTTCTCTCCCTTGTAATAGAATAGTGATCCTTGCTTAGTTTTGCTTAGTTCTTTGCTTTTCCCGCAGACGTCGCTCAGCCCTATTATATTCCATTCGATGTTTTTTTATCTCTTTTTCGAATTGTATTAAACGATCCTTAGAGATATGTTAATTTTCATTAAATGTGCAGACTTTCAGTTTTGTTGTGTAACAAATTCTTGCCTCCTCAGATTCCACCTGAGGATTTTTTTTATAGTTCAATGAAATCATTCTTGAGGGTATTTGGCCTTAGAATGCCGCGCTGGACTTACATGTTGGCGAACTAGGTTAGTGTAGAAAAGGAATTGTAGAGATGGGAAATAGGGCAATTGCACGTGATTTACTCCCTTACATGGGGTATGAGAGTAAGTCAAGGCTCGCGTGGGCAGGGCCGCTTTCCTGAAGTAGAACTATTCTTCACCAGAGTCGTAAAGAAATGCCTACCCACTACCCCTTGCAAAACACAAGGAAGAGGAAATTTGAAGTTTGGAGTTTAAAAGAAATATCATTTATAATTAAGTTACTACGCCGCTCTCGTTTGCTTCTGTACTTGTTTATGTACAATAATGATTGCTAATAACATTGCTGATTGCTGCTGACGTCGTTCATTTCGCTGTACGTAATGTTTCCATGGCTTGTTGATCTTGACTTTTTGTTGGGTAAAGCTTCGTTTTTTGCTCTTTAAGAGAGATCATTCAAGATCATTCAAGGTAAAAGCCATTGCTTCTGTTAGAATTATTTTTAAATTTATGATTTTCTCCCGCCCTTCTATAACTCAAGTAGTAATTCCTATAATTAGATAAAACTTTCACTTCTTTAAAGTCAATTTCAGGGTTGAAATTTTCTAAGGCATGTCCAGTTTGGGGATTGAGTTGTAGATGTTATTGATCTTCTTTCTTTACTGGTGTTAATTAATTGGTCTGCAGTTTTAAAGTAGATCTGCCCACACGAGAACGGTAATCAGCATACTTTTGGTGTATCCTAGTGGTTTCCATCTTTTGTTTGTTTAGAATCGCCCCTAATGTAGTAAAACTTTGCCCACTGTGACCAATTTTGATTGTTATTCGTTTATAAGACTGGCCATAGACAATTTAGTAAATTCTTTCTGTAAGATATGTAGTTTGTATATGTCCTGTGACCTATCCACTAATTTTTTACAACTGTATCGAACTAAAGAATTTTAAGAATTGAGGTTCCATATTACAAGCGCGTTATTGACGTATGGTATAAAATATTTAAGAGAATCTTTTCAATTTTTTTGAATTATTTCCAAAACTTTGTAATACACACCTTGCCAAACAAAATAAATGGACGTAAAGCACTGTCGGAAAATTATTGGCTAAGGTGGTCTAAAGCAACTTGTACCAAAATTTTGATAAATAACGACGTTACCTAAATCTCCTGAAGTTGGTTGTGGAGATTTTAACGCAATTGTTAATAGGTCAACGTGTGGCTGTAACAAGCTGAGCAAGCAGTATTCAATCAGTTGGTATGTAGCCTCATTGGTGGCACTGACTCTCTCATTTTATCATCTCTGGCATTCAAGGTACCTGGATTTAATCTCCTAGTCTTTTTTCTTTGAAAACACTGGCGTTCGAAATTGGCGTGCCCTTTCGGGTGCTTTGAGAATGGCGGATGCTTAAGTGATGTCGTTTTTACAGGATATTAACCCCGCGAGCACTTTGAGTCGTCACGATATTGGGGAATGCTTCTAGAAATGTAGAGGGGGTTCACATTCTGGAAGTCCTGCGATAGTGGTCTAGGCTTGGTATTCTGGCTTTAGAGGATGCTTTGTAGTGAACGCTGTAGAGCTGATTGCAGAGCATCCTCTTGATCGCTTCTTCCGGGTACGGTTGTCATCTAACTGGGTGTCGGCTTGAGGAACGCAGGACATCCCCGAAAGCTGTCTGGATGGGAACGCTGGAAATTTGCATAAATCGTTTGTTCGCTCCGAAGTTTTTTGCACTTCCCGGAGTGGTGGTTTTTACCGCACTCCACGCATTTCCGGCTTGCGCGATAGCAACGCTGTACGTGCCCAAAACGCTGGCAACGGTAGCGCTGAATAATCTTCTTTTTGTGTGGTTATTCCAAAGTAACAACCAAATCAAAGTTGTCTCTGACGTTAAAAATTGCTTTGATCCTAAAATTCTGCTCAAGTTCGAAGAACATGAGCAGCATTGGACGGAGGTGGATTGTCTTTCTCATTCTTCCCACCATAAGGATGGGGATGTCATTGATGCGGAGGTTTTGCTTTAGGTCGTCCTCGCAAATATACTCCAGGACGCCTCGAATTACAACCCGGAGAGGCTTGTCTGCTTTAAGCAGGTGGAAGTGGTACTTGATCTGCACTTTATCTAACAAACGATCAAGCACCTGTAGTAATCAAATGTAGGGATATGGATGGAGATTCTATCGGCCACATTCTTGCTCTCAATGAAGTCGATCTGCTTCTCGGGTATGGCTTTCTTTACAAAAGGTCAGGCCTCTTTCACCCGCATGATAAAGGGTGGGATTTGTTCCTGGGAGGGAGCACTGAGTAGGTGCTACTTCCGAGCGGCTGATACGCTTTTAGGGAGACTTATAATCTTACTCCTCGATGAGGTTAGTCCACAAACTTCCTTGCGAACGTCGTTCAAGAAGTCTTTAAAGAGTATTGCCGTACATCTTGGGTCATCTATGTATTTGTTTTATTGTGGTTGTCGTTATCGAAATCGAACATCTCACTGATTCACCAGTAATTCGGTGTTATTGCTGTTACCGTGCACAACTTCGGTACTTAACACGGACCTTTCGTCAGTCGGCACAAGTACCGGCTGGAAAAGACCTGTGACATCACAACCTACTACTAATGACACTGACTAATTTTGGGAAAGCTTTATATACTTGGAGCTTTATATACTCTGATGTTGTTATCCTCTTTTTAGTACGTAGTTACATAATATTCGTACTATGGGATTACAGTTAAGAACTGCTCCAGTTACAAAATTTAGCAGTTATCCATCTGTGTTTGTAACTCAGTTTGTCGTTTGGCGGTAAAAGCTTTTGTATATCCGCATAATAAAATGCCATACTAGAAAAACCAGTGACGTCAGTTGCTGAAAAAATAGGCCCTTACATCACGATGGTAGTGGGAGGTGCTCCATCTTGTTGAAAGTAATTTTTCTTCGCTTTCAAAAAATATGAGTGCATTTTTGAAACCTTTCTGTATTCTATGATTAATAGATAAATGTTTTCAGATCGTCGCCGCAACCCCATAGACTGAACTGAAAGATCGCCTAATCTTATTTTATTCGACTTTTATCTGTGGTGCACAAATGAAGCGCTAGAGGCATAAACATTTTTGTGTGCACTCTTAAAACTTGTTAACTTCGTACAAATATAGTTTGATTTATGGAAGGTGGGGTTGGTGGGGGTAAAGTAATTACAAATGTACAGTTTATAAAAAATTACAAACAATTTATTAATAAATAAAACCGATGTAGCATGTAATTTTTTTACTTCCATACAAGGGGAACTTATAAATAAATTAATCTAGTAATGATTGATGATATTTATGAATAGATAAGAAATAATTGATTCAATTTGAAGATGTGAAAAGTTTGTTTTTTATACTTATTTTGAGAATACTATCTTATTGTACCGATGATGAAAGGAAATAAATAAAAAAAATACTAGAACATACAAATACAGTTGTGCATTCGCGTTAAACACGATTTTGCTAATTTATTCGACGTTTCGCTTTCCGGTATGATTTGCAAATTTTTTATCCAGAGCCCGCGCTTTTTCAACGCGGCTGTTGATGTAACCACCCAGCAGGCCACCACATTGCAGCAGAATTAATGCGCGATTACATCACTATTATTTACATCTCATGAATTATGCAGCCACACTTGTAACGGATAATCTACTGTAGACACGTTAAACTCGTTGTAACGAAACTCCTGTTGCTCACTCGTCTTCCAGCCAGCGGCAGACTGTCAATCATAACTCCGTTGTCTCCAACTTCCGGGGCGGCGGCGCCGGCGGCAGCGTTTGGTACAGGTTCTGGGAGCGGCTCAGCTTTGCCTCGTGCTCCGCGCACTGGGTGTCCTCCCCGGAGCTCACCACGTTCTCGTCGAGGGAGTCCCGGTCAGAGCCTTGGCAGCTGGAGGCAACAAAAACAAATAAATTAATTATAAACACGATAACAAAAAACCGCCGTTTGCTTTCCTTGCTAAACTGCGAAGTGATCGTTATTCGTGTGATAACGGCTGATTTATTAATAACAAACTAGCGAGATAATAAATAAAGCAGTGTTTTGAAAACACTTCTACTAACAATGCATCAAGATATAAATGTAGCTTTCAAAGATGGCGCTTTCCATTTACCTAAATTTTGTGTTATTGCTATTAGGAGTCAAGAATCATCTATAGCAAAAGGAAGAACTATCTAATGATCTTAGCAATATATAAGAAGTCGTTGTAACAGATAGAATGACATATCAATCAACGCATATGGGACATCAGCATAATTTCAGATCTCTTTTTTGAAGATATCCATTATAGATATGGGGGAAATGTGAAGAATTCTGATACGGTTTTACGACCCTAGAAATCTTGCAGCATTTTAAAACCACGTATGCCTTAATATATACCTATCAGTACAACCATCGGAATGTTATTGATTGCAAATATTGGAGTTCAGTCCAAAGAGTTAATGCTGGGATATCTCCTTGAACTAGCCATACGTTGGACTTATTTAATATAGAATCCAAAAGCTTCAGGTCTAGGCTTCCTTTAAGAAATGAGGCATCTCATTAAACCATTATAGAGGTTGAAAGATGGCATCTCCAAATTCTTGACACTATCTGAGATGCTTCCTAGGATGATCTAGCAAACACTGGGTCATTCTGATTGTTAATCTCAACGATCCCTTTGGTTTCTTCTCCTATCTTTCTTTAAAACATTTGTCAATAAATGTTCTACATGTTTCTTATAAGAGCTTATCTTAGATTTTGCTTGATAATGCGAGACGTTGAAGTATTATAAAATTAGCATTCTCCCATACATAATACTTGGCTTACAAAGAGAATTTTGCTTAATTTAAACATTTGCAGCTGTGACTATCTAACTTGTGCAAAATATGTGCAGTCTTTCAGATTTTTGATAATCCTAGACAAATCTAGTCTCATTAAATTCTTTTATAATTCTATAACAAATACACAAGTTATACCAAGAGATTGCACTTGGGCTATTCAAAAACTGCACTCCAATTATCTATTAATCTTTAATTGGAAAAAGTGAATATACCTTTTATTAGAGGTATTTCCTTTCAATGTCTATGTACTTTTCCCATTGCTCCGGCAGTTCCAATAAAGCTAATGTAAACAATTTTTGGGTGTACCACAGTTATTTGTAACTACACATTGCCTTTCCATTGCGTTAAATAGAGGCGTGAGGCAATAAGGTATACCCAAGAGCCTGCAAGATGGCGATTGACATATAGTCGCGCATTATTATCTTAAAACAATGCATCTCGTTTTCATTTTTTGTAGTGGAGCTGTTAAATACTTCGGCGAAATCATTTTAGTGAGTTGCAGCACCGCTCTATGCAATGCTCTCATGAGAAGGTAGCCAATCTATTAATAGAATCCTCTCTTGCTGGCATTCCACGGACTCGTGTTTTTTCCGACGCCCCGCACCAGAAACATTATTTCTGTGCTGCAGTCACACTTTTAAGAAGCAGTCATATCTTCAGACTTTTCTGTTGAACCATGAGAGTATAGGAAACTATTGACTTTTGTTTTTTCAAGTCTTTATGGATAATGGTATGCAAAGTTCTTTGGACCCACTAGTGCATTAAATATGATTGTTATTATCAAGTCAGACACGCACTGAATTATTTGTAGTACGGTTTCCTCTGTTTTTAAACTTCAATGTCTAACAAAATACAGTTATGCGACTCGGTGTTGTTATCCTACACAAGGCTAATCTCAACTGGATGTCCAAAGCAGTCGCTTGCTTCAACGAGAGAAACCAAGCCGTCTTTGGTTGTGTATGATTGTTTGCCTTCATCGTTTTCCGCTTTATCCACGACTGCATTCGCAATAGTGCATAAATCACCTTTTATTTTGTGTGCCATATGGTGGCATATAAATAATCTTCATTCACATACTAAATACACATTTCAATCTAGAGCTTAATTAAAACCAAAATGTAAAGACCAAAATTTAAGGTGTAAAGTATAAGAAGATAAGACAGCAAAATTAATAGCAGCTAGCTACTACATTGTTACAATATACCTGTATAAAAAAGTCGAATAGCAGAATATAAATGACAAGGAAATGGATAAAGTGGAGTTTTGTAGTTATAAAAAAATGGAGATCACTAATAATAAAAACTATAAGAAAAAAAACAAATGTCCAGGTCGTTAAATGAAATTCGTGGCAGAAAAGTCATGAATAGGTATGCACCTCAACAATTAACATAGAAAATGATTTTATAATATAGGCAAGGCTGAACTGTCAAATGATCATAGTGCGGTTCAAACATTTTTGACACGACCATAAAATTTTATAAAAACAAACGAGTAGTGATACAAGTAAAAAATAAAACATAATAATTGCAATCAACTTTGATGCCATCTCTAGTTTAATCATCAGATAATTTCTTTCTGCTTTAGTAATTTTTTATTGATTGTTAAAATGAACAACATCATTAAGAACCTTTACCAGAGATGACTTTCCCCATAGTTTTTAAAATCGGGACTTTTGGCAATAGTTTTACCCGGAGTTGGTCGAAATATCTGAAAGTAACTAAGTTCAAAATTGATTATTTTTTGTTTATCTTAGCCGTTTCACCGACCATCAGTTCAACAGTTTATATTTCGTTAACATTAAAAAATAATATACTTTAGAAGTACATTTAAACTAAAGAGGAAACTACTGGGGCGGACAGCCAAAATTTAGAAGCAACTTTTTCTCATTTGACTATCAAAGTCATTTTTAGAATGTACGTAAGTAAACGCTACAGAGACGGTAGTTTTGGCATAAAAGAGTTCTTTTATTGGTTTTTTAGGGTTAAAAAACTAATCCTATAGAGGTACCAAATTTTGACTCATATACAGAATATCTGACTTAGATAAAGAAACGCAAAGAATATTTTAAAATAGAGGCTTCGCCAGATCTTGAACAATAAATATATTTGAGCAGCGTTTTTAAATTGCTTTGGTATTCATAACAAACAACCCATCACATCGATCTTTGGCTTGCAAACCAATACACAATTCCTCCGAAACACTTGTTATTTATAGTTATTATACTACTTGTCAGAAATAGACTATTACATGATACGACAGACACGCATTTAAGAAAGCAAAGTTTTGTATTTAAAAACGTCATTCAAGCTGAAAGGTATTTATGGCCGCAGTAAGAAATTAAACCATCAAGTGAGATGGTTGAGGAACTAAACGAAGAATTGTATGCTTGCTAAAGTTTGAGGAGATGATGTTCTATCGTGTCGTATCATTAATAAGTACTCTTCAATTTTGTCATGAAATGCAAGCTTTGAGGAATATTCTGCAGCGAGTATTGAAGGAGTACTACTTTCACTCACTATGGATGCGAAAAAATGGAAAGGAATGATTTTGCACTCAAGGTTTACTATAGACAACTGTATACCATTTAACTCATAATAATGTTTTCAACAGGTTTAATAACCACGTCTGGTCGCCTGGTCAAATCTCTATTAACTTGTCTGACAAAATTGTACAAAAAGGACCCCATTTGAATTTGAGATGTACCGCCAAAATTCTTGGATGCCCACTGCAAGTTGTACAACATATTGACAGCATACAAAACCTCAGTAAAAACAGAAAAGGAACTGTTTGGACCTTTTAGAGAGTACGGCAAAATTTCATGATTCGTTGTGGTGTGGTGTTGAAAACAGTCGTCACTTTGAAGAATTACTATAAAGTGTAAGCCTTTCCCAAATATAATTTTCTTTCTAAATCTAAGAGGTGAATAAAAGAGGCATTTTCAATTACCGGTGCTCTATTTCAAAATACATATTTTGAGATCTTCTACTTTAATTTAAGAGGTGTCATACACTTTATATATAACAACACGACTAGAAAAATTGGAGTTTCATCGACACAAAGTTATTAACCTTGATAAAACAGACAAAAATGACTACCACGCAATAGCAATTATAGGAAAAGGAAGAAATAGGTATGCCAAATTACAAATGCAGAAAAGAGAGTCTTGATAATTGATGATGTCTAATGTATATTAATATTTCATTAAGAAAACTAGATTGAGGTTTTAAAGTCCGCCTTAGTTTATTTACAATTACACATTATATTAAAACATTGAATCTATTAATGTGGCAAAGGGAAGAAAAGTGAAGTGCTGATATTGACAATTCTACTTCGTTGCTTGTGCAAATGGTGCCCCCTAAATCATTCTATTAATTTTGCCTTTAAAGTAGATTACATTGTGAAAACTTTATGAACCCTTAATGATACACCAGCCATGAATCAATTTGGGTATAGATTGCACTAAGAAGATTTAAGCTTTTGATTGTCTTACTTGATATACTGTACTACAGCAAGGAGGCTGAATTAGCTTTGTTCAAAAACATTCATTGTCATTTTCAAAAATTTTTGACTGCATCCCCTTTGACGTGGACCATTCTGAACCTCTTTTATTTTTTTTACTTTTCTCTTCAGGACATTCAAATGCCTTTGTCTATTTTTTGCAAAATTTACTTCTCAGTTATAGCCATTGTTCAAAAACAGTGTCAGGGTAGAATGCAGACAAAACTCAGTGCACAGTATATTTTCGAAAGTTCTATGTTACATATCTATTAAGGACAAGGCTTTTAAGCATTAAGTCCCAGTAGACCTCGAACGACTTCTCTATTTGACGAAAACGTTTTTTTACCTGGCGATAAAAACATGGTCCACTGCTATTTTGACATTTCTATTGATCTAGTTACAAACGTCATTTATTTCTCAGTTTACATTGTTATACATTATCTATATGCTAGATATACCGTAAATAAGTGGCGTGTGGACTGAATATAGATGATTTGAAGAAAATGCTTTAATCAAACGATTCAAAATTCGTGTTTTTTGGAATAGATGGGATGTTGTGCTTTTTATAAGCAAAAGACTCGATGTTAAGTACTAATTATCTACGATAAAACGTAGGGGTGAATCAATGATCGCGTGAAGAGGTCTTAGAGAAATTGGAATCAGATGGGAGCGCATTCCAATGAGTGTTTTTACCAATTTAATTGCTTCAACATTTCGACGTCAAGCAGCATTCAGCGTTTTCGGACCTTAACATTTTAGTGAAGGCGATTTTTGCCAAGTTTCATTACCACTGACCAACCTAACCACATGGGAGTATCGAAGAATCATTTTTCTTCTTCTAAAGCAAGCGAAGACGCTTTCATAAACCTAGTAGCAAAAAGACAGTAGAAAAAACCCAACAAAGAACCTTACACGAAAAGAAAATTATAATTTCCAATTAAGAAGCGTCTGAACAGGGAAAGACTTTTTGAAGCGACCTGGATCAGTTGTCCTAATTTTGACACCTCTTTCTTATTCGTTTGAAGATTAAGAGTCCACAATCACTTGGATGGTGAACGTATCACAATAGATAATTTTTAATTAAATACACTGTCGTGGACAGCTTAATTGCCTCATCAAATGCATGGATTGAAACAATTGGAAATGAAACTTCTTTTGAGGTGAAACGTTTCCAACCAATTTAATTTATAAATGATTATTATAAATGATGCCCCTTTTATGTTAACAAATGATGTTATGAATAAAATAACACAAAGAAAAATGAAGCACTGCTGGACAGATTAAGTTTTTGCATTCAAAACGATAAATTCGGCCAAATTTGGGGTTTGTTAGTAATTTCATTTTTCCATTAAAGAATCCCAAGGCCCCAAGAAATTTAAATAAAGTTTTTGAAATATCCCAACCGTTTCTGTTGGTTACAAGCATTTTTGTTACATTAATAAATATCATTTTCATATTTTTATTTGCACACAAAGCATCGGACAAAGCCAGACTAATAAAAGGTACGGTCGCGATTTTATTCCACAAACAGCTTTGCACGTTGCTCTACCAGCGTGGCTAACAATTATCCTTGACCCAATCACACGAATATCTGCAATTGAAATGTTCAAAATACAACATTCAAGTTTAGTGCAGGCGGCTCGGCCCATTTTCGTCTTCATATACGTGCAATACGTCGACGCCACGATCAATTTGTTTACTTTCTCCGCTAAAAGTTTAGGTGTGCGGCATCTGCTTCGCAAAAACCGCACACCTTGGCGTGAAAGCGGTGCATCGTAATGAGCCAGCTGCCATTAAGGTCACTATTCCAAAATGGATATCCTACGTCTGTGCAATGCCAAACAAGTTACGGTTTTTGATCTAATATTTTTGTTTATATTTTCGGAGTTTTATAAGTTAGAAATTTATTTTTGTTTATTAGAGATACAAAAATTTAATTTGTTTAACATTAAGCTCATATGTTTGCTTGTATTTTTTCTTTCTGTCCGTGTTTTCGTTATTTCACATTTACCAGGTTTATTCGGCAAGTTCTCAAATTCTGCGTTAGGCCACCAACAGCGCTACTAGAAAAGATAGAAATGGCTTTTTTCTAATTTTCTATATAGACACCCTCAGTTACTATAGTGAATAAAAAACTTGGTTTAATATTAAAGATAAGAGTTGAGTTCCATAAAATACTACTTCAGCTTTTGATGAAGCTTTCTGAAAGCTCAATGCATTTGTTCCAACTCGTATGTTCGTAATTTCTATGTGGAGATGTGCTCAAAATTCTTGTCTACATCCTGTATCACCTTATTGTATGATTCTAATTTATGTCCACACAAGAGAGTTTTAAGAATCCAAGAGAGTTAGATGGAGTAAATTAAGGGGAGGAAGAAAAATTCTAATCATCAGGGATACGTTTTGAATACCCCAGTGTGTTGTCGCAACATCTCTTTGGATATTCCGGGACGTTTCTCCAAAAGCATCATATAATATTATCTAATGTTTTTTTCCTTTTCAAGATAGTTAACTAGCAATATTCCTTATGTATCTCATCAAGCTGATGCCATAAATTTTCCAGAAGTACACTTTTTGATTCATCTCATACAGTATAATTCTTCTCAAACAGCTTCAAACAATTAGCTACATTCGAATACAAATTTTTCTGGTGTGAAAGTAGGCAATACTCATCTTGTTTAGAGTTTTCCTGTATACAATTTATTATACAATATAATATTCATTATATTGTCAGCCAAAACCATATCATGGATTTTATAGATGATTTCTATGGTAACCAGCACGTAATACAGTTTCCTTGCTTGTTCTACTGCATTTTAATTCGTTTAGCCAAATATCACCCAATTTGGGTAAAAGTTTATTTATAGAATTTTTCTAGTTAACTTTTTGTACATTACGAGTTTCCATTTTAACACTTTTACACTGTCACGGTTGGAAACAAGCTAATAAACTACATGTACTACTGGTTAATAAGAAGGAAACTTTGATGAAAAAAGACCATAAGGGAGGTTTAGGACACGCTGGTTGTACATGGTTGTAAATGCCTTAAAAGCAGTAGGCGTTGGTAACCGCAGACATTTAGCAAGAAATCTGAAAGAGTGAGAAAGTGTTAGATGAAACTGCTGCAAGACCAGGCGCAGATCTGACTAATCTGCTCTAGTTTTCCCAAAAGTTGAGATGCTTACAAGCGAAACTATGGTCCTTAACAGAGCCTTAAAGGCCATGGAGTGAGTAAATAAGTGTTTTGTTTGCGGACAAGAGAAATCATCCAAATATTTAAATGTTTCTAAAAAATAGTGTGCTTTAGTTAAATGCTAGATTTATTGGAAGACATGAAGATGAATAACAAAAATATTCTTTTGCTAGCTCCATTTCCACAAAAAGAAGTTTTAGAGATTAGCACCCAATTAAAAATTCCACGAATGATTAATGGAGTTTTGCAGAAGCCCTAGAATAACGTGTAGCTGGGTATTAAGAGAATCTGCTGATATAGGTCTTGAAAAAGAGTGACATTAAAATACAGTAATGCTTTGTTTTCAGCTAACTGCAACCCAGAAAACATATTTAACATCAGTGAGACTGAGCTTCACTGTAAAGGCTTTCTACAAAACTATAAAATTAGAAAGTAAAAATCTTCACTTGAATGGTTAGTAATTTAGAAAGCTTTAAAAAACAAGTTAAAAGGTAATAACAATTTGTTTCTATTAGGCAATGCAATGTTACATTCACTAAATCTTTATTTAAAAAATGCGCAGCTTCTACTTTTGCTACCAAATAAACTTCAATATTAAAACCAATAGATCCAAGTATAATGGAAAACTTTAAAGTGAACTACAGGGAACTTGCGATTAGGAAGGTACTTAACTAGATAAGTATATTATGACCATAACAATGATAAGATATTTTAATAAATATGGTTTTAATATTAAGTTGAATAACGTAGACAGTTGGCCAGTTCTTTCCTTTTGTTCCTTTTAGATATAACAATCTGATCTTTGTGGGTGATAATTTAAGTATTTAACCCACTATCGAAAATGTTACTTTAGAAAAGCTTTAAACTATAGTGATTCAAAAGGCGAAATAAAGAAACATTAGTAAAAACATAAATAATTAAACATAGCTCATCTTCAAACACATTTAAAAATAGATATATTGAAATCATTAAAGAATATACTATTACTGACCTCTCATGTATTTAAATAAGCGGATAGTTAAGTCTAAATCTTCTCCTAAATCAAATTCTCTTTGGTTTTTTTTTTGAGTACCTTAACCCATTAATGCTTATAACTTTCATTTGGAGATTTTAACTTTGAAGAAGTTAGTAAACATTTTATCAGGGTGGCCGCCTTCAATGTCTATTCACCATTTGCATTGTAGACAACCCACTAAAGCTTATTGTTGTTGGCGAACTTTTTACTCTTTTACTACATTAAACATAACGTAGTCAATCGGTGCAAAATCTGTAAAATATGGGGTGTGAGAGAGTATAGTGTGCTCAATAGCCCGACATGTTTCAGCTCATTTTGTGGCAAAGTAACCCAGCATATCTCTTTTTGATTTATAGCACCGACACTGATAATACTCTCTTTGGGGCGAGTGCTTTCAATGTGGTGCCACTCCATCTGTTCCGCTGTTCCGGATCCATGCTGTACAGCTGCAGCAATTGCTTCTGATAAAGAGTGAGAGTATAACAAACCCGTTATGCAACCATCTTGAGAATCTTTAAGTTCTCATAGATGATAGTATGCACAGAACTGCGAATAGGATTCTTTTCTTTCTCACGAGTGTGGCTTTCGCGCATTTGTGGGACGCCCGGTGTTTTGCCTTTTTCAGCACAGTTCTTGACACTTTAAACTTTGATATCGGCTGCTAGTTTGGTATGGATGTCCAAAGCAAGCATTGTCTTTTTTCCAAAGAAACCACGCAGTCTATCGCTGCTCATGCTTGCCGGCTTCCATGCTTGTCCACTTTTGTAAATGATTCCCATGTTTTGACAATAATGAAAATTTAAATACAAACATCAACATTATTCAACCTCCACTAGAGAAACTCGATGACTATGCGGGAAATGTCGATGAAAATGTATTAGAAGATACTATTCTATAAACTGTTATACAGTCAAACTTCTGCCTTTTTAAAGAAAAATAATAAAACTATCAAAGCACCTGTAATTTACTAACAATATATCTAATAAAGAAGAAAAAATCAGAATGCATCTTAACAAACTTTAAATATAAGGCTCGTCCTTCTTGAGATAAAATATACAAAGCTGCACTTTATTAAAAAAAAAGTAAATTTAAGCGTCGTTGAGCAGATGATGAGGTTCTACGGTCATCACTATCTCAAGTAATTTACAAGGCAACTCGATAAGATTTCGATGTAAACAATTGGTAATGTGTTGTACTGAAAGTACCTATAGCAGTAGAGCTTAATGATGTCAGGAAAAGGAAGCACGCGTGTTTCAAACATTATTTTATCAATGATATGACGATTTTATATCCCATACATTATAAACTATAATAAAAAATTAACCAAAAGAAAAATAGCAGCCTTAAATACTGTTCATTACAATAGAATGCATGACCATACTCTTAAATTCAATGTTAAAATGAGAAAAAGTTTGCAACGCAGTAACTATCGGTATAACAAAAATATTTTGTTGTTAGTTGGCAAGAAAACAGTCCAAAAATGCTGTTCCATCATCGAGGAATACTACTGCCACAAACTGTTAAAAGAGTAGTAAAATATGTAATAGATATTTTGTATACAAAAATACATTAAATAAATAGATGATTTACACAAATTAACTTTGTTAATACGTTAGTATAATCAGAAAACGACTAAAGTTTGAGAATCTTATATGTATGATTTGACCGAGATTTGGTTATATCGCTTTTTAAATATAACATCTAGGGAAGTAGTGGTGTCACGTGTAAAATGAGCACAAAAGAACTCTCAGCCATTCAGCCAATAAGTGTGTTATTAAAAAAGAACATGATGGGGTATTTATGAGAGATAAACCAAAGAATTGGTCGCCATAGCAACATTATGGTGCAAATATAAAATCAGTGGGTTGAGAGAGGTACTCATTTGGAGTCTGGAGCAGTGCACAAGAGAACCAACTGGGAGGATCTCTATCTTCAGAGGCTTATGATAACAAACCGCAGCGTAATTTCAAGTGCCCCAGTGCAACAATGGACGCCCGTTACATGGTTTCGACTGTCTACCTCTTTTGTTTGATGTCTATTACTCCCACTGGGACTATAGCGACAAGAAAGATTGCAATGGACAATGGAATGGAGTTTGTAGATACACAAGTAGCTTTTTCTGACGAATCTAGATTTTGTTTAAAACGAAGCTATGATTAAACACAAAGAAAGCGGGCAACAAGTCTGTATTCGTACAAGACGTACGACGCCATGTATAGTATGAAGAACTATAAGTTATAATAGCAAGTTACCTTTAGTCAGAGTTAGAGGCAACAGTCCTTCAATAGGATAAAGTTTGATCACATATAGCACCTAACACATGAAACTTCCCACAACAAAGCAAAGTGAAAACTTTCCCATGGTAGGCTCAATCACCTCACCTTTTACTGATTAAAAATCTTTGGACTATCATTGCGCGAAGAATACAGCGGCATTTATGATTTCTGAGAAATTTGTTAATAATAAATGAAAAGAGGATGGGCAAAACCCTATCGATGCTGGCCTCCCCGTGTAAAAATAATTCTTGGTATCCTCTCGTACTCACAAAATCTGGTCTTAAGGGGTTGTATGCTTTCGTTTAAATCCTTATTTGTCATCCTGCGGCACTTCGTAGTCTTCCTATCTAGGTCAGTAGCTCAGGCCAGAATCAATTTTTAAGTTCTGGTTGCAATAAATCTTATTGGATCTGACTGTCTTCTATCATTAGACACCAAGATCATCGAAGTACGTTTTTTTCTAGCCGGCGCTATAACTTATTCCTTCTAAAAGATGTAAAGCCTAAATCTCAGATCGCTTTCTTCGTACCGACGCTATGGCTTATTTTTTCTAAGTTCTGAAGTCCAGATCTTTGTTCAGAAAAGTCATACCGGGTTGGTTCCTAAGACGATATTGCTCAGGACACTTAATAATTTTGATTGACATAGGTTTCGTCTGGGTAGTAAAATTTTCTATTTGGGGCCCAATCCTCCTTTGTTTGGCTCGATGGCAAGAAGAATGAAGACGGCCATAAAAGATCGAAGTGAGACTATTATTTGTCCTATTAAATAAATCTGCAAAATTTTAGATGTTAATCTAGGTTTTTTTGGTGTTGCAGTTTTAATAATTATTGTTGTATATTAGAATTCAAAGACATGCTTAGCAGGAATTATTAAATTTTTTCTACAGTAAATCCCAAAAAATAGAGAAAGAAGGGCTTTGAACTAATAATCTATAAATCAAATATAAGGGGGGATTAAAAAAACTACCTAAAACGGACTGAAAATAAAAAACAACAAGAAGCTCTAAGTGTAATGTAGATTTGCATGTTGAATATGTACAAAAGGTGCATAAATTTTAGTTAATTTAATGAAATGCATTATACTTTTAAATTATTGTTTCACTTCTCTGCATATTCTGTAATCTCCAAATGGGGACCATGGTAAGTACCTAATCTTTAGCTTATCTTAATTAATTAAAAATGTTTATTTAATTGACAATTAAGTCAAAATTTATAATTCAACGTCATTAAATATACAATTAAGGGGTTAATGTTTAAAAACCTCACAAATGTGGACATCTAAAAGCGGAAATCCTTAGTAGTCCCTAAATTGTCAATTTTTAGGGAGTGTTATTGTATATTCATTATTTGAAAACATTAAAAAGGCGCAAACGATTCTTTAGATAACTATAAATGGATTGATATATTAGAAACAAGTAATTTCAAAAGGACTAATGAATGAGCTGAGTGCTGAACCGAACTGAAGTTACTAAAGCTGATTCGAAACTACAATAACGTAAACTGTGTTAGAGGAGGGCAGCGTGTATAAAAAATCTGGAATACATCTTCAACGTAGCAACTGAGATAAAAAGTAACAAACCCAACTTTGAGAAACCTTTTCAAAATGAGACAAATTAAAATAGGTGCTTTAAAAACTAGATGAGCTCATAAAAAAAGCAATAGTAAGCTAAGACTAAATTATGTATTATCATAAAAAATAAATAAAAGTATTTATGTAATAAAATATTTAAAAAAAGAATGAAAGATTTTTTGCAATGTAGACTTTAAAGTGTACAGCACAGAAAACTATATAACATTCTTAAGGAACTCAAGATATTGCCTTATTCATATGTAAAGAAGGTAATAATAAAATTTCAACTAATGTCCAATGTAAAGAACAGATGACTATCCATAATATCTTATTGAATTTACTTTTCATTAATACAAAACCAAGAAGACTTAGATGTAGATACATCAGATGATGGTATGAAAGTCATTACTTGTGGCGAGTCGAGAGACCTTAATAGCATATAATTCCATACACATAGAAAGCTTGTTTGCCTGAGTTAATAGTGATCAAAAATTTCTTTTATGTAAAAGTCCACTATATTTGTTAGCACTACATCAAAATTTTAAACAATTTGATGTCCCATAGAAAATATAGTTGCTTTCACTAATTAAACCATTAAAGAAATATTCCTAAATTTGTACTTCTTAACGTTCAATTATCTTTTCTCTTAATCCATAAAAGTTGATACAATAGTTCTAGTCATTTTCTAATACACTGCGTTTTAGTTTTTCCAGGTTTGATGTCTTTCGAAAACTTTTGGTATTAGTAGAATTATAATCTGTATTGTATATTATCACAAAAAAGGAGTTGGCCGTTACCACACACTTGAATATAAATGTTCTTTTAAGATTTCTTTATTCTACAAAGCTTGGCTTCTTTACACATTTCAGTCAAAGCAGGAACAGTACTACAGATTGAAATGTAGTGAAACAAGATAACAGGAACTGTATCTGTGACATCATTCTAGACAAACTATTAAAAAACTTTTTAAAATCCAGGTTACTGTTAGACAATTGTGGTATACAAAATATACAGTGGTACTAAAACTGGAATTTGAAGAATCTTCTCAGTTTGATATATAGGTGTGCATCTGTAGAGAAATATTCTGCATACTACGTACGTTACAAACATGTATCTATCAAGGCAGAGACATCTTTGTCCTAAAAGATTATTAGGTTTTAATGAAAACCATAGCTCGTTAGCAGATCTATTCTAAATTATTCTGACAATGTCTGCAAACCTTGCAATCCTTGTAAATCACTCGTGTGAATATCAGAACGTAGAGTACGTTATGAAATGAAATGGTTGATGCATTAGCAAAAAGGGGATCAGAAACTACCTTTATTGGATCTGAACCAGTATTTGAAATAAATGATTGGATGTTTCTAATAAACCACTAGAACTAGGCGAAAGGATTAAATCACAGTTAAAAACACTTAGAGGTTTGTCTAAGAAAATAGCAGACGCCATACTGCGATTTCTCTAACATATATAAGCATATGCAAACTGAATACTTAAAAATATGACTCCTTTGTAGACTTTGTAATAAAGAGGATGAAACAGTCTTACACATTCGACTAAAAAGCTCTTGCTCGTTGAAGAACAATGTTTGGAAGAGTATTATAGTAAAGATATTGGAGAAAAGCTTTTTCACTTTAAGGCAAGAACAGGAGCGAACAAAAACTTCTAGACCAATCTTACAATATTTTTGTATATTAGTATTTAGTCCACAACTGCGTTTAATGTTCAAAAATTTAAAATTAAAAGTGCACGTTGTGCAAATTTAGCTTTTAGTGAAAATGGTACTGGGCATTCTCTTGAGTACCTAACAGAAATAATTTTGGTAGTCGAGTAACACGCAAAAATTTGTAGATTATGTTGAGATATAAATATCGTTGATCATTTTTGAGGAAACAGTTGATGTTTTAAACCTCATATTTGCACGAAGAAGACATTCATCGCCAACACAGTTAGACAACCCAAAACCCCTCATAAGAGTCCGCAAAATGAATGCTACTGCAGAACAGCTTTCCTTACACAGTTAAAATGCGGTAGTCAGAAATAGAATTTATTGGAAAATGGCATACATTCATTAGCTTCATTTAACAGTTTTTAATAATCCAAGTAAATTGCTTTTACCTACCTCAAGTCATCATTGTTTTTATACCATTCGTTTTCGTAGGCTTGCAACCATATCGGGTTGCTTCCTTCCATGCTGTGTTTGTTGGTGTTGGGCACGCGCCCGCTCAAAGCACTTAAACCGCGACCGTCTAGATCTGACTCACCACCAACTGAAATGAGTACAGAAAATATTAAATTTGAAGCCTAAATTTTTACCTTAGCTACCGTAAGCTGTTGCTGTGGCTGCCTTTAGCTTCCTTTGATAGGTGTAACGTTGATTCATGCATAAAGCCAAACACAGCAGGAGTAAAAGGAACAAAAATAACGATGCCGCTGTTAACCAAAATGTGCTTCCAGTAACTTGTACCGCTTGTAATGCCAGCGTCCCTCCAGGTTGTGTATCCAAAACGTTGAACTCCTATTGAATGAATTATAAAATCATTTTTTAAGCTGCTAAACATACCTTGAATAAGGAATCTAATTTCTCAGTGTTTTGATCGACAAGCTTTAACACGTCATTCACTTCAAGAATAGAATTATCCCTCCTGTTCACTAAATGCAAATATAAATCGGTCCTAGTTTTATCAACTGTGCCATCATGATTTGCATGGACCTTAAACTCGTCGACGTTCACTATTGCTCCTGTCACGTTCCCCAAAATACTGCAAATGAATTAGTACAGCGCGAGACTATGCAGAATATGGAAGAATTTACTCTCTAAATAATTCTATACGATTTCTTAGCTCGGGAGCATGTTGGCGTAGTACAAACCGAACTCTTTGGTCTTGTCGAAGCAGATAGATAAACACTCGCGCCATATCTTGTAGACCGCCAGTGTCGTTTGCCATAACCTACAACGCTACAGTCTGCTATATATGAAAGAGATGTTGCTAAGAAAAACTACCATAAAGTCAAAATAACCCTTCATTCCTTGTTGAGGATCAAAATTTAGCTGGACCGCTCCCGTCTCACGTTCTACCAAAAATGGAGGTCTTTCTAATCTGTCTAAACCTTCCGTAAGGGTCATTTGAATTTTGCCTATTAAATAGTAGGAGATCTCCGCATTTATACCTTCATCAGCATCTTCTGCCTGCAACATGAGTTATCACACAACAGTCTCTAATAGATTCTTTCAAATTTACCTTCACATCCATAAATTGAGTACCAAAATCCGTAGCGGTGCTGACACCTCCAGTGAACACCCGTCTTTTGAACCGTGGGGCGTTGTCGTTCACGTCCAGTACTTTGATCAAAACTTTAAGAAGAGTGTCATCGCTGGGATCAAAAAAGCTTTGGTTGGCCGGCAGCTTTGCGCAATCATCTGTTGCTTTCACCAGCAACAGATACTCGGCTTGAATTTCTCGATCTAACTCAACGTTCACCTATAAAGTTGAACCAATTATACCAATTTCTGGCGTCATTTACTAAAAGATGATTACAGCCAATTCGTGAGTGAGGGGGTGTAACCTGAATATGCTCTCCTCATTTCCACCGATTATAAAATAGCATATCGGCGACAACGGTCCGTCAAATTCCAACTCGTCTCTGTCTATTGTCTCGGGAAGTTTCTGACGTTCTAAACCCGGCGATTTGTTTTCTACAAAATTGAATTTTCACATTTTTAGGTAAAATTATATTGATATTAAGTTACCAGTAAATTCAATTATGACTTCGTCCTCCAGAAACTGTGGTTGGTAATCGTTGATGTTGCTTATGTAAATGGTTAGATCTAAATCTGAACTTAACGGAGTTGGCACGCCGAGGTCATATGCCTCTATTCTGATCTAAAAATTAATAATTAATATTTACCCTTTTATAGTACAGATGTAATACATCATAAATTTTTTGTTTATTCCGATTTAGTGGTAGACGAAGCTCTAAAACTCCAGAAACTGGTTGTAGGTTGAAGGTTTTCCAGTGCCCTGCAGGGTCTGCCTTTAAGCGATACCTGATCGCGCCGTTAGGCCCTACATCCTCATCTGTAGCGATTACCTGAACTAAGGCACTTCCAATTGTAGCATTCTAAAATAGAAACTAGAAGTAGTCCTAATGATGATTCATATTAAAATTACATGCCTCAGGAACTCTAAGAGTGGAATTATGTGGCGGACTAACAAACGCTGGCGCGTGATCGTTGTAATCAGTAACGCAGATTTGCAGAGGGACCTGGACCAAATGGCTTGGGGTTCCCAAATCTTGAGCTCTAATCATTAAGGTATAGTTCCCGTGCTTCCCTTTGAGTGTTGTTAGGCTTGTAAGTTCTGCAGACCATTCGTCTACTTGTTCAAGTGCAAAAATATCGAAGGCGTTACCATCAGCTATGTCCAACATTACCTGTAGAATATAAGCGTTAAGCAATTGGTAATTCCTAAATGAGAACTCACTTGTCCGTTTGCAGTTTCAAAGTCATCGGCATCTGATGCATGTATCAGAGTAATTGTTTGTCCTGGCTCGTGAAATTCAGTAATGCTAATGCAAGAGGAGGGAATCAGCAGTTTTGGTGCATTATCGTTTACATCTAAAATTGTTACACTAAAAAGCATAAATTACTATTGCAAAAACACTCCTGGTTTACAGCTGTCACTTACTTAATATGCTTGAAAGCGTTTCTGCTTTCGCCGCTGTTATACCCGTACTGGTAATTATCCCAAGCCTCGACTATCAAGAGATACGATTGCTTTTCTTCTCGGTCTAAAATATCAGAGACTTTCAACACGCCGGTATCGGGATCCACAGAAAATTTTCCCTAAAACTTTCGCACATATAGAAATGATAAGAAATACCAATGTCTCACGCACTTGAGAACTGATTCGGTCAAGTAGATAGGTGATTTTGCCAAAATCGCCCGAATCTGCATCTCTTGCTTCTAGAATCGCGATGGTCTGTCCAGCCGAGATGTTTTCCGGTATGCTAATAACTCTTGGTTCCGGAAGAAAATACGGATTATTGTCGTTCTCATCTAATATTTGTACAAAAGTTCTGTTCTACTTGATCTTGGTGGTACTCCCGAATCTGTCGCTTTTACCTTTAATCAAAACAAAATAAGATGTTACCAAAAGGAGAATTGTATTGGAGGTTACCGTTAAGTTTAACCAATTGTGTACTTCGTGGTCAATTTTATTTGCCACAACCAAATCGCCTGTGTTGCTATCTAGATGGATTAATTTTACGACCTCTAGTGGTCCTTCTAATGTGTAACTGATAGTTCTGTTCTTGTCTAAATCATCTGCTATGACGCTGCCAATTACGACTCCATTTTTGCTGTTTTCCGTTACTGCGTAACGATAATATGATTTGCGGAACTTTGGGTTGTTGTCGTTGACATCCTCAATTTCTATCATCATAGAACCTATAAAACATTAATGTCTATAGCGTGTGTTAATATACACTAAGATTGCATACTTTTTGCTAATTGAATTCCGGTTTCGGAAGCTACATCTTCCACTATAACACCTAAATGAATCGTTTCTGCAACTTCTCGATCTAAAGGCTTTGCTACTGCTACTATCCCATCTACAGATCCCAAATTGAAGATGCTCAGGCAATCGTAATCTTCTTTCCTTAGAGAAACACCGTGTTCGGATTTGGACTCGCAAGTAGTTGGATCAAGTTTGTAACGCAAAGATGCAGAGGAATCAGCGTCGTTTGCTTTTACACGTGTTATGACTGTTCCAACCTGTAACAGAACTAGAATTGGAGCAAACTATGCTGGGGTGCAGTCCAAACTTACTGGAATATTTTCGCGCACTTTAATCGTGCCGAGTTCGGAAAATGCGGGAAATTTGTTGTTCACGTCTAAAACGGTTATGTTTACCATGACAGAAGCGTAGAGTTGCGTCTCTCCAGGTGCACTATCTAGTGCTATGACGGTTAGAGAATATTTCGTCCTCTTTGGCTGCACCAAATCAGGATCTAATGATGCTCCTGGAGCGATCGATATTATTCCCGTTTCTGCTCCAATAACAAATTTATCAGAAGCCCCTCTCTGAATTCTGTAGACGACCTTATTGTTCGGCGACGAGCCATCTAAATCAAAAGCTTTCACCTGCAAAGTCACTTAGGTATTTTAAGCGTCAAAGGTTGTGATGATTACCTGAAGGATGGCAGTTCCACCAGGGGTAGTTTCAGGAATCGTTTTATTGTAGAACAACTCATCAAAGTACGGCGAGTTATCATTTACATCGTGAACGAATATGGCTAATGCAGAATCAGTGTAAAGGCTGGGGATTCCCCAATCTTTAGCTCGTACTGTAAAGTGTAATATCCGTATATGTTCATTGGAAGGACCTTCGAGCTTTTCAAAATCTAACGGAAACTTTGGTCGAATTTCTCCAGTTTTCTTGTCAATTGTAAAGTTCTGTTCTAGTTCACCGAACAGCATATATTCGAGCTCACTATTTTTTGTACCTATTAAAGAGTCAAGTGTTTGTCTAATAAGTTAATTAAACTATGTAAAGTATGGATACCGCTTAAATCCGCATCTCTAGCTTCAACTTTGAGAGGAATCTCAAACGCGTGCTCATTTTCCATCAAGCGTGCCTCATAGTGGCTTTGAGTGAACACCGGGGCGTTATCATTAACGTCTTCTATGTTTATAATCAGCTGCACAGAATTACGATTTCCTTTTCCGAGATCATCCCTTGCTTCTACAGTAAGATAGTGCCTTGATATTTGTTCCCGGTCCCAATTGGGACCACCCGCAGTTTTCACAGACACCACCCCAGATACTGGATGAAGGTACAATCTAGAACAGCGTTTAAGTTAAATTGCTCAATTTCTTGTCAACGATCATTTACAGGTCTTCGATGCTCCCTGCTAAATTGGTGTAGCGCACTCCACGAGTGCCGAAATTTTCCGAGTCATCATCCAGCGCCTGCACCCACGCTATGGTGGTGCCCACCTCGCAGTTCTCTGGCACCATGACTTCGTAAGCGGTTTTTGTAAATTCCGGGTAGTTGTCGTTTCTGTCTCGAATGTGCACCATAATAGAAACTTCACTCTTCTTCGGATTGCTCAGCACAACTTCTTCGGCTATTAAGGTAAAGTTTATCCTATTCACTTGCTCGTAGTCCAGGTAGCTCGCGTTTTTCACTCGAATAAGAAACGTAGCTTCGTTGATGACTCTGGTGGGAACTACCTCGAAGATGTCGTTTGCCCCCGAAAGGTACAGCTTGAAGGTGCCGTTATTTCCCTGCAAACAAAATGAGATGTACAACGATCAGAAAAAGGTGTTAAGTTTATAGTGCGTACCTGATCATGGTCAAACACTTCAGGCAGGGCGTTGTTGAGAAAAGTGAGCGGGGTGTTGGTTGGGGCGTTTTCGGCTACTTCGCACTCGTAGTGGGAGCTGCGAAACTGCGGCGTTTCGTCGTTCACGTCGGTTATTATTACTGTTATTTCCGTTATTGCATATGGAGCAGGAACGACTTTGCTCCCAACTTCGGTAGCCTACATATTTAAAGTATTACCTTTTACATGTTATGACTAGATTAGGAATATTTTTATGTGCACTCATTGATATGGTTATTCAGAGATATTTTGAGAAACGCCACCTAGCGTTGGGTACACGTGATCGGTAGGGTAAAGCTGCTGCGCGCAGTCGAAAGTAGTGAGTAAGCGAAGTAAAATCACAGTGCTATAGAGCAATGAGTGAGCATCACATTATGCTACAAATTGGGGGAAAACACTGATTAAAATGTACAGAACAAAAGCTGTGAGCAGAAAATGTTTAAAACCTTTCTTGTTGGAAAGGAAACGGCTGAAGATCAGCCTCGTTCAGGTCGATCTTCGACAAACAAAACTCCAGACTGGTGATTGATTCTACGATTGGTGGTGAAGAAGTGTTGCATTAACAAGAACACAGTGGGCAGCCTCATCTATGAAGATTTAGGTATGCAAAAACTCTGTTCCTAGTTTTTGACGTACAAAGTAAAAAACAAACAAAAAGCAAGATGGAGATTTGATTACCATGTGTAACTAAAATACACCCTTTCTCCTTTGATATTGCGCCTGCAGATTTTTTGTGCACATTTTATGAATGCGGTGGCATTCTACAATCAATTCCTAAATTGTTTTTTGCTGGTAGTTTTCAAAAGCTCTATGACTGTGGTCGAAAGTGTGTTATGAAGAATGGTCATTATTTTATATTTCGTTTGTTTTATCGAATTTGTAAACACACATCTTGAATGAATAAGATGTCTTAATGAATTTTACATGCCCTTTGCATTAGTTGTTTTGTTTTCTAATTTTTTTAAGGTTTACAAGCGTTATTTCTAGACTATTTTAAGACTATCAAAAAGTAGCCAATTTAAGTACCAAAGATCTTCTTGGACATCAGTGTAACTCAAAAAATTAAACGTTGGTTAAGTTAAAGAGTGCAGTTAATAATTCCTAATGTGCCAACCCTCTAGTTTCTTCTAATAATTTTCATGAAAATTTTCTTTTTTATAAAATTAAGAAAACTTAATTTAAATTTAAAAAGTAAAAAGATAAATTTCCTTTTCCATCAAATCAGAGTCAAAATTGTGAATTACGAATGTTTGCCCAATTAGATTCATTAGATGTAAGTGAAAACAAGTCTTCACACTCAGAAATATTTGATAGACGATATCATTCATTGTAGTTGTTCTAATAAACATGGTCTTTGGCTTGATGTTTACATCGCTAAAATGCTTATGAGTGCTCTTTTAGAACCTTTGGTATTTCGACGAAATGTTGATAAATAATAAATATAAAAATAATGCCAAAGAACTATGCAGTAAACTTAAATAAGTAATGTGTAGAGTCCTCAAATCAAGTTATTTTCAACATCATAATATGAATAACTGTAGCTAGATATTGATATCTGTCTAAAATCTTTAACTTCAACAGATCATCGAGGTTAAACGTTATGAGTCTGCACACTGTTCACTTTCATCAATCTATTCTCACTAGTGGGTTGAAGATTAGTACAATGATATTCACTAAACTTGGTAATTTCTTCTTTAACTGACTTCATTTAGGTCTTTCCGTATTTCCGTGTTGGGTATGTAGAAAACGTTAGTGATATCTAAGGTCTTCGACTGAAAGCGTTCCAGAATTTCGATATTGGAATTTCGACGAAATGTTGATAAATAATAAATATAAAAATAATGCCAAAGAACTATGAAAACTTAAATAAGTAATGTGTAGAGTTGAATCAAATTCTTCCTCATAATATGAAAACTGTGCTTTTTTGAATCTTCAAAATCTTTAACTTCAACAGTCATCGAGGTTAACTATATGGAAGAAAAGTTAAACACTCGTATACGTATAATCCTATTACATACTTTTGGTGTGCAAATAGTAACAATGATAACCGAACATTGTATCGTCAGAAAAAAAGGCTTGCTAAACAATAAAGTAGTCTGAAACAACCTAAAATAGCACGAGGAAAAACCCAAATGATTTCAAAAAAAAAACTTCTATCTCTTTTTACCCCATTTTTTCGAAACAACTGATATAAATTATTTAGCTTCAATACTAATCTTTTGATATGGTCAGGCATGGGTTGATATATAATTGCAAAAATTAAATATGAGAAAAGTTATTTAGATTAGAAAAATAAAATTGGAAGATTTGTATTTACATATGACGTCTGTGTAGAGTGTTCGGAAACAGCTAGTGATGAGTTATGAAAAAAATTCATGGAAAGTGATGTTTGGGTATGACCAAAAATTTTTTTTGGTTTCTAAGATGTTGGTAATAAACCTTGTTCAGAAAAATACGCTGGAAAAGCTTAATAAAATGTAATAAATTGCTAGCGTCCAGATCTTCAAGAAGTTTTCTAATCCATTTGCAACCTTTGATGCGTTACAAGCGACAATATATTGCTATTTTGAAATCGAGAAAAGGAAAAACTGTTCACTAGCACGTTGAAGACAAGCAATTGCATCGTTGGCTAATGTAAACATAAATTCATTAACCAATTAGAAATAGTCGACTAATTAAATGGTGACAATCCACTTGACATCGAAAATTAAATTTTTTTGACTTTTGGGTGTTTCAATATCCCAAATTCTTTAGACACACAGAACGTCTGCAGAAGAAAAGATATTTGCCCAAGAAGAGGGATTCTCTCTTGGCTCGTCTATATGGCATGTTCTTCATCTCTTTTTCTCCTCTTCGGTCGTTGGGGAGTCTGCTTTGAACAATTTTGTCAATTGGTGTTAATATCAAAGCACATGTATATTTTAAATAGTTTACAGTAAATAGTCGATGTAGTTGTAAAAGTACCAATTTGTTTCGCTGGAATATTATATGGTGTTTGATATAATACTACCTTGGCCCATATCACACCTTAAAATCTTCTTCAGGTTATTCACCTTTTGAGTGTATATCAGGCTTTGTATTAGCTTATGTGAGTCGACGAGACAGTAGCTTATCGTGAATTGCAAATCATTTTTCCCCTTAGCAAAAACACGGAATATTAATTGGGCTTTATATCGGTTGATTGATTCATCTGTATATCTTTTCAGTTTAAATATACATTTGAACTAAATCAGTTTTATTGCTGATAACAAATTAACAAATTTCTACATTTTGTTGACTTGGAAAAATTCCATCTCTTTCTTCATCTTCCGCATCAGTTTCCGATTCTAGTAATTTCAACGTTTGTAATACTGTTATAGGTTCATCGATATCTATGTAATAGCGCAGGCGAAAAGTTTTGCATTGCGGTGTTTTGTATTCTAATGAGTATAGAAAGAGTATAAACACAGGCCGAATCATCTTTTTAAAGGCTGAGGTTCTTGTGGCTCTTTTAAATGTTTGTCTCCTTAGGTGACCTTTCGTTGGCGTCATTATTTCCCAATTGTCTACTCAATTGCCAAAATGTCTGAACTCACTTTAATTCACTTCTCACAAATAATGACATACCTTAGTGTCGTTGTCTTCTTCTTAACGAATTTCTTGCTTTTTGTATTTTGGAGTAATCAACAAAAATATAGTAAGTTGACTTGTCATCTGATTTTCTTCTTCTTCAATCTGGATTAATCTTTTCTGCGGGTGTCTAATGTTTTGCTATTCCTAAATGCGACTGGGTGTGTGCCGGCAGTATTCGGCTTAAAAGTTTTGAAGTAGATTACCTTGCCAGTCTCATAAGCACTGATGCCAGAGTCTACTATCCGTAAATCAGAACTGGACATTGAAGAAATAATTCTATTTCCTTAGCGCCGTGGCATTCGACATTTGGGGAAAATGCGCTTTGTTTCAGTTGTAACACTTTAGTTTTTTTTATTTTGAGTGATTTTAGTACTCTTGGAGCTTAATTTAAATTTAGTTAAAGTGGTAATCAACTTAAATATTATATAGTCTTCTTCGTACCTCTTGTCCCATACCGGAAACGATGAAACGTTCTTTGGTGGCTGGATACTCAATACTTTAGAGGTAACTAAACTATTGCACTATATTTTTCTCAATATAAGAAAACTTCTAAAAAAACATTGTTTCGTTGCTTAGAAATGGCCATTAGCGCCAATAAAATACCGCATCCAATCAGACCGCTGCCAAAGACACTCCTGTATCAAGAGTAAGATTTTCTTATTCCTGCCCATGCCCCTGGTTCTTCATGTCCTTGTCTATTATTTGCGTATAGAAAACTAAATGAATTATTCGATGTTTTCTGGTCATTACTATTGCGAACTATGCTCTGTTACGGTATAGTCTGAATCAGTAGCAAGCATAGAATGAAACCAATTTATTAGGTGTTTGAGTATTGATTACTATAAGTTTGGTTTATACATTCACAACAACTTCGATAGAAAAGGAAAGTAAAGTTTCACAGACAAAGCATTCAATGAATCATTGCCTTCAATAAGTAGGTCTATGCTCATAAACAATTATGAAAATAGAAAACAATTGTGACCTCCATGATATTCGAATATTAGGATTGTGATAAAAAATTTATTTATTTGGGAAAGAGTCACATAAAATTTAATAGCAAGTCAAAAGTTGTTAAAATCATCTCACCGTAATTTGGAGGATGTAAGCGCCTGAACTGGAGGACAGAGACTCTCTATCAAGGTTGCCTCTGGTGAGGACAACGCCGGTTTCTCTCTCTATCACGAATATTTCGGCCTCCCTGCTGATGCTGTTCGAAGTCAGCGAATATGCAATAGCGTTGTTGACTCCCCTGTCTCCGTCTACAGCTGTCACTGCAAAGTGAAATTTTGTTTCACCCGTCCTACTCATACGACGTGCGAGTTGCAACCTTGCAAGATGGATGTTCCCGGCGGAGCATCTTCCGCAATTCTGGCCACGGGTTGTACCCTCATGAACTCGGGCGGCTGGTCTTCCACGTCCTCGACTTTGATTAGGAGGGCGGCCGAGCCCGTGTTCACCCGCCCCTGCTTTGCTCTGTCTACTGCCAGGACTTTCAGTTGATGAAGTGATTGCTTTTCGTAATCTAAAGATCCTACAACCAAAGTTTTTTAAACATTAAACATTAAACCTTCAAATATTTAAATAATCTATACAAATTAGATAAGTAACAATTTCCTAGAATTAGTGCAGCACCTATTCGTTGTAAAGCTAATAAAGCCTAATGATGTCACTAACTTTGATGTGACAGGAAAATCACTATTTTGCGTTGCTTCCGTTAGCGTGCCTCTTAATTAGCGCAGTTCGATAATAGTAAAAAGACCTGGTGAAAGTTTAAAATTACTTGTACTGTGCTATTGATTTGCATTAAAAAAATTAAAACACAAAAAATATGACTGACTAGGCATAAGGCAACAAATTCAATTTATGCCGAGATATAAACAATAGAAAAATGCTATAGTAGAGTAGAAGATAAGATTAGAATATAATTAAAAGTGAGAACTAAGAAAAACTTGGTGATGTATTCGACTGAGAGGTTAAGGCTCTCATATGTTCCCCCTTACTTACGCCATTCCTGACGCGAGACGATCTGGCAAGCACTACTACTTAGATAATTGCCATTATTACCCTTTATTCGAAGTTAACGCAGGTACTCAATTATTTTTATTGCTTAGGTAGGCCAACCGATAAGCATATGAAGCTCAAAATTGAACTCGGGTCCAATCCCGCGCGTAGCCAAGTGCTTTAATCGCGTGGCCACACTAGCGCCATTAAGAAGTATGATGATTTACAAAATATATAACAAAAATAGACAGAGAATGACAGAATTCGATTAAATAGTTGCGCTGATAATGCGATGTACGTTTAAAGGCCATTTAAGAGAAGAAAAATATGCATGGATGGAGAAAACAGGAATGACAAATGCATTATAGTTTATTTAATAAGCATTACAAAATTGACATTGCTAATAAAAAAATTGGGTCAATAATAAAAAAAACATAATATAAATTAAAAAAGGATGATACAGGAAACAAATATCTAGCAAAAATAGAAGAATCGTCAAGATAACATGATGATAACATTCATGCCATGGTTCCTAAAAATTGCCATTTAACTGTCCAAGAGACTACTGAAGAAATGAGCCTCACTATAGGACCATGCCATGGAAACGGGAAAACTTAACATGTGTTTGCTAATTGAAAATCGGAAACAAAATCGTGTTAAAATAGATCAGGACCTCAGCTGGATTTTTTGTTCCTTAAACTGAAAGCAATCCTTGGAGGGACGTCATTCTCAAACTCTGACTAGATCAGCACCATCCCTTAAAAGTCGTACCAGGAAACTTTCCAGAAATTGAAGAAACATTAGTAGCGGCGAGGATTTCTTTGAAGGGAAACAGCCTTACATAATGTCGTTCGTTGGAACACCTCGATTGTATAAAATTTTAATTTGAAATTCAAATAGTTTTCTATGTGCTACTTTGCATTAAATTTTAAATGCGCATACTTAAGCATGGCAAAATTGTTATTCGAAATTAAAATATATGAAGGCATATTTTTAATTTTAATATTTTAATTAGGTGGTAGAGTCAAGTCCAATTCTTGGTGATGTACCCTTACCTATCAAACGCACAATTCCTTTGCCAGAGGTAGTACTAATGCTAAACAAAGGCTTCTCCGAGTCCAGCTCTTGGAGATGGTAAACCACTTGGCCATACGCTCCCTCGTCGGCGTCCGTAGCCTGCAAGGTCGCCACGACGTTGGGCTGCGCGTCCTCCCGTAGAGTAACGGTCGACTGGTAGGGCTTGAACACGGGGATGTTGTCGTTGACGTCTTCCACCAGGAGCAGCAAGCTCTGCGTCACGTAGTTTCCCTGCCCCAGGCGGCCGTCGGTTAGCGTAAGAACCAGAGCGTACTCATCTCGGATCTGCAAATTCAGGCACAGTTAGGAACGCCCGCCGGAGGCAGAATTTCGGCGATTACCTCGCGGTCGAGTTCTTGGTTGAGGTAAACATTGGCTTCGCTAGCGGATGTGCTTTCCACGCGGATTACGTCGCTTCCGGACTGCTGGCGCGCGCCAAACTGGAGCTGGTCGCCGTCTGGGTCCACCCCTCGCAATTTGTATATTACTGTCCCTGAAAAATACACCCAAGCATAGTAGACTACAGAATTAACCATTAAAAAATTATTTTTTCATATCAATGTGATGTTATGAGATGGTGTTCTCATTATCTGATTAACATCTGGTTAGATGATACGGATCAACGTTTATTTTCGAAGTTCTTAAATTTAATAGTTTTGATATAGCTTATTAGAGTAGTGACAAAAAACTGTTTTTCATATAAAAGAGCTATCAGTATTTTGTTTTGCTGTAATCATTTTTCATCTGTCAATTTTTTTAAACATCGAGTGCAGCAAATAGAAATCATATTTTGGTTTGGTGAAAAATTGCATCAAGAATCTTTTGAAAATAGTCCAAAGCTTGCACAAATACCCTTTTTCTATTGTAAAGAGAATTCGTAAGCTTTGGGCAACTTTGGGCGTAATTTGGAGCCAAGTGAAAAATCGTAATTCAACGATGTCAGTACCTATAGTTCCTATAGTGCTCGACCCGATGATAAATATTATCGTTATAGCAAATATTTTTTTTTAATTTGAAATTGAATAGCACTCAGAACTATACATAATTATGAGCTAATAGTATAACTATATCTGATAGGTGCAGAGTGTATACTCTCATATTCACATACATTTTATTACAGGAGTAACTACAGAAAGTACATTACTTATGTGTAGTACAATATTTGTGTTTAAGCCACTACATTAATTGTTGACAAACTTCTAGTATTTCGTCTTAATGCCATTAAACTATTGTTTTATATGGTCATCTTATCTTTAACCTTTTGGAGTATCTCCTTTCCAGTAGGGTTTACAGAAGTTCATTTGGATATGCTTTCAGTTGTCTTTGGCGTTTGGTGGTCTGTTACTCAATGACTTCTTTAACGAAAGATATGTTTACATCTTTATGCACAGTTTGGTTTGATATGTACTAAGGTGCGTCAACCATATTACTTAATGTCTTATGACTAGAAACCTTGGATAATTGTTACATTTGATTGATTTGGACATTCGATAGTATTCATCTACACTGACTTAATGACTACTTTGTAAATCAGTCTACAGCCTAAATTCATACCGAGCAATCCGACTTTTAGTTTGTGCTACTGTTGTGTTGTTGGAAAACACTGTTGTCGCCTAAACGCAAACTGAATTTTTTGTTGACTTTAATTTTTTATTTTCTAGTTAATTTTCATTTAAGTGAATGTGCTGTTGAAGGTGTTAACTAGCTGCCTCAGTCAGTACGATCCTGTCGCTTGCATTATTGGTATGTCAGCAGTGTAGATCACGTAGAGAACAGAACCTAATACACTCTCTTGTGGTACACCCAACTTGATATTGCAAGCGATTTTTAGGTAAGATTTTAAAAGCAGATGGTATTTGTTGGCAAGTACTGTTGTAATTTTGAATAAAGTCTCCTGTGCCACACATTATCAAACGAGAAACAATGCTGAGCAATATTTTTATTAAAAGGCTGATCTATATGTATATTTGGAGAAGTATTTTCCCAACAATTTGATTAATACAAGATAACACCAAGACGATAGGGTTCAGCTTTTTAAGTTTCTTGAGTCATTAGTATTGTCGTAATTAATATTCTTCTTCTTGGGAGCTGATTCAATATTTGCTACTTTATTTCTAGGTAGAAAATTTATTTTTTCTTTGACTTCTTGTGCCGAAACAAATGAATTTGAAAACTCAACTTGTAACAATGAATCCAAATAGTCTTTTATTTCCTTATCCTTGCAGTAAGAGGAGTAAAAGCTTTCGTAAAATAACATGCGAACACTTCTGCTTTCTCCTTATTGAATCTAATTTACTGTAGTGTTTTGGTGTGAACTGATGGAATCATTAAATTTGGTTTTAAACCTTTAGTTGTTTTCTAGACTAAAAATTTTATCCATACATTTTTTATGAAGTACCTTACAAGTTTGTTGCCAAATAGATATGCCAACTCGCGGCTGGAGTACTTGGATGCTTCTTGTAAGGTTTCTATTGAGTGATCTAAAGCTTTATCCAGTTCATTTGGTTTTTTTATTCTGATTTCCAGATTGATGTTTTGATATATTTATCATACAGCATACTACTGCTATGTAGTATTATAATTAAGTAAAATCCAATTGTTACACAGATAGGGGTATGATCCAAGGAAAGATCATAACTGTAATCTACATTGGTGTAGTTACGTAAAAAACGATATTGGAAAATTTATTAGACCAGTTGGCCAGTGGATAAGTTTTCTAGAGAGAACACCACAGTTACTTTTAGCCATGCATTTGTAGAGTTCTCTTTTATTAAATTGTTTATTGAAAAAATGGTTTAGTCTGTGAGCACTGGAAATTAATTGTGACTTACGGTTGGAACTGGATTCCTTACGGCAACACCATTTTGTGGTAAAACCTTCTTAGCTTGACACATTTTCTTGTGTTCTTGATAGTCTGCACAACCTCCGTAATTTACCGTGTGACGACACAGGAAACACTTTGTTGGAGTTTTGTTCTGCTACAATATGATTTTTTGTGATTGTATGCCTGACATCTTGTACACTGGTTTTACTTTAATACTTGTATGGTGGAGGTATTTGAGATTGTAAATATTCTTATTGTTTTCTATCAGTTCCAAAATTTACAAAAAATAAGGGCAATCGGTTCTTACTGATGCTGCTCTTTATGTTGTGGATGCTTTTAGTGTTAAAGCTTTGTTGCTAATTTTTCTTTAATGATTTTAACAAAACTTTAGTGATGAGGATTTATTAAGACGATCCTATAGGCTGGATCTTCCTTCAATTGGCATGGTGTACTATGTTTGTGTTTACACTTACTTTAATGAAGTTATCTACTATGACTTTGCTGTCAGGAAAATTTTTAATAAGATGAATTCTCTTTTTTTTGGCTTTTACTTTCATCTATTACCTTGAGTTGAGCTAATCTAATCTCGCTTTCATTCTCTTCTTTAGCTTATTGGAATGATGTACCTCAATGAGTGGACATGTTTTCAACAACTAAACATTAATAAAAATTCCATGAAAAAATTTTTAACAAAAATGAAATGAAGATTAAAATGATCAGATTTGGGAATGGGAAAATTCTTGCATGGTTGTAGAACAATCAGTTCGTTTTAATTTGTGTAACTTTTTTCTGCACTTTGTGAGCTCAAAATGTTAATTTTTTTTAAGGCAAACACTATTATATCAAACTTTATACACTTAATTGGAAAGCATGAACCTTTATTATATGTTTTTTATCAGTGTGGCGCTGCATGCCTTATGACAAAAGACACCGTCATATTATTGGTAACACTTTTAATTTTTTTTGTAGGATGAGGTTTCTTAAAGATAAATTTTATATGACTACAACAATAATTTTTATATTTTTGGAGTAATTCTGGAATATTCTCAAGATGGGTTACAACAAAAATATTCAAATTCAAATATTAACACAAATAGAAATTTTTCAGAAGCCTCTCCGTGCCCCAATTATTTATTAAAATGAAGAGATTGTATTAAAAAGTAAAATCATTTAAAGATGCAATGCTGCCGACTTAATTTTGCACTGAAAACGTTTTAACGGATGCAACTGATACTATAATTATAAATTGCTAAATAGCTATGCGCCTTCCCACAATAAAATGCAAATCATTCTAGTGAAATTCTTGTTTCCATTGTCTTATAATTACGATTTTAAACGTAGACGTCTAGTTGTATAATAAACCTATAAAATTAATGATCAGGTAAATTTTATACGCAGAGTTATTAATCCGAATTTGACACAAATCTAATCTCCATTCTTCTTATGCCATTGAAGTTTTTTGTACAGCAAGGCAAAACCAATTCAGGTCAAACAATCTGGGAACCCTCATAAAACCTCACAGATGTTACCCACATGGGTGTAACTAGAATTTTGATTGAGGGAACGGAGCTACTGTAGATTTACGACTCGTACTGTAGGGGTGGGAGGAATAGACTAAAGTACTGTCAAAAGTTATGCTGGCAGATCTTTACAAGAGAAAAGATTTGGGTGATAGTTATATCTTAAACATCCTCTCTAGGAGAGTAAACAAATAGCATTTTTCTTTGAAAAAATGATATTTGATATTTTAATAACTTCGTAGTTGTTATTCTCACTGTGTTTTAAATACATTATTTGAACCTTTGTAGTTATTAACTCACCAACACAAGAAAATACATTAACATTTCAGTTTAGAACTCTTAAAATATATAGGGTACTTGAAACATTTTGTAGTACAGCGCAATACTCTACTTCTCTAACTGCTGTGTTAGGTTTTTCTATTTTTACGCGACACAAGTAATAATGAAATTAATTTGATGGACTTAAACAAAATCTTTTTGATCCGCAAAAATAAGGGCCTTCCATTAATACTTCCATAACATATGATAATAAGCAAAATTAAATCTGTTTTTTGCCATTGTTCTTGTGCATTGGACGAAATGTTTTACGTTCCACCACTAGAAAACCTAGAGGGAACCAAGAATCATTTTTCAAGCCATGACGAACGAGTCTCTCAATCAACTAAAGTCTGTAAGGCAACTGATGCTATCACGTTAAATATATGTTTAGATGATGTGGACTACGGACAACTAAGAAAAGACTAATGTTTTTGCAGACCATGTCGAACAAAACTCTCAACTAAATGAAGCCTATTGTAAAGCCGATGCAGTCGCGTTGAATAAATGTTTAGATGATGTGAATATAGAACCGACTTCTCGAAGGAGGTATGGGAAAATGCCTCTGAAAAGATTTTTGAATTTAGCCATAAACATGCAACTTTAGACTAAGTTTATCAAATTATCAACGTCATCCAAAATACTTTAAGAAAACAAGATTTGCTTCGGCTATATTATTGGATACAGCCCAAACATTTCATAAGATGTAAAAATTATAGCCTGTTATTGAAATCCTACATGTTGATTCCTTTGGTATTCCTTTAGCTATAAACAGGTTGATTGGTCTGTTTGTTGATTCGAGGAATTCTAAAATTTCTTCTTCTAATGCATTAGCGTAAGATTAGAAAACAACAAGATATTCTGTAAACGTTGCTGCTCGCTCCGTATCGCCTTTATCTGGTTGTATTTGAAATGGTGTTTCAATACATAGACGAATAGAAATTGGTGTAGGTTCTATTTTTTTAAATAAATCTTTTCATAGCGATTTTCTGGTTTTCGTATTTAGTGTATGAAACTCATTCTTGTCAAATGACTTCTTTGGTATTTTGTCTGAACTCTCCTTTTGTGGGCAACATTTTTTTTTTATTTTAAGGAAATGTTGGTGATATCGTTTTTGTAAGTTATTTTAGGGGTAGCTTGTGGGGCTGCTCTTGTAAAAGATTGGAAAATTTATTTGTTGCTTCCTTAATATGATCTGGACCGAGAGGTGCCATTGGTAACAATTGCCAATATATCGAGCATCATAATATTCTATTAAATAAATTGACTGAATATTGCTTTCACCTTTTTTAAAAATTCATTTAATGTCATACTTCTTTCGCAACTGTTGTATTTCACCATTGACTGTTAGGTATAATTTCTATTTTGCTGCCCGACTGAGGATGGTTATATTTGGCTTTGATATATGGCACGTAAAGCGTATATTGCTGGCCTGTTCTTACTTTTTGCAGGTTGGTATACTATGTCAGAGACAAAGATATGGGCTATTACAGTAAGATTTTGTCTGGTTATATAATTGGCATCTAGTATAGTGTACTAAACCTTTGTCTTGCTTGGGTGGTTCTATTTGAACGCTATTGTTTTCCCATTTGGTTTATTTATAAATGTCTTTTTATTTTAAAAAAGCTCAAGGTTAATAAAAGACATATTAAAAGAATGTTCAGTTATACGACAGTGATATTAATAGTATATCTGACTTTATATCCGATTTGCATTAATTCATTTTTTATACATTTATGGAATGATGTAGATATTTAATTACGACTTTGTAAGATATTTCCTCATTACTTTGGCGGGTATGGTAAATTATATTGAGTTCTCTAAGATATTTGGTTAATTTTCTATACATCTCTAAATTTTGGCGTAAGACTTTTATATCATTTGTTATACTTCTTTTTGTGTTTGTCTTCTCCTGAATCATTTACTGTTCTCTTTACTTTCAGAAGGTTTACAATCATTATTTATATTTACAACTGTATCATTTCTTATTTTTTTGCTGACCGTATTTTTATTCATCTTTATGCTTTTATACCTCTTCACTAGTTAGTCATTCTTAAAAATTGTTCACTTTTTTGTTGCATAGACGTTAGTTAAATTTTTGGAAGGTGTTCTTGATTTGGAAGAAGATAACATTGGCTATTTGACCCATCAAGACTCGAAGGGACTATTGAATCTACATTGGTTGATTAATTACTTAGCTCATAGATTGAGAAGAACAGTTTTGTGGCACTTATTTGATACAGAAACCTATTTCATCCTGTATACAATTAGGCGTTTGTAATATTAGAATATCGTATAGCTGCTTACAAATGCTGTAGTAGGCTATTTCTTGCTGGTAACATTCTTGAAAGTTCGCTAATTTAGCTTTGCTGCTTGACAGATTTATACTATTAATGTGGAATGAGCCTATTTATAAAATAAACATGTAATTTAAAATTATTATAAGCAATGTAAAGTATTTTTTATAAAAGACTTGGATATCAAAGTATTCGCATTTGTGTAATATTACATCAGAATCTGTTATCGCCAAAGAAGAGATATAAATAAACTTTAAAGAGGATATGATTGAAAACAGAACCGTAAGTCTTATGGAGGTAACTTGCACAACCAAAAATTCTTTTAACTATTCGGATAAGTAAATAAATACAATTTTTGTGAAGACTAAAAATTTCTATTTATAGACGCCATTGTTTTTTTATTTGCATAAAACGATTTATTTGCAGAAATTTTATTGGTGGTCCCAAAACGATGCAAAATATTTGTTAAATATTTGTCCAACTTATCAAAATTGGCTTTTCTAAATATCTAAATTTAAGCTATACAATTTCCACTGTCAAAAAATTTACGACTTCCCTTATGGTCAGTGAAATCAAACTAAATTTTGAGAGAAAAAATATTTTACGATACCTAAATTTTATAGAATATAACCTTAGAACCAAGGCAAATAACAAAACTAGAATAAAGCTGTTCAGTGCTAAAGTTAAAACAGTTCTGTTATGTGACTCCGAAACGTGCTCACAAATAAAATAAAGCGCAAATTGCAAACTTTTATAGACAAGTATAGATGGTTAAGTCATACCCTAAAAAAAGAAAGAGTAAAAGTAAGTAGGAGAGCCTTAGAATGAAATTTGCAAGCAAAAAGAAAGAGATACCACCCAAAAGAAACGTAGAAAACGTGAGACAAACAAAACTTTGACGCTTTCTGTAAAGGGATAGTTTGCTATACTACTAATATTAACATATTAACATTTTTTAGTGCGATATTTGAGCATCAGTTAGCGTTATTCATTACTCCCTTTTTATACATATGTACACTACCACTCATGAAGGTATGGACATTAAATAAAAAATAAATTTGTACACTTTAAAATAAGAAAACAATTTATTATATAATATATTACTATACAACACGTAAAAAACACAAAAATAGTCATAAACACTGGAACAAATTAACTTGAATATTAAGTACTTATTATTATTATTATTATTATTATTATTATTATTATTATACCACTTGTACAATTATAGCTATTCTTCAGATTAATTTTTTTCTCGAGTGGTACATCTCTTCAGGAATCTTTAAGAAGACTTCAAAGATAATTTTTGGATAAATTTTGATCAGTTCATCCCATAGCAACTTTATGAGGTTGAAGTCTTGACGATGTGGTGGCCATGTCATCATTTTGGGCATGGTTTGTTCTTCTTGGTTTGCTAGATAGTCTTCACAAAGCTTTAAAGTATGTTTAAAATCGTTGTCTTGGCTCATCGCGAATCTCTACCCGATTGATTACAAGCCAGATGGTATGGGGTTTTTCGTTAAAATTTTGTTACACTGTTTTTTATTGACTTTTACTATGTCCCCCACAGTCAAGGAGAAACACCTCTACACCAAAACAGACGAAGATTCTCCGTTTTCGACTAAAAATTTCAAAATTGGATTTGTCGATTCACAATACGTGTTTCCACTGTTCAATTGTCCAGAAACGATGCTCTCGCGCCCACTGGAAGCGTTTAGCCTTATTGCCACGACGTAACGACGGTTTTTTGGTCGCAATGTAGCAATGAAGATTACTTTCCTACAGGCACCGCTTTATTGTGCTGACTGATATTGTTTTGTCACTTTCCTCGGTTAAACTCCGCGGCAATACCTGGGGCAGTTAATCTTCTATTTCGCTTACTCATCAGTTTTATGAACTGATCCTCTGCATTGGATGACAAAGCGATGATCCAGGGCAGTGGCAATCCCTAAGACACCTGTCTCTCTGCAACGTTGTAATGTAAGATTCACTGCCGAAGCAGAAACCCTTAATGTTTTTGCGATGTTACGCACCGATAGCCTTTCTAAGATGTAAAGTGAGAATGGCTGAACGAGTTTCTATGGAGAGAGGCTTGCCACGGGCCATTGAATGCAAAAATTCAAAACGAGACATAAAAAATTCAACTAAATGGTACGAGGTCTGATGATAAACAATATTATTTAAGATGATAAAATTTATTCACTGTATAACTGATATACCTCATATTTTCATAGGCAGTAGTGTATATGGATACAATATGGCCATCAGCATTATTTTCACTAATTAAATTATTTAAACGCCACAAATCAAAAAAGACTGGAAAATAAACGAAGCATACATTTGGAGAATTACTTAAATGATATACTAATTGCTTTTGTGTGGGCAAACTTTTCGTCTTAAAACTTACCGACTGGAGTTTCCTCTCCTTCCTTTAGCCTTAGAACGATTTCTGTTTGTCCATCTATTAAGAATCTAGGAGGCCTGTTGCAGTGGACGCAGCCGATGCACCAATTAAGCACACATATTGCACACAAGATGTTGATGATGCTGTCGCACTTTTTAAACCGCACTTTAACCATAAAACTTATCAAAATCCTAGCCCTTTGCCTAGCTCTGGTGCCGATTAGAGCGTCGTTGTTTGCCATGGTAATTCATCAGTCTTCTACATTGCTTGCATCTGTTTTTCCCGTACAGAACTATTGTCTGGCGGTTTGTACCCCATAGCGTGTGATTTGTGGAGATGGGCACTAATGCGCTGTCCGGATAAGCAAATTTGGACTTTCACTGAAACAAAAGAGGTCTAATTAATGATGCTGTAGTTATTGTGAACTTCAGATCGCACGTTATACATACATAATTAATTGATCTTAATGCACATCCACATTCGACTAGCGCTGCTGCCGATGGGAACCGCGTTAAATACAGACATAGAGTGCGGCACTGATGAGCAACGCAGTAAAGTACATTCGAAAGTGCATTTTTTGAGTTAATCTTCTCGTGACAGTTTGGACACATTAATGTTTCCTTAACCTTCTCGGGAGTTACGCTTTCGTATTTGTTTAACAGAACGGTGTCGGCGTTATTGAAGCGGCGTGCGTATGCATCGTACACAAGCGACCCACAAGATTAACCACCTTAAAATTTCAGTTTACTTGCACATCGTGCTTGTATCGGGAACGCGAATCTAGTGCAAGTGAACAATGTGTGCATTAGCGCACCTGACGGGCAAGACGGGCGATGAGCGGGAGCAATTTAGATAATTACAGGCGCAGCAATTTGCAGAGCGAGTGTATTTAGGCCCGCATTTAACTTATCCGAGTTGATTTATGTGAAGATGCCTAACAAACGGGGCACTTAATGTGGATGATTTATGCCGCTACAGATGTTCGGTGAATTTGGAAAGTTTAAATGAAAACTATAGCTTTAAAATCAGAAATTATATTGAGTTAACCCATCAATTTCCATGACCCTCATTTGGGGAACAGCAGTTTTAAACTTTTTGGGTATTTTTAAGGTGATGTGTGTACATTAAAGTCTGCTCTCAGTGTTTGGTTAAGATCTAATAATACTGCGTATTTATCAGCGGACTTAATTAACCAATGTGTAAATTCAAACGATTTCTCATCCTAGGAAAACCTTCTCACCTTCCTGTACTACGCCCTTTAAGTTCCAGTCAAAAACAACAAATCACTAACTTACAACGTCAAGAAAAATATCAAGTTTAAGTCCTTTTTTATAGCGTCATCAAGCAACTCTAGACGAGTTGAAAGCAAAATATAAGATGCTGATATATCTGGTTATATACAAATTCTTACCCCATTAAATCAACTAGTTGTCCATTTTTTAGAAGTTACTAGATGAACACCCCCCTCGTTGTTAAATCAATAACTGTTTCCAAAGATAAGGTTTTGTTAGCGACAAGACCAAAGAAAAGGTCCACCGGTGGTTTGAATAGAATCAGGACTCAAAATATAATTGATTTATGCTTCCGCCCTGGAGATTATAGAGATAAGTTAATACTTGTTTTAACAAGACAATGTAACTTTTTATTTGCAGGCAAAGTTCATCATGAAATTATACCTATTTTACACGAAGCTTTACTTTATGCTCTTTTAAAAAGGATGGAGGAATCAGATCTATTGTCATTGAAAATTGTCTTAGAAGACTAAATTATATACCTATAAATCAGTTCACTTTGATATGGGAGAATATTTACGTTCCTTACAATTGGGCTTTGCTACTGGTGGAGGCTGTAAAGCAGTGGTTCACGCTATGAGAAGCTTTGTGGATCATTACGCGAGTTCAAAGAAAATTCTTCTCAAAGTGGATGTTAAAAACGCATTCAACTTTCTCAAAAGAAAGTATATGTTGTTAACTGTCAAAGAGAGGATGCCATACATTTACCCTTTTGTTTAGCAAATTTATTGTCAAGATTCTATTTTTAAACATCGATTACAATTTCTTAATTTTTATTCTTAATCGTTGCTCTTCAGCCTCTTGGTTTGGTCAATTATTACTTGAACTAAACATTTGACACCTTGATGTATGTTTAGATTTTTTTTTGGTTCATTTAATTGATCTACTGTTGATGATATTGCAAGAGCCTCCTTTGAAATTAAATTTGTTCAAGATCATCTATCCCTCCTAAGAGTACCCATTATAGAGAGTGCCATACATCATATTTTCGAGAAGAAATTACAGAAAATTAAAACTCTAATTTCCGGTTTATCTTCAATCAGATTACACTTTGTTGTATATTTACTTCAACCTGTATTCTTGTACCAAAATTGATGCACCTTATTCTGTCTGCTTAAAACACGAAGACTTTTTAGAAATGATCTTAACATGCCTTTAGATTTTTAAACATAAAAATAGCAAAACCGTCGGTTAAAATGTGTTAAAATAGTGTAGGGAAATCATTTAGGGGTAGTACCATCATACTCGGAATTGTCGGACTCTAGAGCCGTTCTGATTGGTTCCCAAATGACTCCCAACTCTTACTTATGGCTCCAAGAAGTTATGCACACAAGAGTATGGCGGCCACACCCCGGTAAAGTGTGTCGACACACAGACAAAAGTAGGTGAGGGGTCACTAGAAGCAACCTTCTAATGGAATTTAATGGCTCTAGTGGTAACTACAAGGGGGCAGCAGCTTTTGCAGTATCGACTGTAAGTGGAGATGGATACATTGGTACAGCTGCAGATTGAAAATCAGTAGGCGAAGATAGCATCCATCCTACCGGCTACTGAACTGCGATGTGAAAAGAAAGGAAAAGCCACTACATTATCCTCTCATAGCAGCTGTCGACCAGCTAATCTAAGGATTGAAGTGTAGAATAATTCTGTCTATACTTGCATTGAAATTACCTCACATTTTGAAAATATTTGACTTAAGTTTAATTCCTGTCAAATTTGGTGGCTTCAGTTTAAAGAAAAGATTGGATCTTGCTCTCCCTGCTTTCTTATTCAGTTTAAATTCTACAGATGCCCTAGTCCATTTGATTCTCTCACTTACTCAAGACTTGGGAATTTTTGAAATTTATAAGGAGGCTTTGAACTTGTGGTAGGCAACGAACGGAAAAAATGTTTCTGCAACTAGAACCATCCAATGTTTTCGAATTATATTAATTATTCAAGACCAATGGATCGTGTAAAAAGTATGAATCTTCTGCAGGACCACCTTTGTTGTCTTCCGTAGCTTTTTCGGACAATAACTCCATTCATAATGTCATCGGTCTTCGCTTAGGCCTGGAGAACTGTGAATCTCATTTATGCCTTTGTGGTTTAAAAGTTGGAAGCCTGGGCCATTATGGTCTCCATTGCAAAAAATGTTCTAGTAGATAATTTAGACAACGAAGGATTAATGATCTTATTAAGCGAGTTATCACTTCAACCAAAGTTTCTTCATCTCTTGAACCTACTGGACCTTGTTGCGATCACGGGCAACGACCCTATGGCATAATCTAGTCAAAAAGAAAAGTCCTCATAAGAAAAGTTAGTGGTTCTGTGGTGGAATTAGCAGCTTTGAAAAAGAAAAACAAACAAAACTATTTTTGAACCAAGATATGCTTTCGTTCCTTTTGAAGTAGAAACATTTGGACCCTGGCGTGAAGATGCTATCTCGTTGGTTAGTGATATGGGTTTCCCTTTGAAGATGATCTCTCGTAACTCTCGTTCTCGTTCCTGCTTAACTCAACGCATAAGTTTAGAAATTCAACGAGGAAATGTAGCTTGTGTATGGGCCCTTTCCCTCCTTCCATCTCCATGGATGAACTATACTACTTACATTGAATTATTATCTGCAATAATTTGTCGTTTTGCGAAATGTTTACTTTGAATAAAATGTGTAATAAATGCTACTGCTTCACAATTTTGCAAGTAAGTGCTGCTTTTCCCAAATGCCTATTTGAAAATTGAAAATCTCATACTTTCTGTCAAAATAAATTATTTTCTATTATGTGGGTTGTGAGCATTTATGTTCTGAATAACATAATACAAAAATTGAGAAAAATTTAAATTTTATTACATGATAAGCTCATAAATGGTGATTCCTATTTGGTGACTACTACGCTAGTATAACTAAATTGTTTACCATTTTCAATTATATTAAATATTATCTTCAAAATACCAAGACAGTGATTGTTTGTTATTTTATGACAGATATTACCCTTATGAAATATTTTTATAGTTATTCAATGTATTTTTTAGAATACTCAAGAGTAGAAAAAGTTTTTGCGCCAATAGAACTTGAAGAATACTGGGGCAGATGATGAAGACTGATGGTATTAGCGATATATAGTGGATAACGTAGATGATGTTTCAGATTTGAAAGATATGGGTAACAATATTCTTGAAGGTAATGAAGAGAGTATAGTTTTAAGGAATAAGAAACCTAGAAAGAACAAACCCGTAGTGGATTGGAATCGAGAAAGAACATCATTCAATGTTTCTAATGATAAAGAAGAAGAATACAGTCAACGTGAAATAAATATAACAAGAAAGAATAAAAAAAAACAGTAAAATTTTTTTAAATGTTCTTTAAGAATTATAGTACAACACAATACAACTTATACAACTCAAAATAATCGTCACCAATTTAAGTCCTCAACAGACTGCTTCAGGAAATTATTTAGAATATTATTTTTGACTGGATATCACTCTCTATCCCAAGAGCAAATCTACTAGTCAGAAGAAGAAGAAGACATAAACATAAGAATTGTGTAAAAATGCACGCCAAAAATATTTGGTCTTCTTTGTAAAGATATTAAATCATCTAGAAGTTCTACTGTTGGGATGAGTGTAAAGATGGCATAGCGCTGAGAAATAATAGTTCTGTAGTCTAGTATTTTTGAAAATTACAATCAATGTATCGATGCTCTGGATAAACTTGAATGGAATATATAAAATTATTTTTAATATTTACTAATTTGATGTATATGCCACTATTTAATTTTAGAAAAGGGGTTGCAAGGTCATACTTGAATAGATACTCTCAATTTAATCTCATGAATAGCAGAAAGTCATCCTATAAAGTGAATTATAAAAAAACTGTCCCAGAAGACTTGAGAAAAAATTCTCCAGAACATCAATGTTTGGTCTGTGAGAAAATTTTAGAAAATAATGTAGAGTAGACTGTGTTGTTAAACGACATTTATGTGATAATGATATAATTATTTACAGGTCATATACCATGATCCCCAAATGGGGATTTCTTCTTAAATCAATAAAAATCATATTTTATATTATAAAATTATAAATCTATGTTTGTTTCTTCAAAAAAATAATGGACTAAGAAAATTCACAATCTATATGTCAAAACGTATGGAAAACTATTTTGGTAGAGTGGTAAAGAGATACTGTTGATCTCAAAAAGTGGAAGCAACCTTATAAGATCTGATCAAGGAAAATATATCATGAAGCTTTACAAGGTAAGCTTATTTATAGAATTCTCAAAAAGATGTAAATAATGTGACTCAGTGATCATCAAGAAGTTTTGATTTGACTTCTATCTGTTCAAGTCACTGAAGGACAGCGTTTTAGCATTCATGTTGATATGAAGGCAGAAATTAGTACAACCACAACTCATTCATATTAAAAAATCTTTCTCTTTTGATCCTATCTAAACGTTAGTTAAACACTTGAATTATAGTTATAGTAGTGAAAGTTAAACCTCATCTACGTTTCAATTAGTTTTATTGCAAATAGCATAGAGTAAAAGGAATACATAAATAGATAGACAGTCATAAACCATTAATACCCCAGAGATATTGTTGTATTTAATGGTAGCTTAATGTTTATAATTCGGTTTCGGTTCTTGGAACGATGAAAGTTATAAATTATTAATAATATTTACAGATGCTGCATCAGCCGGGTACCGTACGTTTGAAAGCTTTAACGGCCACAATTAGTGGCGAGTGACGGCACTAGGAGCAAGCACCTCGTCTGGCTACGTGGCGTCCAGGTGTGAACGGCCCAAAAACACGGCGTTGTGCCGAATTTACAACAGACGAAACGGAAGGGTCAGCGTGTGCGTTTCCGCCGCGTGGCGGCCCGCGTTCCTGGGAAACCATAACGCCACCATCGGTGTTCCTCCATGTCCCCCTGTGGCGCTGCCGAGCGCATCGAAACGGCACCATCGCGGACATCGACCAGAACTGGGACAGCGACCATGACTTACAATTAGTATGATGATATTTACAAATTTATCGGCTGCATACGGCTGCTACGGCTACGTTTGGATTCATACTTCTGCACTACCATCTGCCCCAAAAAATTGGCATCCCTACTTTTCAATCGTTTAGTAATGACCAATAAATTATATTAATGGAACACCATCTATTTTTAACTTAATCGCTTAATAACGATAAAAAGATCTTAATCTCATTGATTTCAATTATGTTGTTATCGGCTTTTAAGTTTTTAGAGGTTATGGTCATGATAAAGTGTTCAAATCTGTTTTTCTACTTTCTATTAACCTTCACTTATTTTCTCTTCTAAAGAATACTGAATATGTTTCTTCTGTTATCCAGAATAATTTCTCTTGTATTGATCTTCTTTCTTATCTTTTTTTAACTACAAATTTTAAAGTTTGTAAAACCATGTGTTGCTAACGTAACCCGGTTTTCCCTCTAGCAATGGATGAATTATTGTTACTCTGAATAAAAATGAATTGTCTCTGAGAAGTGGAGCAAGACGTGCAATTAAAGAAATTACTGATATACCATCGATGTATGCTTAGAGAAATGCTGTAGTTAACAAACCTTTCTTTCATAATCCATATATTTACATCTGTTCACATACATTAGCTCACATAAAATTTTTTGTTTTACAGAAAAATTAAATTTGAACTTGTCAGTGAGAACGGCCTAATGGCCTAAGCTGAAAATTGTAGTAATAAATTCAGACGTATTTTCCAGAACGAATAAATAAACAATAAAAGAGATTCTGGGAGAATGCCCTGACTTAAAAAATTAGGGTAGGAGTATGAGAAATCCTCTGGGTAGCAGTCAATAAAACTGTAATTATCAAAATGTAAACCAACATGATATTAATACCACAAGAAGAAAGAATGATGTTGTTCTCCTTGATAGACGAGGATGGGAACGCCTTCCACACTAAAATTTCCTCTCCAGAACATCCAATGCCATCTTAGTATAGTCGTGTCAGTGAAGACTATAATCTCCTAGTATAAAAGTTATTTTTTCGAAATATTGATCACCACTCAAACAGCGTGCAAAAGTGCAGGTTTGAAGCGACTTTAACATATCTAAACTTAGTATAATATGTGATCAAACTTGCACTATATTATAAAGGTTTTCTAGTACCCCATGTGCAATTCAGATTTTGGTAAAAGAAGTCAAAGATACCTTTTTTCGCTGGCTTGTTTAAAAAGTCTTGAAGATTGTTTTTTTTAAAGAAGATCTATATAGAAGAAGAAATTAAGGTTTAACAGTTTTTTTGTTTTTTTGGTTTAAATTTCTCTCGACGACCAACAAAGGGTTCTTTAGGAGCAAGAGACAAAATTTTGACGAGAAAAGCTATTTTAGATGAATCTTTCAATGGATTTATTCCAGCACCATTTTTTAACTTATTCAAAACGTTGTAGCTTTATTTAAAAAAATTATTTTGTGGTTGGGTTATTTACAGCGTAACAAAAAGAGTTTTGTTTTCTTTAAAGTATTAAACGAGGGGAAATTTATGTATCAGTGTCACTAATATTGTACGCAATGGGCAGCAAACCTTGATTCTCTTAGACATAGCTAAAATTTCAAGCAAAGTTTCAAATGAAAGATGGCGTAAAACTGAAAAAGTTTTTAGAACACAGTTCAGGGTCAATATTTTTTAAGAAGATTGGGTGTACGTATGGCATCAATTTTTGGGAAGATCATTGGCGTCAGTCTAGGCTCTATTAACGAAAAAAATGTTACAAGTGTGAGTGTAATAAAAAAAAACTTACCATAAAAAGAAAGTTATAATGGTAGGACCGTAAACCGGGGTGGCTTTGTTTCTTATGGGGTGACTGTCCCACCTGCCGAAAAAAGTTTCAACTCCAAAATCTTAAGTTTTTATGCAAAATAAAGAGAAATGCGTTTTTTCTATCTAATGAATTGTAAGTTGAATATATGGTAAGTTAATATCTCTGTTTTACTAATTAGGTTGTTCCACTAGATGTCAAAGTTTATTTAGTTTTTCATGAATATCATGGCTGAAACTTTGTCCTGGAGAAGTTGGATAGAAAGGACTTGACAAACTGGTAAGTGAAATTTGTATACCTTATAGGTCCCGAGGCAAGTCACCTCGTGAAAGTAATTTCGTGGAATATTCACGAGTTTATTTCCTCTTACTTATGTTCTAGATATTGTGAACATGCCACGAAAATACGAAAGGGCAGTTAGCAGAAGAAGCTTTACACGAAGCCCTGGATGATATCAAACAACACGTATTGAGTCAAAGAGAAGCATCTGAGAAATATGAAATTTCTATCAGCACAATGAAAAATAAACTAAAAGTTTGACGTACCAATACAGTTGGGGGGCGAAACATTTTCAACAAATATGAAGAACAGTAATTCGTTGACGTTCTGGTAAAATTGTCGGAATTTGGTTTTCCCGTAGACGAAATAAACTTCACAATAATCGTCAAGTATTACCTGCAATCCAAGGGTATCACAATTGCCACATTTAAAGATAATTTACAAAGAGTTAACTGGGTCAAAAGATTTCTGAGAGATCATCCAGAATTGTCAGTTAAATTCGCACAAAATGTGAAGAAAGTGAGAGCCGGGATTACAGCGACAATAGTAACTTCGTTTATTGAAAATCTTGACAAAGAATTAACAGGCATCGCTCCCGAAAACATGGAATTACTACAAAATCAACGTTTTGGATAATTCTGGAATAAAACGGCCATATGAAAACGTGGTTCAAAATATCTAGATCCTTTTTGAAATCACAATTATCGTCATATATAGTTTTTAAAGCAGAGCATATGTGGTCTTCCTCAGTTGCTAACGGCCCAGAAGGGGCAATATATAATCGTACCAAGAGTAGATGGTTCGATGCAAATGTGTCTGAAGACTGGTTCAAAAGTCTATTTCTTTCCCGTATTCCATATTCCAAAGGCCAAATTGCTCTCATTGGAGACCACTTGTCCTTTCATATAAACATGAAGGTTTTGACAATATGCGAGCAAACAAATATAAAGTTTATTTGTTTACCACCGAGTTCAACCCACCTGCTCCAGCCTTTACACGTCAGCTTCTTTGGGCTATTGAAGCAAGCTTGCTGTTCGGTCCTCTCAACGTAGAGAGAATCTTCTGAGGGTACCAACTATCCCACAATTTCTAAAGAAAGGCTACCAGCTCTATTGAAACAATTACTACAATTGAGCCAAATAGAGAAACAATCTGATATCGGGGTTCAGAAAATGTGGTATTATGCCACTCAATAAGTCTTCCCAACAAATCAGTGAACTCTAGCTTTGTTGGATAAGCATTTATAGGGTCACTCAGTGCAAAGAGAAAAGAAATTATTAGTGAAGAGCGGCCAAAGCAAAAGAGAACGAAGGTATCAGTTCCTTCTGGTCAGAGTATTACTGCTACGGATGTAATTATTATATTAGGTGCGCCATCAACCTAAAAAAAGACTATTAAGCAGAAGCAAATAAGAAAGATCAATGTCACTCTTGAACATTCATCAGATAGTGACGATGTCGACCAGAATGAAATGGTACTGGATTCTGATACTATGTCTGAATCATTTTCAGAGTTTCTCGACTCTGATACCGACGTCCCAGAAGATATGAAGGTTACATTTTCTGTTAATAATTATGTTATTGTGCTATACAATAATGCGAAGTACCCTGGTTAAATCGCCGAAATCAATGATAAAAACCCTATCGTTGACTGCATGGATAAGGAAAACAAGCAGTGGAAATGGCCGGCCAAATAAAGACAAGATTCAGTAAACCTGGGATTGTGTTCTGAAAAAAACTAATGTTCCAAGACCTATTTCGTCCAAGAGCACCTACTCGCAGTTCCCAATTGTATGAATATTTATGTGATAAGTTTAGTGTATTTTGCTATAGAGAGTTTATTCGTACCTATTACTAAGTACTGTTTCTGTATGTTGTATCATTTTCTCCTAAAATTTTCATTTGAATAAAGTATTCGAAATATTTTCTTTTGTTTTCTTACTTTATAACCGACACAAATACTTTTTTACACATTTTTTTATTTTGACTATTTTCTCCGATTTAATAGGCTGACATTGTCCTACATCACCTTTTCAAACGTGGGTCAAAGTTGACATTGTCTTACTTATTTTTTTTGCTTATTAAAAAAATAAAAAAATAGGGGCATGCATTTTGAATGTTGTAGAATATTCTAAAAAGTTAAATTTCTAGATGTCAATTTATATATTTTTAAAGAGTGTTGAAAAGAAACAAACAGAAAAAAACTGAGACAAAGAACCCCGGTTTACAGAACTAAAAATTTACGTCATTTGTACGATGCTTTGAAATGCGGATCCAAGTAACGTATAGTAAACGATCCCGAACTTTATAATAAGTCATTTAACATATTTTTCTTATTAAAAAAAATTCCTGTCTCAACTTTAAAATATTGCTTTTTGTGTTTCAGTTCTTTAGTCCAATAAATTATTTATATTATAAAGCTCTTTGCGACTTGCATATCGTACGTCAGGCTTTTTTTTATTCTTTAGGCGAGGAAATAAAAAGTAATAGAAAGTAAAAGGGCAGGAATGTATGGCAAATAATCTAAGAATTTTAACCCAGAAGTTTCTAAAACTCTCTTTGTTTGATGTACGGCATGACTTGGAGCACTCTAGTGGCGCAGAACGATTCCGCTTCCAAGGTGCCGCAAATGAAATGTCTGCTAGGCGGTTATTTTGCAGTAACCATATGCTTATTTACAAATACCAAAGCTGTTTTTGTTCATCCGTATTGTAACTGTTCCCATAACATAACACGTGGCTCTTAGTAGTGTTGAGATTCATATTAAAAGGCGTTAATGATAAATTCGGGTGGCGGACATCATTTTTGAACGAATTATGTTCATTAAACGAGCATCCACCGTAAGCCATAGACACGGATAAAAGAAGCAAGAAGGTTGCATTAGTACAAGGCATCTAACTCTAACCACAGATATTGTGGTATAGGAAACTATCAGTTCTGATAGCAGGTCACTTCTAGTCAAAGTTAGAGGAAATATTACCAGTCAAAGTTTCTTTCCTTGAAAGGGTTCTCCACGCAATATTTTAACAAGATAACTCTTGGTCACAAATGGTACTTAACACATTAGTTTATTGTTTGATTATTAGTTTATTGTTTGATTCAATACCAAAAGGAATTGAGGCGGTCACAAACGCTCAAGGTGGAATCAAATTTTTGATTTTAGTTATTAATTTGCGTTTTTTTTCTTGGTGCTACAATTGTAATAAACAGTAGTGTACCTGTATATATAGTTATTTATGTAATATTGCTAACTATAGGCCCATAAAAGTGTTTGTCAGTTTCTTCAATGTTTTCGAATCACTTATTCATTAAACACATCTCAGCAAAATCTTTTAGCTGGTCCTGCTTAACCTTCAAAGTCTACAACTAATTTCATAGGTATACAAACTTTATTTTAAAAAGCTTTGCTCACAAGCATAGTGCACATAGACATATAAAAAAAACATTTGCACAGATTACAACCTACAATTTTTTAGATTAGATATAAGGTGTGTTTAAGTTCCAAAGTCTCCAATTTTTTTTCCTGAAAAGTACCTAACCAAGAAAGTTGAAACTTCTGTTACTTCTCGACCTAATCTCTGTCTAGACGTACACAACTTCGTCGCCATGATTGCACGGTTGTTGAGGACACTTCTTTAGAGGTGTGTTTTGCTCACTAAAAAGCCGCTGATGCAACAGCGGTTCGATTAGAAAATGAGCGGCCACGGAGAGTGTCCAGCATGGGACACTACTTTAAAGTTGTTTTCACAAAGAAAGTGCTGAGTTAGGACGACCTGATAAGCAGGGCCGTTGCCCTGACGAAAAAGCACCCGTGCAGCCTTCTCTGATCGTTTTTCATGCAATGCTGGAAGGAACTTTGTCCTCAAAACCTGTTTGTTTGATTTAGCCGTGACTGTAGTACATTTTGAAATACAATGAGCAAAAACTTTCTCAGAGGAGACCGTAATCCAAAATTTTTTCGGTGGCGGTGAATTGGTGTGCTTTCATTGCGCTGACTGGAATTTCGTCTCACCCATTGTCACAGCTGACAAAAAAAACATTCATGCAAGATCACGTGTCAGCATGTCCCGGGACATTGGTTGTGTTCGCGGCCAAAGTAAACTCCACAGGTCTTATGAAAATGCCAAGTTTAAAGGTGATATCACGCAGACTTAACCGATGGTCTTTCACAACTATTTGCTTCACTTGCGCAATCATAGTTTCAGTCCGGCTGGTTCGAGGTCGAGGCTGCTTCGCTTCTTTGTCACACACTCTTGACTTTCTTTAAACTTTCGCTCCCACAAACGCACATTTTTAACATCCTTAGCGCCTTCACCGCACGTCTCACTCAATCAGCGATAAATTTCGATGGGCGTTTCACCACGCAAGAGGAGAAAACGAATGATTACATATTGTTCTGTATAAAACAACATTTACTGCAATAGCGCTAATTCGATCTGTGTACATTGTATGGTGTTGACATCTGTATTACAAATTTAGCAATATTTCTCGCGTCTTTTAAAATTAATCCATCTTTCTACTTACTCGAACTCCTGAGAAAAAAATTTGAAGACTAGCACTTGAACGCACCTCGTACTATAATAATGTAACTGGGGTCACAGATGCAATACAAATTTTAAGTTACTCTCTATCTCACGGTATTTTCTTTTCTTTTTTAACAAATAATTTTAATTTTGTTTATACGATTTCGTGTATCGTCTTGGTCTCTAACGTTATGGAATAAGATAAATTACTTGGTCCTGAATATTTTAAATTGTTTAAACTATAATATACAAATGACCTACAAAAAGTATCATATATTGAAACTTTAGGTGCAATCTTTTGATTATTTAAAAGTGTTCAATTCTTGGATTTATTTACAAGAAATTTTTACAATATCCAGCCTTTAGTAAATTTTATTTAACATTAATCCGTCTCCATTTACAGTATTTTTTCTTTGAATCCCCTTTCTCAAGCTTATTCTAACAATTTAGATTTTAATATAAATTTATTGTTTTTGTTGGATTATAATGTTATTCAAAATAGATTGAACTTGATGTCATGATTCGAGGAGAATGTAATATGATCTTATGTTCTTATTCAGGTTGATTAAAAACTACTTACATAGATAGGTAACTGAAGGTATAGAGTTGTATGTGGACTGCTGACAAAATAAATTTATAACTAGGCCTAGTTAAATGTAACCTGCAATGTAGGGCGTAACAGTAACCCATTATTTAAATTAAGAAATAGTAAGAATGTCTAATGGTGCTAATAATCCTTGAATAAATCTTTATACAATTCAAAACAAATGACATTATCGTTGCTCTATCTAATCCTTTAGATATTTTTTGTCAAATTATAGAACCCTTTCTTAGTAATTTGGTTACAAAAAGTGTAGAAGAAACTCACGCATTACTTCAAGTGTATGTATTCCTAAACTCGTTTAACAATGAAACCGTAACGCAACTTGTATTTCGCTTTTGGTAGAGCAGGAAGCACTGGAAAAACAAGGGTTACGAAACCGCAGAGCTGGACACACTACTTCACGACGTAAAAACGGGACAATTTTGGCGGTAGTAACAATCGCAGCTGAAACTACAATCAGCTGCGCGTGTCAGAAAATAAAGGATTCTGCAGACTGCCTGTTTTCTCCTCCTCTAATTTACATTAATTACTTAGCTATCTGGGTTACGCGCCGCAATTTGATATCGAGGAAGTTGCTATAATAATATTGTAAATTGCTGTCTTGTGTTGCCTTTTCCGTTTAGGCCTGATAACGCAGTCGACAAGCAATTATTTCTAACGGAAATTTCTACTTATCGTTATTAATTTTACCCCCGGCAAAAATGCAAATAAAGGCGAATGAGATTAAAAAGCCGCATTTTTAAAATGATTATACCAACATGGCGGTTGTATTAGACCTGCTAAATGTAAACTAGACAACATACATATTAAGACACATTAAATATTTGTATTTACTCTTTTCTCTTACGGAAATGCTTCCTACTTCTACAGGGAATAATCAAGTGTTTTTTAAATAAAAAAAGGATTAAATACATTTAAATTAGCCATAGAAATTAGATGAGAATACTTGCAAAGAATTTTGTGTTATATAATAAATTCAACGAACAATCCGCTCCTAGCACTGATAAAGACAATTTAACAGCAAGATTTGAATGATATTTACAGATTACTCTTCGAGAAAGCAATGCATTCAAAGCGATTATAAATTGTAATCTTGGTTAAGTTAAAAAAAATTAGCATGAGTTGACAGTAGTTATCAAAATGAACAAACTTAGAGGAAGTCTCTTTGTTGTTCCTCAGGCACAACAAAAAATATTTTTAAGCCGGATTGTAATTTACAAAGAAAAATAGATTTTGTGTGATAATTGTAAATAAATTGGACAATGGTTAGACTGAGAAGAAGATCTCAGACAGCATGCAGAAAAAAACCTTTATCCCATGAATGTCATGATGGCTATATGATGTTCTAGAGAAGGCATAACTCACTATTTTTTCTTGCAGTATGATGAAACAATCACAACATAGTCATATTGTATATACTTGAACATTATGTTTCAGAAATTGGATTTAGAACAGACATCTCTGGTCAATAGGCACCTATTGATACCATACATAACCGGACCGACAGGTTATCTTTAAGAAGCCCAACAACCATATGCAAAGTCACCACTATTTTAACTGAAACACTCATTTCTTCTATTAAAGACTTTTTTAGAAATTAAATATTTGAATATTTAAAGAAATGAAATGGAATGACATTTCCTAGTTATGCGTTAGACGTAAACAAAACTTGAAAACTTTATATAGAAGGTTAATATCTCTTTCTCCTGTAGAAAGACAGTTGATCATTTAAAGTTCCTTAAAAATAAATTTTTAAATTCGTACGGAAATTAGTTCTAGAGGAAGAAATGGCTACATGTCCAATACATTTACAAAGTTCTAGCTTGATATAATAACGTACAAAACGTAAAACTGTAAAACAGATCATGTCAAATAGAAAGCCAATGTCCGAATATAATTTAAATTATTCAGTTATTTAAGTCATGATAATTCAACAGCAGCAGCTTCCAATTGAAGCACAAATATTTCTTCCGAATTTCTACTACTCATCTGCAGCACAACCACAAAATATTATACAACGAGCTTTCCCACCACATAATTATAGAACATCATCTTTCCAACCACTGCAACTTAACTTAAAACTACCAAGATAAAAACAACACGAAAAAGCAGTGCCAGGAACGTCATGGGAACAACAAGCGATCAAGAATTACCAACAGAAAATTACACCATAAAACATTCAGGGAATTCGCCACCAAAAATAAACAACTTTTCTCTACCACCCACAAAAGATTTGATACTCCGTCTTAACCAGAACGGTATAAGTAAGTAAATACATAAAAACAAAAATATTCAAACCACTATGCATCTTGTAACAAAGTCTACTCAACTATGAGCCAATGATCGACAGTATAGCGAGAATCGTAGTAGAAGAATAGTTTTACACCAGAGCTTTAACAAACAATGTAATCAAAATTATTGTTGGAATTGCGGATGGTTACAAAAATGTTTTACAGATATAAAATAATTCATCATACGTACCAACTTAAGGAAGAGCGGGTATATAGAGTTACAATCAGATACCTGCGCCGGTCTATATCAACAGAAGACATCAAAGCAGAATTGGCTGATCTTAGGGACGAAGTAGGCAACATTATTAATATAGGAATCAATTGATTTATTATTGAACTAAAGGAAAATAACAAAAACATATATCAAATAAAATACTCTATTAATAAAAATCAGTCTAGTGACCTTAATAAATTACCAGATATGGTACATTTTCCAATAATAAAAAGCATTTCCAACATATTCTTCAAAATCGAATCCACCAATAACTTGACATCCGATTATTTACCGATAATTATAGAAATAAGTTCCAATGTGACTCTAGAGAAGGTACAGCAAATATTATTCCGACAATCGTTAGATGAACGTGCCAACCTGGCATATACAATTGAAAAACCCACTGAATAAGACACTAAAACAGAATATCTAACATATAATAAATAAAACTTTCAACTGCTATATAACTGACTTATCAAACAATAGCTGCTCAGCATAGAAAACTACAAAAAGATCTAAAAGATAAGGCATTGCAGTTCCACCAATCATAAAAGGGGTGCATCTTGACCAGAAACCCACTAAAGACTAAAAGAACCATCTTGACTCTAAAGTCAAAGCAATTAATTGTTTAACTGAAAGGCGATCCCAACTTAGAAAATAAAGTTCTTCTTTATAAAGCCAATTTGAAACGGATACGGCCATACCGCGTTCAAATTTAGGATTGTAAGAAACCATCAAATACTAAAATTCCACAATAGCACTCTCTGGTACTTCAACATTGAAGTTCTACGGTCAGCAAAAATTCAAAGATTAGCATATGTTTATCACTATACTCTTGTGAGGGCAAAAAACCATCTGGAAAATCAATTAGCCCACAAACCAATCACACCAAGACGATAAAGATGCCACCTACATCTATCAACCCAACTCGGTTTAAATCTTTTATTTAAGAATAACATCAATTGATAGACCTCTCTTAAGCCACTAACATAATCATTTGATTTGCTTATTATTCAATTATGTTTCCCTCTTTCTCTTCTCCCCTTTCTCTTTTTTTGACTAAAAAGACTATATTTCTACTTTTAAATAGTTAAAATACAAAATATACCCAAAAATCCCCTCAAAAAAGAAAAAATAAGAGCTTTTAGAGATTAGCTTCAAACAAGACAATAATGAAAAAAGAGAGTTTTGACTCTTCAGCGGTATTATGAAAAAGACCACACCTGTACAGAGAGTACGGAAAACTTTTGCAATGTGGTGCAAGTTATGGTCGCACGTTTTGACAAGTTCAAATACGCACTGTAGTCGTCAAAATATTATCTGGGTGTTAGTTGCTTCTGAATTGTAATAGTGAATAGAGCTCGCTTTGTTTTTCTTCTAACTTCCATAGTTCTAGCCATAATTGTATCAAATGCATCAAATCATCAATAGAATCAACCCACATGTTCGTAAAGTCCAAAAGGAAGGGAATCAGATAAAAGAGTGCACATTTTTAATCCTTATGTTTAATTTTCTTGTGCGCTTTCTCTGTTTTCAGATGTTTGCTGCCACTTGTTTAAACTAATTTCCGTCTTTGGCTTTTGTAAACAGTTAGCTAGCAGTAAGTCCCATCCAATTACTCTGTATTCTTTCTTTACCAATTGTTCGTAACAATCTATATATGTCGTTCTTGAGAATATGTTCAAAATAAACCATTTCCCCCTTTTTGATGTTTCTGATTATTTTTTTTCATTTCTATCCTCTCAGTGCTTCCTTATTACTTATTCTAACTATTCGTAAAATCTTCAAAATTTTGTGGTATTTTATGCATCATTTTATTTTTTAGTATTAGGGTCTCTATATTTCACAGCATTGTTGATCATACATAATATTTAACGAATTTTATTTTGTCACATATCAGGAATTTACATTTAATGAATTAATTTGTTGCTATTTTATTAGAGCTTTTATTTCTCTGTTATGGTCTAGTCTATTGTTTATCCAACAACACAAATACGTAATACTATTAACTGTTCCAATCGATTTGCCATCAATAGTTAGTTGAAAAACATTTACGGGATGCTTATTTAGTTCTTTTCGCAATCACTTTGAATTAAATTTCTTAACTTTTCTATTTATTATGTTGACTAGAAGTTGTAAATCTTCCAAACTCTCGTCCAGTATTTTAGAATAATCTGCATACTTAATGTTATTTATGATTTCTCACTGATTTTATTTCCTTTATTTTTTCCCATAGTACGTTTTGAATTATGAATTTGAAGTAAATATTAAACAAAACTAGTGAAAGAATACAACATTTCTTTAAACTTCTTGTAATTAGTTGTACTTCTCATTCTCACATTAAATTCTGATTAGATCCAAATCGCTATATTATGAAGTCTACCTTGTTGGCCAATTTTCCACTGGAGATTTTTTATAATGTACCCACTAAACCCCAAAATAAAGTTTTCTAACAGCAAGGACCATTTAATGGCGCGGATTTCCAATGTGCCCAGAATCATAATCAATTGTACAATTAACGTGATAGTTAATAGATTAATAATATACAATTTTACAAATATTAAAACACTTAAAGAAGCTAAACAAAAAATACCAGATTAATATAAAAGAAGATACACGATATTAGTCTACGAGACGTGCGGTTAAATTTAATTACTCAAATTTTGGAAAATTTCGAGTACTTTGTATTTAAAAATTAAGTGTAAAGTAGTGTATTATAATTATAGTTATTAATAAGATAAGATTAATAATTCAACTGAAGAAAAATCTAACCTCCAAAGGCTTTTCACGCCGTGTTATGCGATAAGACTATCTACATGCAAACAAATTTTAAACAAACAACTTACATTGAGAGTCATGCTAAAATAAATTAAAAAAAAGGAAAATTAAAAATGGAAAGTGGAGAATATATAAGAGATGAAAGTTAACTAAAAATCAATTGGGGCGAGGAAAAATTTTTAAGAATTTGATGACAGTGTTTTCCCAAAAATCAAGAACAAGAGCCAGATAAAATACTAAAACTTGTGGCAGTTCTAACCATTGATGTAAAATGATTAAGGAAAAACAGACGAAATTTAGAGAAGAGATAAGGAATTGAAAGCGGAAAACAAAAAACACAAAGGAAGAAAATAAAAAGTGGAAAAAATAGATAATCAAGGAGAAATTAGAAATAATAGAAAGGTAAAAGAGAAGATATAGTACCATATCACAAGGGTTAATGATAGGAGCAGAAAAGCCAACCATCTTAAAAGTGGAAATTTCATAGGTAACAGCTACGAATTGAGGTTCAACCGAGGGCGATAAAAAAACTAGGCAAGAAAACCTATCTTGTAGAATTTGAAAATACGATTGAAAAGGGGAAAATTTACGAAAATTAAAAGTGTATTAAGAGAATATAAACAAGAATACGTATACGATCAATAAGGGAAAAAAAGAAATACAGGAAAAAATTAGAAAAACAATCAAAAAGAAAAGAAAGAAAGGGATAAACGTTAGGGTAGGGTATCAGAAACTAATAGAAGATGGACAAAACGGGTATTAAAACACAAAAAGAAGTAAAACCCAACTAAAAAAAAAACTAACCAAAAATAGCAATAAGGTTACTATGGCCACGACTTGGCAAAGAATTGAGGATTGAATGTAGCTATATGTAATGTTTAATACTTAAATAGGGAAAAGTGCCAGTAATTTTAAGAGGCAAGTATAGGTGTTTTAGCAATCACGAAAACAAAACTGAAAGAGAATATCATATAACTAGATACTGGGCATATGATAGTGTTAAGTGAGAAAGGAGTTGGGTGTTTAGTTCATAGAAACACTAAGTTCGTAAAGAAATGGGATTGTCTCTTTAAAAGGATTATAAAAATTTAATTACAAATCAAAGAGAAGAATAAAGCAAACATAATAATAATATACGGACTAAATGAAAACCACAGAGCTGCATTTTAAAGAAAAAATTTGGGACGAGGTATCACAAGTGGTGGAAAATTGCATAGAATCCTTATAATTGGTGATTTGAATGGTAAAGTGGGATTAAAAATAACAAAACAAGTGATTGAATTCTATGGTAAAGAATCAGAAATAATAATGGACAGAGAATCCATATACTTCTGTGATGCAACATAATTTATCGGTAATGAACTCATTTTTCAAACATAAGGCAATACATAAGTTTACGAGAGGGGTTATAAGTAAGAATGGAATATCTATAATTAATTACGCATTAAAAAATAAAAATTGTAGACGCGAAATAAAAGATGTATGAATATACAAAGGTTCTGAGATACATAGCTATCACTATCTATTAAAAGCGAAAACAAAGATAGCAATACAGGAAATTATATCTAAAGAAGGAAGTAAATACAAAAAAAAATAAATGAAAGCATTTAAACTACACAAAATAACGAAACACACTAAGAATACAAAAGTATCTGTAGTTCTGGAGCTAAAAAGGTGAGCTGTAAAGAGTTCGATAGGAAAAAGGAATCCAATTTCTATCTAAACAAGAAGTAATAAAGCAAATTAGACAAAAATGAAATAATTTTAACAAATGAAGATGTTATCAGCCATAGATAGACTTCCAAGAATTTATTGAGTAGCCAGATTAATGAAGGACATTACAATGTAGACTACAATATAAAAAGAAAGTGCAACAAAGAGAATATATTTATATTTAAGTTATTGAAGGTGCTATAAAAAGACTCAAAATCACAGAAAAATTAAGAAACAAACATATCAAGCTTTCCTTGATTCAAAGAAAGCGTTTGAGAAAGTATATATCAAGAGCAGTTGGCAGGGGAGGCCCCCAGAAAAGATAAAACAAAATTAATAATGGCAATAAGTATGCTTAGAAATAACATAAATCTTGACACTTGAATTTTCAGTGAATATTTGAAAATATACGTTAAAGAGGAGCACTTACTCCAATATCTGAGTATAGACAATGTATAAAAAAACGAAAAGCAAATCATCAAAAGTACTTGTCGGCTACACACTCTTGAAATCAGTTTGGATAAGTGAGTTTGCATTTGCAGATGACCTTGCCGTATTTACTATGAAATAAATAAAGCTAAGAAGAGGTTTAGAACTTTGGAACTAAGAACTAGGGGAGAAGAAATTAAATCTAAACCAGGAAAAAACAAAAATAATGGTTGAGTCTTTTAAATATTTAAGAGTACATGTAAAAGTGCCTGCAAGGTATATCACACCCTAAAAATAGCTTTCTGGGGAAGAGAAAGTCTCAAGAAAAACAAAATTGAGCGTGTATTAATCGGTATTTGTACCCATACTAATCTTTAGATGTAAGAGCTGAATCCTAAAAAACAAATCAAACTCAAGAGTAATATTCAAAGTATAGAGATGAAATAGCCGAGGAAAGTGTTAACGAGTTGCTAAATGAGACCATAGTGGAAATGACAACATCAAAGAGCAACTTAAGGTACAGCCAGTAATAAAATAGATAAAGGACTGCCAACTGAGGTGGTACGGGCATCTAAGGCGAATAAACGAGGATCGACCTGTTCAAAGAATGTAGAAAGGTAAAACAAGAAATAAAGAGTGGTGATATTTGATATTTTGTAAACGCATTCAGGTGAAAGCATTGTGTCACTTTCAATTATAAACTGTGCATTTTAATTCTAGTGCGAAAGTGCATCTCGAGCACACGTCACATCTATTTACATCGAATCGATGTAACTTACTTTACGAAATCAAGGAAGCACGGGATCGTTCCATTAGCATTGTTGCGGGCGTAGTGAACTCGCACATGAGACGAGTCCCACATTGCGAAACTGCCGTAACATTGTTTTTAAGAGCAGCCGGTTAGCCTTTCTGGGCGATTTTTCTGCATTTTGCGGCCGAACGCCCTCATTATTTAATAATTATTGCGTGCAATGGGTCGGAAGACAATGCGCGCGAGATTTCTTTCCATGAATTTTATAATTGCATTGTGCCAGCGCTGGTTTCTATTTGGGGAAAACTCATTTCCTACCGTGCAAAGTTTGATTAATTACCATTCGCACGAAGCGCGCTCACGTTTGCCGCTAGTGCAGTCCAGTACGCCACTGTTGAATAAACAAAAATCGTAACAAGCTGCTTAATTTTATGCATCAGCAATGCGGATCGCAATTATTCCGTGTGCTAATGCGCTTTTACGTTGCGCAAGGCAAGGAAGATCTGTTACATAAAGCTCATTTTCTGGAAACCCAGAAATGGTTCTAAACCAACTCATTCTCTTTGTTTGATGCTCTTACTGATACTGGCCATTGTCTGTTTAGAGCTGGCGAATAAAATAATTATATTTAATTTGATAATTATACTGCAAGTCATATACGGTACGATCATTGTTGTTGTGTGATAGATTTTCTAAACTCTACAAAAAAAGGAAATAATGATAAGTAAATGTGGTACCACAAACATTGTTGAAATTACATAGGGCATCACCCTCTGTACACTTCTGTATCCTTCGAAGCTTGTTGGCGAATGAAGTTTACTGAGGAATCTGGACAAACCCAATAACCCAAGCCATTAGAAGTTTCTAGTAGTCGAAAATCTTTTCTTAAGTATTATATTAACAAAGTAAATGGTTTTATTTTTAAACTTATTGAATATCTCGTGGCACTACAAAACGTGTCGTATCATCTACTCATTGATGAAGGTGCAACCAAACAACTTTTTTACTTAAAAGTGGTTGTGCAAAATTTTATGAACTGCCTATCTAGAAATGTTCAAACATTTCACAGGATGGTAAAGACCATAATCTCACACCATCTTCTATTTTCCTCAAACAATGATCAACATTTAAACCATGTGAAGAGTTGTAGTGCTAAATTACCTGGTACTGAGTGACATTACAAGCTTTTTTACTAACACACCTAAATGTTATCTTAACAGCTGCAGTGTAAGTTTGGGTCTGTCTTAAACTTGTCACAAAGTGCAACCATCACTCCTGTCATATGTAAAACTTTTCTAGTATTCTGTGTACTTATGTTGAAGTTAAATAGTTGACTAGAATTATTTTGATACTTAGGAAAAATAGAAACAAATAGACACACATGTACCCAGATGTGAATTATGGAAAACAAAATGAGAGTGAATACATGTGAAGAGAGATAAGTTAGTTCGAAAGATGTATAGCCAATCATTAGCAAATTGTGCCTCTAATAATATGATTTTACCTATATATTTATTCTAATCCCTGTAGAAATTTGTGTCTCTTCTAATAATTGCGTTGGTCACAAATAATTGACCACATTACGCAAGGTTTTTTCCAAAATTTCAACATCGGAGGTTGATGTGGAACCGCATAGTTGAATACCATAACAAAACATATAAAAGCACTTTGTTCTCCAAATTCAGTTTCGACCATTGTCCAGTGAACCAATGCATTGTTTTGAGTTTTATATTAACTTTTTCCTTCAATGCGCTCTATGTCAATCTTCTGTCTAAATTGATTCCTAGATATTTAACTTGGGTAGCTTGAGACAATTGCCTTTTTTCATTGTGAAAGTTACGTATCTTGATTTTTGCCTATTGGTTTTTATTTTCAAGTAATTAGCTAACTCTGGCTTTTGTTTACTTAGTATTGAAGAATAGCTAAAGCTCTTTCTGCACTCTTTCTGCCAGCACGGTTGTGTCGACAGCGAACAGGGATATTGGTAAACATGCTGTAAAAAACAGTCTAACGACGCTTCTGCGTAGCACCCCATCACTGTATTTAACGGTTACTGTTACTTAGGTAGTTATATATATTATGAGGCAAATTGTCGAATGCCTAGGACGCATCCAAAAACAGCTGAGCAGAAACGTTTCTTTTACGGTCCAAATTTATTTGACATACTGCTTGGTGTACTTGTCCCATACTACTCTCAGAAACCACACTACTGATGGTTGAGTATCAGTATTCTTTGCTTGAACACTGGATTTAATTTTTTAGTACAAGCTTCTCAAATACCTTAAACATGACTGATAGAAAACTGATTGGTTGGTAGGAATTCACTTTTGTGGTAGATTTGCCATTAATATAATCTCGACCACCTTCCACGATGCTAGAAAATATTCTAATCTTACTGCTACGTTAAATAGTCCAGTTAATATTCTGATGATATTTCCAGGCAGTTTCTAGCGAGTTATGATCTGATCATCCGTCTATAATTGTATCCTTGAGTGTAAGGTAAAATACGAACCATCAAAATATAAAAGAGAAATTGTAGTTTAAAGTGCAAACGCACTTACCGACCAACTGAAGCAAACTACCTGACTCGGAGGACTTCTGCATCACAAAAGGTATCTCGCACGATTTTGCTGTTGCCATCTTTTGTTTTGATGTTTTTAGAGCATTCTTAAATTATTCGCAAACTATTAACATGAGTATAACCAAGCATAAGTACTGAACCTATAAACTAGGATGAATTTAGAGGACTAGTAAATGACAAGCTAACTCAAAAAATTGCCCTTAAAATAAAAGATGCTGAATCAGCAGTTAAATTCTTTAAAAATGTAATACAATGAGGAGTGAAAGATAACCCCAGAACAAATATAAAGTTTCAAAATTTATAATTACCCTGTATTAAGCAAAATTTTGGAAAAAAGTTTTGTAGACAATGGTACAGGTTAAGAAAGTAGTAACACAAGTAAATGCATACAAAAGTTTCTTTAAGATCCCACGAAAACTGAGTATTCTCTAGGAGAACTAAAAAATTACAGCAAGCCATAAACTCGCTAGGTACATGGAAAGAAAGCAAACAAGAAGAATCTTGTATCTTTACAGAAGACTACAACTATATTCTTCAGACAATTAATTCAAATACTAGAGATTCCTTTTCAATTGGAATCAGTAATCCAACATTTTGAAACCATTGATGTCGAATATGTTTTCGCAACCTTACCCACAAAAAAGTACTAAGATACAACCTAAGCACAGGAAAACCCCACAAGAAACTGCCTTTCATTAGAATAAAGTATCTTACGTAGGTTTTTAAAGCTATTCTATTCTTGGATACTCCTTAGCTTGGTGAAAAGTGGCCCAAATTGTTCTAATTTTGAAACCAGGAAAACTCCCAAAAGATTTTATTGGCCAATAAGTTTTTTTCTTTATTGGGTCTAGTGTTTGAAAAGCTGTTACTGATCAGACCTTTAGTAATTATTTAGAACGTCGAATCAATCTCTGATCATTAATTAGGCTAATACATTCTACAATTGAATAAACTCATCGTATAGTTCACAAAAATTAATGAAAATTGTAAAAATAAGCAATACTTGACTGCAAGTCTTTTATTTAAGTTACTTATCCGTCTGCATATAAACTACTTTATTATTTTAAGGGGAGTACAAATAAGTTTTTGCCGTTTGACAAAAGATAGCCCCACCAGTAAGTTATGGTTGAAATTGTCAGATGTAAAACGTCATATCGTAAGGTTGGACATCTGGCAACAGCATAACCTTAAAATATTAGCGATGTTGTATCAGTATCACATAATTTTTTTCGTGCGAAAATGTAGAGTTTTGAGCAGAATAAACATTTGCTGGAACGTTTTTTATTTGAAGAAATCTGCAGCTGAGGCGCATCTATTGCTTGTAGAAGCATATGGTGAGGCGGCTGCTTTAAGTGAGAGAAGTTGTCGTGAGTAGTTTCATAAGTTTAAGAACGGTGAGTTTAACGTCGGAAACAAAGAACGTAGCGAAAGGCCAAAAATGTACGAAGACGCGAAATTGGAAGCATTATTGGAGGAAGATTCCTGCCAAACGTAAGAAGAACTTGCACTTACATTAGAAGTGACTCAACAAGCAATTTCACATCGTTTAAAATCATTGGGAATGATTCAAAAGCAAGAAAATTGTGTTCCATATGAACTGAAGCCGAAAAACTTTTTCACCTATGAAATGTTGCTTGCCAAGCCTAAACAAAAGGGTTTTTGCATTGTATAGTCACTGGTGATGAAAAATTAATCCACTACGATAACCCAAAGAAGATAAAATTGTGGGAATCACGTGGCCAAGCTTCAAATCGACAGCCAAGCCGAATATTTATGAAAAAAAAACTGATGTGTATTTGGTGGGATCAGCTTGGTGTCGTGTATTATGAGTTACTCAAACCGAACGAAACCATTACTGGGGCTCTCTACCAAACACAATTGATGAGATTGAGCCGAGCACTTGAGGAAAAACGCTCCCACTACTACTTCAGATACGACAAAATTATTCTCCTTCATGATAATGCTCGTCCACATGTTGCGGCGCCGGTCAAAACCTACTTGGAAACACTCAATTGGGAAGTCTTATCCCACCCACTGTATTTACCAGACATTGCCCCTTCTGATTATCAATTGTTATCGATGGCACATTACCTGTCTGAGCAGCACTTCACATCATATGAAGATACCAAAAATTGGGTCGATTCATGGATAGTCTCAAAAGATGAAGCGTTTTTCCGATGCGGTATCCGTATGCTGCCAGAAAGATTGGAAAAAGTAGTGGATAGCGATGGACAATACTTTGAATAAAACATAAGGTTCCGTTTTTTCGTAATAAAAGCCCAATTTGTGATAAAAAACGGCAGAGACTTATTTGAACTCCCTTTAAAATCTTGAAGCCTAGTATACAGAACTCTAGCCCGTAAACTCTAGAATGTCTTAAGGTAACCTCCTCGGACCACTGCTGTATCTGTTATAAACTGAAGATCTTCCTACTACATCAAATGTTGTAACATCGACTTTAGTAGATGATACCGTAATTTTGGCCTATAATAGTGATCCAACAATTATAGCTTTGCAAACCACCTTAACTGAGATCCAAGCGTGGTAAAAAAAATGAGAGATAAAAACAAGAACATGATGTTTACTACACGAAAAGGAGCTGGTCTTCGATCCATATAAATACACAACAGTTGCTCTAGCGAGAAGTAAAATATATTAACAAGAGACTACCTAAAAAACACATTTACCAAAAGAAAACAGTTGAGGTTTCTTCTCCCCAAATGTACTTGTTACTCGGGCGCAACTCCAAACTCACTACTGCGATAGTCAAACTAAACTGGTTTTACGGCGTCCAACTTTGTGGCAGAGCATCTAATATTGAAGTTCTTGAGAGTTACCAAGCAAAAGTGATTCTTACCCAATACGGTTATACGCAGGAACACTCAAATCCTAATGGTCAAAGAAAAAATAATAAGAATATTAACGCTCATCAATAACATAATCAAAAGACACCTTTCCAATAATCTGCTTACCAAATTTTCATGTGATTAAGGCTTAATGTATAAATATTGTTGTTTTAATTTACAAAAAGGATAAAATCTTATTGGTTACAAAAAATTGCTACTGAGCACATTCATACTAAATGCCGAATGTACTTTGTATAGATCGCAAATTTAAGTGGTCATAGCCATATTACACTTAAGATAACCATATATATATATATATTACTTTTTTGTTCAGTAAATTATTAATTTCCATCTCAAAACGCAGCTCGCAAAGCAACTACCTCGCTGAAATGTTAGTTACCGGAAGGGTCTTGGTTAGGTGCGCTATAATAATGGAAGCCTGATTAAACACAGGCTTAATTGTACACGTAGGAAAAGCGAATGAACCTGCAATTAATGTGCAAACAGCATACGCTGAATAAACCCATAGAACAAGACAGAACAAATTCATAAATGGAATTAAATTGCTTTCAAGCCGCCGCGACGTGCTGCTAAAGCGTTGGAGTAGAAACTCCGCTATTATGCTAATTGCGCTCCTATTACTCCCATTCCTGTGCTTTCTGCACGTGGCAGTGCTTTCCTGAAAATCCGTATATCACAATAAGCTTATAGTAAAGAACAATTTGCAAGTTAAAACTATAAGGGGATTTTGCAGTTGACAATGAGTCAACTTATCAGGTATAACACCTGGTACCGCCTTGCATGCGGGTTTTGTCTGAAAGTAAAAAGGTTCGTTACGCTCACGGGCGTTTTATGAATCACCTTCAGGGAAAATGTCAATAAAGCGGCAGGAAATTACCCTACGCTGTTACCCCTGCAATTTTAAAAAGCTATATCTATATAGAAAATGTTTGTTCATTTTCCTTTGAATTTAATTTATATTTCAGCTAAGGGTCTGCAATTAACTGTCTCTGTCGCGTATTACTGTTTTTAGTATATGGAACAGTTGTAGCTAACAAAATATTTAATTAAAATGTATCAGTAGAAGTAACAAATTCTTCGTCATACAAGATGCTCTGAATGAAATATTTAATTAAATGCAAATGTTAAACTATTAATCTATATTATACATCATATGTATCAGCCTAAAGAAGAATGTTATTAAAGAGTTGTGGTTAAATACCTACGCCATTCAAGAAAAACCGAAAAAAATAAGCAAAAATTGAACAATAGACCCCGTTAAAAATATAATAAATGACAAAGAAGCCATTAAATCTCTTCTTTGTTAAAGATATTTAGAATGCAACAACTCTAGAACAGGCCAGTACAAATAGAATCACCGAAGGGAATAACAACGCATAAAATAAGGAAAATATAGACACTCAGGGACATATTGTAACAGACCATCACTCTGTACTAAATGTGGTAAAACACACAATGCAGTAGTTTGCAAAACAGCAAAAACTCTCCTGCAAGATATATTTTATATGATTGCATTCACCTAAACAACTATAGATATTATCAGTTTTATCACAGTCAAATAATATCAACCATATACTATATAGTCAACACAGATAATCTCCAAAAAGCTACAATAACTCAAGTAAGTTGTACACAATACCTTCAACAACAACAACAACAAACTAGGGGCTATAAAGACGTAACTAAAACTAATATCCAGAAATCAACAGTAAATATCGTTTTAAACAAATTCCTAGAAGAATTCAAAGCTATATTATAACAATTAATCTAGCAGAACAACTTGGGTTTAAACATACTCATCACACTTATAAGCAAAATTCAATAATGTAATCAATATAGCAGAATGAAATAACCATAGACTTTCACAGCGCAAAAAAAGTTGAATCATTTTTACATCACAATTAAATAAAATCCTACTAGTAAGTAAAACTTCTTTTGCAGATAAAACATCCCATACACATTATGCTGGTGGAGAATTTAACATTGAGCATACCTTATTTAGTTCATGTCTTACAACAACAAAACGTCAGAAACTAGTTAGCCTAAAACATAACCTACTGGTCGTCATAGAACTGTTCTTCGACATTAATGGCATTTTCTCCAGTATAGTGAAGTCATCCCAAACTATGACCTCTTTTCTGATTGCAACAATTAGTAGTTTAATCATCCACAAAATACCTTTTCTTAGATTGCACAATAAAAAACAAACTGGAAATATTGCAACAAATTTCAAGAAGCTATCAACTTGCGCGTAAGTGTTGAAAACCCAACTAAATAAATAAAGCAGCAGCAAAGTTAAATACTATTCTTAAGAAAGCAGCACATCATGCTATACGTGCACTAAATACAAAAAACAAGACCTTCATTATCTAGTTTTGATAAAAACTATGCCAAGGTGACCCAACACATGCATCTGTAGGCAAAATTATATTCGACACGTAAAACAATAAATTAAAATCAAAAATGCAAAAAACCACTAATTTCAACCCCCATGATAACTCGATATGGAAACTTATTAAGAATTCAAAAGAAGTGAAGTTAAGCACCTCCTATTTGCAACAAAATAGGACTTAACTGTAAGTGAGTAAAAAATCAACAAAGAAAAAGCAGTATTATTTGAAAAATAGCTCTCTAAAACCTAATAATAACAATCTAGATGACGAAATAGAAAGGGATTTGTTTACCACTCCCTCAGTCTTACACAAAAGCAATAGTAAAAAAATACTTAAACTTAAAAAAAAATTACCCCAAAATGTACTTCAAAAAACTGATAAAAAATAATGCAATGCTTTATTACGTATATATTTAATGCTGTTGTAAGACACACCTAAAACCTAAATCGCTAAAAACAGCAGAAATAATATTTTCAAACCAGGCAAAACTTAACAACAAAACACTTAATGTTTATTGCCACGGATCTCTAGAATTCAATAAAACCAAATCTATTCAAAAACATTTATCTTCAGAAGAAAGAAACACCTTTTAATATAGTCAAACAACATATAAGTACCACAATTTTTAAATATGAAGTATCTAAAAATTCGCGAAAAGGACATGCAACAAAGAAACGCAAACCACTAGACTTAAAAATTGCAAATTTATACTGGAGTATTGGAAGAGAATCTTCTCTACAAGACCAATATAAATATATTTGCGTTTAAACGTAGCAATTATCAAAAAACGTTAATCCAAAATACTTTGGATGAGAACAATATACTATGGTTCTCAATCAGATCTTGTGCGAAGATTTAGAAATTATGTTAAAGACGCCACTCAAAAACAAAGTGTGAAATTTTGACAAACGTAAAAACCACACAAACGCACTAGTCCTTATACTGTTCGAACTCCCAGTTGGAAAGAGACATCAAGGGAACTGACCAGCAGACCTGAAAAATGGTTAAAGAGGATTTGTGGTTGAAGAAGGCCTCATCAACACAACTGAGAGCACCATTGTTTTTACGCAATCAAAATAGCCTACAGAGTTTTGATATAATCTAAGTGCTAATAAAGAATTCCAAAAACATCCAGACTAAAGTGTTCGTCATACCTATACCAAAAAACTAAATACGCCTTAAACCCTATGAAATGTAAGAGACCTATAACCTTACTCAAATACAGATGAAAATACGGATGCAAAAAAAGATGTACACAAAGGGTGGTTTTTCAAAGAGCGTCTACTCTGAAAAGGAGATTCACTATCGAGCAATTTGTAAATAAGTAAAATATCTCGTATGGCTAATGAAGAGGTCATACGAGTGTCTATTTGGTCACAAAACAGTAAAGTTCTGTTCAAATTGTAATATAGGCTGTAGTAACAACCAGACGTTATCTTAGATCATGATGTCAAAAATACGCAACTGTTTATGTAAAAAAGTATTGAAAGCTGCATTTAAATTTTGGCTTGTAAATATTTCAACAAGACTCAACACCATTAAAAAAAACGTGCGTAAATCAAGATTAACTTAAAAACCACGTACCGCATTTTATTTCGATGCATCAAATCCATCTATTATTCTTTAGTAGAAATGTAGACAATTTTTTTAATCTGTAGGTGTGAGTGTCTATCATTTCATTCCACATACCCTGTAATTTTATAGATCTTATACACTCCTTCAGCTGGGATGCTTAATATATATTTGTTCACCTGTCTTCCATAACACAACTACATCCGTTGTGGTGACTTCAACTGGGCATCCAGGGAGAGCAACATTTATTTTGATTTTTTTAGAAATAAATTTGTTAATTTTTTGTGAGAATAATCTGATGGTGACATTTGCAAATAAATTTGAGCAGGGTGATAAAGAAATTTGGTATGGTGTAAATTTGGCTTAATAAATTGGGAAAGCGTATCCGGTGCATGAGGTCAAAAAGCACCTAATGGATAAAAAGAAGAGAGCTTTTGTTTCGAAATCGATCATAGAGAGGTTTGTTAAGACGGGTGAAAGTGGGGTAACCACAGAAACACCGTTTGGTGTTAGAATTTTTTCTAAGGTAAAGTAAACATTGGAAGACAATAATTAATTAAGAAGTCGATATTATTATTTAAATTATAAGTTGATGTTAATAAATGCAACCTTTAGGAACTAGGATACTGGTAAACAAATAAACGACATCAAAACTGATCATAATGTTGCCTTCACATATCGGAGACTTTTTTCACAAGATGTTAAAAGATATTGGTGAAGTACTTAGTTAAGTTATGAGTGGAAAACAGAATATATAACTATATAAATTTTTTAAAAGCACCAAGCTTCGTGCAGAAATAGGGCATAAAATCAATTTTTTCCATTCTTAAACAGTTGCCAAACATTTCCCACAAAAGATGATAATCAAGACCTACTTACCTTTTAGAAACCTCTAATTATGACTATCCATTAATTTAACAATTCTAAACCAACAAACTTTCTCCAGCTCGGTGCATCTCCTGCCAAACTTTCACTTCCAAACCAATAAATAGCAAGGCAGAGCATATAAATGCCCAGTCTTCTTGAAAAACTCATAGTTCTCCTTAAGGAGCAAGTACATCGAGACCCTCAATAAAGCGCTAAATTCTCTTGAAGGTGGTGTCTAAGTAGATGCCGTCCAAAACTTTCTTATTAATGACGCGGTTCAACCAGTGAACTGAATTGCTCACATATATACGCGAGAGTTGAATTCGCTCAGTACGTGTATAAAAATATAGTGCCGCGCAATAGCAACAGATGGCGTTGCTGCAAAGTATAAAAGAAAAGATAGCGAAGCATTTATGCAGTGTTGCGAAGGACAAATATGAAAACTGTGGAAACAGGCAACATTGAGCATCGATGGGCAAAATATTTTTTTGAGGATCAGGGACTGCCTCGAATATCCATGCAAGGTTAGTAGCCGTGTATAAAAACGCAGCACCAAGTTGCAGCCGAATATTAAAATTGAAAGGCAACAAAAAGTATACTGAGAAAAGCAATAACAACGGACGTCCAGCAAATGCGCGCAATTCTGGTAGATTCGACAAGTTTCTCATGGAACTTTGTATAGCATCGACTGAATGATGATACACACTATTATCACATAATGTGTTTCCCATACCTTGGACGTTCAACGGAAGCTTGTGCAGGAGTCCTAATAGGTGCTACAGAATCTACCACAAGATGCCTCCAATAAAACGACAGTTATGGAATAGCCACACATTGAAAGCTCTGGCCCCAAGAAGCCACGTTAGGAGTGGTTTATTCAAAAACAAATGGCAACTATCTCTTAAAATTAAGAAGAAATTCTGATGATGGAGTGGTTGAATCTTTCTGAGAGCATTATCAGTAAACAGTATTATGAGTCACTTCATTGGTGTATTTAAAAAAAATACACACCGTTGCTACCCTGTAGGCTCTCTGGTATTTAGTGGGTTTTGGGTCGAGAGACAATATTAAAGAGGCTGTAGGTGGTAAGAAATTTTTTCCAACGGCGAGCTTCAGTCGGTTATTGAAAGTGTATCGTGCTACATCCAAAAAATTGCAGCAGCTACGTAAATATTGCTGAAATGATGGCAAAAGTGCATAAAAGTTGAAAAACAATACCACTAATGAAATGTTTACTCACTTCTTCCAAATAAAAGGTTAGAGAAAAGATCGCCTCAAGTCACAATTAAATTAATCAATTTTCTTCTCTACTTTTTCTACTTCTGTTGTAGTAAGTCAAGACAAAAATTTGTTGTCAAATACTTGGTTAGTCCGGGATCCTACAGTATGAGTACGTCTATTGCTTCAAGTTACGAAAGTCCAAAGGCTAGATACCTTTCAGGCTTTTTATTTAATCAAACTGAAAAGTGTTCAAAGCGTTCAAATATTTTTTTGTTAGTTCTTGTAATGTTAGAGAAGAGTGAGTCTAAAAAGGAGTCTTATATGGATGGTTTCTTGAAGTATTTTGTTGGTTTTCTTAAAACCTTCTGCATAAAAATCCATTTTATTCAAATTTTAAATGAATAGAAAGAGCCTTGGGATGATAATGTGTGCAGTGCTTCAAAATGCATGACTACTGTATAATAAGCTCAAAACCATGCTCCAGTTTTCCCACACTTCTTGCATCTATATGAAATCACTTTGTACGCATTTAGCATAAAACTATTCAGAGTAAGTATCATTCAATCATAAAAAGCTTGTTATCAAACAGATAGCACAAGCAGCAGACCTAAAAATGGTTGTGTGGTTTATCATAGTATAAATAAAAAAAGTTTATCACGTAGTATAAATGCTTTCAAACCAAATTGCAGACTCAATATAATGGAGCTGTGTATAAACAAAACCATCAATACTGGGGTAAAGAAAACCCACAAATTATTCACGAGATACCATTACATGAGACAAAAGTAACTGTATTGTGTAGTATTTCTTCATTAAAAACTAACGTAGAATGAAATAGAATTATAACAGTTGATACTTTGATATAGAACACTATAAGAAAGAACAGAGAGTAATTATTGTTAAAACGCATTGCAAATTCGGCGAAAATTTTGAGGAGGCGGTACGAAAACTACATGGTATTTGTACTCAAAATAGTGCACCAGAAGAATCAACTGTATGAAGATTAATTAAAAAATTTGATGAAACTGGATAGGTAATGGATGCAAGGCCTCGTGAATATTAGTCTGAAGTAAGGCCCCGAAAAATATGACCATAGTTAGTCAGTGTCACTACAAATCCAAAAAACATCGACTCGGTGTAATTCACAACAGCGACCTACACTTTTATGCACATAAAATTCAAATTACACAAGACCTTAAGCTTGGTGGCCATTTTTATCGTCCAGAATAGGTCAAATGGTGGTTAGGACATCATGGATTCTTAGTTTGGTTAAAAAATTATTGTTGGCGATGCGACGCATTTCCAACTCGATGGGTTTGCAAACAAATTAAATTGTTGCATTTGGGGATTGGAAAATTTTTGACTAACTTCTTCAAAAATGATGCTGGAATTACTGTAACTGTGAATTGGAATCGTTATCAATACATGATAACACAATTTGCTTGGCATCTACTGGGTATCGTAGATCTAGAGCAAATGTAGTTCTAGCAAGGTGGCGTCAACTGTCATGCAGCTCTAGCAACAGTCGATTTATTACACCTACAATAACGACATCAACTGGTCAACAAAATCTCGTGGTCTTGTGTGCGACTTCCTTTTATAGAATTATCTGAAATCGACGATCTACGCCAACATTCCACAAACAGATGACAACCTCAAGAATGAAATTGATAAGAACATGTAAGAAATTGTATATTTATATTTCATATATTATCATCATACCATAAAATGAACTCAAAAACCATTTTATTTAAAATTAAAATTTGGTTTTCAATTTAGGGCCTCTTAAAGTTGGGAGAACATCTCAAAATATGATTAAACAAAGTTAAACAATGCATCAGTGTAGTGAAGGAAAGACTTGTAATTGATTGCAACGAATTACACCCGAGAACAGACCGATTTCCCCGTCACAACTTCCTCAACAACGGTGTCGCTCGGCGGCACTAAACCAGATCTACTTATCGGTTTGCGGTCGAAGATATCGAATCGATTGTAAGATTATCGAGTGGCACCGAAGCCTCTTGCGGCAACGAAATCGAAGCCATTTCCTGTAAACGCCTGAAACTCGATATATGCTAATGCATTACACCGGCCGATCCAGCGTGAATTGTGCTGGAGTTTGCCTCGTTTCGAAGTGTGTCAATAGCATGAACACTCTTATTAGCGGCGCGCAAGTTTGCAATTTTGCCCGAAAATGTCCAGTTGCACTTTCACCTTCTGCAGTGAGGTAACCCGCTGGTTTTTAAATTTAGCCAATATTTATGCAGAAGGACGTCCGGTAAGTCACCCTACGTTGGTTGCGTAAACAAATAAAGCGTTTTGCCATTGACCTTCCGTTATAGTCGGTGCTGCACATAATGAGTCATTTGTCGGTGCGTCCGACGTATGCACGGCACATGCTAATTATCAGCGTTTCCTAAAAGTCGGCAAGCGTGCGGTGAAACGACAAGATTCTTTGTACTTAAATCTGACAGTTTAGTATGTTGAAAAACGTTGAAGAATAAAATATGAAGGCAGCACCAATTTGTATGTTGCCTTAAAGACATGTCTCGTTTGTTCGCCTTTCTTTGGTGATTGCGTACCAGGTAAGAAGAGTATTTTAGTAAATTAATCGTTGCATTTTGTAAGCAGTTTGTAATAAATAGACATCGCAACATTTTTGGGGGGAGACTGGTCAAAAATTTTCAAAAAATTTTTATAGCTGGACCAAGCGGATTTGCGATTAACATAAAGGATCCAAATTTCTTCGCCAGTAACTAATTAAAAAAAAGGCTTTTTTTGCTAAACAAGTAAATCACAAATAGAAATGCAGTCAAGAAGGTTGTTCCCTGTCAATTCATGCGGAATTCAGATTACGAGTTCTATGAGGTGATTGCGTACTGTTGTTCAGAAAATGTTTAATTCACGAACGTTATGTTGCGGATTTTTGCCATGGTTTCGACAAAATTCTGCGGTCTTCACCTTCCAAATTGGAATTACCAGCTCGTAACTCCCCAATCCATCGAAATACAAAAGAACCGTCGTTCCACTCGCCGAGACTCTTGAGGTAGGACTGGATACCAAAGATAACAACTCCAACACTAGTCTAGATCATGCATACAGCTAAATCTAAAACTTTACTGAAACTTAAAACCGGTCGAACTTAATGGCGACGAACTTGGCCAGCTTACCCATAGTAAAAGCTAAAACAACACTGAAAAGGAAAGGAAGGGAAAGGTAGAAATAGATGTTGAATGAAACATGAAATATAATAAGGGGTAAAAAAGAATTAAAACAGAAATAAACACCACTAATAATAAAGAGAATAAGAAATAGAAGTATCAGAAATTCACAAAAAAGGACAAAAAATCTGGGCCAACACATTCACATTACAAGCCGAAGATGCTACAAGAACACATAATATAAGAGGATTACATCAGAAACCAAACTCACTTTAATAAGATCAAGATCAGGGGAACCAATTTCATCCTTGGAGCGGCAAATAAAACGTTGAAAAAATATAAAGACGATATACAACCACAAACAAAGAACATACCAACTAATACTAATTTACCCACCAAAAAAAAAATAAAAAAAAATTAAGAAACAATACGTAAACTCAAAACTGTTAATTTACCTAGTGAACTCTCTTAAGCAGACTCCATAACCTCTTCTAAACCGGTCCACCCTTTTATTCTATAAATTGGGGAATTAGACATTATTTCGTAGAAATAAACTGTCAGGCATATAGTTCTCAGAACAAAAGATTATTAAATTAATTCAAAAACTCTATAGAAGAACCCCCTCCACAGTAACTTTCAAAGATATGACTAGTTATAAATATCAAAACGGAACTACAGCATGGCTGAGTTTTGTCGGCGATTTTTAATATCTTACTATATATAGTTTTGAAAAGGCATGCAGCAGAATACGATGGAAACTACAGTCCTTTCTGATAGATCTTGACTACTACAAGTTTGGTACCGCACCAACTGCATTAATCAACAGCCTTAAAAATAAATGTCAGTAAAATAAAGTCTATCAGAATTAATGCCACAAATCTGAACCATTTCTCAGTTGATCATCGTATAAATGAAGATGTTGAAAAATGTATCTATCTAGGCAGCATCATAATCAGAGATGGAGGTGTCAGCACTGATGTTGAAAACAGAAGTAAAGAAGTCAGCAAGTCCTTGAGCAATTGGAATCTATCCGGACCTCAAGACAGTTAGCAACCATACTGAAGCTAGGAATACATAATTCTAGTGTAGTCTGTTTTTATTTAAAAAAGCGCATCAAATTTTATAAATTTTAATGCAATCTAAGGTGAGTATCTGTCATGATGCTACTGACATCAGAAAAAATTCCACAGCGTGTCCTTAATACTCCGTAAATCAGAAAGTGTTTTGAACACTTTGGAACTCACAACATCTGTTAAGTAACACCAAGAGAAAAATCTATTACTTTTAAATTAGCATTTATTAAGAGAGAAGAAGGTAATTAATCAAACGCTTCCTCTTGATTTCTCGTTCGAGAAATCATCTGTATGTCTTCAAATAGAGGTGTGCTAATCCACCCTTGAAAGCAAAGTTTCCTAAAAGATAACATATGGGAAAAACAGCTAAGATAGAAGATAAATTGCAGAGAGATCAATGTTAGGGTGGTAATTTGTCCTGATTTTCTTTTCAGCTCTAGTAATGATGTTAGGGCAAAAGAAGAAAGATCTAACATTTTGATTTATGACAATTTTACATCACACATCGACCTTGGGGCTGTCGAAAATATGTTGTATTTCCTACTCTAAAGCAAGAAAAAGTAACGATTTGCAACACCATGAGTGAAGATGTGAAGGTGATGTTCGACCTCAGCTAGCTAGTGTAATATAAACATCATAAAATTTATCTTTCGAACTTTATCGTGAGTCTCGTTGTGCTTTACCAGTTTCTTTAACAAAACGTGCGATTGAGATCTTGCCCGAATGAGCTTCATCGTTTTTACGTTGTCGATTTAGCTTTTAAAGCCGTAACTGACTTGCTCCGATGAGCTTGTGGTTAAAAAGTAATACTACAACCTTATTATTGTTTAAAAACTTTAAGTATCAGTTAAGGGCTCAAAAATTTCCTAGCTCCAATTACCTACATAACCAAGATTGCGTTAATTAATACACAAGTGGGGCTCGCGTACAACGCCGTTCGTGCGGAACCAGATAATGGATTTGCGGTTGTGCCGTTCAATTATTCCCAGGAAAACTAAAGCCCGGAGCTTTTCCAACGCGTCTCGATTCCCGACATCAGAGACGGATTTCACATGGTTATCTGCCTCTTTACGCTCCATCGTCTTAGTCCACTTATCGACTTACTTTCTCCTTGGGTTTTCACGGCAATTGATCTTATGGGAGCAAGAATAATGAGCCGCAGAACCGCTGGAGCCAATAAGTGCGGAGCGGCTCTGCCGCAACACAGGGAAGCGAGATCGAGATCGGGGAAGTCTCAGGGAAGATGGACCCGTTACGTCCAAGTGCACTTTTTGCGGCGATGCATTTCTTGGTCGGGTACTCCGCGTGCTGTTATGAATGCCGCAATCAAACTTCTGTGCCGTTCAGACAGGAAAATTGGTATTCAGAGAAGGCACTTTGGTATGCATCAGTGCTCTACCGCACATGAGTATTGTTATTTTGGTACAATACTTTGATTTAACAAATAAAGTGAGAGAATGCAACTCTTGCGCGTTGGTAAGCATCAAAGATAGGTTTTAGGAGATTAGCGATTATTGGGTTTTCCTTTAGGGCCTTTCTTTCTCTTTTTCATTTGGATGCCATATTGACGTATGCCATTTGAGAAAATGTTATTGTATAGTACGGAACAACGTACACAAATTGTCCAAATTGTAAAAATATTTTTCATAAATTACGCGATATAGCCAATTTTTTATGGCCTGAATTGAATAATATTCATATTGAAAATATGTGGTTCCAAGAGGTTGGTGTTACATCTCATGCAGCTAGAGAACAATGGATTTAGTGAGTTGTAAATTTTCTGGACGTGTTATCTCAAAAAATGGTACTGTGATTTAACACCTCCAAATTATTTTTTTGGGGAATACGTTAAAACTTCAGTTTACTTGAATAATTCACAAACCTACTGATGCTTTGGAAGCAGAAGAACTGGTGTCATTTGTAAGCTTCAGCTAGATTTATGTGCAAAAGTAATCGAAAATTTTAACAAAGAATGAGAGTAACAGGAAGTGGTCAATCTGCTAATGTAAAAATTATTTTGGCGTATCCTTTATAAGGTTTGAAGCAGTAATTGGAAGATTATAAGGCATAAAAATATTTTTTTAGTTCCAAACACACCAAGCCTCTATTTCAATTATAGGTGTATAAATAAGTTCTCAGCTTTTTTCTACAAAATTAAAGTTTTATTTAAAAACAAACAAAAAAAGCTTAAGTATCACAGTATTCTCCGTCGGCATCGATGACCTTTTGCCATCTTTCGGGTAGCTTGCGAATTCCCTGGTGATAGAAGCTCACCGGCTTCGAGACAATAAAGTTATCGATGCATTTTCGGACTTCTTCTTCTGTTTGGAAGTACGTATCAGCCAAGTGATGCTGCAACGACCGGAATAAATGATAATCGGAAGGGGCCATGTCTGAGCTATACGCCGCATGTGGGAGAAGTTTCCAGCCTAACGCGTCTGCAGCTCATCCGTGTCAAATGTTTGAGGGCGTCCAGCGCGTGGTTGATCTTTAAGACTAAACTCTTATCCGCGAAATCTTTGATACCACTTTTTGCACTTTGCATGACTTACAGCATTCTCACCATATGCAGCACAAACCATTTCGGTGGCTTCAGCAGCGTCTTTTTTTAAGATGAAACGCGAAGTGGATAGAAAATCGAATATGCTCTTTTGTGATTGCCATCGTGAACACAGCTGATTATTGAGGTTATGTGCATCAAACGCCAAATCGCATGATATTTCGAAAGACCAAATGTCATTGCTTTAAAACCGCAAAAGGGCAGACTAATACGTTACATGTAAACGGTGATTTGCGTCCTGTGAAATCTAAAGCCGAGAACTTATTTATACACCTATATATAATTTTTTAAACTTTTTGCAGTAATACATTAAATAAAAATCTTCTAAACCACTTTAATCCAACAGGGTCTTCAGTATGTCGCAAAAAAGAATTTATTATTACCATGGTAAAATTTTTCAGCCAATTTTACACTTTAGATCAACACTGAATATAGCGTCAGCTAAAACCAGCTATTCAACTGAAGAAAGGGTCTTCATTGCGGTCGCCTTTTATGAGAGGGGTCGAAGTGTTAGTGGAGCGCTAACTGCCTTCAAGGCCAAGTTTGATAAGTACACTATTTTCTCTGTCTCTATAATAGCAAAGTAAAATGTACCATAATAAAATTTGCTCTGTAATTAAATTATCTATTTTACCATGTTATAATAGGCTGATTGGAATGTTTGAGAAGACCGAAAGTGTACTAGATGACAATTCGTCAAGAACGTTTGTGACCACTCCCAAGACTTTAGAACAAGCTAGGGAGCTTTATAAACAAGAGCCCACAACTTCGGTCTCTAAAGGCGCAGCTCAACTCAGTATGAGTGTGGGCTCCATGCACATTCAATTGCCTACGCCTCTGACCAAGGTCAATATTGGCAAAAGATCCACTTTTGTAAAAGCGATCATGGAGATGGTTTGGACCAAAAAGTTGGATGAGGCCTATTTTTAACTAGATTACTGCGTCAACAAACAAAATTATGGACATTGGGGTACCTAAAACCCACATTTGACCGAAGTTCGTCGATTGCATCCAGAAAAAGTTACTGTATGGTGTGCAATTTCCCACTACGGAATTGTCAGCCCACTATTTCTAACAAAATATGTGAATGAAGAAATTTATCGCACAGAAGTTTTCGAGAAATTCATTCTAATTGTAAGAGACAAAAGACAAGTCAACCAATACTGGTTTCAAAAAGACTTTGGTCATCTTTGACATACTAGAAGTCTTTGGAAAGAGGATCATAAGTCTGGGCGTCCCCCGTATGATAGAAGGTGGCATTGAGTGGACCATAAATTCCCCCGATGTAAACCCATGTGATTTCTTTTTATGGGGTTATCCTAAGGATAGGGTTTATTAGAATAAGTCCTGGTCTATCGACAAACTCAAGAATCGCATCACAGAAGAGGTTGTGGCCATTGCTGAGGACATTAGAAAAGCTACAATTGAGAGTTTCAGGAAAAGGGTTGAAATAATTAGTAGGGCGAAAATATATCTCCTATTATTTAAATGTATGCTCCTTCATCACATGAAGTTGAAGCGATTTTTTACAATGTAATTTTTTTAATAACTAAAAACTATACAATAGCCAAAATTATTGGCAACTATACATTTGTTAAGCTTTTTCACTAGAATTTCTTAACCAAAAGACAACCTATGCTTTGCTGGATAGACACTATACAAAATGATATGGAGCTAATCTAGTGGTAGGTCACTTCCAATATATAAATTTTCTGAAATATGCGCATGCCATCTACGTTACATATTTTTAACTACAAAGCATATTAGCGCCATCTTTTGAATCGTGTCGATGGTCAAGGTTATTCATCATTGTTGTTACAGATAATTTTCGGGGGTTGAGCAACCATCTGTATACTTTCTATCAATATCAAAGGTATATGTGCGGCCAAATGCTTTTGGCTGAATGAGGGTTATTGTCATATTTTTTTATGTAGTGTATATTATACTTGTTTAATTATTTTTAGAATGTTGCGTCAATATAATTTTTATATCAAAAATTTTAGGTGTGTTCTATAGAAAAATTTACCAAGAAAGATCTCCATTCGTACTGAATTTATCCAGTATTTTAATATCCACCGAAACATGCTGAAGAACAGACTGATAAAGAAACAAATCAAGAATTAAAAGATAAACTGTATTTACCGAGGGTGACTTGTGTTTCCAAACATTTCCATGATATCTTCATACAGTTTATCCGTATATATGTATTTTAGAATTAACATTGATTGTGAAATGTTACTTAGCAAGAAGGAAAAATTTAAAGGCAATCTTTTTGGGTTGAGCATCCAAGAATATTCATACTCCGTCAGACTATCTTTGAGAAGAGGCTAAAGTCTTATCTTCTTCAAGTTAACTTTGTTAATAGATATATAAGCTTGATTGTTCTCTACTATTAAAGACTTTTGTAGTCCATATACGCACGCCAACGCTAAACAAGTTTCTTAATCTCATTTGAGAAAAAATCAGGTTCAAGAGAACTATCAACATTTCTAAAAATCAAGTTATCTACAAACATTTTATGCTGTTCACTCGTGGTTATTTAGGGTCGAACACATCAAGTCCGACTGTGAATAAATTTCTATGGTTGTATTTTTTCTTTCACACCCACCGTCTAACATTACTGACATCCATTCAAGCGTTGCCGTAGTCAGAATCCATAAATTCAAAGAGCGTAGAGCCATCAGCTTTGACCAAATACCCGTATCACTTTTTTTGGTTACTACAGTAGGGCCACCTATAGTATTGTTGAATGTCTAGGTAGTCAATGAGTTAGACTAATTAGCACTACTACCATATCATCAGCTACAAAGTAAAAGTTTTAAATTACCTTTGTATGTCTAATAGATAGTCTCCTTATTAGAATAAGATTCAATAATCTACAGAAATTACAAAATTTGTCGAAATTAAACACGTCCATCATAATGTGTGGTAATACTAGAGGGGAGATAGCTCTGGCTGATAACTACAGTATATAAAGTCAAAAATCTATTTCCATTTTTTTGTAGATTTTTAATAAAAAAAAACTATTATTGGCATCAATGTCGATTTACATGTCGACATAGAAATTACTGAATGTCAAAAAATGAGATTCAATTTATAGTCTTACCCCAAAGGCCGTGCTCGATGTAATATACTTTGGTACTTCATACAAGAAAGAAGCAAGTTTGCAATGACCACATCACGTTACTTCCAAAAGAAAAAAACATCTAGAATTGCTGAAAGAATTGCAAAGAAAAATATAGTTTTTGAAACGCAGAAATTTTAGATAAAAATGCAAGTCGTTGAGTCTCTGGCCATTGCTAAGTACTTGATCAGAAACTGATTTATTGAAAATCTGAGTTTAAGCTGACAAAGAATAATACTACAAGGCAAAAAATAGAATATCATATTTATGCAAAAAAAGTGGTACAGTTCAAAAGTTTCCGTGAGTATCAGTGTGGCGTAAAGTTTCGTGAAAAAATTGCCACAGTTAGTCAACAATCGTACATTTTGAAAAGCTTCCTTCAACGACTACTCACTAAAAATCTACAACTTCAAATGTACAAAATTCAAATAATATAAGAACACGTTTTCTCATCGACAATTAGTTGAGTGGTTTTTGGGGCGTTACTGATGAAAAGTAGGTGCACTCTTTGATGTGGATTTTGGCAAATAACGTAATAGACTCGTACCTGATTAAAGATGATGCAAATACTATAATTGTTAATGGCGATTGTTACTCTTTCATAGTAAAGTAGAAAACATGAATCTGGAGCAAATGTGGCTTTAGCAGAGAGCTGTCACCTGCCATACAGCTCGAGCAATAGACGACTTACTACTCTAACAATTTTATATTCGATTAATTTCACAAAAACTCGACATCACCTATGCGGTACTACTCAGTTCCTGTCGAGGTTTACAGGGTTACCCACAATTCAAAGTCTTCCCAGCAATCCACGAGCACTTGAAGACCCTAAGAACGAAATAGAACCTGTCATCGATAAAATTCATCTGAACATGTGCGAAATTGTAATCAAAAATGAAAAAAATCTGTTAGACTTATTTAAATTATTAAAAATCCAACCAAAAGCAATCCAATTGTCGTTTTACTTAAAATTTAAATCCGTCTTTCAATTTGGACCTGCCTTTTTTTTTATTTTCTTTAAGGCTATAAGAAACAGTTCATGTAAACGCAGATTTTTACTTTACCATACAAAAACTATTCTGACATTGATGTGGACTTCACTGGCGAAATTGGAGTACCCTAACCTCTTTTGATATAATCTTACGTTAAATATAGGCCGTTTCCGTGCCGCCTTATGAATGAATTAGTATTTTCAAGTGATTGTGACAGCCTCCTCTGTCAACGTTGTGTAGTTCCTGAGTGCCGTGGGTCATGTGCTCCTGGATTATTGGGATGTCCGCGTCTCACTAGCGCTAAAGACGGACCGTACAGCCCTATTCTATATGGCCTTAGTCCCAAACTAGAGTGATATTCATCATGATAGGGCGGATGATTGTTGGTGGTAGTCGGTTCTTTGGGTAAAGAAAGGAACCAACAGCTCTTTTAGCTGTTCACACCCTGTTCCCCAAATCAGTTTCCAATCCAAAGCTACTCCAAAGTAAATAGTTGCCTTCTTTGGAAGATCCTAAAATTTGACAGGTCAACTCGCTAATAAAATGATCTTCTAGTGGAAAACAGGACCACCGAGCTCTTCTCTGGACTGACGCCCATTCTCTATCGTTCGTATCGGTCTTCCAGAAGGTCCAGTTCCTCTTTCAGCTGTCTTGTAACAAAAAAATATACTAGGTTTGGGCCAGTATAGTGGAGGCCATCGTCAGAATGTTCCGAACGATTGAAGAGTGTGAGAGGCAGGATGAGCTCACGAAGAACCGGACAGCTGCGGGATTGTGGTAGAAACCATCTTGTACACCAAACCATCGTGACGCATCTTGCCGAAGGCCTTAGTCACGTCAAGAAAGACTACATCTGTGGTTTGCTTCTTGGTATAGAATAAGTTGGAGGTCTTTGACAGATGTCCTTAAGCCTGTGTTGACCACTTGCTCTACAAGTTTCTGCATGGTCCGACACTAGACTAAAGCTGGTAGTTTTGGGGAAGATCTCCCGAAGAAGATTTTCCAGGCTTGGGAAGCATAATGACGTCCATCTCCTTTCAAGAGTTCAAGAAGTGGAGGAGGCAGAAGACTATTTATTCTTAAAGAACATCTGGTATTTACACAGCTTTACTTTTAACGTATTATTTGTCATTTAGGTCTTGTTTTCAATCATAGGGTGGTTTATTTTACGCTTCTTTAACGTCGGCAAGACGGGCTAGGACCGGGCTTGCTAACACCCGTACTCTCTTAGGAGAGCCTCTGAGGAAATAAATTTGTTGGTCATAAACTGTTAAATTTACACCATATTTTTCTAAAGAACTGTAAATAATATAATTTATAACTAAGACTATCTTCTTAAAATCTGTGTTATTGCACCGGCGGCTTGACCGCGTTGAATATTTTTTTATAATTCCATTTCGAAATCTGCTAATTGCAAGAATTAAATTTCTCTGTGGCACATCAGCTACTATGCAAGGTGTTTAAAATCTGGACATAATTTCGTGATCATCGACACGAAAACCAAGGTTGCGTGCTTTATTACAGCTTTCGACCCAACAATTGCACGTACCGTAGTCGCAGCGCGACCTAGTTCATACGTTAATTTCGAGCCGTGCTTCTCTGTTAAATTTTAATTTAAACAAATTAAGTCAGTTAGTTACGTTTTGGTTTACTTTTAATACGATGCTCAAAATCATTCACAATATCATAGAATTACTGCGACCGCTAAGAATTTTTCAAAAAAGCTATTATCTCTTCATCGCGGTAATGTTCTTTAATTTTGGGAACCGGTGAAAGTCTTTTAATAATAAGTTTGCGAAAGGAAATGTTTGTTTTAAACTTAAAAACACATATGAGACATATTGGATAGCTTCAAACATGCACTACAGCCAACAAAATGACCTCTAAGTGTTCGTATGCAGGTGGTATTTGGAGTTTATAAATATAATTTTAGTCTGGGAGGCTCAAAAACTTTTTCTGTTGCAGGAAAAACCATTGCTTCTGCCAGGAAGATGCACAGGTCCGACATGTGACCCTATCATCAAATAGAAAATATTTTTTGCAACGAAATTTCATACAACCACCATCAAGTGAGACACATTTGTTCCCTTAAAAATAGAATTTGAAAAACTAAGTTGAGTGACAATAAAGTGGACTGATTGTTACACAGGGGATAATTAAACCAGCGAGAGTAATATGCTCATGTTTCAAAATTAGAAGGAAAACTTGTATTTATTATAATTGGGATATAATTTGCTATATGCATGCTCTAGAAGAATAACAAAAAATTAACGTGAGTAATTTTGACGATATTCTAAATAAAATAATTTATTTTCATCATTTTTAATACCTGTATGGACCAAACTCGGGAAGATCGCAACAAAACCTTGAATACAGTTCTTAATGGAATTTACTCTAGACGAATTAAAGACAAACAATAAAAGAATATATTAATGTGAAGACTCTTCATAAAAACAACAATACCATTAAGAGGGCTACTTAGAAAAAATACACATTGGTAATGGAACAGTGATAGAGTGTTCTAGGGGTCTTGAACGAAATAATAACAAAACTTAGAAGAATGACAAACCTTAGAATCATCCGACTGCTTATACATTTTGGTCCTTAATAAACGTGAAGAGGATGTTATGTTTACATTGAGAAAGAACTCTTTGGGTTAGTTTATGCTACACAAAAGCTTTATTTGTTCATGTTCGTACAGAACTTTCTTTGGTGTCTTTATTAAAATAATTTGTTTCAGACAACTACTCAAGTGTACTTCAACGAACGGCACTAACCAACTTGTAAGACATACTTCAGATAAGAAATGCGTATTCAGATTTGCTCTCAACGGTTTGTGAATATAGAAGAGAAAATTAAACTGCCCAAGACTGTAGCTGTAAATATTCAATTCTCAACTTGCCATAGAATCATGGAGGTCGCCCTTATCTGTTAAACTAGATACACTTTTAAATTGACTCTTATATATCAGCAAGCTCTTGGTTCATATACATAAAATAATTGCGGATAAAAAGCCATTTGGTTTTTAGAATATAATTTTTTTTTTAAATATATTATAAAACTTCTCATCCCATACTTTTCCTGCCCTTAGTCAGGCCACTGGTTTAAGCAACAGAATTTAAATAATTTTTTAAGTAAACAGAGTTTTGATTCTATTTTTCTTTGTATATTTTATTTATGAGATGAAAGCGTTCTAATACAACCATACAAGCCATAGTACTATGGCAGTCGATTGCAGCAAATGCACAAGCGCTCACCAATGCCATGTGATAAACATTCAAACACTTTCGTTATATAATGCATCTCTTGATGCTTAACAACTACACACAAATTCCTTCAGATTTGAACTTAACAACTTTCAAATATGGCACATGGATGGTTTCCGTCAATTGATGTTTTCCCCAACATTCTCCAAACTCTTTCCAACTGTTAGAAAATGATCAAAACTGATGCTGGATATATGAACACAAATTTACGAAGCTAATCTAACTGATAAAGATTTTTGCCATTTTAAAGACTTTGTCACAAATGCTACTACAAACCAATTCTCTTTTGTCTGAAGTAAGTCTTCAGTATGGTTTAGTATAATGTATAATACCACGACACCGTTATCAAATACTTGACAAACAGTGAGCGTTAAATATGTTACACCCTGCCAATATAGATATCAAGAAAGTATATTGAAGCCAATTTTGGTTCTCCAGTTTACTTTCAATTTATTTACATCACATATAAATTGACGTTATACTTGTCGATGATGCGGCTGTCTCATTGTTATATCGCGACCTTAACATATCTCGTTTTTTCTAAATCCTGCTGATCCAAGAAGCGAAGTAAGCAAAGCAAATTAGATACTTTTATATTAGTTAATTTTAAATAATATGTAGTCGTATTTGTGTCTGGATCTTCAACTACCTGCAGTGTCGTGTACTTATCCCTCTTATAGATAGTTTCAACGAGAAATATTTAAGTATTTCTTCTTTTTAACTTCGAAAATTGTTTGTTTATCTCTTAAATCGTGTATTGAGTAAAAATATGTACGACGAATAACCAGAAACAACTATAGAATAAAAAAGTATGACTTTGTAGACAAGCAATTTCTGGCACTGATAAAGATGAATTAAAATAAGCGAAATCTATTGACTACTGTTTAGTGTTCTACGGAGAGTTTCAAAATATTCAAAGCCACCATAGGTCGTCATCTTCATAAAATTGGAAATTTAAAAATAAACTTCGCATAAATTGGCAAAACGCAACAAGATGCACAGACTAGAGGTAGATCTTCTTTGATGTTCAAGCATAAAAAGAATTCTATGAACCAAATTATAAAGATACACCCATACATCTTTATCTCAAAGCCCAAGGCAGACAGCCACTATTTCTTTTTGGGAATTAGTAAAACAATTATGCAAAAGAAATTTAAATAGGCGTCTATAGACGCAGATCCATACTTCTTCACGAACATGCGAGACTTTACATAACAAAACGGACAATGCAAAAATTAATGAAATTCGCCTAAAAGTTCTCCTCAAACAAAAAGTCTTGATATTGAATTGGACTTAGATAAAGGACCTGAAAACTTGTTTTAAGCCGCGGTCAAGGTCACGGCATGGCATCGTAGAGTAAAGCTTTAAAATTAAGTATAGTGTCAATAAGTACTGAACGTAAAGCCTCGATATTTAATGAATCCAGTGTTGTTTAGGTCTCTAGTCTTACTTATCACTAATTAGTTGAACATACATGGTTATAAGAACCATAGTCAAACCTGAATCAGTCATTCAATAGCTACAGTAGTACGGTAATTGTACTTACACATAAACAGTCGGCCAAATTGAAGGCAGAATTTAAATTTCGCACCTTTTTTGTTTCGTAGTAGGCTTTGATACTTTGACGAATTTTATCTATGACTTCCAATACTAACTATGGAACGTTATTTGCAGAAACAGCAAACTGTTATTGTTAAAATTGATTGCAAATTCGGTGAAAATTTTGCAGAGACTGTAGAAAAACTTTATGGTTTTTTTGGTCAAAATGAATAAATTGGCCAAAGATTTATTGTGAAGTTTGATGAAATTGGATCAGTAGTGGATGCAAGATCTCGTGGGGGAAAGTTTCTATAAGAATATTTCCATTGGTGTCAGTGTCGTTGGAAATTAAAAAAATCGACCTAACATCAAACATAACAATTCGACATTTCTAAAGCTTTTTCCTGCAAAAACTCACTAAAAACCTGTACCTTTATATATACAACATTCAACTGACGCAATAGTTAAGCTTGCTGACTATTCTCACCGCCGACCATTAGTCATTTGGTTTTTAGAGCATCGCGGATTAGATTTTCAGTTTGGCCAAAAAATAAACTTTAGCAATAAGGCGTATTTTCAACTCAAGGGTTCATAAACAAAAAAATTGTCGCATTTTGGGTTCGTCATATCTTCCTGTAACTCATGAAAAGCAAATTCACCCTCAACGAGTCATTATTTGATCCGAATTTTAGACAGGTGTTGTGATAGGTTTATATTTTTTGAATTTGATAGTGAAAATACTAAAAATGGTAAGTTTTTCTGACACTAACCGGATAACATAGAATTGGAACATGCGCGGTTCCAGCAGCACGGCGCCACCTTCCATGCAGTCGATATCTTGGTCGCACAATTTTACAAAATGCCAACAAAAAGGTTACACGACTTTATATCACCCATTTTGTGTGGAGCTACCAAAGTTTCTGCCAGCAATCCACAAGCCGTTGAAAAGCTCGAGAAAAATTAATGAGAACATATGCGAAATTGTAACCGAAAATTTTGCAGCCAAAACCGAAGTGACCGTTTGTCATACACAAATTTCCAAATTGAATAAAGATTATCTACTTTAATACTCAAAAAAAATTCAAAAGTCAATTTGTGGCATCCTTTAGATCATAAGATTTAGGTTTAAATTACCGATCCACAAATCCACAGATAAATATAAAAATAAGCTGGATAAAATAGAGCTAATGCTCCAGAACCTAACAATGAAATAATAGAAGAGCGAAACAAAGTGTTAAATAAATTAAAACAAAAAACGAAAGTAAAGAACGAAAATATAGACATAAAAAAACTAAAATTATAAGGGAAGAGTTGCAAGAAGTAAAAGAATGGAATAACTAAAAAGAAAAAGATAACGCAAATTTATATAACCACAAACAACATGAATGATCTAAAAAAATGGAGAACTTTCTAAAACAAGATCTGAAAGTAGAAGAACAAATAAAAGTAGCTCACAAATTGAGATACGAAATGTTTGTATGTCTATTAGAATGAACAAACACACAAGACGAGGATGCAAAACAAAACAAACTAAACTAATATGAGCAAATATTTATAAACAATGATCTAACAATACAATAACGTAAAATTGAAAAAGCTACTAAAACGAAAGCAAAAGAAATTCAAGGAGACGGAAGAAAGGTAAGGGTTGTTGCAAAAATCGACGATAGAAAACAAAAAGTGCAGGTGAAATAATTAAAAAGGGCTACTAGAAGAAACCGCAGCCCTAAAATAAGACCAGAAAGAGATTAAAAAATGTTCAATGGCAAGAGTGGAAGAATGAAGACGAAACCGGCAAGAAACAAGATTATAAAACAAAATAACAAATCAAATTAGATAAAATAAGGAAGCAAGAAGGTTTGGAATATAGAATTTGGCATTGATATAGACAATAATATGAGCATTGATTACAAAATCTAATACAGAAATAGAAAATTGAAAAGGAAGAAAAGTATAATAAAAATAGAAACTTGAAACATTGAAGGAGTGAATGGCAAGAAAGACGAGCCAATTAAGGAAATGAAAATACAAAAATTCGACTATCTAGGAATAACAGAAACAAAAAAGAAAAGTAAAAGAATACAAACACTCAGAGAAGGATATATGCCTTATTGATAAGGAGTAGATAATACAGAATGAGGAGCTGGCGAAGTAGGCCTAATGGTAAATCTAGATAAAATAAAAAACATAAAAAATGAGAAATTTATGAATAAAAGGTTGTTAGTTATGAAATTAAATTAGGATGACAAACAGAGCAGTACCTTAATAGTCTATGGCCCAAATAATAACGCAAAAAGAAAAAATGAGTTTTTCCAAAAGCTACAGGCAGAAATATAATATAATCAATGGAAGAGTGAATCAAGAAATAAAAATCTATAATAGATTATTTGATAGTAAGTTCAAAAGACAGGAAATGGATCAAAGAAGTAAAAGTAAAAGTAAAACTTAGTATTGATGGAAGTTATAAAGAAAAACAAAGAACCAAAGTAAACTAAACGGAAAACATTAAAGTAACAATTAAAAACTATAAGCTAAAAAAGGAAGAACTGAAGCATATATAAGGTGCAATACAGACTAAGAAAAAAATACGCTTGCGCTAATTAAAAAATAAATGGAATTATTCCAAGGAAAATATATCAGCAGCAAATAAAAATTGTGAGACAGCCATATTAAATAATGCATACATCAAAAGAAGAGGAATAAAACGGAAAGTAAAGGAAAATAACAATAAAAAATTTACCATCACAACAAGAAGAGGACCACAAACTACATAAAATAATAAATAAGGAAATTAAACATTTAGTGAAAGAGGCTAAGAAACAATCATGGACTAAACTTAGCAAGAAAATGGGAGAACATTAAGACAAAGACTTAAAACAGTTGAAACAGAAGAAACCATTAAGATTAATATAAAGAATAAAGAAGGATATATATTATAAAGGGTGGATAATATTATAAACAGATGAAAACAACACTTCGACGAATTAACGAAAATTAACCAAGAAGAAGACGAAGAAAATTAATACATTAGGAAGACAATAACAAAAGTCATATAAAGTCAATATCTGAAGAGAAAATTACAGTAGCCATTAGCAATTTATGGCTGGGAAAAGCTGCTGGACAAGATGAGATCACATCAAAAACGTTGAAACATATGGGAGAGGAAGCAAAGGAAAATTTATTAAATAATATCTTTAAAGCGAAAAAATAGATAACAAAAAGAATACAAGGAGAGACTCGACATGGGTTTAGAAGACGTAGAGGTAGCCAAGACTTATTATTTATACTAAGATAAGTAGGAGAAAAATTAACAAGAAAAATAAAAATTCCTATTGACTTTATAGACTTAAAAAAGTCTTTGACAAGGTAAAGAGAAATTTATGTCTAGGAATATTTAAAAAAAGAAGAGTAGAAGAGGATCTAATACAAATAACCAAAGCCCCATGTAAGAATAACACACTAAAGATGTGTTCTTAACCTATTGCTATTTTTATTAGTCGTGGATGAAGCTATAAGAAAATACAAGGAAAGTTATAAAAACATAGAAATAAGATATTGGAAGATAAAAACAATACAGCAAGAAATGTTATTTGCGGACTATATGGTGACAGTGGCGAATTATAAAGAAAGGTTACAACAGTTTAAATAAATATCAAAGGATAATTAAAACGAATAAACATGAAAATAAATATAAATAAAACAAAGGCCATAGTAATGGCTAAGAATAAAAATTATAAAATAAAAATAAATGGTCAAACACCGGAAAAAATCAAAAGTTATAATTATTTGGGAACAATGATAGAATATAACAGAAAAGTAGACGAAGAGAAAAAAAGAAAAGCAGGGAAGTTATGCAATATACTAAGAACCACGTTATTCGGAAAAAAGAGATACCGAAATAAATACCAGAAAGTGATAAGACCAACCCCAACTTATGATCATGATTATCAGTCTTGAACTTTAACAAAAAGAAATAAAAGAACAGAGATGAGGTCCTTAAGAAAAATCCAAGGAGTCACTCGAAGGAACAGGAAAGAAACACGTCAGTAATAGAGAAACTGAAAGTAAATACGAAGCTAAGTCCAACACCTAATAGTACACGGACTTTAGATTAAAAAAAGTTTTTTTAAATTTATTCGATTGTTATACCTATATAAATATTATTAAAATATTTACTGAATATTAAATATCACAAATTTAGAAAAACATTTTTTTGAAAAGCAATAACAACAAAATTGACCTCCAAAGAAAAGACCCGGAAAATATTTAAATATATAAAACAATTATGTTGCAGTACAGTTATTAAAGAGCACTGTCCTGTTTAATTGTTAATTGCCTTTATAAAAAAAGATGAATGCGAGCTATGGTTTAAAAGAGAAGAAAAGTTATAAATGCTCTGTTGAAATGTAAAAAATATGTAAAAAATAAACATTATGTAAGAAAACAATAATAACTTTAAAATGCCAATTTGACCAAATAATCCAAAGTCTTTAAAGCTCTCGTGCTACCGTTAGTGAATATCTTGCTGGAGTTAAGTATTCTTAATTGTTAAAAAAAGGTGTAATTAGACACTTGAAACTCATAAAAGTTTAAACTTTCCTTTCACTTCCTTAAAGAGTCTTGATAAAGTACAACCAAACATCGTCTTTTTCAAAAAAAAAAAAAAAAAATTCTTGGACAATTTTTCCCCTTATGCTAACAAAGTGACTTACCGGTTTTTCAGCATGTTTTTCCGAAAAAATGTTTATCGAGTGCACAGTTCGAAATTCGGCTCGGTCGCGGCGCGGAATGGTCGTGGCGGAAGCGGCGCGTGCATCGCTCAGGTACCCGGTGTAACGATGTAAATGAGCAGAGCGGCTCAGTGACTGAAACAAACTGGTGGATGGATGGATGGTCGGCCGCCATTCAAACTGGGGCGAGCGGAGTGCGGCTCCTGCATTATTTAGCAAAACGGGGAGCACCTGGTGCGTGTCCGACCCTGTGCTTCCGAAGGAACGTGGAAAGGATGCTCGCGGAAACGAAGCCGATCGAGATAGCGCTCGCCGAGCCAATTCTTCGTGCACGGCGCGTTGGCGTCGGCTTGTCCACTGATTTGGCGCAAAGCGCTATAAAGGCTAACGAAGCCGTAAATCTCTCACTGGGAAATCGCACCCTTATGCTAGGGTAATTCGTGCTCACTTTCTTCTTGCTCATTATAAATGTTGAGAAAAATTGGATGTTATATTGTAAATCCGCTCTTATTTCTCCTATACCTTTACGAGGAAACTTGTCGGTACTTATCCAAATTTATTAAATTTGCTACGTTTTTATCCAACAAATAAACAAAATTGAGCTTTCATCTCATTTAAGAAAACCACAAACTACACTATTAGTACGTTAAAACTTGTCAAATTAATAATAAATAACTAATTGTCAAAATAGTAATTACCTAACGGTCCGTCAAAATTGACGGTCGATTGGAGCAAAAATACCAAAGATAAATAGTACTGGTTCATTATTAACAAAATAGTAATAATTATAAAAGAAAATGATATTAAATAATTTAGGTTTCAAATGGTAATACAATATACCTTCATACCAAACTCAAACTAAATGCATAAGTGTGTGAAATTAGCAGGAAGGCATACGATCTATGCAGGATTTCTAGTCGACAAGCGAACATAATCAAGAGTAGCTCTTTTGATAAATACAATCAATGTACACAATGCAAAGGAATGAAGATAGACTTTGTAAAGGAAGTTACACTCTTTCAGTAATGTATGGGTCGAATAAGGAAAAGCAAAACAGTGAGTAGACGAGTTTCTGTTTGTTACAAGAGAAAAATATCAATTATGGAGAAAGAGTCGCCAATTACCAAACAAGCTCTGAAAGAGGTGCGGAAAATTATAGAGCAAACACGAGAACCATCAATAAGGAGATAAAAAACATTTAGCAGAGAATTAAAACAGGAAGAGTTAAGAGAAAGTGACAAATTAAAAATAAAATTTTGAAGTGTAAAATGAAACAAAATACACAAACCGCAAAAGGACGGAATTAGGAAAAGCAATTATAGAAATGATCAACAATACAGAAAAATCATTAAATTTATAACAGGAACAAGTTAAAAAATATAATAAGAACAGGCACAAGAACTCCGTGAAATAACCAAGAACACGAATAGGAAAGCAAACAGCATGATAAAACAAAAATAAAAGAATAGACAGAAATTATGCCTATAAATGTATTTAAAAAATGTAAACGCTTATGAAAGAAGTAAGAGAATTTGGGGAAAATATGCAAATTTGCCATATAAAACAACTTTAACAATCGTAAAAAATATTAAATATTTTATACAGTATATAGAGAGAAGAAATACTTGTTGAAATAGAGGGGAACTTGAATAAATTATTGCACGCTTCATTTGCCAAAAATAAAACGAGCCAAAAGGAATGAGAAAAGAAATATCTTGATAACGCAGTATAATGTAAGAATAAACTTCGGCAGGTCATAAATAGTGACTTTATCAAATAAACCCAAGAAAGAGGTAAAAGAGAAAACAACAGAAACCAGACAACTGAAACATCTAAGAGTAATAAAAAAAGAAAAAGTAGAACAAGGAAATACTAATAAACCAAACTGAAACTTGCTTTCTTCAAGTGTCATAAATGGTCAAATTAAAATTTATAAGTCAATATTAGTGCCAAGAGATAAATAAGGAAGTAGAAAGATAAAAAGACAGAAAGTGAAGTGTACCAAAAAAATTGAATTAACCATATGGTGAGAATGGACGAAAGCAAAACAGAGAGAAAGTAAACAGAAACAGGGGATAAAGAGCACGAGGAAGACTAAGATAAGCATGGGCCAACGCGATAGGTCCCACACCAAGGAACAAATCTATATAGTTGGTCTCAAGTGAAAACTAAAACCAAAAGCAGAGTAGCTTAAAGATCACAATAAAACCAATAACGTTCTAAAAAAGAAATTAATGTCAAAAGGTCATAGAGATACCAGAAAACATTATCGTATGATCTAAAAGCAAAGAAATTTATAAAAAAAATATCAGATAGTCCTATAGATATATTTTAGTTTAAAAATAAAACAAATATTGTTTTTTAACTAACTCGTGTATTTACTTTCCCCCTAACTGATCTTATTGTCTAATTCTTTAGTTCCTTTTCCCTACTCATGCAGTTTCTATGTGAAGATACATGGGCACACTAGATGAGATTTTCATTTTAAACAGTTGTCTCTAACCCCCTGATTATCCGTATCTAGCGTATCCTGCTTTGAAGGTCGAAATTGGGAAATTTAACATTTCGTATTTGACCGGACCAATGGATACACCAAATAACATCCAAAAGAAGCTTCAGTATTTATTTAGTAAATTAAATTTTCAAAGTGCGTGTCTACCATATTTGATAGCATTTTTGGTGTTGTTGATTCAATTAGCTTCTTTGGGATCCGCTACTGACCAAATTTGTTGTCCTTTATGTATCCTCATAAGAAGTAGTCAAAGAGATTTAGAACCGGTGAGAAGAGTGCCCATTTAATACCATGTCCATTGTACTTTGCAGAATCCACTGGGATGACCTTTTCATCAACCTTTCCCAAACCCTTTAATTAAAACTTCTTCCTTGAGCATATAATGATCACCAGTTATGTTTTTGTTTATAAAAATAGGTACTACTGACATGTCTGCACAAATAGCACACCAAACGGTTACTCAGTGCGCATGTAAGGGCCTTGCTGTTGAGAAGTGTGGATTTTTGCGTTCCCATATCCTCCAGTTGTTTGTTCACATAACCTTCAAGGGTCTATTAATTCTATTAATAATATATGGTTTCAAGCATAAATCTTCCTTCACAATACTCTGGCAACTCTTGGCAGGCCTTTAGGGTCGCTACCATTCCTTCTTTCTCTTTTACGAATTCTTCAACTTTTTGGATGTTTCCGCTAGTTCTAACTGTCTTTTCCTTTGTCTTCATTCCGTCAATATCATCCAGAACATTTCAAACCCTCAAAATTTTTCGATGTCCTGTTAGAGGCAATCGTGAAACCATGGACGTACTTAACAGTTTGACCTTACCCTAATGGTCATGTTGTCCAAAGAATGGTGGTTACCAAACTGGTTAACATGGTGCACCAGAACAATGAAGGTTTTGTATTCTATGGTCCATTTTCTCATTGTACATAAGATCTAGGAAAAAAGAGTATTGGTGGATTTGCGGCCAGGGGATTAGTCACAGCCATTTAAAATACAAATCCCATCTAGCGTACCCATTGAGCTACCCTGTATAAGGTTTTGTTGTTTTGTTGCAGACTAAGCCTCGAAAGTTTTAAATCTAGAATTTTCTTAGGACAAGTATGGTATTTTACTAGCTCACCGCGTTGTAAATTATTTAAAAGATATGATGTACGGGTATTAACCAAGAATTTGTATAAATTCTATAAAAATATGGTAACCTTATCTACAGAGATAAAAATGTTTTGATAATCTAACAATAGAACGCATACTCTGAACGCCGACACGACTAGTTGCACCTTCAAAATAAAGTACCTGTGCGTGACTAAACTGCTCAAAGCTCTATTAGTATAGATTATTTGATGCAACAGTTAATAGCTATAACAATTGTGAATTTTTAAACTGGAGGATTGATTTAAGATTACACAATAAGATTAAGAACAAAAAACAAATTAATTGTTGACCCCTACCACAAATTATAATAATTGGCGTGTTATTTGAAAAAGTAGGCATTAAAAATTTATAGAAGTAGAGTCACGTTCAAATTCATTGGAAGTTTCTGCCATAAGGTCATTGAATATTCCATTAAAGTGAAGAGAAGAACAGACGATAATGGAAATTCAAAAGGGAAGTAGAATGATCGACAAAAACAATAAGACAGTACATGATGAATGGAAGAAGTTGTTTATATAACGTGAGACGAGTGGACAAATAATCCTGTGAAAGAAAATATGCAAATGTTTAACAGAGGATAGGATAAAATAAAACTTGACTGTTTGTTTCTTTGCCTTCACTTAGTTTGACAGTTTAAAGTGTAACAACAAAATTAAAAATAAGGATATGCCTTGATAAACTGCAAAACCTCTCAACCGAAAGCGGGTAAAGACAATTCTTGGGAAAGAAAGAGTTCGGCGAAAGGAACATGAGATTTACTAGTATTAAAGAATCATATTCGTTTTCATAATCTTTCAAAATACTTTCCACCACACTCTATACACTATACAACCAGTCGTTGAACAAACTCACTTAGGTTTCTTCAAAAACTTATCATCCTATACCATTAGAAGGTCCATCTTCCTTTTATTACCTATTATGGCGCTATTGATATAACGAAGTGTTTTATTCTCAAACTTAATGAACAAACGCGTCATGCTATCTTATTGTTGGTTAAAGTATGGGGTACCAAAATGAAACAAATCCTTCTCTAAGGCAATAGGTCATATACATGCCGGGCTCAAGCATCTTTCTAATAACGGTGTAACAAGCCTGTAGATTGTGCTTTGTGAATATCAAAAAGAAAACCCTTGCGTTGGAACATCTACCTTATAGTCTTGACCTTGCGTTCTGCAACTTAAATTTGTTTTCAATTGAGTACAAGCTCAAAGAACTCCTATTTGTCAACAAACTAATAAGGACACGGAGAAGAAGTCGTCGGATTTCTCTAAACATAAAAGGTTTAATTAGATAGAATTCCACGCCATAAAGAGTTAACGGTAGCAACAAACGGGAATGAAATAAACACAATACAAAATAGCAATTTCCTATCTTCAAATAAAAGAGATCAAAGCAAGAAATAGAGGTTTGTAAAGAACGGCCTAGTTCAAGCTTTTCTCAAGTATTCAAAAAGAGGCCGTTTGTTCTTCAGTGACGTCGTTCTATATATCCAAGGAAAGTTGTAACACTCGGAAGTAGAGGGTCAAAATTGAATTGGAAACTTGAGTTCATTAACTTAACTCTAGCAAACAGCTCAGAAGCACAACTCTACACACTGGAATAAAAGATATTTTTAGGAAGAAAAAGTCGAACGGCAATTCAGACAAAATCTTTTTCATATTTACCAAGTTCTTATGTCCATAGGGATTACACTTAAATATAAATTCATACACTCAAGATCTTTGGTAAACTATGGTGTCGGCAATAAAAAAGGCATTTAAAGATTTTATTTCTAAACATAGTAAATCCATGCATTACTATATCGGCCATTCCTCTAGGAACATTGTCAAAATCGATCCGCTACCATTCACAACAGTTGGATGTTTTGAGAACCTTACAGGGATTTTTCACGAAATTCAACTTTTTGAAAAAAATCATCTTTTAGAATCCAACTTCGTGATGTGCCTAATTGATGTAAAACGATTGCATTAACAATGAGTTTTAAATTATCTCCAAATGCTAACAAGAAGTGCAGTCATAATCGGACTGTATGGATACAATATGGTGCAACGTGTAATGTGTGTGAAATAACTGAGTTGCTATGAGAAAAATTTTCTGGTCGTCATCTCATGTGGTAGTAAAAAAATTGGCCGCCAAGATCACGTGATTTAACACCATGGGCTTTCTTTGGATTTTTGTTTAAATCTATGTGTATGCTCCGAGAGGTGGGAGCTCTATTATTGGCAAGATTGAACCATAATTATACAGATATTTCAAAGAAATTTTTGTCTAACAAAAAAATGTATCAGCAGTTGTAGCATAACTCATTCATACCGAAAAAAAACTTCAACGGTTTTTGAACAACGATGCTTTTTATTGCAAAATTAAATATGGTGCGATATTATAAGAATTGTAGAAAAACGTGGTAACTTAAGTTTTATAATAAATGTAATCAAAAGACTAATATATATATGGTGGGAGAGATTTGATTTAGTGTAAACCCAAATTTGCAACTAAAAACCGTTAGGTAGTATTTCAAAAATGTATGCCTATCTTTGTCAGTGTTCAAAGGCGAGTTGAATGATGTGCTGCATGCCGCATGGTGAAATGAAAACTTTTTGAAATCGTAACAGTCACTAACGATTGCCGTTAACCGATTTGTTTCAAAATTATACCCATAGGTTGTTATGGCCTTACTTGTGTATCAAATTTTTGGGTTATCGTATCCACCGATACACAATCACACACACAGACTGAATTGTAATGTCATTAACTACATCTAGAAGCCATTTATAACATAACACCCTTCGAATTTAATCAAATAATCATAATTTAATAATTGTGTTAGGTTAGTGAGTACGAGTGTGTGTCAACTGCTCCGTAAATAAACTCGAATTTCGGGCCTTACGAGCGGAAACAACACGTATGTAAATAAGTATAAGAAGATAAATTAGATAAGACTATACATAAATTAAAAAATTGAATTCAGAAACATACAGTAATTAAGCTAAACTAATTACTAAGTACATTAAAAGTAACCAAATACGTAAATAAACAGAACGCCTGCAGATAAGCTCATCTCCTCCGAAAGGTCGACTTGGAAAATGACGCTGTGTAAGACGCTAGGCTAGACAACTCAAACAGCAAATAACTGTATTTAAAGAAGTATAACCAATGAGACTTACGGTAAGCGCAGACAACCATAAATAAACCAAGAAAATCAGAATGCCGCTATCACAGACACCAAAAAAGTACGTAAGCGAAGAATCTTCTACGGAAGACAGTAAAAGAAAAAGATGGGAAGATGAAAGCGACGAAGAAGTCTCAAATAGAAGTAAAAAAACAGGAAGAACACCAGTGAAAGACAAAGGAGAAACCACCCTGGAGAAAATGATGAAGGATATGATGGCAGACATTAAGGCAATAAGGAAAGATCAAAAAGAGTACCACGAGGAAATGGCCAAATTGAGAGAAGAGAATGTAGAGATGAAGGGAAAAATAAAAGACCTAGAGAGAAAAATAGAGAACATGGAGAGGCAGCAGAAGAAGAATATTGTAATTAAGGGATATGAATTCAAGGACAATGACGGAGTAGCTGAAGTTGCGAAATTCCTATCTGAAAAGTTAGAAGTGAACATCAAAATAAACGAAGTACAGAAATTAAAGCCTAGACAAGGAAAACTACAAACGACAATAGTTAAATTAGATAGTTGGGAAGGAAAGGAAGCGATTATGAAAAATAAAGAAAAACTGAAGGGAACTCAATATTTCATAGACAACGATTTAACCCAAACTCAAGCAAAAATACAAAAAGATCTAAGGGATTTGACAAAAGTAGAAAAAGGCAAAGGAAGAACAGCCAAGGTGGGGTACTAAAAAATCTGTATGAAAAATAGCTGGTGGAAATGGAACTCGAACACAGAAAGGCTGGAAGTAATGGAAAGTAGCACCTATAAATCAAAAAACTAACAAAAAAAAACGAATAGCCGGCAGGTAGAACAGATGACGATAAAAGATAAAGCTGAAAAACAGCACATGAGGAATGTAAGAAGTTGTTATGAGCAAGGAGCAGTTAGAAATTTAATGAAAATTATAAAAAAGTATAGTATCCAAGTGTTAGCATTACAAAAAACAGAACTGAAGGGCATATAAATTAATAAACTAGGTGATTATACGTTCTTTAGTAGTGGGGGAGAGAATAATAGATATTTTGGCACAGGTTTTATAGTAAGCAAAAGGTGGGCAAAAAGAATTATCGATTTTAAGCAGAGCCTAGTAAGGTTAAGAGGAAAATACCGTAAGATAACTCTACTAAATGGTCATGCGCCAACGGAAGAGAAATATTTGGAAGAAAAAGATAAATTCTACCGAGAACTGAATATGACGAAAAGTAAGATACCCAAGTATGACCTAACAATATTCATTGGCAATTTTAATGCAAAGGTGGGGAAAGAGGAAGGCTATAGAGATATTATAGGAGTAAATAGCATGCAGGAAGAATCAAACAAAAATGAAAAAAAATCAATATAGTTTGCAATGGAGAAGCAATTGAAGATCATGAGTACACAGTTCCATCACAAAAGTATCCATAAAGCTACATGGCTACCCCCGAATGGTAACACTAAGAATCAAATAGACCACGTGCTGATAGAGTCTAAACATGAGAAGTCCATCCAAGATACTAGAAGCTACCGCGGAGCAGACACAGACACGGACCGTTTCATGGTACTAATAAAATTAAGAGAAGAACGGCCAAGAGAAGGTAAAGAAGAGAACAATGGCGTAAAAAGAACTAACGTAAAACAACTTGAGAATTTGGAGAAGAGAAAAGTTTTGAAGCAGAAATTACAAGAAATCTCGAGGAAGAATCGACAGTGCAAGGGATAGAAAAAAGATGGAAAGTAGTAGAAAAAACTTTAACAGAGATATCGCAGCGATTGCTAAAGAAACCCAAAAGAACAAGCAGAGAAGATTGGTATGACACTGACTGCAAAAAAAGTTGTGAAGAGAGAGGCAAAGCTAGGGTAAATATGCTGAAGGAAGAGACGGAAGAAAGTAATAGAATGTACAAAAAAAAAGAGCAGCAGCAAAGAGCATATGCAGAAGGAAGAAAAGGGAGGCACTAGATAAAAGATTCAATATTACCGAGAAAATAATTCGACTAGTCCGTATGATGCTGAATAACTCGAAAAGCAGAGTAATGGTGGGAGGTAAACTATCGAGGGGGTTCGGAGTGGAGGCAGGTCTGAGACAAGGAGATCCGCTTTCGACAACACTCTTCAATATAGTACTTGAAGCCATAATAAGAGAAAGTAAAATTTAAACTACGTCAATTATATATCAAAAAAAGCACCAATGTATTGCATTTGCTGACGACGTTACGCTAATCACTAGATCACCAGAGGAACTAAAAGCATAGGTGAATACCGACAAAACGAAGTACATGAAAATAACAGAGGGTCGGAAAGTAAGAGAAGGACAACATTTAGAAGTTGCTACGGCAGAAGGGAAGACGTATTACTTTGAAGAAGTTAAGCCATTTGAATATTTAGGAGTGACAATAACCAACAAAAGTGATGAAAAAATAGAAATAGAGAAGAGATTAGGAAAAGGAAGTAAAGCAACTGGAGCACTGAAAAAACTGCTGAAATCCAAATACGTCTTCTTGGCAGCTAAGATACGGTTGTATAGAATGGTAGTGTTTCCTGCAGTCCTGTACGGCTCCGAACTCTGGGTAATGAACAAGCAAGAGGTAAAGAAATTGGAAGCTTGAGAGAGAAATATGTTAAGAAGTATTACGGAGGAATCAGGGATAACGAAAGAAACTGGAGAAGGCGAACAAATAAAGAAATTATAGAAGTCTATGGAAAACCCTACAATAGTACAAAGAATTAGGGCCCAAAGGGTCAGGTGGTTAGGACACATAGAAAGAATGCAACCGATAGAATTCCAAAAAGAAAGGGGTGAAGAAGAAGAGAGGTATACCTAAGAAAAGTGGCTAGAAGCGCTAGAAAAAGATTTAAGAGAAGCCGGAGTGAAGAGTTGGAAACAAAAGGCCCAGGACAGGAATGTATAGAAGAAGATAGTGTTACAGATAGAAAATACCAGCTCTTAAGGGCAAAGAAGCCATCGGCCTAGAAGGTCTGATGCGCTAATATATATAATCATAGAGAATTTAAATTTCAAATTGAAAAAAAACAAAAACGTTTTAGTCTCAAACTTCTGTAAAATAATTTTAGCTCCATCTCGAAAAAGAAATTCCACGGCATAGGAAGCATTAAAAACTCGATCACACCAAAAACTTTTGTGACAAACCACCCTGCTGTGTAAAATACGCAGAATCTCATTTTACCAGTTAGTACCCCAGAAAAGTGCAAAACAGTCAAGTTAAATGTGTAAATCGCAGTGGTTATCACCCTTCAAATAAATGTTTATTAGTTATACGAGATACTTAAAAGTAAGTTTAACAAGCAGTTTGTTTAAATTATTCAACAATTTACTCACATAAATGTTGATCATTTAAACATATTCTGATAATCATGATTTTTACTTGAAACATATAAAGAATAGGGTTATAAGTCAAAGAAGAAAGTGTGGGTATTTCAGTAGTCTAGACACGCATGTGTTAGTATTGCGGCAGGGTTGTTATGGTGGTGATTTCGTTTGCATCCGACTATTAATGATAGTCTGTATTGTAAAAATGAGTTTTTAAATTTTTATTCATCTGTTTAAAAAGGTAAATATTGTATTATTACAAATTTGTATTATTTTTGTTATAATTTGTATTAAAATTTAAAAGTATATTTTTAGGTTATGTATTTTAATGCCTCATGATATTTATTTGCTTTGCAGGTGAAGATGTTGGTGATAAATGGTTTTCAACTTCATCTATTGCAGTGATAACTTTGGCGGTAAGTAGAAACAAATATATATATATTCTAATAAAGCTTCTAATCACAATTTGTGTTATAGGTAGCCTGATTTAATTATGGATCTATCGGCACCTAGAAAACGTAGATCAAAGCAGTTCACTGCTACCGATAAGGAATATTTTTAACTCGTATAAGAAGACAATCCAAAAAGAGTAAATGCGAAATTGTGCAGTTTACTTCGAAAGCAGCAGGTTTATTTACTTTTAAATATAATTATCAAGACATGTTCGCAATTACTAAAATTTTGTAGGTGTTGGAGTGGTCAGTGTTTATAAAGTTCTTTTGTTAGTATTACATACTCCAAATATTTTACGGCCAGAGGTAAGTTCCGTTGACCTTACCGAAAACCAATAAACTAACAAGATGTTTATTTAAATCATAAATATTGATGCATATAATCGTATATTTTGATAAAGTTCCACGGCGAACAAAATTTTAAAATACCATTACTTCAATTCCTTTCTATACCGTAAATCTTTGTCTCAGTTTTTCGGTTATTTCTTTTCAACATCCTTTAAAAATATATAAGTTAATCGTACTGTAGATAATTCTAAAATGTTCAAAATGCTTGTTTGCATTTTTTTACCTTTTTAATATGCAAAAAAAATAAAAAGTGAGAATGTCGACTGAGAATGGGGTGACGTTGACTCACGTTCGAATAAGCGGTGTAAAGCGTTGTGTAAAAAATGTCTAGTGTCAGTTATAAAATAAGAAAAGAAAAGAAAATTTCGAATACTTTATTCAAATGAAAATTTTAAAAGAAAAGGGTACAACATACATAAATAGTACCGAGTAATAAGTACTAATAAATTTTTTATAACAAAATACACTAAACTTATCACTTGAAATATTGGTTCAATTATGCAACTATGAAGTAGGTGCTCTCTTGGACGAAAATGGGTCATGGAGCATTAATTTTTTTCAGAACACAATCCCAGGTGTATTGAATCTTGTCCTTTTTCGCCGGCCATCTCTACTGATATTTACCCTCTCCATCATCATTGATTTGGCGATCAAATCCAGGGTACTTTGCATCATTGTACAGCACAATAATTATTAATGGACCGTGTAACATTTATATCTTCTGGACGTCGGTATCAGAGTCTTGAAACTCTGAGAATTATTCAGACATAGTATCAGAATCCAGTACCATTTTATTCTGGTCGACATCGTCACTATCTGATGAATGTTCAAGTGTGACATTGATCTTTCTTATTTGCTTCTGCTTAGTAGTCTTTTTTTTCGAAGTTGACGGTGCATCTAGTATAATACTTACATCCGTAGCAGTGATACTCTGACCAGGAGGAACTGATACCTTCGTTCTCTTTTTTTCTCTTTGGAGTGAGTGACTCTATAAACGCTTGTCCAACAAAACTAGAGTTCACTGATTTATTGGGAAGACTTGTCGCTGTTATCCCAGCTCTCACTTTCTTCAAAACTTTGTGCGAATTTAACTGACAATTTTGGATGATCTCTCAGAGATCTTTTGAGTCAGTCAACTCCTGGTAGATTATCTTTGAATTTGGCAATTGTGATACCCTTGGATTGTAGGTAATACTTGACAATTATTCTGAAGCCTGTTTCGTCTATGGGAAAGCCAAATTCCGACATTTTTACCAGATGGTCAACGAATGACTGTTCTTCATCTCTGTTGAAAATGTTTTGCCCTCCAACTGCATTGGTATATCGACCCTTCAGTTTATTTTTCTTAGATGCTTTTCTTTGACTCAATACGTGTTGTTTGATATCATCCACGGTTTTATTTAAAGCTTCGTCTGTGTAGCTTATGGAAGGACGGTTGCAAACTGCACTTTTGTATTTGCGTGGCATGTTCACAACAATATCTGGAACATAAGTAAGAAGAAATAAACTCACGAAATTACTTTCATGAGGTGACCTTGCCTTGGGGCTAAGTCGCCCCATTTTGATGTTATTTGTGACAATTTCAATGAAAAAATTTATGTTCTGTAAATTATGATTTTTTATATGTTTATTCAATGCTTAGTTATTAATGTGGATCTTTAAGGTATACAAATTTCACTTACCAGTTTGTCAAGTACTTTCTATCCAACTTCTCCAGGACAAAATTCCAGTCACATGATAATGAAAAACTGTAAACAAACTTTGACATCCAGTGGTACTAATCTAATTAGTAAAACAGAGATATCAACTTGTCATATATTCAACCTACAATTCATTAGATAGAAAAAACACATTCCTCTTTATTTTACAGAGAAACTTTCAAGATTTTTGATTTGAAACTTTTTCGGACAGATGGGACAAAGTCACCCTAAGAGACAAAGAGTGTAAATCAGTAATACCGCCATTTCCCTATAGTCAAGGTGACATTTGAATTTTTTCCTTTGATATCTACATTTACGATCCTAATTAATTTAACTATCTAAGAATTGATTCATAAATTTTATTCTTCTTCTTCTTTATCCTTGTCTTATGCCTTACGGCGTCGGCTGTGTTGGAGTGTCCACCCATGTTCTCCACTTTTTCCTGTCTTCTGTCATTTGCCTTAGTTGATTGACTGTTTCCTCCTGTTCTTTGCCAATTCTTCCATTCTTTGTTCCATATTTTTGCTTCGTCTTGCAACCCTTCGTTTCCCCTGTCTTTTGGATTCTGCTACTTTCCTGGTCAGTACGTCCTTCTGCATTCTCTGTACGTGTCCAAACCATTTTAGTTGTTTTTCTTCTATTATTTGGGTAATTGATTTTTGTTGTATGCTTTTTATTGTCTTCGTTTCTGCATCTGTCTCTTTTTGTTTTTCCTGTTATCTTTCTGAGAAATTTCATTTCTGATCCAGTTAATTTACTTTCATGTTTTGTTGTTATTGGCCAGGTCTCACTTCCATATGTCAGGATAGGTGCTGCTATTGTGTTGTAAATTGTTGTTTTTGTTTTTGTACTAATTTCCCTCTTTCCTAGAATTGTTTTGTAAAATTGATAGAATACTTGTGTGGCTTTTCTGGTCCTGCTTAAGATCTCCATGTTCGTTTTTCCATTGTCGCTTATTTTTGTTCCTAAATAGTCTATTGTGGAAACTTGTTTTAGCTCATCTTTGCCACAATTGATTTTTTGTTGATCCTGTTTTCTATTTACTATCATGACTTATTTTCCTGTATTTATTTCCATGCCCATTTGTGTTATTGTTTTGTCCCATTGATTTAGGGTCTTTTGTGTGTTTGTCTGGTTGTTTCCCATAATTATGATATCATCTGCCTATAACAGGCTCTGTAGTTGAACAGGGTGCAGCTCTCTATACCCAACTGTTATTTTAGGCGTGTTTTTCTTGCACATTTTCAAGATTTTGTCCATGTAAATGTTAAAAAGCAGAGGACTCAAATTGTCTCCCTGCTTAACACCCCTCTGCATCTCAAACTCTCTCGATGTATTTTCCTTTTATCCTGACCTCTCCTCTGACCGTTTTGTATATACTTTTGATCACTCTTCTGAGTTTACCTTGGACTTCCATTTCTTCTAAACAGTGCCATAATTTACCTCTGGGTACTGGTCGAAAGCAGCTTTCAGGTCAACAAATACTAAATATAGTTCCTTTCCTTGTTCTGTTGCGCTTTCTATTACCTTCCTTACTATACTTATATGGTCTTGTATTTGTTTTCCTTATGCTGCCGTATGCTGCTTGTTCTTCTTCTAGTTTCGTAGCTACCTCATTTCTTAGTCTGTTTTCTATCATTTTTGTATACATTTTGAATAGCGTTGATGTTAGGCAAATAGCTTTATAATTTTCGCATTTACACTTCTTTTCTTTTTTGTATAAAGGTATGATTATGTTCTTTTCCCAGTCATTGGGTATTTTATTATTTGGCCATGCTTTTCTAAATATTGGTGTTATCCATTTTATCATTTCTTTTCCTCCCCATTTGATTAATTCTGGTGTTATTTTATCCCTCCCTGCTGCTTTTCCAGTTTTCAGTGTTTTTTTAATGTCTATATTATTTCTTCTTGCGATATTTCGTTTTCAGGCGTTCCGTGTGCATATTTTCTTCTGTTGTCTCGTTTTCATATTGGTTTTTATCTTTCTGAAACTTCTCTTCATAAAATCTGCTCCACACTTCTAGTATTTCCTCTGTTTCAGTTTTGAGCTCTGCTTTGTAATCTTCTGTATTCTATATTTGCTCCTGTTTCTTGTTTTTTAGTGCTCTAATTGTTCTCCAGAACTTGCTTCTGTTTGTGCCATAATTTCTTTCTAATTCTTTTCCAAACTCGTCGTAGGTTTTAGTTTTGCTTTTTCACTTCTTGCCTGGCCTCATCCCTTTTTTGTATGTATTTTACTTTGTCTTCTATTTTTCCGGTTATTATATATTTTTCCATGCTTTTTGCTTTTCTTTTATTTTTGCTTTTGCTTCATTATTCCACCATATGCTGCTTTTTCTATTTTCATTTATTTTTCTTGTTCCACATATGTCCTTTGCTGTTTTGATTGTTATTTCTTTGAAGCTATTCCAAATTTCTTCTAAATCCTGCTCTTTTACTTCTTCTCATTTTCCCTCTAGCCTTTTCTCTATTTCATTGTGGTAACTTTGTCTTATTTCCATGTCCCTTAGCTTCTCTGTCTGTATTTTTATGAACTGTTTTGTCACTTCCTTTCTGTTTATTACCTCTTTTATTTCCATTAATACTAGCTTGTGATCTATTCCTAGTTCTGCTGGTTTTTCGACCCACACGTCTTTTACTTTTTCTTTGAAGGTTTTTGTGTAGGTTATATAATTTATAATACTTTTATGTTTTCCATCCTGTGGTTCATATGTATATTGTGGTTTTTTTCCATGGTTGTAGAAAGTGGTCCCTATTTGCATGTCGTTAGTTATGCAGAATTCTAGAATTCGCTTACCATTCTGATTTAATGTCTCTTCTGTATCATATCTTCCCATGCAACCAATTACTTTATTTGTATCTTTTCCAATTCGTCCATTCCAGTTGCCTATTATTAGTACTTCTCGATCTCTTTCCCTTGCTTCTTCTATTTGTTCTTGAAGTGTTTCATAGAATTCTTCTATTTTCTGTCTTTCTGTACCTTCTCTTGGTGCATCTATTTGTATTATTGTTATGTTTGTTTCCAGGTTTACATCCATATAAATAATCCTAGAGTTTATCAATAGTGCTCGTTGGGTATGTTGCTTGAGAACTTTAACCATATTTTTCATTTAGGCCAAATTTTATAAAAATCAGTTTTATGTTGATGACAACAAATATGTTCTATCTCTTTTATTGTATAGTTGAGTTATGCTCTATAAATCCAAAGTGATAATTAGTTATAAGTTAATTCTTGTTAATATTGCAAGAGTTGACTTAAACTTAGGTGAATAATGTCATGAAAATCAACTGGCACTTCTGATACTAGAAAGCATATGAAGGCCACTTTCTAGGACTTCCTCGTCACAAATATACCGATATCAGATGAACATCTTAGTTTTAAGTATAAACCACTAAATCCACCAATTACATGTAGTAGTTGTAGGATATGTACTGAGAATTGGTACACAGTAGCAAACCTTTTGGACTTTTAAATTACAGAAAATTGTGCTACTTTATTTTTCTTGCCGTTGCGATGTTTTCTGATACTTACTATACATAAAAATTGATAATCTTCACACATATACAAGGAACACTAGCATACAATAATCAAAAAGTACCAACATTTCTTGAGATTAGTTACTGTGCTTGTTCATTACGGTTAACTATACCCAGGAGAAGTAAGATAATTTCATGTAACAAAATTCTGCGGCTTCGATCTTACGTTTTTTGAATTTCACTTACATAAAGGATTAAAAACAATTTGTTTATGTATCATTATTAATGTTGATTGTATTTAATAAATATATTTGACTGTATTTTTAAAAGCTAATCTTAATTATATTTTATTAAATTACATCCTTGTGAATAAGATAAAGATACCTGTAATATCTGTCAATAAGTCATATTACAGGAATCTAAAATACTGTAGAAAGTTAAGCAAACTGTTCATAGATGGCAGTGACAAATTATAATTATTTGTTTTAAGCTATGTGTATAAATTTACAACGAAAAAATTATTTAATAATTTATTGTAAATTTATATCAAAACCGTTTTTTAGACTTGAATCTATTTATGTTATTAAGACTCGAATTGTACTTTTGCAATAATATATTTTTTATTTTTCCCTAACTTAAGCTTATCAAAATTTTAATACAATTATATTTAGATTTAGCATAAGAAAATTAATTGTTTTAGCGCCATCTGTACTACAATAGTTACAACGTTATTTTTTTTATATTTTAAAATACTATACAGCCAGAAACTTATGTTGTTAACGTCAATTCTGAAATAAAGTGCGTTATTTTTTAATTTTGTGTTTTATTACAGCAGTCTTTGGTTTAATAGGTATATTAATGCCAGAAAAAATTATTAATTTATTGTAATAATAAATCTTATCATTAAAAATAAATATTTAATTAAAACTCATATATGACAGCACAAAGAAGCTCTTAAGATAACGACACAAAAACAATAAATTAAATTGTATTTGTGTAATAAATAGGTTTTTTTTATATTACTATTAACCTTCACATATTGGAATTTGAATACAATGTATAAATAAAATAAATTATTTTTGCTGCGCCTCTGTGTTACAGTAGGACAACTAAGGTAAGTGAAATATTTTTTGAATATTTAAAATTTCTTATATAGTTATAAAATTACTAACGTGTTGTTAATGTTGGTTATAAAATAAAATGTGTAATTTTGCAAATATGAAGGTCTGAAATTAAGTTGTACTAGAGATATTGCAAATACGAACTTTTCTTAAATGCCAGAAGAATGTTAATAGATTTCTGTAATTATAATAAATTAGTATTTTAAATATAACAAACTTAAATAAACATGACAATAATAATTTATTGCAATTATAAATTTATTTAAAAAATGTCATTTAATGTTAATTAATATAAGCTTAGATAACAGCACAAGGTGGACATTAAAAATTAATAAATAATTAGAACAGTATTCTAGATTATATTTTAATAATACAGCTTTTGCGTATTTCTATTAGTTTAAAATAACTAAAATCTTGTAGTATAAGTTTAGTTATTTTTAAAGTAAGTTTGATTCATTAAAATTAAGTGTATGTATGAAAACAGCTATATTTAATTTGCAATATCGCAATCTTTAAATTATTTATAAAATTTTAAAATCAGCAATAAATTATTAATATTGATTATAAAATATAATTTATTTTTACGAAAATGTTAATGATATAAAAGGGTAATTGTAAGTTGCAGTTTGGTGTAGTGGTTATGACCTTTGCTTCAGGTTCGAATTTCTCCCGTTCGATTCCCGTTCCGGCAATATACTTTTTCACGTATAAAACACTTTGAATAATTGTTTATACGAATAATTCAATATTAGATAAAAATAATGTTCATTTAATTTCACTTTTTCAACATCACATTTCAGATTAATTTTCACGTAGTAAGACAAAACTGATTAAAATTTGATATTTTCATGATTGATGACAATCAGCATTAGTTATCAGGGGCTCAGAAGGCTGAGAAGATTCCCCTCCCCCATATAATACGACTGTTAAAATTAGGACAAGCTGCAGCAAAATAGAAAAACGACTCAAATATTTGAAATTCGCGCCAAATCCGAAGCGGAGATCTCCTCGCGCTGCTGTGATCCTGATACAAATCGTGCCCTAACGGAGTTTTGAAGAAAACTTACGACGATTTCGGCCAAAATTGCAGTTTTGTATCAGGATCGCAGAAGCGCGAGGAGGTTCTTTATCGGGCGCTGCAGAAAATCCGAGCTTTCGTTTATAAATTTTGAATGATGCGCCGGTTCACATAACGATCTCCTCGCGCTTCTGTGATCCTGATAGAAATCCCGGCCGAATTCGCTAGCAAATTTTGGGCATACATAAGGGCGATTTTCGCGCAAAATGCGCTATAACGCCATCTCTTCACGCTTCTGTGGTCCTGATAAAAACCTTTTGCTCGAAAATCGCTGTTATAACGCATTTTGCGCGAAAATCGCCCTTATGTGCGCCCAAAATTTGCTAGTAAATTAGACCGAAATTTCTATCAGGATCGCAGAAGCACGAGGAGATCGTTTATCAGTCGCTGCAGAAAATCCGAGCGCTCATGTATTGATTTTAAATTTTGCCCCGCTACCCATAAAACGATCTCTTCCCGCTCCTGTGATCCTGATAGAAATCTCGTTCTAATGCGCTAGCAGATTTTGGGTGTATATAAGGGCGATTTTCGCGCAAAATGCGCTCGCTAAAACGCCATCTCCTCATGCTGCTGGGATGCTCATAAAAAATCTTCATTTTTGCCCGAAAATCGCCCTTATGTGCAGCTAAAATTTGCTAGAGAATTAGAACCGGATTTCTACCAGGATCGCAGAAGCACGAAGAGATCGTTTATCAGTCGCCGCAGAAAATCCGAGCGCTCATGTATTGATTTTAAATTTTGCTCCGCTACCCATAAAACGATCTCTTCGCGCTCCTGTGATCCTGATAGAAATCTCGTTCTAATGCGCTAGCAGATTTTGGGTGTATATAAGGGCGATTTTCGCGCAAAATGCGCTCGCTAAAACGCCATCTCCTCATGCTGCTGCGATGCTCATAAAAAATCTTCATTTTTGCCCGAAAATCGCCCTTATGTACAGCTAAAATTTGCTAGAGAATTAGAACCGGATTTCTACCAGGATCGCAGAAGCACGAGGAGATCGTTTATCAGTCGCTGCAGAAAATCCGAGCGCTCATGTATTGATTTTAAATTTTGCTCCGCTACCCATAAAACGATCTCTTCGCGCTCCTGTGATCCTGATAGAAATCTCGTTCTAATGCGCTAGCAATTTTTGGGTGTATATAAGGGCGATTTTCGCGCAAAATGCGCTCGCTAAAACGCCATCTCCTCATGCTGCTGCGATGCTCATAAAAAATCTTCATTTTTGCCCGAAAATCGCCCTTATGTGCAGCTAAAATTTGCTAGAGAATTAGAACCGGATTTCTACCAGGATCGCAGAAGCACGAAGAGATCGTTTATCAGTCGCCGCAGAAAATCCGAGCGCTCATGTATTGATTTTAAATTTTGCTCCGCTGCCCATAAAACGATCTCTTCGCGCTCCTGTGATCCTGATAGAAATCTCGTTCTAATGCGCTAGCAGATTTTGGGTGTATATAAGGGCGAATTTCGGGCAAAAGTGAAGATTTGTATTAGGATCGCAAGAGCTTGAGGAGATGGCATTTTAGCGTTATTACAGGGATCTGTATTTTATGATAAAAATTAAAATTTAAATTATTGAAATACGAATAATTTATTGTTTCTAACTTTTGTAGCATATAAATACATGTATAAATAAATTGATACACTGTCAATAATTTTTATGTCTTTGTTGTAGTTTTAGAAATTAGCAAATATATATATATATATATATATAATTTAAGTTGCGGCGCCATCTCTTGCACATCTTATAAACCATTATTAAAATTGTTTTCTTTAATTTAATTTAAATAATTACATTTTTTGCTAATTCTGTATTGTATAATTTATTTATTTTTTAATATTTTCTTATATTAACATTGTACCATTTAATTTGCAATTTTAAGAAATTTTAAAAAATTTACATTGGAGATGTGTAGAATAGAACGTACGTATTGTGCGGTGGCAAGCAACCGCCTGTTACACTGAGCTAAAGTACTACCTCTACAATTTATGTAAAATTATAGAAATATTAATATAAAATTTTCGCGCCTTTCATATGACAGTAGTTAAAATTATTTCAACGTTTTTCCACCCTTTTTTTTATCTAATCTGCTAAAGTTATTTTATTTTAACTTTCTTTCGAGTAACAATAGAAATTTTTATTTTGCATTAGAAAAAAACGAGAGCAGTTACGAACAGCATTTTATTTGTTAATTTTCTCATTTAAACTACAATTATTTATACACAAACACTAAATACAAAACGTAAGGTGTAAATCCTTATTAAGTACATCACCAGAGATCGTAATCAATTTTTCTTACACGTAATACAAGTCTACATACATAAATTGAGTATCATTGGAGATTTACATTAAAAAACTTCTTAAAAGTACATGATTTGTCGAAATAAGCATCCAGGTCCACTTAATAACACTATGGCACAAATGATTGGCGAGAGAAAGATGAAATTAATTAAATAATGGAATCATCACAGAAGCTTACTTTAGAAATGATTTTTTAGAATCTGAACAAGGCGTGGATCTTCAAAAAAAAAATCAAAGATATCAATACCTCACTTAACAATAAACTATGGCGTAAGTTTATTTTAATATCTTATTCTCTACATGTTTGTGAAGACTCTCTTATTGCACTACAAACAGGTCATGTTATCCTTTGTTCATAACTATAATCTAGGTCTATATAGAAGTTCACACTTTTTATACTTCCCCACTGTCTAATTCTACATTTGTGTGCATCACCGTAATGAGATAATGACAGACATTACCTCTTACACCTTTATTTGTTTCAAATCCCTAGTACTACTGTTGACATAATTGAGACTCGCATTGTTGTTCACACTACTGTCATTCTTTATGGCACTTTTGCTCTGAGGCATGTCACTATGTCGACGCTGGTCTTCTCCTTGATGCTGGGTGGAATGTGGTAGGTCGGGCTGGAGTAGCTGAAGTGGGGGGAGTTCCTAAAACTAGGCGCTTCGCACTCTGTCCCCGAGACTGCCTCCCCGTTGCTGTTCTTGTGCTTCCTGCCGGAGTCGATGTCAAAGCTGAAAACGGGGTCTTCGGACAAGCGCGGGCTGAATATGTGCGAAGACTTCATGCACATGAAGCCGGGGTGTTCATAGGTGCGGTGAGGAGAGGTGCTCGAAGTCGGGTGGACTCAGCATCGCCAAGTAGTCGCCGTGGCTCTCGTCCAAGCGCTGGGTGTTCAGGTTACCAGGTAAGGGTCGTTTAGGTCAACATAGTGCTGTAACAATGATTTGCTTTAGTACCAATGGTTATCCTATGCAACCTTTGATTGAGTGTACAGTGAAAGGGTAGACAACCACACTGCTACATGCTAATCTGAACCTACATCTCTTATGTTTGTTTTAGTTCTTTAAAATCTACAGTTTTGTGACTTTATTATGCACTTAACAAATCCATTACTACTGATTTCAAAACATTTCTGTCTGTTTCGTTTGCTTCTTTGATCCCCATCTGTGCATGTTGTTTTGAGAAACCTTTTCGCATATTTACAAAATAGTTGTGGTCTGTTGGTGTGTTTTTCAAATCACTTTCACTATAGTAGTATTCCAGACAATCATAAAGTTTATAAGTGGTTACAGAAAATCATTTAAGATCTGTTGATGTTTTTTTTTACAAAGTCATAACGGGAGTGAGGTTGTTCAAGTCTTTAGTTTGCATTAGCAAGACCAAGATCGCTTTCTTTACAGCTCTACAAAGTCAATATCTTCCGTGCTCATAATCAGCTGGTCAAATGTTTGTAAAATTTAAAACAATCTACCCACCAATTACCTTCTTTAGAGTAGTAAACTATCTGACGTAAGCTATTTCTCTTTATAACTCATCAAAATGATAAATATGATATTTTTACCTCGTATGCATACGTCATTTAGATTTTTAGTTACCAACCACACATAAATATGCACAAAAAATTGCTAAGTAATTAAATTTTTATTTATTTTCTTTGTTCAGTTTAATACAAGCTGTACATCACAGATTTGGAACACACTGTAATTTGTTTTGACAGATTCTCTTATATCGTAATTCGCTAGCGATCGGCAGGCCTCCTGGGGCGGGGAGTGCTTTTGGACCCGCTTTCCACTACGGAACAAACAAACAATTTTTATCGCTTCCGGTTCCAGAAATGCCCAATTTTGGGCCCCCCTCGTATAAAATGCACGAAAAATTCATTTCATAAAAAGTGCCCTCTTTTAGGCTGTACAACTTCATGAAGGAGCCGTTTTCCTATCTTTGGCCTTTTCGAAATTACACATTTTTTACCATTGAGGGCCGCTTCCGGTTAGCAAAAGGTGGAATAAATGCATAGGTCATTAAGCAGCGAGCAAATGAAATTTAGAGTTTTCCCGTCGCACCCGCAACGGAGTTTGTCTAGCAACACTTCAGTTACCGAATGACGAAAACCGCACATCTCGCTGGCTCTCGCCGTTTCCGAGATCGTAATTTTTTTTTCGATTTTCAACCGCCATTTTGACCATGAAGAAGTTGGGATAGCCAGCCAACCCATAGAGGCGTTTTTTCTTACATTGTTAAAAGTGGAGTGCTCCTCATTTCTATGTTTACTCTTCACATTTTTTTTTAACTTTGACCACTCTTTTCACCAGGAAGAAGTTGAGATGGTATTGTCTACACTATCGACCCAATGTTTAGCAAATAAAATTGAACGTTTATTTAAATGCTGCTAGCTGCGTGCAGTCGGAAAAGAAATGTTTGGAACACCTTCAACAATCCAAACTCCAAGTAAATATCAGACACAACAAAATAACCAACAACTAATGAATTGTAACATCATTTATTTCAACTTTCTTTGGTTTTGAAATCAAAACACAATGTACAAGTATTAGTTACAAATTAAAACAGAACTGAATTAAAATCACATAACACATTTTATGTCTATACATGGTCAAATATCACTAAGTACTTAATACACATCTCTTTTGATCATTACTTCCTCTTAAAAATAACACATTTATTCGCAATGTTTAGGCATAAATTTAGAATTTTATTTACACTGTTGTATATTACTCCCCAGCTGAAATACTGCGTTTCTCTCCTCTAATTTGAACACACAACTCTAATTTACATAGGTGGGTACTTCGACCGTTACATGGTACTCGCTAAGATAACTAGTTTCGTTTACCTCAAGTTCAAAATAACTGTGGATCTGTAAGTAGACTAGTTAAAAAATACGGAATTCTTAGAATTTCTTCAGTAGGTATATTACTATAATATGTACTCGTAGATTTAGTAAACTGCAACACGTTAAAACATTCGCCATAAGAGCGCTGCGACGCGAACTAAAAACACTTGCATCAAGTAACAGATTTAAATTCCATACAATAATTACAAACAGTTGTATAAAATATACGGCGATATAAACGAACTAAAATCTTTAAAAATCATAACCGCGGCTCAATATTTGCATTAATCTATCACAAGGTCTATAGTAACTAGAAGAAATACGTCTCGTCCGCCTCTCCGTGGGTGCCCGAACAAGCTGAAGCCGTCGGAGAAGGCCTCCGCCTCTGGTCGCCGGGAGGCTGCTAAATAAGGGCTTTAACATTATTTTTGATAAATAGCAGTACGTCATTTGATAAATGCTCGTGCTTAGAATATTCTCTTGTACTATTATGGTTCAATTCTCAGCATTGCTTTTTGTACAGTCTTGATTTGATTTACATCTCGATACTACGATGCACACGGGGCCCCTGACAATACGCAACAAATCTATGATTTCGCTTGTACTCATGCTCTCCACGGACTCGTCGTTCACCTGAAACAGAAAGGCATTAGCATGTCGTACAGAATGGTCGTGTGGCTAGGAATAAAACCAGCACAGTTACGTTTTCAGTGAATTTACTGGATGGACATCAAGAGGATAAAGGATATTTGGGAAAATAAGAGTTTTGCAATAAATCAACAGAAACTACCCGATTCCCAAAAATATTCTTTCTCTTCCTATCTCAATGAACAAACGCATTGTTATACAACTCTCACTATGAAGATATATTTGGTTAAGCATCTCTTCCAAATATTTTTTGATTTGATAGACCCCAAGAGACTACAAATCATTCCCTACATCTTCCAAGGCTAACTTTGGCTTCACTTTGGAATAAGAATGAGACTCCTATACAAAACGTAGTAAATATTCCATTTGGAGGGTTCTAAAGTTACCAAGTTTGGTGTAGAATTCTTCGGTTTTTTATTTTTCGCTTAAAATTGTGAACATTTACCGTTGCATCAAGATATTAGTGATATTGACATAATATTATATAAAAGTAGTTGCTTCCAAAAGACTTGGGAGACACTTTCTGACAGTTCTTTAAAGAAAGGTAAGAGAGAAAAATCAAGAAGACTATTGACTGTTGTAAATCAGACCATATGTAAAACGGGTAGTCCATATGTAAAAAGACTGAAGATATCGGTCTATATGTTTGAAAGTGTATTCTTTTACAGATGGAGTAGTCAATTTACAAAAAGACTAACAATAAGAAAAATCTAGATGGTATATGAGTTTGATATAGCCACAGATCTCTGAGAAATTTCCTTTTTTTTGAGGGCTTCATCAATTGTTACGCTGTCAGAAGGTTTCTAGGCGACTAATATTTTGTTGACTAAGAATCTCCTCTCCCATGATTAACGTTTGGAATCGTAAGAATTCTCATAAATGTTCTAATGTTAGATTTTGAATAAATATTGTTGAAATCACGTTCATTCGTTTTCCTGTTCCTCTAAAGTTTTAAATAATACTGCATTTGGATTGCTGCTTATTTGCTAGAATGCGGCATGGCCGATGAAGTTTCTTGGTCGTTATCTTGATCATTTTCTGGCTCTACATCTTCACTTATTGCTGGTTGCTGCACTTGCAGTACTTCGCTTTATGCATCATCAATATGAATGGATTCATCAACATTTTTCAGGTCTTCCTTGAAATATTGTCTATGACTTCTAAGGGAACGTCAAAGGTTTTCAAATCAATCATTTCTCATTTTGTATCCAACACATAGAGACCATCTTATTCCGAAATGTAAAGAAATGCTTTTTTTATGCAACCAATGAAGGGTTATCTAATAAGCTTGTGATTTTATTTATTCTCTATTTAAGTAATATTTCACATTTCCTCACAACTGCTAAACTTTCCTGTAGAAGTATGTATATCTTGAAAAATGTTAAATAACCCGTCATAAATTAGGTGTACAACTTCGCTTCCGCCGTTTTCCAATAGATGGCTTTAGGCGGTAAGTGGTGGTGGAAATGAAAAAAGTAGACATCATATAATAAGCTTGGGCATTTGTCAACATAACCCCAATCGAAACATTAGTCGATTTGTGTCCGTATCGTAAAGTTATTCTCAATTGAAAATGTCAGTTATGAACTAAATTCTCGTGTGCTTCAATATGAATAAATCTGTGGCTGAGGCTTATCGAATGCTCTCAAATACCTATGGCGAGACCGTTATTAGTGAAAGAACGTGTCGTCAGTCGTTTCATCGATTCAAGAGCGGTGATTTTGACATCGAAGACCGGCATGGCGGTGGAAGAGAGAAGGTTTTCAAAGGTGCAGAATTCGAGGCATTACTTCATAAAGACTCGTGTCAAATGCAAGAACAATTGGCAGGATCATTAGGACAAGACATTTCAAAACGCCTCAAAGCCATGGGAATGATTCAGAAACAAGGAAATTGGGATTTCTGAATCGCGTTGTAACTGCAGACAAAAAATATTGGGACTTTCCGGGCATGCTTCCACGTCGACGGCCAAACCGAATATTCACAGCTCCAAGGTCATGCTCTGTATTTAGTGGAACCAGCTCGGCGTAGTGTATTATGAGCTGCTAAAACCGCCTGAAACAATCACAGGCGATCTGTATCGAAAGCAGTTAATGCGTTTAAGTCGATCATTGAAAGACAAATGGCCACAAGTGATTTGGCAGTATGACTATACTCGACCCCATGTCGCAAAGTAGGTCAAAACATACTTGGAAACATTGAAATGGGAAGCCCTACTCCACCAGCCGTATTCTCCAGACATTGCTCTTTTTGACTATCATTTGTTTGGATCAATTGCACACGGCCTGGCTGGCCAGCACTTACGTTCGTATGAAGAAGTCAAAAATTGGATCGATACGTGGATCGCCTCAAAAGATGAGCAGTTTTTTCGATTTGATAACGAATAAAACAATACATAAAATATCAGGATGTCTCAGGAGGTCTTAGCTAGTGCCAATGGTTTACAAAGGTCAACATCCAGTATCTTCATTAGTTTCGTGAGACGTCTACTGCAATATACTGGTCAATATTCATTTTTATTGAAAAAAAAGTCTAACCTACAACCATTATGTATCAACAGAATATTTTAGAAGCCATGCTAAACCTTATGAATCATTTGCATTTCCAAGGTAAGCCTCAGAGTTTCCAGCAAGACTCCTTACTGACCCATCTTCAAAGTAGAGTCAACTTAGGCTTGGCTGAGTAACAATGTGTTGCATTTTTATAAGTAGACGATTGGTATTTGGGCAGTTTTGTTAATTGCACAGATAGGATCTAAGGATTTTTTCTCATTTGTTACACATTGCAATTTTAATGCCTATAAAACTCCAAGATACCTTAAAAAATATATAGGCTTCCCCTTTTTATTTGAAGAGTGTCACATGGTATAACTTTTTATGTGAATTCTCTTAGTGCATCTACTTCTTGTTCACAAATTTCTAAAATAAAAAGAATGTGGTATTAATGGATCTATTTTACAAAAAGGTCATCATTCAGTGACGCGGGACTGTATTACAATTAAACACGCGTTGGACTCTTCGAACTGGAACAAATGATACGATAATAATAAAGCAGGTGCTACAATGTTCATTTTTTTATTCAACTTTTCACTATAAACGAACCCTTTTCCAAAATAACTAACTACAATTAAATATGAATGTAAAAAGGAGGTTAAAATCTAATGAAGAAAACCAAAAAAGTAATACGTAATAAGAGTAAGAAAAAAAGTTATACTTTGATAATTTGGCCAAAATAGCCACCATTAGCTTCTGTACAAGATTCGGGTCAGTCGTCTATGGTAGCATGCATTACAACTATGGCACCCAGTAGAACTTGGTTCAAATAATCAATCTTGAGTACACCCAAAACATATAACCCAAAGGATTAAGATCTAAACCACCAAAAGACTAAGTTGACCACGCTTTTTAGGTAGGTAGAGTCTTGTTGGGAGGTCTGATGCTTATATTTGAACTACATGTTATTTAGGGGTTTCATTGCGTCTTCCGAACATTTTGTTGGTATATAGAGGCTTAAATTTTGATCTCTTATCCACAAAATTAGGTATTAGTTACTCAATCATAAGAAACTTCCTCTACTACCACTAATTGACATATACGCTGTCATTTCAAAGTTGTTATTTATTAACAGAATTTCTCTGTGGCTATTTTATTTATATAAATAATTTTTGATATTTCTCTAACACATCTGTCAGTAAATTCCACATGTGTATTTTATAAATACCTTCTAAGTCTGGGTTGACAATATAAATCATCAAAGTTTTAAAAACTTGTATCTCCTAAAGCACCATATTTTGTTCATAACGAAGATTTTGCTTAATTCTAGTACTTCTGACTTGAATATATGGATCGGTGCTTTTACATGGTACAGGAGCAAAAACAAAAAATTAATACCAAGATTAAACCAAAGATAAAATTGTAATTTGCCAGTAATTTTGGAAGTTTTTTAAAACTGAAGAGTAAATAGGAAAAAAAGGTAAAGATAAGTTTAAAATAAATAAAAATACATAAAATGGAAATGGGAATCTATTGTTTCAAACACCTCAGATCTGTGTACGTTATATCAATTTTAGAAATAACACACGCGTTAATTATAGCGCGGCTTGTATTGTACCAGAAAAATATGTTTTAATAAGCTGCTGCGTGCGCTGTAACAAAAGCAGATTTCACCAAGAACAACAGCCTTTATAAACAAAGTGAATGCGGGGCACGGAAATGTTTTCCTACGGCATGCCTCTATAAAAAGCGGAGAAGTTTAAGGCAAATCAACACTAGGTTACGAATACAGCAATTCCGTAGCTGGGCACAGAAGATTCCCATAAATCGGAAATCTTTCTCTTTTTCGTCTGAAGAATATGGCTTGAGTTTAGTTGGCAGGAATGTCATGATGAGGTAAATAATTGGCTTTGCTTCCTCGTTATTCGCAACGCCATCACGGTAATTCTGTTAGGCGCGCGGGTGGGAGGCTTGTTTGTCCCCATAATACGTCCCGTAAATATTTGTGTATCCAATTCCGTTTAGCGCCCAATTATGGCAATAAATTTGGCGCCTTTGCGTCCGGCCTTTTCCGCAAAAAGCGGATATCTAAAATAAATTGTTGACTATATGATAAAAACTCTGCAACAATTAGAGAACCTAGTAAATTACAATTTACAGGAGTTTCAGACTTTGTTTTTAATCAGATTCAATTTATATAAGAAAATTGTATGCAAAAAGATAAAGCATTACCCAAATACAAAATAAATTCACCTTCAATTATATAATCACATCTTTATATGATGCGACAGAAGAAAGATCATAATCTAATGAGGAATAATACTTTCAGAGGCAACAATAAAAGTATTGCTTCAATTTTCCTGCCTTGGTGGTGTCAGAAAAAAAATTGGAGATACATTTCAAGAACTGATTTCTGAGAGAAATAAATGTCGTATTAGCATATCTCAAAACGTGTGTTTCATTACTTGCAGATTTACTTCTAAGTTGAGGCGCGTTGTAAAGTGCTTTTTAAATTGCCTATTATTCACATAAACAGTAGAGATGATTTATACACATGGATAAGCAAAAAATGGTTGAGAAGCTGCAGAAATTTACCAAGAAATCTACCCTTACAGACAGCAACCAAACCACAAATGTTTGCAACAGAGATTCGTCGTTTGTCGCTTGGTGGTAGGAGTTAACTAGGAGGACGAAGAGTAAAGGGCGCGCCAGTTAAAAGAACAAGTTTTTTCTATATATTAAGGATAACTCCACTACAAGCTCTAGGTAAATAACCCACTAGTGCGGTGCTTGACAAGCGACTGTGTTGAACATTCTGCATGAGAACTGCTACTATCTCTAGTTTTTGCAACATACGCTGAAGTTTTTGAAGAAATTAAAGGTTTTGCCGTTGTATTTTCTAACGGCCACTACCATTCTGGGATTTCTTTCATCAAACCTTTTCACAGATAGCATCAACATATGCGTCACAGTCATTTGTACATTAGGTAGAATCCCCATGGAATGACTAAAGTCCATCATTGGCAATGGTCGAGCAACAATGTTTGGATCAAGATTACTGGTGACCACCTCAATCAATCATATTTCCATAATGCGTTAATGGCCTGATTTATCTGCAGTTCCTGAGAGAAACTCTTCCTTTATTACTTTATTACCACTAGTAGTACAGCAGGCCATAAGGCTAATACATGATGAACCAGTTTAGTGTCATCAATTCATGATGCAACGCGCTTGCATTTACATTGAGGTCCACGGACACTTCAAGCACTTACACTAAAGTAGTTAAAAAATGCGCAATGTAATGTGATCTAATGATAAAGTACAGAGGCTCATTATTATCAACAGATATCACCTCTTGAAGTTTGTCCTTATATTTAATCTTCACCCTGTATAGTTAGCACTAATATGGATGTGACCAACAGCTCACTTTAAGAAAAAGTCTATCTTTGAGAAATTTGTTTATGCTGTAATTTTTTAAGATAATTAGACATTATTATTTAATATTCAAATCAAGTAGCAGAAATTTAGCTAGAGTATGACAGCATATTTCTAGGCAATGTGGATTAGGGGGTAACATCATTAATAGTAACAATAATAAAGTACTAAGTAGATAATCCTAAAGTTCAAGAGGGAAAATTGTAGAAGGCTAACATTATAATGATTATCAATTAAATCATTACTGATCGTCGATTATACAAAAGCTTTTTTAAGCATTTGAGATACTTGTAATGAACGTTAAAGATAACAATAATAAAATCCAATTATTTTACTTTACGTCATTCGGGCTGAACTGTACCTACAATATTATTGCTTTATAAACAATTATAATATTAAAAAAAGTAAAGAAATACAAATTAGTTAATAAATAAATAATATAAATAGACAAATAGAACTGAACAATAAATAAAATAATGGTGAGGCTCTGCATTTTGCTAAAGATCATGTATAGCTTACAAACTGAAAGGTCAAAGCTCACATATGTTCACTCTCACTGCTTAGCTGTCACGCTTCATCTCTGTCTTAAGACGACCAACTATATTATTACCCGTTGTTTGACGTCAACTCAGATACTCAATTACTTTTATTGATTGATAGGACCTTTTCCACTACAGTCAAACGCCTTAACTGTTCGACCATGCATTATCATTGAACAATGAATAAGTGTTATAAAAATAAATGTAAAAATTAAAATATGCATACATATATCGCAAGTATTGATAATAAAAGTACATTTAAAGTAAAAATCACAAACTAATATAAGAATTGAAAAAATTTAAAATCAGAAGTGACGATAAGAAAAAGCTAGATTAGAGAATCTAAAAATAAGAATTAGACGGTATGAATATACCTGAATATTCAAGATTTTTAACAAAAATAAAACCCGAACAAAAAGAATGTAGTAAAATTCAAAATATTATGATCAATAGATTGATAAAAGCGTAAATTTAAAAAAAATTAAAGTCAACTCAAGAAGATACTTAAAAAAATAAAATAACAATATTCACTGAAGCTTCTGTTTAAAAATGGCGTGTTAACAATAATATGCAGCATTTTTTAGCAGTCATTTGTCTATGGAAGAGAATGTTTATGCTATTGAGCATAAAAGCAATGAAGAGTATCAACACTTATTATGATAAAGTTTGATTCATGCTAGCAACCGGCATATTTATTTATAAATTTAAATTTTCCCTTTAACATTCATCTTCAGTTATGTCCTGGACAGCTGTCTTGTGCAAGTGTGCTTCTAGATATATTAAGTGAAAGAGATAAATGTGTGACCTCCTTAGTTACTTATTAGTAACTATCTAGGAAAGAAAACATTAAAACTAGTGATTTTTTTAGTTTTTAATTTATATTAATTTATTGTAAACCTAGTACTAAAACTTTACCTACAAGATGCAAACAAAATGACCAATGTCCCCTATCACAGCCACACCACATATGCAATCAAATTAAATAATGTACCATAACAGTACATCACCATAATACAGCAACCTTTACGACAACCTGTAACTAGTTATTTCTTCTTCTTCTTTCTAACCCTCATTCGTCCATTGTTGGACGAAGGCCTCCCCCATTCGTTGCCAATTTTCTCGGTTCTGTGTGCTTCTTCTCCATCCTAGTCCAGCTGATCTCTTAATGTCATCTACTCATCTAAGTTGTGGTCGTTCTCTGCTTCTTCTAGCTTCCCATGGCCTCCACAGCTGCATTTTTTTGTTCCATCTTTCATCGTTCTGTCTCATAGTGTGACCGCAAAATCTCCATTTAAGTGAGGCTATGTGTGCTGCTACATCTATTACTCTAGTTTCTTGTCTAATCCATTGTATCTTTTTCCTGTCTGTCAATTTTATATTCAGCATCTGGCGTTCCATTGCTCTGTGCTTTTATCATTTTGTCCATATTTGACTTTGTTAATGTCCAGGTTTGGGCACCGTACGTCATTACCGGGAGAACACATTGGTTAAATACTTGACTTTGTAATTTAATCGGTATTTTCTGGTTCTTCAGTACATGCGATGTTTTTCCAAAGGCAGCCCATCCTAATCTAACCCTGCTATTTATTTCTTCCGTTTGGTTATATATATATATATATATATATATATATATATATATATATATATATATATATATATATATATATATATATATTCATCGACTCTCTCTAAGTTGTTTCCTTCTATTCCAATAAGTATTTCCTCGTTGCTGTTTGACATTATTTTTGTCTTTGACATATTCATTTTCAGTCCTATCTTTTCTGATTCTTTATATAGGTCTATGAACATTTCTCTTATGTCTTGCAGGTTATCTGATATTAACAGTATGTCGGCTGCGAATCTCAAGTTATTCAGTTTTTCACCGTTGATGTTGATTCCTTTGTTTTCCCAGTTCATTTTCTTAAAGATGTCTTCTAGCGCCGTAATGAATAGTTTTGGGCTGATCGTATCCCCCTGTCTGACTTCTTGTTCTATAGGAATTGGGTTTGTGTCTTTATGAAGCTCTATTATACAGCCGGCCTTTTCATATATATTGTATAGTAGCTGTATATATCTGGAGTCGATGCGGCTGTTTTGTAGGCTTCTTTCAATTGCCCATCTTTCTACTGTGTCGAAAGCTTTTTCATAATCGACGGGTATGAGATAGAGTAGTAAATTGTACTCATTAGCTTTTTCAATTAATGCTCTAATGGTTAATAGATGGTCGTTAGTTGAATACCCACTGCGAAATCCCGCCTGTTCTATTGGTCGGTATTGGTCTAGTTTGTTCTCCAACCTGTTTGTTATTATTTTTGTCAGGAGTTTATATAGCTGTGATAAAAGGGTTATTGGGCGATAATTTTCTAATAGTTTTCGGTCGCCCTTTTTGAAAAGTAGTATAATCTTTGCTGTGTCCCATTCTGATGGTATCTGTTCTCGATGTACGCATTTATTAAACAGTATCTTGAGAGATGTTGTTAATGTTTTTCCTCCCGTTTTTGGCATTCCGATTATTATGTTACCTTTCCCTGGTGCCTTGTTATTTTTGCCTCTTCTTATTGCTTCTTCAATTTCATCTTCTTGGATATCTGGTAGTTCTTCTGAATTGAAATTCATAATTTTCTTTTTTAATTGCTGCTTTATTTCTGTTGTTGGATGTTTTGTTAATCTATATAAAATTGTATAGAATTCTTCAGTTGCTGAGATAATTTCATCTCTGTCACGCTCTATAAATTTTATAATTTTTTCTTCGGTTTTCTTGTACTTGTCTTCTTTTACCGTTTTTCTTATCAGTTTGTTTAGCTCTGCAAATTGTACGGTTCCACGTTTATTTTCCCTAATTTGTTTTCTTCTTTTTTCAAATAGTTTTTTTGTGTAGTCATTTATCCAGTTTCTTTTAGTTCGTTGTTTTTCCGCTACTTCTTTTCCTGCTTCTATTAGTGATGTTGTTATGATTATATTTATTTCTTCAATACTTTTATCTTCTGACATATTTTTTTCTGGTAATTTATAAGATAACTTTTGTTGGTACTCATGGCTCCTTTCGTGTAGACGCAAAGTATCTATTTTTATGGTGTTTTTTGCTACCATCTTAACTCGTTCCATTTTTGTGTTTATTTGTATGTGGCCCCTTACTAGTCGGTGGTCGCTTCCAGTAGAAAATGTGTTTATCACGGACACATCTGTTGCTCTTTCTTTATGAGAGGATAGGATGTAATCAATTTCATTTTTGGTTGCCCCGTTTGATGGACGTGCGGCAACAAAGATGAGTTAATAAAAAAATTATGGTAAAAAATGAAAAATTCAATCGTTATGATAAAGATATTCATATAAGTTTTTACGAAATGGCGCTAACACTTTAAATTAATTGTTGCAATCACCCTTCATATAAATATTGCCAACTCTGCCAACACAAGTCGCTTTCGTTCCTGCAATTTATAAAAAATGCATTAGAAAGGCTGCTAGAGAATTTTTATCGAGTTTTGCTCCAAATAGCAAAATATACGAGCCAGAATATAAATTACGATTTTGCATGCGATAGTTTATCTTGTTCGAAAAATAAGGTCAGATAGCGGCCTTTTATTCGGAATTATTTATTGGATACACAATACAAAGCGACACAAAGCAGCTCGCGTTCGGTTACGAATTTTTGCGCTCCACAGCGGAGCTGTATCACGCAGGACACTCGAAATAGCGCCGTAAAACCAAAACCAGCCCCCTCGAAGCGGCACGTGCAGTATTTCTCAGGCTTTATTGCGGGGCCCGTGTGCTGCAGTTTTATTCCAGCCTCAAATTAGTTATCGCCGAAGTGCGCCGCAATTTTACCTTAACTAGGCGATCGCCGGGCTTCAAGCGGCCATCCCTGGCGGCGACGCTATCGGCGTGAACGGCACTAACGTATGTTACTCCAGCTGCGCCCTGCAAGCTGAACCCTAATCTGCTGTTCCATCCTCTGTTCAATTCTATGGCGAGTATCTGCACAGGAACAGATTAGCGCGTGAATGCTGATCCTGTCAAAGGGTTACCTCGTATTCGTTCTCGGGTTTCGTCCTCCGCTTGCTCTCCTCGTCGGCGTTGAAGACGACGCCCTTCCACTTCTTCATGTTGTTTTCGTCCGCGGCCTTAGAACTCTTGTCGGTGCCCGCAGCCTCCGAGCTTTCAACTCCGCACGGAGGATGCGCGGATTGGTAAGCGGGGTTCTTGTAGCTGAAGCCCGGGTTGTCGGAGGGGATGTGCGGCATGCTGACCGGCTCCTGGGGGAAGCTGTCGCTGCACTCCACCTCCGTGCTCTTGATGTCGTCCTTGCCCAAGTTGTAGGTCAGGTTGGGGGCGTCCAGAATCTCCGGGTCGAGGTTGTTGAGCTCGTACGCGTTGTGGGCTAGAGAGAAATTGAATTTAGGCTTTCGGGTTATGACCGGGGTGCCCTTCGAGTTGCAGAGGTCCAGGGAGCTGGGCCGCGACGGCCTGTCGCACTCGTCGGAGTCGACCGAGAACAGGGAGTTGTACGCGTCTTCGGTGTCATCGGGCTTCCTGAATAAGCCTTCGTGGAACTGCTCGTCCGTGATAAGGTATTTGCTGGAGCTGTTCGTGATCTGCGACGAGTCTGACGAATACGGCTGCCGCCGCAGCCTCCTTGGGGACGCGTTGGGCGACGACGAACGCACATACATGTCGTGGTTCACGATCTTTCGCATCGCTATGTCGTTCAGCATGTCGAGAGCTTCTGGCCTGAAATAAGAAATGGGACAGTTAGCGACTTGTGAAGCTATTCATCGCCTCTTACTACTCTAATCATCAATCAGATTTCAAAAATATTATTTGTTGAATTCACAATTTTAATTTATAAAAAAGATATTCTAAAAATAATACTAAAAAAACTTAGGTTCCTTGAAAAATAACAGCTTTATTAAAATACGAAAAGTTAATAAAACCTTTTTCATAAAAGAAATATATAATAAGACTTGGTCTCTATTTTCACTTATCCCATGTCCTTCAAAGTGAAAACAAGCAATAAGAAATAAATTTGTACTTTCTTGTTCTTTAAAAGGTATTGACATGCAATGGAAATGTATATTCATTTCAGATATGCAAAGAAAAGTGACTGATACAAAGCATAAGTAAGAAAATTAGTTAGAAGGAAAAAGTAGCATAAAAAGGTACGTCAGAACAAAAGCGGAACAGGATAGAGAAGAATGTAACACAAGAAGAAACGAAGTTAAAAAAGGGCTGAGCCCAAAAACTGAGAAGAAATTAGTAAAGAATAAGATTACCATCAGTTATACAGTAGAAAATTCTATAACATTATAAGAAAAATCTCAGAAAAAAGAAACAAATTATTTAGTAACATTAAAAATAAAAATGGGGAAATAACGAAAGAAGGCGAAGAAAATCTAGAAGCATGGGCAGAATACTATAAGAAAAAATTCAACACGAACCCAGAGTACAAGGGGGTGGAGGAATAAAAGAAACGGATTATTTAGAATAGTCAAGAGAGGAGTAGTTAAGAGGTATAAAGGTAACTAGTGAGGAAGTATACGAAGCAATTATTACTTGTATAAATAAGTTCTCAGCTTTTTTCTGCAAAATTAAAGTTTTATTTAAAAACAAACAAAAAAAGCTTAAGTATCAAAGTATTCTCCGTTGGCATCGATGACCTTTTGCCATCTTTCGGGTAGCTTGCGAATTCTCTGGTGATAGAAGCTCACCGGCTTCGAGACGATAAAGTTATCGATGCATTTTCGGACTTCTTCTTCTGTTTTGAAGTGCGTATCAGCCAAGTGATGCTGTAACGACCGGAATAAATGAGAATCGGAAGGGGCCATGTCTGGGCTATACGCCGCATGTGGGAGAAGTTCCCAGCCTAACGCGAAGATGTGTTCTTGCGTCGCCTTCGCAACATGTGGTCGGGCATTATCATGGAGCAGGATGACTTTGCGACTTCCTTGTCCAGTAAATGGCCTATTTTCTTCGATTGCGCCGCTTAAATTGATGAGTTGCTTTTGGTAGCGATCCGCCGTAACTGTTTCACCTGGTTTCAAGAGTAAATAGTACAGCACACCTTTCCAATCCCACCAGATACAGAGCAACTTCTTTTTGGCGTGGATATTGGCTTTGAGTCGATGTCGAAGGTTTGCCAGGGTCTACCCATGATTTTTGCGCTTGGGATTGTCGTACAATATCCATTTTTATCGCCCGTAATAATTTTATGCAGAAAATCCTTTTTTAGGTTCCTTGAAAGCAAATGGAGTGCGGTGTCACGCCGTCGATTTTTGTTATCTTCGGACAGTTTATGCGGAATCCATCTGCATTCCTTCTGTATCGTACCCATTGCATGCAAACGTATGGAAATGGCTGGCTGAGTGACGCCAAGCTGTTCAGCAAGCTCTTTTTCAGTTTGAGCATTGTTTTGATCCAGCAATGTCTGCAGCTCATCAGTGTCAAATGTTTGAGGGAGTCCAGCGCGTGGTTGATCTTCAAGACTAAACTCTCCTTCGCGAAATCTTTGGTACCACTTTTTGCACGTTGCATGACTTACAGCATTCTCACCATATGCAGCACAAATCATTTCGGTGGCTTCAGCAGCGATTTTCTTAAGATGAAACGCAAAGTGGATAGAAAATCGAATATGCTCTTTTGTGATTGCCATCGTGAACACAGCTGATTATTGAGGTTATGTGCATCAAATGCCAAATCGCATGATGTTTCGAAAGACCAAATGTCATTGTTTTAAGACCGCAAGAGAGCGGACTAATACGTTACATGCAAACGGTGATTTGCGTCCTGTGAAATCTAAAGCTGAGAACTTATTTATAAACCTATAGTAAAATAAAAATAAAAAAATCCTGCGGCGAAGACGAAGTAGAAGCTGGAATGATAAAGTGGGGAGAGCTATAAGGCCACTACATGGTCGTGAAGGGTATGCAGTTTGGGAGGAATAATAAATACCGAAGGATTGGCAAAGGAACATTATAGTCCGAATATATAAAAAAGAGGGAATAGATAAATTCCTCTCTACAGTGTGTTTCAAAGTATATACAAAAATAATAGAAAGGCGACTTAGGAACGAAGTAGAAGAAAAAATGGAAGACGAGCTGGCAATTTTTAGATCACAGAGACGATGTGATAGATAGGCTGCTGAAGAATACACGACGAAAAGCACCAAAGACTTTTGTGGGATGCAAAAACATTAATCCAATACAAATAGACAAACTGTTGTAAGCTGATAATATATTATTAGTAGCAGACACACTTAATAAACTACAGAAGTTAATGGATATATAAATATATCAGAGATTAAAAAACAAAATTATGATAATAAATGGACCATCTGAAGAAAATTACAATAGAAAAAGATAACATGTAATAGAAATGGGATATAACGAGTACAATTTTTAACTACCTAGGAAGCATAGCAACAGAGGACGGAAAAATAGATGCAAAGATAACAAACAGGAGAAGTAAAACAAACAAGTTATACTATGCTTTAAATATAACGATGTGTAGAAAAGCGGAGCTTAAAACGAAAAACAATTACACGTATACAATACAGTTGTTATCCCAATTATTATATGCAAGTGAATGCCTGCCAATTTAAAAGAAACACGAAGAAAAATTAACAGCAACAGAAATAAAGCATCTTAGAAATACAACAGGAAAGACGAAACTGGAAAGGATCAGAAATGAAAAAATTAGGGAAGAATTGGAGTAGAAGGAAATAGGAAATATAGCAGGCATTAAACAATTGAAATGGTTCGGGTACATTTGCAGAATAGACGAAGACAGATCGGTGAAGAAAGTTATACAAGCAAGAGGGGTGGAAAAAAGAAAGACAGTAAGACCTAGCTGGTGGAAGAGAGGTAAAGAATTGAGGATGGAGAGAGGCGAGACCACGGAGGAAATGAGAAATACTGCGGGGGAGAAGAAGGAACGAAAGAAATGGGTGGAGTCGACATCCGACGCCCAATAAAAGGGTAAAAGGATTCAGAAGAAAGAAAGATATATATTTATTTCAAAAAACTTTCAAAAAACAAACAGGCGCTCTGTTATCTCTGTGGAAGTGCAAAATGATAAAATAAACAATCTGAATAAATATCCACATTGTAATAAAAAACAGTGCTTATCCGTGTACCAAGTAATAAAAATTGATTGGTAACAAGTGTTAAAACAAAAAATATATATTCCCTTCGGGGACAGATAATCAAAATAACCGAATTTCACAAATATATTACAATTGAATTCACCACAAACAAACTTTATGCAAAATTACCCTCTTGTTAACACACAAATGCAAATGTACCCTTCACAATTATTGCAAACATCAATATACTCCCCTCAACAACATCTCATTTCACTAAATCTTGATCAACCGATTCAATTGCTTGATATGTCGCAAAGCAGCCAACAACAAATGTACCACCAACAATGAGGCAACAACTATACAGAACTATTTCTACGTCAGACGAAGAATCATAAATGGATGTAGATTCTACTTAAGTAAGCAAAATAGTATCCTGGCAAATAGTAAGAGGGACAAAACGGAGAAAAATCGGTAAAAATATACTAAAAAACAACGAAAATGAAATCGAAATAAGAATGACAACACAGAAGATATCAATGAAATCAATGGCAAACAACATTATTAAAATAAATTGCAATTCGCCCGATACACAGAGAAAATGGTAAAATATTTAAAAGAAAATATTGTTAAATTACATTTCTATCAACTAAAAAACGATGTGCCTATCGAGTAGCCATAAAACATCTCTACTACACGGTAGAGTTACAAGATATAACTGAAGAATTAACTACTCAAGGCCACAAAGTTAGAAACATCATCAATGCGAAACATCACCAAACTAAAGAACCTCTAAATTTGTTTCTTGTAGATTTCGAAACTGTAGACAACAATAAGAACATATACAATATAAAAATTCTGCAAAACAAAATAGTAGTAATAGAACCCTCCAACAAATCTAAAACCATAATACGATGTACAATATACTAATTATATAGCCATTCAAAAAGTTATTGCAACAGATCCTACCTCTGCGTAAAATGCAGAGAACAGCACCATACAACAACATGCAAAAAGAGTAAAAATACTCCTGCAACATGTGAGCATATGCTTCCAACATAATATAATAAAAAATAGAAGTATCACACAAAAACCGCGATATATAAAACAATACTAATGCACCTCAAATACAAACAACTGCAACTCGTGGAACATCAAATAACAATACAACATACACAACCATTACTAATAGCAATAAAACTATGCAAGGCATCATAACAATTAAATTCTTAGAAGGATTTAGACAAACGTTTAAATCAACTTATGCAACAAAACAGTTCAATACTTAATATGCTAACAACGCTTGCACATAAATTAAAGTAATGGCCAAATTTTTGAAAATAGCACTTTGGAATCCAAATGGGCTAATCCAACATAAAGATGGAGTGATACTATTTTTCAAAGATCAATATATAGATATTTTACTTGTTAGCGAAAGTTACATTAATATTCTTGGTTATAGGACATATACGAACCATCCAGTTGGCCCTGCGCATGGGGATATGAGAAAACTATCTACAAGCTACAACCATAAAAATCCAAACATTGCCCTACGAATTAACCGAATTAGCGATGTCCATCAAGGCATAATATTAAAAAAAAAGACATCAAAGTGTATTTTAAAACTCTTGGACGGAAATTTCTAGCTGGTGGAAACTATAATAGTAAGAATACCTTATGGGGCTCACGACTAACCACAACAAAAAGAAAAGAACTTGCTAGCCTAATGCAGGATTATAATTATTCATTCATCTCTACAAGCACTCCAACATATTGGTCAACTGACTCCACAAAGACATCGTACCTATTAAGATTTCTTTGAATCAAAACGACTCCAACGGGCGCACACCCATGAAATCCGTAATTTTGACCTATCATGTAAGCACCCTGTCTTAGCAACTATTTGTTCATCAATCCTATCAAAACAAAATATCCAAAACTTCAAACTATAAAACAAACTGGTATTAATTTAAGGGTGTTGCCTTCTACATGGTGAGTAAATTTCAGGAGCTTTAAAACCTCAGATATAGAAATATTGGTAACCACAGAGATAACATCAAAATTGATCATTATGTCTCATTAACGTATGAGAAAGCATTTAAGAATTCCTAAGAATTGATAGGAGTTTCAGACGCATTTTGAGGTTTGTTCTGTAGGAGATTAGAGGATTTTGAGTAAGTGTTTGGCCAAGTTGTGTACAGGAAAACCATAGTCACTGAAATTGGTTCCTTGAAGATTTTTCTTGGATTTGGAGTGTTGTTGGTATTGGGGTACAGGTTTATGTTGGTAGTGAGGGTCTTGATTTTCTTTACAAAGTAGGTGTTTGGGTTGTTGGATACTTTTCGATAGTCCGATAATTTCAGTAAATTTTTAGTAAATCGAAATCTAAGTTTTTAAAAATTAGTGCAGCGTTACCCTTGTTTGCTGATAAGATTACAACAGTTTTGTCTCGCCTGAAGCGTTTTTAGGGCTTGTAATTTTGAAAATTTGATATTGAGTTTAGGTAACATGGCAGTGGGTATCACTTTGGCTGCATCTTGTCTAGTTTCATTGACTATGCTTTCGAAAATATTGGTAATAGATGATTCAATCTGAAATATGATACTTATGTTTAGTGAGAACCGTGGTAACAGTGATGTTGGGTAGCGACAGATGAATAATAGATAAATGGTTCTAGCATAGCTTGCAAAACTTATGTTTTTAGATTTTGGTTTTCTTTTCTGTTATCTGTAGTGCTTTATCATATGTTACTCAACTATAAGCTAAATATGAAAGAAGCCAAAATAATGAAAAATACCGTACATATTAGAATTGCTTTGATCAATGTTTTTCCGGTAAGTGAAGTGTCTAAGCAAAGATAAACCTACTTTTTTGAGAATACAGGAGGCATAAAAAGTATAGACTTTCGCAGGCTGAGCTTTGAGCTTAGTGAAGTTAAAAGTGTTCTCTCTGTAGAGGCGCAAAAGTTTCTGCGGTTAAATATAAAACAATGTTTCAAATTTTTTTCTACGTTTCTGCATCCAGTTTGATGCCATTGAGTGGTTTACTTTGTACCCTAAAAAATAGTTCTGTTTGGAGAGACAGTCACATAAGAAAAAAACCGAATCAAAACAATGATTTCTATAGCTAAAACTAATCACTAATTCAACAAATAGATATAATATAGCAAAGGGATAAAATGGAGAAGCGTAAACTGTGAGGAATTACTCAAAAAGCGCACAACAATAATAACAAAATAAATAACTAGGAAAAGTAAAAGAAGAAAATCAATGCAAAATAGAACAAAAACAAACATGGATTGATAAAAATAATAAAAAATAAAAACAAAAATGATGTTCTTACATAGTTCTGGTGTGTGTTAAAATAGATTGCTTTCCTTTAAATAAAAATTTGTAGCAATTTGTTAATTAATAGGTTATTAGTAGGTTTCCAACTACCCATATGGGTTCTTATGTTTTAAAAATGCAAGATAACAGTTATAAACAGTCGAGGACAAAAAAATTCTTTAAAAATTATTATATGAGCTTTTTCTCTTATTAATTTGTTAGTGTTGATAAAAAAATAAAAGAGTGATATTTTATGACTTTAGACAATTTTAAAAATGTTAAATCTCTAGGATGCAATTTTTATAAAAAAAATTTCAATATGATAGGCAATCAAATTCACTCATTAGAATCTGACATTGTATAAAAATGATGGATTAACAAACAACAACTAATAGTTATAACTAACTTCTTCATGCGTTTAAAGCTGCAAAGTAAATCTTATGCAATTTTCAGATAATTGCATTATTAAGAAGCTCCTCAGTTAAACATTTGGTATTGTTTTGAAGTTTTATGGTCGTATTACATGGAGACTTTTAATTACAAAAACTTACGCTGCTTTGTTCCAATGTTCTCGTTAAAAACTTCGGTTTTTAATAAGAACTTTAGAACAAAGCGCTGCTCGTAGGCGATATTAATTAACGTAACCGTATGAAGCGTTCGGCCTTTTAAGAAGAACCAAGTTGTTAGCAATAAAAGCGACGCAATAGACTTATAAGGGAAGGCTAAAGCTAAGATATATAAAATATTGTCATTAATTCTTGCAACAAGATCCGTTCTTTAAAGAAACAAACAGCACAAATGTTTTTTGCAAGGTAGAAACAATTTTAAAAAATTTAAGTGATTTTTATTTAAGAGAGATCAATGGTTCTGATGATGCAGAAAACGAAGACTAATTGAATGCTTTTATAGTTTAAAACAATGAAGTTTTAAAATTAGTTAAACCTGAACTTGAGGCGTCAATGCCAGAAATTATAATTCAAATTGCCAGTATGAAGAAATGAAGAACAGAAAGCAAATAGGTGAAAAAGAAAAGCTACAACTATACCATCTACACACAATCGTTCTGAAAAAGTAAAGATATCTTTCATAAATATTAACCTTTAGATTTTCTTCGTTCAAGAATTGTTTATAAAATAACTTGTATTTCATACAAAAAAAAAATATTAAAGAAACTAAAATTATTTGCTAATAGTATCCATTTTTCTTGAAATGCCAGCAATTACGTGTTATAAGCATTACTAGTTAGCTTTCAAAAACTTTGTTACTTTTATCTATATTATTAGTTAAAAAGAAAAGCGAATTACAATAGGCATGACCTCTATTTTACACCAACGACAAGGGTAAAATATATGAATCAACGGTTGGTCAAAACTCTCAAAGAGGTATTCACATTTGAAGAGAGCATGAGCCTATTCAAACAACGTCTCATAATCCTCATCAAGAGAAATTACGATTTGAAGTGTGTCGAAGATCTAAGAATTTACCAGAGTACAAATGAAGAACGAAATCGAGAACACATGGTATTAATATTATCTAAGCCTCAATATCTCTAGCAACACTTTGTGTTTTTCCAAATGAAATAAATAGCGAGCCTTCAAAGACCAAGAGCAAATATAAAACCAAACTTCTCAACCAACACCTTACAGATAGTTGTAAAATAGTCTTATGTGGTAAACGACTTTAGGACCTTAGTAATAAAAAAATGAGATTATAGAACTAAGTGTGCTTGTCAAAACTAACAGATACAATGCAATTTTCGATCTAAGCACAGATAACAAAGAGAACAGTAAAAACTGTAAAAACCCGTGCACCAGAAATAAAGATAGCAGGCGTCAAAAACGTTCAACCTCTAAGAAAATTGTTAAAACGACTATTGCAAAATCAAAGTGGCTAACGAGTAAGTCATATTCATAATGGGGACACTATAGCAAAATAATTAAAGAACTAAATGTTAAAGAAACAGAATTCAACTCCTACCAAACAAAGCAGACAAGTCCTTCACGGTGGTACTAAGGCTTACGCAGTCTGACATAGATACGAAACTAATCGAAAAAAATTCAAAGAATCGGGCTCTTACGTAATCAACATTGATAATATCCAACGTAGGTTTGAAATCAATACCAAACAACAAAAATATTTTACCCAGTAATTCGAAAAAACGCGGCACCCCTCAGTCCACTAAGTGTCAGAAACTAAATCGCACAAAAAACTAGTGTCATTGCAGTTCTGGTTTCCTCAAACGTGTAGACAGTCCAAATATTCTAAACCAAAACTACGGAGATTGCAGCTATGCAAAAAAAACTATAAAGGACAAATTATTCTACCCTAAGGAACCAACAATCAACACTAGCATATAGCCCAATACACACAGTACAGCTCAAAATAATCTATACACGAACTACATCTACAACTGCTCAACCCATTCAAACCTCTAACCAGTTACAGACCCCAAAACTCAAAACAATGATGACGCAAATCAGGGAAAGGATGAATATTCTGCTTAACTTCCTTACTTCTATGATTTAACTATCCGAAATGCAAATGGACTCTCACAACACTCACGAGAAATCATTTTTTACTAACAATAACACTGACGCAATTCAAACCAGAATCCTACTTGACCAACAATACCTCCACAAAATTCCACAACTTTACCTTATACAACACTCAGCACCGGATCGTAATATACACGGCGAAGCTATTACCACAAGTAAAACGAAAATCAAACACCAAGTTCTAATGTTATCCGCAAGACAATCTGTAAGCTATGAGTATAACGGTCGAAGACTGGAACAGAGAAGTTACCATTTCAGTGATATGTTGCTAACCAAGCAACAGCATCACAAACATTTATTTTGAAAGTCACTTCAACATTCACGATACCCGATTACAAAATAGAGCATTCTCAATGAGGTTCCAGAATAATCACACCAAGAGGACTCTAGCTGTATCTAAACAATATAAACCCATAATATCTGTCAAAAACCTTAACAAAATCTCATATTAACTTATCCATGCTTGTTTCAGTATGGAGCTGACGCGGAGCAAATTCGTTTAGTCAAGAACGAGTGGGTTTTGGACGCAAACGGAGTCAATACAACCTAAAAGATCAATGACGCATGGGGAGAAGGTATGGTGGGACAATGAACTATGTATGACTGGTTTGCGAAGCTCAAGGCAGATTAGGACGAATAAATTGTTGTAGAAGTAAACAACAAAAAATTGTGGAAACTTTTTGGACAACTTAGTAAATACAAGGCCACAAGGTAATTAAAAGATCTCATTTAAAAAATATATAGAAACCGTAGTGCAATTATATAATTACTCACTTTAACAGATGGTAAAGAAAATTAAGAGACCTCACAGATACAACCCCATTTGGAAAACATCCAAGTTAATGGGCAAGTGATGACAATGGAAAGGCTAACACCCTTATATTTTATACGGATTTTTTCATCAATACCCAAGTAATTTCAATCCCAAAACGAAGAAGTCACCCATCAGTTCCTCGACGCCTCTTTTTCAGGTGGATCTCCCAATTAAAAACATTTAGAAAAGAGAGATCCGACAAGCCATCAAAAATTTGGACTTTAAAAAACGCCAGAAAGACTTAATAATGGGAAGCCATAAAAGGATTTCCAGGACAATCACCATAACTTTCAATGCAATTCTAAGAACCTAATATTTAACATTTATGTGAACGATACCAAAAGTTTAGGCCACTTTTGAATTTCCTGATCCTAAAAAGAATTCAACATACCTGGATAAAAAAAAAAACAATTACAAAACCCCAATTCGTATTTCTTAAGGAACATTTAACAATACAAGTCCATTGCGTGGCCACGAAAATCAGGAACAGGCATTTGTTATAGTGTGGTACATTGGCGTCCTTTATAAAAGAAATCTCCACCTAGCCTGCAACCATTATTTGATCTTAAAGTGGCATCTCATGTTTCCAAATTCCAAACCACATTTCATCACGTAAGATCAGATGTGGCTCAAAGAAAGGTCATTGGGCCTATTTTATGGACACGGTAGACTTGCCTATTTACATCGTCCTTGTCTCATTTGCAGATGATACAGCATATCGTTTAGATCTTGCGGCGACTTCAAATATACTCACATAAACTAGAAGAGTGGTTTAAGCTATGGCGCATTCAAATAAATGAGCTAAAATCTATCCAATCGCGGTCAACAGAAGCTGCAGCTACCGTCAATTGTACTGGATGATTGTTCTAAAATATCAACTGTCACTTGAAAACAAATTGCTGTTATACAAAACCGTCTTAAAACCCATATGGATTCAGATAGCAATATTAAGTTTGCTAAAATTCAAATTTTCCAAACAAAAGCACTCAAGGTGAATGTTGCAAAGTACTTCTGTCATACAGTAGTATATCGGTAGACAAAAACACTCATAATATACCCCGCACCAAAAGTTTAGAATTAGTCCAATGTGACTGATATTCTCAGATTATATCCTTACGATTACAACAATTAATTAACAAACCAGAAAGACTCAAATGTATCGAGACAAAAGTTTGGATCAACTTACAAATTCTGATTAGGTTTTTGCTTTCTTATTGCATATGTCACACTCATCTTGTGTGATAAATGCATCATTTTGAATATTGTCAGATAATTCCCGAAGAAAGAAACAAGAATTTTGTCGGAAGCATACGAAACTTCAAAGTTATGCCAAAGTGGGGAGCTGTACAGTTAAGGACGTGATTCCCAACTAGAACAGGAAAAACTATCGATTAAAGATCACTACCAAATCAAATGCCGTGTTGGTACTAAAGTCCCATATGGTTGCAGAGTTAATTCACACTCGATCAAAGATAATAAGGGCTTGGAAGATATCAGTCCCTGAACAATCCAAGGAAACTAAAGCGCGACAAGAACAAATTGTCCTTAGTAACCAATCATAAGATATCGAGGCTCAAGCAAAACTGATTTTTGCTGTTAGATTTTCATTGATCAGAAGCGCTTCAATTTGGATGGCTTGAACGATTTTTGATCCTACAAAACAGAAAATACAAGTATGGAACGAATCAGACGTCAAATGGGCGATAGAAGTATCGTGATTTTGGGCCCAATTTCAAGTAAAGATAACTTGTTGATAACAGCAAGTCGTGTAGTCTATTAAAACCTATCCTTCTTAGATAGTTGATGACAGAAAATATAAGGCAGCCGACTACATTTTGAAACTTTGCCAGACAGCCTTTCTTTGGACGAGACGTGAATGTGGTTGAGAATCTTGGGTTTGGCAATAAGAAAACTCTTCTGTGGACACCGCAGTGAAAGTGAAAGTGAACATGAGAAACTGGCAGTTTCAAATCCGGATTTAAACTTTATCGAGAATGTCTAGAGCGTTTCGCATGAGAAAGTTTATAAGCGAGGACAGCTTAAGAACAAAGACCAGTTATTTGCGGAACTCAAGCATCATGTGAGCGGATTGATCCCAAAATGATCAAGAGACTCTACAACAGTATGAATGAGCGTTTGTTAATTGTTAGTAAAAAGAAAGGAGGTCAAATTTAGTTGTATTTTGTAAGTTCATTAATACTTGTGTTTGTTAATTAATTGTTGTTGAGAAATGTTTCTGACTAACAGTCATAAGGACACAACCTGACAACATCAACCAATTGGGCCAAGTAAACCATGAGATGCGAGGGTTGTCCAAACTTCAAGTGCACCCCAATAGAGATCCACCAAAGCTACTAAACAGACTTTAAGTTACAAAACTTAACTCTTTGTAAAATTAAGTAGCATAATTATATTAAGTTAAACAATATGGGAGAATGTCTTTAGATCTCCATTACGTCTGTATGGATTTCAATTAAAAAACATATAACCAACGCTACAATAGTAGAATTAAGTGCCACTTAAACTGTTCTGCGTTTGAAACGACTGTATTGATTGTTGTGCTAGCGCTAATTGCATCCATTGAAACGATTTCAGCGCATGCAGGTGCTTCATTCAAGCCGCGCGTTACGCCCCGATGAAAGCTCGCCACCTGCGCTCGTTACAGGAATCCATCGGCTGAAAATATGGCCGCGGCAACTTCACTAATTATGACTAGGTAATTTGCAACATGCATTAGCGAGCTTTAGGGCCCGCGAAGCGCAAAAACGGCTGCTTGACTTTCTGTATTAGCTGTCATATGTTACTTGTTCAGTTCCAGCGTTTCACGGGCGCTGAAGTTTGGACAGCCAATTTTCCTCGTTCTGTAATTTAACGTCCCCGTTAAATTGCGCTTTTGCATGCAGCGCTTTTTGCGCGCAGACTGATTTATTGTCTTAGGAAATTTGGCTGGCTCGGATTTCTGTCGTGGTGGCACGTTAGTAAAATGAGCACCAAAAGATTAAAGAGAAAAAATCCCTTCTATCACTGTCTTACCTCAAGTGGGCCTTTCGCGTGAAGGATGCACGAGGGGTGGTTTCCGTGGGCGACAACGTTGACACGGGAGTTTGGGCTGCATCCCTGTACAGCCGCAGGGTGACCACGTCTCCGGCTTGCCTCAGATACTGAACGGCTTGCTCGTGACTCATCGAGGAAATCTCCACATCGTTCACCTGCAGCCATCAGTTCAGCCCTAGTCGCAATGGCGGAGATTAGCAAAAACTCACGGCAATGATTTTGTCCCCAGCGCGGATCCTGCCGTCTGAGAGCGCGGGCTCCCGCACCAAGGCCCTCACGTAGTGCCCCAGGGCGCTGTCGTCCTCCTTGCGGAGGGTGAACCCCAGCGAGCCTTGAATCTTCGTCAGGGTGATGTCGAATTCCTGCGAACAAAGGGCCAGTGTGAGGAAGGCGACGTGGGAGGTGCAACGCTTCTTACTCCATGGTAGAGATCATCCTCGGGCGTGGGTTGATAAGGAGGTGGTGTTAGGTTGAGACTAGTGGGCGGATCCCGTCGTGGGGGAGGAGGAGGAACTTCAGAAATAGGACTTACACAGCTTAAGACGTCTGGCGGCGGCCGACAGACCCTTAACTCCACTTGGTTAGGCGTCGTTCTCAGTACTTCTAATGCCTCCTAGAAAGAAATAGATCGATTAAGGCGTGGGAAAAAATCGAGGCACAACTAAATAAAACATAATGGTTCAGAAATGGTTCTACACTGTCTTCTTTTTTTCATTCTTCCTATTGAAGGTGAAAATTTATCAAAAAATACTTGCTAAAACAAATAAACGTTAAAAATAAGCGATAAAAAATAAAAGAGTGCAGTATAGATAAGGCACATTGGGAAAAGCCGAAGAGTATTAAGGCAGGTTTATACCTGCATTGCAGCCGACAGGACGACCTAAAGTCGGCAATGTTAGCTTGGCCAAAAACAGTAGTATGTCAAACAGTCTTTCTGTACAACTTTACATCGCTCTTGTTTTGAGTGATGATTGTCCTCATTGTATAACTATGTTCAGTTGGTATCGAGTTTTAAAGAGGAGAAGAACATAGCCTAATAGGAAAGTCTTTGAACATTCCCAAAACGGGAAATTTATACCATTTTGTGCGACTACCTTCAAAAAAGAAAGATTTGTTCCCTTTGGGTGTCCTATATCATTTCATGGAGTCACAAGATGCTCAATAAGTTTAAAAATGGAACATGGCGCTATGTTATCATCATTGAAATAGATGATACATAAAGCATAGACTGAAAGGACCTTCTAATAGTGTCGTATGACGAGTGTTCCTTGAAGAAACATGAAGATTTGGTTCGGTGATTGGTTTCGAAGAAAACAAAAGTGCCTATAGTGTGGAAGAAAGTATTTTGAAAGATTATTTAGTTGAAAGAGTATTGCAAAACTTTTTTAGTACCCCAGTACAACTATAATGAGTGTATAACTATAAAAAATAAACTTACGTTCTGTTCTACAAGCTACAATAATTTAAGTTAAAAAAACTTCTGACCCCAATATATGCGTGAGCCATCTACTGGCTTCCCAGACACAACTTCATAAAATAAATGTTGCAACCATTTTTTGCTCACCAAGATTAAAATAAACAGCAACAATATCTCATACGAAATAATGGAAATAGTAAAGGAAAAAGACATGCATCGCAAAATGGTAACGAACACATAATGTAGAAGATAAACGTAATTTAAACAGCTGAACATTAAACTCAGAAACAAATTAAGACAAATATGCAACGAAACATTCCAAGAATACCTACAAGCATTATCCACTCATGCACGAAACGACAAAAATACATATATCATCATTAAAGGAGGTAATTGTATAAGGTCTAACAAGGAAAAACCTGATGCATTCTAGACGAAGAAATAGAAAACGAACTACGGACGCCCCCTCGGATGACATTATTAATTAAAAAATTCACTCTTAAAGACACTAAAGAAGAAATTTCTAAACAAAAAATCTCCAGGTCAAGATTTAATTAAATTCTTCAGAATATGTATAATTCTGGAGCTAAAACTCTGGCCACTACAAGTCAAATTCGCTCAGACAGTTCTCATCCTAAAACCTGGAAACTCTTTAATGATACTCAATCATATAGACCTATTATTATATTCTTCCCTCAGTCACATCAAAGTTGCTCGAAAAATAACTTGTACGACGAATAAATAACAACTCGCTGCAAGATAAATGGTTACCCAACCACCAGTTTGGTTTCCAACATCACCATTTCACAATTCAGCTCTGCTGTGATGTTAGATGTCAGAAGAAGGCTGCTATATAAAATAAAGAAAGCGCTGCCTCACCAATTATATCTCTTATTCCTTTCGTATCTCAATAATAGCTTTAAATCAATATTAAAATTGATAACGATGTATCTCAGATAGAATAAATAAATTCTGGAGTGCCCCAAGGTAGCGTCCTTGAGCCAATGTTGTACAATTCTGACCTACTAACATCCAACCATACCGTGATAAGCAGCACGTTCTCCGATGATACAGCTATTCTTGCTCACAACGACGATTTGAATGCAGCATCGGAAATGCTTCAACCTAAACCAAATTGAAAATTGGTTACGCAACTGGAGAATTAAGGTCAATAAAACGTCCGTGTCCACCTACAACAATACTCCCACAGTGAAGCACCCGAGACTTCATCTCGACAGGCGTCTAACCTGGAAAATTCAGCCAGCCGTACTAGCATATTAAAAGGAAATCTCCCTTACTGCCAGAGAACAAAATTCGATTGTACGAAAGCATAATACGCCCAATATACGAATGTCAATTATGATGATGCTCCAGTATTTTCAACATCGATAAAAAGCTGTCAGTCAAAAACCCTTTAGAATATGTCAAATGCGCCATGGTATGTGTCGAACCGCTTACTACATGTAGATGTTAACATCCCATATGTGAGAGATGTCATCAAACGGTACGCTGTTAAACATCACAATACCATGAAAACATCCAAATGAAATAATGAAACCACAAACAGAGTAACTTCAGAAGAAATTACCAAAAAGATCTGACTAATTAAACATAAGAGCCCTTCCCATGAAGTCCAATGTAATACATTCTGATTGGTAATAAAGAATAACAAATTATAAACAGATTTTCAAAAATTAGTACGCTATAAACACCAAAGCCAAATTACTCCTCCAAGATGCTCTTCTCCACCTAACGACTGACTCTCCTTCTGCCTAATCGGAAGCAAATTCTGAACGATTTATTGTTACACGCTCTTTGCACACAAGAAGATAATTGAAAACATCTTCTGTAACGATCCTAGCGAGACAGCTCCCCGTTAAGCAGAAAACTGCAGAAGAAGACATTATAATAGAAGCTTCTGCAAAAACCCAACATCATCCGCAGCACAGCAAGTTTGAGCGATATAAACAGCATGAGTTGCAGGACTTAAAGATTGCTTTCAGGTATTATTTAGGCCGCTAAATGGGCGTTTTTGGAAAAGCAAGCCACCTCCCTTGAAAGTATTACGCGGCAGCAATCTGCTTTATTAATAGCATTAACGGAACAATTCTTGCCTGATTTACAGATTCGTTTTCCGTATAAAGTAATTCACTTCAGCCTGTACGACTTACGCAAAAAAGGAGTTGTGCAACCTGCGGGTTTAATTGAGCTGTCAGTATGCAAAAACTTGCTGATTTAGCGGGCTCTCCGCTATTGACAAGCCAGAAAATAGAAATTAGCCTCGCTCTGTTAATTCCAGCTGCAATGCAAAGCACGACTGGCTTATTATAGTAGGCTGGAGCGGCCAAAAAATCCCACGCCACCCAAAAAAATGGATAACTTACGTAATTGGTAAGGCCGGTAAGCGTAATTCCATTAACTTCTAACAGTAAGTCTCCTACGTTTAGAAGCCCACACGTCGCCGCTGGCTGGTGTGGGAACAGTCTTTTGATCCTGATTAGGCCCGGCCACGAGCCGCCGCTGTCTGCCCCTCCGGTGACGCTCAGTCCCAAGCCCCTCGAGCCCTTGATGAGCGTAACAATGAAGGTACTCTCTGGAACAATAGCAAAATATTAATACTGCAGATTGCTACATAAAAGTTTTTTCTCACTAGTATTCAAATATTTAGTGTAATAAGCTAACAAAGAATGAACATAAATGATAAATAAGATTATAAGAAGGTAAGGAAGGAGTTAAAAGACCTAGGTTCAGCTGGCTTTGGCTGACAGTAACTCTTTGTCTAGGGTTACGAATGGTGATAAAGACGAAGGAGAGCAATTCCATGACGCGGGAAAAACAAACGTCATTTTAGGGTTAGCATAAAATGGTAACGTCTGAATTAGACTAGAACGCTACAAACAGCGACGGTGCTATATTGGGGGGTTAAATACAAAGGTCCTCCCTCCTATTTGAGAGCTCTGGCATCAGACACAGAACGCCAAATCAGAACAATAATTCCCGGGTGGCAATCCACACATCCAGCGAATAGAAACCCGATTGATGCAGAGATGAGAGTTCTACAAGTTACAATCAAAACTCAAACTTAATCTTCAACCGAAAAATAACCCAAAGAAAACGAAAGAAAAACAACAAAACATCAGATTTGAATATATATATAAGGATAAAGAACAAAGTAAAAGGAAACGATAAAGAACAGAAATAATAGACGGGATCCTTCACTACTCGAGTGGCACCCCAAAAGAAGGAAAAGCCAAAACGGATGTTGAAGTCTTGGTAAAAAAGAAATGGTTAAGTACAAAATTGGGAAACAATTAATGAAAAGGTCTTTAGAATAAATATGTAGATATATGGCCAACACATTGTAATAATTGGGGTATGTGTACCAAATAAATATAGTCTTTCCCCCGAAAAAGAACGATTTATAGGAACCCTAGCCAAAAGTAGGAGGTCAAGGAACATCAGGAATTATCATAGCCGGAAATTTCAAAAGAAATGTAGGTAGAAAAGATAACGACAGAAGGGTTGAAAGTTTCGGGAAAGAACGTTAATATAAGAGACATCAATCATTAAGGCTAAAAAATAACGAAAATAGAAATACAAGTAGAAAAATTTAAACTATACCTACACCAAGATCAATCCATCACAGAAGATTCAACTAGAAACTAAAAGAATTACAATCTGATAACTTGGAAGAAATATACATAAAGATCAAGCAGCGATGGATGTTTTAGGAATAATAAAAAAAAAACTAAAAAACATCTGGATAACATAAATGGGGACATCGAGATGTGCATATCAGAAAAAAATTAGACAAAAAATGACTCAATATAGACAAACCCAAGGTTCTTGATGACTAGAGACAGAAAACAAGTTTAGAGACTGGCCACTAGAGAAAACAACCAAAGTATAGAATTAAATTTAAAAAAATCTAGATGCACAAAAGCTTAACGAACAAATAAAAAAACCGAATGCAAATAAATTACACCTCAAAAAAAATTGGCAACATTACTGTCAAAAACGATCATAACTGTTGACAAATGAGGATAGTAATGTACAATAGCAACAAAATTCAGAGGAACAGTTAATAATCACCTTATGAGTACTAAAAGACATGAAACACTAAAAAAACGACAGATCGCCTGGGTGAGGAGGTACAGATTCAAAACATGTACAGAGCCGAAAAACTATTCTATGCTATTCAAGGAATCTTTCAAAGAAATATTAACGAAGAACAGCTGCTACAGTAATGGAAGAAGCCTACATAAATTAATGTTAAAAAACGCAATACAAAAACTATCGAGGTATCAGTGTTGCATCTAAAATGAGAAGATTTTATGGAAAGTTATTTAGAAACAATCTAGAAGAGAATGTAACAGATAAAAGAGAAGATCAGGCGAGATTTGCGACAGAAAGATCTTATACAGTTCATATATGTATAGTGCAGTAGCTAATCAAAAAGTAAACGGATAAAGACAATCAGTAGATCTTGCATTATTGATTTAAAACAGACATACGATTTAATGCAACAGAAAACCTATGGAACAACTTAATACCTCAAACAAGTTGACAGTAGCAAGCAAAAACTTATACCAAGATCCAAGAACCAACAACTCCTACCCTCTTTAAGGTTGTTTTCGAAGTAACATTAGCAACACTGAGATAACAATATAAAGACACGGGGTTTCTAATTAAAAATGCATACCTCTATGCCTTGTTGCGCCGATAATCAGGTGGTAGTTCCACAAGATGAAGAAAACCTCAGCTTCATGATTTGTTAACTCACTGAAGAATATCAAAAAAATTGGCTTGAAATTAGTTTTAATAAAACAAAATACTTGACTATAGGAATGAAAGAGATCACAGTAAAATAAGAGAAAAGAGAAGTTTTCAATACCCAGGTTTTACAATCTCAAACTAAGGGACAACTACACAAGACATGAAGAACTAGATCAAACAAGATTATGAAAAAATCAATTAAGTGGAATTTTATAGCACATCACAAGAAAGACAAAAAGATTACATTTAACCACATAATAACGGAAGACATATTTACCTACATCTAAGGAAAGCGCCTATGCTAGGACAATCATGTTAGAAGAGCCCCACCACATCTGATGGACAACAACAGTAACGAAATGGGGTCCGGCATTTTTTTACGTTCCCAGTGTCAAATAAATTAATTGACCCCTAGTCAATCATCTCAGCCTTTCCTTAAATTAAAGATGTGAAGTTAGGACACTACGCGCCTGAAAACGAAACAGTAGATCTGGATTCTTTCAGTTTCCATTGAGTTTGAGTAAGTTCGTATCGACGATGATGGATATATCACCCATTTGGATGTTTTGGTTATTTTGATTTCATTTATTTTGCCTTTGCAGGACTTGAATATACCTTCTGATCTAGTATTCCCAATAATAATGAAAAAGGCGTTGCAGAATCTGCTGATATCGTTGCACCTGTGAGTTATTGTCTTTAATCTTTCAGTTTTTGGAGCTTTGGTTTGTAATGTAGCCCGAAATTCACAAAAATCTCTTAACGATCGTCTATTGACTATCAGAGTAACTTACTGGAAAAGAGTTAGCCCAGTTTCTTAATATGGACAACATGTGAAGTCAAGGAGCTAAACAGTCCGTGCAACTTCTCTTAATGACAATTTCAAATAGACCATTTCAGTTAACTTAAACGAACAAATGTGTAGTGTGATCTTTGGACGTTCCCAATTGTTATGTTGTAGCCTTCTTGTTCTTACAAACTTGGCCATATACAAGTTCTCATAGTTTCTTCTATGGTTATTATCTACTCTTTTCTGGTCTTGTCGATCACTACTTTTTCATTCTGGTGCTTACAGAATTCATGAAAATGAGAAACGAGATCGAACGTAATACAAGATCCTTCTTATCCAGTATTATGAAATCTTTGGTCTTCTTCGATAGGAATTTCATGTTTTCCAGGTTGTTACTCGGTCGTGTAAGGCCATTTATAGTAGGTAACAGATTATAAATTTTTTGAAACCCAGAAAAAATACCCAAGACCAGATCCAGAAAAGTTATTAAAGAAAGTACTTATCAATTTAATTATGCCACTGGCTTGGAGAGCTAAAATTAAGCGTGTTGATCCTTCAATGGTTTTCATATTCTCTTCTTTTATCAAAATCAAAATCGAATTCCCCCAAAAATATGGGTCAGAAAACCAGCGACTGAAGCAGACATTTGATGATCTAGCATAACGAGTTGAGTTGTCGACAAAGTTTTCTTTTCAATCCAATTTCACTGGTTAAGTTCAGTGGGCTGTAGAATTTCTCCAACTCTATGGCTAACACACTGTCCAAACCTTTGAGACTCATTAGGAATCTAATGTGGCATTATTCCTCTTTATGGATGCTTGAAGTTTATTTCTTTAATTGGAATCACCCTGGTCTTAGCTGCTACAAACACGACGTCGACTTGGTATTTTCCAACTAAAACGCATGGTATGTCACTTGGAATTGCTAGGAAAGAGCAACAGGGAATTTTTGCTTTTGACTTTCTTCAACTTCTACAACTAATACCTCATTAATCACATCTCATGTACTTTGGAGAAGAATTCTTGCTTTCGCCATCAGATGCTTTGCGATTCATAATGGAATGCATATGAACATAACAAACGCCAGAGCAATCGCTTAATTGGGTACTCTATTTCAGTTTTACTTTTTTAGGAACTTTATGCAAGTTTAAAATAAAGCTTTCAGCTTTGAGCATCATCTTTTTTATAATTAGAATTGTAGTGCAATTTGTAAGAAATGAGACCAACACATTTGTTCACTTCTATCACGTCTGAAATTAGTTATCTATATAAAAGTTATTAACGATAAGCTACTGCAAGTTCCTCCTACGCCTGGACACTCAAATTTTTACGAACTGCAACAACGCCGTTGAAGAGGATAGAGCATTACGTTGATGTGGTAGATATTTAGCTTCATGATCCATTTTTCTTCCAAAAACCCATTGAGCGTTACGCGCTGTTACATGTTTGTTATGTCGGAAATTTAAAAGGACAGACAACAATAAATTTAAATAATTTGGTCCCTGCAACAACTTGAAGTTTAGACTGATTCCTAATGACTTTGCAGTTGCATCGAATATCAGCCACATTTTTCCGGGATGACTGGGATTTAAAACCCAAAAGTACAGTCACTGACACACTTTTGAACTTCTTATGACTTCCTAAGGATTGTTCTTCTTTAAATAATCCTTTTTTGGTATTTTGAAATTTTTGGGCATATTGATTTGACAATAGCAAGTTCCTTAACCCCATCTCATTTTCCTGACAGGAAAAACGCGTAGCCGAAGCTGTTTGGTATTACAGCATTGTGTTACCACAAACGTTTCAAGGAGATCGCCATTTCGCCTCGCAATTCGTTCCACACATTCGAGTCGCTTATCTTTAAGCCAGAAAAGCCGATAAATGATCTTGAAAGCTTTTCTTATTTGTACTTTCTTGCAAGAGAAAAACCGTTGGCTTTACCTATGAGAATGCGTGGTTTAACTTTTCTAATGGTGATGGGAATTCTTTGGCTAGTGTTTGGAAATCCAAAGCTTGCTCTCCAATACTTAGAAGTTTATCCTCTAACTTGTTTTATTATTTCTTCTTTTACTTCGATTTCACTTTGGATATTTGTCTACATCCATAAGAAGGCAATTCTGTCGTTTAAAGTAAAAAAAAAATCTTTCGTCCACTTAGTCCTGTTAGTTGTACAGATGGAAATTCCAGCATTGTAACTTTATCATAAGCAGCAGAGAATTCTTCTTTGTCAATTCTTTCCTCAGTTTTTATTTATTTATTCTTTTGGCCAAACACAAGATAGAAAACAATGGAGGCAACAATACAAGGCTCAAGTGCACTAGCCTTACACCTAAAGGGAGACAGGCCTAGGACTAAGTAAGTAAGTATTCTTTTGGCTTTATTTTTTTTCAATGTGACATTTTTTCTACTCAACAATGCTTCGCTTATTCATACTCCATGATAATATCCTTAATAGCTGGGAATTTTTCAACTGTATTTTTGCTCTAAGAGTTTTGTGGTGGCACAGGTAATGGCCATAGCGTTAGTATATATCAGAAGGTTTTCGTTGCTTTTTGATCAAATTTCACATCTGACTTTTGTGCCTAAAAATCACTTCTAAACTGTCGATAAAAAAGTTTTAGATTATTTTTTATGACTGATCAGTAGTTGTAAACTTCTTCAATGGTGGACCGAACTACTGCATGCATATTAGCCATTCTGATTTTTCCTATTATTTGAGTGATAAATAATGATGGTCGTTGATGTATCTGTTTTGCAGAGGTTTGGTTAGCACATCAACGAGGGATGGTGTCGTCAGATAGATGGTTATGGTGTTACTTTTAAATTTTTCCTGATTTTCCCCCCAAATCCCACCACAATATACAACAGAAAAACACCTCTTCTGCTTTGCCAGTTCTGAAAAGCTACAAAAATTTCCCTAAATTCTATGGACTACAGCAAAGAAAAATTGGATAATTATGTAAAGGCGGGCGGCGGCTTTTTTAATACAAGAAGTAAACACTTCGATTTATCACTCACACCTCGAGGGGACCTTCGACGTCCAATCAATCAAAACCTAAAACCTAATTTCGCGTCGGGGGTAGGCGCAATTACTAGCGCGCGGGGTGACAGCGAATGGAGCAGCTTTCGCGTGTCCTTATACACGGGGCCAAATTGCCCAAAAAAATGCAAATGCGCCCGCATCAAATTTCTCATCATCTGATTCCGGCGGCAACTTTTCCCATTTCGCCATCCATCAACACCGCGCGCCGCGACGCTCTCCTGCAATCGAAATTCTCGTTAGCGCAGAAATGCCTCGCCCGCAAAACGCATTTGGGAGGGATGAGTAGATTCTCATTTATTAAGCAAAACCCGCCGCGAACGCCGCCAGTGGAACTGCACGGTGGATGAATCGCAGACGAAACCGTCCTCTATCTATCCTGAGGGGCTTCGGGGAAACCCAGGCGCAAATGCGATTCCGTCGCTGTTCCTTCCGAGCGGTTCGGGTGGTGTTTGTTCGTACTTATCAATGCTGAAAGGTAAAGCCCGGGGCGTTTTTGAGATTAATTGGTGCAAAAATGGACGGGGAACGGCTAATTCGGCGCGAAATTCACGCACCCGCGTGCGCCCTCTGCTGGGCTAAAAGCACATCAATCTCTATCAACGTGTTTGTGGGATTAATGGAATCGATAATTTATTTTGCATCGCTTTTACGTATGGATTTTACATTTGCCTTTGGTGTTTCACTAATGTAACATTCGTGTTATCCGCATAAGTGGTCAAAGGGCCTAATGGGTCACGTAATGCCGTAATATTCGAGTACATTTCGTCTAATTACAGTTATCACAATCAACATTATATATAAGATTTGTACTGAAGTACTTATTGAAGAAATATCTCTTAATACTTCAACTAAATATAGATAAGCGGCTTATTTCCAGTAATCGTTCTATTTTTGGTAAGCATATTTTCATTTGATTCGAAGAACTTAAAATCAAAAGCTTTAAGGCAGTTGTAAAACTCAAATGGTACAATTGCAAACAGGCGACTTGTAGGGGTTACAGTACACTTTCAAATATAACATAAAGTAAAAAAAAACAAGAGAAGGATGAGCGGGGTTATAAAAGATAAGGTATGAGCATCACTGAAAATATATGTAAGAAGACAAGGATACTATGAAAAAGTACATCAAAACTGTATCCTGAGAACACATCAGGAAGTTATATCAGACTTCGTGAGCCAACAAAATTTCAATATCATCGACATGTCTCCAAGGAACCGACAACTAATACAAAACAGCTAATGGCCAGAATTATCCAGATATGTATTAACCTCTCCAAGGGCTATCTTGAGAATCATAAGAATCAAAATAATCATTAACAGTGTATAAAGAAACACCAAATAATAATCACTTCTTCATTTAATCTTAATTTGTATTAATTACAATTACATTTTCATTACATTAAACCAAATTATATTGACATCTAATATTATTAAGGTGTCATGAAAGTAACTATGTGTTAAATGGATGTATTATAAATCTGACACATTATTTTGCTCAAATCCTTTATATTCATGTAGGAAGATATATAGCATGTTTGGTACAGATTGAAAAATGGCTCAATCGCATAAATTTCCTGTATAGATTAATAGTACACAGATGTGTTCCTATATTATAATCGTCCAGTATAAAAAGGGAACATAACAGTCCTATACAAAATTATTTGGAGCAGTCAAGACACAATCGATGAAAATGCCTACATTTCGATCTATAGCAGTAAAGAGAGATAAGGACGGCAAAAACAGATTTTCTAATAAGTAAAGGCTTTAATAAATTTCTAACAAATTAACAGAATAATATTTAAATTGTGAATAAAAGGAAAATTTAAGGCCTACTTTAATACAAAGATTCGTAAGATTAATGTAATAAGAGAATCATTGGTAAGCACACATTACACCACAAAATAAATAATAGTGGATAGAATTTGTATTACTTAGCTGAACTTCTAAACAAATCGATAAGCATCACCTATCTTGAACATAAGAAAACCCATGAAAAGACAATACTGCACAAATAAACCAAATAGATGTCTTGGTGCCCAAAGAAAAGATACATTAATAAAAGTGTTTGTTGCAATTCAGACCATTATTGTTAAAGTTGTTTGGAAAAGACGTATAACTATATTATATAAAGAAGCCAAAAAAATCTGGCCAATTCAAAAGAAAAAAAAGGTCTATAGATGAAATGTGGAAGGAAAATTACAGCAATATGCAATGGCAGATAGCATCAAAGAGAAGGAGATAATAAAACAAATAGTTCGACGATGAATGCGACGAAAAAATAGTGCCCCCCCGACAAAAAAAAACACCAGGGAAAACAATACATATAGCGGTAACGCTCTAACGCCCCGAGTGCAGGTGCGGCCTGTAAACTGAGAAGGTTGAGGCTCTCATATGTTTGACTACTGTGCCTGGGCTGATAGGGGGTGATGCGGTAAGCACCACGCCTTAGACGACCGCCATTATTACTCCTTGTTCGAAGTGAACACAGGTACTCAACTATTTTTAATGACTGAAGAGGCTACTCGCCAGGCATCAGAGAGCGGGACCACGCTGGCAATAAAACAATACAAGCCAAAAGAAGAGAAGTTAAAATATTATTCTGAAGAAAAAACATAGCTATGAAAGAAGTAAAGGTGAACAGAATAACTAACGGTGTAGGAAAATGAAATCGAAGTTTCTTTGTTTCTAAAACCACTAAATGTAAAGACAAAAGATGTAATATTATCCACAAGAGATTAACAGATTTAAGTTGCTAGAGAGGGTACTTTAAATTAAATTGAAGAAGAAAAAGGAAGCCAAGGAGCTTCAAAAGCAATAGTCTATGCAACAGTTAACATCAGTAGAACAGTAGAATCCAAAGAAATAATTCCCGGTGCAAAAAATAATAAAGTCTTTGAAAACGATGAGATCATTGCAGAATTAGCGAAATATAGTGGAGGAGTAATGTGCACCAAGATCAATGGACTGTTAAGAGAGTATGGCAGGAAGAATAGAAAACAGTGGAGTGGACAGTAGAAAGTATAGTTCCCATATATTAAAAACAAAGTAAAGAAGAATGCAGTAATTTTCGTGGAGTAACCATGCCTTTTCTAGAGACGATTTGAAACATACAGTGAAGAAATAATAGAGAGATGTCACAACAGATTTAGAAAAAAGCAGTAAAAAATGACCCAAGCAGATTCCTACATCGATTATGTAATAATAATAAGCAGAAATAAAAACGAAATGAAGAGAATGTTCCAAGACTAACAAATCAAGCAAAGAAGGTGGGACTGAATATAAATGACACAAAAAGTCATAAAGCAAAGGAAAAACCACTATGGCACCTATAAGTTGAGGAATTAAGTTTTGAACAAGTACGTAAGTTTTTGTATATTTAGGCATACAGGTGAACAGTAACGATATGAAAAGCTAACGTGCAAATACCAAGATAATGACACTAACTATAATAATTCAGAAAACGAAAATAAAAGTTTATAAAACAGCAATAAAACCTGAGAAACTTGGACTACTACGGATAAAATAGAAGAACTATGAACTAACTAGAACCAACTAGAAATGAAAATGGGTCATATCTAATTAAAGTGAATTACAAGCTAGAGAACCCGAGGGGCGGAGAAGACAATATACGCTATGTCAAAGCTCACAGCCTGGTCTGGCTAGTGCACACTTAAACGAATAGACAATTCATGAGGGAGTAGACTTATAGGAAGACCCAGAAAAAGATGGTCACGATGATGTCCAAGATGACCTATGGAAAATGGGTGTAAGAAATTGAAAAACAAAATAACTAATAGGAAAGTATAGAAATGAATAACAGAACAAACAAAGACCCACCAAAGGTTATAGTTCTTAACAAAGAAGAAGAAGAAGAAGTATAGTAATCTACTGCTTTTCTGATTCAGTAGCCATGGATAATTTTGTAATACTTGTACACTAGTACGACTAACATCTTTTCTTAATAATACGAACCATTTAAATTTCTTTATATTCTTATATGTCAGCACCCATAGCGAGTTTTTTTTTTTTTGATCTTATACGTCTGCATATAAGTATTTATTGTCACTTAATTACCTGATCTGATGCAAATATTTTAGCTATATCTGTGTATCTTGTGGAAGGTTATTGAAATGATTGCCCCATACACCAATTTGGACAATTGATCTCTTAGTTTGTTTCACTATTATACTGTATGAGTTGTCCAATCTTATCTCTCAGAGAAGTAAGGTGAGGGCACTAATAATATTGTAATGCATTCATTTGTTCTTATTTGCATCGGATATTGTAACACTAATTGGTAAATAGCCAGCCTGATATCTGTCTAAAGTCCGTAGGTTAAACTTATTCTTCTATTATTTTCACAGTAATGAGTGTCCTTATGGTTCATTCTTGATGGTTGTTTGTCCATCAAAGAACATCTTCATATAAAACAATGGGTTTTACCGCTGCCATATGTAACAATTTTTGATTTTACAGTCCCAGATCTTTCGTAACCAATTTTACTTTAAGTTGAAAGTTTCTGCTGGATTTTCTCGTAAGAATTTCATTTACTCATTAATCATTTCTTCTTCCTTAGAAAATGATCAAAATAATAATAAACAGAACCGCATCCAGCTACTAATTTTAAAGAAAAACTAAATATGGCTAGTGACCAAAGCACAACGAATGAAAGAAAACAAAGAGGAATTTAAGAAGATGAGGATGAAGAGGACAAGCAAGAAAAGATTACGTTTTCCTAACAAAGAAAAAACTGAAACTGACGATAATAAGCTAGAAAAAATATTGGAAACACTGGAAAAGCTAACAACCGAAATAGAAGAGGCAAGGATGGAACAAAAAGAATATACCAAAGAGATAAGAAAATTGAAAAATTAAAAAGTGGGCATCAAACAGAAAAATGGAAACTAAAAAGCAGAAAATTAAAACTACACGTGTCAGATTGGATGCACTGGGTAGGAAGAACAAGAAAAAATAACATTTCAGTTCCAGGATTATTGCTGAAAGTTTGTAAAAATATTAAGACAAAAACAATCAATGGAAACTTTCATAAAAAAGAAACTAGAAATGTAGTAGAGATTAAATCGGCTGTGCGATTAGACAGAGTCACGTACTTTATAGAACTCAATTATACAAAAAAAGGCAAAAACCAATTAATAAACCATGAAGAAGTAAAGGTATATAATATGGTATGTCAGCGAAAGAAAGAAAGGTGCAAAAAAAATTAAGAAAGCTATCCACAGAAAGAAGACGAAAGGAAAGAAAACATGAATGTAATTCCAAAAAGTGTTTATTGATTATAAAGAATGGAAATGGGGAGGTAATGAAGAAAAATCAGTATTACCAAGATAATAAAACAAAAAGCTATTAACAAGAACGTGCCACGGCATGGCACAAAAAGAATTTACGAGGAATAAATTTAGTTACATTAGAAGATGAAAGGGAAGAGAAAACAACTAACAAAAGAATTTTAAGAAAGAAATACGAATACTGTTGCAATTACACAAACTAAAAATAAAGAAAATAACACCGCAGAGCTGGAAAAGACCTCATGATGATATTAAGTAGTCACAAATGAGAAAATAGTATCAGACAAAGTTGGTTGCATGAGACACAAAAAACAGGACTGTATATCCGAAAGAATAATAATTAGAAAAAGGTAGTAATTTAGAAACTAAAGACAAGTTCTGGGAAGTTGCAAAAAAGAATTGTGGTGATAGGAAATTTAAATGACAAGACTGACATAAAGGATGCAATAGAAGAGTAAGTAACATTGGGCATAAAATTATTGATTTCTGTGTACAAAATAATGCGTTAGCGATGAACTTCTTTTTTAACACAAAATCGTACACAATTACATCAGAGAAGTTCCAAGTAGGAATGAAAAATCTATAATAGCTTATGTGCTAATAGACAGAAGATATAGGCAGAAAATAAACATTACCTCTTAAAAGCAGAGACGATAGTGATAAAGAAAATTACAAAAAATACTTACAGACTGTCGAAAAGAGAAGTAGTGAGCAGATATAGCGAGAAAGTCCAAGAAATGATAAATAAGACAAAAAAGAACGCCAATTGCAAGAAACATGTAAAACTTTCAGAAATGCCCCAGTCGATGCAGCAAAATAAATATCCAGTACAAGGAAAATAAATAGAAATAGGAAGCAAACGGTATGATAAAACGAAAATGTCAAACAATACGATAAACTGAAAACAGAAAAATGAAAAATATATTTACGCAAAAGATATAATGAGCCATACCAAGACTACAGAAGATAGAGGGAAAGAATAAAACACATATTACATATTAGAAAAATAGAAACATATTTCAATACAAACCAAAAATTGTTCTGTAAAACACTTTAGCAGCTTAAGATTAGGGAACAAAAATGAAATACTTAATCATATTAAAAGCACACACTACTAGAATAGGTTAAGGATGTCATAAAGAGGCCCAAAAAAGAGTATGATAGTATCACAGAATATGCACGCAAAAAAGGCGTAGATGTTAATAAAAATATGTAATATGACAAGAAGGAATACAAGAAAGATGATGGGAACGATTGCAACAATCAAGGTATAATGTCAAAGATATACAAAAGAATTTCGGGAATAAAATTAAAATAATAAAACAGTTCCAGAGTGGCTTCAGGAAAGACTACGATTAAACAAATCGTAGCAAAAATAAAAAACACAAATAATGGATATACCTGGCTTTCCTAGATTTGGAAAAGACATTTGAGAAAATATCAAGAGCAGCAGAAGAAAGTATGATTAATAGAAAAATGAATATGACAAATAATAATAGCAATAGTGAGTATGGTACAAAAAGATCGTACAAACTTCGTAAAGTTCCAGTAAATGAGGAGTTTAACCTAATAATGTACGATGTAATAAAATAATGTATACATTCAGTGTGAGGTACAAAATTTAGAGCCAGTCCGAATAAGTGAATGCGCGTTTACTGACGATCTTGTTAGTGGCAAATAATGAAAGAGAATTGAAAAAACTTACAGATATGAAATGAGAAATTAGAAGAGAAGAAACAAAAATAAATGAGGAGAAAACAAAAGTCATGGTACGTGGGAAATCAGCCATGAAGGTTATCATCGAACTAAATGGAAAGGCAATGGAACATGTTGACACCTTCAAATGCTTGAGAGTACAACTTGACAATAAGGGAAATCACAAAATAGAAATCAATGGCAGAATAGAGTGCATCGAAGGTATATCACAGCCTTAGGGAAAGAAAAAAGTTTTTGCGAAAGCAAAATGAGTCGTACTCGTATCTATATTAACATTTGGCAGGAAAACTTAGATGCTAACAAAGAGACTAAACTACAAGCTCCAAAGTATGAAAGGGAAATATTTAAGACATATTAAGATGAAAGTCTCAAGACATCATAACACAATCATAGAACAGCTATAGGTGCAGCCCAAATTTATAGTCAAAAATTTCATTTTTTTGTAACATAAGTTTATCAAGAAATTTTGAAGTAAGAGATAGGAGTTTAATTGGTCTATAAGACGTTAAATGGTTGGGATTTTCACCTGGTTTGGGCGCTAAGATAATTTCAGATACTTTAAAATGTTTTGTCCAAAAATAGGGTCTTAGAACGGCATTATAGATGTAGAGTATTATAAAATAAGCTTTTTTGGAAGCTTCTTTAGCATTTTTGATCAGCCGATTTCTTGTTGTTTAGTTAAGATATTTTGTCTCCGATTTCTTTTGGTGTGATGATTTTACTGGTTTAGTTTGTGGTAAGTCACTGTCTAAAAAGTCGTTAATATTCTAACCAACTCGAATATTCCTCAATATTCGTCGTGTTGTTTGTTGTTTTTGTTGGTTATGTGGTTGTATGGTCTCATTGATTGTTCCTCTTATTGGTGAGTGATCTAAGGATATACTGATATTTGATTCTGCTGCTATATATGATTTTGAAATGCCGCTGGTCACAAAGAAGTCTAATAAGTCGGACATTTTGGATGGATCTGTTGGCTAATAGGTTGGAAAGCTTGTTTATAGAAAAAAGGGTCTTTCTTAGTGTATTAGCTTTGTGAATACCTTGGTAGTAGTGAGGCCGACGCCCATAGGGTGAATGAATTTAGGACCTAGACTTTGAAAGAAGTTTTTGTAAGTTTCTTTTCTGATGTTGAGTCAAGATGGGCAATATATATTTTGGATTACTTTTTGTTGACAGTATTATTATTCTCAAGAAACCACTTTTTTCTCAAAATGTAGAACTTGTGTTCCGAGTTGCGGGAGTAGATGCTTATAGATTTCTTTTTCCGTAATTTATTAAAGAAAGTTATTTTGCCTCGTCTATCTTATAATATAATTGTCTTATCTCCCTAACTTTCTTTCTTTCTAAACTTATAATTCTATCTCCTCCTAGACGCTTCAACCGATTTCCTTGAAACTTGCACACCACATTCACAACTATATTTGCTAATTCGGCGCAAAAAATCAGCCTTCTAACTTTAACCGTTTTTGGATTATTTAAATATTTTGATTATTGTATCGTATAGATGTCACCCTGTGACAGATAAAAACATTTTTTTTTGAAAAACAGCGCCATCTGTTGGACGTAAAAGCAAATTTTACAATAAAAACAAACATTCTGTTACTGTTGCCAACATTAATCTAGAGAAAAATTAAAAATTACTGCAAATGAACGTAAAACGTAAAAATTACGGAAGTGCATTAATTCAACTTTACGTATTACGTATTTCCTATGGGCGGCTTATGCTTACGTCCACCATGAATGGGCGTTAAATTGTTCCATGTTTCTGATCCACAGAAAAAGGCGGTCTAATTAAAAATTTATACGTTCGCACCTTGCAAAAATTTGAGGGAAGGCGGGTAAAAAATTGTCAGTCTAGGACGCCAAAAATATCTTTTGGCGGGCAACTCCTAGTTTTCTAATAACCGTTAATAACTATAAGACATTGGAGGCTGCTTTGCGCAGGTAAGGAAAGTTCAGACAAACTTCCAAATAATTATATGCCAAATGTAAACCTTACAAGAGTTCTTTCGAGCGCTTTCAGCCCTACATTTGAAGTGCCGACGCCGCGTCCCTCCAAACCGCCCGACCATTTCCGCCAAAACTTTAATTGAGTTAAATGGCAGGTTTCTTCTGTTCTGCGTTTCGTGACTAATTTAAACTTCCGTGCTAAGGTGGGGGCGGCGCAAAAAAAGTGACCCGCTTCGCGTTTCACATGGGTTGCGTTCCGACTAGCAGCCGCCGCCGCCGGGGTTGTTACTCACGGCATCGACTCATCGGCGCAGCGGGGAAAACACCCGGGCAATAAATAACACATTAATTTTTATGGATAACGAAGCATACGCAAACAGCTCTGACAGTGATTAACTGCCCGAGCCGGGGAGCGCCAGAATTCCGAATGCGAACTCGCTCGCGATCCGGCCGGCCGGCCAATTCCGTGGGGCTTTCGAGCTCCGGGCTGCAGTATTTTGCCGAATTTTGGAACTTCGGGCCCGCCGCTTTTATTTCCATTTCCAAAGCCCCGGGGACACCTTTTTGGGAGATGAATGGGTGTTGGGAGGAAAATGGGTGGACGACGAAGTAAAAAGCTTCTAGAGTACGATATTTCATGGTACATGGCTCTGTTAAAAAATAACTACTTTAACAAACAAATTACAGTTTCATTGTCAATTTCAATAATTTAACAGCAATTTTTTTCATTTTTAAAGTAGAGTTATTTAAATAGCAGATCTGGAGACATATATATCACTCAATAAGTTCGTAGAATGACTAATAATACAACTGTTAGACACACACAATTCGACTTTATTCATTAAGATGGTCTCCTTCAAGAGTGATACATTACTCCAACGCTTCTCTAACATTTCGATGCCTTTTTTGTAGAACGATTTATCTTTGGCCTCAAAATAGGCTTCAGTTTCGGCAATCACTTTTTCATTGGAGACAAATTTCTTTCTCTGGACCATTATTTTTAGGTTTGCAAACAGCTAGTAGTCACTGGAAGCCAGATCCGGAGAATACGATGGATGGGAAAGCAATTCAAAGTGTGATTCGTGCAATTTTGCTATTGTTGCGATCGACTTGTGACACAGTCCGTTGGCTTGGTGAAAGGCACTTTTTCTTCCTCATTTGGAGTCGCTTTTTCACAATTTTTTCCTTCAAGCGCACCAATAACGCCATTTGATATTCGCTATTGACTGTTCTTTCTTTCTCAAGATAGTCTATGAGTAAAATGCCGTGCGCATCCCAAAATACGGAGACCAAAACCTTACAAGCTGACATTTACGTTTTTGGTCGCTTCGGGTGGCTTTCGCCCTTGTTGTCCACTCAGCTGACTGCCGATTTGAGTCTGTAGTGTAATGATGGGTTAGTGTTTCATCCATTGTCACATACCGCATAAAAATTCTTTTCATTGCGCTGAAACAGCTCCTAACAGCGCTCTGAATCGTCGTCGCGTTGTAGTTTTTGAGCGTCTGTGCCCAAATGCGGTAACCACTTCGAACAGAGCTTTCTAATGGACAAATGTTTATGCAAAACAATAGGTACACCACCTTCTGATATCTTTAAGGTGTCAGCTATCTCACGCAACTTCAACTTTCGACCGGCCAAACTATTTTGTGGACTTTTTTAGGTTTTCTGGAACAACTGCCGAATTTGGGCGACCAAAGCGTTCAGCATCATCGATGTTTGACCGATCGCGTTTAAAATTAGCAAACCACTTTTCTACCATTTGTCTCGATGGATCAGAGTTCAAATAATACTTGTCAAACCATTGCTTTGCTTGAACGGTGAAAGACTATTCTAAAATGTAAATTTACAGAAGCGTGTACAAGAAGATGTGAAAGAAGAACATTGTGAACAGTGTAGTCTGTAAGAATAATATTGGCAAATAATGTGTAAAGTGTGATGTCGGATTACACGTAGACTGTGTTGTTCAATAAATGGCAAATGGGAATTTATTCTTAAATCAATAAGAATCACACTTTTACGTTCTACATTATAAAATTATATATCCCATATTTGTTTACATGCAAAAAACATTACTTCATTCAAGAGAATAATTTAAAAAATCTGCCAGGAAACAAGTTGATGCTGCTAAGCTTTTATATTTGAATTTCAATTTTTGGCCGAGTGTACAGACCGTAAACTTGTAATTGATACATGGCTAATTACTTTAATTAATTAGGACTTACTTTAAAATCAGTAAAATGAGCCTGTATTCCTAGCTGTACACATACATTATTTATTTTTTAAATTAACGGTTAAAAATAAAATATTGCACTAAAAAATAACAAAGAAAGCACCCAAGCAATGTCTTGCTGACGTCAGTTAGCGGTTCCTCAGCAACTGCTGACGTCACTAGTTTTTGTGGCTTTGTTGCAGCATAACGGTTCATTTATCGTCTCTTAATAGCAAACTAAAATTCAGCTAAGTTAAATTCGTTACCTTTGTTAATTTTTTTAATTAATGGGTAAGCCAGATCAACAATACAAATGTTTATAAAAATAAATAGAAAATCTAACTTTGAAGCAAATACTAAACTTTATAATTTGTGTTATTATTTTTTTATGTATATGTGCTTATTTGACAATACTGTTGTTAAATATTATGTCTTGTAACGGTCTATTCAATCTTGTGCGGATTTTGTACTCAAAAGTCGAAATCATTACTTACTCGAAGATGTGTTTAGTTATAAGCGATGACAGTATTGAAAAATTTTCTATTACTGTCTTCAATAGTAGGGGTAAACGACACATTTAGCTTTTCCACAAAAAAGCTGCATTTTCATCAGTATAATACATGTTATCGATTATTAATTATGTCAGTACGATTATTTGTTATCTAGTAATGCATTTGGTGAAATTATCTATAAATTTCTTATCTCTACTGATTTCATAGTTATTCGGAAAGACGGACAGGTGGTTCAAATTCCTTTTATTGATCACCATTTGATATACCATGTTGGAAAAATTTTTTGTCATCACAATGTCTAGTATAAAGAATTGAAAATAAGCTACATATTTCCAACAGCCGGATTAAAGTCTTCAAAAAAATATCAAAAGTTGAGAGAACCTCTGGAACAACAGGAAGCGCAAATGAGAAAATTAGAAAGGAAAAGCAGACAAGATCTGCTGTGCAAGAGTATATCGGACAATGTGGATGAAACAGTAAAACTTATCGATAACAACAATTATTTATTAACAAAAATCTTTATTCAGCATCAAACAAGTTGGAAGATAAGAGGCATAGGGAAATATAAAAACAACTACTCCGAGCCAATTTTAATAAAGCTGAAAGCTGCTAAGAGAAAAGAAAGAAAGATTCAAATACTCAACAAGTCCGAAGATCACAGACTATTGGATCGAAGAAGATTGTACTGAAAATATTATTGAAAAAAGCCAAAGTAAAAGGTCTATGGACAAGTATTAAATATCGTTACTTGACAACGGCAAAACATTTATATGAAAAGATGCTTGCACATAATTAACTGCAGATACGCATAACGTACTGAGAAACGAAAAGCACTCACTGGTCAGTATTGAAGACAAAAAACCAAACACAAGTACAACTAAAAAAAAACAACTAAAACCACAGCAACAATCAACAGCCTAACGGAATTTTCTAATAAAAAAAGAATGGATCATACTGACGACAACCGCACCACCCTTTAACAATTGGAAAAAAGTAGATATTAACAATGAAATAGAGCGGCAAGTTCATCAGTTACTCTCTTCAAAGCAACAGATAAAGAAACCTCGATGAAGAACTCTTCAGAGAATCAGTACAGAAGAATAATGTAAAAAAATAGTTAACTTAAAGGGACAGATATCTATTTGGGATTTAAAACCCTACTTAAAGTAGTTCTTGGATCACGGCGCTTCTGGCAAGAAGTCTCCGACAGACAGAAGAAGAATGGCGACCTAAATTCTCAAGTGACAGGAGATAACCAAAATATAGAATAAACTATGGGAAGACAATGGAATTAGTGCTAGGAACAAAACTGAGATGTTCATTAAATTTTGTTTGTGAATTAGAGAAACATAACCACTTGAGAATCTCCGCCACCCGATCACAAAACAGGAAGTTAAATTAACAACGTAACGATCAACAGAAAGTGGCGACACTGTTCTGAAGATGTACATAATAAATATAGAGAAGGTGTAGTAAGTGACCATCATCTTATTGTAGTTAAAAATAAAATTAAAAAATGCAGGGAATGTAGCAAAAAGGAAATATAACACAAGTCTTCTAAAAACCAAGAAGGAACTCATGAGCCACTGCCAAGATGGAAAATATTAAATAATAGTATAATAAAGATTGCAAAAAACTTTAATAGGTAAAAAAAAACTGGACATTAAATACAACAGAAGAAATTGCAGGACAAAAATGACAAAACCATTGGCCAAATTTAGCACAAAAGTAACAAGATGCAGCAGACGAAAACGACAATAAGAAACTACATCAGATATTTAAAGAGATAGCAAATAAAAAATACTACAAACATCAGACATAAAAAAACAAAAAGGATAAATTGATCAACTCCATCGAGAATCTATCGCAATTAGAAAAAATTTTTTACGTAGAATGCGGACCAGATTGACGAAAGGCAACGATCATTAAGCTGCAAAAGAGAAGGATCTTCTCAAATTGCTTGAGTTGACTCATAATTAACCTATTCAACACTAGCAGATTTTTTGATACGATTGATGATCAAGAACTGTAGCAAATAATAACAAAAAACAGTTTCAAGATGAAGGATAATTAATAAAAAACAATTTTACATACTTGAAGAGTGTAATTGTGACAAACTTTAATATCAAAACCAAAATTAGTAACTCAATAAGAAGTTTCGGTACTCTACAACAAACCTACAACAACTAAACTCGGATAACTGAAAATTTCAAAGTTTACGGATATAAACGGATTAAAATAACGACAACTCACTATAAAAAAGTATGCTCAGACAGTAAATGTGCACTTTTCGGTAGAAATGAAGCATCCTGTCGCATAGCAATTATAATATTTAAAAAAAAAATTGAGCCTTTTCGTGAAGTTTCAGATGCATTTGGTAGCAACATTGCCTCTGTAGCTGGACATGTTGCAAAAAATCCAAATTTATCAATTTCAAGACGTTAGTAATGTTACACATAGGTCTGGGACCTAAAGAGTCCAGCTAACACATTATGAACAAGGTCGCACATTAATTGGATGTTGGAGATGCAAGAGACTAATCATCAATTTTATAAGAAAGTCGACCTCACCGGATAGGTAAATAAGCAAAACTGCCACATCTGGTGATTTGAAAATCCAAGAGAAATAGCCTAGAAACTTTTCCATCCCCAACAAGTTACAGTTTGGTGCGCTTTTTGGGTTGGTGGCGTCATTAGTCCGTATTTTCTCGAAAATGAGACTAACGAGACCATTTCAGTGAATTGTTTGTATTATCGTGAAATTCTAACTGAACTTTGTTGTCTAGAAGTGGATGTGTAAGAAATATTCTAGACGTCTTAATTTCTGAAAATAGAAACTTCAACTTGATCTAGGCAGATCATGCGAACTGACATCGCCAGACTTTTTTCTTTGGGGCTACGTCAAAGATGATAAACGGGTAAACGGGAGACCCCACACCGTTTACCCATAAAACTGCGGGTGGAGCTACCTTATCCCACATCTGTGGGTAACAGATGCCGCCTGCAGTAATGATGTGGGGTAGAGGTTCACACAAGTGACCTCGCCGATACCTCGTCAAACGAGGCAGGGGAAATCCTGCCAACACGAGTACTATCAACTGGAGTATTTGCTACATCGATTAGGCCCCAGGCCTACGGAGACGTTAGACCACATGACGTTATCCCGTTAAAACTGTTATGCAGGCCATCCGATCCTACACTTGTGGGCAAAGGACGCCGGTAGCAGTAGCGATATGTGGTAGAGGTTCGCCCAAGCGACCTCGACGGCTGCTCGTCCAACGTGGTGGAGGAAACTCTACCGACACGAGTGGGGCTGCGTTTCACTCTACGACGCAGACTCGTAAAGGTGCTTCGAGCCACCCTATCCCACAATAGTGTGGGTAACGGGCGCAACAAGTATCAACTGATGTAGAGTAGAGGATCACGCAAGTGACCTCGACGGCCGCTCGTCCAACGTGGTAAAGGAAACTTTACCGACACGAGTGGGTAGTGCGTCTCACCCCGTGGCGCGAGATACCCGTAAAACTGCTAGTGGAGCTACCCAATCCCACAATTGTGGGCAACGGATGCCCCTAGTCAGTAACAGAGGGGTAGAGGTATCACGAGAGTGACCTCGACGGGTACTCGTCAAACGTGGTAAGGGGAACCTTACTGACACGAGGACTAAGGGGAGGGGGGTACGCTAATTCAAGGACTCAAAACAATGTCAATAATTCGCGAAATGAAGCCGTATTTGTGTCTAGGATATAGTTATTTGAATTTCATGAAATATCTAAACTAATAAATAAATAATTGCGCATCAATTTCCGTGTAGCACAATGTACGCAAATTGCGCGATCGTTAAATCAAATAGCGTATTAAGCTGTGCATTGCGGCTACAATAAATTCAGCCTCCAGTTTTAACAACAACCGTTAACTCTGAACAGTTTGTTGCACCTGAAAGAGACATTACATCCTCAATAAAGCCGTTCTTATCTAAATTGAAAGCTAAAGAGCATATTAAATAACCATTATCATAAATTGGCTGGAATTATCTTTCCCATTTTCCGTCTCCATACATCTCCAACTTAATCCATGCACTGCCAGTTCGGCGTACCGAAGTTGTAATTAGCAATCGCGCGAAGGCTAAATAATAAATGTATGGGCCTGAAAACATAAACTCCACGTATAGCACGTGTAGTTATAAGTAATTTTAGTTTTATGTATATTCAGTTTCTGCCTGCTGATAGAACTATGAGATTAGTGGCAAATAAGATTATTCTTCATTAGTTTCCATTAAAAGGTTTTAAAGCGAGCGCAACCAGAGGGAAAATAAATTTCCGCGGGAGGCAGCAGTTATCGATCGGTAATTACGGAGTTTGCCGCAAAAAGAAGAGCTTTAATTGATGACGTCTAGGATTCCGGGAGCTCCACTATTCGTTTGTGGGTGGGGGTTCATGAATAGAAATTTCGTATTTTCAAGTTAGTGCTTCCGGCTCTAAAGTATAAAAATAAATAATTCTAAATAAATCGCGCCATTCGTGCGTGGACAAAGCGCAAGGTGGGCGTATGTGTCACTCTCAGTAATCCTATGGGCCACATATTGCAGAAAAATTGCAAACGATATGTAAAACAGCTTCCTGTTGAATAAAATTTGCGGAAGACAATTTTGTAAACAATGTAAATCATTGCGGAAGCAAAAATTCTAAAAGGGAAGTTTATAAGAAAAACTTCACACGTCGTTAAAGGAAGAAACTTTATCGATCTTAAGAATTTTTACACATATCTATACTTTGAACAAAAGGTAAAAAAAATATGGCGCGTCCTAGGCTCTTGATTTACACGAAGAGGTCCCTGCGTTGTAAACAAAGATAGTCTATACATTTGACTGCCATGGCCATTTGACTTGGTTCCGACGAACGGAGCTTCGATTGTAAGTTAAACTGTTTCACGTTCCCAATCCAGGGAAAAAGGCCGATTCAGTTAAAAATATATACATTCCTACCTTGCAAAAATTTTTACTTTTTGGCGGGCAATCCCTAGTATTAATATATTATTACTGATCCGTCTCTACCCAACAAAATTGTGCGTAATTGCTCCGACTGTCTTTTAGGTGAACTGGCTATCCAAGCTCTTGAAAAAATTTTAGCTTTGCTATTATCCCAAAGTTATGACTCCACAGAGCATCTCATATCCCAAATCCACAGCCATATTATCTAAACTCAATATTAAACATTCCAAATTATAAATCCTATAATCTCTAGGAGAAGATAAAAAAGTTATAATCTCACCGACAGACAAGAATTACTAAAATATCTGACTATTGTCAAGAATCTGTCTACAAATCATAACTAAGATCCTCATTAGCAACTCAAACCTGTCTCCCGATACCAAAACACTCTTCATACCCTAATTTTCAAAGATCCCCAAATTATATAGCCTTTCAAAAATTCACAAGGAAAATAAGAGCCAAATACCTAGCTTCTTACAGTACAAGCCTCATCGTACGTCTAATATTCCTACCATTTTTTTGAAATTCTCAAACAAATCGCCAAACCAACAGTGCTTTCACAAGTTTCCCCACTTTCATTGATTGCTGCACACCTTTTTATGACAGATTTTGAAATAAAAATCCTGACTTTCTTGGATAAGGTACCTTGGCGATAATTTTATTATTTAGCCTCTTAGGCAAGATGCGTTTCCCCAATTTCTTTCCCACCTAAACAAACTTGACAACAGAGGGTCGAAAAACACAATTCCTTTCCTTTTTGAACACCCTCCTAACAGAAAACCCTTTCAACGATCACATTGTCTACCGAAAACTTACCCACATCGTTATTTAAATGCTAAATCCCATAACATATCTGTTAATATCCACTCAGTTAAAAAATACCTCATTACCAGGTCGATCCAACCTAAGACAAAACGGATATTCCAAAAATCCTCATTAAGAATATTAAAAAAAAAACACAGTCACAACCTTCTCGGCCAAATAAAAGGTTTTTGCTTTTAGAGGTTTTACTAATAGAATAGGCTGGCGTATCGAGCAAATAAAATATGCCACCAACTCCAAGGAGTTTACAAAATACCTTGTGGTAACTGCGTCAGAACCTGCAAAGGCCAACTGAGCAGGCCAATATAAAACCACATTTTTTAGTCGCACAGAAGGACTTAACGAAACACGATAAAGAAACCGACCTTAAAATTAATTTTTTCCCATCAAAATCATTCATTACCATTTCCCATAGCACTAACAGAACCATTCGTGAGACAATATTTATATAACTCGTTCAAACAAACAAACTCTTCCCAACCAAATGCATTTTTCTCTAAATCTTCACTTCTGATTCAAAAATTAGTAAAGTAAAATACCGTTTTTTCCCCTCAGAAGTATCTCTAATCTCAATTGATAATGACATCAAAGTAGATACTGAAACGTCGAGAACTTTCTCAAAATCGTCAAGGAGAGTTTATATAAACAAGGGATTATATCTCTTAGACTTTGTGATCTTTTACAATCGTCGAATTTTCACACTGAAGAATGATAAAAGCCTTCTGGCCAGTATTTGACTATGGAAAATCAAAGAAAGCATTTGCGACATGTGATGTTGAATTGCCTTAAAAAAGGCAACAGAGCTAATGATCTGGCAAACAAAATTAGTACAGTTTATAGGAGTGTTCAGACAGTTTCCACTTAAATTAACGATATGTTGTTCGTAATTTGGTAGATACTTTAAACATTACCCAAACAGGGGTACAAAATGACCTCGTAAAGTTCAATTACGTCAATATCTTTAAACTATGTGTTTCGTAACTTCTTTAATCGTACTTCCATGTATAATTTGGTTTTTCATCGAAACGTAAAGCACCTTTTTCGAAAGAATTGGGTAAAGAGGATCAGACTTAGATTATCTATGAGAATGCAAACCATACACGCTCTTGGTGCAGCGACAACGAACCTTTAATGATTCTACAACACCATTAATTTAATGAAATATTGTTCCAGATAAACAAATTAAAGGAAAAAATTAGCACAAAATCAAAGAGATAGGGCGTTGCTTTTCAGCTCGATCATTGCAGACCCCACGTGTTTTCGGCTGTCAAAAACAAGTTGTTGACATTTAACCGAGATGTTATGCCGCATCCTCTGCACTTTGTAGACATTTTTTCATGTAATTATTATCTATTTCTTTTGTAGTAAAAGCCTAGTTAAATAATAAATGACAAAACGCACTTGGAACAGTGATATTCTGCCATCAAATCACAAAAGATTTGGAGGACAGATGGAAGAAGGTTATAGAGCAGAACAAATTGTATACAATTTGGTAATGTAACATAAAACAAAGTATTGTGCATTAACATAAAACTGACAAAAAAATTGTCAGTTAGTATTATGTTATTAAAAAAGCTGTGGGAAAGAGTGGAAACATTAATAAACGCAAGTGAAGGCATCTGAATTACTAACTGAATCTCATACATACGAACCACATTACTTAGAATAAATTATTGTACAGAGATGACAGAATCGCTAATGGACTATTAAATAATTAAACCAACAACAGGCTATTACCGCAAAATCTACTGTACAAACCTTCAAGTTACATCTATGGATAATACTATTAAGCTATATGAAATAACGTTTATAAGAAATTACTTAAAAGTGCTTACAGAACTTTTGGAAAAATATCTTTGAAAAGTGTCTTTCTCAAGGTTTGTCTAGCTGCTATTTTGTTTAAGGTGGTAGCGAAAATGTTGCTTTCAGCTTTTAAATTGGTTTTGCCGTTTGCTCTGAATGTGCCACCATCTTGTTGTTTAAAAATAGTTAGGATTAAGTAATGTTTGTTAAAAGATAAAATATGACTACTTTTATTTGTTTCTCCGACCACTAAAGGCTGAAAAAGATTACCTTAATTTTAGAGCTTGTTGTTTTGTTTCAAGACTAACAGACAGACAGACAAATATACAGATATTACTGTATTAATGGTGATATTCAGTTGATTTTGCAGTTGTTATAAAAAAGCTACCTACAAAGACATCTATGGCACATCTCACAATTATGCTATGGAAATAAATTACAATTGGAAATTAATTTCCACATCAAACTAGCAAACTTGTTTGAGAACAACCAATTAACAATTATGCCTTCTAAATCTGATGAATAATGAATTAGTCAATATAAAGGGCAATACAATAATTGAGTATGACTGTTGGCCAAGAAACTTTGGCTTAAATAAAGGACCAATTAAAAAGTTATGATCTGATTACTATGATGAGGTCATATTTTACTACATCAACCATCGCGATCAAAAGTTAAGTAAAAAATTTGTTAATTATTGTAACTTTTGTAAAATACAGCACCAAGATGTTAAAATATCCAGTTTGAAATCAAAATTTCAAAAATTCCCTCCGATCATAACGACCCTAACTAAATTGATCAAAATTGTATAGTCGGTTCTCTTTAGGTTATATAAAACAAGAACAAGAATGACAGGTAGTATCAAAGCTGACGATATGTCAAATGCCAAGGTCCTTAATATAGTCTTAAAATGAATCTTGGGTTATAATATTTATAAGCTTAGTAGGGTCAAAGTTCCATTAGAATAACGTATTAGATCTTTGTTTAATAAACTTCTTAATGAGAAGCTTTAAATATTCAAGTTATTAGTATTTGTACATGTGTTAAAATGCTTTCCTAAGTGGATGAAATTGGGAACGATCATCTAGAATACCAAAATAGCAAGTTGCAAGTTAATCTGTCAGTTTCCTTTTTTCTTGAACAGCTCACAATTTATAAAAATGATTCAACATTATTCAACAGAATTTTATTTCCAGAGCGAAGATTAGGAACTTCGCCCGGGCCTAGATGGTCGAGCAGCCCGGACTGCTAGATACAAACTCGAAGAGTCTGCCTGCCAGCTCAAACCCATATACCTCGCTCTCTTCGCCCATGAACCCCACCCGGGACCATGTACGCATTTCTTCAGGTGGGGGGCGGTATCTCATTCTTACTTAACAATAGTGATTGTTAACAATTCCTTTCGACTTGACTGTGTTGTGTACTTATGTTGTATTATCTATCTTCTAAATTCACCAGTTCCCTTGTCATGTTAATGCACATTTGTGTGATCTCGTTCCAGGAGTATTCGTTCGTGAGCATTATAGTGCATATATTGTCAGGAGTGATTTTAGCGCTTATATTTCTCTCAGTGTTCATCCTCAGATTTTTCCAATGGTCACAGTGGAAAACGACATGTTCTACCTCCTCCCTAGTGCCGCAGAATCTGCAGTTTCCTTCTGTCGCTCTGTGAATCTTTTAAGGTATGCCTAAAATGAGCCATGACCGGTAAGCATTTGAGTTCGATAGTAGGTTAGCTGACCGTGATTTCTTTCTTTCTAAGGCCTGATGTTTGGAATGAGCCTTTTAGTCCACTTGCCTGCTCCGCTGTTGTCCCATCTTGCTTGCCAGTTATTCATCATAATTTCCTCGGTTACTATTTTGTCTTGATCTTTAGCCCTAAAGTTGTATGCCCTTTGTTTAACAATTAGGTCTATCGGCGGTACGGCAGTTATAACCTGCAGCGCCGCTGTAGACACGATCCGATATGCGCAAGGTATTCTTATCAGTGCCGGTCTCTGTAGCGATGTTAGTGTTTATGTTTCGGAAATCTGCCTATCCTTCAAGCTTCAGTGCTGCGTCCAACACGCAGTGTTAAAAGCGTTCTTAACATCTAGGGTGACAATTAGACATAGCTCCCTCTGCCGCCAGTTACCTTCGCTTGCGCTTTTGGCGTAATCCACGACCTCCCTGATTGCCTCGATACTGGATCGCCCAGCGCGAAACTCAAATTGGTTTTATACCGACTTCTAACTCTCGGTTGAGTCTGTTCTCAATGATTGTCTCGTATAACTTGGCTGTTGTGTTAAGGAGGCATATAGGCCTGTATGTCATGTCTGCTGTCCTGCGGGTTTCGGGATTAATACAAGTCTGGCTGCCTTCCAACTTGTGGGAAAGTATTTGCTAACCACAATTTATTAAATGTTTCCCTAAAACTTTCTGGGCTAACTTCCACCGCCAGCTTTAGGACCTCGGGAGGTATATCATCAGGCCCTGGGGCTTTACGGTTTTTAATCTTTTTACGATGGCTTGTATCTCCTCGCTTGTCAGTGGGCGTATCTCCTGCTTAACTTCTTCCAATTCCCATTGTGTCCTTCTCGTCCCTCTACGCTTTGTCTTATGGCTTTTTCCCTTGTTGTTTCAGTACTGGGTAGTCTTTTTTTATTGCCTCTATTATTATCCCCCATTGTTCTTGCTTTGTCGTTCTCTTTTATCTGTATTAAGGCTTTCTTATACATCTCACAGTTTAATGTGTCCGCAGAGAGTCTTTACATCGCATAGCGGACATGCGGGAAGATTTGGGCATATTGAGCTATTATGGCCTTTCTGGCTGCATTTATAACAACAGCCCGTACGGTCTGTTCCTTGGCACACATTTACCTTGTGTTCATAGCTCCAACACCTTATGCATCTATTCACCTCGATGCGTTTCTGTAGGGTACACAACACATTCTTATCCTTACTGTCTTGTCTTGTATGAGCCTTGATGTTAATTCTTTTGGCACTCGCACGCTGATTGTAGTTGTGTCCCTTGCTGTCGGTCTAATAGCACTTAATGACCAATTTCCATCAGATTTTGCTCCAATTCTTTGTGCTACTGCCTCCGTAATCTCTTCCTCCATAACTTCCGCGTCCATTCCTCTTATGTAAATCGTGTCAAAATCTCTTATTAAGTTCAGTCTCCTAACCTTCATGTTCACGTCTTTTTTATAGTTTCTTCTAGTTGTTTAAACTTACTAGCTTGTTTATTACATGTGATTAGCAAGTTCCCTTCTTTGGTGCAGCGCATTGACCTAACAATGTCGATAGCACCCTCGCCTTTGATCTTTTCCTTGAGGCTATGTAGCACTTCCCTATACTTTTTCCCTTGACTGTCCACGGTCATCGCATATGTGCTTTTTGATTTGTTCTCACTTTCCTTGGCTTCATCCGTGTAGATATATATTTTTTGGTGTGTGAATTATGAAACACACACTGTATCATTTTATGTAGTCTGTTAGTCTGCATATTATTAATATTATGTAAGACTACCTCTCTTTTCAATTTGATTAATTTCTCCCACATATCCATCTCAGTCCCTTCATGGATTATCCTTACGACCTGCCTGATACTTCGGGGAGCTGAATCCCTACCGCTACCTCGGATGTATCACTTCAAAGTTCTCCGTAATGTTTATCAATTCCGGATACCTTTCTTTATACATTTTTTGTATATTCTTATTCACCCTTTGTCTGTTGGGCCGACGATAACTACTTTGACCACTTCATCCCTGGTATTCAAAGGATTTCCTTGTATTATATATATTCGTCCCATCTTAGATCAGCTATTTTTGCCCAAGATTCATAGTCTACTGCTCCTTCAAGGGAGCGTATTATTCTATACCCTAAGAGCTGGACTTCTAAGGCATTCAATTTCTTCTGCCTTTTTCTATCTTCTCCCATTCCGTTTTAATTTTTTCGCGCTCTCTCTTTAGTTCTGTGTTACTATGGTCCCTTTCCGGTTTATACTGGTTTTTATTATTGGCTTCCCTTTTTTACGGACTTGTCTGGCTGTCCGCATCGTAGGTTGGCGTTGCTATTTCCTCCCATTTGTTCGTGCCCAGCCATTGTTTGACTGTATCTGTATTTAGAGTGTCACAGTTTCTTCCCAGCTTACAGATCAGTTCCTTTATACCCTTCTGGGTGTTTGGGTTTTACTTTCAGCTTTTCCATCAATCTACTAGACGTATTTACAATTGTCTCCAGTGCCACAATCAGCAATACGGCAACTGAATTCTCAATTCGGTTCGTTATTCTTTCATTTTTATTATTACAGGTATATGCGTCTCCCACTTTTCGCTTTTTAGATACCGTAAGTGAATTGCACCTCCTGTGCTTTCTTTGTAAGTTAAGTCTACTACATCCATTACGACAATATTTGATTTAGTTTCGGTTTAGTTAATTCATCCATATTAAATCCCACGAGGTGGGTCGAAATAACGGTTACCCCCAGGGTGACGCCCATTCCTGGGGGAAGGCATTTATACTGTGGGGTGCACCAGGTGCCCCATAGGGTTTAGAGGTGCTCTCCTCCTTTTTTATAGAGGTGTTGTCCTCGCAGCCGGCCGATTAAGGCAAGCCTCTCGGCCGCAGGTCCCCACGCAGCGTACCACTGGTACGCCCTCCAGCGGTTGTTGGAGCGTGGGCTGCGGTTACGGTTTTAAGCGGGGACCTGGCGTTCAGGTTCCCGTAGCTGGTAACCCTACCGGGAGACCGAGGTCTCTCGCCTGCATCGCTCTCGGGGTCATTGAGGGTACTGAGGTCAAGGTCTCACAGCTCCTTGGGGCAATCAAACTGTCACCTGGAACTACAAAATATTTCATGGGGTTTTCCTTCTCCTTGGTTTAAATTGTCTTTGGATCGGGTAAGAAAAGCTACGCTACACTAGAAGTCATTGGCTACTGATTAAAATATTTAGAAAACGGGATGATTTAGGAAAGTGTTATCTAACAAAAAAGAAAACTTGCAAAATCAAAAAATAGAATTTGAATAAAAATTTACTCCGTTAAAACTATTTTTATATTTTTAAATTTCCACAACCCTCAACCCGAGAACCAAAAACACGATACACCAAAATACCGACCGTGAAACCTTATAGTCCTTGCCTAACTTTTCTGTTGCCTTTATTCTATATAAATGTCGCTATTTTTCCCAATAATCATATATTTACAATAAACAGATATATAATAAAGTTATTACTGGCTTGGGGTACGAATAATACAGTTCATTTATCAAAGGTTAAATTGAAGTAGGCAACCTGGTAAAAAGGGGGAAAGTAGAGGTATTATGTACTTGTTGGTCACCTTATTAAAGAAAACATGCTCATTGAACTATAAAGATAACCACAATATATCAGACAGTTTAGAAAAAGAAACTGGATATTCCTCTAAATACATACTGCAAGCCACCCAACCTTAAAAGGTAAAAATGTTCACAAAATAGGAAATATTAACGGGGTTTTAAAGATCACTTGAGAAAAAGGATAAAAAAAGGAAATAAATAACAAAATGTCAATAATAAGCCAAATGAAAGGAAATGTGGTAGTTTAGAATAATCAAAAGGAAATAGTTTATTAGAATATGTGTTTTCAGTAGTCAAAATAGGATAATCTTCCTTTGCCTTTGGCGATAGATAGGAATTGTAAAAACTTTGTTTCTAAAATATGACAATAATCTGCTATCGCTATTCAGACGTCAAACACTTTCTCTATTGTACTTTTCCATAAAGTCGGATAAAATAGTTTTGTCAAAAACAAGTATTTCATCTAATAGTTTCCAAATAATACAATCTAACTAATAGAGTACATAAGTAACAATTATTGTTCTACTAATGCTGTCATAACAAATACTTTGAAAGACAACACACTGAACATGATTATCAGGCAAGTATAAAGTAAATTGGAGTAGGTAGACTTCTACTATTAACAAAAAGGCGTAGACCATATATTTAGACTATTCTATAAAAATATCAAAAAAACTGCGTTGTGCACCTTCAATGCCACAACCATCTTTATTGGAAACATTATTATTTTAGAGATGTAATAGGATCTAGCACAAATTAGATGTGTATTTATTAACACGCTACATTTGTACTTTTAAAACAACTAGGAAAATGTGTAATCAATCTCACTACTCCTTTATGAAAAGTAGAGTAGAGAACGGAGTACATCAAATTAGCAAAAACGGGTGTGGTCTAGGAAAGTTAGCAAATTGGTGGTTTATAAATGTAAAACATTAACTAAAACACAATAGGGGTAGTAAATAAACCAGTTTTTCTAAAAAAAAGTTTTTAAATGTTGTTTTTGCTGCGCTGTACTGCCTTGGAAACAATATAATTCAGAGTATTTTAATTTTCTACCGATCAATCTGTATGGTGCTATTTTCTATATATAAAAACTGCTGATTTTGAATAAACATTCATTGTTTTAGTAAAGAATTAGCATAAAAATATTTAGACCATATAGCAAAGACCAACGAACGGTACAGATTAACAAGAAAATATCTTTAAATAAGCTTGGACCTTCTCCTTGAAACTATATCTTAAAATGCAATAATCTGATATACAAACAAATTTTGCAATTTCACTTGTCATGGTCATTTTAAAATACTATCTACCTTCAAACCACCTCTTCTATGTTTTTTAAACGGATCTGGATACATTCGTCATACCATACCATTAGAAGGTCTTCACCGTTGAGAAAATTTTATTTTGCGCTTAAGTGAGTTTGAATAAAAATAAAGGGAGGTTTCGTTACTTGCTAGGATGCTGGCGACAAAGTTAGATATTGTACTTTCAAACCTATTGAGCTTTTTGCGACACTACAACACGCGCTATGTTATCTGTTCGTTGGTTAAGGCATAGGGTACCCAAAAGATAAGATACATGCCTCTCAAACTCAAACATCTTGACAGCAGTGTTGCTTTCATTTGTGATAGACAAAGATGGAACCAAAGACAAACATCTCTCAACATATAAAAAATCTAACTAATCGACACTCAAGCTGCATACAAATTTATAACGAAAATTGCCTAATGTTCTGTTTCTGACCAATGCATTGCAAACTTTTGTACTTCCACAATTTGGAACCAACTAACGCCCACTGTAGTGTAGGTTTGAACTTGTTATGACCTACAGTTGCCTCCTGCCCCATATATAAAAACTTTCCTCGTAACCTACATCGTTTAAAAGTAATCTTTCGAGTTTATCTATACACAATTCTCAATGTTGACTAGTAAATCGTATTATTTATAACATACATGTTCAAGGCTCACAAGTTATAAAGCCCCAGGCTAATTTTGGAGATCGAAGGAACATCGTATTCGGTGAAAACAGAAGGAAATAACCGTTCACGTATCACCATATATGGAAATTCAAATTTCCTTTCAACGACATTCGCCCCTTCGCGGGAGCGCCGAAATCCCGACTGTTCATGTAAACGATTGGCCGCCTCCATTTGCGCCGGAGCTTTATGCGCGAAAAATTAATGCCGCCACTTTGTATTCATGCACGAGGGGCGAGAAAAATGCCCGCGGCCGCGCTTCTTCGCCTGCTGCTTAATCCTCATCATGTAACATGCAAAACTGCTATGTTCACTTCGGGTTCGTCCCCCGGGGAAAGTTAGCGCGCGCCGGCTCCACATTAACATCATTCACTGCACCCAGAAGACATCCCGCCGACTTAATAAAAACAGACCGCCCGCTCGCTCCGAAGATTGCGTATTACGGGCTCGTGAATTAATAACGAACGGCCCGAAACAGAACATTGCCGGCAAAGTTACGGCGGGATTAAGCAGAACATGTAAACGTGGAAAGATCAATAGCAGAGTTGAAGGAAAAAACAGAGGGGCAGTTTTCCAAGTGTCCTAAATAATTTAGCAGTGAGATTATTTTGCTCGTTTAAACGTATAACAGACTTAATTGTTTGTATTAAATAATAAAACAATGTTAATGCCTCTTCATGCTGCAGCCAAAATTATTGATTGACCTTGCGCGCTGGGAACGCGCGCATATTCCGTTAAATTTTAATAATTTTTAAATATTCTACTTTTTAGCAAAATGCTTTCTGGTGTCCATTTGCTCAGCAATCTGCCTTTTCTGTTAATTATTGCATTCATCGAGTTTTCAAAAGTCAAATTAAGCCAAAAACACTACGAATGTACTATAGTTTTGGATTTCCTGTTTCGCACACGCCTGTTAGGCCATACAGCCGCCTATTCGTGCTTTTGTATTTACATACTTTGCCACAACTTATATTATTCGTATTTCTATCGCTTCCAATCTCTCAACCGCCGGCTGAAATCACCATTCAATCAACCCGATAATCTGTTTAAGTGCAAGAATCGTTTTATTTGCTTGTGTAGGATAGATCCATCTTTACAACCCTGGAAGCATTCAAGCCAGCTTTCTAGAAAAGCTATTTTAACTGATTTGTTTTTGGCCACTGTACAAGATGCACCACACTAATTTTAATTTACCTACATTTTACTTAGTGTAAGTTGAGTAGTGTTTCAAGTGTGGAATTTATTGGCAATTTCACGCTCCACGTCAAACAACACCAAGCAAAAAAGCAGCAGCGCCATTGCTGCATATACATATAAATAAAAATATAAATAAATATAAATAATAAATAAAAATCTGTATATGTTTATATTACCTTACTTAAAGTTATCTTCTTCTCATCTTATAAGTGAAGACTAAACTTCCCCCAATTTTGTCCAAAAACTCCTTTTAGTTCGAAATATTATATCTATTAAATATACTCATCAGGATAGAATAGAAAAATGCGTTACTTGAGGCATACAAGTGTACGTATAGGTTATGTACCACCACCGGTTGAAGCATAAGAATTCCGCAATGTCTGATTGAACTCAAAATGGATATAAAACAAAGAAGGCATTACTGGAACCAAACAGTAGGACTGAATAGAGATACGATAGCAACCAAGCAGAACAGATAATAGACGATATTAAAATAAAAAAATAAAAAATAGCAATGCAGCGAAATTTTAAAATTAAAAAAAAAGATTTATACAGCGAAAAGGAAAATCTTAAATACCAGAACTGCATAGTTTATAAATAGATTCATAAAAGCCAAAAGAGTGACGAAAAATTCGCAAAAAGTACTAGAATAGTCAAAATACCAATATATATATATATAAAGATCGAAGAGCGAAACTAAGTACAAAGTTTACAAAATACTAATTCGAAAGACAGTAATGCAAAATCAGCTAGTGGAAGAACTATTCCCAACTTTTGAAGAACGAATAGGTAGAACGCACCCTAATAGACACGTCAAAACAGTCGACCAAACTAAAATCAACTCAAAGTAGTAAAGCTCGTAAGAATAAGACAACTAGATGTAATCTGAAAAAGGCACAGTAATACATTATCGAGAGATATCCCAAATATAAAAGAAATTATTTGATACTAGTAAAAAAATTAAAAAGTGCAACACATATCAGCTGAAAGTCGTTTAGCTAAGATTCAGATTAGGTAAATATGCCTTTGGTTCAGCATCACAAAGAAGAAAAATAGAACCATAAATTATACAAGCAATTTGTGACTATCTAACCAGAAACAATCAAAAATCGATCCTTTACCAATTTCGACTACCACAGACTTCTTGGATTAAGAAAGAAGGAAAGGCCTAAATAAAGTTGCTGTTATATAATAAAACGAGGGCTCTGTAACCAAAAAAGCGGAGGAGCAAAAATGCTTTTCTTCTCTTATACAAAAAAGTTCAAATCAAGTTTTAAACACATTCGAAGATCTTCGTCTTCCCATCATAACTTGTCTTGATCACCTTTTATTTGTCGTTTTCAAGCCGGAAAATATTTCAGCGGTCTTGTTCTGCACTAGAAGATTACTTCAAGAGGACCTAGACAACCTCATCATCTTTAAAGGGAGATACCTTAGAAAGAGAAAATAAAACTTACTTCAGAATAGCAATGGATTCTGATGTGCTCCAATTTTAAACCTTTGGTTTTATATTTTTCTGAGGCCGTTCTGCTACTATAACTATAATAAGCTGCAATTTCTTACATCTGCGAGCTCTTCCATACATTTCGAGTCTTAATATTTTCTCGTCTCACTATTAAGTCGATAAAAATCATCCCACCATGTCGACTAAACGCAAAAGTAATGTTGTTCGTTGTTTATTATAGTTAGACTTTCAAAAGATGATTTTATTACAATCTACTTTCGACTGTCTAATTATCAATGTCCTCATTTTACCTTTAAAGTATCCACGGACTTTAACTTTCCCTTCGCCGGTGGTTCCTTAAAATGATGTTGACAAAAATTCTTGCGACTATCAGATGTTTTGCAGCAACAGACCAACAATTTCATTCATTTCCAGCCACATGCACTATTTTCCTTGCCTCCTTTATCTTTAGACGACTTCTTCATTAACTAGTTTTTAAAAGCAGCGTCTATATCTTTAGCCTTGAACCAGACGAGCTTATTGGTCTATTTAGTAACTAGACAAACAAACACAATGGCACAGAATAGACTTTCAGCTCGCAGTTATGATTCAAGATTCCTTTCTTGAGATGTGACCATAATTTCAATCATAACACAAAAACCACCTCATATTTGTTGCTGTTGGTCTTTTCTAATAGATTATCTTTAAAGATATTGCACGCTGCCTTTTCCTACTACATTTCCTTGGTTTCTTCCAGTTTAACAAATGTAGTTTTAACATTGTTTATATTTTTCTCTTCGTCTTCAGAAATACCAATGATAAAAATCTGTCTAACCCCTAATTTCCATTTTATTCATTGTTATACACAACGATACTATAACGTTATGCGTATAAAGTATTTAAGTTTACTTTTTTGTAAAACCTTCCTTACAACTGATAACAGAATTCTCTTCTAGATTACCAACAAAAATAATTAACATTTTTTGCTATGCTTTAGTGATCACTTTTGGGGGTCTCAATTACACGTTTTTTTATTACAATCTGAAGATAGTCTGGAAAAGATTGGTACAATATCGCCCGCTACGAATACGTCTTTTATGGTTTCAGGTAGCTGCTGGGGGTGGAGTACTAATTTTGAACGTTTCAATTTAGTTAATTGTTGGCTAACAGCTTCTACATGAAAAGATTTTTCGAGTTCTTTACAAGATTTGCCCTTCTCGCATATGTGGTGTAGTTAAACTAATTAAACCACGACTGCCCTGATAGAAGCCAGATATTCTAACATTTCGTCACACGTACAGCCCCAGGTGACAAAGACGACCGCCGTTCGACAGATGGAATTTGCGTGTTCGCAGTTCGGCTAATAGAATAAATTCGATGTTCGGCTAGCCTGGGGTTGGGGATTCAAAAATTTCGTTTGGGGCAGTGCGTAATTGAACTTGGGCCATCGGGAGCGCGGCTGCTAATGTGGACGATTGTTAATTTAATTTGCCGAAAAGTCGGACCCGGTCCGTGCCCAGCCCGCGGCTTATTAAAATCGAAATTGCCGAATTGCGCTAATGGCGCTCAAGGGCGCGCCGATCGCGTAGGCGAGCTGAAACGGCTGAAACGCGGTCAGCGAAATTGCGTTATTAATGTAAACAGATTAACAGCTTTCGATGGCCACTGGGGTGTTAACGGGCGGCGGGCACTTCGCAGTTTCAGCTCGCTTTGTGCCCTGCAGCTGCTAAATTGAGGAGCACGCGTTTGGGGCAGCCCTTTCTGCGTTTGATAAAAGGTCTTTTATCATCCTCTAACAAGATCAGGCCAAATAGTTTCTGTACCATCAGAAAATGATCCCACATTTGTATTTCAAACAAACCTTTGGTTTTAGGTCAATGAAACTATAAGAGGAAGATCTAAAAATAGAAATCTTAGAAAGATGTAAAGATCATAAAGACAATTCCTTTTATTCCTCTCCTCCCACATATACTTTTTCTAGGACAAGATCCAAATTACGAAAACATTTCAGCATTAGATGATTGGAAAAGATCGTATCTGACTTAGATAGATGGTAGAAGCATCGTGGTGTAGCAGTGTTGGTGTTATTGTGGCGTCAAGTACCGTCACAATAAGTCGATTTGTACGGGAAAGAAATTTTTGAAAATTGATAAAACAATATTACGATTCAGTTTTGGAAGTTCTAGCAAATAGAATTTAAATTATAACAAATACATGGCAAACTGGAGTATCTTAATCTGAAAAAGACAACAGTGAAACAAGAAAATACTAAACTAAAAGAGCAGGTCGCAACACAGGTGATTAAAATACATTAGTAGAAAAGAGAGATCACAAAGAAAAACTTAGTGATTCACGGTGTACGAGACCGAGAACATGAAAAGGATATAGAAATAGAGCAAAAAATATTGAAGATAGTATAGAAGTTAGGTGTACCTATTGATGGAGAAATTGATATAAATGATGTACAGAGAACTGGGGAATATAGAGCAAAAAAGTGAGCAATACTAATTAAATTACCTAAGAATAATAGAGACTTTGAAGAATGCTAAAAACTTGAAAGGCACAGACATATAAATTAATAAAGATTATCAGCCAAAATAAAAAAAAAACGGAAGGAGGAAAGAAAATAGAGCTGAGATAAGATACAATAAACTGCAGCATACGAAATAACTAACGTGGATAAGGGCAAAGCGCACAAGAAAGGTGTAAGGAACATAGGGATGATAGATTGTCGGAAAGTACTACTTTTGTAGAACAGATAAGAAAGATAACTAGAAGTGAAAGACAAAAAAACTGTAGATAAAGGAAGAAACAAAATATTGCATGTGGCAACAAACAAAAAAAATATCAGACCGAATGTGTATTCTAACCAGAAGACATAGAAGAAAAACATATCTATAATAAATATCCACGCATCCACTGATGAAGAACAAGAAGAGACAAAAGATAAGTTCTATGATGTGCTATAAGAAAAAATAGACAGCATTCCAAGGAAGAACATTCTAATAGTAATTGGGAACTCAAACGCGAAGGTCGGAAAAGAAAATATTTATAAGAAGATAACAGAAGGAGAAGAAGGCAAGTACAGAGAAAGTAATAATAAGAGTGTAAAATAATAGAAAAAATCTAAAAATGGGCACACAATTCCAAAGGACAGAGATTCATAAAAGAACCTAGACTATTACGGAAATATGCTAATCAAAAGTAAATATGAAAAATAATAACCAAATTTAGATTATAGCGAAGGACTGAAGTTGATTCGGACCACTTTCTTGTGGGAGTAAAGATAAAATTGCAAAGGATAGAAAGAGCAGAGAAAAGAAAAAGACCGAAGAAAGATATACCTCTGAAAGTGATAATTCGGAATAGCGGGATAAATACAAAAAGAACTTTTTATATGAGGTGTTATTGACAGAAAAGAACTACATGGAGTTATGAAACAACTAATAGAATCTGCAGAAAAAATGGGAATATTTAATATGGATAAGACAAAGTTTATGGAACTCAATAATAAGAAGAATAACCTCAGAAAACAAAAAATTAAAAAATTAATAAACAAAATTAGATATACATGCACCTAGGATTTTTGGTGACTAATAAATGCGACAAAATGAAGAATTGCAAAAAGGATTCACAAATCAGTGCTAAGCCAAAACTAACTTACGGATATGAAACCTGGGTTGTGATCCAAGAAAACTAACCACAGATAAAGGTGTGGGAGAAGAAAATACTAACAATAAGAAGGATATTTGGTGGGCAAAACACAGTACTAGGGTAGGAAAAACGAATGAACATAGACCTGTATAAACTATTTGGAGAAAATTCAATGGAAAAATGTGTAATGGCTAGGTCATCTGGAAAGTATGAACAGCAGAAGAAATGTTAAAGAGGCGAAGAGCACCAGAAGAAAAAGAAAGAAAGAGCGACCAAGAAAAAGCGGTAAAACAAGACCTGATCGAAAAATAGATTAGAAACTAGAGAGAACTGGCAAAAGACAGGAACAAGTGGAAGAAAATTAATATATATGTTATATATATATATATATATATATATATATATATATATATATATATATATTTCTATATTAGATATATTAGCTACAGAATGAAAATTTCTTTAAGTCAACATCTCCTAACCTATAATTTAATGTAATAATGTTTTGAAAAATTAAAACGTACATTATTTTATTTTAGTTTTGTAGATAAATGCCTTTCTCAAAATCTTTTCCAATTAATGTCAACGATGAAAAATATCCTGGCGAGTGACATGAAGATGCACCACTGTTGTTCTGTTTCTTGGTAGAAAGAACAAATTATGATTTTCAGGTAACTGAAGTAGCCTAATTGTTTCAAATTCTGGGAAGTAATAGTTATGTAGTTACTAAAAGCTGCCAAATTCAAAAATGGCTATATCACTACTCTACTAATCGCATGGCAAACATCAAAACATACAAAATTGATTGCCTATAGTTATCTTGTCTTATCTTTTGAATGGCACATATAAAAAGGCGAACGCCTGCTGCCGCATCCTCTACGAATAAACAACGCAGGGTTATGCAATACTGAATGAACTGAACTAAAAGGTTTATGAATAACGTGGGCTTATTTAGCCGCCGATGGCCTTAAATCATCTCCGCTCAACACCCAGTCGTCACCCACGGACGCTAGCGTGCCCCGTGTGGTCCAAACGAATGTGTTTACTGACGAACGGACTTTAATTAGCGGAGAGCGGCAGTTCAATTAACTGCTAATTAGCAAAACGGAAATTGATTTACTCCACCTTCCTGCGAGCGCCGGAGTGAGTAATTGGACGAAATTGGAAAAGAATGCACGCGGCTACATGACACCCTGATTTATGAAGCCGACGGCCTCCTCTGAGTGAAAATTAATTGCCGAGCGTCGGTGCAATTATTAAAGGCGGGCTATGGTCCTGCGAAATAAAGTGGAATAAGGCATCTACATTTTTTGGAAGGAATATTGAAGAAGTATGTTGATGTTTTCATTTTCCTTGTTATCACCTTCCTCTACAATCATTTGGTTCTCCTACGTCACCTTGAAACAATATGGTGAAGATGACAAATTGTGGACACACCCATCACTATTTTTCCTGGCTGATCTTGTAACCAAATTGTGAAGTATAAAAATTGTTAAATATGTATATCCTTGGACTTTCCTATTCGGCTGAATTGGAGCGCTTTTTAGATTTTACTCTATCAAAATTATGATATACTTATTTTTCACCTTTTCCTCATATCCTATCACTACTCTCTAACACTATTTTGTTATCCATGTTCTACATATAAACATATTTTTTATTTTTCCTTTTCTTCATGTGGACGAAGCTTCACTATCCTTTTTTAGAAACTTTATGTGTTTTGTCCAATGTTACTGCCTTTTTAATCACGACGTGTTAGACATATTTGCTGAATATTTATTCTCTTGTCTTTAAAGAGTATATTTAGCTTCATCAGTCTTTGGACTATTGAAAATTTTGCAATGACTCTAAATTTATTTTTTGGTTTCATGCTATCCTTTAAACACACACCGTAACCTTCTAAAAGTACGCTATTATTATTTTATTCTTGGTTTTAACTTTACTTACTGATTGAACTTCTTTTAATTCTCAAATATTGTAAGTTTGTTACCTATTTTTATTTGTCCTTGACATTCTCCAACAACCTTCAACATATATTTCGTCTTTACTTTTTCTATAGTCTCTTGTAGTTCTTCAGGTCTGCCATGTCGTCGACAAATCATAAATTTTTTTTGTTTTTCTATTTTCTCATTCCAGCTTCACAAAGACCTTTTAGTACAGCCATAATTTTTTGAATGTACACTATTCAAATTTTATTTTGTTTCGCACCTTTTATACTCAATGTAAAAATAGAACACCTTATAATCAATCTGATCATTCTGGAGTCCAATCACCATCAATTTCTTCAATGACTCCGCCCATCAGGGGGCAGACGTTCAGTTCACGAAAAAATACGCACTGGTTGTTGGAGGCTATGATATTGGAGACTAAATCACCGTACGCTTTGCCCATATTTCAAACTATCAACGAGCGGTTGACGTGGCAATCATGGGAGATGCTAAGAGGGTAGAATGGATGAAAAAGAAAAGCCTATTTCTTGTTGACGATAGATTCCACCTCACGACGTAGTAGAAGAGGATGTAGCTCTTTTTGTACGATCTTCTGATTTTGATGGCACTATAAAGGTCACATCAACATTGCTTCCGTTTTGAATAGATATTGATTACAAATTTTTTAAAAGTTACACGATGCAGATGATATATGAAATATTGTAACTAAGCTCATAGCTTAAACGACAATACTCTAGGCCTCCAAAAGTAATAAATCTAACTCTTGGATTATTTATTCTCTTCGAGCCCAAAAAAGAGGTTCCAAGGTAGATCTCAATCATCATTAACTTCAGCGGTTCTGTATTTCAGAGTGGAAACAGAAAAATAAAAAAAGGTGGGGACCAAATATGAATCATTTTTTTACATTAAATTTGCGAATGAGTATAACTATTTCAGTTAATTTCGAACTTCAGGTAACAACAGATAAAAATTAAATTAAAAACTGTACTTTAAATCTCGTCCATGGTTTTGATTCTGAAAGGGTTTCCAAAATACTAATTAGCTGCATTTCCTTTTTGAATCGCAAGCAATAATTTTTGACATAGATAATGTTATGGGTTGTTTATCAACAATCTCCCCAAGAACGATCATTTAATTCTAATATGGAGGGAACGTGCAGAAGTGAAGTCTTGTAAATTTTCCTTCATCTTTTATATAAAGACGCGCATTTTTTAATAAATTGACAAACCCTATGGCAGTGCTACACAAAGTTGGAAGTCCTCGTTGCATAATTTTGTACCAATATTCATGGATGATATTACACATAACCTTACATTCGATTCTGTAAGCTGAAATGCCTTGAATCTCGCTATATCCTTATTCAAGTTCCATTTTATTTCGCTAATTATGCGATTTGTATTTATTTCATCCCAATTCCTTGGAAAAAGTATGATTCCTTGGTTCATTGTTTTCAAGCAAGTCAAGTTACATAACAGTCACTATCTATGTTAAGTAGGATATGAGATAATAAGCTGTGTGATCAAAAAATAGAGCTGAAAAAAACTGGTAGACAGACATTTTAGACGTTTCTTATGCCAATCTCTTTACTTCGAATGAACAACATAATCTGTATCTATTGCATTTCATCCAAAAGAAGGTTAAGGAAAGACTTCCGAATTCACTTACACAATGTTGAAGCTTTTACAGGACACATATTTGAAGAAAGTGTGCCATTTTGAAATAACCAACCAGTTTTTTGGCAGGAAATATGCGATAAGTGAGCTTAATGTGGAAAATCTAGACAATAAAATTGCAACGTTTTAAATTTTCTTTTGAAAGCTAGCTCGATACCTTCTTCGAAATCTGTCATTACTTGGATGCCAAGACAGATTAGCCCATACTATGTAAAAATTTAGTCGTTCCAGAGATAAAATAGAGTTCACCCTTTTTGTATTTATTGTTAGATCCACTTTACTGACTTACTGTATCAGGGCTGCACATTCTGCAGTACGGCTCCACGCTCATCTTCTAATAAGTCATCATTCAGATACCAAATATAAAGTTCCGAATACATTGACTCGACAATGGGGTGTCCTAGTGATCAACAGTTTCCATACCGATGTATTCCAGTATTATTAGCGAAGAAAAGAGATGATGGGCTAGAAACATGTAGAGCCCCGGGAAATATTCGTAAATTCTTTGGATTCATTCCATTGCAGGTATTTCCAAAATCAATTTTTGGAAGTATTTTGTTCATATGTCGTTCAGATATATTCTTAAAGTATGTATAACACTTTCGAACCTTAGTTTAGTTACTACATTCCGTTTGGGTGGGGAAAAATAAGCCAAGATTTTTTCCTTGTGCTACAAGTAGTCCCTGCCACTATAAGTTTTATTCCACCGCCCTTTGAAAATGCAGCAAGCGATCCCCCAAAGAAAATTAAAACTACTTCTGCATCAAAGTTAGCCGTTTTGGCTTCCACTCGGTTCGTTTGGCAAAGTTGGTTTCAGTTGGGATTTATGACCAAAACGTGTGGTTCACAATTTTACTGTTCTAGTTACACCAAATTACAAGAACTTTAAAAATCCTTAATAATAAGTACTGATTTAAGAGATATGAAAAGAATTAGTTCTTAAAAAAATTTGTTTTAAAGTTATAATACTCTTCGTGGTCTGCTATTTTCTTTCTTGGTTTATTACAAACTTGACATTTTTATAATTTCTTCTTTTTCTTCATTTCTATGTCACATTTTTGCCTTACGGCGTTGGATCTTTGATTTATCTCCTGTAAGTGTTCCCCTGTCTCGCCAATATTCTGACTTCCTGGATGGTTTTCCCTCGTTTCCTTCTCAGCTTCTTGATGTTATCCTCCCATGTAATTCGGGGCCTCCCTCTTTTCCTTTGACCTACCTTCAAGCCTTATTTCAAATACTTTTCTAGGGTATGCGCCAACTCTCATATAAATAAGGCGTCCATACCATCTGAGTTGCTTGTTTTATACTTTTTCCACTGATGGTTTTTGGTCTAGTTCTTCTTTACACTTTTGTCTCTGACTAATTTTTCTAGTCTTGCCTATCACTTTCTTTAGGTACTTCATTTCGAATGCCGTTATTTTTGATCTCGCTTTTTCTACCATTGCCCATGATTCTGATCGATACAGTAATGTATGTGTACTTATTGTTTGGTAAAGATGCATTTTTGCTTTGATACTTAGTTCTCTTTAGCTATTAGGGTGTTTTTTATTTGATAGTAAATTTGATTTGCCTTGTTTATCCTGTGTCTGACTTCTTCTTCTATTTTTCTATTTTTGCAGATTATTGTTCCTAGGTGTTCAATTTGATCCACATACTTCAGTATTTGAATGTACATTTTTGCTATGTGTGCTTCTCTGGTGATATGCATTATTTTATTTTATTGATATTGATCTGCATCCCTTTTTCTTCTAGGTTTCTGGAGTTGACGTTGGTTACACGCTATGAGTTGTATGTTGTCTGTGTATATCAGGTCCTGGGTCATTATTTGCATTAAATTGTGATATTCTAGTTTTCTAGTTTCGTTTTTGTACTTTTTGATTATGCTGTTCATGTATATTATGAAAAGTAGTGAGTTAAGGCTATCGGCCTGTTCCACTCCCTTATTCATAAAGGACCTATTCGATTTACGTTCAGTGAGCCTTATTACTCCCTTTACATTTTTGTTGATGTTTCTAATTATTCGTATTAATTTGGGGCTGGTTTGTACTTCTTTTCGTGCTTTCTATATAAGTTTTGGTGGTACTTGGTTGAATGGAGTTATAAGATCTGAGAAGGCCAAGAAAATTTCTTTATTTTTGTCTATTTTCTTTTCTATTATGTTTCGAATTGTAGAAATGTGGTCCTGGGTTTGTATGTCAAGACGGAAAGTCGCTTGTTCACCTTCTATTCTGTCCTCGATTTCGTTCCTCAATCTTTTCTCTACAATTTTGGAGTACAATTTACTTGCAGCTAGTGATAAGCATATTGTCCTATAGTTAGCAAAGAATATGATTTCTCCTTTCTTGTATATGGAAATAATGATATTCATTTCCCAGTCCGTTGATATCTGCTCTGTTCTCCAGGACTGTTGAAATATTGCCTTGAGCCATTTTATGATTGGTTCTCCTCCTTTCTTGAGTAATTCATTAAAGTTAAATTAATTCTTTACTAAATTAAAAGTTTTAAATTGACAAACTTTATGAGTCGACAATCCTAATTATAAGCTAAACACAATCGATAATTATCAGAGGAGGAATTGGTATGGTCAACTAAAAATTATTTAATATAAAAAAATCATACATAAGATAACCAGGAGTGTTTTGCAACTACACTGTAAGCGGCAAAATGAGCTCAGAGTGTTAATTGCTCCTGACAGTGACATTGTTCTTTAGGTAATGAAACGGGCTCGCAATGCCATCTTAGTCAAAAAACAAAATCATTGGTGGATTAGAGAAAATGGCTGGGAGATAATTATTCTCATCATATGCCCATACTCAAATAATATCAAATAGAAAAGAAATTTCATTTCGTCTGTCACAAAGAAGAACATCGTTAGGAATATGTTCTGCACGATTTAAGTATATTTAAGTGAGAAACAGTTGTTCCCTTGGTCATTCCTAACTTAATCGATAAGTAAAGATACATTTTACTGTGTCATTAACATTGTAAAAGATGAAAAAACTGAGAACATATTTCTGACAATAAAATTTGTCTAATATTGTGGGATGATGAATGCGTCCATATCCCTGAGAAAACACGGAAAATTGGCTAGAGGGCTAGTTTCAAGAGATTTTTAAAGATTATGCAAACTGGAGATCAATTTTTAAACTTTCCTAGTACCTTGTGCCTTACTTTTATGAGATGTTTTTAAAATTCACTTCCATACATAAGCAAACTTCCTTTTAGCAGGTACTGCAGTTAGAAAATAACATGCAGACTGAAGAGTGGCGCATTGCTTTCAAAGTGACACGTATTTAAATGAAAGCTCGTTCAATACTGCACCGGTTAATGCAGTTTCTCGCGAATGCACTTTTACTGTTCTATCTGGAGCGAGGGAGCGCTCCATGCTAAGTGAAGCGGGGCCGTTGATTAAAAAAAGGAATTGCGGTAGTAAGTCGAGAGTGAATTACGCCCCATCCGCGCGGCAAAGAACAATGCGCTTAGCAGAACCATTACCCGCTTCATTATAATTGGTTAAACCAAAAAATAGAACCAACTCGAAAATTGCGCTCAACGTTTGAATCTAGAAGCATGAGGCGCCATAAATCATTTAACGCGCAGGTTATCGAGAACAAAGCGCCTTATAGGCCCTTCGGAAGAAAAATAGATCCAATAATCGTCTTAATGTATTTCATTCCGCGTGTGCAATATAACGAAACAGCTGGCGCCTATTACTTTTCGTCATCGGCCGAAACAAATACGGAGCGCGGGGCGCCTATTAATTTTTCCGGCGCGATTTATTTGCCCCCGCGGCATGCGCGGTCCTTTGTTCTTGTTCTTCCACGTTAATAACCGATTTATTATGTAAAAGTTCTATCTATAGTCCGGGAGTGACTGGCGAAATTGCCCGCCGCGCAATCCGCCTTTCTTTGTCCGCGCTTTCTATGGCGATTGCAAAATTCAAAGGCCCCAGACGTTTGATCTGGACTGTCTGTCGTCGTCATAACATGCTTTCAACCGGGCATAAAGGTTTCTTTTATTAGGCCCGAAACTTTGCAATGTTTTGCAACCAAAAGAAGTTAGGTTTAATCAACGTATCAATCTAATAAATACAGGGTCCAGCAAGGAGGTGTTACGTTTTTTAAAACATTCCAAGATGTTTTTATACAAATTTTAATTTTTAAGTTTTCTCGAGTTATGGCTTCTGAAGAGCTTCAAGAGTGCATGGTAATATAAACCTGAGCTTTCAGGTAGACCCATAAAATGTAATCACCCGGTGATCAAGGGGATCCACATCCCCGCGTAATGGAACGTGGAGCCCTAGAAAACGTTTCATTAAAAAAGCCGTGTATGCTCTTGAGGTACGGCTAGTAGTCCCAACCAGTTAAAACCAAACCCCATCAAGAGCAATCTAATGTCTTCTCAATTCAGGCAACAAAAATTCTCGCAACATCGTAAGATTAATCTGTGAATTGACCGTCACAGTGCGTCCGTTTTCTCGGAAAAAGTAGGGTCTAGTTATTCCAAATCGGACTATTTCGCAACACAGTTACTCTCTCACTGTATGGAAGTCTTTGATGAACTACCCCTAGATTACTTTCTAACCAGTATCGGCAATTCTGTTTGCTTACAGCACCCGACAAGTGAAAATGAGTCTCCTCACTCGTTATTAGAATACAGTCATCTTCCAAAAATTTCAGCATCGCTTCTATAAAAGTAAATCGCTGTACATAGTCATTTTCCTTCAGTGCTTGAACCACCATGATTTTGTAAGGATGAAGAAGAAAAAATATCACTATCAAGGGTGAAACTTTTTGATGTATGGTGCGGCGAAAAACAGAAAGATAAAAAGAAAACAGCTATTCTACACTATACAAAATAGCAATGGAATCACTGACGAAAACGCAAAAGAAGTCGTAATTGACAAAGAAAAAAATGTTGAAACGTTTTGTGTATTAAATGGCAGCTTTACAAATAGAGTCGTGATAATTTGCTTAAGGCATATGTGGCAAACGAGACGAAATCAAATTTGAGTGACCCAAGGTCATCCACCATTAGGCTTCTCAAACAATTCAGCAAGCTAGGGAATAAGAAAAAAAGCGACAAGTACATTTCTTAGACCATTATTCGTACGAAAAGCTTGCATATGATTTAGAAAAAAATTTACATCAAAAATTGTGAAGGAACCTTCATCAAATAAAACAGCAATTAAAAAATCCCTCTAAATCGATCTTTTTTCTCTATTCAGGAACGATTATCGAAATTTTCATAGTGTCTTGTACAAAAAGGAGCCAAAGAACGATTGGTTAAGATTATCTCTCTTACACAAGAGCTTTGGAAGTAAAGAAAAAATGCTATCGGATCAAAGAGTCAAGAATTGCGGAAATATCTGTAGAGGTCACATTGCAAGCCCTCTTGGAACACACGAGTGAACGTTTGTCAGTGGTTTTAGAAGAAGTTCTGAACAGTGATGATGTTCCCACGGATTAGACATTGTATTGTAAATGGAGCTATAATAACAGTGTTGGGAATTCCATCTACAATCAACGATTTGAAGAAGAACCATCAAACAAATACTTAATCGATGAAAGAGAAGCAACTCCTCGTGAGAAAAAAGCAAAGACCATTATAAGCAAAACGATGCTAGCATATACACGATATGTATTGCTCTTCTCCAGCTAACGAAAACCAACTTATTTGACATCACAACAAATCACATTTCCCTTGATTTTGTCAGTCAAGCAAAATTCTCTCTGGAAAAAAGAACGGAGAGTTCAGCAATGTAAAAGCAAATTGAAGAACTAAAACCCATTGTTATTACTGTGAGAAACTCAAATGTGAGAATTCATCACGACTTAAAAATGATTATGGTTGATGGCAAGAGCATTAGCAGCTATACAGGAAAGCTCGCACAACCCGAAAGTTGATGGACGACCTTCCATCAATATATAGTCGCCTTACAGATACATCACAATACGAATATGGGATCTCATCTTTTCACGCCATTATTAGATGTCTTGAAATGTGTCTTACAAGCTAAAACTTACTAAATGGCGGATTTATAAAAATGCGCGAAGCGATCAAGAATGAAATTTAAAAGCGCTGCTAGAAAAGACCGGATTGCTTGTCAATGTGACTAAACAAGTATATCGTTCCGATGGAAACACTACGGTTCTTTTGTTCAAAAATTATGTCCACGCTGCATCAATCCCTGGCATTGATAAAAACTTACTCAAACGATTCAATATCACTCCTTAGTCTTAAATGGATACACCATTAATAATGTGCGTTTTTCGGCTTACGCAAGAGAGAAAGCTGAATCATATGCGACTCTTTAACCCTGGTATCCAACGTCGGCAAGCGTCCATAAACTGATCTACATTCTCATCAAGTTATGTTCCATGGCGATTGGGGTAATGTCCAAAAAGCACTTGAGATTAGAAATTTGATTTGAGAAGATTCAGGGAACACTCCACAAGAAAATTTTTCTGTATAAATACCACGGAAAATTTGTTTCACACTCTCCTCTACTCATCTGATCCCCTCATTTAAACTTTGTCAAATAAGGATGTTGTTTTCAAACGTTGAAAATTATGTATTAACATCATAGAAAAAAATTGTCGTGAAGAGGTTTTGTTTACAGACCAATAACCGGTCAGTGAGGTATGAAAAACTTCATATCAGATCCAAGTTATAGTTTTTAGGGTGCTGAACTCAAATCTGGGGTCAAATTTCAGATATTGTAAATTATTTATAAAGAAAATTAATCACAATATTTGTATTTGCAATGGTCGCATCATCAGAAACACCTCCACTACAATTTTCAGTTAATACAAAGCTTCGTAATGGATTTATTAATTTTGTCCAGTTGAATTACGTAAAATGACCAGTATATGGCGGTTTCCCAAGAAAAAACCTTGTAGTGCAGCTTCTGATGCACTGTTAGACCGGCCGTCAACTTTGCCACCCCCATTTCCTTTGCCAGGTCAGTTATGCTCCGCCCAAGACCTCGATCGAGCTTCTCTTTCAATTCATGGATGAATTCATCACTTCTCTTGCGATCAGACCGCTTGCTGTGAGTTGTAACACAATAATTTCTGTCAATAATTATCCAGCGCGAAAGAATTCGAGTATAGCAGCTCATGGGTTGTTGATTATGTGAAGTTAACTTGTCGTGTTACGTAGTAGGACATTGCCCATGCGCATAAGAACTTGTGTTACGGTGTGGTAATAGGACTAAACGACTTCAATAGGGGGAAAAGCATCGTTCCTTTATAATAGAATAGTGGCAAAACGCATTATGGACCGAAGAAGCCAAATATAAAATTTTCAGTTAGAAACGGAGAATCTTCGCGCGTCGATCTAAGACTGAAGAGATGATCGAGGACTGTATCGTTTCGATTTGCAAGCACGGAGGCGAGTCTGTTTTAGAGTGGGGATGCTTTTCTTTGACTGCTGTAGGGGACAATGCCATTATAAGGAAAAAACATTATAAAAATTTTAACGGAAACACTATATCATCCGGGTTGTGATTAATTGGAAAGGGATTCGTGATGATGCAAGACATCAATCCTAAACATACTTCTAAGCTTCGTAAAGACTATCTAGCAAATCAAGAAGAACATAAGATGCTCAAAATGATGACATGGCCACCACAGAGTCGAGACCTCAATCCCGTAGACTTATTATAGGACGAGCTGGACAGAACAGTAAGAAAAGAGCGTCCCATATCCCAAAAATCATCTTTAAAGTCTTCTTCAAGGTACCTGGACAAATATGCCTTTCGAGAAATTAATAACAGTCTAAAGAATGCCGAGAATCGAAAAAGCAGCATTAAATGCAAATGACGTTTTTTTTTTGGTGAAACAAATGTTTAATATTTCAGTGTTTATGGTAATTTTTATTTGTTTTTTACGTGTTGTATAATATGTTATGCATGTACTCAACATAAAAAAATTTCAAATTCGATTCTCTCAGTTCGTATACAGATTATGTCTGTAGCCGAAATCTTAAAACGTTACATGAACCGTGCAACCTCGCACAAAGCTAATGAAAGCTTCCATGCAACTACCCGTTACATTCATTTTAGTTACGGCAAAGTAATTATCTTATGTGTGACGGTAACTGTTCAAGCACCTTTCAGATCATAGTATACGGTGACTAGTCAAAATAGCTAATTTACTAAATTGCTTTTCGTTGTGCAGTAATGGGATGTAAACTAAAGCTCTCTCATAAACAATTATGCAATCGATTATGCAACAGCATTTCGTGGCGTGAAACCTAAAGCAGCATTTTATATGGTACTCAAGCCATACATCATAATTACATCGTAAAACACAGGAAAAATGAGATTATCCATTAGCGTTACGTTAGATTTTATCATTTATTACGTCTTCATAATGGCTATTGTTTGCAAATTCCTACTTTAAACACGGTGCACGCCGCTATTGTTGGTTTGCGCTAACAAAAAATGTTCACTTCATTACTTCGCGCAGGTGAAGAGATAAATCGAAACCAATACTCTACCGGCTTTAAATGGCTATCCCTTCCGCCGTTTGATAAGGCGGCCGCGCGCTCGTGGCTCTTGGGGTCCATCTCGACGTGGCGTACCGGAAGAATCCGCCAACTGCACATAAACAAATAGGGAGCAAATGGAGCAGAGGTGGCCCGGATCTGCGGCGTTAGCTAAAGCTCACAAATCCGCTCGCCCAAAGCTGCCAATCAAAAGTGCGCCTGTGCAGATAGCGACCGCACATAAGACGCCAAATTGCGGTAATTCGTACAAATGATGGCCCTGTTCGCGCCGGCCTTTCATGTTCGTTATCTGGAGTCGCCCCTCCTTCGGGAGGCCGCTAACGAGCGGAGCAGGCCCCTGGGTAAAAACTGGGATAATGCCCAAAAACCCGAAAACATACTGGCGCGCGCTAGTCATTAGCTGGTTTTATCTGGCCCCCACATGCCGTGAAATAGCCCCGATATGAAATTATCTTGTGCAACTTTTTCAGTTACACGGGTTGTATAAAAAAAATGTCAATACATAGTATGCCCACTGATTACAACGACGAAATAAAATGATTAACTGTTTTTGCATATTTTCAGGAATTATTAAATGGTTATTGAAGTATAAAATGTGTTCAAATGGACACCCTTAGTCTCTACATAAGCTTTAAGATATCCAAAATACTCATCTATGGCAGTACGTACTACATCCATTGGAAAAGCATTGATTATAGCCGTCAGAACTTGCTTCAAAGAATCAACATTAGGGTCTTTTTGAGCAAACTGTGCCCTCTAAAACTGCTCATAATTTGTAATCGAATGGGTTGAGATCTGCGCTAACAGAAGGCAAATCCTCTACTGTTAGAAAATGAGGCACATTGTTTATCAGTCAAGTTTGAGTTGGTCGTGCCTTGTGGGCGGGTGCGGCGTCTTGCTGAAAGATCCAAGGCTCATCTCAAAAAAGCATGTGATTCAGAGGTTTCACGACACCTTCCAAAATATTCTTTTGATACACAGCAACCGAAGTTATCGGTTATCGGTCATTCCATCATAATGTGGATGTTGGATAATGACCTTCTGCATCCTTGGCACTAGATGAGATGCTTCTTTCGACATCCTAGTATATACCCTGTCAGTATGTTTGTTGAAAGATTCCTCCACTGTAAATATTTTTCTTCTGTTGCCACTATATGCGTATTCAGTCAATAACCTCTTTGCTTTTTCTCTCCTATCTTTCTTTGAAGCATCCGTCAGCAAATATCTCATATGTTTTATATAAATAGCTAGTTCTAGATGTTACTTAATAACACGAGACATTAAAGTTTTTGAAATTTGCATCTTCAAAGACATAATCGTTCTGCTTACAAAAAGAATTTCATTTAATTCGGATACTTACAGCATTGAGCGCCTGAACAGTCCGAACTGAACGTGATCCTCAAGATCTTGGACGATTCCCTACACCTCCAATTTCATTTAAACAATTTTATAATCTAATACACACAGGGTCTTAATGATTACACTTTTTTAGTTCTATACTTATGTAATGCTGTTATAGTAATATGGTTTTCTTTCTCACCCCACTCCATTGATAAATAACCAAAGTTGACAAAAAGCACAATGTAACTTAAAATTTAATACTTAATAATTGCAACTGTATGTTAACATCACAGATGTCTTAATGCCGTGTAAAGCAAGGGTAGGTTAGATCTTGTAACAGTATTTACGGAACTATTAGATACATACATTTGTATTGGCTAAAAAGTTAAACGACCAACAGTTCCTATACCTTCTCTAAGAAAACTGGATCGAAACTGGGCCCAGTCTGACGAAAAAAAAGGCTGAAGTACTAGCCAAACATTTAGCATCTGTGTTTACTCCACTTCCAGGTAATAATATAGAAGACGAGGAAATAGAGAACTATCTCAGTGCAGCCTGTCAGTTATGCTTGCCAATCAACCTATTCACACCTGCAGAGGTTCTAAAAGAAATTCGACAAATTAAACCATTCAAAGCACCAGGTTACAACCTAATAATCGGAGAAGTTCTGAAACATCTACCTAAAAAAGCAGTAGTTCTTCTAACCACAATATATAACAGAATACTGTGTCTATGCTACTTCCCAATCCAATGGAAGTATGCACAAATTATAATAACAAAGCCGGGAAAACCACCTACAAAACCAACCTCGTACCGGCCAATAAGTCTTCTGCCGCATCTAAAATCTTTGAAAAACTACTTCTCCATAGAATACATCAAAGCACACCCATTGATGAGCATCAATATGGTTTTCGAGAAAAGTACTCCACTATTCAGCAATGTCATAGAATAGTCAATACAATTAAAGACAACCTAGAAGACAAGAAATATTGGGCCTCAGTCTTTCTTGACGTCCAACAGGCCTTCGACAAAGTTTGGTACGAAGGTCTTTTATACAAATTAAAACGATCATTGCCCAGCCAAATCTACCTCAACCTCAAATTCTACATCCATAAACGTTACTTCCAAGTTAAAGTCAATGCTTTTCTATCTAACCTTTATCCGGTATGCTCTGGTGTCCCCCAAGGTAGCGTCCTTGGACCGTTCCTCTACCTAGTCTTTACTGCGGACATACCTGTAAACAATGATATCACTATGGCCTACATTCGCTGACGATACGGCAATCCTGACTTCTATGTGACCCTATTCATGCTTTGGAAAAACTACAAAGCTACCTGCAGACACTCCAAACGTGGTTAAAAAAGTGGAAAATTAAGGTAAACAACGAAAAATCTACACAGATAACCTTTACTACAAGAAAAGGTGTATGCCCACAAGTGATGATTAATAACTCACCCATTCCAATAAAACCTGGAGTCAAATACTTAGGGCTACACCTCGACCAAAAACTAAACTGGAAGGAACATATTAAAGCCAAAGAAACCCAACTAAACCTGAAAGTGAGACATATGAACTGTCATTGAAAATTGTCATTGGAAAACAAACTTAGCATATACAAGATAATTCTCAAGCCCATATGGACTTATGGCATTGAACTATGGGGATGCAGCAAACCATCAAATACTAAAATACTTCAAACTTTCCAGCCCAAAACACTCCGCATGATCACTGGAGCTCCATAATATGTATCTAACCTAATTCTCCACACCGATCTTGGAATACCATTCATCAGCGAAGTAACTACCGTCCATGCAACTAAAGCAAAACAACGATATGCAGCACACACCAGTCCCAACATCAATTCCATGTACCGCCCTCCGCTTGTCGAAAGTAGACTTAAACGAATGTGGCCAGAAGACCTAATTAGGAATTAAAAATTGAAGAACTGACGCTGGATGGTACTCAATACAAATCACAATTCCAACATAAAATTTACTAAATACTCTATGTATATAGTTGAGTAGATTGTAAATAAGCAAAATAAAAAAAAATTATATAACAAAAGTTTTACAATAATTTGTTTATTAATTAACTCAAAAAATGTGTGCATCGTTAAAAATGGAAACTAAAAAAAGTCAAAAACATGAAGTAGATAAAGTGTAACCCAGAGATTTATATTTACATGAAAAATGTTTGAAGTGCAAAACTTCTAACTCCTATTAGGAAAGTACTGTAATCAAACTTCTGCACTTACCAGGTGTAATAAAAGGGTAGCACGTATGGGGCTCCATGTGGTGCGGACACTGGCCGTCGTGGCCCGGCAAAGACGGGGGATACTCTTCTTCGGGGGATCGCTCAGACCCGTACCCTTGGTCGCACAGAACAGCTTGGGAGTCCGAGAATTTCCAATGCAAAGGAGCTGCATCTCCTAGCGGGGGTATTCGCTCGCCCTTAAAGAGAACGCTGCGATTAGAATTGCTTTGCATACACTTTGTTCTAAATTAGTTTGTTACACTACATACACGCAATTTAATTTCGTGTTGTTAAAACTAATAAAAAAAAGAACGAAACGGGCCACACTAAAGGCGATTCTTTTTTAATTTTAAGACTTCTATTAATGTTTCATTACGTAGTTAATTATTTTTAAATATAGAGCAATATTTGAGACAAAATTGTTTTCCTTATTGTTAATTTGTAGAATCACAACTCCAAGTTTCCTGTTAATCTATGTAAAATTAAATAAACAATTTTTTTAATTTTATATATTACATAGGAGTAAAAAATTAATACTACACAGAGTTGGAATATTTTTAGATAATATTCCAAAAAAAGAATGTATAATGATATTAAAGGATTTTAATGTCAAATTGGGACAAGAAGAAAAATACACGCTGATAAAAGAAGACGAGGAGAGAGTGGACATTAAAGTCCACATGTGGACCATATCGAGTAGAGAAAAATACTGGAGAAATAACAGAATTGAAAGAATTCAGGGGAAAAGTGAGAATGATTAGAACAAGGAATAATTAACAGGAGACCAATAAGTAAATTAGAATTAAATAGAAATAAATTGAGGTTAAGTGAATCACAACAAGAACCAAAAGAGTATGCACTAAATTCTTAAAACCACATTAACTATAAATAGGCAATATATCACTCAAAGAGAAAAAAAGAACAATATACCAATACAAATAAAAAATTTAGCGATCCTAAAACCCAGTGACAATATTAAATAAATAAATTATATACCGATTGTACGAACAATGGAATTTTCTGCGTAGCTAAGAAGCTTCATTGAGGGGCGGTAGGGACTGAAATACAGCAGTGAATAAATCTAAAATGAGCAGCGTAGGAATCCTTAGGAGACATATTTGAAGGTAGCTTTCCTATCCCCCTCAAGAAAAAGGTGTTTGATCATTGTATGCTCCACTGATGACACATGGGACGGAAACCTTGACACTCGCTCAAAAAACAGTAAAGAAACTTTGAATAACTCAAAGAAAAATGGAAAAATCCATTATTGGAGTAACACTTAAGGATAAAATAAAAAATGAAGAATTAAGAAGAAGAACATAAGTGGAATTGGGCAGGAACTATAACCAGGATGAAGGATGGAAAGTGGACCAAGAGAAAAATTTTAGGGAAAGCCTATGTTCAGCGGTGGGCGATGATGATGATGAACATACTGAAGATCAAGCTATTTTGTTGTAAGAGTTCATGGAATATGCCTTTGAATTCGGGCAAAAACTGTGTGAGGCATAGCTCTGTGGGTTAAGGTTGGATTAAGTTGTTTGTCCATAGACTTCTTCGAATGATTTGGTAGTTTTAATTTCTGGTAATTATCAAAAGTTACTCAAAGACGAATAGTTTCATGTGTTTGAGTTTTCTGTTGTATCTTATTTTGCAGTTTTTGGCACACAAAATCCTTACAAATTGGCTGGGTGTGGCCCAGAGCATAAAGTGTATTTATTAGAATCTCCACATTTCACACATGTGTATGGTAGCTCACAACATGCTTTAGTATGATTGCAGTTTCACTAAATTTAATGAATGGGATGGTCGTATTATAGAAAATTATGATGCTCTAGATAATTAATTGTGGTTTACGGATTGTACATTATTATTTGGGGTAAATGGCTAGTATAAATTCAATTTTGTTGAATTACTGCAGTATTGCAGTTGGAAATGTGGAATTAAATAAGTTACCCATTGGTAAAAATGTAATTTTCGATTATATTGATAGACGTCTAACTTTTAAATGGAAAAACAAACGCAATGTATTATTTGATTATCAACAGGATCCGGCAGGAAGGTGTTATGATTTTGAGACGAGTATAACATTAGTGGTAAAAAATAGCGTATGTATACTTGTGAATTGCCATTTCAGTAGCCACTTTAATGTTGGTCGACACGGTGTTGTTTCCATCTCGCCCAACAATACTGATATGTTTTAACAACTTCAGAATGAGAGAAACTATAAGTCCTGAAACAGCTTGTGGAGATGATTGGACCGTTAGAATACCAGAAAACATCGAATGACCTCGACAGGCTGTGGAGGCTAGCTCTCGCGGTACGACAGGTTAGTGTTGGTTCAAGAAATAAAGGAGTATGATTAGATACGGTGGTTTACGTTTGTAGAAACGATGCTGGAAACCTTGGAAATGACTGTATTCTGATAATAACGAGTAATGAGGCTCATTTTCATTTATTGGGTGCTGTAAACAAACAAAATTGCTGGTACTAGTCGGAATATAATAGGGAAGCCATTAAAGATCTCTAAATAGTAAAAGAGTAACTGTGTTGTGCGGAGTAGACCAATTTGGCATAATTAGACCTTACTTTTTCCGAAAAGTTACGATGTTGCGAGAATTGTTGATATCTGAATTCAGAAGGCGTTGGATTGCCCTCGATAGGGTTTGGTTCAACAGGATGGAGCTACTTGCCGAACCTTAAGAAAATCCGTGGCTTTTAAGGGAATCTTTCCAGGGCACCTCAAACCATTATGCAGGGACCTGGAGTGGCCCCTCGATACCAGATCTTACAATGTGTGATTATTTCGTATAAGACTGCCTGAATGCTCAAGTTTGAAAAACTACGGACTCTTAGAATTTTTTTAAAGTCGTAACTATAAAATTTCAAGAAATTCCATGTTAAGTGCTCAATGCTCAAAACGGTGTATCGATAATTTTCCTAGCCGCCTCAACAACGTCTGGACAAAAACGATCGCCACTTGGATAGCATCGTTTTTCACTCTAAATTACATTCTTTTAGTTTGTGCTTTATGTTTCTTAAATAGCATTATAAAAGGTGTTTTTTTAAGCCCGATAGCACTTACAAAAGGGTTAACTGTCATACTGCGCTCACTTTTTGACATTTATGATCAGTATACTCTGAAAAATCATCATGAATAGATTGACGCTTGAACAAAGCTGCCAAACTACCCAGATTTACTTTGAAAATCAGTCATCGATTCGCGCAACTTATAGACGACTTCACGATTTTTATGACGCATATAATCGTCGATCTGAACAAGCCATCCGTCGAACAGTGGATAGATTTCATACCACATATTCTCTAAATGATGCAATAACACCAACACGTCGAAGGAATGTGCGTACTGAAGAGAATATCGCCGCTGTAAACGAAAGTGTGGAAGAAGATCCAAATTTATCGATTCGTCGTCGGTCGCAGGAATTGGGGCTCTGTCCGTCCATTACACAACAGATCCTGCAAACTCCATTACATCCAGAAAAATGCACCGTTTGGTGCGGTTTACACGTTGGTGCCATCATCGGACCTTATTTCTTCAAAAATGAAGCCGAAGCTCGCGTTACGGTCAATGGAGATCGTTACCGCACCACGATAAATGATTTTTTGTTTGAAAATATGGATGACATTGATTCAGGCGAGATGTGGCTTCAACAGGATGGCGGTACGTGCCATACGGTGACCGCAATCATCGACTTATTGAAATAAAAATTTGGCGATAAGTTGATTTCGAGAAATAGACCTGTCAATTGGTCGTGCGATTTAACACCTCTCGATTATTTCCTGTGGGGCCACGTGAAGTCACTGCCGATAAACCAGCAAACAATTGACGTCTTGGAGGTCAACATTGTTCGTGACATACGGCCAGCAATGCTCGAAAAAGTGGCCCAAAATTGGACGTCCAGAATGCGCTTCCTCAAGATCAGCCGCGGTGGCCGTATGCCCGAAATCATTTTCAAATGTTAAAGCCATTTATTGATCTTACAAAAAAAAATTTTTTGATTAAAATTTAATTTTTGTGTTATTTTTTACATTTTCAAGTTCTGTCGGGCTTAAAAAACACCCTTTATATGTAATCTTTGAAAAATAAATATAAAAATGTGTTCAAAACATCTGTGTTAGTGTTTTAAAAAACGTAACACCTCTCTGCTGGGTCCTGTATCTTATATTGATACTTTTAGCAACTTTTATAAAGGGAAGAATTCCATTTCACCTATTGAAGGAATAAAACAAATAATTATTCATAAATGAAAGACTACAAAATAACGTCAGTGGTTAATCCTCTTTCTTTTGCTGTCATGTCTTGCATATTTTACTAAACATAAATAGACAACTAAATGAAAAACATTTCCACCAAAATGATTTCCCAAATTGCCCCTGCCACACTTTTTGACCGTTTAAGAAGCAAAGCAACGCTATAAATTTGCAGGCCCCTTTAATTCGCTTTCGAGCGTTTAAGTTCTGCTCCGGCTGCCGTAAACTAGTGATTAATTACGGGGGCAATTATAAGTTCGGCTCAGCCGAATTTTTCGCGCGAGCCCCTGCTGGAGCGAACGCCGGCTAACGTGGCGCGTACAAATTGCTATTCCAGGACAAGGCTGGCGAATTCGAACCGGCTCAAGTGCGCGCATTGTTGTCCTGGTTATTATTCATACGGCTGTAATTAAATAGCCCCTGTTTGCTCTGCAGCGAAGGCCGGGCAAAAACGAGCTGGGCCTTAAAAGGGGGCACAAAAGCTCGGGCGAGCCTGGCGCACGTGGGACCGTTAAAAAGCGTCGTCGTTCCTGTCCCGCGTGGCCCTTTCAGCTGCAGACTCCTTTGTTCGGCCAATACTGGTCAGAAGGATATTAGATATGAGAGCCGCATAAAGAAATATCAAGTAAACTCTTTTAAGGTGTTAGTTGTCAACTTGTGTACTCTTCATACAACCGTCGCTTATCTTAAAGCTGTTTTTCATAAGGTCCTTTTAGTCTACAAGAGTGACCAGTACTTGGTCACCTTTGTGAAGAAATAGCTAAAATAATATTGTATATATTGTAATAACATAATCATGCAACTGACCTAAACCTGTTCTTTGAACAGGCGTCTGTGATTGAATTGTAAAAAATTCATAAATATTCAAAAAATATCCTATGGTTAGAGTTAACGTCAGTGAATAATCAAAAACGAAAATGTGGCAGGGTTATGAATATAGTAGTATGCACTAGTAGTGAAAAAGAAATGTTAGCTGTTCATACGTACGCAGGCAAATAATAAGATGGATGTATGGACTAACAAAGAGTCAAGACTTGTCTTTCAAATTGAAGCTATATCTTGCTCATTCCTCAGGATTATCGTCGCATCAGTCGCCTATTGTCTACCTTGGAAAAACTGGTTCAGTTTCCGTCTTAAACACCCCATCAGTCATCTCCGGGTGGTGGATCAAATCATGGAAGGCTTCATCAAGAAGCAGTGTACAGCTGAAATCGTGCTTGGTGTGGCCAAGGTCTTCGACAAGGCGTAGCACAACGGACTCATCTTCAAGATAGCTTTAGATTCCATACCATTACCGATAGTGTAATTGAACCGATCAGAAGTTCCAAATCAAGCTTAGTGAAGTGATGTACACCAAAAGTCAGTACTGCCCTCGCTTTTTCAACATTTACGCCAAGAACATGCCGACACGGCCCTCCACGACGATAAACCAATTTGTAGAAGACACTGCGGCACTGACAAGCTCGCTTAGACAGACTAATACCAAGAAAACGACTTATTTACTTTCCCTTTTACGCAACGGTACTGGGGTATAAAGCAATCTTTTGCATTATCTTCCGTCGCTAATTAGATCTTTCCATTTCGTCTAGCGATGCTTTTGATATCTTCTTCCTAATTTATCTCAGGTCTTTTTCTTGATCTTTGACCTTCACCTTTCATTTCTACAGTCCCTCATACGGATCACGTGGCCGTACCCTTGTAGTTGTTTTTTTTCTAAAACTTGCACTACTTTGTTGGCCTTTCTGCTCCTATTTTTATTTTTATATCTATTTGTCCGTCTTTAACGATTAGGTGTACGGGGTCACTAACCCATAGCAATCCAAATATAACCCTCTTGCACGAGGGGTGAACCAAAACTACTCGGTACACCCTGATAAATAATTGGGCTCTGGTGACTCCAGCAACGGAATGTAATCTGATATTAGTTATGCCAAGGTAACGGGGCCTTAGTGGCTGGGCCAATCATCCACATTAAAGTATTCAAATTTAAAGAAATAGAGTGGGTCTTGGTACTGAAAGTACTTGGTACAAAATCAATGTGTTATGTATTATGAACATATTTGGGTCATTTATAGAGATCGACAACTCTTACCTAAAAGAACAGTTAAAACATTTGTCGTCAATTATCAACTATACACTGCCGTTTGGAAGCCATGCGACTCTAAATGATTAAGAAGTGAATAAATCGGCTATAACAGGATTCATGATCACGATTACGGTAAGTTTTTTTTAATTTATTATTGGACGTAGGAGAGCTATGAGTCTGAATAAGACTGACCTTTCGTGCGACCTGCTTGATCTTTTATAGAGCTGGAAGTGAAAGTTTGTTTGGCGGGAGATGCGTTGGGTTGGGGAAAGTTTGTAGGATTAAGGGTGTTGCGTAATTGGCGGTGCGGAGTAATAAGGGATTTCCATGTAAGAGGTAAACGTTGGCTGTCATCTTTTGTGTTGAGGCACTGCGGGCGTTTTTCTATTTCAATTGCCTCACGTACTATTCTGCTGGTAAAATGGGAAATGGGGGCAATGGTTTTAGTCCCAGAGAAATCAATTTTGTGGCCTGTTTCTTTGCTGTGTTTGGCAAGTGCCGAAAGGCGATAATGGTTCCAACGTATCCAACGTATTCCAAGTGTATCTTCTAAAATAATGTTTATATTTTCACTTGAGTTGTCATTATCTTAGCCTTTGTCTTGTTCATTTTCAGTCCAACTTTCTTGAGCGGCTGTTAAGTTCATTAATCATTTCTTGTAGTTCTCGATGTTTCTATTAAGTAAAACTATGTCATCAGCAAACCTCAAGTGACCCAAGTTCACTTTGTCAATGTTTATATCTTTATTCCACCAATACATTTGATGAAAGACATCTTCTAGCACGCTGGTAAATAGCTTTGGGGAGATCACATCACTTTGTCTTACTCCTCTCTGTATAGCTATGTTATCTGTAGTTGTAGTTGGGTCTATTTTTATATACGTACTCGCATTATTGTAGATGTTCTTTATTAATTGGTTGGACCTTTTATCTATTCCGCAGTTGACCAACGAGTTGAGTATTATCCAGATTTTTACGGAATCAAATGACTTCTCCAAGTCTACAAAGGCTATGTACAGATAAATGTTATATTCTTTGCTCTTTTCTAGTAAGTTTTGCATTGTTTGAAACCTCGCTTGCTGTATTGGCTGATTGGCATCAAATTTGGTCGTTAGTCGGTTGGTGATTATTCTTGTGAATAGCTTATAGAGTTGCGACAAAAGGCTTATTGGTCGGTAGTTATTTAAGTCTGCAATATTTCATTTCTCATGGGCGATTATGGCTTCCCATGTTTGCCATGATTTAGGGATTTCTTGAGATTCCAGGCATTTATTATATATTTTTACAGGTTGTTGGCATAGCTTCGCTCTCGCCTCTCTTAGTATTTTAACAATTATATTGTCTGGCCCCGGAGATCTATTATTCTTCATCTTTTTAAGATGTTTTTAATTTTGTCTGTTGTTATGCCTGGGTTTATTTTTGATTCGTATAGTTTAGTGTAATACCTTTCAATTTCGTTTTTTGTGGCATCTCTCTTTGTTGATGGTGTATTTTCTTTGTTTTTGATCTTTAAAATTTTTGTTTGGCTTATTCTAAAACAATTCTTTATAGCTTTAGGTCCTTTATTTTCTTCAAATGTCTTCATTTTAAACTTTCTCATATTTTTTCGTATTTATTTTTTAATCAACTTATTTAATTCTGCTAATTCTATCTTGTTCAAGTCATTTTCTATTTTGAAATTTCTTTGTCTCTTTATGAGATTTTCTGTTTCTTGACTAATTTTTGGGTTTTTGTTTTGTTCTCTGGGAGCTGCTTTTTGTGCTGCTTCTATTATAACCAACGAGATAAGCTCGTTAAGTTTATTTATGTCTTGTACATCATCTGTTTTATGTAGTGTCAGCCGCTTTGTTTGTTCTTCCTGAAATAGTAACTTATATTCTTTCTATTTTTAGATTTCTTGGCTCTAAGTGGCCGGAGATTAATATACAGCTTTACTCGGGTCATTTTATGGATACTACCAACTGTGCATTTGCTTAGGACTGATACCTCTTGTATTATATTTTTCTGGGTGGAAATTATAAAGTTTATTTCATATTTTACCATACGATTAGGACTTCGCCTTGTCTATTTGCGTTGTTTGTTTTTTTTTTTGAAAAACGTGTTCATTATGTAAAGATTGCTTGAACTGCAAAATTTTCTAACACATCTCCTCTATGGTTTCTGTGGTCTATTCTGTGTGGGCCCGTACTGTTTTCAGTTTCTTCCAGCTTTTTGCCTATCTTCGTATTAAAGTCTTCAGTTATTAGTGAACAAGTGATTTGGTTCTGTTGGAGACATTCTGTTGGTTCTTCGTAAAAACTTTCTGTCTTTTTCTTTTGATTTGCTGGTAAGTGTGTGTAATTGTATAATTTTGAGTTCTTCTTTTTTATTTAAATTAATTGCTATATACGCAATTCTGTCGGATAGGCCTTCGTAGGCTACAATGTTCTTTGCCAAGTCCTTATATACTAAAAATCCAACCCCGTTGTATGTGTTTTAAATATAAATTTGCAAGGTGTTCTCTAGTGTATCTGACTTCACCCAGACCTATTATGTCTCATTCTATTCTAGTTTTTCTTCTGTGGGTAATGTTCTCACGTTGTATGTCGCTATGTACATGGTTTCTTTGCATTGTTCGTTTGTCCATGGCGACCAGGTCCAGCTGAGGTATTCTTAGCACCGTTTACCTATCTCCTTTTCTGACCGCCGTAATTGAGAGACGTGAGGCTACTGCGGATTAAGAACCGTTGCTTTTTGACTTCTTTCATTTTGGCGAGTTTTTAGCCGTAATGCACCACACTGGCAATACGTCTTGGTGTATGGGTTTAGGGAACGGAAAGGATGTGGTGGACTATTTGGATTAGAATACGGCTGTTCCTTAGTGTGGGTGACGGAGAGATAAAAAATACTAGAGTAGGACAAAAAGTACGAGAATTAATATGTCTTGTGATTTCATACCGTGCGAAATTACCTGAAATCCCAAGATCTGGTCCAGCAACCCACAAATAGAAGACGTTAGAAACGTTGGTTTTATAAGCAAACAAAATTGTGGCATTTGAAAAGCAAATTATGAAAATTCTGAAAAGCAAATGGACGCCAATGAGTTACTGTTTGATGTAAATTTTGAGAGGGTAGCGTGCCAGGCTGCAAAAATGATTATGGAAATGCTGTAACTATAAATGACAATCATTATCCATTACCCTTACATGAGAATCTAGTTTTTTTTGGCACCAACTGGTTGACATAGATTTAGAGCAAATGTACTTCCAGCAAGACGGTGGCATCTGCCATATAATTCGTGCAGCAGAAGATTTACTGCATCATTTTCTATTCACGTAATTTCAAGAAATGTCTTGTGATTTACAGGATGCGACGATCATAAGAAATTTGACATTTTATTGGTGAAATTGTTCAGGGACGTGCACAATTGTAATCAAGAAATTCTTATATTTAAAATTTAATCTGCTGTGTCATATGGAGAGCCTTTTATATAATAAATAAATTCAAAACATGAGAAATTAAATTAAGAACTAACAAGTGTTAGAATAAGGGTAAAAATGATTAAAGTTTGAGAGTCATATGTGTATGTTTATTCGAGATTTGGTTATATTGTTAATTAGATATGAGGTTTGGAAAAAGTAATGTAGAACATATACGAAAGTGTTCCCAATCTTCCACATTTGGCATATAATGTAAGAATGCCCTGTTGTCGACTAAGGGTACGTTATCACCTATTAGCAAATTCGAAATGAGGCGTATTATTGGCCTATGTACCCCCATGTAGTGTGAACAAGAAATCAGTGAGTAGTAGAAAAAGGTACTGAATCGGAAAGCGTGACTTTATATGTCCTAGCGCAACAATGGTAGACTATGCACAGTACCGGTTGTTAACCTCCTCTATTTGATGTCAATTACTCGTAATGGAACTAACAGCATACAGTCATTTTTTGCGATTACCACCGACTTCTCTATACCAGCAAATCAAGATTACAATAGGCAACGGGCACAGAAGTGGCATAAAATCGTATTTTCCTATGAATCTAGACACTGTTTAAACCAAAAAGAAATGGTCGAATATTACAGTTATCATTTATTTTTGTAATACTTGATTTCCTTCCGTGGGTGCCTTAGGCAATTTTTAAGCATCCCTCAGCAAGACAGAGTAAAAATTTTGTGGACAGTCCGATTATCTGATTTTTCACTAACCGAAAATACCCGGAATATCATTGCGTAAAGGATAATACAGTGCCCAGAACCTCCAAGAAATATGTCTAAATTATAGGAGCGTGTCAATAACTGACTACTAAAACATCACTCGTTCATTGTTTGACTAGATGCTAAAGAGAATGGAGGCGGCCACAAGAGCTCGAAGTAGAGTGATACATTAGTGAATAAATGTTTTAAATTTATGTGCAAATAATTTGTAAATTTATACATCTTATACTATTAAATAAATTTGTAAACTTCCAATTGTTAATTTGCATCTTTTCTTGGTGGTAGTTAGAAAGAAACGCCAATAAGAAATTAACAAAAATTAAATTTCTAAAAAGGTTAATAACATTTGCTTTTGCATAAAACATGGAATATTATCGCCTGAATTTAATATTTATACCTTTTCCAATTTTTCAAATATTTACTGTTGATTAACTCGTTCGATAATAACACTTCACAATCGCGAGACGTCAATTTCAAAATCAATTTAAAGTTTCCTTTGTGGAAAAGTTCGAGCTGCTCGGAAAACTCCGACGTTGTTCTCTAGGTTGCTACAGGGGAAACATCTTAGAAAAGTTCGGTGTACGTTTATAATTAAATTTAGAATATTATGACAGCGCCCCCCAAAAAATTGGGTTTATTGCGTACAAGGAAGAGTTTAAAATTATTCATCTACAGCGATTGGCAGTTTGGATGTTCCTTAATTGAAAATGTGTCACAATGTGCATCCGCTAGTGAGGATAAATTTCGTTTAATTGAAGATATGTTTATATACACCTAATATTCTTCGTCATAGATCGCCTGGAAGTCCTTAACTGGAAAATATCACTGCGCTGCAGTTTGACCTGCAACACGATGTTCAAATAGGTGTTTACTTCTTAAGGCATCCGTACTCTACAAAAGTTCAAAATAGTGAGCTGGGTCAGACCTGATATCCCCCACCAACCGCCCGAACTGAGGACCCCGTCACAACCATTCTGACTGGAGTAATAAAATTAAACTTTGTATTTTATATAAATACAACAAACTAAATGTACACAGAGTGCAAGAAAACCAATTTAAAGCAATTGTTTTACTTTAAAAATTTTTTTGCAAAAACTTTAAACAGAAGTTTAAAGAACCATATGACAATTTGTTCCTACAATCCACGACGACATTAACATATTAAAAAATTTTTACTGTCTTTAATATCAGTTTACGTAATTTCAAAAAATCATTTAAAAGTGAGTGGCAATTGTGATGACTAAATGTTCTTAACTTTAAAAAGTATGAAAAATACGGTTAAAATAGAATATATTTACAAAATTCCTTCATAAAACATTGCTTTGCCGAGTAATCCGCACGAAGTGCTTTCCAGAAAATACTACTTGTAATAGTTTGAGTAGCTCGAAGTGGATTATTTCCTCTATTCCCACTAAATTCTGAAAACAACTAGACCTGTAGTTTCTATTGTGGGACACACGCCCCATATGGAAGAAATCTGAATTTTAAGGGGGGAAATTCGGAAATAAATTATTAACAGATAATGACACCATGTGACAAGAATTATTTACAAATTTTTGTTCGCGGAAGGGGGGGAGAAATCAGGATTCAGTTGGGAATGACTTGCTTCTCTAACCACAGATTTTTTTAGCTTTGTGAAGATTTAAGCTTAGAAAACTTATCTTTCCCCATTCTGTGTAATCAAACAAAATTGTCGTAGTTAGGGTTCGGAAAATTCTTGCGTTTAATGCACTCTCAATAAGTCGCTGTTTGGTGTGGGTTTTTGAAAGGTGGAAGAACAGGTTCATGTGCTATGGAGCAAATGCGGATCCAAATGTCCATATTAAATAAATAAAAAATACTTGTTCAGTGTTGAAATGGCTTTGCAAATAATTTGTTCCACGAACTTTTAAAGGTTGTACTTTTCAAATGGCGTATTTGGCAGACTAAAATTATTCTGTAACCAATAGGAAACTTACAACTCTAGTATCAAATACTTCTTTAAAGTAGCAATACTTAGGGCTATCTTTCTAAACTAAATTAAAGTTTAGAAATATTTAAAAAAAATGTGTAGTTCTTAATCATAAACACGACTTGTATTTTTCGTTAGGAAATAACAATGGTATTTAAGAAATCTAAGTTCAAAACGTATTTTTGTGTATTTTAAATATTGCAATAATACCAAGTGAGATACCCAAAGTTCCACTTAATAGTATTTTTCATTATGTGATTATAAACAGTTGTCATACACATACAATGGATGAGTATCAGAAGTGAACTGTATCTGAAGTATGATAACAGAACCTTAGAATTTTGACGCCTTCCCCCTCTCAAATATATACTTCATCCCAAATAAAACGGAAGAAACTTTTAACAAGACATATAATAAGGAAAAATGCAAATAATTTTTTAAGATTTTTAATTCAAAACAAAAAGATGGAGAACTTCTGAAGTATCAGCGTTAATAAATGTCTCGTGAGAACCTTCCATATGTAGTCAAAGTATTGCTGCAAATGCAAAAACCTCAACTTCGAATCGTACACAAGAATTGGATATGTTAAGAAGCTCCCCTCGGCAAATATTCACTAAAGACGTGCGCTTCCATACTTATAAAATTTAACTGACGCAAGAGCTTAAGCTTACTGACTATTGTCACCGTCAACAATTTGGCAATTGCTTTTTAGAAAATAATATGAAATAGAATATGCTCGAGTAACTCATAAGAAGCAAATGCACTGCTTGGTGCAGATTTTGGGCAAGCGGCGTGATAGTCCCATACTTTTCGAAAATGCTGTTATCCGCTACCCATTTTTGTGCTCACTGTACATCATCTGGAATAAATGCCATACGGCTCGAATAAAAAAAATTTATTGCACCAATTCATGAAAGCAACATCAAGTGGTCAGTAAAATCGTCTGATATAATATCGTGCGACTTTTTTGAAATTTAAGGTCTACGCCAGCAACCACAAACAGATCAAAATCCAACGTGTTGCCGGTGAAATTGATAAAACGTACAAAGTTATAATTGAAAATTTTGTGGAAAAAATAAGATTTAGAGCCAAAGTCGAGGTGTCCATTTGTGAGGCACGTATACTTTAATATTCAATAATTAAAGTCGTTTTCTTTAAAATTTAAAATTGGTACGGGGTAACATGGCAAACACCGCGCTTCAGACGGCCACATTATTACTCTGTGTTTGTAGTAAACGCAGGTACTCAATTTTTTAGTACCCCCGAGCTCAGGATTGAACCTGGGTCATTCCGGACCGCGACCAGGCGTCTCAACCGCACGACCATGCTGGCGTTCGTTCATATTAAACAATCAAAAAGTATTTGACGAGTCTTGAAAACTGTAATAAATCTGTCATCGTCAGTTTACTATCTCTCTTTTCCTAGGCCTAAAATAGACTATTTGCTCTACAAACCTTTGAATGTTGTGCTTTTGAAATGGAGTGGCTGCCAGGTAGATTTAAATTTTTCTGTAATCAAATGGAAACTTAAAAACTTTGGTATCAAATACTTCTTTGGGGTAACAATACTTTATGCTATTTGATCTTAAACACACCAAATTAAAGTCTGCATGTAATTTAAAAAATTGTGTGATAATTGATCATTTCCCAAGAGTAGTTCTTAACAATAAGTATAACTTATATTTTTAATTGGGAAATAACAATCATACTAAAGAAATTTAAAGTTCAAAATTTTTATGTACTGGAATGTGTATTTTAAAGATTGGAATGGCACCAAGAGACAATTGTCATACGTATACTATGTATGAGTATTAGAAATAAAAGATAATTTAAGTATAATACAAAAAAAAAATACCCCCACCCTCACCCCAAGTATATACTTCACCTTATCTAGACGGAAGGAACTTTTAATAAGATATATGACAGGTAAAACACAAATAGTTTTTTTGAGTTTAAGTGAAATTGAAACTAAAACTTGCAAAAGGGAAAGAACTCCGAAGAATCCTAAAAACATTAGTTTTGACGTCTTTTCGCAGTAGGTACCCCAAAGGTTTAGGATAGTAAAAATTGGTCACGTACATCTAGAGGAGGTTTTTCGCAGTCGTGGTGGTTGTTGTTGCAGGTGCTGGTGTTGCGGTCGTCCAGGTAGCTGGGGAGACTCCCGCACATCTTGGTGTCGCTGGAGGACGCATGGCGGCCCTTGCCGTTGCAGATGCTGCCGCTCGACTGGGACCTTCGGCCGTGCAGCCCTTTGGACGAGTGGCGGCTTACGTTCGCTCCCATTTTGTCATGGTCGGACGACAGGCGACGCGCCGACCCCAAAAGCGAAGCGTCGCCGGCGGCGTCCTTGCGGCTAGGCTGCGGGGCGCGTCCTGAAACAGGCAGCTCCGTCAGAGATCGCAGCTGAACCCAACTAGCAACTGCAAGTCAATCACCCGCGTTTTCTCAAGAATTACGCGAGGCAAACGAAGCGCTCGCTAAAATAAAAAGGCGGCGATACGGCGGTGTCAGCATGCACATAGGTGTATGTCGCGTGTATGCGTCCGTGTACTGTGTCAAGCCGCATGTTTATATACCATTCAACGAACAGCCTTGTACCTTGTTCATTATGTCAATACTTACTGCCTCAGCCATAAACTTCTGGTAACATATCGACGCCGTGCGAGATGTACATACCATTAGGCTGATAAAGAAACGAAATATCTGGCCTCGTAACCATTAAAAAAATTTTGTTTCATACTACAACACCAAATCAAAAAGTACAAGTTTGAAAGACTTATCTTTAACGTGTTAATTACACGTTCCAAATAAGGAGGTAATTAAAAACAATTTTATAACAAGTCCATCATAACGACAATTACAAGCAATCAGTGAACTATAATGCCCTTGTAATAATGTACCATTGTTAAGAGTAATATTAATCAATAAAAAATAAAATTAGCAGCTCTCAATATTTGTTATATCAATTGGAGAAGGTGTAAGGAAATATAAAGTGCGCGGCTCTATTCTCTCTAACAAAATAAAATAATAAATTTCTATAAAATAAAAGGGCCCAAGGCTTTTCGAGTTATTTATTGTTATTGGCTTGTAAGTCTACTTTCACTAATTTCCCCATAGCTGATAAACCTCACTCTTTATTCTTATTTTTTGATGATTATCAATCTTGTTGCCTTTGAAAATTCTTCTTTTCCGCCCACAAGATGTTTAGTCTCTGCTGATCTCTTTTACTCATCGTCCACATTTCACTTCTGTATTATAGACCCATATATTTGAACTTTATTAGTTCTAGATGTATAGTTTACCCTAGGTATTCTTTGGCGGATACTTTCTCAAAATTATATTCCCCATCTTTTTACATTATTAACTTTAACTTTAGCTTGGTCTCACTTCAATGCACTGTACACCCATATGTTTGGTCTTGCCTTTATTAATTTGTAGTTTATATTCTTTTGCAGTTTTTGTTAAACCTTTTGCATTGCCGATTAAGGTAGTTAGAATATGTAACATATTGGTACCTGTGATAGACAACTGTAACTGTAGTATGTAATTTGCTCCACCACACTATTTTTTCAAAGATTAGGTTGACGACGAAGTATCCCTTTGACAAGAAGCTGGCGGAAATTTTGTTAAGAAAATTATCTTCAGTGATAAGGTGCATTCCCAACTTCGTGAGTATGTCGATAAGCAAAATTGTCACGTTTGGGGCATAGAAAATCCTCGAATCATTCAAGAACTGCCCATCCATACCCGAGAATAACAGTTTGGTGTGGATTTTACGCCGGTGGAATGATTTAGATGTTTCTTTTTGAAAACAAGGGCAAAAGCGCAGCAACTATCTATGATGGAGGTTATTGTAAAGTGATTTTTGTAAGCCTATTTGGGCGGTATGGATTTGGATGACTTGTAGTTCTAGCAGAACGATACCACCTGTCACACGATACGTAAAACAAATTAATTATTAGAGCAAAACAGCAAACTGAACTGGCCACCAAGATCTTTTGAGAATTTTTCTTTGGGGATTCGTAAAGACTAAAGTTTGTACTATAAAAATAAGAAAGTAAAAGAGTTATCGACAACATTGAGCCGCAGTTGTGCACAGAATTTTGCCAGGACAATTCTAGAGCGTCAAATAAGCCGTGGAGAACGTTGGTCAAGTATTCTGTCACATTTGATTGCAATGTTTACTCTTTAACATAATATCATAACTTTTCTAATCATAAAAATAAATAAAATATTTTTTTTCTTCAAAAATTAAATCCCGAGTTTCTTTTGGGACACACCATAGCTACTTACCACTCATATAGCATAGTTTCGTGCTACCATATTTCAATTATCATTTCATGAAGATCGTAACATAATTTTTCATCGCCCATTTTCAGCAGTTCTGCTAGAATGCTATTTCAATCATTCGTCTTTTTTTTTATTGTCGTTTAAAATCTTGTTGAAATAATCTTCCCACCTTCTGATTTTTCAGCATTTCCAAATAATGGGTTTTCTTCCTTGCCTCCACAACAAACCATGACTTTCGTTAATGCTCTTTTCTCGTTTTTCACCTTCTGTATAATACCACAACTTCAGAAATACCTATCAAGTCTTCAATTATCTGCGGCTTTGACTTTTACAATAGTGGCTACAGCATTTGAAAGATTTACTCACTTCAACACAAGTAAAAACTTGCTCGGCTTCAGATTTATTTACGGGCGCTCGAATCCACGCGTGTATCTGCCGTAGCAGGCTACCCATTCATTTAGCAAAAACCTTAAATTATTAAAAATAAGACAAAATAAGATAGAAACACTAACATAAACGGCGCGGTCCAAACGACTTCACCACAATCATGCAGCCCTTAGGTTGAAGTCATTATTGTATGGGCGTAGCTCCATCCTGTTCAGCTCCAATTGAGGTCCATCGAGATTCAGGGCGAAAAAATGTAGAATTATTTCAAGATTGAAAGTGATAGTAATAAGGAGAAATGACCCTAACTTTATTCAATGCATACCAAATAATGCCTTGTTTACTATGAAGAGGCCTTTCATGAGTATCTCGTGGGTAGATATTGCTTCAATAATAAAGTTCTATTTAAGTGAAAACAAAAACATTTTCCAGTTATGTCCAAAAAGGCTTTGTGCGGATAAAAACAAAGATCATGGTGCAAAATTCGCCTTACAGTATGACTAAACAAGTGAAGTCAGCTGGTTTTCACGCAGATCGCCTTGGAGACTTACTTTATCAATGTTTTAAAGCGTTACCACACTCCCAAAGATTTCCTCTTCCCCTTTTCACTATAAAAGCAGTACATCTAAAGTTCCCCAATTAATATTCGATTGGAAATAGAGATCCGAACTCGTTAGTTGAAAGTGTGTCTAAAACACACGTTTTGGACCACAACAGAGACGTTGTTTCAAATATACACTTCATTAACTAAAGCTTCTTAAAAGTTTGTCTACAACATGAAGCCTACTAAGGGTTCCTCTAGGCAAATTTTCCGACTACCGGCGCCTAATGGAATAATTTCCTCACCTTCAGACCACCCTTCACTTGATAACTTTAAAACTAGGGAGAAAATGTTGACTCACTCTGTACCTCGTACAATTGCGCGAAAATATTATAAAACTATTTAATAAGGGCTATAGTCAGGTAAACATAAGAAATGGATATTTATTCAAAGGTTCATTTTCAAACGTACATTTAATCCAATATTATCTTCCAAAAATCCGCTGCTTTTAGGACTTTTTGATTAAAAAATAATAAATCCTTTTAGGAGAACTGTTGTACAGTAAAACCTCTCTAACACAATTAAAATGGTTGTTTGTAAAGGTGGTTGCTTTAGAGGAAACGAAAATAAAAGATTCCTTGAGTTAATGCAATTAACATTTTTTTTTCTGTTTAGTGAAATATATTTTTATTATGTTAAGGTAAATGAAATGGTTTGAGTAGTAACAACTTTAAGTATTTAACATATTTTTAGTAAATATGTTAAAACGGCAACTGATCTAAATTCAAATTTAGCCTCTTTTCAAACAAAAACTACCCATACCAACCGTTGTTAATATAAAGTTATAACCCTAATAAAAAATAATAAAAATCATAAATATAAGATGAGACAGCTAGATAAAATGTGTTACAATGTGTTACTAATATTTTATTTCATCTATTTTTACTCTTAAACGACAAGAAACATTAAATTCAATATTATGAAATGCTGCGCATTTTAACTTTATTTCTGAATTATTCCCTGAATTTTATAGGCACAAATAACATTAAATCGAAAAGCTTAATACAGCCGGAATTTGGCGCTTTTATGAAAATTTCAGCAGTCGCTCCCAATATCCTTTTTAATGCCTCAGTAGTCGGAACAAAAAATATGCGAAATTAAGAGTCAACTTCAATTTTGCTTTTAAAGAATATTATCTGAGATTCCGAACAGATTTCCGAAAATGGACGGGTTCTTGGGGTATTGTAAAGATAGATCGTTACCAGCTGCGACAGCAACAGACAAAATCTTCTGAATTTCTTCGGAAAACGTGTTTCTAATTGAAACAAAAATTTCGCAATTCCTTAAACAAGATGATAGATTATAGATTACATTAGCTCTACATCCCAGAATAACTTTTTCTGGCTGAAGAACAGAGGAGCTATTGGTTCTCAACTATTTTCGGATTGTTAGACTGTGCACAACTGCTAACGTTTCGTCTACAACTGCGGCGGACACTTAAAATTGGTTAGAAAATTTATTTTCAGGAAATATTTGCTGTAAATATAAACAAAATTTTTTATATTTCGAACACTATCTACCACATTGAGGATAACCAACACGATGTTTCAAAATTCTGACCGTAAAAGTTTTCAGATTTATATATGAACACTACGATAATTGAACAGAACATGCAAGAAAGACTTCAAGAAAAGAATTGTCGCGAGAAAGAAAGCAACAAAAGCGTTATACAAATGTGAAATAAGAATATCAGTCAAGAGACCAAAAGTAAAATATTCCACGGTGTGGTGAAAAACATAATATTGTATGGAGGAGAGATGTGGCTACTTATGGAGAAATACGGAAGAGACTCGGAACCTGCTCAATCACCAAAATGTTAGAAAATAAAGCTTTCCAATGATACGGACATTATAGCCAAAGCAATTGAAGTAGCGGTTTCCAAAGAGGAAGAAAAAGTAAGTAGACGACTCTTTCTTAGAAAAATTATACAGAAATGACTATGGAGGAAAACAGCGGATGATAGACAGAGATGGAAAGAAAAAACGGCAAATTACGGGTAAAAACAGAAAAAGAAGAACTAAAAATTCATGAATAACATACAGATTATTTTCTCAAAACAGGAGTTAAAGCGACAACGTTTGAAGTTTCTTTAGAAAAGTATTTTCCAACGTATATTTAGACCAGGTGACTTTGTAGATCAGCTTATGAGATCACTATAATTAATCTGTATTTCTACAAATGTTGCATTAAAAAAATTTCTAATTATGGGACGGAACACCATTGTGCTTAATAAATATTTAGTTTGGTAGTGCGCTCTATAAAATATTGTCATTTCTGCCATTTCATTTATCGGAGAAAAGAAAAGGACAGATTAGAAAATAATTATTAATGTTTACTCAAACATTAATCGACTACACAACCATATAATTTGTTTCCCTTTATAGGTACTTAAATTGTGTATTTATTTAGAATTTAATTTGTTTAATGCCCAGTATAATGTTGTGTTTTAATTCGCCTGGCGCAGTTATGATCTTGAACCACTAAAACAGTTACCTTGTTACAAATGGCTGCCACTATGACGTAATTACCATAAAGAATTACACGTATCGTTGAGTCTGCGCTTCTTTAATCAGCCGAATTTTTCTAGCTTCTAATGATAAGACCTCTTGATTCTGAGAATCTAACAGGCACTTAAACGATGTCAAAACTTGCTCAACGATTTTATTACCCTGGAACCTGTAAAATTATTCTCATCCACCAAAGTGGTTTACTTAAAAGGATGAATCATGATATGTTGTTTTAATAGGTCGAATATGAAAAAAATAATTTCCTACAGTGCTCTGCGTGTGTACTACAAAGAAATCTATTGGTTACAATTCTTTCAGTTAATCCATATATGCCTCTCACATGTTCTACTATTTGGTCCAAGCAGATGTGAAAGACGTTCTGCAAATAGTCTTCCAAAGATATATTTATTACAGTTCCTATCAATAAATCTATTATTCAAATGTTAAAAATTTATTTCTTTGGTGATTTTGTTATTCCATAAGTAAGCCTTTGGAAAAGAAGATATTCGGACACCATGCTAGGAAATTTCCTAATTTGTGCTTTTGAAAGATCGATTTCTACAAGTTTTGTGTTATCTCCGTCTAATAAGAGTTTCTAATCGATAAACTGTTATTTAAAGTGTAAAGTTACGTGATTTTTCAGTATTATAACAATTTTTTCATTATTTCTGCAATATATTTTTGATTTTCGATTTTTAAGGCAATGTCGAGTGTTCCTTCGTTTGACCGAATTTCTGAAATATAACAGCAAAATATTTGCCAAGAACGAAGGGACTGTTATATCTAGAATCTACTTGAGTAGTCGATGTTCCCTCTATAGATCACATAATTGTTATTGTGAGTAGCAGAGGTGACCAAGAAAACGAAAATAGATACCAATACATTTTTTACCATATATGAGGAGCATTCGAATAGTTCGCACTTAGGTTTTGGAGATTTGGAGCTGGTGATTTTAACTTGAAAGATAAGAAGTGCACGTGGAGACTACAGATACAAATCTGTAAAAAATGTATTGGTTTCTATTTTCGTTTTCTTGGTCACCATAGCTATGGTTGACGAAAATTCGCAGTTCGTAAATTAGCGGATGTTTCAAATATTTAACATTCAGCTGTGTCAATCGTTCTGAAATATGGGTCCCGTATCAGTTGAAAGGAGGTGCAGAGTCACACAACAAAGGTAGTATCTTTCAATCTGAGAGGTCACTTCTGATTGTTTATGGCAGAAAAAGGCCCCAGGCTATTGCCTGCATTGATCTGCAGACTAATTAAGTGAGAGACAGATATGGTAAACAATGAAAAAGTAGTATCGGCAAAAAAAAACTACTAAGGTGCTAATCGGCATTATATGACACAACCAGAAGCGCCGATAGAACGGAAAAAATAGTTCTGACATTGCTGTGCAGAAAGAAAGTGGGAAATTATTGCACTATTATCCCAAGAAACCCGGGCTAAATATTCATAGAACAGAAATGTTGCATGAAAGAAAAAGAGTATGTTCACATCTGCAAAACTATACAATGTTTTTTATGAAATGGATAGACTAGACTTTCAAATACTAGGCGTCATTGAATCAAGATGGACAAAAGTCGACTCGATCAAATCTAACGGTTCTCTACTAGTCCAGATTGGCTAATGATATACACCAACCTGAGGTAGCATTAAATGTGGAAGAAAAAATTGGTAAATCAGCGCGAAATTTTGTACCTCTCTCAGATCTAACGTTTGAACTGTAAATATTATCAATTTGCAAGTTTGTTGCTCTACCTTAGATCACCCTGATGCAGATATACAAAAATTTTATGGCCAACGTAATACCCTGCTGAAAACCACAAAGTGAATATTGTTATAGAAAACTTCAAAGCAAAGACTAAAATGGACAGGACCATTATTATAACAGGAAGTGTTAAAACGACAGAGCTGATGTTTTAAAAAACTTTTATCAACAACAACAATTACTAATCACTAGTACATCGTTTAAACTGTCAAAAATACGACCAAAGACACCAGCAGATGGACAAAATAAGATAAAAAGAACCAAAGCGATGGCATTCTCATTAATCAACGATTCAAATCAACAATGAATAGAGAATTTGGTGAATTTGACAAATAATGATATAGAGGCAACTCGAGAGCGCATGAAAAATGCGATGATAAAAACAGAAAAATCTTTGCAACACAAAGAGAAAATTAAAAACCAAACGATGAAATAAAAGAACTACTGGAAAATGCAGAGAAGCAAAGAATAAGAGAAAAGAATATAAAGATCTACAAAGATAAATACGTAGAAAAACTAAAGAAAAGAAAGAAGACCAGATGGAAGAAAAATACAATGAGCGGGATTATTAATATACATAAGGAAAAAAGAAATTTACGAACAAATTACGCAAAAATTTTGATAGAGAGCTTAAATTTGATATCAGTGAAAAAGAGGTCGAATGGAAAAATTATATTACAACATTATTTTATTGTGACAGACATGTAGAAAGAAGTAACACAGTAGCTGAAACAGATCCAAGTATAACTACTGAAAGAAGAAATAAAGCAGGCAAAAATAATAAACCACCAGGTTTAGGTCAGATTCCAGTAGAGTGGTTAAAATGTCTTAACGACGCAAACAAAAGGAATTTAGTAAAGCTTCACTCAACATTCACACAACTAGTGAAGAAAATCATTGTAAAAAAATGTAATGTCTTTGACTGATACGCTTAACGAGTATCTTAATGACAATCTTGAGTTTCTACTTAGAGTGATACAAAACAGAATTTACACTAAATGTGAGGAATTTATAACCGATGAACAAATGAGAGTTAGAAAGACTTTGGAACAAGTGAAGTTTTGTACTGAGAAGTGCACAAACCAATATATGTATGCCTTGTTGACTACGAAAAATTATTTGACCAAGTACAACACACGAAATTAATTAACAGTATACAGTACGTATTGGTTTAGATGACAAACTGAAAAATTGACAGTAATCAAAAAACTGATAAGATTTCCATTAGAAGTGTGTAACAAGTGTGCGTTCTATCGACCTACAATTTTGGTATCTATGTGGAGATTATTCTTAAAAAAGTACTAGAGGAAGAAAAAGGAATCAGAATTGAAGGTCAAAGTGTCACCAATATAAGAAATGCTAATGACACAACGATATTTACAAAAAACCTCCAAGACCCCCAGGCAATATTAGAAAAAGTGAACAAAAAAAGCATATAAATAGGACTAAGTATAAACATTATAAAAAACAAAATGGTAGTGATTAGTAAAACTGATATAGGTTCTGTAAACTTCTAACTTAATGGAATAAATATATTAACAACTTCAAATATTTAGGTTGTCCTTCTTCTTCTTCTCATAACCTTCTGAATTTCAGCGTCGGATTTAAGAATCTGTATCTTCTTGCACCAACTTCTTCCATTTTCATGTATATATTGCTAAAATTTTCAATTCGTTTAACATGTTTCCTCTTTTCTTCCCTATTTCGATGATTAGTGCTATCCCAAATTTTCTCCGTCTTCCCCTTTTTCTCTTCTTCATTCTCCTCGCTTTAAATTTAGGTTGTTGGCATAAAATATCGTAACCAGGTAGCTAAGAATTTGAGTTAAGATGCTATCGCAGAATTCTCAAAATTTCTTAGACGAAAGAAAAAAGAACTTTCGACGGTAATAAAACGAAGAAAACCTCGAACATGTAATGGCAACACCAAAATGAGAATACTGCTTTTAATACTAAAGGGGATAATTGGAGGTAAGAAGTGGGCAGGTAGAAAGCACTGGCGCTACTCAACTGGAATAACGGTGAAATAATTATTCCATGCCGCACAAGATCGAAACCAATATAAATAAATTATCGACATGGTAATGGTCAACGCCTGATCAGGCAAGTTACGTGAAAGGAAAGAATTAGTTAACAAAGAACAACTTTCTTAACTGTGTTTCCACATGTGATTTGCTTCTTTAGGAAAACTAGAAGATATCTTTTTTAAAGAGATTAATTATGGGGGACAAACCATGAGGATATTAAACCTAAACTATAATGATCTAGCAATAAGCAGTTTAGTTTTCACCCGAAGAACATTTTGATATCTGTTTGGTGGGATTGAATTTATTACGAAACCATAAGAACAAATCACTAATGCAACAAAGTTGCGTTCCCAAGTGGCTAAATAAAAATGAAGAAATCAATCAGTACAAAAAGTCTAGAATTAAGAAACTAATAAGGTGCCATTTTTAAAATTAAAAAGAAGTTGTTAACATTTGACCAAGATGTTTTGGATAATAATCAAGTGATTTCATATTTTTTCAGCAAATGATTTCATTCAGTATAAATAAAAATTCACTTGACGCGGTACTTTCTTAGTGCACCACAAAATGTTTAATACGATAGCATTATTCGCCTTCCAGGTAGATAGAGGAAGGTAATACAGTAGAATGAATCACATATAAGCTCACTAATATTACATAAAACTTGCAGTATGATACATGTGTTTGTTGATAATAAAATAAAAGAAACTTCTAGGGCAACGTTATATAGGGTCCGGTAGTGAAGTGTTATGTTTTTTAGACGGGTCTAACATTAATGGCAGGAAAACCAGCGCATGAGCAATGGTTAATGTACACTCGTTAGTTGCCATTTCAGTAGTCATAAATCATCATACAACACCTTTGTTGCATACGGTCATTCTTTGGTGCAGACTCGCAAATTTTTGGAACTCACTTCAATGTCGGTCGACGCAGTACCGTCTCATCTCACCCAACAATACTGAAGTGGTTTAACAACTTTAGAACGAGAGAAACTGTGAGACCTGGAACAGCTCGAGAAGGTGATTGGGCCGTTGGAATGTCAGAAAACATTGAGAGAGTTTGACAGGCTGCGGAAGCCAGCTCTCGCTGTTCAGTTCGCTGAATTGTAAACTTTGACCTCCACTTTCATCCTTAAAAATCATGGTGGTTCAAGAACTGAAGGAAAATGACTATAAGGCGATTTACGTTTGCAGAAACGATGCAGGAAACTTTGGAAAATGACTGTATTCTGATAACGAGTGCTAGAGCGCTAGAAGAAAATAAAATTGCCGGTACTGGCTGGAAAATAATCAACGAGAGGTCCATCAAGATCACTACACAGTAATAGAGTAACTGTGTGGTGCAGAATAGTCCGATTTGGCACAATTGGACCCTACTCTTTCCAAGAAAACAAACGCACTGCGACGGTCAACTCACAGCATTACGTAACGATGTTAATTTTTGATGCCTGAATTGAGAAGACATCGAATTTCCCTCGATAGGGTTTGGTCTCAACAGGGTCATACATCAAGAGAATCTATGGCTTTTTTAAGGAAACATTTTCCAGGGCGCCTCATTTAGGTGTGCGGGGACGTGCAGTCACCGTATGATTATTTTTATGGGGGTACCTGAATGCTTAAGTTTACATTGAAAACTCACGAATTCTTAAAACTCTTTCGGAAGTCATAACTCAAGAAATACTGCGCGCTATGCTTGAAAGATGTATGGACAATTTTTCCACCCGCTTGCATGAATGCTTGGATAAAGACGGTTATTTTTCACACCTGAATTACATTCTTTTTGAAAAAATAAAAATTAAAATTTGTCAAAAACTACGTACGTTAGAGTGTTTTGAAAAGTAGAACACTTCTCTGCTGGACCATTCATAAAATTATATCAAAATCAAACATATAAATTGCCAAATCAACAAAATTAATACTACGCCATCCTAAAATAAAATTGACAAGCTGCACTTGAGGACATTTATCGGCCCAGCCTTCGCTACAATCTGCGGTCTCGCGCCACAGACGCCAGACACCATTTTTCGGAAAGGCCAAGAATTCCGTGTTCAAGATACGGTGCAGAAGTGCACACCGGCTCGATAAGCTTCAGTGCCCACTTTGGTTCAGCCTCTTACGACTCCGGAACGGTTTTTAGGTGACTCATTGTTTACAGTTTGCGCCGGCCGATGCCATACGGCAAGTCAATGTTTTTTAGTTTTATGATCATGACGGAGCTGACGTCGTGGCCGACTATAAATCATTCAAGGGGCCAAAAAACAGCGCAATTAGAATGTAATTAAAAGGGTAATTAATTCACGTTAATGAATAGCACTTTTGTGAATGTGGCAGGAAAGAAATAGAAAATCGCTCGGGTATTTGCTTACGGTTCGATAAAACTTCCGCTTGATGTACACGTTAAAAGAGCATACTTTAAAAAATAGAAAAATGTGCCAAGGGGAGAATGTTAATGAACTAAATTTAAATTAATTGGCACATTCGTGTAGGATCAAACAGACCGCAGTAAGAACGGCCTGTTGATAATTGATAGTTGTAAAATTGCTACAACTATTGAAAATAGAACATAAATAGAGCTAATCGGGTTCAAAGTCTCTATAGCGCATTATCAACTATAAATGTGTCGGTTCAACAAAGTAGAACTAAATGCTGTACATTATGCGCTTCTAACTTTAAACAACGTAGTCATGGTCTGCAAAATAAGTAAGGTAACCTGTAAAATTTAAAATTTGGAAATGTTTACAAATAAAATTATTTATAACAGTGTTTTATACATTCAAAGTTGTTTTAAGGAAATAATTTAAAAGTTTGTAATAACTGAAATGTTTCTTTTTCCGTTTAAATTAACCCTAACCCAACAGACATAACTGATAAAGTCCTTTAAAAAAATTCTAAGCTCTGTTTTGTATCAAAATCTTAGCAACATATAAAATAAGTTAAAATCTAATAATAAAAAGAACAATTTTTATGTCAACCCTAACATAATCGCCATATACGTAGTTAAAAGCTATATATATTTTTCGTTTTGATCATTTGCTATTAAAGTTTCGAATGGATTAGAGTGCGCCATAAAAACTTTCACCCAAAAAAAGTTAGGATTTTTTTTAAGATCTTAAGTCAGGTGTTCTTCGCCTGGGGTAGATAATGGGTGGACCGAGTAACCCAGAAACCATCACTGTCAGTCCTAAGCCCGGGGAAAGACGAAGGGTTGTAGCGTTAGGTACTAGCAACCTATGGCAATAATGGTAAGGCGCTAACGCCCCACGTGGGAGCACGGCTTGCGAAGTGAGAGGTTAAGGCTCTCATACGTTTTATTTGTCTGCCCCGTTGTCGTGCACCAACTCTGAAGGGAGGCGATATGGCAAGCGCCTTAGACGGCCGCCATTATTACCCAATTATTTATAGTGACTGAGTAGGCCACCCGCACCAGAGAGTTCCGGGAACGGAACCCGTGTCCGTTCCTATCGCAGCCAGCGTCTCAATCTTTTGGACCACTTTGGCGGTTAATAGCAACTTAGCATACCTAAAAATCCAATGGAAAAAGCTAATAGGAGAAGAAAGAGGAAAAACTCAAAAAAATAGTTAACCCCGAGTGGCAATTCACACCTTCAAAGAAGAGATCCCAGTTGAATACGTGGAAAGGACAGTACTGAGGCAGAAAAAGATGATTTTATGAGCATAGTGAGACAAGAAATAAAAAAAATCAAGAAACAATCAAGAGTTATTACTTACAGGAGACTTAAATGGAAGAAATAGAAAAAAGACAAATGATAATATTGTAGGTTAGTTTCGAGAGGATGTTATTAATGACAACGGAGAAAGAATAATTGAAATGTGCCTACTAAATAATCTTTAAATTACCTGAGTCCAAGAAACACGCAACCTAAGATACATAATAAATTATATTATTGTGAAACAGAAAATAATGATGAGAATAAAGGACATAAGAGTAAAGAGGCTAGCGGAATGTGGAACAGATCCTAAGCTACTGATAACCCACCTCCACTTTCCACGGCTCAGAATGAGAAATTGTAACCGAAATAACAAAGGAACAAAAAAAATAGGAATTGATGCAGAAGAAAAGAACCCAGAGAAGATTAAAAGACTGGAAACACATTTGCTACAGGACGAATCAATAAGGAACTCATATAGAAGAAGATTGGACGGAAAATTAATAAAATTCAATTACAACAGCTTGGAAGAAACTTATGAACACATAAAACTTAGTATTAAACAAGCAGCCTTAGAAATCTTAGGTAAAGAAGAGATTAAAAATAAAACCTGAAAAATAGACATCAGTAAGGAAACGAAAGAAGTAAAATGAGAGGAAAAAACCCTGCATGAAAGATGGTTCAGCTCAAAAGCAGATGACGACTTACAAAAATATAAAGAAAAGAGCAAGGGAGTAAAGAGATTAGTGAATTAAAAAAAAATAAAAATAAAAAAACGCCTGTCAGGAAATAGAGCAATATGTAGGAGGAACAAGGAGCAGCGAATCTTGGAAAAAAATTAGAGAACTAAAAACAAATATGGCAGAAAAGATAAACATTCAATACATACATACCAAAGAAAGAATGGGAGAAATATTATAAACAATTATTGATAGAAAACAGGCCTCAGTTTTTAGAAAATAATATCACTACAACCCAGAATAAAAAACCTATACAAATAACAAAATAAGAGGAACAAAATGAAGAAGGCAATAAAGGCATTAAAAAATAATAAGTCGACAGGACTAGGAAGAATAGCGAATAAACTGATGAAAAATGGAACAGAGACAACTTATAGAGAAGAAAAAGGCAAAAAAATAAAGAAGTCCATCTAGCATTTATTGACATAAATAAAGCTTATAATTCGGTACCCAGAAGTAGACTATAGGAAGCAACCAACGAGTTAAAAATATAAAGACGCCTCGCTGAAGCAGTAAAAGTACTCTACGATGATGACAGGGTAAAATTCAAAATAGGACAAAGAGTGAGTAATGAATTTAAGACAACTAAAGATCTCCTGCAAGGCCACTCTAGATCGCCCATATTGTTTAAAATACACTTAGAGCATACTCGTAAAAGATGGAAACAAAAATGCGAAGGAATGGGAATCCCAGTATAGGAGATTATCGCTCAAGACGAAGAAGACTTTAGCTTTATAGTTAGGAAGCTTAAGGAAGCATATACCAGAGAGGGGCTAGAAGTTAATTTCGAATATTTAACAACGAACAAAGAAAAATACGAGGCACTGGAAGTAGATGAATGCTCAAAAATTTAAAAAAATAAACAAATTTAAATACATATTTGGGGAGAATAATAAAAAAACAACATCAGAATGAGACAAATATATAACAAAGAAGAGTAAAAAAAGAATATATAGTTTGATGATGGAGAGTATTATGACATATGGAGAGGAATCGTGAGTACTAAATAAAAGAAATAGATCAAAAATCAATGCAGTTGAAATGGAATGCTGGAGACAGTGCTGTAGAGTAGTGCAAAGGGACAGAATCCACAATGAAGAAATAAGGAGCAGAATAAGTGTGGAGAGAAATTCAGTAGGGTAGAAGAGAAACAATTAAAGTGGTATGGGCATATAAGGAGAAGCAGTGGCAATAACTGAATAAAAAAAATAACTGATTGGAACCTTATGAGGAAAAGAAAAAGAGGACAACCTAGAAGATACTGGCGAAATAAAGTGCACGACGCCATGGAAAAGAGAGGTTTTGGAGAAGAGAATTTGGTTGAGAGACGGAAAACAGCGTTGGCTGTAAAAAAAATTCCCTCGTTCGGCAGCCTAGTCGATTACACTACTGCTTCTAATTTACGTATAGAATTAGTGTGCACTTGCCTCGAGCTACAGACTAGGTGTGGACCAAATTAGTACTAGTAATACTAGGACCTGAGTAACTAAACAAACTCACTAATAAGGCAGACTAACACTAAGCGAAGTGTTGAAAAACCTTTTATAGCCTGAAATAATTCCTGAAGGTTAAGGTTGCAGAAAAGCGTATCTCAAAAACTAACCATGCAGCAAAAGTTACGTTCACTGTTACAGCGTATTTAGAAAGTGGTCGAAGTTACGTACGGCACAACGCGCGTTCTGCCTACATTTTCATTTTCCGCCCGTGTTCCTGTTCCAAGTAGGAAAATTGTTTATGTTTGGGTTAACCATAAGAAGAAGAGGTGGTAGTGCAAGAACTGTTAGGGCTTTCGAGAATGTGGAAGTTGTACGAGTAGCGATTACCAGAAGTTCTCGAAGATCCGCCAGTAGACACAGCGTTGCTCTCGGACTTGCATGATGACTTACACATACACCCGTATAAAATGCAAATAGTCCGTGCTTTAAACCCAGAGATTATCCTATCTACTCATCGATAATCTATGGATGAGCGATGAAGGACATTTCCACTTCAGTGGATATGTCGATAAACACAATTTTCACTATAGGGTTGTTGTAAACCCTCAACAACTTCACGAACGGCCTCTCCATTCTTCCAAAGTCTGATGTGCAATCTCTTCGATTAAAATAAGTAGCTCATATTCTTTCGAGGATAATGATGGCCATACAGTTGCTGCAACATCAGCGCGGTATGTTCAAATGCTAGAAACCTTTCTTATTCCAGAACTTCAACAATTTCTTGTGAAAGAGAACAGTCATTTTCAACAAGATGAAGCGATTAGTTACACGGCCAGGGTCTCAATGAATTTTTTGAAAGACATTTTTCCGAATCGCCTCATCAGTAAGAATTGAGATATTGAGTGGTCTCCAAGATCGCCAAATCTAAGCTCCTGTGATTATTTTTTCTAGAAATATCTCAAGTCGAAGGTTTTTGAAACTCGCCCAGTAACTACACTGAATTGAAAAGTGTAGATTTAAGAAGTTTGTCCTGTAACACCGGCGGTACTACGACGCGTCAGTAAGAATTTCCGTGTGAGACTCGGACAATTTGTACAAAATGATATTCACCATCTTCCTGGAGTGACATTCAAAAAGTCAAACTTTTTTTTGTTACTATACCAATTTGTGCTCTTAACATTTGTTACAATAAATTTAAAAAAATCGTTCACCTTTTTAATACCTACAAATAGGGCGGTCTGACTGTTCTAGCCTGTATATGTCTAAAATCACTGTATTTATATTTTCGACTTTGGTACCCACTACTGTGTACCACTTTTGGCCACTCTTTTGACCAAGTTTTTCCAAAATAATCCTTTCATCCATCTACATAACATACAAAAAACTAATTTGAAAATATCGGTGGGGAATGGTCAAAGCGTGGCGTCAAGTTTAAGATTCCCCTCCTCCTCCTTCAAGGTCGTTAGTCTAACGACTGGATTGTCGCAGCTTTCCATATTTGTCGTTCTAAAACCTTATTTTTTATTTCTACGTAATTTCCACTGTCCCAATTTGTTATTAATTGCTTAAGATATTTTATTTTTTTTTATTTTAATTTTTAGCAGTCCTCTTCTCTTTATGTCGCCTATCGTTTGCATTCGTCGTTTATTTATGTGACTCCAAATTTTTAGTTTCCCTTAAATTGTTCTTAGTACTTTTTCGTTTTTTTTCCTTTGGATCCATAAGATCTTAAATGTTCTTCTGTAGCACCACATCTCAAAGGATTTTAGTTTCTTTTGGTTTGCCTTTCTTATAGTCCATGATTCGCAGCCATATTTTGTAGATTGTTTTCTGGTATCTACTGTTAGACCATTAGATGTAAATAGTTGTTTCTTCTCTTAGAAGGCCCTTTTAGCTATGTTTATCCTATTATTTATTTCCTACATTTGCTATCTTATGTTTTTATAATTGTGCTCCCTAAGTATTTGAATTCGCTCACAGCTTTTACTGTTTCCCCATTAATGTAGATATTATCCATCTTTTGGTTTTTTCTTGAGCATTTCATCACTTTTGTCTTAGTTTTGTTTAGCTGTTGAAGCTGTTTTTAAAAATCATTATCCATGTCTTCCATTACTTGCCTTAGCTCTTCTTTTGACTCGGTGAGTAGCGCTATGTCGTCAACGTATCTTATAGTGTTAAATCTTACCCCGTGGGGTGTCATCCCCCTATAGAGTTAATAATAAAATATTCATGTTTTTATTATTTGTCTGTCTGATGAAAATCGGCGAGTGTCCGGTCAAAGTCAGTTTATCCAATGACCATAGTCAATTGACAATTGGGCTAACGCCACTTTTCTTTGCAATAGTTACGTAAAGTAAAATGTTCAATAACCAAGACACCATTTCCGAAAAATTTTTGTTTACTAAGTTATGCTCAGTTGTCACCGAAATAACTAGATAAATATACGTTTCATTTCTCAAAGAAATTTCCGCTCAATTTAGTTGTTTCGAATTCCGAGAACAAGGAGAAGCAAATTTCCCGGGTTAGTCTTGCTGGGGTTGAGACGTGTCGGCGTAATAGCTGCTAATACAGGATTACGCCCTTTGATTAATAGCTCCCGCTACAGCCCTACATCAAAACTTTCGCCTCCCGCTGACGCAATTTCAAAAATACAGTCTTCGCTTCCCGGCGCGGCCTTCGCCTACTAACGCGACACGCAGATGTCTCCAGCAAGGCCGCAGCGGTCGGGGCTGCAAATACCAACGGCAAAGGATCAATTAAATTCGGCCGCGTTCGCAGGCAATTTGTAGGCGGAACGCGAATTACGAAACTTAGTTTGGGGCAACGTCAAGCCGGCGCCCAGCGTCGCCCCGCGACGTCATAACTTCCTGAAATTGCCGCTGACCTGCGTCCGCGCCAGAAATTAAATAAGAATAGGGAAGGGTGATAAGGCAAAAAGGGTGCTTTCATCAGTTATGCTCCGGAAAACGCGGCTCTGTACGGCTAATCTTGTTATTAATTGGATTCGCGATTTAAAATTAAAGCGCCTCTTTGATATTCAAAGAGTTAATTCCGGCTTAATGTTGCAATGGGAGAATCTCTGAAGGTTGAAAGTTAAATAAGGGGACATCATAATTGTAATATCCGTGCAAACTTAATATGTGTGTTGTTGGCTCAGTTTTGATAGCACCACACTATTAGCTGTTAATTATTTTTATTACAGCGGTCTGTTTAACTAGTATTTAATAGTAGTGTGTCTGATACTCTAATTATTTACAAAACCTCTATTAGGTAACACATCAACCAACAATCTACGATTGTTGACAACATGAGCCGAAAATCCAACCGCAGAGCTGCTATACTCGACTTTCTTCGCCGTCAGAAATTACTGCGTGGTTTGGTTGTAAAAACACTCAAGTTTATGACGTAGCCAAGAAGTACAGAAAAACTAACCACCAGGAGGAGATTACTGTTGATATGGCAACTTACAGCAAGTCCAAGAATTAAAAGGGATGATCGATCAGCTTCCTGGGGGAATTTGCAATAGAAATGGACAACGTCAATGGTCAGTCTAGCAGTGCGCTAAAAGTCTTTTGTCCTGAGGAACCGCTATTTGTTGACAGAAACAACAAGAATGGAAAATTAAAGGCCCATGAACTTCTGAGCGACATCATGGCTTCCTGATAGTGTTTAGAGCAAAAAGAACTTATCCAGAACAGGAGTGTGAATCGCCAAAATGACCATTGCATCTGTCAATATGCCTCTGAAGTGTCTACCGCCATGCATGCAAAGTTTCCTGCCTCTGTGATAATGCAGGGGGCTTGTCAGCAGCTCAGCTTTTTTGAGAAAGATCTGAAAGTGATCGATGTGTTAGAGACAATTGTCAAGTTTTGAACAGAGGATGTGGCCGCTGAGCGAGAATGCGTGTTGCAGCAAGACTCCGCTCCAGTCCTCAAGACAAAGCAAGACCAAAGCATGGTTAGACCACAATTTATATTGCTACTGGTCTTATCCCTCACTACTACGTGCCACCATAACACCACGGACAGGTTAAGATAGATAATGACATATACCGACAAAGAGAAACTTGTGTTGACTTACAGCAGGTTTAGGTCCTGGTTCGAGAAGGTTGTGGCTACTCATGAGGACTACATCGAATAATATCATACTATTTACTTTAATTATGTTAAATTTCATGTAAATAAATTTAATTTTTCTTATATTTCAATGTTATTTTTCGAATTTACTTCGACCCTATATTTATATGACGTCAAACCGTTCCCGTTAAAAAGAAATTCATGAATAATCCAACAGTTTCTCCTGCGCAAACTAATTATTGATGTTCATGCTTATGGAATTTGTGCGGCCTTGTTACGTTAAATGACACATCCTATCGGCGATTTAAAAAAGCACACTTATCGCATTAAAATTTATGCAATTTGACGTTCACCTCAGTTGACATGAAATATGTGATCAATAAATAAAACAATCTAGTATAATGCAGCGAGTTTGTCCAAAATGCAATAATTTGTAGAATTTAGATCTTATAAATAGCACGAATAAAAAATTCGGTTGAATTATTCACAAATATTTGGAATATAATCAAAATTCTCAAACTTCGTGGAAATGGTGTTAACTTCTTAAAAATGCTATAACAAAACGGAAACGTTATTTAAAATTTGTTCTAAAAAATATTTAAATTCGAGTTGAGCACATTACCACCTTATATCGTGTGCAAAACTCTCTTATGATCGATGCACGCCTCCACTTGTGCCACTTAATGTAGGGTGCAACTGGCTGCCTTCACCGAATGTTCACTAAAGTCTTGCACCTACATACCTACAATTCATATGACGTCGAGCTTAGGCTTGCTGTCCATTTTTAGCGTCAACAATTCGTCAATTGGTTTTTGTAAGATCATGAAGCAAATTGCCAATTTAGTAAAAAAATCATCTTTAGCAACAAAGTATTGCATTTTGAATTTAGAATATCCTCAAGTATCTTGTAAAAACAAATACATCCTTAATGAGTCGTTGTTTAGTCAGGGTTTTAGGTAAGTGACATGATAAACCCTACTTATTGGTAGACAAGTGGAAAAAGGCTGTAAGACCAAATTTTGAATGTTTTTTTGGCAACAATTGGAGTATATAGATCTGGAACAATGTGGTTATAGCAAGGCGATGCCACCTGTCATACAGCTCGAGCAACAGTCGATTTACTGCACTAACAATTTTCTGGCCTTAACACCGTATACATATGGTCAACTACAAGGGGTGCTCAGTACACTAAAAGCTACAAAAATACTAACCTAATTACCAAGCAGCAGTCAGAAACTGTCAATAAACAATACGAAATTTCCCATTCCTAAACTACAAACACATCAACCAACTACACCCATCTAATCTAAGGTATTCCCAAAAGTTTTGAATTACGACTTAAATCTCTATTACTAGACAAATTTAAAGCCCTATTTAATCAACTCCGTCCACAAAATGATATAAATCTAAATATACTAATGAAACGGCTCACTGTGATACAGTAATACCCATCCGCAGTTCTATTACTCATTACAAACAACCTGGATACAAGACAGACAATTTGCAAGTTACTACAAACTACCGTCTAATTCAAATAATCCAAATACACGGATGTTATTCGCAAGTATAATCTGCTACCTAATCATCGGTAATAACTACCATTAACACTACCATTATCTATAAAAAAACCTAATCCTTATCTTAGTAACAGAAAAACTGACTGGGACACCTTCAATTATTAGATCGAACATCTCAATAGAAATATCAGCCTAAAAACTATAAAAAAAATAGATGCCGCAACGAATCACTTTAGAACTACAGTATAGGAGGCGAGTTGGAACTCAAAACCTCAACTAACAATTATAAAAAAACAGTCCTGACTTAACAAATAAAGTCGTGGAAATTATAAAGGAAAATACAAGAGCTAGATGTCGACGCTCTGAAGATCGAAACGAAAGAAAATTTAATCAACTAAAAGCAATATCACAAATATAATCTGTCAAACTCTTTGACAATTTAATCTCGAAAGCCATCAATAGCACCAAACGAACGCAAACTCATATTCCACTAGACCAAGGAAGATAATGGTTAAAATCAGACAAAGAAAAGGTACAAGCATTTGCAAACTATCTGATCAAGTTTTCAAACCAAATTCTAATGAGGTCAACCAAAAAACAGGAGAAGAATTGCAATTACTAATACAAACCTCTCCACTTATAAGTAATATTGCAGCTAAAGAAATAGAGAATGAGATAAAACGGTTGAAAAATAGATGAATACCATGTGAGAACTAAATAATAGCAACCATATTTATACAACTACCTCAGCAAAGAGTACAATTCTTACAACTTCTATTTAATAGAATACTGAAAATTATATATTGGCCGTTGCAACTAAAATTTGCACAGGTAATCCTTATCTCCAAACCCAGAAAGTCCCTCAATGAAATTAACTCATATCTTCCTAATAGCCTACTTCCTGTAGTATCAAAGTTGTTTGAGAAACTAATCCTGAGGCGTATTAGTAAAGAAGCATCGCTACCTAACCATACATTTAAATTTAGACAGTAACACTCAAATGCACAACAATGCTACCGTCTAACAAACATCATCCAAATTAGGCCGTGGTCGAAGTTTAAAAACTCTTGACGTTTCGTCCATAACTGCGGCAGGCATCTTCAGAAGAAAATCTCTTAAACATTTCCTTCTGAAGATGTCCGCCGCAGTTGTGGAAGAAACGTCAACCGTTTCCAAACTCTGATCACGGCCTAAAAATCCGAAAACCAACCACCCAATACACCAAAACTCCGGCCATAAAAGCCTTCGCATTTATCATCCAAACTACACCATAAAATAAAACATTTTGCACTGCTGTTAGACAAGCATTTGATCAGGTGTGGCAAAAAAAATTACAATATAAAATAAGTCTTACAGAACTATTTAAACAACGATTGGCCAAGATGTCCCCCAAACTAAAGAAATAAGAACCATAAAGGAGTCTCATGGGGTTTAAATGGGGACTAAATGAACACATTTTACGTTCACAACAAAGGAACAAGAATGCCCATTAGTCACACCTAATAGTATAAAAGTGAACATGGAAAACCCATATTAATAAAAAAAAGCAGATCAAATGGATTTGAAACAGAAGCAGTGGACATATCGGATAGTTGTAAAGAATCCATTTTCAATTAAATGCTACAAGAATCGAGCAATGGATTATTCTTGTTGTACAAAAGAAGTGCAGAACAGATTTTGTATCGCCGAATTGTTCAATTAATTCATGGATAGTCAGGATCGAGTTTTTCTATCACCTCTAAAGTTGTTCGGCCTCACAGAGACAGTGCAGAGTTGTACGTTCACTATGTCAAAACCAAATTTGTCATTTTTAGCTCTTTCTGTTGCTTTACGAACCAATTTAAAAGTAATATAAAATAGTGCAACATTCCTTTTATCTGTTTTTAACTTAATACTGAAAAATAAAAAAATAGACAGAAGCAGAAGTCAATAATATAAATTTCACTGTTTATAATAATGACCATAACAAAAGTTAATAGGAACTAAAAACATTGTCACCAAACTTAATATGAGAAATACTGCAGTTATTTTGGTACGAACCAAATCGACATAGTTATTCACAATGTATTAACTGTATGTTAACCCTGACTTTTATTATTACATCCGCCATCGATGATAAGGTCAGTCGTTAATTTTGTGTCAGAATTTGTCTCGCTCGTTCGATCATATCTGGAATTCTGTTTTTCGACTCATGTTCACTTGCTTCTACCAGTCGTAAATACTTTTTTGCTTCCTATATACTTGCATCAACATTTTAACCATCTCCGTCGCCGTTTGTCCCATTTGTGTTGCATTGTGACCCTGCCTTTCACACCCACTACGTTCGATTCCTTGCAACAAGTTTACCTTGATGTTCAGATAAAGGGTCTTCCAATAGGGACTTCCGAACTTTGACAGTTGATAGCGGTCATATTGTTGAAGCTACATCTGTCGAATTGGCTGTCATTTATTCAGTCTGTTTTTTTGCGTCGTGATTTGGGCCTGTACCTGTACAAAATTCAACTGACCCACGAGCTAAAGGTAAACGACGTGTGTTCGCTGAATGGGCCCCGGAGCAGTTAGAAACTGACCCTAATTTTCATCGAAAAATCATCTTCAGCGATGAAGCCCATTTATGAACGAATGGGTACGTCAACAAACAAAATTGTCGAATTTGGGACAATTCCAATCCACACGAGATCCAAGAGCGTCCAATGCACTGTTTGGTGTGGATTTTGGGCTGGCAGCGTCATCGGTCCATATTTCTTTGAGAACGACATTGGCCAGGCCATCACCGTCAACGGCGAGCGCTATAGGTCGATGATTACCAACTTCTTTTGGCCTGTATTGGATGATATGGACACCAACGACATGTGGTTTCAACAGGACGGCGCTACGTGCTACACAGCTCATGCCACATTAGACATTCTGCACGAGCGATTTGAGGGCATGGTCATCTCACGTGGAGGTGATGTAAACTGGCCACCGAGATCGTGCGATTTGACCTCGTTAGACTTTTTCTTGGGGGTTTTCTTAAGTCACAGGTCTATGCGAATAAGCCACAAACCACAGCGGCCCTCAAAGCCAACATAACCCATGCTATCGATCAAATTGGACATTTCGGATGCGCACCATCCAACGAAGCCGCGCAGGACATTTGCACGATGTTATATTCCATACATAATCCTTTCAAAGGAATAAAAAATTTCGATGATATCTCACACACTTTGTTTTATTTATATTTAAAGATAGGAACGCTTAATGAAAGACCCTTTATATTTCACGCCAAGTGGTGCTTTCAAAGTGTCTTTTTAGACACACCTCCTACATCTTTTTTGTAGAAGAAAGAATAAGTAATATTTCAAAGCCAAAGTATGTACAACATGCATTATTTATCTTGCTTGTTGCATTTAATGTAATCCGAGTGATCCTTCAAAGCCATGCAGTAAACACGACAGTCTATTATCAATCATTTTAAAATATCAAGGCTGCAAAAGATATCAATCACGACATTGTATAAATGGTCACGATCAATGTCACAATGACCAATTATTGCAGAACAATAATGGGCTACAAATGTAGCGCATTGAAAGTGAATCGATCGTATTATGCTTAACACTTTAAAAGGCAACACAAGTGTGCAAGTGCATTAATAAATAAGGTGTAAACAGATAATTTAGTTGTAAATAGACAAATATGCTGTATAAGTAGGTAATTATTAGGCGGTGTCACACGCTGACCTTGTAACATTTAAACTCGGCAAAATGGGTGCTGAAATGAAGTTGTATTAATTTGTAATTAAATATTTTAAAAATGCAATAAGAGTGTAGCAATTAAAACGAATTGCAAGCTTAGCTATGCAATAATTTTGTCTTGTACCAGGTTTATTATTTTTCTGTACTGATTGTAATGGGTTGTCAAATTGGTTTTCTCGTTCGTCATAAATTTGGTGACCAAGTCAATGGGTATATAGGTAGCTCGTGTCCGATGACTTTAGCTTTTTCTTCGCAGAAGTATAGAGTGCAATACCACAAAGCAACAGCTGTGAGGCTTAGATTAGCTTACGTTCCGGTAGCCTGGAAATTAGCACAAATAATCCTAATTCGTAAACCAGCCAATAGAGTTACATCATGCAATCCAATTAGTTTACTACCAAGTATATCCAAAATTTTTGAAAGAATCTTATTAGAAAGAACGATAGAAGATGTCAACGTTGATATAATAATTCCATATCATCAATTTTAATTTCGCGCATTTCACTCAACCAAAGAGCAAACCCATCTCAACCCATCAAACCCAACTCAAATATAATCTTCCCACACCATATTACCTCCTGCTATCTAATTGATCGTTACTTCCAAACAAAATTCAATGACAAAATATCATCTTACCATAAAATTAAATCAGGACTATCCCAAAGTACTGTCCTAGGCCACTTCTGTACCTACTTTTCACTCTAAACATACATCCAATAAACTGCTATAATTACAACCAGCGGAAATTCTCAGGAGGCATGGGAAAACCTACTAAACTATTTCAACCAACTACCTGTCTGGCTAAATAACCAGATAGTGAAAGTAAACCAAACAAAATTGGCGCAAGCAACCTACAAACTACGTCAAATATCTAGGATAGATCAGAAAAAGCATATTCACGACAGAAAAATTTAACCAAAAGTTTGATCTAAAAACGCATTATCGAACCAATTGGGACATACGCTATTCAACTCTGGGGTTGTGCTAAATCATCATATATAGGAATAATTCAAAGAGGCAATCAGAAATATTAAGATCAATTTCTAATACACCATGGTACGTGAGCAATAACGCCCTATATCCAGATGCAGACATCCCTATTGTAGCAAAAAAATTAAATGATTAAGAAGCAACTACTTTGATCATCTGCGTCGCCCAAATGAAGAAGCATACCAATTAAACACCCCTACCCCCCCAAATTAAAAAGCGGCCCAAGAAACAGTAGCCAACGGATATTTTAAACAGTATGTACAAGTGAACAAAGTGTTAGCTAAAACTGGATTGTTGTTAATGGATAACAGCTCCTTTCAACATTTATAGCTTCCTACAAATAGATTGCAAATATGCAAAAATATAATTTAAAAAAAGTCGAAAATTCTTCGACGTAAAACCACCATCTGTATTTGGTGGGATTGGGAAGGTATAATTCATCATAACAATAACAACGCTATCAACGTAGGCGTGCTTTTTCACCATATTGTTAATCTAAAAAAAATGTAATTCGAAAGGTTCAGTTGAGAGGTTCGACCACACCTTTAGTATTCCCCAGACCTGTCCCCTTCAGATTATTGTGTTTTTCGAACTTTCTCCAACACGCTGTGAAATGTTCTGTTCAACAACGATGTGGAACTAAAAAGACAGCTCGATGAATTTTTCGAGTGAAGGACTTATGATTTCCACTATTAAAGTATTGACTGGCTTATTAAACACAATTACAAAACAGTTGACAATTCAATATCACTTGTACTTCTTTACTTTTAGGAACATGTAGAGCAATATCGCAGATTAACATTCCTTTCGCGATACCCCCATTTAAAGTGCTTTAGTTGAACGACCCAGAAACTCATAGAAATTCCTAGAAACTACTGCAAAACTAAAACTCCAGAAACTGCCCGATATTTTAGTATTCATCGATCGTCGAAGTGCCAGATTCAAAGCATGCCTTTGAATTCGGAACGCTTTAAGAAAAAATGCAATTTTGAACGAACTCTCCAAAAGCGGCCCGATATTTATTATTCTGCGAAAGTTTTTGAATTATGCTCCCGCTTTGTGTTCTCCCTTTCATATATTTTGGCCATGTCCTTCTACTCCCTGCCATTTTTTTTGCGAGATGTGCTATTTCGTTATCTTTAAGCTTAGCAACATTATAACAGATTATTATCGATACAATTTATTTATTACTGATGAAAGCATAAATTTAAAAGAAATGGCGCAATTTTATTTTCATCAGTACCCCAGCATTCATTTCTAAACATTTTTAAACCAAAATCGCTGCATAATAAAAAACTTGCAATTCTGATTTATCAAAAATTCAATCTTTACAGTAGAGAATAATATTCCAATCGACTATTCTGCAAAAAATAAAGTAATTCCGGTAATAACAGCTTTTAAAACAAATATATTTAATGTTATATATTTAATTATAGTTTATAATTCGAATTTTGCTAGTGACGTAATAGGATAAAAGCGTTTACTATTGGTTGCAGCTGTTTTCCGGTCCCTTTATTAGTACTTCTTTCCTTTTCTAATTTATAGGGTGTATAGCTCCTTATCCTAGTATATCACTTTTCCCTTTTTTGAAAATAATTATTTCAGAAACATTCAAAATTATTCTTATTTTTTAAAACCTATCCAATAGAAAAATTACATTTTTTGAGTTCATTTAGGCAACAGTAAGTAATATTTTCAATTTCATAATAGTCAAGAAGTTACCCATGTTGAAATAAAATTAAGAAGTTTTAGGCTTTATTATAAAAAGAAAATTCTGCAGTTAATATTGGAACATCCCATATCTACGGCAAAAAAATTTACGCAGTTGGTTACAGAAACATTAAGTACATGTATGATTTTATTCCATGTTTAATGCGCAATCTGAGAATTCCAACCATAAACGAATGAGATGAATAAAAAGAATTAATTTTCTAGGCGTTGGTGATGTTACCCAAAAAAATACTGGATCACATCTACTGGTCAGAAATGGGTATTTCAGACGCAATTTCTCATGCATAATCAATTCGTAATCGCTTTACCAGACTGTATAAAGAAATAGTAGATTATGGATTTGCTAAATCACCATACAGTCATCTTGACTTTTATGGGATGAAAACTCGCTCTGGAATACTGTCTCACAATTCCTTCACTGTCCACTTCATTTCCCATTCGTACAGAATCTAATTTTCGTTACAGGTCTATCACAAAACTTAAGTCTGAGCAGCAAAAAATAGACTATTATTAATCTTGGTGCCTTCTGTCAAGTTTTTTCCTATGTTATGAAAATAACACTTTGAGTATACTGAAACTCTTTGCAGGGCAATAAATAATAACCTTTGAATTTAGTTAAACTTCTGCCCGTAATTCCTCTTCATCAATGTTGATAGTTTATCGTCTATGAGCTTTCTTTGATACCAACGAATGGTACATATTCGTTCATAGCAACTATCCGCACCCAATACTTCATAAGTTCTCTTGACATTGCTGATGCATATAGTCCATTTGACAAATCAATAGTTCAACACTTTATATGAAACTATGTGATATAAAAACCTTCGCAAATGACTAACAAATGTTTTCATTTAGATTCATTACTGGCTGAATTTTTTTAAAAGTGAACCAAGTGATTCTCTGATTGGAGTACTCATCAAAAAAACATTAAGTGGTTTAACAAATATATCTGCCTATCTGTCTAGCAAATTTTAGTTGATGGTAGATTGAAATATTTTTGATAAGCAAAATGAAGAACACTTGAATCCAAAAAACTACAAAGATGATAAATGTTATGAAGAATATTGAGACATTAAAATGAAAAGTCATTGAGATAAAATGTCGCGAGGTGGGTAGTGTTGTGGAAAATGATTGCACTGCCCAGAATATCAGGACGTTTCTCCCTAATGGCACGATGTACCTATCTTAGCAGAAAGTCTCTGTAGTAGCTATTCTCACTGTTCTGTCATGTGGAGCGAAGTGGCACACAATCACTCCTCTCGCGTCACACGCGACAATCACCATAAAATTCATAGAAGGATTTTGATAGACCTTTTGCCTTGTTGGTGGTCCTGCATGTCGCTATTCTGCGGACTGATGTTTAAACTCTGATTTATATGCCCTGGTCCAGTGTGCTAGGTGGCCGCAGAATGTTGCACATCGCATACATTTTTGAACTTTCGTAAGAGCATGTGGTACCCACTTCGATGCAACTTTAAGCAGGTGAAGATTGAGCCGTAGAATTCTGTGGATGGTGAATTTCTCGATCCCATTTTCTCTCTTTAACTCAATCAGTGTCCATCGTCTGTCGACCTCGATCATGTGATCGATTACTGCATGTGACACTCACAGGTATTTTGCCCGTTCCCGGTCACTGATTGCTTCGCGTCCTCGCTGAAACTCTGCTACCCACCTCACGACTGTTCGATAAGGAAGAGCATTATTCCCGACAGTTTTTACCAACATCCTGAGACATTCTCTGGCATTTGATATATAAACGCTGTTCTACTCGAGTCACATCCACTGATTTAACGTTGGCGTCTGTGCAATTACAGAACGTCATAGAGCCATCTTGTGTTCTGGCTACACACTATGAATGTATGGCTTCCTCAAGACATACGGCATTTTGTGGTATAATCCCTTACCATTAAAAAATAGTTTCCATGATTTACACCTCAACCTCGCATAAATAAAATAAATAAAAGCTCAAACCAGCGCACATGATCCTTTAGCTGGGTTATAAATAAATTAAACTTTACAGTTAAAGTCATGAATCATTAATCACAGTCAAATACAATAATGAAATATCACTGAAAACCTGAAATAAAGGAAAAAAATTAAAAGACGCACAATGAGAGATATTAAAAATTAAATAATATGCAGCTAACGTGTAAAATTTCTTACTCTTTTTTCAGAACGGCATTATACACAAACACAGTTACATGAAGTTTAAAGAATATTAAGTTTCAATTTGCTTTTTCAAACTTGAATTGCCTGGAACGTAAAACGCCTACCGTTAGAGCCGCTGCTTCCGTTTCAGCTGTAAACAGCTTCTTCAAGCTATGACTCGAACTTCGTGCGATCGACCCGCTTTTAATGTGTCGAAGGTGCGATTCGTACCGTTTTATGTTCGTTTCAAAAATAAGAATCAAAAATTACATTCTAGTGCAAAAAACAAAAGCAACGGCTTTGTCACGGCCAAAGCAGACGCTGGCAGTCTATGTCCTTGCAGCTTTTCACTCTCGCAGCGCTAACGCTCTATGAGTCATTGCTATCCTCGCGCCGGATTGCAGATGGAATTAATTAAACCAATCCGCGGTTCGCCGGCCGCTTTATTTGCCGGCTGATGAAAAGGCAAGCCGGAACCGAAGCTCGCGACGGCGGAGGCTGAAAATTAGGGGAAACAGCGCGCCCGATCAAATATTCGACAAAGAGGCGACTTGTGTCTCATGTCGCTAAGTTTCTGCGACTGACAGTGATGAACTGCTGGAGTGATTTATTGACTACTGCCGCCGCAACTTTCTGACGTGTGTATTTATAACTGAAGTATGCAAAGGACATGCTTTTATTCTGTTGGATGAAGCCGCCGCTCACCTGGATCGTTAAATCACGCAATGCTTGCTATTCTTCCAGAAACAGTTTCGCTGAAAGTGGAATTATCAGGTATAAACTTAATTTTTGAACGTAGATTGCAAATCTATTCTCAACCTATCGATCTATTATAGTTCTTCAGCTATCTTCTAGAAGCCCTGAAATTGTTTCAGGTCAGCCATTATCACAACGATGCCCTGTAACGACGACGTATTAAAACTCATCATAAGTGGTACTATTGCTGAAAATAAGAATTAGTCGTTTAATTAAGTTGAAGGCCAATGGGTCCGCCACCAGAAAAATCCTCTAAAGGCTATCTGAAACTGCAACTCGAGTTATCAGGCAAATATACAATGCTATACTTGCAGTCACATATTTTCCAAGTACCTGAAAACTGACTCAAATAATAATGGTGTAGAAGCCAGGAAAGTCACATACATATCCTACATCCTATAGACCTATTAATCTTCGGCCAATCCTCCCCAAAGTCTCTAAAAACTTGCTATTCAAACAACTCCAATCAATTCTAGATGAATAAGGATTAATTCCTAAGTCTCAATTCGGATTTTGGTTAGTGACCTCAATGAGTATAATTATTGTCCCTCTGATTTTTTTAGATATATCCTAAGCTTCTGAGAAGGTTGGTATATAAGTTTATTCTACAAACTAAAAAGTATCTGCTACAGCTAATCTATCGGATAGGTACTTCTTTGTGAATTACCAAGGCAAAAAAAAGAATACCTCAAGGCAGTGTGCTAGGACCTGTCCTATACCTACTATTCACAGTCAATTTACCAACTACAAGATTAACTTTATCTGCCATCTTTGCTGATGACATAACCCTCATGGTCTCACATATCAATTCTATAGTTGATTCCCGCAATCTGAAAAAATTTTTCAATCATATCCAACAGTAGCTCAATGTTAGAAAGATCTATATGAATGAAAGTAAATCCTAATATGTTAGGAACCCTGACGACTGCTGGACAACATGCCGATTCTTCAAAATATAGAGCATCCACTTAGATCAGCGTATGACGTGAAGAATTCATATTTTCAATAAACAAAAACAGCTTAGATTTCATTTCAGAAATGTAGAAGGTCACATTAAAACCTTTCTTTATGGGAACTATTAGCATCTCCAACTTAGCTATCTGAAAATGAAATATAACATTGTAATTATAGTACTTTACAAATTGCCCACATAAACAGACTGTCCAGTCAGCGCAAAAATAACATTTGATAGCAAACTCGTCTAAATAAGTCATTTACCACGATATTGTTGAATGAAGTAGAACACCGCAAATAAATTTTGCACGAACATGTCCACAATCCCAACCTGAGTACTCGTCAGCTTGCTTGAAAAGCAAGTTTCGTGATTCTACTGTTGCTAATGTACTAAAACAGTTTAGGGGACGACAGAAAGACGACGAAAGAAAAATAGGAAGTGGAGGTGAACATGGAATGACAGATTACAAGAAGAAACAGAGAGTGTTGCAGCTTTTTAGAGACAGTCCAAAGATTTCTTTGCGAGAGGTGGCCAAGAGAGTTAAATGTTGCAGTTTTTGGGCATTAAGTAAAAGCTAGGGCCTGTCTGAAAACTTTTAAGGCTCATCGAGATGCAAAACAGTACGGGCCCATATCTATTCATATGATATTAGTACGTAGTGATGGGTGATAGGATATATTGCTTGGTCAACTTCAGTTATATTGCTGGGCTAGATAAGAAAAGTAAAAGTTCTGAAAAAATTCCTTTTCTGGCAAGCCATATGCAGTTTGAAGAGCAGAGCTTTCATCACCACTAGGTTTATCAACTCAGACATCTACTGAAAGAATTTTTGCAAAAACGTCTTTTGTCGTTTCTGCAATAGCATGATGTTAAACAGCTTTTTTGGCCAGACGTCGCAACGTGCCACTACTCCAAGGCAACGAAAGAGTGGTACGCCAATAATGGTAATATGTAACATAACAAATAAGTTCACCAAGCAGTCCAAAACTCAGAGTCATTAACTAGTAATAATCCATCGTAAAGGAAATATTGAAGAAAACAGATCCAACAGCCCAAACCATCGAAGAGTTTCGATCCAAGTGGTTTTAAGCATCACAAAAAATTCAAATGGAGTTCGTGTAAAAACTGATAGCACCAGTACATCATAAATTTCGCGCATAGGGATACCGTAATGTTCTTGCACAAAGAACTAGTATGTAGTTTAAGGCATCGCAATGTGTTTTAAGACTACATATGCAGGTCTAATAAATATATTACCAAATAGTTTGGGCAAATTGTTTCATTTTTAGGTAAAGTTAATAAAACTGTTAACACTGGTAGTGATTTGAGTAATAAACATAGTCGACCAAAGAGTATGCGTACGCCACAAAATTTGGAAATAGTATAGGAGGAAATTAAAAATTCCCCATCGAATGCTTCAAACATTTTATCGCTAAACAGTTTGGTGCTTCAACAATATGGAGCTACTCTTGCAGCACAAGCAAGTATATGGCCGTTGTTATAGATTTGTTTGCTTATATCATATTTCGTTTCGAAATTTTTTTAACTTCACCTTCACATGACATAATTATGTTAGATTTGTTGTGGATTTTCTAAAGCAATATCATCCTGCTGCCAGTGCCGTTTCAAAATAATGTATTCAAAAATAAATATGACAAAATAATGAAAATTTATTAGACAAAGTATTTCAAAATGATTTAACTCAAAATAGCGAGGATTAAATTATACCACATACTTTTATTAGATTTTTTGTGTTTATATTGTACTTGTAACAATAAATATATCAATATAAAATAGTTGGGTGTATTTTGCAGCACTGTAATTTAGTGTGCCACGTACTCATCTTGAGGATCCAGTAGTCATAATTCCAAAAATGTTCAAGTTGATGCTAGCTTATATGAGCCTCTATTTTTCCTTTTAACGTTAACAGACATTGAGAAGTTGTAGACAACCCCTTTTTATCTAAAATTATGTTGAACATACAGTGTCCGGTAGAGAGACATAACATTTTTGAGATGGATATAATATTGATGGTAAGTATGATATGCACTCATTATGACGCCATAGATAATCGAACAACGCGTCTTTGTTTAGGACACCTTTGTTGCAACTTGTCATTCGGTGTTCATCCTGTCTCGTTCAATAATACCGAAATGGCTACAACTTCGGAACGAGAGGAATTGTGAGACCTGGAACAGTTATGGGACGTTAGAACATTAAAATTATGCACTTTGACCTCTACTTTCGTCCTTATAATATCATGGTAGTTCCAAAACTGAGTATGTACGGCGGTTTACGTTTGCAGAAACGATGCTGAAAACCTTAGAAAATGATTGTATTCTGATAACTAGTGACGGAGCTCATTTTCACTTATTGAATGCTGTAAACAATAAAAATTACCACTATTGGATAATAATCCACGGAAAGTACATAAAAAACCTCAAGATAGTGAGAGAGTAAATATATAGTGCAGAATAAGCCGATTTGGCATAATTGGACCTTACTTTAACCGAGAAAACCTCACAATGTTACAAGAATGTTTAATGCCTGAATTGAGGAGACGTCGGATTGTCCTCGGTAGGGTTTGGTTTCAACAGAATGCGGCTACTTGCCATACTTCAAGATAACTCTAGGCTTTTTTAAGGGAACATTTTCCAGAGCGCCTCAATTCATTACACGGTGATGTGGAGTGGCTTTCTCAATCACCAGATCTTTCACCGTACGATTACTTCTTATAGAGCTACCTGAAACGTCAGGTTTATATTGAAAACCACAGACTCCTAAAGCTCTTTCGGAAGCTTTAACTTGAGAAGTTCTAGCATCCACGGGTTATGCTTGAAAAGTGTGTGAAAAATTTTGTTGGTCATTTTTCACACCCAAATTACATTCTTTTTTGTAGTTTATGCTTATATACATATGTAATCTTTAGAAGAAAAAAAAACATTAAATCTATGTTAGTGTTTTAAAAAACGTACCACCTCTCTGTCGGATCCCGTACTACGCCTAACTTTAAGAAAAAAAATTAACTCGTGAAAGTGGCTTAGTTACACATTCTTCACATAAATTCATTACATGCACTAGCTGTAAAGTGCTGTTTACAAAGTGGGAGAAAATTGTTTCGAAGGAAGCGAAATCAATCCGAGTTGCAGCGATTCCGGGCTGGACGTCGTCCAACGCTACTTCGCCCGCATTGGCGGCGATTGGAAAATAATACACAAATCCTGCCAAGCCAAAGCAACAAATAAGTAAACAGAAAGCCCAACGCGCGACTTGGCGCTTTTAAAATTAGTTCAGGCAGCCAAGGCCGGATTTGGGCCGCTGTTCTATTTAAGTCGTGAGGTGAATGGATAATCCGGCAAACCCTGAATATGTCGCTACCATTAAGTCCGCTGTAATTATCGTGTAACTCTCGTTTCTACAATCGGCGCCGATTAATTGCCGATTGTCGAACGTTTGGCAATTTCCTGTGCAAATTAAATGCCGCAATGTCCTCAATTTGGCGCATAATTATAAACTGCACGTGTATTTCCACACGTTGTAATGGACTGCGCTCACAGGACGAATTTTTGCTCCTGAGAAGCTTTTCAAACACAAGCCGGTAAATGTTTGTATATTTAGCTGAATTTAAATAAAGATGTAACTGCTTATCACAGACTCGCTATCAAATTAAATACGATTATCACATTCAGTAACAAGAATTCTAACAACAAACATTTATTATGATTTCTAATGTATGATATTCATCTACAATTATTTTTCTTATATCATCTCAAACAGATTTTAAATAAAATTTAAACGTTTTTATGCCTAAACTTGATGGATCATCTGTTAGGTAAAATGATAAAAAGTTTTGCAACAGTCTTCTATCTAAAAATGAATAATATAAGAATATTAAGTCACAATTCTTGATTTTCAAATAACAGTATCTTGGCTTTTTATGAAAAGGGCGACATTTCTATATTTGTGGTGTGGTTTAGTCTTAAAGAAAAATGATTTTCTAAGTCCATCTATAAGGTTGTCTCAATAGTTTTCTTCGCGATTTCTCTTTTATATGTTGATGTCGTCGTTTTCAATCGCCATTTAATTCTATCCGTACGCTTTCACATATGGAAAACCAAAGAAAGTATTTGTGGTATGTAATGTATTGTTTTAAAGAAGGCTAAAGCAAATTGCCTTAAGACAGAAATATTCCCACAAACGAGGCTTGGTTGGAAAGATTCGGAGCTGGTAATTTTAATCTAGAAGATGAAGACCGCAGCGATCACCTATTTACCACAAATATAGATATTTCATAAAGTATATGTTTCTTCTGGTAAGTTGATAAGGACCACTGGTGTTCTTTTTATCAAATTTTTCTACTTTTGACAATTTTGACATGCGTAGGATTATATAAAACATCTTAAGTATATATCTCACGACATGATATTTTGCTATTTATTCTTGATAATAAAGTGTTCCCTTGGAAGAGTTGCCCTTCCAAACCAACAATTTTTGCCGGACCCAGTGCATCTCCCTCCAAACTTACAATCTCACAAATGGTAAAGTAAGCAAGAGATATGTCTTCAAAAAAAAAAAACTGATGTGCCTTACTTTACTATTTGCAGAATTTTTAACTAAAGAGATAAACTTCAGGAGAAGATATGAAAATAAATAAAACCTTAATATACCTAAAAATATACGTATTCTATAATAAATGACAATATTTGACGTTAGTCCTCTAATAAAAATATCCAGCGCAGCTACTGTGTTTTTCTTGATATTTGTGATCACTTAGTTGGACGAGACATTTTCCCACAACGTCTCAATGGACTAAGAATTTTGCAATTTTTAATAGATACTCTGCCTTTGTTGCTTAAAAATATGCCATTGTCACTGCAACAGGCCATACGGCTAATAAATGAGTTCTAGCTTACTTAAGTGTTCACTTTTCTGATTAATGGATAGAACAAGGTGGTTTTCAGATAGATTTAAACTCTCTTCACTGTTATCTAGGGGGACATTTAAAAAGTTGTGTATGCTAAGTTAATTCCTGATGTGCACACATTTCGGCAACGTTTTATTGCAGCCTATACTAGTATAGAGTGAAAAGTTTAAACGGGTGTATCATTCCATGACTGATCTATAAAGAGTAGTTGAAACACCTAGTCAGAAATATTTAGCAAAATGTGTAACATAATGATTAAGAATAGCAAATTCATTAGAAATTAAGGACTAATGTTGATTTACACGTATGTTCATGCCTATAATATACTTCCCTTGTATATAAAAAAAGATTAACTATAATTTTTAAGGTTAAACCTTTTTCGTACCAGTTTGATTGTTGCTTTGTACAACCACATTTTTTTAGTGGGGTCGGGTCCATTACTCATAAGCTAACATATTTATCTTTTAATATTTAAGTTTATTCAGTAGTTTTTGGTTTGGTCATAAAATTTTTGTGCCATCAATTCATGTGTATTTAGTCCTTAATTGCTATTCGTTTACACTTACTAGTAGGGGCCGGTTAATTTCATTATTTTCTATTTTCTACTTTTTAACCGCTACAAGTATCTAAAACTTTAGGTTGATTAATTTTTCAATAGTTTTAACTCTGAGTTATCTGTTAAAGACGTCGATCCAGGTAGTTTTTACAAAATCTTCAAGTCGCCATGGGCAGTTATCGCACTTCAATGCAAATGTGACATGTTAAGATTTATTTTCGTTCGTTTTGATTCTTGTTTAGATTGTCTTGTACTATTCTGGAAGTCGTTATAGAACAAACATAAGAAACTAGGATATACGCCTCGCTTGCGAAAGTTGCAGTTGCAGCTTTGTAGTTGGTGGATTGGATGTAAATAGAAGATATGACATTGGCACACTACTTTAAAGATGTATGATTTCTCCGTGATCATCATCATCATCACACAACCATTGAAGCAGGGTGTAGGGCTCCCTTGAAAGTCTCCGTTCCATTCTATCCTATGCCGCTGTCCACCATTGACCTACTACTCTTTTGAGGTCGTCGCTCCACCGTGACGGGAGTCTTCCTCTGCTCCTTTTGTCGACACGGGATCTCCAGCTTGTGCAATTCAATAGGGACTAGCTTGCCTTGATACTCAACAAAAAAGTGCCTATTCGTCAGGTAAGATTTTAAAATTTCATATAGTTGGTAAAGTAAATACTTTTTTAACATATAAAACAGGCCCAAGTGCAACAATTTATCAAATGCTTCAGATATATCTATAGTTTAATATCTGTTGGCTTCTAGATCGTTGTTATTCAAGCTCTATATCCTAATTAGCGCTTTAGAATTAGCTTTTGATCTTCCAATATTGGTTTTATTCTTTTGATTAGTAACTTCGGATGGGTTTATACAATGTTGCCTTTCCAGAAGGCTTTCCTGGTTTTTGCACCCTTGTTATCTGGTTTTTTTGTTGATAACTTTCTTTACTTCTTGAAGCTTTATCGGTAAGCTCATCTCATTAAGCGATTTAAGAAAATCTATCATTATAAACAATGACTTGAGAAAGGCTTGAAGACAACGGTTAGATTGCCAGGAGCAACTTCTGCTTCTTGTTTGCTGCTATGAATTCGCTGGATGTTTGGATTTTTGATAGGTGGTAAATACATTGAAGGTTTTCATTTTCTTTACTGCTTTCTAAAACTAATAGTCAGTCGTTTTGGTAGTTCCAATTATTTGTATTGTAGTAATAGTTTCTCTAATGTTCTAGGACTCTTTTAACTACATCTGATCTAATAATTTGCGAACCCCCTTGGAAGGCATCGCTTTTCGTGTATTTTTTCTTTTATCATCAAAAAACTGTCTTTGTTGGCTAAACTTTTCGTTATTTCGATATCAAATTAGTTTTTATTGGAACATGTAAACTGATTAAATTTTCTGATTTGCTTCGGAAATATACCTACTCTGTTTTGTTATTGCACGTTCTTGCACTATGTTGCATTTAAATCTAATGTCATTACAAGAGAAGAATGTTCTAGTGCTAGGCATAATTTTAATTTAGATTGCCTAATATTTACCACCTTAATAACTCAATAATCGATTAAAATTCATAAATATACTAAATAGTAAACAAATCTGATATTTGGCCTTAAAACCGGAGATATTTTTGTATTCATTCTTTACGCAAAAAAGAACTACAAGGAAATGTGTTAATTATAACTTAATTGTTTTACTACCACATTTAAGCAAAATAATATACATTATAAAGGCACTTTTTGATCATTACCTATCTGATTTTGTAAATGGTCACAGTACAAGAGAACAAAATTTAAAATTCAGCCAACCAATTAAAAAATCCAGAGAATATGACGCCCCTTTGCATTTGTAGACTATTTCAAAATCTTTAATAATGTCATCCAAAAGCAAAGTAAAAATAATTCTGTGATAGTACAAATAAAAAATTATAAATCAAATTCATATGCTGTGAGCAAAAAAATGATATTAGGTGTATTCTCTCTCCAATTTTATGTTATGTAATCAGCAATTTTAAAGTTTATGGATGTTATCTACGAGTTATCATTACTAAAACGCATACCAAGATTTGTTGTCAAAAGACCGATTATTAAATTTTATAAAACTGGATTTGTAACAGGTGTATGCCCTCGTAGATACTACCGTTGAGCAAAATCTCGTAAGAAGATTGCAATAGGTAATCAAAGTAACGTAAATCCAAAAACATCGACTCGAAATCGTGTACATCAATTAAACATTTTAAGAAGCTCACTAGGGACCTACACCTTCATGCATACAAAATTCAACTGACACAAGAACTTAAGTTTGCTGATCATTTTCACTGTCGATAATTCGTCAATTAAAGTTAATTCTTAGTTTAGAGTTAGTCAAAAAATCAGAGATGAGGCGCACTTACAACTGGACGGGTTGGTAAACAAAAAAAATTGTCGAATTTGCAAATGTACGTTTTGACGTTGATTTTTGGCAGGTGCCGTGATGTCCTATACTTCTCAAAGATGATGTTGAAAATGAAATAAATATTGCCTATTTTTAGCACAAACTGAGAAATATAGATCTGAAACAAGCGTGGTTTCAACAGAACGGCGCCGCCTGTCATACATTTCAAGCAACAGTCGATTTACTGCACCAACAATGTTCTGGTCGCGTAATTTTACAAAATGCCATTAACAGGACAGCAAAATTTTATGATAAAATTGATTGAAATAGATGGGAAGAAATTATAAGCGAAAAATTTTTGAAATAAACCAAGATTTCCAGCCGAAGTCCAAAGTGGCCATTTGCCATACATAATTTTCCATATTTAATCAGAGACTGTGTACTTTAACACGCAATAAAAATCTAATCCTCAGATCAATCGTTTTATTTAAATTTTAAATTCGACTTCCATTTTGGGACACCGATTGTATGGTAAATATATCATGCAGTTTTAGGCGACTGTAAAGAAACAGTAGCTATATGGGGCATAGAAAATTTCAAATTTAAGATTTACGACAACACAATTTTAATTGCCAATGGTGAAAAATAAATTGCAGATTTCTCGCAAATTATTAACAATTAATACGGTCTATAAACTATTAAAAACTAAAGTTATATTCCTAGATCGCTCTAATAACACTGGTAACATTAGCTATTGGAAAATAAATTTCGTCGCCGAGTACAGGTTGAAAATTAAGATAAGAATCTCCCTAGTGATAGACCATATGTTTATAAGACAAGCATCTTTCTGGAAACGAGCTCGTTTTCCATAACAAAAAAAAGGATAAGCATCCTTGGATCGCCTTCTAAAGTAAAATTTTCTCTCTAAAATCCGAGATTATTAAGGAGACGTAATGCAAAATTGCTCGGTGTCTCGTTTTTGATCAGGATGACAGTGATAGCTTTTTTGCCATCGTATTTTAAAAGTAACTGGCAACTAGCACCCGGAGGTCGTCCTGCTGGCTGCAGGGCGAATTTGGACCTACCTCAACATACTAGAACTTATCACAACGTAAGACTATCACTTACGCCAAATTGTGAAGCGTTCCTAATCTCCTTTGTGTTAAGATTTTTTAATATGTAATATAAAGTTCTATCTGAAAATTAAAGTCTCTAAATTTTGTATTTTCAGATTATATTTCATCGTCCATTAGAAGGTAATCAAATGTTTTTCTCAAGTTTCTGTTCCTTTTTAAATTTCATTCCTGATTTTCTTATATAAGCAAGCTACGATAAATTGGATTTTTTACCACAACTGGATATATGTAGTCATAACATAATAGCAGAAGTTTGTATTTTCGCGAGTAAATGTAGAGCAGAGCACACGATCTGTTATGGCCTGTATGTATCTGCCAATGAGCAGATTTCTATATATTTTATAACTACCCACGACGGAAATCTAGAAGTAAATAAGTATGTAAATAAGCAAGGCAGTGCAAGGAAGAAAACTTAAAATGAAACGTGATTATTGTTAAATAAGATGATACAGAGATGGAGAGAATACGAGGATGATATGAGAGACGAAAATTCAGATCCTGTACATGCAGATAATAAACAAGAAGAGCACAGACACATAGCAACCATAGAAAATGGTCGAAGGCTCAATGGAAAATTAATGAACAATGAAAGTGCTGGTAGTACATAGTTCACAAATTGATAGCCATTATTTTAGTTCGCATATACCCTTACGGGACGTACCAAAACGGTAGTTCCAACATTTTTATAATAATTTAAAGCTTCCCCAGTACGACTTCAGTTTTGGATATGGTCGAAAATGGATTTACTTCACATCAAGGTTTTTGTAATACGCCCAGTGATTTTTAAATACTGGATCTAGCCTTTTCATAGGCGCCCATACCATTCACCTCAAAAGTTACTTTTTACCTTTTTGATTGTCGCGTTTACACTGTTTTTGGTGAAAAGAGCGCTTACTGGTATTTTTTTGGAAATTATATTAAAAATATTTGTAATTCTCCTTCTCTAGAACGCTTTTTACAATAGACAATTAAAAGAACATGAGACAAAATAGAGAAAACAAGAAAAAGTGATATTATAATTTGAACAAAACATTAGGAGAAAGACAGAATAAAAGGTTGGGTTTTTCCTCATCTTTACGTATTATTGAAGAGGTCTTTCAGACCTGTAATTGTAATGGTATTGTGTTAAGGCGACTCAGCACTTCTCCAAGATTGGTTGAATTTCACTTTCAGTGTTTGGTAGCCAGTTTAGACAAAAATTCAAAACGTGCATGAAAATTAGGAAAGTTTTATTTTGTAATAATAGTGAGACTACGCTCCGCGTAGGGACAAGACAGAGATAAGCCTCTCCTATGTTCATCCTCATCGCTTGATCGAAGTGAACGCAAATACTCAATTATTTTAGTGGCTCAGTAGGCCACTTGCTAGGCATCCGAGCCCGGAATGGAACCTGGGTCCGTCCGCACCGCACCTACGCGTCTCAATCACGCGACCACACTGATAATAAATCTTTAACACTTTTTTGATCTTCGCGATCAAATAAATGATAAAGAAATAATTCTTCAAAACGTTGCTACCTGATTATTAGAATGATTATAAAACAAATCTTCAACTGCCAAAAATTCGCACACCTCTCATAGAGGAATATCAAGAAAAAACAAAAAGCTACTTTAATTATCTTAAACCAACTTGAGTGTACTTTTTCAGTAATTTTTTTTTTATTACAGCAATGCTCAGCAATAACTACAAATTCTCCATTGGGGTGCTTTCTTCAAAAAAAAAAAAAAAAACTGTCATGTTTATTTCTCAATTGCTTTTCTAAAGTCGGGAGCAATTACAATTGCACCAATCAAATATTTCGCCGGCTTCCACATTTAGCTTTTATCTTTTCAGACCCAATTTGAAACCAAATTTTATATTCACAATTCGCAAATAAAAAATCTCTCTCAAAGGATTTTTTTAATGTTCTTAATAACAGAAAGTATTTGATCAAATGTTGCATTAAGCAAGTTTAATCGGGCTGTGGTAACATTCGCAAAACGCTGGCGAGCTTTCGCCCCGATGGCCGGCAGCCTCCCTACATGCGTAGAATGGGACCCGCGACATTACGGGCGCACTTGGCCTAACGCGCCACGGGCATTTGGAGCTTTTAAGCGCGATATCCGAGAGCGCTTTACACGGCGCTTTTATTGTTTTTGTAGCGACGCAAATTGTTTGTGCAGGATACACGAGCGCGTCGCGGATCAGGAGCGTCCTTAGCATCGGGCTCTCCTTTTTACGACGCAGAGGACGGCGCAATAAAGCTGCCGTTTGAAAGGAACGGGAGACAATGCATTTGTTCCGCTTCGGGATTAGAACAATGGCAGCGGCCCGGCGCACTGAAACGGCCCTTTATCTTATCGGCGCAATTTATTGATATGCGCGGGGATAAATCCGATGACGAATCGTAAGGGACGGGAGTGGCGCCGATCAAACAAACCGGCAAATCTGCATCGCACAGTGCGGCCCCGGGGGCAGATTTGTAGACTTTGCTTGCGGCACTGTAAAATTAATTTTTATTCTCCGGACGAATTAAGAGAGCGAAACGGGAGCAAATGTAATTACACTTCCTTCTTCTGGTTACATTTTCCGCAGATCCTAAACGGAATACGAAACGCTCATCGGCTTGAAAATATAAGGGCGCTTTCCAAATATAGATTTTGGTTAACATAATAATTAATTTTTCATCTTTTCGGTTTCTCTTTTCTTATAATTTTCAAATGTAAGGGCCAAGAAATATTTTCGCCTAATCTAAGGAGTGTTCTAATGAAGCCGAATTAAAATTACACCATTATATTGTTAAGTTGGAAACACTCTTCTTGTAAGTTTTGTCAGTTTTTATTTATCTATTTTTTTTTGTAAGAACTTCGTAAAAAAATAATGAATGTGACAAGAAGATTGCTCGGAAGCTTCGTATGATGAGACAACAGTTCATAAGCTGATCAAAAATTGGAGACCTCAAACATTAAGACGTCCTAGCTGGTCTCTTCACATCGCCATTGTGCATGACATCATTACTTTAGGTTCAATAAAATAAATTCGACGTCTTTTACAACATATGATATTTCAAGAGCTTTAACGAATTTTGACTTGAGCGACTTTCTTCACAAGCAAAACTGTCGCATTTGCCAAAGAAAATCTCCGATTGATGAAGTAGTGGAGTGATCAGAATGGAGAAGGTTACCATAATATTATTACAAATTTTAAATAATACAGATACTAAAACCTTATAGATCCAACAGGATGGCGCTACCTGTCATATTTTATCGGTTGAGTCATGTGACTTAATATATAGATATTAATGACGAACTTCATTAAAGAATAATTAGATGCAAAGCAAGTCATGGGGGAAATAGTTAATGGCAACATAAATTATGATGCTGTTCTTGCTTGATCGTCGAGCGTAGACAAAGACTTTATTGTACTCTATGGGCGACGTAAAAAATAATAGCAGCATGGAGGACATCCATCATCTAAACGAAGGATTAGCTAAAGTTTCAACTATACCAGTTATAGAAAACAAAAGAAACGATTGAATTCGCACCACAACAAAAATCCCAGAAATAAACAATAATGATATAAACAAATACCAGAGAGCAGTCGTTTCCTGTTTCTTTGGTAGAATTGTAGCAGATTGATCGATTGAAAACTCAACAAAAAACGCAAGCTAATAAATTGAGTACAAAGCAAAGTATTTGGTAACTAAAACAAACTTAAAGTAACGATCTGGAGAAAATTGGAGAACAAATCCGGGCAAAAGCAAACAAGTATAAAATAGATGATAATAAAAATAAAAGTAGTGTAAGATAGAGTACAAAAGAAAAATTTTGTGCAGAATAAATTGTGCATATACTTCATTCAACTAGTAAATAATCAAATAAGTAAGGTAAAACCAACAAATAATATACGGTTGTCCAACAGAAAGTAAAGCCAATTTTAAAATTGTGCAGTAAAAACAAAGAGAAGTGGCGTAATACTAGCTAACCGTACGCAGCATTCTATGGTTGAGTCATATAGCAGAAAGCAACGAGGGTAGTTATTATACCAATAAAGAACAACGCGTCGTAGTGCGTTTTATGTTGGTACAGTATGAAACACATACCATGCATTAACAAAAAAGCACTTTAAACATGATAGAGAAAGTATAAGGAGTGAAAACCGATTTGATTTAAAGGAGACACAGCGCGGATACAATTTCAGCTCGGTTGGTGAGATTCGTAACCAATCACAAAGGTTCTTTTTTGAAGGGACCAAAAAACTCATTAAATATTACCTGAAGTGCAGAGAAACTATGTCGAAAAGTGACATATTATTTATTTTCCTTTCATCATGAAAATGAAAATTGCCTTTCATTTCTGATTTACCTACGAATTTACATTGCACAGCCTTTCAGTTTAAATTTTGTTTGTGCATTACAGACATTAAATAAAAAACCGCACAACGCAAAACGAAACAAAAATTCACACATAATAAAATACAGGTAAGATGAGCCATATAAGTATTCCTATAACGATTATATCAAAACTGCGCAGACTTTTCATGGTATCATCCTATTACGAATACAGAAACTTTTAATCTTATAATGTATTACTCTTTTCTCCGGAGTGTTTCAGTTGGCTTCATCGAATAAGAAATTTTGGATGCCGTTCAATTCACCAGAGCTTAAATGCATCTTTTCTTCCTGGCTAGCTAGCCTGGGAGCTGTGAACGATTTCAAATTTTCGAAGAATGTTTATCAATTGTATATTCTTCTTCTTGGAGTGTCTATCCGTTCCAAATGTCCGAAACTAATCTATCATTACTTTATTTACTATGTCATGAAAAAGACCAATTGGTGGTGTGAAGAACCATGTCCCGAGATGATTTTCCAAGAAATGCTTTTACAACTGTTTTCACGTCTTATATGTTATCTTTAAATGGAATAATAAACGCGAAATATATTCAAAAACTCCCACATGACTCTTCATTCACTTATGCGTGGATGATGTTGATTGTTGCCATACCACGCGCTGCTGGAGCTATGTACTAGGTGTTTTCAATTATTTTCAAGTGAGTTCCTTTAAAAAATGCGATCATAAAATGTTTTTTGTTATTTGACACTGTATAAATTATGCTTGTCGGTATCAGAATTCACAATCAAGCCCCAAATACTTTCGTTGCAGATTTATAAGTCGAACATAAAACAATTTAGATTATTTTATCTTAACAAAGGTATGGTTGGTATTTTCAGTTTAATCTGAAGTAAAGCTACATTTAGAGCACTTTACAAAATACCTCATCAGAGTAGAAGTTGAGTTGCAACACAGATCCTACTCGCAAAATTTATGTACTTAGATTTTTTCTTTCTTTCAATTACATCTGAACAATATCCATTTATGGTATGCATCTTAGAACCTTACCTATTACCAGAACCTCAATAAAAGTATATTGGATACCTTATTACTGAAGTACCGACCACTGTACAAAATCTTAAAAAAATCTGTTTACACCAACTAAATATTAGTTATTATTTAGTTTTAATATTTAACAGTTTCATTATTGATTTTAATTTAGTTTAATATATGCAGAGAGTCTATACAAATTTATAAATAAGAATAATTTTAATCTTAGACTGCCGCTCTTAGCACTGCCCTGCCATAAAAAATCTAGGTCAGCCCTTGACATCAGCAGACGAGAAGTGTTTAGCTTCAATAAGCCAAAATGACGTCAGCAACAAGCCGGTTGATATGAGCAGTAGTTTTTTACTATTACTCTTTCCACAGGCTATTGTGTACCCTTCAGAAGATACTTGAGGATAAAACACCAAGAATTTCACCGGACACTATCTAAGAGCTAGTCAATAGTCAACACGATGTATCCTATGGAGGAGCATAATGCTATTTCTAATAAAAATTATGATAAACTGCCTGAAGTTCGGTTTACAAAGATCGTCTTACTAAGTTTATGATTGTTACAGATTGTATGTAAGCGCACAAACAAAATAATGCGGCCATCATGGGTCCTTCAGCGGGAGTACAAGCTGATGCTTCATCAACGTCTAGACAGAGTAGCAAATGTAATGCTGATGACATTTCTGAGACAGTCAAAAGGTCAAAAACTGTGTAGTAATGCGATCCATCAATAATAAAGGTAAACTAAATTGTGTCGCGTTTTTCATTTTCATCTGTTGCACCTCTTACTAAGTTGTGTTGCATAAGGATGCAATAGCTCGACGAAATTGTCATGCCAAAACATCGTATATAAAATTGGGAGCTGGAAACTACATGAAAGCCCTTTCATCTAACTTACGGGGGTCTCTATCATTCTAGAGTCAAGAGAGCAAGTACAACTCTTTTCTGGGCTCAACAACATTGCAGAAGAAAACAAGAATCAAAGTCAAGGTTACACACACTATCCAAGATTAAGAAAACTTGGTGCAAGTTGAAGTTCCTAACTATAAAATCACCTTCTAATCTACTGCTACCAATATCATATACAGGAACAAAATGTTATTATAATGCAAAATAACAACTGGTAACGTATGAAATAAGCGCAACTATTCTTCACAGTTTGTTTACAAGCCCAAGAAAATTATGGCACTAAATGAAATTAATTGACACATAAACATTCCGATAAGATAAGGGTAATGGTAAACAGAAAAGCAATTAGATAAGTAAAGAGAACGGCGATGAACATATGAATTTCGATCAGCAGCGACTAGGTCTGAATTTGTTCATCTCTGCAAAAGCTTACCATTCTGCGCGGGTAAGTGAAACAGTACAGGCCGGTATTCGTAGATACCGCTAGAATTTCTGTTCACACACGACAGCGAACACATCACTTAGCAGTCATACAAATCGTCGACCGCTCGCGCGCACAGCTCACGGACAACTAAAATTGAAATCGATGTTTTAAGACATTCTGGGAATACTTCGATGATTCAGTTATGTTGCAATTTGATAACAATTTACAGATATCGCCGTGAAAGCAAAGCCGGGCGGGCCCCTCACTGCAGCGCAAGAGTCGGACTTGTACGCGGCGCTGATAAGAGCGGCGCGGAATGCAGGATAGTTTATCACGGTGGAATTTGCTGGTTCTTTTATCAGGTGTCCATGTTAACGGCTACGCCGATAATGAGCGCGTATCTTCTACGAACTGCAGCTACGTGGAGATACCCGGAGGTACCCAAAGTTAAACGCATGAATGCAGATACCTTAGAAATCCGTGACCTGTTTTATTTTCTACTTTATAACCCATTGATTAAAAATACATATTTATTCAAATCCACCTGGAGGTGGTTTTATAAATTTAATTTTAATTTTCAAAGTAAATTCAACCTTTATAGTAACTTGACTTTTTGAGAATTAGGGTCTACTTTAGCAGTGGGTAATCTACAAAAAGATAATAATGGAATTCACTATCTCAATTAAATCGTTTTCTAATACCCGCTTCATCAGAAACAATTGATCAAAATATAAGTCAAGTTAAAACCTTAGATAAACAAGTTAACAATTAAAGTGCGAAAAAAAAAAAATTGCACCAATCTTCTTCCATAACGTCACAACCGTTAACTGCAAAGAGATTATCAATCAACTAAAGAACAATTATCTTAAAATAAATTTCATTGCAATTGAAGATTACTTTTAAATGAATAACCATATACAGCCCCATACGTTCCAAAATTCAAACGATAAACCACTATCAGTTATTATAAAATGCTTACCAGTATCTCTAAGCAACGAAGCAGAAGGATAGCTAAAGCAATCAAGTATAATTGTTGTTCGCCTTACTCGTCTTCTTGTTAGAAATAAGCAACGAAGTCTGTACTGTCATTTTCGTAATCGCTGAAAAGTTTAGTTCAATGCATAAATATCGAAATTATGGTCAGACCAAAAATTATTGTGCTGTGAAATCTTAATTTTTGAAGTGTAAGGAAAGTCATCCACAGGACAATACTTAAAAAAAAACTGCAAGATCAACCGTTCTGCGTTAACTAGAAAGAAGATCATCACCAGCAACGAGCGCTGCTGAAAAGAGCTAAGTAATTCGCCCAACAACCTTTCCATCAGACTGGTAAGAGCTGTTCACAAGAAGTCTCACAAAATAGAACTCTTACAAATGAACCGATTGCTACTTCACCTACTGCCGCCTTCCTTGGTCATATTAGCTTATAACTACAATTTTAAATAAATAATCCTATATAGTCAACAATGTTCTATCCAATGTTCTCAATATCAAATAGTATCCCCAATACACTACAAAATCTCACGCTACCAAATTTTAATACTGATGGAGTTAAATTGCAAGAATGGTAACTAGAAGCATTCCCAAAAAGTGACTAGAAAAACCAAATATTCCACTTGCTTTTATCCTTCACCTTGTCAGAGAGCAAAATAGAGCGTAAAGAGTGGCAACAAGAGAACGAAGAAATTTTCTAGATAATATGACTCACCGCATTAAAAAATTTGATAACTAAAGAATTAATAACTGTACAGAATACATAAAAAATCTAGAACCAAATGGCTTAGCCATTTAAAAAGCCATCATACCTGGTGTGGCGGCCTTTTCGCCCTTGAACCGCTTTATATCGCGGCGGCATGCGGGCCTTTGATATCTGCTGCTACGTTTTGCCATCGCACACAAAACGGCATATGGGCTTTTGCTCAGCCAACAAGTCTGCATACGGCGTCGGCGGCACCTTTTGATATGAAAGGTGCTGTCGAATGAAAATTGCCCGCAAAAGACCTACCCCCAAGCCAGGCGCGAAGCCCGGCAACATAAGCATTCCGCAGCGCGGCCAATTCGGTCGTGTCTTAACACCCCGCAAATAAGCACTCCGCAGCGCCGCCAGTTCGGTCGTGTCTTATCAACCCGCATATTCGGTCGTGTGTTTTTAATACCCCGCAACATACAAGAAGACAGCGCAGCAAGGTGGCCACCGTGGAACCATCGCCGACGAAGCCGAAGCCGATTCAGGTGAGCGATTTGGCAATACTCGTTGGTTGATATCGGTAGCCGCCCCCATCCGCTTTCGCGACGGCCGTTTAAGGGACGATTTGGGCCTTATCGGTTGACGTTCCAATACGGGCCGTACTACGTATCCCACACCGCACCACGAGAGCGGCTATTTACACGCCTGCCTCTCCAATACCAATAGGCGATAACAATCACTATTGTAGTGATGAAAGCAGAAAAACCAAATGCGTCGTTCATAGAACAATTTTCAATACTATCGTCACTTATAACAAATAAGTAATGATTTCAACTTTTCAGTAACAATTAGCAAACTCGTAGCGTATACAAATCTCATTAAAAAAAAGCTTCAGAGCATGATCTTATTCCTATGATAATCAAAAACTTACCAAAGAAAGCCGAGTCGGAGACTGAGTCATTTTATATTAAAATGAAAGCTCATATTTGTAAATGATTCCCAAACAAGATTAAAATGCTAAAGATTGCAACCACCATCCCCCGATTAGCCTACTTACGATAATCAGCCACCGGCTAAAAATATCGTCATAAGCTAGCAATATTATTTCTCGCACTCAATTTGACTTGAAAAAGTTCAACTGTTCGCCAATCACAACAAACCCCGATATTTTGGTAGAGGTTTTGAACATAACCAATTTACTACCATGGCATTACTGAATATTAAAATGCTTTTTACAAGATGTGGATCAAAGGTCTCATATATAAATCATTACACATTAATATCCCAAGCATAAAGGGTCCATTATTCTCAGTTTAGAAAATCCTCTACGGGTATCTTTGCTGGGGTTCCTCAAGGAAGCATACATAATCCGACGCTGTTTAATATATACATTAATGACATAGCTCGGCAAAATATCTGCGAAATTGGTACTTACTGCACCACAACAGTATTTAAACAAGTCCAACGCTCGTTGTATATCTTAAATAAATAAAATAAAATGGAGAATAACTGTCAACTACTGAGTAGCTAGTTTGAGGTCCCACCTCAGCCAACAGCACGAAAAAATGCAGATCTTCCAGAATAAAGAGCTTTGAATTGCTGTCGATGTTCCATGGTTAACCATAAACCACATAATGAGTTAACAATTCCAACATTCAATCGGTTCGCAAAGCATCAAAAACTTTCTTAAAAAAAAGAAGATCCATACAAAATTAAAAAGACAGTTCACTTATACTTTACAGTGATGTTCACTATTGTCAAGGTAATTTATTTCTATATACATCAAAATTACGTATCACAATATGTGTGGTCGATCTAGTTTATTCTTTAATATAGAAGACAAATGTAATAGAGCTATAGTTTTGACGATCATAGAACTTAATTTTTGTTTACACAAAATTATGTTATGTGCTTCCTGTATTGTTGAACCAAAAGCATGTTACAAGTGCTGTTTTTTCAATTCTCAAATGTTACACCAAAGACAACTATTCGACAATTTTCATATCAAGATCATCAGCTCAAAACTCAATATTTCAAATTCAAGTTCCAAAATGTATGACCCAAAATTCGTTATTTTGAAATAAGTTAGTTTTTCAAATATACAAAGTGAATAAACTATAAGGTTAAACTTCAGAAGATAATTCCTGACAGGAAAAGGAATGAGAACGTTAACAATAATTGCATGTCGAAAATGGATGTGCGCCCATTGGTAGATGGTTCTTCATCTTAGTCATGCTAGCCCCATAAGAAGTATACTTATCTCAGTTACGGTGTGTTTATATGCTTCTTTTCACTTGCAGATATGCTTATAAATGGACGTGTTATAAAGTACTGTTAAAATGACCCGCTACTTCCTATCGGGAACAAGTAGAGATTATTCACACGTATGAATTTACCAAGAAATTTACCACCACAGATAGCAACCGAATCACAATCACATAACTTTTGCAGCAAAGTTTTGTCATTTATTTAAAATGAGGTTTTTTATAATATTAAGGTTGACCTCAATATAAGTTCCTGGCAAGTGGTCTTCCAGCATGGTGCTAAGTGACTAAATTACGATCACTCACAACATGGGCAGGGAGTATGACAAGTGGACTTTTCTCAAGTAAAAAGTTTTGTGTTTGAGGATTTCTGTCATCACTCCTATTTGCAGATGAAAAGACCTTTGGCAGAAGAAACATCTACCTATACAACAACCATTTGTGAACTAGACGTAATTCCCACGGAATGGCTAAACTTCAATACCAGCATCGGTTTAAAATCAATGTTTGGGCTAGTATTATTGGTAACCATCTAGTACGACCATTCGTTCTTCCACAACGCTTCAAAGACCTGTTACATCTTCAATTTCTGAAGAATACTCTGCCTTTAGTACTTGAAGATGTTTCGTTGACAATATGACAGGAATTGATGTAATAATTCAGTATTACGGACTCATTGTGCATTTAACATATAGAATCTGTCGCCCTAGTATCGAGCTATATAATACAAAAGTTATTAACATTGGTTCCAGTACAAATCTTGTATGTCGCTATGGATTTTTTGTTCCATCACCTTCTCAACTTTGCCTTTGTGGTTAACATTCGCTCTATATAAGAGATAGTGTTGTTTCTAAAATAGTTCAACTAAAGTAAGATCACTCTAAACTGTATTGCATTCAAAATTTAAATATAGGAACCACAGTTTCAAATATTAATCAAGACAAATGTAAAAGAAAATATTTTTATCTTTATGTACTCTATATACATATAATCATAGTGGTCGAAATAGTTGAGGTGCGGATTGCAATGCGGACGTACCCGGGTTCAATTCTCATGGCTGATGGCTGACGGGTGGCCTACTCAGGCACTATGAATAATTCACTCGAATGGCGGTGGCTTAAAGGGCGGTACTTGCCACATCACCCCGCATCAGAGATGGTACGCGACGACCGGGCAGTAAAGTCGACCACATGAGAGACTTAACCTCTCAGTCCGCAGGCCATGCTTCCACACACTTTTATCTCTATTGCATCTGTTGGAAGTCAGTATGATCTTATTTTGCTTCAGTTCCATTAATAGTCTCTTCACAACTTTTTCACTTTATCGGTTGCTGTCAATTTTTTAAATCCATTTTATTCTTCTAACACTTTTAAAAGAGACCACATAAATATTTGTGTTATTTAGTTTCTTGGGTGCATTGATAAAGTTTAACTCAACTAAAAGTTTTGTTTCTGTTTATATTTTAATAACATCCACGGTAATATTCTGAGTCATTTTCTATCGGCAAAGTCAATGATAAACTAAAAAATCTTAACGTGTGTTAGTAATAATGAACTAAAAATAACAGATAATCCAAACTGAACATCGCATTTAAACTTCGTGCCTTTTTTTGATATCTTGAAAAACATCACCTAGAATACAAATATGGAAAGGTTATGAAGGTATAGTACAAAATCTCCTTTTTTGGTTGAAACAGTGCAAAAATAGATTACAAAATTGATTTAAAGACCTACACCTTCATGCGTTCGAAATTCAACTGGTGCAAGATTCATTCTCATTGTTGACATTTGTCAATTAGTTTTTAGAGTATCATGAATTGGATTTTCAGTCTAAAAATTTTCTTTGCCGATTTTTAACTAAACGGCTCTGTGAACAAACAACACTGTGGCATGCGGGAGTCGGAAAATCCTCGTGTAACTCATGTAAAACAAATTCACTCCTAACGTGTCACTGCTTGGTGTGGAGTTTGAACGGGTGGAGCGATCGACCCATACTTTTCCAAAGATGAAGGTAGAAATTCTGTAACTGTGAATTGTGAATGATCACAAAGTTTTTTTGGTACCAACAAGTCAACAGGGATCTGGAAAAATGTGGGTCCAGCAAGACTAATCAACTAACCAGTAAGATCTTGTAATTTAACAACGTGCAATTGTAAAATTTTGTGAAAAGAGTCAAAATTTGCACCCCAAGCTGTTTTTCCGATATAATTTTTCACATTTAAATGAAAATTGCGTATTTTAGTACTCAAAAAACCCCAATCAGAAAATACACATTGTTTTATTTAAAATTTAAAGGTAGAATTCAATTTAGGCCACCCTTTATCAGTCCTCAGTTTCTTCTAATCCCATTTATGCAATTTTCCTCGGCTAAAATTTACACCAGGTGGACGAATTACAATTCCAAACTCCCCGCCCAGCAAAGCGCGAAGGCGCCCCTCGAATTGTTTCGCGAAGCGTCTGATCGATGTCCTTTATTGGTAATCTTTTTGTGCTCCCCATTCTCGGCGTTCGCGGTGTAATCATGGTATCGCGCCAAGAAAGCATTTAAAGTAGATAACAATAGCTCGTGGAGTCTTCTATCTGCGGTAATCACTGAAAAGAGGAAGTCTTCCGAAATTTTATTGCTGAACGAATTTGGATAATGCGCGGGGCCGCTCTGTGTCTTTAAACCGGAATCGAACGACATCCAGACTGCTTCGCCGGTTCTTTTAACTGTAGGACTTTGCTATTTGGATGACGATGCGGCGTTATGAAGTACAGATTACAATTAGATAGGTCACTACACGTTTATTTGTTGCTAACTGTGCGAAAATAACCTCTACAATATTGCCCTAATATAAATCCCTGCAGATTCTTGAGCACCTTTATAATTTTTTTAAGAAATTACGATTTATGGAATTTCATCAGTAATTTAAGAATTAAAATTCTTTATAGATAAATAGATAATAATAATAAGTACATTAGGCCCATAGCATCTTCTTCAAATTAAAAAGTCTAGACCAACAATTTTTAACGCAAACAAGCGCGAATGTGGCCAAGCAGACTGAGCTACATTTAATCCTGACTTCCAAATGTCTGCTGGGTGGCCTACTCAGTCACTAAAAGTGTTCGAGTACCTACGCTAACTTCGACCATATGAGAGCCTTAACCTTTCAACTTCAAGGCCATGTCTCTGCGAGAGACATTAGAGCTTCGGTATTATTACGTATCACGCAAGGTCGAGCCAGTTTGAAATTAACAAGAACAGGATATAATGTAGAAAAAATTATTCTAAATCAAAGATGTAATTAAAAAACAATGAAGTATAGAGTTTAGATATAATCTGTCCTAATCACAAGGGAAATACAGGATGTCATAAACTGATAAACCTAAAAAAACAATTTTTAAATGTCCGACACAGCAAATGTCGATATAGTTTTTTAGAAACGTTATTCTTAAATAAATTATCAGACTTTATTAAATTCGTGTTTTATCTGCTGTAGATGAACCACTTAAAGTGTACTAAAATAATCAGAAGCAATTAAATTTAATAAATCAGAAAGTTCTTGTTCGCAAGGTAAATTAATTAAGGGTACGATTTCAGTTCAGCTATGCTTTATTACTTTTCAAGAACAATAACGAATAGAAGTTGCTGTATAAATATTTGCACCTGTAAATGTATCTAAACGAGTTGAAGTTGTTTGGTTTTGCATCGTCTTGCCAAAAACAACATCAATTGTAATTTGGAAGATAAACACTTCAGGAAAACAGACTTTGAATAACACAAATTGAGCAATGCACCCAATAAAAACATCACTTTCGCCCAACTCGAAGCGTCTTTATTACTTTAAGAGACAACCTTGACTTTTTAATTTTTATATTTACAAAAAATGAAAACGAAAGTACGCTAGAAGGTTAAATTAATCTAGTTTCGCATTTTCGCAAAAAGTAAAAAGTCACTCAACAATTTTGGAGTACAAGATGTATAAAAAGATGAACTACTCCTATAGAAAATAAAAAACAATATAAAGAATGTAGAGAATCGCAAAAGTATAAATAAAAAGTAATCTACTCTACTCTACTTTCAAATTAAACAAACATAGAAGTATTTCGCTTACGTCAAATTTCTTTATTTAAAAAATATAATACATATCAAGCCCGGTTATAGTGGAAATTCGGTTATTACGAATAAAATAATTGGCTCGGTTAAGAGATTTTTGAACTGCAAAAATAGCACAGCAAGCAAGAGCTAAAGGAATGGAATGGAAAGATCTAGAGGAGGGAGGCATGAGGAAAATAGCGTTGCCGATGGAAAAGTAGAGGTACTAATAATAGAATCAAAAAGTTTTAATAGAATTCCTAAAATATGACGTCTACCAAGCGTGAACAAAATTGATCTTGTGAAAAAAGCTGACCAATCGGGAAATCATCGAGAAAGTGTCGAAAGAGCCTGACGTGTCAGAAGATTAAGAAACTGACAACTAATTAATAAACCAAACTATCAACTTTCAAATTGGTTACAGCCAAGTTATAGTGCATATTCAGCAACGGTCACGCATTTTTGAAATTTGGCATTCTAGATTAAGAGGACACATATTGGTTAGAACATTTCATAACTGTTTGTAACATGCGGTGCTTTTAGATAATTATACTGTTCCCCATTGCACAAAAACACATATTTATTTCCAAAACAGAGTATTAAAGAAAAAACCAATAGAGTAAAAATGTGATGACTATAAAGAAGATAAGAGCAAATACAAGCCAAAGTTTAATTCAAATAAAAGTCTATGAAAGAAGACAAAGAGTTACGAAGCGTTTTGATTTATCTTTTCCTCTTCTAGATGGTAAGATACAAATTTCATCGACAAAAAAACCCAAAAAATTTTAACACTTGTATGCCACTTCTGATATGTTTGTTGTATTTGTATGCTTCCTCTCAGCGAAAACCTATTTTTCTATATATTTCACTGTTACAAATGACGGCCCGTAGACGGTCGCTAGAAGGACTCGTAGTGATAGATAAATGTCACGCACTTTCTGTCATACCCATAGCTAACTGTGATATCCTAAAAATATATGGTCTAACGCTCCTCTTGCAGTGATTGCAGACTGACTACTGGTCTAGCAACAGCTCTTTACTACTATAATGTATGGATATATCACAACCATATCGATAATGCGTTTTAAATAAAGGCACTATAGCTAGAAAGATTAATAACATTTTTATATCAAATACAATACTGTTATAACCTCTTGGGTGGCTGAAAATATAATTTTCGAAGTTGGCCCAAGAGTTTCTTTCACATCCTCTACTTTTTGTACAAATATGCAGCCTTATTTCTTAGACCTTTAATCGTTTCCCAATTATCCTAATGTTTAATTCGTATTGTCTTTAATTACGACAAAATGAAAGAAACACTTACATGTTTAAGAAGACAAAAATGCTAGCGATACTGCAAAAGAAGTTAGTATAGTTTATAGACGTAGAGCAACTCAATTTAGAGGGGTTTGGAATAGATAATTTTAATCTAGAAGACTGCAGCGATGGCTTATCTACTACAGATGAGAAGCCTTAATAATCACTGCCCATGAATTGAAAGATGACTTAAGCATTTTTCGAACATTAGTACACAATCATTTCATAAAGCTCCTCCCTGAAGCATAAGTTTCACATCAGTTGACAGACAGTAATCCCCGTGATTTACTTCTTTAATGAAACGAGAAAGAACCATTTTCAAAGAATGTGTATATGGGGATGTCACTTGGAACCTCTATGTGAATATTAATTGGAAACACTCTTGGTGCACCGATAAGAAGCATTTAATGATAGTAATAACGCTCGCTTTTCATTTGAAGAAAGTTGTGGCGCTATTTGGTGGATTTGGAAGAGTCTCATTTACTATGAATTGCTTACATGCTGTTCCCAACTGGACAAGGAAATAGTCAAGACAAGACAACTGGAGCTAACGAATAGTTTGGGCATCGTTTTTCAGCTTGCTATGTGTCTTGAGCCTTTAAACACAAATAATTAACATTTAATTGAGCCTACGTCAAATGCCATAATGTTAATCTCTGTGATTACTATCTATTCCTTTTATTACGCGAATGAATAAAATATAAATACAATCACCCCTCACCTTCTCCGAAGAGTGCTTTAATAGATACCACAATATGCGTTGCAACGGGTAGATTTTTCACTACAAAAGGTTCACTACAGCACAGTTCGAAATCAACACTCTTAAGACTTAAACGCGTGGCATAAACAATATTTGGGAGGACGGAAAGCAGTTTAAAATGAAGGTCATCGCACTCGCCCGAGAACCAGCGCACTGAGAGGAGAATATTCGCACTGTTCACCACTTTCGCGAAACTAACTGTCCGTACACCGAGTTCTGGACAAAACAAATGTCGCATTTCCAGTCAAAGTCATGATAACGTCCGGCTTCAAATCTTCTGGTTTATATTTGATTTACGGACGTAATTTTATGTGTAATAACCTTGCCTACAAGAAGTGACGACAACATTAACATAATCCCATACGCTTCCTGCGGCTAGCGTATAATCCACATTGGTAATCATAAAAATTGCAGCTCTCCGTTCCCAATTAAAAGAAGCAGAGCATTCCTGCAAAGCGGAAGCGAAGCTACCTCACGTACGTTCCGCGTTAGCATCTTCCTGGCGAGCCGAAAGCAAATCTATCGGAAAAGCATTAGGCGCTGGGCAGCTGCGGCAAAGCGACCTTTCGAATCGGGCAAAACCATTCGCTCCGGCGCGAAAAACGCACGTCCACGTCCGCCGGGCGGAGCTGCGCGCCGCAATCTAGTTTTAATAAAACCCACGGACACGTATGTGCTCGTGCATATTAAATCGGCCAATTGAACACGTTTAAAGATCATTGAACTGCATGAGCATTTCAGCTCGTCTCGTTAACTTTTATGCCCGAGCATGCCAACAAAACGAACCGCACTGTTTGCCAGGATCTCTTCCTCCTCGGCGTCGGAGGACCGAAAATAGCCAAAGAGCGCGGAAATGCGCAGAAATGGGGTTCGCGCCATCTTGGCGCTGGGTGATGCATGAAGCTGCTAATGCAGGCCCGATTTAGTGCTGGCTATTGTTTGTGTCCAAGACACGATTTTCACTTTTCGATTGATCAAATTTTTCCAGAATTTTATGCAGGCTTCTATATTTCTGAAAAGTTCTTTAGGACGTACTCCAAATTGTTTTGTCTTTTTTGTTCTTTGATTCTTTTTTCAGTAATCAATAAAAAGATGAAGAAAAACTATATTACTTCCTCTGCCAGATGATGAAGTAAACCATAGTCAAGGGATTTCCTATAAGTTCTTAAATCTGTTTAAACTTTCTTCTGTTAAATTATCTTGAATTGCTTCTTGAATGGTTGTCAACATAGCATTTGCAACTTTTACTGGAAACGCAGCCGGGGACCATGTCCTAACTTTTAATTATGCAGCAGAATTAGATAAAGACTTGTGTAAACAATAACCTTATTATTATAAGATTCTTTAGGTACGGAAGAATAACTGACGTTACAAGAGCGAAGAAAAAACTTCGTTTGCAACTATGAAAAGAACCATAATGTGTGCACAGTGAAAAGGCATCTGGAGAGCAAATCGCCAATATTCGTGCGAAAGAACTTCCGAAAAAACTTTCTTAGATAAAGCACTCTGAATAGAAAGGTGTGCCCTGAAAACCATGATGATAGATGAAAATATAGAGCAAGTGGAACAAAATATGATACAGACACCTAAAATAGAAGGAACTGTATCTGTCCCCGTATCAAATTCAGACACTCTAGTCGCTGTTTAACATGGGAAAGCAATGCTTTTTTTCTGATGAGTGGCATCTGTATGTCCAGTAGGATTTCAGATTCTGGGGAAGGAAATGGCGAGACTACACTTCACAAAAGTTACTTTTTAGAGCCATCATGCTGACTGGTCCTTAAAAATAAATATAAGATGTGGTTATAAGATTTTGCTATTACAGCGATATATTAAAAACTCTTTTATCATCTAGACTTTGTTGAGTGGAATAAGAGTGGAAAACCAAGGGTTATTTTGTTTTTATCTTTATTCTCGAAAAGATATAAGACCAAAAGTGGGTTTCTCAGAATATCCAGACTGACTTGAAAAGTATCCTGCACATCTCTTTCTCTATACGCCCATACGATATTCAGGCACTATATTCTATGGAGGGTGTGCTTTTTCCTATTTTTCTACAATTTTTCATGAAAGCAAAAATTATAACTACCCCTTGTACACACCATATTTCTAACAAATAGTAAAACACAAACAAAAAAATTTTGAAAAATAAGGAGATTGATTTTTCATATGGCTGCTAAAGTGCAAACATACAAAAATTCAACAGATGAGCTCTAGATTAATCAGTGACTTGTCGTTGTCATAGTTCCGGTTTTGAACATCAGCAATAGCTAACTTAACCCTAATCTACCGTTGCGCTCGTATCTTATTGATTTATTAGTAGGCTCTTCGCTTCTGCTAAATTCGGATTTTGAGGGTGCCGCCACAGATCAAATAGTCATCTATGAAGTTTTCCCTAAAATATATTGCTGAAATTTGAAAGCTTGGTTGTGTGGGAAAAGCGTTAGAAAATAAAGAAAAACATATCAGTGTTTGGATATTAAAATTCAACGAAATATGAAAATTAGGGATCGAAAACCAAACCAGAAAACATTAAAAATACGCAACTACTTCATAGTAAAGCCCTTATTGAAACAAAGAAGCTTAAAAGAAAGAAATATGAGCATTAAAAGACAAAATAGAAATACAATTATCAAGAATCTGCTAGTATTTTAGTCATCAGATAGACAAGAACTCATTTTTGAGCTCGTGTTCCTGCTACGTAGCCAGTAACAATTCTGTTTGCATTTAACTATCAATGATACTGTTTAATATAACCTATTTAATCCAAAGAGAAGATCTGAAAAAATTAAAATCGGTTCTTAGCGACAAAAGTGTATATCGTTGTGAGCTACTTATTGATTCATAATATCTATTAGAGTTAACATAGTGTAACGTTTTCGCTCTTTATCATGCTGCGAAATTAGTTAAACTCATTATTTATTTTACTTACAGTTTATCAAAATTATTTAATACTATTTATGTATACAACACATACAATTAATAACGTAAAATTATACAATATTTATGTCGACCCGCATAGGTTCTGCACTTGGATTTACGGCTGCTTCGATACCGTTGCCGCTCTGCTAAGCGATGTTTATGCCTACTTCGAATCTATCAAAAGGGCCGCGAAACATCTGGAAGCGCCGAAACCATCTGGAAGGTTTGCCTTCTTTAAATTGGGTTCCTGAAAGGCATTGTGTCGGCCGCGGAAGACGTTACCTCTTCAAGGGATATTTAGAAATTCCTTACATTAGGTCACAGGAACTAACTTGCGACCCTAAGTCTTTGTGGTCAATAATTAATTTGATTAAACGGCGTATTTTTATGGATACCTTTTTTATAATACTACATTTCAAACTAGCGATGTTGAAACACAACTCCATAACTGAACCAAGTTAATAGTCTCTTAATGCCTCTTCTGCAACTTTTTGTAGTCCTGCAATAATTAGGTAGGCAGTTTATAAGATAAACATGGGATAGAGAGTTTATATAGCGAATACCATCTAATATTATCTCATTTGGTTTATAAAATTTGACATCACATTTAAGTAAAAAATGCTAACATCCCATAGTCCACTGATTGCTAAAAAGCAAATCTGAAATCAATAGCCCGATTAATCAAAGATTATATATAAAATAATTTAAAAAAATTAACAATTTATAGTATTTTATTCGAAAAACAGTTTGTTACCCAAGTTTTCTTTAAAACCGAATTGTCATTATGTTTAAATAATGTTTTAAAAAAGTATTTAAAAATATTTAAATAAAAATTAAACGTGATAATGTAATTAAAGATTAGATGATATTAATGCAAAGGTTGTTTAATAATTACACTACAAGATTTGCAAGAATATAGAGAAAAGGGAGTTTAACTTAATGATAAACTCCCTTTACTCCATATTCTAGCAAATCTATATCCGTTGTAGTAACTTCAATATTTTTTGAAATAAACATGTACTAACTCTCTAGATTAAAATGGAAGTGGATGAAATATATATGGGACTCTATTACTTGAAAACCATTTCTGGATAAATAATTTTAACTGGACCAATCGTGCACCGACGATGAAGTCTATCAAATTGAAGTTGCTACAATCGATATAGTTGATAATGTCTATAATATCCTAAATATTGCTGCTATGGTAGACACTCCAGTTAAACCAATATATTCGTGGAAGTATATAAGACAATTTTTTTAACTTACTCATAAAAATACAAACATTCAAAGTTATTTTTCTACATAGTCTCCTAACTTAATTACCCATGTTTCCCATTTGGTGGATAGTTTTTAAATCTCGCTATAGGAAAATAAACACCACCTAATTGCACACAAACTCATCGAGAGCAACATCCTCATTAATTATTTGTTCTCCAAGTACACTTTTGGTAGTCTAAACAAAAAATCAATCATAAGGAGATACATCCAGACTACAAGAAAAGTGTTCTAGCATAACCTAGAACTGACCATCAAGTTTTTGTCAAGTTTAGGAACTAGAAGTTGTCGTAAATCAGAATAATGTCCGGTGCCTTTATCCAAAAACATTTACGTTCAAAAATTGAAAAAAAGCAAGTCCTTGTGGGAACGAGGGGGTCGAAGACTTTCATTTTCAGTTGCAGCTTGTCCTCTTAAATGCCACGCGTACACGTGAGTTTTCTTAAATATTTTGTCCCCAAACAGAGCTTCAAGTTTTTTCTAAATTTCGGGTAGTTTTTCGTCATCTGTCTTTATAATAATTCTGGGACGAATTAGGGTTGACATCGTGATACTGACCAAAATAGTGATAGATTGAGGTACTTTACGGAAGAATACCTTTCAGAAACCCCTAAGTGTAACGCTCAAAAGCTGCGCTCGTCTCCGTTTACCTTTTAGCAAATACATAAAACTGTGCGCAAGATAGATACTGCAACTCTCAACTATTGGCCAAAAGCCCACCGGTACATGTTATCCATAAAGCGGCAGTTAAAGCGGTGGACAATGAGGGATAAAAGTGCGCCGAAGAATATAGCGGGGTAGGTGAAAGCCATATTTTTTTAGGATTTTTAAAAACCCAGAAGATTAGTGTCAAAACAAATCTCCTACCCAAAGACAAAATCTTCATCCCTCTATTTTTCATGTTTAATTCCGAAACGACTTGTTGCTGTTTTCAATTTAAAAAAAAGTTGTTATGAAACAAGTACATGCGTTGTTTCCACTTAAACAACAATAATGTAACTGCCATTGATCACAAACACACTTTTGATATTCGCAGCTGATATCACATTTCCCGAGCGCTCTACGCTGTCAGTTCACTAAAATATCCAAAGCAGCAATTCAGCCGACGCTCATATCCAATCAGTAATCGATTTCATGTCACAGGTCGGATAATTGTATTTTACGGCCATTTCTACCGAACGGCTAGATGTAATGGACTTAAATAACAAAGATTAAGTGCCCGGCCGCGGCTACAGCTAATGTTTATTGAAAGCGACGAGGACTAGCAATGGAAACTGCTCACCTGCCGCTGTTCGTTAATTACCACCATGGAGGCGTCTAGGCGTTTGCATGCAGACACCGGTGCATGCCGCCGGCTACCTCCATTAACAGCTCGTAAAGAAATCGACAGTGTGTTGGGCCCCAATAAAATTAACGTGGCAAGCCGCGCACCTGGAGCCTTCTAGAGGATTTAGAACAGAGTGAGGTTCCATCTGTCTCGCGAGTGAAAAATGCAATCAACGAAATGGGTGCTTTAACAAATACTTGTTTTTTGGAGTAAAAAATTAAAAAACGTAAAGAAATATTAAAATTGATTTTTTTGCTATACCTGTACCTCTACGATAATCATAAGCTACTTGAACAATTCTTGAAGTTAATTAGTCCTCTTATATGACGCTAGTCAGTTGTTTTTATTCTCTTGTTCGTTCGTGCTTAATATGTAGCTTGAAGTAGCGCACCTAGAAGCTCTACAGCAAATTGTATGTAGTAGTGTAATCGGCTAGGTAATAAATACACATAATATTTAAAAACGTATTGCAATTTTTAAAACAACTATAAGTGAGTGTCCAAATATCGAATCTTAAACACAAAAACGTCAGCTAAAGAAATAAAAACGTATGTTGAAACAGAATTTGATTCTATTATTTTTTAATACATAAAATCACTACACGACCACTTTATTCCATTCATCCGCAACTATCCTCTCAATACAAAAATTCTCATTGAAAATTCATTAATTAGACTTACGCATATCACCGGCGCAGTGACCATAATAATTGCCGTCGGAGCGCGGCTATAGAAAGCATTTTCTAGTAGCTCTTCATTATTTGCCGCGCCGAGGCCTTTGAAATGCCTCATCAACAATTCAGTGCACTTTCGACGATAATTACTCCGTGTGTAAATTGGGTTCACATGATTGCGCTAATTAATTTATTATTATTGGATTGTTTTCGCGGCGCACAGTAAATTTCAAGAGTTGTTTTACGCGGACCGTGGTCGGGCTGAATACATAGAGAAATGCTGGGAGCGCGTTGTATGGAATTAATTTCATATATGACTGCCATACATGAGTCGTTAAGAAGTAAAAATTAAAATTAAAAAAATGTTGAGTCGAGTGTTTTACACTACAACAATTTTAAATGGAATTTAGTAATATTCTGGTAATTTCTCTTTTATCAAATTAGCAAAAATAAGTAATAATATTTACAACAAAAGTTAATAACAACGAAAATGACTGAAGTTTGACTTCTTTTTAATAATTCACTTAACAAGAGCTTGGCTCATTTGAGTGTTGGTAAGTTTATATATGTAATTTGTACATCATTTTAGTGTTTACACCAGGTAAGCTGAAAGTCTAGAAAAATCATGAACGTCATTCTCCAACGTTCAAATAACTAGCATTCTCTAAAGAAATGTACAGGACCGTACTTAGATACTTAGATTTACCATTCAAAGTCCAATGCTGCTCTTCTATTCTACAATTTTTTTTATATAAATAAATGTGTATGCATAGTCTCTGTTATTATGGTAATCATTTTATTTTTTACACAAAACGCTAAGTTGGTCTTTCCTTACAGATACGATCTTTTCACTGCTGTAAAATGCAAATCAATTCAATTTTAAAACTAAGTGACACGTTACTGATTAAAATCTAGGTTAATTTCCGCTTCCAGATTTGTGCCACAAGGTTTACTACCTATAAAGCCATCTGAGCATTTTAATATCATAGCTCAGCTTCTGCAGAGAAATAAATGAATATTCAATTTAAGGCGCTTTGGTGGTTACGAAGTTTAATGGCAATCCTATACGTGGTGATCGTTAAAATGCTTTGCATATGCAGCAGTTTTATGCTACCTAATAAACATAATGTGCAAAAAATAAAAAATAATTTAGATGCTAATGCGCATCCGGATCGTTCCACTTAATTTTTTTAATGGTACTAAAACGAGCGCAACCAATATTCAAAGTGATGAGTAAAAAAGAGGAAAACGTTAGAAACTTATGTTCTGCGTTTGTTATTTGAAATAACGCTCCGTTTATTACGTTCTCCTATACTAACGAGAAAGCAAAACTTCTTGATGACACTGTCACAGTGGTACACTCTTTAGAACAGATTTAATGAAATCAAGCTATAAGAACTCACTGGTGCTCATTTGAGACATTCACTTCTCTCATACAAGAAACTCGAATGGCAGCAACATCACACAAATGAATAAAGGAAAAATTACGTACATACAGACTTCAACCTTTTTATATTGCCTTTATGACTCTTTAGTAGTTTAAAGTCATCTTCTCTAAATGCTGCCAATTTATGAGATAGGAACACCTTTTAAAAATACAAACACAGTTATACTCTGCTTCAGAAAATGAAAAATTTATCCATATAACACCTTAAGTCAATTTTTTTACAAACAATGTACTTTCTTCAAACAGTTCTAACGTTAGTCACAATTCGGCCAATACTTGTACAACTAACAATGATCAAAAATTTTTTGTTTTGATCGCTTCTTAATACTTTATTTATCACTAGTTGTCAGATCAATAAAAATATTTTTTTTATTCAATTTTTGTTCTTACCAAGTCCTACCAAGTAGCTATTTTCGAGAAAATCTATTATTGTAACTTCTGCTCTATATAAACTGAAGCTATCAAAATCATTGGATAAATTCAAAACCAATATTCAAAATAGAAATGCAACTGAAAGAAAAAATCACCAAGAAGATAAGAAGACCGAGAGTAGTCCAAAGTAGTCAAAAATCTTTTGGTTTAATGTTAAGACACCCCAACAACGTTAGTGATAAAATATGAGTCTACATTTACTGCCACCAAGCATAGCAGTACAGAGAGTCAAACATAAATTTAATTTATATCAATGTGTCAATTGAAACTTATTTTACTACTCGATTCTACACACAGTCTCAACTTTTAAAGACAATAAGTGCTTGTTGTGACGCATTTATGCTATGAAGAGAATAGTCCCATAGGACATCTTTAGAGCATTATTAGGTTTAAGACGTTTCAATCACCTTGGCTCGTCTGGTCCATCCATAAGGCTTTTGGAGAGTTTCTTAGGATACACTTTAACTCTAACTATATATATAACATTACATCCTTTTGTTTCTTCTTTTAGTGCGGGCATACACAAATGATTCTGTACAGTTATGTTCGAGACAAACCAAAGCGCTTCGGACCACTCTATTTTCGAATTCCAACCCTTGTTTTCTAATTACTTTTTGTACAAAATATAAAAACTAAAAAAATCATTATTCAGAAATTTATATATTTTTCTTAATTCTTTTATAAATCTTAAATTTGCATTTTTCCATTTGTCCAGTAATTTGAATGTCAGGTATGTAATCTTAAAGAAAAAGTGTTATTTGTGCCCACTAATTTATGTTAAACTTAATCCTAATACTTATAACTGATAGAACTAAGCCATCGAACAAGTGTCTACGACCGGCTACCTAATTTAAAGTTGTTTTTTGATTTTTCATGATCTCAAAAAATATTTGAAATTCAGCAGATTTACGTAACTATAAATTTTAAATTCTCATCAAATAGTTATGATGCTATTTTAAAGTTGCAACACATACAGTGGGATGAGCCAAAACAAGATATTAAAATCATAAATAATATTCTTCTACATCAAAAATAAATAGGACCAAGAAAACTTCACGTTTTAGGTACGTATAATTTTTTTATGATACTACGAAAAGGTTTTCTAAATAAAATCGACAATACAAATTACATAAATCCCCCTATAATGTATGTAATCTAAAAATCCTCTAAAAATTAACAATATTTAAAAAGTGACTAATTAACAGGAAATAAATAACAAATTATATATTAAAACAAAGTTGTAAGAAAAATCTGACAAAATAAATTACAAAACAAGACTAGAAGTTAAAAAATCAAGTTTAAATTCATAGTAAATCATGGATTATAAAACCAATACAAAGAGCAAAAAGAAACAGATGGTGAGTATAAGATTACATAAAATAAATAATTAAATAATCAAAACGTCTTAGAGAAGAATTAAACGAAGACAAAGCTAAACCAAACAAAAATAAGAGAAATACAAATTACACGTAGACATACATCAGAAAACAAAAACCAAAAGAAGCAACAGGCCAGAATAATATATGTATGTGCAATCAAATTAAAGTTCCTCTCTTTCATTGCTGGTTTTAAAACTTTCTTGAGGAGCCCCGACATACAAAAACTTAAGATAGGGTTGCTCCAATTTGATTCGACTTAGGGTAGCACATTTGTGAATGGAAATCGTAACTTTCACCAGCACATCACAGTATAGTAAGCATTGATTATATTTAGATCCGTTAGACACCACTGAAAAGACCTTTCCGATGAAAGTTTTCACTTCAGCACGTTCGTCTTTCTTTTGCTATTTCCATACTTGCTAGTCTGAACTTCGGGGTGTAATAATAGACACAAGTTATGACACTTCAGTATCCAATGCAAAAATCCTCTCCCTTCTCTTCGTAACCAACGAGGAATTTCTCAGATTCAAAATGCGGAGGACCCGACTTGGGAAATTTCAACAAGTCTTTCTTTATTGACTAACACTCACTTGAGCGTATATTTCGTCAAGTGTCGGCCGTCAACTGCCCTTAACAATCTTTTGAATTCGAGTAGCGTTCGCCTCACAAAGAAACTCGGCTTTTCCAACCTTTCCATGTGCAATTTATTCTATAGTATCAAATAGTTCACCCGCATTTATAACCGTACATACCAAACAGGAAAAGTCTTGTTTACGGATAACGAGTAAATTACATCAGGTATGCTGATGATACTGTCATTATTTCAGAGTTTAGAAGACTTACCAATAGCTTATGATTAGAGTTACAGAAATCAATGTTAAAAAAACTAAGTATATGGTGATCGTCTAAAAATAGATTACAAACAGACTTTTTAGTAAATAACAAAAAGATAGAAAGAGTGCGTATCTGGGTACAGAACTTAATGATCAGTGGAATTATTCACAGGAGATACAATGACATCCAAAAAAATCAATAGCTGTCTTTTTTAAAATTTCGTCAGTATCGAAAAAGTACTCTCCTACTATGCCAAAGTAAGATTGATCCGATAATATGTGTTCTCCGTTTTGCTTTATAGGTAATGTTGAGTTCTAGATTGTAATAGAAGCAATCACCAAGAAGTTAACAACCTTGGCAATTTGGCTTTATCAAAGAATGTTAACAATTTCATGGGCGGGTCATGTAACTAATGAAGGATGAAAAAACAGTAAAGACAAGAAATCTCAAATACATAAGACGCATGACAGGAAGGAAGAGAAAATGACTTAATTCAACAAATATTACAAGGAAATCCCCTAAAAAACGTGAGTCTGGTTGTAGAAGAATTTCCTCGATAACAATTCTTAGAACATGGTTCTCTAGACTTTTCCGTACCACACTAAATAAAACAATAATGGCCGGAATGATCTTTGGCATCTTAAAGGGTTCAGCACCCCAAGAAGAAGAATTCCAACTTTGCAAAAAAAGTTGTTCCGCTAACTCCAGTATACCCTTCCTTAAGCAGCCGCCACAACGCAGTTAGTTGTGGGTAAATAAATTCCAGTTCTTTGTAGTTAAACTTAATGCGACTGTAAGTCTCTGTTAATTAAAAAATAGGAATCTTTTCAACTGAGTCTTGTACAAATCGGTCTAAACTTCAATGAAAGGTAGAATCAATTTATACTCAACCAAGTATGTTTCCAGTTTAATGAAGATCGATCCAACAGATGGCATCTAAATGGTGGAAAATAAAAATGTTTTTGTGGTAGAGCAGACAAAGTAGATTCTGAAAAACAAAAAATAGAAGTAAAAGAAGAATATAAGCCAACAATATAAAGAAGATTATTAATACATCCCCGAAATGTATAAGTTGAAAACGATGGTAGTCATCACTACAAAATACAATTAAACACAAGAAAATCAGTTCATGTTTTCCAAGATAAAATTTTTGAAAATTGGCAAAAAAAATGTTTGTTCAGTTCCACTGAAATTCATTGTAATAAGTTCTCAACAAACATTAGGCACACACAATAGAATTTGGACCATGAAGGCTGCGAAATTATAGTGTTTATTTTGTTTTTAAGTTTCCAAAGGGTTCATCAATCATTTCAAGGAAGCCAACTCTATTTCTCACAAAAATAAAAATAAAACACACAAGTTTTTTAAAATAAATAGCCGGACCTACATTTTAAGATTATTCAACTTTGTTTCCCGAAGTTTTGTGGTATGCTACTGTATGGTTAGGGAAAATTTGGTTATCGTTCGACAACGTCAACCAATTTATGTTCAAAATGTTTAAAAATTAAGTTGAATCATAACAGTAAAATAATATCTTTTTTATAAATTGTCTTTAAAACACACTTTTATCAGGATTCTGCATAAAAAATGTACAAGGGCTGGATACTGCTGGACCCCCCTTTTCAAAATTGCTGAAGCGACATACATGCCACACATATTCGAATTCTTTTTATTTCGTAGCTTATACCATTGAAACACCCTGCTAACGTGTCTTTACGAGACTGTCACCGTTGTTTAAACATGATTTACTTCGGCCATTTCCCAGATAAAATATTTATTATATATAGAGCGAAATATTCTATACAACTGCGAACAACCTCCACTCACCTGCAGCGTCACAGTATTTCCATATCGGTAGTGGGGTGAAAAGTCCGCTTTTAGGTATGGAAATCAATCGAGCAAATATCAGCACAATGTACCATTGCTAATGGTGATAATTAATTTCAAGTTTACAACATTATGAGAGAGTTAAGAATACCAGCGTAGTTACTATTTTGCCGAAAAAACTCTCCAGCAGTTCTTCGATTTTTGTTTTTAAAAATACCGCACATCAAATTGAAATACAGCATTGTACTTTGCATTTTAATATGCAACCTACGCATATGACGCTATCCTGATTTCAAGAAAGCATGAGCCAGTAAATATACCTAAAACATTGGGAAAACCAAGAAAGTTTGATTTGCAAGCCAACACGCATTGAACGGAATACTTGGAAGTGTACGTCGGATACGAAGTCTCATTATAAAAACCAGAAATGTTTAAATAGTCAAACTAAGTTTAGAAATAGCAGCTGTAAATGATAAACTTAATAACCTCAAAGCTGTTACCCCTGATAAAGGCCAAAATAGTATGATAATTAAAAGAGGATAGTAAACTGCTATAAAAGCTTAGCACCTCTATCATAAGATTATAAGAATTTATATAATTTAATAAGACAAGGCGACTGCATTTCACCTAAACTATTCAATCTAGTCCTGGAAAATATCTTTAAAAACCTAGACTGGCATGGAAAAGGTATAAACGTCGATGGAAAGTATATAAACCACCTTAAATATGCTGATGATATTGTGACAATAGCCAAAGATACAAAAGAGCTAAAAACCATAATGACGCAACTAAACACAGAATCAAAGAAAGTAGGACTAAATATCAATTATGCTAAAACAAAGATTGTATCAGAAGAGGATATCAATTCTATAGACATAGACAATTCATACATATATATATATAGGTCACAATATAATGCTAAAATATGAAAACCAGGAAGCAGAAATAAGAAGACGAACTAGACTAGGCTGGGTAGCATTCGGTAAGCTATCATATATATTATGCTCAAACAAATTTACAAGAAAACAAAAAGCCAAAATATTCGACATGTGTATTATACCCGTACTCAGTTATGGCATGGAAACAACAACATTCGCCAAAAGAATTATCCAACGCTTAAGAAAAACCCAAACAGCCATGGAAAGAAAAATGCTAGGAATAAAGCTGAGCGACCGAAAAACAATGGAATGGATCAGGAGACAAACAGGAGTTTAAGACTTAATTGAACACATCACAGAACAAAAATGGCCGTGGGCTGGCCATATTATAATAACAGAGGATGAAAGATGGACCAAAAAGGTGATAGAATGGAGACCAAGACAAGGAAAAAGAAGAGTCGGGAGACCACCACAGAGATAGGTTGACGATATCAGAAGAGTGGCTGGAAAGCAATGGCATCGACAGGCGCAAAACAGAAACGAGTGGAAGAAAAAAAGGGGAGACCTATGTCCAACAATGGATAGAACAAGATTGAAGAAGAAGAATAAGACCATAATTGTCTTTTATTTATAGATGGTTTCGTATTTCGTAAATATTATAGCACACAAATGAGGAAGACGAAAAAAGATACAGAGTGCAAAAAAAGAGTACATCATGGTGGAAGTAAAATCTTGTATGCAGATCTACTCCTGAGAAGCTTAGAATTAAATATTTCAAACTTATAATTTTATGTCTTTGTGGCGTAGACATAGAATAAAACTGATTATAGATACAACTCAAAGACTAATAGTGAAAAGAAAATAAGGAAGGTAAAAATACATTGCATTTGTCGACATGGAAAACGCACTCGAAGTAACTACAATTAATAGAGGGGTGTTATCGCCACCGCTTTTTAACCTGTACATAGAAGACACTCCGAAAAAGAGAGATAGAAAGAGAACATAGTGGTCAAAATGCAAGAGCAAAGATGGAGAAGATATGTGGATGAAATCACTGTATTAGGAGAATGTGTACTGGACTATTAATTAGCATTTAATGCAATTGACAATATACTAGATATGGAATGAAGATAAATTAGTTTAAAACAAAGATGATAGAATGTAGTAGAAATGAACAAGAGCATATATGTAATAGAGGAAGTAGAAGTGTTAACTAAATAGGAAGAATCGTACAAGAGATGGAAGGCAAAAGACCACAATAAGTCAAAGTCATATTTCCTAAGAAGAAAAGATTAATAACATTTAACTCACTAGAAAAAATATTTAATAAAAGTATTTGTGTGGAGGGTATGTTTAGAGGGTTAAAGCGCGGCGTTTGAAGCGGTACTCCTAAGCTCGATCATCGACCGGTTCCAGGTCCTGGAACAATATGTGAGTAACATAAGTTACATTAAATACAGCAATGGGACTCACTACTCCGATGAAGCTACTATACAGCAGTTATGCGAGATGTGGATAATTACCACTAACAAAAGGAAGAGAATCAAAGCTTTCAAACTCGGGTGTTATAGGGAGGCGCCGAAAGCTAACGCCGGGCCCGGAAAAAGATTTTTGGGGTATCACGTATTATTAATATTAAAATAAGTGTTAAATAATATTATACGAAAAGTCAAGGTCACGTATAAGTCGTATTATAATCAATTTAAATTGGTTTACTCCGAAAATATAGAGACAATGTTAATATAATCTGAAATTGTGATGTAACTTGGCAGCAGATGAGCGTGGATTGTAATACGCATGCGTGAAAAGGACAATTTGAATTCGTAAATCTGCATCAAATTCTGTATGAAGCTGGAACACTTATTTACAAAACGATGCAGTACGAATAAACGCATGGTACAAACGATTCAATGATGGACGACTGACATGCCGAGAACTAAAAGATGTACTGAGAATTCTAGAAATAAACGCAAATAACATATTGACGAAAGACGCTTTTTGCGATAGAGTAGAAGGAAGATTGTGCTGAAGTTGCTATGACTTTCTTCAGGCTGCGACCAATAAACCAAATGTCTCAAAAAGGTCATAACTGGAGATGAAACTTGAATTACAGTTTTCGGGTGCTCGTGGCAACTGTCCTCGTCTGCATCACAGGCTCCAAGGTTCCTGATTGCTGGGTTTGGATGACCTTGGATGCTGTCTTATAAGTTCGTCGCTTGGTCACGTCTTCTTGATGGTAACGAGTTTGGTATCCTGGGCCCAGGTTAGCTTGTCGGCACAGCCACATTTTACTGTCATGTGGGACTTGAGGGAGCTTGAAAGAAGCGCCTTATCATATGCAAACTGGGCTAGCGTCATGGAAAGGGCAGTAGACGTGTCCCTGACATAAATGTAAAAAAGAGTCAGAGACATCACACATTCTTGCGGAGAGTCACCTCTCCGATGATCTCACGTTGCTCATTTTGAACGAAACTTTCTGCTCGACGGTTAGGGGACAGATGCTAATGCCATCTTGTAGACTACCCCATTGTGCTATATCTTGTCGAAGTCCTTAGCCAAGTCTAAGAATACAGCACTGGTAACTTCCTCCTCGGTGATGCGTTTCATCGCCCGTAAGAGTTGGGGGGTGACAGTGCCTGACTGGAAGCCGAAAGTTGCTAGCAGGCTGATGGGTCTGTAGTGCTGTCTTCGTCTTCCCTGTCTTAGGGAGCATTGCGACATCTGCCCTCTTCCACTAGTAAGGTAAATGTCGTAACTTCAAGAGAGCTTTAGTGATGGTGAGAGCTTTGATGACAAGATCGAGAATACCATCTGGTTCAGGCACTTTTTGTGGTTTTAACGTTCATATTATGTGAAGGACTTCTACGTCGATCGGCGGTTTGATGTGCTCTTCAGTGTCTTGCTTTCGCAGGGGTCAAACGACATGGTTGATCAGGTCAAGCTGGTTGAGGTGGGCGACTTTAAGATAGAAATCGCATTGTTGTTCCAGACTATCTATGAGTGCCTCTGTTTTCTCTGTTAACGAATACGCCATGCCCTTTTTACCACGGATAGGTGGCATTAGAAAAACTTATTGCGCAACACCTTAACCGTCCTTCCGAGTGAATTGTCAGTTACATCGAGGGCCTTCAATTTACTCTCTCAGCCGGCGCGACGGAACTCGGCGACGGCGGTCTTGACTTCCGCAACAACCTTTTTGGACGCCCGTTTTTTTTGGGTCCATGGTTCGCCGTTGCGCCGGATTCTTCTCGTGGATTCAGTCCGTGAGTTTTTGAGGGAGTAGACCTGTTGAGATGGGCTGTGCAAGCCAGGTGTAAGACCGATGTCTTGAATGAAACTTCATCGACTCCATCCAGGCGCTAGAAGAATCGGATTGTGGTCCAAATCCAGTTCGCTCAGGTTGTCTAACGTGTGATTCATAGATACTTCCTGGAGTATAAGCAGGTCAAGGACATCGAGCCCTTAATGGGTGGGCTCAAGCTGTTTATGTTGGTTTTTCGAGTGTTCCTCGAAAAGAAGTTGTTCTGGAAAATAGCATCCAGATCTTCTGGCAGCTGGCTGTGCATCGGCGAGTTGTAAGCGGTTATAATGCGAAGCACTTGGTAATTCCTTGTTTGAAAGTGATGCCGGCTATCTTCATTTAGTCGGTGATCTAAAGCAGAGTAGAGTACGGCGAATTTTCGACCTTCAGAAGAGTCTCAGTTAAGAGGATGGTGTCCAAATTATATCTGTGGGCAAAGTTCAGGATTTCGACTTTTCCCCTCCACCCATCGGCATTCCAGAACGTCAACCTCAGGTGACTTGGTATGATAGATTGCCTATCCATCAAGGCAAAAATATAGTGAAGATTTTTCGGGGCCTTAAAAACATAGACCCGGAGAATTCTAACCTTTTCTCCTCCCTCTCGTCGGCTTGACGCATGTTTGGAATAGATCAGTTTGATAGGATTATTAATCCAAAATGAGAAGAGCACAAGAAAATAAAAGAATAGGCGAGTTATAAGTGGAATAAAAAGAAAGATACATCACAATGGGGTATATTCTACGAATAGAGAAAATCTTGAAGATCATTGTGAAAGGAACAATCGATGGATGAAAAGCTGCAAGCTGCAGAACATAGAAGACATGCACACAGCAGTTACACTGAACTGAAAAGGCCGACTGGAAATAGAAAAAGTTTTGTGAAGTCAAAGCTGTCAAGAAGAATGTCGTTACATTTTAAGCAGAGTATATTAAGTATGTTGATCAGTTTACAAACTTAACACATTTTTGATCCAAATTGAGGGGTTTCCAAATTCTAGTTATCTCGATAATTGTAAAACGTTTATAGAGCTACCTTATAAACGAGCGAGTAGGAAAACATTTTCAAGTCAGTCCAGGGATTTCATATTCTGCAATTTTCCCCTAAAATATTTCCAACTAACCTTCTCGCTGATACGCTCCCGTAAATTCAATTTCCAGCTTCGTTTTGCGCTGCAGCGCCAGCGCTCCTATTATAGCATTTCTGCGCCCGGTACAAACGCAGAATCCCATATAAATAAATAATTTTTAATGAACACAATCGCAACAGCCTCATTTGTTATTTCGGAATCGGCCCATCAGTTTCCGCGCTCCGCGATACGATCTCTCGCATAATACTCGCTGCTCCATTCATTACAACTCGGAGCAGTTAGTTAACTTCCATGCACTCTGCGCGAATTTATGGCTGTTCAATCCCAAGAGCGGCTGCTAATAAGCGTTACTGCCATTATTAGACGACGGCTGCCAGATACGGATCGGAAAATATCGCAAATAACCGTAAGGGAAACCTGCAATCTGCAAAACGCCGATGGTAATTGAATGCCGCAGATATCCTCTTTCGGCGCGGGGCGTGGGTCCGGTGCGCTCCTCGGCGCGAATACCCAGCCGGCGTAATTAATGAAATACCTTCACAGGCAGACGGCTGATTAAATTGTCGAGCTGCTTGGCAGACAATTAGGCATTGGGTATCGGAGGAAATTAAAAATCGCGCCGATGAAAAATTAAGAGCGCCATTCCGGGTATCTGGGCTGCCCCCGTCCACCCACGCGAATGTATCTAATTAAAATACCGTTCGAGGCGGTATACTTTTCCGATGCAGCTCGGGCTACGCGCATTAATGTGAAAATTCTTGGCTGATTATACAACCTTGGATTAGCTCAAGGCTGGCGATAAATGGCCGCAAAAATGGGAGGATGGGCTTGAGCGCGTCCAGAGTTATGCGGTTTGGGAATGCTAATTAAACGTTAATAAGGATAAAAGAAAACGGCACTTCCATTCCAGGGTGTGCTGGGAGTAGCAATCAGCGATCTTCGTTTCGCACAAAGCCTCTTTCAAATACAATAGTGGCATACTTCTGCAGCACAATAGAAGATAAAGTAAATTCATTCTCTTCCAACTTTTGTTCGGAATGAGAGATAAGCCAATCAGGTTCGCAGGGTTATTTGACTGTACGTTGAGCTCGATTCAAATCTAATAGATCCAAAAATAAATTGTTAAATTATATTTATGGTACATGAAAATTATCCAAATTTACGTAAAAATGTCAGAACACTTTAATAAAAGTATTTTGTGATGGGTTTAATTTGGTAATTATTGACAGTTATCAACAAATCTTCATATACGCATTTTATTTTTTGTCAATCTGGAAGCATTTTCAACGAGTGCTCAAACAAAGAGACATTTGGAAGACATATTTTGTTGATTTCAGCCGCAAGCTCTTCGTTCGAGTAATGAAAATGGCCCGGTCATTAGAAAGAATTATGTGGGTCTACGATCCTGCTGGTAGCTGGCGGCACGTGGGCGACGGACCGTCTAGACGTTAAAAGCCTCGTGGTTGGTTCCTTAAGAATGAAAGTGACCCAAATGGGTCAAATAATCCGGTAGCTAAACTAAACCTTCGGTTTCGACGACAGTTGGCCACATTTAGACGACGGGCCATTTGGGTTTGGGAAGTTTTACAGCGTCCCGAAATATTTGACTGGGAGAGACAGTTTTGCTAAGCAATAAATTATTATAAACTCTATTCTAATTTTCCCTGGTCAATTAAAAATTTACAGAAATAATCTCATACGCCTTCACCCATACATAAAAAATAAAATCAATCTAAAAATTTCTTTTTTATTTTTTTTATTTACAGATAACATTACTATCTGTTCTAATTAGAACATTGAGTAATTGGTGAATCAGGAAATTTCACTTTTATCGGGAGTGGTCCTTAAGCTAAGAGTAAATAATTAAATAGATAGTAGTTTTGAATGATCATTTTTTCTAATATTTAGTGGATATTAACAACCAGAATCAGCATATTACGATTCTATGAGTTAATTGGATGTCTATAATAATAACATGAATGGAATCCATCCATCAAGGCTTATCCCACTTCTTGGAGCTATTCTACTTTTAGATCAATTGGCCATTTTTTCTTGCGTAGTCTTCTGACGGGAGAATCATGCTGTAGGTTGGACGCTAGAGTATTTGGATGCGCTTGTAACGCAGGAAGTGCCTGGTAATTCTTTTGGTACATTCTTGGACTGCAGAAATTCCGAGGTCTGTATGTAGTGTCAGGTTACTTACATACCAGGAGGCAGTTGCGATCATTCTTAGTGTTTTGGATTGTACACGTTGTATGATGTTTACATTTGATTTGCAAGAGCAGCCCGAAAGCTCGATACCATACGCCCAGATTAAAACCGAGCACCCAGGACATTTTGCGGATTCGTAAGTCTATCACTTTCCTTTTCTTTAGTATGAAGTCCCAAATAGCTTGGAGGAGTGCTATATTATTGAAATCCACTGTCGGACAGTCCGTACGATTTAGAGTGTAAGTTACTTGAGTACTTTTTGCTTCATTTACTTTGATACGCCACTGATTTAGCTAAGTTTCCAGGAGGGAAACCTGACTTGTTCTCTAACGCCGAATTAATTATATTTACAACACGATGGCACTGCTGTATTGTGGAATGGAGTTTCCTGAAACCGAACTGATGACCCGGGATACAGTTTCTAATGAATCAGTTTCAGTTAATCATTTAAGAAGTAGCTTCTCAAGTAGTTTTGAGACTTGGGGCAATAAACTTATTGGGCGATAAGAGGTGACTTCTTCAGGGGGTTTTCCTGGTTTTAGTAGGAGTATTATCTGCGCAAATTTTAGTGGCAATGGCCGGTATTTAGTGCGTAGTATAGCATTGAACAAGTTTCTTGAGAAGATTACACCAAGTCTTGGTAGTTCAGCGAGCACTTTCCCTATTATTAAGTCATACCCAGGAGCTTTCTTCTTGTTGAGATACTGAATTTCTGTGGAGATCTCCGTAGTCGTAAAATTTTTAATAGGCAGTGATAGTTGTAGGGGTTGCTCAAGGAAACCCAGTGCTTCATCATCTGGATCGTTGGAGTGAGGGGTAAAAACTACTGCGAAGTGTTGAGCAAACAGGTCAGCCTTTTTTGGTCCGTTCTGGCCCATTCGTTGTCTGGTTTCCTGAGTGGGGGATTTGATGCTTGCGGTCTCTTATTTGGTTTGGCAAATTTTTCAGAGAGAATGATCATTTGTACAACAAATATTTAGTGCACTAGCAGTGTGACAACTTTAGCGTTGATTGGCCAAACTATCATCTAATGGGTTGGTCCTTAGCAACCTTATTATGTTGATACTGTTGTCAAGTAGGTTTTTAGTTGAGGGGTTTGAATGTTTCTTTAGAAAAATTTATATTGAGACCTTTTTATTTTAAATCAAGAAATTACAAACATACCTTTCTAGGATTTCAACGTGTCCCATAGCTGATCACCGTACATCCATATTGGTTTTATGACTGCTTTGTACGCACGTAATGTTTTTTAATAATAGCTTTCAATTTTTACCTAGAAGCTAGTTGTATTTACCCAAATCACAATTTAATTGCTTCCTTTCGTTCCGAATGTTCACCTATCTATCTGCATACCGAGGTACTTAACTGACTCAGGTTGTGGTAGCTGATTCTCTTGGTATATCGTTTAGGTCTTCTTGTAGCGTTTGAGTTGCTTGAAAAGGATTTTATCGTCAAAGATTAGAATAGCAATATCATCTGTTAAAGTTGCTAGAAGAGTTTTAGTACTTTTTTGCAAATCAAAAGTGTATAAGATATACAAAACTCCGGCCTTAATTGTAGCAGATTCGACTACCCATGCGGTAGTTTTAGTTGGTACATACGATGTCAAAAAAGAACAAAGAAGACTAAACTTGCTTTGTTACTATTGGAAACTAAATTGATGTTTAGGTATTAACATATTGTTCGTTGCTATCAGTTGTAGTCTCTTTAGCAAAAGCTTCTGAAACTTAAGACTGAAAATCTGTGTGCAGTGAGATTTGACTGGTTTGATGATTACCTGTCCTCGAGGTAACATTAAAAATCATAAAAGCTATTCCTCGAATTCAAAAGTCTTTTAGCATCTTTCAGATTATTTGGTGATATACCGGAGCTTTTATGAGAATGACTTTTTTTAATGAGGTTTACCTGTAACGGCGCTCTTCACTGTCACTTCCGACCTGGCTGCGGTTTACGTTTTGGGTTTGAGAAACATTTATTCTCTTTGTATTTTTCTAAAAAGAGTAATCGCCGGCGTTTGAGACTGACAGATTCTGTAGGTGACTTTGAATAGATCTAGTAATCTTTTTGACTTTTGTGCAACTTGTGGATTTCCCGTTAACTGCCATGTTTTTCCGAACTTGCCCTTTTCTGCAGGAATATAATGTCACCTTCTTGTTTAACTGATATCTTTGTGGAATTTTTTACTGTAAGTTGTATGTTTCCATTTAAATATTCGATAGCTAATTATATATCTCTTTCAGTTTTTAAAGGAATCTGTTTAGGTGGAGTTGCTGTCAGTTGTTCTCTAAAATGTGTCCAGTCAGCACATTGCTTATACAAAGGTTGTAAAAACATGCACCACTCTGCTGTACCCTTTGTAATACAAAAATATAATAAACCGGAATCTTTATTTTTGTCATTTGGCCAATGGGTGGTACGCCTACTAACAGGTTCTGCAATCTTTACTTTTTCACATTGGTTTTTAAATGCTTTCGATTTGGAGAATCTCAAGCAACGCTAGATTTTGCCCCGGGCAATTATCATCTCTTCTGATCATTTTCTGCCAGGCAAACAGTTCCAAGATGTCTTCGAACGCCGTGATCAACTTCTTCAGCTCCAAGAATTCGGATTTCTACCGACGCCGCATTGATCTGTTGCCCAAGAAGTGACAGAATGTAACAGATTTTGTAGGAGACTACTTTGACTATTAATTGTTAATTGTTTTTGTCTGGAATAAATTGTTGTAGAAGTAAACAAAAAAAAACTTTAAATTGCGAAAACTTTTTGGACAATCTATTACTTACAAAAAGTTGTTGTCTATGATATTATATAAAGCTTTTCTTTTTGGGGTAATAAGCCAGAACCTCAGTGATGATGTTTTAAATTAAAAATCCCCCCGCAATGTGTTGTTTTAAGCTTTAATGGACAATATACTACTGTTAATATTAAAGGGACTTTTCAATTCTCTATGACAATACTTGTTCCTTGCATTTATTAGTCATCTGATGTTTTATTGCATTTCTTACTGTTTTTGCTAATATTTTAACTTTTTGAAATAGTTTGTTAGCATTCTAAATTGTTAGTTTGTATGTTTTAACCTTAGCAAGCTTAACATGGTGCAAAAATCTTCTGTAAGTCGTTCGAACGCTTTCTGTTGAGAAATTGATTACTGTTGCCGCACACTACTGTTCCAGTTTCATTGATTATGATTTTCTGCAACTATATGTGAGTACGATAATCCTGTCACCAATTTTTTGTGCTTTATTTTTGAATGTATTGGAATAGTCTGATCTGGTCCTGAAATTCTTCCTTGTATGCTTGGTATTTTCGGTGTCTTTTGTAGTTTGTTGCATGGCCTTCCTTGCATATAGCACATATTGATTTAATATATTTGTCCTTGATGCATGTTGTTATTGGATCTTCATGTTCGTACTTATATATATATATATATATTATCAAGACCTTTCCTACCATACAGTGTAAAGGTATGTATTTACAAAATAAAACTAAACTAATTCTTGACATAATATTTAAAACTAAAATTATTCTTGATTTCTACTGTAAGTACTAATCTGGTCCACTCTTTTGTTCTGTGCCATTACCTTCGCTTCTTGCCATGTTATTCCTTTCTGAAGAAGTTTTCTTCTATTGTTCTTGTCCATGTTTTCGTGGTCTTCCTCTTGCTCTACTAGTACCTACTTTCGATTCCCATATTTTCTTAACCTGTCTATCTTTGTCCATTCTAAGTAGATGTCTTAACCATTGTAGCTGTCGTGTTTCTATTTTTTCCAGTGGTTCTACTTTAAGTTCTTCTCGAATTATTTGATTTCGTATTTTATCTCTTCTGGTTACTCCTAGTACTTTCCTCAGATATTTCATTTCCATACTTTGTAGTTTACTTTCCTGTCTCTTCGTTGTTACCACGATTCCCCAAATGTCAATGTCGGTAGATAAATTGTTTTATATTTGGTGAGTTTTGTTTTCCTAGAAATCTCTTTGTTGTTCAAGAATGTCTTTCCTAGTGCGTAGTACAACTTGGCAGTGTTTTCTATTCGTTTGTTTAGTTCAGCTTCGTGTCCTCCTTTGCTGTCTATAGTAACTCCTAAATATGTGAAACTTTTGACTTGTTCTAATTTACTGTTGTTGATTTTTATGTTTGTCTGCTCTTCTTGTTTACCAATTGCCATGACCTTAGTTTTGCCTATGTTAATTTTCATGTTGTAGTCCTCTAACGTTTCTTTCCATATTTCCAGATTGTATTGTAGGTCCCTCTCCTTTGGTGCGAATATCACAACGTCATCAGCAAACGCACATTCCGAGATGTTTATTCGTTGCATGTTTCTGTATCTTACACATAATTTCGCTACTTTTGACCTACATGCGTTAATAATGTCGTCCATGAGTAGTATGAACAGCAGAGGGCTTAGTACACCACCTTGTCTTAGGCCATTGCTTGTTATGAACTCTTCCGATTGTGAGTATCTAGTTCTTACATAGTTCCTGCAGTTTTGGTACATGCTTTTGGTGGCACTAAGCAATTGTTTTCCTACACCCCTTCTAATTAGGCTCTTCCAGATCTTTTTTCTTGGTGCGCGGTCAAAAGCTTTTTCTAAATCAATGAAGGCTAGGTAAACTTTTCTGTCTTGTTTTAGTGTTCTTTCTATTACTTCTTTTAAGCTAAATATGTGGTCTTGTATACTATGTCCCTTTCTGAATCCGCTTTGAGAGTCTATTAGTTGTCTTGCCAGGACTTTTCTTAGTTTCTGTTCTAAAATTTTTTCATACATGTTCGTACTTGATACACTAAAAGGATCTACAAATGTGTAACCTAAATTGTGACTCGAGTAGAGTGTTTATTGTAAATATTTCTTTATGGTTTTGACTTGGTTCTAAGTCTATGTGGAACATTTGACAGTGGTTCTCTTATTCTGTTTTTCTTTGCACATTTTTGTAACTTTCTTCACTTTCTCTGTTGGCTTTAATAACGTCTACTTTGACAAAATAATGTTTTTTTTACTTTTCAGTTAAACTATATCTACTTTTGCGACCGTACGTTATTCTGGTAAAAAGTTAACGTCCTTCGGATTGACCAATTTTACATATACAATTTAGTTTTGTACCAAGTACAAATTATTCAGCCAATTAGAGTAATGTAAATGATTTTTGAGTACGGTATTTGTTTTTTTTTGAATAGATTAAAATTGAAATTAAAAAAAGCAATAAATAAAAGGCATAAGCTTCTTCAAACTTGTGCAACGCAGCACCCTTGCTTTTTTATCATTGAAAAATGTGTAATATTCCATATATTTTCTTCCAATTTAAACTTTTAATGAAATTTTATAACCTACATGATACTCCACAGAGTACAACTCTAGTACATTTAAAATGCAATGAATAAATACGGTTATTACGGGTGGTGGTAAGTGCTCTCACAAATCTATAATTTATAACAAGCGTATCGATTACTTTCAACCTTTGTAATACATAAATAAAGGTTACCTCCATTAGCCTCACAACGATCTCACGCTGTAAGTTAATGCTGTAATATTACTCAAATGACGCTATTCTAATTAAATTGGTAATTATCCAAGTTGATACAACTTCAACAATTAAATTTAACTTCGAAATGTCTGCTATTTCATGATTCACAAATTAACAAAATATGAAAAGCAATACCGCAAATGGGTAGAATAAAGATAAAGCACGACATTAATATTTATTAAGTTATTTGACAAAATTTTAAAATGCTTACTTTTCTACAGCGTGCAAAAGAAGTAGGGCAGTTCGTTTCTTACCTGAAAAAAAAATTAAATTTATTATACAAGTTTTGATTAATTTTTTCAGTATTTTTTAATGTTTTTCTGGTCCTGCTTATATCTTCGAATAAAATTTACAAATTACTGATGTTTTTAATAAGAAAAATAAGGATTCATGTTATAAATGAAACCCACCACCCTCTTGAACCTCAATTAGGACGACAAAATCCCGCTTGCTTCGCAGTGTATTTACATCCTGTCGAAAGGCAAGCTCCTGCAAAGTTCCATCATGAAAGTGAAATTTGTAAACCGATGAATGGCAAGCAAAAGTTGGGGCGCCATTAAGAGTACTACAACCACCAATAAATACTCCCTCGATCCGATATGAGACGCGACTTAAAGTTTCTGAAAGCTCTCCGCTGCTTTCTCGATTTTGCCGAAGAAACCGAAGTGTGTCGATAATTAAACGCTCCGGAGCGGAACTCATTAAAGCTCGTTTACGATTCGTCGAGTGTTAAGGAATTTTAAGAATTTAATGATTTCGCTGGGCCCAGCCTGCTGTTTACTGATTTTCCCTGCTCCAGCAAAAGGTTATGATGCGACTTAAAGATAATGGAAGTGTGGGTGACTCGGCGCCTTTTACAGGAGAACTTCATTAACTTTACGATCTCTATTCATGATTAAATCGGATTATCTACAACAACCTTAGGCAAAAGCAGTTTGATCCAAAAGCTCCTCCATTAACCACGGCAGTTCTTTTCCCTAAATTCTAAAATTCTAAAATTACAAAAAATGCATCGTAACAATGTCAGATTGTACTTATATTATGAAGAAATAGAAAACAAAATTGGCCAAATCAATTTTTGTTGATAAATATCATATCGAGATTGATCCTATACGTCAACTATGTGTTTTAAAGAGTTGCAATTCAGAAACTTCGAAACATTCTATACACCAACCAAGATGCACAGAACGGCCGAACAACGCCCTCTTTTAAGGGATTTTTAAAGCTACAATAATGTTATATTTGCTGCAAATTAATGTACCATACTATTTTTCGCCCTTCTAATTGATAATGGTAGTCTATCTTTTAGGATTAGGAAAGATACTCGAGCGAGGACTATAGCAACAAGTGATAAGTATATTAATACAACTTTCAACAAGCAAAGCATACGTTACGGTGAAATTGGGCAGTTATACCACATTATCTAAAACGTTGCCCAAAAAGAACAAATTAAGTGCCAATTTTAGACTTGAATTATATTTATAATTAAAAACACAGGCAATTGCTTCAGTTAATGCAGAATAGGTAAAAACTTGTCTCAAATTAGATATTTATAATTTTAATTATACGGTCTGGCAGTAAATTGAAAAATTAACTATCAGACTGCAACATTCTTTCATTTAAACGAATGGTAAATTATTTTTTACTATAATGCGATATTTAACTACAATAATGACAAGAGAGCAAAAAATGCTAGCAATTGCTCTATACATTTAATATAGATGTTCAAATTGGCAAAACAACAAATTACCTAGCTGAAAAGAAAGCACGGCTTGCGAGTTGGTATTATGTTTTTATTATTTTATTTGTAATCCTAACTATTGGGATTTTTTATGTCAAAACAATTTATTCAAAGATAAAATATTTATGTACATTTTTTATGTAATCCCTTGTAATGCGTTTTTTATCTTTGAAATACTAACAATAGGTTACAAACACTAATAATTTTATGCATGGATTAGTCACATGTCCAGTGCGGCAGATTTTTATAAAGTGGGCAATATATTTTTCGTACTGTGTCATCTCTGTCAGTTCTAGTAAAATGTTATTATATCTCCATCCAGCAATCAATAATCATGTATATAATATTAAAGTATTACGCAAGAGATCATCAAAAAGTAAAAATGTATGACATTATATTTTTATATAATTTCTCAAACTTCTATCACGCTCAACAAGCTTTACAGTATCATTACCTTTCTTAAGGCTTGTTCGCATATATCGCGCGCAATACAACAGGAATAAGCCCTGACATTTATACGGTATTAATAATAAATGTAAAAGAAGCAATAATCGTGGCTCTATAAGTAGAGAAAGCACCGGGTGGATTCTATTACACTTCCAAAATTATTTATTATGCACGGAGCGGTTCGAGGAAAACCGTAGTTTTTCTTAATACATTTCGCGGACAATAAAACTAAAATAATATGTAAAACTGAGGTAATAATAATTATTTTGTTTAATCAAAAGCCAACAGAAGTAGTACAATCCGAGGTTTCCGAATTTGCACGAATGATGGTTTTCCTGGAGCAATCTTGGAAGTAATAGCAATAAAATTATTACAGAATCGCTAGAAAAGCTAGTCTTTACCTTTTTAAGATCTATTGTTAATACAGCGGTCGTTTCAAAAATGCTCAAATATGCGCTTGATCAATGGAATATGTGAACAAGCCTTTATCGGCATAAATTAAATGAAATTGCGGATGAAATTACACTCTCCTATTAGTTGGACTTTTAGTTAAAACATTAATTCGTTGTTGCATTTATGGTATTAATTTCTCGGTGTTTTATTAACCACAGAATATATAAACGGGTCCTTAGAACCCAAAATATATTAGTCCGCTTTGAATTAGAGTAATCGTACGTTCAGCATTCATTATAAACTTATTAAAATAAATTATTTCGTCGTGAAAACACAGATTTTATAATTTCAGCCTAAAAAACTACTATAGTGCACTAATTAAAAATGTATAAAGTGGAACTTCTATGTTTGTAATTCAGAATAGAGCTCAAAATCCAGAAGTTTAAACTCTAAACTAGAACAATTCAGTAGATTTGAATTTATAAAGTCTAATAGCCAATTTGTTAGTTTGTTAAAGTTGTTAACATGATTGGGGCGCAATAAAAATATTTTGTCTAGATACATAGTGTTCTGAAAGTTGTGATTGAATTCGAAAATTTGTATAATTTGTATTAGATTAAAATGTAATTCCGAAATCTTTCGGAATATTTAGGTCAATTAAAATAATGCTAAGATGTTTTAGACTTAACTATTTTTCTACAAATTAGAGCGTTTTATCTGGTGCTATAAAAGTTGCATATTCGGAAAATTATTATAACAAGAAAAGCTGCTTTTATAGGTAGGTTTATGTAATAAAAAATTACAAATTCAAATTTAGTAAAAAATGTACCAAAGATTTTGATTGTCCCTTTTCAATGTCCTTTTCGGAGTTTTACTTTTCTTCTCATGTTTTGAATGATTGAATTATACATATGGGATGGTTGAATACAAAAATTTAAAATAACATTTCACCAATGAATCGAATATCCTTCCTCAGCCAGTGTCCTGAGAAAGATGGTAAAATAATTGACTTTCTAGAATCCCTCTTTCAAATCAACCCATTTAAAATTTCAAGAAAAATACAAGAAGTAATCAGTAAAGAAACTATCCCTAAAAAGGCACCAGGCTTTGACCTTATCATTGGAAAAATCCTCTAGCAGCTATCTGAAATTGCAATTCGAGCGATCAGTCAGATATACAATGCTATCCTCACTATTAGGTACTTTCCAAGTACCTGGAAAGTGGCGCAGGTAACAATGATTTTTTAGATTTAGAAGTCTGCAAAAATACCTAATGATCCAACATCCTAAAGACCCATTAGCCTCTTGCTAGCCCTCTCCAAAGTCTTCGAAAAGTTATTATTGAAACGACTTCAGCCAATCCTAAATGAAAAATGATTAATCCCCAATCACCAGTTCGGATTTCGACATCAACACGCAACAGTACAACAAATTCATTGTTTAATAGATCAAATCCATAACGACCTTGACTAACATAAATATTGCTCCGCTGCGTTTTTAGATATTTCCCAGGCTTTTGACAAGATCTGGCACTTGGGTCTATTCTATAAATTAAAAAAAGTTTCTCCCATACCAAATCTATAAAATACCAAAATCTTAACTATCAGACCGGTATTTATTTTGGACTACCAAAGCGAATCTACGAATCTCCAACCTGTTGTAATTAAAGTTCCCAATGTGCTGGGACTCGACCCATCATATACATAGCCAATTTACCAACTACGAATTTGTTGTTTTGGCCTTACAAATTAATCCTATCACTGTAGCTCACAACTTGCAAGACTCCCTTAATAAAGTCCAACAATAGCAAAATATCTGGGGCTTCATCTGGATCGACGTCTGACTTGGAAAACTCATATATTCAACAAATGTAATCAGCTTGGGCTACAATACAGAAAAATTTACTTAATTATTAGAAGAAAGTCTGCACTGTCACTAGAAAACAAATTACTGTTCTATAAAGTAACGCTAAAACCTATTTAGACGTACGGTCTCTCCCTCTGTGGAACCGCTAGCATCTCCAAAATAAAGTGCTACGTGCTTTAGTCGGTGACCCGTGGTACGTGCCAAATAAAGTGATCTTAAGTGATTTGTGTATACCTACTATAGAAGAAGAAAAAAAGAACTGCTTAAAACTTAAAAGTTATAAAGACATTATCAGTGCATCCCAATAAACTAGTGAATACCTTGATGAACAAATCCGAAAAACCAAAACGCTTAAAATGATCTAAACCCAATGAACTTCCAACGCATTTTAATTAATAATTTCAATTTAACCCAACCTTGATTATACGAATTAATTTAGATATTCCTTCTTCCTCTTAAATTTATGTTAAAACACTGGCTTGTATTATAGACTAGTAAAATTTATAATAGTGTGGCTTATGGTAGCCCTATTATATATTAAAGGAGTTTAAAAAAAATTAATCGAATAACTTAAACTCGTTAAACGCAAACTTAATGCTCTAACACTCCGCTATAGAAATAAATAAATTAAACAAAATTTACACTTTTAAAAAGGCGCGTGCTAAATTCTTTTGTTCTAAATATAAATTTACACTTTCATTATCATAATCACAATTAAGAGCTGTTCATACCAAATCTACACCAAAAAAAAAATGGTAAAATATTAAAGGAAATACCAGGCCAAGAAAACTTAATAATTACTGGAGACTGGAATGCTGCACTAGGGGAGAAAAAAGAAGAAAATGTGGCAGGAAAGTAAGGTCTAGAATAAAATGGAAGAAAGATTAATTGAACTTTGCATACATCAGAAATTAATTGCAACTAATACAGCATTTCAAGAACATGTTCGAAGGCGCTGCACTTGAAAAATGCCGGGAAACATAACAAGATGTCAAATAGGCTACATATTAGCCAAAAAAAGGTTTAAAAACGTTTAAAAATTAAGTTTAAGACAGTAATAGCTACCCAGGACTAGACATAGACGGCGACCACCATATGGTTGGGATGAAATACCGTATCAAGCTAAAAAATAAAAGAAATGGGAGAAACAGATATGGAACATAAAAATTCTAAAAGACAAAAAGATGTTGCAAAAATTTCAAAAAAAGCAATAAATAAAATTAAAATAGAACCTTCCAAAATAGTAACCACATGTGGATAAATACAAAACAAAGTATTACATCATAATTAAATAAAGGACTCGAAAAAGTTACCCAACAAAACAGAAAACTCTCGATAGCCGAAGATAACTCATGCAGAGACGAAAATATAAAAACAATAACACAAAAGAAGGACAAGAGTTTAGAAGACTATGACAAAGAGTACATAATAAATATCTGTAAACAAGTACAAAGAGATTTAAAAATAAAAAATAGTGATGAAATACATAGGAAAATTAAAGAAAGAAAACAAAATGTATTGGAACAGAAAAAATAGGGGTAGTTAGCTCTGCTAAAAAGAGAAATAATTGTTCGAAGCCTGCTGACAGAAAACGTTACTCAATTCAAGCAAACATTATCAAATATTGAGTTGCATGATAAATAGTAAAAGATAAACATTGAGTGAAAAAACTAGGAAGTAACCGTTAAAACATTATTAAAAAGCAACTAACCCCACAGAAGACAAACATGAAGCGACACATAAAATGTGTCACTGATGGGGCAGTACATACAGACGCTTGTTGACCTCTTGCCAACTGTGGGATACTATCGTAATGTTCGCCGTTTTTGAAATGTGTAGCCACTTCTTTGACCAATGCCGCACTAATCGAAAATTTCAAAACACATTCCTTTATCAATTATATTTGGCTTACCCCAAACTTCACTGGCTAGCGATGGGTTTACTCTATTTTGTGCTCCTCACCTTGGGGCTAATAACTGCCTAGGCAGCCTTTAGCATGTCATGATCAAACGGCTACTAGATTGATAGTACTGTCATGTATGATTTTTTCACATAACTGGTTTATCATATCGCTCTTGGACACTAATATTCTGTCGTTCTCTATTCAAGATGATTGAGATAGAAAATCGACAATCACGTAAGCGCTCTAGACCTGCTAACCATCCTAAGCTGGTGGTCAATAATGCTACTGTAGTAGAACCCTCTAAGTATCCGCAAAACTTGCTGCTTACTCATATTATGATTAGGATTTGGTCGTTGTGTAATTTCTTTTCGTTTTTTCTGTGTTTCCTTTTCCTAAATGAGAGTTGCCTTGCAAAACAAACGGTATGATTTAGTCACTTGTATGCGGTATAGGAGCGCTGGTGAAACATTCATTAAGACTCTTTTTCATTTGGAATCCTTGCTTAGAAAATTGCTAAGTAGTTCCTGCAATAAATAATCAAGACTAAGACCGTATATGCAAGAACGAGGTCTTTAGTAGCATTTTCAGAATTTTACCTCAAATACCTGGAGAAGCCTAAATCAAGAAATTTTACTCTTAATATTTGATCTGATTAAAATGATTTATGAAACTGGACACGTCCTGAAGAAGAAATTAGGCAAGGTAAATGAATACGCCTATCTAGGCACCATAATCACAAACGATGGAGAAAGCAAGAAAGGGATAAACCATCGAATTATGCAAGCCAAAAGAGCTTTCCTAATAAAAGAAGTCCCCTAATCTGCAATAATATCTCGTTAAATGTACACTTTTGTGAAGAGTGTCGCTTTGTATGGCTATGCATTGTGGACCATTGGTCTACAAGAAAAAAGAGAGACAAGGTTTTTGAACAATAATGTTATAGAAGGATAATAATTAGCTGAACAGGTAGGGTTACTAATAAAGAAGTACTGGAAAAAGCTGAACAAAACGAAAATGGTGTGGAAACAGATACAGAGAAGACTAGACCATCTAATTAGACACATTCTGCGTCGGGAAGAAATTATGAAAACAGTTATAGAAGGCAAAATACCAAGAGGACCTCCAAGCCACCGATATATCAAACAAATTATCAAGGACGTGGGTATGAGTAATTTTGAAGAACTAAAGAGAAAAACTAAAAAAGAGAAGATTGGAAGCATGCGTTAAACCAGTCAAAAGACCGAAGACCCAGAAAGAGAGAGTCAAAATGAAATTATCGATGATTAGTCTTGCGATTTTTTAGAAGTTTTGTCCAGAAAATCTGTTGTTAACAAATAACGTAGTTTTTTGCCTTCAAATAGTACTATGACAACCCACTGATCTCGAAAACGCCTTTTAAGCAATTGCCCATGATTTAAAAATCAAAGCGAAGATCTCCATTACTTCTAATAGCAGCAGGTAGCCCTTTCACTCTCATCGACTCTATCATCGATAGGGTGACCAAAGTCAGATCTTCCTGTCGTAAAGCTGGAAATTATGTAAACGAGCAGCGATCGCGTAGGCAAACAACTCTCTTATTGTTCGGTGCTGTCGGTGCTTTAGCAACTTGAGTAACGTCTATCGCCGTAATATCTGCAGATTTATTCAATTAAATATTCAACGGCCGCCCATGGAATTTATTGCCGCCGTATTGCTGCCACCATCGTCTTAAATTTATTGGGCCGTTAATAATTACGAGATCCTCGCGGGCCCGCAAGCCTGCAGGCCAACGAATTCGTGCGGCCGAGCGCCAGGTAATTAAATACGCAAACTCGGCCAGAACGCTCGCGACCGCCCGCGCCGGGTAATGTGCATTTGCAATTCCTAATTAAAACGTAAGGAGAGAAAGCCCCGTTTAATTACCAAACTTTGGCGCTTAATTAAAAAGCGCGGACGTCCGACGCGCCCCCGAAGTGCCGATAAGAGCTGCGAAGCCGCGGCCGGCTAAAAGCTCGCGCTGGTTTGCGGAAAACCAATTATAGCGCCGGCCATTCGAAAACAGCTGATCGGAGGCGCCCGGCGACCTGTGAAATGCGGCTAAAAATAGGCGCCATTAATTTCCCGGCGCGTTTAAGCCGGGCGACTGATTCAGCAAACAAGATGTCTTCTCGCTTGTGCATGTAAAAAGCAAGAGTGGCGTAAACAGCCATAAATATGTATATAAAAAGCTTGCACTAAAAAAATCAGCAATAGGAGATTTTGACCACAAAATAAATAACTGATCCATACTTAATTCATAATCTAAATAATTCAGAGATCTGTGAACAGAAAATAACTCAAGCGAAAGGAGAAATGAATAATAATGCGAAATTTCAATTAGAGAAGATGCCAAAACTTGATGTAACAATTAGGTTTTCTAACTCTGCTTTGTAGCTCGTTACTTTTCCACTTTGATGTTTCTAGGTGGTTTATTAAAGGAATTCTGAATTATGCTGTGAATGATAAATGCAAACTCTCTAGTGGCTCGATCTAATCATTTACGTGCTGGCGCTCTAACAGATGGGGCAAATGATTTGCTTCGAAAACAATTTCTTGCTAATTTATAACAGAAATTTGCCTTTAGTGTGGTTTGGTTTGTATCAAACAATTTTCTGCTACATCTGTTGTTCTCGTTTATATAGGCGGACGTACCTTGTTAGAAGTCAGAGAGGAAAACAAAGAAGTCGAAGATCAAACAAAATCAGATCTAGGTAAAGCGATAAATAATTAAAACTAAAAAATTCCCAGAATATAACAGAATAATCACTGAAATAATAAAAAGTATTTGAACTTGAGAAAGAGATAGTGGGACTTGAGTCAAAATTACCAAAAAAATGCACCAAGAGCTCCTGTCAAAGAATGTGAATATAACAAAAGTATAGCTTTACTAAATACTTCTAAGAATATTTGTAAAAGTATACAAACAGAACATTTAAAAGCAAAGGCAGAAAATATAAACAAAAAAAAATTTAAATAGGAACAAAAGCACGTATACTTATTTCATAAATATTTAAAAAGCTTTTGAGTCATTATCAAGAAAGAATATATGTAATATACAGGGTCGTTGAGATAAATCCGATTTTTAGACTGTATTTCAGGAAAGCCAAACGATGATCTTATGGGCGTGCAGAATCCCCTAATAGGTAACACGACAAGTTAACTTTATATAATCAACAATCTATGATCGTTGACAAAATGAGCTAAGAATACGACCAGCTCTGCTATACGCCCCAGAAGTTTACGACGTAGCCAAGAAATACAGAAAACCTGACTACTAGGAGGAAGTAACTGCTGACAGGGCAACTCACAGTAAGCTAAAATCGTCCACGAATTGAAAGAGAAGATTGATCAGCATCCTGGGAAAAGTATGATTGATCTCACAAAAGAAATGAGCGTTGCGAGATCACAGGCCAGTCTAGAAGTGCACTGGGACCTGTACTACATGTTGTCTTGAGGAACCGCAAACTGTTGACTGAGAATAAAGACGGACAAGAAGTTAAATCAAGCATGGCAGCGATGGCTTCCCAAGATACTTTTAGAATGAAAACTTTTTTATATAGGATGAAACGGTTAATCGGCAAAAAGGCCGCTAAATCTGCCAAGAAGTCTTTAAAATGCCACGCTTCTGCTATGGTGCTAAAGCTTGTGAGCAAATAAGGAGATATCGTGGCATCCCATTTTTTTGAGGAAAGCCCAAAGGTGATCACTGACAGCTATAGTAACAAGCTAGAAGTAGTTGTCAAGTCCTTGATAGGAAAAGTGTCCGCTAGGCAAAAATACAAAACACAAGACCCACGCCCCGACTTTAGCCCTGACTGCAATCTCTATGACTACTACTAGGAATCGTAACACCAAGGACAGCATAAAAGCCTCCATTATGGAGGTAATAACACATATGAATAAGGGGGAGGTTGTGTCAGTCTGCAAAAGGTTTAGGTGGAGGCTATTTATTTTATTTGTGCTAAGTTTCATGCAAATAAATTTAATTTATCTTGCATTTTAATATGTTTTTCGTTGTTTATTTATTTTCGGTATTTATCTCGACGACCCTATGCTACAAAAGCAAAATTCGACAAAATCTAATAGAAGTAAAAGAAAAATAGAAGCACAACGTGGTTTGTTGTTCCGATATTTTTTGACAGGAAAATTGACCTTCAGATAAAAACATTCTTACCACTGGTAGCAAACAGCAATTTAATGTGCTATGGTGGCGTGTCCTGTCCCTTTTATTTCAGCATAACTAAATATAAGCAATTCATTCAGAGCTTGGAGAAAATTTGTTGCATTTATTTTTCATGGTTTCATTACTATATGTAAGAATCTACATTTTATTTGTATTGAATGAGTTTGTTTTATTACTAAATTTAATATTATTTTGAAAACAGAAGAGAACTACAGCCGTATTGCTATTGAATGCTATGTATTTTAATCATCAGCGTTTCTTCAAGGAAAAAAGGCGTTAGAAAATATCATTTTTCATACTGGAAGCGAATGAACCAAAAAGATTAGTTAAGAAGTACAAAGCACCTCACAAAACTTTGTAGAAAAAACTAAACAAGTTTAAGAGCAGCTTCAAGACGATATAGCCTCCAAAGAAAAGGACCTCTTAGTCAAATTAATACTGGCAAAAGCTAAAACAGTAAAGGGCATTCTTAACGTTGATAGGAAAAACACTTCTCCCGCTGAAAAGACGCCAAAAGACAATCGCACACTGAAATCACTAACCTTAATATTTGTTAATAGCATGCAAAACTCTAAAAACTGGAAGACTAAAGATTCCAAAATAATTTTAAGCTCTGACGAAACAGAATTTGCAGCATGTCCAAAAATAAAATCTGTACAGAATAATAAATGATTTTTAAAAAACTCCATTAATTGTCTTACCATACCAAAAGATATAAATCCTAATTGTGCCGTCAACCGATCGTACCACTGAGTAGGCACTTCACTCTATATATTTGAAAAATATTTCTCTGATAGGCAAAAATATAATCTGACTCAGACATTAAATAATTTCGTACTCACTATATCCCAATCCAACACACGTTTTATAATCGACTATTTCCCCCTTTGAAGCCATTAAAATCTAAAAAAAAGACAATACATTACATCCTGGGGAAAAGTGGTAACAGCTGAAACTGAAGCACAATTTGATCATGCGTCGATATCTTTGGTCCCCAAGGTTGTAAAAAATGGATTCAAAGAGTGTAGGCTTTAAATAAAAAGTCGTTTAATCCTCCAAATGCATGTGTCACATATCTAGAAATAAACAGCAGGTTAAGTCTACTATTCGTAATGCTAGTTATGTTCAAGAGATTTTCTAACATAATCGCTGACATTTAAGAAAAACTACGATCCCACGTAACACCAAGCAAAAGGTTAAAGATGCTGAAAACAAAAAAAGTGTAAGAGCCAAAGAGACTACAAAAAAGAAGTAAAAAAACTCATAGACTGAATAAAAAATTTTCAGTTAGTAGACTCAACTCTAACACACTTAACATTGAAATTGATCCACAGTTTATGGAACACATATTTCTTATTATCACACAAACTTTAAAAAGGAATAAGATATTAAGAATCCTAGTATCCTCTGTATTGCAGTACCCTATGAATGAAAAAACAATAAAGAAGTCTATAAAAGAGAAACGAAGAAAAAAGAGATAAGAAGATTCCAAAAGATAGTTGAAAGTTTTTTTTTGTAGGCGAAGAAAAATCCAAATGACCAATGACCATTACCTTTACCCACCACTAAATATTGTTCTTGGATAGGGGAGGAAAATATTTTTTAAATTCAGGAAACTGTGCGCTATGGATATACCTTCCTCTTTAGTTGCAAGTCTATCCATTTTCCTGTTTCTAAACAAATGCTAAACATTGATGAACTTTTCGAACACCAAATATATATTGTTAAAAGGCACAAGCTCTTAGCGAATTATTCTTGATAAGATGTGGTAGATTAAACTATACTAAGATTCCTTTCTAAAATTTCAAATAATGACAGTGTAAATGTTCACAACTATCGACTCAAGAGTATTCCAATACTAGTAAACAATGTTCCATTACCTTACAATAACGTAAGAACAGAAAATTACATTGGTGCAAGATAATAAGGTATGTTATACCTTTATGTTGTAGTTTTAATTGATAAAAACATATATTATTCTTCTTTCACGGTTCTTTCTGCCCTTTCAGGCGTCTGATAAAAATAAATATAAAGACATCGTAAAGATATTACAATACGAAAAGAGTCGCAATAAATTATCTATTTAACATTTAATGGACGCTCTAGTTTCGATGAAAAAAGCAGAAGATCCTATAGCATAATGTTAATGTTTGGAACTCGAAAAACACTAAAATAGAAATAATACAAAAATAATGATAACACAACGAAGTATACAGAACATACACATAAGATTATAAAAAAAAACTGAAGAGGTAAAGCGGTCATAATAGATGACGCTAAATAAAAGAAAAACTGAGTGATAGGATGAAAGGACAAACACAAGATTATATCTGGTTATAAACTGACAAACAGTTGCTAAAAAAATAAGCAACTAAAACAAAAATAAAGGTTTACAATTCCGATACTACTTATATGTGGCTCAGAACTACACATTTTAAGTGTAATACAAAGAAGAAAAAATAAGCAAATAAAATAAAGACTCAAAGGAATGGCAAGTTTAAAACTACAAAAAAAAAAATTAAAAACAAGAAAGATTGAAAAAGGAATGTGTGATAGTGTGCATATATGGTTGGAATGAAAGCAATGAGAGTAACGTAAAACATGTGGAAGATAAAGAACGCAAGAAAGGAAAGAAGAGAAAATCTAGAAAAAAGCAGAAGGTATAGGAAGACTAAACTCGAGACACTAGGGATAGTAAAAGAGAAGAGCACAAAAATTTTTTTAAAAAATAATAAATCCTTAACACTGGTAATACTGGTATACGAGAAAGGCCTAGATAAGTAAATCTAGTAACAATTATGAGCATTTTCGCCTAACATTGTTTTAGATGCACACTAAATTTCAAATAAACTGTTTTTTCAGTAGATTCCCCAACGACAGTTTTTAAGTACGGAGTAAACTTTGCGCCTTTTTTATTTTGTGGTTGTCAACTCTCATATTTGGACGATGTGATCTACGATTCTTCCGATTAATAGATATGGAATGCTTTACAAAACAATAGCCAGTTATTATTGTTAAAACGTATTGTAAATTTGATAACAATTTTAGGAAGACAGCAGTAAACTTTATAGAGTTTTTGATCGAAATACGCACCTTTCCAAAGATTGATTCTAAAAGTTGATAAAACTAGATCGGTAATGAATGCAGAACTTCATGAGTAAAGTCCAATAAGAATATTGCCATAGTCAAAACGTCGTTGCAAATCCCAGATCAACTAGGTGTCGTGTACAATAATTAGACATTTTGAGAAACTTCCTTTAGTGAATATTCAGTAAAGGCTACTTTTTCAAGTGACTAAGCAAGTGTTTAAAGATTGCTAATCATTCTCACCATCGACAATCAAACAGGTGGTTTTTAGAGCACCAAGTAGTGGATTTTAAACGCGACTTGGTAAGTAAACAAGATTGACGAAGTCGAAAAATCTTCACGTATCTCGTAAAAACCACAGCTAGTCACTCTTTAGTATGGATTTTGGCTAGGTGACGTGACAAACCCATATTTCTTCAAAGATGATTCTAAAAATGCGTGACAGTAAATAGCAATCGCTACTGTTAAATGATAATCCAGATTTTTTAACACCATGTGAGCGACATTCACCTAGAACAAATGCGGTTTCAGTAAGATGGTGCTATTTGCCAAACAGCTCAAACATTGGTCAATTTACGGGTCCCGTAATTTAAAGAAATGCCGATATCAACTAACCAGCAAGATCTAAAATGAAAGATGTACGTTAACAAGTTTTCCCTACCTTTGAAATCCATTTGACTAAAATTAACTGTGTCCTAATCAAAGTACTGGTCTATGAGTTCAAGTAACAAAACTCTAGTAGAACCTCTTCATGTAAATAGAAATTACACGTGTACGAGCAAAACGATAAATGAACATGACAGAGGTGTAGTAAAAACGAATATAATCACCGCTACCTCCGTCCTGTTCGTCTGAGTAAAATAATTCTCCACAATTAACCCTTCGAGTACACGTCTATTTTTTCATGCTCGGCAAACACTGCAGGTCAATTTGACCCTGTGCGAACTTTGGTCGTCCGCCATTGCAAAAGGCCGTGCCCAATTTACTTAAACAAAATTCCCAGATATGCTTATAACATTGACGAATCGATTGATATAAACAAAAAACGCCTTTATAATTATTAACATATTTAAAAAAATTCCGGAAAAATTTTTTTTGAAAAATTTGTGTTTTACGAAAAAAATTGTATCTCCGTAATTTTTCGATATTTTTGGCTAAAAATTTAACTGGGTACTCTTGAAATATAGTAGAATCACGAAAAAAATAGTACTCCAGTGTACCTTTAAAAAAGTATATTTTTTTGCAACATGACGAAGGTGCTTTGAAGGTAGAAAAATTAGAACTTTTTTTTAGCAAAAATTGTACAAAAATTTATTTTGTATTACATTGTTGTGGAAAATAAGTATAATAATTATTATAAGCCTTATTTTAATGATTTTCAATGTTTTATGGTTTATTTATTCAGTTTCGCCTCAGTCGTTACACAAAAATTCATACGATGTTCGTCGCGTATAGGGCGCAGGCAAGATGGACATTGTATTTTAGTTTTTTTATCTTTTGAGTAGTGACAAAGTGAATACCTCAGTCTGTTGTCTAATTCTGGTCGTCCACTCACTACCTCACCAGTTTTTTAGGCAAGAATGAGCAAGACGCCCTTGCGTATTTCAGCGCGACATTTTCCAGTTTTTCTGGCAAGTATGAGGTGAGCAGATGCAAAACAAGTTCTTTTAGAGCAGCAGTAGCAGACAAATGTTTTTCTGTCCCATACTTGCAAGTGTACAAAATTCTCGAATTTACGTGCGCTTGATCGAGTATGCCGAAAAAGATTTTGTTTTGGAGCAAATCGACACTTAGTACACAACAGGGTCAGAATGACCCTCAACCGACTTTAGACGCTTCCAGAAGCCTGCTGCGTAATGCGAATTACAAAATAAGCATCCTAAGGTGTAGTTAGTACCCAAAACTACTGGTAGACGGCGTTCATCCCGACAATTAAAATGCCTTAAATATATTTACTATCGAAGTAGGGGTACAGTTCAAAATGACCCAGGGCGTTCGCAGAGGGTTAAAGGTAGATATAAGAAAATACGTATCTATATAATAAATTAGAAAATATTTGTATTGTAGAGTACGAAGATAGTGTGACAGTTAAAGATAATTTTATTTTCCAATATAATCATCAATCAAGGCTACATATTTAATGCTACGAGTTTCTACTGACATCCCCATTAAGCAAACTACTTTTCCATTAAACCCTGTTTTCAAATTTGGAAACAGGAAGAAAGTCAATGAAAGCTCAATTTAGAAAATAAAACAAATGTGGAATTAGTTCGAACCCTAACTCGTTTAACTGTACCACTGTGAAAACAGACTTCCAATATATAGGCTAAATTTTCTGGTTTTTGGTTAAATCCTTCTTCTGAAATGGTTCTGCTATTGTTTTTTTCTTCTCCAAACAGCTGATCATGATGACCTTTTCAAGATCTTAAAAAACAGTGAGTATCATCTCTCTCTAACAGGCAGAACTGTCTTTGTCTTCTTCGGCTCTTCACTGTTTTTACTATTAGTTCACATTTAGTCTATGTTTCGTCTACGGTAACGAAGAAGTCTTTCGAGTAGCAACACTCATCCTGCGCATAGTTTCTCCATGTGCAATTTTTCATGCAGAATATTATGCACTCATTCAGCCGAAATACCTTTCATGTCCGTAATTATTGGTACCATTACTTGATGATCTTCTATAATACAGTTGGGGTGACTTTAGTTTGCGCCCAAGGTAGGTTTTATCTTCAATCACTTATTTAAAAATAAATAGTCTTTAACGCTAATGCAGAAATGCCATGTACTTCATCTAGTTCCAACTATCAATTGAGCAGATTTCCACTTTTTTTAAATAAGATTTCTTTATAACGGTACAAAACTCAGTTCCTCGTTATTCCGGCAACTCCTTCAGTATACAGTTCAAAATACCGTAGAATAAAATAATTTCGGCGCTTTTAAGCCAAATTTGGCACCTTTTTGACCGAAGAGTGACACTTGATTACCGAAACGTCTCCAAACACATTGTGGGGCCTCGAGTTTTAAATGTAGAGATAATAACACAATGTTTTTTAATCAAATGTCCTTTAAAATTTTTAGAAGAAATTAATTAACAGTAGCGAGAAACAGGCGCTCATTTTTGTAAAACTTCAGTTCGCTCAAATTAAACTCGGAAAACGTTCATTGCCAAAACTTAAACTTTAAAGCAGGAACCAAAGTAATTAATGAATATCCGCACTAGAAAGCCTCCAAAACCAAGGTTGCCGTTAAACAGTTCTAGGCGAATGCATTTCAGCTGTGAGCAGGACCTTGATCCTTTTTTCTACAGCTTTGCGTTACGTAAAAGAAATAAGATTATGCAAATGGCAAAACAGTCGTTAGTGGTGTCGATTGATTTTAAAAGTATTGGCAATTATCTACTTTCGATCTGTAACAAGGGCGTCCAGTTAATTAACACAATGATATATTTAATCTCGTAATTATCACTACAAATGCAAATTGATATTGTCAGCTTTGAGGCTTCCATATGCTACTGCGTGGCCTATTAAACGAAAACAAATAAATTCTGTACCATTCTACACCACAATTAATTGTGGTATCTTATATTAAGCTAACTCTAGGTTTGGTATGACACAGAATCTAAGTACTAACAAAATAGCGTATCTAAAAAATAAAAGCTTTCATATAAATTTAAAAACAATAACAGACCTATCCCTATCTATAGATCAAAAGCGTGTTTTATCATAGATCTAAAAAGCAAACCACACGTTAACATAATTCAAATCCTGCTAAACAACATACATGATGTTGAAAATTTCATTTACAATCTTCTTTGTCAAGATCGATACATAAAGACGCACTTTTAACAGTTAATTAAATCAGTAAACAAAAACAAAGAAAAAAATAATCTACCATACATAATACTAACTGTCCAATCATGAAAACAGTATTATAAAGAGTGGTCAAATTAAATTACTCAGCATTTTTTTTAATAATTGAGTTGGCAACCCTAATGTTTGATATTTGTCATATACAGCCGTCGAGGTTATTAAAAATGCATCGCTATATGAAAGAAGGACGTATTGTTGTTGTTAAAACATATTACTAATTTGGCGAAAGTTTAGCGGATGAAGTGTTCGAAAAGTGCGTGGAATTCTTGGTGTCCATAATTCACTTAATGAGTCCATCGTTCGAAGATTAATTAAAAATTTGAGGAAATTGGTTCGGTTATGGGCGAAAAAACACTACCGCGTCCTCGTCTTGTGCAATCGGCCGAAAACATTACAGTCACCAGTGAAAGTATCGATGAGAATCCAGGAATATCAAAACGTAATCGTTCTCAACAATTGAACATTAGCAGAACCAGCTTGCAAGGAATTCTCACTAAAGACCTTCACCTCATCTCTTTGAAACTTTGATTAACTCACAAGACCATTTGCAACAAAGGCAATTCGCTAATTGGGTGATGGAAAACTAAGCAGTGAATGACATTTTTTTAAAAATCATCTTGGCGATAAAGCTCATTTGGATGATTTTGTTAATAAGCAAAATTGTTGGATGTGGGCCATTGAAAATCCTTGTGCTATTCATGAAAAACCGATGCACCACAAAGAGCCACTCTTGGTGCATTATGGGTTGGAGGTATAATTGAACCGTTTTTTTTAAATGAGTTTGGCCAAGTTTTGACTGAAAATGGAGTACGATATCTTGACATAATGTGGAAATTCGTCTGGGATCAACTGGACGATATAAACCTCGACGAAATATGGTTTCAACAGGATGGTGCCACCTGCCATACAGCAAAAGAAACCATCAATTTGTTAAGACAACGTTTTCCTAGACGTGTAGATCTTGTAACTTCACGCCATAAGATTTTTTCCTTTGGGGTTCTGTAAAGTCCAAGGTCTGTGCTAACAAAAAAATATTCCTAAACTAAATATAGAAATCCAACACGTTATTGCTGAAATTGGGTCAACTGCATTCGAAAAGTCTTCGAAAATGCGATCAGAAGGATCGGAGTATGCCAGGACAAGCGCGGCGGCTGATTGGCCGCCATCATATTCCATGATTAATCTCAACATGTCAACTTTATAAATTTTTAGTTTGACCTAAGTTATTAAGTTACTTGAATTTAGATTTCCCCATCGATCCATCCTGCTCACTACATAAATGTAGCTACATTGCTCAATGCTCAACTTTACATTATTTACTATATTATACTACTATACAAGCTTAAAAGGTTTAGGTCCTCTTGAACCGTCACTAGATGTTGATTGTCTAGAAGTTGAAGCACTTTGGATGATTATGGAGCCTCTCTTTATGACTTTTAGCAACCTTCTAGATTTCTTCCTTAACTGTCCTCGCCCGCAGTTTCTTGTGAAGATCATTTCGAACATTAACAATATTCCATAGCACTCCGTTGTGAAATACTTGGAGGCAATCGCAATTGCTTCTTTTGACACAACTCCACGGTTAAAAGCCATATATCCACACTGACTAAAAACTTACTGGTAGATTAATATTAATCCAGATAAGACCCAACCATTTGGCTATCTCTTTATGTGGAATTGTATTTATATTCAAATATACTGAGTGATAATTTATTTTTCTACTTGTAAAATTGACAAATTTGCTTTATCTTAGTACGCCACATCTTGGTCTATGTGTTTATGTTATCTATTCAGCTTTGAAGCTTAGCCGTTGTTTTCTCTATCCTGCTGCTAAAACTGTGATAATTTCAGCAAACTTGGATAATCTGTTGATATTTGCTACTGGAATGTCATATGTGTATAACAGGTAAAGAATTGGTCCCATCACGATGCCTTGAGCCACTCCTGCATTTATTGTTTTAAGTTCTGAGCATTCGTGCAGGTGCATATTGACTCATTTTTCAGTATTCAGTGTTATAACATTCTTCGAGAGCAACATACGCAACATGCATTACGGCTACCGAAATTATACTATCGAAACAGAAATGATTTGGATACTATACTACGTGAAATAAGGGAGAGGCGATAGCAAGACAATTTAGTATCTTAAGTGAGAGATGGGTAAATTATGTTTAAACATTAGCAGGCAAGAAAAACGTTTTATTGTACTTCACATTGATTGTAAGATGAATTGTTACTGTTTGAGTTGAACAAAAATAAGATTACCATATAACTCTAAGTGAGGTGTGAGCTGGTTTAGCCCAATTTTACCTACATTAGAGAAAAAACTGTTAGTGCCATGAACAATGCTTGTTCTTATAGTAGAAAACTGGAAGTAATCGCAAATTCCTGCAGAAAAGTGACATTGGTAACAGTGCTGCAATTGTCACCATATCATTGGGAATTAATTTGGGGGTAAATTAAAAGAGAAATGGCTAGGAAAAGTACAACATTTAAGTTGCTAAGAAACTTCTTTAACCGCAAGAAAGGTAACTCCTGACATTTTAAAAAATACGATACAACATGCTATATAAGAAGAAAATAAAATGTGGGAGCTGAACCTACAGAAAATCAAGTTAATTTTAAGTATGGAAACTCATCAACATCTAAATGGGAATCTAAATAATTAATACTGTAATGTAATTTTAAATCAATTTTATGGATACAATGCATTCCATGTATCGCTATTTGAATAGCCAATTTTATTTTATTATAATTTATTGTGCTTAAATTGCTTTTCATTCTCACTTTTAAATAAAATGTAAATGTTTAAAATTTTCTGTTTCTACATTCAGTTCCTCGCTTAGATTAAAAGAAATTAACAATAAATGTTAATGGGGCACCTAATAAAAACAATCACAGATTGTTTCATTTGATGAACAATAGGTCAATGTATAAGTTGAACGCTATCTTATTGTTTTAATGTAAATATGTTTAGCTACAATAGCGGAAATTATAAAACTTATTTATATATAAAGGTAAATGGGTATTTTTGTTGTATGTATTTGTAGGTTAGAAATTAAAATTCCGTTTTAACCAAAAAAGTGCTACATTGTAAACCTAACGCACATCGTCACCAGGCGTCACCAGGCTCCTTTAAACGTAGTGTACCAATAAGTTCGCGTACAAACACAATAAATAAAATTAATAAACTGTGCAATACATTATTTATATTTTATGCACAACATACCACCTAAAAATTTTCTCCCTCAGCAGTCTGTTGGACTACTCTATTACTCTAATAATCTTCATTGGGAGCTTAGGTCATTCTTTACCAAAGGACATTTTCAAGTTTAACAGTCATAATAACGGAGTGCATGCATAATTGCTTAGAAGATCATGTAGTGGTGTACTTACACAGATGACTCTTCTTTCTAAAATCCAAGATTTTACCTTCTAGCTGTGACTGTGGCTTCCAAGATAATGTGCCCCGTTTTATTTCAAGTAAGGAATGACCGTCTGCGTCAGCAGACATAAATTCCTTGGATTATGCGTTATCGTGTAAACTTGAGATTAAGGTGTGTCCGCTCACGTACTCCCAATGAAAATGTATGAGTCTTGAAGAAATCGCTTGAGAACTAATTATGTACTTTCCCAATAAAGACCATTTATTTCGCAGTAGAGAAGTGGCTCAATAAGCTGCGGGCTTATAATCCCTTCCTATTGGTATGCAAATATGCTAAAGTTTAATCCAATCTTGGAAACACTTTTCATATTCACTTTTGAGAATTTCCATCAGCATCTTCTTTGCTTAAGGTTCCTTAATGTGCTTTTTGATAATTGACCAAACAATAAAAGTTGCACAGTGGAGCTTGCGGTGCAAGATTTGTTGAATTTTCAACGAAAAACTTATAAACAGTGGTTGCTGACAAATGTTTCAAGCCCAAAACGGCAGATAAAATTACGTCTACTTCAGCAAGTTCTCTTATAGTCAAATGACAATTTGCTATTACTCTGTTTCCAATTTTTCTACATTTTCTTTAATTATCGATGTTGACGGACGACCAGAACGAAGTTCATCTTCTATGTATCTATTCAAGATCTTCTCTAAATAGGTTAAACCACTGAAATACAGTATTATAGATAAAAATTGATCATCCAATTCTTTTTGCACTATTTTGAAAGTTTCAGTAGCATTAATTTCATTTTTAACGCAAAATTTAACGAAATTTATTAACTTATTAAAAATTTAACATATGAAACTGAAATTACGACTGAATTTCATTGAAGGTTGTGTCAAACAATTAGCATTTTTTTAAGTTCGACTTTCGCGCGAGTTTTAAATAAAAAAGTATCTATTTTTTAAATAAAGTAGTATACGAGCAACAGGAAAAAATTATGAATGGTCACTATGTTGTAAATAAAATTTAAAGACAAAAGGATGTATTTTTTTGCACGGTTTACCAATTTTCTGACCAATAAAAGAAATATCCATGCATTTTCTTTATGTGGAAAGTTATTGGCGCACTAGCTATATCTGTTAGGCGAACTGTAGCTAATGCTACAATTATTAATTTCTATTTTCTCAGAACATAAATTGTGATTGTTCCCAACGCCTCAAATAACTTTACATATTAATATGAAACCACTTTGGTCTAAGAAAAGCAATAAAAGTCTTTATTACCTCTACAAAGCCAAACCTTAAAGCTTTTATATGCAACATTAGATAATGTAAACATACCATTAAAGGTCACGCCTATAAAAATAATGTTGGTTGTGTTGCAGCAATTTTATATTCATGTTTTTGTAAAACATGTAGAAATCAAGTTCGATGCACTATGTTAAACTGTTCTTCAGCTAAATCCTGAATTCAATTTTTAAATATTAAAGCACTGCCATAATTTGCATAATTTTTAAATCGCACGCTTCATTTCACTTCTTGTCGTTTTGCGCACATTCATCGCCAGGAAACTGGTTTCGCCGCTCTTTATTTTTTTAAATTCCAAGTTCCATTTCTGCTAGAACAAAACGCACGAGATACATATTTAGCTACGAGCTGGTAGAGCTCCCAAAATTATTGTTTCATAATTTGCAAAACTGCATTTACATTCCGGGCGAGTTCGTGCTTTGGGGATGATTCACCCGCTTAGCGGAATTTATTTGCCGATACCCTGCTGTCGGAATTTTTATGGCTTTAGTACCTTTCTACCTGCTGGGAATGCAAAAGTCTCTGGTGGAGGAAATTCCAGTTTCTTCGCTGGTGCGGTACTCAGCTCTCGATATCAACGTGCTAGCGAAAATAAACTAATCATGCACGCCAATTGCACGGAATGCGCTGTGACAAATCGCTGTTTTAAGTTACTGCCACGACTAAGTGATTAGTAAGGACTAAAAGCCTAAAAACTTAATATTCAACCGTTACGCTTATCCAGTTGAGACACTAAAATGTTTCTAAAATGTTTTTAGTTTGGCTGCTTTATCGCGTTGCTTATCAAATTGTGACGACAGCCACTTGTTGCAAACGAAGCAACCTGATAAATATTGAAGGCTAAATAGAGAAGTTCGGAGCATAACAAAAATTTGTCATAGAGTTTAACTAGAACAACTTCTCAAATTGGCACCATAAATACGAATACACCTAGTATTCCTACAAAAGATTGGTAATTATCAGGTCTTAAAGTTGGAAATTAACGTTATGTTTCTTGTCAAGTTTGTTCATTTATTAAGGGGGTGGGGTGACAAAGAAAACTGTATGGCTGTAACAGCATTACATAAGTGTAGAACTGAAAAAAGTGTGACCTTTAAGACCTTTCATGTTTGTGTATTGGACTATAAAATTGTTTAATGAGACTGGAGGTGTTGAGAATAGTCAAAAATCTGAAAGACCACGTTCAGTTCAGACTGTTAAGGCAGTCAAAGCTATAAGTGCTCGCATTAAGCAAAATCCTCTTCGTAAGTAGAATAGTAAGTCTCGGGAGATGCACATTTCCAAAACTTCGATGACTCGTATTATTAAGCAAGACCTAGAACTAGCTGCTTACAAAAGACATATGAGATATTTGCTAACAGATGCTTTAACGAAAGCTAGGAAAGAAAAGCAAAGGGGTTATTAACTGAATACGCGCATGATGGTCTTAGAAAAATTTTTAATCAAAAAGATAGGGAAGTATACGCTAAGTCGCCCAAAGAAGCATCTCGTCTAGTGTCAAGGTTCAGAAAGGTCAGCTGTAATGGTTTGGACGAAGCGACCGATATTCCTTTTTGTTAAAAGAAAGTCAAAACTTGGGGCCCCTGTTTATCAACAGAATGTTTTGGAAGATGTAGTGAAACCTCTGAATCACACGCTTTTTGGAGGCAAGCCTTGAATCTTTCAGCAAGGCTTCGCACCCGCCCACAAAGCACGGCCAACTCAAACTTGGCTGAGCAACAATGTGGCTAATTTCTTAACAGTAGAGAATTGACCTTCTGATAGCCCAGATCCTCAATCCATCAGATTACAAATTATGGGAAGTTTTAGAGACATGGTTTTCTCAAAAAGACGCCCTAATATTGATTATTTGAAGCGAGCTCTGACGGCTGCAGTTAATACTTTTCCAACGGATGTAGTGCATGCTGCCATAGACAAGTGGCCCGGACGTCTTAAAGCTTGTGTGGAGGCTAAAGGTGATCATTTTGAAAAAATACTTTGTATTATAATTAATAATAACCACTTAATAAATCCTGAAAATATTATGCAAAAACAGCTAATCGTTTTATTTTATCGTTCCAGTCAGTATGTAACAGTATTTATGAGCATACTACGTACAATAATTACTTATTCTAAGTTAATTTCCAATTACTAAAATATTCTCCCTTATTCTCTAAAATAGACTCTCTTCAGGATAGACATCATGCTAAATACATGAAATTATTATTATTTTAAATGTAATCTTAAGAAATAGCTTATAGACGCGAAGTGATTTCAATTCTACAGCAAGACACGAACCCGCTCTTTACTGCCTAAGACAACTGAGCGACTCAATTTTTTGCATTTTTCTAGCAATTGATAGCAACATACCGTAATCAACATCCAACACCAACTGAAAGGCACTTTTCATGTCGACACATATTCGAGTTGGAGGCGTATTCAACATCAGTTCACTACAGAATAGTGCGAGAGTTGCTGAGCCGCGACTCGGCGAGCGTTTTCGGAGTTGCGAGACCGTCTATCCTGGCAAGAGCGGCGGTCACGATCACGACCGTCCTGGATATGCACTGCACTCCGGTGTTCCGCGGAACGGCGCAAAAACAACTTTCACTCGGCCGATCCAGCCGCGTCCCGGTGCAGCGAGCAGCGCCGCATCATCGTCCTGCCATTAGCCGACGAAACCGCTTCCCGGCCCGCAGGCTCCGCTGTAATTACCCGCAGTGACGCGCTCGCCGCGCTGATGGATGGCCCCCGCCAAACGTAAATTGCACCTTAACGAGCTGCAGGAGACTGCCGACTGCTCACTCTGCTGCACTGCACCAAGACCTGGAACTGCATATTTTAGGCGAGCGCGAGTGCGGTGGGGATTCCGGTCCGCTCGCCGCGGTCGAGCCGAGAACTCTACCGTTCCCTCGCTGCGAACGGTAGCGGCTCTGCCTGGAATACAAGATTCGTTGGCCCGGATTAAAGGATGGGAGGAATAATTAACCGGCGAGAGCTTCCTATGCAGCCCGTTCGTGCCGGCCGAACTTTCTGTGTACACATTTTAATACAATCGGAGAAAGCTCCGTTCTTTATTCGCTATAATTAATTTCATTAGGACTAAACTGTTACGACCCACAAAAAGTGAAAAACATCCATTGTATACAAATGATAAATATATCTAATACGAAATAAATTTTGACAAACAATTGAAATAAACTGACCTTAAACAAGTGCTCCACCAACCAAATGAACAAAAAGCAAAATATGAGAGAAATTCAGAAATGAAAGCTATAGAAAATTCTGCCAAATGTGAAGTGCGTGCAGCAATACGATTTCTGTGTGAATGTTTACCGACCAAACGTGATAAAATAAAAAAATGTACGACGAAAAGTAGCCGCTTATCTGCAATCAGCGATAAAATTATTATTACTTACACTTTAATCAGCAATCAGAATAAATAGTTCTAGAGGCTAATTTACTAGTAACAGATAACATTATTCTAATCTAAGAAATAACGTGACGAGGACACTCTTCCACTGAAGAGACCTCTGTCAATTCGGTGCTTTTAATCTACTGTAAGAGCGAATTTGGATGACCCATAGTCTTTCGTGATGTTTTCACCTGTTTTTACCTTTTGAATGAATAGCATACTAAGATCTTTATAAAGTGTGTCGTTCAACACATACCACGATGCGTCTGTGATTGCCCTTAGAAATTTCGATTGAGCTTTCAGGAGGACAGCAATGCTTGATCTACTGGCGCATCCCCAAAGGTGGACTCCGTAAGTCCATAATGCAGTTTTGTACACCAATAGCTTGTTTCTAAGGACAAGGGGGATATCTTTTCAAGAAACCAAAATAATTCTTTAAATATCAAATTTGTCAGATTACGTTTCTTTACTACATGTTGCTTCCAGATAAGTTTTTTTTTTATGTAAATGCAGTCCCAGATACCTAATTATTGTAGATTCCTGTATTATTATCTTATTGATGAGAATTGGAAGACAGTGATCTTTTTTTAAGGTGAGTGTTATTTATGTAGAATTTAATTCGTTAAATTTCTGTAAATCCAGTAGTAGGTTAAGGTGATGCTATAGTTGATTGGATTCTATATCTGAGTTTACATGGCTTACAATAATACCGCCGTATTGTCGGCGAAAGTACCAATTGCTGGATCGAATCCTGGCGATTTCTTATTGTTTAATCGAGATATTTTGTCTGATTTCTTTTGGTGTGATGAGTTTCACTAGTTCCATTAGTGGTTTTAATTAATTTGATTGTATCTTCTTCTAGTTGGAATGAGTTCTAGAGTCTTAAAAATTCATATTTCTCTTAATGATATTTTTGTATTTCTGCCAGTTAGTTTTAGAGGAGTGCAATCTAGGTACATTCTTTACATTTATTATGGTCTATTGGATCCTTTCTATTATTGACGAGTGGTCTGAGGATAAATAGAAATTATGAAATACCGCTGGTAACAAAATAGTCTAATAGATCGGACATTTTGGATAGATTTGTTGGCCACTAGCTTGGAGAGAATGTTGAGACAGAAGAGTTACTCTAATTGAGGGTAATATTGTTTACTCTGTTTCTAATCATGTTAGCACGGCTAAATCATTGATTGGTAAAATGATTTTTTTGGCACTAATTATTATATAAACGGTGGCAATATTACCATTCTCTATAGTTTGGTGAATGAGATCCTATAGATAAGCAACATGTGGCTGGTGTGCAGTGCTATGAGAACCTCCGCACTTGACATAAATGTAAAGTCTGTTGAAATATGGTTTTGAATGACCGTCTAATCCTTATCTTGTGTCCTTGAAAAATAAGTTCTTTTTATATTTTTTAGTGTTCATAGAGTGTAGGTATTTTATGATTACTCGATAAGCTTTCTCTTACTCAGGTTGGTAAGTATAGTAGACAATATTGTTCGGCCATAGTTTTAGTAGACTACTATATCACTTAGTTCTATTTTCATTTGCTGAACATCAGTTACTCCATAAACAAATATGGGCGGAGGTTTTAAATTAGTATTGCTTTTCTAGGTTTGTCCTGAAGGTAGAGCAGTGTATCTAGTATTAAAGTATCTGTATTTTATTATTTTTAACTTTTTGACTACTTGCTAAGGGTTTTTCTCATTGAGATTGTCGATTTTCTTGTTGCTGATTGAGAGCATCTTAAAGTTGGATGTTTTGAGTTGCTTGTTGTGGTTGGTTTGGTTGTTGAAACAGTCAAGATTAATGTTTTTGCATATGCCGTAAATATTGTTCCTAATTTGATGGGAGGTGAGAATTTGTTATCATCTGTTCTGGAGTGAGCTGTGGCAAAATTGGTTGCGCCACTTGTGTACTTATTGACGGTTGACTAAGAAAATATTTCTCCGAAGACTTCTGGCAAACAAATAGTTGTGTACCATTCAGAATTAACAGTTTTACAGCCCTCTAAAACCACAGCTGCGACATGTCCAGTTTTTCCAAAAAAACAGGCGACCATTTGCTTCGAACTGCTTCAAGCGCGGACGACTCTTGTTGAGTTTGGCTGTTTACTTTCGGTCTCATACGCATTAGTCGAACGTATTTTTTGGATATTTCTTTCGATCAAATATTGCGTCGAAAGTCTATTTCTAAGCGATTGTTGACTTACGCGAAATCCAACGCGCATTCAACTTTTTCACGATTAAATGTTCTTGCAATATCAAATGTATGCTAGTTATACTGATGCCTAAGAATGCCTAAATTTCACGATAAGTCACACGACGATCTTGTTTTATCGGTTTGCGCACGTCATCGATGTTTGCTGGCACCACAGTCGATTTTTCACGGCCTCCTTTAAATCCATCCGCCAGCGAACTACGACCATGATTAAATTCATTCAATCAGCGATATACCGTGACTATGTGAGGCTTCATCATCAAAAGTCTAAGTAAGTCCTTCGATAAACTGATGTTGAGATAATCCACGTCGAAAGACATAAAAAATCATCGCACAAAAATGTTTACAAATTAATTTCATTTTTTATTAAAACGTTCAAACTTTTGAAAAACCTTATAAAAGCAATTAACTTGCACATTCCTGTCTTCTTGTACATTATGGCCTTGAGGATATATATAAAAAGGATACATCAGTAAATTAAAAACAGAATAATTTTGATTGACTCTCCAGATTACACTTTGATAATGCATGCTTCACACCTTTTAACTGAAGGCCATCGACCAATTCGATAACAATGTATTCTCGGTAATCAGATATACGTCAGTCATATATAGTCATCGCTAAATATTTTCCACTAGTGAAATAATCATAAGCTTATCTTATAATATAATTGTCTTATCTCCCTAACTTTCTTTCTTTCTAAACTTATAATTCTATCTCCTAGATGCTTCAACCGATTTCCTTGAAACTTGCACACCACATTCACAACTCTATTTGCTAATTCGGCGCTAAAAATCAGCCTTCTAACTTTAACCGTTTTTGAATTATTTAAATATTTTGATTATTGTCGCAGAAACATGTGGAATGTTCTACACGACTGCCTGGCGTCTAGATCAGGCTTCGTCGACGAAGCCTGCGGGGTCCCAGCTGGTGTATGTATAAACATATTTCTCAGGCAATCTCAGGCAAAATAAAAAATGTAATTAACAAATATATAAGGAAAAGCTTACCGATATTTCAGCCGCATCAACATGTCTATTAATCAGAAAAATCATGTGAGAATTAGAAGTTCCTAAAACTGTCCAAAAATAGCACTGCTATTGACATTTTGACCTTATAGGAGTTTTTTATAGCACTTTCTCTAAGTCGGTGTTAACAAGAAGACATGCAAGAGAAAAATCTGGCGTAATGAAGAAAAAATGTTATCATATTTGCTGTGTAATTTGGTAATAACCAAGTTCCTAGTTAAACCAAAAAGTTAAGACTATGCTCAGGGGTATATCGACAATCGGTGATGCTCGTCCTTGAAAAATTTCCCAATACAGTCTGAAAACTTTTGCAGAAGCCTCTGAGGATTATGAAAATAATGTTCAGAGAAAAATTTAAAGGTAAATTTTTAGACGATAGCAATGCGCATATATAAGCTACCATACCTCTACAATGAACAACTATAAGTGGGCAAAGAAGCTGCCTAAGCTCTAAAGACTTGGTTGCCCATATATCATAGATGCAAGGAAAAGAGCCCCAACTATAGAAGGTATACCAATTTTGCCTCCTTTAGACAAATGACTTTTTCTAGGGTAAAATACTACGGAAACTAGTATTCCAGTCTCGATCTTGGTCTTACTAAGACAACAGAAATTGAGACAAATCCATTACTATAAGTTCACAGTAACAACATTGTACTACCTAAAAAAAATTTTAAAACCTTTCAATTTCCAGTTTGATTGGAATGAAAGGCTTATATATAAATACTATCGAGAAAAAGAAATAATTTGGTATACAGACGGATTCAAAACCAACAATGGCAATGACGCTGGGATATTTTAACGATCTTCTCAGTTTAATGCATGTACGTCATAGTATTCTAAGCGAAAACTCACACTCTAGGTGTGTATTTGCATAAGGTCTTAAGAAGATTAAGATATAGGTGTCTTTTTCTTAACTGAATCTCGTAACTTTTAAAAACTGCAATAGTCTAATTCTCGGACGTGCTAGCAAAAAGAGATCAAAAACTATTTTCATTAGGCCTGAACCAGAGATTGGAGTAATCAAAATCATAGTGGATATATAAATCTCATTAAAACCACCGATACTGGGGTGAAAATGGTAACTGAAGTAAAAAGATGTTGAGAAAATAACTACTAATATATTGGCATTCGTTAAATTTTGGTCACTGTAAAGAAGCCTTCTATTGCCATACTTTCTTCGGCTATCTGATGTTATCCATTCGTTCTAGATAGCCGTACCAGAGAAGTCTCTTCGTTTCAATAGTTTTAATAATGGTATCATCTATTGCCAGTCTCAATCTAATCTCGTCATTTTTTACGTGTTCTATTTGTATTCAGCCTTTTATAAGTTAATTTCTAAACCTCATTTTTTATGTTCTTTTTGTAGCTTTCGTATGATATAGTCAGTCTTCTATCAAGCATTTTATCTCCAATCTGAATATCTGTGGCACCACACTCTCTTTTCCATTAAATCAAGGCTTCCTTAATATAAATTTTAAACAAAGTAGGTGCAATTCAACACTCTTGCCGTAATCTCTTGGTCACCCTCGAACCCAGAAAATATTTGTAGTACAGATTTAATGCAGCTGTTCGATTTTTCATCAATGTGTGGTGTACTAATGTTAGAGTTTTTCCTACATTCCCACATCTTATCTTGCGGAACGCTATTGTAAGTCTTTTTAACATCAATAAATGTTAGATGCAGGAATCTTGCACTAGAGGCTTTCTTTTCTAGAAGACACTATCGAGCTCAAAAGTGGACAATTCTTCTGGTCCTTTTAATTGTTGCACTATTTGTTCTTTTAAAATTCTGACATTTATTTTACCCACAGAATTTGTTAAGCTAACGCCTTACAATTTTTGCAGAGATGTCTGTTGCCCTTTTTGTAAATTGAAGATATATGTACTTGCTTCTGTTTCTTAAAAACATGTTATCCTTTTAAGTATTTGTTGAATATAGTGGCTAATATATTAGGCAGTTGCATTTGGAGCTGCTTTTACAAGTTCAATAGAGATATTTCCCAGTCCTGGTGCTGTTCCCTTTTTTATTTTGTTTATTACCTTGTGGAATATCGCGTAAAGGATTGTTTCCGTTTATTAGTATTTCTTTACTGCCTAGTATTATGATGAATTCTTATCTTCTGTCAATTTGTGAGTTCAAACCACTTTTGAAATGTCTAAAGTTAAAATTCGAATTCTTAAAAAACTTTCTTATCTTTCTGGTCTGTGGATACTCAAAGACTACTAGCACCGCGTTACTCTTGTAGGATTGTGTAACTACTACCAAATCAGTGTATATATTTATCTTAATTGTAGTGTGGGTGTTTTTAAAGCACATCTATATTACCAGAGTGAAGTTCATCCCGAACTGATTACCGCACACGCTTAAATTTTGTAATCAACAGAAAACAGTTGCTTTAGAAAAACCAAACATCTCAATAGAGCAGTAACCCTTTTCAGTAACTCCTGTCAATTTAAATAATTTAAAATCGTAAATTATCAGTGCACAAAAATATTCTTTGCGTTGTAGCACTACATTCCTTACCTTCCAACATATAGGGAATTAAGTTATCAGCACCACAAAAAATAAATCTATGGAAAATTGAGTAATATAAAAACTATTCAGCTCCAGAAATCTCTAGTCTTTACTGATAATAAAACCAACTATCCTCACAGCTGGAAACTCATTGAGAATAGCTTTGAAAATTTCTCGATGTGGCACAAGCATTTGATAGAGTTTGGACGCTTTACTCTATATGCTATTGAAAGTGAATACACCACATTATCTTCTGCATAATCAAATATTCAAATCTTTATAGTAAAGATAATCAACCATTTGTTGTTAGAAAAGTCTTATACGGCTCAATATTAGATCCTATACTAGTCAATATATTCATTGTCTACCATTATATTCAATATATATTCATTATCTACCTGCATAAATCATTTCAACTAGCGTTTCTGTCTAAAGATCATAACGTAAACCAGCTAGGCCACCGAGCATTGTCTAAGTAATCAAAGCATTCAATGGAACCTTGCAGATGGCGTTATAAAATACTTAGAGGTTTACCTTGACATAAAAACCTACGTAAGCGTTTTACATCAACAAGGCCACGCGACCTTTGCGATGATGTATAAAAAAAACCCTTCATTTAAACACGAATGCGGATTATTAATATATCAAACTGTTTTAGTCCAATTATTACCAAGGCCGGTTGAGTATAGGGAGCAACTTCCAATTCACAAATAAATAAATTTCAGTGTTTCAAAATAAAATACATTTGCATAGTTTTCAACGCAACTCCAAATTACGAAGAGTTTTACCAAAAACACAACAAAAACGTGTTTTAGTAACTGGAGAGGCAGGCGTGTAAATAGCCGCTCTCGTGGTGCGGTGTGGAAACGTAGTACGGCCCGTATTGGAACGTCAACCGATAAGGCCAATATCGTCCCTTAAACGGCCGTCGCGTAAGCGGATGGGGGCGGCTACCGATATCAACCAACGAGTATTGCCAAATCGCTCACCTGAATCGGCTTCGGCTTCGGCTTCGGCTCGGCGATTCCAAGGTGGCCACCTCTGCGTTGCGGATCTGGTATCTGCGGGATGATAAGACGCGACCGAATTGGTCGCGCTGCGGGTAGCGAATGTATGCGGGTGAAGACACGACCGGACTGGTCGCGCTGCGGATGGCGAGTGTTGCCGGGCTTCGCGCCTGGCTTGGCGGTAGGTCTTTGCGGGCAATTTTCATTCGACAGCACCTTTCATATCAAAAGGTGCCGCCGACGGCGTATGCAGACTTGTCGGCTGAGCAAAAGCTCAGATGCCGCTTGTGTGCGACGGCAAAACGTAGCAGATATCAAAGGCCCGCATGCCGCCACGATATAAAGCGGTTCAAGGGCGAAAAGGCCGCCACACCAGTAACATATTAGAATGCTCAAATGTAAAATTTTATACCACAGGAGTCAAGAACATCCACACTAAACTTAAACTGTCACAAGCAAAAGCAATTAACTGAAAAAAATTAAAATTAACAGTGTAATAGAAATAAAAATCACTAGTTGGTATTTTATAGGTCACACATCACCAAACAGTCATGTAAAGCAGAAATATATTCCCACTTTTTTTAAAAATTCCAATAGTGTAAAATTTACACCAACTTCATTCAAATTAAAATAATGATTAGAAGAAAATGAAGTTTTACGTTTGGTATACTAAAATGTTATAAAACAAAACTTATTATTAACATTTGACTACCAGTTAATATTACCGGTTCTTACAACGTCGTAAAAGGTTATGTAGGATACCAGAGAAGGTTTTGTACATGACGAAAGCAGTCAGAATGTTAATGGTTTCTAAACTATAGTAATGAAAACAGTTCTTCATATTATCTTAGTCAAAAACTTTTCTACTATAATTTTGCACTTGGTTTGAGAGCTCATCAGTGTTTGGGGAAATAGCTCTTTTGATAAGAAATGGTTATCCTCATCGTACCATCACATTGATATTGTATTAAGAGTTCCAAAGAAATTTTAGTCTAGAAGACGCTTCCAGATTAGATCCACCTCCCTGCTACCACAAAGATATTCGAGATCGACAGATTTCCAAAGAGAAAAGCATTTGTATATTCTTGCTCCAGTAATTTGTACCATTCTCCACCACCATATTCGAGTGAAAAAAGTTTCTTTCCTTTGGATATACTGCAAACCTCAACCGATTAGCAGATGGTACTACGTGTTTCGTAGTGCACTAAGATACTCAATAATTTTGAAAATAAAGTATCTCGTTATGTTAACAAGCGAAAAACCTTGATGTTTGTAATATGAAGAACATGTTAAAAGGACGGTTTTCTTAAAAGAGAGTCTTCTAATGAAACAGAAAGACGTATATGCCCAGACCCCTAATGAAATTCGAAATGCAGAAATGCATCGAGTATGGTGAAAAATCCTTGAAAGATTATGAAACTTAAAAGTGTTCTGCTAAACTACACTTGCTTCACAACTTCACAACTCTTTTATAAAAATTCCGTTGAAAGTGAGTAAGAGAACGGTGCTAAATGGCAGATTAAATTACCGAGTGCAGTTATAAAAACGCTAATGCGGCACAATTGATTTCACCTGAAACCCCAGCGAGCACAACAATCAACATGTTGCGCACAGTCGCATTATCCAAACGTACCGGAATGTGGAGGAGGTCCTTCACCTCAAATGCATCCTTGCGCCGTGGTCCTCTGCAAACCGGCCTGCCATCTGCAGTTCTAAAAATACCGGGCCTATTTCTCAAATTCGGAGCCTCTTCTAAATTTATTCAGCGCGCGCTCGGGAACACGCAGCATTCGCGAAATATGTAAATTATGCGCGTGAGTCATGCACGCCCATTCCGCTTCAGCGGCGTGCTTTATTTTGCGGCCAGAATAGCGCAAAACATCGCGACGAGTTGCGCCACAAATATTTTCTTCGGCGATTCCCTGCGGATTGGGGAGGTTATCCGCTGAAAGGTGATTTAGCCGCCGCGGCGATGCCAGCAAGGTTCTCTTTGTTGTTTTCCTCAATGAACGTTTCTATTTCTGCCCGGCTCTTATTTTTACTGCGCCCGTGTACTCGCAGCGTATTTTTGTACGCGCAGGCTTATTTTTGAATTGATTGCAAAACGACTGAGTGTATCTTTCTAAGCTGATAAGTGTGATAAACGTTTCAAATCCATGTGACATTGCTATTTATATTTCAGTAATAACAATTTTAGCACTCACTAAAATTCAGATGAAATAGACCTTTTTATATTTTTCTATATTCTAATTTACTTATAACGCCATATACTTATATATCAAATGCATCACATTATGTGAATATGTACTTTGTCTATCTATTCGTCTACTTTTCTCGTAAGTTCGAATTTGCAACACATTTTTTCAATGCACGGTGATCAATTTTTTGTATTTAACATTTATGAATTTTACAATCTGCTACTACGTAGCAATAAATAAAAGATTGTTGACATTGTAGAAGCTAATCCAATGATTGTTTTCTATAAATTACTTAATAAAATTACAATTACAATAACAACATATTATATATGGCAGTTTAGTTAATTTAGCTTCTAAATGGTAAATCTAATGTAGGGATTCTTAATGAGGCCCATGTGGACCCCTTAGGTTGTTGGAATTTTAAAAAAAATCTATAAAATTCGACTGGTTTATTGAAGATCTCTGAAAAAATTTCCTTTTAAATCTTATTTAATTTTGCAACCAAAAAGTACACATTCAATTATTAAGGCGGTCGAAGTAGAAGAAAGGTTGAAAATTCCTCATTTCAAGGATCGAATTAGTCTTTGAAAAGTAGATGCTTTGACGAGTCTGTTGGAACGATTTTGGGTAGATTTAGGTATTCTCGTTTTGATGACTTTTTTACTGCGTCTACTTGTAGACCATGGGATTTCACTGTATTTGGGGCAAACCATGGTGCGTCAAAAATCAATGGTAAGACTTTCGATTAGACTCTTTGGAACATTATTATATTTGATTCGCTGGCGGGGCCCCACAGTTGCACCCCGTAGATTTAAATTAAGACCAGGATTGCCTTGTATAATGACATTTTATTTTCTAAAATTATTACTTGTTAATCAATATATTCTGAAAAATTGGAGACCAAGTTGTTTAGATTTGGTTAGGATATTGATCCATATGGATTTCAAGGTATTTTACCGCTTACTTTTGAGTAAGAACACGGTTATTTAATTGGCCTGATGGACATCTGTCTCTTTTTAGTGTGAAAGTAATATGCACTGATTTGGATTCATTCAGCATCTAAGCCAGTTTTGAATTATATTTATATGTACTTGCAAGTTATAGGAAGCTAGTTGTGGGTAGATCGACAGTGTACAGTGTACAGTAAAGGTCCATGGATGCTCCCCTGGGGTATTCCTGATTTGATTGATGCGAAGGATGTGTAAAAATCCTGGTACTTAACTTAAGTACATATCTGTCATGTAGGATTTTAATATTTTTTTCACACCTTTGCAAAGGTCCGGGAGAGGTCCAAGAACACCACTGAGCAATATATGCCTCATACATACTTTTCCACTGTCCAGTGTGTTTTTCTAAATCCAAACTGATGTTTAGGGATAGCTTCCTTATCTTTTAGTGTAGGTTTTAATCTTCGTAATAGTAAGTTTTCAAATACTTTCGCGACCATTGACAAGAGACTGATTGAACGGCATAAACTCACTTCTCTCTTTGCTTTCCCGGTTTCTGAATCGGTATAATTTGTGCTATCTTCCGCTATGCTGGAACATAACTTAGTTTCAGGACCGTATTAGTAACCCTTCCACTAGGTCGCTCTTGTAATACTTTTCCAGTAACTATATTATAACCCGGGGCTTCCGAGGCTGTATTTCTGCCATAATTGTTCGCTTAACAACACGAACCTTAAATCTTTTTATTTGTAGATCCATTTGACAAGGTGTTTGAAATACTTGTTCGATCTGTTTCTCTTCCTGCACAGTATGCTGAGGAATGCAGCTAAAAAACCTTGGCCAGGTGTTCTGCAAATAGATGAGCTTTTTCGTTGCTGCCCCCTAGTCCACGTATTATCATTTTTCCTAATAGAAGGTATTAGTGTTTAAGGCTGTTTCAATCCCTTCGTTTCCTTCAGATGCTGAAAGGTTTGTTAGGTAATTTTGGAAGTTTTGATTTATTTTGTCGCTTGATTTAATTTACGCTCGTCTTCCGCGTCTCTAGCATTTTGCCAGCTTTTTGGCAATTTTCGTTTTTATACGATCGCGTCCTTTTAAAGTTTTTGGTTTAGTGTCTGCGGTAGCACTCCATGCTGTCTGTTGAACAAAACAATAAAGTGCTTGACTACTAGATAAACTTGTTTTGGTGTTCTTAGGGATCTGTTTTTTTATTTAGTTTCTGAAGGCTTTCTTTGTTGTTTTATTTCACAGAACTGGGACAGTACTTCTATTACTTGCTTTCACGTGCATATTTAACAGAATGGAGAATGATCGGAAGACAACTGAAAGCAGGATTTTATTTCGAAGTACTTAAGCGAAATTCCTTTAATTTAACAGAAATCTATGGCATCTTGAATCTTCCTTCTGTCCGTGGACTAATAGTTAGGTTCACCTGCGGCTAGGTGTTGAAAATTATTGCTTATTATTGTTTGATAAAGTTGGTACCTTCTCAGTGTAGTTAGTCTTGATTCCCATCCCCATAATAGATGTTTTGCAGGTAATCACCTACAGCAATTAAGCGACGCCCTAATATATTATAGAACTGTGTAAACTGATCTTCGATACTAGCTTTAGATTGACAATAAACAGCAAAATTGTTAATTGCCTCTTGCCATCTTCTACTGCTATATTTGTGACCTGCTGTATCTCCATGTCTTGTTCCATCTAAATGTATATGATAAAGTATTTTTTTTAGGAATATTAGTATACGTTCTATTTATCATGTGTGCCTCTGAAATTAGCATTATATTTATGTTGTGAATGTAGAAAAACATTTTCAAGGGTGTTTGTTCCATTAGTGTAGTTTTGCAACGACGCTGGTCAGGAGATTTAGTCCATTCATCTTTGCCATCAGTATTATTAATATAGTTTCTAAATTATTATTTATTAATCGTTGCGGTGTAACTATCTTATAGTTGTGAGTTACTTGGTGCATTTAGTTCATTTTCTCTTAGAGACTAAAAAAGTTGATTGGCATCGTCTGATAGCGTACACCATTGACAGTATCAGCGTTGCGCGTTTCATCTTCAAAAAAGCACGGAGTAATGATTCCTCTAGCCCGCAACGCACATTAAACTAAATTTTTGTGGATGCATTAGTTGTTCGTGCACAATGCTTAGATTTTTAGTACTCAAGATGTGACAAAAAAGCAGCATCGATTGTTATGTTCTCTAAGACCCGGTTCATAAATGTGCAAACTTTCTGGTGTTCAGATACCAAATGTACAAATGTAAACTTCCAATGTCTATATGACACAGACGACGCGCGCTTTAAATACTAAAGTTCCATTGGATAATCCTGTATAATATAAACAATGCATTCAACGCAATACTCTTCTCTACATCAAATAATTTTTTGCTAATAAATAACGAGCTGGATCAAAGTCGCAACGAATCCGTAATGCTAACTGACTTAACAGAGCACTCTCTCCCGCTCTCGATGAGGTTCAAAACGTAAACTTTATTTATTACTTCACCGGTCTTAAGCAGAAAGATAATATTCTCTAAAGAGCAACAAAAAGTTTCAAAAAACTTCAAATTATAAACCCTCCCATAAAAACCCAATAGGATCTAGGCAAGATTTATCATAGAAAACTCAATACCTTTGCGGACCACTTGATTTCTGTATTACAACTCCACAACTCACTCGAGTCAGATAAAGCTAGCGAGAGATTTCTGGATTTTCCTATTAAATCCAAGATAGGATATGAGATATTGAAATTAAACTACTTAAAATGCTACCAAAAAAGCTATAATCGTATGGTGAGTATCTTATAAAAGTATGTACATATAATAATGGTTCTCAAACTTGGGAAGTACCGGAACAGGTAATTTTATATCAGCCGATTAGTCTTTTGTCCTTACGTGGTAGGGTTTTTGAAAATTTTTCTTCAAAAGACTACTTGCTGACACATGCTTATCACTACATGAGTTTAGAAAGCATCATTTTACGATAACAAACAATAATTCAAATAGTCCTAAAGAAAAGAAGTATTGCATTCCTTGATGTCGTTGAGGCGTTAGACAAGTTTAAAACTCTCTTACTGGGCTTCTATTACCTCCTCATTAAGTCTTACCTGACCGACAGATATTTTTCGATAAAATACAATAATGAAATCCCATCCTATCCATAGTCCCGCAAAGTAGTGGCCCTCTTCTTTACCTTATCTACACCGCTGACTTACTAAAGTGGTCACCTTTTTTGCAGATAGTATCCTATCAATCCACGGTGATACTATCGTAGCATCTGAACTCCCTTTAACGAAACCTTGACCCAATAAATAATTGTATTAGTAAATTAAAATCAATTAAACTAAGTGGATACAAGTAATGTTTAGCACACAATTTAATGCCTCCCACCAAAACCAAGTATGTAGGTTTGCACCTTAGCCAACGCTTCACGTTGAAAAACCTTATCTACGCCAACATCAGCAATTCAACTTAAAGTTTCAAGTCAAATTTATTGGATTACCCGGAAATGATCCGTTTTCATTAAGAAACAAACTCCTACTTTACAAAATAATACTAAAAACTGAGTTGCACCTATGGAGTACAGTTCTATGGCTGCGCTAAAGCAAATCTAACAACCATACAAAAGTTCCAGACCAAAATCGTAGACGCGTCATGGTTTGTCTCTAACCTGATGATACATGAAGATCCTATTTGTTATTGACGAAGTTTATAGACTCTTCCATAATTACCACAACAAGTTACAGAAACATCATGATCTACTAGTCCAATATCCATTTGCCTTTTACATTGCTATGTACCTACTGAACCTTGTACTAGGAAAGAATTACTATGAGAATATTCACAACTGAGTAGTAGTTTCACCTTAGTTTTTTATACATCTTTTATTGCATTTACTAAATACTCCTTTTCTGGAGAAGATTGTAAATACACTGTAAATTAAAAAATATTGCAATATTAAGGTGTCTGTTAAGATTTCCATGTCTTATAAATGTTTAGTCTCATTATTTAGTAATTAAACTCTATAAAAAACCTTAAATTATCTAAATAACTTACTATAGTCAAATATAAAAATCAAAATAGTAGTAATTAATCCCATTTTTATCCTAATGAATCTTCTAATAAGTATGTCCTATTTTCAATAGCTTACTGCAGCCATATTTGTGAAACTACAGTTGTTATAGAGGTATTAATTAGTTTTAACAAAAAAACGATAATTTAGATGAATGGCATTATTAGCAAATAAAGTTATCACATTTTGAACGATAAAAGTCTTAAAGTCTCAAAAAGTTACCGTTTGGTGCGAATTTTGGTCTAGCATATTCATCGGTCTTTATTTTTCCCAAGATAAACCAAAAATTTTGATTGTCAATGCACATTGGGTTATGATTGAAAAAATCTGTTCCAACAAAATGGCATCACGAGCCATACTGCAATAGTTTCTAAAGGAGACATGCTAAATGTTGGATTATGTTCAATAAACTGCGACACTGAACAAAAACAGCAATACGTGCGTCGTTCGTAAAATTCGAACAGTTTGTAAGTCGGCTCCTACTTCCCTTAAGTTTTACCACAAAGTAAAACAAAACAAACCACATCGTTCACGCAACTCGAAGAGCTAATACGGGAATCAGCAGCAATTACGTTATTACTTACGGATCCAACTCGCCCACTTAGCGGATATGGGGAACGAAAAGGGTATGCGGAAACGCACTATCAATACCGCATATTCTCGGCGGGATGGAGCAACTCATGCTGTTCACTGCGGCCGTTAACTTTGTAGTAAATGCACTAGAAGGGAGGATACTGCGGATCCCTTTAGGGCACGCGTGCTACTTACATTGCTCGAGCTAATGGTATATGCGGTAGCAACAATTTTGTTAAGTAATTCCGGGACATTGTGGCCAAAAACTTGGCCTCCGCATAAATTCAAGCAGCTCACTGCTTAGCTACGGTAGTAATGACTATAATGCCATGTATTAACCGCGAGGCAACATAAAGGAATTTTTGTGTATTGGGGCGGTTTTCTTACAACACTGGAGTTGTTCTATCGAGTATATTTTCTTTAACAAAAACATTATTTCAGTCGATTGAAAACATAAAAAAACAATAATAAAATTTAATTGTATTAGAGATTCAGAAGTTCACTATTTGAATGTAGTAACGTTTGTGTTCATAAATTAGTATAACCTCCACTGTAAAATTAGCCACAAATAACATCGTTATACTCATGAATGGCGCATGGGGTCTACCTTTTCCATACAATTTGGGCAAATTAAAGCACAATTATCGAGGACAGTTTGTTCGCAATGTTGCTTAGAGTGAAATGAAGCAGCATGTGTTGTTATACAAATATTATAATTATAACTACCCTTTAAATGTTCATTATTTGCATTTCCTGTTAATATTAAGTATCTGTAGAGTATGCCTTTCTATAATTTGTTATAATTGTTAACACAAATGGTACAGTTTATAATATTCGTCAAACTTTTATTCATTATATAAATTGAAAATAATAATAATTTGCTCTCTAAAATAATAAGTGTACACGGTTGTCTCGAAAGTTTCGCCACCTTTTCGCAGCTGCTTTATCTAGCACCGTTTACGTAAGCATGTACTCTTATCTCTTAAACGTTGATGCCATTCTTTTCATTCGTCATCCATCTATCGTAAAATAAGTTTCCTTTGCACTGAAAACTTATACACACCCTTGCGTACGTCTTTAATTATGGGAAATTAAGAAAGCATTTGCAGCGCGTATTTTCTACTACATTAAAAAAGACAACCGTGATAACAATACTGCAAATAATATAATTATCGTTTACACAAGTGATGCTCCAAGTATTTAGATAGTTCGTTCTTAGGCTCGTAATTTTAATTCAGTAGGAGAGGATTGCAGCGATCATCCATCTACTTCAGGTAGAGACCTCGCCGAAGTCACGGCGAAAATCATACGTTCTCAGACGCCCTCGACATTTCCAGAAGTCTAGAAGGAGTCTTTTTGAAGAGATTAGTTACTCTTTAAAAATGCTTATCGCATTTAACAAGAGTAAGGTCTGGTTTTCACTAAATGAAACTTTTAATGACTATTTGGTGGAATTAGAAGCGTATAATTTATTGTAAGCTGTCTGTATAAGGTACACCCATTAATTTAATAAAATATTGTTCCCCCATCAGCATAAAACGAACAGACAAGCCATCATTTTCTAGCACGATGATATAGAGTAACCTAAATTGAATTTTATGATTTGAATCGCGCGCAGTTTGCATTCTGCGAGCGTTGAAAGTACAATTCGTATGTAAATATATAGTAGACATCATGGCGACGTTTTTTGTGCAGCAGGACATCAATATGTGAGCGTAAAAGTCGTTAGCTAGTGCATAAGTTTGAAACACGTGGTACGCTTATTGACAAAGTAAGAATTCGCTATCAATGCAACGGTCGTTCAAGTGATAGTGTGCATAAAGAACATCAACTGAATTTTTTATGCGGCACTACAAAAACATTTTAACAAAGGATCCGCATTTAGAGATATAAAAGTTTAATTGACTCAAGAACTTAAAGAAACCGCCAAAACGCTGTACATTTATGAATTGGGTTTTAGAGAACCCAACTCATATTGAGCGATGTAGCTCATTCTTCTTTAAATGGCTTCGTAAATCGTCAAAATTATTGCATTTGGGGTGGTAAAATTAACGTGCTATTCGGGAAAACCAATGCATCCACGAAAATTGATTGTTTAGTGTGCATTGTAAGCCGGATGAACCATTGGGTCGTACTTTGAGGACAACGCTGATAACGCAATTATTATCAATGGTGTATACTATCGGACAATGCAACACGACTTTTTTTCTTAATGAAGCCTTTGATTTTTTAATTTGAATGACATGCGGTTTCAACAAAATGTGTTACCTTACAGAGAGGTGATATCAATATTGCGATTTAACCCTATTAGGCTATTAGGCTTTCCTCTGAGGTTATTTGAAGGGCAGGATTTAAATCAACAAATCTGTTACAATTCCAGGGCTAAAAGGCTTTATAAAAAAATTGTCACTTGTCAGCGAAGTCATGAAGGACACGTGACAGATATTATTGTATTTCATATATAACTGCTAAGTCTGGCAATAATGAAATTCGGATTGTTCTAATATTCTGTGTTTTTTCTAGGAAAAACAATCCTAGAGTCTAATTTGGATCACCCTATAAAAGGCTTTTTAACCGTTACAGAAAAAACATTGACATTTAACTAAGATGTTCCGTCTAATCTTTATATGATTTCTACCCATTTCTTTCGTTTAAGAACATCTTTTCGCAGTATGGTTTATTGCAATATATGGCATGAAAAAGCACTTGGAACAATATCTTGATAGCAAACAAAAATATGTAGTTTCCGGGAAAATAAATAAAGATATATATCTTATATATTAGGAATAAAACAAAGAACTCATTATTTTAGCATTACAACTGTTATCTTATTACTGATAGCCCGCGTTATCAAGATTATATTTTTGCTTGTTCGTTTCCATTTTATATCAAGTTTAAATAACAACGTTGCATTATTTCGTTTGTGGTAAATATTTTCAGGTATAATGCACACAATGGTTAACGTACGTGATTACGTTTACGCTTATCGAAAATCATAATACCACTGTCAGAAAAGCACAAGTCACATAGTCAATATATTTAAAAGTATTTGAAAAATTTAGAAAGTTAAATTGCATTAAAAAAATTAATAATGTAAGAGTACAATAAGGGTTTTGCCGTTTTTAATTCATAGCAGTGAAGAAATTAAGACCAGGTTCTTCAAGAGGTTTCAAAAATCGATTTTTTGCATTTTTTCATAGGTAATTATGTGTAAAATATATTCCCAGAGGGTTGTACAAAATTATTTTTTTAAAAAAGTTATAGCAAAAAGGTAGCGCGTTTTCCGTAATATTTTTGAATTTCCCACCTTTACGACCATACCCTGGGTGATCATGGTAAGTATAGCTACTTCGAGTTCCACCAGATGTCGGAATATATGCTATTACTTTATATATGTGCTTCTATATACACTAATATCAATGGTTATAGCGTGTAGCGTTAGTCGACCACGTGCTCCGAATACAAGCAGTTCGTGTACAGAAACTTTAAACGCGTTTTTCTCGAAACCACGTTTTTCAAACTGGACGGCACGATATCTCAAAAACTATTGAATATATCGCTATTTCGTTTTTTTGCATTTTAAATTAGATTAAATTTATTGGAGGACAAACCTAAAAAATAATTAAATTTATTATTGTCTATATTTTTTACATCATTTTGAAGAGTAAAAAAAAAGCACGAAACGCAACACTAAACTTTGTATGTCCGCCATTTTTCCAATTTTTGAGTTTTTGTTGGTTTTATAGGTACAACCTCCAACAAATATAATATATTTAATAAAAATATTTAGTTTTTTTATTTCAGATGGTAGGAACGAGCGCTAGAGTGCCGCCCGCTTGGGTACTTTTTTTGAGGCTGCTACGTTTCAGTACAAATAAACAATAATTATTACATTATTTTTCAATATAGAAAATGTTTTTCCATACTTTAAGACCTATTAAATAAGTACCAAAAACATCGAGTTCCTCATTTATTTCCACTCAGATGATCCTGATGATACAGTAAACAGCTTCTTGGACATTACCATTGCAACTGTCGCTACCTATCAAGAGATTCACCTGTGCAGAGCTGGAAGAAGAAATTAACCATAAAAAAGCACCAAGGTACGAACTAATATCCGGTAAAGTGCTTGCTGAATTACCTAGAGTCGGTCTGGTGTTTCTAAGGAACCTTTTCAATTCTATCTTACGTCTCCATTATTGGCCGTTACCACTTAAATTCGCACAGATAATTCTGATACCAAAACCAGGTAAACCTGCTGAGGAAATTACATCTTACCGCCCAAGTTTTTAAACTGTTAGAAAAACTTTTAGTCAGGAGAACACATCAAACAGATATATTGGAAAACTACATCCCGGACCACCAGTTTGGGTTCAGAAAGTATCACTCTACCATTCAGCAATGTCATCGCGTCGTAAATATGATTAACACAGCACTGGACTCTAAATCTTACTGTCCAGCAGTATTTATTGATATACAACAGGCGTTCGATAAAGTATGGCATAAGGGGCTCTTACACAAACTCAAATTACACATTCCAAGTGAATATTATTTACTTATAAAATCCTATTTTCAAATCGACACTTCCAGATAAAGTATGGCCAAGAATATTCTGCCATTCATTCAATCAACTCCACAAGGCAGCGTTCTTGGACCTCTTCTATATACATTGTACACGGCAGACATACCTACAACAGTAGCTACAACTATAAGCACCTTCGCTGACGATACAGTCCTTCTCTCTCATCATACCAATCCTCAAACAGCCTCCTTAAACTTGCAACATCATCTGTCCCTCTTACAAGCCTGGCTAAACAAATGGAGAATCCAAGTGAACGAAGCCAAATGCATCCAGGTAAATTTTACCCTAAATCGCTTGGAATGCCCGCCGGTGCATCTAAATAATATACAATTTCTCAAGCAAATGAAGCCCGCTACCTGGGCCTTCATTTATAAAAAGACTCACGTGGAAACTGCATATATTAAAGAAACGAAAGGAAGTTGATCTACGACTTAAAAAATGTACTGGTCACTTGGTAGGAAATCGTGTCTATCTTTAGAAAATAAGATTCTACTTTATAAAATAATAATTAAACCTATCTGGACCTATGGCATCGAGCTGTGGGGATGCTCCTGCAAGTCAAACGTAAACATAATCCAACGCATGCAATCCAAAACACTGAGAATGTTAGCCAATGCTCTGGTATGTTAGCAACGACACCCTGCATACCGACCTGAAATGCCAACAGTAGTAGAAGAACGTACTAAAAGAAAACAACCATTTCCTGCGACTTCAAGTTCATCCCAATGTCCTGGCATCCAGCCTGCAACATGATCCACCTCCTAGACGACTACAAAAACTGGCCCATTTTATAATACCAAGAGGTAACATGAATGGAGGACAAATGTGGTTCCAGCAGGCTCAATTAGCTCAGAGCTAAAAATAATCGATTTATTGCATGAAGATTTATCTACAAATTTCATAATAATGCCAACATCAAATGGACAGCTTGCAACTTCTTTTGTGAATTACGTAATTTTAGTCGTCAATAATCCAAGAATTGAGGACTGCAATAAAAATTGAATTTAGAACGTGCAGTTAATGTTAATTTTGCAACTAGAGCGAAATTGTCCTTTTGAATACTAATAAAATGTAATCATAAAATCATTCAAAATTTGTTTTATTTCAAATTTAATCCAGCTTTTAGTTTGGGAACCTTGTTTAATTTTTTTAATATACATAATATTATGCTCAATTTTAAAATATCCTGACTTATGTCAACAATATTTTGATTTTGCGGCATAAAGGTTTCCAGTTACTAAATGCGGCCAACTTAGTTTAATTCTTCGGTTTATGTCTTCTTCTTGATTACACTTTGTTAAGTATCTTGATTGATATATATAGCTATATTCTATAATCTTGTCATTTAGTTTAATCAATTTGTTCCATTAGGTTGTTTACTTTTTATTTTTTTTTTAAATGTAGACTTTGAGTTCTTACTCTTGACTTTCCTTACAAGCCAATCATCGTATCCTGCAAGTTTGCGACACTAATTTGGATTATGCACTCGAAGTCTCAAGTGGATTAACATGTTTTCGTCTGCGTTCATTCCTTTTAAATTAATAATTGTACAGAGACCGTTTCTCCTTGTCTTAATTTATTATTATTTTATTTTTCGTTTTTGAATTATTAATGGTATTTTAATAAATACTTCGAAAAATTGGTTTAACTATACATGCACCTATTTTAAGGAAACAACGCATGGGTTGAGCGAGGCTCAAACTCGCCCGCACCGACTTGATGACAGAGGAACGACGATCTTGGCTACCGAGCCACCGCGGCTCCCAGTCGATGTTTGGTGTGGATTGTGGGCAAGTAGAGTGGTATTCATTCGAAGATAACGCATACGCTATTTTTTACATAATAAATCAGTTTTTTAATACCAAGTAGGTAACATGAACTTGGAACAAATGTGGTTCCAGCAGGACGGTGCCACCTGCCATACAGCTCAAGAAATAATCGATTTGTTGCATGAACGATTTTTCAGTCTCGAAATTTCATAAAATGCTAAAATCAAATGGACAGCTTGCAACTTCTTTTTGTGAAGTTACGTGAAATCTAAGTTACGTCAATAATCTTCAAAGAATTGAGGACTGCAATAAAATTGATTAGAACGTGCAGTCTTAATAGCAAAATTTGCAACTAAAGCCGAAATTGTCCTTTCGAATACTCAATAAAAATACAATATAAAATGTTTCAAAATTTGTTTTATTTCAAATTTAATCCAGATTTTAGTTTGGGCCACCCCTTACATTAATTTTAATTTTAATATACCATATACTACTATTCACATCCCAATAAATATCCTGACTTATGTCAACAATATTTTGATTTTGCGGCATAAAGGTTTCCAGTTACTAAATGCGGCCCAACTTAGTTTAATTCTTCGGTTTATGTCTTCTTCTTGATTACACTTTGTTAAGCTAATCCTTTGATTGATATATATAGCTATATTCTATAATCTTGTCATTTAGTTTAATCAATTTGTTAGTGCCTATATTTTCGTTTTTTATAATTATTATTTTTTAAATGTAGACTTTGAGTTCTGCTTCTCTTGACTTTCCTTACAAGCCAATCATCGTATCCTGCAAGTTTGCGACATTATCTGTTATTAATAGGATGTCGTCCGCAAGTCTCAAGTGGATTAACATGTTTTCGTCTGCGTTCATTCCTTTTTAAATCTAAGTAATTTAAGAGAGACCGTTTCTCCTTGTCTTAGTTTTTCATTATTATTTTATTCGTTTCTGCGTGTGTTTGAATTATTAATGTGGTATTTTAATAAATACTTCGAATCAAATTGGTTTAACTATGATCTATGCGCCTATTTTGAAGGGAAACTAAGATGGCGTACAGTTCAAGAGAGTCAAAAGCTTTCTCAAAGTCTGTAAAAGCCTATACAAATAATTTTTCAGTTAAAGTAGTTGATTGTCGCGGTAATAGTAAAATAACAATATTTGAGTATTTGAAGTTAAAGCAAAATAAAGAAAAAGCAAGAATTGCACAGAGTAAAATATTTGCACTATGTCGGGGCAGTGGTAGTAAGACTTTTAACGATATTTTCAAAGCAGACCACTATGACACTACGGTTATAAAAAAGAATGTATAGGAATATGAAAGATCTTGGAAGAAGAATAAAGTTAACAGGCAAATTTATTGACGAGTTACAGACTTATTACGGTATCGTCATCAAGAGAAATACGAATATAGCGGGAGAAATTGGTGAAAATTTTTAGAAAATTTAACCGAACAAGAAACTGCAGCATCAAAACTGTTCTTCCGGAGAAGAAACGTGGTGCCCCTGAGAACGAGCGTATGATACCACATCTTACAAGACTAAAGACTTAAGACTGCTCTTACTCAAAACGTCCAAGATGTTATTTGATGATCCATATACGAAGAGTTGAGTAAAGACGATTTATTGTAAAAATGTGTTGGCGGCTATGCGTAGAACTTTAATGAAAGCCTGAAAGGATTACTCCAAAAGAGACTTATAGCGACAATGTCGTTGTTAAAACTGTCGCACACGTTGCAGCAGCAATGTTCAATAAAGGTTAAATGAGCCCATTGACAATGTTACAAACATTGAAAGTCTCTATTAGCAATGTAGCTTACTACACTCGTTGTAAATCAATCCTACAAGCTGAAGAGCACCCGAAAAAGGACGTCCTACGTCAAAACACGTAACTGCTATTTTTTTGTATTTTTTATTGCTGGTGTACGTTTGTTTCCTTCTAAACTATTTATTTACAATAAAAAAGATTCAATTTAATCAGTTTAATATATTCTTTTGGTAATCGCTCATAATTATTGGACCACTTTTCAGGGCCAAGAAACGTACATGATCCTTTACAAGCGTACAATTATGTTCTTTCTATTTAGTCTTTTTGAGTGTGATTGTCTTTGACTTCTTTAAATAATAATGAATAATAAATAAATAATAAATACCTTATATTACTATTTGTAGCAGACCCGAATACCTTATTCATATGTCTCTTCTTTTGGTTATTTCATTCATTAGCATCTTCTTCTAATCTTTCGAATATCTCATTATTTAATATTCTGCCAACCCACCTTCCTTTAATGTTTTTCTGCAGCACCATAACTCAAATGTATTCTTCTGTCTTCGCTCTTAGCAATTGTTCAAGTTTCAGCCCCGTACAGTATGACGCTCCATACGAAGGTCCAAAAATATTTTACTGGATGATAGTAATTGCTTTTCCTTCAGAAACATTACTTTCGCTTGTTGTAATCTTGATTTCTCTTTTGCTTCTTCTGTCTTTAGTTATGATGTTGCTTAGATAACAGAACTCTTTAACTTTCTCTATTCTTTTTCTATTTATTGTTGCTTGCATGTTCCCGTGTCTCATATTTCATACGCCATTGCTTTTGTTTTAGGGACGTTTATTTCATATTGTATTCTTTAATAATTAAGTTCATTATATTGAATGTTTGTTGTTCTCTTTAAAATTGCTTTATCATCAGCGTATCGTATCATATCTATTTTCTTTCCATGCATATTTATTCCTTTGTTTATTGATTTTATTGAATGCATCTTGTATATAAAGGTTGAATAAGAATGGCGACAACGCACATCCCTGCCTGACTCTTAGCTGTACTGGTGCTTCTGTTTGAGCATCTCCTTGTCTTGTTACTGCTTTCTGCCTCCGATATAAAGAAAATATAATTCTTCTTTTTCTGTGTTTTATTCCCACTTACTAGTTCCTGGTCTTCTATTACTCTTTCTATTCTTTTATATATGATTTTTGTCAATATTTTAGATGAATTGTAAGATAGTTTTCGCATCTATTCGTTTTCTCTTTCTTTAGAATTGGCACTATTAGTTTCTTGTGAGTTGATCTAATGATATTTTTTATTACTTCTGCCGACAATTCGTCCATTTCCACTGCTTTGTTTGTTTTAAATTTTTGTATGTATAATAGTCTTCAGTCTACATGTTCTACAATTTTTATTTCTTTTTCAATTTTCGATACTACAGAATTCATGATAGCAATAGTTGAAGTTAATAAATTAAACCGACTCATATTGATACTTTTTTCTTTTGTTTTGTCGAATATATTAAAAATATTTCAAATACTTTAAATAAAATGATTTGCTTGAAATGCCAAGGAAATACTGTCTAGTGCCTTACCAACTCAACTCGCAGGCGAAAATCAAACGCCCGAATGAAAAGCCAATTCTGGCGCAATCATAACAATTATGTGCAAATAATGGATCGGCCTTCGTTTCGATGCAGCAGTGCGTCACTCGAGGTTTTACGGGCGCAATCAATAGTGTGTTCGCAGGTAACGATTATTACCTGTCTAGTGGGAATTCGAGCGTTAATTAAAACGTTTGTGCTGTAAATTCTGGCGCAATCGACGCTATTCGCATTAATATGCCGACAGCGGCCCCTTCGCTCAACAGGCGAGCTGTTGTGCGTAAGCAAAACTGGAGCGCCGACTGTTGTCCATTTGATAGTGTGCCCGCAGGACCCGATTTGTTCCTGGAATATTGATGCGCGGTTTGCTCGGGCATGCAGGCTTGCTTAAAATGCATGGAATATTGTTTTTGGGAGCTGCGCCAAATGGAAAACAGCTCAGCTTTCCTTCGCGAATAAAATTCTTCGGTTACAATGTGATCTCTTAATTTATATGGTTATGTACCTTCATAAGGTTTTCAATAGAGCGATAAACGTTAAGAACTATAAAACATTGCAAGCATTGTTCAAAATGACTGCTATGAAGTATAGACTAAAGTACAGATCGTAGTTTAAAATGTCAAAGTTAAAGAAAGAATAAGATCTAACATATTCTTTCCAAGTTATTTATTTTAATTTTATGCGCTAGTACCCAACCCTAACAAACACTTCAGGCTTTACCAGAGAAAAAGGTGCTGTCTTAAAAACTATCCTCAGCTACACTTTAACTGATGTTTTTATCTTTCTTGAACGATACTATGCCATAATTGAACAGAACTGTAAGCTTACTATGAATGTCATATAATGAACTTGTTTCACATTTTGAGGTTTAAAAATGTTGTCTACTGTAACTATTACTTCATGGATACGCAAAATTTTGCTGTAAGTGTATTGAACTATAACATGTTAATTCTACTTGTATTGTAAGGAAGTAAGTGAATTTTAGATGATTTCTTCTAACCTACTAATTCCAGGTTACTTTCTTACATGAAAAATGTTTAAATTTAGCTATATTTAATTCATATACTCCTACAGATTGCCGCTAAGAAGGATTTCTGTGGACATAAGGCATCGCTGGTTTTATTACTGGTACAATGTATGTGCTGTTATGGTCATACCTATTTAAACCACTTATCTAAAGTTTTGCCTGAATAATGGTATACTAATCTCATTTACTAAAATTTTTAATATCAAACAGGTTTTAATGTAACGGTTAAATGGTTTTTATCACTGCTCATTTATATCACGCAAATATATCCTTTTGTTGGCCTAATAAACAATAAATTACTTAGAAAAATGTGGCCTTGATCAATGACCAGTCTGAAAGTTATAATAATATCTAGTCTAAGAAGTACAGGTATTAAACAAAATAATGGAAACACATGCCAAAAGTGGAGCATGTTTTCACTGTGCCTGGTATCACTGGGTTTGTTACAGGTAGTATGGACTGTGCACTAATACTAGGGCGAGACATCGTGGTTGTGCAGATGTGGTGAGTGACCAATATGTCCGACCTGGTTTAATTATTGGTGCTCTTCAAGCTGAAGCATCTATGAGCAAAACAGCGACGTTATGCGGTCTCGAAACTCATGCCCGCATAAACAGTGCATGGTAAAATAGTGTCATTAAAAGACGAAACTGCAGAATAAGGACCACTGGGTCTTGAAGCGTGTTGTAACGTCGCAGAAGAAAACAACGACCGAGAAAGTGACTACAGAACTTAATCAGCACCTGTACACCCTACTGTGATCCAAAAATAAGAAATAAGATCTGAACTGCATAAAGTGGGTATTCATGGGCGTGTTGATATTGCCAAGCCTCTAATAACAGATACAAATGCTCAAAGGCGACGTACATAGTGCAATGCCCATAAAATCTGGACGTTGGAGGACTGACAACGTGTCACTGAACGCGTATTTGTCTAGCGAACACCCTCTGAAGTATACGATAAGAACTGTCTCTGCCAAACTGTCAAACATGGTGACGACTCTATTATGGTTTGGAGCGCTGATATGATATTCGGCAGCCTCCCTTGCTACATAACACGGTTGGGTCACACCAGCAGTGTATAGAGAACTCTTGGGTAACCAGGTCTACCCAATGATACAATCTTATTTTCAGATAAAATGCCATATTCCAGGATGGTAACACCCCTATTCACACCGCTGGTCCTGTTCAAAGGTGGTTTCAAGAGCATCTTCCTTGGCTCGCCTAGTTCGTCAAGCCTCTGTGGACTGTTTTGGAAAACAGGGTTCGGCGTTGATTTCCACCTTCTTCATCTCTACCTACGCTGGAGGCTTCAAATTTCACTCATCACTATTCAGGACTTGTATCGGTCTATTCCGTCCACAATATAAATTGTACTGCATGCTAAAGGTGGCCCAATACCGTAATAATGTTCCAATTTTCGCAAATGTTTCCTTTATTTTGTCCAATACCTGTATATGGTATAATAAATAGGACAGTTAGTACATTTGGCATAATAAGTTTGAAATCTACATGCTAATCACAGATTAACAGAATATGTTTACTTACATAGGAGTAGGCCAGTTAATACTTAGTTAAAATTTCATAAATTATGCTCAAGTTACATTGTCAATAATTTTTCTTCAATATTTTATGTTTCATAGCTTTTACGTCGTTCTCTATTATTGCATGCTATATTATCTTATATCTATTATTTTATGTCGTAGATATGCAATTTGTCTTTATTATATTATAAATAGCCCTCTTGCCCCTCCATTCTTTAAATTTTAGTTAAATAATTGGTATCGACATTTACGTCTTACTTGAGGACTCTCTAACAGTCTATAACATATAAAAAGATTGTCAAAATCCACAATTGCTATATAAAAAAGGTGTTCTCTGCTTTATATTTCCATTTCATATAAATTTGTTGCTAAATTAATAACAGCAATATTCAGAACAGATTGATCTTCCGTTTAATTAATCTATAATTAGCACCACTATTGACAGGTGAGCATACGTGTGTGTCTATGTGTATTAACTTCTTCTATGACTCATAGTTTTCCTTGGGCAGTAAGCAGACTAAGATTCGAAATAAAGAATTAATTCCAGTCTTTTAATAATGGAATCCAAAAGAACGCGGAAACGTTGATAATTTTTTTAAATTGACATAATTAATTGGTTTTATTTCACTGTGACTCTATCTTATCCAATGACTATGTTTAACTTTTTACAACATGCTTATCCTGACGATTACGTGTTCTTTACACTTGGTGGTGGCTACTTAAGATGCATCCAAAAATGTCATACTTAGTATTATTGACAACTGCATATGATGCTAACTATGTTAAGCTTATCGTATTACTCTCTCTCTTTTGGAAATCTGCTCAGATAGCAATGACTGTCAAATCTAGAAAAGCATCTGATAAGGTAGTTTTATACAAATCAGTGTCTTTTGCCCCAATTAAAAATGATTTTCAAGAAACTATTCCCTAGCCACCCTAAGAATAACCCAGATACCTCATCACAACTGCCACTGTACCAATGTGGATTCCTCGATTGACATTTCACAACCCAACAAGTACATAGAATTGTAGATCACATTTTAAGGAGCCTTGAAGAAAAATAGTACTATAAATTTGCCTTTCTAAACGTTGCTCAAGCATTTTATAAGGTCTAGCACATCTAATTACTTTAATAAAAAAATTATTTTTTCTGAAGTCTTATCTATATAAAACATAAGTTAAAGTCAAGCAAAACAAGAACCTCTTATATTATTCTGTCAAATCCTATATTTCGCAAGGTAGTATTTTTTGACGCCTTTTTATCTGATTTATACTACTGACTTACCAGAAGATGGACTCCTTATCCTTGTGTTTGTCCAAAGTTTGCACGAGGATTTTAACATTTTCTTTGTCGCTGAAGAAATTCTCTGATTTGTCCATACGTATCGTGATAAATTTCATAATAACCCATGTGAGAAGCTTAAATAGTGGTTTTGCAACCTGAGAACTGCCTAAAGTAAAAGAGACTGCTGCGGGAATATCAGTACTGAGTGGTTTTTCTTGACTACCTAATTTCTATAATCATATTTACTTGATACTCCCAGTAGATCAGATTGTAAATTTATAATAAAATAAAGTAAAAAATAAACGCAATAAGAAATTCTGTTATTATATATAATATATATTAACGTAGCTTGTTAATATGCTGCAATAACAAATGTTTCAGCAAATCTATGCAGTGAAGTTTATATTATAATTTTTTATTTTAGGTTTTCAATAAAATTGTCAGCCGCTGTTAACTATATGTACAGAAAGTTATATATTTCTCAATGCTTTCTAATCACACCAAGATTTTTTTATTTATAGGTCAGCATTTTAAATTTAAGTGGTACACGAGTTTTTACTTCTATGTAAGCATAATTTAGTTGGTTGAGTACATCTGTAGAAATTAAATATAAGACGCCATTTCTCCTTTATAACTTTTTTTTTATTTTATTACATTAGCAACTAAAATACATTGTATTTCTTTAAGCTAATATTTTGGTTTAGAAATTGACATGATGAGGGCCCGTCCAGAGACTGGTCATCGTCCTAGAAAATAGTGCTAAGGTGTTGGGCCCATGTGGGGTCCTCTTCAGTGGAGGTCTGTAGGCCAGCGGCACTTGAGGCGTCTGATGACTTGATGGTGTGGAAATTCTTGGAGAAGAAGGTTGTCATGGGTGGTAAGTTTTTCAAGATGTTTCCTGGTTCAGACCTGTATTACCGTATTGAGCATCGGGATGCCGAGGTCGTCGTGTATCATCTGATTGGTGATGTACCAGGGAGCATCAACGAGATTAAGATTTTAGATTGACTTCGTTGCATGATTGCGAGGTTAGTCTTGTTAGCATAGCCCCAAAGTTCTATTCCATAGGACCAGATTGATATAATGATGGTTTTGTAGATAAGGATTTTGTCAGAGAGGGGTAATGGGGGAGTGTCGGCCTAGTAGCCAGTAAACGGTTTTACATCTGAGCTCTATATGTTTTTTTTTTCTTAGTAATGTGCGCCTTCCAGGTGAGCTTGCTGTCCAGGTGTAGATCCAAGTATTTCATTGATGGGGATTGTGGTATCTTGATGTTATTAAGATGTAGTGGAGGACCTATCCCTTTGCGAAGAGTGGAGGTCACATGAGTAGATTTGGACTCATTTACCTTAATGATCCAGCGCTGGAGCCAGTCTTCAAGTAAGCTGAGATGAGTTTGGACATATTCCACAGCGAGGTTTAAGTCCGTGTGTCTCGCAAGTATAATGGTGTCATCTGCATATGCTCCTATAGTAATGGTTGGGAAGGTTGGTAGGTCTGAGGTATATAACGTATAAAGAAAGGGACCCAGAACGCTACAATGTGGGACCCCAGATTGGATTGGGTACACTGGAGAGACTTCGTCGTTAACGCGTGTTCGAAATTTTCTGTCTGTTAGATAGGGGTCCAAAAGTTTATGAAATTGAGGAGGTAAGATTTGATGTATTTTGAGTTTGAGTCCTTTGTACCAGACTTTATCAAACGCCTGGCGAATGTCCAAAAGAACAGCTATACAATAGGCTGACTGTTCGAATGCTGTGTTAATTTCTTGCGTGATGCGATGGCGCTGTTGTATGGTAGAATGGTGTCGGCAAAAGTCAAATTGATAATCAGGGATCCAGTTAGTTGCCGTGAATTCTGGGTCTAAGATTTGTAAGACATACTTTTCAAGGAGTTTGGAGCAAACTGGTAGCAGGCTTATGGGGCGCTTTGATGACGCATAGCTGGGATCTTTACCTGGTTTAGGGACGAGTATTATCTCTGCGATCTTAAATTCTTTCAGCCAATATTGAAGTCGGAGTATAGCATTAAATATCGTCAGCAGAACTATTCCTTTTCGTGGAAGCTCACGGAGCATTTTCGGTGTAATTTTCTCCGGTCCCGGTGCTTTCTTGAGATTTAATCTCTGAATTTCAGATTTTACAATCTTCGGTGTTATTAGTGTTATTATTAACGTTGGGTAGTTCATCATGTGGTTGGAATACTCCAGATAGGTGAATAGCGAACAAATCCGCCTTTTCTTTGTCACTCTTGGCCCATCCTAGAGCTGGAGGTAGTTTTCGTATTGGTGGGGATGTGGTTTGGGGTTTTAAAGATGATTTGACTGGTCTCCATATTGAGTTGTCATATCGGTTTATGGTTGAGAGGTAGGTATTCAACGAGTCTTCCCTCAAGGATTTGAGTTTCGCCTTAAGCTGATTTACAAGGTTATTGAGGGTTGTTTTGTCTGCTGAATGATGGCTCTTTTGCCATTTGGCTCTGGCTTTCCTCTTTTGGGCAACTAGAAGTTTAACTTCTAGAGGAACATGTGTGTATGAGTTGACTTTTCTCTGCACCTTAGGCGGGGTAGCATGCTGTGCTGTAGTTGTTAGCAGAGAATTGAATTTGGCAACTGCTGTATCGATTTCGAGAGGGGTTTTTAAACTGACTTTCAAGTCAATGCCTTCTTGAAGAATTTGGCGATATAAATCCCAGTCAGTTGAAGCGTTATGGATCCGTGCGGGGGGATTTTTGATTAGGACATTTGCGCTTATAGTTTCTATGATCGGGGAGTGGTCCGAGGAAAGGTCGTAGCTTGGGGAGATGCCCATGTAGTTTGGTGATATTCCATTAATGACGAAGAAATCGAGGAGATCGGGGATTTTGTTTTGATCGGATGGCCAGTATGTCGGAGTCCCTGTTTATTGTCTTGTATAGTTTTATATAGCTTTCTGCCTTTTGTAGTCGTCGCCTGATACAAATTTGGGACCCAGAGTATGAAAGAACTGATCGAAGTCACATTTTTTGATATTGTGTTTTGGGAGGCAGTAGACAGCCGCAATGGTTATTTCATAGGGAAAGGTAAGCACCTTGATGGAAGTAGCCTGGATAGATTCCTTCTCTTAGTTGGGGAGAGCGTAATGTTTTAAATTTTGTTTGATTAATATAGCGGTTCCAGCGTGTCCTGTTTTGTCTGGATGGTTAGTGTAAAATAAATGGTAGTTAGGAATTTTGATGTACGATTTTTCCGTGAAATGCGTTTCACTAATTAGCATTATGTTGATGTAGTTATGTTTTAGGAATAGTATTACTTCGTCTCTGTGATTTAAGAGGCCGTTGGCGTTCCATTGTACAATGCGGAGGAATTTATCTATTATTTGTTTTGCTTATTAACATTGTCAACATGTTAAGGACCATGCTGTTCTGCTGAATGAGTTGGGAGAACATGGATTTGAATTCTTCTAGGAATTTGTTTAAGGTAAGGTTAAGAGACTGGTCAGAAGGGATTTGTTGTTGGGGTTCTTGGTGACTGGTAATACTAGTGTATGTAGGTAAATGCGGGAGGTTGGATATATAACTTTGTCTATTTACGATTGGGGTTTGGGTTGTTGGCGGTTTGGAATTGGTATTTCTACTTTTGTAGAAGTTGTGGTAATGAGTACATCCTCGGTAGTTAGCCGGGTGATTTCCTCCGCACAGTGCACACGTTGCTGGCGTGTCCTTGTTCTTCTTGCAGCTGGCTGTGCTGTAATTACCGCTGCATTTGACGCACACAAAGGGACGGGAGCAATATACTTTTGTATGACCATACATTTGGCATCGCATGTACTGGACAGCATTTCGGTTTGTTCTTGGCGGTTTAATTGTTATGCGATTGTGTAGTAAAGATTGAATGGAATATATCTCTTTATTATTGTTAGATGGTTCTAAGTCCATGAAAAATAGATTAATTGGCTCCTTTGTGGTTCTATGTTTAGCATTCATGATGTTTCTAATTTGGTGTCCTTGTCTAGTGGTTTCTGTTTTTATGTCTTCGAGTGGAATCGAGTGATGAATATTTTAGATGACTACTCTAAACGCTCGTTCGTCTTTTAGTTGCTAGGTGTGATGTATAATTTTATTTTCGCGCATGTACTTAACTAGTTTACGGAATATATCAGGAGTATTTGGTGAGATTTTAATTATGTTATTTGCCAGGCTTTTAGTGACATATTGCTCTTCTTCTGCTACATCTACTAGTGTAGCTTTAATTTTTGGTAGATCTAGGACTCCATAAACAAATATAGGCGGGGATTTGGGTATTTTATCAGATTGTATTGTTTTATCTTTGGGAGTATTGTTTTTATTTGTTGAATTGTCGATGGGGGTTGGATTTTGGGAATTAGCTAGTGCAGAAAAATTGTTGGAAAGGGGTAAAGTGTTTGAGGATACCGTGTTTTGTGATTTTCTGACTTTCTTTCGTTTAGTAGTCTTAAATACTTGCCAGGGGTTTTCTTTAGATGCGATGTCCTCTTTTTAGGGGGGATAGTCTCCCATTTCGTCGTCAGACGTTGAGATTAACCTGTATAGTTGCCGGAAATTTCGAGGCTGATAGAGTCCTGAAGATTGCATTGCTAAGTATTGGTTAGGGGGAAATGGATTACTTGGTCCTTGTGAAGGTTGACTAGTTGGTGCACTGTAGGGTAATGATAGTTGAGTGTTTATCATAGGTTGATTTTGGTAGGTATTTGGAAATTGTGTGAAGTGTACGTTTGGCGAAGGATGGCCCTGTATATTATGAGGTAGGGGCTAGCTAAAATTGTAGTTAAAGCCAGTTTCGTGTCCTGATGATAACATTGTCGTATTTATTAAATAAAAATTACCTGTTGTTAACTATGTTTCTTTCTTGATTAAAATAACTTAAGCAAACTCGGGTTTTCGATACGAGATAAGGCGGCGGCAGCCGAACAATGCACTTGAACTTGAACTCTTAGCGCGTGTATCTACGATGTTTACGCTTCGAAATTCAATCGAGTACTCACACATCTCAAAAATGTCTTTATAACTAAGGAAATATATTCGGTTTTCTATAGTATCTGAACTTTTATCGTTACGTATTTTTGAATAACAATGTTATTGTTAATGGCAAATACAAGGATTTATTCAAAATGGCCACCTTATTTTTTCCGATAATCTATAGCGAACGCACTATGTCCAATTAGTTGTTGTTTGCACCCGATGTGCTTCTTTTTAAAGATTCAATACTGGAAAATCTTTTTGAGCAAACCGTGCTCTCTGAGTTCACCAATAATTTATAACCTGAAGTATTAAAGTATGAGCTGCCAGGAAGTCAAATGTCTGCCTTTAAAAAATAAAGCGTGTTGTTGTTCAAACAAGTCCGATTTGATACGCTCTACGGATCATTGGAGGGTCTTGCTAGAAGGTTAAAGGCTCATCTTGGAACAGCGTATGATTCAGAGATACACAATGACAGGTTTCGAGCACAAATGCCAATATAGGTCGGTTACTCGTTGAGAGTCTCACTAAAACCTTAGTACTAATTGAAACGCTTCATTTTTATCACTACTCCATTATTAAACAAAAAAAGATATTTTAAGAAAAGTACAATGAAAATTTCAAACTTTACAGGTGACAATCCCGATCATGTGTCAAAATCATGAATATTTCTATGTTGTTCTTACATTTCTATTATTTCAGTTATTCCAATGTCAATTTCAAATATTTGAAATATAAAATATGAATACCAAGCTTAGAAATTATTACAGATTTTACAACTGTGCATGACTTAATTTTTTAGCAACAATTCTGCAATTGCTTTTTGCCATTTTTCCGAAATTATTGCATCAACTTTTTTTGGTCTGATTAGTCTCATCCAGTATTAAAAGTATCTGCTCGACAAGTATTCCACCCACAAAGACCAAAGACAAAATAGTACACTATTTTTGGTCGAACAAAATTATTTTACAATTTGAAATACCGTATTACCTCTTTTTGTAAGTTGCCGAGTTTCACAGCACTTTCGGCAGACCATGTTAAAGTATCCGAGTCGTAAATATCTTCTACTGCTGATTCTATAAACTTTCAGAAAGTCTTCTCTTTAATATTCATAATCACTTATTCTTTGTCGCTGGCTCTAACGGCTCTCGCTAGGCATAGTTGTTTCAAGCCCCATCATGCACGTAGGTGTATTCTGTGATCTTATTCCCTTTGATTTTTCACCAAGTGTTACTGAAAACGCCAGGACTTTATGTTTCCATTTTCTAATCTTTTGGTCTTACATATTTCTCTTAGAATCATTTGTTGTATATTCAAGATTTTCTGCTTTTATTTTTTCATAGTGATGTCGACAGTACATCCAGATACTTTGTGTTCCAGCTCGTCAAGAATTTTGTTGTTTATAATTAATTCTGTGATTTGTTATACTCGCATATTTGTTTAGTTATCAACTGGCGTTGTCTTTCGTAAATTTTAGCGCCAATTTAAAGCAATATTAAGTACATTAACACATTTAAAGGAAACAATTCTACAATGCGTCGCATCCACTCGGCAACGTCTAATTATATATGCAATGCGCACCATGTTTATTCTACTTATTCATATTGAATAATTGCTCTTGCACCAAAGCAAACTCGGGAGGTTTATGGACTTATACGTTTGCAATTTTTTTTTTAAATTCTCAATCAGCAAGATTTGTGGGTGCGATAAATATTCATGCAAAGTCGGCGTTCTTTACAATTTATTTTTCCCGCAACGCGTCGGCCAGCAAAGTTTAAACTTATAATTTATGTATGTTTATTAGGGTAACTACGGTTCGATATTAATTTTTATAAATCCTAATTTAATTTTTTTACTTTACGTAAGTTTTTCGTTTTGTCTTCGCTAAACACGGTCATGTCGCACGTGATGCTTTTTAGTCTGTTTGTTAGCTTGAAAAGCTCTATGTGGTGAAGTCTGGACTAAAATTAAAATATATTTTAATCTCATGGGGAGCTTAGAAATTCTTCTTCTCGCCTTGCCAAATTTCAACTGAGGTCCTTCACAAAATGATTCCCAGTGGTATTTTATAGCCCCACTTTCACTAATAAATGTTTGTAATCTGATTTTTCGTCAAAAAAGTACATTTGAACCAGGTGCTTTACAAAAGTTTTGAAATTTTCTTACAGTTCGATAGCCCAATTATTTTACCTTAATTTCTTGAAACACAGTAATGTTTTATCAGTTTTTGCGGGTAGATTTTAACAGTTTTATGTACCATAGCTAATTGGCCAACTAATTGAGAATTTAACGGAACTCAAAGGCGTTTTTGTACGAGTGTAATCTGCCAGCTCGCAGGCAGATGCTGCAAGGAATGTAATTTCGAGATGAGTGCAGATTTTTATCGAAAGACGCAGCGTAAGATCAAGATTTGCTGTTAGTACTCATGCAGTTTCTACACCAGCGAATATTAAAAGGGGTCAAAGCAGCAGTCCAGTAAAATGCGCAAGGTTGTATAATATGGCAACGGATTTCAGAGAGGATTCTGCCACATATTTCCCAGCTAATGATGCGAGAGACAACATTTTTTATGAATAATATTTTAGAAAAATTAAATCACAAATCAAAAAAATCCATTTGTGATCAATAATGACTAAATAGCTACGACTTATCGAAAAAAAAAACAATTAGAGCTATAACTGTGGTAAAACGTTTCAACAATCAGACAAAAACATTTATTGTTTCAACAAAATGGTGTCATTACCCATACTACAATACAATTTTTAGATATTTTATCTAAGTATAGTAACATCATACGACCCGTTGTACTAAATTAATTAAATTAATTATGATTAAATGAGACTTTCTGTTAATTAAAATTTTTTGCGTAGTGCAACCAAGACCCAGTTAATGAATACTAATTTCAAGTTCTACTGGAGAACAAGCAAGTACATGGAAAGTAGAAAAGTCCTAATACCGTGGACAGCAAATAAAATCAACTTCAACTTTAATAAACTAAAATTTTATAATATTGTTAGTTAAAAAGAAACATGATGTAAAAATAAATAACAAAGAACATGTAGAAAAATGATAAATACTTATAATTAATAAAAAATAACATGCAGTTTTCTTACCCCCAAACCCTTGTTATTGTATAGTGTGTTAATACCTGAAACATAAAAATAAATTAGTAATAAATTTTGCTAAATACAGGTTTTATAAAAAAAATTCATGTGAATCAAACTGAAAGATTTTCGTTTAATAATCTAACAAAGTACAGGGCTGATTTAAATAAAAAGAAGTAAACAAATTTAATTATAATACATCGAATTTCAAACATAGCAAAATAAATGAATATATGTTTTGTAACTAGAGCAAAAAAAATTAGTTATCGCCCCTCCTTTGCACACAAACGTTAAAATTATAATTAAGACAGTTAATGTTACAAGGTGCAATTCTGGTCGCTAAAAAATCACAAAAAAAACATGTTGTTCACTTTTGTAGCAGAGGTAAACGCTTTATGCCCAGAAGGGGCAAAGTCGTGAGCTCTAATTAATAAAACTGCCTAAGCTATATTTGCGTTAGCCTAATTGAAATAATTAGTCGTCAGTTTGCATTGCATGCGTAAACGTTAACTGTATTTGTGAAGACAAGATAATTACTAAAAACAACTGTTAGGATTTACCTTAAAAATTTAAGGATAAATTTGCTAGTGAGCAAAACTGCTAACGAGATGTATATGGCGGTAAACGCTTTTTAATTGGCTGCAACATTGACGAACTTTTGCAGAAGCGCAGCAATTAAGTTCCCGCTGCGCGACTAATTAAAAACCAGGAAATCTGCGTTTCTCATCATAAAATCCGCTAGCACTCTTTCTTTTGCAGAAGCCAAGAGCACAATGAGTCGTTCTTTTATCAAAGCCGCGCTTCAATAGAATTGATTCTCTTTCTCTCAATGCATATGCGACCTACATTGACGTATGGCTTAGTTTTGAGAATTAAACATTTTAGACATACATACGCTGTAGTTTCTTATAGTTTCCACATATTTAATTTAATTAATCTGTACCATAATGAACAGTCAAGCAAGTTAATTTTTACTTTTAAAATTTCCATAAAATGTTTTTAACAGCAGATGTTGCATACAGCTTTTGTCAGAAAAGTTCCAGAATTCATTTTTAAAATCTTTACCTATGGTATTTAAACACAAGAAATAGATGTCATTTATTTCCTTGATTTGTGTTCTGAATAGACATGGCCTTGGGAGTGTTTCCATGTAAACTCAATAGGTGGTATAACTATACTTAAATCACTCACCAAACATGAAACAGAACAGTAAACTGTTAATACAAGTTGAATTGTACAATAGAATGTTTTACAGCTCATGATACAACTTTGATGATTGTTAAAAATAATTATTTTTTTCAGTCAAGATGTGAAATCACTGAAGTCTATTTTGATGAGACAAAAACGTCTACAAAGTTGTACCAAAACAGTTATACTGTAGACTGTTATGGGTTCTTAATAAAATTAGAAAATTAAAGTTTTAAGTAGGATTAAGCTAGGCAAAGTAGTTTCATGTGGCTTATCAGCCTTAGCCTTTCTCGTCGGATTACGAGACCCTTCTTTACAGGGATAATTCTTTAACCCACCTGGACAGGTTCTTGGGAGTTTTTTTTTTAAATATACAGTTAAGGGTGCTTCCCATTTTATAATTGCTTCCAAAGATTCTTAGCCTTATCTACGATTATTTTTCGACATCTTCCATGTTTTGCCTCTTATTCCAATTATGTATTCTCGGCTCCCTGAAATCGTTTTATACTTCCTCAAATATAATTTTTTGGTCTGCTTTGGATTTATTTTCCCTCGTGTCTTTTACATAAAACAAAGTTATCCTAACCAGCCTATTCTTCTGACTATAATTTCACTCGTTGTACTTAAGTCCTTGAACGTTATTTTTAGTTTATATTTCATCTTTATACTTTATATTCCAGTTTTATTTGCCGATTCAAATATAGCCTTAGGTATTTTCTGACTTTAATTCTTAACTGTCATACATTTATGTTTGTAAGGTGTCATGCTTGTACTGCATCATATATTACTACCAGTTTGTACATGTTTAAGTTGGAGTTCACAGACAACGTTTTTATTGTAATTTTGATTGTACTGGGTACCAATATTTATATCAAAAATTCTAATGTTAAATACATATCTTAAAATACTTTTTTATTGCCATTAACCACTGATTTAAATTCTGACTGTTAATCTTCTGCTTTCTTAGTGCTCTGGCGTTGCTTTGTACCTATTGCAATTATGTAGTCAGTTTTTCAAACTATCTAAATACAAAATCTGCCTCAAGCCAATGAGTAAAATCTGGCAGTCGATAAAAGTGATGCGCATGCGTGAACGAGAACGACTAGCCTGGTCAGTTGAAAGTTAGACCATGGTGAGTGAGCACATTTAGAATAACTGAGAGAGTAAAACAAGTACTCTGCATCGAATTTCATGTAAAGATGGAACATTCGATCGCAAAAATCTTTCGTATAATGTAATGAGTATAAAATAAAGACCAACTGGCAAAGATAGCCGAAAATCTAGCAGAACAACGGCAAATATTGATTGTGTCAACAGAAATCAGCGACTGCTAGTCCGAGAACACCCAACAGACAAAATTTGATGCTCTAAGACTTATGGTTGTTTTTAAAATAAAAAGGAAGAGATTCCAAACCACTGCTGAGTTCAAACCAATACAATGCGCCAGTTATTCACTATTCCAACCCAGAATTTTGCAAAATGTTTCTACACGAGATCAATATACCTGAAATGTCAAAATGTTTACTTGAGGCGTTGGACAGTGTTTCTTGTATCTTCTGCCATTTTTATTAAAGATACAATTTTTTCGTATTCTCTATCGTTCGATACTTTCAGGATGCACCACTCATATTTTTTAAGAAACTCTTAGTCTTGCATATTAGGCCTTGGTTGTCTACAGAAACTAAGATCCAATATTGGTTGTTGAAAATAGTTTTTCTGAGGCTAATGAGCGAGTTATTTTTAATAAAAAGTTGAATGGTATCGTAAAGTTTAAATTTCTATATTTTATATGATCGTAACGCGAGTTTTGTAATCTTACTTTAGCTTCCGTTTCTAGTATTTTGACCAACTTGGTCACTTTTAAGGCGATTCCTAATTTTTGTAGTATTTATATTGTTATTTCCTTATTGTTGAGTCATTTGCTTGCGAAAAATCGAATGAGGGCAGTAAAGTACTGCGTTTATAATCTCATTCATAGATTTGTCAAATTGTAGAAGTATGATCTAAAGTTGACCTTCTTCTAATCCCGAATTAACACTATCCTTCTATTTCAATCATAAATAAGCTTAAAATTGTTTTCAATAATTTGCTAAATATCCTTCTTCTCATGAATTATAATATTAAGATCAGTTTATTATTCGTTTGGTATGTGTTCGTCTTTTTCGATTTTTGTATGATAGTATGCAGTGCTGTTATGAGGACTTGTCTTACATATTTTATTAGTTATGTCGTTATTTTGTCTTGCCTCGATACCAAGAAGTTACACCAGTCAGATCGTATAAGTTTATAAATTGCACTTCAGGCAAAAGTTAATTTAGTCAAAGATAATATTACACCATAATAGAAACTAAAACTAAACCAGATAATAATAAATAAGACAATAATAAAAAAACAGCACAGCCACAAGCTAAGAGAATTAGCACAGGCACCTTAAGGTTCTCCCTGGTAGTGGTAGTGGTAGAGACTTTGGGTTGCAAAATCTAATCGTCGACATATTCTATACAACAAATAAAACTAAGGAGAAAAAAGGTAAGAGTTTTTGTTTCAAGATTGGCCATAAAAAAGTTTGCTTCGACGAATGAAATATAAAACCCATAGAAGCGCCATTAGTTTAGTATCAGTAAAATTTATTTTGAAAGGTAAAGTAGGTAGTAGGGTATGGCTTTCTTTTATATTATAAGATGATTTGAATAAGTGCAGCGTCTCAAGAATTGGAATTTTAGCAAACAAAGAGATAAGATAAAACTTGACCAAAATTTGCGTATAAGGAAAGTTTTAAGTGTCTCTAAAAAATATTAGCAGCTTCAGATGTAAGATTAAGCTTGCTATGTAAGAGACTGAAGAATTTTGACTAGGTACCTAGCTAGGATGTGGGTGGGAAAAAGGACGTAAAGGATTTTTTTTATAAATTTTTCCTAAGGTATAAAATATTTTTTTTATCAGATAGTAGGTTTGAGTTAGTAAATCGGGTTTGGTCTTTCTTTTTTAGACAGGTAGCAAGATTGTTAGATACATGATGATAGTCGGGTGACTTTAGTCAGTTTTCTATTTCACTGATATGCGTAGAATTGTCGTAGTGTTAATCTTGACTGCGTGCAAAATCGTAATATTATTGTTTTCTTTTAGAGCTTTTAAGGCGTGCAATTCGGAGGTTTCGATATTTAATTTTAGTAATGCTGTAGGTAGCACTTTAGCTACATATTGCTTGGTTTTATTTGCTATGTTTTCAAGGAGACTGGAAACGGAAAATTCCATTTTGAATATGTGAATATGATCTATTTAATGAGTACACGATTTGGACTAACAGCAAAATAAAAATCTTCTAGAGAGTATTCAGCACAATTTAAAAAATTTACCTTTTTTTGGGTTTTGCTTTTCCCTTCTGATATAATGCTTTATTTATATATTATTCTAGTAAAAATATCTCAAACAATAAAATGAACTTTGAGGAAGCTTAATTTATAGAAAATGACAGAGTTTCCAATTGGTTTTATAGAGATTCTATAGTGCTTTATAAACAGAATTTTCTTGCTTTTTTAAAAATGTGAGAGATGGTACATGAGTTGTGGTGATTTTTTTGGTCGTATACGAACAAGACTTGCATGGTGATCTCTATAAATGTTTTAAGAATGCAAGGCCACATGTATGTTTCGTCTTTTGCAAAGCTTAGTTAGTTCACTGATTAAACCACATGGCATGGGAAATGATTCCTTAACAAAAATGTAAAGAAAAGTAAATGTAAAAAGGTACTAAGTTGGGAAAAATGTGCAGGTTTAAAGGAGTTACGTTATTAATGGAATGATTTGTACCGTTTCTTATGTTGAGACGAATTCAGATGCAATTTTGTAGTGAATAGCTGTTATGGACAAATGGAAAATGGCGATGCATCGTCTTTAATGATAAACCCTCCTTTTGTTCAAACACCGATGACCACCGTATTCAACGAGCATTGGATGGTGTACACACTAAGACTTCATTCTTGAATGAAACATCAAAACTTGTAACATTATGGTGTGGGAAGCAGTCTACTATGCTTATCAATATTTCTTGTTGTTTATAAAGGGACGTTGACAATGTAACCATGCTGACTTTTTTGCTTCCTATCATAGCGCAAACAATTTTTCAACAAGATGGTGCATCTGTGCTACCAACATCCTTCCTTGAATCACACAGTCTTCAGAATTATTGCCTATAGAACGCGTATGGTGCTAACTGGAACGGCAGTTTTGACCAAACAGCAGAATAGCATTAAACGTTTTACAGCTTTGCTCCATATTGCTATGTGTATCAAAATGTACAACATTCCTCAACTAAAAATGTGTCTTTATGTTGTAATCAGTTACTTCCATTTCTTCTACGTAATTCATTTCATTTCGACGTCGCCTTTTATGCGCGGCCATTTTAAGCCGATAAGTATGGTTAAATAAAAAATATCACCAAATAAAATTACACTCACAATTTTACTTGTTTTTCCCGGTTGTTTTATTTTATTGTTGCAGCTATGAGGTAATAATTTTTTACTTAACTTCCCACTAGCCCCAGATGACAAATGTTTATGGCCCCTTTGCTGCAAAATTGCTCAGCAACAACTCCGGTGCCGACCCAAATTTAAAGCAAATAAACAACATTTACGCCAGGCATATTTTCAAAGTTTTTAAACAAAACCACAGTAAATTACTAGCCTATTACAAAACATCAAAAACATTTTAAAAGATAATGAAACTACTAGTTGTGCCATTAAAAAACACGTTTACTGTGTTATGTTGCCTTAAAATGTCAACTCGTTTTATATTTACTAATTACCTACGTCCTTCACTTGGTTTATAATTTAAAGCAAATACCTGCGGTAAGCTCGATTTAATAAAAACTCTTATGCTCTTCTGCCCTTTTCGACAAATAATTCTAGAAATTCATGAAAGCATGAGTATAAATATGAAGGGTAAGTACAATAATCATAAAAAACTGTCCGTTCCAGGCATATAAAACCCATCTCGTATTTTTCTCTCTGCAGGTTTATGCCGCCGCGTCCCTTAACGATTAATGTCTGAAGCGCTTGCGAACGTCCCCCGGGGGACGCTAACGTTCCAGCAAGCCTAATAATTTAATTCGCCATCAAAGGAGCGCACCGTTCGTCGGCAATTATTTACCTTTCATAAAGTCCTTAAATTCAATCGAAGTTGGCCGCCCCCGGCGCATTTCCATATCCGTCCCGGAGCCACGAGATGCAATTAATGGAGCGGCGACTCGCCCGGAGCGGGCTGAGCGCAATTGCCGGAGAGCCTGCAACTTCCCCGTTACCTGGAAGTTCATTTCGTGGATGCACTGCAAGCGGAGCCCGCTCCTTGCGCGGGCAATAAAATTTAATCCACCCCAAGGCCTGAATTTAAAAAGTAAACAAAGGCTCGGCTTTACGACGGAGATAAACAGGGCAAGGCGCAGAAGTGGGTTTTATTGGAGGCCCGCGAGAACGGCTGCGCAATTGCCCCGGCAATTATTCACCTTGCTGTGATAATCGTTTTTCCCTTCTCGTTTATTGCAATTACGTCGAATAGAAAATTCCTGCGAGAATAGCGGCCGCGCGGCAGGGAAATGCGGACGCCCGCGGCACCTGCGTGCAAGCAAATAAGGCCGCCACATCTATTTACTTGGGAAGCGGTTTGGTTCTTATAAAACATCTCGTATAAACTTAACAGAACTAGCTGTTTGTCTTTAAACAGTAAAGTATAAAAAATATTTGTGTTTTAACATAAACTTAATTTATAATACTCCTTTTGGACAGCCACATGCATTGGACACATTTATATTTCCGTCACTGTAGACCTGAAAGTTGAAAGAAATAGTCATCATCATCATCATCACAATCAATAGCTTCTTAATACCTGTAGGTGTCGAGGTAATAATACTTTTAACGTTTCCAGTTTGTGCCCATTCTTTAAACCATTCTTTTCTATTTACAGCCATTTTTCTTGCGTCCTGCCATGTTTTTCTTTTGTTTTCGGTATTTCAGCTATTATTTTCCAGAATTTTCTCGGTCTTTTCTTGTCTCACAGACTATCTTCACTTATCTTTTATTGTCCATCCTTGTCATGTGCCTTGCTCACCTTAACTATTTTCTATCTATTTTTTTCTTTTAGTGGTTCCGTCGTTAGTTCCTTCCTGATGTTTTTATTTCGTCTTTTTTCCTTTATGTTAACCTCTATAAGTATTTCATTTCAGTAACTTGTAGTCGACTTGAAAATCTTTTATTTAATATTCGGCCTTCTGTCCCATAAGTGAGGATATATTGTTCGGTACACTATTATTTGGTCTTAATTGTTATCTACTTTTTGAGGAAACTTCTTCAATAGCAATGGTATGTTTGTGTTGCCATTTTAATTCTATTCCCTATTGCACCATTTTGTGTTTCTTTCTTGTTTATTATTGTGTCCAGATATTTATATGTTTCTGCTTGTTCCATAGTTTTTTCTTCAATTTCTACCTTGCAGTTGACGTTTTTGTTTGCAATTGCCAATTTTAATTTTTCCATATTCAACGTTAGGTTGTGTTTCTTCGAAATTTTCTTCCAAACACTTAAATTCTTCTCCGAATATTTACACGTTTTACCAACCAGAACTATATCGTCTGCAAGAAATGCAAGCTTCAATTTCTACTGCATTCAAGTTCTTATATTCCACGACTCTTTTATTATTTGACTGATTACACATATAAAGATAAGTAGTAGACTCTATTCTCGAATCTTGCCTTACGCCATTTCAGTTTTCAAATGAGTATGAAGTGATATTTTGAGCCCCACAAGTTTTTAATTGTTTCTAGAAGATCATTATCTGCTGCTTTACTCTTCAGGCTCTTCCATATTCCTGTTCTGCTAACTCTATCAATTTTTTATGTCAATGAAACCAAAGAAAATCGTTTAGACTTTCATTAATAATTTTTCAATTATTTGTTGGAGGGTAAATAAGTGGTCTTGTGGTACTATAGGTTGGTCTAAATCCGCTTTGCATTTACCAGTTCCGGTTCAACCACCTCTCTAAGTTTCGTTTCTATTATTGTTTTGTATTTTTTAGTGGCGTAGATAGCAAGAATATCCTCCTGTAGTTATTGCGATCCCTTTTATCGCCACATTTATGTAGAGGTAATATTATGGCAGGCTTCCACTCCTTCGGTTATCTTTATTTCCTCATGATAAATTCAAAATTCCTAGCAACACTTTTCTGACCTTAGATCGTAAAATTTCAACAATTCTGCAGCTACTTCGTCATGAGTAGTTGCTTTTCCATTTCTTAACTTATGTAGTGTTTGTTCTAAATATCTCATGCTTATCTTTTCTTCATTCATTTCATCCTGTGTTGAAAGTAAGAGTATACCATTTAAAATGTATCTGTGCGATCTTTAGAAAAAACTAGGGTGTTTTTGTTAAGATCAGGCCTTCGATTATACAAAATTTGCATGTTGTCAAACTTAGACATACACTTTCTCTACTTATATCTAAAGACACAAGTTTAAAATGTATGCGAATCCTTAATGAAGACACTAAAGGCTGATCCAAAATGCTCTTTAAAAAGATTTTACCGAGATCAACAGAAATTATTAGAACAATTTCAATACTATACCCTATATAAGTATCAAACTGAAAAGCGGCCATTTCGGCCGAATGGTATCTGCAGTTTAAATGAGAAGAGTCTTAAAGAATAAAAATATATAAGAGTGAAAGAAAAGTAAGGAAAGCGTATAACAAAAATTAAAATAATTTATGCACATAGAATAATGACAAGACCTTCAGCTAAAACTTTTTGAGTTCTTTAAGTTAGGATATTAAAGTCTGATTATTTTAAACAAATGCGCACTGCACATTAGAAAATAGTATTATTGATACTAGACAGTCATGAGTTTCATTTAACTTGCCCGAATTGATTTTTATAGATAAAATAAAATTATGCTTCTTACATTGTTTTCTTTTTATATATTTACAAAACTGTAGTTTATTGATCAATATGTATTTGGGCCAGAAGTATATAAGCAGTGATACTAACGCTTAATGCATTCAATTCCAAAGAGTATCGTAAAATATTTGCATTGCCCTATAAAACATTACACAGAATCCCATATTGTGTTGTAGTTGTCTTTTTTACACAAAATATTTTTACAAATGCATATTTTTTGTCTTCTACTATGTCTAATTAACTAATATCCGAAATAATCCATTTTAATGATTAATTATACGTCGAAACTTTCAAGTGTACATGACAGTGTTGTATATGAAAGTAAACAGCATAACACCAGGATGTCCGTTTTTAGTTTTAAACAAATTTAAATTGCTACTAACCTCAAAAATAAAAAATGAGCACACAAGCGCTATCGCAGAAAAACTTATCAATTAAATTGGCAAAAGAAAACCTCTGCCAAAGATTTAAAACCCAACTTGATCATTGGATATATTTTAAGAGGTGGAAAGCATACCTATTTGGTATTTATTACAAAGATAGATTTGATATCAGATGATATGGATTTGACTTTCAAATTTAAAATAAGACAATTTCCTGTAAGGTCGGCACATGGATAAACCTTAAAAAAAGTTGAAATGTTCCTTTCAGGGTTGGTCGCGGTAACTCTATGTTGCGTTCTCAAAGGAACGTCAAAAGAAGGGGTAAACGTTTACATTGAGCATGGACACCATTACGGAAGACTTGACGGTAACCTAAAATATATATTTAATTGTGTCTTTAAAGAAATTTTCCAAATTTAATTGTTTAAGTTTTCAATATTAAAAGTTCGAAAGCTTTAACTGTAAACATTCATAATATTAATCTATTGTTGATTTTCTACTTAAGTCTTAACTAACTTTTACAGGTTCTATGAAAACACTTCGATAGGTTATCATCATGCTATTAAAATTACATATAAATTGGTAAGATCGAGAAACAGCTATAACATTGTTGTCCAAATACCAGATTGTTTCCCCATCTAAAGCAAAATTAAAAAATAAATCGTAAAAATTATTTGCATTCATCATCTTCAAGTGAAGATGTAAACAGTCTATAGATCTCCGTTTTATTTCATGGCATTCTTTGTTCTCAAGTTATTAGGTCGTGACTTCATTGGCGACTTAGGGGGTCTTTGAGTGCAACCTCTAACATCCCTTTTTTTGGAGACCACGATAATGGGTTTGCGTGATCTTCAGCACTGTTGGACACTTTGGGATGTAAACTCTTAGATGGTTGGCAAGTCGGCGTTGCGATGAAGAACGATGTTCATAACAAACTACAAAGCGCCAAAAATAATCCGAGGGTCTGGTTCTGGATAAACTGGAGCTTATTAACGTGTCAAGGTGCAGTACTCTCAGACGGAACAAGCATAGAGAATGCTCCTTGGATAGAAGAGAAAGTTATGGACCTAACGGTTGTCTTCTCCTTCACAACTACCCGATTCACGTAAGGATCCCAGATGAACTTCCTAACGTGGGTCGTTTCAAAGTAACGTGCCTTTTCTCTCCAGGGAATCTCCTGGTCGAAGATTCTGCTACGCTCTTCTCGGTATTACTTCCTATTCTCCACTGTTAATGTTAATGTCCTTGACATATAAAGTATCTGGGTTTAAACTTTAACCTTTTTTCTCTAGAGTACCCTGCAGGCGCTTCCAGCATGACAAAAGTTAGATGTATCTCAGATGTTTAGTGGTTTCTTAAACATACCAAAGATGGCGTTGATATCGTTGCTGCAGGACATCGGCCCCGCAACAGCTTTGAAAAATTAGTGGCATTTTGCATACTCGCAACAATATTATGGAAGACTGCGAGTAACAGAGGAGTCCACGTTCTGAAACCAACCGGTGATGGTGCTGCGACAGGTCCCGAAAAAGTGGCTAAGGTTGTTGGTCAGGCTGCTGGGTGGTTACAGTAAAAACTGGAACATCTCCCTTGATTGCTGCAGCATAGGTTCGACCTGGTGCAGTTGCCAATTGGCGAAGTGGCTACTTGAGAAAGCCCTGGTAGTTGATGTATTTTATACTTGCATAAGTATAATAAGAATGGTGGTAGAAAGCTGCTGTCAGTACAGGTTTATTTGATAGTAAATATAATTCACGTTCTTTTACTCTGGTGGTAATTATGCGACCCATAGTTTCAATGTAAACCTACTCGCTCGAGTATAATGTGCAATATATTCTTAATGTATCTTATGAGTTCCTTGTGTCCTTGGTAGGTCGAAGTAAATCACGTATTTTTATTGTAATTATTTCTACCATGTGTTTGTTTTAAATCTACTCCATCCGGTCCATAATTCTGTTGATAAAAGAGAAAGAACAGCTTGTTTACCATATCCAATTTCGATTGTAGTCTGGAAGCACATCTGTTTGGTTTTATCGGCTTCTTTATTTCAGTTTTTGAATAACTATTCACTTATAAAGTTTGTTTTAAATTTGTGTTTTTTACTTGTATGATAATTGAACTATTTGTGTGTCGCAAATTGCAAAGATAAGTATATTTTATTTCAAATTTATTATTTATTTTCTTATCATTAACCCAATATGACTAGAACAGATTGTACGCCTTAGCTCTTGCGCTGTTAAATTATCCCACTCCATTAGAAGCGACAGCTGCGGTGACTCCAACCCCTATGGGATTTTGTACAGGTTTGAACCTGCAAAGCTGGCCAGACACTACAGTCCACATGGTTTAGGTTAAGTAAGTTCGACGATCATGCTTTTAGTATTTTTAATTTAAATACAAAAAACAAAAGTGTTACTTGCAGAACAGATTTCATCTGATGCCATAACAGATAATACACCCTGATGTTTCTTAATCGCATCAGATGGCCTTGGACGTTCACTACATCACTTTCTATCATTTTAATAGCTTATATATAGTCGGTTGAAAAATCCTTTTTACTAACAAGCAGACAGTTCCTGGATTAATGCCAAATTTTTCTCATTAAAGCTTTAGGATTCCGCTAAATTCTATTCCGAATATTGTTACCCCAATCGTTTCGTAACAACTGACGATTCATTTTCTCTGTTGCACTCGAAAACCTAAAACCACAGTTCAAGAAATTGTTTGACGGGAAAACTCTAATTTCATATTGCCATTTCCTGCTTTTGAAAAATTTTGTAATAACATTGCTTCTGTTTAACGGTTTCCCCACTGTAAATAGGTGATTATAGTGACAAAATATCAATAACTAAAAACTTAAACAAACTAACAAAACTAATTTATTGTCACCATGTACATGTCTAGACTTAAAAGCCAAATATTCTTCATTTACTTATTTTCTATATTGCACAGGTAGTTAGACACAATAATCCTATAAAGAAAATGCAGCAGAAATTTTCATTAAATAAAAAATATAATTGGAAACTAAATTTATTGCAATTTAGGTTATGTAAACTAGACACTAAAATAGAAAATAAATAGCAATGTTACATAATATACAATTAAACCATAATTAATATTGAAATTTGATTCAGCCTATACATTTGATAACTAATTAGCAACTTTTGTGTAACTCTTTCTTCAAGATATAATAATACTAAGCTTGATTTAGATTTTAATTAACTTGGCTTTTATTGTTGATTTGTCATGTTTTCTATTGGATTTATTTTTGGGGGCTGCGTTATCCAATTCATTATAATAAAATTTAATATTTTATCTCCACGCAAGTCTTTCCTATTAGACAACATGTTAATCTGTAATATTTTAGGGTACCTTATGGTGTTTGTAATCCCACATACTATATTTGGGCAGATATACATTTCCATACCACAACAGCAGTTGGATGTTTAATTGTACACGTTTTGGTAAATATTTTCTCTAAGAAACAATCTAATATAATCTTCTTTCCTAAATAACACCTTTTGACACTGCCATATGGTTTATTTACTATATTCATTAACTTAATGCAAACAAAAGCGTCTTTGCTTTTCAGATGCAAGTGACTTCTTTTATGACCCACACTCTCTTAATCTACAAACCAGTAATCTTCATCTTACAGTGGATATAAATAGTATCATCTCGAATTGAGCTTACTACATGATAATCCTACTAATGTAATCTTCATTTAAAGATAGTTAGGACAAATATGTGAAAAAATGTATATTATAACTAAAAACATTGGCCAATGGTGATGTAAGACTTTTTCACACCACTGTATTTAAAAACAGAAGCTATCTTAGTCAAACAGCACGTGTATGTCACTTATTTCAAACTCACTAGAACTGGTGCAATTACACGGCAGTTTGCTAACAACTGGTATAACGTAGATCGTATTATTTTCTGTTCTGCAGAAGACAGAGAACTGCTATCACTAACAAGCAATCATCTAAGTTTCAACGTCTACAAAAAAAGTGTATAGCCACGGCTGAATACTTTTCAGAATGTAAGGTAAGCCATGGAGCCATTTCAGTTCTTAGCAAAAAAGTTTGTGGTAGTACCATTCCGGTTTAGAACATCATAACCCATGTAAAATCAATTTATGGAGAAATGACTAAGATCTGTGACACAATAAAGAGTTTCTTAATACACTCAAATAGAGTTGACAAAAAACTTGTGCTTTTCTAAACGTTTGGGTACTGAGATTAGAAGACTGACGTCAAGCAGTTTCTCATTACCATCCCTAACAGATAACTGTTAGTTCTGTTGATGTCCGCCGCAACTGTAAACAAAATGTCGAAAATTTTAAACTCCGAACGTGGTCTAATAATCCGAAAACAGACAACACAATGTTTCAGGAAAAGGACAGCGAATTATTGAATGAAATACCTCTGAAAGAGTTTTACCAAAACTGAACAAAATCTCAATTATTTATTGTTGTGGATTTAGAACAAGTTCCAAATTATAAGAAAACCAATTTTTTATAGGCCACGAAAAATAAAAATGTAAAAATATTGTAAATGTGACAAATTGGAAATAAAACAAATTTAGGTCCAATCTGTTTCATCCCCCACTGAGCCGCTAAAATTATTTCATGGCCAACCCGCGGTCACATATCCTTTCAGGTATGCTCGCAATAGCTGCGGCCGCGCCGAACAAACGGAGCTCGCAGCAATTTCCATTATATGCAAGGCTGCAATTTCACGTTTGAGGAAGCGCGCTGCATTTCAGCCCGTTTTGAATTTCGTTAACGAGGGCTGCAGGAACAAAAGCGCTCGCACAAGCGCCCGAAAAGCTGGGCAAGTCGTGGCCGCAGTGTGCGCGAGAGCACCTGCATTTTTCATACAGCGCGGACAATGCTGGGACTGAAAAGTTCATTAAAACTTCGGGCGCGGGCCTCGCGAGGGAGAGATTTTTTCTAATTTTCGGGCGCAAATTAAAATTTGTCGCAGTTGCGTCGTAAGGCGCCTTTGCATAAAAATAATTGGTCAATTTGCATGGCATTATTAATGTTCGTTTCCAAATCGCACCCCTAGATGTTTAATTTATCTGCTTATATAAACTTTTAGGCAAAAAAGAGAAGAGCGTTAGCAAAGAAAATAAAGAAGGAAAATTTTGAATAAACATTCTAGAGAAAGAATTTTTTCTGTAGGCTGGAGCGGAGCTTTGCTAGAACACGCACTCTTACCCAGAGAGAACTGTCTCTAGCGCGTTGATATAGCTGTCGGCGATCAACTTCAGATCTTCTTCAAAGAAGTGGGGTGCCATGACATTCCCTTCACTGCTCACAAGCACCAGCACCATCACAGAGATTTTTTTTTGGAAATTTACCTTCCTGTTGTGGATGAAGTTCTTTCCGTCCCAAAAGACTTGATGTCGTTCAGCAGTGCTTGGGCCTTTAATTTCCCGCCTACCATGTTTTTCTCAATCAACAGTTGGGGGTTCCTCAGGACGAAAGACTTATAATGCAGGTCCTGGTGCAATCTTACACTGACACTCGACCTGGTTACGTCCGTTTGTTTTGCCAGATCAGTCATGCTCCACCTAGGATCTTAATGGACGAATTCATCACTTTCCTTGTGACCATTCGCATGGTCTTCAGTTTTTCTTAGTGGTAAAGATAGAGCTACTGTTCCTACATCAGATACATTGACGTCCTTTTGCACCCTTCTGGGTATCGATGTTCTGGCAGTCATTTAGGTCGACACGTTACCACTTGCTCAGAGAAACATTGTTCTCCTTCCTGATTATTTTATCCATTTAAAAGTTTTCAACTGCAGCTTAGAATGTGAGATACTATATAACGCCTTTCGCTTGCTGGTCATGATATTTATTCAGACAATCAGAAAAGGACTATAAATCCGTAAAAACAAAATACTCATAGCATAGGTACATCGTGAGAAGTGAAGAAGTTTTTCAACTTACTTGAGTGATGTAGTAGTCATCTCTTGCAAACAGATCTGACAATTTTATTAGAAATTCAATTTAAATTTATTCGAATAACTAATATAATCGTTTCAACTACGTAAAGGAACGCAAATTACCTGCGTATATTAGAGAGACATACAATGTAAAGTTTTGCTTCTTCGGAGACTTTCCTTGTGCTACATAAATGTAGCTCAGTTGTACAACATGCAAAAGCAGCCCTCGTTACGGACCACAGGCATTCCCGTGAATCATTGTTTATTGCATAATCATGCCAAGTGCACTTCGCCCTAGTTTACGACGTTCGAGCTATTCTATAAACTCCAGTACGATGCGCCTGGTGCGCTCGAGTCAGCGCCGGCATTCGCCAAATTCGCCGGAATTTTGCTCCCACGTCGCGATGTACCGGCTGCGCGATGAGCTAAAAGGAAATCTAATTAATGGCGGGCCTGCTGTGTAAGGTAATGACCGATTGTGTGCAGGAGTCACTTGCCACGTCGCCCATTCAATTGCTTGGAATGGGCACGCGCGCGGACGAAGACATTTCGCAGCACCTGCACGTTTCTCGCGCCTGATAAATTGCAGAACATTTTTTGGAGATGCGACCCATCCGGGCTTTTATTTTGTTTTAGCGATTTCGCGTGATGTAATTAATTTCGGGGAGTTAGCTCGAGGCGGAGCGCCTCGGGTTTCCTGCAATTCATGAAGTCCTCTATTTTCGTCTGTCAGAGGGATCGTTTACTATAATAATGAATAAGTCCACGTTTCTAAAATACAGAAAACTATTAAATCAACTCAAAATGTACTAAATTTTAGCACACGCTATCATATTTTAGATAAATAAACAAATACAGGATGGTATTCTATTTGTTACCGAACTGGTGGTACATTTGCCTTCTGATGAATGTACAATATTGAAAAGTTCTTACCAATATGTTTGCTGCCGCAGTCTGATTTTTTCGGTAATGTTTACCTTCAAGGCTTCTAGAGCTTCAAAGTTTGTTGTGAAACTTTTGTTTCAGATACTTTCCTAGAAAATAATCACTTGGATGATCTCGGGACCAATATAATTTTGAAATGACCAAATCGCTGACAAAAAGCTCAACTTTGGCCTTTCTGTCCTGTATTGGATAAGATGTCAGTTCATCATGCTAGAAATGCAACGAAAAGATACTCGTCGTCAATCAATTTACAAAAATGTTACAGCAGCTATTATGATGGTTTTATCAAAGTTACTGACGCCAGCGCGTCCACCACCAAACATCAATCTTCTTTAAGTGATGAAGTTTTTAATGTATTGCATGACGATTATCACTTACCTAAATATAGATATTGTTAGTATCCCAACAGTAAAACTATGCCGGGTTTTCCCAAAGAAATACCTCAAAGTATCTCCATTGGATATTTTCAGAAGAATAAATCGATGTTATACAATCATATGACGGTATCGTCGAAATTTAATTATTTTGAAGGCATTTTGCTGGATTATTTTATATGGACATATCCGAAAGAAAATTTTACCACAGCAAATCACAAATTATAAAAGTTTCGTAATCAAACATCACCAAATAAATTCAGACAGATAAAGTCGCACTTAAAAAGATTTTTCAAAATATAGTTCAGTCTTGTTTAGACATAAATGATGACCATTTCCAGCACATGTTATGATTTCATCACATTTCTCAGTAAATGAGAGCTGTTCGTTTCAAATTACATTAAAATAGTTAAGAGTATCAAAAACATTATGCTGGATTCGGTGGTAATTAAAAAATAAAATCAAAATTTAGTAATGGAAGATAATTTGAACACGAAGATGTAATTATCCAAAATTGTATTGTTCATGTTATTATACCTGATTTAGAACAAATGGGGTTTACTGAAAATGGAGATATCGTACAGGATCCGGCAGAGAGGTGTTACATTTTTGAAACGGGTATACATTGGTGTTAGAGAAACTAGCACATGCGCAATGACTGACATACACTCGTTAGTTGTTATTTTAGTGGTTATGAAGCCGTGGAGGACTAAATAATGCGCCTTTCTTTACGACCCCTCTGTTGCAATCGGTCATTCAGCGAAGATTTCAAACTCACTGCAATGCTGGTCGACACAGTGCCGTCCCATTTTTCCCAACAATACTGAAATGGTTTAACAACTTCAGAAGTAGAGGAACTGGAAGACCCAGAACAGGTTGGAGAGGTTATCGGACCGTTAAAACACTAGAAACCGTTGAAATAGTTCAACAGCCCTCGCCGTTCAGCAGTACATGCTCGTACTTTGCGCATGTCACTTAGGTCTGCACTTTGACCTCTACTTTCATAGCGATTCAAAAACTGAAGGGAAAATGACTATATACGGCGGTTTACGTTTGCAGAAACGATGCTGGAAACCTTGAAAAATTACTGTATTCTGATAATGAATAATGAGGCTCATTTTTAATTGTCGGATGCTGTAAACAAACAAAATTTCGGGTACTTGTCGGAAAATAATCTACGAAAAGTCCATCATAAGTCCATAAATAGTGAGAGAGTATCTGTGTAGTACGGAACATCCCGATTTGACATAATTGGACATTAACCACCATTGTGACGGTCAATTCATAGCGTTATCTTACGATGCAAACATTTTTGATCCCCTAATTGAGAAGACACCTGGATTGTGCTTGATATGGTTTGGTTTCAATAGAATGGGGCTACTTGCCATACATCAAGAGAATTTAAGGCTTTTTCAAAAAAAAAATTTCCAGAGCGTTTCACTGCATTGCTCGGGGATGTGCAGTGTGATTATTTTTCATAAAGCTACCTGAAATCCCAGGTTTACATTGAAAAACGACGGGCTCTTGAAGCTCTTTCGGAAGCTGGAGAAATTCGAGCAATTCCAAGCGCTATACCTGGAAGATGTATGGGCAATTCTTCCATCCGTCTTCAGCAATGCCTGGACAAGAACGTTGGTCACTTGTATAGCGTCATTTTTTGCATCATAATTGCATTCTTGTTGTTTGTGCATTATGTTTCTTAAATGGCATTATATACGTCATTTCTGTGTTTTAAAAAACGTAACGCCTCCCTACCGGACCCTGCACTAAGAAACAGATTTTAGAGTTTTATACAGTTGCTACAGTATGTATTTTTTTGGAGTATTGTAAAAGGCAGGACAATTTGGTATACAATCCATATATACTTCATAAAATAGATTGTTCAAGTATTCTGATCTATAAGAAGATTAAAATAACTGCATTTTTACATATTTGTCATACAAATTAAGGGAAGGCAAAGTAGGTCCTGACCCAAGCACCCCTTTCTGGGTAAGGTCTTATCCTGAAGAGAAGATAAAGCTTCTAATGTGAATAAATACTAAAGCATAAACGTATGGGATGTACACTTTCTACTGCAGTAAATCACAAATTTTGTTTCTCATTCCCAGGCCCAATTAATTATTTATAAAAACAAACAAAATATAAATAATAGGTAAAAGTATACAAAGAGAAATTCTTTGAAGATAGAAGATGGTCTTGGAAAATTAAATGAATCAAAGTTGAAATTATTAACGCCGACAAGTCAATCTTTGAAAGTTCTACCTCATCCACATGCTAGATAGACTACTTTAATAGTAAGAAAACGTGGGAAAAGATTTGACGGTCGTTGTATTGGTTGAATTGGGAAGAAGACGTATAGGAATGATGCTATGAATCCGAATCATGTGTGTCGGAAAGAAAAAGGAGGCCTGTTGATATTTCTGGTTTTTCCCTAGATAAGGGAAACAGCAACAAGCATACCCTTGTTGTTGTAGATCATTTATCAATGAATATGAAGCGTACGCAATACCAAATTAATGGTTATTTATTTATATGTCACTGCTACTCTATCATCAGGACACACGCAATTTCACTTCACAGTTCTTTCAGTCAATGGCATAGGTTTTGGAACAGAAGTTGAACCTTCCACTATTAAATAATTGTTAAGTTAATTGTTAAATAATCGAACTCACAAACGAAGTTTGTTATATTATCAGTAAATTGCAAACAAGTACGTAGCTAACATAGTATTTCCTGTTACATTTGCTTGTTTTGCAAGTGCTATTCGAATATTGAAATTGTTATTTTGGAAGTGTTGTTTATGATTTGTCCTTTCGTTGTTCTTTTTACTTTTACTCGTTCTTATTCAATCAGCATAAATTATTTATTAGAAATACATTGCTCCTACACCTTTGTGTCTCTATAGTAGTTCTTTGATTTTTGTTATAAAAATGATAAAAATTAAAAAGTTGACAAAAAACTACCCTGCATCAATATAGCACTTTCTTAGTTAAATAAAAAATTTCTCTAACCCAAAACTCTAAAACAAAAGTTATCCTGGACCACCTTTTTTCAATAGAAAACAAATATTCCTGTAAGAAACGAAAAAGTATCTGTACAGTAGGGGCGGCGGCCCAATTTTAAAATCTATGAAACTGTTTAATTAGCAGATGGTACACAAAGGTCGTATTTGTGACTGACATAATAATTAAACCAAAAGAGCATAGTTCAGCGCAGCAGTTGATAAGACAAATAAGGGTTTACTGAATAGGTCATAAATCAAGTTGGCATAATTTGTAGTTGTAGGAGTGATTGCATATTAGTGGGTTGTATTATAATTACTACCTGTCAGTCCCTCGGTCAATATCTGATGTCTGAATATTAAAATTGGTGATAATGAACGATCCAAAAAAGGGAATGAACCAAAAAACTTACTATAACTCCTGGAGAATCAAGAATCCTCTGCGTTTGAATTTGATAAACCCTTCGTAAACGTAGGCAAACAAACCTTTGTCGAAATCAAAGTACCACTTTGTGAGTTTTCCTTTAAAAACTACAACTTCCAACCACTTGCTGTGGGGTGCACAACGGCGAGCCGCAGATTACCACGTAATTTTTTGTTCGCCGCTATCTGGCGCACGCGTGACGTGATCATTTTTGAGGCCAGCGGTGCATAAATCACTCCGGCAATAATTCCGTCATAAATATTGTTGTTGCTTCATGTTTACTGCTAAGTACATCATCTGTATGCAGCGGCGCAAGTGACGATAACGTCCACTGGAACTGGAAACGTGTTACAGAATAATTATTGCCGTGCCATAACCCGCACACGACTACATTACGAGGCTGCAGTAAAATTTCGCATATTATTACAAGCAAGATACGTCCCGCTTATCTTCGCACTCGGTTTCTTGTTTATTTCATGGTCCAAAACAAGACAAAGGGTATTAGGTACACTAAAACTAATTATGATTTAATAACTTACTATAAATTAATTAAAATGAGATATCAAGAAAGTGCTGTGCTGCAGTACAAGTATTGCAAAGTTACAATCAAAACAAAATGCTTAAAACTCTAATCACGATTGTCGTCAAAACATCACTATGGTAATGTTATGGTCACTTTTCGATTTCATTGGGCCAAGATTTCAATGAGAAATATACGCGATGGGGATCAAGGCTCATAACTGCAAGAGGAAGAGAATTCAACAAATTGTTAATAGGCAATAATACCAACATATTGGCCTATAGACCCCAAAAATACCAGGAAGGACTTCTTTATATTCAATGACATATCATCGATTTATCTGAGCATAATCTGCAATTGAGATTTATTACTAGATTATATTCCACTTATAGCGAGTTTTAAAAAGAACCATCACTATCACTATGCAACAAAAGATCTAAGTGGAACTATTTTAAAGAATCCATATAAGAGCTCAGCAACATCAATATAAGTCTTAAATCACTTGAAGAAGTGCAATTAATAATTTTGTGATAACTGTGCAAAAGGCAAAAAGAAATTTCACTTCGGAATCATTAACGAAATATTCAGAGAGATCAAATTATTCAGGGTACTAAAAATATTCGTGATAAAACCAGATACACCCAGCTCACCAACAAACTGAAGACAATATTAAGAAATTCACAAAATAAAATTTATCCGATATCTTTAAGTCGATCTATTCGCGAGACGTTTCATAGAAGTTTTCAAACATAACTCTGACAACACGGACACATACGTAGAAAAATTCCTTAAAACTCCAATTTAATTATCACCGTCAATACCCAAATTTGAAATCAGTAAACTAGGCCAAAAAAATAAAACGATTAAAAAACTTTAAAGAGCCTTATGTCTTTGAGCAAAGCAGCCCTGGCTACGTAAGCTTTGGTTCTCTTCCACCTCTCGTTACAAGGAAAAAACTATGTCCTAAGTCATAATCCCATTATATCATTAATTATCTATTTCTAACCAAAGTTGGCAAAAGTAAATGGGACCTATTACAACTAATTCCAATTTACCAAGAGAACCAATTACTTCATTCAATGTTAAATATTTTGGGAGTATAAATCAGCTCCTGATCAGATCTGTGGGGGTGTAGAACAAATATTGAAGAGATAATCTAGACTTAATAGATATATCAAAAACACACTAGGGGGAAAAGGGACACTTCACCACTTCCAAAGATCAGAACATAAATAGCGTAGCTTTTTAAGTAATTAAATCTTTAATGGCATACAATACCGTCAATGATAGAATGATATTCATAATACACCATTCTAAACCAATAGCCCTTTACATTAAACAACCCATAAGCGAATAAAGTGATAGACTAATAAAAGAGTTTTACGCGAATTTAAAACCACTTTACTCCAGGACTCCAAATAGAGAAATAGTCGCTATACTACGTGACTTTCATGCGAAAGTAAAGAAAATAATAAACGGCGATCATGAGAAGAGTGGAATATGGAGTTAGAAAACCATACGATAGGGGCAAAAGACTGATACATTTTTGCACAAGCAATTACTTAATAACACTGTATATAAACAATATATATACACATAGATATTTCCTCATGGCAAATATCGCAATCAGATAGATTTCATATTAATTCTAACGCGCTGGAAAATATCTATAAGCAACTGAAAAACCTTTTCTAGAGCTGAATATGGAAGCGACCACAGACGAGTCGGGGATTGATTCCATCTAAATTTTGAAACTACCATTAAGAAAAGTGCACCCAAGAGAATGAAAATACACGATGAAATACTTTTACAACATACTAGAAGAAAAGCTAACAAAAGAACTTAATCTAGAACCTCGAAATGATACACCCCGAAAATCTATGGAATGAAGCGACGGCCATTAAAACTGCGAATGAATTACCAATCAGTCCACAACTAAAGAACATCAACATTGGTTGTCAGACACAACTATACAAATGATAAAAGAACTACGATAATTAAAAAATATATGTCTTGATACGTTAAATACAACGACAATGTACAAAATACAAAAACAACTATATAAATACAAACACTAAATACTTGTAAAGATTAATTAGGCAAACAAATAGGGAATTTAGACCTAGTACATAGATTGTCCAAAATAAATTAAGTGAGAAAATAACAGATATTCAGGGAGTTCAAGAAGTCTGGAGAGGCCACTGCAATTAATTGTTTAATAATAGTACACATCCGGAGAATGTGGAAATGGAAGAAGATACACCACTTCTCTTAACAGAAGAAGTCAGATTCGTAATAAGAAAGCTCAAGCCTGATAAACCACTTGGTATAGACGACATATCCTCAGAAGTAAGTAAAACTATGGAGGAAATGGGTTAGTCATCTTCCATAAGATTATTCAAAAAATATAGACGACTGGTTGTTGACCGAGTAGATGGACAAAGTCAATGTTCATTCCAATACAAAAAAAAATGCTAGAAACAGTGCGAGAACAATCGTCTTATTGCATTATTGCTTCATTCGAGTGAAATTTTACTAACTATTCTTAATGAAAAATCAAAATTACATATACCCTGCCAAATACTGCCAGAATAAGTAGGCAGAGAACTTGTAAATATATCCTGAACTTGAGATAAATTAAAGAAAAGGATAAACGATTGTCACAAATAATATATAGGCGCATCTTCAAATATTTTGTTCATATATCAAGAAGGGACGAAAACAATCTAGGAGTCGAAGGCAAAATGCAAAATACCAGAGCAAGAGGACCAAACTGATCTCTAGAAACAGAGATGGAGATAAATCGCAACAAAAGTAACAGAAGCTTGCGAATAAAGTTGATCACGATTTCCCTGTCAAAAGAATACGAAGAAGAAGAAGAAAAATAATATCTTATAAATGGGGAAATTTTAACGCAATCGTCACAAAATATTAGAAAATTTCTGCTAGTACTATTTAATAATACGAATATCACATTGACCACAGTAAATTAAAGTTGCTCAGATTATATTGATATTAACACATAGAAAACTCCCAAACGATGTCAAATTGTACAGTTCAACCAGCTTATTGTCGGTTATGACTAAACTGCTAAAAAAGTTAATATTCAATCGAATGAAAAAATATTTACTACTTGACAAACAGATCCCGTACCATCAATTTTGTTTAAGGAAGTCCCACTCCACCGTACATCAATGCCATCAGATAACCAACTCAATCCGAAGTCCATAGAAAGAAGAAAATACTGTTCGGGGGTCTTGATCGACAACCCACAAGCATTTTCAAAATTAAGATTATTCTTCCTTATTCTCATCATCTTTTATTACAGTTGTACTTTACAAATAACATTAGGGAATCACTACTGACAACTTTTCCCAATTACAGCTGATCTCTTAAAATACCACATGCAATAATTAGAGTATATTGACAATACAGCTATTCTTGCATGTGATCATAGTCCTCAAATACCTCAAGTTTTTGACAAGAAAGCCCCAATAGAATAAAAACGTGATTTCGAAAATAGAAGGCAAAGGTAAATAAAGCTAAGTGTACCCATTTGAGCTTTACCACATGCCGTCAACCCTGTCTACATGTTATAATTAACAGTGTTAACATACCCTAAGCTTGGCTCAGTTAAATATGTTGGACTGCACATTAATAAATTACTCCCTTGGAAATAAAATATTCTTAGAATACGAAAAGAGATAAATATGAAGTGGTTACTAGGTCGGTGATCGAGATTTTCTGTGAAAAACAGGCTAGTCTCGTATAAACAGATTATAGAAAAATTCTGCTCGTTTCAACATAGATGTCATCTACAGATTTTAGTCTAAGGTTGTACAAACTCTTTTTAAAGTTCCTTGGTGCGTGTATAACCTCGCCTCATATTTAGATACTAATCAACGATCGATCATCGAGCATCACGACCGTCTTTTCAAACAATCCAACAATGTGGTTCCACCTCTAATCCAACAATGAGAGCTTAGAAAACTTAATCGGAAATACCCATACCATCTTATGAATTAACGTAACAACTTCACCTTCCTGACGGAATAAGCGTAGACCTACTAATAGGTGTCAACCTGTCACGTCGTTCACACACATACAAGGTGACGAAATGCGTACACTAACAGAGATTTTCATTTTCAATTGTTGTGTCTAATCCCCTGACCACAAATCCATGGATAAAATAATTTCACATCTAGCGCAGTACTTTTTTCCCGCTTCCAAGGTCAAAATTGCAAAATCTGGGATTTCGTGATTTGAACTGGCCCAATGGGTACGTTAGACGAGATTTTCATTTTATTTCAGGGTATGGCCAAAACCTTACTTCAAATAAATTATCATAGCTCCACCTGCGCGGCTATCGTGGAATCAATTACTCGCGTAAATATTCCTGCTCAATAAAAGCTCATTAATTAAAGCACATAAATTTAAAGACCAAAGCGGTCTATTTGAGCTGAACGGTTTGAATAAATATATTTATACTTTTTCCATTTAAATTGTAAATGGGTTTAGCCAGGAATTGGTAAACAAATTCGTCCGAAAATACCGTATCCCATGTAGGATTGCTATATCTCATTTCAGCAAAATAAAGGACGCCGAACGCGAGCAGCACATGCGGGACGGCAAACGCAATTTATACGATGGATGTATCGTTTCGCTCGCGAGAGAGAGGAGATCGAGAACGGCAATACATACTTTTCCCGTAAGAGTCAACAGACAAAGCAAATAGGGGAAATTGAAATTTAATAAAACCGAGCAAAATTGGGACAGCTATTTACCCGTCCCCGTTATGGCGGCATTCATTCACTTCCGCCGTCTCCGCTCGGCGCGGGCTAATTTGCGTGCGAATCGAAATTTTCGAGACAAGACGGCCGTTGTAGCGTAACGAGATTTGCGAATTTAATTTATTTCCTCCCCGCGCCGCGGTTGTTTGTCTTTCCCCGCGACAGTGCGGCAACTGCAGTTGTAAAACTTCCCTTGAATTATATATGCGGTGGGCTCGCCTGTTTACACTCGCTTGCGGTGGCGAGATTCCTGGCTGAGCGTGCATTACACCCTTTGCTTAGGCTGCTCGTTTGCGGCTTTCGAGCTTTTATGGGTTTGCTCAAAGCATTTAATTCATTTCCGGGGCGCTCGCTTTTCCAGCACACCTGGGGACAGCGCGCCTTTCTACGCGCCATAATGCGGCCAAGGACAGCATTTAAGAACTTCTTTTTTGCATGACTCAAAATTATACACCTGAAAGTTTTGTCATATTTTTATTTTATATTTAACTAAATTTAAAATATTATATATTTCTTTATTAATAAAAGAATATTTTCACTATAGATATTTAATATCAATCAAGCAAGATGGAGCGACCGTCCACATTGCAAAGGTTTAAATTCATAAAACAATTTGATGATCTTTAATTAGAAAAATATTGCAATAACTTACTCTTTAATTTTAATTTCCAAGAAATTAGCACTGTGATATCTTCAAAAGTTAAATATTCTAGAGGTAAAACAGCCCCCATTTGTATCTCCGGGTGGAGACAACTAACAAAGATAGAAATAGAACCAAAATAAAGAGATAGGAGCACAGAACGTAAGAAGTCTATTAAAATATGAAAAATGAAAAAAAAACTATAAATGTAAAAAAGATTGGACATAATAGGATTAAGCGAAGTCAGATGGCCAAATAAAGACGAGGGAATGGTGGGAGTGCCAATAATCATGAATCAGCAGATAAGACAAAAACTAAAAGGATACATAATATATAAACAGTTTTTTGCATCGTATAGTCACTAATGATGAAAAATGGATCCACTACGATAACCCAAAGAAGAAGAAATCATGGGGACTACGTGACCATGCTTCAACATCGACAGCCAAGCCGAATATTTATGGAAAAAACTCATGTTGTTTATTTGGTGAGATCAGCTTAGTGTGTGCTCAAACCGAATGAAACCATTACTGGGGCTTTCTACTGAACAAAATTGATGAGATTGAATCGAGCACTTAAGGAAAAACGCGCCCACTACTACCCCAGACACGACAAAATTATTCTCTAGCATAATAATGCTCGTCCACATGATATGGAGTTGGTCAAAACCTACTTGGAAACACTTCATTGGGAAGCCGTATTCACCGGACATTGCCCCTTCCGATTATTACTTGTTCGATCGATGGCACATGGCCTGTCTGAGCAGCACTTTACATCACATGAAGATATCAAAAATTGAGTCGATTCGTAGATAGCCTCAAAAGATGGAGCGTTCTAGTGACGCGGTATCTGTATGCTCCCAGAAAGATGGGAAAAAGTAGTGGCTAGCGATGGAAAATACTTTAAATAAAACATAAGATTCCGTTCTTTCATGACCACATAGAATACAGTGATGAAGACGTAGAAAAAGTCTATGAAGATTTAGAGAATGTAGTAAAATATGCGAGAGGAGAAGAAAATCTCATTATCCTAGGAAACTGAAACGCAATTGTAGGAGAAGGTGCAGAAGAAAAAATTGTCGGGAGGTATAGCCCTGGTTGAATAGTCGAGTTTTGACTTAGTCCTTGCAAATACGTTATTTCAACACAAAATACACCGACGATGCCAGATAACATAAGACGATACCAGATAGATTGCATATTGGTGAAACATTATTATAGAAGTTATCCAGATGCCGATTGTGACAGAGACCACGACATGGTTATAAAGACGTGTGATCTAAAATTTAAAAAACTAAAAAAGAAAAGAGACAATTTTGACAACTAGAGATGTTACAAAAAGAAGATGAGACAGAAGCTGGAAAGTAGTACTAGAAAATGTTGGACAATATATAATCCAAATGGAGCACGATAAGGCTATACAAGAACTTAAAACAAGCAAAGCAGTGGAAATAGACGAATTGTCGATAGAAATAATACAAAATGTCACTGGATACACTAGACGAAACTATTAATCAACTGATAAATAAGATGTACGAAATAATACTAGAAGATTTCTGCAGAATCACAATAATATCAATTCCAAAGAAAATAAAAACGGATAGATGCGAAAACTACCGCACATTTAGTCCGATCTCACATGCATCTAAAATATTGACAAAATTATATATAAAACAATAGAAAGAGTAATAAAGACCAACTCACAGACGAGCAGTTTGGTTTAGAAAAAGCACAGAAACTAGAAAAGCAATTCTAGCTTTAAGATTCATAACTGAAGAAAGAATACGAAAGGGTAAACCTCCGTTTATAGCTTTCGCTGATTTGGAGAAAGCTTTTGAAAATGTAAAATAATCTATAGTGTTTGGTATTCTACAGAAAGTAGGAATAATTCACAGAGACAGACGAATTATATACCACGGGCAAAAAGCAGTGATAAGACAAGGAGATGCCCAAAGAAAAGCATCAGTACAGCTTATTCAATATTTATACACAAGACGCATGTAATAAAATCAGAGAATCAATAAACAAAAGAATAAATATAGATGGGAAGAAAATAGATATAATACGATACGCTGACGATATGGCAGTTACAACTATTATAGAAGCGAAAAAGGTTTACAACAATCATTAAATGTGATGGACTTAGTTATGAGAGAATGAGAGTCACGGGAACATACGAGCAATACTGAATCTAAATAGAGGAAATTGAAGAGTTTTGTTATCTAGGCAGCTATAATTAAAGATGGAAGAAGCAAAAGAAAAATAGCGCCTAAATTACAAAAAGTGAAACTAATGTTTCCTAAGAAAAAGCAATTACTAACATCTAGTAAAATATGAACAGAAGAAAACAACTTCTACACACTATCGTATGAAGTGTCGTACTATACGAAGCTGAAACTTGAACAATTGCAACATGCATTCAAGTTACAATGCTACAAGAAAACGTTAAAGGCAAGATTGGCAGAATATCAAATAACAATATATTAGAAATAATAGAAGAAGAAAAAAGCTAATAAGAGAGGTGATAAAAAGAAGAGACATACTGATAGAACATTCGAGTCTACTAAAAATAATAAAAGAAGGTAGGGCAAATGGAAAGCACACGCAAGGCAGGCCTAGATTACAAGATGCACCCCAAATAATAAAAGACCTTGATTTGCCGAGAAATAAAAAGACTTGCTGAAAATAGAAAACAATGGAGAAAAATAGTATTAAAACAAAGCAATCTAAAAGACTGACCATCTAAAAGAATGCCCTTTAACTACTTTAGCTAAATAGAAGTCATTCTTTGATAGGAGAAATATATAATCCCCTATGGTTTCTCTTCTGGTTGTCACTAATTCCACAATTTCTTTGTCCATCACTTGTTTTCTTTTTATTGTATTATCTCTAATTTGTCACTCCACATGTTCATTATTCTCTTTATTTCTTTATTTCTAATGTGTACCAATTTTGAAATTTAAGCGGTCTGTCTCCAGTAATTCATTTCAAGGGATAGCAGTTTCTGATTTTCTCATTTTCCAGATTCTCAAGCTATAAGTGGAGATGGTTTCTACGATAGTGCTGTAGATGATTGTTTCAATTCTCATTGAGATCTTTGTGCTCTAGAGTAGAATTGAGTTGCCGAATTCTGCGTTTACTTTGCCCAATTTTATTCAGAACAAAGTTAATTTAAGGTACCTGAAGGCCAAACAATATTTTATCGTACGACTCCGCATGTCTAGGTTGAACTTGACGTCATAGCAAACTACCTTGCATTCAGCCCTTTTTGTATTTTTGTTAGTTTCAACTTGTTAAATTTTGCTAGAAGCTTCTATAGTAGACCTGTCAACAATTATCAATACTTGATCGTCAGCAAAATTTTCGTTTCCGACATACATCATAGTACTATTTACAATCACATTCTCAATAGGAGAGAATAAGAGAATAGTCTTATCTCAGTACTTTATCAGCAAAGGGTTTGTTTTTAACTTTTACTGAGTTGGTACAACCGCAATATCAGTTCTTACAGCATTGGTCAGACTTAACTCCCAGGCTTCTCAAATTATATCTTCTTTCACAGCCATATTCGATTTATTTCCTCCTACTATCCATCAAATTATTTCCCTTTTGCATCTTACCAGCCTTTCTTGCGTCTTCTTATTTAGAACCCATGTCTTACAGCAGATGGTTCATCATTCCAGCACACCTACTTGCTTAATTTATTCTTGCTTGAATTTCTTGTTCTTCATTACACTTATTAGTTATAAGCGCTTCTATGTATATGAAGTGATCCACTTATTCAAATTCCATTTGTTAGTCATATCTCTCTGCTTCCCCATTTCCCCCAATTTTCACCATTTTACTCTTATATTGATTTATTTGTAGTCCTACACTTTTCGCTACCTTCATCAATAGTTATGCTGTTTTATTTAGTTATTTTTCATTTTTAGCCACTATGGCCACATCATTAGCATATCCGATCATTTGATGACTTTTGTACAGTATGTGCCCCTCCCCGTTTAACCGGCTTCAATGATCTTTCCTAAATTTTGAATAACAGAATCGAGAGTGAATAACCTTGTCTAAGGCTTCATCTTAATTTCAGTCCCTGCTATTTTATAAATTACATTTAACAGAGATCAGTTTATTTGTTATTATTACTCCTCAATACTTCATATCTTCTGCTACGATTCCATATTGACCTGAGCTTTTTTGTTTTTTCGATTTTTTAAGACTTCTTCTAATTCTTCTTTTATGGGCTCCCCACTTATATCGTCAGTATCTCTTCTTATTCTTATTTCTTTATCTTTCTCTTTTTCTGCATCCCCATTAAACATTTCGTGAAACTATTCTTTTCAACCTCGTCCTTATTTTTTCTTCTTCTCGATTGTCTCCCCTTCTTTACCTTTAATATGTAACAAACATATGCTTTTATTATTCTATAGAAATTTTTTATTTGTTTCTCTGATGTCTCCCACTTCTTTAACTTCGCATTCGTTCATGGTCCTCTTTTTTCCTGTTAATTTTTTTGACTTTCGCTTCTCTTTATCTTTTCTTGATTTGTTTGGAATGCCCTAATTCTGGCTTCTCTCCCTCTCCCTATCTCTCTCTCACTCACTCGCTCTCATTCCAATTTGCCTTTATTTTTCTTTGAGAAGTCGTCTTAAAGGTATATTTCATCTTTGTTTTTTAGCATACTTTTGTTCTTTATTATACTTTATTACATTTATGATCCTGGTTATCTAATTGTATTAGGCATAAGCTTTCTTCTAGTTTAACTGTTCTTGTAATGTTTAAATGCAGGTTTCGTTCTATAAAATTCTCTATAGCATTTCTTAGTTTTTTTTAAACCTTGTAGAACCGCGCTACTTCCTCTTTCATCTTCCAGTTGGTCTATTTTGTCGTTCCTATTAGTTATTTTCTTTCATTTTCTATTTTTTCCATTTTGTATTTGGGCTTTTTTAATATCCTCTGTATTCTTTTTGTTTCTCTTTTATTTGTTTCATTTCTGCCGAGAATTTTTTTATTGTTTCTCTCATTACCTGCACCATTTTCATAATTTTTCAATGTTTTCTTCTACTCTCCTTCATCTCTTCACTGGTGATCTTATCGTTACTTTACTTCTCTTTTCTTATCTTTTTCCTCTTTACCATCCTTCTTCTAGCTTTTTCTCTTCTTGCTGCTTTAGTCCTCGCACCACATTTTCAGTTTCGATACTTTAAATTTTTATTTCATAATCATGTTCATTATTTACTGCTTTTATCAGTTTCGCGCGTAAAAAACCTGTCGAACCTTGGCTCTTACAGATATGGCTGCTATACTAATCAAACTGCTATAATTACTTTTATTTTAGTGTTTCTTTGTTTAACTTATTTTAACCTACTCTCTATACTTTTACCTGTCATTGTATTTTCAATATTAAATTTGTTTGCTCGTAATTTCTCATCTATTTGAAGTTTATTACGAAGTGAAATTCAACCCAACTTTCCAGTTTTAACCAAAGATGGATTTTCAAAAAATGTAAACATTCTTAAAATACTGCAGCTAATTTAAATGATTTAATCAATCAAAAAACATTGTAGTCCCCTAATTTACATCATACACACATACATATACGTTATTGATTTAATCTTGATTAGAAGTGTTAAAATAAAAAATACGTATTTAGATTTATTTTGAACTGAATAGACAAGAAAGGCGTCAGTAATATAGTAAACAAAATTTATTAACAACAGCCAAATAAATTAAAATATTGTTAAACTGCAGAATTTAATCTTGGCAATAAATCGTCATCGCTAGCCATTCAATTAAAAGACCCCGCGGCGAAATAAGCAAGAATACAAATTTGCCGGCGTTTATTATCTGGAAAATAAATTGTTTTAGTGCGGCACTCGTAGTTCTTAGGCGTATTTCAACGGCGAAAGTGGGATTGCGGTTTATTTTAAAATAAATCACGCCATTATGGGCTTAAAGCAAAATGTATTATTTTTGAGATAACGCGGACGGAAAAAAATTATGGTCATTATTACGCGGAAATGGGAAGGTTAAAAGGAACAGCAAGGGTTTGCTTCATGGTTTCCTTAGCTCTTCGTGTTCTTAATTAATTACAACTCGCACAAGCTTCTTCATTTGGTTTTGCTCTTGTATTTTATCTTATTGTAAGGTGTTCTAATTATCATGTCTATTAATAGTAGTATACATGGTGCAACAACAGCTTCGTAAAACACTATTTTTTATAGTCTTTAAAATGCTTTCCATTGCTATCTTTTGGAACCAGTCGGCAAATCATAAATTTTTTTAGGGATCTAGATCATTGACTTTCGTCAACAGCTACGATATTGTTAACATAATAATATTTCATTTTCAAGCTTATTGAACATCTTCAACATAACTATTTTAACAAGAAAAATATTTCGAATCTTTCGCTTAACAAATTCTCCAACTCTACCTTCTTGAGACTATTATTTGTTCAGACCGTTAACGCATCATTAAGTTAATTCGTCCTCCAAATCAAAGGCGGATGAAGATGATTTTGTAGATGGAAGTATGATGTAATTATTCATCACCAGGCAGCAATTTTTTTAATGTAAAAGCATTTACAAAGTGGAGATTAAAGTTGATCTGAAACCCATAAGCACTTAATTGTCTCAAAACATGTATATGCCTTCTTATTTTAAATATCTTTTCAGTCTCCTGATGTAGTGGCCTTAATGATATACAGTGTATTGTTTAAAGCTTTAAAGCAGTTAAAGTTTTATTCCTGGTACGATAATTATACCAGTCCATAGTACTTCATAATGTATTTTTTGCGCTTAATTCAAGTTGATCTTGAAAATATAAATATATATATTACTATTACTTTGGATAAAATACTGCTTATTAGAATAAATATCTCTCATCCCTACCGGCGTTCCAATCACTTGTGGCAATCATAAAAATGTTTAGAAAATTATTATTTTTGTCCCAACAAAATGAAAGATTTTCAGAGAAAAATGCAATAGATTTTAAAAATGTATTTGGGCTGTTTTATACAATGAAGACACAATAGTATCAATCCAAATGAAGGTATTGTAATAAACTTAAAGCAGTTAGAGACTAACTCACTAACGCACTGATACTATCACTAATTATTTCTTCCCAAAGGTCGATCTGTTCCACGACAAAGATAAATCACAACCCAAACTGTGCCTAACAGCAACTATACTTGCCCAACCGTGCCTTGTACGCGTGTAATTCTAGAATCCTCGCAGCTCATGTGGTGACACCAGAAGAGTTGTTAGGACTTTCCATCGTAATCAGTGCCAGAAACATCTCTAATTTTTCAGAACGCACGTGACGTCTACCCACAAGTTTTTCAGAAAAGCTCAGCCTTTTGAAGTTGATCGTTGCAGTAAATCGAAGATAAAGACAGTGAAAATACAGATTCTCCAATCCTACACATAATTCCATCCATCGTACAATTGAAAAAATTTATTTTTTAACATTTGAATAAGACTCATATTTTTAGTGTATAGAAAAAAAATATTTACATAGTGAACAAATTTTACATAATAAGTATCTTTTAGGGCCTATAGGCAATTTGCGTCTCACCCTAATGAAAACCAATAAAAAGTATCCATGTTAGAGGAAAAATGTTCCATATGATACAAACTGTTCGGAGATGGAGAAGAATTTGTTAAAAATGATCCACATTTTGAAAGACCAATAACAAGATCATCAGAAAATGTTAAACTTGCACAGGCTACAATTGGCAAAGACCAACGACTAACAATCCAAGAACTAGAAAATGGAAAATGTAACGCATGAACATTTTGACGGAAGATCTTGGCATGAAACGTGTTTCGGCAAAATTCTTTTCTCAACTACTGTTATCAAGCCAGAAGATCAAGATGGAGTTACTAATAACTTGCTTCAAACTGCCACCAGTGAACCAAATGTTTCAAAAATGTCATAATTGGAGATAAAACTTGAAATCTGTAGATACAATTCAGAAACAATAGGTCAATCTCCCAATAAAAGTATCTTAGTTTACCAAGTCAAAAGTGTGCGGGGTCATAATGGTGACTAAAGCTACGTACAATGTTCTTGTATCATTTTTACCAAATGCAGATTTTCTTAAACTAATTGTTTATATTGTAATCCGCTCGACGGCCCTAATACGCGAACATGGTTTTCTACTTTACTCTGTGTAACTTGGTTAGGGTTCACATGTATATAGAACAAATTCATCGATAAAAGAGTATTCATAATCTCGTTTGGAAAAAAACTTATACCACAAATTTGACACGCACAAATCGCCTATACTCTTTGTGCACTTTATTATTTAATAATTTATATTTTACATCCAGTTTCCGTATTTGAATCCAACGATTGCACCCTTCTGCCTTTTGCTTCTAATAAGTTCTAAATGTTTTCACTATTGTAAAAGTTTCAGTACTTTAAATAAGTCTGCTTTAAGTGCTTTCTTCTATACTAATGTCCAAATAATATGCACTTGTGAAAAGAATAACCAAAATCATTTCGGCTTTACCAGGTGCAAAATAAGCCCATCAATTGTAGCTGGGATCAATGCCTTTCATTAGTGAGACAAGTAAAACTGCTCATTTTTTTGCCATAATGAATTCACCCATAAGTTATCGAGTCAGTCCAGTGTCCTTTACAAAGCGTTTCAGTACCACATCTGCACTACAAATTGCACCAAAAAAGAGAAAGGGAACTATTTTTCTTACAGTGGTGTGAAAAGGTCCTGCATCATGGTCGTATTACAATATTTTTCAACCTAATACACATTTTTCGCATATTTATCGTAATTATGCTAACTAGCTAGCAGTTATTATAGATTAGCAATGTCTTCTTAAATTTTATAGAAAAAACACAACCAGCAGGTTATCTATCGTCCAAATAAGTATATCAGCTAATTAATTTTGACGTAAGTTGCAAAATGGTGCCCTGGAAAGACAAATTATCAGCTAAAAAGTTATGAGATATAATTTTTCACCATAGAGAAGGTTTTTGTAGCCTTTAAATAGTTGCCAAAGTTAAATGTTGTTAATCTTCAGTTATCTGAATTATCAACAAGTATGCTGAGATTGGAAAAATTGGTGACCAACCGCATAGTGAACGACCAAAAAAACTTCAGTTCAAATGATGCTGTCTAATAAGGACAAGTTTGTCCAAAAGAAGTTTCAATTGCACGGAATTATCTGTACTATGGAGAAAAACTGTTAGTGTTAGTATATGTAGTTCTAGGAAAAGGCTAAAACTGCTTAGACGTATATTAAAAAGGGAAGACATTACTTGCATCCGAAAAAAAAACGTCTCTAGTATATTCTCCTGTGAATATTCTATTTTTGGCAATGTAGCAAATGTTGAAATCGGCTATTCTTTTGATATAACTTCTTTAACCCATGATTCATTAACAATTCTGTTGGTTCATGATCTGGACCTGGTTTTGTTAGTTCTAATGCCCTTTTTTACTTCGCCTGCTTTAATATCTGGTCCTGTTTCTTCAATTTCTAAGGAAATTGTGATGGCCTTTTATCATAAAATAATTGCTCTAAACATTTTTTCCAAATTGGCAATTTATGATTTGTATCCATAATGAGCTGACTATTTTTATCAGTTAATTTATTGCTATGTCGTTCTTCCTTTATTTGAGAATTTCATACGTCATCCACTCCTTTTTCTTTATTGTTTTGTCCTGCTCTAAATAATTCTCACTAACTTCTATCAGCACCTTTTTATTTGCTTCTACTGTTTATCCGTGCTTCCATTGCTGCATGTATCTTTTGTCGTTTTTATCTTCTATGTTGATTAAAGTTACAGCTTTTTTAGTGCCTTCTTTCGTCATCATTCTTTTGCCATTTCATGGTCTTCAACTGCATCCAAAATATTTTAGATACTTGGTTATGGTCCGAGTTAACGTCTGTTCAAAATTCTCCATTGATAGTTATTGGGTATGCCCATGCTTTCCCCTTTACCAATTTTAGAATTAAAGTAGCTCATAATTAGATTGATTTGGTATTATTTAATTACATTTACGGCTTGTTGAAGTTGGTTATAAAAAGTTTCTGCTGGGGGAACATATGATCGAATAATATTTACATCTATAAGTTTTGCCGATAACTGTAATGTTAGAAAACTCTATCGGAGATCTTAACAGATTTATTTATCTCTTTTGATACTATAACTGAAACTCCGTTGTTGTGATTATTGTTAACGTTTCTTGAGTAATGTATCATATCTGAGTCACACATACCAGATTCTGGTCAGTGCATTTCACTTACTTCCAATATTTTAATGTTTCAAGTGCCGTATTTGAATAGTGTTGGGACATTGAGTGTTCTTAGGATGCACTTGGTGCTAATTAGGTGGTTTCCTTTTGCCTTTCTAATTTCTGGTTCATCCGTTCTTAGTGCCAAGGGCTATAGAAAGCCCTTCTCCATAACAGGAGTTGTGTGCTTATCCCGACACTCGCTCTAGTCCAATTTTCGTTTGCCACAAATGTCCTATGCTACGTGGAGGTGTAAGTTGGGGTATTTCCTTTACGGGGTTGTAACACCAAGAGGCGTTTCTGAAACCCTTCAGTACTCTTTAGTTACCGCTAATTGAGAATATATGACATCGCAGTTCTGTTAAGGCATTACAAAAAATATATAAAATAAACTGAGAGTATCAGTTCACAACTTAATAGAATTGTGCAAGAGCAGACCCATTTTATCCCCGGAACAAGCTTTTCTGCTATAGTATTACTATTCAGCAAATGTTTTCGTAAATGTACAGTTATTGAATTATAAAGTTTTCCTTGGGGCGCTTCACAAATGTTTGTCGTTAGCTTTTTCTTTCCAGAAGCTATCTGATACTGGTGATTACTGCGGGTAACTTATTCAAATGCGCCTGTTTGTCGGACTTCGTACTTGCTCCCAAATCGAGCCAGAGTCGGGGAAGCTTTCAGCTTGTTAACCCAGTTTCGGCGCATCGCCGTGCACATTACCGGCCATAGATACGCGAATTATATTACTATGAATGTTTGCGGCAGTAAAAAGTTTTTCAGACGGGCGCGTCGAAGAGTGCTCGTATTAAGAGAGGTTTTATGGGCGCAAAAAGCCCCAAGAAAATATTATACGGCTGCTTATTACCCTGCCCGCGCCTCTGCTTATAAATGTTTTTACGAGTACGGCGCCGCTTATCTGCCTGCGATCTTGTTGCAATAATAACCGACGGGCAGACGTACGTACGCGGGCTCGAAGTTGAATAAAATCGCTTTTTACTGAAAACAGAGCCTGCCGCTGGCTCGTCGAGCCTTTTATTGCAGCAGTGGCGGGCAGTTCAAAGCGATATGCGCAGTAAATGCGGTGATTTGTACCTTGCTACGAGAGCTTGCCTCGGGAAGGCTCCTTCTGCACTGCTAATGCTGCGAACCGTTGCATTTCCATTTTATCTGCTGACTAAATTGCACCAGGAATAGAAGTAAAGAGGAAGAGCAAGAATGTAAATAACGGAGTTTGCCTAAGAAACCTTTAATGGTCGAATGGATAAGTTAAGTCATTCTAGATGAATAATTTTAAGTAGACCTGTTGCCTATGTTTATGTTAATATATTTACATTAAAATAACGATATGCTACTGAATAAACTAAGCAAATCCATATGCATTTGCTTTCATTCGCCACTTAGAAAATTTGCAATCTCTAAAGGGTATCTGATGGATATTTTCAGTATTATTCATATTAAACATATTTCTAAATATGTAATTAAGGACAAGTTCTGTTTTATAATTTTGAAAATTTGTTCGAAGAAGGTTAATATGAAACACCAAAGAACGGAAACGTAAAAATATTTATTTAAGATTCTAAAATTGAAGAGCTTTGTATATGGTAGCTTCCGCATCCTACACATCATTTGCACTTGTGAGGAGAGAACTTAGGGAGCTGTTTCTTTGTTTTTGAATAAAAAATAAGATTAGAAAGGAGTTTGTAATGCTTTACTATGTCCACGCAGACGCAGGTTCCCTTGATACCTCGCGATGCCGTTAAAACTATTTCCAAGCCCAGGCAGTTAGTCCATGTTCGAGCAACTGCCGTCTAGCCCATGATCTGTCTGACGGCTAGGCCATCTAGACCGTTTCCATTCTTACGCAACCAATGACACCAAAGGACTGTAATGTCTAGACAGTCCGTCGTCCACATGCGGACAACTGTCGGACCATCTGGATCATCTATCCCTTAAAATGCGATGCCACGACGCCTTCATTATTTTTACCAACTGTATAAACGTTTCGAAAGTATGCAATAAAATATTAGTCTCGTGTCTGAACCAGATTTACTCAACTTACATTATTCTTGGGACAACTAAAGGTACAAGATAATATACCTTTATAAAGCTATTCTTGATCTGTAGCATTCGAAGGACGCATGGTATAAAAATAAACGGTGATGTTTTGAACGTTATTACGTCATTCTAACCGACATCATAGAAGGTCTACAAAAACTTCTTGCTAGAATAACCAAAGCAAGCACAAATGTAGGTATAAAAGTAAACATTGACCTGAACAGCATTTTCTAAGAGAAAGTCCTTTTTCTGCAACGGCAATCTTATTCCCAAACTTAGACAACGCCTGGTAAAATGGTTATATTTGGTCAGTATTATTATACAATTTAGAGACAAGAATACTTAAAATATCAACAGTGAACAATATCGAGGCGTTCGAGATGTGGATTCACCGTCATATGCTTGGGTCGCTCATCAATCCAACGAACAAGTTCTGCAAAGAGCTCTAGTAGAACGAGAATTGCTCGCAACGGTAAAGACCTAGGTCATATTTTAAAGGGCAACAAATATCACATACTTCAATTAATACTGAAGTGTAAGATAGAAGGTCGTAGAGGAGTGGGGAAAACGCAAGCTTCATAGTTAAAGAATATCCGAGAATGGACAAGGAGATAAAACGCAGGAGAACTTTTTGGACCAGTAAAAACCAAAACACATTCGTTAAAGTGATAGCCAACGTACAGGAGACCGAACATGATATATGATGATGATGATCTGGCAGTACGTAGCTGAAATTGAAAATTTTACTTAAGTACATAACATTTCTATTATTATATACATCACTATGGTTGTTCCAAATAGTCACACTTGAAAGGTAATATATGTTAAAATATGTGTTTGACACAAAAATATGCAGTTATATAGGGCATTCCAAAAAAAAAACAACGTAGGATTTAAATTGTGCGCCATTTTCCCTTCTACAGTTAGTAGAGTTCTACTTGGTGAAATTTTATAGTATACATAATGAGGTTAGTTAGTATGGAGTGCTACTCAATGGAGAAGCGTGTAACAATTGTTAAAGTTAATTACAAGCACGGAGAATCTTTCGCAGAGTCTGTAAAAATTACAGGGCATTTTTGGAATGAGAAATGCACCAAACTATAAAAAACTAATTCAAAATATTAAACAAGTAATAATAAAAAAAAAAACAGGCCGACCTTGTAGCGACCGTTCAGCTGAAAGCATTGCTGTTGCAAACGATAGTGTGACGGAGCGTTCAGAAACCACAGTGCGCCGTCGGTTACTGCAACTGAACATTTCAAAAAGCGCCACATAAATGTTGCAACCTCACACCTTGCAATTTTTTTCTCTGGGGGTTCGTAAAGATCAAAATTTATGCTACGAAATAATAATTCCCAAATTGAAAGAAAAAATTATAAGAGTTAACTATGAAATTGGACCACAGTTATGCAAAAGGTGATAGAGAATTTTGTCAAAAAGTCAAGAGTGTCAAATGAAACTTAGGATACCTTTGTCAAATATCTTATTCCACAATGTGTACTATTTGAAATTGTTATAACTTTTCCAACTGATAAATAAATAATTTTTTTTGCATTGTGCTTTTAAGCGGGGCACCTGAGTTACATTTCAGTATCAATTACCCAATACTCAATCATTTTCAAACACTCCCAAAATCTCCCATCAAGCGATACATTCTCCATGGAAGATAGTGGCAACAAAGTATCAGAAATTCAGAACTAGCAAATAGTTAAAAATTAATAAAAAATAAAAATCTCCAACAGATATTATAAATACTCAGCAGGCGAGTACCAGCAATAAATATATAAAACCCTACAAAATGTTTCAGAAAAAAAATTACAGCAACAATACCACAATCAGCAGCAAAACACCTACAATACCTAAAGCCCCCTGTTTTCATAAATGGTGTTACCAATTCCATTAAAGTGATTGAAAACTTAACGAGGCGATGGAAAGAGAAACTTATTAGTGAAGAGCTCTATCAAAGAATATAATAAAAATCAACACTCAAAACCCTAAATATGTAGAAAACTTATAAGATATTTAAATAACAATGAAATAGTTCTCTACAGGACACGGCACACAAAGTCGTGATTCGTAATATCAATTATTCATTCCCCACCGAAGACAGCATGATCATTTAGTGCGCAATATAATTAACATAAAACAAGAAATAACTCAGCAAACACTAATGATGTTCTACGTAAATCTTAAATTACAAGAAAATAATAGACAAATATACGAAACAGAGTATTTAGGCAACACGAAAATAGTAATAGAACCACCTCGTAAAAAGAAAAGTGTAATCCAGTTTACTAAATGTCAGTTTTAAAGTCATTCTAAGACATATTGCAGTGGACCTTGTCGATACATTAAATGTGGTGGGAAGTATACGAAGCATAGATTGCAAAAAACCCAAGACCACAATTGCTAAATGTATGCTTTGCGATGAAGATCATACTGCTACTTACAAAGGTCGTGCGGTTTACAAGGATCTACTTAATCCAAGAACAAAAACCAGCGAAGAAATGTTACATACTTCAAAAAAACCATCATTGCAAAATCAAAATACAATTGAGACTAAAAAAACATGAAACTATGTACCCTATGCACAAATAGCAAGCGGCGCAAATTCAAACAATCGAATCACAAATTTAGGAACTCAAATAAACGCCTTTTAAATAAATTAAAAACAATGCTTTCATAACAGCATAATTTTAAGCATGCTTTACGCAGCAATAAACAAATTTAGTAATCATAATTAAATAAATCCGCACCGCTGAGTGGAATGCAAATAGTCTAACCAACCATAAAACAGAAGTAATTTCTTTTATCCAATATAACAAAATTTATGTACTACTTGTACCGAAAACACACTTCACTGTCAGAACGATGTTTGAAGTTCCAGATTACGCTATGTACTATATCAACCACCCTGATGGAACAGAACACGGTGGCGTTGCGGTAATGATTTCGTAACATTATATCACACCAAAGAAACTAAAGGCCAGACAGATATCTATATCAATGCTCAATCATGGTTTTTGACATTACTGTAACGTTTAGTTCACAAGGACATGGAATTAGTACGGTAGAATATGAAGACTTTTTCAGATAACTACCAGGCAAATTAATCATGGAGAGCTCTGGTATGTAAAGCATACAAACTGGGGTTGAGAATATGCAGGTCAAAAGAAAAGAAATTGAGATGAGCCATCACTAACTCACACTGTCAATGAGATTCTAGACCTACTTGATTTTTTCGCCCTTGAAGGCATATCTCCTAATTATGTTATCGTAGAAGCATCCTGGAATCTTTTTACTAATCAAATTCCTATTGTGACCACATTTAGCACTCATACCATAAATCGTTCAAATGTTCCCAAGTTAACATCACTGAAAACTAACTGCTGTGTATTTAAAACCTACATAGATAAAAAGCTAAGTGTAAATATTCTACTAAAATTGATAGTGCACTTAAACTGTACAGCAGCAGGAATGCCCCACCCCCCTTAATAAACACAAAAAAAGAAACCGAGGTCAAAATCGTCGTACGTATAAAAAAATATGATAAAAAATCGTAATCCTATAGATAAATGTGAATATAATAGATTAATACGATAATTAAAAACAGTTCCGAGTAATACCTGAAATCCTGCATTTAAATTATATATCACTAGTATGCCAAAACAAGACCATACCTTCCGGAAGACAACCAAGTGGTCGATACAACATGTTCCATCTCTAAGGAAAGAAGATGGAAGTCGGGCAAAAACCGAACAGGAAAATGCACCAATCTTTGCCAAACACCTTTTGCAAATTTTTAGTCCACCAAAACCTAACAATAACAATGACAATAATCATATGAAAAGCTTCGTTAACATTGTCTGTTCAATGACGCTACCAACTGAGTCTTTCTCTTTAACTAAATAAGACAAGAGATCTTAACCATAAGGCTCCCGGCTTTGATTTGATATTAAAGTAACTACTCAGAAAAACGTTAGTTTTGCTAATTATAACTAATACTCGATCACATGAAAGTTTGCAAAAATTATAATAATCAAACCAAATAAACCTCCATCCGATCATGTTTAAAACATTAGAAAGGTTTCTGCTCAAAATAATCTTTGAAGACACCGAAATAGACACAGTATTATCAATTCACCTGTACAAAAATGCTACAAGGTCATTAAAAACATACTCATAGGTATTGAAGAGAAAATTATTAGGTACAGCTGCCTTCTTGTACGTTACTGTACAAACCTCCAAACCCTCCAACTATTATCCTATAAAATCTGGTTTTCCTCAAGGAAGTGTTCTATTTTTACGCCTGACATCCCAACTACAAATTGTAGCACAATTGCCACATTCGCCGTTGACACCGCCATAATATCCATAAGACTAAACCCTCAAATAGCATTTGAGAACTTGCAAACACAGTCAACCAAATAAAGTGCACACAAATCATACTCACTAATCGAAATGTCATGTGTCCTACTGTCATATTAAACAGCACACAATTACCAGTAAAGAGCTAAATGAAATACCTGGGCCTAACACTTGGCCAAAAACACATAGAAAACACACATCACGGCAAAGAAAACTCAAACCTAAAAATGGTTGGCTAATAATAAAATACTACCATATAAGTTTATAACAAGAACGGTGTAATACCGTAAAGGAAACTTTCTACAGCGGTTGCCGTTGCTGATAATCAATCCCATGAAAGGTACTGACCTAAGATGTATGTATGCCAAGTTTGAAGTGAATCCGTTTGATACAACGGAAGTTATAGTGCCTCCAGACAGACAGGATGATAATCTCATTAACTTTCTACTATAAGCTCCGCTGTAGAAAGTTAATAAAGACTATCTGGACTTACAATGTCCAATTCTGGGATTATGCTGAACCATCAAACACAAAACTAATAGAAAAAGTCCAAGCAATGCATCATGGTAGACAATAAGATCTTGCAAAATGACTCTGGTATACCAATTTTTGAAGAAGAAACGAGCAGATAAACAAGATAAAATCTCGAATAGCTCCCTTAACATCCTGATGATGAAAAGACAACTCTATAATCAGCCTGAAATCAGAAGTAAATTAAAGAAACAGTGACCTATGGATGTTTTAAATCAGTGAACAGTTATTTTATTAGCTAGGAGAGTTATCACCGAATAACTTCTCTCCTCATTGTGAAAAGTGAAATTTGACCTGTTACTAAAGGACAGATCCATTTTCCGAACCAAATTTTGATATAGACATTGCATTGTAAACTTGAAGAATGATTTTTATTATAAACGCCCTTTTACTCACTTTTTCGCGTGACAACCCGCCCCTAAAGCGAAGCCTGCGGCAAACAAGAGTCCCAATAGAACGAAAGTGCACTATCAGCGGTGTTTTCGAGCCGCGCACCATGGTTCACGTAACGGGGCCGAATCGCGCGAGCGAGCGCCCGATTCTTTCACATTAATCACCGAACCATGCATATCGTAACAAAGATATTAAACAACGTTATTGTAGGCGCCTGCTCCGCATTTAGCGAAGTCAAACAATGGTCCGGATATTGAAAACGCCGCACTCGCGGTTTATCAGCACTCCGGCTTCCCCGGAAACGTACGGCGGCAGGAATTTATCCCGTATTCAGGAAGGGGCGGAATGCGGGCGCCGCTCCATAAGCTCTTGTAATTCGCCCTAATGCAACTAGCATGTAATGAATATTTCATTTGCAGGATGAGCGCCGTACTTTAACCCTGCTGATTATGACAAATTGCCGCCATCGGCGATTACCTGCATCATATGGAAATTTCGTAGAAGTCGCAGTTTGTACGAAGTGACTAGTATACATGCAAATTAATGCGATTGTGCTTTGCTAGATATGCGAAATTATTAAGTGCTGTCATCTGCAAAATTAACAGATACGTAAAATTAGTTAAAGTGTAAGATCTTGAAAACGTAATGAATCAAAATTCAAGATTCATTACTTTCATCCAGTTTCCTCTGTTGGTCTTAATTTTGTGTTTTCTACTTCAGCTTATCTTATATTTCCATCTTGTCTGATATCCTTCTCTTGATTTTATGCGTGTCCAAGATCTTCATTTTAGTATATGCCTATTTTATCTATCGTCCAATTCTCTCGTTGTATGGTTTGTTTATTTTCATTTTTATTTTGGTACGTGCTCCTTGCCCTCTATTAACCTGGTTGTCTTATTCACTTCCTTCTTTGAATTTTTTGTCTAACATTTGATTATTCCTTTCTTCATAAAATCACTGGTGCTTACGTTTCAACTGTATATGTGAGTACTGGCAGTTCAAATACTTGCCATTTAGTCATCAACCAGTTTTGAAGATGATATAGTCCAAATGTTTGTTCTCAAGAGCAGAACACTCCTGCAGACTCATCTTAATATTCCTCATTGCTTGCCGGTTTTACTAGTACTGCTACGATTACGTTGCAAATAGCATCCTTTAATTTCTCAATAGTCTGTGGGCTGCGTTTAAAGACTACGGTGTTTAGGTGTCCCCACAGGAAGAAATCGCAAGGGGCCAGGTGTGGTGGTCTAGCTGGCCATGAGCTGTCATTATGTAATGAGATTAAGCAGCCTAGAAACATTTGTCCCAGAACTTGAGAAATTTTGTGACCAGTAGCACCATCTTGTTGAAACCACAGTGATGTTCGTTGTGTCTGGGCTCCAATAAATTGCGTAACGTCGCAATCTAGCAAGTAGATGTTACAATCAACACGGGTTCTGGTTCCTCAAAAATAATAGCACACCAAACAGTTACGCGCTGACTGTGGTCACTCATGGAGTTGAGAAGTTTGTGGGCTTCGATGCCAAAAATTATATTTATCGACTCAGCTTGATACGTGAAATAAGATTGCAGCATCAGCTGAACAATTTATGAACACATCACCAGTCACAATCTTTAAGTTCCTAGACCATCATCAGTTTGTATGGATGGAAAATGAGATGGCAGTGTAGAATTCTCCGCACACTTAGGTCAGATATTTCCAAGGCGAGAGTATGTTTTGTGGCGATGTGACAACAGCCTACCTCACTACTGCGATAGTTTCGGGTATCCGGTAGTATACTAGGTGACTTCCGTTTGAATTCTAGACCAGTCAATGGGAAATTGTGTACCCACAATATAATAGTTCTTTTGGTCGGAACTCTTCTGCGACTACCTATTTCGAAATGCTTACAAAGTAGCAGCTGCGCCACAATCACAGAATCTCCACGTTTAAAATAAGTCTCTCACAAACACACGTTGTCCATGCCATGATGGATGCACGATTAGAGCGCCGTTTACCAATACATTTCACGCAGCGGTCAATTAAAAAAAGAAGATAATTCTACTGAACCCTGTACATAGCGTTCTAGTTCTGCTTCGCTTATCATAAGTTTTATTTTTTTATTGGATTATTAATCATCACATAAAGAAGCGTCCAACCCTAACGGGATAGCTCTAAGCAACACCTGTTTTCAGTTTAAGAACAGATGGGCAAAAACTTACACCTCCCAACAAATAAAACATCCGATTAACAGTACTTATGATCGGACAGGAGTGCACTATCTGCAAATTCTCGTATATCTTACTTGGAAAATTAAGCCGTCCTGTAGTATCTTAGGATCTTTATCGCAGCTCCAACTTTATCATTAATATTTGTGTGAAAGACTGCTAAAGTAAATTTGATAGCCTAAAGTAATAATATTTAACGTAGTATTGGTTTTAACAAAATCGTGCTGCCAATCGTATTTCCCCTTGTAACAAAATTTCTCTTTTTATTAAGCTACCTAGTTTTTATTGTTATATACAAGTTTTTCTGTATAAGCGGTATACATATAAATAAGACAAATTAAATAGCTAAGAGTAGTTATGACAAAGCTTAAAAATTATAAAAACAGAAGAAAGGTACTCTCTTAAACAAAGTCAATTATGCCTTTACCAATTGGTGACTATAAAATGGTAGCAAAAACTAGCATACGTTAAAAAATACATGTATTTAGGAAAAGAAATGAATAACAGCTTGAAATACTTCAAAGAAGTCAAAAGATGAATAGGAATAGCACAAACAGGCTTCAAAAAAATAAGAAATATATTCTGCAATTTAAAATTAAACGTCCAAACTATTATATTATTAATATACAACTGCGAAACATAGACAATAAAAAAGTTAGAAAAGAAGTTATACCGCAAAATGTTGAGAATACCATGGACTTCCCGGGTAACTAACGATCATAAAGAATTGCGTTTCTTTATAATCGTTGGAACAGCACATTTCGCCGTATTATGATACATACACAATAAGAAACTTCAAAACCCTTACTCAAAGAAAAAATAGAAGGAAAGAGAGGCCGAGGAAAAACGAGAAAATTGTGGTTCAAGAATGTAAAAGAATGGACTGGTTGAAACACTCCAACGTCGTTTAATACTATTCAAAGCAGATACGATTTTGCCATGATAGTTCCCGAACTTTTTCGAGATGACACCAAAAAAGAAGAAAATATAGTATTTATTTGACACCTGCTCCATAAAAATGTTTGTAAGATTGGGTAATTAAATATACACCAACATTTAAGCCTATCTGTCAATACGGTTAAGGAAAGTCAATAAGTAGAAACATAAACGATTAAATCAATCTAAATATTCAGTGTGATGGCTTTTGAAACTTTTAATATCAAAAACTTAAACTATCAGATTTGGAAAATGTCTTTAAAGGCACAAATGTATATTTTTGGTTGGTATCATCAAGTTTTTTCTGTTAGTGTCCATCTTTAATGCAAACTTTTACCCCTTCGTTTAAGAACGCAACGTACGAGTTGCGTGCGGCTAAACACCGGATTTGAAAGGCAGATTACTACGTTTTTGAAAGATTTGTCCCTGTGCTTTGTTGATTGTCTTAGAGAATCCCAATGTCATAGGGAATTGTCTATTAAATTTGTAAGACAAATCTATATTGTCTGATACCAAGTCTATCTTTGGTATAAATACCAAACGGCTGTGTTTTTCACCCGTGGGTTCTAAATCTTTGACAGAAAGGTGAGTAATTACATCTACACTGGTCATCACTTAGATCAGATATAAAATCCAAAGCTAACTGTGTTGGTTCTCGCCTAGTATTATCTCATTGATTATTTTCATTTTTTTTCTTGTACATTTTGTAGGAAAGGGCAAACAATTGTATGTCATAGAAAAAAATGTTCAAATTTTGCTAATAACGTGTTAACCATATTATTTTCTACAATAATTCTTCTTTTTAAAGTTGCGTTAAGATGGAACCTCAGTGGCCCGCAAGTAGACTATTATAAAATCATATATTTCCAAAAAATGTTGCCTAATTGGTGTATTCTCGGTCATAAGATGCTTAATCAATTCAGGCGTTGTAACGTTTGGTAGGTTCACTTTTCCTTTGTGACTACAGATTAAAAACTAGTTATCTCTTGCTTGACAGTGAGAGAAAATCTCATCTATAGTGATGCTTTGTAACGTTTTACTACATCAAAGCAATGTTGTGATGAGCATCTTGTTGTTGCCTAAATGTCCACACTTGTACACGGTTTTTGTCCGAGAAATCACATGATTTCTTGTTTAAGGAGGGCCATCTATGTAATAACTACAGTAGTATTCAATATTGATAGAAAGCGGCAACTTACTTTATAGCTTATTAAAATTTGATTAACTTAAATTAGTTTCTAACGAAGATCCTAAATGAGAAAAAAAATTGGAACTTTTCAAAAAGAATGTATTAAATGTAAAATATGTTGCCGCCTAACTAACTACTGTAATGAGATTGCTGGGAGTCGACTTAAAAGATATACAAACATTAACTAAACTAAACAAACAATATATAACAAGAAAAGCCAATATTGAATATTTTATATTTGATAATTTTATTTTAAATTATTATAAGAAGACCAACGGTTTGTATTTCAGCTTTCGAAAAGTAAAAAATTGCAAACAATCTCATAAAAAAGCTTTGGAGCACGGATCGGAATAACGGAAATCAAACTGAGCGTGAAAAAGTTATAAATTTTGAACATGGAACATTCAAAATGATGAGGAAAAGCAAAAAACAGCTATGTAGGTATGGTCACATCCAACGAATGGATGCAAACAGAACTCCTAAACATGTATTTTTGTGGACATCGTCAGAACGCAGAAAAAAAGACGGACTTAAAACTAGATAGTTCAGGGATATCGACAGAGCAATCTCTAAACGAACTTGATAGAAGATGGATACCTTATTAAAACTCATTTATACAGTGAATGGCTGTAATAATTGTTTTGTTTAACTCTTTACCATCTCCTAGACAATACGTCCTTGAACTGTTTTTACGTCTCGTTTTAAAATTTTGCATTGAATGGACAGTAACAAGCCTCTCCACATAGGAATTCGTTCAATCATTCTCACATTATATCAAAAAAGGCTATCAGTGCGTAACATCGCAAAAACATATCGCCATCTTCCGAGCAACATCCGAGGTAAAGGATCAGTTCATCAGTCTGATGAGTAAGCGAAGTAGAAGATATTGCTGCAGAGTTTAGCCTGGGACGTGATAAGACAATAAAGCGGCGTCTTCAGAAAGGTAATTTTAATGGTCGTATTGTCACCAAAAAACCGTTATTACACCGTGGTAATAAGGCTAAACAACTTCAGTAAGCGCAAAAGCATCGTTCCTGGACAAATAAACAGTGGCAAAACGGATTATGGACCGACAAAACCAAATTTGAAATTTTCAGTCAGAAACGGAGAATCTTCGTCGGTCAGTCTAAGACTGAAAAAATGATTCAGGACTGTATTTTTCCGACTGTAAAGCACGAAGATGGGTTTGTTTTAGTGTAAAGGTGCTTCTTTTGGCTGGTATAGGGGATTTAGTGAAAGTCGATGGTATTATGAGGAAAGAATAGTATAAAAAATGTTTGAGAAAAAATACTATCTGGGTTGCGATTAATCGGGAAGAGACACTGATCCTAAATATACTTAAAAGCTTCTTAAAGACTATTTAGCAAACCAAGAAGAACAAAAAATACTGCAAATGGTGACACAGCTACCACAGAGTTTAACCTCAACCCCATAGAGTTACTATGAGATGAGCTGGACAGAACAGTAAGAAAGGGACATCCCAGAAGAAAAATCATTTTTACTATCTTCTTTAGTGTATCTGGAGAGATGTACCACTCGATAAATTAACAAAATTAATCGAAAAAGTGCTTAAAATCGTCCATACTACGATGAACGGTAGTGTATATGTCGCATATAGCAGATATTTACTGTAACGTATCAAAAATGGTGTAACATACAGTGAATAAGGTACATTATTTTTAAGTAGCATACCACCTATTTATTAATGATATGGAAGTGATAAAATCATAGTAACTACTGTTAAGGAAAAAATATGGTACCTTTATGAAGTATCAAAAGTGCCGGTTAAATCTTTCAATTTTCCCGAATAATACAGAAATTGTTCAATATTTACAATTTGATATAAAATATCAAGTATTTGAAAAAGGACAAATTATAATAGAAAAGTAGAATAGAGACTTAGTTGAAATGTGCTTCATATGACTCGTCTTGTACACGATAAAGCAATAAATTGCCGTCCGTAGTAAATGACATATCTACTTTATCTTATTTTAAAAAACTCCATGTTTACTGAAACACTAATATTGTGTTGCTTAAGTAGCTATACAAATATGTAGCAGGTAACATCTAATGTTTCGCGATATCGTACTCGCATAACAATTTAAAAAATTAAATCAAAAGCTGTTTCCTTAAAAGCATTTACACCTCACGGAAAGTACGACAATTAAAATAATTAAGAATTGGTTCATTGCATTCTTTTGGTGTCATCCAATTAGCCTTAGAATGCCATTTAGAGTGCTAATTTACGCGAATTCCCCAAAATCACTTAAAAACATAGTAAAGTTAATCTCCATTTTAAATTTATATTGTATAATATTTGCGTTGTCAAAAGAATATAAATTGATGTTATCTAAATTAGCAAAGGATCAAAAGAATGGTACTTGTTATTGAGGGGAACAAGAGTGTTGGCACGAAAGATACAGACTTTCACAAGCAATAGTCAACCTCACCTTTCCGTACGGCTTTTCATCTAGCATAAACGTGGTGATATACCACAAATACACAAATTTATGCGTACAAGGCAATCTCTTAGGACCTAAGGTGACAGAACTTGAAGACGTGGGCTAAACCCTTAAAAACAATTTTATTACAGAAACAAACTACTGACAACATGTAGCCTACAAAAATCTCCAAAAATAAATTGGTACAAATTGAATATACTTAAGACTTGGTGAAATACTATTCTGTGGGTTTGGCAAAATGAAAACATCAAGTGGCACAACATTTCTCTAATTCAAAAATCCAAACCAAAAAGTTGTTTACTTGGAGTAGAAGTGCCTCTTTACAAAAATGTTGACAAGTCTACTGGAATAGAACTAGAAAAGGATATTAGTAGCTAAAGTGTAAAGAAAAGTTCGGAATATTAGCATAATCCACTGTTATTCGATCACAGAGGACATAGTGATTCAACAAGCAGCCCCAAGATCCCATAAACAAAATAAAGAATAAAAATAAGATAGTCATGGAATCAAACTCAAAAATAAGCTCAAGCAAATAAGCCAAATACGAATTTCGCGAACTTTTAGTATGTTGGTGCATTAATAACAAAATGATAACAGAAGTAATAAGTTTCTCTATAAGAGCATGTATAAAGCATCATAAGTACATCCAAACCAGAAAATATTTAATCAAATAGGGAATTTTCTTAATAAAACATATTTGTAGCTCGCTATTACCCAAAAAAACTAAATAACAATAACTACTTAATAATAGCAAAGCGTTGAATTAAAATTATGCTACAAAGATCCCGCACAAAGCAAAAAATATGAGCTGAATCAACTGAATCAAAGTTTTATATACATGTGAGAAATATATATTAAACAGTAAATGACTTTGACAAATATCAAACTGAAAGCTACGGGGAAAAATAAAGAATAAGAAAAAAACTGGATCTCCAAAGAAAGAGTATGAAAAAAATATAGAGGAAATATATAAATGCTACTTTTGAAGCAAATTCCAAAGAGCCAACCAATAAAGGACAAAGAAAGGACGTCCAGATGAGCCAAAAATAGGAATAGGTTACATGACTAAAGGTAGGACAAGTTATCAATAAACAAAAAATAAGACAAACATGATTTACGAAGACTATAAAAGAGACCAAAAAAGACATAACTAAATGCAAAATCTGAAGAAGCATAACTTTGCTCTCAGTTTCAAATAAAAAAATTTAAAATCAAGGAATAACTATGGAGAGAACATGAAACATTTTACAGCAATAGATCTTACATCGATCAGATAAACACTTTCTTCATTATAATACAATGCCCAGAACTAATTCAACTAATTTTTATCTATTATTTATAAACTTCAAAAATGTGTCTGACCTAATAAGATGGGGTAGATTATAATAAGTTATTTAAAAATGACAAATAACCAATAAACTGCCAGTCTCACCAAAAACTTGTATGATGTATAAACATACATGGTAGGTTGTACATGAAAATAGATCAAGATAAGTTCAGCTATCAGTAGGCTATTTTTAATGGTTTTCGATAAACTTAAGAGACAAGTTCCACGAAAAAGAAAAAGAATTAACTGAAGGCCCACAGATAAACTGGAGAATGCAGACAATATATAATATGTCTTCCATCACATATTAGATTAAGATGCAGGAGAAGCCTAGAACAAAAGAAGAATTAATTGTCAAAAATTAATATTAACAACTGAAGAAATTCGTATTTGAAGAGCGTTGATATGGAAGAAGTTGGAGACTTTATATAATGATGTAATGTAATAACAGATATAGAATATAGAGATCAAATGTAACAATAAGCTTTTATATAATTATACCCAATATGAAGAGATCAGAAATGTTAAGAGCAATCAAACTGAAAATATTCAGAAGTAACGTAAAGTTTCTTCTCCTGTATGGCAGCGAAACCTGGAAGATCTGCAAGTCCACCCTGGCTAAACTTGGAATCTTTAGTAATATATGTCTAAGCAAATCTTTCAAATTTTCCTGTCAAAACGTCATCATTTATGAAAAAATTTGCAATGATCAGGAAAGAAGCCCATACATTATACAGTACTAAGTATATCTGAAAGAAGTGCTTAAAAAGTTTCCAACTTCCATGGGTTTGTATTACAACTCATTAAATGATAATTTCATGCAGGTACAAGACATCGTTAAATTGTAGGAGTCATATAAATAAAAGAAAACAAAAAATAAATGATTTATATTTCATGCAGCGCTCAAATAATTTTATTTGTAAAGTTGTGCAAATCAAGACTGAGCTATATAAAAAAACCTGTTGAGAAAATTTAAGTGCATTCCACGTACTCATTATTTCAGGTTATCACCAGAGATACCATTGAGAAAATATATTGCATAAAAATTGTATTTGAAAGAGATGTGTGTCGCAATGGTTGATTGTCGATTACAATTATACACAACGGGATCTTTTCTTAGAATTTTTGAATAACCGAATATTCATATTTTTTTCATAACCTCTGTACCTCCATCACATGCTGCGCTTGGGTTGTCGTCGTAGCCTAGGTCAAGATCATTATTTTTTGTCTGCGAGCTGGCGCAGGTGAGTTCGATTCTCAATCAACCCATGGGTGTATTTAACGTCTTAGTATTAAGTTAGCGTTAAGTGCATGTTAGCAGGGACAATAAACTAAAAAAAAACAAACAATTTCTCTAAGTGCAGTTTTTCCAAGACTACCAATATAAATTATGAATTAGAGACCATCATCACCCGCACAAAAACAAAGAAAGTGCTGTCCTACCATCCAAATTATCTTTATCGGAAGCTCTTCCTTGTCCAGGAGTTAATAGAAATAATTAAAGTGCGGAGATTAATTTAAAGATTATGAATGCAAACATTAAGGCTGGGAACTCGGACTCGAAGTTTAAACTTCCAGCGAGATAATCGCGGCATAAATCTTGAACGATCATCAGGCTCTCCAGCCCGGAGATTTATAATCGTGACGTACACATTAAGAAAACTGAATGAATTTGTCAGATTCTCGGCGCTACATCCACCGCAATAACGAAGCACCGTTCGCGCCGGGCGATTCGGGCGTAACGCTATTTTCATGTAAATGTTGGAATTGGGCGAGTTTTGGGCGCAGAAATCGCTTCAAATGTATGTTCGGCTGTCAATGGCGAATTACATGGGCTGATGGACATTTCCAGCTAATAATGTGCGCGAACGGAAGCCTAGAAATTTGCATTTGCCATAATACGCAATAAGTTGCCAAGATCGCAAGTTTCAAGCCTCCCAGGCGAGAAAAATTAATTGAAGCAGATTCGCCTTCCTGTTTCCCACGCTGTTAACTATCGCATTCTGTAAAGTTCAAACTGAATAGATAATCATTGTATAGCATATTCCCATATAAGATAAAGTTAATCATTGGATTTGTAACTATAGAGTTATCTTGGTTATGTTTTTATCTTATTTTATCTTTGAAGTGTTCCTATAAAATAAAGTCCATTGAAGTAAGGTCCAGACAACGCGTAGGAAATACAGCAATTACCACTTCGCCCAGTTGGTTCTGAAAAATCACATCGAGATATCCCTATATCACGATAGTAGTGAAGAGGTGCACCATCTTGTTGAATCTAAGTCTCTTCGTCACAAAACAACTTCTCACCTGTAGATTGACGTGTTCCTGCAGGATGTTTAGGTAAATTACTAATGATATTTATTTTTAAGTCAATAAACATTGCATTTATTGTTTTAAATGGTAAGTACAATTGTTTGAAAGAACACATTTTTGATCCTAATGCTGAAAAAGCAAAAACAGCAAAAATAAAAGCAAAATATAGAAGAACTCAAAACAAATATATATATATATATAAATAAATATAAAAATAGGGAAAGACTTCCACAAGTTAAAAATACTTTGAAGTTCTAAACGTCCAATAAATAAAACGAGAAAAACCAGAAGCAAATAGAAAAAAGATATTAGAAGAAAAATTATTAGCAAACAAAGCAAGGACTCTTGCAAACAGTAACAAAAGTAGGTATAAAAAATAACAATTAAAATAGAGATTAAGAAAACATAGTATCAAACCAGTTCTCAATTGATATTTTTATCAAAATTATATGAAGTAGCATGATTAGCAAATCGAAAAAAGAGTTAAAGTAAGAATACATTAAAAATTAAAAAAAACAGAAGAACTATGGATATAGACTGAAAAACTTATATAAAATAATTTTATATGCCACGTTTTAACGTACACCCCCTGATTCAAAATGACAATATTGATTTAAAAAACAAAAATAAATAAGAAATTTTGTTAGAAATATTATCCTTCAGCAGACATACAACAATTTATAAGTTCAAGAAGTGCATAAAATGACTTTTGATGCCGTTGACCGTTGAATGTATTCAGCTGATGTATGTAAAACGGTTTTCTTTCATCCCCAAATGCAGCTTAGAGAATAGAAAATATCAGAGAGGCAAATAAAGCGGTTGCTAAAGTAGCAAGAAAATCAGTGAAAATCAATTAGTGCGCGATGAGAAGGTGCAACAATCGTCAATTGCCTGGTTCATGATATTTAGGGCAAACACAACAAATATGGCCTTCCAAAAGCTTCAATATACAAAAATAATACCCAAAATTAACCGTTGTACTACTTAAAACAAATGCTTTGTAGATAATCACATTTGAATCGCAAAAAGTAACAAGCATTTATTTAATTTTGGACTTCTCCAAGGGATGTTTTTTTGATTTTGTTGATCTGGTGACAGACATTCAGTACTTGGTTTCTAGATTCTATTGAAAACACCACATGTCAATGGTTATTAAAAAGTTTGCGTATTTTAAAGCTTCTCTAATGATGTTTTTGGCCATCCATCAATCGATGGAGAACAAATTTTGAGTTTAGCTCGCGCAGACCAAGTTTTTCTATTAAAATACGACGAATGATTCCGCACAAGAGTTTTTTAGGCTTTTGACAAAATTACGAACTTTTTCAGCATTTTCTTTAGTCATCGTTGTCGTCGTTTTAATTTATCGACCTGAATGTTTATCATTATCAACATCCTCTTTGCCTTTACTGAATTGTCGATGCCATTAAAAACCGGTATTTGTAATTAATAATGATAGTAAACAATTTAAGCGTTTCTTATTGTTTTAATACAGAACTTAATATTAAGTCTTTGTTATTTATTTTTTCAACCGATGTATACAAACTACTGCCAGTTAATAATTTGCAGTGAACAAAATGTCATAAAATTTTTACAGATTAATAAGGAAGATTGACATTTTATAAATAAATCTCCCAGGAATAGATAGCAACAGTAACTTTGTTGAAATAGAATCATTTCGTTTGTTTTTAGAACAGATGGTATAAGATGATACATCAACTGTGATGCAATTTTTCACTTTAAAAGGCAAACAACCTAAAAAAACAAACAAAAATGCTTTTATTTATAATTTAAAAATATGGATTACAAAATAGCTATGAACAGAGTAAAACCTTCTTCAACAATCGTTTCATAAAAATAGAGTTAGGATATGATTTTAAATTAAAACCAACGAAAGTTGTGTACAATATTCTTTGAGTTTGACTCCTTGCTTTTAGAGTTTGAAATATTAAGGCATGTACAAAGATTAAATCTAAAAAAGTTGCTAAAAGCAGAGGACTCGCACTCGATTAATCTACGGAACACTTAGGGAGAAACAAAGCGACTGAGGTCCCCCCATAGCACTTTCTGTTACAATTATACAATTTATAACTCCTCGCCTAAATTTTTTGAGGTCCAAAACTTGGCTTGAGCGTGTCCCTTTCTCGTGCCTTCTACGTCCGAAATTTTTTCTTCCATTCGGTTATTCACTGAAGCTTGCCACTGTAATTAGATACAAGTTCAGGTTTATATCAAAATTAAATATCAGAAAAACACTTATAGATGGCCGTAATAAGTCTAGATTTTTTAAATCACATAAACAAAACGACAAAATTGTTTACCTTAATAATTTAAGAGTTTCGAGAGGCACAGAAAGCTTTTTTCCGTTGGTATGCACTTACTGGCACTACAGCCTCAATGGTTTATTGTGCCTACGTCACATACACCCAGGGTTGTCGAAAGCTATCACTGGGCCTGGGAAAAATATTTTTACCTCCTAAATTGATATCTTCATGTGTTGCTAATTTTAAAACAAGTATTACATAATATTGCATTAATAATCGAGGTCACTCTCACACTCATAATAAATCAATTTAAATTGTTACTGCCTTATACAATCCTGCATGCAAATACATATTCAATGTTAATATAATAAAAAGTTTGTGAAATCGCGATGTAACCTGGCAGCAGATAATAGTGAAATGTAATGAGCACGGAGCATGCTTAAATGAGGGCAACTTGGATTAATTAATTTACACCAAGTTTTGCGTAAAGTTGGAGCATTTGTTTGCCTAACGATGCACTAAGTGCAGTACGAATAAAGGAATAGTACTAACGATTCAAATGGACAAGAATCTGTTATAAATGATCCACGTTTTAATAAACCAGTAACAATAAAATCAGCAGAAAAGGTAAAACTTGCACGGGCTACACTTGGCAAGCATCAATGACTAATCATACAAAAACTAGAAGATAAACCAGGAATTCGAAAATAACGGATGTAAAATTTCTTCTGCGGCTATTGTTTACAAAATAGAAGGATGATCATGCTGCAGTTGCTAATGACTTGCATCAGACTGCTACCAATAAATCAAATTTCCACAAAAAAGTCACAATCGGAGATGACATTTAAATCTACAGCTATAGTTCGAAAACAATAGAAAAGCCTCCTGAGTTTCCACGTTTTCAAAAGTGTGCGAAATAATAAGGTTTTTGCTTTAAAGATGACTGAGGTCACGTACAATGTAAACCTATAAATATTATTTATTGTAATCGTGTTTTATATATTATGTGCCCCGATACTTTTGAAACAGACCACGTATTTCGCCTCAAATGTTTTTTGAACAGTTTTTTCTTCTGTGTAGATGCAAATAAATAATTGTGTATCAATACCAACCAGTTCTTTGAATTTGCTCATAAACGTTGGAACGCAACCACAAAGTATTTTTTTAATTATATTGGGAGTTTCTCGGGCAGCTGGAGACCACGGGCCCAAAGAATTCTACCTCATCCCTTCCTCCCTCTCACTGAACCTCACCCGCGATCTGGTTCCCCGAATATAGAAGTAATATCCGTAGCCATCGGACCACTGCGTCCCTATAGAAGGCTTTTTTTTTAGCTTGAACCTATTTACTGTCACTGCAGCCTTACGGGCACTTAACTAACTTAATACTATGACGTCACATATACCCATGGGTTGCAGCGATACTACGGCAAAGCGGAGGCCCTACAGGAGGCTTACTCTCATGTAGATTAGAGGGAAAACAGAACACTTTCAGTTCTGTCACGATAATTCTACCGCTTCGACAGATATTGCTGATTTTTGTCATACCAAAAAATATTTCCACATCCCTTTCTCTTAACCTGAAGCACAAAACTTCGCTAACGCATTTTCCTCCCCTCTTAGCACTCAAATTTGTTACTTCTTCAGCACAGTCAAGTATATGCTACCCCACAAATATATACTCCTATATCTAACTATTATGCATTAGAAAATAGTCTTTAATAATAATACCAAATGATCAGTATTTGGAGAATTTTGTATGCTTAGAAAAATATTTATATTTAAAAATCTTCCACCCCGATGACTTCTGATCAGTTTTCATTTTTTTTTAATTCTATTTCAGCTCCCCCCAACTCTCAAAATACAAAACTCTACTCTATTGTATCGCCCTTCAACATCCATCCGCTCAAAATTTTAACTTAATTGTTGGATTCTCCTGCAGTTACTGTATACTGCCCTTTAAAAACGGTCCATGAAAATGCTTCAAATAAATGTCGCAGCCGAAGATCTCTAGTTAGTTGTGATAATTTTGCTTTCAATTTAATGGACTCGCTGGGGGTATGAGAGATTTACATGCAGTTCAGCTACAGAACATCCAAAAGCAAACCGAATGGTGCTAGTTCCATCCTGATAGCTGCACATTTTCAAGACAAAAATTGTCCAGGCAAAAATTCCTCTTCCTTCCCATCTTTAAAGACTAGAACTAAAACTGTTCTTATGTTTTCCATAAAAAGGGATAATTTCCGCAGTCCAAAAGAGTATGATGCTTTCTAACAAAATGTAGCGAGCGCAAATAAAATTGTTGAATCGAAATAACTACTTGTGAGAGTAGTTCAAACATATTAATAAGTCAATAGTATAATGTATGAGGTAGTACCGAAAGCATCTTTCGTTTCATAAGTAAGTATATATAACTATATAAAATCCATTCTGCTCTATTACTTTAAAGTTCAAAGTACACTTTTATATTCTTTATTAAAATGAACCATTTATTGCAAACAAAATTTTTAAATATAAGTAGTAATTAATAATAATACACAACAACATCCAGAAAGTAGGAAGAATATCAAATGTAAACAATTTAATTTCAACATTAAAGACACGCAGGATTCGATGTTACTCGTCTTTTTCTTAGTTTTCACCCAACGCTGAATCTTGTTAAGAATAGTATTTCGATTAAATAAATGATTACACAATAAATAACATACTTCCAGTCTCGCCCAATAGACATCAAATCTCTTTTTGAATGAAAACCGGGTCCTGTTGCCCTTAAACGTTTTTTATCGCTCCACTAAGAGCAGTGACAGTTCAAAATCTCATAGAAGATCCATGTCTTATCCCTAGTAAGTAATCTCTCAAAAAATAATTCGTTTTGCAAACTTCCCAGTACTACCAGTATATTTGAACGTTCAATTTTTCAATTTATTGTTTTTAATAGGACACTGACCAATAATCTGAAACATAAATTTTCTGCATAAGATTCCTCACGTATAAAACTTCAGTATAATCTAGTTGGGCACAGTATTTTGATTAAATAAATGATTACACTTTGTGGAAGAAGCTCACAATCAATGACATCCTTTCAATCCCACCAAATAAACAACATTATATATCGCAAATTCTTCCTTTGATTGTTATATTTAAATGCAAACGTAATGTATTTTACAGTAATTATATGGCGATTAAGAAGGATTACATCATCACATGGGACCATACTTCCAACGCAGTTTTCTATAATGCTTTCCCATAAATGTGGCTCTATTTCAGAAATTACACGTCTGATGCGCTTGTTAAGATAAATTCTTTCCTTCAAATAGCTCCAAAGAGAAAAGTCTGATGGAGTTAGATCACAAGACACGATGGCCAATCGATGTCACCCGTCTGCGAGATAACACGACCAAGAAATTTGGTTTAAGATAAAGCGAGCGTTTCACGTGTGTGTGACGTGTGGCCCCATCTTGTTGAAACCATATGCCATTCAAGTTAAAATCGTTGACCCCATTAAGTTGTTTAGCACTCTCGCTAGCATGTATTGACAGTAATAGCGTTGTCGGCTTATTTCTTCAAAAAGTACTGTATAAACACCTCCTTCAGTCCATAATGCAGACCAAACGGTGCATTAATTTTTTGTCAGTAGCAAGTGGATTTTCACTACCCACTCTTCTTAATCATTAGAGCAATTTTTATTTTTGAGGCTGCTGAAGTGCAACCAAACCATTCTCACGAATTTCTCATCCATGACATTCTAGGTCGCCCCACTGTTCTTTTATATGTTTTGTATGAGTAACATTCTATACTTTTCTTCTTTGTTAATATGGCCCAAATGTTACAGTTTCTTTTCTTAATAATGAAAATTATCGGTTTTCATATTAGTCGATTTAAGATCTCATTTGTTATTTTCGTAGTCCATGGTATTTTGTGAATTTTCCTGTATGCTCAATATTCAAAGCTTCTATCTTCCTTCGATGACTTTGCTTTATGATCCGAACTTCCATGCCATACAATAAAGACAAAAACCCGTAGCACTTTATTTTAATAAACGTGTCCTCGTCATCGCAATCCTGGTGGTGAATTCTTGCGTCTCATCGTCGTTTTCGTTTATTCAGGTTCCTAGATATTTGTAACTTGACGGGCTCATTGTTAATGGTAATATTTGGTTATCTTGGTGGTGTTTTGCTAACCACTAGATATTTTGTTTTCTTCACATCCATTTTAAGGCCGTAACTGTTACTTGTAGGGTTAATCCTCTCCAATAAAATTTTCAGATCGTCCAGATTATCGATCAACACCACCGTATCATCCGCATAATTGATACTGTTTATGATTTCACCGTTGATATTTATACCTGGTAAAGGTTCTTCTAGTGCTTCCTTTATAATGGCTTGCGAATATAAATTGAAGAGTGTTGATGACAATATACAGCCTTGTCTCACCTTTCTTTGAATCGTCAATTGACAATTTATAAAGTTGTTTATAGAGAAATGAGTTTCATCGCTCAATAAGAATTTTTTTAAATAAAAATCAGCATCAATCCCTGCGGTTCTCTAAAACTCAGTTCACAGATGTACAACGTTTCTAGTTATCTGTTCTTGAGTTCAACTGAATTTTATACGCATGTAAATGCAGATTTTTTATTAAAATTCGTCCAATTTAATGTTCTTGGTTCTCTATGCACAGTATCACCTACTTAAGCAATATTATCACCTGCACGATCGTTGATAGCAAACCGTTGCTTTGTCAATAAGCGTGCTATTTGTTTCAAACTTTTGGCGAATTAAACGTTCACTTGGCACATTATTGCATCCAAACCATGGTAAAAATTTTCTTCTCATCATCGTAATTGGCCGCCTGTTTTCATAATAAACTTGAACGATACTGATACATTGCTGCACAGCATAAGGCGCCACGATGACTTTCTCATTTGTTTAGATACCAACTGTACAAATGCAAACTTCCAACGTTCACAAAACGCAAGTGAATTCTAAAATTCAATTTGGATCATCCCACCATCGATACCTATTACAATAAGCGCACATAACTAAAACAAAATGAAAAATTCTAGTTTTAATTGTTAACTAAAAAAGCTATTTGTTAATCAAAACATTTAAAAAAATGGTGAACATACGTTTCCATGAAAAATGCAAATTATAACTGAGAGATAATTAATGATTTGGTATTTTCAATATTTCTTATTAGCAAACAATTATTAACTTTGTTATTCGTAAGACAACAATTTTTAAATTATTTTAAAACAATCCATGTAACTTTTTTGTAAGAATATGTTATAACAATATAAATATAATTAACACACAACTGAGTTTAGAGGTGTGAAGGATTAGAAAGCAGAACAATTTCCAAGATCCGTTTTAATTAATTTTACGGCCAGAATAAAATTTAAAATGCATTCAAGAAAATTTCGTAAGCGCTCTGATTAATGGTTTATTGTCAGTTAAGATAAAGAAAAATGCAGAATACGTTCAAAATTAAAACGCCTAATGCAAATTTACGGCGCTAATATTGGACAACGTTGTGGCAAAAATCGGGAATTTAATCAAGGCAACCGACTGGAACTAAAGCGCGCATTTTTCAATTAAAAATTTCATTAACCCTAATTATATTGCAGAGTGAGGTGCCGCAAGATAATGCCCAATTAATGCGCCGCCAAAAATGCAGCGCCGAGCCGCCGCGCCTCTAATTAATAGTCTTCGGCGCGACTTAATTCCGCAATAATTGCGGAATTCGGCCGAGTTACAATGAGCCGTTTGATAAGGCGGCCGTAATTAATGCAACCTTGCGCTAATTAAGGCGTTCGCAACCCAGTTTACATGCGCACCTGAAGAAAGTCCGGCGGCGAGACGCGCTCGAAAAATCCCGCGGCAAGCGCCGAACAATCCCAATAATCGTTAATCGTGAGAAGCATTACGTGAGCCGGGAGATAATGAAATTAAACCGTGAAGGCAAACGGCGGAGAAAGTCAGGGTCAGCGCGATATGAATGCCGCCCGTGGATGAGTGTAACAATATAGCACATTTCCGGTTGGTGGCGGATTCTTTGGATATCGCAGGACGAGGCTTCATCTGCTGTATGTAAATAGAGCAGTCTTCCGCCTTATCTTGATTTTATTATGTTTCCGAGAATATAAGATTTCACCGACACAGTGCTTTCATATTCAAGTTACAGGTTACGCCATAAATATTTTTATTTGAGTGTTTAGTTCGTTCGAAGGACTCAAGGATTCTCCTTCATAAAGTGGGCTTCTTCGAAACCACCAAAATATTAGTATATTCTCTGTATTATCTCTTCATTTTACTCATATTTCTTTTAAATAGACAAGTTTTAAAATTCGATGAATATCGTAGATGAGAAAGCACATCAAGGTGTGAAACAAAACTTTTTTTGTACGTCTAGGGCGTTTTTGCTGTCTTTAATTTCTTCAAAAGCGCCGCGTAACATTTTAGGCAGCAATGATGTTCACCTTTTTAAAGAAAATTATTTTTGCGCCTCAAAAAACTGATGTTATTTCCAACAAATTGCTTTGGATATCGCGGAAGCATTCAATGGCACGTTGTAGTCCAGAATCGTCCAGATATTAACTGAAAAGGATTGCCCATTATATCGGCCCTTGCTAGTAAACCACTACTTCACCGAGAAGATAGCGTAGGTCGAAATAAGAGACGCTATCTTGACGTAACGAAGAATAAGGGGTTACCTCCAGTGTCGGTGCTTCGGACCGGTACATTGAAAACTGTTAGGCAGATTCATAATATCGTTGTTAGAGTACAACAATTTAAAAGTTAAAATAAAACAGTAACAAACTACTCACATAGGTAGATCACATCGGTATCCTAGAAATAATAATCGGCTTTTTATTAAGGGCACTTAAACGCGTTTTGTGATAATGGAAAACAAATTTTCTATTTGATCGGTGTAGCGATGCGACCAACGCAGGATTTTCGCGCGAAAGCGGCAGTGTGCGTGTATGTGGATGAGATATAGGTAAAAGGTAAAAGAAAAGTACACAAACATGCTTGAGGTTAAAGCGGCAGGTGCTCACAACATCGTAGCCACCAAAACCGTATTAATTTTCTGTCAGTGACTGCTAGTGTATTTTATTTTATAAGGCGACAAATCAGAAGGACCAGTTGGAGCAGCAACTTTGAAAGAAACTGAGCCTGTGACCGGGACAGATGAAGCATAATTTACCAGTTGATACAGCCAAATGGGACGTTATTGCAATCAGCATGGAGGAAGCTAAATCGCGACAATTGTGCAGCTTTACTGACGGGTCGCAAGCAAATGACAGAAAAGTTAATATCGTAAACTGAAACACCATACAAATAGGCACAGTGCGATCATTTCAAAATGCGCTATTATAACTTATAGCAACACTGACGAATTCGCAGACTCGAAGGCAAACTTGTAATAGACGCGCAGGTATTGGCTAAGCGATACAAACTCTAGGGTATCAAAGTCTACATAGAGATTTCATTTGTAGGTTAAGGTAAATTATTCTGTGTAAAACTTTAATCGATAGAAAAATTCAGAACCATTAATGGTTTTGACTAGCTTGTCCTGGTTTCCTCCCCCAACTAGCTCAAAAAATTTGAGACTAAGGCAAATCTTAAAAGATATTGAACATTGTCAGATCCAGTTATAGCGTATTGCTGGGGTAGCATCGACAGTCGAAAATCAAACTTTTGTAACGTATATTCTCTAATTTTTTAAATAAATTGTGTGGGTGGTACTCTTCTCATCATTTTCGAAGTCAGTTCATCTTGTGCATCATATTAATCTTACAGATGACATACACATTGACACAGAATTGTTAAACAAATTTAGTTCCCTGTAAACACAAAAACATTTAATTTTTTTTAATTCATCGTCATTTTTAAATTGTGTTCTAGATATTTTTATTTAGCTACACTTTAATCAGCAATCAAAATAAATAATTCTATGAACTAATTTGATAGTCATGGGCTAAAGTAACAAGAGTTCAGGAAATAATGTGATGAGGACTTTTCCATTGAGGAGACTTCCGCTACTTCACTTGAAGTCGATTGGTAATTTTACTTTTAGTCTTCTACTGTCTAGTTGATGCAAGAATGGTTGTAAGAGGATTTGAATGACCTGCTTTTTCGCATCGCGTTTCTATTACCTCTTGAATGCACGGCATCCTAAGATCATGAAGTGCGTAGTTTGAAACATACCATAGCACATCTCTAATTGCCCTTAGGATTTTTGACTGAGTTCTGTAGAGAATAGCAATGCTTGACATACTAGCTTATCCTCAAAGTTTCATTCCCTAAGTTCATATTGGTTTTACTGCAGTTTTGTACAAACAACTTGTTTTCTAAGAATAAGGGAATCTTCTTCCAAGACGTTAGTATAATTCATTGGATTTCAGATTAGTTTGTTTTTTCTTTTTCACTATATGTTGCATCTCGACAAGTTTGTTATCTAAGTATAATCTCTAATTGTTATAGATTCCGGTATTATTATGTTATTAATGGAAACTGGAGGATAACGATCTTTTTTTAAGGTGAAGATTATTTGTGTAGACTTTGAATCGTTAATTTTTATCTTCCACTTTTTTATCCAGTCCTGTAGAAGGTTCAGGTAACAGCATCGGGTGATTGGATCTACGTTTTCATGACTTGCAATTGTACCCGCATCGTCGGCGAAAGCACCAGTTGCTATATTAGGAGTTGATGGTGCACAGGTTTGATGTATACAGGAGATAAAATATTGCGCCCACTACACCGCCCTGAGGGACTCCCAATTTGATTGAAAAACACGATGACGTTTCACCTTTAACTCTAGATATGACTTATGAGTTAAAAATTGATGGAATGGAACGTTTAACTTTGTAAAGGATGCCATCATGCCAAATCTTATCAAAAGCTTGGCTTATATCAACATACACTCTGCGACAATATTTATTGTCTTCTAGCGATTGGTTTATTACATGAATTATTTTGTTCTTCTTTTGTTCTTTCTTGAGGGCTCGATACATATTATAGTATTTTGCAGCTTTATGGTAGTTGTGTGCATCTTTTTTTGTAGATATCTTTGTTATTATTCGCTGATTCTAAGTCAACGAAGAATATATCAAGAGGTTGCTTAGTTTGCCTTTGCTTAGCATTGCTAATATGTCTTATCTTGTGTCCTTGAGAGATCAGTTCTTTTATTTCTTGGTATTCGTAGAGGATTGTTAGTTTTTTATGACTACTCGATAAGATCTCTCTTCCTTAGGTTGGTATGTGTGGTAGACAATATTATTTTCTTTCATGTAGTTCACGAGTTTTCTATAGGTACTGAAGACAATATAATTGGTTTTCCTATTGTAGTGGGTTACTTCAGTTACTTCATATATAAATATTCTAGAGTAGTATTTGTTTTACTAGGTTTGCCGTTGCTTCTTTCTTCGTCATTACTTGAGCTGTAAGTCTTTATTTTTTATTTTTAAGTTAAAATTTTTTTCCTTTAACACTCTTGACTACTTGCCAGGGGTTTTTCTCATTGAGTTTGTCGATTTCCTCGTCACTGGCGGAGAGCATTCTTGAAAGTTGGGTATTTTTAATTGCTTGTTGTTGGACCTGTGGTGTTATTGTTGAAATAGTTGTGGTTTTTGTATTTGAGGGAGGTGAAAAATTGGTTATCATCTGTTTGGGAGTGGGTTGTAACAAAATTGGTTGAGACATTTGTGTAGTTATTGACAGTCAACTAGAAAAATACATTTGAGGTGGCGTTAGTGATTGTATGTTAGAAGACTCAGGTCCATTTCCTTTAGACAATATGTTGTTTAAAAATTTGTTCAGATTTTCATTTTAATTTTCATCCTAATTGTCTCTTTTAAGTATCAAAATCTTTAAAAATTTAAATCTAAAGGTTTAGTACAAGGGTAACGTTTAGACTTTGTGTAGCTATCAGACAAATTACGCCTCGTCGACTATTCTATTCGTTTTTCAAAAATGGTATGAGCTTTTTATATTTACTTCTAATGTCTTGTTAGAAATACATGATATATGATTCTTAAAAGTGATCAATTAGACATACAATTGAATGTCGAATGATTTGCAAAAACCTCTGAGCCTCAACAGTTCCTGATAATCAACTTTTCATGGTTGTCCACAACTTATCACCGTCTAAAACGTCTAAATGGTTCTGTAAGGTTCTCACATCAAGGGTTACAGGACATGAGATACAAATGCCTACATAGTGGTTCCAGCATTTCAATCATTAAAACCGTCGAGAGCAATAATTTGCGAAAAACCAATTATAAATTAATAACAAACCAAAACAAAGCTTTGCTTTAAATTTCTCTGCTTGCATATCTAATATCTTTCAACTCAACTTTGTTAAGTGCGTTAAATAAAGATAAATCAAGCTAAGAGAAATTCGCGCGTTCAAGCCTCCATACCAATTAGCACTTCAAAGGGCCGAAAAGCGACGCTCCTGCAAAAAGATGATTAGGAAGCATTAATTAATGACAGCTAAATACAGGCTCGCTTCTAATTATTGACCTGCTTGTGTAAACCTAGCTTACAGTGCTTCGTCCTATAAATCAACTGTAATTAATTATTAAAGCATTCCAGGCATTAATTAATATCAAAATAAACTAACATAAAGCGACTGTAGGCAGCGGTTGCAATTTTCTCAAAAATTATGTAGAGCGGAAGGCAGCCGAAATTTCTGCTTCTGCAGGAATTCGGAACAAAGCGCGATGGTTAATTTCAGGAAAAAATAAATCGAGGCGCGGCAGAATATTTTCGGCGAATGCGAAGGCCAGATATTTATAACCGCAATTTAAATAACGAACTCGTTAGAGGCGACGGAGATGTTTAATGAACTTCTAATTATAATGCCAAACAACCTAACGGAGTTAAAAGACCTTAACTCTTTTTTATTTGTATAACAATATACCATTGAACTCACGATTTACCTACTCTAGCAGAAAAAAATACACCATATTTATATTTTTCTTAATAGATTTGCATTGTTTAATGTAAATATATAAATTGTATATTTCCAACATTATTGATTCAAATTCTTTTTAAAAAGTAAATATACTGGCTATTAGAAATTTCTAAATGCCTGTGCTCTTTCACTATAATGTGGTGCAGTAGATTTCATAGAAATACTAACGTAGACGTCAGTATAGTCGCGCGGTTGGACATTTGCTTCTGATGCGGATGAATCCTGATTTAATCCTCAGTTCAGATTCCGAACGGGTGTCCTACTCAAAAAATGATTGAGTACCTGCGTTTACTTCGAATCAGAACTAATAATGATAACATCTAAGGCGCGTCAGTGCTTGCCTCGGTTCCTCATATCAGAGATGGTGCGCGACGACTCAGTAGTAAGGTCGAACATTTAAAAGCCTCTCAACAACCTCTCGTAGGACTGGTCTTTCATTATTATCTAAAAAACGTGTTCACTATGTAATGCAAAAGTCTTCTTACAAAAATTAGAAATTTTAGCTGTACATTTCCCCCGGCCTCAACCCCCCCCCTATTCAAAATAATTCTATGCACTTGTTACATCGCGTCGATTTTTGAAAAATTTTTGACGTCTCTGTCTATTTCCCAAAAGAATTATGGGTCTTATACGAAAACTGGCCTTTTGCGTGCTCTGCTTCAAACAGAAGCAGAAGTTTGACAAAAACATTATTTGGACAAGTTATAGAACTGATGGCATGGAATAATTAACGGTTCCCAAATAGTGGTAAAGGTTGACCATCGTCTAGAGAGGAAAATGTGGGGTGCTTTTCTATTTTAATTGCCTTATAAATTGTTTTTCATTTAAAAAAATCCGTTTTCAGGCAGCTCTACTTATTATGTATGGCAAGTGCTGAAGAATTTTTGCCTTTTTGTACGGCCAAAATATGTTAGTATGTGCAGCAAACAGATAAATATTAATTATCTCCTCGTTTGGCCTGTATAGGTTTTGTCTCGGTCACCAAAGGGTAAACTTAGGATTCGTAGGGTTAATTGTTCTGAGATGAGTGGATGAAGTCAGTTGTCTTATTGTTAGTGACAAAAGTCGCACATTTTTTATGCAGTATGGGGCGTATTCTGTCAATATATATGATGATATAAGGCAAGAATGTTTTTACTTGGTCGAAAAGGTCGTTAATTATGGAACTTGTTTTTTTCTTGATATTTTTAATTATGTGGACCAAGAATTTTTTGGAATATCTGTTTTTGTCTAAAGAATTTCGGCGACGGTATTAATTTCAGTTTGTCGAAAATTTTTATGGGGCCTGATAAAGGATTTTGCAATTTAGAATTTAAATTAGTAAGCAATGGGATTTTTTGTTATAAGGGTATCCAGAAAAAAGGAGGGAAGAATGTTTTGTAAACATAAGATGGATATGAACTTTGTTTAGAAGGAAAAAGAATTGGGAAAGCGCATCTTGTACAAGAGTTCAGATAACAAAAGCATCGTTAACGTATCTTATCTAACAAGAAGGTTTAAAGATAAAGAAAGACCGGACTTTTATTTCAAAGTCGGTCATAAAAAGTTTGCTATGTTAGATCAAACTTGGTTTGGAGATATTTGTTTTCAAATATAAAATAAGTATTGGATAGGCAACGGATAATTCAATCGAGGTTTTATAGATTACGAGTACATTTTAGGAGCTGCAAAGTTTCACTGGCGAGAATATTGCTAAAACAAAAACTAACAAAGTTATTTTCACGTTTCGAAAAGAAATTGAGAATTTCCAAGAAATGGTACAAGTTTCGGACTATGACGCTGAAGGATTTTGGTCAGGTATTTGGCTAAGAACCAAAGGCACTAGCAATAGGTAGTAAGAAAGCATTTTCTTTGTGAATTTTTGAAAGACCATATAATTTTAAGAATCTTGGACATTTTTCTCCGAGTAAGTGGAGTTCCCTGGTAGCGGAGAGTATATTTTAACGGGTCTTGGTTTTCGTTTCAAAACAGGTTATTGGATTGTTCGCTCCTTGACGATCATATCTGTTAAATTATGTATTCTTACGTACATACAGAGAAGTAATGGAGGAATCGGATAATAAACTGGTGAGATATAGCTATAAATATTTTTTATTTCTACGCTGAACTACTCGAGAGCTTTTCCAGAAGGAATTTTTTAATAAAACGTACCTTGGACTATATGATTTTTTTAACAAATCCTTAACTAACTATTTGTAAATTTTTCTTTTTTTATACGGCTAGTTAGATACTGCTACTGTGTAGCATATAACTACTATAACATAACTAAGGGAGTACTATAAAGCATCTCACCAATGATAGTCTCTAGATGTTACATATGTAATTTTGGATAATCAAAGTATAATTCAAAGCTCTTGAAAATTGTGTCAAAATTGTACTAAATTTTGTAGTGAATTATCTAGAGATGTATTTATAAATCACTTTGGCAAGTAACAATTTTTCAGTGCACGTTTAACCAAATTTTGCATTTATGGTTCTATTACCATTACAATGATCGAATTTAAAGAGCAAAACATACAAAGACTGATTTTTAGTGACCAAAGGAAGTCAATCAACATCGTACTTGAAAATGATAAATATTTCCCCGAATATCATAGTACACAGCTTTGCGAACGAATAAGAATAAAAGGTAAATTAAATCCATAGGCATTTCATATAAAATGCAGCAATACATAAAAGATAAATGTCAGCAAACTTTAATGTAACAAAAACTAAAAATCAGATTTCCTGCTTAAACTTTGAATCAATAAATATATAGTAAACTACGTTTGATGACGCGGCAATAAAAAATTGAGTACAATTATCTTTATTATGAGCAGTCTCTTTGCTTGGTACTAACCATATAAAACTTGTGCTCAGTACTTTTTCGACCATGATATTTCAATATAATGAGAAATTTACTACTTACATGAGTACAATCAAATGGCAATATGACAATCAATTTCACTTTTTGCCCTAAAACTCCTTGAGGTGTAAATGTATAATTAATACATTCTTATTCATTTTTTGTTAAATCTCCGGATTACAAAAACCAAAACTTATTCAAAATGGCCGCGCTTTGCTTTCATTTAATCTATTTGGCCAGTCATCTACTGCGGCACGCAAGAGATTAATCGAAAAATTAGCCAGTGCTTCAGCTGGTAAACGTTTTAAGGACTCAATACTGAGATGCCTTTTCTAGCAAAACTGACCATAATTATATATTAATCCAACAGATTAAGATTGGGAACATTTTCTTCCAACCACTTTTGAGTAATTTTCGGTTTATTAAGCTGATGCAGAGTCCCGCTGAAAGCTCCACTACCAATTTTCGAACCACTTTATCAAAAACCTTCATTCCCTTATAATGTAAACACAGTTTTGTTACAGCGTCATAACAAACTCCTATTAAACTATGATTGAGGCGGGATGATGACCTCTTTTAATTTTTTTAACCGCCTGTAATGTTTCTAGGAAGGATATTCTGAGTCATCATTCTGTATCTTGAAATGTTTCCCCACGGTGAAAATCTTTTCACTTGCAAAAAGAATATGTTTTTTGTAGCTATACTGCTGGAGTAGCCTTTTTGATTATCGCAACCCTTTTTTTCAGAGATCCTTTCAGTAAGTATTCCGTTGTTCTATGATGTGTTTCTAATCCTAAGTCGTAGTATTTTCATTTTCCTCCGACAAATTTGTTCTTGTTCTGTTTCGATGGCTGCTGAAATTCGAATAGAGTATACCTTTTACGTACAATGTTTCCTTTAAAACGTTGAATGGTAGGATACACAAATACTTCTCTCATTGTAAACCTCTTGACTTTTTGCACACCAACTTTGTAAAGTACAATTATTGTGATGTAGTTTATTATCTGGATCAAGTGTTGAGCTTGTTAATAGAGAAAATGTAACTACAGTTTAACGTACTGTACATTATCAAGAAAATTTTAAGACCTTCTTTAAGAGACAGGTGAAGAAATATAAAAATCAGGCAAAGGACAAAAGTAGAAGACGTAATTGAAGTGATACTTAAATTGAAATGGTCATGACTGGGACATATTTCCCGTACAACAGATAATAGATAGACGAAAAAAATAGTCCAACGGGGGCCGCGATTGGAAAAAAGAGAAAGTGGAAGACCACATTTAAGATAGACCGACTATATCCGTGAAAGGATAGATATATAGGCATATGATGATAATCATATCAAAATAATAATAGCCCATTCACAATAAATATACTAGGTTTTGTGAAAGTGTTTATGACTAGACTAATTACTTGACAACTGATTATCTGAGTTATGCATATATAAGAATTACATGCGTGTTAAAAATTTGATCTACATAACATAAGCAGTATGTGTATTTTTGCTTCATAAAGAACAAATCAGTCATAAAATACACTTTCCCATGCCCTATTTGTATAGGGTGTTAGAACAGATTTGCAATAACGCATGGTGTTTTGCAAAAAATAAAGCTTTTGTAAACAATAACAAAATTTCATTAACACCAAAAGGTCAGAATTTACCAAACATTAATAAATATATGTTAAACTCTTCAAGAGACTACTTTTGAAGGCACATCTTAAAAATAAAATATTGAGACTTAATGCTTTGCGGCATTTGAAAATTATCTTAAGACAACTGTACGTTTAGCGTGGTCTTCCTTGTTTTTAATATTTTAAATAAACTTTGTCAAGATCCCGTGAACAATTAATTGCAAAATTCCATACCAGCGAATTCATTTGGAGGACGTGTTGAAATGGATTTAAATCTGCATTAAAGACGGTAGGGTAAACTGTAGTAATATCATTTCGATTAAAAATGCAATGCTATTAGCCAATTTTGGGTTACAACACTGAACATCGTTTGAGGGTTGATCAATGTTTGCAAGTCCTGAAAGCTGATTGCCATCGTTATTCTTCTATATTAAGGTGAGAAGCTTCAGAAAGAAATTTTTGGTCACGAAAGAGAAAATCGCTGCTGTCAAAAAGACGTTCAAGACCTGTCGCCAGATAGAAGAATGTTTGGACACGTCTGTATCAGATAATTTATACCATTCTGCACGATTACTTTTAAATAAGAAAAATGTGCCCCAAGTTTGAAAATAAAATACCTTGTTACGCCAAAAGCATCCTAACAAGTAACAAAATTTAGTTTTGTTTCTGTGATGTGTCCACTAAAGGCCAAAATAATGTTTTTTAACAAAAATAACCTTCAATGAGCTCCCTATAAAGTGCATAGAGTGTTGTAGAATGTATTTTCAAAGATTATGAACATTAAAGACAAAACTTTCCCAACATCCTGTGTTCAATACTATAACTACTATTATTCTATGGGTTAAATTTTATAAATAGTGCGTATAATTTTTCCAATAGTGGGTGGGTGGTAAAATACAATTTTTATAAGTTCTTTAAAAAAAATCTTAAAAAATGACATAACATTTATTAGGAACGTGGCTTTTATATATCAATTGTTGGTTGCCTGAAGGTTGGATTCAAAGTTGAAATATTTTGTCATTACTTTGAAAAAATATACAAAAATATAAATATAAAACGTAGTTATTTTAATACATAGTATTAAGTACATCGACAGTATTATAACAGATGCAGATGGTCAATTTCGCCAGAAAAAGATGTGCAAAAGCAAACAATCGATTTTTTGCCTCTTGGCAAGGATGTAGCGAGCGCAAATATGTGTAATGGGATTTACAGAAGGCGTTTTTGGCGTAAATAACCGCAATCGTTCTGGCAACGCAAACAATAACAAATTGCAAACGTTACTTGACGAGAATAGACTCTCTGTGCAAAAACCGTTCGTAAAACAAGAAAATTCCAATCGCTTCAAAAATATCCATGACGTACATAGTTCACAATATCAAATCTATACAATATAGTACATAATCTGTTAAGTATAACCCAAGAAAGAAGAAGAAAACCATTCAATTTCAAGTTAGTCATACAGGAAACAATGGTTTATGGTGGAAAGTTTCCCCTACCTTCCGTATAGTCCTAATATTATATTTTATGTTTAGCATCTGCACATGCTCAGTTACAAATATTTATAGAGGAAATTTTTACAGGAAATTACCGCCCTTTTTGAAGATAAACGAAAACCAAGAAAACTAGTAGTTAATTGGGCAAAATTAATTGTACTTAGTAGTGGTTTATCTCGAATAAAAAGCCCGGGTGTCGAATGGACACAAGTTAGGTCGGTGTTCGAGATTTCAACCTTACTGAGACAGCCCTTATTAGACATTTATTTTACATAGCCTTTGTATGGCAAAAAAGGAGACGCCGCAGCGCCATCTATGTTAAGTCGTTGGAATCTTTATTTTGTGCTCTTTGCAGCAGTATATAGTTTTCTGAAACATTGTGTCGTTGATATGAGTGAATTTGTTATCTCTATAATGAGTGCAAAATTCTTGAAGTGATATGAGGCAGTTTTTTTTAGTGAAATTGACGTATAAAGTTGGAGAATTCGTTAGAAATAGAGAATTGGAGGCTGGAAATGTAGAATATCTGCCAGAGAGGGGAAAAACGAGAAGAATAAAGTGATCTTGCATCTCTTTGAAGACAATCCAAGCCTTTCGCTGCATTATGACCAAATAAAACTCCGCTAGAATAAAATCCAGGTTTTCTTAAATACGATTCAGTTTCCTGCATAAAAATAAACGTTTCTTTTCGATCCACTTTGAAGAAACTTTTATTATCGGAAAAGTACGTAGGAAAGCGATTGGCGTGGGCAAAGAAAAATTTGGATCGAAATTGTCATAATATTATCTTCGCGGACAAGTCGTCTTTCTGAGATGGTCTTCCTTATCTAAATTGTGGTCAGTCATAAAATTGTTCAACACCTTTTAAAAGTACATGTTTCAGGATGCTTCTGTAAACGCGGTTTTGGTTGTCTTTTTCTATTTTCGGACAATTAAAACGCCAAGAAATGCTTGCGCAAGTCTGCTGAGAAGTTTTTTAGTTCTGACAGATTAAGTTGCGTGCTACAAGAAGAGAATGCTCCCAAATATCACAGCAAACTGTGCAGTTTGTGGACACAAAAAATAATGTCACTACGATGGAATGGCCGGCAATGTCCTCCGACGTTATCTTATTGCAAATTTAAACTCAAAGGAAAGTCAGTAGCTGTAATTTCGAATTAACAAGATATGGCGATCTTTCCTAAATTATTATGCTGAAAATCTCGTCGAAATAATGTAAAGAAGGTGTGATTGGATCAGATAAAGGACGAAGATTTTATCTAAATAGATCACAGAGGTCACTTTATTATTGAACAAACTGTAAAAACTTGGTTATTATATAAAGGGTGAATACAGCAAAATTGGAGCACCGAAGTTGAGACAACATATGTGGAAATAGATTTATTATATAGTCTCTAAACACATTACTAGATCTTAAACTACAAAGCAGTTCTTCATGCGAGAACATTGTAGTATCTCTCTGCGCAAACTTGACAATATACTGGTGCCATCATTTTTTGCACAAAATCCACATGAATTTTCCGTCTGGAGCCACTTGGATCAGAACTCTTCGATGGTTTGGGCTGTTGGACCTATTTTCTTCGATATTCCCTTCATGATGGATCAATATTGCTCAGTGAACCTGAGTTCTGGACTATTTTGTAGATTAATTATTGTTTTGATACCACCCCATAAACACCATACCACTCTATCATTACCTTAGCATAGTGGAACATCGCGAGATCTGGTCAAAAAGCGGTTTAACAACGTGGTGCTGCAGGAATGACAGAAGAACTTTTTGCAAACACTCTTTTCGATAGATGTCCCAGTTAGACTTAGTAGTGATAAAAGTTTTGCTCTTCAAACTGCAACCGCATATGGCTTTACTAAACAAGGAATTTCTTCGAGAATTTTGCCTTCTGTTTTCTTTTGCAGTCCTTTGAAGCATCTTTTCGACAGTGTGGTAATCTTGTCCAACAATATAATTGAAACAATATGTATCATCCATCCGCACTGATATCGTGTCAATAGATTTTCGTACAACTTACGGAAACGGGACTGTGCTGTCTCTGATTCTGTTTTTCATCCCAATCAGGGGGTGTTTGAGCCTTAAAAATTTTCAAACCAGCTCCTTCTTCTGCTTGTGCCATATCCTCATTGGACGTTGGCGATCAGTCTGGCCCATCTAATCTTGTTTATCGCTGTTCGGAACAGGGCGACCGATGTCATTCCTGTCCACTGCCTAAGGTTGCGAAGCCATGAGATTCTTTGTCTACCAGGACCTCGTTTGCTTTCGATTTTTCCTTGCATAATCAACTGCAAAAGACGATATTTATCATTTCGCATGACGTGACCAAAGTATGCTAGTTTCCTTTTCTTAATAGCATTAAGGATCTCTCTGTCCTTGTTCATGCGCTGAAGGACTGTTTCATTTGTTACATGGTGTACCCATGAAATTCTGAGCATACGGCGATAGCACCATAGCTCAAAAGCTCCCAATCGTTTGTTTGCAGCTTCTGTGAGAGTCCATGCTTCTGTCCCATATAAAAGAATTGAGAAAACATAACATCTAAGTATTCGAGTACGAAGTTGCAAATTTAAACTCAAATTACAGAGTACTTTCTTTAGGCGGTTAAATGCACTCCGCGCCTTTTCGATTCGAACTTTTATTTCCTGAGTATGGTCCCATCTCTAGTTTAACGTACATCCCAAGTAATTAAACGCCTGTACTCTTTGTAAAGGGGATTGATTTATGTGGAAATTCACGTTTATGTTGGTTTTTTTACTCACGATCATCACTTTTGTTTTACTTATGTTAAGCCGCATACCGTAATTTTTACTAGTTTCTGTTACGCGGTCTATTAATCTTTGCAATCCTTCTGAAGTGTTGGCCAGCAGAACCCTGTCGTCCGCATATCTAATGTTGTTGACTATCTCTCCGTTTATTTTGATTCCATCTTCTGCACCCTCTAGGGCTTCTTTGAAGAGGTTTTCAGAGTAGGCGTTAAATAACATCGGGGACAATACGCATCCTTGTCGAACACCTTTGCGGATGTGAAATTCTTCTGATGTTCTGTCCCCTATACAGATTGTGGCTCTTTGTTGCCAGTACAAGTTGGCAATGATTCTGGTATCACTGTTATCTATTCCTGCTGATTTTAATGTTTGTATTAATTGCTCGTGTTTTACGCGGTCAAACGCTCTTTCAAAATCAATAAAACATGCAAATATATCGTAGTTGACATCACGCGCTCTTTGTATTAGCACTTGTATCGAGAATAAGGCTTCCCTTGTTCCAAGGCCATCTCTGAAACCAAATTGCGATTCGCCGATATTTTGTTCTAACTTGCTGTATACACGTTGGTGGATGATGTGTAGAAAAACCTTTAGTATATGGCTCATCAGACTAATTGTGCGATGATCTTCACATTTCTTGGCCCCTGGCTTTTTTGGTAATGGGATGAACGTAGAGAGTAACCAGTCATTGGGCATGTTTCCTGTTTCGCATATTCTATTGAACAAATCTAATACGGCCTGCGTGTGTTCTTCTTCCAATAACTTTAGAAGTTCTCCATGGGTTTCATCTGGTCCTGCTGACTTGTTGTTTTTTATTCTCTTGATGGCTTTCAACAACTCTTGTCTAGTTATAGTTGGTCCTAATGTGCCAACTATTACATCAGTGTCATCTCTATGTTCATCCGAAAATGATTCCTCCATGTACTCTTTCCATCTTTCTAGTATTTTCTCTTTGTTGAATATTACTTTATTATCTTTGTCTGTGACTATTCCATTGGATTTTGTTCTTACTATTCCTGCAGTTTCCTTGATCTTTTTATGTAGAGTTGTGTATCATGTTTTCCCTCTAAGGTTTCACATTTGTTTCTGCACATTTGCTTCCTAACCAGGCTTCCTTCGCTTCCTTGATTTTTTGTCTAATAATATTGTGTATTCGCTTATAATTTAGTTCACTTTTATTTCTATATCTGCGCCTTTCTTCCATAAGATCTAGTATTTCGTCCGTCATCCAATCATTGTTTTTCTTTCTTGGGTTGTTTGCTAGCTTATTCTTTGCAACGACGTTCAGCGTTTCTTTAATTGTTTCCCATTTTTGTTCTATATCGTTGCCCGTACTTATATTGATTTCAGAGAATTTTTGATTTAGCTGTTGTTTTACTTCCTGCCGTACATTCTCTGTTTTCAGTTTCTGTACATCTATTCTTGTTTGTTTCGTACCACTTGCCGTTGCTTTCTTTAATCGTAACCTGAATACAGCTAGCAAGAGATTGTGGTCAGATGGAACATCTGCGCCAGGATATGTTTTAACCGATGTTAAACCAGCTCCACTTTTACTTTTTCCACAAAAGACTGCAACATTTTGATTTTCTTGGTCATCTCCTGAGAAGAAACATTCGAATTCTCTTTAAACGCCCGAAACACTCTCGGTTCCTTCTTCTGATCTGCCATTCCATGTTTGTTTTCACTTCCTTGTTTCCTTTTCGCTGTAAGTCGCTTCCTAAACTGTTTTAGCTAGGATTAGGAACATATGCTTTTCGAGCTTTTCAGGTTGGGATTGTGAATATCGTGACAACTGACTCACCTATACAAGTTTGTCCTTATCAAGCGATATTTTTGCGCTGGCTCGACAGTCTGTTTAGATAGGCAACTCATAAACTACTGCACTCGCAATGTTAAATTTAATTTTCGGTGCTCCAATTTTGGTGTGTTTGCCTTTATTTGTTTTACGAAAATCTATGTTAGTTTTTCCAGTTCAAACTGGAGTAAAGAGTTTTGAAAGGCCAAATAATATGCATTTCTCCAAATTGTTCTTTTAGCCCCAACTTTACAGGAACTTCAAAGTAAGTCGTACTATGATTAGTAGACGAAGTTGATCTTACCAAATCTAAGCATGCAATATACACGATATGATAATTTGAGAGACACACATTTAATAAAGAGGAGCTACAACAGATGTGCCAATGTTCTTTAATAGTGGAGTTTAATACTTAAATGCGACTGTAATAATAAATTTTATGAATACGAAAATTACATTTATGACCAACCATAAATTAATAATTCCGCCGCCATCGCACAAAACTCCGTCTGCTGGAGGCATTTCTTCTGATAAGATCTCCTACTGCATTCATAAACAAACGCGCCCTTTGCCCCGAGATCATCCAAAAGCAGACCAAAGCCAGAACTCGCTGCGCGAGCCCCTTCGCTGCCTCGCCCGCCAGCAATAACGAAATGAAAAGTAGGACAAATAAATCTAGCTCATTTAATTCCCCTTCCCCCGGCTCAATCAGCCCGAGCGCCGTAAATCGCGGTTTGCGCAAATCGCGAAACAATGCGCCGCAAAAAGGTTAAGCGGCCCAAGGGCGGCCGTCACAAAACCAACGGATGCCATTGAGCGGCCGCGTCCTGCGAAACACCCAGCGCTGCTCAATGGATCCCAGATGACAATGGGGATTGCTGTCGCGCTTCCGGCGGTAGATGTCATCACACGCCCCGTATCCGGCATTCCTGTTCGTCACATCCGGCTTGTTTGGTTTCGTCCGCGATTACCCAGAGGCGAACTGCGTGGAACTTCACAAATAGACGAGTCCTGTTCTCAGAACGTTTGCCACATTAAGCAGTCTCTAAGAGTTGTCTATCAGCTTCCGTCACCTGGAAGTCTGGACACTATTGTCTCCTTGTAATCATTAATGTAGGTATAACTGATAAACAATAAAATGAAAGCTGTTCATTCTAAATTTGCTCCAGGCAGAGTAAAGTTAAAATTTGTATGACCATAAACTAAAGTATACGATTTTAATATACTTTTTAATGGTGGTGATGTAATGTATTAAGGGTTCTTCTATGTAGACATTTTCGGACAATTAGTTTAATGAGCCACACCCTGAAGTGTTTGTAAAGATAATGTACAAATGTATGCGATGATTGGGGCATAAGTTATAGCAACTATATTTTTTTCATAAGTAAGAGATGGTATCTCACAAAATGTCGTATGTCTCAAAGAAGCCGTGCATTCATAGTGTATCCACAAAACAAGATGGCTCTGCAATGTTTTGTAACTGCACAGAGAGCAATGTTAAATCAATTATCAGTTAACCGCAGTGTAGGATGGATGTGACCCGAGTAAGGCAGCGTTCCTATATCAAAATAACCGTCCTCCGTGGCAGAAATGCCTAAGCACTTCAATTGGGAGTTGGTAGAAGCTGGAGGAAATAATGTTCTTCCATACCAAACAGTCGCGAGATGGGTAGCAGTTTCAGCAAGAACGCGAAGGAATGTGCGGATTGATGTGTCATGTGCAGTAATCGGTCACCTAATAGAGACAATGGACGCTTCTTGAGTTCGAAAGACAAAGTGATATAGAAAACGCACCATCCACATGATTTTACAGAACGATCCTCGCCTGCGTAAAGTTGCATCAAAGTAGGTATCACATGCACTCACGGAAGTTTAAAAGTGGATGCGACACACATTAGCAACAGGAAGGAAACCACTTTTTTCCAAGAATCATTGCTGTTGATGAATTTTGAGCCAGAGCAAGTGTACTAGAGTTCAGGATCACCTAGAAGGCACGGCGATTGATTGACAATTGACTTCACATAGCTCTCTATACAGTTACAAAATACCACAGAGCCAGCTTGTGCTATAGACACGACTTTCTTGATCCATACATTTTATGATATCATCCCTTACCTTAATGACTTATGTCCTAAACCTCGAATATAAAAAGACAGAGACCCACATTAGAAACTCGTAAAAACCTAAAACCACGAAAATCGTTATTTACAATACAGATGCTCATTCAAAGATGCAGAGATATACACCGTAACGTCTTTCATAAGAAAGCATCTGTTAAAGTGAATCATGAGAAATGCGGGAATAAATAAGGAAGATACTAAAATAGTAGCAAACTTATATTGAGATCAAGCAGCAACAATAAAAACTGATAATAATCTAATAGATAAAATAAACATTAAGAAAGGTGTTTCTCAAGGCTTTGTCCCATCGCTTCTATTATTCAAGATGTACTCCAAAGAACTATTCACCAAAACACTCGAAAACTATAAAGAGAGCAGTAATTAACAACACACGATATAATATAATAACAGATACACAAAAGGTACTACGGCTTGGTCCAGACACGTAGAACATATGGATTACTACTATACCGCCAAAACAAAATATATGGTGATGCGCAACATAGCGCCAAACATATTCATAGATGGAGCGTCTATAGAACGAGTTAATATAGATTTCATGAAAAGTGGGACTACTCCAGAGAAATCCAAAAACCAATAGAGAAAGCTATTCAGCAGTAATAATTTAAATTTTACTTCTAAGATGGTGGAGTGCGAGATTATTCAGATGTTGAAGTCTGGACACTGATAGAAGTCATATGCAAATAAGATTAATTCTTTAAGATGCAAATGGTTTGACGAATACATAGAAGAAAGTGAAAAAATAAGTAGGTCCCTCAAAGGATAACAACCAAGAAAGAAGTATTAGAAACCACAAAAATTAGAAAACTTATAAGGAATGATCGAAGAGAAAAAACAACCTAGCAGAAGATCTATATCACGGTTCAGAAATCTGAAAGAACTATTTTAAACAGCAGCTGAATCACCATAGCGATTACGATAGTCGACATTCGATAAGCGGATACGGCATCAAGAAGAAAAAGAAAAGTACATTAAAATAAATATTACAAATACACTCTTACGAACTGCACTTTGTTCAATTCTTTTACTTTCCGCTTTTTTATCAATTTAACTTTTTTTATTTTCGACAAATTTTTGATTTTGCTAACACTATTTTATTTACAGGTTGTGTTATTGTTTTCAAATATTTTATGTATCTTGATTTTTAACTTTGAGTAAGTACGATTCAAAATTATCTGCTTAAGATTTGAAATTCTCAATTTGTGGTTATGAAATTATCATGGAACAAACTTTTCCTCTGGTAGTGCACTCTATTCTTGAATAAAATAACAAGTAGATTGTCTTTTAATAAGAAATCTTATAAAGCAATTTTTGTGAGTTTAGGGTCATGATTACTTCAGGAACTTGATATGCTCTTGGTATTTATTTTAATGCAAAAGCTGCTTTAAGTATGTTTATGTCTAAATATCATATTTCTTAGGGTAAAAATAAGTCTGTAATTGTCAATTTCAAAACACTTTCGCTAACGCTCAGGTGGTGTAAATATTCAATTTTTCAAAAATCTGTATTTTTATTGCTAGGAAAATCTTTGTACATTTTCCCCTATTATTCTAAATTTCATATTATTTATCATAATTTATACGCTAACTTTTTTTTTGCAAGGACTGTCTGTTCTATTCTAGGTTTTTATTTAAAGATTCTTTCATTTTTCACACAGTCAGCATAACAGACTTTTCAAAAAGTTTTTAAAAAGATTTTATCTACATTTTTATTTTTTGAAAATCACATAGTTCACTTTATTATTGAACAAACTGTAAAAACTGATTTGTCATATAAAGGGTGAACACAGCAAAATTGAAGTTGAGACAATTTACTAGATCTTAAACTACAAAGCAGTTCTTCATGCAAGAACATTGTAGTATCTCTCTGCGCGAACTTTACAACATACTGGTACCATTATTTTTTGCACGTATTCCACTTGAATTTTCTGAGATGTCTGGAGCCACTTGTATCGGAACTCTTCGATGGTTTGGGTTGTTGGACCTGTTTTCTTCAATATTCCCTTTATGGTGAACCAATATTGCTCAGTGAACATGAGTTCTGGGCTCTTTGATGGATTCATTACTGTTTTGATACATAAACCACACTATTAGTACCGTACCACTCTTCCATTACCTTAACATAGTGGAACGTCGTGAGATCTGGTCAAAAAAGCGGTTTAACAACGTGCTGCTGCAGGAACTATAAAAGAACTTTTTGCAAACACTCTTTTCGATAGATTTCCTAGTTAATAGACTTAGTGGTGATAAAAGTTTTGTTTTTCAAACCACAACTGCATATGGCTTTACTAAACAAGGGATTTCTTCGGGAATTTTGCTTTCTGCTTTCTTTTGCAGTCCTCTGGAGCATCTTAGCGGCAGGGTGGTAGTCTTGCCCAACAATATAATTGAAGTTGGGGAAACAATATGTCTCACCATCCGCACTGATTTGGTATCAATAGATTTTACTTTTTCCACAAAATACTGCGACATTTTGGCTTTCTTGGCCATTTCCTGAGTAGAAATATTCAGATTGTCTTTAAAAGGCTAAAATACTCTCTGTTCCTTCTCTATAATGATTTTTGCATCTAACTTTTAATGTACCATTTTCTTAAATAAACGGAACATCTTTTAGACATTTTTAGATTCTCGTCAAAAGATGAATTCTGAAGATGATGTTTAAATTTTTTTTAAAGAATTTTCTTTTGAAGATGTCTGCTTCAGTTATGGACAAAACGTCAACCAAACTCTGGCCATGGCCTAACAAGGCGAGCTCGAACACGGGGCATTTTTTCATAAGGTCAACTATAGTTTTCCTTTTTCTATTTCCATTATTCTTTTAACTTTTTATTTTTGTTTTTTTCTTAATATATGGTTCCCTTTGTTTGTAGGCCTTTTTTTCAACTGATTTTAACTTATACTTCTAAATTTTGTTTCAATCAATAAACTTCTTTAACTTCCACTGGCAGTTCTTCTTTCTTAACTTCTTCTATTTTAAATACTACTAATACCAAAAAAATCACATCTTTTCGCTGAGTCGCTTCATATTCTTGTCGTTTTTTCTACTTTCTTGCTTATTAAAAATAGTCAATAATTGATTTTTCCTTTTTTGTTATTATATGACATTATTAAATGCATTTGTTTATTATAAAGTAAGTGTTTACAATTTTAAATTTATTTTTTAAGTAGAGATTTAATTATTTTTCCATTGTGATTTCTCACTTGCTTTCTGTTTTCGCCTATTCATTCATTTTTCTTCTCGTCTATATACTAAACACAATTATATAGACAATTCGATAACGAATGATTTTGCACTCTTTAATTACTTGACACTTGACAAAGTAAAATGAGAAATACCTGCTGAATGACGGTAAAGCATCTGCATACCCAATGTTGATTTTTAAATTGACAAGACAGACAGCGTAGCACACTAATTGGTACGCTGACAGCCTGACGACCACGTTTTCACAATTCATGCCATAAAATACCACAACGCGATCCTTGCTGTTTTCTGCTTTTTGAGGAACAAACGGCACGAGACGAGCGGTGGAAACAAAAAAATCTTCGCTCTGAGCCTACAGATAGTGATTAATAACTTTAAAAGTTGCGAGAGCTAACTTTTCCTCTTTTGTTTAAATTTTGGTTAATTCTTATTTCGAGTTTTCAGTTTCATATTTTTGATTTTTAGGTTTTAGTCGTAGTAAAGTCTTAAGTCGGTCGTTGTCAAATCATAAATATAATTTTTATCATGTTATCTATTTTTGAATGTTGTTGATAAAGTATTTAATGTTCTTCGTTGATAAATTTGCCTAAAGATTTTTTTCTTTCGATAGCTTTTAGAAGTAGCATCTTCCTAATTTTATAATTAAACATTTTAATTTGAAAGAAAAAAATGGCAAGCTTTTTTACAATTAATAAACTGAACACTCTTAGGAACTACTTAATTGACCACTAATTAGTTTAACCATAAAATTTATAGGTAACATATATTTTATCTTTCATAAAAATAGTTGATATAAAAATTACTAAGTTTCTGTAATAAAACTTTTTATGGCAAATATTGCACAGGTATTTAAAAATTTAATATTTACTTATTGTAGCTCCTTCTAAATGCAATATTTTAAACATTTTTCATTAAAATATTAGCTTAGTAATATCATGGTCTCTGGGACAAACGCCGGGCCGCTTATAATTTCTTTTAGGGAGAAACGGTCATAACTACGGCTGCAAATCATCGGAACTGGCAGAGAACAATAATTTTGTACCTTAAGGGTTGTCGTTGAGCAACATTTTTTATATTCCAGTAAACTTTGCCAATAGCAGGTTACGCAGCGAAAACTTAAGCAGTTGGAAACTTCGGTAAAGGCCTAAATATTTATGCCAATTTCCTCTTTCTTTCGTGTACGTGATCTGCGTGCCCAACGAAGGCACTACATTTGTTGTTCCCATCGCAATAAATTTCAGCCCAAAAGCTGGCAGTAACTTTGTTACGCCGGTTCAACATAAACTGCTGGGGAGTTGCTTCAACGGTATTTGATGTATGTATATTCTGATCTACTGCAAAGCGAAAGTATATAATATAGTATATAGTATAAAGTATTTAAAAACGACTTATAAAAATGTTTTTGAGTTCAGTAAATTATTATAACGCACATCGCTGAGTCTTTTTTTTTAATCCAAAGGAACCAGAATCACAAGTTTGTGAATAGGGGGGAAGGAGTATTTTTAATTTGAAAAGAATTTTGGATAAAAAGTTAACAGCAATACATAATTTGTATAGCACCATGCCTTCACAAATTTCATCTACACTTCATTTTTCCAATAGCTAGTCTTCATAAATATGCTAGGATAACAATTGAATCGGAGCATATTATCATGTCAATTCGAGATTTTGAGTATGAGAGACATTTCTTCAGACTGCATTCACGATGACAAGACGAACTGCACCCAATTCCTTTTTAATTTGACAATCAATTTGTTCAAATTGTTCTCTTCCCCATTTATCTTAAGCATCTATCCCCCAAAGGCTCATTTGAGTATTAAGATTTTGATAAAAACTGTTTGTCCTTCAATACTCACAAGACAAGTCAAATCCTTGCTATTCAGACTTCTTCTGCACTTATCATTTGTTAAGCCACTTTTATAATAACATAATAAAAATAAGCAACTAAAGCTTCATGTTGTTGTAGTAAAATAGTGTCATATAAAAACCGACGAAGAATCCTTACAAGCTCGATTACTTCCTTTTTCTATTCCAAAAATTCCAAAAGAATGCAAAATTTCAAATTTACACAATCAAGTTTGAATAACTGGAGAATGTTAAATAAATATAGTAAAAATCTATATGAATAACAGCATGATTATAGATAGAAAGCAACAATCAACCTCAGTAATAAAAAAAACAAACTGTGGAATGGCACCAATAGTCCGGACGAATTAGATCTAAAACATGCTCGAAGCTGAAATCCTTTTAAACGTTACGGTTTTTGCTTAAAAATAGGTAAAAAATTAATAAATAATAACTCTTGAGTATTTACACATTTGAAGATACGGAACATGGTTTTTTATTGCAAAATATAAAACGGAACGCTATTTCTTCAGTTTTTCTTAAATATCTCGTGAAATAAGCGTCTAATCGACTTAAGGTATACTTATCAAATTTGTTGCCAAGAAAATTTGTTATAAGGATAGACTATTGTGAAAATCTGCAAAAATTTTTTATTATTGTAAAATTAGCAAAAAATGTGTAGAAACTGAAGTTATTGTTATTGAAGTTTGATGAAATTTTGAAAAAAGATAGCCCTTGCGGTGTCTAAAAAGTATGCGCAACCCTGATCCTGTATTTTAAAATGGCGGCTTATTGCAAATTTCCAAAGTTGAAAATAAATAAATTTTTTATTTACAAAGAACGGGAAAATTCCCGTTGTTAGGGATGATATCTCCGCGAATTTTTCGTTTAGAATTTTGCAATTAAGTGCATTGAATTGAGCTTAAGAAAAGACAAATTTAAAAAAATTATACGGAGGGTAAATGGTCAGAGCGGAGTGGCTTAAAAACTGTAACCTAGTTACACTACGCGGACCATTTAGGTGTTTTAGAAGAGTTTCTTAAATGCAAAACTGGAGGTTAATTTGTATAGATCTCTGCTCTGGATATAGATTAGGAAGTCGATAAATACTTCTCTTCTCCACTGAGTTAACGCCACAAGAGACAGGCTAAACCAAAATCAAAGTATTATGCGATCAGTACCAAAGGATGAATTATTATGGGGGTATATAGTGTCGCTAACAGAGCTCATTGGATACTAGGCGACCACCTAGACTAATTAGCCTTACATCTGTGCAATGAGCTCTGCATGGGTGGACCTTCTTTTCCCCAATACTAGTGGAAACAGTATGGACATTACAAAAGAACATACTTGTCGATGTACTACAACTTAGGAAGCTTCTGACTCAAAACTTTGTCATAGAGTCAATGGAAGCACAGGCTGTTAACTTGCGGCCCGTTGCGGCATGTAAATAGCAAAATAGCCAAAAAAGACCTTCGATGACGAGCAGCACTTGGTATAAAGAAAGAAAAAGAGACTATCTAGGGCCCAGTAAAAGAAGCGTATTAAAACTTGAAAGATTAGGCCAAGAGCACAAACTGATTAAAAGCCGCAAAAGAAAGACGCCAAGACGGGTAAAGTAAAAAAAGGAAAATTATCTAAAAGCATTTAAAAATCGAATAGCACACAGGTGCAGACTGGTACATACAGAAAGACAATTGCTAGACTCAAGATGGCATTAATAGACAGGCGTCATCCTAAGATAATTCTAAACCAGAAACAAATTAACTTGACCCAGGAAAGCTTATTGATGCAATGAACAATATCCCCACTTGAAGCAGCAGTCTGTTGCAATTCAAAAGAATAACGTTTAGCCGAGGGACTTTGTGGATAACCTGAGCTAATGCGGATACGAAAGATTAGCTAACGAGGACAATTGGTAACCTGGGTTGACTTTGAAAGAGCACATATTTTACTATGGTTGAGTCTAAGAACCTCCCGAAGACACCCAAAAAATGCAGGAAAAGCAGCCCAGAACACACTTAGGAAGACAAAACACTGCAATGAAAGTGAGAAGCTAACTTTTCCTAAGTAGAAAAGTAAAAAAGGAGGAGCAACTTATTGCATACTCCATTGAGACATATTTTGGCGCCATAGAAGCATTCTAGTTTAGGACTTTTTATAAGCTGCGTAGGATAGGCTCGGTGTAGAAATGGTGATCCGAGTGCTTTAGATGAACCTACAGCATAGTAAGGCAGTTTCTACGGTACTTAGTGCCTTTCAGGGAATGTTTGACGTGGCTCTCAATCAAGAAACTTGGGTAAACAGAAGTAAAATTAGAGGTCTAGGGGGAATAGCAGAACTCATCTATAGTCAATCGTCAGAGGTCCCTAGAACCTGTGTTATAATAAAAAAGGCTTCAAAATATTGCTCTTAAATGCTTTGTATTCCAGAAATTTAATGGTAGTCAGATTAAGGTTGAGAAATAAGGGGAGGAAGCTAATACTCGGATCGGCATACCAGAGAAGTGGAGAAGCTGGTGATGGGATGCACAGAAAATGACTCGGAACTCATCATCGGCTGTGATACAAACTCACACCACATAACCTACACTAACGCCAATGAACGAGGTGAGTCTTCACTACAATTCATTACAAAAATAATTTTATCATGCTGAATGTAGGCAATAAACTCACTTACATTAATGCAAGAAGAAAAGATATTACAGATATAACAATAGGTACTATGTTTGCTTGTAGCTTTGTCTGAAATTGGTATGTGTCTTAAGAGGTATTCCAATTACAGGCACATCTACTACAAAATCATCCCTATAAAATGACATATTATAATCTCTAAAAGATTAATTGTCTACTAGGCAGAACTATAAAATAATCTTAGATAAGTGAATAGAACAATAGTACTTAGCCAGAGTGCTGTGATCTCAAAGTATGCAAATAATTGTCCTCGGGTGAAAAAAATGAAAACGGATAAGCAAATTTTTAAGGCGGTAAAGGATTCGGGGATATGGATAATTATAAAAAGGTCTTAATTGAATATATTGGTGAAAACCACCCGAGAAAGTACCAGGCCCCATAAAATACTCTCAAATGATTCCCATAGTCTTATAAATACTCTGAAAACAAAGACAGGAAAATAAATTAATACTGGAAAGGAGACAATGAAGAAACTACTCAGATCACACTTTTCGGGGAGCTGCTAATATACCTTCTAGTGACTGGCAATATTTACAATTGCAACCCCTAAACTAGGGATATAGGGAAGAGTTGGCAGGATACAAAGAAAGTGATAGATGTAAACAAAGCAACATGGGCAATTAACTCATTTTTAATCTTATAAATTGCTGGTAATTGATAGCTTGTATCCTATTTTGTTGCAGAAGGTAAATGACCCATACCTCAGAATGTGGCACGTCTTATTCTGAGGTATACATTGATATCCGGGAAATTAATTACAGTTTCTTTTATATCCAAACCTGGATGTAGTTAAGGCTCTAAGACCAATTAGTTTGATGTCTTTTGCACTAAAAACTCTAGAAAAACTGCTTGACAGGGTTGCCAGAGATGGTGTATTAGTCACTCGATCTCCAAATCAAGATCAATATGCACACAAAACAGAAGTATCTACAGAAATAGCATTGCATAGACTTGTTACTTTTTAGCTACATTTTTGGATATTAAGAGAACGTATGATTATACGTACCTAAATTCAATCATTACATCGTTGAAAAATAAAGCTGCAAATGGATGGATTATATGTTTAAAAAAAGATTAAGATATATATCACTGATGGGTGAAACAATGATGACTTGGGTTGCAAGAGGATGTCCGCAGGGAGGAGTTTAGTCTCCTCTATTGTAATAGACATTATGTTCAAAATACTCGTAAGAGATGGATATAAAACACTGGGACATGCATGACTTAATTATACTATCCCAGGAAAAATTTAACAATACAGTTAGAGCATATGGTCCTAAATCTGGTTACAAATTGAACAGATGCAAAGGAACTGAAAATAAATCTTTCTAAATCTACTGTAGTAGACATTCACAAGAAGGAGAAACCTATAAAGAGAGGGGCGTTTTAGGCCCCGAGATGTATAAATAGAGTTATGAGATGAGGTAAAGCATCTTGGAGTATTTTAGACTCAAGACTTACTTGGAATCAAAATAAAAAAATCAGAAGAAAAACGGACGCGACACTAGCGCTAGCCAGACCTTATAGAAAAACATGGGGTCTAAAATCAAATGTGATGTATTGGATAAATACCACGGTGTTCAAGCCCATAATACTTGTAGCTTTGGTATGGTGGACAAAGATAACGCAAAGTATAGTTATAACTGTACTAAGTGAGATACAAAGCTTTGCCTGTCGGGGAATAACGAGAGTCATAAGAACAACACCAACAGCAACAATGAAGACACTGTTAGAACTTCTCTCTCTCTCTCCCCTCTCTCTCTCTTCCTCAATTTTGAAATAATAGGAGAGGTAGGAGTAGAGCTTAATAGATTGCGCAACGCACCTATTCGTAAAGATTATATGGAAGTGGGGCATCCGAGGCATACTAAGTATGAGAACAGATCCAATGATGCCAAAATTTGCATTCAACATAAGGTTAATATTACGTATCGAAATCAATGTATTAACGAAATAAGATATAGGAACAGATCCGGAAAAATTATCTGGTGAACGGACAAAACGAAATTTGCAGTTAAGCTTTCACTGAAATATATATATATATATATATATATATATATATATATATATATATATATATATATATATATATATATATATATATATATATATATATATATATACTGTATTGCAGTGCACTAGACAAAATTAATTGAGAGCTTATAATAATAGGAAAATCAGCATCAACAAATTAACTCTATTGTGAATTGTATGAAAAAGTTGGTGAGATAACACAAAAAGGATATATAGGTCCTGAAACGGGCCTAGAAGAATTTAAAGTTATAGTACGAAGGTGGGTAAGAAAATGGGTCAGAGAACAACATAAAAAATACTGGGAAAATGTACTGGGACGAAGACATGGGAAAATCTTTGTAAAAAGACCATCTCGTAAACAAACTGAAGACTTGTTACCTTCTTACAGTCTACTGTTTTCTCAGAGAACACCCCAACAAAATAGAGCTGTACAATGAAGACCTGACTTGCAGACAGCGTGGCAACCAGAAACAGCCATCCATGTCTTGTGCGAGTATGAGGCTTTAAGTAACAGAAGCCAAGCTATTTACGGAAAACTGATAATGAACCCTGAAGAATACAGCAACTATCCAGTAAGGAACTTGTATAATCTGATGTAAGGAACAAGGTACTGGAAAAAGTGTCGTAAAAAAATGAAAGAAACGCAATAAGTTTGTGAGGCTGCAATGCTACCGGAGACAGATCAAAAGGCTCTTAACAAAAAAAGTTCATGTTTTATATTCAGATTCTCTTCTTGTTTCTTCTGCTGTATTTGGCAGTTGATGGTAAAAAACTTATATGCTATAGACTTCAGTAGTGATCCAATATTCACTAATATAATTTCATGGCTGGGTCAGAACGTACTTTATTTTTAAGTATTCTCTTGATTGTGTCTGATGTTTTCATAATCAAAATATTATTTCTGATATATAACAAACTAACATTTGTAGTATTTAATTTGGTCATCAACAAGGTGAAAACATTTAATTTATCTCCTTCTATGTATTCTTTCTGAAAAATAGCACTTATGTATTTGGCAATCAAAAAAAGACTAAGTTCGTTAATAATAAAGATAAAGGGACAATGGACAATCTAATGATTGTCGATCATTACGAAATTCACGAGTTAAACAAAAAGCTCTTTAACGACAAGAGCCTTGACTGACGCATGATGTGAGCGAAGTAGTATTAGAATTATATACGATGACGCTTTTCATGGTTTTGACGTAATTTCAACAAACTTTGTGTATAACATAGCTGTACGCGTCCCCAAAGTTGGATAGACTAATATCAAGCAGCCTGCAGAAATAACCCCGGCCGCGCACAAGATGGAGCAAGTCATGCATCATTTTCCCGGCAAGTTTCGCCGTTACGGCCGGGAAAATTCCACGGGTCCGACGGGGCTCTGTCGCATGGCATTCAATTCGCCTCGGACTGCAGGCCATCGATTTGCAGCCGAATGCAGCGCGGACGCGCTGGCGGCAATTGAAAGTTTCAGAGCTGTATCACGGCGCAAATTATTTATTGCCCGCATCCACACACAGCCTGATTTATCTCCCTCCGCAGCCCGAATAATAATTCATGCGCGCCGGCCCCGGCTGTTTGAAGCGGGCGCGCACCAGCGCACACGCGTTCTTAGCGCCAATTTTTCCGGCGGCTGGGGTGTATGTAGGGCGCAGGTAATTTGCATCGGCGCACGCGGAATTAACCTGTTAATCAAGTGGATTGCGTGTCTGCAGCGCGTTTGCTGTTTTTCAGACAAGCTACAAACGACCTGAAAGCTGGGAATTAGGCACCTGAAAAAGCTTCAACCATGCCAATTAGAAATCTCGCCTGAAAATACCCTGCATTTACTTTATACGCGAAAATCTACACGATTTAGTATACTTACATCATTATGACACTAAAATTAATTCACAATCTTATATTTAGTTACAGAACAGCATATCGAAAATAGTCCTGTAATACGTGGGCTGCTCGATGTATATTGCGAATTGGCAATCCTGCGTGTGTTAGATGCGATCTGACGTTTGCATCATATAGTTGGACATTTTTAACGGCATATGCACTCAAAACGTTTTGTCATACGGACGCTATTTGTTTTGTTTTCATTAAGTTGAAAATTTCCTCTCGGCCAAGAAAAATAATTAATTTTTTACGACTTTCAACGTGAATTATTTCAACAAGAGTGGTCGTAGTTCGCTGGCAGACAAAGTCAAAGAAGGCCATACAAAATCGACTGTGGTGCCAGCGTGCGCGAACCGATAAAGCAAGATCATTATGTGATTTATTGTAAAATTCAGGCATCTATAGACATTAGTATAGTTAGCACACATTCAATATTCAGAATAGCATGATCCTCAATATGCTATTCTCTGTCATCAACAAAATAACTAAATAGTTAATAGATCTCTCTTCACCACGCATTGCTTCATAGAATAACCATAAAGTGAAAATAATTAATTTCTTACAATATAATTAAATTGGTGTGCTTCTAATCTCTGAGATACTGTTCCCTGATAGATCCATTTTCCGCATATCACAATATACCGTCTATCATAATAACCACTCTAGTGGAGGCGCCCACAGCGCAACACTATATCACACCATGTAGTGCCAGCTCACCAAAATAATAAAATACAGATTACCATAGTTCACATATACTTACGATCATTCTCATTTGATATAGCTACAATATACAGTTCACCCAGACACACAATCCCAACGAAAGACTATCTGACTCTCTTTTAACAGCTTGGAAACAAATTTATAATTGGAGGTGAACACACCGATTGGGGATTTAGACTTACTCTACCGAAGGGCAGCCTAATGCGAGCCATGAATAACCACAACTGTACCCATTTAACTACGAGTATACCAATATACTGGCCTACCGATCCTCACAAACTACCCGCTCTAATTGACTTCTTTTGTCATTAAAGACCACCACAATTCCTCAATATTGTGCCTAATTGGGATCTCTTAACAGATCACTCTTCCATAATTAAGAAATTTAGTACTCAGATTATATCTCGACCAGAACTTCCTAAGCTTACAACACCTAAAACAGACTGGAATACCCTTCGTAAGTTTTTACTGACAATAACTTCAATCTTAAATTAAAACACGCGGATAATATTGCAGTAAACAATCTCACCTGCGTAATTTAAGAAGCTGTTTAATAATCTATACCTGTCACTGAACAAAACTCAAGTTTTTTAGCTAAGATTCCTCTCTATATTTGTAAAGTGATAGCAAAAAAAGAAGAAAAGCCAGATACATATGGCAGAGAAGTCGCAATCCTGTGGATAGTACTACGTATAATAGATTAACAAGGCAACTTAAGTCAGAACTGAACGATATCAAAAATGCATCATTTGAATCTTACATTACAATCTTATTTAAAGAAGACCATTGCATCTGGCAAGCTATAAAAAAAATTTTGAACGACCAGACACGCTCATTCTCAATAAGAAAACCAGATAGTAACTGGGGTAAAACTGAGGATGAAAAAGCAACTGCATTTGCCGAATACCTCTCCAAACCTCATCTGCAAATGGCCATCATGAAGAACAAAAAATAATCAACTTCCTAGACATTCCTTGCTAGATGGATTTACTTGTACAGTCTTTTTCACCAACAAAAATAAAACAGGAAATATTCAACTGCAATAGTTATATACAAAGCCCCAGAATTTACCACATACAATGCCATATAAAGACATCTATTTTCCAACAATATAAAAATTCTGCCGGATAATAATAATCCTAAAATCCGGAAAACCTCCACATGAAGAAGAATCTTATAGGCCCATTAGCTTATTCCGTTCTATTTCTAAGACATTCGAACGATTCCTTTTTAAGAGGCTCAGGAACTCTGTCGATATAAACGAACTTATACCAATCCATTAGTTTGGTTTCGGAGCACAACACTCCACTATTCAGCAAAATCACAGCATTATCAGCGAGATACTTATGAAACTAGAAGAAATGAAACTGTACACAGCAGGCTTTCTCGACATCAAACAGACATAAGGAGCTCTTATATAAACAGAAAGCTACCCTCTAATACCTATTATTAAAATCCTGCCTGTCCTACCGTTATTTCCAAACAAATTGTAACACTGAGACATTCACTCTTTACCCCATCCAGTTAGTTGTGCCGTAAAGTAGTACGCTGGGACCCTTCCTCTACCTGGTCTTCACTGCTAATATCCTAATCACGAATAACACAAACATTTTTACTTTTGCGAATGACACTGCTTTAATATTCGACGATGATAACCTAAATGTAGTGTCAGATAATTTCCAACAATACCTTAATCTCCTTGAAAACTGGTTTAATAAGTGGAAAATATCGCTAAACCAATCTAAATAAGCCCATAGTACCTTTACTAATCGAAGACTGGAGTACCTAGAAGTAACAATCTACAACATACGCTTCGCCGTAAAAAGTAAAACTAAATATCTTGGTCCAACTCTTGACCAGATATTTACATTGAAAGCTCATATCAATAATAATAAAACAGAAATAAACCACAAAATGCGACAAATGAATTGGATAATAAATCGCAAATCTAAGCGAACGCGCGATAACAAAATTTTACTATACAAATGCATCATCAAGCCCACCTGGAACTACGGTATACAGCTCCGGGGCTGTACTAAGTCATCCAATACTAAAATTAAACAAATATTACAATTTAAAATACTAGGGGTGATCTTCGACACCCCCTGTTACGTCGGTAATAAAACTGTATACCCTTAATTGAAGAAGAAATACGTAGCTCCACTGACAGATACCTAGACAAACACTTTAGACACCCAAACAAAGAGGATAGTTCCTTATCCATACGAAGAAGACTAAAAAGAAAGATGTCAATAGATTTAGTTTTATAACATTATAATTCAGACAATATAAAAAAATAAGTCTGCAGTCTTAAATAAGACACAAAAGTTATAAGTGAATTCTTGCAAAAAAAATATTGCACAGTGTTTTATTTGAAGTTAATTATTTTAGTTGCAATTTAGTATGAAGCTATTTTTTTAAGTAGTCTTGCGTGTAAACTTAATATAGGACCCAGTGTCATATGAACCAAATTTTCTCTTTTCATGGGCTCCCATAAGTTTTTAATTTTCAAAGACTTTTATTTTTATTTTCTCGTCTTCCGGCATGGCGTATATTTATGCACAAGTGCATAGTTTTCATCAAAAAACCATTCTTGTGTTTGGGGCAGCATATTTGTGCCTAAAATTTGCTACGTTTTCTTGACTATTTATCATTAATTACATCACGATACTTAAGGTCCGTTCAGTTTTTTGCAGCTACCTTCCTCTTGCCTAATCTTGACTTGTCTGGTAAGTTCTAAGAAATCTTATTAAAGGCCCAAAGCGGCAAGAAAATTATCGATCATAAATATAAGTGCACTAATTAAATAAGTACATTCTAACCTTTTGTCAGCCTTCGAGTGGTCTTTTGATAGCTCTTGATCTTCATTTTCTGAACAGTTTCTGTAAGGACCGTTTGTGCTATTTTTTATGTTCAATGCCAAACTGTAAGTGCATCAATTTCACCCAAATTCGTACAATTCTAAATGTGAGGGTAGGGGATTACTTTTGAATGAATACTGAACATTTCATTTGTATTCCTTATAGTTAAAAGGTTGATAAATAAACAAATTCTAAGTAATAATTTATAAGAAAAAATCCACCGTTTTAGTATAAATAGATAAAAATAGCTCAATGAGGTTTGCACAACGATAAGTCTTACGTGTGCCAATTTGGTGACAACAGAAATAATAATAAAGTTCCAGCACAAATAAAAACTGAGATTCATCTATACCTTTTTTTGTTGCCTACTAATATGCACTTATAACTAATTTAATTCTACGTCACTTAGATCCAAGGGTTTCAGCGAGACTTTAACCCGCCTGCGTCAGCTCGTGGACAGAGGAGCACTGCTTAATACCGCGAGGCCACCCCTATCGACAGCTCACAAGAACGTTGTGTTTCTCAACTCAGCTTTGAGACCTTTGGATAAGAATTATCTGGTACCAAACCTAAAAAAAGCTAATTACGCTTCGAAATAAGCGCAGTATCTCTAATCACTATATGATGAGCAACTTCCAATTTGCACAAAAAAGATACATTATCAGATTGTTTTATCAAATATGACTAACGGAATATAATAAAGAGTACCCAAAAGTAATAACATAGATAAAGCGTGGACAAGCAAAAAGGCACTAGAAAAAGCTTTGGTAGTAAAAAACACCATCGAAAATTGGTCAGAACAACAAAGACAGTTAAAGACAAAAATAAGAATTATCATAAATAGCAAGAATAGCAAATAATGTTCATGGCAGCTAAAAATGGCTTTTAATACTATGGGACATTTAAAAAACGAAGAAATATGAATATAATACCTTATAGACAGTGCCTAAACTAATAAAAAAAACTATGGTCTTCTGAAGAACTAGTAGATAGAGACTTCTTCTTCTTCTTCTTCTTCAGCCTTCTGCCATCCACTCCCGAATGTAGGCCTCACCCATTTCTCTCCATCTGTGTCGGTCACTGGTTTGTTTTGTCCAGTTCCTACCAGCTATCTTCCGAATGTCATCCACCCATCGTTTCTGAGGTCGACCTTTTTTTCGCTTAGTTTCACGGCAGCGCCATAATAGTGCTTTCGTTGTCCATCTCTCATCCACCTGTCTCGCGATATGTCCGGTCCATCTCCATTTGAGGCTTGCTATGCGTTCTATGGCGTCAGTTGTTTTGGTTCTTCGTCGGATTTCTTCATTTCGGATTTTATCTCTTAATGATATCCCCAGCATAGCACGCTCCATAGCTCTCTGCAGCACTCTCAATCTATTTGCATTCCGTTTTGTAAGAGCCATCGTTTCCATACCGTATGTAGTCACTGGCAGGATACAAGTATCGTAAACTTTACGTTTGAGATTGATCGGTACATCTGGATCCCAAAGATATAGCACTATTGACCATCTACAGACTCTACGCACTATCATAGAGAGTATAAGTACGGTTCATATATTAGAATCAATGAATAACGCAAGAATCGATAGTAGACATACTATTATAATAAAAGACATCTACGAAAAGGCAACAATGCATGTGAAAATAAATCAAGACCTTAAAACGTACAAAATAAACATCAGGAGAGGGGTACGACAGGGGGACGTTATCTCCCCAAAACTTTTCACGCTAGTTTTAGAAGATGTTTTTCCTCAGTCACCTATGCTTTGCTGATGATGTGGTGATTATGTCTGAAGACCCAGAGGAACTAAAAACCATGATGCACGAACTCAAACAAGCAGCAGCAAAATCAGGCCTGAAGATAAATTCTGCTAAGACTAAAATCATGAGCCAATACAATATGCAAATTACAGTAGACGGCCAAGCGCTGGAGAACGTGACAGAATATATATACTTAGGACATATCATCAAATTAGGAAAAGAAAACCAAGGTACTGAAATTATAAGACGAATATCTCTGACATGGGCCGTCTTTGGCCAATTGTCATATATCCTAAGATATAGACTAAGGATAAGAAAATGCAGAAAAGTTTATAGACCGACTAAAAATTGAATAGAGCCGCAAAGAGCTGCAACAAAACAGAAGTAATGGCTTTGTGTGACAAAGATTATTCTAAATGGAGAAACATTAGAGTAAGTTACAAGGTTTCAGCTTTATATATGGTAGCAAATGCTGGTCACTACTAAAGACTGTGACAGCAGAAATGAGGTTTTTAAGATCAAGTATTGAATACAACAGAAAAAATACAAGAAAAGAACTCAACATATTTAATACTATGGACAAAATTAAAGAGTATAGACAACAATAGAAAAATCACCTGCAACAAACGAAGAATCAAACTTATCTAAGATCTACTACCAATGTATAGCAAAAGAAATACAAAACATAACAAGTCCAAGAAAAAAATGGAAGATGCAAACAATCATTTTCTAAGCATCTCGGAAGAAAAAAAAAAACGATATACTAGAATATGGAAAACGAAACTCTGGGATGCGTTTTATGTGAAAGTTACAATACTTTTAAGTGACATTTTTACTTACACGTGAAAAACCATAAATCCCCATATAATGTTCAGAATTGCTTTCTTAATTTGGTTGGATAGTTAGTATATCGGGGACGATAAATTATGAAATATATCAATCAATAGATACAACTGAAAAATATAATTTTCAAGTTAGTAACAATACATATTTCAAAAGTTGTGATGCCCTTTTAGGTTGCCGCCATACCTCTGTGGTCAACATCATTGCTCCTCTGTCTGTAAGACGGCGTAGGCGAGTTCGAGTCTCACTCAACGCATGTAATGTCCTAGTATTAAGTTGTTAAAGTGCGTGTTGGTAGGCACAATAAGCCATAGAGCTGTAGTGTTAACTGTGTACAACACAATAATAAATCATAATAAACCATGTGATGCTCTTATATGCCGTCTTGATTATTAAAAAGAATAGTTTACAAGAGAATAATCTCATGTGATATCTGATAAAGTGAATAGTAGGCAAGTATGGCAGAGAATTTTAGTTTTTAGTTTCACCATGCCATCTGTCACCAAATACATTTTTTTGCCCAAAAATTATATCTAAAATTGGTTTTAGTTTTATATAAACTTTTCGGTGGCAAAAAAGGCATTAAAATTCCAAATATTTCATTGTATAAAATATTTTTATATATTTATTAAAGCTAACATACAATAATAAACTTCTTAATATCTAAAAATTGTAAATGTAATTAATATGTAAATGGGCAGTCAGACTGACTGATACGGATCTGCCATGTCTCCCTTCACTTTAGCAGACAACTTAATCACGGCCGGAAATCAATGGGATATTAATATAGCAGTATCCTAGGTTACTGCCCTTTCGTTTTCATTCTAGAGCAGCCTATATTCTGCTGCTGCTAATCGATGTAAGTAGAATGAGGTTAATTGCAAGGTTGCCATTTGTAAATAGAGCGAGCTCAATTTCAATACTGTTAATTAATATCCGGCGGCCAAAATGGCAATTAACAGCCTATCTATTATTACGTAAGTTAGTTCGAACAACAAAATGTTGCGGGTAACTTGCGATAAGTAGATTATATTACTACATCAGTTGATGTTTAATATAAGACACTAACTAAGCGCTCATAAATATGTAGGATCTAAGGTCAAATAATGGAATTTAAGAAAAGATCAGAGATTTTGACATTTACGAGCACACTAACAGTTGACTAACTAAATTATCTTTACATGTAGGCATGTAGTCAAATGTTGTTTATGTAATAGTGTTGACATTACCAAAACAATTCAAATGCAAAAATACACTGTAAAAAATACATTGTTTTGCAGTAAAATAAAAGTCGGTCGCCCAAAAAAACATATGCATGTTAATGTAACTGGATTAAAACAGACGCCAGTAAAAGGTCAAAAATGTAGTGTCGAATATTGTAAAATAAAGTATATATAAAGGATATAGTTCGGCAAAACCTTTGGTTTAATAATAAAAAACATCGTAGTACTGCAACGCAAGGGACGTAATATTTTCATCTTACCAAAAGTGATAACTTACTAGGTGCTGACGTAGCCATAATTTTTTAGAAAAGTGGTCAAAGCTCCGGTTGACTCGCTAATTGATAATGTGATGCCGTTATATACTTGGCAACATTTTTCTTATAGTACTGGTAGATAGTCATTATTAATGATCATTGTTATCTCCAATTACTTTTATTTGGATTTTAAATTAGGACCTGCCGTCTTTTTGCTCCTTCTATATGCGCGCTTTAGTTTTGATTTAAGATAGCTGCGGCCAATTTGGCCGCTGGCGCGGTGAGCCGATATATAAAACAGAGTTCTGATGGTTTAGAAATCGGGCGACCAGCTTTAAATTTTCCGTGTCCGAGGCCGTTTTGACCGAGAGTTCGCCGGCGTGCTTTGTTTGGCAGCAAGAGTTTCCACATCCCGGTGGCTGTTGTTGAAGGTTATTTTTATTGTGGGATTCGATATTTTGCCGGCCAGATTTTTCTCTTCCCGGAGGTCGTTTTGTTGGCCGACTGCATTTCGGGAAAAGACCCGGTTTAATTTCCTCGGTATCTGACCCGGCAAGGAACCAAGAAAAACCTAGTCGCAAACTTCGGACACATCAGCTAGAGAACCCACATCAAGAAAGGCCCCTTAGCGAAGATTCGGGTAACTTGTCCTTTTTTCCACCCACACCCTTTTTCCTCTTCGTTATTCTCTGTCAGCATGGGGAGCCGAGTTCTGCAGCAGAGCGTTCCAAAGGTGAGTTTTCCAGCTTTGGCTTTTATTTTCATTGAAGTTCCTTTGTTTATAATTTTAAAATTATGATACAGTCCACTTTTAGCCGTAACATTATCAATTTTTCATATAGAAGTTTTGACAGCACCAGGTATATTTATTTTCTGCTTCTTACTCTATTGCCACTGTTCTAGTCTATTATGCTCTACCGATAAAATGTCTCACGAGGGCTAGACGTATCCATGGCACCAATTAAATTGTCCTAAAAGAGAAAATCCAACCAATTCACTCCACCAATTAATGATACAGTTAACTATACATTAAAGTAATACAATATCTCACTAACTAGATACTATATAAACCTTCTCTTCTATTCTCAAAATTCGCAACTTAAACCAAATTAAGTCCTTAATCCATAATAGTTATCCATTTCAATGGTTAATTCAAACCATATCCCATAAAATTTAACAATCAACGTTAGATTAAAATACCAAAATCTATTTTCGCATCATTCTTGGCTAGATACAATGCAGGCATATTTTTCGGAAAATAAAAATTTGTAAATCAAAGGTAGAAAAATTTATTTGCGGTATTAAATCAACTGACCTTCAAATATAGAAGGCTACGAAAACTATAACTGGACAGTATAGAATAATTTCTAATCTAACTGGAGGTAATTTGTCATATAGCACGAAGGAAGGAAAAAACATACACAACACATTAAAAAATGTTAAACACATTATATAATTGTCTTATCTCCCTAACTTTCTTTCTAAACTTATAATTCTATCTCCTCCTAGACGCTTCAACCGATTTCCTTGAAACTTGCACACCACATTCACAACTATATTTGCTAATTCGGCGCAAAAAATCAGCCTTCTAACTTTAACCGTTTTTGAATTATTTAAATATTTTGATTATTGTATTGTATAGATGTCACACCTGTGACAGATAAAACATTTTTTTTTAAAAATAGCGCCATCTGTTGGGCGTAAAAGCAAAGCCACAACAACGCGTGGCCGGGTACAGCTATTTTAGAATAAAAACAAATATTCTGTTACTGTTGCCAACATTAATCTAGAGAAAAATTAAAAATTACTGCAAATGAACGTAAAACGTAAAAATTACGGAAATGCATTATGAACGACCGCATAAGCTTTGCATTAATTCAACTTTACGTATTACGTATTTTCTATGGGGGACTTATGCTTACGACCACCATGAATGGGCGTTAAATTGTTCCATGTTTCTGATCCAGAGAAAAAGCCGGTCTAATTAAAAATTTATACGTTCGCACCTTGCAAAAATTTGAGAGAAGGCGGGTGAAAAATTGTCAGTCTAGGACGCCAAAAATATCTTTTGGGGGGCAACTCCTAGTTTCTGATAAAATCCAAGGAAGTGCCAATGAAATTCAGTGATATGTAGAACCTCTAAATATATACGGAGGTGAAAAACAAATACAAGTAGATTTTGAAAGAGACAATAAACAGTACAACCATTACAAAATTTCAAGGGAATTCCAAGCAAATTTATCTTAGTGCCTTTTTGGATATTATAACAGCTTTATAAAAGGTGTAAAGAGAAGATCTCAAGTACTAGTTGCTGCACATGAATGTACCTCAATATTTAGTTGCCACCATTGTTCGTTTTTTAGATAACTAAAAGTTTACAGTGCCTGTTAATGGCAACATATACGTTTAAGTCTCTTAAGGTAACATCTCAAGACCAACATTATTCAATATATATGCATGATGCATTTAAGCTCAACTCTTTGCCATAATTTGTCAACATCAAGAAGTTTCAATAACAATTACTCATCTTCAAGCAACACTCGATGTATCACAATCTATGCAGTGAAGCTCTAAATATTCAAAAGTTCAGATAGAAAATTGTCTAACATAGAACAATTATGTCAAAAAAATTAAATCATTAATATGCTAGGGTTCAACAGTTGTATCCATTGATCAACAGCAATATTTTTCGTTAGCCTGGATACCTATTGCTACTATGCTTACCTAAACTGATCATTATATTTGCCTGTTTGTTGTAGAGTACTATCTCAGTTATCAACTTTTAAACAACCAGAGGCAATTCAAAATAATATTTTCTCTTTAACCATTAACGCATTATGATGTATTTTTTTCTACCGGTAATCCAGTGTAGAGGTACGAGTTCCATGCACACTTCTAAGTTCGCACTAACTTTTTACTAAATCGGGCCACTTTTTGCTATCCTTTGCTGTCCTTATTGCCTCGTTTTAGTTTTCCATGTGATTAATGGCTTGCCTTTTGCTCTTTTCCTTGCACTCCTTATTTTTAGTGTCATTAGGGGTAGTCTTTCCGCATTCATTCTTATGTGTACCAGTAGTGTCAGTTGATGTTCTTCCCGTATTTTGTTTAACTCTTTGACTTGTAATCGATCTGTTAATATGTCATTTATTATTTTATCTTTTACCATATTAATTAACACTCATTTTACATATCGCATCTTCATTAATTGTAATTTCCTTTTTGGTTCTTCTGTTATAGCCTATGTCGTGCACCCATAGAGAAGTGTTAAGACAAATATTGTTTTGAATATTGTTACTTGTGTGTTTCTGGGCCTCCTTCTTGCAAATAAATTTTTTGTTCAGTTCATAATTCAGATTCATAATTCGCACCAACCAATTTACTCCACTATTTTCCATGTCTTTTATCACATCCTCTTTACTTATATGGCCTTCTCCCCATCTTGCATTTGGATGTCATTTTCTGTCCATTAAATTGCTTCGCCATCCTTTCTCAGCAGGTCTTGGAAGTGTTCTTTCCAACATCTTAACCGCTCTTTGGTTTCTGCCAGTGTTATTATTACAAACTATTAATAGATAAAAATTACCCGTTTATCTTCAAATCGACAAAAACTTACTTTATTGTAATGTAAAATAGTCACAGATAGTCTTCCTACAACAACAATAGCACTCACATGAAGAAACCACGACCACAAGACATCATCCCATAGATTATTGATCAGTGGACATCACAACATGTAACCTCTTATTAGGGGATAAATTCCTCTAATGTATTGCCTCTTTTTTTTACTTCCTTAAACATTTAGGATTTTACTTAATAGGATAACTCAGTAAAATCTGAATTATAAGTTACAGCATAACCCAATGAAAAATTAATCGGAGAACATTATCTCTGGTTATCAACGAAAACCAATGACGCTGAAATTCAGCGCCAGCTTTGAAGTTGATTTGTCTGTTTGGAGTTGTTATCGCCTAAACGACGGGGCGACGGCCGAACAGCATTAATCCACGCTTAATGCACCGCCTCTGTAGTCGGATTCGGACTGACAGCGCTTAGCTCGCAGCACAAGTCCGATTAATTGGTTCAGGTCTGTCGGCTTTTTCGACACTCGCAAAGCGCCGAGAGACGCTGACGTCACACGCATCGCTTCACATCCAATCGAACGCTACTGGATAGCGCTCGGCGGTACAATAGCGGCTGGCGGTTTTATTTGGTTGCACTCGACTTCCTGAATTCGAGCGACTTGGCTGTCTGATGCGGCAGCAGTAAACCTATGCATGTGACGCGGAATTGAATGCGCTAGGCAATTGAACCAATCGGCTGCAAACCTGCAGCAAGAGGTTGTGCATACGGGCGACGCCGGTGATTCCCCGGGGACGAACAGAGGTGACTGTTGTCTTCTCAGTGAGTTGTTCCGCTACAAAAACTATTCGATGGCAGAATGCTTTTTAATGTGCTGTCGAGTAAAATGTTGTGAATAACCGAGAGCACGATCCTGTGCAATTACAAGTAAAATCCAATTCACTCTCAACGAGGGTTCGAAATAAATTAGACTAATCTTTCAGTTCTCTAAACACTAACATTATTAGAAGACCCCAGACAGACACGTAAACGTAGAGATATAAAAACATTTTAAAAACGACCAGTAATAGTAAATTGTTTTAATGATGAAGAACTGACTTATAGATACACAGAGAGAGAAAGAGAGCATGTATTGATTGCATGACACTATCTCTAGGAATGTAATAAAAGAAAAATGACATAAGCCATTTTAATTACAAAATATTAAATTTAAAGTGACAAACAATCGCAACTGTTAAATTATTATGATTGTAATAGTAAAGCTCTACATTCCGCCAAAGAGTGTGGCCTAAATAATGGAATGGTCAAAGCTTCCATATATTTGCCTCCACTGTCCGATTGTAGTGCATATCTTTAATTTGAGATGATCGGGCAAGCATATACTCCTTGCTCGAGTTGAGGCATCTATAATCTAGAATTTAACCCAAGTTCGTTTTCACTCGTGCACGAACTGGTTAAAATAGACTACTCCAAAAAAGATAAGTTTCTGATTAAAATTTAAAATACCTCAAAAAAAATAGAAGTTAAAGAGAATATACATTAAACGAAACATTTTATGCTAATACTAATAAATGCCCTCGTTACAAAAATTGCAAAAATAAAAAGTGTAAAGCACTTCTAGAGAAATTGGACATTCTACATAAAAAATCATCTCATTCAAGGGTAGAAATATATCTAAAACAATAAGTAACCAATATCTCCTACAAGAATCCCTCAGCTAGTAAAAATAAAATAACTAGCATTTTTTGTAATGCCATATAACGAAAGTAAATAAACATACGTGACGTAAAAAAACATACCCACAGGTGGCACTAACCTACCCAAAGCCTAGTCAGTGAAATACCAAATATACATATAATTAGACGTCTTGCCTAAAGTACGTATATATGGTAAAAACAATTGACTTATAAATTAGGCAAACTCCACTAGCTCATAGGACGCAATTCAAAGCTCACATTGGAAAGCATATTACTTGTTTATAAATCAATCCTAAAACCAGTATGGTCGTACGGCGTTCAACTTTGAGGAGCACCAAGTACTTCAAATGTAGATCGTTCGTAGATTGCAAATGAAAGTTTTTCGAATAATAATTAATGTTCCTTACTATGTCTACAACTCGAATATTCAAAGAGAACTAAACCTTAAATTTTCCAAAGAATAAATTAGTTCCACCAGTTCTTAAAAGACTTGAACACCACAGAAAATCAACCCGCTAGACCTCTCATTTAGGTTCGATAACCAAACTTGAAATTGATAGTGTCAGTATCAGTGCTTGTGAAATCATCTAGTTATGTAAGTGCTCTCAGATTAGTATAATTCACGGAAAAAACTTACAATTTAAACTAAGATCCATTGCCAAAGGACGCCCAACACACGTCATATACTATTATTATTAAACTATTTACTCAATGTTCTAATTAGCACACATTGTAATGTTACTTGTAAATTTAAAGAAATAAAAGGGATAGATAGACAAAAGATTGATATGTTAGAAATGCAAATAGGTAAAGATACGAAGATTCAGTAGTCAAAGAGGAAGAGGACTACAACACCTTACCACGTATCTAATATGAGAAAATCATGTAATAAGTAAACTAGATTTTATAAGAAAAAATATCACAAGTCCAAGAAAGTGAATATTTAATGATGGCACAATATTAAAACATTTAAATGAATGTTTATCTTTCCACCCAGATTCATCAGTGTCAGTAGTTAGAGTCGAAGTGTCCCGCAAGATGGGTTCCACGCTTCATTAACACTGAACTACAGGCTACGCGACTCGACATCTTTAAGAGACTCTTTGCTCTTTACTAAAGGAGAAGAGACAAATTTTCGCATTATGATACTGACATGTGATAAGACCCCCAAATACATATAGAAAGTATGGAGTAGAAAACAAAGGACAAATGTGCACTGACCAAAGCTGCCTGTAGAGAAAATCTTTGTAATCAGATTTTGGAGTCACAAAAGTATAATTTCATTTATTTTTAAACAAAATAAACGCAAGAAATGCTTAATGCTGCTGTAATCTAAGAGTGAAGGTAAAATCCGTCCAAAAAGATGCGATGTTCTAATCAAATGTGTGCTATTCTTCAAGATGACACCTGCTTCCACACAGTTGTTGTAACTGGAGAAGAAATAAAGCAAACTACACTAGACCACCCTCCTTACCGCCCTAATTTAAATCCTTGAGACTAAAATTATATGAGGACAGAGGTTTGCAATCAAGAATCAAGTAGAGAAATTCTTGCGCAAATAGTTCTGGGACATATTCAGAATTCTATTTTGCCTTGTTACCTTATTTAACGAAATATTATATTTACTAACTTGGAAAATTGTTTTAATAATCCACGTTTGCTGTAATAAAATTCTGTTACAATTTCAAATAAATTATGTAAGATATCATTTTATAGAGTAGTAGAAATACTCTCTGCTATTCCTGTAGAGAAAGGAAAATGAGCACTTCTAGCGCAATCTAGAAAAAAATCTTAGTGGGGACAGATTTAAAGGAATTATGGATTATAATGAAAGTGATGAATGTCTGTAATCAATCAGAAACTCTTCTAGTAAAATAAGTCATTCTTAACCATTATTGCTGATTTTGTGAAGTACGATAACAAATCCACATGCAAAGTATGAGGTATTTGCGGACAACTGCCCTAAACCCACTTCCCCGGCCGACTTTGTTAATTTCGTTTTCTTCATCCGGAAATCCAGCCGCAATTCCTTAATCAATTTGCGAGGCTTCGGCGCGGCAAGGACTAATGCCGGGATCATTTGCCCAACCCCGCGTTCGCTTTCCAGCCCAGATTTTCGCCCTTCCCGGCCCGAGGCCAGAACAGCGGGCTTTGGGACTGGGTTTAACCGGGCGATCCCATTTACACGGCAGGGCCGCGAAAGCTGAGCCAAAGCTCCGGTCGGGTATTGGGTGGCGCGGCGCCACATTCATCTCGCGGTGTCCGAGGGGAAGATTAGAGTGACACCATGCAGCGGAACGCGCGCTGGAACGTATTGTTTTGCGGAGTCAAAGGAGAGCGGGCGAGGCGTCTGCACTTCCAGATTTCTGGATGCCTTCTCGCCGAACAAAGCTCCTGTCTCATTTATTCTTCGCGCAGCAGCACGTCGCCGCTGCATCGCAGATGAGGGCGTGGGGCGAATTTGAAGAGCGAGCCGGGTTCTTTTCATTAGCGAACTGTCTTCTGCAGAATTTGTTTAAAAAGCTTTTAATAATAAAAACCCTACTTCATGACAACAAATGTTTGTGAGCTTGAAGGAACCTGATTATTAAGTGCATTTGCTATTCGGGAATGCATTCGGTTAATCAAGAGAAACCCAAAGTTTCCTTCATACACTGTATGTAACGTTAAAGTATCAAAAAAGAAGAAGACGCCAGATTCTTTTTATTATTTTCAACTCCCAATTTAGAATCTACTCAATAAAAGAACAATAAGTAAATGATGCGCCAGAGTTAGTAATTGACACTATCCACCGACAAGTTTCCAGGAGTCACTTAGTGAAGTCTTCCGGTCAAAGTTTATTTAATCTTTTCACCACATGCTGAAATGGTTGGTATGATTTAAAGGTGTTTTGCTTTTAACAGCAGAGATCTTTATGACTTCAGTAAGGAAGAAAATTTTAAGGTCGAAGTGAAGGTTTGATCTCTCGCGTATCAGGGAACATTGGCAAGAATACGAAGGGTTTTCGATTGATAGAGATGAAAAATTTTGGTCTTAGATGACTTGCTGCAGCCCCAAAGTTCGATCAGAAACTTATAGAGCAAAAGCTTGCTTTCTAGGACCAGTTGGAAGTGACGTCCAATAGCCTGGTATATTTTTAGTCTTCAGATTTAATTTCTGTCTTTTGGGTTTTATATGGGCTTTCCAAATAAGTCGTTGGTCTCGATAAAGTCCTAAATATTTCAGCTCAGCTTTTATTGGTATGGATTGATCATTCATAGTGACATGAGAATAGGTAGAGTGTTTAGTAGCAAAGATAATTTGAGATAATTTATTGCGGTTTATTTTAATCCGCCATTTATCAAGCCAGCTTTGCAGGAGGTTTAGATGAGGATAAAGCTTTTCAATCCGCAATGTCATACCTTGTCGAAGGCTCACTGTATATTCAACAAAACGAAGACACACTTTTTTCCCCTCAATATTATCTTTAATGAAGTTGACTAATCTATAATAACGCCAGATGGTTGAATGTCTTTCGCAAAAGTCAAACTGTGTGGAAATGAGTTATTCTAAAGGTGATATTTCGAGTAGAGGTAGTAGGCTTATTGGTTGATAAGAAGTGGGTTCCTGCAGAGGTTTTTCTGGCTTAGCGATCATGGTTATCAGTACAGAATTCTGTTAAGTAGAGAAGTGGGAGATGGCAAGCATACGGTTATAGATTGTTGTAATGGGCACTATTGCTTTTTTGGGGAAATAATAACCAGAGAATTTAAATGAATTGGTTACTTTTATGACTATGTATTTACGTAGGTGAAATTGTCCTTAGGGGTAGGGATAACTGCCCAAAGGTGTGTCAAAATTAATATTATGGTTGATAATGGAGTGAAGACTTGTTCGAGATGGTCTCCAAAGGTATTGGCTTTTGTTTCATTAGATTGAACCTACCTTCATCTGATTTTCTCAGAGGTGGCATTGGGGTTACTTTCCAGATAGTATGGTTTTGGGGCGATATATTGGAAATGTTATAACTAAATATTGAATTCCTGTTTTCTTAAATTGTTGGGAGAAATTTAAATATGAACAGTAGTTGATAGGAAAACCTCTAGTGTCGCTTGCTTCTTAACTGTGGCAGTCAAAAAAGCTCTCCAATATCGTTTCAGTCGAAAACGGTGCAATTTTGCAGGGATTGGGAAAAATACCTTCTGCATTAAAAGGCAATTGTTCTTATCGTATGAACAATTTGGAGAAAAATATCGTTGTTAGAAAAATACGTAAAGTCTGCACAACCAGGTTCAAGTAAGACAAGCTTCTTTCTTTTGGATTAGCAATTCACCGATGAACAGATGGCAAAGTGCGTTTCATGGTATCACGATACACACAATTTGTTTGAAAATGGAACATCTCACTTAAGCGCTAATCCTTTACCTGTATGGGCTGACGAGTGTGCTCTATATATAAAAATAATGCAGAAATGCATAAAGGTGCAAACATACCTTAAAGGACTGTACCCATTAAAGAAGTATTGTAAAAATTTTCTAATATCCTCTGTGTTTAAGTTTCGAAAAGTTCCGGATTGTCACTACCAAGTATAACATTTTTAATTAACTGTAAGAAGCACTCATACGCAATAGTTCGTGCATAAAATCAGAAGCAACACAGTAGCTGTAAATATAGATTACTATCCTCCACTTCTTCGGTAAGTACCCAAAAGTTTTGTGTCATAGCCGCCCGAACTCTCAAACAAATAAAGTTCTATCGCAAAGCTCCAATATAAGTTTGAGTTATTGTTTTTATAGGTTGCTTTTAAGACATTAATATATTATTCCCCAACTTTTACGCCAAGGAAAGTTAATTTTAGAAATCTAGGAAAGTTTAACAAATATTTACACGAGCTTTCGATTTGCCGTTATTAAAGTAAGTTGGAGTAACTTTGTAATTTATTTTTTGGACGAGTTTGGTTAAGCGCTAAAATATTTTTAGCAGTCTTACAGAATGATAAATAATTTTGGAAATGTGCCAGAGCTTAATTCGATTTTGCTACAAAGCACGAGTAATATGTTAGAAGTTATCGAAGAGAGTGTATCTTATGCTATCGAGGTAAATTAATGTTACCTGTCAGTATATATTAAGAAAGTATTAATCATGTTATAGATGACCAATTTTATAAAAAAAAACACGTAAAGAATTTTTCTATGAATTACAATCAGAAAGTAAAAATCGTTTAGTTTTACTCTAATGCTGTAAACTTTGTTTAAATCGGTTTTATGATTTTAAATAATAGAAATTTTTATTTTAATGTACTTACTCGTATATTCACATTAAGTAGCTTAGGTGTAGATGGCATGTGTTCTTACCTGAAACAAAAAATTGTTTTAAAAGAATAAGTGCACACCTATAGACGAAATATTTATTCGTATATTAGTCATTCGGACAGCTGAAACTGCTGAATATTTGAAAATAGTATTCAAACTATTCGAATTTTCAAAAGTATTGTTCAAATTATTCAGTTCTTAATCTTCAATTTGAATATTTAAATAATTGAAGCGTTTAAATTATTACCACTATTTTTAATCATGACCTATTGAAATATTCGAATTATTCGAATACGAGTACGGGTTTCAGTGATTGCCTTATGATTGTGGACGAATGTAATTTATAACTGTAGGTTTTAAAGTGGTGATTTACAAATATATATAATCGACGTGCGAAACGTATATTTTAATGTGCGCGGTAGCGTGGCAGGCAAGCCAAAAATAGCTAGCGACAAAATTTCAATGAGCAGACGTGCACCTGGCTAGAGCTTGCCGCCTTCTCGCCTGGTGTGGGTCGGTGTTCCTCTTGCAATAGCTGAATGCTAACTGCCTGCTTTTGTCGTTCGTAAACCGGTCGCAGATAAGGGTTGGAATTTATCCGTCTTGGAGGCAATCAAGGAAAACATTTCCTATAATTTGGTAGGTAAAAGAAACCAAATGGCCTATTATTTTGGCACGGGCTAATTGCGGTCTGCACCGACCAACCCCAAAGCCATTAAAAATATAACCGTTATAGGAAATATTTTTCGAGTATTCGCTCTGTTGCATATCTATTGCTTTAAATTGCATTACAATACTTAATTATCTCTAAATCTTTCTCTGTAGTTGTTACCTCTACATTTGAATAATGTTAAAATTTCAAAAAAATCTTTAAGTATTTCTCTCTTGGTTTATGGCTATGTCAATATATCTATGTCACTTTTTGCCACTTTTATTTATGATACTGTCCAGCATTTGCTTTGAAAGTAAATTATTATTTTATTTAATCTAAACAAATATAAAGATAATTACTAAACTAAAAGAGAATGTGGAACACTAGATGAAATAGTAAGATCATCAGATGGAGACCTTGGTCAGAGAAAACAAAAAGAAGGAGGTCGATAAGGCGATGGTATGGCGGCATTAAGAAAATGGCAGTATGGATAGAAGTGGTGTAGAACAGGAAGAAATGGCTGAGCAAGAGAGAGGCCTAACGATGATGAACCATATATATTTCGTATGTATTACAAAATTACAAACGATGTTGACTATTTGACAGTGAAAAGTAAAAAATAAAAAATATTATTATTCAGCTGACAACTTCTAACTTGGTATGAAGATTGACCAGTACACATCGTGACGCTCTTGGAGTCGATGTCATTTCATTGGAAATATTGCGTTTTAATTAAGCCAAAAATCCCAGGCCGTGCATACCTGGTTTAAGGTATATTCATGGGAAACAGCCAAGAGGAGTTAAATTAGTTAATGTTGTTAATGATATTGACATGTCTTGTTTGGCATTCTGCACGTTGTGTTCTGCGATGTGTAGTAACGATTAAATCATTGTTGTGGTAATATCTTTTGATCACATTTATAACTTCGGAGTAACACGGAGTCATTTACGCTGTAACGTACTACCCTCCCCCATCTCCCCACTTCATCCAATCTTCACGTTATAAATCAAATAAAAAAAATGTACATGTAAAGTTCCTATGAATGAATGTACATATTGTAAATGAAGTAAAAATATTTTCAGCAAATTATTTTTAAAGTTTGATTTAATATAATACAGAATAGTTGTAAAACGTGACAATAAAATAACACTATTTACCCTTGACATATAGAGCTTACAGAAAGGCAGCTTGAAGTACTACAAGAATTTGAATTAAGTTAATGATGAATCTCGACCATTTAATGGATACATTGCATATAAAGAAATCACACGTTTAATGTAATTACACCTATAAAAATTGCCTAAAACTTCTCTGAAGGAAAGAAAATACGTTATGGGGTGGAGCAGGAGTGAATTTTGTCATGTCTGCTATTTAATATATACTTACATATCACTTTTAGAGAAGCATTGGATGCAGTAGATGTAGATGTCAACTTGAACGGTATAAAAATTAATAATTTAATATACACAGATGGCACCATTCTAATAACTAGTAGTCTGGAAGAACTCTAACCTCTTGTTTGCAGCCTTACAATAGTTTGTGATGAATACGGCTTAAAGCTCAATACTACGAAGACCAAGTTCATGATCACTAGTCAAACACCAGTAAATGCTCAGATGCTAACAGCGTATGGCATACCCTTTGAGAAGACAACTAAAATAACATATGTGGAATATCAAACTGGGACATGACTAATGAGATAAAGGTACGTATAGCAAAATCATACTCTGTGGAAGAAATATTACTTGAAGCCTTTGAGATGTGGGTGTATCGGAGAATACTTCGGGCGAGCTGGATTCATAGAGTCAGTAACACGAACATATTACACAAGGTAAATAAAGAGATCGAGATAGTTAAAACGATAACATTTCGGAAATGTGAGGGAAAACTCTGCATCGTGACATGAAAGGTAAGATAATTGGAAAAAGAGACACAGTCCGAAGACAAGACGAAGAAAATCTAAAAAAGCACAAATCTAAAAAAGTAGAAATAAAACCGTGCCAGGTCAAGTAAGTAAGAAAGATGAGGCAAAAGCTCCACTTAAACTGCAATTGTTTTTACCGAGTTACCAAAGATATGTACGGTCTAGCATTGTTTTGGTGACATATAACACTATAAAGATTTCTCGCTTTAAATGGTTCAATCCGAAATAGTTCGCTTTTCGTTGCCGTTATCCGTTTTAACAATGAAACACTTTCATTGTGTTTGAATGGAAAATTGCAAATGACGATGAGTTTATTGAATTTTTACATGAGACATGTAACTAACTCTATAAAAATAACATAAATTTTTAGGTAATCATTTCTGAGACTTCTAGTATCTTATCAATATCTTGATTTGGTCATTATCAGCGGACAATACCTCACATGAGCATTCACTACTTGATAGGTCGTTCTATCAGAACAACATTTTGTGTATTCTTTTTGGCATATGTCTTTACTTAAGGTATCTTCGCCGTACATAACTTGCTTTTCACTTTTCCCTCGGAAAAATAGAAAGACAGAAAGCACCAAAAATGTAAATATTTACGAAATTTTGAGTTATATCTAAAAAACCAAAAACGTCATCGCTTTGCTTCGGTCATGATTTGGCAAGGAAGTCGCTTATGTGAAACAATAAAACTATATTTTTATGACAAAGTAATAAAAACTTGCGACAAAATGTGCTAGAAGGTATTTTAAGATGTTAAGTAAAATAATGGAACAAGATAATCAACTGTTGCCCAAAAATCACTCAAAAAGACTGGCTTTCAGCAAGTTGCAATCTCAATCTGTTGGTTTGTTTAGAAGGCGTAATTTACTCATAAAGACACCAAAATATTGAACCGTTTAAATTTTCGTTAGATAAAGCCACCAAAATTTTCTAGTACAACTGGAAGAACTAGAGGTACAAAAGTAAAATGTAAGTTGAGAAGCTTATAGAAAATGGTTAATTACAGATAAAAGCTAACAACATAAACGCACTGTTGTTTTGTGTGTCCTAGCAGACAAAGACTAAATAGAGTAAATACGGTCATTCAAACAAAGAATAGACATTTTAGATATTTTCCTTAATTCGTGGTTCATAGTTGTCTTTAGCATGTAACTATAAAATGACACAGCACATATAAAAATATATAGTTATGCTTGATACAAAAGCCAAAATTCTATGTGCAAGTTTTTTCCTGGACTCCTCCTTTAGTGACGTTTGCTTGACAAGTTCGAGGGTAGATTTAGTGATATTATAATAATGTCAGTTTTTTACACACAGATAAATATAGCAGGTAATTAATTTCGTCATTTTATAACTGGGTAAATGTTTCACATTTTTTCTGGATTTTGGCAACCAAGTAAAGTGATCTCAACAAGAGATATTCGAGTACTTTTTCTTTTAGAGTGTAACAAAGAATTAAAAGAACCGACCGCAGCAAGACAAATTAATCGTCTTGGGTGATAATACCTACGATGACGGAATGATATAACTTAACAAAAGTTTGGGAAAAGAAATTTTGAAGATCGATTAGGAAAACTGAACGAAATCCGTCTATTTCTACTCAACTCTTGCGGGGAGTGTCAAACGTAAAACCCTGTCGGGGGATTTTGTGTGTATGAATTGTCAGAATCCAGTACAATACACAGGCTAGAAGTCGTCTATTTCTTGCTAGCCAGGCATAGCACGAAATTGTTTTTGATCCACAATGGGGTGGACTACAAGGAAAAGGGTCGTCATTCCATAAAGAGAGTTTAGTGAATCCACTATTTCTCATTGTAAGCTAGTGAAATAACAACAGAGTCTTATTGCAGAAAGACGGGCATCTTTTTTTAAAAATCAATCTCTGGTCACTAAAAATGGGCTGATAGCACGAATGAAGTTGGGTTGTGTCCACTTTATTCACCTGATCTTTCATCATTATACTAACACTAAGCGAAAAGATAATAAAAAGAGCAATTAGAGTTACGCTCACAAACAAAACTACTGATTGGGAGAGCTTTCAGATTGACCTTCAGAGCAACATTAACCTGAACATCAGTCTAAGAACAACTGACCAGCTAGAAGAAGAAGCTGAAAAATTTACCAGCCTTATCCAAACAACGGCATACAACACCAAAGAGATTATACATATAACCAAAGGTGTAAATTATCCAGCTGAGATCAGAGAATTGGTCAAAGAAAAACGAAGAGCTAGAAGAAGATGGCAACAGTCAAGGGATCCCGCAGATAAAACCATACTTAAAACAAGACTCAGCAACTCAGAAGAGAAATCCAAAACTTAAAGAAGAATCTATAGGCACCTATCTACAAGAGTTGACAGCATATAAAGAAACTGACTACTCGCTGTGGAAGGCAACCAAAAACATTAAAAGACCTGCGACCTTTACTCCTCCGATTACAAACAATAATGGACCATGGGCTAGAGACAATAAGCAAAAAGCAGAGTTATTTGCAGAATACTTGGCTGAGATATTTACTCCTAATCCAGGGCAAGTAAATCAAGACATCACTAATATTAAAAATCAAAGAACTGAAAATATCACACCGGTTACTCCAAAAGAAGTAGCAGATGAGATAAAAACTAACCTGAACCCAAAGAAAGCTCCAGGATACGACCCCATAACTGGAGAAATTTTAAAGCACCTGCCCAGAAAGGGTATAGTTATGTTGACCTACCTATTCAACGCAGCTTTTAGATTAAAACATGTACCTGAGTGCTGGAAAGTTGCATAAGTAATTATGTTACCAAAACCAGGAAAGCAACCTAATGATGTCAAATCATATAGACCAATCTCCCTCCTGTCCGTAGTCTCAAAACTCTTTGAGAAGCTACTGCTCAAGAGGTTGAGGCCAATAATAGAAAATAATAACCTAATCCTAGATTACCAATTTGGATTCAGGCAAAAGCACTCTACAATAGACCAAGTACATAGAATAACTGACGTCATTGAACGTGCGCTAGAAGAAAAGCAAGTCTGTTCGGCAATCTTCTTAGATGTGGCACAAGCCTTCGATAAGGTATGGTACGAAGGACTAATACACAAATTAAACAAAATGTTACCAAAACAACATGCTGACATATTAGCATCGTACATATCAGAGAGACTATTCACAATCAAACAAGAGGACGTATACTCTGACCTAAAGGAGATCAAAGCAGGGATGCCACAAGGCAGTGTGCTTGGGCCCATTCTATACCTACTGTATACCAGAGACTTGCCAGTGTTAGAAGAAGCAGTCATTGCTATATTTGCTGATGACACTGTTCTTCTCGCAGTGGATCAAGACCAGGAAAGATCAGTTAGTAAGCGCCAGACAGCAAGCAATGCGATAGTTGATTGGACCAGGCAATGGAGGACCAAACTTAACGAGCTTAAATCTGTACAGGTAAACTACACTAACAAGAAAATAGCCGACCCACATCTGCTAGATATTAATGGAACAATTATACCATATTCGACTAATGCGAAATACTTCGGCATGAATCTGGACGTCAAACTTAGATGGAGGAGCATGTAAATAAGAAAAGAACTGAACTAAACTTAAAATACAAACAGCATTATTGGTTGATAGGAAGAAACTCAAAACTTTCAATCTCCAACAAAGTACTAATCTACAACCACATTATAAAACCAGTGTGGTTATATGGTATTCAGCTCTGGGGCTGCTCTAGTGACTCCAACATAAAGAGCATACAAACATTTCAGAACAAAGTGTTGCGTAACGTAGTAGACGCTCCTTGGTATGTACGCAACTCAGATATCCACAGAGATCTCCGGATTCCAACCGTCAAGGAAGAGATTAAAAGGTTTGCTAGAAAGCATGAAGCCAGGCTTCACCTACATGTCAACGCAGAGGCTCTTCAGCTGCTGGACAACCAACACCAAGTCCGAAGATTGAAGAGCAAAAAACCTGCTGATCTTGTGTAATGTGTTGTGTACAAAAGCAGAGCACAGTGCGCGAGTGAAGTGTAAATAGTCTAAAAGAAACCTAGAAGACACCATTGGATAGACTCTAGTCGTTAAGTATATAGTTTAAGATTTATTAGAGTAAAACTAATGGTTACTCTCTAAAGACTAGTATTAATTACAGGCACAAAAGTGCTATTAAAAAATATTTTTGTCTACAATCGTATATTGTTCATTATGCGCAACTAATTTATTATGTTGTTTACAGAGGATTGCAAGTGCGCATAACACGACCTGTCAACTTTTACTCAATACATATTAAAAGAATTTTGGATTTATCTTAACAACTTTCAATATATTTCAGTCTTGTTAGAGTATAGAATATGATGTCGTAATACTTTGAAGACTGCTAACTATGTCTGCAATAACTGATATAAATCCCAAAGTGGATTGTGCTTCAAAATTTTAGAAGGCAAAAACATTCAAGCAATCTGCTAACAAGATCCGGCTTATACTTGAAATTTGTAGTCATGTAAAATTATTTTTTGTCGTTTATCTTTACACTGTAAACTTCACACAAATAGCATACACATCCTCTGGACGGCAACTAAATTCATTCTAATGCACAGAAGTTAAATATTTCAGTTTTGATTGTCTAACTATTCTTGAACAGATAAGCAATTATTCTTTCTCTCTACACACAAAAAAAATTGAAAACTAACATATTAATATTAGTATAACGTAAATTATGAATAATATGAGCATATTTTGCAAATTATGATAGAAAAGGCCGCAATAGTTTCAAAAATTATCGTTATCACTTTTTCATGTAAGGTGTAAAGCGTGGGCTATTATTAAAAACTGATTATTAATGTGAATCAATTAAACATAAGGTCAGTCTAGTTGTAATCCGTTGTAATTATCTGAAAATGTTACAATTTTGTAATTAAGGTGATAACTGTTTTTTAATATGCGTTTTGCACTTTATAAATACTGTAAAATGGTTTAAGAATCCATAATACTTATTATATATTATATATCAATACATCAAATATATGACAAATATGAGGGCACAAAACTACATTATTCGTTAAAGTAAAACAATTTTTGTTAAGATCTATACATGTGTATAGTTCTCTCACTGAGAATGGATGGATGGTGAAATTGATCAATATATTAGCAAGTAATTTCTCTAGCAACAAAGTTATGTTATAGGTAAATAGTAATTTTAAAGAATATACTAGAGATTTGTGCATTAGATAAATTAGATTAGTAACGTAAAGTGTCAGTTTCTGAGAGGACAGCTTGAAGGACGCCATAAAACAATGACATACTAATTATTTATCAAAGACATAACCCGAAAGTACCATGTGCCGCCTTTTAATTGTTCTCCTTAAAAGCGGTAGTTCGTTTTATTGTTTCTATTAGCCATCAAGGTATGATAAGACACTCTCTGTTGACGCTTTTATTTTAAACCGTTAAGTTTGTTGGTCATTTTTGGGGGAATCTTCCTATTGCAGGTTCTTCGGATAATGGGCTAACTATCGCTTTAAGATCGATGAAAAAATTGTCATGATAAAATGTTCAAATTCATGTACAAGGTCAGGTTAAACACAAGCTATGGGGATATCGAAGATCATCTTAAGGGTTTTGGACAGGAAACGCTAAATCGTGTTAAAATTTGATTTGTTAATACAGTCCCACAGTTTGTAAGTAGATTAATTACTTCACATATACGCCTCCTAGATATTAAAGTAAATTAGTCTGTGCTTACTACTTTTAAAGGCTTATAACTCTTTAACCTTCGAGCGCCCGAGGATGACACTTAGTTTTTAGGATTCTACTCTTCAGTCGAATGATACTAGTCTGAAGTCTATACGATGTATGCACCAGAAGTTTAACAATATACAATAATAACTAGTTAAAAAATGGTGACAAAGAACGTAGCGAAAAACCAAAAGTATACGAAGAAGTAGTTGCACTTCCATTAGGAATGACTCAAAAAGCAATTTCATATCTTTTAAAATCGTTGGGAATGATTCAAAAGCAAGAAAATTGGGTTTCATATAAACTGAAATCGAGAAACGTTGAACGCCGATTTTGCACATGTGATATACTGCTTGCCAAGCATAAACAAAAGGGGTTTTTGCATCGCATAATCGCTGGCGATGAAAAATGGACCCACTACGATAACCCAAAGAAGAGGAAATCATGGGGACTACGTGGCCATGCTTCAACATCAACAGCCAAGCTGAATATTCATGAAAAAAACTCATGTTATGTATTTGGTGGGAACAGCTTGGTGTCGTGTATTATGAGTTGCTCAAACCAAACGAAACCATTACTGGGGCTCTTTACCGAACACAACTGATGAGATTGACCCGAGCACTCAAGGAAAAATGCACCCACAACTACTCCAGACACGACAAAATTATTCTCCTGCATGATAATGCTCGTCCACATGTTGCGGCGCCGGTCAAAACCTACTTGGAAACACTCAATTGGGAATTTATACCCTACCCGCCGTATTCACCAGACATTGCCCCTTCCGATTATCACTTCTTCCGATAGATGGCATATGGCCTGTCCGAGCAGCACTTTACATCGTATGAAGATACCAAAAATTGGGTCGATTCATGGATAGCCTCAAGAGATGAAACGTTTTTCAGACGGGGTATCCATATGCTACCAGAAAGATGGGGAAAAGTAGTGGCTAGCGATGAACAATACTTTGAATAAAACATAAGGTTCCGTTCTTTCACAATAAATGCCCAATTTTTAATAAAAAAAAGGGCGGAGACTTATTTGTACTCCCTTTAGATTTTTCCAAAAATAGAATTTTTGCTCTACCTTACCACTGACAACAAACAGCAACAATTATTTGATAAAATAAATGCTTCTTAGTTAAAAAATACACTTTTATTATTATTCCATAAGAACAAAAAAAGTCATCCCAAATAAATAAGTTTACTTGAGGATCTAATGTTTTAAAACATCCCCATAGACAAAAAGTTTATGATAATGTCACTTATTCATTATTAATAATTTTTAAGCACGCGTCGCTTTGGCCCAACCCAGCCAGTATATAACCTTCGCAATAATGTTCCCAATAAATTACCTACCCTTAGAAGGTTTAACTATTTAACGCTACGCAAACTTGGTTACTCCCATATATACTCAGCAAACTACCCCAACAGGCATATCTCACCAAGTTGGGAAGACGAGTTTAATAAATATCGTAATAAAACATTAACGAAGACAAACGTTTCTTGCACCCCAGAAGCGCACATAGAACAGCACCAGTAAATCAGGGGCAAGATGCAAAGTTCGCAGTTTGCGTTTCTAGTAAATGGAAGCAACTATTATTGCCACTTCTAATCTACGCCGCAACAGTCTTATCCTAATTTACGACCGAGGTTAGTAATTCCCTCTTGAACTACAACCTTCCAGGGGGTTTTAACATCAGACGATGTCGTTAAGTTTTAAGTCGTCCAACCCGGACGAATGTAGGTCAAAGCACGGCCCCGGCTACACACGGCGGCGCGCTCCGGCGTAGTTCAGGGTTACCGCCATTAGTGCAAGTGATCAGGATCCGGACTTTTATCCGCGCTTTCCTTCCGCCTGCAAATCGCGGCGGCGATCGGTTCGGCCCGATCGGGTTAATTGCGCGGTAACAATCGCAACAGCGGCCCTTATCGGCCGGGAAAATTAATTCGGCCCGGCAATCGCCGCAGCAAATCTGACAGTTCGCGACGTCGGTATATTGATACAGATTACTGCCGGCTTATCGCGTTAAGTCTTTTCGAGTCGGCGGCTCGTGCAGCCGCCCTCAAGACAGTTTTCTTCATCAGATGGCGCACTATTGATCCGCGGAGACGCCGGCGACGCTTTCGGCTTTATGTTTTCGAAGATTAAAAATCTTTCCGCTGAAACGGCTGCAATCGTGCCACGAGACCGTAAAACCTGTATGTCGGCGGCATAAAGGTGAACGTTGCTGCTTTATCAAATAAAACATGGCCCGAGGCCTTGTGTACCTGTACATTTCATCCTTTGATGTAGAAGACAGCGTGTAAGCATCAACCTACTTTTACTTTCATAACATTTTCAAAGCTATTGTTTATTATATACTACAAGAATAATGATAGCACAGCAACAACAAATTGATGATGACAATAAATAGAAACTAAAAAAACAGTTGTGAGGGTATGTTAAATAAAAAATTAATAGCAACTAAAATATTTTATATTAAAAAAATTAAAAGGAAATTGCACTTTTAATAAAGAAAAAAGGTTAACAATATGGTACGAATACGTTATATTAATCGTGAGACTCTAATGCCCCACGTGAGAGCATAGCCTGTGAACTGAGAGATTAAGGCTCTCATATTCCTCGATTGTCGCGCATCATCTCTGATACAGGGCGACCTCATTATTACCCTCTGTTCAAATCGAACTCGGGTCTGTGCGCACGGCAGCCAAACTCTCTACTGCTTGACCACACATGTTGTAGATTTTAGCGGTATGTACGCAAAAAGGTTAGGTACAAAGCGCATGACCTTAAATATATTTAAAAAAATGTAAGCATTTGTAAACATTACAACAAATAAACTTTAATAGGAATTCGGCAACGAAAGTATCATAAATAAATACAAAGCAAATCAGAAATGAAGAGTGAATAAGGGTACACAATAAAAGACAATAAAAAAGAATAAAAAAAAACAAGAAGCAACTTAAACACCAGTTAAAAAAGAAAAGACAAAATAAAGACATGATAAAAAACGGAGATCATACAAAAAATAACAAGAAACACAAAAAGAGAGTTAAGAATAGAAAATTAAAAATAAAAACATCGATATGAAACAACAAAACAGTTAAAAAATAGAAATCAATATCGTTATGTTAAGCTCGAATGTAGAGATAAGTAATCCGAGTCGGATAAAAACAAAAATAAGAGTTTATGGAATAAGAATAAAAAGTTCGGATTAAAATAAGGTAAAATTACAAAATATGAAAAACAACCATAGAGTAAGAGAAAACAAACAATATTAAATAAAATAAGAATCAGAGAATATTCATTAGTGGAAAAGAAATTAAACATAAGAATTTAATAAGGAAAATAAAGAAAAATATAATATAATAAATTGGAAAGTGATGGAAAGCTATAAAGGTGGACTAAGTATTACAGAGGCTCCGGATCAAAAGAACAGCATACACTTCATAGACCAAACAAAAATAAAACAAAAACATTTGATGATAATGCCGATAGAAATTGATATAAATAGTATCGAGCTAATTAAAATAGAGACACAAAATAATATTAAGAGCGGTTTCTCACAGTTTCCCACCAGTTAATAGTTTTCAAATGTCTGATGTCTTCATACAGTTAATCTGCCCATCGAATTTTTTGCCTTCCTTTCGGTCTTCCCATCAGCGGTCTCCAGTCCATTATCTTTTTTATTATGTCGTGTGCTTCTCTTCTTTTCCATTTTTGTCTCTGCGCCTTTATAAGCTGTACTATGTCTGCTTCTTTCATTAGTTGTCTTATCTCGTGTTTCATCAGGGCTCTGATTTCCCCATGCACTTTCTATAGTTTTAAGATTTTTCTTAGTATTTTTCCTTCTAACACTCTTAGATTCTCTTGATCTCTGTTTGACAAACACACAATTTCTGCCGCGTTTAATTACGTATGCTATTACTGTTATATGATATATTATTGAAGTTTTTCATTACTCTTAGGTCAACTTTAAACACTTCAGCTTGTGCCCATTTACCATTAGGTTTTTAAATTGGAAATACAGATTTTTTTTATTAACTCCGAGGTAACTTACAATCTATTTAAAGGACAATAAGTAAATGCGGTAACACTACAACAATAGAAACAATAAACATATCGCGTAAGCAGGGCATCCAATGATACGTGCCTCTACAAGTTACATCTTAAAAAGTCTTATTTTAATTTCCACTAACGACGTCTATTTTGATTGCTGCTATTGGAATCTATTTGGAATATCAGAAGGTTTGAAGCGTTTGAGTCTACGTGTATCATTTGCTTCATCAAGAAGGTTACGTGCTAGTTGGTTTGGATGCACTGATAACTTTTCACTGTAAGTCACACTAAGTTGTTTGGCAACTTCTTTAACCGTAGGAATTTGTAGGTCTCTTGTTAGTGTCGCATTGGTCACAAACCATGGGGCGATGGTAACTAGGCGTAGGACCTTAGACTGGAACCTTTCTAATATTTCTATATTAGAATTTGCAGCAGATCCCCAGAGCTGCACTCCATAGCTTCATATTGGTTTTAATATTGCCTTATACACTAGGACTTTATTTTTGAGGGTAAGTTGCGACTTTCTACCTATCATCCAGTACAACAGTTGCCTAAGTTTGATGTTAAGTTGCTTTTTTTTTGTTTCTATGTGGGGTCTCCATATCAGCCTTCTGTCTAGGGTGATACCTAAATATTTAGCTTTTGTAGCTCTTGAGGTATAGGTTGCTGGTTAAGATAGATTGTTGGGCAAGTAGATCTTTTTGTAGTGAAAGTAACGTGTACAAATTTTTGTTCATTTACCCTAATTCTCCAAGTTTTCAACCATTTCTCAATATTGGTTATATTTTCTTGAACAAGATTAGTTGCAGTTACGGGATCTTTGTGTGATGCTATCACCGTAGTGTCATCAGCGAAAGTTGCTACTGTTGGGGGACTCCTGATTGGATTGGTTTTAAGCTCGTTTGTTCATCATCATGTCTGACATAGTATTGCCTTTCTTCTAAATATGATTTTAATAAAAGATATAAATTATGAGGTAGTAGTTTTTTGATTTTGAACAGTAATCCCGCGTGCCAAACCTTATCGAAGGCTTGGGATACGTCTAAAAACACAGCTGAGCAATATCTCCCTTCTTCGATATCAGAGTTTGTATGTCGTACTATACGATGTACTTGTTCGATTGTTCCGTGCTATTCTCTAAAGCCGAACTGATGCTCAGGGATCAGGTGCTTTTGTTCAAGTATCGGTTTGAGTCTTTTAAGCAAAAGCTTTTCAAGTACTTTAGACAGTACTGGTAGAAGGCTGATTGGTCTGTATGACTCTACGTTTTCAGGATCTTTGCCGCGTTTTGTTATTTGTATGATTTGTGCCACTTTCCAGGAGGCTGGAAAATAATTTAATCTTAATACTGCGTTATAGATTGCGGTTATATCTCGAATTATATTTTCTGGAAGTTCCTTGAGTAATTTACCGGTCATTTGATCCCATCCCGGGGCTTTTTTGCTGTTAAGATCCTTGTCAATTATTTGCTGGACTTCGTGGATCTTGAATCTTTTTAGTGGAAGTTCCATTTGTAGCGGCGAATCTAGGAATGTAAGAATGTGTTCTTCTTCATTTTCAGAAATTATTCTCGGAAAAGGGCTAAACGTGCTTTCAAGATGTTTTGCAAATGTTTCTGCTTTTTCCAGATTAGATCTAGCCCATTTGCCATTTTCTAGTTTAATTGGAGAATTATGCTGTTTGGGGCGCTTGATGTTTCTCGTCGCTTTCCATAGAGAGTAGTTAATATCTTTAGTTGGGGAGAGTTCCTGTAGATAGTTTTGAATAAACGCGTTTCGTTCTTCTTCTAAAAACCTTTTTAATTCTTTTGTTGCTTTATTGTATTTTGTTTTATCTTGAGGAGATCTCGTTTGTTGCCATCGTTTTCTTAGTTTCCGTGTTTCTAAGATTTCATCCTTTGGCAGTATCAGAACATTGTCTCTAATGCAGTTTGTTATCTAATTCTGGAGTTGCTGACCAAGCAGCCTCCTCGATAGTCTGGGTTAGCAAATCAACGGCTAAATCTAGTTCTTCCTTGTTTTTGAGCGAGAATTCAAAATGGGTATTACTTAGTATGTAGTTGAACATGTTCCAGTTTGTTTTATTGTTGCGCAGTATGACTGATCTGTTTTTATACACCGTATTAGCGTTAAATGTAACAATTACAGGAGAATGGTCGGACGATAGATCAAAACGTGATTGTATGCTTAGGTAATTTTGGGGTATGTTTTTTATTATACAGAAGTCAAGGAGGTCAAATAAGCGTCTTCTATCTGAAGGCCAGTACGTTGGCTCACCCGTGGATAACGGCGTTAAATTGTTTTGCTGCAGCGCTAAGTATAGTTGTTTTCCTTTTGGCGTAGGCGTATTAGGTCTGGATCCCCACCACGGGTGTTTGGCATTGAAATCGCCTCCGCTAATGAATCTATTACCGAGTGTATCAAAGCATTGCCTGTATTGTTCCTTTGTGATGTTATGTTTAGGCGGAGAATATATAGCCGATAGCTTTATGGGTCCGAGGTGGTCGTAAACAGTGACGGTGGTTGCTTGTAAGAAGTCTTCAGTAAAGCTTTCATTTTCATGGTGTTTTATGAAAGTTTTTATTATTATAGCATAGCCCCCGTGGGCAGTGTTATCTGGGTGTGGTGTATCATAGATGGAATAATCAGGAATGCGTAGATAACTTTTGCTAGTAAAGTGCGTCTCGGAGATAAACATTACGTTTATATTATGATGTATTAGGAAAGTTTTTAGTTCTTGGCTTCTTTGGGCCAAGCCGTTGGCATTCCAGACGCCGATTTTTAGTGAATTAGCCATTGTTGGTTTTGTTAATTAGCGCTATGATAATATTTAGAAGTGTGTCTTTCTGCTACCTTTTGCACTATTTCTTCAAGCTTGTTCATACGATCATTATGTTGGGAAGAGGAAGGAGAAAGCTGTTGTTGAACAGTTGGTATTAAATTACTTTGTAGTTTTTGTAAATAAGGGTTAGCTACTTGAGATGTTGAGGAAGCAGCGAGACTATCGGTAACTTGCACATTGGGGGGGTTTTGTTGCGTATGTATTTGTCTTTCTTTTAAAACCTTTTCTCTGAGAGAGGGATATAATCTCTGTTGCAACTGCTTCCGTACGCTACATCCTTTATAGCTAGCAGGGTGGTTCTCTCCACAATTACAGCATAACACTTCCTTTCTTTTTTCTTTCCATGTACAGTTGATTGTGAGATGACTACCTGCACATTTCACACATTTAGATTGCTTGTAGCAGTAGCTTTTGGTATGTCCAAAGGCTTGATATTTTAAACATTGGGAGATTTCTCGTTTTTTATATGGCTGTTCAAAGTGTACATATGTGTACATTATAAATTGTATTTTATAAATATCTTTGTTATTTTCCTTTTGTTCTAATTCTACAAAAAAGGAGGACGTTGGGATTTTTGTGGTTTTATTATTATCATGTTCAATCTTTGTATATTATTGATTCTGCGCACCTTGTGACCTTTGCTTTCTAATTTTTTTTCGATATCGCCGATATCGGCAGGCGAGTGTAATCCTTTTAGTACCACTTTGAAGCTTCTCTTATCTTTCATCTGGTAAGTATAGCACTGTGCACCTTTTTTTAACAGCCCATCCATAATTATGGGGTACTTTTCAGTTTTTGAGGATTGTATTTTGACTTGGTTGTTACTTAAAATTTGTAAAGTATAGTTATCAGCAGCTAATGTGTTCAATAAGCCTTGCAATGGAGCTATATTTTCAACCCCACTTACAAAAATTGGAGGTGCCTTAGTAACTTTTTCCTGTTGGTTATTAGATTCGCTGTCTGTGTCTTGTTCTTTAGCCAATGTTTCGTATGAGTTTTTCGTGCTGACTGGATTATTTAACCAGTAGTTTGGTGCAATTGCTTGCTTTTTTATGCTGTTATTTGCATCAGGATTAGCTGTCAGTTTTTTTTTGTACTCGACGGTTTTCCATTCTGGTTCAATTTGCATAAGTTCTTGTAAGGGTATGCTTAAATTTTGTATGTTAACAGGTTTCTGTATTTGAGTTATTGTGGGGTAGGTCGTGTAACTTGGGCCTTGAGGTGTGATAAAGCGTGGCTGCGGATAAAATGCATTGGTGAAAGATGACTGCTTTGTTGAATTGTAGCTATGTTGGGTTTTGTTGATATAAGTATTGTTGTGTATTTATATCTATGCACTGACCTGTATTGTTATTGTATGTCGATTGCGGAAACATGATAGCACCTGGCCCGAGGGCCACCAGTAATTTCCTTAAAATCTTATGCAGTAGAAGCGTATATAGATCTGTGATAGGAGCATAAGGCGACCTCGATCGCTTATCACTTACACTTGCACTTGAATTCGGAGCACGAAAACAACGATGTTTATGCCTCGAAATTCAAACGGATACTGGAAAATACAGATAATGTGGTCTTTTTAGCTTTCCGTTCACTGGATAATCTATTTAATAATAAAAATTATATTTCTTGACCTTAATTGTGACCTTTCAGCATAACATTTTTTTAGTAATAAGTTGATAAATACGTAGCGGTACAGTAGTGATATCAGTTAGTTATTGGACGTTTTCAAGGATGAAATGCCAGGTTGGTTATTTGCACTATTCTAGTAAAGTTTTGTTGTACTGTTTCGTCCAGATCTTTAGTAGGCGTATTTTAATACTTAGTTTTTCTCTAACTCATTTTGGAGTCGTATCTGAATAATCTATATATCTATGACAGTAATTTTTATCTTTACAGCAGTCGATATATGGTCATAAGAAAAATCAAGGTTTCATTGCACTATATTTATATTTTGTATTTGAATATGAGAATCAGCATGTGGACATTTATTGCGTTAATAGGCGATTATAATTGTTTTCGATCATAGCGCACAGGACATTTTAATTTTTTGTAGAACATTATCTGATGATATTCTGTATCGTGGTGAGTTGTAAATACTAGTAACTTTTGAGTTCTACGGTAAAGTTCTTATTTCTGTATTTGTTCAAATTTTGTCTATTTTTATATAGGCAGTTTATAATGAAAGGGCATTTTCAAATGATTACTCCTGAGCCCCTATGAGTGGCATTATCAGAGTGAGGTATATTATAAATAATTGAACAAGGTGGAATAAACAATTTTGTCCGATCAGTAAAAATGCAGAAAGTAATCTACATGTGCACCTTGTTGGATTTTGAAAATGTTTTTCTTCCAAATCAGATAATCCCTTTTAGTAGTATCTGACATTTTGTACCCCTACATATTGATTCATTTTCTTATGTTGAAACCTGTTCAGACATTTCTCTTATTAAAAATTTTATTTCATTTATTCTATTATGTTTTTCTATTTAGAACCAAATATTTGGTAGCATTTCTAAGTAAATTTTTTTGTCTGTCTGCCTTTCAATATAACACGCATTGTTTGATCAAAAATATGCTTATTTCATTCTCGTAGATAAAAGTCGCTGTGGTGTGACAAACAGGTATCATATGAGTGAGAAGCTACATTTTGTGAAATGACTACTCGATGACGGACATAAATAGAACAACTAAATCTAAAAAACGCGCACGAAAAACAACCGAAATCGGCTACGGCAAGCAAAGTTTTTTTGTCTTATAGCAACAGGGTTACGGACCAAATGGGGAAAATTCTCAATAATCACAAGGTGAAAACCATGTATACAACTACCACCAAGATACAGGATTCGTTTCCACCAGCTAAGGACACAGGAAACCCACAGGATACACCAAGGGTATAATGTATACCTTGTTCATGTGAGCAAATCTACATTGCGACTATGGGCAGAACGATTACCACAGGATAAAAGAACACAAACGTCATCTACGCCTCAATCAACCCGATAAATCAGCAGTTGCTGAACATGCTTTGGAAAATCCTGACCACGAGATAGAACTCAGGCAAGCACAAGTTTTATCCAATTGTAGCAATTATTACCCGATATTATACAGAAAGGCGGTGGAGATTTACAAATATAAAAATAATTTTAACAGGAACGAAGGATTCAATCTACCTAAATCTTGGTTTATAGCTCTTAAGGGGATATGGTGAAAGGGCGAGTGACGTCAGGAAATGCGAAAATGTTACCCGATTGACGTCAGCCCTATTACATTATTTACCTCGGTGACGTCAACAACGGCCCCCCAATACCATCCGTAATGCAGTCAGTTAATTTTTAGGAGATTTTCTTCTGAAGATGTCCGTCACAGTTGTGGACGATACGTCAAGAGTTTCTGAACTCCGACCACGACCTTATAACCCGAGAACCAAACACACGATGCCCCATAACACCGGCTGTAAAAGCGTTCGCATCTATTTTAGTAGACCATTAGTAATGATATAATTTGCAACCATCATTAATCGATCTGCAGTTCCACTGATAGCCCAACGAGTACCACAACTACACGCCTCCTTCCCCCGTAAACCAAAAATTTTTGTTGTAAATAGAAAGGACTACTGGACTATTGACGACTGAAAACTTATGGTTTGAGACAACAAATTATGCTGTAGAAGATGGCAATATAATGGAAGAATTTTGTTGTAGCTAATGCATACCAGAATATTAAATATTAACAGAAAAATTTGTTATTGGCCTTATAGTGCGATGGAGTTTTTTTTTAATGAAATAAGTCCTCTCATAAAATTGAATATAAATCTAAATACGAAAAGGTACAAAGACGTAATGAGCAGTTACATCCTGTCTACGACGGAATAATTAAGCCATGGCGGTTATTTGTACCAGTATGACAACGCTTGCTGTCATAAAGTGGAAGCTGAGAGGGAAATAACATTACAAAAACGAATTAACCTATCCAACACCTTAAGGATAAATTAGAATGGCAACTCCAAGAATCAAAATCTAAAAATTCTTTGTTTGCTACTCAAGAAGAATAAGCTGCCATATATCAGCAATTCAGTCATAAAAATAAAGGATAGATCCACTTCGTATTAATGTTAATTACCGACATTTATGGCATAAGATAAGTAAACTTTTGATCAGCTAGTGTTTTTAGGTGATAACTTTTCTCATAAAGTACTTTACTTTGAGTGTGTGCTATTGTTAACAACATATTTTGAAATCGTTTTGGTTTGTATTGTCTTAACTTATTAGCATCGTCTACCACAGGCTCTTTTAGTTAAATATATAAATTTTACCCAAGAATATCAAACCAATATTAAAATATTTTTTGTATTATATAGCCTTCCTTTTCTCCCCTATCATTGCTTTTATTCTATTCCAGAAGCTCGTGTTGTTGTTGTTGATAGTTTGAATTTATTTGCATTCTAAATTCTATCCAGATTGAATGCTTTGCTATCTTTATTTTATTTTTAATTGTATCTCGCGGTGTATCATATCTATTTTGTCTTGATCCGATTTTAATTAGATAAACTTGTTCTGTGCTTCCTTCTTTTTCCACGCCTCTCTTCTTAACTCCTCATTCCACCAACTTGTTCTTTTCAGTGCCCTCTTTATTGTGATTCTCCCAGATATTTCTTCTACCTTTTCATTAGCACTTCTTTAAGATAAACACATCATTGTTCCAAGTACAAGTTTTGTATTGTCTCTCTTGCTTTTCTAAAAACTTGATTGGTTTCTTGAAGATATTGTTCTCTTAATTCCGGTTTGTCTAATTTTGAATATGTATTTTGGTGTAAATTCAATATTATTTTTGTTTTTACTAATCCACATCCCTATTTCTGCTTCTGGAATGGCTCTAGTTTCTTTAAGAAATTTCTTTAATTTTTGTGTATAGATAAATAAGCTTATGCTGCTTTTAGAATCCCTTCACTCTGCTAGTGGAAATTTCCAATCATTAAGTAGTTTGTATGGCAAAATTGTAGCATTTTTAGGCTACTTCTATTAATCTCTTTCTATTCCTTTTCCTCTTCACATTTCTCCATACATCCTAATCCTCAATTTATAACGTTCCCTTTTCTTCAGTTATAATCCCCCATTATCAATATTCTTTTATTCCTTTCTCTTATTTGATTCAATAGCTCTTGCAAATTCCTTCTACTAGAAGGTAGAAGGTTGCTTACACTTTTTATCCATTTTTTTGGATAAAACCTTTATTGATATTCCATTTAATTTTGTTATTTCAGAGTCTAATTCTTTTGTTATTATTATTCCTACTGATAGCGTTCTTTGGTCGGATTTTACCCCTGAATAGTACAGTACATATCTGCTTGCTATTCTTAGCTTTCCCGGTCTTAGCTTGTTGGTTTCATTTGTACTCTTTGAACCTCAATTGCCAATATTAATAACAAAAAGCAAAAAGACAACAATAAGCGAAATATTACAAACTTGGATGGAGCAATACCAAGATAAATTCGGAAGAAATGAAGACAAACAGGAGAGAAATAAGAATAGTAATATAAGGAATAAGGAATAGGGAGAAATAAAATAAGATAACAATTAATAAATTTTAAGGATCCTGAAATGTCAATAATAATATCAAAAAATCAACGCAGTTCAACCTAATTATTTATTTACCTTTGTTCACGGAAGAACTGTTTAAGTTTTAATGGTATTCAAATTATTTCGATGGGAATTCGTCTTTACATGGTCACTTTGATTAAATTGAAAGCAGTCATATGATTACATGAAGTATCTACTGCACTTTTTAAAAATTGTTAAATCTATAAAGTTGTTTCAATATCTCTGATTGATTTGGCCTAAACAGACTATTAATATTATTAGCTGTTTTATTTATTGACCTTTATACACTTTCTGACTTCTAATCGAGCAACTTATAAGCTTTTTAATTTTACTATATTATTGATGTAAATAAATATATTTTAGGCAACTTACACCATTTGCACATTTTGCCGCAAATGGGGGATACGTTTTGAGCTTGGAGTTATTGCCCAGAAGCAGTGCTTTGATCTTCTAGGTTTTATGTTCTTTTCATTAAAGAGTTTTTCTAACGAAAGCTATATTACTAGTTTTTTATTAAATTTTTCCATTTTTAGGGAGATTCTATAAATGGTTACATACCAGTAAAATTAATCAAAATATTAATACTTTACTATATCTCTCTATTTGCTTTCTCTTTTTAAAGTTTTTCTAAGAACAGTAGATTGCAATTGTTAAGGTGTAAAGTTCTAAGCTACGTTATGTTTATTGTCTAGTTTGGGGGGACAAAGAAAACAGTATTGTTGTAACAGTATTATGTAAGTGTAAAGCTGAAAAAAGTGTAATCTTAGTTTTTGGAAAACACTACTACTCTAAAGTCTGTGTGAGATGGGTGCTAAGAGAGCTTACCGCAAAGCTGTTATCATCAGGATTTTTAAGCAAAATAGTCACAGGAGATAAAACAGAGGTCCATCACTATGAGACAGAATCCAAAATGGTCATCGATTTTCTATAGACAAAGGAGCGCGGAAAGAGGTGCATAAATGATTAGGCAGCCAACTGAAAACTTTCTTGGTGAAAATAGACAAGCTTACAATTACTGAGTGCTACAAGGTACGTACCTTTTCAGCTGGTGCACTTGCCGTATCAAACTTGTTTGTCACATTCCGACTTAATTACTGAAATAGGGCTTGACAACTGTTTTCCTTACCTGCAACAAAACACACATTGTTACTTGGGTCGGTCACGCTATTGAATCTGGCGATTGTCCTTCACAACCAAAAAACTCATTGTTCTACCGGCAGCTCCGTAATTAATTGCGCGGTACAAAGCGATCTTTTATCACGGACTTTGGAAAGGAAGGCTCCATCTTGGCGTTTCTGGCCGGACAGCCGGGAAACGGCAAACAGAACAATCCAGATCGCTTATCCGGCGCATTAGAACAAATGTAACGGAAGATTTTATAGCACAACGAGACGTAACAATACAAGCGCCGCGGATATAAATAACGCCGGCCTGTAACCCGCACGTATCAAGTACTCGAGCCAGAATCCCAAGCATCAATCAATCAACGGCCGACCCCCGCAGCCCTTTGAAGCTCCCGACTGTTTCCTAGATCAATGGAACGCAAATACCATAAGGACACGGGTTTTAAATGAAATTGCAATTTTATTCGTACTACGCAAACTAAAATTTAAAAATCTAATTTATAACTATAGAATTATCTTTTGTTTAATAAAACGTCAACAAGTTGTACCTTCAAACTGTGTTTGTATATTACACACAAACCTTATTTATTATCCCTTGTAAAACTTTTGTATGCAATTCTATCAAATGGATTATTCCATACAAAAAAATTCTGCATTAGATGGGTCCAAAGTGATATATAATAAAGTGATATAGAGGTGTCCATGCTTCCACGAGCGGTAATATATTTTTAAAAGCTGTTATTTCCAGAAACCTCCTACTTTTCGCGGGATAGTCCATTAAAAGTCAAATTTGAAACACCAATGTTACCTATGTTGATAAAATTAGTGTGAAAATCTACACTTTAGTTCTCATTTGAAGCCTTCTCGAGTTCTTGAAAAACCGATCTGCTTCGCAACGCGCCGGATGACTACCAGATTTGTGCGCGATGGTTTACATCGTTCGCCCGCATCCGAAAAGCAATCTCCAATAAGGAATAAAGGGTTGCAAACAACAATGCTGCGGGCTACAAACGGGGGTTGATGAACGAGCACATGCACGGCATACAAATGCCGCGAGCAGTGTTTGGTCGCCATTGTACTATCAACCAAGAATGGAGGTGGTGTAGCCGCGTAAAAGCGCGATAAAACGGCCGCATATAATGGCACTGAAACAAAGGTTTGTATGATAAACCGCTTTACCGATTTCAGATGCCTAGCTAATACACGAAGTGCACTACTTCGTTACCAATATTGGGTGTTTATAAATCCCATGCGGTTTCAGTAAGTCTACGCGCAAAAATAAAGAAACAAAAATTGAAATTATTTTAGGCATCACAATTAACGTTAATTTATAACCTAATTTTTTTAAAATTCTACATTCTACTAGCATCGTTTTGTTAGCTGAAATTCCCAGCGCTCACCAAAAAAAAACACGTGAGAATGTTCCATTAAGAACCTGTCAGTCATTAAGTGCATTCTGTGAGGACGGAAAGCAGAACCGTCTCAAATTTCAGTTGTGATGTAAAACTACCCCGAAGGAACACACGTGGCTTGCTTAGGACTAAATCAACAGAAATATCTAAGTAACTGCATAAGAAAATTACTAATCAAACATTATCTTCCGAGAAGAATTGAAGTGTATATTGGAAACATTAAAATGATTACTTCAGACATTTTTAACAGTTTAGTTTCGTAAAATTATTAAAATTTTATATATTATAATTTGTTTAAAAGCAATTAAAATGATATGAATTTTATGATTTGAACTGGGAGATTATAAAATCAATTTCCGTACGCGTTAAAATTACTAAGTTGTACAATATATTGGAAAACCTACGTGGCAGCTTCATTTTGATTTATTTAGTCTATCACGTAATTGTTTAGTATGGTGGAAAAACAAATGTCCCTACCAATCTGGTCACAATTACCTGTCAGAAAATGTTTCAGCTACATAGAACTTGGTCTATAACATACGTGGCAGTTCAGTTTGTAAATCAACAGTTGGCATATTCTTTTACTAAATCCATTGCATTATATTTTGCAAATTTAACTATAATATAAAGCACGGAAATGTTTCACTAGATTTTCTGAAGAACTGATAAAAAGTTAGTCAACACCATCTAGACCACTATAGGTTAATCACTCATATGGCTAAATCTAAAAGATTACTAAAATTTTAAGGACTTTAAGGAACATTAAAAAATGTAATGCATACGACCTTAACATTTTAAGACTGCCAGAAGCAAGGTCAAATAGATGAACAGGACATGAAGTTTTAAAAGAAGAATGTTTCATTTTTAATAGGAAGAAACCGTTCTTCCGGTTCTTCATGAGAACGGCATTGGTGTTCTGTTCAGTAGAAAAATAACAAACAAATCATGAAAACCCATATCAAGCAGAATTATAATAGCCAGATTCTATGTTCGCCACAAAAAGCTCAGTTTATATGGTTAATTAGTATATACTTTCTATCAAACACACCTATAACATTACACGAGTTTCACTAGATAGAAGAACTGGAAATAATATACATCACATCTTAATAGGTAAAAGATGGAGGGGTCACTATTAAATATTGTTCAAAAAAGATATGCATATGTCAACAATTCTTAACAAACTCGCTTAAAATCAAACTGAAAGTAATTAAAATGTCTAAATCTTTGCTAAAAACCATATATAAATCGAAAGAACTCTAAATGCAGGTGGGAGCAAGAGAGTACAAACCTTGAATACAAACTTAGACCATAAAGAAACTAAGTAAAATAAGGACGACGTACAACTGCAAATAGAGAACTTACCGATTAATTCTAATCCCCCCATCGAAAAAGAAATCCAATAAGCAATATTTTAATTCGAAAATAACAAAGCTGTCGCTTCTGACAACGTGCTAGTAAACTCTATAAAATAAATCCCACGGCTTGTTCTAAACTGATCTACTCCTTTCTTTTACAAATTAGAAAAATAGATACCATTCCGAAGAAATAGAAGGAAGGGCGTATGAAAGCACCTCTGAAAAAGGAGATTTCACAAATTTCTCAAATTGACGCGGTATAGCACTGTTAAATTTGATTTATAGATTCTGACTTTTTACTTTCAAAAGAGTATGTCATTATAAGTACAAGTAAAACTCTATCATCGTAAAAATCAGACTAGTTTTCGATCGAAAGCTTTCAGAACAAAGAGAGTACCAAACAAAGTTGTCATACCAATTCAAGAACTCTGTAGACGTGCCACCTATCAAGTAACCTTAAAAGTTTGACTAACAGATCCAAAACTGTAGTATGGCAAAGCTGAGCTTTTTCGCCACTTCTTTTCAACATCTTTCCGAATACAATTCTTATAAGCAATCCTATAGACACCGCAGTCATTCCAGATACATCTTGATTATGTAGATGATATATGCTTGGTGACATACTTTTCCAGACATGGAAAACTAACTGAACATGCTGATCAACGAAGTCAGGCGAATAGGTTTAAAAATAGTTATGAGCAGAACAAAATCCACAAGAATAAGTGTCACAATTGTAAACTCTTTCTTAGTTGATCATCGCATCATCGAATGTTAAAGAATTTACTTTCCTAAGCAACATCGCAATCACAGATGAGGATGTTAGCATTGATACTAAAAACTAATCTGGACCGCAAAGCAACTATCGACAACAACGAAACTAAGAATATATGGCTCTAACGCAAAGTAACGAAGAATATAACATCAAGACTTATAAAAAATATTCGTTAATAAATACTTCCAATGAACATTACGTATCTATTGTGACGTATTACGTATCTAGAGTGAATAAGCAATCAACTTACAATAACAGACATTATTAAAATCTCACCACACAGAGAGCAGCGATTCTTGGTGATGCCTCCATAATCTCTTATATGTTAAATCATCATGGATAACTTAGTTTTTATCACCCCTCACCGTAGTATTGTTTTTTTTAAACAATTGATTCTTAACTTATTAGCGATTGGGGCGACCAAAACAGAATTTCGCAAATCACAAAACATATTTTTTATTTGCCTCTGTAGCATGTTTGCCATTTTCAAGAAAATGGAACCAAATATATGGAAACGCTTTTTATTCGTTTCCATTTTTATAGTTATGTTATACACCGCATACAAGCATTAACAGAAAGGTTAGAAAAACAATGCCCTTTAACATGCTCGTTTGAGTTGGGCTATCTCAATTACTAATGTCTACAAAAAGTTTCAAGTCTGATATCCAATATCCAATATGATTAATATCATATTTACCTAGTAAATTGTTATGCTATACAAACAGAATTACTAACATATAGGGTAAGACTCTAAAACTCAAACGAAAATATCCCAGGCAGATAGAATCAGAAGATCACAATCCCGTACTGACAATAAGTCAGTCTGTCTCAAGGATTCTTGGGGAAACAACACACAAAACTTATGATAGCCACCTACAACTGCAGAACACTGAAAACTGATGACCAGCTATACGATTTAGAAAATAAAACAACTAAAATTAATTGGCACTTAATTGGTCTCTCATAAGTTAGAACAACAGAAGGATACTAAAGTCAGATAACTCATTATACCATACAGGACATGACACGGAGAATTCGAGAAGAGTGGGCATCATAATTAGCAAAAATTTACTACCTCTTGTTAATTGCGACAAAGGAATATAGAATAAAATTGCATATTTAACTATGAAACTGATAGAAAAGCATAAGATTAAAGTATCCATCCACTATGATGAAGAAAATACTATTATAGGTGACAGGTGATTTCATAGGTTATACTGGGACGCCAATAAGACGTACACGAGAAATACAGAAGCAAATATGGCGTAGGTGAAAGAAATACGAGGAGATAAGCTAGCAAACTTTTTAGAGGGACAAAAACCATATACAATGAACACTCTATACAACAACATGGATCAGCTCCGATGGAAAAATAAAAACCAACTCAATTTCATATATTTATAAAATGTGATAGCTCTGAAGATTTTCAACACGGCTAACGACCATAGAATGGCCACAGCAGAGATAAACACCAACAAGACAAATAATAGGAAAATATACATAAAATCCAAAGAGATATAAGTCAATCAAATCCAAAACATGAAAGCATACGGAATCACATATGTAACAAAAAATTCTTTCGAAATCTTAACAAGTTGACGAACATATAAAAACAATAATAAAAAAACTAAAAAGATCTAATAAAGAAGAAAACAAATAAGAAAAAGAAAATATCAGAAGTATCAAAGAAGAAAATATAAGAATGAAGACAACTATATCGAACAGGACACTATGCTACCGATCAATATAAACGAATAAGAAAAGAGACGAGAACAATGATCAGGAAGAACGTTACATAAAAATGATAACAACCGTTATAGAGACAAATACTACGTTGTCCCAAAAGTTCTGTCGCCGAATCAAAATTCAAACATTTATGCACAAATTTATTCAAAACAACAACAACTATTCTTCAAAGTATAACCCATCACTGTCCACCACCTTTTGCCATCGTTCAGCAAGCTTCCGGATCTGTTCGAAGTACCATTCAGCCGGCTTAGAATCAAAGAACTCTTGGCATGCTTCTTCGATTTCATAAAAAGATTCAAATCGGCAGCCTTTCAAGGAGTGCTGCAATGATCGTAAAAGGCCACAGTCGGACGGAGCACAATCTGGACTATAGGCTGGATGTGGTAAAACTTCAACGTCACAAATCGCTTTGCAGCAGCTTTTCCGTCTATGCCTTTCTTCCAGTAATGGCGCAACAAAAATCGGATTTCAAGCTGTGTGATCTCGTAACCGGTATCAGACATCTTATTCTAACACAAAAATAGCAAAAAATTGAAAAGGCAGAAAAAATGTTTGAATTTTGATTCGGCGACAGAACTTTTGGGACAACCTAATAAGAACCTGAAATACTTACAATAAAAGAAGATAGAAACCAAATCATTGCGCTAACTGGTCGGGAGGACAAAGAGAAAAAAAAACAGAGAAGATATAATACAAATAACAAAAATGTTATCGACCCCAAATCTACCAGCTGTTTATAAGAATAACAGCAAATTAGATAACTACCAACCTGTTGAACAAACAACAGAATACACATGACTTTTGTGGATTACGAAAAGACCTTTGATTCTGTAGAACATTTGACCATAATCGGTGAACTGGATAAAGTACGAATATTCTACTGCTACACTGTAAACCAATGAAAACCAATTATCAAAAAGCGCCAGCCACAATAAAACTCCATGAAGACTCGGAAAGATAGAGATTAAAATAGGAATACAACAGAGTAACAGAACATCACCCAAATCATTCATCCAGGGCTTGGAAAAAGTTTTTAAAAAATTAGATTAGAGCAAAGTAAGGACCAATATCAATGGTGAGAGATGGTCTCGTCTAAAATATGCGGATGATGTAGTCCTGATCTCTAAAGAGAAAGACCACAGAAGGAAAATGCTGCAAGAACTGTAAAAAGACTACAAATGAATCTAGACAAACGAAAATGAAAAGCCGACAACAGATACATATCACTATAAGTGGAAAACAGATAGAAAATATTGAAGACTATATATACTTAGGACAACAAATAACAATAGTAAAACAAAACAAAGATATCAAAGTAAAACGAAAAAGAAGATTATGAAAATTGGCGCATATCATAAAAAAAAACACGAAAATAACAGACCTCAGAACGAAAATATTCGATCGATGTGTTAACCGGTCAGACATGGACCCCCACGCAAAAAATAAGAAACAAACTGAACTTTTTGTATACTTCTAAGATAATTCTTATTATAAAATTGTTCAATGGCGATTCCCATCAAAAAAAGGTACTGCTGAAATAAAACTGAATGTTGTATCTTAGTTTTTTGTTTTTTAATAATTCGTACAACTTATCAGTTATAGCTTTGTATTTTTTTACAAAACTTCTCACACAGTAGTCAAAATGATGTCAAAATTTTTTTAAAAGGATAAAAGTGTATAAAGCTCTTTAAGGATGTTGAACATCAACATCATCTTTTAGAGTAAAAAATTGAAAGCAGCAAATTATTTCATACCCATTTGTACTGTGGAATAAATGACGTAGTAATTTCACTGTCACAAGCCAAAGTACACGTGCATAAAAATGTATTTTTTCCATTTCATAGCTTTGCCACCGTCTAATTACCAAGATGTATTACATGCCTGCTAATAAAGCAGGATATTTTTCAGGAGCGCCTCGCACTGATGCGCGGTGCAAACTTACTAATCTCAGCTGTAATGGATTATCCGGGGAAGCTGCTGCTTTCCGAGGTAAACACGGGCAGAACCAAGTGAGCACCAGAATCGATTGCTGGCGGCCGAATTGCTGTCTGGGGCCACATGGGCAACTCGCTCTACCTTCGGGAAGAGCAGATGGCTGCTGTCCAAACACCCCGCTAACCACGTAATAATCCGTGCTCGTTATTTATACTGCGACCGAATGATCTGACTCGCCAGGCGTTTAATTTATTGGTTGTCATTCTGGCCGAAAGGCTAATCCTTCATACTCATAACTGTTGAGTACAGTCCGTCCAAAAATGCCCCCTAAAGTGATTCGATTTCTACGGAAAATACGCGACTGTGCAAGTGTTGAATCTTTTATTATAAATAAAATGCAAAGCAACTCCAAGCTCTACTATAAGATAAAGTGCAGAACAGTAAGACATAAATTATGTTCTATCAGATATTGTAGACATTGGAGTGCAATAAAGCATATAACAAGATTTTATGGTTTTGAATCTAATTACTCTTAAAAGACAACCGAAAAGGTTAAAAATTGCACTTTTTGTACTTTCAAGTATTTGAATGTGTCAACTAACTTGTTCCATCACTTTTCCATTTAGCTCACTGTTAACCTTTATATCTAATTTTCCACTTACCACTTCTTTTCTAATATTTCATTCCATATCTATGAGTTTTTTTCAATTCCCTTTCATTTTTGCAAAAAAATTTGTCAGCAAATAAGAATCCCGTCTCATACTATATTATATATTTTTATTAACATATGTACTTTTTCTGCGCCATGTTCTTCACCATTTTTTCTTGTAATACTGTCATACTCAGTGGCCTATCTTGTTTTGAGCCTATTTATGGCATTACTGTTCTGTTCTAGTTGCATATGTTGTCTTTGTTGTTGGATTTTTTCTATATTGTAAATTGTTTCCTTATTCTCTTTCAATTATATCTTTTTCTATAGTTAGTAATGTAAATGTTTAGTTTTTGTTCCCAGATGTTAGCTTTTTTTAAAGTTTTTAGAGAACAATTTTCTTCCAAACTTTTTCAGGATTCTCTTTCTGCTTCTGTAAGTACTATGTCTTTCACTCTTTCTCTATGTCTTTTGTAGACTTCGTAGGTCTCATTATTTCCTTTGCTCCTTCAGTTTAACTTCTATTTTAATGTATTTGTTCCACCTATTTATTTTGTTGTACTACATATTTATTTTGCTTCACTTATTGGGGTATTTCTGAAATTTTCCCATGCTTCTTGCAATTAATATGCTTTCTTGTTGGATCTGTTTCATTGTTATTATTATCTGCTCCCCGATCTATTGTCGTCTTTGTTTTTATCCTGACCTTTGTATGACTCCTGTCTATTAGCATATAATCTATTATGAATTTTTCACCTCTGTTTGGAATTTAACTGGTCTATTTATATGTTTTTGTATTAAAATAATGAGTTCTTAATAATAGGTTATTCTGTGTCCTTTGCTATTTTCAATTACAGTTCTTCTATGCTTGTCTTACCATTTAAATTTTCCATCACCACAATTCTTTCTTCGCGGCTTTCCACTATTTCGGATGCTTCTCCCTATAACTTGTTTTTAATATCCGCTCGACCATTGTCATCTTACTAAATGTAACCCATTATTTTCTCCCTCTTGTATTTCAACTTCCATTATTCTTTAGGCACTTTATGATATTTCTGTGTATTGTACACCTAACTACATCTTACTCTTTCCTAATTTGTGATTCTGCTTAATATCATCATGTGGTCCTTTTCTAGTTTCTGTGCCCCTATTTTCCTTGGTTTGCAACTGATATATTTATATACCTTTCTTCAATTTCTAGTTTTTTCTTTTTCTTCGATTGTTCTAATCTTGCCAAATTTATTCCTCGTAAAACATTTCCCTTGTGCTTAGGTAGGTACAAGGTGAGAAAACATATGCAAAAGTATATTTGTGATTAAACAAAATAGTAAGTCAATTATTTTTTTTATTAGTAAAATATTTAAAGTTTGTACTAAATATTTATAGAAAAATGGTTTAAATCTAAACAAAAATTAAAGGCATAGTTAATGCTCGCCAAAAATGTTCCCTTTCATTAAATAATAATGGATAGTCCAAAATGTTGGCTGTTAACCAATAACGTGTTTGAATTCTTCAACAGTTAATTTTGTTTTGTTTAAGAAAAATCCCAAAAACTCTTTTTGATAATTTTGCAATTGGGGCTTTATGAATGCTTTTTGATGTTGCCATTCACATGCCCGACAAGTAATCAGTAATTTGAATAATAGCCATTTTCTTGCATCCATCAAGTATTCTAAGCAATCTCAAATCATTTTGTATAATTTTCCCCCGCGTTGCATAAAAAAAATTTAACTAGTTATAACGTCGTTGTTTTTATTTCTAATCTCCATTTCGTTGTCGTTGCTTTTGCTTCAGTTATTTGCTGTTTTGTTGTTTCTATCATCTCGATCATCGGCTATCTAAAGAAGCAATCATTGTTAAGGAAATCAATCAACCATTACGCTCACTTTTAATAGTAGAATCCTATTTTTACGTTCTGTAAAGTAGGTCCTCTCTTTTGCATTCTCTGTCTCTTCAATGGCGCCACAAGCCAAATTATGTCTTGTCCTCTGTTATATTTATCTCCAACACTACCAATTAAAGCCTACTCTGTTGCAGGTTCTAACGCCCATGAGATTTTTCGTGACTTGTGCCACTTATTCTTCCTATCATTTTCGTCGCCTCCCTTTTAGTCTTATACATTGCATTCTGCTCGTTTGCTTAAATAGTTTCCCAGATATACCATCCTGTGGTCCAAGACTGTTTAATTAGATTCGTGCTAGGGTTTTTTATAGGGTGAAGTTATCAGACCCAATCAGCAAGGATAGTGTAGGTCTATTCTAACCTCATCCCACAGGGATATTTTGCAGGTTTAGATAATAAAAATGCCCCTCCAAAAAAACTTATTTCAGACAGCTAGGTCAGAACTGTATTAATTTTTAATGTTCATTTGATATTCTCTTTTTTTTTTTATTAACAATTGTAAATTTACAATCTACTCTACATGAAGTATTAAGTAAATGTGATGACAATAAATAAGCAATGTTAAGAGAAACCACTCAGCAGTGGCACTCTTGCGGTAATCCCATTGCTTTAGGGAGGGGGTTCGCAGGTCGCAAGGCCAGGTTCTGTTTAGTCGTCTCACTGGGAGGACGTTGGTATACAGTTGGTGGACTAGTTCACTAGGGTGATTACTAATTTTTTCTTGATAATTCTGAGTAAATCAGTGAATTTCCTCAGTAATAAAGGGAATGCTGAGATCTTCATGCAGTGTCTGATTTGTTACATACCATGGTGCATCCACTATGGCACGAAGGGTTTTGATTGAAATTTTTGAATCGTTTTAATACGAGTAGGTTTGGCACATCCCCATAGCTGAATCCCATACGTCCAAACGGGCTTCAGGGTAGTTTTATAAAGCAGCAGCTTATTTGATATTGACAGTTTTGACTATCTTCCTAATAACCAGTACATCTGGCGGAACTTCAGGTTTAATTGCTGGCGTTTGGTTTGTAAATGTTTTTTTCCGTGTAAGACGCTGATCAAGGTGTAACCCTAGGTGCTTAGTTTCTGTTTTTGTTGGAATTTATACATTATCCAAGGTGACTGGCGAACATACGTTGAATCGAGTGGTAATATTATTTGCACTAATTTAGTTGGGTTGATTTTAATACGCCATTTAGTAAGCCATTCGTTTATGGTGTTCAGATGTTGTTGGAGATTTGCGGCTGCTAGGTAGGGATCTTCGTGCGTCGATGGGATGGCAGTATCATCGGCAAAAGTGGCGATAACTGTGTTTGTATCTTCAGGTAGGTCAGCTGTGTACACTAGGTATAGGAGGGGTCCGAGGATGCTATCTTGTGGGACACCAGATTTGACAGGGAAATAGTTGGACAATTCATTATTGTATTTAACTGTGAAATATATGTCAGTAAGATAGGACTTAAGAAGAAAATAAAAATAGCTAGGGAGAACCTTTTCAGTTTATGAAGTAATCCGGTATGCCAAACTTTGTCGAACGCCTGTTCAACATCTAAAAATACAGCTCCACAGTACTTTTTTTCCTCGAGGCTCAGTGAAATTTGATTTATTATTCTGTGTACTTGGTGAATTAGAGAATGTCCTTCTCGAAATCCGAATTGATGGTGAGGTATATGAGACAAGATATCTGTGTCGTTCAGCAGGCATTTAAGGAATAGTTTCTCAAACATTTTTCCTAAGATGTGCAAAAGACTAATTGGCCTATATGAAGTAACATCTTCGGGTCGTTTACCAGGTTTAGGGACCATTATTATTTGCGCCTGTTTCCATAGTAGAGCGTAGTACGATAGGCTTAGCATTCGATTATAAATAGTTGTCAATAATACTACCTTTATTTGATATTCTTTGAGTACTATAAAGCGCCTTTCATAATTCATGTTTTTCCTCCATTTTGAACCTATATGTCTGAGCGTGAGAATTTTTTTTGATATTTAAGCTTGCGTCCTTACAAAATATAGCTACAATAGTTGTTATTACAGCGGGAAATCCAACAAAGATTTAAATTTACTCAAACTATTCTTGGAGAGTGCAGACAAATTAAATTATCGTAAAACATGGTTCAGCGATGAACATTATAAATCATAAACATGTGCATCAATATTAGAAAACATATCTCTGTGATGCGTTTGTTGTACAACGTAAAAAACTATCTAGTTAACCATTTATCATAAATTGTCGTAAGTTACATCATTACTGGAACATTAACGAAATTGTTCTAGAGTTACAAATTCTGGTTCAAGCAAAACAATTATGGATATTGTCGTATTTGAGAAAGTTTTGTGCCACCAAGAAAGTATTTGATGGCCATATCATTGTATCAATACACTAGAAAAAGTTGAAGGTGTCACCCACCGACTTTCCTGTTTGTCCAACTTAAATACCTTTGACTTCGGAGCTTTGGGCGTGCACACATACACTAATTGGACAACGAAAGAAACTTCAAAAGTACCTTATTGAACAGGCAATTACATTAAACGATCGATATTAAATTATCTAGCATTTCAAAGAAGCTCAATCCCACCATTAAGTATCCAGAACTGAATTTTATAATTTACCATATACTTTTTGTCCAATTCAAATACCGTTTCAATTTATCGAGTAATAATTTTCCCATATCTAATTCAATATTTTCCGATAAGTGTGATAATTACCCCTTTAATATAATTCAACCACTTAATTTGCTTCCTGGATTACTAAACGGCAAGGAGAAATTCCGCTTACATCCCGGCTGTGTTTGCTTGATTAGAACAAAATATACCCATCTAATTCTCTTTCACGAGTACTGAAACTTGAATTCCGCATACAAATTAATACCGCTACCCGTAGATATCCAAACTAACGATGTTACAGTCGACACCTCCACTAATGAATAGTGGAAATGCTGCCTCAATTACAATATTCAGGAATTCGCGTAGGCGTCGCGCTCGCGAATAACTATATCATTTCAGATAAATCCCAGGAAAATTGCTTTCCAGATATTCGAGCCGGGGAAGTTCTGCTCGGAGTGATAGGCAGCAGCGGGCGCTAGCAGATACTCTGTTGGTTAAAGTTTCAGCGGCACAAAAGAGAGAAACTCGACCGCTGCGCTGGATAGGGAGGGAACTGGGCCGTTTCGGCCGTGTATCTAGTTCAGTGCGTCCCGAATAACATCCCACGAAGTCATAAATCCCGAAGGAATCAATAACTTACTTCAGCTGCAAGCACCACTACAACTTCCGATCCGAACCTGGCCGTTTATAGTGATAATATTTGCGAAGGAAGGCTCGTTATGCTCGCTTCTGGCGCTACATGAATTGGCAGCGCTGAATGCCGCATGATAAAGTGTTTTCCTTTATATTTTGCACATTCTACGGTGTAATAATATAGAGCAGCGTGTGCTAGCCCCGAAAAGTGTCACAAGTGCTGACACGTCCGTGTACTCCAAGAAAATGAAAGTCATACACGTAAACATAAATATTAAAGTTTTTATTCGCTGTCTTAATCAGAAACCTTGTATTTCATGTAGGGGATTTTACCACTCCGTCTCTTTAATTTCTGATTGCCTAATTTAAATAAATTTTAAATAATTAGTATATCACACATTGTTAATTGCTTAAACTTGAAACATTTATTAAATACTTTATTGTTCTTATAGTCGGTTGTGGTCTCCCTTTTCTTCTTTTTCACTTTTACCAAACAACAGCCTTTTATAAATTTCTTCAGATTTATTCTTGATGTATGTGAACCTTTGTAACTATTTGGTATTAGTCTATAAATGTTTTTATCTCCTTACTTCTGTTCATTTTGAAATGCTCGTAATTTATTATCACCTAACAAATATAATACCACAATACGCAGATTATAATATGTCTTAAATAGTATCTTTCTCTCTTACAAAGTACGAAAGAGCTAGCAATTCTACATCGCGTTCATACGAACAGATGAAGATCCTGTTTGTACCACATGAGGAAGAAAGGTTTAGTTGACTAACATATCCAATATAGTTAAGAGCTATAGAAATTCTGTACATATAAAGAATACACATTTGTAGATATTCGCGTCAAATATTTCAATCGTAAAAAGATCTCAAGAGGCAAGTAGATTTTGTAATTGTAAATTAAATGTAGGAATAAAAATATTTAGTCATATCTCCTCATCTGAGTTGTAGAAGTTACAACTAATCTATCCATACATTTGAACAGAAGGTAAGCAAAGACAGCTGATATGAAATGTGGCGTGGCCGAGCTCTAAACGTACGTTTACTTGCCTCTATTTAAGATCGTTTTGCATATCTCACTTTTGTAAGGTCACCGCACTAGGGGAGACTAAAAAATAGTCAGCCTAAGTTTCCAAAAAGAATTTGTGCGAGTAACCCCTCGTTTAAACAAATTTAAAGATCATTTCCCCATACCTTTTTAATCGATCTTCCCTATTAACAAAATTAGCCAAGAAATTAGGTTCAAAGATTAAACCACGTCGATTCTTGGACAATTTTCATAATTTGGAATGTACTTTGATGCCAGATTGGAGTTAACTCTTTACTGGAAATCTTAATCTACGCACTTTCTAAAGAGACCTACAAGTCGTATAAGACTGCTTCAATGTGGGCTCTACTTTGCTATTTGTTAAAACAGAAATAAAAGTTTGGCAAGAAGGTTGAAGAAAATTTGTTTGCTTGGAACAGTTTCTACGTGATGAACTGACCATTTGTTTGGAGTATTGAAGCATTGAGGATGTTTTTTATTTCTATTGTATCATGAAATGGAAATTGGAAAAATGAATTGTGGTTTCTGTATTGGCAAATGCCAAAGTTACCCTTACATAGAGCCAAAAAATATTCGTAATGGTCTGTATAGGTTCTGTCATGGTTACTATAGGGTATTTTGTAAAGTGCTTGGGTTAAAGGCAGCTATTTTATTGTTAATTGTAAAGACCTTTTGTATATTTCGTTTGTTCGGAGTTACTCGTAATGTTAGACAAGAACGTTTTTACTCGGTCGGAAAGATTGTAAGTTTTGGAATTATTTTTTTTATATTAATAATAGAATTGACTAAGAATTAAGATTGCGGCAATGGTTCTAACTTCAGTTTGTCGGTTATTAGTTTAAGGGATTTAAGAGATTTTATAATCAAATGAGTTTGAACAAAGTAATCATAAAATATTTTGTTCGACTTTTATTGTACTTAATATCGGTGTAACGTTTATTTAGGTGGAAAATAAATTGGAAAAGGGCATCTGACCTACTAGACTATATAACAAACTTTTTAATGCAAAAGGAATGGGAGGAAAAATTTATTTCAAAATTCATTAAGAGCACGGTAGGTAAGTTTGGCAGTAAAATATGTTATAAAAGGTAAAATAATATTGGCTAGGCAATCGTTAATTAATTCGAAGATATTAGCATCTAGATTGTGAATACATTTTAGGAGTTCTAAAGGAAGAGAGTATTGGTAAACAAGGAGACATCAAAACTGACTATTATGCCATTTTTACACATGGGAATTTTTAAATGATAGGAATTTCGAATATATGATGTAGTTTATGCTGCAAAAAGCTAAATAACTTTGACCAGGGAAATTGTCTCTAGGAGAATTAAAGGCATTAACATGTTGTGAGGGTGTACTTTCCTCGAACATTTTTAGAACAGCTTTTTTAGAGTGTAGGGATTTTATTATATGGGAGGATGATTTTGAGTTTATAATAAAAATGTTTTTTTTTCAAAAAAAGTTGTTGGGTTCTTGACGACGATCCAATAACTTAATGCATCCTCTATATTATCGATATAAATTAGATTTTTAAAAGTAATTGTAACGTTATCTTTGTCCGCTGATAATAATATAACACTTTTGTCTTGTACTACGATTTTTAGAACTTATAATTTAGTTAAATCTCACCTAGTGCATGTTTTCTGGAGATTTATGTTAAAGGATTTTATCTGGGATAGGTACGTTCTAAGGAGATTTTTTTTTGAAGTTTGGATAGATGGTTCAATTAAAGGATAGTTGGAAAGATTATGTAGAACAATAAATAGATCTGGCATAGTTTGAAAAACTTGTTTTTGGATATTGGTATTGTCTCCTGATATAGGTCTATGATGCCTTGTTATATATTATCCTATTGAAGGAACCTCAAATAATAAAATACATATGGCAATAGGTAAATACAAAAAATGTCATGTAGTTTAGAATTGATTTAATAAATGTCTCTTTAGGTCGAATGAAAGAAGTATTCAAGCAGAGTTAATTCTGCCTTTGTTGAGGGTATGAGGGATAGAAAAGGATTTTTCTAATCGTAATCCTACAGGAATAACTTGTTTGTCTTTAGAGAATTTTAAAGCACAAGATCACAAAAAGCACTCTTTCGTAAGATCAGCTTTGAATCCAGCTTATTAAAGTTGATAGTTTCCTTATTGTAATGGTATACAAAATGTTCAGAAACGTCCCCATGGTCCACTTTGATGCCACCATCAAGAGAATTGTGGTTAGTTCTTTGCTTATGATGTTAATACGCCTACTCTTATTTATCGCAAACTGTGTAATGTTTACGGATCGAACATAATGAGTAAAGGTATTGTTTAGTACGAAATAGTTAGTAATTTATTATTAAGAATAATTGTAAGGATTATCTTATTTAAGAATTAAGATTCTCCAGGCAAGTTGAGTGACAGATTTATAAGTCTAAGTGATCGGTGGGTTCCCTTTAGGTAGATGACTGCTATCGTCTCTTTTGTGTTAAATACAAGCTTTATGGCCCTATTTAAAAACATAATTATTATTTTAAGATTTGTCAGCGGGTTTTCTAGGCATTAAGCTAAACAATTGCAGCCGTCTGCCTTTTTGCAGGTAATTATTGTCCTTGATTTCAAGAACCCACCCCTTGAATTTGATGTCACTCACTTGCCGACTCAGTTTTGTAATAGGCAGTCATTAACAAGCAACCTCATCGAAAGCCTCAACTAATGCACTCGAGCACATTCACAACTTTATATTTTTTTGTTTAACTTCAGTCAACGTTAAATTGTAGTTTCAAAATCGCAGTGTTTGATTGAAGAAATCATCGCAAATAAGAGGATTTATTATTGTAATTTTTCCCCCTATTAACTATCGCGACAAACTAGCCGCGGTAACAAACAGGTATTGTACTTCAATTAAGTCGTATGTTTAAAGATAGACGTACTAATGTGCATGGCAAGGCAAGAATCGGCCGCCTATCCGTAGTTAGTGAAGAACTTGTCCAGAAAATCGACAAAAAGGTCCATTATGCACGATAATTTCCAGGCGGAAGAGTTTTTTGTAGAAGGAATTTCTAACCTTGTAAGAGACAACTATTATCTACATGTGCCTGTCATTGAGGACAAAATGGACGTTTTATGCCAAAAAATTTTATTAAAAACTACCATTTTCTATTGACATGCAAAATAAGAAGAAACAGATGATGTTTCAAATGTAATTAGAAAGCACATTATTGCTGTGTTCCCTCCTGTTTATTCGGAGAAGATAATTAAAAATTTCCAAATGAATTTCCAATCCCTAGTTAATTCTGCCATCATCAACGTAATAAGAAAGCATCCGAAAGATTGCACGATAAAGCCTCTCCGAAAAACAAGATAACACCCATAAAAACCGTGTTCACGTAACTTGATGCGTCCATAAATAATCTTAAGAATCCTCTTGCATTCGCAGATGTTTTTTATGAAGCTTATATCAGTTTAATGGTCCTTTGCGCGGTTATTTTTAGACGAGCCGACCTTAGAATTTAATATCCTTAGGACATTATAAGGCAAGTCGTTCGCTGCGCCCCGACGTTAAAATATGAACGCAATAACGGCACTGTTCTGCCGTACAAAGGATCAGATTAAGCCAAATTCCCCGGCTTGTCAACTCTGAACAAAAAGATTAATTTGCCGCGATATGGAGGTTACTGGGATACTAATTTCGCGGCGCTCCCGTTTCTTTATCTTGACGGGAACAATTGGCCTGCTCCGTGGCGGGATTGTTAGCCGGCTGGAGAAGGGTTCTCCCTAATTGACATCCCTAATTGTGCCTCGCCCTGCGCCGCCAAGCGGCACGAGCACCTGAAATTTTGCGCTGTTCCTTTATTCAGATGGGGCCAAATTAATATTTCTGTTTGATCAGTCCCGTCGCCGGAGCGCCGCGACGCTGCCTGAGGACCAATTCGGCTACCTGAAATTCAGATTGCTTTTCAAATTGGGTATGACGGCCCGGAGCATTAATGGGGTAAGGGGATAACAGAAATGCTCTACGTTCAAAGGGATTTGTTTAATAGGATGGAATTTGTAACCAACCCAATAAACGAAATTAAAAAATTATTCTATCAAGCAACTAGGTAAAATTAAAATCGATATATCAAGTAAACCAACAAATATGACACAAAACCATATTTGTATTACAAATGAGTACATATATTGCAATAGCATGTAAGTGGAGCGAATATGAAGAAAGATGTTGACGATTATGGGAACATAAATAATATGGAACAACCTTTAAAGAGATGGTATAGTAATATAGGGCATTTTAGAATAACTTGAACGATAATAACACGCTCCATCAGGAATATATTACCTACGATCAAAATTTGCATGAAATACATTCGGACACATCCTTAAGTTTACATAAAGCGTACCAATAGTTTATAATCCTGTCGCCAGGCGCCAAACAAACGACGAGTTGTAAAAGGAAAAGGAAGAGGCATTTTGCGTTTCAGAATTTCACGTCAGTTTCATGCACGATATCATAAAGAACTGCCATTAACGAACACTTACAGTTTCATCATTTTTGTTATTATTAATATATCATATTATTATTATACATGTGCGTGAAATTGCAATTTTATCTATGAGTATGTAGTTGTAGCAAACTGAAATCGCTCAAATCGTCTTAAAATGCCCTATAAAAATTAGGTAGACACCCTTCCACAATTCGAGTAGGAGACAAATTTTCTTCATAAACGCGGCCATACCTTTGTGAACTTTGAGTTTCTCTCAATTACCATTCTAAAAAGGAATCATGTCCAGACCATAATCTTCCAACTGCCTTTCATGCTGCCTCCCCATACAATATATAACCATCTTTCAAGCCGTCTATCTAGCGTAGAAGATTACGGCTACCAAGACAATTTAAAATGAGCGGTGATGTACCCCAGGCGGGTAGAATATCAAATATCAAATTCCATACCTCGAAATAAGTCTGCGTTAGGCATTCTTGGAGATATAAAATTTTGAGTATATAAATTAGAATTAAAAACCATAGAAAAGTTAAATTATACGTAGTCACATACAATATAACAACGATGAATTCGATAGAACACCAAACAGAACAAGAGAATAATAAACAAGATTAACAGAAAAAATACAACGTTACACATGTAATGTTTTAAAACAACTGCGCAGAAAATACCCACCTGGGTAGTATAGGTATCTTGATCCATAAAAACATAAAATATATGAATGTTAAAATGAAATTGATGTCACTAAGGATAATCTGTTGATCTGCAGCTAAATAAAAAATACCCAGATCCGCAGATATAGAAGAAGTAGAACAATATATGAGGATACTTTAGTTGCATGTAGATTACGAAAAAAAGCCATAATAACAGACGATTTTAATGCCATAGCAGGAAGCTCCAACGAAGACAACATACCAAGCAAACGAAACTTTAAACTTCGTTTTGTAAACGAAAATAAGGTATGTAAATAAATTATCTACAAAATATTTGTATTGTATGAATACTTTTTTCCAAAAACCACTGCAGAGAAGACGGACGGTCGATTACATCTTATCAGACAAAACATACAAGTGTTAAACCAATTTAGTACTGGCAGTGACCACAGACTTTCAAGGGCCAAATTAAAGTTTAAAATCATATAAGAAAGGAACAAGCTTATAAAGCTTTATAAATTAGTTATTAAAGAACAATAAAACATATCAAAAGAAACTAAATAAAATATTATCACCAAGAGAAAATTAACAAAAGTAACAGACGATGTACATACTATAAGCAACAATAAAGAATAATACAGTAAATAAAAAGATATACTCTGAGAAGAAGAAATCGCAATACACCGACAATAAAAAAGTCATCTGGCAGTGCCTATCCGTTTCGGATGTTGGCTATTAACATGGCTATCTTAGCTTTATTGGCTGCTGTACGGAAAATTGAGTTGTTGTTAAAGAGAACCATTTCCTTAGGTTCTGTAGCCATGATATTCTTCTACGCCCTGGGCCTCGTTTTCCGTACACTTTCCCCTGCAAGATGAGTTGCAGTAGGCCATATCGATGTTCGTTACGCATTATGTGCTCCAGGTATTCCATTTTACGTTTTTTGACAGTGATGATTATTTCACAGTCTTTCTGCATTCTACGCAGTACTTCTCTATTTGTAATCCGGTCGACCCATGAGATTTTCAGGCTGCGTCTATAACACAACATTTCGAAAGCCTCTAACTTCTTGGTAGTAGCCTCGGTCAGCGTCCAAGATTCCACCCCGTACAGGAGCACTGCGAATACGTAGCATGTCAGTAAACGAATTTTTATTGGTATTAAGAGGTCGTGGCTCTTGAATATTGTGTTCATTTTAATGAACGCTGGCCTGGCTTTTTCAATTCTTTGTTTTATTTCAGTTGAGTGATCCCATTGTTCGTTTAGACTTGTATGTGTATTTCTCAACTCGTGTTATCTGTTGTTGGTTAACTATTAGACGTCCCGGTGGATTTGGATTCTTGCTGATGACCATGTATTTAGTTTTTGTATGTTAAAGTTTAGACCGTATAAAAGTCATAGAAAATAATAAAAACGTAAAAGTTTTGCAAAGAGAAAGAGAGAAGAGGAAAATTGGTGTGCAGCAACTGAAAAACGATACAGAAAAAATAAAATGTCAGTTGACATAAGGTTCTGTATTTTACAACGGCTGAAATAGAGTACACTTTAGCTCAAATGAAGAACGGACGGGCACCAGAAGAGGATGTTATTACTATAGAGCTGTTAAAATTGGGTGGCGCTGTCACAATAAAAGTCATAAAGACGGCAGCCCTACAAAAAATAAAATACTTAAAAACTAGCAAAACTCGCAAGCTGTCTTGTGACATAGGAAAGTTGATAATTTAAAATTGACCTTAAACAATTGTAGATTCAAGAGTCTTCACTCTTATTCATACATATCATTTAAGAAAATCATTAACGAATAAATTCGATGAACATCAGTCCCCTCAGAAAGCAGGTTTCCGTAAGGGTTGCAGTACGGCAGAGCACATCCAGATAATAAGTATATTAATAAAGGAATATCATGAATACAACATTCCACTCCATCTGATATCTGTAAATCATAAGGAAAGTGAGGAATTTTGACGTCTATCAACAACACAAGAATAAACTCCAGATGTAAAGACATATTGAAATATATATACAATAATGCTACAATTCAAGTTAAATTTACGGATGAATTCATAATAAATAAGCATTAAAAGTAGAGTAGACAGGGAGATACCAGCTCCCCAAAACTGTTTAACCTCCCCTCAAAGGCGCAAACATCGACGGCCGATACCTAAATAACCTTCGGTCGCAGACTATGTCAGTCTAATCAATAACAATTCCGAAGAACTCCAAACGATGTTAAGCAAACTTAGAAAGCCATCTGAAGAAATAAATCTCTTCATGAACATAGGAAAGACGAAAGTTGCGTCTCTAGAAAATACAATATTCAAAGTTGCACAACTTGATAAAAAAATCTAACTGCTGAAATAATTAGACAAAATGTAATAACAGGCAGCTACTGGTAATCAAAACTTGGAAATACCAATCAACTTAAAGAGAGAAATGTTTGATATGCATGTACTTCCTGTTGAGCTATGGCACCAAGAACAACTCAATGATAAATACATGTGATTGATGTTAGGAATAAGCATGTAGCACAATATAAGATGGAGTGAGAAAAAAGAGGAAGCATACGTTCAGAAGTAGACAGATGATGAAAAATTAAAAGATAAATATTTGTGTAATAACCTATAAAAGTTGGATACAAAATAGCAAAATATGTTATTTAAAATTAAGTAAAAAAAACATGAAATTGAAATGACAGTAATATAATTTCTAGGTAATAAAACCCACTAGTAAAGTTTTAAGTAATAAACCAGTCAAAGCATGATACAATGTTTTTATCACATAATACGACAACTTTAGTATCAAAAAAGTTTTAAAACTATGTAAACATCATGAGCAGAAAATTAATTAACAAAAAAACAAATTAAGTATCTGATCATATTTGATACAAAAAATCGGTAAAACAATAATGATATAACCAATCTGTGCAAATATAAGCTTAAATATTATTTTTTAACGAAAATATATGACCACAAGGCAATAATTTTTAAAAATCTACTAAAAAGTTGTATCTCGTATAAAACGGACCCAAGAACTACATCCATCACGCTTAGCGCTATTGCTTGCAATAAAAAAAGTCGTAAACTGCTCTCGCATAAAGAAACACTCCAGGTGTGACGGGTTTTCAATTTTCTTTCGCGTTTATTAAAATAACAGAAGCTACTTCCAAGATTCTCCATGTGAATGATCGAAGAGTGCTGAACTTTGTAACTACACTTTATCCTTTTCGCCAGAAGAACTATACTTTAACCTATTCGCCGACGCCCAGCACAATTTTCAAACTTGTGCGTTAGTCCGAATATGCAGCAAATTTTAAGAGCCAATGGAAGTTTGTTCTATGATTCAATAATAAATTTTTTATATATTTGTAATTTACAATAGGCATTTAATGTTTAAAGTTTGTATGTCCTGTTATCACATCTGTTGAGGATTAAATTTGTTGAAGCACGTCTATTTTGTGATGACAAATGAATCTGAATGCTTACAGTTTTGTACAGTGCAGCAAAAATTATTGTTCTTTTAAATCATTCGCAAAAGCTTGTCTAAAAAAATCGACTATACTAAGAACCCACTTCATAATACTCTAAACACAAATCGACGAATTGTGGAGAGAATAGTCGGCAAGATTGAGCTTTTGCGCCAGTTAAATTAGATCTGTAGTGAGTATTCGCTGAAGGAGCTTCTCGAAGTGTCAGTTTGTTATATGTAATGTCAAGTCGATGTTTTGGGATTTGAAACGACGACTTGACTAACTATATTCTCATAAGACCGTACTCAACGCTGATATAAGCTCTTGTATTTATTACCTACCCCGTTTTATCAAATTTTGTAATCAACCTTTGGACAGTTTTGCTGTACTTTTCGACCATAAATTCCACGGAGTTTTTGTATTCCAAATTTTCCACAAATTTGCAATGCGTTTTAACAGTAATAATTCGCTGTTTTCTGATATAGCTATCCATATTTACTAGTCAGAAGAATTGTAGCCGATATCTGTCAGAGTTGCCAAAATAATTAAATCCGGGGTTCGATTTAGGCCACCTTTTATGATTGCATATTGTTATTACCCAACCAGTTTAAGAATTGATAATTAGAAAGAACGATTACATGTTTCATCTTAAAATTAAAGTATATACCAAATACAATAAATATTGCCCTCTAAAATTGTAACAAATAATTCGAGGGCCAGGTAAAATTCAGATTGCAAAACAGTAATGATTTTTGACAATTATCAATAATTTTTAAAAATATTAAACATAAATAATAATTTTTTTTCAAAAAAATGGTTATCAACTTTTATTTTGTTAATAAAAGTATATTAAGTAGTTTCATTTAAAATAAGAAACTACTAAATATTAGTGATGTAATACATCCAGAAGAAAATGTTTTTTTCTCGAAACAAGAACAGTAAGCTTTGATAAAATATAGATATTTGTTTTTGACAGTACTCGTTATGATTTAGAAACTTAATATCTTTACCAGCATCAAATACTAACTTTAAATTAGCCCCTCACCAATTTCGAGAAAATTCTAAGCAATTGACATTAAACAAAGTCACAAAGTTTTAAGTAAAAATAAAAATTCCGTCTACCCTTCTTCATGGTCTAGTTAACCACAAATAAATGATAAATGATGCCAAAACTCATATCGAAGAAGATTTTTTCACAACTATCAGTCCATTGTCTTTCAAAAAACTCTTTTTGGTTATTATAACGATTGTCTCCTTTTTCTTTATCAAAGAAGACATACGGGAAGAACTTGTAGTGCAATATTCCGATAAAATGAATTACGAGTCTTTTAAATATAGTTGCCTCTTAGAGCCACGAAAAACTAACTAATTGTAACACTCCTAAATGCTACAGATTTAAAAAAAATTGAAATAAAAATATATAGGTTATTTTATCACTTATATATTGACTGCAATAAAGTTCTAAAAGAACCTTTAGTATGTACCGAGCTAATGATAGAAATACTTCCTTGAATCAAAAAATGATCAAGGCAGACAACCCCAAAATAACAAGCTAATAGTTGCTATCGACACAAATATAAGATCGTCACAATCTGAAAACGCATCAATACTTAACAATATTCCTTTACCCTTCTCACAAATCTTGCGATCTTTCATAGACATAATTTAGCATCTTACCAGATTTCTGAAATTAAAGCTCCTTAAATGAAATATCAATGCTCCTATTTAGATCTCGCCGAACATTCCATTACCCGTATACTTAAAATTTATTTAACCAAGTGAGATAAAAATCAGACAAAGGTAAAGGTCAAATTCGTATATGGAAGAGTATCATTGTAAATAATCAAAATAAGCAATGGTACTACTGCATTTAAAAAACCCAATAAATGTGTATTAGGTGAAGACAGCTTTACCAAATATAGTACTAAAATACTCACGCATATTATGCCTAGTAGCTTATACCAAAGACCTTATAACTAAGCTTAACTTCACAATGCTACAGGCACCCATAAGAGAAAAGGGGCTCGAACTCGCTTGGTTTCAGAGTACGATGAAAGGCAACCTCCAAAACTGCTCATATACCAATATGCAACTGTCATAAGTTAGTTCACCGTCATTTACATTGCCAAAATATTGCACATTTTCACGTTTTTTTTCCTAATTAACCTAAATTATTTTGCAGTTATTAGTACATGAGTATTACCTTTTCTCATTCTTAACAAAGTTGCTGGGTCAATCAAAAAACAATTCCACTGAATTAACCAAATTGGAGTGCAAAGTTACCAAAATTAGTATATGTACATCCACTGTAAGGCGAAGATTGCTTGCTTATGAATTAAGAGGGCGTAGACCATGAAAGAAACCACGTCTTTCTAAAAAACAAGCATTTTTCTCTTCAGTGTACTAAAGAACATAGAAACTGGACCACAGGGCAATAATAGAAAGTTCTATTTAGTGACGAATAGTATATTAGAAGGTTTTCTAAAGATGTGTGCTCGCGACAATTAAACATCCAACTGCTGCCAGAATAAGGTGCTGGGTGTCTGACCAACAAGTCGGTCAACTTCATATCCTAGCTGGGATAATTAATGGCATAAGGTACCTTGAAGAATTGCAGGATGATATGTTGCTTGCTCGTAGTAGAAAAGACTTGCTTGGAGATGAAGATTTTATTATCAAGACTACAATGCTTTTGTCGTAGGGCAAAACTAATTCAATCCTGAACGGCCACCAACGAAATCAGCCCAACCAATGGATCCAAATTTCATAGAAAGTTATGGCAAAGAATAACAAACTCTCAAAAATTAATCAAATGTCTAATCCAAGTTCAGCGTAATTGTTTTTTAAAAGAAAGTTATGGAAAGTAGTGAATTATAGGACGGAAAAATAAGATTTGGTTATCAAGAATAAAGGCTGGCCAATCAAATAGTGTCGAGCCATGTAATAAAGAAAATTGCAATAAGAAAAAACTATAAAGTTAGAAAACATGGTAACCTACACAAGAAGCCCCTTCAAAACAGATACACCCTATGTACCTTCTTCAAATATGAAGAGCCAAGAGACATTTATAGAAACGACATACAATTCATCTTTAGTTATAATCTTTTTGAGGAACATTCTTTCTACCCTACTAATAGTAACCATAGAACAAATTTTTCATCAAAATTTCATACAATTGTGTATGTGATTTTTGCTGATCCAGAACATGACTGCCTTTATTTATATTTCATCCAGTGCCTTATTATTCATCCGAATTTGCTGCTCTAATCATACCACCTCTCTCTTGAGCCTTTAACTCGCAACTTACTCGGCCAGTAAAATTGCTCTCGTGCACGCATGCGCAGAAAAACCCATTTCAATTGACTACTAGATTACATCACGACCTCGCAGACTGCTTTCATTATATTAACTCTAGATTCCCGTCGTAGTTGCAAAATATAAATATACAGGAATCTACTCACCGGCAGGTACACACAAGCCACAATAAATGGTGTGCTCTGCTCTGCATTTACTTACGAAAAGCAAACTCCTACTATTATTGGCTCAATAATTCATATATGATTTAAGAATTTATTTAGCATTGTGATAAAAAATTACGAAATGGCTACAACAAAAAAAGACTAAATGCTGTTGTATGGTACAATTCCTAATTAAATTTAGATGCCCCTTTTACAACTTTTCCATTTATTATTCAGTTTATATGTAATACCTTGCAACAGGTCTTTTCGCATAGCAAGCTCAACGTATAAGATAATTAAATCCCCGAACCCGACAGGGCGCGCTTGCGCCTCGGCCCCATTTCCGCGATTTTCCCGAAGTGCAAAAACGCCTTCCAATTTACATATCGCGAAACGCGGGCCATTGAAAGCGGCGGCCTGTCATTTCCAGCGGCTTCATCCCGATCTCCTGAGCGCGGCGCATCTGATTTCGATTTTCAAGGAAATTCCGACACTTGCGCCTATTCTTGGCTCTCCCGGTATTTGCGCGGTGGGCGGCTGCATAACGATTTTGTTTAAAGAGACCGGGCTTCTAGCAATCGGAGTAATTTCTCATTTAAAGCCATCTCGCTTGGCCGCAGAGCCAAATTCAAAAGGTTCTGTAAGTAATGGGCTGGTTTTTAAAATGCTAACCTTAATAACTTTGGCAAAGGAAGGCTGCGGTTTTTATTTTTACAGAAGCATAAAGCTTACTGTTCGGCAACAGATTAAATATGAAACAGTTTTTTGATCATAAGTAGAAATATTTTATCTGTAAGTGCTCGTTTGTTCCCCCATTACTTAAAACTTTTTTTCTGTCCTCTACACTCTATACGTACTTCGCTTTTTTATCCTTTTGTGTTCCTTATATTTGTAACATCTTTTTCAGATAAATTGCGTTTCTATTTAACAAAAACTTTGGTTTTTATTTTTGTTGTTTTTTTAAATCTGTTCTTAGTATCTTTAATTGTTATAAAAGAAAATACTGAGATTTATAGATTTGTTGGTTACACACAAATAGGTCTGTAATAATAGAGTAATCGAGAGCGTAAAATAATTAATTATTTATTGCGTAGCGAAGTAAGAATAATTCTTTCTTCTGTTTCTACGCTTTGCATATAAGCTTTATTGATCTTTATTTCTAGAATTCTCTAAGCCCAGGCGCTCCACCTCGTACGAAGGCATCCTATACTTCTCTTGTTCTCCAAGGTCACTATTTGATAAGCTTGGTCCAGCAAGTTTTCCACATTTCAGATTACATGTTTGATCCAGTTTCATTACAGTTGTGTAGTTCTCTTCATCTGATCCAATAATTATTTTTTAATCTCTTATAAATATTCCTAAAATGTTTCATTCTATGACCTTTTTGTTTTATTTGCAGCTTAGGTAGAATTTATTTGATGAATAACCGTGTTTCAGCTCCATATATACCGGAAGTATACAATCATTAAATAACTGTTTCATTGTGTAACGATGTCGTCATGAGTGACAGCGGTGCGAGTGATTGGCATAAATAATTCAGAAAAACTGCCATCACAAATGTTATTTGATATTTGGAGCAAATTTTCCTTTGTGTTCTTTTGTGATGGCTTTTGCATATTTTTTAATTAGAATTATGTTGCCGCTAAAATATGCAGATTAGAGTCTGTTGTATAGGTAAGAAACTGGACGATGATGATTACAGTATCCAATGCCAAAAATACTCGCCAACAATCATTTTATGTAAATTGCATAAATCCAACCAGGGTTGCTAACTGAATTATCAAAGTATGGTGTTACGAGTCTAACCATACCAACTAAATATAGTACCTAAACAAAGCCACAAAAGTGCAGTACACCTTATAAGGACATATCTGAATGAGCCACAAATGCAAACAAAGTGCTTCTGAAGTCGAATTTCCAAATACCCTCATGCAATTGACTGAAGCCTTATATAGCAGGGTTGTGCAATAAAACTCTGCCATGTATTTTCTTCTGTAATAACGTATTATCATCAGATATTTGGATACATTACAGTTGTAACTATAGACCACTAAAATCTAATGCCACTTTACACTCCATTGTCGAGTCGATGGATTCGGAACTTAATATTTAGCATCTGGATGCTCGTTCGGAGATGAGTCTTTCAGACTTTGCACCCCTAATACGGCAAGCCAATGAAGTCAATAAGTGTGAACTATATCTTGCTCTGAAATACCTAAATTGGACATCTTAAAAAAATTTGACTTGATTTGTCTTAGTAAAAGAGTCATAACAAAAAGAAATCTGAAAACACTTAAGAGTCCAGTTTTCGGGAAAAAAAGAAATTTGAAAAATTGCAACTTCTGTTATTTAGACTTTCTTCCTTAAATATACCGCTAAATGATGCAAAGGCGACGGGTTACTTCAAAAAAATCAATTAAAAAAATAGCCGCTCGCAACGGCGTTCCCACCGTTAGGAATATCTACGAAAAAATTTGAAACTTTCTCCTTTCTAGTAACTTTCTCAGAATCTTGCAAATCTAATCCAGGACACAGACAATTTCTCCTTAAGCTCCCACAGAATAAAATGCAATGGACATAGCCCACCTTTCCCATCCGAAATAAATAGAATAGAATAAGAAATATTTCAGATATCTGTTTACCAACGCTCTAGGGCTTTGGTTTTGGATCAAACAGCTCACTATCTTGCATTTTTTCTAACTTAGTCAGTGAAGTTATTGTGTGTCTTTATTTTCTGGAAAATAATAATTTTTCAAAAGAACTAGGAGAAAATATATACAAACCAAACTCAGACAAAGGTACAGAGTTGTTCAAAGCATTTCAACTCTCATAATCTAACAGATGATTGCATACAATACCATCCAAAAACGTTTGGTCAAGTTTATGTAACGCTACGATCGAGTTGTCAGTTTATGAAAAAACAATAGTGTTTTTCGAGTATTGTGGTGAACAAAGATGGAGTTCATGCAATGTATGAAAAACAAAAGAAAATTTATAGAATACCCAGAACTAAACCAAATAATTCACAAAACCCTGGCATCTGCCATGTTCCCTCGAAATTCAAACCAAGTGTCTTTTCCCGAGATGATGGAAGAACACCTGATGTCATGCCCCTGATCCCTTAGAACAAAGGTCTGCGCTTGGGCTAGGACGCAATATGTGTTAACACCTTAGTGGCTTAGCAATGTTTTTTTTTGACTAAGAAAAACCATAACAAAAAGTGTAGGCTGCTGATTTCAGTAGTCTCAAAGATGAATTTCCTAAATATCGACCAACTACACTAATAACTCCACAAGATATTAGGTCTAAATTATAGTTTTAGTACAGTTCGTGGTTTCACAATTTCAGTTTTTACATTTTCTCAAATTTCGAAAGTTTCCTTGCATTAAGTTTTTAGAAAGAGATCGGCTTACTAACAATTTTGTCTGTAAGATAAAAATGACTGCTCTCCAACAATTTCAGACCAGCTATTAACTAATTGGCGGAATTAACGACTTAAATACTTTAGCTACGCCGTTTGTTAATGCTAAAAAGTTCATGTTTGAGAGGACTGCTCGTTTTGTAACCTAACAAATTATTTTTTAATCTGATAACTTATTAAATTTTATTTTTGGATACGAAGTTATCAATAGGTCAGAGACGTTTTAAGTGTTATTTGAATTTAATTGTGTTCTTTAAAGCATTTTAATGTTCATCTCAAATTAATTGTTTATTTTGTCTGTCTATTGTTTAGCAGGACAAACCCGTAAGCAGCAAAGCTATTTGTCATATGAAATAAAGCATTAAAGTTTAGTTATGTAAAACCTCTGTCATTCCAAATGTTATAAATAATTTTAGTAGTACACCCAACGGTAAGTACCCCAAAGCTGCGCAATTTCAAACTACTTTGCAATTACCCGTTAAATGATGAGGAAGCAACGGCGGCTCGCATCCTAATGTCTCCCACAACGACCACAACGCAGGCGGATGCGGCAAAATGCAACAAATGCGCTTTTCGGCTGCATAATTTCCAAACGGCTCCTGGGCCCGCAAAGTTGTGGCATAAGTTCGCCGAAACCTGCAGCTGGATGCACCTGTGTGAGGCGAATACTTTAAAGCATTCAAATATCCTTATCGAACCACCTGAATCGCTCCTCACCCCACGGATTTATCCGGGTTGCATTTCGCAGATTAGGCTTATCACGGCGCGGATCTGCCTGGAATCATGGCGCGCGATGGGATTGCTATAAAAGGAAGAGCTGGGCGAGGTAGCACAGGTGCATCTCCACTATCGTTTATTTCTGGCGAGATGGAGCAATCGGCGGATTTGCTCCTTTATCGAGCCGAAGGTGTCTGGCTTTTGTGGTGGTGCTCTAAATGATCCCGGTTTTGAGAAAGTGTAAATAATTAGAGCACATGCTTTAGTTTCATTTACTAATGATAACCTCATTGCAATATCGTTTTTCTAAAAACCCAAAAAGGATAACTACAACGTTATCCTAAATCTAGAAGCCGCCATGGTCAATTTTTATCATTTTGTACAAAATTGTTTAAATCAATAATGGATTGGTTGCCAAAACTTTGCATATTGTCTCTAGCAATGAACAAAACATCAAAGTACTGAATAATAATCAGCAATTGTTAATATATAATAACTAAATAAACCACATCAATTGCACTTTTGTCAGTTATAGGTAATAGACAAAATAATGAAAACATTTGCCAAAAGTAGGACATCTTATTACTGTGCCTGGTAATATTGGGCACTGCGTAAATCAGCCGTCTCTTTTTTGTTGCAGGTAGTATGGACTGTGCACTAGCAGTAGAGTGAGGCAGTGTGGTTGTGGACGTTGTGCAGGTGTGGTAAGTGACCGGTATATCTGACCTGATAGAGTTTCAAAGAGATTGGTACCCGCTGGTGGATCAACAGCGCCGTTATGCAGTATAATAATCAAAGACAAAGTTGCAAAATAGGAACCACCGGGCCTTGATGCGTATTGTGACGTCGCAGAAGAAAACAACAGCCAAGAAGATGACTACAGAACTTAATCAGCACCTAAACACCCTAGTGTCATTAAAAACTGTAAGGTGCATAAAATGGGTATCCATGGACGTGTTGCTATTTCCAAGCTCCTAATCGATAGACACGAATGCCCAAAAGCAATGTACATGGTGTAATGCTCACAAAAACTGGACGTTGGAAGACTGGCAACGTGTCATTTAGTCAGATGAGTCGCCTTTTACCCTCTTCCCTACCACTGGAACACCCTCTGAGGCATACAATATGGAATCTCAACTGACTGTCAAACATGCTCATGGTGACGGTCAGGTCACATAGCAGTGTATAGAGAATTACTGGTAACCAGGTCCACCCAATGGTGGAAATTTTATTTCCAGATGGGAATGCCATATTCCAGAATGATAATGCCCCCATTCACATCGCCGGCACTGTCCAAGAGCGGTTTCAAAGCATGCTCATGAGGTTTATGATCTTCCCTGGCCCGCCAAGTCCTCAGACTTCAATATGATCGAGCCTTTGTGGACTGTTTTGGAAAAAGGTTTCGGAGTCGATTTCCACCTGTTTCGTCTCTACCTAAGCTCGATGCTATGCCAAATAAAAAATGGCTTCAAATTCCATTCACCACTGTTCAGGACTTGTTACCGGTCTATTTCATCCGGAATTCAATGTGTATTGCGTGCTAAAAGTAGGCCAGCACCATATCAATACAAGATGTTCCAACTTTCACAAGTGTTTCCATTATTTTGTCCAGAGTACTTGGTACATTTTGGTAATAAAAATGACAAAGTGACACCGAAAGTGTTTCCTGCAGCAAAACAATCATAAAGGGAAAAATATTGTTCCTTCAATACTATCAGAAAGGCAAATAAAGTGTGAATGCAAAAACGAAAGAACAATCCAAGTGAAGGAAAAATGATAAACAGTGTTCTGGAACTGTAAGTTTTTTTGACATGATTTATAGCACTCAGATGCCCAACAGAATATAAGTACGTATATTGTAAAACATAAAGGAGCGAAGATACGAAAACATTATTCTCCTGTACGATATTGGAAAATCTCATACTGCAGTTTGCAGTCAAGCATCCCTTACCACATTTTCCATAAAATGACGGTCTGGCTCGCTGTTCACGCAGTACTTCAAAACCATGGACAAAGTCAACCCCGAATAACAAAATGAAAAATTCGCGGCCTTCCAAACAACGGATCTTATCGTAAATGAATGTACTTTATATAAAACAAGCAAAACCTCTCCTTATCATTAATTAATTCCCGATTGTGGGCGTTTTAAACGCCCGCTCAGAGCTGCTGCAGTTGAGCGGCCACTGGCAACCGGCTGCGTCTCTTTTATTTCTCCGTCCTTAATGCTCCGTACGCCCCTTTAATTGTGTAATAATAAAGCGCGCACGGAGCCCCGGATAAAAAAGACGTCCATCACGCCGGCTGCGCCATTTGCGCCCCATTTTTGCAGGCACAGAAGCGCAAGAAACGAAATTTTGGGAGAAGGAGATTCCATTGAAACTGAAAATTAAAAGAAGTTGTGCTAGCAGCCGAGCTGAATTTATTTTGGATCTGCGTGGGCAAAGCCGATTTAATTGAGTTTGAATAGTAAGTTGGACAATTCTAATCAGCAGCGAAAGGCAAATTGCTTGTAATTTGAATGTAAAACGCAATATTTCTCGGGCGCCGACGCTGGGATTCTAGAGCGCGCGCTGGGTGCTGCCTTCTGTTTGTCAAAGAATGCCTTATTTGCAATTTAAATTACAACTAAAGCACATAAAGTTAAAAATTACACTATTAAATATATAGAATATATAAAATTTTGTAGTGGTATAAACCACAGAGAAAAACACAGCATCATTCATTAAGAATAATAGATAAACCTTCAAAATCCAAATGTTGGTGTTAGAAACCAAATAAACATTGTAAAAAAATTTAAACTCTTAGATCTACTACAGGGTACAAAATAGAACATTTAAAAAATAAGAGCACTTGCTTCATCACGAGCACTAATAGTATGAACCGCAGTTTTGATCCAGTTTGACTGTTAGTCATCTTCTTTAAAAATATATAACATTAATCCTTTCCATTGTCCTAAGGACATTTGTTGCCGAGATGATATCACTTTTATTCCTTATAAATACATTTTTTAAGCTTGTCCTCTTGGCATCCTCATACTTTTTTGTAAATTACTTTCCAACTAGTAATAATAAATTTCTTGGTACAGTAAAAACTTGATCACATGCTTTTTATCAAACTCTAATGTTCTTTTCAAAGCAAAGAAAGAACTGCTACTTGATGTGGTTAATTATCGTCTATTTTACTTCTACCACAATATATTAGTGGTATATCTAGAACAACAGACAGCTCTGTAATTAAGGTAATTGCGATGTTATCATTTCCTTATTATCAAGTTCTTGTTATAAATCTCTGTTATATAATCACACATAGTATAAGGTATTATAACTTGCAATAATACCTTCAGAATGAATAGATTTGCTTCCATAATTAGTTGGAATCTAGACTACAATATTTGTTATGCTTTTTGGAATTCAAAAAAAGAAAACAGCCAATTACTTCACTCTTTTTCAAAAAGAAAACGGTAGCTATCCACGACGATTAATAAGGCAATGTGATTTTAGTTTGCACCAAAGCCCTACACTTTAAGCTACACAGTCATTTCTTATATGAATTGTCTATTTGTATGGTAAATTTTATTTTTTCTAAATTTTAATATTTATTAAAATTAATTAATTATTAAAGAATATAAATTGTAAAGAGAATAGGGCATACCCTAATATTTGTAACATTTATTGATATTTAATTAGATTTCCTTTGCAATTTTCCCTTTCGTTTTCATAATTCCACACCAGCTTTTAGTGCCCTGTCGTATTCCTTTCAGTAATGAAATATTGCCCCACTAGATATTAATGGACGTGCTGACTTATTCAGACGCAAACGCAATAAATTTCACTCCGCGTTATAACTCCCACTTGATGTTTATACGTTCACAATGGTCATTGAGGGTAAACGATCGTAACGTACAGCCTAATGAGAATTGCCGCCTTTCGATATTCCGAACGATGGCTGTACCCTACAAAGGCCAGGTTAAGAGCTGTAGTGAAGTATGTATTACATAACATTATTTCCCAACATTGTGTGACTAACTGAAGCTAATTGTCCATTGTTTGTTATTTCTAGGATAGATTGCGGTTTTATGCCTCATATACTATGCATCAGACGTTATAACGATACCGGATAACCAACTGAGGGCCTGATAGTAATTTACTCTTGAATATTTAAATATTAAAACCATTTTAAAACTAACTATGAAGCAGAAATAAAATCTAGCTGTAGATCAAAGTGTAGATGAAGAAAACTATGAAAGCGAAAGAGAAATGTAAAGCTACAAGGATGTATATTTTACACATTGTTACGCGCCTTAATTAAATTTGATATTGTTTTAAGCTGCTGTCGTTAACCACAACATTACCTTACTTCTGTAATTCAGTTACTTACAACTGACAATAAGTTTCAGTTAATTAAATTGTAGCCTAAGTTGCGGAGCGACCTCCATTTAAGTGAAATTAATTTGTCTCGCAGCATCCTATACTGCCAATTAAAGGGCCGTAAAACACAACTTAGTCGCAGACATTGAATAAGCATTTTGTATTTGAAATGTAAGTCAAATGCGGATTTTAAGATTAAAACTTGTCTATGAAATTTAATCGTCTTATATTTTGATACAAGCAGATGGATAGAATGCATGCTGAAAGTACGATACGGCGCTGCTTAAAACAAAATTAATAATCCGAAAGACTTTTTTAAAAACCTTAAAGCCTTTAAAAAACTATATAGTAGACGAATGTATTCCTAAGAATATGTAAATGGCCTAGTCAAAGAAAGATTTTAACCCAATCAAATAGTACTGTAAGATGTCCTAAATTAGATGCAGTTTGATAAGAAAAATTATAATATCTAAAACTCATTGTAATATCTTTGTTATTACATAAAATCGGGTTAATTCCAATTTCGGAAAGTAGCGAAAAGGGTGGTTTGTAACTGTACGGCGCGTACTCTGTGCCGTTGCCTGCAAGCGCAAGCAAAGTTTCTACGTCATAGTTATGAAATAAAGACCCCCTCCCCCGATTTCAAAAATAAACATAAAAAGAAAATTATTTTTTGTAAATATATCAAGGGCAATGTTTAGTGGACGTAATTATGTTAATACAACCTACCATATCGTATCAGAAATTATTTCCAGAAAAATCATGCCGTTAAATAAGCATTTTATACTTGAGGCATAATTACTGTAGCCGTAAAATACCAAATAATAATCCATTTCTTTACCACACTGTGGCATGCGACGAAAAATAGATCCTATTCGGCAACCGACGGCGTTCAGCGTCCAAACCGAAACAACATCAAAAGAAGGTAATTGTTATTCTTTGGTGGTCGGCACCTGGAGTTCCCATCATTACAACTTCTTAAACCCTGGCGAAGCCATCACATTTTTGTAATTGCCAGGAAACCGATAGAGTACACCAAAAACTGCAATGTCTTCAACAAACAAGTAAAAGCCCAATACGTCTTAAAAGAGTTCATCGGTTTTAGAATTCCAGAATTTTATGCTACCGGAATTAGTAGACTTGTTTCTTGTTGTCAAAAATACATGGAATATGGCGATTCTTATTTTTATTAAATAAATTAATTCTAAATTGCTTAATTTATCGTATGAATACAGACATTTATGTAATGAAATCTTTCTAGCCTGAATTATACCCCGTCCATCTAACTGGGATAATCTTTAACCGATGCCCATAATGCAACACCAACTTCAACCACTGCAAATCAAATAAATCAAACACAATCCAACCCTCAACTATCTTAAATATGTCAACGCTAAACATATGTACCCCAATACCAAAATCAAGTTTCATTTACTAACATACCTAACATTAACAATAACCATTTCGCAGCTTCATCACAACTCCCACAAATTAGAAACAATAATGAAAAAGATAAAGACAAAATAAAGATTACAAATCCAGATGACATTAATAGCAAACGCCTTTGACAGTCACAATCTAAAACGTACCCTCAACTAGCACAACAGATTCCAAGTATTTAATAAACTAGAACAAAATAATGCTCAAATTGGAAATAGTAAAAACCAAGCCAACACTAAAATGCCAATTTTCAGATTCTAACCCCTCCCCCCAGGACATATTTATGGAGTTACAGATTTTAAAGCTATAACTGATAACTTAGACGAAGCCATTGAGAAGAAAAGATTTTACTTGAAACCTCAATAACAACACAGTAAAGATAGATACCAAAACCATCAGCACATATCAAGTCAAACAAGAATGCGTCTCCAGGACTGTCATACGCGATCTACACCAATCAATCCCTATTCAAGAGATAAAGGATCAATTACTTAAGCTAAGTCGTTTCGTAAGACACATCATGAACATCAGACATAGAGTAAGTAAAGAGCCGTTACCAATGTTCTGCGTCGAACCACAATTAAATAATAAAGAAGTCTACAAAATCTAATTCTTACACGCTCATCTTCAAGTTAACCCAATAATTGTCAGTTCGATAAGAATAATGGAATAAAACTCGAACGGATTGTAAAACTAAATTCACAAAATCGCTTTCTAAATATCAATAAAATCAACACACCAAACAGTAATAAAAATTCCAAACTACAATATATATTATGCAAACCATTCTGGCGGAATTGCTCATGCAGGCCCGGCAGTCATTATCAGGACAGCGATAGATCACCTTATCTAACTAACAAGAATCAAGACGCTTTAATAAAAAATAAATTTATTTTCCTAGTCGCTAACTGTCGGAGCCATCTACTATTCGAACTTGACATAGCATTTTAGTTGAAGAATATAATTATTCCTACTTCCAATTGAACTTCGTTTCCTTATAGCAGATTGGAACTCCAAGCACACTGCATAGGGATCCAGATTGGTTAAACCCAAAGAACGAAATCTCTTCTAAACCAACGAGTCAACTTACTGGCTGATAAACCCTGTTGGACTTTGTAATCACCAAAGATATTTGTGACATAGATTTATTTTAAGACAACAGTTCAACAATAATTACCTTAAGTACGAATGTTATTTGGAAAACCCCATTACCAAAACTTTGTACCACAAAAACTGATTGGAAACAATTTCAATTTCCAATTAATAATAATTCACAACATACCACTACATATAAGGCAGCTAGAAGTAGGATACCGTAAAGCTCGTAACAAATGGAAAAAAAATCGAGAAAATCTGGAGATAAGACTATCCTAAGCAATTTAACTCACTCACTTCACAACGTTCCATATAAAAATAGGAACATTGAGATACTACGTCTCTAACCCAGCAGTAGATCACTTCATCTAAGAAGCGACAGAAAAGCTAAAAAGGCCTACTGCCTCTGCACCACCCCTACTAAAACCAAATAAAAGCTGGACTAAATCTAACAAAAAAAGCAAGCAACTTTGGAAAACAACTTGCCCAAGTTTTTACGCCGTTACCATCTAATGACCAAATCTTTGATGCAGAAATAGACGAATATCTGAACTCGCCTGGACGATTATTCTTTCCTGTAAAGCTTGTTTCCTCTGCGAAAGTATATAGAGAAATAAAATTAACCAACTCACGACCAGGATATGATTTTATAGTGGGAAGCGTACTAAAACATCTACCAAAAAAAGCAGTAGTACTCATAACAACAATATTTAATCGTGTGTTGGCCATATCTTATTTCCTCATTCGATGGAAATACGCCGAAATAATCATAATTGACAAATCCTGGTAACCTCCACAGGAAATCAGCTCTTAAAGAGCTATAATCTTGCTACCACTGCTATCTAAATTATCTGAAAGATCACTACTACACAGAATTAAAAAAAATACACCACTAGACGAGCTAATTCCTTTGCATCAGTTTGGGTTTCGCAAGAGCCACTCAACTATCCAACAATGCCACAGAATAGTTAACTATATCAAAGACGAAGGAAAGAATATGTGCTTCCCTGTTCTCAGATGTACAAGAACCCTTCGATATAGCCTGTCTCGGAAGACTCTCATATAAAATAGAAGGAAAGCTTCTCCATCAAATCTATCTCTTTCTAGAATCTTACCTATCTGATGGATACTTCCAAGTCCAAGTACAGAACTCACTATCAGACTACCATTCTATTAACTTCGGTGTTTCTTGGACCGCTCATATATCTCCTCTGTACGTTGCAACTCCAAACAGTACCTTAATCGCTACCTTCGGAAATGATACTACAATAATGTCCTTAGACAATGTATCTGAAAAGCTTTAGCTACACCTAAACTATTTACAAATCTGACTAGATTATTGGAGAATTAAAGTAAATAGTGATAAATCCACACAAATTACATTCACTACAAAACACACTATTTGTCTACAAGTTCAACCAACACATTCCACTTGGAACTGAGATAAAATACCTAGTACTCCACCTGAATCAAAGACTAACCAGGAAAGCCAACTTAACCCAAAAAATAAAAAATATGTACTGGTCAATTGGAATTGACTATTAAAAACATTGATACTATATAAAGTCATTTTAATGCATGTATGTACCTACGGAATCGAACTTTAACGATGTAGTAAACCGTCAAATCTCAAGATCTTGCAATCCTTTCAATTAAAACGTACCTTGGTCATGCTCAATGTTTCGTCTGCACTCAGACCCTGCATAAATGACCTCAGAATTCCCTTTGTCAATGATGCCATCAAGAACACAACTAGAAAAAGCCGAGACCGCACTTTAAGTCACGCCAATTACGTCATTACCGACCCCCACAACCATCACCCCGCGAATAGACCTTTAAAAAAGGAGTGACTTTGAGTGAATCCTAGAGACCCATCAGTGATGGCGCCCAACTCATGACATATAGCAACTCTGTCGTACTATTTGCTTATTACTCTGTTGATTAAATAGACAGGAAATTTGCAAGAAATTATTTTAAAGCATCACCCCGTGAGTATGCAAGTAATTGTAGGTCTAGATTTGCACACTCTAACTTTCTTGAGTAATCAATATTCTTATATCAAATTTATCACAGAAAAGGATTTCAAGGATGACTCAAGTTAACAGGGACGCCTATAAGTAGAACAAATGTTTGGATGTCTAAAATTAAAGGCTCCAAACTGTCAAATTTAAAAAAGCTATTTATGCAAAAACACCAAGTGTTTGACTAAAGAACTTTGTTTCAAATACTTAACCGTTCATGGAAGTATTGACATTACATAAAAAATGAATTTATACACTTTAATGTAAGAATACAATTGATTATATAATATATTGTTATACAACACGTACAACAAACAAAAATCATCATAAACATTGAAAATATTTAATTTTAATGTTAAGTATTTGTTTCGTCAAAAAACACCCTTTGCATTTAATACTTCCTGTACGATTCTAGGCATTCTTTTTTTAATTTCTCCAAGGAAAAATCTCTCCAGGTACCTTAAAGAAGACTCCAAAGATGATTGTTGGACATGGAGCGCTCCTTTTTTACTGTTCTGCCAAGGTCATCCCATAACAACTCTATGGGGTTGAGGACTAGACTCTGTGGTGCTTATGTCATCATTTTGGGGGTTTTTAGTTCTTCGTGGTTTGCTAGATAGTCTTTACAAAGCTATAAAGTATGTTTAGAATCGTTGTCTTATATCAACACGAATCCCTTCCCGACTAATTGCAACCTGGATGGTATAGTTTTTTCCGTTAAACTTGTTTTATAATGTTATTTCTTCATGCCATCGACTTTTACCGAGTTCCGCACACCAGCCAAACAAAAAAAAACACCCCCGCACTAAAACAGACCCATCTCCGTGCTTCATAGTCTGAACAAAACAGTTGTGAACCATCTTTTCAGTTTTAGACCGACGCACAAAGATTCTCCGTTTCCGAATGAAAATTTCCATTTGGATTCGTCGCTCCATAACACTTTTTGCCGCTATTCAATTGTCCAGCAACGATGCGTTGCGCCCACTGAAACCGTTTAGCCTTATTACTACGCCATAACAACGGTTTTTTGGTCGCAAGCGACCATAAAGATTACCCTCCTGAAGACGCCGCTTTGTTGCGTTGATTGATATTGTTTTATTACGTTCCCGGTTAAACTCCGCTGCAATATCTATGGCAGTTAATCTATTTTGCTTACTCTTCAGTCTAATGAACTGATGCTCTGCATCGGATGTTACTCGTGATGGCCCAGGGCGATGGCGCTCCCTGAGACTTGCTGCCTCTCTATAACGTTGTAATATCAGATTTACCGTCAAAGTATAAATATTTAATATTTTTGCAATGTTACGCACTTTCTCGATGTAAAGTGAGAATGGTTGAATGAGTTTCTATAGAGGGAGGCTTACCGGTGGCCAATGAATGAAAATTTTAAAACGAGTCCTGAAAAATCCCGAAGTAGCAGAACATGGTGATGGGTCTGATGATAAACTAGTGAGCTCCAAAGTCAGAATTTTGAGCAGAGTAAGTTTTTGTAATGTAAACAAACATCTAAAACGAGAGTGTTGAGTGACAGTTCAAGGAAGTAATTATGATTTTTTTATTCTAGTTTTCGACCCAACAAATGCTTATAAAAAAATCTACTATTGACTAATTAATTTTATTTGAGTAATCTTCTACAGAAATTCTGGATGATTTAAGAGACTCTTGGTAAAGATACGAGTACATCATACATAAAAATGTGACTAAAAACTTTCAAAAATAGTTGATAATTGTAAAATTTGTTGTATTTTAAACAACTGCTTCGGCTAGCTAAGTGCCGGAAATGCTCTCCGACGAAAAAAAACCCACTCAAATGAGTGCTTCACTTCAAAATCTCACCCGATACTAACAGTAAGAGAATTCATTCATTGAAAACATCATTACCAGAGATCAAACCTAAACTTACGAGTGTAAGTTCACCCCAGAGACAAAACAACAGTCCATTATATAGAAACTTCCAACTTCCACAGTTTAAAAAAAATATTCAAAACTCAACCATCCGCTCGCAAAACTATGACCACCGTGTTCTGGGATAGTGAAGGCCTACTGCTGTGTGAATTCATCGAATCGTGCACAACGGTCGGTACGATTACGCAAAGAAATTAAATTTGTGCACTGTGGTGCAAGACCCCACACGTCAAATCAAACCAAACTGCGGTTGACAGCGGCATTGGGAGGTCTTACAACATCGTCCGTATAATCCAGATTTATCCCCCTCGGATTTTTATTTATGCAGAACTTTGAAGAAATTTTTGACGTAGAAACGCTTTGCGGATCAGACAGAATTGCAAGACATCGTTGTGGACTACTTCAAGCAACTTGACAAGCAGCAGTACCGTAAAGATATGTTCAAACTACTGTCACGCTAGGGTAAATGCCCCAACATTTACGGAGATTATTATCAATTTTTTTCCCAACAGTGAGAGTAGGTAGAAAGCTGCGATTAATTTTAGAAGACGTGGGAAATCTTTCTTCCATGCAATGTACACATTACAATGAGTGTTGTTGTTGAGAACAACGTGTAATCATCTGTTTTCTCCTCTTGCGTGGGGAAACGCCCATCGAAATTCATCGCCAATTGAGTGATAAAGATGTTACAGATGTTAAAAGGGGCGTTCGTAAGCGCGAAAGTTTAAAGAAGCTCAAAGGTTATGTGACAATAAACTGAAGCAGCCTCCGCCACAAACCAGCTGGACCAAAACCGTGATTGCGCGAGTCGAACAAGTTGTTATGGAAGACTGTTGATTAGGTGTGCGTGATGGCACCTCTAAACTTGGAATTTTCGTAAAATCTGTAGGGTCCATTTTGCTTTATGAACTGAAAATGCGGAGGCTCTTCAAGGTGGATCCCACAAATGGATTTTCAACAACCAGAAATATTCTTCGAGACCATTCATTTTCCAAAAAAGCTGCTGTTGCATCAGCGATTTTCCAGTGGGCAAAATATACCCCTAAAGAAATTTTCTCAGCAGCCATGGAATCATGGCAACGATGTTGTGAAAAATGTGTACGTCTAGATGGAAATTACGTTGAGAAGTAACAGAAGCTTCAACATTTTTTGGGTAAGTACGTTTTTAGAAAAAAAATTGGAGAGCATAGAACTTAAACCCACCTCGTAAAAAAAGCATGTAATTTTTTTGTGGATCGTATCAAATATTTTCTTTAAATATAAATGTGTAATTTTAGTTTGTACTTTTAATACTGGATACCCCTCATACATTCACAAAAAGGTTTTTCTAGAAGTGAATAATAACCCGTATTACATAATGATCGCATATTAATTCATGGGAAAGTTTACGATTCCAAAGCGCAACTATACATGTATCACAAGTGAGTTGTACTGCGGTGCATTACGAGCCGCCAACCGGGATTTCTCTGTGGTTTCCCCCGTATGCACATTAAATTGCGGGTTTTACGCCGAGGGCTTGCGGACCGTAGGGCTGACGTCTGGAATTACCGCCGAATAAAACTGCGAACTGCGAAATGTATTGATAAAGCCGCAGATGACGTCACTGAGCGGTGCTGGCAGACGAGGCGCCACCGCCCCATTGTATTGTCAAATTCTCAACCCCGCGGCCCGGATATGGCAAGGGCAACCGCGGCGCAGTCCTTGGTTCGTTCAAAGGACGCGCCGTCCCGTCTTGTTAATGACCGCGCAAGTTGTCACAATATTTGAGGCCAGCCGGCAGGAATTCCATTTTTCAGCTCGAAGCGCCGGTGACCAGAGCCAAATAAATTTGATTAAGCTGTTATTAGGTCGTCACGGCGGCTGCCGCCTGAAAGGGACGCGCTGATAGTTGGGAGCCCGCCGATTTTTATCCGTAAATTGGCGCGCTGCAGTTCTATCCACGGTAAATTAAGCGGAAATTTATCGGCCAGATAAAAGATCACCGGTCGCTGCGACAGACAAGCAAAGTTAAAATTCAAGATAGTGTGAGGGTCAATATAAGAACAAAGAGACGTACAACAAAGAATCAAATAGCAAATCTAATTTACAAGCCGTAATAATCACAATAAGAAAAGTTTTAATAGTAAATTTGAGTGATTTCTTCAAAAGTCAAAGTTTCTTTTTTAAATAAAGAATGTAAAGATTCTTTCTCTCCTTCCTAAGTGTTATTCTAATTGGGGCCTTAGTATAAATTATCTTTGGGTAATTTTATAGTAGATGAATTTCGAAATTAAGACTTTGGACTTGATGTTGTAGTAGTGGCTTTTGTGAACTCGTGACAGTCTTTACGTCTACCATCGACCGGCATCTAATTGAAAAATTTGCAAATAGAAGTCTCTGTCATGTCAGATAATGAGAATATCAAGTAAAAATGACGTAAACACGACGTCAAAACTACCATACATCATTTATAAAGAAGAATGATGTTCTTTATTGTTTTAACATTAAGTCTATAGAGACCGAACGAAATAGAACGAAATCATACATCTCCTTGTATGTTAAAGTCAAAATTAATGGCGCTATATTAGATTGACGAGAGTACCAAAAAAACATTTAAAATTCTACACATGTTCACGCCTGGCCAAAAAAGAAAAATATGCCTTAATACTACCTGCCATCCCTCTAAAAATCAAGAGAAAACATATCTTGTTTATAGAAGTTCTAGAAGAAACAATTGTGCGTTCATTTCCAATCAAGTTGGACTGGAGAAGATATTTTGCTCTGTATTCCAAACAGAAGCTATTGATGACCTCAATAGTGTCAAACAGCGTCTGGTGAACTCCAAGAAGTCATATCGCCAACTTCAAGAGAATAGCACTAACGTCAACTACTACAGTCGCAAATAAAACAGTGAGCAAATTGACCAAAAAGTGGACACAAACAGTGCCACAAAGACATTCTTTTTGAATGTTGGACGGCAAAGTGACTTTCTGAATGATGATATGATTGAAACTGAAACGTCAAAAATTCTTACGGACCATGAAAGTTGTATCCCAATAAATTTCGTGAAACTCTGATGTTACTAGATTCAAGCCACATTATCAGAAGAATCTCTGCTACAATGTACATAAAAAAAAAATTTCTAGAACCTTGCCTGGGGCAAAAAAATGTTTGGTTGATGGATTGAGTAACATTAAAAGCCATTTTTTGGAGATGTTTAAAATTCTTTAGTTATTACATTAGATAAGTTAATATCATTAATATGGACCAGATAGACGATTGAAACGGTCGAATCAAGATAAAACATTAGAATATCCGACCCTTGGATGATCTACGAAACTAAGTTAATGTCATTAAAGAATGTGGGTCAAGGTTTTATTGTATAAGTATTATTGTAAACTTTATAAATGACTATAAAATTCGTTGATCTGAATAATGACATCAATTGCATCTGACCTTCTATTTTATGTTCTTCTTCCTGGTCATGATAAACCCTGGTATCCTGTTTGTGAGTCCGGTTACCCTTTTATATTATCCTGTTATATGCATCTTACCTTTTATTCAGTTTTTCATTTAACGCTTTACTTCTTTTTATGTAGTCGTTCTTCTTTTTTTTTTTAAATTTATTTAACTTTCACAACTTTCTTTGCAAGTCTTTCTGTTAACATTCTAGTGAGGTGTCCATATCATGGCAGTTGTTTCTTTTCTATTTTCTTGCTTGTAGATTCTTAGTCTAAGGTTGATCCGATGTCTTCGTTCTTTATATGATTTAATTTTGCTTCATTTGTTATTCCTAGCGCTTTCATATCGGTAGTTGTTGTTTCACTAGAGTAGAGCATTATTGGGGTGTTATATATTATTAGCTTATTTTTTCTGCTTACTTCTTTTTGTCAAAGATTGTTGAATTTTGAGTATAATACGCCTTGTTTGTCCTTCTCCAAATCAAATTTACCGTCATTTAAGAACGGCTCTCCTTAAGTTGATACCCCTCAAATATTTTCGGTTCATAGTTGAAATTGTATGCTTCTGCTACTGATGTTTCATTATTTCATTTTGACCTCTACTGAGTTTTGTTTGTAAATTGTTTCTTTTGTAAATTCATGCATTCATTAGTATCATGTCATCTGCGTAAAGAGGACATCTACCTGTATTGGGTTCGTGTTTTTATAACATATTATAGTCTTTAAGCTTTTATTTTTATCTGACATTTTTCAACTTTTGTTTCATGACTATTATAAACTATCTCCTTTTTGATTCCTATTTGTAGATGAAGGTCCTTTGATTTACTTCCACTTACTTATATTTATGCTTTGGTGTTATTGTATAATGAATAAATGAGATTTATTAGTTTTCTAGGGGTTTGTATTTTTTCCAACATTTTTTATTATAAGTCTGTGAAGGCTAAAATTATTTCTTCACCTTTTCAATCTCATAATATATACATGTTATCATTCGTTTGTCTACTTGCCATTCCAGTTTGTCTTCTATACATGCGCTTATTTTACGTTTTATAATTCACGTGTGTCTTGTATAACTGACAAAAGACAGATTGCTTGGTAATTTTCGCAATTTGTTTTATCTACTTTTTTGGATAGGAAGTATTAAATTATCCCAATCTTTATGTGTTGTTATTGCTTCCTTATATATTTTCTGTATCCACTCTACTCTTGTACCTCCAAGCTACTTAATCATCTCCGAGACTACGCTATCCTCTCCACATGCTTTTCCCGTTTTAATTTTGGTATTACTTCTATTACTTTGTGTCTACTTAAATCGTATACATCAGTCTCTCCTCCTTTATCTTCATTATTCTGTATCAAATTTTTCGAAAAAACAGACATTTCCTCCTTTTTTATTAACGGTTCGTTGTTTTTGCCTTTTATTCCACTTAGGTCTCTTTAATTTTATTTCAGAACTTTTCGTTATTCTTCTTTCGTTTCTTTCTCTTTTTTGTTTGTATCTTTGCGATGCTGTTTTCCTGTTTAACTACATATGCTACTTTTTTAATGTATCATCTAGTTTACTTCCTTTTTTTAAATTTATCTGATCCTGCGTATGTAAATTGATGTCTTTTGTAATGTTTCTGTTGTAGTACATTATTTTTAAAACCTCTTTCACTCTTTTATAATAATTTCCCATAACATGCTTTTTTACCTTTTTGGTTTTTAATATTTTGTGGTACATATACGCGCTTTAATATTAATCTTAAATCTTAACGCTTTACATAATTCTTACTTACGTTTTACCATTTAATTCTCCTTTTTTCCTTTATACATATTACCCAAATTCAATTTTTATCAATTAAATGGACTAAATCGAACATATTTTACCATTTTTTGCCTGCCTTTCGTCTGTACCTAAATTTTCTAACTTACAAATACTTTTTATGCCTTCAGTAGTTTGCAATAGACGACACATATTCCTTATTTTTCTGGTATTGTAAATTTTATTACAAGTTTTTTTTATAATTGCTTTTGCTCATTAATATAAATGTTTTTATTTAATTAATAATAATTCAATTTATTTTTTATTATAACTTTGTAATGTTTCTTTCTCTTTTAAAGCTAAACACTCATTATGTTTTAAGAATGTGTTATAGTCCCATAACATGTATATTTAGAATGAATTCAAAAACTAGAAACATATACCTTAACAAAATAAAATAATTGTGTGATGAAATCATTTTCTTTCTTAATATATTAATACGCAATAAGACCACTTACTTAAGCCATAACAATACAAGATGTTGCTGTTTTATGTTAATGGTGCCTCTGTGTAATTAACGTGCCAATTCCTAATAAAATCAGCATTTAATGGTTGCTGTAAAATGGCATTAGCACCATAATATAACGCCAGGCATTTTAATTAGTCGTGTTTTGATCCTTCTAGGATGCAACATCTTAGAAATCGCATTGAATAATAAAAAGTAGTAGTTTGCTACAGGCAAATTAAACATTGAAAGTCATATAATAACGTAGATACAGCGAAACAGCTGTCTTTCATTTGCAATAATTTTAAACAAACTGCCTTCATGTTCATCCGAACTAACGGCTTTCTTGTTGTACCAAATTACAACAGCATGTTTTGCAGATAATCTGGCTTACTTCTATTTATCACCCTCGCAGTGGATTGCAGCAGGCTCCTGCATTATCCTCTCAGACAGAGAACCACCGCAAGCATAGAGGCAAGCATATAGGAGAAGCGTAATCATATTTCCTCCAGTATCCCAAAGCCGGCAGCTTAAAACAGCGCTTTGTTTTGCAAATTACAAAACGACCACTTATCTCCATAAGCAAACTCCAGGGCCGTTAGAGCATCCCGTATCCGCTTATGTTCGACTTGTTAATTCTGAAATATGCGAATTCGTTAGGACGCGCGCTTCCCATTGTTTCCGTCAACGGACATAAATTATTGTCGCCACGAGCAACAAATTATGGTTACATCACTAGCCTTGCGCTTAATGGCAAAATAAAAAGGAGCTATAAATGTTTACTGTGAAGGCTACGCCATTATTTCGACAAAAAGTTATTATTTTTTAATTTTTGGCTTCAAATTAGTCTTATAAAGGATGATCCGAAACGTGCCGTTTGCGTTCTTGGAACGTCGAATGTTTGCATTTGCACATTGGCCTGCAGTTTGTTGAGAATGAAGCTAGCAACGCTGTTACTCTCAATGGTGTACGCTATCGATAGATGCTAAACAACTTTTTTTAAAGACACCAACGATTTGGACTTGAGTGGCATGTGGTTTCAACAAAATGAAGCCTCATGTCATGCAGTACGTAAAACGTTCACTTTACTTCAGACGAAATTTCCTGGTCGTGTTATGTCGCAGAGGGATGCATCGATTGGTTACTGCAGTGTTGCGGTCGCCATCAGATTTTTCCCTAGGGCTATCTGAAGAGCAATGTGTAAAAATACTTGCTACAAATCTAGGACCAAAAGAGAACATTATATTATAAATAAACTTTGCTAAAGAATGGTCGCATGTCAGTGAATTTGTGGAGAGTGCGTAATTGCTAAATTTGTACTTCACAGTGATGTTCCAGTATTTCGTGTTTTATTCGAGAGAAACATCCTAAAATTCAATTTAGATCACCCTACACTTGAAACAGAAAAATATTATTTACAGCAACATTTAAACAACTCATTGCAAAAAACATTCGATATAATTGTTTGATAACATACAAGAATTTTTTATGAATCTCTTGGTTTAATTATAGTTTTTTAGTGATACTAACTATTCGTTGGATATGTCACGATAATAATGCGACAAAAATTAAGTTACATAATAAGTAATTTCATCAAACCAAAGTAGGAAACATTTTGAATACTCCCGTGCTGGTAAATCCAATATATTCCACGTCTGTCAGAAATAGATCAAGAATCTGCCCATTAAAATTCTAGCGCAGATCCGAAGAGAAGGGCCCTTTATCCCTCCCGGGGGAGCCCCGCAAAGGATAACGACGCCGAGGCCGAAAAGCTCGCTGTGCAAAAACCGGCACGCGCAACTGCACCCCTGATCGAAATTTAAAATTTATCGAGCTGCCAGGAATTTTCGGGCCAGGCACCGCATTCCGACTTTCTGCAGCTGATATGCGGATTCTTGTTTCCCGGCTCTCCGCTGATAACCGCCAGCAGACATGATAGAAATTACGAAGAGGGCGCTCGAAATCTGCGGAGATGGCCGCGCCGCTTGCGAAAAAGACGTAGCTTTATTAAATCAGGAAGTTCTTTGCGACTTAGAGCGCATTTCGCTTGTAGTTTTTAATAAAGGCCGCTCTGGAACACAAGTATAATAAGCGTCTCGCTCTGTAAGCACGATGTAACGCAGCAAGGAGTAAGCTTTTTGCATTAACCGTTACTGCAATAAATTGCAGGCGAGCTACAAAAGTAATGAAATTGGAGGGATTACTGGAAATTTATGTCTGCTAAGCTTGCGTAAATTATTATTTCCATCTTTATCTTTTATGTCAGAGATGTACTGTACGTAACTTTCAGATCCTTGCAAATATCCTGCTTCACTAAATTACCTAATAAACAAAAATGTTAGTATGCAAGATTTAGGATTTCCCAATAATGTTAAATTTTCAAAGGAAACTACATATGAAACAATTTCTTGCAATTATATTGAGGCACTCTAGAAATTTATTCTTACGAAAATATTGCAGGCAACAAAAACGGGAAGAAAAATATGAGAACTGGCAGAATATCATTGTAACCGTAATATGTGCATTCATATAAATAAATTGAATAACACAAAAATAAATTTTATTTATAATTCATAGCTACAAAGAACACATTTAGAAACATGCCAAAGAACAAGATTTTGAAAAAGAAATAGAAAGTTATTCATTTATCATTAACTACAGATCCTTAACCCTCAATCAAAACTATGTTCATTCTTTTAATATTACACAAGCATAATGAAATTCACTTTCATAAAATACAAATCGTTTCTTTTTTATGTGCAATAAAACTAGGATCAAAGCGGTTAATTAAAGGAACAGCTAAAACAGATCAACCCTGATCAAATTTAAACCCCAATTCCCCGTACCTGAATGCTATCGATATATAATAATGAGTCAAGACACAAACTACCCTTTTTCATTTTTTATGTTAACGACTGATCCCATGCTTATTTACTTTATCAGATATATGTAAAATCAAGGTATAGTCGTAGCCATAAATATAAGGTACTTTCATATTTGTATATTATTTTAACAATCAAAGGATAGATATTCAAACTTTCATACAAAGTTAATAAAGCATCTGATTGGCAAAACTTGAAAATGTGTGTTTTGTATACCAATATTTTAAATAGCAGAAAATAAAGGGTGTTTTTTTAAGCCCGACAGAACTTGAAATTGTAAAAAAAAACACAAAAAATTAAATTTTAATCAAATAAATTTTTTTATTTGAAAGATCAATACATGGCATTAACATTTGAAAATGATTTCGGGCATATGGCCACCCCGACTGTTCTTGATGAAGCGCATTCTGGACATCCAATTTTGGGCCTCTTTTTCGAGCATTGCTGGCCGTATGTCACGAATAACACGAACAGTGTTGGCCTTCAAGGCGTCAATTGTTGCTGGTTTATCAGTATAAACCAGCGACTTCACGCGACCCCACAGAAAATAATCAAGAGCTGTCAAATCGCACGACCTTGGAGGCCAATTGACAGGTCCATTTCTCGAAATCAATTTATCGCCAAATTTTTGATTTCAATAAGTCTATGGTTGCGGTCACCGTATGGCACGTAGCACCATCCTGTTGAAACCACATCTCGCCCGGATCAATGTCATCCATATTTTCAAACAAAAAATCATTGATCATGGTGCGGTAACAATCTCAATTGACCGTAACGCGAGCTCCGGCTTCATTTTTGAAGAAATAAGGTCCGATAATGCCACCAGCGTGTAAACCGCACCGAACAGTGCATTTTTCTGGATGTAATCGAGTCTGTAGGGTCTGTTGTGGATTAGTTTCACTCCATATGCGGCAAGTTTGTTTATTAACAAACCAGTTAAGCCAAAAATGAGACTCACCGCTGAACACAATTTTACGATAAAACATCGGGTCAGTTTCTAACTGCTCTAGAGCCCAATCGGCGAAAGAACGACCCATATGATGGTCTCGTGGCTTTAATTCCTGCACTAGCTGGATCTTATACGGGTGTAGGCCAAGATCTTTGCGCAAAATTTTCCACGTAGTGGACGGACAGAGCCCCAATTCCTGCGACCGACGACGAATCGATAAATTTGGATCTTCTTCCACACTTTCGTTTACAGCGGCGATATTCTCTTCAGTACGCACATTCCTTCGATGTGTTGGTGTTATTGCATCATTTAGAGAGTATGTGGTATGAAATCTATCAACAGTTCGACGGATGGCTTGCTCAAATGGGCGATTATGTGCGCCATAAAAATCACAAAGTCGTCTATAACTTGCGCGAATCGATGACTGATTTTCAAAGTAAATCTGGATAATTTGATAGCGCTGTTCAAGCAACAATCTATTCATGATGATTTGCCAGAGTATACTGATCATAAATGTCAAAAAGTTAGCGCAGTTCGTTTGACAGTTAACCTTTTCGGGCTTAAAAAAACATCTTTTACTTTGTGTGCAAGAACGTATCTTGTTACCTAAAATACGTAAATGGAGTTTGAAATGCCTGTTATTATACTGTAAGAATGCCTAAGAGAAGGAAACTTATTGTGTAAAAATGTTTACGGATTCACTTTTATATGAACAAGGCAAGTCTCGGGTTAAATGCTCCCATTGAGTTGTTCAAAGTACTATAAAACATATTCAGGACACTCGATCACAGGTAAATCGGAAACGAAAAGCCGAAAAGGTTAACTTATAAAACTAAAAACTAAAAGTCGCTCAAAACTGGAAAACCTCCTTTGAGCTCGCTGTCACTAGGTTTAGAGAAGCTAGCCACTCCTTTAGTTCTAAAACTAAAAGACTGCAAAGCCAGGAAGAAGTAGAACAAAAACATTTAAAAGAGGAAGATTGGGCAAATGTTATGTGTCATCAATCGAGTCCAACTTTGAGGTAAACTTAATGCAACGCTTCACTGTTATCAAAGTTTAGAACATAACAATTATTCAGATTTAGGAGACGAGTGGGTGATACCTATAGCGAAACACGGAGTGATGATCTAGGGTTGCATAGTGGCCAACGGCGTAAGAGAAATAGTTAATTGCGAAAGACACGTGAGCATTGAACAATATAGTCCTATGCTCATCTTATACAAAGATTTTTGGTAACATCACCATGGACAAGATCAAATTTTAGGAGAATAATGCACCCTGCCACGAACCTGAGAACATGATAAAGCAGCATTGAGTATTTATGGGGCACAGTAAAGCGGAAGTCTCTGTCTTCCGCTTTACTGCGCCCCAAAAATACTCAATAGGGTTACTTTTCAGGGTGGCTGACACAGATTACGAGATTACCAAGAGAAAACTTTGGGCTTTGTTACGATGCTATTGGAAAAAGACTGCTGAGGAAAAGCTGTAGGCGAGAAAACAATGATTCAGTAAACAGTGGTCAAATAGTTCAAGCCCTTCCACGAAGGAAATTTTGATCTTGAAGACAAGCATCGTTTTGGTGAGGCATCGAAGCTGACTAATCAAGATTTGTTGACAGCATTGAAAAGTGAACCTTTATCGAGCAGTTATGATCTGCTATTGGTTCTTGCAGTTGCGTCCTATCAAATGGTGCTAGATTCCTTGCAACTTGACTTTGTTGACAAGAAGCCCCGATGGGATCTGGCGAATAAGCGAGTCAGAATCTACCATCTGAGGAGTATTCTGATGAACTGGATGGCGTAAACTGTATCGAGTCATAGACAAAAATGAAAAATCAAATATTTAATAGTAAAACAGTCGATTGTTAAATCAGTAAAATGATACTCAAGTAGCCGAATTATAGCAATTCCTTAGAATTTTGTTATTATAGTGCCCTTCTAAGGTTAGATAGGATAAGTGAAAGGCAAAATAAGAGTGAGGCAATAGACGCTGATCAGTTGTAGTTTAAGTGAAATGGCAAGTTATTTAAAACTAACTATTTTTATGATCATCATCTTTTATTAAGTGGCGAAGCGAAGCGGAGTCACTTACTAACTTCATGTTGTCTGTCCGTCCGTCCGAGTAATAACTCGAGAACCAATGGACACGTGACCAAAAAGGCTTGTTTGCTAGTAATTTTGAAACTGATTGGTCAAAGGTCAGCTACACTAGAGGGTTCTCAAATTTGAGAGACTGCTTCGCCACTTCGCTATGCGTTGCAAGCTTTGCAGGTTTATTATAGACTAATATCCCTGTTTTTTTTCACGCAACTGTTGTTTATAGGCTGTCTGTTCATTTGTCTTTTCATTGGTCTTCCGGGGGCCCGTTTTCCTGCTGGCTTCAAATTACGTACTATCTTAATCAATCTGTTTTCCGCAGCTCTGTTCATGTGGATATTCCATTCGTATCTTCCTCTTTTTACAAATTTTACAATGTCTATTAAGTCACATTCTTCTCTTATTGTTCCGTTTTGTTGATATCGGCGCGGATTACTGCTGTATATGGTAAGTTAGCACTGGTCTTACGATAGTTTTATAGATCTTCACCTTGTTCTCTATGCTTAGATACTGATTCCACCAAGTAACATCTCTGAGGAATCCTAATATTCTAGGCTCCTCTCATTGCTTGCTGTCATGCTTCCTTATAAAAATTGCGATTACTTGAAATTTCCTCCCCAAGATAATTAAAAGCCACAACTTCTTTTGTTATGTTATTTTCTATCTCCAATTTACATAGAACCGGTTACTTTGATATTAATAACGTCTTAGTTTTCTAGATAGAAACGATCATATTATATTTCTTGGTCGTGATGTTAAATCTATGAGGAGGCGTTGTAAATCATCTTCGGAATTTGCAAGTAGAACTGAATGACTGGCGTAATTTATTATTCGAATTTGTTTACTTCCCATGGCGTATTCATTTAATTCGTTAATACTTTCCATTAGTTTGTCCATGATCACATTAAATAGGACGGGGTTCAGTGAGTCCCCTAGCCTAATTCCTGCTGTACATGTGATTTCCTCTGTAAGGCTATTTCCTACTGGAACCTTTGTTTTTAATTCTTTATTTAGATTCACATATCCAATTATATACATTTTGTTGCATTTTGCTACCTTCTTAACGTTTGCCCATTTAATATATAATCATTTGATAATGCTCAATGTTGAAAATTTTGCAACGTTGAAAATGTTTATGTAACTTTTAGTAAATTTTTGAAGTTTGGATTTTACAAAAAAAGACGAAAAAGTTCATTTAGCTTAATTATAAACGCTTATAATATTCAAGATTTTCACAATTCAAGCTTGATGAATATTTTTTTAAAAAGAAAGGGGTTTTTAGCTTCAAAAGTGTCGATTTTGAAAGATTTCACTGTAGCAGTAACGGAAAGCTTCAGTGTTAAGTGTAAAGCTCGTCCGGAAAGAAAATTTGAAAAACGTAAAAAAATAGTCTGGAAAACAGCAAGAAAAAAACGCGGATAAATTGATTTTTGCTGCTAGTTTATCATGTCCATCTTGTGCAACTGCGTTTTCAATTTTAAAAATATTTAACTGCAACTATTACCTTCGAGAATATTCATGGTATAATATGACCATGTCTATTCACAAAATACTCCTTCATTTGTATGATGATGTGTTTCAACTTGAATTGCACATTAGAGAAATGTCCAGAAAGTGTCTGAAACCTAGATATAAAGGGACTTGGACGTACAAGAAAAATATCGAAAACCAAATCGAATAATGATTCAATAAATTGATTAATTATAACTTCGGATCCATTATTAGCCACCTATAGAAAGTTCATGTTAAAAAAGAAAACTTCAAATTGGTGACACCTCAGACAATGTTTCTTAGTTGCTGAAAACCAAGATATGTCATTCTGAGACATTGCTAATATTGTTGAAATATTGCCCACTATTACATCATTTAAAATCGCATATCTTTGGAAGCAAAAACTATTACAACATAATTATACAAGATCTCTGCCTGCATGTACATTTTTATTTTTTATAGTTAAATTGTTTAATTGATCACGACATTTCCATCATAAAATTTTAATTTACATAAACCCGACGTGTAAAAAAAATTAAAAATACACCTAAATATTTAACATCTTGGAGAAAATTTAAAACAAAACTTCTTAACGACAATAAAAAAAGGTAAGAGTAAATATATAAATTAATTTACGATAAAAAAAGGCCCTCAATCAAGCGTAAAAAAGATAACATATTCTACTTCAGACCAGGGGGAAAGGTCAAAAATATCCTTATAAAAAAAGCACAAACTGCAATACCTTTCGGCTCCGTGTAGGAACTATTAGTTACAATTTCAGAAAACAATCGAAAACGTAACAACTTCGACAACCCATAGTTTATTTCAAGATCACTAATACACTACAATGAAGTATTTTCCCATTTAAAAAATACTAAAGCTATCAACAACAAATGTCGCTGTTCTAAAATAAAAAAAATGTTTAAAACTCTATATCGGTTTAGGCTCACATTAATTAGTACCTTCTCACGCATATTATCATACGCTAGTATAGCTTTACAGATTAAAATCTAACATACCTTTCTCAGCATTTCCTTTCTAACCCTCGGACCGCAGCATTACTCGAAACTTCCCCTGTGCGTAATTTTCTTAAAATCAACGTCCTAGGCAATCAAAAAGCAAGTAAAATTTGGCCTGCACCGAATATAGCACCACAAAATTCAACTGGCAGTAAAATTCAATGCCGAGAAAATTACCTGAGTGGCGCAGATAATCACCTGACAAATATAGCGTGAATTTTATTGGTGCAAACTAACTCGGCCTGCAGGCAAACGCAAGCATTTTGGTGACCATATGCGTCCACTGCGGCAGATGGTCGCAATACACTCGATAAAAGTGAAGCGAATTTAGCTCGCTTTTATCATTTTTGAAGTTATATTCAGCATGCTCTTAGTCTTAAGGCTCGTTTACCAGCGGTTCTGATTTTATGGATTTTAACGTTGGACCTTCTTTTACAAAGACAATCGGTGTTTTTATTTGAAATCATTTCTATACCAAGGTTACTTTATTTCCTTGATAGTTACAGGAGGCACGAAATTAAATACTTCTAAGTTTTCAACATTCAAAGCTTGGCTATCTAAAAGTATTATGCATATTCAGGCCTTTCGAACCTCCCCATATGATTTCTTGAGCGCAGAACTCAATTGTCCATGTCTGTTCAGAAATATACTTCAACGTTTTATTTTTCTGATATTCCATTAGTTGATGATGCAGTCATTATTTACACTCGTAATTTCTCCATGGGGCACACGGCTCACAGGGGAGCAATTTGATTTTTGTGGGGGGCAATATTAACCGTGATTTTTTTGCACTAACGGTTCTAAGAGCGTCGGCAGTTCTTAAAACAGGCCTGGAAAATGACAAAAATATGAAGCTGTGCCACTCAGTAACAATAATGCTAACAGAAGAATAAATCAAATAAGTGAAGATATGGAGGCATAATTTGTAGAAAAATTAAAATCCAGAAAATTTTCAATACAAATGAACGAATCAGCCACAAGAGACAGTAAGACTGTAAGATATATTTAGAAGGATAAATTTGCTACAAAAATGTTATTCTGCAAATCATTAGGGAGTACTACAACTGCCACCGAAGAACAACTTCAAGTAACAAATAAAACTCTTATTTATTCAAAGAAAAATATATTTGGCTTCAATATAGTTATAGAATGAAGTACAAAATTATTATTGAAAAAAATATTTTGACCTGTTTCATCGGTTAAAAAAATGTAAGGTGGCTGATTCTGCTGTACTTCTCATTATGTGTCCTATAAAAATATTGGCCTCTAATTTAAAATAAACCTTTTCTGATTTTAAACAAATGATTTTTCAACATACTATTGGATCGGATGTTTCAATTCAGTAGCAAGAACTTTCAGAAATGCAAAATGATGAGTCAGTTAAAGCTTTATTCAATACAAAAGGAACGATGATGATATGGCTATAAGGCTGTTGTAAATGTTCCCATCTTCATATTTAGCCGAATGTGGCTTTAATGCTGTAAATGATTTAATACTGAAGAAGGAAAATTGACGGGGTATCGTTAAACGAGGAGACTTGAGACTGAAGCTCTAGGTAAATTGGTGCCGACATAAAATCTCCCTGAATCAGGCATCAAGCAACAGGACCTCATCGACTTTAGTCTACTTATCTTATTATGGAAAAAGCTTCCATTAAAATTATTTTGTATTCATGCATTTCAGTCCTCTTTTTAAGTTATTTTTTTATATCAATTTACATTATTATTTTTATATCAATTCTTTTGGTGACTTCCTTAGTACTTCAACTAACCTTTTATACGTTTATTTTTTCCTTCATGGATGCTATGTTCTTTGGAAGCTTATTTAGACCAAGTTAATGACCTTTTAGGCTCCACGTGAAGAGGAATGTTCTTTTTCAATAAGAATTATTATTTGTCAGGAGAAGGCGAAAAATCAGGGTTCTAAATATGCTTAGGAACTACATGTAAGGTAAGGCATTTTTTCTCTTTACACCAATTCGCAAAAATGACAATTCTATACAAACTCTATTAAGGTTCTTGGATATTTATTTATTATTGCTTCTATAATGTAAAAATATGCTAATTTTTGTACTTTCTGTAACGGAACTTTTGTGATTCCTTATTATTTAATTAATTAGGATTATATCTATAAGACGTTGCGACCAAAGGTTTACAAAATACTAGTTTTAGTTTATCTGCAAAAATCATTTGGTATTACAAAGTAATGAAATTGATTTTCGTGTTCCAAGAAGAAGAATTGAAAGGAGGAGGTAGTCTTTGACCCTGACGATTGTTGAGAGATGTCACTTAAACGGTCTAACCTACCTCTTTTGCCTTTAAACTCTTACAGAGTGCGGATTAAAGTGGACAGCAAAATGCAGCGCAGTGTCAACCAGTAACACCCCATAAAAGTTTGCGTTAAATTAAAAAAATCCGCAACTAAAATGCTTGCCATTATACAGAAAACGTACAAAAATGTGTTTAGGAGACACAAAGTGTTCAACGTCACTTCGGACCGTCAGATCTTAAGGTTTGCATTTTATTTTGCAAGAGGCGGACTACCGGGCCGGAGTAGCAACTTCGAGAGGAGCTGTGACTGAGGCAGGGTGTTATCGAGCGAAAGTGGTCCATGGAGAAGCCGAGCCGAGCGAAATAGCATTCCAGTCAGCGTGGAGGAGCCGGAGGCACAACAAATGTTCTGCTACACGGACGGATCGCGGACGGACGACGTGAGAGCAGAAACCGCATTCGCGGTCATGCAGGAGAGGAAGATGTCTATTGTGGACTAGCAAAACTCTGAGACTGGAGCACCAGAGGCACAGAGCAGTAATTCCCAAAATGCGTTGTAATATCAGTAATATGAGCGCGCGACTGAATTTGCAAGTCGAGATTTGGAGCCCTGAAAAGACGCTGTCGGCCGAAATGGAGGTTGAATTCCATTGAACCAAGAGTGTGTGAACCAACTGGCCAAGGAGGCAGCGATAAAACTAGGGCCGCCGGTATTCAAGACGGTTCCAATCAGGCTCGGTAAAGAACCGTCTACGAGCTAGGACAAGAGCAAAATGGGGCAAAGATGACGGGGCGACATGTGCGGATATTTATCCCCACAATCAACATGGAGCAACAAGGCGCAGGGTGTTTTAACCGACACACTGTCCAGCTCATCACTGGACATAGATGACGGAGAATCAAACCAAATGCGCATGTGGGAAATTCGTCGACGCCATGCACGTCATTCTGACCTGAAATGTGGAAACTAAAGCCAGAGCGGAGAGTGTCATTATTACTTAAATATTTTTAAAATGGTTTTATTTATTTTTTATCATTTCAGATCAGGTTTGCCATTTTTAATATCAATTTTAACTATTTCAAAAACTTTCACAATAAACAGTTACATTCATGTATTGTTGGTATTTCTAGTTACTGAATTTCCTCAACCCCAGCGATAGATGGACGTAATCGATTTAAGTAATTTCTTAATTCTATTTAAAACTACAAGTTTAGATGTGTACAATGCAATGTGTCAAATGCATCTACTTCCTTTTTCTAAATCTCGATTACCAAATTGCTTAAAGTAGTTTCCTTAGATTGTGTGCTCTCACAAAGAGTACCAGAAAAGTTTAATAATACACCTTATATTTTCATAAGCTTCGAAAATACTTTCCACCACACCACTATGATTCTTGAGGGTATGTGGTCTTAAAACGCCTCGCTGGCCTTGCGTATTGGAGACCCGGGTTGAGCACGGGAAAGGATGTGTAGGACTAAAAAATGGGGTAGTTGGAAATAATTTAGTGCCTAGCACAGGACACGGAAGTAAATCAAGGCTTGCGTGGGTAGGGTCACTTCCCTGAAGTAGCGGGATCGTAAAAGAATGCCTAGCCGCTATCCTTTGGGTGTTAACAAAAATCAATCTGAAGCAACTGAAGGTGACGAAAGATTAAAAGGACGACCTTGTAGAGACTTCAAACAAGTAAAGGAAACAGAGAAGTGACATTGCAAAAAAGACAGAAACTCATTAGACACGAAAGGCACAAGACCAGACTGAGTAGAAGACACTTGAAGAGTCGTATTTACAACACCGGAGTGGAGTCTGACGCTATTCTGTGATGATAATAATGATGATGACGATGACACTTTAAAAACTTCTGCATTCTTCAAAACCAGTTGTTAAACCAACCCTTTCTGGTTCTTGGAAAAAATACCACATTCTCTTCTGCCGTGTCCACGAAACACGTTATACCATCTGTTTAGGCATAAAGTACCCAAACAGAACAAATACTTCTTGGAACTAAAATATGATGTAAATGGTCATTGTAGAAATGTACAGACACTATGTTATCTAATGGTAGGTCACATAATATAGAAGTTATTTTTCCTAACACTGATCCACACTGTGCTTTTCACTGCTACAGTTCATGGACACGCTTGAACTTATTACAACTTTAACTTTCTTAGTACACTAAGTATTTATGGAGAGATTTAAAAATATCGGTACATTTTATCTTAATAAAAAATAAAATCTTAAGGACACCCCCTAAAGCTAGAAATATTATCCGAAGAAAGTTATAATTTTATCGAATTTGTAATGAAAGGAATTCTTCCTTAGAATGCAGAAAACACGCCCGAGAAATTATAAAAGATTTTATCAGTCAACATTTTTCTTGCAACCACTTCATTAAAAAAACTCATCTGAAATTAAATCTCCAAGAGGAAAATAAATAAAATTTCTAGATAAAAAAGCTTCCCTTTAAAAATGCGTCAAAAATTTGACTTTTTTTTCTAAAATTATTCAATATTTGAGCTTATTTTAGTTTAACTAAATTTTAATGGAGTTTGGTCTAAAGAGAAAAAACTTTTGTTTGTCAGTATATAGAATGCCTCGTCTTAAAACTACGAAGGCGGTGTTAATATAATGAAAACGATTTTGACGGCCTTGGTGTGACCTGGCAGCCAATGAGAGTATTATATTAAAATTTCGAATAAAATCTTAGTCGCATGTATGAGCTATTTATTCAGTTAATTAGCTATTTTAAAATTACTCTGCAGTAACATTAAGGCTTAGACATTCACCTCGGATGAATTTAGCGAACGCTAGCAGCACTTCGACATACCTTCGGCGTGACGAACGGCCGGCTCACCCCGTGACGTAAATCTGAATTCCACCTGCATGAGGTGTCGCCATCGGCGCGGCCGTATTTCAATCATGTTACGTTTTGCGCCTACGTGTTCCTCCCTCGTTATCGGCGCCCGTAATGAACCGAGATTATCCCTGTATTTCGTTATCACACGGCGGAGTGCGCGCCCGTGATCTCCTTAAGCAGTCGGGGGATGCAGAGTGCATACTCAAGCCATCTTGTTACGGGATCTACCGGCTGCCCGAAATTCTTTGCCGCGTATCGCCTTTCGGCAGATCAAGATTTGGAAAACCTAATTTTCTTCTGCCGCTCCGTGGGGATGGAGGGGCGTGCCTCCTGAATATAGAAACAAGGCCCGGCGTCGCCGATAGACGAACAGATTATAAATAAATGGGGACGCTGCGCAGTGATCGATTGCAATACGTGATGGCGTTGATATGCACTAGGTGGCATTCAAGGAGTTTCAGATGTCTTCAGAAAATTGATCTGTCATGATTACTGTTGGGCCGGTAGTTCCTTTTTTCTTATTTGGCAGTTATAAATCACTTCGCCGTGGGATCGCAGTCTAATAAGCTAACAAAAGATAGACATAAGCAATCAATGCAAATATTAAAAAGAATATAGAAACCCATAAGTTTAATATTTCTTGTATCTTTGGATTAGTAAAAGACATTCTGCGAACCCAATCATAAACTAAATATTGACGTTACAAGTATAATTATTATTAGATAAAAACTAAAAAAGGTATACATTTATTAGATAATGCAATAAAAGGTAAATACAATGTAGTTTGCTCTCTTATAATGTTCTTTTGTTGGTAAGCAGTTCTTGGGCATTCTCAAACCTCTTTGTAGTCAATAGAAAATACTACAGAACTCCTATAAAAGAAAATAGCTTTAAGTCAAAATCCCAAATATTCCAAGTTTAGACCAAGAAACTATCATAAAAGAAAATTTACTGCCTGAAACTAAAACTTTGTTTTACATACCTTGGAACTCTTCGGAGCTGTAAAGGAAACTGAGTGTCACTATTGGTCTCATATAAGTGTGCTCATCTCCAACCATTTTCAATTGTTGAAAAATTTTAATATCTTACACTATTAATATATCCAGTAAACTCTCTTTTATCAATAACATCAGTCTTCCTTCAGTGTTAAGATTGGTGTCAAAGTGTACAAAGAAATATATTGGTAAAGTTATTATTCACAAATACACCACGGATTTTCCATCAAAACACCATTAAGTCCACTCAAAACTGGTGTGAATTATAAAATTTAGTTTTATGAAGAAAAAAAAATCTTTTTTGCATCATTTCTATGTTTGAATAGGCTAAAAAGCTTACCTATCGAAACGATAAAGAATTTAGTCATGAAAATGTTGTTTAATGAAACCGACAATAACGTTAGGCTTGCTTCAAAGCTTCAAACGCCATTTTGAGTAAAAGTACAATCCTTTCTGTCGTATCAAAATGTTTTCTTTTATTTTGTTATTGTTATATTTTATTTGGTTCGAAATTCGATGCAATATTTATAACCCAAATGTTTATCTCTGACCGCGGAAGAAGATTAGAAAAATTAAATTAAAGAAATCCCTTCCTTTCACATTTGTTTGCTTGTAAACGGAAAGGCCGAGCGAGCTGGAAAGACAGGTATAAATCCTGGCGAATCCACCGCAGCCACGGTGGGTTCGTTTGGATATTTCCCCGGGAAGCCGAGCTTTTACGAGAATACTGCGCGCCGCCTCCATAAACCGGGGCAGTGCAGGAAGGAAGTCTTACAAAATTTAATCGGCATCAGCAAGAAAGAACAAGTTGTAAGCAACCCGAAAACTGCCCCGATTAAGGGATTGTCTCCCGCCGAAACGGGTTTCAAATTTCAGGGCGTATTCGGCCGCGTTTTTCGGCAAATTGGTTTGAGCCCTGATCAAGTGTATAGCGCAAATGAATGTCGGCAGAAATGGAAGCGACGCCTTTCGTTCAACAGCAGTAATGTAATTATCCTCAATAGTATCCTTAAAGATACTACTGATTCTTTTGCATGAGAATGAACTTATTTTGTTACAACCTTAGTGACTACGTTAAAAACTGTCCAAAATACAGTTCAAAAAAACGTAACTTACAGATTGAGTAATAACTAACAAACCCACTGAAAGAAAAATCGAAAGTATAATATATTTAAAATTAATGTAGAACATATTTTACTTACAATTCCAAAAAACAAACAAAAACAATTTGGACTATCCTAATCGGTCCAGTATTATCTTTCTACAAATAAATTTAGTTTCAAAGAGACTACATACTATAGTTTCAATGTGCAATAGCAATTTTGATGTGTTATGCACATGCTTTTCTAAACATGTCTACGAACAGATAAATTCCGTCTGGTATATAATTTGATATAGAATCCGGTATAGGCTGGGAAAACCAAGAGCAGATTGTGGTAAACCTGGCTAAATCTAAAAAGCAGAAAAATAATAATTTATTTGCAGTGGTCCCGTAAGTCTTAAGTCAAAGCTATTGTGAAGAGAAAATGGTCTGTCTAGACATTAGAAAACAAGGCAGAGAAACAACAAAGAAGTTGATAGGTTATTTGGGAAAAAATTTAAACAAACATCAGTTAGCCGAAATAAACCTCCAGTCAAAAGCAGGAAAAATTGTTTAAGAAAACCTAGCTTCTATAACACAGTCGTAGTAAGAAAAAAAAAGACAATGTAGGTATGTTAGTAGGACAAGCACATTAGTATAGTAAAATTTGCAGAAGAATACCTAGGCAAATTGTGTTAGGAGAAATTGAAAACTCCTATTTACATTTTTTGTCATTTTTTTAATTGCTCAGTTGGAGTTAAGTTCCTAACATTAGCTGGGGAAAATTCAAAACTAGAAGACTACACCAAGATGCCACTTTTGTAGCTTTGATGGTTAATAAAAAGTCTAAACTTAAAAGATAAGCTGTAACTAATTTGTTAGCGAAATTTGTTTCAAAATCAGAAAACTTTAATATAATAAAATACACCTAACAGTATAAATCCTTTTATTCCTTTTCGTTTTTATTAGACCCATAAAAACGAAAATAAATTACAAAAGAAAAATACATCCCTTTGTTTCAGCAAGTATATATAGCGCGGCGAAAAAATAAATAAAACTTTTATCTCTGTGCACTTGACGAAACTTTCGGCCCTTTATCAAAGCGATAACCTCGAGCACTCCAGGAGATCAAATTGGGAGCAACACAGAAAGTTAACGCAATCAAAGCTGTACCGCAACCGCGATAATACGCCCCCTGGGGAGAGCGAGCAGCCACCACGGGAGTCAGAATGAGAACGGCCCAATTTCCTTACGTGCTCCTGTCGAGCTGTTTAAAAATGCGAGCCACGTCACGCAATTTTTACATTAGGTGCTTGCCACCTATCTTTAGCTCGGGGTTATTAGGCTAGTCTGAGTGTCTGACCTGCGGCTGTTCCACTGTATAACGCCTTAGTCCAGTGTATTACGCCCTCGTTGAAGGCAAGCATCTGAAAAGCCGCAGCGTTGGAAATTGTTGGGGTTACAAAAATGGAAAACAGTTCATTACAGAATTGTGTTGACTTATGTGGACAAAGCTAAAGATATCTCTTTCCTACCTCTGTAGTTATCAGTTCTCACTTTTCCAACACGTATCTTATACAGCAACCTATCAATTCCCCTCATAGTGTTTGCCTTCTATTGCTGCTCTTTAAATTATGGCTTTTATTATTTAGGCAATTTTTTTTTATCTCGACCAAAAAATAAAGAAACTAAAGTGTGTTAGTGGCTGTATTAATTTTTGAGACATATTTTTTCCATACATTTTCAAAATCTGTTATTTCATCTACTGAGACTGTCTTCCTTTTTATATCATTATATAAGGTTTGTCTACTATTATGCGATGGTAAGTCGTTGGTTTAGTCACACACGTGGTAATCGCTATTCTCCGTTTTGAACACAGCAATGTAGTTTAGGAGATTTATATGTCTCATTAGTTACTCATCAGTAATAAAGTTTTCTATTGCAAAAAATACTAAGCTAAAAAGAAAAGGTTAGCAAAACACTAGTAAGTGAAGATAAATTTTAGGAAAATCCTATAGCACTTTCACCGGGCTTAATAATTCAGCATTAAAATCTGAACCAAAAATTACTTGACAGTAAAAAAATAAATGCAAGTATATCCGATTTTCACGTAATTCCACAAGTGTTAAGCGATTTTATAAAATACAAGAATGGCTATGAGTACTGAAATTTTGTAAAAATTTTCGCTTTTATGGTTATATCGCATTTTGATAATGAGGATATCCAAATCATCTCCTATAATGCTTAAAATGACTCTACCACGAGACAGTACTCTTTCAGTAAGTCTTTTGCCAAGACCAAAGGTGTTCGATAAGGGTGTTTTAATATACATATTGACGATGCTTTGCGCCAGTGGGCAATTAAAATCCCCAAAGGCATTTATATGAACAGAGAGCAATGGAAAATTGCCTATTATTTGTAGATAAATCAATCATTAAAAAATGCAACATACGTACCATCAACTATCTTGTCTGGAAAAGATTGAATTTTAATTATCTTCCACCTAAAAACAAAAACTATGGCTTTTTATGGAAGAAAAGAAGCAGTTAAATCTAAAATTATAACAGATGCAATATAGGATACAACAACAATCAGGACATAAAAATGCACAGATATCATAAGAAGAACTCGCGATATAAAACACAAAAAGACATTTTGTCGGAGTTCTACAAGACAATGGCAGTTTGCTATATGGCAGTAAAAAATAAAATTTACAAAAAAAAAGAATCCTCTCGTACTCAAGACTAGCGAGGTTGGAAACCTCAGATCAGAATAATCTCTTTCTTAAGAACATCAAATAACAAAATTAGCTGGAAAGCTTACGCTAAACGTGTGGAAGAAAATTGATTCCCAAAAATGACATTGAAATATCAACCTCGCGGCAAACGAGACCCTGACCAACTTAAGAGGTGATAGTAATTAAAGAGGAACAGGTCGTGTGGCCTTACATCTTTTTTTAGAGAATTATATAGGGCTATACTGGGGAAAATGCAAGGGGTATAACAAAATTATGGAATATTCTCCTTGTAAAGAAGGAACTGGAATAAATAGAAAACGTTGAAACGAATGTAAAAGACCGTCTGAGCAAGATCAAAATCACAAAACAAAGTTCCATGGGGGAAAAAAGATTAAGACAGTATATGTGCTTTCATTTATATTCATTAATTAAAAGAGCTGTTTATGATCTACTTCACATTTTGTAATATCAGCATAAAAAGACACTAAGCACAAAACTTACGTCACAGTTAATGGTGTACAACAGTATTTTCATATTATTGACCTCTAAATTTTCGAACTTATATTCGTTATGCTTTGTTCGGGATCAATTTAGAAATATCCGGTTTATATTTGTTCTAAATTAGAACCAAGTAGACAACCTTGCTGTACATGCGATTTATTTATAGCCCATTCTTTGCACAAAGCACACACCTGTCCGGTAGCACTCGCGGCCCTGCCACGATTTTTAGAAATTTTTGGCAGGCAGCGTGGGCTATTCGCAGCACAAAGCGCGTATTTTGATTCCGGTGCGTCTAAAGCGACAGAAATGTCGCTTTCACGCAATCGAAAGTACCTACCCACAAGTATTCCGAGCGCGATTTCGCGCGCTTCCGCGTTTCGCTTCCGAAATTGCAGGTATATTTCCGCGGAATTCGCAAATTAGAAAATTGACCGCAAAGGACGTGATGCGGCCTATAGTTAAAGCGCGGCTGCTTTCGCTCTCTGAATTTAGACTTGTGAAAATGCAGTTGGTCTTTTTTTCAAAATTCCTGGAGATAATAGTACAGCCCTGTAGTCTGTCTCTGTTAAATTCCCTAGTTTATTTATGTTACTAGATTTCGATATTAATATTTTTTACATTATTTGTTCCTGCATATATTTTGAAATTAAAATATTAGCTAGCACAAGTTAGTTTCGCAAAATCAACATCCTACAATTTTCAACAAAATAAGCCGAGAATACGACCGCAAAGCTGTTATATTCAAATCAACAAAGTTGTTACAGGATAAGGCTACAAAAAAATCCAATTTATGAGGTAGCCAAGAAGTACAGGAAATCTGACCACCAAGAGAAGATAACTGCTAACAGGACCAAGAGAAGTGATGAATTTATCTGAAAGAGGAAATCGATTAGGATTTTGAATAAAGCATGACTTACCCGACAACAGAAATGGGCGTGACGTGGTCTATCACCAGTTTAGCAATGCATCAGGACCTTCACTATAGGTTTTTCGTCCTGAAGAACCGTCAACTTTTGACTGAGAGAAACAAGTCCAAAGATTGCTGAACGATGTCAATCCCAACAATGCTGGCTTCCTGAGATTCTTTTTGGATCAAAGAATTTCATCCAGGACAAGAAGGTGAATCACCAAAATAACTGTTGGGTTTGCCAAGATGTTTCTGAAGTACTTATCATCATATATATAAAGTTTTTCGCCTCGGAGCTATTGTTGGGGTTTATCAGCGGCGAAGAGGATATTTCGGCGCCTCACTCTTTGAGGAAGGTCTAAAGCTGACTGTCGATAGTTACATTACGTACTGGAGATAGTTGTCAAGCCCCGAATAGAGGGAGTGGCCGCTGAGCGGGAGTATGTGTTTCAAGAAGACTCCGTTTCATTCCACAAGGCAAAGAAACCCCAGGCATGGCTATAAAACAATTTGTATTACCACTGGTTCTCCGCCTTGTGACCACGTTTTACTCCCGATTGCAATCCAGTTGACTACTATGTGAACAGCGTGGTTGAGGCGAAGGTCTATGAAAGGCATCATAAAAATAGCTTAAGAGCCACCATTATGAAGGTAATGACATATATAGACAAGAAATAAGAACAAAAATAAGGAAAAGTTGATAATGTAAGGTACAAAAAACGAAATAAATGCAATCAGAAAGAAATACCGATGACAAACCAAGCAAGGAAAATGTCTGAGACAATGGATAAAATAAAAATAAAGAAAACACGGAAAACAGCTATCAAGAATGTTTAAATATTAAATATTAAAAATAAGGAATAGGAAAATAGTAATATTGATACATATTTAAGGGTGGGAATATCAAGGGTACATACACAAAAGGAGAATTATGTAATTTAATTAAAGAATTAATCAAGTATAATTATAAATTGGTCGCAGTACAAGAAACAAAGTAAAAAAGAGATGAAATAATAGAACTGAGTATTTATATATTCTTTAACAGTGGCGGGGTGAACAAAATCTTAGCAACAGGTTTTATAGTAAACTAAAATATAAAGTCAACCATAGTGTATTTCAAATCAGTATCAGAGAAACTGCGTCTTGAAAGTAAGCAGTAAATATGAGAAACTTACTTTCACTAATACACATGTGCCAGGCAACGAAGTATTAAGAGAACAGAAAATTTTTGTGATAAATTAGATAAGATCTGTGCAAAAATACCAAAATATGATCTAAAGTTGATTTTTGGAGATGTAAATACTAAAATAGGCGGAGAAAGTATTTTTTGGTCAACAATAGGCAAATATGGTAAATACACAACAACAAATTAGAGTATGTTAATTAAAAGCACTTATTTCCAGAGGGAAAAATAAAGAAACCGGGAGATCATGGGATCGCTCTCATGTGAATCAGATAGATCACGTATTAATAAAAAAAACGTCGAAAAATGCATAAACAAAGTGCACAGTTACAGAGAGGCTGACATAGATACAAATCGTTTTATGCTAGGCATAAAAAAATTATATCTGTAGCAAAAAAACAAAGCAACTAAAAAGTAAAACTAAAAAATTTAAATTAATTAAAATAGAAATAAGAAACATAAGAAATTATCAAAAGAAATTAAAGGAAAGTTTAAATTCTATAAATAAAACTCATGACAGAAATCTTACGAAAGCTATAATTGAATTAATGGAAAGATTTGTACAATGTGAAGAGGATGGGAATGGAAAGGACAAGAAAAAATGATTTGATGAAGAATGAAAAATAGAATTACAGAAAAGAAGAAAATTACGACTAGATATGTTTAAACAAGAAACCGAACGATCGAAGAAGCAATATGAAAAACAGAAAAAACCTAAACAATACTGAGAAAGGAGAAACATATGAGAATATTTTTAACAAAATAGAAGAAAACTATAAAACTAATAAAAAGGAACTCTTTATGGAGGAGTGAAAAAATAAATAAAAGAGTATCAAGCAGAAAAGTATCTTATAAGAATAAAAATGATGAAACAATATAATAGATAAAATGGAACTAACTCATTACAAAGATATAGCCTTACTTGATGTTACCTACAAAATATTATAACAATTATAAAGAACAAGATGACAATCAAATTAGAAAAAGAGGAAGATCAGTAGTTGATGTACCCTAAGGGAAATACAAGCAGAAAGTTATGGAACACAAAAAAGATACTTTGGTAGTTTTGTACATTTCAAGCAGAGTCTATGACAAAATAAAAAGAACTGAGCCATATAAAGCATTAAAGGAATTAGGACTAAGCAAAAACTCATAAATATGGAAAAGCTAATGTTAAACAAAACAGAAAATAAATTAATAAGAATGAAAGAAGAAGTACGGCAAGGTAATCCATTGGCATCTCTCTTGTTCAATCGCGCCTTACACAAAGTTATATAAGCAGCTTTTATTAAGAGGTCGGGCTTGGTTTACAACAATCTTCATTGTATTGCGGTTAACATTACATTAGTAACAAGAAGTAAGCAAGAACTACAGATGGTAATGGGTAGATTAGAAAAAAAGCCAGCAAAACAGAACTTGTGATAACGATCATAAAACTAAATTCATGGCGTGGCCAGATCTTATCTGGGGATAAGTGGAGACCAAAAAATACGGATTAGCGATGGCAGAATCTATAATTTTAAAGAAGTATAAAATTTTTCATATCTAGAGACAATGTTTAACAGAAAACCAGACACGAAGAAAGAAATACAGCAAAGAACAATATCGAAAAGCCATTGCTTGAACTCGCGCAATACATTACTAACCAAAGCTGATATGAGGTGTGAATTTTAGGAACAACAAAACGAAAAATGTTAGAAGTAAGGGAGAAAATAGTTTTAAGGGAGATATTTAGAGGTAAAACAATAAAGGTTTTTGGGTGAAACAAACTGATCAAGAAATAAAGAGTTGTTCGAGGAACCAGACATAATAGTAGTTGTAAAATCATAGATATGGTTGGGAGATATAGCGAGGATGGCGGAGAATAGAGCACCAAAAAGAGTATTTGAGAGTAGTATAGGAGGCAAAACAAGATGAGGAAGGCCTAAAACAAGATGGAAAGATAAAGTAACAAAGGATATAATGCAGCTCAACATAAACAACCAAAAGAAGAAGTTGAGAAGTAAAAAAAATGTAGAACACTGGTTAATCAGGTTTTATGTAAATAAATTTAAATTTTTGTGTTTTAATGTTTACTTTTACTTAATTTTTTTTTACTTAATTAAATAATTAATCTAAAAATCACTATCTTTTATGACAAAAATCGACCTCATTCAGAAAAAAATACACAAAATGTATAAATTGGAAATTTCAAACCCAAGTTCTAATAAAATGGATGTGAAAAGTAAGAAAGAATGAAGCACTATTATGTTAGGCCAAAGATTGATGATAATGATATTTGTAACTTAGATGATTCTATACTATTTAAAACAACTCTGCAGAACAGTCTAAAAATTAAATATGTTAACGACAGTAACAATCGTTATAGAACAAAATTCTTAAAAAGAAAAGAAGAGAGAAACCAAATCATTGCACCAACGGACGCGAAAGGCGAAGAAAAAAGAAACAAGAAAGATATAATTAACACAAATTTTGCGAAGATGTATACACCGCACAATAAAGACAACCCCCACAAAAAACAAAAGCTACAATAATGAACGTAGGGCCGGAAGATATACCAGAGATAGACAACGAGGGAGTTCTCTTTGCACTAACATACCTTAAAAACAACAAGGCACGAGAAAACAAAATTCTGGTCGAAATGATTAAAGAAGCAAAAGATACAATAATACCGTAGGTGAAACAGCTGTTTGGAACAACAAGACATAGCGAACATGTAGAATAACGCAATAGTAGTAATTCTATTAATGAAAGGAAAAAAGACATGTCTGAGAAATTATCGACCCCAAAACTACAAGCTGTTTATAAGAATAATGGCAAACCGGTTAGAGAACCAATTAAATAGCTACCAACCTGTTGAACAGGCACCATTACGTAAAGACTATAGTACATGTGATCACTTTTTGACGATAAAAATCCTTCTGAAAAAGCTACAGAACACAACTTTCTGGTGCACATAACTTTTATAAATTACGTCAAATCCTTCGACTCTGTAAAACATTGGGTCATATTGGATAAAACCCAAATAAAATTTCTATCAAAAAGTGACAGTAACAATAAGACTCCATGAAGACTCCGACAAGAATGTTATTAAAAGATCAATACAACAGAGTAATACAACCACCCAAATTATTTATCCTGTTCCTAGAAGAGGTTTTTAAAAAACTAGACTAAAGTTGGTAGGAATCCATATCAATAGTGAAAGACTCACATCTATAACATAGTCCGAATCATTAAAGAGGAAGGTCACATAAAGAAAACTAAAAATAAAAATACTAAGCCCACACCAATACATATCACAATAAATGGAAAACAAATACAAAAACCTTGAAGACTATACATACTTAGGACAACAAATAATAATCGGAAAACAAAACAAAGACATCAAAATAGAAAGAAGGAGAAGAATAGGATGGGTTACATTTGGAAAATTGGCACATATTATAAAAAAATATTCGATCAATTTGTGCTACCAGTCATCACGTATCCTCACAAAAAAAAATAACAAAGTGAAGGTAACACAAAGGGATGGAAAGATATATTAAGAAGTAGACACTGGAATGAATGGGTCAAATTAAAGTCACTGATATGACGAAGACAATTACTAAACTAAAATGGGAGTATGCAAAGCATGTTGGTAGAATATAGGACAGTCGGTGGAATAGTAAGAAATCTTGGACAGAAAAAAGAAGAAGTGGCAGTACCAAGCTGGATAGAAGTGGTGCAGAACGGAAAGACCTATATGCAATACTGGCCACAACAGAGCTAATAATGATGATGATGAGACAAAGAAACTTTACAAAAAGGAAAAATCTAAATCTACAAGACGTTTTAAAACGTTAAAATCTCCTCAGACAACTACAGTAATAATATAAATGTTAGATGACCAGCCTTTTTTACGTATATGAGCTGAGAAAGTTGGCCCCAAACTTCAAAATATCAACATTTATCGGAGGATCATTTATTGATCCCTCTGAATCAATTAAAATCAAAATTTAATATAATAAAAAATAAAAGTCGATGGCAATTATAATACACAATTTTAACAAATTATATTTTATAATCTTGTTTGGGTACCTTTTTTGGAACATATGTCACATTTAGTTGTTATGAGAATAATCAAGTGTCCAGTGGTAAACTAGATTACAAAAAGTACGTCCATGACGAGATTAAAATGCTGGTACCACATTCGACTTCAGTTCTAAATATTCAATAGGCTGTTCATACGGTTCTTGATTCGTCTAACTTATCTTCAATCGCACCCTACCATTCTAGAAATTGAAAAATTCTCCCACAAATATTTTTGATGTGTAGGTACATTTTTCCATGTTTAGTTTTGGCCTAGCCAAAGAAGTTTTTACATGATCGGTAATAAGACAATTTACACTTGTGAAGCTCACAAGTCATCACTGTCCAATTGTAGTGTGTGTCTAAGCCTCATCAGATTGTTCATTCGTAGTTTCTTGTTAATGAAAATCTCAATTGCTGACTAGATGGAATATATTTTTTGTAATTGTCCATTTCAGTGAAGAAGCTGAACATAAATGACGTAACTAATTGGCACACCTTTTTTGACTAACGGCAAGTTTATTTGTTCGTTTAGCTCCGTTTTTCCATTAAAATTGTATTTTTTAAATTTTAGTATTTAAGCTTTTAACTTTTTTTGACTTTCTAACCAAGTTGGTAAAGTTATGCTTTATTATTAAGTCGACTATTTTTAAAACTAAAGTTTCCGCGTAACTTTTTGCCTTTGAAGCGGCGCAGCAAAATTTTAAGGGGAACGAAACTAATTTAGGAACTATGCCGAATCCGCCGACAAAAAGGCTCATTCTGAGACTTCCAGTTAAACTTGCCATTAACCGGAGCGGCAAAAACGGCGTAACTTAGGCCAAACACGAGGCCGCTTAGTCCAGGGCCGGCAGAACCGATCGCTAAAGTCGCAGCAAGAACCACCCATGTCATAATTTAAGCTGGACCAAAGGCTTGCCGGCAAAAACAGCCCTAGTTTCTGGAGAGGCTAGGTGAGGCAATGAGCCTATTCAGCGCGATGATAACCGAAAAATGTACCGATAAAAGAGGAATCAATAAAGGCCGGTGATGAAGAACATCGGCCGCGAAACAAAACAACAGTTACAATGAAGCATTTCGGTCAGTTTGGCCCGTTTGCCATAAAGAGCCGAGCACAGCAAAAGCAAAACTTCAAACTCTAATAAAAGTTTCCGCCAATAATAGGCATTGATTTTAAGTTACGGCAAAAACAGGAAAAGCACGGGGTAGTTTATCTAGAAATATTTAACCCGTTGCTCTTTCACAAAATGGAAAAATAAAAGAAATTAAATAAAAAATTCGTTGATTTTAATTAATACTCGTTACGCAAAATTCTACGTACACAATTTTTTTAATTAAAAACAAAATGAAAATTTAAATACTACAACTGAAACGAGTTGCACTTTATTCCCAGTCCTGATCAAAATCATTAAATCCAGGGTTTCATTGCATTTAACATGGTTGAACTCTACTAATAAATAACATAGAGTTTTAATTTAATTAAATTGGTTATTATTAAGTTTGCATTCAAATTCTCTATGCAGCAACTACCACATATCTTGGATTAAATGCGTTGGTGCATCAAATACAAAAATAACTTTACAAGTTTTTACTACTTAGCACCTTCCATAACTTTCTTTTTTCTTGCATAAATATCACAAATTTTCTTACTTTCATCCTAGAAAATATCTTTCAATCAAAAGTGCTATATTTAAGGAACAAAATAACGCCCAGAATTATTGCCAGAAATTGCGTCTGTACAGGAGTAAGTCAATGCTGGAGAGGTAGAGCTACCAAAAAAGTCTAATGGGTTTAAAAAGCAAAACCGGGAAAAAGAAACCAGCCTTGCGTTTTTGCTCACTGCAAAATTAAGAAAAATGCTTTTCTTGAAGATAAATGAAACCGCAATACGCCCAAACTTTGTAAGCGTCGGCTAGCCACTACAATTGTATATACTAGCGAAAATTAAATGTATGTATAATATTAAAAATACGTATCAAATCAAAATGTTAACAATTAATTAGAAACACAACTACATTAGTGAATTGCAAAGTAATTAATACCAATCCGATACGCAAAGATATACCTACATAATAAATGTTTTATGCTTTAGACATGCCTATACTGCAAAGTGGGTTGCATATTGTATGTAATTGTGTCAACTCACCTATTCACATTGTTTATTTAATAGGTCAGATTGCAATTAGTTCCACAATCAAGGCTTTAATTATTCATATGTTCATAATATTAGAAGACTAACAGTCGACAATGTTGCAAAATCTAATTTTGGACAAAAAACTAATTTTTGATTGTTTGCTCAATTTAAATAAATAAAATATTGGTCACAATAAATCTTTCTGCAGACATTACTATCTACTGGACTATTTAAATCAAAATATATCTAAATTCAATGAGCTTTAGAGCAAGCAAACAAAGGTAATGCCATATGATTCTATATTTTTAATATTTAACATATAAGCCTAGGCCAAAAGTATTAGATATACGCATAAAAACTCGTTAATTGTATTAGAAAAATAACACTTATATTTTGAATGGTACCTGTATATGCTCATTCATACGATAGGCGTAAGTATTACAGTGATAAAACATATGCCGCGTAAAACCAGAACTTTTTATTTTTGAGGAAAATTACCAGTCTTGCATCATCACTCATAATGTAAACAATTTGTCATTCTAAAATAAATTTAGTTTTCCTATTTGAGTAATTTTTTATCAAAAATGGTGATAAAAGTAAACTTTGTGTTGAAAAATGTATAAACATACAATTGTAAAGCAAGAGAAGTTTTTCGATGGGCTCTACAGACGAATCAAACGTTGAGGTGAGCTTTACTTAAATTCTTTCCTAAAAAGATATGATTCTTCACTCCAAAAATCCAATATTTAAAAATTTAGAACCTAATGCTTTTTCCGCCAGGTGCGACGTACGTAAAGCGTCGAGTCGGCGAAGAAAATCACTCGGATTGTATAGTGCCCACTACATAATGCGGAGGAGACAGTATAACGGTCAGGAGCTGCATGCATCCTGATGGTGTTGGGAAAATGTTCGTCTGCGATGGCCGTATCGGCAGTGGAAAATATATGTATAAACTTAGATGATGTCAAATTCCAACAAAACAATGTTCTTTGTCATAATCAGCGATTACCGGTGTTAGTTTACTGGCAGCTGATTGGCAACTTTAAAATCATAATAGGAAAAAAATAAAACCGGACCTTACAAATTAGAAAAAAATAAACTATAGAGGAAAGAGAACAACTTATGTAAGATAAACTCGTTTAAGAAGCCAGAGAGCAGACGCTGGACATGGTGTAGCTCAGACGGGACAGTTAAAAATAAAATTGACTGCATCATAAGCCATGTTTAAAGCATAGTAGGAGACACCAATGTACTAAATGCAATAAATGTTCGAAGCTATCACTAACTGCCAATGGCAAAGATAATTACAAAATCAAAACAAAAGAAGATCAATAAAAGACAAATAAAAAGTGCAAATAAAGTCCAAATAACTTAAAACAAACCAAAATTAAAACCAAATGTCATCAAATAATTATAACAAAAGAGAATAGCAAAAAAATAAAAACTTTAGAGAAAGGGAAAAGATTAAAGGATACGGCGAAAAAGATTAATGAAGATAGACACCAAATAGTAAGGCTAATATATGACACTAAGAAGGAAATAACGTAATAAAAATAATACTACAAGAAATATTTCAAAACATTATACACATAAAATAACAGTATAATCACCAATAGAATAAATGGATGATCAAAGAACTATAATAAAAAATAACGTACAAAGAAGCAGAATCTACTATTAATTTATTAATAGTACTGTTAATTAAAAAAGAAAATAATCATAATTTGTCAAGTTACAGAGCCACCACCTTGCTATCAATTCTATAAAAAATATTTTAAAAGCTCATAGCCTAACAATATTATATAATAAGAACATCCCTTGTGGCAAAGCCACCAAGAGGCAAGTAGATTTTATAATAGAGCAATTTGACGTGAATATAATCAGAATTTAATCAAATTTACAGTCATATCTCTCCCTTCTTTATCTGATTGCCTTCATTTTTGGGCTGTATTTAGGTATCCACTTAAAAAATGAAAAAAAAAAGTTAACAAAAATTCAAATATATTTCATAGTCGTTTCTCCCACCCCTTGGGCTGATTTTGCTCCTTAAGACATTCAGTCGAGGCGTTGGTCCAATAAATGTGATTTTCGCAATAAGTAGTATTTCTACGAAATTTACCTTCAACATTAGTATAGAAGACAAACGAATATAAAATGAAAGTCAATTACGAGAAAGCATTCGACTCCGTAGAGATATTGGTATAATAACTTAAACAAACGAAATTAAAATACAACATGAAGTTCGTCAAGGAGAATTGATCTCTCCGAAGCTTTATCATAGCAAAGAAAGATTTTTTTAAAAAGCTGGTGTGGTACAAAGAGCATTAGTATAGTCGGTGAGAAACTGAATCAGCTGATGTTCGCTGATGATGTAGGGATGAACTGTAGAAGATGCTCACTGAACTGAAGGATAAATCAAATAAGACAGTACTCAAGATAAAATTAACTAAAATAAAATACCTGCAGCGTACGTTAGAGCAACGTTGTGCGATGAAGTTTTGTGTCAAACTCAAAAAATCTGCCATTAAGACTTTAAAGAAAGCGGTGCTTGCCACATCGCCCCGCATCAGAGATGGTGCGCGACGAACGGGCAATAAAGTCGGGCATATGAGCACCTTAACCTCTCGGTTCGTAGGCTGTGCTCGTTAGAGGCTTATCTACTATTATTATAAGGTTACTACTATTAAAAAATAAAAAATGTTTTGACAACCCTTTAGAATTTGATCTTGACAGGCTTTTAATTTTAATTCTAGGACATTACCTACACCCATGGGTTTAGCGAGATTCGAACTCGCCTACACCGGGTCGTGGACAGAGGAACCATGGCCATGATCAGTGAGCTACAACGGCAACTCTTGCGAGAGCTCGCTTCAATAAGGTTTTCCTGTATTTTATTCAATTCCTGGAGCGTCCTAACGGTCAAAATGGAGTTTTCTTCCCGATTATTTATTTTTTCAGATTCAAGACTATACCAGTATCGTCATTCAGTATCGTAAAAATATTACACATTGCTTTCCTAATAACACGAAGAAAGTAATGCAAAACATATTTTTAACTGTATGTTCCGACCATAACCTAGACACGTTGTTGTAATGTTCTGATTATATATTTTCATCTTTACAAATAAAACAACAATTACAACACAAGCGACTAAATTCCTGACAAGACATATTATAAATAAATGAACAAGTATGGACGTGGAACTCCGGTTCCACAGATTTCCGGGCTTCTACACATAAACAAAAATTTGCGGCCTCTTCCGGTGAAACCGCTCTCGAAATTTTCCGACCAAGCTAATTTTTGGCGTCTGGACTTATGATCCTTAGTTGAATACGGAAAACGTTATGTCTCTATCTATCACAGATCGAAAATTATAAGGCGTGACAAATGTCAGAAATGATAAAAATAGAAGCTGGTTTCCAGCTCGGAAGCTGCCTAGATCAAAAATTATAAGGAATGACATATTGAAAGCTGGTCCCGTTAAAAACCCTCATTGCATTGTTGTAGTACATTCCACCTATGCCAGCTCGCGGATGTGAAATCCGTAGGCCATAGGCTTTCGAATGATACCCCCTTATGTTTTTAGGTTCAGTAGTTCTCGAGTTGAAAGTCGCGACGGACAGACAGACGTCCGCGCCGATTTCATTAGGCATCCCTTTGAGATATAAAAGCCTAAAAGCTACAATGCATCTTTGATCATATTTTTCAGCAAATAAATTTGGCGCCGCTACTTCTGATGTACACGTTACAATAAGTAGGCACTCCAAAATGGAATTGGGTTAGTCACATTAAAAAAACAAGGGACCATAGATGGACTCGTAGAGTTATAGAATAGTAACCTTAAAAAAACAGGAGCAGACTGCAGACAAGATGAAAAAACGATATAAAAAGAATAGCTAGATATCACTGGTTACAGGCAACAAAGGATAGAGACAGGTGGAGCACATTAGGGGAGTCTTACGTTCGACGATGAATTACATAAGCTACTGATGATAATGAAATAGTAGATAATTTGTCATCTGGAGTAAGGCTCTAGAAAATTCTCTCTACTATTTAACTTCACTTAGTTTTAGATAAGTGGTTAGCTATAAACATTGTATTAGTTGACTCGTATTAATAACTCTTTAGGTTTGATCCATTACTTTATTGACCAGATTTTTTATTAGATAAACCCTCAATCTGTTGTTATATTTCTTAGTGAAGTTTTGTATTTCACTTTAGGTACACAACCATCGATTTTAATAACTTTGTTTGGCACGTACCATGACGCACTTACCATCATTCTAAGGACTTGATTCTAAAACCGTTTCAATAGTTCCGTGTTGAAATTGTTGTTCAAAAAGATCCCATATATCCGTAAGGGTTTTAAAGTTACGTTATAAATTAATTATTTCTTATTTATTAATAGTTTGGATTCTCTTCATATCATTCAGTGTAATTTATTGAGTTAAAAGCCGATCTGTTTTCATTTAGTGAAGATATGAAATCTCCAAGTTAACCGACAGTCTAAATGTTGTCCCGAATATTTTGATGATTCTGCATGTTAAAGTTTTTGACCGTTAACATTCTAGAAAAGTTGCAGGTTACTCTTGATATTGGAAGGTCAGCTGTGTATGAAAAGTACAGAATTATTGATATTATTTTGATATTCGTTTATTTCTTGATAGCCTTGATTAATTCTATATTAGTTATTGGTTTGGATAGTAAGCTTTCTTTTATATGGGGATTCTAAAGAATCTATTATTTTCTCATCTCCTTCTAGATAGTGACCAATGTAAAGTTTAAAGAGCTCAACAAATACTGTTGCTTTGTCTTTGTTGTTCAGAAGTGGAGTGCGTATAGTGAGACCCTTCATTTCCTTTGCCGTTTTCCATAAAGCGTAGTCGGTTTACACAGTATCAGTAAGGTATTTGAAATAATCTCGTATACTTTGGTTTTATGACTTTTGGTTAGTATCTCAAATACTGGAAATTCGTTTGATGCAAAATGATCCATATAAAAAAAATAAAAATGCGAAAACATGCAACAAATTAAGGTTTAAGTAAACGGTGAGCAAAATATAAAAACAATAAACTGATTTGTCCACATGAGAAGCATAACAATAGACAAAACGAAGAAAATTGCACTAAATAGAAACCGATAAAGGAACCTAACCCAAATCCGACACCCAAAAGAGTGAAAGAAGAAGAAGAAAACGGCGAGTTTTGTTAGATACAATAATTAAAGTGGTGTAAAATTATAGTGTTTATAAACATTTTTTTTATATTTCTCGTAATAATTGCTAATTAGATGGTACTTATTACAAATTTGCAGCGTACCCGCGGTAGGACATATTTTTTTATAATAAAGAAGGCTTTTCTAAACGTGAAATAGCCGAAAAATTATTCTTCAGTTATTCGAATAATCAAAAAGTATGCTGAGGTGGGAAAAAAACGAGGAACTCTTCAGTTCGAGACAATATCCTCAGCAGAGCAATGTTCGTCAACAGAAGTCTTAATTCCATGGAATTAACTAAATTATGGTGTGTTATTCAGTGATGTATCAACTTTTAAGCTCAACAATTATTTTCAACAAACATTTCAAATTTAAAACAAAAAAGTACTAATAGAGAAATGCATTTCAGCATTAAGAAGTGTGTTGTAACGTGTCTAAGAACTATTTCATCTCCAATTATGTCAAAATCTTTTAAAGACTTTTTAACTTCAATTTTTCCAAAGCTGTATTCGGTTTTCCGAAAAGTTTTCGCTTTCCGTGTTTGGTTACTTTACATCCGATTAGAGTATATATCGAAATTTCTTCTGCCTTGTCGAAAATTTTGCACAGTTTGTTTTCCTCCATTTCAATTCTTTAAAGTGACCGTTTAGCCTAATAGAAAGAATAGATTTCTTCTGTATTTCGTATTTAAAATCGTGTAATAATTGAAGAGAATGGGAATATGCAGAAACAGTGGAATGGTATATTACTATATTCCAATTTAAGATTCATAAATTATGTCCTTATTCATGAACGACTTGACTCAGCGAGGTTCTTGGCACATGTAAACATAATCAAAGTGATTAAAATATTTGGTAATTTTAGACTAAAATCAGGATACATGATTTGCTGCAAAAAGTATACCATTAAAAGCATTCTCCATCCAAACCATAAAGAAATGGATGACCAAGATGAACAAAAGGGCTTACTGTAATTAAAGAGACCAGAGGAGGAGCTTATCTCAAAACTAATCTTTGTAGAATTTTGACTGAGGATTTGTGTCTGGTCAAGCAATTTGAAAAACTCATCTCTCCACAAAATCAAGCTTAAATCAACATATCCCATAATCTCCTTCGGCACAATCGTCAACTCCAGCTATTGACACGGACCTTTACCATAGATGAAATGCGGGTATCTCTCTACCGACCCCTACTTAAAAACAAGTTGTCTCAATGGCTAGAATGTGGTGATACTGCTCAATGCGAGTGAAGGAAAGAGTACAGAGAGAGGAAAATGTTGATTATAGCAATGGATTTCGATGGAATTACTTTTGGCATCTCTAAGAGGAGTAGACTACCGTCATTAGAAGCCTATAAGTCATTCCTAGAAACTTATATCCCAAAATGAGCAAAAAAGAAGGAAGTTTCTTATCATTGTTCATGATAATACCAGACCACACAAAGCAAAACTCGTTACAGAGAAAAAGTGAGAGTCTTGGGCTCACTCTTATATTCAACCGATGTGGATCCTATAACTTCAACTGTTTTACGCCTTTGAAAGCTAGCATTGAAGCAGTCAATAAAGCGATATTGGAAGATTCACAAAGTGGTTTCTTTAAGCGAATTACCATGCTAGCTGGGCGGTAGAAAACTGTGGTTACAAAAGAGAAAAACTATATTTGATTGTCACCAAAAATCATCGGTGTAACTTTTATAGTTAATAAATTGTTAAAATTTTTGTGACCCTATGATAGATTCGAATGAGGTAATAGATAGAGACTACCGGGGTATCTAAGAACGAAATAAAAAATTTGGAATATCATAAAAAATTGTTACTAATTTAATTTTTTGCAAAAATGTATTTAAACCTTTGCACTTGCATGATTAATACATACTGAATCAATATCTCTGTTTGTTCTTTTCTGCTTATTTAGTATTTCCTTTTAGCACTTGCATTCTAATTGTTAAAACATACGTGACCCTGTCCAAGGTGAGCGAAACTTATTGCGTTGAACTTAAAAATTTTTATCAGCAGCTGTCGAAAAGTGAAATGGGATTTTGAAACATTGAACCTCTAATTGCATTTCTAATAGCCGACAATACATTGAAGACGTCACGTCGACCAAGTTCTGTTTGAACATCGCAGCTATGAGCGCAAGTTTAGCTCGCGTGCCTCCATGTAGTCTGGAACGAAGTTTGCAAACTTCGTCCGAGCAAGGCCTGGTCCTGCATCGCCGCTTGATGCGAACTTGCGGGGCGCCGCCGTAACGCGGTCAATGAAGGATGCGGACGAAGATGAGGATGATCGTCTGCCCCAAACAGGTTTGCTTAATACGCGCTCAAATTAAAATTCGTGCTACTGTGCAATGCAGGAATGCTCGCCGCCGAGCCGTCGCTCCGTCTCTCTCTCGAAATTTCCGGTATCCGAGCTAAAATGAACGCGCCTTTATGGGCACCGGCGAGCCGCGCTCCCGGCGGCACCGCCAGCTGATGACCGCTCGGCCGCGGTCTCCGCTCCCGTTACGCGCGGCGCAGCATCACCTGGACGTACCTGCGGGGGTCGCAGCGGCAGCGGCAGCGGCTGTCACATCGAAGGCGGCGCACTACGTTCGTCGCTCGACCGCGGTGGCACGGCGGCAACAGCGACGGCGACTCCTGTATTGGCCGCGAACTTCGCGAGGTGACGGTGCACTGGCGTGACCGGCCGCTCGCTGGAGGAAGAACGAGGTGCAGAGGCGAGGTCAGCCGGCTCGTGCGCCCGCGCAGCTCGCACCCGGGGTGTTTATCTGCCGCCGTTGGGGTGGATCGACTGACATTCGTCATGCACCACATACGGGAGGTTACTCATGGCAGGGGTCGTCTGTGAGAGAGGCGCCGCGGTCGAGAATGACCTCCAGGTGTTTGCAGACGCGCTCCCTGAAAAGTTGCTTTCGGGGGGTGGTCGTTGCGTGGGGGATTTTCGCGCATATCGTACGTACCACCGAGGTGATTCTCCACGATATACCGCACCAAGGTACTCTGGTTTCGTGAACTTCGACGCGCCAGGTATCGATCTAACCGTGTACATGTGTATTCCTCCTTCACCCTCGTTAGGGGCGATTGGCCGCAATGCATTTCCCTTCTGTACTGCTACTAACCACTAATTTGTACGCATACACACCTGGCTATATGTTGCTGGTAACAAGATTACAGGAAAACCCATCACAAGTACTAGGTGTATCAAACGACAGAGAAATTATAGCGTTCACTTAGAACGGTTTAATATTAATGACAATTACTAGAGGTAAAGCAGTAAATAATAAATTACAAGATAAATAATTTGATTCAACAATCTTCATTTTAAATAAACAGATGGCTACTGACTACAAATTTTAATAACAAACATTTTAAATCTATTGAATGATGGTCACCCTTGTGATTGAGTCATTTGTCGCGATTTGTAATTTTTTTCACGTTCTTCAAATATCCAAGTTGGAATTTTTGGAAAATTTTTTTATTCAACTCCTAATGAGTTCTGCAGTTTGTCGATCGAGCAATAAATGTTTGTTATGAGAGGATTAATAACACGTAGTGGCATTTCAAAATACCGCAGGCAGGTAGAGTCAAAAGACCATAATCCCGCATAGTAACATAGGTATGCCTCAAGGATTGTGGGGGAAAGCATTAAACTGTGAAAACAACACACAAAACTTATACTACGTCTACAACTATAGAACATTGAAAACTGATGACCAGCTATACGATTTAGAAAAAATATAATTAAATAGCACCCAAACGACCTCTTAGAAGTTAGAAGACCGGAAGAGGATACTAAAGTCAGGTAACGCTATATATATGGAGAATCAGAAAGAAGTGGGCTTCATCATTAGCAAAAAGTTACTTACTACCTCTTGTTGATTGCGTCAAAGTTATATCGGACGAGATTGCATATTTAACTATCAAACTCTCAAAGAAAGAGAAGATCAAAGTAATATATGTACTAATATCCTGGAAATACTAGATAAAGAGATATAAACGGCAAGAAAAGAAAACAAATGTTCAATGCTATACCGAGACGCCAACAAGACGCGTGTGAGGAGTACGTAGGCAAATATGGCATATGTGAGAGAAACACAAGAGAAGATATGCTAGCAAGCTTTCTAGAAGGACAAAAATTATAAACAATGAACACTCTGTAAAAGAAAAATCTGCAAATCTATTTCATACCATCATCCTCTAAGAAACTTATACAGGATATGACAACCCTGAGCACTTTCGACACGGGTAGCGACAATAGTATCAAAGATACGTATCAAAAAATCAATAGTATAAAAAGGTGTATAGAATTCAAAAAAATGTTCAAAAATATAAGTCAAATCCAAAAAAGAAGAAAGCTTACGCTTCATACACATACGTAACAAGAAAGCCTCTTATAATTTTAACATAAAATATAACAGCAATAAAGAAAACTACAAAGAAAATAACAAAGAAGAAAACAAATAAGGAAAAGAAAATATTAGAAGAAATAAAGAGAAAAATAAAAGAACGAAGACAACTATATCGAACAGGACAATATGCTGCCCATCAATATACCTGAATAAGAAAAGAGATCAAAGCAAGAGCATCGATCAGGAAGAGCTTAGAATAGCGTTACACAAAAATGGTAACAACCGTTATAGAGAAAAAAAACCTAAAATTCTTGAAAAGAATAGAAGTGAGAATCCAGATCATTTCAGTAACGGATGAGAAGCTCGAAGGACAAATAAATAGAGAAGATTTATTACAAACAACATTAAAATATTACGAAAATCTGTACACCGGACAAATAAAACGACCACCACAAGAGATAAAAGCTACAATAATAAACATGGGGTCAGTAGACAGGCCACAGAAAAACAATGAGAAAATCCTTTTTGCCCTAAAATATCTTAAAAATAGCAAGACTCTAGAAGAAGACGGAATTCTGACCGAAATGATTAAAGAAGAAAAAGACACAATAATATAGGAGCTGGAATATCTATTCAACAGATGTTTGGAATAACAAGTTACCGAAGACGTGGAAGAATGCGGTGATAGTGAAAATAGGACAGGTCTAAAAAATTATCGGCCAATAAGCTTACTATTCCAAGTCAAAAAGTGACAGTCACAATAAGACTCCATGAAGACTCTGACAAAGTAAAGCTTAAAAGAAAATATTACCCTAATTATTCATCCTAACCCTGGAAGGAGTTTTTAAAATACTAGACTGGAATAAGGTAGGGATCAATATCAATGGCAAAAGACCTTTACATCTAAGATGCACGGACAATGTAGTCCTAATGACTGAAGGGGAAGATCACATAAAAAAAATTCTGCAAGAACTGGAAGAAGAATCATTGAAGATGGAACTAACAATAAAAATAATAAGCCCACACAGATACATATCACAATAAATGAGAAACAAATAGAAAGCGACAAAAACTCTATATACTTAGGACAACAAATAATAACCGAAAAACAAAGACATCAAAATGTAAAGAAGAAGAAAATTAAAATAGGCTGCGTTTAGAAAATTGGCGCATATCATAAAAAACGAGAAAATACCACAACATCTCAAAACAATTTTAATCGATGTACATACGGAGCATAAACATGGACCCTCACGCAAAAAAATAACAAACAAACTGACGGTAGTACACAGGGCGATGGAAAGATCAACGATAGTCTTTATACTAGGAGATAGACACCGTAATGATTAGATCACATAAAGGGGTAAAATCGCCAATATCGAAAAAATAATTATTGAACTAAAGTAGAAATTTGCAGGGCATATTGCTAGAATACAAAATAATCATTGGAACTGTAAAATGATCAAATGGAGACCTTGGATAGAAAAAAAGGAGACCGGCAGTCCATTGGTATGACGACATTAATAAAGTGACAGGCCTAAAATGGACAGAGGTAGCGCAGAATAGGAAGAAATCGTAGAGAAAGAAGGAGGTATATGCTCAATACTGAGCGTAACAAGGCTAATGATGATGATGATGAGAGTGTCACTCCAGTAAGTTATTTTTAAATTTAATCTGAATCTAAATAAGTATAAACATTGTCTTAAAATCCAAACTGATCTGAGTTCTGTCGTAGCACTTCGTTAACATCGCGCATATTTAACCAACTGGCTAGTAGTACGTTCGAATGTACTGACACTCTTGCATCGTATAGAACACTAAAGTCATGAATGACTTTCTTGACGGTTCTAGTAGGATGTCATGTTAGATGACTTAGTTGTAAACTTCGACAATATTATATAACACTTTGTTTTAGAACCTCTGCAGGATGACAATACTGGAGTTAGTAGCTGTTTTCCAAAGTTGGATAGCATAGGTCCATACAGGTTTCGGAGTTTGTCTAGTGGAAATTTGTTATCTATGGATAGTTTGGATGTTCTGTCGATGAACCAATACATTTGACTTTGCTTAAGACCTATATATTTCCTTTTGGTAAATATGTATTTTTTCCATACCAAGCATCGTTCTAAATGTATGTAGCTGAATTTTGTTCAAGTTGTTTTGCAGGTTCTTTGAGCCTATTGCTAGCTTACAATGAGATACAGTGTAATCCACATGCTGCTACCGTAGTGGTTCTTGTTGTTGGCAGTTTATCTGTATACAGGAGCTATAATATGGGTCTAAAGACGCTACTCTACGGAACTTCTGAATGCCGAGGCTGTAAATCGGTACATTAACTGTCTTGTTTCACTAAAAAGTATGTATCTATTAGATATGATTTGAATAGTTGTTAATGAAGATGATGTAAGAGCTTCTTTAATATAATATATGATAGATCCTTATTAATTTTTTTGTTTGGTCTGCTCCATAGATCGATGATTGTGGCAGAATTTAAACTAATAGTCTAGGATTGTTTTCTTTTGATCTATTTACATTTTGAGCCTCTTGAAGTAATACTTCTCGAAGACTTTGGGAAATATCGGAAGTAGGCCTCTTAAGGCTTTAACAGGAGATATCTTTTAGTATTTTCCAAGTTTAAAGATCATAATAATTTGAGCAATCTTCCAAGTGCTACGAAAGTAGTTTAATTACAGTATTGCAGTATTGAAGATATAGCTTAAGAATTTGTAACATTTATTTGATGCTCCTTGTAAGATTTTGGCAAAGATTAGGTCAAATCCAAGAGCCTTTTTATGTTGATTTCTTTTATTGTAACTTGTTTTACCTTCTTTATTGTGCGTTTAGGATGGGATGATACACACATTTAGGAAATCAGTTATCTCGTTTTCTACTTCATTGGTTAATTCCGAAGGAAAGGTTTTAGACCTCCTGAAAAAGTTTTAGCTTAATTTTTTTTGTTCTTTTAAAATCGGCTCTTTTAATTCTTTGATTGTTTTATTTAGTTTGTTTTTGTTTTCTTCTACTCTAGCTTGTTGCTATTGTTTGCGCAGTTGTCTTTTTTCTGGATTTTTTTTAACCACTCCTTGTATATTCTTTAAGGTTTCAACCACTGCTTCTATGCCCAGTTCAGTTTTTAATGGTTGATCTAGAGAATTTAGTCTCTCTATTGTTCCCTAAATAGATTCCATTCAATTCTATTGTTATGCAAGGAGGTTTGTTTTTTATTCCAGAACTGTGAACGAATCGCTATTATCACTAGGAAATTAATAGATTCTGCTTCACATTTCTTTGTATCGATTACTCTGTAATGCACCTGGAATTTTATTTTTGTCGGATGGCGAAAATGTTGGCTTGTCAGTAAATATGTATATGTTATACCATAAATTGCTTTGATTAAGCTCTCTTCGATTTGTAGTGTTGATTTTTAAAATTTCCTGTTGTTTTGTATTATAATCTTGTCCTGCAATAAATCTGTTGTCTAGTTTGTTGAAAATTTATTTAGTGTTCTTTTTTTGTTACTCTGTTTAGATGGACAATAAATAGCAGATATTGTTATCTATTCATGTGCATCTTCAATAGTGACGTTGAGGTTTTCATGTTTTACAATGTCTTATAATTATAGCAATTTCGCCATGTGTTTTTTCATCTAAATGTCTTGTGTAATGTAGTTTGTATTTTGAGATTCGTAGATAATCTTTGAAAGATCATCATGATGTCGATATTTTGGTCATCGATGAATGGTTTGGATTCTCTGTCGTGTTGCTGAAGGCCATTGGCATTTCAAATAGCTATTTTTATTTAAGTTTAGTTTATAGACGATAGTGGTGAATACATCGAGCATGGTACCCACTCATCCGTTCCATGAGCCTGCTAAGCATTTCTATTGGCCGGTTGATTACTTATTTGGTTTACAGTATTCTTTGGTACCTGGTTGTTGTTAATTATTTGCATAAAAGACACACCTGGCTGTAAATTCTGGATTGGTGTAAACTGCGTTTTCTTTTTTCGGGTAGAACAGGATACAGTTTTTGCTGCAAGTGTATTTGTACTAGGCAATTCCCGTAATTTGTGGGGTGATTGTGTTTTACGAGGGCATTCTTTAGTTTCGTGTTGTCCAGCGCACTTAACGGGCTTGAAAGTTTTACAGTAGTAGGTATTGGTATGTCCAAATGCCTAATACATGATGTGCTATGGTTCATATTTTACGAAATTGTTGTCAAGTTGTCCTATGTTGTGTATCTGCTTATTATTTTCTTTAGATTTGATATCTATGTAGAACATCGGTTGTATTTTTTGTAGTTCTGTGTTTTATATCTATATTTACTGCTTCGTGAACAAGGTCTTTTATTAGTATATTTCCCATTTGCGATTTGTTGAACAAATTTGTGCATAGGTTCTATTACGACTACTTTGTAGATAGTTCCTGGCGTTGATAATCTCAGTACTTCTACCTTGCTTTTTATTTGACACAGTTATCCATTTTTGTTGTGCTTGTGTTTAGAAGCTAGAGTTTCTTGATGTTGTGGCTGAAGGCTTGCATTATTGATGCTGATTTGCGATACCACTGGTTGCATTAGCGAGAATAGCACTTGTGGTTATTGGTAATGAAGTTGCATCTTTTGGTTTGGAAAAAAACGTAAAAGGTAAGAGAACGTCGGAACATTTATTAATTGAAGTTACCTGTATTGTTCGTCAAATTAATATTTTTGGCAAATATAAGGATGTCTAAAAATGCCATTTTTGTTTTTTATTGTATTTTACATTGACAATTGAAATCAACATATTTCAATCACTTTTCAGGATGGTTGACACTGATTTCTAAATTACAAACGGTGAACTTCATGATTTGTTACGAGTTTATCGGATGAAATGTCTAACCACAAAGAGGGCTGGAATTTTCAAAGTTGAAGGCGAGGGTACAGTCGTTCAATAGACAGGAACCAAATGGTTCAAGTGCTTTAACTAAGTTAAATACGAAGATTTGTTGACATTGTTGAAAAATGAGCCTTTATCGAGTAATCAGAATCTGTCATTAGTTCTTGGAGAGTCTTCTCATCAAAACGTACTTAGCCACCTGCATTAATTTGACTTTGTTTACAAGAAGACAGACCAACAAACGAGTTGAGATCTGTGGTCAAATTCTCAACAGCACGTTGAACGATCGTTTCTAAAAATAAATTGTGGAATCTGATAAAAAGTAAGTCTAACTAGTGAACAGCGACAAACAAAAGTAGTTCTGCGTTTTGAACGTATGCAGAACGGTCGCTTCATCATTGTTAAAGAAAAAGTATCAAATTCTGCTTTGACAAAAGTAGGACAACGCTATTAATATTGGGCACGAGCTTTTTATTCTTTGTGTTTAATATAAGTAATGAGACCTATACGAGCCGAATAAATAATATAAAACTTCTAAATGAAGTTTTAGGTATTCTTCAACCGACAGCTTTTCCGTTCTAATTAGTATTTCTCCTAATTGCTCATTAGTTATTTTGTTTTCTACAAGCATCCTCCTTTTGGTGTTAACGTTTGCATCCATTTTACAACTTGCATTATAAATTTTATTTTGGCACTCTTGGTAATCTCTTAACCACAATAAAGAAATTAACAGTTTATTTAATTTGTTACAAACGCTAAAAATTTTTGTTTAAAAAGTACTCTTTAACCCCAGAGCGCTATAATTAAGATGGGCACTTTTATTTCCTGCATCGTACAATATGGGCTGATTCCGATTGGACTTTTTTTTATAAAACACAAAATCGGTGTAAAGTACAGACTTGGCGGTATGAAGTATATCGCCTTCCACGACTTTGCTAACATTCTTTTAGCGATTTTTCTATAATATTTTTTTATTCATGCGGCTCTATTTCAGCAACTATAGGTCTGATGTTATCTTTTAGCCTTGTAATTGTAGCAGGTTTGTTGACATAAATATTTTCGCTCAAATAATAATAAATCGCAAGTCGTGGTAGTTAATGTCGTTAGTCTGCAAGATAACATAATCAGACGATTTGGTCTGACATAAAGTGAGTGTTCACGTACTGTGTGACATGTGGGTCCATCTTGTTGAAACCACATGCCATTCAAATTCAAATTGTTAATTTAATTGAAAAAAAGTTACTTAGCATCTCTCCATAACATGCATCATTGACCGTAACAGCGTTGCCAGCTTGGTCTTCAAAACAGTGGGTTCCAATAATTCTTCTAGCGCACAACGCACACCAAAGAGTAAATTTTGGATTGTGGGTGCACTTCATTTTCGTAAATATCACTTGGATTTTTACTACTTCAAATACGACAATTATGATGATTTACAAAGCCACTTAAAGAAAAATAAACTGAATCAGCGTCAACTGCTGTGTGATCTAAAATCAGTACACGAATATATGGCATTTCTGGTAATATTTGGTGGACTTTGCCATATTTTTAGATACAAATTGTAAAAGTGCAAACTTTCAACGTTCATGAACGTAAAAAGAGCGCAACCCAAATCCCGAACTTCAATTTGGATCATCCTATATTTACTATGTTGAAAAAAGTATGGAATTTATAGTGCCTTGTCTAACTGTTACAGTTAGAGTCAGAACAGAAAACAAAAAGTCTACAAATAATCTTGATGGCATTTTTACTGGAAATTATTCTTTGCCATATTTTCCTTCGCGCTGCTGTAGTTATGAAACGGGCAAACATTATATTAATATAAGATCCTTATTTTAGTTTTGCAAAAAGAATCTAAATGAAATGGGGTGTCCATAAAAATAATTGTTATACAAAACTCGATAAGGAGGTGACAATAACTTTTTATGCAACTTTCTTATATTAGAAGTTATTTTTAGAAAACATTTCAAGTTACATCGCACAAGAAATCGCTTCTGTATTCTTTTTGTTTGTAGTATAATTCATATAATAATTAGTCATAATTATTTAAAACATTTATACTAAACAGAACGTATAGAAAGCGCGTTTATAAGTTTAGATTAATAAAATTGAGTGATATTTCGGTTCAAGAGAGAACGAAAATTTTATGGGGTGCAATCTATTTAGAGAATTGATAGATTCCCTTATGAATGAACGCAAAGTTCTTTCTTATCATTTTGTAGATGTTCAAACCTTAATCTAATGTTTACTGTATATATAAATAGATTTTTCTTTTTTTACTGATTTTCTTCCTTTTTTTCTTTAATGTACTACAATTTTTAGTTTGATTTTATTAACATACATTTTTTGATAGAATTATTTAGAATGGTAGCTTAAAACGTTTTTCAGATTATAACAACAAGAAAAGTAACTTTAGATTGTACTAGTATCATTAATAATGTTTATTGTACATTTTAACCACGTATTTATAAATAAAGCTGGTTTTAAAATAAAATATAGTGTACAAAGTTAACAAATAATATTTATCTTATTGCCTATTTAGAGAAACTTAGACAGTACTAAGAAATTATAAGCATAAATATATGATGACGCAATAAGATGCTTAAACCGTTTAATAAAGACATTTTATATGTAAGCGTTGATTAAGGTCATCTAAGTATTTTGCGTTGAGCATATTGTAGAATTCATTCACGAAATCAACTAGAATTAGACCTTTAAATTAAGGGGAGATTTTTCACCTGCCTCACGGATCGACCATATTTTTTTATTTGCAATTTTTTGGTTTGTATTGTGCAGAGTAACCAAACCAACACAAGGGGAATGCTACTTCGTTTCATGTTGTTTTTAAAATACCATTAAGCTCAATTGCATGGTGCAATTGCAATTTGCATAATTTTATTATGATTGAAAATCAAAGTAACACATTGTGTTACATTAATCCTCTGACAGAATTGCAGATTGTAAAACCGCGCTCTACATTTTACGTGAAAGTTGTAAAAAGGTGATAAAACGAGCATAATAGTAAATTTTGCAGTCTACGGGTATCTAATTTATAAAGCCAATTGTTGAGAGGCGTCATCAAACGTTAATTATCCCTACTGCAGGTGGTGGAGGAGATGGGCACTTAAATAATACGTGCTAATACATTTTGCAAACTGCAATGTACTACTGTTGGAATACTTATAGAACAGTAATTTAATGTGGTTGTACATGCTATAATATGCAAATTAATTCTATGCTCTTTGCTTTACTTAAAAATAAACTTATTGGTAGCCAATATACAGTTTATATAATTTTAGTATGGAAAGATATTTCGACTGTTCCAAATCTATGAAGGTCTTTTAGTCAAAATTGAAATATCTATGAATCAAATAATGTTGGACAGTTGGCAACTAAAAATAGCTAAAAAACAGTTTCTAGTCTAATATGTAATATCTAAAATCGGACATTAATTGTTATTGGAAGCAGTCTAAGTCGGATCTGTGTTATTTTCTAAATTTTTATAAAATCTAACTATAAAAAATAGTTTCGTGAGTAACACAGAGCTCCGCATGAGTTTTTCTTGTGTTTGAGCAGGATTTTCATTCAGAAAAGTCAGTAAACTGATCTAAGAACCTAAATAAACAGACCACCAGAAATGCTGTTCATTTTTGAACTGATCTTTACAAAACATAGGAGTTAATGCTGACTTTTGCAAAGAAAAACGCACGTTGAGAGATAAAGCTCATTTTTCTAAAGTACTATTCACAAAAAAAAACCAATGCATCCAAAAAAATTAACTGTTTGGTGGGAATTGTAGGTTGGGAGAATGATCGATCCATATTTTTTGAGGACGCAGCTAGCAACGCTGCTACTGTCAATGGTATAAGTCATCGGAAGATGCGAAACAACGTTTTTGACTTGAATGATACGTGGTTCCAACAAGATGGGGCCACATGCAAAACACTCACTTTTCTTCAAACCAAATTTCCTGCTGGTGTTATCTCTGAGGGGTAATATCGATGACCACCGCGGTTTTCCGATCTAACCTCACAGAATTTCTCCTTTGGGGCTAGTTGAAGGTTAGGACTGCTACAATTCTAGCACGTGTAACTGCTGTATTTATCGAAAACTTTTCTAAAAGAATGGTCGCATGCCAGCAGAGTCGGGAGGATTCATATTTCATGTGTAATTGACAAGTCTTTACTGATACACCAATAGAAATAAAACTCGAATTATTTCCAAATTTTGTGTCTTATTGAGGATATTACCTGAACTCCAATTTAGATCACCTTATAGATTTTGATTTCATTTTTACATAAATAAATGTCGAATGATAATTTTGAGAAAACTCTTAATAATATATTATGAACTTTGTAAGATTTCATCAAATACGAATCACATATAAGAACCAGTTTTGTCTTCATGGTAAGTGGTCGAATCTGTCTTGGGCGATCATCAATATTCCACGTTTTAGCAAAACTATTATAGTTGTATGTAACGGTACTTTCGTATTTATGCATCCTCTGGATTAGAAAATTGTAATTATTATGCTTTTTCCTATTATATAAAATATACTCAAATTAAACAAAATCCTTACGATACGAAAATTAGGTTATTTTTCATAAGTGTGGCATTGCGGTAAGCAGCTTTAAGCCAGGAAGGTTATTATTAAGCGCTGACACACAAACAGTGCTAAAGCTCCCGTCAAATTTAGCAACACACGGCCTTATTTGTTGTGATAATAGAAATTTAATGGCTCTACGTGGGAATTAAAGCACCTGGCGGTTTTTAGGCGGTAGCTTGGGGCAACAAACATGTATTTAATTTTGTGCCGCGGTAATTGTAAATGTTATTGAGATAATAACGTGAATTCAATACTTCACACTTTTAATTTTAAAACGATTGGCTTGATTTAAGCAATTTGCATTTTTATTGCTACTGAAACGCCCTTAATTATTGTATAGTGACAATGATTATTGCGTAACGGCGGCGAGTTCTTCACCGTAATTCCTCTGAAAATTTATGGGCTGCCAGATGATGATGATTTATGCCTTTATCATGCAAGGTGTATTGGCCTTTGCTCTTCCGCATGCTGAGATTATTAATCTACATGAAAATATTACCGTCGGTGGTTCAACTATTAAACGTAGTATAAAAAATTTTTGTTATACTTTCTTCACATCAATTTTTCTAATTTTTTACTTGCTGGAAGTTTAAGCTTAGACAATTCTAAAAAAGAGAAAACAAACTTTACAAGGAGTAATTCCAAATTTTAAAATTCGTTGGAAACTTACAGTGTCTTTTTTAACTCAATATACCAAAATACAAAGAGAGTACAAATAAATCTCCGCCGTTTTTTTTATCAAAAATTGGGCATTTCTTGTGAAAGAACGGAACCTTATATTTTTATTCAAAGTATTGTCCATTGCTAGCCACTACTTTTTCCCATCTTTCCGGCAGCATACGGACACCCCGTCCGAAAAACGTTTCATCTCTTGAGGCTATCCACGAATCGACCCAATTTTTGGTATCTTCATACGATGTAAAGTGCTGCTCGGACAGGCCATATGCCATCTATAGGAAGAAGTGATAATCGGAAGGGGCAATGTCTGGTGAATACGGTGGGTAGGGTAGAAGTTCCCAATTGAGTGTTTCCAAGTAGGTTTTGACCGATGCCGCAACATGTGGACGAGCATTATCATGCAGGAGAATAAATTTGTCGTGTCTGGAGTAGTAGTGGGCGCGTTTTTCTTCGAGTGCTCGGCTCAATCTCATCAATTGTATTTGGTAGAGAGCTCCAGTAATGGTTTCGTTCGGTTTGAGCAACTCATAATACACGACACCAAGCTGATCCCACCAAATCACATGAGTTTTTTTCCATGAATATTCGGCTTGGCTGTGATGTTGAAGCATGGCCACGTGGTCCCTATGATTTCCTCTTCTTTGGGTTATCGTAATGGATCCATTTTTCATCACCAGTTACTACATACATACACATACAACGGGCTATACATTCCATCTGGAATAGTAGCCGCTCAGAGTGAGCTCAGAAACTCATTTATCGTGGTGAGTTACTCCACTTCTAATCTAATTTATTATTTGACTTTGCTTCTTCCGTTACTTTCTTCCAGACGTCCCGGTCCTGCACCTTTCTTCTCCAGTTTTGAATACTTAGGGTAGTTATATCCTTTATCACCTGATCCTCCCATCTACTCTTTGGTCTTCCTCTTCTTCTGTTATTATTTGGTCTCCAAATTGTTATCTTCTTCACATCTGAATTATTTCCCATTCTTTTAATGTGACCATACCAGCGCATTCTCTGAACCTTTATTAATTTTACGATGTCCTTTCCTTCTAGTATATCCTTTATTTCCATGTTCATTAGTTTCCGATGCTCCCCTTCAGCAATTTTCTTAGGGCCGAAGATTCTCCTTATGACAAATCTTTCGAAAATTTTCAATTTTCTTGTTCTACTTGTGATAAGTTCATTGTTTCTGCTCCATACATGACTGCTGGCCTGATAGCTACCTTGTAAACCTTCATTTTCGTGCTCCTGCTTATTTTTTTGTCAATCATGATGCTTTTATACCTGTGGAACGTTCTATATCCCGCCTGTATTCTTTGTTCAATCTCTTGCTCTCTATTGTTTCTGTTATTAATCATTACACCCAGGTATTTGAAATTTTCCACTTCCTCGAAATTAAAGTTTCCTATCCTTACGTACTTGCCCGTACCTTGCTAATTTTTAGACCTCTTTTATGCGCTGCCTGCTCAATTTTCTGTACTGCTTGCTCTATCTGTCTTCTGCTCCGTGTTATCACCGCAAGGTCGTCAGCATATGCTACTAATTGCTCCGCTTTGTTAATAATTGTGCCAAAGATTTTGCATTCTTTGATAATCGCTTGTAACGATATGATAAATAAGGTGGTTGACAGTCCATCACCCTGCCTTACTCCCAGGTTGATTTGAAATTCTTCTGACAATCCGTATTCGGTGCACACTGCTGCTCTTGAATGCTTCATTGTCATTTCAGTTAATCTTATTATTTTCTCCGGTATTCCCATTGCTCTCATATCCTTTATCAGTGCTTCACGCTTTAGACTGTCGAATGCTTGCTTAAAGTCAATGTACAGAATTTGTATTCCCATATCGTATTCATACGCTTTCTCTACTATTTGGTTTACGATATGTATTGCATCTATTGTAGATCTGCCTTTCCTGAAACCTTTCTGATAATCCCCTATTACAGTTTCTGCGTACTCCAATAATCGTTTGTTTATTAAATTGGTCAGGATTTTATATGCCATGTTTTGGAGACTAATTCCTCTATAATTAGCACATATCCTTGGATCATCTTTTTTTAATATTGGCAATATCACTCCCTTTTTCCATTCGCTAGGCATAATTTCAGTCTGCCATATCAGAACTATTAGCTCATACAATCTTTCCTGTAACTTTCCTCCTCCATGTTTGATCATTTCATTAATAATATTATCACTTCCTCCTGCTTTGTTTGATTTTAGATTTGCAATTACTTTTTGAAACTCGTCCTTAGTTGGCAGCATTTGATCTAGGCTTCCTTAATCATTGCCTGCCTCTCCGTTCCACTCGGTTGTTTCCCTCTGTTCTGTGCTTAATAAATCTTGAAAGTATCTATGCCAGTCTTCCTTATCTATATTTGCCATCTTTGCTACTTTGCTTTGTGCTTTAATGTACTTGTAGATTTTTATATTGCTTCTATGCTCCTTTTCCATCTTTTCCAATATTTCTTCGATCCATTTTTCCTTTTTTCTTTTTATCATATTCGTGCTTTCTTTCCTAATTGATTGGTAGATTTTATAGTCCTCTTCTCTTCCTGATCTTAGCCATATTGTTCTTGCTTTCTTCTTGTGCTTTATTGCATCCTCGCAGACTTTATCAAACCATCTATTCCTTTTTCCTGTTATTTTCCTGCTTATTAGTTTTTCGTTTGCTACTTCAATGCTGCTTTTTATTTTATTCCACTCCTCCTCTACAGTTTCTCCTTTTGCGCGCTGTAGCAGTTGATTCTTCACTTCCCTCCCGTACTGTTTAGCTTTTTCTCTTATCTCTTCCACTTTCCATCTTTTTCTTATTTTTCCAGCTTTCTTCCTATCCACCATTCATAACTTTAGCTTGGCTATCACTAAGAGGTGGTCTGTTCCGGCTTCTGCTCCCCGGTATGACCTCACATCTTGAATCATTTTTTGTCTCTTCCTAGATATCATTACGTGATCAATCTGGTTTCCCGTATTTCTTCCTGGTATCATCCAGATGATTTTATGTTCAGTTTTGTGTTTAAATTTTGTACTGGCTATTACCATGTCCATCTCTGTTGCCAGGTTTCCCATTCTTCTCCCATTATTATTTGTGATATTATGCATCGTCTCTTTCCCTGCTATTAACTCCATATAATCTTCCTTCCCTATTTTGGCGTTTAGATCTCCAAGGACAATAACCGTTTCATGCCTTGGTACTCTTTCACAAACCTTTCTTAACTCTTCGTAAAAGTCCTCCTTCTCTGTTTCTTCTGCATCCTCTGTTGGTGCATACACGTTTACCATCGTAATATTGGCTATGTCGTTTCTTATCCTCAAATAGGTGATTCTTCCATTTACCCTCCTGAATTCTATTACTCTTTCCTTCATTCTTTTACTTACTAGAAATCCTGTTCCTCTATTACCTTGTTTATTCTCTCCTCCATAAAATAGCGTGTAATTTGTTTTATCAATTCTGCCTTCTCCTCTCCATCTCATTTCTTGCAGTGCTAGTATTTCTATCTTGTAATCTCTCATTTCTCTGGCAACTTCTTCTAATTTCCCTGCTACTAGCAAGGTTCTAATATTCCACGTTCCTATTTTTATTCTGTATCTACGTTTATGTGCTTTTATTAATTTATCCTGAGTCGTTTTCCCTTTCTTTGCTCCTGGTCTATTGCTCTCACACATTAGTTTTTCTTTCTCGTAACCTTTTTTTTGATATTGATATTAGGTTTTAAGTAAAACGCTGTCGTGCAACTTTATTAAATGCTAAAAAAACAAAACGATTATTTAATGGCAAAAATTTGTATTGTCCAATTTTTTTTACTAAAAATAACATATAGATATTATATAACTGGATGTAGTAGGTAGTATATTAGATATGATTTCAACGTGAAAGTATTCCAAGCTTAGAATATAAATCTTTGTATGTCGTGTTTGTCGCTATTGTCAATCTGACAGGCATATACTCTATGGCCATATAGAAGAGTATTTGCCATTCTTGTAAAAGAACTTCATACCTTTCTGCACGACTATATTCAAGTAAAAAAGTCTTTTACCTTTGGGTAACCCATAACTCAACTGACAAGCAGATGGTTGATTCGACGATTGGTTTCTAGAATGTAGTAGCGCACAGAGTGTGATAAAAAGTATTTTAAAAAATTATAAAAATAAAATATATATTGCAAAACTTTTTAGTGTCCTACATATTATACTACTGTTATGCCTTTTTATTATTAATACAAGCAATTTTAAAATTCACTTTAATTTTTTTTAACTAATGCACTTTATCTACAGTACGTAATTGTGTTATTAATATTACAAACCCCTGTGTTTTTATTCTTGTAATCTAGATATTTTATTTAAGAATGCCTCTTTCCACTTATAAAATAGTACAACAGTTCTACAACATGCAGTCATTTTGCGTATATTTAAACAGCGAAATTGTAGAGGTTGTTTTTCTAAAAATAAGGAAGAAGACGAGCCAAATCCAGTCATTGGTGTCATTAAATAAGGCCTTGATATAGTCTTCACGAAGAGACTGTTGCAATTTAAATATTTCAAAATGCATAATTTTTCCTTTTTGAAGAATTATCAGAATCAAAATTTGCATTTTTAAAAAATTTAAATGGAATTAATGTATTAAATAACAACAATATAATAAGAAATAGTCTAATTTGCTTATCACCACATTATTTATAACAATCTGTGAAAATCGTTTGGTAAGAAACAAAACCACGATAACACTGTTTATAGTAGTTTAACAATTTATGATGTAAAGAAAAATAAATTTTTATACATGATTGAGCTTATCTATGGTTAACTACATTTTCTTTGTTCCCTACTTTACTAGTTATCGGACTGAATGTAAAAGTTTGGTGGAAAATCTAGCAAGCAAAGTTTTTGGAGCGAGATAATTAATAATTTTCAAATAATGAGTAAACGTTGACCGCCGTCTCCAATATTGAGATATCGGGGGTATCTTTCTATTTAAATCACCTTATTCATAAAATCACTATTGGCTTGGTGGTAAAATTGTACCCCTAATAGTTTCCCACTTCTACGTATTGTAGTAACTCTTTTTATAATGGTTTTTGAAACAAATCTTTCGTTTCCTTTGCCTTAACGTGTACCTGCTTGGATAAGCTACGCTGATAATGTTTTTGTCATCTGACCTTATGAACAAACTTTACAGCAAGTCTACCCATACTAATCGTTATTTAAAGTCAAAATCCCATTATCACCCTGCTCAGTTGTAAAATTATTTATTAGCAGATCCTTTAAACTTTCCGACACTAAAAACCGATTAACAAATTAATGCAATTACCAAAACTCTAACAGAAAAAATTCTTGGCCCATATCATTAATAATGTTAATAAAAACACAAATTCTAGTACTTACTAATTCCGCGGCCAAGTAAAAGCGTTCTTGTCTTACATTAGTAGTATCGCTGACAGAATAGGCTGCATATTAAACAAACAAAATATACAAACAATAAAATAACTAATTTCATCCGTCTATCTAAGGATTATTGTCATCACCAACCCCAAAAAGTTCACAAATTACCTTATGGTAACAGGCAAATATACATAAGAAAGTAAGAAGTTAAAAATTTTGCCGTAATGTAAACTTGATGTTGATGTAAATTTGGTTTAGTTGAAAAGAAATTTAGGAAGCGTATCTTGTCCATGAGGTCCGATAATTTTTTAGAATCGGTATCTTTGGTATAAAAACGTGTGCTTTTAAGACACACAATTGTTTTTATTGAAGTTGTCATGGTCTTGTTACTTTATGGTTCTTTATGTATTTGGAGCCTATACTTATTTTATTGTTTAGTTATTATTTGTCTTATTGTAGATTTTTATTAAATTGCTAAATGTGTTGCTTTATTGCTGTCCGTACATTACTATTTCAACGTTGAATCTGTGCAAATATCAAAAATGTATAAATATGTGGGACTGAAAGTCATTTTTTAATGTCCAAGTTTTGGTTTAATAAACAATATAATAATAATAACAACAATAATATTAAAAACGTAATAGATTAGGAAACAACATTAATAAACTTGTAGATTTCTTCTCCATAGAACTGCGTGATTTTTCTTTAAGGTTGCAGATAGATTTTGATAGCTTCTACGTAACTGTTGATATTATCCCAAATGAAGAAACCTAACAACCACCACCTTCGAGTTTCCGAGGCCACCACTACCTGCCTCCATGTATTACACACTGCTACTTGAAAATTCTAAATTCAGAACGCATATAATATATATATGCCGTAGTCTTAGTCATATTTAGCTACTTAAACCTATCATGTATAACAGCGTAATGTTGATCTGACAAAAGCTTCAATAATAAAAAACACGTAATTGTTTTTCAAACAGTAGATGCTAGAATAGTTTTCACTTTAGCTTGTTTGGTTTAAAGTGATGATGGAAGATGACACATTTTAAATTGGTCAAAATCAAAGGTTTTTTGTGAACCTCCAGAACGAGTTTGGTAAGTTATTCGCAATATTTGTCGGAATTATTGCGCTAAATGGAAGAAACTTGAAATAAACGACATCTTTACCAAATTTTTGCCCTGGGTTCTGCATTTTTAACTACTTGTTTACAGCCTTTTTTATTATATTCTTTGCTTGTTACAACTCGGTCCAAAAACAAACTTTTTTCATGGCGTCTGAGCAGAGGAGTAGGCGCAGGAATACGATCCAACTTGTGCTCCCGCAAAAATGCACAATTCTGTTTTTTAAATACTAAAATACCGAAAAATTTTCAATATTTAAATACCCAAAAATTTGTTTTGTTTATTTTTTACTAAAGCAGATTTAATATTAGCATTAATGCTGAAAAGCTATCCAGGGAGTGGTCTGTCGCCTAGTTTTTTCACCATATTGACAGCAGAAGCTCAAATCAAATAAACATTTCTTTTTTTGAGTTCCAACATTTACTTCTTTTCGTAAAAGATGTAATGGCGCACATTTAAGTTTTCGTTTTCCATTTTGAAACATTTTCTGGATGTGTAATGTTACACTAACCCATAATTTTACCTCCTACCCCTTGATACACCACGTACAACTATAAAAATCAGCAGTCACGTGCAAAAATAAGATGAATGTATTTTTAGATTTAAATTAACCGCTCGAAAATTATTATATTATGTATATTTAGTGGCATTGCAACTATATATAAAATGAAGGTAGTGAAAAAACTACATAAATCTCCAAGAACATTTATTGATTTTACATTTAAAAATAATAATTTAAAATCGTATCTTGTGTGAACTTAATTTGATTCTTTATAAGATTTTCTATTTAATTGCGCATAACTTCGAGTAAACGGTCAATAATTCATTAACTATAAAATATTCCTGTCCATTGTTTAACAAGGCCATAAATTACTGTTTATTTAAATGGCATAACGGAGTGGAATTGTTTGTTACAATGTTTATAAATTATTGCAGACTCACAGCACTAGTCTTGATTTTCATTAAGAATTATTATAAATAGCAAACTAATTTTGCGTGCTCTCTGATACGCTATCATAGTTTTGTAATCTCTAATTTTATGTCTAGCACAGACATTTTTTTGTATTTTCACATAAAAATTTTGTTCTGCAATAATTTTTTCTAATCATCACAATTTAAATTTTCATTAACGAAAGTGTTCCCAAATCTCATCGACTAATGTGTCACCATTTTAAAATAATTGTTTTCAAAATCCTCTTCATGCCAAAACTTTAGAGAGATCATCATCCATCATTTGCAATGGAATAATTGAGAGTCTGTTATGATGGAGTAACCGATCTCCATTTTTGTGAAAAGAGAGTCAGAACTTCGACCGCTGTGTATAAACAGAATATTTGGGGAGGATAGTGAAACCTCTGAATCATATTCTTTTTTGAAGAGAGTCTTAGATCTTTCACCAAGCACGGTCAACTCAAACTTAACTAAGAAACAGTGTGCCTAGTTTTCTCACCGTAGACAAAGGCAACGCAATCTTTAAGCTAGAATAGCTTTTCTATTCGATAGTCTCTGCAGCACCAAAGCGTAAGCCAAAATTTATACCTCAGCGATACGGACACACTAACAAGAATTGTAAACTATTGTCGCCTTCAACCCCATTGTCTTAATTATCAAGAACATCATCTCTATAGACAGTGCAAAAAAAACGGATTGAACCAAACCTGTGTGCGTCAATTGTGGCAATGTACATACTGCAAATGACAAAGGCTCTCCTTATTATCAAAGTATCAAATATAAAAAATCATCTTCAATAATGACTAATAGAGCCCCCACTCCACCAACCAATCGCTCAAATCTACCCACAGGACCAACTGGAGTCACTGTAGATTACAAAGGAGCTTGGCCAGCTCTACAACCATCTACCCCTAGACAAAACCTAACACAATTTTCTCATCATCGCAATTATAAATCAAATTATTAACTCCATTAAACTCCATTAAACCCCATATAACAGAATTTAACTCAAATGCTATTGCTGCGTATTTCCATAATGGCAAATAATACTCCAAAAGCTTCCAGCAAGTTTAATTATTTTAAATTTCAATGCTAATGGGATCAAACGACAACAAAATGTCTTTACACTATTTCTCATAATGCATAACATTAGTGAAACTCATCTGACTAACAATGAACCACTCCGTATTAGAGGATTTAAAATCCATAGATAGGATAGAAACATCATTCACGCTGCTGGAGGCGCAGCCATAATTGTCAAGAAAAGAACTAGAGGCTACTGCTATTAAAATAAAACTATAATGGAATCGGCCTTATTCTGATTTCTCCGTACAAACTAATTGCAACTAAATACCAATGATATTTCATCCTTGTTTACTAATAATACTCCTACCATATTACTAGGAGATCTCAATACTAAAAATACCCAATGGGGCTGCTTAACTAACAACTCCAGTGGAATAAAACTTCAAACAAAAAGACTTGAGTTTATTATTATAGAAACAGACCTATAACGCAAAGGATGATCTTTTTAAGTAAGATTGCTCGTTACTTTAATCTATTTATAAGATTTATATTGTATGCGTTTTTATTTTTTAAATGTGGTATGCGAATTATATGTTGAGAAGCTTTACTAGACAAACATATTAGCTGATTTACCATTGTCAAGCAAAGAAAAATGATGACAAACTAGTCTGTGAATCATCATCATATATGCTGATGATACTGTTAGTATTGCAGGCAGTTTAGAATACTTACAGCAGCTTATGAATAGAGTGACAGAAGTCAGCACAGAACATAGATCTCAAAGTTTCCATCAGATTTCAAATTAGACATCCTAGTAAATAACCAGAAAATAGAGAACGTGCAAAGGTATGCAGAACTTAATGACCAGACGAATCATTTGCAGGAGATACGAAAGTCAAAAAGTCATTTCTTTACTATGTCAATCAAAGACTCCCTATGCTACGTCTTTTTGATTTTGATTTCTGATGTCTAGTCCTAGACTCTAAAATATTTATTATAACTATTAAGAAATTAACAGCCTTTGGCTTTTTCAAAGAACTATGAAACTAATGAAGTTCTTCGAAGGCTGAAAAAATACCGAAATCATGATTACGGTAAAGATACAAGAGCTCAAATATTTGGAAGAATTAATTAGAAATGTAAGAGGATATGGCTTAAGAATTTCTTGAATAAAAAATTTTAAATAATGGTTCTCCACACCAACAATTGGACATTAGGTGCCGAGTAAATAAAGTAATTAAAGTCAGATTGTCAACATCCTTAACGAATAGGTACTCCAAGAAGAACGTCTACTCTTTGCTCATACCCACATAACTGGATTACTGAAAAGTACAAGTCAAAACATCGGAAAATAGAAACCACTGTTGTCTCAAGATTAAACCATTGATTTTTAATAATATCCCAATTAAAGTAGAATAGTGTTCTAATAACTATCGTGTATTTAACATATTTAGAAGGAGAAAGATTAAAAAAGACTCAAGTACTTGTTGAAGTTGGTAAGCAAAAACATGAAGAAAGTGTTATCATATTTCAGAAACTATGATATCTGCTGAAAAGTTGTTGATTGCTACCCTAGGCGAATAATTTAAAATTTAATACTTGTCGCTTGTAATTTCAGTATTATTCTAATATCCATTTTCCATTTTCTCTCTGCGATAGCATAACTTATTAAATATGGATGATACATAAAAGAGAACGAGAGTTACAAGAAGTAGTTATGCATCAGGCGAGGTCATTATATCTGATGACTGATAACGTAGTTTCCCTATAAGTCGTTTTTCACAGAAATGACTTACCACAAGCTGTTTTTGTCTCTTACAGTGTACGGCCAACGTCAGTAGAGTTTTAAGATGTTTTACATCAAAAAGTTTTTTGTTCAGTTTGTGAGAAAAAATCTCATGGACCATTTGAAAAATGTTCAGATACTTTTAAATGCTAAAAATTGCAACTTACTAATTCAGAAATTCTCAAAACTGTTCAATGTATCACCCCAGTTTTAGAAAAAAATTGTTTGGCCTCCCCTAGTTTCTACTGGAACTCTACCTTTATTAAGATACGGTGACAAATTTGAGGTTTTTTATATAGGGTTTTCCAAAAGTGACTTTAGGGCTTTAAATGTCTATAACTACACAGTAAAATTTTATATACACTAATTTGAGTCATATACAAATTTAACCATAGCCCCACTTTCACAAGAACAGCGTATTAAAAACATAAAAGAAATAGTATATTGATAAAAGAAACCCATCACAGAATTTTGACTTTTCGGAGCTTTCAGTGGTCCTTCTGAACAAGCATTTCAAAATTTATTGAAAAAGTTTGAAGAGACTGGGTCTGTTCACGACAAACCACATTCAGTAAGACCAAAAACTGCACGTACTGCTGAAAATATTGCCCTAGTACGGGAAAGCACTGCAAATGACCCATCAACATCACAACAAGAATTACTCATTACTCAAACCAGATTATAGAGAATTGTAGGCAAGGGCTTTCATGCACATGCATACAAAATTCAACTAATTTAATAGTTAGAAAAGGCGAGCCATCGGCAACGCACAAATTTTGTCACTTGGATGTTACAACAAAGAGCAACAGATCCAGATTTTGTGCCTAAAAACATCTTTAGCGGTAAGACTTATTTTACGTTAAACGGTAAAGTTAATAAATAGAACTTTCGCATTTTTTGAGGGGGGGGGGGTAGAATGATTCACGAACGACCACTTTATGTCCGAAAATGTACGGTTTGGAGCGGAGGAATCATCGGCCCATTTTTCTTTGAGGATAATCACCGCAATGCTGCTATGATGAATACAAAGTGTTATAATGCGATGCTAACAGATTTTTCATAGCCTCAACTAAATGGAATTGACACTGATGATATTTACTTCCAACAAGATGGTGCTACATGCCACACAACATGAGAAAGTATTGCGTTGTTGCGCACGAGATTCCCTAGACATGTTATCTCACGGAATGGTGATGAAATGTGAATTGGCCGCCAAGATCTTGCAATCTGTCACCGTTAGACTTTTGTCTATCGGGTTATTTGGAAAGTAAAGTTTATGCTAATAAGCCAGAAAAAATTTCAGTCTTAAAAGATAACATACGAGCCTCCTTAAGAGAGTTTGAAGCTTTCATGTTTGAAAATATTGTACGAAATTTCATAGCTCGTATCCATGTCTGCCAACGTAACTGTGATGCGCATTTAAATGATATAATATTTTATGTTGAACTGTAATCGATACGTCTTTAATAGAAAATAAAGAAACCCCTAAATATTCCTTACAGTACAAAGACGACATCCTATAGTCATTTTTGAAAAACCCATATTATCTGCACTTCTACTTCTCACAACTGCTACTGCCTCTGTATTATCTCAATACCTCCCAAAAAGAGATTATCTGCTATAAAAAGTATTGACTTACCTTATAGATAATAAGTAGTAAACATAAACATACATTTTTTATGTATTAAATAACAAAAAAAAATTCAGTCTTTTTAGACTATCTTAGCTACAATAAATACGTCTGTATTTTCGGTAGAATAATTTCACACACAAGCTTTTTTTTTGAATAGTTTCGAAAGTCTTGCTTCACATGAAAAAAAACGTGCTGATACTGTAAAAGCTAAGCTGCGCCGATGGCTTTAAATTTTTGAAGACTACACGTTTCGTTACTCCTACTTCGGCCTGAATCATTCATCGGGCATCCTCCCTCCATTCATATGTTTTATGTATACCATTGTCCGTTTATATAAAAAACATCGACGCGACTCGAAAGAGCTTTCGCGTTTAAGCCAAATTGAATTTCTGTCAGAGCCGCTATACAACCTATAATGCAGTCCTGCAAGGCGCAGAATATAGACGACTGAGCGATGCAACGTCCAATTTATCGAATTAGCGCTTAAAATGTGTGAGCTAAAGTCGACACGTTTAGATATGCTGCAGCTTCATCTATGGGGTTTGAGCACGCCCGAGCGTCAATATTGGCAATTTGCTTCCGACAATCAGATTTTCCTTGCGAATGCTGCTGCGAGTAACACGCAGCTTTCAGCTGCCCTCAAATTCTCCGGCAAAAACAAAACCGAGACGGCAGCCGCTCGCAACTTCCAAACTTGAGGGTCAGATAAAAATTGCAACGAGGACCTCGAACGGGAAAATCAATTTTCCCGGCGAAGAGCGCGTTCCGGCCGAGATAAAGCTTTAAACATCTTATTTCGGGAAAGTGTGATGCGCCGTTGACGTCGCCAGCCTGTTGTGCGGACAGAATTTTGATATTTAGCTAAGGCAGCAGCCGAAGAGGAGTCCTTCGGAGGGATGAATTATAGACGATATCGGGCGATATCTCGATAAAAGCGCTTTTTATGAAATCAATCATCTGTCTGTTTGAGGCACTTCTTCCGCTAATAATGCGATTCGCTCTCCTAGCAACGGTCTATCGACCAAAGAAACCGACTTGCTATTATTAGCCGATCCAGGTTGCCCGATTAAGCTCGCTTTGTGCAAAAGCACACCTTAATTCTCTTTAACGGAAGTCGGGCAACATTCGATTCTGTTTAGCGTATTGTTAGATTTAAAATCTTATTACAGGCTTGCGTGTTAGTGCTACAACACTATTACAGAAAGGACACCAAACAATTAAATAAGAAATCAAAATTTAAAAACCAGATACAAATGTTGTGTTTTTTTACCTTTGTATTTTGTTTTATTAAATTATTATTATATCTCCCTTTTTTACAAAAAAAGTTTGAGCTAATTAGCTGTACAAGGCTTGTTAAGGAAAAGATTTTATTCAAGGAAACCTTATTAAAGTAATTATAAATTAACAATTTAAATAAAAGTTTTGCGTAATAAAATCTTCTCAATATCATGTTGGTTATAGTATACAAAACTGTTAATTCTACGATGTTGTATGTTTAATAAATTTTTGATTATTCTTTTAAATTAAATAAAGCACTAATGCAGTACTTCAACTACGACCCAGTCAAAGAGACTAACAAGTAATCTTATTTTAACTTAAAATACTAATTACAAACTTAAGTTTCATCCATTGGTGTTCCTTAATTCCAATACAAAAGGCACATTTTTCTTGCGTATCACATCTTTTAATATTCACATTTAGACTAATTGGAAAGGTCTTTTCTGTTGAGACTGCGCAGTAGGTTCCTATTGTCTAGGAGTTGGGTACCTTCCATTTTGTCATGCTGATGGAGTCTCTTATTTTTTGCTATCTTCTGTATTTTTATAGCAATAATTTCTACTTGGAAATCTCTGTGCGGATCGCTATTCAAAATGCACCATAAAGTACCAGTAATATTACGTAGTACTTTGTTTTGGAATCATTGCAATATATCTAGTCGTAAGTTGCTTTGTTTAGTACAACCCCAACGTTGACAATCGTACGTGCAGACTAGTTTCAGAATATGCTTATAAATTACAAGGTTATTGTTTGGTGACAAACAGGAGTTTCTTTCAATTAGCCAGTACACTTTAGTCTATTTTAGATAAAACTCTTGTTTTGTCTTTTTGAGATGAGTTTTCCATCTAAGCTTGATTTATAGTTATATTAGCATATAGTAAAATCTAATTATTTATTATTATTGATAAACTTCCTACTCACTTAACTCAATACGCTACTTTTCATTCCACGATTTAAGCAAAAGAACTTTGCGATGTTTGAGTTGCTTTCTCAATACCGTCGCCTACTGCTAAAATAGCTGTATTATTTACGAAAGTTGTTATAGTGTTAGTCTTAGTACGCTCCATTTATGTACTGCGGCTCTAATTTCCTTAATATTGGAATAAGCATCCTCCTGTTTTACAGTCTAAAAATTTCAAGATTTTAGCATATTCTTTGGGAAGAATATTTTTACTTGTGGTTGAGCCTCTCATGTCAAACTTTTGCCCTTATTGAATGGTTGTGCCATATCTAGAAACAGTGTGGTACGAACTTGTTCCTTTTCTAATGTTCTTTTAATAATCATGGTTATCCTGTAGACTTGATCTATTGTCGAGTGTTTACTTCTAAATCCAAACTGGTGATTAAGTTGCTACTCTTAATGATAAGTAAAAACGTTTTTAAACAGCACTTTCCCAAAGAGTCTTGATATCGTTGGCAATAGCGTTATTGGCCTGTAAGATTTTGATATTCAGATTTTGTTGGTATTACAATTACCGCTACTTTCCAAAACTTAGCAGCATACTGCAATCTGAATGCTCCATTTATCAGATTAGACATTTTTACTATGAATTTCTTAGGTACTTATTGTAGAATTTCTCCGGTGATTAAGTTGAACACTGGAGCTTTTTTGGATTACACCCTTAAACTCTTTTCAACATTGTGGAAATTATTTCTTCGCTTTCTTGGATAATTAAGTTTCTTAATTTTTGTGTTTCGTTCGGCTTTAATATGCTTTCTAAATATTCGGCAAATATTTGAGATTATTGCTGATTGCTTCGGGCCCAGTTGCCATCTACTTGTCTAATAGGAGGGATATGCTTGATAGGTTCTTCCATTTTTAGCCCCCTTCTAAAGAGAATAATCGGTATCGTTGGTCAAAACAGGTTTGTAGAGATTCATCTTTCAGTACTTTAATTTGTTTTCTTAATTGCTAGGTAAGTTTATTCAAAATAGTTTTATTTTGTGGGGCTCATGTCTGAGTCCACTTTTTTCTTGCATTCTATTTTTCGGTAATTTTTACCTGCTATTTTACTTTTTCTTTAGGGGGAGCTTTTCCATAACGGATGAAGTACACTAATTTATGGTTTCGCGTTAAAGTTTTATTTTGAAATCAATAGCTACATTATAATTTCATTCTAAACTCCTTGTAACTACCCTAAACTCAATTTCTCTATTTTCTAAAACTAAATAACGAGTTTTTTTATTACTGTATTACTTAACACTCTTTTTATTGACCGTTCTATGAGTATTCAGTTTTGTGATCATATATACCGAAAAGGTACAAAATTTTAATTTAGAATAATTTAAACCCATTTAAATAACAGTATATCGATTTACGTTAGAAATAACTGTATTTAGATAACAAAGATCAATAAGATTGTACATAATTTATTTGCACAGTAATTGTGGGATTAATCACTTATTTATTAACAACACTAAGTTTAAGAATCCACTTTTAGATGGATTTTATTTAATTGCTACAGTCATTGTTACGTGATGTCGCGGATACACATTTGCATATTAATTTCGAATTGATTGTATGTAATATAATAATAATATGTATTAGTTGAGATACGGCGCTACAGATGGCACAACCGTGTTACGCTAAAATGACTGGTAAGCAAATTATGCAAATCATTTTTAATCAGCGAGTGGTTTTAGCAGTGGCTTTTGCACAATGTTAATGATTTGCAGTGGCTTATGTGGCTAGATAATGTACGGACCGCATTTAAAGGGGTGTAAACGTAATTTAGATTAGTGGGGATTTGGCATGCTGTTATTTAGTTGAACCTTTCTAATAGTCAAGTTTTTGCTTAAAGCTAGACAAAATTTATCTAAATAACCATAAAGGTAATATTCACTTTATATAGTAGTTTAAACAAAAATAAAGCTAAATCTTACAATTCATCTACAGGTAGGAGTAAATAAAAACAAACTCTCTTTAGGTGGGAAGAAACTAACCGAAGCTGACAAAAAACTTTAAAAACATTACTTTTACCGCCTTTGCTGCAAAAGAAGCTCCTGTTCGTAAAATAAGAAATTTGAACTTAAGAATTATTTAAATGTAGAGTACTGAATTACATCTGGAAGATACGCTAGAAGAATGAAAACGTAGAACGCTCAAATAGCCGAAAGAAAAAATATATTTAGTTTATTTTTTCTCCTGTAACATTACATAAACAAAAAATAAAGTAATTTAATCTAGACAACGATTTTGTGTACTAAAATAATAATAACATTTTAATGAGTTGATTTCAGTATGGCATTTTGAAAAAGAATGGTCCAGAATAGATATTTTAAACAAAACTAGAACCAAAATAAGAGATATCGCTGGTTAAAATACCATGAAGATCTAAAGACAAAAGTGTATATAAACATATATGATATGTTAAAAAAGAGTCTTCTACAACTGTTGTGTCTTAGTTAATAACAAAACGTATGAGTAACCCGAGATATTCGAGTATAGAACAGTGCCGATCTTACTCAAACATAAAATCAAAGTGATTTAAAAGATAACAATAACATTACATATTCGCGCCAATCTCAAAATAATATTTATTTTTTGAAGTTTTAAATTAGGGCCGGCTGTAATTTTTGATTCCCTCTCATATATATGTGAAATTTGTTTTATCGGCCCAATTGACTGCAAGCACGCGTTGCGATTTAGGTCGCGGTCTGGGCCGCGCTCGTGCAATTGGCTTTTGGCACTTGCTTTGGCACGTTGGTTTCGTTTAGTTCGCGCGACATTAAGCCTTTGCTTTATTCATTTTTAAACGGGCAATTTCAATTACGTTAACTTCACGCGTCTTTATACTTTTGCTTTATTAAAACCTGCATAGGGCTATTACACATTGTACTTCTGGTTCACTATATGAGAAACTTTCGTCATGTTTGGTGAAAATCTATATAGTGCTTAGGGAATGGGCGAGCTACAGAAATAGGTATGTATTTCATATTTGATGAAAAAGACCAAGGCTAATTCAAATCAAGATGCAAGTTTCACTTCTGTTTTGTGGCTACAAATAAAGGTACCTACTGCTACCAGATCTCGGAAAATATTAGCAGACCTCTCATGCAGTAAGCATAAACTGACCCTTAATAAATATTGGATAAGCTAAATAAACGTATAGAATGCGTATTTTCTATAATGAAGATATAGACGCCAAAGAGTTGTAGGCATAAGCATGATAAAAAAAAACTACACCCAGAGGTTACTGTAAGCAATGTATCCCAGGGTAGAATGAAAGGTGCGAAAACTGCATTTGCAGTTTATTGAATCTTGAGACCATATTTTAAAATATCTAGTAAAGAAGTATGATCAATTTTACAATAATAGATTGATGTCAATAAAATGATACATACATATCGATATCCCCAGACAGGATAGCATCTCATACTGCAATGACTTCTAGGGTCCCGAGAAATAGAGCCCACACTATCTATATGAAACACATATTGAAAACTATATAAGAAGATCAAGTCGATTACTCTCACCAGTTCTCAGAAGGCAAAATAATTACAGCACTCAAAGCTGCAAACCCAAGAAAACCACTTAAGTTATATATTTGATAACTACGCAAAAAATAACTAGCAAAGTGTTGTAAGGACACCGTAATTCATCTTCTTCTTTTGTTTCCTTCTTCTAATGGGTGATCAGAGCTATTCTAATTTTATTTTTTGTTATATTTAATAATTCTGCTGCGCTGCATGGCATCCTTTTTCTCTATTCTTCTTCCCTCCTATCTATTTCATTTTTTAACGGTACTAGCAAATAGATAATTAGTATGTGATAGTTGTATTCGTATAAATTTAAATGTTGTGATCACCTTGATAAATAAATAACATACTGCAGAAGGTGGACAACAAAGAGCAAACCTTAAGGTAAAAAAAAGGAAACCATTCAGAAACTTATTAAGAGAAGCAAAAACCGTAAAAGGTAAGTAACCTTTCAAAATAATCCCCAGCAGAGTCAAAGTGTGACATAGTTTAGTAATACTAAGTACTGTGGATAGTCATTTTATTGTAATGCCCGACCACACGTTGCGAAGGCGACGCAAGAACACATCTTTGCGTTAGGCTGGGAACTTCTCCCACATGCGGCGTATAGCCCAGACATAGCCCCTTCCGATTATCATTTATTCCGGTCGTTACAGCATCACTTGGCTGATACGCACTTCAAAACAGAAGAAGAAGTCCGAAAATGCATCGAAAACTTTATCGTCTCGAAGCTAGTGAGCTTCTATCACCAAGAAATTCGCAGGCTACCCGAAAGATGGAAAAAGGTCATCGATGCCAACGGGGAATACTTTGATACTTCAGCTTTTTTTGTTTGTTTTTAAATGGAACTTTAATTTTGCAGAAAAAGTCGAGAACTTATTTATACACCTATTACATAAACGACTGTATAAAAATGTCACTCAAATAATGTATTCCACCTTTCGGAACTTGGCTGCAACCTTCGCTTCCTTTGTAACAGCTATTTAAAGTATTTCAATGCCTTGCATATTAATAAATCATATAGTAGAGATTTGGATTTCAAAAAATAGCAACAACACTAAGGAACGTACCAAAAATAAAATTAACACAATTTATTGAGGAAACAAACAGAAGAAATTACAAAGAAACGAAGTAATATACAAACAAGGCAGCTGTAATTTATAAACAAATAAAGAACTAATACATGACAATATCAAATTAGGCAAAGAACAACTTAAAAATATGATCAAAAATAAAAATGATCAAACACAGAAAAATAGAGGGGGGACAATAAAATAAAAACGGCACAGTTGAATATCGAAACGGTTTAGAGACACGGCTTATTCTATAAACTTAACAAAAAAACATTTTACTTAGTTATCTATAACATATTTACTAACCACATCTTTAAAGTAGTAATTAAAAGGAACAACTCCATAGTGGTAGCATTTCTACTCAAATTTTGTATTGCTGATATGATTGCTACAATATTTAGAAAATATAAATATACAAACGAATAGATTATAGTTACACAGCAGCGTTGACTTCTGAGGTTAACTTAGCAGCTCTGAACAGATCTACAACAAAGTTTTACAAAACAGGAATAGCTAGTTGCTATCTACGTAATCAATCAACAAATAGACAAGTCAATTATTTGTAAATGTCTAAACTACAACAACACAAAACGACTTTCTTCTTTCTCTTCAGGCACCTTGGAGTGACTAAATATCATGCATGCATAATGGCTATTATAGATAGAACTACCAAGTTTACTCGGACTTACTGGTTATTTATTCTAAGCTACAGGATTGTCGAGATAAATTTGAAATTTTATTAGATTGTATTGCGAGAAAGCCGAAAAACCATCTTGTGAGTATGAGCAGTCTCTTCTTAGGTAATGTAACAAGTTAGCTTAACCTAAATGAAAAGAGAATACGAGCGCAGACCTACTGTATTCGAATCAATTTGTACTGGAAAATCACCAACAGAAATTTTTGCATGGTTTACCCAAGTTTATAGTGTAACCAAGAAGTACAAGGAAGTTGAACACCAGGGAAGAAGAACTCACAACAAGTGATCTGATTGCAAGAGAAGAGATAAATTTCCCGCGAGTTGAAAGAGAAGATCTATCAAGATAGATCAGGGTGGTGAATGACTGACTTGTGAAAAGAAATAGGCGTGCTGAAGTCGGCAGTTAGTCTAGAAGTGCACCAGAACCTGCACTAGAAGTTTTCCATCCTAAATAATTACCAACTGTTGACTAAGAAAAATAAGATGGACAAAAGAGAGATTCATTTTGCACAAAAAAAAACCTCATTCGGAACAGAAAGACAAATTGCCAAAATGACCTTCTGAATTGTCTACTCTTATGCACACAAAGCGCTTCTCCTCTGTGATAGTGCTGGATTTTCTAAGCAGCTAAGGGAATGACACGGTGCTCCATTTCATTAAGGGAGGTCTGAAGGTGACCACTGACAATTATATCAACGTGCGGGATGGAAGAGGCTCCCCCCTAGACTAGAGCACATGTTCCAGCAAGACTCTGTTCTAGGCCACAAAGCAAAAAAGACTCAGGCATAGCTATACAACAGTTTGTATTACCACTAGTCCCCCGATTTGTGGTCATCCTCCAGCCCCGATCGCAATCTCGTTGACTGCTACGTGCGAGGTGATTTACAACACCAAAGACAACTCCTCCATCGCGGGATAATGACATATATGGACAGAGAGGAAGTTGTGTTGATCAATTGTTATGTTGTTGTATTGATCAGTTTTATGCATTGATCTTTTACTTAAATGTCATTTTTATTATTTATTCATTTTCCGGATTTACCTCCACGTCCCTTATAAGTTTTCTGCAGTTATTTATTGAAAAAAAGATAATTAAAAACGCTCAACTTTCCATATGAATTACGATCCAGAAGCCCGCTAATAACAACTGCCAGAAAACTGCATGATACGGATTCCAATGCATTTAATTTGTGGAAATAATTTTAAAAGGAAATACGCCATTACACTGCAAAAGAGTGATCTCCTGCACAATTGCACAACTATCAGTTTTCTATTAACTTTAGACAATGTGAATCAAGTAGAATACAAATAGTACATATGCGGATTTTCTGTATAAGTGAGATAAAGTATCCTTTCCAAGATGTGACTTTGGAGCTGACAGACAAAGTATCCGTCAGTAAGCAAGAGAAGGCCTTATAATGCGAACTCGGACGGCTTCTTGATTGTAACCGACGTTACAAAGGAATACATCTGTAACCTTGATGTTTGTTTGCAAATGTAATTTTAATTTTAGTTTGATTCTTATGTACCCTTCGTTGGGTTAAAAAAACGGAATCTTATGGTTCTCAGCCCAAGTTCTAAGGTGTCTAAATTTTCTTTTAGCAGTGACAGTAAGTAGAAAGATGTGGCAATTTTAAAAAACGCGGAAAATATTTTTGAATTTGTAATATAGACAGCAGCATCATATAATGTACACAGGTTAAAATACGGCCATTGCAGTGAGCATTGTTGTGTATACTTAAAAATAGTGACGTTTAGTATCCATTTTGTCATTGTGTGGTGAAAAGCTCATCCGTAAATTAGCAATAAATGAGGTGACGGCGTTATGGATTTTAAAAATGTGTATTTGTGGGTGTAAAAGTCTAAAAAACGTCGAAAATTGTGTGACAACGAATCGAAGCATACAGACCGAAACCATAATTGCGCGAGTAGAACAAGTTGTTATAGAAGTCCGTCGATTAGATGTGCGTGATATCGCCTCTAAGTTGGCATTTCCGTAGGATTTGTGGAGTCCGTTTTACATGATAACCTGAAAATGCGGAAAGTTTCTTCAAGGTAGATCCCACGAATGCTGACCGACAAACACAGGGATGTGCAGGTGGCAATGTCTTGAGACATATTGCCACTATAAATTCCTGATCAAGGATACTCTCCGTGGTTACTCGTTTTTCACTCGAGTCGCTGTTGCATCAGCGATTTTCTAGTGGGAAAAACACACCCCTAAAAAAGTATTCTCAGCAGCCCTGGAATCATGGAGACGATGTTGTAAAAAATGTGTACATCCAGACGAAATTATGTTGATAGTAACAGAAGTTTCAACTTTTTAAAACTTGAACGCACCTCGTGCTTAGACATAGTCTTGATAAATTATTGAGAATAGAAACAATAGACACAATTAATTATTTAAAATAAAGAAAGTTCGAAGAAATTACTAGCAAACAAAAGTAGATGAAAGAACTAAAATAGAGACTGCTTTTATACTTCGCACATCTCTTCCTTATACAGTCCACCAGGACTAAATGGCGTCGAAAGTGCGTTAATGTAGATTTACATTTGCATGCAGCAATCAAAGAGGGGCGAAATTAGATCTCCCTTGAAATTATTTAAACATAGTTGCCAGAATCAGCGTCGGCCGAATTTATATTTAAAACGGGCGAGTTTTCTGCGGCGGTATCTGCATCCCTTCAAGTTTCCCCGGAGTTCGGCTAATCGCATTTTAAAGCCTTTGAGATGCCGCGATATGCAAATGTGCTTATTAATATCAGATTTTGTGCTCTTCGTGCGACGCTTGCTGCCTAAATGGGCGCAAATGAATTTGTGGAGTGGCCCGGCTTGCATAAGATGGGGAAATTTATAATCACTGAAGTGCCCATTCATGTTCAAGTAGAAGGCTATTAAATACAGAAAGTAAGTAAGATGTGCGCTAGCTACCAGCGCTTGAATGTAAATTGCAGCCACATCTGAAATGATTCGGGGGCTTCTTTTTCGTAGTTTTAGAAATTGCTATCAGCAATATTGTTCTGTGTCTCAAAACACAATTCTGCACACACAGAATGTTTAATGCAATGAAATGACCTTCTGAAATAAAGCAATATTTCTCTTCTGTTAGGCATAACAGCATTTAATGAATTTAATTAGCTATTCTCCATGCCTGGTGGCTTAGCCAGTCACTAAAAATAATTGAATGCCTTAATTCGCTTCCAACGAAGAGTAATAATGCGGTCGTCTAAGCCACATCGCCCCACATCAAAGATGGTATGCAACAACCCTACAATAAGGAGCTTTAACCTTTCAGTTCTCAGCCCATGCTCCCATGAGGGTTGTTAGATCCTTCCTGTAATTAAATATTCTGTCTATTTATAAATTTATGCTGTTTAAGTAAACCATGTTAATTATACGACCATTTAATTATTCTTATTTTAATAAATAGATGAGGAGTAAACGCCATCCAAAACTAGTTCTCTTCTTCTTTGATTCCACCTATATCCATATTTTTCTCTATGGAAAGACTTGAATATCAAAATTCAAATTATCTGACGGTTTTCCTCTTTAAAACGAAGGGCTTGCTGCGTGCTTAGTGTTCATCAGTTTTTGACCAAGAACAGCATGTATCTAGCGCCTAAAACACTTTTTTATTTTCCCGCAAGCGACAGGGGAGAAAAATACAGTAAAAGCTTCCACAGATTTTACTAAAATGCATTGCATACAACGAAAATTACTCTGAAGGCAATCGCAGTTTGAACGTAATACTAAATACACGGGTTTCTATAAAAATTTCCATCTTTTGGCCCCAATCTTCGTAAGGTTTTCCATTAACAGTGGTTTAATTGTGGCGTGAACAGGTTTAGCAATTCAAATAATTCCTTTCAATTTAAATATTATTGTTTTCGGGCCTAGCTGTGCTTCAAAGACACTTTGTAGTAGATTAAAGCACTTAGCCGCTGTTTAAGGACACTCAAAGCAGAAGACGTTAATGAATGTCAGTGCTTTTTCACTTTCCAGTACCAAAATATTTATAGAACTCTTTAAGGAAATAAATTTCAATACTCTACTAAAAAAACGTTTTATTTATTTAAGATACTACAACAATTTGGGTGTATTAATTTAAATTTTCTATAAATACGCGGCATAGTTATGAACGTTTCTGTATTAAAATTTTAATTGCCCTTTCAACTCATTCCACTTGAACTTGAATAAAAATGTGCGCTGATTTAAATTCTAGTAGTAGCAGGTATTCTTATTTCTAGTGTTCAGTAAAAATTGGAATTAAAAACTTTATGATGAGAGAATTATAAACAGAGAAAAACGCCATGTTTATCTGACAAAAAATTTTTCAGGGCACTGAAGAATAGTAAAGTTGAAGTAGAATGTTCAGAATAGAAGATTAATTATGACGCCTTACCTAATTCTGTAAGGATAGGATCGAAAAAAATTGAAAAAATGTAATGCTTTATTACCTAATTAATAACGCGGACTACATGATCCGCTAGGGAGGTGTTACGTTTTTCAAAACACTCTAAGGCCGATGTTTTTGATCTAATTTCAATTTTTATTTTTTTCCTAAAAATTACATATATAATGCTATTTAAAAAATTAAAGCACAAGAAAAAATAATGTAATTCAGGTGTGAATAACGACGTCATCCAAGTGGCAACCGTTCTTCACCAGGCATTGTTGCAGGCGGGTGGAAAACTTGTCCATACACCTTTCAAGTGTAACGCGTGGAATTGTTCGAATTCTCGAGTTATATCTTCTGAAAAAGTTTAAAGAAATCGTGGTTTTTCTATGTAAACCTAGTTTTCAGGTAATAATCAGACGGTAAAAGATCCAGTTGTTGAGGGGACACTTCACATCGCCGCTCAATGAAATCAGACGCCATGGAAGATATTCCCTTAAAAAAGCCAAAGATTCTCTTGTAGTATGGCAAACAGCCCCATCTTGTTGAAACCAAACCTTATGGAGGGCAGTCCTATGTCTTCTCGCAACATCCTAAGGTAACGCTGCGAGTTGACCGTCACAGTCCATATGTTTTCTCAGAAAAAGTAGGATCCAACTCTCTCAGTATGTAAAGGCCTTTGATGTACTTTCTGTAGATTATTTTCCGACCAGTACAGTCATTATCCAAGGTTTTCAGCATCGCTTCTGCAAACGTAAACCGCTGTATATAATCATTTTCCTCCAGTTCTTAAACCATCACGATTTTGTAAAGATAAATGTGGAGGTCACAGGGCAAAATTCGGTAAATTGGCCTGTTGGACATGCGCAAAGCGCCAGCGTGTCGTACAGCTGAACGGCGAAGACTAGCTTTCACAGTCTGGTGAACTCTTTCGGTGTTTTTTGTTACTCTAACAGTTCGATCACCTGCCCGAGTTGTCCCAAATCTCATAGTTCATTTCGTTTTGGAATTGTTAAATTGTTTTGATATTGTTGGATTGGATGGGATGGCACCGCATCGACCAACAGTGAAGTGAGTTTAAAGTCTTCCCTGTGTCTTCACCACTGAATGATCAGTAACGAAGGTGTCGTAAACAAAGTCGCGTTGTTCAATTATCCACAGCTCCACTGCTATTAAAATGGCAACTAACAACAAATGTTATATCCGCCTCAAAAAGATAACACCTCCTTGCCGGACTCTGTATATCTCAGTCGACATAAACACTGTCATGTCGCCGAGGATGCCATTAAAACTATTCTAAAGTAATAAGCTAACATCGAGGGATTTTCACGCCTAGATAGTATGCTCTCTTTCAAATGTGGTTAATTGCCGGCGAAACTGAATTAATATAATTAAAAGTCATCCCAATCGGCACAAAAGATTGCTGTGGTATTTAAGATACCTATAAAAAGTAATGCGCAGCTCGCATATATTTCTTGGCTTGACATCTACATGGCACATCAATTAACTAAGCCCAATTTGGCTACTTTTATCTACCTGTGGAAACGTCAAGAAAACGTCCGACTCTTGAAGAGGGTGGTGATAGACGACGAATAGATTGTCTGCGATAACAAATCCCGTAAAAGATTATAGAAGTAATGTGGTGTGTTTCCGCAAATAACCTCGAATCGAAATTGCAACTGAAAAAGCTTGGTATAATTCAAGAGTATCGTGCACTTCGAGTAATTACCGTTATCCAAAACAACTGAATCAACCGTGTATAGCTCGAAACTAATGAGACTAGTCCAAATAATTTGCACAAAATCCCCAGAAAAGTGTTGTCTTCCACGACGCAGCCAGGCTTCATACGAAACTAATTATTTATTTTTGGCTACTCTGTTTTGCCTCATCCTTCATACTAATGAGACGTGGTTTCTTTCGACTACTTCTTTTTAGTTACAAATCTCTATGGTGGGGGAATCTTCAATAATGAGCAGACCGTTAAGACACCTAAGCTTAAGACATCCTTCTACAGCTGGTGGAAAGTTGGCAAAAGCTCATCGTTACAATGGTCAATGTATAACTGATCAAAATTTATTTTGTGCCTCAAAATTTCACCCTAAAAACCGCTCACCTAATAAAGTTATAACCTAAATCACACCATCGCAAAAAACGGGATTTCCTTTGAAATCCTCAAAGCCAAGAGAAAACAAACCACACAAATTGCATTCGGTGATAAAATTCGGTGCCTGGCTGTGCTACCGTACCGCGCTTTCGGCACGCAGCTTTTTGTCGCACCTCTCCGCGCTTCCACTCCCATTTCTACAAATCCCATCACATTCGTTTGCAACTTTATCGCATAATCGCATTGCTGGTTCGGCGCGTATCCCAATAAAAATTCCCCGCAAGGCTCGGGCCGCCACCGGCGCTATAAAGCTCAGGTCCACTTTCCTCGCAAGTTCCGTCCACCGCGAAGTGGCCGCCGTTCCAGAAATGAGCTCGCCAACTGTTCGAAGCTTAAAACTACACTCGTAACACATTTGTACGATACGCCGTAGCGAGGAAAGTTCAAGAAAAACCGCCGAAACGAGGTTACGGCTATCGATCAGCGGAACTTCCCGCCTCGCGCGCGGGGAAAACTTCGGCGGCGGCGACTTGGAAACTCGAGATTAGATTTTTTGACTTTCGAAATGTAGCAGGGTGCCGTGATTAACGCTCCGAAGGGGTTTTAATGGGTCATCGGTTATTCTTCGGCTGAAATCAAAGCAACTCGGTGCGTTTTGTTGTTTATGTTGCGCAAAATTTATTGTAACCACTTTACGGAAATAATACTCTGTTTTAACAAACTAGCAAAAAATTTATAGAACGCTTAATGTTTCTACTTAATCTCTCTAATCTAATCATAAACAAATTTCACTCTAAATAACTAAAAACGTCAAGAAACCTACAAAACACTAATTGACATAAGTGTTTGTGATCACTTCTCAATTCGTTACTGCCTTCAAAGTGTCTTTTCTTAAAGTACAAACTGCAATTTAAAAAACAGACGATTAATATCAATACTATTAAGTGAAAAACAAAAAAACAACTAAAAATAGGCATTAACAACGATGAAAATTGCATAGCTGGCCATAAAAATCTACCTAAAATTTTTGGGTGACGTTTAGATTTCTTAGCAAATTAAACTTTACAATGTTTTTCATAAACCACATACAATCCATTTTTGTTGCTGTCACAGTAAAGTACAGACTTGACAGTTACTCTTCATCAACTATGCTTCATCAGCACGTCTGATGTTCCTTTTTGATCCTAGAAAAATATTATCTTAGAGTAAAGAAACTTTACTGGATTATTAGAAGAAATCCTAAATTATTCGTAAAAAACAAGATTTTGATTTACAAAAACATGATCAAACCAATCTGGACACAAAGAATAGAACTTTGAGGATGTGCCAGCAAGTCAAATATAAGTATTATTCAAAGAAGCCAATCTAAAATACTGCGTATAATTACGAATATTTCTTGGTACATCTCAAACCAAACCCTCCATAAAGATTTACCCTAAATTAGAGATATAATTAAGGAAAATAGCATAAATCTCACAATATGCTCAAAAATTGTCCTAATGTTCTATTGCATCCATTACAGAAACCACCAGCCTATAAAAGATTATGGCCAACAGACCCTACAAAAGGATAGTCAAGATTTGTCATAGAGGAAAACCTCATCACGTAACCATACGGCCTTATAACCTTTAACCCAACATATTAGGCTATATGATTCGGCCGCTGGCCTCGTAGATGAGTGGATGTGCCTGTGACGCGCGTGTTATCTATGCATGCACTCGAATGCCAGTGACCCGCATTAATCAGTGAGTTTATTTTATTTATTTTAAATATGTTTCCGTTTCAACCACAAATGCCTATTGCTCAACAACAAATTCCAATTTCTCAACATCATTTATTATATCAAAACCAGCCATTAACGCCCTACACTAATCCTCCTACGCAACAATTATTATCAAGCCAAACATATATTCCATATGTATCTTATCCTACTAATATTCCACAACCCATGCACTGTCCGCCACAAAATCCTAATAACCAGCATTCAGCACCTGAAATGACCGCAACAAACGATGACCAACCCCAAACGAGCTCTCATGAGTGGCAAGTAATGAAAAGAGAAAAGATGCTCACGCTCCCTGATAATCACCTCGAATTACAAAGCCAAATCATCGATAACAACAAATTTAATTTATTAAATGACATACACGAAGATAACGTAATGGAAACAACTAGAGACGAACCACAAGCTGCAGTTAAGAAACCCCCTCCAGTATATATACACGGAGTAGAAAATTATAACGCAATGATTACAAATTTGACAAAAGTATTAGAAACTGAACAATACAACTCAAAAACACTAGCAAACAACGTCGTCAAGATAAATACTAATAACCCTGAAACATATCGAAAACTTGTGAGACATCTTGATGACGAGAAAATTATTTTTCATACTTATCAGATTCAAGAAGAAAGGGCATTTAGAGTTGTAATCAGAAACCTTCACCCAACAGTCGATACCGCGTTGATAAAAGAAGAATTGAAAGAGAAAGGACATACTGTACGTAATTTAATGAATATAAGACACAGGGTAGACAAAACACCACTTCCTTTAATCTTTGTTGACCTCGAGCCTGCCAGTAACAACAAAGAGATATACGAACTTAGATCTCTATTAAATATGATAATTACAGTTGAGCCACCAAGGAAAAAGACCAATATCATCCAGTGTACTCGTTGTCAAGCATACGGACACAGCAAAACTTACTGCAGAAAACCATTCGCATGCGTAAAGTGTGGTGGTAACCACAATACCCTGACGTGTACAAAGCCAAAAGACACTCCTGCTACATGTGCATTGTGCAATGGAGCCCACCCAGCAAACTATAAAGGATGCTCTATCTACCAACAACTTCAGTTAAAAAGAGGAAACAACACCACCAACCCTAGGATGCAAGCACCACAAGCTCTAAAGGCGGCCACAATTCAACCAAACACATATAGGGCAAACAGGTTTCTAACTAGCTATGCCGCAGCCGTGGCTGGACAACAAAATTTCATAACAACGTCAGACTCATACAACACTCAAAATCAAAATCAAAACAGCAATGACATCTCCCTGTCTCAGCTCCTTTCCAAATTTGAAACCATGTTTAACCAGTTAATGCAACAAAATACTATGATGCTGAACCTACTCACTAGCCTGATAACCAAGATCTCCCAATAATAGATACCCTAAGAATAGCCGTATGGAACGCAAACGGACTTCTACAACGCCGTTTAGAAGTAGAATCGTTTCTAAACACCCAAAAAATCGACTTACTCTTGGTATCTGAACCACACTTTACTAATTACAACTACCTCAATATCCTCAACTACAGAACTTATTACACCTGTCATCCCGACAACACAGCTCACGCTGGAACGGCAATTATAATCAGCAGCAAATTATCACACTACGAAATGGAGAAATTTGAAACATATCATATACAAGCCACAAATGTCAAAATTAAAGACCACGTTGGAGACATAACAGTATCATCAGTATATTGCCCTCCGCGGCATTCAATAACGCAGAACCAGTTCGAAGACTTCTTCAGGACGCTAGGAGACCGGTTCATAGCAGGTGGTGATTTTAACTCTAAACACCCTTATGGGGTTCCAGATTAATTAACCCAAAGGGAAGGCAACTATATAAAACCATCTTAAATAATCATTATAATGCAGTAGCCACAGGTAAACCCACATATTGGCCAACCGATCTGAATAAACTGCCGGATGCATTAGATTTCCTTATTACAAAAAATTTCTCGCCCAACTACATCGATGTTGCTGACTGCTACGATCTAAACTCGGATCACTCTGCTATAATATGCACGTTGAGTAGCTGCATAATCAACAAGCCTGCAAGGCCCAGCCTACACAACAGTCTTACGGATTGGGACATTTTTCGACAATATATTGATGAACATCTATCGATTCCAGCAGTACTTAACACTTCAAATGAAATTGAAACGGCAATAGAACAACTAACACAAACTTTACAATATGCTTCTTGGACAGCTACACCCATAAAACTACAACATAAATGTAACAAAAACACTAACAACTACTCCTTAGAAATTAGACAAAAGATCAGCGACAAACGAAAAGCAAGAAGGATCTGGCAACAAACAAGACACCCAAGAGACAAAAATAAACTAAACACTCTCACCACACAACTAAAAAGATTAATCAAGGAACAGAAAAACGAAACGTTCAATGATTACGTGCGAAACTTATCCCCCAGTCAACACCATGACTACTCCTTATGGCGCGCAACTAGGAATTTGAAAAAGCCTATTATCCCTATCTCTCCTATTCGTAAAAATGATGGCTCTTGGGCCCGATGTGACAAAGATAAAGCGGTGGTATTCGGCAAACACTTAGCTGCAACCTTTCAACCGCACAAATCAGACAGAACTCCACAAGATGATTACGAAATTCTCGAATTCCTCAAATCACCACTCCAACTCCATTTACCCATTCTACACTGTACACCCAACGAAGTCCAAACAGAAGTTAAATGTTTAAAAACTGACAAAGCACCGGGATATGACCTAATTACGTCCGAATTACTCCGTCAACTGCCAAAAAAAGGGATAGCAGTTATAACACGTATATATAATGCCATCTTAAGAACTCGGTACTTCCCAATCCAATGGAAATTTGCCGAAGTAATTGTCATTCAAAAGCCAGGAAAACCAGCTCAATTACCAGCTTCTTATAGACCGACTTCGCTGTTACCACTCCTCTCTAAGCTCTTTGAGCGAATTCTACTAAGAAGACTTGAACCCATTATAGAAGAACTGCATTTAGTTCCGGATCATCAATTCGGTTTCCGCAGAAAATACTCAACATTGGAACAAGTCCATAGGATAGTGGATAAGGTAGAAAAAGAGTTCGAGGAAAAACGGTTATGCCTAGCAGCATTCTTAGACGTGGGCCAAGCTTTTGATCGAGTTTGGCACCCTGGCCTCCTATATAAGATCAAGCAAACCCTACCGCAACAGTACTATCTGCTCTTCAAGTCGTATCTGGAAAACAGATATTTTCGGGTCAAAATCAATGACAGCCACTCGCCAATCTACCCAGTCGAGGCAGGTGTACCACAAGGTAGCGTACTGGGACCGACATTATACCAGTTGTTTACGGCAGACCTTCCTGTTACCGACAATGTTTTAATTGCTACGTTTGCGGACGACACGGCTGTATTATCTTCACACAGAGATCCACTTCAGGCATCAATATACCTGCAAAATGCGCTGGAAGCTTTAGAAAACTGGATAAAGACCTGGCGCATCAAAATCAATGAAAACAAATCGGCTTCAGTGGTCTTCACCCTCCGCAAAGTTGTTCCACCTCCTATAATCTTCAACGGCACTAACATACCACGCAAAGAAGATATCAAATATCTCGGTATCCATCTCGATAGCAAACTAAACTGGAAAAAACATATACAGACTAAGCGAAAAGAATTAGATATCCGCGTGAAGAAGATGTTCTGGCTCCTCGGACGAAAATCCCAGCTCAGTTTAACAAACAAGGTGTTGTTATATAAAACCTTGTTAGTACCGATTTGGACGTATGGGATCCAGTTTTGGGGATCTGCTAAGTCATCGAACATCGAGATATTACAGCGATTTCAAAGCAAAACACTTCGCGCAATAGCAAACGCCGAATGGTATGTGAACAACCGCACATTACATAACGATCTAAAGATCCCATGGATTAAAGATGTCATCAAAGCTTGCTGCATCAGATACAACGATCGTATTAGTGATCACCCTAGTGTTCTAGTGACAGACTTATTAAATAATGCAAACGCAGTTAGACGCCTGAAACGGACAAAGTTTAGTGACCTAACAAATAAGACTTGTATACCTTGTAATAACAGGAGGTCACTCTTGGTGTTCCTCCCCACATGCTATGTACATTAACTCATTTGCTTGTTAGTCTAGTTAGACTAGTTGTAAATATGCAGTAAATTAAAAAAAATATATATTAGGCTATATAATATGTATTATTCTGATTGCTTATAAATATTATTAAAAAAATATGATTTCATAATCACTATACTTTTTTCACTACCTACACTCCATTTGCTTAATCATTAGTAAAACATTGTACCTTTGTTTCTTCTTTTGACTATTAATTTTTGGTGTAGACATGTAAACAGTAATCTGCTATGAAGACTACGACTTAACCACATATATTTTATTGCTTTCCAAAAAGCAGTCATTGACGTGTATTATTAATTAAATTATACAAGCCTCAGCCCTAAAACGTAAGATTCCCTTAAGTTTTTCGATCCCAGGACGAATATACAAAAAAACATGGGGCCGGCGAAGAGATTGCTCTGTAAGCAATCCCAGAACGAACTTAAAAAAACCTTTCGATTTCGATTTCGAATTTCGGGAAAATTCGAAATCGAATATCTGGAAAATTATTCGACATAGAATTTTTTCTTCATTTTCGAATTCAATGTCGAAAATTTTCCCGAAATTCGAAGTCGAATATCTCGAAAACTATTCGACATAGAATTTTTTCGGTTTCATTATTGAAATCAGCGTAAAATTTTCTTTACGAATTACTCATAAAATCGCAATGTCGAAATTTTCCCGAAATTCGAAGTCGAATATCTCGAAAACTATTCGAGATAGAAACTTTTTGATTTCGATTTTGAAATCAGCGTAAAATTTCCTATAAGAATCCATTTTAATATTTTAAAAAATCCATAATTTTGTGACAGCGACAGACAGACCGACAGACATATAGAATTCAGTAACGAACTTTTTAAGTTCGTTGAATATTATTATAAATTTGGAATATAAAAGTACATTTGCAAGAGAAGCGCTGAAAATCTGAATAATTAAATAAAATCAAAAACTTATCGAATAAAGATAGTAAGTTTTTAAGATGTAAAGCAAAAAGGAGAGATATAATAAAACCGAAAAAGCATAATTTTTTAACAGTAACTTAAAAATTTTGAAAACGAAATTAACGTTCCATCAAAATATAAAACAAACATCATGCATTTTCAGCAGTACTGGATAAGATGTTAAACATAAGAAGAAAATTAGAAAACATACAGACTAATACTACCAAAAAGAGAAAAATAAATGAATATGATCAAAAACAATAATCTGTATAGTACTACGAAAATGGAGAGTATAGTGATAATTATAATTATCCAATTTGCCGTGAAAAGAAATTTAGCAATAACAACGTACTTGAGGTTACGTGGAGATGTAAAGAAGGTCAGCAAAAATTAATTGCCGTGAAATAGAAAATAGTAAAATTAAACAGATAACCTTATCAATTCTATATTAAACTGTCATTAGATGTCATTAATAACTAATAAATAAATGTGTTGGAGTATATAAGGAGCGAGGTTAAAACCAAAGAAGATACTAGTGGTTTTAAAAGCCGTGTTTCCACGTCTAGTAATAAACAGTAAAAGTCCGCGAAATGTTGACACGCAAAAATCAAGTTACGTCATAGATGTGGTTGGCCTAGTACAGTAAGTCGAGTATAATGTTAGATGAGTACTCAACTGAGAAAGGAGCAGGAAGGAAACTAAACTTGGAGGATGTGGAAAGGATCTTTAGTGTAGATAAAATAACTAAGAGAACACCCAATAAAGATAAAGATAAAGTCAAGCACTAAGAGAAAAAGATGAAAAAATAATAGACAAAATACAAAATTTAACAGGAGAAATGAAATAATTAAGAGAAGAACAGAAAAAAGTAATCAAATAAAACAAGAAAATATAATTCAAAGACAAGTAATAAAAGGGGCTGAAAAGAAAATAAATATGAACAATAAAAGAAACAAAAGGGTTTTTCGGGATTTGAACATAGAAGAGCAAGATCATGACAAACTAAAAGGTATTTTTGAAAACTATATAACCTTACAAGTCAAAATATAATTAAGAAGTACAAAAAAAAATAAGTAAGAACAGGTAATCTTAATAGAATTTAAAAACGAAAGTATTCATAACTGGCGATATGATCAAAGAAGAAAAGGTAATACAAGGGAAGGGGGACGCGGTGGCTCAGATGGTTCAAGCAGTTCGCTCTGTCCTCCAGCCGGCGCGCGCGAGTTCGAGTCTCGCTCAACCCATGGGTGTGTGTGAATGTCCTAGAATAAGTGCACGTTAGTCGGTACAATAAGCCCTGCAGTTCCTGTAAGTGCGCAAAAAAAATACAAGGGAAGATAGGAATCAAAGCTAATAAAGAAAAATGGAGGGAGGAGTGAAGATGGGGTTTTAAAAAAAGTGTTAACAAGGGACAGTAAAAATGGAATAGAAATGAAAATTGTCTAATGAAGATAGCAAGACACAAAAAAATAGGAAAAAAATTGGGATAAGAAGGTGATGATGTCGGCAACGGAGAATGATAGGAATTTTAAAAAGAACACGAAAGACAGGCCGAGGAAGAAGTGCAACGATCAAATCGATAGTTATTTGCAAGAAAAATGGTTAAAATGAAATGAGGCTAAAGAACTGGTAAAGGATAGAACTAAGTGAAGAAATACAATAAAAGAAAAGTGATAGAGATGGTAGTATCGGCAAAAGTATGAGTGCTGTCTCAAAGGTCAAAGGTCAAAGTTCTCTGAGTTTACGTAAATGCGTTGTCATGGCAACGGCGTACGTCAATTATGTCAAACAGAGCTTTTTAATCGTGTTATTATTATTTTTAAAAACTACTATGCGAAGGGGCTCAAGCATGTCGGAGTTGGACAAGCTCTCCGGGGGGCCGCTGTCAGACCTCGTAATTATTAAAAGGCAAAATGGTGGCTGGCAGATTATAGAAGGGCTACAAGATGGCATGTGGCGGCTTCGGAGCCCGATCTAAGCCTTGCAAAGTAGCGGTGTAATTATAATGCGAGAGGTGTTTGGAAAGTAACTTCTAGTGTTTACTTTTCGTAGGTAGCGCTTTCACCGATGTAGTGTGGAGATAAAGGGTGGTCAGAGGTAAGGTTCGTTCTTGACAGCTGATGGAACTCGACTCTACGTGACCTTACACCGCACTGCAGTATTTTTCGGTCGAAAGTAAATAATTTTTTCCTTTTACATATATTCAAAATTTAATTGCCCTTTGTTTAATTAAATTAAATTTAGAACTTTCCTAAAAATTTAGAAATAAAATAAAAAGAAATAATTACCTGCCTTAACACTAACCAAACAGTATAATAACGATAATATAGTGATGTTACTAAGTTACTTTAAGTATTACAGCTTTAAAGAATAAAAACAAAGAAATAAAGCAAAATAAGGAGGTATCAGAATATTATCACCAAATATAGGAAAGCAAAAAAAAGTAATATATATAAAATTAAGGTCAATAAACATTTAAATGTAATTTTTTTGTTCGCTCTGTATTTCAAAATAAGTTACACAAAATTTTTCAGTAACCAAAGCTTTGTTTTATCTAAAAATATACTATAGTCGCCTCTTAACATTCACGATAATCCCTAAAACATTAATCATAATTATAAAATCCAAATTAGCGAAGCACAGGTTGAAAAGAAGCATGCAGCGCGATTTACATGCCGCAACGCCTTTCAATGCGCGCATTGAGTAATGACTGTTGCTATACAACTAATAAATCAAATCCGCAGTCCCGCAGCATCCTGCTGTTATTGGATTTATGTAGAAAATATTGGTTTTCCTGGCGTTTTATGTAACACAAGACTGGCGGCATATTTATTCTGCCACAAAATATTAGCCTTTGTGGCAGACCACTTCGGACGTAATGCAAATATGCTTACATCATTAGCCTCCTTGGCAATCGACGTGGCGTTTCGTGCCAGAAGAATGTACGCTCAGCCAGATGCTGAAGGGTATGCAAGCCCACCACAGTTGGCAACACTGAAAAAAGCGTCGGAGGCTTTTCATCGTACGGGCTCAACGTTTAGTAAATCCGAGAGCTGCTCCTGCAGCTAACTGCTGCTGCGTCATCCGCAGTTGCCTTTGGTGGACCTCTGTTTATTGGATGGGCGCAGGCCATGACGCGAGGAGCTGGAAAGTGCTCGAGACCCACTCGTTACATCTCCGGCCGTTTAACTGCATATTTATGTCATCCGAGTATGGCTTAATGTCCGGAACGATTTATTTGCACCCACTCAGTATATACTGCGATCGCATTTAATGTGTTTCCCAGACACCAAGTTTGCACTTAATTACGATACGTTTGCATGATTCTAGACCACTGTGGTAGCAAATCTCATTTATAAACTCGCACCAGTATTCGATTCTTAATTATATATTCTTGTTTGCCGCTTACCAAACGATAAACATATTACTATTAAATTTCAACATTCAGTTTCACGAGCTGCATCTCAATGTCTCATATTGACACAGTCTGTTTTTTTTTTGAATTTCCTTCATAGTGAGTAATATTATTTAATTAAACCAAAATGCGGGAGTCATCCCATTTATACGAAGTGCAGAACAAGATATCACCGCATATTTTTCTCTAAATTAATCTTAAGGTTAACAATTCCCTAGTAACTTTAACTTTAGGAACCCCGCAATGCAATCCTACAAAATTATATGATGCATCACATTGTAGCGCCATCTATGTTAAATCATTTGAATCTTTATTCTGTGCTTTTGCGCAGTATATAATTTGCCGGCACATTGTGTTGTTGATCTCAAAAAAGGCGTTACTTCCTGAAGGGGCGCGAGGCAATGTTTTTAGTAAATCATGAGAAGGGGCCGAAACTAACGTGTAAAGCGGGTGCAAAATGTATACAAAAACGGAGACATTCATTGATAAATGAGTAAAGCGATATTTGAAGGTTGGAAATGTAAACGATCTGCCGAAAAGGAAAATGACCTGCGTCACAAAAACGAAGAAGAATAAAACAATCTTGCGTCTCTTTGGAAACTCCCCAAGAAGGAAACTCAGGTTTCCTAAACACGATTTGAAGTCGCCTACATAAAAAACGTTTGTTTTTCGATTAACTTTGAAGGAGCTTTTATAATCAGAAAAGCATGTGGAAAAACAACTGGCATGAGCAAAGAAATATTCGAATCGAAATTAGGACGATCTTATCTTCACGAACGAGTCTTCTTTCTAGACATGGCTTTCCTTATCTAAAATGTAATCAGAGAAGAGTGATAGAGTTCTTCGGCGCATAGTAAAACACCCTGCAAAAGTGCACGTTGGGAATGCATCTGTAAACACGGTTTTGGTTACCTCTTTCTGTTTACGGACAATTAATACAAATAAACGATGGGAAAATGTACACCATCTGCCAGTAATGCCTGCTAAAGTCTGTTAAAAAAATTCATCTTGGAAGAACAAATCCAGCACTGCAAGAGACAATACTCCCAAACATCACAGCAAAATGGGCAATGCGTGGATACAACAATGTAACGTTACTACGATGCAATGGAATGGCTGGCAATGTGGTGGAGCAGCTGTCACTTCAAATTAAGAAGATATGGACATCTTTGTCAATTGATTATGCAGAAATCCTCTTAGAAAGCATAGAAAACGTAGTACCTAAAACTCTGCCTTTTTGATTTGCACGCGATGATCAATTAACAAATCGAAGTTTGACTTTAACTCATAGTTAACCTAAATATAACGGTTGTTCTTATTTTTAACAGTTGATATAACAATATAAATTCACGCCTAATAGCAATATAATGAGTAATGAAGTGGATTCAGTAGCTTAATGACTACTATTGCTGGTTTTGAGCCTTGAAAAAGGCGGGAAGTTGTGGGTCAGCAATCTCACCCTGCAAAAAAACTTCGACTACAAAAGTTCATAGTTGTCCAACGGAAAAAATCCATGGAAGAAGTCGCAAAAGAGTTAATGAATTATAAAATTAACATAAGAGCCTTACGAAAAATTAGGTAAACCAATAAAGGCACAATCGATAACAATGAATACGAACTGAAGGCTAGCGCCGAGGAGAAAAATGACAACAAAGAACAGGTTTACTGATAAATCAATGGCTAAATAAGGCATTAATAAACTCCTAACCAGTTAACAGCAGAATATGTAAATTGCGAATACAAGAAAGATTTTCCAACATTACTTTTATTAATGAACAGAGTAAGCAGAAAAAGAAATTAAAATCAGTTCTGTGTATTTAAAAAGTGAGTGTAAAAAGGTATACAAATATGATGCGACAATACTAGTATGAGACTTTAAAGTAAAAATGAGTAAGGAAGAATACAATAAGGGAGTCGTTCGCACGCATACAGGTACTTTACCCAATAAAATTATAAATCATGTATAAAGACTATACCACATAGCTGAACTTCAAAATCTATTTTAAACATAAGAGAATCTATAAAGAGGCATGAAAGATACCAAGTACTGTCCAAATAAACCAAATAGATCAAGTCTTAGTGCCCAAAAGAAGAGTAATATCGATAAAAGATGTGTGTACATGTAAAAATGCCTGTTGTAATCAGACCATTATCTGGTTAAAGAAAAATACTAGATTACCAAAAAATCTATTCTGAAATCTGCCGAAAAAAATGTAAGAGTATAAAAAGTAAAAACAAAACGAATTATTTGATGATAAATATAGAGAAGTAATATTTTCAAAGACTACGGCAAGAAAAATGCCCCCACAGAAACACTTGGGCAAACAAACAAAATGTATGAAATCAAAAGAAGGAAAGCTAGAATGTTATGTCGAAAAAAGAAAAGACATCGCTATAACAGAAGTAGGGTTAAAAAAATTAAATCGAAGAGAATACTTTAAGGCTCATCCAAATTTAATTGAAGAAGAAGAAGGCCAATAAGATTAAGAAGAAATAGGATATACAACAGTAGAACCATTAGTAAAAGAGCCACCGTAGAGAAAATCAGAAAATTAATTGCAAACATAAATTAATGCCCCTGGAACTGATGAGATTATTGAAAATTTCGTAAAGTATGAAGAGACTGATTAAGACAATATGACAGGAATAGAAAATGCCGATAAAGTCATCAGCAAAAAATAAAGTCCTCCATACATAAAACAGGAAGTAAGAAAGAATGCAGTAATTTTTATGGAATAACTCTACTAAATGTAATAAACAAAACTCTATCGTGCCTTTTCTGTAGAAGAATTGAGACATACAAGGGAAAAGTAGCCAGAATAAAGTTAGAAAAAATCAGTCAACAACAGATAGTATAAAATTAGATAAATATATAAAAAGTCCAAAAGTTTAAAATGCATATACATTGTTATTTATGGATTTCAAACAGTCTTTCGACAATTTAAATTGCCGAATAAACTAGTAAACCTTGTTAAAATAAATTTAAAATAAGAATAAATAAATCTGAAACATTTAATATAGAAAATAATGTCAGATAAGATGATCGCTATGCAGAAGTTTTATTTAATTTGACATTAGAAAAAACAATAAACAAACTAGATACTGGAATCTGGAAATTTATATACAAAAATTATCCAAGTATACGCCTACGGCGATGATATGGAAATAATAAGCAGACATAAGAACAAACTGAAGAGAGCAACCAATAAAGCAAAGATAGGATTGAAGATATTTGCCAGAAAAGCAAAGTTTATGCTAGTCACAAAATAAAATGGTATAAAACTACAAAGCACCTAGAAATTAAAAAAATATACGTAGGCAGTCTAAAAAATTTTGAGACTCAATATGAAGATAGCTCTACTCGTCAAAATCATTCTGCTACTACAATCGTACATGCCGTAATTAAGAACTTGCATTTGAAAAGCAATATTCATGCGCAAATTAAAGCCGAGTTAGACGCCGTTTACGGGGACTCTGCTCCAACATTTGCCATCGTGAAAAGAAAGACAGCTGAATTTAAATGTAGTCGTACCAGCTTGGCTGATGATAAGCATTCGGGACAGCCGATAGATGCACCTTCATCAATAAAATCAAAAAAGTTTACCAAATAGCATTAGACGACCGTCGAATCAAGGTTAGAGGAAATAGCACATGTTGTGGGTATGTCGAAAGAACGCGTTTGTCATATATTGACTCAAGAATTGGGTATGACCAAGCTGTCCGCGCGTTGGATCCCGCGCTTGCTCACACTTCGGCGGTCGCCATGGCCAAAATTCACAAATTGCACTTTCAATTGATTAACCACCCAACATATTCACGAGATTTTGCTCCCAGCGATTATTTCCTGTGGCCTAAGCTCAAAGTCTGGCTCGGACGGCAAAGATTTTTTAACAAACGGGAAGATTATTGCAACATCAACCACCATTTGGACGGGTTAAAGAGGTTGAAGCATTGCTAGAAAAATACATCAGCTTAAAAGGAGACTATGCTGAAAAATAAAAATATCTGTTTCTATATTACACTCAAAACTTTTTAGACTGCCCACGTAAATTTGAACTAGTATATAATACAATAATATAAGTATAAAAATTGAAAAGCAAATAAAAGCAATTATGAAAAGCTATTATGCAAATAAGAAGATACATAATTACAAAAAAGGAGAGCTTATAAAACTATAGCAAGGGCTATGATAATATAAAGATGTGAAGTTTGAGCTACTACGGAAAAAATAGAAGAACAAGAAAGAGAAAAAACTTTGCACAATATTCCGACTCTAAATGACAATGAGTCATATTAAATTAAGAAGAATTATGAGCTAATCAGCGTGACAGGAAGAGAAGACATTGTATGCTACGTCAAAGCCCAAAGGGGTACATTGAATGAATAGACAATTCATGCCCCACTAAAATTTTAACGCAATAGAAAACATCAAGAAGAAGGCTTAAAGGAAGACTCAGTTAAAGATGGTACGATTGAGTTTTAGACGGTCTACGGAAATGGGAATAATAAACTGAGCAAATAAAATAGCTGACAGGAAAGCATGAAAACCAACCAAGATTAATAGCGCTCAACCCTTATCAGATGAGTAGAAAAATAGATCTTAAAGACTCGAAGCGGACCAAAATTAACACAACACAAAGCAAAGTATATGCTATTATCAATAATTTGCTCAAAATTAATTAAAAACAAAGAGTCACATCTTGATTTGACAGAATATGATGTTATGGCACAGATAGTGAAGGAAACCCACCAAACTACACAAATAAAATGCTTTCCTAAGAATATTTGATAGCTAAATATGCAAAACCGACGGCGGCAAAATAGCAAAATGAAGTAACATTAATAAAAAGATGAACAGAACTTTGAAAAGCCAAGAGTATAGACATAATGTAAATATAAACGAATCAAGTACGCTAGTAATATAAAAATGAAACAACAATGAAAATAAATTAGCTATAAATAATAATGCATTATTATAAAGTTCGTAACAATAAACGTATTACACATAAAAGAAAAAAAGAGCAAAAGTGGTGTTTAATAAATAAAAAATTAAAAAATTACTGAAAGCTTAAGGCCTATCGTTGGTTAAAAGAACAAGGGTGGTTAGATGTTATGTACTCCCAATACTGTAATGCAATCTAGAAGGTTGAAATGTAAATAACGAAACCTCGAAGGAATTTCAACTCTTTGAGGTGTAGATATACAGAGACCTAATAAATATTTTTTATATAGGGTATTTCAAAATTGAAAATATTTTCTTATATTGTGCAAAATCACGTCATCCTTTGCATATCTGTAGCTCATCCGAATAGTTTCTCCACAATTGAAAAATTCAAAACTGTAGTAATTTTTCAGATTTAATTGCAAACTCTTTCTTTCAGTGCAATCAACATATACGTTCAGTTTAATGTAATCCGACAGGAATAATTTCGTATGATTAAGTCCAATTTTTTGAGTAGCTAATTGATATACCTCTGCTATGAGATCACTTTTCTGAAAAAAATCCTCTAATTTATATTAATAAATTGAGAATATGGGTAGTGACCACATCTTGCTGGAACCAGAAGCCATTGTTGAAGTGTGTAGTCAAATAAAATCGTTCAACATTACTCTGTCCATGCTAAATTAACAATAACTGCTCGACTGTTTTCTTCCTCAGAATTACTGCCCAATGATGCCACGCATTATAGACCAATCAACCAGTTTACTGTATAACTGTTTCTGGCGCATCTCAGATATTGATGTGGAGCATGACACTACCACATTTCTCTACTTGTTAAAGTTTGTAGAATTTTTCTGAATTTAACGCGTGAATATTTGCGGTAATATTCTAGGCTTTTTATTGTGCGAACTACTTAAAGCTTAGAAGGATAAAAGAATAGATCACTCTTAATCTACAGATTTTGACAAGATGACGCTACTAGTTGTTTTCTTGACCAGAAATATGCATCGCGTGATCCAAAATATCTCGATTGATTAATCTATATAAAACGTTCGACCTTTTATAATTATTCGACATAATCATCAATTCTTCAAGAAGTTAAAAACAAGAGAAGAAAATAAAAAATATCTTGGCATGTTCTAGGAATACCAATGCAAGCACCAATAATGCAGTAAAAAGTAGAATAATTGTTAGTTTTATGTTCGTTACGATATATACAATGTTTTTTATGAGCATAAGCTTTTAACAATTATACTATACAATGCCAGTCAAAAAATAAACAAAACCAATTGCATAACTGTAAAATTCTCTTGCAATTAGTAAAATAAATAAATTTATTCCTACATTTTTGTCAATTGACTAATAGAATTTCTAAAAATATAATTTTACAACTTAATTAAAGTTAATAATACATCTATTTGTTATTTTTATACGGGTTTACTTCACCGTGCTACAATTTCAGTTTTTATTTTAAGGCGTTTTTTAGCTGCAATGTTTTAGAAATCAATATTTCCTTCTGACTCTGTTGACCCACATATTCACAAATATTTGCGTTAACATGTTTGCTCTAACATATAAATTTGTTAGATTTTCCATTTAAGTTTCCCAAGTTGGGTTATTGTCGATTTTTTCGTAACTCGTGACATATTGCTTTAAATAATCTCGCTTTAGAAACCACAAAAGCAACTCGAAATTAAACTAATTTATATTATTTCTTAGTTGTTCAAATTCTAATGTTACTTTATATGCATTATAAGGTATGTAGACATTGATGAGCCACTATAATGTCAAATTTACATAATTTCATATGACATAACGTCAATCATATCGTATCATAAACGTGGAAACAAATGGAAAAATAATTTACAATAATACAAAAAGCAAAAGATGCCATTAGTCTAAATTAAATAACAATGTAAACAGCTGCAGAAGTCTGTATACAATTAAAGTAATAAAATAGATAATAATTCCTATACGTAAAAAAGGAGTGCGAAACCCATCAAAAAATGTGTTTATTTCAAATAGCATAACAAATTTACTCAATAGTGATAAAAAAAGAATCGGACAAGAAATTAACACAAATTTCAGAAAGAACAAGCAGCCTACAGAAAAGAAAAACACGTTCAAGATCACATACGTGCACTAAGAGTTGCCACAGAAAAAATTTTAGATAGAAGCAAAAGACTATAGTGAAGAATGAAGAAGAATACCAAATGTAAATATAGTTGGAAGCAAGGTGTCTAGGTAAAAGAAAATAAGGAAGGCCAAGAATCTAATGGAAAGAGGAGAGAGAAAAAATGGCAAAGAATAGAGAAAGTTACACCACAGACCAAGGAGTTTAAACAAGGAAAAAGAAGAACAAAAAGATCAAATTACAGGAAAACCAAAGGTTCTGTACCTATGTTTAGTTTTTTTGCATTTTTAGTTAAAGCTAAGAATGGTTTTTATCTTAAAAATCTGCTTTGAAATTAGCTAGATTTTTTTATAAATGTAATTGTCATTTTTTGCCAAAAAGCAGTGATCTTATAGAGAACGAAGAAATAATATTTTTATCTATTTTTGATGTGCAGTCCACAGCTTGCATCTGAGTGTCGAGAAGCTCCATATGTAGGTCTATAGAAAACCGTTATCTTACATAGACTAACTCTACTAAATACCAAACAAAGGTCTACTAGTTGTATAGAACATAAAGCTAAATACCACTTTAAGTTAATAATTCAATAATTAATTCATTGCTAGAAAGGTATATCAGAGAGACATTTTAGGAAAAAGCGAGAAACATTTTAGCTACATATTTAGAATAAATAATTCACTTCTGACAGTCATTTTTTAGGTTCAGCAATGCGAATTCCTCTTTAATAAGTAAGAGCTGCGAGAGCTAACCCTCTGCTAACTTAGGTATTTTCCTTTATTTGTGATTACTTTGCATTTTTGGTTTTAAACTAGAGGGTTTCATCTGCAACGTCTTCACTTAACGCAATTATTTTAAATGGCAAGAAAATCTGTAAAAGTAGGAATCCCTGTTTGAATTTGGTAAACCCGTACAAAATTTCTATTTCAAAAACAAAAAATTTGGTAGTTAGAAGGATCCAAACTTAAATTCCATTGACGTTCCAATCACAAATTCATGTGCCTCTAATACAACCTGTAAAGCCAATGTTTTCAGCGCATAAAAAAATTGAATGATGCCCAAAAAGTATCAACGAGAAAAATTGGATTATGTATGTAGTAGTTGGTGGTGGGCGTGCTTTTGCGTGTTTTTGATTAGATTGCATGTGTTAGTTTGCGTTAAAATACTTTCTGCAAAAATTACAATACCACGTAATTCTTAAAAGATCTCAAACAGCCAGGAAAACAAAAGTGATATAAACATTATCAAAATAAATGGGGCCCTAGTAAATGTCAATCAAATATTATCCACCAAAAGAATGGATAACAATATTCAAAATAAAAATACAGAAAATTCATCTTATAAAAGATGTTTCTAGTTAACAAGTTTCCACAAAACTTAACTTCTTGGGATTTAAACTGAAGCAGTTAGCTTAGAACAAAAATGGGTACATACTGAAATAGTAGTAATAGGGACGGTGAGGCAAAGACTCAAAAGACAGAACGCAAACACGGTTTGATCAAAATTGTGAGAAGATAGACATGAAGCAAGAATGAAAATGCTAAAAAATAGTTAAGAAGAAAATAGAACAACTTATAATCAACTGTGCAACAATGCAAAGCGATTATGCAGAACGAAGAAAAGATGCTGGTGGGAAAAGAAACTTAAAAATATGGAGAATCACGTGACTAATAATAATATTAGAAACTTTTATCAAGAAATTAGAAATAGTAAAACAGCAGAAAATTCTTCAATAAATAATAAAAAAAATGTAAGAGTAATAATTACAAACCAAAATAAAAAGGTACCGAAATAGGCAAGAGATTATTGAGAAAAAGTAGAACGATGGATACTTTAACGAAAATGCTAAAACTTAAAGTAATAAGCAGAAGAACAAAAATCCGAATGTATCGAAATAGACCCTAAATATAAATGCTGCTAAAATTGACATTTGGAAGAGAGAGATTTTAGAATTAAAAATACAAAATAGATAATTGAGAAGAAGGACAAATAAAAAATAGTGGATATCTACAAAACTGTCAAAATTTCACAAGTAGTAAAAGCTCAATGAGATGATTGGGTCATGTCTATCGAATATTAGAAACTAAAATTCCAAAAGAAGTCCTTTTAGAAGGGGAAGAGAGAAGAAAACTAAGACAAAAGCCTTTCTAGCCGACAAAGAAGTGGCTAGAAACAAATATTAAAGCAAAAAACAGAGAACAATGAAAAATGTTAGTCAATGAAACTGAAACTATAAACTTGTAAGATTTGTAGAGCTGTAATATATATACAGTATAGACTTAAAATACACAACTAGCAAAGCCATGGAGAAATATTATCCCCACAAACATTTGCAATCATTTAATATTAAAAAAAAAACAGATATGAGTTGCATATTTTCTACCTTATATTATTCTAGGGATGTTAACATTCTTTTATTTCGACTTTCTATACACATAAGTTCATCCTCTAGACACAAGTGTATTTAAGCATTTAAGAGCCAGTAGAACTCGTAAGAGTCTACCATCAATTTTTTAATTATGCGTAAAGTGGTTAAAACTAATAATATTTCGAACTTAGCTATCCCACTGTATTATTACCAGGTATATTATTAAAAAATTCGTATCCAATCAATAATATTCGCATTGCTATTGATACTATAAACTACCACAAGAACAATTTCTCAGTGGCATTTATATAAACATAAAATCTGCGATATATTGTGTTAGTAGAACAAAATTCAATTTACAATATCACGTTAATTGAGTTTTTAATATAAATTATAGAAAATTTATAGTTACTGTAGGATTAAGGTCTTATAACGAAATCGCCTAAATCTTCATAAGATAAAAATCTGTAAGAAGCCAAAATAATTCTTCAATTTTGGCGATTTCCCTGTACGAGGGTCATTTGATAATTCGTTACATTTTGTGAGCTAGAGCCAAAATTTTGTTGGCAGATTTAAATAAAAACAAGCCAAATTTGAGCTAAATTCGGGTATTGATTTAATCCTATAGATGTTTAAAGTGTACACTGCTCAAATTGCTAAACAAATGGAACTGGATAAAGTATATGAGAACTCTTAAAACGTGACCAAAGATGCACAATAAATATAGTCTGTAGTGTCATTATAGAAGACCAGTTAATAAAATTAAGCGAGATTGCTGGCATAGTTGGTATCTCAACTGAACGAGTGCATAATACTCTGCAGTAAAATTGCATCTAAAAGAAAACTGTTTCAAAGATAACTCTTGCAACTCTTCACTAGCAGAACGATGATTTGTTACCGTAGACTAATAATGCATTTACAGGACCTTCATTATGTCACCCAAAAAAGTTCTTTATTATCATGGTCAAAATTTTCAGCCAATTTTATATTTGACATTAGTTATAGCTAGATCAATATTTAAAGTTTAAATCAACACTGGATATGGCGTCAGGTAAGACCAGCTATTCAACCGAAGAAAGGCTGTTCATTGTATCCGCCTTTTACTAGAGGGGTCAAAGTGTTAGTGGAACGCTAACTGCCTCCAAGGCCAAGTTTGATAGGCACTTTACCTTGTCTGTCTCTACAACAGCAAGATAAAATACCACGATAAAATTTGCTCGATGATTAAATTGTCTATTTTATCAGGTTGTAATAGGCTGATTGGGAAGTTTAAGATGACAGGAAGTATACTGGATGACAATTTGTCAAGAACAGTGACTGTGATCACTCCCATGACCGTAGAACAAGCTCAGGAGCTTTATAAACAAGAGCCCACAACTTTGGTCTCTATGTAAAGGCGCAGCTCAACTCGCTGTGAGTGTGGGCTTTATGCACACCATCCTTACCAAGAAATTAAATCTATTTTCGTAGAAAGTTCAATTCCAAACGCCTTTCACCGAGGTCAATATTAAATTTAGTTTTGCAAAAGTAATCATGGAGATGGTTTAGACCAAAAAGTTAAAGAACATAAAACACGTCCATTTCACGGATGAGGCCTATTTTCAACTAGATGGATACGTCAACAAACAAAATTACCGACATCGGGGCAGGGAGAATCCACATTTGACCAAAGTTTGTCAATTGCACCCAGAAAAAGCTAGTGTATAGTGTGCGATTTCCTAGTATGGAATTGTCACTGTTTCTTACCAAATATGTGAATGGCGAGGTTTATTGCGCATAAGTTCTCAAGAATCTCATTCCAATTGTGAGAGAATAAAGACAAGTGAACCAATACTGGTTTCAGCAAAATGGAGTCATCCCATTCGAACTCGGGGCATTTTTGACATCCTCACAAAAGTCTTTGGAAAGAGGATCATAAGTCTGAACGTCCACCGTAAGATACAAAGTGGCATCGAGTGATCTTCAAATTGTCCCGATTTAAACCCACGTGACTTCTTCTTATGGAGTTACCTTAAGGATCGAGTTTATCGTAACAAACCCCAATCAACGACGAACTCAAGAATCACATCACAGAAGAGGTTCTGGCCATTTCTGTAGACATCGGAAAAGGGTTGAAATGACCATCTCTAGTAAAGGCAGTTATTGTGAAAAAAATAATGCACCAAACTCCATTTATTTATCACTATAATAAAAAATAATTGGAATTTTATCTTGCCTAGTTTTTTGTAATCACCTTTTTATTGTTTGCGTCATATAATCAAGGTCTTGCACTAATACATACCAGAGAAGAAATAACAGTCAAAACAGTAAACAGAAAAAGGTATAAACGCGCTGAAAAAGGTAAAGCGTGTCTTACCAGCTAGGAAAGTGGCCACAACATTTTCTTTCCCTAAAAAACCCGTCGTTTCGCAAGTTTATTGTCGCAACAGCAAAATTAAACGAGCATTTTTCAGCCTTTGACAAATTTTTTACTAGTGGTTTGAACAAATTGGCAACTTGTTATGCTAAGTGCGTAGATTGTGTTGCAAAACAAAATTGATCGTCTCCAAAACATGATGTCTAACTTAAAGACAGATATCACTAATTTAGATCATTTTAGTTATTATATTTTGCAAATTGGGTGTTTTTTAATTTAATTTTTAATATCTATATTTGGCTGTATTGTGTAGTCTTATAGAAAAGACAATAAACAACGTTTGGGCACTATTGTCCTACCTTTATTGTTGTTTTCCGCGCCAACGTGCTCGTCGTCGTTTTCTTCGGTATCCGAGAGGCTTAACTGGTGGGAAGCCTGTTTGATGGCATTGTTCCGCTTCTCTAAGTAGACGATAATTGGCCCGCTGAGTTTTCTTTCCGTGGCGTCGCTGCCCGGCGTCACGGGCTCCTGCACCAGGTAATCGTCGCAGTCGCCGTCCCTCCCACGGCTTCCGATTCCGTTCTCGCCAATTTCCTCGCATTCGAACGAGCGAGCGTCTGCCCGCAGCGGCGCTCTTTCTCCTTGGCGTTTGTTTACATGTTTCGGCGTCTTTACGCTCGCCTCTTCCTGTTTATCCGGCGCGAGATCAACAATCAGGGGGAATCGATCGGGACGCCTTTGTGCCGGCCCGCCTTTTTTTGCCGCTCCGCCGGCGTTGCTGCCTTGCCGAAGATGCCCCGGCGCACTTTTGTCTATTGTGCTCCTGGAGGACGCGGGCGCATTATCCCTCCGGAGCGCGCCGGGAGCGTCCTCCGTTTTATTTCGGCGCCGCCGGCGATTCGCGCCGCTAAAACTTTCCTCGCTAATTATTAGAGTGCCCGCGCTGCAGGTCCTCGTTCTGTACCTTTTGTGGGTGAAGTGGTTTATGTCGGGAAGCTGGGCGGTGTTAGGCCCCGACACCGCTTCGGCCTCCTCCAAAGTATAACCCCGGCGGTTCCTTCCGGTTCTTCGAGCTAACATCGTCGTTTGCGGTCTCGTCACGAACCCCCTTCTCGAGATTAAGGGGCGTAATAAAATTCCGATATCCATCGGCAATCGCTCTTTTCACACTCTCTTCGTTGTACTTCATCATCCTCTGGAAGAGGTCGTCGCTTCTGGTCCGGCTATGGCACGACGGCGGCCTCATCTGCAAGTTTCGCGGTAAGTCTCGAGCCGATCTATTTTTCCTCAATGATGTTGGCTCCCTTACAAATCCAGAATGGTCTCTGGTTCCTCCAAACACATCGCTGCGGGATTTTCGCAGCAAGTTGGGGCTTTTTACATTCCTAGAGCTAATTGCGCTCTCACCGGTATTCCTGAGTGCTCTGTTCTCATTAAGAATATTCGTTCTACCATTAAATATCCGAAAGGAGCTGGTCGGCCGATTCTTGGACACATCCCATTCTTTCTGAGATGGACTAATCACCCCAAATTTGTTCGGAATGTCGCTTCTGTGGCGCCTCAAAATATCGCTGCTGCATTTCCGGAGGTGCCTCGGAGCCGGCTCCCCAAATCCCGGAGCGTTACTTATCCTGGGCGGCCGGGCGTCCGAGCTGTGCCAGGTTCGCCTTTGCATCCCGTCATCCCGCGCCTCCACCAGTAATTTCCCCTTGGAATTGTAAAGCTGTATGGTGGGCAGCGCTATATGGGGCGATGATTTAGAGGTGGACAGTTCCCAATTCCAGCTCTTCGGCTTCTTCAGCTGCAGCCGGATGATGTCGTCCAGCAAGCCCTCCGGGGGGTTGCGCAGCGCTTGCTGAGCCGCTATCATCCCGCAAAAGTGCGAGAGTTCATTCGGCGGCGTTTTTGCTGCGCCGGGGCCAACTGCTCGAGCCGTCAATATTGAATTTTCCAGACGCGTGTAGCGCTGCCGAATCCTACTCTACGGCAAGGTCGCAATTATTTCTAGCGGAGAGATCCTGGTCTATGCATAATGTAGTAGCGGGTCTATCAAAACATAAATAACGCGTATATACATATTATAATATTAACTTATTGTAAATACAGTTATTTGCTTTATTTTCTTAATATATTGGAATCAATTTGGCAACCTTCCTGTTTCTTCACACATCAATAAGTAACTATAATTAAGGCAGAAAATATAAGCGTTGGGATATAAGTCATAGCAACTATTTTTTTCTTTTCAAAGGTAAGAGATGGTATCACAAAATGTAAGTCTCGTGGAAGCCGTGTGTGTATCCACAACACAAGATGGCTCTGTAATATTCTGCAATTGCACAGAGAGCAATTCAAAATCAGTTGTCACTGAACCGCTGAACCTTCTTGATGATATTTCATGTCTCTATTTTGCGGACTGACTTTTGAGCTCTGGTTCATATGCCAAGGCCCAAAATTGATTGATAAATATAATTCTTGATCTTGAAAGGAATTGGTTTCCTTCCTGCTAGGTGATAGGTGCCCGCAGCATGTTGCATATCTCATCCACTTGTATCGTTGCACTTCCTGATGCCACTTTCTCTCTCTAAACTATCTATCGCAATCAGGGGATCGATTGCTGCATGTGAGACTCACAGGTCGTCCTGCCCGTTGCTGGCCGGTAGTTACTTCGCTGAAACTCAGCTGTTCACCTCGTGACTGTTCGGCATAAAAAAACTTTTTGTGTCAGTCTCTGGCATTTTTGCGACGGAGAACGACGATTTCAATATACGAACACCTATCCTGCACGCCGGTTGACTGACAACCCTCTGTGCAATTGCATTGTGAATACGCACTATCGTTGCACGGCTTCTCTGAAAGAAAAATTGCCTATGACTTTTATCCCAACTTTCTGTATAAACAAATTTTTAGTAACCCTCTTAAAGTTACAAAGAAAGAAAATCCTACAAATGAGAACAAAATGTAAGACTGAGAAAGCTACATTGCTAAATTATGAAAATGTTATGCAATATTACTTTTACATTTATTTATTTCATTGTAAGATAAAATTTACTAACCAAACAAAGGCTCAAAATTTTGAAATTAATTTGCTAGAATAGATCCGTAGGTGTTTTCTAAATCAGAATTGAACAATTCAGCAGAAACCTACATTTTATTTATATCAAAAGTATTTCACTAGTGAAAAAGTGTGAAAATAAAATAATGATTTTCTCTGTAACTATATCTACAGTTGTCCATTAAATAATTAAATATAGAAATTTACCAATGAAAAATTAATTTGTTACTAGTTTAATTATCAAAAATATCATTGCCTTAACAATTTAATGTAATTTTTTTATAAAATCTTGAGCTTTGGATAAAAAAAAATAATTATTATGTATAAAAAATGTCACATTATCACATAAAATTAACCTTCAAATATAATTATATTTTCCACAGAAAATATTGGTTTAGTTTTTATCAAAGAAACCAATAAAAATGCTAATACCTTGCTTCAAAGTTTTGACATAAAAAGTTAGGTGTACGTTTTGCTAATTCGAATACTTATTTATTTATATACAGCAATTGATTTTGATAACAGCTGCACATTCTATATAAAATTTACAACCAAAATATGTATTTTTTAATTGTGTGATAACAGTTACATAGGTAAAAATTGGTGTTAGATATTAAAATAGAAATTCGCAATTCTGAATGGTACAATCTCAAAAGTAATTTTGAAAAACAACATTTAGTAAACTTGAAGATAAAAAATTACCTCCTGAAAATCACTACAGTAAATCGCAAAATATTAAAGAATGTATATCAACTGAAGAAATTAAAATTAGCGCTATACACGAAGTGCTGCAGCAAAAATTGCCACATTCCTCTAATTTGACTTTTGTAGTATTACAGTTTATCCTCAACGTAATTTGCAAAATTTTTATTTTGTATTTGTAATATCTCAGTTAGCTTCTTCTTTGATTCTAGATGGACTAAGCTAAACTTCGAACCCTAATACTTTCACCAAGAGAGGTTAAAAAAGTGATTTGTGATGCTGAAGGAGAAGAAACAGTGACTTACTGTAGTGTGGTAAGATAGTACAAGTTTGATTCCGGCCACCTTGAAGACCAGCCATGTTCTGGATGACGGAGATTTGCAAACGACTTTCGATGTCGGACCGTCTTGGAGCAATCAAGACTTGACTGAAGGGCTTGAGCTTGACCACAAGATAGTACGGAGTCAACCTGATATTTTCTAACTAAAGAATAATATTGTTTATGTCGGGTAAATACTCTTCTGTAATTGCCACAAGAGACAGACCTACTTTAGAGATATCAACCCTACATAAGAGCAATATTAATCCAACGTTAATCATTTCCATACCTATACCTTTTTCTTTCCATTATCTTCTATATTTCTTATTATTATCTCAACAAAATTAATATTAAATATTTCAGAAGGGAAAACAGCTCCTTAATAGGAACCCTTAGATGCAAATACTAGAATTCTAAAATTGTGAAGTTAAAATATACTGTAAGAGGTCTATTTCAGGTGTATACACTACAAATTATATATAAAAAAAGAAACAACGGGTGCAAAATTCCACAAATTTTGAGAATCAATAGAAAAGACAAGGACAACTTACAACTTGAAACAGAAAAATGGTGTACTTCTCAGAACATAGGTAGCATAGTTTGGGAGTTTGTTATGTTCAAACAAATTAGCAATACAGTGCAATTAATAAACGGATTGTACTATTAGACCTGACACCAAGCCATATATTTTACAGATTTATCTGCCAACAAGTACAACCGACATTTCTACATGATGCACTCTAATGCTGGAGACTTTAATTCAAAATTAGAAGCACAACAAACGGTAAGCATAAAAGCACCGTGAAAAATTGCTACAGATGTGCTGTCATCTACACAACATTACAAAATCACAAACGAATATTTTGGAAATCAAAGAAATTGCATTCTTATATAAACATGATGGAAATTTTTAATATTATTTGATGATAGCATATATTTTGTCAAGTTCAGAGATGATGGCCTAACCTTCAAGAATCAGCGCAACGTAAATCACTCCTTTGTAATTCCACCTGACGCACAGCAAAACTTTGGTTTCAAAGCTTTACATTTTATAAAAAGTCCTAAAGATACATAACCATGGGTTAATCTGTTAGACTGCAAATGTTCTTCGTCATTGCTAACAATTCGGCAAAAAATCAGAGATCCTGAGGATTCTCAAGCTATCGTCTGCAACATTAACCTAGGGTTCAACTTTTTTTTGCATTAACACGCAAAACTCTTCTTTGCATCTTCTGTGTCTTTGCTTAGCTCATACAAATGACAGTCTATTGTCCATTTTGTTCTTATAGCTAGGAATGTTTCTACAGCTTGAAAGAAAAATTCTCTATTTACTAGGTCATGCAGACCGAAGCTTATGAATTTGTAGAGCCAATTTTCGAGGCATCGCATTTTGATTTACGATCTCGTGGATTGTCTGAGCCTGATCAGCAACGCCTCACTAACTTTTAGTAATGCAGAAGAACGATCAAAATTTCAACATTAGGATTATACAATGTTGTCTACTTTTTTTAGTTCAAATTTTAGAAAACAAAGTTTTGTACAACCAGAACAAATGCACAAAATATTTTATTTAGAGTCAAAGCAAATAATCAAATAAAAGATTTTTACACCTTCCTAATAGATGATGACAAAGCTTTTGCAATTTAAGAAGTTTAGGAATATAAAATTCAAAATAGGGATGTCAACACATATGATATAAACATTTAGAAATTTATATAATGGCAACCAAGCAAGGATTCCGATAGGAAAATAATTATCTAAGCCGTACACAATTGCAAGAGGAATGCAGGCAGAGACGAAACTTGTTATCAATTTTATTTAATATCTTCAGAGAATTTATAATAATAAAAAAAATAACTTAAAAACAGGAGAAAAAATAAATATCCGATACTGCTTGCCAAATTAGAGAAAAATTATAAGAATTCATGAGAAAATTTGAAAAAAAAGCAAAACCTACATATAAATACTAATAATAAAGACAAAGGCCACCTAAGAGAATTAAATAATGGGGAATGAAGGGAAAAAATTAAACAAAAATACAAACAGCTAAAAGTTCTATCGCTAAATGAAACAAAATTTGGAAAAATTGGTAGGTAACAATCAACACAAAGAATAATTTATGAAAATTTTAATCAAGCCAGCTCAAGAAGACCTGCAACTTTGAAATATATGTTCGGAGAAGAATGCTGAGTGTAGCATAGACAGAACAAGGACCATAAACAAAATCAAGGGATTACAACGACTATCAAGCGGAAACGAGATGGAAAGTTCTGTAGACAAACCAATCATTCAATCCACCACAAAAAGTGGAATGTAATATAAAGACAGCCAAAGACCACACTTTTCTGGACCCAACAAGAAGAATAAAAAGAAAGAAGAATATTAATTTTACAAAAACCCAAAGTTTTATTAAAAACTAATAGTAATTTCATTTATTTGTGTTGAATATGATTTGATAGACATTCTTACTTACATTAGTAATCGCGATAACAGATCGGTCAGTGACCAGTATCGTTGCATAACACACTATTATAAAGTTGTTAATAGGTAAAACTTCCAAATCACATATAAATATTGGTAGAAACATGTTATCGAAAACCCAGGTGTTCAAATTATGTAAGATGTTTACTTTGGCATCTTATAATTGACAAAATATGTGCTGAAAGTCGATATTAGTAATGACAGTACTCAGTTAATAATAAAAAAAAGTTAGAATTTTAAAAAGTTCCCAAAATGAGTCCTCCGCCTTTTTATGTTAAGCAAAATATTGCACAACTTGAATTCTTTCAGAGATAAGAAACGAATATTTATATCAAATATTTACATGTGGTAAAGCTTGTGTCCACTATTACACTCGCTTATTAATGATGGAGTGGTAAACCAAAGGCGAACGAGCATCCAACCAAGACGCAGAAAAGCTTCTTGTAACCGCATTTTAATAACAGAATTTTTTTAAGATAACTGCAATACTAAAGCCAAATTAGAAGTAAATACACGGGATGACAACAAACCACCCTTTTCACAGTCTTGACTTAAGTCGAACTTTTCAATAATAGCTCATTAGAGACTGTCATTTGCAAAGAGCAATGAAATAAAAAAATTCATACACAACCACCCCAGAACCAACCATTATCTTTTTACGAAAGTGGAAGCAAAAGTTTGCCCGTTGCTAAACCAAATTCGTCTAAGAGCAGAAACGATAGATAGGAAATTGGTCTTGTGCTTCGAAAAATTATAACAAAAGTATCTTTTAAATTTGACTTACTCTTATACATCAGTTAACTATCAATTTTACAAAGACTAAGCTTTTAATGGCTAAAAAACATAATTAAATAAGATTTGTAAAAATATTGTCTCTTCTTTGGCCCACTACGTATTCTCTTTGCAATATAGACTATATGGAAACACGATGAGAAAGTCTAAGTTTGAAGTTAAATAATTTCTAATCTGCTTAAACCCTAAAAGGCAAGAAACAGGAACGTTACTGTAAATATGCGCTGCGTATGCAGTAATCTATTTATAAAATTCTAAACAGTGAAATTTATCTTGGCAAATTCGTAAATATGACGTCGAAACCGCCTGCATCTCTTAATTTGGACGATACCCCAATTTCCCCCGGTACTACATTTGCAGAGGCGACCGAATTTCACCCACTAATCTTGCGCCGCACTACACAGGGTGTTGCGAAATCCACTTAGGCACCAACGATGCGTTACATCACCCTGGATTCCCCACGTCGACGATACGTCGGCTCCCGAGCTATCAATTAATCCACAAATCGCGTACTAATTGCTGCCGCCAATCACACAAGCCCGCGCGGAACCGCGACGCTACTGCACGCATTCGTACAAGTTGTCGCGAACACGGAAAATTCGGCGAGGTATTTCTGTCTGCACGTCGCCCGCGATTTCTCGCTTCGATTTGGGGGCTGCGCGGGCTTTTCACGACGTGTGCACGGCGCTATTTCCGACTTAAACTATCTTAACTTAAATCTCCCACTCTTCGCGAGGCTATAAATAAGCGAAAACGGGATCACTCTGTAGGCCAGGCCGAGCGTCTGGTGCGGCGCGACGCTGGTGCCGCTCCGAAATTTATCGCCGACGACGAACAGAAATAAATAAACAATTAGAAATGTCAAAACAGTACGGCCATCGCAACCCACAGCTGGATAAAGGTAGCTTAAAGGTGTTACTACTATAAAAGAATCATTAAGTCTTACAAAGATATATTTTACATAGCATTACATGTATGTCTAAATAGTAGTCCAGTTTCATTCACACATGTTATAGTGTATCCCTATTGATACCCTTCAAAGTCCATCCAATGTTGTTGTCATTGTTGGTACGTAAACCAGATGTTTAATGTACCCCCAGAGAAAAAAATCGCAAACTATAAGCGCTGGAAGACTAGTCGAACATTACCATATCTAGCACATCGCCAATCCAACGTTAAAGGAGCTACTCATTTAAATAGTTACGTACTTCATCATACCAATGAGGTAGAACTCCATCTTGTTGGAATATGAAGTTGCTGGACTACTCTGTCAATTAAATATTAAACAGGTGTCGTAAAAAACTCATTAACATTTGCTTTGAAGGCAGTTTTATTGCAGAATAGTCGATAATTCGTAATCAATTCTAAAAGTGTCCTTGTAGAATAAACTTAACCAGAATATGTTAAAAAATTTGAAAAAGAAGTGATAAGCCTCACTCCGTGCATACTTTAAAAACTATCAGACTTAATCGCTGTCACATGGTTAAATAGCTATTAAACTTAAGAATGGCAATCAAGAAGGTGTCCACTTCCTTAATAAACAAATACAAATTTTAAAAGATGCAAAAAGCTGTTGGCACGGCACGATCTCCACAAAATTCTACTCAGTGATGAAAAAATATTCAACCGCCATAAGTCATACAAGAACACAGAAATCAAAAATTATAATTAGAGCCCAAAACCCAGAGAAAATTATGGTCCGATGGACCATTTCCTACGATAAGGTAATTTGAAAACGAAAAGCAAAATCGATTACTACATCCAGGTAACTCTTGAGAAGCTTTACTCTCCTCAAAAATAATCATTGAGTTTCTGAATAAAAGTTTATTCTTTTCCATGGGCCCAAAATAGGTCCAAGATTGGTCCTCTGTAAATATCATAGGTTTCATAACGTACTAAAAATGGGCTACTGTAAATCCGAACATAAAATCCCTTGACTACAAGCTATGGCCAGGACTAGAACGTAGGCGTGCTCAACGCCATACAGAAATTTGATTGTATTAAAAATACCTGATAACAACAAAACAGGTACTAAGTTACACAATACCAGAAAAAAGTTGGATGAAGGACAATACAGAAAAAACTTGGACAATATGGTATAATAACATGGAACGAAGCGAAGAGACTAGCAAGGGACAGAAAGGCATAGAAAGAACTGGTGGAACAGTTAACGAATTTTAAATTTTCGTGCTCATAGTCGAACTGATTAGAAACACATCTATGGGATTGTCTTTAATACACTGTAGATATTGGCACGTTACAGTTGTGTTAGGTAAGTATTCTTAATTTTACATTAAGTTCTACTAAACAAAAATTTGGTGATATCTCTTCGGCAGACAATACATCGAGAGCTATTGGTCTAACAAATTTTAAAGCAACAAATTGACCAAACAGTTTGAGAAAACCCCGTTCTCTTTGCTCCAACCAAGTAAACCTCAGACTTTTACACAAAACAGGTATAATACGAGACTAAAGAAAATAAGTCATGGCAATTCATAGAGTGGTATCATACCTATATTCATCCTTTAATGATAATTTAATAAGCGTGAATGTAAAACATGCGAGCTTATGCGTTGTTGGCAGAAACTCATAGCCCATATTGATGACTATCTAAAAATGGCATTACATGCCTAAACCATCCAACATTATCATTGGTTCTTGACAAATTTGAATATAATATTCTCTGAATTCGAGCAAACATTATCACACATACATACCACCTAAAACTTTTTTGTAGTTCATTTAGATCTTTGTTAAATTCACTTTTATGCTCTTCCCTTATACGAAATAAATGTTAGAACATGCTCTCTAACAATAATTTTGCATATGATGAGTACCTGTTGCCGTAACTTTCGCAATTCAGAAGAGAGTTGCTTCAAACTTTACATCCGTTTCCCTTAAAGTTTGTTTTATGAAGGACTGTCAATGCGACTGCAGTTTATTAAAATTTTACAATATTATCGTTATTTTTAGCGAACCATTTTTAAACATGATCTGTATAGTAAAGAAGGTCTCTGATTTCTACAGGCTTTTTTCTTAAAATTGACATTTACTTCTAAAAAAGGTTACATCATTAAATAACTCTAAATTATCCTACTTTGACCTACATTTCTAATAGCCTATCACATCCTGTTTGTCGTGTTCTATTATGAAAAAAAAATTTATCATAGCTCTGCCGTATTTTTATCTAATTTTTGTTTAATTTTCCTAGTAAATGCATAAATGTTCTTTCTGGAAAGTTGTTGTTGCCTAGCATGCGATGCTAAAATAAGATTATTAATGAACAGTTATATAGGACATCTGCTTTTTCGAGAATTTTTTGTAGAGCCTCATTTTAGCAAATACATACTCGTTATACCGATTTATTTAGTTGCCCACAAAACTTTTTGAACGTTGAATATGTTTAGTAGTCACAATAATAGTTCTATCAAATACATGCACATAAAGCAACTTCAGGTCTAGAGTTATACTTTGTATTCGCGTCAAGACTGATCTAACTCCACATACAATCTGACGTATAGCGGCAATATAAGTACAAAGCAGCTGCAGAGTTGCTGACGGTTGAACAATTGACTCTTTTTCGTTTTCAAAGACGAAAAGGTAGGAAAACGAAACACTTTAACATTATAGACCTTGTATAACAAAATACCAAAAAGTTCTTACCTTGAATAAAGAAACAGGAAGTAGTAATGGTACCTGAAAAAGAATACTTTAAATTAAAAAAATACAAACTTTCAAAAATCTAGAGTAATAATTAGTATAAAGCATCTAAGTATTAGCTAATATTTTAAGATAATAATTCCGAAAGGCCTTAAGAATGGATTTAAGAAGACAAAAAAAGTTACTTTAACTTAAATACAAAAAATTGTACTTTTTCTGTCTCGTTTGACGAGAAATATATGTTAAAATTAATCAAGATATATAATCACATTTTTATAATTTTCCGTCCATATAAAATAATAACACTTAAAGGAAATCAGATATTAATATGTTTCCTTATAGATTTTTAGAAAATGGTTCAATAGAAAGTTGAAGACAAAATAGAAAATCTGTCAATATATTGACAAGCTGTAGATACGCATAATATATATTTGATATTAAAAAATACTAAAAGATATGTATTAAAGCAGAAAACCTCGAACTATAACATACAAATAAAAAAGTAAAAGGATTGGATACAATAGAACACATACCTATAACGGACAGGGAGGAGAGAGACGAAAGCAAATTTATTAATAGTGAAACAGATAAATTTCGAAATTAACTCGACTTAATTATCAGAATCAGATAAAAACAGTCTAATTCAATTACAAACAAGATTAAAATTTTGAAAAGCAAAAATAAGCAAAAACAAACTAACAATAGTGAATAGTAAAGAATAAAACAAAGAAAACGACCAAAACCTGTAATTTGAAAATGCAATAAAATTAAAAAGGAACTCATGAGTAATAATATGCATATAATTCAAAAATAAAACTACAATGCAAAAGATAAATTTAACTGACTCTTTTCGAACGTGGCAACGGACAATAATAAAACGTATAAAGTTGAACTAGAACAAAAGAGACCTAATAACAATTTCAAAAATGCGCCAACGGGTGATAACATAAAATAATAAATAAAATTAACCAAGGAAGTAGAATAAACTAAAATAACATACAAATACAAAGACAAAAATAAAATTTTGGAAAAACAATATCTGGAGAGGCAGGCGTGTAAATAGCCGCTCTCGTGATGCGGTGTGGAAACGTAGTACGGCCCGTATTGGAACGTCAGCCGATAAGGCCAAAATCGTCCCTTAAACGGCCGTCGCGAAAGCGGATAGGGGCGGCTACCGATATCAACCAACGAGTATTGCCAAATCGCTCACCTGAATTGGCTTCTGCTTCGTAGGCGATGGTTCCACGGTGGCCACCTTGCCGCGCTGCGGATCTGGTATTTGCGGGATGATAAGCACGACCAAATTGGCCGCGCTGCGGACTGCTTCTTGCGGGTTGTTAAGCACGACCAAATTGGCCGCCCTGCGGACTGCTTCTTGCGGGTTGTTAAGCACGACCGAATTGGCCGAGCTGCGATGCGTTAATGTTTGTGGGGTGCTAAGCACGACCGAATTGGCCGCGCTGCGGAGCGTGTATATGTCGGCTGAGCAAAAGCCCATATGCCGTTTTGTGTGCGATGGCAAAACGTAGCAGATATCAAAGGCCCGCATACCGCCGCGATATAAAGCGGTTCAAGGGCGAAAAGGCCGCCACACCAATACCAAAACGCAATCACTACAGGTTAGCAGCAATATTAATAATGGAAAAGTAATTTTAGTAAATTACAATAATAAAGAGTACTAGAAAGGAAAACCCTTTGAAAAAGTCTTAGGGGAAATAAAAGAAAATAATTATAAACAAATATATTAGAAATGTTATAAAAATTGAAAATTGATGCAACCAAGAAATTAGATAAAACAAAAAACATAAAAACAAGAAAAACTGGAAATATCGGAATGGTAGAACATAAAAGTAAAAAATACCAAAAAAAATAAATGGAAGAAATATCTTACTATAAGAGAAGAGAAAAACGAAACTATCAATAAAAATACAAAAACAAAAAAATTCATATTGGAAGTGGACAAAGAAATCGTATGTGAAAAATCAGAATCAATACTTTCAAGAAATATTGACCAACAGAGCATTACAAAAAGTAAATTAATCTATGAATAATACAACAGATAGAATAAGTAATATTGGAAACAGAAAAGATTGAGAGGGTAACTAAAAGCCTAAAGATAAGAAAATGGCCAGAGGTTGACAATGTCATCTCGAAAAAAGTAAAATATTTAAGCAAGGAAAAACAAATATAAGGATGATCCTAAATGCAATGGTTAGGAACAACATTGAGCAATGTACTAGAAAAAACTTTATTCAAACGTTCAAGAATAGGAATTGGTAGAATTATTGTCCAAATTATAAACGAAGTCGAACAGAAACACAAGATTTAGTATAAGCAGTAAGAAAACTAGGGTGAAATAACACTAAACTATAATAAAGAATTACATATATATTTCACCGACTTAGAGAAAATGCGAAGAAATATGACGTAGCCTAAAGAAAAGAGAAGTAAATCAAAAATAATTAGAGCAGAGAAGAACTTTTATAAAAATGGTAATTATTTAGTTAGAATAAGACATACAAATTGCAAAAAATTTAAAGCAATAAAAGTAGAAAGATAAACTTATTATTATTATCACGGAGGTTCGGCAATAATTATTAAATAAAAAATTAGACATTATAAGCGAATTAAGTACTAATTAAACAACATACAAGCCATTAATATTGCTATAGACGACGGTACCGGAGAAATCACCGTATTAGCAATTTACTGTCCGCCAAAAAATAAGAACAAAGGAGCTGACTTCACCGATTTCTATAAAACATTAAAAGATAGATTTACCGTTGGATGTGATAATGATAATGATAATGATAAGCATTCAGTATGGGGCTCGAGAACTACCACAACCAAAGGACGGGAACTTCTAAAAATTATTCAGTACAATAACCTATTTTACCTAACAACAGAACAACCTTCCACGTTGGCCGTCTGACCCCAATAGAATACCAGACTTGCTGGATTGCTGTGTCGCAAAAAGCCTAGATAAAAAAACACTAGTTGAATCCTGCCTAGAACTTAGCTCCAGTACTAGTGACCATATTAACACATGTAATTGGCAAATAAAAAAAAAAAAGTTGTATATTAGCAGAACTAACTGAAATCACTTCAGAGAAAATCTAGATCAAATAATAACCTTAGGTATATCATTAAAAACTGAACTTGAGATAGAGGACGCAATAAAATATTTAATCAAAGCTATAGAAACTACAGCATGGCAAGCAACACCAGACATCAATAATACACATATTATAGGAACACTTTCCGCAATTTTCAAAGAGAAACTAATTGATAAAAGAAAAGCTAGGAAAAGATGGCAACTGACAAAAGCTCCAACATGTAAACAAAGATACAACAAATTAGCTAAAAAACTTAAAAACACACTTCATAAAATAAAAAATAAAGGATTAACCCCAGCTGAACTCACTGACTACTCCCTTTGGAAGGCTACTCGCAAAGTAAAACATCCACAACAGCAAGTACCACCAATCAGAAAACGAGACCGTACTTGTGCTAGGACAAATCAGCAAAAAGCTGCAATGTTTGCAGTACCGGATTACAATATACCAACCAAATCCATCTCTGCAATCAACAACTGGTACAGTTTTGTAAAGAAATACAATTTTCTATTATGAATACTTATTTTGAATTACCAAGCAGAAGATTATATACATGGAAATCCCCCGCTGATAGAAATGGCAACATTGTATGAAATCAGATTGATTACATAATGATAAACAAACGATTCCGCAATTCGATTACATCGGTTAAAACATATCCTGGCGCAGATGTTCCATCTGACCACAATCTCTTGCTAGCTGTATTCAGGTTACGATTAAAGAAAGCAACGATAAGTGGTACGAGACAAACAAGAATAGATGTACAGAAACTGAAAAGAGAGAATGTACGGCAGGAAGTAAAACAACAGCTAAATCAAAATTCTCTGAAATCAATATAAGTACGGGCAACGATATAGAACAAAAATGGGAAACAATTAAAGAAACGCTAAACGTCGTTGCAAAGAATAAGCTAGCAAAGAACCCAAGAAAGAAAAACAATGATTGGATGACGGACGAAATACTAGATCTTATGGAAGAAAGGCGCAGATATAGAAATAAAAGTGAACTAAATTATAAGCGAATACACAATATTATTAGACAAAAAATCAAGGAAGCGAAGTAAGCCTGGTTAGGAAGCAAATGTGCAGAAATTGAAACCTTAGAGGAAAACATGATACACTAAACCTACATAAAAGATCAAGGAAACTGCAGGAATAGTAAGAACAAAATCCAATGGAATAGTCACAGACAAAGATAATAAAGCAATATTCGACAAAGAGAAAATACTAGAAAGATGGAAAGAGTACATAGAAGAATCATTTTCGGATGAACATAGAGATGACGCTGACGTAATAGTTGGCACATTAGGACCAACTATAACTAGACAAGAGTTGTTGAAAGCCATCAAGAGAATAAAAAACAACAAGTCAGCAGGACCAGATGAAACCCATGGAGAACTTCTAAAGTTATTGGAAGAAGAACACACGCAGGCCGTATTAGATTTGTTCAATAGAATATGAAACAGGAAACATGCCCAATGACTGGTTACTCTTACGTTCATCCCATTACCAAAAGCCAGGGGCCAAGAAATGTGAAGATCATCGCACAATTAGTCTAATGAGCCATATACTAAAGGTTTTTCTACACATCATCCACCAACGTGTATACAGCAAGTTAGAACAAAATATCGGCGAATCGCAATTTGGTTTCAGAGATGGCCTTGGAACAAGGAAGCCTTATTCTCGATACAAGTGCTAATACAAAGAGCGCGTGATGTCAACTACGATATATTTGCATGTTTTATTGATTTTGAAAGAGCGTTTGACCGCGTAAAACACGAGCAATTAATACAAACATTAAAATCAGCAGGAATAGATAACAGTGATACCAGAATCATTGCCAACTTGTACTGGCAACAAGAGCCACAATCCGTATAGGGGACAGAACATCAGAAGAATTTCACATCCGCAAAGGTGTTCGACAAGGATGCGTATTGTCCCCGATGTTATTTAACGCCTACTCTGAAAACCTCTTCAAAGAAGCCCTAGAGGGTGCAGAAGATGGAATCAAAATAAACGGAGAGATAGTCAACAACATTAGATATGCGGACGACACGGTTCTGCTGGCCAACACTTCAGAAGGATTGCAAAGATTAATAGACCGCGTAACAAAACTAGTAAAAATTACGGTATGCGGCTTAACATAAGTAAAACAAAAGTGATGATCGTGAGTAAAAATGCCAACATAAACGTGAATTTCCACATAAATCAATCCCTTTACAAAAGTACAGGCGTTTAATTACTTGGAATGTACGTTAAACGAGAGATGGGACCATACTCAGGAAATAAAAGTTCGAATCGAAAAGGCGCAGGTGCATTTAACCGCCTAAAAAGTACTTTGTAATTTTAGTTTAAATTTGCAACTTCGTACTCAAATACTTAGATGTTATGTTTCTCAATTCTTTTATATGGGACAGAAGCATGGACTCTCACAGAAGCTGCAAACAAACGATTGGGAGCTTTTGAGCTATGGTGCTATCGCCGTATGCTCAGAATTTCATGGGTACATCATGTAACAAATGAAACAGTCCTTCAGCGCATGAACAAGGACAGAGAGATCCTTAATGCTATTAAGAAAAGGAAACTAGCATACTTTGGTCACGTCATTCGAAATGATAAATATCGTCTTTTGCAGTTGATTATGCAAGCAAAATAGAAAGCAAACGAGGTCCTGGTAGACGAAGAATCTCATGGCTTCACAACCTTAGGCAGTGGACAGGAATGACATCGGTCGCCCTGTTCCGAACAGCGATAAACAAGACTAGATGGGCCAGACTGATCGCCAACGTCCAATGAGGATACGGCACAAGCAGAAGAAGAATCAACAACTGAAGAAAAAATCAACAAACTTCTAGAAATTTCATGTCAGATGGCTGTGCCGCTGAAGAAAACTAACCAGTTAGAGGTAGAAAGAATGATACATGACATTTATCCACCAAAGGCACAGGGATATGATCTCATTACTAGAAAAGTTCTTAGGGAATTGTCTAAAAAAGTCTACCAAGCTCTAAGTTATATCTACAATGCGATAAATGTGACTAGACTACTTTCCTTTATATTGGGAAGTGGCTGATATTGTCATATTAAAACCCAAAAAAACTCAAATGATGTTATTTTATATCGGCCTATCAGCCTACAGCCAATTCTCTCCAAAGTCCAATAACACCAATAATCCATGAACACCTGCTCATACCTAATCATCAATTCGGATTCCGAAAAGGTCACGGAACCACAGAGTAAATACACCGTTTGATAAAGTAAATCATCTGGAACTTAGAAAATAAATGTCATTGTTTAGCAGTAAGTGTGGATATATGTCAAGCCTTTAGTAAAGTTAAGGGTTAAGTACCAAGAACACACTGAGCTGTTTCCAATCTTATCAGTAGTACGCTAGGGAAGTATTCTTGGGTCGATGCTTTATTCAATATACATTAGATTTATCAGAAACCATTGAAATAACCATAGCTACTTACGCCGACGGCACAATAATTCCAGCATCACACAATTGTCGCCTCCAGAAACCTTTAAATATACCTAAACCAATAGAAAGTATGGCTGAAGATTAAAAGCCAACGAAACCAAATTCGCACATATTACTTTGGCACTTAAGTACGGAAACTACTCCTCAGTTTTTCTGAGACGTAATTAAGTACTTAAAACTCCATCTAAATAGAAGAATGACATGGCGCACTCACATTTTTACTGAAAGAAAATAATCAGGAATGAAATATAATCAAATGTACTGGTTACTTGATCGGAATTCTGTACTGTCTATTGACAATGAACTTCTACTATACAAATCCATATTAACCTATCTGGACATTTGGAACACTATGCTGGCGCATTGAAAGCAATCAGAGATACCAAATTAAAATACTCAGGACAATTGTCAACGCGCCATGGTACGTACCAAATAATATATTGCATACTGACTTATGTATGCCCACAGTAGAGCAATAAATTGTAAAAATTAGCTCCAAATACAAGGACAAGATATTGGGACACCTTAACCAAATGCCAACCACACCTTTCGTTGATGAAGACGTGCCAAGAAGATTAAAAAGGTTTAAACCAGCAGATCTTATAAAACGCTTTATTTAAATGAATATTCAGTTTACTCTTTTGTCGTATTCTTAATAGAACTGTAGAGCATACTTACTGGAGCATTACTCCACCTGACATATGATTTTATAAGTTTTATAGTCCGTAACAGCCGATTGATTGTACCTAAATAAGGAGTCATGAAAAAGGTGTTCCATTAAAGAGAAACATTAACAATTCAAAAATCTAGAAAAAGCGGCAATGTATTTGTTTTAGTTACGTAATAAAAAACATATTTTGTTAGTACCTTAATCATATTCCTTATAAGTTTACGAAAAAAAATAAAACACTGAAATCCTATTACTGTTGCTTTATAGGCTTAATATGGCAAATGGCAAGTAATGCTAAAACTGCTGCGCGTGAAGCACTTTTAAGGGCGTTTTTATAAAATTGACAGATGTGGCGCTAGTGTAAAAAACGAATTTACAAGATGTCAATTTTAGCCTTTTATGAGCTCCATCTGTATATATATATCATATAAAACGACAGGCTTCAATAAAACTGCATAAAAGCGAGGCTTTTAGGAACCGTCGCAAAAAATATAATTTATTATAGGCTCTCAATAACGGCAACAGCAAGATACATTAAATGTAATGTGGGCAGTTTACAGTATAATTGCAGGTAAGAGTCACGATAAAAATTTAAAAATTATCTCAATACTTATGATTTTTTACAACTGTTCCCCCCTGTGTTACTACCATGATGAATTTTCTGCAATTTTTCATCGAAGTAGACTTTTTTAATTTATTACCAAATCAAGTATTTACTAAGGTAGTGTCTCCAGAGTGTGGGGCCAATTTAAAGTATTCTTCGTGCTCTTTAGACTCTCAAACGGCAGGAGCGCGTGTTTTCATGGTGATCTGACATTTAAGTGTCCATAAAATGAGCAGGTTGTATTTTATTGATAATAAACAATGAAAGCAACAGCAAATGTATGTGACAAATAATACAAGCACTTTAGAACGTAACGGGGTGAGGCGGAAAGTACTGACACATTTTTAACGATCCAACTTTATTATCGCACGCTCCTGGAACCAAAACGACAAGGAGATTTCTGTTTAGTTTAATAGACACCGTTATGACTGCCATAATCTATGGCGAAAACACTACATTACTTTGTATAATACTGTATATAAGATGAACTGCAAGGGCTTTAATTAGCTTTTTTAATATATATATATATATATATATATATATATACTATTAGAATAAAATTTTTCCGTATAAAAGTACATTAAAATAAAGTGTTCTACATTTTTCTATTATTATTTTTCTATTATTATTATTTTCAATTTTCCACAGTCTCTTTTGTGATCAATGTTATACTGTTCTTATTATACGTTTCTATAGTAATTTCCTTCGCAGTTTTTCATTCGTTTTTTTACTCACTTCCCCTATACCTCTTGAAATTCTAGGATTAGATCCCACTTTTCCCTTATGTACCATTCTTTTTCCACTCCTACTAGATGGTTTAATTCATCAATTGAAATGATGATCGAAATCTGTATTTTCATCTCTGTTATGTCTCTTACCATGTTGGCTTTATTTTCTGTTGTAACCACATGGTCAATTTGGTTACTTCTCCGCGTTTCCTTATATTTAATTTTATGTTTAAACTTTGTTGTTTTTTCTCATGATTTAGATTTTATTCTTATCATCGCTTTCTTATTAAGGTATCAAAAGTCTTTTTTATCTTTTTTATTTGCTTTTTTGTTTCATGCGAGCCACTGACAATTCTTTAGCATTATTATATCGTCGATTTCGTTGCTCCTACTAAGAGAAGAATTCGAAAGAACAGAATCCCTAGAAAACCCACGGAAGACTTAAAAAAAGCTTGGATTTGCTGTATCAATAAAAGAATTCATTTGACCAAATCAGTAGACAAAAGTAGTGTTAACATTGTACCAGCAGCATATGACTGTCTCTGAACTGCTACCAACGGGATTTGATCAGTTTATTAAGTAGGACTTGATTAGCCGAGTAATTCTCTTTCCTAAAATTATAGGCGTATGGTCAAAATGATGTCAATGTAATATTTCGAAATTAAAAAGATATATTCTGATACTTAACTGCGTTTATAAGTAAAGTCATAGAATGATCCTAAAATGAAAATAAACTAATTAAATGCCCTAAGCTCGATTAAAAAATATTGACACAAGCATTCAGAATTTCGTCATTGAGTTGAATAAATACAAGCTCTCTCTTGACCAATTTTGTAGTTTTGTTGTCAACATCAAATCAACCTACAACCCCCAGCTCTCGCAACAATTTGGATAGAATGGATTTAAAAAATAGCCCAATTTTTCTAATGCTACGTGTAGGACTGAGAATGAAACTGCGCGAACCAGGTTTGCTATGACATGCCATAATAACGAAATCTAGCCCAATCGACCATTTCTGCTGGTGCTAGATCGGCATCCACGGATATTGAGTAATAAGTTAAGCCCAGGTTCGTTTCCAACTATCATCATGGGCGTACAGATCGGCCATTATTTCTTTGACTGTCGTCATCTTTCTGAAGGTCTAGTGTATTGTACTCACATTGACATAACTGGAAAACCGATAAAGAGTCATCTTAAAATAGAATTTTAAATGCCCCCATATATGCTCAACAACCACACTAAATAGAACAGAATGTTGCAGTCAATGATGGAGAAAAAACGGATTTCATTATCCGTTATGACCGAAAAAAGCTATCAATTAGAACAATAAATCAGTAATCGTTCAAAACCCTTCTACAACATCTATCCAATTTTTGTCTGTCTTGTGACTCACTAGATGATTTACATTTTCTTCCGTGGCATAACATTCGAGAAACTAGACGAAATATACGACATTCAAAAATAAATCTCTTTGCAATACCGCTAGTTGGATTCGAGATGTTTTGTTTGTGGAAGAGAATTATAATGTAAAAAAATTAATTGATATGACGTTACTCTACATGACTTTTTGATAATGACAAATAATATATAGTTATCAAAATGCATAACACTTCTTTATCTTGAAACTAGAAATTCTAGAGGCGATCATTTGCGACCTTTAAGGTCCAGAATTGCTTAAGACTTTTTATTTTACTGATTGTCAAATTCTGTGACTGCTTTAGTTCATATAGAGCAATGAATTTTCTGTTGACAAAAACATCATATCGGCGAAAATTATCATCAATAGCAACTGCTTCGACTGACCAATACTCGTGGCAAACAAACAATGTTTTATCACTAGTTTACTCTAATTGTTCTAAACTTTTGACAAAGCAGGAATAAATTGTCGAACCTGTCATTAGGAAAATAAAAACAAATTAAAAATTTTTTGGTGTAGTATAACAAAAGATTATGGCTGACTATAGAATTATTTGTATATTGCACAACATGGTATCACCAAGCACAGGAAACAACGCTTCTAGAAGATTAACTATTTGGCTAACTTTGTGCATTCCAAACATCCCATTCAATATGGTACAAGTGTTCTAATATTTAAATGCAAGATAAGTTAATTATCTCCAATTTTACAGTGCATCGCCTCGTTGCCCTCTTTGATAGTACTACACTATCGCTAACAAAATCGATAATTTTAAATTTATGATTGCTAAAAGCGCGTCTGTTGCAGATGAGAACTTTGCGAAATACAATATCGATTGGAAATAGAGTTAAAGTCGACATTCGTCATCTGTCAAGTTGAACATCACTGAACTTAGATTGGATGCTTTCGTAGAGAGGTTTCAAACCTGACAGGCTAACCACTAAACCTGTTAGCATATTTTCATGATTATTTGATACTTGTCGTATGTCTGACATCAGCAAACCATTCCAACTCCAGTCGGGAAGAAGAAGACTATTAAATGTATAGAAAACAATAAAATGTTCTTAAAATACCAAACAGAAAACGGGACACTGCAGCCTAAACGGTTGCTTGAAAATGTGAAATCTTCGGGAAGCTCAATACAACCCTAAAGGATATAACGCCGTTAAAACCAAACAGAACCCTTACCTTACTGAAGATGTGAAATTAATGTGGGTATAGTAAGGGGTACACTACAGTCCTTAGGACACAGTACGATACGCCCACATTAATCTATCTATCCGTAGTAAGAGAATCTAGTTTTGATCACATTGAAAATATGTGTTTCATCTTTTTTAGGCCTTTCATAACTCTTAATATCTATTTGTAGTCAAATGAAAATGTACGTTATCAAGTATACCAATTTTAAATAATTTTAAAATTTATATATATTTTTTTAAATTGAGGATGGTATATGGATCTCCCATGACGTAATCTTGGCTGCAGGCCATTTTATTTTGCAAACACCCGCCTTAAACACAAATTGCGATGAGTAATACTTTCATGACACTAATAGATTAAGGGCGACATCGACGTATATCAAGCTTATGATGGCCGCAATGTACACCTTTTACGGCAGCGTTATTTCAACTCGCCGACATAAAGGCGGCCGCGGAAAATTCGCCTCTTCCATTTACCTGGCTGGCGCGAAGCAAATTATTCAGGCAAGTGCCCTGGATGTTATTTCGGTAAGTAGTTCAAGGTCGAGGGTATTTGGCTGCTTATGTAATTAAAATTTGTGGCGCTGTACCTTCTGTGCGCTGCGGTTAACGAGAAGATACTCAAACATCGTTAACGTAATTGGATGGATGCTGCGTATTAGCATTTGTAGCCAATCGGAACGGGGCGAAAGCACCAAGAGCATGCATCGGCTTGTTAGTCTAGAGTGGGCCCTAGAGCCTTCAAAAATAAAAACAATAAGAACAGAAGTTTGGAGAAAGCGAAAACATTTATATTCAATAGTTAAATATTGATTTTTTTATTTATTCAGCTTGTAGTTAAATTTTTTGATAATTGTTATGATTCCATTATTAGTAACATCAAAATTTAGAACTAGCTTTTCCTAGGCTTTAGCTTTGCGAGTAATTTTATTTACATAGTATAAGGTTCAATAACACAATGGATACACCAACTTTTTATGTGGTAGTGAGACATAGGCCCTTAAAACCAAAGCCAAAAGCAAAATACAGACCATATTAGAAACCATACCACGAATAAATAAATACTCGAGAAATACTAAATATTGAATGTGCCCAAACTGATAATGAAGGTAGACTAGTAGAACAAAAACAGTACCGATTGAAGAGGACATCGAAAGTATTCAAAAACATTACCAAGAAACGCTAACAACATCATTGAGAATACATCAAAAGAACTCAAAAAAACATCTCTTCACTGTATCGTCAGAACTTTTCGCTTACAAAATTCAAATTCATCAGCTGTTGAGTGATAGAACAATTAAAATTCAATATCAATTTGTCATTACTTTGACACAAATTGAAACAAATTGATTATAGAAAGACATAGTTCTTAAATAAGTATCTCTATAAGTTGTAAAAATTTGTACACACTCATAATTACGTATATAGGAAATTGAAACTCATAGCAATGCGCTATACTCGAAGCAGTTTATACTTTGGCATGCTATCAATTACTTTGTTGGACCGTACTTTCTGATCGACACAATCACCGGTCAAATACTTATAATAATAATTCGAAATTCAACGAAGCCTAGATTTTGCTTTATAAAAGATGGCGTCAGATTCGATTGGATTGAAAAATATATGGATGACATTTAAGAGTCTTTGACTTAAATAATATAGTACGCAATGGCAAAAGCAGCAGCAGACATTGAATGCCAAATTTGATTTTAATTATTCATTATGGGGTCTAACCAAAAATATTGTGTATAACCCTAGTTAAGAGATTAATTGAGACACTGAATTCGATTTCTAAATCACTTTTTGAGCGGATCGGCTATGGGCTCCAAGAATGAGGGGCGAAAATTTGAGAATATTTTTATTCAGTCGAATTTTTTGCCAATATGAACGATTTAGCAGCTATTGCAGTTTTTAATACATTTTTGAATGACAGAGAATTTTTGGAATACCCTCTATGAATACCTTCCCTTTTCCTACAGTTAGAAAAGTTCCTATTTTCTATCCACAATATTCGGAGACAAAATTAAGGTATCCGACACAAAATCAACCGGCCTCTACAAGCCAGGCGGGGGACAAAGAACAAATACAACATGGAAACACGAGGAAACCACCGCCAATAATAATAGAAAACATGACGAATTATCCGAATATGCTTAATACATTCGCAAAAGCAAAAATCCCAGCAGACTGCTACCAAAGCAAGCTACTCAATAACAATAAGGTCAAAATTAATGCAACCAGACCATAAGTGTATCGTGGAAACACTGCACTCTTGAATAATACGGAAGTGTAGTGGCACTCATTCGAAGATAAACAAACATGAGATATAAAAGTTATGATTAAGGACTTGCATCACACTATAGATCCGATTGGCATTATCGCTCACCTAAATCAAAAGAGATTGAAAGCAAAAAATGCAACAAATAAACAAAACTGGTTTAGTGCAAAACAAAAACAAGAATGAAGAAAAGAAAGACTACAGGAAGTGGTCCCGTTAGATATGTTCATTGTGTCATTCAACAGAGAAACAGATATTAACAAAATATATAGCATCAAAACGCTTATGAACTCTAAAGTAAGAATAGAACCACCACGAAAAAATAAAATAATACCACAATGCAAACGCTGTCAAGAGTATGGCCACACCCAAACCTTCTGTCACAAAACGCCAAGGTGCGTAAAATACAGCAAGCAACATCCTACAAAAGAATGCAGCAAACCCCATCAAGCAGAACCAAAATGCGCGCATTGCGGAAAAAACTATCCCGCGAACTACCACGGTTGCGAGGTCTACAAGGATCTTCTGAAATTCAGAAACAACTCTGACAAGAAGCAAAATCTGAGTCAAACACGTCAGAAAGAAAACGACAAAACCAGTTCCTTACAGCCAAATCAACAACCTCAAAACCAACTAGGCCGACGTAGTCAGGTGGCTAAGGGAAAATAACAAAACCCAATCGAAACGATGTTTCAGCAAATACTACAGCAAACTCGATAAACTCGAAGCTAATATTGTTAATGGCTAATTCCCTACGCATAATGAATGGAATGCAAATGGACTGCTGCAACACAAAGATGCACTGCAAACAATCCTAAGTATAGAAAACATAGACATTTGCCTGATATCGGAAACCCACTTTCAAGTGAATCAATCCCACATTAAGTTTCTAAACTACGATATACCACACTGCTCATTCGGCTAATACAGCTCGTGGCGGAATTGCTATTATAATTAGAGAAAACATAAATCACTATGAAGAAGAAAAGTGCACGACTCACGATATTCAAGCAACAACTGTGACAATAGAGACTACCAAACAATCACTAACGGTAAGTGCAATATACTGTCCACCGCGACACAATATCTACGCAGATCGGTATTTAGAATTCTTCCGAAAATTAAACGGTCGCTTCATCATTGGAGGCGACTTCAATGCGAAGCACGCCCACTGGGGATCCAGGCTTATCACGTCAAAAGGGCGAGAGCTATATCAAGCTGCTATAGAATACGGATGTGAATTCGTGTCTACGGGAAAGCCCACATACTGGTCAACTAACCAAAACAAGATACCAGACTTGAACGACTTCTTTGTCAGCAAAAACGTCGTGATGTGAACTCCGACCACTCGCCTATTCTACTAACAATCAGTGAACTTATCATAACAAAACACCAAAACCCTATCCTAATAAACAAACACACGGACTGGGACTATTTCAATCTGACGTTAGAGAACACTATTAACCTCAATGTCCCACTTAAAACAATTGACCAACTTGAAAATGAAGTGTACAACTTTACCACAGCCATCCAGCAAGCAGCTTGGAAAAATACACCAGTTATTAAAAGAAAGCTCAAGGGATTGAACTATCCAAAAAATATGATTACCGAAAAACGTAGCCTAAGACGGCGCTGGCACGAAATCCGAGCACCGCAAGATAAAACAAATTTGAATAGATTGACAGGACAACTAACTCAAGAAATAAGAACGTTAAAAAACGCCACAATTAACAAATTCCTAACAGGCCTGACAGCAGAAACAGTACAGAATACTCTTTGTGAAAACCACAAAGACTAAGTCCATTTCACAAGTACCTCCTATTAGAAAAGCCAATGGACAATGGGCTCGTAATGATAGTAATAAAGCCATTACGTTCGCGGACCACCTTGAAAGAAGGTTTCTTCCAAATATGGGAACAGACAACTTACCTGAATTGACTTCAAATGAGTACAATGACACAATTCCACTGGCCAAACCGAAAGAAGTTGATGAAAAAATTCGAACAAACCTTAATCCGAAGAAAGCACCTGGCTTTGACCTGATAACTGGAGCCATACTTAAGAAACTTTAAAGGAAAGCTCTAGTTAAATTAACTACATTAATTAATACTTCTATTCGGTTAAAACATGTTCCAGTATGCTACCAAAACCTGGTAAAAACCACAACGAATTAGAATCATATCGGCCAATTGCACTGTTAGCGATTATGTCAAAATTGTTCGAAAAGCTAATACTGAAACGTCTCAAACCTACAATCGAAAAACATCAACTTATCCCAACACATCAGTTTGGCTTTCGTAGTAAACATTTAACCATCGACCAGATCCACAGAATAACTGATGTAATAGAAAAATCACTTGAAGACAAAAAAGTATGCTCCGCAATATTTATAGACATTGCACAAGCCTTCGATCGGGTATAGCATATCGGCCTGCTACACAAACTAAAATCAACTCTCCTCTATTCATATTATAAACTTATTAAATCTTACTTAAGCGAACGAAAATTCCGCATTAAACACGAAGGTGCGTACTCAGAACTAAGAGAAATTCCAGCCGGTGTACCCCAAGGAAGTGTCTTGGGTCCAATGCTGTATTTGTCGTACATCAATGACATGCCAAAAACGACGAACTGCACGATTGCTACATTTGCAGACGACACAGCAGTGATGGCAACGGGCAATTCAATCGAAGACTCAACAAGGGAACTGCAACAAACAGCAGACGTTATTGCCACCTTGACATATAAGTGGCGCATTAAGCTCAATGAAACCAAATCAACACATATCAACTTCACCGATAAAAAGATTAATTAGTTACCAATCTTTCTCAATGGCGTAGGGCCACAGCCGGTTAATACAGCAAAGTACCTTAGGATGACCCTTGATGTCAAGCTCCGATGGAAACCACACATCAAAAAAAAAAACAAAAAAAACAAAACAAGAGGAACTACAAATTAAATTTCAAAAAATATACTGGTTACTCGGACGACGATCCGAACTGTCAATGTACAACAAGCTGCTCTTATATAAACAAGTGCTGCGACCAGTGTGGGCATATGGATCCCAATTATGGGGATGTGCGAAAAAATGCAACACTGATGTGATACAGCGGTACCAGAACAAAGTGCTAATATACATAGCTAATGCGCCATGGTATGGACGTAACAGCGACATCCATCGAGAACTCGGAGTGGAAACAGTCGCGTCCATCATCACGAGATATGCTACCTCTCATGTAATCGCCTCCAGCATTATGTTAACGAAGAATCGTCCAGGCTACTAAATGTGAGGAATCTAGCCAGACGACTTAGGCGAACTAAACCGCTCGAATTAGCCAACCAGTGAAACAATTAAGGGATCCAATAGGAAAACTTAGCTTAATACAGTTTTAATATATTGTCAAATTAAAACAAATTTTTAGTTCATTCGAACTAGTTTTTGTAATATTTCAATTAAAAAAAAATTATACCAATCAGAACAGTTTACACATAATTTGTTCTATGACCAAATAGTAGGACCAGTACTGACAAGTAAAGAGTGACACCCATTGGTAGTTGCTCTTATATTATAATATTATTATATAACAAGACAAAAAACATTTGCATTAATGTAAAATAATAATTATTTACAATTAACGTAATTCACAGAAACTAATGAGGTGGAGCTGCTATATCATGTGGCCAATTCGTCTTTAACCCTTTGACGTGCATGTCTTCCAGCAGGGTTTGCATAATTTCATTTAGATTTACTTCCAATTTAGTTTGGGATTGGCTGCCATTTGGCCAATGACTTCTTTAACGAAGACTATATTTAAATCTGTAGGTATTGTCTGATTTGACTCGAGCCAGAGTATATATATACACACAGAGTATATACACTTATAGATAAGCATTATAAGCAAATATAGAAATGCAAATGTTTTTCTTTTAAAGTAAAAGTTTTTTTTAATATAACGCCTTTTTTATTTAACATTTCCAATCTATTCAAAAATTAGAATGATAAGTCTTAATTGCTATATAACATGAGCAGGGCGTCTTTCACTAATGGGTCTTGAAGATTAACTGAAGGAAGTCATCTGGCCTATTTAATCTTGTAACCATAGGCTGGTGGAAGTAAAGGTTGGTATAATTTAAAGTGCACTTTCTGCTTTGGTATCATAATTTTTGATGATCTTAGTAACGAGTGGTCATAATAAAGAGTTTGATTGCTGACGAACCAAGTTAAATTAACTGGAATAAGTGCTGCCTTTGATTGGAAGGACCGTAATACTTTGGTTTTCGATAGCAGGTGTTAGGATAGCTTTATATAGTAACAACTTGCTTTCTAGGGTCAATTAGAATTTACCACCAATTAACCAATATATATTTCTTTCTTTAAATTAGGTTGCTATATTTTGACTTTTACGTGAACAATCCAAGTTAATATTTGGTCAAAATGGACTACTAGATATTTCACCTCAAGTTTTATTGATAATTGTAAATGGTAATTTGTAGATACATTACACGTTTAGTAGTAAATGTAATTTGATTTGGTTTACTTCTGGTTGCTCTAATTTTCTGATAATCAATCAAGCTTTTTAGAAGGATTAAATACCATTAAAGCATTTCAGGTGCGTTATTAAGGTTGATATTGGATGACATTATTGCAGTTCCATTCAGAAAAGTAAAATAAAGGTATTGTTTATGGTTAGAAGATCTTTCGAATGGATAAGGCATAGGAAAGGACAGAGGACACCTCCTTGCAGTACGCCAATTTGATGATAGGTTGATATTGCAGACTCAAACTGAACTTGAAAGTGTCTTTCGTCTAAACAGAATTTAAAAAATAAGGAAAAGTTGATAAGGTAACTTTTCTTTTTTTAAGACTTTTCTTGATATATTCTATGGCACTCCGAAATGGTTCAATATCTTTCACAAAATTCAAATTATTGCAGGAATTTATTTCACTAGTAGTGTTATTTCTTTGATTCTGAGTAACAGTAAACGCTTAAATATGTTTGATATGAGAGGTAATGTACCAATAAGGTCGATATGAACGGGTTTCTCGGGAAGATCTCCCGGTTTAGTGCCGTTTCGTGCGTTCCCATTTAGTACGTCGATTAAAATGTTCCCGTTTTGTGCGTCGTCCAAACCCCTACCTGGTTCGAGTGCCGTTTCGTGTGCTGAACTGTAGGAAACCACTAATCCGGTCCTACACACTCACCAGCAATTGTTTAGTTCCGAGTTTTCTTACTATAGGCATTGCAAATTTTGAAACTGCACATGCTTATTTGTTACTACATTATAATTTAACGTAACACTTAACTATAATAGAAAACATAAATATTATAATTTGATAATATATGCAAAATTATTCAAACACTGACCTATAGATTTTCTTCCCTCTTCATAATGCACTACAGTTTGTTGAATACGTTGGTTTATGTCTTGGTACTTCTTAGCTTTTTTGTGTGGAGCAATATGAAGTTCCACAACCACATCAATTTACAGCCAGTGTTCCACGAAATAATCATTAAAACCTTGCACCAAGATGTGTTGGGGAGAAGACTCCCAGCCTTTATCTTTTGCTTCTAATGGCGCTGATGAAGCACATTTTCGCACGTGTTTGCGAATTTCTTCGTCGTCCCGGTATGAACAGGTCATGCCCAATTGCTAAATTTTCCGCCATAAACATAGGCTGAAGTGTAAATTGCACCCTTTCAGTGTCGCATTTAGGAATATGTTCCGAATACCTTGGACAGCTGCAGTTTCAAAATTAATTTTCAACAAACTGACACTACTTAATCAAGGTGCAAAATCTCGGCCCTCAAAACGGCACTAAAACAGGTAGAAAACCCAAAACGCACGAAATGGGAACGCACAATACGGGAAGATACCGATTTCCCAGGCTTAGTGGTCATGGTTATTAACACAAATTTCCACTGAATAGAAAAGTGAGCAATAGCAAACGTGCGATTATATATTATAACTATGAGGACAATTGCTTTTTTAGGGGACTGCTTTAGTATGTTTTTCATTATGTCATCATAGTCAGAGGCTTTATTTGAACTGGTTAAGTTTGTTTCCGCGTTATGAAATAATGGACCAAGCGATTCGAGATATTCCTCTATCTCTCCACCAAGATTAGGGTTATTAAGTCATAGAGCAAAAACTTATGTGAAGTGTTCTCCGACAATGTTCGCTTTTTCTTTATTGAATGAAACTTAACTTCTTTTTCTTTTCTTGTTGTTCTTGTTCTTTTTTGTTATCATCGAAATAAAATCATCTATTGACAATAGGTGAAAAATACAATAGCTAAAGTTTGCATTTCTATTTTTTTAACATTGTGAGTTATACTGTTTAGGATAGTCTTGTCGCGAAGGTTTCTAGCCCTCTGCTATTTAGTACGGACTCTACGTTTTTCTATTATTAATTACCGTATACGGAGCGGTATATTATGAATTTCAGGTGCATTTTGAATGAGCTTTGTGTGGTATTCTACAATTTTACTGTTTGTTGTTGATGAAAAGTTACAACTGCTTCCAGTTCGTTTTAGCCGTACGAAGTTTTGGTGGTGGAATTTTGCGTACAGAATTTGTAGTCAAGAGTGTTATTGGAGAGTGAGCTGGCATTAGATTAAAGTTGTTTTTAAATTTTGCTGTACATGTCAAAAATACCTTCGGTGACTACAAAGTTTAATAAATTCGGAATTTTATTCGTCCGTCGGGCAGTAAGTTAGCTTGCTAGTTGACGTATATATGCGATTATGTTTCTGGTTTGGAAGAGCTACTTTGGACATGACTATTCTGGAATTCCAGATAGATGCTTAAAGTTTTATTCTCCTGTTATAATAAATTTTGATATTCATCGGCTGTAGATAGCTCCAAGAATTAGTGACCAGAGGAACAAATTAACTTTTACCAAAGCGCATTGGATTTTATTGGTTATATAATCTGATTGTAATTTTCTTTGTGAGTAGTTTGTCCGAATAGTTTGCATAGGACAAATTGTAGTGGGGAATTTATATTACTGTAACTGTTGCAATTTAAAGGCAGAGGTACTTCACGACTACCGAGTTCCATACTATTATTGGAGTTAATTTGTTAATGACTTTTGTGAACTTGGTTAAAATTATACTCTTCTGAGTAGCAGTTAATTCAGGAAAGAAGTAAGCTTTTCTTGTTATTGTTAATAGATTTTCTTGGTGTAATATATTAGTTGCTTGGCGGTTTCTGGAAGAAGTTAGTTGTAGTGAATGGCAATAGCTTTGTTCTATTGGATATTCTGGTACTTGGCTGCTTCGGCGTATTTCCATTTTTTTAAGTCTCTGTGGACAGTACAATCCCTTATAATAGGTAGGGTGGTCGCCGTTACATAGAGCGCACGTGAGGGCTAGTCTTATTGCATATTTTACGATAGCGTGTTCCTCCACCGTTATAGGGCTTGAAGTAACTATGGGCATGGTAGCATAGACATTGTTTTACGTTGTTGTAATTTTTGTATGTTATATAAATTCCATAAATTTTGTTACTGTTCTGTTGAAGTACAAGGTCGACGAAAAACATTGGCCATGACTCTTTACTTTATATCTGACGTTTTTCATGCTTCTTACAGGATAACCGATTATGTAACTCATTCATGATATCTTGAACGGCGTAGATAGCATGTGACTTGTTTAGTCAATGTGGTGCACTATGTTTTCTTCACATAAATGAAAGATTCGCTTTATGTGCGCATCAATGGGTTTTCATTTATCTTGACTATGATATTAGATAACAATTTAGAATAACATCTTTCCTCTTCAATGACTCTGTTCAAATTATCACAGCTCTGACATCAGTAACTAACCAAAATGTATATTAGCAGAAAGCTAGAATTTCATCAATTTCAATAAGTAACAGGAATATGTTTATGTTAAATAAAAACATGTTAGCGTCTTGATTTCTGATAATAATTTCATATTCACCACTTTTATTATTGTAACTAATTTGCACTGGTCCAAATTAAGCTAATGCACAAGTTACACTCACGTAGGACATATTTGGAAGTGGGATTGAGCAATATATAATTGGTAAGGTTGAGATATTGGTATTCAATTTTGGTACACTTTGAAAAATTTGATTGCGTTTGACTTTTGAATTTATCAAGCTGGTTCTGCATTGCAGACGTTAGTTGTAGATTATTTTAGTTGTTCAGATAATTGTTGAATGACCTGTGTAGAATTCCGGTTACAACATTTCAAAAATTTTACTTATTACAGGGAGTACTCAATATTTCTTTATATTTATATAGTAAAAAATAGGGCTATAGTTACTCCCATCACCTATAAAAATAAAATTTTATTTAAAAAATGTGGATTATAGTCACTCGAAACCATTCTTTTTCATAAATTTCATTTCAATAATGAAAACAAAAAAACTACCATATAATTAAATGAATTGCAGTACTATAAATTACATAATCAACTCAAATCAATCTTACAATTTGCAATAAAAATTTGATATTTACTTTTGTCTTGTTTCTATCAAATATTAGCCAATCCATAGGTAACAGTCAAAGCTAAAGTAATTAATATTGTAATCTAAAATCAGTCTTGCGATACAGAACTGTCAATCTACAGGCTAAACGCTAAATGACGCTACAAAAATTTCTTTTTATGTGAATGGTTCCCAACCCTGACATGTCGATGTAGCAGTTTTCGGTCTAGAAAATTAATATAAAATAGAAATTTTAGTTTAGAGAGTTTATCGTTTTTTTATTTTTTTATTTAAATAAACCCGCTCAGGTGTTACGGTAAATAGAGAGCATGACACAACGGTAGTTTAAAAATAAATCCCTTATAAATAGCGTGAAAAAGCTCTGCGTCACCATCTCCTAGTAATAGTAAATAGTATTTTTTTTATTTTTACATTAGCTAGCAGACAGTATGCTAAAGCAGAACAATCAAAAATTATTTGCATAGCAAATGACCAATCAGAATTTTAATTCGAGATTATATTACCTAAAAATAATTCTAGCTGGTAGAATTCTATTAAATTTAGCTAAGTTATGGAGTTAAATCAGTAATGATGGTGTATGCACCTCCACTGTAAACTAAAAACTGCTCGGTTCTGGATTAAAGGTAGATATTGAAGAAGTAGCTTGCTTTGAAGAAGTAGACACCTTTATAGAGAGTGTGAAAGCAATCTGAAGATATCTTTACGAGAGGTGGCCAAGAGAATCAAAATGTCGCAGTTTTTCGTGCGAAAAGTAAAAGCTTTAGGACTACCCTAACTACCCTAATCAGGAAGCAAAACAGATGGTGAGACATATTGCTTTGCCAACTTCAATTATATTGCTGGGCAAGATTACCACACTACTCGCAGCCGGAAAGATGCTGCAAAAGAAAATGAAAGGCAAAATTTCTGAAAAAATTCTTTATTTGGCAAGGTTTTTGTAGTTGCGGTTTGAAGAGCAGAGATTTCATCACCTCTAGGGTCTATCAATTTGGACATCTATGGAAAAGAGTATTTTCAAAAACTTTTTTATCATTCCTGCAGCAGCGTTTTTTTTTTGACCAGATATCGCAACGAGCCACCTTCTAAGGCAAAGAGTGGTACGCTGCTAATGGTGTGGATTGTGTGCCAAAACAAATTAATCCACCAAACGGTCCAGAATTCAGACTCACTGATCAATATTGGTCCCTCTTGAAAACAATATTAAAGAAAACAGTTAGAGCAACCGATACCATGAAAAAATCCGTTCCAAGTGGCTTTGGATATGATGAAAAATTCAAACAAAGTTCGTGCAAAAATTGATGGCACCAGTGCGTCGTAAAGTTCACGCAGTGAAATATTGCAATGTTCTTGCATAAAAGATTATTTTTTAGTTTAAGTCCTAGTAATGTATTTATAGACTTTAAATAGACAGTGTCAACCTCGATGCTCCAATTTTGCTACCCTTTATATATCGTTCAGTTATAAATAGTTTTCCTGTCCCAAAAACTAAGATTTGTAAAGTAATGATGGAAGTTTATAGTTACAAGCAATCTGTTGCATTATATTGCCGAACAGAGCTGGCTGAAAGCTCCAGAGAGTTGGCATAGCTGCCGCTCCTCAAACATTCCTGCAAGCGTAATAAATATAGCGCACGGAATCGCACCCAGTTTGCCTTTTGCATTAGCTGCATCGTCATCAGGAATTAGGTAAATGCTGCCCAACTACAATCGAGCGAGTAAGCGGGCTGTTTATTTGCACCCCAGATATCTCGGAGCGACAGCGCCCCATGAAGCGTGCGGTTGAAGTGATCCCCGCTAATTCCGCTAGTATCGGACAGACAGTTGACGTTTGCAATACAATTCGGGCTTCATTATTCCAGGCATGGATTCAGTTAGGGCCTGTCCGTTTGCCGTCTCCCACTTTATGATTTGTGCCAGTTTGCTACATAATTAAATAGCCGAAGTTTGTCACTTAGCGCGCTTTGTTAATTGTCCTTCGTTGTACTTGTTTCCCCAAGTTCGTCCTCCCGCGCGGACGTGCCGGAAAGTTTAGGGCGAAATATTTCACTTTCTGCTCCAGGGGACTAGGCGAATGTCAGCCGGAAAAGGGGGTTTGCTCGGGGCTGCTCATTTGGTAATCAACTGAATGAAATGGCTAGCCTAGGGAATGAAAATGGAAGGAAGTTGTTCCGAAAGGAACACAACACAAAAATAAATACAACTTAATGGACTTTAGCGATGTTATTTCTAATAATTCTGTAGAGGTCGGTCTAAAGAAAATGTTGAGAAATGTAGATTTTAAAATCGGGTATAAGTAGAATATAAAAAAATAGAATAACGATGTCTTATAAACTATAAGAATTTTTTTAGTTAATTTTTCTCAATGTTGTAAACTAGAGAATCGTATTCTGGCAATGAACCGTCAGGTAATTTAAGGGCGTATAAAGAAAAGCATTTCTCAAATCCAAATATCAAGGCGCAATTACTTCAACGGTTCTAGTATGCGCAGAATTTTTTTTATTTGTAAGAATAAATTATTATCTACTCTACATGGAGTATTAAATAAATATGATAGTACGAAGTAGGCAGTGTTAGGAGAAATCAGTGAGTAGTCCTATTCGTTTTAAGGAACTCTCCTCTCCAGTCATACGGAAAGGTTCTATTTAATCTTTTGGTGGACTAGATTGTTGGGGTGAACATGGAGTGTAATGTGATAACTCTGAGTACATCGGAGAATTTCTTCAGCAACAAAGGAAATGCTGAGATCCTTGTATAGAGTTTGCACAAAGGGTTGTATGGTTTGTATTCGAGTAGGTTTAACGCATCTCCATAGTTGTACTCCGTATGTCCATATCTGTTTCAGGGTAGTTTTATAAAGCAGAAGTTTGTTAGATGTTAATAATTTGAATTTTCTTCCCAATAACAAATACAGTTGGAGGAACCTCAAATTCAGTTTTGGCGTTTAGAATGAAGACGTTTTTTCCGTGTGAAAAGTTGATCTAGTTGTAATCCGAAGTACTTTGTTTCTGTTGTAAAAGAAATTAGAACATCATTTGAGGTGACTGATTTAGTGGTACTGACTTTTATGCGTCATTTAGAAGCCATTCGCTTAAGATGTTTAGATTATGTTGGAGATTTTCGGTTGGGGGTTAGGAATCTGTGTGTAGACAGAACAGAAAGACATCGATAAAACTGACGATAATGGTGGTTTCCCTTTTGGTAGGTCAACAGTATACATCAGGTAAAGGGAGGACCCTAAAATACTACCTTGACGGACACCAGATCTAACAGAGTAATACTTTGAAAATTTGTTGTTATACTTAACTGTAAAAATATAGGACTAACAGAAAAGACAGTAATAACTTGAGAAAAGTTTTTTTAATTATCAAGGTAATCCGATGTACCAAACCTTATCAAATGCCTGGGCGATGTCTAAGAAAACAGCCGTGCAATATTTCGTTTCTTTAACGCTCCTTTAAATTTGATTAACTATTCTATGTATTAGTTGTGGAATGTCTTTCACAAAATCCAAATTGGTTTAAGAAAGATTTGAAAAAATACCCGTGTTATCCAAAAGGCGTTTAAGAAATAGTTTCTCGAAGATTTTCCCTAAAATTGATAATAGACTGTTTAATGAATAGAAACATGTGATGTGGAACATCTAAATATCCTTTGACGCAGCTTCGTCTTCCTCGATGTTTGAGTAATGCAGTTCAAATACAGTGTTTAGGTGTTCAGAAAAGTAGCAGATTTTCCTTTTTAGGTTCCAGCCAAGTTTCCATCAAGTTTTATTATAGAAATTATAGTGAATTGCGGCCTTTTGAATTTTTTGGTTACTTTCCAGATGCTACGATCTCCCTGGTTGAGATAATAATTAAAGGATTCCTTTTGGCAATCCAATAGAACCGTTCTAAGTTGTAATTCAGTTTGTCAACGGCATTACGAGATCTTTACGATACAGTTCAAGCAGGTCTTTTTTCGGCGATCAATTCTTTATATAAAGTGGTGTGTTGTCACAAGCAACTTTTTGAATGAGAGCAATGAGATGCCGAACTGCTTGATCTATGACTGCAGGTTGTTTTAAGCGTAGTTTGAGACCTATTTTCTTAACGATAACTTGTTAAAGTTTAAGCTAATCGGGTTGCTGTTCTGTCCTTTGTTGTTTAAGTCCGTGTGTTTAGAGTTCCAGTTTCCTATTACCAATAAGTCTCTTTCCTAGGGTATAAAAGAATTCAGTATACTCTTCTGTAGAGACTGTATACTTGGCAGGGTAATAGATTGCAGGTACTGTAAATGACCACGGTATTGCACAGACTTCAATATTAGCAGCTGGAGTTGCTCAGTTTGGAATGAAGTCAGCTGATGTGTTATAAAGATTTTTTGATTATTACTGAGGCTTCCACATGTGCAGTACCATCTAAATTATTTGCGCTGTAGATGGAGTAATTAAGAAAACGGATCACTGATCTATCGGTGAAGTGTGTTTTTGATATTAGCAACACACCAATTTCATTTAGATGAAGAAAAGTAATGATCTCTTGCTTATGGTTAATGAGACCATTTGCGTTACAAGCAGCTATTCGTATTACATTCGCCCGTATGGGATTAGTTTTGTAACTTAAGAATGGCAGGAAATTAAGCATGATGTTATTTTGGTTCATAAGTTATATGAACAAACCTTTAAACTTTTTTAGAAGGCAGTTAATCCTCCTGTTGTAGTTTGATGTTTGTTGCTGTTATTTATTGTAACACAAAATTGAGCGGCAATCGCAAAGGTATGAGTGCAGTTTTTGAGCGTATTGCCGGGCTATGAAGTAACATTTGGTGGTTGGAAGATAATTCGGACTGGATTTGGTTTATCGGATGTTCCATTTCTTATATTGATTATGTCATGGTAAACATGACTTTCTTCACACAAAGAACGCTTGGCTTGTGTAGTTTTAGGTTTCTTACAGGATTTGGATCATGCTGGTTGTCACATTTATACACATGCATTGTCTAGTATAGTATGTTTTGGAGTGACCATAGTTTCGACATTTTGTAAACTCAATCATTCCTTTTTTTATATGGTTGCTCTACCTTACAGAGTAATCCAATATCAAAAATTTTCTTATTGATTTCGCCAGGTTCAAGATCATCATAGAAAAGTGGAAGTGGATCTCTAGTTATCTTGTGTCTCATGTTCATTACGTTTCGTACTTCGTGTCCTGCTTGTTCGACTTCTGCCTTGATATTCTTGGTAGGTATTGAATTAATAAATACGTCTGAGGACTACTCTGGCACCTTGTTCATCTCTAAAGATGTTATGTAATGTGGATTGCATTTTTATTTCTTAAGTGTCTTACAATTTTCAGGGAAAGTGTCTGATGTACATGCATTAATTTTTACTGTGTTGTTTCCTGATGTTTTTGTTGTAGTACTGTTCACTTTTATCAGCTGTAAAACATATTGTAGCATTTGATTATGATTTGTGACTCCATGTGTAATGTAAATTGGAGGTGGGTTTAAAAATCTTTCGAGTAATGTCGTTGCTGTCTGTTTGCATTGGATTTGAATCCACATTTGGGAGTTGCGCTATATATACAGATCTGTTTTTGGTCCTGAGACAAGATTGATCTATCACAATACTTTCAGTAGATCTGCTAACTCTTCTTATTTTTTTCACCACTTTCCAGAGATTTGCAAAAGCTAATGTTTCATCGGCTTCTTTTATAGTGGTAGATGCTTGGTCATTTGTTATCATAGATTGATATGTTTTGATCATAACCGTAACAAGGAGTGATAGTGGATGGATAAAGTGGAGGATTCTGATATTAAAAATGAGATGAAAAATTTTCTGAGATAATTGATATAACTGATTTTGGTTTAGTGGTTGATTGCCGGGTAAGTTAGTTACGTGCCCGTAAGTAGCATATTGATTTCCAGTTTAAATGTGCAACATGTTCCGTTTGATCGCTTCATGTATATTAAATTTAAAAATCTTTAAATAAACTTATGCTAAAATAATTAACATGAAAAGTCAATTTAATATATTGGAGAAACCCATAGCCGTACGTCGTTATTCTTCGAAAGTCAAACGTGAAGTCGCTCCGACATTGCAAAACAATTTTTAGTTTGATAAATTAAAAGTATTTCAAATGAATGTAACGACTAAAGTACAAGTCACATTTTTTTAAAGTCGATAGACCTCTATTAGATCGTATAGATGGTACATGAGATCGCTGTGTAGAATTCTTCGCATACTCGGGACAAATAGTCCCAAGCGGTTAGTATGCTTAGCAGCGGAACGTTGTGGCGATGTGAACGGCCTGCCTCACTGTTGCGATATTCTCCGCTGTTCGAACGTTACAAGGTAACTTCCATTTTAATACCAAATTAGTTTGTCAAAAATTATGTACCCACAACCTTATAGTCTTCTTGGTCGAAACTCTTCCGTAACGACCCACTTCGAAATTCCTACGAACTTGCTGCTGCGCCACAATCCCAGAATCACCATTTTTAAAATAAGTCTACAACGCAAAACGTACAGTAATTAACACTTTACGCTATAATGGGCACTAAAATAGCACGCCTTGTGTTGCCCGAGAATGTACGACTCGAGCGTCATCTATCAATACATTGCGTGTGGTGGTCAATTCAAAAATGGGAAATTATTCTGCCGGGTTCTGTATTACTTACAATAAAATTCCTAATATTCCCGACACGATTCAGAGGTTCTGGTTCTGATAAAATAATGGAGTTTAGACATCAAATTTCTCAAATGCAAATATTAGTTTATCATCATTTACAAGAAAAGTAACGTTTCGAACTAAAACCAACCAATTTTATCTTCTCCTCTTTAGTGCTACAGCTAATGAGACCTTAAAAGTTAAACATATTGAACTGGCCAAACTGAAATAACTGTAAATGACGTCGACAGCAATTTCAATAAAAACAATGTAAAATGCAAAATATACTACCTGTAATTTTGTTTAGAATTAACAACTTATAACTCGTAATATTAACAAACCAAATAGTGTGATACAATTTTATAGTTAAAAATCAGACACCTTTTAGAAGTGTAATAAAACATAACAAAACTTTTGAGCATAATGTTATTTTTATCACTTAATAAAAATACAGAGCGTTTCAGAAAGAAATAAACCTTTACAAACGTCACTAATTATTTATTTTTCATATACTGACATGGCGTAGTATTACAAGAAAAGGGGTAAATTTCAAAAATTATTTTATTAACACATTCTGGACGTTTTTCGCGACCTTTGCATTTGCTATGGTTTGTTGACACAGCTTTTGTGGAATTACATTTGAGAAAGAGTTATCGTCCTTAAAAAATTAACTAACAAAAGTAGGGTAATTAATGGCTTCTTTTCGAGTTCTGGTACAGTTTCTAAAAAACCACATTCTGTATGGCTTTTAGCCGCATCTTGCTGAAAGTAGGTATCAGCATTAAATCTACTGAATCTTTAAAGCTCGAAAGCGAAAAGCTCACAAATCTAGTATGCTGATTAGCAGTCACGGCAGTTCGTTCGTTTTCAAAAAGTATATTCCGATAATGCCCATACTATGGAAATGTGGAGAAAGACCCTAGTTACCCTCTTCAACAGCTGTGCTTATTTACGTAGCCATCAAGATAAAAATAGGCTTCGTCATTAAGATAAGTTTATTGAGGCCTTGCAAAACGTGGCGAATAATCTATTTTTAAAAAGCTTAAACGAGCTGCATCTTATAAAGATAAAGCTCTTCATATATTTTCCTAACAACCTGTGCATATTGGAGCAGAATAAATTTAACACTGAACTAGAATATAGAAGGCATTTAGGAGAATCTCGCCTTTCACCTTTTTCTACATTGTAGAGGAATGTATGCAAATAGATATCTACTATAAAGAAGTTACAAGAGATGCCTTATTCTTCACAAAGAAGCAGTGTAAATATGATTTGCGTTTAAAAAAGTTTAAACCTTAACTAATTTTTTTCAGCATACATTGCCGTTTTCAGTTCACTCTTTCATGCACACTCCGCACAAATCCCCTTAACGACATCAATTCCGAACGCAGGTTCCAGTATTTGCTGGAAGATGATATAAATCAAGTCGCGGATTCCATCTCTCAAAACGTCTATTATTTATTTTATTTGATTCGCGGCGGGCGGAACAATGCCAGCGAGTCTTTGGGCCTCGACAAAATTGCATTTCTGAATACATATTGGAGAGCGGAATTGACGTCACCGTACGCACACTGCATAAATCAGCTCCGCTGCTCTTCTTGCAAATCCATCAATCAAAAATGTTCAACATTGGAGTGTGGCAGGTGCTCCTGTATTTTTATACGTCTTGGGATTTCAGAAAATCTAATTTTTATTTAAAATGGTATGAGCAAATGTGGCGAATAATTTTAAGCAGCAATGCACCTTCATTTCATGAATGTAGATTTCTAAAAGAAAATTCAATTAAACACTGGTCTTACCTTCCCTTATCAAAATAACAATAAACCAACAAACAACTTATTTACTTGCAAAAAATCTGCTATTTTTAATAAAACTAGAAGATAAGGAAAATGAGATGTAAATCATAGTTTACCCCGTGGGTTGTGACACCATTTGGGTAAAATTATAATTATAATTTCCTTTTGGTTGTGGGGCAGCTTCTCCCGAAGGGAAGACCCATAACATTACTATCTCAAGTGTATAAACTTTTTCGAGAATAATAACGAAAAGATTAAATAATCAAATAGAAATGTATCTATCTGATGCAGTGTTAACCCTTAAACTACTAATAGAAAAAAGAAATTAATAACATACTCCTTTATACACAGCACTGGTGGACTATGAGATAGCATTGAAACGTGGATAATACAACAGAGTCTATGGAATAGCAGGATAGACCACAGATATATGACGCTCATCAAATACATCGACCAAAACACAACAATGACAGTTAACTTGCCAGAAAAAAACTAATCCGACCCCGATTCAAAGAGGAGTTCGTCAAGGTGATCCAATATCCTCTACGCTATTTCTACCAACTCTTGAAGATGTTTTCAAAGGACTAAGTTTGGAGGGAAAAGGCATAAATATCAGTGGCAAATTTTTTAGATAATCTAAAATAGGCAGATGATGTCATACTGTGTACGAATAGAACAAAACGCTATAGAACAAGCAGAAGAATATACATATCTAAGGCAAAAATTTGCACTTAAGAAAGCAAAGTATGTAGTTATGAGATACAACTTTGAGAAACAGCAAGCAACTTCAGTATTGACATTTTAAGGTGCTTTCAATTTAAAGTTCTACGGTCTGTAGTCATTGATTTGTTTTTCTTTTTTTGTATGTATCTTGTTGTCAAATCGCGAACTGAATATCTCTGAGAAACATATTCTAGATAAATTAATAAAAAGTATGTCGCATACAAAGCCAAAAAATTATCGCATCTGATATGATCTGATGTTCAAGTATATCTTACCTTTTTTGCTATATATTTAAATCAAATTTGTTTTATACAATTTTCTCTAAATGAAAGAGCACTGCCAATTCAATATATGTTTCTAAACGACATTCCATCACACTTTGTCCTACATCATGATACCATGGGCCATTACTGTAAGCGAGTTAATCTCCTTTAAACGGCGCCAACAGCTGAAGACGTCATTACATTCGACAACCGCGGCTCTTCCGCCCAATTTCCTATTTTTTCTGCGGCTTCCCTGGCACCGATTCAAATATCCTACAGCTAAATTTTCTGCGGCGACCGCATTTTTGCTGTTGTGTTGGGGGTTTCGCAAGTAACTTGCGGCCGCTATTTTTGCTTCCCAATTACGTTCCGCGTACTGAGCTGGCTTTCCGGGTTCCATCCGGAGCGAGCTTTCTTGGGAGCTGCGCCGGTGCGTCCGCTGAAAATAGATTTTCGTTCGGGCGTCCAGCCTGCTAAACTGCATGTGAAATCTGTTAGCAGAAACGCCGCCTCACTTGGCGTGACGTGCTGTAAGCGCGTTTTCCTCAAAGCACAGGACAAGGACGCGATTACTATCCGCAAGGAAAGACAACCGAGGGTTGGACTCTACCAAAAATATATTTCGTTCTTTTTTGCGCGGCAGGTCTTGCGTAAGGAGCAATCGATTACTCATCAAGATAGTACTTGAGATATGATCAAATTGTGTCAAACAATAGGTATTTATTTCTACTCTGACAATAAAATATTTTATTGTCACTTTTCCACTTTTATTTATTTACTTAAATATATAAGCAATCTTCTATTATTCCCTTATGTTACTTTTATCTATTTTGTATTGCTCTTTGTCTGTATTTTATTAAACTATGAGACAGTATACATAGTACTCCCATAAATAATGTTACAAAATCAAACTTAGCCTTGTTTTCCACAGCACTGGCTTATCTGTGTCTTTAATATATGGTTGCAATTGTCATATCATATAGTAAAGTTGTAAATTACATTGTGTTTCTTGTCAAGTTTGGTTATTTACCAATAAAGTTGGATGACAAAAAAATCGCCTTATGTAAATGTGGAATTGAAAAAAGTCTAATCTTTAAGACCTGCATCCTCTCAGCATAGGCCGCATGTTTGTGTATCGGACTATAAAAAGACTGGAGGTATCGAATATCGTCCAAGATCTGGAATACCACGTTCAGTTTGGACTGTTTAGGCAGTCGAAACCATAAGTACCTGACTTACCAAATCCTCTTCGTAAGCAAAAGATTATGTCTCGGGAGATGCAAATTTTCAAAACTTCGATGTCTCGTATTGTTAAGCAAGACCTAGGACTAGCTGTCTAGAAAAGACGTACGAGACATCTGTCGACAGAGGCTTTAAAGAAAGCCAGAAGAGAAAAGTAAAGAGGTCGTTGATTGCGTACGCGCCTGGGGAGCCACAGAAAGTTTTGTTTGCGGATGAAAATATTTTTATAATGAAGGAATCGTTTAACAAACAATATGACAGAAATGATCATCTCAGCTAGTGCCAAGCGTTCAAAGAGGCTATTATCCATCTTTTGTAATGGTATGATCAAGAGTCTATTATGATAGTCTGGTCAATATTCATTTTGGTGGAAAGGGAGTCAAAACTTAAACCGTTGTATCAAGAGAGTATTTTGAAATATATAGTGAAACTTTAGAATCACACGCTTCTTCGAGGTGAGCTTTGAATTTCTAAACAAAAAATGATCAATTAAAACTTGGCCGAGGAAAAATGTACATGGCTGACCTTCTGATAGCTAAGATCTCAGTCCATTAGATTACAAATTAATGAACAAATCAAGATGACACCTTAAAGTTGATTTTTTGAGGCGAGCCCTAACGGCTGCAGTCAATACCTTTCCGACAAATGCAGTTCGTGCTGCCATAGACGAATGGCCCAAACGTCTTAAATCTTGTGTGGAAACTAAGGGTGGCCATTTTGAATAAATCATTTTAATTACACTTTCCAATAACCATTTAATAAATCCTGAAAATATTATTCAGAAACAGTTCATTGTCTTATTTTGTTGTTCTCATTATTTAAAGGCACATTATGTATTTTAATTTTTTTTAATAACCCTATTTACAATTATAAAACGGGAGATGCTGGCAAATATAATAATTTACTATTTAGGCTTCTCTCCGATGAAGCGCAAATATATCAGTTGTAGAAAAAGTCTATACTGCCATTCTGAAACTTGTATAAAGCAGTCTACATCTACAATATATATCAATAGATACCAATTAATTAAACAAATTATAAAAATCTGAATAGAACAGATACATATGTGGATAATACTGGAAGAAAGAAAAATAACAATACAATAGGTACAAAATCACTAGATTGAGAATTTTGTCAAATTTAAACATGAGAAGTCACAAATGTTCCAAACAACAAAAGGGGTACTACAAGGATGCATCCTAAGCTCCTCACTGTTTACAATAGTTTTGAACGAAGCTATCAAAAAGGTAAAAACCAAGTAAAACAATATAAAGTTAAAAAACACAAATATTTCAGAATTGCTAAAGGCGTACGATACACAAAAATGGAAAAACAATGAATAATAATTTAAAAATTTATAATAACAGCTTAAACTCAATAACCTTCATATCAAACTTAAAACGAAATCGATTATTGTAAGTAGACAAGAGCAAACACATCAGATAAAGTTAGAAGTCAACAATTTTAGGGTAGTTAGGGACAACAACATTACAAAACAGAAGAATAGTTGAAAAATAAATACAACGACGAGAACAGAAGGAATACTCTTCAATGCAATTAAGAACTGGCAAAAAAATAAATATCAAATGAAGTAAGAAAGTAGCTACTCCAATCCGAAAAACAAATCCAATTGAAGATGCAGTAGAGGAAGGAAAACTGAGATGGTTCCGGTGGGAGGGACAAAAAATGGTAAGAAGGGTGTTCGAAGTAAGACCTCATAAAAAGAGGAAGAAAGGAAGATCGAGGAGAACATGGAAAGAAGATGAGAAAAGTGCAGCAGAAAAACGTAACAGTAAGGGATATGAAGTGAAACAAACGGCACAAGATAGAAAAGAATACAAGTTCACATGTATTTTCTATAATCATAACCCTTATAATACAGCAAAAGAGATTTCAATTAAACTATTAAGTTCTGATAAAAATAGAATACATATTTCATCATCACATAGCCATTGGAGTCCACTGAAAGACGTAGACCTACCTTGAATTTTGCAGTTTTGCGATTCAATGGGAATTTTGCAACTAAACGCCTCGCTTGCCGGGCGGGTTGGTGAGTGGATAGGGTGTGTGGAGGATAACAGTCTGAAGATTATGGGTAGGATTAAGGTTAGGACACGACTTTTCCTGGGTGTTAGAAGATGGGGAAGAGTCGAGGCTCGCGTGGGCAGTATCGCCTCCCTAAAGTAGATCTATCCTCTATCGGGGTCATAGAGGAGTATCTACCCGCTACCCAAATACATATTTACAGTTTCCTTAAAAAGGATAGCAATTATGAGAAACAACATAACATATGGAATTACCTAAAGTTCAAACTACAAGAAAGTTTGTGTTGTTATAATATTAACAGTAATAAATTATTTTATTTTTAAATTTATAGCAGTCTTGATCTGATAAACTTTTGTTGTATAAACAACGAATGTTTTATGACTTTCAAATTTCAAAATTTCAAATTGTTGAAAAATTCTTAAGTTCACTGTTACAAATACAATAAAAGAGTACAGTGAATAGCTAACTTTAAAAAATGACGAAGTAGCACCACCCTTAAGTTAACGTATCCAGACTGACAGTGATTTTTAAGTCGAATCCCATCATTTTGGTACAATCTGTTTTAAACAAGATGAATACGTTAACTATATAATATAAACAATAAAAATAAAAGCTGTGCTAGATTTTTGAAGTACAGAAGCTCTACTCTCAAACTCTAACAAAACGCGAGTTTAGAGCGATGGAGGTTGAAAGATACATGCATGCGCACTTTTAAGTAGTTAATTAAAATAAAAAAGAGGTAGACTCCAAAACAATGTTCCAGAATCATTTGAGGAAAAGAATGGAATGCACTAACAGGAAAATTTCTTGTAATCCTTGAAGATTCCACCATCAAAACGGAGAGGAAAGGGCATACAACATTAACAATAAGAAAAGAAACAAAGCATGATGTTACTAATGTCCTCAGAATACGGTTGGGTAACAAGGCAATTTAAATGAATAAAGCGTAAGATAGACCATAATGTAACTTAATTTACTCAATTCAAGAAACACGGGAAGCAAGATCGATCGCGATCTGAAAAGAGACAATAAAAAGTTTACGAACACATTGAGGCGCTAATATTCGATCTGACCACCTCCTAGTGAAAACTAGAAACTGAAAAGAGAGACAAACATATTACGGATGAAATAATAAGTATCAGAAAAAAAAGCAATTGGTCAAGGCACATAGTTAAGAACAGGAAATAAAATCTACTGCAATATCTATCAAGTATCTAGGATTGAGTACATAAACATAATAAAAATAAAAGAGAGAAAGTAGCCAAAATCTGTAATGTACTCACTGAACAAGATAAAACAAAAAAAATCAAACGGCGACAGGATCGATAAATATGGAGAATGAGGTAAAGCAGGAATAAAATGTTTAGTCAGATATTCTTGACTCATACAGCAAGCAGTATGTAGCCTTGCAATGCCATGCAATACGAACCACTGTCCAGATACCCACAAATTGCTTGATACAGACTTATCAGTACGGCAGTTTCATTTATGGTGCACTAAACTTCTACCGTAAAAAATGCAATCAACATTTTTTTGAAAGCTTGTTGCTTTACTTTTTAAAGGCTTGCGAACGATGACCTCGCAATTGAAGGTCATACTGGTAACACCTACTTTCATCTTCGACAATAATGTTTAACACAAATGTAAGACCAATTCTGATGCTTTCCAACAGATCGGCAGCAATTGTTCGTCTGATTTCTTTCTATTCATTTGCCAGTGTGTGAGAAGCTACCTTTGCATTAATTTCCATTTCCCTAAATCATTACGTAAAGTTTGACAACGTATTTAATTTTTCTTATAGTAACTGCCTCACATGCATCACATTTGCAGCAATATGCGATGTTGACGACCGACTTTGCGATCGTCTTACACCGAATCTTCACCTCCAGGACTCGTTTGTGCCATTCAAAGAAATGCTTTCTTAATAATTGTTCTTTACCCTATTCCATGTTTCACTAGATGTTCTCTAGCTTAACCCAGAACTTAATATTGATTATCTGCTCGAAATCCGCATGTTACAATTTCCAACTGAATACGCCAGCAAGCCCTACAGTGTGTTGCTAAGTATAGCTCTACCACCTAGTAAGTTTATATGAAAATTCTTCCAAAGCTATGTCTAATCAAGACACATACCAAGTAACTGGATAACACCAGTTGCTTGAATTCGACTACCTAATTTTAATTACTTTTACAAATACAACTTTGTCCCTGTGATTTTTGGATGGAAATGTCGAGAACTAAATTTTTAAGTCAGAAGTATTTTCTAGTTGGTTTGATGACTTCTCTCAGTTACTCCAAGTTAAGTTATCTTGTAGTCTAATGGTACAGATTTTTCCAAACTTCTTTATACGATCATTTCACATTTCTTCCACAGTCGTTCAACTATGTTCTGTGTACTTTAATCTCAACTACGTTACTCCATATAATCATTTTTTCACTATCGCACGTTTGCATCAATGTCAGTGCCACTTTACAAATTAATATTTTGTTATCTGTTTTATTAATTCCATTTATAATTTCTTACGACTTTTGTCACATTTTCTGTTTAATACTTCAAATAACACTCTTAATTTTTTTTATCTTCAATGTATGATTTGGTATACATTTGATCTTTTATGCTAAAACTGGAAATTTCCAGATCTATTTTTTTTGGCGATTTTATAAAATAAGCTCCATTACTATCTGCATTATGTACTGCTTCACTTGAATTAAAATTACATAGATTTGCACGCACTTACTGATCCAGTTGATATTTTTCTATTTAAAAGGTACCTTTTTGAATGATTCTAAAGTTTGTGGTATTTTTCGTCAAAAATCTTCTTGAAGATAGCAAATCACCATTGTTAGACATTATATATATATATTTTGTATTGTTGCGCGTCTAGCACACCAGGTCTATCAGATTAACGGCAACTATAGTGTGGTCATAATTAGTGATGAATTCTGGTATCTTGTCGTATTCTGTTTTAACGACAATTCTGTTCATGAGACGGCACCAATATTACCAATTTTTCGACTGCGTGTTCATTTTTTCTAAAACCAAAAAAATTATTCTTTTTCTTAATTATTGTAGAGCAAAATTTCCAAATGTATCTTAAGCTTACTTTTTTACGGTACAGTAAGCTGACCTACCGCAAATTCTCCACTACATCCGGAGAATGTATAAACAATCAAAAGAAAAATTAAATGTCTTTACATAAAACTTAGCAAGTTGTAGTGCGCCACAGAGCCGGAAAACTGTACGTATGACGGTAGGCACCTCAAAGATATCTTAGTAGATCAAACAATCATTTTGACAATTCACCTTCCATGTTTGACCTTCGTCTGAAAAGCATCTCAGGGAGCCAGCGCTGTCGTGTTTGGTTCTTGTCCATCTTGTTTTTTCCAGTCAGAATTTTGCAGTTCCTCAGGACAAAAAACTTGTAGTACAGGTCCTGGTGCAGTGCTAGACTAAGCGTTGACCTCGCCACGCCCATTTTTTATTAGGTCAGTCATGCCCCGCCCAAGATCCTGATCGATCATCTCTCTCAATTCACAGACGAATTCACCATTTCTTTTGTAGTCAGATCGCTTGCTGTAAGTTGATCTCTCTTGGCTAATTCGCAAATTTGAATCTTTTTATAGTCAAACCACGCAACAATTCCTGTCGGTGATTTTTCGACGTGAAAAGATTCGAGCAATAAAGTTCTGTGGTCGTTTACTCGCCTCATTTTCTTTATAATCATAGGTTTTTGAAACTAATTTGTGTTACCTAATAGAAGCTTTCTTCCAATACAACCTAAAGAAATTTCAGAGGATCTACCACAAACATAAGTTGTATCTCGTAAAAATTAGAGTTTGGTGTGATGTAAGTGCAAAAAAGTTCTTTGTCTTTACCCTTTAGAAGATAAGACAGAAAACGCACTATGCTGAGTAATTTGTGTCTCCCATTTGACAAAGCTAAGATATAAATGGGACAAATTTTGGAAAAGAACAAATTCACTGAAGTAAAACTTCAATTAGTCTTCATACTCATCTAATTCTTCTTGTGAGGATATCTAAAAGACAAAATATATCGTAATAAACAATTAAAAATCCAACATTTATAAAGAAATTGTAACATTACAAGTGGAGGAATAAAACTTATAAAGAGCTCGCCATTATTAAGGATAAAACATTGACTTTACAATCGTTTTTACTTGAAAAATATTTTGTATTGCTTTTTACAGCCTTTGCAGGATAAACCGCGCAAACGCTTCATCCGGCAGCTCCTTTCTGGCTGCCGGAAAAGCCCAACCGATTGCCGCAGAAGGTGGCGATTTTGGAGACTGCCGCGCGAACGTCATTAAATATTTTAGTATTCGGAGAATGCTTCGCGCAGTAACTTCGCCAGCAGAACTTCCGAAGCGTGGAGAATCAATATAATCCCTGTTTAAAAGTAGCATCCCATAGTTAGCGGCCGTAAAAACTTGTTCATAACACTCCCGAATGCTGCGAACTTGCCAGATCCAATGAATTCCGCACACGAAGTGAGCATTAAACCAGCTGGAAAGCAGAACGGAACTGCAGGATGTGCTGAGTTATTTAAATTTGCGAAGGGGGCCGCATACATTATTTCGACGTGGATCGCTGAGAAGCAGAGTCGAAAATGCACCATTCTTAAACCATGCCCATTAAAATTATTGTATACTGCGCGACAATTGGTTAAAAATTAATCTCGAGATATATTGACTCGGTCCCTTCAAATTCCTTTCAATTTTCAACTAAAATGTAATGGTACTTCGAGGATAGCTTCTCGTTGCTTTGCCAACATTTTCAAAGAAGTCTTCAAATGTCAATCACCCATAATGATTTTAACGGAGCACTTCGGAGCGTCAGAAGATCAAATCAACTGTGAACATAGAAGATCGGGGTCAGAAGAAAAGGGTGTTGAACCAAAGTTTGCTCAAATACTCTTTAATCAAAAACCATTTTCATAAGCCACCAAGACAAAGTATTTTTTCTAGTCATCCCAATCCCTACAGTTACGCAACGTAGAGCTTCTACAAAACGATGTGATTGATATCTATGGCCATTATTGACATTTATTCTTTAGTCTCTATCAAACCTTTAAAACAGATCATATAAAACTAAATTCGCACTTGGCGAGCACCAGATTTTCGGCTATAGTTATATAGACGGTAGACATAAAAATATTGGTGTGTTTTTATTCTTCTTCTTGTTCTAAAATGTTATATGACCCATATCAATGTTTGTTGAGATTTGTCTCTGATCCGTTTAGCTGAATATCTGGCGTGCATCATGATGGATGTGAAATTAACAGAACACTATATACGATAGTTATCTACATTTAAAACATATCTAGCCACAAACATAAAACATATGGCTCTGACATCCCTAATTTGACCGCTATGCCGCTACATGTATATAAAATCAAACAACAATTTTTTAATTTTTTAGATAATCTAAATACTTAATAATTTAAGAAAGAAAAATAAACGCTATACCTAGGAAGAACCTTACACTTGTAGGGTTTAAATGGTAAAGATAAGTATTATTATGCAATGTGACTCTTCCATAGTTTTTTGTGTTCATTACTTTAAATTGGCACCTTTCCTCTGCTAACTAGTATCTCACTGAAGACTATCCATCCTGATAATGTTTTAAGCATTGCTGATCCCAATCTTTTTTCTTATTTTCTCCCTTTACCCTTCATTTTTCTGTTATACAGTCCGCTTCAAAATCAAAAATAGTAATTGAATTGAGGCCCTTGTCAAAGCTACTTAGTTAAGAGCAGAACCTGCCGTGACCGAGTAGAATAAGAGACTGATCCTTCCCGGTGCCCAGCAAGGGCGGATGCTAGTATTGCTGAAACTCATGGGGCCTGGAGTTGCAGGATTAGTTAGCATGTAAGTTAGTCGAAACAATGGGTCCGTTGCGGCTGTAATTTTATGTAGTTAACAGCTTCTCAGAACATTTTAGTAATTGATATAAATTCTCTCCAGAACTGTGTTCTTAGTTCTCATTAATTTAGTGAAAAAATTAATAATTTTCTCAACTTTTGTTGGGTGTTACATTAAGTAAGTCCACTTAACACGCAAAAACAGTTTGCTAGAACAAACCACTTGGCCTTAAAAAGTTCCAGTGTTGACGCTTACGCCTGTATTTGTTAAGTTTTGTAGCAATTTTTAAATTTGTTGTATGTAAGAAGTCTTAATTCAAAAAAAAAAATTACCTACAATAAGTATATGATAATACAGAATATTTTGATTTATTTAGTGTAAAAAAATAATTAATTTAGCTTTAATAAAAAACACAAAGTCAAAAACAATCTGTTTTTGTATGTGGTATTCTTAAAAAACCTTGTCAGACTAGATAATTTTTTTATTACTACTTAATATTATTGTAACATTGATTATAGTGAGAGATACTACAACCTTATATTAAGATTTTATTAATTTTCTTGTTAAAGGATAAAACAATCACCACAATAATCCAAAAAAATAAATTTTTGGTTCATCTAGTGAACTACAGTGTTTCGGAGGTTATAAAATGAGGGTTTTATAATTACCATTATAAAAAGAGAACCGTTCTGCACAAGGCCCTTACTAAACATTTATTATATTCTTCACAACTCTCTATAAAAAAGCAAGATACTCCTTTACAAAAGTATGATAAAGCTCATTTGGACTTACGGCATACAGCTATGAGGTACAGCCAGTACATCCAACATTGAAATAATCCGACGTTTCCAATCTAAGGCGCTTAGAGCAATAACAAACGCACCATCGAACGTAACCAACGATACAATAATACAGGACCTCGCAATACCTACCATTAACGAGGAAATACAAAAATTTAGTGCGCGTTATAGTGATAGAATCAGCGATCATCCTAACATCCTAGTGAAGCGCATGATAGAATATGACAATGAGGTGCAACCGGGTCTAAAAAGGTTTAAACCGCTCAACTTCACACACAGATTTGAACAGTAGTGACAATAGTAATAATAGTTTAAATTGTATTTTACTTAAATATATACTTAGAAATGTTAAACTAATATTAAGATTAATATATGTGTGTTATCACTGGATACACAACCTTCATGTTTAATAATTATTATGTAAGTCAAAACAACTGCTGATTGTCCATATGCAACAGATTGTAGTGTTTATTAAACAAAAAAAAATTGTTCACTTACTTTTAGTAACTGAAAGGCTACCCGCCAAGTATTCGGGACTAAGAACTGAACCCAGATCCGTTTTTGCACCGCAGTCGTGTGTTTTACCCGCGTGACCACTCTAGCGCTAACTAGAGGACTTAGTGATACCATGTAAATAAAAATTTTGCCTACATTACCAGACACTAAAGCATTTTATTAGGGTATAAGAATTGTCTCATACAAAGAATAAAACAGTGACAAATTTATAAACTCCATGACTACAGACTTACGTAGATAAAAAAATTACCAAGTAGCATATAATACAAGAAACTCCAGTAAACATGAATTAAATAAAAATGATAAAATGAAACCAAGATGCTAAACAATTTTTTAAAAAGCATACGCAAAGTCAAAGTCATAAAATAGACTAGAATCGAGTAATCAATAAAATGATTGTTTTTTCAAATAGACAGAAGAAAAGCAACATTCATATTTGAAGTATTGAAATAAATTAACCGAAATGTATCTCGACATGGATAATAGAATCAGGAGCATCATAACAGTGATAAATGACAAGCACAAATTTAATAGAAGACAATTTACACATAAAACCTATTATATATAAATTAAAGACTACGGCCAAAGTTAAAATAAAAAAATAGAATCTGAAGGATATCAATTTTTTCCAGAACAAGGCAAAAATCTACTGTCTATAGCGGTAAAAAGCTATAGTCATCTCCCATTAAAATGTCCTCCTAGACCTTCGCCATTAAAATCGCTTATAATTTAAATTATACTTGATGCCGAATAAAATCATATGAAATACTTTTTCTAGATTGGTTATTTCAACAACATATTAGTGCTCATCAATCAAGGTCAAAAATTCTTTCAAAATTTGACAATAGAAAATACAAATCACAAGAAGATGCTCTAAATATGATTATAATATTATAGTAATGTTCTAAATAAACAAGATATTTCATTTTTAAACTAAACAAGCTGGTCTCAGACCCCCACCCCCCTTTTATCCTACTCTTATGATTCATTTGAGAACTTCGACAAATAAAAAGCATTTAATGAGTAAGTGAAAAGAAACATCTAGAAAATTTTTGATTTCTTAATTTTCAAGATTTTTAGCAAAGATTTTTTGCTAGATATTCTGTTGGTATGTTTTTTGGTGGCCTTTCAAATGAGTATAGCGACATATAAATTATATAATATTTAAAGAAATCGTCAAGGAAATTATTCATTCTTAGTCATTTTTTACGTGACTTTTTATGCTACTAGTTCAGAATGGGGTAGTGAAGCGCAATACATGGCATCAGTTCCAGATTATGCCACATAGCCTCTCCTACTCAATTCCTACTCTCACCTTCACGCTGTCAACCTGAGCAACCCTACTGGAGATCTGGTATCCAACCCGGGTGGAAAGTAGGGTCAGGATCAAACGAGAGAGGGAGAAATGGTCCTCCGAAAAGGGGGTTGGGCAGGGGTTAACTACCCCTGGGGAGAAATCCCCTCCCGGAAAAAAGCCCTAGTTAAAAACACTCAACATGAGCCTCGGACTGGACGGACTAATGGCAAACGACAAAAGCGACGAAAAAAGGACATTCTACTAGGAACATGGAACGTACTAAGTCTACACAGGCCAGGAGCACTACAACAACGGGCAAAGGAAATAACTAAGTACAAATTAGACATCACGGCAGTTCAAGAAACAAGATGGCCCAATACTGGAGATATTATACAAGGGAAATACACGCTACTGTACAGCGGAAAAGAAGATGGACGCCATGAAAGTGGAACAGGCTTTGTGATTAGTAATAGAATCAAACAGCAACTTCATCAATTTAAGGCAATATCACACAGATTATGCGCAATTAGAATTAAAGAGAAACTGTATAATATAACTATAATAAACGCATACGCGCCAACAGAAGCGGCAGAAGAAGAAGAAAAACAGGAATTCTACGAAGCCCTGGAAGAAAGCATCGATAGCACCCCAAAGAAAGACATCCTCATAGTACTGGGCGACTTCAATGCACAAATAGGAAAAGAAGAAACATATAAACCAATATTTGGGAACCATAGCCTACACCGAGAAAGTAACGATAATGGATTAAAACTGATTGAACTAGCGGCAAGCAGGGGTTTAATAATAAGCAGTACCACCTTCTCGCATAAGACTGTACATAAGGGAACCTGGAAATCAAACGATGGAGTAACGGTGAACCAAATCGATCACGTACTAATCAACCTTACAAACCGCACTAATATAATAGACGTGAGAACAATGAGAGGCGCCGATTGTGACAGCGACCATTTCCTAGTACAAGCAAGATTACGACAAAAGATATCAAATATCAAACGTCAAAACACAACCATCAAAACAAAGAGATACAATTTAGATAGGCTGAGGGACCCAGATAACCTAGAAGGCCTACAAACCCTAATAACACGCGTAGCAGAATCAAGCCAAAAATATGGTCTAAACTTTAACATACAAAAAACTAAATAAATGGTCATCAGCAAGAATCCAATACCACCGGGACGTCTAATAGTTAATCAACAACAGATAACACGAGTTGAGAAATACACATATCTAGGGACAAGTCTAAACGAACAATGGGATCACTCAACTGAAATAAAACAAAGAATTGAAAAAGCCAGAGCAGCGTTCATTAAAATGAACACAATATTCAAGAGCCACGACCTCTTAATACCAATAAAAATTCGTTTACTGAGATACTACAGTGCTCCTGTACGTGGTGGAATCTTGGACGCTGACCGAGGCTACTACCAAGAAGTTAGAGGCGTTCGAAATGTTGTGTTATAGACGCATCCTGAAAATCTCATGGGTCGAGCGGATTACAAATAGAGAAGTACTGCGTAGAATGCAGAAAGACTGTGAAATAATCATCACTGTCAAAAAACGTAAAATGGAATACCTGGGGCACATAATGCGTAACGAACATCGATATGGCCTACTGCAACTCATCTTGCAGGGGAAAGTGTACGGAAAACGAGGCCCAGGACGTAGAAGAATATCATGGCTACAGAACCTAAGGAAATGGTTCTCTTTAACAACAACTCAACTTTTCAGTACAGCAGCCATTAAAGCTAGGATAGCCATGTTAATAGCCAACATCCGAAACGGATAGGCACTACCAGAAGAAGAGGGACCCAGAAACCGAAGAAAGATACCAAAGAACACTAACGGGGAAAATAGAAGAAGAACTGGCAAGCGAAACGGAAACAGAAGAAGAAAACAATTACAAACACACGAGTGGTTTAACGATGAGTGCAGACAAGCTATAGAAGATAGGAAGAAAGCGCGCATGCGAATGCTTCAACAAAATATAAGACAAGCCAATACAAACTTCGAAGAAACCAGGAAACTAGCCAGAACAATCCTAAGAAGGAAAAAGCGAGAACTAATAAACCGAAAACTATCGCAAATAGAGGAAAGGATGCGAGAAAACGAAATAAGGAAAGCACACGAAAAAATAAGGTACTTTAGAAGAGGTTTCCAACACAGTACAAACATGTGTAAAAATAAGGAAGGAACTATAATGATTAACAAGGACGATATTGCCGAAAGATGGAGGGAATACTTCGCTAATTTACTGAACACAGACAATGAAGAAGAAGAAGAAAATGAACAAGAAAGCGAAAACACAGAGGTAAATAGAGACAAAAATGAAGAAATACAAGAGCCGGAACCCACATACGACGAAATCAGGAACACTATCCGCAAAATTAAGATGCATAAAGCACCAGGGGAAGACAACATACCAACAGAACTACTGAAATTCGAAGGTCAGAAGTTATGGAGAAAGATTCATAAGCTAATCCGAACAATATGGAAGAACGAGAAGATACCGGGTGCATGGAATATAGGAATCATATGTCCCATACATAAGAAAGGAGACAAGACTGTATGCTCCGAGTACAGAGGAATCTGCCTCCTCAACACAACATACAAAATCCTGTCACACATACTACTGGATAGACTGAAGCCACATGTGGAGAGCAAACTGGAAAATTATCAAGCCGGCTTCAGAAAGTCGAAGTCAACAACAGACCAAATCTTCATACTGAGACAAATAATGGAAGAAGCAAGAGAGTTCGGAATCGACAGACATAGCATCTTTGTAGATTACAAACAAGCGTATGACAGGGTGAGACATAGAGCAGTAAAACAAGCCCTAGAGACCTTTTACATACCACAGACACTAAAAAGACTAATAATAATGACTGTTAAGGATGCACAATATAAGATAAAGGTAGGAGGACAGAAAACACAGGCCATCAGTAGCAATTTCGGATTGAGACAAGGAGACGCACTGTCCCCCATAATATTTAACATGGTGCTAGATATCGCCGTACAAAAAAACCCCTACATGGAATGATCATCTATTTAGGAATCAGAATCAGATATTGGCCTATGCTGATGATATAGCCATAATCAGCACTAACGAAAGGGACGTAACCCAAACGTATAGAACTCTAAAAGACAACTCGGAAGAGATTGGACTCACAATAAATACAGAAAAAACAAAGTAGTTACGAATATCAAGACAAATTGAACAGCCAGAACAAGTAACTACAACTACAGGAATAGACAGAGTGACTAAATTTAAATACCTGGGTACAGTGATCAGTGATACAAATGATATAACTGACGAGATAAAAACCCGAATCTTGACAACTAACAGGGCCTATTTCGCAATAAATACAAATTTTCAAGACAAAATTAATATCCAAGAAAACAAAAGTACGACTATACAAGGCAATAATAAGACCAATACTAATATATGGATGCGAGTCGTGGACGTTAGTTAAAAAAGAGGAGCAGCGGTTAAGGATATTCGCGAGGAAAATACTGAGAAGAATTTTTGGACCAGTTAACGAAGGGGGAGAATGGCGGCGACGACACAATGAAGAAATTAGGATCCTATATAACGAACCCGACATAGTTAATGTCATTAAACGTATGCGAATACAATGGATAGGGTATGTGGCGCGAATGGCACCCAACACCCCAATACAAAGGATATTTAATAGCACGCCAACAACAACACGACCCAAAGGAAGGCCGCGCAGTAGGTGGATTGACAATGTGTTTCAAGACCTCCAAAAGCTCAATGTAAATAACTGGAGGAAAACTGCCAAAAATAGAACAGACTGGAGGAAAACCGTTGAGTCGGTGAAGACCCTTGATGGGTGGTAAAAACCAAGAGATAGATAGAGAGAGAGAGAGAGGGGAGAGAGAGAGAGAGAGTTCTTTTACGATTTTTTGGTAGTATTTTATTTTTAATAAATGTAGCTGTCAAACTGCTTCTTGGATTATATCCGTTAGATGTTTTACTACTTTTTCAGTTTCGTATGATTCTTTTATTCTATGAGTTAAGTTAAAGTTTCTATTAATTAAGCATTGAAAAAGTTTCCAGTTGGTGTGTTTTGTACATAGTTTGAACTTAGATATTATTACATAGTAGATCTCAGATATACTTATTTATTTACCGTAATCAAGCAAATCGAATATCTCATGTCAATCCATAGGCCAATAGATAGGTTCACCAGTGGATAAGACGTTTAAGTTAAGTAACTAACGTCCTTTTGCCGATGTGAATATAAATTCACACATTGTATGCTTGGTATTCAAATCACCGACTAGATCCAAACTGTGAGAATTAAAGCTTTGTTCGGAGTTTCTAATTTCAATATTGTATCTTAGATTGCACAAATATATAAAGAATATCTGCAGCAAAGAAACCTTCTGGATACCACTCAAACGGTAGAAACAAAATTGATTCTAGTCAAGTAAATAAAACAAACCAGTCAAACAGGACAAAGTCCTAAAAGTTGGGTTTAAAATAGAGTTTTGAATCAGTGCTTAGTTTTGGGTTAGAGTTGTTGGTTTGTGTCCGAGTGAAGAGGCTTCGTTGTCTGTTTATGTTATTGTTATTTCTCATTTTTGTGAGGTCTTATTAGACAGTGCACTCTTTATAAGTTGCAGCGTGATCTTCAATACGCACTACGCATGTTTCTGGCGTATATATATGGCGCCTCTATTGTTAAAGAATTTATTTTTACAATGTTATTTGTCAGTCTTTTGGTAAAATATGTTTTGTTTTCATTCAATAAAGATAAATGATCTGTCATTGACTTATAGTTTGTTACGCCGTAGATATAGATTGGATATAGATCTATTGCCTGCTGTTTTTTTTTTGTAATTTGACCTAGTTGAGTTTTGAGCAAATTCAACATCTAATATAATAGTTGATATTTATTTTTTGTTTTAATTTCCATCAGGGTTTTTGCAAATTAATCTGTTGCATTGCTTTAGAATAGCTTGTCGATCATAATCCTTTACTTCTGTGTCGGTTTCATTGGTTATTGGCTCATCGTCACTAAGTAATATAGTAGTATATATTAATTATTGATGTCAAATATCTACATTTATTCTATTGACATTTAAGTTTGGTACATTTGTAGTAATTCCATGTTTATAGTAAGATAACATATCAAGTTAAGCAAGGCCGCTTGTATTTTTTACGTGGTCGTATGGGCAGATTATATCTGCAGATGATTTTTCTAGCTCCATTATTAATTCATGAATCCGAACCAGGAAAATTTCTAGTTGACAATATAAAATAAAATAAAATAAACGTACGCATCACTTATCACCTGGCTTTCGTGAGTTAAGGATAACAGAGCCTTAATCAGCAGGTAGAGGTCTAGCGCTTTGGGTTATTGGAATACGACACCACGTCCTCCCTCTTTGAAATTGCAGTTTAAGTAACCCACTATCAGGCGGCAATTTTATTGACTTTTCTGGAGAATAAAAAAATTGCAGTTCGCAGCAGCTTCACACCTCCACAAATCAGCAAGCGATACGCTAAATATATGGCTCAACCAATGGTGCATTACTCTCAGTCCTACTAAATATTCAACAAAAGTATTTACCATAAAACATACCATAAATCACCAAACCATCACGACTATGGGAATAGAAATTATGTGGACACCACGCAAAGAACCAATTAAATACCTAGGAGTCTAAATGGACACATGACTAGCATAGAACTCTCATATCAACAACAAACTAAAGCTAAGCTGTGTAAGACTTACATAAACTGCTATTGCCGATTGTAATATATATTTACCCAGTGTGGAGTACAACTTTTTAAAAAATATAAGTTTTACAGAGCCAAATGCACAGAGTACTAGGCATTGACACAATAGCAGACAGAATATGTAAAAAAAAACATTAAAACACCTGATATTTTTCAACAGCAAACAACAACTAAAAGAATAAATAACATTTGCAAAATGTCCATCTAGTAACTCTACTCAAAAAAGAGTATTATTATATATATATCGTCCACATGCGACAAACTACTATCGGAACCGAAGGCCCGGCTCATGACTCCGTTTGGTGGTGGGGCTAGCAGAAAGATCTAGACCACTTCCATTCTTAAGTAGCTAACCATACCAAAGGAATTTCTAACATCTAGTCGGTCCGTCACATTATTCCATCCGACCGCCGAGCCACCTAGACCACCTAAACTATTTCCATCATTCAAACAAGGAGTTTGCGATTGCAATCAACAAAATGTGTCTTTCAAATATTTCCTCGTTCGAACAACCGTTAAAAATACTTACAAGTCTATAAGCTACAAGCAAAAGAAAATGTATGATAGTTATGCCTTGCTTAGATTATTTCAGACAAATTATTAATGGTAGCTGTAAATGAAAATAACACGTTTCACCCTCTATACAACAAATTACTATAAAGTTGTAAAGCTGCATGTTGTTTCGGCGCAATAAACCTGTTAAGTTGGGAAGTGTTCGATATAGTGCTTCCAGCAACTTATAAATACAACAGTAAGTACTTGTGATTCCATAAGCGTAGAATACTAACGGATGTACGAAGTTATAAACCCTAATTTTTCTCGCAAAGCGAACAGAAGCAATTAGGCTAATGCGCCCGCGTTCTATTTATATTCGCTCTCGTTTTCCACCTAACCCACTTACAATAAATCCCGGCACCTTACTTATTCAAGGCGAAATATGACGGTCTCTGTGAACTGCTCGCCGCGTGAATTCCAATTTGGAATTGAAACCGAAATAATTCTTAAAGGACATGCTCGCCGAACCGCATCAATCTAAATTATTCCATCCAGTTTCGCCCGCATCGAAGCTTTCGTGTTTGACCCGATTCCAAGATAATTCTAAACGCTCCGATTATTCAAACATTCTGTCGTGGTAGCAGTTGCAAAACGAAAATTACTGAACTAAATTGTATTAAAGGTATAGAATGTAGGGACAAAAGATAATTATAAAAACACTGATAAAGAGTAAATAAATGAGGATTTGGTTTTTGGATTTTGCAGTCTACATTGTACAATTTTTTTCTCCATTATTATAATCTATACAGTCATCTTCCCACATAATTATGTTGTATATATATATATATATATTTTTTTTTATATGGGTTGCTAAAGTAAGAACAGAAGTATCAACAATGCTAATAATTAAATCTGCAGTTTCACAGAACAGTATCCTCGGACCATTATTATAAGTACATACTGTATACGTTTGATATACAATATGCACGTTTGTTGATGATACCGCAATATTAATTTACAATACCAGTGTTCAACATTCTTATGTTTACAAAACTTACAGGAATACCTATATATTCTACAAACATAGACTGAAAAATGGAAAGGCAAGATAAATAAATCAAAATCTAAGCATGTAACTTTTCTTTCATATGAACAATGTAGTGATACTACAAGAAACTTTAATGAAACATCTAGGTCTACCTATGGTCAGCAAACTTAATTGGAAAACACACATCTACAATAAAAAGTAACAAATAGATTTAAAGACCAAAGAAATCAGTTGGTTAATAGCTAGGTAATGTCACTTAGCAATAGAAAATAAAATTATAATTTATAAAGTTGATACCAAACCAATATGGACCTATGACACAAAGCTTTGGAGGTTTCTCAGCAATTCGAACATCCAAAGATGCTAATCTAAAATATTATGAATCATTATTTACACCCAGTAATACATCATTAATGAAACGTTAGATATCGATCTAAGAATTCCCAAAGTAAAGGAAGTTATCCAAGACAGAAGCGTAAGTTACCATAAAAATTAGAATCACACTCAAATCCATTAATTACACACGCAAAACGATCCAATAAAAAAATTAAAACAATAGCCAATAAACTTTTAATAGGCTAAGAGACCCCTTTATTGGAAGATATCTCATTATGGCAGCTGATCCACCCAAGCCATCTCATTAGCTTGCAGAATACCTATGTACTCTGATTGTTAAATAAATTTAAAAATTTGTATTTGAGTATAACACCTACCTTAAAAAATTTTAGTCCTTTATTACTATCACGACCGCCATCTTTATCAAATTTAATCCTCAGAAGATTCTTCTTCACCATGGGGATTAAATAAAAGTCACTAGAAGAACACAAAAGATAACTTATCACTTAATCGTTTTTATTCGACCTTCTATTTTCTCTGATCGCCACTCATTTAGCTTGTAGGCGTCGTCTTCTATACCCCGCCATTCCTCTTTACTTTCTTTTTTTTGTATACCTTATAGCATGTTTGCTTTATTATTTCCTGAATTTCTGCTCTATTAAAATAATTATTTTCTGTTCCTCATTAACCTTTATCATTTCTTCTGCTTTACTACTGCCTATCCCTACTTTCATTGTTATTATACAATATCATAATTTCTATTGTGTTATTTGTAATATTTATATAGATATGTAAAATAACGCAAAATTAATATTTAACACGAAAAAGACTGAAACGCTATTTTTCGGGTAGTGGTCGAAGAAAGAGAAGCCAACTTTTTTGCTCAACGGTGAGCGCATCTACTGCAAAAAGTACATCCAGTACCCTGGAAAATAAATCGGCTGTCGTACGAGTGGTTTGTAACAGGGGATTATCAAATTTCCACTGCGTCGGGGCGGTAGCGCAATTAACGCAAGAGGGAACAGTATAATCGTCGATATTGTACGCATGTGAGGTATGAACGGAAGGATGGAAAGTCCGAGAAAATAGGACCTTGCTAAGCATACAAAGAATGCTCGCGGTCAAGGAAGCAGGTGCTTACAACATGGCGTTAGTATTAAGCCAGTCACCCTCTTTGCATTTTGTTTTGTACAAAACAATAGACTGAAGGACCGGATCTACGTAGCAACTTCGAGAAGAGATAAAGCTGTAGCCAGGCGAGATCGGGCGAAAGCGGACTAAGGAGAAGACGGGGCACCCGATCGAACGAGTTGGCATCCCAATCAGCAAGAAGATACTTGAAGCGTAATAACTATGCTGATACACTAAGGTATATCGGGCGGACGACGGGAAAACCGAAGTGGTAATCGCTGTCTTGCGAGAAGAACAAGAGATCATAGACAAGCCAAGTTCGCAGCCAAACACAAAGCAGTTATACCAAAACAGCAAGTCATCGCTACTTGCTCTTAGAAACATAAGTGCAGGACGAGATTTTTAAACCTTACAAAAAAAGCTGTTAAATAAGAAAAAAGATCTGAAGAATTTCGGAGAAACAGCATGCGATTAAAGCAACAGCTGTAGGGCGAGGACAGCCGATTTCAAAACGGTTTCATGGGGCTCGTAAAAACCGGTTATAAGCGAAAGAAAAGCAAAATGGGAGCAGAGATGCCAAACAGCGGAGACAGAGCGACATGTGCAGATATCCATCCCTATGGTTGACACAATACGACAAGCTGCAGAGTGCCTTAACCGGTACACTGTCCAGCTTATCACAGACCATGGCAATTTCAAGTCCTATCTCATTAGGACTCGGAAGTTGGCGGATAATCAAAGTGGCTGCACATATAAGAAAGTCAACGACGCCATGCAGGTCCTCTTGACTTCCAAAAGAGAAGTAGGCCAGGATCAGAGCGGAGAAAGTTTTCACTACAAAAACTGGAGATGCCCACGAACACGGGAGAAGAACAAAAAACTTTTTGGAAAGCATAAGTAGCGCAAAATACATGAAGTTTTGACACAAACTTCCTCTGCTTCGCCAACTCAAAGGTTTCGTATGACTGCTTCTATGTTAACTATGTTAATAGTAAACTTTACTCTTTTTTTGAGGGTACTAACAGCTTTCTGACTAAGTTTATATTCGGGAAGATTTATCACCGTTTGTTTACAATCCAAAAAAAGAATTAACAGAAACGACAAATTGTGTTTACCTAAATCTTAGTTTACTGCTTTTAACCTTAAAAATAGGCCACCATGCAGTTAAAAAATTATTGACGTCAGCGAATGCCGAGGTGTTACCTGCAATGAGCCGATTTACGTCAGCAGTGCGGTGACGTTAACAACGGCCCCTTAGCACCATCCCTATAACACGCATACGAAATAGCAGCATTATCGTTCGAACACATTTACATTTGAGGGAAAAACAAAACTTTAAAACCATCAGAATAAAAATAAAAGAAGAATTAATAATAACTTAACCTGCAGTAGAATACTCTAATGAAGAAATTGTCTTCGAAAAAACGCAAGTACTGCCTAAAAATAGATTCTAAAACTATTATTTTAGAGTATACAAAAGGGGGGTTTGCTAATACTTATACATAACACGAAGATCATAGACGTAAGACAATTATGAAGAGTTCAATGATTACAATATTTTAAACCAAGAATCACTAATTCAAAGATGCGATTGTTTAAGTTTTTATTAATAACCTAAAGTTTTCAATCGGTAGAGCGATAAGACGTAATTTTTGAGTAGATTTTTTGATTAATGAGATATATAAAAAATTTATATTACATTTTAAACCAATTAATAAAAAAATGTTCAAAATAGTTCTAATCAATAACCATGCATCCAATTAAAAGAAAGAGAGCGAAGAAAGAGAAATATTTTATGCAATGCGGGAAAATAACGTAGACAAAATAGAGAATTGCAACACAACTATTTTAAGGAACATAAATTGGAAAGTTAAAAAATACAAAAAACAACAGGAAGACATAGCTTACATGAGGAGAATAATGATAACAGGAAGAGACTAATAGGTTTTGCAAATGGAAGAGGAATAATAATAAGCAGTTCAAAATTTGATTACAAAAAGGTTTACAAAGTAACATGGATATCATCGGATTAAAAAACAAAGTCAAATTGATCATGTAATGATAGAGCAAGACATGCAAGAGATATATTAAATATCAGAAGTTTTAGGGAGTGGACGTCAATACCCATATTACACAAATAAAAAATTATGTGTAAAAAAGAAAGAAGAGAAGCACGAAATATAAAGTATAATACTAAAGAAATAATGGAAAAAGGCAAATATACGAGGCAAAAATCAAGAATAGATTAAAGTAATTAAAAAAGAAACATTCACCTGGAATAGAAGAGTATCTAAGAGTGAGAAGTAAAAAAGTAAACTGATGTTCTTAAAAAGTGGAATTGAATAAACAATATAATATCCAATTAAGAGTAACAAAAATGTATCAAATAAAAATAAATATATAAACAATAAAAATTAGACTAAATGGAAAGAGCTGAACAAGTGAATTCTCAGAAGAAAGGATATCAGCCAAGAACAACCCTGTGCAAAAATGTGGGAGGCAACTTGATTGACAGCAAACAGGAAATTATTAGAAGATGCAAAGAGCACTTCAAAGAGTTACTAAATGCAAAAATAATATCAATAATTACAAAACGCAAAAACAATTCAAGAATTAAGAGAAAAAGTAGAGCTTAAAATGTTCCCCTAACATACGAAGAAATGGAACAAGTAATAAAAAAAGTAAAAAATTGTATATCACCGAGACAAGCTAAGATAACCATTCAAGTAATGAAGTATGTAGGACCAGTTATTACAAGAGCTTTATATAACAAATGCTTGAAAAGCTACAGGAATACAAGAATTAAGAGTGAACGAGACAAAAACTGAATGTATGGTCACAAGAGATATAAAGGTTCTAAAATACATTAGGAAATAAAGGAATAAAGGTACAACTGAGTGAAAAATTCTTAATTATCCCAAAATGTAAGTTTAAAATTAGAATTGGGAAATAATTGTTATTATGCGTTACGATCCATAATAAAATCAAAAGTATCCTCAAGAAATTCTAAATTTAAAGTGTGTAAAGCATGTAGACCAGTAGTGTCATCTGTTAGGAAATTGGAAGCGAATAGGAAGATATTTAGACCGGTAAACAAGAATGGATTATGAAGAATAAGGATGGACCAAAGAACTAGCATCAATGTTTAAGAGTTCAAGTGTAACCAACAAAATAAAAATAGAAGAATAGGCTGGTTAGGACACCTAGATCTTATGGTAAAGGCACAAGTGGCAAAGAAAATACCAGTAAGAGAACATTAGAAAGTAAAGCGGCTAAAGGCAGAACTAGAAAAAAGTGGACGGGAGAAGTTGACAAAAATTTAAGAGAGCCCGGAATTCAAAATTGCATTGGAGTGGCCAAAAGTCGGAAAGAGTTAAAAAATAATAGAGAGTGCAAAAGAATAAGCTGTACTTAAGGCAAATAAAGAAGATGCCCCTTGGACTGGTTTCAATATGGTTGGGGAATAAACACTCACCACTTTTGTAAACATTGGACTTATTACATTGGACGCATATAATACACGATGAGCAGATACGAAAGGAAGATAAAAGTAATTAAGAAAATAAAATATTTGAAGAGGCCTTGTATATAGTACTATCATAATTTAATTCTTACCTTAGTCATTGATGTTTTTATTAAATTGACATAATGGAGGATAAAATACAGATTATGTTGTCACTTATTTCTAAATGATTATTGTTTTTAATTTGCATACTTTTTAACTATTGATGCAAATACAAATTTAGGCTAAGTAGTGTATTTTTTTTAATAATAAAAATTGGAGTAGATATCTGGAGTACTTTGTGTGAACTAAATAATCAATAGTGGAGTTGGGAGTTTAGCTAGCAGATGTCAGAACAAGTACGGCTTTAGCAGAAAACATTGAACTGTGCATAATTAAAATACAGCATAAGATACTATTGCAATCATTTGATTTACAAAAAAATTATGGTATATTGACACAAGCATAAATAATATTTGCAAAATGCGATCCAAAGCTTCAAGCAATATGAAATAGGTAATTTTATAGCGTTTCTGTGATTACTAAATTATCCATTTAGTTTCTTAATCATCAATAAAAAATGAAATTATAAACTAAGAGATAAAAAATAATTTAGAAAAAGCACTGAAAAATAAAAAAGAAAAATTATGGACAAATACCGTGACTATAAGTAGTGCAACAAAGAATATATTGAACAATAAACACTATAAAGCAAAATTAACAGAATGCTGAAGCAACAAAGTAAAACAAGCTTTTAAAAAAATTAAAGTAAAAAATATTTAAAACCAAGAAAAGAGATACTATAAAGAATAGAGGAATGTAAAAAAGACATCACTTCAAATTAAATAAATGGAATCATATATGAAAATTCAAAAACAATATTATAATACAATGAAAAATAAGATATAAGAGAAATCACATCTTCCATGAAGTAGTTGGTAAAAAAAGTAAATATTAACTGAATAAAGATATTCTGTTGAGATATAAACTACTCAACAAAACATCTAAAACATATAGAACAACATAAGAAATAAAGGAAATAATAATTGAAATAAAACGATTTTAAGAAAGGAATTTAATCTTAAAAGTAGGAAAGTCTGCAGAAATGAATTATATCACTATAAAAATGGTAAATTATACTTAAATTAAAGAAAATACATTACCTGGGGACTTTTAAATAAATATAACAGTACCAATCTGTAAAAAAGAAGATAAAAGTAACTGTAATAATTATATAGGAATAACATTGGATAGTGCACCGAGACCACTCTATGCAAAGATTTTGGATTATAATTTGAGAAAACAAGTTGAACAAATTACATACAAAACACCATATGATTTCAGAAGTCGGAAAGAAATGAGACATTTGGGAAAAAGAACAATAAACTGCAATGAAGATATATGAATGTTATGCGAACTCGGATAATTAACAAAACAACAAACTAAAATTTTAGTTAAAAAAATCAGAAAAGTTTAAAATACTATGCAACAAAAAATGGCTATACCATTTTGCCAAACGGTTGCTAAAATTAAGCACCACAAACCGAAACAAGAAGTAAATTGAGAGTAATAGAAAGGAGATTATTGAGAAAAATAGTAAACAAAACCTAACAAATTCAATAAGAAGAAAACTAAAAAATAAACAAAATAATAAAAACCTTTAAAGGAAAGATGGCCTACGTAATCACAGCTCAAGAAGAAAGAAGTCAAGAATATTATGAAAACAGAAGTAACTCTTACCTACTGGAAACCACACTTAGCGCAAGAAAAATGATTAAAAGTAGGACAAAAATTAAAGACCGGATTTTTTATTTCATAAGATGTTTACAAACGCAAACTTAGCTAGTTACAAATTGAATAATATGTTCTGGGAAATGGGGTACACAAAGACACATTCACAAATATAATCAATGAAAGAATCACTAATGCGGTCACAATGAGGTGTCTGGAACTGAAATAAATATCGAAAGAGCCCTCTAGGAGCACCTTAAGAGCTAGAAAGTCTAAAATTCTCTACTACCAAAATACACAGATAATTATAGTTCTAGATGTGATACCCAAACTGAAACGATTCCCACATTTTTCTTCCAAGAGAAAGATACGATATTCGAGCCAAGCAGTGTCTAATAACACCTCGTTAGAAACACACGAGCGCGCCAAATCATTCCTTAAAGCAACTAATGACGAGATTAGTGTACAAAATACTCTTTAAAGCGGGTTAATATACAAATCGGGGTAGCATAAAATATAACACCCCAAGCGGTTTAAAAGAGCGGGTTGATATAGAAGGGTGCCGCGGAAAGTCAGAATTTGTAGGGTTCGTGGCAAAAAGCTATATTGTTTATTTTGCTAAAAAAGCTAAGTACATAAATATGACAATATAAACGTGTAAATTTATAAAAAAGAAATTGTAAAAATTAAAATTTATAAAAATAAAAAACAAATTCAAAGAAAACAAGCAGTCAAATAGTGTAAATTTACTTAAAAAATTAATAAACGGAAAACATTAAGAAAATTATTAAAAAAGTTAAATACCAATAAAGTATCTACTAGACATGCAAAATATATACGACAAAAAAACAAAAATCGGTTATGTAAGAAAAGCATTAATGTCAGAAGATAGATAACAAAGGTAACAGAAGACTATTAAAAATATAAAAACTAACAAAATTAATCAAAAAGAAATCTAGAGGTAACATTTATAGAAATTACAAAACACCAATAAGTTTCTGAAAAAGAAAACAACAAAGCAATGGCGTTTAAAAAGGAACGAACAAAGCAAACTAAAAAATATGCTTTCCCAAGCGCAATATCTAAATATACAACCTATGCAACTCACCACTCAGACCGGAAAACAGATTTACTTTCGGTGAAGACTACAACGCTAAGCATGTCATTTGGTGCTCAAAGTTAACGCTACTAAAAGCAAACAGCTTTTAAAGGCAATAATCAACAATAGATCTCAGTACATATCCACAAATCAACCGACGCATTGACCCTCTGTCATCAAAAATGGCGTATTTTTACATCGTTAAAAACATCAACACAAAAAATCTCAAAGTAGAATTATATTTAGATCTTACTGGTGAGTATTCTTTCATTATAGCAACAATGTCTGGAGAATTGCTACTCAAAACCAACCATCCTTTTCTTCATACCAAATACACAAACTGGGCACTATTTTGGGAATTAATTTACGTGTCCCTCAAACTGTAAGTACCCAAAAACCAAACAAGAATGCGTAAAAGAAATGTCGACAAAGCAGCTCTTAATCATATAACATATAAAGTCAAAAATCTTCTTGGTTCTACCAAACGCTAAACATGTGTCAGCTTTGGAAAGCCACCAACAGACTGAAAAGACCATAGCAACACAATACTCTTTTTCGTTTAAAAAATAACGTATGGGTTAGAAGTGGCCAAGATAAAGCTTCAGCTGTGGCAAAATATGTAAGTATTGGAACCGTTGGTTACCAAAGTCGCTTGGGAAGAACAAAAAAAGTTTTGGAATTTTTTCTAACACCTTTTCAAATGTCTCCACCCCTTAAATCTTTTAAAATAAATAAAACTAAAACTGCAATATCAAAAAGATTAAATCTGCACAACGCACGGAACTACGATTTAATAACCAGCAAAGTAGTTAAGGAACTACCTGGAAAGAGCTATAGATACATTACTTATTTAAACAATTTGGTCCTTAGACCAAGATATTTTTCCGAAAAATGGAAGGTAGCAACGATTATCTTAATGACTAAACCAAAAAAACCTTTTGAAAATGTGTCTTTTTATAGAGCAATTACTTCTTATAAAACTTATACTGATACTGATCAGTACGGTTGTACAATAGAACAAGTATGCGGATTCTTAAAAATATTGGGAGCAAAGGATACTCTTCGTCAGCTTTTATAGATTGTACATAAACTTCAGACAAAATTTGCTCTACAGAATTAAAAGTGCTGTACCTCCTGACTACTTCTAAATACTTCAATCATACCTCTCCAAGAGGACCTCTCTTATTATGTGGCGAAGCTCAAACATCTTTAAAGCCTGTCAATGCAAAAGTTCTCCGAACTAGTGTTTTGGGGCCAATCCTGTAATTGCTTCTTTAGATCAGATGTTCCAACCTTGCACACAACTTCCGTTGCTACTTTTTCCAACAATACCACTGTAATTACAACCTGACTTTGACACGAAATATAAATATCTTCAAAACTATCTGCATCTCGTGCAATTTTTTATTGCCAAAAGGAATAGATGTCTCAAACCAACAGTATTAAATAATTAAGAATGCATCCAGACAAACACCTATTCTGGAACGATGCACTTAAACAAAAAGGAAACTACTGGTACTTATATAAGCTGTACTGTTTTAGATATTCCCTAAATAAGTTCATTGTTTATCTGAGAGTCAAACACATTCGGAGCCAAAAAATTGACCCACTCGGATCTTGGAGAGGGGGATGCTATGATAAGAGCTGATGAACGAAAAATCTCTCCATAAAAAGATTAAAATTTCAACCTGAAATATACAACGCTTAGTAATGCATCTTAGAAAGCTAAACATCGTAGAAAAAAAAGTTACGAATACAGACATAGGTGGTCTGAGCGAAACGCAAAACTCATTGAAAAAGCAATGACTACTTTACCTCGAAAAACAGCAATGATACTTACTTCTGAGGACATAAAAGAGACTCAGTAAATAGAGTAGCAATAATAATCTCCCAAAAAAATGGCAACCGGCCGTAGTGGATTATAACTTAATAAATGAAAAACTTTGAAAATAAAAATAGTCATTCAAATAGTCATTCATATCTATTAGTAAGAAAGAAAAAACAGTCGTTCGAAAACATCGAAGAATGAAATGATATGGATTATAGACGAAAGATGTGCAAGAGGAACAAAAATCAACATGTAAACGAAATATGTAAATAGAAAAATTCGCTAACACGAAAGAGACCAGAAACCTGTTTCGAAAAATAAAAAGATAACGACAACCGAAATCATGGACAATAGACAACAACAATGGAAGAACCACAAGGCACATAAATGAAGTAATAGTAACAACGAAAAAGTAACCATGACCAATCACATGGACCTAAACTCCTGATATAGGCTTTAGAAAAATCAAACATACTGAAAGAGGAAATTATACAGGCCGTACAAAAACTGAAAAAGAGAAAATCGATGGAAGAAGATAAAATTATTGCGGAAATGTTAAAGCAATTCAACGATAAGGAAATCGAGCTCCCATAGAAAATCTGCAACAATTTATGGGAGACTAGACAATGGGTCTAGAGGCTGGACAAGATCCATATACGTGCCAATTTACAAAATTATAAATGTCCGACAAATAATGGAAAGAGCAATAGAGTTTAGAGCTACTAAATCCATATGCTTTTGGATTATAGAAAGCTTTGACTGTTTAATTTAGTCAAAACTTTGGACGATACTAGCCAATATAGAAACTCATAAACATCTCATTTTACTCATTAAACAACTATATAAAGGAGGTTCAACAACAATAAAACTTGACGACAAATACGCTAAAAATTTCAAAGTGTGGAAACATATAAGTTAAGGCTCTATAATTTCTCCCATACTGCATACAATGTATGGAGAGTATATTATGCGAAAAGCTCTTGATAACTAAAAAGGAGGAATTACCATCGGCGAAAAAAGAATAAACAAATTGCGGGTTGCTGACAACCCCACACTCTTTGCTAATGACGAATAGGAAATGTCTGAATTGCGTGGAAACATCATAAACGGAAATATAAATTGTGGATTAAAATTGAACCGTTAGAAAACCAAATTAATGGTTATAGATCGAAAAGGCATAGTTAATAACTCAAACAGCATCCAAAATATACAGGTCGTCATTGACTTTATTTATTTAGCTTCAAATATAACCAGAGATGGGAACTGATCCCTGTAACACGAAGAAGAATAGCTATGGCGACAACAGCAATGGTTAAACTAGGTAAGATTTGAAAAGATCGCAACATATCGAACGAAATAAAGAACATATTAATATTTCCAGTAGCAACAATGGGACAGAGACATAGACGCTAAAAACTGACGATGGGAATAAAGTAGATTCCTTCAAAATGTGGTGTTGGAGAAAACTTTTGCAAATTCGATGAACAGACTACAAAACAAATGTATTTATAGTAGAAGAATTAAACATACAAGATGGTCTTCCCACTGTGGAAAGACGTCATGTACTAAAATGCTTTGGTCGCATTATCAGAAGAAATAATGACAATTTAGAGAGATCTGTAATATAGGGAAAGATTGAAGGACCAAAAACATCTGGTAGAACAAAGAAATAGAGTATAAAACAACATAAAAAAGGAAGTATATTTAAGGTGACTGAACTTCGAAACAGCAGAAGATAAAACAGAATATATAAATAAAAGAAATATGATAAAAAATAGTTGCAGGGGGGAGGAAGAATGTTTAGAAGTTTAGAAATCTGTAAATAAAATTAGGCCCGACAAAAGCACGTTGAGTATAGAACTGATAACTCCAGAAGAATGGGAAGACTATTATAAATAATTGTTATCAGAACACAGAGAAATAAATACAACAGCACAAACAAATATATATATATACATGGAAACCCTGTAAAAATTACAAAGAAACTGGTTATATGAGCACTCAGTGGAATGAAGAACAATAAAGCAAACGGCCCAGAAAATATAGCAGAGTTACAAGCAGAGAACAACTCATTTTGCCTTAAACAAACAATGGAGGAGAAAATCACCACAGAAAGATGCATTAATTTCTTATTCGTAGATTTAACAAAAGCCTATGACAATATCCCCACAGCAAAACTATGGCAGTCTTTAGAAGAAGGTCCAGAAGCGGTCCAGGAACTATATCACGATACGATTATAAAAATTAAGATCCGTGACAATACTACAGGAGGATTTGTAGCAAACAAGGAACTTAAACAAGGTTGTTGCATATTTCTAGACAATACTATGATCTATGCCCTACAGTTTGCAGATGACCAAGTTCTAATAGCAAATAACAAAGAAGATCTTTAGTATATGATACGAAAAATAAAAGCGGAGTATGAGAAGGTGTGGTTAAGCATAAATTTAAATAAAACTAAAATGTGTATAGGAGAATAATCAGAACACTTGGAATTAAAAAATAGAGAGAAGATAGCATTATGTGACAATTACAAATATCTAGGTGTAAGAGTGGAGTAAGATGGACGAGACAATAAAGAAATAAGAGAAAGAATAACGAGAGGAAGAAATGCAATAAAAAAGGTAAATAGTACATGATGGAGTGAATAAACAAGCAAAGTAAGAAAATTTAACATCTATAATACCATAGTGAAAATTATAACGCTATTACGACGGACGTATAAAGATAGGCAACAGCTGATAAGCAACAGAAATGGACGCCTTAAGAAGATCTTTCCGCATTTCAGTGTTGCAAAGAATCCCTAAAAACGACAAGTCGGACTAAAACATAGTATAATAAAAAAGTAGAAAAAAACAATTAGTGCGGTACGATCACGTCATAAGGATGGGAGAAGAGAGATTACCAAAGACAGCATGGAAGTAGAGACCCCCGAAAAGAAGACGACAGGAAGACCCAAAACATCTTGCAGAGAAAGTAACAGAAAAGCAATGAGTGCAAAAACATTCAGGATGAAGGTTGACAAGATGGAGCGCAATGGAAAATAAGTCTGGAGATCGAACAGAGTCAACAGACGTTATAAAACGATATATATATATATATATATATATATATATATATATATATATATATATATATATATATATGAAAGAGTAAGACCACGAGGACGTTCTCCTAAAATGTGTAGACCAAATAAAAAGCTTTATTGGAGCATCTCTTCAGGAAATATTTAAGATAATACATAGGACAATAGAAAGGTGGTCATATAATCACGTCGCTTGGTTAATGAAGCTTACGATCATAAGAAAGTACTGGCTTAGTGGTCAGAAGTTTCACTTGTTACTTGTTATAAGATCATAATCAAATTAATTTTGTTATATGGGGTACAACTGAGGAGCATTTCTAGTAACTCCAATACAGACATTCTAAGACTAACTTTTTTGATTCGCAGTATACGCATCGTAGTATGTCCCAAATGGTCATATGGAGAGTTTTGGACGTTCTATCTATCAACAACAAAATTTCAAAGTTTAGTGTGCGCTACAAGAACAGGATCGATATCCACTTCAAACTAACCTTCTGGACGAAAACCTAGAAGAACCATGACTCAAATGGACTGTTTCCAGCATATCTCACAGACATTATCATACCACTTAATATTGCTATGTGACTGTGTTAAATAAATTCTACCAAACAATAACATACTACCCTTCCTTATTTTAACTTTGTTAAAAATTTATTCAAAAAAGAATCTTAAAAAATTTAAAATTAGAACAAATAATAACTAGGAAAGAATTATTATATCTTAAAGATTCGACCATTCTTTTAGAACCAAGAAGATTTATATAAGAATATTAAATATTATGGAAATTTTGCTTAATCTAAAAAAGTTTTAAACCAATGTTAAGCACACCACAACACAATGATAAAGGCAAAGGGTTAAAACGGAGCTTCTGCGGGGAACATTAGGGTTGTAAAAAATTGTTATCGCACGCCATTTCCCGTGACAACCAAATAACAGGTCCCCGGAACAAGGATAAAGAGTTTTAAGAGGACGCATTAATTACGCGTTTTCCGTATGACCCCTTTGTTCTCCGGATGGTATTATTAGCACTTTCCAGAACATGTGAAGTGGCGCGGGATGACAAACCGCTCTAGAAGGATGAATATGGAGGAGGCCGTTTCTTTAATTGCAAAGTTATTATGGAAATTCATCGCATTGCCGGTCAAAAAGTTGGGAGCGTGCGGGCGTGTCAAAAAGGGCTCTACGTGAGCACAGAGCACACCAATGCGCGGCCACTGGGAGAGCAGATTAGGGCGTAATTGGCGTAGAAATGCAGTTTCGTACAAAAATCGCAGGCGCAATTTCCATACATCTACATGGAAAGTGCGCCCGATAACACAGACGTGAAACCCCGACAAGAATGTAAGCGGTTTGTTCGTGCGGCTCGCTGCTCTGATTGCGGATCAGCCAGCTTAAAACTTTGTTGCGGGTTTTTTCGATTTTCTCTCGGATGTAAAATCTGCCCTTGTGCCGGAAAATTCCCGGCCTCTTCTTTGGCAGACTTCGAATCGGATTGTGGGGCGGAAAGTTTTGATGAGGCGGTTCAATAGTGGTGCAGTGAACTATTCGCCGAACAAGCAGCTCAATTAGTTCTGCGAGTGGAGGCCAACATCGCTGCTATGTCTGACTGATTTTTGTAGTACCAAAGGGTTGATATGTATAGCAATTGATTCCTCATACAGGCAAGAATTCAAAACATTGCATTTCTATTAATATTATTTTAGTTTTTGCGTTTAGCACCAAATAACCTTAATATTATTTCTTATCTCAAACGTAAAGATAGTCATAGTCACGGTATCTCTAAAGAACATTCCCGATAGCAGTGTCCCATTTACACGCTCTGAAAGATAAGATGTTCTATTACTTCCAGCAACAATAACTCAACAGATGATCCACAACATATTCTGAAGTCTACGTATCTTTTATTCTACGGTTATCTCAATAATAATCCTTTATGCAAAAGTTGAGGTATAAGTCATGACAACTATTTTGTTCAAAGGTAAGGGATGGTATTACAAAATGTCGGATGTCCCAAGAAAACCATACAATCATAGTGGGTGTCTACAACACAAGATGTTGTCAGTCAATCTTTGTGCAGCATGAATTTGATTCGAATAGAACAAAGTTTGTATTTCAAAATAGCCGTTTTCTGTAGCAGCAATACCAAAGTTGTAGGGAATAACGCTCTTCCATATCGAACAGTCGAGAGGTGGGTAGCAGAGTTTCAGCGAGGACGCGAAACAACCAAAGATCGGAAACTAGCAGGACAACCTGTGAGTGTGCGGACCGATGTGTCACGTCCAGTAATCCATCACCTGACGGAGACCGACAGACGACGGACGTTTCTCGAGTTGGAGAGAGACAGTGGCATCGGGAAAAGCACCACCACACGATTTTGCGGGGCGATCTTCAGTTGCGTAAAGTTGCATCGAAGTGAGTACTACATTTACTTGCGGAAGTTCAGAAGTGGATGCTATATGCAATATATCTCGACCACCTTGCGCGCTGACAGCAAGAAGAAAACCACTTCTTTTCATAAACCATCACTATCGATAAATTCAAATGTCAGTCCGCAAAGTGGAGTTATGCAAGATTACCAAGAAGGCACGACGCTTAACTGGCAACTGATTTAACATTTGTCTCTGTGCAAATACAGAACATCACAGAGCCATTTTAAGGATACACACTATGAATGCACAATTTTCTTGAGACATGGTTTTGTCATACCTTTGAAAAAAAACAGTTGGCAAGATTTATCCACCAACCCTATATAATCCAAATAAAATAAAAAAACGTCCTCAAGCCTATAAATACACAATCTATTCCATACAGCTTCTCTACTATATACCTGACTCCAGCTGATATTTCTATAAATCTTCTTCTTCTTTAGCATTCTTCAATCCATTTGCGGATGTAAGCCTCCCCTTCTCACTTTCACCTTGACCTATTCTGGGCGATTCCTTTCCATGCGAGACCGGTGACACTTCACATCGTCTCACTATCGCATTTGTGGTCTTTCCCTTCCTCCTTTGCCTAACCATGGTCTCCAATCTAAGACTCGTGCGTTCCAGCTAGTATCTGTTTGATGGGTCAACACCCATCAAATAGATACCAGGTGTAACGTACCATTCTTAGTTGTTCTGCAAATTGCTACTTAAATCTGGCTACTTTCTCTCTCATATCTGTAATTCTTGTCTTTTTCTCTTATCCATGGGTTAGGTTTTTGTCTTTTGAAGTTATTTATAAATGTGGTGTTCCATCGCTCTTTGGGTCTTTACGAGCTTGTTTACATTTGTTTTTTAGAAAAGTCCAGGTCTGAGCTCCATAAGTCGTAACAGGTAGTACACAGCTATCGAACACTTTTGACCTAAGTTCATAGGGTAACTTTCGGTTCTTCAGTATATAAATTAATCTGCCAAAGATTCGGTTCTTCTTGCGATTTCTATTTCTTGGTTTGCTTTATTAAGTGTAAACCTTTACCCTAGATATATATGTTCTTCTAATTCTTCTATAGCGTTTTATTCTATTTCTAGGTATATTCACTTGCTCCTCGAAGTTTCTTATAATTTATATTTATGCGGTATTCATCCGTGACGCCATCTTCTTAGAAGTCTCGTTTAGTTCTTGTAGCATTTAATCTAGTAGTTCTCTGTTTGTTGCAAATAGTATGACGTCATCTGTGTATTTTATATTATTCAAAAATTTGTCATTTATATTTATGCCTTTTCCCTCTAAATATCTCTCCTTTGAAAACATCTTCAAAAGCTTCAAAAACGAATATCTTAGGGATATTGGATCGCCTTGACGAACTCCTTTTTTTCTGTCCTGTCATTCCATAGACTCTGTTATATAGCCCACGTTTCAATGCTATTAAACAGTTTAAGAATAGAGCGACAGAAGTTAACATGGAATACGGTCTAGATCTTAATATTAACAGAACTGAATATATGGTGATCATCAAAAATCAGATTTGAAATGGACAAAGCAAATACATACATACATATACCTAGGTATATTCACAGGAGATACAATACGATGTCGTATTAAAAAAACACGTTGTTTTCCTTAAACTGTCGTCAATCTTCAAAAGTAATTCTCTCACTATATCAATCAAAGTAAAACTCCGTCTATATCACGTCTTCTCAGTTTTGCTTTATAGAGTCGAGCCCTAGTCTCTAACAAAAGCAACCGCCAAGAAGTTAACGGCCTTTGAAATTAGACTTTATCGAAGAATGTTAAGAAATTCCCGAATAGATCATGTAACTGACAAAAAAATTCTTTGAAATAATGGCCACCAAACAAGATAACGCAAATATTTGAGACACATAATGAAAAATGAAAGAAGATATAATAATATATACAACAAATATCACAAGGAAAGATCCCAAGAAAACGTAGACCGGGTCGTAGAAGAATTTCCTAGCTAATAAATTTTAGAACATGCCACAGTAAATAAAGTGACGATGATCAGAGTGATCGCCAGCATCCGGAATGGATAGATACTCCAAGAACAGAAAAGTATTAATGAATAAAGCAAATAAAATTAGAGTTACGTAATGAAAACTTATCTCTTGGTAAATAATTGTAGCAAATTTAGATTTGGGTAATCAGTACCTAACTGTAATGCAATGTTATGCGCCCACTGAAGTGGTAACCATGGAAACGAAGAAGAATTTTTAAAGCATCAGGAGATTCGGATTCTATTGGGCAATTTAAAGGTTGAAGTAAAAATTGAATTGAAGAAAAACTGTTAATAGAATTTTAAAGTATTTGAAGAAAAGAGATACATTAATTATGTACAGGGACTTTCATAACATTAGCGAAATACCATTTCTTAAACTCCCAGACCCTGCAAGACTAGGGGTAAGGATATGGGCAAGAATTACTCTTTATTAATTGTTACAATTTTGATAGGATTTGAAAAGAAAAGATCTGTCTAATAGGCACAGTAGGCGATAGAGTTACATTGAAATGACCCAAGATGATACATATTTATCCCAACACTTAAAGATAATACAAGAGAAATTGATTACAATCTAAAAATAAAAGACGTATGCAAAGATTGCAAATGTGCAATACATGTCAAAAAGAATCAAAGCACAAAACAAATTTTAAGGAGTGGATAGGTAAAAGCACCTGTAAATTAACAGAAGGTAAGAATTGAAGAACAAAATATTAAATTTTCGTGTTGTAGAAAGGAAGGACGCCCAATAAAAGGTAAGAAGTTAGGAAAGCTTGTAAAATGACAATAGAAAAGAAAACAAAAATGATAAAGTAAATACTGACCCGCCGACAAAGAAGAAATAACACAAGCCATCCAGCAAACAAAGGAAGAAAAAGTATGCGAGGTTTGATCAGATTACAGGTAAGATGTTAAAGATAGATCAACAGAAACTTATAGGTAAAAAAAGTGAAAAAATTGATTAAAAAAAGTAACTTAGAAAATGTGAAAATTAGAGGGAAATAACTTTACTAAGTGTTGCAAAAAAATCTAGAAAACTAAGTGACGGTAAAAAAATAGAAAAGAGGATACGTGAAGAGCAATATGGTTTAAAGCAAGGAAAGCACCAAATAAAGACTTTGAAAATTGTTACAAAGTAGTCGCCATGGTATTTGATTTTCATGAATTTTGAGAAAGCTTTGGACCCTTTAAAAGAGGGATGCGTATAGAATAATTTAAAAAAAAAGTTTGCTCAAAAAACTAATAATTCTCATCAAGGAGGAGCGCAACGGCTGTTACAACGTGATTCATTGTGAGATGTTATCACCACAGTTTCGATTAAACATGAGTGTATTTCTAATTCTACCAGACGGTGTCCTGATAAACAAAATTCAATGAGTTCTTCGAAAAGCCTTGAAAGATTTAGAATTTGCGGACGATATATGTCTGTTGTCATATAATGGAAAGCATACACAAGAGAAGACCAACGCAGTCAATGAGAAAGCAGATAAGATGAGCTTTAGAATACACAGTAACACTAAGGCTATCTACATAAACATAGAAATACCAAGACAATTAGCTAAAAATGGTGAAAAAATAGGAGAGGTTACAAGATGTGATTAGAATATAAAGTAAAGAACATATATACACAACTGTTCAGTGTTTAGAAAACAAATAAGATTACAACCAAACTAAATAAAATATTTTTAAACCTACAGTAAAAGCAGAACTGTTGTATGGTTCCGAAACGTAACTGGCCTCAAATCCAATACAACATAAGTTACAAAACCTTCTTAAATAAATGCCTAAAGTCAGTTTTAAAAATATAGTGGACAAGAGGCAATATCAAGCAGAGGACTATGAGGAAGAAGGAGCATGAATAACATAAAAGAAAAAATTATAAGAAGAAAAGAGGGCTAGTTAGGCCATACCATGAGAAAAGGAAAATCGGAAGTACGCAGAAGAGTCCCAGAGTAGAACCTGCAAGGTAGAAAAAGAATAGGTCATCCTAAAGAAACGTGGAAAATCAAACAAAACCGCTCTTTGGACTATTGGTAGCAGATAAAAAAAGATGTCCCGTCAGAAAATAATGGGCACTACTACTACTATAAGCATAAACCTACGAAAAAGCGTTTAATATATGTGTTCCACTTATGTATAATGATGAAATGTAGAATTAAACAAACAGTAACATTATTAAAATAAAAAATAAACAATGTGTTAAACAACAAATTAAAAAAAAACTAAAATAAGTGGTACGATAAAATTAGGTCATAAAATGGAATAGACACGCATAGACGCTCGTGTATATAACTATTCCTTAGCTCCATGAAATGTATTTATGAGTATAAGAAACCAAATTAAAAGAATGTAGTAAAGAAGTACACAGAATAGTGAAGAACCATATCATGATCAAAAGCAATCGCTATGGTAATTTCTTTAATAAGTTGAGAAAAAATAAAATAAAAAAGAAAGATTTCATAGCCCAACTCTGCGGGAGGTCTTGCGTTGGCGTGTCTTTTGACCAGAAATAACCGTTTGAAAACACAATTTTTATCCATAGCATTCACTACTCTGCAACAGGAATTGTGAAGGATTCCTTCGTTAAACCACCATACAGTCTTTACGACCATGAAATCCACTATCGTTCGCAGGTCACAATCCAGTCCACAAAAAATTCCTTGTTATTCCTGAGCAGCAAGAAGGAGACCATCTTGAGTCTACGCTTCATGTTGCGTTCTGACAATTTGTGCGGGGCCTACCTATCCAAATTATTAACTTCCTAGTGTTACGATGACGAAATATAACCTCTTTGGTTACCTTGAAGCTCTATCTACTTTTTCAAACCCTCTATTCATTCTAATTATCAAATATATTTGAGAACAAACGAGAACACTGAATTTAGTTTTCGTTTGGTTTGATGGTGCGATTTTAAAAAACAGAATTCATTATCTAACCCCTAGGTAAATCTCCATAAGCTTATCTTATTATTTTTTATTTCTCTAGCGCTTCCGTTGAAATACATGCAGAATGTTACTTATATTTTGAGTATTCAATTTGTCAACTCGGCAAGTCGCATTAGTTTTTAGACGTACCTCGTATACTATATATTATTCATCGTTGAGAGAAAACAACTGTAAAGAATTATTTTAAAAAAATATTATATTTAAATAAGTTTTTACATACATTTTTCTGTATTTTATCAGAATTATATTAAAAATAAAAAATTTGTTCTATTTAGACAAGTAAAAGGATTGGAGGCGCCGGGCATCGATCCCGGTACCTCTCGCATGCTAAGCGAGCGCTCTACCATCTGAGCTACGCCCCCAAGATGAGGAAGTTGTAATGTATATGTTATATATACTAACTATTCGTTTATTATTATTATTATTATTATTATTATTACAAGCTATTGCAAATTGGTCATGTACAGGATGCTTATAAGATAAATTAAGAAATTTTATAATAAAATTGAACTGCAAATATCTGCTAGATGCCCTTTTCCCTAGTAATAAAATATAGTTAGACTTATTTTCAATCAATTTATTTTGATCAAGACCATTTGAAAGCAGGGTGCGACGTTAAATAGACCAACCCCCTATTCCTACTCCTTCTTGGTCAAAGAAGCTCTAAAAATTGACAACAAATTCCACTTCTTGGGTACTGTACTAAATATAAAGATGCCTTTTTCGCTGTTAAGTACCGTAAAATATGCGGCGTTATTGATTAACGAGCAGAAAATAAACGGTGCGCAAAAAATAGATTAGAAAATTACTAGAAAATATTTTGGCTTGACTACTCCTGTAGCTGACCGGAAGCCTTTTTTAATTATTAATGTTTTGTAAATAGCATATAGAGATAAAGTGTAATTAAACGCTTATGTTTGCATTAAGTTCAATCTACTTATATCAGTACCATGCATAATGTTATCAAAAACAAAACTGTTATTCAATCATTACCTACTCGATAACAACGGTGTAGTTCTTATGTCATGGCATCCTTCGTTCGGTTTGCAAAAAAGCAAACTTTTTACTTCAAGTTAGCTGCATAGGAGATATTCGGTCAGTTGTTAATAGCAGCGCGCGCGAGCGGACGCGAGTTTTCCCATTAAAATTTTTGAACAACGGTTTTGGTGTTTCGCCCGAGACGTTCCTTGTACGCCGTTCCCAGCTTGGAAGAAATCTTCTCACCACCAGCGGACCGAGTGAGTTCAGGCGCGCCCCGGTTGTGGAAATGGTGGGTAAACACCCCTTCCCCGACCTAATAGAAAATTTAACGTTTGCTGTGGGTTAGGTGAATGCAGAGCCCCTCAACTCAACAATTGGTAAGTCGTTTTTTATTTTTCTACTAATAATGGGATGCATGATAAAGGAATAAGGATGAACATGTCGCTCGCAAATTATTCCCACACTTTCAAAAAGAATAGTTTTTAAAAATTTCATCAAGGTGGATATTCAAATGGTCGGTTGTTGGGAATGATTTGCAATAAAGATATGCATTTGTGTAGCGCTACACATAATTGGTGGTACGCATGGGTTACTTACAATTGCAGGTATCAAATATGACATCAAAAATGTGGATAGTTAAAGAAGAAATACAACAGTCTTTATGATGCTTTAATTGGAATAATAATTTAGCTTATAATTTAGCACTTACAGTGAGGCGGTTATAATCCATACCCCAATAGCTCGACTAGTTGTTTCGTTATTTGTAACCGAATCTTACTGATTTACAATTCATTATATTATCGAATTTTTTGCTTGGTAGTATATTAACGCGAACGTCTGCAAGCCCTTTCTACAAAATAAATCAATGCTGAGGATTAGGTATAGGCAAAGCAGAAATGCTCCCCCCATAGTATCTGTAAAAGAGTCCATCAATCGGTTCCATTATCTTTTTTTTTTATGTAAGTAGAAGTAGCTTTCAGCTCCATATTCGAATTAGTCGGTCCAAAATAAACTATCTATTATCTGCAAATTATTTTCATTATGTGCACAATTTACTGCATCAATGAAACGCTTTTGGATTCCAAAAATAGTTTTATAGTTTTCCATCTGGACCTCTATTAATTGGTCGACCGTCTCTTCACTCTTATGGGTATTTATCAACCCTAAACCCTCCCTGCAAATGAGGTCAAAGTTAGTTAAAGGTTAGGTGTAATCACTGCGGAAATGTTTTTCCAATTACTGTAAAAGAACCAACAAATCGGTTCCGTTATGATTTTCTGTGTAACGGGAATATCCTAACTCCAAATTCAAATTAATCAGCCCGAACTGTCCAATCGATTATCTACAATCCAGTTCTACACAGATAAATCACTGCGTTATCTAAACGCTTATTGAATTTTGCAAGTTTTCTTGCACATCCCCCATCTGGACCATTGTCAGTCGGGCGACCGTCTCTACACGACCGGTACCACTTAGGTGGGAGTGTATCAACCCTGAACGTTCGTAATCCCCCTCTACAAAAGAGGTCGACGTTCGCTAAGGGTTAGGTATAAGCAGTGCAGTAGTACGGTCTCCTAGTGGACGTTAAAGAACCGGCTGATTGGTCCTGTTATCTTTTTCTACGTGGCTACGAGCGTTCAGCTCCAAATTCGAATTAATCTGCCTGAACTGGCCAGTCTAAAATGTATAACTCAATTCTACTACCCAAATAATTTTGAATATTTTCTCGTATCCCTCCATCTGGACGTCTTTGTTGGTCGACCTATTCCTCCATGACAGGTACCACTCGCGTGGAAGCGAATCGATTCTTAAACATTATTAATTTCTTTCTGCAAAGAAAGATCAACGTTGGTTAAAGATTAGGTGAAGAAGTGTTTTTCCAATGACTGTAAAAGAACCAACAAATCGGTTCCGTCATCTTTTTCTGTGTAATGGAAATTTCTAACTCCAAATTCAAACTAATTGGCCCGAACTGCCCAATCGATTATCTACAATCCAGTTCTACACCGATAAATTAGTGCGTTATCTAAACGCTTTTTGAATTTTGCAAGTTTTCTTGCATATGACCCATCTGGACCTCTGTCAGTCGGGCGACCGTCTCTGTACGACCGGTACCACTTAGGTGGGAGTGTATCAACCCTGAACGTTCGTAATCCCTCTCTACAAAAGAGGTCGGCGTTCGCTAAGGGTTAGGTATAAGCAGTGCAGTAGTACGGTCTCCTAGTGGACGTTAAAGAACCGGCTGATTGGTCCTGTTATCTTTTTCTACGTGGCTAGGAGCTTTCAGTTCCAAATTCCAATCAATCTCCTTAAACTGGTCGATCTAATATATAGAACCCAATTCTACTATGCGAATAATTCATTGCATTTGGAAAACACTTTTTAAATTCGAATGTTTCCTCGCATCTGGATCTCTATGAATTGGTAGACCGTCTCTCCATAATAGGTACCACTGGAGTGGAAGCAAATTAGTTCTTAAACGTTATTAATTACTCCCTGCAAAGAAGGTTAAAGTTAGTTAAGGGTTAGTATAAACAGTGCAGAAATGTTAAGTTCTGTTATCTTTTTCTATGTAATAAGTAGCTTCCATCGTTCGGATCAGTCGGCCCAAACTGGCCGATTTCCTATCTATAACGCGCAGAGTGCACTGTATTAACAAAACTTTTTTTGGATTCCAAAAGCTGTTTCATATTCCCCCTTCTGAATCTGTATCGGTGAAAATGAGTCGAGGCTAGCTAAGGATTATATATATGTAGTCGAGAAATTGTCCCTTAATATTAAAAAACCAACTATTCGGTCGCGTTATGTTTTTTTTATAATTTTTTAGGTTTCTCAGCTTCAAATTTTAATCGGTCCCATCTGGCCGACCGGACTGTTAGGAGTGACAGTGATAAAGCACGCTGTGCATAAAAGTTTATTAAAGACAGTAATTACGGCTAATAAATTTAGAGAAGTGAGCGTAAAAGTGAGTAGAACACAGGATAAACCAACAGTAATCCCAAACAAGCTGAAGGTGCGACACCGGGTGTGCAGTTATCGCGCGGTACGCGACGAAGTAACGCGATTAACAGTGTAAACAAAACAGAGCCGTAGCAAGGAAATTGTGCGGTGGGACTTGATAATAATAAAGTGCGCCGAAAGTACAAAATTTCATGTAAACACAAGTGAATTACGCAGCTAATAAACGAAGAACACATGAGCGCGGAAAATTTGGTGGTACTAGACTAATGATAAAACGCGATACGGTAATATAAATAATAACAGACAGATAGGTGGTAAGAGAAATTTGCGAGAAACGCGAAATAACCGTTAAGCTCTACCACATATAAATATATAAAGTGCGAAATAAAGTGAAAACAAACATGGCAGAAGATGAACCCCTCACACTCGCAGATGTAATCAATAAGCTAATACAGATGGATAAAACTAAGACATCAAGAAGATGAAACAAAAAAGCTGAAGTTAATAATTAAACAACAAGACATGCAAATACAATGGCTGGAAAAAGAAACGAGGAAAAGGAACCTAGTGATATTTGGAATACAAGAGCAAAGTAACGAAAATATTGAAACATTAAGAGACATGGTAATAGAACTAATCAAAAGTACCAAATTTCAGCTGGAAAAAAACGAAATAGATATGATAAACAGAATAGGAGACCCTAAGAAAGGAGGAACCAGACCAGTCAAGGTAGGGCTGACTACAAAAATGAAGAAGATTGAAATAATGAAAAACAAGAAAAACTTGAAAGGAACTGATATAAGAATTCAAGAAGACCTCGATAAAAAAAACCAGAGATATCAGAAGAAAACTAACACCACATCTAACAGAAGCCAGAAAACAAGGAAAGAGAGCTACAATAATAGATGATACACTGATCGTAAACGGTGAAAGATGGAAATGGGAGGATCTGCAAGAAGAAAAAGAAGAAGAACACGACGGAAAAAAGAAACAAAAAATGAGCAGAAAGAGGACAAAAAAAGAGGAAGATCTACCGACGAAGAGATAGAAAATGAAACCATAGGAAGAAAAAATTTAGAGCGATACCCAAACTAAACAAATATTGGACGCAGAGTCTATTGGCACCAATTAAAAAACCGGAAGGAGTCACAGAGAAAAATAGGAGGATGAAAAAGACCAGCTCAACAATACCATCAGAGGCATCGAAACCATAAAGTAGTGATGAGTTCAACCAAAAACTAAGAGAAATCCCAAAAACTGGTCCAAAAAACTCGTAAGACAGAAGGCTGAAGGATTGACAAAAGATAACGACAATGGCGACGAAAAAGGCAAAATCCTAGTACAGAGGAAAACAAAAAAGAAAAAACAAGAAGAAAGTGAAAATAAGCACGTGGAACGCCAGAACAATGTTGGAGATCGGAAAAATGAAGAAAATAGCATATGAATTAAAGAGGTATCAAATAGATATTGCAGCCCTACAAGAGATTAGATGGGGAGGAAAAGGAAGAATAGATGAAAAAGATTTCACAATTATATACTCGGGGGCTGAAAAGCAGAAAATACATGGAGTCGAGTTTATAGTAAAAAAAAACAATGAGAGAGAAAATCATAGAAACAAGACTAATTAATGAAAGAATGGCATATATCAGACTAGAAGGAGCCCCAACAAAGATGTCGATATTGAATATATACGCACCCACAGAAACACATAATGATGAAGGGAAAAATAAATTCTACGAGAACCTAGAAGAAAGAATAGAGGATACCAAGGAGGACCTAATTATAGTGCTGGGAGACTGCAACGCACAGATCGGTAAAGAAGATAATAAGTCAAGTTGCAGGAAGAAGTACCTTATGAGAAAACGAACGATAATGGCATCAGATTATGTGACTTAGCGGCGAAGATGAACATGATAATAAGCAGCACAAAATTTATACATCCAAAAGACATAAGGTAACATGGATATCACCAGATAAAAAACACAAGAACAAATAGACCATGTACTAGTAAATAAAAGACGTCAATCATCAATAACAGATGTTAGAACATACAGAGGGCATGCGCAGACTCTGATAATTTTATGGTAACTGCAACAATCCGACAAAAATACAAGAACGAATGAAAAGAAAGTACGAACGAGGAAGTGGAACATAACAAAATTAAAAGATGAAGAAACAAGAAGGCAATATACGGCGGAACAGGAAAACAAGTTAAAATACAGAAAAACAAGGATCAATTGAAGAGATCTGGAGACATTAAAAGTAATAAACAAAACGAAAATAATAGTTAATAAACAAAGTGACAGAAGAAGCAATGGTTTAACGAAGAATGTAATAAAGCACACAACAAAAAGTTAAGCTAGGTTAAAATGGATAAAAAGTAACAGAGATGAAGATGACAAGAATACAAAGATAAGAAAAACTGTAATAGAATAATAAGGCAAGTAAAAAAGAAATGTATAAAAATGAAGAAGTTACAAAAATAGAAAAGAAAGCAGAAAAATAAACACCAGGAAGTTCTACCAAGAAATCAAAAACAAAATAAAAGATACAAACCGTATAACGGGAATCAAAAATAAACAAGGCCAAGTAACAGAACAAAGACAGTATAAAAAATCTGGGAAGAATATTTCAAGAATTACAAATGAAGCAGGAACCAGCAATGGAAGATCAAGAAATGGAAATGGAGATAGAGGCCTACGATAAAGAAGTAAAAATAGTAAACAAAAGTCACAATACAAAGACTCCCGGCATGGACGGTATAAATATGGAACTGATAAAATACGGGGAGGATATAATAGAATATATATTCATACTTATAAAGAAAATATGGAAAGAAGAAAAGATGCCCATAAACTGATACACAAGAAGGGAAATCACCAAGAATGCAGAAATTACAGAGGAATAACGCTACTAAACACAACTTATAAAATACTAGCAACAATAATACAGAGACGACTACAAGAAAAAACAAGGTTTAAAATTGGACGGTATCAATGCGAATTCGTAAAAGGAAAATGACGACGCAATATTCATATTAAAGCGAATAATAGAAAAGTCGCAGGAATATAGAATAAAAATGGAAATGTTATTCGTCGATTTTGAACAAGCTTTCGACTCCATCAATAGAGGCAAGCTGTTAGTAGTAATGAAGGAGCTAGGTATACCGACCAAATTAAAAAGGTTTATAATGGTGACGCTTGAAAAAACCAGAGTCAGTATAAAGACCTAAAAAGGACATACTGGTGAATTTATAATAGACAAAGGGGTGAAACAAGGAGATGCGCTTTCGGCCACACTTTTTAATATGTGTATAGAATATATAACGCGGAGAATAAAGGCACAGTAAGGACAGGGGGGACACAACTGTTAGCATATGCAGATGACTTAGTACTGATTGCCAAAGGAAGAGATATATTGAGGAATATGACCGAAGAGTTAATAACAGAGGGACAAAAAGTCGGTCTAAGAATAAACGAGGACAAAACAAAAATCATGAGAACGGGAAGTAATGCCGCAGAAGGATCCCTAAAAATAAGAAATCACGAATACAAATTTAAATACTTAGGGATTATGGTGTCAAGAGATGGAGAAAGGAAACAGAGATAATGGATAAGATAATATCAGCAAACAGGGCCTTCTATGCTAATAAGAAATTATTGAAAAGTAAACATTTCAAAAAAAACCAAAATAAGAATCTATAACACTCTGATAAGACCAATAGTAATGGTACGGGCGGAAACAATGTCAATAACGGAATAAAGAAGAGGAAAAACGTAAGGATAATGGAAAGAAAAATATACAGAACTATACTAGGACCAATTAAAAGTGCAGAAAACGAATATAGAACAAGGATGAACTATGAAATAGCACAGGAGATTGAAGTGGACATAGTTAAAAAAATAAAATAGAAGAGAGTAAAATGGCTGGGGCACGTATTAAGGGTTAACCCGCAGAAAACTACGAACATAATAATGAACTGGACACCAGCCGGGAAAAGAAAGAAAGGAAGGCCTAAATCAAGATGGATAGACGAAGTAAAACATGATCTACTAAAGATAGGAATGGGAATGGATGAAATAAGGAGAATGGTCGGGGACAGAAAAGGGTGGAACAAAATATGCCAGCAGATAGGATGAAAACCGGACGGGCTGATCCCCCGCAAAGGATCTCAAAAGCTTCCTTAGAAGCGGCGAAACCCCTCCAAGGGGTGTTAAGCCATTCATTCATTCGTCCATCTGGCCGACCTACAACCTAATTTTAATACACGAATAATTCATATATACTAGCATTGTCGAAATGCTTTTTGGATTTGAAAAGTATTTTTACATTCCCCCATCTAGCCGTTATTTTATCTCGACAGGTACCACTCGCTTAGGAGTGTATCAACCCTAAACGTTTATAATTTCTGTCTACAAAGAAAGTTTATATTTGGTCATTATTAAAATAAACAGGGTGGAAGTAGTCTCATAGGCTTTAGATCGGTCTTGTAAATCTATTCTCCGTAATTAAGAGTTTTGAACACAGAGTTAGATTCAAATCACACACATACACATATACATTATAACTGCTTGATAACCACCCTACTACCTGTACTCCGATTCCTGTAATCCACCCCAATTTAGACTTTGATTGATCGATCGACCGTTGCCTCACGACAGGTACCACTTAGGTGGGAGTGTACCAGCCCTGAACATTTGTAATCCCTCTCTACAAAGGAGGTCGATGTTCTCAAGGGGTTAGGTATAAGCAGTGTTGAAACGGTTGCCTAGTGGCTATAAAGAACCGATCGATTGGTCTTATTTCCTTTCCAAAGTGCATTAGGCCTCCTGGGGATAGCACTTAAAAAAAAACGCACAAAATAGCTGTACCTCCGGGGTTGTGTGGAAATCAGCTAATCCCAACATTAATATTTTCTTGTATTTTCAATAATTTTTTAAAGTTTTATTTAAGTATATTTATTCTTTGTAGATTAGGTATAAATTACACTAAGGTTCTATTACAGCCTGAATTTGGCTTGTCGTGCCTAGTGTAAAAAGTTTCCTAATGCTTTTATATTTTAATTATTATATTACGCACGCCGTCCGCATAGGCGATAAGTTAAACAAAATACTTTTTAAATTTATTAGATCTTCTTTTCATTTTTGTTTTTATTATATGCGACAGTAGGATGACAAACTAATATTTTTATAAAGTATTGTTCTGTATATAATAACTGATACGTATTTTAACAAACTAACGTATTATGCGTGTTATAAGCGTTATACGCTGTATCGTGGTGAAGGCCACATCTTTTTATTTAGCATGATTTTAAACTTGATGGTATTGTTAAACACCTCTCGTGTATATCATATTCATATTATTGATTTAATTGGGTAAGTACTATCAAATAAATGTCTTAAGACTACGTTTGTAGCCACTAGAAAGACATAAACGATTTTAGAAAGAAATAGATTCAATTTATTGGTGCACCCTGTATTTGAATTTATACAAACTAATTTATGAGACGTGCTTTATTAGATACAGTATACAATATCGGTCTTATATATCTATCTACCACCATTTCAAACACTCTGTGTATTATGGAGAAAATTTGTTTGATAGCATTTGGAAAGTCTTAGGAAATACACGAATAATAACTGCGTTGCAAGTTGTAACACATTGATAACTAAGGTGTGAACGCTCTCAACTTCGTTTTTTCTACCTTTAACTCGCGAAGACTGGTGAAATTTCATTTTTTCTGGTCCAGTTGCCACTATGAAACAAACAACAAAATTTGTCTTTCGCCACCACACCAAAACAGGAAATCCAACAACCCGCAATTTTCCAAGGTATCGGCACACGAAGAGGATCTTTACGCATCAAGCCAGGTGTGGGAAATGCGGAGCAAATCGCCCAACAAAAAAGTGCATTAAAACAAAAGAAACTCGACCTAAGTGTGTTTTATGTAGCAGTTCACATTTCTTCAAACTATAAAAGGTGTGTGTCGAGTTAAAGAGGAGAAAATTTCCATCAGCACGTCCGAAAGCACCCACCCCATAACCAAGCTTTACCCAAGCACAACTGCTAATCAACAACGAAAGAAGACACACAATTGTATCAAACGGGCAGCAACCCCCTTCACCCCAAGGAGATACACCGCAAATATCAAACATCGGGAAGTTAAAAAATATTATGATAAAACTAGCTGAGAATATCAAAACAATGTTTAACTTCCTCAAAATCATCGTCGCTCAACTAAAATAATAAGACAAATACTCAATATTACAGAATGGAACGTTAATTGCTTGTCAAACCACAATCAAGAACTATAAACCTTTATTACCAATCATGAGTTGGATATACTTCAAATCTCTGAAACCAATTTAACGACCAGAAGCTACACAAAATGATCTAAATACTAAACAATGTCTTGACATGTCTTCAGATCATTCTCCAATCTTCTACGTTCATAAATAATTTGCACACAAAGACTTTAACAAAATCAAGAAAACTACCGTGGAACGTCTTATGGTCACAATATATAACAATATAACATTACATACTAGTTGAAATTGCAGTTACAAAAGCTAAAAAATCTATATTTTATTGATAAAGAATTTATAATATAATCCTTAGCACATGAATATTTGATTAATAAATTATGTGGCATGTATATGTAAACATGATGTTTGGATTAAGTTTCTTAAATTAATTTATTATTTTAAAATTTTTTTCCTGATCTCGAAAACCGCAAGAGATAGCGGGACGCAGTTTTCTAAATTCTTTAATTAGATTCAATTCTACTAAGACGACATTATTGGTGCAAGCGCACAATGATACCGGGTGCACCAATAACGCGTTTCAAAAACTCCTCTGGCGAGCCGCTTACAGATGAGGATACCTCTTGGAGTCTTCGTGGATCTATAGACCCTTTTGTGAAGTATATCTCTGCAAAATTTAAAAAACCTTGAACGTTTAAGGGCTTTATGAGGGTTGAAAGAAAAACCTTTTTTTGCAGGTATCGACTTGCCGTAAGGACCAAGTTGTAGAACTATAAAGTGACTTCAAAAAACGCTTAATAACCCGTATCCTTATTCTCCCCCTTCCTGCTCAAAAACGGTTCCAAATTTGGGAAAAATCACTTTTTCGCTTATATCTCCGAAAGGGCAAGAGATACAAAGACGGCTCCTTTATCAAGTTGTGGAGCCTAAAATTGGACATTTTTCTGTATAAGACTTTTTCATGCAGGTTGTATGGGGGACCCATATTTGGCATTTCCGGAACCGGAAGCCATACAAATTTTTTGCGTGCTCTATAATTAAAAGCCGGCCTTAAAGCATAAGTATATTGAAAATCACAATTCTACGATTATTCCTTCGGTCAGTATTCGCGAGTTAATTTCGGCCTTCCTGCCAAAACCGCCGTCCTAGCAGACGGAAGAGAAACTGCGACGGTGCCCGCGATAATTTTGTTTGCGCGTCACCTAATTCCGTCTCGCTCTGACACATTGATGAAATATGCATTGACGTTATGTTGACATCACAAATATATAGCAAAAATCGTTCGTGCCTTTCCGTGCCGACCCAAGCGCCTCCGAAGGACAAATTCCGGCCCGGCGGCAGGCGCGACCGAGTATTATATTTCCGGAACCACAAGCAATAGAAAATTTTCTTTTGAGAGCGGGTAATAAAGCACTCGTGTGCCAAAAATCACGTTCCTACGATTATTCGTTGCGTCAGTATTCGTGAGTCAAATTCCGCCTGGCCCGGGACGCTGCGGGCCCTGTCGCGGCGGCCGCCTGCCGAAGTCCGCGAGGAAGCAATTAACGTTTTGTAAATGCATCTTGCCTTCACCGGTAATACGAATTTAACTTTGTAAATATATATAATAAGTTGTTTCGAAAATAAAGAGAAAATTATAATAAATTAAATTTTACTTGGCGACTTTTTAGTCTATAATTTTTGTGTGATTGGTAACTAATATTTTTAATGCATAATTATATACGGTTGGTAGATAAATATTAAAATGACATCTACAATGTTAGACAAACATTTACACTTCAAAAGTTTTCTTGTCAGAATCATTGATGAAAACGTTATAACTTTTAACCTTTGGGCGCCGAGGATGGCACTTAGTTTTCGGATTCTACTCTTCAATCTGGGTCGAATGACACTAGTCTGAGATCTCTACGATGTATGCACCAGAAGTTTAACGATATACAATAAACAATAAACAATAAATTGATCAGATTTGCAAAAATTTTATGTATATATATATATATATATATATATATATATATATATATATATATATATATATATATATATATATATGGTTATTGATTGCTTTTATTTTTCTTTATTTTATTATTTGAGGAAATTTAATCTTTTTAAGTTGAAAGCGGACATCCCGGTGTTGTGTTGCTCATTTTGATATATCATGTTGCCATGCGCACTCTGTAATTTCGGCGTATAATTAATTACCGCATAATTTTAATGTATAAAATAAAATGGAAATTAAGATAAAATATATAATAACGCGTGCAGATTAATATTTTTCAATCTTTCTGAGTTAAAACTTATATATATAATTAAAAAATATAATAATATTACTAAGAGAGCAGATAAAAGTTCAGTACACTAAAAGAAACATGAACTTAATTATAAGTATATTCCCATTTCAACATCCTTATAAAAGAAAGTATAAAATATTAGGCATATTTCATACAAAGAAGCATAGATTACAGCGTTTACAAAATCATTATTAGGAAATTACTTTTCTTAAAATATTTTAATATGGTTGGGCTAGCAACAAATTCATATGATTTGACTATTGAGATAACAAACCGATTCATCAAGCAGTTTGTCGTTAAGAAGAATTCAAATCAAGCACCTCTACATTTTGAATTGAAAACCGTATTAGAAAGCAAATTCACGTGGGACGATGCTGTTTTTAAAGATTCACCACCCCCATTTATTGCTGTGATAGTTTTTCGGGGTTCGAAATCAGGCATGGTCGCATGCATCTTATATTGAAGATGTCCAAAAACCACCATACCAAATATTGTGAATTGTAGTTCAATCTAGTCTTTGTTAACCTAAATTATCAGAAAGCAAAAAAGGTGTTTATATAATAAGGTATCTTCAAGACAGATGCACTAGTTGCCAACAATATGGACACTTCTGAACATACTGCAATAGGTCACATGTTGATGTATGAAATGTAGCGGAGCACACGATACCACCACTTGTAAAAAAGCTTAGGGTACTTCTACCAGGTTATGATGATGCAGCACACTACACCAAGTATAAAGGCGGAGAATTCTATCACATTCTCCTTAAGACCCAATGGCTAAATACCAACAATAATCCTACAAGAGGTATGAGAACGTCAGTATGACTGTTCCATCAACATTACCAGCTAAGCATTAATTATACTGATGCAATAAAGAAGAACACAGACCAAACAAAAAAGCCACATTTCAAACATATTCTTGGAAGAATTCAACCCAATATGTCTTCAACACTTATTAGTAAAATTCGCTAAATTTATAAAAATGTTAAGTAAAACGCTAATTTAATGTCACATAACTTAACAATCGTCTCAGTATACTGCTCTCCTCGGAATAACAAAAAGAAAGAAAACTTCCAGGCACTAGAGTGGGAATTCATCAAAGATGGTGACTTCAACAGCAACCCTCTAAAAATAAGGTTCATTCCTTTCTGTTTACTAATACCTCAATCTTTGCCGATTAGAGTAAAATTGTTGATCTCTATGTTCTCGTTGTATGAAAATAAAATCCAATTACCATCTCTCTTCTGCGATAATTAGTAACCTTATCATTCCATGACTATATCACCAGTCTTGTAGAGCCAGACAATAATTAAACTTATGTAGAAAAAGGCATCTAACATAACGTCAAACTAGAATATTACCAAAATACTACACTTTATCCACTGGTAGAACTTCAACTTAATAGAAAACCCAGAAGAACCGGCCAGCCAACCTAAAAGAGAACTAAAGGAGATCTCTTATCAAATAAATAAAGAGCTTTATAACACATATGCCAACACACTCACGCTTGAAATTGTAAATACTGATTGTTAATAAAAATTCGAAATAAAGAAATATGTATAAAGCTGCTTCACCGCAAACATCCAATCAGATTTCTTGATCATATGAGAAATCATAATTTAAAAAAAAGATAAAAATAAGAAGTTATTAAATCATATAATAAAACGGACGAACCGAATAAAAAAAATAATTGTAAAAACCAAAACATCAAAAACATTATACAGAGGGTTATAGATACAATAAGTAGACGAATTCAAACTAATAACTTTTTAATTTTAATAATTGTTTACAAAAACCTACACAATATAAGATCCCTTATTATTGTAGATTTTATAGACATGCTTTGGTCAACTCTAAAGTGCTTTGTTGACGAGTCATTGAAGTAATTCCTCCCAAGCCTTCTTCAAAGCCCTTTTAGGGCCAGCAGTGTCTTGAGCTTTGACATTCCAAGGAAGTCATTTAAGATACCCCAAACGAAATAATCCATCGAAGCAGCATCCGGACTCTTGGACATCCACTTATCAGGTGTGATAAACTTCATCCGAGGCCTCATCCATTCCATTGCCCTCTTGGATGTGTTACTCGAAGCCTAATCCTGATGGAAGATAAAGTCATCATTTGGATAGAGTCGGCGAGTATCTCTGGCCAAAACTTCTTCAAAATTGAGTCACAATTACATTTACTATTGACTTTAGAATTCAGACCATGAATCCTTTCGCGAACGATTCTTTTCGGCAGAGCTTTGTAAGCTTCAAATTCTTTTCGCTTGTCTTGACGTATTGAATTCTTCTTTGACCTTTGACTTTGGCCAACCAAAACCAAGCTTCATCCGTTGTGATGACTTACTTTACTTACCTTGATATCTTGAATCTTGAAGTGATAAATTATCCTTGATTCTATCCACTTGAGGTCCAAAAACCGCCAAACGCGCCGCTCAAGTTCGGCATCAACTTTGTGACGTCCCATAGTTTTGATTAGAATAAATTTTGATTAATTATCAAAGAGAGCATTGTTTTGGACAGTTTGACACATTTTTTGGTAAAATATGACAATTTATACATAAATAATCAAAGTTTGTGTCTTTACTAATGATTCAAATATATATATATATATATATATATATATATATATATATATATATATATATATTGCATCACTCAAAAGTGGATAAAAAATCTGAACGCAAAATCCCCCTATTGGGGATTCCAATCTACGAACGCAAAGGGGGCATTCCTTGTAAAGTGGATTAACACACTAAACTTGTGTGACCAAAATGACAATGAGACTCCAACTTTCGCAAGAGGAAGACAGAAATCTTACATAGATGTAACAATAACCACAACAAATATTGCGAAAGCCATTAAAAGTTGGTATGTGATGGAAGAGGAGACCTTGAGCCGTCATAAATACATTATAACAACAGTAGGAAAGTTACTACCTAGGCCGAGGGAAGAAGTCGGTAGAATTTAAATCAGAAGCAAGATTTATATAAACAACACGCCCAAATATTAAGAATTTGACGAAGTGTATGAGCAAAGCGCAAAATCCCCAACCAAAACACTACACGGGATGGCAAAGGTAGAACAACCGTACTGGTGGAACACAGAGACAAAGAGAGCCAGGGGGAAGTGTAATAAATGTAGAAGATTGGTTACAAGAGAAAGAAAGAAACACCAAGAAGAGACGAAAATAGAAGACCCGATTCAAAGTCATAACGCGCTAAAAAAAAATTTACGCTCCCATGATAAGATCCAAGAGAATACACTGAAGAAATATGTGCGATATGTTAGAAAACGATATATGGAGACAGGGCTACAAGATTGCTACAAGCGAATTGAAAAATATAGCCACCCCCTATACCCTGAAGGAATCTTGAAAGTTCCAGCTTATGCAAGAGCTTTTTCCAAACACACAGAATAAGTTGGAAAATACAGTGGTAATAGACGGTTTCGACCGATTGACATGCAAGTAGTTAGACGAAGCCAAAAAAACATTAGATTGCGCAAAGTGCTTGGCCCGGATGGGACATATGCTGAAACAACTCAACCCCGCTGATTCACTTGAGAATTGTAAATAACTTGTTAATAAAATAAAAATTTCCAAATACAGTGGCCAAGGTCATATTAATCCCAAAAGAAGGGACAAAAACACGGAAAGAAGAAGAAATTCTACGAGCATTGTACGAACACCTCATCAAGGAAAGATTGGAAACAGAATTGGCGAGCAACGGTGATCTGTCTGAAACGCAGTTCGGATTTAGTAAAGATTTATCTACCGCTGACGCGATACTAAAAGTAACAGAAGGCAGCAAGAAAAATGGGTAGTAATAATCGCAGTAGACATCAAAAAATGCCTTTAATCTAGCGAAATAAACATTTTAAAAAGCATAAGCAAATATCTGATAAAAATCGTTATGACAAGAAGATCAAAATTTAAAATAAAATGATCGAAATGACATAAGGGGCTCCACAGGGCTCCGCCTGGGGCCCAACATTATAGACTACGTCAACGATCCGGCTATAGTCATCACGGCAGACGATGAAACCTGAATTGATAAAGGAAACAGCGCGGGATAGTGTAGCGTACTGAATAAAGCAATATGGAGGCCATACTAATAAAAGAACCAAGGAAGAAAGAAAACAAGTTTTTTACATAAAGTACTTGAGAGTGTGATTAGATGATAAATTAATCTTCAATGAACACGCCAGGAAAAGGTTGTAAAAGCGGAGAAACAGATCGCGGCATTGGGGGTGAATAATGCCCAACGTCAGCGTATTCAGCGAGGGTAATGGTGTCCACCACTATGTATGCAGCATTAGTGGGGGCGAGTTATGGACATTAAAAGATATAAAAATCTAATAAATAGTGAACAGAGATAAATTTTATCGAGGGTCGCCATTGTCTATAAATCAGTGTCTACGGCGGCCATACAAATGGTCACCGGGTCTCTGCCAATAAACTTATTGGTGGAGGAGAGGACTCAAATACATAGACAGAGACACGTTGATAGGGTTTTTAGAGAGAGACTAAGAATAGAATTAGTAAACAAGTGGAAATAAGCGTGGTAATCAAACACAAATACTGCCCAATGGACAAAGAGGCTCATACCATATATAGTAAATTAGATAAACTGTACGTATAAAAATACTAATTATAACTCCACCCAATTCCTCATTGGTCATAGTTCTTTCCGGACTTATACGGCTAGAATTGGAAAGTGGGAATATGATAGATGTATTTACTGTGGTCTAAAAGATATTCCTAAGCACACAACTTTTGAGTGTGATAGGTGGTGTGTAAAAAGAAACACATGGACAACATCATTATGGCAGACAATATTATATCCATAATATTAACGAGTGTAAAAAGTATAATAAGTGTTTAGCATTTATAAGTAACCATCAAGAAAAAGAGCAGGAAAAAAAGACAGGCAAAGTAGAACGTCAAAAATCAAGAGGTACAATAGATGCTATCTGACCGAGAACATACGAACCAGCTCCAGATGTCCATAATAGATTTTTTACCTACCTACCACCCACCCCCTCCCAAAAAAGGTTCAAAGGACAAAAAATCTCAGAGTGGTTGATAACCCACTTTTGTAAGAAATAACCAAACATCGTATCTAGATATAACAATCATAAATCAAAAAATTCTGCCCTAGTGCAAAAACTGGTCAGTTGAATATAAAGACTACTTGAGAAAACTTCAATATAGCAGACACAATGAAAATAATCTAAACCTGAACAAAAAAATCTGGATCTAAATAAAAAACAGGGAGAAATTTAAAAAAATCTTAAATGATACTATTAAAAAACTATACAAAAATTAAACAGAAAATCTGTGCCAATGTATTTAATAAACCTAAGTATCTACAAAATGAAAAATCAATATATTGGTGGGATGAAACATAGCAATAAACGAAGAAATCAAAGTAGCTATGAATAAAATAAAATACAAAAAGCTCCCAGTTCAGATAGAAGAGCTGATGAAATAATACGTGTAGAATAATATACAATAGAGTAACTAAAAAAAGTAAAATTGGTCATCAAAAATAATTTTAACAGCACAAGGTGGCCATTAATAAAAAAATAACTACATAATAGAAGCGTTAGTAAATATCTTATAAATCTGATAAGTAGTTATCTCCAAAACAGAATCTTAATTACGGAAGAGGGAAAACAATATATTTCATGCGGGGTCCCGCAAGAGTCGATCTTTGGACCACTACTCTGGAATGCTTGCCATGATAAAATACTACAAATAAATCTACCAAAAAATACTAAAGTATTATATTAAATATTATACTCGGGACAGCAAAAAGCAAAACATCGGTAAAACATCGTACAAGGATCGCAATAAATAATATATAAACTTGAATTAGCTTTCGAAAAGACAGATATGGTTATATTAAATGGCGGACACAAACTAGAAGAACTTAAAATAAAATTACACTTTACTACAATAGAAGCAAATGAGCAATTAAAAAATTAAGGATTAATCTTTGACGAAAACTTCCAAATGAAAAAGTATACGTATCACAACACAAATAAAATAGGGAAAAGTATTATGGTCCAAATGCGACTCATGCCAAATGTGAACGACCAAAGGCAGTACAAAATAAAAAAATCTATATCTTAATAATCTTTTATGGTGTAGTCATCTGAAAAAGAACACTAAAATATAAAAATATTCTGCAAAAAACCAAAGCAACAGTTCGAATAATCACAGGGATACCCCCAATAGACTTACTAACAAAAGAAAACAAACAATCAAAGATTAGGAAAATGGGAGCATAAACCAAAACACTAATAAAAAGACGAAAGAATAAACAAATAGAAAATTGGGAGAAGTAAATTACTACACCACACAAATGCTAGTTGTACTAAAAATTTTAGGTTTACAAGAAAAAAATAGGGAAAACAGAGAAGAAAACATGTATATACTGCAACGATGCAGAGCATACTTTCTTCAAATGTCCTGAATAGCAAAACATGAATACAGATATAAATATGGGAGCAAACTTAGACAAAGAAGATTTTATTGAAATAATATCACAGAAAGATAGTGGAAAATTTTTAGAAAATAAGGCCGTAAACGGAATCTGATATCATATAAAAGTCAATAGTTAATTACTGCCCTGAAGTAATACTTCGTGACAGTTCCAGGCAATTAATAATTCGGGATTTAGTGGAATAGGGCGCCTTTCTTGCGAGTCCTATATTAATCTCGGCATTTGATGAAGTCCAAAGAGCGTTCCCCAGAACCGAAGAAAAAATGTTAGGTTATGTTAGGTTCCTTTAGACAAGATTGGATTTGGAGACCCAGAATCCCACTCCATCACCACGACGGGCTGCCCTGCGGATTCTGAGGGGGGCAAACATACGACAAATCAGGAAATTGACTATAATACAGCCATCCCAGGGCTACAAGATCAACAAAAGATGGGGAACAGATACTTAAAACGAGATCGATTCAGACCGATACAGGAACAAGGAAAAGGGATCACGTAAGAAGAGACCCCTTTCAAAAAGGGACAGTATATCTAGATCCCCAACACGCTGGCTGAGACACGTGGACAGTAAAGAAATAGAAAGAAATAGGAAAATTGGAAACAACCCCTGTACGGAAACTGAAACACTAAAGAAGAGACACTTGCAGCAATAATAAAATGCTCCCAAATCTTGGACCAAAAAGTCTACGAGAATAACAACACAAAAAGGGAAATCAAGAAAGTTGTCTCACACATTAAGACACGTAGAAGTATTGAAAAGACGCACGACCAAGAAATGACTGGAAGCCAAGTGGGAACAGGCAGGAACGATCAAAAACGTGACACACGCGCAAACCCAGACGGAAACCGAACCGATCACGAAGGACTGCTCTACACAAACAACAGCATAGAATAAAACCTAGAATACAATACTTGCGTTGATCAAGGGAATCGACACTCTGGAAAAGTGGAAAGAGAAGAAAATAAAATATGGGACGAAAGAATCTTTAAAAACACGGAGTTAACGGTAGGAAATCCCATTAACACTATAGACTCTATAACTAAAGTATTGCTGGTGGAACCAATGGATACAATGGCTCTATAGAGACAGATATCCAGAGCTTATAGAGGCCAAGGAGGATTTCGAAATATTAGAGCAGATAATACGGGTGAGGTCCCATTTCGCAAACGACCACACGCAGAGAATAATATTTAAAGTTACCCATGATGGCACTGACGAAGACTTATGGAAAAAGATTAACAGAATCAGAACCGAGGCATACAACATCGAATGGATAGCTATGCATCACGTGGAATGTATGAGCACCCATAGAATCCAAAAAATGGTGGAATGCATTTTCAACGGCTCGGGCAAGAAAGTACGCATCTATATAACAAACAGAACAAAGGCCATGAAGACTGCTGACAAACAGACAAAAGAAAAAAAAAGAAAAAAAGACAAACGCACTAATAGTGGATGACAGAGGGAAGGACTACAAAATAGTACTGAATAACGTTAGGGAAATAGTTGGAAAAAATCTCATCTGCAATATTATAAGAGGTGTTAGAAGCACAAAAGATGGTAAACTATTAATAACCACAGATAAGGACGAAGATGCGGTAAAAAAACTGACCATGGAAAATGCGTCTTCTTAAGGATAGGAATAGTGAGGTGCTCCATGGAGAAAAGAATCAACGTAACCAAATGTCATAAGTGCTGGTCTTGCGAACATAAGGAGGCGCACTGCAACGGACCAAATAGGAAAAACCTATGTTACAACTGTGGAAAAGAATGACATTTGTAGAAAGAGTGCAACGAGGAAAAGGCGTGCCCGATCTGTCAGGTCATCGGGCATAAAGCCGGTAGTGGACAGCACAAATTTCAAGAGAGCCCTGTCATACGCAAGAAAAAAGGGAAAGCGTATCAGCCCTAAGGAGGACTGCAAGCCAGCAGCAACCGCAGGCAAGAAACAAGAAAGATACAGAGGAACCACCCCAACCTCTACTCCCATCCGTCCAACAAAATTCCTACAACCCAGAAGACATGGTAATAGGAAATCAGAACAACACCAATAATGATTAAGTTTCTTCAAATAAATTTAGATAGAACACATGCGATCTATTAATACAGAACGCCTTTGAAAATAACATCGATATAATAATTGGACAAGAACCAAACAAAAAAAGAACAGCAAAAATCTTCTGTGACAAAAACCAAGACTACTTTATCCAATGCATAAATAAAAACGGCTTCGTCTGCATCGTGTTACGCGACGCCATCATACGCTCGTGCTATTTTTTCCCCGAACAAAACGGATGAAGAATACGAACAATACCTATATAGACTAGGCAGACACGTGAGCAAGCATAAAGGGAAGAACATAATAATTGGAGGAGACCTAAACTCGAAGGCCTGCATATTTGGCTCACCGGTAATTAACAACAAAGGCCGCATTTTGGAGAAATGGATAGAGTCACAAGAACTCGTAGTAGCTAACAAAGAAAACACCCCTACTTTCGCAAACGCAAACGGTACGTCGATAATTGATGGCACGATGACTTCCGCAGAAATTAGCAGACGCATAAACGGATGGAGAGTAGGAGAGGATACTGAGAATATGAACTCCCACCGAATAATTAGATTCGACCTGGAAGAGACCCAGGAAAAAGGGATGATCTCTACGGAACCGAGAGGATGGAGAATTACAACGGAAGGATGGAAAAAAACTCACCGACCAACCGATAATAACACATACATTAGATACAAACAAACCTATCAAGCCAAAGGAGCTAGTAAAACACATAAGAAACAAATGCGACAAATGTTTTCCACGCAAGAGACAACTGGAGCACGGGCACTTCCCAGTTCATTGGTGGACGCCCGACATTGCAGACAAAAGAAATAAGTGGATAAGGCTGACGAGGGCTGCAACAAGGATAAACAGGACGATAGCAAACGACGAAAATAGAATGGAAGCTAAAAGAAAATACAAAGGAGCCAAACGGATAATAAAAAATGCGATCAATAAACAAAAAAAGCTATCATGGGAGAAACTATGCGAGGAACTGGAAGACGACATATGGGGGAAAGACTACCAAATCGTTACAGGAAAACTCGGACTAAGGACTCCAATAGCACTGAACGAGGAACAGACACAGAAACAAGTAGACAAGTTATTCCCAAAACACCCCATAAGAAAATGGCAGGAGATAAATGTAACGAAGGAAAAAATACCCCTATTCCAAGAAATAGAAACACTAGCGGCCGCAAAAAAATGAAAACAAAGAAAGCAGCGGGACCAAACAACATCCCACCGATTGTAATTAAAGGAACTAACGGTTAAAAACCTAAAGACAATAACATAAATAATGAATTAGTGCCTTAAAAAAGGAAAGTTTCTAAAGATCTGGAAGACCGCCAAGCTAGTTGTTATTGAAAAACCAAAGAAAGAACAAAACACAACGACCACATGCAGACCCATTTGTTTACTAGACGCCAAAGCAAAATTATTAGAAATAATGATTAAAAACAGGCTTGCACAAGAGATGGATGAAAACAAAACTCTACATGAGAACCAATACGGATTCAGACCAGGTAAGTCGACGATTGATATACTTAACAAAGTGATGGAAATTCCAGCAAAAATAAAAGAAAAAGCATACAAAAATAGAGAATTCTGCGCTATGATCACACTAGACAGAAAACGCTTTCAATTCCGTGCCATGGGAAAAAATCATTACAGCATTGGAAAGAGCCAACATTAGCAAATACCTCAGACGAATGTTGCAATCATACCTCACGGACAGATACATAATAACAGCAAATCAAACAATAATAGAACCCACATGCGGAGTTCCACAGGGCTCTGTACTTGGACCGATATTGTGGAATGTTTTTTTATGATGAAATACTCAGAATATATATATATATATATATATATATATATATATATATATATATATATATATATAATATATAACAGAATGTCACCTGGCAATGTAGACTAGCATGTAGCACGCGCACACAATACGTCACAAAAAGAGTAGAACACACAATATAGGAAATGGGAATCAAGCTAGCCCCAAAGAAAACCGAAATGGTCCTCCTGGCTGGAAGGAGATAGATAAAGACATACAGATAAAAGTTGCAGACAATATCATCTAAAGTAACATAGCAGTAAAATATATAGGAATATACATAGACAAGGATGTAAGGATAGCAACGCATATCAAAAAGATATGCGAAAAAGCCAACGGAAAACTAAAAAATCTATCAAGACTGCTACCGAACATGGAAAGCCCAAAGAGGAAAATACTAACATTAGTGGTGTCCTCAATAATCTTATACGGATCCACTATATGGCAAGAAGCCCTGAAATTCAAACATTATGAAATAATGCTCGATCAACTTAACAGGAAGTTGTAAATAAGAATAACAGCGGCATATATAACGGTGCCAACAACGGCAGTCCTAGCGCTAGCAGGACTACCACCTATAAAATTGAGGGTGAAAGAAAGAGTGGCGACACACAGACTAGGCAACAATTTCAAAAAAAAAACAGCAAAAGAAGACACCCTAAGAGAGTGACAAAACACGTGGGATATGTACGACGGCTGGGCATAATAAATTGGAATAACAGGGGATGGGGGGAAATGGACTACCATCTAACACAAGCTTTCACGGGACACGGTGTATTTGGATCATGTCTGCAAAGAATAGGAAAACAAGAGCATAACCAATGTTGGTACTGTGATAGAGAAGATGCGGCGGAACACGCGCTCTTTCGCTGTAGGAAATGGATTCAACAGAGGGAGATCCCAAACAGGAAATGCGGAACCGAGGTCACAACAGACAACGTTGTGGACCTCCTTTTAGAGAGCGAAGACAACTGGAAGACGATCACGAGTATGTACAAAGAAATAATGAGACAGCGCGTATCTTTGAAGCAATGCCAAAGGCGGATTCCAGAAATACCCGGCTTTAAGAGGAGGGGTTGTAGTCGGTAAGAGTCCGACACTACCTGGTCAATAAGATCCATGACCGGGTGTCCATGAAGGATTTCCCTTTCACAAGGAAAAAAAAGTCTAGCGTAAACAATGCTGTTTATGGTTATAGAAAACACATTAACAGTGTATTTCCAAGGAAAACTTTCAGTGGGCGCAAGTTCCTGAGAGAAGTATCAATCGATTGACGCCAACGATTTCTTTTTGTTCCTACTCGTGAAGAACAAACTACGTGGGCAACGATTTTGAAGCCAAAAGAGGCAGTTGATGCGTTCAAAACCGATGTTTCGAAGATACCTGAATCACCATGGAAAAATGCTATACAAATTGGCTTCAGCATATCCAATAATGTATTGACCGCCCGGGGAGAATATTTTGAAAAATAATAAAAAGTTATCGTTAGTATTTCGCAATAAATATAGAGCAGCTCACGTATATTTTCCAACTATGACACCTGTGCATCTTTTCTAACATTTTTAATAAATAGAAAGTAAACTCACTTAATCTCATTTAAAAAAATCAAAAATCATAACATATATTTGATGTTCGTGAAGAATATTAAAAAAAACTTACTGCTTCTGCGGCTCTCCTGTGAAAAAGAAATATTGTGAGCGCCATGGTCTTTCTCTATTTTGCTTCACATACCTTCTCCCCAGTGACCCAAAATATGTTGAAGAAAGGGAACCACCACTAAACACACAACAAACCTAAAAGAGTTCGTTCTTCGCGACTACAAAACGGGCACTAAATTCGACTTTATCAACTGATTCAACGCGACTGGTCTGTTTGTTATCGCCAAACGAACGCATCTCGTCTAGACCTGCAAGCCAAACACGTGCAAGGCTAAAACAAGCGCAAGTGGCTAGCTATCAACAAACACCTGCGTTCAAATACAAGATACATGGTGCAATTCAAAAGTTTTGTTTAAAACACTGCAATTATTACCTTATTACTGTTTTATTTTCTTTAAATCGCCGTGAAAATGATTTTGCTGCCACTCAAAATTAAAAACCATCTCAAAGTAATTTGAAATAATGCTTATACACCTCTTCAGTATCTATTCTAATTTTTTTGGCAAAAAAAATGAAAGAGAAAGAAAATAATTATAATTTCCCTCTTGCTTGTATAAAATTAATTAATTTAGATCACATATACCTCTACACCGTAAGGTAGAAGAGGACCGACTATGTATGTACATCACATGTTGAAAGTACGCAATTCTTGTAAAATAGATAAGTAAACATTATGTAGTTATTTAAAAATTTTAAGTAACGTTCATTGTATCACTAGAAATTTAACGCTTTGAGAAGTAAAAAATAAATTTCAAGAAGCTAAGGTGGAACGCCAAAGGTACACACAGTGGAAAAGCCTTCAAATTGTTTAAAATCCAAAACTTTACGAATATCTTATAGTGCTACATTGATTGGATTCCTTCAAACAACGTCTTTATCATATTTACTTTTTTAATTCAAAAGTGGATTCGTGCATTAAGTATTATTATTACCATTATCACCATTATTATTTACAGATTACATTTTTTTTAGGGAAAGTGTCCGGCGAGGATATAAAGCTTATAAACGACTAACTTTTAGCATTAAAGACAAATTATGGGCAAAAATTGAGTGAACTTCGTCAATTACTATTCGATGCCTCGTAGAGGGTCTCCACGTATCTGAAACGACAGTGGATTGGACCTCTTCCCAAATGGTCAAAAATAACAAGGGATTCCTCACAATAATCTTAATAAAATGCATGGTTAAACCAGTTAGACGTTGTATCTGTACAGTGCTCTAGCAAAGGCATTATCCACTATTCCTTCTTGCAACTTGGTGACGCAATCACAGCAGAATTGTACTGTAGGGAATTGAACATCATACCTAATAGACATGAGCCGATACTTCTTCGCGGTAATGCAAGACCTCAAATGAATGAAGTTAGGCTACAAGTTTTCCCCCAGTCAATTTAATTACCCAATCCTTCATTTTTTAAATCTTGAGCAACCGTCTACAAAACCACCACTATGCTAATGAAATAGTGTTACATTGGCCTTTTAAGACCTTTTCGCAATAAAAATTCCTAAAGTGAGTTTGTTACGATATCCAACATTTTATGTGAACTAAATGTTTTTAAATTTACTTTAAAAAAGAGCATATTTCGCATTTCATCTATGTAGTTGCATCGAGGGAAATAAACTGTGAATCATGCTTCAATTTTTAATTTATACATGATCAGTACAATGATTATGAAACTTGCCTATGACGTTACTCACTAAATCGACAAACTTGTACCCTAACGTTAGTAAACATTTACCTTCTAACTACCACTAACTGCTCAGACTCTCATAGATGACGTTTAGGCACAGTTTTCTTTTATTGGCCTCACAAACATGGTGATAAACAATCTTAGAACTAAACATACAGCGGTCAAGAAATGAAATGCACGCAACGAACCTGCTGCCGGCAAAAAGTCAACACTGATACTCCGTTATAAGGCTTAAAGAAATACTTATTGTATATAAAGGCTACAGACATTGCATTAATGAAAATAAGCAACACATCCTAGCTAAATAAAGTTTTCGTAATCAATCGCTTACATAAATAATACATTATAATTAGCCATTTTAATTATAGGTTAGCATAAACCCTGTAACAAACATGTATACTGTAATATCTAATTAGCTCACAGATAGATGTACAAAGCAGACATCGGAAATCGGAAACAACTGCCTATTTTGCTTGAATAATTATTTGTCTCGAGTGTTGGTCAAATATACGCTTATATAATATTAATTACAAGCTTAATTACTCTTGAAAAAATCTTGCAAATATAAAAAGCAGTCAAAATTAAACCTATTATCTATATGATGTTATGTACACGTAAATCGGCACTTGACATACAAACTACGGAAGCTCTACAGATGACCTAACTGTTTCATAGCAATCGCATGTTGGTCCTTCAAGAGCACCCTGAATTAAACTACAGCAATTTAATTCATTCCTCTAGCTTAAAAGCAAGTAATCAGTCACTTTCTATATCAAAATGGATCTCGGTCAACCACCCGTCTTTGCATTTAGGAGCTTCAACAATCAGTAATTCTCTAGCGACTTTTATTAGTTTACATTCAAATTATCGTCATATAAATTGGAAAGCATTGATTAGTCTTCCTCCTCCTGCTGCTTTTTGTCGTCCCCGTCTTTCTCTTCGGGTTCTTGGTACTTTCCGTTGTAGTAAGGCAGATATTGCAGCACACTCTTAAATTCCACTATGTACACCAGCAATATTGCAGCAGCAATGCGTACCGCATAAAACCAGGTATCAGCGACAGCACAAGCCGCACATGTTCCTGTTTGATTCCTAAGAAGCCAGACATGCGTATAACAGGTTCACCAGAGACTGGATGTACATACAACATGCGCATTTTGGCCTGAGTATGTTGCGTCCCCATTCTCACATCTCTGGCCCTTGTAAAAAATGGTGCAGCACAATGGATCATACGAGTCAAGTACTGCATCCGCATGTTTATTTGTATTTATTACAAAATTTTGGTTGTGGCTAATGTCAAAGCTCATGGCAATCTATGCTAACAATATTAACAATGGAAGTAATAATAATTTTGAAAGCTTATGATTTTTACTAGCTTTCAAACAACTCAAATCATATTTTTATAAATAGTATTTATGTAACATTAAATAAAACATAACCAAAACGCAGTTCTGGTAGCAAAAATAATAAATAATAACTTTCGGAATAAAAAATAAAAATAAGGAGCTACAATTGGAGGCAACATATATTCCCAAAACATAGAGAGAATACTATATGGAAAAGTTTGATCTAAAAGAGGAAGACAGAGTAGAAAGAAAATATGTAAGAGGAGAAAGACAGGAAGAAGAGGAAGTAGAACAGAGATATAGAAATGGAAAAGTAGATAAAGCCATTGGAAAATGAGAGATAAGAGAAAATCAAATAGATCCAGAGATGGTAATATATGGTAGAACTATAAGGGAAAAGATGACTTCTAGAGAGTTATAGAGAAAAAAACAAACCGAATACCCATGGACTGAAAAACAACATAATTCTGCTAATATATAAAAAAGGCGATGCGACAGTATGTGAGAACTATAGAGCGATATGCCTGGCACCAGTGATAAGTAAAGTATATACAAGAATATTAGAAGAAAGAATAAGGAATCAGATAGAAAATAAATTAGAAGAAGAACAGGCGGAATTTAGAAAATATAGATAAAACAACCAACAATATATTTATTATAAGTATAAAAGAAGATACAAACACACAGGAGAACAATTAATTTTAATATTATATATTTAATAATACACTTCAAAGCAGCCTTTGATACAGTTCAGAAGTAAATAATACAAAGTGCAATAGAAAGCTTAGAAATATATCAAAAGATGATAACAGCATCTATCAAAATGTGAGAATACGAATACAGATAAACAGAGAACAGTCAAAAAAGGTATATTTAAAGAAAGGCATAAAGCAGGGAGGCAGTCTTACCTCATTACTATTTCTGATAGAAATCGGCCGAGTACTAAAAAACATAAACTTTCAAATTATCAACACAGGTATGACACAAAACCTAAGCCCCATAGAAATTGGACTGCCTAATGTATGCGGATGATGGCAGAAAGTTACTCCAAAATGCAAAAACTAATAAAGACATGGGAAGAAGAAATAAATAAAATAAACATGGCTAAAACAAAGATAATAATAATAATAAACAAGCAACAAACCGGAAACAAAAGCAAAAGAGCAAAATTAATGCAATAGAAATGAGATATTTGAGAAAAATTATGGGAAAACAAAGAAACAAAGAGATCAGCAATAGCCTAAAACAAGAACCAATTATACAGAAGATGGAAGAGAAGACACCTAACAAAAATGGACTCAAATGGACTACCATGGAAAATACTAGAAATGAGAAGTAACAAAAAACAAAGAAAGGGTAGGCTACAAAAGACATGGATCCAAGAAATAGTAGAGATAAAAAAAAGAAAAAACAATGCAAGAAACGAAAATACTAGCAAGAGATAGAGTGAGATCGACAAAGACAAACCTTTAATGACAATGTTTTTCAATGCAACAAGTCATAAATGCTTTGATTTATTCCAGATTAGTTTTTGGCCAAACCTGCCATTCTGGGGGCATTACAGTAAATTAAAAAAAATCTTTAAGTTCTTAAAACCATTGCTAATCATTCCTTAAAAGCAAATTATAAAAGCTTGAGCAAAAGTGGCAAAAAGAGAGATTATGCTTATAATACTAATGATAACAAATGTAGGTTATGGATAAGATAGGTACTCAAAGTACAGTACAGTAGGTCAAGTATCATGAAAACAGAACTAAAAATTAGAAAACAATAAAGAGCACATAAGATAACTTTGATACATACAACAGTATAATCAGTAACTATAAAAGATAATCAAATTCAAGGTAGGAACAAGCAAAAAATTAAAAAGCAGTGAATATAACTGAAAATGAGAATAGCAAAGAGAGCCTCAATAAAATAAAAAAGAAGATTCATGAAGATTGGCACTTAGAAGAGAAGGTTAAGAATACCATCAAAAATAAAAATAATGAGATTAATTACAAGTAAAGATTAAAAAAGTCTAATTCAATACAAAAAAAATGAAGAAAGAGATTTGCATTAAAATGAAATGGAGAAGTAGAACTAGGAAAAATCAACAAAGCACATGATAGAAACATTAAACATAAACAGGGAAAATAAAATGCATAATAGTTTATTTAAGTAAATATAGAAAGACTAAATAAGCATTAAAAAATAAAGAAGGTATTAACATAAACAAAATAAAGAAATAAGACAAAATACTAATGCTAGTGGACCAACAAGGACCTTACAAATGGACTTTTTGAAAAAAGAAGCCGGAAAATAATTGTGAAAAACAAAGTATGGATACATACAAAAAATGAAAGGCAGTAAGATACTAAATTACAATAGACAGTTACAAAATATAAAAAGTGGTTTGTCATTGAAGAACACTGAAAGATAAACAAGAAATATTTAGAACTTTACTGGAGAAATAAGAGTATATTGTTGAAGTGTCATAGCAAGACGGTGTGTACACTGTGTTTCCTCTTAAGCACACTCTGTTCATGTCTTCAAATGAATTCAAAGTAATTTTTTCATAAACTCAGTGGATTTTGACTTCCTTTGTTTAATGTTTTCTTAGATTTGCTACACAGTTTGTAACAATTTTCAAATATTGACATTTTTGTTAAAGTTCATTTATATATTTAGTCCAATCAAACTCATTTCTATAAATTAATTTATCACCTCCTTGAATGAAGATTTTTTGAAATAACATCTCTTATGGTGTTTCAGAAAGACTAACTAATAAAGACAAACAGAGATACTGCTTTCAGGTAAAGTTCATAACGATTATGGAACGAAAGAGAAATTTAATGAAAATCCAGTTACAGGTTGAAGGGACAAACTTTCAGACAGGACAAAACATAAGACACTAATAAATGAAAATCATTGAAGATTTGCATGTATGAGTGGACAAGAGATTTTGGGTGATAACAATTTTCTTCAAGTGTACAAAACTGAAATAAATATTCCCGCATAACCATATTCTCCATTATGACAAAATTAAAATATTAAAAGCAATAATAATAAAAAATGAAATTAAATATCAAAAAATCAAATTTCCTATTTAGTAATAAATATAAATTTAAATGAATACTTGCTCCTCATCAGAAGTTGTAACGTAATTGGAGCTATCATCCGGTGTGTCTGCATCCTTCTTAACAGGTGTCACAGGGTACCTGACAGGACCTCGCCACTTTCTGCTCAGCCCTAAACTTCTGGGCAGAGGAATGTGGGGAACACCAGGCCTGTCATCTTGATCGCACATTAAGTTCATGTCATTTAGGAAGTTCGACCTCAAAAGGTTTAAGTTGTGTTTAGGGATCATATCCACAATCACTGCTTTATCGCGCTCATTGGTGTCGTGTGTGTAAATTTGCGTGCAGGACTTCGAAATAGTTTTGTTAAGATTTGAAAACTTCTCGGACGCAAGGCAGTCAGAATCTGCGTCAAAGTCGTACCGAATGTGCTTGTGGTACGGCACATTGCTGCCCATTATGTGCTTATGGGGATTAGTAATGTCATGACAGCTTTCAGTGATGTGCTTCTCGACAGGGCTGGGATGACCGGGAAATTCATAGGCCGTATAATGGAGAGCAGCGTTCGGGTAAGACATGCGCTTGAGCTTATTCAGGGTGCTTGCTAAAGTCACCGACTTTGTGTGACTTTTGTTGTTAGATAAGTCAGCCTGGGCTCTTAACTTCTGTTTACTTCTTGCTTCCCCAATTGGCAAGGTGGTTTGGTTATGAATATTATTCTTAATTACAGTTGCCTGAGCTAACACAAATTCAACTTTACGTCCACTGGTTTTCAGCAGCTCCAAGGCATCTATATATTTCATGCTTAGTAGGTTTCTGCCATTCACTGCAACTATCTGATCACCAGTGCTGATGTTTCCCTGCAGATGTGCCGGCCCACCTGGTATGATGGATTGGATGTAGACTTTGCCGTCAGAGCCTTCCATGATTTGAATTCCCAAACTCCCTTTTGAGTCCCGCTCGATTGTAACCGAATGTAGAATGCGCTCTTCTGCAAACGAAAACTTGTTGAGCTTTTCAAGGAAAGATTCGCTCAGAGTTTCTTGAAAATCTGGTAGGAAATAATTGCTACAGGATTTTATAGATGAATCTGTAAATGTCAAATAGTATTAATACAGTCATATTAGAAATACCTGCTTGCATACCTAAAATGTAAGCATCTTGTGGTTCCTGATATCCAGCAACAGGCGATTTGGAGATTGAAGTAGAACTACAATGCAACGATGTGGACTGCAAAGACAGCTGTTCTAAGTCATCACTTGTCAAGGCATTTACAGTTTCCATTGATCTGGAAACTCGTTGACCATTATTTGTGAATGCCCTCACACCCATCTTGACGCCTCTACGCTTGTCCCAAACGCTCGAGTTAGGCAAGCCCGACAAGTAGCTGCTGTCTAAGATTAGGCCATCATGTACCCTTTGCCTCTCCAAGTTAAAGTGCTGCGGATTCTCGTTTTCCTTATTCTGGAATTCTTCTATCATCAACTCGTTAGCTGTACCAAAGTCGGCTATGCTCTTCGAGCGTCTACACTTCTTCTCAGAAGAATGGCGCGCACTCGATTTTGTGGAAGGGCAAAATTCAATTTTGAATTCTGTCTCTGCATTGACAGTTGCTGAATCCAACATATATAAAGGGTTGGTTAGAGCTTCCAGCTTGTACAGAGAATTAGTCTCATTTTTCATATCTTTCAGCTGCACTCCAAACTGCTCCGAGAGGCTGTTGAGGGATGTATATTGGGTGCGAAGGCGAAGAAAAAATTGATGATGCAACGATGCTAAACGAAAAGTGAAGTAACTCCTAAGCAAACACAGAATAAATAACTTTAAGTAAACAATACTCAAAATTACTGTACTTTTTGTAATCCATCTTCAACTTGTATTTTTTCAGCTTTAATCCATGAGTTTTTGTAGAATGCGGTAAAATGCAAAGGTAATGCTTACTGTAGCACAAAGTTTGTATGGTTCTCCATTCAAACATCTCCAAGAGAATGGGGTTCCATTGGTGATTAGCAATGTTGCGTTCATAGAGGTTAATTCCTTGAGAACTTATATAGAGCCACACATCCTTTTGAGTATTGTCTTTTAAAACCTAAACACAATGAAAATTAGCGTATATGAAACGAACTACGTAGCATTTCTTACCCAAGTAGCAGTATAGAAGTGGCCTCCATAATGAGGCAACGTTTGGGCTAACAGCATAAAATCTTCTTCTGCCCTTTCAACTTCGAGGCTTCTTCTTCCGATGTGTGCTTTGGTCAGCTCTTGCCGTAAACGTTTATTTTCAGATGCTTTACAAGTTGCCGTCTCTGGAACGTAGTGTTCCAGCAGAAAATAATCTCTTGTTCCGTGTTCCTAAAGACAAAATGAAAAATACAGACAGGGTGCAAATAACAATAATCTATCTACCTTCTCGATAAAATCACCAAATTCCGCTTGTAACGCCAGCCCTCCAAACTCTATAAGCTGATTATAATTACACGGCAATTGATATTCAAGAATTGAACGCCTTAGTTGGAGGTAAAGAAGGTGACGTGCTTGGGGGCTGCGAATTCCTCTCAAACCAGGCAGAAAAAATCGTACCCGAATGAAGAGGGTTAGTGCAGCCGTGCTTTGAGTACCACCTTGAGAAATGGCTTTGCAGATCCGCGCATCCGAGGGCAAAAATACAAAATCGCCTGCTATCAGCGTCGACAAACCCAACATAAAGTTTTCTTCGATATGTTCTTTTTGTATTATCAACTAGAAAAGACAACCGATTATTGCAGCAAATCTGTTGCAAATGCAACTTAACTTACCTCAAACAATTGACCCGCAGTTGTGGTATTTGGGTTACAAATTATGTCCAGTTTTTGCCCGTTTAGCATTATAACTGTAACAGTTTTTCTTACGTGACCTTTACAGTCTTGAAGTACAAGGTTTTTGCTCGGCAAGGCCGCTCGTACGACAAATTCTGGCCCTACACAGTCCCTTGCGTTTGGTGTGGTTAATAAGAGGTCTCTGGGCTCCTCACTGGCTCTGTATAATCTGGAGGCGGCCCTCTGGACCGGGTTTCTTCTTATCTTTCCCTTTTTCTTGTTCACATTTGACGAATGCTCCAAGTTGTTCGATCTGCTTAGCCCAGTTTTCTTACCGCCGTCCACGGCTGCTTCAGGGTGCCAGAAATCTCGTTTTGGAGATGTGTCTCCCATAGCCCCGTAGCGCAGGCTGTCGAGGTTTTGGTCTCCATGAAATCCTCTCAAGTAGCTGTCCACGGCGTGCTTTTTGAAGGGATCGCTGTTGAGAGGTACGCACATCGATTTCGGGCGCAGGACCGATCCCGGCGTGAACAACATTTGAGTGTTGGAGGAGAGATCCTCCATGCTGGTGCTCGCTTCCCTGGTCAGCTTCGGCTTCTCCATCGGCCTGGAACGGTTCAGGCCCATCCAGCGCCTGGGCATGGTCAACATGTTAGATGAGTCCGTGTTGATGGTGTCGCACCTACAATCACAGCTGAAATGAATCGCTGACGCAGCATGGTCGGCATGGACAATGCCCAAAGTGACTGAACTCTTTCAATTATCACGTGGTCGGGCGTCGCGGCGGGCCCGTGCGAATGCCAGTGTGCGGTGAATTCGCAACATCGCAGTTTTCAGCAAATGATTACAATTATGCGTAACAGAGATAATTGACAGGTTCGCTAGGCAAAACGTATGCCTTCGTGCATGAATTGCTTCGGCGGATTACGTACGTAGATGCGGCTGTTCGCATTAATTTGCAAGTGTTGGATTAATCATAGTCAGTGGAGTATGCGCAGCTTCACGTCAATTGTAAATGTGGCTTATCGTAATTTAACACTTGTTCATAGTGACTAGTACTTTTAAATCAATATACACTTAACAACGACAATCACAGTCTAAGTTATATACACAAACACCGCCACACACTAATTAGAACTGTTTTTGCATATTAATGGTAAGAATAATTACAACGGATTTATTCGAAATGCCCTCTACAAGCTTTAAAATGTCCAAACATATTCACTGCAGCTTTTAGGGTTCGCTTCAAAGAATCAACATTACAGCGTCTTCTTGAGCAAACTATGCCTTCGAAAACTGACCACAATTTGTAATCTAACGGATTAAGATCTGGGCTACCAGAACGCCAACCCTATGACGTTAGAAAAGAAAGCAAATTGTTGCTCAACCAAGTTTGAGTTGACTGTGGTTTGTGGGAAGGAGTGGACTATTACCGAAAGATCCAAGGCTCACCTTGAATAAGCGTGTGATTCAGAAGTTTCACTACACTTTCCAAAACATTCTGTTGGTAAACAGGGGTTGAAGTTTTGACTCCCTTTTCACAAAAATAAATATCAGTCACTTCATCATAATAGACCCTCAATCATACCATTACAAGTGATAGATGATGGCCTCTCTGAATTCTTTGCACTAGTTGAGATGTTTCTTTGAATGACCTAACGTATACCCTGCTATTTTGTTTACCGAATGATTTTTCCCGTGTAAAAATTTTTTCACCCATAAACAAAAATTTTCTATGACCATCATGCGCATACTCAGTCAATAATCTGTTTGTAAGAGCACCTAGTCCTAGGTCTTGCTTAACAATACCAGATATCGAAGTTTTGGAAATTTGCATCTCCCGAAACATAATTTTCTGCTTGGGAAGACGTTTTTCCAGCTGCGAACAGCTGCTTCAAACGCACAAAAGAAAGGGGTTTTTGCATTATATCGTAACTGATGTTAAAAAATGGATTAACTACGAGAACTTTAAGCTCAGAAAATTCAGATGTATAGGTCAATCATTATCATCGACCTTGACATCGACGCCAAGCGAAACATCCATGGTTCGAAGGTAATGCTCTATATTTGGTGAGATCTTTTTTTTGATTAGGTATAGCTGGATCTGCATATAATTATGCAATACACAACTTAGTTAACATATAAAATATATAACAGCATACTTAACACACCTCTAACCTAAGATTACACATTCTATTAATATTTATTTCACCTAAATTAAGTCTCTAGGCAGTTTTCTTTTAAGGCGTATGTGAATGTCTTTTTGCCTTAGGTCTAGTATTGTAGCGCTTGCACATAAGTTTAAGTCTTGATAGAACTTCTGAGTAATGTTATTTATGAATTCAGTTATTTGTGGAACACCAAGTTCATGATGTATTTGAGAATTACGCACAAACCACGGGCACTGTATAGCAATTCTAAGCACTTTATTCTGCATAGTTTGAAGTTTTTTTTAGTGTTGAATTTGAAGAGTTACACCATATCGGGCAGGCATGAGTGATTATTGGCCGGAGTATTGCTTTATAAATTAAGACAGAGCATTCAGTTCTGAGGTGCGAGCTGCGGTTCATTAAGGGATATAACATACCCAGTCGGGTGTGGCATTCGTTCAGTTTGTGAATGATGTGGAACCCTTAGTTTAGTTTGTCGTCCAAGTAGACGCCTAAGTACTTTACTGCTGAGTTTTTAGGATTCCGTGTTATATCCCTATTGTTTATTTTGATTGTTGGTAAGTTCGCATAGCGTCTAAGCGTGAACATTTTCGCATGGGATTTGTCAGGGTGTATTCTTATTTTCCACTTGGTGAGCCACCCCTGCATAATGTTTAGAGAATGTTGTAGATGTTCGATACCTGTTTCGGCACTGTGATTCTGAGTTAAGATCGCTGTGTCGTCTGCATACATGGCAAGTGTTGAATTTTCTACTACTGGTAAGTCGTACACGTATATATTAAATAATGTTGGTCCTAATAAGCTCCCTTGGGGAACCCCGGATTTTATGGATCTGTTACTGGAGGTTGCTGTGTTTATTCTTACTCTGTATGTTCTGTGAATCAAAATGGAGTAAATAATCTTTATAAGGTAGATCGGCAATTGTATCACATTCATTTTGTAGATTAGCCCTTCGTGTCAGACATTATGAAACGCTCTTTCAAGATCTAAGAAGGTACTGGCAGTGTATTTTTTATCTTGGAAACCTTTTTCAATAAGTTCGCTTATCCTGAGCAATTGATGAGTGTTTGAGTGAAATGATCGAAACCCAAATTGATGCGGAGAAATGATATTTTTTGACTGTAATACTTCTTGGAGTCTGGTAAGTATCACTTTTTCAAGGAGTTTGACTAAAGATAATAAGAGATTAATTGGTCTATAGCTGTCCGGATTATCCTTATGTTTGGCCGTTTTATAGATAAGGAGAATGATGGCAGTTTTCCATTGGACCGGAAAGTATCCTAGTCGGAGGGAAGCATTACAAATTGTAGTTAAGTAGGCAACGGCTTTCTTGGTTAGTTGCTTTAAGATTTCATTCGTTGTTAGATCAGGCCCAGGTGCCTTACGATTGGGTAATCGGTCAATGTAAGTCTTTAGTTCTTGGGTCGTTGCTGGGAGTATTGTGGTGTTCTCTTGCAGAAGCAAGTTCTCGGTTACGCTGATAACTTGGCGATCAAGATGTTCGTCAGACTCTCCTACGTTAGGTGCGAACACCTGCTCAAGATGTATTGCTATTATGTTTGCTTTGTAGGTGTCAGATGTATAGGTGGTATTATTAGCAGCTAAGGGATAAATGGCATTCCGTTGCTGTAATAACTTTTTGGTAGCCAACCACATAGTGGGGCCACGGGTCTGCATTTCTTCAAGATAAGTGTTATATCTAGAGATTCTTAGCTTGTCTAGTTCTTGTTTGACTGAGTGACAAAGCTGGTTATATAAAGTTTTAAGATATGGCAGGGGAGATCTCTGCCAGTTTCTTCTGTATCGATTCTTAAGTTTGATCATTTCTTGTATGAACTTAGGTGTTCTGTTGTGGTCAGGAGGTTTCCTGTGTTTCCTAGAAGTATTAGATTCTAGAATGCTTTCTTGAATTGCAGATGTGAGAAGCTGAACAGAGGTGTCTAAATCCTTAGGTGTTTCAATTGATTTCATCCATCTCAGCTTTTGGTCGAGGGTCGATTGGAATAATTCCCAATTTGTTTTTCCGTATGCAAGTTTGATAGGGGGGGAGGAGTTATTTCAGGAGTATTGGACAGGGAGATAATTACAGGGAGGTGATCAGAATCTAATTCAGTAGTTACTGCTTGAAATATTGGGTCACGAAGATTTTTATGTAGAATTACATCAAGGATGTTTGGCTGGTGATCAGCTCTGTATGGGTGGTAGGTAAAATTAGTTGGTGCGGAGATCAGTATACCATGGAGGGTCAGGATGTTATGTAGTTTAATTCCATCAGGATTACTGGCAAAACAAGTCAACTACTATTTGAAAACACTGAGCTGGGATGTCCTACCCCATCCACCATATTCATCAAACATTGCCCCTTCTGATTACCATTTGTTTCGATCGATGCCGCATGGCCTGTCTGAGCAGCACTTCAAGTCTTCTGAAGATATCAAAAAATGGGTCGATTCATGGATCACATCAAAGGGCGAAGAATTCTTTCGCCGGGGAATCGGCCTGCTGCCAGAATGATGGGAAAAAGTTGCAGCTAACGATGGGGAGTACTTTGAATAACTTTTGCTTTATACTTTTCTTTCGAAAGAAACATTTAATTTTTAATTTAAATCTCTTCTCCAATATACCAGAGTTTTAATTGTAAAGACTCAAGATATGTAGAAAATCATGCCAAAGGAATTAATAAAAAAATTCCCGCACAAACTGTTTAAAATGACCTATAAAATAATTCAGAGCGCCATAAAGAATGTAAAAAGCTGCCTCGCTCTACTGATTTGTAAGTTTCAGTTCTGCGAAACTTTAAAATAAACATCGCTTACAAACGTTTTTCCGTAGCAATACAATGAACAGGGGAAATCTGATTTCCTCCATTAGACGAAACGTTTCTCATAATTTCCTATTATGTATCTGACCCAATACTTCCATCGGGGATGGATATTTAAATTGAGCACAAAGGGGCAGCGATTCCAACAATGCATTGTTTGTTTTTATTGTTAAGCGGCGTTGGAAAATCCAATAATTGATCTGCTCCGCGAAAAATGTCTGTGACATGAATTTTAAATAAGCTTTAGGGCGCGTTATATCCTGTTTTCTGTTTATATCAATGCGCATATATTTCGATGTGAATAATAAAATTTCAATATTACCATAATACCTTTTGCTCCAATTTTTTAATTCTGTGAGCCGTTTTTCGAATCGTGCTGTTTGTTTTATTGGTAGAGCGTTTAAGACAAGATTAAAGATTTACCTCCACATTGTAAATATAAGAGATGGCAACGAATGTTGATGTTAATATCCAACAAAGTAACCGGTTAAATGTGGCTTTTTGGGTATTTAGAAATTTCTGTATATTTAAATGTTTGCGCCTTAATTATCGGACGAATCTCACAGGGTTGTTTAAATGTGCGAACAATTACATGACGATCTGCTTATATTATAACCCATACAACCTCAGTGTTTTTGTCAACAATAACATTTTTCAGGCCACAATAGCGAAGAGCATCATTTAAAGATTCATATTCATTGCACCAACATTTTGTAGTAGCTAACCAGTGCCTCAAAAATTGTTTCGACTTGCTAAGACAAGACATAGTCTCACAAAAAAATCAGACGAGTTGGAAGACCTTGAGGTGATATCCCCATCACTTACCTTACCTAAAAAAAACTCTAAAGATATTCGACAGTTTGATAGAAGTCTCAGTTCGGAGGGAAACTTAGTTGACAGACACCGCAAGGGCAATAATAAACGGAAATGGATTAATAACATTAAATATTACGACATGGAACACATAAAACATAGTCATAAAAGAAGAAGAAATGGGTAATATAATGGAAAAGATATGAACATTATGGTATTAACAGAAACTAAATAGACAAACAATAGAAAGACGCTCCACAAAAGTCTAATATAGAAATGAATGATAATTGAATTAAAAACAAAAATAGTATGCGCCAAAGAAGATACAGAATCGTAAATTTAAAAATTGTACAAAACTCCATAGAAAACTACCAATAACATATATACGACTATCAGGAGATCTTAATACCAGAATGGGAAATATCCTAATCCAAAACATAGTGGGCTAGTTTGCAAGATACAATATTTTGAAGATAACAAACACGTTCTTAAAAAAAAGACATCAACAAATTCATATGATCAGCAAGATGTTTTAAAAGTCTTATTGACTATGTGATAGTAAACCAAAAACTACCCTCTTTATTTACAGATAAACATATATACAGAGGTAGCGAAGTTGCCTCTGACCATTACTTAGTAGTCAGTAAAATAGCTATCCTAAAATCATGCGTGAAGACCAACACAAAACATAAAAGAAAAACTACAAAAGAAACATCTATTACAAAATGACAGTGTTAAACACCTATACCAAATACATTTAACAAAATACCTACCCCCAAGGCAAAAAAAAGTTATAAAAACAGCTGTACGACCTGCAAAACTATGAAGCAAAATGATAATGCAACTACAACAATAGAAACTGAAAAATGGGAATGACATTATAAAAAACTATGGATTAATCTTGAAGCAGATAAAAAATAGCAAAGAGACAATTGGTAAGAGGCAAATCAAACAGTAAATGTATTATATTAATCTCTTCAATTGTGTCGGAAACAAACTAAAAGGAACGGACTATTGCTCAGATAAAATCGCTCTTTAAAGAAGGTAATAAATAGACTAGGCTGCTATACTTAGGGGGGGTATCAGTTTATTACATTCAGTATGCAAGTTAAATTAAAAAATCAAAAACCAGAACATAAACAATCGCAGATATGATCTTGGAAGAAGAGGAGTATGATTTTCGAAAAGAAGGCTCCTGTTCTGACGCAGTCTTTACCTTGAAGTTCATTATAAAGAAATGTAAAGAATGAAACTTGGAAACACAAATAGCATTTCGTAACTTCCACTAAAGCCTTTTACAAAGTGACAAGGTCAAAACTATGAACAATTCTAGAAGAAAACTGATTTCTTCCTCATCTAAATAAACCCACAAAATGTCTTTATTGAAACACTAAAATTTGATCTTCGGAAATGGGGTTCTTAAGAGGAGTAAAAGGATGCAACCGATAAGATCACTTTATTGACGAACACAGCAGCGACAAATTACAACTATAACCAATACAAGACCAGATAGATAATCAAATACAGGCAAAATAGATCAAAACATAGAGATAGAATGAGCCTAGAGAAACTGCCTATTCAAGAGGTATTCGAAATATAGGAAGACTTTGTAAACGATGAAATACTGAGCCGGAACACCCTGCAAGACCTAATTGCAAAGAAACCCGCAAGAAGCATGTAAAAGTGAGTCTTCCAGTGAAGATCGTGGCGACTGAATGATGATCTACCGAAGGCATCATCTAATATTTTTCTTGCAGCTGGTGAATGGATCACATGGAAAATAGATGTTAGCTGATACTTTTTCACAATAACGCAGAGTACATGTAGTATGATTATCTGATTTTTGTAGCCTCGACAACTATATGTAAGATTTATATTGCGCTAACGGAAAAACTGTCATTTTGGCATCTAAAGATTTCCTTACGCCATTAGATCAACCAAAACACACTAATATTCAAATTATCCGCTATTCTCAATATTGCATAGAAAATAGTTTGAGCTACGTTAACAGAATTTATCCCTACTAACATTTTTAGATCGTGCTATCCATTACAGAGAGAAGAGATTTTTTAAAAATTAAATACATTCTGCAGCAGATATACCATATGAACGTCTGGCACGTATTCGATCGTTAAGGTGGTCGCGGTAACCGACACCAAGTGCCCTTCCCTTTAGGTCCTTCCGTTAGGACCAAAACACCCATATCAACACCCCTTCTCTTATTTCCGACTAATCAATTTTCCTTGACCATAACATTGAAATTACGTGATGGAAGCCTAGAAAATTAGTAGAGTTCGTCTTCGGCCACAAACTCACCGTTTCCAGCTAATGGAAAACTGATTCTATTCTTCTTCGCGTGCTATGACAATCTAGTGATGTTAGTGACAAACTTATTATATTACTCTTAAGACCGTGCTATTGAGAGTAGGTCTTGTACCCCTAGTCCGCTTTAAATAAGCAACTGCGACACCACCTTTCGTCCAACTGTGCGTTTTTCCTATTTTTTCCATCATAATCAGACAAGTTATTCGGTGTTTTCCCCCCTTACGACATACTCGAAATACTCTGCCTTTTTTTCTCTTTATCGAAGAAAACAACTTTCGGTCTTTATCATATTAAGTACCTTCTTATTTGCAGAAGAGCTACACAATCTTCGAAACATTCACGCTTCTAGTGAGTTAATCGTATTGACTTTAAAAGTCCAAGTCTCGGCACCACATTAAAAACACAGGCAATATGTATCATTTAACAGTGCACCAACTGAGACGAGTATTTAAAGTATTCCCGTCCACCTAACCTTTAATTTTGTCTCTTAAACAAAGTTAAAACTTCTGTAGATAGGATTTTCAAAAGTAAGAGACACATATTTTGCATTTCTTGAACTAATTAACATTTTCAAGAAAACAGTTAATAAAGGCTTTCCGCTAAAGTGACGTAATAAGATTGAGAGCTAAGTAAAAAAGAAGAGAAAAACTAATAAAAATAGCTACAACCAATAATACACGTTCTTATCCTATTACGTTACTAGCAAAATTCGAATTATAAACTTAAATTAAATAATTAATACTGGCTTTTTCCGTTTCATTTATGCCACTTTAGTTGTGCATTTTGAAAAGCTGTTATTTCCAGAAACCCTTTATTTTTGTGGGATGGTCCACTGCTCGGTATTATATTATATTCTTAGTAGAACTTTGAAAGATTTATGGCTAATACGACTCGTCTCTATAAAATTTCAATTGGGAAGTCAGATAAAATGTAAGTTTTATTGTTCATAAAAACAGATATTTTTAAGAGCTGGTATCAATCTCGGACATATTTTTAACGCATTAAAGGGGAAGCTTCTTATGATCTATTAAAAAATAAAAATATGGTAATAAAAAATTAAGTTATATGTGGTTTTGTTGTACCATAATTGTTCTCGTTATTTAAATGTTTTCATGCTTTTTTAGCACCTTAAAATATGTGGCTGTACGAAATAAAAGAATGTCTTTAAGCTTATCCTTAATACAATATGTAAAAAGGAACTTTAAAAAATTGTAGCAACGCTTTGGTCAGAGATAAGACATCTAGCAATTATTTTGTACAATTTATTATTAATTATTATTCCCATAAATGACCAACTAATAGCTTGACAACTTTATTATAACAACCAAATCTATGAGAAATCCTTTACGCGGTGCTTCCAAAAGAATTGGATATTAAATCAATTTATCCTCTTAAAGAATTTGTTCAATGCTGTTAGTTTTAGTTGACTTTATAAATTTGATATAGTCAGAACACCTTTTGATATATCAAATGTATATTTAATACAGTGGAAAGAATCTTGGTTTGCGAGCATAATTCGTTCTGAAAATGTGCTTGTAATACAAAAGACTCTTACAGCAAAGCGAATTTCGCTATAAGAACTAATGGGAATTCGGATGATTCACTCAACTACGAGAGTGAATCAAATATAAACGAGACTTTTTAATTTCGGCCGCGCAATATTAACGCGCGAGAGTTCTCGCTTCGTCAGGTGTTGGATAGGGATGTCAGGAGTGGGGGAAGCAGGCGGGAGAATTCGTTTGAACGACAATTGTCCTGCTGACAAAGTCTGAGCAGGAGGTATTATCATTAAATTTCTCGCCACGGAAGGTGTAAAATCGGCTGAAATCCTGAGGAGATTGACTGCGCAGTTCAAGGAAGAGACACTGTCACGAGCTAGAGTGTTCGCATGGCACAAAAAGTTCGTGGAGGGTCGCGGGAATGTTGAAAATGAGAGCCATGATCGCCGACCCCGCACCAGCATCACCAACGAAAACATCGTCCGGGTTCAAAAATTTATTGAGGGTGACAGGCGTCTGACCATCGATGAGATTGCATCTGAGATTGGAATAAGTTATGGCAGCACTTTTTCGATCATCACAGAGGAACTAGAGTTTCGTAAGGTGTGCGCAAGGTGGGTGCCTCGCCTTCTGACAACTGAGCAGAAATTGCATCGTTCACAGTTGAACACCCTCCCTACAGCCCTGGCCTATCGCCCTGCGACTATCACCTATTCGGTCCTCTCAAGGAAGCCATGGGAGGGCATAGATTCGACAGCGATAAGGAGGTTGAGATCTATCTGCGCAATTGGCTGGAAACACGACCAACTTCATTCTACGAGGAAGGTATTTCAAAATTAGCTACAAGTTGGAAAAAATGTGTTTCTAAATAAGGAGATTATGTAGGAAAATAATCTGCTATTCTTTTGTTTCAAGTCCAAATAAAATATTTTTTTAAAAAATAAGTCTCCCTCGTATTTATTTACATAAAAATAATGCAAAAATGCGAAATATAGAGTAAAAATAAAACATGTTAACTTGCACTGCTATTTGTTGGTTCATTGGAATCTTTTTTTATGTGCGACATTAATCTCCTAACTATGCTCCTGACTATGTTCCCCTATTAGTTCTTGAATGTTGTCCTCATTCACATCCAAAGACACAATTTCATCGACAACTGCCAGCTCCTGTTCATGAGAAAGCTCCTTAAAGTCACGTTCAAGAACGTAATCGTAATTTTTTCCAAGCAGAACTAAGGGTTCTCTTAGCGACCCATTCCAGGCTTTATCCATAATGTTAACGCAGTTTATGATGTGGAAATTTTTTTTCCAAAATTCTCAAAGGCTAAGGTTTGTTCCTTTAGTCACCTTGAAGCGCCCTTAAAATAGTGCTTTTATGTAAAGCGTGGAGGATGAGAAGAAGCATTATTCATAACCAAGAAGACTCTCTTTGAATATGTTTTTATTCACTGCAGGGCCGAAGACCTCACTGTCCACTCAACAAACAAGATACAAGTGGCTCAAGCCTCGTATTGAACTTCCAGGTAACTAATTCTTCTCAAGCTTGCATTTCTTGCATATATATACTCGGAATAATAGACTAGTAAAGACTTGACTTTGAAATCCCTACTTGCATTAGCACAGAATAAGAAGATGAGACGGAATTTCAAGGATTTGCGACCGACCATTGCATTCCTTTCTATTGTAGGTACTCTTTAAAATCTTTTTTATAAAAAATTTCCGTCTCATATTGCTGTGACAAGTAACACTCAGAAACCATTAGCTTGTGGAACTCGACAGCAAATGATATATTAATCAATGTTCGATTTGCTTAAAAAGAAAGGATGGGTAAGTCAGACTTGAACAAGACCTTTGTTATAATACTCTATGTTCCCCTAAGGCGAGAAGATAATCGTAGAACTCAAGTTGAAGCTGTAAGAAGGGCACACTGTTGCTTAATGTATTTATTTCAGTTTGGCTCAAGTTATAGAGGCAGTGTTGAAGCATTATTTGTCTCAAAAAAAAGCACACGTTCGATTGTGTTGCGCACTAGATAACGTTCGCCTTTATCAAGTGATATTAACAATATTAAGAATTGCTTGTTTCGTTCGGTTAAGACATAAGTAGAAACTATACCTTTGCTATCCCACACCACACTATGCCCAATTTTATCTCTTACACATTGATATCATCCTCTAGCTGTGCTAGAACGTACGGAAGATTTATAGACGTTCTTTTGCGAAATTTTAAGTATAAAAAATCAAAAGAAGTCAACTTGCTGTCCACAGTAATGCTGTATTGTTAAAAAACACAGAACTAACTGTAAGGAAAATAAAATTTCTATTACTATGGTAGTTATTCTACAAGTATTCACATAGTTTGGTTTAGGAAATTGAGAACTGATAATTTTAATATGAAAGATAAAGATGGCTGGCCCCGCCTATCTACCAGAAATATGGACATTATCAAGACTATGGTTAACGAAAAGCTACAATATACTGTTCGTAAATTAGTGGATGCTTTAAATAATACCAGACAAAGTATACAAAATTTTATAAATCTTGGTACCTCAATCGCTTTGAAGTATGGATTCCCCATTAGTTGGCAAAGAGCAAATTTCCTTACGTTTTCACGTGTGAATTGCTTCTTCAGCAAAACGAGAAAGAAGAGATTAGTTAGTGAGGATGTAACTGTAAATCCTCTTGGTTACACCATAAGCCTTTGACAACACCAAAGTTCGTTTTTCACCAAAAAAAGTTTTGATGTATATTTAGTGGTATTAGAGGGTACCATATATTATAAACTACTTCCACACCGAAAAATCGAAAAAAGTACGACATTGCTAGGCCCAGCGCGTCTTTAACCGCTATAAGCAAATAGTTAACATAGATGTTCTATCTCATCCCCCGTAATCTTCGGATACTGTACCATGTGATTATCTAGTTATTATCTTCCCAGTAAAAGGTTCAGTTCAATGATGATGATTAGCTAAACAGGCTAAGGCTCAAAGTTTTTTCGAAGTATCATTCTATTTCTATATTATATTTTAAATAATATCTTTTAGGTCGCTCTTTTCTGTTTATTCCTTCCTATATAAACGTTAATTTTTTTTTATATTTGTCTTATAATATGCATTTGTTCTGTTACCGTTTTGCTACTACAGAAAGTACAGTGATACTTACTCGACTTCTTCAGGTGCACATTATAACTCTTTTGATCATACTTCAAATCTGCTGCAACTTTTAAAGCCTCTACTTAATGCACTTTTTAAATGAGAACAGTGAGTACTTCTAGTTTGTTACTATTACTAGTGGGATATTTTCTAACTATCACAATTTACGCCGCTATTGGCAAAAACATGTTTTTTGCTGTTATTTGCCAAGGACTTTACAAAAACTTAGAAGCCTTATAAGACCACTCTAGCAAAATACACGCTAATATTTTTTTAAATAAATACTACATTTAAGATTTAACATGGCTTAATTGTATTATTTGAATAAATAATATTGTATTTTGGCTACAGTCATAAATTAGACATGAGTTTTAATTTCACCTGTTGATAACATAAGTCAAACAATATATAACAATTATTCAAATGGATTTTCAAATTTTTCTTTACAATGTCTATAGATGTATCAATTTTTTTTCAAAAACTACCCCATGTTAACTATTATATACAAACTGCAAAAAATTCAGTCGTCTTATTTCCTCCATTTCAAATATAGATAGATACAAGGCTGTCCAAAATATTTCTTTCGTTTACATTACTGAACTGCATACTACTAATACTGTTCTGTTATCTTTCTCAATCTCCCAGAAAGTAGTGTAATACCATATTTCTAAGATTCTTGTGGTTTGCTATTTGCTAGCAAAGTACTGTTCTATTTTATTTATTGGACTAAACCTGTTACAGTAAAGAGAATTATGTAATGAAAGAAACATAATAATCACATGCAGCATTTTCCAAAGGGTCCAAACGACGACTCATCTGCTCGTTAATTCTGATCATTTAGTGTTTATTACTTCTTTCAATTTGTCCAGTTGAGAACAGTATTTCGTTAGATAAATGGCTTTGCCTCCTTAAAGCAGCTCATTGCTTCCAATCACACATTCTTTAGAGAGGATTCTTATTGTTGAACCAAAAGTGTTTATATTTAAGATCCAAGTCTCATCTCCAACAATCAAATCACACACAGATCTTCCAAATTAAAATTAGCAGCTCCAAACTATTTCAACCCAGTGTTTGAATACCACTCTTATAAATAGTGTAACCACTGTTTTTTTAAACAATGAACATTATACATCGTAAATGCCGCTTTAATTTTCTAAAATTACAGTCGTACTAAAAGACTATAATTCTTCAATGCAAACGAAAAATATTCTACGATGACTGGGTGTCGACTGAAAAGGATGAAATCGAATGAATATAAACGCTGTGGATAAAGCAGCTGCGTGCGAGTCGCGGAGGAAAACTTTTAGAGAGCCTTATACAAAATTCACAGCATTCATTATAAAACCATTTTTGCTACATTTCATTCTACTTACGTTTTATTCATAAACAGTAGGTGAACCTTAAAATAGCAATCATTTTGTGTTAATTACCTATTTACTGGCCTCGTTTTCAGTTCCGGCATGGCTGGCAAGCCCCAAGAGCTCTCAAAAACCGTTTCTAATTCCGCCATTGCTTCCTGGTGCAAATCCATCACAATATGGGAAAACGGCCTGTTTTGCTGCCTCCGCTTGCAGTACTCCGATATAACCTGCAAAAAATGTATTATATGGACATCAGACATCGCAAAAGGTTAAATTGCGTTTAAATAATTTGAAATGTGGAATATAGCATTAAGCCGCTAAAGACGTCGTGTACAACAATAAACTGGTCGATCACTGTAACGACTAAACTGCGACTTGTAATGGTATATAAAATCGATATGACGTCTGAGTTCTATAACATTTAAGCAGAACAATCGTTACATTTCATGTACTACACACCACTCAATAAAGCAATCAGAATAAAATCCATAATAGGGAAGATTTATGATATTTTTGCAGCAGTCGCTAATTTACTTTTTTAATTTTCTAGCACGTATTTTTACAAAAATAATCATAGCGCACAACGCCTTAGACGTTTTTTTATTTTTATTTTTAGTGACTGTGTAGGCCACCCGCCAGGCATCTGAAGCACCGTAGCTAAGCGCCTCATTCAACCGCGCTGCCACACTGAAGCTATAATTGTTAATATAATTTATTTTAATTCTATAACTATTACTAGAGGGAGCGCGCTATCTAATCATTGTGCAATTATTGATAAATTCACACCCATACAAAAAATACAATTTCTAAATTTAAATTCCGAGCATAGGCAGCAATTGCAGCGCGGAAAACAAGCAGCTGTTAATTACCGAATTTACGGAAAAGCCCAATCTCAACCTGCACTTCAGCTTCTGGTAATAAATCGGATTTGTCAGCAAATTTGTTAGCTGCGCGTCGGAGCACTAAAACGAATTACGGCGTGACAAAATAATTAACAAAAGGACAATTAGTGTAAGAATGTAATTAACTCCTATTCACATCGAGAGTAATTCTGTTGCGAGACTTATTCCAAATGAAAAATGGAGTTAGGTTCGCCGACGCGAGCCATATTTCAGCGAAATGTCGCCTCGCGGTTTCGTTTTCCTGAAAAATCGCGAAGAAATGTGGCAATCTATTATTAGAATACTCATGCTACACTGAGCTTACGGGAACCGGGCTAATTTATAAAAAAAGTAATTTCGGCGGGTTTAAATGGGACGCAAGAAAAGAGGTTTCTATTTTCATGTAAAGAGAGCTAAGTGAACAAGACGACGACAGCGTCTTAGCGGTAATTCGGCTATTAGCCAAATGTCTTCGCCAAGAGCTGAAACTTCTTGTGAAGTTAAATCAGCTCGGCCCGGTTCGATGTAAAAACACCCTTTCGCTTGACCTTTTATACTAAATTATGGGAAGGCGGAGAGAACAATCTGTCGCAATAGCGTTTTTGCATTCACTCGTAAAGCATGGGGCTTGCGGCTTACGCATTGCTTGTTTGGAGCTCTGGCGTGTTTTCAAATTGCTTTTCACTTTGTCTGAGTTGCATTACCAACGCTTACTAACAATTAAATTTAAGGAAAAACTCTCAAAACAACTACGTGCCGCCAGCAGTTACAAAATTTAATTTATTACCATAATAATTAAGGAAAACTGTTTTATTCATGAAATGAGCAAATTTTAGTCAGACAATATAAAAGAACAAAAAAGAGAAGAAAAAAGTACAAAACATTTCTGACATTTTAAGTGGAACTTGCATTCTGCTTCAATTTTTTTTCAGTTCTTTTCAGGTAAGCTGCCTGATGACATGACATAAAGAGATATATTTTGGTGCGATCCAAATTTTCTCTAAGCATTTTGTAATTTATAAAATAGTATAACTAAAGTTATATAAAGTGTTATAATAAAAACTATTTCAAAATTAATATCTGGAAAAATCTAAAAGTATATGATAGCAAAGAAGAAAATATCCATTGTACATTAAAACGCAAAATTATAGATGGGCTAATGACTTGCAATAGACAAATGTTGAACTCAAAATCTTTGAATTGCTTGTAATATGGTAAGGAAATTGTAATTTTTTGAAAATTTAAGAATTGTGCCTTCAATTCACCATGAAGTGACCCATTAGAAAGTGCAAGAGCCACCTAATGGCGAAGGTGCACACCTTTTTGTGTAGCCAAATAAACATTTTCCAATGATCAGTTTAACCTATTCTGCAAAAATCGCAGAGAATTTTATCCTATAAATTTATTTTCTAAAATACAAAGTCAGATGCATGCTATCAATTATATCATATCGACTGTCAACTGTGAACCCCCCAAAATTCTGACATTCCTTTCTGAGACACCCTGTACATGAAGTTTTACCATTTCTGACAATCTGGTACTCCATTTCAAGAGATGTTATGACTTAATCGATTACAAAATACAGGTACGTCAGGAGTAACTGAAAAAATAACATATAATAAGGAATCAGGATTAAATTACCTATTAAAAAGACAACTAATAAAAAAAATGGTACTTAAAGGGAAAAAAATTGAGACATCATTTAAGCAAGCTTCAGCTAACTCATCTAGAACAAAGGCACATACCGACAACTTCACAGATTTAATGAGACTGACAACATGGATAATAATATCGTCCAAGGATGTTTAATGAAACATAAATGGCAGACAGTTAAAAAAAATAAAGAACACACGTCAACCACATTCAATACAATCCAATTAAACAGATACTAAATCCTCTCGTAAGCGAGAAATAATAAAGATACTGACAGTAAACCAAATAAAAGCCAGGAATTATAAGAAAGCACTAGAACATGTCGCTCAAGTTCTCCAAAAAGAGCAATACTATATACATCAGCAACATTTAATATCAGAATCCCACAACCGCAGATTCCCACAAAAAGCTAATTCGACATCTTAAAGCAACAATGACGTTTTCTGCCAAATGTCCAGCTAAAAATACATTAAAACAGATCTACCTCTGCATGACAGTCTGAATAATACAGTCCTGGATTATTTTTTCAGTCTTAGGCCGATGCACGAAGATTCAATTCCATAACTGCAGATTCCTACAAAAAATTAATGCGACATCTCAAAGTTAGAATCATCATCCAACACACAGATTAGTTTAATGAAGAAATAGCATGTATCATGGTCATCTGAAACGTATCATTCTGTTCCAGCAGATGTTATCACAGATAAACTAACCAAATAGAGCTATAAATGCTGTAACATCATAAACATTCGCCTCAAAGTAACTAAACAGCCCTTTTCCCTCTTTGTGGTAGACCAGGAACCAAACGACAATAATAATAAAAAATATTTAACTTAAAACGCACCAGCAACATAATTGTTTCAATTGAATCCCCACAAGAAAAAATATTATTCCCCAATGCCCATAGGAAAATACACTGTAACAAACCTTTTGCCTGCTTCAAATAAAGCAGCACAAAACCGTAACATGCAAGAAAGACCCCAACACTCCAGCCAAGTAGGCTTCATGTGGAGGAAGTCATTCGGACAATTATAAAAGCTGCACAGTTTATCAGGACCTTCAAAGAGTCAGTAACGTATTTTTTAAGAGAATTGAAAATAGTTTTAATAACTTTCCTTTTCTACAGAATCAAGTCAAGAACCCCAATAACAAACATCAAGAACTCCCACAAAATGCACCTAACTAGATGCTATTAAATTTCTTCATTAAGGTGATCCTAAATAAGCTTTCCATTGTTATAAACAAAATGGCTTCAAAGTGATAAGTGCACTGTGAAACATCAACGGCATTACTAATCATGCCCCTAAAACAATATTTTTTACTGCTGCAACAAATAGACATATCAACCGTTTCAACCACTTATGCAACGAACAGGATAGTACAAAAAATACTATGTTACACTGTATTTACTAGGCTAACCACCTAGATAAAACAGTCCACAACTGTTCAGCTGTCTTAGTCAAAAGTGCAATTGCCCATCACAAATTACAACACTATCAAACTTTTCCACTTGTAATTACAGCAATTTATAGTTCACCAAGACATGCCATATCAAGTGAAGAATACAAAGAACTTCTTAGGTCCCTAGGCATTAAATTCATAGTAGGGGAAGATTAAAATACAATAAATACAATCTGGAGTTCAAGATTAATCAACCCAAAAATATCCGCTAAGAGCAATCCAAAGAAAAAAATCCCCTAGTTTTCTCCCAGAGAACCTACTTATTCGTCCAGTGATTCGCACAAACTGCCGAACTTACTAAACTAAGCAGTTATTAATGGCCCAGCAAATATCTATATTAAGAAGAATCCAATCAAGACCTATCCACCAATCATTCTCCAGTTATTATCGGCTTACACATTGGGGTCAGTTGAGAAACTACTTAGATGAAAACCTCAGTCTAGCCATTAGAATCAAAGATAATCAAAATCTTGAAACTGAGACCTCATTACTGAGAAATGCAGGGCCAATTTCTGCTTAACTGCCGCCCTTTCTTACGATAAAATAACAATGACAACGAAATAGAGTCATTTCCAGATACCCTGTGCCAGCTACATCTACAAATCACATCATTCTAACAAAAAAATACTCAATAGTAGGTAGAATATTGCAACACCTTATAAGAAAGGCTACAGTGCTCTTTACCCTCATATACAGTAGCATGCTAATACTAACTTACCTTCTATTACAAGAAAAGTGTGCTAAAATCATAATGATTGCCAAGCCTGGAAAACCACCTCATCCTCTAGATGAATAAGTCTTCTACCTCTATCACTGAAAGACTGAAAGACTGATACCGAAAATAATTAAGAAATGGTAAATTTCGATAATCTTATCTTATTAAAACAAATTTTATAAAAACAACTTAACGATACATCAAAGTCACCGAATCATAATAATATCTTGAGACAAGGAAGATAAGCTACTATTAAAATCGTACCTTGATGATGGAATTTTCCAAGTTAAATTCAATAATAATGTTTCAGACTACCACCAAATCATGTCTGGAGTTCAGGAACCATTTCTCTACCTGATTTACTCATCTGGATTACCAATCACAGATAATTGCAGATGATATAGTTATATTGGCAGCTAACAAAATTTACTAACTTACTACAGGTCTGGATCAACAAATCTACACAAATAATCTTTACCAATAAACTAGACTCAATAACATCCCAATTTCGATGAATACAGCAATAAAGTACCTCAAATGCACCTCAATAAAAAACTCACGTGGACAATTCATGTCAAAGTCACGAGGAAACAGCTAAACATGAAAGTGAAATAAATATACTGGTTATTTGAATATCGATTTCAACTTTCTCAACCCATTAAGCTACTCGTATACAAAGTAATGTTGAAGTTCATCTGGAACTATGTGATCCAACTATAAGGCTACACAAAGCCATAAAAAGCATCAAAATACTGCAACGCCATAGTACGTCAAAATTGATACTTTTCCACAAATCTGAAACTCCCATATGTAATCACTTTTTGTGGCCACTAAATCCCGCGGGGATCTGTTAATAGAAAGGAACAACGAATGTGTCTGAATTATTGAAAACAAAACATGGAAGATCTGGTTAAATGATGGGTTTCGAAGAATGGAGAAGTACATAAAGTGTGATGGAAAGTACTATTATTGAACTTTATTTAGTATCTTATACATAAATAATTGTACGAGTAATTTCTACCGAGTATATCAGCCGGTACTGTAGGTTTTGTAACTTAAATGAATTAACTTTTTCCGAAACAAACAGGAATTTCTTGTTATACACCGTGAGCTAAACGGAAAAGACATGACTTCTAAGATTTGTAGGTAGGGATTTCTCAGGAGAGTTTCCTCCGCAGGTTATCTTACACTTCCGCTCATTTAGCCAATATTATGATATTATTTTTATGATTCATTAGTAATTACTCTAAGAGAAACAAAGAAAGTGAATATTGTAATAGCAATAGGCGATTTCAATGCCAAGGTGGGCAGCGACAACATTGATGTATGTAGAACAAGTTATGGAAAACCATAGATTAGGACAGATTAATACAAACGGCAAACCCTTTCTTGACACATGCACCAATCAACAATTGGTTATAGGTAGAATCCTATTCCCACAAAAACGTATTCATAAAATAACCTGGGTCTCCTCGATAACCAAACCATTAACCAAATCGATCACTTAGCTATAAACAGGAAATATGTTCGCAGCTGATATATGTTCGAGGTGCTGATATCATTAGTCACCATCATCTAGTAGTTGCTACTATCCAGTTAAAGTAGCCGATATTACAACAGTAAAAAAAATTATACCGACCAACATTAAACCTAGACCGTCTACAAAACCAAGAGACATTACCCAACCTCAAAGACACTATAATAAGCGAAGTTGAATCATTACATCTGTTAGAAGATAATCAATCTAAAGAAAAATGGAAACAAATTGAAGATTCTGATAAAAGTGAGACACATTAATAAAAAAGTCCAAAGAGAAAGAAATGAACAACGCAAGCTACTTGAGACCTGATTACACAAAGACGTCTTATAAAAGGTCAAATACACATCCGAATGGACGAGATTAAAGATGCATTACAAAGCTCAGAAAAAAAACCAACGCAGCTAGGCAAATAAGCTGCTAGCATTTATATTGGCAGCAGAACTAAGAAATAATAGAGAGATATATAAAATAACTAAACAACTAGCCAACAAGAATTTTATACGCGACTATCCAACCCTTAAAGATAAAGAAGGAAATAAATTTTAATCCATCCATTAACATCTTAATAGGTATCGAATATTTTAATGACATGTTAGATACACCAGAAGAAAATGCAGAAATGGAAGAACACAACCTAAACAAAGCTCCTACTATCCTCAAAATTAGTACAGAGCCACCCACCAAATGAGAAATTATACAAGTCATATCTAAGGCTAAATAGACATACTTAAAGACTGTGCTTTACCAATAGCATATATCTTTCGCCCGTTTATATTGAAGGCCTGGATTTTCTGAACATTGCAAATAGGGACTTAATTTCCAGGAAGGGAAACCAAACCATGTGTCAGAACCGGAAAGGAATATCACTTTTAAATGAAATTATTAAGTTGCTGACACAAATTATATTAAGTAGAACAAACAGTCACTTAGAGAGCAAGCTAAGGAAAGAACAGGCAAGTTTTAGACCACATAGATTCTGTATTGAGCAAATAAATTCTCGGGAATAGTGTTCGCCACTGTATCTCATCTTTATAGATTTGAGCCTCAGTAATACTAAGTAATATGGAAAGCACTAGCCATAAACGGGGTTTCAGTAACAATAATTAACTGGATCCAAGATTTTTGTCATTGTATCACCTGTCAAGTTAGTTATAAAGGAAGAGCACGTGCCCAAATACCCGAAAGCTATGGGGTTAAACAAAGGTGCATTATCTCCCCACTATTATTTAATCTGTTCATAGATGAAGTTTTAACGAAAACTAACAATGTACAGCGTGGTATAGTATGAAATTTCCATCAAAGGTTGGAAGTTCTAGATTATGAAGGTGATGTATGTCTTCTGTCTCACACTTTCAATGACATGAATAACCAATTCCAAGATTAGAAAAAGCATCCAAAATTGAACTAAAGATAAACATTTGGAAAACTAAAGAAATAATAACAGACTAGTCTATCAGAACCAGTAAATAGAAGAAGTTACTAGTTTCACCTAGATTGACAGAATTATACACGCAACCATATGATGGAGGATCCCTAACAGAATTCAGAAATTAAGTACGACATTTGGCCCTCTAAACAACATCTGAAATTCATTTCACTACTCCAATAATCCAAAAATATGCTTGTTTAATACAAGTGTCAAGTAGGACTTGTAAAATGGATGTGAATCTTGGATGGCAATAAAAAAAAAATAACAAATCGCATCCAAGTTTTTACAAATATATGTTTTTGAAAAATCCCCCGCATTAACTAGCCAAATACTATTAGTAATCTAGACTTGTAGAAGAATACAAAAAAAAATGGAAATTCAGATAAAATGCCGTAAGTGGAAATGGACAGGCCACACCTTACGAACACTTATGGTTAGTATCCCGAGAAAAGACCTCGAATGGAACTCACAAGGAAGTAGAAGACGTCCAAAGACGACGTGAAGCGCTCGGTATTTCAAGAAGGTAAAACATGAATAAGTCTTGGGAAAGCTTTTGCCCCAAATAGAACCAGATGGAAGGGATAACACTTTAAGAGTCGCCCAACGTGAGTGAGGCAAACATTCGCATTGTTCGCTTACTTCCCTTGGTTGCTGAAACTGCTTATGAGGTTGGAATACTCAAGTAATTCGAGACGTTATCCTGCTTCACGACAATCTCCGATACAGCTGCCAAAAATAGATGAAAATTAAGGACTTGTTCCAAACTAACTTATCGCCTTGAGATTATCATTTGTTTATACCATTAAGAAAAAGCACTTGGAGGGCAAAAGTTTGACGATGATGTTACTGAAGAAGTGCAATTGGCTGGTGTCACAATAACCTTCTATTTTGATAGAGGAATTTGGAAAGGAAGTTTTAAGACAAGAAAAATTACTTCTATATCTGTATTTTATAAAGTTTCGGCTAATAACATTTTTTTTGTATAGTAAAATTTTGAATTTTTCTGACCTTTGCATATTATACAAAATTATTTGATAAAAATATTTTTCAAAAAGCATATATCATTCATTATAACTTTTATTAATGCGCGTTCTATACTTAAATTACAGCACTTAAATTACAGCAAAAGAAATGCAATCTTTTTTCGTAAAAAGAGGCACACATAAGACACACAAAAATGACAGATCTTATTACACGAGCTCGCAGAAAATGCCAGAGGAAAACTGTTGTAAAGACCTCTCCGTTTCAGGAACCTGAAAGAAAGCACGCAGGAACACGTAACAATCTGCAAGTCAACTTATTCGATTTATAAATCAGCCTTTCCCAATACGTAGCCACTGGATTTGAAACTTAGTAATTTGTCTTGAAATTCAATAAGCCCAGGATAAAAAGAACGCGGAAAGCTTGTCGTTGATTGAGAAAGTCAATACATTATTTCTACGTGGTTCCGACTGAAAGCTAGTATATTATTTATCGTGCATTCCAATTAAGCTACCACCACAGTACGCAAGTAAATAATTCGCAATATGCCCGAGTTTCATTTGTAAAACAATCCTTAAAAACCATAAAAAACCTTGAAAATGAACATGTACATACTAAAACACAAAAATCAATACGTGCACGTGCTGCATCATGTGACGGAGATACGTTAAGTGCTTCTAATTAAATTTTGAGTTACAATTATGCCGGCAAAATTTAAATATTAACAATTTTCACCTAAATTTTAGGTGTGCCTTATTTCTAATTATAAAAATTGTTTTAGCTAACGCTAGTTTCAATTATTACTTTTTTTCGGTGATACTGCAAAAATAATGAGCTTTTTTTAAATATACTGACGCTTTTTGACAAGAAATATTTTTTATTTTTAGTATAAATGAACTATACATCAACCAATCTATCCCTACGTGGACAGTCTGGAAAGTTTTGAGCCTAAGTCTTTTTTCTGTCAAATTCAATTTTATTTTTCAACATACTCTCCTTTTCAGCGATGTCCCAACCTCTTTAATCCGATCGAATAGTAGTTGGAGTCTTGCTCTGCAAAATAGATGTCTACCATTACGATGACCTCCTCCTTTGAAGAAAATCTCTGACCTTCAAGACAAATTTTGAACTTAAAAAATAGGAAATAGTCGCTGGGGGCCAGATCTGGTGAATATGCTGGGTGGTCAAACTGCAATTCGTAAATTTTGGCCATGGCGACCGCCAAAGTGTGAGCCGGTGCGTTGTCTTAATGGAAGAGCACTTTCTTCCGTTCCAAATCGGGCCGTTTTTCAGCAATTGCTGCCTTCAACTGGACCAATAACCATGCATAGTACAACCCTGTTACTGTTTTCTCCTTTTCTAAGTAGCCAATGAATGGAATTCTCTGACTATTCCAAAAACCACTAGCCATCACGTTCACGGCCGATGAAACCGTTTTCGTCTTTTTTTAGAGAAGGCTCACCTTCACAGCCCGCTATTTTGACTGTTCCTTCGTCTCAGGAGTGTAATGGTGAACTCAAGTTTCATCGACAGTGATAAATCGACGCAAAAGGTCCGACTCGTTTAATCGAAATATGCTAATGCACCAATGTGCAGACACCTTTATTATGTCTAATTCTTCAGTCACCATATGACAAACGCGTTCTTTCGGTATGACCATAGCCTCTGTTATCTCTCTAATCTTGATTCGATGGTCGTCCAGTACCACTTGGTCAACTTTTTCGATGTTATCAGTGGAGATCGCAGTTGTTGGCCGTCCCGAACGCTCATTATCAACCAAGCTGGTACGACCACGTTTAAATTCAGCTATCGATCTTTTCACGGTGGCAAATAATGGGACAGAGTCCCCGGAAACGGCGGCTAACTTGGCTCTGAATTGCGTAGACGTATTGCCTTTCAAATGCAAGTGCTTGATTACGGCACGGTATTCGATTTTTTCCATTTTTATAAAACCAATGACATAGACTGATACAAACGACTGCCAAACAACAACTAAGCGTCCAAAATAGTTTTGATGAGTACGGCTATCTTCATGTTGAGGCTCAAAACTTTTCAGACTGCCCCCGTATATTTTTAATTAACATATGCTAACATCACCTGTAAATAAGTTAAAAAAATAAATACAAAAAAATAGCCGGCCTAAGCAGATATAAAAATAAAATGTAATTTTGCAGCCCTGTAACGTTTATATTTTCCCGGTTGCCCTAGGCTATCAAATTTTCTTTGCTTAATTCCTCTGAATAAAAATAAATTTCATAATAAACATAATGTAGATGAAAATGTCTAAGTTATTCACAAAAACGTATTAACTCATTTTAATCATCATAAGCTCACAAAAATTTTAATAATTCATTAACTATATATAAATGTTACATCGACGATTTTTGGTGACACTCAAATTTTGTAACCACAAATAGCAAGGCAACCCTCTGAAAAAGGCCAGTTTATGAATCTTCCAATATCGCCTTATTGATTGCTTCAGTGACTAAACCCCAATTTTCGTAACAAATTCCAGATATGCGAGCTTTCAAAGGCGGGGAAAGGAGTAATCCCAAGTCTCCTACTTTTTCTTCATCAAATAACGAACTTTGGCTTGTGTCGCGTCTGGCCTTATCATGAACAGTAATAGAAGACTTCACACCCTTCGTTCCCATCCATTCCGAGACATAAATTTCAAGGAATGACTTATAGACTTATTTAAGGGCGGCAGTAGAGATGTCAAAAAGTGATTCTATCAAATTCCCTTGTCATAATCAAAATCCTCCTACTCTCTTTGAACCCTTGTCTTAGTCCTTATTCAGCAGTATCACCCTCTCCTAGCCATTGGGCCAACTTGTTTTTATGTAAGGGTCGGTAGAAGAGTACCCATCTTTCATCAATGGCGATCGTCCGCTTCAACAGCTGAGGTCAACGGTTGATTCCAGCTTGCAACTTGTGAGGGTCAAGTTTTCTAAATTTTTGACCTAACATAAATCCTCAGCCAACATCATCCAAAGACTAATTTTGTGATGTGTGAGTCTTAGATTGGAATGCGGTAATATTTTCTCCTAAAATAAAGTGACGCAAAAAGCCTAATTAAATAAATTTTATTTTGAAAATTAAACACTTTGGAATTAGACAGATTTTCACGTGCAATGGATGTGTTGCAGCACAATGTATTAGAAAGTAACAAGATACTATGCAATATATAACAATAAATGTAAAAAAAATAAAAAAAACGAACAAAAAAATTTCAACTAATACGCAGCCAATTATAACTATAAAATATTGCGTACAAATTTTATTCGTGATATTTTTAATATAAATAAATATATAAAAAATATTACAAAATTTGTTTTTTTCGCGAACAGCTATATAGAAAATTGTACTTAACAGTTTATATAATTGTTTTGAATTAAAATGAACTTCATTTGCGTTTTAAAACAAATGAAAAGAGCAAACTTAGAAATGATCTAAAAGACTTGATAGATATGGAAAATAAAATGACCCAGGTGGTCGGAAAAAATTATGTGGGTCATCGATCCCGTCGCCAGTTGGGCGCACGAAGGCATAAGGCGTCTTTATATCGACATTAATATTAAATAAATTTAGTGAACGACATAAAAGTAACGTGAGTGAGTCACAGCATTATTATCTTAATACAAAACGCACCATTTTAATTACAGTGTAGTGTGATGGGACTCTGTTTACTGAACTTTTTTCGAATGGCACGAACATATTTCTTGAAACACGTAAAAGTTAAAGTGAAGAGTCGTAAGATACTTTCAAAAATACATTAAATAGCACAAAAAGTTAACTTGCAGACTTCTAGATTCCTTAGATTCCTCAAAACTTTCGTGCTTTCTTTAAGTTTTAAATAAAAGTCGATGGTACCTTTGATTGATTATACATTTCCGTGCACATTTCGAATCCTCGACAAACTGTAGGTAATGTAAGATGAAAGTAGAAAAACTGTTACGGGTAATATTTTACACGCTAAAGAAATGATTTGTTTAGTTGTTAAATTGATACATTATAATTACATAACTCCAGTAACATAAGAGAAATTGCAATAGCGACGTTTAATAATCAATTGGGACGCAGCAGTGTAGAGGGATTTGAGCTACAACGTGATTACACTTTCCCATCCATAAAAACATCGTTGTAAAGGGTTGCCAAAATTAAAAGCCGGGTTTAAATTTAAAATAAAACGACTTTTGAATTGATTTTGTGATTGAATTTTTATTGAGCATTACAGCACACAATCTCGGATTAAATACGAAAATTATGTGTGACAAACGGCCACTACAAATGCGACTGCAAATTTTTTTTTTTTTAATTTCCAATTACAATTTGGCATTTGTTCTAATTAGTTTCACTAACAACACGTCCAATTGCGGCCCCGCATTTCCCCGAGTCAAACTCAGTGCTAGTAAAAGTTAAATTAAACTCAATTAAACTATTGTTCAAAGTTCAAGTGTTGTCCAAACAAAATAGGAATAAAAGAGTTTCATTCTATACATAAATCAAAAACTATAAGTAATTTATAAATTTTGTTTTCAAAAGATCAAACGCCTAGTGTGATCGTGGCTATGAGGTGGAGCCGCAAACGTTGCTAACAATATAAACTTATCCAAAAATATTGTAATAGTATTTAAACATTGCCATTTATTTAAAATATCGGGAACTGCTAATAATATTAAGGTCCAAATCAGGAACAACATTTTCACCACATACAAATGGAAGAATCTCAGCTCTTGCAACAGCTAAATCAACCACAAGTCCAACAACAACCAATTCAAAACACCCAACCAGCGATAAAAAATTGACAATCTCAATGAGGAAACCATTTAGCAAGTAATCGAAAGAGTTAAAAAAATTCTTAACTGAAAAGAAAAAAACAGACTTAAAACTCAATAATAGACACGCTGCTCTAACTTCAGGTAATGACGAAGAAAGAAGCTATGACCAACCTAGCAATGAAAATATTACCTTCGCCCATATTTGTATATGGACCACTAGACATTCAACAAATGAAAAACAAAATTAGTGATATAGTTGAAGACGAATAATATACTACTAGAAGTTTAGCCGACAACACTATAAAAATCAACTGTATTGTCCCCGATACCTATAGAATACTCATAAATTACATGAATGAAAATATTATTGTCTACCACACATACCAACTTATGGAAGAGAGAACAGTCATAACATAACTACACTACTTTACGAACACCAAAAGAATAGAAAAAGAACTAATCTCTCAAGGACACAGGATAAATGATCAGTGTTAAACAAAGACAGACTAAACAACTTCTTAATATGTTCTTCGATGTCTATAAAATTACCAAGCTGCAAAATAATATAATATGTATTAAGCCCCCAAGAAATGCAAAAAACATAATTCAATGGATGAGGTGCCCACAATATGGTCATTCAAAATCATATTGGAACAGACTTTTCATGACTTTTCAAGCCCCAACACACCAATCACATGTTGCTTATGTCAAGGATTCAATCCTTCAAACTATAGAGGGTGAGAATATTGCCACCGTTTATATAATTAACGCTAAAAACAGTCATCCTATCAATCAAAGAATATTTAATACTACTAATTCTACTCTCCGACAAATAATGCGTCCTCAAACTCCCTATTAAAGATTTAGCTATGTTAACGCGGGTAGAAACAACGTGAACAGTACTACCTTCAATCAGAATAATAAAAATAATAAAGACTTAATAAAAGAAAAAGGAAATACTTAAAATAAATGGCAACGAAATCATAATCCAATAGACAAAACAATATCCAATAGATTAATAAACACATTTAGGAAATCTGGCAACCACTTCAATCGAACCATCCAATTCGAAAAGAATCACCTACACCAGGACTACACACCTCTACAAAGTTTTTACCCTAAATGATCAGAATTTTAGAGATTTTTTAAACAATGACTTACTACTAACCGGATCAGTAAAACTCATCACATCAAAATAAATCAAAGACAAAATACCTAAATTAAACAACAAGAGATATCGTGGATTCGATCAAATAATTCCTAAGATCCTAAAGAAATTCCCCAAAAAGGGTATTGTCATGCTGACTTATATCTTTCATGCTGTTCTAAAACACCATTGGTGGTCAAAACATTTTAAAACAACTTAAATTCTCTTAGTGCCCATACCAGGTAAAAATCCCAACTACAGACTAATTAGTCTCTTATATATTATTTCAAAATATCTTCAAAAGCTTTTATTACAAAACATCAGGCCACTCCTAAATAAATCATCCATTTGGCTTTCATCGGTCACATTCAACTAGCCATCATTGCTATTGTTCGCGCCAATCTCCTAATTATATTTATTTTTTTAAATTTTAAATTAGGGCCGGCTATAATTTGATTCCCTCTCATATATTTGAAATTTGTTTTATCGGCCCAATTGGCGATATGCCCGGGCGATGTAGGCCGCGAGCCGCGCTCGTGCAATTGGCTTTTAGCACTTGCTTTGGCACGTTGGTTTCGTTTAGTTCGCGCGACATTAAGCCTTTGCTTTATTCATTTTAAACTGGCCATTTCAATTACGTTAAGTTCACGCTACTTTATGCTTTTGCTTTATTAAAACCTGCATTTCGCATTTTTGTTCGCGGCATTACGCATTTGCCTTTGTTCGCGCTTTTGCATTTGGCATTTTTTCGCTGTGCTCTCGACGAGGGAACCTTTACACCAGGAAGACCCCCTCGTTTCGTCTGCTGTGAAGATTGGGGTAACTTGTCCTAATTTTTATCCATATCCTTCTCCTTTTCTTCCGGAAGCCCCAGGACCAACAGCAGGGAACCGATATCTGCGGGAAGCGCCGTTTGCACAGGTAAGTGTTTTTAATTTTAGAGTTGTTTGAAGTGCTCTCTTCAAAACTCAAAATTACCTATACAGTCCACTTATTCCGGCCGTACCAGCCATCGAATAATTCATGTAATAAATCAATCCCAAGAAGACTTTGATAAGGTTGGTCATGGTCTTCTTTACAAAATTAAATATTCCATTCTATTAATTTTTAACCTACTCAAGTCGTATCCAAGCGACCGCCAATATCGAACCAGATTTAAAGATGCAACGCCAACCTACTTTCCAATGAAATCGGTAGACCCTCACGGATCAGTGTATTAGGTCCAATACTTTATTTTCTGTATTTGTCAGACCTACCAACAATTCCTAATATAGCAACTCGTACTTTTGATAACGATATCGGTATAATTGCAAGCCACGAAAATTGGATATTGCATCCAATCACCTATGGCATCACCTGATCTTTCTACAAGATTGAAAAAAGTGGAAGATAAAAATTAACTTAATAAAAGTCTACACAAATAGCACTTACTATAAAAAGGTCGTTGTTTCCCAGTTTCCATCAATAACATAATAATACCCAAATGTGTAACAATTAGCTATCTGGGACTACACTTGGATAACTTACTGAAACTTAGCTGAAAGTAAAAAAGAGAAAACAAACTATTTTGATATTCAAAGAGTTACACTGGCTTCTGGGAAGAAGACTCTCCTTATCTTTAGTAAACAAGGTGTAAGTGAACAAAACTGTTATCAAACCAATTTGGATTCACAGATTCGAACTTCAGGGATGCGTCAGTAAATCAACCATTGCTATCCTCCAGAGAACTCGATAAAAAATTCTAAGAACAACCACAGACACACCGTGGTATGTGTCGAACGACATACTTTATAACGATCTTAGTGTTCCATTCATCCAGGAACTACCAAAGACTAGACGGACATTCAAATCCTATCTTACAACCCCCCTGGATCAACCAGGCAGTAGAAGACTAAAAAGAAAATTACCCGTCGACTTCAAGCGTCCCGTAGAGTCTTCATTAAGTTATTTCTTGAACTAAAATGCTGTTGTTACTTTAGTCTGTTACTAACAAATTGGCTTGTAGAATTATTTGTTCTAATTTCTGGTTAAAGTGTAAATAAAAAAATCGTTTCTGAGGTGTTTGTGGTTTGGATTTATGATGAACCTACCCATATAAGAAAGTCACGTGGTGGTAAACCTACAAGATCTTGTTGACTAGATAATACTGGAATTTCGTAAAATTACGGGATCAGGAAATTGTTGGTGCAGTAAATTGAATGTTACTCGAGCTGTACGCCAATTGTATGTCGTCGTATTACCATATAACGATAAAAATTGCCATTTTCACTTATAGAATTTCCAGCATCACTTCGAAAATATATGAGAATATCACACGACTTGCCCGAAATCCACACCAAGTAGTGATTCGGTGGGTGTGTATTTGCTCTTTATATGCGAGGCTTTTTTGAGTCCCAAAATGCGACAATTTTGTTTGTTTACGAATCCATTGAGCTGAAAAAGCGTATAAACATGATTTTCCAACTAAAATGAAAATCCACTAAACACTAATTGGTCAAGAAGATTAAGCTCTTGAATAAGTTGAATTTTGTATGCATAAAGGTGCAGATCTTTAGTGAGTGACGTGTCTAATTGATACCGAGTCGATGCGTTCAGAATTGTAGCGACACTTTGACTAACTATGGCAATATTATTGCGGGACCTTACGTTTATACTCACGACGTTTTGGTCCACTATTTCGGCCAAAAATTCGATAAGCTGCAGTGCTGACTCCTCAAAATTTTCATCGAATTTGCAATGGGTTTTAATAATAATTTATTAATCAGACAACCGCCAAAGTATCAGAGTTGCTAAATGTAAAACAAAAAAAGTTTTAATTTGGCGTTCGATTTTGGCCACCCTTTATATTTATACACTCCGCGACAACAGTTTGGATGATCCTCGGATCTCACGATCTATTTGGCCCATTTGGTTGATATTTTCAGGTTATATTTTCCTTATGACTATTAGTAAATTCAGCCAGAAAACATTGCTCAATAATAACAATTAACTAACAAACCAGAAAAATTCTCAAATTTATAGTGACAAAATTTTAGACGAACTACAAATTATTATTGAACTATTGTTAGGAAACAAATGCATAATTATGAATAATTTTCTGAAAAAACACGGCGTTCGTCAAGAATATGTGAAACTTCAAAGTTAAGTCAATGTCGCAAAAAGTGCAAGATGAGCAGTCATACAGTTGAGTGCGTAACTCGCAATGAGAACGAAACGATGTCGGTTTACGATTGTTATCAAATGAAACGCCATGTTGCTGCTGAAATTCATTCTGGCTATGGAATTAATTAATGATAAAGCAAGGATAATCTAGGATTGGAAAACGTCAGCACTCGAACAATTCAAAAAGAAATGAAGAGTGTTGTACACAGAAACTGAAACTTTGGGTCTCTACTGATGAGAAACGTTTCAATTTGGACGACCCGAACAATATTGGATCCCACAAAACAAAAAAGATAAATTTGGAATGAATCAGACGTCAAATTGATGGTGAAGGTATTATGATTTTGGGTGAAATTTTAAGTAAAGACAACCTGTTGATAAAAGTAAGTTGTCCAAGAGACCTAGGTAGTAATGTACTGTTCCCGCGAAAGATGTGTTACAGTATTACAATTGGATTCGGTTACATAAGGATAATTCTGGATAGTATAAAGCAAAAGTCGGTGAAGTTTACGAAGAGGTTGCTGTTAAGCTCGAAAACATTTGGGGCAGGGCTTCAGTCGTGGAAGAATAATTGCTTTGACAAAGAGAGAGCATGAGAAGATACAGAATCTTTTAAAATCGTACAACAGCAGTGAGAAAGTACGGAAAGTTTATACGAGAAAGAGGGATTTCCTATCTGATTGGAGAACTGTAAGAAGAATGGCCACTGGTTTCGTTGATATGCGAATCACTCAGCAGCTAAATCAAAAATGTAAAGAAATAAAAAAGAGCTAGTTTTGGGGAAAGCACGAATTGCCAAATTTCAAGAAAACAAGTAGATGCTTTGCAGTTGAAGATGAAGATGAAGTCGTAAAAGAGAATTTTGAAAATCCCCAGCCCGTGCCGGAGAAGAAGAAGAAGCAGACGTCTTGGACTCTCCGCCGTCAACATCAGTCGCATCCCAAACCACAATCAAACTTCCAACATTTGCTAGAGTATGCGACAGATATGGAATTCCTAACAGGCCTGCTATCGTCCTCAGGTCAATATTACTATACGATTTGTATAATGAGAGAATGAGAAAGTAATGAAGGGCGAAGAAGAAGTTAGGAAATGTGTAGATTCACCGATCATCGTAAATAAATGTTTGGATGCAACGGAACCGCAGTGAATACAGGAACTTCAAAAGGTGTTACTTGTTTACTACAGAAGTAATTTGGAAGATCTCTGCAGTGGGTGATATGTCAGCTTTACTCTAACGACCTATTACTAAGGTACACGATGAATCATCTGGATGGACCGATAGTAAGTCTTCATGCCTTTTCCGGACCTGTAGGCAAGAGCTGCGTCAACTATGAGCACCTTCGAGTAGCTGATTTTCAACGAATTGAAGAAAATTGGCCAGCCATAGGAGAGAATGACAGTACAGATCAAAAATATCTATAGGATATAACCCGAGCTGTTTCTTCAGGTGAATGCCTACCAAATCTGGCGATGTAAAGTCCAGGGAAACTTTCTAATGCAAAATAGCTCACTATAGCTAATAGAGTCCTTTGAGTTTACATAAGCAGCACTGATCCATCTGCCATCTTAAAAAAGATGCCTTCTTTTATCATTAGAGTATATGTTTCAATATGGTCTTATATTAAATCTAATCCAAACATTAAGGATGTTTCCATTCACCTATGGCGTACTCTTTTGTTCTCTCGGTACCTCAGTTATAATCTAAAGATATCGTCAGTGGTTCCATTCAGCAAAATGTTTACGCTGCACATCCGGAAAATCTGTTGGTATCCATGTTCACAGACGAACAGAAACACATTCGAAAGTTCTTGGACCTCATCGACTGGCAGCATTGTAAAGTTACAGAGCCACATCTTACATCCAATTTATCGAGCGAAGATTTGAAGCAGCGTGTCATGGAAGGCTTCCCACTTCTTTCACGCACTTTCTACTTCCCATGCCACACCCAAGCGGTTGAGAAGTGTGTTAAAGTTGCTATGGAGGTTTCCGGGCAAGTAGACGGAGTTAGAACTCGAGATGGAGTAATAAGAACAACAATTTTTGACAGGACGATCATGTCCACTTTCTAAAGTAAGTCCGAATTCAGGGTTACGAAATAAAGACTAAAGACACTATGATATAGTAAAGACACAGTGCCCAAAGGTAAGGTGGTTGGGATGGGCACGGGTGGAACTCGCTATGCAATCACATCCTCGTGGTGACTTCTAGGTGGTTCATTAAACCAGCGAAGAGTTGCATTCTTATAAAGTAAGTCCTACAAAAGCGTCGTTAATGGAAACAAAAGTTAGCCCCATTACAAAATTGCAAAATTTAAAAGCTCTTGCGGGGAATGAAGATAACTTTTTTACGGTTAAATGCCTAAGGATGTCTGAATTTCACGATAAGGCACATCACGATCTTGCTTTATCAGTTCGCACATGGTATCGATGTTTGCTGGCACCACAGCCGATTTTGGACGGTCTTATTTAAATTCATCCACCAGCGGACTACGACCAGACTAAATTCATTGAACCAACGATATACAGTGATTCTGTGTGGAGCTCCATCGCCACAAGTCAAAGTGAGTTGATCGCCGCACTGTTGTTCAGATAGTCCACGTCAAAAATCTCAAAAAATATGGGTGGGTAGTAATTCGGGTTACTAACGTAAGGAAAACGTTGCTTTGTTACCCTCTCTTACGTCATACGGGGAGCGGAGAAAATTTCGGCTGATTTGCTTATCCCTTTCAACTTTCGTCTGTCGAACGCTGCCCTCCCCGTTGTCTTCCGTCCAGTAATCTTCGAGTATTAGTTGTCTCAAACTCGACCGTTTTGGTGTCACGCATAATTTTGGAATGACATTTAGTATTCGTACCAAACTTAAAGATGTTTTTACGTCAAAAATCATCGCAAAAAAATGTTCACGAGTTAATTCCATTTTTTTGACCAAGAGGAAATTTTCAACTTAATGAAAACGAAACAAATAGCGTCCGTAGGACAAAACGTTCTCAGTACGTATTCCGTCAAAAATGTCAAAATGTATGGCGCAAACCTCAGACCCTACTCAGCACGCGCAAAGTTACCAATTCGCAACAGATATGCAGCCCACGTATAATATGTAAGTTTAATAATCGATGATAAACATATTAAAAAGCACTTTCTAAAAAGCTGCAATTTTTGGTATTTTTAATGCTATTGAAAGTATTTTAAAACCTCATCCAGTTTTTTTAAACAATTTTTAGTATTTACTTTGAACTTTCGTTGTTGTAACAACATTAACGATAAACACGTTATTTCCAAATAAAACATTAGATCAAACAGCGTTTTTCGGCAGCCCGCTACCTCACCCCTGACGCGACGTAATAACCGTATGAAGCGGCATGCCTCAACGTTTGTTGTTAGTGCTGAAAGCCACCGACAGCAAAGCGAGCAAATGAAAACAGCAAAAGTTCTTGAAAATATCCGGCCGAGAGAAATTCGCATTTAAATTCCTCTGCTGCTGCTGGATTCGCAGTCCCATCGACAAAACCGCTCGTTCAGTTTTGTCCCACTCGTTTGCATAGACGTTACGCGGTGGATTTGTAGTCCACTGACTGCTACTGCGACAATTACAGCCGGGGACGACCAAGAAGCTAGCGAGATGGGCCGGGGCCGCACGTGATTCGCATCAAGCAGTCATTGTGAATATAGACCGCCCCGTTTGAAATTCTTAATTTGGAATTTGGCATTGCAAGAAAATCCTACATCTCAAGGCAGCCAACGAACGGAGGATTCAATTTCGATGAACAGGGCAAAAGAAACACAATACTTGTGCATGATAGATAGGCTGTGCTTTTTACTAATTCGCTTTTATAATGAATGGGAAGCTGGGTGGAAATTCTATACAGCAAAGATGCGCGCATTACGAGTTATGGAACAAAGCGCCATTACGGAAGGTGTTTTTTATTTCAATTCTATCGAGACTGAAAGCCAATTGGATCCATTATATTTTTTCGTTGCCTATTAGGGTCGCAGTCGCAAGAATTTTTTGTGTCTGCTAAGCTCAAATGAGCTTAGCTGAACAAAAGCGTTCTCGACTGCCCTACAAAGTCGCTCTGATATATAATTGTTTATGAAATCATTACATCGAATTCTCTAAGGACACGTCAAAATTTATTAATCTCAACAAAAATGGTAGCGATAACTCATCAATCGTAGAGGGATTTTCAATTTTGTTGCTCCTTGATACAATGTTAAGGCCGGGTTCCGCGAAAGCAAGTTCACGATCTACCTTTCAACATTAGGGCACACTTTGCCTATTAGTCGAGGAAAATTAGTAAAAAAGCTCGAAATTTTTAGCGGGTACACGTATCGAGAAGTTCCAAGGCGCATTCGATTCGTAAGAGCATCAGAAAAAAATGTTACCACATATTTTTTTGTTATAATGTGAAAGTGCATTTGTGCACACAAAAAGTGCATTGCAACGAGATAGAAGCAGCGACAAACAAACTGCAAACAGCCGTCAACAACGTCACTAGGTGGACTAAGAAATGGCGGATTAAACTAAATGAGGCGAAGTCTACTCACATAAACTTCACCAACAAAAGAGTTGATTACTTACCCATAGTGATCAATCAGCAGACAACTCCACACGCTAACACAGCGAAATACCTAGGCATGACACTCGACACCAAGCTCAGGTGGAAAGAACACGTCAAGAAAAAATGCGAAGAACTTTGCATTAGATTTAAAAAGATGTGGTGGTTATTTGGAAGACACTCCGAGCTATCCCTGCATAATAAGTTACTGTTGTATAAACAGATTCTAAAACCAGTTTGGGTTTACGGCGTGCAACTTTGGGGATGCACGAAGAAATCTAATGTCAAAATTATACAAACCTTCCAAAACAAAATACTTAGGAGCATCGTCAACGCCCCCTGGTACATCAGAAATGACGACATCCATAAGGACCTAAAAGTGCCAATGGTCAATGAGGAAATTAAACGGTTCGCGAAGAAGCACGAAACTAGATTACATGAACATGTGAATGTCGAGTGTTACAATTACTCGACAACAGTGGACTTACTCGTAGGCTAAAAAGGCTGAAATAAGGGCAATTAAAACAGGTGAAATAAGTGTTTTAAACCATATGTGAAGTGCGCCAGTGGGAACACATCCACCAAAACGCTAAGACTTGCTTAGATGTAAAGTAACCTAGATTTAAGTAAGAATTGTTCGAATTAAATTGCTAGATAGTTATTAACTGGTTGCAATGTATGCGCCAAGTGCGTAAAAAAAAATAAGTGCATTTATTTAATACATTTTTTGCAGGTCCAAAAGAATATTTTATTTCTTGCTTAATATTGACCAAAATAAGCTCATTCCCGTTACTGGAGGTTTTTTGGGGTCGCTGATCACGAATACATTGCTTAGAAAGTGCCCCGATGCACTTAGGGGCATAATTTTAGGGATGGGGTAATTTTAGAAAATTTCCTCAAATTTGTTTGTTTTCTGAGTTTAAACTGTCTATATAAGTGTTTTTGAGTTTACTGATCACGAATATGGTGCTTAGAAAGTGCTCGGATGTACTAGGAAGGCATAATTCTGGGGATGGAGGTGATATTAGGAAACCAGCTCAAAGTTGGTTGTTTTTCGAGTTTAAACTGTCTGGATAAGGGTTTTTGGGGTCGCTGATAACGAATATGATGTTTAGGAAGTGCCCCGATGCACTTGAGGATGGGTTTTCCTAAAATCACCCCCAGCCCCAGAATTATACCCCCTGCCCAAGTGCATCTGGGCACTTTCTAAACATCATATTCGTTATCAGCGACCCGAAAACTCTTATATAGACAGTTTAAACTGAAAAAAGAAACAAATTTCTAGTAATTTTCTAAAATTACCCCCCATCTCTAGAATTACGCCCCCAAGTGCATCGAGGCACTTTCTAAATATCATATTCGTGATCAGCAAACCCAAAAACCCTCATATAGATTTTCCCCCATCCCCAGGATTATGCTCCCCTCTAAGTGCAACGGAGCACTTTTTAAACATCATATTCGTTATCAGCGACCCCAAAAACTTTCATTCAGACAGTTTAAACTCGGAAAACAAACAAATTTGAAATAATTCTTTAAAATCACCCCCATCTCCAGAATTATTCCCCCAAGTGCATCGAGGCACTTTCTAAACTTCGTATTCATGATCAGCGACCCCAAAAACCCCGAGTAACGGGAATGAGCTTATTTTGGCCAATATTAAGCAAGAAATAAAATATTCTTTTGGGTATGGAAAAAGCTCATTAAATAAATGCACTTTTTGCGTGCACAAATTTTCACATTATAACAAAAAAATATGTGGTAACGTTTTTTCCGATGCTCTTACCAATCGAATTCGCCTTGGAACGTCTCGATACGTGTACCCGCTAAAAATTTCGAGCTTTCAGCGTTTTTCTTGCTAATTTGACTCGACTATATCGAGCTACGTTCCGGCAAGTCATCAACCGCTTTTGTCTTCTTATACCACTGCACCCACTTACTGACGAATGTTTTCGACTTGTTCATGTACTTAGCAGCCGTTTCATCAAACATTTTCGGACCTTTCCAGTGGGTACAGAGGGACACAGCCTCGTGCGCGACACATACGCGCCACTCATGGTGCTTTACGCCCTTCTATAGCAAGAATTCAATGCCAACTGAATGTTTTGTGACAAAAGTTCCCTCTATTGACTTACGGAAAAATTAGGTCCATACTTTTTGCCAACTGTTAATTATGCCGAACACGCTTTTCCTTAATTGACTGTATAACTATAACGTCTAATTTATGTAGTAGATATATTGTTGTAATGCTATAGTTTCTGAACAATTCTTCTTTTTCCAAAATATCCTTGATTAACTGATCCATCTTTCTCACGATATCTCCCCCCTCCCTTCACAGTATTTAAGTATTTTTGTGGCAATTCCATTCTTGAACTTTTATTATCTTTGGTCCTTGTAATTTCGAGGACTCCTTCTGTAGGTATTTTAATATTCTTTGTTCTTATCTAACTATTTTTAAAGCACTAATTGTAATGATATGGCTTAGAAGGATCAAAAATTATTTCTCACTTTTCACTAATCTTTTATTAGGAAGAAGTGGATATACATTTCATTAGAGGTGTTCTCGTTCAATATTTATATTTATCACTCCAGCATTCTTAAACCAATTTAGCACGGCACCATTTGTGGACAGCCGTTGACGGAGAATTTGCTGCGCATTGTCCGTTTTTTATAAATATAGAGAGGGACGAAGTACAGTATACTGGAGAGTCTGTAGGATGGCAACGATATGATGACTGAATCAACAGAATCCCTTTTTGCTCCCAAAAGACAATCACCATTTGTTTTGGAATAAACAATTCCGATCCTAGCTACTATTATATAGACTAGTGTTTAGTATCACTCGTTTCGTGTTAGATGCAAAGAACCTCTCCGGATTCACGTTTCTGTATCTGCTAATCGATGAGAGTATAGAGAACCTGTTGTACTCACACATTTGTCATATTAAAGTTCTTATGGATGATTGAATACAAAGTCCAAAACAGACTTGTTGCATCGCCAGTACATCGAATATAATTCCTTTATTAAGTCGGGCACATGGTGGACAATGTGTAGTTTGGGCGCATTTGGCGGACATCCTCTAATTTCCTCTTTCCCAGCAATTAATTGAGAATTTTGAACTCCGATAACCAGTGTAATATTCTGTGCTTCGTTACTACATACCATTAACCTATCTAAGGCAGACAATCTGATGTACAATCGAAGCTTTGAGAAGAAATTCAAATAATTTTTGAACACCCTATATATTTCTGATGTCATACATAGTTTTTGCATAAAGACTACTATCAAATAGATTTTGTTGTCCTTTGTAATGCAGATAGACCGTTTTTTATTGTTATTTTGGTGTAAAACTTTGAAAAACAATTGGTCATGTTACACCATTCTTTGTGGAAAAGGCTATAGGTATCTAGTATAACTGTATGCAGGTATACAGGTATAGGATTATCTATAACAAAAGCTGACTGCCTAAAAAAATCGTTGATAAATATCATTAAAACAGACAGATTGAGATTCCAAGGAAAGAACTGATTTCAATCTCTTGATAATTGTATCAAAGTGGATTTGAAACTTATTTAAAATTATTTCGAAATACCTTATAATTCTTGCAATAAAGCTGCTCTAAAAACTGTAAGTTTATTTTGATATTTATTAAAACATTTGTAGTTGCATATTTTGACCAAACGGTAGCAATTTTATTTTTTAATTATCCATCATTGCAGGAGATGATGTAGATGCATCGTATAGTTGGTTCTCAGATTGTTAGGCCGTAGTAGGAGTTTGGGAACTTGATGTTTCGTCCAAAACTATGGCGGACATCATCAGAAAAAAATATAAAAAATTAAGTCCCATGCGTTTTCCTTTTTATACTCATGCGAGTGTGGTAGGTATGGTGCTGGAGGGTCGTTGTTTTACCTCACCGGGTTAGTTATAACGTAATAGGGCTAGCTGATGACGTTAATCGGATCGTTGCAGGTAACATCTTGGCATTTTCTGACGTCACTCACTTTTTCACCGTCTTGGGGGTCTATTGTTTGCTCACTAAGAGCGTTAAACCAAGATCTAGGTAGATTGAATCCATCGTCACTGTTAAAATTATTTTTATATTTTTAAATTTCCATCACCTTTCTATATAATTTCGAGTAATATATAGTTCCTATAATTAGATAAAACTTGTGTTTGTCCCAACTTTATGGCCAAGATTTTCCAAAACATGTTCAGTACCAGCTGATTGAATATGGTATGCAGTATACCCCTGGCGCATCCCGTGGATTTATTGTGTCCTTGGCTGGTCGAAGCATATCCGTATTTTGGTGGTAGTAGTACAGATGGTTCATACTTTGTGTTTACTCTTCCTATTTCCTCCTTCGAGTAACCATTCCCTTGTAAGGCATGTTTCAGATGTTTTAGTTCCTTATCTAAGAACCGCGATTCATATCTATCAACGTTTTCACAACCGTTATTTTTCAACTTTGATAGTGATTCGACCAATTTGTAGGTAGGGCCACTGATGGTTCTGGCAATGACATATAGTGGTACACTAATCTTGTGGTTTTTGGGGAGCCCGTATATTCTTGGGTACAACGCCTCTGTTCGGCTATTATTTTCTTAATGGTGTCGCGTTTGAGATCTTCTTTGTGTATCCCTCCTGTGACGGTATGAATGTGGCATTACTTTTAGTTGCTGGTAAAATGATGATGGTAGCGTTATTATTAAGTTCACCAAGAGCATTTAATTCCGCCGTGGATTTTTAGGTGGCTTAGCACGGGGCAAGATGCGAGAGGTTTCGATTCGAACTTCCCCTGCTTCATCCGGTGGAAGGTTTCGTATGGCTGCTAAGTTGGTTATGATATTTTCAACTGGAACCGATTTAGGTGTTACCGTAAACTTTTCTCCTTTTTTTGTGGGTAGTGAAGGCTTTACCTGACTAACTTTATTTTCGAAAAGGTTAATAACAATCTACTATACATTTGAACAGAAAGTAAACAAAGACAGGTGATATAAAATGTGGCGTGGCATTTGTAAATACATTTTTCGACGTTCCCATTTTGTAAAAATTTGAGGAAAAATTTGAAAAATTGTCACCTTATGACGCCAAAAATACCTTTTTGCGGGCAACTCCTCGTCTATTTCTAATCCAGTTGCGTACGAGCGCTTTTATTATGTAAACATTGAAATTTAGAAGATTTTCTATTGGTGGCAGTGAGTCTGTGGTTTCCCGCAGACTGGAATGTAATGCTGTCCGCGGTATTCCAATCTTCTTTCTAAATTCTGCCAGCTAGGCTGATATGCATTTGCATCAGTTCTAGTAAACTTAAATCTAAGGAAGTTCTTGCAGTGTGCCCTTGTTCTTTGACTATGGCAGCTCTTGCCTTACGGAAATTTGTTGAGATTGAGGAGTGCGCATGTGGTATTCGACCTGGAGAAATTCTGGAAGGCACTGGTGGACAGCATCTAAAATTTCGTCTTACATAATTTCGCGAATGGTCTTACCGACTTGTTTTCTCCGTAGAGGGGTATCAAATAAATACGAGGTTGTTAGCCAGTGATAGGAACTTGGTCCTTCGGAAAACGTCCGCTGCAGTTGTGGACGAAACGAAAGGGTTTTCAGGCTCTCATCATGGCCTAACAATTCAAGCACCAATAACACGGATTGAGAAGTGTTTTCGTCTTCTTCATCATTGTAGCCATGGTATTGTGGAAAATAATATGTAGACTTAAATTGCTGTTGAATAAATTGTTGCTGCGTTTTTTACTCCCTTTTATTAAATTTCACTTTTTGTTTAATATCAATGGCTTGTTTTTCTCCCATGAGTGGGTAGGTTTTCTTCTATAATTCCTTGTAAAACCTTGTAACTTTCGGGACAGTTATTGTTACATATAACGCATTTAATATCCTTACTATATTCTTTTGTTCTATGGATTCCCTTGCAGTTTTAACACCTAAGTTGTCTGATGCAAACTCTTTGGCTATTTCTATATAGCTTAGAATGCAGAAGTTCACATTTAACGATTATATTAGTGTACTTTTTAAAGTGTAGAAGAGTTTATAAAAAATCGTTTTTAAAAATCCTTAAATGCTTGAGCAGGTCATTTTTAGTGTCAATAATTCTTGTCGATATACAGAGTCTGGCAGAGAGGTGTTACATTTTTGAAATAGGTATAACATTGATGGTAGGAGAATTAGCGCATGTGCAATGGTTGATATACCCTCGATGTTAGTTGCCATTTGAGCAACCATGAAGCCGTGGACGATTGCACGTCTTTGTTTATGATACCTTTGTTGCGACCGGTCATTCGGTGTAGACAAAGCTAAGATTTTAAACTCACTTTAATGTTGGTCGACGTGGTGCCGTTCCATCTCGCTCCACATTACTGAAATCGTTTAACAACTTCAGAAATAGAGGAACTGTGAGATCGAAAGAGTTCGACAGGCTTTGGAGGCAGTCTTCGCTGTTCAGCGGTAAGACACGCTCGTGCTGTCATGTTAGACAGGATAGTTCGCCGAATTTTGGACTCTGATCTTCACTTTCATCCTTAAAAAATCATGATGGTTCAAGAATTGAAGAAAAAACACTATGTACGGCGGTTTGCATTTTCAGCAACTATGCTGGCGACCTTGGAAAATGACTGCATTCTAATAGCGAGTTCCGAGATTCAAATAATTCACCGGAAATCTATCAAAAGCCCCTACATAATGAGAGAGTAACTGTATGGAGCAGAATAGGCCAATTTGTCATAATTGGGCACTACTTTTTTCAAGAAAACAGACGCATTGTCAACTCACAACATTACCTTACGATGTTGCGAGAGTTTTGATGCCCAATTGAGAAGACATCGGATTGCCCTCTATAGGCATATAGTTTCAACATAATGGGGCTACTTGCCGTATCTCAAGAAAACTCATGTTTTTTTAGAAACCATTTGCCAAAACACCTCATGCGCGATTAAGTAGAGTGCCCCCCGCGATCATCGAATCTTTCACCGTATGATTGTTAGAGGGTTACCTGAAAGCCCAGGTTTACATTGGAAAACCACAAACTCTTGAAGCTCTTTCAGAAGCCATAACTCGAGAAATCCAAGCAATTCCATACGCTATGCTTGAAAATGTATGAAGAAGTTTTCCATCCATCTACAGTAATGCCACTTGGATGGTATCACTTTTTACTTTTGTTCTAGGGGTGCCCACAAAAAGGTGTTTTTTGCGTTCTAGGCTGACAATTTTACACCCGCCTTCCCTCAAAGTTTTGCAAGGTGTGAACGGATAACTTTTCAACTAAATCGGCCGCCCGGCTCCAGCGGTCCATTCGGCAAGGAGCGAGAGCAGCTCCGACAAGCGTGCACGAACGCACGGACCTCCTCGTTTAAATCAAGAGCTACAAGCTTAGCCGTCTTTGTTTACTTTACTTTACATTCAAATGTATAGGCTGTCTTTGTTTAGAGCTAAGACCACGCTACATTTCTTTGTTTACTTTATGTTCAAATGTATAGATATATGTGCTTTATGTTTCTTAAATGAACAATATACATGTAATGCTTGGTAAAAATAAAAATTAAAACTTTATCAAAAACATTTGTGTTAGTGTTTTGAAAAACCGATCTATGCATTTTGAATTCTAATCACCACTTTAATTTGTGTAATTTCCTCAACTTCTTTCTTATAGTGAAATATCTGTTCGAATTTCAATCAACACAATCTAAATAGACGTTGTAACGTTACGCCTTAATTTCTCAGAGATTGCGGACTGAAGACGCGAATCTGCCGCAACTTCACAAGATCAATTAACTGGGAGGAGCATTAATTGCCGCTGCTCTGGTAGGTTCTTTATACTGTGGATTTGCTGTTTATTGAAGTCGGATATGCTTGAACACTGAGACGGAATCCGAGCTATTTCAGCAAGTTTGTGTAAACTGCAAGTGTATTTGCACATTCCCCTGGAACTCCAGTAGCGCGAAACGTGGCACTTCCAGTTTAACGGGATGAATCCCTAGAATGTACTCACTGGGCACTTAAAAAGCGTTGTTTCTGAATGCACCGTTCCAGATGTTTCGAACTGCTACTAAAGGATTTCAGAGTAGGTTAAATGTAAAAAGTCGTTTTTAAAGACGAACATTACATGAAGCACTCAATGTTGGTTTGAAACTTTTTAAATAAAAGTCATTTTGGTCGATCTTTGCATTACTTATATAAACTGATTATTAATCAAGGTAATTTAAAGTATTTTAATAGGGGTAATTGGTTAAATGAATCGTTTATATAGATAATTCATTTAATAGTTTTGTTGTGTTTACAGATATTCAATGTATTCTAATGATATAAAAGTACAGTTACAATATGTATTATCATTGCAGTGTCGATAAAGGTCTTCCAAATCTTTTATTTTTATCTGAGATTTTAATTATTCTACATATACTGCTTGGGTGTGATTTATAGTGTTCCTGACCACTTAAATACTTAAATTTTACTAATTTCAGCAGTACAAATGTATGTACACCTTACTTCTATGTCAATAATCAAAGATTAAAGAGAATTTGGAGAGAGAAGTGATCGACAGTATTGCGTCTTTTTTGAAAACAATTTTAGATGTGATATATAGCTGTAATTGATGATTCTTGAAAATACATGGTAGTATTAGTAGTGCAATAGCACTAGTCATACTAACCTCCCCCCCCCCTCGACAGTCCGAAAAGCACGCATACAATGCGTACAAGTGAATTATATCTTCTGTCATTTACATTGATAACACCACTAGAATTACTAGTTGATTTGAATTTAGTCTCAGTTAATGATCAGTAGCCCAGAAGCTTTAACACCACAAAGTGTCAGTATAAGATTAAGACAGAGGTTTCAAGAGACTGGATATTTTACCTGATAGTTTTCTTTAAGAGCTGCGTACGATATTAAATTTCCTAACGGTTTTAGTTATACCCAGTGCTAGAGCTGTTTAAACTATTATTTCTTTCTCAGATCAAGTGGTTCAACAGCTTCCGGTTGAAAAAAACATTCATTTCCTCGTTTACCTTTAAAGATTTTTTCCTCTTCTAGTTCTCAAATCAAAAAACAATTTTCTTGTCCGCTCGCTAACTTTTTTGTTTTAATTTTGACAAAAATTTACTTTCTCTCTTGCTAAAACACATTTTGAACAATGACTGAAAACTTAAAAAAAATTTTTAACCAAGGACTATCAGTAATTTCCATATACAAAATAAAAGAAATAACTGATTTTTTTTAAAGATAAAGGAGGGCTATAAAAAGATGTTCACTTGTTATGTAGTATACAGATTCTCATCGCAATCTATTGAATAGTGTGGGCTATTGTCAAAAGTTGCTCTCCCTTATCAAAAACGTTTTTTAGAATTTCTTTATGATAGAGAAATATTTAATGTCACTAAACTAATTTCGATATTTAAAATAGAGATTATTACAAAAATCTCTCTTTCTCTTTCCCGTTCTCTCTTTGCATTAGCCCTGCCCCTCTCTCTATGTGTGCATTCTTTCGACGTTTTGGCTTCTCTTTTGCGATTTCCACAATTTTGATGACTGTGGTGGTTTTATACCTTACTAAACTCGAAAAATGCCAAACACCATTTTAAGCAAAATTTAACAGTATTAAAAAAACAATTTTATTATTATGTCATTTTGCAAAGCTCAGTGAAAAGGTTTTTATAAAAGAAAAAACAATCAATTTTTCCTTACGCATTTTTTGTGTTAGCCAGACTTTTTCAGACTTGACTTCAGCAAAGGCCCGTCAAGGGCCCATTCAACGATTAGTTGACTTCATTTAAATTGTGTTCATAAAAAGTTATTTAAGAACATAATAATACTAGGGTTTAAAACATTTTTATTGTATTATGGTGCAGTAGCAATCTTTATCTTTAAATTCCAGATGGTAAATGACAAAATTTAACCTTAAGCTTTGATCCGCTATTGCTGGAAAAGAGAACTGTCAACAAGGGATGAGGTATGGTGAAATGTCCACGGTATTGTACACTTTGAATTGGGCCTCAATAGAAAAACCGCAAATTCCAAGCTGTAAAACGAGTAACGGAGGCATGTTTGCAGTCTTAAAACAAAAGTATCCGATTCTGATCAACTGAAAACAAACATTTCAGTAGTTTAAACTCTTCAATGTTTTTAGTACTGCAACATTTATACTTGAGATACGCGTAGTAAAACAAAAAAAGAGTTGCATAATGACGCATAGGAAAAAGCTGTAAAAAGTTCTCATAAAAATATAAGACGAGACTAAAGGTTAGAACCAAGTGGAATAAAAAGCCTTGGTGACAATGAGCAATTGTTCAAATCACATTGAGGGTCTACAACCATTGCGGCCTGACTTGACGCCACTTAGAACATTATTAAACGGAAAAGTTCTAATATGATTTCGAAACCTGGTGTGGCAGTAGAAGATTCACTAATGTTGTGCCTTGTTTTTATGTTTATACTGATGAATATTTTACTTTATAAGCAATAATTGCTTTTCTTCAGTAATTCTATTGATTTTATATGCTTGGATATCCCCTTTGCGCTATTCTAAGTTCAAAGGCCTATATTTTTGTTCAGAGAAGTCGTACCGGGTTAGTTCCTTAGACAACATTGCTCATAACATTTAGGGCTTTCGATTGACATAGGTATCATCTGGGTACCCGAATTTTCGATTTGGAGCCCAATCTGCCCATCCTCTTTTACATGTCACTTACAATATATGTTCTTCTCCTACAAAGTTACTAAGCATGTTAACAAGATCTCATAAAGTCATAATATTAAATGATCACATTTTAATCTCAAAACAAAGTTTAAACACTTTACTTCTTTGCAAAAAAAATACAAAAATGCTTTTAATTTTCTTCTTTTATCAGAGTGTTTCTTGATCAAGGTTACGTTCATCAATGTAACTTTTATTTTGTCAGTTGACCGAAACAATGAAATACTGGACATTTCATACCAAGAACCAACATTTTTTGCCCTCGATTGTACACCTTGCATTATGACTTCGGGAATTTGATGTCTGTCATTCAAAGTTGCTTGTCTTAGATATTCTAGTTTTATTCTCTTGATGTATAGTAGTATCTCTGGTTCTTTCCTTATTCTGATGAGGACTTCTTCGTCTCGTATTCGATAGACCCACAATATTCTCAACATTCTTTCGAAGGATTCTATTTTGTGCTTACTTTATTAAGTGTCCATGCATCAGCTACCATTTGAGATATGTGGTTGCAAACGTTGTTGTTTGGAAACAAGTCATGACCGTATACACAGTGCATGGTAAAATAAGGTCAATGTAGCATAACAATGGTTGAAAGATAAAGCTGCAGGGCGGGGTCCGTCGGCACTTGAAGCGTACTGTGACGTTTCAGAAGAAAACAACGGCCGAGAAAGTGACTTAATCAGCACCTAAACACCACAGTGTTATCCAAATCTGTGAGACAGGAACTGTATAACACCGGTATTCGTGGGTGTGTTGCTATTGCTAAGCTCCTAATAGCAGACATGAATGCTCAAAGGCGCCGTGCATGGTGGAATTCCCACAAAAACTGGATGACTGGAAACGTGTCATTTGGTCGGACAAGTTTTACCCACCAATGGATGTGTGTTTATCTAGCCAACACCCTATGAAGCATATGATATGGACGGTCTCAGCCCGACTGTCAAACATGGTGGCGGCTCTATTATGGTCTGGGGCGCTATATTATGGTATTCGGCAGTCCCTATTGTCATATTATACGATCGGGTCACAACAGCATTGTATAGAGAACTCTTGGCTAATTAGCACCACCTAATGATGCAAACTTTATTTCCAGAAGAAAATGCCGTATTCTAGGATGATAATGCTCCCGTTCACAACGCTGCCTCTGTTCAAGAGCATGCCGATGATCTTTAACATCTTTCCCTAACCCGCCCAGTCCCTTGAATATCATCGAGCCTCTGTGGGCTATTTTTAAAAACAGGGTTCAGCGTCAATTTCCACCTCCTTCGCCTTTACCTCAGCTGGGGGTTGAGCTGCATAAGAATTGTTTCAAATCTACTCACTACTCTTTAGGACCTGGATTGGTCTATTCCATCCAAAATTTAAACTGTATTGCATGCTGAAGGTGAATAAACAATGTACTAATGCAAGATGTTCCAACTTCCACAAGCGTTTTTATTATTTTGTCCAATATCTGTATCGCAAATGAACCAAAATCTGGCCGACTATGTTGAGATCCATCTTAACTTTATGCAGAGCTTCTTTGAATACATATCCCAAATAGAGATTGGACAGGGCGGAAGAAAATATACATCCCTCTTATTCCTTTGCTAATGTCGAATCGGAAATTTCATTATTCACATTGATATGTGCATTTTAGATATTCAAGAGAATATGCAGGATGAACAAAGTTTTGTATGTTCATAAGTTGTTTCTAAATCCAAACTGCTATCTCATATATGTCATACCATTTGCATATTAACATATAGCTCGGTTACTATTATCCTACTATAGTTAAGAACTTTAATTTCTTTTGATATTTTATCCGGCTCTGTTACTCTGTTTCACTTAGATTACATTTTATATCTATTTCTAAACTAAACAATGGATGGTTATTTTTAACTAGATCTTGTAACTACCTTTTACATGGTAAGATTTTGCTAACTGCATCTGACACAATGTTATTGCTTTCGTTTAATAGTGCTCCGCTGAAATATTTATGTAGACCTTCAACTACATCTTTCACTTTCTTATAGGTGTTAAAGCTGTCCTGTTGCCTTTCATAACCGACTACAAAAAGTTAAAATCTATGGAATCGCTTAACGGAAAATATTATCCGATAAAAATGGCGGGGAAACTCCTGAGAGGGAACAAGAACTAACTTTATTTTTGAGTCCCGCCATTCTTCTATACTCTTAGTCTGGGGTGCAACTAGAAATAGTTTTTTTTGTAAATTACGGATTATGCTCCACAACTGTTACTCTCGCTTCCATAAAATCTTGGAAATAAATATTCAATTATTTCTGATCCTTCTCATGAGGCATATGCTCCATGTATGTATGGTTTATGTTCATTCTTAACGTTGACCCAATTCTTCTAAATGTCATTCCTGTTTGTAAGATGGGTTGCTAAAAATATGCTGCGTTATATTGCATTAGAATATAAATCGATTACGGCCTAGCTTCGTTTAAATTCAATAAGTATAATCAGTTATTTTAATTTTGATTAATACCAGCCAGCAATGGAAAACGGGATACTTAAATCATAAAATAGCGTACTATCGCACTGAATCTTGCAATTAACAATTCACGGTTGGTAATTTATAGATCAAATCGCTAGGCAGAAAATAATTCAGCCACACTCCCTTTTTGGCCAGTTATCTTTAAATCAGCACGCCGCGTCGCGCTCCAATCGATAACGCAATAATAACTACTACAACAGCTCCCAGTCTATATATTGTAGTAGAATGGCTTGTGATAGGTACGCAAACGGGGTTGGAAATTTATGCGTAAAGGCGAGCTGCAAGGGATGACGCGGGCCAGCGGGAGATAAAGGATTACCGGATAAAACACGCGAAACCGCGCGGGATAGACGTCATAATATTTCACTCGGAGCTTGGGTTGTTGAACCGGAACAATGCGCTCCCTATTTATACAGTCATTAGAGGTGCTACAAAAATTTGCGATTACTCCCTTTGTGGGAAACAAACAACTAACTCTTGCGCTCCTTGTGGATTTGGATTCGGATCCATTGTGATTAAAATAAGAATTATTTTGCGTATTTGACGCTCTTCGTTCTTCTGAACAAAGCTGAGCGCCAGCCTTCCACGCAAAGGAACATGTTTTTCAGCTGAAACGGACTCTATTCATCGTGGAGGTTCATTTGTAAACTCATATATCTAAATGTAAGATTTTACTAAGGTACTCAAAACAAAACCGTATTTTGGTGCCGACAATGATGTTAAGAAACAACGTAAAAGCAATGTGTACATGTCACAGTATGATTAAGTAACTTCCTTAGATCCTGCACACATTGTAAGCAATTCTCATCTCCGCGGGTGCACCCTTTGAACTTCAGTAACGCAGCGGGAGGTTAGACGAAAATCCAAGAGAAGGATCAGTAAACGAACAGCGAGAAAAGCGCCTTTGAAAGCACATCTTGGATAAAAGTCGCATCGACAATATAGAATATAGAGGACGGACCTCTATAAAATATAAAAAACGAATATTTGCATTACAATATTTAGTTAGAACTTATTGAGTTTTTCATTTTAAATGTGCTTGAGTGTGCATCTATATTTTCAGTTATAGTCATAGTTGCAGTTACACGTTGAATCATTACAGTACCGGTCAAAAATATTTCAACTTTTTTATATGCCGATGAATGTTTTTTAAATTTTCCGACAATGTCAAAACACCTAAAAATTTTGACCTTAATCAGTGACAAGAACACTATTTTATTGACTTTTGAAGAACTCGTATTTTGCTATGTCGTACTTATTGTTTTTTCTTACATTTTTTAAATAATAATGGTCGTGTCACGTATGGGGCTTTCGTGAGGTTGCAACACAGCTTAACCTTCACAATAGCACCATTTCTCATTTACTGAAGCACTAGAGGTTCCATGGTGGTGTTGCGAAGAAGTCCGAGGTCGGTCGCCCAAGACTACCTCGAGACTCTTCGACAGGAACGTCATCCGCATTCCCGCCACAACCCCCGTCTCACAGCAGCCGATATTGCTCACCAATTAATGCCCTTCACCCGAAATCATTTGTTCGTTACTACCAGACGTCGTCTGTTGCAAGCGGGACTTAATGAACGTCGTCCGGCCATGAAGCTGATGATTTCGGAAAAGAATAGAAAATCTCAGGCACACAAGAGTGGGAAATTGTGCTTTAGAGTGATGAAAGCAAGTACATGTTGTTCAAAACGGACGGGATTTAGTAAATTCGCCATCTCCAAGGCACTCGTTTCGATCCCAAGTACCAGAAGTGTCGTAGGCCGGGGTTATGTCTCCGGCCTTGACACGGGCTCCCTCAGGAAAATCCACGGCATTTTAAATCACATCGAGAACACGAAGCCTCCATATGCCATGCAGAACATGGACATAGGTTTCATTTTTGAATAGCCAATCCCCCAACCTGAATATCATCAATAGCCTCTGGGCAGAGCTGGAGCGTCGTTTGGTTGGCAGAATTGCCAAGAATGTAAATAAGAAGTACGCCCAACTCAAGAAGGAATAGAACATCCTCTAACAAAAATATAGAATAAATAAAAAAAATAATAGAAAATGGCATGAATATCACCAATCGCAAAGACAAAGAACGAAATTTATTACTTTCTCTATACTATACACTAAATAGATTTATCAAGGGTAGCAATAACCGAATCCTGAGTCAGAACAACAGTACGAAAACAATTAAAAATATTTAAGATAACATAATAAAAACAAAATAAAAATAATAGAACAAAGTCGCGGATTAAAAAGCCTATCCAGGATAGTTTCCATGAAAGACAAAAGAAATACAGATGAAATAACAAGCACAGTAAAAACGTTTTCTAGAAACCTACATGCTACAAAAATAAAACTTGACACAACAAAAAATAATAAACGTGCAACTCGGAAGAATGATCAGATATTGAAATTTATAAGATTTAACTAACCCCATCACAATTAAAGAACAATAAAACCACCAGATCGGACGGAATATTGGTCGAAATGTTTAAGAGAGAAATAACGTAATAATATAAGAAATAAAAGGCTTGTTTAACCTTTGGACAACAACTGGAACGGGAGCATAGTAATACTACTTTTTAAAAGAAAACTGAGAATTATCTGTCCATCTCCCTGTTACCACAGATTATAAACTTTTCATAAGGATAGTAATGCCCAAAATAGATGCTGACCAAGCTATAGAACAAGCTGGACCCCGAAAATTAATCGATAAGGCAAATAAATATCATCTGAACCTGTATCTTGTCTTTTATTCATTATGAAAAAAAATTCAATAGCGTGAATTTGTGGGTCATGAACGTATTATCAGATCGATTTTTACTACAAAACACTTATACACAATATATATATCAATTTAAACCACATTAGATGTTATCATATCACAACAGAGCTGTCACAAACCTAGGAGAAAAAATATACCTTAAAATAGATATATCTGAAACTAAAATAATGACTAATAGAAAACTAAGAAAACTTAGAAACAACAAACGAATATATTTATTTTGAAAAACCATTCAGAATAAATAATAAAAATCAAACTGTCGAAATCATAAGAAGAGTTAGATTAACCTGAGCAGGTATTAGAGAAAGAGTGTTAACAAATAAAAAAATACTTCAGTCTCTTAAGACCAGAGTATTGAATCAATGTTTTCTTCCGATTCTGGGATGTAGCTCACAAACTTGGACGCTGATTAGAGCTAACAAGGATAAAATAGCAAAAACAGCAGGTGCATAAACTACCAAAAAGAAAAAATATTTGTACCAGAAAAACAACAAAAGTAAAAGAGTGAAATGGGATTTCGCGGGACATAATACCAAACAATCAGACGAAAGATGATACACAGAGATGCAACAGTGGAGGATATGGTCAGGAAACACACCAGGAAGCCGTCTACAGATGAGATAGGGTGATTATCTAAAAACAGTAAGAATCTTACTTTTGAAAAGAAAGGATCAGGATAAAGATGGAAAAACTTAATGGAGGCCTATATTCAAAATTGGATAATGTGAAGGCAAAAGAAGAATAAAAAAGTGGAAATAATGCTACCGAGTACTAGAGAACAAGATGACAATAAACGACAGTAAATAATAATAATATTACAAAAGTTTGCCATATTGCAAGTAAATAACTTCTTTAAATAATTACAGTAGAAGCTAATGTCAACGAAATCATAAAATTACAAACTCAAATTTTGACTTAAGTAGCAAACTTTAAGACTTCCAGAAAGAAAATATATAATTCTAAATTTTTTAAATGGTGTAACATTATTGAGTGATACTTGTAGACATATGCTATATTTATTGGAAAATGCAGCTTGGCTGGATTTACCACTATTAACTGTACAAAAACCCGTGGTGGTTTGGACATTTTATGTTGTTGTTGACCATTGTTTCTTTTCATGTTCAATATAAGAACATGTCTTAAATCTCTTTTGAATGTTAATGGCTACCCTTATCCTCTACACAAGCTTTAAGACGTCAGGGCCACTCATCTATGGCAACGCGCACTATATCCATTGGCAAAGTATTAACTACAGACGCAAGGGTGTCTTATTGAGCAAACTGCGCCCTCTAAAATTGTCCATAAATTCTAATCTAATGGATTGAGGTTTGGGCTACCAGGTCAATCTCTACTGTTAAAAAGTAAGGCACATTGGTCCTTAGCCAAGTTTAAGTTGATCGTGCTTTGTGGGCGGGTGTTAAGTCTGGCTAGAAGATCCATGACTTACCTCAAAAAAAGCGTGTGATTCAGAGATTTCACTACACCTTCCAAAACATTCTATTCATACACAGCGACCGATGTTTTCATTCCATTTTCAGAAAAATAAATATCGGCGACTCCATTATAACACACTCCCCACCAAATCATTACAGCTATTGGATAATGGCTTCTCGGGACCCTTGGTACTAGTTGAGATACTTCTTTGGACAACCTAGCATACACCCTGTCATTTTATTTGTTGAAAGATTCCTTCATTGTAAAATTTTTTATCTCCGTCTAGACGCATACATTTTTAATAACGCCGTCGGCATGATTCCATGGCTGCTGAAAACACTTTTTAAGGGGTATATTTACTCATTAGAAAATCGCTGATGCAAAGGGCTTGATTGAAAAATAAGCAGCCACGGAGTGTCCATAGTCGGAAATTCATGGCGTGTTAACATACCCTGAGACATTGCCACCTGCGCAGCATTGTGTTCATCGGTCAGCATTCGTAGGACCCACCTTGAAGAAACTTTCCACAGTTTCAGGTCATCATGCAAAATGGACTCTACAGATCCTACAGCTAAGTTTAGAGGCGTCATGCATACCTCATCGACGGTTTTCCAATAACAACTTGCTCCACTCGCACATTCATGGTTTCGGTCCGGCTGGTTCGTAGTCAAGGCTGCTTCGATTTGTTGTCACACAACTTTCGACCTTCTTTAAACTTTAGCATCCACGAACGCAAATTTTTAACATCCATAACGCCTTCACCGGTTGTCGCACTCAATTGGCGATAAATTTCGATAGGCGTTTCACTAGGTAAGAGGAGAAAAGTATACAAGTATACAAAACAACACTCACTGCAACAGCGGTAATTCGACCTGTGTACGTTGTATAGTGTTACCATCTATATTACAAATTCGGAAATAATTCCCGCGTCTTTTAAAATTAACCGCATCTTTCTACTTACTCTCACCGCTGAGAAAAAATTGGAGACCTTAGAACTTGAACGCACCTCATATATATTTTCCGTTTAGTTTCCAACTTAATTATTTAGCATTTGCAGCTAAAAATGTCACAGAGCTCTTTTTTATATTTAACAAAAAGTACAATAAATATTTCGACTAATAATACAACTTTCAAAACACCCAAACTCTGCGTGGCTACTAAATCAAGCTTTTACTACAGAATTTTATATATAATAAATAAAATTATTCGCGAAAGCGCCAGACACATTTTTAGATGCTGTGTAATGTAAAAACGGCCATTTGTCACACTTGGAACGCTTAAAAAGGTAAAGGCTGACACTAAACTAAAATAAACTTTTTAAATAACATTATCCTATTAGAACAACCAATTTCTGCGCCGTGTAAAATTTAAACTAATAATTCAAACAATTTTAGTGCTTTGATTGCACAGTAATGTAGCGTTCTAATTAAATTTGTGAGCAACAATAATTAGTTGGTTTTGATGAACTCAGCGTTTTTAAAGCAAATTAGCCCAAATTTTGCGGAGGTACGACAACTCTGTAGAATTTTTTGTTAAAAAAATATTGTTTATCTATGCAAGAAATAATTACAAAACAATCATGCTTAGTAAGTTTTTATCTTATACAAAAAAGGCAAAATTAGAAATAATGGGTTATAGAACTTAACTGCAGAAGTAATTTGAGTTATTTAGGTTTTAAAATTTAATTTTATTAATGTTATGTGTATATACTTCTTCTGACTTTAACTTCAAAAAGCTATTAAAATTCTTTTCATATAGAAGTTAATTACATGTTGCCTAATTTTGTTTATGGTTTCCTTTTCTTGCAGTTTTATATGTTCTCCTATTCTTTAATCTTTAATCTCCCATTTTATTGTTCTATTATCCTAATTGCTGCTTCTTTCACTGCTATTAAAATTACTTCTTACAATAAATGGAATATAGATAAGAAAAAAATTATGTTATATGTAAAAATGTTATTCATCTTCTCTATTGCTTTGAAGATCTATTTCCAGGGCATTTCTACTCGTCAATAAACACAAGTGCTAAGTTTAATTATGCGGGATTTAACACAGACCTAGACATAAACAGATGGCAATCAATTGCCCTGTCCTTATTTTTTTGAAACAATAAAATTTTGTTAAGTAGATTTTATATGTTTCATCATATTAAAACGTAGTGAGACCATTAAATTTATCTAATATTCCAAAACGATTGATTTTCTTGTTATACACATATGCTAAATAGCATTTTTTCTTATTTTGTTTATTGAAAATTGGTTGGTATATGTAACGAGCTCTACTACAAGCTAATACAAAACTTTAAAAAGTCATAATACTTCAAAGCATAATTTTTATAACGCATATTTTGCAAATCTATAAAAAGTTTTTGTCAATAAATAATTACTTAACAAAAGTTATAACATTGTTGGTTTTATATTTAAAGTTTTTAACTATTTTATTTTAAGTAAAATAATGTATTGTGCTGTAATTTGGACTTCATCTTACTCAATATAGAGTCAAATGATTTTATACGTATGAAAACATGGACACTGTCTATTGAGACCTACTGTTCATGATTTACTATAGAAATATAATTAATCACTTACAAAAAATCTTGTGTTCAATTAAATTTAATGATTTCATGGTAACGACTCGCAACTACAAGGTGGTTCAAATATGACCGAAACTAATTTTTTTGCAAAAAGAAAACAAATTTTCAAACACTTGCACATGTCAGTACCTCCCTACAGAATCAACACATTTTTTCCAACCTTCTGAAAGCATCCTGGTGTCCTTTTCAAAAAAGACTTTTGGTTGGCAACCTATCCACTCCCGAACAGTTTGGATGACGGTGTCGTTGTCCACAAACCGCATGCCTTGCAAGTCTGATTTGAGTCTTCCGAACAAGTAGAAATCACTTGAGGTCAAACAGAAACAGGCGGATGTGGCAGAAGGCTCCATTTCAATTTCCGAAGGGTTTTCATTGTTGTTTCGGACATGTGGGGGCTCCATTGTCTTGGAGGAAGGCTACCCGCTTTCTATCTGTCTGTTGCCAGGAGGTCTGAGTAATGAGCTGCACTGAGTGTTCTAGCATCCGTCAGAAAATCTACATGGATAACCCCTTACCAGTCCCAGAAAAACGTTGTCATCACTTTTCCTGGCCAACGGCTCCTGCGTGCTCTCTTGGGTTTAGAAGAACTGGTATGCCGCTACTCGCGTAATGACTAGGACTCGGGAATGAAGTAGTACATCCACGTCTTAGCGATGGCCACTACAGACTTCTAAAATGCACCACCTTCGTCTTCAAACTGCCTCACCGTGCATTTAACTTGCGATAGTGCAGGTGGTTTTCCACGATGTCTTTTACACTACCAACACTAATTGATAGCATTGTTCCAAGTTTCTTGATAGTGCTGCGCCTACTCCCACATATAAAGGCGCCAGCATGATCAATGTTTGGCTCGGTGACGGATGTTCAAGGCCGACGATCACGCGATTTATTCTCCAACCGTTCTTCGCCCCCTTTGAAGCACTTACACCACTCAAACGCACGGGTTCGTCAGAGACACTCTTCCCATACCGTTGTTGGAGTCTGTGATGAATTTCAGTGGACCGGACGTTTTCTCCAATGAGAAATTTGATCACAAGGGGTTATTACACGCTCCGCTGTACTTTTTATTTGCTTATCACTCTAGCAACTCCAAAACAAAAATGAACAGGTTCTAACCCGAGCAGGAAGGAGGGTAGAGGTTGTGGCTCCAGTCTCTTAAGTTCGCACAGCTGCTGCGCAGTGCGGCTTGTTTACACACACATCAATCCCGGTCATATTTAAACCACCTATTAATTGAAACTTTTACAATTAAAAACAAACAAATATAAACCATCGTATTAATTTATCATTATAAAAATTTATAAGTTAGACTGTACTGAATTCTGGAGTGAGTATTTGTTGGATGACATGTTCTATGCTAGTTTTTATGTCTTTTTTCTCCATATTGTCCATTCTCTTACTTGCTCCCATTAAATTTTTAAGCTTATATACAATTATCTGTCAATTAATTAGTTTACAGGTTAAAACAATACCTTTATCCACTACCACTCTTAGTATTGTGGGAATTTTGGATTTTTTCGTTATTCGTCAGATTTTCAATGCATCTTTTTCTATTTTGTGCAACTTTCTATAGAATAATGGCAAAAATTATGTCTTATGGTTCACGTAGAATATGGTAATAGTCGCTCAGCTAATGAGAAAAAACTAGTTTCAGAAATCCAAGAAAATACCATTCGACTACTATATAAAAGAGTTAACATTTTTAGTGTCTCTTCAAATGTTTTTCAAACAGAAGGGAGGTAGAAAAAGTTTATTAATTCAATGTTAGCGTTTTCTTTCATATGATTACCCTCATATTCATGCATAGTAGCCTTGAAAACGGCTGTTATTAAAGTTTTACACATTTTATTCTATACCGAACCATTCACAGTCTTATTTAATCTGCTATGGTATTTTTTTGTCCTTTCAGCTTAAAATAGTTAACGAATCACTAGTCCACAGGGATAGAATGGAAACTTCTCCGTAGGCTAGATTAGGATTCTTTGCAGCGTCCACTTATAAGTGAATACTTTACGAGCCCATTCATTGCTATATAAAACTAAAGCAAGTACCTTCGCTTGTTGGTCAGCATGCGCCTTTTTATACGTAAGATGATTCTAATGATTTTTATCTCAACTCTTCTAGGAAAACGATGTATGTTATCCCAATTATCCTAATATTATCAAGTGAAATTAAAAAAATCAAAAATAAATTTTGGCACAATCCATATATAATAAAATTGCAAAATTTTGTAACGCGTTCCAGCTGAATCGTCAATACTCTACTAATGTCGTCGCAAACTTCAATTTGATGTTAGATATTCCCATCTCAGCCCAATAAAGACTTTTTGAGAATACGCGTCTTTATTTACTATTTAAAATTAATTTATCTGTTAAGGCAATGACTTATGACAGTCTAATTTATTTAAATCAGTTTGAAGAATAGCTTTAGACCCCGATTTCGAACAGAAATTATGTTCACCATAAAGATGTTTCCCAATTAGCTGCACAGGCCTTATAATTCCGCCATCAAAGAAGATTCACTTCCAGCCACAAAGTTATTTCCTTTGTCGCCCATTAGACGCGCGGAAATTGTTTTCAGATTGCAGATCTGCATGTTCAATGATAAAACGCCGGGTCGTTCGAACTCCGGCGCAGCGACGCTCTCGCAGCGTTCCGGGGCTGATTTAAACGGCTAAGGACATGTTAAGTGCGTCGCCGGAGCCGTGTGGGACGCGGGAAAACCATATAGAGATAAAAGGCAGAAGCGCTGCCCCAGAACTTTTCCTAATGATTTACGTGGTGGGTCGTGCTCACTCGCAGGGCAAGGAGGTCAGGTGGTTGAGTCGCCTATCATGAACTTGGGAAACTTGTTGCAAGCGTCGGGTACAAAAAGCCTGCGAAAAGTTACGTTCCGTGGGATCTTCGTGTTTGAAGGATTTGTAGGCAAAATTGCGTGAAATTTGTAGGAACTTCATTAGTAATTTGGGAGTAATCCGCGCGGGTTGCGATATCTAATTTTGGCAAGTTTGTATTAATATTAAAAATAAATTTGTTTTTGAATTGCTGTTGTAACTGTAATAAATTATTTAAATGTATTTTGTTGAATGTACCATCTATAATACTTTTAATTTTCATATCAAGTAGGAATTGATATATTCCAAAATATAATTGCGTTTTACAGCTAGAATAAGAATTGAGAGAGAATAAATATAAATTTTAAAAACAATTTCTGTTTTACTGAAAAATATGGTGATAACCATTACGTTCTTAGAAAAACATTAGCTTTAAAAAGAGACTAAAAATATGATCATAAATTATTCTATTATGCGCTATAATGCTATGTAGTTTCGATTTTCTTTGTAAATTATGGCAACAATGATATAATTAATTTAAGTGCCATGCTAATAGACTTAAACTGAAATATATACCCAGATAATTTCAATATGATAATTTTTATAGTGGGTGGTGCGCGCCAAAATTTGTGATTTATTATTCATTTCGTAACCTCAAAGTTTTACAATTCCGCCCATAAAGAGTCTTCCGCCTGTAAATTGCTTTCTTGATGGTTGAATTTACCGACTAAACTTCTGACGAGATCATTCATCACACAGATACACCGTCACATTGTTAAAAAGTTCTGGAGGAGCGGCGAGGAAATTCAATAGCATAGGGAGGTAGAGAAAAGTAAAGGGCATTATTGCACTTACGTCGAGAAGATGCATGAGGGAGGCCCTGGCGGTGGCTTGGGGCCTGGTCATGTCCGTGAGAACCTGACAGAGTTCCCCGCTCAGGCGCGAGGTGGCGGCGTGGCTCGTCAGGGTCGCCCGCTTGAGCGTCTCTCCTAATCCATATATCCACATCTGAAATAAGAATAGCGGCGTATCAGAAGCTTGCCAGTAATTCATTCCTCTGCGAGAGAATGCTTCCATCTTTAACAAATTTAATGGGCCAATTCGAGCGCGGCGCCCAGAAAACCTATCGCGTGGGTATGACGCGAAAAAATGTGTGCGAATCCCCAAGGCACTGCGGATTTTCTAATAGATCTGTCTTGGAATGAGTGATGCGAGACTCGCTCCATGGATGCTGATACGGATCGCATTCGCTGCAAGGTGCAGCTCCAGCTCCAAGTAATTCCGCGACCGAAGTTATTTGTTTCTGTAATGGATACGAATCGATTCTATTCGGAAGAGATTTCGCTATTTGTGGAACACAAATTATCAGTTTGAAGTATTTACGTAGTTCAAAGTTGATAGGGCAAAATTTATTATTTGTCACATAACAGCACAAACAAGACAGCATTGAAGAATTGATGGGAAAGACAATGAATTGAAATAGCTTGCTTGCTATTAGGGGGTATTGGACACACAAACACACCATAAAAGCTGCTCGTTAATTAAATTATATCATTATTATCTTGGAGTTTCCTAGCATTCCCTCTAAAGTTTTTTGTTACTCTTTATTCGAATAATTATTTTTTTGTAGTAGACATTTGTTTTATCACACTATTTAGTAACGTCGATAGCGTTGTTTAGCAAAAATATTTTTTTATTCTTAGCACTTCTTCCAAAAGGAAGAAAAATCTGGCAAACATCAAGATACCCATAGGACAAAACAAATCAAAAGCAGTAAGGAAGCTAAAAGAATTACTAACAAAACTTAAAATATTTCTAACACCAACAGCTAACATTAAATACTCTTTGTGGAAGGCTACACAAAGAGTAAAACACCCATAAGAAAATAAAGTGAGGAGTGGGCCAAAACCGATAAAGAAAAGGCTAAAGCTTTTACTGGCTGCTCAGAAAAAAGTTTTTAAACTGCTTCCAGTTTTTGAAGAAGATGGAGATAATATAATTCATGCATTTTTAGAAGAATTTGGATAACCAAGGGATTCTGTAGAACCAATAGCACAGAAAGCTATAAAAGACAAACATGAATGTCTTAAAGCGCCCAGTTATGACCAAATTATAGGCAAAGTAATCAAGGAACTCCCTCGCAAAGGGGTAACTATGTTGACACAACTTATAAATGCAGCTTTTAGATTACAATATTTCACAGGTCAGTAAAAGACAGCAGGAGTTACATTAATTCAAAAATCAGGGGGAAACTACCAAACGAATTTTCCTACCGATCGATTATTCTACTGCTCATTATATCTAAAACCACTGAAAAACTTTTTGTTATAAAGATAAATAAAATGGACCATCAACTTTGCTTTAGATGTTAACATTCCCCAATAGAACATCAAGTCGTCAATGCTGTTAGTAAGTGTTTCGATAAAGAAAGCAAATACTCCTAGATATCAGTTAAATATTCGACAAGGTTTGGCATCAAGAACTGTCGTACAAAATCTACCCTATCCTCGGATCATACTTAATTCCTGGTAAGGTATGAGTCAGAAATAACAAAAATACATCCACAACAACAAGCGTACTACAGAGTAGTATACCAGACCTAATTTTGTACCTACTAGTCACAGTCGACCTTCCCACAAACAAAAATATAACCACAACCACATGTGCAGATGATACCGCTATCTTAGCTGTACATCTAGATCCAATTGGAGCCAAAAATTTACTAAAGCAAAATATCTACGAAATGGAAGAACAGACTTCGAAAAGTTCACCATCATTGAATAATAAAATTATACCTACCAAAAACAGCGTTAAATATCTATTATACTTTGATAAAGGGTTGACATGGCGTACGTATATATGGAAATAATTTAAAAAAATCTGGTGTGAACTTCACACGACTTCCCTTATCCTATTATTATATATTATACCGGGTCCATAGTCTCGGCCCTGCGCTGCTCTCGTCCAGAAACTTGTTATTTTAAAAAAGGACGAGGCGCGAGTCCAACACTCGAAAACTAATTAAAATAAACAGTACAAGACAATAATTGACTCGTACTTAAAATTTAGTTACGTCACTGAAGGCAACCGTGCGAGCTCGGCCGCACGGCCTTCCCCATTATCGCCTGCGTGCTCTCTCCTAGCGGCCAAGCGCTCCCACCCCGTCCTCCCGCAGTCGGCCGGGAAGCTCTCTGAGCGCGCTGTGATTGGTCCGTTTAATTAATTTTTAATCGGCTATAACTTATTTATTTGACCTCGGATCAAAAAATTTCATTGTAATTTTTTTGTTCGTCTTGGTCTGATCTATCCGGTAATATAAATTTATGAACACCCGGTATATTAAAAATCCTGAGCTTCAATTTTTTTTCGAGTTCCTATTTTACCAACTTTTATTTTAAATTCATGTTTATCTCGTGATAACAAATCATTTTTATTCTCATGAATTTTTTGTATCTTCAACCGTTTAGATGCACGACCGCTTTGCGACCGATTTTGCGACCTTGCTACCAAACCACTCGGCCGATTTTTACCAAAAGCTTCGCACTGCGTCCCCTATCTAAAAGTAACTTGCATACCAAATTTCAAGTCTCTAGCTCTTATGGTTCTCGAGATATCCTGTTTACTGACAGACCGACACACACACACACACACACACACTCACACACACACACACACACACAGACAGACACACACACACTATTATAGGATAAGGAAAGTAAAAAATGGGGCTAAGTTCCAAAAGCTATTGTCAGTCACAGCTTTCACTCCGCAATAAACTACTTGCATACAATATTGTCTTCAAATCAGTACGGATCTATGGGCTGCAGCTTTGAGGAACGGCATCAAAATCAAATATCATCAAGAGATTCTAGACAAAAGTACTACGTGCTACGACTGGTGCTGCTTGGTTCGTGATGATTAAAGATATTTATAATGATCTAGACGTGCCTACAGTAAGTGATATGATTATAAAGTACAGTGTGTTTATAAAGACATTCAAACATGTTGTCAATTAACATGATCGATAAAACAGAGCAAAGAAGACGACTACAACATAATATACCACGGAAAAATTAATTTAAAAAGTCTAGAATTTTAGCACAGTAAGTAACTTAGAATTAAAAAAATTGTAGTGTCTCAAAATCGTTTACTATATTTCAATATAGAGATCGCTGCTCAATAAACCCATCATCACTTCGCAAAAGTACTTAATATGAGTCTCTAATAAATCTCGTTATAAACAACAAACAACACATTTTACTGATATTATTTTTTATATTAAACTGAAATTCCCATAACCATAAAATTAACTGTTATTTTCAGTTGGTAGACTTACACGCACTACTTATAGCTATTTTTCATTTAAAAATATATAGTTAAATCAGAGCGAACCAGACAACCAAACAAAGCAAAAGAATTGAAATATCTTAGGCTACAAGAAGGCACTCGAGATGTTGAGAAAAAATCAATATAAAAAAATGATAAATAAGTAATAATAATGGATGGTGTTTGTTGTATAATCATGCTATATACAGTAGGACAGGTGGTAGCATCATGGCTCATTGTCAGATGTAGGAAATAAAATTTTGCATAACATAAATATTCTAAATATAAAATTTTCCAAATGTCACATTACAGTGCAAGTTCTGCGAGTTCTTGAATGAATTAATGTTGTAATCGCAACTAAAAAAACATTTGGAACGTTTATTTGCACCGTACTCATATTCTGGCAGTCAAAACTGTGAAAAAGTGGTTTGGATGATTTCAAAATTTTAATTCCAATCTGGATTATCAACCTTATTTTGGACTACTTGTCAGGATTGATGATGATGGTTTACTTTTACTGTTCTGATAGTTAAAACTGTGAAAAAGCGATTTGTAATTTTAACCGGGACGATAAATTCTTATCTAGACTACTTATCAGTACTGATGATGACATTGTGCGTGGTTTAGAGATTAGCTAAAAATTACAGTTAAAGAACTGCTGAGAGTTTACCATTTAAATAAACTTTGATTTACCTACCTCCAAGCTCTGTACATGAGTGCCGCATTTTTGAGGAACAACAATAAGTTGGACAGCGTCTCTGCTACCATTTCTCTTTAGATCGAGTCGTAACAAGCGATGAAAATTAAATCATGTACAACAACATGCAATAAAAAGAAACAACTCATTAAGTCAATTTAAACTGAGTCGTCGCCCATCACGACAATGTTGGATAACATTTTTTCCAACCAAAGAAGCTAAAATGAAAATCTTCCAACAAATATCCTATTCTTCAGAAAGTGTCCTTTTAAATTTTATCTGTTCAGGTTCCTGCAGAATATTTTGAATAGCAAGAAATATAATTCTGTAGAGGCTGTAGAAAACTACTTTACGAGTTAAAAAAAACACAATTTTACTATAAAAGCATGATAGAAAAATATAGAAACTTACGCACAATGATTTGATAAGTAAAACAATAGAAGAAAGATTCAACAGAAACGTAAGAAAAAGTAAATGGAATTGTCAAAAGAAAAAGCAAAATGAACTAATAAATGTTCTGATAAGATGCATCTTGGAGATATAACTAATAACGAAGAGGTAACAGATGCTAATAATGAAACAATAGAACATGTCATAAGGAAAGGTTAACATGCAATTTAAATTAGAAGAATGCAAACATATAATGCAATAAAAGAAGGTATGCGGCGAATTACTAAAAAAAAAAAAGAAAAACAGTACTGTAAAAACATTTAGACATTTACTAAGTACGAGAAATTCGTTTGCTTAAAAAAATTAATCATTTAATAATATACATTTATTTTTATCTATTGTGGACATTAAGTTATTTTCTACATAATAAATATCTAAGACTAAATAATTTCAGTTAAAGAATTAAGCAAATGGTCTTCATTGCAATACACAGGCCAGCATTGTCGTGCAAAGTCACAATTATCTTGATCAATAGTATTTATTATTTCACCTGGGGTCTTAAACCAATCTACCCCCAAAAACGGTAGCCATAAGGTTTTTTTTACCAAACTACTTAAATTATTTCATTTGGGCGGGGAATGGGAATTGTGTTGCTCCATCGATTGCTACTTATTCTTAAAAGTGAAATGTGAGACCCACTGATCTGTGATCTATAGTGATCCAAGACCGATCTACCAGCAGCCTTATGACTTTCTTCCTATTACTTACTCAACATTAGTGTAATAGAATGCAAATTTGAGAAAAACTATGGTGTAGTTTATTTGGGGTAACCATTTTCTTATGGACAACTCGTCGATAATGTCACTTCCATAAGTCGTTTGTGTTGATGGTAAATTTCACACTATTTGTGGTTTTTAATAAAACCAAGATGTGTCTATTAACTTTTATAACTTCCGTGACTCTTGCGTAAGTGTCTTTTTTAAAGAACACTTGTAAACACTAATAAAGTTATATCAACTGTAAAGAAAATAAACATTATCTATGTGATGAAAATAAGAGAATCAAGTTAGAGAAAAGTAGAACAGTCGAAGCAGTTACAAAAGTTAAGTGTAAGGTGTAAAAGAAGAAAATAGAACTGGAACTTTTAGGTAATAACGACAATAAGAGGAAATTGCCTATGATTTTAGTAACAATTTCAATAGATTTAGGGAAGTTTTTTAACGCAAATACTTTACATAAGACTTTTATTAAAAGTTCTCACCTTTTCTGTTTCTGTATCGGAACACTGCTTGCTGGGCGATATTCGGGAGCTAAGTAACCTACCAGGTGAGAGGCTGGCCCGCATCCTAGCAAGACTGAGTTCTGGCATAGCTTCACTCGCCCCCTGCTTGATAATAAAAGCGTCGAAGGTGTAACCAAGGGGATGCACAAGCCGCCCGATGCGCCATCTGAAAAAATAAATGTAGTTTCATTGAAGATTAAAATAGTGTAGCAATACAAAATAACCTTCTACTGAGCGTTACGCTAACCGTTGCAACATTATAGAACCTGTCCAAAAGCAACACTATCACAAACAAGATTTAAAGTAATAAAGGAAGCTTGTGTTATCATTGTTTTTATCAACTTAAAAAATTTATAATCGGCTTTGCACAGCAATAAGTAAATTGTACTATTAAGTATCTCTATTTGTAGGCTACCTTCAGTAGGACAAAGATTGAACTTTGTCCTAATATTGGAGACACATTTAAAATATGAACTTCTTTGTTTGGATGTCCAAAAAGATTCTTTATACATTTTCTGGTTTATCTTCAAATTACGTCATTAACAGCGGATTTGCTGGAATTCTCATAAATGGTCTTATTAGAAACGTACCAGGAAGCGTCAAAGATCATTCTGAATGTTTGGATCCCTTTAGTGCTTAGTAGTTTAGCATATCTCCATAGTTGAACTAGATACATCTCGAAAGACTATATAATACATTTGTGCTGGAAGTCGGACGCCATTTGATGTTATCTGTCAGTTTATAAATGCATCTAGCTCTTATTTGTACTGGTTTGTTGTCATTTGCCATTTTGTTAAGCCATGGTTATGTTGAATCACCTAATAATGTGCCCTGAAACCAAACTAGTGTGATGGGATCATTTCATCCAAATCAGTCACTTTAGAAATTTTACTAAAATAGTGTAAATATGGTTAAAAGAATCAAGAAATGGAGGATATTAAACTGCTAGGAATAGCCGATTATAGAGAGAAGGTACAGGACAGGAAATAATGGAGGGACATTGTGAAGAAAGCAAAAACACACATCAATCTATAAGCGCAAGACAAGAAGAAAACAGTGGACTGGCCTCCTACAAAAGAAGGTCAACGGAACTCTAAATAAAAAGTGGTTAGATCTCTAATCGAGTGTAAAACCTTTTAATAATAATAATGGTTAAAAGCTAATGGTCCGGTATAGTGTTGCACTTTGTGGTGCTTTACTTGGTTTGTGGATCATTATTTTACCAGAAGTAAATTAACCTTAAAATACTCTTACAACAATACAAAAATTGCTATTGTAGGTAACTCTTTAATTATGATTGGTGTTATTAAATCTTATAAGATTCATAATTATTGCATTTGGAGATATCTAGGTTTTATTTCTGCCAGAAAAAAAACTCAATTAGTAATCCCATAGAGTAGAAACTGTTTAGTAGTTCTTTAATTTCTTGGCCATGTAAGTGTGTTTGAAGCAGCTTTTTGGTAGTTTCCTGATGCAATGATTCTTTTTAATTCTTGTTATTTTGTTGAAAGTAAACCTATGTAGAAAAGTTTGATTCATTTGTTATTTACGTCTTACAGCTTTTTTCTAAGATAAGTGTTCATATGTGTAAAGGAGTATTATTTATAATATCGACAGTACCCATTTGACTCTTGAAGAGTAAGGATGTGCTATTCGTGCTCTGATAAGATATCTAGTGTAACGTGATATGCATAAACAAAGCCAGCAGGCCAAGTTTATTGTGATAAGTGTCGACAATTACAAACTGATACAAACAATTTTTAAACATTAAAATTTATATCTAGTGCTACAATTGATTGAATAACTTTATTTTGTTTTATTCTTACTCTATAAATTAAGCGCGGACTGATAATAGTGAAAATAAAATAAATATGTTCCCTTCGTGGAATCTAATCGGTTATGATAATAATGGCCAACCCATACAGCAACAAACTAATATTATACAGGGTGTCCCAACAATGAACAGCCAACTTTCTCAAGTGAATATGCCACAATCGCAACCGAATTATTTACAATATTACCCATCACTAAATACGCAAATGTTTCAAACGCAAATGCCACCCAATCAAATTATGCAGACGCCTACCTTTCACAACCAACAAGAGTTTTCCCCACCAAACCAAGAACAATACAAGCAGATCCAACAACACCAGAATCGCCAAAAAATTGTAAGGATGTTATCTAGTACTGATGACGAGCCTGATGACACTAATAACGAAAATCCCTGGCAGGTAGTAGCAAGAAGTGTAAAACGGAAAAACCAACCTTTGAGAAGACTGTAACGACAAGCAACCAGTATAGTGTGTTGTTGAACCAGAAACCCCAGTCAACAAAGGCCCAGGCGAAGCAAAAACTATAAAACCCCCACCAATATTTGTGTACGGAGTGGCAGATTATCCTAACATGATCCTCAAAATAAGTGAAGTACTACAAGCAGAACATTACTCTACCAAATCTTTAGCAGATAATAGTATCAGAATAAACACCACTACTCCCGAGGCGTATAGAACACTTGCCAAGTTTATGAAAGAGAAGAATATTGTCCACCACACCTACCAGCCCAAAGAGGAAAGGGCCTATAGAATAGTTATCAAGAACTTACACCATAGTACTGATAAGCAAGACATCAAAGATGAACTATAATCTAAGGGACATCAAGTCAGAAATGTAGTCAACATAAAGCATGGGAAATCCAAAAAACCACTAACATGTTCTTTGCGGATCTTGAGCCAGCAACGACCAACAAAGAAGTGTATCAAATTAAATGATTGCAAAACAGAATAGTGGTGATCGAACCACCCAGAAAAGACAACAAAATATCGCAGTGTATGCGTTGTCAAATGTACGGTCACACCAAATCATACTGCAACCGCCCCTTTTTGTGTGTGAAATGTGGCGGTTCCCATGACACTAAAATCTGCAAAAAAAAGTAGGGAAACGCCAGCAACATGTGCTTTATGTGGCGGACCTCACCCTGCCAATTATAGAGGATGTGAGTATTACCACAAATATTACAAAAGCAACAGAACGAATACTCCTCTGTGACAACCACAACTAATACAACATACACAACAATTTAGCCAACCAAATCAAACAACTACGCTTCTTTCATACAGTTATGCAAATGCATTAAAAAACTCTGGAAACCAATCCGCACAAAATGGAGAACACAGAAGCACAGCGCTGAATAAATTCCTTGAAGAATTCAAAGGCATGTTCCAACAGATCATACAACAAAATAGCATGGTCTTAAACATGCTAACCATGCTAATATCTAAATTAAAGTAATGGCTAAGTTCCTCCGAATAGCACATTGGAATGCTAACGGAATGCTTCAACACAAAGATGAAATACAAGTATTTGTCCATCAAAATCAAATTGATATCTTCTTAATTAGTGAATCTCATTTTACAAGCAGATCATACTTTAAGATACCCTACTACACCCTGTACCATACTAACCACTCAGATGATACTGCTCACGCTGGAACTGCCATCTTAATAAAATCAACAATCAATCACTTCGCACTACCAAAGTATGAAAAAAATCATCTTCAAGCTACCTCGATCAAAGTTAAAACCATGCGTTATGAACTAACAATCTCAGAAGTGTACTGCCCACCACGCTACAACTTAAAAAAAGACGATTTTCAAGATTTCTTCCAAACACTTGGACCGAAATTTCTGGTAGGGGGAGATTTTAACAGCAAACACACTCTGTGGGGCTCCCGTATCACCACAACGAAAGGTAGAGAGCTAGCAAACCTCCTACACGAAAAGAATTATTCATTCTGATCTACAGGCACACCGACGTACTGGCCGAGTGATCCAAATAAGCTCCCTGATCTTTTGGATTTATTTGTGGTTCATGGCATAGCATCAACTTATACGGATATAGCGCCCAGCTACGACCTGTCTTCTGATCATTCACCTATTATTGTCACCATCAGCACCTCTGCGATTAATTTTAAGAAGCCCACTAAACTCCATAACTCAAAAACGAACTGGGATATCTTCAGAAATGAAATTAATAGTCATGTACATCTTAATATTAGCCTCAAAACAACTGAAGAAATAGAAGCAGCAACAACCTCACTAATCACTAGCATGCAGGATGCAGCCAAACAAGCTACACTACACCTACCAGTCCATGAACAACAGTACAACATCCCAGTAGAAATAAAGTTGCTAATAGCGAAGAAACGAAAAGCGCGAGTGAAGTGGCATCGATCGCACACTCCTAGTAATAAAACAGCCTTTAATCAACTCTGCAATCTACTAAAAACAAAGCTGAAAAATGAGAGACAACAACTTTTCGCAATACATTACCTTTTTTAATCGCTACGACAACTCCATTTGGCGTCCAATCAAATCACTTCGAAAACCTGTAGTGACATCTACTCCATTGCGTCTAGACGTGCATTCATCAAACTGGGCAAGAAGCAGTCGCGAAAAGGCAGACCTCTTTGCGCAACATTTAACCAAGGTATTCACTCCTTTTGGCGATACCTCACACTTCATAACGCCACCTACACGTGATGACGATAATGATGACATGGTGAGAATAACAAATCTACACCTGGCTAGTCCTCGTGAGCTCAAATTCAAAATCTCTCTATTAAATAATCGAAAAGCACCGGGAATTGACCAGATAACTTCCAAGATGCTGAAGGAACTACCAAAGAAAGGGATCGTAATGTTAACATACCTCTTTAACGCCATTCTACGAACCCGTTACTGGCCCAAGTGCCTTAAAACATCTGAAATCCTTCTCATCCCTAAGCCTGGAAAGCCACTAACTGATGTTTCTTCTTACAGACCGATCAGTCTGTTGTCCTCCATATCAAAATTATTTGAGAGACTTCTTCTGAAACGCATCCGGCCTCTTTTTAACATACTTCCCGACCACCAGTTTGGGTTTCGCCCTGAACATTCTACGATTCAACAATGCCACAGAATAGTTCATGTCATCAACGAAGCCATCGAAGAGAAAAAATACTGCTCAACGGCATTTTTAGACGTGAGCCAGGCCTTTGACAAGGTCTGGCATGAAGGCCTCTTATTCAAAATCAGACAATCATTGCTAGCTCCTTTCTCCTACATCCTGAAATCCTACCTCAGTGATAGATTCTTTCGTACAAAAGTTAATGATGAAATTTCCCAGTTCCAACCCATCAAATCTGGAGTTCCTCAAGGTAGCGTCCTTGGACCTCTCTTGTACCTAATCTACACATCAGACCTCCCTACCTCTGACTCCACCTCAATCGGTACGTTTGCAGATGATACTGTTCTCTTAGCCGTCAATGAAGACCCGATAATAGCTTCCGCTAACCTCCAAGACCATCTCTTTCAAATCGAGGAATGGCTTCAACGATGGAAAATAAAAATTAATGAAGGCAAGTCACAACACATAACCTTCACATTAAAAAAGGGCACCTGCCCCCCAGTGTATATAAATAGCACCGAAATACCACCAGCAACCACTGTCAAGTATTTGGGTATCCATCTTGATGCAAAACTTCACTGGAGAGTCCACATTTCTAAAAAGCGAAAACAGATCGATCATAAAATGCGAGAAATGCGTTGGCTGCTCGGTAGAAATTCAAAATTGTCATTAGAGTCAAAAATTCTAATATACAAAGCCGTAATTATCCCAATATGGACATACGGTATCGAGCTCTGGGGCTGTGCCAGTAAATCTAGCATTGCTATCCTACAAAGAGCACAATCCAAGATCCTTCGAGTAATCGCCGATGCACCTTGGTACATCATGACCTGCGTATACCAACAGTCCAAGACAGAATTCAACAACGAAGCCAGCAACATCATCATAAACTTGAAGTACACCCCAATATCGTTCTACAGCCGCTCGCGCAAAATGTACCATATCATCGAAGACTGAAACGAAAATGGCCGACTGACCTTCTGTGAGGTGACCAAAAGGCCTTCTCAATGGGGAAGCCTCATCAGGATACACTGAGACTCTTATTACCAGTCTCTACGCCAGCACTCTAGCTTATAGAATACAGATTCTGATTGCTGTACATTTATTAAAATTAAAAAAAAATATAATATCAACAGCATGCCTTGTTAGCCGCTTTTTAGAAATCCAATGTAGTTTTTTGCAGCACTGACATCATTGGGACGCTTTCAACAATTTTTTTCAGAGTTTCATCAATGTTCATTAGAGAAACATTACAATCTGTTTTGGACCTAATGAACTTATTTTCAGATGATAATATAGAGGTTTTGTATAACATTTATAGAAGTCTGTAAAATCCCAGTTCCATATAATAGTGAGGCAATTTTGGGAAATACCTGTGAGGATAAAGAAGTCAAATATGTGGGGTAATTCATGGTAGGTTAACTAAATAATTGGCCTTTCCCAAAAAAGCTATAAACAATGTTATTATTGAGGTCTATTAGCAGATTGCTGCCCCTGATGATACTAGTAATCTCCAGATTGTATGTTTAACATTCTGTAACAATATCAAAGTAGACTACTATTGCTTGTATTACGCGCACTTGATGTGTAGGGATTTCGTGATAAGACATTGTATTACAAATAATTAATACAGAATCTGCAAAGGCTGTTTCACCCAAATTGTTGAAATAATAAATTTGTATTACATACAACACTGATTTTTCATTAAAGTGTTTTCCGTATCAATAAAATACCTAAAGTTCACTATTTGCGTTCCATGAGGCAATTTAAGGAACGTCTATTATTTGAGTATTTTGTTAAGATCACACTATTTCAATTGATACATTGAGAAAACTCCCTTAGAAAAGTACTCAGTTGGGTGGTTTCTATGTCAGTTTAGTTGTTGGCTTCATATTATAGGTCACAATTTCTAGTTCTTGACTTTGTGGTTGACTTTTGCATAGAACACAAACACATTCAAAAGGGCCTATTCATTGTACATTTATAAGACGTTGCTTGAATTGACATCTTATTTCGACACTAAATATCATAAATTTTATCTCTATTGGGTTGAGGCTCAAAGTTAAAGTTCACGTGTGATTTATGGCATTAAAATTGATAAGACGGGATTGGATAGTTTTGTCTAATTCAAACCGTCTTTGATTGATAAGTTAAATATGTTATAATTACTCTTCACATGATGGCTTTGCAGTCGCACTGTATATGTACTTTAATATTGCTGATACTGAAACATTCCTATTCGTTAAGGCTCGTGCTTTAGATCGCACGTAACTAAAAGTTACTCTTCATTTAAAATTATGGAAAGTTTCATAAATTCAGAGCGTCAACTTTGTCATATTTAAATAAAAGTTACAATTTGGTTAAAATTATTGAAGGTTCCACCGAGATTTGAACTCGGATCGCTGGATTCAGAGTCCAGAGTGCTAACCGTTACACCATAGAACCGACGTGAGAGCTCATGTGTTAGAACACTCCCACAGAAAATTAAAATTAGAAATTTATTTTAATATACTAAAGATTTTATAATTTTTTATATTATTGTCAATAATTACATACCACATTGCGACAAATAAAATAGCGCTCATGAAATACACTTGTGGTAATAAAATACACACAATAATAGTATTCATTCTACAATAGTTTCAGCCAGCATATTGGTACATGAAATAAATAAATGGAAATTCCTTAAAACTATATACCATTTGCTTTAATAAATTTAAGAAAAATGTGTATAAATTGTTACTTCTATTCTTTTTATTTTTAATATGTGTGTACTGATTTTCTTGCTCATTTTAATTAATTTGATTTAGACAGTTAAAATTTAGAAGAAAATATAAAGATGTTCTTAAAAAACACTCATAGGAATTTTCCTAAGTTTATAATATGGATTGTTAAGATTTTTTAATAATTATACATTATGCAACTACTGAGAGAAAAAAATTAAAAAACAAAAATTAATTATTAATATTAAGAGTTGTATTTATAAAATTAATATATAAAAAGCCGTAAACCTTTTTCTTCACTAGTCTAGTTACCTGTGCTATCTTTTATCATCTCTTATATCTTTAGGAAACAGATTTATATCTGCTTTAAAATTTTATCCCCTGAACTTTAAGAAATGCCGGTAAAAACAATTTGCAAACGTCATAGAATTTTCTGTAAATTAAGTTTTTCCAATATTCATCCCATTATATTGGATTTTATCAATAAAATATTACGTGACAAAGCGTCTTATAACATATGCAAATTGTGCCAAATTCATCTACCCAATAGCCAATCATTAATTACTATCCAGCGCTATCCATCATACTATTTTGCTGCGTGGCTACCTAATACGTCATATCACAAACAGAATTCCTACGTCCCCTGTTTTTTGAAAATGCAAATTAAATCAATAAAGCCGTATTATCAAAGTCAAGTATTAAAGCTCCTGAATCAAGAGATTTAAAAACTTTAGCACAGAATAATATCACAATTTTGTAGGCAGATAAGGACAACGCTAGACTTCTACTGAACACATCAGATTACATGGGTAAGATAGAAAATTTACTAAAATCTTCTATCATCATCTACAATCTTATCTAAAAACCCAACTACCAATCGAAACACATTATATCTCATCCAAACATTTTAAGCAATTTATAAAGAAAACGGTACTTTATGTCCTACACTACATTCACTCCCCCCAGCTACATCCTAGCTAAATAACTTGCCCAAATTCTTCAACTTCCTATAGAAAAAAGTCACTTATGTTTTTGAAGTAAATGCCTCAACGTATGCCTTTACAAATACTTTCGATACATCCCAAATCTCTGCTACCATCTAATTTTGCTGACGTGACACTTTCTCAACAAAAAGAGACTCCTTTGCTATCGGAAAGACACTGGAGTCCGATAGGTAGGCGACCTATCACCAGATGGAAGAGTGTCTGGTCATTCATGCATTGAAACTTCATACCATTCTGCATTACTGCCTCCAAGCCAGAAAAGATCGTTCACATTGGTTGTACTGCGAGATGCTCAATAAGTTTGAAAATGGTATATCTCGTTCTGCCAACAACATCGTCATAGGTGAGGAAAGCTGGCTTTATTCATATAAAGAACAGGTTTTTAACAATGAAGACAACTAATAGCATGAGAAGACAAGAGTTGGTTCAATGACCGGTTTCGAAGAAAACAAAAGTGTTTGGAATGTGGCGGTAAAAGCTTTTAGATTATCAAAATTAAAAGTGTGCTGCTAAACTTTCCTAGTACTCTACGTACGTTTGGTGCCTTTTGCTACAGATAGACCTCATCCAAATTATGTACCAGATTTGTGGTCAGTTTACCTTAAATTTTTTATATGCCGTCTTTATATTATTGAATCTATGAACAGTAGTTTTTTAAATATAATAACTCAGGCTGAACTTGTGATCTCTGGCTTTCTTTTGGTCATCTTTGGACCATTTTCCGCGAACGTTTTTTTAGCTAATCTTCACTAGCTTGTTTAGTCGTTTCCTAAGATTTTGAAAATTTTAATTTACTTTGAACAGTAGGATTATAAAGCAAAATGTAATCCTTCAGTTCCATTTATTCTTTGTATATCCTTTTGTTTGCATAACGTTGGAGGCTAAAATAAAAGAAGAATTGTAAATGAAAACACAAGCACTAATAACTTGCTATGTCAAGATGTTGAAGTCTCAATTCATAAACCAAACTATTCCTATATGTATATATGAAAAAGGTGATGTGAAATACCTAATTTACTGCTTAAATGAATCTATGTATCAAAATATGAACTTTTGCACTCTACAACCTTATAGAGACTTAACTTATCACTACAACTTTTACAAAACTATCCAGCTTTGATATTTGTTTTTTTTTTCAGAATTGTCTAGCAATTCTACTAAATGCGGAAAAATCTCTCATAGTCCTACCATTTTGTTACGCATAGTCTTTAAGCATAGTCTTTACCCAAAAATCAACTGTTGTTCTAAAGAAACTAAATGTCTCTCTTGAGTGCCAATTCTAGCTACTTTTTCCTTCTACCTGGAAAATATTAATGGTGAATATTTAAAAAAGGTCAGTTTTTGAACAGGTAAGAACGAAAGAGCATATAGTGGTGTACTTCCTTAATTTTTATATCTGTTATGATTTTATGGTTCCTTCAATTCGAGGAAATATGGCAAGTTTTCGATAGAACAATCTTGAGTTCGCCTTAATAGCAATTTTCAAGTCCTCTCTTCAGCTCCAGATTGTAGTGCACTTTCAAAATCGGTTACGAGCATTACCTTCACAACTGTCTCTTAGGAATGTTATGTAAATTTTTTAACGAACCTACGATGGGATTTATTTTACTAAATTAAATTAAAACGGCAAATAGACACATGATGTTCTCCGCCCAAATGTGCTCAAGAAATAACTCGGAAGGTGTTCAAATTATTTATCATACAAGGCTATTATAAAAATTATTATTATTTTCTCCGTACGTGAAAATACAAAACCTCAAAATGCCCCATCTGTAAGCACCAACAATTTAGTGGGCTATAATTTCGGGGTTTCCTTGCACCTCTCTGGCCATTTATACTTAACGCAGGCAAATTGCTTTCTGTGGTTGAAAGGTAGAAGAAAAGGGTTAAACACATACAATTTCACGGTGCCCGCACTGCTACGGCAAGAATGCAAAGAAGGTGTCGTAAACGTAGACATGTACAACAATTTGCAAATATATCAAATAAGCGAATGCCAAGAATTTCTATTTAGGCATTGCTCGGTCAAGCAACTGCTCGCCGAGAGTACATTTCCAACCGAAAGGGCAAATATATTAAATCGACAACAGTTTTAAAGCAAGCTAAAACCGACTTTAGCTACACTAAAAACATGTGTTGAAACAGCGCCTTATTTTTAATTCTGACAAATTATTAATATATTTTTTTAATTACCTAGATTTCTATTTCATTAAATAAATCTCTCATATTTTGATTAAAACAGTTTGTCATTATTTATTTAAAACTGTTGTGACCTCATAAAATTTTTTAATTGGTCGACGAAAAAATTTGTCGTTTTTAATTAATTTTCTTCTGACCTCTAGAAATATAATAATTGCAAATCTTTAAAGAAGTTTGACTTTAACTATATTTCATATTTCAATAGAGCATGACGGCATCGCTTCACGATAAATAATTGCAGATAAATTGTATGTAAGCTTGATAGTTTTTTAGTGAGTTTTTGTGTTCTTAAAGAGTGTGATTAATATACCTTCACTTATAACTAATTATCAAATAGCCATCCTTTGGTTTCTAATACATACTTTAAACCTAGTGAAATTGCTAGTATTCCATCGGGTGCCTCTCAACGTAACGGATAGAAGAATCGGAAAATAAAACACCCAGGGCGGACTAAAACTGGCACACCAGCTTTTGATTTCCATGTTAGGCACGACTGAATAGAGAAACCGTGTTTCCTTAAGGCGGATGAATCGTTATAGGTGAAACTACTTGATCATTTTCCCATACGAACATATGGATATGGATATAAATAACGTTAGTTTAATGCAATCCGACTGGCAACCGGCGTCAATTTGGTGTAAAGGTAGGTAACCAAGCAACACATGCGAAATGGAAGACCGATGCACCTACAGCTTAGGAAAAAAAAACATCTATAACCACATGGAATGTGTGAGGCTTTTTAGAGAAAAGCTAAGGTCATTTTTTTTAATAGCAATTTTTGTGCCTGTAATTAAAACTAACCATTAATTTTACTCTAATAAATCTTAAACTATATACTTAACGACTAGAGTCTATCCAATGATGTCTTCTAGGTTTCTTCTAAATTATTTACACTTCACTCGCGCACTGTGCTCTGTTTTTGTACACAACACATTACACAAGATCAGCAGGTTTTCTCTTCTTCAATCTTCGGACTTGGTGTTGGTTGTCCAGCAGCTGAAGAGCCTCTACGTTGACATGTAGGTGAAGCATGGCTTCATGCTTTCTAGCAAACCTTTTAATCTCTTCCTTGACGGTTGGAATCCGGAGATCTCTGTGGATATCTGAGTTGCGTATATACCAGGGAGCGTCTACTCCGTTACGCAACACTTTATTCTAAAATGTTTGTATGCTCTTTATGTTGGAGTCACTAGCGCAGCCCCAAAGCTGAATACCATATAACCACACTGGTTTTAGAATCTGGTTGTAGATTAGTACTTTGTTGGAGATTGAAAGTTTTGAGTTTCTTCCTATCAACAAATAATGCTGTTTGTATTTTAAGTTTAGTTCAGTTCTTTTCTTCTTTACATGCTCCTTCCATCTAAGTTTGACGTCCAGATTCATTCCGAGGTATTTTGCAGTAGTCGAATATGGTATAATTGTTCCATTAATATCTAGCAGATGTGGGTCGGCTATTTTCTTGTTAGTGTAGTTTACCTGTACAGATTTAAGCTCGTTAAGTTTGATCCTCCATTGCCTGGTCCAATCAACTATCGCATTGCTTGCTGTCTGGAGCTTACTAACTGATCTTTCCTGGTCTTGATCCACTGCGAGAAGAGCAGTGTCATCAGCAAATGTAGCAATGACTGCTTCTTCTAACACTGGCAAGTCTCTGGTATACAGTAGGTATAGAATGGGCCCAAGCACACTGCCTTGTGGCACCCCTGCTTTGATCTCCTTTAGGTCAGAGTATACGTCCTCTTGTTTGATTCTGAATAGTCTCTCTGATATGTACGATGCTAATATGTCAGCATGTTGTTTTGGTAACATTTTGTTTAATTTGTGTATTAGTCCTTCGTGCCATACCTTATCGAAGGCTTGTGCCACATCTAAGAAGATTGCCGAACAGACTTGCTTTTCTTCTAGCGCACGTTCAATGACGTCAGTTATTCTATGTACTTGGTCTATTGTAGAGTGCTTTTGCCTGAATCCAAATTGGTAATCTGGGATTAGGTTATTATTTTCTATTATTGGCCTCAACCTCTTGAGCAGTAGCTTCTCAAAGAGTTTTGAGACTACGGGCAGGAGGGAGATTGGTCTATATGATTTGACATCATTAGGTTGCTTTCCTGGTTTTGGTAACATAATTACTTCTGCAACTTTCCAGCATGCAGGCACGCGTTTTAATCTAAAAGCTGCGTTGAATAGGTAGGTCAAAATAACTATACCCTTTCTGGGCAGGTGCTTTAAAATTTCTCCAGTTATCAGGTCGTAACTTGGAGCTTTCTTTGGGTTCAGGTTAGTTTTTATCTCATCTGCTACTTCTTTTGGAGTAAGCGGTGTGATATTTTCAGTTCTTTGATTTTCAATATTAGCGATGTTTTGATGTACTTGCCCTGGATTAGGAGTAAATATTTCAGCCAAGTGTTCTGCAAATAACTCTGCTTTTTGCTTATTGTCTCTGGCCTATGGTCCATTATTGTTTCTAATCGGAGGAGTAGAGGTCGCAGGTCTTTAATGTTTTTGGTTGCCTTCCACAGCGAGTAGTCAATTTCTTCGTATGCTGTCAACTCTTGTAGATAGGTGCCTATAGATTCTTCTTTAAGTTTTTGGATTTCTCTTTTGAGTTGCTGAGTCTTGTTATTAAGTATGGTTTTATCTGCGGGATCCCTTGACTGTTGCCATCTTCTTCTAGCTCTTCGTTTTTCTTTGGCCAATTCTCTGATCTCAGCTGGATAATTTACACCTTTGGTTATATGTGTAATCTCTTTGGTGTTGTATGCCGTTGTTTGGATAAGGCTGTTGAATTTTTCAGCTTCTTCTTCTAGCTGGTCAGTTGTTCTCAGACTGATGTTCAGGTTGATGTTGTTCTGAAGGTCAATATGAAAGCTCTCCCAATCAGTAGTTTTGTTTGTGAGCGTAACTCTAATTGCTCTTTTTATGATATTTTCGCTTAGTGTTAGTATAATAGCCGAATGATCAGAATCCATATCTCTCTTCCACTTCTGTGTAGCTAGTGATGTAGAAGTCTAGTAAATCGGGGATTTTATCGGTATCAGTAGGCCAGTAGGTCGGTTTTCCTGTTGAGTAGTAGTTGCAATTCATCTCTTTAATTGCTTTGCGTAGTTCTCTTCCTTTCGTCGTAGTTAGTTAGGAGCCCCAATCTACATGTTTGGAGTTGAAGTCTCCACCAACAATGAATATTTCTCCTAAGTGTCTCAGAAGAGTAAGATAATCGTCTTTTTTGAGGTTATATCTTGGTAGGCAGTATATGGCGCCAATTTTTATTGTTTGTTTTGTTGATTTAATTCCAACCACTATTAATTGAATATCCACTTTTTGAAGATGGCGTTCTTCATAGTGATTGAGTACTTCTTTTATTATGATTGCACTACCACCCCTGGCTTGATTATCTGGATGGATGGTATGATATGTTTTGTATCCTCTTATTTTGAGGTATGATTGATTTGTCATGTTTCTGTGTCTCTGATGAGGCAGACATCATTGTGTGGGTATTTAGAAAGATTTCGAGGTCATGTTTTTTGTTTAGAATGCCACTGGCATTCCAGGTAGCAATACGTAGATCCTTTGGTTCACAGTTTATTTTGTCTTTGGTATAGCACCAGTGTTCCTGGCTTCTAATCTATCGAGTCTTGCGTTGACTCGATTTAATGTATTCATCATATTCTGCATAAGCTGCATCATAGATGGTTCAGTTGTCGATGTGTTTTTTTTGACACAATAAACCACACTATATACATCTATGGTACAAAAAAAAAACAAATACCAATATAGTAACGTTTATTGTAGATAAATGTCTGACAAAATATGTTGAAGGCTACGAATCGATTAGTAATTGACTCATCAGAATCACGATTTCCTACAAACCAGTGAATTCCCTGTCACCCTACTTCATATTTTCCTGAAAGGAAGTGGATACACTCAAACTGAAAACGTCATCAGCAGTTTACCATGAGGAGACATGTTGGTAGCAATAGGTGACTTTAACGCCAAACTAGGTAACATTAAAAACCGCGATCAGCTCCGAAACATTCTAGGAAAATACGGGCCTAATGTTATCTGATAATGGTATATCAATTACTAATACAAATTTTAAACACCATCCAAACGCCTCTCACTTGTACTTCACCGTCCAGAGAACATAAGAATCAAATTGATTTAATTTGAACGAATCAGATGGAAAACTCAATCACTAGTGTTAGAGCAGGAAATAATTTGTCATTCCAACTATAAATTATTAAAAAACATAAATAAAGTTAAAACTACACATAATAAAGAAACAAACATCTAAAGAAGAGAAATACAGACACTGACCTTCCAAACCTAAGAGAAGAAGTAAGGTGTACCACGGTGAAATAGATAACGAAAGTAGCAAAACAAAATTTTAAAAAAACAAAAAGATTAACTGGGTCACTTAATAGACAAACGAAAGAAACATATGATGTCGACAAGAGACACAAATATCGAAATCAATAAAAAAAAAATGTCAGTGACAGTGAAACGTTGCATGTCTCCTTTTTAGAAGTCTGGATATATCTCTAATTTGAAGAAGCCAGATTAAGCACTTCTAGGGTGAATGCTAATGATAAACCAACCATCTCCAATATACTGTGTCAGTTATTAAACACAAAATTACAGTGTCTTTAAAAAACTATGTGTATATATGTCCAGAAGCAGAAGTTTGGCATTGCAAAATAATGCGATTTTTTTTGTACAGTCACAATAATTTACAGAAACGTGAATAGGATAGTTTTTCATGACAAAATTTTGCAAAAAAGGTTGGGTGATTCTTTGTAATGCCTCAAAAATATCCAACATTCCACATGAATTGCAGCCATCTTCGCAGACAAAAAGTTTTTGAAATTGATATGAACACACATGAGGAGTTAGAAAATGGTGTTCCTCACAAAACTCTAAAACATTAGCATCGCCACAAGGATATCTGGTCCTGTGATGTTTTTCCAGCTGCTTTACCTTCTTTATTTCACCTAAGAGTTCTGTAATTTTTTGGGCAGCAATAAGATGCGCTTCAACACAACTGTATATATTTTATAAAGAAAAATTATATTAAGCTTTAGTTGTTTCAAAATTTTTAACATTGAGGTAGTTGAAGCTAGACACCCATAAAAAAATTGGTTTCCGGTCTATCTAAACCTAATTACCAATTTTTATTAAGGTAGGGTAAGTTTTATTTCCAGGTCTTAAAAATAACCAATTGATTTTTGTTCAAAAATAAAAGCTGCACTACATCTCATGGAAAATGGACACCTTATTAAAATTCTATTATATGGCAAAACATCTTGATGAATGGTTTACTTAACGCTTTCAAACATAAGGTATTGTTAAAAAGTTAAAGATGATATCGTTTTGCATGATGCCAAAGAAATTATATAACAGCGAGGCAATACCCACCTATGGTTCCAAGTACCACACCCCAAATAACTGAAAGCTAAACTAATTCAGAACAACTAGATATGATAATATGCCCTAAAGGCGGATGAGATTAAATTCAACGATGAAAGACTGTTGTAGTAGTTTTATTTGTCTTCTTTGTTTCCAAATTAAATATTCTAACACTTATTGTAATACGTTAAACTGTACTTTCTTTATGTAGAAACAACACTGTTGTTAAAATAAGCAATATAATTACATTGCTCAAATAACCTTTTAAGACATAGCGAGAAATACTAAGCTGTTAAAGATAGTCCCGCAAACCGCACAATATCGGAATTAGACGCCCTTATTAAAATAACCTTTAGTTAGTTGTGGCAATAGTTTCTCTATTTAATTAAACTGAATTCTATTCAGTGCTACTCCACAGATACGAGCGGGACAACGAGCGCTATCAGTTCCTCGTGTTTGCTAACGGATTCAACTGTAATTGGATTAATATATTAATATTGTATGCACGCGTGCAGAGACCTTCTACATGCTTGTGTGTGTTACCCATTGCATTGTGAAAACGTCTGAGCTGCGGACCTTTGTGTAGTAGAACGGTGTATGCAAATTCAAATGTGCGTATTTATCTAAAAAAATTTACAGTAAGGGGTGAAAATAAAATGATTATTTTTATTACAAAATGCAATGTTTATTAAAATTAGCCCCTCACAACTGCTCTAGCAATTACAACATTAAATTTTTTGATGAAATGATTATGCCAAAATGCGTCTAAAAAGTTCTTCTCGGTAGATCTTGATCACTTTCTAACTTTCATTTAAAAAATTAAAAATTGATTATACAGAGTCCGGCAGAGAGGTGCTACATTTTTGAGACGGTTGTAACATTGAAGTTAGGGGAACTGGCACATACGCAATGGTTGATATATACTAGTTTTCAGTTGCAATTTCAGTAGACATGAAGACGTGGACGATTGAACAACGTGTCTTTGTTGCAATCGGTCACTTGGTGGGGCAGAAACAGCGAAGATTTCGAACTCACTTCAATGCTGGTCGACGCAGCGCCGTACTATCTTGTACAACAATACTGAATGGTTTAACAACTTCAGAACGAAAGGAACTGTGGAACTTGGAACATCTCCAGGATGTGATCAGACTGTTAGAACACCAGAAAACATCGAAAGAGTTCGACAGTCTGTGGAGACCAGTCTTCGCCGTTCAGCGGTATGATACGCTCGCGCTTTGCGCATGGCAGAGACATCAATTCCCAGAATTTTGTACTATGACCTCCACTTTCAACCTTATAAAATCATGATGGTTCAAGAGCTGAAGGAACCATGTATTATCTAAGTGGGATTACCTTAGAAAATGGCTCATTTACACTTAACGGGTGCTGTAAACAAACAAAATTGCCGGTACTGGTGGAAAAATAATCTACGGAAAGTTCATCAAAAGTCCTTACATAGTGAGAAAGTGATTATGTGCTGCGGAATAACCTGATGTGGAATTATTGGACCATACTTTTTCCTAGAAAATGGACGCGCTGTGAAGATCAACTGGCAGCATTGACTTACGATGTTGCGAGAATTGTTTATGTCTGAATTGAGAAAACACCGGATTGCCCTCAGTAGGATTTAGTGTCGACAGAATGAGGCTACTTGCCATACCTGACGAGATTCCATGGCTTTTTTTAAGGGAACATTTTCCAGAGCGCCTCATTTCATTGCGCGGGGATGTGGAGTCGCCCTCTCAATCACTGAATCTTTCACCGTGTGATTCTTTCTTATGAGACACCTAAAACCCCAGGTTTCTAGTTCACATTTTCAACGATGGTGAGATAAAAAATTCAACAGGAGCAGAAATATATTTGAAGCATTTGCCAAAAATGGTAAAGCTCAAATTTGTTCTTCAACATTTGGCGAATAGCGAGAAAGATGAAGCGAATGGCTGGTATGATCTCGAGGTGATTTACCAATGTCAAATATGTATATGCCATTAAATCTTGAGAAACCCGTTCAACCCTTTTCATCAGCTCTGCCAGCAAAACTTATCACTAACGTTTACATTGTGTGTTGTAATAGACTGTGAAGGAAAAATGAAAGACGAAAATCTGTCGCCTTAAAATCAAAACTCTTCAGCTAAGGGAGGTTTGAGTGCTAAGTCAACACCCTACCTCTTCAAAACAAATTTAATGTTAACAATTCCAGCATTCAGCCTCGAAAATAGAATGTAGGTATGTAAATTAAGACTCGCTTACCAGTGAAATTGATTATGATAATTGGAACATGGAGCATTCATAGAATATTAGATAAAATGACAGGAATAATATCTGCAATTAAAAAATAAAAACTGGATATTGCCTGAAACCAAACTCAAATGATGTAGTGAAGTTCTAAAGAAACATAAAAGGACTAGCTATGGAATAGATTTTTTACCAAGCGAAGATCTTAAAAGGTTTATACAAAACTATGAATTTCTATCTGACAGAATATTAACTATCGCATACAAAATATATGGTTACGAAACGATGATAGTGGGTATATATAAGCCTATAGATATATTCAAGTATAATTATAAGTACAAAAAGATACTAAGTTTTAATATTGGTAGATGACTGAAATGTGAGAATACGAAAGCAAGATAGTGAAATAGTCAGCAAAATTTGGCGCAGAACCACAATGACGAAAGACATAGAGCTATGTAGGCAGTATAGTTTAAAACTTATTAATACTTGGCGGGGTTAATACGTGCGGGGTTGCTAGATCCCCCATCGGGCGCCTCCCCAGGTGGCGGATAGGGGAATGCCTTCCAGATATGGATGGTACCGGAGAAATAAAATATCCGGGGCGGACCAAAACTGGCATGACGTAGGGCAGCAGTTACGACATCACTGTGTTGTGACCACTGAAGAATGACTTCCTTAAAGGCCCAACAACAGAGACTTCTAGGCGACAATCACTTCAGATTAATCGGCTAGAAGACTGCGATGGGGAAGGCAACGGGAAACCACCCCATTATGTTTTCCCTAGTACAACTAACATGGCACAGACTCAAGATAATAGATTCGTTACTGATCATGGAGATCGGACTCAAGATCCGGCAGGAGAGGACATCCTTCAAAAGTAGGGCCTCTCAGGTCGTCAGCACGCGAAATCCCTACATTTTCAATAAAACAGACCTGTCTTGAATACCTACAGACGAACTACTAAGATAGGTACATGGAATGTGAAAACCATGTACGAAGCTGGTAAAATACATAATACCATCAAGGAAATGACAAGGCTATCCGTAGATATTCTGGGGATCAGTGAGATGCGATGGACTGAATCAGGACAATGCTTAATAAACGAACACAATATTTACTACTCAGGAAACACTAACGGTGAACATATACATGGAGTTGGCATTATCCTTAACAAAAAATTAGCAGATATGTTACAAACTTTGTCCCAATCTCTGAGAGAATACTTCTAATTCAGATTAACACCTTCCCCATCAAAACCAATATAATCCAAATATACGCACCAACGGCTGACAAATCCGACGATATAATTGAAACATTTTATGATGATCTGAATAACGTCATGAAGAAAGTAAAAAGAATGAACTGACATTAGTAATGGGCGACTTCAATGCCAAGATAGGCCAAGGAAGCTGTGGTGAAATCATAGGACCGTTTGGACTGGGAGAACGTAATGAACGAGGAAATCGATTAAGTATTTTGCAACAGAACAACAACTAGTCATCACCAACACGTTCTTCAAGCTACCACCAAGACGCCTATACACTTGGAGGTCCCCAAGATAACCCAGAACACGTCGTCAGAAATCAGATCGACTATATCTTGATCAATAAAAGATACAGAAATGCAATAACAGCAGTAAAGACATATCCAAGTGCGGATGCCAAATCTGACCATAACCCTCTTGTCGGCACGATAACACTCAAATTGAAGAAAGTTAAACAACAACAAGCGAAAAATACGATTTGAGGAAACTGAAGCATAAAGATATAAAACAAGAAATACAGCAACATATTAAAAGAAAAATCAAAGAAACAGATATAGCAGCCGACACAAAAGAGAAAATCCAGAAGCTTAAAGAGACAAATCAAGAAATTCTTGACACATATTTACGCCCAATAAGAGCGAAAAGAAGATTTGGATGACAGACGACATATTGAATATGATGGAGGAAAGACGGAAAAATAAGAACAAAGACAATACCAGATACACACAAATCGACAAAGAAATAAAGAAAAGATTAGAGACGCCAAAAACGCTTGATGGAGGAAAAGTGCAAAAGATTGAATCACTAGATGGTAAACATGACTCTTTCAATCTGCACAAAAAGTGAAAGAAGCAGCAGGATTACAACGACCAAAGAAACCGGATGCTTACAAGATAATGAGGGCAATACAATATTAGATGTAAATGAAATAAAAACAGTTTGGAAAAACTATGTCGAGAAGACCTTCGAAGATAAGAGAAACAACGATACACTAAAACAGGGGACTCCATAGGTAACACAGGACCGGAAATTACTCAAGAAGAAGTGATAGCCGCAATAAAAGGAATAAAGGACGGAAAGGCGACGGGCCAGACAACTTCCACGCATAAATTCTAAAAACATGGAGAACGATGAAATTAAATGGCTCACGGCCATGTTTAATAACATATACGAAACAGGAGTAATCCCACTTGAATGGCTTAAATCCACATTTATAACCCTACCGAAAAAACCGAATGCGAAAAATGTGAAGACTATAGAATTATTAGTCTAATGAGCCACCTTCTTAAAATAATGCTAAAAATAATACATAGGAGGACATACAAAAAATGCGAAGCGCAACTAACTCGCACACAATTTGGCTTTCGAGACTCATTAGGTACAAGAGACGCTCTTTTCGCCATTCAAGTCCTCATACAAAGATGCAGAGACGTGAACTGTGACGTGTATATGTGTTTTGTAGACTATCAAAAGGCTTTCGATCGGGTCAAACACGACGAGTTAATATCAATCTTAAAAACAATTGGTCTAGATGATAAAGATCTACGTATCATTAACAACATTTACTATAACCAATCAGCAACTATCAAGATAGATAACCAAATGACTGAGGAGATCAAAATAGAAAGAGGTGTGAGACAAGGCTGTGTGCTATCTCCGCTACTCTTTAACATCTACTCCGAACACATCATGAAAACAGCCTTAGAAGATATTGACGAGGGAATACTCATCAACGGAGAACGGCTGAACAACGTAAGATACGCAGACGATACAATTATACTGTCAGATAACCTAGAAGGCCTACAAGCCCTAATAACACGCGTAGCAGAATCAAGCCAAAAATATGGTCTAAACTTTAACATACAAAAAACTAAATACATGGTCATCAGCAAGAATCCAATACCACCGGGACGTCTAATAGTTAACCAACAACAGATAACACGAGTTGAGAAATACACATATCTAGGGACAAGTCTAAACGAACAATGGGATCACTCAACTGAAATAAAACAAAGAATTGAAAAAGCCAGGACAGCGTTCATTAAAATGAACACAATATTCAAGAGCCACGACCTCTTAATACCAATAAAAATTCGTTTACTGAGATGCTACGTATTCGCAGTGCTCCTGTACGCGGTGGAATCTTGGACGCTGACCGTGGCTACTACCAAGAAGTTAGAGGCGTTCGAAATGTGGTGTTATAGACGCATCCTGAAAATCTCATGGGTCGACCGGATTACAAATAGAGAAGTACTGCGTAGAATGCAGAAAGACTGTGAAATAATCATCACTGTCAAAAAACGTAAAATGGAATACCTGGGGCACATAATGCGCAACGAACATCGATATGGCCTACTGCAACTCATCTTGCAGGGGAAAGTGTACGGAAAGCGAGGCCCAGGACGTAGAAGAATATCATGGCTACAGAACCTAAGGAAATGGTTCTCTTTAACAACAACTCAACTTTTCCGTACAGCAGCCAATAAAGCTAGGATAGCCATGTTAATAGCCAACATCCGAAACGGATAGGCACTGCCAGAAGAAGATGCTCATAAAGACTTAACACAGTTTTACTTAGGAGAGACCACCAATGCAGTAAAAGTCAATCATCATTAAAAATAAAATCCAATTATCAAGTACATAACTCTAGAGTCAAAAGAGGAATCAGTTGTCGGACTGCCCGCCATTTGATAGTATAATTTATCCATTTTGAGTAGAACCAAACAAAGTAAATAATAACAGATTAATAACTAATCTTCCTAAGGTCAATAACAAAAATACAATTTGATTATGCTCCACCAATCGAGTATTCAAGACCTATATCAAATAGAAACAATATGAAAATATTAAACATAAAAACAAAGTAATCTTCTGGCTCATAAATAGTGTAAAACCGTTAATTATAGTAAAACAGAAAAATTTTAGTAAATAAAATAATCAAAATTACAAAATAAAAGATTATAATTGTAAGATAAGATTAGAGAAGACAACAATAAATTTTGAAAAAATAAATGTAATCAGATCATCAATACCTAGGTTAAAGTGTGGCAAACAATAAAAAATATAAAATTGGGTAACTGCGATAGGCTCCTGACATTAAATATCACTAAATGGAAAACTAATAAACGATGAATGCAAAATACAAGTGAAGAATTTTACGTCATAACTCTAGAAGAAGTAAGGACATCTGCGAAAGAAATGAAAAATGGAATATCTCCTGGTCCTCCAAATATATACGTGGAAATTTAATTGGAGTTACACTTTTACGACTTGCACATCTTTAAAGTGTGTCTTGGTAAATAAAAAATACCTAAAGAATAGAAAATACTTATCACGACATCACTCTTTAAGACTGATAGCAGAAAATAAACTAAGGTCTACAGTGGGCTAGACATAACCAGTGTTTTGAGTCGACAATAGGGAAAACTAATTCAAAAAAGATTATGAAGTGAAATAAGCCATTTTATTAGTAATGATCGAAGTGGATTTACACCAGGCTGTTCATGCTCAGACAATTTATTTTAGGACAATTAATAGATAAAAAGTAGAGCTCAAGATGTATATATTATATTACTTTTGTAGATTAATGGATTTTCTAGATACTTAAGGACGAGAGTACATTAAAACTAAATCAGGAAATTCGTTATAAAATTCAAAAAGCTAAAAAAGTTATAGAAGCCTTAAATAATATTTGGTGAAATATAAGTAGCATAAACCAAAAACACGAATTGGACAAACCATGGCTGAAACAGTTGCGACTTGTTAGTAAAATCTGGACGACGAAAGAAGAGAAAAAACACGGACTAACAGCAATAACAACGGACAGAAGTGCCAGAGCATTAAGGATACGAGTTCGAAATGAAAAAAAATAGGAATAGGACGACACCAAAGACAGAAACAATAGAAAAAATAGACAAGAAAAGTTTGAAGTGACACGTACTGCGAATGGAATATTCAAGATAGCCAAAGAAAACATTCAATTAAAAACCACCAGCAAGAAACAAGAAAGGTCGTTTCCGAAGGTCTTGGAATGAGGGAATAAGGCGAGGAGAGACTCGGGTGAAGAAATGGCTCACGATCACATGGTGTGGAGACTGGGATTAGGAATGCAACGACCAGCTGCCTAATTGTTATATTACATAATATGTAATTAATTTATCTATCTATATATATTGTTGGAATTTGCGTGGACTTAATTGATTGCTCCATGTAGCCTACAATAGTTTTTGTGATTAAGGTTGCAAAGAATATTAACAATTTGAAAAGAACATCGCCTGCTTCAAATGTAACTCATATTAAGGGATGGATGCACAGAAAATAGTTTTTAAGGTTATTTAATCATTTCATATTCCATATAAGACCAATAAAGAAATATGGCTATGACTCACATACCAAAAACTTAGAATGCATTAAGAAAGTTCGGGATAATAAAGTCATTTTTTAACTTTGAGCTTTTCATTCATTACTCCCTTAAACCAGCAATATTCAAAAAAAATTAAGACTTATCCAAAATGGTTATAAATGTTTACGGCAGAATCTACGTACTAACAGACCAATTATACAAGTAGAGAATTTTACCAAAAATAAATTTTTAAGTCAACTACATTTTTCAATATCTCAGTCCCAGTACAAGTTAAAATCATCCTTTGCACTAAATAAATCCTCAAACATTTACTAGTATCATACTTTTCACACCACCTGAAGATCTGATCAAAATTGCTATCAGTAACATTTGGATATTCCACATATTACATAGAAAAAGAATTGCTATGTCAATTAGTACGTCTAGAAAGAAAAAACTAAAATAAGTTGCAAAAGAGAAGACGAAAAAGAAATAGAAAATGCTATAGTAAAAAACATTAGTTTAAAGAGTGAAGATCAACATAAATAAGCGATCGCAGTTTCATTTATTGCCATTATAAATATGTTTTAAATCCACAATTTATGGCTAAATTAAAAGTGCAAAAAAAACCTATGTGATCCCATAAGGCATGTGATTACATGAAGATCGCAACTCAGCTTATTTGTGCAACATTGCTAGTAAGCTAATGTCTTAGTTGTGCTCTCATTAAAATTGTGCCTCAAGCTGGAGACAGAATAGTGTCCTTCAGTTTTTCAACATTTTTGTTTCTTTAACATTTTCGTTATCTTAAAAACCGCTAGAAAATTTTTAAATTTTGACGTTCAAATTCTAACTAACAGACTAGAATGACAAGACCTTATTACGATTGTTCAGATATTCAGACATTGTAGATTCGCACAACAACCACCTGATAAAATTGCATTGGCCTTCTAAAGTTTTTATAATCAAGAAGCTCTAACATCAAAAGAACAGGAATATTTCTAGGTATTAAGTAAATGAAATAATACGCAAAGCTTGGATATGTGCCACTATACCATCAAATACTATTTCAGTTTTCAAATCAACCACCAGAACACAATAGACGTATACAGAATTGATAGTCAATAGCACAATAATACGCCAAGAAAAGCAAATTAACAACCTAGAAAAATACAAATCAAACATTATTATATCAAAATTTTTTTAAAATCCTACTAATTCCATAAATATATATCTATGGTATTGTCTAAATGAAAAATCAGGGAATGTGTTAATTTCACCCAAAAAAGGGCAAGAGGTAAAATTACGACATAGCAAAAATATTAAAATGAAAGACGACGAAACCCTACAGAAAATGAAAAAGTATGAACAAAAATCTCAAGAAATAATGAGCAAAAACCTTAAATTGGAGTAAAACCGACAAGAGGCCCGACAAAAAATCAATCATACTATGAATACGAAATACGCGAAGAAAGAAAAAATGTTTAAAAAACTCCAGGTAATGTACGTAATTCTCCCTTGCTCTAAACATCCCTCTCATGAGTTGGGAACGGACGCCACAAGCAACTACAAATTATGGATGTTTTTTTTGTTATTCGTGTATTGTATGCAACATTAGTTAGATTGAATAAAAAGGTTATTCAATTTTTTTTAAATAAAATGTACGGTATATCTACAGTTTTAAAACATTAGGTAATTTTAAGATATCTTGGTATATGCATGTATTATCTGTTATCATTGTTATTTAAATTGTTTAATATTTAGGCGACGTTTTTTGTATAATTAACCGTATATTAGAACAACAAATCAAAACAGTTTAGTGATTTCAGAACAATACTAATCTAATATGCAGGTCGATTAACAGAGCACTGCGCGCCAGGAATTTTGATGTGAAGTCGGGGGCGATTTAATGAAATTACATTATGCAAATATTCTTAATGGACGGTACTCCGGAGTATTACTTAATCCGGTTTTTAAAGATTTAAATCTAAACCCCACTACAGTCAAAATACGTTGAAAAGTGAAAGAAATACATTTCTTCACCTGACTTACGAATTAGCGAACTTCAACGCAGCTTAATTAGAAAACAAACACGGCGCCCGTCACGCGGAAATCAATAAAGCGCGATTTGAATATGGAAATTGATTTGGAAACATCCCTCCTTCGCGATGTGAAGGGAGGCTATTTTATTGAATTGAATAAATATGCAAATGGAGGCAAATAAAAACAGCAACAGAGCCGCTTCATAAATATATCAAATTTAATAAAATATTCCATTATCGGCGTATCCTCCTCTTGGGGTCTCATGAATACGAAGTCAAGCAGCAAATTCAAAAAAGTAATTTCCCAGCTTAAAAGCTCCACGTATGATAGCGGAACACTTGCTAAATAGCATCGGATAAACCGAAATTTAGCGCGACCACGTGCCGTTTCTGCATAACTTTTGAGTAATTGAAAGTCGTATTAAAATAATCTGAAACTAAAAAATTTAATACAGGAACAACGCCGTCGTCGTCACCGCTCTCCATTCAAAGTTTTTGATACTTTATTTTATATCTTTTACCATCCTTGTTAGGGAAACAACCACCTTAACCTTTTACATTACCTGCTCTCGTGCTTAGTTGAAGTGATATTAAATCACGTTTGATTCTTCAACAACCCAAGCTCTTCTTATTTAGTACCAATTATATAAGTCTTTAAACATAATCAAATGCGCCAACAAATATACTAGGGTTAACACAGAAATAACACCTTTGAAAGAAGTGACCCTGATACTGCCCCTCACCATTCTAGGAATGAGGATGCGCAATATAGTTCCTCAACAAGAAAAATTAGCTTCTCTTCATACCAAAAGCATCTACAAGATAGATATAGATCAGAAAAGGTCAATACTAGATCCTATTCCGACCAGGTATTGGAGATGGTACACAGATTTGCTCACAAAACAAAGCAGCTACACCGGAAGTGGTCTGATAACAAGACTACGAACCCCACAAAAATACGAACAAAGAGAACTACCTGTACGAAACAAGAATTCAAAAAATATGGCAGAAGAACACTATAAGAGCTACCACTGTAGTTAAAAACAATATTAAGACGACACGCTATTGTAGAATGGTCGAAAAAAGCACGAAAGGGCGACAGCAGGACTGAGACTGCTAGATAACAACAAATATAAACACAGCAGAAAAGAGGTGTGCTATATCAAAGAAAGAATCATTAAGCCAACAGCACAGCATCTATAGTACATATGGTCCCGATGCAAATAATGCGGTGGGTGAAATAAAATCTTTCTACAAAAAACAACAGTTAGAAATTGATAAGATCCAAAAGAAAACGCAATATAAAAATACTTGTTCCAACAAGAGAGGTTAGAATCCAACCTTCGACTACATAATATCTAACGGGGCAATAGATTAGTCACAAGTGCTGGACGTCGGCAAACATTGGAACTGATCATAACTTAGGCCTTTGTACAGAGCCCAAACCTATGTATAAAATAAATATTGAGTAATTAACAGATAAAACACAAAGACTTATATTTAAATGGACTCTTACAAAGTGACCGAAGGCAATATAGAAGTGACCTGAAAAAGATACGACTAATATAAACATAAACTAAAATGCAACAGGACACATTAAACAAAACCTGTGGGAAATGCTAAGACGAAGACTTTTAGAGACTTATACAAGTAGAAAAGAATGACACATTCGAAGACTCGATCGCACAAAACACACAACCACAAAGGAGTAACAGTAAAAGAAGAAACTGTCAGGAACAGTAAGAAAGTTAAAAAACAGAAAATCCCCTGAACTAGGCGGTATACCAAATGAACTCAAATACGCAGGACCTGATCCATATAAAGAACTCACAAAACTTTTCCCACTTGTACTAGATAAAGAAAATATTCCAAACACATGGAAAAGTTGCATTACGATAGTTATTTTAAGAAGAGAAATACAGGGTTTTTTATTACCATAGTCGAAATTTTCAGCCAATTTTATGTTTGACGTTAGTTACAGGTAGGTCGATGTTTTGAGTTTTGTTTACACTTTAGCTTAGCACTGAATACGGCATCACCTAAAACCAGCTATTCAACCGATGAAAGGATCTTCATTCTGATCGCCTTTTTCGAGAGGGGCCAAAGTACTAGTGGAGCGCTAACTGCCTTCAAGGTCAAGTTTGAAAAGCACACAAAATACCATGATAAAATGTGCTCTATAATTAAATTACCTATTTTACCGTGTTATAACAGGTTGATTGGAAAGTTTGAGAAGACCCGAAGTGTACTGGATGACAATTTGTCAAGAACCAGTAACTGTGACTACTCTCGAGACCGTAGAACAAGCACGGGAGCTTTATGAACAAAAGCCCACAATTTTGGTCTCTAAAGCCGCAGCTAAACTCGTTGTGAGTGTGGACTCTATGCACACCATCCCCACCAAAAAATTGAATTTATTTCCGTATAAGATTCAATTGCAAACCCTTCTGACTAACCTCAATATTGTCAAAAGATTCACCTTTCCAAAAATATCATAAAAATGGTTCGAACGATAAAGCACGCCCATTTCACGGATGAGAATTATTTTCAATTAGATGACTATGTCAACAAACAAAATTACCGAAATTGGGGTAAACCGAAAACTCACATTTGATTGAAGTTTGTCGATTGCATCCAGAAAAATTTAGAGCATAGCGTGCAGTTTCCCACTATGGAATTATCCGTCCACTGTTTCTCACAAAATATGTGAATGAAGAAGTGTATCGCCCAGAAGTTCTCGAGAAATTCATTCCAATTATGAGAAACAAAAAGATAAATCAATCAATACTGATTTCAGCAAAATGGAGCCACTGTCCATCGGACTCAGGACATCTTTGACATTCCTATAGAAGCCTTTAGAAAGAAGATCATAAGTCTGGACGCCCCGCTAAGATGGAAGATGGTATCGAGTGGTCCCCAAATTACACCGATTTAAACCATTGATTTCTTCTTATGGGATTATCTTAAAGATAGGATTTACCAGAACAAATTCCAGTACATCGACGAACTCAAGAATTGCATCACAAAAAAGGTTCTGGCCATTTCTGCAGACATCAGAGCAGCCGCATTTGAGTGTTTTGAGAGAAGGTTGAAGTGACCATCTCTAGTGAAGTCCATCATTTTGAAAACAATGCACTCAACTCCATTTATTCATCATCATAATAAAAAAATAATTGGTATTTATCTTGCGTAGTTTTTTTATAATGAATTTTATATTGTTTGTGTTACATAATGAAGGCCCTGTACGAAAAGCCTAGAAAACTACACGAAAATAACACTCCGATACAACTGCGAAGCTTTCGCAAGTGTATTAAAGAAATAGTAGTCAACAGAATAGAATTATACGAAGAACTACCAAGCCTCAGAAGCGGCAGATCTATCGCTTTATACGTTAACTCCCAGAAAAAACTATTGAATACAATAAACCTGCACACGACAAACAAATATTTTCGAGTTGTAATGTACGTTGAGACTTCTCTTTCCTAGAATAAGAAAGACGAGTTTATTCTTGCAGCACATACTTGAATATGTTGGGTGAATGCTTATATATTGTGACACATCACAGTATTCTGCATTTATGTGAAATATTGGTTATATCACGGGTTATTTTGTTTCTTATATATTCCAACCCTCAATAAAATAAAAAAGCCATGACAACCTTCCATTTTGAACTCCACTCTGCCCAAAAGCAGGCTTTTCTGTCATATGTTTGGTTAAAACAACAAAATCTATACCGGTGGTGCATAAGACTAGAAGCTTCACTTCTTTTAAAGTGGAACAAAAAGAAACTGATCTTACTTTTACTGGTCAATTCTAAAACTACAAAAGCAACACTTAAAATACCAAATCATCTAAATTCTAACTGTTATCGTCTTAGCTATTGTTATAATAAAATTATTCATATTATTTCAGAGCAGCTTGATCGCTTTTGTGTTGTTTATCACAGATAAAGATATATTATAATTACTATTACATAATCATGCTTACCTGTAAGTTTTAATATCTTTACATACTCTTTAAGTTTTTATGTAATCACATGGTAAAGAAAACTTTTAAAATATGATGCAAATGATGGTAATGACAAGTTCAAGAATATTGAGACAAATACCTACACCTGCAGCTAGCAGGACAACTTCTGGATGTTACTTCCTCTTGAACTATGCCATTTTGGTCAAAAACGGTGGTGTGTATTGATTAGTGTTAAGTAGAAGTACCATCAGGTGGTGTCGGAAAACTTAGCCTAGAAGACATTCTGAAGTCAGGATACACATCTTTGCTTACCACAGAGAATAACATCGCTGCCATCAGGAAAATACTTAAGTCCTGCCAACATATAACATATCACCCTATAGAAGAATGTTTAGACATTTCTGTACCAACATTTCCTACTATTTTGCAAGATTACCTTCAAGTGAGAAAAGTCTGTCCCCTCTGGGCATCTATGACAAAAGGTGACTAAACTTGGCTTACGTGAATAGCATGACATGGCGTATGTATCCTAGACTCCTGAGGAAACGTTGAGAGTTTGATTATTTGTTCGAGAACTAGTTCAGAAAGATGTAGAAATGATTGGAGTATTGTAAAAAACATTTTTAAAGATTTTGAACATAGAAGTTATACTGCAAAATTTTCTTAGTATTCTATAGAGTGACAGCTATTTTAATTTCCGATGTTCTACCAAATAAAATGCTTCGTATAGAACGAACCCAAAAATGCTTCTAAAACTCTAAAACATGATCAAAAGCTCTGTAAGCTCTTGCGAGAATGTGTACCAAAATCAACCAAGACACTGGAAAATTTAGAGTACACAAAAAAGACTAAAAAATTGGGTAGTCAAATGAATCCTTCTACACCTTTAATTAGTGAAAGTGCTTTCTAACAAAATTGCTGAATTTACCATAAATAACCGTTGAAAATCAAGTCTGTTTGGTTCAACTACTAAGCTCCCTTAAGAGTCCTTTAAATGTAAGAAAAAGAATCATCGGTGCGAAAAACGTATAAGGCAGCTCAGTATTGAAAATATCGATTGCTAACCATGGTGTGACACAACAATAAAGTTTCTGAATTTTGCGATACCTCTAGATTAATTGTTTATTACGATTATAATTAAAAATTATTTGGTGATCATTAATTTACTAATCATCTCAATTAACTAAGCTTTTCAGTTATTGCCACTACTCAAAACTACAGGTGTTTAAAAAAAATTCCTCGTCTGTAAGAGTTTGTAGGCTTTCTAACGAGAGTTAACGAAAGTTCAAACAAGTAGCTAGGGTGAGTATAGCTCAAGAAACTTTTCCCTTCGTAAAACTTTTTTAATTTGGAAAAGTCACTTTCGGTTATTATGTCTGACACAACTTTCATATCGTTTTTATTCGACGCAGAGTTATTACTGGTCTATTGTCCTTCCTTATTACGTCTTCCGTAACCGTATAATCCCTGCCTATTTCTTTTCTATGTTAAAAGCTTGAATTACTACTAATTGTATGGTTTTTCGTTAGATTCATCTTTATGCACATAATTTTCGATGAAAAACTATGTCTTGTAAAATCAATTGCTGTTACGTTTTCCTTTATTTTAGCTCCAATGTTGTTCAATGTCTTTTAGGATTTTAAGTAAGCACAGAATTGTATTGCCTTTCTACTTTTTGTTATTTAAAGTTTCGTAAGCTGTGCGACATAATTTTTTTTATTATAACCCTTTCCACTATAAAATAAATCTATATATTTATTTTTAAATTTCATTTAAGTCGGAACCTTTCTGTGTACGAAATGGAAGAATAAAATTCAAGGAAAGAAACTGCCATTTACTTTTCGATGTATGTAATCTTTTGCTTCATTCATGTCAGTGTCTACGTAGTGTTTAAAAACTTCAGCTTAAAATTTGTCAGTACGCTCGAATTAACTTCTCGAAATAAGATTTTGACTATAAAGACGTAAAAATACCTTCTAATTGAGTTGTCCTTCAACGCAGTGCAGATTTTGATTCTTCTGCGTACTCCTCTCTGAATGTTGACTTCTTCGCTATCTTCTCCTTCAGTTCTATTTTTTGCACTTTGACCCATTATAAATTTACAATAAAGTTTAAGTCATTATTGTTTAATCCAACTCTTCGTAGAACTTCAACAAACTTAACGTGTTTAACTTCCTCGAACCCTTTTTGATAGTCTATGAAGCATACATGTTGTCTCTGTTCATGTTTCGACACCTCTGAAATAGAACTTGTACACAAAAAAGTGCTCATCTGGTTACCAATGCAATCCTAAATCCAACTTGTGTTCGTGCGATATGTTCTTCGCAGCGTTTGTGTATACACTGGTGAATAATGACTGATCAGTCGATAGTCTGAACATTTTCCTTCTTAGGAAGGATTATAAATGTTGATCTTAGCCATGATTGAGGAATCTCGTAAATATGGTTGTAAATTTTTGTCAACCATTGCATTCCGGTTCATCAAACAGTTTTAGAAATTCAAAGTGGAAGTTATCCGGACTAGGTGCCTTTCTATCTTTCATTTACCTGATAGCTTTTTGAACGTCATCCACAGTTAATGCTAAGCTTGTGCGATTTTCCAATTTCTGTACATTTATTTTTCTGTTGTCACTGAAGAGCAGAGTGATATAATTTTTCCATGTGTCAACCTTCTTTTTTTTACCAAGTATTATATTATCGTTGTTATCTGTTGGATTTCCTATAAGTTGAGGCTTATATATTCCAGCAGCTTCCTTTACTTTTTTATGCATGTTGAAGTAGTCCTGTTGTATTTCGAGAACTTCTATTTCCTGACATTTCTCTTGTAACATGTCTTGTTTAGCTTTTCTAATCTTTTGCCTTATTTGTCTTGATATATCTATATGTTTGTTATAGTCTATGTTTTTTATCGGTTTTCCCATTAAGTCAAGAATCTATGGTTTGTTTTTTCTTTTCGATGCTATGAGGCGATTCTTACTAATTTTTGTTATAGCTTGTCGCATTTTATCTAGCTGGACTTCGACATTAAACTCATCTTGATTAATTTTTTGTATGTTGATGTAAGTGTTTATTTGATCTTTTGTTTGTTTTTTGAGTTTTGTAGATCCCATCTTTCCCCTCAGTTTTTCTTTTTGTTTTCTTCAATTTCATTTTAAACTTCCCAACTATGATCAATTTGCATATCTGCACCTGAGTGTGTATTCACTGATAAACAGCTAGTTCAGAACTTTTGTTGATCAGGATAAAGTTTATCTGGTTTCGTACGATATTACCTAATTGGTCTCTTGGAGTCATGTGTATAATCTTCGAGGTGAGAGTTTGAAGGGTGTGTTCGTTGTAATGAATTAATTTTCTAAACAAAAGTCGTATAGTCGGTCTCCTCGTCCATTTATTTCACCAAGTCCAAAAGAACCAACTAGATCGCCACATTTCCTTTTTCCTATACTGCCGTTAAAATCGCCAATAATCATGATGATATCAAATGTAAAGTTGGTTCAAAACGCTTGATAATGAATTATAAAACTTTCAACTTCTCACTTCTTTCAGATGTTGGTACATAGACTTGAGTGATATTTAGTTTTATTGGTGTAGTCTCTAGTTGAATTATAGTTATTCTTTGAGATATTTCTACGAAATTTGTCACGTTTAGCGATCTTTTTGTTGACAATAACTCCGACACTGTATTTATATTGTCCAGTATCACCACTTGAAGAGTAAGCATCATGTTCTTCTGATTGCAACTTTCCACGTCCAGGTCATCTCATTTCACTAATACCTATGATGTCTATACCTATTTGGTCCATTTCTTGTAAAGTATTGCGTAGTTTAACGGTACGGTACATTGTGCAAACATTCCATATACATATTTTAATGGCTAGCCCGGGGATTCTTAGCACCATTTAAGGTCTGCCAGGGACTAAAACCCTTACCTTGATTATTTCGAGCCATGATAATTGTACTAGGGTACACATAAATAATGCAGTAATTTCTCGTTGAGTTCTGCATCGCGGAATAATATCCGATTTTATTGGATTCCAGTGTCGCCTATTATTGCCTGTACTATTGCTGTACCAATCCCTTCGATCTCCACCAATAGCCAGTAATGAGAAAACCGCTGCCCATTCTCATATTTTACCATATCTGGATACCCTCAACCTAGTTTACCTTGCGGGACGACGTGGTTACCGGGATGAGGCCGCAGTTTGTAAATGCTGCTTTTAGAAGCCATAGGCGAAAGTTGTGTATTCATTGAGAACCAATCTATCAAATCGACCTTGTAAGAGGTGCGTCCGATCCAATATAGAGATACTCTAGCCGACATACCTACACGCTTGCTGTTCTAGCAGAAAAATCCTAGGAGATTTCCAAATTTTAAAGAACTAGAAGGTGATCGAAATTGACCTTTATGATGTACAATCTGGAACAATCCAAATTTTATGCTATCAGTGTAAAATCAGTGCAGCAGTTACGTATGAAATATGATATTGGCCAAATCCTCCACGACTCCATTCCTCTATTTCAGCAATTACACGTTTCATGTTCTCTTTCAGACATGGAACTGTAGCAGGATTGTTAGCATAAATCCTTCCCAGAGGAAAATTCTAATGGCGTAATACAAGACCGACATAGTCATCGATATCACCCATCTGAGATAGGAACTTTGGTTTGAAGTGAAGTGAGTATTTTATGTGTTGTATGACATATAGTTCCATCTTGTTGAAACCACATATCATTCAAGGTAAAATCGTTGGTTTCGTCGAAGAAAATGTTTAAACAACTTTGAGAGCTTCGCTCTTAAAATAGTACGGGCCCGTGATTCCTTCAGCCCACAATGGATACCAAATAGTGCATTTTTGTGGACGCATTAGTTTTTTATAAATAGCACCTGAATTTTTACTACACCAGATGTCACAATTTTGACTATTCACAAAGGAATTTAAAGAAAAATGAGTTTCATCGCTCAGTAGGAGTTTTTTTTCAAATATTAGAATTAACTGATGTGTTCTCTAAAACCAAGTTCACAAATGTATGGCTTCCTGGTGGTCAATTTCTTGAAGTTTTTGAATTACTTGAATTTTATATGCCGGTAGTCCAGATTCTTTCTTAAAATGCGTTGCGTAGTGCCGCATGAAAGGTTCGGTTGCTGTGAATGTCGACGAATTGACCATACCATTTGTCTTAAACTTTTGCACTAAATCAAGCATTGCACGCTCACGTGGCACCTTATTGTTTCCAAGTACTAGCTGAAGATTCCTTCACCTGTTTTCATGATGAACTTGAATGCTGCATAGCAGACGGCGTGCTCTATGTTTAGATACCAAATGCACCAATATAAACTTTCAAAGCTCACAGAAGGCGCCCAATTCAAATCCTAAAGTTCAATTTGGATTATCTTATAGTTCTGACAGTATCTCCCATCAAAATTTTCAGCATTATAAGATTTTCGCTATAACTTTATGACTAAGTTATGTGTTACTGAAATGAATTAGTTCACATACTTCAATCAATGTTAATTCAATGGTTTTAACAACATAAATCGCAACAAGTATGGATGTAAGTACAGTAAATACTGTACGAACCTTGTAACTTTGAAGGGAGGAACCTCTTGAGGGCACCTTTAAAAAGAAATTCTGCTCCGCCTTTCGACAATAATTGTCCTGCATTTTTACGCAAATTCCCAATTTCCAATACGTCAAAGCGCCGCGCCGCGTCCGCGCACGTCGCAGGAACGCAATATTGCGGCAGCTGCCTTTCACTTCGAGCTCAATCTATTGTTTATTTCTTCTGGGACGCTTTCGCAAATGCCAGGAAATTAAAACATTATCTGCCCGTAGTTGCGCGACTCCTAATTCGCATTGATCTGCACGTAACGCAATGGAGCTAGATAATCCACCCCACAGAAATTTTTATGTGGCTTCCAACCATCCGCGACATGAAGCATGATCCCTGGGGGTGTTAAAATGTCGTTATCTTTTAAAGCGAGCGTCATTTTCTCGCAATCAACCAAAGGTGACGGCGTAGCTGCGCCACGCTTCCGCCTATTAAGCGAAAAACTGTCGTCCTGATAGCTCACCAGGAGGATATTTCGTAGCAACAATAAATAAATAAACAATTTGTCGATTTACATTAATTTAAAGCTGATAGTTCATATTATCGCATAACAGAAAGCATTTTAAATTCACCAAAAGAAAGCATATTTGGACAATGCAATTAAAAGAAAGCTTCAAAATGTAAAAATTGATAAGGCCCCTGTTCACTACCGGCAACTAAATATAACGTGCTCGTAAATAAGCCATAAAATATACATAAACATTGTTAAAGCCGATAGTAATCTGAAAACAAAACTCCAACCTTTTTGAGGCATATTTGCTTTTGAAAGATAAACTTTACAATGTATTTTTTCGCGGTTTATGTTTTAATATAAGAACCTAGAATTTATAGTTAATAAAAATTTTAGCACACGCTGAAGTCTCATATATGTATATAAACAGGAGCGTAATAAAGTTATAAGCCCCTGAAGCAGTTCTGGCCAACTTCACTAGTTACGATTATCCAGTGTATATGTCATTGGATTGTTATTTTAACTACCTTTAATTTCTTTTTTGTTATGTATATTTTCTTTATAAAACCTAAAATTCTTATCAGCGGAGTTTTAGGAATATTCTATAAATTATCAAGAACAAAATTTAAATATCCTCAATAGGGTTAGCTGTTGGAACTCCACGCATATCGATTCTCTGACAGCAAAGTTTAGGTCGTAAGAAATCATTGAGCATTGTGACCTCTTTCGCTCACTTCACACCCAATAGTCATGTTAGGACTATGAAGTGGAGGTTTGTAGATTTCCCATAGGTTTTCAACAGCTCAATGCCGATAATTATTGCTTGCTAACCGTTCCGTTTATGTAAAAATTAGTTCCATGATTTATTAGAGCCAAAGGATATTCTTAGAAGATTTTAAACATTATTTTAGCAAAAGTTAGTATTCGAGGTTAATTTCGTGCTTGAGGTTGTTAAACCACTAACTTGGTATAAAATGGGTCCAACAGACCTATCCCAGATTGAAAGGTTGCAAGTTGGCCCGAACGGAACGCCGTGGACTACGTTTTTTGTTTTATTAGAGGATGGACCCATCTTAATATCGTATTTACCAGGGAACACTTCTATAGAGATCTTTGAATCTGAACCACTGAATTGTTATAAGGTTATATAGCATTCTATTGCAAATAACACGACATCCTGTTATGAAGGTATAGTGTACAAGTAGAAAGAAGCCTCAGATCCCCACCATTTTCGAATACTATCCGTTCCGCTGCCGCACCTAATATTATCGTTTGAAGTATTGATAGTCTTTTAATTTTTGAAGCAATTCATGAATGATTCTGCTGATGGAATGGGAAATTAGAAACAGTATTTTTGATTTGCACACCTTAATTTCATAACTTTTTGCTTTATTATGTTTTCCAAATGCCGAAGAACTGTCGCCTTTCCGTAGGGACAAAGAATGTTTGTTTAGCCAATGTAGGTCTTTTCCAATTTCATCTATATTTTTCATAACTTCCTGGAATCCATGGCAATAACGGTTAAATCCAGTCATACTATGGTTAATGGTAAAAATTTATTTTGTATTTTGCTTGTCCAGTCTGTGGTTTGTTCTGTCAGTAATTCTTCTGATCGCAAATGTTGATGTCAGGGAAACGAGGTGGCCATGCCACATTTAAGAGAAAAATGACGTGCTGGGGGAATATACGACGAATTACCTTCATTGATGGAGTTGTTGTAGCCCAGTTTCAAAAAATCATTAAACATTGTGACATATCGCTTGGAATTTATTGTAACTATGTTACCCGCCATTAAAAGAAATAGGTTCGACAACACCTCTTCACTCACTTCATATCCAACTATCATTTTAAGACTATAAAGGATGATGATTTCCCAAAAAGCAAAAACTCTTTTACTTGGCCGAAAAAGTTATAGATTTTAAAATTTTGTTAATATCCTTCAATAATATAGGTCAATAATTTTTTTGAGTAGACTTTTTATGTTAGAGTTTAAGTTTTAATTTCCGTTTTTCGGTTTATACTGTTAAAAATTTTAGAGATCTGCTAACAAGAATTTGCAAAATAAATGAATGAATTGGAAGACTCTAATAGTAGAATTTAGCGTTTAAGCTACGCTTGGTATGCGTATCCTGCAGATACTGTAGCAGAAACTTCCCTTTGAAGAATTTGTAGTTATAAACCAATCCAGAAGAGGGACGAAATTGTTTTTTCTACTAAGAAATTGGAAAACGTATCTAACCTATGGGGCCAGATAACAAAAATACCGTCAACGCACCTTCTCCGACATATATGATTTAACAAGAAAGAAGAGAGGGATTTTATTTTAAAATCAGCCATAAAAAAGTTTATTATGATAGGTAAAAGTGGAAAACCCGTAGGATCACCGTTGATCTATAGGTAAATTTGTTTTGGAAGGTAAAATAGAGAATGGATAGGCAATGGTTGATTAATTTTAAGTGTAATCATCTAGATTGTGAGTAGATTTCAAGAATTGTAAAGCTTGAAGGAAGCGACCATTATGTCGTCTCTAACAGTTGGGCTGAAAAGTTCGTAGGCTAACATAGAAAAAAAAAATTTTTTGATAAAATTGGATTTTATTATTCAATATAATTGCCTTCGAGGGCGATACACCGATTATAGCGATCATACAATTTTTCTATACCATTTTTAAAATATATTTTGTCTTTAGCCTCAAAATAAGCTTCTGTTTCGGCAATTACCTCTTCATCGGCGCTAAATTTCTTTCCAGCGAGCATTCTCTTGAGGTCTGAGAACAGGAAAAGTCGCTGGTGGCCAGATCTGGAGAATACGGTGGATGCGGAAGCAATTCGTAGCCTAATTCATGCAATTTGCCATCATTTTCATTGACTTGTGGCACGTTGCATTGTCTTGATGAAACAGCACTTTTTCTTCTTCAAATGGGGCCGTTTTTCGTGATTTCGTCCTTCAAACGCTCCAACAACGCTTTGTAATAATCGCTATTGATGGTCTGGCCCTTTCAAGGTGATCAATAAATACTGATGCCATAAACCTTGCTAGCCGATTATTGCGTCTTTCCACTCTTTGATTCGGTTCATCGCGTGCAGTCCACTCGGCTGACTGTCGATTTGACTCTGGAGTGTAGTGATGAAGCCATGTTTCATCCGTTGTCACATATCAACGAAAAATTCGTTATTATTACCGTTGAATATCGCTGAACATTGTTCTGAATCAACGACACGTTGAAACTTTTGCTGGATTGTGAGCTCGCGCGGCACTCACTTTGCACACAGTTTTGCATGTCCAAATATTCATGCAAGATATGTCCAACACTGTATTTTGATATCTTCAGAGTCTCAGCTATCTCGCTTAACTTCAATTTACGGTCATTCATAATCATTTTGTAAACTTTTTATGTTTTCGTCCGTTACAGCCTCTTTCGGGCGTCCACTGCGTGCATCGTCATCAGTGCTCATCTCGCCTCGTTTAAACTTGGAAAACCACTTCTCAACGGTTGATTTTCCTGGTGCACAGTCTAAATAATGCTTATCAAGCTAAGCCTTGGTTTCAACGGTATTTTTTTGCCAAAAGCAGTGTTTTATTAATACTGAAATTCCTTTTATCCATTTTTAAAATTAACAATAGTTGCTTCACTCAAAATACGATATCTCCTAAACTAATAGTCCGACAGTTGTCAAATTTATACACGAGTCTTTTGAAGGTTAGGGTTAACTAAAAAGCACATGGATTTAATACTACTAGCGCCGCTTATGTGTCAGCCTACGAACTTTTCAGCCCAACTGTTATGTATGGGAAAAATTGAAAAACTTTTAAGAACCGGTCTGAGTTTCAAACGTATAACAAGGCTTGTTCTCTAGAGGTACGAAAGAACTTGGGTCAGCTATTTGGCTATGCAGAGGAACCAAAGATACTGACAGTAGATGGTACGGAAGTATTTTTTTTGTAAACTTCAGGAGGATCGTATAATTTTGGGATTCTTATAGATTTTTTAAGGTATGAGAAATCCATAGTTGTAGAAGGCAACAACTGTTTGCAGTTAAATATATTTATCTGTCCTACACTAGATATGGATGACTAGAAATTTTTCGAGAACCCTTTATTATGCACTAAAAATTTACTTTTTTGCATTTACTAGAAACAGCTATTTACAAATATTTTGCACCTCTCTAGTATTCTAATGGGTACAACTACGGAAGTCTAAATATACAGGAAAATGTAGAGATGGGTTTATTAATTTTAATTTTGCTACGATTTACTTACTCTGCCTTTAGTTTTTAACAAATTGTACAGTTGTTCATATGAAATAATATGTAAGTATATTATATGTTGTACGTCGTACACATGTTATAGGATAATATAAAAGCGTTGATCTTACGTTTTTTATGTAGTAGATATTGATTTCATAGCTATCTATACTTTATGGCGATCGTTCGGCAATTTTACTAAGGTACGTTCAAGGACCGGAGTGGCAGTTTTTATTTTATTATTGGCCCCTGACGTACACGAAATATTTTTACGCTGTAAAATATATATTGCAGATCCGTAACGGTTTATTACAACAATTCATATTGAATTATTTGAATGAATTCAATATGTGGTCTCCCACGGAGAAAGTTTCACGAGCAAATCAAGTTTATCTCCACTCTAAGTTAATAATTTTTATGGCTGGTCCCAGATTCTTAAATTAAAAAAAATTAGTTAATACTGCGTGTCCTTTAAAATAAAATTCAACATTTTTTCTGTATAAAAAATATTCGGGATTATTACATCACACCACTAGTAAAGGAGAAACTTTGTTTTGTCAGAGATATATTTACTATTATATAATAAGAAAATATATTTTTTTATAAAAACTGAAAATAAAAGACTATAGCAACGTAAATCAATTTGAAAATAGTAACATACATAGTAAAGTATAATGGTAATAATGGTAAGGCTTTAGGCCCCGCGTTGGACCATAGCCTGCAAACTGAAAGGTTAAGACCCTCATATGTTCGCTTTCTTTTGCCCGGTCGTCGCGCACCATCTCTGATGAGGGGCGAAGTGGCAAGCACCGCGTCTTAGACGACCGCCATTACTACCCCTTGTTCGAGCGAACGCAAGTACTCAATTGTTTTTAGTGACCGAGTTGGCCACCCGCCACTATTGAACCACCCTGGCGGTAATGTACGTAGTATAATACCCTATAGATCTTCTCTAGTTTAAATTTAAAAAATTGGAACAAAAAAACACTTAAAAAACTATTTGGTGAATTCTATTTTTTTATTTTTCAAATTTTAGTCCTGCATGAAATCTTCGAAATGAACTATATGATATATTTTGGTCTAATGATTTTAAGAAATAGCTGTCATCAAGTGGGGTAACAACTCGGTCCAAAGAAAATAGAAAAACTACGTAAGTCTATGAAAAATTAAGTAAATAACGCACTGAAAAGATATAGACTATTACAATATAAATGAATATTTGTTATATTGCATCCTTAATATATATAAAAAAGCTAGAGTTAGAGTAAAAGAGTATAAGTCATATTAGACAGTAAAATATAAAATACAATATTGAGATTCAAGAAACAAACTTCTCAAGAAGTTGGAAAGAATCCAAAATTTACTGAAACTGTAATTCAAAGTCAAATAACTTCTGCATCTAGAATGATTTAGTTACATAAAAGAGAAAATGTTTCTATATCTTTTGTACTGCAAGAAGTAACTATTCGAGACGAAATTGTGAAAAAAGTTGTCCTCTATATAAAAATTATTTAATATTGGAATTGGTTGTTTAACAATGACTTTCACACGTTAAACTACCTATAAAAAATAAAGAGTCACTTCTTGGTCGAATTGTGACCAAAGAACCGATGCTATAACGTGGAAATAAGGTTAAACGGCTTCCGTGGGTCTAAAACCATCGTTCCTAGACAAGTAAACAGTGGCAAAACGTATTATGAACCGACAAATCCAAATTCGAAATTTTCAGTCAGAAACGTAGAATCTTCGTGTCTGCATAAGACAGAAGATGATCCAGGACTGTATTGTTCCAACTGTCAACCACGAAGGTAGTGGGTCTTTTTTAGTGTGGGTATGCTTCTCTTTAAGTGGTGTGGGGGACTTAGTAAACGCCGTTGGCATTATGAGGAAAGAACAGTGTAAAAAAATTAAAAGAAAAACGCTACACCATCTGGATCGCATTAATCGGGAAGGGATTCGTAATGATGCAAGACAACGATCCTGAACATACTTCAAAGCTTTGTGAGCACTATCTATCAAACCAAGAAAAACAAAAACAATGCTCGCAATGGTGATATGGCCACCACAGGTTCCAGACCTAAACCTCATAGAGTTGCTATAGGATGAGTTGGACAGAATGGCAAGTACTACGTCCAAAAATCATCTTTAGAGTCTTCTTCAAGGTTCTTGAAAAAATTTACAACGCAAGAAAAAAATTAATGAAAATGATGCGTAGGAACGTAAAAGTAGCATTAAACGCAAAAGCCGTTTTTTTTTAATGGAACAAATGTTTAACATTGAAATAAACTTTTTCTAGTATTCATGATGGTTTTTGTTTATTTTTTACGTGTTGCATTACAACATATTATATACCTTCTTTTCTTACAACGAAGTGTACATATTTATTTTTTTTAGTATCTATACTTCTATCAGCGGTAGCATTTTATATATATAATTAAAATTCTAAGAAAAATTAAACAATCGTTAAATAAAAGCCTCGATCAAACAAGACCAAAAACAAACGACTACCTCATCCTTTTATAAATCTTTGCGCCAATGAAGAAGAAAGAGGAGAATTAATTAATCCTCAAAAATGAAATGCGAAGGCATCAACGAGGAGAGCGCCGATCTGAATAGCAATTCCTCGCAGCTCTCCGCACGGCCCGGGGTTTTAATGCGCCCCCACGAAAATTTTAGAATATCATTAGATTCGGTTTTAATATTCCAGAAGTTGCGCGCCATTGATGTAATCTAGACATAAAACGGCGGTGCATGATGAACTTTAATATTAAAACTTGCGCCAGACTCGGTTCATAACTCTAATTCGCTGAAATTAAAGCGCGACTTTCGGGTGCAGCCTGCCCGCGACTTAATTTCGGACTTGGCCGTGCCAATGCAAAACTTAAGAGCTGCAGAACGATGTCGTCCAAATTAGAGGCACTCATGTACATTAGGGAAGCACCGTATTAGCAAGTTAAATTTAAAGTCTTTTGGCAACTATCTTACTTTCAGTATTTAACGTTAATTAATAATGGTATTAATTTATACTGGAGAAGAAACCGTTTTCTAACCATAAACGTATTATTCAATGTTTAGCATCATTTCATTTAATATCCAAATCTACAAGCTAATAATGGGTTAACTAACAAAGGTGCGGAATAAAATTATAATAGAATTAATCTAAAATAAAAAACAAAAATAAATAAACAAAGTTTAATAAGAACAAACTACAAATCAAACAGAATGGTTATATAAGAGAAAGGAAAGGTTAAAAAAATTATATAAGAAACGGAGAAAATAAAGAATTAAAAAAATACATAAAACTACAACTAAATTACAGTACAAAAAAAAATTTCAACGAAAACCAAACGCAAAAAATCACAAAAACTAAGAAATAAATCGAGAACTATAGGATTCTAAAAAAGTGGAAGATTGGCATGTTTCTTCATTTACAAGAATAAGGTAAATATAGTATAAAACTAGAAAACAAAAAAAATCATATAAGAACACTAGTCACTATTTATTAAATCAAAAATGAAAGTTTGGTGGAAGCCAAACAGGTATCGAAGTAGATCATATAAAGACCAAAGTTCTGTATCTCATAGTGCGTCTTGACAATGTAGAAGGATCAAGAATTTTATAACAATTTCAATAACTTGTATTCGAAGCTTATTCTACGAAAAACTAGACTTTTCTGTGAGCTTGCAGAAACCACCAAAAATCCTTTTCCATCTTTCGTATTCTAAAAAATCAGAACTCCACTCGAAGGAACTTTGATCAAATTAATTCTAAACTGTCTAACATCTTCCGTAATCTGAGCTTCTCCCATATTTATTCTTTTGGGATTCCTTCGTTAGGTTAAAAATTATACATATCTAAAGAAAAAACTAAAATCCAAAATCATCTATTACCCTTCTGTCACTGCCCAACATCATCATGCTTAACCTTTCCGACCATTTTTAATGCGTGGAATAGGGGTCCAGATAGAATCCTCTGCTACCAATCTTCCCTTAAACATAGTCAACGAAACCAAGCCAAAGTGCTGGGCACAACGATGTTACCTAAACCCAATATTAAACCTTCCAAATCACAAACCCTAAAAACCCTAAAACACGACGAAAACGTTATAATGTTACCGGCAGATAAAGGTAATGCTACAGTTATTTTCAACAATTTAGATTTAGTAGAATCATGGGACAATAACACACATCTAGTCTAATAAGAAAACCAAGTCCCTAATGTTCAACATAAACCCATTTCCCGATACCAAAAAGTTCCTTGTAGTCCGAAAAAATCTTCAAAAATCCTACAGCCTTCCTAGATTTCACAAGAAAAATGCTCTCTTATGACCTACTGTTAATGCCATGGGTTCCCTTGCATACAAATTATTCAAAAAAACTTGGTTAAAATCTTTCAGCTTCTTACAGAGCTTCTATCACTTCCAAGAAATTCTGAAATCCTTACCCATACGCAAAGGTAACATAATAGTTAGCTTTAATTTTGCAATTCATAAAATTTATTAATAATCTAGAAAACGACAGTCTCAAATTAATCAACCACTACCTATCAAATACTTATTTTACCTCCCAAAACACTTTCTAGCCCCAAACCAATGGTGCTCTTATGGGTTTCCCACTTTCATCTGTCGTAGCAAACCTGTATATGACGGATTTTAAAATAAAAGTCCTCGCTTCCCTTCCCTCGAAACCTACTTATTAGGTAGATTACATCGACGAAATTTTTATTTTCTGGTCTCGTGTACAAGATGTGTTTTCCTAATTCCTTTTGCACCTGAACAGATTTTTCACTGTATAACATCTTATAACCAATATGAAAATAATTAAAAGTAAAACAACACAATTCCCTCTATGATCAGCGTCATGCAGTTTTCCCTTAGAGAGAAGTGATCGCTAATATAAAGATTCTAATAGTATCCAGTCATCAGTTCTTCTAGGTTTTCTTTTTTCCTTTTCTCATCCTTTTTACGACTTCAGTCGTCTCACATCTGCTATCCATATCCAAGAACCAGTTAAACTTTATAAATTTTGTTTTTAAATAATTCCCTAATAAGTTTATTTTTCATGTCTTCCCTTCTTTTATCTATTAGTTTAATTCCTAATATATGATACATGATACTTTTTAATTCATGTCATGTTACAGTTATTTCTCGATCTACTGAGAAGAACTATGAGTCAAAGAAGAAGATTGGCCTTTTGCATGTTCTACTTCAGTATTTATTAAATGAGAAGTATTTGGTGAAGAATGCAATGGAATGGTGAAGGTTTATTTGGAAGGGTTACGTAACTGATGACCTGTAATAATTAACAGTTTCAAAATAATAAGCAAAGGTGGACCATCGTCTGGAGTATTGAGATATACATGGTGTTTTTTTATTTCTACTTTTCTACTTCCTATAATTGAAACAATTAATTTCATGTCTGGTTTCTTTATTATGTTTAACAAGTGCAATAGAATTATCGCCATTTCGTTTGGTCCGTCTAGCTTCTATCTCAATCATCACAAGGTTTGTAAACTCCTCGAGATTTGTGAAGGTCATGCTCTTTGCCTGAGCGGATAAAGCCAGCTACTTCATTGTTAATGAAGAGAACCGCACTGTATATTTTATTTATTCAGTAAGTAACCCATTCTTTCAGTTACTCCTCTAATCTAAGGCAAGAACGCTTAGTTTTAGAATTTATGATGTTAATAATACAGATCAAGAATTTCTTGGAATATGTTTTTTGAGCTTGAACGATTGAGAGATCTAATAATAAAGAATTTTGCAATTTAGTAGAATTGAAAGGAGGCAATGGTGCGACCTAATATTAAATAACAGTTGGTCTTGGTTGGCTTCTTGTAGATAATCTGATGGAAACATCCATTAGAAGGATTTGTTATTATAAAAGTGTCGATGATCAGCGTCTCTATTGTTTAATTATTCACATTTCTCGTATATTTCAATTCTCGTGTAGTATTGAAACATTCAGATATTCAATTATTCTATTGACATATTGGCACATTCAATCCCTATATATTAATTGAATAAAATGCAGTTATAATATATGTAAAACCACTATCTCGCTTCATAATATAGCAAATTCATATATAGGGCATTCCAAAACGAAGTTTTAAGATTTACACAGCATCTAGTATGGTATAAAACAAGTCATAAAGTCTTTATACACACAGGTCCGCAAATCTACAACTATTCTATTGCAACAGCATAATAATTTGTTTTATTGATCTTTACAATAAAAAAGATTACAATTAAAGAAAATGTTCAAAATATCGTCCTTCCATATCCACACAGGATCTACATATTCGTTAAAAGGAAGACTGTACCTTTTCAAAAACCTGGGTTTCACTTAAAGTATCTGGCAATGGTGATGTATTGTCACGAATCTTGAAAATCGTTCACAGGTGTTGCGTAAACTAAACTTTCTAAATAACCCCAAACACAAAAGCCTAAAGGAATTAAATAGAGAGATCTTGGAGGTCATATAATGAGGCTTCCTCGCTCTCTCCATCTCCCAGGAAATTCTCCGTTCAGATTCCCTAACAGCTAACATAAAATGCAGTGAAGTTCCATATCATCTTGCGTAAATCAGAGATTTGGTCTCTGATTTAAAGGTAAATCTCCAGAAAGTGCTAGGTATATAGGACATGTTAAAAGTTGTAGCAAAACAACTGAAACACTGTTAATGTCTAGATTCAACGATAGCTTGAAGGTCCTCGTTAGACCAAACGTGATTGTTGTGAAAATTAAAAATTCCATTTTTAGTAAGTTTGGTTTTATCAGTAAAAATTATTTTAGTAACAAAGTCTGGGAGTTCAGGAGCTTCCCGTAAAAACCATTGGCAGAATATATTTCTCATTTGACAGTTCGGAGGAATAAGGGCTTGTCCGTTGGGTATAGTTAGGGTATAGGAGTTGCTCATAAAGAGTTTTCCAAACGAAATGTCTGCTTATACCCACGTGAACAGAAATTCTTCTTACACTTGATTCAGGGTTTTTATCTTAGAGGCGAACATTCCTATTGGTATGGTCGTACATGATTACCATACCGACCATTTCAGCACTTGAATACGCAATTATTATAAAAATTGTACTAATTGTCTTAAAGCTATGCTGGGTGTGTTACCGTTGAGTAATTAAGAAACGGTTGATTTGCAGACCTATGTATATGAAGGCCTTTTTACTTACTTTTGGCCATAATACATACTATACCAATATTTAAATGATGTTTTGGAACACTATAGATAACACTAATACACAAATAATAAAAAATCGTATATATCTTTGGTAACAGAAGCGCAGCTCTCAACATAGAGAAAATGCTTTATCATATTATAAATACTCAACCCTCACATCCATATAATTGATTAGGGCGAAAAAAATATTTTTATGTAACTTTTTTGAAAAAATTGAAAAATCTTGTCTGTTGCACTCATCACTCGAATTACCTCCTTAGAATTCAACAAACATCCACATAAATTTGAATCATAAATAAATTAAGAAATTATGAATTAGTAAGAAATCTAGTGTATGTTGTAATTAAATCAATTGCATAACTGTTTTAAAATAAAGATGAATTTTAATTAATTCTTGTGCTTCGTTTTGTTTCAATTAAAACGTTAATGTAAATAATCCATTCTCTCCACTTGTTAAAATTCCCAGTTGCTAATTAACTCAAACAATCTTGTCACCTTTCAAAGCATTGTAGGTAATGAAAGAAATTCTGTCATCTAAGTAACTTTAACTATGACAAATTTTTCCGATTTCTGCAAGCAGCCTGCTATTTTCCGACGTTTTTGCTACAGTTGACTTAATTTATTTGAAAGACCTAATTAGTTTGTTTTAATTACAGGCATTTAATTGAAATCCCACTTATTTGACCCGAAAGTTAGTAAAATGGCTGTTATACAAGTCATAAGCTTAGTAACGAGGAGGATAAAGCCTGAAAAATTTTATTTCTTTAACTGCTCCAACAATTCGAATAGTATCAGTCAATTATGTTAGCTTCGTGTTACAGGCGAAACTTCGCTTGAAGCAACAAAAAATTTAGTACATTAAAGCTGTTTGCAAACTCGTAACTAAGTTATGATTGATGCTTAAAGTTGCACGGCAGCAAAGAAAACAACACATAATTAGTCGCATCTAGCGAATTCTAAACGTTTCTCTACGGCTGCTTTATTTTTGTTTTAAGACTCATTTCTAAAGACGAATCGGAAAATTTAAAGAAGTTGCAAAATTCGAGCAAGTAAAATCACAAAATGGAAGTTAAAATTGCTAACAACACGAAAACAAATATAGTAATTTCAATCTGATTAAAAATTGCATTCGTGTAATCATTAACTCAAAAAGTACAAAAAAAATTCCAATTATGAAAACACCATCCAGTAGCATTACAAATTATTGACTTACATGTTCAATTTGTAAATATGGTAACCGTGATCGTTCACGGGCTGTTAGCCCTAAGTCACATTTTAGAAATTCAACTGCAACGGACATCAGAAGAAACCCTTCTAAGAAAAGAAGACTTTCTTCTAAAATTAGAAGATTTTCCTCTGAAGATGTTCTCCACAGTTGTGGATGAAAAATCAAAAGCTTCAAAACTTCGACCAGAAAATAAACTTTTAAAATTCGAAAATTTTCTTAAAGATGTCTTTTAAAGTCAAAACAGTTTCTTCTGAAATTGTCTTGCAAAATTAAATATTTTATTTTAAATATGTCTTCTAAAATCAAAACACTTTCTCCTAAAAATGTTCTCTGGAGTTTTGGGTAAAACGTTAAGAGCTTCCAAACTCGGACCAAAGAAAACCTTCTAGAATTAGAATTAGAAGATTTTCTTCTAAAGAAGTTGATTGCAGTTGTGGATAGAACATCAAACGTTTGAAAACTTCAATCGGGGCCTAACAACCCGAAAATATTTATCAAGTTAGAGCAACGTACATCAATTTTCACGTAGAGCTGAATAAATGTGAAATGTCTTTAAAGCTGAATAACACGTGCGCTTTAAGGTCAATCTGCTCAAAGCAGCGAGTATCTAGATAATTGATTACCAATAAGTTATAAAAAGTTGTAAAAACACATAACTTTCCTATGAGCATTGCTAGAATGTATTGCTAATTTGTATTTAATAAAAATTAACGCCAACGGCTAGTATCCACAAGAAATAAAAATGTTTTTACAAAGTACAAATATAGACATACTCTTACTGTCTGAAACTCACTTCACCACCAGAAGCTACATAACAATACCAAATTACAACGTATGTAGGAGAAATCATCCCAGTGATAGGGCTCACGGAGATTTAGCAATAATTATTAAACAAAAAATTAGATATTATGAGCGAGTTGAGAACAAATTAAACAATATAAAAGCTACTAGTATTGCTATAGAAGGCGCTACCGGAAAAATCATCGTATCGGCAATTTATTGTCCGCCAAAACATAAGAACAAGGAAGTTGAGTTCACCGATTTATATAAAACATTAGGAAATAGATTTATCGTTGGATGTGACAATGACAATGATAAGCATTCAGTATGGGGATCGAGAACTATCACAATCAAAAAACGGAAACTTCTAAAAACACCACAATAACCAATTTGCCTAACAGGACAACCTGCATGTTGGCTGTCTGACCCCAATAGAATATCAGACTTGCAGGCCTAGACCAAAAGAAAATATTAATTGAATCCTGCCTAGAACTTAGCTTTGACTATACTCCAGTATTAGTTATATATTTATTAATACATGTAATTGGCAAACCAAAGAAAACATCGCTGTATAGTAGCAAAACGGACTGAAATCTATTCAGAGAAAATTTAGATCCAACCTTAGACATACCACTAAAAACTGAACTCAAGATAGAAGATGTAGTAAAAGATTTAACCAAAGCTATACAAACTGCAACATGGCAAGCAATACTAGACAGCAGAAATACACATATATATTTGAGAAAAACTTCCTGCAATTCTCAAAGAGAAACTAACAGATAAAAAGAAAGCTAGGAAAAGATGTCAGCTTACAAAGGCTAAAACAGATAAACAAAATATAATAAATTAGCTAAAGAACTTAAAAACTTACTTCATAAGATAAAAATGATTGAATACAAGAATATTTTCAAGGATTAACCCCGACTGAAGCCACCAACTACTCGCTTTGAAAGGCTACTCGCAAAATAAAACATCCACAACACAACCTCCAATCACAAAATGAGGCCATACTTGAGCGAGGACAAATTAGCAAAAGGCTGCAACGTATGCAGAAATAAATACGTCTCTGTAATCAACAAACTTCTGAAAATACCACACCAAACGGCTATGCCGCTGAAAAAATTAACCAATTGAAGGTAGAAAGAATGATACAACATGGCATTAATCCAAAAAAGACACCGGGGCATGATCTCATTACTGGGAAAGTTCTTCGGGAATTGTCTCTAAAACTTATATCTACAATGCGATAATACGATTAGAATACTTTCCATACAGTGGAAAGTGACAGCTACCGTCATAATATTTGAACCCGTAAAAACTCACATGATTACATATAAGCCTATCAGCCTACTACCAATTATCTGAAGAGTCTTATAAAAGATCATCTTGATACGAATAACATCAATAATTCATGAACACCAGCTCATAGCTAACCATCAATTCGGATTCGAAAAGAAAACCACAAAGTAAATACACCATTTGGTAAAGCAAGTCAACTAGGACTTAGTAAATAAATGTTATTGTTCAGCAGTAAGTGTGGATATAAGTCAAACCTTTGATAAAGTTTGGTACTAGACTTATACTACTATTTGAAATCCGCGTTTCCACACCCAGAGTTAGTGTGAAGAAGAAGAAACTGAGCTGTTTCCAAACTTATCAGGAATACCATAGGGAAGTATTCTTGGGCCCATGCTTTGTTCCATATACACGTTAGATTTTCCAGAAACCATTTAAATAACCATAGCCACGACACAATAATTCTAGCTACACACAATTGTCGTCCCCAGAAATCGTCAAATATACTTAAACCAATATGAAGTGTGGTTACAACACTGGAGAATAAAAGCAAACGAAACAAAATCCACATATTGCACGGAAACTGTCCCTCAGTTTTTCTAAATACTGCTCCCATTTCGCAAAAAGACATAATTAAAGACTTAGAACTCCACTTAGATAGAAGAATGACATGGTCCACTCACATTTTCACCAAACGAAAACAATTAGGATTGAAATTTAATCAAACATATTGGCTACTTGGTAGGAACACTGTACTATCTATTGACAACAAACTTCCACTATACAAATCCATATTAACCTATCTGGACATTTGGAGCACCACTCTGGGGCACTATGAGCAAATTGAATATAGAAATCATACAGAAATACCAAAATAAAATACTCAGAACAATTGTCACCGCGACGTGATACGTACCAAATAATATGTTGCATTATGTATACCCACAGTAAGATGAAAAATTGTAAAAATTAGCGCCAAATAGAAAGACAAAATATCGACACACCCTAATTAAATAGCAACCACAATACTCGATGATGAAGACGTGCCAAGAAGATTAAAACGGTTTAAACCAGCAGACCTTACCGTTTTTCTTTTTTTAAGTTATGTCCGAATATTTTTCGATTCATATTTGTATATAAGTATTCGACGATCGGGAACTTCGAACTGTAAATACATTCTAAACTGCACCAAACTTTTTATTCAGAAATGTCACTAGAAATTTTTAGTACAATAAATAACTTGTTAAAATTAAATGGTACGTAATACAGAAGAATTAAAATGAAAAAGCAGTGCTGTTGTCTATAGAAAATAAACCACTGAAATTTAAATATCACCTCATCAGTGGATTTCTTTTTTATCCAAAATCACATTCTAATATAAATGACTCAATTTAGAAGGAAGACAGCCTTCAATATTAAATTCTAGTAGTCGCGCGCTCTATCCAAACAAGTTCAAAACTTGCCTAAGTTATAGTGCCTCTTAGTATTCCATTCTCATTTCATATTCATGAAGCTATCCTTTCAGTGCGTAAGTAACGAAATTTCTGAAGGTAGTTTACAGCAACGCCAGAAGATAACGTCGCTTTATTCAATCTTGTTGCGGTGCCAAATACCCGCTGCATCTCCATCCCATACGAGTTAGCAAGCGACACGAAATAGTTGATAATAACCCCAAAGAAAATTAATTTCATCAGATTTATTTTCAAATCTGCTGATGCGTAAATATGTAATTACAAAATTTTAATAAAAATTCTAGCACAATAAAATTTATATTGCCTTACATCTACCGAAAGCTGTAAACATAAATTTAGTTGTCATAAGCTTTATTCAAATACCGCTTCAATGGTATTGCAAGAAATATTAAAAACTAGGAAAGGTTTTATATTAACGCCTTTAATAAACCCAGACATATAAATAATTTTTTATAGGTGTATAATTTTTAATCCAAACAACAAAACCAAGGAAATTGTATAACAGTCATTGCTTAACACAAACATGGCAATAATAAATAATTTAATTCTAATCAAAGACATACATTTTGCAAAGTAGTTACTATGTGAACAAAATTGTAGGTAATTTTGAAATGTATTTGTTGCTAAAAATATCGTCTTATTATACGCATGTGGCTGCTAGTCTGTCATCGGATGTTTCCTCAGATGGCGGATAGGAAAATGCTCATAAAGTATTCAGCGTATACTAAAAGTGGATAATACAGCCCTCCATGTAAGTAACGATTGCTTAATAAAAAATAAAAGTAACAGAAAATCCCCACAAACCAATACATTATATTAGCTTGTATAACTATTATGAAATAGTAATGAAAATTTAATGGCCTTCAATTCCAAAGCGAAGAATTTTAGGAATAAAAATTAAAATTGGTACTTGAAATATCGAAATCATGTATATGGAGGTGAAACTAGGCCACACTATGAAAAAAATACACAGAACTGATATTAAAGCCTTGGTTATCAGCAAAACTGGAAGCACTCTTGTGGCTTCTCCACAAATACCATGCAGTAAATGACTAAGAACATATAAAACGAGTATTTCATGAAAAGATATGTTAATAAGTTAGCATCGTCTACACACCGACACCGGAGTCGAGTGCGAGCAGTGAATCGGTGCGGACGCCTTGCATACGCTCCGATAACAGTGCGACACGCTTGACATAAACGCTTATCGCTGCAAGCAGTAAGTGATTTTATTTTACTTATTTCTATTTAATATTGTTAACAATCGCCAACCATGATTTAAAAATGGATTATTAATTGCAAAATAAACGCAAATGTAATAAATTAACACCGCCTATAAATGAGGTGCAGAAACGGTACGCATGGACCATCCAAGATCTTTTAACAACCAACAAATACTTTATACCGCCACATCTGGAAAGAACCATAGCACCCACACATTCTTCGGATAATGCTAGCCCGCAAAATACGCAATCAAACACCGAACAAGTTAAAGTACCACCAATATACCTGCATAACGCAGTTAACCACAAAGCATTGATAGAAGATATACAAAAACTCTACCGAACCAATTACATCTTACAACACAACTACACTCCGTATTAACTTAACCAAGAACGAAGACTATAGAATACCAACAAAAAATTTTACCACAAACGAGGTACAGTATCATACTTATCAAAACCGATATCAGTGGTTATTAAGAATGTTCCACTTTCTCTCACCGACCGGGAAATAAAGGAAGAATTAATTAAAACCTTGCCAATAATAAAAGTAACTCGCTTATACACTAAAGACAAAAAAAACAGGACAAGTTTGCGCAGTAGGTTTAACTGAAAATGAACAAACCAAACGCATTTACTCGTTAGCCTCAATGTACCATTCAATAGTTAGAGTAGAAGTCATAAGGAAAACGAAAAACATACCGCAATACCACCGACATACAGATTGCAAAATAAAATCTAGGGATCCACCAGCATGCGCAAACTGCGGAGAAAACCACAGTGCGAACTATCGGGGATGCCCTCACCACATAGAGCTATTAAAGCAACGAATTAGAACCCAACCAACTACCACCAGTGCTCCCCATCGTAGATATCCCAAAGTAAACAACACGCAGACATTTGCAGAAAAACTCAAAAGTGGATTAAATCCAATTAACAATGGACTAACAATACCCGGCAACATCACACAACTCATCATAGACCTAATAACACCTTATCTAAGTCAAATTAAATCCTTCATCACAAATACTCTGTTACCACTACTTCTCAATGGACCATAAAAATAAAAAAGGCATACAAAATTTAACCATCCTTAATTGGAACGCGCACGGAATCAACACCCAACGTTCACTATTCATAGCCTTCTTAGCCCGATATAATGTTGACATTGCCTGCATAACAGAGACCCATCTAGACGACACCATCAAATTTAAAATTCCAGGATATCACACCTATCGTAATGATCGGATTTCTACTGTAGCCGCAGGAGCAGTGGCGATTCTTATAAAAACAAAATTCGATCACACTTTCTGAAATCGACAATTTCAAAATTGAAACAACATCGATAAAGGTTACACTAGATGATCAGAGCCACGTTACAGCGTTACAGACAACCAAACAAAAAACTAATCGAGGGAGATATTAAAAAAAATTTTGATACAACTGTATCACTATTAGTCATAGGCGATATAAATTCTAAAAACACATTATGGGGCTGTACAGCTACTAACCCAGAGGGAATACAGCTCGAAACTTTTGCAATAAACAACGCATTCCAAATCTTAATTCCCGACGGGTGCACTTATTACCCCTACCGATTTGATAACCAGCCCGATATTCTCGACATTGTACTTCAAAAAAACTTTAATAAACCAGTGTTTCAAAATGTCATAATGGAACTCAACTCTGATCATCTTCCAGCTCTTGTATCTTTTGCAAATACATTATCTGTCAAACAACCCAACCCAAAACTTATCAACGGAAAAATAGACTGGAATCAATTTAAAAAATGATTAGACGACAATCTGCATTTTTCTAAAAGCCTCCACACCACCGAGGACATAGACTCGATGATAAACCATATTACCACATCAATACAAAGCAGTACAAAATTGGCCTCCAAACCACAAAAAAGGACCATTCCGAGAAACTACAATTATACCCCGAGATACATAATTGAACTAATCAAAACCAAAAGCCAACCCCATAACCAAAAATCTCCTAAATAAATATTACACACCTAATCAAAAGGGAATTAGACAACGTAAGAATAAATTGTTATAAGCAACAGATAGCTGATCTTAGCCCAGGAGACAAGAAACATATTACAGCAAAGAGAAGAAATTCCCACACTAACTAGAGAAACTGACAACGAAAAGTATAGCTCCGACGCCGAAAAAACTGCTGCTTTTGCATCACACCTCGAAAAGACCTTCACTCCAGCAATTAGCTGCACACCAACGCATCTTATGCAAGTAATTAACGACGTTGAACGAAATTTACCTATACCGGATCGCATAAAACCAACTTCAGCCAACGAACTTAAAAGTATAATAGATTCACTACCGGCCATGATCTCATCACAAACAACATCCTCCAACACCTAACACATAAAGCATTCGCCTTCTTAAGCACCACTTATAATGCTTGTTTGAAACAGGGTTATTTCCCACAATCATGGAAACATGCACAAATAATCATGTTTTCAAAACGAGGAAAAGACAAGAAAAAAGTAAAAAACTACAGACCGATAAATCTCTTAACTTCGCTATCTAAATTATTAGAAAAGATCATACATAAACGCTTGATTAACAGTATTGAAAATCTCAACATATTACCCACGTTTCAATTTGGATTTTGTAAAGGTCACTCAACCTGTCATCAATTACACAGAATAACTGAACTATATATCACAGGAATATTTTTAGATATCGCACAGGCTTTTGACAAAGCATGGACCGAAGGTCTTAAAAAGAAGCTTCTAAACATAGATATGCCTAATAACATTAAAGCCATCATCTTCTCCTTCCTGGAAAATCAAACTTTTGCAATTAGGGTTAACTCGACATTGTCTGAAACCAAAAACATTTGTGCTGGCTTTCCATAAGGCAGCATACTAGGACCAATCCTATTCAACCTATACACCTCAGATATATCTGAAATTACAGCAACGCTGGCAACATTTGCCGATGACACTGCTCAAGCGACCAAACTAGAAAATGCAGTGATAGCATTACAACATGCAATAAACAGCCTGTATTCCTGGTTCAAATAATGGAATATTCAAATTAACGCTGAAAAATGGCAAGCCAAAATATTTACCTTGAGAAGAATTAATAACCCCCCTAATGTACAAATCAACAATACTATAATACCTTGGAACCCAAATGACTCTGCAGTTGAATACTTAGGAGTTTACCTCGACACTCGGTTAAGTTGGAAATATCACATTAATCACAAATTAACGCAAAGCTATACTAGACTAAGACAATTGTATCCCTTGATAAATAGAAATTCAACACTAAAAATTGAATGTGCGGTACTTTTGTACAAAAGCCTGCTACGACCTCTGGCACTATACGCATCACCTGTATGGTGTAATACTTCCAAAAGCAACATACAAAAATTGCAGAGATTTCAAAACAAGGTGTTGAGAAGCGCAGTTAACGCACCATGGTACATACGAAACACACAACTACATCAAGAACTAGGCGTATTATACGTGGAAGAGTTTATTAAAAAATGTGCTAACAACTTTATTACTAACTCAAGTGCGTGTAGTGGTGCGGTACACTATGAACTGTTTCAAACAAATATCCACACTAGACTGAAACGCAGATTACCACAAGATATCATCCAATCTAATTGCAACCACCACTAAATCATATTGTCATGGTCAATCATTATTGTTATAGTTAATCATTATTATTAATCGTTATTGTATTTACATACCCATGATACTGCTAATTAGTTTCATTCCATTATAATTTAGTCGTTGTATTCTAATGTATCAATGCTATGTATAACAAACTGTCATTTGTTGTTCTGGCAATAAACTTGTAATAAAAAAAACAAGTAAATTACAGGAACCTATCAAATCCTCCCGTAATAGACCAAAAGCGATCAAAAAAAACGCTGAAGTCTCTGCGAACTATCTTAATGGGGTTTTTCGTCCTCACACTAATATTCCAGATAAATAAATTCTCAACTATCTACAAACGCCAATATTAACCCGTTACATCTGTCACTTTGAAGAAACTGGAGAAAGAGGTACAATACCTAACCTCTAGAAAACCACCTGGAATCGGCCTCATTACTGCAAATATGCTGAAAGAATTGCTCAGAAAAGGTATAATGCTGATTACATACTTATTTAATGCAATATTTCGTATACCGTATTAGCCAGATAAACTAAAAATAGCAGAAATAATTTTAATCCACCAACCTAAAAACGTCACATCTTGCCGACCTATTAGTTTGCTTTTATCGGTTCCTAAATTTTTAGAAAAATTGTTGCTTAAAAACATTGATCTTGATTTCACATCTAATGGCTAGATTCCACATTATCAGTTTGATTTTCAACCTGGTCATTCTACAACTCAACAGTGCCACTGCATTACCCTTTTCATTACTAGAGTCTTGGAAAATAAAGAATACTGACCAGCAATATTATTAAACGTAAGCCAGGCCTTTAAAAAGGTCTGGATCTTGGGTTATTATATAAAATAAAAAGATATTTTCCTACGCTCCTTACATTAATCAAATCGTAGCTGACCAACAGCAAATTCCGTATAAAGGTAAATCATCAGTACATCCCATTAATTTAGGAGCCCCCCAAGGCAGCGTCCTAAGACTGCTGTTATATTTGTTGTTCACTTCTAATCTTCCAACAACAGATAGTATCGTACTAGGAATTTTCGTGGACGATGCGGTGGTCCTTATATAGCACATAAATATAAACTCCTTCAACAATACTGAACACACTTTTCTGAAATAAAGAATTAAAATAAGTGAACTTTTACTCTGTGTACGGATCCATGACCATCGATGTATCCAACACAAAAATTCCTCAAACAGCTAAATATTAATATTAATCAAGGAATTACCAAGAAAACAAAACAGATGGATATGAAACAAAAAGAAATGTATTAGTTATTATGACGAAAGTCCCATATGTCATTGGAAAACGAGATTCTGTTTTATAAAACCATAATTAGGGACTTAGGGAATTGTACTATGGGGATGTACCAGTAAGTCCAATACTGCAATCATCCAAAAATGCCAACCAAAAATACTAAAAATCGTTACTAATGATTCTGGTATGTCATAAATGAGCCAATTCACAACGACTTAAACATCCCCACTGTAAAGGACCTCATCCATGAAAGAAGCGTTAGTTACCAGACGAAGCTTGAAATCCATACAAATCATTTGTTACAACCTCTGTTAGAAAATGACGTAATAAGAAAACTAAAACGGAAATGACCAGCACACTTTTAATTTGATTTTTTCTGGAGTTCTCTTCGCTAGAGTGAATCTTATCAAACTATAGTGCAAGATACGTAACTAATATATTATAAGTCGCCATATTAGCTTATAGATTACAACGTACTCTGTTAATTTATATTGAATAAAAAAAATCGAGAATTTAACATTCTACAAATGATTAAAACATTCCGTTTCTCACGGAAGAAATACAGATATTAGATATACTGTACTATCGACGAGTTTCTGGATTCTGGATATAAAGTGGAAGGTAACCAAAGTCACGCGCACTTAGGCCTCTATTAAGTTGAATTATCTCCTCTTCCCGTACTCCCATCAGTCAAGCTAACCAATCATTTGGATAAACTTGAATATGTCCGTCAGAAGAGTAGCGCTAATAAATCCTCTAATTGGAGCAAGCGCAAAACATTCGCAAAGAACGTACTCTGCCGTCTCGTCCTCTAAATTGGAGCCACGGCAGGATGGGTCCGCTACGAGGCCCATTCTGTGCATATGCTTTTTCAGTTTGCAGTGTCCTGATAATATTCCTACTGCAAGTCGCAGTTTGCCTCTGGGCAACTGTTTGCAGAAGTTAGTCATCTTCATCGTTGTATTTTAAATAACCAACCTTGCATGTTGGCATATATTCATATTGATCCATTTACTACAATGTCGATTGTGGGTATCTTAATTTATTAGTGTGCAGAATGCAGCTGATGATAGTAGGAGTGCTGGCTCAACACCGTAGAATGGTTGCCTTGCCACATTATCTGTGAGTTTATTAACATATAAGCCAGAATTCCCTTTAAACCAAACGTGTTCCAGGACATTATTTGTCGTGATTTGATCAAGATTAGTCTGGCACTAGAGGACTATTCCAGATACAACTCTGCAGCTGTTCAATGCCAACCAAGTAGTTCTGAATATCGCTAGCAATTCTGATTGTTTTGTTCTGAATACTAATTTCGAGGATTACATCTTATGGCCAATATTTCCGCTTAAAATATTGTGCTTAGTTTGCCTAATGCTACGCTTACTTGGAGGTTCAGATCATCTAAAAAGATACCTGATCACGTACCCTCACTCATTTGAAACCCATCTGCAAAGATGGTTATCTTTAGTTCGGTTGCCTCTACAGAATTCAAAAAGATTCCGAAGAACTTCCTAAATTTATAGATTGCTTTCAGAAAGGGAATCCGTTGGACGCCCGCCTTCAAATCCGATGGTGTCTTCCCCCTACTCCTTTGTCGTTCCCATGTCCCTTTGTCTGCAGTCTTAGAGCTGACCTTAATGCCACCTCCTCCACATAGACATCTAGTGGAGGGAGACTCATGCATGCTTCCATAGCTGGCGTTGAGGTGGTACGTATTGCTCCAGTAATACTCTGGTTGCTGCAGTGACCAGTCTGGTTCTAGACTGACAAACAAATGAATCATAATATAGCTAATGTCTAATTATGGCAGTGTACAGTCAAAGAACAGTTTTTAGTAAAGGACCCCAAAGTTTGCCCACTGCACGGCGACAATGCCAAAATGCTACGCGTGTTTTTTCGGTTTTAACAACTACGTGTCTTCACCAATTCAGCTTTTTGTCAAGCACAACTTTTAGATACTTGACTTCGTCTAGGCACCTTATTAACTTCGACCTTCCTTTTTTTCGTAAAGATTATCATTTCTGTCTTGGAGGAGTTAATCGATAATGAGCGTAATGACTAAGGAATAGTGTATAGAACAACGACTATCGACGAGTTCATGGACATCATAAATTTAGGAATAACTAACCTGTCAACTGTAACCAGAAGATTTGAAGCGATAGTGTCCGTTCCACCTACAATCTCCAGACGAACTGAATTAAAAACAATCAGTATCACCTTCATCCTCTACGACATCTGTAGGAACATCACCAATGGATGACTTTTCCACACACTAGTTTACGCTATAATGTAAGTAAACAGTTAAAAAAAAATGACAAATTTAAGAAATTTATTTTAATCTTTTACTTCTTAAGTGACCCCCTTATTTTTATTTCTACTATTTAAAAGAAATCAAGATTTATACATTCAAGTTGACATATCGTTCAAAGAATAGATAAGCTAAAGACATCTCTTATGAAAAGATGGTTTCTAATTTATACAACAAATTGAACACCATGCATGTTTCCAGTTCATACAAAAACGATGACTCGAGACGAAGGATACTATGATTAAGATATAGATTCGCCGCTATTCATAATAATAAAGAAAAACAACTGTAACAGTACTTGAATGTAAGTGGCCGCTTGGAATATAAAAACAAGTTCTAATTAATTTACTAAAAGAAATAATAATTATCATCTAATAGGAAACAAATATTTAATGTCAATAACTACTACTTATTAGAGTTTTAATCCGTTTTAAAGCGTTTTTATTTTATTACATGTTTAAGTCGAAACAAAATCTTTTGACTAAGCAAGTAAAAATAAATAAAAGTTCTCTATTGTTCTTTTCTACTTTTCTACATCAAAAATTCTCGCCGGAAGACATTAATTTTGGATATCACCAACTTGGGCTCGTTTGTTTTAGCAGCGGAATTTATAATACAGCTGTGTACATAGTTACCGATAAATCTTCGCAAATTGAAACGCGATACACTGTTACAAGCTCAGCACTTTAATTGCAATTAAAATATAAACCCAACAAACACTGCAACGTACCCCACAATTTATTTTGTTGTCAAAATTTAATACAATCAGAATTTCTGCGCATAAATCACCGCAAACGGCGGCGGCGCAACTGTTACTACCTCGGTAATTGAAACTGCAACAGACCGAGCCAGTTGTGCCAGAAAATAACGCCCAAATTATTATCTGGTTAGCGCCCACTGCTTATACAATTACCGCCGGAATTTTAAAATTGCCTCCCTCTCCTTGTTGGTTGTTACAATGCGAACGAAATCGGGAAAGGCTTATGGATGAAAATTCTAGTAGCAACAGCTCCGGTCCCGTGTAAAATGATGTGAAGTTTAATGATGGAATTTTGTTTGTAATGCCGATGCTGATCGTATATTTTTCCGTGAGAACACTGCAACTGACACAGTATCTCATTACGTATCATATTTCGAATTTATCTTTGTTGTAGTTGCTACTGTTTATTATTATTCACATATCTACTATATAAAGTTATTCAAAATTAAGGACTAAAGTTCGCACGGCTATCTCTCCTGATCCGCACATGGTGCGTGAATGATTCATAAATCATTTTAAAGTCCTGAAGTTACAAATAAGGCCACCGTTAGTTGTGAGCGTCATTTATGAGCGAGATTGCTACAGTGCAGCATAACGTGCATTTTGTCATCGAATCTCCAACCAGGAGGAGCATTTGTCGTTGGAATCATCAATTTGATTAAACTAGCTGTTTGGGTAAATTGAAAAGCACGGCCTGACTGCGCATATCGGATAAGAACGTAGGACGAATTCGAGAAAGTTTAGAGCGTAGCCCAATGAAGTCAACCCGTAAAGCGAGCAGAAAACTTGGACTTCAATAAACAATTGTCTAGTGTGTCTTAAGAGCCTTTTAATGTTCAAACCATATATGACAATTTTCTGCTGAGTTTAATTTTTAGTGATAAGACAACGTAAATCGACAAATATTCTGATATGGGGGTTACAAATTCCCCATGCGACACTGGAACATGAATGTTCTGCACCATTTAGAGAACAAAGGTTTATGGGCCTTTCTTTTTATTTATAACACGGTTACTGGGGTAATGGTTCTTCCCAAAAAGAATGAAGATTCGAGAAACATAATTTTCTAAGAGGACGAAGCTCCATTCCATTGGCCATGGGGTGTTCGACGTTCCCTGAATTGATCTCTATCTCAAGAATGGATAGGAAATGAAGACTTGGCACTTATGTTCTGGCTTCCAAGATCCTCTAATTTCACACTTTGTGACTTATTTTTGTGTTGATTCGTCAAAAAAGCAGTCTACGTACCGCCTCTACCAATAACTTTGGACAGCTTAAGAAATTTTATCACAGCCGCGGTACACTCAATGACGCAAGACATTCTTCATCATGTGAAATCAATTCTGCTACCGTCTAGATGTTATACGTGTAGCTGGAAGAAGGCACATAGAGCATTTATAAACTTGAACGTATAATACATCATATTCATCACTAGACTTAATTTCATTCTTTCGATGCCTTCTCGCAAACTGAGGTTGGCGATAACCATATCAATTTTTCTGTTTTCCGCACTTCTGATTAGGTTTTTGACGTTTAAACCAGTCCATTCTCTGATATTTTTCATCCAGGATGTTCGTCGTCTTCCTGGACTACGTCTACATTTTATTCATCTCTCGAGTATTAATTGGAGTAAACTACTAGTATCCGATATCTGTCTCGCATTTTTTATATATCCTAGCATGTATTACTATAAGAAATATTTTTACTACGTGGGACATTAGGCTTACGAGTCTGTAGTCACCGCAGTTTTTGTTTTTGGTAAGGTGATAAATATCGAATTTTTTAAATCTTATGACAATTCAGCAGTTTTGTATATTCTATTAAAGAGTATCGTCAGTAATTCAATATTGCCTTCGCCAATAATTTTTAAACGTTCTGTGTGAATTTTGTCCAAACTTGGAGCTTTTTCTATTTCAGTGGTCTTTATAGCATGTTCCACTTCAGATTTTAAGATTGGAGAGCTTAAAATCTGAAGTAAAATATGCGTTGAAAACCGCTAAGATATTAAAATCTGTAGAGCCCATCATTTTGAATAACCATGAAATTTTTTTTATTTGCTAAAGAAACCTGGAATTATATATTTCGAAAGAGTGTTCTCAATTCCTAAGAAGGAAAATGGGCTGGGATGTAGTAAATTCAATTTCATTAAACAGTGTTTTCAATTATCGCATTTAAAATTTAAAAAAATCAAATATAGTGGACATCCCATAAATTTTTATCATTTGTATTTCCAGTCTGGTCATATTTTTTAATGCAATCTGTTTATGATTCCTGAAAGAGACACATACTTATTTGTAGTAATTTTACAGTTACGGTATGATGCGTTGTTCTATAGATAGTAACATTTTCAATGCTAAAGGAAACAATGTTCTCAGTTAAAAGATAAAAGTATGGTATCAAAATTGCCTGTGAATGCCAAAACCTTTCTCAAACGTAAGATATTGAAACAAAAAATTAAAGTTTGCATTTAATGGAACTTCGAAGCCCTCATAGGTGCTTTTCAAGTAAGCCAAATAATAACGTCCAAAATCCGAGAACATATTGCAATGGAATTCTTACCTCGTCCTGTCTATAGCCCTAATTTTTCATCATCAAATTGTTACTTAGGGCTGCACGGCTCACTTTCTTCGCGTTAGGCAGTTTGAAAACATCAAATAAATGACGAGTGGGATAAAAAGTTTAAATCTAAGGACAAAACATAGTACAAGCACGGACTTGGTTACAAGATAAAAAAGAAGAAATAGACAATGTTTTCAAAATTAATATATCATTTTTTATTATTTCTTGGCCATTAAAACTTGCATCTTATATTGCGGAGAAATGTATAGAACAATATTTACAATCTGTAAGATAAGAAAGGGACCGTCGTCATTTGGTAAGGAGGCACCGCAGCGCCATTCATGTTAATTCGTTTGAATCTTCATTTCATGTTCTTTTGCGCAATAAATAGTTTAACGGCACATTGTGTTGTTGATGTCGGTAAATTTCGTTATCGTTGTAATGAGTGTAAAATTCCCGAAGTGAAACTGAAAAATGATACGAAAGTCGGAGGCCTTCGTTAAGAAGTGGATAAAGCGATATTTGGATATCGCGAAGGTAAACGATCTACCGAAAAGGGGAATAATTCGGGACACCACAATGGAATTCGGGCCTCTCTAAATACGATTCGCCTTCAATAAAAAATGTTTATTTCCGATCAACTATGATAAAACTCTTATTATCAGACAAACACGTGGAAAACGATTGGTCTGGGCAAAGACAAAATCGGATTGAGATTGGGAGATTGAGAATATTATTTATAAATGAGGGATAATAGGATTCGAACGGTACAATACTACGTAGAAGTGCACGTTTGGGGATGCTTCTGTAAACGCGATTTTGGTTGCCTCTTTCTGTTTATGGTCAATTTAAATATCGAGAAATTATGCGGCATCAACCAAAAATGCAAGTTGAAGTCTTCTGAAAGCCTATATATAAATATTTTTTTATTTACTGAATATTTACAGCTAGTCCAAAAGTTTAACAAGCTAATGTATTGACATACATGATGTGTAAGAAATAAAACTGTAAGGTGGCATCTTATGACTAAATTAATTAGGTTACTAGATGTTCTCTATTTCTAGCATTTTGTTAAATTTACTATTATTAAGTTTCTCATTATTTCACCGAAATATTCACTAATGCGAGCCTTCTACCTTCTGCAGAAGTCAACGGGACTTTCAGGTCATTGCCTAATATGCACTTACTCATATACCATTCGGCATTTACCATTGCGCAAAATGTTTTAGTTTCAAAGCGTTAAAGTATTTCTACGTTCGATGATTTAGCACACCCCAAAACTAGATCCTGTATGTCCATATCTATCATGATCTCATCTAGCAATACTTTGTTAAACTAAATTACAACGTACGTCTAAGAAACCAGGTCATCTTCATACGAATGTTTAATTTTTTCCTTTTGGTTCTTATATGTATCTTTCAAGTGAGTTTATAATCAGTTTGCGAAGATATTTCACATTTTCCATTGAAAGTTACTGGTTGTAGGTCAATTTTCCAAAGGGCCAAAGTTTTAGATTTTGATTATTTTCGCTGATTTTAATTCGTCAAATTATTGTCCACCTCTCTAAAGTTTAGTGTATTCCATAAATTTGTTATTATGGAAGGATAGTATGGCTATGTCATCCGCGAAGGTGGCAATTACAACCTTGTTAGGAATAGCTAATATAATGTAGGGTCTAAGACCCTACCTTGTGGTACACCAGCTTCAACAGAATGGATTGGAGAGCGATTATTGTTTAATTTGACTGGAAAATATTTATTTTCTAGATGATATAATGATAAGGGGTCTTATATAGTAGGCTTGATCAAACGTTTCACTTAAATTCATGTTTTTCAATATTTTTTCGATATTATCCGCTAATCTATACACTTGGTTTAGGGTTCGCACAATCAACAAGAGGATTTCTTGTTGTTTCATGTGGCTGGAAAATCCCAACCAGGTATTTGATAAATGCCTCTTCTTTTTCATAGGCCCAAGTGGGGAGTAGAAGCAATGGTTTGTTTCGGTTACCGCGTTCCCCGCCATAAGGAATAATCGTGTTGTCTAGGAGATAAGTTACTAATGTAATCGTTGAATATTTCCTTCGACTGTTATTTTATTAGATTTCTAAGTTGCCTTGTTAGAGTATTTAACATGTTGTCGCTAAGATATCGTGTTTGTTGCCAAGTTAATTTTCCTATCCTTTCCTAAATATTTTGTTTAATATATAATGGGTAATTTTTAATAAATCTATTGCAATTTTGTTGTACTTTAATAGACACAGATGCTCAAGAACCATGCTGGAGCATATTCGTTAGTCGCTCTACTCCTACATCAACTTCTGGTTTAGAGTTAACTTCCGATTGAACCAATGGGTGGTCGTTAAAATATCGTCTAAAACATCTTAATATGTACGGCCTTACATATTTTTTTATCACTGATATGCATATTCTAGTGGAGTGATCTGAACTTAAGTCGTAACAATTGGTGGTGTCTATGTAGGCAGTTTGGTGAGTAGTTTTTTGCAAGGAAAAAATCTACTCAGGGCACTTGGGCAATAGGTGAGATTACTTGTAATTCGTACATTAAAGCGATTGTTGTAAACAGTCTTATATAGCAGTCTTCCCTTTGGATTTATTAGTCCAAAACCCCAAGATAGATGTTTAAAATTAAAATCACCACGTACTATGAATGTCTTCCCCGAAGTCCAAAGAAGTTTTCAAAATGATTTTGTTGTTGCATGTCTGGTTAGACCAGTATGCCGCTGGTATCCAATGTAGTCCTTGATTATGACATTTGACACTTGTATATAGTTTGCTTCATAATTATATATTTAATAATATGATATTTTATTACTGTTCCGGTGTGAGCTTCAGTATCGGGATGACAGGTGTAGTGAGTGCTATAATTATAAATACTGAAGTAATATAACTTATAGTTTGTGAAGTGTGCTTCGCATATTAGAATTGTATTCCTTTTCAAGATATCGAGAAAAGCTTCTATTACCAGGCGATGTTGTAAAAGTCCACTTGAGTTCCTTGTAGCTACTCTAAGTGTATCCATTATTGGGAGATTTTTTTATTAACAGGTGTATAAATAAGTTCTCAGCTTTAGATTTCACATGACGCAAATCACCGTTTACATGTAACGTATTAGTCCGCCCTCTTGCGGTTTTAAAGCAGTGACATTTGGTCTTTCGAAACATCATGCGATTTGGCGTTTGATGCACATAACTTCATTAATAAGCTGTGTTCACGATGGCATTCACAAAACAGCATATTCGATTTTCTATCCACTTCGCGTTTCGTCTTAAGAAAAACGCTGGTGAAGCCACCGAAATGTTTTGTGTTGCATATGGTGAGAATGCTGTAAGTCATGCAACGTGCAAAAAGTGGTACCAAAGATTTCGCGGAGGAGAGTTTAGTTTTGAAGATCAACCACGCGCTGGACGCCCTCAAACATTTGACACGGATGAGCTACAGACGCGTTAGGCTGGGAACTTCTCACACATGCGGCGTATAGCCCAGACATGGCCCCTTCCGATTATCATTTATTCCGGTCGTTAAAGCATCACTTGGCTGATACGCACTTCAAAACAGAAGAAGAAGTCCGAAAATGCACCGATAACTTTATCGTCTCGATTCCGGTGAGCTTCTATCACCAGGGAATTCGCAAGCTACCCGAAAGATGGCAAAAGCTCATCGATGCCAACGGAGAATACTTTGATACTTAAGCTTTTTTTGTTTGTTTTTAAATAAAACTTCAATTTTGCAGAAAAAAGCTGAGAACTTATTTATACACCTATTACACTTGTAAGTAGGTTGAGCATCATGAGTTTTGTTACATTAATTGGTGAACATATGTAGCTGCAAATTCTGATAAGAATTAAGACATTGATATATTATTGTTGTTATTATTATTTTGGTTTTTAATGATATTGCATGAGTCTAACATCGTCGTGGACTGTTGCTGCCTAATTAGAGTTTGTTCATTTTATTTGGTAGTTGTTCTTGAAGTTGGCGGCATCTGCATTCTAGTTATGTTGATATTCTCTCTTAAAGACCGAAGTTGTTGGTAAATCAAAAATTCTTTGTAGTTAGTTGGATGGATATCATGGCAAAGTGTACATTTAGCAGATGTGTTTTTGGACTTCGTACATGTTGTAAGCACCACACATTTCACACAAGAACAGTAATGAGCATATTCATATAGATTTCAGTTCATATATCTCTTTCTTACTTTTGTCAAGTTATCTTGCCTATTGCATGTTTTATGTTCATTAGAATACGCATATTGTGCCTTTTTTATTTTTTTTTATTTTTTCAGTATCTTTTGTCAAAACCCGCTTTTTTAAATTTAATAGATAAGAAGTATTATTCTTCGTCATCGAGACGTCTTACAAGTTCATTTAGCAAATTAAACTTATTATAATAACTGGTTTGGCATTGCAGTTCTATATTTTTATCAGCAGATTGAAAAAACATTTTCTCTTCTTTGGGTTTGGCTATGAATCATTTCGTGTATTTTAGTTTTTGGTTGCTAATTGTCATAATTCGGGTATTAGATGCGAGGTGCTATATACATAAGATGCATGCCATAAATAATTTTGATTTGACATTATTGATTAGTTTGCGTACATTAATTGTTCTCGAGAGATTGAAATTTTTTGTTGACTAATAAGCACTCCTTGAAACGAATAATCAAAATAAATCAAATAAACTCACAACATACTGCTGGTCACTGGCAATTAAGTGAATGCCTCAGATACACATCCAATATAACAAATAAAATAAGAATTAAACTTTTTAAGCCGTGCAATATACTTATGAACTTTGTAAAAGTTGTTATAAAACGAATAGTACTGCTTGGAAATTAAAAAAATAAAATTAGTATATTCACTCAAGCAAGCATTGAAAACACGTTTTAGCGGTGTAATTTGTTAGCAAACAAAGTCTTAAGTCAAGTACAAATTGTGTCAACATTTTTTACAAAATCAAGTATCTATTTATATAAGCTCTTACGGGCTTTTTTAAGGTTGGTGGCAGGGCGCTTGACATTCCTTACCGCTGTTTTAAGTACATCCTTAAATTACAAAGGGGAAAAACGAGTACGACGGTTCCAATTCACAAAAGACACGTTTTAGGAAGCGCTATTTTTGCACTTTACATGTAGTGGTCACGGTCCATTTTTTACGTATTAGGAGCGTAACGAAACACCGTTATATTTTATATATGTGAATGTTCTGCTCACATAAAATTAATTAAACAACAAAACCACGAGCGGTTGTTATGATGTGCATGCAAATTAGAAAGATTAATTATGCAAATGTATTTTGCAGAATAACTCGCTTGGGCTAATTTATCTTTTAGATTTTCGGTTTATTCGTGCAACAAAATTTTAAACCCCGCCAGAGCTTTTGGTTGATACCTTAGACGGGTGAAATAGTATTTTACATATGACTTGTAAGGTGCAATTGACTTGATCTGATGCAAGCGACACAAATTGCATTAATCTATAATAAGTACTGTTTTTGCAAAGAAACTTGAAGCGGTGTATCTATGTCACAAACCCAAAGACCTACAAATAAGTATTACAGTGGCAATAGAGTAGCGGCAAAATATTTTGATTTTCATGAGAAAAGTTCGGTTCGAAGCCAGGCATATTTATTAATAAATTTTAATTTTAAATCTAATATCGGAGCGTGTTATCATTGACCGCAAGGTCTGTGATACTGTAGGGAATTTGTTGGTTATTTATTTTTATTCGCACATTTTAAAATTGAAATAAACATTAAATATAAACAATAAATTATGACCTTTTCTCAGACTAAATTTTATATTTATCCAAAAACAAGGTGAACTACATCATCAGCTATTTTAATATCAGATATCCCAATAAAAATAATATCCTATACAAGTCCAAGCTGCGCACAGATGCCAAAATGTATCCAATTAATCCACCTTCATGTCCTAGTTAGAAAATAAATAGCACATAATCAAATACGGAAAGATAAACAAAAGTAAATAAACAAATTCAAGAAGAAACGGTTAAATATAAGCTAGATAACCCAGTACATAATCACTAATCGATATGAGCCACTAGATATGGAAATCGATGATCAGAAAAGCATCTCGATAGAAGTAACTAACCCAAAAGATGTTAAACAACCTCTTATATACGCATCTGACCTTAAAAACATAAACCGTCTAACAACGCTACTAAACGAAATTTTCAAAGATAATTCTACACTGAAAGTACTCACAACAGCCAAATTAAATTCCACACTAGTTAAACAAATGAAACCCACACAACAAATTTAAGGTTCCTTGGTCATGGTGTGTGTAATTAACATATGAAACGTAAAGTAAAAAACAACTAAAATCCCCATCCATGTTCGTAGTACAAGTTAAGCAAAAAGATAGCAACAAATAAATCTATAAAATTAACTTATGGGGACAAGCATAATTAACGATCCCCTTAATGTAAAAAGAACAATTCCGCAATGTTTCAAACGTAAAAGCTATGGAAATATCAGAAATGATCGTTAGCAAACTGTAAATTGTGTTAAAACTCCAGAAACTCGCTCCATCAAACAACATTCAAATAAAACTAGACTAAATTGTAGCAGAAACTATCTTACAAATTATAAAAGATACATCATACATAGGGAACTACAGAAGCAACTCTTTCCACGACTAAGGTGTAAAATCACAACACCTAAACGATCACCAACTCGAGCACATCGGGCCTCCGGATTAAATATGCAGAATGAGCAATGGAAAACATGTAATCTCCACAATCTACACAAAACTTAGCAACCAACACACCTCACAATCACACGCTATATTTCACAACCAATAGTCAAATAACATGGACGAACTGAAAGTCACAATAAAAAATTTAACCATACAAATGGGAACCATCATGAACCTCCTAACCACACTAAATATCAAAATGACACAATGGCACAACTTTTAACAGGAAATAAAACTATTCGTAAAAAATAATCAAATTCACATACTCCTCATATCCCAAACCCACTTTATCATCAAAGATTACATCAAATTTTCAAACCAGAAGATCTATAACAGGAATCATCCTGATGGAATTGCCTATGGTAAAACAGCAGTTAAAATCTAACACAAAAGGCCATCAATTACTTACTTACAACTACTATTCTGGTTAAAGACAAAACAGCAACTCTAAAAATATTCGGCATTTATAGACTTTCCAAACTCGACAAACAAAGATTATACTCATTTCTTCTAAAGCTCAGGAAGTAGATTCAACGTAACCGACGCAAAAAACCCAGACTGGGGCTCTCGTATTACAAGAACTGATAGAAGTAAATTAATAGCAGCTGTATACGAATAACCTGCAAGACATATCTTCTGGAAAACCCGCATATTGGCCTACAGATGGCCGGAAAATCCTTGACTTAATCGACTTTTGCATCATTAGAGTGTTAAAATTTAAGTGAAATCGTGTCTAGAACAAATATGACACACATTCAAGCACAACACACACTTTACAACACTAAGATGGACTGAATCTACTTTCAAAGCAAACTAACGAATGTAATACATTTAAAAATGCCATTCAAAATCAAATGCGATATTTAAGAAGCTACACTAGCGTTATCCAATATAATCCAGCAAGCTGCATAGGAAACTACATCCAAAACAAAGGAAAATCCCTATACCGACAGGTGTCTTTTAACCATAAAAGACGAACTAAATCCAAAAAGACTGAAAATGTTGGAAAATTACCCGATCAGAAACACAAATGATCTTTAAATTCTGTCCTTCAAACAACTAACAAAACTTTCTATTGCAATATAAAAATCAAGGTATTCAACATTACCTAGCTTACAACTACTGAAACCTCTGACTATTCGCTTTGGAAAGCAATTAAAAAAATTAAAAGACCTACAACGCACATAATACCTATTACTAAACTATACGGCCAGTGGACTAGCAATAGCAAATAGAAAGCAGAAACATTTGCTGATCATCTAGCTGATGTATTCAGACCCTATTCCAGCCAGTGTCCTGAGGAAGATGTCAAAACCCATTCAAGCCCTCGAAAGTCCAAAAAGTAATCAATAAAGAAACTAATCCTTAAAAACGCAGATTTCGCCCTTTTCATTAGAGAGATTCTCCAACACCTACCCGAATCTGTGACTCGAGCTATCACGCAAATACACAATCTTGTAATTAGATACTTCCCAATTTCCTGAAAGTTCGCTTAGATAACAATAAAGCAAGCACTAGGAAAGACGCTTACCCATCAAAAATCCTATCAGCCTCTTACATGTATCAGTTCTCTTCAAAGTCTTCGAAAAGGTACTGTTAAAACAACTCCAACCAATTCTAGATAAACAAGGATTAATTCCCAAGCATCATCGAACAAATTCATTAGTTAATAGATCAAATCCATAGCGACTTCGACTAGCATATAACCCCCCCCCCCCCGTTTTTAGAATGAAAGCTTTTAGCAAAGTTTGGTAGGTGGGTTTAGTCTATAAAGTAAAAAATATCAGACAGACACTTGTAAAATACCAAGACAAAACTACGAGTCTACAAACCGTCTCATCTGGAGTACCTCAAGACAGTGTCCTAGGACCTACCTTACCATGTATAGCCGACTAATCAACTACAACATTAACCACAACTGCCGCCTTCGCTAAAAACTCTTTAAAAACTGTTTATCGAGATGGAATACAAAATACTTGGTTTCCATTCTAACCGCCAATGGAATGCCTTTAAATGTTACAGAGGACATGTAATTTTTTTTGTCGTAAATGTGACTTATAAGGATTTGACTTCATTCACTTATATAGTAAAAGTGTGCTTGTGGGTATCGTGAAATTTCTGTTTCATAGTTATATGGGTCCGCTAATTAAGTCGCAGGAAAGTGAACGCTTATTGAAACTATAGTAATGATTGTATAACCAAATTTTATTTTAAACATCCGTGTATGGCATTTACGTATGAAAAATGATATCACTCAAATGTTCACCACGATTGGCTTTACAGACGTAGATACGATGGTCGAAATTTTCGATGACGTTTTTCAAAGTCAGTCGCTTTAATGTCATTCATCTCGGTAATTATGTTGTTCTTGAGAGCTTGGATGGTGGCTGCTTTATTGCTGTAGACTATACTTTTAGATATCCGACGAAAGAGCAGGCCAACTAACATTTTAATTTCTCAAAATTAAATGTTCACCAAACTTCAACTGCAATAACTCGATATGCGCACGTGTTGTGTGGAATGTTGCGCCGTCTTATTAAAAATAAAAGTCATTTATTTCACTTTGATTAAGTTTCGGGAAGAAATAGTCTTAATTATGCCGCGACATCGCTCAGAATTCCCATTAATCGCATTTCCAGCCTCATTTTCGAAAAAATAGTCCAATGACACCTTCTGACTACAGAGCATACCAAACAATCACTTCTTGAGGATCCATTGGTTGTTCTTGATATTTTCTTGGATTCTCGTTGGCCCAAATCCGATAGATTTGCTTGTTCACCGTCACATTCAATGTGAAATGCGCTTCACCGTTGAAGATAATTTTCGAAAAATTCGGATCAATTTAACGATGTTGGAGAAGCCAATCAGAGAACACATGTCGGTTGAAATGCTCAATTGGTTTGAGTTCTTGAGTTAATTGGATCTTGCAAGCGTGTAAATTCAAATTTTAATGCATAATATGGCGTAAACTAGTCTCGGAAATGCCCAATTTATATTCAGAGTTTTGGGTCCTCTTTCACACTCTCCTTTAGCGCAGCGATATTTACCGGTGTGCAAACACTTTTGAGTCGTCCACTTTTTGCATATCACCAACAGACCAATGGCCCCCATTTTTGCACCAAACGACCTATGGTGGTCTCATTTGGACGGTTAACTACCGAAATAATCACAGAAAGCTCCATAGGTGTTTTCTATTTATTTTACCATTTTGTAGTGTTCTTTAACTACTTTAATGTGATCTTTAATCGAATATGACTCCATAGCAAGATATGGCAAACCTTAAACTAAAAAAATAATGTTGGATTCACAGAAAAAAACATGGCGTCTGTGTCAAATTTTTTCTACGTCCCTATTGACGGACCCTTTATATGGAGAGTATTGCAAATTTATCAATGTTATTTCCCGTTCCAGGAATATCAGATATGTAAAGAAGATATAGGAAGGGACTCAGGATACTGCCATGTGGAGCAACTGCTTTTATTCGGTGGTATTCAGAAAGCTGATGATTATGTTTTATAGTGAAGTAACGGTCGCTGAGGTATGTTCGACATGCGTTATTTTAATTTATGTGATAAACCAATACGCCACAACTTATCAAAAACCTATTGGATGTCTAGGAAACCAACAGTGTAAAACTTCTGCCCTTCAAAGGTCTTAGTTACCAAGGTAACTATGTGGTGGGTTTACCGTACTGTAGAATGGTGGTCCAAGTCCAGTTGGTGATTTGGAATTAGAATAGTCCTATCCAAGTATTTTTAAAGTTTTCGCAAGAGAAGCTTTTTGAACAATTTTCTTAATAGGGACAACAGACTAATGGGGCGATAAGAGTTACAGAAAGTAGTTAAGATGACAAATTTTCTCGGAAAATATTTTAGTATTTGTGCTGTGGTTAAATTATACCCTGGCGCTTTGTGATTACGTAATGACTTAATATCACTACTTACTTCAGTAGGAGTAAAAGGCCTAATCCGTTGTAACAATTTACATGGGATGTCCAAGAATTTAACTATTTCTTCGGTGTTTACTGTTTGCTCTGCTTCAAAAGGTGTGAAAACATCTGTCATATGATGCGAAAACTCGTCGAATTTTCTTTTATCCGATCGTCCCCATACGCCACCTATTTTTATATCGGTGGTTTATTGATCTGTAGATGTTTAATTTTTTTACAGCCCCCCAAATTAAATGATCTTAATTTTTCTTGTAATGTAATCTTCGAAACAGGGGGGTTTGATGTTCTTTTAGTGCCTTGCTAAATCTTCTGGTTAATCTATCTGTTGCTCATGCGTTTGTCTTTAGGATTGCGTAATCAATTATATCAGTCCTGGCCTGACTTTTCTCTGCAATTAGTTCCCTGATTCGAAGGGCCACTTTATTTACCTAAGTTTTTACATCATTTACGTCCTAAACACTCAGAAACTTTAAAGGTCTGCTACCATATATCATCCACATAAAGTGGGATTCAAAGAATCTCAGACGTAATTGGGGAGAAACTGATTTTATTTAAGGTATTTTCTGAAAAACAAAATTTTTATAAAGTTTTCGCACATAGCCTAGCTATAAGTCTGCAGCCTTCACAAACAATTTCTGCAAACAATGAGATTGGTAGTGGAATGGAAGCAATTAGTTTTATGCTATTTTTAGTTTTTTATTTCCCTGCATTTTTTCTTTTTATTGTTTTCGCCACAACCGGAAAAGATGGGAGCGCCCCTGAAACAGCTAATAACATCGCACGGAATTTAATCCAAATATTTGCTTCGAGTTTCCCTTTTCGCCCAGCTTCATTCGAACTGTTTCCTGCAACCCAAATTGAGCTCTGGGAAACGAACATGGCCGAATTTCCGCGCGATTACTAAATTATTTCTCATATTTCCCCATTTCTTATCGGAATTACCCGGACCGGTAAATATTTGATGTCTGCCGCAAAAGTGCGGCGAAGAAAGCGACGGGTTCATTACGGGGCGCCCGAAAAGGACAAAGGTCGCAATTTATTTTCAATAAAATTCAATTAGCCGCCGCCAACTACATCGAAATTAATCGTCGAGTTGACGTCTGCGGCACTGGAGTGTTCCTCGCGAAATGCGGGGTTCAGCGCCGATGCGCTCAATTACGCCCCGGATTAAGCAACCCCCGCAACATCAGTTGCGTCCACGCGCATTTTCCGGCTAATGCCGCGTGTTTGAAAAGGTGCTCGGTGGGTCCTGTGGGGGCCCATTAGGTTCGCCGGCAACAAACAGTGCGCTGGGACTTGGGGCTGGGTCCCATCGCTGAACAGCGCAACTTGTTACAGCGTGACACTTGGGGTCCGTGGAGAGGCAACTTAACCTAGAAACGGTTCGACGGTAATAAACGAGTTCCAAACGAGCAATTGATAATTTATAGCCAATCTTACTTCGCACGATTTCCTTGCTTATAATGAAATTGATTGCGAGAATAAATTAGGGGCAGTCGAATTCCGAACGAGGCGCGACTTCCAATTTCCTAATACTGAAAATTTATGTATTGATTAAACAGTTAAAGTTTGCATATTTTAAACAAGATTTTGGACTTTAATAGTTCACACAACTCAACGGTATTTATCTTCCAAAAATAAATACGTGACGTGATAAGGCCTTCTCCAATGACGAGTCCTCAATATCCTTCTGTAAGCTCAGTTGGCCGTTTTCGTTTTAATCTTTTATGGGCTGGTGGTTCCAGTAGTGGATGCAATAGAGAGACTTTACAGGCTTATTGTGATGCTTTATGTTGTTTTCCTTAATTACATCTTTAACATAAGGCACTTGAAAATCTTTATGGCAAGTTTACCAACGAGCACCTGGGGTCACGCTCAGTACTTTAGATTGACTTCTCTGAATGATACTTGTATTGAACTTGCTGGCACATCCCCATAGTTCTATTCCATATGTACATATTGGTTTGAAGGTGGTCTTGTAATTTGGATTTTCTCTCAATAAGCTAGTGTAATTACGTTACTCTCAGGTCAACAATATGTTCTTTCCAATTTGGCTTGCAGTCGATGCGTAAGCCTAAATATTTTATGTCGGTGGATGTGGGAATTGGTATATTATTTAAGTGTAGCGTGGAACGCGGTTGTTTTCTGAAGGTAAAGTTGATTTGTACAGATTGTGTTTCGTTAATTCTGATCTTCCACTTTCCTGTCCAAGTTTCGACTTGGTTTAAATGAGCCTGTAAATAGCTCGAAGCTTCAACTGGACTTTTGCTGGATGCGAGGCAAATATACCAATGATAGTGTCTGTTTTTGTTGAAAGGTCTGCAGTATAAAGTACATAGAGTAAAGGACCAATGACACTGCCTTAAGGAACACCAGAATTGAAGATGAAGATTTCGGACATGCTATCATTTGCTCTAGTTCTAAATTCTTTCTCACTCTGGTATGATTTTAGAAAGCGATAATAGGTTACAGGGAGAAACTGTTGATTTTATATGGTAAACCAAGGTACCACACCTTATCGAAGAATTGGCTGACGTCTAAAAATACTGATGTGCAATACTCTTTGTTCATTAGTATCTTATTTGATGAGTTTGTTAGACAGTTGAGTAGTTTTCTTGAAATCTAAATAGATGATGGGGTATACACTTTTCAGTAAGAGGGCCAGTATTTATTCTGTGTAATAGCAGTCGTTCGAGAAGTTTTGGAATTATGTACAATAAGCTTATTGGTCGGTATGATGACGTTTTTGTCAGGTATTTCCAGGTTTATATATTAATATTATTTGGGCAGTTTTATTTGTTCAGGCCAGTAGTTGGGCCTCAGTATGGCATTAAGTAAATAAGTAAGTAAAACAATTCGTTTTGTGGTAGTTCCTTAAGCAGCATTTTTGGTGTTTATACTCGTTGATCTTCTCTACCAATATTTTCACAACTTTTAAATGGTCTAGTTAGAGTAACTAAACCTTTCCTAAATCTAGTCTATTCGCGAGACTTCGTTATATGAGCTTTGTAAATATTCTGTAAAGCACCGATGGCAAGTTTATACAACAGTATTGCTAACGCATTTAACCAGTTGTCTCGAATTTTACATCCTACTAAACAGTTAGTTGTTTAAGTATGATTTCTCCACTATACTTTATCTTTCTCCTGAGGATTTTTATTAGATTTGCTTTTAATATTGGATTCTGCTTCTTTATTTGTTATTTCGGAAATTTCTTCTGACGCTACGTTTCTTACTACAGTTCCTTGGTCTACCATTTTTCCTACTGGTAGTTCAACTTTTCTACCTACAATATCTAGTTGCCACAATTTTCAGTACTTTTATTGTCATCTATTAGCTTTACTATTCGATATCTATCTTCATTATTTTTCTTCATATCTTTAAAAAAGGTAAAACCTTCAACCAACATGTCTTGCTCATATGGACGTATGGTGCTGAAACCTGGAGATTGAATAAAAACACAAAAGAAAGATTATAGGTTGCTCAGGGATCAATGAAACGATGAATGCTGAATATCACCCTACACCGCATACAAACCACGTAGATAAAGCGATCAAAAGTAACTAACGTAATCTACCAAGTATGTAAGCTGAGAAGAAGTTGAGCATACCACATTGCCAGATTACAAGGGCGACCACAAAAGACTAATAGGACGTCCACCAACAAGATGGACGGATAATATTAAAAGGCACGTAGAACATAATTAGATGCAAATAGCTGCAAACAGACAAGAATTGAAACGACTTACGAAGGCTTACATCCGATGATGGATGATGATCTTTTAAACTCTTCCTTTTCTCTCAAGCAACCCAGAAATACTGTAGCAAAGGAAACCTACGCACTAGCAAGATCAGTGCCAACACAAAATCCCTAATAAAAGAAAGGAGAGAAATGGGAGACAAAAACTCAGAGGAATTCAGAAAAATCAATAAGGAAATATCAAAAGAAGTTAGAAAAGATATTCGAAAGTATAACACCACAAAAATCATCGAAACAATCGAACAAAATAAAAAATCTGAAAGTTCTGAAACGTCAAATAAATATTGGAACAAAAGTATAATGAAACTAAAAGATGAAAATGGAAATACGATTACAAACAAATCCGATATTGTGAAAATTACAGAAAACTTCTATCGCAAACTATACAAAAATGAAAATCCTGCAGAAGTAGAATACATAAAATATATCAGAAACCAGGGATCGGAAGATATACCTGAAATTAGTATGGAAGAAATAAAAGCAGCAATTGGAGAGATGAAGAATAACAGATCACCAGGAGAGGATGGAATAGTTATTGAGGCGATCAAGGAAGGCGGACTAGCTGTCTTAAGAACCTGGAAATCTCTATTTAACGAATGTCTCATAGAACAAAAAACACCCACTCGATGGGACAAGGCCATCATCACTCTGATACATAAAAAAGGAGACGCTACAAATCTGACCAACTACAGACCTATTAGCTTGCTATAACACATATATAAGCTCTTTACGAGAATAATATCAAAACGTATAAGTGTAAAACTTGACTTATACCAACCAAGAGAACAGGCTGGATTTAGAGTAGGGTTTAGTACGAATGATCACCTAACAGTACTTAAACTACTAATTGAAAAATGCGTAGAATATAACAAGCCTCTTAGGCTGATATTTGTAGATTATGAAAAGGCATTTGATTCGATAAATCAGCAACAACTCTTCCATGCTCTTTCGCAATGCCGAATAGACTCCAGATACAGGGGTTTACTAAAATACGTATATAACCACGCAACCGCGTCAGTAAGATTACACGAAGACACCAACACATTTCAAATAGAAAAAGGGGTAAGACAGGGAGATGTCATATCCCCTAAATTATTCACGACACTCTTAGAATATACAGGGTCCATCCCAAAAGAAATGAGCCTTTTTCAAAAAAAAATAGTTTTATTGAGCAGATCGCTACAACACCTCAAAATTCTTCAAAATAGGATCCTCCTGCATCAATGCACTTTTGGAGACGGGTCTTCCAAGTCCGGAAGGCTTCCTGGTAGGCCTCCTTAGGGATGTCCTTGAGGGCTGCTGTGGCATTCTCTTGGATGTCCTCAACCGAGTCCCAGTGCTTGCCCTTTAGCACTCTTTTCAACCGCGGAAACAAAAGAAGTCCGGGGAGACAAGTCCGGGCTGTAGGGAGGCTGGGAACCACGCCGAGTTGAATCCGCGGCACAAGTTTGGCGCACACCTTCCGCATCGATAAATCCTCGGAAATGACTCGATGTACTGTCGATTTCGGAATGTTTAGGCATCTGCTACTTGATAAACACTGAACCGACGATCGGCGTTCAAAAATCGCGCACTCGCTGCACGTTCTCGTCGGTTCGGGAGGTTGACGGTCGTCCAGACCGAGGTTCGTCGGCCACCTCTTCCGGCCCTCCTTAAATGCTTTGTGCCACTTTTAACTTGCGAGTACGATAAACAATCATCCTTGAAGGCCTCCTGAAGCATTCCAAACGTTTCGGTAGCATTCTTGCCGAGTTTGAAGCAGAATTTAATTGCGTAGCGTTGATCGATTTTGAATCCATCGCGCCGTGTCGAAAATTGAAAATAGACATTCACGGAAACACCCGTCCTGCCGCTCCGAGAGCTCAGAGCCGACTTGCACCGACCGCGTATGGAAGCTAAGACCCCCCACCACCTGCCCCAAGCGTCAGAGCACGCCGGAATGTACACTCGCGTCCGAAAAAAAATAAGGCTCATTTCTTTTGGGATGGACCTTGTATGTACAAAAACCTAGATTGGGAACAGTGTGGAATTAACATCAATGGTGAACTACTAAACCATCTAAGATTTGCCGATGATCTAGTCCTAATCACAGATAAGATAGACGAAACAAATAAAATGCTACAAGAACTCAAAGTTGCCTCAAAGGAAGTCGGGCTTGACATAAATTATACAAAGACAAAATATATGACAAACCCGGTCCTGAGCGATAACATTTCGGCAGATGATAAAAATCGAACAAGTATACTCATACAAATACCTGGGACACGAGTTAACCATTGGGAGAGATAAATCAAACCCACGAACTGAAGAGGAGGATCAATTTAACATGGGCATCCTACGGTAAGCTCAGCAACATCTTTAAATCAGATATCCCAATATGCCTGAAGAGAAAAACGTTCGATCAGTGCATACTCCCTGTTCTCACTTATGGGGCTGAAACACTAACATTGGCCAAGAAAACCATAAAGAAAATAAGAGTAACTCAGACGGCAATGGAAAGGTCAATGCTAGGAATAACACTTAGGGACAAAATACCAAACACCACAATTAGGCAGCGAACAAAGGTGAAGGATGCTGTGTTGAGGATAGCTGAGCTGAAGTGGAATTGGGCGGGACACGTGGGAAGACTGAAAGATGAGAGATGGACAAGATGAATGATTGAATGGAGACCCAGACAAGACGCATTCAGAAGCAGAGGTAGACCACCAACAAAAAGAGTTGCAGAAAATTGGATCCAGATCGCACAGGACAGAAACAAATGGAAGGGTTTCAGGGAGGCCTATGTCCAGCAGTGGACGACCTAGGCTGGGGAAGAAGAAGGAAGAAGCTGTTATTAATGGTATTAAGAGGTTGTACCGCCATAGCATAGGTAGGGATATAGTTTTGGGTGATCACGTTATGTGGTTGGGTTGATGGCATCTGGAGTGTTTGGTGGTTGGTTAATATTTCTGTTTCGAGTTGGATTATTAGATGTTTTGTTTCTTGCTTTTATTATATCTTGGTAAACAGAACAGCCCCTGTAATTTGCTGGATGATTTCCTTCGCACAATGCACACTTAGGTGGCGTAGTTTTTGGTTTTGCACACGTTTTTGAATCATGCTGTTTCCCGCACTTAACACTTAACACACGAATGCTGTCTGGCAGAGTAGGTTTTAGAATGCATATAATTTTGGCGTCTTGTACACTGGATAATACCAGTTTTTTTGTGTGGTGGTTCTACTTTGATTTTGCTATAGCAGAGAAATTCAATGTCGAAGATTTTCTTTGGTTTCATTAGGTTCAAGATCTACATAGAAAAGTGGAAGTGGATCTTTAGTTGTCCTGTGTAAGATGTTCATTATATTCCGTTCTTTATGTCCTGCTTGTTCAAGTTCAGCTTTAATGTCCTTAGTGGGTATTGAATGATGTAGATATCTAAGAACTACTCTATATGAGCGCTCATTTTTAGGTTGGTACGTGTGGTGGATTACTTTTTCATCCTTTAAGTATCTGATAAGTCGTCGGTACGTGTCTGATGTATGTGCGTTAATTTTAACCGTACTATTTCCTAGCGTTTTTGTGTAGAATTGTTCAACTTCGGCAACTGCGGAAATATGCTGTAGCATTTGAATGAGGTTAGTAACACCGTATATGTAAATTGGTGGTGGCTTAGGAGTTTTTGTAGTGTTGTCACTGCTATCTATTTGCATTGGATTTGTCGGGTCTTCGTTTGAGGATTGCGCAATAGATTCGTATCTGTTATTGGTACTGGGGTAGAATTGGTCTAGCACGATATTTCAGTAGATTTGTTGACTCTTCGCCTTTTTTTGACCACCTGCCATGGGTGACTACTATCTGCTATTTCCTGGGTTGCATTCTCTTCAGTGGAGGCTGCGTTATTTGTTTCCGTAGATGAATATATAAGGAGTGTTCATGGCTAGATTAGGTGAGGAGGTTTGGTATGTAAAGTTAGGTGAAAAGGATTGCTGACTACCTTGAGGTAATTGATAAATTTGATATTGATTTTGGTGGCTGATTTGTAGGTGTGTTAGGGACATATCCATAATTGGTATTCAAATTACTCGTTGAGAAAGGAAACATAATGTTCCATTTGTTGATTTAGTTTAAGTTATTTAAATATTTAAATAGACTTATACTATTTAGTAAAGCATAAATAGGCTGATCACTATTGTATGAATTAAATTATTAAATGAATAAATTTTCCTAACCTTAAGCAAGGCTGCGGCTCCGCTGCTGCGATAACACACGTATAGCTCAGCACGCACGTCTGCTCTGCTTGAAGGCACTGGCTCAAGTAATAAATAAGTTGAATATAAAAAAATGTAGTGCTTATTAAAGGCGTCCAAAAAATAGCCACAATAAAAATGACCTAAAGAAAAAATTAATTACTGTTGGGAAACTTAAAAGCATTGTTTTAAAAGCAGGTTAATTCGCTATAACTATCAAGCAAAACATGAGATTATATTATTTGACAATTTTAAAAAATGCAATAAAATATTACACTTACGTAACAACCGCACACATACAAATATGTACAAAACAAATCGAAGGTTCCACCGAGATTTGAACTCGGATCGCTGGATTCAGAGTCCAGAGTGCTAACCATTACACCATGGAACCTGTTGCATTGCTGTTTTTAAAATGTTGTATTATACAGCACAAATAGAGCTTACAAATGATATGTAAAATCATTAATATTAGAACATTAAAGTTTTGAACATTTAGTGTATTAAATACACCTTACTTTTCAAATGTAAATAAGGTAATCTAAAATTCACCAGTAGTAACAAAAACATAACATTAAGAATAATTTAATAAAATATTCTGCTGCTTAAAAATATTTTAAGATTAAATTATAAGCACAGGATGCGAAAAAATCTGCAAGGTTCCACCGAGATTTGAACTCGGATCGCTGGATTCAAAGTCCAGAGTGCTAACCGTTACACCATGGAACCGACGACAACTTCACTCTCTTGACGTAGAATTATAGCGCAAAATTTTTGTTAAATATAATTTAGGATTAAAATAAAATGTGATATTAAAAATGTCTAATATTAAATACGCACGATTTTCCAAATTCACTTTTTGAATGTAAAAACGTCATAAAATCGAAGCCGGTGATAAAAAGTTGCAAAATGCGTTTGAATTATTTATACTACCAATATATAGTAGAAGCACCAAACCTATACTTGGCAATTCAAGTTAATTAAAATAAATTATTTTGCAATCATTATTTAATGCTAAACTCTTTCTTCTAATTAATTATACCAATTATGCCTTTATACAAAGATTAAAGTGGAATAAAATTTCTATATTTTGTAACGATATAAATAACCATCAACTATAAAGATGTATTATAAAAAAAAAGAAAGAAAAAAGAAGAACAAAAATATACGTAGAGTGCCCATAAAGTGCTAGAACTGTTATGACGTATTGTCACTGTAATTGCATATGTAATTTCCTTATTAAAATTTTTTTAAATTATTAAAATAAAATGTAACAAAAAATCAATAAAAGAAAAATACGGAAATATAATATACACTTAAATTATATAAAATAATTTGTGTATAATATGTTGTCTACGCGACAATTAGTCCTGAAAACATTAAGATACTCTTGCGTTTTTATTAGAAATCAGTTTTCAAGTTAAGGAAATGCAGCATAATGTAGCAAAAATTTGAACAGATCCATTTAAACCAAGAAACAATTATGATGCAGTTTTGCTTATTGCTGTCTACGAAAAGTCTTTATGAGACATTTATTGTCCTTACTATGAAGGTAGGTAATCCCAAATATAATGGCTCCCAGTTTTTAGAAATAGAAAAAAAGATTATTTTCAATAACTGATACAACATTTTAAAGCTCGAACATTCCTCTATTTTTCTACATAATTGTCACATTGGCAGATGCCTATGTCATATCAGCTCACCGTCATGTCGTTTGGACCGCTTTTTTCACCTCGTCATGGTTGCTGAAGCGCATCCCGGACTTTCAACTTAAGGAACAAGTGGTAGTCATTAGGTGCCAAGTCTGCATTATAGGGTGGGTGGATAATTACATCATATTATAGCGTTGTCCTGGAGAAGGCATATGCCCTTGTTCGATATTCCTCTTCTCCGGTTCCGAACCGCCCGTCTGAGTTTTTTGAGCGTCTCGGAATTTATTGTAGTCCCACAAACCAAGAAGTCGACCAACAATACCCCTTCCGATCCCAAAAGCCATTACCTTGCCGGTAGACTGTGCCTCTTTGAATATTCGCGGTTTGGGTGAACAGAAATGTTGCCACTTACCTGATTGCTGTTTGGTCTTAGGTATGAAGTGGAACGCCCAGATTTCGTCACTCTGACAATAGAATCTAAAAAGTTGCCCCTTTCTTCTGCATAGCATCGAGTAAATTCGAGGGAAGGGTCAATGCTTGCCGTTGTTGGTTTTCTGTAAGTACTCGCGGGACCCACCCTGCACACACCTTCAGATATTTCAATTTTTCAGTCAAAGTCCTATGAATGGTGCTTCGAGAATCTTCGGGAACCCAAATGCAGAGATCATCGAGAGTGATCCTTCGATCTTTAAGCATGATTTGTTCAACCTTTGCGACTGTCTCGTCGGAAATTGACGATTTCTCGTTTTTTCTTTCGTTGTGAATTTTTATGCGACCACCTGTAAACTGCACCACTTACAGACGTTTTTCACATCCATGCAAAACTCTCCATATACTTCTGTCAATTGGCGATGAATTTCGATTGCGAATAACCGCACGAACTTCGCACCTAGGGGTAGCTGCAAGCGGAAGCTTCATCATGAACGACTGCTTAGCCAAAATTGAGGGTCCTCGCAGGCTAAACGATAATTTACTTAAAAGTGGGGGAAGCAGCAAACACGGCACTGTGACCAGTAACCGCGCGAAAAGTTTATCTGCAGCCCCAGCACTTTGGAGACCTTATTTTTGGGATTATCCTTATTTTTTTTTATATTTATGTCTGCCGAAACCATCCTTGAAGTGTTATTGTGCACAAGAAAAACAACAATAACTAATAAGCCCATAAATCCTGTTACACGCTGATTGGAACGATTAATTGTTTTTGCATAATATTATCAGGATGTATAAAATGATCGTTGGAAAGTATAATGAAATGAACTTATTTAAAATAACCACCCTTAGCTTCTACTCAAGCTACAAGACGTCCGGGACACTAGTCTATGGCAACACGCACTACATCCATTGGAGAAGTATTGAGCGCAGCCGTCAGGGCTCGCTTCAAAGAATCAACATTGGGATATCTTTTTGAGTAAACTGTGCCCTCTAAAATTGTCTATAATTTGTAATATAATAGAATGAGATATGGGTTACCAGAAAATCAATTCTCTAATGTTAGAAAATGAGGCACACTGTTGCTCAGCCAAGTTTGAGTTGATCGAGCTTTGTGGGCGGGTGCAGAGTCTTCGTGAAAGATACACAGCGGCCGAAGTTTTGACCCCTCTTTTCACAAAAATGAATCTCATTTACTCCATCATAACCCCCAAACCATTACAGCTGGTGGATGATGGCCTCTCTGAACTCTTGGCACTAGCTGAGATGATTCGTTGGACGACCTAGCGTATATTCTCTCATTTTGTTTGTTTAAGGATTGCATCTGTCACCAAATGTCCTGTGTGTCTTTTTTAAGCAGCTAGTCCTAGATTTCGCTAAATAATACGAGATTACTGATTACCCTATCTTCGCTCCCTTAAAGGAGACACTAAGTGATCACAAGTTTAGCTCGGGTGATGAGGTTCAGCAAGCAGTGCAGACGTAGCATCGTAAACAACCCAACAGTTTATTTTATAGAAGCGCGTAAAACAATACCAGAAGTGCAAAGGGACTATGTCAAAAAGTGACATGTGCACTTGTTTTTCATTGACGAAAATGAAGTAGTTGTATTAAAATTATTTTTACTTTTTGATCATCCTTGTACAACGTGTCCCACAAGTTTATGTCGTCGTAAAAACCGGGTAAATTGCATTGTATTGACACATGATTGGACTAGATAAAAATGTTCTCCAATTGGCGCTCTTTGCTCTTGGTAACCGCTATCAACCTCTATAAAAAGTGGCCAATAATTTTGTGCCTCAAATTTTCTGAAATTGACCCTACTATTTCACTGGTCCTTTCTTTAAGAATCGTGAGGTTTCCTGGAGATCCCCACTGCGATCGTGCACGATATCCTTAGTTAGACCCCATAATGCATAGTCACAAAAATTCAGACCAGGCGAATATGCTGGCCAGTCAATGATTCTTCTGGTCTTCATCTTTGCATCGAAATATTCGAATCGCATATTATTGAGATAGCACTCATATTATCTTAAGTTCGATGAATCTTAACGTCATCTCACACGAACCAGAATTCAGACTTCAAAAAAGGGATCAAATATTTTCTCTTTATAGATTTGACCAAGGATTGTATCGATTAAGAAATATGGATCTATAATGCCATAATAACTTATGGCATATCAAACAGTTATGCGCGCTGAGTGTAGGGAGCGTACTGCAGCAACTTCCGGTTTTTCTGTACCCGATATGCTGTAGTTCTGAGTGTTCACAAAACCTTCTAACTAGTAGTGACACTCGTCAGAGAAGCATACCTTCTTCTAACCGATTTGTCCTGATTCCATCATTTATATTAACAGGAGAGCGAACTACAATCAATTTTCGATGTTTCTCTCGCTCAATAGATGATTAATCTGTATTTTGTAAGCGAAAAGTTGTATTTCTTGTCTGACGATCCAGTTGTTTCTTCGAAATGTTTCTCAACTTCTTCGATGTTATTCTCTCTGGTCACTATGCCTGGCCTTCCAGTTTTTCTACTCTCTTATCATCCAAAACACTTTTAGTACTCAACCATTTTTCGGTCAAATTGTATTTTTTGAGAGCAAAAGCATTTTTTTTGTCTATCTCTGCCTTCCATAATTTGACGGTTTTGGTGGCGTTTTTTCCACATTTGCACCTAAATTCGATAATTTGTTCCCTTGGGGAAATCAAATATCGCTGCTACTGTGAAGACATGTCGAGAAATCGAAAACACGTGGTTTGGTCACGAATTTTGTGTAAACAAAACCTGAGAGTTTAGCTTCAATTGAATGAATGATATACAGATGCCGCGACAAAACCGTGTACAAATTGCAATACATGTGCACTATGAATATCTTAAGTTCATGTCATGTTTGCTTTAGAGAATACATATATTACAGGTTTGTATTTAATTTAATGAAAACGACATTCTTCATTCCTACTTTAGGTTTTTATATTCAGATTTATATAGATAACGATATGCTATTTTCTACAAATATATGAATCGTGAAACAAGACCGAAACTATAGCAAATTTCATCTAAAAATGCTGCCGCTGTATGCCCTCAGCATACATGTGAAAGCCAAGCAGTGTAAAGAGCGCTCTTTCAGAAGCCAAATGAGCAGCTTCTCTGATGCAAGCGCTTCATTCGACACCCTCATTAGTGCAGCCTACTGCGACTTATTACTGCTGAGCAGAGATGCAGGGTCGCCCATCCATGGAAAAGTTGGCAATATAAACACCTACACAGCCGTGTTTGCGTTCCTCTGTGAGCGCGGAATTCGCTCGCAATCCATTCCGCAGTTTAGGTCGGCCGAATGGTGCTCCGTCATCGCATTGTGCGAGTTCCATTCCAGAATTGTGAACGGGGTTAAGCTATAGTCAATGTGAAGGACGAATCAATGAGGATTCGACACGTCTAGCGCAGCAGACTGTAAGTTCGGGATTAAAGAGAGATATTTGGGTGGACGAGCGCGGCGTTGACGTCACTTTGCCTCGGTTCTCGATATGAAAGGGATTTATGTAGCCTCGCTTTGGGAAACATCCTCCAGTTTTAAAAGCCCCAGAGAACAGAAATTGGGAGTGACAAAAGCCGATAGGAATTATTACTTTTGAGTGGTTTCGTTTCTAGTTTACGAGGCCCAATGCGATGAAAACATGGGCCTTCATAGAAAACGTCAGTCACACAGCGCGCCCTTAAAAGCTCACCCAGGGCGTGAGGCAAGCTAAAGATAACACAAAGTAATTGTAAGGGAGCGTCTGCAAATGTTTCCATTCGTTGTGCTTTATCAGGCACACAACAGTTGCTTTTAGGTAATAATTATGTATCTTCCAAATTTCTTCCAGCTGGCAACAGCTTGTTCGCATGAAATTTATCTACTTTAAGTACATCTACATTTCGCACTACGAACGCTGTTTGTGTAGCGTACTTTTGGATGTTATACGCTAATGACATGGCCGTCAACAGGTAGCTTAATAAAAAGTAATGCTGAAGTTGGCGCGTATTTAAAGCGAAAATGTTTAATTAAAGCGCGAATATAATGATACGTTGCGTTTAAGTTCTTTCATGGGAAATACTGAATAACTGCTGCTACGTTCACTGTTTGCTTGTTTTGTCGTTCAAAGTTCAAGGTGAAATATTTATTAACAGAATTGGCTCAACTTTAAATTTCTGCATCTTAAAAATTAATTTTTAAGCATGCAGGCTGATGGTTTGGGAAACATTTTTTGAAGAATTCATTTAAGGTTCACCTAGGAAACAAATAATTGCTACTGTCAAAAATTATCGGGAGATGCCAAACGACTTTTTTCAGTTTGAACTTGAATGACGTGGTTTCAACAAGATGGAGCCACATGTCTCACAGCACATAAAACACTGTTTGCTTCAAAAAAATTTCCTGATCGTGTTATCTCGCAGAGGGGTCACATCCATTGGCCGCCACCGCAGTCTTAGGGTATATCCTAATTAGATTTTTTTCTGTTACGATTTCAGGACTAAAAGAGAACATTAGACGTGTAATTTCTGAAATAGAGCCGCAGTTATGAGAAGGTGTTATGTAAAACTTCACTAAAAGAATGGTCGTATGTCAACGGAGTCGACATCATATTTAATACGTAACTGCTAAGGCTGTACTTTACACTGATAGCAGTAAAATCCGGATTGCTCTAATATTTTGTTTTGTTCAATTTGGATCACACTTCTAAATGCATACTAAGAATATAAGTCACTCCTAACGTGTAGAGCTATATTGTCTTTTGATTTGTCCTCAAATGTCCTCTAAGTAAAAAATTCCATCGTTACAGTATGGTACACAAAATTTTTATATATTTCATCTTTTGAAAAGCTTGAAGTTGTAGAATGTCTATCACAAAACCCAAATTGATACAGTAGAAGATGTAATGTTATATCCGTTTTATTCAAGAAGACTCTAAGGAATAGCTTCTCAAAGATTTTCCTTAAGGAAGATGGGAAACTAATTGGTATAAATGAAGTTATCTCTATGATATGCTTTTTCAAGGTTGGGGGTCATTACTATCTGCCCAGATTTACATAAGAGGAACTAATATGACAGATTTAACATGCAGTTATATATAGTTGTCAATGGCACAATGGCTTTTTTGGAAGCATCTTCAGCACTTCATCTATTATGAGATCATAACCTATGTTGTAAGGTTGCTTGTATTCCTGTAAGCGATAAATGTTTAATGAGTAGGGACATCTGCCATGGAACGTCTAAATATTCTTCAATAATTTCGTCTTCGGTGTTTGAAAGGGTTGAAATACAGTGGTTAGATGTTCAGTAAAATCAGAGTTTTTCTTATTCCATCTAGCCCAAGTTCCAGCAGATTTTCTTATACGTAGGAGGTATAGTAATTGAAAGCCTATTGAATATTTTAGTTGCCCTCTAGATGATATGGTCTTCGGATGAGTAAGACCGCACAAACTCATCAAAACAGCTTGTTGGCCGTATTGCAAGGTCTTTGTTGTTCAGTTGGAGCTCGTATTAATATATTCCTTTGATATACTGTTTACATTATAGGCACGCCCGTTTACAGAAGGCAGCTTCTTGAATAAAGGAACAAGTTCTATCCACAGTTTTAAATCAATCTTACCATTAATAAAACGTTTTTCAAATCTAAGCCAATTGGTTTGTTTCGATGTATTATAATTCTGGAATTCAACTCTGTTGGTAGATCTAGTGTTTAAGTTTAATATTACTGACAGATGGTCGTTTGAGAGGTCATTACTTAGATCAACTAAAATCAAATTTGCAGCTATTATATGCAAGATTAGAAATAGATCAGAAAGCTTATTAAGGTCTACGAATTAATATGTTGGTTCTCCAGTGTTGTGACAGTTATGTCATAACTGACTTAAAGAGGTGCCTACCTTTTGTAGTTATAAGTCTGGATCTCCTCGAACACCAAATCTGTTTACCATAGTATTAAATAATTTACTATACTATGTATAGAGAGTGTACCTGGGAAGATAGTAAATTACAGAGACTGTAAATAACTAGGGGAATAAGTTAATTAAGAAATTAACAGTTTGGAGTTTTTCACTTTGCAATGGACTCAGCTGATCATGAAATATGGAGTTTTTGATTATTATTGCAGGTTCCACATGTGCAATGCTATCTGTGTGATTCGTGTAGATGGAGTAATTAGGAATACGATTCGCTCTTTTATCACTGAACCATGTTTCTGGTATTAGGAGTACATTATTTTAGTAATTATCTCCTGTTTATAGTTTAGAAGACCATTTGAGTTCCACGTAGCTATTTGCATTGTAATTATTCATTAATAAGTCATTTTTGTACCAAGGTTTGATAGGAGATTGAGTACAATGTCATTTTGCTTCATCATCTGTATAAGCATATTTTGAAACTCGTTTCAATTTCAATTAAGAAGGCTCTCGTTACTTAGCAGGATTGCTAAAAATATGAAGTAGATATGATGTGGAAAGAATTTCGACTTAATGTCGATTTATTGGATGTTCTGCTTCTTACATATGTTTTGATAAACAAAATAGCCCTTATAGTTTGCGAGACGAAACACACTTAACTGGTGGAGTTTTTAAGTTTTTTTTGCAGATTTTGTATCGTGTTGTGTCCTACATTTAACACACATGTATTTTTTGTTACAGTAGGTTTTAAAATTACGATAGTATTGACATATTTCATATCAAATAATTCCTGTTCTTAATGTGGAGATTCCACCTTGATTTTACTGTTGCAAAGGAATTCCATTTCGGAGATTTTCTTATTGGTTACGTCAAGGACAACGTAGAAAACTGAAAGTAGGTCTTTAGCTATTTCATGTCTTATGTCCATTGCGTTTCGTATTTTGTGTCCCACTTTTTCTAGTTCCTTATCAATATTTTTGGTACATATTTAATGATGAATGTCTGATACTGCGTTATTTCTCAGTATTTTAATATAATATTGTTCCTTTTCAGCAATTGTAGTAATGTGTTTCAATATTTCGTTATGACTAATGCCCTATACATCTATTGGGGATGGGTTAGAATTTTTCAAGTGTTGTCATTGATGCCTGTTCGTGTTGGATTTAATTCCTCATTAGAGAATTCCGTTTTAGGTTCATATCTATGTTTGGTACTGGAATAAGTTTGATCTGACACAACACTTTCAATAGATTTGTTGATTCCTTTTTTTGATCACCTTGTCAGGTGAGTAGTGGTCCATATTTCGTCTATTTTGCTTTCCTCAGTAGGTGTTTCCCATTTACTAACATAGATAAATATTGTGTTACTATGTTTTGATCATAACTAGAACAAAGAAGTTGATTAAGTGAAGAGTTTTGAAAGAAAAAATGAGATAGATATGTTTACTAACTACTTTTAGGGTAATTGATAGTGGTGCTATTGAGTTAGTGGTTAATAGCTGGGCGAATTAGTTACGTACCCATAAGTGGCATCTAGATTACCCTTTTGAAAAAGGGGATAGGATGTTCCATTGGATGACTCAGTTTAGATTAACATTGAAATTTTTTAAATAATCTTACGTGAATAAATAGGACCATTACTATTTGATGTATTAAAAAGCCGGGATCACCAAACCTAAGATAATTTAATATGTCACCTAAAAGAAATATAGTTGTTAATTCGAACTGAAAAAAGCTATGTAAATTATTACAGTTACAGGTAGGTTCGTGAAGATCGATCTCAAAAAATTCATAAAATAAAAAGTAAGGATCGAGTACACATGCCTCACCTAGAAGTCAACTTAGGTACGCAGAAAACCGTTATTATGCTTCTTAGACAAAAATAAGAGGTATTGGAGCAAGTTTCCGAGTATGAATTAAAGAACTTTTTCAAATTGGATATATTTATTTAAATATTTTAGTAGTGGGTATTGGTATTTATTATATTTTCAAAGATGAATCTAAACTCTGATTTGAGCAAAGTCGAATTATATCAACGCGAGGAAACTGTGGGATCCGCTTAATTGTGCGTAGATTAAAATAAAATGAGAGCACTATAAATGTGGCAATAATAGATCAACTACTAAAAGATTACTTAATACATTAGTTTTCAATTTACCAGCCCTAGAAAAAATTGCCATATTACGCGAATAGCCATTGAATGGTGATAGGTAACACATTCCTAACAAAACATTTTATCAGGATAATACTCGTCTACATGTAGTTCGTCTTACGTTGCATACTGATTCTGTTCTGATCCCTACGATTCTTGGATTTATCTCTCATCAAAATACTTGAGATGATAGAATGGAGCCTACTTGCTATGTTCTGGTATTTTGATACACAAAGACGATGTATAGACTGGAATAAGACGAACTTAATCTAAGCTATTCCAAGTCACCAATCAAACTCTATTCCACATGATGGAACGACGAGTTCAAGTGTCCAGAGTAATTTTAACAAATGTATTCTCAAAATTAAAAAACTTTATTCCTTCCGTGTGTTCCAATTATTATCAATTGCAAGTTTGATAAAAATATCAAAATATTTACAACAAAACTAAAAATTCACTTCTTTTGTTTAAGTATCAGCGAGTAAATTTTTACTAATTTAGTTAATTTAACTAAAACAGCCCAGTGACAGCGAGATTAAAAGTATATATGATTTATTCCATAACTAGAATATAACTGTCCAACTAATCATCATCTGCATTACAAAGTTATTTTTGTCACGCTTCACCGCCAGTGCTTCGTATTTGTTATAATAAATTCATAAACTTTTGCAAATTTCATTAGTCTCACAATAGCACTCTCCAAATAAATGTTTTAGTGCTGTAAATGGCTGAATTTAATATTTGAAATAACATTTGGAATTAGCATGAATATTTAATTCATTCCTACCCACTTATGCCCAATGTTATGTTAGCAACTTTAGTTCGTGTATAATCTTGAAAATGTCATTTGTAATCAACTTGCAATTCATTTTCGGTAAAGTAGGACCCAAAACCTTCTTAAGCTCCTAAAAGTAATAATTCATCAGATGTAGTTTGACATTTACTGTTTACCACTGTCACTATAAAAATTTATTAATCTTGAATGAGAGGAAATTAAGCAGTAATAAAACTTTCAATCGCCGAAGGCGACAATTTGACTATTTGATATTTTAATTTGTCTACCTGCTGACTGCCTGTATGCATTATTTTGAGAACCGCTTTTTTCTTATTTATGTACATATTCACAATCTATTCCTAAGTACAAAAAAATAAATAAATCATATACAAAAATGTAAACTGAGTAGAGTGAACGCCTATTGACCATTCTCTAAAAATATCATTAATAGATTGTACTTCACAAATTTACATGAAACATTTCTTGTTTTAGATCCATGGACTACAGTCTGCTATATTTCCTCTCTGCCTCTGAGGGATTCATTATTTCTGACACTACATCATTTCGAAATGGAGTGCCTACAATTTTCTGATTTCCTCGGTGAATGTTTACCTAAATCCATGTATGAGGACAAAACATAGTGTATCCGTATTAATCAAAAATGAATGGACAAACGCGTTACAACAGTGGGATGAGATAAATGAAAGACTAATAAAAATTAATATAAAATTATATGGACAAAAACAAGTTTTTTTAGTATCCTGGACAAATAAGTAGAAAGTGCTAGTAACTAAAGGAAGTTGAAAGTAATCGGAAATGATAAGACAATTGGACAATTTGGAGGAGAAAAGATGAGTAAAATTGAAATGTGGTCACCTGCTCTATGCAGAGAATACATATTAATGATAGCCAACTCCATTTTTTACCATAAGAACATTAACTTGGGTCTATTCACCACAAGGGCTCAAATATATTATTGATATTATAGTAGCGAAGCACGATCTGAAAATGACAATAAAAGATGTAAGAGGATACATCCAACCACACTGCAGTTCGCATCACCATATGGTTAAGGGATCCTTGTTTACAAGGGAACAGCGACAACTAGACCAGGAAGAAAATAAAATCGAGCAGTAAGAAGAAATAAACGAACCAAGATATAAAAAAAACTGTTAAGACAAGACAATGTAAAAAAAATTATACCAAGATTGAAATGCACTGAAATGAGAGAAAATAAAGGAAAACCCAAATAAAATATAACAAACATACAAAAACAAGTATTCGCAAAGCAATATACAAAGCCTTGGAAATAGAAGCAAAGAAAAATAATAAAAAAGAAATGTTCAGCAAGGAATTAGAGTAGAAGATCAAAAATAAGAAGAAAAGTATTTGGAATGGCTTAGAGAAAAACATCAGAATCCAGACAAATTATGTGGAATGTAGAAGATAAGTGAAAAAACAAGTAACACAAGATAAGTACAAATATAAGTACTACAATGAGACAATAAATAAAAAGCAACACCAAGCTAATCACACCTGCAAAATTGCTAGAGTATCACGAGACACTCTTACAAGAGGTATATAATAATAAAAAAACACCAAAATAAATCAAGAAGTTGTAGAAGAAATAGAAATAATAGTATAATGTAACAAGGGCATTAAAGAACATTAAAAATAATAAGTTAGCTGGAGCAGGAAAAATTAGAATGAAAATAAGTGAAATATGGTGGACGTAGACTAATACAAAGTATAATTAAAATCTTTTAAAAAATCGAAAGAACCAACAGAATGGAAAAAGTCATGTATTATATAGATGCATAAAAACAGGGATGAAAATGCCTGTCCTAACTATAGCAGAATAAGCATATTACCAACGACGATGACCCTACTGGAAAGAGTTATAAAAAATAAGATGAAAGAGCATAAAATTTTGCAAAAAACAGAGTTCATTTAGATAGAGAAGATCATGTACGAATAACATCCACTTCATTAGATAAATAATTGAAAAGAATTGAGCAACAAATATGGAAACTCATATAGTTTTTGTAGATCTAGAGAAGGTGTATGATAATATTTCAAGAGAAAAACTGTGAAAGAATAGGAATACTGATAGTACACAAAACGTTATAGTCATTAATGTTTGTAGATGATCAGCTAATTCCAGTTACAAGATGAAGAAGATATGATATACATGTTATGAAAATTTAGAAAAGAATACGATAAGTGGGATCTCAATAAATTCTAAGAAAACTGAAAGCCTATGCAAAATATGGATAACATAGAGGTCGACGTAAAAAACTAAAATGGCGAATGAAAAAAACATTACATGGACTAAGCTGGAATAAAGTTCTCACAAAAGAAAAGAAACTTTTTAAGCAAAATCGTATGAAGCAGAAATGTGGATTTAAACTAACAAAATAATGGATAAAATAAAAATATAAAAAATAGGAAAAGAACAGAGGTTATCTAGAGAAAGATAGAAGTAGAGACGTCTATTAGAAAAAAAAATATTAGGAAACAAAACGTCGAGATGGTACGCCCGTGCCCAAAGGATAAATGATAAAAGATGACCGAAAGCAGTTTGAATTGGCCACCTAGAAGGAAAAGAAGAAGGAGTTGACTGGCAATTAAAAGGAAAAGGAGTATTAAGAAGATGATGATAGAATGCGGCCTTCAAGACGGAGATGTGAAAGATAGGCTATTGTGTAGAGTCAGAACTGTTAATCCACAAAAGAAGAAAAATAAAGTAATGATTTTGTCGGGAAACATGAAAACTGAATTGAAACAGAGCTAAAGATTTTCTCTATTTATCAGAACGGATAAAAGTTGTCTATACGTGAGTTGTTCATTTGGGTACTTTCTTACTAACAAAAAATATGTTCTTTGCCTTTAAAAGCTCTCTTTGAATTCAAATGGATTACACAAGATAAATTACAGTGAAGAGACTTACTGTTTGTATCAAAAAAATTACTCGAGTTCAACATAGTGAAAACAAGGTGAAAATATTAATAGTATTAGGAATGAAAGTGAAAGAGTAAAAAGTTTTTAATATTAATTACTCAAAAACGGTTGTTGGTTTTAGCTTTCTCTAATATTAGGAGACGCATATTCAGAATCAGCTAAATTTCAAATTACATTTTAGAACTGAATCTTATAAAGTGAATAAAGTAATATTTAGATACGACGAAAAATACCAATAGAATAGCTATGGATAATGCAGACAAGCAGCGGTAGAAAAGTGAAGTTTGAAGCATGGCTTCGGTTAATTCCACGCACGCAGCATTGTGTCGAAAGGCTTAATTCAGAAAACTTATCGGGCTTCAGTCATATATGCCCCGGCCCTAAGCAAACTCACTAAATCAGCGCGACAAATAAAGTTCGCCCTGCAAACATGACCGTAGCTCAACCACGGAATTTATGCGGAGCCTCTTTTGAAGGGTCGAATTGACCGTTTCATCGGCATCGGAGTTGAATCCTTCGTTTTTCATAAACGACTGACGGCGATTTAACATTTTTGAATTTCACACTTTCGATGTTGGATTTGCAGTGACTACTCAGCATTGCCGCGCAATACAGCCCATATTTCAATAGCAAGTGCTGGAAATCGAACCCATCGACAACAGCTGTTCGAATTCCTCGGAAACTAACAATGCCCCTGAAGTGCAATAGAACTCCAGTAATGACAGCGACGCTGCTATTGCACCACAGCGCTATATAAAACTGAGCATTTTCACTTACCGGAAAGGAAGAGATCCTGCAACGCCTGAACGGCTTGGCACAGGATCGCCCAGGCCTCTGATTCGGTTAGTCCTGTGGGCCGCGCCGTCAGTAAATCTCCCAGACTAACGCCACTTCGAAGACGACTTCCACTGATAAGACGTACACGCGGCATACTGCAATAAGAATAAAAATCCCTTTACAGGAACGAACTCTTTTTATTTATTTTTATAGAAATACCGATACATTGCAATTGCGAGCAAATCTGTAAGCGACGACTGTTGCTATTATTCAGCGAAAACTCGAACGTAATAAGATGCATACGGGTGCTAGACCTTCAATGCAGTTTCCATTAAACTATGCCTCGCGTTTTATGGAAAAAGAAACGACCAGCAAAGCACTTCAATTTCAAAGCATAAATCAAAACGTGGTATTTATAAAGAGATGCTTTTGTAAGTTCCTGACTATAAAATATTGAATCCTAATTCAGGGTCCCAAATAAGTAAAAGTCGATCTATAGAACATTACAATTAAAAATATAACTGTGTTATTTATTTATTTTTTCACATAACAGACTACTGGTTTAAATCCACAGTATGCTTAACACGACTATTTCAGACTCAAACCCGATAAACAAAAACTTGAAAAGAAGAAGCACAAATATAGTAAAAAATTTCTAAATTGTTTAAGAAGTTATATATTAATTACAATTAAGCAACATATTAATAGACAAAAAACATAAAGAAATTTAGGTGGTGACTAATATATAGGGTGATCCAAATTGGACTTTAGGATGTTTTTCCTGAATCATCGTCATTGTCGATCATATCAATTTTGGATGTTGTCTATTTTGCGCTTTTTATATCCATTTGAAGTTGGCCATTCTTTTAATTTCGTTTCATCATCTCATAGGAAGTATTCCTCTAAATCTTTTCCTTGTCCTTTTCGTCCACTTGCAAACTTCCTAATTAAAACACAAAATATCGGAACAATCCCAATTCACTTCCTAACAAATAAAATACAGTTTTAGGTTATGTATGAAATATAATGTCGGCCATATAACTTCTAAAACTTCGCTAACATGCGACGATTTCTTTAGCGAAGTTTTCATAATTTTTTTATTTTAGCAATGACACGCCTGATAGTCCTAGAATCGTAGCAGGTTTGACGACATAAACTTTGGTTTAAAGTAAAAAAGAGTACTTTATGTGGCTCCATGTAGTTGAAACCACAAATCATTTAAGTTCAAATCATTGATTTCATTGAGTAAAAAAAGTATAGGCTAATAATTACTTCAGCTCACAATGTACATCGTAGATTTTCACTGTCACAGATGAAGCAATATGAGGTATTTGCAAAAATCAATAGTAACTGCTGTTCTCTAAAACCCAGTTCATAAATATACTGCGTTTCTGGTGGATTTTGCCATGTGTTTAGACACTAACTGTACAAAAGTAGACATTCAACGTTCACAGAACGCAAAGGCGCGCAATTCAAATACTAAAGTTCATTTGGACTATCCTATATAAAGTATGTATACACTAATTTATTTGTTAAATAATTTTTTAAATATTCGATTCCTCGAAATTTTGTTTAACTTTATCATTTGAAGTTGTCTCAAACAATCGTAGCAAGATGTCAAAAGACAATAGTTTTTCAATCCTGTCCATCGATATTTCTACTTGTATTTTTCGACAAATTTGAAAACACTGATAAGCGAAAGAAATCATTTAGAGCATTTTCCTTTGCTGTGCACATTTTGATTATTCTGGTTTTCTATTCCTTCTTCTTTAATAAGTGCAAGATAAAAAATATTAAAACCTGTAAGCGAACTAGAATTTTATGACTTTTAATTTTAGTTCGATACGGAAAACAAAATTTCAGTCCGAACAATCCTAAACAGATTAACTGAAGCGATAGAAATCCACACCAATAGACAGTGGTAAAAACAAACCCCACTATGCTATCAAAAACTTCTAACACTATTAACAAAAATTAATTATTAATAACAATTTTTGCTGCACAAACAACATGTAAACCACAGCCACCGAGAAAATTTCGCTTTTTTATCATAATCCATTGATTTATTAAAGACAGTTTACACCGATGGTGAACTTTCTCAGTAGTCAACAAGGGCCTCAACAACGCAAATGAATGGGAAAGTCAATTTCACAAGGGATGGTGTTTCTTATTTTATGTGAGATAAAAAAAAATCTTTAGACTATAAAAATTTACATAATGAATAAGAACGGCAAAAATATAGAATTTTGAGAAATAAAATTAATCGAAAATAGCACTTGAAAATAAGTGCAAAAATTGATAGATGGAGAAGGTGTATAGAAAGCCTGCAGAGGTATAAAAAATTTCCTTAACCAACAAGGTCGAAAAGGAACAATACATTAGTTCTAGATGGGAAAGGTAACAAGTAAGAAAGGAAAAAGTAAGCTACAAAAAGAAAAGAAATCGAAGAAGATAAAAAGAAAGCCAGCATTAAGAGATGAGCTTATCAAAACAGTAAGAGATTTAAAAAATTTAAATTTTCAGAAATAGGTAAATTATCAACGCAGATTATTAAATGACTCAAAAAATGCTATTAATTTTCTCTTTAGACTAACTAGTAATACTAAACAGGAAAAAGGTAATTAGATTTCACAAAAACATCAAAATAGCAATATCAAAAACATTACATGCATAAAGATATTCAAACGTGTAGTATATATTCAACTAAACAATGAAATAGAGAAGAACTTAAAATGCGATCGATTTGGTTTAGAAAAACATTCAGAAACCTGAAAAGCCATCTTAACCTTGGGACTAATCACAGAGAAAACAATTTGAAAAGACAGACAAACTTATATTACGTTTTTAGTTATTGGAGGGGATAATGTGGACTAGAATAAGCTTTTTAAGACTCTTAAATCGATTGGAGTAAAATACAATGATAGAAGACTAATTCATAATCTGTACAAAAAACAAAACTGCAATAATTATATGCGGAGAACGTCAGTCAAAAACTAATGTAAGAACATGTGAAGATAGAGATGTGCTCTTAAAGAATTGAAAGGTAACATCACACCTATAATACTAAGCAAAAAGTCAATATTCCGCGCTATGCAAATGATAATTCACTTCTGACAGAAATGGAAAGAAGAACATTAAACAAACAGCACCATACACTAAAGCAAATATATAATTTAAAGATAAATAAAAAACAAAAACAATACCTGAAAAGCGTAACTTGAGCAAAAATTTAAAAAAAAAACGAAAGAATAAAGTTAAGAAATTCTGATACTTCGACATTATTACAATAGCAGACGAAAAATGAAGGAGCAATACAAAAAACAGGACTCGAATGGGAAAAGAGCCTTCTATAAGATAAAATACCTACTTCTATCACACAATATTTCACTAAAACGAAAAATAAAATTACTAAACAAGGTGGAAACGTTTCACAGATATCCCGAGTTCATGTGCATATAAATGTTCAATAGAAAAGTACCATAGTGTCAGAATGGCCGGGTCGTCTAGAGCGCTGCGTAAACTCTGTGGGCGTGGGTTCGAATCTCGCTTCTAATAAGTCACCTTTTAATTTAAAAAAACGACGGTCAGACCGTACACAATAGGCTTTTATTTTTATATGCACAGAAGTTTAAAATGTACGTTTCGAACGCTGCATTGTATGGTTGGGAGAGCTACAGAACTGGAACGCAATAAATGAAGATTAACAGCTCTGAAAATGTGGTATTATCGAAGAATATAATAATAAAAAGAATAAAAGTAAAATGGATAAGACGGAATCCTACGGAAACAAGTAGCAAAAAAAGATTAATAAGATTAATAGGATTACGACACGATAGTCTGTTAAAAATTATATCACCAGAAAGAATAACAGGAAAAATGAAAAGTGAAGACCAGAAATGGAGTACATACAGCAAATGATAATGGCCTTTTGAATATAAAGAACCTGTTAAAAGAAGTGGCAAAAATTTCCTCCTTGGTGAGGTAACATAAACTATGGTTATTTAGAATGTAACTAGAGAAGCATACAGAACAATGATACTCAAAGAATTATTACTTGTCTTGAAAACAAATGGCTTCGATCAAATCATTCTTTAAAGGTGCATTATCAATAAAATAATGTAAAACTTCATATAAATCCTGACCATATACGCTTTACAAAAGCTTCTCAAAGAACTAATTAAATATTAAAATATTCTGATACCAAATAGTCTTGGTATAAAAGTCCTTGATCTGAGATTTTAAAGTCACTGCAGTGAAAAAAAGCTTGCAAAACAAGTTATAAATTAATAATTGCTCTTAAAACACCTACGCTAAATTAGATTGTCATACTTCAAATAAAATCTTAACTCACTATTAATGTTCGGTAACCACTATAATAGTTGAACTACCGTTTATTACATATACATAAAGATTACTTACAAATAAATGGAAATCTTCCTTTTAGTATCAACTGTGAGATATAAGTCTTTTCACTAAAGTTCAAAATATGGTAGACCAGTCTTGTGAGCAAGGGACTTGGCCGACACGTAAGATTAGGTGGTGAGAAACCATTTGTTGAACAATTGGCACTGAATTCCTTGCTGTGAGGGCTGTGACTCCATCTTGTTGAAACCACGTTTTTCCATGGTGACCCCTAACAGTCAAAGTAGTGGATGCAAAAAATTGCGTAATACGTCGATGTAAAATTCTGAAGTCACTGTTAAGGTTCATAAAATTTTGCCTGTCTGCAAAGAAAATAGTGGTACCAAATATCCTTCAATTGTCTTTCTTTTTCAAGTAATCAAAGATAAATTAAACGGAAAATATAAAAACAATTTACGGCCAGTGATCTATACGCACAAAGTGGTATATTCATAAATAATAGAACAATTTTTTGATATAGTCCCTAATTATTATCAACTAAAATTTTTTATCTGTAACAATTTTCAATGTATTTGCTCCAAACAGTTGTTTGGCTAGCTACTCCTGCTCCTAAAACTACCAATCCCGAAGCAAATAACATTCCTCGTCATATATGAGACCTTGTAGTTAGAAAACGCAGAGCTCGAAAACAGTGGCAGCGAACACGAACCCGACAAGACAGAACCTCCTATAACAGACTTGTCCAACGCTTGCACAACGCTTACTGGAAGTTCGCAATGACTCATTCAACGATTACCTATCTAAACTCTCTCCAGACGACCAAACTCTACGGAATGCAACGAAAAAACTCAAACAACCACTACTACCCATCAAAAGACCCGACAATAGCTGGGCCAGAACTGATAAAGGAAAGACAGATACATTCGGAGCATATCTAGCCGATGTATTTACGACTCCTCCCCCCCAAGAGAATCATGACAGCAACGAAATCGACTCCTTCCTGGACGCCCCCTGCCAGCTTCATTTACCCATCGCACCATTCTCTCCAGCTGAAGTCCGTCATGAGCTAATACATACAAAATAAACGAAAAGCTCCAGGATACGACCTCATAGTAGAAGAACTATTACATCACCTTCCACGCAAGGCAATAGTACTTATCACCACCATCTATAATAGCATACTACGCTTAACCTACTTTCCGATGCAATAGAAGTTCGCTCAAATTATAATGATTGCTAAGCCTGGAAAACCATCTCACCAATTCTCTTCCTATCGATCAATAAGTCTCCTTCCTCTCCTATCCGAGACATTTGAAAAACTATTACTTAAAGGAATCAAACGACCAAATCATACCTTCCTACCAATTCGGTTTCCGTGAGTACCACTCGACGATACATCAAGGTTACCGAATCGTCACTCAAATAATGGAATGCCTTGAAACCAAAAAGATCTGTGCAACTGCACTCCTAGACATAAAGCAGGCGTTAGATAAGGTATGGCGCCAGGGGCGATTGTACAAAATTAAATTTTACTTTCCAAGCCAGCTCTATTTGCTACTCAAATCATACTTTGCTGACTGGCTATTCCAAGTTAAAATCAACAACACGGTCTCTGAGTACTACCACATTACATCAGGAGTCCCGCAAGGCAGTGTACTGGGGCCACTCCTCTACCTACTTTACACTTCCGACCTGCCAACCACAAACGGCACAATGATTGCCACATTCGCGGACGATACGGCTATTCTAGCAGCTAGTGAAACACCGCAGTTTGCAACCGATCGCCTTCAGTACCATCTGGACCTACTACAGGACTGGAGGGTATCAATTAACACTGAAAAATCCGCCCAAATAACTTTTACCACCAGACGAGCAATCTGTCCACAAGCCAGATTCAATGACACCCCCTTCCCCTGAAAACTAAAGTAAAACACTTAGGGCTGCATCTCGACGCAAAACTCACTTGGAGCACCCATATTAAAGCCAAAAGAAAACAACTCGACCTAAAACTCAAGAAAATGCACTGGATGCTGGGGCCCCGCTCTCAACTTTCGCTCACAAACAAACTCCTTCTATACAAGGTCATATTAAAAGCCATATGGACCTATGGGGTATAACTTTGGGGCTGCATAAAGGCACACCAAAATATTACAGCGGTTCCAATCTAAAATTCTTCGCTTGATTACTAACGCGCCTTGATACATTCGGAACGATACCTTTCACACAGATCTGAATTCAGACTCGCCACCACCTACCACCACCAGCTCGTAGGGCAGGAAAACAACCTCATCGATCAGCTGTCCAACCCACCTGCAATTGTCCGCAGACACCAGCGAAATTGGCCACAGGACCTCATCCACTAGCTTCCACAACCATAACATTAATTATTCGGGAGAATAGCGCTGGCTATATCCCCCCACATGACATGTAATATTCTACCATTTACTTATTAATCAATTAAAGAGTAGATTGTAAATAAGCGTAAAATAAAGTGAAAAAAAATTTGCACAAAACCAACATAAAATATGCGAAATACTTCAGATAAAAGTAAACAAAAATCAAACCGCGTCCCTACGTAAAAATTGTCTTAAAGGGAACTATAACAACTTAAAACCTTATTAAAACTGAAAAACGCAATAATAACTCCTTTATTATTAAAATGACTGTCTTGTAAATAGTATGGTAAAAAAAGTTACATGAAAATAATTACACCTTGCATTTTCAAGATTTACCTCCGCTACGTCACGCTAAATTGGCAACCTTCCATTAACTTATTTCTGGAACTTCCCAAGCTTCACACCCTCTCGCCCCTTCGGGTTTTAGTTCGACTCAGGAAGACGCTAGCCCCCAGGAGAGATTTGCCAGAAAGAAAGAACAGGAGACAAAAAATTAAGGGCGGACTTCACGACCTTGCTGATACGGAAACATGGGGAAGCAATAATACAAACTTAACGTCAATTTCATTGGCTCTCAAATACTAGGAAACAGCTGCTCTAGAAATATGAAACCAATTAGTTACAGGCTAGATACTACATGCTATTGCGCTTACAGTTATAATAGCAAATAACGAAATTAAGCCTCAACGGGTAGTTCGCTTTAAACTAACATAAATGAATTATACCCGCTAGCAAATGAATTTTGTTGGCCAGCATTTGTGCAAACAGGTGTAAAGCAAATTATTTACTTCAATATGTAGTGCAGTATATTGCATATATTTTATTAATGATTTTTATTTATTGTATTTATCAAATGTCCTAAAAAAGCTTTATAACATGATTCTATAAGAGTTACTTGTTTTATTTATTTATTTATAATCAATAATCTTATTTACCCAGCGGATATTAAAATATTACACTATAGCCAACGTACAATCTATATAGCCTGTCACTTTTTTGTTTCTTAGCATTCTTGTTTCTTCATTCCATATTACTTCTCTTTTGTTTAGACTCTACACTAGCACACTGTTCCATGTTTTTATTCCTCTTTCTTTGTGTCTCTTCTGTGTTGCTTTTGCCAACAATATCCTTTTTGTTTGTCTTTCTTTCTCCATGCGTACTACGTATCTAAACCACCTTAATTATTTCTCAATACTTTGCATAATAGAATGTTTAATTCTCGTCTTAGTTTATTTCTTATTTTGTCCTTTCTATGAGCTTTTTACCGCATTCAGATATTTTATTTCTATGGCTTGTATTGTGCTCTTCGTTTGGTTATTTAGAGTTCAACTTTCGCATCCATGAGTTAGTATTCGTTTGCACACTGTATTAAACAATGTGATTTTTATTTTCTTCTTTATTTCCTTTCTTCTTATAAATAGGGGTTTTAACGTATAATATAACTTAGTCGTATTTTCTATTTTATTGTTTATTTACATGTCTTCTTTTCCATCTTCGTGTATGTTTACTCCTAAATACTTGAATATCTCTATTTGTTCTGTTTCTTCTCTCTATTGCAATTTTTACCTTTGTACATTTTTTTTCTATTGTCCTATTTCCTTTTGTCTTGACAATGTATATTTTCAAATTTCTCTGTTTTAGTGCTTCATTCCAAATATTCATGTTTATTAGTAAGTCTTTTTCGTCGTCAGCGAAGACACTCTTTGTTATTTCCTCCATTTTCGTATTCCTATATCCCACTTGCAGTTTCTTTGTTAATACTTTAATTTCTTTTAAGACGTCGTCGAGTATTATATTGAAAAATATCGGGTTGAATACTCCTCCTAACTTCATGTTTCCTGTTCGCGCGTACATAGTTTCTACTTTTCTGATATATAGCTGTTACTTGTAAATGCCTTATATTTAGGGTAACTTAATACATTTAAATTATTATTTCAAATATGTTTCCCAGTACATGAAAGCCAGTAAAATTGAAGTTAGTCAGTTAAGTAAGAGCGTGTTCAGGTTGACGTGGAAAAAAATTAATAAAGATGCTATTGTAGCAATAATGTGTCCAGTCACCACCGACGTCGATAATTGGCTGGCATCTTCGAGGCTTTCGACCAAATTAATGGTGTATTCATCCGGCAAGGACTAAAATGCGACGAATTTCTAGCGATAACTGCTTCAAAGTTAATACTTTTCTTCCAAGAAGCTTGCGCTTGATGTATGCCCACACATTCTCAGTCGAGTTTACATCGGGCGACTGTAACGATGCCAGATTGCTCTTTCCACTCGATGCAAAGCTTGCTGCGGTGTTTGGGCACGTTGTCCTCCTGCAGGATCCAGTCCTCGTTTTTCTTGATAAACAAACGTTCGTTTTAAAATATAAATTTAATCTATTCTATTTTTATTCAAGAGCATAAATGCATATTTCTTTTTTCAGTAATATGTACTGATATATAAAAAAATAGTTGCTGATCATATACATTTCATCTATTGTAGACTTCCACTTTGAGGTAACTCCAAAGAAATAAATCGCAAACAAACAAATCTTTATGCATATGGAGCAGTATTTTACGTTTCTCTACTGTAACTCTGTAATGCTCAATTCATCGATTGCTTTTGCAAGCGGTTCTATGCTGCAATGATTTTAAATCCCAGATCAAGTATATTTATGCCAGAACTATTTGATACCTGATAAAACATTTTAATGTTTAATTCAGTTCTTTGACAAGCTTCTTCAAGAGTTATCGTGAAGGTATATATGAAGTTTTGCTATATTTTATTGAATATAAGATTGAAATCATTTTTTTAAATTGCATCATTTCCTTGTACTCTTGTTGAGTTACATTAAAAATAAGCCTAGTTTCTATTACTTTAGCAGGGTGCAGATTTTTGCTACATCTCTTAACAAATTTTTCTTGTATAAAAGCATATATCTCACTTACCATCAAAACACTTATTTTGAGATCCATTCCAGCCAGGACTACTAACGAAAGTCAGAAATATGATTTGTAGATTCTGTACGATTGCTGTTAATAATCAATCAAATAGTACGTATTGGATGGGTTAGTGATATAAAACTATTCTTCGTCTACATGGATTTGGGCAGTCGTTTTGTTGAAACGAGGTATTGGAATGTCACCTTATTTGTCCTGGTTTAAATCAGTTGTTAACTATAAACATACTAACACCGATGAAAAGCGGAACTGCTTTAGTTTTAAATACAGCATTTTTGGTTTTCGTTCAACATGTGCCTTTTTACTAGGGAATGCCTCAGTTACTATTGAACCATCATTTAATGACTGTCCAATCAAATCCTTCTAACAGTTTCCTCCGCACATTGAATTCATTGGCGATGATTTTGATTGAGCCGTGTTTAAGTCGCTAAGCTCTAATTTTCACTTGGGCAGAGCTTTTCATATAGAGAAAAAAAGTTATAAATGTTTTATGCTTTACATAAGTCTATGCACATCAGGAATATTAAAGACATTCATAATATGATTGTGCCGGACCGTAACTATACATAGAACTTCCGGAAGTGACTTGTGTAAGTTTGTTCGGCGCCTAGCTAATTGCACATGAAATAATTAATAAGTTATTTACTTTTAAAGCATCATGAAGTGGATTCTCAGTTTGGTCGAAAAATTATTAAGAAACAAAATTGTTGCATTTAGGGTTCGGAAAATTTTCAGTTAACTCAAAAACAAATAAACTCGCGACGAATCACTCTGATGTAGATTTTTAATAGGGCCATCGAAAATATTGTGAAAAAATCAAAATTTGCTATCAAAGCTAAGATGGTCATTTGTTAGCCATAAAATCAATTCAAAAGTCGTTTTATTTAAAATTTATATCACGTTCAATTATAATTATATAACACGCCTTTATAAATAATAAATAAAATATTTCTTTAGTGTATTACTCTATTTGCATAAAATTTATATAAAACAGCCTTCGACATCTGTATAATATTTGATAAAATAATGCACATGGTAATTATGTACCCCGTATCCAAAAAGAAGTTCCCAAAACAAAATATTTATCCAAAAAAAAACTTTATAGCCACTAACGTGAAATAAAATACAGTTATTTATTTTAACTATGAACTATATCATAGTATTCTCAAAATGTCTTTCTTCGATCTTCAAAACACTCGTCAAGCGTTTCAGAAATTGTTTATAATTTTGTGTCTTTTTTCTTCTGAAATTGAATAGATCGTCTCTGACACTATTTTTTTAAGTACTTCGAGGTTCTTCGGATTTCCTCGACGTTGATGGTATATAATATTCTTAGTTGAATCCCATAATGTGTAAATCACATGGGTATAGATCAGCTGAATAGGGTGGTCAATCAATCTCCTACTCCTTCCAGTTTTTGTGTGCTCCATATCCGGCAGTTTTCGAATGACAGTCATCTGAAAACCATATCTTTCGGTGATCCATCTGGTTCGATTCGATCAGCAAATTCCAATCGATCCTTGATGGCTTTATCAATCAATAGCTGATAGATTTGAATTTTGTAGAAAAATATTTCCAGATTTTTTCGCAGTATCACATGTAGTGATGATCTGCCGATGAATCATTCTTTAGATGCATTTATAACCGAAGAACTTGGGCTTTCGGTGAAATGTTTGTCAATATTTTCGATGACCTCTTTTATACGCACTGTACGGAGGCGACCAGTTCTACCTTGATCATCGTCAAAAACATTGACAGTTGTTAGCCATTTTTCAGCCAGTCTTCCATTATCTCAAAATAAAATGATCAATTTAATTAAAAATGCAAAAATGTTAAATTTGATGATTTTTACAATTTGTAAATTATTTTTATTCATCGTATTATTATCTTCCGATCAAGTGTTGACTTCCGATCCATCTCTTTCTTCCACAATCAGACAGTCTTATTGGGATCTTTTCCATTCCTGTGCCACAATTTGCTGATGTGCACTCTTTCGGAGATCGAATATCTTCCTTTTGTCGAAGACATTTTTTCGGGAAATGGGAATCGTATTTTGTTTGTATACAATTGATGCACAGATCACGTGACTTTGAATGGAATTGATCGAACGGTCTTCAGATAGTAGCACAAAAACAAATGGACACTGTAGAGTAAATGTTAAATATAAAAACAAGCTCTGAGGGATAATTTCCGATAAGGAAAGAAACATAAGTGTTTAAATTAACATATGTTCGGAAATTAATGTATTCTGTAATGTATATGCTTGTTTTGATATTAATAGCGGGTCATTTTAATATTTCACTAAACACATTCATCTATAAGTAGATGTCCACATAAAAAAGTTGTAAACGCGCTAATTTCTCTCCATTAGAGTAAATTACTTCAATATCTTAAAATTACTTATCTAATACATTCACTTTCACACTATTTTAGAATGTACAACATGTAGTGAATTGGTTGAACTAAATTTAAAGCAAAAAATAAACAACAAAGAGGAACTATAAAGTGGAAAGGGTAAATTAATAGAATTACTTAACAAGAATAAGAACGAGTGGAAAGATATTTTATGTTAAAGATTGACCGAAGAAAAATATGGTTAAAAATAGGAGAAATTATTTCTAAAAAAATCGACTTCTAGCGAAATGGAACTAATAGTTCAATTAGAGACGAAGGTTAAGTATCTCCTTCATACGCTCCATCTGTACATTGAAGTTGAAAGTGTCTTTCTCTACTGCTTCCAAAAATTTGTGCTTGAAAAAATATATTTAGATATGTCTGTGACATTTCTATTACTTTTTTAAACGACACACAAATTAATCAACTAGATCTTTTTGTACTCTTTACAACTGATTCCCATTGTACTGTTAGTTCTTTCTACAACAACTGAAGTACCCAGGTAAAATCGTTACGGTAATTTTGAAAACCGTTATTAAAAGAAATTCATATGTTTTTAAATGGAGAAAAGAGAATTTGACAATCTAATACAGCCAGATTAAACGAATATAGAGGATGAAAAATAATTTTCCAAATGAACTCCCAAATAGTCTCATTTACGGATTACCACATGTAAAACCATTTAATGCAGTTTTCCCGATAGATTTTTTTAAACTGTGGTCGTATGGCCACAAAGTAGTAACAATAAACCTAAAACATAATAGTTATATTCTTTAAAAACAATTTATATTAGATAACAAATTTCCTTACGAAATAATTTTCCGTCATTCATATCGATACAACTCCACTGTTTGCAACTAGTGATAATCTCATATCAATCTTCTAGAGCTGCTATTCCAATTTTCAAGGTGTTTCGTTAATGGTATTAAGTTACCATTCATATTAACAGTAAAAGAATCATCAGTAAATGATAAGCAAAAATATGAAATTTGGGCAAATGGTGATACTAGTTTCAGAAAAGGTGATTTTCAACTGGTAAATTTCATACTGCGTTAGCTGATCTTTCATTAATGTAGAGTACCGATATATCACTTTTTGCATGTGAGTATGAAAATGTTTATTCTTTTACTCTTAGAAGACTCATTGTCTCTACTTATACTATAGAGTAAATAGGCATAGTAGTAGAATAAGTTGGCCACTTAATTCAGAGCTTTTATTTCTGGGAAGAAAAATAGATTTGTTTTATAAATTCAGCACACAAAATTTGTATTACAGCGCACTATCAATAAACCCATTGCCTATAGTTAATACATTTAATTCATTTTCACCTATAAAGCGTTTCAACGATTTAATGCAGTACTAATATTTCTGCCGGCTGGAAAATCGTTGTCAAGTGATATAACTCATCATATTCCTGTTCAGTGAATGCTTCTTTTTTGTGTTAATTGTCTTTTCTTCATAGCGTTCCCTATAACATTTCCCTTTAATCATTGCTACGATAAAGGTTCTTTATAGGATATTCCTAATCGACAGATAGTTGAACCGTATCAAGAAAACGCCAGAACATCGAAATTTTCTTGTAAGTGGTGATCTATTATTCTATCTCTACGGTATTAAAAAAGCTAGGCTTTAGATATTTCGAAAAATTTCCAGTAAAAAAGTTATAAAAAGCATATCATAATTAGAAAACTAAAGTATTACTATAATATAATCATTAACAAAATAAAAAAAAATCGTAAGGTTAATGATAGATGCATAATTTAGTTCAGCTAAATTAAAGAAATGCATTTTAGGTACAGGAAATTTCCAAAAACATATTGCACAGTTTTGAAAAAATATTTGTCAAATCTTAATTCTTGTGAAAAGATACTAAAACGTTCTTGATTGGTAAAGGTTACAAAAGTTACACTTTAGGCTACATACAAAAATTAGCTATCATACTATCGACCGTTTAATTTTGATCAATAAACAGCGCACCCTTTTATACGAAACATACAATACACTGTGTACACACTTCTTGTCGAAATTGGGCCAGCCTGCAATATTATAGATTCGACAAACTTGCCTCAAGGGTAGGGCAAACAAAAAGCATCACATCAAATGGGGCCTCGCCTCGTGTTGCGTGAAAGTGTCAATATAAGTTTCAACCACGTGAAGAGCCGCCGCCTCGTTTTTCATTTCCGCATTATTATAAATAAAGCCTCATGTGCTTGGCCACCTTTTTGCGAGACGTTTTCGTTCGCCCTGCGGCCCTTCGCGGCACATAAATAACACAGGCCGTCCCCCGTTCTTCAAATATCTATAGCAAAAAATACGCGTCCAATAAAGAGCCGCGGCCAGGATACAAGTCACATCAAGTACATCCGGCGTCTACGCTCGTCCAGTTCACTGAAATCTTTACGGACAGTTTAGTGGGGTTTTCAGGCAGTTAATCAATAGCTACTGTATTGCCGGGGAGAAAACTCGACATCGTTTAGTGCAACAATTCGTACTGCTGCAGATATATGTACTGTTCGACGTATATATTTTTGATCTGTACAGAGCTTTCAAATGGCAAGCAGCTGTTTATATTAAATTATCTTTATAAGAAAAACGATTATTAAAAAACGTTCTTCTATCTGTAACTGGCAAAAACACCACTTGAGTTTCAAGCTCCTTTTATGCTACTTTAAAAATTAAAAGGTACATTCCAGCCTCATTTTGTTTAATAGCTCAGCAACAACATTTGAGCTTTCAGCCTCACATCGAAGCGATGGTCCTCTAACAGAACTGGAAAGAGTCAATACAAGAGGAAGAATCCTTCCGCATGGATTTAGCGGCAGTTTAAGCTGAACTCATCGATATTCAATCAACGTAAAATATAAGCTGTTCACTCAAACAGCGCAAATGCCCGCCACCTGTACGAAAAACAAGCAACGGAACCGTTTGCATGATTGAACTTGACGTGGTTTCGACCTGTGATTCATGACATTTTAATTAAATCATCAGTTAATTAAATGTTTGTGAAATTGGCAGCTCTAATCGCGCCCGGGTACAATAATTTCCTGATTATCGACATACGACGAAATTATTTAGATGGCCGCCGCCGCTGTTGTCGCTGTGATGAGGTGCCTCTCGAATGCCATTAAAAATTGGCAGTACTCAATTAATATTCATGTTAAAAAATTTCTTGATAAACATTTTGCAACTCTCACATAATAAAACATCTAAGCAGGATTCATAACATTAAGATCGGTACCAGACATAAATCATGCTCTCTTACATGAAAATCACATAAAAGTGGGTAAAAGTGCAGTTTCATCATCATTGAAAGTTTTACCGTTCAAGAAGTTTTGCAAAAATCGAAATAAATGGTAGTCTGATGATACAAGTTCCAAGAATTTTTGATGAATCACTAAAACGTCACGGTGAACCACGATTTCTTTATGATTTGCTTCATCTAAGTTTATTAGTTACTGACATCACACAACTGCGTCATTCATGTAGATCTTTGAAAACAGTTCAAAATACACATGCAATCTGAAATTCCCCAAATTTCTTCTTCTTTTGATGCAACTCAAGTTTCGATGAGATTTGTGCTAGTTCATCGCGTTTGCTCCTTAATGTTATTGTAGATATCCATCTTTCATCACTAGTTGTAATTAGTTTCAAAAATGGATCGTTTTTATTACGTTTGATGTTATTTCAATACACATGAAACCCAAATATCAGACTTTTGAACGAATTCTAGCTTCTTCAAAAGCTTGTCGATGGTCGAAAAATGAATTTAAAGTTTTTTGCCCATCTCACATATTGAAATAACCAATTCATCCATGAATAACCCAACTGTAGTTGGGTGGTTGGAACGTTGGTCATCTTTGAGTAAAAAATTATAACAAAAATTGGTGGGTTCTGTTAAGGCATCAACACTATAAACCTCACTTATCTTGTTGTGCGCATCAGCAGCTTTCCCCCGTTAAGAAAATAAAAAATTAAAATATGACAAAAAAGTCCGTTTTTTGTGTTCCCAGTTGAAATCCACACCAAACTAACAGCTGTAAATAAATGCTTTTAAAGCGAAATAAAAATAACACAGAACAAACGAGAAAAGAAATAAATCATTGACGTTGTATTTGAATTCACTAGACCAGTTTGTCGCCGACTAAAAAGAAAGACAAACAGATCTTACCAAAACTATTGGAACTGAGTGAAAGAAATAAAACCTACCAAAATAACACCATTAAAAAACTCATATATAACATACTGTCACTAAATAAACAGTAGGTTGGACTGATCACAGGATTGCTAAAAGATCACTTGTACTTTTAATAATGTGCAGTATAATATATCAAATCTATTATGCAGTGACCAACAAAACAATTCATATTCTATGAAATTACGTTCCAGATTTTTTTAACGATAGCAGGTAAATCTTCCACATTTTCTTAGTGTCCACACTTTTCTGGAAAATCAGTTCGACATATTTACAATTACAGTCCGGTCAGCTGAAAGAATGTGCCATCTAAAACTTCAGCAAGTAGCGATCTTCATAATTCCATGATTTTCGGTTTTGTTGCACCAAGTGTTTAATAACTTTTCTCATTTTTGCACCATTTTAAAATGTGCAGATATTATAGTAAACAATATCCCCATATTACCTTTTCTACTATGACGATTCTTTCTTTTTTCTTATATTAAGAAAGTAATAATAAAACTCATGTGTACCATTTAAACAATTTTTATCTACAAAGATAATGGTGTCCCACACTTCTTTCAGCGATATGTAATGTCAAGCAAAATTCATTCCGACTTTTTTATCTTCCTAGTCTATGAAAATGGTTTTGCTTGCAAATGCTGTCACTTCAAAAATTTGCAATTTTTTACCTTTCTTCACACTATTCTTAAACTGGCTATATGACAAATAACGGATGTTTTATTTTACCCTTTCTGTAGATGTTTTTACTGTTATATCATTTTTCACATCCCTTACGAAATTGTTGATAATCTAGACGAGGAGCTTTTATGTTTGAGCCTCCTTTAATCATCACTATCACTCTTTTTCCACCAGCCGTTTTGACTGCTAAACGTTATCTAAAATTATTTTCTCCTTGTACTGGGCATAACACTTTTGTGTTTCACAAATGCGCTCATTTCAGTAAAAGAACATTCTAGAAAAAATTGTTCAGATCATTCATATGCTACGCAGTGTAGAGTAAGATCAATGTTTTATCTATTGCATATTGAAAGAATCAACAACTAAATAGGGCACTAGAAAACGTTTTAACACAAAGCATAATCTTTCAAAATACTTTTCCATCGCAGCTAGAAAAAACTAACTTTTACAAGTTTTCGCAAGGATTTAAACTTTGTTTTAAGATCCAAGAAAACGAAACTTTTCTCATTTAAAGGTTGTTATATTGAATGATATAAATTGTAGGTGAATGCATGTATATATATTCTTTTACCTAGTGATAGATCATTTATCTGTTGGATTCGACCATATTTCTGGCAGCAGCTTTCCTCCATGACGTACGGTAATAACCCCCCTGTTTTTCGGTCTAAAATTCCCAATACGACGAGGGCCATCTTCTTCTAGCACAGCCATTTTCTCCAAACAACGATCAATACACAAACCGCGCGAAAAATTGTAGCACAAAATTGTTCGACATTTCTTCTTTGACCAAGACGACATTGTGATATCTTTTCGTTATCGCAGTTCCGGAGCAAACACCAACGAGTGTATACAAGTAAGCTACAAAAACATATTACTAATGCTTCCAAAATATGTAGATTATAATCATTATATGCAAAATTAAAATTACAAAATTTCAAATCATACAATAAATTAAACAAATTATAACTTTCGAAACCGTTATCCCCGAAAATACAAATTCGTGATCCTTAGCGTTAACGCCTAATTATCCTTAATTTCTAAGCACAGTAAAACTTTTGCAGATTGAAGTAAGTTTCGACAATGCAATTAGCCTGAGCAGTAGTCGTTTTATGTTTACAAAGTTCAAGCGTGCACAGCTATTTGCATTTTAGTTGCCACGTTATCGCAGCTAATTGCAGAATATTACCCAGTAGCCTGCCCTGGTCTTCCGAATGCATTACGGTTCTTATCGAGCCTACGAGGAATAATTAAAAATGATTAGCTATGATGCAGATACTCTGGTAACTACTGTATTTCCTACCAATCACAGGTTCATAAACTTTTTGTATATGCTAAAATGCGGAAAAGTCTAATGCAGTGTTACACGAGAGATGCTCTGTGGAAGACAACAGAAAAATAGTCTAACAAATTAACGTTTGGTATGAAAGTACGCATAAATCGTAGAAACTATGGTCATATAATTATATGATAAAGTTCTAGCGCATAGCCTGCGCACTAAGAGGTTGAGGTTCCCATATGTTTGATCTTGCTATATGATCGTTGCGCGCCGCCTATGTTATGTTATTAAGACACTTAGACGACCGCATTATTATACTTTGTTCCAGAGAATGCAGGTATTCCTCAATTATTTTTAATGATTGAGTACGCCCCTCCCGCCCCCCAGATATCTGAAGGTCCGTCCGCACCGCAGTCAAAGGTTTCAATCGCTTGGCCACAATTATATATTGATTTGAATATCTTCTTTGCACTAGATAGGTCCTACAAATACTCACAAAGAAAAAAGAACCATATACAAGCAATACAAAGCTAAAGACGATAGTTTTCTGGATCTTATACTCACCCATGACAAGATGCAGTGACACTGTAACGATCTGGAGCTTGTGATATAGTGACTAGTAAATCTCCCGTCAAAGAAATAGTTCGAGTTACAACTCTTAGCAGATAAAATGATATATATTATTAATTTAAGAAAATTTAAAAAAGAAGTGACCTTTTAAATAACTCCAATGATTAAACTGCTACTAATTAAGCAAAATCAGACCAGAGTAAACTTTTTCTTGAAACAAAATAAAACTCAGACCCAATTCAAGTTGAAAGGTTTGGGGCAGTGACATTTTTGGCCGGACTGTCCTACCACAGCCACCGACTTGCATATATTGAAGGCGATTAAATAAAAACTCATTCACGGAAAAAGCTACAAGACAAAGATAAATAAAATTAATATAGAATAACTTTGTACCAAAAAACACCATTAATTTCTCAATATGTGATTTAAAATTGCGGAATGTGTGTGAATGCTAATATTGAAATACCACTGACCATGAGTGAACGTTTACTCTTTTGCCCCTTAATCCAGCAATACTATGATGCTCATAAACGTGTGGCAAAGCATTATATATACATTGAAAATCCATTTTAAAGATAAATGCAACACAACAGCTCAAAACTAATATTCTTAGTATAAATTATAAAATAAACAGACCTAAGGTGTTATTTGGACAAGTTTGGCCACATATCTTAATATTAATTATTTTGTAAAATAAAAATGACAAAAATATGATAGAAGTTCTCAGTAGAAAAACTAATTGTTTCTAATGGTTTAGTCTTTGACCAAGACCATCATTCATAAAAGTAGAGACGGGAATGAAGACTAATAGCACTATAGCCTTGAGGATTATTTTACTGTATCTGTCTGTTTATTTAGAGAAAAGCTTCCAAATCTATATTACACAAAATTCAACTATGTTCCTTTGACAAAGTCTAGAAATGTGCTTCTCTCTACAAATGTCCACTGCTAGATCCAATTTAAATTCTCACGCAAGCAGACATAAAACTTTACTTTGGAAAAATGTAGTATATTTCCCCAGAAATCTATATATATTAAGCTGATGAGATTCCCAAAATATACAGCTCGAGTATTACTGTCGGTTTAGAATCCGCTTACCAGAAGAACTAATCTGCATACCAGATTAGTTTCCTTGTCTGGTAGTGTCTATGTACAAACCTTCTATTCTACTCAAGCTAGATTTTAAAATCTTTGTTAATGTTTCGCTTAGCTTTCATAGTGTCTATGCTTATTTCCAGTAGCGGATTTGCAACAACGCCTGTTAGTTTGGTATAAATAGAACCAGAGTTAGTTTTCCAGTATCCATTGCATTTCGTTGTACAGAACGGCATCCTTGCTTCTATTTTGACTAAAATGTCTAAAGGAAGCAATCTCAGTAAGGTTTATATGGTTATGGTTGGTGTTTAGTCAGATGAATCTTGGTTTATTTCTATTTTACTTTATTAGCGATCCATAGGTGACTATAAGTCTCACCATAGCACTGTAGTGCCAGTACACCATTCGTGGCTTTAGTTCACAGTACTCGTTTTGTAATAATAAGTGTTTTGCTTACAACTTCTTGCGTATATGTGTTCGAGGTTAGCTTTGCATTCAAGATGATTTATTCACAAGTAATTCTTCATCTGGCATATTTGTTTATTGGAAAGATATGGAAATTTTAACTTTTCCAATGTTCTGAGCGTTTGCGCTTAGATTTCCTATTCACCTAAAATCTACAACAAAGTACTTGATTGGACCTCCTTCGCCGTCATATAATGTCTATGGTAAAATTGCCAATCGTTTTCTGCAATTCTTCTGTCCCTGCTGCAATCAACTAATCTTTGTTGCTAGGCTTTCGCGGTCTTTTGGTCATGTTTTGTTAGATAATGTGCCATAAGTTTTCAATCAGGTTCAAGTTTGGAGTTTTAGTTTCAGCTACGTCCAATTTTTCGCTCCTCTTTCCACGAAAAATACGATCGATAACGAGATGTCATTCTCCATAAAAAATGCTTTTATTGAAGACAAGTAGAGGTCCTCTACTCAAAACATTGGTGGCATTTACGGTGTCATCACATAAAATTAAATGCAATCAGCTGCCATATTAAATGTCACCCTACTCTTTTATGCTAACTACCTCACATCTTACAGCCCGATAAATAAATTTATCATTCGATTAATTGGACGAACCCACGTCAGTAAGTTGGCAGTATCGAATTTCGTCAGAAAAGACTGGCCATCAAAGATCATCCAGTAAAGAGCATCTCTGTTGCTCAGTTCTGCCCATGGGTGTCAGCAAGACAATGCATATATACAACACCACACTATATAAATAGCTTTAAATTGTGAAATTGAATCATAAACCGATTTAATGTTGACAAAGTTATTTTTAAATACTCATTTCTTGTTGGAAAGCACCACAATTAGCCTGGTCTATGTTAGGCCCCGGTTGGAATCATTTAGAACTTTGCATCCAGATAATTGTGGTGCAGTTTAAACAACACTATTCCCAAATAGGTTTCGTAAATTATGAAAAAAGTAGATATGGAGTAAATTACAGAGATCATTAAAAAATGTTAGTTTAAGCTCAGATCTTTAAAGTGAACTGCACTGAACAACGACAACTTAATAAGAATCAGTTAAGTTAAAAAGTGTATATATAGTTAAATTTTAAATGACAGTGTTGATGAAAAATTGTAAATATAACGTCTTGGCCAAGGGAAAAATTTGAATGATCATTAGGTACAAATTTATACAACAGAACTGTCGACAAAAACTATGTAAACAAAATGTGACATTATTATAACGTATCAGTACTTCGTTGAATGGTTTTGAAGAGAAACGTTTTTTATATCCAAGTCACTTATCTGACTTAGTAAAGCCAGATGTTATCAATCAAGTGGCAAATTGAGTTATTGGTTCCTCATTCACCCATCTATCCCAAAAATAACCAAGTACGTATTCAGAAAATGGATTATCAAGCTTCTTACAGTACTATCAAGTCTTGTTACAAAATAAAAATTCCTAAACAGTGTGAAATTTAAATCGATAGAGAAGGAAACGATCGTGTCCCGCTAGGGGCAAAAAACTTGATATATAGATAGATCCTAACAAAACTAAAAAAAATTCTTTAAATGCTCTTGATCTATTAATTTAAGAGCAGAAATTATTTTTACTGGTTAAAAACAAATTCAGTAATAATAAAAAAATCTTAGCAGTATAAAGTTTGTATACCTAGAAGAAGAAGAAAAGGCAGCTTATTTCAAAATTAATGGTAATTTATGTATGTAGACATCGCTGCACCGTTAATAGCTGCACTAGATGTCTCTTAGCGTTTGGCTTACAATAAGACAACATTAATGTAATGCAGTAGCAACAAATCGTAATAGTTATCCATAATCTACAGGCTGTTTCTTTCGATTATAATTTTTAATTGTTTTAAATACTTAAGACAAACAACACGAGAATTAGGAGAACATTAAAAAAGATAATGCAAAGTTTTTCTCTCCAAGGAAAAAGACTTCTATTGTGATAAAATAATGCATGTGTTCTCTCATTAAAAGAAAGTGATAACGTCCGATGGAAATCATTCGGGTCATTAAACCTGGTTTGTTATAAAAAAATAGATAAAATAATTTCAATTAAAAATACTATTGATTATTTCTCAACCTTAAATTAAAATTTAGTAATGCAGCAATATCAAAAGAAGTATTTAATTGCTGTATATGAAGTATGATAGGGTTTTCTTTTAACCCCCTCAAAGTAGTTCCATTGAACATCCCACGTACATCGATAGAAGCATTGTTTCCATTATTTGTAGCAGTACATGAAGGCTTCTGCTGGAAGTCCTTTCAAGTCATCGAGTGCCAAAATGGCGTACTTTCAAATGGGTTTTCCGCTGGAGAAATAAAAAGAAGTCATAGAAACCGAGAATTTGGAAAAAGGAGACTAGTAAACCACAGAATGCCGTGTGAAATAGTGTTATCGTGGTGTGTCATCTGAGTGTGTGCAATGTCTCTTTTTGAACCTTTAAAGGATTTTCCAGTAAAGTTTTAATGATAGTTCATACTGGGAAATCCCCCGACTGTTAAAAAGTAAAACAAACAAGCCTCAATTTGAGTTTTGATTTCTTAGTCCCGTTTTCTTGAGAAGAGAAAAGGTTGCAGTGTGTGACTCTCCATTTTGATGTTTCGTTTGAGGGTCATACTCAAAAATCCATTACTGATCACGCGACTGGAGATTTTTGGATCCCTTTCACAGCTACACAAAATATCAAAATACGTATCTGCTCAGTCAGAGGTTCTTTGAAACCATCTTAGAGCACACTTTTTCGATTGGCGAAATTCTGTGTTAAAATCTATTGCACTTACCAGGGATTATTCTTAAAGTTAACTGTCCTCTCTTCCATAATGTCTTCCGTTTTAAAATCGATAGTCTTCCCGTACAAAGTATGTCTTCTATTTTTCTCAATCCTCTAAAAAGATCTTGTGAGATCTGAACACTTATGCATTTGGATAGGAAATATTTATCATAAACCATTTATAATCTTCATAAATTAAAGTGGCGCACCCACCAAGCTTTACCCAACATCGCCAAATTTTTGCCAGTACAATTTACAAATATAACTTAATTTTAATTAAACAGAAATGAATCAAAGAAGTAATTGCAATAATAATAACATAACAGAAGAAACATTATCAGTATAACTATAATTCAAACAAATAAAATAATAGTTACAAATGTGCGAATATTCTTTAGCCGACTTTCAATACGTCGCACATATAAAATAGGAAGTGATTAGTTTTATTTACCAAACAAATTCGTTGGCAGTTTGTTAAAGACGCCTACATATACTCTTTCTCCGACGAAGTTGAAATTTATATGCTGCCGCCTTCAATAGCAATAAATAACTGTGAGCGTAGCAACGTAGATACAGACTCCTGACAATGTCACTCGAAACTAAAATAATGATGTATTTTAGGTTTACAAATATAACGGCGATGCGAATGGCTTAAGTTTATAGTAGGAACAGAAATTATTTACTATAACGCCGATTCAAGCAGCTTACTTTTAAGTTACCGTTTGTGGTAATAGGAAAATAGGAAATATGGATAATTTACCACAAAATGCTATTATATTATTTTATAAGTATGCTTTAGATGTCGATGTAATGCCTCCGAATTTTTTTATGTGAAAACTCTTAAAGCTCTTTAAACAAAACAAACTTTATTAACATTCTACATCTTTATTCTTCATGTCTACATATTTATTTCTCATCATAGCCACCCTGACGACGAACACATTTCTCCAAACGAGAGACCGGTTTGTTGATACCGTCACTATAGAATCTTTGACTTTGTTGATGGAGCCACAACCTCACCTTTGTTTGCACCGCTTCATCACTATCAAAGTGAACTCCTAGAAGGTGTTCTTTAAGTTTTGGAAACAGATGAAAATCGGATGGGGCCAAGTCGGAATTATATGGAGGATGATCGATGACAATGAACCCAAGGCGTCGAATTGTTGCAGATGTCTGACATTGTCATGCGGAAGGAGAGGGTGCTCCATGTGTGGATAAACTCTTGGAATTCGTGTTTTCAATTTTCTGAGTCTCACAGTACCCTGCAGAGTGGTGCCTTTAGGTATGAATTCCAAATACACCACAGCTTGAACATCCCAGAATATTGTGAGCATAACTTTGCCTGCTGATGCCATGGTCTTGAGCTTTTTTGCTGTTGATAATCCTTTGTGGCAGAACTCCATTGGGGCTCTCTTGGTTTCTGAGTCAAAACGGTGAACACAGCTTTCATCACCTGTCACAATGTTGTTAAGGAACCCATCACCCTCACGCTCAAAACGCAAAAGAAATTGTTGACAGTGTCAAATCTCCTCTGTTTCATGTCAGGAGTGAGCATTCGAGGCACCCACCGTAAACACAGTTTTCTGTACGACAGTTCTGCAGTCATGGCTTGTACACGCTCTCGTGATATTCCACACTTACCTGAGAGCTATGTCTGAGTTATCCGACGATTTTCTCTGATGAGTTCATCAACCCGATTCTGATTAGTCTCGTCGGTTGCCGTACGCGATCGTCCACTTCGAGCTCTGTCGCAGACCTTGAGGTTAGCACCAGTGTTTCCTTTATTACGAGCACGAATAACCCAACATCGCACATTACTAATGTCGATAGAATCGCCACCGTACACAGCTTTCATTCTTCTATGGTTTTCAATTAGAGGCACGTTTTCTGCGGTTCGGAACGCAATTACACTGTTTCTCACGCACCGATATAGTTACGTTACACATTGCCATGCTACACGATACAATTCGGAACCCTCTAGCGGCAGAGGGTTGCAACTTGCGTCAGCAAAGCGGGACAATCGACGGAGTAGTAATATGCATGACATGTAATACCTCAACCGATATTGAGAACAGAATAAAAAATTCGAAGGCATTACTTTTCAGCACGCCTTCATATATGTATATTGTATCTCAATGTTATATCAACTGAACGAATCATTTCCGTAAAAGAAATATTAAAAATTGTACTAAAATGAAAGTTTGTTAAGATCATTTGGAATCAGATTCCGAACAAAATTTCAAGTTTCGTAAATTTTTTATACCAGCAAAAAATTATGAAAACAAAGCAAACTTACAAGGCCTTATTTCGTAAAGAATGAAAACGGTGTTGCAACTACAAATGCTGTTCCGTATCATATAACGTTCGAAAAATTTTTGAGCCTAGCAAGATGAGCTCACAAAGCATACATAAAACTTGAAGACGTATTTATATACAAGAAAAACATCAAGTATTCAACCTAATCAATAATACATTCGTTTCCATACACGATTAAAAGAGTTTATTTCTTTTATGACTACTCTGTATAATAGCAAGTTTCTTCGGAAATTAAGAGATAATTAAAATAGTAAAAGCTTATTCTATATAAAATTTTTCTATTTGTTATAGTTTGTAATGAGGAGACTACAATAAATAAAATAAATATGAGAAGAAAAAATAAAACAATACACACGTAAATAAAGAGCCTATTCTGTATGTTGTGGAAGTACATTTACAATTTGACCGGTTTGGTGTGCAAGAAAAAAACTTCGTAAGCTTAGATGTAGGAATACAAGACGCTTTAATTAAATAAAATAAAACTAGATCAAAGTAATTAACTTTAATGGAACAGCTTTTCATAATCTTTATATTTATCTACTAACCGTAAAGTTGGGCACTACGTGAAGTTTTAATTTCCCCGTTCTCTCCTGATTCCGCAGCAACCCATCCTTCACAGTTTATTAATTAAAATCTAAATAATTAATATGCAATTTAAATATTTTTAATCCAGCAAAATACGTTACGTAAAAACATTGAAAAACTTAGAATTTCTAAATTGTAAATGGCTTTTAATTATAGTGCAGAAGCACTAAAAGACGCGTTATTTTTTCCGATTTTACCAAACAGAAAAAGTATGGGCTAGACAAATTAGGATTTTAAAAATTAATAAAAATATCTTTTATTCGGGCCAAATTATAATTTTTGTGTCAATTATTGCAAATAAAAGGAAAATTTTACGGAGATGGTACGAAAACTGTGGAAATCATACAGCAAAAATTTGATAAAACTGGATCAGTAACAGTTACAAGACCTCGTGAGCTACGGTCTCGTGAGCAAAGCGCCATAGTGTCACTGCAAATCCGATATCATGTACAGCAAGTGAACATTTCGAAAAATTTCCCTTAGAAAATACTCACTTCATGCGTATAAAATTCAATTGCCAATTATTCTCACCTTCGACAATTCGTCAATTAATTTTTAAAACATCATAAGAGAATCTTCAATTTAATCCAAAAAGTATCTTTAGTGACGCGGCGCATTTTCAACTCAACAGGTTTGTAAGCAAACACAATTGTTGCATTTGGGATTGGAAAAATTTTCATTTAACCCATGAAGAGTAAATGCACCCACAACGAATCACTGTTTGGTGTAGATTTTCGGAAAGCAGCGTGATAGGCCCAAACTTTTTTATAAATGCTGCTGGAAAATGTAACTGTAAATTTGGAACAAATGTGGTTCCACCAGCATGGTGTTACCAACAATTTCCTCGTCGCGTAGTCTCATGCCCACAAATACCTAAGTAGCAAGATCTTGTGACTTAACTTACTCATGAGTAAAATGTAGTGGGTTGTCCCAGGACGATGCTATCTGCTACAAACACAACAGAGGTACGCAAAATTAGGGCTGCAAACTACTTTTACTGTGATTTAGCATTATTTGGCATCTACCAAAGTTATTTTTTAACATTTATCTGTTAGAGAAGATGGTAGTGCCTTTTACAGAAATGTCGAACTGTGAATTCAACTGTACGTTTTAGTTTCTCCTTTGTTCTTACATAACATCAAATTTTAATCGATAATTGGCTTTCCTTTTTTATACTTCCATAGGTAAATAATAGCTACAAATAATAAGCAATTATGACTTATTTATGTCTCTACATTTAGTTTTAATACACTCCTTCTATTATTTGTAATATTATTTTTCAAATAACAAAACGTTATACGGTTTTAATTTTCATTTTATTAGTTCATTTTAACTAAATTGTTTATATAAATTTAAATTTCTTAGCATGACTAATATGGTGTACCTCGAAAAATTAATCAAAGATGGCAATTCCAACAACGAAGCTTTCGAAGACGATATCGTATAGAAGAGTGGGTGACGCCATTTGGTTTTTGAATACAAAGATCTCAAATATTGAACATATGCTGGTGACGAACGAAATGAAGCAGAAATAAGAAGAATGCAGTGACAAAGAAAAATTTGGCGACAACGCAGAAGCAGATGCTGCTGATCAACTGGACTTTCGTGGTAAAGATGGAACAATATGAAAGACTACATGCCGGATGGGGAGATCAAACTCTATAATATAATGTACTATAAAAGGTACAATCCCCTCCTGTTCGAGATACATTCAAAAAATAATTACCTCAATGATGTGTAAAATTATAACCCAGAAAAGCAACCAAAAAGCGAAGTCTCTAAACTAAGAGTGGAATACAAAAATTCTTAATAAATCAGAAAAATTTGGAAAGATTTGGTCATTGAAGAGTTTGATAGATATTTAGGGTTATTAATAGCGACAGGAGTGTGTCATTTTAATAAAAAAACGTTATAAAATAAACGTTGAAAACCATAACGGATTCGTTATTTTAAATATTTTTTTTAGAAAATGTCCTAAAAATGTCCGCCCCAGTTGAGGACGAAACACCAAGAACCTCCAAACCCCGACCATGGCTTAACAACTCGAGAATCAACAATATGATGCATCAAAACATCAGTCGTGAAAGCCTTCCTATTTATTTTTCAAAACGCTGGCACATAAGAATAAAAAAAGAAATACATATCCCATTACACTGCAGTAACCGCTCCTAAAAACAAGCCTGAAATAATACAATAGTACAATAGAGGAAAAAAAGTGTAGATAATACAGGTGGAATGGTGTAACATTACTCCGTTAATAACCTAATGCTTTAGGCCCTCATATATATGAGAAGTTATTCACAGAAAGCATTATCGACAGCGTAAATTTTTAAAGGAACTTGGAAAGAACATCAACATTCTCGAACTAAAACGGGAATTGAATGAGAACTACGAAAAACTGTTGTTCAAGTGAAACCTTGTAAAAATACTGTACACCCTAGAAATTCGATCAGTCGTCTTCAGGTGAGTGGAAGGTACTATATTTGTGAGTCGAAGAAAGAACAAAAAAAAAACAAGACCAGATTGTTACATGTGTAACAAACAGATCCATGTCTAACACATCAAAAAATTTGAAAAATGCAATCCTTGCAGTAATTTTTAAGTTAGTAATTCTCTTAAGAACAGCAAGATTTAATTTCGATGTTTTAATTATACTTACGAGGTAAGTGGAAAAAGTTTCCGACTTTACTAAGGTACAGACAGTAAGAATAGAAACAAAATGGTTTTAGTATCAAATAGCGCCATCTATGGTTAAACCTCTGTAAAAATTTCAGTAGTCGATTTATAGCGTCGCGTCATTTTCACAATATTGAAAATCGACTACCGATCCGTGATTAAATTTCTCACTAAACTTCTTAGTTCCAGTGATATTAAATATTTGAATAATGCGTATGGTAAATCTTGGACTTCGTATTTCACCGTAAAGAAATTGACAAAACAATTTCATTTGGGTCGGTAAAGCATCAGAGACAATTAGGTGTGGTACAGAAGTTTACAATATAATATTAAGAAAACCTTCCCTCTGACTAGTATCTCCTATTGCGATAATATCTTACACATAGAATGTTCCAAATAAGGATCGGTCAAGACATTTTCCAAATCAAAAAAATAAGTGCAAGAGTACCGCAGAAGAGTGTCCTGAGACTTATCTTATACCTATTATTTACCTCTGTCCTACCCACAACAGAATCAACTGATATAGGTTCATTCGTTGATGGCACAAAATTCGGTAGCAGCATCAGCTGCATCACAAACTCATTTAAACCCAATTAAACAATGGTTACTCAAATGGAGGTTAGGGTCAACGAGACTAAGTCAACTCGTGTTACATTTACGGCAAAACATCAAGAATGCCCAGCCGTCACCCTTAATGGCACTATCCTCCCCCAGTCCACTGAAATCAAGTACCTGGGATCATATATTCAGAAAAGATTAACACGGAAGACCCATATTAATAAGAAACGGAAGAAAATTGACTTAAAACTGAAGCAGATGTACTGGTTCATTGGGAAAAACTCCATCTTATCCCTGGAAAGTCAGATATCATTATACAAGTCAATTATCAGATCAACCTGTACCTATGGCTGCCAGCTATGGGGTTGCGTAAGTCGATCAAATGTTGAAGTTATTCAACGTTTTCAATAGAAAGCGAGCTGCACTTTGATATGTGACACACCAGACACTCCGTGTAGACTTCAACATCCCTTATGTGAGAGGCTTAATCAAAAAGTATGCTATTAAGCACTAAACAGTACTGCAGCTTCATCCAAATGAAACTCTTGCACCGCTGACAGAAGATCCCCAACTCAGACGCCTTCAGAAGAAGTGGCCAAAAGACCTAACTGTTTAAATAAGGGATGACTCTACTGGGAGTCTACCAATCAAGCTTAGTTGTAGTACAAAATATTAGCTCTTAGAATGTACTAATATTCTGATTGCTAATTAAATAAAAAAAATTAAAAAAATTCGAAAATATTCTTCACTATGATTTATTTTTGACTCAATTTGTTTAAAAAAATTTAGCATTGCGTGAATGCCCTTATATGATGGTGGTGTATACGCATGTCGATTGAAGATAATTTACATAGTGTATCCCAAAACCTTTGAACCATGGTGTACCGTCTACAGGTTTTACTGATGTTAAAACCCCAATAATTTTACTCTTGCCTATTTTTTAAATGTAGCAAGCAGGAACGTAGGAAAAGAAACGTCCATGCGATCGTTTATGAAATCGCCCCTAATTGGGAGGCCGTCCCGGTTTATGCGGCCGTTACTCTCCTCAATATCTGAGAACAGCGTTATAGAAACGTTTTACTCCATTACACTCATTCGCTACTTTGCAAGCTCGATTACGCAGGTCGCTTGGATATCTTCCCGCTTCCGCGTAATCCGTATGTCTGCGCACTTTATTAGAGACGCCGAATTTATTTTTAATTCCGAAATGGCGCGGACGCCTGGCAGAGCAAATTATTCGTAATTAATCCGTTACGGCGGAGTCCGCTTTCAGCTTATTAAAAAGCGGGGCCGCAGTTTGAGAGCAATCGTTTGTAATGCCGCGGACAGGCTGTCATAAAAATCCAAACGGTGATTTGCGATTCGCCATTAATAACGATTACGGGAGTGATTGACGTCGCCCCTTGCTACCAGCCAGGTGTTTTATTCTGCGCAGTTGGAAACCTGATCCTAGTGCCATTATTGCTGGAGCTATAAATTACAGTAATTTATCAAACTGTCACGACGGGTTTCATATCACACCTCCTTACACAGCTCTTTTGGCCGACTCCAATTACGTAAAAATTATTAAAATCGATAGCTGTTAGGAAAGCTCTTTAAATTCAGTACCGCTCTTTTCTGTTTTTGTTATGAATCCATCGAAATAAATCACTACCAAAATTCCAGACATAAGAATAAGAAACAAATCAAAGATCCGTTTTCAGCATCTTGTGTCTCAGTCTTTCATACTTCTTCTTCGCAACGGAAATTCTTTAGAGAAAACTCTCTTCATGTTCATCATTAATGGTACAAAGATTAAGGGAAAGGAAAGTACATTAAAGGAATATATTCAACCCCATATATTTATATGGCTGTAATATAGAGTGATCCAAATTAAACTTTACGTTTTTCCTGGATAAAACAGCGAATACTGAAATAATCCGAGTTTTATGGCCATCGGTGTAAAGTACGTTCTTCGCATTTACGTATGAAATATTATGTCGGCCAAATGTCCCCCATGACTCCCCTAATACGCGACTATTCTTTTAGGAAAGTTTTCCATAATTTTTTCACATAAATTCGGCTCTATTTCAGCAACTACACGTCTAATTTTCTTTTTTAGCTCTGGTACCGTAGCAGATTCATTAACAAAATCCCTTTTCTTCAAATAGCCTCACGAGAAAAAGTCTAATGGGGTTAGATTGCAAGACTACGGTCACCAATCAAGGTCCCTCTCCAAGATAATACGACCAAGAAATTTGACTTGAAGTAAAATAAGCATTATGCGTGTGCGTGACATATGTCTCCATTTTGTTGAAACTACATGTTATAGAAGTTCAAATCGTTGGGTTAATAAAAAAAAACGTTGCTAAGTACACCATTGAAATTAACAGCGTTGGCAGCTTTGTCCTCAAAAATGTTCCTTTAGGCCACCAAGCAGTGCACTTGTGTGAAAGCATTGGTTTTTCGCAAATAGCACGTGAATTTTCACTACCCCAGCTACGACAATTTTTTTCACAGAACCATTTAAAGAAGAATAAGCTTCATCACTTAACAGCCTGTTCTGATAATAAACTTGAATGTTATTGATACGTTGGTGCGTAGTATAAATGCCATAATCCTTTTTCAATTTGTTTAGATACGGATGCAAACGTCCAACGTTCACAACGCCCAATTCAAATAAAGTTCGATTTGGAATATTTTATAGTTCACTTGCAACCATATACACGGGGTAATCCTTTAATTCGGGACTTCACGATATCCTAAGAATCATGTTATTTTAATTAATTCTTTATCTTAGCAGATTTCAGATCTTCCATTAAAATTTTTATCTGAATGGTTGCCCAAAAGTTCCTTTCATGACTTTCAAGGAACTACTTTAGTTTATCTAAACATTCAACTTTATCACTTAAATGTAGATGTCGTTCTTTTTAGTAATATAACTATCGTAAAACATGTTCCGTTCAGTACACAACCTTTTGTACGCCTTAAATAAGAGAGATCAAATAAAGTATTAATGACATGTAATAATGCAGCGTTTAAAAAAATAGACAATTCTGATGACAGGGCAAAAGATATTTCCACAGCTTATAACAGTGGACCAATTCCCATTAGGTTTCGAAAGTTCGGAACTGGTAATTTTAATCTGGAAAATTCTCCAAACAACGACATACAATCACCCCATAAAGCTAAACTAGTTGATTGCTCTGAAGTATTGAGTTCCACATCAATATGATAGAAAGCAACCTTTTTAACCGTGATTTCACGTAAGATTTGTTTCTTTAGAGAAATAGAACGATATTTTTTGAAGAATTTATTTACTAAGGTTGTGACTTGTATTCTCCATGAGAACATTAATCCTAAACGTTCTTAGTCCAGCAATAACAAGTCTTTGAAGGAGCAAGGCCCGCTCTTCAGCCGAAGAAAGTCTCAATGTTTATTTGGTGAGATTGAAAGGGTAATTAATAACCATTAATATAATAAAGTCGTCATCATCATATGCCTATATTTATTCGTTGTCGGGTGTAGACCTCTCGAAATATTCGCCATTACTCTCTATTTTGCGCTTTGTAATTAGCTGTTCTTCTTAAGTCGTCTGTCCATCTGAATGAGGGTCTTCCTCTGTTTCCTTTCTCCGTCTCCTTAGTTTCTATTATACTACTTTATTGGTTTATCTATTATTTTCTGTTCTTACAATGTGCTTAGCTCACAATTTTAGTCTAAGCGCTTTTTGAACGCATCTTCTACTTCTGTCTTTTGCCTTATTCGTATGTTTGTTACTTTATCTTCCAGGGTTATTCTCAGCATTTTATGTTCCATTGATCTTTGTGCTGTTTCTCAATGTTTGTATGTTCTTTACCATTAACGTCCACATTTTTGCTGTGTTAGTTAATACAGGGAGTATGTTTTGGGTGAATAACTTTGATTTTAGTTTTCGGCCAATTTTGGTTTTCAAAATGCCTCTCCATCTTCCAAATGCGGCCCAGACTAGCTTTATCCTGTTATACGTCTTCTTTATTTGACTATCTGACTCTAGTGTAATAAGCTGTCCACGATAATTTATATCGATTTCTTGTTCCACAAATTATTTATTGTTCCTTTTATATCTCTTAGCTGTTTTGTAAATTATAAAAGTATGATGTTATCCGCAAATCGTAAATAGTTTAATCTTTCTCCATTAATGTTTAATTATTTTGCTTCCTACACACACTTTCTAAGTGGCTAAACGTCTTGTAGATATAATTTAAATAATTTAGAAGACATTGCACTCAAGATCTGTTGCAAAGTAAAATCTGGATAATATAAGTTATCCGTGTGTCTTGCCTTCATTATGAAGAGGCGTTAGACTCGGTACTTCATACTCCTTATTCTACTGTTCAAAATGATCGTTATTTGTTCCGTTCGTTAAACATTCCTTTTGTGGTGGAAATTTTATCCAATAAATGATACAAAAATGCATTTAAAACGGTATTTAACTATCAAATCATAAATATTTGTAAATAACAATTTTTGCAAATTCCTAGGAAAGAGGTAAAATGTAATAGAGGATAAGGGACAATAGCTAATTCTGTAACATAACATGAAGCATAACATTGCGCACATATTAGTAATAAAACAAAAAATCTTTTAGAATAACTTTAGATTTTTTTAAGTTAAATTGTTCGTGTGTAGTCTCTGTTCCAAGTTATTTAATGCATTAAATTTTAATTGTCTACATTAGGTTTTACCGTAAACATAGATTTTCAAAATAAGTAATATATAAAAATTATATAAGAAATAATGAATAACAAAGAATTCTGATGGCATACATAAATTTAGAGTAAAGAGTAGCGTTTTTTTCGGGCGCACAGACTGACACTGAAACCTCAAGAACTTCTTGTGCCTAATAAAATGCAACTTAAATACTACGACGTCACAACAGATTTCCAACGAGATTCAAACACACCCGCGGGCTCAATCGCCGGACAGAGAAACATTGTTCGTGACCACTAAGCTACAACTAGGTCTCCCTCCCCAAAGTTACGCTAGCCCAACAAAACTGCGTTTATTGTTGCAAACTGCATACCAGAAAAACACGTTATTGAAGCATTTTATTAATGTTTCAATAAGAAATAAAGTTCTACCAATATATTTAGCTTGATCGCCAGCGTGCTCTTGCGGTTGAGGAGCGGGCTATGGTGCGAACAACCTTGGGTTCCTTCCTGGTGCTTTTTAATGCTTCGCAGGTAGTCTACTCAGTCACTATAAATAATGAAGTGCCTGGATTTACTTCAAACAAGGGGTAATAACGGAGGTCGTGTAAGGCACGGTGGTTGCCACATCGCCCTGGATCAGAGATAGTGCGCGATGACCGGGCATATATATGTGAGAGTTTCACCTCTCAATTCGGAGGTCCTGCTCCTACGCAGGGCGTTAGAGCCTTACCATTACCAATGTATTTAGCTTGCATTGAAGAATGTTGCATAAATGCACCAAAGCTTGTCAAAATTATGCGCTTTAAAAAAGTGATTTTAATTTCCTTATAATTAAAAAGTAGGACTACATTTATAAAATATCTGAAATCCGATGTTGTGTTTAAAGAAAGATGAAGAAATTATCATAAATTTTTCAAGATTCTGCATGTATAAGTACATACAACTACATGGCATTGTCATTTGATAATACTGACGATTGACTCTCCATAGTTCCTTCTATTTGGCTAAATGAGACAATTCTTTAATAATCAATACTTATATCCCCTAATAGTATGTCCAAAATCATTTACTTTATATATTTTTAATAGCTATAATTCCCTCGGGAAACCGCTCTCTTAGAGTTCGCGGATTGAGGAACTTCTGAAAACAGTATTCTTACGAATAATCACAATAAGTAGCCGTGGACCAAAGGCCAGTTATCCTGAGGTATTGGGGCCTCTGACGTTAGGCTGATCATCCACACCGACTGCAACGAGTTAGAGGAACAAAAAGAAAAGGCGAGAAAACGGACAAAAACTGCGACAAGGAATATTAAAAAACAATAGTAAAAGTATAGAAAATGGTATAAAATAACTATCAGAAATAGATAGAGAATCTAGATTAGGGAGAACGAAAAAAAGGTCCACACAGAAAGGTATAACTGGACAAAGAGAAAGAATAAGAAGAACAGCTATAATTCTTCTTCCATCTTCTTTAAATCTTCATTTGTAATATTTGCTGTTTAGGAAATACGACACATTTCAAAGGCTCTTAGTTTGTTTAACCATTTTAATTCTTAAAGTATACGTTTCTGCCCCATACAGAAGAATAGGTATGCATAACGTCGACCCATTCTCCAACGAATGTTAATATCACATTGTTTATTATACAATGAATTTATTGTAGTCGCCACTGTATCTTCACTGAAGAGAAAGGATCGTACACTTAGACAATCTTCACTTACATAATTATAAAATATTTTGAGAATATAACTTATTAAACTAACAGATTTGTAATCACCACAGAATTTAGAATTGTTAGATAGATTGAAACCAATCAATTAACAACTTTCCTATGCTGTATGTTTTATTAAACAAATTTGATAACATATCTACCACTGTTTCACCTCTGAAATGTCATATTATTACAAACTGTAACTCCAGTATGAAATAAAAAAACAGCACTTTATTAGACAACTATACCATTTCGTCATAAAAACTCTACGTTAGATTGCTTTCAGTATTTATATTTATACATTACACATACAAAAACTGCAAACTACGCATATAAAAAATATTATGCCTCATTCTTTTTTTAATTATGTTTATCATGTCGAATATAGTATAGTCTTAAACTAATCATTTCAGTAAATGTGAGCACACCACAAAATGTCAACCGGATTGAAATATGATCTCAAAAGGCAACACAAATCGCTTAGCCACAAAAAATACAAATATCTATAAAAGGCCTTTCTTCCTTATTATGCAGCGAAATGCGTTAGATAGTGTTCGCCTTCCCACCAAGGATCAATAGAGGTTCTGTGATATACGAGGCACTTTCAAAATACGAAGCAAAATTTATGTCTACGCACCAGGATATTTACGAGCATGATATGAACAATAAACATGCAGTGTGATTTACTGCCACCTCTCAAATATATCGAGCCGAATAAAAATAAATGTTTCGGGCCCCATATTTATCGGAAAACATTTTGAGTCTCATATTTCTTTATTTTTAATAAGAACTGTAAGGATTTCTGAATTCAGCATGTACCAAACGTATTCTAAGCATTAGTTTGCAGTGTTATCAATAAACTACAAAAAAAAAATAAAATTATGGTGATACTGGTCAAGGTGCTATTACTTTTCTATTAAAAAAATTAAAGTTTATTTCAACTTCAATTCGTTTTTTCAAAAATGGAGTGTTTACAATTTTTGCTTAATTACATAATTAACTTATTGTAAACTCAAATAGAACATTTTGTTCTAAAAAAGCAAGATAAGGTGTAAAATAACAAAAAAATTTGTTAATATTCTAAAAACGGATCACCTTAATAGTAGCTTATCTTGATTAGAACCACGTATGTCACAAAAATTGAAATTTTGCTTTAGTTGCGAAATTGGATCATAATATTAGAGTACTAAAAATATAATAAAAATCAAAAGTAAATTGTAAGCGTCTTACAGATCTTTTAGTGCATGAAGCAATTAGCATTTTCAAGTTACAGTGGATTTGTTGTTACAACGGGAATAACTTTAACCTTCAGCTTCGAAAACTGTTCCGACATACAAGTGCACATCTTCCAACTTGACCAGATAAGAAGGCCAGTAATATTTAACTGCAAAGTTTCACCAACCACGTTGGTTATTTGTCATTCACGCGAAAATATTAAACAGAATTTACTTTAAAAAATCTTAATTATCATTACTGAGAGAGCCTTAAAAGGTTAAAACGATAATCTTCTCGATTATCATAGTACTGGCTTCGCATGCGGTTGTCCAGACTTCCGAAATAATTTAATTCTCTGTTCACAAAAGACTGAATAATGTAGGTGAGAGAAAACTTCATAACCCAACTCAATCGATTTTGGCAGCCTCGGTTTTGTTACGTGATATCTTGTGAAGTAAACAGTATTGACTACGTCTATTGACCAAAAACCACAATGTCCAATTTATGAAGGTTGCCTTTACTAGACCACCATCCAATCAGTACAAACTTCATGAAATGAAGAGTCGCCGTTACATGTTGTTTGAGAGCTTCTCCACGGCCCAACCATCGTCCAACCCTTGTCCACACTTCGTTTGCAATTATTGTACAAAACTTTCGTCAGAATTACAATCCGTTCCGAGCAACAAGGAACAGACAATCTCTAGTCCGTGTCACTCTATCTGTATGTTTTTCAGCTTTTCCAATAATATGAAAATGTTGATGATTTTATTCTAATTGTCTCTAATTTGTTGTCATTAATGCTAAGAAGTCCTAAAATATTCCGGCAACTCATCTTTGTCAACGCAATGATATCCAGACTTCACAATTATGCTCATTACAACCTATAAATCAATCAATGTACCAGTCTCAAACAATAAATCCACCAATTTCATCAAATCGCGGATAATATATTTTACCTAATCAAAAACAATTTCTAAACAATAATAAAACGCATACGCCACAAGAGATGCAAAACAGCCCACAATATTTAAGAAGGTCATCGGATAGTGATAATAAAGAAGCACCAAAAGGGAAAATTAGAAGCAACAAAGAAATCGCTCCTGTAAACATAACTCTAGATAACAAATACAGCACGTTAACGCCCCTTTAAAAAAATGACACAAGTAATTAAAATGCCTTAACACTGATAACAAAGCCTCCCCCAATATTTGTCTATAGAGTTGTTCGATTGGTGGAGATAAAGAAAAAAATTACAGATGTGGTAGAAGAAGAACAATACAATACAAAAATAAGGCCAATAATACAATCAAAATTGATACTGAAGCATATATAGAACTATTAAGACCTATGAGAGAACATAACATAATTTATCATACTTATCAACGTAAAGCAGAAGAACATTATCAAATTGTAATCAAATGTTTGCATCAATCAATTGATATCAAAAACATTAATGAACCCACGAAACAAGTACATAAAATTAGACAAGTATTGGAAAAAATGCCTTAAATCTCTTCTTTGTTGATCCTGAACTTTCTGCAAACAACAAAGATATTTACAAATTAACAGAATCATATCACCCATATAGAACCACCAAGAAAAAATAACAACGTAGTTCAATGTATCTAGTGTCAACTTTACGGCTACACAAAAACATATTGTAACAGATCTTACATGTGTGTTAAATGTAGAGGACAACACAGTACTACAAACTCCAAGAGGATCAAGATCACACGAGCACGTGTTTTGTGCGGGAGTAACCATCTAACGAAATATAGAGGCTGTTAATTTTACCAGAAACACTACCAGATAAAGCATATTAACAATAGGATCGATTAGTCGCCAACCAACACAATTCATTGAAATTCGCCCCCAGAAGATAATTAGAAATACGCAAATTAAAGGCCATGCAAAGGCAGCACCAAATAACACATTGTACAACGCCAAAGAGTGCTGACAACACTAGCATGGCATTAACCATATTTTGGAGGAATTTAAAACAATGTTCAACCTGCTCATTCAACAAAATAGCATGGTCTTTAACATGCTAACAATGTTAATTAGTAAAATGAGCCTAAATTCCTAGGAATAGTTCTCTGAAACACTAATGACCTCACTCAGCACAATTGCATAAATATTATGTTAATAAATTAGACCCACTGACAAAACATATTTTACTTTAAAATACCACTATATAATACTTACTTCACGAATCACCCTTTATGGAACTACGCAAAAGATTACAGAGATACAATCAAGCACTATGACATAAAAAAGTATAAAAAGGATTATCTCTAGACGACTGTTATCCGCGTTCGTGTATTGCCGTACAAACTAACTGTTGCTGCTGTTTACTGTCCTTCGAAACACAACTTAAAAAACGATCAATTCTCATCCTGGTTCCAAAATTTCTGACAAGAGGAGATTACAACAGTAAATTAACTGTTTGTATTTCTCGCATATCTACCTGTAAAGGTAGAGAACTATCAAGTATATTACAAGACAGAAATTATTCCTTCTTGTCAACAGGCACTCCCACATACTGAGCATCAGACACGAACAAAACGCCGGACCTTTAACTTGTTCGTTTTAAATGGAATATTTTCTTCCTTCTTGTGTATGACGGGTCATGCAGTCTCAGTCTTCTTTCTAGTTGGATTGTCAGGAGTTCAACTGCTAACGAATTTGGGTGATTTATAATCCTTTCCTGACATTTAATGCTATGGTTTTTTATTGTGTCTTGAACCTTACCAACTTGAAGGTCTGAATGTAATACCTTATTTGGTAGCGTTGGTTATGATTTCCAGTACCAAATGGGTTTGGTAACAATCTTATATACAAGCAATTTGTCCTTGACAGACAGTTTTGAATTACGTCCTATAAGCCAGTTGTATCTTCTAAGTGTGAGGTCTAGTTGAAGTCTCTTGTGCCATATATATGAACCCCGTATCAGACGTCCGTCAAGATAAATACCTAAAAATTTAGAAGGATGTTTCCATTTAATCTGACGGGGGACATATTCCTCTTCGGGTTGTGAATGTCACCTGAACAGATTTTTGCACATTAATTCGGATGCGCGGTATTTTGATCCATTCTTCTATTTTACTAAGGAATGTCGAGGCAACAACTGGATCGTGCACTGGACCGAGCACACTACCCTGAGGTAGCCCGAATGTAATAGAGAACAAGAATATAGTGACATCTCCGTATTTCACAAAAAGTGCCTATTTGTGAAGTAAAATTGAATTAACGCAAAGACTGTATGTCGCAGGCTACGTTTAAATAAAAGACGAACGTGGCAAATTTATCAAACGCCTGGATCATTCCTATAAATGCTGCCGTACAATATCTTTTGGTGTTCAGGCCATGCTTTATTTTGCTGGCCACTCGATGTATCTACTCGGCCGTGGAGTGTTACTGTCGAAAGCCGAATCGACTCTTTGGTATGAATTCCTTTTTATCAATGAGAAGCAACATTCCTTGAAGCAAAAGCTTTTCAAATACCTTGGCTGTTATAGGTAAAATGCTAACAGGTCCGTACGACGCTGCGTCGGTTGGAGGCTTGTCTGGTTTAGGTATTAAGATTATTTAGGCTACTATTCACTGGGTAAAAAAGTATCCATGGCTTAGGGTAGCTTTAAAAATCATTGTCTTCGATTACTACGTTAGCAGCTTGGTGGTTGTTCTGAGAGTATTTTGACAGTTCGTAGTGTTTTGTTACTTTTAATTATGATCGCCCTAATCACCTTTTTCTTTTTCGCTGATTGTCGTATACGATATAATTTGGAATTTTAAAGTAACTTTTGGATGTAAAATGGATTTCAGAGATACATATTATGCCGATGTTATGAGTTATGAGGAAATATTCAACTTATTGGGTATGACTAGCCAACCCGTTGGCGTTCCATTCTACACTTTTAAAGGGGTTGTCTATTAAAGCATTTTATAAGCTTGTAAGGAGATTTAGTAGCCTCCATTATTTTAGCTACGATATGCTTCAAGCCATTATTTGCTAGATATTGTTGTGGAAAGAGATATGCGGACTAGAATGACTGTTGGAAAGATTATTGCTGCGTTTTTTACTCGGTTGTACGTATGATAATTCTTGCTGACAATATGAAGTTCTATCAGTATTATTTCGTTTATTATTGACTGTTGTATTGTATAGATTATCTTCTGTAATTCCTTACAAACTGCACAACCTTTATAATTTGAGGGATGGTTACAGTTTGCGTAAAACGCATTTGACATCTTTACTGCGTTCTATCCTTTGGCATGATTTTATATCATGATGAGTACTTTACGCATTTTGGTTGTCGAAAACAGAACCTTTGGGTATGTCCATACCGCTGACACTCAATGCACTGAGGTATCTCCCCCTTGGAATGTGGAGGTTCAAATTCGACTATTGCATTCATTAGCTTGGTTATGCTGTGCACGTCTTTATTATTAGGACTGGATTTTAATTCGATATGAAATAGTCCGAGGACTATTTTAGGTTTTCTTTAGCGTTTATTGTTTATATTGATTATTGTGTACCCAAGAGCTTCCAATTATTCCTTTAATAGGGTTTGGTCTGTCGATGGGTGAATGTTTTTAAACTACTCTAATTGATCTTTCTGCTTTAATTTGATAGGTGTGGAATTGGATGTGTTTTTGGGAAAGTGCTTTAATGATATTTGGGTAACTATTTGGTGACATTGGTTGCAACGGACTTGTTCATTATACATGGCTTTTCATGTGTAATCATTCTTTACTATTTTTTCTACCATTTCTATTAAGAGCTTAATGAAATTGATGCCATCTATGAATATAGGTGGTGGTTTAGGAGCTTTACTTCTTGCTTTGCTTTTATCTGCTTCACTGTCATGATTTTGTGTTCTTTCTCTGAGTTTAACAAAACTTAACCATTAATCTTGCAATTTTATTTGTTTAACAACTCTTTTATATTGTTCTAAACTGTCTTTTCTATCGCTTTTTTTGTAATTTACTTGTTCCCATTGTCCTCCCTGCCTTCAGATTGAATCTGGCTGGCTATTATAATGGACTAGTTGTAGAAATTGTACGTTCTGTTGAAGTTGTTGCCAATAATAGATGACGTCGATATTGGCTGCGGGGTTTGCGTGTATATTGGCAACGGTTGTGTTTGGATTGTAGACGACGGCGTTGTTTTCTTGTTGTCTAAACTAAAAATAGCAAATTTTAGCAATTTTACTTCTCACGCCTTAAAGTATCCTAAGAATGTCGCACCTCACCGACCCATTAGTCTGCTTTTATCAGTTTCTAAGCTTTCAAAAAAATTATTGCTTAAAATAATTGATCCAGATTTTACATCTAATTCTGGATTCCACATTATCGGTCCACCGATTTGTATAAACAATAAACAATACAGAATTCTTCAGGTAAAATATTTGGGTCTATACTTAGATAACCAATTAAATTGGAAACAACAAAATACAAAAAAAACAAACAAATCGATATGAAGCAAAATGAAATGTATTGGTTGTTCTATCCGTCATTTGCAAATAAACTTTTGGTTCATAAATTCATAACTATTGAATTATAGTGATGTACCAGAGAGTACAGTACATTAATTATTTAGAGATGTCAAACAAAAATATTAATAGCCATTAGTAATTACTTCTCTGGTATGTCACAAATGAGCGAATCTACAACGACTTAAAAATTTCCATCGTAAGGAACATCATCCATGAGAGAAGTGTTAGTCACCACAATAAGTTCGAAATCCATATAAATCCTCTGCTATAACCTCTGTTAGAAATGACGTAATAAGAAGACTGAAACTAAAATGGCCAGCAGACCTGTAATTTGTTTTTTAGAGTTCTCTTTGTTTGAGGGGGTCTCATCAAGTTATAATGCAAGACCTGTAACTAATATATTTTAAGTCACTATATTAACTTACCGAGCCGTGGTGGCTTAGTGGATAGATCGCTAGATTACGAAACCAAGAGTTACGGGTTCGAATCCCGCTCTCGCCATTCGATCACTGGCATTTTTACGACCCAGCTCGACTCAAGCTGCAATAAATGAGTACTTGGAGGTCAAACTCTGGGGTAATAATAGGCGATCGGTACGTAGCGCTAGCCACATTGCTACCGTTTTGTACCGTAGGCTCTAGATTGTAGCAGATCTATACTATTACGACTCCAAAGGGCTTCAAGTTACGGAAAAAATATATTAACTTACCGATTATAATGTACTATGATTGGTGATTTATATTGAATAAATAAAATCAATATTAGGAATTTATGAGATTATGAGATTTATTGTCTAAAAATTTCTTTCTCTAAAATTTTGATGTCAACGTTGTACCTTTAGTTCGTCGCACGAATCCTCGTTCAAGGCTCAGTTAATTTTTCTTCCATCTAGAAATAATAGTCACAAATTCGACATTTGTTGTGACACTATATAATAATATTTCGTCGGTTTTCTAAAGTTGATATTGACATTGTTTTCATAAGATTGCCTGAAATAGTCCAGGCCAATTTTATACAATTACAAAACATGGTTTTTGTGAATCTATTATTTGGAAAATTATCTCCTTTAATTTGCTTCCTCTATATATAGTTTTCTCTAATCATAAGAACAGCATTTCTTCTTCAAGAATTGTGCAACTATTCGAGACTTATCGCTTTTGTAGGCTTCGATGACTTTAGTCTTTCCTTATATTGACAACTTATTGGACTCTTACTGTGCACCTCTTAAGCAATGAAAGAAAATCAATATGTCCGATGATACAGTGTTAACAAGTAAAATTAACAATTCAATAGAATTTTACTATAAACTAGAGTATATAAACATATCCTAAAATTTTATTTAGATAATTAACTTATACATATACTCTATCAGATTTCAAAATTTAAAGAGCTACGTCGTGGACTATCCTATTTCTGCTAAAGAAGTTAAAGAAATTGTTACCGCTTAAGCAAATAACCATTAGATTTCTTACTATTACGCTTTAGTGGTGGTAACGGTGACCTAAAAAAACATTTGTATAAAAAGACAATTTGTTTCCAGTTCGTTGATACGACGATTTCATGTTATTTGTTCGTTCAGACTCCTGCCAAATTTTTTCTCTGTTTAAGAAAAAATATACTTTGGAAGTAAAACATTTCAGTGACTAAAAAACTAAAGGAAGTGTTTATTTAAAAATTCCGCCTCAAATTCAAACACCCACAACGCAGAATTAAACGAAAATAATTCCGAATTTGCGAAAGCTGTGAAAAACCTAAATATAGTTCTCTACTTTAATATAATGATTGCAAATGTTGCAGCATCGCATTTTCATTTGTGTACAACACACAATTAATTAGTACATTTAAAAAAAAACTCCTAGCTGCACGTTATTCAGTTGCCAAATAAAACACCATATGGGTACATTTCCTGAACAAATTTCAACTAAAATATAACCTCAAGTACTTGCAGCCCCGCTTTATATTTGTGCTTTATTCCTTTTTCGCGTCCTATATAAAAAGAAATCAAAACAGACTCTCCGGGCCACATCCAAACAAAATAATTTTAGTTTAAAACTGCCCTATAGCATCACTGCAGTAAAAAGCCAAATTCAGCTTCGCCGCAATTGCTGTTTAACACGCGCTCGCTGAATTCCGCAGTGGATTCAGGGGCGGAATATAGAACATACGATTTACAGAATTTTCAGGTTCGTTTAGAACACGTGGAGGACGGGCCGCGGTTAAGCATTTGATCGATTTTAGCGGCAAGGCAATTTTCGCCGACTTTTAACTCACGAAACTATAACTTTTTCCAATGTTTTTATACATTTAATATATTTCTCCGATTTTCTTCAGTGTATTACGGTTTATTTCAAATAACTGTAATAATTCACATTAGCTGTCAAAAATAATCATTGGTTTTTAATACAACCGATACTAATTATTCAATTCTTTGCAATTTTACTGCCCCAATCTCTCATACATTAATCCAATCTAGTGATTTGGACTCCCACAAAGGTTAAAGTAAAACGTAGATAAATCAGAAAGTGAAGGAAATGTCCATATAATTTTATTTTCACTGATGGAAAACAAATGCACTGCTGGTATCGTTTAATGATCTTCTTCATCCAATGTCTCTTTTAAGGAACCGAAGATGTGGTAATCAGACGGCACTAGATCAAAGCATCCACCCCGCAATGTCTTAGTTTGTGTGTGATATTGATGGGCAACCAGGTCGTCTTTAATCTGCTGGACTAAGTTAAGATGTTCTATCCACTCGGAGGTCTTTTGTTGATGCATTGCACATGCTCCATACGGTCTACAGAAAACGCACCACACCACATTGTTCTTCGATGATGCAATCACTGAGTGGAGCAGCTATATTATTGTTCTCTACCATATGACTGAACGATGGAACGTTGCGCACGGCTAGTTACCCGTCCATCCCTTGCGCATGGTGTTGAGCATCAGTCAGTTTATAATTGCCTGAACTTTCGGATTCATCCTCGTATTAAAGTAAAAAAAAATTTAAGTTATATGGGAATTTTATATATTGAGTTTCAGAATTTATTGAATTCATTTTTATGAAGAAAAATAAAATACCTTAAATTATAGAGTAGGAGTAAAAAACTTCTCGTGTTATACGTGTTGCAAATGTCAAAAAGTCGCAAAACAAACTCCTCTTTGAACATCAGTTTCCTGCTTTAATAATTTCAACTCGTATTGCAAATTTGTTATTCTAGATGTTTTATAAATATTTGATTTCACTTTTAAAAGAAAATAACCAAATTGTTTTGCAAATCTGAATGGAGTATGGAAAATACTTATGTTCAAAATAATAAAGCATCAAGTACTAAACACACATTTGCAGAAGTTCAGAGGCGCACAAATTAATATTCTCACTACGAAAGATTAACTTTCGTGTTTAAGCAAGCCGATTCCCAAGTGACCATGCCTCCTGTGCCTAAATTCCCTTTGACGTCATACCTGCCCCGACACGCAAGATAAAAGTTCAAACGGTAGGCCGGTAAACACTGGGTACCTAAATTGAATTACTACCTCTAAACGTTTATTAGCCCGAAATAGGTACACAAAACGAGCTGTAAAGAAATGTAAATTTTTTGGCTCAGCGGTTCCATTATATGGCAAAGTAGCGCCCCTTGCAAATTTCTAGAGAGAATATTCCAATTTTCTATTTTGTTTAATTAAGCAAAGTACATTTCAGAAACTTTGGCGAAGCGTTTGAACATTATTGGAGCATTAATGAAGTTCGTAAAATACACCCACATGGTTAGTGTTTAGAATAAATTACATTTCTCAAGTGACCTTCATTGTTTTTGTTAAAGAATAGATAAAACATGTTTTCTTAAAATGTTGCTTTTTAAAAGGTTAAATGCTTTTATTTATTTTTTTCTTTTGCAAAGTTTTATGCTATCGCAGTGAAACTTTTTGTATATATTAACTTTATGACTTTTATTACTTTAAATCAATCTTAATATATGTATGTATGTAAAAACAAAATTTATTCAAAAAATGTTAGTACAAAAGAACAACTCAAACATTTTCGAAATGCCGTTAGAAAAACATATATAAACATACTTTAATTAGTAAATATTTTGTACACTCAATCACTCTAGAAGAACCAACTCCAACAATGCCTATATTAACAAAAACTAAACGTTCGCCAAACCTCCTAAAGAACACTTGAAACACCACAACCATCTAAACCAACCCTTCATCAAAATCCACCTAATAACTCTCTACCTTTCTCAAATAAAAACTTTCCTAGTCAACACTACTCTACCCTTAATCCTAAATTAATCTTAACTTGCAACGAACAATCGAAAACTCAACAATCCTTAACTGAAATGCTAATAGCATAGCAACCCAACGGTCAACGATTTTAGTCTTCTTGGCCATGCACAAAGTTGACATAGCCTGTACTACAAAACTCATCTAATTAAAGGATATCGAGTATACTGTAAAAATAGGAACGCCCAAATAGCCTCTCATGGAATAACTATCATTACTAACAAAAGTTCGGCCATAATTCAATTCCAGGCGTTCCAAGCTCCAATTTATTAATTACAGGAGTGAAAGTTAAATTAAATGGCACAAGTAATGTAACAATTCTGAGCTTACGAGGAACCCATACTAATCTCATTTTTTAATTTCTCCAAACTTAAACCGACTAATCAATAGAGCAATTGAGATCTCTTCTAAGAAATTTGGAACCGTAACCTTACAGAGACAAATCCTTATAAACCAAGAAGACATCGACATAACCGTTTCCAAAATCGCTATATCAGAGTTGATGTAACAAAAACGACAACCTTAAACAAACTCAAACACCACAGCCCTGACTGTAACCTCCCTCCCCCCTCTTGCTCCATAATCAATCTGACCAAATGTCAAACTAGAAAATTCTGAGAACGAACGAAGTCCTAAAACTAAATTTGGACGACTGCAGGATCTAATCCTACTGCATATCCTGGTGGCACGGATATGTGAAAAACTACCAAAAAAAAATTTAGAGATCCCCAAGAGACACCAACACTTCAATCAGACAATATTACCTTCCACACCGATAGTAAAAAAAGCTGAAACATTCGCCAAACACCTTGAATTAACCTTTATACCCGCAATCACCTGCGCCCTTACTCAAGCGGTATGCGTAATCAACTACATTGAAACACATCACCCTGTCGGTATTGAAAACATATAACATACATCTCCAAAAGAATTAGGTGACCTTATAAACGCAAAATTATCCGGTTGCAATTTAGTGGCCAATTAAGTACTCCAACATCTAACTGGTAAATGCTTGGCGTGTTTAGCTATCTTAATAAACGCATGGCTGAGAATAGATTATTTTTCTCAAAGCTGGAAGCATGCACATGTCCTCATGTTTGCCAAGGTTGAAAAGAATAAAGAGCATATAACAAGTTACCGACCTATTAGCCTATTGACTACCTTCTCCAATCTCATCGAAAAGTTATATACGCTCGCATAGCAAAAGTACCTGCTACACTCCACATTCTCCCATCTTTTCAATTTAGCTTTAGAAAAAGACACTCGACTTGCCACCCACTACAAAAAATTAGCAAACTTATTGAAAAAGGTTTCAAAAACACATGTTACACCACAGCAATCTTCTTCTACGTCGCCCAAATCTTAAAAAAGTTTGTATGAAAGGTCTAAAAAAAATTCTCGACTATGACATACCCCATTATCTCCCACCAACTACTCCTTGGAAAAACAAACATTCGTTGTCAAAGTCAACGCTACAATCATACGGACAGAAGACCCTTCACGCAGTATTCTAGGTCCACTGCTCTTCAATATATGAACTTCCGGAATTCTTGGAATCCTAGCGTCAATAGCGATGTATCTCGATAACACATCTATTGTAACACAAATCACAATTCACCAATTAAAAACTGCAACGAACAAGCTCTGAAAGTGGCTCAAAAACTGAAACATCAAAATAAATCCCTCCAAATGCCAACACAAGATCTTTATCCTAAAAAAATAGTCGATTCAGCCTTTATTAACCTCAACAGAACCGTGGTACCCTTGAACCACGTGAAAATATGGAATTAGAGCTTTGATATTAACCAAAAAATAACACAATTTTATACAATTAGTGATTGTAAAACTCTGTTCCCACCAAAATCTACTATTCTTCTATACAAATCCGTACTGCAACCCCTAGCACTCCATTATGGAGTAATACAACCAAAACAAATATCCTGAAACTTCAAAGATTCCAAAACAAATTCCTGCGGACTGCAGTGAATCGCCCATCGTTTGTTCGCAACACTCACGTAGATTGCGAGCTGGAAGTATCACCAATCGAAAATCACTTTTTCACAAGTGCCAAAAACTTAAAAAATATTAATAAATGCGAAAGAGCGACATACTACAATCTTGACCAGCGTAACATCCATAAGTCTAAAAAAAAGCTTCCCGAAGATGTAATGTCATACGAGGAACACAACTAAGATCACTTACTTAGATTATTGGAGGCGCTAATACTAGTATTCATCAGACAAACACAATTAATATAATCATATGTAGATATATTGACTTACTTATTTATGAGAGAAATGTAAAAAAAACTAAACCATATCAGATATATCGACGATGATAGGCCTACATAAGGATACATAAGATAGATAAGATACATAAGAATAAAACCATGATTATGGACAAAATAGAAGAGATAGTATGTGTGTATCTAAGCAAAGCATCAGACTATACGGCAATGCAAGCAGCAAATCTAAACAAAAAAATCAGATTAGCATGGATAACGTTTCGAAGGTTAAATTACATAATACTTTATAATAACAAAAATAACAAAACACTAGGATAATGTCGATTATTATATATGGTGCATAAATATGGGCACCAAGAAAACCATGGGAAAAATACAAACCATCTAAAGCCACATGGAAAGATTAGCATTAAACATCTTACATAAATATAAAAAATTAATAGCATGGATAATTAATAACATGCACGAAAATGAAAGTTATAATGAATACCATATTAAAGGCAAAGTGACATAATTGCCACTGTAAATTCTGACACATTTTTGTAAAACTCGTTCCACTGGTACCGCATTGGTTACCATATTCGTTATAGCTAATAGAATAATACAGCCAGTTTGCAACATGTACGAACTAAACTTTTAAAGGGGTGGGCTTCCAGCATCAGCAAAACCATAAAAACACATTTTGATAGTCACATTATTTTCAAAATTAAAGAATAAACAATTTTTTGCTGTACATTCTTTAATTATATGATAGTTAACTAAGTTTCTATGGTATAGGTAAATGCGCCTCTGTTTAGTTTCTATAATGTGGTTATTGTAACATTTTAAGTACAAAAGCCTGTTAGTCACGTTTTATAGCCATCAAGAAATTCTATGATCTAATGTGATAACATTTGACGTGAGGGGGAGTCCACCCAGTGATGTTATCCCGTTTCATTAGAACTGCACTCCTTTAAGATCACTGGACCATTTCTTTATTTTTAATCTTCTCGGTGGGGGATCCTGATGAAGGTTGGATGCAAGGGTGTTGGGATGGGCGTGCAACCGCGCCAAGTGGGTGTTACTTCGTTTGGTACGTTCTTCTTCTACCGATGTGACTTGTAGGTCCGTATGCAGGGTCAAGTTGCTGACATATCACGGAACATTTGCTAGCAGTCTGATCGTTTTGGATTGTAGGCGTTGAATAATGTTAACATTGGACTTACAAGAGCAGCCTCCTAGCTCAATGCCGTAAGTCCATATGGGCCTGATTACTGTTTTGTAGAGCAGGATCTTGTTTTCGAGGGAAAGACACGACTTTTTACCAAGCGCCCAGTGCATTTTCTTGATTCGCAGATCAATCTCTTTACGCTTTTTCAATATATGAGACTTCCAGATGAGTCGTCGGTCTAAATGAAGACCTAAGTAGCGGGCTTCTGTTGCTTGAGGAATGGGTATGTTGTTCAGAAAAACTGGGGGGCAGTCGGAGTGATTTAGAGTGCTTTTCGTTTCATTGACCTTGATCCTCCATTTGGCAAGCCAGGTCTGAAGATGAGTTAGATGGGTTTGTAGGTTAGAGGATGCTATATGAGGATTGGTATGACTGAAAAGGAGGACAGTGTCAACTGCGTATGTGCCTAAGTGTGTATTATTTGTTGTGGGAACATCTGATGTATATAGTAAATATAGCAGCGATCCAAGGACACTGCCTTGAGGCACACCTGAGGTGATTGGTCGGAGGTCAGAATAATGTTGGCCATATTTGATTTGGAAGTAGCGATCTTTCAAGTACGATTTTAGCAAAAGGTAGTATTCATTTGGCAGTAGTTCTTTATTTTTATATAATAGGCCATCATGCCACACCTTGTCAAATGCCTGTTTAACGTCTATAAAAAGTGCAGGGCAGTAAGATTTGGCGACGAGGGCCGCATTGATGATATTTACAAGTCGATGGCATTGCTGAATCGTGGAATGGTACCGCCTAAACCCAAACTGATGGTCTGGTATGCAGTTTTCCAGTATGTCACTATCATGCAGTCTTTTGATTATAAGTTTTTCTAACAGCTTAGAGAGTAGTGGCAGCAGACTTATTGGACGGTAAGAGGCAACATCTTCAGCAGGTTTACCAGGTTTTGGTATTAGAATAATTTGCGCGAATTTTAACGATGATGGCCAATATTGGCATCTCAATATGGAGTTGAACAGGTTTCGTAAAAACGTTATACTATTTTTGGACAGTTCAGTAAGCACCTTAGACGTAATTAGGTCATACCCAGGGGCTTTGTTATTGTTTAGATGGCGAGTTTCATCAAGCACCTCAGTATAGGTGAAGCTTTTGATGAGCAGCGACATTTGAAGTGGCATTTGAAGGAAGTCTTGAATCTCAACATCGGGTGTAGTAGAGTAGGGGGTGAAAACGTGGGCAAAGTGCTGGGCGAAGAGATCTGCTTTTTCTTGATCTGTCTTAACTCAGTCATTATTTGGTTTTCTTAAAGGTGGATTAACAGCCTGTGGTCTTTTATTAGCTTTAGACACTTTCCAGATACTGTGGTCGGCTCGGGACAAGGAAGTTAGATAGTGTTGAAAAGTTTCTTGCTTGTGCAATTTGAGTTTATTCTTGAGGGCATTGGTTAGTCTATTAAATATCGTTTTTTCAGCTGCGTTTCGAGTCCTGTGCCATTTAGATCTTGCCCTCCTCTTTTGCTTGATGAATTCAAGGATTTCATTGGGGATATTTCCATCCTGTCGTACCGTATTTAGAAGTTTGGGGTAGCCTCCAGGCTGCAGATTGAACAGTAGTGGTGAAGTGTTCAGTGGCTTCTATATAGTAGGCTGATGTTGGTTTGGAGATTTTCTGCAAAGCCTGAATTCGTCCCAGTCGGTTTGGTATAGTGGTCAGGTTGCTCAATAATTGACTATATACTGGATGATCGGATATAGGTCAGTGCTGACTATATCTGTATAGGAGTGATATACCTTGGTGATAAAGTCCAGTAAATCAGGTACCTTATTTAGATCTGTGGGCCAGTACGTGGGCTCTCCGGTGGATAGGTAGCCATAGTTTGCTTGGAGAAACGGTTCTTCGTACTTTTCCAGTTCATTGTGAGCGATTGAGCTCCGTATTAATATAGCTGTGCCTCCGTGCGCTGTACCGTCAGGATATTCTGGGTTATAGCATGTGTAATGTGGTATTCTTAGAAAACCTGTCTGTAAAGTGTGTCTCAGATATAAGTAGGATATCTATATTATTTAGCTTTAAAAATGGTTCAATTTCATAGATTTTTGACAGGATCCCATTAGCATTCCATAAAGATATACGGAGTGAATTAGCCATTATCTTGCAAGTTTACTTATGACTGTGGACAACATGTTTATTACCATGTTGTTTTGTTGAGTTTGATGAAGTCGTTGTTGGAACATGTTTGATGATGTGGATCGAGTTTGTAAGGATATGTTTCTTCTTAATTTATTTTGAAGTTCCTTATGTACGGTACAGCCTCGATAATTAGCCAGGTGCTCTCCGCCACAGAAGCACATTTGGCGGGTAAGTCTTTTGTCTTGTTACAAGATCGGGTATCATGTGAGCCGCCGCATTTTACACATACAAATGGGCGGTTACAGTAGGCCTGAATATGGTTATACTGTTGGCAGCTCATACACTGTACGATTGTTGTATTTCTGTGTGGTGGTTCGACATTTATAATTTGGTTTCGCAAAAACCCGAGCTTATAAATGTCTTTGTTACTTGGCGCAGGTTCCAAGTCTGCAAAGAACATTGGCAAGGGCATTTTTGTTATTCGGTGTTTAATGTTGGTTACGGATCTCACTTTGTGACCGTTCTCCTCCAGTAAATCGGCTATTTCTTTTGTGGGAACAGAGTGGTTTAAGTTACGGATGACGACACGGTATGCTTTATTTTCTTTCATCTGATAGGTGTGATATATGACGTTAGATTCTTTCATGAGTGTGATTAGCTTGCGATATATATCAGCCGTGTTGGCAGATATCTTAATTGCGTTATCAGCCAGTGCTTTAGTTTTGTATTGTTCTGATTCTGCAGCATCTGTTAGTGATGCGACCATTTTATTAAAGTCCGTAACCCCTTGCACAAATATTGGTTGTGGTTTGAGTGTTTTATTTTGCCGTGTGTTTAATGTATTTTCTATTTCAGCCGCATCAGTAAGATTTGTGAGGGCCGAGTATCTATTATTATGTATAGTAGGTATCATAGTGTTCGCTGATGCTGGTTGTTTAGATATTTGTTTACGTTTATCATTTCTGACACATTGCCAATCTTTACTTGGTGTATTAGATAATTCAATATCGTTTTCAGAATCTGAGGTATTCATGTTACTTATTGCATCGTTATTAAGCATGTTATTTGATTACGTTGATGTGATAGGGTTATGTATCTGTAACGGTGTTTGGGAATATGTGTTTGGAATTTGTGTGTGGGGTATATATTGCTGGTTAATAGGTATATAAGAAGCATTTATAACAGGAGATAGTGGTATTACCTGGCTTGTCGTCTGATTGAAATTAATGGGAGGCTGGCAACCGTGTTGAGCGGTTGTTGGCTGTTGATAATAATAATTGCTGCTAGTGTAATTCATGTTGATGACTTGGGATTAGTTCGCTGGTGTTTCAAAAATATATAACGAAAAATAGTTTATATCAGTTGAGGTATACTGATATTGCACTCACTTATCACTACGAGCTCGGAACACTTCCTTACTGCATGAAAGTAAAACGTGGAATCATCAAGAAATTTAAGTTCTCAAAAAGCTCCATATATTTTATAGGGTGATCTAAATTGAATTGCGCGCCATTTATTTTCTGTGAACGTTAGAAGATTATATTGGTACAGTTAGTATGTAAACCCGTGGAAAATTCATATCATTCAAGTTTATTACAAAAACCAGCTAATAAGCGACTAAACTCATTTTTCTTTACATAGCTTCGCGAATCGTCACATCTGGGGTAACAAAAATCCACGTAAAATATCGCATCCACAAAAATTCACTGTTTAATGTGCATTTTAGGTTAGAGAAATCATTAGGCAGTACTTTTGTATGAAAAATCTGGCTGGCAAAGCAGTTATTGTTAATGGTGCACGCTGCTATCGGAAGCTGCTAAACAACTTCGTTCCATAAAACCAACGATGTGAACTTGAATGACATGTAGTTTTAACAAGATGCAGACACATGTCACACAGCACGTGAAACACTCGCTTTACTTTAAGTTTTTTGGTCGTGCTTTCTAGCAAAGGATGATGTCGGTTGGTCACCGTGCTCTTGCGATTTAACCCCATTAGACTTTTTCTCTGGCGCTATTGAAGGAAACGGAAATTCAAGCAATTCCACACGCTATGCTTGAAAGGTGCATGGGAAATTTGTTCACCCGCCTGCAATGAGGCCTGGACTAGAACAGTCATCATCACTTGGATGACAACATTTTTTACACCTGAATTACATTATTTCGGTTTGTGCTTTATATTTTTTAAATGGCACTAGACACGTAACCTTAAAAAAAATTAAAATTAAATTTTATTTAAAAATATCTGTATTAGAATGTTCTGAAAAACGCAACACCTTCCTGCCGAGCCCATCGCAATCGATAAAGTGCAATAAATACTCAAGATCTGTGAAAAAGTCAATTATAGTATTAAACTGTTACGACAACAGTTACAATAAAATTAGATCTATAAAGAACGCATTTTCTATTTGACAGCTCTGCAAGCATCAAAATAAATTTATACTTCTCCCCATAGGCATCAAATAGCCCCCGTAATGTATCACCGTAAACCAGGTTTATTAGCCTTTTATTTTCAGTTGTGTAAATAAAAAATACGTAGAATATGTTGATTTATCAGGTGAAAAATCATTTGTTCAGAGTATTAAAGACTTCGGTCAAATTGTGTACTTTTAAATTGACGGTATTATAAATACGCATTAATTAATAAATCAGTTGGCTGACTAAAAGACTAACAACCAAAGCAATTATTGAAATTTTTTAATTTATGTAGTTGGTTATTCAGGTATTACATACAAAACGGTTTATTACTGTTTTGTAATAAAAGTTCTGTCATTTGATCTCAATTCTCCACCATTTTTTAAAAATGAATTCGCAAAGTGATTATTAAAATTTCAAAACTATTCGTCTAAGCAACACCTGAATAAATGTAATAGTCAAAAAGGGAGCGACCATTTTCCGCGCTATACTTCAGCACACGTATGTTTTGCAGAGAAATACTATTAGACTTGCTAAAAACAAACAGGATGTCCTTCAGCATCCTCAGGACCTCATATGAGTTGGTATCAATAAATGCTTTCTCTGACACCCATACAAACGCAATACCGGGCGCAAAAGAGTTAAGAGCTCATCTATAAGAGATTATACCCGATAGTTTCAATTATATATTTCCTATGAATTCATTGCTGATAAGGATTTTTAAGTGTGTCAACGAATAGATATTTTTTTGGCTTAAAATTAACATTGCGCCTTATGGAAAATGTTTGTTATGTAATTTTAAAATGTGATAGTGATAGTGATTCATTCCAATTTCAGATGATACTAATTAAGCTCTATTTAATTAGAATTATAGGAAAGTTCGGAAATATAAAACATTTTAAAAATCGATGCCAAAATTTTGGAAAATTTTTTCTTCAAGATATTAAAAATTCTAGCACAAATGTTTATCTAAGCCAATCACGTTGTAAATTTCATCAAAATCCAATAAACGATTCAAAAGTTATTGATGTTTAAAAAGTTACAACCGGCTACAAGTGAAAAGACAAATATAAAAATCGAAATTAGTGTGTATTTTTTCTTCGATTAGATTTAGAACAGATAGGGCGAGTTATTCGCAAAACAAAACAAGAAAATTAAAACACTACCTCCCACAATAAAGGAAATGCTAGAAGGAAACTAGTACAACAGAACAAACAAAAAACTGTAGAATTTGTTGAACTAAATAAATTAATAAGAAGAACTATAAGACAAAGAAAATCACAAAACCAGACGCTCAAATTCAACAAATTATAGAAAAGAATCAAAATATGAAAGTATTAAAATCCAACATAGGCAAAAAGAAGATAAGAGCAATAAGAGGTAAAGAAGTAAGATAATCACTAAATAGACTCTACAGTGAAAAAAATTGATAAGAAATTGTGTAAGTCTCAAAGAGAACCTTCCTCACAAACCAAAGAAAACAGGTAGTGCATCGATACAATATTTAATTAAAGTTCAAAAAACTTATAGTCTTGTTTAAGTATTGCAAACTAAAGTAAATGCAATTTGCCATGCATCAAATTTAATTATAAAATTTCGTGCACGGAGTGGGAATTTAGAGCAAACTCCCGCGAAAAGTGGACTTGCTCCTGACATTCAATTAATTGTTATAAATTTCCATAATCCCCACTTGATTCCCGCCGCCGACTTCAACCAGGAGCGGGAGCGAGTGTAAGGAAATGTTTAGGGGCATTAAAGGGCAGTCCCTAACCCCGTCTGATGCGCTTTCCCGAGATTTTCCGGGCTTATGAGAGCCGCCACCTGAATGACAGCCTCCCGCCGGCTATCGCTTGATACATAAAACATTTCAATTCATCTGCGAGAGCGTTTAGCCCTGTGTTGTCGCATTCGGCCAATTTTGTGCGACGGTCAGTGCTGGCCACTTGATAACGGCCGTAGTAATTGAGTTGCAAAATCCGCTTTGCATTAAACTAGTCCGAAACTGTGTAAGCCGCGCCCGAAATTGCTTTTTGGATGGCGCTAGAAACTTATGGAAATTCCTGCTCTGTATCGCAAATAAATTATCAACCCTTCGGATTGGATAGCAACACTCAATTGCAAACATACGCATTGAACCAGTTATTCTGACAATTTTTAAAACTAAAATAATAAACAATGAAGAGGAAAAATTGACAGACCTATGTATGGCCAACGATCTATTACCAACACAAAATTTACACACAAAAACATACCTAAATTCTCTAAGGAAGTGCGGTAAAGAAAAGAAAAATCTATAAAATGGATCAAAGACGTAAAAGTAAAACGTCAGGCAGAAACTGGAAAGCGACCACTACTTAACATTGATGGAGGTTATAAAGGAAAAAAAGAACCAAAGCAAACCAAACGAAAAAAACTATAGACTAAAAAAGGAATGAAATAAAGTAGTCATATCAAAATAAACTGTTAAGAAAAGAATACGCTCATGCTAATCCAGAAATCGAAAATAAACAGAATTATTTAAAGGGAAATAAAATATCAGTAGCGGAGGAAAGTTGTGGGATAGCCAAATTAAATAACGTACCTAAAAAAGAAAATAGTAGACCCCAGAAATACAACAGAAAGTAAAAGAAAAACAACAATAAAATAAATATTTACAGACACAACAAGTAGTGCACTATAAATTCATGGACTGAATTTGGCAAGACAATCAAAAATTATTTTGTAGTGCACAAAAGCATCTAAAAAAGAACAAATCGCCAAGATTACTAAACATAAACGATAAAAAAAGGAAATATATTATCAAGGGCGGGTGATATTTTGGACACATGGAAACAACACTTTGAAGAATTAATGGAAATGAATCAAGAGGAATAAGAAAGGGAAATAAAATAATTGAAAGATAGTAACAAAGACCTTATAAAACCAGTATATAAAGAAAAATTGCAGTAGCTATTCGCATACTAAAGCTAGGAAAAGCTATCAGACAAGAAGAGATCACATCAGTTATGTTGAAGTATATGGGAAAAGAACCAAGGAAGTGTTTAAATATTTACTAAGTAATATAACCAAAGCAAGAGAAGTGCCTCAGACTGGAATACTAGTAGAACATTACCATTATATAAAAAAGAAGATGCAAACTTATAGAGAAATTTCCCTAACAAGTATACTCGGAAAGGTCTTCACAAGAGTAACAAAAAATATTGTTGAGAAAAAAATAGGAGACACGATAAAAGAGGCATAAAAGATAGAAGAGGTGGTACCCAAGAGCTAGTATTTACACTAAGACAAGTAGGAGAAAAACTAATATAAAAAGGAAAAGAAATTCCTAGACTTGAAAAAACCTTTGACAAAATAAAGAAAAATGATGTCTGGGACTGCTTAAGAAAAATGGAAATGGGGAGAATCTAATAAAAATAGTCAAAGCCCTATACAAGGATAATATAAACCAAGTAGAAGTACACAATGAAGAATGGAAATGTACGGTATTGAAAAAGAGAGGCATATGTTCCATAGTTTTACCTCTTTATCTAAGCCGCAAACAGACCAAACCGTATGATGCGTAGTCCATGCTATGTCGATGATCCTCCGATATAACGTATTTTATGTTAAAAAAATCAGTATAAAATCTAAACTTTTATAGGTACTTACAGATTCATTTGATTTCAACACAAAACAGCGCACAAGGCACAACAATATGAGACTGACTCATAAAAAAGGATCGTGGAAAAGAGAGTAGTTAATATTACAGCTCATTTTAGGTTAATTAAGCCTTACGCTCGTAGTCGAACGACGATGCTAGTAGCACAGCGAGTTCAGTACAATCATATTCAAATGTAAAGAAAATACCAAAATCGACCAGTAAATAAGCAAATCAAGAATTTTCGGTTTCCTTCACGCCTGAACAGCTCAGGGCAGAAGTTCAACAAACTAACGGTAGTTTCGTCTGATGGACGAGCCCCCCATATTTCTGACGCCCCCAGACGGTCGTTTGCATGAAATCTACCTGAAAAATCTCTTGGACTTTTGGAGTGTACCTAAGTATCTACCTGAAAACGTACATGCCAAATGTGATCTTTGAAAAATTGAGCAAAAATTAAAAACCGCCTGATTTTGCCCATTTAGTCGAAATAAGGGGTGGTTTTTGAGTTCTAGAATGCATGAAACAAAAAACTTCTATAATTAGTAGTATTTCTACAAAATCCACCTAAGAGGATTAAATACATTAACAGTAGTAATAAAACATTAATCAAGTATTAGGCGAGAATACTTATAACGAACAAACGAATGATACTATGTTGGTATCAAAATTTCAGAAAATGGAATTTTTTCGTAACATTAATGAAGATGAATGACGGATAGATAGTGAATGAAATCCATTGACTGCTGCTCATTACTTCGCGGATGGTTTCAATGTATCCAAAGCAACCAAAAGTCGCCATCTTTATAATATTAGAAAAGCTGAAAAATAAACAATTCAACAATATTGCACGGACTACGGGGTGTAAAGATATTTTGTACAGGTAGTACCTTTTATTGACGAGCGGTCGAACCTAATACCACAAATAGGTGGCCTGCATAACTGGTCCTCACAATATATCCAACTCTCAGCTTACAGCTCACGCGCCACATCCTAGAAAACTGCATTAACCTCCAGGCTAAACCCAGCTGCGGGTAACTAAATATGATGATAACCGATTGGACTGCCGTAAGGTTAACAGCTTTTAATGGAGGAACTAGCAGAGATAGGGCACTCTTTTTCCTTTAGGTTAAGAAATCGACCTTTAAGGCGGATGAACCAGATATAATGGTCAACGGACTAAGGATATAGAAGGCAAGTGGAAACCACTGCATTAAAGGTCCATATCAATACCTCTAGTAATACTATCTTTGTAATCACTTCATAACAATATTCAGATTTAAATTTTGCGGAGTTTTGAGATTCCCAATCGGATCTCCGAGGAGAACAGTTGTAAGTAGAGTTATGAAATTATCAAGTCATGTAAGAATTGGAACAAGGAACGTAAAAAGTTCATCTGCACCAGGTAAACTACATAACGTTGTACTAGAAATGGAAAGATTAAGAGTAGATACCGCTGGGCTAAGTGATGTCAGGTGGACACAATATATTATTCGGGCAATAACGATCCTAAGCACAGATATAGAGTAGGAATGATCCTGAACAAGAAAACAGCGGCGGCAATTACAAGCTTCACACCGTTCTCAGACGAAGTACAGATGTCTCAGTTGAAAATAAACAATAGCAAAATAAATGTCATACAAATCTACTGCAAATAAAGTAATAAAGAATGCAAAGAATTTTATGCACAGTTGGAGGAGATCTTCAGGAGCAATAAATAAAAAGATATTAACAATGGGATGGAGATTTTAATGCGAAAATTGGAAAGACCGAAGTTGAAAGATGAACTGGAGGGTTTGGTTTAAAAGATCTCAATGATAGAGAGATTGTTGGATACAATTTTGTCAAGACAAAAACCTCGTGGTTGCAAATACGTTTTTTAAATTGTCGACTCATAGCCTGTACATTGAAGTCCCAAGCTAATAAACCAGGAAAAACAGTAAGAAATCAAATAAAATATCTACTTTTTGATAACTACTGCAAAAATGCTATTACATATACAAAAACATATCTAGTGCTGACATTCATAGTGATCATAACCCCGTAATAGCAAAAGTTACAGTAAGAATGAAGAAGCTAGTAATATAGATACTACACGTTTAAAAGAACCCAGAGTACATGATATAGTGCAAAAGAAATTAAAGACAAACAAAGATACAAGAAGTATTGTCGACTATAATTAAAGAACAACTAATAAGTAAGAGAACAAAGAAAAAGCCTTGGATGATATACGAAAAAATAATAAAGGGGAATACAAGAAAATACATAAATAATAAAAATAAAATTAAAATAGCAAAAAAAACATCTTTCTGAACAATGTGAAGAAATAGAGCCATTCGAAAATAAATGCGATTTCTTTCACATATACAAAAATATTAAAGAAGTAACAGGTTACAAGATAAAATTTAGAAATGTCATTAAAACCTAATGACTAATTATGCTCTGAAAAGACCAATTGAGAAACTGGTAAACTTACATCCAAGAACTTTTTAATGGCAAAGGATCTGATATAAAGACTGATAATTTAGAAATTTTAAAACCAAAACTAATTTATGCTCTGAAAAACTTGAAAACTGGTAAAGTTATAGGCCTTGACGATGAAGTATTAGATGTTCTTAACACCGTTTAAGGCACTGGTTTAATTCCCAAAGAATGGTTGTTGCCTACTAATGCAAAACACATACAGACCACCAAACCACAGCATTCATAAGCCATACCTTAAAATTATTCATAAGAGAATTTATAAAAAACTGGAAGAAAATATAAGCGATACCCATTTGGCCCAGCAGGCCTTGGAACGCTGGAAGTTCTCTTTGGGATTAATGTTCTTTCACAACGTTTGACAAGGTGAAACATGATAAACTACAACAACGTCTCTTTATGAAGGATACAGATTGGAGAGATGTGAAAATAACTAGTAACTAGGGAGAGAGAGGCAGTGTAAAAGTAGGCAGCTAAGAAACTGATGAAATTAATAGGTTGTCCATGTCAAATGTAATTTTTTTATTTTTTGAACTATCCGATGTAGAATTTTCTTGCGCATATTTTGATATACAACACTTGTACGGTTGTTACAGAATGGAGCTTTCACGAGAAGATATTTGATTGTTGAAATTTTGATACAAATTGATTCCACAAATCAGTGCTGCTGACGCCGGCAAAGTGCTTGCAAAGCTTACGGAGACGGTATTGTTGGAAAAGTCACTGCTAGACCTGGCCTCGCGAACTTCAAGGAAGGCGAAGAAAGTTTGATCGACATGAAATATCCTGGACGCCCAGAAACTGTGCTGAACACAATTGAAGACAATCCATCGATGACTTGCCGAATATTGGCCGACGACTTCGACTGTAATCCTCAAACAATTTGCAACATCCTTCAGAAAGCAGGAAAACAATGGAAAAAGTCAAAATGGGTGTCACACGAATTAACCGTTGATCCGTAGAAGAAACGTATTCATCTGGTATCGAAGTCGAAGGAGAATACTTTGATTATTAATTTTGTCCTGTGTTCGAACTTAATTAATGTGAAAATAAAGATTTTATAAAAGACCAATCAAAACTTTTTAGACATCCTATTAAGATAATATAATGGAGTGACACATGTTTAAAGGAGCTTAGAATGAAGAAATGGTAAAATAGTCAATAATGCAAGATATGCAGATGATACAACCCTGTTTGCAAGCAACCTTTATGGTTTACAACAATTGCTTGAAAAAGTAATTGGTAAACCCTCCATAAAATCAAACGAATTTAAGATTTGCAAATATCTTACGAGTACAGACATAAAAGATCCCTTGGAAATTAGTTGGAACAAACAGTTGATCAAACAATAGATATAAGAACTCAAATAGAAACAGCCAGAACTTCTTTTGTAAAATGTAATCGAAACATGACCATAGGGTTGCGGATGCGAATGCTTTGCTGTTATGTGTTCATCGTCTTGCTTTATAGTGTAAAGGCTTGGACGCATAAGAAGAATCATTTGGACAAGTTACAAGCATTTGAACTGTGGTGTTACCACAGAATGTGGCATATCGCTTGCATTACAAGAAAAACTAATAGATGACTTCTGCAGAGAATAAAGAAGGAATTTGAAATCATATATACAATAAAAAAAAAGTTTAAGCGTTTGGGCCATATAATGAAAAGTTCGAAATATGCAGTGCTCCAAATTGAAGCAGCATTGGACTATTTCGATCAGCTGTGGACAAAATACTAGCAATGATGATCGGTTAGAATCGTTTTTGAACCTGATTATGACGAAAAGTTAAACCATAAAGGAAATGAGCAGAAGAAACTAGCCTCCCCCCCCCCCACAACTAGACAGCATGCATGTGCTCTACTCGCTATCGTATGAAGACATAATGTAGAAAATTGAACATTATAGATCAAAAATACTATTTGAAACATACAAATCTGGTCAATAAACGCGAGACGAATCTTATTCTCAAACATTAATAGAGTTAAGCTGCAATGTTCTCCCCTCACCTACCTTATTTATATGTGCTTTAACTAACAGATTTTTACCTTTTTCGGAACCTGGTGAATCATACGCAAGAATAAAGATTTCCTTAACAAAATATAACACAAAAATCAGATTTTTGAAAAATTCAATGTCAGCAGCGATTTTTTTTTATAAAATAAATGCTTTTCAAATGACAATTACATACTTTTATTTTAATCCTCAAACAGCAAATTTTCAAATGAAACAGATGATATTGAATGTAGCGACAAACTCTTGGTGACGACTAGACTATACGTTAAAGAACAATGAACAAGAGGCTTCTATTTCTATCTCAACAATAGGCAAGTATATTAGCAGCCTTATTCTAATAAATTCGCAGACTTTATTGTGCTTGACGTTTAATTAAAGAGATTGCAGAGACTATAAATGATCAACCTGCGTAGTTGGTTAATAATTCCAGTAATGGATCCTAACTTAGACTGCTGATGCAGAAACATCTGTAAACTTAGCGACTACTTGATTACGCACTAAATTTTGCATGATAAATTTACATGCTGAGTGCGATACATGAGAAAACGGCGGAAAAGTGGTGCGAAATTTTATCTTATTTCAGGCATTATCCAGGATCCAATGCGACTCCGTACAACTTGCCAAAGCAAGGCGATATAAAGGAGGCTTTCAATTGCAAACAATGCTCTCGCCATTTGCACTTCTTTCGAGCAGAACTTCAGACGCGCCTAAATGAACGACAAGCTCGCCAAGAAAGCTCAAACAAGTCGCTAAGTGCATTTCTTCACGGGCGAACGTGCATATTTGCGTGGGTGAATCTGGAGCAATCTTTTGTTTCCGCCGGAGCGTTATAATTTATTGCTTCGGGGAAGACTGACGTGGTTGGGGCTGTTTTCGCGTTAATCTCGCCCGCATTTCCGCTGCTAAATTGGGATCGCTGTAATTAGAAGGATTCGCCGTGCACCGGCGCCGCTGTTTCGCGAGAAAAATGATCCGCGTCCCACTCGTAAAACTGCTCCTGCAAGTTATAAAGTGCGCCGGCCTTTCCAGGAAATCCGTAGCTGTTAGCTACATTTCAATTAAAAGTTGATAATTGGACATCTAGTAAACTGTAATATGAAGAAAACAACTAATGTGACGCGTAAGACAAATTATTTGTACATTCATTTAATCGAAAAATTAAAGATTATAGCATTACATTTTTGTGAATTTGAATGTATGTCGATATCTACCATTAGCAAAGTTTCTAAATTCATTCTCTAATGGAAAAAAGAGTTACTAAACTTTTTGAAAGATCCAGATCTCATTACATATATACAAATTTAAATTAGAATATCCCGCCATAGGACGCTGTTGGCGTTCGTGAAATCCATATGCTATTAGGAATCAGTCATAACCTCAAAATGGACGAGCTGTTGCGATCAAGTGCGGAGTACAATCGAAGAGGTGCGATTACCAGAAGTCTTCGCGCTGGACGTTCGATTACCCAACATCAACTGTGGATTTAATTCAAAACTGGACTAAATAGCCCTGATTTGAAACCCCTCGATGTTTGGACGTAGTCGACAGAGTTACTAACAGACACGCTAACGTGGCATCTTTACGCACTGCTACCGAAGCAACATTTGCCAGTGTGGATAGCGCTGCTGTACAGAAAGCGTGCGATCGCTTCAGGCCAAGGATGGAAGTGGTCATTGTGGCTGAGGGGGTTACATCGAATAACATTACTCTGAACAGGTCACCCAACTGACATGCAAAAGAATATTTTGTAATTATATATTTCTTTCAAATAAAATTTATTTATATATTTTATTTGAAGAAAATGTTTAATTTGTCTAAATTTAAGCGCGGACTCTGCACAGGATCCAGCAGGAAGGTGTCACATTTTTGAGGCAGGTATAACATTGGCGGTTAAAAAAAACTAGCGCATGCGCAATGGTTGATATACACTAGTCGGTTGCCATTCCAGTAGCTATTGAGCCGTGGACGATTTGTTTACGACACCTTTGTTGCAACCTATCATTCGGTGGTACAGACAGTGGAGTTTACGAACTCACTTCAATGTTTGTAGACGCGATGCCGTCCCATCTCGCCTAACTATTGAAATGGTTTAACAATTTCAAAACGAGAGAAACTGTGGGACCTGGAACAATTCGAAGAGGTGATAGGACTGTTAGAACACCAGAAAACATCTACAGAGTTCGACAAGCTGTGGGGGCCAGCCCTCGCTGTTAGCGCTTTGCATATGGCAGATAGATCACATCGCCGAATTTTAAACTTTGACCTCCACTTTCATCTTTGCCACAAACAGAGATTAATAAGAACTTTAAAAAACAGCTACACCCTATATATGTACAGCGTATAAGAACCCAAGGCCTTGAAGCATAATAGGAAAACCATTGAGGATAAACAATGCTCGCGGCAATCTTAAACCCCAAAAGTAGGTATCGAAATAATTTCAAATGAGGTATAAATATCAAAAGACGGTTCCTCAAATGGTTATGAATAATTAACGTGAAAAAAATTTGTGTAACGTTCACCAAAAAAAAAAAAAAAAAAAATAGTTCTTCAATAAGCAACAACAGAAGCGGTAGAAAGTAAATACTGGAGTTGAAACGTGGGTTTATTCCAAAGCATAAAGAAGAAGTGTAGAATGTACACTCCCAATTCACTTCTACCGACGAAAACTCACACGAGCAAATCGAAAATTGATGCTCATCATTGTTCACTGAGAATTTTTATCACCGGAATAGACGGTCAATTAGATTTTTTATCTACAAGGCATACAGACCATATGAAAAGAATTTTGCGATATTACCCAAATGTAAACATTTCATCGTTGTAAGTTATCATGCATTATCGGTCGTGAGGTATTTTTTGTACATAAACGCAGCCGTACTATTCCTTACTCAGCGTACATACTTAACTTGCTACCTTATTCTCAAAATCAAAAACTCCCCCCAAAAAGACCAGTTATCTACTGTCCCTGTGTCGAAGATTCTGAACAGCCTCTTTTTACATAAATATTCTCAGCACTTTGGTTATAGTTAACAACCACGTCGTTACCTATAATAAAAAAATGTTGGTACTGCTTGGCATACGGAAGGCTGATACTGTCTGGAATTGGGTTTTAATTTATAAAATAATGTCAATATACAACCAATAATAAAACTATTCACTCGTACTTTAGCAATAAAAAACGGCTCGAATTTATAACAAATACACTATAGCGAGAAATATCAATGATTCTGGGTGTAAAATTATTCAAAATATACATACACGATCTGGTGTAGTCGAATTACTGAACTTTTAGCCTCATTTCACTGATAAATATTCTCAGCATTATTTCGAAGAACAGCACTTTGGTTATAGTTAACAGATCCACGTCGTTACCTATAATAAAGAAAACATGTGATCGGTACGCCTGCATACGGAATCTTTATGCTGTCTTAATTGGGTTATTAATTTATAACAAGAACAATATACACCATAATAAAATAGTTCAGCGTTCTTTAGATAAAACAATAAATCTTTAAACGCTCAATTTATAAACAGAAATACGTTAAACTAAAATAAACGATTTAAATATCAATGATTTGTAAAAAATATGTAAATGTAAATTAATAGTAGTATATAAATACTAATAAATATTTGTTATATACAACCTCTGTCAGAAAAGTTCTAGGATTGAATTTTTAATTCTTTACTTGCAATATTGAAACACAAGAAATTAGTACTATTTAATCACCTGATATGTGTTCTGAACAGAAATGATATTGAAAGTGTTTCCATGTAAACTCACTAGGTGGTAGGGCTGTGAGAAATCCACGCTTCGACTTGGGGAAAACCCCTAGTAAAACACAATATGATACAGCAGATTCTAATGTTTAGAGAGGGTAAATTTTCAGGAAAAGACGATCTCAGAACTGACCACCTATCCACATCACATACAGCTGCAAATGTAAAACGTGAAGACGACTCCAAAGTCGGTCTCCCGTTACCATCATTTACCGGTGCAAAAGTGGAACGTATAAGACAGTTACTGCAAGAAGGCCGTCGTGTTATTGTACGCATGATATAAGCAGAATTAAAATTGAATAAGGATATGTTACTAAATTTGACGCAATCATTTAGGAAAACGGAAACTTAATGCAAAAATAGTTACTTACACACAGACAGAAGAGCAGAAAAAAACGAAGAACAACTGCTTCTGAACTCTTGAAAAAAGCCAGAACTCATCCCACATTTTTAAACATTATTCCTAGAGATGAAAGAAAAGTGCCATTAGTACGGCCCTTACACGAAAGGCTAAATTGCCGAATGGCGAGCTCATAGTCGGTCAGTCTCCAAAAAAGTAAATTTTTTAATACTAAAGGATTGGTGAACCATGAAGAACTTGAAGAACAAACAATAAACCAAAATTTTTTCACTGACGTGTGAAATACGTTTGCCGTTCTGATTTGTTGGCATCTAGGTGGTAGTTTTTATTGCACGACAATGTAAAGCCTCATACTACTGTATCAATCGAGGAATATCTGGCCAAACACCATATCCCTGCTTTACCATATCCCCCAAATTAACTCGCTCTGTTGGCGTGTGATCTTTTCTTTTCCCGTATAAAAATGCCATTGAAAGGAAAGCGTCATTAAGGTCTTGCTGAGAAGCATCCTGGGTGAAGCTTTCTCTGTTTGTCTCTATAACTGTCAGAATCGGTGACAACTGTGCATAGACAGCTTATAGGACTACTTTGACAAAACCTAGGACCATTAGTTGCTAAGTTGAATAAACTATTTTCCAGTCCTAGATCATTTCAGACAAGTTATTCTAAGTTAGGTTTTCAATAGAATTTTCCTGCAGCTATAGTTGTAAAAAAAACTAAAACAGTAATATATACCAAAGAGTAATTAGAAAGACCTGCAACGGAACACAAAGACAGTTAAACATTAGATAGAGAACAATAGAAAAATAATAGTCTAAAATTTTAAATCGAACACCATTATTTTACAAAGCAATCATTACTGACATCGATTGCTTACTGCCAACTGTCCATTTAAAAAATATAAGCGTTAAAGGCCGAAATGGCAATCCAGAATTTAAAAAAAATGTTGAAGTCAGTCGAACACAGCAAATGGGGAAGAATGTCGCAGTCCAAATGCACTCATTTTTCCCGTTGTCATAAACTAGTAGTAATCTGCATCTAATAACCTCAAATATGGGTGTTTTAAGTGAAATTTATCATGCGTAATATCCAATCCTTTACAATAAGTCTCCGCTATATTATTTCACACTGTTGCATAAAGGTCTTAAAAATCCCTAGTATAATATTGAACTGAGTCAGTTAAAAAGTTTACTAACTTCAGTACATCGACAGAGTATAATAAAATGCGAAGAAATGACATAAAAGATGGATTCACATATAACCGAGACTGATTTGTGTGTAAACAAACCGCACTGTGTAGCAGCTGTGCGACCTTGACAGAGTGGATCTACAACCTCCAGCCTCCTTCTACTCGGATTCGAACCTGTTCAGTCCTGTTTGGGAGTTGCTAGAGTTATGAGAGAACAGAAGGCACTACCTGCGTAGAACAACGCATCGTGATCAAATTCCTCGATGGGGAAAACGTCCCGTCCGCTCAAATTCACCACAGACTCCAACAATAGTATGGAGAGAGCGTATATCACGGATCCATGTGTTTGAGCGGTTCAAAGAGAACGAACCAGATGAACGTCGGTCGCGAACATTCGTCATCGAGCCAAACATTGATCGTACAGACGCGCTTATTCGTGAGAATGAGCGCAGCACTATCAAGGAACTTAGAGCAATGCTGTCCATTAGTGATGGTAGAACACATCGTCAAAAACCTATCGCAAGGTGAATGCACGGTGGGTATCACGCATTTGACGGGCGTGAACAAAATGGTGCACATGCAAGTTTCCAGTCGTTTCCTACAGCAGTTTTAAAACAGCATTTTTAAAGTCTGTAGTGACCACCGATAAAACATGAACGCACTACTTCATTCCCGAGTCCCAGCAGTCATCATGCGAGTGGGGACATACCCAAACCCAAGAGAGCATGGAAGAGCCGTTCGACAGAAAAAGTGACAGCAACGTTCTTCTGGGACTGGCAGAGGGTTATCCATGTAGACTTTTAGACGGATGGCAGAACAGTCAATTCAGCTTATTACTCGGACATTCTGGCAACAGACGTGAAGAAAGATTCGATTCAAGCGGAAGACAGGAGGAAAGCAGGTAGCCTTCCTTCATGACAACGAATGCTCCCATAAGGCTTAAACAACAATGCAACCACTCCTGAAATTAGCTAAAGCAATTTTACAACAAAATTTAGTATGAAGGTTGACAAAATTAATTTTAGAAGACTCATAAAACTACATAAACACCACAATTAGATTAAAATAAGTAACACACGGTCTATGAAGTTAAAAAATAAGGTAAAATCGGTAAGTTTAAGAACGGTATGAAAAATAAAAAGTTACAAGAGATGATTTTAGTGAATTTTTAATTCTTGTAAATCAACATATATTATAAAATGTAAAACTATAAAAATCATTACTGAAAACCAAATTCCAAAGCCACTACTCAAATTTCCAAGAATAAATCGACTTTCTTCGTAAATACCATTCGAAATTTAACAATAAATTCAAACCCCGAAAACTAAATCTTAAAGTTGCCCACTTTAAGCCGCGTATTCCCAAAATGCATTAGCTGTCACGTCGGTCAGGCGATACAAACAAAGATTGAATCCTTAAGGTGGGATTCCATTTGGGCTTTTCAATAACTCTCAATGTGCCCTTCGGGATTTGTTTTTCACCGAGAATTTCCGACACAGTTGCGGCTGTTAGCGTAAATATTTTATGAGTCACTTATATGAACGACCATAAATTCAATCCGAATTAATAATTTAGGCGCCGCGAGGTCTGCTTGAGGAGCACTAAAGGACCAGGATATTTGAGCACCCGCTGGTAGCAGCAGTTGGGGCGACCAAGTGGCTGTTGCTAAACGCGCATAGTTTCCTGATTACGTGTGATTAATAATGTGCCCTTTATTAATGTGCGGGGAGGCGGCAATTGTTCTTAATAAATCGTGGTTTTGTTGTAACTATTCCCTGGTCACACCGAACGGTGTACGATTCCATAGCTGCTTCTCGGAAAATTGGCTGTCTGCAATTAACCCTTGACCTTAAGTTCATACTCAAAAAATTTCAATGAAGCTGAACTTCATTTATTTAATCCATAATAAACTTTCAACCAAAGGTTAAAGTGTAGACGCAACCATGCCGATTTTGGATTAGCGACTGGATATCTTTCTTAAGGTTATACATCAGCAATTTCGATATAATGTACCTTTATATACTGTAATAGTATAACTAAGTCTAGTTTGTTCCAGTCATTGTTTTAATAACATAACATAAAAGTGTCGGGCGACTATAACGAAAACATTTTTAATACATTATTCACTAACCTCCTCCTACGGCTATTGAAATGTACTTATTCTTAAGCTTTAGGCATCAAAGCATAAAAATGTATACTTCTTCAATGTATGTGGTCCTTCGAGCCATATTTATTACTACATCATATTCTTATAGATATAACCTTCGGTTTCTATGAATTTATGTATTTCGTTCCATAATTTCTTTTACGGCCACTGTGCTAAGATTTCATCTCAAAATCAAGTCATTTTAATATTTAGCATTAATCGTGGTAATAAAATATTAAAAATACGTTTTTGAGACGGATGTAACATTAGTGGCAAGGGAACTAGCGCAAACGTAATATATACACCCGTTGTTTCTTACTATTTCAGTAGTTATGAAGCCGTCGACGATTTAACAACGCATCTTTGCAACCGATCATCCTGTGGTGCACACAGTGAAGATTTCGAACTCACGTCAATGTTAACTGACGAGGTGCTAGTTTAAAAATTTCAAAACAAGGGAAACTGTGAGTCCTAAAAAAGTTCGACACTAAACAGACACTTCACCGAATTTTTCACTTTAACCTCCACTTTCTTCGTAATCCTTTTGCCATTTTACTGGGCGTCGGATATCGACTCTACCCATTTCTTCAATTCCGTCCTGTGGCCGCACTATCTCTCGTTTCCTCCGTGGTCTTGCCTCTCTCTACCCCCTCTTCAATTCAGCTGAATATCCTCCACAACTATGTAATGGCCTTATCGACCCTCCCTCCCCCACTATATCATTTCAGCTTCTACTTTGTCTTCGTCGCAGGCTTTTCCTATTCTTATTCTGCTAATTGCTTCAGTCTTCCTCCCTAGTTATATTTATACCTCCTACCTTCTCCTCTCTCAACTGATCTAAATTGTCCATTTCTTCTATTCCTTCGCCTCTTTTATGTTCTGTGTCCATATTGAACTGTTCCCTATAATATTCTGCCCATGTTTCTAAATTTTCTTCGTCTTCTTTCGTTACTTCCCAATTTTTATTTTTAATGTTACTAACTAATTTCTTTCTTTTTGCTGATATTCTTCTGTTCCAGAATTTCCTGCTCTGTAGTTGGTCTTCTTCTAATTCTTTGTCATATTCTTCCCAATTTTTGGTCTTAGCCTCCTTTGCTCCTTTTTCAACTTCATTTCTTTTCTTGTTATTTTATGCTCTATCCTGTTCCACTTTTGTTCTAACCTACCTTTTTCATGCTAATTTTTTCTTCTTAATAATTCTTTTACTTCTTCCTTGCATCAACGCGTTTTTTATGTTTTCTATCAATCACTTTTCTTCGACTTATCTATTCTGCTGTATATTTGATCACCCTTTTAAAATTATTCCACAGTTCTAGGTTCCAGTTTTGTGATTCGCCATCTGTTCTTCTAAGCTCTATTTCTAATTGTTTCTGGTATTTTATTTTGATATCTTCCATGTTCAGCTTTTTACACATCAATTTAGCCGTATTTCTTCTCTACGTTCTTGTGTGTTTTCCTTATGTTAGTCTTTATTATCACCAGTTTGTGTACTTCCATTTTGATAATTGTTTATCTTTAATGAATGATGTTCTAGTCCATTTAACTTTAATTAAAATGGGCGTGTTTGCATAGTTCAGTATTAATTTGTTGCCTAGTAATTACGGAATGGTTTTCCCCCAATAAATCTAACATTTTTTCATAAAAGTAGAACAAATCATCCATGCGGGTTAGTAATTATCAACCTACATATCTCTGAAACCATTGAAAATTCGAAAAAAATTGACTTTTTTGCTTAGAATAGCTCATAGAATCTGTATACAAAATGTTTCCATCAACTCGTGAAACACTCTGTACATTGAATGAAATGACAAGTCCAAAGAAATCAAAGTTTTTCGTTGCCGTCTAAGTATAAGCTAATTCCAAAGTTTATCAAAGACAAAGTAAACAAGAGTAATAAAGCTAGGAATACAAAAAAAGATTCAATGTCCAATAAAATATGGTTAACCATGTATGAGGCGGTGTTCTCTAAGGTTAACAAAGGTGATTTAGTATTACGATATACTTGGCAATACGGCTTTGATAAGAGGATAGAAAAATGAGTATTAGTATAACTTATATGGGATAAAAACCCTACTACATTACAAATGATGGTGTAGAGCCTACCAATAGTGTGAATGGCGTCCCCCCATCCAAGCATAAATAAAGATAAGTTGAAATAACTTTCAGCCCAGAGCAATCGATCTATAGAACAAATTGAACATACAATCGTGATAGTTGAGTAATTGCAAAATAAAATGAAACTTGTCAATACTACCAATTATAACAATATTAAACAGTATTTTCAATTGAAAGTTTCTAAATTAACAATTTAATCGCACTAAAATAAAAATCCAAAATCTCGAGTGTAACGATGAAGACATATATAACCAACAACAAGTCGTTATTGCCACGATAAAACGACGTATTACTATTAAAAAAAATTATAATCGGGAAGCTATATATAAACAAAATTGTAAAAAAATATAAATTCTATAGTGCAGTGAGTTTTAATCAAACTGAAGGAGGTATCGTAAATTTACATATCTATATAATGTAGCTTCTTCCTTTACTGCTTCCACATGTTTTAGGTTTTCTTCTACTTCATTCCTCCATTTTGTTCTAGGTTTACCCCTTCTTCTGGTCGAATGTAAGTCTTGCCAAGTCGCTTCCATTCCTGTCTGTTTGCAGCTATTTGGATCCAATTATGTCCTGCGTGTCTTTTAATATGCCCATCTTGTTGGTAGACATTCTATTGATCTACGTAGCCTCCATTGGGTTGATTAAACGTATGGTCAAACGAATGTCCTGTAATCTGGCAATGTGTTTCGTATGCGGTCTTTTAGGATGATATTCTGCGCTCGTTATTCCATTAATCTCTGAGCAAACTGTAGTATTTCGTTTATGCTTTTATTCAATGGCCAGGTTTCGATACCGTAGATCAGCTCAGGCAAGAAATGTTTATTTGAATTAACTCATATACACTCTTGTTTTATGCCATTAATCTTATCGTTGTTTCATCTAGGGTTCGCTGTCTTTTCCCAAATATCACATACAAAGATGATTAAATCTTTCTACCTACTTGAATGTGTATGCCTTGTTTGCTGTTGATTTTATCCTAATTTCTTTATCGCTTCGAATTCCTCGTTGCGCTATTGCGTATACTTTGTTTTTGTTTTATTTATGTACAAATCCATTTTCTGTACCGGGTGCTCAAATCTACTGATAACAGCCTGTAAGTCTGTGATTCATAGTAGCAATGCAACATCATCTGAGAAAGCCATGCGTTGATGGCGCGTGTGATAAAGTAATTAAGTTCTATATATTTTATTTATTCTACGTATTACATATTATATGTATTTTACTTCATTTTCAGCAACCTGATTAGTTTTCTTCCGTAGCTTTCCACAGCTGTTCTCTACTGACAAACAAAATATGTGTTTCTAAATTGTGACCATAACTTTTATTTCTCTGATTAGATGCAATCGATCTGAGAATAGTACTTTTTAAATTCTGTTGAGATTATGTAATGCTATAGTTGTTCCGCTCAGTTTTAGTTCCTTTTTTAAAATGGAATATATTATCAGCTACGTCCAAGTCTGGGGCATCTTTTACTCTTTCAATGTTTGCACCATCACTTTGTGCAACCTCTTCCAGAATTCCTCGTCACCATATTTACTTAATTTTGGCACTATCACTCCCAGGACATTTATTACTTTTAAACTATTCATTGTTGCTATTATTACGGCCTGTGGTTCATGGTAATTTTTTGTGGGTGATTAGATTTATGCTCCTTTCTATTCAAAGGTTCTTTAAAATACTGACCCCATCTTTCTCTCATTTGATTTGGTTTTTTATTAGCCTACCGTTTCTGGCTTTGCAATATGCTTGAATAGTTGCATATCACCTTTGTTCTCCTCACATCTTAGTAGAACTTTAGTCTCATTTACTTCAGAGAATGTTATTGTCGTCTTTTTTCGGTTTCTCTGGGTTTGTAGCTTGTCTTTCCATCATATTTGAATGCCATCGAACTCCTTGTATCGTTAGTTTTTGCTAACCAGTTCTTTATATTCCTATAATATCGCTTGTAGTAACAACATATTTATAAATATAACTAAAATATCGGTAGACATGTTACATATATATTTTTGTTATTCAGCTATCGACAACGCAGAGAGAATTAATTTTTTGTATGTTTACCTAGCAATCAGGGTACATAAGTATTCTGTAAGCTAATGGGATAGCTTGGAGGTCTATTCTGGAGATAGGCCAGCTGAGATCCCTTCCGACGGAGCGGTCTCAAACTATTACAAGTCTGTTGGCCATTGTCGTTTTAATCTTCTTAATGGATCGTTTTGCGTTAGCTGTGCAATTAATGGGTTTGAGTGTGATTCCAATTTTCTATCGTGAATAACTTACTTTACTTCGGGGATTCTTAGGTTGATGTGTAGCGTTTCTGTATCGACGTATCATTAGGCGTCAACAATGGTTCTTTATATTTTAGGTTGATATCTTTAGATGGTTGCGATGTGTAAGTTGTTTGTTTGTTAAATTTATGAACAGTGAAGAACTAAGTAGTACTGGTTTTCTTGTAGACTTGATGGGCTTCCAGACGGAGTTAACAAATCGGTTTAGGGTTGATACATACTGTTTGAGTAACTCCTCGCGCAAAGACTTAAGTTTAGCTTTAAGTTCGTTACTTAGTCTGTGAAGAATATTCTTATCTATTGGATTGTGACTTCTCTGCCAATTTCTTCTAGCCCTTTTTTTGTTAGCAACTAATTTCTTAATTTTTAACAGAATGTTTGAGGTGTCTTTTTTGTAGGTTATTTGGGGTGTTGCCTATGCTTAATTTAGTTTGGAACTAGTTCCAGTTGGTTCGTGAATTGTAGATCTTGGATGAAGTTTTTATGCAAATGGGACAAGTACCTCTAGTGGCTATGACAGGCGGGTAGTCTGATGAGAAGTCGAAACCCGGTACTATGCCAGTATATGATAAAGAGATGCCACAACTGACAAAATAGTCTAGTAGATCTGGTGTCTTGTAGACATTTGTTAAAGTTTTAGTAAATAAATACAGCATATTTTTGTTCATTTATGAAACATGCCAACTCCCTGCTTTTAATAGTAGTTAATCTCAAACCCCAAATAGTGTCCTTACTATTAAAGTACCCTCCTGCCATAAACTTTTTTAACTAAAAACAAAAAAAATTACAAGCTAAATAAAAATATTTGTACCCTTTCAGTTCATTTGAAGGAAAATTGGAGAACATTTCAATATGTGAAAATAATTTCAATACTTAATTATTACCAATAAGTTGAAATGCTTGGCCGAAATAATTATGTCTACAATATTAGACAAATTTTTTAACTCTAATTCACTGACACATTTAGAAAAAATAATAAAATGGAATAAACTACTGGCTTATTTCTCCCTGGCAACTTTAATATTTGGGGGAAAACAATGTAAATGAGCAATTTTCTCTACTTCCTAAAGTTTAAGAACGGGTGACATTTTAACAGTAATAGTACAATTAGCCATTCAAAATGCCAAACTATACCAATGTTTAATTATACTAATCCTCAAAAGTTTGCTCGAGCTAAGTTTAGACAGAAGCTCTTTACCGCTTCATCAAAAATATGAAAGTTTTTCCACAGAAATTTGCCGCCAACTATGCTTAAACCTTCAGGCTACATTTTTTGCCCTTGCTTCCATTAACCGGTTTAAAATAGACCCAGCAGTTTCAATAAGGAACAAACTGACTTTGAAAAACCAGGCGCACGAAAGCGTTTTGTGTAAAGTTCGGGGCTTTATTTGCAACATATTCTTTTAATTCAGTCATGAGCGCCGTTTTAGCAAAATTACAATGGGCAGAATTAATTATGCCGGCAGTACGTCATCTGCGCGTTATCGCGCCGCCATTGAAAAGAGTTGCTCATAGAATGGCTACACTGTTTCCACCTAATGCCTTAATATCGCCACAGTTCAAGCGAAAAGCGCTTTGATAGACCGCGCCGCCACTCGTTCGGAAAGCCGACCCCGCACATCGCTGCATTCCGCTTGTCGTTGAAAATTAAAAGTCAGATTGGGATCGAACGCTCCTATAGCCGAGAAAAAAAGAAAGGAAAGGTATTTGAAGCATAAAATGCAGAATGTAAATTAATAACAAAATCCAAAATAGTAATTGAAGATGTATTAGCTTCACATTTTATTACTGATATAACAAATTTCGAACTTACTATCAAAGATAAATATTAATAAGTATTTTTAGAATATTATGGGAAATGATATATAAAATTATTAATAATAAAACATAACTAATTTCAAAATAAAATGCGGAACGCTAGCATCGGGTATTGGTCTTGTAGCTTCACACAAAGCGCACTAAAGCGCAAAAAATATACAAACTATTATCAACTTCAAACGACTGAACCGCCACCCAGCTACATCGTCCTGTTTCCCTGATCCAATTATTGAGAAGTTTTTTTCGTATGCCGGGCTTTTCAAGTAACAAAATAAAGTCTAGTTTGCAAAGGAAAAATTTACTTTTAAAAAAGATAACAAGGCTAGTGAGAATGACACTTTCTGGGACGGCATCATCACCTGCTAGTCCTTTATCGGGCGCCTCCTCGGGTAGTGGATAGAGGAATACTTGTCTGACATGCAAAAGAATTTTTCGTAATTTTAATTTATTGTCAAAAAAAAATTATTTTACAGAAACGATTAATTTTTTGGGACTCAATCTCCATGTCCTGCAAGTATGTTGGTATAATTATATATTCTCAGTTAGTTCAGAAAAAGGAAAATAAGAATCAGAATAGAAATATCACAGACGTTCACGAACAAGAACTTCAGTTTGTCAGTGAGGTAACGATTATTGAAATGCTATGTATGGTCGGTCTCAGCTTTTATACGTAATAGAAATCTGGGCAATAAAAGCATGGACAAAAAAAATAGAGTCGTTTATGTGGCTTTATAGGTGAATTCTGAAGATTCCTCGGGCCGCTAAAATTACAGAGAAGGAGGTTCTAAGGCATGTTGGATGCGGCTGAAAACCATGAGCATAATTAGAATAAGAAAAACCAACTATATAGAACACAATTACATACTGCAGAACAAATTGAAGGAAAAAAATGTCAAAAAGGAAGAAAAAGTCTTGGTTAGGATACTTTACAGGCTGGACCAACCTAATAATCGACTAAACATTCTACGTACCAAAAGATAGAGAAGCGTTTAAAAAAGTAGTCGCCAATCTTCGATAGAAGATGACATTAAAAAAGAAGAAGAATCTTCACTGGTGACGAGAGCCGGTAGCCTATAGAGCAGCGACATGTAAATTTCACATAGAAGAATAAATTCCACTACTAAGCGAGTAAAATATTGTGGATTATCTTTTTCGACAAGGAAGACTACTCATTTTAATATCCTAGAACCCAGCGAAATCACAAACTCTGAAAGCTACATCGCTACTGTTACTAAAATGAAGGCCCAAGTTTACAGTATCAGATTAGAGAAAAAACAATATTTTTTCTTGTTTTGCATAAGTTAGAAGATTGTGAAGAACGTCGGCTGGCCCATACACTTAAATTTGATTTGTGACGTCTGTTCCGAACAGTAGTAAAATCTGAGAAACAATTAAAGCAAAATGTAGTTTCAATAAAACGAATTTACATCTTACAACAGCAAAGGCAAAATAAATCTCTCGTAGAAGAGTATTCATTTCTTTCATACTAAACAACATGCTTATAAATCGCGTGCCACATAATACATTTTTTGAAAACCTCTCTACAGCGTTCGACTACAACTGTGTCCCTTGATACATTTTGCAATTACTGTAACAATTAAAATTAAAAAGAACGGCTTATGTTAATGTAATTGCCGCGTGCAAAGCACCCGACCGGCGAAATTCATTACATTAAAATTCCACGTTACGTAAAAAGCAGCGCTTTTAGTGCCCATTCGAGTCGTCTAACTGTCACTGCCACGTTCACAAACAAATTCCCGTTTAAACTGGAATGCTATTAAATTTTCCTGTCCACACACACCCACGCTTCCGCATTCAATCGCTGCTTTATTTTGCAGGAATCGAAGCTGGAGTTCCCTCAAATAGCCCCATAGATAGTCTCAGGGTGATCTAGGAAAACAGCAGAGTTGTTTTTAAAAAGCATGTAATGGACATTGCGATTGTTATTTTTCACGATAACCGAACTGTTTTGTGGTCGCCTATTTAAAATGTAAAACTAAGTAACTTATAAGGAAGTGTTAATCTGCGAGAGCAAGAGGCCAGGTGGGAGCACTATTGCTATCACGCGATACAAACGCAGTAGTATCGCTGTAGTTTTAAATAAATAATTTTTCCGATAAATAAGTGAAACGCGAAAATAATAAAATAGTAATTAACAATTATAGCCCGGCAGCTTTCCGGCAGTCAGTTCCATCAACAAATGAACACAGTGGCAGCCGGTCAAAAAATTCTACAATTTCACATCAAATATCAGCACTAACGTGTAGTAAACAAGTGCACCCTAACTATTTCATAGAACCATACCAAGTACAAACTACTTCAATGATAAATATAGAGTCTAACAATTTTCACCATCAAAGAATGACGTGCACTAGTGAGGAGGCAGAAAACATCGTTAACAACGATAACAACGGATAGTAACTAATGTGAAGTGCAAAAAGGAACAAAACAACAAAAATCTCAAGGAGAAATAATAAATACCAGTAATAAACTTTAACAACAGTAAAAACAAAAAGAGCATGCGGGGTTCTAATTAAATATTTTCATTATTGAACAGACACCCAAGAGATAAAGAATAAATCACTCACATTAGGTTACAAAGTTAGAAACATCATAAACGCTCGACATAGATTTATCAAAGAGTCACTCTACTTATTTTCAAATAGATCTTGAACCAACGGACAAAAACAAAGACGTGTATAAAGTAAATGCTTTATAAAACAAAATAATAGAAATAGAGTATTGAAAAACAACGTTGTTCAATATGGGGTGTCAGTAATATGGACACACTAAAACCTACTATAATAAACTTTTTGTATGTGTTAAATACGGAAGGACTTATAGCACTACAACTTGAAAAAGAGCAAAGAACCAGTGCCCAAATACACTTTTTGTAGCGTTAGCCACACCGTAAATTACAAAGGGTGTGAATATTATCGCAACTTAATCAGAGAATATAGACGAAGAGAATGCACAGAGACATAGCAATAGCACCAACGAAGACTGACATATATAAAAACAATGTAAAACAGAGTACTTTTCTGCAATAACATATGAGCTATGAAAATGCAACCAAAATTCATACAAATACAAATCAGGTAGAAGACAACAAACATTTTAACCAAACTCCTGGAGGAGTTCAAAGGGTTATTCAATCAATTACTTCAATAAAATAGTATTGTTCTCAATATGCTAACCACGTTAATTAACAAACTTAAGTAGCAGTAGTTGAGTTTCTAAGAATAGCCCATTGGAATGCAAACAATTTGCACAGTCATAAGAATGAAATCACATTGTTCGAAAATCAAAATTTTATAGACTTTATAGACATCCCTTTAATTAGCGAGACACATTTTACCAGCAGAAATTTCATTAATATACCAAAATATAAACTATACTATACCAATCATCCTGATAGAATGGCACATGGAGGAACTACCATATTAATAAAAGAATCCATTCAACATTGCAAACTCATAAAATACGAAAAACCCTCAATAAGTTACTCCCATTAAAGTAAAAACACATGCGTATGAGATAACCGTCACAGCAGTCTACTACTACCTCGTTACAACTTAAAGAGAGAATACTTCGCTGCGTTCTACCAAACTGAAAGATCAAAATTTATCGACAGAAGTAAGTACTATGGGGATCACGTTTAATAACCATAAAAGGCAGAGAACTTGCCCAAGTTCTTCAAGACAAACATTACTCCATTTTATGAAGTGGCTCACTAACATACCACCCACAAATGCCAACAATATTCCGGACCTACTAGACTTTTTCATATCAAACTGTATTTCCTAAATATACCAGGATATCATAGCTATGATCTAAAATCAAATCATAGTCTTATAATAGCTTCAATAAGCACGACTGTAATGACCAGAAAGACCATACACAGGGAAATAATAATACATTAATAAATCTATCAATGAGGCTTCAAGAAGTGTAAGACATAGATAAAGCAACTAACTACCAATTTAATAAAATTACTCCAAGAGTCAGCCATAAAAGCTACTCTAAATATAATTAATCAGACAACAACAATGTACGACTAGAAACAAAGAAGCTATCGACAGAAAAGAGAAAAGCAAGATCAATACAATCAATTAAGCAATAAATTAAAAATTAGGCTAAAATAAATAAAATATAATTCTTTCGAAAAACATATTAAGTCTTAATAGACAAGATAATTCTATTTGGAGACTGATAACAAAATAAGAGAAATCTAACAGCGGTGTCACCACCCATACGCAAATGTACACCACCTGGACCTTGAGCAAAACGCACCAAGAAAGTATCTCTCATAAGTATATATGCCGTACAATAATGACCAAGATAAGTATACAGATCAGGAATTAGAAACGCCCATCGCGGAAAAGTCCGAAAGATAATTCACACTGAATGAGGTAAAAACCGAAATCAAAACGTTAAACCTAAAGACAGCGTCGGGACATTATGCAATAACGGCCATAATGTTGAAGCAATTGCCAGATAAAGGTTTGAAAGCACTCATGTACATATTCAACGCTTAGGTCTGCGTAAATTATAATGATACCCAAATCTGGTACAGATATAACAAATGTTATTTCGTGCTGTTCAATAAGTTTACTGTACCTAAGATTTTGGAAAACCTAGTACACAGAAGACTAAACTAAGAATTATGCCCACAAGACTAGATCACAAATCAATTCGGTATTCAATAAGCTCATTCCACAGTACAACAATGCCACCGATTAGTAAACTTAATTACTAAAGCATTGGAAAATCTAGAATACTGTGCAGCTGCATTCGTAGACATAAACGAAGCTTTGACAAAGTCTGGCATCAAAAATTGCTAATAAAAACCAAGAGGGTTCTTGGGTATTTTAAACTGTCATATCTTAGTACACGTGAGTTTGATGTCAAAATACATGAAGAGATTTATCCTAGGGTTCCTCAAGGAAGAATTCTTGGTCCTCTGCTGTAGGTCCTCTATAATTTCGATTTACCAACATAAAGGATATATTTACGGATGATACTCCTATCATAGGCATACTCAAAAATGTTATAATCGTTTCATGAAAACTGCTAGAACATTTTACACTACTTGACAAAGAGATTTAAAAAAATGGAAAATTAAGGTTAACGAGATCGAATCATCGTATATAACCTTCTCTCTTAGAGTCAGTCTCAATCAGGTAGTCATACCATAGACAGAAGGCATTTCATAACTTGGACTGCATCTTGATGAACACATGATTAAAAAGAAATACAAATCATCTTGAGGTCTAAGGAAATCAACTGGCTTCTAGAGTGTAGACTTTATCTGTCAACTGAAAATAAATTATTAGTATATAAAGCCATAATTGAGCCCATATGGATCTACGGGATATAACTTTGCGAGATGTGTTAGTAAAAATCAACGTAAAGATCTTACGGAAATGCCGATCCAAAATACTATGGGGAATTGCAAATATACCGTGGTACGTTTTAAATTACACCTTACAGGTGGATCGGCAAAGCCGAAAAACACCACACAAAATTAGATATAATTTTTTAGCCATCCAGAAGAGCTAGAGGAACGTAGTTTCAGAGAGATGGATAAAGGGAGAGGGGGTCTTAGGCAAAGAATACGACCCGGCTGAGTTGTCTTTGAGCCCCCATCGGGAGCAACGACATTCTCGAGCTGAGACCTAAACCTGCTGCAAGCCAACACGACTTCCTTTTCGCCCATATATGTCATTATCTCCATGATGGAGCCCCTTAAGCTATCGTTATTGACCTTCACTTCGACCACGTCCCACACGTAGTAGTCAAGTGGATTGCAGCTGGGTTTAGAGGATGGTCACAATACGTGTGGTAATACAACACATACTCCTCTATCTAGAGCTTGACAACTGTCTCCAGCACGTTCATATAGCTGTCGGTGGTCATCTCCAGGCCTTTCTCAAAGAAGTGGGACACCACAAAAGTGGAAAATTGTATATGCATGACGATAAGCAATTCAGAGTTATCTTAGTAAATCCAACGGTCCTGTTCTGGATGAAGTTGTTTTCACCCAAAAAGTGATTGGACCTTTAACTTCCTGTCCATCTTGTTTTTTTTCAGTCAACAGATGATGGTTCCCCAGAACGAAAAACTTGTGGGGGAGGTCCTGCTTCACTGCAAGACTATCAACTTCGCCACGCCCATTTCTTTTGCCAGGTCAGTAATGCTTCGTCTATGTTCGATGTCATGGTAATATGCACATCACTGCTCACGAGGCTCAGAACCATCACAGGTTTAGTACCACTAAAAAAATATATCCGTGCGGTTTATCAAAAACTATTCTTAAGTTTCTTGTTAAAGCACCTAGTTGCGCTTCATATTACACATCATTTATTAATTTTTCAATTAATATTCTTTGCTCCTTGGTCAATATTCTTAATTTTAAAATCTTATTTTTCGGTTACTTCGAACATATCTTCCTTTTCTAATTCTTGCAATCTGTCATCTACAAGAGACAGTACAACGTAGCATGGGGATATTTTTCTTTTCCTTGAAAATGTTTTTAGGGCTGCTTACGATTACTCGTGACATCACTTGATGGACTTGATGAGGCTAGTGAATAGAAGCTTCTCCGTCCACGGTAAAATTTAAACCTTTTCTCAAACCATTTTGCTACAAAACAAGTTTTTCTATAGTAATATACGATACTTGGGATATTTTGCACTTTCCAATAAACGAATGAGACTAAAAAATAATTGCCAAAAGCTTTAAAGTTAAATGCAACTTTCCACATTGTCTCATTGCTGTGCGTAGAAAGTATATTGCGTTAGTTCCACCACCAAGAGCTGAGTTGTATTTCTTTAACTATAAAAATTACAGCAGTCAAGTACTCATAGAAATAATAGATTCAAGTTATTTATGAGTTCATTTATTTCAATTTTAGCACTCAGTCGTGTACTTGAAGAGAGTGTCTTAGAGTATGCAGATTTCTTGACAAGTTGCTAAATGAATGTTTGAAAATACCAGAATTATCTGAGGTAAAAGAAAGGAAGTTTCCATATATCTTTGTTAACGACGCGTCGTTTAATTTAAGAATGGACTTTCTGAAGCCTTACAATGAGAATCAATTAACAAGAGAAAGAAAGATCTTCAGTTAATGTCTCTATCGTGTCCGAATTTTAGTAGCAAGATTTGGTATAGTTAAAAGTCACATTAATATTCAACTGGACAACATTAAAGATGTAGTAATAGCTAATTTCTTATGCGAAATGTCTCCTGATAGGTATACACCATCGGAATGTTTTGACCTGGAGACCTAGAAAACAATACAGTTATAGAAGGTTTAAGAAGTCACCCATCAACCATACCTACACTGAAAACGGAAAGTAACAGAAATTATCATCTGACAAGAAATCAACAACAAAAGAAAAGCGCCATGTCAAGACAATTGTATATTAAAAGGTAATTTACCAAAAACCTTTATCCTTCATTTACTTGGTGGACATTGTATATATAAGATGTAATAGTAAAGTGAAGTAAAATAATAAATTTATCTCACTGTTCTCTTTCCCTTTCTGTATATTTGACGTTGTATGGTACTTTTTGGTTACACAGGAAGAGATTGTAATACGCACTAGGTTAAATTCCGCTGTTAAGCGCAAAAGGTTGTGGATAACCACCTAAAACAAGAACTGCATACATAGATGATCATTTTGTGTTGGACATTACTTGGAGCCACCATCGCAAGACGCTAACGTTATAGGCGAGCAGAACTATGGGCAACTTCAAGGCGCCGCCTAGAAACAATGGAAAATCCGCTTTAAGAGAAACCAAGTTTAGTTCTTGCACGATCACACATTGCTCTAACGATTTTGCAAAAATTACTGGGGGCTTGGGTGGGAAATCCTGCCTCCCCTGCTATATAGTCCCGACCTTATGCTAGCCAATTGTTATCTTTTCCGACTCCAACCAACGCCCTGCAAAGACAAAAGTTTAACAACAAAGCGAAATTTCATCAATAGGCGACGTCCTTACATCAAAATTGATTACGTTCTATAAAATCGAGATTGATGAGTTACCTGAATGTTGGTAACAAGACATAGATGTCGATAGAGAGAATACAGGAAAAATAAAGAATAAAAACTAATAAACCAACTTTTCCTGTAGCCAATTTTGTTTTTAAATTATTTATTTAATTTTTAAACTTATTTTAATTGTGAACCCACAAAGCTTCTGTTTTAAAGATAATTAAAGAAAAACCTAACTGCCTTTTTCTTCGTCTTACAGTAATGAGTAACATAAATTTCATTCTTTTTCACTTGTAAAGCTAAATAAATTAACAAAGCAAAGCTAAAAAAGTTAATGTTACGTCCAGACCCCAACTTGCATAAAACACAACTAAAACCTTATTTTAGAATTAATCTCTTTATTATCCTACGCCACCAAAAACGTAGACATGGATTAAATTTAACTCGTTAAAATGTGCAAAAATGGCATCGTTAGCATGTTTACTTCCACGCTTGCTACCATCTACGTTCATATACGAGGTGCTATCTGAAACTGCTAACGCTTGCAATAGTGCCCTTATAAAACAAAATGAGTTAATCTCCTTCAAAATAATCGATTGTTCTATTACTGCGTCGGTTCTCGAACTATTTTAACATGTCTGAAAGTAAGTTCCAGCTCATGCAATCGCACTTGCATTTTTGTGTTTAATTTTCATGTTAATTATAGTTGCTTTAGTTGTAATTCACAAGATGGGGTTTTAAGAATACAAATTATCACTAGCATTCGTAGACACCAAACATGCAATGAATTAATAAACGGGATACCAATTTTGTCGTCCACTTAAGTTTGGAAGAACGCGTATTTGAAAATTGAAAACTATATTGAGTGTTCTTTATGAAAACCCCACTCTTTCTATCATTTACAAATATGTTTTTTTTCCGAGAAACATTTTTGTTCGTGGTTTTTTCAACAAACTACTACAATTATGGGATATTTGTTTTCAATTCTCTTCACAGATAAAGCAAATTTTGGTAGGGTATAGTCATCTATGGGCTAAACAAAATATTCATAGGATGGTAGAAGTTTATCAGTATTTGGACTACGATTATTAGTAACCACTTAGCCTTTCACGTGAATGCTTTGCTTTTATTACTTGAAGATGTTCTGTTAGCAGTCAGTACAACAGATCATGCGGGTAAAACATGATGGAGCTTCAGCTCACCTCAGAGTTAAGGTATGCCATTATCCCAAAATTGAATAAACTCTCTTAAAATGTATTTATAAGACCACTTAAAAAACTGAACAAGCCCTAGATGTAGTAAAGCTTACACGGCATTGTAGCTAGTTATGAAGATTTGAACGGGTATCCAACGCCAATCCATAAAATGACTCGTTCACGTTTAGGAGTACTTTGGAACACCTACTTCACAGTTATCAAAAATAAATGGTGTAATGTCGTGTAATGCAAACGTACTATACATTTTCGGACATACGTTCATATGACCTATTCGTTCCTTTCCTAGAGATCAGTTTCTAGAGTTTATTTTTACAATTAACTTTCACTTTATAAAGTCATTTTAGTATTTAACGATGCAGAAAATTCATGATTATCTGTTAATATATTGATTTTATAACTCTCTGTAGTTGCTAAAGTGATGAGAGAACAGAAGGTACCGCGGAGCGTAGAACAACGCATTGTAATCAAATTGGAGAAAACTTCTCATCCACTGAAATTCACCACAAACTCCAACAACAGTATGAAGAGTGTTTTTCACAGACCCGTGCGTTTGAGTAGTGTAAGTGCTTCAGAGCGGACAGAGAAAGTGTGGAGAATGAACCGTCGGTTGCCAACATCCGTCAGCGAGTCAAACATTTATAGTCCAGACGTGCTTATTCGTGAAAATAAACGCAGCACTATCAAGGAACTTGGAACAATGCTATCAATTAGTGTTGGTAGTGTAGAAGACATCGTAAAAAGCCACCTACAATATCGCAAGTTGAATACACAGTGGACACCATGCACTTTTAAGAACTTGAACAAAATAGTGCGCATGCAAACTGCCAGTCATCACGCGAGTAGCGGCATACCAGTTCTTCCAAACCCAAGAGAGCGCGGAGAAGCCGTTCGGGAAGAAAAATTATTGCAATGTTCTTCTAGGACTGACAGGGGGTAGACTTTCTGACGGATTCCAGAACAGTCAACGCAGCATATTACTCAGATCTTCTGGCAAGAAACGCGAAGGAAAAATTCCGATCTAAGGGAGTAGCTTTCCTTCAAGACAATGCACGCCCCCATACGGCCAAAACAACAATTGAAACTCCCCGGAAATTGAAATGGAACCTTTACCACATGCGCTATACAGTTCCAATTTGGACCTAAGTGAATTCTGCCTGTTCGGAAAGCTCAAACTAGAATTGCAAGGCATGCAGTTTATAGACAACGACGCCACCAAACTATTTGGAAGTGGATACGCCTTCAAACAGAAGTCTTTTTTAAAAAGGGCATCAGGATGCTTCCACGAACGTTAGAAAAAATGTGTTGACTTCGGAGGGGAGTACGTTGAAGATTGAGATGTGCAAGTAAGTGCTTGGCAATTCAGTTTTTTTTTATATATAAAAAAATCAGTCTCGGACATATTTGAACTACTTTGTATTTAGCTTGCATTGAAGAATGCAACCTACCAAAGTTATGGGTTTTAGTAAGTTACTTTAAAGAAATGAGTTCAATTTCCACTGATTTCCTTCCTTACAATTAAAAAATAAGACCATAGGTATAAGACACCGATCTTGTGTAAAAGGAGGTAAAGAGTTTATCATAATTTTTTCAAGGTTCTACAGGGCATACATATAATTGCAGAGTCTGCTAATATAAGCTTCTTCTTCTTACAGTGCTGTCATTTCATCACATCGATGACTAACTCACCATACTTTTTCTATCTCTGGCTAAATGAAATAATTTTTCAACCCCTAATTCTGTCTAATTTATTAAACTTCTAAACCGTGACAACTGTTTCTATGGGTGGCAATCGGGTTTATAAATGAATAAGACGTTACACCATCTACTTTATAAAAATATAACTGTGTGTGTTTGTTTATTTGCAACTAACATTACAACTCTTTCGACAGTTATAAGCCGATTTTCAAGGTCTATACCTCATTCGAACGAAATTTAGATTTTCGATTTAAATCACGGTTGACCTTTATTATCATAAAGTAATTAGATAGTTTACGTCATCTATCGGTGTTTCATGCACTACATGGCCAATTCTTGCCGTTAGTAGGCGCATGCAGCACAACTTTGATTTATGTGAAACGGAATATAACCGGACGAATGTCATCATGCTTAGATATGGCTGATAAATTTCAAATTTTTTATTCTGTTTTATAATCAATTGAAATATTTTAGAAATTGCTTTTATTATAACCAAACCTTCTGAAGCGCGTAATTCTCAGTATATTGAGTACCTACACAAATCAATTTCATAAAATATTTTTGGATATCGCCAATGTGTTAGTTTAAAAAAATAATTGTGTGCTTGCCACATTGCCTCGTATCAGAGATAGTGCGCGATGACCGCGCAGTGAGGGCTAACATGTAGGAGCTTTAACCTCTCAGTTCGCAGGCTGAGCTCTCATACAGGGCGTTAGAGTCTTACTGTTATACATTTTTCCCCGATAAAAAGCTATTAATGGAATATTACACAAACAATAAAATTGTAAATGACGGCATTACTTTGAGTTTTTCAATTGTTTACTGTTGTCTTTAAGACATTTAAGCTACACTTTAGATGCCATATAGCACGAGTACTCAACTGTTACTTAAAAAAATTAAAGAAGCTGTACAAAATTTTAAATTCGGTACATTTCGCGATCGCAATGAACACCACTCATCGGCTGTCTATTTTCGCCAACAGTCCCGTTGAGAGAAACCAACCACGCCGAAAAATCCACAAAGATTTTCATCACGATCATCGGAGGCAGCCAGAGCTAGCCGTGCTGGAGAAAGCTCCGCAGGCGAGCGACCCATTTCAGCAGAGATAGTTTTTGCGGCCCATCACGCGCAGGATGGAATGTACACATTTGTAGTACCGGGAGGGCTTAGAATGCGCTTATGCTCGCCTTCTGAGCTTCTTGCCGGCCGCTCTACTATAATTAGGCTTTAAAAACAAATTACGCTTTTTCGTGGCGGCGTTGCGCGAGAGCGAGAGCAATACAGCAGCCCTGACGGCAAAGGATATCTCATTATATATCGAAACGCCCCAGTTGCCTTATAAGACAATAGATGTGCAGTGAGTAAAGCATTTGGAAGGCCCAATTCGTACCGTGACAAACGCAGTGCTGTAAAATAAGGCGCGTATGTCAGTTGGAGTGTGATTGTACTGGCGTTGATGTATGGAAATGAGATGAGGGTACGGAAGTTGCAAAAGCTGCTAAGAACGTATTCTCAATGTTTATGTTTTCTATGGAAAAAGCTGCACATCAAATAACATCTGAAATGGGAAATACCAATTCAAGTGGAAATATTTCAAAAAAGAATGGCAAAAAAACGTGCATGGCGCATTAGTTTTGAGATAATAATAATTGAATTTGTAATACATGCATCTTTACAAGTGAAAAACTTATTTCAATTAGCAATGTACTATTGACGTAAGTCTTACGTGTTTTAAAAAATAGTTGTTTTTTAAATTAACCTTGAGCATACGAATCACAATTTTCACAAGTGTCAAGAACTTTTTTAGTACTCAGTATTAGGAAGGCTGAGGGATTGGTTCTCTACTAAAGACAGAAAACGGGCGGATTCGAGTCCCGTTAAAATTCATTACAATCTATTGTATTTTAGAATTAATTATTGGGATTAAGTTCGCATAAAGTATTAACACAATAAGTTTATTGTGACAGCATTGTTGGTAATACGCTAAAAAATTGTGGCATCGGAAATTAAATGATGTAAAATGAACTAAAATCAATGGACAATAGAAGATTTCTAAGACATCTAAACATTATTTTGCAAAAATGCAGTTAAACGGAAAATTGAAGAAATACAATTTTCTGCTTGTTCGTGATAGAAGTGTCATTTTCAATATTACTTGAGAACATATCTTCCAGTTAGAAACAGTTATACAAGTGAAAAAATAGTATAAACACACCGTAACCCAGATGACTTTAGGAGACTAACACCTATAGAACACATTATTGGGGTATACAGTATATCTATTTAAAATACCCCCATTCCTCCTTTCCGTACGTCTTGTAATTATCCAATGGATAAGCTTAGGAAAATGCAGTTTCACAATTAAATTTGTAATTAAGAAAAGTATCACAATTTAAGAAAAATATACAGGATGTCCGTTTAAAAAAAAATTTACTTTAATCTACTTCTTGAAAATGAATCCCATATATTTATGTATCCTAACTTTAAAAATTACACCTAAAACTTTTATTTGATATTTTCTTTTGTAAAGTTATCAGAATACGAAATCTATCTCTCCTTTCCTATTTATTCTCTTCCACTTTTCCTCTCTCTTCTTCCCCCGTCTACCTCACTCCCTGATTTACTCACTGCTATTCTTAAAGATTCAGATTACACCTTGCTATTTTGAGTTTTCAATCTAATCGTTGCCGTATGCGTAAAAGTTAGCCACGACTTATACTTGTAAATAGTCTATGTTAATCTATGTTAACGTAGATCGCAGAATAAAGTTTGAAATTAAAGAGGCCATAAGCATTTTTTGAAAAAGTAGTTTATATTTTACATAATGCGTGGCGTTCCAGATGTGTCTAATTCTCAAATGTCAGATATCATCTGAAAAAAAAATCATCAGAATTACATTTACTACATTCCTAAAGTAATAAATTTTATTGTTAGACATCCTGTATTTTAAAATAAAATAATATTTTTTAACTTATTATGTTAACTGCGGGCAAAACACAAGGTTGTTACAAATGATTCGTTGTTGATTGATTGTTTAAGTTTAAATCACAATATTACAAATGTACTCGTGTCATATACGATAATCTAATTCGTCGAAAACGCGTTGTAGCATTTCTCCGTTAACGAATCTGCAGAGGTAATGTGGTCTTGGAGCTCATAAAATATCGCTATCAATGATGACAATTAGGTAGAATATTTAACAAGTCACCAAAAATAGAAATTTCAAGCCACTAGGACATTTATAGACCGCTAAGACTTTCTCAGAAGAGCTCCCGTGCCAGAGGCGCAGGAATTTTTCGTTCGATAGTAAAGCACTTCAGTGTACCAATGAGGTGACCTCTTTCGGTTGCGGAAACAACTACCGTTGCAACATATTGGGGTATGGTGTACCCGTAACAATATTCTCAATGAAAAAGAAACCGTACCCTTTCAAGATTGCACAGATGACATCAAGTTTTGGAAAATCATCATGCTTGAACGTTGTAATAATTTACTTTGAGTATTGACTCGTTACTGAAAACCAATCGGACAGAAAAAATTTCCTCCATTTGCATGAAGTAAAAATTGAATCACATAAATATATTGCAAAAGCTGCAGATGGTACAGCTACAAAACCAGTCGTTGCAAAATTTTTCAGTTGGCCGTGCACATTTGTAGACTACACACCTGAACTCTCCACGGTTTCGTTAGAAACGCATGGATGTCCATTGTTTCTACCTTCACATAAGCAACATGTGCCAACTGTTGATACTGTTTTTTTTAATAACTCCTTTACAATCTGTTGATACAAACAATAGGTGAATTCTTCTTCTTTAGGTGCCGTCTCCGTTGCGAAAGTTGGCAATCATCATTGCTATTCAAATTTTTGACACTGCTGATCTAAATAACTGCCTGGTAGTACAGTTAAACAATTCTCTTAAGTTCTTCATCCACGAATGTCTTCTTCTTACCACAATTCTCCTCCTTTGAATTTTCCCCTGAATTATTATCTGGAGCAGATGGTATCTATCGCCTCTCATGACATGTCCAAGATATTGCAGTGTTCGTTTTTTAATGGTGAAGACAACTTCGGTTTCTTTTCCCATTCTTCTCATCATCTCTACGTTAGTTATATGTTCGGTCCACGATATTTTTAATGTTCTTTTATATAGCCATAACTCAAACGCCTCTAATTTTTTCACATCTGTTTTCTTCAGCATCCATGTTTCCATCCCGTAAAATAGTACAGATAGGACGTAGCACTTTAGTAGCCTTGTTTTTGTCTCTAGACTAAGGTCTCTTGCACAGAATACCCTTTTCATTTTAATAAAAGTTGCTCTTGCTTTCTCTATCCTTGACTTTATTTCTTCTGAGCAATAGTTGTCTTTATTGATTATAGTACCCAGATATACGTATTTTTCCACTTTCTCTATGGGCTTGTTAATTATGTAAAGATTTCCATATAAAATTCTCGGTGTTTTACTTACTACCCTATACTTACGTTTTTTTTGCATTTAGCGAAAATCCGTATTCTTCACTTGTTACAACTACTTTATCAAGTATTATCTGTAGGTCTTCTAGGCTAGTTGCTATCAGGATTGTGTCGTCAGCATATCTTAGATTGTTAATTGGTATTTCGTTCACTTTTACGCCTGTTGTTTCGTATAATAACGCTTTCTTCATTATCTCTTCTGCGTACATATTAAAAAGTGTTATGGCCTTTTCATTTTTCTTGTGGCTTTCCAGAGCGAATGCTCAGTGTTTGTATGGTAGAAAGGTTGCTTAGGTACACTTGAGTAGATTCGTTTTTAATTTTTAGCATAAGTGCTTTGAGATCCCTAGTTGCCTTGTTAAATTTCCTTTTGTCAGTGTCTTATCTTGTTTGTTACCATTTCTTGCATATCTGCCTTTTCTCAGCTATTTTTTGCTTAAGTATTATTGGGCCCTTTTCTTTAATTTGCGTTATATTCTGATTAGGAGTAGCTTTCCAAGCTGCTTTCTCTATGGTTTGAGTAATTTGTTCAACCACGGTTTCTAGGTCTTCTACCAATTGTAATGGTTTGTCTAGTCTTATATTGCATTCTAATTGGATTCTAAACCAATCCCAATTAGTGTATAATACTATCATAAAATACTCTGACAGCATCGCAATTTTATATTGCATTGTCGCCCAAATGCACCCTACATTACAACAACTCACAAACATCCTCCATACTTCAAAACACAAAATGCCTTCTGTTCATACCATCATTGTGGAATCTGTAAGCACAAAATTTGAAATAAAAGACTCTGTCTTTGTTTATCTCATTTTAGTCTGAGCGAGTACAATACGTAAAACCAACAAAACAATTGTAATAATCCTGTATTGTCTCAAGTGATTACTAAGTGCAAATAGTACGAATATAACATGCACGTGCTAGAAAAAAACCATCATAGATTAGAATCTGCTATTACTTAGTCGTTTATATAAAGCCTTAAAAGAGAACCGAAACCTTTAAAATATCAAATTAAGTAGACTCAAAAATAAAGATCTGATAAAAAATCGACAATACATTTTTCTGTATAAGTATTAAAAAAAATTTTTAATTAAATGTTGAAGAATTTGACAAATAAATCCTAGAGTGAAGATAAAACGTAAAGAATAAGCATAAACAAAATATTATTCATTAAGACGCCTAAGAACCAGTAAAAGAAATTATAACATAACAATCCCCCGCAAAATAAACCATTAATGAACTAAATACAGCTCTTAGCGATAATAATAATAAATGAAATAAATTATAAGCAATAAGAATGTATTACTTTTTTTCAAGTTTTTGCCTTAGAAAGCGAAAAACAAACTATTTCAATTCAAATCCACAATCAGAAGTACGATTTAGTTATAATACTATCCTGCGGTTTCTTTCATCCTAGCAAAGCTTATTAAGAAGCAGGGTGAAGCAGCGCTAAGTTCTCCAATCTCAACCACGACACGTTTGAAGCCGAAACGCTTCTACTTTCGACTTGCTCAAATCCATGGAAACGCATAAATTTATAATTCAATAGTTTAAACAAGCCAACATTAAAGAAAGAAAAAAAAGTTCAATAATCCAATGCTAACAACTATATTAACTTTTACCGTAATTTACACATTAAACACCTACTTTTTGCATTTTATGAAAATAAATTATGTTTGCATATTAAGCGAAATAACAACTAAAAAGGCAGCTTCCAACTAACAAAAAAGACGTTGTGGTCATTGTTAACTCTACAAATAATTACTGAGAAAACAAATTTCGCTTCTGCTAAAAAAACACGTACTAAATATAAGCTTTTAAACGAAATAAAAACGTAATCGATAACAAACTCAGCTTAAAAATTACACGAAATATTTTAAATGCTTAAATCAGGCGGGTCGCAGGTACGATATATAAAGTTGCTCCAAATTTTCCTTCATTTTATAAATTAGTAACCATGAAAAATAATTAATTAATTGATAAGGTGCAAAAATGATTTTTAAATATTGAGAACTAATTGACTACTGTGTTCATAGATGATTAACGAACAAAAAAAGTCCCATCAACCTTCCTTATGGTGAAGGTTGATAACATTAAAAACTATGGTGGTGTATAAAAGTATGCGATTTTCGGGCAATAATGTTTTCAATTATGAAATACACTTTTCACACATTTTCCGTAATAATCTTCAATTATTTAGCAGTTATCTCTGTTCATTATAAACCATATAGTGGACAATCAAGGAAATCCTCGATTCGAAATAATGATGCCCTAAAAAGAACAAGTGTGCCCGATAGAAACCTTAATTCCATTGAATTGACCAAATTATGGTACGAAACTATCGATACTGTAAGGCAAAGATTGTGGGCAGGAGGGTATAGATCACGGTAAAAGGCTACTTGTCTTTAAGAACCACAAACACTTTCGTTTGCAATCAGCTACACCATATGGAATAGAGCACAGAACAATTGCAGAAGGTTATGTTTAATAACAAGTGGTATTTTGAAAAATGTATACTCCTTATAATTGCGCATCCAACCTCTGTCACGGTCTGGGTATGCTTATCTGCACAAGGGCAGATTATCTATTATATTTAGAATAATAAACGCTCTAATGTACCTTAAGAAGTTGCAGAATGATATATTGTTTAGTAGGAGGAACTCGTTTAGAAATAAAAATCTTACACCTTGTTTAGAGTCAAATTTATTTAATTCTGGATGATCACCAACAAAATTAACAGAATGAATTGCTCAGAGCAATCATCTGTCAAAGAATAGTAGCATCGACGTTGACATTCCTAGTATTCAAGGTACCTGGTTCTTCTTTGGGGAGCCCTGGTGTTGAATGTTGGTTGCCTCTTAGGCGCTCCCAGAGTGGCGAGAGCTTAATGATGATCCAGGTGTTCAGGAAGTCCTGAACATGCTAAGAATGGCAGTGAGGTCCTCTTTGCGACCACCTCGAGACAATTTGTAGCATTCTGCGTAGCTGCCACGATCTTGTTGAAGGATTCGAGGAATGTGGGGAGGTCTACGTTCTGGAATAGTGCCGCAATGGTAGCTCAGCTTTAGTGGTCTGGCTGTGGCTCGATAGATTGAATACACGTGGGGCTGGTTGTGGTCGAAGGTCCACGGCGTCTCCTCTGATCGCAGCACCGTAGCCTTACCCTTAAGTGATCGTCATCTGGCGGGGTGCCGGCTTCAGCGAAAGCAAAATTTCCCATAAAGCTGGCCGGATGTGGTCCTTGGCAGTTGGTGTAGGTCGCTGGTTCACTCGGAGGATTTTTGTATTCCCTGGAGTGATGGGTCTCGCCGCGTTTTACGCATTTTGAAGAGGCGCGATAGCAACGTTGATCGAGGCTGTTAGTACAGCTGTAGCGGATGAAGTAGCTGGGGGAACTGGGAAAACCGGGGCAGATGCAAAAAGTCCAAAAAGTTTTTCAGGAGTATCAACATATCCTGAGGGTCTTCTAAGCATTTTACTTCCAGTCACATATCTGGACCCTCATCATACCTGTCGAGATCGATCAACTCGCTTACTCAGTAATAGTTCGGTATCTTCTGTTAGTACCGCGCACAATTTCAGCACTTAACACGGACCTTTTGTTAGCCAGGACAAGTATCAGTTGAAAAAATGTCCGTGATGTCACAAAGAACAAAGCGCGGTCAATATACATTTATATTCGAGGAGCTACTCACAGAGACTTTTAATGGATAATAAGTACATCTAAAAAGAAATTCGTAATAAACACGCTGTCGTTGTATTTCAAAAGAACTGGTGAATTCAATGCCTAAAATATGCGAATTGGTTACATATTATATAAATTTTATAATATTATTTACCAATAATACTCAGATATTAATATTAGTTTAAATTTATACTGTAAAGCAATTGACGTAGTCAAATTTTGTAATATGATTGTGTAGGGTTGTTCTGGTAATATTAAAAGCACCCGCCAACTCACATTCAGTGTATTGCGGTATCTACAATGTAAGGTCGGTCGCTACTGTCTTCATCTTCTAGATCACAACCAAACCAAGTAAAAACTGCTCATAAAATATAGAAATCTCAGTTGCAGATTTTGTTAGCACTTTTGACTTTTCAACACTGCAATAACTCTTTACCGCAATCATATTTTACTTTACCTAGATGATGATTAAAAATGATGATATTAACGTCTAAAATATAAGATTCTCTGTTTACACATACCACGCTAGATAAAGTAGTTGCGTCCAGGTCGTAAATAAAACTTTTGCGACAACCCTACAGCTAATCGTTATAATTCCTTTACTTAAACAGCGACAGCTGTAAACACCCTATAAAAAATAATTTTTTAACCTACGTTACCTTATTAAAACTTATTAAATAAATTGTTATGCTCAGAACAAGTAATTTCATAAAGTCTTGTCGTAAAAGAAGTATTATTTACATCTTTCTGTAAACACAAATTATTTTACGAAATAAGAAGACTTTAAATACTTAAACACCTTGTAACAAATCTCAAAACTAACAAAAGTAGAAATATTTAAAGCTTCTACAGTAAATACGATTACATTAAATATTCCTAAAGTATGCTTATTATCCAATTAGCAGCGAAAACCAGTTACAAAAGAATATGCCAATCAATAACGGAGGATCCATCAACAAGATAATGCTTAGTGGGGGTATACAGCAATTACATTGATTGCATATGTTCCATTTCAAAAAGTGAATATGAAATTGAAAAGAGTAGTCGTTACACTTTTCAGGAAAAGTGTTTACCTACATATGAAACAACTTTCTTAAATATTAAGCTTCAAAAAACAAAGTTTTATGATGAAACACTCAGATCAGGTTCTTCTACAAGTAAGTTTAAAACTGAAAATTGCCGTAACAAAAGCTAACTGCACCAAAACATAAAAACTGGACTCCGATAAACTACGAAAAAAGAAATTAGAACAAAATTGATATTAAAATTAAATAAAAAGCTGGCAGAAATAAGAGACAATAGTTCAGAAATGACAGCCATGTATTATGGAAGAAAACTGAAGACAAACTACGAAACATTGCAACAGAAGAATTAGGATACCACAAAAACAATATAAAAAAATATGGGTGACAAAGGAAATCCTAGAATTAATGGAGCAACGGCGGAAACACAAAGACTGGAATAATAATGAATATAAAAGATTGAACACACTAATTAGGGATGAAATCAGAAAAGCTAAAAAGAAATGGATAGAGAAAGTATTCGAAGATATTGAAAAATTACAATATATGTATAACACCCTAGGAGAACATAAGAAGTTAAAGAAGTAGCTGGTGTATATAAAACACATAAATCTAATATTATTGAACGACAGGAATGTTATAATGATAGAAGATAAAGATAAAAAAGAATTGTGGAATAACTATGTAAAGGAGTTGTTTGCTAACGACTCACGACGAGATCTTAACGAAATTCCTGTAGCACCAGCACTATCAGGATCACCAATAATGGTAGACAAAATTAGAAAGGCGGTAAAAGAGGCCAAAAAAAAATAAGGCGGTAGGATTAAACTATGAAACTGATCGGCAAAGACAATATCGATATCCTAACTATAATATTTAATAACATATACAACACAGGATGCTTTCCTAAGAACTGGCTAAGGTCCACATTTATTCCCCTGCCCCCAAAAAAAAAATGCACGGAAATGTAATGACCATAGACTAATAAGTTTAATGAACCATACACTCAAAATATGTTTAAAGATATTACATAACAAAATTTAATCTAAATGCAAGCGTAATATCAGCCCCAATCAGTTTGGCTTTAGGTCAGGGATGAGAACTAGAAAACCACTCTTCAAGTGTTGGCACAAAATTATTGAGGCTTAAACAAAGACGTGTTTCTTTGTTTTATAGACTACGAGAAAGCGTTTGATCGCATTCAACATAAGAAGCTCATGAACATCTTGAGAAACATGAACGTAAACGAAAAAGATATCCGATGTATAGAAAGCCTATACTGGCACCAGACAGCATCCATAACCACACAAAATATTAACACAGATGACATCCACATTCAGAGAGACGTACGACAGGGATGTGTGCTGTCCCCACTATTATTTCTACTTGGAAGCCATATTTGATGAAGCCCTTGAAAAACAATAGATGACCATAAAAGTGAATGGGGTGCCAATATCGAACTTTAGATACGCAGACGAAACAGCATTGATTGCCAACAATATCTAAGAATTACAACAGGCATGTACATAATTGAATAAGAGCAGTAAAAGATACGGACTAGATATAAATGCAAAAAAGACCTGGCTGCTACTTCGTATGCGTTATACAAAAAGCTACGTATGGTCTGTACTGCTATATGGACCATGAAAATAAGCACAATAAATAAAATCGAAGCCTTCAAGATGTGGACTTACAGACGCTCGTTGAGAGTATCATAAACTGAAAAAATGATCAAAGAGGAAGTGCTAAGAAGAATGCATAAAGACCGAGAATTGTTCACCGTAAGTAAAGAGAAGAAAACTGCTTACCTAGGATATATCGTTAGAATACAAAACTATGGGATACTGCTGATTAATCTTAGAAGAAAAAAATACGAGGAAAAGCGAGGAATAGGAAGGAAACAACTGTCATGGGAAAGAAATATGAGACAATGGACTGAACTCAGAACAATAGCGGAATTAGTCAACATGGCAAGAGATAAAGAAAAATTCAGAAATGTGGTCGCCAACATCCAAGGGAGCGGATAGGCAGTCGAAGAAGACGAATGCTCAAATGGTGTGTAATTAAAATGTTGTCAAATCACATCCTTCAATTTTTTATGTTAACTTTCAAATAAATAAACTTCATACTGAAAAAAAGAACTTTTAACTAATGACAATCTTATTATTATCAAAATAAAAATTATATTATTATTCCTATTCATGTACTGCTACAAAATTAATGAAACAAAAAAAGTTGTACCACTTATAAGAGAAAAAATTGACTTTATGATATTAGATAAATAAATAAGAGCATTTCAGGTTATTTGCTACATCTCTCCCAAAAAAATTTGGTGTATATCCGAATTCGATATGTTCAAATTGGAACTCTCTAAGTGTGTAAATACTTTGCGAACTTCCAAGCAACGCACATTATAGTAGAAGTGACACGTCCTTAAACTACTGATTTTAGAGCAGTAAAAATTTTAAATTCAGAGATAGTTTGTGAACAAACTTTGTTACGTAAACTTAGCGTTTTAGTTCGTCTATTCATTTGTTGGCTTATAATTTCTAACAAAATTTATAAATCGCAATAAATATACACAATAGTTTAAATATTGTTAGATAATTCTGTCGCGGATTACGCTACAAATCGTCTGGTCATGAAATATCACCCATTCGTGGGACATAAGTCATGGCAATTATTTTTTTTTTTTCAAAAATAAGCGATGGTATCATAAAATGTCCTATGTCTCGAAGAAGTCATGAATTCATAGTGCGTGTCAACAACACAAGATAGCTCTGTGATGTTCTGTAATTACAAATAGAGCAATGTTAAATCAGTTGGCAGTCAACCGCTGTGCAGAATGTTTGTGACCCAACTAGAGCAGCATTCGTATATCGAAATAGCCGTTTTTCGTGGCAGAAATGCCAGAGAATGTCACAGAGAGTTGGTACAAGCTGTCGAGAATAATGGTCTTCCATACCGAACAGTCGCGAAGTGGGTAGCAGAGTTTTAGCGAGGACGCGAAGCAACCAGCGACCGGCAACGGGCAGGATGATCTGCTAATGTGCGGACCGATGTGTCACGTGCAGTAATCGATCAACTGATGGGGCCGACAGTTTCTACCAACCCTTTGTTATACTTTCTGTGTATTCACGGAAATAGGGGCTTGGACTAAATTGACTAATTGAGGAGCTGTAACGTTGAAAGTCAACGATTTACAAAAATTGACAAACATGACCAGTTATCCAAAGAAACTTAGATTTGAACTAACTCCAAAAAATCTCGTGATAGCAAATAGTGTGATTATGTAGAACTTCGGTATTCCAGATTATAATATATTCTTAAAACGATAGATCGGTCTATAGTGATGTGACAGTACAATAAGGTATTAAATCGTTTATCATAAGTTGCTACTTTTAAAGGATATTCTACTGGCATTACATAAATTGGCCCAAGAAAATCTTATGGATGGAAGAACAGATCATGGCATGACTTAATTCAGAGAGTCAAAGACAAAGTGTAAATATGTTTTCCCTTTCATTTGGGCTTATTGTCATTTAGTTTTGTTCTTTTTACCTTTTTATTGCCATTGGGTAACAATTCTTCTGAAGTATTATTACTGGTTATTTCCATACTCTCATATAAAATAATTTTTTACTGAATATAAAATTAAGTATTTTTTTGAATGCATTTATTTGTCAAAATGCTAAGATTTTGTTCTGTAAAAAATAAATTATTCACTTTTGAGAACAAATAACATTAATTAAATAAGATAAATTATAGCAGTGCTTTGCTTTTGGTGTGGTCGCCTTGAGCTTTTATTACCGCTTTCATTTAACGGCAATCTTTAAATTTTCTGGATCAAAATGCAATGTTTAGTTAGTTGTTTACTTTAACGACTGTGTCATCTAAATTATACCACAAATTCTCCAAGGTATTGTGATATGGATTGTGGTGATCATTCAAGAGGTTTAATTTTGTTAGATTAAAAAAAGTCTTGGTGTGCTTGGAGTTTCGGTTCTGTTGGAATGTAAAAATGTCTTTTATCCACTTTCAATAAGAATTTGTCCAGATTTGCAGATACATCAATGTCTCTGTTTGGAATTTTTTAAATCTTCAATTTAAGCCAAATTAACAACACTTCTTTTTTGGTTCCTCTCCTATCGAAGGTTGGAAAATTTGGACTTTATTGATCGTCACTCTAAACAATTCTGTAGCTTTTGGGCTCTTATTACATGTCCTAAATATTCAAGTTTCCTCTTCTTGATGGTTATGGGTACTTCTGGTTCATTTCCGATCCTTTCAATGACCTCTATATATGACACTAATTCTGTTCAGGATATTCTTATGATTCTCCTGTAACACCAAAGCTCGAAAGTGGCCAGTTCATTTAAATGTACTTGTTTTAGTGTCCAAGCTTCTAAAGCATATAGAAGAGTGGAGTACACATGCTACTGGAGTATTCTCAAACGAAGTGTCAGACTTATATCACAGCAGCTGAGGAATTAAAAAGCAACTAAGACAGCAAGCCTTCCTCGTGCTCATAGCATTCCTAAAATCAAATTATGTGTCACTTATCTCGTTTTCCAGAGCTTCAACAATTCTACCATGCATGTTTTTCAAGACCTTAAACAAGTTGTTGTCTTTTTTGAGGATCGCCACAAAGATTGATTAAAACCACTGTTTAGAAATTGTAGCAGTCTAATAAATTCGATTGAAAAGTTCAACCAAAACGTCATTAGAGTCTTCTTACTTCGTACTTCATTCGGTCCTATAGCTCTACCATTTTTGTATTTTTTATGGCAAAAAATTATCTTTTGCAATATTGGTGGTCCTGTGACTTCTGTTTTTTGTACTACTAATTATCATTTTTCATCATTAAATAATTAGCGAATGTAGTTGGTTCATTGTGATAACTTATCTTTAGTTCGCTATTGACATTTCCCTGGTCGGATATTCGAAGATACATTATTTGGAATTCCCATCATTTCTCTTATCTTTTTATGTACATTGAAGTTACCATATATTTTATCCGTCTTCCATTTTCTTGCATTTTTCAGCGAAACAACTTTCTTTTGCCTCCCTAATTATTTTTCTGATCTTCAGGCAACCATATCCAAAACCTCAAAAAACGAAATCCATAGAATTGTAGATTAGCCAAAACATATCTTCCGAATTTTGTGCACTAATAAATGTTGGAGCATTTGACAAAAAGCGATCGTTATAACAAAATGCAGTTTCGCGAATAGGTCTTGAGCTTGTACAAGAATGTCCGTAAATTTTTGTTAACAGAGAAGGCAAAACAGAGTGTTAGAATGATATAAATCCACAATAAATGTCAGATAGCAATATGCAAGAGAAATCCTAGTATGTGGATATTTTCCTCGTTATCGCAAGATAAAAAGCCTGTACTTGGCGGCATGCAGACGCGTCTGTGGTTGTAGTATGCTTCTCCAAACTTTTATCTGTGAGGTCATCTAAAAGCCATATTGTACCAGGAAAAAAATCGTGATATATAAAAAACAGAAATTTGCAGCTCCATATCAGAAAAAACGTCGTTTATTTGCTGTAAGTGTAATATTTTGTTTTAACATACCGAATATGTATTGTAACGAATTTCCGAACGCCTGCCAAGAATCCAGCCGCCGCTTGCACACGTGTGAGTGCTCGAAGATTCTAGGCGTTTCCATGCCGGCGTTTCGAGACGTTTTCGAGCACCTATTGGTAGACCTCAAATAGGCATAAATATCGCGCAGCAGGACAGCCGTTATGGTGGGCATTCGGAAATTCTTTACAGTATTCTAAAGTGTCTGATGCAAAATTGTATTTTAATTAGGATGTGCGTAAAAGTAAATATCACAAACAAAATTACTACATACCAGTCGTCTAGACATGGTCAACTGGTGATCCACGCACGTCGACTGATGATACGGTGACGTAGCACTGCAAAGGGCGGTCTTCGGGGTCGGGCCTCCGACCCGGCAGGTAATACACCAGGCACGTCACCCCTATCAGGAATAGGAAGAAGATGAACACGAAGTCGAACATGATAAGTGAGTTCCACGTCAGCAGGCGCATCACAGAGTCTGATTATGGGCGACATCCACTTCGACCATCACAAAACCACTCCGGACACTTATTTGGACAGTTTCGCGCCACTTCCAAAAAATTCGCTAATTGTCAGCACCAACTGCTGCTGCAGATCTAATCTAAATTAAGAGATGCTAAGAAATACAGCGAAGTTTGCCTGCTTATGAGCGGCTTGCTGACATCCGATAATTTAATAAACTGCAATTTCAGAACAAACTTCCGAAGTCGCATGGAAACGAAGCAAAAACAAAGAAGAATAATGTGAACGAGCAAATAACTTGAAAACTTCATACTGAGCGAATTTGCGCCCCGCGCGATTCTGGGAAAATTTAAGCGCGCTGAAAAGTGTAATAAAACTTAAATGTCATTACGTTGTGCCTGACGGCATCGACAACACAAAATCAATTACTTAAGCGCCCTGTTATCACTGCAAGTAGCGGATAAATGTATAACGCGATAAAAGGGGGAAAGCGTAATAGTGTTCTTTTGTATTTCTCTTTGATTTACAACAAATGTTATCTATATATTACTCAGAAGCTTTATAAAAAACGCCTTTTAAATTTGAGTACGATTTTTTTGTTGTGCGATTATTTATATTTTACATATATCCTTGAACGACAAAGAATTAAAAAATTAATTTATGTCAAAATATTACAATACACAACGGAATTTCGACCTTCAAAATTTATTTTAGAAATTGAAAGAGATTTTAAAATCTAATTTTCATGGAATTATAAAACAACTTGAAATTGTTGTATATAGAATTAGGTATTCAAATGTCTTCATTGTTACAGTATTCTTCTACTTAACGGTACAACTAATGTTACTACAAATTCTCTCAATTGTTGGTGATATTTGCTGGGTAAATTTCTCTTTGTTAAACGAAGAGCGAGTTATGCTGTAGAAGCAAAATAACGTTTGTGTTTAATTTCTAAAATATAAAAGGAGAACACAAAAATCGTGTAAGAAAAGTAGGTTTTTAAAAAAACATCCAAAAACTCAACCTCTAAAAAGTCCATATTATTGAGAAATATATTAATCAACAACTATAAAGGATCATTTCGAACAAAGGCAGTAATAATATAATAATAGTATCAGTAAAATTTGCTGAAAAATTTAATTTAGTTCACTGATAAACTGTAAAGTTTATATAGGGCGATCCAAATTGAACTTTGGAATTTCAATTGCACTCTGGGTTCTGGAACATTGCATTTGTACAGGTGGAATCGAAACATACGGCAAAGTCTATCACAGACCACCAGAAACGCCGTATATTTGTAAACTGGGTTTTAGAAAATATAGGATTTTTGCTAAAAAAACTTTATTGCGCGATAAACCTCATTTTGTTAATGGCTTTGCAAAATGACATAATCGTCGTATCTAGGGTAGTGTAAATTCACGTACTCTTCACGACAAAATAATGTAAGCACAAAAATCCACTGTCTGGTGTGCATTCTGGGATGGAGGAATCATTGGCCCGTACTTGAAGACCAATTTGGCAACTCTGTTACAGTCAATGGTTTGCTAAACAACGTTTTTTTAATAAAATCAACGATTTGAACTTGAATGACATGTGGTTTCAGCAAGATGGAGCCACATATCATGCACTTGATTTATTTTAAATAAAATTCTGGTCATGATACCTCCATAGAATGGCAACCGCGATATTGTTATGTAATCCCATTAGACTGTTTCCTCTGCAGATATTTGAAAAAAGGGTTTATGTCAACAAGCCTGCTGCGATTAATTATGAGGGCACCACTGTTATGCTGTGGTTTATGATTCAAGATATAGCTCTCATAAAAAGATACCTTCCTGCTGCTAACTTAAACTCAATGGCAAATTTCTTAACGTGTAATGTATTTAATATTTAACTACAAATATTCAAGAACTATTTGCAGGTTAGAACTAAAAATATAGAAAAATACAGCCTAATAAAGTTATGGTACGTAGAATATTAGTAACATATGCATTCGGTCCGTTTGCGAACAAGTAGCATTACAACTAAAAATTGTTCAGCTTTTGCACAGTTACCAATAACCATCAGTGAAGCGTTTAGTTTTTTATTAACTTTAAAATACCGTTACGGTATCCTATGCTAAAGCTTACTGTTGAAAATATAAACTAAGCCTATTATGAATTAATTGAAAACGAGAAAATTTTTTTGTCATTTATTTATCATCATTATAATAAAAATTATTTTCATAAAATCGAGCACAAACATTAACTATATATTGTATATTTATTTATAGTGGTTATTTCAATAATTTTAATGATAATAATTTTTTTAAATATATTTTCGCTTTTAGTGAAATGTTGAAATAATGCCAAATATGAGGTATGGAACGCAGTTACAAATTTTGGAAGAATCCAAATACGACAAAATTTACAGGATCTAACGGTTTAACAAAACTGTTGAGAATCTGATTGTATTCAAATATGTACCACTATTCCACATATTCATATTACAAAATTAAAAGTTTTGTAAATATTTAAATTTGTACAAAATAATTATTCTATTAACAGCGTATATCCAAATTTGGCCAATAAAAGTAAATACGGCTTTTTTGTGGCAATACGACCATGCAGATTTCCCTCCTGAAGACGCCGCTTTGTTTTGCTGACTGAAATTGTTTTATCGTGCCTCCGGTTTAACTACCCAGTCATATCTGAAGCAGTTAATCTTCTATTTTGCTTACTCATCATTTTGATGAACTGATCCTTTGCATCGGATGTTACTGGTGATCCCTAAGACTTCTTGTATCTCTGTAGCATTATAATGTAAGATTCACCGTCGAAGTACTGACAGCCTTCCTTGATGTAAAGTGAGAATGGCCGAATGAGTTTCTATGGGGAGAGATTTACCATGGGTCATTGAATGCGAAAATTCAAAACGAAACGTAAAAAAGAAATCCAAGTAAGTGGCATAAAATCTGATAATAAACTGGAGAGCTCGGGAATTGGAGCTCCGGACAGCGCACAGTTTTTTTTAATGTAAACAAACATCTAAAAGAAAAGATGGAAACAGAAAGCTTCGAAGTATCGAGTGACAGTTCAAAGTCGTAAAAGAATTATAACTTTTCTGTTCTATTGTTTTAGCCAACAAATGCTTCTAAAACAATCAAGCATTCAAAACAATTTTATTGTCTAAAAAGATAGTAAAGGATTAAACGAGGCAAAATGTATTACGAAAAGTATAGTTATTCACTGCATAACTGACTTTTATTACGGTGTCCATACTTCTATATTTCTAATATTATTTGGTTCTATTTGGTTTCAAAAGTCATTCAAAAGAACTATCAAATCACTCAAATGTGTAGGCCATTATAAATTCCGTAAATGGAAGCTGGGCTATGAAAATTAAACGTAAGATAAACGAGTTTCAAAGCATTTTTCTCAGCAATCTTAGAAGTGTATTGACAACTATATTGACTGCATTGAAGCAAATCTATTTAAACGTTAGAAAAGTGTCGTTCCAATGGACATCTCACTAGATTAACTAAATGTGCAAAGGCGTATTGACAAAAATTGAGCAAAAATGACAAACAGATTTTGCAGAAGCAAATGAGCACCTGACCAAAATAGAAATTTATCAATTTTTTTTAGAAATTAAATACGTTTTTCCAAAAATGACCCTATGGCTCCAAGTACCACACCCCGGAAAACTGTATTGACCTACAGGCTAAACTAGGTGAGGATAGCCAGATATGGTGAAACCTGACATAGGGCAGCAGCAATGTCAGTACTAGGTTAAAGTGGAAAAGAAAATCGTTGGTACAGTTTATCACTAGAAAATCGGAGGCGACTATCACGAACTGATAAACACGGCTCCGGTACTGCGACTTGCCAACACGTCTGGCCAGCGCGGTGAGTTAAGGCCGAAAACCCAACAAAATCCCTTCATGAATACACAAATAAACGAAAGGCCCTCAGTCCCCGGCAGATTGAAAGTAGCTCACCACGGCAGCGGTGAATCCTACCGACAACCAGAGGGTGCGAAGAATCACCGGATGAGGAAAGGCTGCCAAATGACGACGAAGTTGACTATAGCTACGTACAACGCACAGACACTCAGAACTGAAGAACGACTAGTAGAATTTGAAAATGAAATTAAAGATAAAAGATGGGACGTAATAGGACTAAGCGAGACAAGAAGAAAAGAAGAACAGTGTACAAAACTATCATCTGGAAATACATTATATCATACCAAAAGTATACTAGAATATAACACAAACACAGCGGGAGTTGGATTTATGATACACAAAAAGGTAGAACAAAACATAAAAGAAATAAGATCTATCTCAGCAAGAGTGGCATACCTAATACTTCAAATATCCAACAGATACAATCTTAAAATAATTCAGGTATACGCGCCCACATCGACACACGAAGATGAAGAAGTCGATCAGTTTTACGAAGAGATAAATGCCGCAATAACATTAAACAAAACACACCATTATATCATAATTGGAGATTTTAATGCCATAGTAGGAAAGAAAGAAGATAATGAGAAATCAGTAGGATACTTTGGAATAAGGCAGAGAAACCAAAGAGGCCAAACATTAGTTCAATACACAGAAAGACAAAACCTATATATTATGAATACCTTCTTCAAAAGAAGGAAGGAAGAAAGTGGACGTGGAGAGCCCTGAATGGAACTACAAAGAATGAGATCGACTTTATTATATCATCCCATAAACATCTAGTTACAGATGTGACGGTAATTAACAAATACCCAACAAGCAGTGATCACAGATTAGTAAGAGGAAATATAAGGATAAATGCACAAAAGGAACGAATAAAACTAATAAAGAAAAATAAACAAGAAATAGATAGAGAACTTCTTAAAGAAAAAACCAACGAATACAGGATAGAATTGAGAAAAAACCTCTGGTACACCAGAATTAGAAAACAAGACACAATAGAACAAATAAATAAAAAGATGACGAATGCAATATTACAAGCAGGAAAGAAAACAGCTAAACAACAAAAAACAAAAAATGTAAAAAAAATATCAGGAACGAAACAAAACAACTATTAGAAAAAAGACAAGAATTAGCAAGCCAAGGTACGGTAGAATACACGGAACTAAACAAAACTGCACGAAAGAAAATAAAAGAAGATATCAGAAGAAATATAGAGGTTTTAATAGAGAAAACAATTGAAGAAAACAAAATCTTAAAAGTGCTGAGAAGAAAAATAAACACAAATATCAACATCATTAGCCATCTGAAAAAAGAAGACGACACAATAACGTATGATAGAAAAGAAATCATTCATACAACAAAAAACTTTTATCAAAAGCTGTACAGCGCCAAGGTAGAAAAACCAGATAAAATAAAAAGACGACATATTCTTAACGTCGGATCGGAAGTAATACCGGAAATAGAAGCAGACGAAATAGAAAATGCAATTAGGGAAATGAAATTAAACAGAGCTCCGGGAGAAGACGGAATAATTCCGGAACTTATTAAATACGGAGGAGAACAATTAATAAAAAACCTAAACATACTACTAAATAAATGCTTGGAAGAACGGAAAATACCACAGAATTGGAACAACGCCGTAATTGTGTTGTTACATAAGAAAGGAGATAAGTTAGATCTAGGAAACTATAGGCCAATAAGTCTTTTATGTCAAGTATATAAGATGCTGACGAAAATAATAACAACAAGATTAACAAGCAAATTCGAACAGTATCAAAACACCGAACAAGCAGGTTTTAGAAAAGGGTACAATACTTTGGATCACATGCAATCACTCCGAAACATCATCGAGAAAACAACAGAATACAACAAGGACATATATCTAGCTTTTATAGATTATAATAAGGCATTTGACTCGATAGAAATATGGGCAATTATAAACTCATTACAAAACAGCAGAGTGGATTCCAGATACATAGAACTCATCGAAAATATATACAAGGAAGCAACAAGCACTGTGAAATTACACTCAGAAACAGAGAAAATAAAAATCCAAAGAGGAATAAGGCAAGGAGACTCTATATCGCCAAAGCTCTTCACACTGGCAATGGAGGACATATTCAAAAACCTTAATTGGGAGAACCATGGTGTCAATATAGAGGGACGAAAATGAAATACACTAAGATACGCAGACGATGTAGTGCTTATTGCAGAAAATCGATTGGAACTGCAGATGATGGAAGAACTGAACGAAAAATCAAAAGAAATAGGACTAACTATGAATATGACAAAAACAAAAATAATGAAGAGATCCTCTAACCAAGATGACGGTCCCATTACGCTAAATGGGGAAACTATAGAAGAAGTAGAACAATATATATACCCGAGACAAAACCTGCGAGTAGACAGGAAAATGCAAACGGCAGATGTAAATAGACGCATTAGACTCATATGGACAGCGTACGGAAGATTGAAACATGTATTAGAGAGTAAAGAAAAAAGATTTAAGATACACATGAAGATAAAACTATTAAACCAATGTGTAATACCGGTCTTGCTATACGGAGTTGAAACATGGGCAATGACAAAGAAGACCATGAGTAAGATGCAAACTACCCAACGACAGATGGAAAGAGCGATCCTCAACATAAAACTGATAGACAAAAAGCCGATAAAATGGATTAGAGAACGACCCAAAATGGAAGATGTCAAAAACAAAATAATACAAGCAAAGTGGAGATGGGCAGGACATATAGCGAGGATGGAGAAGAAGAAATGGACAAGAAAAACGACTGAATGGAAACCATGGGGAGAAAAACGAAACCCAGGAAGGCCCATACTAAGATGGTACGATGACATCAGGAAAGTGGCAGGAAGGGGATGGATGAACGTAGCACAGGATAGAAACAAATGGAGGGAAATGGAGGAGGCGTATGTTCACTTATGGACAATAAACGTTGGATAGAGAGAGACCCTAAATATTCAGAACAACAAGTTGATTATGTTCATTTTCAAAAGTTGGCATATTGGAACAGCTTATATAGAAGAACAGCGAATTATTACAGCTTAATGATATAATATAGCCTTTTCTTTAATTACTTTAAGGTAGTTTTACGACCGACTGCTAAAAAAACTATAATAGCGCGTATTATAAAAGTTAAGCTTGTAATTCAACTCCTCTACAAGCCTGACCAGGTTTTACGCTCCTACCAAGAATGTATCTCAAATAATATGTCTTTTCTACATCTCTATTACTTATCTATGCAATCCTTACGACAATATGTGTTTAGTATTCAGACTATATCTTGTGTTGCGGTATTATACCTGCAAATACGGAAGGCCAAAAGTTGAAATCTCGATTGTTGTTTTGGCATTAATGGAAGCAAAACTTTAATGCCACCGAAGTAGTTAAAGTAAACAGGACGGTCTAATAAATACGCGTCTATCACTACGTTGGTTTCAACGTTTTCAAAGTGACTTGAAAGATAAGAAACAGCAAACGACCTGTCGTGTAGAATATTGAGGCAGCATAGAAAGCAAAACCGGGGCAAGTACCCGCAAATTGTTGGCTACTTCATTGCCACTTTAAAGTCGTGGCTAAAGTCTGCAAAAGTTGTAAAATTGTCATCATAAATTAAAGGAAGATCACGTTTAGCGTCGATTTACTTTCTTTACCACACAACAGCCGTTTTTTAAAATACAGCGGTAAAAAATATATCTCATTAAATAATTCTGTCTTTAAAATAGTGGTTATATCAAGGACAGTCAAAATTTTAGATGGTTAGACCATAAATGTTGCACAATACATACTCAACGATTTAAACAATACGTTGTATTACTTAAAAATACAGAGTTTTAGTCGATTGTAAAAGAATGCTTGGGCCACCGCTGAGGCATAGTGGACACGAGGATTATTCCTCTGTCCACAATCTAGCGCGGATGAGTTCGAGTCTCGCTGGCGTGTATGTAATATCCTAGCGTCAAGTTAGTGTCAAATGCATGTTGGTAGGCACAATAAGTCCTCGAAACTGCAGTGTCGGTAAGTGTGCCCCAATAAAAAAAAGAATTCTTTTTCGGTAAAATAACGAACGCGAAAAAACAATTACCTTGCTACTCCGTCCACTAATATTTTGCATTTTGTATTATATATGCAAAAAACAATTTACTTCTGTAAAAGATATTGATCTGGCAATTCAAGATTTTTTTAATTCTCAAAAAAGGAATGATTCCGTCGGATGTCAAAGAATTAGGCGATTAATTATTATTGTGAAGGTTGTATTTTAAATTTATAATAAACACACTCAGTATTGTCTGTTCATAATAGTTTGCAATCATTATTTCTAGAAGGATATTTTACAGCTTTTTAGAAAATGCTAATGCTTATAAAAGTGAACTTACGACAGATACTATAAATAAATATAACAATCATCTTATTAATCTTATTACTATTTTAAACATTAAACGTTCTTAATATATATTTTTATATACAGTTTTCTTTAAAGAAATATCTGACTTTTAAAGGATTAAGTCAGTCATTACCTGACCTCATGTATATCTGAAAAACGTGATTTTGATTCACAGGACGAAAGAGAGGCAAAAAAATAATAACTGTGAATGTAACTTTAGATGTGCTTTATGGTAGCAAAATTGTACCCAATAAACTAAAGCAACCCACAATTAAAATAAACAGTATATTAAAAATTTATTTAAATTTCAAAGTTATATTTTAAGTATGGCGATATAAAGAAATAAATAGATTCGAGTTACAGAATTAAAAAAATTATATATTACCCTTTTATGAATCTAGGAATAAAAAGTTCATATAAACCAAAATTTTGATAAGCAATTCTTTAAGATCTTCTCTTCTTCTTCTTCCTTACGTTTTTTTTCCTTTATGGTTTCGTCGTCTTTAGTCTCCATCTTTTACCATCCGCCCAGCCCCCTTGATGGAGATCTTATGATTTTTAAAAATTTAAGAATAAACCATTGCCTCGGACATAGCCCAGGTCCTCGATAAGTTTTGGATCGAAAGTCTTAGGATGCTCCTAAACATTAAGCTACCCAACTACTCCCAAGCAAGTGTTATCTCCGTCTTTCAGGAAAGTGCATTCGCAGCAATTTTAAGAGCAAAATGCATACAGGCGAGAGTATCACATAGAAGTGTTCTAGGTCCACTAATCTTTAATGTCTACAAGTCAAAAGCTCCACAAATAACATCGTCATTTGCAACTTTTGCTGATGACACAGCCATTGTAGCTCAAAGTACAGACTTGACACAAGCAGTGCAACAGATTCAGCAAGGAACGAGTAAAGTCTGTAAATTAGTTGAAACATCCAAATCAACCCCTCCAAGTGTCAGTGCAATATCTTCACAGTGAGAAGAATGATCAACCCACCCACCGTTGAAATAAATGGAAAAGCTATTCCCTGGAATCCAAAAAATTCTGAAATTAAATACCTAGGGGCCTACTTGGATACTAGACTAAGGTGAAATTGTTACGTTAATAAGAATATATACTCGGAAATCCACGCCATTCTCATGTGTAATCCTTAGCATTCTAGGTCTCTCAACTATTGCACATCACAACCAAAACCAACGTTAGAAGTTACAGAGGTTTCAAAAGAAAATCTTACGAGTAACAGCCAACTACATAAGGAGCTGGCAGTATTGTACGTCCAAGACTATATTAAAGCAAATGCCAGAAAGTTCTACAGTAATATAAGTGATGAGCGCAATACCCACGTAAAATTCAAACAAAAACTAACACAAGATATAATAACATCTGACGAAGACAGTAACTAAACCAACATAATAATAAGAAGCGGGCGCTAATAATAGTCCCGAATGTTAATGCAATACAATGTTAGTTTAATTGTTAACCGATTGTTAAAAATGTATTGAGCTGACAACTGTTAATAAATTTAAAAAAAGAAGTGATTTAATGTATATTTAATAAAAATTCAGACATTTTAGTTGCCGACCTGAGCTACACGGAAATGATTTTTGTTGCAAAAAATTCATTTATGAAGATATGAACCTGAAATATTTTGCACAACCAAAAAATTTCTTCTTGAAGATGCCTTTTATAACAAAAACGGAGTGCCATATTTTTAATTTCTAATGCGACAAGAAATACTAAAACTCTAAATAATGAATTCAATTCTTATTGGTGGTTATTAATAAATAAGTATAACAAACGTGTAATAATTTGTACGCACAATTTTCTTAACTTTAAATTATAAATGGGCATCGCAACGTAGCTACAAACTTTCCCCTAACATAATTATACACCTACATCAAAGCGCCACGCTCTCTTTGATATTCGATACAATTTCTGGATGTGTATATTATTCGCCCTTGTTATTTACTTTGCTATCTAGATAAGTAACTGAAGTTGAATGTTAAAAGATTCTCAAATTCAAAATGAATAATTTATCTGCAAATGAAGGTAATTTAAAACGCCTCCTTGCTACCTCGTTAACAACTTTAGGCTGAAAAAGATTCCAGCATGTATATTCATGGAAACCGCTTCATTATATCACATCTTAGCACTTTGATGAGTTTTAACTAACGTAGTAAATACAAAGTAACGAAAACTAAGTAATGAAGTTACTTTTTTAATTATAGTAATTATGCTTCTATCACGTAGTTTCACATAAATAAAATGGCGAATTTCGTAGGTTAAAAGTAAAAGTCTGCAACTTTCAACCATAAACTATTTATTCTACACAATAATCATCGATAACTTGTTTGTTGCCAAAAATATAGTGCAACAATTCTATTCTGAAAATATCTGAATTTTTATTTTAGGGGAATCTTGGAAGTTCTATACGATAAGTTTTTTGACTAGTTAACATAATAATATTGATTTATTAACATAATAATTTTGAACCGCGTCTATTAATCGGAGAAGATGCTATTTCTCTAGCATATCATCCAAATCTCTGTAGTAGGATTCCGTAGTGATTATTTTACCAATTGGGTAGAAGGAATAGTAGATGATACCTTCAACGATACAATCAAAATAACCGTTTGTGTTGTTTGGGAAGCTCTTGGTGATCCAGCCATTGTCCATTTAATTTACCCTTAAAGTTCAACATACTTTTCGTCACAGATCTGCTTTAAGAATAGGCTACCTCTTATTTATATGGTGCAGAAGCTTGGATATTAAAGACATACGACAGAAACAAATTGAACTCATTCGAAATGTGGTGCTGGAGGAGGCTCCTGAGGCATCCGTGGACAAATCACAGAACAAATGTGTCTATTCTAGAAGGAACTAAACAACAGAGAGTTTGTCCGCGATAGTTAAATGTCGCATCCTAAAATATTTCGTTTGCATCACCAAGAAAAGGTAAGGACAACCTGGATAACCTGGAGGAGCTCGTTATACAGGGAAAGCTCAAAAACTGCAAGCACGAGGACGCGCTCTCAAGATATGGTCAGATCAAGTCAAAATTTTCACAGGAACCTCACTACAGACAAATAAACTAATAGCAACAGATAGAGAGAGCCTGTAATCTGCACATCTATTTGTGTTCTGTCAATTATATAATACCCATTAAAATGAAATGGATATCAAATTTTTTAATATAATGAAAATGACGAGTTATAATCACTGGATATCTCTAAAGGCTTCGTGAGGCTCCGAACAGTAGTCGATTGATTTTGCTCAACTGCTTTCATTTTTTAAATTCATTTATAATCTCAGTATCTGTTATGTAGTGACATTCAGTAAATCTTTTGTTATGACATGAAATATAAAGAAAGTTTTTATACAAATTTTTTTCTATATTAATGCTAAACAAGTTTTGGGGTTTAAAAAATACATCTAAACTATATTTCACCTCATAAGGAACGATTTGATAGATCTATTAGTTTAAATCTTTTGAGTATAGATTCTTAGCCATTAAACTTCAACAGGTATTCTATCAGTGTATTTGGGTAAACATTGAATCTATCATAGTACTGCATTTTGTTTACTGTTGTTAATGTCCTCGTATTACTTTATTCAGAGTGAACCAAAAGATGTTCAATTATAGTTTGAAGTACTTTTTATGTTATTTATACTTTGCTCTAATAGCAATTGTCTATAGCTAGAGTATGCCGTGTAACCATATAAGCCTAATAACTGGCATATATATAATGTCGTTTAATATATCAATTGAGCGGTTACCTTTTTTTTTGTCGTAACAGTCACATGAACTAATGTATGTAGATTCATTTATGAGAGTACACTACTTTTTAAACCATAGTTCGAAACTATCTAAATATGTCCGTAACAACCAGAGATCAGGTGCGGATTGGAATGTGATAAGAGTATTGCTGGATCGTCGAATGTAGCGACTGTAGTTCTTAGTGTGAATGGTAAATTGGCAGTATAGAATAAGTATAAGAACAGCTTTAAGAAACTTCCTTGAGCTACACCCACTTTGACTAGATTCATATGTGATGAAAAAGTGTATGTTGGCAAAGTAAAACTTTAGTATTTAGTAGTAATCTGAAAGTAACGTATTTTTCACTTTAAATAACAAGCTGTTATGTCAAACTTTATTGAAAAGTTGTGAGTGTGTGAATGCGTTTGTGTAGGTGTCCACATTCAAATTCTTCTTGTTTTTGTATTCAGACTTTAAAGGCGTTTATCTATTTCAATTACCTACAGAATAACTCTGCTGGTAGGATAGGAAATAAGAACAAATCCTTTTCGATAGAAGAAATTAATTGGGTGGCCTTTTTCTTTATGGTGGTTGACAAATGTCAAACCGTTACCATCTTCCTATTTGGCCAGAGAATGTTCATATATTCGGATTCATATGTTTGATTGGGATTCACTAAAGCAGTGATCCTTAGTTGAAAAAATAAAATCAGCAATTTTATTGTTGGTTGTAAAGACTGTACGTAATTTTTTCTGTTACTATTCGGTTTATTCTATGGTTAATGTCCTAATACAAATTAAGTATGAGCTTTGATGGCCGAAAAGGTCTTGAGATTTAAAGTAGATATTTTTGTTAATATATAGGATAAGAATTTGTCAGAACACCCATTTTGTAGGTGGATGGTTGTAATAATTTTACGTTCTATACATCGGTTTTTAATGTCAAAAAATCCAATGGACCAGTGACCACATATTTTACAAGTCAACAGATTTGAACAGGTTAATGGTCTGATTTAGCCCAAATAAGAATCCGGATCTTGTAGACATTTAAGTTACAAATAGAATTTTCGCATGACACTTCAAGTAATCCCAAGCTTTGATCTCTCATCAAACCACACACCGATAATCGCAACTATCAGTGTTTGCTATAAATAGGTACCTTACACCTAAACTACACAGCAAAAGAATAAATTGGAAAAAACATAAACATAACCTAGAATAAGCAATAGACTCAATATTAGTCTTAAAACATCAATGCAGATCGATAAAGCTTTCAGAGATCTAACTGAAATCGCGCGCGCTAACGCCGAGCACCTGCCAGACTGTCAACCTCAACCCATCGAGAGTGGCATCAACCAGAGATTCTTCAACCAGTCTCCCACCGAGCCCGAGAATCCCATCCAGTGCTTGGGTGCCAGCCATTTTCAACCATATTTAAAAGCTGGTGAAACTCGTCCTAAAAGGAACAACTACCCTGGGAGACATCTTCGCCGCCTTAATGCGGCATGGAGACGATTTCGTAATACTGCTGAAGTCACTTTATGAATAAGTAGCCTATTTAGCCTGCTCATATCCAACTTGTTTTCTGAAACGCGGACAAACTGAAAAACAAGAAGGGCCAGCTTTGGAATGGGCCTGCAGTTATGATTTGGAGGTAATACTGGCCCAGGAGACTCCATCTGAAAGGCGAGGATGTGATCGTACTTTCAAATTACCGTACGGATCGCCTACTAGTCAGGAAAGGCGAAACCGTAGTCTACGTCAAGTCCTCCCTAAAGCACTATCTAGTACCGATCCCGGCCACCGCCATCTGTTTGCAAACGAGTGATCATGGAGTTATACAGCTAGTTTTGCGTATAACTTCCCGTCGCATGAGCGCCTTCTCTTCCCCGAGGACCTGTAGACCATCTCCAAGGAGGACATCGCGACGACCTTGACAGGAGACTTAAATCCCAAGTATCCTCGTAGAACAGCCCGGCAGTACGCTGCATGAATTCATACAACCCCGCGACTTTGTGGTGAAGGGTTCCTCTGAATTCACAGTCCCGTTGGTCGCCCAGACGTCCTTGGCATCGCCATCCTCAAGGACATCTCTATGCACCAGACGATAAAATATCTCAGCGTCAGCGAGCTGCAAATTCAGACAGAGTTGATGGCGTCTCCTTTCGCTCCGCAGTTTCATGGGCGGCCTTCACCGTCCACCTGAAGAACATCTTGGGACCTAATCTCACACATGTCCAACACTTCCATTCAAGAATTCATTCGCTTCGCCACCAATCCCGTCCGCGCCGGAGATAGACGAGATACGTGAAAAACATCGGGCGCGGCGGTGCACGCAGCAATCATTGGACCCTGCAGACATGCAAGAGTTCCGCAGAATCGCTAAGAAAGTCGAGACCGCCGTCGCGGAGTACCGCAACGCCGCCTGGGAGAGTAAGCTGGGGGCACCCGACGTGGTCCATAACAACACATAGAGGATGGACAAAGTCTTACGAAACGTTTCCCGACAACGTCTATTCATTGAAAACTAGGCGTCGCTTATACAGTGTCAACTGGAGAGTCAGTTTGGCTTCCGTTCCAGCCACTCCGTTACCCTCCAGGTTCTTCTTCGGATGGTGGAAGACATCACTTAAGGGAACACCAAGAAGTCTTCGATGTGCCCAATACCTTCGAGAAGGCTAGTGTATGAGATGGCCTCAACTTCAATACCGCTACCAACGGTTCAACTTGTCTGCTCCTTCCTTTCCGGAAGAAAATTTCGCATCAAGTTCGGTGGCGTAAGGTCAGCGGAGAGGTGACTTCAGCCGGCGACCCTCAAAGCTCCGTGCCTCCGTACGTAGACCATACGGCGTTGTTGAAAACATCGTTCGTCACTAGAAAAGTCCAAGACAGACTGGACTCCTGGAAAGATTGTGCGACTGGTTGAGAATAGTCATCAACACAAAGAAGAGTTCGGCGGTTCTATTTTTCACCAGAAAACCGCTTCACCAACGAATCTCAGGATCTTTTAAAGAGATAGACCCTGGAAGGAAGAAACATCCTGCTTCGGGGTAATTCCTGGAGACCACATATCAATAAGGCGGTCTCAAGAGCAAAGTCAGCAATATCAGCACTCGGTTTCATTTTCATGATGTATGCAGCTCCAGTTAGCGACTGGGCCTCAAAAATACACGTCAATGAACTCCAAGTAATCCAGAATCGAACCTTAAGATCTGTTTTAAGTGGCCCATCATTTGTGAGAAAGTACGATCGAGGTGCCAACATTCCCACGATCCAGAAGTTTATTTCCCAGTCAGCGCAAGACCTAACCTTTCATCATCCAAGACCACGAATACTCCAAACGCTGATCCCTCCGTAAGACGACACAGAGATGGGCTTTAAGACCATCCACGCCAAGTTATATTTAGAGGACTAAGGTTAAGGGCTAAATCCAGAAACCTTTGATTTTGCTTGTGAAGTCAAAGTCAACATCAGTAATAATCAGTCGAGTATCGGAAAGCAAAGTGAACAGTTCTAGTGCAAGATAAATTAATCTTGTATATTTAAGTGTTCAATTCGAAACGTTAAGAACACATTACATTGTGAGCTATATTAATAAAGCTCCTCTTCGTTTAGATCTGCAGAGACTGCAAAATCCTAAAATAATAAAGACATATCCTATCGCCAAAGCCATATATAAAACCCCGATCGTTTAAGTGGATTTAATTGCTTTCAAGACTCATCTCGACTACTAATTCGAGCAGTAATTTCAGCACTTGCAAATTCGTCTACATAATGTCACAAGAAACAGACAATATAATGAAAGTTGGAACTCGGCCGACTGCAAAGTTTTAAACAAATGATACCATTAGTGGGCTCGTACATTTAAGCCGAATACGTGGATTGCGCCCTAAATCACCAAACTTATAATCTGTTACTGACAACCCTTTGGCGGGCCATCGGTTTCACGCAGCATTCCAGTCGATTCGAGACAAATGGGAAAAATATCGGCCTGTCTTAGAGTTAATTGAAACGCATACGCGTGACTTCGCGATTAATTCTCATCTGCTTGGCAAAACAGAAATAAGACGCAAGAGGCAGAAAATTAAAAAAGTAAGGCGCAGAATTTTGTTAAAAGATAGTTACTGTTTATGTCTAGTCGTTGGTAGTGGTCTTTTTTTACAGGAAAAATTAAAAGCTTTGTAGCAGCTAAATCAGTAGGCTACGTTACAATTACAATCCAGGCGGGCACAATAAAGGCGCGAACAGGATGAAAGACACGGTTTCAGGAAAAGAACAGCGGTTCAACAGTAAGACAAAAAATGCAATAAACCCGATGTTGACGGTTGACGCGAGTGAAACGACATGCTCAAATATTTAAGCGCGAATTTCCTTTATTGGGTTTATTTTCAGCCAGTTAACCAAATTAGCGTTGCATGTAGGTATTTTCGCTTTTGCAAATTCCTCTACCGAGAATGTAGCTAAATGCAATTGATTCATTTTGTTTAATCCTTTTTTGCGTGATGTTCTACTCTGTAACTATTTTCAGTCAACAGAGTTACTCTAAAAGAAGCATCGGGTTTTAAAAAGATGTATTTCATAAAGTATTACGCATACACACATGAAAAAGGAGGAAAAGTCAAAGTTGCAAAATACTGACGGTGTAATGTACATTTGAGATATGGAACATGGAAAATTCTTAGTTTTTTTTTTGAAATTTGCAAAAAAGTGGATAAATCCTTGATAAATTGCAGTTATGACTGTTTTCGCAAATAACAAAGAATTCTAAAAACTTCCAACAAGATGGGGCTCCAACTCATTAGTATGGTAAAGTGAGTGATTATCAAAATCTGTTACCGTTGGATTGGGCGATGTACCACAAAGGATTTGGTGTGGTACATTAAAGGCCTGGTTCACATGCCCCCAATGCCAGTAACGTTAGATGAACTTCGAAACCGCATTAAGAGTGTGAGATTCAAAAATTTCAATTTGTTCGAAATTTGTGGAACCTAAAATTATAAGAAATGTATTTAATCAAAAATCTGCCAACTAAAATGTGAAACAAGTTAACCCCAGTGCATAATATGAAATGAAATAAAAAACAAATTTAATCTAATAGAAACACAGGTGTATCAGTTACGTTTAATGATGTTGCCATCGCATTAATAAAAGTAAGCTCTCCAAAAGCACTCTCGCAAATGAAATATTTTAGCTGCATAACTCTAAAAACAAATAACACCATTTTTATTTCTGTTTTGTTATTATTAACTTAAATAGATAATTTAATTCTAGTGAAAATAGGATACAGCCACGTAATGACAATTATATTGAAAGACATCAAAAAAATTGCAAATCAAAGATTTGACACAAAATAAATTGTATTGGTTTCGAACGAAATACAATGTCAAGTACAAGAAGACGAACATTCATTTTCCAATAAAAAACAAAACACGCTACATTTGAGATTTTTTGCAGAACAGAATTTATCTAACGATGTTTTCCTTCATCCTTCCCATCGTGCATTTTTCACAGTTAAATGAGTATTACAAATGTTACGTTTGAATTGGATATAATGCCATTGACATGTTCATCAATATCAATATAATGCCATTTTTCCAGTGAAGTATAAACTCTATAGAAAACCTTATATATCCAAAATAATTTTTAATAAACATACAAGATTATGAAAAACTCGGATAGCAAAATTAGAAATAATCACACGGTCCTTTATTTCTTCCTTGAAATACCAAAAACTTAGTTAATTAGGTGGGCCAAAATGATTATAAATTAGAAGAAAGTTTCCTTCCGATCACAAAAATAGTACATTCGTTTAAAAAAAACATTAAAAATATATAGCTTGTGCTTACTACAAAGTTTTATTGAAAATTGTCCATTGGCAGCAATTAGCTTTGTAACTATACTGTAACTATACAGAAATGTATTATAAATCTACTTTTGCAAAATCATAGATAAATAAAGGTAATAATAAGGATGATAATAGTAATAATAATAAACAAGCATTTGGGGAGTTGTAATCTTACTATCCTATGGTGGGATAATGGACTATTTAGAGTATAAATCCTCCCATTTCTGTACTACCAAGAAACAGATAGTGGTACAAGACTGTTAAAATATGCTTCTAGTATTACCAATTTTAGAATAAAATAAAAAATATATGGTTTTAAGATGAGAGGGACAACAGTTGCGACAACAAACAGCTCACCCAAAATAATGAGGAAATATCTACGAATAATACAAAGACCCACCACACAATTTGCAGGAATAATTAGTAATTAACAAGTCGAGACTACAACAAATATAAATAAAACTGTTATACAAGACAAATAAAAACCATTATATCAATATATAACTGCCCTACATTAGATTTTTGCAACAATATCCACAATTCTTGGAAATTGTGGTAAACAGATACTCATAGATCAAAAACCTGTAACAATTAAGAACAAAACATAACATACAACGAATAAAAAATAAAATAACAGAAAAACCACAGTACAACCAACAAAGTAAGACATTACCAGCAAATATATGTACAACATTCGTACCTATCGTACTACAACAACCTAATATGTCATCTTAACACACAACCTAATCTCTAAACTCAGAAATGACTTCGATCGTCATAACCGAAAAAAATAAAAAGTCATAAAAATAAATAAATAAAAACTATGGAAAAACCAACATTTTAAAAAAATAATGACCATAATGAAAAAAAAAATAGCAGACAATATTAACTAAGATAGAAGTACATGTAATAATTTAAATTTTTGCAACAACAATAAAAAAACAGAAATATATAGAGCCATACGTCAAAGGTAATAAATCTAAAAATATAATAGAACATAACACACAAACTAACCAAACAGTACTAGAAGTTTTGGATACATATTAACAAAGGCTAACAGTATACCGAACAAGACTTAAAAGGTATATAGAATCCAACAGTAGAAAAGCAACATATCTACTTTTTACAATAGCTAAAAGATTTTTATAGAAACATATATATATATATATATATATATATATATATATATATATATATATATATATATATATATAAATAAAAGCACCAAGTAAAGAAAAAAATATAAAGTTCTGGAAAAATTTATGATAATAATTAATAATTCAAAAAGAATAGATACAAAATAACTTTATAGTAGTAACAAAAAAAAACCATTCAAAATTGGAAGTCTCCCAGATCAGATCATATACACAATTTCTAGTATAGGTACTCAATATCTACTCGCAAAATCCTAGTAAAATAAATTAATTTAATTATAGAAAACCCATAAAAAATTCCAAAATTCCTAACAGAAATATAAAACCCAAAAATAAAAATATGCAGGTTAATTATTAACATTTAACAACGCATAGACCCGTTATGAACAAATTCATTGTAATACACCTGCTATCTAGATGACAAAAAAGCATTTAATTCAGTTCTGTACAACTGATTGGAAAAAAGTACAAAAAATACATCCAATTATACAATATTTTAACAAACATGTGAAAACATAGAGGGTAAATGCACACGCACACGCACACGCACGCACGCACGCGCGCGCGCACACACACTCACACAGACACACAGACAGACAAAATGACATAGGAAAATAACAATATCGACCTAATTATCGTATGTAGACGATATCAAATTATATACGGCACCACCGAGAAGGAATCCCATCAGACATTAGTATTGAATGTAGAATCAGTATCTGTAAATAGGACATTTCGAAAAAGAAAATAAATAATAAAACACTAAAAAAATGGAGAAAAGAATTCAATTCAGACACACTAAATAATAAAACAATAAATACCGTAGGTAAAGACGAAATATGCAAATATCTCAAATTTTAGAAAAACATGTAAGTAGATCAAAGGATAATCAGAAATTACCTGAAAAACTAACGCAAACAATGTTTATTACTCAAATTGCAGCAGTTGCTGAGTTTTTTTACTAAAATTTTGGGTTTGTAGTCGTGTTAAAGAGAAAATCGAATCAATGGTACAAAAAACAAGAGAAGAAACTAACAAAATATTGCTATTAATGGCCAAGCCTTTTTAGGATTAAAAGATAAACTTGACTTTCCTAACCAAGGCTTCTTTTCCCTTTTGTCGTAGCAGTTATATTTTGTTTTCATATCTTCTTCTATCTACAATCTGTCAAATAAAAGCATGGCGGTGATTATCGGCAATACGTCAATCGTAGCTTTGTAAATGTAGAGAGAACCTTTGTCGTAAAGGTTTTATCAAAGAAATCAGCTGTTCATTTGATTATGGAAAATTAAACAAAATGCGTGTCGCTTACGCTTGGCCCTATGAGGCTGTATTTTTATACCCATACCCCAAGGGTCCGAAAATGACTCATACGGCCGCCGTGAAATACACGAAAAGATTCCAAGTGGGTGAACTGGTATTTGGTAGTACATAATGTCGATGACTTTCCGAATCGTGGGTTATCTGGCAAAGTATCGAAGAAAGTCGAGAAAACAATTCTCACTCTGTTTTCGAAAAATTCTAACTTGCCTCTCCGTTAAGGTGCCGAAATTACGCAAAAGGTGAAGAAGTATCATACGATACTATTCGTGTGCATTTGCGAGCTAATGACGTACATTATTAAAGCACTTTGCAAAAACCTTTGTTGGGTGAAAAACACGTCGCGAAACGTCCCGCGTGGGCGCAAAGAGAACTCGAACGGTGACTGGGGTAACGTAATCTTCTCTGACGAAGTACCCTTTTGAGCATTTCCAATCATGAAATGCTTCTGAACGACATCGAGAGGTAGATTTCTCCACCCAGTCAAGCTCCATGTATGAGGGTGTATTTCACAAAAGGGTTTGGACAATATACTTATTCACCGACAACTTGAACGCTGAAAAGATGAACCAAATTTACTGTAAAGCTTTATTACCCACTGCAAAACTCTGGTTTGGAAAAAAGGACCGTGAATGGAGCCTTCAGGACGACAACGATTCGAATCATCGTATTAAAGCTTGTAAGTCGTGGAAAGAACGAAACGGCGTCGTCACTTTGGATTAGCTGGCTCAGTCGTCCGATGCCAATCCCATCGAGAATGTTTGGGCTTATATTAAGACGAAACTACGCAGAATCGGACCCTGCAATTTGAATCAGCTCTAGGGACAAATTTCGAAAAATTTGGTGATCCCTTCCGGTCGAATACGCCGACAATTTTGTAGGATGCCTCGGAGATGCCAGCCAATAATTGTTGCTGGTGGAGACTGGATGCGCTACTGTGAATCAAATTTGTACAATTAATGTAATTTTTTTAATAAATATCGTGTTTTTTCAAAACAGCCGCCACGCTTTTATACGACAGATTGTATATCAGTGTCTGTCCTGTTGGGTAGCTTGGTAAACAAATACTCGATAAGTTGTTTTATCTGATCGCACTATTATTTTAGTGCTCAGTTTCTCAATATTTTCTGTTTTTCCTTTAAAAAGTTTTTCCAAATTGTTATTCCCTCTTCTTCAAATATTCTCAAAGAATTTTAATACACACTAGTAAAAAAAAAATTAAATTTTGACTTATAACAGATCAACCATGACCTATATCAAAAATCAAAAACCTTTATGCGATGTTTGGTAACAAACCGATTCGAATGAAATCGGCCAATAACTGAAGAAGGAGTTGCAATGTTAGTTACATACACAAAAACTTTATAAAAAACAAAAGTCGTTTCTTTATACATCCAGTTCGTATAGAGCTCCAGATTTTGACACCACAAGAACACATTTCCTGCCATATCAGGTACTTCTTTGGACATATGAGTTTTATTTTTCTCTTAAACTTCTCTTGTTACTTGTAGTTGTTCAAAGCTCTTAACTCTTATCATCACGTATCATACATTCATAGCTTGAGCTTGCGAGAACAGATGTTGCTCCTCACAATTACTTTTTTACTGCGGTTAAAGGCTTCACACCCGAACAGAAATTTTGGGATTTGTTTTTAAATCCCTTAATCACCATATCATGTTTTTCGACACGAGTTGTGCCCCTGTTTCGTATCTTTCTGTAAACCTTCTTAAAATATTTGACACCATTGATTTAATAATCTTTGTTCTTGGTGTATTCAGACAAAATATTTTTTTAATATCTTGATCAGATACTAATGTCGTTTTGTTGTGTCAGAATCTAAATAACAAAATAATATACATACTTCTGTCTAGCGGCTGTCTACTCTATCCAAGACTTGAGAACTGTTTCCAACATGTTAATAAAGCTGTCGGTGGTCACCTTAAGACCTTACTCAAAGAAGTGCAGCATCACGACATCCCCTTCGCTGCTCATAAGCTTCAGCATCATCACAGAAGCAGTAAACTTTTTATACACTTCAGAGTCTGGGCGGATCAAACGATTATTTTGGCGATTCATCTTCCTGTCCTGGATGAAGTGCCTGTCGTGCTTGATATCGTTCAGTAGTGCTTGAGACTTTCATTTCCTATACATCTTATTTTCTCAGTCAATAGTTGGCGGTTCCTTAAAATGAAAATCTTGTAGTGCACGTCAAGGTGCACTGTTACACTGACTGTCGACTTCAGTACGCCTTTTTTTTTAGGTCAGCTGCGTCGCCCAGGATCTAGATCGATCCTCCTTTTCAATTTGCGGACGAATTCATTACTTCTCTTGTGATCGGATAGCTTGCCTCGTCGGCACTTGCCCCTGTTTGTTAAGATTCCCTGTACTTAAACTGGAGTCTTTTTGTATACGAACGACGCAATAATTTCTGTCGGAGATTTTCTGACGGAAAGGATTCAAGTATAGCAATTCCACGGTTGTATTCTCAGTTCGTTTTGTCAACTATCATAGGTTCTCCACCAGTTACTCACATTTTTGACAGATCTTATACAAAATCCATTGGATTTTCCCCGTAGTTTTGATAGCTGCTTGTGTTATTTTCCCCATACCTTTGACTATCAGTTTTCAGTTTTCTTTATTTGTAATCTCTTCCTTCAATAATTGTCGTTGAGTTTCCCCAGAATTTATATTCATTTTAAGATCTTTTGAAATAATTCGTGGTACCAAACTTCCAGTATCTCTTGTACAGCTCTTAGGTTTTCCGCAGATTTATTCTGAGTTGCTGACGTTTTTTTAATTATATATATATATATATATATATATATATATATATATATATATATATATATATATATATATATATATATATATGATTGTGGAGGAATCTATTAAATAAATAAGCAGCACTAACTGAAGTTATGTTGATTACTGTCCAGAATGGTTATTATAAAGTATTCTGCTTTTCAATAAATTTTCTTTAAGAAAATCCGGATAATCTAATATTTTTTTATAATATCTATTGCAAAACTTGATTGTCAAATTTTAGGAAGGACAGATGTTTGCAAAGCAGATTCTATGGCGATAATTAACCCGGCATTGACTTTAAATGCGGTTTCGCACAACTATTACCTTAATTAACTTCATTACAGATGTCACGAACTGTCTATTCACCGAGAACAACTAAAGGCTGTTAGCCGGCAATTTGCAGAAAACGTCGGAGAGCTGTCACAGCGAGCGCGTCCATATTCGCGCAAAATATGCATATAAATGTATCCTCCTCTAGCCATCAACCTCGCCTTTGCCTCCCAACCGCCGCTTCTTCCTGTATAGTGCCTTCTAATACGAGAACTGCTCCTGTCGGGAGCAGAGTGTATTTCGAATTTAAAACTGGAATGCCTTTTAAAGCGCCCGTAATTTTGCGGCTGACTGAATTCACTTCGCACTTAAGATGAGGATATGAGCGAGTGGGAAGCACGGCCGCAGTTTTTTGGAGCACTTTGCAGAATGTAGCAATGAATATTAACCATCGCGCTTCTGTTTGGCGACAACTTTAATGTAAGTTGGAATTATTATAAAAAAAATTAGAAATATCACTCTTTTGCTAATGTATTTTGCAAGTATATCTGTATAATTAAGAAATTAATTTTGAATTATAAAAGCTTGGTTACTCACTATAATCTCAATAAGTTTAGGTTATTCCTTTCTTTATTTCCCTTTATCCAATGTTAGAAGCTTAGACCTGGCCAACTCCTCGCATTCTCTTCCTTTTTGCTTCAAATCTTCTAGACACAATCTGTCCAAAATTTCATTGGGGCTCCCGATACTTACAGACTTAACCCTTAATAGATAACGATTAAGTTGAAAAAGATTTGCTGTTAGCTTTGACAAAGATATTTTTTATGGGCAGTTTTGCTCATACTTCTTTCGCTTTCTTTCTTTCTGTCGCTCTCTCCCGATTTCGCTTTCTTTCCCCTCTTGCTCTTACACGCTCACCTTCTTGTTTTTGGACTTTCCCCCTATGGCTCTCTGTACCCTCTAACTCTGTTGCTGCCTCTCTTCGTTGGGTATAGTATAACTGTTGTAATAAATCAGTATCCTTTCTACAGTGTGCCATAGTTTCCAACCACAATATTGTAGAGTGCATAATTAAGCTTCGTGATATCGAATTGGTATTGTCTAATAGGCCTTTCATTCACTTTTACGTCATAAATTTGTATTTGAAGGTTATGCCATACACTAGTACGTCTAGAATCACAACATCGTTTTCTCTAAAGTTGTTATTGTTATTAGTGTTTGTTGAGACGCAGAATGCTTATCGAAACTTGTCCTTACATGTAAATTTAGCCTTATCTTCAATAAAAATTTATAGCGACCCCAAGACAATTGTCTCACTTTGTCTTATCCTTTTGAGATACTGACTTCATGCGAATCTTTGGTCGAAAATGACTTCCAGATGTTTTCTTTCCTTGAAGAATTGAAACGACACTTCATGGTAGACTCAATTCGCTCATTGTCATTTTTTGAAGAACTAATAACAGCCACCATTTTTTACAATAATTGTAATAGAACTTACAGGCCCAGCCCAAAATTCAGTGGTTTAAAAAATGTTTGTTTTTTAATATCATTTTATTTTTATGAAAACAAATTGTTCAGGATTACTAGTAAACATTTTAATGTTAGTAAAAATTATAATTTCGAAATCTACGTTGTTTTATACCTCAGTTTCTACTACTTCAAGTCTACTTTATGATACAGCGAGACTAAATATAAATTGGAGTCGCAAACTGACAAAAAGCACAACTGCCGTGGTGATTATCTTTTCAGCTAGTTATTATCATTGGCGATTCAGTTTCAAATCATTGAGTGATCGCGCCACCCTTTCCAGCAGATAAAGTTAAAACTTCAAGTGTTCTTTATCGTAATATTCTGTCTAGCTCCTTACGTTGCCAAAGATCTGAAATAGTCATCGCTTGTCAGCTGCTACTAATTTTTTTATTTATAAAGAATTCTATCAATCTCGAAGATAAAAATGAAAGTGAAACAAATTATTCTTAAATTTGACGAAAGCGGTGTTTGATGTAAGTGAATGACATATTGTTCAATGCAGCCTGGCGTATTATCACAGAAGTTATTCCATAATTACCCTGCCATCAAAGAGGCTTTTTACATATTGAGGCATAATTGTCATGGGTATAGTTATGTGAACTCTCTAATCTACATTAAAATTTATATTATTTCGTCAGCGTGTCTAGTTTTGAAAATTCACGATATTTTTGCAATTTTCCACTTTACGCTCTCACCTCAATAAATTTAATAGTTTAACTAGCATTATGGGAAGGCCAATTTTATTCTGGGTGGCTGATCGATGACGCGGGTTACCGCAAGAACCGTGAATTATAACAGCTGTTTCAAATTCAGTTCTGCAACTGAGGATTTATACAACCCAGTTCACATCTTGTCGAGAGAGCTAACGAAGTACAGCGAATGCCGCTTATGTGCCGGGAAAGATTTACAATTTTATCGCTTCTTGTTGCATCTTTCACAAAACCCGTGCGAGCTTAAAGTTTAAGTGGATATTGGGTCACACGTACTCAATTCGCTTGTGCACCTGTAAGACAATTATGGGAGAAATGTAAATGGGAAATATTTCACTGTCTGAATATACAATCATTCAAGTTTAATATTGAGTGGTGCGAAAGTCGTTTCGCTTTTTGAGTTTAAATAATTTGTTTACAACATAAAACAAGTTATACATCACATTAAAGAGCTTAACTTGTACGCTAATTTCTGTTATACTAAATTTAATTTCTTAAAATTTGAATTTAAAATAGTAGGAAACATGCTCAATTGAATGCTTACATTTTGGCTGTTCTTCGGTGTTAATTTAAATTAAGGCGAAATGCTGCTGATTAAAGGACAATATGCAATTAGGGCGTATGCCCAAAAATTGGTTTAAATTTTTTTTTTATTGGTAACACCAGTCTGCAAATCCAGGCTCGAGCTGGACGGGCTTCCGTAGTAAGTTGAGAAGCTTCACTTCAAATTTCCGAAACATCACAAACTATAAGTACACCAAAATTGTTAAAGCAGCTTTAACCATCATGATAAATATTTGCGTAATCTAGGCAAAGTGAACAGACGATGCAAATAAATGTTTTATGCTTTAACACAAAAGCAAACAATACAGAATTTGTAATAAATAATGGTAAAACTATAGAGTAATGAAAGGTCGAACTCAAAAACCTGCAGCAAAACGATTATTCCAGACCACATACAGCACAAAAAACTCAAAAAAAATTGGAGCGACTCGATGAGCTCGCCTATAATACTGATTTGGCACCACCAGATTAGCATCTGTTCTAAAAAAAGGTTTACTTCTTGGGTAGATTAAATTTCAGAAAGTAGAGGAAGTGTCGTCAGTTCTTTGCTTCCGCCCCACAAGAGTGGTAAAACTAAAAGAGGCGTAGGAAACTTGGCTTGTAGATGGATAGATTCTATCAACAACAAAAATACATTATAAAACGAAAAATTAAATTTATTTACAAAAAACAATCCAAGTAAATAGTACTGAGAATCAGGAGTCACAAACTTCTTGAGTCGGGACCTGAACCTGGTGCAGGCCGAAACAGCTTATGCCTAACCTCCATAATGGAGGCTGATGCTGTGATCCCTCACATCAATTTTCGCCTCGATCACCCCTCATGCGTAGCAGTAAAGCGGATTGCAGTTGGGTTTGAAGGGTGGCGACAAATTGAAAAACTAATGATCTCACAATTGTTCTATAGCTATGCCTGTGTCTTCTTTGCCTTGTGGACTGAAGCAAAGTCCTGCTCAAATACGTACTCCCCAAAGCCCACCTCATCTATCCAGGGCTTAAAAAACGTGTCCAGCACGTTGATATAGCTATTGACGGTTACCTTCACGCCTTCCTCAAAAAAGTGGGACATCCCAACATCTCTTTTGTTGTTTACAAACTCCAACACCATCATGAAGGCAGAAAACTTTGTATGCATAACGGTAGGCCCATAGATGCACCTTATCAAATCCGACGGTCATTACTCGCCCGAAACTAATCCCAGGAAGAGCACTGGCGTGCTTGATATTGTACAGCAATGCTTAGACCTTTAACTTTCTCTCCATTTTGTTTTTCTCAGTCAAAAGTTGGCGGTTCCTCAAAACGAAAGACTTGCAGTACACTGCTAGACTGATTGTCGACCTCGCCACGCTTTTGCCACATACTCCGCTCAGGATCTTGATTGATCTTCTATTTCAATTCACAGACGAATTCATCACTTTTCTTGCAATTAAATTTCCTGTACTGGCTACGTCGTAGACTTTGATCCTTTTTAGCTAACCCACTCAGTAATTTCTATTGGCGATTTTCCAATGTTAAGAGTATAATAGCTCTACGGTCATATTATCAGCTCAAGATTGCGCATGCGCCTAAGGCGGCCTTTCGGCTTTCCCACAATGGAACATAAAACAATTTTGGAGTTTCCTTGACGACCCTGTACATAAAATAATCTTATATAGCTAGAAGCTGGTTAATAACGATCCCTCTTTGGGTAATTACGTTAATATACGAATTCATTTTAAAGTAACAATTCTTAACATTTGCTGCACCTGAAAATCCATACTGCAAGTTGAAAACATATATAACATTAATAAATAAGACATTATTTCTTAAGGGTAGTTAATAAATCACTTTAATCATCAATTTTACTGATTGAAAAGCCCAAAAATTCATCATCGGTTTATTAACTTACGCAATGTGTAAAAAGAACGTGAAAAATTTATGTATGTGGTCTGTACTTGAGATGAAGAGAATAAACACCCATAACGTACCAAGAATTTGGTTTTATCACTAATTCAAAAGTAATGTTAATCGATATATAACTAAGAAAATAGCCGATAAACTACAATAATTAAAATCATTTTTTTATTTCTTTTCAGTTTACACATTTTATGACGTAATATTTATCGTTGAGCTTCTATGTAAGTACAATTATAAGACAAATTATTTGCTTCCAATAGATCTTCTAATATAGAACGATATCCGTTTGTTAATAATTTACACAAAGTAATTATGCGGAGCTTAAAACGGTCTTATTTGTAATTAATTTTCTGACAAATCTATTAATAAATATTAAACAGTAAGCTAAAGGGTGAACTCGGCAAAATTGGAGAACCGATGATGAGGCAAACATAAAATATTTGGAAATATATTTATTAGACTTATATAGTCTTGAAACATATTACTATGCCTTAAACTACAGAACAGTTCTTCGTGAAAGAACATTGCGGTGTCCCGATGCGCGAACCTTACGACGTACTGGTGCACAAACTGCATTTGAATTTTCCGTAATGCCTAGAACCACTTGGATTGAAACTGTTCGATAGTTTGAGCCTGTTGTCTTCAGTATTTCCTACTCAGTGATCCCATATTGCCCAACGAGCCTGAGTTCTGGACTGTTTGGTGAATTCATTTCTTTTGGTACATCATTCACACCATTAACAACATACCACTTTTCGCTGCCTTAGACTAGTGGTACATCGCAAGATCTAGCCAGAAAAAAAAGCAGATTAACATGGTGCTGTCGCAGGAACGGCAAAAAATGCTGTTTCGTACACTCTTTTCGATAGATTTTCGTGTTGATAGACCCAGTGGTGATGAAAGTACCGTTCTTCAAACCGCAATTGAATATGGCTTGCTAAACAAAAAAATTGTTCGGTAATTTTGCTTTCCGCTTTCTTTTATAGTACTCTGGAACGCCTTTCCGCCTACGAGTAGTATAATAATCTTGCCCAGCAATATAATTGAAATTAGCGAAGCAATATGACCACCATGCACTGATATCGTGTCAATAGAATTTGGGAACGGGAGTGTGCTGTTTGATTCTGTTTTGCATTCCGATCAGGGGCTGTTAAAGCCCTAAAACTTTTCAGACCGACTCTTTACATTTTGCACAAACGACTGCGATATTTTGATTTCCTTAATCACCTCTTTCGAAAAAATCTTGTCTTTAAAAATCTGCAACACTCTCAGTTCCTTCTTCTGATATGTCATTCCATGTTTCTACCGTAAGTCATTCCCTAGACTGTTTTAGCACACGAGCGACAGTAGAATTAGGAACGTTTGCTTTTCGAGCAAGTTGACGAGTATTCAAGTTGGGATTGTGGACGTGATCGTGCAAAATTAATTTGTGCTTTTTCACTTCACTCAACATCGTAGCAACTGACTCATCTAGATAAGATTGCAATTATCTAGTGATATTTTGAACTGACTGCATAGTCTATTTAAATAAACAGGTCATAAACTGTTGTACTTACAGTTTTATTTAGTTTTCGGTGCTCCTATTTTACTGTGTTCATTCTTTATATAGGAAACTCATTTAGAATAATTTGATATGGACTATGTGGAAAAATGCCCATTGAAAAAGTAAATTAAATTGTATTTCCTGTGTTATATAAATTTTTAAGATGAAATTTTGGATAATAAGTTTGAAGTCATGCGCGTAACTATATCCAACGCTTAATGAAAAAGCTCAATACCTAATCCCATTTCGTAATTCACATTCGAAGTAGATCTTTTAGTAGGACTGTACCCCTCTAATTGATAACGGAAACATTAGACGAACAAACTTTTCGTGGTCACGAAGCTTTCTCGTTAGAAAGCGGAAGACTACCCCAGAGAAATCCCTATTTGCGTTTAGAAAATTACGAAAGAGCCAGCCGTTGTTCGCTTCGTTTCTTGCTGCACTAAGTATGTTCGACTAATTATTATTCAGACCTGGCGAAAACCGAAACTCTTTACAAAATGTTTGTCTGTTTAGAATAGCCCGGCGCCTAGCGAAAGCTTGTTAATTCCAAACAAGGGCAAAGTGTGGAGAGTTACACACTCTTGCCTGTATTTTAGGGTTTGTGAGCACGGGGCGGTTAATTCATTAAAGAGATACTATCTTGAATAAATTGTTGTCTGCCCGGCGACCTTCACGTGGCAACCTTTGCCATAGTTTCATTTCATTTTATCGCCTTCCGCTTCACTTTGATCAGCGTTTTCGGCCTCGCTCGTTTTAATTATGCTAATGGAAATTATTAGGTCTATCGGGATCTTGATTTTGAGTGGGTATTCTCTGAACGGTTATTCATCTTATCGAATAAAAAGCTTCAAAGACAAACGCCGCTCCCACTCGGGACTTATTACATTACTCCGGCCGGGTTTACAACTAGAATAAACCTTGCCCTTATCTTTATCTGATCCAATCCATGTTTTGAGCCTTTCCTCTTCATTCTACACGGCTTTTACATTGCCGGGAAAACGTAATATACGGTAATAATAATAGTCGCTGTACCGTAACAGAAAACGTATGCCATATTATTATGTAACTGATACTAAAATGTCCCATAGTGTAATAATGAAATTTGAAGCACTAATTTTGCTATAAAAATTATAAATATATAAACTAAGATCAAAATGTAAAATCAATGAAAATTAAATTATCAATAACTCATTCGATCAGCACACGACTTTTTATATAAAAACTATTTAATGACAATAATAAATAAACCCCAAAGTGTTGAGGTTGGAATCATTTGGAATTGTCGTCATACCAGTCTAACATGTGGAACATAAATACATTTCTCGATTAACAGCCAACTTCCAATATTTATATTGTCACCTTTGAAAACATGAAGATACTGCAAAGGAAAATTTGCAATAAACCGCCCTATAAAATTTTCAGCAAGAAAATTCGTTCTCAGCAAGTTTTGTGAACTTTATACAAAACTGTGTTCTTCTCAACTTTCATTTGAAACATAATGGATATTTGTCTGATCTGTCCGGAGCAACCGCGCTTCACGCTTGTGCGCCTTGAGTAATTAAAATATTCTAAACTTGCAAAACACCCCATAAAATCACTAATTGCCACTAAGTATTTTTAAACCCCGCCACAAAGTTAAGATTCGGGCGCCGTTCAGTTTCGGGCAATTATGAAGTTAGGAACTTTTCGCAGACGTAATATTTCAGCTTTATCAATCGTTGGCAATTTGGAAAGCAAACAGGATCGCTTTCCATTCAGCGGAATGAGTTAATTCGTGCGCGGCCGATTTCACAGCAAAATTCGTGCCCCATACCGAACGACTACTCCACATTGGCATTAATTACAAACCGCATTTGTGTGTACTATTAAACGAACGCTTGTAGCTGCACTACGTTTCATTATACAAAACCGGGGCCATTAATTCAGTTTGATATTGCAGAACACGCGCAAAGACTGCTTCAACTGGTGAAAAATTAACGTCGCGCCTAGCTCCAAAGCTGCAAAATTATTTAGTTGCATCTCGCGTGGCGTTGTCAGAGAATAATTACGACTACGCATAATTTACATAATCCCAACAATTAAGCTAATGATTTATGAATGAGAAAATAAGGCGGTCCCAGGTGTTACGAATGTCTGGTAATCAATATATTGTATGGGGTCTTTGATGGCGGAATCTGCAGCGGAATTAACCACCTGCGGATGATATAAGTTTGGTAGAATAACCCCAACCGTTGGTAAGACAGATAATGAGAAGGTTCTTGCCGTAACAACAGATGGGTGGAAATGTATAGTTGTATTTAGTGAAATAAATTATGTGGTTGTACTTAATTACATTAAAATTACGGAAATTGGTATAATTTTAATGTAATTTTAAAAATAAAACTTTTTTGATAAAATTTAATTAAAAATAATAATGCTAATGAAAACAAAAATCAGTGATTAGGATATACAGGTATTCATTGTGCCTGGTAATAGTGGGCACTGAGTAAATTAACCGTCTCTTGTTAGTTGCACTAATAGTAGAGTGAGGAAGTGTGGTTGTGGACGTCGTGCAGGTGTGCTAAGTGACCAGTATGTCCAATATAACGAAGTTACAGTGAGGTTTAATTTTGGTGTCCGTTTAGCTGGAGCATTTGTGAGCAAAACGGCGACGTTATGCGGTGTAAACAAGGCACGGTCTCAAAAGTCATGACCGCAAAACAGAAAAGACGAAGCTAGAAGAAAACAGCAGCCGATAAAGTGTTTACAGAACTTAATCAGCACCCCAGTGTTATCCAAAACAGTGAACCGAGAACTACATAAAATGGGTATCCATAGACGTGTTGCTATTGAAAAGCCCCTAACAACAGAACTTATATATTCAAAGGTGACGTGCATGGTGCAATGCCCGCAAAAACTGGACGTTGAAGGACTAGTAACGTATCGTTTGGTCGGAGTAGTCACGCTGTGTCCTCTTCCTCACCACTAGACGCGTTTTTTGTCTGGCGAACACTTTCTCTCAGCCTGGCCGTCAAACGTGGTAGCGGCTCTATTATGGTCATGGTATTCGGCAGCCCACCCTTGTCATATTACACACGGTCGGGTAACAATAGCAGTGTATAGAGAATTCTTAGATAACTAGGTCCACCCAATGGTGCAAACTTTATTTCCAGATGGAAATGCCTTATTCCAGGATGGTAGTGGCCTCATTCACACCGCTGGCGCTGTTTAAGAGTGGTTTTAAGAGTGTGCTGATGAGATTCAACATCTTCCCTAGTCCGTCCAGTCCCCAGACCTGGAATATCATCAAACCTTCGTGGGCTACTATAAAAAAACAGGATTCGGCGTCGATTTCTACTTCCTTCGTCTCGACCAGAGCTGGAGACTGTGTTGCAAGAAGAATGTCTTCAAATTTTACTCACCACTATTCAGGACTTGTATCGACCTCTTCCGTCTTCTTACTTCTTACTTTTATCACTACCTTAGCTTATTTTCCAAATAACATAATTATTTTGTTTTATCAGTGCATAAATACACCCTCATATTGTTCTAAATTCTGAAAAGGTTCATGGTGTTTTTCTATTACAGCCGTCATCTGGACAAACAAATCCTGTTGCATATATGGAATTTATATTGTAATATAACTTTCTTACTCTGGGTTTTAGTGTCACGTCCTTGATCATATCGTTTAGTATTATATGAGTAATAGAGAGCTAATAATTCTTCTTTGTTGTACAAATAATATCGTCTTAACTTCTAAAAAACAAAAAAACATCATAACATATCGATCTACATTTGAGAATGGGCGTGTGAAAAGCGAAGAGCACAAAGCAGATGGTCGAGGTGCCGAAACAATGAAGATAAACTAGTATACAACAGAGGAAAACGGAGATTATACAAAACATTCACCGACATTTGATTATATAAACTCATTCTATATAAATGATTACACGATATGGAAGGCTAGAGATAGCAGTACCTTTAATCAGAAAACCAGATAGAAGATGAATTAAAAACGATGCTAAAAAATCAAAAGCTTCTGCAGGACATCTTGCCCAAGTCTTTATATCACTCGGACCCAACATTCATTATAACGATAATGTCATTGAAGGGTTGTTTAAACATGCTTGTTCCTCCAAGAAATACTCGAAGAAACTTTAAAAAATATCCACACAAAGCTGGAAATTTGCCCACATTTATAAGGCGTCCCTGCTAATAAAACAAGCTCGTGTCATCCAATCATCAGTCTTCTCGCTAGGCTTTCGAGTAACTGCCGAACTATTAATTTGGATTCCGGGAGCATTATTCAACTGTACAACAAATACACAATTATCAGTAGTACCATCAAAACTCCCGAGAAAAAAAATGTGTTTTGTCGTATTTCTGGATGTTGCCAGGTTTTTTGTAAAGTTTGGCACATTCGTCGTTTACATAAAATCAAAAGCATCTTCCCTAGTCCATATTACTATCTGCTAAGATCATAAGTGTCAAAATGCTACTGCCAAATAAAAGACAACTCTAGTCCAACTACCATCAAATAAAATTAGGAATGCCTCAACATTATATTGGGTTTGCTGCTTTTCTTAATTTACACCTCAGATATACCAACATTAAACAACACCAGTGTAGCAACATTTGCGGATGATACTTGTTATAATCAATTAATTAATATTAATCCAGTACTCACAGCACGGAACCTACAACATCGTTTGAATGTTTTACAAAACTAGTTTAATAAACGGAAAATAAACATAAACGAGTTACCATTACTACAAAACATATACGTCCGCTACTTTTCCTTAACTCAAATACCTGTAAATAAAATACTTAGGGTTACATCTTGAAGAAAAATTCATTTGGAAAAAACGAAATGTCAGCATATCAACCTAAAATTCTGTAAATCTGTAATTCAGCAACAACATATAGAAGTGTAAAAAGCAAAAAACTGAAATGGCCAAACTGGAATTGAAAGCGTATTGGCTTTTAATAATACTCATCTAATTAATAAATTTTTGAAAACTATTTCTCAAATAAACACCAAAGAAACAAATTGCACAAAATAGACGACGTAACAATAAAGGAAAAGTACAAAGAACATTTTATTGAATATATTAACTCTATATTAAAGACACCTATTAGTTCAGAAACTTGTATTTCAGTTTGCAGCCAGATAGTTCAATTAATTTAAATGTATTGTTATTAGAAGATAACGGAACAATGGTTGGGTTTCCTGCAGTCTATGATTTCAGTGATAAATAATAAGCTACGGCCCTAACCACTTGTTGACAGTCAGAAGACCTGAAACAATGCAAATGGCATCCCACGCCGCCAACAGGAGTCGCCCTGCAATGAAGTTATCTTAAAAATCGCGGCTTCTGTAGGTTCTAGATTTTTGTAGCGCACTGCAGACGACTCACTGAATACGAGTAGAACTATTGAAAGGGGGCGGCAGATGTATCAGAGCGTGCAGCGGTGCAAATGAAAGGTGTTCAGTACGGCTGTCAAAGCATGATTTACGTGCCCAAAGGGTCATTTCGGGAGGCATAATGGGTGTTTGTGACCCGGACCTTGCATGAACTGCGCTAAAAGGTTAACTATTTCCAATTAACTTCACAACCACCCACCCTGCAATTTACATCGGTTGGAATTAATACTAATTTATTTTATGCAATTTGCGTTCGAACGAAATCACCGCAGCACTTGCGTTTGTGTTTGCTTAATATTATATAAATTTCATATATTTTCCCGATGTGAAATCAATTTAAATGTATTTTCATAAGACAGGAAAATATGATCTCTATTAGCTTATTCAAAATTAAATTATCTTCACTGATTGATTTATTACTCTATTATTTATTTCTATATAAATTTAATTCCCTTTATTTTTCAGCTTGTACATGTAGATGAAATTACAGTTTGGATATAAAAAAATTTAAACAATGATACTGAGGATAAAATTTATTTACAATTTTCATGGAACAATAAACAAAGTACTAAACGAATCCTACAACCTTCACCAACAATATCAACTCAATATTTTAATAAAAATCTAAAAAGCAATATCTGGATTTTAAGCGGCATAAATAAATTTTATATTATTGCGAATTTTTTAAGGAAAACGTAGGTTGTTCTGTAATTCGTTTTATATATAGGTACTATTCAATTATTCAGTATAACAAAATCGAATCACAAATACCTAAGAAAGTTTTGATGTCTATTTGGTGGATTTCTACGGAAGAAATAAAAAATGCTCTCGACCAGTTAGGACATCCGACTCGTAATATCTATAATATAGTATACGAAGTAGAGAATCAAAGCAACCTTTTCCCTCGTTTTTAATTGATTTGGAAGCAGTTGATAATAACAAAACCATTAATAATTTAAAATATCTGATAAATATGAGTATTAAAGTTAAACCTCCTCGAAAAAAGGACTTTGTCCAATATACAATATGCAAGTGCTATAATCACACGAAATCGCACTGTTTTTGCCCTTTTGCTTGCGTGAGATTTGGTGGAAATCACAATTCCTCTATCTGCACAAAAAGAAGGGCTACTGCTATAACATGTAGTTTATGCCATGGCACCCAACCAGCGAACTACAGGGGCTGTACCGTTTATCCGTTTATCAAGACTTACAGAAAAGAACCAGACCAAATCCTACCTTATATAAAAGTCCTACCTATACTGCCATTGTAAAACAAAATATCAATCAAACTGCACTATAACCCATGATATGATATTTAAGAAGTTTCTTGATGAATTTAAAAGTCTCTTAAATCGGTTGTTACAACAGCATCATACGTATCTAATTACCATCGCCATCAACAAAATTGGGCCACAATGGCCTTTCTAAGGATAACTTTATGGAATACCAATAACCTTCAACAGCACAAAGATAAAGTTATAACAATTTCTTCAGGTAAACAAAATCAATGTACTTCTGGTATCCGAAGCCCGCTTTACTACAAGGACGTATCTTAAAATCCCACATTATGACATCCACTCAGGACGGCGCAGCAATAATTATAAAAAACATCATCAGTTACCTAAATATGAACATAAGTATCTTTAAGTCACAACATTACAGGTAAATAAACTACCAAGTCCATTAATTATATCTACCATCTACTATCCACCTCATCACCAGCCCACAAACGCAAAAATGATAGATTTCTTTGCTTTTCTAGGTCCTCGCTTTCTTACGGGTGGTGATTACAAGCTAAGCATACGCAGTGGCTTACAATACGATGAGGAAACGGGTTGTACAGTACAGTTACTGAAAAAAAAAAACTTACGCCTTATTAAACAGGGTCTTCTATATACTGGCACATGGATTTAAATAAAACCCCTGACCTATTGGACTTTTTCTATTTCAGATAGAGTTTCAAATAATTATATAAGCATCTACGATCTATGACCGGACAGTACTTCACGCCAACAGTACTAACTGGGAATTATTTAGATCGTTTTAAAAACAAGGTATGAAGACAAAAAATAGGACTGGAAGCGCCCAAAAAACTTGAAGATGCCATGAATCATTTCACTATGACTATTCGAAAAGCAGACTAGTATGCTACACCCATGAGGAAACCTACAATAAACCATACCATTAATGTTCGACTACTAATAAAAAAGCTAGTTGCTAAGAAACGCAGAGCACGAGCCAAATAGTAACGTACGCGCCACAACGATGATAGAAACGAGCATAATCGTTTCGTGAAACAAAAGTAAATTAAAGGAAGTTCAACATGAAAGATTCCACCGATACCTTAAAAATCTTTTTAGATATGCTAACCCTCTGTGGCAAGCAACAAAAACACTTAAGCGTTCGCGAACTTACATCCCGCCTCTGCGTACTAGAACAGGTGGATGGGCTAAAGTAGATCATCAAAAGGCTCAAGAATTTGTAAATCACCTTTCTGAAAAATTTAAACCTCATACGGAAGACCCAGATAAAGACGTCAAGGAGTTCCTCGATGCACCCTTGCAACTGTCACTTCCTATAAAAGCTTTTTCATTTGATAAGGTAAAGAGTGAAAGTACTGAAAACCAACAAGATATTAAATTCTATTTTTCGATTCATTTATTGGTTAGTATAGTTCAAAGTTGCTCCAGACATAATGATTATAAAACCATCTCCCAAAGGAATCAGTTTTATATTGTTCTATTAGTCTTCTTCCATTTTATCTAAACTCCTCAAATGATTACTACTAAAAATTTTACACAAGGACGTCATACTTGATAAACTACTCCTCGATAACCAGTTCGGTTTTCGGCAGAGCCACTCCACAATTCAACAATGTCATCGTATCACTGACACCATTAATAAGGCTTTGGAAGAAAAAAAAAATACTGCTCTGCTGTAGTTATAGAAGCTCGTAAAGCGTTTGATAAAGTGTGGCATTCGGGACTATTATATAAAGTAAAGGCTTCATTTCCATATTAGTACTATTTATTAATCAAATCCTCTCTGACTCATCAAAACTTCCAAGTTAAATCAGTCAATGCGACCTCGTCCTACCAGGAAGTTAAGTCCGGTGTTCCAGAATAAACCTTTACTTGTGACAAAAACCCAACAACCACAACCCGCCACCTACAAGAGCATTTACATATCTGCAATTGAATGAACAAATAGCAACTTAAGATTAACAAATGTAACATGTAACATTTGACACCGGTGATAGTGAATAACATTGCAATACCACAGTCCGCGGAAGCACGATGCCTAGGAATGCATCTGGACAAAAAACACATCTGGATGTCTCATATTAAAGAAGCGGAAGGTATTAGACAGAACAAAAAAAAATGTATTGGTTGCTCGGCAGATCTTCACGCTTATCTCTCGAAAATAAGCTCCTTCATTATGATACTATTTTTCGACCCATTTGAATTTACAGGATAAAGTTATGGGGAAGATTCTGTTCGTCGAATGCGGACATGTTACAGCGTTATCAGTCGAAAAATTTATGCAATCACACCCTTCAGAGGGACCTTAGAGTTCCTTATTTCAAAGATTTAATTGTACAATCAATGCCTACGCAACTAAACTAGAGGTTCATCTCAATATGGCAGTCCAACCTCTACTTGACAAACAAAAACGGCCTCGTGATGCAGCAACATAAATATTTCATATTTTGTCATCATTCATATCTTGTTGAGTAACTTGAGGTAACATTATTGGATATTACTTTCTACATTATTTGTACAATCAACAAATTAACTCGTAGAAATTAGTATGCACATTTTCATTGATAATACATTACAAAAATGGGCAACTTAAAAAAATTATCAGCACAAAACTATCAAAATTTAACTAAAAGTTAAGGCATCATTTTCTAAACTAATAACAGTAGTCTTACGTACATTGAGCGGTTAGAAACAAATTACATTTGATTGGAAAGCTCCACCTCATCTTTATTTTTTTCTATTGAAATGTCATATTCTCTACTTCAATCGGATGTTAGGTGTTGGCAGCAAGATGTACTGACTACTTACATAACACCACTGCGGTGCAGAAGGTAAGGGAAAGTAGATCAAGAAAAGAGTGATAGGATATGATCCGGCTACCACCCGGCGCTATGTTGAGTCCAGGTTTCATGATGTGAAATATGTTACTTGCCTCACTGTCGCGACTTACCAGGGAAAATGCTGACAATATGTTACTGATGACAGAACAATTGGTCATCATACAGCTTCGCAAAAAGATAAAACTGGGAACCTGAAATGTTCGGGGAATGATTCAACCAGAGAAAAAGGAGATAAGAGACAAAGAGCAAGCACACTACGACCTGAAAATATTGGGGATCACCGAAACTCACATGAGAGGATCGGCATACTATATAACCCCAAAAGGCCACACTGTATACTTTTCAGGCCCAGAAAACGAAAGTAAGAATGGTGTAGCTCTATCTGTATCGTCTGAAATCAACAAATCGTTTCTAGGATATACCCACTGAGTAATCGGATATTAACTCTGAGGATCAATACAAAACTATGTCGTTTTAATGTGGTAGTGATGTTTGCACCAATGTCCACCTCAACAGAATCTGATATTAAGGGACTCTGCAACCAAGTCGACGATACTCTAAAAAGTCTGACAAAAAGGAATATCAGTTCTGCTAGGAGACCTTAATACCAAGGTAGGAAACACGTCGAAACATGACCACCTAAAAGAAGTAGTCGGCAAATATGGACTTGGTACTAGAAATGACAGGGGCGAGAAATGGCCACAGTTCTGCGCAGAAAACTCCCTTACGATTATGAACACCTGCTTTAAAAACACGTGGATAATGCCAGATGACCGAGCACGTAATCAAATAGACTACATCGCTAATGACAAAAGATAGAGATCATGTATAAGCAGCGCTAAAAAGATGCTAGCGATTAATTCACTCGGCACAAAGGAGACCTGAAGTGGAGAACTAACAGTTTTTAGTGAGTGCTTTAAGACCAAATCAGCCAACTTTGCCATAAATTGCCGCCACCACATCGACGACAATTGAAACAGAGTGAAAATTTTTATTCTCTCATCACGCAAGGAGAGCCAGAGAAAGGCAGTCGATGCTCTGAGAAAAGTATGGGTAACAGAAGAAACATATAAGGTCTGTTCTTGCAGACTACCGGGTCTAAGATAAGACTAGTTCGGACAGTGGTTTTCTCGGTATTCCTTTATGGTTCAGATTCATGGACAATTCGGGAAATGGAACGGAAAAAGATAGAAAGCTTCGAGATGTGATGTTGGCGAATGGAATGGACCACCAAGAGAACGAACAAATCTATCCTCTCAGCAACTACGCATAAGAACTAAACTATCCACGATCTGTTACCAAAGGATTCTCAGTTACTTTGGTCATATTTCCCGTCGGAAACCAGATAACCTTAACAAGTTGGTGGTTATGGGCAAGGTAGAAGAAAAAGACCTAGCGGCCGGTCATCTAGCTGCTGGTCGGATTAAGCAACCGCCCTCACTAGACTCTCTGTTACGACCGCAATGAGAGAAGGCGAAAACCAAACGAAATGGAAAAACATTATACATAAAGCCACGAAAGCCACGAAAGCTTTTCAGGGACACGACCTTCAGTAATGAAGTATGCAACCAAGAAGAAAAAAAAACTAATTTTATTAATTCTTTTGCTAAATAAGGTTTAGTTCAATAAACGACATAACAGTGGCCTTAAAACGCTATTTTGCTAGCAAACTAGCAAAAATTTCGAAAAGATCGTATTATACAGCTTCCCGAAAGATGATGGAAAGTAACAGTACAGAATGCTGCTAGCAATTTCTTCTACAAACCCCCTATCCTTTTTTATTTTTATAACTCACAAATGCTTAAATACCTTTTTAATTTATCTTAGTAAACAGACGGTAGCCAAATTTAGAAATTTTTTCTACAATAAGTCTTTAACCAATTTTCTCCTTTTGAATTTTTCAAGTAATATTTATTGAAAAGGAGGATCGACAGCGCGTCGAATAAATTCTAAAGAAGTGCAACTTTTATCTAAAATAATATTTGGAAATTTATTTTTTAAACATATATGATCTTTAAACACATTACTAGGTCTTAAACTACAAAAAAGTGCTTTATGCAAGAACATTGCGCTATCCCGCTGCGCTAACTTTACGAGTATAGGTACCATCAATTTTTGCACGAACTTCGTTTATATTTCCGGTCATGCCCACAGCAATTTAGATTGAAACTCTTGAATCATTTGGGTTGTTATATCTGTTTTCTTCAGTAGTTCTTTCACGATGGACCAATATTACTTAATAAGGTTAAATTATGGACTATTTGGTGGATACATTTGTTTTGGTACATCATTAGCAGTGTGCAACTATTTCGTTCCCTTAGACTAGTGGTACATCGTAAGATCTAGCCAGAAAAGCTAAAAGAATGGCAAAAGACGCTTTTGCATACACTTTTTTCTATAGATGTTTGAGTTAATAGACCTAGTGGTGATAAAAGCTCTGCTCTTCAAACCGCAACTGCATACGGCTTACCAAGTAAGTAATTTCTTCCGAAATTTTGCTTTCCTCATTCTTTTGTAGTTCTCTGGAGCATCTTCCGAATGGGAGCAGTACCTATCACCACTGATAGTAGATATTAGTAAAAATTACAAGGACGGAGCCGTGCTGTTTGATCCTGTTTTGCATTTCAATCAGGTGCTGTTTGAGTTCTAAAACTTTTCAGATCGGTTACAGCTTTTACTTTTTGCACAAAAGACTGCGACATTTTGATTTTCTTGGCCACCTCTTGCAAAAAAATCTTCGAGTTGTGTTTAAAAAGCTACAACACATTCCACGTTTACTTCCACTTCCTGGTTTCCTCTGCACGTAAGTCGTTTAACTGTTTTAGCACACTAGCGACAGTGGAATTAGAAACATTTGCTCTTCGAGCAAGCTGACGAGTACTTAGGTTGGGATTGTGGACGTATTTGTACAAAATTAATTTGCGGCGTTCCACTTCAACAACATCGTGACAACCAATTCGTCAAGACAAGTTTGCTCTTATCAAGTGATATTTTTCCGCTAACGGGACAGCCAGTTTAGATAAGCAGCTCATAAACTGCTGTACTTACAATTTTACATTTTATTTTCGGTGCTCCAGTTTTGCTGTGTTCACTCTTTATTTATAACAACGGTATTTTACTATCTCAGTTCCTGAGGGTTCAAGATAATACTCACTCACCTTATGAACCAGAACAGCAAAATGCTAAATTGAGGCACTTGTTATAACGCCTCACATGGTTTGAAATTTCTTCTACAAAAAAATTTTCCCATCTGGGAATAAAGCCACCCTCCTATCAGTATCATCGTCAAAGCGATGCGACGCAAGCCACTACTTCAGTTGCCTGAAAAGGTGGTAGTCGAAATCGAACTATAGATAAGTGGATATGACACCACTATTGATTGACGTTTGCTTTCGGCTTTTAAGTACGACACCTAAGTCGGTCACAATTCTGTTCAGAAAGTAACGGAAAAGAAAGTCCAAACTAAAACCCATTCGGTGTGGTTCGTGTTCTTCAGAAAGGAGTTTTAGTACCCAACGAGCACAGAACTTTTCTGTTATTACTCTAAACAAAACAGTCCGATAAAGTGTGCAGAAAGTTCAGACAGAACTCTCTGTTAGTTTCCTGCACAAGTTCATTGCTGACTACAAATGGGCGGTCATTTCTTGCCTCATCCTTAAATATGCAATACCAGTGATGTACGATATCCTCACTCATTACGTTTATTCCGTAAACATTACATAGTTCAGGGTAAATGGTAGCTGCCTATAGTTTTTTCGCAAACTAAAATTGTATTACTGCACGTACATCACATTTGGCGAGATTTTCTATGGCAGCGTTTATTTTCACAACCTTCTGCATACAGGAGAGGCGTTGGTGTGCCTTCCGTTTCTCTCACACACGCAGATGGAGGTTTCTTCTAAATTGCCCTCATATTTTGTAGTAAAAAATAATTTACGATCCTATTATCATCTGCCTCATTTCCTATAACAATTAATAAAAATAAAGTTGTCATCTTTCTCTTAGAAAAAATTTATTTTCGTTAGTTTGTACCATCAGTAGAATCAATGGTTGTTTATCTTTACTGGAATCATCTGTATCTTGTTTAATTATTTCTAATATTAGCTAATATTATCTAAAACAGTACATGTATTCTTAATAAAGTGTGTTTATTTAAAAAGTACTTGACTATCCAGTAGAAAAACTAAAATCTTAGAGATCCCCTTTTCTCTCACAATCCTAGAAATTAAAGAAAATTTTACCTCTAAATCCATACAAAACACTGTAATAAAAAAAAGCATAAAGCGTTTTAGAAACAAATTAAATACCACCGTAACGTTATTATAAACTGCCTAACAAAATTAACGTATCTTTCTTCCTCTTTCATTTTTTTTACTGATAGTTTATTGGCCTTTCTTTAATTACTTAAGAATATAGTTGCATTTCTAAGCGCACTACAGGCAAATAGCTGACCGGGCCTATTATATGTTAGAAATATACACTTAGCCACATAATGCTAGTAAAGTCTATAGACACCTTAGTATATCTGGTATCGAAAACAAAATTAAAGTCAAACTAATTATAAATGGATAACTAAACCCTAAGTTCCTTTATTAATGCCGAAAAAGTAAGTTCAAGAGAAAAATACAACAAACATGTGATTAATTACGTAACTAGTAAAAATTTTAAAGTATTTAGCAAATATAAAAGAACAGATAATAAAAATGTAATAAAATAAGTATAATACGAAACTTGAAATTCAAGGAAACATCAACAATTTTTTAAACTAAAATATATCCGATATTGAGTTTAATAATCAAAACCAAAAGTGAAAATAATTGCTTTTAATAACATCCTGTAAGGATTGTGTACGTTTAAATTAGGTGGCAAAATATAAACTATTATATAAAACATAAATGATCATAAAAACTGAAACCCCCAAAATCCAATAAGCTTTTTTGTTAAGATTTTTCAAGAACTCCTCCCCTACCGACGCCATTTGGCGACGAAACTAGTATAGAACATTGGTATTTCTATGTAAAACTCACAAAAAATTGCTATTTGTAAGAACTACAAGGTATATAAACTAACAAAAAAATTTCATCAGGTTTCCGACTTTGTAGGCGTGAAATATTTGACATAAAATACACCCTCTATAATATTATTCATAGAATCATATTTCGACATACTTTTTGATAAGGCATATTACGTTCCGCATTTATTAAGTGTATACTACGGAGATTGTTGCAATTGCCAACCATTAAAGTTGAAAACTGCTTTCTGTTTTTATTAAAATGTTGTTTAACGATGAAGTGGAACGAAGAAAAAAAACAGTATCACAGACATAGCGGTGAATAAGTGTTTTCATTTGCAAAACCCTACGTTTCGTCGTATGTGTGTGTATCGGACTCCAAAAGAAATTGGATATGTCAGCGATCATCAAAGATATGAAAGAACGTGATCAGAATTAAACTTTGTAAACAAAAGATTTTACCTGTGGAGATGCAAATTTATAAAACTCCAATGTCTCGCAATAACAAACAAGACCTGGGACTAGCAGCTTACAAAAGACATACAAAACATGTGCTAACAGAAAATTTAGAGAGAAAAATAAAGGAGAAAATTTACAGTTAACAAATCCTTCAACAAACAAAACGACAGGATATGTGCTAGGTCATCCAAAGAAGAATCTCAGTTAGTGTCAGGGGTTCAGAAAGGCCATTATCTGTTGAGATAGACAGACCAATATTTATTTTTACAAAAAAGGGGATCCTAACTTCGGTCGGTGTGAACCAACAGGATATTGTAGAAAGGTGATGAAATATCTAAAGTGCACGTTTAACGAGGTGGAACTGGACTGGCCTAAACAGAGAAAGGCCTATGCACACAGCCAGAAATAGATGGAGATGTACAATATTGTTAGCCAACCTCATACCTTGAAACAGCACCTATAGAGAAAGAAAGAGAAATAAGGACTATATAGCAAACCAAAAAGAACAAAAATGCTCAAAATGATTACATGGCCACTACAGAACTAAAGCCCATAGCGTTGGTATGGGATGAGCTGCACAGAAAAGTATGAATTTTTTAGAGTCTTCTTCAAAGTACGTAGAGAGATACCACTCGAGATTTAATAGAAATAATTGTTACAAAATGCAAAGGGCGTTTTAGGCTTCTATACATTAAAATGGGAAGCGTTTTTTTTTGATGATTCAATTGTTTAATATTCAAGTTAATTTCTTCCAGTATTAATAATTGTTTTTGTTGTTTTTTATGTGTTATATGATAACATATTATATAATAATTGTTTTCTTACATTAAAGTGCGTAAATTCATTTTTTATTTAATGTCCATACTTTCAAGAACAGTAGTGTACTCACAACAACTGAAATTTGAATTGCGCAGTTGTACCAAAACAACTAGTGATAATTGAACTAAACTTTCACTAAAGGAAAATCCAAAAGGACTTATTTGCTAAGTATTTGCTACATTGTATTTATTGAAACATTTATTTTATGACATATAGAACTAATAATATCTTAACTACCATAAAATTGGTCCAATGCTTTTAAGGAAGTATTTTAGGGAAAAGTAACGTTTTAGCGATTTTTTGGGTACCAGTTCTTATTTTGTGTAGCCCTCGTATGTGAAAATTAATTTGAAAGGAAACGTATGCTAATTACCAAGCGATCAAATTCTACGGTACAAAGCATTCGATAATGTTTACACACTAATCATTACGAAGCTGGAAGCACTAAAACAGTTGCTTATCAAATTTCAGGATATTCAAGCAACAATTTGGGATGTTTTCTGCACATTGTCCTTCGTTGGAGTAAATTTAATTTTCGGCGCTTCAGGCGGGGCAAACACTACAGAGAGGTTAAGTAAGCAACTCCCGCAAGAAATCCTTGAGCCTTAAATAACCAGATACAGTTAATTATTCTCTCTCTCTCGGACATTACGTTAGCTTAAACAGGTGTGTATTCTGATGCGATGTATCAAACAACAAACACTGAAAGGGACTTAACTTATTTTACCATTTTGTTTAAAAACATTAGCACACCTGACATACCTTAGGTAATATACCTTATATCATTCTAATTATTGTTGTTTCGGAACAATGTAAATTAAGGTACTTTGAATTTTGTTCAATTTATTGACGTCTTAGTCTATAATATCAATAATCACGTTTATTCTGCTATATCCAGTATTTTTTTTATACTATACTGAAGTAATGCCCTCTTTCATCTGAAATTATAAAACTGCTTTTTCCAAACGCGCAACATACATCACGACTGTCATAATCACAGTTATCCTTTATGCCGATGTGACACTTCGGCATTTCTTAACAGTAACATCCCGAAATTGTGCCTTTTTAGTCGCTGATAAAGAGCGGTTGCAATTTGAGCGTGCTACTTTGGGAGTATTCAAGCTCAAAGTTTAGGACTATCCCAGGCTAAAGTCTAAAAACACGGGCGCTCGCGACGACTCATCCAAAGAATTTCCGAAATTAATTTTGTTATCCCAAACCGGCCAGAGTTTTAATTAAATTTCGTTTGATAACCCACACGGTACGTTCGGCTTTGGAGCGATTTTTGCTTTAATCCGCGTTTGATTGCTTCGGCAGGATCTAGCCTTTTCTGTTTCTTTTGTGTAAATAATTCAGAAAAATACATAATAATATTTTTTCCAAATATAACCGAAAAGTAAGTTGAGTAAATTAGAGGAAACTGTATATAGAATCCATTTGTTCAATTATTACCGCGCTACACTTAAGGTAAAAAAAGGTGAACAAATATGTCCCCTCTATTATTGTGGCAGTAAAACAAATATATACGTTGTATAAAATCAATAAAATGTCTCGGTCTCCGTTACACAAAGTCTTCCAACATCAATCTTCGTGCGATGTAGGTTTTTTAGCCGAAGAAAAACACTACATATTTTTGTCGTTTTATTGGAAGTATTAAATTAACAGGTAAGAACAGAAATACAAAAACAGCAGCGATGTATAGCCAATATTCCAAAATACGTAATTGAAAAACAAACGTAACTGCAAATTGTTATAAATTATGCACAAGTTAGAACTACCAAAACTCTTGAGATAAAAAGAAAGGAATAAAAAAAATTAGTGGTAGTAGTAGTATTGACAAATAATTGTTAACAATAAAAATATTTAATCGGTTAATCAAAATAAATAGACAATTTCTTATCGACAGTTAACGACAAAATTTTACACAATGACAAAAACAGTATTATGAGAAAAAACCTTCACGTTATTTAGAAATCAAAATTCAATCAAAATTTAAATTCTACAGATTTTACTTATTTGCCGTCTCGTGGGTATATCAGTTACGTGCACGATTCAATATATGGGAATAAAATCTGCCTGCACACTGCTTAACTCAATTTTTTTCGTTATTGACTTAAGGCTCTTCTCGATTTTCTGGAACATTAGCTCAAATAGATCATATTAACAGCTGCCATTGCTGTAACTTAGAAAAATTAAAATTAGCCAATCAGTAAAAAAATTTTGTGAATATAATTCTGGGCGACATTTGAATATAAATATTAAAAATAAGGGTAATTTTTATGTAAAATTTTACTAATAAAAATAAATTTCATAACTGCTAGTCCTGTACAACTGAATACTGGTCTCCATTCACAACTTTGATGATGCACGTTGAGCTGAAAATCGAAAAACAGTGACATACATAGGGTGTTCCACACAATATTCAAAAATTTTCAGGACATATAGTACGAACGAACACAAGTTATCAGGATTATCAAGCGAAAATGACATTCTGTCGATGGTTTTTACGGGAAGCTGTTGAACGCCCAGTCTTCGTTGCTAACATCATTTTTACTGGTGAAGACAAACAAAGATGGAATTTTTAATTTCTACAATAATCACATTTGATCTGATAAGAATCTCCCCAAATAGTTGCTAAAACTAGACATGAAAATCGTTTCAATCTTAATATTTGGTTAGGCTGTTAGAACCGGTTAACTCCGCCAGGACGCGACGGTTGTATTGCGGCGTCCTGCTGGTCCTAAGCCCAGATAAAGGAGGAGGGTTGGTATGTTGTCCAACGACCACATACCGTAAAAAAGGTAGTGTTACGAAAACTGAGCAACAGCCTCGGAAAGATGGACGGTCTAATCGGAGACGACTTTTGCAACGGAAGAAGGATTTGAATACTGTTAAGCTTCTATAGGCTTGGTGCTCTTTTTGACGTAATAGAAGAAATCTCCAAACACAAAGTAGAGATAACAACCTTACAACTAAGATGGCCGCAGAAAGCTATACTGAAAATGAAAACACATACTATAATGTGCAGTGGAGACTCCGGAGGTAGACATGAGTTTGGAACGGGCTTTTTGGTGGAAAACAGTCTTCTGGATAAAGTAATTGATTTCAAGGGTATTAACAAAAGGCCCTGCAAATTCAGAATAAAAGGCATCTTCTGTAACGTAACCTTAATATGTGTATATGCACCCACCGAAGAAGCTGACGATAGAGAGAAAGAACGGTTCTATTGTAATTTGGATGAAATAATACAAGACTGCTGCAGTAATGACATGAAAATCATTATTGAAAATGTTAATGCTAAAGTCGGCAAAGAAGAATGCCTACAACCTACAATCGCCAAACATAGTCTACATAAAGAAAGCAATGACAACGGAATGCGAATGGTGGACCTTACTGCTACTAATAAATTACGAGTAGGAGGAACTTTGTTTCCGCATAAAAACGTGAAGATAGGAACCTGGACTTCTCCCGATAGAAACATCGTGAATCAGATTGACCACTGTTTGATTTATATCCGGCACGCTACAAGTTTAATGCGTGTCAGAAGCAAAAGAGGAGCTGATTGTACCTCAGACCATTTCCTGCTAAATGTAACAGTGAGACAGAGAATTTCTAGAACTTTTATTCAGAAGGGCGAAAAGAAAGCAAAATAGGATATAAGAAAATTAGAAAACAATGAGCAACTTAATCGGTACCAGGAGGAAATCATAGCTGGAATTCAACAAAAAACAGGAACCTTACAAGAAAATATAAACACTCACTGGAATACCATTAAAGACATAATAATTACGCCAGCAAAAACCGTCATAGGAAAACAGTCCTCCAGAAGCTCTAGCCACTGATTTGATGACGAATATAAGCGTTGGAGAATAGACGACAGGCAAGAGCTGGAATGCTAAGAACTAAGACAAGACTAAAAGCTGCTAAGTGTGAAGAAGAAAGAAGGAAAGCAAATAAAATATGCAGTAACGCAGCGATATGCAGAAAAAAATAACACAAGTAGAAGAATACCACAAAAGAAAGCAAACCACCCACATGTACAAGACAGTCAACGAAATAACAAAAGATTTTCAGCTCCGTTCTAACATATGTAGAAGTCAAACTGGAAAGCTATTATGCAACAAAGAATCAATAATAGAAAGATGGGCGCAGCGCTATACTGAAGTATTAAATGGAAGTGAAAACATCGGAACAATAGAAGAGGAAGAGAAAAAAAATGAAGAACAAGAGGAAGTAGAAGAAAAAATACAGGAACCAACACTGGAAGAAACAGAAAACGCCATCAGAGCCATGCGAAACAACAAAGCTCCAGGCACTGATAACATACCTGGGCGATAAATTGTTATGTGACAACTACCGAGGTATTTGCCTCCTGAATATTGCCTATAAAGTATTCGCTAATATAATTACCCTATCAGCAGAGGATCTAGTAGGAGAGTACCAGGTAGTGTTTCGAAAGGAAAGATCAACGGTAGACCATATTTTCACCATAAGATCCTCGAAAAGTGCTGGGAATTTAATGTTGATGTAGTGCAGCTTTATATCGATTATAAACAAGCCTACGATAGAATCAAACGCAATGCCATTTGGAAGATCTTGCAAGAATTTAAAATTCCACCAAAATTAATACGACTGATTAAAGCGACGATGACAAATACCAAATGTGCGTGTAGGATTGGCCAACACATATCCAGGGAATTTGAAATAACTAGGGGCATGAGACAAGGCGACGTATTGTCTCCTATAATTTTTAATATGGTACTAAAAGCTACCATTAGAAAATCTCGAGTAGGAGTTGGAGATAATCTGTATAACAGAAGCTCACAACTTCTTCCTTGTGCAGATGATGTGCTACTAGGAAGAAGGGACCGAAACGTAATCAACACTTTTACAAGTATAGAACAAGCTGGAAGATACGCAGAGTTAGTAGTAAACGTTGATAAAACCAGAATATTAACAACGCAACGTGAACAACCACAAAGAGAGGATGATGAACTTGTAATAGGCGAAGTACTGCTCATGCAGAGCTAATGAATATGAAACTAATGAAAATATCTGGGAATAGCAATAAACCGAAGTAACGACATCACTAGCGAGATTAAACAAAGAATAATGGCGAGCACCAGATGTTTGTTTAGCCCCAACAGCATGCTAAAGTCAGGATCAGTATCTAAACTGTGAACTGCGACTATATAGAACAGTCATAAGACCTGTGGTGACGTATGAATGCGAAGAAGGGTGCCCAGAATAAATTTTAGGTAGATCTATGATGAAAATAAAAATGAATGGAGAATGCGCATGAACCATGAACTACTAGAAGTATATGACGATCAAATCCTCATAGGGTGGATTAAAAGGCAAAAGCTAAGATGGTTGGGACATGTGTGAAGAACGCCTCAGACAAGAACCGCTAGAAATGTTTTCACCGGGAACTCAGAAGGAAGACGCATAAGTGGAAGACCTCTTTTAAGATGGCGGGACAATGTATCAACCGATCTAAAACACTAAGGGTACAAAATTTGGCCAACTTAGCAAAGAAGTCAAGGTTCTCTATGAGCCGTGTGTTTGTGTGTGTGTTAGAACCGGTTGTTTTGCCGCAACTTTTTGGAGATTCACCTTTAAATCGAATGCCAAATCTTTGGTTTATGCAGGATAGAGCTCTACCGAATTTTATGCTTGCTGTTGGGGAATATCTGAACAATACATTTACTGGGTGATGAATAAAGTGAGTGAGTCCTTTGCATAGCCTTCTAGGTCTCTCAATTTAGTTCCTTTAGACTTTTATATTTAGGGCTATTTAAAATTTTTTGTTTATGTACTAACAAATAGAGCGCCGCTTTCAGATAATTCAAGCAAAACCCGGGTTTCTTGAAAGGATGTAGGTATGAAACGACAAAAGTTTGAATAGCTTTTTAATTGTAGTCTTTTCTATTTTAAAAACCAATAAAAAACTGCAAACCTATGTATATCAAAACTTGCTTTCCACAGCGGTGTATGCCTTCAAATCTTTAAAATTGTTTGGGAACACCCTCCAAATAATAAAAATAACTCAAACTAAATTGAAAATTAAATCTCTTTATAATATTATTTTCACCCTTCTAATGAGAGCTAGCCGTTCAAGCAGATATTTACGTTAGCAAAGTCAAGATTGAGACATTACAGCTATCGTTCAAAAATCAATTTTATAAAATCAAAGATGTATCATGAGCTACATATGACCTACCAACAATTAAAATCATTCCTCTTGATTCATATTGACAGGTTCATTATGTTACTCTACCAACTTTTATCGACTATCTTCAGGCACGGATGAAGAAATCACACTGGGCCCTACAATGTATTTTATACCGCAGATCTACTAACAGTTAGTACTACGATCTCTGAGTATGTAGCCTTTCCAGCAATCAATGACAATTATACAACAACTCAGCACTACTTGATCTATTAATACAATGGCCAACAAAGTGTTCTATGGGTTGCTAATCAAATTACACACCAGTACCTACGTCAAGACGATGGCTACCGAAACCACCAAAAAACGTACCACTTTCTTTCTAATTTTACCAAAAGTTCTGTAAAAACCTTTTTAGAGAGGCGATGTTCTGTCATCCTTATCCGTCTTATATTCTGCGATTTTACTGTGCTGATTAAGTCTGACTCGTTACACACCTGTTTCTGTTCTTGATTAGTTCCTCTTTCCCATCTATCCATCACCTTTTCCACCATTCTTCTCATTATTTTCCTCTCCTAGAGCACCAATATTTCCTGGCTTTCTGTTAAATACTTGATTGAAGTCGATAAGTAAACTAAGCGATTTTGGAGTGCGCTCATAGCTAACTGCCTGTATTTCTCTAATTAGATACAACTAGTAACTGATTCGAATTAGAATTTCCCTAAACAATTTTCAACTCTGCTTATCAGAATCTTGCAGGCTACGTTGGAAAGGGTAGGTGTTGCACTCAGTTTTAAAAGTGGGGCATACCATCCCTTTCGTCCAGGTTTCGGGTGTATTTACTCTTTCCATATTTGCACTTTATCCATTTTCTTCCAAAATTCTTCTTCTCCATTTCTCTCTCAGAACACTTATTAATTTCTTTAAACCTTTATCACTGCTATTATTTCGCCCCTATTCATGTATGACTTCTTGTCTCTCGTTAGGGCGCACTTGTGTCTGGTTGTGTTCGAGCTTTTCTTTATTCAGCAGGTCTTAAAAATATTCCGCCCATCTTTTTCATTTCATTTGGCTCTCCTATTAGCTTACAGTTTTGGTTTTGAAATATATTTATTTACTTGTATATTGTCTCGTTATTCTTCCCACTTTATGGTAGAAGTTTCAGATTTCTTTTTTTTTGAAGTTCTCCATCCTCGCAATCTCCCTTATTTTATTTTACCTCTTATTTTTTCTACATAACCTTTTACACTTCTGTCGTAGCTCCTGTTATCAACTTATTGATTGTTCTACTACTATTTTTCTACTGGCATATTTTCGCACTATTTATCATACTATTTCTCTTATTTTTTCTTTTTTTTGTCTATTTATTTCGCTGCTTCTTCCAGCACCATGTCGCTTCAATAGACTACTTTTCCTTGATTTCACTATTTCTTTATTTCCTCTCTTGCTATACTTCTATCACAAAAAGATAGTCACAAAGAAGATTCGAAAGCTATGATAAAACAGATAATACTTAAATAAGGGAAGTTTAGAAAGGATCAACAAGATTATGAGAAGAAAATTAAGAGCTTGATGTAAGAAAAAACTGGTAAAGAGATTGAAACGCCAGAAATTAAACTCATGGAAATAGAGAAAAGGGGAAGGAAGAACGACCTAGTAACATAAAAGGCATGGCATTTCGCAACAAAAAAAAAAGTAGTAGAACTTTTAAACAGACTAAGAATGAATGCAAAAATAACGGACAAGGTAAATCAAAATATGATAGCTAAAAAAAAGTTTGATGTGATGTAAGCAGAAAATAAATTAAAGGGATAAATAAATACATTGCTACAATAATACAAAAAGAAAATGGGAAAAAGAATTTTTACAAACGGGGAGCAAAATGTGTTCCTTCACAGCTGGTTAAATATTCGACATTTTTCCTGGCTTTCAGTTACATGCCTACATATGCTTTTCTATTCTACAGTAATGATCTCGACGGGGAATATTCAAGTACTTCCCTTTTTATTCAAGAAAGGATTAAATATAATTAAAACTTATAATTTGAAAAAGGTAAAAATAACGTAAGGGCACATATTGCTGGTTGCAATAATATGCTTTTTTATACTACTGTTGCCTTCTTTTTTCAGTTATGAACTGTACAACACTTGTTGCTACGTCACTTAAAATAAAAAATCAGCTTATAATTGATACCATAAAATACAAGATAAAGGGTTCCCCAAAAGAAACGCAGGATTTAAATTGTACGCTATTTTTTCCTGCAAGGTTGGCAGCGTTCTACTTGGTGACACATTGCGATTAATCAATATGGACGAAAGGACAAATAACGACTGTGCAAATTACTTTGATATGTTAATAAGCTAAATTGTTGCATTTGGGGCATAGATAATCCCCGCGTGGATTTTATATCGGCGAAGTTTTCTTTTTTTTCAAAATGAAGCCGGAAACGCAATAACTATCAACGACGAACGTTGTCGTGAGATGATTTATGGTTTCAGCAGGACGGTGGCACCTGTCGTGTGACACGTAAAACAATTCATTAGAGCAAAAATTTAATGGGTGATTTATCACCAAAACAACGATGTCAACTGGTCACCAACACCTTGCAACCTCACATCGTGCGATTTTTTCTCTCGGAATTCGTGAAGGCGAAAATAAAAAACGATTCCTGAAAAATTGTAAGTTATCGAGAAGTCGATAGTGTCAAATAAGCCGTGGAAGACATTTGTGAAATATCCTATTCCACAATAAATTTGCCAGCTAATAAATAAATAAAATGGTTTTTTCTAAAATTAAATCATTTCTTTTGGGACACCCTCTAAATGTACCTTGGATTTTAAAACGTGCCTATGCAGAGTTTCAGTTTTTGGTTAAACTATGTCATTCATTTAACAAAAATCATATAGTCCATATACTCCTTATATGGAGGATTGGAAGCCTTAAGGTCAGATAATTTTGATGACCATCATTTTCTACAATCAATGACTCAACTTTACAAGAAGTTACCAATTACATGATTAATATTAGACTCGAAGGAGTATGCAAGTGCATAAATTATAACGATAAATCATATGTAAATCGGAGACAATAAAATTGTCTACAATTTCTTACCTCATTTAAAATAAAATGCATTTAGCTGCCTAATACTAAATTATTTAATAATTAATTATCACTGTTATTCGCAAAATAAAGATCGCATTCGGAATGTTTACATATACAACAAAGCTCTGTTTATACACAAATTTTACATCAAGCACAAATTTCAATTTATAGGCAAGCAGAAACTCTTATTAACTAACTACCAAACGGAATTCTCGAACTTTGTAATCGAAACGAAACTTCATAATTTCAAAAATTCTTCGCCTCTTTTACTCCTCTGTCAAGAGAATTAAAAGTTTGACGGCAGCGCGCGAGGCAGCTCGAGCTTGATATTCATTCTAAGTTCTCGGAAATCTATAAAGCAATCTCCGGCTCGCAATTATGGGTTGCAAAAAAGGGAGCAACAATTTTATCGACGAGCGCTGCGCTATTAGTTTGGGCCTAAAAATAACTGGGCAAAGATGAGAGTTAGCAATGCTGAAAAAACGGCAGCGCTGCCTTAGATAGACAGGACACGAGGAATTAACTTGAACATTATAAGATCCCTCGGGTGCGCTTTTGCTATTACGCAAACTTAGGAAGCTGGAAAATAAGGTAGCGGTCTCGTCAAGCTGGAATTAGCGTGCACGTGCTTTTGAACGCGCGTTTATTCTTACAAAACCTTTGTTCCGTGGCGGTTAATAAAAAAAAAATTTCACGCATCTCAACGCATATGTCGGGAGCACATAGTCACGTTAATTTTTTATTGTAACAAAAGAGAATCAACAATAAATTTACACAAATTGTTTTATAATTTGCGACGTAACTTCTCATAATTTTTCCTCGCCAAAATGAAAATGCCAACTAATCAGAAAAGCTCACTTTCTGCAATATTGCCAAGCATTACAATTGTGCTGTATCAATACAGTATAAAATTACGTTAATTAATTTTTTGTGATTATGTAATTTTTAATAAATCTATTTCAGAATTTTTATACAGTACCTTGTACACTTCGCAAATTATTCGCCTCACTTTTCTTTTTTACGAATAATTTTATTTAGTATTTTAATTAACATTCTATTAATTATTCGGAATAAAAAAATTGTGTTCTTTTCTTTCTATTAATATTATTGTCAGCAATAACTCTGGTGATTATCTAAACCTTTAATAATTGTTTAACGTCAAAATGAGCAACGACTTGCTTTTAACCTCGTCTTCAATTATATCCTTACCCCTTACACTCTGCTCCTGAATTTTATTTATTCGTCTATATTCTTTATTTTTCAATCTTCATTACTGTACGATTACTTTAGTTTTCTTTGAAAATCACAGGATTCTTTATGCCTAGTTACAACAGCACAAAGGTACAGGATCCCGCAGGGAGGTGTTACGTTTTTCAAAACGCTCTAACACAGGTGTTGTTCAACAAACTCAAATATTTATTTATTCAAAAGATTACATATATAATGCCATTTAAGAAACATAAAGCGCAAACACAATCAGGTGCGAAAAATGGAGGTGGGTAGAAAAATTGTCCATACATCTCTCAAGAATAGCACGTACAATTGCTCAAATTTCTCGAGTAATGGCTTCCGAAAGAGCTTCAAGAGTCCGTGGCGTTTCAATATAAACCTGAGCTCTCGGGTAGCTCCATAAGAAATAATTATACAGTGAAAGTTCCAGTAATCGAAGGGGCCACTCTACACCCCCGCGCAATGAAATGATGCGTCCTGAAAAATGTTCTTTTAAAAAGCTATGGATTCTCTTCAACGATAGCAAGCAGCCCCATCCTGTTGAAACCAAACCTTAGCGAGAGCAATCTGATGTCTTCTCAATTCAGGAATCAAACATTCTCCAATTATGCCAAATCGGGCTATTCCACATCAAAAAGTTACTCTCTCACTATGCGATAAACATTCCGTGAGTTATTTTCCGACCAGTAGAGTAATTTTGTTTGTCTACAGCACCCGATAAGTAAAATTAAGCCTTGTCATTCGTTATTAAAATACAGTTAATAGTGAAGGTTTCCAGCATTGTTACTCAAAATGCAAACCGCTGTACATAATAATTTTCCTTCAGTTCTTGAACCATCATGATTTTGTGGAGGTCAAAGTGAAATTCGACGAACTGACCTGTCTAATATGCACAAAGCACGAACATGTCATACCGCTGAACGGATAGGGTTGGCCTTCGCAACCCGTTTTATGTTTTCTGATGTTCTAACGATCCGACCATCTCCCTAAGCTAGAGATCCCGCAGTTCCCCTTGTTCTGAGGTTATTAAAGTATTGTTGAGCAAAATGGGAAATGAGTTCGAAATCTTCGCTGCGTCTGCGCCACAGTTACAACAAAGACGCGTTATTCAATCGTATACGGCTCGATGACTACTGAAATGGCAACTAACGAGTATAAATCAACTATTGCGCATGAGCTAGTTCCCGTACCACAAATGTTATGCCCATATCAAAAACGTAACATCTTCCTACCAGATCCTGTATAAAGCTTTACATAGAAATCCTAATTTTCTACCCACGTCAATTATAGTTTAGTGTGGATTAAGCCAATGTTGGTATAATAATTATTAATGAGAAACTCTACGCTCCGTGTGGGAGCATGGCTTGCAAACTGAAAGGTTAAGGCTGCCACATTTTCACCTTCATCGTTCGATCGCCCCATACCATCTCTGATAGAGGGTGATGTAGAAAGTAACGCGCCTTAGACAACTCATTATTACTTTTATACAAAATTAATGCAACTATTGCAATTATGATGAACCAACCCGAGTTGTTTGAACAATAGCGGATAATAATAATAATATTAATACTAATAATCATTATTATTATTTTCTTACTGCCTTCTTTCTGAATTCCTTTGTTTTAAAGTTTGAACATTATAATAAGTTGTAATTGTTTGTTCTTAAAGCAACTAAATAATTTTCTAAATATTTCATCTCACACTTTTTAGTATTCCCAAAAATATCTTTATATATGTATATATATTTGTAGTATGCTACAAATTACATAATTACATAAATCTGATTAAATTTGAAAAAATTACAATCCCTGTCATTTTCAAAATTTTAATTATGGAATCTGAATGAATCATTCGAAATAAACGGTTCAGAAAGACTTTTTTGACTGGTACGTAGTACTTCTAAAGCACATTATGTATATGTATAAATTTAAAAATCTATGCTTGTAACAAAATAATTCTGGCGGCGCTGTAATTAAGAGTTTATCAACTAACCAAAAAATCAAAAACCTGTTGCTCAAAGCAAATGTTCTAAAGATAAATATTTTAAAACCCCTAATTTTGAAGAATATTAGAGGTGTTTATTTATAAGAATTTTATACAAAAAATTTACAATTAATAAATTTTGGCCGTTACATACAATTATCTATAAACCATTACTAAAATACTTCATTAATTTAATTAGTTTTCTCTCTGTATTTGCTCAACTCCGAATTTAAGTCTCGGTACAACAAAACTATTTTAACTATAGCAAGGAAAATGAATATTTTTGGATTTTTTAATATTTCCGTTTTGCTCTATAAGAAACTTTCCAAAATTAACTGATATTGCAACGCGTTTATTAGCAAGATATGCAAATTGAAACAGATTGCTAATTATTACACAACTACGATCTACCTACACCGAACTCCAAATCTATCGGAATTAATTATAAGATATACGTCACTGTTCCTATTTCTGTCTTATTGATTGACAAAAGCAGTATGAAATCAACAGTAATTTCATATATGCCTGCCTTTAATAACCACAGTTGTGCAGAATGTGGTAGTCTAATTAACTATAAAACTTAAAAAATAAATTTGTTTGATTTTTTTTATGTTACGATAATATATAATAATTTTACGATAATAATACTGTTAAAATATTGTGCGATTAACAAGAAACATACATTTATAAGGTTATCCAATTATATTTTGATTCAGTGGACTAATTTATAATTAATTCCCTAGATTATTAATAATTGTTTACATATTCGTCAAAATTGAGATAAAATATGATTTGTTTGTTCAACTGTAAATAACCCTACAAGTTAATTAACGAAAAAACTATAACAGATTTTTATTAACAACTGTAATTACTGTAGTATTTTCTGTTTAAGTAATTTCTGCTGCATAATCAGAAATCAAAAAAAAAACGAAAAGAAAAAATAAGACGTTAAGTTACCACGAAACAACGCTAGGCGATGCAGCCCTACGCTACCTTGCAACCCCGGCGGCAATTTTAGGCACAGAGTGGCGACTCCACCGTTTAGAGCTGTGCACCGAATCACGCACTCTCCAAAACCCGCAGCTCGAGACTGTATGGCGTCCGCACCTCCACGGAGCCGGCGAGAGACTGTCGTGGGGGCGGTGAACTAAAACCACCCCGCATGGGCGCGCGATGCAACCGCCGCCGCGATAACGCAGTGCCCCTCGCGGAGCGGTTAGCGCGATCATCATTTCGGGGAGGCTCCCCATGAATATTCGTTTAATGATAGTGGCCTCGGAATGGGAGTTGAGATGGTGTTTACGGAAGTTTGTTTATGGTATACACCAAAGAACGATGGGGGTGAAGAGTAATATGCACAGCAAACGGGCGAGTAAATCTCTCTTTTAGCGATTGTTTATATACGGATCCGCGATCGAAGCTGTTTATTTTAACGTAAATGCCCAGAAAAACCTTTAATTTAAAAACTCCAATTTCCACAATTCCAAAACAGATTGCGATCATTATCGCTACATCCTACATGGAAACATAGATCTGAAAATCAGCCTCAAAAACCCAAAGAAAGTAGACGCTACTAACAACAGCAGCTCAACTAACCACACCCTCCAGGGATCACAAAAATCCAACAATAATATCCCCATTGAAGCTAAACAGTTAGTCACTCAAAAGCAGAAAGCCAGAGCCCATTGGCAAAAACTCACCATCCATCAAACAAAACTAAATTCAATAATCTAAGTAATTAACTAAAGGCAAAGCTCAAGAACTTACGAGAAAACTACTTTGAAATCTACGTATCAAACCTTAACGGCAATTCAATTTGCTAACCAATTAAATCTTCCCTAAAATCTAAAACAACTTCTCCGACCATAAGAAAACTACCACCAGCCCTAGAATAGACTAAAAGCACAAAGGAAAAAGTAGACTTATTTGCTTATCACCTCTTTGGTGTCTTTTAACCACACGAACATACACTCAATCTAAGCCCAGAAAACCCCATACCACCTGAAATTACTCCACTCCCATTCCGTCAGTCACACCTAAGGATGTCAAATCCGTGATGCAACGACTAAATCCCAAGAAATGTTACGTGAAATCCCAAAAAAGGAATCATACTCCTAAGTTATATCTTCAACGCTATCCTGAGACTTCAGTACTGGCCTACAGAATTCAAAAAAGCTGAAATAATTCACATCCCCAAGCCAGGTAAATTTCCCAACTACGTTACATCTTACCGTCCAATAAGCCTGATATCAGTGACCTCCAAACTCCTTAATCGGCTAATGCTACTAGCTCTTGTCCCTGAATTTACACCCACAAACTGGATACCAGGCTATCAATTTGGTTTTCGTAAAATGCACTCAAGAATACAACAGTATCACCGGATCACACAACTAATAAACACAGATCTCCTGGGTGTCAGCCATACCTTCGATAAAGAACTCATCCACAAAATCCAACAACTCCTACCTGCTTCCACAAGCTCCTAGAATCCTAGAGTCAACGACGCAACTTCAGCACTACACCCAATCAATTCCGGTGTACCTCAGGACAGTGTCTAAGGTCTCTTCTTCTACCTATTTTACACCTCAGACCTCACAACCACTACTGCTATAACGGTAGATACTTTTGCCAACAATACCATTATACTTGCAAAAGACAACGATGTAAACACTGCCAAGTTCAAAGCCACCTTATTCTTCTCGAAGACTATCTCAAGAAATGGAAGACAAAAGTCAACAAAATAAAATCAAACCACATGACGTTTACCCTGAGAAAAAAACACCAACTTATCTAAACAATATCGAAATCCCCCAAACTACCTCTATGAAATATTTAGGTCTTCACCTCGACAAACTCACCTGGTGGGACCATATTAACAAAAAAAAATTCTAATATACAAAACCATCATCAACCCCATATGGACCTATGGTGTGCAGTTGGGGCCAGCAAGTCAAACATCGCCATCATGCAACGATGCTAGTCTAAAATACTACAAGTATAAACCAACGCACTGGGATACATAACTAACCAGGTGTAACATGTAGAGCTTGATATCCCGTTCATAACACAAGCCATACAGAATAGAACAACAAAACATCTCGACAAAATCGCAACCCACACCAATTCCCCACTGTTTCACCTCCCACATCAAGAAGTGATCAGAAGACTCAAATGGCGTTGGTGGATCCGCCACTGGACGAGCCTTTACCACGCCAGTCATCAAGTCAAGACATTAGCTTATAGAATACTATTGTATTCTTATTTTGTTTAAATAAAAAAGCTTAAATTAAAATTGCAGTCAGATTATTTGTAAAGAGAAAAATTAAACATTTGAAATGATTACTACAGAGAATTCGTTAGTCATAACATATAGTCACGTCTATAATGATCAGGAGAAATATTTTTCCTTTGCATTAAAAAGCTAAAAAAAAACTTTTCGAGATTTTCATTAAAATATAAATTTATCTGCTTAGCTGAAAGTGTAATTTTTACTTTTCTTTTATTCTAAATAACCACAGGGGGTGCATTGCAAATAATAAACCATAACATGTGGCTTATCTGTCTCACCTATCTAGCCCTTATTTTTTATATTTTCAAATGTCTTTTTTATAATATTTTACTAAATGACTAATAAGTATAGAAAAAATAATAAAAAATAACACTAATAACATCTTACACACACAGTTTCCTAGTTAACTTACTGTATTAAGGCACATCAATTTTTTATACTTTAATAGGCGGGGGTAACATTTCAATTATTCATTTCCAATTATTCCATTGATTGTTTAATGAAATGTTTGACGCTATATAATTATCAATACAATAAATCAATTAGGCATACGACAGAGAAAATTCGAGTGCACAACAAAATTGTTATTAGCAATAAAAAATTGGCAAATAAAGTAAAAAGAGAAGACGTACCTTAACACCTTTGGTGACGAAAGCTATGATACATCCAGTTGACACCTCTGAAACAATAAATTGTCATTATTAAAAATGCTGCTTTCACATCAATTAATAACAATTTGAGAACATTACCAAAGAATATGTATTATTCTGGAATATATTAATAATTTTTAAAACTTGCATAAGCAGGCTATGCCAATATTGTAAACTAATGCAGATTGCAGGCATACAACTCTTGTGATGCTGCTAATTGTCTCATATTACTTGCTATACCAATCATTTTCAAGTCTTACGAGAAAATGCAACCAATGCATTTATAATATAAATAAAATATAAACGAGACTTATTTTTTAAAAAAATATTTTATTTCAACTTGACACAAAAGAATAGCAGATTATTTTTCTACATAATCTCCTGATTTAGAAACACATTTTTCCCAACGTGTAGCTAATTTTGAAATGCCTTCCTCGTAGAATGAAGTTGGTCCTGTTTCCAGCCAATTGCAAATATAGACCTCAACCTCCTCATAGCTGTAGAATCTATGCCCTCCCATGGCTTCCCTGAGAGAACCGAATAGGTGATAGTCGCATGGTCGCAGGTCAGGGCTGTAGGGAGGGTGTTCAACTGTGAACGATGCAATTTCTGCTCAGTTGTCAGAAGGCGAGGCACCCGCCTTGCGCACACCTTACGAAACCCTAGCTCCTCTGTGATAATCGAAAAAGTGCTGCCATAACTTATTCTAATCTCAGATGCAATCTCATCGATGGTCAGACGCCTGTCACCCTCAATAAATTGTTGAACGCGGACGATGTTTTCATTGGTGATGCTGGTGCGAGGTTGGCGATCATGGCTCTCATTTTCAACATTCTCACGACCCTCCACAAACTTTTTGTGCCATGCGAACACTCTAGCTCGTGACAGTGTCTCTTTCTTGAACTACGCAGTCAATCGCCTCAGGATTTCAGCCGGTTTTACACCTTTCGTGGCGAGAAATTTAATGGTAATACGCTGCGCAATTGACGACAGCACCTCCTGCTCAGACATTGTCACGACTGGTACTAAAAAGAACGAACGAAATCTCCCGCCTGCTTTCCCCACTCCTGACATCCCTACCCAACACCTGACGAAGCGAGAACTCTCGCGCGTTAATATTGCGCGCCCGAGATCAAAAGTCTCGTTTATATTTGATTCACCATCGTAAAACAATTTTTTTAAAAGGGGCTGAAGTTTCAAAGTGTCTATTATGTTTAAAGAAAAATAAATATTAAATTATTATCAAATGGAAAGCAATATTCTATAGTAACATATTGTAAATTATGTTATGCATTGTCATGCAGCCATTAAACAATTACAAGACATTTCCTAAACACATGTATTGCAAAGATTAAAGTAAAATAAATGAAAAATTAAAGAAATAACAAATTTAAGGAAACTAATAACAAGAACAGTATTGTACACGCTTCGGGGTACATATGCTAACATTGGAATGATCACATTTTTAGTGATCACCTACCCGACATACTGGATATCGTTGTTCACAACACTTCAACCAGCACTAATGGAACTAGACTCGGACTACTTACCAATAATCCTTTCATTTGTGATAACGCCAGCAAAATACATTTCCGAGCGTAGAATTAACCAATGAGATCGTCAACTGAGACCTTCATAATACAACTCTCAACCAACAACTCAAGTATCCAAACAATCATACACGTAACGAAAAACATGTCCGACAGCATACACCGAGCCATCAAAGAAAAGGTTAACAGAAAACGTGCTAACGATAACTCATCGCCGAATCATACATTCAATCTAATTAAGGAAGGAACAGGTTTGTAAAGAAATTCCAGAAAACTCAACGTCCCACAACACAAAAACATCGTAAATAATTTATTTCATCGCATAAAAAAAGGAACTCGACTACTATCAAAACAACTGCCATCCAAACCACTTAATCAGTCTCGAACCAGGAGATTCGAGATTATAGAAGACAATCAAAGAGATACTATGCTAACTTGAAGAAATACCTATGTACCTTCAATTTTCTTTAAAAGCTCGGATATTTAACCCCGACGAAGAAAACTGCCGGAGTCTAAGATTGGTATAGTCTTGAAGGGAGTATTAATTCCGTACTAATACCTCTGTTATATATCGAGTAACGCCACTGGGATTTACTTCTTAACAGATCTGCCAAGAAATCCTATTCTCATGTTCACGTCGTGCCTCCTGACTGCAGTAGTAATAGACTGTAGCTAAAGAGAAGTGGTAAAAGGCGAGCCTTAAAACCGGTATTGTACAGCTGAAAGAGTAAACCCTAACAGAAAATCTGGCCCTTCAGGTTGGGAATTGTCAGCGAGCGTGCTCCTCGTGTGACATAAAAAAAATGTAAAATGCTAAAAGACTAAGCACCAAGCCTCTCAAAACCAAAATAGACATAAATACGACGACGATTGGTAATAAATAGAACAATTAGAATAGGAACGCGGAATATACAGTCACTAACAGGCAGGATTCTCGAAATACTTTGTGTCACATAAGAATATAAATTATACATTTTGGCACTCGTCGAAACTGAACAAAAAGAAAAAGGTGCAAAAAATGTAGATAAATATATCCACTTTTAGTTAAAAGTAGAAAAGTTAAGAAGAGCTAACGCGGATGTAGCTATACTCATTAAAGTATCAATAAAAATATATACAAAAAACTACAACTGCATATCCGAAAGAATCTTAATAGTAGCACTCAAAATATACAGATTAGCAACTGTAATTGTAGGGGTATCCTTTGTATAACCCAGAAAAGAAATTAAAAGACGAATTTTTGAATATTTATGTCTAACATTAAGTGAAATTAAACCACATTAAAAAATAATAATTTCAGGAGATTTGAATGCTAAAGTACAAAGTAACAGGAACACTGAAGCATTTGGTTAGAAAGATTCATTGAAATATGTTTTCAATATGAACTTAAGTTAGTCCATACTTACTACTAACATGAAGAATTTCACGAAAAAAAAACATAGCAAATCAGACAAAAGATCAAAAAATAACGAAACATGCAGAAATGCGATATGAACTGTGGCCACTACAGCAACAAAGTATACGAAAATTACATAAAAGAAGACTCGAGATATAGTTGTAAAAAGTGTAGCAAATAAACAACATAGAAGAAGAACATGCAAACATCAATCCGCAATACATAACCTTGGAAATTGAGCGAAATTAAGATTAAACAAAAAAAGAATAAATTATATCTACTGGTCCCTAAAATATCGCCATTTAATTATTCAAATAATCATATGGAGTTAAGTATTAACTGCATCCTGATTAGACTTTTTAAAAAAACTACTACAGAACCGACTTAGAGAAAATGTAAGACACTATAAGTGAGGACCAAAGTGGTTTAACTCCAGGTCGTTCCTGTACAGTTAATCTCTTTTAATCCAACATCTAGGGAAAAAAAACTTGCAAAAATAACAAAGTAAGTACAGCGTTTAGAAATTTGCAAATGACAATGTTTCTAGAAACAAACTACAGGACGCACTAGAAAGTATACGAACTAATTCGTATTTACTAAGTATTCTAAAAAAAACTTTACAAACCTATCTCCTTTGTTAAATAAAATCATTAACAATCAATGCCAATTGCCATATCCAAAGGACTTAGACAAGGACGTAGCCTCTCTCTATTACTTTTTAATTTATATATCAAAGTAGCACTGGAAAATTCGGAAAAATCTGTAGTGGAATAGGAATAGCAATCAACGACAAGTCCTTATTTGCCATTAACTTTGCAGATCATCAGGTGATAAAGACTTAAATTTTACCCACAAAAGACAGAATAGATAGTAACATACTTCGAAGCAAAATTTGAATTACTACTAAATGAAAAAACTCAGACAATACTTAAGATGTAATAATGGTTTAGGAAGACAAGAAATTAAACGTAGCATTCAAAGTTACGGTGGGGTAAAAATAATTGGCAGGTCTATGGTCGAAACTGTACTGTGTTATGCATGCGAAGTCTGGGCGATGAGAGAAGACGACAAAAACAGAATAATAGCAGTTAGAATGGATACTGTAGAAAAAGTTCCAGAATATCTGTATTAAAAATAATCAAAAATGAAGAGATTAGAAACAAAATGAGAACAAACGAGACTGTTATACAAGGAATTGGAGGAAAAAATGTTAATGATCAAAGAGGTTATATTCACGGACACCGTCAGGAAAACGGAAAAAGAGACCTACTAGAAGAACAAGCATACAATCGTAAGGCATGAAGAGGAGAAGTGGGCATACAACATCAGTTATTTAATTGTCAGGCATATTTTTAATTAAAGTGTATATAATTAGACCAAACAGACACACATAAAGGAAACTAAAAAGGCTTCGCAGATCACCTTGAGAAAGCATTTACTTTCTACAATCACCATAATAGGGCCATCTATAACAAAGTCAAATTTTTTTTGAAACACATCAACCAACACCAAAGGCAAACTTGAAACGGAAAAATCTTTATTACTAAATAAATCGCCCGGTTACAATAAAATAATTAATATCATACTAAAAAAACTCATAAAAAATCATAAGCATATTTAGCAATCATTTTCAAATTATGCCAAAGCGAAAACATGTAATGATACTTATGTTCCCGAAACCAGAATAGAATAAAAATGTTACCAGCCACAGGATAGTTAGCTTACTATCAACGACCAAAACTATTCGAAAAAGTATACTTCCAACTTAATGATAAAGTTGGTCATATTGACCAACCTTTCAGTTGGTTTTAGAGAAGGTCACTCCATTTACCATCAATTACAATATGTGACTTAGGTCATTGATTTGAAAGTAATTCACAGCAATTTTGTGTAATGGCATATTGATATATTCGGTCACACGTGGATAAGCGGTATAAAATACAAAACTTTACTACTATAAGCACCCAACTACATCAATTCATACATCTCTTTCCTAGACAATCACGAGTTGTCATATATTCCAATCCTCCACAAGAAACATACATGAAGAGGTCCCTCAAGGCAGAATACTGTATTCAATCATTTTAACATCTTTATGCAAAATTCCCACTATTATTGCAACTTTTGAAGATAACACGTCACATTAACCAAAAAACGCACGTCTGGAAGTGGCCATTTCTAAGCTACAAAATGCTACTAATATACTAAGCAGATTATTCAAGCAATGGAATCTATTTATTAACTATGCCAAATGTGTCACTACGATCTTATACTGAGACGAATTAACCCATCCAGAATCTCAATCAACGGCCACTTCATTCAATAGAACACCAACGATAAACCCGTTAAATATTTATATATTTACCTTGACAACTGAAAATATCATATACTAAAAAATAGATAAAGATTACAAGAGCTCCAATTAAACCTACTTCTGAATCGTAAGTGCACCTTGCAAAATAAATTCTTAGAATTGCATTGAACGCTCCCTAGTACATCACCAAAAAGCAATTGCACTATGAATTGGGCATATCCGTAATCAATCGACATATTGCAAAGCCTGTTAAAAAATTTCACCAACTGTAGTGTTGCTTAATACATAAGAGGCAACAAGGAATCTAAAACTAAAGCCCAAGCTAGCACAAGATTTATATTTGAGTGACAATAGTGATAATTAAGTGATCAAATAAAACATACCTAGTGTTCCCATGGTAACCCAATTAACTATGAAACCATCATAATTACCATTTATGTTTTTAATATACCTATTTTATGTCAAATCAGTGTCTTGTATAACAGTGTATATTTTTGAGCAAGAAAAGCCTATTATTAAAATCATTGTTGCTGTCATCGCTTTCAAGTTAAAAGGAATTAATTAAATAGGTCAGATTTCTAAAAAAGGTTTAGATAAAGTGAATATGGAATTTCGAAACAAATTATAACTTTTTGACCAGACCTCACCAGCCTTAACATTCATCATTAAAATCACATAAGCTTTCAATTAATCCAATTGGTAATTTAAGTTCATAAATTGTTTTATGATCACATATTATGATTACACTTTTACAGATTTGAGCCAAGACCTTGCGCGATTCAAGTTAGAGCTGCAATACTATGTCAGACAGCTATGCAATATCCGAACTATTAATAAATATAATGAATATAAAGATGTATAAACAGGGAGAAAATAAAAGCAGTAACAGTATGCTCACTAGGTTACTTAAATATTTATTACTTAATTTAAATACTCAACTATAACATACCTATATACTTCTCTTTTTGATTTTTAATCAATTGTGAGGGGTTTTAAATTTTTAAATTAAAGCAAAAAACTCGTTAACTTTTTTTTTATTTGACTCCAAAGCAAATTATACAATCAGTCCAGAGAGGACTGTAAGTATAACATATGTTGGCCTTAAACTAGATACTTAAAGCTAATATAATACATGACATGGAGTAGCAATCCAGCGAAAGCCCTCTTAACATAAGTAAGTAAAGGTTTGTCTTATAGTATTACGTGGTTGTTAGTTTTTTCCCTTTAAGCTTCGTTAGTTTTTCAAACTGCGTAATAATCTTTTATTCTCTCATTGCATTAATAATTCAAAACACTTTAGTATTACTCATTTGAATAAAACGAATACTAGAGGAATACAAAATTCTTACAGCTGCTGCTTGTACTTAGCACAAGGCGCAAGCAAATTGAGAAATGTAACTAAATATATCCACAACTTCGCATAAACTTCAAACCACGCGTCGCTGCATAAAGGATGTTCAGAATTCTTATTTTCAAAAACATTCAATACACAGCAATGATTTATACGCCCCACTTTACATGCTCCTTGCGCCCGAGGGGTACTGTATAAATTTGTGTCGAAGCACCTCCTGTTGTTGATATTTCCTAAGATCCTTCAGAAAGGATACGTCGCCAGCTTGTGAAATATGCAAATCTTTGCTATGCATCACGCTCTTCTAACAAACACAACTAATATAATTACTTATTAAAATTTGCCGAGCAAACTTATTAGCAAAATTTAAAAATGTAATTCATTATGTTCGCAACATCGTTAGAGAAATTATGCTGCCCTTTCATACAGTATCCCAACAAAAATAATTCTTCTACAGCTATTCGCGTAAATTTAATTTTAAAATTTGTTGTACGAGCGGCTACTGCTGTTAGCTAAAAGTTATTACTTGGCCGTAGCGTTTGAAATGTTACAAAAAGTTCACATTATATAAAACGGAATTTTCATTTATTTAGACTGAATTACTCAAAAAAATTGTCGCGGTTTAGTAAAAAGCTCTAAAGCGTATTAAACGCACCACTGCTATACAATACTTTTACAATATAACAACTCTCAAATAATATTTTTCGGCAACATTTCCAGATAGCATTTGAGAAAAACAGCACCATCTATATAGAAGGGTAATTGTGCAAAAGAAAGTCCGTTTCGAAAGTGAGAATAGACCAGATTTAAAAAGATTTTCAACAACAAACCCAAAAACCTATATACAGACTAATGTCAAAAAGAAGAAAGGAAGATAGAACAATGAAAATCTTAACGTCGAATATAGATGGATTGGCCAACAAGAAAGAATCAAAAAGGCGTCAAAGAATTACAAAAAGAGTGTATGCATATTATATTAGAATAACTTAAATAAACTTTTACTAAAATACTAAATTAGACGAAATTAATAAAGAATGAAACAATATATCAAATTCACTACAGTAAGTAAATAAAAAGAAAGAACTTGAAATCTGGAATAAAAACTTAAAATAAGTAACTAAAGACTGCATGACAAAAATACCTAAAAAATAAAAACAAAATAAGCAGAAACAGCCAAAACAACAATATAGTAAAGACAAAGAAATTAAAATCAAGAACTGCACGGACGACATATCTTCGCCTAAAAACCTGAACAAAAAGTAAATAAGAAAAAGCAAGAATTAACGAAATTGAAGAAAAGGAATAGCTAAAACATTATGAAAATTATGATACAATAACAACCAACAAAATAAAAGAAAATAACTACAAAACAAGTCACTCAGCACAGAAAAGTAAAACCAAGCACTACAAATATCCAAAAACAGTAAAGACAGAATAAGCACCGAACTAAATAAATATAGAGCCTGCTACTAAAGCAAAAATATTTACATCCCATCAATCAATACTAACTTACAAGGAAAATACCCAATAAATAACAAAAAACATGGTACCATTTCAAATAGAGAAGACTGTAATTGCGCTGATATCACGAAGAAACCCAGGCATTTTTTCAGAAAAAGGAAAATACATACATAAGTGTCCACTGCCATATCCAATCAGTTTTCGAGTGGTACTTATCTAAAACATCAATTACTATCTTACGACTTTACCGTCATCAAGGGAAAGAGCTGGTGATAAATTTTTTCTGTTAAATCTGTATCAATCCATTGTGTTAAAATAACTCCCAATGATCGTAAAAAAGATAAGAACCAAGATGCAGCAATTTGATTTTAGAAGATAATGCTAAAGGCGTTTTCAAGCATCTCCGATGGAGAATTTTTGGTACACTACCTATACTACCTGCAAAAAAAATGATGTTAGGGATCAGACTATTGAATATAAAAAACAAAGCATAGATAAGGAAAAGAACGAAGGTAGATAATATAACAGAAAGAAAAATGACATCGGAAAAATGGCAGACACTCAATCAACAAAAAAAAAGCACAAAACTAGACTGAGTGGAAGAATCCTGAGGAGTGGACTGACGCTGTTTTATGATGATGATGATTATGATGCTACCTCATGTTTATTTATGCTAAAGATTCATCAGATATACAAAAACAAGAACTAAACTTATATTTTTCACTTCATTTTCTTGAAATATCCTATAATGTTGCTTACAAATTTGTGAACAACATGCGCCACCTACGATTTCGAAGCAGCTTATAGAAGATTTCGCATCTTGACTATTTCCGCTTTGGTATGATATTGGATAAAATCACATCTTTTGATCCTATTTCTGTTTTGTGTAATGCCTGCTAACGCCATCAAAAACACTTTTTTATTTTTGAGTCTTTCAGAGTTGCTCAAATGAGGACCCTTAATAATATTTTGCATTCATTTTGCCCCTAAAAGAATTTGATGCGTTATTAATTTGCCATTATTATTATTTCTCGCCTGGCCACTTCAATGAGTCTTTGTTCAACAATAACTTAAAATTCTATAGATTTATTTTATTTAACAAAAACATCATTCTGTTTACATTTAATTTAGTGAAAAACAACTAAATCACTTATTATTTTTTACAAACGTCCACTAGTAATGCAGAGCTTTTCAACAAGTCTGTATAATTTCTGTCTAAACTCATAAAGTTATTAACTGGATCGAAGAATGTTCTTTGAATTTTCGAATTTTAAAAATGGAGGATCCTCTCTAATGCAAGAGAAGTATAGTGACTTTCAAAAGTCACGGCTTGTTCTAGTTAAGAAAAAAAAACCTCACTATTTTTGGATTTCTTTTTGGAATTTTTCCCATTGCCTGGCGTTTGGGTTCATATAAATGATATAAACCTTCTAAACATCAGAACTCATAAAACATTCATTTAGACCTATCTATTCAACTCCTCCATTATTTTCGACTTCTTTCTTCCATATTCTCCAGTTCCTTAATTGTTTTGCCACATTTTTCCCAGTTCTTCTATTATATTCTCCGGGACTTTCCTAAGTCTACGTATTCTTTTCGTCTCCCAGTTCCTTGTTTTTAAGCACGGTTTTGATTTCCTATCTTTAGGCAAATTAGTGTTTTCTTTATTTTTTGTGATATTGATTCTTCTAGTAAGTGTAGTATTGTTGGTATCGTTATTTTATTATCTATTTCTTGTTCTGTTTTTGTTTGTATTTCTTTTTTATTAGGATTGTTTTATTTATAGTATAATAAATTTCTCCAACATTACTAATTATCATTCCTAAATAGTTGATTTTTGCAATATTTGTCTACTGTATTTGAGCATAATAGTTTGTTGTATTTTGTTTCCATTTATTTCCATTGTTTTGGTCTTTCATGTGTTTACAGTCAATCCTATTTTAATGATTTCTTCTGTCTATTTCTGATCATTAGTTTTTGTATTTTATTAGATTTATCTGTTATTAGGACTATATCGTTTACATGTACCAGTGAATCTAGTTATACAGCTCTCGAGTTTCCTAGTGTTATTTTTGATATTTTTTATTATGCTGCCCATGTAAATAAATGATAAATAGCAATGAACTTAATAAATCTTTATCGCGAATTCCTGTGATTTTTTTCATTTATTTGTTCTGTTTCCTTTACCACGTTGTATATGTTCTTTATTACTGCTATTAATTTTGCTGTAACTTGTAACTGTTGGAGGAAGTTCCAAATTTTCGTTTTATCCATATTGCCGAAAGCCATTTTAAGTCTCTAAATGTAAGATACACAGAGTTTGTCCGGGAAGTATCAAAAATAATCCAATGAAAACAAAAGTATTGCAGGTAATCGTTTATTTATGTAAAATTCTTCAAAATAGTTTCCATCTGCTTATACACGGTGTTTCTAGCGTGGCTGCCACGCTCTGAAGGCTTCCTGAAATACTGTTTATAGCCTTGGTCACGGCGGTTTGGACCCTCTTCATCGCCCCAAAACGGGTCCCTTTCAGGTCGGATTTGAGTTTTGGGAACAGAAATAAGTCGAGCGGGGCCAAGTTTTAGGTGTACGGCTGTATGGAGCAACATTGCCACGTTGTGCTTGGCCAAAAATTCCTTCACGAGCAGCGGTGTGGCTGGGCGTGTTGTCGTGTTGGTAATCCCTTTTCGCAGGTTTCTCTAATCAGTTTTTTGAGTTTGACACAAAACTTCACCGCATAATGTTGTTCTAACGTACGCTGCATGTCGAGTCTGTGACGCTTCACGAAAACACGGCTTGCGGGATGCGCAATCCTCACTCTCTCAAGGCTCAGAGGCAACCGAGCCGAGCCGTATTTTTTACCTAAAACATTACCCCCCCCAAAAGTTCCTCCGAAAACCACGGCTCTTAGCCCTTCTGGTTGGTTGAAAAATTATTTCCAATAAATTCCGGGCAAACAGTGTAGTTTTGAGTTGTTTTTTTGTTTTAGTTCTATGAACTTTTTTAATAGTGGGGTTGGTGGTCTGTCTATTGCATCTAGATCCCCGTTATTCTTCCACTTTTCTTCCTATTTGTTGTCGTGGGCTTTCTTCTGGTATTTTACTATCAATTTTCAATGCCACTGGAGCTTAACTTGTTGCTTTATAGTTTTTGTAATCAATATCTTTTTGTCTTATATTTGTTTCCTATTATTCAGAAATTTTATTCTTTTCCCATGTCATATTTATCATATATGTATCTTTCATCCAAATAGTTACTTTTCGTCCACTTGTAAATTTTCCATATATTAAATATATAATTATTAATATTAGATATACCAAGAAAGAAGTGCATTTATTGCCATGTCGTATATAGTTTTTTCTTCTTTGTAACCATATCTCAACAGAACTGTTTTCCTTTGCAATGTTATCATATATTTATTATTATAGTGTTTTACTTCCTAGATGTGAAGGAAATGTTCAGTATTTAAAATATCTAGTTCTATCAAAAATGTAAGACGCGCTCTAGATCAGATTTAACATTTTTATAATAAATAAAATTCGAAATAATTATAGTTATGCTTTACCCTATTTATTAACACTATATGAATCTTCTTGCAAGGCAACGGTCAGCCACACGGATGCCAAGAAATTTGGGAAGGTATTTATGAGCCCGGATCAAAGACTTCAGAAGCATCCATGCGTACAGAAGACCGAGATGTAGCGGCATTTAGAATTTATGACATAATATAGTTGAACGCTTACACAACACATAACGTGAATTATGTGCCGCTGAAAGTAGCAGCGCGCAGAATTATTCGATAATGTATCGCCCATGCTTGTGCCGCATTAAAGCTGAAAGTGAAGTATGTATTGCGGCGTAAAGAATTATTGGTTTCACCCTCACGTTCCGTACACAAATGAATACTCAGCAGTGGGCGACATCGTGGAGAAGCAAGGCACAAGTCAGCGCCGGAAAAATTGCGAGGAATGGCCAAGTGCAGGAAACAAATCATAAAAATTGCTACCGACCAAAGTGCTTTTACAGCTCTAATTTTATTGCATTCAAAGCCTTTTATGGGCTTATCTTTGCTAAAATATTTCCGTTATGTAAAAAAAAACAAAAATTATTTTCATGCCATTACACAGCAAATACGCATCCCTATTATTATTCTAACTGCACAAACTGGGATGTATATATGCACTGATTTTTAATGTTTTCTAATGTAAGAATGTCAAAATGTTAGAGGTTTTTCCCAAAATTTCCAAACATTAAAATTTTATTGTCTTATATATTACGATTAACTGTTCTACTGTAAGAGATAATATATAATTGATTATATTATTATGAGGAACAATACCACAATAGGAACAAGAACCGTTCGTGTGAAAGGAGGAGCAGAGTGAAGAACCGACCACAAACTATTAGTATCTAAAATACCCATGGTGTACAAAAAGTAAACTGAAGTATCGAAGACAGAGAAAATTGAAGGCGAAAATTTAAAATACACCTACATCATCAGACAATAAGACACTTGTACCAGAGAAGATTAAATCAAAAGTTAGTACAGTTTGGCTGTTACTTCATTAGAGAGAGTTATAAACATATAAAAATAGAATAAAATAAGCCACCGTAGAAGCGTTAGGAGTTGCAGAAAAAAAAAATAAAAGTTAATCCTTATTGCGCATAAATAAAAATAATTCAAAAGAAAAATAAACCAAGAGAATCTACAAAAATATAAGTACAAAAACAAAAAATGAAGACAGGTAACAAAAAATAATGAAGAACGGACAGAGCATGCTCACACGTAGACCAATACATTGGAGGGGCAAAAGCAGCTCAGAATTATGGCGATTAATTAAAGCACTTAGAACAAATACAATACATACAAATGGAACAATTGAGAAAAACTGACTAAAAAAATTGAATTTATATTGGAAACAGAAGATAACACTACTTGCTAGTTCTCTCGAATTTCTAATCTGTTTTTCTCAGGTTCCACCGCTTGGATCCACTTTTTCTTGACCTTTCTCAATTCCTTTTTCCTTCTGATGCTCTCCAGGCCATCTTTAACATTTCTTCTGGCGTCCATTATTTCTATATGACTTAGCCATTGCAAATTTCTTCTTTTAATAAAGCCCCCCACTGAGTTTTCTCTATACAATTCATGTAACTCTGTATGAATTCTTCTTTACCGCTAAATATCTTGAAATTTTCCTTTCCCTCGCTACTATCTTCAATTGATTGTTCTGGTTCATTACCTAGGTTTTACACCCGTTGGTTGATGTTGGCCTTACTAATGACAAGTAAATTCTGAGTTTTGTGCTTGATCTTAATATTTTATTTGGTCCCCCTGCGCAATTATTACCTTTTGTCATTCTTAAATCAAATTTGCTATCTTCTTGGCATTTATTAGTTTTCAAGACTTCCAGGTACATGTAGTTCTCTATTTCTTCGAATTCCTAGACATACTCATTTTGATTGATTAGGTTGATCTTCTTGTTCTTGAGTTCTACGAACTTTATCTTATTTATGTTGAATAATAGGTCCATTTTTTCCTACAAATTCCATTAGTTGTTTCGTGACCTTCTTTTCTGCTTCTTGCCAATAACCACACATCATCTCGCTATTCTGAATTATCACTGTCAGAGCTAGTTTAAATAAAACAAATGATAGCCCATCACCTTGACTTAATCCTTTTCTTATTTCAAAATCGTCACTAATTTTTGAATTCTACCAAACTGCCGCGACTGTGGTTTGTACTGTCGTTCTTACTAATCGAATTTCAGCGGAATTTGCAGTTCCTTTTAATTAAGGAATGTTACAAATAAAATTCTAGACAAATCTGAAATAAATTAAAAACCACTATCAAAATGACATCTTGCGATATAATCTATTAGTAATAATAGGCAAAAAATAAGACAAATAAGAAAAAATTATAATAAGTAGGAAGCAAGTAAATCAAGCATTATAACAAACATTAGTTGTATTAAGTTAGAGAAATATGTACAATTACTGATTCATGGTTTGTCAAAGAAAATCCAACTTTTGGTTTGTTGGCAGAGTTTGAATTAATATAGACAAAAAGTTATCTGAATTTAAAATCCCATGGTAGGATCAACAGTAAGAGTGGCAAAGTCTGCATACAATTATAAATAATACATATGGTCGCTTGTAAAAGTTATAATATGTTGTATATAATGTGTTTAAGATGGAAGGAAATATAATTAGTTAACGTAAAAAAATAAAATAAACCTAAAACAAAAATAAAAGGAAATAAGGTGGTGAAAAAATCAAAGCAATAGAAACCCAATCAAATGGGCTCTGGAAGATAATAATCAGTAAATAGAGATTAACTCCTTACCAAAAGAATTATGGCTTGACTTGTGTATGACAAGTGGCTCCATCTTGCTGAAACTACATATCAGATCTGCTTTGAATCGCAGGCCGTAAGAAATTATTGAGCATTTGACGATAACGTTCCCCATTTACCGTTATTACATTACTGGTATCATCTTCGAAGAAGTAAGGCTCAAAAATAAATTGTAATGAATAACTACACCACACCGTGGACTTAAGTTCATGTTGGAAAACAATCCTTGGATTTTTTTTGTCCTACAATCTGCAGTTCTGTTTATTAACATAACCATTAAGATAGAAATGCGTCTCATCCATCATAATCGGGCAATGAATAAATTCGTTTTGGTTTCTGGCTGGTTCTTGAAATTGAATAGCATAGCGGAGACGTGGTTGGAAATCTACAAACCTTAGATTTTGGACGATTGGATGGACGTTCGGGTAGTTCTCCTCCGGGCCTTCATTAACATTTTCCTAGCAGAACGTGGTCTACCAGAACGTGGACGATTATGTACAGCACCCTGTTCCATAAAACGTCTAACTAAACGACGAATTGTTGATTCGTTAGGAACATTTCTGAAATGTCGACGACAAGCTCATTGTGTGGCAGTGATTAAGTGCTGACTTTCAAAATAAAATTGAATAATTTTGGTGTGCTGTAAAACAGTGTATTTTTCAATAGCAAATTCTTAAATATAAAGATTATTGTAAGGCTATTATTAAAACAGTTGTATGCAGTTGAAAACCTGGCGTAATTTTTGGGCCACCCGATAAATGAATAACATCGACAAAAAAAACATTCCGTAAATTAAGCTAAACTATTGTTTTTCTGAGACTAAAAATCCTCATATGGTTATGAAAGGAATTGCACAACGGAATAGGTAACTTCATATGTATAAAATGGTTTACATTAGACTTCTATTCATAAGGGTTTAAGGGTTAAATACATAAAACTTATTCAGACTATTGCATGTAAGTTTCTTTATGATTCAAAAAGCTCGGCAGTAGTGGCGCATAAAAGCACAAAAAACCGCAAAATAGTATCTGAGGAATCAGGTTAACTAAGTAGAGAAGAAAACTTAATTCACTGAATATTGTTGGACTACTAAATGAGAAATGAGAAATATCATTAATAATAAAAATTCGAGTTTAAATTATAATTTTAAATTTACACCAGTTTTAACTCAGATAAATTTGTCATATATGCTTATATCGTTTCTTAAAATCTTTTATTTTTAGATAGAATATACGTTTGCAAGGCATGTCGCTAGTATAAAATTACATTTACTCCGCTTTACTAAATTTTGTGAATTATAAGTTTAGTCGGATGAAATATCGCAGTTACTGAAAATTTTCCAAATATTTTTCTCGTCTTTCGAATATATACGCTATCATTATTGACAAAAAAACTCATTGTTGCTATCGTAAAAACAAAGCAAGCAATTAACAAAAATTATTAAATAACGTAGAAAATATTTTTTTGTTTACCGCAAGCCCAATAGCGTTAACCTTACACGATACTGCAATCTGTGTACATCGAACATAGTTTTAAAAGGACTTATAGCAAAAATAATTTATACGCATAATTATGCAACTGCGCCCTGTTAAACCGAGTGCGCTGCTGAAAGGGCAACTTTAATGAAGTTTGGAATACCGCCGCCCACGACTAAAGCAGCTCAGTTCTCACATAAGGGAGTATAACCCACGCAAGGCAGCAATTGGATAAAACTGGAAATTCATCGCAAGTTCAAACTTAAAACAATTAATTGAATGCAGTAGCTTTTTATTAAACAACTTAAATCGAAAGATAAATGCATAATTATTTCATGTCCTCAGTTTCGCAGTTCTATTGGTAACTCAAACTAATATGAAACACTAAAAAACAAATAAATGGAAAATTAAAAAATACGTTAACATCAACCACAAGAATGACCTGCAATACCACCAGCATATGTAATTATACCGATATTCAAAATGTGCTCCTTTTCCCTTAATGTACAGCACCAAAGGATGGGGAAGATAATTCGCTATGCATTATATTTCATCCACCATCATATCGTTGCAACCTTCAGCGACTACAAATTCCCATAGGGCTTTGCACAGGCTCGGGCCTCCAAAATATTTTGAGATCAGACGAATTTAGTGTTCATTTTTCAGCTCTAAAGAAATCACATAAATTTTCCTTGCACCATAACTGTGTCAATGTAGGCTTGATGAACTGTCCATATCTGATAATCGAAATATTGCTGGGTGCAAGGTAACACGACGGCATTCAATGTATCGTTACGGTACACATTTCAATCCAATTTGAGTCCTATGAATAGAAAAAATAATAGAAGTTTTACTTGGGGGATAGATTCTAGTCTATCCATAGTATATAGTAAAATAGTAGTGACACACTGCGTCAGCACCTTTGATCTTGTGTCCCGAATTTGCCACCGCGCAGACCTAAAGACAAACATGGCGAGGATTATTCAAAAAGTTATTATGGAGGATTATAGATTTGACGAGCGCAAATTATCACATATTGATATTGTTGCATGAGAATAATAAAATTTATGTTCATTTATTATTTTGGTGGGATGTATGGGAGTCTAACTAGAGGTAGTACCTCTATACTCAGGGTTGCCGGACCTTCGGGTTACTCTGAGATATTGGTCCTCAGTTAGATTCTCACTCTCATTTATGGCTCCTAGAAGCTTCATAAGCGGCCATATCCCGGTAACTGTGTCGGCACACAGGCTAAACTAAATGAGAGGCTATGGGAGGCAACTTCTAAATCTTAGATTTAATGGCTCCCATAGTAAGCAGCGTCTGACCCGGAGCGGGCGGCTGCAAACAGCGTCTGTTCCCATAGTGGGCGGCTGAAAATAAACTCGCCAACACGTTCGGCAAGCGCGACGAGAAAATGCCAAACTCCTCTCTTTTAAACCATGATGAAAACATCGAATTCACAAACAGGAATACCCCAGGTGGGTAGAGATGCACTCTCACAATCCCACACTAATCAACGATCAGTCAGCCCCAAGGATTCTGGGGGCAAGAACTCGACAAACCTCAAAGCTAGACTACAGCAAAGACATACAAACACGAAAAAATTTATAATAGCAACATACAACATTAGAACAATGCGAACAGAAGAATACAGAGAAGAGCTAGAACTGGAACTATCGAAAATAAAGTGGGATATCGTTGGATTATGCGAAACACGTCTACCCGGGAAAGGAACTCAATATTGAAATCAGGACACGTCCTATACCAGAACAACTCAGACACAGACCATAAATATGGCGGGGTAGCTTTTATCATCAACCGTAAGATAAAACACCTAGTAACGAAATTCCAAGCAGTGTCAAAAGAGTCATATACCTTACTCTGAAAATTAACAAACGATATAATATGCAACTCATACACGTATATGTACCGACGACAAACTCAGACGATGAAGAAGTGGAGCAACTATACGAAGATATTACACGCGCTAGGAGACAAGAAAAAACATACTACACCGTTATCACAGGAGACTTTAATTCAATAATAGGAGGCAAGCTGTCTGAAGACGACCAATACATTGGAAGATATGGTTTGGGAATTAGGAATCCCAGAGGCGAAATGTTAGCAAACTTCCTCAGTAGCGAAAAGCTATACTGTTTAAACACATTCTTCAAAAACAAAGACAAAGAAAATGGACATGGAGAAGTCCCGACCAAAAACAAAAACGAAATAGACTACATCATGTCGAACGACAAAACACTATGTACGGACGTAGCAGTGCTAAATAGATTTAATACAGGCAGTGACCATAGATTAGTCAGGTCGGTGCTAGAAATAAAACCGAAACTGGAAAGGAAAAAGTTACAACACCAACAAAACTTTCCAAACCATACAAGAATTGAGCCTCAATCAAGAAAAATACCAATTACAACTACAGCGAAAACTAGAACCTACAGATAAGCTAAAGAACCTATACATAGATGCGCTAAATGAAAAATTAAAAATAGTATCCACGAATCAGTTAAAAAATATGTGCCAATAAGAAACCTAGCGATAGCAAATTAAAACAAGAAACCCTGAATTTAATAGAAGAAAGAAGACGAACAAATAGAGAAGCCCAAAATTTTCAAGAAATTAACAAGAAGGTCAAAGTGATGATTAGGAAGGACATAAGAGCACATAGAAATAAGCAAATTGAAGAAGCAATAGAGGACAACAGAAATATGAAGGTATTAAGATCGAAACTATCACAGAGTAAACAGAAAATAATAAAAATAAAGAATCAAGAAGGTACTGTAGTAGCAAACAGAAGAGATATAGTACATACAATAGAAAACTTCTACACAAAGCTATATTCATCTAACATATCTATACAGAGCTCGGTTAATAAAACTATTTCTAACGTGGGTTCCGAGGAAATACCCGAGATAACTAGACTTGAGGTTAAACAAACCCTCAAGCAACTGAAAAATAGAAAAGCGCCAGGAGAAGACCGGATAACAGCCGAAATGCTGAAAATGGGGGGTGAAATAGTAGAAAATATTGTCACGGTGCTACTAAACAAATGTTTGATTGAGGGAAAGATACCAAAGGCGTGGAATAATGCTGAGGTAATTCTTCTCTTCAAAAAAGGGGACACATCAAATATTGAAAACTACCGCCCCATAAGCTTACTCTCGTGCATATATAAAGTATTGACTAAAATCATCACAAATCGCCTCACTCAAAAACTTCTACCAGCCAGTAGAGCAGGCGGGCTTTAGAAAAGAGTTCAGTACCATGGATCACATTCAAACCATCAGAACATTAATTGAAAAGACAACGGAATACAACACCCCATTCACTTGGCGTTCGTGGACTATCGAAAGGCGTTTGACTCAATTGAAATACACGCCGTCCTCCAAGCACTAAATAACGCAAGAGTTGACTCCAGATACTGCAGCTAATTAAACACATCTACGAAGAGGCTACATTTCACGTAAAGGTAGATGAAGACCTTCAAACTAACAAAATAAAGGTTGAAAAGGGAGTCCGCCAAGGAGACACAATGTCTCCAAAATTGTTCACGTCGGCGATGGAGGATGTGTTCAAGCAAATGAATTGGGAAGGGATGGGTATTAACATTGACGGATGTCTGCTAAACCACCTGAGATTTGCGGACGACATCGTACTGATTTCTAGCAATATTGACGAACTTGAAGCTATGCTAATACAATTGAATGAGGCATCCAAGACCGTAGGGCTGGAGATAAATATAAATAAAACCAAAATAATGACAAACAGCGATGCAGTTGTTTTTATTGATAATCAACCGGTGGAAAGAGTGGACGAATATATTTATCTGGGTCATTCAATTAGGATTGGAAAGGAAAACCAAACATCTGAAATTAGAAGAAGAATAAGAGCCACCTGGTCAGCGTTTGGGAGGCTACAGCATATTCTCAAAAATTCCGATATTCCCAATAGCCTGAAAAGAAAGGTGTATGAAACATGTATACTGCCCGTGGCAACCTATGGTTTAGAGACGGTGACGTTAACCCAGAAGAGCGCCGAGCAGCTAAGAGTTTGCCAAAGAGCGATGGAGCGCAAAATGTTGGGAGTGGGTCTAACAGATAGACTGAAAAACGAGGAAATAAGGCGTAGAACGAAAATATCCGATATAATGCAGAGAGTAGCTCAAGCAAAGTGGCAATGGGCGGGACATATAGCACGGCATGAACCAAACCCCTGGACCTCAAAACTCTTGAGATGGAGGCCCCGTTTAACGAAAAGAGGTGTAGGAAGACCACCAAAAAGATGGAGCGATGATATCCGAGACTTTGCGGGAACAGATTGGATCCAGAAGGCTCAAGACAGAAATGCATGGAAACAAATGAGAGAGGCCTACGTCCAACGATGGACGGTTGCAGGCTGATGATGATGATGATGATTATTTTGGTATAATACGAGGAGGCAAATTTGAAGACATGTGATTAAAAGTGCCGACGCAGAGTGACACTACCACTTCTACTATACATTTGAACAGAAAGTGAACAAAGACAGCTGATATGAAATTTGGTGTAGCTGAACTTTGGGCGTACGTTTGGTTGTCTATCTTCAGGATCGTTTTGCATGTCTTAGTTTCGTAAAGTCGCCGCACCAACTTATTCCACTGTTATCATTTGGTAATAAATTGTTCCACGTTCCCACCTTGCAGAAATTTGAGGGAAGGCGGGTGAAAAATTGTCAGGCTAGGAGGCCAAAAATATGTTTTCCTATTAGGGTCCTGCACAGTGGAGATTCTAGGACAAAAACGCGAGACTGCAACTACAGTTTAGCTCTATATTGAACCTATACTACGACAAATAATATACCCACCGTAGCATTACGACATCAGATTGTCTTGGACGTTCACGTGATGAGTTTCTATCTGTCTGTGAAAAGGGTATCCGCCAATTAACTAGCACCGATGTGAAGCCTCAGTTGTCGGCATATTTCCAGCTATATACGTGTGTTCGCATCAATAAGATATTATCCTCTTCCCAAGTTGTAGGTTAGCAGAAGAACCTTATTTTATAGTAAGTGAGAAGTATTTTGATTAATATCAGTTCACTTAAGTATTTTTATTCGATTTATTGAATTCCACCGAATTCTGCTTCAAATGATGTTGCGAGACCTATGGCTTCTAATAATCAGTTTTCTTCTCTTTTTCAGCGACCTCTATTACAACCAAGCTTCTGAAATCACTTCTTTGACAAAAACATCGAAATGCAAATAATATTACACTGACTTTAAAACTCAATTACAGAACTGTGGCAGCTTTTCCACTTTAAATTAGTAATTCGGAATAACAAAATATCAACAACTGTGGATTGAAACAAAACAAATAAAATATAAGGCTAAAGCCCCGAGTTACTTAAGTTAATAATACAACTAGCATAAATTTGTCTCGATAATTTATTGTCACACTAACACTGCAATCTATGCATAACGCAGTTATGAATGAACATGAAAGTAAATACTCCTACTGTATTATATTTTTTCTTTCTAGACGATCTTTTCAAAAAATAGCAAAAGAAATCACCTCACTAATTAAGAGCCCTTCATTTTTCAAAGAAATAAAGTTGGTAAGATGAGGTCTCAAAAGTAATGCAGATGCGATGACGCGTCACTTATTGAGACAGAAACGCCACTGCTAGAAACCACCACATAGCAACACCAATAAATCCTACTCGCAAGTCCACGCTCGTACCCTACGAATAACGCTAATGAGAGAGGGTAAAAGCATGTTATCGGCGTTTCAATACTAGTATTATTGTCTAAAGGAAAACACACTCCTACAGAAAAATAAGGCAAGTCATAAGGTCTTGAGGTGGTATTTCTACCATCTAACTTACCTATAGCTATGGATTGGTACTTCACACAACGGGAAAACTCTAAAAATACTCAAAAGTACAAAAGAAGCTTCGGATTGGACAGAAATTCGATTGATGGACACCTCAAGGATAAATAGCTTATTACAAATTGCGACATGGAACACATAAAGTATAGCCACAAAAGAACAAAAAATATATGAGGTAATGCATTAACAGAAACTAAGAGAAAACTTAAGGGATCAGCCAATATAAATAAAAACCTTATTATATGAAGCGGGGTTGCTTAAAAATAAAGAGTAAGTGCTAGCATTTAATAAATTAAAAAACGCCCTACAGATATATGAATATATAAATAAAGAAATCTTAACAATTAAATTAAAAACAAAACGAGCATCACTAAATGGTATAGGACTTCCTGCCCCAGAAACAGAAAACAAACAGAAACTCAAAAATTCTACAAAATCCTACAAGAAGCATCAATATTATACAACAATAAGTACATAGTACTACCAATAAATATGAATACTAAAGTGGAGTACATCCCGCTTCAAAACATAGTCGACCAATACGAGGAATAAACAATAAACAACAACAGAATTGGATTACGGCAGCTTGCTTCACATAACAACTTGAAGAGAACAAATATGAACAAATGCACAGTCAGTAAGATGTTTTAGAAGTCTGATTGATTATGTGATAAACAAAAATATCTTTTTAGTTACAAACACACATGTATGCAGAGGTAGCAATAGGGCCTAACCACTACCTAGCTGCCATTAAAATAATTATACTAAAGGCATGGCTAAACACTAGAAATGATTATCCTCATTGTATAACCGTACTCAGCTGATATCGGAAATTTCATAAAGGAAACATCATTCCAGAAGATGCTTCGAGATATGACACTAAGAAAATTATCTGTGGTGTCAGTCCAAGAATCACGCAACCTCTGCCAGATAAAAGATTGTTTGTATCGGCATTCCATACCATTATACATGACAACCTTCAAGTCACAAGTCACGAGATGCTCAGCGAGCTTGAAAATAAAACATCTGGCTTTGTCGACAACATCGTAACAGGTGAAGAAACTTTGCTTTATTTTTGTGACGTGAAGAAGAGACGGTTTTCAACAACTATGACCTTCTGATCGTATGGGATGACGAATGTTCCTGAAGAAACGTGAAAGAGTTGGTTCAACGACTGGTTTCAAAAGATATAAAAGTGCATAGAATGTGATGGAAAGCATTTTAAAAATCATGAAAATTAAAGGTATATTACAAAATGTTCCTAATATCCTGACTCTTAATTTGATACAATAAAAATAAAAATACCTTCTCGTGAGTCTGTCGCCGCTTGACTGCTAAACAAAAGCAAAAAGACGCGGCCACTGTAACATTACTGTAGAAATTGACATTACTGGTAAAATTCCATTTGATACTTCGAATTAAAGTTCACATCACGTTCACATGAATTCAAAAGCCCTTCACCCTCACTATCAAATGAATGATTTCTGCTTATGACATTTGGGAAATCATCATGTTTGTAGAGTTCCATTACCCTGAGACCTCCTCATCTTGTATTATTTTATTAAAAAGCTTTTGATGCTTCTACAGCTTCTTCGGGCAGCCATTTCAGTTATTCATTGGTTATCCCATCATATTTCGGAGCTTTATGTTTCTTCAATGTTATTATGATTCTTTATTTCTTCCATTTCTATTTCTTGCTAATTGTTTGTACTTCTTTGGGGTTAAAATTTAAATACTTCCTCGCAATGCTCTGTTGCAATTCGAATTAAGCCTTTCCTTGTACTACCTTCTTCCCCTTTCATATTTTTTAGTTTACTAATTAATTGGTTTCTTTACTGAGTTTTATTAGCTTTTTTGTTGACCGCCGTCTCTGGAATAATCTCTTCTATTCTTTCTTAAATCTATGCGAATTTCTATCTTTAGCAAGTTCTGCATATTCTATTCTACTTCTAATGTTTCTTACTTTTTTCATAGATTCCCTCTTTTTTATTAATTGTTTAATTTTATCCGTTGATTCATCTTGCACTTATACTACTGCATTTTTCATTAATTTTTCAAAAGCATTATACTGAATCTGTGCAGAACCATCTGTTTCCGTTTTTTATTAATTTTTTTATTATTATTTTATCTCAAAACTTCTCGCTATTGACATGGTTTTTTCACTATTTTCTTTGGTATTTTTGTATTTTCTTTGTTATTATTGTTGATCTTACCATTTTATGGTCTAAGCTTGGTTCTAATTGATTTATTACTTCTGATTTGATGATAAAATTTCTATCTGTAATTAATATAAAATCTATTTCATTTTTTGTGATCTCCGCCCGGTGACTTTCATGCCCATTTTCCCCTCCTTCCTTAAGAAAGTGTTAGTTACGAATAGCCTGTTCTTTTTTGTAAAACTTATTCTCTCCCTCTATCATTTCTTATACCGCATGCGAATTAACCAGTAGAATTTCCATCTTCTTTCATATGTCAAAATCACCCATCAACATAATTTTACTTGTATGACTCCTTACTATTTCTAATCCTTCTTCTACTTTATCGAAAAACTTAATTACGTAATTGTATTTCGCCCTTATTTCTTTGTAATATATTATTGTAACCTACTCTCCATGCTTCTGATAATCCCTATTGCATCCCAAGGTAAATTTTGTAGTCTGCTCCATTTCCACTAATCTCGTCTTCATTTTCAATGTTCTTACATTTAACGTACATATTTTTAACTTCTGTGTTTTGATTACTTTGTTATCGGTTTTAGATTTCATTTTAGTGGTAGATGGGGGATTTTAGTTGTTCACTTCCCTGATAACCAGTCTACTGAGAACTGTGTATTGATACATTAAGGTAGATAAAAATTTATTTGTACATTTCTTTATTACTTTTTGGTTAGATCCTTGAATGTTGTTTGTTTAATATTCTATATAGTCATTACTACGTGGTCCCAGTTCTTCTAGATTTACTTAATTCCATTGGCATATGTTAAGTTGCGCAACTATACTAAATAACATTATTGGGAACTCAAAACAGTTTATTTCGGCGGATGATAAACCTGAGGTGACTAATAAAAGAAAAAAATGCTTAGCTAGCGCATAGAGATACTTGTGCCTGTCCGGCCAAGAAAAATGCCGCACGCTTGCTTGGCCCAGAGCGAATATTCAACATATATTTAACAGTAATAAATAAGTAACATATACTTTTTGATTACCTAGGAATTATTTTCTTGATTGAGTTTGCACGTCACTTTGCATAAGTTCTTTCACGATAATAGAATATTCATTATTTGCTTCACTGTGTATTTTAACTTGCTCTTTTAGGAAAACAGTTTCATTTACATATTTTATCATCGAATTTATATTTTTGAATTACTAATATGGTGATGTATTAAGTTTTCTTGGTATATTTTCTACTTATTCAATAAATATGTCTATGTCAATAGATAAATAGTAATTTATTTTAATAGCCCTAGATTTTTTTGTTTTAATACAAGAAAATACGAAGCCGTGTACGTCTGCAAATATGTCCTTATTAAGAGTCTATCAAAATCAGGTGTATTTTTAAACACTATCTCAATATTTATTGTAAAACAGGAAGAATAAACTTTAAAGTAAGCTAATTAATTTAGATTCGCTGAACTAGTATAAAACAGATAAAAAATTTTTTAATGACGGGACAATGAGGATAGAACACAGACATAAAATAACCTTGTTTTTATTTAATAAAAGCCACCCCAACCGTCCACCAACAAATCGATTGACAAAAAGGATACGTTTTGTAGTTTTTCTGCACATTATTAGAGGAACAAATCACATGAGACCACCTGTCAACAAGAGTTCCTGCTTGTTATCGTGCCAACGTAACCGTGGCGATCAACGAGACACTCGAGATTGAAAACGGGAATTTAAAATAAATACCACGAGCGTATCCTAAAGGCGTCTAATCTTGACAAAGTGCTTTATTTACAGAACACGATATTGAATTCTGCTACTCTAGTTTTATCTAGGTTACCTGAAAGTTAGTTGTAGCTGACAAGCGCCAGCTGGAGCACCTCTGGTGTCGGCTTCCCACAGGTCTTCGCTAGCACCCTCGCCGTTATTAGACTTTTCTGCAAATGCTTCCGGCGCGATTGAGCCGTGACGCGAGGCAAAACACCGAAAGCCACTCGTTAAATTGCATTATGGCGTTTGGTGGGATTTAAAATGTTCCAAATATACGTAAAAACACAAGTCAGCACAAGCTGCACTTCTAGAAGAAATTCCACTTTTCAAGTTAAAGTGGGAAAGTGGAAATGCTCTATCCCTGTATCCCTCGCCATCTTCAATAGATCTGCAGAAAGTTTCGAGTATTAAAGAACGTTGGAGATGGGATTTCAGGCAAATCCCTTCGCCTTCTTTGCGAAATGTGCTTGTTTCATATTTAACATGCCTCTAACGTTGTAGAGATGCAGGGCAGAATTTATTAGAATTTGGAAGTGATAGGATTAGAAAGCCGGGTCGCTTAACAGTTCCAAAAATTCATCTTGTAATATATGGTGATCGATCCTTCACTAATACTAAACAAGAATTGCAATGGCAATGGTGGAAGATGAAGAGTCCTATAAATAAGCAAGTACAATTACGATTTGAATTTCTTATTAGAAAGACAAACTTCAATTATTAATAATAATTAAAACACAAATGTGTGGTTATAAAATAAATAAATAAAATACTTTTCATTAAGTTTTACTTCTTGCTAGTGCCTTCAAGCAGACCGAACGTGCGTGCCGAGCTATACCTGAGTTATCACAACGGCGGAGCCGCAGCCGTAGCCTTGCTTAAGGTCAGGCAAATTTATATATTTATTAATTTAATTTCAACGTTTAACTCAAGTGAGAAACAACTGTTTCACTTTTAAAAACCTTCTAGTGAAAGAAAACATCCAGCTAGGTAATCTTTCTTTTTAAATTACCAAAATGCTTCCAGCAGGCAATGGACCTGGCTTTAATTACATATATAACCAACCATATTCACCAAATATACAGTGTTAACCTCAATTAAGTGCCCAAAAGTTACAAATTACAAATACGTATTAAACTCAAAGTTTCATAAACAGTCAAACTCCTGCACCATACAACACACAAACACTTCAATTATCATCAGGGCCCAGTAATTATTCCCCTCCAAATCAAGAACAATTAATCACTTACCAGCATCAAGGAGCCTATCCAACTAATAATCCCCAACAACTTGTTAGAATGTATTCAACTAGCGACGATGAAATGGAAACCCCTACAACATCGAAAGAAAACTCTTGGCAAACTGCTAAGGCTATGAAACGCAGAAAAATAAGGACGAACGCGCAACAAAATGGTGACGAAAATGTTACACAAACCTCCAACAAGTATAGCGTATTAACAAATACAATAGATGACACTCCACAAAGCAACACTACCAACAGCATCACTACAGAATCAACCAAAATACCCAAACCTCCTCCGATTTTTGTGTACGGAGTAGTAAATTTTCCAAACATGCTCACCCAAATACGCGATCATTTAGAAGATGAACAATATAGTACAAAGAGCTTAGCCAATAATACAATTAAAATTAACTGTAATACAGTTGATGGATACAGAAAATTAACAAAATACTTCAAGGAACAAAACATAATACACCACACATATCAATTAAAAACGGAACGAGCATACCGAATTGTTATCAAACACATTCATCACTCAATGAACACAAATGACATTTCAGAAGAATTAGAATACAAAATAGCGTAGTAATAATAGAACCTCCGAATAAAGACAAAAATAATATTGTACAGTGTACGAGGTGCCAACTCTATGGCCACACCAAGACGTATTCAAATGCGGTGGAGCACATAATACAATCAACTGCAAAAAAAGCAAAGACACCCCAGCTAGCTGCGCATTATGCGGGCGAGACCACCCAGCCAACTATAAAGGTTGTGATCATTATCAACAACTAATTCGTAGAAATAATCCACAAAGCAAGACTAGAACCTTCGCACCACAACTATTAAAAATAAATGTTATCCCCAATCCACAAACCAATAATGCAAACACCGCAGTGCAAACAGAGTCACTGAATCTTAGTCAACATCATAAATCTTACGCTAATGCAGTAACCAACAACTCCAACCCCCTAAACAATTACAATGAGTCAACACAAATGTTAAACAACGCTCTCCCTCAGTTTTTAACTGAATTCAAAGCCATGTTTAATCAACTCATTCAACAAAATAGCATGATTCTAAACATGCTTAGCACGCTAATAAATAAACTAGCCTAATTATGGGTAAGTTTCTCAGAGTAGCTCTGTGGAACGCTAATGGCCTAACGCAACATAAAGAAGAAATAAAATTGTTCTTATTACATAACCACATAGATGTACTGCTAATAAGTGAAACACACTTCACACAACAGACTTACTTCAAAATACCTCATTATGAACTCTATCATACCAATCACCCAGACGGTACTGCCCATGGAGGTACAGCCATTCTCGTCAAGCAAACAATTCAACACCATGAAGAAATAAAATATCAGGAAGACTCTATCCAAGCCACCACAATCAAGGTACAAACATTGCCATATGAATTGACACTTCCTGCAGTTTATTGCCCACCCCGTCATAATATCAAAAAAGCAGATTTTGACCAATTCTTTCTAACACTAAGTCACAAATTCGTAGCGGAGGGGACTACAACAGTAAACATACTAGATGGGGCTCACGCCTAACAACAACGAAAGGTAGAGAACTCCTTAAGCCAATGGAGGACAAAAAATACTCATTTATATCAACAGGAACACCAACCTATTGGCCCACCGACGCAAACAAGTTACCAGACCTACTAGACTTCTTCGTCGTAAATGGAATCAATCAGGCATATACTACTGTAATACCCAGTTATGACCTAACTTCCGATCATTCTCCTATCATACTAACAATTGGGGCATCTATAGTAAACAAGAAGCTCACAACCAGATTACACAACTCTAGAACGGACTGGGCTACATATCGTAATATTCTAATCGAAACCATAAAATTAAACATTCGACTCAAGGAATGCGAAGAAATTGAAACAGCTACTGAAGAACTCATAACAAAACTCCAGCAAGCTGCGCAACAAGCTACACCAACCATTTCACAAAAGCAACTAAACATTGACATACCACTGGAAATTAAACGAATGGTCGCAGAAAAACGTCGTGCTAGAGCTAACTGGCAATGAAATCATACACCTGCTGCCAAAAACGCCTACAACCATATGACCAATAAATTAAAACAAAACTCAAAGAAATCAGAAATGAGAAATTTGAGCTCTATGTATCTCAATTAAATCGAACTGATGATTCTATCTGAAACCCATCAAACAAGCTAGGAAACCAAAATTCAAAATACCACCAATTAGAAAAAGCAACACCGAACCTTGGGCAAAAAGCGATAGAGACAAAGTCAGACTCTTCGCTGAACATCTATCCTCAGTCTTTCAACCACTTGATAGCGCACCAGACCAAGAAGTAGAGCGAAGTCTTTCCATCCCTCCTGACATACGTCATGAAATTAAACCCTTTACCCCAAACGAAATAAAATCTGAAATAAATCTGCTAAACCTCAAGAAGACCCCAGGAACTGATCTGATAACTGCCAAAATGCTGCGTGAACTCCCAAAAAAGGGTCTAGTGCTCTTAACTTATATTTACAATGCAATCCTGAGGCTAGGATATTGGCCAAAATGCTTTAAGGCTGCACAAATCATAATGGTCGGAAAACCCGGAAAAGAACCAACCGACGTTACATCCTATCGACCTATCAGCCTCCTCCCGGTGACCTCAAAGCTGTTAGAAAAACTCATACTTCGTTGAATTAATGAAGACTTACTGCCCCAACATTGGATACCTTCTCATCAGTTTGGGCTCATTCTACCGTGCAACAAGTACACCGCATTACACAAGCCATAAATAAAGCACTAGAAAACAAAGAGTACTGTTCAGCTGTCTTTCTCGACATTAGTCAAGCATTTGACAAAGTGTGGCACCCCGCATTACTCTTCAAAATGAAGCAAACGTTCCCTTTGGCATACTATAATTTACTAAAATCATATCTAAGCGATAGAACATTTCAGATAAAAATTAATGAAGTAACATCAGATTACCACCCTATCAACTCAGGCGTTCCACAAGGCAGTGTTCTGGGGCCTTTACTCTATGTCCTATATACATCGGATCTACCAACGACACAATATACAACAATAGGAACATTCGCAGACGACACTGCTATACTGTCCAGACATGAAAATCCTGCAACTGCATCGGCCAACCTACAAAACCACTTAGTACTTCTTCAACAATGGTTACACAGATGGAAAATCAAAGTTAACGAAAACAAGTCGGTACACACAACATTTACGCTCAAAAAACAGATATGCCCACCAGTCGTAATAAATAATGCACAAACACCACAACTGGAAACGGCAAAATATCTAGGCTTATACCTAGATCATAAGCTAAATTGGAAGAAACACCTCAAGAAGAAAAAAAAACAAATATATCTAAAAGTAAAGGAACTCAACTGGCTAATTGGAAGACATTCAAAATTATCGCTTGCAAACAAAACCCTAATCTATAAGACTGTTATAAAACAAATCTGGATGTATGGAGTAGAGTTATGGGGCTGTGCATCCAAATCAAACATCGCATTAATCCAACGTACTCAATCAAAAATATTACGTCAGATTACAAATGCGCCGTGGTATGTATCCAACAACACGCTGCATATGGACTTACATCTCCCAACGGTCCAGGAAGTAATCCAGGAGAGAGCTATCAAGTACCATGCAACCCTAGAAACTCACTCAAACCCTTACTGGAGCAGATGCTGGAACCCAGGGTCAACCAAAGACTAAAGAAACTATGGCCAATAAACCTAGAGTGAGTGTCGTGGTATGGCCAACAAACTCGTGTGTGTGTGTAGTATATTCCTAATATCTATTAGACTCTAATACTCTTGAAGTACAAAACTGTAATTACGTAGGTTGTATCGTAGGATGCAAGCCTCATCATGTTATTCTTATCATTAGTATCTATAATGATTGTTAACCATTTAGCTTATAGAATGTAACCTTGTTCTGATTGCTAAATAATTACATAATAAAAAAAAAATTAAGTTTTACTTGCACTTTTCAATTACAAGTTCAAAATTGGTTCATATTTTTCCTCTGCAAATTACGTATCCTACTAATATATTATAGAATCACCTCATAGAATTTCATTCCAGGAAGTATCTCATCAATTACACATCATCACAGTATATATGACATGAGAAATATCACATATGTAAGGCGGCAAAAACCAACTTAAGTACAATTTAAGAAACTTTCATCCTGTCAATTATGTGAATAACTTTCTGAAATATTGTAAAGTCACGGTCAAGCGACGTACATAAGCCTTCCAGGAATACAGATGTGCATGTGCAAGAACTCAACAATGGAAAATGCTAGATGTTTACTAGGTATTTCGCGTAGGCCCTAAGTCCTGAGTTGTTTAAATAATACGCAGTATTATATATGGCCCATGGAAAGCAAGTTAAGTACTGGAAGCGAAGCGAACACTGCTAGCGTGATATAAATCGTATTGTACATGAATAAATTTATAGTGCGCTATTTTTAAATAAATTAATTTCTTGTAAGTAAATAAATAGGTGGTTAAATAAATTTACGCTCAGGAGCAAAAACGTTGTAATATGATATTTTTCATTAAATAACCAATTTGTCATTTTAGGCAGAATTATTTATTATTTTTGAATCCAAATTCTTCAAATTTTTCTAAATACAAATAGTTGGTATTGCCATAAACACAGCAAATTTGGCTGTACGTTAAACCTGATTAATTTCTGCCCAATAACATTACAGTTCGGATTTTATGAGGACATCATCATAAAGTATTGGAGTATATTTTTAAACAAAAATTTCTATGAACAGAAAGAATAGAATAGAAATCACTGGTGCAATGAGTTTTAAAAAATTATGCCATAAATTCCATTGCAAAATCAATATTTTAGTCGTTTTCTGCAGCCAATTTGATTTTTGCAGGGAACACTTCTTTAAAGAGTTTTGGTTGGATGAGACCTTTGGTCGAAACCCTGTAATTTTCAAAATGTTACAATAACCGCGATAATTTTCGGAATCTACAATGCGGTATTGTCTGATTGAGCTTTAATTTAGAATCCTCTCTTAAGTTGACGGTCCAAATGGCTATGTGGCCCTAGAAACTGCAGTTCCGAAAATGTCTGTGAATGAGCACCTGAACTATCTTCTCAGATCTTTAAACCATTAGTTTTGGCATCTTACAACTGATCATCGTCGCTATATGATAAGTATCAGTAACTCTTATCACTCGTCCCTCATCACACGCTCTATGTAATAATTTTATCTTTCTTTGATGGTGTTCAGTGGCTCTCTCTATTTATTAATTCAAATTAGAATTTCGTCATTTGTTACCTTATGTATCTACAAAACACGACTGTATAAGAACATTTAAAAGCAATTTAATATTTTTTTGTTGGTTTTTTTGCATCCATAAAATAAAGTAAAGAAGATGTAGCATCCAAGTTCTGAATTCTAAATTGAGATCTCATCTAGTAATCTATTTAGATTAACGCTGCTGTAGAAATTCTGACTATCCGTTCGGTTTTAGAACAGTTTATTCTAATAGTCTATTTGTTGTCTGTGGAGTAAGTCTTGTCATGCCAGGGTATGACTCCGTACTTGCTGACTAATTTACTCGGAAAACTTGTCCTCAGCTTTTCCATCGAGACCCTAGCTGTGTGTGGTGTGGCATCGTCTTGCTGGAACTACATTCTGTTATTGTACTCGGGAAACTGCTGCAGTTGCGGCAACAAAAACTAGTCGATCATTCGGCAATACACCTCAACTGTGACTCTCTCTCGCTGACTAAAAAAATATGGTCCAATTATTCCTCGGACAGAAATTGCACACCACACAGTTGGGCAATGTAAGCGTTTTTGGTGGTGTTTTGCAGGGCTGTTGAGGCGCTAATAACACATGTTCTGTTAATTAAAGCAGCCGTCAATATGGAAATTTGCTTCGTCGCTGAATAATATGTTTCCAAGCATTCCTGCTGTTCGAAAAGTTCCAACATTGTTCTGCTGAAGATTTCTGTAGACACCTTCATTGAATTTTGTATGGATGGAGCTTTAGTTTTTTCTTTAGAATAACTGCACTTCTTGAGATCTTAATTCCGGTCGTGGATTCCGCATAACTTCATGGAAAACTTGAGCCACATGTTCTGGCGTCGTTGATCAAGTCGAAAGTCCCGGAGAAGTCCCTTCTTGCTTAAACCTTTGCACACACGAATAGATAAATTAAGTGCTCGGTTCATCACTTAATCTTGGAATATTAAAGGGAGCACTTTAAATATTCCTGGCTCGCGAACGCGCGGTGTACTCCCGACCAGTGATTCATAGAGACTAACAAATCCCGCTAGTTTTCGACCAATTACAATTTAAACTTGGAAACTTTCCGCTGGGCATCCTTTATATACATACACGTGATAGCGTGGAAAACATAACCATATTTACAGCACAAACTTCTTATGGGCTCTCGAATTTAATGATCCTACTCAGAGATCTCCTTGAGTGGTTCAAAAACTTCAGCAATTTTTCTTGTCCGAAATGACACTTCCCAATCTTAAAATGGCATGTATGCTATCGAATTGGAGTATCATAAGAATTTGTTTTCGTTTTATAATTAGAGGCAATCTTTCACAATAGCGTTTATCTACACAAACTTAAATACAAAGAAGATCATCAGACTGTAACAATATAAATGTTAACTTACCAGTGAAAAGTAAACCTGTAAGTGGTTAAGCAAACAAAAATAAATCTCTTCTGAAATTCAAAACTATTGGTTCAAAAACTAAAACACGTTCTTCACGATACCGTCTATAACATTACTTTAAGTATTAAATTAATGTTAATAAATTTTGACATGTTGATACACTAAAAACCAATATAGAATAAAAATATTAAAATCATGCCAAATATTCTATATTAAGTTATTTTAATATCTTCCTTTCCCCTCCTCGTCACTCTCCTCCCCTTATCTCCCCACTCCTCTCAATTTCCCTCATTCCATCTCTATGTTTTGTGTTTTTCTGTGCCCCTGTATCTCCTTATCTACCCCTCTATCTCCATGCGCCCCTCTTTCTGTGTACCTCTTCCTCTGACTGTCTTACTTTCCCCCTTTACCTCTGTTTTCATCTTCCTTCTCCATTTATCTCTCTCTTTGCTTCTTTCCTATATCTATTCCCAATCCTTTTTACTCTCTTCAATTCTAGTTCCCCCTTCCCCTCTACGATGTTCAGTCCAAGAGACTACTTTACGAGGTACGTTAAAGTTCTACGGTCTCCAAATTATTTTTCAGCAGTATGATATAGATGTAATATAGATGGCAGCACCATACAATGTACACAGGTCAAATTACCACCATTGCAGTAAGTGTTGTTTTATATACTTCGGCGTTTAATGTTCAAGAACAACGTGTAATCATCCTTTTTCCCTTTTGGATGCTGAAACGCCCAACGAAAGTTATCTCCAGTTAAGTGAAACATGCGGTGAAGGCGTTATGGATGTTAAAAATGTGTGATCGTGTGTGCAAAAGATTAAAAAAGCTCGAGAGTTGTGTGACAATAAACCAAAGCAGCCTCAGCCATGAACCGGCCGGACCGAAACCATGACTGCACGAGTGGAGCAAGTTGTTATGGAATATCGTCGATTAGGTGTGCGTGATGTCGCCTCTAATCTTTGAGATTTCCGTAAGATCTGAGGAGTTCATTTTTCACGATGACCCGAAAACGCGGAAAGTTCTTTCAAGAACAAAACTGCGCGGGTGTTAATGCCTCAGAACATGTTGACACGTGATGCTGCCATAAATTTCCTACCACGAAGGACACTCTTTGTGGCCGCTTATTTTCCAATCCAGCCGCTGTTGCACCAGTAATTTTTCAGTGGGTAAAACACACCCCTAAAGAAGTATTCTCAGAATCACGGCGACGACGTGAAAAATGTGTGGAGATAGAGAGAGAGAGAGAGAGAGAGAGAGAGAGAAAGAGAGAGAGAGAGAAAGAGAGAGAGATCACGTTGAGAACTAACAGAAGTTTCTACTTTGTTAGGTAAGTACTTTTTTTATTTAAAAAAATGAAAACCTTAGAACAAGAACGCATCTCGTACATGACAGACATTTCCTTAATAATCAACTAGGAGGATCGAAAAAACTGCTGGTAATTGTTTAATATCTAAGCTAATTGTATAGTAACCCTAAGATCACACTACCGGTATTATAATACTTTAGTTATTTAGCAAATTATTTTAAAAAAGCTACCAACATTAACTAATATATGAGATTAAATTTGTATTCCAGGTTGAAAGGCGTCAGCACTCCATCTCGGGCCGAATACAAAATAAAGAAGCAAACAAATAGCGCAGAAATTCTAATAAATAATCTAATTAGCTAAAGGCGACAAACCAAGACGTTTTCTCGTAACCTTCCTCCACGGTACGGCAAAGAGACCCCGGCGGAAAATGCGAACGGCTGGCGTGGTTACGTGGAGAAAACGCTCCTGAATTAGTGCCCTCGGCTGCTTGTCAGTTCGTATAATAAAAGGGAGACTTTACTTGACGCTGCCGTGTGTAATTGGGGCAAAAGAAAAATGCGTTTCCTGTCTAAAAATTACAGAAACGCGACGGTCGCGCGCGAACGGAAATTTGCTCCGGATTATGGCGGCGAAGGCGAAAAAGTGCGCGCCCCGAACGGAACGGCATCCGCCTTTATCGGAACAAAACGGGAAACTTTCAAACTAAATTATGGATTCGCAGAGGTGAGGTTATCGGGCGAATCAAATTATAGGAAAACAGGAAGATAAGCAGGTGATGCAAAATAAAGCGACGAAGACATCAATAATGGCAAATATTTGCGCTTCCAAGCCACTGCAAATGCGAGTGTAGCAAGAATATGAAAATTTGTGGTGATTAGAGGTACTAAGTTTTTAAATTTTCATTTACTATAATCTTAAAAAGATATCGATGCCTTAGTGAAAGTTTAATGCATTTAAAATCTTCTGAGAACCAAAATAGCCAATTTTTTATTCGGGAGAAAGGAGCATTGACCCTTCCTTTCCTACACTTTTTGTATATCAATTTCAATTCCAAACATATACGTACGCCTTATATATAACAAGCTTGCCTTACATTAGACCCTCTTTTCACACTGAAGTATTCACTTTTAAATTTGCAAACAATTTGCGTTGCCACTTATTTGCTGAATTTGTGTTTTATTTGGAAATTTCACGATGTTATTTGAAGTGTACTTATAAAAACTACAAAATTGAAATAATTGGAAAAATATTCGCATTCAATTAGTATTTTCCAATAATACTATCAAACAAACTCCTCATTGTTGCTTTTGAAAATGTTTTCATTTTTTCAGCACGCTAGAATAATAACAAATTTCAATAATAGTTTTAAACCTACAATGTGCTTTTTTTGCTGTATTAACTATTCAGAGCCAAGTTAATCTGTGATTGATGATAATAAAACTATTTATTAATTAAACAATTTGTTGACATGACGAGCGATCAAAAAAACCTTTCATCCCCGTTGCATACACGATAACTTTCTACAGAAGTAAAATACATCAATATATTTTAGGAAAAAATGCAAGAACATTTCAATATTTGGTCTTCATATTTCTTAAATGAAACAATCTCGATATTTTAAAATATAATTACAAATAAAAAACAAATAAAAGTTGCAATAATAAAAATTACAAATCTCATGCCCCAAAAAAGTTGAAGGAAAGAGGAGGCCAGATTAACCACCCAAAAGAAAAACAGCTAAGACGCACCATCTGTAAAGATCATTATAACTCAATAATTACAGACAGACCTACAGATCAAGTGATCCAAACAAGCTGCCAGACGTCATGGATTTGTTCATAATTAAGAACAACTTACCAAAGCAAATTGACATTATCAATTCCTACAATCTAAGCTTCTGGGAGGGAGAATATATAAACTTATTAACTCAATAATTAAAAAGCTTATACGACCCAAACTATACAACAACCATATAAACTAGAAAACATATTTAGGCAATATATAAATGATTACCTGGCAGTCAAACAGCCATTAAGCATGTCAACAGATATCAAGGAAGCATTAGAAAGGCTAACCGAAATCATATATAGTGCAGCTTGGTGTGCCACTCTCTCCAAAACACAAAAGACATATGCTAGCAACACCACCAAATATCCTTTAAGTATAAAACTAAAGAAAAATGGAAAAGAAAAAGCAAGATGTAAATGACAAATTTGACGAAGATACGCTGATAAAATCAGGTTAAATAGACTAAACATATGATCCAAGAGTACAAAAATTAAATATTCAACGACTACCTACAAAATAAAAAGACTCCAGGTTCCTATACCACCCATTAGTACAACCAACGAATCATGGAAACATTTGGGAAGCACTTAGCTAACACCTTTCAACCACATGAGGGCAATACAAGCAGAAGCAGGACTACTTAAATACTTTGAATCCCCACTTTAACTTGACCTATAAATAATACTCTGTACATACGAGGAAATAATAAATACAATTAAGTGCTTCAAATTCTATGAGGCGCCAGATTGTAATCAAATTACAACAAAACATTTCCTAAACTTCCAAGAAAAGCTGTATCACTAATAACAGTAATATTAAATGCAGTCCTGAGAACCCAACATTTTCCAATTCAATGGAAATTCGCTTAAATAATTCTCAGACAGAAACCAGCACACCTACCAACTTCATATAAACCATTTCGTCACTTCCTGTCTTCTCCAAATGACTTAAAAGAATTATATTAACAATATTGACCACCATTGTTGAAGAAAAACACCGAATTACTGAGCATCAGTTCAATTCCTTGCAAAAATATTCGACAACAGAACAAATCCACAGAGTAGTACACACCATCGAAAGAGATTTTGAAGAAAAACGTGTTTCTACAGCAGTATTTTTATATATAAGCAGGACATTTCACCGGCATCTATATTAAATAAAATAGAAAAGCAGCTTCCTAACCAATATTATCTATTATGTGTATAAATAAGTTCTCAGCTTTTTTCTGCAAAATTAAAGTTTTATTTAAAAACAAACAAAAAAAGCTTAAGTATCACAGTATTCTCCATTGACATCGATGACCTTTTGCCATCTTTCGGGTAGCTTGCGAATTCCTGATAGCTCCGGCTTCGAGACGATAAAGTTATCGATGCATTTTCGGACTTCTTCTTCTGTTTTGAAGTGCGTATCAGCCAAGTAATGCTGTAACGACCGGAATAAATGATAATCGGAAGGGGCCATGTCTGGGCTATACGCCGCATGTGGGAGAAGTTCCCAGCCTAACGCGTCTGCAGCTCATCCGTGTCAAATGTTTGAGGGCGTCCAGCGCGTGGTTGATCTTCAAGACTAAACTCTCCTCCGCAAAATCTTTGGTACCACTTTTTGCACGTTGCATGACTTACAGCATTCTCACCATATGCAGCACAAATCATTTCGGTGGCTTCAGCTGCGTTTTCCTTAAGATGAAACGCGAAGTCGATAGAAAATCGAATATGCTCTTTTGTGATTGCCATCGTGAACACAGCTTATTAATAAAGTTATGTGCATCAAACGCCAAATCGCATGATGTTTCGAAAGAGCCAATGCCATTGCTTTAAAACCGCAAGAGGGCGGACTAATACTTTATACACCTAATACTGTTCAAATCACACTTAGTAGACTGATTTTTCCAAATGTAAATCACAGCTCTTCGATTTATCCCGCTCTATCAGGTCTACCAACTATTTACGGCTGACTTACCTTGTAACAAAACACGATTACATTCGCTGACGCTATGGCCTCCCACAAAGATCTAGCCCAAGCCGTAGCTAACCTACAAAATTATCTGAAATTCCTCTAGGAATGACAGCAGATTAGCGAATTAAAGTCAATAAGAATAAATCAACATAAATCAGTGTTATAAACTGGAAAGCAGATTCTCTCCAAGTAACGCTCAACGTAGCTGTTATACCCCCTAAGAGAATGTAAGGTACCTAGAAATGCATCAATTCAAACGAAAGCAGCTCGATATGAAAGTAATGAAGATGCACTGGTTATTATTGATAATAATGTTTTACTTTATGAAACAATAACACCGCCTGATTCATCATATAGTATCCAAATTTGGAGCTATGTTAAACCATAAAACCTTGAAGCTTAACCACATTTTCGAAGTAAAATACTCCATATCATAGCAAACATAGATTGGTGCATTAACAACAAAATAATTCACAATAATCTACGAATTCCTTGGGTAAAGATGTCTCCAAAGACCTTACCAACAGGTATAAGAATCTAGTGCACGAGTGACAACTCTATTAACTAAAGACAAAACACCAAGACTAACAAAACTAAACTTAGAGATCTTACAGCAATACAGAGCAGGAGGCCACATTAGAGTGATACTCATTCCACTTCACATATCTGTATTGTTACTAAATTTACTTGTCACCCTAGGAGACCGCGTGTGAACATGCAGATGTTAAATTGAAGAAAAATGATCTGAAGACAAATTATTAAAAGCAAAACATTTATACGTTAAAATGAAAAAATCTAAGTTTTTGCCGCCTGCACAGCAAACAAAGACTAAAAGTTTATTAAATAACATCAATTTTAATATATAATAATGACATTGTGATTTTGTAATTATTCACTTCGTAAGAGCTTTTATTATGTTTACAGATAACTAACTAGTCAGCAAAATACTATACTTACAATGGAAAAATCCCACCATCGTTACTTTAAAGATGATATTATAAATTAAGACAAACCTTAAATTTTGCAAACTTATATGCACGTCATGCCGTTACTCTAAGTACTTTTTTGAAAGATAAAGTCATTACCAGGCCCTTTACCACTTTTATTATAACAAAATTTTTGGACCGTCTAGCAAAAATAAAAAATTGCTTCTGCCACCATGCTTTTTGCTTAATTTGGTATCCTTTCCGGTACAACCTGCAAAAATGTAAAAATGCGATAGTACAATTAGAGTAAAATAGCTTGCATTGAGATTTAATTGTGATTTCCAGAAAGATATCTTTAAACCGAAAAAAACATTTCATTCTACAATACGTTATTCTTAGCATTGAAGAACAGCGTTTCTTCATAAAATCTTAAAATAAGAAGGTAAATCAAAAAGCAAAGGTAATTTCCATATAACAACTTTATTTTACACTAATGAAGAACAAATTAACTTGTCACTTTTCGACATAGTCCTTCTGGCCAGTGTCGTTTAACGAGCTTCTTCATCCGTTCCAAAAAGGAGTATTTCGGTTGTTTCCAAACTCACATCTGCACCGCTTGTTAAAACTTGTTCATCTGAATGTCAACTTGGAACCACGCAATGTTTCTTTTAAGGCAGCGAAGATCAAAGCGTCCACCTTTTGGATGTGTTATTCTGTGCACGATGTCGATGGGCGCCCAGATAGGCTTTCATATCTTGCGCTTGTTCTATCATCCTTAACGCCTTCGATGCACTCATAGACATTTCGTTAATACATGGCGCGTGGTCCGTACGAACTCAACGTGCAGCGATGGATTTTTGCAAATTAAACCCTTTCTGTCCACAAAAAAACACACTATGGCGTGTTATTCTTCGATGATGCAATCACTCAGTGCCTCTCTGCCAGATGATTGAACCACAAAATGCTGCGGATGACGAGCTACTTATAACTAGCCCACACGATGTTACTTTCTCTTACCGAGCAATTTCAAAATTATCTTTACTTTCTGATTCACCCACATATAACTTAAAGGTCCTTATGAATATGGAAAATATTTAACGCAATCCCTGTTGGACATGCCGTTCAAATCAAGGTACTTATAAAATTATAGTAGGCCAAATATAAAACTAATTACAGAAAGCACTATAAATGGTAATTTAGTAGTTATGCTAAAGGTGCTGGTAAGCGAAACGGCTAAGCGAGAGATTCCCATTACATTATTAAGCAATAACCGATACGACAACAACACATATTTCATCTGGCCGTACTTTTATTAATGTTAAATAAGTAATTTGAAGAAGTCCTAAGCGACTTAAATGCACCTTTAGTTTATCTGTCCAGTTTAACATCCATAAAACTGTGCATCTTAATTGGTATTGTACATTAAAATACGAGGTATCCCAAAAGAAGTTTCTTTTTAAGGTAGTTATAAAAAAACAAAGAAATGTCTTTTCAAAATTATTTTTTTAAAGATAATGCCATCTAAATGTGATCCTGCATACTCGTGACACTTTTTTCTCGCTCATTTCTTGACGAATATTTTCTTTCAATTGAACCAAAGAGCCCGGATTGCTACTGTATACTCTTGATTTAAGATATCCTCACAAGAAAAAATCCATAGGAGTCAAATCAGAGCTTCGTGGAGGCCAATTTATATCACCTTTTCTGGAAATCAATTCTCATGGCAGAAACATGTTATAAGTGTGCGATGTTGCTCCATCCTGCTGGAACCATGCTCTTTGAATATAACCAGCAAAATTTTGCAGTTTAGGTACCAAGAAATTGTTCACCATCTCCACATAACGCTCTGAAGTCACTGTTAATGCGCGGCGTCCTTTTATTTTCAAAGAAATACGGACCGATTATTCCTCGCGTTGGCATTGCACATACAGTCACTTTTGGTAAATTTTCGATAATATTTTTCAACTCTTCGAGTCTCTTTAATTCAGTTTTGTAAATCCGATCTTTGATATAATCCAAAAGAAGAAAATCACAAGAGTTTGGATCTGGTGAACAATTCGGCCCACCGAGGCCATTTTTAGTTTTTGCTTTCGACTCTAACGCCCGAATTCTCCAAAAGGACAAGAAATGAGTTCCAGGCTCTCTTGAGTGCGATAAGTAGAAGCCCCATCCTGTTAAAACCAAAAGCGCCAGAATTTCTCTCGTTGCCTTGCAATGGACAAAAATTTCTCCAAAACTTCTTTGCGGTAGACTACGGCATCGACCGTCTTGCTCAGAAAAATCGGACCATTATGGTAAGAAATTGCGCATATAACATTGACTTTTTGGGATGTAAAAGGCGTGCACAAATGAGAGAATTTTGTACCCCAAATCCTAGAGTTTTGTTTGTTCACATGGCCATCGAGCAGAAAATTGATATGAGAGAAATAAATTTCTCGCCTAAAAAGCCACCGTAAAATCGTATTCTACATATGTAATACTAACATCGGTATGTTTTTATGCCACAATCGTCACTATCTCAGTTTGAGGAATATTATGAAATAAAAAGCAACTTTCGGGTTTACTTGCGCAAATGATAACCAGAATATAGTTTTTAGAGAATATGTGCTTATAATGCAGCAAATTTCAGTCATAAAACAATTCATTCTTCAATAAAATAGAAAAATAGTCGCTGCAAAACTTTTAATTGCTAACATACCACGCACATCACGTCCTGTGAGTTGTGTTCTGTCAGCAACCTTGATGAACGCAAGGCTAGACACCAGACTTCCAAGCATTTGATTTATAATAACTAACATAGTTATGGTAGGAATTTTGATTAACATAACTGGCGATGCGGCTGGCCGCAGACACAGACGGCGAATTAGGCAGGACATTGGCGGCTTCAGCAAGAAGCAAAAAGCCGCCTGGCTTCAAACTTCAATTACGCCAAATTCGATTAAGAACTGTTAAAAGCACAAGATCGGCCTATCCAAAATCAAACAAAAGCGGCAGCTGGAGCAGGCGAGGTTTTCATAGTAAATTCAATTTCCTCACTCACCTTAATGAGCGCTAGATTTAATTAACATCTCGAAGGCGACACAAATTTCAAGAAAAACGGTCGCCGGGAGCTCGCGCAACTGTAAATTTCGGGAGCAATGCGGGCAAAAACGCGCTGCAGTTTAAAACGGGCCTGAATTTTTCGTAGCCTATCAATGGCTGGCCCGGGCCCACTCTGACCCAGCAATCTGCATTATTAATACCTCTGACGTTTGAGTCAAGTAGGATAGCATGAATATGCAAAACTTCAGCAATAATTAATATAACCTAAGTTTAAATTAAATATCTAATAAAATAAGACAATAATAAATTGCATTTACTTTTTCATCGTATACTACGGGCATTTTCTTATTATTTCGGACAACAAAAATTGAATTTTTCATATAATCTTTTTACTATATAAAAAATAAATTAAACACAAAAGAATTAATTAATCCAACGCCCATGAACCGAAAGCGTAAAAAGTGGGGTATATTATTACAAGCTTGTGTCATGCAGATTTTATTTAGTGCAGTGAAAATTTTATACGGGTATTCACTTAACTAAATTTCAACACGAGCTTAAAAGGCTTCCGACAAAGAGATGCTAATTGAATGTTAAACAACCAAAATCCGACAAAATTAGTATCTAAAATTAATAGTTAAAAATTTACAAATATCTGCAAAATTTAATTAACAATTCTATATTTTCATTAAATAGCGTGGCAAGATTTTCAGTAACAATGAAATTCCTTTAAAAAAATCAATAATGTTGACTGCTAAATATAAATATCATGTAATTGAAAAAAAAATTTACAAAATGTCGTAGTATGCATCCATAACATAAGATGTCTCTGTAGTTCTATAATCGCACAGAGAACAATGTTAAATTAAGTTGTTGAGTAGAACCCGCGGCAGAAGTGCCAGACAGTGCCATGCTATTCCATAGCTAATAGTTGCGAAGTGGGACGCGACTGACAACATTTTGTAACAATTAAGCGCAATATAGGCGTGTTGTTATATCCATTCCTTGTCCTTTCATTTGTACATTTCAAAATTTCCACCTTCCACAACTGACTTAACATTGCTCTCTGTGCGACTACAGAACATTACATAGCCATCTTTTGATGTGGAGACACACTGTGAATGCACGGCTTTCTTGAAACATACGACATATTGTGACAGCTGTGACTTATGCCTCAACCCTCATATATATAGCATTCTTATATGTTATTCTGTTATTAAATCTTATAGAAGATGTTTTAACATTTCTTAAAAAGATTTCCAAGGATACTTTAGGCTCTGATAGGTGTGCAAAAATATCCCTCCTTGAGAGGTTTTCCAGGTTAAAGAATTGGTACTATCTGTGCAACTTTTCAATAGCCAGGAAACAATCTGGTTCTTTACATGGCATTTAGTGATTAGTTTCACGGATGTCTGGTAGTTCTTTCAAGATTCCTTCAGTTATTAGTTCATAACCACACAATTTTTTGTATTCAATTAGATTTTTCTTATCACCTTCTTTTATTCCAGATCTTTTGTCCAGGTTCCATTTTGATTGAATGGAGGAATATATTGCTGCGGTTGCTTCACTCTCTCTGTTCCTCTTCTGAGTGACTAATCCGTTTTCTTCATGGGAAACAATGCGCTTAAGTACTCTTGGACTGCATGTTGTTGTTGGATTTAATCTATTGTTATCATTTCACTAATGTACGAAGAGCTTTGCAACAATAACGTTGAAATAAAACAGGCGTTGTTCGCTATGCAGCTTATCGAATGGTCGTAAATAAGTATTAAACTGATTTTAAATAACGACACCAGTTTTGAGTGGTATTTCGAGTATGAATTTTTTATATAATAATCGTCGAAAGACGAGCAATATATAACAATTATTACCAAGGGCATACATCCAACATACCCAGTAAACAGAATTGCAGAAGATCTGGGAAAAAGAAGATTTAAAATCGTAAGTGTTTTACCAACATTATACAAAAAATAAAAAAAAAACGCTTTCGACAAATCAGAAATGAGTAAAGATATGTTCCCAATTAATATAATTGCAAGATTTAAGTTAAAAATTAAATCGCTATGCAAGAAAACCCTTATCCCGTAATACATAAAGTAGCAGACGTATGGATCCACCCAATCGTTCTGCAATAAAGAAGCGAGGTACCTAAAGTGCGCAAGACGTCATTCCACTAAAAACTGCAGAACAGCCAGACTTGCAAAGGCTACGTGCACGAACTACAGAGAAGCACACTCTGCGTACTATCGAGGCTGTGTACTTGCAAAAGAACCCCAAAAAACCATTGTAAGCAAAAAGTTTATCAAAACTATTTTAAACGAGCAACCAGGCAGAGCCCAAAATCAATTAGAATAGCAGCCTGAAATGCAAATAGGCTACTCCAACATGCCTATGATTTAAAACTATTCCTCTGGGATCAGAAAATAGACGTCTGTCTAATTTCTAAAACTCATTTTACTAAAGAAACCACTAGAGGATAAAAGGGCACAGGTTATGCTATTCCATCCACCCAGACAATACAGCGGGGGATGGGTCGGTGATAATAATAAAAGAAAATGTCAAACACTATGATAAAATACGCGAGATATCATCAAGAGCGGTAAAAATCCGCACAAAACCCAAGGACTATACAGTTGTAATATACTTAGTTATTTCAATACGAAACGTAACTTTTGAGAGTTGAGACTCAACACCACTAGAGGAAAACAGCTGTACGAAGTAGTCAGGCAAGCCAAATTCTACTGACAATCCAAGGTAGTGGCCGTTAGATAGCTATAAAATACCAGATTCGATCGACTTCTTCATACTGAAAAGCATATCTTTCAACTACATGAGTATTGAAATCAATTATGACCTGTCATCACACCCACCATCACTAACAAACGAATGAACAGACCGGGATAAATTTATAGCAAAAGAGAAGAAATGCTTCAAACTAAATGTTCTGCTAACAACAACTGGACAGCTTAACACAGAAGCAGAATTGCTACAAGTGCCATGCCAAAAAAAAAAACGGGGATAAATCTCGGAAAAAACATTACGCCAAGGCACCAACAAACAAAACACTGTTAAATCGATTAAGTCAACAACTCAAAGAGGAGATCCGTGCTATCAAAAACAAAACATTTTCTATATTTCTAAGGGACTAGTGGATGTCAAAGATACTGAATAATCCCTCTAGGAGGCGAATAATAAATTGAAATAGCTAGAAAACCAAAATCCACCTAAGGAAAATAATTTGCTGAGCACTTTGTAAATATGTTCTTGCTGACGATAATAAAATTCTGTTTGAGCTAGATAGAATAGAAGAGAGAGTTATATATCATTCAGAACAAAGTCACTAAGAAAATAAAAAATTACTTCAATGTATCAGAAAATCACCAGACTACGACATAAGTGCCCAAGTGCTTAAAACTGCTAATAAAAGGCATAATAAAACTTACACATATATTTAATGCAGCATTGAGGCTACAGTATATGTCGATGCAGCGCAGGGTTGCAGAACTTACTATGACTTCTAAACCCAATAAGATAAAATCATATCGTCCAATCTCACTATTACCGCTCATATCCAAATTGTAATTCATCTCGGTTCACAAAATTTGGATTTCGGAACCAATACTCCACCATCCATCAAGTACATACCATTGCCGACGTTATCAAAAGAATTTTAGAAGAAAAAGAAATATGTTCAGCTAGATGTGCCCCAAGCTTTTGATACAGAACGGCACGAGGTCCTCGAATACGCAATAGCTAAGAATGTATCTAGGCAGGTGAGCCAGATTCTCAAATCAAACAACTCTGCCCGCCAATTCAGGGTGAGATACGGCGGAGAACACTCAGAATTAAAAGACATTGCTGCAGGTGTACCGCAAAGAAGCGTCCTCGGTACTTGCTCTACACCAGTGATATCACAATAATGGACTTACTGGTTGGTTTAAAAAAGTGCAACTTAAAGTCAATAAAATGCAAATAAATATGTAAAAACAGTGTTTTGACATATGTGGAGTGCGCCAATGGGGATACTTCTATCAAATCGTTAAGGCTCTTTTAGATTTAAGCCTACTGGATTTAGATTCATTTAAGCCATATTCCTAAATGGTATTAACTAGTTGCAATGTATGCGCCAAAGAAAATCTTAGAAATTGCACTTGAGTACCAGAGTACTGAGCGCAATTATGATGGGAAAGTAGTCTGATGATAGATCTAGGTTTGATTAAGTTTTGAGATAATTTCGGGATATGGCTTTTATTACACAAACGTCAATGAGACAAGTAGCTTGTTGATATCTGCGAGTCAGTATTTTGGTCGACCAGTTGACAGCGCATAAATATTGTACTTATCCATTGTATTCAGCAATTTTCTTCCTTTGAGTGTAATCACCATATATCCCAAGAGGTGATGCTTGGCATTGTAGCCCCCCTCTTGCAAAAGTGGTCAAAAACACTCATATGGTATTTCCTATTGAAAGAGAAATGAACCTGGAGTGGTATCAATGCATAGTAATATGTAATGTAAGCGTTTATGTAATGTACTGATGTCTTATCCGTTATAACAATAGATAATCCCAAAAATGCACGACAACGATCCTAAACATACTTCAAAGCTTTGTAAGGACCATCTAGTAAACCAGGAACAATAATTCTCAAAGTAACATGTCCACCACAAAATCCAGACCTTAATCCCATAGAGTTACTAGGGAATGAGTGGGACAGAACAGTAAGAAGAGAGCGTCCCACGTTCAAAAATCATCTTTGGAGTCTTCTTCAAGATGTCTGGAGAGATTTACCTCTCAAGAAATTAAAAAAAAGTAATCAAAAGAATGCCTAGAATCGTACAAGAAGTATTAAATGCAAAACGTGTTTTTCTTTTTTGACGAAACAAATGTTCACTACTAAAGTTCATTTTTTCCGGTATTCATGATGATTTTTGTTTGTTCCTTCTTGTATAATAAAATATTATATAATAAGTTATTTTCTTACATTAAAATATGTAAATTCTTTTTTCATTTTCATTTAGTGTCCATACTTCCATGAGCGGTAACGTATGTGTTTTCCCTATACCCATTTGTTGATAACTCCGCATAATATGAATACGCGAAATGTTGGAGCACATTACCAAATACATCGTTCGGAATTAGTGATATCAAGCGGGCACATTCGGCTTAAATTAACGGAAGCGCACTACAGCGAAGTTAAGACACGAGGGCGTCAACGGCACCAACTTGGAAGAACCCGCTCGTTAGAGGAGAACAGCAAACTTTCCTGTGTCATCGCCGTGGTTCTTACATGCAAATATGCGGCAGCTTTCACATGGCTGGCTGCTCCTCACACATGACAATTGGAAATGCGTGTTGTACAGCAACCGAGCTTTAGCACCCCCGCACTAAGCTAAGGAAATCTTCGGCATTTCATGTTTAATTAATTGCTTTAACCGTAAATATTTCGTAATCGAATTAATTAAACATAGAAGATAGTCGAAAGTAAAATCTTTATATGTTATAAAAGTTTTTTTGTGTATATATTTACTTAAAAAGATGTTATATTTCTAATTAACTCGGTTACATTTGATTTGAATTATATTTTCACAAATAATTTCTTCGCAATTGTTCTCTTACTCATACGGCATTAATATCTTACTCATGTTCTCAGAAAACTAACATAAATCAACAAGCACAAGGAAAAAAGATACCTATATAAGCTCACTTTAAACAATTTCTAAAAATGCACAAAAGCACAGGAACATGTTTTATGTCCTTAATATTAAAAATAATTTAAATCGAAATTTATGTTAAATTGTACAAATAAGTGGTCCAACGACATTAATTCTATAATTATGTGATATTATCTTTTCCATATCATTTAGTTATCACTGCTTGCTTTCACTTTTCACCTTAAACCTTGTGGACTTTGGTAACCTAAACAATCTTACTGGTACTTAGCCACTTAACTTCGGTAAAATACACCAGAGTACTTATATTACCTATTCCGCTATATGCACAGGGTAGATAAGAGTATTTTTAGATATACATTAAAGTAGAAGCCATATTCCCCACAACAAGTATTAATATAATTAAAAACTTCCATGTAAAGGTAGAACAGGGCTAGTACAAGGTTAGATATGGAATGTAATTTGCAAAGTACCAACTTGATAACTATGAATAAGCTACTATAATGAAACAAATGGATAAACGTGTAGCAGAAAACTAGAATCTAATATAAATCAAAAAAATAAACATAAATATTTACAGAAAACTACAATGCAAAAATAAAACGAGAAAGGTGTAAACCAAAATTTGCAGCTACCGCTTTTGGCTGAAAATCGATGTTTTGTTTTGGTCTGAAGTACTTGTCTACCAAATTTGGTGTCAATCAGAGCTTTAGTTTTTGAGTTTATCAGACCCATCAATGTTGCTAAAACAACTAGATAACTGCCAAACTCTCCAAGAAATTTTCAGAAAAATAGTGAAAATGATCACCTACATATTCAACGCCATCCTAGGACTAAGCTACTTCCCGCAGCAATGGAAAATTACGCAAATTATCCTAATCTGAAAAAGATCCCAGAGAAAACGACATCATATAGATCCATTAACAGCCACCTTCCAGTTACTGCTAACATTTTCGAATAACAAATTGTAAAAAGAGTGAAATCAACCCTCGAAAAGAAGAATTTGATACTTGAGCAGCAATTTGGGTTTGGAGAAGAACACGCTACCATAGAACAGATCCATAGAATTGTCAACCATAAACTCCAGCTAAAAAGCGACTGTTCTGTAGTCTTTTTAGGCGTGTCACAAATATTCGACAAGGTATTGCACACGGGGCTTTTATACAAGATCGATCAAAACGAGTCTCCCAGTTTTCTACAAAATCGTAAAGTCATATCTGGACCGGAAATATCAAGAAGAACTGACTCATCTCCATCAAATTCGGTCAGGGAGCCCACAGGGTAGCACACTTGGACCAGTCCTATATTTACTATATATGACAGACCTTCCATCAACGGGACAAACAATGGTAACTACTTACGCCGATTATACTACCTTTTTTCTCAACTATACATTGAAAACAAGCTTTTATTATATAAATGTACCATAAAACCTATATAGACATACAGTATCCAATTATGGAGGTCGGGTAGTAACTAACCTGCAGATCCTACGTTTCTAAAATAAATTCGTAAGAACAATCGTCGAAGTTCCATGGTATGCTCTTAACTGGCTAATTTAGCAAAATAGTGACACACCGGCTGTTAGAAATTAAATAAAAGTCTTCTATTCTATTCGAAAAGCCATCAAAAACTAAGACGAACTGATCTGTTAGATCTTCCAACCAGAGTTTATTAGTAACATTCTTGCTTAATGTATTTAATCAACCTAAATAAGTTATCTCAGGGAAAATTGCTATCATTTTATTTATTCAAAAATCACTTTTAACACTTTATCCGATTAGAATACCATTTTAGAATGCACATAAGCTAATTCATTAATATAATATAATATAAGTACATCAAACAACAAATAATTAAACATTTTTAATTAAATAATCCCGTGACCTCTTTATGCAGTGACTCCAAATGCTTTAAAATTCCGGCTAAAATACAATCGACTTCTTCCTGATCGGAAATGAAAACCGAATTCACAGCAAATGTTAACTGTATACGTTCCGCGTACGTAAGGATGCATAAACCCATAGCTAAATAAAAACATTTTGAGTGTCTGGGCCTTAAAGTGTGCTATTTAAGAACCTGTCTGTTGTCTTAACGCTATAAACGGAATGAGGTCTTGCAAGGGACATCCATTACATATTGTAATAAACGGAGGTCCGGGTAAGCTTGTAAAGAAGGATCCGGCCGTATACAATTCCAAAAGCATGTTTGCAAGCAAAGATGGGAAAACACCTGCAAGAGCGAGCATCCAATAGTTTATCTAAAAAAACAGAAACATGGCGCATTCATTCGCTTGCAGGTTACTTGATTACTTTCACATCCAAAGTACTTCGAGCTACATGCAGTTGATGTTTTACAAGGTGTAGCCTGTCTGCAAGCAACGTGCTCGATTCTTTCCCGGAAGTTATTTTCAAAGGTAAAACAGAGTAACCGAAACTAAATTGGTTTTCCAATGTTACATTGGTTGGTTGCAGATACAACTTTCTGTTTGTACTTATCATTGGACTTGACGCAAAAAGTATCGATGTGGAAAGAGGAATATCAGCAGATCTCTGAAATGAATTTAAATAAAATAATCTATGTATTACGTAGATGTGGTTACCTTTTCCAAATGTTCGTATAAGCTTGCAGAAAACGCAGTTAGTATTATATCTGAAAATGTACAACCTTTAACAGCACCCTTGATTTCCTTAATGATTCTTAGATAATAGGGTGATTCTTCCGTTATGCAGGCCACCAGTCCTTTATTAAGCAGTTTTGGTGCATTGAAAATATTTGATTCGATCATTTTATGCAAATGCACCACAAAGTATGCCGGAATTACGCATATGGTGCCAACAGTATCGAGTATTCCTTTTAGAGAAATCAAATATTGCGACGTGGAAATTGGCACGGTGTCTTTAGTTTCATCAAAATCATTAACTGCACATTTTTTATCTGCTAAAAGTGAACAAACAAATTTTAAGTACGAAGCTCCATCCATTATACTATGGTTACATCTCATAACTATCGGATAAAAATTCTTATCGCCTTCCATCCACCTCACACGCTGCGTGCCAATTAAAATGTCCCACAGCCCGGTACCATGTTTTGGCAACGGATCGCTACTATGCTCCCCAACTATTTTCATTAGATCTTTTCTACTTATAATATCCGCAGAATCGCCAACTTTTTTCAACATCCTGCAGCAGTCCTCAAAAATTATTCCATTCCGAATGAAATAAGAATAACCCAAAGATTTCCTAACAGCGCTGAATACTTTCTTATCGTTGCTCAATTGATTCACAAAGATGTTGCGAAAAATTTTGGCCATGTGCGTGTAAAAGTCTGTTTCACTATTGTATTCAACAACAAGCAGTACAGATACGTTTTTGTTTGAACTTTTCAGCAGATGATTCGCATCAATGCATTCCACAAGACCTCCAAATTTAGATCCATGTCTTACTGCCAAAATTAGTCGAACCAACTGACGGTAAGTCCAAAAGAAAGCCGTTGCCGTTAAAAAAATAGGTAGCAATCCTACGAACACTGGAACTAGCGCTCTTACCAATAATGGGTTCTTTATAACTTCTAGTCTATTCTAAAAAGTTGGTTTATTTTTAAAGAAATGTTTAAATAAATGACTTTTGACTCACCTTGTAAGCTATGTAATTTACAGGTACTAAGATAAAGTATAGTACTGTCAGTAGCACATACATGATATTGTAAGTACATTAAATATTAATTACATGAATTACTGCGCTGTGCTTTATGGACGCAACTGATGCTGTCGATACTCCTCGCAGCCTTTTAAAATCCTGAAATAACGGACATGTTTACTTCTTACTTCTGTCCATTTTTTGCTTGTATAAATTTACACCTTCACTGCATGTATGAATATGTGTCAATATTATTTTTGCTGTGACAATGTTTTGATAGCTTAGTGACAATGAAAAGTGTTTATTTATAATAAAGTGGTCCCCAAAAAAGTGTTTTTAAGGCCGCTAAAAAACCAAAACGTCTATTAAAAAAACTTTTATTTGTTATTAAAATACACACCTTAAAATAATTTTTTTTTGGAATATTATTTTATTTATAGCAAATTTACAATCTACTATAGTGAATTACATAGTAATGAGTAAATATTTGCATGATTTGTAACATGCATTGAGCACCATCCTCTGACGGTTCTCCATTTTTTCCCTATTGGTCTAGGTCTTCCGGCCACTGTCCTTTAAGTCTTCCATCAATTATGTATAATTCGCTTAAGAGTTTATTATTGCGTTCAATAGTACGTTCTTTGGGTTTGTTGGTGTTGATCCCTTCATTTATGAAATCATTCCGAAATCATTATGGAGGGTTTGGTTCGTCACGTACCAGGGAGCGTCAGATATCATGCAGTGTCTTCGACTGAAAAGTTTGTAAAATCTTTGTCTTCGAGGTTTTACTGCAACCGCTCACTTCTATGCCGTAGGTACAAACTGGTCGTAGTATAGTTTTATAAATGGTCAATTTGTTTTCTGTTAGTTTTGATTTTTTGCCTAATAACCAGTGCATGTTTGCCACTTTTAGGTTTAGTTCGGTCTTTTTATGTGCTTTTTTCATGAGAGATTTCAATTTAAATGCAGGCCAAGATGTTTAACTGTAGTTTTTACTGGGACAGTGGTGTTATTTATGTTTACTTGAGGGCAATTACCTCGTTTTGTGGTGAACGTAATCTGTGCGGATTTTTCAATGTTGACTTGAAATTTCCATTATCTTAGCCAGTCTTGTATCTCATTTAGATGGTCTTGTAGCTTTCCAGATGCTCTAATCGGATCAGTAACGGATGACAAGATGGCCGTGTCATCAGCGAACATGATAATCATGGTGCTCTCTGTGATAGTGTATGGCTCAAGGACACTACCTTGTGGTACACCAGCTTTTATTAAGAGGTAATCAGAAAATGGATTTTTGGCTTTGGCTTAAAAGTATCATTTACTGAGGTAGGTATGTAAGACTAGAGAGATCCCTTTTTAATTTGTACAGTAATCCGTTGATCTAAACTTTGTCTAAAGCTTATCATATTAAGGAATACTGCAGCACACATTTTGTTTCCTTCGAACACTTAGAATTAAAAGACATTGCTGCAGGTGTACCGCAAGGAAGCGTCCTCGGTTCACTTTTGTACTTACTCTACACCAGTGATATCACTAAAAGTGATGGAATTCTCAATTTTAAAACCAATTTCGACTTCCGATGTGCAACTGTAGACACGCACAAAGAAATCTAATGTAAAAATGATACAAATTTTTCAGAACAAAGTTCTTCGTAGCACTGTAAATGCAAAGTGCAACTTAAAGTCAATAAAATGCAAATAAATATGTAAAAACAGTGTTTTGACATATGTGGAGTGCGCCAATGGGGATACTTCTATCAAATCGTTAAGGCTCTTTTAGATTTAAGCCTACTGGATTTAGATTCATTTAAGCCATATTCCTAAATGGTATTAACTAGTTGCAATGTATGCGCCAAAGAAAATCTTAGAAATTGCACTTAAGTACTCGAGTACTGAGCGCAATTATGATGGGAAAGTAGTCTGATGATAGATCTAGGTTTGATTAAGTTTTGAGATAATTTCGGGATATGGCTTTTATTACACAAACGTCAATGAGACAAGTAGCTTGTTGATATCTGCGAGTCAGTATTTTGGTCGACCAGTTGACAGCGCATAAATATTGTACTTATCACCATATATCCCAAGAGGTGATGCTTGGTATTGTAGCCCCCCTCTTGCAAAAGTGGTCAAAAACACTGATATGGTTTTTCTTATTGAAAGAGAAATGGACTTGGAGTGGTATCAATGCATAGTAATATGTAATGTAAGCGTTTATGTAATGTACTGATGTCTTATCCGTTATAACAATAGATAATCCCAAAAATGCACGACAACGATCCTAAACATACTTCAAAGCTTTGTAAGGACCATCTAGTAAACCAGGAACAATAATGCTCAAAGTAACATGTCCACCACAAAATCCAGACCTTAATCCCATAGAGTTACTAGGGAATGAGTGGGACAGAACAGTAAGAAGAGAGCGTCCCACGTTCAAAAATCATCTTTGGAGTCTTCTTCAAGATGTCTGGAGAGATTTACCTCTCGAAAAATTAAAAAAAAAAGTAATCAAAAGAATGCCTAGAACCGTACAAGAAGTATTAAATGCAAAACGTGTTTTTCTTTTTTGACGAAACAAATGTTTACCACTAAAGTTCATTTTTTCCGGTATTCATGATGATTTTTGTTTGTTCCTTCTTGTATAATAAAATATTATATAATAAGTTATTTTCTTACATTGAAATATGTAAATTCTTTTTTCATTTTCATTTAGTGTCCATACTTCCACGAGCGGTAACGTATGTGTTTTCCCTATACCCATTTGTTGATAACTCCGCATAATATGAATACGCGAAATGTTGGAGGGCTCCTGGAATGCTTCTATTATGCACACCAGCACATTACCAAATACATCGTTCGGAATTAGTGATATCAAGCGGGCACATTCGGCTTAAATTAACGGAAGCGCACTACAGCGAAGTTAAGACACGAGGGCGTCAACGGCACCAACTTGGAAGAACCCGCTCGTTAGAGGAGAACAGCAAACTTTCCTGTGTCATCGCCGTGGTTCTTACATGCAAATATGCGGCAGCTTTCACATGGCTGGCTGCTCCTCACACATGACAATTGGAAATGCGTGTTGTACAGCAATCGAGCTTTAGCACCCCCGCACTAAGCTAAGGAAATCTTCGGCATTTCATGTTTAATTAATTGCTTTAACCGTAAATATTTCGTAATCGAATTAATTAAACATAGAAGATAGTCGAAAGTAAAATCTTTATATGTTATAAAAGTTTTTTTGTGTATATATTTACTTAAAAAGATGTTATATTTCTAATTAACTCGGTTACATTTGATTTGAATTATATTTTCACAAATAATTTCTTCGCAATTGTTCTCTTACTCATACGGCATTAATATCTTACTCATGTTCTCAGAAAACTAACATAAATCAACAAGCACAAGGAAAAAAGATACCTATATAAGCTCACTTTAAACAATTTCTAAAAATGCACAAAAAGCACAGGAACATGTTTTATGTCCTTAATATTAAAAATAATTTAAATCGAAATTTATGTTAAATTGTACAAATAAGTGGTCCAACGACATTAATTCTATAATTATGTGATATTATCTTTTCCATATCATTTAGTTATCACTGCTTGCTTTCACTTTTCACCTTAAACCTTGTGGACTTTGGTAACCTAAACAATCTTACTGGTACTTAGCCACTTAACTTCGGTAAAATACACCAGAGTACTTATATTACCTATTCCGCTATATGCACAGGGTAGATAAGAGTATTTTTAGATATACATTAAAGTAGAAGCCATATTCCCCACAACAAGTATTAATATAATTAAAAACTTCCATATAAAGGTAGAACAGGGCTGGTACAAGGTTAGATGTGGAATGTAATTTGCAAAGTACCAACTTGATAACTATGAATAAGCTACTATAATGAAACAAATGGATAAACGTGCAGCAGAAAACTAGAATTAAATATAAAGGAAAAAAAATAAACATAAATATTTACAGAAAACTACAATACAAAAATAAAACGAGAAAGGTGTAAACCCAAATTTGCAGCTACCGAAAGAACTTTTTCTTTTGGCTGAAAATCGATGCTTTGTTTTGGTCTGAAGTACTTGTGTACCAAATTTGGTGTCAATCAGAGCTTTAGTTTTTGAGTTTATCAGACCCATCAATGTTGCTAAAACAACTAGATAACTGCCAAACTCTCCAAGAAATTTTCAGAAAAATAGTGAAAATGATCACCTACATATTCAACGCCATCCTAGGACTAAGCTACTTCCCGCAGCAATGGAAAATTATGCAAATTATCCTAATCTCAAAAAGAGCCCAGAGAAAACATCATATAGATCCATTAGCAGCCACCTTCCCGTTACTGCTAACATTTTCAAATAACAAATTGTAAAAAGAGTGAAATCAACCCTCGAAAAGAAGAATTTGATACTTGAGCAGCAATTTGGGTTTGGAGAAGAACACGCTACCATAGAACAGATCCATAGAATTGTCAACCATAAACTCCAGCTAAAAAGCTACTGTTCTGTAGTCTTTTTAGGCGTGTCACAAATATTCGACAAGGTATTGCACACAGGGCTTTTATACAAGATCGATCAAAACGAGTCTCCCAGTTTTCTACAAAATCGTAAAGTCATATCTGGACCGGAAATATCAAGAAGAACTGACTCATCTCCATCAAATTCGGTCAGGGAGCTCACAGGGTAGCACACTTGGACCGGTTCTATATTTACTATATACGACAGACCTTCCATCAACGGGACAAACAATGGTAGCTACTTACGCCGATTATACTACCTTTTTTCTCAACTATACATTGAAAACAAGCTTTTATTATATAAATGTACCATAAAACCTATATAGACATACAGTATCCAATTATGGAGGTCGGGTAGTAACTAACCTGCAGATCCTACGTTTCTAAAATAAATTCGTAAGAACAATCGTCGAAGTTCCATGGTATGCTCTTAACTGGCTAATTTAGCAAAATAGTGACACACCGGCTGTTAGAAATTAAATAAAAGTCTTCTATTCTATTCGAAAAACCATCAAAAACTAAGACGAACTGATCTGTTAGATCTTCCAACCAGAGTTTATTAGTGACATTCTTGCTTAATGTATTTAATCAACCTGTATAAGTTATCTCAGGGAAGAGTGCTATCATTTTATTTATTCAAAAATAACTTTTAAGACTTTACCCAATTAGAATACCATTTTAGAATGCACATAAGCTAATTCATTAATATAATATAAGTACTTCAAACAACAAATAATTAAACATTTTTAATTAAATAATCCCGTGACCTCTTTATGCAGTGACTCCAAATGCTTTAAAATTCCGGCTAAAATACCATCGACTTCTTCCTGATCGGAAATGAAAACCGAATTCACAGCAAATGCTAACTGTATACGTTCCGCGTACGTAAGGATGCATAAACCCATAGCTAAATAAAAACATTTTGAGTGTCTGGGCCTTAAAGTGTGCTATTTAAGAACCTGTCTGTTGTCTTAACGCTATAAACGGAATGAGGTCTTGCAAGGGGCATCCATTACATATTGTAATAAACGGAGGTCCGGGTAAGCTTGTAAAGAAGGATCCGGCCGTATACAATTCCAAAAGCGTGTTTGCAAGCAAAGATGGGAAAACACCTGCAAGAGCGAGCATCCAATAGTTTATCTAAAAAACCAGAAACATGGCGCATTCATTCGCTTGCAGGTTACTTGATTACTTTCACATCCAAAGTACTTCGAGCTACATGCAGTTGATGTTTTACAAGTTGTAGCCTGTCTGCAAGCAACGTGCTCGATTCTTTCCCGGAAGTTATTTTCAAAGGTAAAACAGAGTAACCGAAACTAAATTGGTTTTCCAATGTTACATTGGTTGGTTGCAGATACAACTTTCTGTTTGTACTTATCATTGGATTTGACGTAAAAAGTATCGATGTGGAAAGAGGAATATCAGCAGATCTCTGAAATGAATTTAAATAAAATAATCTATGTATTACGTAGATGTGGTTACCTTTTCCAAATGTTCGTATAAGCTTGCAGAAAACGCAGTTAGTATTATATCTGAAAATGTACAACCTTTAACAGCACCCTTGATTTCCTTAATGATTCTTAGATAATAGGGTGATTCTTCCGTTATGCAGGCCACCAGTCCTTTATTAAGCAGTTTTGGTGCATTGAAAATATTTGATTCGATCATTTTATGCAAATGCACCACAAAGTATGCCGGAATTACGCATATGGTGCCAACAGTATCGAGTATTCCTTTTAGAGAAATCAAATATTGCGACGTGGAAATTGGCACGGTGTCTTTAGTTTCATCAAAATCATTAACTGCACATGTTTTATCTGCTAAAAGTGCACAAACAAATTTTAAGTACGAAGCTCCATCCATTATACTATGGTTACATCTCATAACTATCGGATAAAAATTCTTATCGCCTTCCATCCACCTCACACGCTGCGTGCCAATTAAAATGTCCCACAGCCCGGTACCATGTTTTGGCAACGGATCGCTACTATGCTCCCCAACTATTTTCATTAGATCTTTTCTACTTATAATATCCGCAGAATCGCCGACTTTTTTCAACATCCTGCAGCAGTCCTCAAAAATTATTCCATTCCGAATGAAATAAGAATAACCCAAAGATTTCCTAACAGCGCTGAATACTTTCTTATCGTTGCTCAATTGATTCACAAAGATGTTGCGAAAAATTTTGGCCATGTGCGTGTAAAAGTCTGTTTCACTATTGTATTCAACAACAAGCAGTACAGATACGTTTTTGTTTGAACTTTTCAGCAGATGATTCGCATCAACGCATTCCACAAGACCTCCAAATTTAGATCCATGTCTTACTACCAAAATTAGTCGAACCAACTGACGGTAAGTCCAAAAGAAAGCCGTTGCCGTTAAAAAAATAGGTAGCAATCCTACGAACACTGGAACTAGCGCTCTTAGCAATAATGGGTTCTTTATAACTTCTAGTCTATTCTAAAAAGTTGGTTTATTTTTAGAGAAATGTTTAAATAAATGACTTTTGACTCACCTTGTAAGCTATGTAATTTACAGGTACTAAGATAAAGTATAGTACTGTCAGTAGCACATACATGATATTGTAAGTACATTAAATATTAATTACATGAATTACTGCGCTGTGCTTTATGGACGCAACTGATGCTGTCGATACTCCTCGCAGCCTTTTAAAATCCTGAAATAACGGACATGTTTACTTCTTACTTCTGTCCATTTTTTGCTTGTATAAATTTACACCTTCACTGCATGTATGAATATGTGTCAATATTATTTTTGCTGTGACAATGTTTTGATAGCTTAGTGACAATGAAAAGTGTTTATTTATAATAAAAGTGGTCCCCAAAAAAGTTTTTTTAAGGCCGCTAAAAAACAAAAACGTCTATTAAAAAAACTTTTATTTGTTATTAAAATACACACTTTAAAATAATTTTTTTTTGGAATATTATTTTATTTATAGCAAATTTACAATCTACTATAGTGAATTACATAGTAATGAGTAAATATTTGCATGATTTGTAACATGCATTGAGCACCATCCTCTGACGGTTCTCCATTTTTTCCCTATTGGTCTAGGTCTTCCGGCCACTGTCCTTTAAGTCTTCCATCGATTATGTATAATTCGCTTAAGAGTTTATTATTGCGTTCAATAGTACGTTCTTTGGGTTTGTTGGTGTAGAGGTTGATCCCTTCATTTATGAAATCATTCCGAAATCATTATGGAGGGTTTGGTTCGTCACGTACCAGGGAGCGTCAGATATCATGCAGTGTCTTCGACTGAAAAGTTCGTAAAATCTTTGTCTTCCGAGGTTTTACTGCAACCGCTCACTTCTATGCCATAGGTACAAACTGGTCGTAGTATAGTTTTATAAATGGTCAATTTGTTTTCTGTTAGTTTTGATTTTTTGCCTAATAACCAGTGCATGTTTGCCACTTTTAGGTTTAGTTCGGTCTTTTTATGTGCTTTTTTCATGAGAGATTTCAATTTAAATGCAGGCCAAGATGTTTAACTGTAGTTTTTACTGGGACAGTGGTGTTATTTATGTTTACTTGAGGGCAATTACCTCGTTTTGTGGTGAACGTAATCTGTGCTGATTTTTCAATGTTGACTTGAAATTTCCATTATCTTAACCAGTCTTGTATCTCATTTAGATGGTCTTGTAGCTTTCCAGATGCTCTAATCGGATCAGTAACGGATGACAAGATGGCCGTGTCATCAGCGAACATGATAATCATGGTGCTCTCTGTGATAGTGTATGGCTCAAGGACACTACCTTGTGGTACACCAGCTTTTATTAAGAGGTAATCAGAAAATGGATTTTTGGCTTTGGCTTAAAAGTATCATTTACTGAGGTAGGTATGTAAGACTAGAGAGATCCCTTTTTAATTTGTACAGTAATCCGTTGATCTAAACTTTGTCTAAAGCTTATCATATTAAGGAATACTGCAGCACACATTTTGTTTCCTTCGAAACTTTCTTTGATTTTATTTACAATTCTATGGATTTTCTGTATTGTTGAATATTTTTGTCTGGATTCAAATTAATGTCCATGGATTATGTAATCTGAAGGTGTTAGTTGGTTTATTCTGTCGAGGAGAAGTCTTTCAAATATCTTTGCCAGGAGTGATAGCAGACTTATCGGGCGATAAGATGTAGGTCCGGTAGGCGATTTGTCTGGTTTTCCAATCATAGTTATTTGTGCATATTTCCACTAAATCGGAAACTAGCACAGGCGTAGGATACTATTGTATATTGTTGTTAATAGCACAAGTATCTTTCTTGGCAAATGTCCCACCACCTCTCCAACTATAAAGTCATACCCAGGAGCCTTACACGAATTGGTCTTATTGATTGATGAAATGAGTAGCGATAACTGATAGGGAGCACTGATTTCGTTATCTTGATAGCCGTTATCTAAAACTGGAGTAAATACTGTTAATAGATGCTCTGCAAATATATTGGCGTTGTCGTCGTCTGTCTGAGCCCAGTTACAACAGATTTCCTTATAGGTGGAATTTGTATTATTAGCCTTTTGAATTTTTTCGTTGCTTTCGGTAACGAAAGATCTTCAGGAGATAGGTTAGTGATGTAGTGTTTGAAGGTATAATTGTGTGCCTTGTTTAATATTAAGCGAAGTTGGTTATCCTATTGAAATAGGTTTTATCGTAGAGGTTTCTTGTCCTATACCATTTTTACGTCTTTACTGGTCGAATAGTTGAATGTTTCTTGCATTGATTTACCGTCAATGTTATGTTGGTTTGATTAAATTAGAGTGGAGATTAATAGCGATAGGTTAGTATTTGATTTTGCATTGCAATAGATGGGTGCGTAAGGGGGTAACTATAAACATAATTGTTTAAACCGGGTCCGTTCTCTATTAGAAACATCTTTACGAGGTATTTGACGTTTTATGTTCTTAGAATTCTCACTGTTTTGATGAGTTAAATCTTTTATCACTTCAAATAAATAAGTGCAGCGACCTTGCGGATTAACTTATATATTATGCGCGCAAAAATAAAAATTAAAAATTGGAAGATGAATACGCCTGAACTTACAAGGCTGCAGTTTTTATCGCTGTAATAGAGCAGCTATAGATAGCTCGCAACACGTCTGCTTGGTTTCGATGCACGAGACGTACTTTTTAAAAATAATGTCATCTAGATGTGAGCCTGAATACTCACGATACTCTTTTAAACAAGAAGCAAAATTTCTGAGCACTGAGAGGCACGTAGTCTCCGTAACGGCTGCCATTTCCTGACGGGTACTTTCTTTAGACTAAACTAGAGATCCCGGATTGCAGCTGTATACACATGATTTGAGATATCTCCATAAGAAAAGATCCATAGGAGTCAAATAAGGACTGCCTGGAGGCCAGTTTATATAACCTCTTCTGGAAATCAAGTCTTGGGGGAAAATTTCAAGAACTCGTGGCAGAGACTTGTTAGAAGTGTGGGATGTTGCTCTATCCTGCTGGAACCATACTCTTTTATTATAGCCAACCAAATTTTGCAGTTCAGCATCTCCACTTAGCGCTCTGTAGTTACTGTTCGGTCCCGTTCGTCTTCATGCTTGGATTGTGGGTTCGTAGCGCTCCAATAACGACAGTTACGTTTGTTAAGGTAGCTATCGAGGTGAAAATGTACCTCATCCGAAAACAAAATGATGTTGAATGAATTGAAACGCCCAGTTACACATTTAACGAATTGTAGCCTGTGTTTGACACCGTTGAGCTTTAATTCTTGCACCAATTGAATTTTATACCGCAGGATGCAGATACGTTATCGTCAATTCTTGTCCATATTTGAAACGGTGTCTTTGAACTTACGTACCCATTTTCTGATTAGGGAAATACTGGCGCTTGATTTATGTTAGACAACTCATGATGATTGTTGAACTTTCTCCGTGCAATAATCGCTGAAGTACTGTTTTTGTAAAATTCCCGCACACAAAACTTACGATCTGCTCCCGAGAGACGCTCCACAGCGATTACATTCCCGAAAGCCGCATTACCGATTGACATGCGCCCCGCGCCGCCCTGATTCGTTGGGTTCACGCAGTGACTCAATCAAATCGAAACTTTCTTTTGGGACAAACAGTACTTCCATACATACATTTACAAACTCTTTTAAATTTAAAACTAGGTGTATTGTTTATTATGATTGGAGGACATACCATATAACACATTTGTTTGTAAAGGTTACTTGGGTAGATTTATCACAGTTTACTACCACTCTCATTTTTTAAACCAGTCTTGTAAAAGGTTGGAATGATTTTGAAGATATTGTGATGGTAACTTAGGTTATTTGTGAACAAAGTACAGCGATGTCATCAGCAAAGGTGGCATTTTCCGTTACTGGGGTATCGGATATATCTATATTTGATATAAAAGTGTACACTTCCTGGGGGGGATTCCAAAGTCAATGTTGTGGTAGTAAAAAATATACCCCAAAGTAAAAATAATGCTAGACTGGAATCGTCTTTTAAAAGTAAACAATAGTTTTCGAATAGAAGTTTTAAAGAACGTCATTATTATTAAATTAATATTGCAATTATTGATTCTGCTAATTAAAATAAAATTAAAAAAAATAAAGTCCTAGATCGCCTGCACGATAGAACACCAGAGGTATGTTTCGTAAAAAAACACACATGGCAAAAATTTAGATATGATTCGTTAAGTGAATTGTGAAAAAGGAATCATGTCTAGACTACAAGTTGTGTCCGTCGAAAAACGATTCTCTCAAAAAAAAAGAAAGCCAAAAAAAGAAACCCAATATAATGTAGAAAAACCTAATGTAAAAAATGGAAATTAAAATTTCTACTCAATCTCCAGAGACTAATAATGACAACAACGATATCTCCGTTGACGTGAATTACTTCACTAATTAAAGTGTACGCGATACTGAATGAAGAAGCATTCACAATTAATGAAGCCTTAATTACTGACTTTTGCAGTTGTTTTGGGATACTTTTGAAAATAAACGCAGATTTGAATTAACTTTTCTACAAGATATATGGCAACTATTAAAAAGATCAAAACAGTATATTCTAAGTCGTATATTCGTACAGAAAGAATAAACCCAATAATGAATAAATACCTCTCAAATTTTGTATTTGAACATCAACAAGACTAAGACTAATCCATCCATATAGTTTTGATAGCCTACCAATTCGTCGTTCCCAAGAACATTGGTCCTATGTCATTCTTGGAAAATGGGTCTGACTTTTGTGCGATACTTTATCCTGAAGCGAGCAATCGGAAGAACATATTGTCGGTAACAATTGTATTCCAATGGATTATCAAGGCCTAAAAGAGAAGATTCTAGCCCAAAAATAAATTACTGTAGTTTAGACCGTTTAATTGAAGAAGGGATTCTTGTAAAGAATAGGAAGACAAACTACCCTATAAAACCAGAACCAACACGGAAAAGGTAGTTTATTGCTGCTCCCGATAAAAATGCCGATCCTGTCACAGAAGCCAGATGCCATTGCAGTTCTGGGACATATCACTTTTAAGAAAGGGACAATATAACAAACGACTCCAGAAGCCGGACTTCTTTAGAATGTTTCAGAATAGCATCGATAGTAATAAAGCCAGAAATTAGTTCGCTAATAGTTGTCAAACTGTAGAAATAAACAGTATGATACATTATTAACAAATTATCTGAGCTCAAAATAACAAGAAAATTAGTTGAGTTACAAAGTACACAAATATCTAACCACGTAACCTTAACATGTAAATATAAATCTTCTGATGAGCTTACGTATATTATGATTGTTAGGGTATCATTAGATCTGCTTGATAAGACGGTAACAATACATTATAAATCAAAAATTACTTTAAACTATGATTGCATGTATATACTATTCTGCAAACTTATAAAATTCATGTTTAAAAAAAAATATTTCATCTCAAATAAAATTTGCAGGGCAAACTTCTCAGTTACTTTACAAATGCTTTCGAGTGGATGGGTTGGTTTTGTTTCTTTTACTTTTTTCAGCTTCCAGATGATATACATTTTGACTTCAGTATAGCTGTTAAACTCCTATTGCTTTGTCATCTCTTGTCAGTCTCATTTTTGTTTCTTCCTCTTCTCTTGTATGGTCTATTATCTGAACGCCCAAATATCTAAAAGTTTTGGTTTTCCGTTGTTCTTGGTTGATACCTTATCATCATATATTTAGGTTTCTTGTAGTTGATATGTAGTCCTACTTCCCTCGCCTTCTCTTCGACTTTCTTTATTAATTTTACAAATACGTATTGTTCTCTATTAACACTAAGCCGTTAGCATATGTTGTGCATTCGTCTCTTTGAACGATTATACTTCCTGTTCTGTTTTTTTTAATTTCTTATTGTGCATAACAAAGAAGCTCCTTCCTTGCTGGGTGTGCTTTGTAAAGTAATCTGCAAAAATTATATATATATATATATATATATATATATATATATATATATATATATTATAGTATATTTAAATTCTCCATAAGCTCATACAGTTCTCTGTCTAGAGTACAGTAGGCTTTTTGAAAATCTATAAAGAGATGGATCCCTTTATTGCATTTATAGTTTATTTCTTGTGTTACTTTTAAGACAAACAGTTGATCAGTCACTAAACCAAATCTTGATTGGAAATAGGAGAATTTACTTCTCTATACAAGTTTGTATTTTGTTTTTCAAGAGTGTAGCAAATACTTTTTAGGTTTTGCATTTATTTTGCAATTATTTTAGTATGTCTTCGATTCTTTTTTATGGATGAGAGTCTGTACCCAAGAACATATTATAAATTTATCTAAGACATCTTATATAACCTAGCAAATTCCTTTATCATTCATGTTGAGCTGTCTCTGTATGTATACGCACGCGCGCCCGAACTGTCTAAATTATTACGAAATTTTAAATTATATTTTCCGCATTTGCTTTCTCAACATCCTTAAGCTTGAACATGAGCATAAACGATTAACGGCCTCCCGCTATAAAGAGAAGCTAAATTAGGAATAGCATTTTAATTTTTAATTAACAATATTTTACTTTTCCATATTCACGTACTTTAAACAAATATCTAGCTGCCGCCTATCACCCTTTTTATATATTAACATTAATATTTGCTTTAAACTTTCTTTCTTAAATGTACTTTGCCTGCATATATTACTTCTTGCTAACTTTTACAGCAAGAATATTTAAATTATTTTAAACGGCACACATTTAAAACTTTCAATTCAATTTTCCTTCTACTTTGCCTGCTGGAAAATGAAGGCAAAATCCACAATAAATCCTGAATGTGCATACATCGTGTCAGTCAAACCCGCAAGTTATATAATAATTTCAAATCGTTCAAGTCAGGGCGGTGGCATTTTATAAAACCTGTCCGCTGTCTAAGTGCCATAAATAGAATGACATCTTGTGAAGCACAGCCATCACATTTTATAGTCGGCGAGTTTGTAGGGAGATTTGTAAATAATGAGCCGCCTGTATATATCATAAATGTATTTGCAACCCAAGATGGCACATCAACTAGTTTCTGTACAACCCACAAACATGTAGGCACATTTATTTGTTTACATCTTGCTTAGTTGCTTTTCCATCTAAAAATTGATTATTCCCTAAATAATTTTTTAAAAAATAAACGACTTTGCTAATCTTATATTCTGAATCATTTGTAGGAATTAAGATAAAATATAGTACTGTCAATATTACTTGCACACCGTTTAATAAGTATATTATATTTTAAGTATTAAAAAATAATATTAAATTAATGTTCCTTGTAAGCAAATTCAATTTTTATTACTTTCATGCATTTCTTCATCGCCATTGTACATAACAGTGTTCAACAAAATCGATTCATCCTCCCAAATATTTGAGCATTACAAGAAGCTGTTTGCAGCAAATTCTCGCAAAAGATCATCATATATATTCAACTGTTCTAGCAAATGAAACTAACAGAGAGACAATTCGTTAATGAAGTTTGAAGAAGTAACATGCGAACGATGATTTTAAGGGCATTTTCACTTGAGCGGCTTCGTTAACAAGCTAAACCGTCGCATTTAGAAAACAGGAACAAATCACTATTTGGTGTAGATTTTGAGCTGGTGTAATATCCTTACGAATTTTTGTGGCCTTATTTGAATGATAGGGGTTTCAAATGCTTGTAGTTCAAACAGGATGGAGCTACTTGCAACACCTCTAACCTTGCTGCACGCGCCCTTTGGCACAATAGTGACTAGAGTTGATCGGCAAGGTAAGCAAGGTATCGTGTAACCTAACACTAAACGACTTCTTTAGAACTTTCTAAAATCGTAGGTTTATGAAAACAAAATCAGAACTCAAAGAGAAAATACGATACGTCATCGGCCAAATAGAAAAGAAAGTACATGAAGAAATTATCACAAATTACATGGATAAAGTACTAAATGTAAAGCAAGTCTTGAGATACATATGCCAGATACTATCTATCGTACTTAATCACAACTTATAGTGATAAACTAAATGTTATTTCATAAAAATAAAAAAAACTTCAATCCGAACATCCTTTGTAAAATAAAAATTTGGATTTCTGTACATAAAAAATTGTTTTCTAAGCCTTTTCTTTACCATCTATATAAAATATCTTGGTAGTTTTGGGATTAATAAATCTTTCTCGCCCAAAAACTGTAATCTAATATAAAAGTTTATAAGAAAATGTAGATCGAAAATCACTTGAACCTAGTGCCTTACCTCATTTTGAAAAAAAAATTGTCAATTACAATTTGAAAAACATTAATTAGATGGTAGTGGATAAAAATTAATGACCAACAAATAATAATAATTATTGCAAATATTGCAAGCTCTAAAAAGTTTTAGCACATATATTTTTAAAAATCAAGTAATGGTGAGGAGAACAGCATTATCTCCCGATAACATTATTTTGTCTAAAATCAAAATTCTCCTAGAGTGTTTTACCAATTTCCACAAAATTTTGCACAGTGGCTCATTGCTCTGGGGTAAGCTTTCTAGAAAATTGAACCTACCATTGAAGCATAATTATCATAAGATTATTCCTCTTTTATACCTCAGAAGCGGCTATTTACACCAATTGTAATTAATTAACATGAAACATTTGCATCTTGATAACAGACTTCCATTGACAAAAAAGACACAGATTTGACATCTTTCATCCCTATTTTTTGGGCTTCGGTCCATTCATTTAAAGGTTGTAATGATTTATTTGAGCTCTCCACTTTTCGTTAAAAATACTCAAAGTTTGTTGTTTGAGTAAAATCCAGGAATAGCAAGAAATGAGCAATTTACTTATATTAATGAACTTGGAATTATATTTTAATGCAGGTTGAATACTTTCTCTGATTTTTCTTACAGGTAGTTACTCTTTTGAGAAAAAAATTCAAAATTAAATGTTGGTATAACTGCGCTTAAACAGCTTATCGGTTTAGACTATGCCTTTCACGAAACCCCGAAGGAAAAAGCCTAATGATGTTAAATCGCAGGACATTGACTGAAAATTAACGTAGCTAATACTAAGCCTTGCCTCCTTGAAAAACCATGTTGGCCAAATTTATATTGTCAAATTCACATCATAAAAATTCTGTTGTCGTATTTTAATAGCATTCATTACTAACAGTAACACCTTTAGCCCAAAAACCACACCACACAACAACTCGTTTCGAATACAGAGGTTGCTCTTTTATTTATTAACGTAACTATAGAGTAAACCTTGTCTCTAAAGAGACTACGAGAATGTTTATAATAAGTTTACATCATGTTTATTTTTCATTGTGTCTAGATTTCACATAAATTACTTGTTGGAATGCTTATTATATACTCGACCCTCGATTTTTTTGGCATAATCTGCTTCTCTTAAAATTTCGATAAAAAATAAAATGTTGCTACATGATATTTTTTAAAGCAAAGTTAGAAACGGCTTTTTTAATTAGCTTTCCCCGTTTCCTAATATAATAATAATTTTTATCTATTTCATAACACACAAACCTACAAAAAGGAAGCTGGTGAAGCCCCTACATTTAAATTTTCTCTTTAACTTCGATTATTAACAAACACTAAAATGAATTACATAAAAATTATAATTGCCAAAATATATTAGCATGCAATTCAGTTGCGCAATAAAAGTGTAAATGAATAAAAACAATAAAAACGAATGGCACTTCAAAGAATGAACACATTACGTATAATATAGTAAAGATAAACAAATAAATATTGCTATATTAATTATAAATAAGTTTTTCTTTACCGACGTTAATCAAAGATTAAAATAAAACTATTTGATATTCCATATATTTATAATTTATGTATTTTTTATTCATAAAATGTATCTTACTTTTTTAGGATATTGGACTAAGATTCCGCTAACTTTTCAGAGTATAGTTTTAAAATTTAATTGTAGATAGAAGAGTTAAAAAATCAATTTAAATAAACCGAAAAACTTACCACGTGTATGAGAGGGACAGTGGTAAGGGACTGTTGTTGACGAGAGTAGATTAATTGCTGGCGTAAACGGACTAGCTGCTGACGTAAATCGGTTCGTTGCAGGTAAACTCATGCTGACTCACTAGTCGCTTTAGAAGATTTTTCTTTGAAAATGTCCTCAGCAGTTGTGGACGAAACGTTGAGAGTTTCCAAACATCGATCATGGTCTAACAACTCTAGAACGAACATCATTAAAACTCCTGTACAGCGAGGAGGTTTACAAATCGGTAAGACAATTCAAGAACTTGCGTAAAAGAATTCAGCTACTGTCCAGCCTTGCCGTCCTACTGCATTGCCGAAATCAGAATATAGTTTTAAGTATTTATAGGTCAAACACCATCTGCGTAACCTTCAAGCCCAAAGAATTTATTAACAAACAGAAACTACCTTAGTCAGAGAACAAGTGCACACTACAAGAAGGGCCTCCGATCTGTGCTCACTTAAATTGATGCAAATGCATGTCGGCTTGATTATTAAAATTTGCAAAGACGACTGAGATACTGTGGAACGGAAAACAGAGCCGCTGCCACAAATAGATAATCTTCTAAGTTTCACTATTTACAAAAAAAAGCACCCCTACACAACTAGTATATTTCCGGACATAAACTTAGCCGTCAGTATACTTAGCAAAAGAGAAAAGTTTGCGGTAGCACCTACATCCATTTCGGTACATAATAGTTAACGTAGAAGCAGCTACACGAAACCTTCCAGCAGATGAAACAGGAAAAGCTCGAGTTGAGACTCCATGGATCTTGCGTCGTACTAAGCCACCTAAGAAAAACCTACCCAAGAAGAACACAAAAAGAAAAACAGCTTTGAAAACAAAATATAAAACTAAAACCAAAAACAGATTCTGCATAATAGATGACCAAAGATATTGTACCAAGACAAAGTAGAGTTGCATTACTACATATAATTTGATTTATACTATTGTTGGTAGTTTACATTAACTACGTCATATTAACTTAGATATCAATGAATGTTTCCTAGAAACTGTGCATAACAGACACTGATAATGCCGTATAGCAAACAATAAATTAATGTGTAATTACGAGGGTTGAGGCAACTATTTTCTTCCACAACACAAGATAGCTTTGTGATGTTCTGTAATTGTACAAAGGACAATGTTAAATCAAATGTTAGTCAACATCAGGATGAATGTACCCATGGAACAGCATTCGAAAATCAAAATAGCCGTTCTTCGTGAAAAAAACATATAATTCCACGGAAAGTTGGTAGAAGCTATTGGGACTAATGCTCTTCCATATTGAACGGTCACAAAAGATAGAGGGGGAAGGGAGAGAGAGGGAGAGGGGGGAAGAGGAGAGAGAGGGAGAGAGGAGAGGGGGGGGGAAAGAGAGATCTTCACCTGCGTAAAACTGCATCGATGCAAAAACAGATGCGATATACAACATGCTGCTACCACCTGGCATGCTGTTCGACATGAAAGAGCATTAATCTCGACAGCAAACTCTCTGGCATTTCTGTCACGAAAAAATACTATTTGGACATACAAAGGCTGTTCTACTCAAGTCATATCCATCCTGCACGGCGGTTGGCTGACAACTGATATAAAATTGATCTTTGTTCAATTACCGAACATTACAGAGCCATCTTATGTTGTGGTTACACACTATGAATGCACAGCTTCCTTAAAACATACGACCGTTTGTGTTATCATCCGTTACCATTGAAAAAAATATAGTTGCCATGACTTATGCGTAGACATCATTGCATTATAAAATAGAATAATATCTTAGTTAAGTTACATTTATAAATATTCAAAACACTCATACGAAATATACAATATATATATATATATATATATATATATATATATATATATATATATATATATATATATATATATATATATATATATATAAAATCAGGAAACTTCAAAATGCTAATTAAGAAATGTCTAACAAAATTATGGTAGCTAGTAATATAACCACTAAATAATGCGTTAACAATTGTTATTAATTTTCATTATAAAAACTTACAATTTGGTTATTTACCCTTGGACAAACAACTCTTATTGGTATTTAATGTTTTTAGGTTGATTTTTGTGAAGAAAAAAAAGACAGTTAAAGCATGTACAGGCTAAAAAAGCAAGAAGTAAGTTTTGGGCCCCATATAAGTTCATGTAAAAGTTTGTGTTTTGCCAAGAAATCATTTAAGACTACAATTAAAAAGTTCTTCAATAAAAAAAATAATAGCTGGCCTTTTTTAAACAAAAAAGTTCTTTTCTATAGACAATGACAGTAGAAGTTCTTTTTAAATGCATCACAAGTGCTCTATTTAAAAAAAATATTATCATTTTAAGCAAAACTACCAAGTAGCAAGTTTAACCTTCTGATTTCTTCAAAGTGCCAGATCTATATCTCGACCGCAACAAATTTTATATAATTCCTCTTTTGTCTAAGGAAATTCTGCTGGTTTTGACTTAGTTTAGAAAAAAATTCCTAAAAGAACTCCCAGACAAAAACAGGCTAATAACAATTATTTTAAATTCATTTCGAAGACTAGGGTATCGCTCTATTCAGATAAAAGTGTTCCAATTTATACCATTACAAAACTCAATAAACCAGCAAAATATATAGCTTCATATAGTATGCTACCAACATTATCAACAATGTCCGAAAAACTTTTTTTACCACAGAAGGAACAAAATCTCTTAAAAGGACCAGAAAGCCAGTTTGATATCCGCAGATAACACATTTACACCAAATTTAAAGGTGAATAAGAATACCTTACCACAAAACGACAAGATTAAATACTTAAGAATATACCCTGGTTGGTACCTAACCTGGAGGACGCACATATGATACAAGAGACTACAGTTGGGCCATACCTTCAGAAAATACTATTGATAAATTGGACCCCACTCTCAACTTTTCCTAAAAAATAAGCTCCCTGTCTACAAGATTAAAATAAAACCAATTTGAAATTATAAAATTCAAGTATGGAATGCAGTTAGCAAATCCAACCTTACAAGAGTACATCGATACCTACCAAGTGCTAAGAACGTATACGTAACCATATAATCCATGTAGTTCTCTAAGGCGATTCCGTTAAAGAAAACAGAAACAATACATGTCAAAACAAGATCAAAGGCCATCCCAGTATTCTGATAGTTGAACACCTGACTGAACAACCTGTTAAAAGCCTGACACTATCCGTTGGACCTACCAAAAGGATTTTGAGATAGATTTTAATTCCAAGTTGTTAAATGTAACATATTATGTATTATGTTAATTGCCCAAAAACCCGCTCTATGTCACTTTTGTGATGTAAGTTTTATTTATTGTATATATAGACAGTGTGTACAATTAACTTAAAATCTGTACAAATGTACAGAGACTGTATTACGTTTAGACTTATGGATAATCAGGGAAAAGTTAAAGTAAATATCATACCATGTAGTTTATGAGAAATAATTATACTTCTTTGATGACTTAAGTCATAGCTAAATTCCTAGAATCTCTTCAACATGCTGTGGTAAGTAAGATAAATTGGTGAGTATTATTACAACAACAAAATATGCACAATTTTATAACTAAATGATGCTATGGCTTACAAAATATCCAAAACTAAATGCATATCCTTGACATTTTGTGAAAACATCATTTCAAGTAAATCAAAATCGCTAAACCTCACGCCTTCAGATTTATTTTCATTTAAAGAGTGGTGTACACAAATCATCTAACAACATTCTTATCAATTACAAGTACACATGTTAATGCAGTTGTCTGAGACGCAATGCTTGCCACAACGTCCCAAATCAGAGATGGTGTGCGTCAATCGCGCAGAGTGGGCATGCAAAAGCTTTAATATTACAGTTAGAAGTAGGGGTGTCGGAGCCTTAGCGTTATTATTGCTTTTCAGTTTTAAATTCTTGAAACCAGCTGAAAACATATAAACTGCGTTAAATTAATCTTAAAACTTCAGTTTCACCCAAGTAATAATTTAAATTACGCTTAAATTTCTGTAAACGAAGTGCTTTAACAAATTATTCTATTCCACTATCATGCCACTTACAAACAACTAATATCTGATAGAACACGGAGAAATAACGAAATTCTCGAAACCTCATAAGCTACTCGTTAATATGTAAACGCTATATTCACGGTAAATAGCAATACATCGCTGCTGCCAACGGCGAATGCTGCAGCCTGGAAATGAAATTTGCAAAGACCGTCTTGGTGTAAAATATGCGACCGAGGGCGCGGGTGAACACTTCCAGCACATGTGACAGATTGCAATTGTCATAATGCAAAACATAAAACCTAAACTTGCGGAGATATGAAGTGTTTGAAAGCTGTCTTGCTGCTTCTTCGAGTGACATCAATTTACACTTAGTTCTATCTGCTCCGCTCGTGCTCTGGCATAAAGTTTCAAAGGAAAATCAGGGAATGTCGCAGAAAGCTTTCACGCCTGCAGCAAAAAATGCAAAGGTAGTGCATTTCAATTTGAAAGCGATATTGAGAGTGCTAAAAAGAATGCTATTAGCGATGCGAGAAATACTTCAAACATTTCCAATATTTCAGAAATCAAATAAAATCCACGCCACATATAGCATCAGCCTCCCTCATTTTAACAAACCGATAGATAAAATAAATCGTATGACGTTACGGAGAAAACGGACAGGATTCCCTATTTTGTAAAGCAATCGACCACATAACTACCCTATAAAAGTGTCCCCTAAAGAACCAAACTTTATAAACCATTGAAGTCTAATGTTGTTTCTTTCAAAATCGATATGTATTACAGTTCTTTACTGCTGCAGCACGTCATCAGTTTTCTAGGAATATTTTTCGTTCGAATTGACAGGATGCGCACCAATATAAAAGTCTGATACTTTTAATAAAAAAACAACAACATTATAATCATGGCAGTAGTCGACCATAGACATTATAACCTCATATTTGATTACTACTGTATAATATAGTATTAATTATATCTTAAATGTATAGAGTAACTCAGTTATAACACAAATATTATAACGAATTTTTAAACGCCACCTTGCGAAGTTCAAGACTAATACCGGGCTCGTCGATTTTACTACAGTCGAGCGAGAAATGTAATGTACAGGCTGCTTCCATCGAGACCGTCGCGGTGCCAATACACGCAGGAAAAACAAAGCAATACGAAAATTTTCAGATTCTACCAAAAGGTACCAGCGCTATGAAAACAGACCAATAAAGGTCGAAATCATGGCAAAATTGAAGAAACTGAAAATAATACGAAACTCAAACAGACTGAAAGGAACACAATTAAGAGTGAGTGAGGATCTGGACAAGAAGACAAGAGAAATAAAGAAACAATTACTCCCTCACATGATAGAAGCCAGATAAAGAGGAATGAAAGCAGTAATTATAACGGACACATTAGTAGTAAACGGAGATTGAAGATATTGAAGAACATAGCAGATCAGACAATGAAACAATAAAAACCACGAAACTGAAGGAAAGGACGTAAAGAGAAAAATCCGTAGATGAGGAGGGAGATAACTTCCATCATAGAGCAATACCTAAGAAGAAAAATTGGACACAAACTAAATTAGCACTTCTCGAAAGGGGAGGATCAGGATTAGAAGAGGATGAATTAAATAAAACACTCAGGAACATCACAAAGACAATACAGCAACAACGTATTCCAAAAAACTAACGGGAGTTACAAACCGGATGAAACTGATTATAACGAAAAGCAGTGAAAAAGACGAGATAACAAATCGTAGACAAAACCAGGAAAATAGAAAACCATTGAAGAACCACAGGAAAACGTTAACAAAAGAGGAATAGGAATATGGAACATAAACATTCTGGTCGGCAAAGACATAGAGTTAGCGGAGGAGATGGATGCCAATAAAATCCACATAGTAGACATAAGAAAAACGAAGAACAAAACGAATTAGTAAGAGACGCCAATAATCACAAATAATGTACTACTCAGGACTGAAGATTAAAAGTAGGGCAAAAGAAAAAGTAGGAATACTAATGACAGAAGATATGCACAAACATGTACTAAGATATAGAGCGGTCAAATCAAGAATCTTGTCGTTATCAATGAAATTGGGGCAGATAACTAACATAATATAAATCTATGTATCAGTAAAATGCACATCTAAGGAAAAAGTAGTAAAATCCTATAAAACACTCCAGGTAGTATTAGATAAAACAAGGGAGGAAACAGAAGCATAAATCATAATGGGTGACTGGAGTAAGGAAGGATTACAATAGAGGACTGGGTTGTATGGGAAATCAAGGAGACCAAACATCAAACAAGAACGGAATAAAAATGAACGAATTCTGCCAAAGCAACGACCCAATAATAGGTAATAAGATAGGGACGCAAGGAGAAGAGGACATATATACCTTCGTAGCAGAAGAACGTATTGCAAAAGACCTAATAGATAGTAGATACACAAACTCTCAACGAGGTAATACAAAATATAGGAACAAAAAAAACACCAGAACTAGGCATAAACCATAGACTAGTGGTGGCACAACCTTTAGCCAGAATAAACAAGACGGAAGAAAACTCTACATCAAAATAGCAACCTACAAGCTAAACATACCAAGTAATGAGAGAAAAACAAACAGACTATTCAGCAGACAAATAGACGAGGGACAAGAAGAAAACCTAGTCAAAATGGAAAACATTTAAAGAAACATATGAGAGAAGAAAATTTAACAAACATTTAAAGAGAACAAAGAAGAAATAAAAGAATTAATAAAGGAAAAGAAACAAGCATGGAAGAAGTTCATTCAATCAAAAGCAAAAGAAGATAGCGAAAATTTAAAAAAGTAAAAAAAAACAATCCAAGAAGCGAAAAAGAAAAGTTGGCGGGAGTTTGGAATTGAAATTAACGACAATTACAAAGTAGATACAAAAAAATCTAGACAACCGTAAAAGGTTAAGGGAATCAAACCAAAAAGAATTAAAAGAAATTTACAATAAACATAACAAGCTCATATTCTAAATGAAGAAAATACTGGAAACTTGGAAGTTTACACAGAAAAATTTTGAGACGCAATTGAGGAAGAAAGAGAGGAAAATGAAGATTAAAAAAATTCAAGAAATAAGAAAAAAGAAGTACAGCAAGGAATCCAACAAATGAAAACAGGGAAAGCAAGCGGAGAAGATGAGATAGCTCCGGGAATAATTAAAAGGACAGGAGATAAAGGAAAGGAATGCTTATAGAATATACTTAAAGAAGCTTGTAACCTGAAAAGAATTCCTAGATACTGGGAAACTAATTTAATCATCTCAATACACAAAAAAGGTGAAAGATCATAATGCAAGAATTATAAAGCTATCTGCCTTGTTCAAAATACATAAACTAAAGACCAAAAAATTAAGTAGAACACAAACTAGAGAAAGAGCAAACTGCATTCAAACCAGGAAGACAAACGAACGAAAACATCTTCACACTAAGAAGCCTAATACATAAGACAATAGAAGATGGAAAAGAGCTATATAGGACCTTCATCTACTTAAAAGCGGCATTCAACACAGTGAACAGGCAAGCACTATGGAACGTCCTAGTCGAATTAGAGGTACTAAACCAGCTTATACGAATAATAAAAGGCATGATTAATAGATTGATGGGTAAAGTATAAATAGCAGGACAAAGATCAGAGGAATTCGAGATAAAAAAAGGGATAAAGCAGGGGGGCAGTTTAAGTCCACTGCTATTTGTGATCATGATGGACAAAATACTAAAGCTAATCAAGGCCAAAACAGAACTAAACATCGTGGAAGGATACAAGAACCTAAAGTCCATATCAATAAGCAGCTTGGGGTAATTAAAAATTAGTAATTGTAATTATGTAAAGTGTGAAGTTACTTTAAATCATAAATTCTGCAAACTACATGTGTATTTAAAAAAAATTGCTGAACAGAGTCGGATAATAAATTTAAACAACACGATCCTTCAGATTTGTACCAATGAACAAGATACTATAGCAAACAAAATTAGCATTAAAAGTTTAGTAGGACAGAAAATTGTTTATCTTTGCTCTCGAAGACGCTTTTAAAAAATGGCATTAGCATAGAAAAAGCGTTAACTTCGATGACCAATATATAAATTACCTACGTTTCGTAGACCATATGTCCTGATCAGTATTAACCCTGAAGAACTACAAGAGATGTTAAACAAACTTATAACGGTATCCGAATAAATAGGCTGTCCGTAAACATAAGAAAGACAAAAATGCTCATAAAAATATTACATATAGCAATTAAACTACTTTGAGGGCAACAATTCACAAAAGTTTGAATTATTTTTAAAGCAGTTCAACGCTCATTTTTGTACCAAATAAGAATTTAACAATTGATACGCTCATTTTAGCAATTATTTTTTGCTGGGACCCAGGTATAAAATAGTTATTACATAAAAATCATAAATATTTTAACATTTAGATTTTCCAAGACTTGCCTTAGGAATTAAAAAAAAATTAACGGAAAACACATTGAAAAATTTGCAACGAAATAATTTAATTATAACAATTTAGTTTAGTTATTAACATGAAGTCTAATAAAAGCGAAAGTAAAATCATACTTCTTATTTGAATTTATGACTTAAAAAAATTAAAAAGGAAGATTTAATTTAAGACGATTTTTACAAATCAAAGTTACATAATTTCTTATTTACTGTTTATGTTGTGTGTATCCGTCCATCTGTTGGGCTGATTATTTAATGTTATATGTTGCATATGTTAACATACATATTTGTATACGACTAAAAATGAATATTAAAAAAAGTCTGACGTCTCTCATAAATACTTTTATAAATTACACTGTTAATATTTAAACTTTTAGAAGCATAAATAATTTTAAGACTAACAAATAACATCTGAAGAACTCCAGTGACATGGTGTTATAGTGTTCTTGCAAGAACTAATGTCCTGAAGAAGAATATTCTCATCTATCTTGGAACATATGCATTTCAGAATGTATGTCCATATGAACTTTTTTCCTTTAAGGAATCTCGTACTGAAGTATGCCTCTTAAATTAACATTTAAATTTACTGATTTAAATTTACAAATCAATACGACTCATGTCCGTATTATACAAAGTCGAACTATTGCATAGTAAGCGGTATTAACGTGGTACTCTAACTCAGTAGTCTAAATTTATTCGGTTAGCCACTATCATCGGTACGGAATATTTACAGTACTACAATAAACGTTTTCTTCTTATAGAAATACGTATTACATTTTTTTCACATTTTTTTATAGAAAAACCTCATAGACAAGATGAGAGTATTTGAAAAAAAATGCTACTTCTGAATCATACTAGAAGTTACAATAATGTGACAGATTTACAAGAAATAAAGGCACACAAAGAATAACTCAAGTTTTACTTCGAAAATATATTTTTTAAACTTCATTGTTATTGACAAATTTGTATATTTTAGTGATACTATATTAATAAAAAAAACTTTCACTTTGTTCTTTTTTAAATAAAAAATAAAATAAAAAATACAGTCTACAATTTCTTAAATTTATTTATATTTTTAAGAGAAATTATGAATAATTTCACCACAAGGTTCAAAGGCATATTATAGAGGGTTGGGAGTAAAACCCCCTGGATTACTTTACGTTGTAAAGCGAAGAATGGTGGGAGGGTTGAGGAAGTGATTCCACTATACGAAGCTGATCGAAAAGATTCGGGTAGGGGGGACCCTTAGTCAACGAATAGAGTTTTTGCTATCGAAGCGTATATTGGGAACAACCACTCTGATGTACAATGTGCTTTCCGGATGTGCTTTAAATTTACGTCTTTGATCTCCATTCCCGATTGACAATCGATTTTATTACGCGTAGGAAACTTCAGCAGTGCCCATTCTATAATGAAAACAGGAGGAAGAAAACCTCAATATCCGAACACCAAAAAACAACGATGCAGTAAAACTTTCAATTTTGCAGTCTCACAGGCATCCATACAAGTCAGATATTGTATAGGTCTATTTGGAACATATGGAGAGAGAAAACGAAATAAAGGTTGGGTTATTGGCCCTTAGTTTTTGAGAAGGGGGGGGGGGATAATGTGTTACTGTATATTCTAATCAATATGCATTCGAATTGGAAAACGTTCTATTTCAAAAAGTATGAAGTGACAGCCCACAGAACAACAGCCTCGCATGAAGTACTGCATGAAGTATTTCCTATTCCCCTAATCTCGCAACGCAGCGACGTCGCTTGACCAGCTTACTCACTACATCTAGTTCCGTGTGACTTCTTCATATGGGTCCCTTTCAGGGGAGGTTCTCATCAGAGCCGACCAAAAAATCAATTTTTTTTGTTGCATTTTTGATAGCTAATTATCCGTAGAATATATTCTCAAAACAGTTTGTATAAAATTATTTTTTTAAAAAAGTTATAGCGAAAAAGTAGCGCGTTTTCCGTAATATTTTTGAATTTCCCACCTTTACGACCATGGGTGACCATGGTAAATATAGCTACCTCTAGTGTCACCAGATGTCGGAATATATGTTATTACTTTACATATGTGCTTCCATATATACTAATATCAACGGTTATAGCGTGTAGTGTTAGTCGACCACGTGCTCGAATACAAGCAGTTCATGTACCGAAAACTTTAAACGGGTTTTTCTCGAAACCACGTTTTTCAAACTGGGCGGCACGATATCTCAAAAACTACTGAATATACCGCTATATTTTTTTCATTTCAAAGTAGATTAAATTTACTGGAGGATGAACCTAAACAATAATTAAATTTATTATTATTTAATTTTTTACAGCACTTTGAAGAGTAAAAAAAGCGCGAAAACGCGACACTAAATTTTTCATGTCCGTCATTTTTTCAATTTTTTACTTTTTGTTAGTTTTATAGGTTCATCCTCCAACAAACGTAATATATTTCATAAACATTTTTGGATTTCTTATTTCAGATGATAGGAACGAGCGCTAGAGTGCCGCCCGCTTGGATACTTTTTTTTTGAGGCTGCCACGTTTCAGTAAAAATAAACAATAATTATTACATTATTTTTCAATATAAAAAATGTTTTTCCATACTTTAAGATCTAGTAAATAAGTACCAAAAACATCGAGTTCCTCATTTATATTCTTCCATGGAAAAAAAATTCTAGAAAATAGTGTCATTTTTGGGTCGCTAGATGAGAACCTCCCCTTCAACGCAGAAGTTTACAAGCTTTTCTCTAGGACCTTCCAATACTTACGAAATGCGATACATCGAGAAATTATGCGTATTCCTCAACACGTATTAGAAAAGGTAATAAAGAACTGTAGTTGTAAATATAACTTCTGTCATCTCCTATTGCTTTCTTTATTGAAACTAAATAAGGAAGGGAAAGTTTCCCCGACCCTGTATAAAAAGAACTGCTCTCATACACGTTTTCGTAGATTTCAGTCATCTAAATCTGTTTGAAAACATTGATATTCAAATAAATCTATCAAAAACATATATAAAAATTTAGTTAAACCCCACTGTAAATCCTAGGATTATAATGTAAAATTTATATTGTGGTACTTAATATCGAGAAACACATAGTAGAGCCTACAAGTAGTATTGCTTTTGACTACTGGAACAGTGTAATTTAACATTATGCAGACAGTTCCAAAGAAAATGCAATGTAACTTGCATTAGCATAATAAGAAAAAAATAAAAGAGATACCTGAAAAATAATACAGGAATAGTTAAATCATTTGGTGATGGTGACGCATCGGAATTTATAATTTCTTATAATGCAACAAAAAAGTAGACACCGCAGGGGAACTGTCTAAAACCTACACAGTTACTAGAAAAAATAAGTAGGGGCTGCTTACAATCTTCTTTGTTTTTCTCAATATTATAACGGTAAGTTCTAAATTTGGGCCGCCGCTGTAGGTGAGTGGTCAAGAGCTCTGTCCGCAAACCCAGCGCGAAAACGAGTTCGAATCTAGAAACTCATGGGTGTATGTGCCAATAAGACCTTTAGACTGCAATGACAGTAGTGCATCTTAACGGGAAAAAAATTCAGTTTTAGATATAACATAAAAAGTATAAGACCTTTCAACTAGGTCACCTTAGATAAAAAGGAAAAGATATTGTTTATAGTATTTTAAAAAATTTTGGATACTAAAAAAAGAAGAAATTAAGAAAAGAGATAGAAATTTGAATTTCAAAATAAACACTCTCACCTTGCACAATTATTTGAAACGTGTATGAAACTTCTGTTAGAAACATTACATAAAAATTATTTAGAAATGGAAGTAAAATTCCTCTATACACATTAACAATAACAAACAGTAAACTTCTAGGTAATAGAATATAGTATGCTTGTATATATTTCTCTTTTACTTTTACCGCTGTTTCTCCGGAATCCGGAATTTCTATGCATGTACGCAAGAAGAATTACAGGTTTCTTGATCGGTCTTTGAATTAGAGCAGTTCCTCTTTTTGTCCAATCTTTTTAGCTACTAGATTCGCCACCATATGTGTTTCAGCCTTAAAAACTTCATTGTGTTCTTGCTCCACCGGATTCTTCTGGAGAACGTCGTGAGCAAGTGGAAATATGTTGTACAACTTCCTCCAGTTGGTTGTTTCAAACCTCTGACACCCAAAACTATACGGTAGAACGTTTTTATGGATGTTCTGGAGATTTCTCATTCATAGCTGCAACCACTAGACTTCTCGGATTCCATGAGTGTAGATAAAGTTTCTTGCTGAATACTATATAAAATTCTCCTTGTAAATAGGAAGATGTTCATCGAGAGGCAGTTTCAAAGCTAATTGTGGTCTTATCCAAGCCTTTAAGTGAACGATGGCATCAGAAACGGCCGTCATGGATTTTCTTCAACTTCGATGACATCACCTTGAATTGCTCATAAAACAACTACATCTTTGTTTTTGTTATAAAAGCACTCTTCAATATATTCTAATAAAAATAAAGTAAATTTTTACTTTCAGAATCCGATATTAACAGGCCATCATTAAGGTTTTTGGCGCCGTAAGCTGACAATTTTACAGCCGCCTTCCCTCAAATTCTTGCATGTTTGAGACATTATCAAAAAATTACAAAGAAGTTCATTGTTTAGATACAACATTTATTTCATTTTTCAATTTTCATTACATATATTCACTTCAATGCAGTGTTTACATACATCAGTGACGAAAAATAAAAACAAATGTCCATTCCATCTAAAAACTTATATTTCAAAAACATTTTTTTCCTGGAAATTATGTCATCAAAATAAAGTCACTCTAATAAATAAAAGTGCAAGGTTCTTCTTTTTTTATTTATCTGAAAAAGTTTTTCGCTCTTTTAAAAGCTGAAAAGAATCGTTCTCCAGGGTAGGTAGTAAGTACCATAATTAAAAAATTTTTTAAAACGATGCCAGTATTGAGAAAAATACATTCTACGTTCCATAACTTCAATAATGCCCTAGCAATGGTGTTCTAATTGTATTTTTGCTTTGGTTTGTATTCTTATCTTTTTTGTCGATGTTTTTTTAATTCTTAAAAATGCTATTAAACGCACACATTTTTCAAAGAATATGTTTGTGTAAATCGGAAACATACTTTTCCAATAGCTGATTTGTCCTCTACCGTATTGCCATTTTCGCTTTGAGTGATTTCCCACAAAAATTCGAAATCCTTATGTAGTTCTGTATAAATTGTTCTTTTTCGTATTAAGCTGAGCTTCAGAGAATCAACTGCAGCATAATATGTTTCTATCGCGAAAGACTGTTGCCCAAAGAATCACAATTTGCGTCTTTGTTTTCACCAAAAGGAACTTTTAGTTTCCTCTTTCTTATAATGTCAGTTTCACATACCAATTTTGCTTTGTTCTCTAGCCTTGAAAGCTTATCTTCATTTCGAAGAGTGTTTTTAAAAGTTTTTAAGGTATTCTATAGAGCAATGATCTTTGTTGTGTCTGTACTTTCTCCTTGAAACCTTTTACTGCTCGAGATTTTACTACAACATTATTCCAGAATGTCATTAATGTCATTTCAAACCTCTTAAGTTTTTGTAATATAAAATTTGCTTCACACTGTGCGTCCTTAGTCTGCTATCATGGGTAACGTGTGTCAGAGTATCAAGAACCTCCTGGTATGATTTGTATAATGTTTCACTAACATCAACACGGGCACTCCATCGGGTTTCCACAAAGTTTTAAAGAAACAAAATTCAACAGAGTACTTCCTGCTCTCCGCAGCTTCTCTCATGGAATGTTGTTCTCTTTATGGAACTCGACTTCTACCACCAAATTTTGAAATAAACTCTTTGTGTTTGGAGTTGTTGTCATAATCATTTATTATTTGGTTATTTTTCCAGTAATCAAACCCCTTAGTTGCTAGGACCGTTGTTCCATCATAGAATTTGTCCGGTTGATTTTGAATAAACTAACAAATTTCACTTGATGCGTTCTCTATTCACTAACTTTTATAACACAACTAATACAAAATATTTTTAAGCGGCATGTGGCAAACTGTGTCTAAGATTTTTTTAAAGTCGGGGACGTCATTTTGTTGAATGCCACTGTAAGGCACCAACTCGACTTAACAAAGGTCATCATTTACGCATCACAATTCCGGGTCAATTTAAGAGCCTTTTAAGAGCTCTATAAGCTCAAAGCCTCTTGAAGCTATACATTTGGTGCACTACAATTTGGGCTTGAAGCAACGATTGTGTTAGAAGAAGATGTCTAGTTTTGGTATTTTCTTGATCACATCAATTCAATTTTGGAACGTTTTCTGGATTCTGCTCCACTTGTTTTTTTTTTTAATAAATCTCGACCATTTTTGCTATTCATTGCTCACCCTTTATAATAAATGAAATGTAAATTAAACGACGATTTAATTCAAAACTAATCTTTATTCACAAAGGCTGCACTGCTGCACAATAATTATAAATTTTAATTGTAATAACGGAACGGTCAAGGGTTACTATACCAACACTAATTTATTTGCCCCACTGTTGTTCGCTGTGTAACTTCTCCTATTTGAATGCCACGAATATCCATTTTCCCCGCCTTATATTCAAATACGCGGTTCTAGAGCGAATTGGGCTCAAAGCCGCTGCTAGGAATAACTCGAACGGCGATTAATCATTCTGGAAAGTTCCTGAATAATTTCTTTGTGATGTGATATATATGTTTTTAAAAATTTATTATACGACGATTAAACCATGAATGTACAAATGCAAAGTTTAATAATTGCTTGTCTCAAAATTTTATGCCCCCGAAAATCCTGGCTGCAGCTTACTCAGTCTATGGGTTGATCGGACCCTGGATATTGATGATTCTTTACGTTTCTTTGATTTCATGATTTTAAACTTTCGTTTTGAGAGTCATTTGAATGTAAATTTACGTTAAAAATCGGAGTCGCTTGTTAGTTCTAAAGTTAAATGGTGATATCACTTGAATGTACGTACTATGTAGGAGTCGGCGTTGTTTAAATTAGAAAAATAAATTGATTTTTATATGCTAATAATTAATGCCAGTAAAACAAATGAAAGAAATGTATTTTAAATATTTGATCAATAAAAATGTGCAAAAGTACTTAAGAGCGCCTTAGCAAGCAAAACTCTAAATGGGTCTTCCAAAACATTACGAAAGAATATTTAACTAATCAACTACTTTGTCGTAAGTAGCTTACGTTAAGTAAACGACGTGTTACTTGGTCTCCTACTTCTGTCTTTTTTGGAAAAAGTAAAGATTTGATGCTTCCAGACATTTTAAGTCTCGTTAAAGCTTTTTCACGTTTCAAGTAGGATAGTTATAGCAATAACACCTACTACTAAAACTTTTATTAAGTAGCTAATTCGGATTCATTAAAATCCCATCGCATTTTTGTGCTCCACTATTCAATTAAAATATTGAATTTCCAAGCCTCCATTACAGCAGTAATTGCATCAGTTCCGCGAGCTTCCGGGGGAGCGCGCCTGTGTTCTCCAGATCTAGCAATCCGTAACTCGCATTTCTTAAAATAGCCGCGGATTTAAAAAAGCCCCTTTGTCTCAGTAATCCTGTTATGTTTGACAGCAGTCTGCGCAAGATTCGCCCGGATTTTCGGCGGCGAGGCTGTAAATTAACGCGGAATGCGCAAATCCTCCGCTCGTCCGTTGGGGCTGCCGATTCGATTAGAAGTGCAGCGAAAACGGGGATAACTTATTGCCAATTAGAGAAGACTAACTGAAAACAGGCGGAAAAGCGCCAATGCCGCATCGATCGGACCCAAAGGGGCAAGCAAAAACCATGTTAATTTGCTGTTTCCGCTTACATTGCTGACGATTCGATGGTCTCAAGCCAGACAGTGGTTTATTGTTAAAGTTTTGCCTCACCTTCTAAGGACCGGACTAAGAGAACAATTGCTAAGTTAACATACACTCTAACGGAGTGTCTAGTGGATTTAGATTAAATTACACCAAGATTAATTTAAGTGGAATGTTACTTACGAAGATTTAGGTGCCACCTGCTAATAGGTGCTGAGCATGTCATCTTACAAAAAGTCAATTAACAAAGTCATCAAACATTGTCAAAGCCGTGCACGTTTAACCAACCCCCTCCCCTAGCTAATAAAAATATCTTCAATATCTATTTTTTTTCAATTTTTACTGCTTTTTAGTGTTCCATAAAGAGCGCCCAATTTGAAAATTCTGTGCGCATTTATATGTTCCTTAAAATTACTGATAACTCTCTCGCAGATGTATGACCCAATGCCTCCAATCACGCGTATGATTTTCGCCTTAAGTTCCAGAATTATACGTGCTTTGTTAGCGTAGATTTCATAAACCCTCATGATCGCAGGACCGTGCCGACCATTCCATTACAGTGCAAAGAAATCACTTGTTGCGGAAAATTTTCATGGAGGAAGGCAACCATCCCGCGCGATCGTCAATGTCTTCAAAAGTAGACCACAAATGATCGGATGTCATGTTACGGTAACGTTCTCCACTGACAGTAACTGCAGTCCCCTCATCATTTTCAAATAAAAACAGCCCTATCATTCCAACTGCCCAAAAATCATATCACATAGTGGTCCTTAGTAGATTGCCCCAAATCCGACAGTTCTATTTATTGACGCACCCACTCAAGTGAAAGTGAGAGACTAGTTGTCCACTGTCCACCATCAATCAGGTGCTTGGGCTGCTGAACAAATCTTCCACTCTATTCATGCAAGATGGAGCTGCTTGTCACACTGCTACAAGGACCCTTGGCAGGCACAAAACGGCATTCAAAAGCTTCCGTGGGCCAGTCAGTCACCTGACATGAATCCCATAAAACATATCTGGCGTATACTTGATCTTGCAGTGAGACGACGTTCACGAAAACCTGCTTCCCACGAAGAGCTGTTAGAATGTTTACGTGCTGAGTGGGTCAGCATTCCACAAATCAAGGTAGCCAAACTCATTGATTGTATGTCTAACCGAGTTAAGACTTTGAAGACAGCAAAGAGTGCGGAAATCAAGTTTTAATAGCATGTTTATATTGTGAAGTAAAGATCAATGTCCATTTACTTATGGGGTGTCTCAGTACTTGATCTTTGGATGCGAACGACAAAAAAATGTAAAATCGTTGTTATAAAGTAGAGAGTTTATGAAATAATGCAACGGTTATGAATTTTCAAAAATTAGGAAAATTGTCATCCAATATCCTTTCAACATTTTTAAAAAATTGAAAGTAATAGAATCTTTACCGAAACATCAGCAAGTTTGTTAAGGCTTAGACCGCCGCTAATATGATAAAGTAAAGGGCAATATTGCAAATCAGTTATAGTAGTTTAACATTTCAAGAATGTCAATCTCTCAGTTGTGACTTAATGTAGAAGGCTTTATTTTCTTACTCCACGACTAAATTACAGACAGTATTGAAATCGAAAATAATTTCTCAATGCAGGGCAATGAGCATAGTAAGATTATTTGGTTTTATAAAAAAATCATGTCTATACAATTGAAAACCTACCTCTTCAACTACCAAGCTTATGCCTTAATCGAACACGAAATTTGTGAAATAACTTCTACGGCCCTTCAGAAATTATCACCCTAGTTCTGTCACTGTATGTTGATAATACCAAAATATCTACTAAAATGTATCAAGATAACGTCTTGGTTGTTCAATAAGGTTGGAACTTTCAGCAGAATTCACGATAAAGACAAATAATATCCAACAAAAGTAAAAAAAGATTTTGGTATTTAATTAGAGCATTTGTAACAGTAATCTAATTAGGTATTCATATTACACATTACCACAAAAGCAGTTATAGAAATGTACTTTTAACACAAGTTTGCTAAAGATTGGTTAGGTCCACGACAACTCATCCTCGAGGATGGTCAAGATGCTACGCAACAAGTCTTCTCCGATGCCACCGATACACGAAGAGAACGGCAGAGCGCACACCGTAACAGAAAAAAACAGAGACTCTCACGAACAACCTAGAACTCCAGTGTATTATCAACTTCCAAGGCGCAGACTTGGATCACCTTGACTTCGTCGATAGAGCAGTGTGTCGCCTGAGAGAAAAAGGTACAGAAGTAACTATCGACCCGGTAACCGTAGAAAAGTCCTCCAAGTGACGCGATCGTTAAAGCCGAGAAAAGCACTAGGGCCAGATGGCATTCCAAATCTAGCCATCAAAGCTCTACCGAAGCAAGATTGCGACACTTCCCCCACCAGTAGAACTTGACGGATGTCGTAATGCTTCCGAAACCAGAGAAGACGGACACCTTTCCCCAAGACTACAGATCCATTAACTTATTGCTATTCCTCAGGAAAGTAGTAGAATAGATTATCCACCACCATCTGAAGACAGCGGTCGAGGGTCTCGTGTTGATCTCGGAGGGCCAGTTTCTGTCAAGGTCGTTCCAGCACCCTCCAGTTTCTACGGGTGGTGTATTCCTCGATCAAGGCCTTTGATATGATATGGCACAAAGGAGCTAGTGTTCAAGAAGATTCCCAATAAAAATCGTCAGAGTAAAGTCACTAGAACATCCCCAAACACGTTCAATCTCTATGTCAAGGACATGCTCACCACACCCTCGACGATACTAGCTCAACATGCAGACTACACGGCGATAATATCCAGCTCGCTCAGGTCCCGATAAGAAAAGTGCAATCCCCAGAAAAGCTCAGAGGTGCTGTTCATATAAAGAAAGAAAAGAGAAAACCTGGGTCTAATCACCATGTTCGGGTGGAGGAGTGAAGCCAAATATCTCAGCGTAACCATGAACACCAAATTAACCTGGAGCGCTCACAGTGAAGAAGTACAGAACAGTCATCAGGCCCACATTGACATACGCAAGACCTATCTGGGGATACGCTGTTAAAACACACATTCAAAAGCTCCAGGTGATACAAAATCGTGTACAAACAATAAGATCCACCTTTGACATTTTCAACAATCAGAGTTCATAAAAGAAGTCCTTTAATTCTAGTTCCTCTTTCTCATTTCTCTTTCCAATAATTCCATTTGATCGTTTTGTTTTCCCACTTCTTTTCTAAATTTATATTTTCTCTAGTTCTAGTTGGAGATTATCTAATGCAACTACCATTAGTTAGGTTTTAAAGTTATGATATTTATCTAATCTAATTTTCAGTTCTAATCTCTAATCTTTTTTAATATTCTTCTAAATTACTATTTAAATTGTTTTTAAGTGTTAAATTAAATACAGTCGCCACTCTATTATTCTTTTTAATTTAATCTCCTACTCGAAAACAAAAAAAAACCTACCAATTAGCTGCAGCGCCTGTAGAATGTAAACGAACAAATAAGCTTTTATACGCCCCTACGCTATTTTAACCACTATCACTGTGGCTTTGGGAACGCTCGAAGCGACTCCTCTGAGGCCACTAGCACCTCTTAAAGCTATTTTGCGTAAATTTAGTTTACTTAAAATATCTTATCTAGTATTTCACATGCAACCCAATCAGTTTTAAACTTGGTTCAATATTTAATATATTCTTTCAATATTCCCATAATTTGAATAAAATTCGTAATTATATTCTAAATTGAATATGTAGTGTTTCCCTATTTGTTCTCTATTTCTGACAAATTCATTCTACAGCAATCTTGACGCCGTTTGAAATGTACTAGATTCTATAATCCTAGTGTTACTATAATGTCATTAAGCACTGAACTGTGCTGCCGTGCTAACGTTCCATTCGGCAAGGTAAATTACCAACCCGAGGATAACGAAATGACGAAGCTGTGAGGTTAAACAGAGCAAAGACGGCGGATCGATGTGTGGTGATGTTGTTAATTGTCACTTTAATCCTCAATGAAGCCGATAATGTGGAAATCCAATATAGTTTGGTAGTTTTATTAAGGGGATCGACCATGACGTACAACTTTGATGCAATGGAACACAGAAAGTTAGTTTGAGGGGAGGGCGGAGGGAGTTTGATTACCTATTCATGTACGCGGCAAACTTTATGAATTTTTATTTAAAATTAGCATTGAAAACAATACTGCGATTTAATATGAAGCGAATATGAGTTGAGCAACGCCACATTTCCCGTTGAATTAAAGAGAAATTAATTTCTCAAAGCCCCACAGATATGCTAACTTTATTCCTCCGGTTTTGTTTGCGTGAGATTCTCTTTCCGTCCAAGCTTGATGGTTATAATTAACTTATTGACATATTTAGGAAGATTGATGGCCCTTACAAGTTAAGCTATCATCCAAACTTCTGAGATAAAACTGGTGAAAGGGTAAGATTCCTTGCGCATCGTCGTCAGCAAACACACAGTTCGCCCCCTCATCAATTAGGAGCAGAAAATAAACAAAATCAACAACTGAAATAGTAGAAAATATCGCACATGATGGAATGTATTATTTCTACTTGGCTTCAGTTTTAAGGAGCCTAATTAAGGCAACGTACAATATTTTTTAAAATTCATACTTAAAAAACGAAAAGTATACATAAGACAACAAAGTTCCGTGAATTTATAAATCATATAAGAATTGCCGGTTTTGATTCCAAACCGTACTTCTCGCAAAAACAAACTTTTAAACGAATTTTATGTCTAGTTTTAACAGCATGTTAGAACATAGAGGATTTTAAATTCTAGAATTAATATACCACGTCATACTATCGTCATCGAAATAGAAAATTACATAATAAAACCAAATTTAAATATAGGCTACATAAGTATGTCGGTTAATTTTCCTTGATATTGACAACCAAGTCTATTCCAGATCAAGGTATTTTTCCAATGTGGTATCAGTTTTAATGTACTTTGTTCATAGAACTCCATAATTTCAGTTTTTAGTCAGTACCAAACCTAAAACGTGCCCCGTTCATGATTTTTCAATGGTGCAAATGAAAGACCAAAAGTGCAGCGCTACATGATGGGCGCTGGAGTATCTCTTAATAAAATTGCTCAAAATTCTGACAACAGCTGTATTTTTGTTAGAGCGTTTGTCACAAAGAGTGCATTTGACTACATACCATAACCATAACCAGCTAAAATCTAGAATTTGGATGGTGCAGAAATTTTACCACATTCTATGTATTGCCCCAACGTCGCTCTATCCTAATGCGGTTTCTTTCTACGAAGACAACGAAACGGTATGCTGGGCATTTTTGGCGTCTAAACCATAAACATAATATCGCGACCAAATCCAAAAACTTGTTAAAGTATGATGTGCGGTAGTTGATGGCCTTATTTTAAGGCATACATTTTTTATCTTTAGTTTTGTATAATAAACAGGTTATTTTCAAAAAATGACACAACCCTTTAACACAAATTTGCAATAAAACTGAAATTGATAAAACAATAAAAATATATATACGCTCATCTCGGGAAACAGACGAGGTCTAAGAAAATAAGCAATAATCATTCAAACAAAATTATCGATTAATTATTTTTTTTAATGACTGGCTGACTTACGTTTCTTTCCACTAAAACGTACTTTGGATCAACGTTTTTCTTAAATATTAAATATTGGTTAATGTTTCTTCATTTTTTCTGAAATTGTTATTAGCATTACCATAAAGATATCACTTTTCCGTAAAATTCCTTGTTTTCCATAAATTGTGTTAAAGTTAATTAAGGTTAAAGGTTATTTAATTTCCAAAATAAATACTACACTGTTTACTGGCTTCCTAATATTTCTTTCTTGAAATTCAGTAAACAGTACAATTTTGTGATCTTCTGCTAATCCCTCTACGTTCTCTTCGTCCATATCCAAACCCATGAAGTACAACTTTGATCACTGCAGCATCCTAGTAAATCTTGATCTTAGATTTCTTTCATTATTCTCCAGCAATGAAGCAATTATTTTGGAACTATTTATTCACAGATTTTTAAAAAGAAAACTGTGATAAGAAGTTTATAATTTTATGGCTTATAATTTTAAATAAACTTATAAAAGTTCGGAATAAAATTAATGTTTGATTTGATTAAAACTCAATCCCAAAAATGATTAAAGTTTATCGCCAATTTATTCAAAGAATCCTTCATCAAAAAGTAAATCTTCTTTCGTAATATGGTGTAAGCACTAGGTAAACGTGGCAGATGTTACGCAATTAGTGATACTTAAAATGTTTCCAACACTGAATTAGTTGAGGATGGTCATGGTGTGATTACAGAACTTACCCTGCTTAATGGATTCCCATTATGGGACTGTGCAAAACCCACAGCTAAACCACACATTAAACATTTTTCAGAGGTTTCAGCTTAAAGTGTTAATCTCAATAGTGCATGTACCATAGTACGTAAGTAACCAAACACTCCACAACAACTTAAATATTCCCTTTATCAGAGATGAAATTCACGACAGCGTCATACAACGAACATACCACAAATCACGAAAATGGACTAATAGAGGAGCTATTCAACAATTGGCCCGCCACAAGAAGGCTGCCTGAAGCTTGGCTGCTTGATCTGCTTCCAAATTAAAACAATGTGGGAGAAGGTGAAACTTCACTAGATGTTTCCTCAGTAATGACGTAGATTGTAAATAACGCTCATATGATACTCCCCAAATTAAAAATAATAGTAAAACATACTTGTCAAAGTAAACACTGATAAAATCAAACCGAAAATTTCCTTCTCTTTGCCACTAAACAGTTAAAAAATCCGTCAATAAATTAACTCGATAAATAATTTGGCCTTTGTTTAGTCTTATTCTTATTATTCGAATATTGACTAGAATTTCTAAAAACAGCAAAACAGCCTCTTTAAAAATTTCTAGTTTCATTGAGCCCTTCAAAAGAATGATAATCCTTGGGCGATCTCATCGAAAATCTCTTTTTTAATACTCCAGCAGCTTTGCAAAAGGAAACGTCAAAAACTTGATGTTACAAATTATTTTAAAATAAAGCACTAGATCAGAAGAAAAAAATACAACGCTATCAAAACACAAATAATGGACAAGCACAAGTAACGCAAAAACTTTATAAATGTGGTAGCTAACACTAGCAATTTCTCCAGCGACTTTATTATTCCATGAAAAATGAAAATTTCTGGTAAAACTCTAAACAACCTAATAAAGTTCATCGAATACAAAATAGCGTACATTCTCGACTCATGCCGTGCACAACACAATCACTGATAATACTTTAAAGCCGTGTTGAAACCGTAAAACTTCATTTTCATGCGTTTCGGAAACGACACCAGCATGAGTGCTGACCGAAAACTCATTTAAAACGCCATTAGTGGAAACGGCACGCCGTTTCATAACTGCACACTTGTATTTCAAATTAAAACGCATCAAAATGAGCGGCGGCGTCAGGAGGCTGCTGTAGAAAATTGGATTGCGTGGGTGGTTTGGCGCACTTTTGCGTGTATTCATGAAATACGGCGCCATTCCGGCAGCCCCGCGAAATTAAATCTTCCCTGTGCACTAATTTCGTTAGTATCGTATGGGCACGTGTGCATTCCGTAATAAACGCGCGACTATGCCGGCGAACGCCCCTTAGCCGGATCCGATTTATTTCACACCGAGCCCCGCGGCTGCCAGCCCTTATTTCAGCTCGCGTAATTGCAATGCACCTGTCCAAGAAATTTGCCGAACCGCACCGGAAAATAGCAGTTCGCTGATATTAAATTTTTTGTGGCGACTCCGGAAAATGATGCTAGAAAAGACACATAAATCACCTTCAGTGTGCAGACAGGCAGCCACCGCGCTTAGCAAAAGAAGGTATTTGATATGGAAATATTTTGAATAACAGAACCTCCAATTTATTAAAATGGGGCGTGCTGCATAGAGGTGAAGGTTAGAATGTGAAGCTCGTGTATTAACCCCATCTAAAAACAACAACAACGGAAATTGAAAGGTTAGCCCCTTCTTGAACTCACAAAGGGGAAACTAAGAAGTATTATGTTTTGAAAGGAGCTCGTACCGTGTAGTATATTACAGGCAAAAAATTCTAGAATAAATTCACGTTCATAGGCCGGCGTGGTTTAACTTTTTGGGTGCATAAACATCCTATATAAATAAGATGTTACTAAATATAATAAATAAAATAGACAGGTGCTTCTACAAAAAACCCATTTAGATGCATCAAAGGCCAGCCAACTAGTCAACTCTCAATGTTGTCTACGCTAAATAAACATCAATCACCAAATTATGATAAGAAACTTAGCCAAGAGAGCGAACTTATAACATTAAAATAAAATACTAGGTGCGTTCAAGTTCTAGGGTTTCAGCAGTGAGAGTAAGTAGAGAGATGCAGTTTATTTTAAAAGATGCGATAAATATTATTAAATTTGTAATATAGATGGTAGCACCATGAAATGTACACAGGGCGAATTACCGCCATTTCAGTGAGCGTTGCTTTATATACTTCAAATGGCGACGTTTAGTGTTCAAGAACAACGTGTAATTATCCGTTTTCTCCTCTTGCGGAACGAGACGCCCGTCGAAATTCATCGCCAATTAAGTGAAACATGCGGTGAATGCGTTATGGATGTTAAAAATGTGCGTTCGTGCTAGTTTAAAAGAGGTTGAGAGTTGTGTGAAAATGAACCGAAGCAGCCTCGGCCATAGACCAGCCGGGCCGAAATCATAATTGCGCGAGTGGAGCAAGTTGTTATAGAATACCGTCGATTAGATGTGCGTAATAACTCATAAACTTGGCATTTACGTAGGATCTGTGAAATCCATTTTGCATGATAACCTGAAAATTCGGAAAGTTTCTTTAAGGAATGGAAATTTATCAATCTACAAGATGGTTCGAGAACAGGACGTCCATCGTCGTTTATCACGAAGGTCAACATCGCTACTATTAAGAGTTAGAATTCGATAGATTTGTGATACATCACCACATGGAAGAATATTTGGACATTGTTGCACTGGTAATTCTGCTCAACCATCTTCAAGTGAGAATGGTTGGTTTCCTTTCGGTACCCTAACGCTTGACCAACAAGCGGATGGCATAACGCGTTGTGGTATCAATAAGTTTAAAAATTAAACATCTCTTTATATCAATAGCATCGCAATAATGGAATAACCTGGCTTTATTTTGGTGACGGGCCTACTAAAGACCAAAATAAATATCTTTGAAGATAAAAATATGCGAAAATCCTGACACGTAAAAAAGAAAATGGTGGGAATTTCCTTAACTGTTAAGGGAATTTTGGAGCACATAGTGTTAAAAGCACAGAAGGCATAATGTAAGCTGCTTCAACACCTAGTCTCTTATTACCCTAACAAATTTCAATATAAATCGAGTTAAATAAAAAAAGTTCTTTATCAATAAAGAATGATTCTTCTAATTCCCTTTCTTTCCTCCACCTTCATTTACCTTATAAAACAAAAGTAATGTTTAGGACAACAAATAATAATTTTTAATGTAAGAAAGCAAAATAGTGAATTTTCACACTGAAACAAATTAACACTGGATTGACCGTGTCACTTATAGCAATTCCAAGAATATCTGCTCTTTTCGTTGTTAATTCCCCATATTATATGTATAATGTACAATAAAATACCCACTTATTAAGACTGTAAAAGGAAAACCCTAAATTAACGGCAACATTAAATTTACCATGCAAATTAAACAAAACAATTCCCTCCCTTAATAGCAAAATATCCTTTAAGCGACAGCCTTCCTTGCACTGTCTATAAAAGCATTAAGTGGCCTTACTAACCGAAAGCTAAATATCAAAACCCAACATCATCCTGTACAAAATCATTCAGTTGCAAAATCCCCCATCAAAAAAATATTACCATAATCCTACTATAAAACGAGTATTCCAATAAATCTTTATTCCACATAATTGAAAATATTAACAATACCAACTTCCAATCCCAAAACCTCCCTATCCAAAAAAAAACGTTCATACCTCTCTAACCGTGCGATATACATAATAAAGAAACAGGCCACAAAATTAACTTCACCTATGCAGAAGCTATTGCTCCCATTGCTCCACAACCCAATACATCTCCCGCCAAACTTTCAGTCCAGTTCAGTTCTACATTAGAAATCACCCAATCTGTTTATCGAATTTTAGATTTACTTCCTAACATACAGCTTCACATGTATTGAAGTAAGAAAGCTAATATTTTCAAGGGATATCTAGATATTAAATGCAATACTACTAACCGTTGATTTTGACGTTCTTCTAATCGCGATGGAGACTGGCAATACGGATAAGGCAAATACTATACTTTTTAGAATTAGGCTTAAGCAGCTAAATAAAGAAGGTTTCCCACTGTCCCAAATGTACCACACACATAAAACGTATTCTAACGTTCTCTTCCTAATATTAGCCAGTTAAGTAAAGGTAAATATATAACAGAAAAATGAGTATGAAAAGAAGTTTGACATTTCGTTCTGCAAATGCTGATGGTATTTAATGACTTAAAGGATTTATTTTTAAAATACTAGCCTGTTGCTTCTGACCCTTCTATACATAACTAAAATAAACAAAAAATAACAAAATAAAAATCATACAAAGAACAGTTCACCATGAAAAAAAACTTCTCCATGTTCCACTTAGTCTATAACAATTTCAGATCCATTTAATTCAACCTAAATATACGTAAATCATAAGCAAATAACAATTCCAGTCTTAATTTTGTTTATTATATTTACTTCATAAACATTAGTTTACTATTTTTTTATTTATAATAGTACACTTACAATCTACTTTACAAGGAGTATACATCAAGTAGGCAACGTTAGAAGAAATCATTCAATAGTGGTATTCCTGTAGTAGCCCTATTCGCTTTAAAAAGCTCTCGAGTCACACGACCAGGTTCTATTTAATCTTCTCAAGGAAGAAACATCAGTAGATAATTGGAGGACTAGATCGTTAGGCTCACCATGGAGTTTGTTGTGATAATTCTAAGTAAATCGTAGAATATCTTTAACAACAAGGAGAATGCTGAGATTCTGGAACAAGGTTTGGTTTGATATACAGAAAGGTGCATCCACTATGGCACGGAAGGTTGTATGGTTTTTATTCAAGCAGGTTTACCACATCCCAACAGTTATACTCCGTATGTCCATACCGTTTTCAAAATAGTTTTATAATGCAGTTTTGTTAAATAGCAATAATTTCAATTTTTTCCGAATAACCAATACATTTGGCAAAAACTTCAGTTGTTGACGTTTAGTTTGAAGATGTTTTTTTCCATCAAAGATGCTGGTCTAGGTGTAATCCTAAGTATTTAGTTCCTGTTTTAACAAGGACTGGGACATCACGGGACATTTCGTTAGAAATAATGCAGAAAATCCAGGACAGCAACAAATAAATATTGCTGACCAAGAGTCAAACTTGCTCGCAAATTTAAAACTATATTTACGCTACTAATGAATGAAAAACAGCATGACTCTAAATATGCTCTCTGTAAAAATCAATAAAGAAGTTGCAAATTGCGATATCATCAAGGTGAAAGAGCAGTTATAGAAAACTCTGGATGCTTATCAAACTAATAAAGCTCAGTAATACAGGTTGCAACCAGTCTGAACCCATAAACCACAGCAGAAATGCACAGACTTTCAAGCCATTCCATCGGAACTGAAAAATATACGGAATATTTTCGACAATTGGACAATAAATTTATCAAACGCAATATCTTCTGCGCCATACAAAATTTACATCTCAACAAGTAAAGCAATATTCTGACCAAACCTCCAAACCTCTTAGATACCATCAATTTTTAACTAAAAAATATATCCTTTATCATACCGTAAGTTCTCATGTGATCACTAAAGAAAATTCTACAAGGCTTTTATCTAGAAACAATAATTAAAAGCTATTTCAACATTTACTAGACGAGGCACCAACTTAACAATCAGAATTAAAAAAATTCTTCCGTTTGACAAACTAACACAATATATAAAAAAACTCATATAAAATGCAGCCTGGAAGGCAACACCTGGCAAAGAACAAGGACCAAACAGGACAAAACAGCACTACAGAGCTATTGACAGATATTATTGCATGATCTGGCTACCAAAAGACCCAAGTTCAGGATCTTGGGCGGAACACGACTGACCTAGCAAAATAAATGGGCGTGGAGAGGCCGACGGTCAATCTAGCAGTATATCAAGACCTGCCCTATAAATCTTTCGTCCTGAGGAACCGCCAAAACAATATGGACAGGAAGTTAGAGGCTCAAGGACTGTTGAGCGATATCAAGCACGACAGCACTGATTTCCTAAGATTCTTTTCGAACTAAGAGATCTTCATTCAGAAAAAGTAGGTGGATCGCCAAAATGACCGTTGACCTGCCAAGATGCCTCTGAAGTGCCTAGCGTCATGCATGCAAAGTTTCCTACTCTTGCAAAGGTGCTGGAGCTCGTCAGCACCAAAAGTGATGTCATGGCGTTCCACTTCTTTTAGGAAAGCCTGAAGGAGACCGTCTAAAGGTATGTCAATGTACTGGAGACAGTTTTCAAGTCCTGAATAGATAAAGTAGCCGCTAGATGGGAGTACGTGTTTCAGCCCACAAGATAAGGAAACATGGAACATTTTGCATCACCAGCGGTCCTCCAATTTGTAACCACCTTCCAGCTCCTACTCCAATCTCCTTAATTACTAGGTGTAGAGCGTGGTCGACGCGAAAGTCAATGAGAGATATCGTAACACCAAGGATAGCTTAAGGGTCTCTATTATGGAGGTAATGACACATGTGGACAAGTAGAGAATTGTGTTGGCCTGCAGCAGGCTTAGGTTCTAACTCGAGAAGGTCGTGCCCGTTGATGGAGGCTACATTAAATAGTATGATTCATATGATTCATCATTATTAAATTTAATTTTTCTTGTATTTTAATATCACTGTTTACTCATTTTCGGAAAGTATTGGTGCATAATATTAGATAGTTCTCAAACTTATTAAACTTAATTCAGACTAACGGAGGAATTACTGCAATCCCAAGTAATTGCATGTTACGTAAGCTGTTTTCAGCGGATTAATATCTAGAACAAGATTTCTAAGAAACTGCAGTGGCAATACAAAGATCCTGACATACATTTAGCCATTTTGCATAGCATGAATACGATACACCGACTTACTAATACGGAATCGGTTATTGGCTTGACGCGACATCCAGCAATATCCGTCTACATCAACGGATATTGCAATCCGGTCCTGGGTGTTACTCTTAGCATGCTCTTGAATACCGACTAGTCCACCCAATATTTGCGGTTGCAAATCAATATTCATCACGCAGAGGTAATGAAAACGTTGATTATTGGGATAAATAGGTTTGGGCTGGAGCGATGAGCAGCAAATTTACGCTGCCCGGCACGTTCTTTTAATTTCTGCTACAATTAATTAGAGCCCTGCGTGCAGACGAACGGGTGCAGCTCGAGTGCACGTTTTATGCTCAGCATGTAGATGAAACGTGACATTGCCTGTTGCAGGGTGCACATATTTAATGCTTGATTAAACGCGGCATAAATCATACGCAGCGGCGTGCTAAGTATTCGCCGTTCAGAATTCGCTAATTCGTTGCCGGGCCAAACGCTGAATTATTCAAATGGTTACCAGCGAGCAGCTTGCAAACGACGGTGTCTAGTTCCAAAAAGCGTAAAAGGAAAGTAAAGAGTAATCCGGCCGCTCGTTAAAGGTGCTGTTTTAAATTTTCTCCGCTTCGGTAGGTGATGCGGAACGACTCTGGCCTAACGACTGGATAAGCCCACCCGTAGCCATTGCTGTAATTAAAAGGGTCTAATGAATTGAGAGTAACTATCAACCTTGTCTGAGCGCCACCAGAATTCAATAACACCCACCAAAGGCAAACCGAGCGTAAATCACTTTAGCTTCAAGTATTTTCGTTCGATTGTCATCGTTATCGTTTGGCACCATGAGGTACGGATTAGAAGTTGAAAGGCGACTGCCGAGAAAGAGTTCTGTTCTAATGAATACCTGGATTTACTCCCTTGCTGGGGAAAATCCACTTGATATGTAAAACGTCTACTTTTCAGTAAAATATAATTCGGAAAGATAGTATACTTAATAGAACCATTAAAATCAACTCACAAAAACGAAAAGGAAACAAAAACATAAATATACTAAAAATAAGTATGCATCATTTAGTTTGGTTATAATAGTGACGCAATTTGTAGCGTAACAGGAACATATACTCAAAAAACATCAATACACATGTGTAAAAGATATGGAACTATAATGAAAATATGAACTTAATTTTATTGTGCCTCCACTACATTTCAAGGTTCACAAAATAGAAAATATCAGTGAATTCAAAATTTTCCACTAGAACTTAACACTTTACATTGTTTACAGACAGATTTAGTCTTTGCTTTTGTGGAATTCAACGTGTATTTTTAGCTATAGATATTTTTTTCGAACAAAAATGATTCAGGATAGCAGAAAAAGGGGTATTAGGTAAATATCTGTAGTTTACCGTATCGTTGGTTACCAATGACAGCAAAGAAAAGATAAGCTCTGGAAAGTACGATCAATCATCCAATCTTTTGAAAAAAGATATGAAAAGTTCCCTCTAGAAGAAAACCTATGCATTTATGAATCAATTATTCCTTTCAAGGGACAATTGTGCACCAACAAGTACATTAGAGGAAAGCAAAATCCATGGGGTGTCAAAGTGTTCATGTTTATGTGGTCAATCAGGTCTAATTTATCGTTCAGTTATCTACCAAGGCTCCACCATTTTTCTCCAAAACACAAGGGATGTTTATTCAGCAGCGAATGGTTTAGTCGTTTATTTAAGTCAAAGAATTGAGCAGAATGCCACTATTTCACATCGTTGACTTGCTAGAAGATCTGAAAGAACAAGGAATTTCTAAGGCAGGCACGATTCGGTCCAATCGACTCTAAAAATAACCCTTGAAATCAGAATCAGAGCTGAGAGCTTTAGGGCATAGTATCAGTGACAGTTGTGGCAGTTCGTTGGATTGACAACAAAACTGTCAACATGATGTAAATTTGATTTCCGTAAAAACACAAGTTGAAGAAAGTGGGGCAAAAGTCAGGGAATGTATATAAATCCCAAGCGCCCAGCAGTTATAACTGCACACAATGTCTTTTCAGGATCTTCATTAGATCCTGTAAATGAACTTTGAGGGTAATTTCCAATTACTATAATCTAACTGTGTGTAGTCATAATACACAAACGCCGCCGTGAAAAAATTGTATATGTGACGAAAATCTCAACTAGAGTGACATATGGCGTTTTAAGACTATGTAAGAGATACGACATTAAAATTATACAAGTTTACGAACCGACCAAAGAACATACGGATGAGGAAGTGAATCTATTCTATGACAAAGTAGCAGCGGCTATCGAAGAAAAGAAACCCCATTACACTATCTTGTACGGAGATTGTAATGCCAAAATAAAAATTAAGTCCCATGCTACGAACAGCTTCTTCTATAAAAAACAAAATAGAACATGGCCTGGGCAAGTCCAGACGGCTGCGCAAAAAAAGTACACAGTCAAAAACGTGTCGGTACTATATATGTTCGATATTGGAAGCGATCACAAAATGGTGAGAGCAAAATTATTAATTAATATCACCAAAGAACGATATGAAATTATAATCAAGAAGATCAATAGATCATAGATAAACCCACCAGATACTGAAAAATTTCAGCGAGACATTAATAAAGTTCTGGAAAACACTGACTTGGAAGAAACATTAATAGCTTAAACAAAAACAGAATAAATGCAATGCTGGACATTCAAAACAAACACTGTCCCAAAACTAAAAAAAAAGAAAATCAGTACAGAGTCGCACCAGAAGAGAAGATACATGAGAAGTCAGAAGACGGCAAAAACTGAAGTGCGAAAAGATATGAAGAAACGAATATCAAAGGCTATACGGAAAGATATCAGAAAATACAACACAAAAGAAATCAAACAAACCATAGAAAATAACAATAGCATGCTACGCAGAAAACTGGGAAATAAAAAGAAAAAAACAATTAAAGTTAACAAAAAGGAGCTGTCACCACAAACAGAAAAGAGATATCGAAGTATCAACTGATGTAGAAAAATTAAAAAGAAACAGACTCGGTTCCAGATTTAGAGCCAGACACTTTAACATCAAGAAAGGGTATAATAAATCAAGGATCAGAATCACTACCAGACATTATCCTAGAAGAAATAGATTTAGCATTAAACAAAGCTAAACACAATAAGATACCTGGAAAATATAAGGTGATTACTGACGCAATAAAGATAGGCGGTCCTTATCTACTTAGAAAAATAAGAGATTTGTACAAGCTATGCGTGTACAGCAGTACAATATCAGATAAACGGAACAATGCTATTGTGATACTGTTTCACAAGAAGCGTGGTATAACTGAAGTGGAGAACTACAGACTTATAAGTCTTGTAATCTATCTGTACAAACTATTTACAAGGATTATAACTATGAGACTTGAGGAAATTTTTTACCAAACACTAGAACAAGCCGGATTTGGGATCAACGGCAATTACAAAGCGTCAAAACACTAATTGAAAAATACATTCAGTACAACAGACCACTAGTTCTAGTTTTTGTGGACATCCAAAAGGCATTCAACACAGTTAAGAATGAGGCAGATACAGAAGCCCTGCAAGAATGCCTTGTCGAGGTTAATATGCATCTACAAAAATGCAGAAATAACGGTAAAACTACATAAGAACACCAAATGCATAGCAATTAGAAAGGGGGTTAGACAAGAGAACACAATGTCCCCCAAGTACTGGAATATACCTTTAAAAAGCTAAATGGGGAAGGAAAAGGCCTAAACATAGACGGACAGAATCTAACAAACTTTCGATTTGCCAATGACATAGTTTGAATATCTTAGGTACGAAATATTGTACAAATCTCCAGAGACAAGGTTATGGGAGACTTCTAGAGGTCTCCAAAAGCGATCTGCTGATATGTTTAAAAAGACAAGACATATGGCTCCGAAACTTTAACTTTAACCAACGCAACGGCTAAAAATCTTAGAACAACACAGCAAAAAATGGACAGATCAGTGCTTGGTGTGACCTTAAGAAAACATATTAGGAACGGAAACTTCCACTGAAGAACAGACTGAGATAATCACACAGCAAAGCTCAAGTGAAACTGGGTCAGACATATGGCCCGGACGACGCACGAAGAAGCTGCTTCAGTGGAGGCCGAGAGCCAACAGAAGGAGCAGAGGAAGGCCGCTACACGATACAAGCATGAATAATGGCCGGTAACTGGATTTAGGCAGCTCAAAGTAGAGAAAACCAGACGAAAATGGGGTCCAATAGTGGACGCAACAAGTTGATTGATGATGATGATAATCATGATGAGCTGTATGTAATATATAGCTAGAATATCAATCAGATAAACAAAGCATTCAAGTACAGAAACTTAAATTGCTCAAATTTATTTGGGTAATAGTGAAAAGCTTGGCAATATGAAATCCACTTCAAAAAAGGACAAACCATTGTCAAGCCTAGGTTACTGCATCACCCCACAGAAAGTCAAGTTTGATCGTCCCACAAGTGATATTAAGTACAACAATATTGGTCACTATTCCATTCATAGAGATGGTTATGAGCAGAGGTGTGCACAACAAATTTGCACAGGTCTTTTTCGAATACTACGTGAGAAGTGCCATGCACCACTGTGTTTTCTAAAATAAGAAACTGCTTCAAAATTTCTAAAATAGTTTTGTATAAAAAAAAACTAGTAGCAATTGCAACATCTCTATAATTTCATAACTTTAGCAGTCTTTGAAAATTTTCAAGTTTTTGTGATCCTTGTGCCCATCTAAGCCCAACTGCACTACATTTTTTTGCTGTTTAAAAAAATTCGAGGCTGAAAGAGTTAACTGAAGTGATGAGAATCATTTATAATTTTTTTAGAGATTGTAAAATCAAGCTTAAGCAACAACAATATAACTGCAAATACAATAAGTTGTAACCTATATTGTAATACGCCAAAAGAGGACTTTTCTAAAGAACATTTTTGCTATCATTACCCATTCTAGACTAAAATTCCGCATTTGCTGCTTGAAAACTTAACAATAGCCAAACATGAAGTTCCCCTGCATAATTTATGCTAAATTATCAAGAAATATTCAACTAAATTTGGGAATCGTTGGATGATTTTTATTTTCTGTATCCACACAACTTTATATAAGTTTCCATACATGATTTTTCTTCTTATTCTTAGCATTTTAAGCGAATATTTTCTTTTGGATGGCAAGATATCAATGACTTCCTTCTGGGCACTTTTATGAATTTCTTCTTTCCAGTCTTTATAATGACTAAAGCTTTTTAGAAATTATCTGAAGTAGTCATCGAAACGATTGACACTGTCTTCATTATATCACTATTTAAACCTTAAGCAAAGTTCGAAAATATTTAGAAGACTTTTTTGCAACAAAAAGAAGAAACTTATGTCTCTTCAAACCCAAATTGAATAATTAATTCCTGCATTTGCTTGTACTGCTTCCATTAGTTTTTTAGACGTAGTACATTATTTAGCTTAATCCACCATTTTTAGTATTTTCCTCCCTGCATCTTTTAGTAAGCTAAATTATTCTATTTCCAGAAACTGAACAGTCAAAATGTATGCTCAGGATATAGTCTAACAACCTTCACATACATATGATGGAACAACTCATCTCCTATTAGTATCGTCCTCTCATAATATGTAGTATGGCATCTGTCTGAACTCAAATGTTCTAAGGATGCAGCCCTCTTTACTTAGTTCAAGACTTTTTCTAACAGCAATTCTCTAACACTTTTCTTCGCTCAGACCAATTGTTAATATATTTTTGTTTTAGTTCACTACACACTTAAAATCTATAATCAACATAATGATTAACAGTTTTTTTTAACAACAATAATCGATATCTACGTTGTGATATATTTAAACTAAACTTCAGACTTTTTAATTTTTCAATTTGAATAATTGAAGTTACTATTAAAATTATTAGAATTTTTGAGAGGTATTCAAATCAACCCGATTATTAAAAATAGTAAATTATAAAAAAAATATATTAATAAAATTTTGTAGTCAATTCGCATTGTTTTAATTCATGCAACAAACAACGATTCCAGCTACATGCAATTCAATTCTTAGCCTTTTATTCAAATTATTCGAATGTTCCATTTATACCATTCTAATATGACAATTATTCCAATTACACGCATTTGAATTGTTAGTCATGACGTATTCGAATTGCTTGAATTATCTCGGTCCTCATTTAAACAGACAGTTTGTTGGCAGGTCTTGTTTTAAAACTATTCACAGAATATGGATCAGCTAAATTTAATTTTAACTTAAGTACATGTAGACTTTACTGCAGATATAGTTTTGAATCATAAGTGTTGTTTATACAGCGCCAATTAAAAAACTTAAAAAAATTTAAATTACTCTACGTTAAAAATAAAAAAAAAACGATAAAGTGAATAGCTGTCGAGGAAACTTAATCAATTAATTTGCCAAACTAAAACAACACGAAAGCAGTAAGCAAATTATTGCTAAAAGATGTTTATACATCTTTTTGACGCCATTTGGATTTCCACAACATTTTTTGCTTGTAAAAATGTGCTATCATTATGCTTCTTGCGAATTAAAATATAAAAGAAGGCCTCTACAATGGTAATCCCCTTTCTGTCAAAAATTTCAAACCAAATTTAGTCACAGGTGAAAAGCACAACCATTTAGCATTTATAAGCGAAGATATACGATATAGATTTGCTTTTCAAATTTAAAAAAGACAATTCCTTGTAAGATATTGGCATTCTCTATGACGATCAACAAAGAACAAATTTTGCAAAGCCTTTCGGAGCCGATATTTAGTCACGGTAAACTCTATCTTGCATTCTCAACAGCAACTTCAAAAGAAGTGGTAAAAGTTTACATTAAAGATGGACACTAACAGGGAACATTTGATAACGATAACTAGAAGTATACATTTAATTTTATCTTTAAAGAAATTTCCCAAATCTGATAACTTAAGTTTATTAGATAGGGCAAAGAAAGCAGATGAAGAGGAAGAATATTAAAAGTTTCAAAAGCTTTTACAAGGAACATTTACATCGATCAATTGTTGATGTTTCTAACTACTGAATTTCCGCATCCCCATCTATAGATGAGCTTAAATGTTAGTACAATAGTGAACTATTACTAATGTTCGGGAGAAAAAAACTTCCAATCACTAAATAACATAAAAATAACAATACAAACTTACTCACCACCGTTCGCTCATTTTCTTTAACATCAGGTTGTTCACCATTTACCCAATTTCATAAGTTTTGTAATAAAGGAGGCAGATTTTTTGCCACTCTACAGTTCAAAATTGTCCTAGGACTATTCCCGAACTTAAATCACCTTTGAAAGAGAAAAGATTCAACCCAACACAACAAAACTCATTTTTTGTTATAAAACAAACAAAAGCTATTTGCAAGTTGTAAAAATATATTTTATTGTGAATTCCTATTTAGAAAAGAAATACTGCCCAAGTAAAAAAAATAATAAAAGAGGTAATTGTGGTAATAATACTTTTGATTGCAATCAAAAAAAGTACGCGCAGTATTTACTTTTAAAATGTAATATTTTCTTTCGCGAAAAACTATTTTCTATACTCCATTGCCCTAAAATTTGATTAAGTTTGGTCCAGTGAAATACTGGTCAGAAGTGCTTACTTTGAAAGAGAAATGGCTGTATGCAATGTTTCTTGTATGTTTTACTACTTTACTAACTATACAGATACTTATTATTATAATTATAATTTCTTCTATTACAATTGGAACGATACTTCGGGACAGACCACGTGTTACATAGCAACGGCCATCAGAGGGTTGGATATCGACCATGCATAACGCGAATCACCGAAGCATGTAACTACTGCTAATGATAGTCAATTAGTTTATCACGCTTAATCGGTATCACGTGGAAACAATGTATTCATATGTGATTTGTATAATAGCGGCCAATAAAGTTAATCTGCCTGTAAATTTTCAAACGCAAATGTACTTAGAATAAATGAATTTCACCGTAGACATAAATTTAACTTATACGAAACGTTGGGGCAATTTTATTTTAGCATGATAGTTGAATCCAATAGAAGAAAGCTGCAATTGCAAATCACGTCTTAGAAATCCAAATACACAACAACTAAAATAAAAAAGTGAAAACCCTAAAGATCCTGTTTTTAAGATCATAAGGGGTAAACTAATGGCATTCATGACAATAATAGTTGAAGTTAAAGGAATATTCTATATTTCACCTTTAACGATCAGTTAGATGTGTACAATCTAAAATATACCATAATCAGTTAAGGTAGCATAATAAATAATTAGAAAAATTATTTTTCACTACAGGTATCGTACAAAGCCAATGCGGTCGAGAGGTTGAAGCATTTAACAGGGGTCTGCTCTGCTGTTAAAAATAATTAAGTGCCTTGGTAAGTCTCACCATTATTATCACACAAACAAAACTGCGTTTTTTTATGTAGTTACCATAACTTTTGACAATCTAAAATAAAATTTATAGAAAAAATAAGTTTTTTTAGAATGCAAAACTCCTGCTTCTACACCTACAAAAAATATTAAAATAATAAACTACCTACAGGCTTCCTCTCCACTAAGCTTACCCATTCAAAACTTTACACTTGTAGAAGTAATAAACGTGACTAAAATCTGAAAAACGCTAAAATGCCAGGGTATACCCTCGTACCTATCAAAGTTCTAAAATAACTGCCCCACAAGGCTATAGTGGTCCTTTCTCTGAAATATAAAACATTGTAATAAAGTTAAAGTATTTTCCCACACAATAGAAATTTGGTCAAATAGAAGGATAAATAAACCGGATAAACCTATTCATAAGCCTTTATCATATCGACCAATATCTTTGTTCCATCTTCTATCTAAAGTTTTGGAGTTTAATATTGAAAAGAATGGTATCCATAATAGAACATCAAGAGCTAATCTTCCAACACCAATTCAGACAGCAACACTCCACTATAGAGCAGATACATGGAGTAGTTGACGTGACAGAACAAGACTTTGACAAAAACGGCGTTCATAGATGTCAGTCAAGCGTTTGGCAGAATCTGATATCCTGGTTTATTATATAAAATTAAACACCCACTGCACTTATTTGATGGTACCTAAGTGAAAGGTACTACCACCTCAAACATGAAGAAAGCCTGTCCAGCCTCCATTAATTAAAGTTGATGTCGCTTAGGATACACTCATGGGACCCACATTATACTTAATCCCCACAGCTGACCTTTCTCACAACAAATAAGTAGTTACTGTCACATATGCGGACAATATCGGTTTACTAATGTCTCACAAGGACCCAATTCATACATCGAGTGTACTGCAAAGCTACGTCAATAACTTGAAAGTATGGCGACACAAATGACGCATAAAAATAAATGCAAATAAATCTACAGTCATAACTTTCATGACAAAGCACGGCATCGCTCATCCGGTTTCCCTGAATGGCATCCAAATCCCAATCAAGGACGAAGCAAGAGATCTTGACATATACCTGAGTAGGGGATTCACCTGAATATCTTCAAGAAGAAAAAGGAACTGGACCTCAAAATAAAGAAAATTCAATGGCTAATGGGACAAAGATCCAAATTATCATTAAATAATAGAGTTGTGGTACAAAACAGTGATAATTCCGATATGGACCTAGGTAATTCAACTGTGGGGCTACGCGAAACCCTCAAATATTTCAATACTACAAAGATTTCAAACTAAAACTCTCCGTACTATACCAAATGCGGAATAGTTTGTCTCAAACCAAACTCTCCATAACCACCTCAAAATCCCATGGATCAAGGACGAAATCAACAGGTACACAACTAGCTATGTGAACAGAAGAAGAATGAATACAATTATTTCTCATCCAAATGTATTTGTGCTTAACCTAGCAGACAATACAAATATCACTAGACAATTAAATAGATATAAAATTTTGGACCACAGTAACTAGTATTAAGTAATATGCGGGGGCCGCCATCGTGCGGTTTCTCCCCCCCCCCCTTATGCCAATGTATTACATAAAATCACATTTGCTTATTAGCCACATGCCTATTTATAAGCCTGCCGTTGTTAAATAAAAAAAAATGTCATTTTAAATAGACTAACCAATTTATATCAAACTATGAAATATTTAAAATACCTAGGGGTATTAATACATACTCGCTTCCTTCTTCCGTCTCTTATCCTTCAAGATCAAACAATTACACATTCATAACCGCTAGCTTAAGGCAAATATATTTCATTTGTAATCAAACCGACGCAGCAAAAAACATCCACCGCAATTAATCTTGGCAAGTTAACCCTCGTAGGAAAATATAATCGCCTTCACTAAACAGTCAGAAGAAAGAACATCAAAGAACATTTCAACGCCGGCGGCAACGCAAACGTGCAAGTAGAGTAAGTACACGGAATATGTGAGCCCTTTAATTACAGTTTTTGCGTGGAAAAATAAATGATTGTGTGGGAAGGCTTGCAAAGCTTCGGGACTAATTATTCGAAACAATAATTGTAGTTACGAATTTTAAATTTTGCAACAGAAGTTATTTAGTGCAACCATTAATTACGTATGTTAATTATCGATTGCATAACAAACTCACTATTTTTATTTCAAATTCTCTGTTAAAAAATGCAATAAGCATTAGGAAAAACCAATTAAAAATTACTTCTTACATTAATTTCAATATAATTTTCATATTAATATTTTAATAAGAAAAGTCGTATTAATGTTACATCTATAGAGTGATCCAAATTGAACTTTAAAATTGGATGCTTTGTTGTACCAAGTGAGCGTGCAATTCATTAGTAGAAAGTTTAAAATAAGTGGTATGCTCATTTGCAAAGCTGGGGTTCACTATCAAAGCAACGATGGTTCAGACAACAATATTGTCTGAGTAAGTGATAATGAACATCAGGAACTAATTACATCAATTCGTCGCCGTTTACAACAATTGAATCTTTCATACGGCATTTTAACAAAGGATCTGCATTTAGAGACGCACAAAATTCAATTGACTTAAGAACTTACGGACCACCAGAAACGCCGTACATATGTGAACTAGAGTTTAGATAACACAGCAATTGATGCTAATTTAAAAAAAAAGTCAATTTTCTTTAAATGGCTTTGTGAGTCATCAACATTATCGTATCTGGGATAGTAAAGTTCAATTTATATTCATGGAACACCAATGCATTCATAATCCAAAATCCACGGTACTGCATTTTAGACTGGAGAAATCATGAAACCAACGATTTAAACTTGAGTGACATGCGGTTTCAACAAGATGGAGGCATATGCCACACAACAAATGGTTGCGTTCTATCGCAGAGAGGTAAAACATCGATCTAACCCCATTAGACTTTTTCCTCTATAATTATTTTATGGATTTTATGGATGTCCACAAACCTATGATTACAAAGCTATAAGAGAACATGAAACGTGTAAGCCTATAACTTACACGGATAGCAATAAAATTCAGATGCTTGCAATATTTTGTTTTATTCAGGAAATATCCTGACTAAGCAGAGCAACAATTTTAAATTTACTAAAAAATCTATTAAAAACACAAGCGCGGCACTGCGGCACTGTTTCCAATAAAAAATAAATAACGCAATATATCTAGACAAGTAAATACACACGTACAATAAAAACATTTAAAAAGCAGAATCCAGCACACTGCCGATCGGATATGGTCGAAGAAGGAAGAATATCGATGAAAACTTGCGTCAGCCTTTAACATTCACTTCAATATGTACAGACAAACGTATCATATGTTATTATAAAAACTTTTCAAAGTATCACTATCGATAAACATTTGCTTAAGTTCGAAAGAAACCGCCTTTGTATTATAAAAATATTAAAGTATTTTTATTACCACATATAAAACAAATTAAAAGATAAGTGTTGTTTATCTTACAATAGCAAATTTTGAATAAACTAAAAAATAGAAATGAATGTTCTTTTAGCCTTTAGAAAAATCTAAAAAATAATAAAGAAAATAACAATGCAGATAAAAAATAAAAGTTAGTTTGCTGAGTGCTTCGTAGCTATCCATAATATATCTTAACTCCCCTATTGTTAATAAAAAAAAAAAAAACGCATTACAACATTGCTTTTACCGGTCACCTTTAAATGAAAGCTAATGCTGACCCTAAATATTACGCCTTGAAATAATCACTTCGCCGTCTAGCCACTAAGGCCTGAACTGCCTGTTTTAGGTTGTCCGCGAGAATACGATTCTCCCCATAAATGAGTGGGGTGAAAACAGGCTGTTAAGACCTCGAATAGTTTCTAGACAGAATTGACGGCCAAGTCGAGGATTTCCGATAGAGATCTAGCTTTTCATGCATACTAGTCATCGGAATGAGAAAAACGGCTATACTGTCTCTTTTAATTAAAGGATAGATGTTTACCATTTCAATGCAGACGGGGTGTGTGGCAAACCATATGACGAATCTACTAAATCTTCATCAAACTGATGTTCGCATCACTTTTCCTACATCGGTTTAGAGGACAGCTTGCAATTAGTTAATTGCAAAATCAAATTATTATATTATGTACTACTGATTTCCAAGAGATTCAATATAGACGCTCTAGAAACTGTAGAGTAAAATATGTCCCAAAAGAAACGCAGGATTAGAAATTGCGCGCCATTTTTTCTTGTAAGGCATCATTCTCCTTGGTGACATTTTGTAATAAACACGCGGTTAGTCAATATCGACCTATTCAGCTAACCCAAAAACTAAAACCAGACGACCGTTTAAAACGCCGATTAGATGCTATAAAATCAAGAAAATGGCGGAAATTTGGCTAAGAAAATCATTTTTAGCGGCAAAACGCATTGCTACCTTAGTAAGTACATCAATAAGTAAAATTAGGACAAAGAAAAGCCTGGGATAATTCAAGAACGACCTATATAAACCAAAGGTGTAATAGTTTGGTGTGGATTTTATGTTGGTGGCATACTTGGACCGTTCATTTTTGAAAATGAGATCGGAAACGCAGTGATTATCAATGGTAAATGTTATCGTAAGATAATAATAGATTGTTGTGCCCTTAATTTTAACAACATGGATTTGGATGACCTGCGGTTCCCGCAAGACAGCGCCACCTGCCTTACACGCGTGAAACAATCCAATTATTGTAGCAAAATTCTAATGGGAGACTTATTTCCCAAAAGAGCAAAGTCAACTGGCTACCAAGAGAGTGATTGGTGAAGATCAAAGTCTATGCTACAAAAATAAGAACGATTCCTAAATTAAAAGCGAAATTATGCCCTCTAAAATTTCCCATAATTTGTAATTTAATGAATTGATATCTGGGCTACCAGAAGATCAATCTTCTGCTGCTGGAAAATGAGGCACGTTGTTGCTCAGCCAAGTTTGAATTGACCGTGCTTTGTGGGCAAATGCGGAGTCTTACTGAAAAAATGCAAATCTCACCTCAAAAGAGAGTGTAATTGACACGTCTCACTGCACCTTCCAAAATATTTTGATACGTAGCGGCCGAAGTTTTGACACCCGTTTCACAAAAATGAATCTCAATTACTGCATCATGACACACTCCCCACCAAACCATTACAGCTGGCGGATGATGACTTAATTGAACCCTTGGCTCTAGCTAAGATGCTTCTTTGAAAGACCTGTCGTATACCCCGTCATTTTGTTTGTTGAAAGATTTCTCCACTGTAAAATTTTTCCATCCGATATCAAAATTTTTCTGTGGCCATCGTGTTCGTACTCAATCAACAACTTCTTTGCTTTTTCTCTCCTATCTTTCTTTAAAACACCTGTCAGAAAATGTCCCTTATATGCCTTTTGTAAGCAGCTAGTCTTAGGCCTTGCTTAATAGTACGAAACATCGACGTTTTGGAAATTTGCATCTCCCGAGACAATCTTTTCATTACCAAGAGGATTTCGTTTAATTCGGGCACTCACAGCTTTGGCTCAATAGTCGGAACTGAACATGGTATTTCAGATCTTGGACGATCCTCCACACCTCCAGCCTCATTAAACAATTTTATAGTCCGATACACGAATATACGGTTAATGCCGTGATGTTATAAGGTGTTAAAAATTTTACTTGTTCCAGTTCCACACTTATGTAATACTTACTATTACAGCGATACGGTTTTCTTTGTTACCCAACTCCTATGATGAGTAACCAAACTTGACAAGAAACACAATGTAACTTTAACACTTAACAATTGTAAACATTTGTTAAAGTCACATATAGCTCTATGCTGTGTAAATCAAAGGTAGGTTTGATTTTGTAACAGTATTTATGGGAATACTAGGTACATGTCAATTTTCGTTAAATTAGAGAATAATACAGCTTAATTGAAAATAAAAGGATATAATCAGTTTTGCAAAATTATGTTTATTAAATAAAGCGCAAAGATGCCTCAAACGAATGCTAAAGGGAGCCAAAACAATAATAATAAAATAAACTCCGTCTTGAAGACTCCGGGCTATAAGTTAAGAAGCTGGCGTTCCAAATGTCCCGGAAACTTCCAAAATAACAATGGTTATGGCTTTGAAGTTTTCTGCTCACCGGCAATAAATAAAGATTTATGTTCAAAAACAGAAAAAATCCCCCAGTAAACATAAGCTGATGCTTAACTTACAAAGCAAAATATTTTTCCGACTATAATCAGGTAAAACTGCCGTCCCAATCGCGCCTCCCGGAAAAACTCCTTTGTGCCATTTTTACGGTTTATTTAAGAAAGAACGCACGTTCTCGGCATTACTCAGAAGTTTTCATCTGTTAGACGACATTCGCTGTTATGGCGCCGCTCGTCAGTCCATTGTGCCTTTAATATACCCATTCTGAAGGGACTCATTGTTCAAGCTGCCTCATTAAGGCCTTTTAATTTACAGCAGTTTTTAATTACTCTTCAGTTTACTGCGGGCCTCACCACTTAAGCGCACATATCGAGGTAACTAGCAATGACCTGCTCCCAACAAATTAACGGGCGCGATAACGGGAAAAATGCGCTGCATAAATAACGAGTCCACTTTTCAGGATTTTCTGCTGCACGCTGCGCTTTTGGCCGACGTCATTATAAATTCAAATGCATAAAAGCCCGTTTAGCTGTAGAGGCTCGCTGTATGCAGTAATTTCTAAATGTCGAACAGCTTGAAATCTCACTCCGGCTATACAACTTTAGTACCTAACAAAATATAATGATTAAACATAAAAATTTATTTTTAATTTGAAAACATTTAATAAATTTGTAACTGTCACAAAATGTTTTCAAAGTTTTGAATCTATCAAATTTTTAAAAATGGCTTCAGATACAAGGTGGCCGGCCCAATGGGTGCGCTAGATACGACTAACCCTCAAACCACGCATCCACCGAACGAAATTTTTTTCTCATTTTCTCATTCCAAAGAATGGTAGTCATCAAACTTCTTCGTGAACTGACAAACCGTTTCACCCGAGGATTGGTTAACATGGTACACCAGAACAATGAAAGTTTTGTATTATATGGTGTATTTTCCATTGTACAAAAAATCTAAGAAAAGAAGAGTAATATTTTGGCATCTAACTAAACTGCACTAACAATAAACACAAAACTAAGTTTTAAACGACCATAGTTAATTACAAACTTCTTCTGCCTTTGATTTTACAAGACTTTTCATCGGCGGCTTCATTTTCCGGGGGTTAGGGGCAACAATTTAAAATGAAAGACTCCTCCAGCGTACCCATTGGGTCGATCAAAATCATGTAATCTTAAATTAAATTACCCCGATAAAGGGGGAAAAAATTATTATCGGTGGATTCATGGTCAGGGGATTAAGTACAACGATTTAAAATGAAAATCTCATCTAGTGTACCCATTGGGCCACCCTGTAAAACCACAGCCTTTATAAATGCTCCTCACCGTAGAATAGATTTAAGCAAGATATAGTTTGTATTATCACCATTATATTTTAATCAAATTATTAGCGATTAGCAATAATTAACAAAATTAAAAATATAAGAATTATCTACTCAATTTTGCCAATCGTGCTAATTACATATTTCTTTTATTTAATAAATTTTGGATATTTACAGATCTTCTTTTGTTCGTTTTACTGAAAATTATAATTCAAATTATGTGTGCCACTTAGCTACTGATGAGCCCACATACTGGCCATCTGACTTAAATAAACTTCCAGATACTATAGATTTCTTTGTTATCAAAGGCATATCAAGTTACTGTAAAGGGAACACTTTTTCGATCTCTTCTTTCTGGCCATTCATCCATAATTGTTAAGATAGCACGTCAGTGATCACCAAACAAAAAAAAACTCTCTCTATAAGACACGTAAACTAAAACATATAACAAGTACCATACATCATACAGCCCATTACTCAACACCACCTAGTCGTCAAAAACCCGTTCTTATTGAAAATTATCCACTACGCATTAAAAGCCAGAAATACTTGTCAACGAACTAAGCAACCAACAGATTAAAAACAGACTAAACAGGTTAACAAGCGAGTTAAAACAGATACTGCATGAATAGAAAAACAAAACATTCAATAAATACCTCATAAATCTTTCACCTTACGAACATGATAAGTGCACATTATGAAAAGCCACTAATAGATTCAAACGCACCAAATAATACAATTCCACCAAAGGCAATGGCACATGGACCAGAACTGAGCTGTTCGCAAATCATTTATCAGCCATATTTCAACCCCATCTCTCGGCTGCTACACCTACAGAAGAAAGTACTATACTAATCTACCTTCAAGCTCCTTCCCAACTACGACTGTCCATTCAACACTTCACACCTGCAGAAATAATAAACGTAATTAAGAATCTGAACAACCCCATTAGTACGACATAACACGATTCACTACACTAGAATAAGGCTATAGTGTTTTCCCACACAATAGGAATTTGGCCAAATAATCCTTATTTTGAAACCAAGTAAACCTGCTCATAGCGCTTCATCATATTCACCAATAAAAACCTTGTTATCGTAATTTTTTAGAAATACAGTTGCATACAGTATCTATTGTTTTGTGAGTTCGCATAGAACCTGTATATAGAATTTTTTAATCTGATCGATAACAGCCAGGCATATGGAAACTGTCGCTTGGGATACCATAAATTCGCCTCACTTACTATAAACGATCGTCTTCTACTTTTTGCTTTAACTGTAAGATCAACGACAAGATATATGATAAAACAGTCTATGAACATTTCTGTGCCGACACCCCATGTTTTATTGAATTCATATAAACATTTAAGCCAAACCCATTCTCTTTATGTCTCTTATAATCGATTGCCGGAGTCGATAAGTTTTCAAAAATTCAAAATGGTTCGGCTGGTTCGACCAATTGAATATCATATGGTAACAATACGAAGTACTATGCTGCAAGTTTATTTTCTCGTTTCAAACTTGCTTTAGACTGTTCTATTTGTATCCTCACAGGCGGTAATTACCGCTCATTAAAGGTGCCCCCAAACCCTATCGCGCACTCCAACCACTCTTAATAGGTCATAGGGATTAGGCAGGATTTTACATACATATCACTAATATATTTCGCTATTACAGATAATGGAACCTTGTTGCAAACGAAGTCTTTTAAACTCCGAACTGAAATTGGTTGAAGTGGGAGTACAAGAAGTGGAAAATAAACCAGAAATTGCAATTAAAGGTTAAATTTGTGAAAAACGATGGCAAAAAGTGTCTTTCATTCAAGTCGTCTCAAATGCAAGGTCCCTAATGAAGATAAATACAAGCAGGATGCCTTTTGCCACGCAGAAGTCTATTAGACCTGGGATTTGGTTACTATCTATCGGTCAGTAGGTTGGTTGACCTGTAGACAGATGGTAAAGATTATTGGCTTCCATGGTTTTTTACAGTAATCTTCTTTTGAATGTGATCAGTCTTGAACTCCACTATAGATATTTGATGTTGTAACTGCCGTCCGCGATAAATTTGCTTCGAAGGTTCTGTAATGCTACTCAAATTGTTCTTTTGTTATTACATGTCTTGGCGGGCGGTAGACGACAACATGATTATTGGGTCTAGACAGCTTTCTACCTCAATACTAATTGCTTGTAGATATTCTGTGCTGTATTTATCTAATTTATGGTCCGGATGTTTTGGGTCATATGTTATGTATTTTGGTATTTTAAAATAAGTTAACATCATGTCAATTTTTTGGTTTGTTATAAACGACTTCATTTCTTGTCCATATGGCGACAAACCATTGGCGTTCCAGACGGCTATTTTCCTTATCTGCTCCATGAGCCCCCGCATCACTTGCTTGTCATCATCATTATGATGTGTTGCGCCATGTCATTGTACTTGCTGCGCTTTCTCACGGACCAATAACCATTTATAATTTGCAAGGTAATTCCCTTCGCATAACACACAATTTACTTGTTTGCTTCTTTCTTTTCTGAGACAGTGGGAACATCTGCGAATTTAACACAATTCGGTGACAGAAACGTTTAATATGTTCGTATCGTTACCATATAGTGCATTGAAGTATTTTCCTTTTTTAGTGTGATGGTTCAAATTATACTCTGGACTGCACGAAGAATTCGATGTAGAACAACGGAAGTAGCTTTTTAGTACCCCTCTGCCTTATGTTGCAGATGTTAGTGACGGTGACCTATTTTTACTATTTCTCTTTAATTGATTGGTATCTGAGATTGGATGCATGTTTCAAAATCCAGTTCTAAAGCTGCGCTCCTGTTTATATTAATATGTATGAACTTCAGTTTTTCTTTGCAGTTAGAGCTTTTGTAATTGCTAAATGATGTTCAGAGGTTTTTGGTTGTATTTTCAACAGGTCCTTAGCAAGCGTTTTGATTTCATAATTGTATTGAGCAACTTCGTCTATATTTCTATAAAAGGAACTATATATTGTACCTCTGTTACGAATATGGGTAGAGGTTTTCGAACTTTTTCATCTTTCTGGTTTTCGTGTGGGTTACTTGGGTTCGTTTCGGAGTCATTATTTTATTTGTCTTCTGGACTTGTATTGGTTTGAAATGGTTATTGGCGTACTAAGCCAGTAGTTAGATAATTTTGTTTGTTTGGGGCTTCTGAGAGTTTGTCGGGACTGTCTTTGTCGTTTCTGTTTTCTTTTTTGTATCCTACTGTTTGTCAACCCGTTTCCTAGCTTGGCAGTGGTGAATATGCTGTTTGATACTACTGCACTAACATAGGTACTGTTTGAGTCACTTAAGGTGGTGCAGAATAGTTTATCATCTACTGTTGTATTTGAGCAATTTGCACTTGCGGTATTTGTCGCATTATTTGCGAGTTTGTGTAACTGGAAGCAAAGACCATCATAGATAAATTGTATTACGCTTATTCTCGCATTTTATTAACTTTAGAAATAAATATAAACATACTCTTGACCTAATGTTACTAACACGGCTGAATAGATAACGGAGCGGTTTCAAAAACTTTTTAATGTATGCAAAAAACGCAAAACAAAAGTTCACTTTCGGCTAGCCACAAAAAAATGTTGGTCAAAATTGCTAACAAATATCCCAAGTTTGGTACATATCTTCTGAAATCTCCTATGTCTAACGATAATATTGAATTACTAGACTAAAAATTTTTAAACTTTCTTGCCTGGTGTATAGGTTATACTTTGTATTCATTTAGAGCTTCTGTTACGACAGTAATATCAAAATATTTTCTTCTTTTTCCAGATTCCCAATACACTAAAAATAATGTTCTTTGAAACTATGGGTTTGTAGTTTCTATTGCACATACTTTTGTCACTAAACGATGTTCATAAAAAATTAAAAGGAATTCTGTACCTTGCATAAATTACAGATTTCATTCTAAACAAAACGAAGCTTCTCATAAAATTTTGACCAAAAAGTTTTCACATTTTCCAGAGAATTTTAGCACTTACCGCTAGTTCATTATTCTTAGTATTATTACCGAGTAGATTTCTTAATAATGCACATGGATGAATTTTAATTTCGACTAAAAAAATAATTTCGCCATTAAAGGTCACTTAGACCTCGGTAGCCATGAAGTTGCTACCATATATATATATATGAACCTTAATACCACACTAATGCTAAAAACAATGAGAATTGTAGATAATTGTACCAAACGTTAGCCTAACAAATTAATTACATCCAATACAATCACCACCTCTCAAAGTAAAAATAATTAAATAATAACCACGTGTGACTTTTAATATTAGTATCATTAAATGCCAGTGTAGTGGAATTTTAATCAAATTTTGGGCAATTTAATTAAAGAGCTTTTACGCTAGGTTGTACCCAAATATTAAATTACACACCAGCACGGCATCGCCTGCAGAATGAAGAAGAACTGCGACAGGCACGCCAAAAGAGATTCCCCAAAACGTCTACAAAATCTCGCTCAACTCGCTAACGACGTCTTACCTACGCGAATTCGTTCAACAGGCTGCACGCTGATAACACCCACCCGAGACGACGAAAATTGCTGAAGTGAGGCTTTACTTAGGATGAAGGCGTGTCAGAAATGGCACTCCATGGATGCTTGCCGAAACGTTGAATTATTATCTACTGTGGGCATTCGCCCCCACGAGACAGCTGCAAACTCGGAAAGTATGCAAATGTAGCCGCTTAAAAAATTCCCCGTGCTAAGCAAGGGCTGGTCGGTTATTCCGAAATTCTGAAAGAATAGCGAGGACCCGCTAAATCCGACAAAATATTCGCCTCTGCCCGAAAGCCTCCTTTCAGCCTTCCTCGCAAGCGCCCACTAAACTAAGTTTATTATGTAATTAAACAGCGATATATTTTTATTCTTCCCGTTCCCCGGAAAGCCACTGGGAGCTTTAAAAATCGTGCGCCAAATTAAGACGTATCGCGCCACTTAATGAGGCAAACTAGAGGGTTTCCGCCGACGCACTCTCGCGACGCTGGAAAACATGCCAACTAGAACAACTGCCAAGTTTATATCGCTCTACAATACCTTAATCTTAATTACGGGTAGGACGCCGCTTTTATGATGTTTATTAGACAGTCGCTATGTATTCTGCTGGATTTGGGACAAATGAATTTAAATGATAAGCCGCTGAAGCTGCACAAGATGATAATTGAAATAAATCTACGAGGAAATCGATTTTCCCAAGTTGAATTGCTGGGCGCCAAGTAAGATTTATTTAGGGCTTAATTCATTATATAAAGGAATATAAGTTGTTACACACATTAATAATAACAGAAAACGTTGTGTCATTAAGGAAAGTATTAACAAAAAGATTTAACTATTTTTTATGCATATAATAGAAATTAAAAGCATAGGTTTACTACACAAGAATCATTGGATTTTAGAAGAAAAAAAAAGATATTACGCAAAGCATTACAAATATATTGTGAAAAACAAAGAGAAAATGGTCAAGTTTTTATTCATACCATTACAAAGTTTTGATGGCAATTCTTAGCGTAACACTTCTAAAGGGTAATCTAATTCGATCCACATACATTGTGGTATGACTCCATTAAAGCTCCTCACAACAGTAGTAATACAGTCTTAAAGTTCATTAAATGTTGTAGACATTAATACTAAGCAAATATATCCTTAACGTAGAAGAAAAAATCACAAATTATAAGATAGAGAGGCTTGGGGGGGGGGGCAACTAAACAATACCAAATCCTTTCTAGCACATCGCCCAATCGAGCAGTAAGGGAGTTCCTCTTATAAATAGTCACGCACTCGTTGGAATGTGAAGTTATTGACATCATCTGTCAGACGCCAAAACAGCCACAACTCCAACATATCTAGGTGTGCTGTACTCTTGACTCTTTCCACCGAAGAAAAAAGGTCCGAACATTTTTGTTCTGGAGACATCACAAAAGACATTTTTTCATGGTTATAATAAGGCTTTTTATTCCGCAGTGCAGTTTGAGAAATAGTAGTTGGGTTGTAGAATTTAATACCGTACTCAATCTAACCAGCAAATAAAGTCAAGTTCAACATGAACATGCAAAAATACAAGATATAAAAATATTGTGAAGAACGAAAATCTAAAAGATGCACAGAGGAAAAAATCATTTTGTAATAAACAATAAAATATTTTACTTTCCGTAGATTTCAGTTTTACATCATTGTAAAGACATATCTATCTTCTCATACATGATTCCCTCAACGGTCCTAAATAAAAATGCTACGATTTGATATATGGAAGGATGAAGTAAAGCAACGGCTAATAATTATTTGACTCAAAAATTACTTGCAGAGTTCCACTGATACTACATGTCTGAAGAGGGTTTTTTATTTTCTCATATACGAGGCGCATTCATAAAGTAAGGGCCGTTTGGTCACAGAAAAAAATGTACTCATAAGAAACAAATTTTATTGTCATATTTAGTTAGGTACAATCTTACTTTACTTCTCTACATAATCGCCGTTCACTTCTAAGCATTTTTCGTACCGCTGCACCAGCTTCTTTAACCCCTCTGCATAGAAGCTTGCCGCCTGAGAGTTGAACCAGTTGACAACGGCGTTTTTGAGTCCGTCTTCGGTTTCAAAACGTTGTCCACCCAGCCACCGTTTAAAATGCAAGAAGAGGAAGTAGTCGCTAGGTGCAAGGTCGGGACTGTACGGTGGGTGGTCAAAGTTCCCAACGAAAATCTTGAATTTTCTCAATGGTTTTGGCAGCAGTGTGAGGACGCGCGTTATCGTGGAGGAGGATTATGCCAGATGACAGTTTCCGCGGCGTTTGTTTTTGATCGCACGTCTCAAGTGTTTGAGCGTTTCGCAGTACACGTCAGCTGTAATTGTTGTCCCACGTTCCATGAAATCAACCAAAAGAACACCGTCTTTGTCCCAAAAACTGTAGCCATCAATTTTCGACTTGTGTACTGAGTTTGTTTAAACTTTTCGGTTTTGGTGAGGATGAGTGTCGCCACTGCATCGATTGCAGTTTTGTTTCTGGGTTGACGTAGGATACCCACGTCTCGTCCCCAGTAACAATGTGAGAAAACAAATCATCTCCATGTTGTTGATAACGGGCCAAAAACTTTCGTCCACTAGACATTCTTTGCTCTTTGTGGTGGTCGGTGAGCATTTTGGTACCCACCTTGCACACAATTTGCTGTATGCGAGGTTTTCTGTGACAATATTGTAAACAGTAGTGCGTCCAAGTTGAGGAAATTTGTCAGCCAGGCCACTAATCGTCAATCGACGATCAGATCGCAGTGCTTGGTCCACTTGTGAAACGATTTCATCAGTCTGGATACTGGGCCTGCCACTCCGCTCTTCGTCATGGACATTTGTTCGGCCATTTGTAAAATAACGGCACCATTATCTAACCTTTCCTTCACTCATAACTGTAGGTCCGTAAACCAGGCATAACTCCCGATGAATTTCAGCAGCCGACGATCCTTTTGCACATAAGAAACGAATCACAGAACGCACTTCACACTTGGCGGGATCAACGATTTTCGCGGCCATTGTTCTTTGCATTCACTGACAACAATACAATTTCAGAATCAAAACAAATGACGCTGTAGCTTCGCAATGAGTCAGTAGATGGCGCTGCAGTGGTAAACTGTGCTTCGAAGCGCCACTATTTATATACATGCAAACGGCTCTTACTTTATGAATGCGCCTCGTATTTTCATTTTCACTTACTGCATTTATTTCGCAAAAATCTTGGCAATGAGTTCAGCTAATGAGCTGGTTTTCCTGATAAATACCGGTTCTGTTGAATCCTACGGACTCAAATGTCAATCTCACATACACGAGCGCTGATAACCTAAATCATCCGGTACACCCTGTTAAACAACTAATGAAGCTTTGGTGGTCCGGCATCGGGAGAGACAGCTTGATACCAGTTGTCCCGAGATAACCGGACCCATCTTTGTCAGGCTAATCACTCATAAGATAAATGAACTGATTCTGAGAAACAGAGATGGCCTCAAATTAGGACAGAATAATTCAAGACGGACGGCGAGAAAAATAATATAAGGACTCTAACGGGAAAGAAAGTTAAAACAACAGAAGAAATAAGAAAATACAAATTACAAATCCCGGGATTAAGCAAAATCAAAAAGAACGGAATGCAAGTATTACAAAACGGGTGTGTTCTAAGGTACTCAGGAGTAACAACGGGAAGAACAAAGAAGGGAATTGAAATAATAACATCAAGTGCGATAGAAAGAGCAGTAACACCCTGGAAAGGAATAATCTCAAAGGTAATAACAACAGACCTTCTACTGGAGTAAACAATAACGATAATACAAATATACGCCCCATCTGAAAACGAAGCAATAGGAGCAAAAAAAACCTTCTATAATAAACTACAAAAAAAAAACAGACGAAGCAAGGAGTAAAAGTAAACATATCATTGTAATGAGAGATTGAATGCACGCATAGAAAATAAACCAGAAGAAGCATTCGGAATGACGGGCAATAAAGCATAGGAACAAATCCTAAATAACAATAGCAAACGAATAATAGAGTTATGCATAGATAACCAACTCCTGATAGAAAACACTTTCTTTAAACACAAACGAATAAATAAATACACATTTGAAAAAGAAGCAAAACAGGTAAAAAGCGTCATAGACTGTATAACATATGACACCAAAGCAAACTATGCAATAATGAATGTGAAAGTGGAACCAGGCGTAAAATTAGCAACAGACCATAAACTATGAGTAACCGACATAAGATTCAAAGCTCCAAAAATAAAACTAAAAAAAGTACGAAAAGGATTAAGAAATAGCAAAGGACAGCAAGATGCATAAAAAATAAAAAGAATAATATAAAACAGAGATCGGAAAAATCCTTGAAACTTGGAGAAAATACTATCAAGGCAAATTGGACAATTAAAAGAACAGAAAATAGCACATTACAAAGAAATACAAATTTTGACAGGAAGGAGGAACCTAAATAACGGAAGGAGAGGTGGAGTTAATCTTTAGGAATAGAAAATCCCGAAGAAACGATAAAATAATAGCAAAACTACTAAAACAGGGGAGACAGCGCAATAAAATAGTTTACTAGGATATACCGCCAAGCTTGGCAAACCGAAGAAATACCAAAAGACTGGGAGAAAAATCTAATAATCCCAATACATAAAAAGGGTAACACTGTAGAACCAGGAAACTACAAAACAATAGGCATTAAATCTTTGAAAATAAAGAAAGGAATAAAACAACACTTGTTCGTTTTGGTAATGGACAATATAATAAAGGAATGAAAGAGAAATACAAGAATGTTCAAAATGGGTAACTGAAATATGCAACCAGTGCAAATACAAGGCCGATGATATTATACTATTTACCAGCAATGAAAGAAACTTTCAGCAACTACTAAACAAATGGAAAGAACAACTAAAAACAAAGGGACTGGAAATAAATGCAAACAAAAGCAAAGTCATAAACATAACCAAAAGACAAGGAGAAGAATTGAAAATAAAATTAAACGGATTAACACTGGAACAAGTGAAAACCCACGAATACTTGGAAACAATTATTTCCTGAGACGGAAAGCTAGATAGAGAAATATTAAACAGAGTAAGCAAAACAAGCAAAGTGTACACCAAATCAATCCTACGGTAGTAAGGAAAAGAGAAATCAGTAAAAAGGCGAAACTACGTCTTTACAAAACAATCTACATCTAAAAAGCTGAAAGCTGGACCATGATTGACAAATACAAATCAAAAATAACAGCAACGGAGATGCGTACCTGAGAAAGATGCAAGGAAAGGCAAGACGTGATAGAATCAGAAATCAGGTAATAAGAGAACAACTAGAGCAAGAACTTCTCATGCACAAAATAGAAAATATTCAACTGAATGGCTGGGACATGTTCAACAAATGACAAACGATAGATTACCGAAAGGAACATATGAAACGAGAACAGAAGGCAGGACGAGTGGAAGGCCAAGGAAAACCTGAGACGACAACCTAACCGAGACAGTGTCAAGACGGAGGAAAACACTAAGAGTAGTGAAAGATACCAGGTGTACCGGAAAGCCTTTACCGGTTTTTTTTGGAAAAAATTGCATAATTTTCGGTATGATGGAAAAATTTATTTATTCAAAATATTGACCATTTAATTCTGCATATCTTGCCCATCTTTCAGGCAATTTATGAATACCATTCCAAAAAAATTGTTTTTCCTTTGAGCGAAACCATTCATCGGTCCATTTTTTAACTTCTTCGAAATTGGCGAAGTGCTGCTCTGCTAATGCTGAGCCCATTGATGCGAAAATGTGATAGTCGGGCGGGGCAAGGTCTGGAGAGTACGGCGCGTGCAATAATATTTCCCACCCAAGCGCTTTCAATGCTTCCTTGACCGGTTTTGCTGTATGAGGAGGCGCGTTATAGTGCTGTAAAATCACTTTACCGTGTCTTCGGGCCCATTCTGGACGTTTTTCGATCACTGTATGGTTCAAGTTAATCATTTGTTGTCGGTAGCAATCACTATGAACTGTTTCATCACGCCACTCTGCTCCCACCAAACACAGAACATTGTCTTGCGACCAACGATTTGGCCTTGAAGTTGATGGGCCAGCTTCTCCAGGTGATAACCATGATTTTTTGCGCTTAGAGTTTTCGCAATAAATCCACTTTTCATCACCCGTCAGTATTCGATGCAGAAATGACTTTCAATCAAACCTTTGAAGCAGCATCTCACAGACGATTTTTCGATTTTCCATCTGCCTGTCATTCAAATGATGTGGCACCCATCTTCCCATCTTTTGTATTTTTCCCATCGATCGTAATCGGTCGCTAATAGTTTCTTGGGTCACATTTAACGCTTCGCCAATTGTTTTTAAGTTTGTGTTGGCTCTTCATCCAATAACTCCTGCAGTTTCGCATCTTCAAACTTTTTCGATCTGCTAGAACGTTCTTTGTCTTGCACATCGAAAATACCACTTTTGAATTGTCGTCACCACGCCTCACATGTTTTTATGGTTGGAGCATGCTAGCCGTATGTTTCGACTAGCAAACGATGACTTTCAGCGGCTTTTTTCTTTTGATTAAATAAAAAAAGTAATGCATGCCGCAAATGCACGTTTTCAGGTACATAACTTGACATTTTTGAAGAGGTATAAATATATGACGGTGATACTTTCACAAAATATAACCTAAGCCTTGATGTCTGTAGAATAAAATGAACACGTGTCAAATCATAATATTGAATATTAAGCCTAGCGACACCTATTGGAAAAAACCGGTAAAGACTTTCCGGTACACCTGGTATGGCAAGAGACAGGAACACCTATAGAAAATGGATCGAGACCCAAACCCCGACGTTGTAATGGCACATAGGGAATAAGATAAAGAAAAGAACAAGTATTTTTGAAATCCCACGCAAATTTTATTTATTTTCTTTTTATACGTTCCTATATTTTTCGCTCCCTTGTTTCTACTTTCTGAGTAAATATTTTTTCTAATATTTACATTTGCACGTACTACAATAATTTCTTAATATTAATGAGTGAAGCTCATATTTAATGATCAATAAATGTTCCAATTCAAAAATACAAAATAAACACGATCAGCACATATAATAAAATGCATTACACCATAACGATTTTGATCTTTACTAGCAAACTCGCAACTGTACACAAGGATAAAAAAATAATGTAATTCTTACATCTCTCAAATATTTTTGTTACCAAATAAATATAAGCACAAAATAAAGTCTATTCCGAAAAACCGCCAGAAGTAATTATTTATTTAATAAATGCAATAAAAAATATTGCAAAGCACGTTGCTTTGCATATGTTCAATGCTACTATTTTGTAGTTTCGAATAGTTACCCATTCAAAGAACAAAATATCTGTCGCGTTGCTACGTACCCGCATACAATTCTCTACATCATTTTAATGCTGCGCACAATTATAAGTTGCACTTACTGTGAACGCTGCCGGCGCGAAGCACCGTTTGCATCACTAAATGTAATTTCCTGCGGGCCTCGTTTTTCCATTTTTCTTGGCGCTAAATATCCCGCCAATGAAACGCTTGCCAATTAATCTCCCGTGTAATTTATTTAATAGAAATAGTAGGATGTACGTGATTCATCTATTGAGAAATGTACGTTTCGTGGCTCGGCGGAAAGAAATAGATAGAGACACAGAGAAGAACTAAAACTTCCTACCTCCTTTACCTTAATAAAATAAAACTACGTTCAGATCAGGTATAGTGGAGAAGCATCAATTTCAAGAGCGTGCTTTTTTCAATTTAGGATAATATTCTAAATTACTTTTGTTCTACTTTTGTTAAAATCACAACATGTGCAAGATATGCATATTATTGACTTTTGCTTAATAAAACTATCAACTACATATTAATAAAAAATATCATTCAAAACTTTATCGAGTTCATTTTAGCATTCGTTTTCGTTTCAGAGTTAATTTTTTCATTTGTATTTCTTAGTATCTTCGTCTTCTTTTTCTTCTTCTTCGTATTCTCTTGATAGAGATATGTGTCGTCGGATGTAATGAGGTGTTAGTATTTTTCCTTCATTTAGTCTATCCATCGCTTAGGCGGCCTTCCTCTTACTGTAGTATCTTCCATTTTGCCATAGCCCATCAATTTTTCTAGATTTTCCTCGTCCATTAATTCTACATAACCAGAATATTTGAAGATGCGGCTATATACTATTTAGGATAATCGTTGAGGCACTACAATTTCTCTTAAGATTGACTTATTCGTTTTTTTCGCGGTCTTGAGAATTGCAATAATGGCCTCCAGCAACACATATCTAATTCAACTATTCATCTAGTCCAAGACTCTGCACCATATAATAGGATGGAAACTACCACCCCACGTTTTGTTTTAATTTTAGGGGTGCTACCGTCATCGTCAATAATAAGAGCTCCTAGATACACGTGCTGATTTACTACTTGGAATTTTCTCACTTGCTTTATATTTGGTCTGTTATTTTGTAATCTAGTGATGATCATAATTTTTGTCTTCGGGTAGCTGATATTTAGTCCTTAGTCGTTACTTGCTTCTTGTCAATGTTATAGTGTTCTACTTCTGCTGAATCTGCAAGTAGTACGGTGTCGTCAGTATAACCCAGATTGCTAATTCGCTTTCCACTTATGATGATTTTTCCATTCCAGTTTTATAACGTATTTCTCATATTATATTCGCCATACATATTACAGCAACGCCATACATACTTGGTTAGCGCCTTTTCTAATTTTGCACAAGTTGGACAGTTGTTTTTCCATGCAAATTGCTGCGCTACTATTTGCGTATAGTCTTTAAATGATATAACCAAAGTGGCGAGGTACCTCTATTTCATTATAATGGTCCACAGTTTCTCCCACTGTAGGCTACCAAAGGCTTTGCTGTAGTTCACATAGCAAATAAACACCGGTTTGTTAATTTCACGCGACTTTTTTATAATTTGTCTCAAGTTAGAATATGTTCACTAGTCGTTATGCCTTTAACAAACCCTGCTTGTTCCGCCGGTATTTGCCGGAATATACAGGTTTTGGACAAAATAATGAAAACACATGTCAAAAGTGAGACATATTTCCACTGTTCCTGGTAATACAGGGCAATATGTAAATCAACCGTGTCTTGTTTGTTGCAGGTAATATAGACTGTGCACTAATAGTAGAGTGAGGTAGTGTGGTTGTGGACGTTGTGTAGGTGTGGTGAGTGACCCGTATATCCGACCTGACGGAAACACAAGGCACGGTCTCAACAGTCATGACCACATACAGAGTGCACAGTAAAGCAGGGTCGATGAAGCATAATAGTGGTCGAAAGACGAAGTTGTAGGATACAAACCACCAAACCTTGAAGTGCATTGTAACGTCCCAGGCGAACATAACGGCCGCGATAATAACTATAAAACTTAATCGGCACCTAAATGGATATCCGTGAGGATCTTGCTACTGCCAAGCCCCTAATAAGAGACACGAATGCTTAAAGACGACGTGCATGGTGCAATGTCCACAAAAACTGGAAGTTGGAAAACTGGCAACGTATCGTTTGGTCGGACGAGTCACCCTTTACCCTCTTCCCTACCACTGGACGCATGTTTGTCTAGCGAACACCCTCTCAAACATACGATGATATGAACTGTCACCGCCCAACCATCAAACATGATGGCGGCTCTATTACAATTGGGGCGCTATATTATAGTATTCGGTAGTTAACCTTGTCACATTACACGATCGAGTCACAGCAGCAGTGTATAGAGAACTCTTGGGTAACCAGGTCCACCCAATGATGCAAACTTTATTTCCAGGGGGAATGCCATATTCCAGAATGATAATTCCTCCATTCACACCGTTGACCCTATTCAAGAGTGGTTTCAAAAGCATGATGATGAGGTTCATCATCTCTCCTAGACTGTCCGGTCCCCAGACCTAAATATCATCGAGCTTCTGTGTGCTGCTTTGGAAAACAAGGCTCGTCTCAACCTGAGCTATCGTTAAACTGGCTAATATCAATCAAGATAATTTTTTAGCGTTATAAATTAGGCCACGGGCGTTTTGGTGGAGTTTTTGATGAACCCTAAATCAGGAACTCTAATATTAAGTAATTAAATCCAATAAATTTCAAATAAATTTAGAATTAACAATAAATATTCAGTTAGGTATTAAATATAAACGAGTTAGAAAAGGAAATAAAGTTTAAAAAACTATTAAAATATCGATTACAACCAATTCACAAAATAACCCTCATGCTGTTACTTTCTTAAATTACTTTAAGGATAACTTCCAACAAAACCTTTTAAATAATAGAAATTTTCTCTGCAGAAACGCAATAAATTTTGTCTAGAAGACCGTATAAGAGGTAGCAATTGGAATTCCAAGACATTTATTTTAGATCAACTACAGGAAATCAAATTAAATCCTCGATATTGGTAACGTTCCCGACATTTTTCGCCTTGAAATTGTCATTCAAGTAATATCGGAAATGCTGGTTTTTTAAGTTCACCAGAAGGGGTGTGTATTTATAATGTCTCAAATTTTACTTCCTCTTATTAGTAGGTTAACACGTGCACAGTATTTTATATTTCAAGTTATATTAATGTTATTTTCTTGCATCACTTCGATACACCGCTCCAAAAGCATTTTCGTGTCACTTATAGAGCTACACTTTTCTCTACAAAGAAAAATTTTTAACGAAAAAACGAATATTAATCGCGTTCGGAAGATGAAGTAAGAATCCCAAAAAGTATTAATAATATGTTTTTAACGACTAAAACACCTTTAGGAAAATGACGCCTCGTTTATTGGTTCATTCTGGTTCTTTTGTGTTGAATGTTGGTGGCATGGCAGTGTTTTGTTGAAATAATGGTTTCAAATTACGAAAGCACTTTACATAATAGTTATACTCTTTGAACTCCACCAAATAGACGTGAAAACCTTCTTCGGGTGAAGAGTGGTGCTTATTACCATTAAAGGCTTCTTATCAATAGACCAAGAACGTTTAGGATTAACATTCACACGCATAATTTAAGTACAATCGCCCGTAATTGATTTTTTCAGAAAAAAGGTCTTTCTAATTTAGCTAACTTTACATATCCCACTTGGAGACATGGTTAAGGAGGTCGTTTTCTGACAACTGATGCGAAACCCATACTTAGAATGATTGACTCAGCCAATTCATAAGTAGTATATAACGAATTTAATGAGGTCCGCACCTATAGCATATTGGCATCTGTTGCGGTTTTCATCTTCAATATTTTTTTCTAAACTTTACTCTATACAATCCAGTGTACCTCAGCGCAGTGAACTCGGTCTCGTCCTTTACCTTATATGCACAACCGATATACACGAATCAGCAAACCGTAATGGCTACCTTTGCTGATAACGCTGCTGTAATATCCACTCATGAAAGTCCAGATATTGTCAGTGAGCACCGTTCAACAAAACTTATACATTATATGACGAATAAAAGTTAAATAGGTGCAAATTATATTCACCAATCGAATTGTAGGTGTATGTGCACCTGTCAAGATCAATGGAGTTATTGAAATGGATATGGAAGAGACAGATCCAAATGAAAAGAAAGTAGCTAAACTTAAAGTTCCGAGAAATGCATTCAAAAATAAATGTTAAAAACGAGGTGTTACTCTAGACATTTGTAGCAAAACCTATTTAGACTTCAATTATACGGATATGCAAAACCAGCAAATATTAGTATTGTACAGAAGTCCCAGTCAAAATTACTCCAAGCAGTATTAGATGTGCTTTAGTATGTTAGAAATCAAATCATCCACAAAACGTAGATGTGGTATTCTTTCAAGAAGAGATGTAAAGATTGCTGAAAATATCCTGTAAAGCATACCAATGAACTTGCCGATCAACTCACATACCACATAATACCTCGAAGACTAAACATAATGTAGACTATGGTCTTGCAAATTAAAATTTCCAATTCCAAACTTTTTAAACCCGTTGCGAACACCTGCAGCACAAGTCACTGATCTATTCAAATACATTCGAGGGTCACAATTTCACTGCTTCAAAATCGATCTCGGTTTCCGTTAATTTTCAAAGAAATTTTTGAATTTATTTTTCCCACAATCTAGAGCTTATTAACTTCATAAATTGTATTGATGCAATGATTTTGCAAGGAATTTGTTTTCAACTTGGTTGCATTTCTTGATTTTTACGCAAATGTAGGACCTGTTACAATACACTTTTGTGCGTCCAATCATTTGATATCGTGTGCACTGTACAATATTTTTATCTTTCTTTGGTAATGTTTTATTATTTTCTAATGGCTCTAAGGATCTACAAACAATACATTTAAGAGTCTTGTCTGCTATATTTTACATCTATTATATTCATAACCTTATGAGCCTACTTTTCAAAGTCCGTTTAAATGTTCTTATTATCAATGGAATAATGTGGATACTTTATAACAACTCTATATGCTCTTCCTTTCATTGATAATCATAATAGCATACAATGTTATTGTTTTCCACAACCTTCCTATATGTTTCTGGCATTAGTATTAATGTTGTGTCCCGTGGTTTTGTTATATTGTTCACCTTCTAAAACGGCTCCTATTTTAGTTACCACATTTACAAAACTTACTATTTCGTATACAAATATTGAATTAAATTTTTGTTTTTTTGGTTGTGAATATAACTTTTAGCTTCAGCGTCAATATTCTCCGAAAGTCTAGACGTATTTTCTAGACAGTATAATCACCTTTTGTCTATGTGTGACTAAATTGCTATCTTCTTTTTATTCAATCTACCTGGAATCGTCTACGTAAAAGTTTTCTAATTCTTCATCGCTGGTTGACATTATTCTGACAAGCTAAGGTTTTATTTGTATTTATTTATATCATTCTTGGTTAGCTGAGGATCTATTTAAGTCTTTATTGGCTGGCTCGAAGTCGAGTCGGTTAATTAATGCTTTTGGGATTGTGCAAATGAATATTTTTGTGTTTGTGGTTTTTGGGTGTTCGTTATTAAATGATTGCAATTAAATTCACTTGCCATTGTCTAAAATATTGCAATTCATTGTGAGCACGCATTTATAAAATAAACTATATTGTACTTGTACCTTTTTCCGGGGCCTCCAAACACTCATCTGTTATCTGAACCCATCTTGGAATGCCACTATGAACGCTTGTGTTCAAACAACTGTCAAACAATTAATGTCAAAATATTCATCTGCAAGACGAAAACTTTATGAACACATGTACAATTATTGGTATTACCCTCTGTGCGCATGTGACTCAAGTTAACTAACTCATCAAACCATCCTCTAATAAAAATTAACTTATTTTTCAAATGTTATGGAATATTTGTACTAATTACTCTAACAAGCTCATAAAACAACTAAATTACTTTTTATACTCGACCTTTTAAATAAGCTTCTGAGGCATAGTTCGCTTTTAGCAAGATCCATCAGTACAAACAAAAATAAAAGAATTAATTAAGCATAAAAAACTGCTCAAAAGCAATGCCACTCCAAATCCTTCAAAGAAGGGCTTTTTATTTCGCCCACATATATGAATTTTTAACTTTTTATTCTCTCTACCTTTCTTTTATACACTGAATTGTACTACTACATAAGAAATATTACTTCGAATTTATTTGCCCACGTTATACTTTTCGCGTGTTTTTAATGGTACAGGATTAATTTTAAAAAAGTACAGCGCGTGGGCGCGTAATGGTTCGAATAGTGCATGCACAGAAATTAATGAAAATGGACAGGAGGCAACTAGGGTAAGTGATGTAACAAGCGGCTATAATGCAATTAATATCCGCATTTGATTTAATGGAAGAGCCATTTGTCGCAGCCCGACGCTACGCGACGGGGGCGCCCTTTTCTAGGCACTTTGACACAGATCCTTCAATCTCCCCCGCTTACACTATCTAAATCTGAAACAACCGGGCCGAATTAATTTCTACAAGTGTCGGAACACTTTTACGAAAGTGTGAGAAGCTCACGGGGGCTGAGCTTGAAATATGACTGCCTGCGAGCGTGGCGCAAAAACGGCGCTGTAAAAAGCAGACGCTATTTATTCTCTTCAAATCCTTACACCATCTGATAGGATTTCGCGACCGTGATACCCATTATACCCCCTAAACAAAAACGCATCGGATGACCGAATCTTAACGAATGGTTATAAATAACAAGTGGATATTTCTTTCTTTCTGGCCTGGACTTGACTTTGAAAATAGTGGTAAATATTACACGTATTATAGTCTTAGAGCCTAGACCAATAAAGAAAAAAACCAAAAGGATTTTCTCAAGTAAGCATACTATTTTATTAATTTTTACTTGCATTGTTTGCTAATTCCAACTGCTTTAAAAGAACACCGGTGAGTTTAAACCTCTAGATTCAATAAATTTGTATGTACATAGTATGCCCATAAATACTATTACACATTGATAAGAACGACAAAATAAAAGTTTGCATAATATATTTACTCAAGATGACCACCCTTAGCTTCTACGCTAGCTTTAAGACGTCCGCGCCACTCGTCTATGCTAGCACGCACTATATCCATTGGAAAAAATGTTGACTCCAGCCGCCAGAGTGCGCTTCAAAGAATCAACATAACGGTATCTTCTTGAGCAAACCGTGACCTCTAAAACTCCACATAGTTTGTAATCTAATGAACTGAGATCTGGGCTACCAGAAAGCCAATCATCTACTGTTAAAAAATGAGGCAAATTGTTGCTCAGCCAAGTTTAGTTAACCGTGCTTGTGTGGGTGTATGCGGAGTCTTGCTGAAAGATGCAAGAGTCACCTTGAGAAAGCGTGTGATTCAGAGGTTTCACTACACTTTCCAAAACATTCTGTTGATACACAGAAGACGAAATTTTGATTCCCCTTTTCACAAAAATGTCACTTACTCCATCATAATGCATTCCTCAACAAACCATTGTAGATGCTATTCTCTGAACCCTTGGCAGTAACTGAGATGCTTCTTTGGACAACGTAGCGTATACCCTACCATTCTGTTTGTTGAAAGATTCCTCCACTGTTAAAAGTTTTTCATCTGTAAACAAATTTTTTCTTGTGCCATCATGCGCGTACTCAGTCAACAACCTCTTTGCTTTTTCTCTCTTAACTTCCTTTAAAGCATCTGTCACCAAAACTCCCGTATGTCTTTTGTAAACAGGTAGCCGTAGGTCCAGCATAATAATACGAGACATTGAAGTTTTAAAAATCAGCATCTCCCGAGACATAATATCCTATTTCGAAGAGAATTTCGTTCAATGCGGATACTTACACTTTTAACTGTCTTAACGATCCAAACTAAACCTGGTCTTCCAGATCTTAAACGATCTCTATGGCCCAATGCACAAGCATACGGTTAATGCCGAGAGGATGCAGGGTCTTAAAGATTACATTTTTCTCAGTTCCGCGCTTATATAATGGTATTGTAGCAATACGGTTTTCTTAGTTACCCCACTCCATTAGTAAATAACCAAACTTGCAAAAAGCACAACTTAACACTTGAAAATTGTAACCGTACGTCAATGTGATATATACCTTGATGCTGTGTAGAGCGAGCATAAGTTTGATTTTGTAACAGTATTTATGGGAATACTAGATAATTTATATATAATTATTAAAAGAGAAATAAAAACTAAATCAATTAAAACAATAAAATGTCCTACTAGTCACAATCAATATTATAATATGCGTTGCGGTTCTAATAATCAGAAGTTATTTTAATATCATTTTAACTGAAATATCACAACCATGTTAACCGTAAAACTTTAACTTTCATTGCCTTACCTTGTCGATCATGTACATGTTACTTATAATTAAACATACAAATTGAAAAGCTAACCTACCAAAGATAATCCTATTAGACCTGTTTAACTATGTTCATTCCCACAAATCTTCTTACGCCAGGATTTAGCGGCAACCCATCTATCGCTAAGAAAATTAACCGGTGTATCTCGTTTAAATAGTCTTTTAAAACACCAGAAGCATAACAGACCGAAAAAAAAGACAGCTCCAGGTGTTCCGCCAACTATATAATTTTCAACTAAACCCATTTCAATGATGAAAATCTGATTAGGCTTCAGAATGACACTTATTGGCACCTTAGATCATTATCCAATCCCACTTCTAGCCACAGACCACCTAAACACTAATACCATTCATTTGCCCCCAGTCGACAGATAAATAAGTTGTCGGGCTACCATCTACAATGTTCGCTATGTATCAACAAGTCCTTTTCCTTGTAATGACAAACACCAACAGCAAAACGTTGGATTCTCCTAAAGTCCAACCATTAATGCTTCAACGGTCTCCGGGACACTCAACAAAAAACGTTAGCGAACTGAATAGCAATCACAAGTCGATCCTTCCTATCATGGAGATACATAGAGAAGGAAAGTAATTTTCATCGTCAATGTGAGATTATCTATAAGTCCCATTCCCTTTGTCGAAAATCAGGAATCTATTCACTTAATCAGTTAAAAGTTGAAAGAGCGAATTTACAAAAAAAATCTCAGATGACCAGCATGAATAATTACGACTAAATGCAAAAGTAAAGACCAAAGTTGCCCTCTAAAAGAACAAACTGTGTTTTATTATGAGTACTGACAGAAATTGGGGACATATTAGTGTTCGCGATGAACCAAACAATTGTTTTGTATAAGAAAGCTTTGATTACACAGCTAGCATAACCTGAAGAATTTGCAGAACGCATGTGTTAAGAGTTTCTAAAGTCTCTGGCCTAATTTGTTTAACGAAACCATTGTCGTGGTCGAGGTTATTATGGTAAACATTGGTTTATTTGAGGTTATATTAACACTCCAAAGAGTAAACAAATGATTCGATTTTTTTTGTTAATAGTGTGAATAGTATAGTTTTTCCGTAGGGTAGGTGGTGCTGAGGAAAAACGTTGCAGATAGCTTTTGAACATCTCGTAATTGAACCTAGAAAACCAATTATATTTCCACCAACACCGATCAACATAAAAAGTTTCACTGTAAAGCAATCACCCATTGCAGTCTTTCTTAACCAAATAGACCTATCTTCTCAATAACTCCAACTTCCATACTGTTACTGTCGAAAATTTGGGATCAAATTCAGAAAAATGTAGTAATTTTTTTATTGGCGTTTAGATTCTTTAAACGTACTGTATAAGATTTTTCAGTAAATATTTCTTTCTTTTTAAGATACTAACACCTTCTAGCTGATCGAATGGACTTTTTCTTTGAAATTCATTAACTACGTCATATCATTTTGGTTTATGGACTGCAACGGTAAATTCAAGTCTCATACATAACTTCATATTTTCTGGTGACATTAACTAAATTCTTCTTAGACACGCCCAAACAATCGATTAAATGCCTGCTCGAATGTTTTTCTGTTCTAGACTGATAGTGCAATACCCATCTTGCAGAATTGTTTTGACACAACTCAAAATATTGATAACTCGTTTATAAAGACGTCCATGGTTTTCTCTTTTTAGGCACAGTTATTTAACGACCTACTAAAACGTCATAAACTTTATGTACAATATTTGGTAAGGTTAGCCTTTTTGGGCGTCTTGTGCAAACTTATATCCTTACAGCCAGGTTTAAATTCCAAAAATGAAGGTGACAAAAGTCCCAAGAGCAGCATTCAAAAACTTTTCAATCTGTCCGCATACGTCAGACAACGTGGCGAATGGGTTTATTTATTAGTAGTGTCGTATCTACACTTGCATGTCGATTAATGACAGTGAAAATTTGTAAATAATTTATAGAATAAAACACACTTCATATTGATGCACTAATGTTGCAGAAACATTTCATATCGGCTGTCTTTGTTTACTTTCTGTACAAATGTATGGTAGAAGATTGTTTTCCTTTTTTTAACAGCTATTCTCCAGACTATAGTCCTAACAATTTTTCTATACCCAGTATTCAGTATATACCGATATTAAACTGTTAAAAAAATTGTAAGTAGGTGTAAAACCAATCAAGTGGTTACAACGACAATACTTCTTCAATTAAAATAAATGATAAAACAAAACTAAAATAATAAATTGGATTTTTTCGTTGATTTCCGACTTGTCAACGTCATGCATGAAAATAAAATCTACCACATAGATGGGAAGGTCTTCACGGCCGGTGTTATAGTTCATCGTATGGGTGGTTCTTGGGTTATATAGCCGTGGTCAGAGTTCAGAAACTCTTTTTAGAAGATTTTCTTCTGAATATATCCGCGCAGTCGTGGACGAAACGTCAAGAGTTTATGAACTCCGACCACGGCCTTACAACCCGAGAACTCACCACGATGCACCGGAATCTACCACACAGTAGGTAATAGAAAAAAGTCCTTATATTAATGTCCTCAAGCATTTACATCTTGTAACCCCATTGCAGACACAAAAGAAGATTTACAGGACGTAGAATCTACTATCAAAAATGTAATTAATATTAGACAACGTACCTCAGATGTTCCACTTCCGACGCTTTGTGGACCTAGAACAAAACAAAGAAAAGCACAGAATTACTACAGTGCACAAGATGTTAACAGTATATTCATACTAAAAAATACTGTAATAGACCATACACGTGCGTTAACTGTGGTGGTGCAAAAGACAAATATCCCAATTAATTGTGTCTTACGTGATAGTCCACCTCCAGCCAACTGCAAACAATGTCAAATATATCATGAAATTCAAAACAAATATTATATAGGATATCAGCAAACACAAAACTGCATAACTGAATATATCAAAACATACATAGATAACCCTCTCATAATTTTTAAACATATTTAATAGAATATTCAGTCAATTAACAACATGATACTCAACATGTTATCCACCGTCATTACGAAAGTATTACCTAAAGTATTATATACACTGCTGAAAAATATACATGTTCGTCAACACGATATAGAATACATACCTTAAAATTTTATCTACAATTACATGATAAGATACAAAATAAGAGTAGTTTATGACATTCAGAGAATTACTATATCAAAGTATAACTAACCAGAGCATCTAACTAGAACCATATATGTACAATAAAAGAGCAGAAAAATTCTCAAACAGAAACCCAAGCAAAACGTATAGCATTATAGGCAACCCCCAACAAACAGGTGGTCAAATAGAATTTATAAGAGAAAACTAAATGCAATGTACACAAAACTGTAAGAAATGAAGTGATACAGTTAAGGTCTACGTCCGGAAATGGACTTAAAGTAGCTAATGATGTAATTCAATAGGTGTTCAGGTTATTTCTAATCAGTGAAATCTATGGTAAATAATTATAAGCCAATTATTAGTGATAATGTCGATATTTTTGACATTTCTATATAGCATATGACAGTTTTCTCTTCATTTTATTTAGTTATTCATTGTTTTAAGTGTCAAGAGATAAATGGTTCAACAGTGCATTTTCGACATTCGCTACTTTTTACGTTTGATCAGTAGCTAAAGCGCATCAAATGTTTGTAAAAGCTTATGGTGATACAGCTCCATAATATCCCACCTGTGGATTTTGGTATCATTGTTTTAAAAATGGCGATTTTGTTGTGCATGACAAGGAACACTCAAATCGGTCAAAAAAGTTCGAAGTTGCAGACATTATTATATGAAAACCCGACCCAAACACTCAAGAAAAGTTTACATGCGGTGGGAAAAATACAGAAGAAAGAAAAATAAGTGCCACGTGAATTGTGGAAAGGTGCCATTGCAAATAACTTGAACATGGGAATTTATTTGCTTCCTAAGCAACGAAAAAAGTTTTTTGTTTCGCATTGTAACGGGGGATGAAAAATGGATACATTTTAATAATCCCACGCACAAAAAAACATAGTTAAACCCTGGACAATCGTCTACTTCAGCGCCAAAGCTTAATATCCATGGCCACAACGCAATGCTCTGCATCTGGGTGGGCCAGAGGGCGTGATCTACTACTAACTATCGATGCTAAACGAAACCATTACTGAGGACCGCTACAAACAAAAATTACCCAATTTGAACTAGAATTTGCACCAGAACAGGTCTGCAATAGCTAGGAGACACCAAGAAGTAATCCTTTTGCACGATAACGATCGGCCTCCTGTATCTTTGGCAGTAAAAAAAAAACACTACTAGACTTCCAATTGAAAATCCTTCCGCAGCCTGCGTACTCTCAGACTTGACCACATCAGATCATCATATTTTCCAATCAAGCAACAGGCACTTCCGTAATTTCAAAGTCCAAGAATAAGTCAACAAGTGGATTGCCCAAAAACCGTTGGTTTTTTCGTCACGACATTGCCATGCTATCCGAAAGAAGGGAAAGCTCATAATTAATAATGTAAAATATTTTGATTGATGTATCAGTTCATTTTGTATTGAGCAACAAAACTGACCAGAACTAACTAAATCACTGGTAACACAATTAGTCCCATTACAGCGTTAGATTTATATTTCAGAAAAATGGGATATTATACACATGGGCATTTCTTAAAGTGCACTCTAGTACGCTTTGCATGTTTCGACTTAAGCGCGCTGCTGCAGAAAATGGGAGTTTTAAAATTAATGCTGTTTTTGTAACAAGATTTGCAGCGATATTCCTATGTCACCAGTTCAAATCTACTGATATCGTGCGAAGGGGGATAAATATATACCAACAAACGAAGCTATGGATGGATTGCTCAAAAGTAAAAAGAGACAAACAGCCTAAGCAAAGCATATAATTATGAAATGGTTGTTTACTAAAAAGCACCTGAAAAGCGAGCAGAGATTTTGCAGAATTTAGGTCAATGTCATATTTACTGACTAGGCGCTCTTTTAGGGTTTGTTTCTTTTGAAGTGATTTTGGATTATACGTGAAACGGAACAATGGAACAGCATATATTCATGTTTTTCACAATATTGCGTTCAATAATAATCCAATGACAAGCGTCGACTTTTGATTCGTTACTTAATTTTTGTGTTATTGGTTTTTGATCAGAAGTAGTCTCGATTTTCATTAACAATGTAAAATTTTGTGTAAAACTTGGGAGGCGGTTTACGAAAACTTGCCAAACAAGTTTACGATGGTAAGTGTTCAAGCCGTACTCGGTGTTATGGGTGATTTGTCGAATTTAAAAATGGGAGGAAGGAGATTTTGTAAAAAAATTAAATTTCAACAAAGCCTTTTTACTCTACCTACTTATGGCTTTGCTCTCCAGTTTATGATTCCGTCCGGACACCGGATTATTTTTATTGCTCAAATAAGGAGTTAAAAACCACAGCTGTTCAATTGAAAATTACTCGTAGCTGCAACTAATAAAAAATATATTTTCTCAATATCAACACAACATTTTAAAATGTTTAAACATCTAAAAAAATGCATAAACGAGGTATTTTTTTAATGATGGTCCCTCTTTCTTTACTTCATATTTCTGTAGCCAAGTGCTAAATTTTTTCACAGCATTAGAATATCACATAAATTGTAATTTTACACGTTTATAGTGTTTTGTTGACGGGTGCCTGGAGAACGTTCTTTAAAATAGCATTAAAGAAGAAACACGGAGCTAAAAAGTCAACGTCGGGTAGACCGCATCTTCATTAGTTATGAAGTACTGCCGCCAAGTGTTAAATGTCATTATAGCCTTACGCCGCACCTAGCCTGGACGCCTTGGATTTCACGTGATCCGATTTTTGAGTTCCTCTTTGCTATTGATAAGTTTGATACACGCGATCTTTCAAACAACTCTACAAAAAAAATTGCGGAGGTTAAAATCGGATAAATTACTCGGCCAATCAAAATGTACCTTTCTATTTTTAGATATAATGGAAATCAATTAAAAATTGTTCACAATACTATGGAATGTATCTTCATCTGGCTGAAACCAATAATTTTTGTTAAAAATTCTACATACATGGCTACATAAATTAAATTCTGAGTTTATTTTCTCGTACCCAATACATTTAAAATTTCTAAATAATAAAACAATAAAAAGTACAGACCAATAAAAAAACATTTTAAAATACGCTATAAAATTATTTATTCTAATCGTGTAATAAAAATGATTTGTTATTAATATAAAAAAAAAATGTTTTTGCCGTTCAACATCAAATAAAACCGCATTGGTTTCGAATCAGGGGAGCAAAGTTCAGATAAATTTCGATTCCGCGTTATAACACAGACACAAAAACAGTAAAACCTGCTTTACATTCGGAATTCGTCCGTTATTGCGAGGCAGGAGAAAGATTAATATTCTTTCCTCTTCTGTCGTCCGTCAGGGATACATTCGAATAAAATGAAATATTCCGCCGCCGTTCAGCAATTTGCGTTAAAAACGACAAAGACAAGGCGTGCAGCTACTTAGACGGAGACCAAGTGCTGGGGCTGCTTAAAACAATTTGTTCGCCCCATTATCGCAAATGCTGAAAATCTCAGGTGTAAGTAAGTAAAGCCATCAGCATACATTAAATTATGTACCCAATCATAAGTATAATTTATGTTCTTGTAGCTCAAGTAGGTGCTAAAAATTGAAATGCTAATGTGGAGGCGTGTTGATACCGGTTGCAAAAAGCATTAAATTGTCGTTATGCATTTGCTACTGCAGTCAACTTTAGATGGTCTTGAATTTTTGCAAAATCCAAGCTTGAATTTTCAAGATTACCTGCCACATCTAATTTTCCTGCAAGGCAAGAGCGAGTGGAGTCCGACAAATGAAGCAAAATGGAAAGGTTTATCCAAACATCAACAGAACAAATTTAATAATTTATGCAGGTGCAAATATTAACTCAGCATTAGTTTCAGCTTAAAACTCGTGGGCGTGTTGGAAATATTTTATAGCCGCTTACCCAAATCTTACCCCGCAATAAATCTATATAATTGTTCTAAGTTGAATGCGTTTATCCGGAGGAAGATAATTCCTTTTAGCGCACGGAAGGTTCTCCTGGCGCCCCCCATTGTCCAGATAACGAGCTGCATGATTGAAACAGTTCGTCCTTATAACTCGATTATTGTTACACGATACGATGATGCCGAGATGGACAGATTAAGCCATAATAATAACGGGGTCTTTCATCATACTCCGAGTCTGTTTCTGTTGGCGCTTTCATGTAGTTGCTGGATTTTGGAGGTAACTCATGCAACAAACTTAGTCTCACTTGGGTATTATATAATCAAATAATCCTAACAATAAATCACATTTCAGTGTTACAAAAGCAGTATAGCAATAATCCAAATATTCAATCATTTAAATTAAACTTGTTCTCAAAACGTTTTATAAAACAACAAATAAACTAAATAATTAAACAAAAAATCATTCAAAAAATGACGTAATTTTAAATGTTTATTGGAGAAATAAAAATATATTATTAAGGAAAAAAATAAAGAACTCTGACAAAACTTCGTTTCCTCTATCACAAGCACATCTATTTCAGAAGTCTGAAAATAAAATAAAAGAAACATATACTTTTAATAATATGCTGCTAATATGGTTGCATTTTCTCTTCAGCACATTTTCACAACTATGGTCAACTGTTTAATAACATTATATAACCTACGATCCATGATTATCCCAGTTCAAATATGCAGGGTGGTCCAATGAGTACACTAGATGATATTTTCATTTTAAATAGTTAACTTAACCCCCTGACCACAAATCCACTGATAAAAAAATTCCTCTACCAGCGCAGTAGTTTTTTCCTGCTTCGAAGGGTAAAATTACGAAATTTAAGATTTCGTGATTTTGACCGACCCAACGGGTACGCCAGATGAGATATTCACTTTAAATCGCTATCCCTAACCCACCAACAACAAATCTACCAATAAAATCAAAGAGAGAAGTTTGTAATTAACTATGCTCCCTCAAAAGTTAAATTTGTGCAATTTAGTTGAATTTCAAAAAGTTACTCTTCTTTCCGTAGATTTTATGTACAATGGGAAAATACATCATAGAACACAAAACCTTATCTGTTCTGGCGTACCATGTTAACCAGTCCCCGGCTGAAATGTCTCGTCAGGAAGTTTGATAACCACCACAATATGACTGTTAAAAGGTAAGGTAAATCTGTTAAGTACCATAATATTGTTTTCATCTCTAACAGGACGTAAGAAAAATTTTAGAAAACTGGAATTGTTCTGAGCAATATTGAGGAAATTAAGGCAAAGAAAAGGACAGTTAAAACCAGCGAGAACATCCAAAGAGTTGAAGAGTTCATAAATAAGAAGGAAAGAATGGTAGCGACCCGAAAAGCCTGCCAAGAGTTGGGCACTAGTAGATCATCGTTCCAAAGGATTGTGAAATAAGACTTTCGAATGAAGCCATATAAAATACAGATAAACCAGCTAATTAGCAAAAACATAGGCCAGAGAAAATTTCCATTTGCTAATTTAATGATCGGGTTAAAGAAAAAAATTAATAGACGCGAAAAAAATTTAGTTCACAGACGAAGCCCACTTTTACCTTGAGTGAACAAACAGAAATGAAGGATATGGGGAAAAGAATATCCACACTTTTCAACAGCAACATCCATAGATTCGAAGCGGCTGATCGTTTGGTGTACTATTTGCGCAGAGATGGTAGTAAGACCTATTGTTATAGACGAAAACATAACTAGTGATCGCTACTTTGAAATACTCAAGAAAGATTTTCCATACTTAATAGACTTGGAAAAGGTTAACCCTAGCTGATTCGTGCAGGACGATGCGTGACCACATCGCACTGAAAAAACCTTTCAATTTCTGGCGGAGTACTTTGGTGAAATGGTCATCGCATTGGATTCTGCGAAGTACAACGGACATGATTGAATGACCACCCTACTCACCGTATCTAAATCCCTGTGACTACTTGTGAGGATACCTAAAAGACAACGTGTACAGAAAACAAGTTTGATCACTAGCTAATCTCAAACAAATTGAATCAATAACACCAGAAATGCTATGACGAGTTTAAGGCATGTCATTGCCTAAGAAGGCACTTAAATGCAGTCTTTTTTGCATGTCATCTAGCGTAACCACAAAATTTTAAATTTCACAATTTTGACATTCGAAGAGGGAATGAAGTATCGTGCTACATGAGGAAATTTTTTACCGGTGAATTCGTGGTTAGGGGGTTAGAGACAACGATTTAAAATAAAAATCTCATCTAACGTACCCATTGAGCCACCCTATCCAAAAAACTTAAATATACCATACATATATGGTTTGAAACAGGCTAGTAACCTATATGAAAATAGAAGAAGAAAACTAATTGAGTGTTGTTTTCTGAATTTTGTAATTCTTCGATTTATCTTTTTAGTGGTTTATATTTTGTTCAACGAACTTAAAAAGTTCGTTACTGAATTCTATATGTCTGTGTGTCGGTCTGTCGATCCGTCACAAAATTTGAGATTTTTTAAAATTTGAAAATGGATTCTTATAGGAAATTTTACGCTGATTTCGAATTCGAAATTAAAAAATATCTATTTTGAATAATTTTCGAGATATTCGGTTTCGAATTTCGGGAAAATTTTCGACAATACGATTTTAAATGTGATGCTTGTAGGAAATTTTACGCTGAATTCGAGCGTAAAGTCGAAAAAATTCTATGCTGAATAATTTTCGAGTTATTCGATTTCGAATTTTCCCGAAATTCGAAATCGAAATCGAAAGGTTTGGGATTGCTTACAGAGCAATCTCTTCGCCGACGCCATGTTTTTATTTTATTTTCAAATTTAGACATCTTTATTCTTAAGAATCCACCAAGGTGCTCTAGTTTTAATATATAAGACAATTTTCTTACTGTACCTGTGATAAATGTGTCGCATAATTTAATTACAAAAAGGATGGAAAAATTAAGGGTAATTAGTTTCGTAAATTAATTACTACAACTAATATTAACAACAACCTTACGGAGCTGCTGTTTAATCGGAATTTTCGGATTAATTGCTAAACCTCTTAAGGACAAAGCTTCAAAATAGAATTAATGTTTGCGTCTTGGAATCCTATATCTTTTGTGAGCTACCACATTTTTCTAGACGCCTGAAACTTTGGTAGCCACTCGCCGACCGCACTGTAGAAGCCTGAAGCCGCAAAAGCGGCTGTTGAAGTTTCGCATTGTGTAGCTGCAAAAGAATGATTCGGCTACGCAAATCAGCCAGGTAACGCGAACGGCTGACAATTTCTACGACTTCCTAAGTCCTCACGTCACTGGTAATAGGATTACGAATTTGAACTCCCCTATTCGGTTGTTTATAGATTTCCCACTAGTCTACGTATTCACCATCGACCCGAGCACAGAAGCTTTCAAGCTGATGTTTGCGAACATAACATACATTCGTTCTACCAAATTCAATTTTGCAGCGCTGCTAAAGCGGGAGATTATTGGAAATACCACAGGGTGAGTTGGTTATTAGACATTCAGAAAAATGTATTTTTGAGTAGTTGATTGTTTCAGTACACATTGCTAATGTTTCCCTCCCGTCATTTAAAAAGAAAATATAAAAGGCGTTTTAGTACCCATCAGTAATCGTATAACACCCAAAACTAGCAACTAAATAAATATCAACCAATTATTGCTAATGTAAGTATTTGAATAGTGATGTTTCTTTATTCGAGACGTGCTAGTATTTTTATTTTAATATGAAATATGCATTAAAATTGCGTATGAAACAAAATAGTCATATGTCAAATATTGTTGCATTTTTAAGCAAATTACAATTTATCGTCTCATTTAACATCTTTCCCTTGGTTTGTTGGTGTAACATAAAATTGTTACAATATCCCAAATCCCCACAAAAGAAGCCATATAGTATCAGATCTTATCCACTAAATCCTATATTAGTGATCAGCAATTTAGAAGTAAAGCCAGAACAAAAGTATCAAGAATGCTACCAAGTGAATCTGGAACTCCACAGGGCTGTGTCCTCGAACCATTATTATACATAGTGTATACGCCTAACAGACCACTGCACCAAATATCACAATGGGCACATTTTCTGATGATTCCACAATATTAACCAGCAATACTAGTGTTCAACGGTTCATTCAGGCTTGCAAACATACCTATATATTCCACAAACATGAGAGAAAATGAAAAGTCAAAATAAATAAATAAAAATCTAAGCATGTAGTTTTACGTTAAGAAAAAATCGAAGTCCATTCTCCCATATAAACAACGTAGTGATACTACAAGAAACTTGTGAAATGTCTTGGAAAGCACGTATCTGCAAGAAAAGAAAACAAACGGATTTTAAAACAAAAGAACTCAATCGGTTCATTGGTAGGGAATCTCATTTAACAATAAAAAATTAGGACCTAATTTATAAAGCTGTTATGAAACCAACATAGAGCTACAACATAGAGCTTTGAGAATGTTCCAGCAACTCGAACATCGAAACCCAAAGATGCGATTCTAAAATATTAAGAACCGTTATTAACGCCCAATGATATGTTACTAAGGAAATACTACACATCGACCTAAGAATCCCGAAAGTAAAGGAAGTGATCCACGATAGAAGTGTAAATGACAGAAAATTTGAATCACTCCCATACCCATTAATTATATCGAATAAGAGAATTAAAATAACAGATTGGCCAACAGATTTGTAATAGTTTAAAAGATCCCTTCATTGGAAGAAATCTGGTCTATCTCCAGAGCGGACCCCAAGCCAGCTCATTAGCTTGTAGAATACCTATGTACTCTGCTAAATAATTTAACACTTTTTTATTGTATTGGTAACCAATTCTAGTCGATATTTAGTGAAATAAAATTGCAATAGCAACAATTCAGTAATTTCTTGTACGGTATAACAACTTACCTCTTCCAATTTTATATTGTGCAATTAAAATCACAATATTCTTTCAACATAGGGAACAAGTGGTAGTACTAGGTGATAAGTCCACACTACATATAATGGGTGATTATATCCCATCTAAACTGTTGCAGGAGAGCGACGGCCCTACGGGGGACGTAGGGGCGAAAGCATACGCCCTTGCTCAGCATTCCTTTTCTTCGTTTCTGAATCGCCCGTCTTATTTTTTTTAGTGTTTCACAATACCTGTCAGCAGTTATCGTGGTCGCATAAACCATGAATTAGATCAACAACTCCCTTTCGATCCTAAAATACATGCCGCCACTCACGTGATTTCTGTTTGGGCTTATATATGAAGTGGAACATCCAGGTTTTGTCACCCGTGACAATCGAATCTAAAAAATTGTCCTTTTCGTCTGCACACCGTCGAGAAATTTGTAGGAAGACTCAACACGTTGCCGTTGGTCTTCTGTAAATAATCGCGAGATCCATCTTGCGCACACCTTCCGATATTTCATCTTTTCAGTCAGAGTCCTATGAATGGTGCTTAGAGAAACCTCAGGAACCAAAATGCAGCGATCATCGAAAGTTATCCTCCAATCTTTAAGCATGATTTGTTCAACCTTCACGATTGTCTCGTAGGAAATTGACGGTCTTCCGCTTTTTTCTTGGTCGTGAATTTTCATGCGATCACTGGTAAATTCCCTACACACTACTTCTGTCAATTGAGAATGAATTTCGATTGGTTTAACACCTTTTGTATACAAAAACCGAATAACTGCGCGAACTTCGCACCTGGCGGTAGCGGCCGCCGACCCAAAATTAAGCATCCTCGCAGGCCAAACGATGGTTTGCTTGAGAGGGGAAGCAGCAAACACGACAATGTGGTCAACAACCGCGCGAAAGTTTCCCTGCGGCCCCAGAGCTTTGGAAACCTTATTTTTGGGATTATCCTCGTATATACAATAAGCGAGAACTAACAATAGCAAGATAGACGAATATAGAAGAAAATACTAATTCAAGCTATTCAATTATGTCACTTCAATATGCAGCAAACAAAATTTACAAGATTATAACAAAACTAATTTTTTAATGAAAGTGGCATTACAAAGGCTTTGTGTATATTAAATTATTAAACGTACCGTGCCTTACATGGAACGTTGATAAAAACAACATTATTAAATTTTATTTGACGCTGAACCCACACTCAACAAATCTGCTGGTGGGCGGAAAATCCGCCAGACGTCCCGTGCCGCACGACAATAAATTTTCAAAGCAGCTCAAATACTTTTAGCAAAGACGTGTTCGTTTACAAAACGACGACTAGAGGAATCAAATACGAAATAAGTTGCTGAAAGTGAGATAAGCATAAGCAACTAGACGCCTACAACGTATTTTAGTCCGGTTATTTCCCCTAAACAGTTGCTTTGATGAAATCAATTCATCACGCAATGAGTGAAACGGACCGCTTTTCGAATGAAACGACCCCCAAAATAATGCAAGCGAGCATAGAAAATCCATTCAGGTCAGCTAAACCAAGAGCTCCGCAGAAAGCTTCATTTGTTTGGCTTCCATGCTAAGCCCTCCAAATTTATTTCACCATTCCGTAGTACGTGACGCTCGCTCGAAAATAAGATCGGAGTACAAATTTTGAGCTACTTTTATCATCACGATTTACAACGCGCTCCCCCTGAGCTAGTCATAAGACAACGTATTCTAATTGTATCAAATTGAATAAATAAAACAATCATAGAGAATGTAAAAAATAAAACTGCAAACACTAGTTTTACATTTTATCATAACAATCCAAGCATAAAAATGAAATATTGTGGCTTAGAGAATTTCCTCTTCAGAAATGCCATACCACTTTGCAATAAATTAATTCCCTCACCTCTTACATTTTTTAGTTCAATCTGAAGAACGCGTGCTTTTAAATAACACAGCGTGCATTTATCTCGACTTCATTGTACATGCTTCCTTTTTCCAAGATTCCTTGCGCAGCGTGTTTTTTAAGACGATAATGTTTCTGCCACATTTACTTTCATGTGTATTAATTTACATTTTAATAAATTAATAAAAGCGGCCATTTTGAATTTGTACAATAAAGAATATGTACTGGCATAGAAAATATAGTAAAATATCGCTTATCCGGATAACTAATTATCCGAATTACATTTGTGAGCGTTTATCATGTGACATTGTATAGAAATGATAATTTTTTATTCAATATGAATCAGTAATCAGAGTACATTGTAATCTATAAGTTAATATGGTAACTTAAAATATATTAGTTGCAGGTCTTACATTATGGCTTGATGAAATCCCCCTCAGCAAAGAGAAGTCCAAAAAACAAATTACAGGTCTGCTGACCATTTCCGTTTCAGTTTCCTTTTTAGGTATTTTTCGAACAGATTGTAACAAAAGATTTGTATGGGTTTCAAGCTTCTTGTAGTGATGAATGCTTCTTTCATGGATGACATCCCTTACAGCGGGGATTTTTAAGTCATTGTGGATCCGCCCATTTGTGACATACCAGGGGAAATTAGTAATGACTCGTAATATTTTTGATTAACATCTCTGGATGATTAAAGTACATATGAGACTTCCGACCTAATAACTAATCTGGTTTATATATGGGCAAATATTTGACAGAGACTACCTGATGAATTTCTGTATAGTTTATATAAATCCGTGGGCATCATTCCTTACGTAGTCTAAAAGTCACATGAAACGACTTTTGTTTATTAATTTAATGCTACATTTCTAAACCCATACTTGCAGCGTGTTCAGATATTGTTGAAGGAGTGTTAAGGTCTAGTTGGTATGTGTGTGTGTGTGTGAGGTAAGGATCACCGTATCTGTGAATATTCCCAGTACGATACTATTGATCACTAAAAGATCAGAAGTGAAAAACAAATATAACATCGGTCCTACGACACTGCCTTAAGGGGCTCCTAAACTAATGGGATATACAAATGAGATATCATGATTTACTCTCTACGGAATTTGTGATTGCTCAAGCACGCTTTGAGTAATTTAAAGAATGTTGATAAATCGATTTTTATTTTTTACAGTAACCCAAGATGAATGACGTTGTCAAAGACCTGGCTTACATTTAAGAACATTGCTAGGCAATAATATTCTCCATTTTCCAAGGCTCTGTTAATAAAATATATAATACAGTGGCGCAGTTGAGTTTTAGAATGACACCTCCGAAAGCAAAACTAATAATGTAGAATCCAGTCATTAGATGTGAAGTCCGGGTTAATTCTTTTAGGCAATATTTTTTTTAAACGCTTAGAAAATGTTGAAAGCAGACTAAATGCCCGGTAAGATGTGAAGTTCTCAGGATCTTTTCAAAGTTTTGTAAGTTAAAATTATTTCTGCTATTTTTAGTCTGTCTGGCCAATACTGCATTCGCAATATTACATTGAATAAGTATGTAAGCAGCACTATACCTTTTCTGGGTAAGTCTTTCAACATCCTTATAGTAATTTAGGCATTGTATCTCTTTCTCCAAGTCCTTCAAAGTAGCTGGTTCAGTTTTTGGTATTGCCGCTTATAGATAGTTAGGAATTTCTTCGTATTAGTGTGAGGACGAAAGCCTCATCAAAACAATTTGCAAAGATTTCAGCCTTTTTTGATCGCTCTTAGCCTATTGTCCCCGAGTTGTTGTTTCCTCATATATTGGGCTTGTCGCCATTGTTGGTTTGAGGAAGAATTTAATATGTTTGAAAATAGAGTTATCGTGGCGACTCAAACCTGTAATATAGCTCTTGAGCGATTCTTTATTCCAGGATTTAATTTTGCTTTTAGTTTGTTACTTAAGCGATTAGATGTAGTTTTGTCAGACGGACCATAATTTCTTTGCCATTTTGCTCTCGCTCTTCTCTTTTCCGCTACTAGTTTCTTAATTTCTAATGTAAAGTTTTATAACGTCTTTCTTATGAGCTATTTTTGCAACGGCTTAATATGTTGCCTCTTGTAACAATTGTATTATATTATTTGTAGTTACCTCAATTTTGTTTGGATTTTCTAGACTTAGTTGTAAATTAACTAGAGATTTTTCACCCGTCTTCCCTCAAATTTTTGCAAGGTGGGAATGTATAAACTTTTAATCTAATTGGGTTGTTCCCTAGATCGGGAACTCGGAACAATTAAACTTAATCGAAGCTCCGCACGACGGAAGCAAACCAAATGGCCGTGACAAATGCCCTTTTTCGGTTCGGCATGGCCCCGACCATTTGGCAAGAAGCGAGAGCGGACCCGTCGTGCGTGCACAAACGCACGGATCTCCTCACGTAAATTAAGCGCACGCCACATTTCATATCAGCCGTCTTTGTTTACTTTCCGATCAAAAAGTATTGACTGTCTTTGTTTACAACGCACAGACCTTCCCGTGTAAATCAAGAGCCTACGGTACGCCGCATTTCTTTGTTTACTTTTTGTTCAAATGTATAGATAGATGCCTTCATTTAGCTTCTTATAATACAATCAGATCTTGAGTTATGGAGCTTAGGAATAGACGATATAATGATAGGACACGTAGTAATTGATGCTATCACTAGGGTATGATCAGAGGACAGGTCATAAGTACAAATAATAAAAAGTCTAAAAGATCCGACGTTTTGTTTATGTCTAATGGCCAATATATGGGAGTATCTGTTGACAAGAAGATATACTTCCTCTCTTGTAATAAACCTGATGATTCTTTACATTTAGTAATACATATGCGAGAACCCCAAACAGTGTTTTTAATATTATAATCTCTTAGCATAAATTCTGAGAAAGAATGATTCAAAATGATCTTTCATGCTTTGGCATCCCACAGTGTTTGATTAAATGATTTATTATTACCGCTGTACCCTAGTGCGCAGTTACATCTGGGTGATTCGTAGGTATTATATAATGGTATTTTCAAACATGTTTTATCAGTGGGTTTCACTGACTAACATAATATCTATTTTGTTGTGTTAAAAAAATAATTTAATTTCATCCTTGTGCTGACTGAAAATCATGGACGTTTCAGAGAGCTATTCTTAGGGAAGTTGTATAGGGTTGTGTGAGTATAAAGAAAACTGTGTGGATAGATAACCCATATGAAAATAAATTTACTTTTCCTCTTTTTTATTTTAATTGTTGATATATTACAAGGGTACTGTGAGAACACTTAAATCAATCAAGTCAACTATATAAATAAAGAAATATTTTCCAAAGGAAAAAGTTATCGGCCTATTTATGAGACGTGGTCTTATACAGTATAATAAATAAGAAGTTGCAAGAGAAGAAATGTCTGAGAAGCTCACCTCTACTTTGAGATTTGTGAAAAAGAGGACTCCCTATTCGAACATAACTTCAGTGCAATCACAAAAAGTGTCACCAGACATTAACTAAAATAGTCAGGCAAAAGGTTACTCATAGATAGAAAGAATAAAAAAATAAAGAAAATATTTACGCATTGATCAAATTACCGTTAACCGACCACTTGAAACTTATGTTGAAAAATCGATCGAATAGAGAATGTAAATGGATAGTTTGTAAGTGACGTAACAAAAAATTACAAAAAAAATGGAAAGAAGTGAAGAATAGAGAAATTGTAGAATTCGCATGTTCTTATCTCGATAAATAAATAAACTTCCATAACTATATTGTGCCTTAGGAAAACAAGAAACTATAATGGGTTTTGTAGTTATGTGTTACAGTAATCACCTGAGAGTAGCTATCAAAAAACATTAGGAAAAGGAATCGGGTAATCTCGTTCTGGTGACGAGCCGTATTGAACAGGACAACTTGATAAACATGGAGATGAATGTGGAGAGAAAAAAGAACGAATATTTTCAAGTTCTACAAATTTTTTAATAAAAATATTATTTTTAAATTCTCAAGTTACATCATACTTCATACTATCACGTCAATTATAAGTAGTACATTTATTAATGAATTAAGAAGAGAGAATCAGAACTCTCCTTTTGTAATTGAATAGGAGTAATAAATTAATAATTATGCAGGTAGACGCCTACAGTTTTCTTATTAAGCATTATGGCATAATAAATTAATCCGTTTTGATCGAACATTGTACTGTTAGAAAGAGGGAATTCACGCGGTTGTTGATAGATAGCACCAGCGCGCTTCGTTCACCTTCCACTTCAGTGTTTGTCAAGATGGCGACTGGACAATAGAAATCTTTTGGGTTCTACGCTTCGTGAAGTATAAGCCTGCGATAACTGTTCAGCGTAATTTTCGGCGACAATGTCGTGTTGAACCTTCTACCGCTCAGAGCATTATACGGTGGTACAGACAATTTCAAGACACGGGTTGTTTGTGTAAAGGGAAATCCAGTGGTCGTCACTATGTGCGATTTTTTCTTGTGAGGGTTTATAAAGAACTCCTCTTCCAACTACAATTGTCGATCTGCGGAACTGCATAACAGCAGCCGTGGCACCAATGGATCAAGTAAATACATCTAAATCTCAACATGTTACTTTTACTCTAAGAAGAGATAACTAGCTCCTAGTTGTCTTAAACTGCCAACAACTACATCACTAAATCACCCAAGTACCTGGAATTACGTTGATAGAAGATTGACTTGGAAAACACAACTAGCGCAAACAACTTGGGCTAATTTCGTAAATTATACTGGTTAATAGAAAGAAAATCCAAAATATCTTTGGGGAAACAAACTAATAATCTGTAAGGTAGCCTTAAAGCCTATCTGGACTTATGGAATTCCCTTGTGGGGAACATGGAAATTCTCAAAGGTGTTTCAAACAATTGTCAACGGATCGCGGTATGTCCCCAATAAAGTGATACTAAACGATATGTGTGTACCTACTCTGAAATGTAAAAATCCAAAAAACTTATAAAAGCTTGATGCTCACCCTAATAATCCTTTGCATAACCTAATGAACGATTACGATGAACAAACAGATTACAGAAATTGAAACCTTATAAAATGTAAATAACATAGAGCCGTAATAACTCACTCATTGAACTATTCGCTGAAACCCTACTCAATACGACTAAATGTAATATTGCGTTACTAAATCTTACAAAATACTTACTGGCCAATTAAATAGGGCAGATTGTATAATAAATGGAGAAATAAAAAACAACTTCTAGAAAAATAAACTCATTTTACAGAGGCACAAGATGCTAAATACAACTACTACCACCAAATTTTATATTTCACCGTGCCTTATCTGCACTAAACAGCGAAAAGGAACCCCGCGCTAATCCGCGACGGCAGGCGCTCTGCGCCCCGAAACTCGTTACGCCCAAAAAGGACCGCCAAAACGTCGCCAGAATTTTAAGTTCCAACTTGCCTAACAGAATTCCACTCATTAATTTATGGTTTAGGTACGAATTGCCAGGCTGTGACGCGGAGCCCTTTGATTTAGCCGCCCAAGTTCGGGCGCAACTTGTTCGGGCCTTTAAATTCTGTCGGTAAAACAAACATTAAGCAAGAGTTAGTTCTGCATCGGGCTCGAGCGCTATTTACGTTTACTTATTAAAGACCGAAGGGTAATTCGATAACGATTAGCCGAAACAGCGAGTGGCGCTGAAATGAAAGTTTGCGAAGGATCTGTTTGGCACTACTGCGATAGGGGGGATTGGTTATCGCTTAGATGTTTAAGAATTTATAATTTAATGTTTACCCATTGGCATCAGTCCTTAAAGGCCTACCCAGCTTCCTACAGCTCTTGCCCGGAGGTGAATCTATATCGCTTTAACAAAATCAAACAAATTCTGATTTCGAAATCTGCAATTTCATCGGTCTTTTATTTCAAATTAATTAATAAGATAATAAGATATTTTTTTAATTCTACACCATACCATATATGACAAAAAAAAGACTTTTAACAGCAGCATTTTAAACAACAGCTTCTTCATGATTACGAAAAAATGTTTCTAGTTAAAAAAAAACAAGTATGCACGCATATACCACTTCAAAGTTATCAGATAAGGTCAAATATCTTGTACTCAAAAACTCACCTGGAATCAACATCGCCAAAAAGTCAATAATGCAGGGGCGACACTAGTGGAAAAACATGTAATTTAAAACCGAAGATGACGCATTGGAATATACACCACAGTGATTAGACCTATGATAATATATGCAGTTTCGGTATGGTGAACGTAGAGGACACGGGAACTGTTATGGATTAAAATAAATGTATAAACGAAATAAGCAACAGGAACAAACTCAGAAAAATTCTCTAATAAACAAACGGATCAAAGACAGAGTCTGAAACAGGAGCATGCATGTATGTGAAAAGGAAAACTTGTTAAGTTTTTTGCTAGAAAAATACCACGGATCTTTACTATACTTCACTGCGTCAAAGAAAATAATTTGAGGGCTTATCGAAATAGGGGAATTAATATATTCACGGCAGTCCAGGCGTCCTGAAGGCATTGAAGAACCCGAAGGTAGCATTCGGGCTAGCATGGGAATAACACAAAGAACTCAGAGGTCTGGAAAACCACAACAAGTTAACTCTGTTGTGGGTATCAAGGCACTGTAAAAGTGCAGACAACAGGAAAACTGAGGTAACACAAGAAGGGTCATCATCTCGTACACAAGCCCGAAACCGGCTTTAGGAGTAAAGGAGCAATACGAAGCTGGATGAGAGAATGGATCAAAAAGCAACATAAAAATACTGGAAAATATAATAAAAAGACCATCTTCTAAAAAAACTAAAGAACTGTTAGTATAAAGCAGAAATGAGTTACGAGGTATTAGTTTCCTCAAAGGAAAGGTTTTCTTAGAAGATACCTTAATAAAATAGGGTTATACAATGGAAATCTGAGCTACAGGCAATACGAGATGGAACCAGAGGAAGCCATCCACATTTTGTGCGAATATAAGGCTTTAGTTCACAAATGGCAAGCTATTTATGCGAAGCTGGTAATGGATTCCACTATTCAACAAGAGTCTTGTGCAGACTAGTATAAAAACGAGAATACTGGAAAGCTGATATTCCAGTATCGGATCTTTAAGCCTTAAAGTATATATTTCCTGACAATGATTTACTTTCAAAATGTTGTGCATTGTTTTAATCTACTATCCAAGTATATTTTTGAGGCACATAATGAACCTATCGTAGCTTGAATCAAACTCGAAAAACCTATAAATCACATTAAAGTATGATTAAACAAACGGTCAAAGGTCAAAGTAAACGAAACGAAATCAACACATATAACCTTCAGCCTACAAAAAGAGTAGTGTCCCTCAATAAGCATGTAACGAATTGCCATACTCCAAAGTGAGGTCATTACGTATCTAGTATTGTACCTTGCTAGCAAACTTAGCTGGAAACAACATACAACGTTCAAACATAAAAAAGAAGAGTTCAATTTCATCCTATGAAGTTCAACTTATAAACAGAAAATAAATTGATGATCTAGATACTAGTAATCTAGATTCACGGGATAAACTTTAGAGTTGCGCTAGTAAGTTCAATATAGCTATCATCCAACGAGCTCAATCCAAAACCCTCAAAAGTAATACAGACGCACCATGATATGTCTCTATTCAGACAAATCTCAAGATTTTTTACGTGAATGACGTCATCCAAGTACACAGGACTAAATACTATATCAGACTTAAAAATCATCTCAATCTACTTCTGCCGCCACTACTACAACCAACGGACAATAGAAAATTGAAAAGACAATGCTCTGTTGACCTACGAATTTGAGGTGACATTGTTGGATGCTTACCGCTTCCTATCAAGTATTGTACAAGTTATAAAATTATCTCATAATTGTATACATTACGATTGCTAATACAATTTTAAAAAAATGTTCCCATTAATTGCAGTCATGTTTAGAGTCTACATGCAAATACACAGAATAAAGTAAAAGTAAGAATAACTGATGACGGATCATCAATTAGTTCAGGGAAGAACATGCCACCAATCATTTCCCCGCACAATGGAAATTGGCTCAAGGAAAGCCACTGGATGAGGCATCCTCCTACTATCCTATTAGTTTATTGCCAAACAGTTTCTAAACTATTTGAGAAGCTCCTGTTAAAAACAATGAATCATTTTCTTGAAGAGCACGAATTGACATCGGATCATCAACCTGGGCTCAGGGAAGAACATGTCACCATCAAACTAGTTCACAGGATAGCAAACGAGATCAAGCAGGCATTCGAAAACAAGAAATATTGTTCCGCTTTGGATTGCAGTTTAAATTAAAAAACCGCACAATTACTATCATCTCATAAAATCGTATATAACCAACAGACATTTTCAGGTAAAACTCCAACAGGAACTCGCGAAGTTACACCCTATCAACTCGGGAGTGCCGCAAGGGAGCATTTTGGGGCCCATCCTGTACTTACTGTATACGGAAGACATACCTACTTTAGAAAATATGGTGACATGTACATTTGCAGACGAAGCTGCTATACTTATCTTCTACGAAACCCCAGAGATTGCCTCAAGAAATTTTCAAACCCCTGAATGGAGTTCAAGGCTGGATGCGGACTGGCATATCAAAACAAATTAATCCAAATCAACCCATGCCACACGTGTCCACCAGTGCTACTAAATGATATTCCTCTTTCACAAGCAGATGACGTGAGATATGCAGCCTAATGTTAATTTGGAGATAACTTTCAGCAAGCGTAACCAGCTGGACTGGAAAGTCTCTAAACTTTACTGGTTACTAGGACGGAAATCCAAATTAACACTAACTGACAAAGTTTTATTTTATAAAATCATATTAAAACTTATTTCAACATACGGGATGCAACTATGGGGTACCGCAAGAAATTCTAATTTGGATATCCTTTAAAGGTTCCAATCGAAAACACTGCGAACAATAGCGGACGTCCCATGGTATCTGACAAATGAAGTACTCCATGGTGATCAACGAGTGACAACTGTTAAAAATGAAGTGTCATGCGTGAGTACAAGGTATCTAAGTCGACTCAAAACCCATACCGACACCCTGGACAATAGGCTAAATAAGATATAGACCAAAAAAGCTATTCTAGTTTCCAATTGTTATTATTATAATTATTTATTTAGTTACACATTACAATTATACATTAAGTTTTTTTTATAAAAAAACTCTTCGTCGAAGAAGTATTCTACACGCCAGACTAATAGTAACCAATAAATTTTACTTATTGCTCAACTGAGTAGATTGTAAAATAAAGTCAAAAATATGTTAAAAAAATAAAAACAACTTCATAAGATAACTCTTCTTAGTCTGTCACTATATAAACACAGAGGGAGCAAATAGCATACCGACAAACCATATTTTGTACACTCCTTGATTACTGAAAATAGGTTTAAGTTAACGAAACAGTACAATTGTAACACAATGTTGTAATTTAGGAGTATAATAATTTATTTAATTGCAAGCAACTAACAAACAAAACTTTCACTGAATGCAATTTTGTTTCTTAATTAAAATGTTACACAAAACACAAAAGCCAAAAAATGCACTAACCGATAACTGTTACATCAAAAAATTGCTTTTTGATTAAACTGCTTAGAAATTGATATTTTTAATCGCTTAATCCAACTGTCTATGTAAAACAATAGTTTAAAATAACTAAAATATTTGTATTTTCCTTGTGGCCACTGCCGTTACATCAACGCAAAGCAATAGCGGATTAAGCTGCACATAAATTAAGTCGATGTGCCGTAATATTAAACTAATAGATTACTTAGCGTGTAATTGGAATCTAATAATTACCGCAAAATATATTCAATTTCTTGGGTTAATAATCCTGTCTGAGAACAAGCGCCCGGCTGCAGCAGTTTATTACCAGAGAATAGATGCTCGAGCATGCAGCAATGACGCTTGAAGCAAGAGGATACGCATAACTTATTGCATTACAAGTTTGTTGGCACATACTTCGTGACCTGGAACGAACTAGTTGTGCTAATACAATTAATGCTCAACAGCTTTTAATTAGTCGTATACTAGCCAACTGTGCGATGATTGCAGTGTAAATTATTATTTCTGTTTATTTCAGATGTTACCTGTTGCCAAATGATGAAGAAACAAAACCGACGTCCAAATAAAAAAACATGGGAGTTGAAGCAGTCGCACACTGATACAACAGAGGCGGTAGATTCCGATGAAGAAGCGAGCTTTTCCAACTGGTTGCGGACCGCAGAAGGGACCGAGTTACTGAAGCTGTTCGTGATATTAAATTCCCTAATTGTATTCCTCACCATGAGCTGGCCCCAAATTAAAGAAGCATTAAACGAAGCGTATTATCTTTACCATGACTACTTTGGGAGAAAGCACTGAAAACTACTCAAGATGTTTTCGCTTGTGCTACGCGCATTTATATTTATTTTCTTCATGTTTTGTTACACACTGGCGGTGTGGAACTTAATTGAAGAGCAATTTAATAAGGCGTTTCGCGAATACTTGGCCGCCGAGTTAGAAAAGAACTCGGATAAACCAGAAGCTACCGGAAATAGCGGGCCCTTCAAACTACAAGATGTTTGCAAAATGGAATCCAAACTGCTTACGAAAGACAAGTTTCTTTTAACCACTAACGATGTGTGCTTGATCCTAGAAAATACTAGCGGGGAAGATGAGGATGAGGGCAGCAAGAGCAACTAGATCGAAATTGCCTAGAGTGGAGCTCGCTCTCTTTTATCGATTGTCATCCTCCAACTATCAATTATTCATTGCTACGTAGAGAATTGAAAAAATCAAAATAAAAAGACCATCAATCTCCTCATTGCACTTTCTTAAAATCCTTGATATATCTCGAGAGCTTTAGGTGCCGCCGCACGAATAAACTAACGCCTAGAAGCGTTGAAATGACTAATCGACCTAACGAATTACAAATGTTAATGAAATTACGCTGATTAACGACGAAAGGCATATTAGGATTAATTTCTAATCAACAAGAATGAATAACATGAAGGTGGGCTCCACAGTTGTTAAAATCATGGGTGTAATTACTATTAGTGCGCTTTAATTATTACAGCTTTATATAATCCACATCTATAAGTATCATGTACAAAACCCTCCAGTAGTATATTTTAAGGGAATTGTACATTTTCATATTTTTATTAATGTAGACATATATGTATGTACAAATATATAAATAAATAACTTAAAAGTTATGTTGTACTTTAATTTGTGTATGTTTTCAGTAACTGACATGTGCGTAGAAACCAAAAGTAGCTTGCCATGTATATTTTACGATCTATATGTTTTTAATGTTTATAAAAATTATATAAAATTTCTATTCTAAGAAGTTGTATTGGACCGAAGACAGAGGGGAAGATCACCGCCCAAAAAGTACCCTTTAATCCTACAAGCAAGTACAAACCTGTATTTTAAATAAGAAACGAACACACAACGACAAGAGTGGATAATATCGTAACCAAGTTAAAACGAGCTATTTTATAGAATTTATTACAAGGTCCTAACACAAAAGTGGCCTCTAAGGATAGAGAGATGCTCCTACGGTTTAAAATTCAGCATCTGTTATACATTTGAACAGAAAGTAAACAAAGACAGCTGATATGAAATGTAGCGTGGCTGAGCTCTGAGCGTACGTTTGGTTGTCTACCTTCAGGATCATTTTGCACATTTTACTTTCGTAATGTCACTGTTATCATTTGTAAATAAATTGTTGTGTAAATTCTAAGGAAAGCAGGTGAAAAATTGTCAGTCTGGGACGGCAAAAATACCTTTTTGCGAACAATCCCTCGTATAAAATGAGCCAGTGCGGGTTTGCTAGCCAGAGATCGTAAACACTGGGAAAATACCCGACACAGACGAAAACCAGCAACGCGTCCATTGTCTAACTCAGAGTCCGCGGGTGCACATTCTCGGAAGAAACTAAATTTAATCATGATAGAAGGTATGAAATGCATACACCAAGACCTTTGGCTAACGTGATGTATTAAGCCAAATACCACAAAATCTAACATAACGATACGCAGAAAGAAGAAACCCTTAGTAACCAATAATCTGCAAGCTCCCACCAAAGACAACGGGCGGATAGTAAAAAGATAATAGGTGCTAAGAATCTCTGGATTCAACCAACTGAAGTAAAAAGAAAACAGAGTTATATGTAGACATATATAAACATATATAAACAATAATTAAGAATGACTTGTAAAGAGAATTAGAAGAGCTGAATGGTATTGAATGGAATATTACTAGAATAATTGAAATAAAACGGAAGGGCGAACAATTTAAAACTAAGATAAATAAGTAAAGAAAGTGTACAAAGAAATGTATGAGTGCATTATGGTAAAACGCACAAAATATTTACCAATCAAAAGGAGATTTCGATGTGAGGATAGAATAAAAACAAAAAGAAGAACGCATTGGTGAACATAGAAAGAAATCACAGATGGGATACGTTCACGTTTCCTAAAAAAAATAGTAAATGTATGCTATAATACTTCATTTTAAAAAAGCGTCGATAAGTTCCAATAGAAGAAAAAAGAGGCAGTACAACTTTATTATAACGCCACACAAACACACACACACACACACACACACACACACACACACACACACACACACACACACACACACACACACACACACACACACACACACACATATATATATACACGAAGTAGCAGGAAATAAAGCAACTCATAATTACAAACAAAAATCCATCTGCAAAACGAAATAAATAATAAGACCAATTAGAGACGTTTAAGGTAACATGGAACAGAACAGACAGGGATATCAACATTTCGGATAATGTAAAGAGACCAATTGAAGGAAAAGAAAACTTACTAAAAACACAGAAGAAAATCTAAAAGCTCTTGGACAGTGTAATAAAACAATGAGAAGGAAAATTTATAAAGTTATAAAAGTGGCATAAAATGAAAACAGAAGAAGCAATTGAAAATAGAGGCAGAACAAAACAGTGACAAAAGAAAGAAAGAGATTATGAGATACAATTGCAGTATCATTAAAAGATGCAAACAGCGTCATGATTATAAACCAAAATAAGATCCTCGAAAGAGTAAAAAATTCTACAGAAAACGCTACAAAGCCAAAAAGTAACAAAAGTAAATTCAAAAAATACTCCTAAAATTGAAATATATGACACAGAGAAAGCACTGAAACAAACAAAAGAAAGAAAGCTCCAAGACAAGATCAAGTACTAGCAAAAATTATGAAAAGCCCAGAACAGCAACTATAACAATTGGAAGAAGAAAAAATAACATGAGATTGAGACAACGCAGCCACAATATTATTTTTAAAGAAGGCGACAAAACCAAATTAGAAAATTACATATCGATCAGTCCGTTATAACAAATATATAAACTGTCCATAAAGATTATAATGACTAGATTGACCAACAGAATGGATGCTTATCAGTCACCAAATCAGGCGAGTTTTCGTACTGGTTACAATACTCAAAATCACTTGCAAATAGTACGTAGTTTACGTAATTAAAAACTTTTTACGAAATACGTGTCGACTCATTTAAGATGGAGTATACTCTCATATTATCGAACTTAAAATTTACTCAATTTAAATGTTCGAACAACAGACAGACCTGCTATTATATATAGTACTGAGTACAGATGTAGATAATAAAACATTCGATTCGGTAGAACAATTGGACTATAACAAAATTTCTACAAGATAGTAGAGTTAAACCCAGATACAGTGAGTTGATAAAACATAACTATGAAAACGCCACATAGGTATGATATAAAATTATCAGCCAATATAAAAACAATAAAAATAAAACATGGAGTAAGATAAGGCGACATAATTTCTCCTAAATTATTTGCATTATTTCTACTAGGCGGGTTTAACAACTGGAGCGTGGGAAGTACAGGCATTAAACATTGAGAGAGATAGATTAAACCATTTATAATTTGGAGATAACATCCTATATGATTTACAAGAAACGTTAACAGATGTATATGGAAAGCAAAAGAAATCGATTTAAATGTAAACAAGGGAAAGATCAAAATAATGATAAATCACTTAGTAGAACAAGAAACCAATATACTGTTGGAGAACAAAACTATAAAAATAATTGACAGTTATATTTACCTTGGATAACTTATTACGTTATAAATCGGACAGTCAAGCACAAAACCTAGAAGGGTAAAACTGGACTGGACTACATTTAGAAAATAAGGAAACATTCTACAAAGCAAAATTGATCAAAAACTATAAAGAAAGTTATTCAACCAAAATACACTTTCTCTACTAACCTATCCAGTATAAACATGGACGTTAAGGGCAAAGAACATATAAACATTGAGAACAGCACAAATATCAATAAAGTGTAAAATGTTGAAAATAACCCTAACAATAAAATAACAACATGTGGATAAATCAAAAGACAAAATAGTAAAAGATGTATTTAAGAAGCGCTTAAACTAAAATGGTCGTGATACTAGATACTAGCTGGACGAAGTAAATAGTGTAATGAAGACCGAGAATAGGAAAAAACAGAGAAAAGCCCCCACTCAGCTGCATAGAGGACATCAGAAGAATAGTTAATTATAATTGGTTGTAGAAAGCGCAAATATATAACGCAAATTATAACAATGCTCGTCACCAAATATTACGGAACGATTTAGAGAAACGGGATTTCGCAAAACTAGGCCCTTACATACTGACAGAGCAACAGAAAGACACCAAATGAACAAGCGCTGCTGAACTGCTGGAAAGGGCCAGAATTAATCCTATATTTTTTAAAATATTATTCCTCAAGATGTCAGTTGATGCTATTAGTATGGTCCTCAAAGGAAACGCCAAAATGCCAAATGGTTCACCAGCCTCCAAAAAAGTGAAAACAAAGAATTACTTTTACAAGACCTAGGACCGACCGTCAGGTAGTAAGTTGCATAAATAAGTTTTTACGCGCCCAGTCCTGGAAGTTTTCTGGGAGGGATATTGAGGGGGTAGGGAGAGAGAAAAAGAGAGAATTATGAACAGGGGGGGCTTTGAGATTTTAGGGCATGAAATGAAAAAATTTAATAAATTTTTTTAGAAATTGTGATACGAAAGATTCTGCAATAGGTTTTTCCTCGACATAAAATAGAAAACAAAAAGGGCCATAAAAGTTATAATTCATAAGCCATTAGCCATAATCATTTCTCTCTTACGATAACCCATCTAAACCATTTGAAGCTCCCGCAGATATATTAAGTGTTCTAAGCTCACTGGCTCTTCCTTTGACTTCAATGTATTGGAGTGGTACAAAAGTTTTTTCGTTTTTTAATATCAATTTTTTTCATATTCTTAAAGAGGCACAAAATTAAAAATCAAAATGTATACCTTTGTATAGCAATCATCTAGCTATGAGTCAAGTTGGTGCCATTTTTCCAGTTCGGAATCAAAGAACCAATATAAAAAGAGTTTCTTATGTTTCCTATGAGTTGACGAAGTCGATATCCGGCCAATAAGTGAGCCACAAATTAAAACAGATAGTGATTCGATGGTGCCAAATCAGGACTCTAGGAAAGGTGCGGTAAGTTTAATTTAATCGAGTTTCCCTAATTTCTGCTGAGTTCTTTCGGCCTTATGAGGTCTGGCATTATCCATCTGCACCAGCGCAAGTCTTCGACTGACCATACTAAAGTATAATTATTCCAAAATAATATAAATAATCTCGAAAAACCACGACTACAATTTCAACATGATGATTTATCAAATAGTTGAATATATATATATTTCTCATTCAAAGTTCGCCTAGCCCCCATACACCAGCTACATTTTGATTTATAGAATTATATCTATGTCTGAATTACGGCGATATATACATAGCTTATTTTTTTCAAAAATACCTAAAATATCTGTCAGTGAAAGATTTTTTACAAAGCGATTCAAAATTCCTGATTTTACCCCCAACATTTATTAGAATTTAAAAAAAATGCATTTGCTTCAAACTAATAAAACAAAAAGGTTTTCTGTACTCTAGTAAAACGACAATTATTACAATTATATTGAATATACCATATTTTTTAATTATGAAACATAACTTTTTGCCAAAATCTTATAGAATAACTGCCAATTATTTTACAAACCAATATTAGTTTGCTGATATTAATTTTTGATCCTTTCGCCGTTTATAGCTCTTCCAAATGAAGCTACAATTTTTAAACGTAACCAAATTTCGAATAAAAACCAGATATTACATAAATGAATTATTCATAAAGATTTACCAATAGACAGATATAATTAAAAATATAATGAAGTATATGCCAATAGTATTAATTACTTAAAGTCACAGCCCTACAAACAACTAGATTACCAAGTAGAAACCCAACCCAATAACTTACATAACCTATTTCGACTCTACCGCTTCAAATCAATATCAAATTCAATTTGTCGCTAACTATACTGCCATTAGTATGTTGAATGCGACACATTAATCGAACACTGTATCAAACGTTTCCTGTATAACCTATTTATAATTAATTGAACAAAATAGAATCCAAGCTATTAATATCTAAAACTAATACAATTAAACCAATTTTAAAACGCTTATATTTGAAATATTGTTTATTAGTTAAAATATTATTGCTGTAAATTTTCCTATACTTAGATATATGTGTGTATAAAAATGAATAACAATTAATGTTAGTACCCAATAATTTGTACCTAGTGTACTCTTAGAAATTTAAACTTAGACGGCTTTAGCATTGCTAAAAATAAGACAAAAATCTTATACATTACATTCAACATAAACGAATAGTGATATTGTAATGTTGGAAAACACCACTCTTCCTCGTACCATTACCTAGTAACCCCATAAATACTGTTACACAATCAAACCTAAGTTTGCTTTACACACCATCAAGATATCTACGACATTGATAAACGGTTGCAATTGTCAAGTTTTAAAATTATAAATTACATTGTGTTTATTGTCTAACAAAACTATTGCTGTTATAGCATTACATAAGTGTGAAAATGAAGAAAGTGGCATCTTTAAGATCCTGTATTCTCGCCATTAGCCATATGTTTGTATATCGTATTATAAATTTTTTTAATAAAACTGGAGGTGTTGAGGATCATTCAAGATCTGGAACATCATGTTCTGTTTGGAATGTTCTACTAGCTAAAGTTATAAATGTCCGAATTAGACAAAATTCTCTTCGTAAACAGAAGATTATATCTGGAGAGATGCAAATTTCCAAAACTTCAATGTCTCGTATTATTAAGCAAGACCTAGGACTGAAACAATAACAGGGTATATGTTAAGTCGTCCAAAGAAACATCTCAGCTAGTACCCGGGGTTCAGAAAGGTCATCATCAACTAGCTATAATTGTTTAATCGTTTTATTTTATCGTTCTGATCAGGGTAAGAGGATTTATGGGTATACTATGCATTTGACCAAAAAATACAGAGACGGTGTATATTGTAGACAATAGCATTATTTGCAAATTCTGTTTACTATGAAAACTTTTAAAGAACAAGTCATAACTCTCTTTGTGAGAGTTCAAGATGCTTTGCTGAGGTGCGGGCAAGCCCGGGGTTGATGCTCGTCTTCAGGTGCCTAGGGGTAGCTCATTCAATCACTAAAATCGATCGAATTCCTACTTTCATTTCAAGCAAGGGATAATAGTGCAGTTGTCTAAGGCGTCGTGTTTGCTACATCGTATCAGAGATGGTGCTCAACGACGAGCAATGAAGAAGAACAGATGGGAGTCTAAACCTTCCAATTCACAGACCATACCGTTATTATTAGTATTATTACGAATAAACTATTCTGATATAAAATTGCGACAACATGCAAAAGCTACTACTAGTTTCTAATCATGAAGCTGAAAGATGATTATCAACATCAAAAAATAACGTTAAAAGATAGGAGCTGATGCTGATGTAAAAACAAGAAATAAAAGGGTTAAATACGAGGGTTACATATTTCGTGATACGATGAGTTATAATCTGCAGAAATATCTCAAAAACTATACAAAACTAAATACGTAAAGCAGCTATTAAACATATACCCAATACTTCAAAGGCAAATAATAACGATAGTAGAAGTAAATGCATTAAGAGTTATATAATACATACTTCGAAAATTAAAAACGAATAGTATACAGAACATTAATATGCAAACAAGTTCCTATCTATATGAGCAAAAATACGTAGCAGAATAATTTGAGAGTTTAATCAATTAAATTAAACACGCACATTTTAATTTTACATAAATATATACATATATAAAAGTTATGAAAACTTAGCAGTAAGATTGATAGTTGCATGCCCCAGAACGCATAAAAGATAAACGCCCCGCGCAGTGTCGGCCAATTTAACTATGGCTTTAGGCAACACATCACACAGATAAGATAAGTGAGGTGGTAAAGTTACAAAAAATGAAATTAATTGATAAAATATCAAAACCTAAACTAATGAAGAACATTTATCTGAAGAGACGACCTGTAAACTACATCTGGCACCGACGACAAAGCAGAGAGTAAATTGAAAGTGACATGGAAAATGAAAAAAATAGATACTGGCTATTCAACAAACAGGTGTGTAAGAAAAGAGCTGTCAACGAAATGGAAGTATGTTTTAAGGGGAGTAAAAAACCTTACAAACCCCAACCAAAGCAAACGAATTAAAATTTTATACGATCCTTAATATGATGAGGGTTGTAAGAGATTATTACAAAGAGACAAGACGGGGGTCCAAAAAACTAAGAGGAATAGAAGTTTTAGGGGGCATGTAAGTAAAATCTAGAAAACAAAAAAGGAATTGCAGAGCATAAGATAGAGTAAAATAAATGTCAAGTTAAAAACAACAATCGGGCTAAAGCAAAAATAAAACTAATTGTACTGCGCAATGAAGAGGACAAATATAAAGTGATGCAGAACAAGGCACGACTTAAACTATTGTAAACAAAAGTGGAATTGCTGATAATGACCTAAAGAAGATATATAAAAGCAAATCAGGGTTAGTCACTTAAAATAATTCAGTACCTGCGTTCACTTCGAACAAATAAAAATGGAGTGTTTGACAAGGATACAAAATGGAGACGAACCAGGCAGAAAAAGATACGATTATAAATAAGAAGAAAATAAAAAGAAGCAAGCAAAAAATAAGGGAAAAACAAAACAAATGGATAAAAATAGAAACGTAGAATGTGAGAGGGCTAAATGAAGAAGTTTGATACACAAAAGTACAAGATGGATCTGACAGCGCCATAAAAAACATAAAAGAAAGGTCAATGGCGGAGTTATACGAATATGTATTATTCATAATTGGAGATGATTCGATAAGAAACGGAACAGGAATGTCGATAAAGGACATCAAAAAAAAGTTAAAAAGCTTGATACAGTATCAGAGAAATTATGCTACATATAAATAAGAGATTAAATGAACAAACCAGATGGATGATGAAGAAGATGACTTTTAGGAAAAATTAAAAAAAAAAAGAAGTTAAGAAAGAACACGATGATAATAACGGAAAATGCAAATGCAAAGTAAGACAAAGATCTATAATATTAAGAAAAAGCTAATAGGATTCGTAGAAGAAAAACTAATGAATACATAGTTCACAAAAAATACTGTTGATACTGGGATATGGGTTTCACTAGCTGAATCATACACAATTAAAATAAATCGGCTATAACAATAAAAAAAAATTCAAAAGCTTGTAGAGGTGCACCTATCAGTTCTGACCACTTCTTAGTAAAAATCGACAGATTACAAATAAAGATCCTAAAAATACAATAAGAAGTAAACAGGATGCACATAGGCAAAAATTAAAGACATAAAACTATAAAGAAAGAAAAAGAGGAAGCGCATAAAACATAAAGAGAAAGAAATAAAAAATCACTATCAAAGAAAACAGATATAACCAGAAACAATGGAAAAATATGGAAAGAAACTGTGATAGTGCCAATTTTAAAGAAAGAGATGCTACAAATTATGACAGTTATCTAGAACTTTCACTATTAGATGTAGATAAAATAAAGCCAGAAGCAATAAAAAATACAGAACAACGAATCACATAATTTTAAGGGGGTAAATGCCAACTGCAGAAAATGATGTTAAACAAAATAAACAGAAGAATACAATTTAAAGAATAATCTAGATATTTTGAAATAAAAACCAATCTAAAGCAAGGCGACTCACCAGAAAGGATCCTAAAGAACAGTTATCTGAACCGGAAGGATGATGCAGCGTGTAAAAGTTGATGAGTTATGCTGACAATATTGCGTTAATAGCCAGACACAAAAAAATCTAAAAGTAATTACAAAAAGGATAGTACGCACTAAATGAGTCCAAAAATAAAACAAAATAAAAGAAAAGAGACAAGCAAGAATTTGATTAGCCGAAAGCCCTAATCACATACAAACTTAAAGTAGAGAAAGGAGTGAACCCAAGAATAACGGAAGTTGATAAAAGAGCGAAATTAGCCAATAACTTGCCGAGATCAACATATTTGTCAAAGAACAGAAACCAGCAGTACGTTACGGCTGCGAAGCATGGACGCTCAACAAAAGATTAATGACACTAGAATGAAAAGTAATAAAAAATAATATAAGAATAAGAATGAACCATAAACTAGTATCAATATCTAAAAACTCAATTATAACCCACGAAATCAGATCCAGAAGAATAGGTTGGTTAGGAGACTGGGTAGTACGAAAAGACACGAGTAGCAAAGAAAATAGTAGTAGTAAGGAAATTAGAAGCTAAAAGAGCAAAAGGCAGGCATAGAAAAAGATGGATGGACAAAGTTGGAAAAGATCTAAGACCTCTAAGTTCAGAATTAGAACAAAATGGTACACAAATGGAAAGGCTGGAACAAAGAACAGAGAAAGCAAAGAAGAAATTATAAAATTAGCTACTTTCAAGAGGCTATGGCATTTTATAAGCTGATAAACCAAAGGATAAGTAAGTAATAATAGGAGGGAAAATGATGGAAGAACTTTTTGTAAGAAGAAGTGGCGAAAAGGTATTTGCGATTTACAAAGAACAAAAAAAAATAAAGTAATATCACTAAGAAGATTGAAGTGGCTAGATTATATAGAAAGGATAGAAAATGAAGGTATAGTGACAATAGTGACATAGAGGAAAAGGGAAAACCATAAGAAAAGATGGGAAAAAGCTGATATAACAGGAATAAGCATAAGAAATTGGAGAAAGAAAACAAAAGACAACACTCTCAACCCCTCAATAGTTTAGAGATGTTCGCTATAGATGTTTCAATAAAGGCCTTGAAGATATGAAAAAAACTACATGATTATCAGATAAGCATTTGTAAATAATCTTAGAAAAGCACAAAATAATTATCTATTAAAGCCACTCTAAATGAAACTTGCACTTCTCAAACAATAATCAAAAAATAATCTCTCTGTAAATGTTTAAAGTGAAGGTGATTCCCTTCAAGAATTTTTTTCCTTTTTACACGTTAGAGCCCTTACACCTACAGAGAAGATTAAATACTTGAGAATGTTACTAAATACCAAAATAGGCTAGTAAGCGCACATTGACAAAGTTGTCGACAAAGGTATCACGACCTTCAGGCATCTATATGACATGATGAGAAAAACCTAAGCAATCAAATTTTACATCCTAGTTGTCAAACTAACAAGTTTTCAAAAGCCTGTCCCTTTTTTAAAGCCGCTAAACCTAGTCATTTAGCTAAAGAAAAAGGCAATAATAGCCTCTTAGATTAACGTGACTTACATATAAAGTGAACAGCGTCGAAATACATACGAGGGCCAATGAGAGACCATATAGCCATATACTCTATATCAAATATTATGTCTATTGGAAGAAAGACTAAAGACCCTAAACACTAGTTGCGTTGTTGAAGAGCCACTCTTGATTAAAAAAGCACCTAAAAATGATAGAAGTTAAGGATACATAAAGAGCAAATATCCATCCTTCCACTTTTGGGAATAATGTGGAATGTACGAACACAAGATTTAATATATTTAGCATCATGACAGTCCAAAGGGCGTAATTAAGAATTTTTGAGTTGTTAGACATCTTAAAAGTTATTCGAGAAAGAAGTGGTAAAAAGTTAATCAGGAGGATAGTAAAGGTCAACAAGAAGGTACAAAATAGAGCCGATAATTTATCTGAAAAGACGACCTGTAAACTACATCTGGCACCGACGTCAAAACAGAGAGTAAATTAAAAGTGACATGGAAAATGAAAAAAATAGATACTGGCTATTCAACAAACAGGAGTGTAAGAAAAGAGCTGTCAACGAAATGGAAGTATGTTTTAAGGGGAGTAAAAAAGCTTGCAAACCCCAACCGAAGCAAACGAAGATAAATTTTATACGATCCTTAATATGATGAAGGTTGTAAGAGATTATTACAAAGAGACAAAAAACTAAGAGGAATAGAAGTTTTAAGGGGCATGTAAATAAAATCTAGAAAACAAAAAAGGAATTGCAGGGCATAAAATAGAGTAAAATAAATGTCAAGTTAAAAACAGCAATCCAGCTAAAGAAAAAATAAAACTAATTGTACTGCGCAATGAAGAGGACAAATATAAAGTGATGCAGAACAAGGCACGACTTAAACTATTGTAAACAAAAGTGGAATTACTGATAATGACCTAAAGAAGATATATAAAAGCAAATCAGGGTTAGTCACTTAAAATAATTGAGTACCTGCGATCACTTCGAACAAGTAAAAATGGAGTGTTTGACAAGGATACAAAATGGAGACGAACCAGGCAGAAAAGGATACGATTATAAATAAGAAGAAAATAAAAAGAAGCAAGCAAAGAATAAGGGAAAAACAAAACAAATGGATAAAAATAGAAACGTAGAATGTGAGAGGGCTAAATGAAGAAGTCTGATACACAAAAGTACAAGATGGATCTGACAGCGCCATAAAAAACATAAAAGAAAGGTCAATGGCGGAGTTATACGAATATGTATTATTCATAATTGGAGGTGATTCGATAAGAAACGGAACAGAAATGTCGATAAAGAAGGACATCAAAAAAAAGTTAAAAAGTTTGATACAGTATCAGAGAAATTATGCTACATATAAATAAGAGATTAAATAAACAAAGCAGATGGATGATGAAGAAGATAACTTTTAGGAAAAATTAAAAAATCTACTAGAAGTTAAGAAAGAACACGATGATAATAACGGAAAATGCAAATGCAAAGTAAGACAAAGATCTATAATATTAAGAAAAAGCTAGAGAGAAACTAATGAATACACAGTTCACAAAAAAACACTGTTGATACTGAGTTATGGGTTTCACCAGCTGATTCATACACAAATCAAGTAAATCGGCTATAACAACAAAAACAAAAAAAAATCAAAAGCTTGTCGGTTCTGACCACTTCTTAGTAAGAATCGACTTGACAATTAAAAAAGCTAAGAGAAATAAATAAATGCCCAAACGGAGGGAACAACACGACATATGAGAACTACAGAAGTCAAAAGTACAAAGACAATATGAGAAAAAAATAACAAAATTCCAAGGACAGATCAGAAACAACATTAACAAAAATTGTACATAAAAAATTGTCCAAAGTAAATTAATTCCCAAAAAACAACAAAGAAAAGATGGAGGAATGAAAATGTAGAAATAGAAAACAGATTACAAATAAAGATCCTAAAAATACAATAAAAAGTAAACAGGATGCATATAGGAAAAAACTGAAGACATAAAACTATAAAGAAAGAAGAAGAGGAAGAAATAAAAAATCACTATCAAAGAAAACAGATATAACCAGAAACAATGTTCATCAAGAATAAAAATAGAAACGTGATAAGAAAAGAACAAAAAATAAGAGGATTATGGAAATATTTCCGAGAAGTGCTTAATGAAGAGAAAGAAATGAAAAGTGATGAAATTGAAGAACCCACAAGACAACAAATACATGTAATTATAGAACAGCTCAAAGGCAATAAAAGTCCGAAAGTAAACATAAAGTGCGCAGGAAAAGATTTCAAATAAATGATACAATAAGATCTGAAGAAAAAAGATATGCCAAAAATATGTCTCTTAAATTAACGTGACTTACATATAAAGTGAACAGTCTCGAAATACGTACGAGGGCCAATAAGAGACCATATAGCCATATACTCTATATCGAATATTATGTCAATTGGAAGAAAGACTAAAAACCCTAAACACTAGTTGCGTTGTTGAAGAGCCACTCTTCATTACAAAGCACCTAAAAATGATAGAAGTTAAGGATACATAAAGAGCAAATATCCATCCTTGCACTTTTGGGAATAATGTGGAATGTACGAACACAAGATTTAATATATTTAGCAGCATGACACTCCAAAGGGCGTAATTAAGAATTTTTGAGTTGTCAGACATCTTAAAAGTTATTCGAGAAAGAAGTGGTAAAAAAGTTAATCAGGAGGATAGTAAAGGTCAACAAGAAGGTACAAAATAAAGCCTTCTCTTAATCATTACCATCATTACTGCTAGTGGTTAATATGATAAAAAAAGCCAAATTTAAAATGTATACTTGCTCATTCACGTAACATCGAATTCGCCATAAGCAAAACCTCATGCTCTTAATCTACTCAGTTGTCTATTGCTAAATTGTGCTGGCTATTACTATTATTTTGCTCGCTCTTGAACTTCCGGCGATTGGTCTTCATGTCTTCGAGTCCATACCGTCTAATGGTGTTCTGGCGTTCTTTTAGATAACCGATGGCAGCGTGTAGAGCACCTTGTAGCTGACTTGATCTTTACTGGACGGTTGTCCAAGATCGACCAACTGGTTCTCGAGCTTTTCCACTACCACCACATGCACCATACAAACTTTGTTTTCGAGAAGTTTATCGGTTATTACGATATATGTACTTGTATCCCAAATTCAAAACTACAAGTGCTGTAACAGCACCTGAAGACCAGATATTTCTGAGGATACGTAAGTGGCAGTTAAGGAAATTTTCGTGTAAAGCCAACCAATCAATTTTTGTATAGTAATATAGAAAGCGATATAAAGGATGACGAATTTGTTAACTATCTAATGTTCGGCAACAAGACTACATTTCATGTAACCTGAAAGGTAAATTGTCACTATTTCGGGTATGAAACACGGAAAATACCATTATGGAACACGAAAAGAATTCGCCAAAATTTAATGTTCCAAAATATTTTTCTTCTGTGAAAAGACCATGAGGGCTATATCATACCTACATATTGTAAGAAATTTACGTAGCGGCCGAAGCGCCGTCATGGTCAAGCGACGGGCAAAATCAAGTACTGAAAGCAAAACGTTCTGTGTTAGTGTAACATAAATAGTATTACAGTAGTACAGAAAGTCAAGTAGCAAAATGGATCGAAATGTTCCAGCAATATAATTTGAAGACGGAGCATAAACTGGAAGTAATCGCAATGACGACACCTTGTCAAGAAACCCTTCCGGAAGTGTTGCAACAACTTCATGATGGGGTGTCTAGTGGCCATATAGAAATTGCAAAGAAGATATAACAGATTGGTGCTGAAAATTTATGCCGTGTGCAAAGAGTAATGGCCCGAAAAAGAAATCCAAGGCAGTATAACAAACAGTAAAACGTAGGGAGTCCTTTCGAGAAAATTGCTATTGACATGGTCTGTTCCCCACAAGTGACAGTGGAAACAAATTAATTCTAATGGCAATAGATTATTTCAGGTTGAAGCTTATGCAGTACCAAAACAGAAGTCGCAACCATCGCTGAATAAAAGAACTACTCTGCAAATTTGGAATGCCATTAGAACTACATTCAGACTAAAGTCGAAATTTCGAATCAACGGTTTTCACAAAAGTATGCGAAATACCGGGCATTAAGAATATGAAAACAACTCCGTTACATTTACAATCAAATGAAATGGTTGAGAGCATGAATAAGATAGTGGAAAAGTATCTGCCAAAAGTCGTCTCTGACTAGCAGCAAGACTAAGACCAATATCTGCATTTGTTCTGGTTGGCAGACCGTTCGTCTGTCTATGAGTCTGCTGGTCAATGTTCCCTTAGGTCGTGAACTAAAGCTGCCATGTGATCTACTTTTCAGAAATAAATCTGAAGAAAACATAGTCGCTGAAGACTTGAGAAAAAGACTGATAAAAATCCACGACAACATCGCGAGCAACCAAATGAAAAATCACTATGACATAAAAGCATCGAAGGCAACCGAGTATGGTTATACAAACGACGATGTGAGTTGTCTCCACAACTCCAACGTTCCTACAAAGTTTCATACGAGATGCCAAATAAAATAAGCGATGTCGTGTATTCAATCTGAAAGCTACCAAATGGCAAGCTCAGGATCGTTCAATATAATCGACTATGTCCTGTTGTCAGAGACGAAACGCCGCGGTTAGGGGATCTGATGGTGTCACCAAGACCTATTCAATGTCGCATTGTATGGTGCGTGATCGGAAGATGTCCAAAAGAACTGCCAGTGCAAGAAAGGTCAAGACTACAAGCACCTCCATGACCCAACCAAACGTAAAGATCAAATTTTCCCGCTATTTACTAGAAGCTTGGCGTAGGCCCTAGAACCGGTCTTAAGTTACTTCAATATCACGCCGAAGTAGTCATAGTAATCAAGTGCCGGAAGCGAAACGTTCTATGCTAGTACAACATAAATAATGTTACAGTGCAATTTTATGTTAGTAATTCCTTGTGTTGTATACATAAATATTAAATAATTTTGATTTCCTGTAAGTAAAGTAAATAAGTAGTTAAGTAAATTTATGTGTGTTATTCGCCACTGTCAAGGGCAAAACTGTTAAAATATGTTGCAGTTGAGACTGTTTCCGTAACTAAGACGGGATTTCAACAACTTCATATTCCAACAAAATAAAGCTCCAGACTACTACAACTGAACTGAGGAGCTCACATCTGATATTTGGGATGGTACGAACAAAACTTGGACTTTTTTCTTCCTTTTCGTATATCACTTAATATAACTGTAATACTTTGTAAAATATCTTTTTAAATTGCGATTATTCTTTTGTGGTAACCCTGTATTTTGGTAGGGGGACGGGGGGTCCTTTTTAATTGGTAATTCTACATGGTAACACTTTGCAGTTCATGATATTTCATAATTGAAAAAAACTGAATATTTGTTAAGCAAAAATATTGCAGGACTTTTGTGGCTACAATTAGCAAATTAGAATATCCTGTTGCACTCACTACCTGTTCTTAATTGCATTACAATTATCGTTCGTTGCAGAAACATAAATAAAAATCCCACTCACGTGTAAACAACCGTGAACGATAAATGCATTACTTGGCAACCTACAGAAACGCGCTAATTAATTTAAATTTTTTGCGGGTGTTGCTGCAGCAATCCAACAGGTGATCGGCAACAGGCCAGCGTGTCCAGATGCACACAAACAAATGACTGACTGCTGCACAGCACGGCTTTCCCAACTATGCAAATTGCCGACTGGAGAATAAAATCGGCGCAGTTGCGGCCGCCGTTTCAGGATGAGTAAACCCAGCTGGTTTAAAAATAGGGATTCAGTCATAAAACGAGCGAATTCTTACCTTTAAATAGGCAATGTGAGGTTATGTCCGGCCGCCACAACTGATGCTGCACCGCGCCGCTCTGCACCGCACGCCATCGAAGCGCCGCACATCGCACTGCAGCGCGGTAAAGTCCTATTACCGACGCATTAACAAATAAACCGAATAATTTACAGTCTGCACTTTACGCGAAACCACAATAAACAACAATTTAAATCTAATAACTGTACTTCTATCCGATTGGCCAACGCACGTAACAGGTGCCGATTGTTTTACATTACTGTTGCGCCATCTGTTGTAGGATTATAAAAAGTATCATTCTTGTTTACAGTTTAATGTTAAAGAAATTAAAATTGTAATAATAAAATTTATTTATATTAAAAATAAAAATAAATAACACGTAAAATAATAACTTTTCAATTTTTGCGTTATTTTCTGAATTTATTTTACTAGACAATTAAAAATTTTTAAACTGTAAACAAGTAAATTATTGTTTTAAATAAAAAATTGTAGATTGGCTTTACAAAATTCATTAAAGAAATTTAGTTCTTTCCATCATTCTGTGTAGGTTGCGTTTCCTTAGAAGATTGGCTGATAAAGAGAGGCTGCCGAGAGCCCAATTATGTTATCAGTGGAAGGTCTTGCGCTAATTCGCCTTCCAATAAGGTCTTCCATGTCGCAGCCATGCAGAAGTTCGCTCCTCAAACTGCACAGTGCATGTAAAAGATGCCTCCAGGCTTGTCCACGCTCAAGAGAGGTAGCATTCAAGTGCAGCGAGCCGCTAAAGTGGTCAATGGTGAGTCTTATCTCATAAACAATGCATTTGCACAATACCTACACAGTGCCAGTAAATTAGGGGTCATCAATGGTGTTAAGATAATGAGGTTTCCTCTTTGCAGGCTATATTTCGCCTAATTCATGCAAGGCAACGTTTTATTTGTGTAATCTATTACCATGTTGTGCAACATAACGTTTTTAACTTCAATAGCTGATTCTAGAAAATAATCACCATTATCCCCTCTTTAGGATCCTTTTCAATGCCATAAACAGAATTTTTGTGGCTCAAGAGATTACCATTTTCGTCCACTTGTCACTCCTTTTGATTTCTTTACTTTAAAGTTTTATTTCTTTTGCCCTGCACATCACTATATTACTTTGTTCCGCTCTGTCTTTTATTATTTTATAGTGTTTGCAAGTGATTTCCGGTTTTCATTTGTTTCTCTTGTCTACGACAACGTATGCTAACTGTTTCTTTATGTCATTATGTGGTTCTTTTAATGTATGCCTAATCCATTTCTTTTTCTTCTTCTTGTTGGTCGTTTCTATAAGTTCTTGATGTATTTTTGCTAATTGATGATTACTTCTAGCAAGTGTTTTTTAATATTCTTATTTAATGCTATCATACACAACAGTATTTTAAAATTATGTTACTTTCCCATACAATGGAAGTTTGCTCAAGTTATTATGCTTGCTAAGCTTGGTCAACTACCTACACAATTCACATCCTACAGACAGATAAACTTCTTCCCCCTCCCGTCCGATGTTTTTGAGAAATTGTTCCTTACGCCAAGTTATAAAGCTGCAGACCTAAATAATATAATCCCATCTTCTTATTTTGGTTTTAGCAAACTCAACAATTCAACAGTTGTCGCATAGTTATAAAGATAATTGGAAGCTTAGGGACACGAAAAGATTGTGTAACGACGTTCTTAGATGTACAATAGGCCTTTGATAAAGTGTGGTATACAAGCTTGCTCTGCAAACTACAATTCCATCTCCCTAGTTAACTTTATCTGGAGTTAAAGTCATACCTAAGCGAACAAATCTTCCAAGTCAATTTAAAAGAATTTATATCGAGCTATTATAAAGCTGCTTCCGGAGTGCCACAGGGCAGTGTGCTGGGACCCCTTCTGTACTTAATATCCACAGCAGATGGCAACGCAGGATCAGCAGCAGAAACTCCAACGGCATCTCGACTTACTAAGTGATTGGTTCAGAAAATAGAGAACTACTGTTAATCACGACAAATCTGCTCAGGTAACTTTCATTAACAAATGTACCAGTTGTCAGCAAATAACAATTGACAACGCTAAAGTGCCAGTAAAAACTAAAGTTAAATATCTTGGGATGCACCTGAAACATAACCTTACCTGAAGTGCAGGTATTAAGGCCAAACGTAAGCAACTAGATGTCCAAATAAAACAAATCGATTGGTTAATTGGCACGTGTTCCCAGATTTCCGTGTCCAATAAGTTACTCTTGTTTAAAGTGGTAATAAAACCTATCTAGATGTGCGGGATTCAACTCTGAATTTGCTTTAAGATTTTATACACAAAGGTGCTACAGAGATACCAGTCGAAGTCCATAATAAACATTCCAAATGAAAGAATCCACATAGATTTATACATACCTTATGTAGCCGAAGAAGTACAAAGATAATCCTGTGCATATCATAAAAAAACTAATAGACCACCAAGATGAACAACCCAAAAACCAGAAGACTAAAGTGTTAATGGCCTCAAGACCTAGTTGAGTGGACCTCCACTCATGTAATAAATATTAAGCTATTTACTCATTACTCTAATGTCGTATTTACAAATGCCTGTAGCTTTTTTATGAGTTTCATTTATTGTCTATGATCCTACTTCATACAGTAAGATTGCCTTTATGTTTGCACTGAACAAATCTAATTTTTTTAAATTCATTTCTTTATATTTCCATATCTTCTGCAGTGCATTAAATGTTTTGCGTGTTCTTGCTTTTATGTTCAACTCACTTACACCTTTCTTGTCTATTGTGCTTCCTAAGCAATTCATTTTTTTACTTTTTCCGGCTGGTTCTCTTCATGCGGTGTATTATTTTTTTTTTGTTTATTTTTCTTTATCATAATTGTTGCCTTTTTTGTATTCACACTTCTTCTTTCAATTTGTCCAGCTTTTCTTTCTTTAAACTTGCATCATTTGCAAATTCTATAGTTTCTAATGTTTTGCTTTCTGGTTTTGTAGTGTACCAAATGTTCAATAAGTATTTTGATTATATTTATAGTATTTATACACATAATTTTAAAATTATCCACGTTTTATCCTTATTTACCGGATTCAAGTTTACATTTGAAAGTTTTTGTTGTCATTTATTTACTTGTTCTAGTATTGTATGCAATATGAATGTATCGTCTGTAAATGATCTTCTCTATCTAAATTCTGTTTGGTCTTTTATTAGTATTTGTTCTGTTCGGTCATTTGTGTATAATAACGTTCTTCTTCTTCTTCTTCTGGTACATTTCTAACCGAGATTAGCAACCACTTTGACAAATTCATTACGACCTTTGTTGCTGAGAGGAAGTTGACCAGTCCACTGACAAATAATTTTAAACATGACGCTCTTCTCCTTCCTATTCTTCGTTTTCCTTATATTTCCCCATGATCACTAGTTGTGCCAGATGGTATTTATGTCTCATTATATGACCCATTTTTCTAATTGTAATTTGTGTTAAGAACTCCCTGTCCGTTCCTGCGCCTTCTGATGTTTATTCATTAGTTGTGTGTGTAGTCTGTTCCCCTTAAGAGGCACATTTTAAACGTCTCTAGGGGATTCATGTTAGTTACTTTCAGTGTCTACGCCTCTGTCCCATACAAGAGACCAGACATAACATTTCCTCAATTTTATTCATAAAGATAAAGAAAGAGTTCCATTGCAAAATAAATTTTTTCTTTTGAGGAATACACTACTAATCATTTCATTACGGCTTTTTATATTTATTGTTGGATTCATATGTTGGTTTATTGAAATTATTAACAATTTATATTTATCTACTACCTCCAGTTGATCTTTGATGTTACACGAAATTTTCCTACCACCATTATGTTTGTTTTAATTACATTTACTTATATTACTCCTTTCTAGAACTCATTATTGGTTATATAATTTTTTATATAATTTTATATTATCGTGCTTGTTATTGAGGTCTTCTTTTTCTTTACATCGTTTTTGTGTTCACTATTGCCAAAATTTTATTTTATTTTTCTTTATCTAATACTTTGTATTTCTTATTATGTCTACCGTCTTGTTTTCTTCTTTCTTTTATTATTTCCTGGATTTCCTGCATAATTGACACGTATTTTCCTCTTCCTTTATTTAATTTTCCTAGATTCTCTTCTGTTACTTTAACTATTGTGTTTCAAGATCTTTATGATTTTTATTTTAAATTTTTGAATTTCTTTGTTTAGTTTTCTTTTACCTAGGTTTTTGTGGTCTTCTTTAAGTTGTTTAATATCTATTAGCGACTGTTGCTTCTTTGTTTTTAAGATTTTGAGTTTTTGGACCAGCTAAGCTACAACCTGGACATGTCTGATCTTCTGTCCGTTCCGAGGTGTATTCTTCTGCATTAATGGTATTGCTAAAGCAACAATTAATAAGTATATGGTCTATTTGGTTGCTATAATATGATTCTGTGAACTTAAATCATGTATTAGTAAATTATAAATGTGCCCTTGGCAGAATTCGATCAAACGACCTCAGTTCATTTTTGTCTTCAAGCCCAATCTGCTGCTAAATCTTCAACTCGCTTTTTAGCCTTTACATTTGTGCCTTTCATAATTATAGTCAGGACGTGTCGTTTTGTTAATTTGAATAGCTCTTCGGCTTTAGCATACCATCTATTTAGAACTTTCTCTAAACTGTCAACTGTTGGGACATACGTTTGGGTTATTTTGATGTCCACAGGTTTTCTTTGCAGCTCAATTCACATGCCTGATAAATGAATAAAGTTTGTGACTGATTTTTTTATGCTGATTATGGTTGTTTTCCGAACAGCACAGGATATGTTCCCAATTTGGCCGTTTAGTTTCACACCCGCTCAACACACTGATCCTGAGTATTTTCATTTCTAAACATGAGTTTTTCGAATTTGAAATGGGACTCCTATTTTTATTTTTTCTTTGAAGTTTTTCCTCCCGAGTAATCTTACTGGTTATTTAAAACCCACCAGAGGTAGAGGGCATGTGATTTTTTTATATTGAGAAGAAATGAGGTGATTTTTCCTTTCCATGTTTATATTTTCTGTCAGAGTTGTCTCTCTTAGCATTTTAGTCTTTTTCGTTTGCTAGATAAGGCATATTCATTGTACACTATGAATTTGCTAAGGATTACAGGGACCATGCCATCTTAAAAGTAGAAGTAGGTAACCTAGACAACCCCCGAGACTCTTACCAACCCTTGATCCCCATAGTAATATTAGTTTTCTCCAATTCACATAGTGTATTTGCCTTCTTTTTGGTATTAGAAATATTATTTCTATATTCTAGTCTTTTGGAATGTTGTCTTTTTTCCATGTTGTGTTTGTGGGGTTATTAATCATAATTCTGACATTTCATCTCCTTCTTTTACAAGCCTTGCTGATATGTATATCATCTATACTTACTACTCTACGGCTCTTGAGCATTTTCATGACATATAATCTCACTCTTCGAAGCATTCAGTTTCTCAATTTATTTTGAAGATTTTCCTATGATTAAACTGCACTTATCTTTTCTATCGTTTTGTTTTATATAATTTATTTTATTTATGCCATAGAAGAATTTCATATTATTTTTATTATTATTTCTTCTGTTCTATTGTTATTTTTGTCATATGTTACACTTTTTTAACATTTATATTATCATCTCATTGCTTTTCGATCTCCTACCTATAGCAATATGAACTATTTGATACTTTCTCCTAGTAAAGTCCCTATTACTTTGTGTATTATCTTTTGTTTGAATGCGCTATAGCATTTTAATAAATTATTTTTTGGACGACAGTCTACTCGTTTTAATTTTTTACCCTAATTGTTATTTATGTAAATTATGTTATTTTTTACATTGATTTTCATTAAATAAGCCATCTTAAGAAATCTAAATTTGAAAAAAACGCAATACAAATTTTTTGTTGTATTAGGTTTTGGATAATTAGTTAAAAATAAGAAGTTACGGCAACATAGTTGATTAGAGTCGAAAAGGTGCATCAAACGTATGACAAGATTAGAGACTTGCAAAGTGACCTTATAAGTCCAGAAGAATCAGGTTATGAGACAACAATCTTAGATCAAAAATATTAGGCCTCAAAATCACAGAGAAGATTGATAAAAGGTCGTGAAAGAGTAACTTGAAGAAAATTTGTTATGGTGCTGTTTGATACAATATTAAACAATGCACAAATTCCGTTATTCTCTGTGCTAATGAATACTTTTTTCAAACCATCTACTGCAGTTTATATAGATCTTGGACTTTACGGAGAAAGATTAACAAGAGTGTTTTTAGAAAATCATCACATGACTATAATCGACTGGCCATGCAAAGCTCAAATTTTAATCCAATTCAGCATGTACGGGGCGAAATACATTACACAACACAGAAACATCCACTAGCTCTTTGATATCTTGCAGTAATTGTTTGGGGTGAATGAAACAACATAATTCAAGAAAATCAATGGAAATTGTACTATGAAGAAATTATGTACATAGATGTACCCATTTTCAGACTTTTTAGGTTCCATATTAATTATTAATTTTACTATAATTTATTTAGATTTTGCATTTTCTACCGCCCATTTTTTAATTTCTCCTTAATTTACTGGCGCATTATTTAACTCAATCAAACGAACCCGAATTTTTTTTTGCTAATATGAATTCAATTCTCCTTAGATCAAATAGGATCTCGACAAGTGCTGGCTGCCTTCGTAATCACTGGATTTGTCATTTGCGGCATCGTTGAGCAAAGCGCGTCGGTAGCTTTGAGAGCTAATAGTACGTCTAGGATTACTGCCGAAGAGTTCGCTGAATATGTGGAGAACACCAGCTACATAACACGCTACTGCCAACCGGATAACAGGAACAGAAGCGCGGCTCACGTAGTGAGGTCAATTCCGCATATTGAGGTAGTGCTTATATAGGATGAACTAAAAAAACAAATCTACTACTTATTCATACTCACAGTATGTATTTCTAAATATTAGTATTATTTTTTTACTCTGTACTATTAATGTATCAACATATAAAATAGATTAAAACCTACTGCTTTAACTAAACAAGAATGTCAAAGCAAATTATGTTAGACTATGGATAGCAATATCAACATGTAACATAATCTTATTTTTAAAATTGATGATATAATATCTATGTGACAAATTACTTTTAAAAAAAGTAATCGTCCTGAATGATCACTTTTGCTACAAAAATATTACTAATAGGTTCTCGTAATTCTTTATCAACCTTATTGACTACACTAACGAATGATGATAATAAGCTTCATTTAGCATTTCACGTGCGTTCAACAACGATATTTGTTTAGTTTCTTCGTTTACTTCTAAAAGGAAGATATAATTTTTGGAACCTGGTTTGATGCAATTATATTTGGTCAATAGGGTTTTACTTCCAAAATTTAGTACCATCTTTATTGCTTCCGTATAACTAGCAAATGATCTTTAAAGTATCTTAGTCATTATGTTTTCATGTAAATAGTAAACTGGTATATTAAAAAAAATTAAGTTACAATGCTATTAACACTTGCATCCCTAGTAGGTAGTACTAATTTATGGATTTTAATCTTTTACCCATTCTTGAATAGTGACACTTATAAAAGCAATATCTACTCAATTTGATGTGGGCATTTTTATTTGACTGCAGTGACGTTGAACAACCCGTATATGATGCATGAAAAATCCATTCATTTATAATCATTACTAGATAGAATAAAATCCCAAAAAGTTAAAAAGTCAAGTATAAAACTTTATATTAAAAAGTATTTAAGCAGTAGACTTCTTCTTTTTCTTGTTATCTCTTTTTAAACTTTAGGGTGTCAGAATTTCTTTTTTTCTTCAGCTATTCACCCAATTCTTCAATGGCTTCCAGTCCGTTACCATTTTCTTCGACTTTGTTTTTTCTATCTCTCCTACTTGTTCCAGACACGTCTTCCTATGTTTTTCTTTCCTTCCTTTATATCCTCGTTTTGCTTCCATAATCTTTTTCACTAGTCTGTTCTACCCCATTTTGGTTAGGTATCCAAATCGATTAAATCTTTTCTTGTTTACTAATAAGATGGATTCCCGTTCCAAACAGTCCCTAACTTCTTTATTTTCCACCCTGTCCTATTGAGTTTTAGCTACTATTTTCATTTTATTTGCGGTTATCATTTGTGTTACCCATAACTTAGATGCATATCTTATCGTTGGTATGGTAAAGTTATAGAGATTATTAATTAAAAAATGTGTTTCACATCTATAAAAAAATGGATCTATAGAAGATCTAGCACATATAACATGTCCAATATCTACAAGCAGATTGGGAGAAATATTAAAATTACTAAATTTGTTGATCAAAAACCAATAGCCGACAGTTTTTAGCAAACGGGTAGAGACAAAGTTTGTTTAAAACAAGTCATTTGCCTTAATACGATCTTCCAAGGGCACCCAATTTAAACAAATTTGGATTACAGTATCCATAGATTGACTTCAAAAGCTTAAGCTTTAACCTCCAATAAAATATCTCCGAAGACGCTTAATTTTAAAGGAAATATGCTCACTGTTTGGACGCTAAAAATGTTATCTTTTACTCGCTTGAAAATACTACTCACTTGGTGGCATTATCAAAAAAGAAACTAAAATTATCTCTTCAATCTGTCTGACTGGCATTTTCTACCCTTTATTTTCTATATGATCAGAGAAAAGTTTAGAGTGAAACACACTGAAATTGGAAAAGTTATTAAACTTTGGAACACTGTGTGAGATGTTTAAGAATTTCTAGATAATTGAGTATCATTTCGTGTCGTGAATAATTCTGCTGATAGAATGGGACTAAAATAAATTGCTTTTTAATTGAAAAAATTGTCTTTGTTGCATTATTATTATTATTATTATTTTTAATACTCAAGCTAAGAATTTGCTGGGTTACCGTTCGAAACATTTAGATACCGATGACAAGAACAGATGAAACCGAGTCAGTTCTGCGCGAATCATTTCTTTGGGGGACCTTAGTCTCTCCGCTGGCAGCTAGCAGAATTGCAGCGAGGGTGGGAGCCGAAAGGCTTTTTGGAGCAGGAGTTCTGGGTACAGCGTCAACTGCTGTCATGGTGCCGGCAGCATGGTTGACTCCTTACCATGTCGTAATTCGATTTGTCCAAGGAATCTTTATGGTAATCGCTTTAAATTTAATTTCGCCGTCTTTAATTATCCTCTGTTTTAGGGTGCAACCTGGCCGGCGGCTCATACACTAGCTGTTACCTGGTTCAAACCGAAACACCTAAGCGGATTTGTATCAATGTACACTGGTAAATGCATCCAGGGTTATTAATCGCGTCAAAATTAAAATTTTGAATTGCAGCCGTTAATTTAGGGTACGCCGTAGTGGGGCTGCTAGGAACCCCCGTCGTCAGGATCCTAGGAAGAGATTCCCTCAGCTACATCATCTGCATAACTTCGTGCGTATGGTATTTTCTCTGGTGGCGTTTTGTGGAAGAGTCGCTCAATCCAAACAGGCCCAAGCGTGATGTAACAAGATTTTGTGCTAATTTCGTGATTCGCTGGTAACAATATGTGTACAGGAGTTTAAAATGCTACCTTGGAGGCAGCTCCTGCTGTCAGGGCCAGCCTGGGCTTGCGGTGTCGCTGTAATCGGGAGTCAGTGGGCCGACGCGACGTTGATGTTGGGGGTCACCAAATACTTGAAACTCGTTTACGGATTTAGCATTGAACATGTACGAATCAAACAGTTCGTGCTAACTGATATTAAAGAATTTTTTTAGGATGACGTACTGGTGTCACTGCCGCATATTGGCCACTTCTTTGCAGCTTTGACTTTCGGCATAGTTGTAGACCATGTTCGACAGTCGGGGCTGCTCTCAACTACGTCGACCAGAAAATTGTTTGTATATATTTGTAAGTTTTTTCAAGTAAAGATACATGTGCAAATATAATTAATGGCCCCATTTGCAGCGCATTTTCTCCCTGCAGCTTTGATGTTTGTGTTGGGATACACAGGCTGCGATCCTGCAGCACCGGCTGCTTTGTACACCGCTGCACTTGCTTTAACTGGAGCAACCCCTGCTGGAGCCTTTGCTAGTGCAGCAGACATTGCACCGAACTTTGCAGGTATTTTAATAACCAATATTCTAAATTTCGGAATTTTTTTAATTTCATATAACCCATGAATCAATTCGTCAACTACGATTCCACAAAAAATTAATTTTCTGAAAACAATAAGCTTTAAAAATACCTAGGTTTAGGTAAATTGGTATAAATTAAACAGAAAAAAGTCACAATTTATTTAATGTAACTTTATAATTCGAATTTTACTAGTGACGTAATAGAATAAGGGCCTGTATTATTGGTTGTAAATCTTTCTCCATTTTTTATTAACACTCTTTTCTTTTTTGCACTTATGGGATGTACATCTCTTTATTCTATTACATCACTTTAGGCGGGGGAAACTCCTTTTTATTTTTATTTTTCTTGAGTTTGATAATTCTTTCAGAAAAATGCAAAAAAAGTGTTTAGTACTTCTTCCGTCATCTAAAAATCTTAAGATAATAGCAAATAATTAGCTTAAAACAAAAAATAATTCGTTCAATATCTATTTTACTCAACTCAGTTACTTGTGCCACATTAATTTATTCAAAAGTAATGAAAAAAATTGATTAAACCATAACATAAACCCACAGAAAATTGAGGTAGTGAAACACTAGTTAAAACAAATTATTACATGTTCCCAGTACCCAAGAAAACCCAAATCACATATATCGCCATACGGCTAAAAAAATACTGAAATATTATGGTTATATTTTTGCCACAAAGATACTATTAAAGAAACTATAAAAAACGCTATAATAAAAGACTACATAACTTAAAAAGCATTGGATGGATTGAATTACTGCGTAATTTGAAAAGATTAAACCAAAAGCAGCTGCATTTTTAAAGGACAAAATTTCCGCAACGACCTTTCAACGTTTACAAGCTTGTGTATTTTTTTTGTAGAAACCATATATTTTTCAATAGATAGTTTTTACAAAACCAAACTTTTATATTTTGTAGGAACTGAAACAGATAAAAAGCAGTCTGGAAAAGACAGATGCAATTTGGAGTTGTCATGATCAAAACTAGAACTTTTTGGTAAATTCATACATTGAGTTTGGTTAGTTAATTTTCCTGCCATTTCACCAAATAAATAGCAATAGCTTTATTTGTGATAAGCCAACTTTTCCTACAAATTCCTCATTTTTATTTGTTTATTTCCAGTTCTTTTTTATTGGATGTTTATCGTACAAGACTAATCGTCTAAAAAATAAAATTAACTCAGAGAGGAAGTCAACTTACTGTAGTCCCTCAAAATATTGCAGCACCCATACATCAAGCTTAGAAGTGAGTCCAATTTTCTTGGAATATTCAGATTCTTAGCAATTTATTCAGTTTCTTTAATGCCAAAAGGTAGATAACGAAAACACGATCAAAATAAATGTTCTGACTATTTCTCTATGATTTCGTATATTATGCAATAACGCAAAATTCTTCTCAAAGACAAATTTACATAACTCAACTACACTACTTGTTCTGACGTTTACAGAATGGCTATAAAATGAACACCAGCTCCTCCATGACGCAATGCTTCTGTTACCTTGATTTTTCCAAAATGATAAGATTTATGAAGTTACTTTACAATTACCACAACAAAACTTCAATTCTTTATTACTGTTGAAAACTGGCTAGAAGTGGTTCTGTAGAATGTGATTCTGTAAACCTAGTGATCTATTGAAATGACTATTTTTGAACCGACGTGATCTAGATCAGAGCCTAAAAGCTAATATATTTGAAATCAGACTGTTATTGCAGAAAGTGTTACAGAGAGGAAGCAAAAAAAGATAAAAATTTAATTTTTTATTTTAATAAATAAAATCATTTTTGCATGTATGATCAAAATTTTGTATAAATCAATTAGTTAAATTGAAAGAAAAGACATCATTTTATTACGGTCGACTTCAAAAAGAGTAGCCAAATCCATAATTGCCGAACAGTTAGCTAATGACGATTCTCGGGAGCTTAGCACAGCCGCAAAGGAAGATTCACAGTAATATGCTCAGACTTAATTGTGTAGTTATTTAAGTTTGTAGGAGAAACGATTAAGGGATTTGCGAGCAGTTGTGGTAAAGTACAATCCTCATGGTGATCTGAATAGTCAGGGGTGAAATCGGCCAATAGAAATAAATAATTAGTGATAATGCGTTTTTTAATTACTGGCTAACCCACTGTAGAAATATTGTCTTATATTGTCAAACAATTGTTAGCGAAAATAAATAATCCAACCCATAAACCGAGTTCCTTACGTGGAATAAGATCAGGTAATCAGGTTTTAACTGTCTTTTAATTAAATTCACCCCACAAAATGTTGATCATATTGTGCATTTTGTAGTGAAAACGAACGGGTACTAAGTTTTTGCTTCTACTTTTTATTTTTGTAGCATATAAATGCTGTCACATGTAAATAACATTTTTGTAATCTTCTTAAAATATTTGTGAATATTTTTGGCTGTGTTATTACCTCCTGCAATTTTAATGGAGTGCACCATGAGTCACTGGTAATATTATTCTACCGTCATTAAAGATAATGGGTCCTTAAACAGGGGAGCTGCCTGACGACCCCACTTAACGGTTCATTACCGCGACTCATGCTTCACAGGCTTTCCCATTTAAGATCTCTTCTCCCACACCGTTCGGCCAACAATTTTTCCACTTCTTCCAAATTTGACGTGGTGGGTTCCTGAAGCATGCCGATGCAGCCCTATTCACCCGATCTTGCTTCCGATAATCTGTTTCTACTTCTTAAGGTCAAAAAACGTAAAGGATTATCATTGGATATCAAATTACAACGTATGCTTTAGATAACAACTTTGAAATTTGCTTATTGCAATATAAGAAACGTTGGAGCAAACGCACTTCACTAGATGAAGGAGACTGTGTACCATATAATGAATAAATTTCGTAATTCTAATAATTATCTTTTACAAATTTACTTATCAATTTCTATATTTTAACAGACAACAAACCGGCAACGCGGTTGGTAGGAGCGTGCCAGCTAAAAGGAAGTGTTATGAACAAATTAATTTACACCATAATCATCGTTATAAAATAACTGGCGAGCGTTCAAGAGCATCCACTGAAGTTGCACTTTAAAGGACTGTAACAGAGAATGTGTTCCCTAAATGATAATAAACATTTTCGTACTACAACGACATTTATAAAACGACTGCTTCAAAATCACCAAGACACTAAATAATTACGGAATCTAGAAATGTATCTGCAAGTATGAGGAGTTTTTACTAACTTTGAAGGGTTGTAAGAAGAAGAACAGGAGTTTTCATTAAATTACGGGTAGTAGAATGCGTTCTCCGAACGATAGTATAGCCATTTCTATAAAATTGCTACTTCAGATATGTCAAGGTACTAAATAATTGCCAATTTTTTTCTATCATGAGTTATGTTTTTCATATAGTCACAATGACCTCTCCGGTCAAAATAATATGAACTAGGTGAATAGTTTGTTTCTTTCTGTTTGTTTCATTGAATACAACCTATCTGTTGATATCATTAACATAAAGTATTTTTCCACTATTTATGCGATTTGCTCTTTTTATTATATAAACAAAAATGTCACCTTTTCTTGTATTTTTATTATAGAAACAATTCCAAAGAACTAAACAACTATTAATATGTTTATTAATTTACTGTAGTGATAGATTCTTAGACCTACCTCTTTTGTGTTCTATTAAGTTATGGTACACTCATTGGCTATCAAAATGACCGTTCTATTTTCTAGTTTCTTTTCCTCTTGCGATACATTTTCTTACTGTTCATGCAAATGCCCATGAATGGAAATTTGGTGGTTTCTATAACTTTAACAGAAAACTTTAGGTTATTTTCGTGTTTCTGGTGAATTGTTTAAAATAACTCGCCTTAAAAATTCTTTCGGTTTTGTCTATACATCTTTTTAAATATATATTATAATCTCATCAATTTATGATCGATGGGCAATTTTCATCTAGATTATTTTAGTACTTTTGAAACTTAAAACAAAACTCTTATTCGATAGAATCCTTAGATTTCCATTACACTACACTAACACAAACGTATATACAAACTCTCCCACTATTTTGTTATACACTAGCACCTTCACTGAATCAACTAGAAAGGCTTGGTTCTTCTAAGTCTTATAACTATTTCTGCATTGTTAAAGACCTGAATAGCTTTGACACTTATATGGTAGAGGTTAAATAATTTATAGAGTGAGCACAGAAAATCTGAGCAACATTTAGCCTAACATATAATCGTTGATTATGTTTATTAGTAAAGTTGACGTGCATGGACTTGCCCTCATTCAACTTAATGCTGGTCCAGGTGTTAATTTAGTTAACAGATGTTTGGAGTTTTCAGGCGGCTTCCATCAGCAAACGTTGCTAATGTATTTTGCTCAAGGTTAGGTTATTACTAGTATACAACAGATATAGTACTGGACCTAGCGCATTCTCTTGAAGTTCTCCTGTCTTAATTTCTTTCAATTCAGAATAAGTCTTGCCTTGTTTTATTTTGAAATATCTTTCTGATAAATAGTTCTGAGTACTGGCATGGCAGTAGCTTATTTAGCTTGTAGAACAAGTCAAAAACATGCGCTACATCAAGAGAAATGGCAGAGCAAACTTTTTCTTCTAGTGACTTTTCTATGATGTTTACGATCTTATAGACCTGATCATTTGTCATTGTCATTTGCTTTTGAGTTTGAAGATTATCGTTATATTTACAACTTTTGCTATTTTAGGCACGTACTTCAATCTGGGGGATGTGTTAATAAGATTAGTTAGCTGTAAAACAGATTTTGCTTGGTAGTTGTGTTGGATTTTATATAGTAGTCAGATTAAAATAAGGCACTACGTCTAAACTGATGTTAAATTTAATTTTTTTACAAACTTCTTTTGGTGAGATAGTTCAATCCTAACCTAGGGATCAAAAATTATCTCCAAATACCCTACAGATCGAAGTGCTTTTTGCAAATTGTTACGAGCCGAAGTTCCAGCATTTCAGATTAGTTAATTCTGAAGAATAAGCCTTTTAATATCGTGATGATTTTCTATTGAGAGCAGTTTTGTTGTTGTTAATAAGTTTACTTAAGTATTCATCGTGTAAAACGTTTTATCTTTTAACTTTTTGTATCCACTTGTAAACTTAGCCTCACAAAGATACTTACTTGGAGGCTTAATATTTAATTTTGGTAATTAACTGTGCGTAGTACTTTAACCTATATTTGCTTAGTTTCAGTTGCCAAATTTTTAAGAAGACTGGCAATGAATAATTATATTTCAAATATGATGTGTACAGTGGGTAAAAGCAAAGTTTAAAACCTTTTGCAAAAGCCTAAATACCTGAGTTGCTTATAGGTTAGTTGGAAAGGTTATGCTGAATATTTGATCTTGACACAATTTGCAAATGCTTTGTCATTTATTATTTAGAGAAAGAATCCCAAATATTAAAATAGATATTTAATGAGCTATAAAATTCTAAGTTAATTTTTATCGGTTTTTTTCCTTTCATAAGAGTACAAGAAATAGCTAATGATTTTTGGTGGTGCTTTACTCGTTGTCCAAAAGGTATCACATAATAAATTCTGCAGGATTTTATAAAAGCAAGATCACACAAAAGTTGGGCTTTTCATAAAGTAAGCAAAGCAGTCAATAACAAGATAGCCTTTACATGTATTTGCTCAGCCAAAGACCACTGCCTTAATGAATCTCAATGAGCTACCTTATGGAGACTGCCATGGAACTATGTAGTTAAACAAATGGCAAATATTCGGCTGAATATATGAGTAGTTTTTGGCGATAATTGTTTTGCACTTGCCAGCAAATCGGCCAAAAAGTTAATTTCTCAACAAAATTAATACTCTACATCTCATACAATAATAAAAATACTACACTATAACTTGCACGTTATTCGGGCAGAATAGCCTATGCAAGATTGGCAATAGTAATCAAACCGCGATAGACGATTACCAATTCATCATATATCATATAGCTCCTTTTTGACAAAGGCGCCCTTGTTGGGCGTTTCATTTGCTTTAGCTTTAGACTTCTTGTGGTGAGATAGCCAGTCTCACGCACTGTCTGGGGTCCGTTCCGTTGTCACAATTCTTTCCATTAGTTCCTTCCATTTTTCCTATCTTTTGCTATTCTTTTGCTTGGTTCCAATTTAGGTCTACTTGTTTTAGTTCTTCTGTAATTGTTTTTCCAAGTATTAGTTGGTCTGCCTCTTCTTTTCCCTGTCCTATTGTACTCCAAGGCTTACCTGGTTATATTTCCTATCGGTTTTCTAAGGGTTGACCAATCCATCTCCACTTGCGCTTTTTATGGTTATCTCTTTCTTTCCTCTTTGTCATTTCCCAAAGGTCCTCATTACTGATTACTTCTGGCCAGAAGATTCCGCAAATAATTCTGAGGCATTTATTTATAAATGTTTGCAGTTTCTTATAGTGTTTTCTGTCTTCTTTCCAGGTTTCTGCTCCATATAGTATGTACTTTTACATTACTGTGGAAGAGTCGGGTTTTGTTTTCTGCTGATATTGTTTGACGTCCAAATTTTAAATAGTGAATTGAAGGCTTTCTGTGCTTGTCCTATGCGTCTTTCTATCCCTCTCTGTGCCTCCTTTAATGCTTATTATGCTTCCTAGGTAGCAGAATTCGTCTATTTCTTATTCTCTTCCTCTAATTGTATTCTTGTATTCCCATGTTGTTTTTGGTTAGTAGTTTAGTTTTGTTTGAGTTTATTTGTAATCCTACTTTCCTAGCATTGTTGTTTAGTTTGATCAGTTTTGTTGCATGTGTTTTTATTTGTTGTTATTAGGCAGATGTCTGCAAACTCTAAGTCCTCCAGTTTGCCAAATACATTCCAGTTTATCCCTGTTCTTTTGTCTTCAGTCCTCCTCATTACCCAATCGATTACTATTATAAAAGGAGGGAGAGGATGCAGCCTTGTCTCACTCCTCTTTGTATTTCAACTTTTTGGGTGAGTTGTCCTTCATGCTGTATGTATGCCGTGGAGTTGTAAAATAGTTTTATTATTTTAATGTATTTGACTGGTATGCCGTATTGTTCCAATATTTCCCACATTACTTCTCTGTCTATTGTATCGAAGGCCTTTTAAAAATCGATGAAATTTATGAGGATTTCTTCTTCAACTTCGGCTGTTTGTTCTAGAATAATTCTTAGGGTGTTGATGTGATCGATACATGTTCTATTTGGTCTAAACCCTGCTTGATTGTCTCTCAGTTTTATATTTATAGGGTTTCTTAATCTTTCTAGAATTATTCTGGTCATTATTTTACTTGTGCTGAGCAGGGTGAGCGGTCTCCAGTTTTCGCACATTGTTCGATTTCCTCTTTTGGATTTTTTTATTATTATACCTTCTGTCCATTCCTTTGGTATTTGTTCTTGTGTCCATATCTTGTTTAGTAGTATATAAAGTAGTTCGGTTGAGTAATTTGGATGATATTTTATTAATTCTGCTTGGACTCCGTCTATCTCTGCTGCTTTATTATTTTCAGTGTTTGTATTGCATTCCTTATTTCGGTTTTAGAAATTTCTTCTGTAGGCAATTCCAGTGTTCCATGTTATCTATTATGTCTTCTATTTCTCTATTAGTCTTTGCGTATGCTTTGTATATTTCGGTGAAGTGTTCTACCCATCTGTTTTAATTTCTCTTGTGTGGAGTACTTCTCCATTTTTCCTTTAATTTGGTTGACGTCATTTTGTTTGGTCCACTAGTTTTTTGTTATTTTGTATAGTGTTTTGGAATCATGCTTCCTGGCTGCCTCTTCCGCTGCTCTAGTCATGCTGTTTATGTAATTTCTCTTGTCTTGTCTTGCGCCTTTTTACTTCATTGTTTTTTTGGTATAGTTTTCTTGCCATATTTTCCTCTGGTCTTGGTTTTTCTCTATTAGGAGTTTATGCTCTTATTGTTTTCTTCTTTCCAGTTTCATTTTTGTTTCATTTGAGATCCATGTTTTATCGTGTCTTTCATTATAACCTATTATTTCTATTGCTGTTTCATTTAAGTGTTGTTTATAGCGTTCCATATCTCTTCAATAGTTATATAATAGGTGATCCTGTTCTCTTTTTTCTAATCCGCTATTCTTGTAGGAACTTGTCGTTTTTTGTTATTATCTGGTGGCGTCTAATTTATTTACGTAACTTTCGTCTTATTTAATGGTTGTACTACCTTTTGTGTAATGACATGATTTTAATTTTGCTCGCACTAGCGCTTGATCACTGTCAGTTTTCTTTTTTCGCTTTTACATTTCTTGCATTGTGTTTCTTCCATTTCTTTTCCAGGGATTATGTTCAATATTTGGTTTGTGAGTTGTTCCATCTCGGTGAGGTCCAAGTTGTATTTGTTGATGTCCTTATGTTGAATATAGAAGTTTCTTTACTTTCTTGGGTGTTTATTTATGCGCGATTTGATTCAATCTTGTGCCATTATCGTTTTGTATCCTTATTCTCAATGTCCTTTCTCATTAACATTTTGCTCCCATTTCCTCGTAGTCCTCTTCTCTACTTTGCTGACGATTTATGTTCACCTATCATGTCATTTATCAATTATCTCTGGTATTCGTCTATGTCTTATAGTTCGTTATTAATTGTTTATATTTGGTTATAACTATTCTTTCTAATTTTTTCGTTTTAGTTGGGGCATTTTCCATTACTTTTTTGTTTCTAATTTTTGCTCCTAATATCTTGCCCATAGTTTTCTGATACACTTTCCATTCTTAATCAGTGCTTTTGTTGATGTCTTTATTTAATTATTGCTTATCCCATGTCTATTTTTGCCTGTTCATTCTTCGATCCTGAGTAAATAATGGAAATGTTGCCTGCTAACTTTCTCTGACCATCCCATTCCCTTTATTCGGCTATGCTCTAATATACTGTTTATGATTTTTATTTTCGTATTGCTATCAATTTCACGTTTTTTTCGGTTACTTCTGTCCACTCTTGGTTTTAATGTTCTGCATATAAAGGTTTGGTTCTAGTTCTAGTTTTCCTGTATTGCTATCCATGTTTTCTCCATATTCCTTTTTTTTTTCTAACTTTTTGCTTAAAATCTAACTATACTTTTTTTTTTCTACATTTGTTATACTCGTATCCTATGTGTAATTTCTTTTTGTCGTCAGTTTATCCCTTGTATTTTGCTCTATTAGTTTTTTGTTCTTTTGACTTGTGTGATCATCAACAGTTTCTCTTCCGCTGACGTACCTTCGTTTCTTAGGGGTTGGTTCTGGTCTTCTGGGGATCTCTCGCTGGCAGCTCTTTCTTTCTTCTTATCTAAGTCTGTGTTTGTCTGTATTCCTTCCATGTTTCCCAATGTTTGTATTGTTGTTTTTGCTCTGTTTGCGTTATCTCCGTCTGACTGTTCAGGTGATTCTACCATTTGTAACTGTTGTAGTGTGAATTGGTCTCCATTTATTATTAATGTATGATTTTTCATAATAACTTGATGTCCTTTGTTTCTGATTTCTTTCATGTAGTTCTTCAATTCCCTGCGCATTTCTTGCATTTCTTTGGAGTAGTCTTCTTCTATATAAATTCTCGTTTCCTTTAGTTTTTTTGTTGCTCTTTGGATTGCCAATTTCTTGGTCCAGCTTTTTAGTTCAACTAAGATTGGACGGACTTTATTTTTGTCATGTGGTTTCCCAATTCTTCGAATATCCATTACCTCGTCTTCCATGGATGTTGGCAGATCCATGTCCCTTAGAACCATTATTGTTTTTTCTTTTAGTATATTACCAATTACCATCTTATACAATTAACAAAATCAAAAGCGATTTGGTAAGAGTTAACTTATTTCCCTGGCCGCTAACTGTTGCAGTCGCTTACGTCCACCACATCATTACAGCCGATAAATTTACAAAACTTCTACTTTCACTTGCATCTTGCTTTTAGTAGCAGAAGATTGGAACACTAAGTATACTGTCTGGAGTTCAACACTCTTACATAACCTAAGTTACATGTCTATTAGCAAGCCAATCTACTGGCCGATGGACCCACGTAAAATTTCTGATCTGCTAGACTTCACGATCACCAAATATATTTTCGACATATATAGCTTAAACTAAAATCAATTTGACCCAGACCAAATGTACATCAATGACATTAATCTAGCCTATAAGATTCATATATCTGGAGTAAATGACAAAACTGTTGAACACTTCACAAAGCTTATTCAAAAAACTGCCTGGTAAGCTATTTTAATTGAACACAAAAACCCACAATATACTACTATATATAAGAAAATTATTTGTATAAAAACGCAAAATCTGTATTAAATATGAAAAACTAGAAATCTACAAGAAAAGACTACACTAACTAATCTAACCTAATGACTTTGAAATATTGTCCAAGAAAACAAAAATGCAATTATTACCTTTCTCTCCTATTGCTAGAGCACATTATCTGCAAAGCAACCAAAAAGATAAAAAGCCCCATTGCGCAAATCCCACCACTAAGAAAATCAGATGTAAGCTGAGCATTAAATAAAAAAAAAATATTTACCTTCAGAGAACATTTTGCACAATATTTGATCTTATTACCATCTGAGAGTTTTTATTTAAATTGAAATATAAAGACGTGCGACGAGGTGCTTCTGTAATATTATCGCGCGTGTGGCTTGCAATCATTCCGAAATCCAGTATCAACAACAGTACGGTAATCAGAAATCCTTTCCGAACACATCTAATCCAATTTATGTGCCTAATCAACACACTACTATGCCTACCATACCTTGCGATAACCATAATAACGGTAGCATATCTGTTCAGCATACCTTATTGACAATTAATGACCACCTTCAAGTCAATGAAAACATGGAAAAAGAAACTAAAGCTAATAGCCATTCATGGCAAGCCTTAAAGAAAGTAAAAAGGGCTAAATCAGCTGAAAACATACTACAGAATCAATCAAGTATTTTAATCCAAAAGAGGTATGCACTCTTAATAAATACTAATAATGAAAACCTAATCCAAAATCTCTCTAAAGGTAAAAAAAGTTTACCTAAACTTCCAAAACCTTCTCTACTATATATCTATGGTGGCACTAATTATAACACTATGGTCTGAAATATCGCTAACGTGTCTCCAGATAAACAGTATTTTATTTAAACAGTAACAAGCAAAAACGGTTAAAATCACTTGTTGAAGTATTATCAAGCATTTCAGAGAAAATCACACCTACCAGCCCAAAGATAAGAAATCATACAGGGTAGTTAAATGGCATCTGAATCCCTCTATGTTAGTTCAAGCAATCAAAAATTAATTAGAGAATTAGCGACAGAAAATTTGCAATATGATGAACATCAGACATAGAATTGTTTTGTTGATTTGAAGCCTAGCACAAAAGAAAAAAGGGTCTACGAAACTGAATTTATCTGCATTGGTAAAACAAATGTTGAAGTTCCACATAAAAAGGATATCATTCGACATATAAGATGCCAAAACTATGGGCGCTCTAAAACCTACTGTACCAGACACTACATGTGCATAAAACGGGGAGGTGCACAAACCACGAAGTACACCAGCCAAATGTGAATTATGTAACGATTGTCATTTTGCTAACTATAAGGGGTGCTCAACCTACAAGAATTTATTGAGTGGAGAAACAAAGCAAACGGCAAACCTATTTTAATTCTGAGGTTCACTCCAGCCACGACCAACGCTCCTAACTCACTAAATTTTCCGAATTTTAATAACATGTCAGCCAACCTAGTAAATTTAAGTAGCAGTGTTATTAGGAGAGAATAAATCAAACTGGGACAGATTTCAACAGTATCTATAAGACAATATTGACTTGAAGCTCTATACAAAAGAACCTGTTGACAATAGATGCAGCGTGTCATTACTCAATAACCCTTGTCCAACAGGCAGCGTGGGAATCTACACCTAATAAAGCATATGAAATGGATCCATCTACTAGTGTGAGTATTAAGAAATTAATCTTTGAAAAACGAAGAGCCAGAAAACGGTGGCAAAGAACTCATAATGTTGCTGATAAACTCACTTACAATCGCTTAACCCGAAGGCCAAAATGATAACTTTACTGAATATATCACACAATTTGGAGAGCGATTAAAATTTAAGCGTCCTCAGCCTGTCAAAAGGCCTGTTAAATTGGCAAGTAATAAGGAGAAGTCAGAAATCTTTGCAGAACACCTAGCCGCACTTTCTACGCTGTACATAACTGATCCAGCTGTTTTAGATGCTTAAATTGAAAAATTCTTGGATGTTTCGTACCAGGTTTCATTACATTTTCATCTTATCTCGTCAGATGAAGTTCAGTTTGACATACGTAAACTCGATCAACATAAAGCGCCAGGATACGGTCTGACAACAGGGAAGGTACTAAAGATGCTGCCTAGAAAAGTCATCGTGATGTTAAAAATTATTTATAGTTTCTCCTATCATCTGACTCTCTGTAAATATGACCGACTATGAGTGAAGGGTTCAAGAAGCTTTTCTTGTAATAAAACAGATATTTTTACCCAACTACACTAATTTGGATTTCGCAAAGGCCACTCTACCACATCACAAATTTACAGGATTGTTAACGAGATGGCAAAACATCTGAAAATGTAAACTTCTGTACTGCTGTGATCCTAGACGCTTCCCAGGATAAGATGTGGCATTCGGGTCTCTACTATAAATTAAAACTGTTGCCACCAAGTAATTTTTATCTGCTCCTTAAAATCCCACCTAACAGATCAACATTTCTCTGTTAAACAAACCATTCTATCATTGCGGTGTCTCCCAGGGTAGAGTCCTGGGTCCACTCCTGAAACTTACCTGCGCCCATTGTGACAATTTTGCTGATGATACTGTGATCTAGTTTACGCACAAAAATACTATTACTGTATCTGTTAATTCACAAAATTGCCTCTATGGTCTTCGTGATTATTTTGCTAAATGGCTACTTAGAATGAACCAGTCGAGTTAAAGCCAAGTTACATTCATTTTGCGAATTAGTATCTGTCCACCGGTTATTATCAATGGTTACAATAGAAAAAAAATACTTAGGCCTGCATGAAAAACACATATAAACAACTAAACCGGAAACATCAAGAAATATATTAACTTGATGGTAGAAAATCCAAATTGTTAATTAGCAATAAATTACTACCATATAAAACTATGTTAAAACCAATATGGGCCTACGGCATCTAATTCTGGGGATGTACCAAGCCAACAAGACTGAAAGCATTCCAACAATTCTAATCTAAGGCACTCCGCGCACTGGTGGACGTGCCTTGGTATGTGACAAACCTTAGTATTCCCCTGGTCGCTGACAAACTCACCACAGCAAACTTTTCGGCCACAGTAATCACTGCTACAGCTGACTAACGACTTTCTGCCGACTAGACTAACTAGAACATGGCCTCGCAACTTGTGACTGCTTTGCCGTTAAAGGAAACCAATGGGAGCATCATCGCTAGATGATCTCTATTATAGTATATTTAGTTAATAGTTCTCCTATATAGACGAATTTCCAAAATATAATAGAATTGGCTAATTGAAAACTTTGCTTTAGGTACGGTTTTTGGACTCTGCCAAACGGTGGGAGCCGCCGGAATTCTAGCAGCCAACTACGCTGTTTCGGAAGGCTTGCATGGTTCGGTGAGCAAGTTGGAGGGATTACCCTGTGGGGGCGTTTTTATGACTTGAAACTGCAGTTTGCAGGGTGGTGGAGGCTCGTTTTCGGCGTGTCGTCAGCTGTGCTCCTGATCACGGCGACGTTTTTCATGACAATGGGCAGCGGTTCGGTACAGCATTGGAATGCGCCGGGAGACCTGCAGCCGGAACTCGAAACAATAGAGGAGGAACCGTCTCGCCTGGACCCCGTTCCCGAGTAACCAAATACTTCAGCATAAATGTATGTGTAACTGTTATTAAGTAATACTGCAGCGCTGAATATTCATACGTGTTTTATTGTACTCCCGAGACTGCTATAGAAATAACCACTCTCAAACTTAAGTTTCCCATGGATTGTATTCTCAGTTCTTTGGTAACTAACATTGCTACATAGTAGTCCTTATGTAATTATTACAAACTATAATTAATCATTACAATTTTAACTAACTAATTATTTAGGTACAAATACACTTTAATGTTAATATCTACAAAGTGATTATTATGAATTAGTCAAAAGCGTAAAGAGCGCACTAACGGAATAAATAATGATATAAATAAAAAACACAAGATAAATGTTTTTCTATGTAAATTTTGAGCATTTGTATAGATATTATCAAAAACAGAAGGTGAAATACCAAATCACTTGTAATACTCTTTGGAATTCATCTTATATTTGTCATTTCGCATCGCTTTCCTATGGTCATCGTCGATTTCCTCCCCAAGAACTTCTACGTTTCGCACCCCCATCTTTCTAACATTTTGTTCAGAACTGGCAGATTTTTCACTGCTCTCTATACCTTCCAATGGTAAAGCAGGATTTATAGCCAGTTGCAACATTCTTAGCAGCAACATTTCTCGAACTTGTGGCGGTAGGTACTCCTCGTTGTCGACGTCTTGCTCGTAAGGAGGACTGTTATGCAACAACCGCGATACTCTCTTTGTTGGCACGTATGAAGCTGATGAGTAGTAACAGGAGGCTCATGAACGTATGCGTCTTGGTTTTCCTGATTTGGCTGCCGCACTATGTAAGCTTGGTGCTGTTGTTGGGCAACTTGCATTTGTGGAATAGTGACGTACGGGCGCATCCTTGCATTTTGATTTTCATGCAGGAATGCCATAGGACCGGCATGTGAAGTATCCTGATGTCTTATAAAAACGGGTGTAAGTTGCTGTTGGTGATGCGGCGGAATTTCCCCCAATTTTTGCAGTTCCAGCAATTCTCGCTGACGCTGCGCGTTAATTAATGCGTTAGCTCGTTCCAGCCTTGCTTGTCTAATGATTAATATCTCTATCAATTTTTTAAAGTCATTGGTACTGACGGGGGGTTTAATCATGTCAATTTCGTTTTCCTCATTGCTATGAGATTGCTTTGCAATTGGAGATGGCGTTATCGCTACAACGACTGGATAGGGTGTTGTCGATGCAGCAATCTGAGGAGGTAATGGATGTACAAAGCCATTTTGGTCGATGTGTACCGATATCGATTTTAAAATTGGTTGTCTGTGTACAAAAACAGGAGCAGGATTTTGTGAGTGTTCTGGACTAGGAGTCGGCGTCGGTCTGGCTGGTCTAAATAAAGCTTCGTTTGAGAACACATATTGCGGCTGGTTTTGTGGCTGCGGGTTTTCTTGGGCTCTAAAGTCATTAATGGGAACTAAAATTACTCCCCCATGAAACGGTTGCTTTACTGCTACCAAAGGCGGTGGTTGGATGTTTTCCTGTTGGGCTTGCAACATTTGATATATAGGAATCGGAGGTGGGGCGTTAACAACCTCAGGTGTAGACTCAGTTGTAGTTGCTTCTTGATTAAATTCAGTTGTGGTCTGTTGCCTGATAGGTATATTAGGTGGGGTGTTAACATATCTGGCAGCAGGCTTTTCTACTACCGTCTGAGAAGCTGATAATACTCTTGGGCGATAGGTTGTTGTAAATAATGGTCTAGGTGTTCCAGTAGTCAATGATGCGCTATAAACGTCAACGCTGTCTTCACCCAAGCCTTGTTGTAGCGTTAATAGATGTTGTCGAGGATCAAAAGGCGGCGATTTTTGTGGATCTAGTTGTCTCCTTAATACACTCCCGTGGACTTGGTTCTTCTGTGACCGGCTTTGTAGTAGCCAGGCCATTTTCTCTTTTGTGAGCTATTCTTCTAAAGGTTGGTAGCTCGGTTGGCCTAGCTGTAACAATTTCGGGGCGCACAATTTGACCTTCCGATTTCTGTACATCAATTTGGGATACTTGAGTTGATCTTACTAAGGGTCGTTGGGTATGAATACTTCTCGGTAAAGAAGCGGCGTACATTATATTAGAACGGTTAGTAGTACTTTTTATAACTTCCTCGCTGTTTTTGGCTGTTTTTGACGTGGTTGTAGTAGACGGGGTGGTAGTGATCGTCTGCGTGGGACTAACTCTCCTTTTGGGAATCGCTTGAATAACCGAAGTAGTTGTAGGGGTTGTCTGTGTTGTGGGATTGTAAGCAAGAACGCCGGGCATTTTCGTAGGCGAGTATGTTTTGTTTGTTTTAGGAATACGTTGAACTACAGAAGGAGCTTCCGAAAGTACATCTGTAAAATTGTTCGTGGTATATGTCACCCTTTTAATTTCCCCGTCTTCGTCCACATAACCATAAGTACCTTTAATATTACCCAACACATCTCTGCTTTCTATTTTAAACGATCCATCATCCGCTTCGTATCCTATGGTGTAAGAGCCATCATCGTTAATTTTCTTAATCGTCTTTATTATTTCCAGTTGTCCATCTTTGGCCTCCGCTTCTGCTAAGTCTTCGTACGGAGCTTGGTCAGATTTCACGCAGTAAGAGCAGTGGCAAATGAGTACCAGTAGAATTCCAAGTAGTTTCTAAAAAATAGGTTAATTAAATTTAAATGCTGCAAAACCGCAAGCAAACAAAATTGTGTGTGCAAATAATGACAGAGGAAGTTTAAGACAAGCACTCTCTCCGCAAACAATGAGTTTTGAAAAAGGCTATGGTTGCCTCAGTTAATAAGTGAAATTTCGTCATCAGCGACGCACTGTTTCGTGCGGTGCAACTGTCCCCCGTGCTGCGTTTTCATGAACACATACCTGCTTGCACCTAGTCATGGTGACGTAGCTCCATCAAGTAGCACCTATCTCTCACGTACTGGAGCGCGCACTGTGCAGGGGTTCGCTATATAACCATCCTTGGGAAAATTCGCGAGCTCCCGGGGGGAACGCGCGACCTTGCGAGCAGCCTCATGCGCCGCATTAACCACAAAGAAATTAACCATTTTAAAGTCCAGTGAAAGTAACGTGTGAGATATGAATTGCTGTACGGCTCATTACCATAATTTCGCACGGTTTTACTACATTATTGTTCTGGACCGCTAAGTTGTTAGCTCATTGAACCGCCAAAATTGTTCTTCGTGGACTTTTTTGATGTTTATGTTTTCCGACAGCCGTTGCGTAAGATTATATAATTTTGCATTGAAAATGGAAAATAAATATTAAGATTATGGAAAGAAAATATTTGAGTGTACCAGAGATCAGTACCATTATCAGTACGACGTGCTTTCATTATTTTTCTGATTGGTTTATTTCTGTGGATTGTTTTTGGGTAATGGCTCATCTAAGGTTCTCAACATTAAGATTACTAAACCAAATTAATTAGTCCTAATAAGTTTTTGATATTTCTGAAATCCCCTTTCTTCTTTTTACATAAAAATTAAAAATGACACTAGTGGTGGTTTAATGCAATACTTAGCATTAATCTGCACTACAAAGTTTTTAAATTTTCCTAATATTCATAAAATATTTAATTTTGTAAATTAAATTTTTTTTTTAACTGAAATTCTTTAAAGTTAACAAACACTTTAAGCTTCTCCCAGAAGATAATAAACCTGTATGTTGTATTTCCGCAATCTATTGTTCAAAATAGTTGCTTGGTAGCAAACGACAGTCGTGGAGACACATGTACTATTATATAAGTTGAAGCAATAATACAAATAATTTCTTATTATGCTTTGTTTCTCTTAAGGAATTTCTGTATGTACACACACGTAAATGTTAGCAAGCGTCCAAATTTTTATTACTCAAACTCTAGCAAATTTTAAACTTTTAAATAATAATTACATCACAAAGTAGTTGTAATATTCTTTTTGATTTTTTTAGTAGTAAAAGCATTTTTTACTTTCAAGGAATTGTCGCTTTCTATAATTTGGTCTGGGACTTACCCTTAATAGCCGTTTCCAAACTGTGTATAATAAACTGGACAATTTGTTGTTTTACGAGAGCGAATCAAATATAAACTGAATTTATTTTTTTAATAACATTAAGACTTTACAAAACACTTTCTCATGACTTAGAAACACTCCCGAAATGCTTCTTTTAGAGGTCTAAACAAATAATAAATATAGGATGGTAAATTCAAACTGTAGCAACTGTGTTTTAGCGTAATCTAAAGTAAATTCTCATTTAGACAGATGTACAGGGTGTCCCAAAAATCAACGTCAAGCTGGAAACGGGTGATAGACCAGGTAGTAACAGTTATCAGAAAAATAATAAAAAAAATCTTAGTCGTGTACTTTTAAAATTATAGGCATTCAAAAAAAATTGAAAATATCATCCTCATATTACTCATGTTTCTTACTTTGAACCTGATTTCTGTTTATTTTCAGGTTAACCGCCGCATGGATGAGGAAAAATTATTGTGGGCTCCTTCTCAAGTCTCAACAGTTTGTGTTTTAAATTTAAGTAGTTATCATTTTTCCTCAACGAAAATGTAACTGAAACTCCAACTTTTGTGGGCATGGGGCATAAAACTACACCGTGTAAAATTTCACTGCTTTTGTTTAAAATTCCTCCTATTTTTTTTTCAAGCCGCTACTTTTTTCACAATACTATAAATACCAACCGATTGCAAAGAAATGGACGCAACTAAAAAAACTATTGCAATGGACAACCATCACTATGTCACGTGTGCTGTTATCAACGATCATGATACAGCATGTAGCAGTGCTACCACAATTATTTTATTAGATTCAATGTTCAAATAAATAAATATCAGTTGATCAAAAAATAAGGTTTAGACATCTATCAAAACTGGTATTATAGACCAACCAACAGCAAATTTAATAGAACACTACGTACAAATATACAAAGTAAACGTCAGATTAACGGTCTAAACTGTCGTTCGGAAAAAGAAACTTTTTCCCATCTAAAATACAATCAACATTCGCCCGATAGATCGTCTGGTGGTAGTTTTGCACCATAAAAAATGCATTCCAAAAGTGATATCAAGAGATTTCATTGTGGCAGCGTTATTTTTATTATTTTTTAAAAAAGTATTTTGAAATGAATCTGACTAAAGATTTTGAGTAGTCCACTTACCTACTTTTATTCCTTTTTCTTGTCGATATGTTGATAATTAATTATTCAAGATCAATAGACCCTCCATTTTAACTCTGAAGTCGACTGTCATTTGAATCGTGTAAAAAGTATGAATCTTCTGCGTGGTTTTCTGCGCTGTCATGCTTAGCTGTGGACACTTTTGGAACAATAACTTTATCCGTATTGCCATCGGTCTTCGCTTATGCCTGAACATTTGTAAACCTCACTTATATCTTTGTGGTTCGAACGTAGATAGCCTGGACTCCCATGGTCTTTGTTGCAAGAAAAGCTTGGGCAGACAATTTAGGCATCCAGGATTAACGATATTATTAAACGAGCTACCATTTCAACCGAAGTTCTTTTATCCTTTGAATCTGCTGAATTCAGTTGTGATGATAGCAGACGACCTTAGTGTCTTTGGCCCTCGTATAGGACTTTACATGCAGTGACACAATGGAACGTTGTCCTAAGTTTAAGCAAGATAACTTTTCAGTGTTACTTGTCTCTGCAATGTAACACTAAAGCTCTAAATGTCATCTTAGTCAAAAACGAAGTGCAAGCAAGTTTTGCGCTACAACTTTATACGCGGTTAGAACACCTATTCTACTTTTATATTTATATAATCAGATTTACAATTTCAGAAAAATTCCTCAACGGTGAGCTAAGATCAACTTTGTGATAATATTGAGAACATAATGCAAAAAAGTATGAAGGCTTCAGTCAATTTGATAAGCTATGTGTCAAAAACATTCTAGAATATATAACACATGTAAAGAAACAATTGGACAAACACGATTCGATCTCACGAAGAACCTCAAAATTAGAAGCATTATACTCCATACAGTTTTTAGTTCATATATGCATTGATCAAGAAAACCAGTCTTCATATGCTTTATTGTCTATCGAAGAGTCTTCGCCAACGTCCCTTACCAACCATCGTTTTAGACTAAGATATATAAATATTAATGAGAAAGATCTTTAATATAGCTAATAGTGTGCTTTAAGATTACATTTTATCTTTTGTTCTTTTCAATATTTGTGTCGAGAAAATTTTTCAACTAGCACTTGAAGACGAGCAATGGAAAATCAAAGTAAACGGATTCCCAATTAACATCAGCAATGACAATAATACGACTATTCTCGATGATAACTCGCAGGATTTTCAGTATATGAAGATGTCCATAATAAATCACTGATACCCATCCTAAAGTTAATGAAGAGATCATAGAAAAAGTGTTTTACTTTAGATAATTTGGCTCAATATCGTAGGCATTTGTAATTGTTTGCTCAAATCCAGAGACATTTAAAAGACACAATTTTTAAAAATTGCTAAAGTAATGAAAACGATCCAAATGGTACGGAGATCGGGCAAAATCGTGTGGGTCTTTGGCCCTGCAGGCAGTTGGCCGCATATGAGCGACGTTAAATGTTATTGTTTACTTAAGAATTGAAATGATCTAGATGGTACAGGTGGTGTGGTGGCTAGACGAAGTCTTAAGATGGACCATCTGGGCTTGGAGGTATTGAAACAGCGTTGTTCGAATACTCTTTTGACGTGACTGAGAACACGTGTTGGCATAAACATAGTTGCTAAGTGATAAAATATTACAAATTTCCTTAAAATATTTCTTTTCATTCGATTCCATCCTTACAATACTTAGCCACAAATAAGAGGTAAAGTTTGGATTGGAATCTCAAATACAACAAAAAATGCGACGACTTTGTTTAGGATAGCTGAAAAACATTTCATTGGTTGATATTAAGATAAAAAAGGACAGCTAATCGCCTACATGCAAACAAGCATATGGCACTGAAAGAAGAAGTTAGGTACGTTGATTTTTTACTTACATTGAAGTATTTTTGATATTATTTACATTATCACCATTCTCTCTCTGGCTTTCAAATATAGTTCTCTATCATATCTCTTATTCAGTTTGTTTAGCAAGATTTGTCCAGTTCTACATGCGTAATTTAGAGATATCCAAAACTAAAATTATATGTTTCCGCCATCCATCACATTGTTGCTTGTATGTAGATTAAGAAACTGAGTTCATAATTTTGTTTACCCAATTTCTTCTTTCTAAAAGTTAAAATTTATTATAGTATATCAATTTTTATTCTAAAGGAGTGGTGTGCATTCTATAGGTTCAGATATTAACTGCACATTAATTATATAAACACGGCTACCGCCAGGATTCGCCCGCTTGCTCCACTTAAATCCAGAATCGGAGTCTAAATTCGGAAATTGCCCCTGGCGGCCCGCCGCACGCTATTTATTCCAATTTCCCCGATGTACCCGAACAGCCGCAAAACTTCGAGAACGCCGGGGAAGGTTCGCGAACACGAGCGCGCCAGCCACATACCTAGAATGGTCGGGGGCTAAGCGAGACGCAGATGTCAATCAGCGTTTGAAAATTCGTTACAATATTGTTCATCTGCAGAAACTTTAACGATATTTTTAACTATATTGTTATTCGTGACACCATAGGTATACTACTGTGTACAAATATAAAACGGAATTTTTAATTTAAACTGCGCGGGCATTTCGTTGGGCACAAACCATTTTAGTTTTAAGTTGGTAGGACTGCTACTGACATCTGTGTCAAATTTTAGATTAATATCTTAATTAGTTGAAGAGTGACGCTCGTTTTCGTAAACAACCAAAATTAACTTTTTCGATTTTTACCACGTCAGAAAATATTCAACAAAGAAGTTCGATTAAATTTTGTGTTAGAAATGATATTTCCGCTGCGGAAACGCTCAGAATGTTACAAAAAGCCTTCGGTGAACAGGCTATGTCTAAAACATAAGTATACGAATGGCATAACATGTTCAAAGAGGGTCGTGAAGGCGTTGAAGACGAACCACATCAAAGGCGTCCAAGAACATCAACTGACGAACAGCACGTCGCGAAAATTAAGGAATTGGTGCTCCAAAATCGTCGATTGACAACTAGAGAGCTTGCTGACATCGTTGGCATTTCAAATGGATCAATCAACACCATTTTGAATGAAGTTTTGTGCCTCAAAAAAGTCAATTCTCGTTTGGTTCCAAAAACTCTTAATTTATTCGTGACCATTTCGCTAAAAATTCCACCCATATCGTTCCGCAACCGCCGTATTCGCCTGATTTAGCTCAATGTGATTTCTAGCTATTCAGCAAAAAGAAAAGACCGCTCCGGGGACACCGTTTTGACACGATAGAAGAGATTCAAGCCGAATCGAAGAAGGTGCTGAAGGCCATACCGAAACGGGACTTTTCAAAGTGTTTTGATGAGTGGAAAATTCGCTGGCATAAGTGCATTGCAGCCGAGGGGGATTACTTCGAAGGCGATAAAATAGATTTTTAAGAATAAATAAGGATTTCAAAAATTATAACAAAATTCCTGGTTATATTTGTACATAGTAATATATCGGAGGAGGTAAACTTTCGTTACCTTCAGAGCGATTTTGATTTAGGTTGTAATTATCGGCATTCGTTAAGGATACAAACCTGGTTGGGGATAATTTAGTAGTATGTTTCAGTTGATTTGAACCTTTTCCTTTTCTTCACAACTTGCCATGAATGACAACTAACTTCAGTTTCTTATTCCGTATTTTCATCAACTTAAAAGTGATCATTATTTGTAGATAAATTGTGCTGAGCAAATGTACCAACGTAGTGATTATGGAAAGGTATGATAGGCGTACTAGACAATAGATTAGGAACATAAACTGGGTTAAATGAGTTTGGTAAGGTTTGCTGATTACCGTATGTTAAAAATTTTTGTTGATACTAGAATTGAGGTTGATTATAAGTCAAATTTGTTGGTTAACCATAAGTAAGAAAACCTAATTTTATTTTTTGACGTCTACTAAAGTACAAAACAAGTTTTGTAACAAGGAAAACCTTTTCTAACATCACGGGATGACGGCTAGCTCTGGGAAAACGTGGAAGATTTTGTTCAACAATTGATTTCGAAGATGTAAAAGTACGTACGAGGGTAAGGTGAAAAGTTCTCGGCCTGACACAAAGATGGTGCTGCAATCAGCAAACAATTATGCTTCCTGCTTGGGTGCATGTGTCATTAGTTCGTATGACTAGTCTCAACTTGTTCGCTCAAGTAGTTTGTTTACACGAATTTTTTCAGTAGACATGTTGCATGTTTTTTGTTAAAATGAATAAACTTGAATATCGTGCGGTTATAAAATTCTTCGTTTTGGGTCGAATAACCCCTAAGGAAATTCATCCGAAGTTGACAAAAGTTTACGGGGACTCTGCTCCTTCTATGTCAACTGTTAAAAAGTGGGCAGCTGAATTTAAACGTGGTCGCACATCCCTCGAAGATGACCCACGTGAAGGACGACCAAAAACCGCAACCAGACCGGAAACCAACGAAAAAGTGCCTGATATCGTGTTGGATAGGCGAGTGAAGGTGAATGAGATAGCTGAGGCTGTGGGGATATCGGAAGAAAGGGTGGGAAACATCTTGCACGAAGAATTAGGGATGCGAAAGCTCTACGCAAGATGGGTGCCGCATTTGCTGAATGCCGATCAAAAGTAAATGCGCAAACGATTTTCGTAGCAATCTTTGGACCGATTCAACAGGGATCCGACAGATTTTATTCGGCGATTTGTCACCATGGATGAGACATGGGTCCACCACTACACGTCAGAAACGAAACAGCAGTCCAAGCAGTGAATGGAAGCCCGTGGTTCAGCGCCAAAGAAAGCGAAGTCGATCACATCTGCCGGAAAGGTCATGGCCAGCGTGTTTTGGGATGCGAAAAGGATCCTGTTAATTGATTATCTTGCAAAAGGCAGAACAATTACAGGCGAATATTACTCCAACCTTCTTGACCAGCTGGATTCCAAAATTCGCGAGAAGAGGCCTGGCTTGAAGAAGAAAAAAATCATCTTTCCCCAGGACAACGCACCTGCGTTGGCGATGGGAAAACTACGGGATTTGTGGTATGACTTGCTCGGCCATCCCCCCTATTCTCCTGATTTGGCACCCTCAGACTTCCATCTGTTCCCAAACTTAAAAAAAAAATTATTTCTGGGAAGCGCTTCCCATCCAATGAAGAAGTTGATGAATATTTTTAAAATTTCCAGATTCTCACTTCCGAGAAGGAATACTGATGTTGGAGAGGCGCTGGATCAAGTGTGTTGAAGTCAAGGAAGATTCAGGCCGAGAACTTTTCACCTTACCCTCGTAGGTTGTAGCGAAAGAAAGTTACAGATGCAAAACTGCCCAACTGCTCTACTGCCCTATGTAAATGTATTTATTTTATTCATCTAATCTAACTCCAAGGCACAGCGTACGATATATGTTTTATAACAAATACTGAAAACCGGCTACATGCACATCATTAGCATTTTGAATTATGACTAGTATAACAAAGCTACAACCATAATTTAGTTTCAAAAACATGTATCAGACATGGTGCAAACCTAGAGCTTTTTATTGTCACGCAAACATTATCCTAGATTACATGGCTTACATTATACTTATTAAGTAAAATGGAACACTAATTTAGTATTTGCAGCGAATGTTCTCATATTAATGTTTTTGTTATAATTTAAATTCACTTTGAATGCTGTTTGTCATAATAATATTAAACAGATTTAATTATATTAAAATAAAAAAACCCAAAAATAGTTTTAAACCAAAAAATATTTAAATTCATAAAATGTTATAACATGTGAAACACTTAAAATTTAATGTATAGTAAGTGAACAGCATTTAACTTAAATGTATGATGTTTTTCATCATTTTTATTAACCTGATTTCAATTTTTTAATAGTATGGACATTATTGAAATGCTGTTATGCAGTGAATTGCTATATTTTTCATAATAAATTTCGTTTTACTTAACCCTTTACCATCTCCTTAGACAATATTGTTTTGAATGAAAATAATTAGCCAGTTGTAGATTTTTTATAGCTATTGTTGGGTCGAAAACTAAAATTAAAAAAATCATAATGCTTTTACATGCTTGAACTGTCACTCAACACTTCGAATCACTGTCCTTTTGTTTTAGATGTTTGTTTACATTAAAAATTTTAAAATTAGACCTTGTGCCGCTTGTTTCAATTTTTTCACGTCTCGTTTTGAATTTTCACATTCAATGGTCCGTAGTGAGCCTCACCATAGAAACTCGTTCAGCCATTCTCACTTTACATTGAGAAAGGCTAATTTAAGGATTTGTGCCTCAACAGTGAATCTTACATTAGAACACTACAGAGAGACAGGAAATCTTAGGGATTACCGTCGTCCTGGGTCATCAGAAGCAACATTCGATGCAGAGGATCAGTTCATCAGGCTGATGAGCAAGCAAAATAGAAGATTAAGCGGGGACGTGATAAAATAATACCAAGAGTCTTCAGAAGGATAATCTTCATCGTCTTATTGGGATCAAAAAACCGTTCTACGGCGTATTAATATGGCTGAACGGTTTCAGTGGGCCCAAAAGAAACGGAGAACCTTTGTGCGTCGGTCTAAGACTGAAAAGATGATCCAGGAGAGTATTGTTCCGAGTGTCAAGCACGGAGGTAAGTCTGTTTTAGTATGGGGGGGGGGGGTGCTTCTCTTTGACTGTGTCGATGGAATTATGAGGGAAAAACATTATAAAAAAAAATTTAACAGAAAACGCCACACCATCTGGGTTGAGATTAATCAGAAAGAGATTCGTGATGATGTAAGACAACATAATTCAAAGCTTCGTAAGAACTATATAGCAAACAAAAAATAAAAAATGCTCAAAATGATGACATGCTCACCACAGAGTCCAGACCTCAACCCCATAAGATTATTTGGACATAACAGTATGAAAGGGGAGTCCCGTATCCGAAAATCATCTTTGGAGTATACTTAAGATGCTTGGAGAGATGTGCTGCTCGAGAAACTAAAAAAATTAAATGGAAATACCTAGAATCATAAAAGCAGTATTAAATGATAAAACAAATGTTTAATATTCAAATTAATTTTTTTCTGTGTTCATAATGGTTTTTGTTTGTTCTTTAGTTTTTGTTGGATAATAATATATTATATAATAAATTTTTTCCTTCCATTAAAGTGTATAAATTTATTTTTTATATATTTTCCAAAAGACTAGCATGGAGCGCGTTCGGAAAACTAAGTAAAACACTAAAAAATAAAAATATACCTATGCGTTTACGTAGCAGACTATTTGATCAGTGCATATTACCGGTGTTGATCTACGGAGCACAAACATGGACCCTCACCAAACAGTCAATGAGCCAATTGAAAGTGACGCAAAGAGCAATGGAGCGTCAGATGTTAGGAATATCCCTAAAAGATCGTAGAAGGAATACATGGATTCGAAGCATCACGAAATTTAAAGATGTTGTGGAGGCAGTGACAGAACTGAAGTGGGGTTACGCAGGACATGTTTCTAGATACCAAGATGGAAGATGGTCTATCACTTTATTAAAATGGAGACCATACCTAGGAAGAAGAAACAGAGGACGACCCCCAATGCGCTGGACCGACGACCTTAAGAAAACGGCCGGGTTAGCATGGATCAGAGAGGCTCAAAATCGTGAACACTGGAGAAACATGAAAGAGGCCTATGTTCAGAAATGGACCGAAGATGGCTAATGATGATGATGATGATATTTTCCATACTTCGATGAGCGGTAGTGTATATAATAATCATTTGTACGTTTTTTATGCTTTATTTTAATTAACCAATTAAGAAAGTTTCAGGGCAGCAGTCGTCTAACTTGAAATACTATAATTTTGCCCAAAAATAAAATAGAATGGCAGACCCGTAAAAAACTTCAAACGTTTGCATATCGCAAACAGACATCCTTCCAGCTTATAGCGTGCGGTGCTTCCGAAAGGATTACAGCTCCAAGCTTTGCATCTTATAAGCGCTGCAATGTGGGCCGTTCCCAGGCTTTACAGTCCGTTGTTCTGCATTAGCAATGAGTGCGGACAATACAACGCTCTGCAATCATAACCTTTCTCGGACAGGTTATGCAAACTAATGCCTTCACTTATCTCATTCGAAACACTTCATTGTCTTGGTGCTACTGTCAAATGGTCTTGCGCAAGCCCTGGGGTAAGTTCGTTAGGAAAAACATTCCATTCTGGATCCTGCGGCTGATTAGCGTTATTACCGCCAAAAGTGGGAACTGCCGTTGTTACGGCCATCCTGCAATAAAATTTGTGTCAGCAGACATGCTTTGTTGTGGTTTGCTGCAAATGACAAATTTCTGGCTAAAGTGTGTTAAAGAGTGTTAATCACTCTAAAATTAGTAATATTATTATTGCCCCTTTAAGTGGAAAAGGTTTGAATTTGTTTGTAAAAATAAATGGCAGGAAAATCTGTAAGTTAGAAAAACATGTTTCTATCAAAACCAAAATAAGGAAATGATATCTTCTGCATTGCACACAAAACTAGTTTATGTTTAAATATATGTGAAACACTTTTTATCTTATTTCCTTAAGTACCTAATAAAATGGTGTTATTCGATTATTAACTTCTGTGTGAATAAAAAAAATTAAATTAATATTCAAAAAGTTAATATATTTTGAAGCTACATCTAGCCGATGTTATCGAATGAGAATGAAATATAGCAAAATAACCATAATAAACATACATGCACCTACCAAATGAAGAAGAAGAAGAAGAAAAAGACAAATTTTTAGGATATTTAGTAAAATAACAATATATAACTTAAAGATTCAACGAGAAAATTGGGAGAAGACATAGATATAAACAAATAATTAGGAAAAATAGCAAGTGTGAAAATGAACAAAAACTAATAGAATCACAAAGAAATTCACAAAAAGACATGGGTATATCTAAATGGAAAATCAACAATCAAATTGATCATATACTGATAGAAAGCAAATTTGGAGGGAAAAATGACATAGGAAATAAATGGCGTCACCTATAGAAAATAATGCAAGATATCACTGAACAAATAATACCACAGCATAAACAAAAAAGACAAAATTATTGGTAGAACGAGGAGTGCAAAGTAGCAGTAGAGTAGTTTCAGTAAAACCAGGATAAATAAAATAATCAATGGAAAGTTATAAAAGAAAGAACTATATAAATTAACTAGAAAGGAAGTGAAAAATATATCCACCATAAATAAAAGACTGTACATGGAAAAGAAACTAGGAAAAACAGAGAAGTATTATGGTAACAAGATCAAGAATTTTTACCAAACATTTTAAGAATCAACGAACTGTATATAAATAGATGACAAATTACTGGATAGATGAGAATGAAAATTAAAGGGAAGAATTAATGAGATATTAGAACTATGAAAGAAGCACTTTCAGAATGTGCTCAACTTGGAGGATCAAGATCAGACAACCTAACAAGTTATAGATAAAGAAAATATACAAGCAATGACAGAAGAAATACCGAGTGATGAGATATTTGATATAATAAACAAACAGAAAACCAATTAATCAGCAGTGAAGCTGCTGAAAGAAAAAGGAAAATGTTGCAAGATGAAATAAGATAATACAAGAAGTTTGGAGAAAGGATAGATAAATATAGAACGGGGTGGGCCCAACGGCCTTTTGCAATTCGACCCTTAGGGTCTAATACGCACCCCTCTAATTTGTTAGAGTCCTCTCTCTAGGCCTAGTCTCTTGAGTAGCCCCCCAGAGTCTAGAGAGAGGTTCTTTTGTATAGCTCTCTGGATTTACCTTTTCTTCGTCTAGTTGTAGGAATCTGAGCCTCATAAGGCCTTCGCAGTAGCACAAAATGTGGTCTACAGTCTCCCCCTCTTCCTAGCAAAATCTGCACAGGCTGCTATCTGTTACTCTTAGAAGATTTAAATACTTCCTAAGGCGACAGTTTCCTATCAGTAGACCAACTACAACCCTAAGTTTAGGTCTGTTTGGTCGTAGGAGGTCTGCTGTAAATTTTTGTAACGGTCCCTGTATGAACTTCTTGGATTGTCTCGAGTGGCTGGTTTCTTGCCTTTGATTGAGTATCCAATCATTAATGGATGCTATTTTAAGGCTATTCAAAATGTTTGTAATCCTTCCTTGCCTAGTAAGTCTACCATCTCGTTACCCCTGACGTCTCTCTGTCCTGGTACCCAGAAAAAGATGAGATAATTGTCTTTTCCTATCTCTGTCAAAGCATCTATGCAATCCCAAACAACACCACAGGTGTGGCTAGAGCTTTAAGTGCAGCTTGTCTGTTCGAAAAGATGGCCATCCTCTCATACCTAAGGTTAATCTCCTTCACATGTTAGATTCCTGCTCCTGTGCTTAATGCAGTCTTGGAGCCATACCAGATAAAATCTGCAGAGACTGAAAGTCCTTCCTCCCAGTTTTGAAGTTTTTTCCAAATTGAAGGACTGAGAACAAGGGCATTCTCAATGTGTCCAATTCCTCCTTCAGCTTTTTATACTGTCCTACATGCATGGGGATGATTGGAGTTGTTCTTGCATAAATCTGTGGGCAGTTTGGCGCCGTTTCATAGCTCCCTTGATGCTAAGGCAAGTACGTCTTTGAACGCTACAAAGAAGCTCTTCCGCCTTTGTTTGTAGTGTTTTCGTCCACCATAACACAGAGCCATAGGTTCTCATAAGTCTTACGACTTTTGTGTATAACTGAGGTTTAATCCCCAGCTCTTACTACATAGCCTATTGCATCTTTCCAGTGCTACTTTGGGTCTTTGCACGATCATATCTAAATGTGGATTCCATGTGACCTTTTGATCGAAAATTACTCCTAAATATTTAGCCTCATGCTGTTCAACACAATGGATTTTACCTCTTCTAAAATTATTTTTGGTGATACCTAAACAGTGGTCGGAAGCTATTTTGTGCCCTGTCTATAAGAGAGGTAATATAAATAAGTGCAGTAGCTATGAGGAACCAAATGGTACGGCCGTAATAAGCGGACTGTATAGGTAATTTTGAATTTTGAATAGAGAACTTCAAACAACTCTAAAATTAAAAACACTAACCTGTGGAAACGGCGCTTCCCGCAGATATCGGTTCCCTGCTGCTGGTCCTGGGGCTTCCAGAAGAAAAGGAGAAGGATATGGATAAAAATTAGGGCAAGTTACCCCAATCTTCGCAGCAGACGAAACGGGAGCGTCTTCCTGGTGTAAAGGTTCCCTCGTCGAGCTGATAAGCACAGCGAAAAAATGCCAAATGCAAACGCGTAATGCCGCGAACAAAAATGCGAAATGCAGATTTTAATAAAGCAAAAGTATAAAGTCGCGTGAATTTAGCGTAATTGCACTACAAAACACAGCACATAAAATCCTACCTGTATTAATTAGGGAACTAATTAAGGAATAATCGGAATAGATTTCTGAGATTATTAGGAAGATTTTAGATCGAACAGATCGATAATTAATAAAATTTTTGCAATGAAACAGCTACTGGCGAGCTATGAATTTAATCTGGTGTTGTAATTATTATTTATTGACTTTAAATGAGCCTATGATACCATCAAAAAGTACAAATTATACGACGCTTTGGAACATTTTAATTTCCCTAAAAAAATGGAAACATATGTAAAGACATATTAAATAATACAGACTGCAAGATATTACTGGGATAACGAACTTCAGATAGTTTTAAATTTGACGTAGAGTTACAGCAAGATGGCCTACTATCTCTGTTGTTCTTTAATTTGGTACTTGAAAAGATGATTTAAGAAAGACGAATATATACGAGAGCTACTATATACCTATGTTGACGATTTAGTACTTCTAACCCATACACTTGGTGAATTAAAAAAGTTTTTCAAATATTGGACATGACTGCAAAAGAATAAGGCATAGAAATAAGTGAAAAAAAACTAAATATATAGAAATGATAGGCAATAATAACTAGTTGGTAAAGAATACAAGATAATGAGAAGGGAGGAAAAAATACAGCTTTGAAAGTATAAGAAGTTTTGAATATTTAGGTGCGACAAAAAACGAAGAAACGGAGAAAAGTAATAAGAAATCAGCTAAAAAGAGAAAAAGTGCAGAACCAATTTAAAATCGAAAGTGGTATTAAAGAACACAAAATGAAAGGTATCTAAAAATGTTATTTGACCAACATTGTATGTATGCGAAATATAGATCATAAAAACGTAAGGGAAAAACTGAAATTATAAAAACGCAAGCAGCTTGAAAGAATATATGGGGATGTAGAACAGGGCGATGTGTGGCAAAGACGTACATGCAGGACATGCAGAAAGGCTGCCTGAAGAAAGAGTAACGGAGGTCAAGTCAGAATATAAAGTTGACATAAAACGAGAAAGAAGTGGATTAGTCGGTGAAGGTGGATATACAGAAGTACATGATTAAAGATTCAAACGGTTTTGTGTCTTATAACTTTTGGTACATTTTGATAGTCATATTTTCTTCATTACTATACATGGAAATTTATAATAAATGCTTTGAATATTTTGGAAATGTACTATTGGATATTTATACAAGCAGGACTATTAAAATGTAGATAAGAAGATTTTTACTTGTGATCACAAAATATTTTAACCATTTCTTCTATGTATGATTAAGTTTGTTCAAGTTTTTGGGATTAAAATTGAAAGCTGCTAAGCCTGGAAAGTTTCTTTCGTTCTCTCTGTTGAATTTTTAGACGTTCTTTATCATTACTGGAAATTAGGATGGAGTGTTGTTGGCGCAGCTTGAATAATCTGCAAAGTTGAAGGTCAAAAGGCGATATCAGATCATGCAACAAAAATTGGTTCAATAAATTCACCAGTGGTAGCACCAACGACCTTCATTGGTAATTTGAAAAGCTCTGCTACAAACTGTTGTAACTTCTCTAGTTATAAGCACTCATCAGTTATCATAGGAGCTTGGGTTATCCTTATGTAAATAAGCCATCATTTGTACAAGCTAGGCAAAATCAACAGATGATACAGAAAAGCGCCTCATGGTTTGACACAAGGTTAATGTGTACAGCCAACTGCCCAACAACTCTCAGGATCTTTGATTATTTTGCTGAATTGTTACCAATGATGAAAAGTGGATTTACATAATCCAAACTAATCAAACCAATAATTAAGTTATGGTTGGCATGGTGGAATTAGAAAGGTGTAAGCTTTATTAATTGTTTGGTAGCATGTATGCTATCTTGGAACAATATTGAATCAAATTGTTACCTTACCCTACCTATAGTTTTATTTGGTACTATTCGGATTACCATCTGTTCTAATCACTGATTCATTTTTTGGCAGGCATCACTTTGCCAACTTTCAGGAAGTAGAAGGGTATCATCAGTTTTTTAATTCCAAACTAAGAGTGCTACCAATGAGGTATAAAATGTAGTCTAGTAACGAGTTAAGTATGTGCACCTACATATGGCTATCTAGAAACACTTCGAGAAGCATCACCTAGTGTTACATCGGGGCAAACCTACTGTGGGTAGTCAATGTGAGAGGTAGGGAAAATGGCGATAAATATATGTAAAATGTTAGTATAAGTGTATAACATGGAAACTATGAGCAGAAAATGTGTACACGCCTACTTCAGACGTTTTCACAGTAGAAACAAAACAAATGATGATGAGCCACGTTTGGGTTGGCTATCAAGTAGAACCTGAACATAATTAAACAAATTCTGAAAAGACTGGCATCAAATATTACAGAGTGCATCATCGCCTGCGAATATTTGGGTAGGAGACCTGTTCCTAATCTGTGCCATATAAGCCGATACAAAGTAAAATGGGTAATTTTTTTTTTTTTTGATAATTTATTATCATATATGACCAGGATCATCTTTTCACAAATTATTATTAGGGATACAAAATCTGGTATTACCAGTTCTAGTTGAAATCAAAATGAGAATCTAAAAATGTATGACAGTTGTTCTCATACCTAATCTCTCCATTTTCTCAAAGTGAGTGCACCAATAATGAAATAAATATAAATAATATTTGACTCTCAGATTATTCAACCTACACCAACAGCTTACTTCCAGTAATAACAATTTCAACAGAGAGAGAGACAGAGAAAGAAACTTTCTAGGCTCAGCAGCATTCAATTTTAATCAAAAAACATGGAACAAACTTATTATACATGGAAGAGATAATAAAATATTTTGTGGTCACGAGTAAAAATCAATTTGCACTTTTGTTAACTTCTTATATTTTGATAGTCCTGTTTATATAAACATCCAATAGCATAATTTCCAAAATACACAAAGCATTTATTATAAATTTCCAGGCCACGTATAGCAACGACAAAAATATGACTATCGAAATGTACCAAGAAGTCATGTCATAAAATCGTTTCATCCTAATTCTAAAAAATTTGAAATTGTTGCATTTTATAATTTAACTAAATCAGGAGTTGACGCTTTAGATAAAAAATATGTCATATATACATATGTTCAATATATAGAGGCATAATTTTCTCCCATTCAAAAGTTAGACAGAGTACTGTCTTCCAAGATGTTCTCAATAAGGTTGAAGTCAAAAAAGTACCTGGTCACTCCAATATTTGGATACATTTGATTTTTATCCACAAGCTTTGCTACGCATCACAGGGCTAGGAAACTCAATGTTAAAATGGATTACTTAAAGGAAGTGAATGGGTTACTAAGGTATATTTTGGTATATGATGTTATTCATGACTGACTGAATTATGGGTAAAGCAGCTGTACACGACAAAGTTTCAACACCATAACAGAATTAAACTTGTCACTCCAGATAACTTTTTCCCAGTCATCAAACATCTAATTTTAATACTATGAGTAAAAGACCAGGACTCTCAAATTCTTTATACAATTTTTTTTGGCTAAAGCACTGCACAAAGAAAACTAAACATTTGGTGGAAAACATATGTAGTACATACACATGTTGTCAACTAACTTAATAAAGATAAGAAGCACAATCTCCCACTGCGATTGACTGACAACTGATTTAACATTGCCATCCCTTACCTTTGAAAAAAAAAATAGTTTCCATGACTTATCGCCCAACATTTGTATTTGACTTTGTCGAAGTGTAACTATTAAAAAAAATGACGGATAGCTTCAATTTCTAAACTTTACTGCTCAAGTCTGACTTGTTATACCCTCACTAGTTTCAAAGAAAAAAAAATGGTAAATGTAAAATGGTGGGTAAAATATAACCATTAACAATTAATTTTTTACAAGTTAAATGGTAACACCACTATATAAATTGTAAGAACAAAAATTTATTACTCTCATTTTTTGTCTCAAAAATAATGTACAAGCATCAAAATTAATGTAATTAAAACGCAACATTATATATGTTAATAAAATAGCACTGTAACAATAAATTAAATAAATATTTTGCCAGTAACTTGGCAAAACAAATCAATTTCCAGCTTTATAAAGCAATTTTCAAAGTTAACTTTATTATTATAAAAATACTGTTGTTCAATTGCTTAAACTAATTAATGGTAATAAGCACTTGTATCAAATTCCATTTACAGGGTTAAAATTTGATTCTTAAAAAAAGTTTCCGTTTTCTCACTTGTTTTATGCCGAAACACTCAAAATTTAATTTCAACTTGTTTGGTACAAACATTACGACTGAGCTGATATATATTCTTGATACCTCTTCTCTTGAGCTTGTTGTAGTTTCTGTAATTTTTTTACTAGCCCTTTACTCAACTCTTTCCCATCTGCATCGTGCGTTGGGAGACCCTGAAAGAATATTACTGTAAGAAAATGAATTACGTTTAGAGAACTACAGTCTCACATTGTTATCAAATTTAGAATATTTGTCAGTCTCAGCCCTAAACATATCAAAGGGCGGAATTTTCTTCTGCGCATCTTTGGCTGCTTGAGCTGCGGCAAGCTCCGCCTTTTTCCGCTCTTTCTCCTTGAGCTTCTCCAACTCTGCCTGCTTTTTTGCTTCTTTCTCTTTCAGCAAGGTGTCCTTGTCGACCAATTTCACAGCACTGCCCCCACCTGAGATTTAAAGTCATCATCTCGTACTTCAAATAAATTTGTGCATCACTTGCCCTCTTTATCTTCTAGTCTGACACCAACATTGGGTAAAGTTTCATCCCTGAGAACGTCACATTCCCTTAAGATTTCCGTCGCCTTTAGTTCACGTGCCTTGTTTCTAATGGTTTCACGGAAATCCGCAATCACATCAAGGTAGGGCATTATCACTGTTTCAGTCTATAAGAAAGCAAAATTAAATCAAATCATACATAAACCTATCAGTTCATATATTTACATCTCCACTACTATTTTGAGAAACCGGAAAGCCTATTGGCGTATCACTGATGACGGTGCCAAATATTTTTAGAATGCGAGTAATATAATTGGCAATGTCATAAAGTAGTACCGCATCTGGATCTTTTTGATCCCGCAAATACACGTTGCTAGCAGTCACCAAGTCCCTAAGAGTTTCTAAAGATAACCTTGTATCAATGTTATCTGTAATATAAAAATTTAAAACAAAAAATTGCATATTCTTTAGTCAATTACCGCATAAAGCTTTGTGAACATTTTCTTTAGACACTAAAAACTTTCTAAGTAAATCTAAATCTTCTCCGTTCCATTTTTTGAAAGTGTTAATAGTGGTGTCTTTATTTATTCCACGTGTTACATCTTTCACGGTAAGGAAGAATTCCTAAAATTTCGTTTTGTTAAGATATGCAATCATTAAAATAAACAGTACTTTAATACATTAAATAACCGTTCATATTGTATTGCACATTCCATGGTGTTCTGGCTGTAATCAAGTGTGTCACGCCAGGAGTGCAGCAGAAATGCAAACCGTAACTGGCGTGCAGAGTATTTCGCTAGAGCCTGCTGTATGGTTACAAAATTCTTTAAAGACTTTGACATTTTGCATCCCTGTATTGTCAAGTGGCCCGAATGAAGAAAATATTTTACCCACTCTCGTGAACCAAAATGAGCCTAAAATTACACTGGAACTTATGGTAAAGCTTTTTTAATGCACTCTAACCTCGCTTTGTGCAATTTCGTTATCATGATGAGGAAACTTGAGGTCAACGCCTCCGGTATGAATGTCGAGAGTTGGACCGCAGATGGCTGAAGCCATCGCTGAGCACTCGATGTGCCAGCCAGGCCTTCCTCGACCCCATGGAGAGTTGCCATGCTGGCTCTCCAGCTTTGCTCTTCTTCCATAGAGCAAAATCAGTAGGCGAGCGCTTTTCATTCTGCTGTTCTATTGTTGTTAAGTCGCCTAAAATACAAGCACCTTTATAAATCTATTTGTAAAATAAATAAATGTACCTTCGCCTTCTTGCAAACTATTCGTGTCGCCGTAAGCTTCAGGAACTAACTTGCATAAAAATGTTCTTCCTTCCGATCAAAGGCTGCTACATCAAAATACACCGAGCCATTAGCTTCATAACCAAAACCATTTTTAATGATTTTCTCTATGTATGCTACAATTTCAGGTATATATTCACTAACTCGCGTTAAGACATTGGGCCGCAAAACCTACAAAACAAACTAATAATAAATTATTTAGCCAACAGATTTGCTTACATTAAGCGAATCCATATCTTTGTGAAACTCTTGTTCAAAATGACGTGGCAATAGGCTAAAATAGCATTGTCCGTAACACTAGCACCCTTATTGTAGTCTAGCCATTCGGAGAATGGATCTCGACCTTCTCGAATTAAGTGCTCTAGTGCCATTTCTACTTTTTCATTACTGCCGCTTTTAAATGCCTGTTGCAACTGCTCCACGCATTCAGTTAACCTGTCAACATATTTGATAAAATACACAAAAAAACCATTGATAAATTTTACCTTGTTAGCAATTTAATCATCATTTGCTTCTTATCTTGATCTGTCGTGGCTTCAGCAGTGACTTTAAATTGTTCCATTACCTAAAGCAAATTAACCATACAAATTATTCAAGTAAATCAGCAATCCTTACTTCTTTGGCATCTGCTAACACTTTTTCCAACGGCCGCTTCTCTGCCATGTAATTCTCAAACAAATAATTCTGCCTCGCTCGCTTGATAATCTTGTCATCGATATCTGTGATATTCATCACATAAAGTATGTCGTAGCCAAAATAGTCGGTTAACACTCTTCGCAGAATATCAAAAGTGATGTAAGACCTAAAAATTAATAAGTATTCAACGATATACAATAATGTACAGTTGCTTTAATTATACCTCGCGTGGCCCATATGGGAGGCATCGTAGACAGTTGGCCCGCAGCTATACCAGTTTACTTTTCGCCCCGATTGTGGCACAAACACTTCCTTTTGTCGTGTGAGACTGTTATACAGTTTCAGAACGGGACCCTCCGAGTTGGGTGGCGGCACCCAAGCCGGTTGCATGCGTTTCGACATGTTTCCTGCCTTAAAGCGAGATTTCCAATGGGAAATTGAGGTTAAGCCGAGTCAGATTCAGTTGCAGAATTATCTGTTCGAAATTAGGTTTAATAAATAAGATAACTAGTGAAGACTTGCAATTCAATAACACAAAATTAAATGCATTCGCCGGTTAGCACACCAATTGCATCAGAAATATCAACACCTAAGCAAGTGACGTGCCATATGATAAATGCACAGACGTCAGGGGTTTTCCCGAATATTATTTATACTACGTTTTTAATACACTACCAATTATTTATTATAAAAGGTATTTTTTCCATTTCACAATAAGAGTAAAAGTTATAAACAATTTTGATATTAATTTTGAGGTAATTGTTAGATGTGCTCATTATTCCACTCAAAAATAAAAAATGTTGCTTTAGATTGGTTTTTAAAAAATAAGCGACCTGTTTTTACATTTTTTTGAAAGATTTATCACTTTTAGAAAAGAAAATAAATAAACGGAATTTTCCGCCTAAAGTGACGTAATAAGATACGTCTCATAAGTGGAAAAAGAAAAGCAATACTAATAAAAAGATAGGCAAACAGTTGCAACCAATAGTACACGCTCTCATTCTATTACGGCACTAGCAAAATTAACTTATTTAAATATGTGAGTGTTTTTAAAAATTGTTATTTCCATAAACTTTATTTTTTGTAGAATGAAGGAACTTTAAGTAATTTTTTTTCTGTTTTTGTCGCAACATGTTTTTTAAGATCCTTATTATCAAAATCAAACATGTCGATTGGGTGACTTTTCTGTCTTTAATATGAATTTTGGTGTTTTCCTCATAATTAGAATACATTTCACCAGCGTTCTCATAACTGCAGAGTCCAACTTTGAAGAAAATTTGTTATTTTTAACCATTTATTCTATAGGATTACAGTAATCACTAGTGAATCTAATAGTCCACATTTTTAATTTTTTCCTCCTTCGAGAAAAACGTTTATTACGGTTGGCTAACAATAAACCATGTAGCGCAATAATCAAAAATAGCACTGCCTTCAAAGTTTGTTAACGCTACATCCCATGTTTTTAGGTAACAATTAAATTTTTAAGTTCAAAAGATTGATTGACCGACCATGGATATTACAAATAATTATGGTATCGCTTTTGAGAATTGTGTGGGGATTCTGTTCGTACACTCTTTCCTTTAGGTATCTTAACAAATAAAAGTTACATGTTGGCAAGATTATTTTTATCTAGCAGTGAGAAGCTGTGACGCACAAACTTTGTTGTACCCAAGATTTTCCATCGCAATATTGTAGAAAGCCCATCTTGAAATTTGAAGAAAACTTGGCAAATTATTCAGAAATGGTAAAACTACGTCTTTTCGAATCCTATCCAATTACTAAATAAATTCTTGTATTGCTATAGACGTCCTCCTTTGAGCACCTTCGTTGTGAAAGGCAAAGTACCCTTTTTATACCATTTGTATACCACGCGATTGCTCATAAATTTGTCACCACAAACACGACTTTTGCGATAAATTTCGCCTGCGTTATGGGCTTCAGCTTGCAAAAATCTAATGACTCCACGCATAAGAGCTACAAACCTTAATGCACAACCCTTATTTTTGTAGTATATGAGTTATTTTGGGGATATTAGATGTTGAAAAAGTATTCATCGTAATATCAGCAGCCTATTGATAAAAATACAGCTTTGTTGTCTTTGCTAAGATATGTGCAAAAAATCAGCTTTTCTTTTTCTGCAGAACGTGGCTGATTGTTATTTGATATAGTGAATCAAGTGATTCTGTTTGGAAATTTCCGAATACTCGCGTAAATATGATGATGCAAATATACTTGACACAATAATACAACTTGTAAGCTGGTGTTGAAAAAAGATGTAATGGTGGTTAACACAGTTAAAAAGAATCCCAATCCTCTCTTAGAGTTAAACTTACGTTAGAGTAGTACAATGAAAACAAATTGAAGTAACACCAAAATTAATACGTTTGCTAAATCGGTTGTTTCTAAAGTAGAATTTTCTTACCTACTCGACTTTAATCATAATAAAACAACTATACGGCCAAATAATTGGAAACATTTGCTACCAAGTAGCTCCATTTATTTCTTTGTTGCTGACGCCATCTATTACCAAGTAATGAAATTTGGTTCTTTATTATTTAGGCCATCTCTCAGAAAGTAGAGTAATTTTGCTTTGAGTTTCCAAAACTTCTAACCATGTTTAAGAGTACTCAGTTTAACTTTATGTAAACAACAAAGTTCAACGAGAATTCGTTTCGAATTTGTTGCGCTGTGTTGGTAACTTTTGAATGCAATTTACAAAATTACCCTTAAACAAAAATTCTTGTGCACTCTTGAAGGCTAATACGACTAGAAAATGTTTTTATGAAGAGGACTAATAAGTACGATATCGCCAGAGTGGTCTAAGCGGTTGAGGCGCGGACAGACCCGGGTTTATTCCCGAAACTCTATGATGTCTGGAGGCCTACTCGGTCACTAAAAATAATTGAGTACCTGCGTTCATTCCAAACAAGGAACGACAATCGCGGTCGTTTAAGGCGCGGTGCTTGCCACATCGCCCCGCATCAGAGATTCTGCACGACGACCGGCCAGAGAGAGCAAACAGACGAGAGCCTTAACCTCTCAGTTTGCAGGCCGTGCTCCCCGTTTAAAGCCTTACCATTATTATATAATGAGTACGAAATTGATTTAGTGAAATGCGTTCTTAGGCTAGCTTTCCACGCAGATATTTTCTCATACTAAAATGTTTTAAATAATAGTTCAGCCGCTAAGTTGATATAATAATAGTCAAAATAAAATTAACGGATTCTCAAAAACTTGATTTATGGTAGACTTCAAATGAAATTTTTTTTTAAAATCATTGCAGTGCTTGTGGGAGACTTAGCGTGTAAATGATAAAATGATAAAAAAGTGTTTGAGCAATATAGAACAAGTTTTATGACTATTTCCTCAAAGAAATACAAAACAGATACATACTAAATCTATTTTAGGTAATTCATTTCAACATGCTGAGCGCCAAAAATGTATATATAAAGGAAAAAGTACTTCAAGATGTTGAACGCAACTATCATTTTTCTGTTTATTGCCTTAAAACATTTAATGCTGATGATATAGCAATATTTAATGGCTTTGCAGTTTTCTTTTAGAATGCCTCTTACTTGCTTTGTGTTTAGATAAAATTAATTTTCAAGGATTTTCTTGATTATCCAAAGATGCAGTTTTGCAACAAATTACAATTTTTTGTATATTAAATTATAAGCAACAAAACGAAAAGCGTCTCAGATCCAAAGGTAGTTTTTTAAATTTTAAATTGAGTAATTTAAATTGATAAATAAAGTCTTGTAAACTTTTTTTGTTGAGAACAAATAATCTTTTTCTTTGTCAGTTAGTATTTTGACAATATGTAAAAAAATTAAAATTCTGCAAGAATTATAGAGAAATACGAATAAACAAATAATTTATAGACACATAAGACAACAAATCATATCAAGGGGAAACAATGACACTAAGCAAAGAAGAAGGAGAAGCAGAAGAAAGCAGGCAGGGACTATAATGAAACAATAAATCCCGTAAAGACATGCTTAATAGAATTCGAAGAACTACCAGAGTGGGAGGTTTCTCAATAAATTGTAAAACAATGGAAGAACAATAAAAATCCAGGAATGCACAACATACAATTCTATTGTATGGGATTGTATATTATTATATAAAAGATTAATAAAATATGGCAATGGAGAACTAGGAAGAAGAATCCTTGAATTGATAAAACTAATTTGTATAGCAAAACAAATACCGAAGGAAAAGAAAATAATAGTGATTTATCCAAGTGGACAATTACAAACCAATCTCTCTTCTGAATACGACATATAAGATCTGAGCATCCTTAATAACTGAAATAATCAGGAACGAATCAATGATCAAGATAGGACAGTATCAACAGTGGACCAAATATTTATGATTTAGCAAAAATCTTCATTGTTTGTCCGACAGAAGCAATATAAAAAAAACTATAGAGTTAGTTGGAATGACAATCAGTAGAACAGCGAATAAAGTGATGATGTGTCTACAATTTGAGAGCAACACAGGTCTAAAACAAGGTGATTCTCTGCCGTCATACATACTAACCATCATTATAAAGAAAGCAAAAATTGAGACAAACAAAAGTATTTTAAATAGCCCACACCAAATCCTAGAGTATGTGGGCGATCTGATAATGGCGTCCAGAACAAAAGAGCAGTTAAAAAATATGGTAAAACACTTTGAAGATGAGATGCAACAAGTAGGTCTAAAGATCCACATCAACAAGTTGCAATATATGATTATTGTGAAACAAGAAGAGAATCAAAACATAAGTATAAAGACATAAGAGTACTAACCTTCAACATAATAAATGAGGTGACATATTTAGGAGTAGAGATAAACAGTAAACTAAATCAGAAAGAAGAAGTAAACCAAAGGATATTAGGTGGTCTACAATGTGTAGGTTTATTCAATCATTTATTAAAAAACAAAATTGTTTCGAAAATAATAAAAATAAGTTTGTACAAAACAATGATTGGATCAGTTCTAACTTACACGGGTGAAACCTGGAAGACAAAGAAACAGAAAATAAATTAATTACATGGGAAAGAAAAATGTTATGGCAAATTTTTAGGTGGGTAAAAGCAGGACAGAAATAGTGTAGAAGAACGAATAAAAAACTAGAGAAGTTATACCAAGACTCAGACATTAGTGTGAGGATAAGTTACGTAATAAGAAAAGAAGAAAATGCGACAGGAACTGGGAGGAAAAAAAAGGACCACCAAAGACATAGTGCCAGCAGAAAGGAGAAGACCTACAAGGAATTGATGTCAGAAATTAAATGTAAGAACAGAAAGACATAGAAGAAGAAGAAATTTAAGCCATAGGATAACCTGGTCTCTAGAGCTGTAGCTAGAAATCATAGAAAGAAACTTAAGTGTAATGCTCTGCTTTCGTCTACGTTTACGACTGGCTCTATTATCCATTAGGAGAAATAAGTTCTGTTGCACTAATATGTGAAGCACTCACTTTTTCGGCCCCACATTCATCTTATTTTTGACTATTTATTTGGGGTAAATAATATTTCTAAGTTGTTGCTTTTTGAGATCAAAACTAAAACGACAAAGAAATGCAGGCCTCTTTGTATTAGTTATTTTGTTAGTAACAATCTTTTTTTTAAAATCTCATTTTATTACAATCTGTCTTACAACGCAAACACTGTTTAAGTAGACATTAAGTAATAAGTCTGATAGTTACAAAATACAACTACAACGTGCAGAGAATGTATCTTCTATAATAAGTCTACCTAGAGACTATATTTAACATTTGGGTATTATTATTCTAGACATTCAGCACTATTTCACTAAATCTGCTGGAGATTTCAACTTTCGCACTAAACGCAATTTCTCTATTCAGACCCATTTATAGTTTGTTTTTATATTTTCTCGTACACTTGATGTATAGCCTTGTTGGTGATGAACCATGATATATCCAGTATTTGGAATAAAACCTCTGTATTATTTCTAAATCTGAATTTTCGTCTATTCTCCGTAATTCTAGACCATACTTCCATAAGGGTTTTAGACTAGTTTTGTATACCAATAGCTTGTTTTCAACAGTTAACTTTGATTTTCTGCCCATTAACCAATAGAATTTTCTCAATTTATGGCCAAGTTGTTTTCTTTTTGCAAACATATGTTTTCCCCAGTTCAGCTTCTTGTCTAAGTGCATGCCCAGGTATTTACCTTTTTAGCCTTGTGCCATTCAGTTTCACAAGAAGATAAGTTTCTTTAGGAGTAGTAAATATTGTATGTAGCGATTTGTCTTAATTTGTTTTAATTCGCCATTCCCTAACGATTTTTGTACATGATCTATGTTGCAGGACTTCTGAGGTTCTTTTAGAATTTTTATTTGATGCCAAAATTGCCGAGCTACCAGCAAACTTTGCTGGTGTTGGTAGATCAACAGTGTATAGAAGATATAAAACAGGTCCTAAGACGCTGCCTTGGGGTACACCAGCATGGATAGGTTGTATGTTGCTAAATTTATTTTTATATACCCGAAAGTATCTGATATAAGGCTTCAAAATTGTGAAGTAATTGACTAGGGGCATGCATTTAAGTTTATGGGAGGCCCTTATGTCAAACTTTATCAAATGCGTGTCCAATGTCTAGGAATACCGCCGAGTAGTATCTGTTGTTTTCAAAGTCTTCATTTATTTGATTGACAACTCTGTGTACTTGCTGTATCGTTGAATGTGGTTTCATAAAACCGAGTTGACGTGTTGGTATTAACTTGCATTGTCTAAGAGAGTTGCTAATTTATTAAGTAGCAGTTTTCGAAAAGTTTGGAGACCACTAGTAAAAGACTAATGGTCTTCCTTTCCTGGCTTTGATATCTATACTAGTTTTTATTGGAAGGAAAAATGATTGGTCATCATAATGGAGTTGAAGAGTTGAGTTAGAAATTGGTATTTTTCTTCTAGGAGCTCTCGTAAAATGTTATCAGTAATTAAATCACTGTCGGGAGCTTTGTTAAGATTTACATTGTATTAAATGATCTTTTTACTTCATTTTAAATAATTTTTTTAATCGGCGGTTCCAAGTGATAAGCTTCTTGGTGGATTGAAATAATTTTTTCTTCTTCTTGAGTTGAACATTCTGTTGTATTTGGTGTAAACATATTTTTGTCATTTGCTTTTTTGGGACTTTAGTCCAGATTTTGTTTTATTAGGTGGTATTGTAATGTCTTTGTAGCCTTCCATAGTAAATATTTCGTATTTATTGTTGCAACTAGTTGTAAGTACCCTTACAAATTTGTGTTTTGTTTTGTCTTTATTGGTTCTTTTAATTCTTTTTATTTTAGGGGATCTTGTTAGTTGCCTCTTGGAAACAATTTTTTCTCACATGGTTGGTTTTGGGGAACTTGAATTCCAGACTGCTTTTCGTGTCTAAAGTAGTTCTATTGTTGCTTGGTTGGCCATGCTTTGGTTTTATCGTCATTTGATTGCTTAGTTATAATAACTTGAGTCGTTAAAGAAAAAGTCGTAGCATGATTTTGGTTTAAAATAGTTGTTATATATTGCCTTAACTATAACAAAATTGTGGACATCCGGTATTCTGTGGGATCTGTAAGTCAATATGTTGGCTTTCTTGTGGAGACTAGATCTAGATTATGACTGAGGATTACCTTTTGCAATTCACGACCTTTGGTATTACCAAGTCTGGAACCCCATAACTGAATTATAGTCCCCACAACAGACAAATCGAAAAACGTTTAAAATAAGATTTCTTTTATGGGGTGTTTTGGTGAGCAATATACAGCTGAGAGAGTTATGGGTCCGAACTAGTCTTCAACTATTACATTGGTGGCTTGAATGTGTTCTTCTTGGTAGTGTTTAATATTGTTTTTTATAATGGTAGCTGTTCCCTCCATGAGCGCTTCTGTCTGATATGTTGTATAGTTAGGTAATTTTATAAAGCATTTTTTTAAGTGCATTTCTAAAATTAAGAGTAAATTTAGTTCTTTCATTATACGCATTTTAGTGTACCCGCCATTATGCTATCTTTGAGACGAGAATTGTTAAAGATATTTAGCATAAAGCCCACTTGTTCCATGAGCCCTTTCATTATGTTTGTTAGTTCCCATATGTCATTTGATTGTTTGTCTTTATTGTTCAAACCAAATTTTAGATGTACAAAGAATGGGAGAGGTTTCTTTGTCACCCTTTGCTTTATGTTTGTTATCTATAAAACTGCGTATCCTTAGTTTTGGATGCCATTTCTTAGTTCAGTTACGTCTGTTGTAGGGTGAATTTAACATAATACTACTCTGAAAGGTTACTTGTTTTCTGTGGTAGGTGTGACGTTTGGTTTCCTTTTCTTCGGGTTTTTTTATTGTAATATCATAGATATCAATAGTTTGGCCCTGCATTTTAGCTTGTTCTTCATTTAACACTCTGACTGTCTGTTTTTCTTTGGTTTTTATTCCCTTTTTTTCGATCTTGTAACTCATCTTCCATTTCTTTGTTTTTTAACGTGTTGACCCTATTTGTTGTTGGTGTGATAAGACAGCAATTATCTATTTTTGTGTGTTTTAGTTTAAAATGCAACTTTTCTGGACTATTTCTTGGGCGTTTTTAATTTTGAGCTACTTGTCACTCTTCATTTGGTGGTTGTGATGTGCTTATTAGTTGTAAAGGATTTTGGGGTTGATATTGTGTAACCCCTAGAAGTACCTGTATGTACAGAGTATGTTGAGAAGATAGAAATGGTGTTTGCAACTCTGGCAAGTACAGCCTTGGTTGTTGAGGCATTGGTACATTTTGATCAAAATTAAGACAGCAATCTTAGCATTTGCCTCTAATTAGCTAGATGCTACTCTATTGGATTAAGAAATTAAGAAGCGAAAATGTATAATTTTGGACTAGTCTTAGAAACTAACTTTTGACTTATGTAACTATTTTTTAAATTTTTAAATAGACTGTTTTGTGTCGAGTTTATTTCTAATTAAAATATCAAAGCATCGGCTGCCCCGAAAGTCAGAAGTGTTACGAAAAAATTGGGGCCTGGGATTCTGTAAAAAACGCGAATTTTGCTTCATTGATTAAGTATCTCCTTTCATCCTTCCAATTTATAGGCTTTCATACGGAGCCCTGATACGACTTCCCCCTGCGGACGCTAATTATTTAATGTATGCCGCGCATTGTGTTTCGTTAACGGAATCGGAAGATGATAAAAAGGCCGAAATGCGGAGGCTGTCTCCGAGCGGCGTATTCTTTCCCCGCATTGTTTATTAAACAAAGGGATTTTTTTCGCTCGTAACATGAGACGGCAGAGGAGAACTCGCAGCAAATTTGGATAGAAGTCAGTAATAGCATGAATTGGTAGTGATTTTGCATGTCATGTGTCACAGTTGCTCTTGTTACGGGGCGGAATCGGATTTCACGTCACCTTTTATATTCGTTATTCTTTGATACGCTACACTTTTATATAATTTACAGAAATACGCTTGTTAGCATCAAAGTCGGGCCGACGATTTTTTGCCCGCTTTGTTATTGAAATCGCGCGCATTATTGCCTAATATTTTTTACCGCAGCGCGGAGAATGTATTTTGCCGAATATAATTACGGGGCGGACGTTACCGTTTTTCGGGAAATTCTACGTTTTCAGTCTAACGAACCCACTTCAGGCTGCGACGCCCGAACAAACGCCCTGCGAGGTGGTTAGCGATGCCAGTAACGGTTTCAGCTTTGATATCTTGACAACTTACGATGAAAATAGTGTGCGATCTAGATCACTATCGGCGGATATTGACCGACATGGAGCGACGCAGGACCCTTAGGAAGAAGAAAACATTTTTATGCTAATTCTACCGGAATTGGATTTCGTTTTGTGCTAGGATCAGTCATTTGTAGCAGAGTGCACTCTGAATTATTACGTCACCAAAATAAACCGTCTAAAACGAATGTTTCTGTTAGTACTGTAGCCTCGTGAATTTATTGTACTTATTTTATTTCAGTCTGTACAAGCCTCTTACTGAATGGTTACTGTGTTTTTCGGGTTCATTATTGGTTTCTCTAAAATAGCTTGTTTCCTGTGAAGTAGTAGATAGTTATCTCTGGTTCCCTACCGCATTGCTTCCAAGTCGGGTCTCCATTGTAGTCCTATTTTGTTGAGATGTCCTCTGAAAAAACAGTAGACTGTAATAGTTCATAACTAATTCCTGATTTGTACAATTCTTCAGTTTGTTTAAGAGATGGCCCTTTTGTAAAAGTATCTCTATGTCTTTATCCCAGTACAATTTTTCGCCCGGGTTCGTAATGTACCTTTAGGTACTTCCAGAGCCAGTTCAGGGCCTATATATGGAGTTGACGATCCCCCTTGGGTTAATTTAGCAGCTTTCTTGTTGCCTGCCATTATGTAGTGTCCTGATACCCACAACAAATTAACTTGTTGCGGCTTGCCAGAGCTCTGAGTGCTTCAGAGTATTCTCATACCAGACTGGATGTTATCAGTGATGCCTGATTACCCCTCTATAACAGCATTAATACTAATAAAATAATAAATGGTGCATTTGACAATTATGAATTTTATGACAGAATCCAAAGAAGACTATTTTGAAGTAATGTACTGGCGTTTGCTTAAATAACTTTATATAATTTTCTCAAAATTTGAATCGTAATATCAAATTATATATTTTTTATGAAACTATAGTTGGGGATATAGTATAAATCAAATCTTTGAATAAGACTGATCTTTATATCCCTGTTTTGCTATTTATAGGACTAGAAATGAAAGTTTGGCGAGAGATGTATAGGTCAGAAAAAGTTTGTTGGTTTTTGCGGTCTTGCGTAAGAGAGCTGTATTGGCTATCATCTTTTACATTCAAATAGCGAGGACATTTTTTCATTTTAATTGCTTTACGAATTATTAAGTCACCAAAATAAACCGTCTAAAACGAATGTTTCTGTTAGTGCTGTAGCCTTGTAAATTTATTGTACTTCTCTTAATTCCTTTACAGCATCTTTTCCATTATCCTCATTTCTTGTATCAGTCCGTAAAACCTCTTACTGAATGGTTACTATATTTTTCCCGGTCCATTATTGGTTTTCCAAAAATAGCTTGTTTCTTGTAAATTAGTAGATAGTTATCTCTGGTTTCCTACCGGATTGCTTGCAACTCAGGTTTCCATTGTAAAAAAAACAGTAGACTGATAGAATGGGAAATAAAAGCAATGTTATTTGTAGTCTGTTTCTTTATCGCCTTTCTATAGGGCTTATATATCTGGCTAGATATTTGCCGGTTTGTTTGGCCTATGTAGTCTTCGCAAGGTATTTCATATACTTCTTGTAATTCATTAGCGCAGTGTTATAAAGCCAGTTATTGGTTATAAAGGCTGTATATATGTTTTGCGTCATTAATATGTGACTTATTTTATCTCATGTGAAGCAAGAACATTTTTTTTGTTGTGTGGGAAGGTTTTGGGATTGGAACTTGGGATTTTTTGGTAATATTTCTAATTATATCGGGAAAACCCATCTTGTAATATGATTGTGGTAACAGTTTTCGGTTATTCATGCCAGAAAATTTAATGGATCCGGTGATGAGGGATTTTGCAGCCGGATGAATTTGCTCAAGGGGATGACATTTTGTATCCAACAGGTAAGTTTCAGGTAAAAAAGTAGGGGCTTTTGTTTCGAAATTAGCCATGAAATAATTCGTGATGACCGATGAAAGCGGGGAACTCATAGGAGCACCCGTTAGTTTAGCAGTAAAATTTATTTTGAGAAGTAAATATTGAGCAATGGTTAATTAATAGGTGAAACATTAAAAAACAAGAAGACGATCATGGTATCATCTTTCCGAATAGAGAAAGTATTTCTAGAAATGGTAGGAGTTTCCAACGTAGAATAAAGCTTGCTCTTCAAGAGGTTGAAGAAACTTTGGTTTTGATGCCGGCTCTTTGTTTACCAATATCTCAACTCTTCAGACTTTACAGTACTAAAATCAAATAATATGAAAAACAATACCCCCTCCTTAAGTTAATTTCCTGGGTTTTGTAGGTATGGATAAATGTCTTACTAATTTTTCACGTAAATGTTAAAGTCCACACAGAGGCAGTGACGAATTTGAAAAACATAGGCTATATTCGTTGCACCTTCTTCTCTCAGCAGGATTGATAGGCGACAATATCCTACGTTGTACAAATGCCGGGAGCACTAATCAATGGATTTTCAGCAACTGTTACAAATGGTAATGCTCGAAAGCGCTGTCGTAAAACGCATCGGTTGACTCATAGTCGATTGATCCGTCTTGCATTTTTTGAAGATTTCCAAGCTAAAGACATGTTTCTTGCCAATAGCGATAGCAGCACACTCTGCAGCGCCCAAACTCTCCCACGCAGAAACCTTTCTGGCTCCGAGAAAATCTTTCGATCATCCCCAATGACAAAGTCCCTTGCCGGCTCTGGTTTTCCGATATAGTTCGTGAGGTATGCAAGCCAACCGTTCTGTGTCACTTTCTGTATGTTGAGATGGTCATCCTAAAAAAGGAGGAGTGCAAGATTGTATGGAACAATCTGAATATCTTCTTCGTCACGTCTTTCATAAAGATATCGAACACCACTTGGATCAAGACACGTTCCTTCCTGTGTTTGAAAAGGGAAGCCATATTTGCACTTTCAGGTCGGCAACCGTGTACCTGATACTTTTTCACGTAGTTACGAAACTGTTCGTTGTAAAGGCTGTCAGTTATTCTTGGAACTTCAGCTTGAATAAAGTCATCGACCGATGCCCTCTTTTCTTCGTCAAGTAACCAAACGACAATGTGAAGATGCGGTGGACCATGCTCTTGATATTCGATTCTACCCCAGTAAGTTGTTGGTCCAAACATTGATCGATCGTCGCTGAGGAACTCGTATAAGAAATGATTCAGCCTACGGAATCTGTGACCTCGACTGGAAAGTTTTGTATCGGTTCCTTTATCGACTTTAGAGTTATAGAATCTTTATAGCCTCGCTCGGGTGGCTGTTGGGCGGCAGACCATGTGCTCGCTCGTATTGCTGGCCATAGGTCGTTCTGAGTCAGCGTGATGAACAGATCTGGGCACCGCCCCATGTGCTGAGACAACGCAAACAACTCGTTGCCTTTTTTCGTACCAAAAGTTCCTTGAATTGACAATAGTTGTTGGGACTTCTCTTCCATGCCTTGAGTACGGATCCTCCTCCTTTGAGAATCTCAGCAACTGTAGGTGCTTTGATCTGGGCGTTTACATTCACTAAGCGAACGTTTTCATAAGCCATTATGCATAGCTTAATGATTATGTCAAGAATCACGAAGGCGTAGCCAATGTCGCGACGAAAATGCGTCCATGCCATAGTCAAACGCCAATAAAAATATTGTTTTCGGCTGAAGATTGGAGAAGTCTTTCGCACAACTACACCATGCTCATTCCGTTCGATGGTATCCCTTTCATCATAACCACCTATACCACATGGTAATAGTGACGGCCAAGTTTTTGCTTCGAGCGTTGGATCGTTGTGTCGAAGGTAAGTCTGGCTCACATGTACAAGTTGATTCTCGATCATCGGATGATTGATTGCATTCGGCTGCGAGAGATCAGTCATCGAAATAGCGTATATAGTTTGAGTTTCTAAAAACACCATAATTTTTATTGCGACCAAGCACGTTGAACAGCCTGGATTGTCAGTTGACATGAAGCTACCGTTTCAACTATATAACGTTAGTAAAGTGTGTGTTCTTCTTCCTTTTTAAATAGCCAAAATAAAACTATCAGTAAAATTTATACCGAGATATTTGATGTAAATAACGTTACGGATATGTCATTACAAATAGTACGACGTTGGATGAAAATGTTTATAGAGAGATTAATAAATCTTGGTAATCAAAAGCCAAGTTGTCTATCACCTGAAACAGAAAGTTCGAGGCTATTGTTCCGGTACGACCTCTTGGACGTCCACCTACGTTTGATTGTTAATGACGTGTGTATCTAATTGAATGTAATGAATTTCATCAAAGCAACAGTCACTCGAATTATTCAAAATGTTGGGTTTTTGTGAAGTGAGTAATCTTTTGGGTGCCAGGGCCTCTCACCAAAAAACAGAACGTTTTAGTGCAATTCAACTGGAAATATTGTAATAGGAGATGAAACTTGGGTATACAGAGTATGTCGTAGCTTCTAGCAGATCAACCCATACCAAGAAAAAGCAAAATCTGCACCTTCAATTGACAAATTCAACAGCCTATAGGATTGCTACATATCGAAAGTGTAACAATCACTTAGGACACGTACTTGCAAGTACTAAAAGATCTTTGAATTGCTATTCGTCGAAAATTACTAGACTTTGTGAAACTAAATGACGATGTTTTCTTTATCTACGACAACTCACTCTCACATTTTAGAATAATGTTAAGCTACACTCAATTACAAACAAAAATTAAGCAGTGATACGAGTGCTAATCGTTATCAATAACACCAAGGATTTTACTACAGCAGGAGCATTCCTTCGTATATAAATTAAAATCGAAATATAAATCAACCGGCGCATTTTATTCTTATCCAAAACCATCATCAGCAATTTCAACATCAGACCGATAATGCGTCCCAACAACAACCATATCCCTTGCAATCTTAACGCACTCAGTACTCACTAAAGCCTTACCAGGTACAGATGATAAACATGCACCCGATAAATCTACAATAATCTCTAATGATCTTCTAACTTGTAATAAATGAATGGCACACAAACCCCTACAGAAATAAAAAACAGAAGCTCTGAAAATATACTGAATAAACAAATTCATTGAGTTTAATGTTTGCTAGATAACTCAGTATAAACCACTAATAGGTATAAGCCACCAAACATCAAAATTGATGATTAGGAAAGTTCCTTACAAGAAGTAATTACCCTGAAATATATAACCACATAACAATTATTAAAAATCTTATGTAAAAGAACATGAAATTTCATCCGTATAAACCAAAGCAAGAGAAAACATTGAGAGTAGTAATGAAAAACATTTACCATTCAACAAATACAACAGAAATCAAACAAAATTTGGGGATTTCTTTATGAAGTAATTGATATATGAAATATAAACGGATCAACAAAATTCCACTTCACGTGTTCATAGTAGAAGTTAAACAAAAAGATAACAACAAAGAAATCTATAAAATCAATTTATTCATAAACGTAAGCTTAGTAGTCGACCCCTCTCCATGTAAAAGAACAATTTTACAATATGCCAAATATTAAACCTACGGACATAACAAAATTATTGTTATTGTTGTTGTAAAAATGTGTTAAATGTATAGAATTTCACTCTACCAAAGAATGTCTAAGAAAAACTAGAAATAATCAGGTTAAGTGTGCAAATAGAGAATGTATACAACCCTTCCTACCCTAAAACGTAAAGTGAAATGCCCGAACAATCACCTACTTAAGCGCATCGGCTCTCTAAGAACTAATATAGCAAAACATGCAATTTTTAAAATCTATAAAGAAACTTGGCTACCAATACAACTCCATAACCACAAACCACATTTTAAAACCAACAGTCAAATGGCATAAACAAACTAAAAGTCCTAATTATAAGCCACATTAATTAACAAAATCAAATTCTAACTTGAAAATAAACAAATTGATAGATTCCTCACATCAGCAAAATTTACATTAAATTTCCAAACTAAAATAACTATAATATTAATCATCCTGATGGAACTGCCTCTGGTGGAACAGCAGTTGTAATAAATTCTAACATAAAACACCAAAAATTAAAGAAAGACAAAAAAATATTTTCAAACTACTATTACCCTAGTTGAAAATAAAACAGCAATTTGAAACTTCCCGCCATTTATATACTTCTCAAACACTAAAAAAGAAGAATATGCTCATATCTTTCAAAGTATAAAAACAAATTCTTTATAGCCCGTGACTTTAAGAAAAATTGCCAATACAGGTATTTTTTAAATTTCTTTTTGCAATCTAATTACAACAATAAGCAAAAGATATGTTATTAGAGGGCGTAAAACAATGGCGTGTTTAAAATCCATCGATGTACAACGTACATGTTTCTTTATATACATTTTTGTTTACAAATACAGGTGTCTGTGTTAATGACGTGATTAATCAAATCTATGTGGAAGGTCTAGCGTTTTGTCTGTTTAGACTGTGGAGATAATTTGGATTGCATGCCAAATAATCAATATTAAGCATTATTTCGAGTTGTTTATGTGGGACTTTCAAGTTAGACTCTTATCAAGGTAAAGATCAAGATATTTTACTTCATTTACTTGAGGTAATGAGATTTTGTGTACGAAGACTGATGGTGTAATACTCTTAGACTTGGTGAACGTGATGCGAAAGGATTTGGTTTCATTATTTGGACAAGCCATCGTTTGGTCCATTACGCTAGGTCTAAGTTTTCCTGAAGAAGATGTACACCTTATACTGGGGTCTGTATTTTAATATGATGATATTGTGATTAGCAAAGGTAGCGGTGAGGGAGTGCTGATTTGTTGAATCGTTGTCAAAGACGTTCTTATAAACTCATGTATTTCTCTACCTATCCCCAAAGAATCCCTAACTAATCTATTTTTGCATCATTAAAGGGTCTAGAATTAGCTGACCATTCCTCTCTTCTAATCACATTTAATTCAGGTATAACACCCATAAGACAAGTAGCAAAACTTCTATACAATTGTTCGCTATGGTAAGCAGTTAAAACATTAAAGACCTTTAATACACATACCATCTCTTACCAAACCAGATGGTCAATAGACCCACCGTAGCAAAGACAAAGCAGAAGCTCTTATTAATCAGTTTGCCAATGTATTCATACCCTTTTCCAGACAGTAGTTTAAGAAAGATGCTAAAATTATAAACTTTCTGAAATTTTCCTACCAAATAAGTCGACTGATTAATCCATTTAAGCTCTCAGAAATTCAGAAAATAAACAATAAGTAACCCTAAAAAGGCCTTAGCCTTCAATGAAAATCAATGCATCACACAAATATGCAAGGCTATTCTTACAATCAGATTCTTTTTAAGTACTTGGAGAGGAACTCAGTTAACAATGGTGTAGAAGATAGGTAAGACACCTACTCATCCTACTTCTTATAGACCTATTAGTCTTCTGTCAGTTTTTTTTTTTGAGAAGGCTTCGAAAAACCCTAAAACGACTCTAACCAATTCTAGATAAATAACGATAAATTCGCAAGCACCAGTACGGATTTTACCACCTACACCCAACAGTTGAACAAATTTATCGATTAATAGATCATATGCATAGCGACCTCGACGAGGACAGATATCGTTCCGCTGGGTTTTTCGAGACATCCCAAGCTTTTGAGAATGTTTGGCACTACAAACAAAAAGTATTTGCTATACCAAATGTATAGGATACTAAAATCCTACTTATTAGATAGGCACTTCTTTGTAAACTACAAATATATAACCCTTCTCATGTGGAGTACCTCGAGACAGTGTACTAGGACCTGTTCTGATACCTACTATTCATAGCCGACTGCAACTACAAGATTAACTTCTACTGTTAACGTTGCTGATGACACAGTTGTTCTGGTTTCACATATCAATTCTACAATAAGACTCCACAACCTTCAAGACTCTTTTAATAATGTCCAACAATTGAAATAAATGAAAATAAATCCCATGTCACCAGGACAACTACTCGATGGTAACACTCAATGGATAAAAACTAAAACACGTCGACTACATCTGACTTAGAGAAGCCATATTTTTAATAAACGAAATCAATTTGGGCTTTAATTCAGAAAATTACATTGGACAATAGGAAAATACCAAAATATCATTAGAAAACAAGCTGCTACTGCAAAACCTATCTGGATGTATGGTATTTCTCTCCAGCTTGGCTTCAATTGAGAGGTTCCACGTGCCATAGTTTATGTTCCAAAGTTATTTTAAGTGACTTGTTCATACTCACGGTGAAGGTTAAAGATCGACAATGAACTCATAACGTAATTTTAATTTTTAACTTTAACCTAAAATTGGTCTGATAATTAGTCTTAATTCTCATAGTAATTTAGATTTAATTTGCCCACCTCTTTCACTCGTTATGTAGACTATTGAAAATTATAATAGAGTGACTTATTGGAGCTCTATTCTACAGGTCTAAGAGCATTTGATAGCACGTACCACACAAAATATTTATTGCCTTTTGTAAATAGGACAAATTGTATAACAATAAAGCTAAATAAAAAAATATTAAAAACTTAAAAATATATACAATTAAATGTACCATATAAATTCCGAACGCAAATAAAAACGAATGCCCATAGTTGTCTATGCGACATTTCCGTTTCTATGCAAATGCTCCTGCTGATAAAAATCAGACCCAGAACCTCTAATTTCCGGCAGATTTGGCAGCGGAGATCGCGACCCATCTGTCCGCGCTGCTCGGATTGACGAGAGCTATTGTGACATTGTAGTCAAAATAGCGCATTTGGCGGAACGGCATTAAAATTGTTTAATTCTTATGCAAAGCGGCAACGGTTTTCGGCCGTTTGTGCGAAAACTGCGCGCTCGAGCGGGGCTCCGGAAGTCAAGTAGCGGAAACTTATTGACAAAGATTGACATTTTCAGATCATTATTTCGGCGAGCGAATGTTTTATTGTGTGCTTGAGTATTTTTAAAATTTGAATAAACGCCCTATCAGTTCCTTCTGCCGTTACGTTCCCGGCGAAGCTTGTTACAGATAAAGGCGCCCGCCGGCCCTCTGCGCGGTTGCGAGGCCTTGGAGGAATATTTAGATTCTTTTATTGTTTGCAGCAGCGGAGTTGTAACGTAAAAATGAGCGATAGGGAGGTGATTGTAGGTCACCAGAAAAAACACTTCACTTAGCTGCAAAATCGAAGTTCCACGGCGCCGAACATATTTTGACAGTTATGGTAATTGGAACGTGAGATGTGAATTACGAGTATATCGAAAATTACACAGACCCAAACCTACTTTTTCTGTTTCTTAACTTTTCTATGACTTTATGAGCTTAGAAGACAACAATCTAAAATTAATTTTACGAGGAATGCTATACTTTGTAGATTGTTGTGTAAAAGTTAGAAACCTAATAGTCTCTTTCTGTCAAGTGAAAATTGTGCTCCATAGAAAATATTAAAAATAATTTAAGACCTTTACAATTTTGTGAATGTGTGTAAGTATTTGCAGCAAAAGACTATAGTGTGCACTTGACAAGTTAACCCGTATACGAATTTATAATAATACCTTTACAATTAGTGCTACGTGATAAACAATTTTAGTACATAAAACGAAAGGACAGGAATCCCAATACCCGTATTGTAAGAATAAAAACGTATCCGAAGAATGGATCATTTGTGACTCGTGCTTCGTATGCTACCATTCAAATTGCGCAGGACTTAGCGATGAAGAAACGAGACAACTAGGAAAAGAAAACGATCCATGGTTTTCTACGAAGTGCACTGTCGTAGGAAACACTCAACTCATCCTTCGCAAACTACAGGCTTGCTGAAATGTGCACGTTGCCCTCCAAACGAAGTGCTCAAATTTTACAAGGACAAAAAGGTCTGAGAGAGCACGACAGCCGCGACGTAAAGGCTTCGGCCTGCCAGACTAATGCGCGGCGGGCCCTGGGTTCGACTCCCAGGTCAAAAATAACGGCAAACATCGAGTGCTCTCCGGCCGTCATACAAACACCTTTGGCGGTCGTAAAGTACATTCTCCTTCTTCTAACGGGTCAGACTAGCCACCTGCCCGGGGTACGCCCAACATGGCTCATAGTACGATACGAAATGTGTAGTTAGAAACAGGCTAATAGCCTATATAAGAGTAGAAGAAGAAGAAGAAGAAGAAAAAGGTCTGAGGATGCACTACGGAAAATGTCACGAAGGAGACCTGCAAAACCTTGATCTATTTCCGCATGACTGTAGCCTATAAATTATCCCACCTCATGGACGAATGCCGTACTAAAAATTCCTTTGTTGCTAGAACCTTCTCACTTTCTACTTTCATGCTCTACGCATTTTAGAGAAAAAAATCGGAGAACCTAACAATATTTAGCAAAAATAACGTTAATTCGTTTAAGGGAAATTCGAAATGCCCAAACTAACGACATAGAAAACATTTATTCAGAAGAGTTGAGTCGAAAGTGACTGAAGGCGTCCACTTTCTACTTTCCTTCCCGTTGCATGTCTTCAAATTATCGAATAAGATGTACTTTACTCTTTAAGTCAACTTGACCAGTGGCTCTGCTGCCGGTACAGATGATTTATGTCCACAACACCTAAAGAACCTTTCTGCTATCAACAACAGTGAAGCAGCAAAAAATCTAATTACCTCACTAACGTACCTTTGTAATTTTATGTTCGCTGGAAACGTGATTGCAGATATTGCTAAAATTTTGTATGGAGCCACACTTTTTGCATTGAATAAAAACTGTGAAGGAATCCTTCCAATAGCAGTTGGCTTAACTTTAAGAAGACTAGTAGTAAAATTGGCATGCAATGCAGTTCAATAAGAAATGGTAGGCTATTTATATCTTGTGAAAACTGGTTTTGTCACCAAAAAACTTGTGCAACCACTATCAGGACCTACTCTGATCATAATAAGGGGGTCAACAAAATTATTTTTAAAGTTTGTTTCCTGAACTCTTTTAATAGCATAGAATGAGAAAGAAAACACACAGAGAACATTTCTGCTCTTTGAAGACCGTGTCATTGTGTCAGCAGTTGGCTTACAACAATGCGATGGTGCAGAATCGTTGAGATTTTGCTTTATCATTGAATCCTTTGAAATAGAGTCTAATATTTGGTAACTTGAGAACAGTATGGTGGGTGGCGAGCTCAAAACCGTACTACACGATTTCAGAGTCTTTATCACTAAATGTAACAAAATCGGGCTTCAAATAAACCCCAAAAAGTGCGAAATATTTTTCTATGGCTTAGTCGATGGGACAGTTCTGTCTAAATTCGATGCAATCTTATCAGGAATTTAACTGGAGGATTTACTGTCATTTTTTGGGAATCTTATCACTGACAACGCAACGGACTCTGTCATTAAAAATAAGTTCGATGAAATTAACTTTTTCCTGAGCCGCTTGCAAGATTTGAAACATCATGTAGCATTTTTCTTATTAAAAATGGTTTATTAATACCTAAACTGGCTTATCTACTGCGGACTACGCCTTGTTGGAAAGACAAAAACTTAATTCAAGGGATGAACCTCAGGATAAACTCAGTACTACAAACACTTCTGAACGTCCAATTAACTGATGAATAATAGGCCGAAGTTGCTCTTCCTATTAACTAGTGTATTGGGATCCGAAAACTGGAGGACATATTTCTCCCTTGCTTTTTATCTTCGGTTAAAAGCGTTTTCAATCTCGTCCAATGGATGTTATGCGTAAAGATTAAAGTTCGCAAATCCAACATCAACCCCAGTACCCTCCATACAAAAAAATTGGGATGACCTAAGCTCTAAACACATATTGGATAATATAGAGTTTCTCGATGAACCCTCTGAAGCATCACAGCTTGCCACCTTGCGAAAGAGTCCAGTGTTTGGCTTTATGTGCTTCCTTCATGGTCAATCGTAACATTGCTAACGAATAACGAATTCCGCATTGCGATCGCATTATGCCTAGGGACCTTCGCATGTAAATCTTATCTATGCAGATGTGGAGAATCTGTAACCTCAAGGCATTCAGAACCATCAGAAGAGCCTTTGCTTCTGGAAAAATTCCAGCAGTTTTAGAACCGACTGGACTACTTAGTAACGATGGAAAACGCCCTGTCGGTATGACTATAATTTCTTGGCAGAATGGTAAAAAACGCTACCAACCACAAGTCGAGTAAATACATAGTTATCAGTGATGATCATATTTTTGTGTCCTTAACTGTAGAAATAATTGTGCCATGAAAAAAGGAAGCTTTAGATTTCATGGACTCTTTAAGGAAAAAAATCAGAGCAATAATTGGAGAGCCCGTTCAAAATGCTTCTTGACTTCAAGAATTAGTATTACCCAACAAAAGCAAAACTCCTCATACATAATAGGAACTGCACTGCACTTGTCTTAAAATAAATTGTGAAATGTTAAAAAAAAACAATAAAAGTAAATTCTCTTTAAGCAATTTTTAATGACTATTTCATTTTAGAATCAAGGATTTGATTTGGCAATAGAAGAAATTTGCTAAATTTGTAATTGTAATTACCATCTAGTATACCTATAAAGACTGTTGGGAAATCAAAACTACCCTTTGCACAGATTAGAGATATCTATTACATTGATATATGATTGCAATTGTCAAGCCTTAAAGTTGTAAGTTACATTGAGTTTTTTGTCAAGTTTGGTTATTTACCAACAGAATGGAGCGCTAAAAAAAGTTTGCTGTAATAGCAATACGTAAGTGTGGAACTGAAAAAAGTGTAATCTTTAATGTTTGACCTGCGTTTTCTCGCCATTAGCCCTATATTTGTGTATCAGGCTAAAAAATTATTTAATGAGTTTTGAGGTGTCGAGGATTGTTGAAGATCTGGAAGACCACGTTTTATTTGGACCGTTTAGGCAGTAAAAATTGTAAGTGCTGAAATTAAACAAAATCATCTTCATAAGCGGAAGATTATGTCTCGAAAGATGCAAATTACCAAAACTCCGGTGTCTCTTATTGTTTAAGCAACACCAAGGACTAGCTGCTTACAAAAAACACACGGGAAATTTTATGACAGATGCTTTAAAGAAAAGGAGGAGAGAAAAAGTAAAGATGTTGACCGAGTATGCGCATGATGACCACCGAAAATCCTTTCAGTAAAGAAATTTTTTAACAAACAAAATGACAGGGTATACAATGAGTCGCCCAAATAAGTATTTCAGCTATTTCTAAGGGCTCAGGGAGCCCATCATCCAGCAGCTGTAATAGTTTGGAGGAGGGGAGTATGTTATGATGGACTACTTGATATCAGTTTTTGTGAAAAGGAAATAAGACTGCTGTGCATCAACAGAATGTTTTGGAAGGCGCAATGAAATCTCCAAAGTACACGCTTTTTTGGGGCGAGTCTTGGATATTTCAGCAAGACTGCACTCGTCCACAAAGCATGATCAACTCAAATTTATCTGAGCAACAATGTACTTCATTTTCTAACAATAGAGGGATTGATCTTATGGTAGCCCAGATCTTAATCCATTAGATTATAAATTATGAGCAGTATTAAAGGGCACAGTCTGCTAAAAAAAACACTTTAATGTTGATTCTTTGACGTGGGCCTTGACGAAATGCAGTCAATAATATTCCAATAGATGTAGTGCGTGCTGCTGCAGACGAATAGCCCGAACGTATTACAGCTTGTGTAGAGGCTAATTAAATCTGTTGTAATTATACTTTACAAAAACCATTTAATAAACCCTGAAAATATTACGCAGAAACAGTTAATCGTTTTGACTAGAAAATGGTTTTATTCTCAGGATGGCATTGAAAATAAATCTTAGAACTCACAGACATAAAAATTTTAATGGGTAGTTCTACTCGGAAGGGTGCGTCTAGAAAATTATAGATTTTGCTTTCTTCTTTTGCACTGAACTGTGTAAGAAAAGGCTTAATTTAATTTTTAGCTGTTTAGCACAAACAGCGCGTTTTTCTTTATTGTCTCTGCCCAACTGCCTGTTTTGCCTTTTACAGGTGTTACCGTTTGTAGTGGACGTTTTAAATTTGGGGTGGCTTTTCGTAATGAATAGTTAGTAGCTTCTAATACAGCAAGGTTACTAAGCCACTCCTGTATCGCTTGGTTCTTGATAATCAACAGCACTCACTTGAGGTCTTGCCCCCTTTGTTAAATCTTTCTTTGCTAGCGTTTTTGTAATTTACATTTTCAGTAATTTTTCTTCGGATATTACTAGGCATATATCTTTGATTTATTTAGGAAGTAACTTGTGCATCGTCTAGTTGGTTCTCGGGTTAGAAGGGCGTGATCGAAATTCAAAAACTCTTGACGTTTCAGAAGAAAATCTTCTAAAAATTAAGTGACTGTCCCGTGCTTTTTTGCTTTTATACTCGTGCGAGTACTTGTTACGTTACCCGCTCTTTTACCATATCGTGGTTTGTTTTTTGCTCCTTAAGAGCGATAAACCAAGACTTAGGTAGATTGAATCCGTCTCTGTATAATTTTGGGTAGTAATTCCTACAATTGGATAAAACTTGTGTTTGCCCGAATTCTATCTTGTCAGGGTTTTTCCAAGGTATGTTCAGCAACTGATGATTTTTCGGGTTGATTAAGGCATAGATGACGTTTGTGTTTCTTTATCCTGGTGGTAATCGCCCATAGTCCCAATGTAGACACATGAGCAAGATATGTAGTATACCCTGGCGTATCCTGCGGGCTTGTTGTATTCTTGGCTGCTCTAAGCAAACCCTGTATCTTGGTGGTGGTAGTATAGATGGTTTCCACCTTGTGTTTATTGAGAATTTCTTCTATCCGGTCCGAAACCCTGTTGATGTAAGGTAAAAACTTTGCCAACCGCAGCCGATTTCGGTTGTGGTTTTCGTGCGCATTTGTTAGGTTTCGCTGCTCTATTTATCTCCGTCCTCGAGTACAAAAGCGAAAACGCACGAGACAGTCACTTAATTTTTAGAAGATTTTCTTCTGAACATGTCCGCCGCAGTTGTGGACGAAACGTCAAGAGTTTCTGAACTCCGACCACGGCCTTATAACCCGAGAACCAACCACACGATGCATCATAACACTGACCTTAAAAGCCTTCTCATCTCTTAAGTAGCTTGTATGTTGTATGGTTTTTGTTAATTTACAAACTGCACGATCTATGTACCCTTTTGATTTTAACGATATATCCAAGTTGATCAGTTCGTCCATGTTTTCTGAATGTGATTTAGTTAGTATGTTTAGAATGCTATAGCCTTGATTGTTTTTATTTGTTTTGAATCTGTGTATACATAAGGCACAACGGAGTGGTCCGAAGATAGGTATAGTGACATTTGAGTCTTGCATTGTCAAACGTTTATACCTTTTGTAAATGCAAACTGAATGGCATCAGGTATCTTCTGCGGATATGATAGTCAATGGTTAAGTTTTTCCGTCGCAGAAACTGTAGGTTATAGTTTTTTACTGCAGCTAGTAAGTTTTTGCCTATTGTAGTGAGACTTGATTCCCACAAAGGATTTTTCAGATTTTGCATTTTGCAGCGTCTTAGAGTATAGTTTTAATATTGCTCTTTATTATTATATTTGGGTGAACAGTATATTTGTCTTAATAATGATTGTCATTCCTTAATGGTCTCTTTCACCGGTGTGTATTGTATAGTAATACAATACTTTGGTATTTCTATGTGAGATTTTTTAAAAGCAAGCTTCCAAAATTAACATTAATTTTGTAAATTTGTAAGAAATGCGTAACTGTCTGAGCATGTAGACATAGGGCGTTAGCATTCCAGATAGCAATTCAAAGTAGTTCAGCCATTAAGTTAGTTTACTATGTAAAAACGGTGCTTAACAATTTAACATTGTGCCCATTTGTTTTATTCATTTTGTCAGCATAGTATGTAAGTTCAGAGAACTCAGTTGCCTGTTAGGATGAAGTGTATATGCCAGTTTGATTGGGTCGTTAGTATAATGTGCTGTACCTGGATTACTTATTATTTGTTGTGACTTTAGACTGTACTATTTTTGTTAAACCTTTGTTGCAATTGCTTGTGAACCCAACATACCCTGTAGTTGAAAGGGTAGTTGTCGTTGCAATTCGCGCACTTAATTTCGTTATTCCTTTTGTTTTCTTAAACAGTTTTTCATTGTATGATTATCTATTATTACGGGGTGCGTTTATGTTTTAAGGCCTGCAAATTTTTTTCTGAAAAAGTACTTATCCAAGAAAGTTGACACTCCTGTTACTTTTCAACGTAATCTCCTTCTAGACGTACACATTTTTCACAACGTTGTCACCATGATTCCAGGGCTGCTGAAAACATTTCGTAAGGGGCGTGTTTTGCCCACTGGAAAATCGCTGATGCTACAGCGGCTTAATTGGAAAATAAGTTGGTCGCGGAGAGTGTCCTTTATTGTCAAAAATTCATTTATGGAACCCACCTTGAAGAAACTTTTCATATTTTCAGGTCATTGTGCAAAAACAGACCCTACGAAAATTTCAGGTTTAGAGGCGATATTACGCCTAATCGACGGTCTTCCATAACAACTTGCTCCACTCGGTTAGTTAGTAGCCGAGCTACTTTGGGTCATTGTAACACAACTCTCGACCTTCTTTAAACTTGCGCACCCACGAACACACATTTTAAAATAATTTTGATAAGCATCTCACTACGCAAGAAGAGAAAACAGACACATTGTTCTTGATCATTAAACGTCGCTATTTTAAGTATGCAAAACGACACTCATTGCAATGGAGGTAATTCGATCTGTGTATGTTGTATGGTGCTGCAATCTATACTACAAATTCAGAAGTATTCCCCGCGTGCTTTAAAATTAACCGCATCTTTCTACTTACTCTTACTGCTGAGAAAAAAATTGGAGACATTAGAACTTAAACACATCTCGTAATATGCCTAATCTCCGGCACTTAAATGAATGATAATATTGTGTTCTTTTACTTTTTTTTTAACTATTATCACTTTTTCAAAATATGTCTAATATCATTATTGCGCTTACTGTTCCCATCCACAAAAATGTTTAAAGATTAATCTTAATAGTCTGTTAAAAATGTTGAATTTGTCTTATTTTATTAAAATTTTAAAATTTTCAGAATTTATATAAATATGTTGCCATTTAATAAATCAAACGAAGCAACCTCTATGTAGGTACGTTTTCAAGACAAAAATAAACAACCCGAGAATAAAAATGCCACAGAAATAATGACAAATTCAAACAACTGGAGCACAAAAGCTGAAGAGCAGCCGATGCCAAACCAGGGCAGGTGACATCCGCTACAAAGGGCCCCATCCGCAGTTCGGCACATGCTATTTTTTACGGAAACCCTCGAAATAATTATAGGGGGCTGCTGCGTTCTGTTTCCAGCTTTCCGGAGACTTTCTACCACCATCAGTTTGCAGCGGCCCAGCCGAGCCCCGCAGGCGCCAGGGCCTCCTCGGCAGCTTTTTCTGGGTGGTACGGCCTGGCGCGCACGCGAGAGCCCATGCCCATATTTTGGGATTGCAACTGACTTCGAATTTCGCAATAGAATTTACCTGCGAGGAGCTTCAAGTGTGCGCGAGCAAGCCGCAGCCTCACAGCGTCTAGGGCGCGAGCCACAAAGTTTCTTGCAGTCCTGTTAATCGCGCCGAAGAACGGCGTGCCGAACGAGCAACTGTATATTTAAATTTATGCCCGAGGGTGGTTTTTTGGCGTTTTCCGTGTTTACAATTTAACAGCTGTTTTAAATACTGGCGAACGATCTACCGAGTAGGAAGTGCCGTTATGTGCTCCCTGGGGCTTTCTCGGCTCCTTTTGTGCATCAGCGAATTATCGTTTCGTCAAAAAATCAAGTGGGGTAGCATGGATTCACTACAAGAAAATGGTTAACCATCAGTAATTACACAATAGAGCTTTATGTATACTTATATAGTATATAGGATTACTACAAAACAATTGTCGGGTTTAAAAAATTGTTATATTGCAAGAAGTATTATAGATATAACATTAAATAATAAGTGAGAAAGAAGGAAAATCGCTCAAATTGTTATTCATATCAGTTCAATCTACATACGCTGTAGTATGTTCTCATAAAATCAGGAGATTTGAGGGGGGGGGGTAGTCAAACAACACCAAATCCTTTTCAGTACATCACCCGATTCAGCAATGAGAGAGTATTTAGATAGTGAATTTTATCATATCTATGAGGTGGAACCCCATCTTGTTGAAATATGAAGTTGAATTCCTATGTCAGTTGTAGAAACAATAATAACTGCAACATATCTGGTATGTTGTACTCATCACAGTCTTTTCACTAAAGAAACAATTTTAGACACTGCACAAAAGACATTAAGTTTTGGCTAATTTATTTTATGTTCCACAACGGCGCCCCATACTCAAATATTGTAACGGTTTACCTTTCCAATTCCAAAAATCTGTTTGTTTTATATGGTTGTTGGTACCATTTGCAAATGATAAGGCTTCGCTGTCGTAAAAATCTTCCACACAATTTTCTGCAAGTGAACTGTTGTGGGCTACTCACGAAACTTTTTCTGTCTCCACCGTGTCATCAGAAACGCCTGGTCTTCCGGCGCTTACGTTTATTTACAGAGCCTGCATTCTTCAATAGGCGATACCCCCACAGAATGCCCTGGTGACCTGGCGGTTCTCTTCCCTTACTACTTTCTAAATGAGTGTTGCATAATAGTAAGCGATAAACTCTTTGCATACTAGAGAACACAAACATTTTCTGCTGAACCATTAGGATTTTGCAAATTTGATCTGTGCTATGGCCTGGACGTTTGGAATAAAGTGTGCAAGCCCACATTCTTAAACCTAAACTTTTTCCTTCCCTGTAATACTTGGTAGATTTTTTTAAGTCCAATGATTCTTTTGAAGTAACTCTGTATAATCAGTTAATTCTACTTACCTGAATTATACATCTCAAATTATGTTTAAATAAACATTTTTATAGTTATTCAGATTTTTTACTATTTAAGAGCTTTTGATCATGCTAGAAATTATTGCTAATGTTTCTTGTAATTACACTAATAAACTAAAAAAAGTATTAATAAAAAATAAAAAGCAAATACGACAAACTGTAAACGTACAAATGCCTCAATATAAATTTTAAGAACGCCAAAAATGTTTGTAATTTTAAACCTAAAAGCATTTATTATATAAAATAACATCTTTGAAAACGGTTATTCGTTGCTAGCGTTCAGGTAACGCAAAATTCTATTCAAAAAATTTGAATTTGTGTCTTTGAAGGCTGAAATTACTATCTCTCGGTTAGCATAATGTTGGATTTGCATATGGTTGCTCAGATTTCAGAAAAGACAAATAAATAAATAAGATGGGCGAAGGAGAATTTTCTAACCCAATAATTTTTCAGTGACGATCATGCTATGCAAGGCCTTGCATTGCCATGAAAAAGTATTGGATCGCGTCTATTGACCAGCGATGGCTGTTTTAAACGCAGTTTCCTATGTTTCACTAAGATGTAAAAAGAAATAGTGGATAGTGTTTTCGATAGATTACCATTATAAGATGAAAACTCGTTTTTGTATGCCACCTGAAAACATTTTTGTGATCCAACCATTGTCCACTTCGTTAACGATAATCCTATAGAATCCATTTTTGTCGCAGGTTACAATCCAGTTCAAAATAAGCTTTGTGCTATACCTGAGATATTATATACTGAGATATCTTTATCTGAGATATCCTTTCTGTGCAAAGGGCAGCTATGACAAACGATGTCACAAACACGGCTAACTAAAAATCCAATGTTTTAAATGGAACTACTTAACAGCAATATCTGCCTAGAAAACATTGTGTTTTATTAAAAATTAATATGTAATGCAGTAAAATATATCAAGTCCAGAGTGAAATGGAATTATAGTAAGAGTCAATAAAACCACGATAAAATTGGATGCTTAGTTTAATAAAGTATTGCACTAATCACTGCAACGTTTGCAATACAAAGGTAATGAAAAGCTTACTGTTTCTAATAAGCTTTCTTTTGCATATAGAGGAATAATATTACGAAGCTTAATAAGACTAAGGAAAATATATGCATTAACTTGGTCAACACTTTTTAATTAGCAAAAAAATATATTTTTGGAATTAATTTTTAAGACAAAACCAAAGATTCCGTTTTATTTTTGGAAAACCTCTGTAATTAGGTGATTAAACTGTTCTTACTAAGAAAGGCTTTCCAACTTCTAACATTTCTAAAAAATCATTGTTTTAATTTCTGTATTTTCTCTTTCTGAACTTTCTTGGAGCAATAAGTGCTCTTATTCTAAAAGATAGTAATACAAAAAAACTCAGCATCGCAAAGAAATATTTGGATGCGCAATTCAATCCCAATAATTGCTTTATTTTTGCAATGTTGACGTGTTGTTCGCTGTCTTAAGTGCACGAAAGTTAAGTATTATTGAGCGAGTTGTTAACCGCAAATATACCGCCGCTATCCTTTATTATATTAATATTACTAATAGATGGCAACGTGTCACAAAAATTTTTTCTCTTTATTATAGAAGACTTTGAACCAAAAGAAAATAAGAAGGACATATTTAATATTGCATACTTAAGGAAGATCAACATTGCAATAGAAGCGCTCAAGAGGAAAAATATCATACCACAGTGTATGCACTGATAGGAATATGGCCATACTAAATAGCATGTGTAAAATGTGCAAATGTTGCAAGAAATCTTCTTTTACCCCAGTTAAATGTGCTCTGTGCAAACAAAACCACTTAGCTGACTATAAAGGTCACACTTCACATAAAAACATGTTTATGCAAAACAGTATGGTTCTAAACATGCTCTTTGCATTTAAAAGTGAAATTATTATTGAGTTTGGATACGTGGTGGAAAACATGTGCCTCGCAAAAAAGACGAATCGAAATTAAGGTTTTTGAGAGGAAATAAATTAAATGAGAAGGAGTTTAGAAAACTAACAAACAGCAAAGTGGAAAGAATCTTAGATAATGAACACATAATTAGAGAAATAAAATACAGAAGAATAAGATGGTATAGACACATAAACCGAACGAACGAGCAAGTAGTAGTTAAAAGGATGACAAATTGGAAACCGCAGATACAACTACAAAGAAAATCAAAAATAGTTTGGGAACAACAAGTAATGGAAGACATAAAAAGAATGAGGATAACAAGATGGGGAGCGAAAATAAAGATCAGGAGAAAATGAAGAAAAATTGTAACAGAAACAGCAAGACATAACAACCTATAAAGAAGTGACGTATCACCAACACGTATACAATGGAGATGGCTTCAACTGTTGAACCGCGTCGATTATTGGGAAATTCCCGACGTTTCGAGATCCACTTTAATGTGATTTTTCAAGAAATTTAGTTCTTTACTCGGGATCTGAATCTGCCTACTCCCCAATGAGAATGTCCTTAGATCTTTTTTCACCTCGTCCATCAATCTCAACCTTGGCCTTTCCTTTGGTCTATCCTCCATTGGTTTCCCATTCCAGTAATTTCTTCAGTGTGTTGTCTTCTTCTTTTCTGCTTACATGCCCCAGTCATTCTATTCTTCTAGACTTGATGAATTTTATTATGTCTTTGCCGTTTATTTCTGCAACTATTTTATGATTTATTCTTTGCCTACTTTCTTTTTCATTAATTTTCATGGGCCCTAGAATTGTTTTTAGAATGTTTCTCTCAGTTCTTCTCTTTTGTTCCTCCTCTTGTCCATAGCGTGAGTCATTACTGGTCTAATCAGTGTCTTATATATTCATATTTTTATACTTTTGCTTATTTTGTTGCTTTTGAGCCATGCTTTGTTTGCATAGTATGCTTTTTAAACCTGTTTGTATTCTCTCTATTATTTCATTATTTTCTTCGTTTACGTTTTCCTTTATCGTTGCTCCTAAATATTTAAATTTATTCGCTCGCTCCAACATGTATTCGTTGATTTTTAAGTTTTTCCTTGTTTCTGCGTTATCTCTACTATATTTGAAAAATTTTGTTTTATTTTCATTTATTCTTAGACTCATTTGTCTTGTCCTAGATCTAGAATTGTAAATATCTCTTTCAGTTTACTTTTCGTTCTGCTTATTATCACCACGTCATCCGCGTATGCTATTATTCTTTGTTGATTATTGTTCTCTCGCAGTTCAGTTTTCTTACCACACTTTCTTTTAATTTTTATGCTTTTCCTATATGCATATAAAATAAATGCACTATTAATTATAGACAGATCAAGAATTTCTTATGTAATCGACGTCGCCCATCTCCGAGCAACTGCCTATTGCTTCACTCTCGTGAGACATAATAACATCTTAGTAGAACATTTATACATCGACCCTACTAAAGACAATACCCAGAACCGACCAAGACTAATCTTGCGTCCAACGGGAATAACATCGCTGGATGGATTTTACCCAAGCTCATATTGCATGCAATGGCAATATTTATTCATTACTTTCTTTTGTTGCGTAGATTGTAAATATGTATTTTTTTAAATAAAAGAATTCTTAAACCCGACGTTTTGAAGAATTTACCATACAAAGATAACAATTATCAGTAGATCCTGTACAAATTTTAATATAGCGAACTAAGAACTAAATAAGCTTTTCTAACCCGTCTTTTTATAAATCAGATTAATATATTCATACCAATATAATAGAAAGAGTCTGCTGGACATTTAGAGTTCTTAAGATCATAGAATAGGTAGTGTTATAACCACATCTAAATACCCTTATTTCAATTCTATAAACAATCATAAATAAACCTAATTTTATAGCACAGTTACTGTTATTGTAAAATAGTACATTGCTTTTCTACAAACCTTTATGAAGACACGTTGATAAAAAGGCAAATGTGTCTAATATTCGCCTTTTATGAATGTTCTAATCACAAAAATATAGTTTAGATAAATTAAGGAGGGGTTTTCTTGTTTTTAGTTTTAAATACTAAAAGGTACCACTCGACTATCAAATATTTTTTAATATATTGGCCGGTGTTGTTGTTTATAATTTTTTTATAAGGAATTTATACAAGTAATGAAAATGTTAACAAAACGTCGATTTTATTATTGCACTTCAATTCAGTTTAGAAAATTAAGTTAAATTGCAATGCAAATTAGCAAATCAAATGGAATAATCAAGGCGCACAAGCCACAAAATAAAAATAACAAGCAAATGTAGGAAATGGAGGCATTACAATTAAATCAAAGCTGTACGATAAACTTGAAAAAAGTACAAAATTAGCACAATAAAATAAAAAGTTTTTAGTTTTGCTTGAAAATTGTAGTAGCCTTAAAGCAACCCTCAATAGATCATAATGAGTAAAAATCAAGCTAATAAATAATATTTAAAAAAATAATAATAACATTTTATTGTTTATCGAATTTTGCATTTCTTACGAAAACCGGTAGCTTCAAAGTACATTTGTAGTTTTCAAAGATATAAAATAAAAAGTAAAAATAAACCTTAGTTAAACAATAAATAATAATAAATTCTCAAAAATGCAAAAAATTAAACATAGCAAAGCTGTGAACGGCTGCCCAAAATAACTTCAAAAAGACCGCGAAAGTGCGTTAACAGGCAAAGATCAGTTTTTTTCAGTGAAGGGTAGCTATTTAATGAAACAAGAGAACGGCGATGGCTACGAATTGCTACCTGCCGCAATAGGTGCTAAACCACGTAATAATAAATTGCTAATGACACATACATAGCTAGGTAGAAGGCACTCCTGTCCTTTGTGGTTAAGTTAATTTTCGAGTTACTGTCGATTTTGTAGATCTTTCTGCGAAATTCGATTTTAGGAACTGCTGGCAATTACGAAAGGGGTACATAATCATAGTTTCAGAACCGCAGAAAAGGAAACTTTATATTTGGGGACCGGTAATGGTTCCTAGAAGAGTAAAGCGGCCTTGTGGATTTAATGATGATAACATTTGTGTAATAATTTTATAAAACTTACAAAAAAACATACATGGGCTCTAAAAAAACTTTAAAACTATATGCTATGGGACATACTATCCAGAAAATTGCAGTAACATAAGAGTGACAGAAAACGCAATTGAAACTATGTCAAATAATCGTCACTTTGTCTGTAAAGGTCGACTTTTAATAAGGATATGATATATTGATAAAGAAGTTTGACAGTTTTCAAATTTAGATTGCCTACATCTATTGTCTGCATAGCTTCTTTAGAAGACGATGATCTAATTGATCTAAATTTCGTATATTTATATAATCTAGATACTCCAGAGTTGCAATTTTATCTCATTTTCTCTTTTACTAAAGTGGCTAGCTACACAAATACTTTGTTTTCAAGAATTAATTTAAAAATTTTCCCAGTACATCTCTCTCAGTTTGATGTCTAATTATTTTCTTTTTTTTGTCAGGTGGGATTTTTAAGTTAACCTCTTGTATAAATGTATAATAAGGCATTTCGTTTGTTGTTAAACACAAATTTGAATGTATTCAAGGTAACTGGAGATGTTCTATTGTTCTTTGTAGTAAACGTTATTGCTGTAGATTTCTACTTGTTAACACGTCACTTTTGTGTCTATTTTTGTAATTTGTCAAGACAACTCTGTAGATTGAATGTTGCAAGGGAGGGTCTGTATGAGAAACTAATAATACAGTGCCATCTGCGAACGTAATTGTAATTACTTTTTTTGTCAAATGGTAGGTCTGCTGTAAAATTTGATACCTTGGGTTACGTTCGCGTTGACTAGATGTAGGATAGGTTGGCTCCCTTTATATTTCACATGGCAATATCTCTCATTTAAGTATGATTTAAATAGTATATAATATTTACGGACTAAGAACCTTTTGATGTCGAATAACAAGCCAAGAGGCCAAACTTTTAGCTTACGTTGAGAAAAATAGCATCACAATATCCACTTCCTTTTACATCTTGTTAATTCACGTCCACCACTTGTTCGATTGTAGAGTACCTTCCCCAAAAACTAAATGGTAGTGCGGGATTGAATTGAGGCATTAGTCTTTTCGGTATTAATATTTTCAGTAGTTTATAAGTCTATACGAAGTACACTCAGTTAAGTAAGAGCGTGTTCGGTATAATTAGCAATTAGAAAAAGGTACTGCCCTAATTCTTTCGTGAGTCGATAGAGAAAATCTTTATCCTAAACAAACGTATAAAGCTACGAGGTTGTGTTCCTCTGGATTCACTCGACAGGTCCAAAAATGTCTCACGCAACGGCTGCTAAGTACATAAACAAGTCGAAAACGTCGAAGTCGTCAACGAGTAAGTGCATCGATATAAGGAGACAAAAACGTTCGATGGCGTGGTTGGATAAGCAAAGTGTCCCTAAAGTCGAAAAATAGAGAGTGAACTTGTTTTCGTGGCAAAATGGAAACAGAAATATCTAAGTATATCGTACGTAGCTATCTGAATCCGTCTCCATGCGCATGATATCAAAGGCCGTAGTTTAGAGAAAAAACCTTTGTTAGGTGAAAATCATGTAACGAAGCGACTTGCTTGGGCAAAGGACAATATCGACCGAGGTTCGAGCAATGCAATTTTTACGGACAAAGCTTCTGTTTAGGGTTATGTTATCGTTGATCAACCTTAATTAACAGGTTAGTATAGCGGACCGTTAAACACACTGTAAAAGTGCATCTTTGGAGCTGCTTCCCAAAACTGGGTTTTGGAACGTTTCATCTGTTTACGTACAACCTAAATGCTTCAGAAATACTCGAGATTTATAAGAAATATTTGTTACCGATTGACGAAAAAACAAACAAGGGCTGGATCCTGCAGGTAAACAACGACCTCAAACACTTCAGCAAGTTTTGCATCTGGTGGAAAGAGTAGTTCTAGCATCGTTACAATTGGTTGGCCGTCGCAATCGCCCGAGGAAAATTTGATTGAGAATATGTGGGCATACATCAAGCACAAGCTTCATGAAAGGAAATTGTACTTTAAAGTAGTTCACACAAGAAATTCATCGCATTTGGAGTTCCTTGTCGGATAAACACTCCCTAAATTTAGTCAAAAGTATGTCTCAAAGATGCCACGCAATTATCGACGCCGATGGCGATTGGACACATTATCAACACAATAACATCTTTATTCTGATGAAGTGCAACTTGCCCATGTATTTGAAAATGTTTATAAATATTTTTTTCCTCCACATTAACCCGAGCAATCTATTACTTAACTAACTTTGTATACTAGTTTTCTAAAATAATTTGACCAAACATTCACCGAATTGGGATATATTAATTTCTTTAGGTATAAACGGTTGAATTCGTAAACAAAGCTGCCGTGGAGTATCTAGATAATATAAAATTTCGTTTTATTTTTGTATTAGGTAAATGTCTGGCACACTTTTGCTTTTTTTCGTCTATTTGTACCTCTAAATATTATTACACACACACACACACTGATTAGAATGACACAATAAAACAATTAATTGTTTTTTCCATAATATTTTCAGAATTTATTAAATAGTTATTAGTAAGTATAATTACAACGGATTTGTTCAAAACAGCCACTCTTAGCCGCTACACAAGCTTGAAAATGCTCAGGTTCCTCGTCTATGGCAGCATGCACTACATTCATTAGAAAATTATTGACTGCAGTCGTCAGGGCTCGCTTCAAAGAATCAACATTAGGGTTTTTTTGAGTAAACCGTGTCCTCTAAAACTTTCCATAATTTGTAATCTAATAGATTGAGATCTGGACTATTAAAAAACCAATCCTCTACTGTTAGAAAGCGAGGCACATTGTTGTCCTCTAAGTTAACCGTGATTTGTGGGCGGTTAGAAAGTTTTTCTGAAAGATCTAAGGTTTACCTTGAAGAAGCATGAGATTAAGAGGTTTCTCTACACCTTCCAAAACATTCTGTTGATACATAACAACCGAAAGTTTTGATTCTCTTTTCACAAAAATGAATGTCAGTTACTCCATCATAACATACACCACCAAACCATTACAGTCACTGGATGGTGGACTCTCTGAACCCTTGGCACTAGCTGAGATGCTTTTTTGCACGACTTAGCGTATATCCTGCCATTTTGTTTGAAGAAAGATTCCTTCACCGTAAAAGTTGTTTCATCCGTAAACAAAATTTTTCTGTGATCATCATGCACATACTCCTTCAACAATCTCTTTGTTTTTCTTTTCTAGTTTTTGTAAACATCTGCCAGCAAATGCCCCATATGTATTTTGTGAGTAGCTAGTCTACAAGATCTCAAAGTTTTAGAAATTTGCATCTCCTGAGACTAATTGTTTGCTTACGAAGAGAATTTCATTTATTTCGACAACTTACTGCTTTGGTTTGTCTGAAGGTGACATATCAAATCTCATTAAACAATTTTATAGCACGATACATAATTGTCGGGAGGATGTAGTGACTTAAAGATCATATTTTTTTACTTCCACATTAATGTAATGCTGTTAGAGCAACACGTCTTTTCTTGTAACTCTACTCAATTGATAAATAATCAAACTTGACATGAAACACAATGTAACTTACAACTTCAAGGCTTGAGAGTTGCAACAGTATGTCAGTGTCATAAATATATCAGTGGTATGTAAAGCAAGGGTAGATTTGATTTTATAACAGCATTTATAGAAATACTTAGGTATGTTATAGAAAAGTACGGTTTAAGAGATTAGTGATATATCCAGTGATTGTTTTATTTTTCCATTTACTTAACATATTTTTCAACTCTCTAGTTGATCTGTTCTGCCAATTTTTCTTTTAATATGCAAAGGATAGTTATCAACTATCACATTTTGATTAAGTTCTCTACTGCTACGCCAATTTCTTCCTCAGTTCTTAAAGAGATTTTAATTTTTATGTTGTTATTTAGGTAATCTTTAAATATTTCCTATTTTGTGAGGCTATGATAAAGTGATGAATTTTTTGTTGTTGTATGATGACTGAGGAGTTGATTATAAGTATTATAGATAAATTATCCAAAAAGAGGTCGAAACAGGATTCCGCTTTACAATAGTTTATTAACAGACCTTCTGTGACACAAAAGTTTATCGCGCTAATTATCGTATTCAAGTCGGTCGGCCTATAGTTGGGTTGCTCAGTAGATAATTAATTGTAGTGTGCTGTCAATTTCATAAAATTCTTGTCTTTTTGTAGTAGAAGAGCTCTATATAGAATTATTTGCATTATAGTGTCCCCGGTTATAAATATTTTTTATATTTTATATATTCGTATTGTTGTTACTTAATGGAATATCTGCTGCTACAGCTAACCATTCGGTGTTACACTTAACATTGATTACTGTAGCTTAAAGTAATCAGCTAAAACCTTTTCCATTTTATAGTTAATGATAATTGCTTAAGGGTAAGCTGTGCCATTAGGATGATCAGTAAAACAACTTTTTTTATATTTATGAATATTAAGATAACTTCCGCAACTTTCTTTATCTTATCATACCAGAACTGTTGAGGTCTTCCAGCACTTCTTTGTTCTCCCCATGGTCTCCATCTGTATGTCTGGCCACATGGCCTGCCTATTGCTATTTTAAAGTTTATTCTTTTTATGATGAGATTAAGAAAGTTGCGGGACTTAACTAGTATCAAGTTGCGCAAAACAGAAATACATGGACAAATATGAGAGAGGCCTACATCCAATAGAAGGTATAACTTCTGTTGGTAAAATTGTTTATTGACATATTGCTCGTCTAATAACTCATTTTCACTTTATATTGCTAGTTTTAAGATATCCATTAATAAGATTTATTAATTAGCTGCGTAAGAAACATTAATTTTGCACATTTTACTCTTTACCAGCCAGCATTGTTTTGGCTAGCAATGATATTACGCCAGCCAAATTTTGGGACATTGCGTATTTCGCATAGATTATTTAATTTTCTTTTATTAAGTTGCAGTTGTCCATCTACTTGACAATCTTTATAATTGGCTGCGTGTAGTTCTTGATATAAAGCACATTTCACAGAAATATTTTGGGGTTTCTTGCATTGTGCCATTTTATGTTTTTCTTCACATTTGATGCATAGATAAGGTCTTATGTGGTAATTTTTACTATGTTCGTACATTTGGCGCTTCTATGCTTTAAGTAACTAAATTTACAGTTTTCATCATCACTGTCTTTTAGTAACGACTGACATTCTTATGTATTAACAGTTTATGATTGAAAATCTTAGAATAATATTTATAGTTATAGCAAAAAGGCAAAAAAATACCTTAAAGTAATTAATTATATATATAAAAAAAATTATGAGTGCTGCTGCTGCTGCTGTTACACAGGTCAAAGGTCAAATCGTTCGTGCCTTTCCGTGTCGACCCGAACGCCTCCGAAGGACAAATTTCGGCCCGGCGGCAGGCGCGACCGAGGTAATATATTTCCGGAACAGCAAGCGATGGAAAATTTTCGTTTGAGAGCGGGTAATAAAGCACTTATATATAAAAAAAATTATGAGTGCTGCCACACAGGTCAAAGGTCAAAGGTCAAAGGTCAAAGTTCAACTCTAACTGGGTATACGTAAATGCGTTGTCATGGCAACGGCGTACGCCAATTATGTCAAACAGAGCTTTTTAATCGTGTTTTTATTTTTAAAAACTATTATGCGAAGGGGCTCAAGCATGTCGGAGTTGGACAAGCTCTCCGGGGGGCTGCTGCCAGACCTCGTATTTATAATAATTATACTAAAAGAGCCAAGACATTAAAAAGCTATATAAATTAGAAAGCATGTCAGTATAATGCTAATTTATTATAATTCTATATAATCACTCGATTCCAGATAAGTTCTCAATTTTGGTGTATTCGCTATATATTTATAATAAATTTCAGCATTTTGGTCGTTAAGTATTTCTGTAATCATAAATTATGTTAAAGAACGGATTAAAGCAATGATAATAAGACAAACACGCAGAGACGCCGCTCGAAGGATTCGCCGTTATTAATCAATACCAAAGCGCTAATATTCGAGCAAGATAGCACGTAATAAAAAATCGCCGACAACGATTTTTGCTAATGAAAAACATAATTTATGTTTCGCACCCCCGCTAATATTTCATTGTTTCCTTTCGTCCCGCGTCCTCGCCCGCAACGCACAAATCTTCGGCACCCACGATACTAATTAAAATTGCTAAATTGTCCGTAAGATGCCATCCTACTACTTTTAATATCTCCTCTCCCCTTCTGCCGGGCGCTCTCGCTTTATATTTCCCCGAGGCACGGGGAAAACTCCCCGCTAAATTTTATTTATATTTATTCTAATTCGGAGACGAAGGCGGCAACGAGATTAACAATTAATGAGATTAAAAGCAATTTGTTAGTGTAAATTAAAAAAAGAAATAAGTGCAGCTACTTAAGAGCTTTTAGATTCGATTATTAAAAATAAAGTCGACCTTTAAAGTTCTTGATATACAAATAATTTAAACCTAAAAGAAATCAAGAGTATGCTACAAACAATTAAATTGTATTTCAGTATTTATTATCTTTCGAAAGTTGCACACGGCTTTGCTATAACTTTATATATCGGTTAGAAATAGTGGGGATCAAAAAAGAGTATTAACATTTTGGTGCGGTATGTGTGTTTTTAAATACAGGGTCCTTGAGGTAAATCCGGAATTTACATGAAACTTAGCACAATTCTAGGACCTTCTTGAACCGAAACCTAAACCTGCTGCAGGCCAACATAACTTTCTCTTTGTCGATATGCGTCATTACCTTTATAATAGGAAGCTTCAAACTGCCCTTGGTGTTACGATGCTTCTCACGGAGTTTCGCTTCAACCACGCCCCACGCGTAGTATCAATGGGATTGCAATCGGGACTGCCTGGAAGGTAGCCACAAGTCTGAAGACCAGTGGTAATAAAAATTGTTATAGAGCCATGTCCGTGTCTTTTTTAGCTTGTGGGTTAAAACCTTCAGACTTTCCTCAAAGAAGTGGGGTGCTATGATAACCTCTTCACCGCTCGCAAGCCCCGAAAGCATCACAGAAGAGGGAATTCTTGATGATAAACATTTTAGAGGTATCTTGGCATATTCAACAGTCATTTTGGCTATTCATCTTCTTATACTAGATGAAATCCTTTTCACCTGAAAAGAATCTTAGAAACTTTTAACATTGTTTAGCAGGATTTGGACCTTTTAACTTCCTGTTTATTTTGTTTTTCTTCAGACAACAGTTAACGGTTCCCCAGGACGAAAGACTTGTAGAAGAGGTCCTGATGCACTGCTAAACTAATCGTCGACCTTGCCACGCCCATTTCTTTGATCAGGTCAGTCATGCTCCGCCCAAGATCCTGATCGACTTTCTCTTTCGATTCGTGAACAACATTTATCACTTCTTAACGTAAGTAGCCCTATCACCAGTTACCTCCTCCTGATAATAAAATTCTCTGTATTTCTTGGTTGAAAACTTAGATCTTTTTGTACTTAAACCACGCAACAGTTTTTGTTGGTCATTGTTCGACCCGAAAGGATTAAAATATAGGAGCTCTGCGGTCGTGTTCTCTCTCATTTTGCCAACTATCAACTGAGCTACAACGGCGGCTCAACGATGATCCTGTACAAACTGTTACTTAAGAAGATTTTAAAATTTTCTAATATTCCGAAAAAGTACAATAACTGGACAATTCAGAAGTGTTTTGGATTTCAAAAGTTGTTGACATAGCATTAATGTATTCGCAGATCAGTCCAGAAGCAAGTTATCTTAGATGAGAAACAATTTGATAAAACAATCTTCCAACAGACGCTTACCAGTCTTACACAACATCAAGATACGAATTTACCAGACGATTATTAGACCAGTGGCAACTTACGCCAGTAACACAAAAAACACAAAGAAAATAAAAGCGTAGAAAACAAAAATGCTTAGAAGGATTTTCGGGTAAATAAAACAGGGAAATACGTGCGAAGATGGACAAACGCAGAAATTATGTCCCCGTATAACCAGGTAGCCATCATACTATAAATAACAGCACAGAGAATTCGGAGACATGATGAGAATCTCTGAAAATAAAGCTGCACGAAAAGTAATCAAAAGGAAAGCCGGGAGAAGACTCAGAGGCAGGCCCTGAAAAAGTGACTAGAAGCGGTAAAAGAAGCTACATGTAGACAACTGGGAGAACAAAACTAAATAAAGAGGCCATCTTCTCATTATCTGGCAACTTTTATATAAACATGAAATCTTATCTTTTAATGCTATCGCCATCCTTTTTACTTATCGTCTAGCTGTCGTAGAATACGTTACGTTTACATTAAAAAGTTCTACAATCCCTTTCAGGTATGAAAAATGAAAGAAAGTATTTGCTACACGCAATGCTGCACTGATTTGATAAAGGCAACAGTCCTAACGATACTTCAACACTCAGTCACTTCCCAGACCCTAACTTCCAACGCTTCGGTAACATCACGTGGGAAGTGGTTGGCCTGCTTCACTGGGGAATCAAGATCTTCGGGCGCTTGTTGCGGGCGCCTCTGTCAACTTTATAGTTGTAAAGACCACGGACTGCTGGATTTCCATGGCCTTGAACGCTAGCATGGAGCTACAGAGCGCACTGGAAGATTTACTCCTGGATGGTTGGCACGTTGGCTTCTCTGTGAAGCGTGGTGATTCTGGCAAACTACGGAGCGCCAAAAATGGACTACCTGGAGATTCCGGACTACCTGGAGTTTGTTCACGTGAGTCTTTGCTGTATAGCCCCAAACACCACAAGTGTACTTTATGGTGGAACGGATAACTGTCTTGTGCAGGAGTAGCTATCTACGATACTTCGAGCGAATTTTGCACCCTTTATGGAAATAGTGCTAGAAGTGTTTAGACAGCACTATCTTTTGGATAGTCGGGGGGGGGGGGACAATTCTAATTTAGAAAATAAAGACAATCAGGATCTTGTGGCCTATAATCAAAACACCGGGTGCTACTCTTAATGATGTAATTGTATCTTCTAATCTTTTTATGGTTTGATACTATTTCGTTTCTCCTTCGTTTTAAATTGGTTCTTCGATTTTCATTTCATGCCGCTTTTTATATCTTTTCTTCATTACTATACTTATTGTATTACTAAATTCTATAAGAGCTTCTAGATTTTCTTTTCCGTTTTTAGTTAGTTATCTTTGCTCTTCCATTAATCTCTGGGTTATTGGAAATCTTGATATCTTTGTTTGTTCTGCCCCTTGTTACGTTAATTGCTGTTATTCTCTTGTCCCGTTCTTCTGGATTATTTATCCTCGCCTTTTATTGCCACTTTTGTTAGTTTTTTACTTAATTCTAATTTATATTCTGTTACATATATTTTGTCCTACTATTTAGTTTTTGTATATTCTTTATTCTTTCATTGTTTGTATTGATGACTATTTTACTTCTCACTAACTTGTGGTTGCTCGTGTATTTATTTTATTTAGCATATTTAACTATATGTTTGTGTGGTGTTTCGATAAAGTCGTACTGACTCTTTCTTTTCCATTGGAACTTATCCACGTTAATCTGTTTTTATTCATAACATAGTATTTTTTCTGTTATGCTAGAAATGTATTAATACATCCCCTTACTTTCGCTTTTCTATCCCGTGTTCATCAATACTTTTCTCCTTATTTTTGCTTTCGTCCTAACCTCGCATTAAAATCCTTTATAATTAGTAGATACTTTGTTCGATTTTCTATAATGCACTCATTTATTTTTTTGTATAGTTGTTCTACTTCGTTATTATCGTAGTCTTTAGTATGTGCATAATCCTGCATTATATTAATCATAGTTTATCGATACCTGTATTATTATATATATTATGCGATGCGTTATATTTCCACTTGTTCTTTTATTTATTAGGTATTTCTCAGTTACTCCTTGTCTTTTATCTTCTTATCCTTAATAAAACATTTTGTGTCCTAAATTGAGCCTTTAAATATTGTTCGCCCCTTTGCCTTATTTCACTTACTCCAATAATGTCCCAATTTATATCGTTCAGTTCTTTTTAAATTATGTTAACTTGTCTCCTATCGGTATTTGTATATTGTGTGTGTCTATAAATAATTATTTTTTTTCTTACTAGATATTTTTATTACCCTTTAGCTTCTTTCTATTCCACCAGCTGCCTTAGGTAGGATTTTAAAAATGCTGGGAACTGAGGGTGTTTTTTTTGATCAGATGTCTTGGTTTCTCCTATCCGCCTGATGGTGGATTAGCATCCGACAGAAGGCTGGGAGGAGTGGGGGGAGGGGTAAGGTAGAGTATAAGTTGGATATATTAGTATGTAGGATTTAAGGTTAGGACTTGATTGCCCTGGTAGTAAGATAACGAGGTAAAAACATAAATAATAAACAATACTAAACATAACTATTATACGTAGTTTTAATTATGGTAACAACATTGTTTGTAAACAATTTGTATAATTAAGCTCAATGAATGGAGGTCAATATTTAAATATTTTATATTCTGCTGTAGGACCGCCTGAAACAAACAAACCAAACATTTCATTCTATAGGTAGCTCACAAGATTAAGCCCTTGCATATTTCATTGAAGCTGAATTTTGGATGGCGTGTAGCGAGCCCGCCCGAGCGCCGCCGTGCCAAAAGCGGCTGCTGAAAGATGCAAAATTTATCTTACTCGCACGCCTCCAATGAGCGTTTTCTCAGTTTTAACAGCTTATTGCGGGAAATTACCGCCGGGGGCCGCGAAAACAACTGTTTCTGCGTGCCGCAAAGAAGTCGAAAGATCCCCGTAAGTAGGTAAGAGCATGCTGATGACGTCTACAAAGGATAATAAGGATCAAAGCTGGCGGCCCTTTCCGGGCGCACAAAGGCTCTCCTGCTGAAATTTTTAATTTGTTTTGAATTTTCTGGGCCAGGAAATGCGCGAGTTCTTTTATTAAAAAGCAGTTCCCGTTTCGGAGCTGAGGCCGAAATTGCGTCTTTGTGAGCCGCAAAATGATTTTCGCGGGACGAATGTGGAAGTTACTTAATACTGTTGCGGGCTTTTAAAGTTTATTATGGTATTAATTTGAAAAAAAGGGCTTCATATTTTATTACATCTAATCATGGTACGCGTTGTGCTAGTTAACGGGGAAGAATTTTAAAGTTAATAATAGATCCACAAGACTAATGGAGCTACGATCGCTAGTTTAAAACGTTTGTGAAACTCCTTTAAGTGGGGCACATTAAATTTAAGTGTATTAGAGACTTGGCTGACTGAGATAAATTTCTTTGTTTAATGTATTCAATCGCGCTTTGTCGCAAACTCCCGAATTTTTATTTTCACTACTCAATTAGTCCTATTTTTTATAAAAGTCTAAAAGAGTAAAACTGAATTTTTTGCTTTTGGACTTACTAGGAGAGGCAAGAGTTACATACTTTCAGTTTTTGTCTTTTGATCCGTTAATGGTAGTATGCTGTAGCTTTTTAAAGTTGAGCTTATAAACAGAACTTAAAAAAAGCTTTACAATCATGAATTGGCTAGAATGGTGTTAAATGATAATAAAACAACAATTAAGATGTAAAGGGTGTTCCATAATAGACGCTAAATCTGAAAATTCAATAAATCATTAAAATTTTTATTAATGTGGCTATACTTAACATATTTGTAATCAGTAGAATGTCTTCTCTCTAATTATAAGTCTGCATAAATGGAGTTTCTCAAAATTATTGATAACGCTCTAGTAGATGTCTGGCCCGATGCTTTCAACCATGATTTCTGTCTTCACTTGTCTTTTACAAACCCCCATAAGAAGAAATCGCAAGGTGTAAGTTTGCAGGACCTTGCCGGCCATTCCTGGTCACCGTGCAAAGAAATTACTCGTTGCGGGAATTTTTCGTGTAGCAAGCAAATCGACTCGCGCGAAGTGTGGCAGGTTTTTCCATCCTGCTAAAACCAGAGATGTCAATCTTTATATCTTCAAAGATAGGCTACAACTGATTGGATATCATGTTAGGGTAATGTTTTTCACTGATGGTAACTGCAATTCCCTCATTATCTTTAAAAAAAAAAAACGCTCCTATAAGTCCACCTGCCCAAAATCATACCACACAGTCGTTCTTAGAGGACACATTTTAGGCTCATCGATTATTCGAGGATTTTCATTTTCTTAAGTCCGACAAGTTTGTTTTTTGATAAAGTTACTTAAATAAAAGTAAACTTTGCCACAAAAAATTATTAGCTTAAATTGTTGCGTCCAATTACTGCAAATGTCGGCGAATCGATTTTTTACGACTCACAGTGACACTGTCTTGCACAACAACGATTTATGGATCTGTCCGATGAGACTATTTCCGTCCAGGCGATTTTACCGTTCCCACTGAACCAATCGTCTCAAACTTCCTCATTAGTGTTTGAACTGTATATTTGTTAGGTGTTTCATATTTACCGAGAATCGCACGGAGTTTTCATACTGCCCGTGTGGCACTTCCACTGCTTTGGTAAAAATTTTTAAAAATTAGAACACGTTGCACTATTGTAAACTGTTCCACGACGAAAACAAACTGATGTAGTGAAAAAATACTCACTGATTCACTCCTTGGCGTTTCACAGTACTTTGAGGACCATAGTCTCTTTTTTGAGTTATTAACTGAGCTTTCCTTCCAGTTATACTCACGTCTGAGGGTGAAAAAACAACCAATGCTAAATTAATTAGAGGGATAATAGATAACAAATATAATAAGAACAGGTCCGCCAACTTTAAAAAATAGAAAATAATTTAAGAAATGACGAAAATAAGAAAAAGAATAAGAAAAATCACGAGAATTAAACCTAAAAGATTTTGAATTTAGAACAAAAAAAAATAGAACACGATAATATCATTATGTATTATGGTAAACTATGGCGAAGACAGAAGCCTATAGAACAGATAATTTAAAATATAAAAAATGTTATGGTGTGTAAAAAGGGAGAGCACTATACAAAAATTAAGTAAAGAAGCATTGCCCTGGTAGATGTTATATGTATGTAGTACGCCATAAATACTATTACATACTGATTAGAACGACAAAATAAAACAATTAATTATTTTTGCATAATAGTTTAAGAATTTGTTAAATAGTTATTGGTCAGTACTAGATTATAATGTAAAGGCCTCTCCGCGGCCTTGTTAAAGTGTACTTCTATGGTAAAGCTTTCGAGCGGTGCGCGTTGAGGCGCGTCGCACCTTGTAAGAAGTGCAAACCCTACCTTCTCCTTCAATTAAATGTAGCCACAGGCATATAAATGTAAAAGGGACTATTTTTAGGCCACTTGCACTTGTTTTCTTGAATTTCTGATCGCGGATTCGGATTGTACGTCAAATTTGGCTGTCCGTTTTGTTTTTTTTCCAGAAGAAACCGGCGACTAGGAGATTTTATGTGCTATCCTTATTGTTTATAGAGGAGGATAATTACAGCGAATTTAAAATGGTTATTTTTATCCTCTACACAAGCTTTAAAACGTCCAGGACGCTCTTCTATGGTAGCGAAAGTATTGACTGCAACTGTTAGGGCTCCTGTCTGAAAATCAACATTTTGAGCAAACCGTGCCCTTTAAAGCTGCTCATAATTTGTAATCTAATGAGCTGAGATTTGAACTACTAGAAAGCCAATCCTCTATTGTTAGAAAATAAGGCACGTTATTGTTCAGCCAAGTTTTAGTTGACCGTGCTGTATGGACAAGTACAGTCTTGCCGAAAAATCCAAGGCTCACCTCGAAAAAACATTCTGTTGATGCAAAGCGGCTGAAATTTCGACTCCCTTGAATGTTAATTACTTTATGGTGACAGATTTCCCATAAAATCATTATAGTTACTGGATGATGGCTTCTCCGAACCGTTGGCTCTAACTGAGATGTTTCTTTAGCCTAACATATAATTTGCCATTTTTTTGTTGAAAGATTCTCCTACCGTAAAAATTTTTCTACTATAAACAAAGTCATCAGGCAAATGTAACAGGAGTCAAAACTAAAGGGCCCTTAAGACAATTAACAAATAAATAAGAGAAATATAAAATAAAAACATTAAGAATTCAAGACTATTATTGATTCTTAAATATGAAAGAACAAAAAATAGGATGAGTGTCGGTTTTATTTTAAATGGCTCATTGAAAGAGTCGTTGATACAAATAAGGGAAATAAGCGACAGATTAACTTATATAACGTTGAGAAGGGAATATAGGAAAATAACGCCAAAGGAAAAGACAAAGGCTAATTTTATAAAACAGTAGAATTGTTGTTTAATGAAACTTTAAAATTGGGAAGGAACAAGAGTTTGAAAAATCACAGGAGTAAATAGTAAACTTGAAGAAAGGAACACAAATGGAAACAAGCTTTTAACATTTGCAATATTTAAACTACTAGTAAAAAAATAAACTTTTATATAGAAATTTACAAAAAAATCCATTCATCTTTAATAAACAAAGTAAGATCTTACTGTGCACCATATGTAGACAGCGATCATTATATGATGGAAACATTCTTAAAACAGCAAATACTAAGGCTACGAGGAGAAGGCAAAAAAAGTGAACTTGGAGGAATTGAAAGAAGGAGAGCATATACGGGTAGAATAGTTAAAGAACTTGTGAAATAGGGCGCTACAGCAGACATAAAAAAGCATGGGTTACAATAAAAAAAACTTACAAAGTCTTTACAGAAAGATAATAACAAAAAAGGCAAAGAATAGCTTAAATTTAAAAGTTGCAAAAGCGATCAAGAGCAAGAAGAAAGCCAGAGGTAGATCAGAAAAAATACAGAGCCTATAGAAAAGCAAGGAGAGAAGCTAACAGCGCCCTTACGAAAAAGAACAGAGATTTCCTAGCAAAAATAGTAAACGAACTAGAGGAAAGCAAATATGCAAACTATTTTACAAAAAAATATGCCTTATTAGAAAAGAATCTCAACCAAAAATACTACCCACAGAAGACACAAGGAGGGAGCTGCTAGGAGAGGAAGCTAATGCTAGGGAGCAAAGCAAAATATTCATCTAATGCAACGAAAATTCAACTATATAAAACAATAAAAAGACTAGCAGCATTAAGTGCAAGTAAAATCTCGATTTTGAGAGCAGAAGACATTAAAAAATTGAAATTTGGGAGAGAAAATACCAAAGATGATTTACAGAGGTATAAAAAAAGAACAAACCAAGAACTTTAACATCTGTATAAGAACCTCTCTATCACTGCAATAATCGAGCAAGCCAGAATTAAATGGTTAGGCCGTGTATGACGAATAGAGAACATAAACTGACACATTCGAGAGGACGCGTGGGAAAAAAGAAAAGAAAAACTCAAGAGAGCGTGAAGGAAGTGTGCGAAAGAAGACGTAGGAGAACTAAAAATTACTAACTGGGAAGCACAGGCTAGAAAAGTCTCAAAGGCGTTGCAGGCTGACGCATGATAATGATAAAGTCTTCTGTAACTTAAACATGTCACCATTATTCTTTTGACTAGACCGTAATAAACAGCAGTGTGTAGACGGTTTTGTTTTTACCATTGAAAAAGTTTCATATATTAATATAAATTCTCTTCTATTCGTCTTTCTGAATAGAGAATGTATAACCACAATGGGCATAGTTAAGGAAAGCCACTTCTGCCTTCTTCCTGGTTCTTTCCTGCTGTAAATTTTGCCTTGCAAAATTAATCGTAATATGCCACATCTACCTTGATTTCTCATAGCATGATCAAGTTTAGGGCACTTCACATTGACAATGATCTTATATTTTTTGTTTATTCATAATGTAAAGGATTTAAGACTTTTTAAAGATTAAAAATTAAATATCAGTGCAGTAAACAAATTCTTTAAAAAAATTATCCATTTTAAAAAACGCTGCTTTTACTTTTTGTATTCCTTGTTACATTTGGTAACTTGCAACTGTTTGTTGGTTGGCCATATGACTATGTATGATAGTGGGACTTTGCTAATAATCATGTATTTAGTAATGATAAATTCTAGGCCTTAGCTAGACTGACTTCCATTATGGTCGAGAGTGTCCAGAAAGATAATAGCATCATCTGTATATAAGATATCATTAAGCCGACCCTTAATTACATATTTTCTGATACTTCTTTTATAATTTTTGAGAAATAGGGATAATATGTAACTCTGTCTCATGAATTTCTTTACTTCAATCTCTTCAGTTGACTGAAACTTCAGCCGTTCGACTAAAGCAGTAGTTACCAACGATTCTAAGATAATGGTCATTCAGGTCCACCGTTTTTAAAATTGAGATGAGTTTCTCATGGGTTGCAAAAGGCACCCAGGGTTGGATTAACGGTCAACTTAAACTTGCCTCATTTTCTAACAGTAGAGGATTCGCCTTCTGGTAGTCTAGGTCTCAGACAATTAGATTACACTGTAATATTGATTCTTTTAAGTGAGCTTTGATGGTTGCAGTTAATACTTTTCCAATGGACGCAGTGTGTGCCGTCATAGATGAGCAGCCTGGACCTTTTAAAGTTTGTGTAGAAGCGAAAGATTGCCATTTTAAATTCGTTGTAATTATACTGAAGAATAACCATTTAATAAATCCTGCAAACATTATGCAGAAACAGTTAATTGTTTTATTTTATTGTTCTATATAATAGTAAGCCTGCGAACTGAGATGTTAAAGCTCTCATTTGCTCGCTCTCATTCTGCTCGTTGTTTAACAGTAGCATAGTATGTATATAAATTAAAGAAGGGTGAATTGTAAAATAAGAGGAAAACATAAGAATCCTGGATTTAGGACAGATAATCGGATTGAAAATTCTGTAAATTTATAATTAACTTAAAAGCATTAAAAGTTTGTCATTCGTAAAGAAAATACTAAAAAATCTTATTATTTTTACTTTTAATTTTTCTACAATAGCTGTATTTATATACGTCTCGAAGATATGAGCAACAGGAAAATTAGCTATTCATATTCGAAACCACGACTCATTAATCAAGGAACCCTTCAAATTGTGGTGGAATTGACGAAACGCCCAGCCGCATCAAAATATTCCAATCAATTTTTTCGTCGCATCCAGCGGCGCCCGCACCGACCGCTCTCGCCCCTGAAACAATACGCAATTTTGATAAAAAATTAACATTAGCCATCGAGTGAGTCACGATAATCGACCGGGCTCCTTCCCGGACCATTATTAGTTTACACCGAACGTTTGCCGAGCCCGACCGTCCCGGCGCAGTAGAATCTATCAGCGGCGCCGACAAGGCTGTCATTTCATTCTGAAACGGCGGCACGTGGGACTTACATTTTTTATACATTAGCTCTACCGGCCCTCGTGACTGCCACCCCTCGCGCTACCCCACGCGAAACCTTGTAAAAAATCGCGTCCGCACTCTTTTCACCCCACGTATCTCATTCAAGGTGTCTTGGCGGACGGTTTGCGGCCGTTGCGGTTGCGGCGCGGACGGCCCCATACAGGAAAAACGCCGCTGAAAGTGCTATGAAGAATTCATGCTTGTGCAGTGCGACGTTTTCATGAGACCTTCTCGGACCGATAATTGCTGGTTTCTATTTTTAAAGTCATTTGGTCCTTTTCGACACGCTATCATAAATCCATAAATTGTTCATCGCCTCATCATTTTGTTTTGCTTCTGTACGAGGTGCGTTCGAGGTCTAAGGTTTTCAAATTTTTTCTGAAGGAATGCCTACCCAAGAAAGTTGTAACTTCTGTTACTTTTCAACGTAATCTCCGTCTAGTCGCGCACATTTTTCACAACGTCGGCGCCATGCCTGCTGAGAACACTTCTTTAGGGGTGGTGTTTTGCGCACTAGAAAATCGCTGATGCAACAGCAGCTTAAATGGAAAATGAGCGGCTACGAAGAGTGTCCTTTATGTCGGAAATTTATGGCGGCATCACGTACCAACATGTCCTAAGACATTACCACCCGCGCAGCCTTAAAGAAACTTTCCTCTCATACAAAATGGACTTTATAGATTCTACGAACATGCCAAGTTTAGAGGCGATATCACGCACACCTAATCAACAGTCTTCAATAACAACTTGCTTCACTGGCGCAATCATAGTTTCGATTTGGCTGGTTTGTAACCGAGTTTCATTGTCAAAAATTCTCGATTTTCTTTAAACTTTTGCACATTTTTAACATCCATAACGCCTTCACCTCATACCTCAATCAATTGACAATAAATTTCGATGAGAGTTTTACCACACAAGAGGAGCAAACGGATGATTACACGTTGTTCTTGAACACTGAATGTCGCCATTTGAAATATACGAAACTACACTCACTGCAATAGTGGTGATTCGGATATTTTGCCGCATTAGTATGCGACTTATTCTATCAGTGATGCCTTTGATGTAAGGTAGGAATGCTTTTTGTTGGTTAGGTGGGTTTTGGGATTGAGAGTAAACAAAATTTTTCTACACAGTCAACAACCTTTTCGCTTTTTCTCTTCTACATTTTGAACTGATAAACTAGAATGTGATGCCTTTTTATTCTACTTGCATATTGGCATTATACTTTCGGTCGATAACAAATGTTACCTTATGAAAACCGATAAATAAAATGATTAACGTTCTTCATGCATATAGAATAAAGTAGAAGTCTAAATACAAACTCTAATTAATTTTTTTTTTTCATATTTCAAGTAGTTAATGAAGCCAGACAAGAGAGCTGCTCTTGACCAAGGAACAGTACACTGTTGTTCTTTTGGGAGAAAGTCGGGCTTTTAATGAAAAAAAAATAAACGCAAATTACTTATGGTATTGTAGTCAAACTGCTTTAGATAGGTTTCGTTGAAAACCAAGCTGATCTGAGCGACCAAAAAGAACAAAAATGAAATTGCGTTAATGATGGTGCTTAACCAAGATCACAATTTGGAATCCATTCGTGTTTTAAACAATGACAAGTGGCATAGTTCCTGTTTCATGTGATGGGACGCTCTGGGTGTTATTAGTTCAAATGGAGTAAACTTTTATATGGATGGAGAAATTAACGGGCATAATTTGGGGTAGTAATAAGATGTACCTGTAGTAATAGATTGGACGTCAGTTAGCAAAATACAAAGCCACAATTGTGGCGAAAGAAGTGTCGGTTCTTTTTTATTGATAAAAACTTAATCTAGTCTTGTTAAAGAATACAATATTCTTGTCACTTTTGACTGATAATGAAAATATTATTTTTTAAAATAGAACGGATTAGCGATTTGTTGTCTTACTCAAGGTCACCAAACCATCTTCCTATATATTTTTACCTTTGAGAGCACCTGATACTCCTAAACTGATTAAAGAACTTTGCAAAGGCTTGCACCCAGATACAAGTAAATGTATTGACACTTATTTGTTGTAAGTGGCAGTTTAATTTTTTATAAAATCTTTAGAGTTCGTACAACTGTCTGTCTTTTTAATTTAAAAATAAGGAGACAAATAAAAGAAGAAACAAAAAGGATATTATTTATCAAATTCTTTTAGTAAATAAAAAATTATTAGGAGTATTATTTTATTTCAGAAAAAAATTGTAATCGAACAAATCTGTAAAAGAGGGGTATGTATTTATTTTGTTACTGTCTATTTTTGTAAATTCAGTTACTGATTATTGGAAAAAAGTTTATCCGACGCTGGAAGGCATAAGGATAAAAGCGAAGAAGAAAAAGATCTGTTCTAATTTGTTAAAGTTAACGATTTGTTTGGGATTTAAATAAAAGTAAGTTTACAAATATTTTAGGAATCGTCATACTGCGATGATACTTTTTTCCATTGGGGCACACTTATTCGCACTGCAGTTCCACAGGCTTATTCCGCCTACTAACACGCAACTTCATACAGAGTGGCCGGATGGGTACGCTAAATGAAATTTTTATTTTAAATTGTCGTTCCTAACCCATTGGCCACGAATTTACTGATAAAAAAACTTTCCTCATTTAGCGCTGTACTTTTTTTCCCACTTCAAATGACAAAATAAAGGAATTTCAGATACCATAATTTGATCGGCCCAATGGGTACACTAGATATTTTTAATTTCTAGCAAATTTACAATTTACTTTAGCTAATTACAGAGTAATGAGTAAATATTATGTGTGATCTCTGTTGTTTAATTCTTCTATCAATTAAGGGTTGGTTGTATAATTCGTTTATGAGCTGCGTTATCGTGTTCGGTAGGATGTTCTTTGGATTTTTTGGCGTTGAGGTTGATCACTTTATTTATAAAAGATATTCCGAAATCATTATGGAAGGTTTGGTTCGTCACGTACCAGGAAGCGTCAGCTATCATATGAAGTGTCTTCGACTGGAAAGTTTCTAATGTCTTTGTATTGGAGGGTTTAGTGCAATAGTTGTATGCCGTAGGTCCAAACTGGTCGTAGTATAGTTTTATAAAAGGTCAATTTATTTTTTAAGGTTAGTTTTGATTTTTTGCCTAATAACCAGTGCATTGTTGTCACTTCTGGGTTTAGTTGGGTTTTTAGCTTTTTCCATGTGAGCTTTTGATTTAAATGCAAGCCAAGATATTTAACTGTAGTTTTTACTAGGACAGTGGGTATTATTTTTATTACTTCCTTTTGTGGTGATAGTAATATGTGGGGATTTTTCAGCGTTGACTTAAACTTCCCATTATTTTAGCCAGCTTTATAATTTGTTTAGATGGTCTTGTACTTTTTCAGATGCTCTAATACAAGACAAGATGGCCGTATCACCTGAAACAAGAATATCTGCAGTGTAAATGAAGTAAAGGAATGGCCCAAGGACGCTACCTTGCGGTATACCAGCTTTTATTAGGTGGTAATCAAAGAATGTATTATAGATCGTTCACTGAAGTAGGATTTTAATATTAGGCGTATAGGACTAGGGAGGTGCCTTTTCAAGTTGTACAGTAATCTGTTGATGCAGACTGTCAAAAGCTTGCTGTACAATAAGCAATACTATAGCACACATCTTCTTTCTTTAGAAACTTTCTTTGATTTTATTTGCCATTCGATATGTTTATCTGAATCCAAATTGATATTCGGGGATTACGTATTCTGTGTGTATTAGTTAATTTATTCTATCGGGAAAAAATCTTTCAAATATAGTGTTTCAAATAGAGTGTAGGTTCGATGGGCGGTTTGCCTGGTTTTCCAATTATAGTTATTTGTGCATATTTCCAATGAATCGGAAAGTAACACAAGCGTAGGATGCTATTCTACATTGTTGTTAATAGCATAAACGTCTTTCTTGGTAAATGTTTCAACGTCCTCCAACTATAAGCTTATACCCAAGAGCCTTATTCGAATTGGCCTTGTTGATTGGTTGGTAAATTTCAGCTGGTGAAATAGGCGGAATATGTAACGATAACTAGCAGGAATTATTGATATAATTTTCAATTTTGTTATCTGAAACTGGGATAAATAATATTAGGTGTATAAGTTCTCAGCTTTAGATTTCACAGGACGGAAATCACCGTTTACATGTAACGTATTAGTCCGCCCTCTTGCGGTTTTAAAGCAATGACATTTGGTCTTTCGAAACATCATGCGATTTGGCGTTTGATACACATAACCTCAATAATCAGCTGTGTTCAAGATGGCAATCACAAAAGAGCATATTCGATTTTCTATCCACTTCGCGTTTCATCTTAAGAAACACGCTGCCGAAGCCACCGAAACTATTTTTGCTGCATATGGTGAGAATGCTGGAAGTCATGGAACGTGCAAAAAGTGGTACCAAAGATTTCGCGGAGGAGAGTTTAGTTTTGAAGATCAACCACGCGCTGGACGCCCTCAAACATTTGACACGGATGAGCTGCAGACGCGTTAGGTTGGGAACTTCTCCCACACGCGGCGTATAGCCCAGACTTGGCCCCTTCCGATTATCATTCATTCCGGTCGTTACAGCATCACTTGGCTGATGCGCACTTCAAAACAGAAGAATAAGTCCGAAAATGCATCGATAACTTTATCGTCTCGAAGCCGGTGAGCTTCTATCACCAGGGAATTCGCAAGCTACCCGAAAGATGGCAAAAGGTCATCGATGCCAAAGGAGAATACTTTGATACTTAAGCTTTTTTGTTTGTTTTTAAATAAAACTTTAATTTTGCAAAAAAAAGTTGAGAACTTATTTATACATCTAATATTAATAGATGCTCTATTAGCCTTATCATCGTCTGTCTAAGGCCAGTTACAATCATGTTTTCTTATAAGTGAGAATTGTATTATTGGCCTTTTGAATTTTTTTGTTGCTTTCCATAACAAATGATCTTTAGGTAATAGGTTAGTGGTGTAGCTTTTGAAGGTTACCTTAGATAATATGAAAACAAAAAAAAACTTTATTCAAGTATTTATTTTTAAGTCTGTAGATATAGACTTTACTAACAAACAGAAGCAACATTGACCTATCAGAATCAACGATACCCAGACCCTATGTAGACTCGGCTAAATATCTGAGTATGACCTTAGACGCTAGACTCGCTGGAGAGTTCATGTAAAAAAAACGTGAAGAGCTTGGCTTCAAATTGAAAAAAAATGTATTGGCTACTTGGACGAAACTCCAAGTTATCCACATACAATAAATTGCTCTTATGTAAGCAAATCTTGAAACCCGTTCGGACCTATGGCATCCAACTCTGGGGTTGTTCCAGCAAAACAAACATCCAAGTGATACAGCGTTTCCAGAACAAAGCACTAAAAAACATTGTTGATGCACCTTGATACTGCCGAAACAGAGACATCCATCGGGTCCTTCAAATAGATACTGTTGACCAAGCCATCACCAAACTTGCCAGCAGCCATGAACAAAATTACTCAACCACGTGAACGCCGAGGCTATCCAGCTCCTGGACAACACAAACTTAGTAAGAAGACTCAAGAGGACGAAGCCTTTTGAGTTAATAAAATAGTGATAGTGCATAGCAGAGCATTGTGCGGTATTTGTGCTACATGTTATGTTTAGTATAGTTAAGTTACTAGAACACAAGACAAATTAGTGAGCAAGACTTTAGTTTTAAGAATTTTCAAACGTAATCATTTAAGTTAGAACAAAATTGCTCATTGATCTATTACTGATCAGATTGTAATCCACATAAAAGATCTTGTATCTTTTAATAAATTAAAGAGTATTTATTTAGTGATTTAAATTAGCAAACTTTTTTTAAACTGACAAACCGTTTCAACCGGGATTGGTTAACACGGTACGCCAGAACAATCAAAGATTTTCTCATTGTACATAAAATCTAAGAAAAAGTAACTTTTTTGAAACCTAAGTAAGCTTCCCTAACAGTAAACACAAAATCAACTTTTAAGAAAGCATAGCAAATTAGAAACTTTGTCTGCTTTTGATTTTACAATATTTTATCAGTATATTTATACCCATTGCAATTTTAATTTTGAAGCGGGAAAAAAGTCCAGGCTAAACCTGGGAAATTTTTTATATGTGGATTCGTGGTCAGTGGATTAGGCACAATTATTTAAAATAAAAATTTTATTGAACCACCCTGCACTTTGACGTCACATACACCTATGGGTTTCTAACGAGATTCGAACTCGCCCGTGAGCTGGGTTCTCGGACAGGAAAACAATGCTCATAACTGCTAGGCTACAGCGGCGGCCCATCGATGGTACTTAGAGTTCTGTTTCTAAGAATTAAATTCCAGCAACGCTTTAGATTTTGTTTTTTGTTCTACGACATTATGTTACACAAAAATGATTTCTGTGGGAAAAGAAATTATGGAGGATTTTAAAATAAATGTTTATTTACTTTTTGTTTAGTTTTTTAAAAGAAGTTCTGATGTATCGTAATTAAGCACTGAATGGCAGAAAATTAAAACAGCAGTTTTTGATTTTAAAGTAAACTCTGATTTGTTTTTCTTCTCGCTCTTCGGGCAGCGCTTCAAAGGACCCATTCCACTTTGTAATTAAAAAAACAATTTCATTTCTCCTTTCAAGTTTATCATTACTTCCAGGACTTTCGCCTAATGACGGAACTCTGCTTTCAGCAAACCGAAACTTTCACGCATCGTTAATTAAAAACAAAAATTAAATAAGGGACGCCTCCGCCCGCGCCGCCAGCGCGCCGGCGTCCTCGCGGCCGCCGCCTTCATTTGTGTCCCGAGCACCGCAGTAAAAATTTAATCGATGGCATGTATTTCTCATTACATATTTATAATCCGGAGAAAGTTTTCCGTCCCCGCCGCGCCCGGTCCTCCGGGATCAGCCCGCTTCAATAAGGCGCTCCGGCCAGATGAAGGATAAGTAATTCCGCCTAAGAACCCTAACGTAATTAGTTGGGGCTGAAAAAATAAGGGTTGCGCGTACCCCGTTCCGTGTCGCTTGTCCCCGGCAGGCTCCTTGAGATTATTTTCCATCAGCGCGCGCCCCCTTTGGCGCTGCGAGTGCTATGCTAATTTAACGCAATTTACAAGTTTACATTAATTTGCTTTGATCCGAGCGCTCGCTAAGACAGAGCAGGAATTTGGACGCGCGCTTTTAATTTAGCGAGCACAAAGGAATGCTACGGAAACCCTTAAGACATCAGGCTTTTCCGGCCGATGGGATACTCGGGCCCCGCTTATGCAAAATGTCCAGGATTAACGAGATCCTATGATATTTCGAGGCAAGGTCCTGAAATTGAGCGAGTTCCTTTATAATTTCATGTTAAATACGTTTTTCTTTAATTATTCTTATCGTTCTGAAAAAAGCAGAAATGCTGATTCCATTTTTGGTGAACCTAATATTTAAAAATTATAACTGTTAAGAAACATTAATATGCAACAAAAATCTTGATAATGTGAGAACCCGCGTTATGCTTTAAAACCGATAATATCTTATTGAAGAAATGAATGTTTAAATACGACTTCTGTCGTATAAACTACAATGTATGGTCAAGTATTGCAAACTTTACACTTACATCTAATAGCTGAAATTGACTTGAAAATTTGTTGTTTTCAATGATTTGGCCATACTGATTAAAAGTAACAAACCAAACTTTAGTATAAAGACTTGTAAAGAGATGATTGACATATGTAGGCAGTTTGAAAAGTTTAGAGCTTCAACATGAAGATGGCCTTACTCGTCAAAACCATTCTGCTATGACAATCGTACGTGCGTTGAAAGATACCTGTAAAAATGTCAGCTAGTTTGGACGCTGAGGTGTTGTTTGACGGTTATTTGTATCCTTCACTTGTCAGTGCTTTTGTAAAAATGGAAAAAATAGAATTTTGTGCCGCAGTTAAGTACTTGCATTTGAAAGGCAATACGCCAACGCAAATTAAAACCCAGCAAGACGCTGTTTACGAGAACTTTGCCCCATTATTTGTCGCCGTGAAAAGATGTGTAGCTCAATTTAAACGTGGTCGTACCAGCTTAGCTGATGATGAGCGTTCGGGACGGCCAAGAACTGTGATACCAATACTAATACTACCAATAACATCGAAAAAGTTTGCCAAATGATACTGAACGACCTTCGAATCAAGGTTAGAGAGAGATAGCAAAGGCTGTGGGCCTATCAAAAGAATACGTTTGTCATATATTGCTAAAGAATTTGGTATAAAACAGCTGCCAGCGCGTTGGGTCCCGCGCTTGCTCACTTTGAACCAAAATTCACTCGAATGAACAATTCCAAGGCTCTACTTAAGCGGTTTTACGGAAACGAGTTTGACTTTTTACGTCAATTTGTCACTGTCGATAAAACTTGGGTCTGCTATTACACCCTTGAGACAAAGAAACCATCAAAACAGTGGACTGAGAAGGGTGAACTCGCTCTAAAAAGGTGAACGCGGTTTCATCGGCCAGGAAGGTGATGGCGATTTTTTTGGGGATAGTTAGAGAATTCTGTTTATCTACTAAAAAACGGAAAAAAATAACGAAGTCGTACTACACATCGTTGTTGGCCCAGATAAAATAGCAGTTGCTGAAAAAACAGCCGCATTTGAAACGAAGAAAATGCTCTTCCATCAAGACGACGCTCCGGGTCACATTTCGGCAGTCACCATAGCCAAAATTTACGAATTTCATTTTGAAGTGATTGACCGCTCAGTATATTCACCAGATCTGGCCCTAGCGACGATTTCTTGTTTCCTAAACTCAAAGTTTGTCTCGGAGGACATAGATTTTTATCAAACGAGTAGGTCATTGCAGCCATAGACACCTGTTTTGTAGAGCATGATGTCAATTACCATTTGGATGGGTTAAAAAGGTTGAAGCACTTGCTGGAAAAGATGTATCGACTTAAAAAAGACTACCTTTAAAAATAAAATTAAATTAGACAAAAAAATACTTGCATCTATGTTAGGCCCAATACTTTTTAGACTGTCTACGTAACTATGGCAATTCCGTATAAACTATCAGAAAAGTCGCTGACATGAATCTGAAAGCAAAAATACCGATAAGCCAATTTTAGAGTGTCAAAATTCAAAAAGCATGTAGTGTGATAAATACAAAAAGGATTTGTAAGCCAACGTTGCAGTTGCCAAAACGTCATTAATAGTAGTACGAATATTGAATTAACATCTACACAATTAAAAAAAAATCGAAAAACTACCAACGAATGTTAATAGATCTTGTAAATTTAATAAAAGACACCCACACACTATTTGCCAGGATCAAGAAAAAGTGAATAGAACGAATACTATCGCTCTTTTACCGCATATAATAGAAATGTTGTCTTGACAAAAGATGTGAAATACCATTAAAGAAGCTTGACTTTGTGCATACCATTGGCATAACAATAAAACCAAACGAAAAATATTCTGAGACAATCACACCTTCCAGAATGATACATAGCATCTCCTTGATATGAATGTCAGCATAATTTTATATATCCCATTATAACGCCCCCTAAAAGAATTTGGAAAATTTTGATCAAAAATATCACTTACGATAGAATTTAATATAAATCACCCAGTGATAATGACACTACCTCTGTGCTGTTATAATGTAGTAGAAGAGCAAGTATATATTTACTGGGCTTGGAAAAAATTTAGAATAGTTCCAAACTTGCAAAAGATTTCTTCTATGCATATAGACTTATCACTTTATCTTATTTCATAATCAACTTTAGGGAAAGACTGATTGATCGACATATTAGGGAAATTTTTTACATTACGAGAATCATTGGCGAAAAAGATTAAAAATTTCTGAAGCAGTTCTTCTGTAACTCAATATTAGCCGCGATGAAGAGACGTATAACAGAAGACACCATCTACAAGTTTCTCGACAGAAAAAATTTAATTAACCCTATTTGGTCAAACTATAGCGATAGTTACTGCTAAGGGGTAAACTACAAGGAGGAATCTTATTACCCTTGTAAGGTATAGTAATAAAAAACTCCTTATTTAGGTGAGCAGAGAAGGCACTTTTAGATATGCTGATGATTTGGTAATAGCTATCTCGGAAACATTTTCTAAAGACAAATTCTAAGATCTTACTCAAATATCTCTGGTAGTGTCGAAATATAGTTTGCTAAGGATGACCTAAGTACAAATCTTCAAAAACGATATTGGTACTATCTCTTCAATTTCTTCAATAAACAGCTACAAATCCAAGCTATGGTGCAAAGCTAATTGGAAACTCGCATAAACAAAAAGCTGAAACTCTATTAAATTTACCTCCTATAAATATTTTAAGTTAAGCAGAGATAAGAGTGTCTTTCTAAAATGCAATGGCTTGTGATCATACACAAATAACAGAAATGATCGCAAATCCATTACAGACACTAATAAACTTTTAAAATGCATCTTACTTGAAATAAATGGCTTGTCTATAAATAATTTCAAGCACTAAAAGAAAAGGTTGTTAGGAACTATTCTTACTGGACCTGAATCAATATTTAGAGTAACTAAAATTACAGTTTGCAACTGCCACTACACGAGCAGTGTAATATTTACTTTATTTATCGAATTTTTTCAAAATGCTCATGTCCTTTGCCACCCGGTATTTGCCGATGTCTACCATAGGAATGAATATCTACGCATGTCACCCTGTCTCTGCTGCTTGCTATCTCTACTCCCGTTTTGCTCTTGTCCTAGCTCGTAGTCGGTTCTTTACGAGCCCCGTTAGAACCGTCTTGAATATTGGTAGTCCTGGTTATGCCGCTGCCTCTTTTGTCAGTTGATCCGCACCGATTAAACAGACGGCACGTCAAGCTACTGCTAGGTTCGTTGAGATATTCAGTTCTGAGCGGAGTCAATTTTTGGAGGGTTTCAATTTGAAAAGAAGTGGTGAAGACGCTTAAAGACTGCACATTGTTTCGCCGATTAATTAAATAAATAAGATACGATAAAACTGAAAGTTATCGTGTTAGTAGTATTTAATCCCTTCTCGCATTTTATTGTTTAAAAAGTAACATAATGTTCTTCTCATTATTATAGTAGAAATAACTGATTGCACCAATACCTATATATTATGGGTGTCACTCAATACGGTTGGGATGAGGTACAAAGAGGAAATATCCATAGACATCGTGGAAAATATTATCAGGGCAAAGCATTTTGCGTGCGATAATGTTATTAAAACAAGGAAATTTATGATATAAAATAAAAATTTCAGCATTAAACTCATTAAAAACAAGAATAGAAATTTTTGGGAACTGGTTGAACATCGAGGAAACCACAAACGAGCCGACAGTGCACGTCACAAAGCGATACAAATGTTGTAGATGATCTCCACGGCGTATTTTTCGTAAAGATTCAGAAAAATGAATTTTTACTAATGCTGTTTTCTTTGTCAATGAAATATTTAGCAGATTTAGTACTCTTGATAAGGTTTTTACGATTAGGCCTAAGCTCTTACACTTCGCAAATGCAACAGTTTGGACTGCACACAAAACATTTTTTGTCAAGGCAATGATTCAACATTTTTTACACCTGCTTTCAAGATTTTTGTGATTATAACCAGCAAAAGTGGTTTGAACAGGATGGAGCGACGTCACACATTTCCAACACATTTTTCCATTCGTTCGAACAATTTCCAGGGTAAATTGATATCAAGAAGAGCTAACGAAAATTAACCTACCTAAAGCCAAGTCTTCACACCCACAGATTTTTCATGGGGAGTTTTTACAAGTAGAAGGTACAATCCCAGATCTATTAAAGAGTTAAAAGAAAATAGCCGCCAAGAAATTGCAGCTATTCCAAAAAAAGCGACGTACAGTTCGTTTAGATTATTGCCGAGTATAATTAGATGACTACCGTTATTTTGCCTCTCATCAATTTTCGGTTCACTAATTGTCCTGAGCTTATATATATGTTAAAACTTTTAGATGTTTTCAGAGAGAAAAATTGCGTGCTAGCGATGGAGAGCCGTCTTTCGGTAGAATTGGGTATCTTAAAGACTTCCATATCTTACAACAGGCCATCAAGCCAGAAAAGCTTTGTAAATTATTTTTTTATAATAAAAATGTTGTGACACTACTGTTTACCAGATAATCTCGTGGTCATTAAGTTTTCATATAAACATTTATTATCTACGCATAAGACATCTAGATGTTTTCTAAAAGAAAAATGACTCCCTAACTTACATTTTTTATGTTTGTAACTAGTCAAAGACGTTTTCCACGATTGTTCTTTAAAATATTACTGAGCTTGTAAGGTTTGTTGTTGGATGTGTGTTTTATTGTTCGCTGATTTTTTTAAGCAGTTTGTTACAGTTAAGTACATTGGACTCATATATTTTGGGGATGGGAAAGTGCTTTATTGCCTTCTTTTTTAAATAGAGAATTATAAGGCGTATTCAGTTCTCGGTCCAGTGGTTAAGGTACTTGCTTGCGATGAGGATAGACCCGAGTTCGATCACTTAAAAAAATTGACTGCTTACATTCACCCTTTAAACAAAGGGTAATAATACGATCGTGCAGATTTCCCTATATCAGAAGTGGTGTGTGGCGGTCAGAATATATGAAAGGTTTTATTTACCTTTTCCAATTAACGGGCAATATTCTTTCAGGGAGTGTAAAACCTTACCATTACTATTATTATTATGTAATGTAATACGTAGTTTGGTACTGAGTTAATGAACAAAAAATTACAGATTTTTTTGGATTTTCTAATAAAGCAGACTAATGAAGAAGTAGACTATAAGCCGCTATTTTGATATAAGCACGTATATTTTACATCGTTTCATGTTTTGTGCTTGATTGTCCGACATTTTTTGCATATTTATTTATTTTTTTAAAAGTTGCGCGAAGCAGCGAATCTAGATTTTAATCAGATTTTAAGTGCGCCATGCTTCCATTAACCAAATTTTCTTCCGTTCTTTTTTCATCAATTTGTATTAGCAGGCCCTTCAAAGAATTTAATCGGACCCTGGGAAATTAGCGATACAAACAAACCCTGCGAAGAGGGCACACAATTTGCAGACGCCGCTCGCTTATCTCCGCCAATAGCGGCGGCTGTTGCTATGCAAATTCGCGAGTACACGGCGAATTTCATCGGCTAATGCATTGTGTTATCTATTACAGTTTGTCCTTGCCGCGGCACTAAGGAAGATAAATTAAAAAATATAATTACAGACCTCCCTAGAAAAATGCGCGCTCGCGCCGCCGCCACCTACAAATTGTTCCTGTGGCACTCAAACGGTTCCGCCAAACCAGATCTCTGTTACAACCATCTAACGTGTGAAAGCAATTACAACAATCAGTACGTTTTGCAATAAAGTTATAATTGTAAGTTCTATCCTTGTTTTTCTTTGGAAATATCCAATATGTTCGCATCTCTTTTTTATGGTCCTCTCTTCTGCTCTCGTACTATATTTTTCTCTGTCGTGTATTTCTTTATAATTTTGTTGTTTTTGTATCGCTATGTCTTCTTTCTCTTATTAGATCTTAGATTTCTACAATTATATATGGTTTAGTATCGTCTTATATATATTATTAAGGAAATTTTTATGTAATCTTTGTGTCTAATTTAAGTGTATTTGCATATGGTATTGATAAAGTATGTGCTATTACTAGACCGTGTTGCATATAAAACTCTGCTTAATTAAAAATTTCTTTCTTCTCTCTCTCTTTTGTTATTGCATTAGTCTTCTAGAACTATTAGATTCCATCTGTGTTGACATATCTATTCAGCTCTTCTATTTATTTATATTTTCTTCTATTTTCTGCTCTTCATGTTCTGTGGTTGGTTTATGTACACATATAACGAGTGTGTCTTTTAAATCTGTAGACATTTCATTGAGGTAATTTTTTATAATTCTTATTATGATTATACTACAAAATTTGCTTTATCTGCTGCCGTGTTAATTATTATTTGCTCCCCACTCCATAATGTGCTTTTATGGACAACTTATTTCACAAAGAACTAGTAAATGTTTATTAAGCTTTTGCATTTCTTTGAATAATATTTTATTATTTATTGTTTTAACGTGGTGTTACATGTAAAACAGTCTGCAGTAGTTGGCAAAGAGCTTTTTTCTTGAAGTTATTTCCTATTTCATATTCTAATGTGTGTTCTAGTCATATCACTAGTACTCTTGTGCTTATAAGAATAGGGTGCACTCGGGAAAAGTCCGATTAACACTTGGATGAAGAAGCTTTATATTCGACTTAAACATTTTACATCTCCTTTGAAGTCTACCTTAAACATAAATAGTATAATAAATTAAAATATTAAAATAAGACTCGTGTAAATAACATTATTGTCTAGTACAAACACATTGTGAACGTAATAAAAGCATTTTCAGTTATGTATGAAGTGCAGATAAAGGGTTTTCTCTTCTCATCCGCAAAACTCTGACTCACCTAAGAATTGGCCGTGTGTATTTTGTATGTTGTATATGAGTATTGTGCAAAACAATGCTCTATATATCATTTTGTACTAATACCACAAACTTTATTTAGGCCCTTCTAATGAACATCTTTTGATCTCACATAAAAAAACACAGTGTTTTTTAAACCGAACGTAGCATCTTGGCTGGTAAAGTCAGCTAGACAACTATACTATTTGTAACAAAAATTCTATTTTATAAAAAAAAAATTTATGTTGCAAAACAGGTCAAACGAGTGGAAGAATTTTTTACTAGTGCAACTTTATCTGAATTTTCTAATCGATCACGGATATCGTGACAAAAGGAGAGGGTTGTAAATAAAAACCGTACCAACTGTACTGCTGCATGAAGTACCTGTGAATCTTCACAAAAGCCTTTATGTTTGTCTACTCAAATATATGCAGAACTAAAAACAAAATAAATATTATATACTTATTCCGTTCCATAATAAACCTTTAGGAAATAAAGTCATGGATAACGGAATAAAGAATTTTTTATGATCTAAAGAAATATTTATTTGATTTAATGATATTAAATAAAAAATCAAAATCAAAACCGTAACATATTACAAACTATCCTAAAATAACTAAAATATCAAATGAACTTTGAAAGCTCTCGATAGAACGATCCAGAAAGACATTGGTCATACAAAATTAATGGAAGTCTACAGAATAGTAAGAACTGACTTACTAATGTGAAACTTGTTTAGTTTTAAAAACGACCTGCCAAAACCTAAATATTCCTAAAATATTAAATGTATGTCTCAACGATGACATTATTATTAGAAAATACTGGATCTCCTTAAAAGTTTAAATACGCCACTAACATATAATTTAAAAGTTGAAAATCAAACAACGCTACAAGAAATCTCTTCTTATTAATGTCTCAATAGAGAACAGAATAAGAGAATAAAAAAAAGAAATATGTTTTGATATTTGGCAAGTTAAATGGCTGTAAAACGGTATCCTATACACATATTGGGTTATAGAGATTTTAAGTTAACTATAAACATCTACTGTTTTCAATTGAATATTTGAAACAAAAATTAAATATAGAAATAAAATTTAAATGTTTAACAAAAGTCTGTGTATTTAGTAAAAATAATACAATATACAAAAAACATCAGCCATTAGTGTAATCTAACGTTCTTCTCCCAACGCCTGACTTTCGTCTACTATCTAGAATTTTTTTCTTTTAAAGATGATTTAAGTTTTGAGAACAGCCAAAATTTTAAAGACCACAAATCCCACATCTTAGTTTTTGGAATCTCCATCTCACCTTCTAGTTTTCGAAATGTTTCTAGCCTGTACACGTTTGGTGTTTTTCCGTATCCTGCTGGTTGTTGGTCTTTCAAAACATAAATAACTTTAATTTCTCCCGAGTAGTTTCTACAGAAGAATATTCCAGTCTTACACAAAATTTTATGCAGATTCGCTCTCTACTAGCTCAACCATTGAAAATGCAACGAGTACACACTACATATGCTGAATTACCGTTCCGTGAAGTCGTCCTCATTCGCGCATGCGCATTTCTGTTCACTCATCGATTACCAGCTTACGTAGATGTGATTCGTATTACTTTTGGAAAACACTCAGTAAACAAACATACTATTTGTTACTAACACAAAAAAATATTCCACAGATGATAAAACTGATTAAGACAGATCCTCTAAAATAATAAAGATTAAAGAATGTAAATTGACCTGCCAAAATCTTACTACCATATTGGATTTGTGTCACCTAAAAATTGTGCTACATAATTTGACACTAAAGAACAAACTATAACAATTTATAATGTACCCTTCTATCTCATTCTGCTGAAAATAAATTTTAACATGCAATAAAATATAAATTAGCACATATAATAATTACAAAAAGTCTCGTCATATTCATTCGCAGGCAACTGTTGCAAAACTACAAAACTACTATATACAAATATATATATACAAAAACTACTATATCTTTGGTAAGTTGCTGAAGAAATTATTATTGCTAATATTTGGTAAACAGGAAAATTTGTGTTTGACTAGATTTGGCAAAAATGATTTGACAAGACAACGTAACATAATATCTCAATTGTCAGATTTTCTAAATTTTTTATCAAAAAGTTTTCACTTATTTCTCAGTCTGGATAACTACATTCATATATGAGTAACAAGAGCACAATATTTAACTTATTTAAAAAAATGTCAACGTTTTTGTTCAGTAAATCTAAACATTTCAGTAAAAGCACCATATGTAAGTTGTTAAAGAGCTTCAAAAAGTTATGCGATAAAAAGATTAAATAAATTTAAATATAAATCTGGGTGCCGAATATTATTATTGCAAACCATCGAGATGGTACAGCTCGTACAGGACCTGCTATTATCATAAGGTCAACTTTAATCTAACAAATTTTACAACCATAGACTACTAAGAAAGTGAAAAGCATAATATTAAAACTAAAGACTGTGGCTTATCATTGCCTATGATAAATATCAACATGTAATACAACTTGGTTTGACATTTCTAGTAATTGGTGGAGATCAAAACTGATTACAACCTTACAACTGAAGTTTTATTAACTCACCGATTTAAATAAAATTAAAAACCTACTAAATTTTATTTTGATTAAAAGAATATTCAAAATAAATATTGAAATGAAATCTAGCTTTGGCCTTAGTTAAGATCACATTTCTATCGTAACAACCCTAAGTACTGTAGTTATTAAAAAAATGACAAACTACAAAAGATACGGATTGGGAAAAATTTTGAAACCACATCAATAAAAATGTTCAGTTCGATCTTTGACTGACGAGCGTAGAGTATATAACCAAACTTATACAAGGTACTTCTTGAATGACCACTCCAACTATAAACAAGACGTTTTCGAACCAATTTGACATTCCTCTATATCTCATGTATTAGGAAAATACCAGAAATCCGGTAGACAAAACATACCTACATACGCTAACTTATAACTTATATTCATTCAAAAAATTGGCATGAAATGGATTATTTCAAAGGTATATCACCAATTCATCCACTGAAAACAATTTCTTGTAAAAAAGACTTAGTTGCTGTATGGAAGCTACGCTAAATTTATACGAAGGACACGAACATGATTTAATTGTCAGTAAAAATTTTTTAATGTTAACAATCCTCATTAGTATACTATATTTATGTTTCTACCCTGTAGAGTAAAAATTATCACGACTTATCACAGTCGTAAAGTCTGGAAAATTTGCAACCCAAATCAGTCCCTATCAACCTATCAACATGTTGCCTATATTATCTAAGTTATTTTAAAAATTTGTACTTTATCGACTACTGAAGAACACGCCAACAGATAATTTAATTCTAGAGTACTAAGTTTAGTTGAGGTTAAAATATTTTATAACTGTGCAGTGCTACAGACTGCCAAATAAAATTAAGAAAATTTAGAAAGAAAAGATACTGCCTTTCTTAATGCACAACAAGTTCCGGCACGACGGTCTAAAATAAAAGTTGAAAAGCAACTATTTGTTTAATTTGGCTAATCTTTGATACTGTTCTGGCTATCCGTTAACTATTAAAACAGAGTATCTGAAGGTAACGTTGTTGTACCATTTTTGCATTTAATATTTACAACAGATGTTAGATTAAAACCAAGAAATGACAGTTCCAATAAAAGCGCAACAACATAATCTGGTAGCTTAACAAAGGATCTCAGTAGTACAAATTAATATTGTATAAAAGTATGATATAGCTGTAAAACTTTAAACATTATTTGTAGTTGTTGGAGGTATATGGTATATTGAAGTAACACTCGTTACATTGACGGAAGTGGCACTTTGTTGGTAATAAAGTACCATCATTTGGTTTGGATCATTAAACTGCACTGTTGATAGTCCATATTGCATAGACACATAATAATGGGAATTAGACATTTGGCACATCCTGTATGCTGTTTGCTTGTTATTAGTTCGAAGGATTTTTCGAGATACTAAACAACTTGCAGGAGGAGATTTTAATGCAAATTATCTAACATAGGTTTAAGAATTAAAGCTACAAAAGGAAGAAAATTAATCCAAGTAATGAACGGAAATCAAATTGTAGATGCTATAGATTTCTGTATTACGAAAGGCATTCATACAAAGAAATATAAAGCACAATCTGGTTTGAAATTTTTTCTAGTAATAATAACTGTTCATTCACAGATTTCAAATAAAGAAAAACATCCTTTCTTGTATGACAATCTAGTCGAATTAGACATAGAAGCAGCGGTTGAAAACTTAACAAAGAATATGCAAGGGACGGAGTGGTTTACTAACCCTTATTATGAAACACCTCAAAGAAAAAGGTCTATTTCGCTCAAAGAAAAAATTACTGACACCCGCGAAAACAAAGGCAATAAACTAGGAAAGAAGAAAGCAAGAAATTAAATTAAAAAAACAAACTTCTAAAAGAGGTGGTTCTAGAAGAACGAAATAAAGGCATCCAGAATTATCCCAGCACCTGAAAGGTTGCTCAAAACATTCTGATCTTTAAATCCGGAAAAAGCAGAAGTAGCCTTCTCTTATAGCCCTATAAGTCTATTTCCAATGAAGTTACATGTCAAGAGATTCATAATGAGATTAGGCAAAAAAACAATCCTAGACAGATCACTCTGGATTTCGCAGCAAGCACAAAACTATAGAGCAAGTACACAGACTACTCAACCAACAAGAATCTGAATGGCAAAAGATATTACGCTGACATATCTTAAGCTTTTGATAAAGTGCGACACAGTAGCGTGCAAAGAAGTTCTTTTCTCATCCCCACTATCAACTACTCAAGTCGTATCTAGCGGACAGACACTTTTTACTGAAACAAGGTAGTAAATATATTAACTTACATTCTATATATTGAGGTGCTTTTCAAGGCCACGTCCTTGGACTAATATTGTATTTTCTGTATACAGCTGACCTGCCAAAAACCACTATGGTAGCAATATATTCGGATGACTGCTGTCTTGGTATCTCAGATTGACCCAGCATTAGCCTCAAGAAACCTGCAAACCAACCCGAACAAAAGTCAATATTGGTTAAAACCATGGCAAATTAAGGCTATGAGACAAAATCTGCAGACATTTACATCATGTAGAAAAATATGTCTTTCTACAAAGATCAACAACTGCAACAAGAAAATAATGCCAAACATCTCGGCATGCATTTAAACCGATGTCTAACATGGAAAAAACATATATTTGCCAAAAGAAAGCGACTAGGTCTCGAACTAAACTAAATGCACTGGCTCAGATTCCTTGGGTAATCTCGGGATGCAAATTTTATTAAGCAATACCAAGGATTAGCTGCTTACAAAAAACATACGGAACATTTGCTGACAGATGCTCTAAAGAAAAGTAGAAGAGAAAAATCAAAGAGGTTGTTAACTGTTATCGAGTGAGTACACACATGAGGTTCATAGAACAATTATGTTTGTAGATAAAAAAACTTTTACAGTGAAAGAATTTTTCAACTAGGTATACGTTAGGTTATTACAGAAGCATCTCAGCTGATGCCAACGGTTCATCCATCATCCAGTAGATGTAATAATTTGGTGGTGAGTGTGTTATGTTGGAGTAATAATAATAATTTTGTTTTAAAGAAAAGAAAAATAGAAATTTTATATTCCTATATAAAGACAAATTATATTAAGGAATTACTATTAGATTCTTATGTATGATTGTTAGGCAACCAGTCACAGTCCTCAAAATCAAAGAGGTTACATGGCAGTGGCGGAATAACAACCAAAATGTAAGTTAATATTCTAGGTAATTGTCATATAGAAATATATACTTCGGCTAAATCTTGCCTGGCTTTATTGGCTATGTTTTCGTGGAATTTGAAAGCAGATCTATCTAAGACACTATATGCTCGGTGGGGACACGATTTAAAATGACAGCCAAGTTGAAACATTTTTCAAGAGTTTGGATAGGCGGTTTACTTAAAGGAAAGTTGAAGATATGACAGGGGGGTAGTAGATAAATGGTTTTGATACAGTTTAAATAAGGTACATTGACAATACCTTTGTTATCTGGCCTCGTGGATAAGATATGGTTTTCCAATTCCTGTCCTATTGTAATATCAAGTTCACAATGAAACAATTCCCCCTTTCAACGAAATCTTCTATCATTCTAATAAACTATAAATATATTAAAGATCAAAACTAATCTTATACTTTCATAACTTTCGTTTAAAAACTGTAGCATATGTTTTATAATTGAACGCTCTTATGTTTTCTCTGGGACTCTTGTATAAATTTTACAAATAAATTAGGTGTGTATAAAAAAACAGACTAACCTACACAAGTATACAGTACACCGGTACGTTTTTTCGTCATAACTTTCTCCAAACTTAACCAATGAAGTTGATTGCCATTCCTCCTTCAATTGTTCTCAACCAAATTTTTTGCTTTTGTCTTTGCCAATCTTTTTTCCATTTCTTCCCAAAAGTTCTCGATAGGGTTTCAGTTCGGGCTTTGGCTTAGCCACTCCATCACAGTAATCTTTTTTCTACTGAACCAATTCTTGACATCCTTGGAGACATATTTCCAATCATTGTCTTGTTAGATAAAGATTAGACTTCGCGTATATAGAAGCATGACCTTCTCAAGAATATCCAGACGGATTTTCCTGTCCATTACTCCGTCTACCTTGTGCAAGGGACGGACTGAATTTTCCCCGCACCATCACTGATCCACCATCATGCTTGACAGTCGGGATAAAATCTTTTGCCGGTTGGGCGACGAACATACTTTATGCCATCGCTACCAAACAACATGAACTGGCTTTTATCCGACCAGAGTACGTTGTTCCACTCCTGTCGAGTTTAGTGCAGCTGATTGCGGACGAACTCGAGGCGCGCCTTACGATTCTTCTCACTGGTGACTGGCTTGAAGACGGAACGGCATCTATATATGTAGTCGGGCATCACTCAGACGACGTTTGACAGTCTGGAGAGAAATATCAAAGATGTTGAACTCATTTAACTCGCAAGATATGTCGATTGCAGCGAGGATCTTCATGGGACATCATTAGGCTCTTCCTATCAACAACACGAGGGGTTTTCTTGAGTTTTCCGGACATAGTTTGACGGTAGACCACTCCAGAATGATTAATCCTGTTCAACAGGTTTGTAACAAATTTTTTAACACAAAAATTCCCCGCAAGGCGCTGGTAAGGGAATTCTTGGAGATGGCCCTGTTGGGTGGCCTCCCTCTCCTCATCTGTCAACCAACGATGCGTACGAGTATCAGCCATTAAGCTAAAATGAACAATTACTAAAAACCGCTCGCAAAACGATAAGAATGGCAGTAAAGTACATTGAACAAAAATGGCCATTTGTATCGATTTTCAAAAATCGGACAGATTTTTTTGTTCCGTTGCTGAAATTTGGGAAACCTTGTCTCAATAATAGTAAAATCCACGCCAAAATACCTGGAAAGTTGCAACCGGAGAGGTTGAGCCTATAAAAGTTATGACGAAAAACGCACTGATAAAATTTTTTGAGCGCTAATATACGTTTTACGTATATTCTAGTAAAAGCAGAGTATTTTCTATCAAGGTATTGTACTAGATTATTAAATGTTTTTAATAACAAAGAAATTCTAATTTCTGTCATATTTTACGGGGCGTGTTCGGAAAATAAGTTCGTTGTCTAATCGCGCATGCTTGCTGAGCTGTTCTATATATGCCATTACATTAAAAGTAATTGTTGTGTACTGTATTCGTTATAAAGTTAAAATGTTTAAGTGACTCGAAAAAGACGCCGACTGTAGAATACGATTTCTTATTCTTTTCTTGGACACAAAAAAGTATAAAATCGACAAATATTCATCGACAAATTAGTTAAGTGTATGGTGAATATTCAATGGCGAAACGATTAAGGCAGTTTAATATAAGGTGAGAATATGTGCACGATAAAGAACACAGCGGATGCTCATCTATTGTTACTGATGGTTTGATGCAGCTTGTTAAGAACCGATAACAATAGCAATCTTCACAAGTAGGGTAATTTATTCAGAGAGTAGGGAAACCTCTGTCCCACGCTACAACAAATGTTTTTTGGTGGAGGTTATGTGGAAACAGTTTAAGATCTTTCTTTCACATCATAAATAAATTGTTGCTATTTTTTATAACCAAACAAAATTTACTTTCCAAACATACCTCTTATCAAAAAGTATAATAGAAGAAATGTAATTTTAATCAGAATTTAAATTTGTATTCAAAGGCAATAAAAAGCAGTAGTCTAAAGACACTGCTTTAAGGTACTCCATTTTTCAGGAATAGACTATGATTTTTTAAGTCAAAAAGTTGTTCAAAACATTACTGATGATCTAATGTTGAAGATGTTCTAAATGTCCTCCATTGGCAAAAATACATCGTCTGGAACGCTGTGAAACAGATCGACGAATATGTGATATAGTTTCCATAGGAATAGATTCACAAGTACTCATAATCGCCTCTCTCATGGCATCTAGCGTACGTGGTTTTCTGGGGTAGACAGTGTTCTTCAGAGTTTCCCATAGAAAGAAGTCTAGCGGCGTTAAATCTGTAGATATGGGTGGATACTCAACACTTTCTTGTTGGCCTATCCACTGCTCAACAAATGTCTCATCCAGGAATTGCTGCACCTTTCGATGATAATGTGACGCTGCGCCGTCTTGTTGAAGAAAGCAATCTTCACCTGGGTAGAGTTGCTGAACAGCTGGCACAATTACTTCCCGCAACATGTTAAGGTACACAGCACCTGTCAAAAAAAGAACGGCCCTACAAGCCCTCTGACAGACATATCACACCACACTAATAACCCAGGAAGATTAACAGCTCGTTTTTCCATAACATTAAGATGTTCTCATGCCCAGTACACACAGTTTTGGCGATTAGTGATTCCATTCAATTTAAAAGTCGCGTCATCGGACCAAACAATCATATCACTCAACTGTTCATTATCACAAATCCACTTACAAAATTGGAGGCGCATATTTTGGGAATGTAGGGTTCCGCTTTACTTTCTTTGAAATTCGGTGGACACTTGATTTGCTTACACCTGACTAAGGCAAAGCTTTCCGCATGGACTTTTTGGGGGATCTTGTAAAAGTATGTACCACTGCTTCCATTCCTCTTTCATCCGATAGTGATTTCTTCCTGCCCCACCGTCTCTTCTTCAGATCACATACAGTTCTTTCGTAATTGTTACACGTGATGGTGGTGCTTTCTCTGTTATTGACCTTCAAACAGTGTAAACCTCTTTGTAGGAAACTGCAGATAAAACGCTCATTGGCCGATAAGATTGAAAGATTCACTTGGTTTTCGGAAAAGTATTATCTGAGCCACTTTTCAATGGAACAGAAAATATTCGGTTTGTAAAACTACGCTGAATAACTGGGTTAGGTATTTTATACCAGTAACAGGTGGCTCTTTGAGAATTTTACCAATTATTAGGTCATGGCCCAGAACCTTTGTAGGGTTTAGGGTCTTATTGACTTCGCCAACTTCAGTGTCTTTAAATCGTTTCACAGGCAGATCTAGTGTTTGGGTGAGGTTGTCTTCTTCTTGCGTTTCTTCTCTGGGAGATATGGTTGGAAAACTTTTGTTAACTATGCAGTAAAAACATTTACCTTAACCTTATCGCGTCTAGACAATAAAAAGTAAAATGTATATTTTCATTAGAAATTAAATTATTTTAGTCTTGTCCCCTCCTAGTATAATTTTCCCAAAAAATCATGATTTGTTCTAAAATATTCTTTTTGCATATTTTTATCAAATGTTTAGAATAAAGTTAAAAAAATGAGCTTCTCAATATAATGTAAATAGTAAATAATAATTTTACCCTTGATTTTTTATTAAAACGTTTGATTATACTTTGAACTCTTACGTGACAATTATAAGTTTGCTTATAACTGCGTTTCGGACACTGGAGATAAGACAAAGGCAGAGACATTTTGTTTGCCACTTGCTTATTCTACATAAAACCGGGCTATAAAAATGCATGAGCCACACGGAAAGGGTAGCGTTTCACCCCAGGGACTAGGAAAAATCTACATAAAAAATAACCGCGCGCAGCGAGGCAATTTCTGCAAACGGGCACCATTAGCGGGGAGGCCATTGTTTAGTGTGCCAAATTAATTTAGCCCTCCACCCCGCGGCTCGGCGCTCTGCCGCCCCCAGCAGCCGTCCTCGTACTTAGGGCAGCGAAAACAGCAATTACCCGCCCGCGCGTCGGGCGCTCTCAGATTTTCGGCCGCGGCCGCGCGAATTAGCGAGCGGCGCTGGGCGGCGGCCGCGGGGATGGGGTTGGGACGCCGGATTAAAGAGTAGCGGATTAAGTACGCGAGCCGGTGAGGACGAGGGCGGCGCGCGGGGCGAGTGCGAGATGCCTCAAAAGAATAAGTTACTTTGTGGTTATAGCAGATCAAACAAAGCGGGCAGGTCTTTTGAGCCGCGTCCCGCGGACAAAACATTAATTATATCGCACAAAGGAGCCGGAATAAGGACGGGCCCGGCGAGATTACGCCGTGCTTCCGCCTCCTGACTAATTACTGCAGGTGCCTCCCCACCAGGCGACGGCTGACACCCCCTGCCTTAAAAAAAGGGCTGGCGTCTGCCTCGTCCTCATTCAAATTCCTGCAAACTCCTGCCCCCCGCGTGACCTGATCCTGTTGCTAGGTATGCGCGACCATTGATACGACAGATATTGCGTAAATGACAGTAAATACTCTAAATGTTATAGATTTTGGATTTTAAAAAAATATCAGTACATGCCATAACTCTAAGTGAAGGAAATGTAGAAAAAGGCTAAATGAGCATGTAACCAACAGGTGCTAGTTTAGCCTTAGAAATAAATCTCTGCATATTAGATAACAATATAATTGATAACATTTTAACACTTTATTTATGTATAATATAGTATTCTACGTTCTACAGTTCTCATTTGACATTGTCTTAGGACACCGCTTTGTAGATACCACTTATCCATGTATTTTTAAAATGACCTCTCTTCCTGCGTTTTGACGGTGTCCACAGAAGTATCTGTTTAGGAGTTCTGTTTTCATTCATTTGTTAGAGCATACCAGCACAGATGTTTCTATTTTACGTCCTACTTTTGTTTTTTTCGAAACCCATGATATTTTTATTCTATTTATTCCGTACTCTACCCGGTCGTTAGATTTCAGCCAATCGTCGCCAGTTTATTTTCGTTTCAGTTTATTTTCTGCATCTGAGTTCATTTGTGATACTTCACATCCGTATAAGACAATACTTTTGAAAATTGAATAGTAAATTTACGTTTCTTTATTTTTTGTCCCAGTATCAACTAAACTATAACAATAATACTTTATCGATCTTAAGATAACATACCAATAACTAACATATAATAAGAAAGCGAAGTCTCTTGGGAACAGCATCGACGGTGGCACCCAGGCATTCGATGAAAAGTTCGTCCTAGGTCTTGAGAAGATATTACTTTAGAGATTCCGTAGATGACTCAAAGTCCGCTCAAACAGAGAAGTCATTTGGATTGCAGTCAGGGGAGCACGAGAGTCACTCCTTGGCAGCGATGGAGTCGAGGATGTGGGTCAGCAGCCAGTCTCGGCGTGGTGTCCGGGAGCCCCATCCTAATGCTAGACGCAGCGGCGAGATCCAAAATGTTTGATGCCCAGTTGAGGTAGATGGACTTCAGGATGTCCTGTATACTTCCTTGCATACTTGTGTATAGTTCAGAAAAAATATTTAGATATACGATTTGTTTTTCTTTATTTTAATACAACTAAAAAATTGGTACCAGTAAAAATCTAAAACTGTCTGGGAGGTAATCGTGCGCACTGACCTCGGGGTCAAGTACAATCGTTTATTTATATTTATACATATTCGTGCCTATTATTATCTATAAACTGTAAATTACTTAAATTTAAAATTTAATTTGCTTTGTGTTCAATTACTCCGATGCCAGTATGGCCTACTATTATCCAAATCAAACTGCAACGATGCCGAACGCTCAACATTACATTCCCATGCAAACTGATCAATCTCAACCGATGCAGATGGTTCAACAAAACTATCAATACGCTAGTAATTTTGCAAATCCAAACCAAACGGTCACACAACATATGACCGCACAAGACACATTTAAACCTCCTAACATGGCACAGTATCAACCACAACCGTCCTACCAACTGTACCAATTTCCATCACCGCCACACAATACTGAATGGCAACAAGTTAACCACAAAAAGCGCGGCCGTGTAGATAGTTCTGATACCCAGGCTAATCAAGATAAGCAAACTAAGTCTTCAACCTACTGGCTGGACCCAGAAACTCGTTTCAGCCCGCTTAGTAACGAAGCTACATAAGGACAAGGAACCTCAAAAGCAGATCCAAAACCGCCTCTGATATTTGTCTCGGGCATCAAGACCACCCAACCGCTAATCCAATTCCTAGACTCGATAGCCAAAGATAAGTACTCATTAAAGACCTTAACAAACAATGAAATTAAGATAATGCCAAAACAACTGAAAAATATTCACTAATAACCAAAGGCTTAATAGATAAGAATACCGAATTTCACACTTATCAGGTTAAACAAGAACGTAGCTTTCGTGTTTTTCTAAGGAATCTACACCCTTCCACGAGCATCATCGGATTAAAGGAAGAACTTCAAACGCTTGGTCACGAAGCTATCAATGTATGGAACGTAAAAGAAGCAGGCACCAAAAAAGAGCTACCCCTCTTTGTTTTAGATCTGAAACCACCCGATAAAACTAAAGAAATATTTAAAGTTGACAAACTTATGCATACTATGGTAAAATTTGACCTCCCCCCCATGCTAAACGCAACATACCCCAATGCTCCAGATGCCAGAAACATGGACACACAAAAAATTTCTGCAACAGATCTCCACGATGTGTGAGGTGCACTGGATTGCACCACACGTTACAATGCTAACACAAAGAAAAATACCAAGACGTCACGTGCGTGAACTGCAACGGGAATCATCGTGCTAGTTATAAAGGGTGCCCCGTCTATAAAGAACTCCGCCAAAGAATGTTTCCCCCACTACGACAAAAGACTCTACCAAATACAAAATTTTATCAACCAGGACTAGCATACGCTCAAGCTCTAAATGGCAGCAACCAACAATCCAACACAGCTATCCCCCTCCAACACAACACTGGACCGACAAACAGCTCAACAGATATCGTTGAACTAAAGCACATCCTAAGACCTTTTAACCACGATTGTAACTAGAACATCCAATGGATCATCACCTTAAAATAGTGATATGGAACGCTGACGGGCTGTCACAACATAAGGATGAACTCATCGCCTTCATTACAAATCACTGTCTTGACATTGTACTAATCTCAGAAACCCACTTCACGGATCGCTCGTATTTTACAATCCCTAAATACACAACCTATGGAACAAATCATCAGGACGGCTCTGCTCTTTCGTACTCTGCAATAATAATCAAAAACTCAATTAAACATCACGTACTACCCAATTATAGTCAACCTCAATTACAAGCCACATCCATAGTCGTTGAAAACTGTCATGGCCCTTTCACAATATCAGCGGCCTATTGCCCACCCCGTCATAACAACAAGCAAGAAACGTATGAACACTATTTCCGAACGTTAGGTAACAGATTTATCTCGGGCGGTGACTATAATGCTAAGCACACCCACTGGGGCTGCAGAGTAACTACCACCAAAGGTAGAGAAACGTTAAAAGCAGTAAATAACATGAATCTGTCGCCATTATCTACAGGAGAACCAACATAGTGGCCCACTGACCCTAATAGACCTACTTGACCTATGTTTTATAAAAGGAATTAACACTAAATTCCTTACCGCAAATTCCTGTCTAGACCTCTCTTCTGATCACTCCCCGATTTTAGTAACCTTAGGTACAAATATAATCATCAAAGACAAGCTGCCAACACTTACTAATAAATACACCAACTGGACGCATTTTCAAGAGCTGATTGACATATCTCTACGCACAGATCTACCTTTAAAAACTACCACAGATCTAGATGAAGCTGTGCTACACTTCACTCAAGTAATCCAAGAAGCAGCCCGCCAAGCTACCCCGATATCAATCCGACACAGCAACCCAGTTCAATGCCCAATTTTAGCTAAACAGAAAATTGCCGAGAAACGTAGGTTAAGAAGAACCTGGCAAACAACACGACACCCGAATGATAAAAGAGCATTAAACCATGCCACCAGAGAACTCAAAAACCTACTTTCCACCATCAGAAACCAAAATGTCCAAAACTTTCTGAAACAACTCTCTCCAATCGAAGCAGATGACTATTTGCTCTGAAGGGCCACAAAGTACCTCAAGCAACCACAACAACATAAAGCCCCGATTCGTACTGTCAACAATGCTTGGGCAAAAAGCGATCAGGAGAAAGCGCTGGCATTTGCTGACCATCTAGTTACGGTCTTCAAACCATTTCTGACAGAACTTGACAATGAGGACGACATTCGAAACATTTTAAATATGCCATACCAAATGAGCCTGCCACCAAAAAAATTCAAAGTACACCAAGTGGAAAATGCCATTCTCAAACATGTAAACCCCCACAAAGCACCGGGACATGACCAAATCACTGACTTAAGTCTTAAAAATCTGCCTCAAAAAGGCTTTCAGTTCATAACCCAACTATTCAATGCTATCCTAAGGCTTCGCCATTTTCCTGAATCATAGAAAACTGCAGTGATAATCCTAATTCCAAAGCTTGGAAAACCTACTGATCAACCAGCTTCTTACAGACCTATCAGCCTATTACCAGCACTGTCCAAGGTCTTCGAAATTATGCTCTTACAGAAACTTTGTACAATCTTTATAGACAAACACCGTTTTCTCGACCATCCGTTTGGTTTTCGCAAGCAACACGCAACAACCGAGCAAGTACATCGAATTGTGGACAAAATCACTAAGGACTTTGAAGAGCGTAGGTATTGTGCAACAGTGTTCTTGGATGTAACACAGGACTTTGACAAGGTTTGGCTCGACGGCCTACTTTGTAAAACCATAAGGATTATTTTAAACTCCTGAAGTCATATCTTTCCAACCGGCATTTTCTTGTAAGATATGGTAGTGCCCTAACACCAACCTATCCCATCAGCTCCGGTGTTCCACAAGGGAGTGTACTGGGACCTATTCTATACCTCCTTTTTACGGTAGATCTTCAAATCACACCTGGTAATATGGTTGCCACCTTCGCGGATGACACAACAGTACTCTCATCGTATGTCGACCCAAACCTAGCTTCTAGTCACTTACAAACCCACTTAGACGAAATTCAGTCCTGGTGCAAAAAATGGAGAATTAAACTAAATGAAAGCAAATCCGTCCAAGTCACTTTCACGCTTAGGAGAGGTACCTGCCTACCATTGATGATTAACAATCAGCAGATCCCGCAAGCAGATAGTGCCAAATATCTTGGCATACATTTAGACTGAAGATTGACCTGGAGGAAGCACATCTGGACAAAACGTAAATAAATGGGCCTCAAACTTCAAAAGATGTACTGGCTGATAGGGCGTCGTTCACAGCTTTCGTTGGAGAACAAGTTACTTCTCTATAAAACTATGCTCAAACCCATATGGACATATGGTATTCAACTCTGGGGTACCGCCAGTTCTTCCAACATCGAAATATTAAGAAGATTCCAGTCAAAAGTCCTAAGATCTATAGTAAACGCCCCATTGTACATTCCCAATGAAACCATTCGCAGAGATCTTGCAGTTCCTACAGTGTATCAAGAAATTCAAAGGTATTGTGCGCGTTATCGAGATCGTATTAGCGACCACCCAAATACCTCAGTGGAGTGTCTTAAAAATCGTGACGATGTAGTCCAACCGCGCTTAAAACGTTTCAAACCTTTCGATCTTGTAAACAGATTTGAATAACATCAGGATGTTTTTCATGTTATTAATTGTAATTAGTACCGCTAAACTACTCAATGTGTAATATAGGAATGCATCACTGGATGCTCCACCTTCATGTTTATCACTTTTATCTGTCTGTTAAATAATCTACTGAATGTCAATTTATGACAGATTGTAGTTTCTGTATTAAATAAAAAAAACTGTCTGAATTATATATAGGAGTTATATTCTCTCTCAGAAGTTTAAGGTAACTTCCAAAGGTTGTAACTGTTTTTTAGAAATATGTTTGCTGTACAATATTCGTTCAGAAGATAACGATCTAAAAACTTATCTTGCTCAACTTATTGAGGACGTTATGTTTCAGTGCTTTTAATGTTTCGCTGTCTGTCCTATTACCTTTTTAAAGAGCGATTTTTTTATAGTTGTAATAAATTCTTGAGAAATAGTAGTTTGTTTCTAGCACATATTAAAAAATGTTAGTAATATTGGTTTCAGGAACATTTTCATTGCATATTCTAGTTCTTGTAATCAACATTTTTTTATCTTTGTATTTTTCTGCTTCAGAACTAATTGTAAGCTACTTATAATGCTATTCTCATTTTTCAGTTTCTATTACCTTTAGAATTTCAGTATTTTTTCCTCTTTGTTAAGGTACCTTATAACTTTATAGACCAGTCCTTATGTTAATGTACACGGATGATATTAACTTGTTGTCCGTGCACTTCGTTTCCTATAATATTGTTTTTTCTTTCGCTCTTGATCTTAGGTATTGCTATTACACTCTACGTTCGTTACCTACTACTTGTTGTGCTTTACTACTTCTGCTACTTTGTGTATGATTGTTTTTATCACTTCCCCATAATTCGTCTACATCTTTTGATGCTTCTTTTTGAGGTAGGTAGTTTATTAAATATGTCAAAGATATTTGATGCCGTTATTTTGTAATAAATGTGTTTTATATGTTCCTTTTCTTGTTTTGTTTTTCATGGTTTTAGTATAGCTATCTTACTAACTACTACGTAGTGGTCAGAGCCTAAAACGCTGCCTCTGCATCTGTAACTTAAGAAGATAATTTTTTGTTTATTTTTACATAACCAATAAAACCCTTGCTTACCATGCGTATTTGTTGATGTTTTTTTTCGGAAAGTATATGTTTATCATCTCCATGTTGTAAATTGTCGTAATTGAATTGCATTTCCTATTGTTTGACTTCCGTATTTGTCGACTATATTTTAGATTGGAATATTCCCTACTTTAGCATTTAGTTCTCCTGCTAGTGCTATATAGTTACTTGGTTGTATATTATCGATGGTTTTTCTGTAGAATTTTGAATTTTTGTGTGTTTACCTTCCACAGCCTAGAATCCTATAACAGTTGGTGATCCTCTTCTTGTTTTTAATCAATTGTTAAAATTTCTTTATTTATACATTTATACTTTTATAGGGCGTGTTACGCTAGCACTTGTTGCCCCATATAATAAGGTTGATACCTGTTTTGCATTTTATTACAGTTTTTTGTTCTTCGTAAGACTATGATTTGTATATTTCATGTGCAATGTTTAATGTTATTAATTTACTTTTGCTTTTTATTATCTTTACGACGAAGCAAGTTCTCTTTCGATTTGAGGCTTCTATTGAACTTTTGTTCTATGGTATGGAGTACGATGGGGATGGCACTTCAAAAGTTTCTAACCTTTTTTTGTATGAGTATGTCTTTTCTTAGCCAATCGCACTTTAAGCAGTAGCATTATTACTTATTACAGGAATTAAACGCAGGTAATTAATATTTTAATTTTTAAAGATTGGACCAGGTCCGCATCAATTCCTGGTATACAAATAGTTAAATATTTTCATGTTAAAGAATACAGTGAGTCCAATATAGGTAACCAGGTAGCTTTACAATTTCATAGAAAAATAAAAAAGTGGCATACCTAAAATGTTTGCAGGTCTATCTTTAGTTTTCATTATTAGAAAGCAATAAAACAGAAATTTACTCTTTTATTATGAATAATACTGTATTAGAAAATGATCAAGTTATCTCTGGATAAAATATATATAAAAAGGCTGACAAAAGAAAGCAATCATAGAAGAAAAAAATAATGGATGTAATAAAATGGGAAAAATTTAGTCTGTAATAGAACTATAAAAGAAAAAAAGTTCATTTTACAACGTTTGTAATTTTCGTGCAAAATGGAATAATACTCTACTTATATAATCATTCTATTAATTTTTTAATTAAACGTAAATTGAGAAGCTGCTGAATTAGCTTATATGCTTGTTTCATTTCAAACATCAAAAATTATCTTCCCAAAAAGTCAGTAATTGTGCAGTTAAGACGCATAAAAGACGAATAAAAAAATCTTAATACTTTTACATCACTCAACACTTCGAATCCTTTTTCTGTTTATATCTCTTTCTATTTTTTTAGCGCACTTAGAAGCACTGCAGTCTCACTAACATGCACTTAAATGCTAGGACATTCACACACACACACATGGGTTGAGCGAGACTCGAACTCGCGCGCGCTGGCCAGAGGACAGAGCCAACTGGTTGAACCTGCTGAGCCACCGCGTCCCCTATCCCTTGTATTAGATGTTTGTTTATATTTAAAAAACTGTGAGCCGCCAGGACCTTCTAATTCCATGCGTAACATTACGAAAAAAATTAAAGTTTTGTACAATCTTACATTACAACGCTACAGAGAAACAGGAAGTCTTAGGGATCACCGTCACCCTGGGCAATTACGAGTAAAATCCGATACAAGATACAGTTCACTATATTGACGAGTAGGCGAAATAGAAGATTAACTGCGGAATTTAACGGGGACGTGATAAAAACATATCAATCAACACAATAAAGCGGCGTCTCCAGGAGGGTAATCTTCAAGGATGTATTGCTACCAAAAAACCGTTGTTACGGCATGGTAAGGCTAAACGATTTTGATATGCGCAAAAGCATCGTTTCTGGACAATTGAACAGTAACAAAATGTATTATGAACCGATGAATCCAAATTTGTAATTTTCAGTCAGAAACAGAAAATCTTCGTGCATCGGTCTAAGACTGAAAAGATGATCCAGAACTGTGAGTCTGCTTTATTGTGACTGTGCTTTTTTTGGCTGGCGAGAGAAACTAAGTAAAAGTCGTTGGTATCATGAAGAAAGAACGATATAAAAAAAATTTAACGGAAAACGCCATACCATTGTAAGGGGTATCTAGCAAACCAAGAAGAACAAAAAATGCTCAAAATAATGACATGAGCACTACAGAGTTTAGACTGAACCTCATAGAGTTCCTATAGGATGAACTGGACGAAACCGTAAGAAAGGAATGCTCTACATCCAAAAATAATCTTTGAAGTTTTCTTAGGGAAATCCACATGAGAAATTAAAAAAAATAATCGAAAGTAATTTAACGGAAAACGTCCTAGCATCTGGGTTACAATTAATCGGGAAATAATTCGTAATGATGCAAGACAACAACCCTAAACATACTTCAAAGCTTTGTAAAGACTATCTAGTAAATCAAGAAGAACAAAAGATGCTCAAATTAATGACATGGTCACCACATACTCCACACCTCAACCCCATAGAATTTCTATGGGATGAGCTGGACAGAACAGTATAAAAGGAGCGTCCCACGTCCAAAAATCATCTTTGAAGTCTTCCTCAAGGTACCTGGAGAGATGTACCACTAGATAAATTAAAAAAATTAATCGAAAGAATGCCCACAATCGTAAAAGCTATAATAAATGCAAGAGGCGGTTTTTATAAGACAAATGTTTAATATTCAAATTAATTTTTTCCAATTTATGATGATTTTTGTTTGCTTTTTACTTGTTGTATAATAATATATTACATAATAAATTGTTTTCTAAAATAATTTTTTCATACTTCCAAGAGCAGTAGTATATATCAGTGTAAATATCCCAATCGATAGACAAAAACGAAAATTTATTTATCAACCCTTGTAAATCAGAGATAAAAAAACTTAGACTTATTATGTAGATGGCGAACGTACAACTATTATTAATAGGCCCGCCTGCGCTCGCGCTCTCTCTCTGGTTCTGCAAGTGCGAACCCTTAATAAAACAGAGTACACACTAATTAATTACCGCGAGGATCAGCAATCCATCACGGGGCTTAATCCGGCGTCTAATAGAACGCACGGTGCACATCCCTTTTAACTCCAATCCTCCTCTCCGCGACTCATTATGCAAGCGCCGAAATCTGGCGCTCGACGTCGCGCACCGCCGCGACCCCTGCCCGGTGCTGCTTTCCCCGTTAGCCCTTGTGGACGAATAATTGCCGCATTATTCGCAAATTAAGAACTCGGCCGCGGCCGCTGCGGCCGACGCGCGGTGCTAAAAAACAATTTTTTGCTGCGACTGACATTCGCACTGATTGGCTGGCGGCCCCATGAAATGCGGAGCCGCGGTTTCCAAATGTTAATTTTACTTGCCTTTAATTTCCCTCGGGCGGCGCCTTACACTTTTATTATAACATTCTTGCTCCGCGAGATAAAACAACGCCAGGCGTAGGGGTGCACATGAAATTCCATTAGAATTTCGCAAATTATTTCACGCGCCGCGGCGCGCATTAGCGCTAAGCCTGCAGAAACGGAACGCTTGTTTTATGCCGGGCGGTTCACCTGGTAACGGGGAAAGGGAATCCCGGCCTAAATGGCTCCAGTTATTTCGGTATGAATTCTGCCAGCCAAATTTAAATTTGTGCAAAAATGTAAATTTTTGCCATTACAGCTTTTACATACATACTTATGATGGAAATCTTGTTGATGTGCTACCACTAAGTGTTTGTGCATCTGACAATTAATTCGAGTGCTTTCCCTTCATACTTCCGCATCCAAATATGAACATATCCAGCGATCTAAACGCACCAATTTATTTTCAAATGCCACTGATCACAAACCCATTAACAAAATAGAGCAACATGTAACAGCTGATGCAATTCGAAGTCTAAAATACCCAACCATACCAAATGCAAGAAATCAGTGACCAAAAATAACAAAAAGAGACAGGCGGCTCGCAGAGGATACATTTATAACTCTAAAGAAAAAACAATACTAGCTTGAGAAGAGCAACAAATACAGCACACTTTCAGAAGTAAATGTAGACGAAGAAGAAGAAGAAAGAGGAAAACACAAACAAAACGCTGGACCTAAGCCTCCACTAAGTTTTATATTTGACGGAAACAATAATACTAATAATAAAATAACTAATAATAAAAAACTATTACTCTCTATAGTTAATATAAACACTAAAGATAAATACGAGGTGCATTCAAGTTCTAAAATTTCCAAATTTTTTTCTTAGCAGTGGGAAAGATGCGGTTAATTTTAAAAGAGGCGGGAAATATTTTTGAATTTGTAACATAGATGGCGTTAGCATACAATGTATACAGGTCAAATTACCGCCATTGCAATGAGTGTTGCTTTATATACTTAAAATGGCGACGTTTAGTGTTCAAAAACAATGTGTAATCATCCGTTTTCTTCTCTTGCGTGGCGAAACGCTCATCAAAGTTGAGTTAGACATGCGGTGAAGGCTCGTGGGTGCAAAAGTTTAAAAAAATTGAGAGTTGTGTGACTATAAGCCGAAAGCAGCCTCGGCTACGACCAGCCGGTCCGAAACCATGATTGCGCCAATAGAGCCTGTTGGTATGGAAAGCTGTCGATTAGGTGTACATGATAACGCTTTTAAACTTGGCATTTCCGTAGTATCTGTAGAGTCTATTTTAAATAATGATTCTTCGAGTTGGGTGCTACGAATGTCTCAGGACATGTTGATATGTGTTGCCACATGAATTTCCGATTATGAAGGATATTCTCTGTCGCTACTCAGCATCAGCGATTTTCCAGTTGCCAAAACATATTTCTAAAAAAGTGTTCTTAGCAGCCATGGAATGATGGCAACGACGTTGTGAAGAATGTGTACGTCTAGACGGAGATTACATTGAGAAGTAACAGACGTTTTAACATTCTTGAGTAAGTACTTATTCAGAAAAAAATTTGGAGACCTTAAAACTTGAACGTACCTCGTATAAGTTAAAATTTGTACACAAGAGACCAATCAAAGCACAACCTCTATAAAGTACAAATGTGCCAAAATAATTAAACGAGAAGAAAGCTTTTGAATTGTACTCAAAAATCTTCATCCATTAACAGATACGAATGACTAAAATTTAGCCTGCAAGGCATATGACCCACAAACATATAGAATCCAAAGCAACAAGTGACAAAAGTAGCACTATCAATGCACTCCGTTGACAGTGCCAAATAACATTAACAAAGAAATACATAAAATAGATTGTTTATTAAATATTACAGAACAGTTTGAAGTACCACACCCTAAACGTTAAATGCCTCAATGTATGCGATGCCAAAATTATTGTAAATATAATCTAAGATGGTTAAGTGCACAACTGAACATCTAACCAGCGAATGTTCCAGAAAAACAAAAGGCGCTATATTATATTAACAAGCAAATACAACAAAAATATATACCTAGCATTAAGACAACAAAGGATAGAGATCAAATATGCTCAGTCGGGAGTAACTTAAGCTCAAAACGTACAAGGATAGATGGGAACATAACAAATTCCAACAAAGAACACAACCACAAAGAAATTAAATAAACTAAAACACATGATCTAGAGCCTATGGATCAAATTAGTTCTCCTATAAACTACAAGTCAATGTTCCTTAATAAAAACAAATAATGATGCGACTGTTAAAATTAGCAGTATAAAATGCCTATGTCAGCATACACAGAAAGTTATTTTATTTATAAAAAACTACGACGTAGATTAGTATAGGAAACTATATTGCCGTGATTATTTGAAAGAGCGAAATATAATCCAAAGAACATTTAAGCCACTAATGTAACTATCGTGACAACCTAAAAGGAATAACGTCAACAGCATACTGTCCACCTCAACACCATTACAAATACTGTGTATAGTAAATACCTCAATACACTAGGGCAGAGGTTTCTAGCTAGAGGAGATTATAAAACGAAGAACACTCACTGGGAATCCAAACTCACTGCTAGAAAGGAAGAGAGCTTTTAAAATTTATAATAAATAATAATTAAACTACACTTATCAATACATCAAACTATCTATTGACCTTTCAATCCTAACTAGATACTTGATCTCATAGATTTCTGCTTAATCAGAAGTCTTACCTCTAATACAATCACTTTAGAGCAAAAGAAAATATTGTAAGCATTTCCGAAATAGCCAAATAGCACGAAGAAGCAGTAGTAGGACTAACCAAAGCAACACAAAAAGCAGCATGGTAAACGACTCTAGATAGATAAAAACAAGAAAGGTGTTAAAAATATGTTCAACAATAATAAATCGGAAAATATTAGAAAAATGGCTCGAAAACGTTGGCAAATTACAAGAGTTTCAGCTGACAACAAATTAGCTAGAGACCTCAGAACGCTACTACACAAGTTGAAAAATTAGCCCGCCTAAGAATATTTTAGAGGACTAACACCAATTGGAGCGGCAAGCTAACAGAAGACTGTAGGGCCAAAATCTTCGTTGAACACCTCGCTACAGTCTTTCAGCCATTTCCACACCAACTATTTGTCGCAGAAGAAGAAATTAAAAGACCTGTCAAGACCCTTTTCCAGATGAGTTTATCGATGAAAAAATTAGCAAAAGTGAGTTAGAATAATGTACCACAAAATTAATTCTGAAAAATTTTCATTGCAAGTAAACTACTTCTAGAACCATCTCAAAAAAAGTCTGGAAGCGTTGGAGAAAGTTGTTAATGCAATTTTAAGAATTGAATACTACCCGTGTCAGTAAAAAATAGAAGTCAAATTTGAGGCTTATCTTATATTCATTGCAGACATTAGGCCTTCCACAAACCAACACCACGATGATAGCTAGTAACGCCAATGACACACCACAACCCTAATTTTGCAACCAAGAGTATACAAAATCATTAAAATTAACACTGGATACTAAAATGACGAATGAAGGCTAATGAGAACAAATCGATTCTTATCGCATTTACGCCAAGAAAAAATTTTGACCTGTTGTCACACTAAATGGACACCAAATATCACAAGCACACACAGCCTTCAATAGAAGACTAACTTGGTGAACACACATTTTGCTAAAAAACATCTAGAAGCAAATTCAAACAGATGTACTGGATTATTTAAAAAAGTCAGAATGTCATCGTAAAATAAGCTGCTAATTTACAAAACCATGCTGTAGTTCATTTGAAAGTACGAAATACCCTTATGGGGCTCCACTCCTAATATAAAAATATTATAATGTGTCCCAAATAAGGTTTTTGGTGCAATAGCAAACGCCTCATGATATATTACAAATGCTACTCTGCATGTCGATTTAAACATACCAACAATTTTAGACAAATAATGGAATTTAGTACCAACACAGGAATAAAGTAACACAACATTAAAATGAACAGGCAAGAAAAAGAAGAATTAAGAAGATTAAAACGATTCAAGCCGTCTGACCTAACAACTAGATTTACATGGACATATACTGATAGTCCATAGAAGGACGGATTTTGCAAAATATAGGAGACATTTAAAAATTATTTTCTGACGTTACTAGTTAAATCGAAAGCCAATATTTAGGTAAATAGAGCCGTCTCTTACATTAAAGTCGTTTATAAATTTATGAATTTCCACTACTTCTTGGACAATAGTTGTATCAATTAGATAAAACTTGTTTTCTCAAAATTAACCTCATGGCTAAGACTTCCCAAGATAACTGATTTTTTCAGTTGGTTGAGTTAGTTGTTTGAGGCATAGTCCCAATATATACATGCTAGCACAAGCATGGTGTATCTTGTGGGTTTCTTGTGACTAGTCGATGCAGATGAAAAAGAGGCAATACATGAAAAACAAACTGCAAAGAATAGAAGAACACTATATAGAGAAAGAAGCCAAAGGAAAGAAAGAACCACGCACCAAAAAGCAAATGTTTTACAAGAGTAAAGAAGGGCATTTAATAGGAGACAAGGAGGGAAAATTCAATAGATAGAGTAAGTACTCTGACGAACTGCGAAACGACGAAGTGTCCGAAGATGAAAACCGAATGGAAAATAAACACCATAACTGGTTCGAGAAAGAAATGGACATAACAGTACAGGCGATAGAACCGCCGTCTAACAAAGAAATAAAATAAACAATAAAGAATCTAAAAAATAAAAGTCCAGTAATAAACGGCATAACAGTGGGGATGATTAAACAAGGATGTGAGCATTAGTAAAGCAGATATGGGAAGAGGAGAAACTACCGAAAGGATGAAAAGAAGCAGTAATTCAGCCCATATACAAAAAAGGTAACAAAATGTAATGTGCTAGATACATAGATACCACACTACTGGACGTAGTATATAAAGTAATGGCCGAAATCATCAGAATCAGACTGGATTATTACGTGACGGAACAGATAGAGAAATATCAGGGAGAGAAATATCATAAAAAAGAAAGGCCTATAATCTTTGTTTTAAAAATAATTCAAAACAGTATTTACATATACTACTCATAGACTTCAAACAGGCCCACTCGGTTGTAAGAGTACCAAATAAGATAATTAAGTTGCGGCAGAAGGGAGGTTATTTGAAAAATTAAAGGCTAAAAAAGAGCTGAAACAAGGGGACCCCCTGTCAACGATGTTATTTAACTGTGTACTAAAAGTAATATTTAGAAAGGGTGAAATAACAACTTAGAAGATGATAAGTGACAGAAAGAATAAAGTACTCGCTTATGCAGGCGATGTGGTGCTCATGACTAGATCAAAAGACAAACTCATCAGAATGTTCAAGACTCTTGAACAAAAAGCAAAAGAGTATGACTTCTGCATTGATGGGAATAAAACTAAAAACATGGAGATGGGAGACAACACAATTAGGGAACAAATGCAAATCAAGATGGTGGCAGAAAAACACAAATAAGTGTTTGAGTACCTGGCGATGAGATAAAAGAAATAGACACGAAAACTGCAAGGAGAAGTAGATCGGTAGGAGCGCTTTACAACTTATTTAGAGCCAAAAACATCTCATGGGCAGCGAAACTTAGATTATAACAATCGGTAGTACAACTAGAAGTACTGTATGGATCTGAGTGCTGGATTATAAACAAGAGTGAGGAGGATAAACTGAACGGCTACTAGATAACAGATGGGCAAAAAAGGTATTGAGCAGAGGAGGAAGGAAAAGAAGAAGAGGACGGCTACGAAGGAAATGGCTGGAGGTATGCGAAGAAGACCTGAGAGTACTGGGGATAGGAAGATGGTAGAACCTAACCAAAAACAAGAAGAAGTAGAAAAAGATAATAAAGAAAATAAAAGCAATGGGCTTTTAAGAGCTGCAGAGCTGGATTATATATATTAAAACTTAGTAAGTTCAAGATAATCCTTATAACCCTTATATTTTCTTTAATTAGGGGTCGTTCCAATTGTTCCAATGGTTATTGGGAGTTTTTTGACTGCTGCTATGCTTTATTGTACATATTCTGTTGTAAGATCTAGTTATTGCTAGAATGTTGTGTCTAAACTGATCTTATCTGGGATATTCCTGAGAATCGTCTTTTTTTATGAAAAATATATAAATCTATAATGTCTTAACAAAGACACTGAATTTATAGGACACATATATTATTTAATTTTTACATAAGGAGATGAGGAAGTTTTTCGTCTCATCGAAAATATGGTAGGTGATACCATATTTCTGGAAATGCAAGTATATCAATGAATAAGACTATAAAATTTCGTAACCATACTGTGACAACGTTCTCCATATACTAGTGCAGCATTTCCAACTTGTTACAATAATATTCTGTTGCTACATCAAAATTATTTTTTGTCTTTGGTATCTCCTTATGATTTTTGATAGGAGTTATTGTTTAAAATTTACTATGTCGTGGTCATTAGTTGACTTTGTTTTGCTTGGTTGTTAAAATTATCTTCTCTTTTAATTTTTCTTGGTCGTACTATATAATTCAGTTGTGATACAAAGTACTAACATTTACACAGGGTGATAGGAATTGGTTGATTATGGTTAATGTTGCAATTTATTTCAATTGTGTTTGTTACAATTTATATATTTAATCAAGTTATTCTTAACCTCTTTGCCGTTTTGTTTTCTAGATCTAAGTGTGTAAGTATAAAAATATATCGGTATAGAAGAGCGAGTGTATGCTATTGGTACTTGATGAAAATCAGAATAAATTTAGTCAAGTCAACAGAAATTTTTGAGAAAGTTTAGAAAACAATATTTAGGTATTGAATGGAAGTCACCAAAAGATTGGAATAAATCCAAAATGTGAAGGGTCGACTACCACAAAACACATCGACTATTGATGTTTCCTGGAAGTCACTATGCCGACTTTTATAAGAATTAAAGTTATCTAGAAGTACTAGTCAGAAAAGCTTCATGTATACCGTAACATCATCGTTTACAAATTAAAAGGCCTTTATCTGGTACCGATTATATCTGAGACTTTAACAAAATATGGGCATTCGGGACAACAAGTTGTTTTACCTGTCACACTATGTTTATTTTTAAATTGTTTATATTTGAGCAAATAAAAATCTCTTCATCATTCATGAACATCAGTGTTTGGCGTAAAATGTCTCAGTGGCTCATAACTGTTCCTACCTTTTTCGATAAAACATGACGATAACAATCGTCCACAGCTTTGTAAATCAAGTAATCAAGAAGATACTTTCTATTGACTACGCATTTCCAACAGAAAGAAGTGACATCTCACAAACCATACCGGTGTGGCCGAAAATTGGCTATTTTTAAGCGAACGCGTCATTTCGAAGGGACTTTAGCCATCGCCCTTACCCCATCTAACTTCAATTAATTATATTGTGTAGTCCTAATTAAATGGAAAAGTTTACTACAACAAACCACAAACATAAGTACCCTGAAACATCAACGAAGAAATTCAGTAGTGACCGGCTGTCAGTATGATACTTAATAATTCCATTCTTACCTTTATCTACACTTTCTTCTACTGTTTCTTAAATTACTTGCTCGTCGACAGACTCAATCCGTACGCTTAAACTGTTTTTTATATGACTAGTATGTTAGTAATCAGAATTACAAAATATATGTAGACGTATAGAATTCTATGAGCTAATGTGTGGGCTATGATAAAGTGCGACATGTAAAGGATGACACCCAGCGGTGCTGCCTTAAATAAAATGTAACTATACATATGACATAGGTAATGTTTTAATTTTAAGTCTAAATTAGATTACTAAATCTGCTGACCATTTTCTTTTCAGACGTCTTTGGTGAGTATTATCTAGGAGAGGCTGAATATTTTGATTCGGGTCAACTTGTAGCCTCCTGATGTGGGTGCTAGCGTATTGGGTTATTACATCTTTAACATAGGGTATCTGGAGATCTTCGTGGAGGGTACGATTAGATACGTACCACGGAGCATAGGTTATAGTAGCATACCTACAATTTGATCATATGTCCAGATGGGTTTGATAATCGTCTTGTAGGTTAATATTTTGTTTTCAATTGAGACACTAGATTTTCTGCTAATATGCCAGTAGACTCTTTTAAACCGTAAGTCTATTTCCTTCCCTTTTTTGTGATGCGAGTTCTCCAAGTACTTTTTGCAGAAATGGCGCAAAAGAAAATGTTTTTAGCACTTAATTCAGATCGTCAGAATTCTGTTTTTTATAGCTTGTTGCCAAGCTTTTTTGCTGATCTGGGAATATCAAGATTAGCACAGTATTATGGTTGCCATTTTTTTAAAATTTATTTAACCAGATCAGCAACGTCGTGCTATACATGGTTCTGTTAACTATTGATTACATGTAACACTATTGTCGCTTAGGGATTGCCTATTGGCTTACCCATTCACTGTTTAGTTTTATTGTTGTATTATTTTGTCACTACACTACACTTCATTATCACTACTATCGTCGGTTGAGAGGAGATCTTGCGTCAGTTTACGTTTCAAGCGTTGATGTATTATTCCTAGTGCGTAATGGGCTGCTCCTGCACAGTTGTTTAAATTTTTAAAGAAGGTTGCCGCTAATTTTTTAATGTGCTCTTCTATGGTTGGGTTATTTAGTTCAGCGTGTAGTTGGCGGTTCCTTATATACCATGGAGAATTTGTGGCTATTCGAAGAATCTTATTTTGTAGTGTTTGTATTTTGCGGATGTGAGTCGCTGAAGCAGATCCCCATACATAGCATGCATACATTACCATTGGTCTAATTATTGATTTATAGATTAGCATTGTACAGTCTATGTGTAGAGAACTTTTTCTGTTTATCAGTGTATCTAGTATAGCTTTCATTCAATTTGTGGTTAATATGAAAACCCCAGGTTAGTCGTTGGTCTAAGTATACCCCTAGATAATTAACTGGGCTATTTTGCGTGTTCCATGGAATTTCTTCGCTATTTATTTAAATGTTGGGTATATCTCTGAGGCGTTGTAAGGTAAACACTTGGGCTTGACATTTGGTTGAGTTAAGGTTTATGTGCCATTTTCCCATCCAGCTTGATATTGTATTTAGGCTGGATTGTAGTTCATTTGATGCTTCCAATAGTTCGTTGCTCTGGGTAAGTAGCGCAGTATCATCTGCGTACATAGCAATGGCTGCATTGTTTATTTGAGGTATATCATGGACTTAGATGTTAAATAGTGTTGGGCCCAATATGGATCCCTGTGGGACGCCAGCATTGATAGGTCTAACTGTTGAGTATGTGGAATTGATTCTAACGGAGAAGATGCGGTGTGAGAGAAATGATCGAATAATATGTATCAAGTAATCTGGTATGTGGAGGCGCTGTAGTTTATAAAGTAGACCTTCTATCCAGACCCTGTCGAAAGCCTTAGCTATATCCAGGAATGCTTCTGTAGTATAAGCTTTATTTTCGTAGCCTTTTTCTATGTATTCCACAATTCGTTGCAGCTGATGAGTCGTTGAGTGTTTGGATCTAAATCCAAATTGGAATGGAGGGAGTATGTTAAGCAAGAGTAGGTTTTGAGTAGGCGCCTGTTCATTATTTTTTCTAACAATTTGGATAAAGTTGAGAGCAGGCTAATTGGTCAATAGCTCGTTGGAGAGTGCCGATTTTTTCCAGGTTTGTAAAATACAAGTATGGTTGCATGCCTCCAGGCAGCAGGGAAGTAACCAAATCGCATGCAGGCATTGAAAACTGTGGCTAAGTAGGCATGTACTTTAGTTGTGAAATTTTTAATTATTATGTTTGGTATGAGGTCGCTTCCTGGGGCTTTTTTCACTTTAAGTTTTTAGCTAATCTTTTAACCTCTCTGGGCGATGTTGGTTTGAATTCACCACTTGTATTTGATTCGTATTGTTGGAGATATTGTCGTACTTCCTCATCAAAAGCATTATCATTATTTGGTGCTGGAGTAAATACAGCTTCAAAATAATCCGCAAATATATTGCAGATTTCTTCATCTGTTGTAAAGGTTGTGTTTCCATCTTTTAGTGGTCCAATTATCTGGGGCTGTCGAAGAATTTTCTTTGTAGCTTGCCACATTGTAGGGTCATTAGGTTGTAACTCCTGGATGTAGCATTGGTATGAGTTAAATCTGTATTCATCCAGTTCTGCTTTTACTCTGCGTATTAGTCTATTTAATTGCATTTTATATTGCTGCTGTCGAGTATTTTGCCAAAGTCTTCGAATTCTATGCTTTTCTTTTATTAATTGTAGAATTTCCAGCGGTGGGTGCTGGTAGTTATTTGGTCTTCTTGTGTTAGTGCTGATTGTCGCCGCCTTAATGGATTCTTTTGTTGCTTGTAGGAGGTTGCTTATTACTTCATCAATTTGTTGTGTTGCGTGGATTTGGCTAGGACATTTGATGTGGTCGCTCAATAGGTTTTGGAAGGTTTGCCAATCTACTTTATCAATGATGAGTTTCGGTAATGGGACTTCTTGTCGTATGGTAGTATTGAAGGACATTACGACTGGCAGGTGATCGGAATCCAACTCTGTCATTACATTTTGATAGATTGGTCTTGTAACATTCTTAAGTAGCACAATATCTAGTATATTTGGGAGTCGATCTGTCTTGTATGGGTAGTACGTGTACTGACCCGGGGCTGCTATTTGAATTGTATGTGTTGTGCTGTAGTTGTTTAACCTTGTTCCATTCGGGTTGGTAGTTCTGCAGCCCCAAAAGGTGTTCTTGCAGTTAAAGTCTCCAATAGCCATTGTTGGTTGATTGTCATTAAAAATAGATTGAAGATCATTTTCATCCAGTCTCCGGTTTGTTTGTTTGTATATGCATGCTATTTTTATCTTGGAGTTATTTCCAGTTTTAGCTATCACAGTAACTGCTTCTAGGCTATTGAGGTCATCTAGATATATTTCTCGGATTTCCAGTTTACGTTTTGCTATAATTGCTACCCCTTCCGAAGCTATCATACCTGTTCGATCATTCCTGAAAATGTTATAACCTGGGATTTTAAAGTTTTCTGTGTTAATTAGGTGCGTTTCTGATACGCAAGCTATATCTATGTTGTGTCGTGCTAAAAAAGCAATAAATATACTGCGCTGTCTTTTGATACCATCAGCATTCCAGTTCATTAAGGTAAAATTATTAAATGTAATTCGTGTTGATATAGAATTGTTTTGTTTATTAGTCGCCACTTGTAGCGCCTGTGAGTAGTGGTACGATAAGTGGTAAAAGTTTATGTAAATGGGGTTTGAGTATATCTAGAATCGCGTTAATAATCGTTGTTATGAGGTCTGTTGAGTTTTCTGGGTTTTTAGGGAAGTTAGTGTTTTGTTGCTGAGTTACTTCCGAGTAACTCCTTCTTCCATCTACAAATGCTGGTTTCGTGTTGGTTCTTGATTGTCGTATTGGTGCGTTGTGTCATTTGTCTGCTTTGTGTTTGCTTAAAATGATCACCGCCTCTGTAATTTGCGGGGTGATCTCCTCCGCAATTTACGCATTTGGTTTTTTCATTTGGTCTTTTGGGACAGTCTGAATATAGGTGTGATTCTAAACATTTAACGCATCGTGGTTCTAATTTGCAATAGTTGCGTGTGTGCCCGTATCGTTGACAGCGCTTGCACTGTGGTATGTCATGAGATCTTTTTCTGGGCTCAACTGATACTATGCAATTCATAAATCTGGTATTTTGTCTTTATTGTACAGCCTGATGACTTTTGTGATTGGGTATTTAAGTGTTTGTAATTCCTTTTTTATTTCCTCCTCGCTCAGTGAGGGGGGAACGCTACGCATCACGACTGATAATTGTTTAGCTTGGGCTTCGGGATCACGGAATGTGTGGTATTTTAAGTTATTTTTATCATAGAAGCTTGTAAGTTTTCGGTAATCATCTGTAATAGTTAGGTTTATTCTAAGGAATTTTCCCTTGCATGCGGTGGTAAAATCTGTTGTTGCTAGTTGTTTAATATATTCTATTACTTTTTGAAAGTTGTCACCTTTGTGTAAGTAGATTGGGGGGATTTTCTCCTTATTTGCTGCATCGTGAGATTCAGTTTCTGTTTGTTGGTTGTGTTGCATTACACCCTTTGTAAATTAATTTCGCGCTGCTTGTATTTGGCGGGATATAATATTTGTTGGCTTCGATTAATGTGCTGTGTTCAAACATATATCTTTTACTGTTATCTGTAGGTGGTGATAGGTCGCTGCTATCGCGTTTATTAGTGTTAGACATATTTTTAATTAGTCCTGGAACCCTTCCGACCGGCCCTATATAGCTTAAGGAACTTAGTTATTAATTTTAAGTAGAACATCTGGTATTGTGAGGATAATTCGCTGGAAAATATTATGTTAAATTATAGCTCGAGGTTCACTGGCCGCACCGATAACACGTCCGGTTCCGATCACAGTTAACTCGCGACTCAGTTCCCATTTGAAATTCTTTGAATAGGACGTTTAGCTTGTATATTTAATAGAATTTATGCTTATCAACAAAAAGATGTTTTTATTATTTTCGGTGAGATACTGATAAAAAACGAGCTATTTATTTAAAACAAATTTTGGCAATCAACCAAATCGAATCGCTACGTCCTTTTGATTTTTCTGGTATTCTCTGTCAAGGGTGATTTATTATAGGGCAACACAACGGTAACTAGCATAAGGGAGGCTTTACAGTACAGCGAAAAACAATGGTCTTACCTTGTAACTTGTTTTGAATCTGCATTGTAGTCGATAAGAGTATCTTTCGGTTAGTTGCTTCTGAACTGTGGCAGTAAAACAATCTTGCAACATAAAGTCATTTTGATCAAAAACAAAATATTGGACAATTTTGTATTATAATTTTGCACATAGTTTTAGCGTTCGTTAGCATTTGGCAAAAATACTTCCTGTAGAAAAGATCGTTATCCTCAACATACGACTGGATATTTTAGTATAAAAGACGCTCTGAAGTAAAGTTGTCCATCTTCGTTTATTAAGGAGAAGAGCATGGTTCTTAGCAGAAAAATGCTCCGCACATTCAAGCAAAAAGAGTTTATATATTTTGGATACATCACACTTTAACCGATGCCTAGATAGCATGCTGCGTTTTGAGATGTCATAAGATCCCCAAAAAATTTGAAAATAAAACATCTCGCTAGGTCAGCAGCATCGTCACAAGTGATAAAACGTGTCTTTATTTTTATACCATACCCGGTAAAAGGGGAAACGAAGTTTTCCAACGACTGTGATCCTTTAATGACTTGGGATGATAAGTGTACTAAAATCTCCAAGGAAACGTGAAAAAGATGGTTTCACGACTGATTAATAAAAAATTTATAAAAATGTATCTCTACGTTCCCAAATCTACAGCTAATTATCAATAGATTGGTTATCTTAACTATGTTACTTGGCTATAGTTACATTGTTAAATATTGGGAATTTGTTGTCAATAACAAATTATACTGCTTTGGTTCAATTAAAATTTTTATAAATCAAGGATAATAATAAGATCTTTTATGTTTAGAAAGCTGAGTTTTCCTTAAAGTCTCTGTAATTTTGAAATAAAATTAGGAAACGTCAATAGGTTACGTAAACTTATGGACAATTATGAAAAATACAAACATCTATAATTTTGTAAACCAATTAGTTTTTATGTTGAACCTTAAACAGCAGCTTTATATTTTAGTGCGAGCTGTTGGTATCTTTTTAACATCTTGTACCTATTTTTAAATGTCTGAAAATAGTGCTAAGTGGGGCTATAAGGCAGGTGGCTAATATTACAATACCCACGATCACGAATGACGGCAGGTGTTACTATGAAAACGTGCGAGGAGATAAAACAGTAAATCGCTTGCAAAATCAACAATTTTACTTTATGTTATTATTCTTATTATTGTTTATTATTACTATTTTTTTCTACATACACTTCGGGGATAAACTAGTGTACGCCTGGCTTAAAAAAGTTTCCATTTTGTTTTTGTTCGAATTTAAACAATATTACGGGTAAATATAAAATTATATTACGTACTACTCAATGCGTTTTTTCTTCTTGTCTGCTGTATGTTTGTTTTTTTATTTTTTTTGTTGTTTTCATTACTTTTTATAACATATACAAAATGTTTTCTAAATAACAGCGATAATAATAAATTGTTTTGTTAGTTGTTACACAAAAAAGATTACATTAAAGATGTTTAAAATGTCGCCCTTCCACATCCACACAGGATCTACATCTTCGTTCAAAGGAAGCCTGGACCCTTTCATGAAACCCGGGTTTTGCTTGAATTATCCGGCAACAGTGTTCTATTCGTTGGCGAAAATCTGGGACATTTTTATAAGTGTTGTGTAAACTGAATTTTTTAAATAACCCCACATACAAAAGTCTAAAGGAGTTAAGTCCTTGGCCCTATCCATCTCCCAGTAAATATCACGTTTAGATGTTCCCTAATAGTAACCGTAACATGGGGTGGAGCTCCATCTTACATAAACTAAAGATTTGATTTCCGATTTGAAGATCAGGAAGAGTATTTTTCAAGAAATCGAGTTATATAGGACCTATCCTGTACTATGCTTAACCATATATTTAAACTGAAATGTTGTTGATATCTGGATTCAACAACGGCTTGAGTTTTATTACCAACAAAGGCTGGCAGAATGTCACTCTCGCTTCATAATCTGGAAGGGTAAAAGCTTGTACCCATTGGATATGGTAGGAGTATAGAAATTGCTCATAAAAAGTCCTTCAAACAAGGTATCTGCTTATACTCGCTGCCGTTCGGTACCATGAGACGTTTTCGCAACAAACCAGTTTATTTTCGTCGTTAAGCAATTGTTTGGAACATCACATTCGGAGGCAGTTACCGTTTGAGAAATGCTTCAGCACAGAAGCCACGTAGACTCGAAGCATTCCCATAAGCACCATCGACATGAACACCATATCAGCAATTACAGTCGCTAAAAATTGAACTAATTGGACAAAACTTTAAATTAAGCTGTCTTAAAACAAGCCAACTCTGTTCAGCAAAGACACGTTACATGAAGATAATCTTTAATTTGCTCTTTCCTTTGCTGGTATGTGTTGTTATGAGTAGATAAGAAAATGGCTGATGTACACTCTTACGAGCTTCTTAATCTCGTTCACTACATATAGTATTTCTAGGTCGTTATGGCAGATTTTGTTTATGACGTACCATGGAGAATATGTTATGGTTCTGAGAATTTGTTGGATTTCATAGGTTTATATAGCAAGAGAATACTTGTTTAATGAGTAAAGTTGAGGTCGTCTCCCAATAAACCGGTTTGTTTGTTTCGTTTTTATGTCTGTTTTATTTTTGCCTTAATGTGGGTATTCTTCTCGACCAAGATGTTTAATTTTAGATCTCTAGAGTATTGAGATGTTGTTAAAAGTGATGGTAAGACGTGATGAATCTATTGGTGAACATAACGTATGCCGATTTATCTGTATTTACGATTATTCGCCACAAACCAGTCTTGAAAGGTGTTGATATAGACATATAAATGTAATGTTGTTGTTTTTAGTTTTCTATTAATTGGGGGAATAGCCGTATCATCGGCGAATGTTGCCTGTATTAGGTGGACAAAAAGTAGAGTAGTGGTCCTAATACTTTGCCTTGTGGGAGTCTAGAGGTAATTGCACGATAGTCGGACACATAATGTTTATCTTAAATTACTTGATAAGTGGAGTTTGATTTTGTATAATATACTAATGTACTACGCTTCATCAAAAGTGTACTATATATCTACAAATGCAGCTGTACATATTCGTTTTGTTTCGAGATTCTCCATTACATTAGGTAATAATTCAATGACCTTCAATGGTATTATCGAAATCCAAATTGATTTGATGATATTATAGGATCTAAATGCACATCTTCGTAAATTATTTTAAGTATTAGCCTCTCGAATATCTTAGACATTAAGGGTAAGAGGTTGATTAGTCCATCTAAGAGGGGTTGTTTAGGTGGTTTACTGGGGTTGGCAATTTTCTGGTCAGGAAAATGGCATAGTCTTAATATGCTGCTATGAATAGTGGTAAAAAGCACTAAAGCTTTCCTTGGAAGGTTTTGTAGGACCTCTCCTACTATCAGATCATATCCCAGGGCTTTACGCGTTTTGATTATTAGGATTTGTTGACGTACTTCAGGTGGTAAAAAAGGTTTTACTGGCAGTTACAGCTGATATAAGGCATCTAAGAACGATGTAATGTAGGGTTGTAACCTGTAACCTAAATTTAAAAAAATATTAGAGACTCACGTCATCAAAGCAAGTATGTAATGAAGTACGTGCAATCTACAATAGGAAATGGTGAGAAATTAACACGTTTCAATGCAGTTCTGAATTGCAAAATCAATTAGGGATCGCGTTTTCAATTCAGGCTGAAAGAAGCTACCAGTAGCACAACTAGGAGAGCGAGCCCGTTCATCCGAGAACAGTTGTTATCGGATAACTACACATCATTTGTTTCAACTGAAGCAGGTGATATCTTCTCGTTTCATTTCTTCGTCGCAATTCCGCCGATTTCGCCGCGTTAACTCTAATTCGCTGTGCGCGGGCCAGGGCTGATATACACCCTATTTGGAGGAATTGCGCCGCCAAGCCGAGTCATAACGATTGGATTACGCGTTATGCAGCGCAGCGATGCGCGAATTGCGCGCGCGAAATTAGCGAAACGGCCGGCGCCGCGCCGGACGGCGGCGGCCCTGCCGCGCGCCCTAATTAAAAATCCCCGCCGCTAATTGAAGTAATTGGGAGCCAAAGGAGGCCCGCGAGTGACTGGAAATGACGTGATGTCTGTGTTGCGTGTTCGCTGGCACCTGCTGTACAGTTGCTATAGAAACACTCATCCGGGGATGAAAAAAAGCGAGGGTGAAAAAAAACGTGGGGGTGACTCAAATAAAAAAACGGATCAATATTAACTCTTTGCTACCCCACGCGGCTGCCTGATTGTACTCTCAAGACAACACTCTTAGCTGAATTGGCGCGTCTCGAATATTCCGCCGGGAGGACGAGGCCGGCCGCGGCAGGACGAAAGCCAGGAGGTGTTATTAATTTGCTTTGTAAGTTCACATTTCCATGTTCGCGTACGGAAATGATAAAAATATCCCATAAATCAGCGGCCGTGAGGGTTATAATCAACTTCAGGCGCAGGGAAAATTACTTTCCGTCTTATGCATCCAATACACCCTCGCTTCAATTTTCACACTTTTTCCACATACAATAAATGTTTTGTTATTTAAATTTGCAATGTAATAAATAACTGATATATTAAAAAAGTATTAATCTATTCTACTTCTTAATTGTCTACTTAAAATAAGAAGCAGCTATTACAAAGTTCTTTCTAAGACAACTTTTTACCGCATAGTTAAAAAAAGACGATCGCATTATTTTAATGTTTTAACTACAATTTTGCTTATTTCCAATGCTACAGCAAGAATTTAAAATAATTATTTATAATTGTAAGCAGAGCGTTATTGTTATTACTTTTATTTATTATATTAGTTATATCTTGTATTAATCACCTTCTGCAGTCTTTTCTTATTCTTTGAAATAAAAGTTCTTTAATTAAAGTTTGTTTTTCTTCCAAGTGTTGATTGCTTATTACACTTAATAGAGATGTTTAATAGTCAACAAATTTTGACTAAGTTAATTATTGGGCTAATCAAGTAACAAAGCTGTGCCCATTTATATTTCTATCGGGACGTTTGTACTTTTTTCACCGCCTTGTTCATAATCAATAAAACGTTTTTTGACTTAAACTTATCAAAAATTAATAATAGAATAACTTTAATAATCCCTAGTTTTTTTCGTTAAATGTTCTACTCTATTGTTATTCATTTGCTCATCAACACTTCTAAATAATAATAATAATGAAAAATTCTTGTTATAAATACTTTAAATTGCAATTTACATTCATTATATCTTTCTGCTTACATATATAATAAACCCTAATTAGCTAAAAAATACAAAACAAAGATTTTTAGAGCTAAATATCTATAAGTTAAGTAATAAGAAAAATAGAAACTTGGCTATGTTTTCGGGAAGTTTCTTAATGGATTATTCTATCTGGGATAGTGGGAACATCATACATACTGTCACATCAATGGTTCACTCATAGATTTTTTTGAAACTTACATATCGGATAAGGTACTTCGGCGATACTTTTATTATCTACAGAGAAGATGTTTTCTCAATTTCTTTCTCCCTTAAATAACTTGACACCAGCATCAAATAAAACAAAACAATTTTCTATCCTTACATTAAAAACTCTTTCTAAAAATAATTTCTAACTATGTACAAAAACCTATCTATATAAACCCTAATTTTACACCCTACTTAAATCCACTCAGTAGCAAAATTGCCAGGTACTCCAAACTTTCCGACTCTAAGAACAAATATACCATCACCAAAATCCTGATGCAAAACAAATATTTCTAACTCACATCATTAAAAAATCCAAAACTCACGATCTTCCTAACCAAACTAAAGCATTTTTGCTTTACGTTAGAGATATCACTGATAAAATAGTCCCCATACCAAACAGACAAGATATACAAAACCGTTTATATGACTAACAATAAAATAGTTAACTTTATCTTGCTAAGAACCGTAGCCTTCACGAATTCTATGGAATTTGCTAAATACCTTGTGAACCTATATAGGGCCAATAAACAGACAAACATCAGAGTTCATATTTTTCCCCATTCAAAAGCACTAAAACAGGCTACTAAAATAGAAAAACACCTCCAATCTTTGAATATTCAACTTGATGTTTAATATTTATTACGAAACAAACATAGTTTTCCTAACACAGTACATTTTCTGCCAAACTTTCATTTGGAATTCAATAAATATCGTGGAATACGCTGAAAAGCTAGTTTTCTTCTTTAGCCAATAGGAGGGGTAGGAAAATGATAACCCTGAATAAAGAAGATTAGGAAGGGCGATTAAAAATAAATGAACAATTTGTTTCGCCTGTTGAACTGCATTAATTTTATAAAAATTTCCTACTTCTCCGCATCTGATGCCATTATTTAAACAGATTGGAGTTAATTCTTTACTCCTCTTCCTATAAGCCTACAAGTCTTCCAGTCTATTTCTGTGTATTTCCAGTGTTTTCTGTGTTTAAATGTTCTACGGTTGATAATGTTATAAAAATGTTAGAAATGATAGAATATATGAAGTTGTACTGCAGGGGTAGCATTTTTTGTAGAAACGATCAATCCGAATGTTGGTAGTAGGAGGATGTTTTCAGAAATTAGTTCTCGCGGGGTACCCAGCTCTTCGTGCCACATTCCAGACCACTGCAATTATCTGCAGGATGAAATAAGTAAGGGTAGTTAGATACGGTGAAACTTGGTAGCGTCTGACCTAGAATGGGCGGCTGATTCTATAGATCCTCTAAAGTGGATGTTTTGACGTTAGGAAAAAACACCTTAACATGTGTAAAAATGAAGAAAAAATAAATGAAGGAGACTAAGGAATCATAAAAATATGAAATATTCTTGGTTAAAAACCTATACCTTAAGATGGGGTAGTCTTTTGGATGCGAGAGAGTGTAGGAGACGGGGCAGTTCTGTGCATAGCTTTCTGAAACTAGTTTTATGTCTTAATCACACAAAAGTGGAAAATATAAGTAAGAGGAGAAACGAAGAAGAAGACGGACTTTAAGAATAGGGACATAAACCGCTTAAAGATTAGCAACCAAAAGGAGAGAGGTATAATAACAGAAACTAAGAAAAAAAGAGAAACATACGGGAACTACATACATCTATGTAATGAAGTAGCCAAAAGCGAAAGAGCAAAAAGGGGTATCCATATTAACAAAAAAAATAGACAAATGTGTTACAAGTATAAGATGAACTACATGAAAAAATAATAACAAAATATGATATTTATAGTAGTACATACTGTAAACAACGATGTACAAATAAATAAATAAGAAGGACTTTTTATTGTCTTGAACTAATAAACAGAAATTGTAAGCAACCAAAGTGATGGTAATTATAGAAGCAATTACCAGACTGGAAAGGAAAGAAAATTACAAGACACTTGAAAATTAAATACAGTTACTTACTCAATGCAGAGTACGTATGTTAATAATAGTCAACTCTTTCTTCTAACATAAATTTTTTTACAAATACAGTTGGACCTAACATAAGGATTAAAATTTATTATTGATATGATACGAGTGGGATGAGACCGGATAATGTCAGTAAAATTTATAAAATCATACCACCAACAGGAGTGTAGTTTGCATCACCTTATGATCATAGGAAAATTGAATGAAGTAGTTAGAACTATTAAGACAGGATAATGTCAAAAAACTACACAAATTCAAATGAAATATACGAGTATATAAAAAATAGCCTTGGTAGAGCAGGAAATAGAAGTCAAGTAAAATAAGAAAAAAGAAATGTCTAGGATAAATTACAGAAGATCAAGAATAGAAAGAGACCAGAATCCAGACAAAAGTATAAAGAACGCAAAAGACAACTGAAACAACAAGTAAAACAAGAAAGAAATGTATGTAGAAACGTAAGTAGTACAAAAAATCCTGGAGACTAATTCGTAGCTTAAACAAGATTCAAAGAGCAACACCAAGTTAAATTTAATAATACGTGGCAAATGGATAAAATATTATGAGATACTTTACAAGAGTAAAGAACACAGTTGTAAATTCAAGAAGATGGTAAAATAAATGAAGAAGTTATAGAAGAAATATAAATAACAATAAAAGGCATTTAAAACAATAAATAAAATAAATCAACGAGACTGGGTAACACTAGAATATAATTAGTAAAATTTGTTGAACGTAGAATAATCACAATAATAATTTACATGTTTGAAGGAACAGAAATAAGAAAGAATAGTCCGATAGAATAGAAAAAATTATATGTTATACTGATACATAACTATAGAGGAATAAGCATGTTGCCAAAGGTGGTGAGGCTACGAGGAAGAGTTTTAAAATTTAGATCGAAAAGATAATAGACGCTGCCTACTACATCAGACAAATATTCGAGCCACCAAACACCAAACAAGAAACATTGACACTCATATAACTTTGGTACTAAAACACAAGAACCCATATTAGATCGAGGAGTAAACTAACAAACCAATAAAAATTTCAAAAAAACACATTTTTAGCTACTTGTAGAAATTATTAAAATGTATAGAGGAAAAATGTGGTTCATAACAAACAAAATAAGGGGTAAAGTGAGTATTGTAGAGCTGGAGTATAGGAGATAAACCAGAAATAAGAAAAAAAACAGAAATGATCTGAAGAGCGATAGAGGTAAAGGAATTTATTGGAAAAAATTTGAAAACAGAATATTGAAATAAACATGTTCGAAGGATAAGTGATAAAATATGGTCGAAGGCAGTTATAGATTGGTTGCTTAGAGCGAAAAGAAAAAGAAGTCAACCAGCAGTTAAAGGGAAAATAAATGTCAAGAAAATGATGATGGATAAAAGCCTACAAAAAGAAGATGTGGAGGTTAAAAACTCATAGGGAGGGGGAGGGAGATGGACTATCAAATTAATCAAATTTCTAATTTAGTACTTCTTGCTACAGGTTTGCAGAGGTCGGTCGAATACTAATTTCGTTGCTAGTCTAGACAAATCTCTCATGAAAATGCTACAAAGCTTCTTGTCAGACTTAGTATATCTTTGATAAAGAATACAACCAATTACCTCAATGTAAGATACTTAACTAAATTACTTTCAATAATATTTTCTATTATATATCAGTAAGAATTTAGCTATTGGAAGAAGAAGCTGGCCGATCAGGCCTTAATAGTACGAATGAGAATGGCAAAACAACACGGCCGTGTTGTGCATTATAATTTTTTATTTTTTACAACACTAGAGTTTAATAAGTTGTGTAAGCAAGCCTAAATATTTATGTTCCCGTAACGCTAAAGCAACTATATGCGATTAATATTTCAATAAATATATTAGGCAAACTTCAGTGGCAGGAATAGTTAATATCGCCGATGTACTGTGGTATTGAGCCAGATGTCACTTAACAGCCTTTAGTAACTGCACGAACATCGTTGCTGTTATTGAGAAAAAAAATTCTCTTGCAGATAATTACAATTTGTATGTCGTTCCAGCTATTGTGACAAAGTCTCCAGTCTAGAAAAGTAATTTAGGGTTATTAAAAAGTGAAAATCAAGAGAAGAGAAGAATTTCTCGCACAATCACTTTGTAGCCATAAACATAGAGTAGTATAATATGCAGAAGAACTATTAACCGGAAGCAGTCTCTGATAATCCCGCTGACTATCCTTCAACACATGCTTTACTGGCTGGAGCTTCTGGTAAAGATCAAAGTGCGACATCTAAACTTCTCAAGTTGTATAAAAAAAGGTCTATGTGAAGTATTGTCCTATATGCCTTAAACATGTAAACAGTGAGAAAGAAGGAAGAAAAATCTATAAATACATTCTAAACATGATGTTGGAGAAGAATGTTAAAAATAGACTAGAAAACAACACTAAAGATTTTCAAAAGTAGATGGCAATTGCGGTTCGGTTTGTAATATATAATATTAAAAGAGTAATACCCGGAAAAGAGGTTATAGGACGGTTGAAATTTCAATATTTCAAACAATATGTAAAAAATACAAAAATAGGTAGTTACACAGCAATAAAAAATGGCTGACAATAAAATTAGCTGGAAATTAATTTGCGCATTGAGAAGAGACAAGATGTAGTAAAATAGTATAGTTGTTGATAAACAAGTCGCACTACGCAGTAGCTATACGACTTTGAGAAGGTAGAGCCACAACCTCCACCCTCTCTCCTGCTTAAGTTAAAACCTGTTCAGTCATGTTTGGAAGTTGCTAGAGTGATTAGCGAACAGAAGGTATCGCGGAGCGTGGAACAACACGTCGTCATCAAATTCCTCGTTGGAGAAAACGTTCCATTCACAGTATGGAGAAGAGTGTATTTCATGGACTCGTGTGTTTAAGGTGTGTTAATATTTTAGAGATGGCAGGGAGCGCATGGAGAATAAACCGTCACCGAGCCATACATTGATCGCGCAGACGCCCTTATTTGTGAGAACAGGCGCAGTACTATCAAAGAACTTGGAGAAATGCTGTCTATCAGAGTTGGTAATGTGGAAGACATCGTGAAAAACCACCTGCACTATCGCAAGGTAAATGCATTTTACGAACGTGAATAAAATGGTACGCATGCAAGCTGCCAGTCGTCTCCTACAGCAGTTTGAAGATGAAAGTAATACATTTTCGATGTCTGTAGTAACCATCGGTAAGATGTGGTTGTACTACTTCATTCCCATGTCCCAGCAATCATCATGCTAGTGGCGGCATACCAGTTCCCCCAAACCCAAGAAAGCGCGGAGAAGCCGTTCGGTAGAAAACGTAAGGGCAAAGTTCTTCTGGGACTAGCAGGGGGTTATCCATGTAGACTTTCTGACGAATGCCAGAACAGTCAATGCAGCTTATTACTCAGACCTCCTGAGGTAAAGAAAAAGATTCGATTCAAGGAGAAGACAAGTGGAAAGGGGTAGCCATACGACCAAATCCTTCGGAAATTGAAAAGGAACCTTCTGCCTCATCCGCCGTACAATTTCGATTTAGACCCGAGTGATTTCTACCTGTTTCAAAGGCTCAAATCAGATTTGCAAGACATGCAGTTTGCGGACAACGACCTCGTCATCCAAACTGTTCAGGAGTGGATGCGCCGCCAACCAAAAGTCTTTTCTTGAAAAGGGCATCAGAATGCCTCCAGAACGTTAGAAAAAATTTTTTGACTCCAGAGGGAAGTACGTTGAAGACTGACATGCGTAAGTAAATGTTTGGCAATCATACAGGTATTTGAACCACCTCGTGTTTGATATACGAGTTCTTTTAGAAAAAATTGCTTTCCATTTTATTATACAATCTTCTTCACTATGACAATTTTTCTTTTATTTTGTTATGTTGTGAGAGTAATGATAAAATCGATTTGGACCATCCAAACAAAATGATGGTGTTCCCTTAACATATAATTTTGACCAACATTTAATTTGGCTTCTCTATATTTGGTTTGATTGGTTTTCTTTATTAACGCTATTGTTTCTTTGGTATTCTTTGCACCTTTCTCAGACCAACTAAAGATATAACAGCATATTCTCCTTGCAGTTAAAGGATGCTTTACTTTCTTTTTCTATAATTGCTGTTTTTACTCCCTCTTCATAGTTCTTCCGATAATTTTCCACATTCGTTACAAACTAATTTTTCTACAAATTTTCTGTTGAAGCATCCCTATTGCCTTTATGCAAATCTTTCTTATTTTTATCCTTTTTTAATTTTTCTCTTATTATATTTAAGATTATAAATTGATAATTATGTATTATATATCGTTTTATTGCTGTATAACTTTTCTAAATAATTTTCATTCGTGATTATTGTTTACATTTTTAGTGCAGAATTTACGTTAATAACGAATCTATTAAATATTTGCACCCATTGTAGTATAAAACTTAAATATGAACTTAGCTACTTAACTGTAGGGCTGCCAACAAAAATTTGTTTCAGATAAACATTTTTTGCTAGACAGAACGCTAAGCTTTGAAACTAAAAAAATTCTGACTGTGGAAATAACATCGAAGTAATTATTATTTTTTACAAAGTGCTTGTCTACAAAGAAGCTTTTTATGTCTTTAGGTGCGTTAACTTAAGAGAATACAATTTTTTGAAACTATTATTTTAATTTTAGCAATGTTTTCATAATCTAATAAAGTACTTTGTGGTTTCATGGAAAAGCCTCTAAACACAAGCAATGCTGGTAAAATAGAGACATGAAAATGGCGAACTGTAATCCTGTAACAACTAAAAGAAAGGCCAGTATCCTCTACAAATATTTAATGTGTCGGAGGCGAGCTACTTTTTATGCAAAACGGCGAATGGCACATGGCCTCCTGGCTGGGGAAAAACCCGTGAAGCATTAAATTGGTTGTCTAATTACATCTATAGCTGCATCTCTGTCGTATTCATTTTGAATTAAAAAAAATCTATCAAAAAATATGTATGTACGAAGTGCAAGTAATAAAAATTGTGCATAAAAAAAAACTTAAAACAATACTAAATGTTTTGTAATACTCTTAGCGACTGAATTATCTATTATCATATATTACTATCATTTGTTTCTTCTTTGTTCAATAGCTACATAGTTGAAATAGGTTTCATTTATTCTAAACCGTCAAATATAATTTTTTCAGGAACAATCGCTATACATCTATAGATTTTATACTTTTTATAGTAATCACTTTTAGTTTTTAATAAAAATGTCCATTTCGGTCATCCTAGATTCCTTTCAGATATCTAAAAGTTCTATAAATACACACACACACACACACACTTGTACTACAACCTTGAACTCTTCTACAATCTGATTCTACTTCTCCTTATCTTGAGTGAAGATTTTCTAACTCAGTTTTCCAAGTTTTCTTAGGTCGTCTATAATATTGTCAATCCGTCTTCCTTGGGGTCTTCTTACTTCTTGTGTTTCCGTTCATTGGACACGTGTCCAGACCACCTAAAATTCTGGGCTTGAATCTATTGCGATAGTCGTTGGCCGATTTTGCATCTCTTATAGTTCAAATTCATTCTTTGTCGCTATCTACCTAGGTTCTCATCATATACCATATATCAGAGTTGGTAATGTAGAAGACATCGTGAAAACCACCTGCACTATCGCAAGGTAAATGCATTTTACGAACGTGAATAAAATGGTACGCATGCAAGCTGCCAGTCGTCTCCTACAGCAGTTTGAAGATGAAGGTAATACATTTTCAATGTCTGTAGTAACCATCGGTAAGATGTGGTTGTACTACTTCATTCCCATGTCCCAGCAATCATCATGCTAGTGGCGGCATACCAGTTCCCCCAAACCCAAGAAAGCGCGGAGAAGCCGTTCGGTAGAAAACGTAAGGGCAAAGTTCTTCTGGGACTAGCAGGGGGTTATCCATGTAGACTTTCTGACGAATTCCAGAACAGTCAATGCAGCTTATTACTCAGACCTCCTGAGGTAAAGAAAAGATTGATTCAAGGAGAAGACAAGTGGAAAGGGGTAGCCATACGACCAAATCCTTCGGAAATTGAAAAGGAACCTTCTGCCTCATCCGCCGTACAATTTCGATTTAGACCCGAGTGATTTCTACCTGTTTCAAAGGCTCAAATCAGATTTGCAAGACATGCAGTTTGCGGACAACGACCTCGTCATCCAAACTGTTCAGGAGTGGATGCGCCGCCAACCAAAAGTCTTTTCTTGAAAAGGGCATCAGAATGCCTCCAGAACGTTAGAAAAAATTTTTTGACTCCAGAGGGAAGTACGTTGAAGACTGACATGCGTAAGTAAATGTTTGGCAATCATACAGGTATTTGAACCACCTCGTGTTTGATATACGAGTTCTTTTAGAAAAAATTGCTTTCCATTTTATTATACAATCTTCTTCACTATGACAATTTTTCTTTTATTTTGTTATGTTGTGAGAGTAATGATAAATCGATTTGGACCATCCAAACAAAATGATGGTGTTCCTAACATATAATTTTGACCAACATTTAATTTGGCTTCTATATTTGGTTTGATTGGTTTTCTTTATTAACGCTATTGTTTCTTTGGTATTCTTTGCACCTTTCTCAGACCAACTAAAGATATAACAGCATATTCTCCTTGCAGTTAAAGGATGCTTTACTTTCTTTTCTATAATTGCTGTTTTACTCCCTCTTCATAGTTCTTCCGATAATTTTCCACATTCGTTACAAACTAATTTTTCTACAAATTTTCTGTTGAAGCATCCCTATTGCCTTTATGCAAATCTTTCTTATTTTTATCCTTTTTTTAATTTTTCTCTTATTATATTTAAGATTATAAATTGATAATTATTATTATATATCGTTTTATTGCTGTATAACTTTTCTAAATAATTTTCATTCGTGATTATTGTTTACATTTTTAGTGCAGAATTTACGTTAATAACGAATCTATTAAATATTTGCACCCATTGTAGTATAAAACTTAAATATGAACTTAGCTACTTAACTGTAGGGCTGCCAACAAAAATTTGTTTCAGATAAACATTTTTTGCTAGACAGAACGCTAAGCTTTGAAACTAAAAAAATTCTGACTGTGGAAATAACATCGAAGTAATTATTATTTTTTACAAAGTGCTTGTCTACAAAGAAGCTTTTTATGTCTTTAGGTGCGTTAACTTAAGAGAATACAATTTTTTGAAACTATTATTTTAATTTTAGCAATGTTTTCATAATCTAATAAAGTACTTTGTGGTTTCATGGAAAAGCCTCTAAACACAAGCAATGCTGGTAAAATAGAGACATGAAAATGGCGAACTGTAATCCTGTAACAACTAAAAGAAAGGCCAGTATCCTCTACAAATATTTAATGTGTCGGAGGCGAGCTACTTTTTATGCAAAACGGCGAATGGCACATGGCCTCCTGGCTGGGGAAAAACCCGTGAAGCATTAAATTGGTTGTCTAATTACATCTATAGCTGCATCTCTGTCGTATTCATTTTGAATTAAAACAATCTATCAAAAAATATGTATGTACGAAGTGCAAGTAATAAAATTGTGCATAAAAAAAACTTAAAACAATACTAAATATTTTGTAATACTCTTAGCGACTGAATTATCTATTATCTATTATCATTTGTTTCTTCTTTGTTCAATAGCTACATAGTTGAAATAGGTTTCATTTATTCTAAACCGTCAAATATAATTTTTCAGGAACAATCGCTATAGATCTATAGATTTTATACTTTTTTTATAGTAATCACTTTTAGTTTTTAATAAAAAAATGTCCATTTCGGTCATTCTAGATTCCTTTCAGATATCTAAAAGTTCTATAATACACACACACACACACACACACACACACTTGTACTACAAACCTTGAACTCTTCTACAATCTGATTCTACTTCTCCTTATCTTGAGTGACGATTTTCTAACTCAGTTTTCCAAGTTTTCTTAGGTCGTCTATAATATTGTCAATCCGTCTTCCTTGGGGTCTTCTTACTTCTTGTATTTCCGTTAATTGGACACGTGTCCAGACCACCTACAATTCTGGGCTTGGATCTATTGCGATAGTTATGGCCGATTTTGCATCTCTTATAGTTCAAATTCATTCTTTGTCACTATCTACCTAGGTTCTCATCATATACCATATATCTTTCTCAAGCCTTTTCTTTCAAATCGATGCAAGAACTTTTTGTTCCACGTTTTACAACCATAGCGGACAACTAGTCTCATTAGTGTTTTGTATAGTTTTTCTTTACGATTGCTTAGATCAAAGTAGATGATCTATTGCATATATTACTTTGTTCCCTTACATTATTTTTGATCTTATCTCCTTGTTAATGTTATTATTTCTCGTTATACATATCCCCAGGTAATTAAGTTCGCTTGTTTTTTCACATTTTTGCCTGATAATACAATATTTTCTTCAAGATTTCGAGGTGTCTTTATCATCGTAGTTAAATGTTTATATTTCAAACTATCGTAGGTCATTTGTAAATCCTACTAACGTTAATTGTAATTTTTTTCCTTCTTATTATGGTCATATCTTCTGCAAAGACTAGTAATTATATTTGTATTATATATAAGATAACCAATAAAGTTCTTGCCGTTTTTGCTTTGCCATTGAATAAAGGGAGAATAGGTATGCAATTAGTGTATCACGTGGTTTAAAAACCGGTCGGTCGAGAGGAGGAATATCAGTCGTTATAAAAGCAGGTCCACCGCGCACTTTCATCATTCATAACTCGTACAGTGGCGAAGACAAATTGAAGTGTCCAAGGATCTCGTTCGGTGCTGTTAGCTTTACGATTTCAAAATGGGCTTATCAGCAGTTGCGTCAAGTCGCCGAATGTGTCAGACGTTTGGGGTTAGTGCTGTGAATGAACGTACTGCAAGACATTGGTTTCGAAAATTTAGGTCGGAAGATTTGTCCCTCTGTAATAAACCTCGTAGTGAACGACCACAGGCCTTGGATGACAAAGCCCTCCAGGCGGCCATTGAGGAGGACAGTAGTCTAATGTGTGGTGAACTTGCAAGACAGTTTAACGTTTCTGATGAAACAGTTAGACTTCATCTGCACCGCTTAGGTAAGACGAACAGGCTGAGCAAGTGGGTTCCGCATACGCTGTTGGAAGTCTACAAGAGACAACAAGTGGCAGCCTGTATGTCGTTGCTTTTTCGCAACCGTACCGCATCCGTATTCAATCGAGTGCTTACCAGTGACGAAAAATGGGTCTTCTCTATATTTGGTTTGATTGGTTTTCTTTATTAACGCTATTGTTTCTTTGGTATTCTTTGCACCTTTCTCAGACCAACTAAAGATATAACAGCATATTCTCCTTGCAGTTAAAGGATGCTTTACTTTCTTTTTCTATAATTGCTGTTTTTACTCCCTCTTCATAGTTCTTCCGATAATTTTCCACATTCGTTACAAACTAATTTTTCTACAAATTTTCTGTTGAAGCATCCCTATTGCCTTTATGCAAATCTTTCTTATTTTTATCCTTTTTTTTAATTTTTTCTCTTATTATATTTAAGATTATAAATTGATAATTATGTATTATATATCGTTTTATTGCTGTATAACTTTTCTAAATAATTTTCATTCGTGATTATTGTTTACATTTTTAGTGCAGAATTTACGTTAATAACGAATCTATTAAATATTTGCACCCATTGTAGTATAAAACTTAAATATGAACTTAGCTACTTAACTGTAGGGCTGCCAACAAAAATTTGTTTCAGATAAACATTTTTTGCTAGACAGAACGCTAAGCTTTGAAACTAAAAAAATTCTGACTGTGGAAATAACATCGAAGTAATTATTATTTTTTACAAAGTGCTTGTCTACAAAGAAGCTTTTTATGTCTTTAGGTGCGTTAACTTAAGAGAATACAATTTTTTGAAACTATTATTTTAATTTTAGCAATGTTTTCATAATCTAATAAAGTACTTTGTGGTTTCATGGAAAAGCCTGTAAACACAAGCAATGCTGGTAAAATAGAGACATGAAAATGGCGAACTGTAATCCTGTAACAACTAAAAGAAAGGCCAGTATCCTCTACAAATATTTAATGTGTCGGAGGCGAGCTACTTTTTATGCAAAACGGCGAATGGCACATGGCCTCCTGGCTAGGGAAAAACCCGTGAAGCATTAAATTGGTTGTCTAATTACATCTATAGCTGCATCTCTGTCGTATTCATTTTGAATTAAAAACAATCTATCAAAAAATATGTATGTACGAAGTGCAAGTAATAAAAATTGTGCATAAAAAAAAACTTAAAACAATACTAAATATTTTGTAATACTCTTAGCGACTGAATTATCTATTATCATTTGTTTCTTCTTTGTTCAATAGCTACATAGTTGAAATAGGTTTCATTTATTCTAAACCGTCAAATATAATTTTTTCAGGAACAATCGCTATACATCTATAGATTTTATACTTTTTTTATAGTAATCACTTTTAGTTTTTAATAAAAAAATGTCCATTTCGGTCATCCTAGATTCCTTTCAGATATCTAAAAGTTCTATAATACACACACACACACTCTTGTACTACAACCTTGAACTCTTCTACAATCTGCTTCTACTTCTCCTTATATTGAGTGAAGATTTTCTAACTCAGTTTTCCAAGTTTTCTTAGGTCGTCTATAATATTGTCAATCCGTCTTCCTTGGGGTCTTCTTACTTCTTGTGTTTCCGTTCATTGGACACGTGTCCAGACCACCTAAAATTCTGGGCTTGAATTTATTGCGATAGTCGTGGCCGATTTTGCATCTCTTATAGTTCAAATTCATTCTTTGTCGCTATCTACCTAGGTTCTCATCATATACCATATATCTTTCTCAAGCCTTTTCTTTCAAATCGAAGAATTTTTTGTTCCACGTTTTACAACCATAGCGGACAACTAGTTTCATTAGTGTTTTGTATAGTTTTTCTTTACGATTGCTTAGATCAAAGTAAATGATCTATTGCATATATTACTTTGATCCCTGACAATATTTTTGATCTTATCTCCTTGTTAATGTTATTATTTCTCGTTATACATATCCCCAGGTAATTATCTTCGCTTGTTTTTTCACATTTTTTGAGGTAGTTCTCTAAAATCACCCCCATCCCTATAATTAGGCCCCAAAGTGCATCGAGGCACTTTCTAAGCATCGTATTTGTGATCAGCGACCCCAAAAACTTCGGAGTAACGCGAATGAGCTTATTTTGGCCAATATTAAGCGAGAAATAAAATATTCTTTTGGGTTTGCATTATAACAAAAAATATGTGGTAACATTTTCTTCTGATGCTCTTGCGAATTGAATGCGCTTTGGAACGCTTTGGATACGTGTACCCGCTAAAAATTTCGAGCTTTTAGCGTTTTTCTTACTAACTTGACTCGACTATAGTGATTTTATTCCCTCTATTATCACTTTAATAATTCTTTTTATTTTAATTAAGACTTTGAAATATTTTAATATTTTATACATTGCACGTTGTTAGATGAACAATATGCTTTTCTAGCATCAATGTACAGGTAGGTGGTGTAGATCGACGTTAATTAACTAGAATTTTTCTAAAATTTGACGTGCAATAAATAAGTGGTCGATAGTAAATCTATTTTTTTACCCTGAGAGTGTAAGATTACAATTTACAATTTATATTTCTTATTTCTTTGCCATAAACATTTTCCATTCTTTTCTGTCCTGTATTAATCTTGTTGTTTTACTTTTCTTCTTGAAAATTCTTCCTATTGTATTCTCCCAGGTTTCCTTTGGGCTTCCTTTCTTTTTCATGTTTTACTTTTTCATACTTTTCTCACCGGTACTGCCCCATTCATTTTTTAAGTGTCGCCATCATCCCAGTTGTCTTTGTTCTATATATTCTTCTATTGACTCTATATTAAGTTTTGCTCTAATTTGATAATTTCTAATTCTTTCCGATTTTGTTGCCCTTTAACTCGTTACAGATATTTTATTTCGGCCGCTCCCAATTTCTTTTATCTTTTTTTATTAGGACTCTTGTTTCACATTCGTATGTTAGAATAGGTCTTATATTGTTTTGTACACTTTTACTTTTGTCTTTACGAATATCTCTTTCTTATTTGTGACACTCTTGCTTATTGAACAATATACTCGATTTACTTTTTCTGGCGGATTGTTTAATTCTTTATCTTGGCTCTCTGTTTGGTCTATTATGATTGTGAAAGCTATCGATATGTTCTATTAATTCAGCTTCCATTCTCATTTATATTGCCTAGTTATTGTACGATAGAACCATAATTTTTTTTCTATTCATTCTCTTTGAATACTGAGTTCCATATTTTAATGTTTTCCTCTGGTTCTTTCTCACTTTTAAGTAAAATTGCCACATCATATTTATCCTTTTATTTCAATTTTTCAGATAGTTGGTCTCAGTGCTCAGCAATGTGACACCCTTTTAATTATTACGATTTTGGTATCTTCGTTTTTATGAAGAAAAAGTATTAGGCTCATTTCTCAGTTCTTTGGCATAAACTCCTCTTTCCACATTTTATTGCAAATTTTTAATAGCAGCCATGTTCCTCTTTCTTCAAGGTTTTTAACCATTTTAGTTGTAATTTTCTCGCTACCTGGCGTCTCGCTATTGTTTTACGGTTTGATAGCTTATTTTAGTTTCCCCAATGTTATTTTGTCTTTGTTTTGTTCTCTTTGATATCTTTCTTCGCCTATTTACTTGTTCTTCTCTGTTGTCAGCTCAGTCGTAAATCATTTTTAAAAGTACTGTTTCCATCTTTCAATTTCTTCTCCTTTTTAATATTTACCCTGATTTATTTTTAATTACAATACTATCCACCTATAGAACAACTTTTAGTTTTGTTTGCCATCTCTTTGCAGCTTATTGTCAAAGTTTATGTTTTAAATGTTTAACTAATTTTTTTACTTTTATTCTTTGTTCTTTGTGTAGCTTATAATTTATCACCTCTTCTTTTTAATTCCCACTTGTTTAATTTCCTCTATCATCCTTTATCATCTTCTTATAGCTTTTTGTATGTTTCTTTTTACTTTACTCTTAATATTAATTTCATTAATTTTTATTTCTTGTTCTGAAAAATAATGATTTATTTTATAGCCGCTTATAAACATGTTTCTCTTTTTAATTACATTATAAATATTCTTTTAGTTATTGCCTCTCATTTGTTCATTGCGTTTTTGGCTTCTCTATGTAGCATGCGTTCTATTCTTGCATTTGCTTATTCCTTTTTTCACTCTACTCCTTACTAATAAATGACCATTTTCTAATTTTGTTATTCCGTCCTTTTTCTTATTTGTTTCTCTTATTACTAATACCTCTAAGTACGCCTCTTTAAATTCTTTTATGAGCTCTATTTATTTCAATTAATACTACTAATATTGTGTTTCTAGTTTTTTGCCCTCTTTTTTATTTTGCTGTTTTCCCCTTTTTCTCCTATGTCTAGTTACGTCTTCTTTAGGTTTCCATCTGGTTCTGATTTTATTTTTCTATTATTATCTTTGTTGTTTCTTTTCAATCTTTTTTATTCTTTGTCTTTGCCGTAATCTTTGTTTATCCTTTTTTTCAGTGATTCCCAAAACCTTTATCTCATTATCTTGTTCATAACCTAATTCTCCGTCTTTTTATTAATTTCTAATAGTTGTTTGGAGTCGGATTTTTATTTATTTTTCTTAGTTTTTCGTTGCCATTTTGCCTTTCTTCTTTTTCTATCGTTCTAAATTGTCTTTGTATATCTCTTTTATTTCTAGATAAATCATTCTGGGTGTATATTTATTTTTCTATTTCTTTAAGTTTTTAAAATTTAGAAATTGTCTAATTTACACCAAAAATGGGTCAAAATGTGGTGCAAAATTTTAATCAAAGAATTGTTAGGTGTAATGCCGCCTGCGGTGTTCATGGCCGAACATTCTGTATCACATGTAATTGTGATTAACCAAATTTTCAGATGCAATAAAGAGGTGGCCTCATTTCATAAAAAATATGTTTTCTATTTATCTGAAATTTGCACATAAGAAAATACACACCCGTTATATTTAAAATAAAAATTAATAATTTTGTTTAAAAAATCCTTTAGCCATTGAGTGAAATCACATTAGTGTAGGGGTTATTTTGAGATCTGGGAGATATGAAGTAAAACTGTAGCCACTTAAACAAAAGTCGATTTTCATTACAATTACTTTCCGACCATCCTTGGTACTTGCACACAATTTTCTGCCCTGAACAAACGCATATGTCAAACACACGTAACAAAGCCCGAGCATGTCTAACCCGCTCGTGCCTCCTCATACACCCATCGAGCTTGTAAAGAGAATCCCGAGCTGCCTGCGAGCGGCTCACGTGCGACGGCGGCAACGTGTCAGGCGGGCCGCAGAATCGCAAGCACCCGTTAGCTCTTTTTTGTGCTGTTTTTTGTGGCGGCATTCTCGAGATAATGACGTGCATATGTCGGTTTCCAGGAAACTGCAAAGTTGGTCTATATTTTAGGCGGGAGCCCCGCGCCGAAGATGGGAGCAGGGCGCGGGTTCGAGCCCTTCTAAAGGGTTCCTATTGTTCTGCACGCGTGACCCAAATTTAGAGACAGTTGCACAAGGTTGCAGCCGCAATTTCGACTTCAAACTTGAAATTCAACTCCGTCTAGATCGCCTAGATTAAGTAGGCAGCAAACCCCTAGTGTTTCAGAGTCTTTTAATTTGTTTTGTTTTTAATTTTTCACTATTTCGGTTGTTTCAGTACGAATTAATTATTTGGATATCAATCTCGTTTATTTTATTTACAAACTACATCTATATAGATTATTAAGTAAATGAGCTGTAAGGTATTATTTTGTAAGGGAAACATTCAGTAATATTTTTCCTACCCCATTGTTATTTCATTGGTGTAGTGAGTTCATGGGCCATGTTCTAAAGTCTTCTTGTGGATAGGCTATTGGTGTAGAGTTAGTTTCTTAGGGCGTTTGCTTGTTGCATTGTCTGCTTGTTTTAAGTCTTAGTGATTTTTCGTATTTCACTTGTGACAAAGAGAATCTTTAGATCATTATGAAGTATCCGGTTACCCACGTGCTAGGGGCGTTTGTAATTCTCCTTATTGCTTTTGATTGAAATCTTTGGATGATACTGATCGATGACAGTTTCGCACATTCCCAGATTTGGAGACCATATGGGCTTCAGTATAGTTTTGAATAGCAATAATTTCTTGTTCAGTGAGAGCTTTAAGTTTCTGCAGAGAAGTCATTGTATTTGTCGAAATTTTATATCAAGTTGTATTCTTTTGGATTGAATATGCTTTATCGTTGTAAACCTTTAATTAAGATGAAGGTCGGGGTATTTTGTTTCCGTTGCATGGAGTAGATTGAGATAATTTTGTAGGTGCGCAGAGGCGTTAACGACTGCCACGTCGCTGTCCGTTTCAGGTATATAGGCTGTGTAGATGGGGAAAAAGAATGGTCCCAATACACTACCTTGGAGGACTTCGGCTTTAATAAGGTAAAAGTTAAAATGTAGATCTGAATATGTAACAGAGAAATTTCTGTTAGATAAATATGATTTTAGGAGGAGGAAATAGTTGTGGAATAGTGAGTTTCTTAGTTTAAAGAGTAAACATCTACGCTAAACATTGTCAAACGCTTGAGAGATGTCAAGGAAGGCGGCGTTGTCGGATTTCTTATCTTCAAGACTTCTAGAGATTACGTTAACGGTTCTGTGGATGTGTTGGGTTGGTAATTGAGAAGTAGTGGTCGGCATATAATGTTTTTAGTAATAGTCTTTCAAAAACCTTGGTTACGATGGACAACAGATTAATGGGCCTATAGAAGACGATTCATGTGGAGACTTTCTTGGCTTTTAAATCATTACTATTTCAGCATACAGCAGATTTTTAAGTATTTGTCTAGTGATGTACGTTTAGTAATTTAATTTCTTCCTTTACTTCGGTAGGTGAGAAGGTTTTGTATAGATAAATGCATTTACCAGACTGCGTCAATAAAATTTTCTATCCCTTGGTCAATGTGGTCTGACTGGGTTTTGAATACTTCAGTTAGATTTGAAACAAAAACGTCTACCTTTTCTTTATCACAACGGGCTCACTGGGCATTTGATTGGCGGATATAGATATCTGAGGCCTTTTTAGTTTGTTTTTTTATTGCCATCCAGAGCGTGTAGTCATTTTCAGATAAATTGAAAAAGTAGTTTTCAAAAGAATTATTTTGTACGTCCTTGAGAGCTTTTTTCAGATATCGGCTTGGGTTATTGTAGATATGTTGATCGGCAACGTTTCATAACCGTCTAGCTTGGCGTTTATCGGCTAGCACTTGCCGAATATGTAGTGGTAGATTCTTGATATGTGTTGTGGTTTGCTTGTTTTATGGAGTCGATTTCCAGGCTGCTTCTTGAAGTACTGCGCTGCTTCGTCAAGGGATTTGAGCCGAATCTTGAAGTTTACTTTTTCTAGATGGCACTGAAAGGAGATCCAGTCGGTATTTCTCGTAGTTAGTTGAGGTGGAGTTGACTTTTGAATAACCATAGTACCTATGTTGTTTATAACTGGAGTGTGGTCAAATGCGAGGTCATAGCTGGATTCTATTATACAATTATTTATTGCTATTTCAGGTATTATACAAACGTCCAAGAGGTCAGGGAGTTTTACAGGTTTACTTAGGCGGTAAGTGTTTTTGTTGTAATTATTCTAGACTTGCCATGGATGGGCCTTGATTTAGACACTGGTTGCTTGTATTTTGTCCTTTTGAAATTTGGCTAATTCGTAGTGCGAGATAGATTTGCTAATGAGTATTATATAAAAATACAACATTTTGTTACTGACAACTGTTTGAAATGAAATGAAATTAATGAGATCCAGAAACAGTGTCATAATTAAATAAGTTTATAAATGTTTCGTTAAACAGGTTTCTTTGTGGCAAGCAAATTATATTTTGTGGCTTTACACAAACAAGTTTTATTAATTATCGTGCAGGTGACACTTGACAATTCGTGCGAACCCGATGGCGAATAATTAATGAAAAAGATAAATTTCTTGCTAACTGATTCATTTAGAGAATGACTATGCAAGCTTAATAGGCAATATAGGTCACGCATGCCACTATTAATTAGTAAAATTTGATTCTAGTCACGCCGAAGTTTGCAAGTATTTGTCAACGTCTATTTGCTCGCTAAAATAACTTGTATGTGATAGTAATAACTTTTTTGTCTCTTAAAATGTAATTACCCAAAAACCTATTCATTAATCTCTTTATAATAACAGGTTTCTATAATGAATTTATCAGGCAAACTTTTATGTTTATTAATATAAAATTTATTTAGTGACTGTTCTAAAGCAGATACGTAATTAAAAATTGAAATATATATCATTGTGTTGCATAGTATCCATAAATATACGAGCGTAATTTTTTATGTCTTATTGATACCACTCTTATAACTTGTAATCAAAGAACTCTTTCCTTCTACTTCCTGAAAATTAAAAAAGTAACATCCTGCTAAGAAATGAACCAACGATCCAAAAAATGGTAATTCGATGGTGCTATAAACGGTATGAAGTAATAGTTCCCCCAATTTCTGTCGGATTCTTTGTGTCGTATGTCGTCTAGGGCTACCTATTTGCAGCAACTCTTGTCTTTAGTTAATCACGTCATCGATGTTCTTAAATATTGACAATAAAGTTTAGTGATGATAAATAATTCCACCAGAGGCAAAGCTCAACTTTAGCCTCAAAAATCGTAATCTTTTTCTGTTCTGCAGCCTGTCGTTTAGTTAACCATTGGCTTAATTTGTTTAAAGTACGAAGATGGATCTACTTTTTGTGACTGATCTCCACACATTAACCTGGTGTTCAGCTTACTCTCGTTTTAAAGCTTAAAGCACTTCTCTGCATTGTCTGCTGACTGCCTAGCTTATACAGTGTGGATGACACAAGCTTTTATGATAATTCTTTATAATATAGTTAGCTGCAAATGTTTTGACAGCTTAAAGTAAAACTTTTCGATTTATAACAAAAAACCATCAGCATCACGTCCACATTTGAAGACTGGTGTCGTCGCTAATAAAATTTTTGAATTAATTTTGGGCCGTACGATCTGATATCACATCTTAACATTTTATCAGCAGTGTTTTACCAAAATGTTAAAATTCAAATCAGGCATAAAGTCTACTTTCCCAACAACGCCTGATTAAGTGTAAACATGATCCTACCTATTCCATATTATTTTATATTATTCCTTGCATATATTCTATGTCCACTCGACAAAACACTTGGCTAGCGCGGTAAAAACGAAAAACACTATTTGTAGATACATTCAACTTTATTATCTGCAAATATATTAAGAGAATAATAACATAATTCGATGAAATAAAATAGACGACTAGAAAAACTGTGCATAAAATTGGTCTACGCTACACTACTAAAGACATAGCGAAAGAATATTACGATATATTAAAAATATTGAGATAATGGCAAGATTGCAACAACAAAAAAGACAATTTAGGAATGTTGTCTTAAACAACATTCGATTTAATAGTAGGTAAAGAGAAAATGTAGATGTAAGTCCTGCGAACGCCCTCATCTCTATTAACAACTAGATATTAATTGAGAGTTCTAAAAACTCTAATGAGTTTTTTTACAAGTTTGTATTCTATGCAGTTTTTTTGTTTTCGTTATTGGCTGACTCTCTTTTTGTCTAGCTAAAGCTTTTTATCAATCCTTCCCTCTTCTTCCCCTTTTCTGCCTTTCCGTCTCCTGTGTCCCTCGTTGCTCTTTATCGTATCTAAATAATTCCCGTCATATTTTCCCTCCTCCTTTCCACTACGTTTTCCCTCTCGTAAAAAAGAGAACTCTATAAAGGCATTAGGCAGTCCATTTAACATATCTTTAAATTCCTTATAGAATGTCACATGCTTTGTGAATCTGAATTTCAAAACAAAAGTTTAAACAACAAAAACACATAATTTGTTCTATTTATTATGCAATATATTTCGTACTAGTTTTGGGGCCCTTTTATCCTCGTACTCTTGCTGCAGCCACCACAGTATTTGACAAACAAAAATGAAAAACTTGTTTTATTTCTCATACAGTGACATAAGTTTTCATAAGTTTTGCACTAGTAGTGGCTAAAAATCGAAAAACAGTGATGCGTGACCTTGCTTTAAAATCAGTCTTAAACTCCTTAGAGAAAGACTAAAAATCTTGCTTTAGTGAGAGTGCACGTCATACAAAAAATACAATTTTGACCATATTTTAAACTTAATAAAATGGACATAATAAAATTTAAATAAACTGAGAGGTGAGACAGAAAAGTTTAATTTAAACGAAATTTTTACTCTAGCAATGAAAGATAGATTTAAACAACTTAAATTATTGGTCCTAAAGCATACATTAAGGGAAAAATATTAAAATATTTACGACTTGATAATTGTATTGTTCAGTAAAAGCAAAGAATGGCGCAGGTCATGGATTAGAAAAGTGAACCATAGATTATAATAGAAAAAAAACTTGTTAAAGCTTACAGCCCATAATTTATGAAATAACTGTAATAAAGTTTTTCAAACCAGTAGAAGTGACTCATATATCTGTCGTTTGGAGTATACGATGATGTACTAATAGTAAATACCAAATCCTATCATCCTCCTGCCTCCTGCAAAATCCTTCATCAAATCCATCAGACCTTCCGATCAGCAAACAAAACTTAAAACTATTGCGAAAGAGTACTCCAACAAATTCTTATCCATATTTTTGAAATATAAGAATACAAACTCTCAATGCCAAGACGCATCACCTCCAAACCAAAATTTTTCCCCTACCTGTGCATCTTGCTTCAAACATTCCCATCAGAGCACAGAAAAGATCCATCTTCTTCAAAGACTTATAGAAGTAAACATATTTAAGCTCAAAGTGAAGAGCTAAATTCTTTTTCTTCGGAGCAAATGCCGACTTATTCAACGAAATTTCCATTAATTGACAATTTTCTTTTTTTCTTACTTAATGTAATAGAATGCACAAACATTCTTCCAATTTCTGCTTCCCCGTTCTTTCATTCAAGGTATACTTACTAAAAGAGGGTAATTTTCTGTTGATTTTTTTTAAATCTTATACTAAATGTTCTGCCTATTATTCGCATTTATTATTTGTGCCCTCATCATTATCTATACTAACACAAAGAATATTTCAAATTACGTTTATTCGTACATTTCAACTCCCCCATAGATCATAACATATTTTCCTTCTAATACCATACACCATTTTCCTTTTTTCTATGAGTTAATAATAAAATGTCTAACTTTACTTTTTTTAATGCCACAATTATTTTAATTTGTCGGTTTTATTTCTACTTCTGTCTAGCTTATTTTTATCTTTTTGAGTGTATTTTCTCTTCTTTGGTTCTTATTTTGATATTTATCTGTCTGCCTTTTTAAAATATATTCTGTACATATACATATATCTTTCCTGACTATTTCTTAATATGATTTATTCTAAAACATTTTTTGTTTACATATTATTTTTGTGTATTATATAGCTCTTATACGCATGTTTTTTACTACATCGTGAGCGCTTTTAACATCTATATCAATCTTTAATTTTTTCTTTGACAGTTTTATAACCTTTTGCTTTAGTCTTTCTCTCAGTTATCTCTCTTTCAATATGAAAGATATCATTGATATAAAATTATTACTGTTGATGTATTTAATTCCATTTATGAAATTCTGGAAAATACTTTTTAATACTCTGTTCGCTTTGCTATCTTGCCTATAACTTTGTTATAGTTTGTTCTTGTATTTTATATAAAGAACAAAAGAAGAAAGTATAAACCAATTTTTTCAAAAAGCTTAAGAATTTCTTATAAATTATTCGTAGTTAATCCCTAAGTTTTTACGTATGGTATGCGATTTAATTTTTTGTTATGACAAATGTTGTGTGTTTCCTGCTGCTAGTTAATGTAATTCCAAATTGTTTAATCTGTTGGTGCAAGTTCTTTTAGATTTTATTGTCTTCTCATATTTTTGGAGTTATAGGTTGCTACAAATAATTTTTCTTTTTTTGTTTTATGTTGTAAATTGGTGATGTTATTATTTTTAAGTGGTGAAGGCAATGTTTGCCTTTCCAATAATTTTTAAAGCAAACCTTTGGAAGTTACAAGGTCTAATACATCTAGTAGCTTTAAAGCTCACCGTGAAAATGAATCAGACACATTGACTGCTGTTAAGTAATACCCACCAATTATTGTAGAGAAGAGATTCCGAAATGATGGGTAGACGTCAGATTGTTCTCATTTATAATGTTAACTAATTGTTTTAGTTAAATTTTCTCCAGTACTTTAAATAGAATTGCAGGGCTTACGGAAACGACATGGTGTGACCTCTCTTGGATTTTTGACTAATTTAGGTATCATGATTTGGACTTGTTTACTGACATGGGTAGCACTGAATTCTTAAAATTGCATTAAATGTTTGTTTTTAGACCTTTAGTTCTTAAAGTGCTTTACCTGTAATGAGGTTGTAACTCAGAGCCACTTCAGCATTTATTTCATGTCATATTGCTGTTTCTAAATCGTTTTTGATCGATTTTTTTATTGAGAAGCTTATCTGAAATGGGTTTTACTTTTTTATACTTCTTTCGCAATCGTTTATTGGTGTGGAAATAATAAGAAGATTGTGGCGAGATGTTCAATGAAAGATTTAACTTTTTGGTCTTCCGTTCTTGCTCAAGAATTTTGGGTTGTTCGTGCTTGAGGTATTTGTTATATTGGCTGTTTTAATTTTTGGCTTGCCTTTCTATATGAAATAGTGTGTTTCTCTAGTTGGCGTTAGTCCTCTTAGATATTCTTAGACAAACTCGTCTTTCACTTTGTGTGGTAGCTTATTGAGATCTTTAGCTAGTTTGTTCTATCGTTGTTTATCAGGCAAAGCCCTTGCAATTTACCTTAAATTAAAATATTTTTTTGATGAACTAACTAGTACATGTTTATTAATTTATTATAAACAGTAAATAGAATATGCTGGAAAAGCAAAACAATATTGTGCCACAAACATTTGCTTTGCATATGCAATATTGTATAGTTACCAAGAAAAGCTTGCGTTAGTCTGCAGTATAATAATTAAAATATTTTAAAAATGAATATGAATGAACCTGCAATCGGTTAATCGCTCTTTGAGAACGCGCAGCGCTTTAAATTTAAAAAGACAGTAATTGAATCTTAGCAACGTTCAGACTAAATTTACTGCTCGAGTCATTTAATTTGCCTTTGGTAGAGGTAATTAGTTTTTAGATGAAACTTATTTCAGAACAAAATTAGCTATTTAAATTGTTCGCCAGGTTATTAAAAAAAATAAAAATACGCTATCTATACAACAACCAAAAAAGACGAAGGAAACCACCGAGAACAAAGAATTGATTATGTTGTGTGTAAAATTACGACTACTTTGTTGGTCACACTTCACGCTTGCATAGGCGCTCTGTCGTATTCTGGAATCCTCGCAGCTTGTGAAATGATCGTCAAATTTTTCAAATTCCTCTCACTAATCCGAACGGTCCAAATCACACTTTTTTCTATATTATCAGCTTTTTTAATTAAACTTCGGCGATGCTGAATGCTTCCTGATGAATAAGATAGCAATGGCGATTACCACTCTTTAAAGTACCTTCGATATTCTTTAAGACTTTTTTCAAAAGAGATTTTCTAATCTCAAGCACTCCTATTGTGTCTAATAAACTCTACCACGATGATTTCGTCCCCTTACGGCCTGTCTTATTATTGTTTACAGTTCTGGATTGATTTTCTGCCTGAAACGTGGTTTTTGCCATCCAAAATTATTCTTTTCTAATTATAAGCAACGAAAAACAATTACTATATTTTCAAAGACAATTTCCAAAGCAAAACATCTGGGTTCTGTTTTAATTCCTGCGATTTCTCTATTAATTCAACTTATATAATATCCTTGTGTGTTTATTTTTAAATCATGTAGTTCTCCTATCATACTTCTAGACTGCTCTTTTGTGTTTTGGTTTCATTTTGTTTAAAATTCAGAAGCGTTTGTTTATGAATTGGGGATCATAGGAAACGTCAAAATTTTGTTTATTACGCCAAATAATAAAGGAGTCAACATGCAATATTACATTGCAGACACAGCGCTGCTTCCTTGCATTCTTCTGCAAACTTCACGTTTCTCTTATTTTCAAATGGCTGTGCGTTCGATCATTTATCTGATGCCGGAAGTCCTGATCTCTAGTAGAACACCTAATGTTAATGGTTTTGGATACGATGGACGTCCAGCCTGTTTTAGGTTTAAAAAGGGCGATTCAGCAAAATATGCCTCTGCCACCATCCTCCTATATTGAAGAGATAATTTTTTTGTGAGAGCATGTGTATAGACCAACGCCACATCCAATACATTTGTTATCAGTGGAAAGTACCATTTGTTGTTGACACCACCCATTTACTTATTGTACTCTGCCACTAGTTTTGGTTAAGGGACCTGTAGCTATTTTTTTCACATTTGCTCCATTTATTTGTTTTTACTGGTTTTATGATTTGTTAGCAGTTTGAGACAACTCTTATCCTTCCATGTAACTTCCAAAATCTCATTTTTGCTGTCGAATCCATAATCATAAATACCTCTATCTTTCTTCTTCTTCTTTATTTTTTATGGGAGAGTTGTTTATCTTGTTTATTCTGGCAGTGCTTGTTGCACTCACTTCTATTTTCTTAAGCATTTTGATTAGGTTTAAACTTGTAAAGAAGTTGTCAAAGTAGACTATACATTTGAGGAGTATGTATAAAGAAAATCATCTTCAGAACTATTAAAAAATCAAGACTTACAACTAGAACATCATTTACATCCTTACTCTTTCCTCATAGACAGATATTTGATAACAGTAACCACTTTATGAACAAAATGAGACCCACTGCTTGAACTCTAATCTCACAGGTTTTTCCCAGAAGAACTATTAGAAATAATTTTTATAGGCGTAGTCTATCAGCAAATTAATTTTGAAAATGTTGTTTCTTTCTTCCACGTAGATGCTGCTAAGTATTGCATTGTTATTGAAATGTAAATGGCTCTTGGTCTCTAGTTATCTGTTGCGACTTATGCATTTTCTTATGTAAGTTATATTAAAGTCTTCATCTTTATAACAATATAATTGTTTCCGAGGACGTGCATGACATCCACTAAAAAGCAATATTCCTATAAACTTTTTAAAGCATTCAATCGAGAGCTCAAAATTGTGACTGGTCTGCTAAGTAGCACATCTTAACTATCATGTTCATCAAATAATTTCTTGGAAACTCTAACTGCTGCCTTGCCCTTTGAATACGTTAGGTAATCTTCTTTCTTTCGTTCAATTTCTTGTGTGCTTCTTTCTTTACCCACTTAGAAGAAATAGCAGCCTTTACTTTATCTCTGTAGATGTTTCTCAACCCTTCACTCTACGGTTATTATACAGCTTCAAACTACCCGGTACATCAGCTAGAAGCGTACCATCCAATTTTTGTTTATCAGTATCTTCGCAGTCTGGTCGACGAGATCAATCGTTTCATTCACATTACCTTCACTATCGAAAACTATGAAATTAGGATATTTAAAATATATATAATAAGGTATTAATGTAATTTAAAAAAAAATAAAGGAAAAAATATAGACAGTCAGTTAATGAGTTAATATTACGACCAAATTGATTTTATTATAAATATGTGAATTATATTTTATTACGAGTGAAGTTGAAACATGCTTCATAAATATTTAGAAACAGGCGCTTGAAAGAATTGAAAGATTAAGGCTTTCGTATTGTTTGCTCTTCCTACTTAGACTACTATCATTATTACCCCTTATTTGAAGTAAACGCAGGTACTCAATTACCTTTAGTGACTGAATAGGCCACCCGTCAGACATCTGAGCTTGGGTCCGTCCGTACCAGAGCACACACACTGGCGCTACACTTAAGAGATATTTTAGAAAATATAAGACTGTACATTCAGATGGTTAGGACACATCTTAGGTAAATAAAAAAAAAACTTATGAGAACTGCTAAAAAACAATTCACAGAGCCAAAATTAAGACAGACGCCAGTGTGAAAGATGTAAATCGTCAAAATTGTCGCATCTGAAGTAACAAAAATCCAAACGCTATTTATAAAATACCAATATATTCACAAAAATGCGTTATTTGGTATGCAGTTTGGTGTATACTTCGTGGTCCGGTAGAGAGGTGTTACATTTTTGAGACAGGTATAATATTGATGGCAGTGAAACTAGCGCACGCGCAATGGTTGATATACGCTCTTTGTTAGTTAGCAATATTAAAATGGTTTAACAATTTTAGAGCGAGAGGAACTGTGAAATCTAGAACAGCCCGGAGAGGTGATCCGACCGCTAAAACCCAAAAGACATAAAAATGAGTTCGACAGGTTGTGGAGACCAACCATCGCCCTTCAGCGACACGCTCACATTTACGCATGTCAAAAAGATCAGTTCGTCGAATTCTACACTTTAACTTCCATTTTCATTCTTACAAAATCATAGTTTTTTAAGAGCTGGATGAAAATGACTAGATGCTGCGTTTTACGTTTGAGAAATCATGCTGGAAACCTTATAATGTTGCGAGAATTTTTGATGCCTGAACTAAGAATACATTGGATTGTCCTCGATAGGGTTTATACCTCAAGAGAATCTATTGCTTTCTAGGGGAAAATCCTATTTCTTTGGGCAGAGAGCTCAGGTTTACATCAAAAAGCCACGGACTCTTAAAGCTTTTTCGGAAGCCATAGCTCGAGAAATTCGAGCAATTTTGCAGACCTGAATTGCATTATTTTTGTTTATGGTTTAGGTTTCTTAAATGGAATCATATATGCCGCCTTTAGAAAAAGCAAAAATTGAAATTTGTTCAAAAACCTTTGTTAGTGTTTTGAAAAACATAACACTTCCTGGCCAGATCCTATTTTTGAAGGACGAAGCTGGCAACGCTGTTATTGTGACGCTATCGGCAATTGCTAAACGACTTTTTTTTCAATTAAACCAACAATTTGAACTTGAATTACATGTAGTTTTAACAAGATGAAGTCACGTACCACGCGGCACTTGAAACATTTACTTTAATCTGAACCAAAATATCTGGCCGTATTATTTCTCATAAGGGTGACATCGATGAGCCACAGCGGTTTTCCAAGCTAACTCTATTAGAGTTCTTCCTCTATGACTATTTGAACGAAAGGGTTTATGTCAACAAACTTGCTACGATTCCAAGAGAACATCAAAAGTATAACTGGCCATATATCAGAGAAAACATCATATTTCATACGTAACTGCTTAGTCTATACTTTACACTAATAGCAATAAAATTTGCATTTTTCCAATATTTTGTATGTTATTCTGGAAGAACTTGTTGAATTCCAATTAGGATTACCCAAACTCATATAACTTAGAGTTTGGAAGAAATACAAAAAAATCTAATATGACGAAATTTCCTCAAAAGGTAACAAGCTTTGGAATTAGCTTAGATTATACACCAAAGGCTTCTTATCTCTTATTTGAAGATTATTCATACACCCCTTAACCTGACAGTACTTACATTTTTCAATTAAATTTCATTATTAGCCAACTTCGAAAAGTGAAGGAGCATTTATCAGAAGCTTCTTATTTTTTTTTTTTTAATTAAAAGCAATAAAGTATTTAATAATCTTGTGTATAAAAAATGTTATTCAAAAAATTATACATACGTACGTCACTTTTACATCTTTTCGTATTGATGAATTAAAAAGGTCGCTTTATTAGCAAATCTTTTTGTTTTCAACGAACAAAGGTAGCTGAGTTAATAATGTGTTGTTCGGCGCACAATATCACCCAAAGCTTAAGTTCTTGCTGTAGTCAAAAGCTAACTAAAGTTGTTTCCAACAGTTTATCCGGGATTGCGCCGCTTAGCTAGAATTTATAGAACTAGACCAGGGCACAGCAAAGCGACGGAAAAGGAATGTGGGAGCTAAGTGCACGTTCTCCTACTACTACACCCACTATTACTACTGTTACTACTACTACTACTACACACGCTCACGAGCGCAGACTTCCTACGGCCCAGGCGAGCATATTTTATTTGGCTGCCAATACAAATCGACACGCGCGAACCGCTCTCGTTCATCAGGTTGTTGGTATGGATTTGCAGCTTACATTCGTTTACCCTCTCGCTCGTTTCCCCGCTCTGTTCTTCCACATCGATAGCGGCGTCGCCCAGTGGAAAGAGTTAGCTAATGCGGAGCCGAACCGGGTGTATGAGAGATTTCGGCCCTTAAACGTGTCTCTATGTTTATTTTATATCGTAACAGATACCTTTTCCAGAAAATGAAAGACAAAAAACATTAAAGTTCATACTTTTTAGAATATAAAAACTTTATTTTTGTTCCGCACTTACACGCGTAATGATGTAATTGTTGATTTTTTTTAAAGTACTAATACACTTGAGAGCACAACAATCGACTCACTAGCTGTACGCACGCCTTCGTCTCCTGTTTCAGTCTTAGGAAAATGAAAATACAAACATTAATGTGCAGGGAGTCTCTTTATTATTGAGTTTTAAAAAACTGTTGCTATTGCGATAATCGGATGACGCATTCAAAAAAATATGTACCACGAAGGAGGTTTTACGAATCTTGCTAATTAGAATTCACGTGCGCGATTGTGATTGGCCTGTAGTACGCAGTCACTTAACTGAAGTTGACTAAGTGCTCGAGTGATTCGCAAGAAAATGGATACCACAACCGCCAACGCAGCCGACGCAGTTGCATTGTTGAGAAAGGGCTGCAGTCAGAGGGCCGTGGCAGATCGACTAAATCTGAGTCAATGAACTATGTCGAGATTGTGGCGTCGGTACTGGGGAACAGATAGCTACATCCGCCGGCAAGGAGGCGGTCGTAGGCGTGTGACAACGGAGACGATCAATCTTCGTCTCAATATCCCTCAGAAATCGACATATGATTGGCGTTTACCTCAAGAAAGAGCTGAGTGCGGAGAGAGATGTAGCCTTCAGCGCATAGACGGGAGAAGATTGAAGTCAGCCAACCTGACCCCCAAAAAAGTCTGACAACAGTCCAAAAGCAAAGGCGACTGAAATTTGCTTGGGAACAATTCGATTGGGACCTCGGCCATTGGAATCAGATATTATTAACTGGTGAGTGCAGGATGTGCCTACATGGCAATGACAGGAGACGTCGGGTCTATAGAAGGCCAGGGGAACGATTTGCTCGTTGCTTTATTTAAGAAACCATATATCCTCAAGATACCGCAACGAGGTATTAGAACTTCTTATACTAAAAATTCTAATGGTGTAAACTAGAAAAAGAGAACCAAGGTCTTTTAATTAATCACTATTTTAAGAATTCTATTGCCGAGTTCCTTATTTAAAGTTGACCTTTGTAGTTAAAGTATTTAATTATTCCAAAATATCAGAAATACAAAGTTGTTTTAAATTAATTGTATATATGGTAGGAATAAATAAACTTTATAACAAATTTTATGGGCATGATATGAGATGAAGATATGGGGGAAGTAGTGATATCACGTTTAAAATAAGCATAAACATTGTCATCAAGTTAGCAAATTTGAAAGAAAATGTAATGTTGGTCTGCATAAAAAAGTCGAATACTTGGTCACGATGACGCTAATATGGAGACAGAGTGTCAAACCAAATGGGAGGATTATCATCTTCAGAGAACTGCGACATCAAATATCCTAGTACAATACTGGTAGACCAATACAAGGTACCTCTGTTCGGCGTCAATTATTCTTAATGAGACTAACAGCACGACGTTCTTTCTTGCAACTACAGTGTTACAATGGACAACGGAAAAACGATTGTAAACACATGAGTATCTTAAATTATCTTTTCTAGTAATCCAGATTTTGTTTAAACGGCACAATGTCTGATAATAAACTAGCTAGCGCACAGCTTTTTTAATGTAAACATCTAAAACAAGGAATAGAGACAGAAAGGAAGATTCGAAGTGTTGAGTGACAGTTTAGGGACGTACAAGAACGATTTTTTATTCTAGTTTTTGACCCAACAAATGCTTCTAAAAAATCTACAAGTGACTAATTATTTTCCTTCAACGCAATATTGTCTAAGAAGATGGTTCTCTTCCAAATGTGTTTACTGCTGAAACTATTTACAGTCAAAGAAATCCTAGAAGTAATACGCAATAGAACCAACGCCAAAAAAGCTACAAGATATAATAACCGGAGAACTTATGAAACAATTATCCGAGAAAGTTAGTCGCACTGTTACACTAATCTATAATTCTATAGTAAGACTAGGGCACTACTCAAACCGAATGGTTTCCAAGGGCAAACCCCCAGGAGTTGTAACGTCATATATAGACCTATTAGCCTTCTTCCTATATTGTCAAAAATTTATATTAGAAGCGCAAGAGGTGATTCCAAATCATAAGTTTTGCTTTCGTAATCAACATGAAACAATTGAACAGATAGATCGCCTGCTCCGCTGCGTTCTTAGACTCCTCCCTTAATAAGGCGTCCATATTTACAAAGAAAAAGAATATTGAACTTCTAGCAAGTTTAGCACAATCTCACAAAATTTCACTAACTTTAATCGGATTGTTTCACTCTATCTAAGAACTTAAGCAAAGTGACTGTGTAAATCTTAAAAGTCATTAATCAGGTAAGCCAGCTACTGGAAAAATAATAATGTAGTCGAAAGTAATACTTCAGCATCAACCTTCTTTTGTAGAAACTCGTCTTTCGATAATACCATTTGGCACATCGCTGGCACTTGTAGCTTTAAGTTCTAATTTAATATTTTACATGAAAAAGTTGTACTCAATCTGACTTTTGTGATCTCACCTTAAATTTCTTGATCTCCAAAGAGAATAATAACTTAATAGTTGTGTTTTAAGGGAACCAAACCTGATAATGCTCTGTTATTCTGCTTTCTTAACGACAATACATACAATTTAAGTGGCACTTTACACTATAAAAAGTAGACGAGGCCAATTAATTTACTTTGAATGGTATGAAATGCTTTAATTAATTTTATGAAGATTTGTGGCTTCTATCGGAATACTTTTAAAGGTTGACTTACAATTATAGAGAGGCTGATTAGCTGTATATCTATTATATTTTCTCTACCTATGATGCTAACACTTTCTTCGTGTTTAAACTTTTTTTGAATTCTTAGCAGATTCAAAACTGCCTCATATTTTTGTTAAAAGAATTTTAGAATGTACAGCCCCTTAGGTTTAATTAACTCAACATGACTTTGCCTAAATTCATATAGTGGAGATAGATAAAAATTGATTTAAAAAAATTTAGTTAGCATCTTGAAATCAAAATTGCAACAAAAGCATAATCAGCATTAAACTCATTAACTGAAAATGATAGAATAATAAGTAAATTTAATTCAATAGAATGTATTTTTAGAAAATCAAATTTACTTGTTCTTTTACTTTATCTTGTATTTTTCCTATTTTACCAAAATATCAATTACATTTCGATTAGAACAACAATTGAAGAAAACTAAGACAAGCTACTTTGTATTTAAAAAATATCTTAATATAATCAACGTTTTTAACGTACTATTGTTAAGTAAAGTATTTTCATCTTGAAATCTCCGAAAGCGTTATCCAGTTCAGAATTATCTTTCGGTAACCAGTTAAAAACGTCCAATGCAGTCAGAAGACAATCAAGAGGGGAGCCTTGGAGAAAAATGCTGCCTTACTAAGGGTCCATTGGGGTCGGCGCGCTATGCGGTTTCGTCGTAAATATTCCAGGAACTAAGAGATTGCCGGTTTGTCTAACATCAACCCCCGATAACCTTCTTCTGGATTAATAGTGACATTGATCAAACTTCCGTCATTTTCTACCCGTTATGCCACTTATTCGCGTGTTTTTTATGATACAACACAAACTAGCCAGGCTTAAGAGATGCGTGCGACTTTCTGATGTAAGCCTTCAAGTTCAAACTCCTCTTTATTAATTACTTACCATACAATGAGTATTATTGGATGTTGCATTAAAAGTTATAACAATTTTATCACACAAATGTATTAGAGATAGGCATCAAAATATTGGCACACAAATATTATTTTCTCATTTGATAACTTTTTTGTTTGTAAATTAAATTCTAGATTTCACTTTTTGCTGTATCACTTTATATATCTTTGCATCTATAAAAAGTAACAATCTATATAATAAATGTGGTGAATAATAAAAATTAAATTGTAGTAATAACTGGAATTTACTTTTTTACTACTTCAAAATAAAGTTTTTGAATATATCATTCATTTAAACCCAATGAAAAAAATTAAGCCTTTTCCTTCTCACAAAATAACGTAACTCATGCATTTTACAAGCAACTATTCTTTTAACGACGTAATATTTTAATTTAGTATATATGTCTCAAATAGCAAAAGGCTATTAGTATAAAAGAACAAACTGTACAGGGGAAAGAGAGTTAACAAAGAGATCTTGGAAAGGGCGTTAAAAACGAAAATATACAACCACGCCTAGCTAATTCGAAGACAATGAGTGGATGTATATATACTGTTGTGCAACCACCAAATGAAATAAAATTATCTTTGACACCCCCTACATGAGCATTGTAGGTTAGTAATGGCAATCATTTTCTCACCCTTTGCTGACAAAAATTATTAAAAGCTGATTAGATCTAATAATCTGTCACTTATTCAATTTTTTATCTATCTAAAGAAAAACATGCGTAAAGGGTGTAGGGGTCCCATTTACTTATTTTAACAATGTAGTATATAATAGAACTTAGTTCTTTGCCAATATAGAAAATCCTGCATTAAACTAGAAAATTGCCTTGGTTTTCCTACTCTGAGTTTACGAAAAATTAAAACTTTCGATTTAGTCAACAACGCAGAACTGTTCCAAAAGAAGTATGAATAGATACTTCATAGACGGTTACTGTTTTCACCCTACGTGTGAAGAGTTCGAGTCCAAAGGTTCGACAGAGATGTTTTACTTGAAAATCCATAACTCCAATGTAGAAAAATTAAATCCCCATTACTTAGAAAAGTATATGATTTTAATAGATGAATAGATATAAACATTGAATGAACTGTATGAAATACAATAAAAAAATTGGATCATCTCTTTCCAAGAAATAAAAATATAGCAGATATGTAACCAGATACTGAGGATACTTTTTATTTGTAAAATAGATCCATCTTTCAACAATTGTCAAAATCTTTGGATATGTTTAAAAATGTAACGAAATAATAGCTATGCTGCTCAAGGTCGCTATGGATTTGATATATTAATCCATGAATTTGTTCCGAATTATTGGATTTGTTTTAATAATAATTTTTTGAAAAGTTCGGAAATAGTTAGTAGGAAATTAACGGGTCTGTACAATGTTGGAAAAGTAAGCCCTCTGCACACGGGTCGACTGATTTGCAACCTGAGTTTCAAACCAGTTGTGCATGCAACTGTTTGGTAACTTTGCCCATGTACGGAAGTGGGGATCCACATAACGTTCGACAGAAACGAGAGCGATTAGTAGTCAGTATCAAACAGTTTCATGGTTGCACGTCAAATTTTTGCGTTTCGCTTTTATTCGTTCTAAATTTTTTGTCGAAATAACTGGCCAAGAAATGAACATAACATTTGTTGGAGAGGTGGAAATACATGAAGTACTTCACAATTATAAACTTTCTGGGTTCTCGAGGAAAGACATTACGGAGAAATTATTATTATTTATTTATTTTACAACACGCATTGGCAATATTTGTCGCAGGTAATATTAATTAAGAACATTGTTCCTTATTTCTGGTACTGTATATTTCCACTGCCAGGCTGGAGATGCACGCGGAGTTTGCCAAAGAATTCCTCATAGTAGCCGTCGAAGAACCGTCATGTATTACAAGTTGTCTTGGCAAGTTGGTAGATATTTTCACCGTTTTATATTTTTTCTTTCGTACCTAGAGGCTTATAGTCAATCCGCTCTTGTTTATGTACGTAGTTATGGAGGATGCAAGCAGCTTTTACTGTGTCTGCATTGCAATATCGTATAAACCAATTCAAAGCTACGAACTTTTCTGCTGCCATTCCAAACGCGCATTCAATACTTTTCCTTCCACGGCTCAATCTGTAATTAAGTATTCTTTTCAGAATGCCGAGTTTTTTTTTGATTTAGGTCTTATTAAGTTGCGTGATAATAGGAACGTTTTATCTCCCACGAAGTAGTAAGGAAATATTTCCATCACTGGTTACTCCAACATAATTTGGCTCAATTATGGTGAGAATTCCAGCTGCATTACGGCACGCCAGTAGGACAGTAGAATGGAAGAGCTTGCAATGGTAATTTTCAGAAGCAATATTTGAAAATTTTTCTATTTGGATATACTTCCAGCCAAGGCAGTGCAGTTGGAAAGGTTCCATGACATCTCCAATCAACCATTATTTTCTATTTATCTATAAGTACAGGCATATAAATTTGATTTAATATGTCCCAAATTAATTTAGTAGTCTCTTTGACCAGGACTCCGGCTGTAGTCTCTCCTATCTCAAAATATAAAGAAAATGCCACAAATTAAACACAATAAATAAAATAAAAATAAAGTAAATAATTTGTAAGTTGTAATACTTATTACTTTTGATTTCATCTGTTGAGTACAGAAGGAATTGGCGTCATCTTCGCACAGTTTTTATGCTTTACCAAGTGAATCTGGAGCAAAGGAAAAGGCATTCATAAAAACATTGTCTCCCTCATCTGGAAATTTGACGCAAGTACCTCAGCACGACACGACTAACAAAATTTTATAAAATACGGAAGCGTGATGATTATGCCTCTCTGGAGGATTCATCAGATATAATGCAGTCCTCACAAGTACAACCATCCTCCAGCCCTTCAGCATCTTCAGAGAGAACAGCAGTTTCTCAATACAACACGTTAATACTATCTCAACACAGCACTCACCCTCAGGTACAGTCTTCGTCCACTCGAGTTGAGAAGCCTGACGCTGAGGAATGTCAGCAACGGACGCAATCAATGTGTGGCTAAATATTTAAAACCTAAAAAAGCAAGATTAGAAACAACTGTGAACGAAGCAAATATTAACTATCACAACATTGCCGGGAAAGAGGCTTTTAAAATGTTTTTACTGAGCTTGATGGCTGAATTAGAAGAATTACCTGATGCTCAAATTAAATTAGTCAAATGCAAAATTTTCTCTGTTATTGATGAGATAAAGTTTTTAATTTTGTATTTGGATCAAAACAATTAATAATAAATAAAGCCCACCTCAAAATTATTAATATTTCTTCTTCTGCAATCACATTTCTCCCCACATTTGTGTTTATCTTCTTTATGGAAAGAACAACCATGCTCACTAATTCCAGATAAGAATCTTTGAACATCCTGTAGAATACTGTACGCTTGCTGTCGGTTTGATTCAATTGTTCTGCTACTACGAACAGCCTAGAATTTATATTTCTCTATATATAGAGATGGTACCAATGTTTTTTTTTTTGTACTGCTTTTTGTAGTGTGGAATATTCATAATAGGCAATTATGTCATCTGAACTACTACTTGACATATTGCCAAAACTAGCTTTGTGACTACAAACAATGTGTATAGAAAACACCAACTGATCCATAATCAGTCACGCTGGAGTGTGAACAAACGTTCCATTCTGATAACTCACTGGTTGTACGTGTGACTATTGTGGAACCGGTTTGAAACTCGGGTTGAAAATTAGTCAACCCGTGTCTCTTCTGGCTTCTGCACCATTGTTTCTTGAGCCACTTTTCAAGTACCTGGGAAGTATATGATTGCAAAAATCATTGTAATATTTTTGTGAAAGCCCGAGTTGCAGTTTTGAATAGCTGTTAGAGAGTTTTCCTAATGATAAAGACAAAGCCTAAGGCCTTCCTAGAATCAATTCCTTTACTGGTTACTTCCTGGATTTCTGAGAGCTTGAATAAGTTAAACTGTAGACTCATTGGGTATAGGGATTTCAGAAAGTCTATAGTTTTAGCATCTACCTAGGGATACTGGCTACAAAATATATAAATACGTCAGCTAAGTGATCAACGATGTTTACTATTTTCTCTTTGCTACTGCGAGCCCATTGACCACTTTGTTTGGTAATAGGTAATATGTCTGTTAGAGGTCTTTTAATTTTTTCAATCGATCTCTATAGCAAATGGACAACGGCTGTAAAATTACATAATGTTGCATGTCTTGGTTTTTATATTGTAATAAAAGTTTCATCAAGTTCTCAAGTTAAATAGTTTTCAAAATGTAATTAAAACAAATTTACAACATCCATGACAAACTATGATAAAATTAATACAGAATCTTTTCTTCAAATTTACAAACAGCCATAAATCGATTAAAACTTTTTATTGCCCCTCGCAGTCGAGACGTGGCATGTTAATAACCAATAATTTATATGCTTAACAATAATCTGATTATGTGCAATATTTAAATAAATATTTGAGTCTTAACCTTTCCATACAGACAAATCTCTCAGACTCCTATTTATAAGTTACAAAAGAATTACTTAATGAACAGTAAAGTACTTGGAAAAAATAAGGAAAAATTGGATTTGCTTTCAAGATTTTGTTTTACTAATGTCAAAAATTGCTGTTGAATCTACTTTTGATTGTTTATTTTATTTTTGAATCATTTAAAAAGTTTTTTTATTATTAAAGAATAAACACAGCAAAATTAGAGCATCTAAAATAAAATATAACGTTGTAAGTACAGCAGTCCGCAATCCCAACCTGAATACTCATCAACTTGCTCGAAAAACAAACTTTTCCGCTTCTACTGTCGCTTTGTGTGCTAAAATAGTTCAAGAAATTACTTACGGTAAAAACAAAATCAGGAAGTGAAGGTGAAAATGAAATGAGAGATCAGAAGAAGTAACAGAGAATGTTGCAACTTAAAGACAATCCGAAAATGTATTTGCAAGAGGTGGCCAAGGAAATTAAAATGTCGTAGTATGTTTGCAAAAAATAAAAGCCGATCTAAAAGTTTTAGGGATCAAACAGTCCCTGATTGAGCATGTAAAACAAAATCAACCAGCACAGTCCCGTTCCCGTTCCAGTAAGTTGCACGAAATTTGTTTACACGATATCAGTGCATGGTAACGGATGATGGGACATTGCTTCGCAAACTTCAATTATGTTTTTGGCCAAGATTACTGCTTGCACTGGTCGCAGCCGTAAAAATGCTCCAGAGGACTATAAAAGAAAGCGGAAAGCAAAATTCGCGAAGAAATTTCTTGTTTGGCAAGCCATATGTAGTTGCGGTTTGAAGAGCAAAGCTTTCACCACCACTGGGCCTATCAACTCAGACATCTATCAAAAAGAGTGTACATAAAAACTTTTTTTGGCATTCTTGCATCAGCACAATATTAAACCACAGATCTCGCGACGTGCAACTAGTCTAAAGATGGAATGGTACGCTACCAATGTTGTGTATTATGTAGCAAAACAAATAAAATGAAAACAGGCACACAATAGCCCAAATCATCAAAGAGTTCCGATCAAAGTGGCTCTGGGCATCACGTAAATCTTGATTCTTGAAAAAATTGATAGCACCAATACGTCGTAAAGTTCGAGCAGTAAGACACCACAATATTCTTGCATAAAGAACTATTTTATAGTTTAAGTGATCTTCCTTTATTAACTGATATTAAATAAATGCGAATTGCAGACAACAGAACGACAGTTTTGAGGTTTTATCAGTTTTTTTGATATTATGGCAAAAAAAACCTATAGGATACCATCACAGGTGTGATTGTCTTATATTGGTCAACGCTCAAAAACGCGGAAGCACGAAAATTCGCCACTTTTCTTTATTGCTGTTGTCATTCACTAAGTGTTTTAATGAGCGTAATATGCACTACTCAAACCATTCACAAAACTAATGTATATAAACAACAAAACTCATTTTAAGTAATGGGAATGGTTAAAATAAAAAATTTTGCTGCGTAGACCTTGTCTTTTGCGTTTTATTTGATCACAACGGATAAAGTTACTTTAGTGCTTCCCCTAGCTCCATACATCAAGCTACTCGATCCATCAGACAAAACCTTTAGTATTACGGTTAATGACCAATCTTTATCTGCCCTTCCATCTCCCTTGTTTTTTGATTCCACGAGTCTATCACATATTTGTTTCGGTGCTCAACATTAGCACGCAAAAAATGTTCCCAAAATTTGGAAATCAAAACGGTGGAAGCTTCTCACCATACAGATTTATACGTTTGTGGTGTAAGATCAACTAGAATTAAATAACCCCTTTTATTATCAACCCTACTGGAGCCTTTTGACTTTCAGAGTATTAGCGGATTCCTAATTGGCACGGCGCTGCATCCCGCTCTCAGGATAAAGCGAAAGCTTTTAAGAGCAGCGCGCGTGTAGCTGCACACAGCCATCTCCGAATCTTCTCGGTTCTTCAATAATTCATAACTTATTCCCTATGCAATTTGCAAACGAGCCGTTGTTTTTATGTTCGATAAAAGAAGTAAGGGGCAGTTTGATTAAAATTCCTGGCAGGCCGTAGGGCACAAACTTAAAAGCTCCGACAGACATAAAAGAAAGATAGACCAACGCCGTGGCAGGCGAGCCGGTCGCCGGAATAGTTCTAGCTCTGCGGAACAACTTTGGCCCCGGGAATCGACAAAGGGACGGCGATGTGTCCCTTGGACGGCGCCAGGACGAGCCGCATCGGCAGGCGCAGATGCGTTTAATTAAGCGATCACGCGCGCCGCGGACTCTACCCGTTTTGAAGTCTGTGGGTCGCGAGGGTAAGCACTCAGGGTAGACAATCGCCCCACACGAGCCAAGTTCACCCCACGGAAGAGTTATATCGATCTTATGTCTTACCCAGAGCACTGATAGGGTTACCCCACGTTTTTTCTTCCCTATGTTGTATTCAAATATAAAAAGAGTTCTGGCTGTTTTTTATGCCGCTGCAGCTTGAGTCACCGCCGAGCTTTCCAAATTAAATTAATGCCACCGCGGCTCCCGGAGCTTCGCGCGCCCGCTTCGGGGGGAATTTTATCCTTGCGTGAAAAAACACTCGAAATTAATGTTCGGGCGATTTTGCTCGGGGCTTCATCGCTCGCCGTCAAATTTGTCTATAATGTATTGTATCAGAGGTATATCGCGCGAAAATGCAAATTTGCTACTCGGCCTAAGAATTCAGAACTTAGAAGTTATTGATATTTAATCTGAACGTTGATTCCATTCAATTCATTAAGTAAAACATTCAAACATTGATATTTGAAATTTTACTGAAAAAGTGCATTTATCATGACAATGCAACAGAAAATACAATTAATAATCATCTATTGTCAAAAAAAACAACAAAACTTTTATAAGCACTAGCATCAGATCGAATAAGAGTTAAACCATTCTAATCGGATTTTCGTAATAACAAAAAAAATCTTGCATTAAAATATTGAATTAGTTTATAACAATATGATCATGTACGAGCTTGTACAACTCCAAATTTATAAACATTGTTGTGATTAATATTTTGTTATTTCAAATTTTATGGGAAGAATATGGAAAGGAATTATAGAAAAGCTATATAACGAATAATATAAGTTTTTAGGCCAAAGTGAGAGCAATGAAAGGGGTGAAAGAAAAGAAATTATAGAAATAAAATACAAAAATAGTAAACTACAAGTAAACATTAATAAAATTGTAAGGATACAGAAACAACATAACGATAACAAATAAAAGAACAGGTGGACGAAGAATCACCTACAGAAATCATAGAAAGCAATTAAACAAAAGAAGCGATAAAAAACAGTTCGATAAGAAGGAGAAGACCAAATAAAACCAAAAATTGTTAAGTACCTAGAAGAAGAATGTATAGTGGCTCTGTAGAATATGTAAAAAAACGTAAAAAAGAGTAATACCAACGGATTGGAAAAAATCTAGTAGTACCTATGTACAAGAAAGGAAAACAAGTAAAATTTGATAACTACAAAGCTATATGCCTAATAGGGAGACACTTAGAGAGTACTTAAGAACTTATTTTGGGGTTTAGAGACCTCAAAGTCGGGTTTGAGTTAATAGAAAAAGAGGTGTTATGGAAAAGTCTAAAAGAAACTAATATCTCGAGAGCACTCACACAAATAGTATCAAGCACATATAGTAAAGTGAAAAAAAGGTTCAGATAGCAGGAGCTAGATCAGAACAGTTTGCCTAGAAGAAAGGAATTAAGCAGAAGGTTAGCCTTAGCTTTCTCCTATTTCAAATAGTAATAAACAGACTGATTAAGATCAGCAGGTAAAGAATAAGAAAAATGGAAATAAATATTCAAAAAGGTAAACTAATGGTGATAAATGAAAAGGAGCTAAATAGAACAAAAATAAGATGCGAAGAGACTTGAGGAAGTAACAAACTATTAATACCTAGGAAACCTTACAACGAATGTTGAGAACATAGACGTTGAAATAACAAACAGGACGAGAAAATAAACTAAATGCCACTATGCACTAAATGCAATACTAAAGAAAACGGAACTGAAACGAAAAACAAACTAAGAGTTTATAATGTTACAACCACCCCAACATTGTTATGCGCAAGCAAAAATTGAACTATAGAAGAAACACGATCAATGTGATGGAGACGAAACACCTAAGAAAATTGCGGAAAACAAAATTGTATAAAATTACTAACAAAACAATTAGAGAAATAAATGACTAAGCAAAAATTAATAATGAAGACAACTATACTATTACGTGTATAAATAAGTTCTCAGCTAAATTTCACAGGACGCAAATCACCGTTTACATGTAACGTATTAGTCTGCCCTCTTGCAGTTTTAAAGCAATGACATTTGGTCTTTCGAAACATCATGCGATTTGGCGTTCGATGCACATAACCTCAATAATCAGCTGTGTTCACGATGGCAATTACAAAAGAACATATTCGATTTTCTATCCACTTCGCGTTTCATCTTAATAAAAACGCTGCTGAAGCCACCGAAATGATTTGTGCTGCATATGGTGAGAATGCTGTAAGTCATGCAACGTGCAAAAAGTGGTACCAAAGATTTCGCGGAGGAGAGTTTAGTCTTGAAGATCAACCACGAACTGGACGCCCTCAAACATTTGACACGGATGAGCTGCAGACATTGCTGGATCAAAACAATGCGCAAACTGAAAAAAGCTTGCAGAACAGCTTGGCGTCACTCAGCCAGCTATTTCCATACGTTTGCATGCAATGGGTAAGATACAAAAGGAAGGCACATGGGTTCCGCATAAACTGTCCGAAGGCAACAAAAATCGACGGCGTGACACCGCACTCCATTTGCTTTCAAGGAACCGAAAAAAGGATTTTCTGAATAAAATTATTACGGGCGATGAAAAATGGATCTTGTACGACAATCCCAAGCCCAAAAAATCATGGGTAGACCCTGGCAAACCTTCGACATCGACTCCAAAGCCCAATATCCACACCAAAAAGAATTTGTTCTGTATCTGGCGGGATTGGAAAGGTCTGCTATACTATGAACTCTTGAAACCAAGTGAAACAGTTACGACGGATCACTATCACCAGCAACTCATCAATTTGAGCGACGCAATCGAAGAAAAGAGGCCATTTACTGGACAAGGAAGTCGCAAAGTCATCCTGCTTTATGATAATGCCCGACCACATGTTGCGAAGGCGACGCAAGAACACATCTTCGCGTTAGGCTGGGAACTTCTCCCACAACCCAGGCATGACGCCTTCTGATTATCATTTATTCCGGACGTTACAGCATCACTTGGCTGATACGCACTTCAAAACAGAAGAAGAAGTCCGAAAATGCATCGATAACTTTATCGTCTCGAAGCCGGTGAACTTCTATCACCAGGGAATTCGCAAGCTACCCGAAAGATGGCAAAATGTCATCGATGCCAACGGAGAATACTTTGATACTTAAGCTTTTTGTGTTTGTTTTTAAATAAAACTTTAATTTTGCAGAAAAAAGCTGAGAACTTATTTATGCACCTATACTTCGGTCACATGACTATAATGAACCTAAGCAAATTGACCGAAAGGGTTGGGTAGCAAAAAATCTCAATAAAAGGAAAAAAAGAAGTCTAGAATATATGGTTGCGACCAATAGTCGATATGGAAATCAAAAGGGGCAAAACAATACAAGATATGAAGAAAATGGCATTAAAAAGCTCTGGAAGAAATAGTTGGATGGGTAAAAAGAACCTAAAAGTAATTTAAAATATCTGTTGTTTATTTGGAAACGCTATGTATCAAGCTCGAAGTACAAGAGGAACTAATTAATTTCCGAATGCTCCAATGTAAGAAGTATAACTATGAATAAGATCATGATGAAAGCATAGGCGGTAACATTGCAGTTATAGATTCAGTCATTCCAATAAGTGAACGTGGATTTTTTAATTCAGTTCGAATTAGGAGTCTGAAGAAAGTTAGAAACCTACTGCTTATACGCCAAAAATCTTTGTGGTTCTTCTTCTTTTTCTTGACTTAGTTTCTTTGTGCGAGGCTGCTTATTATAATAGCTATCTTTATTTTGAATGTTTCTAATTCGAACAGTTCAGTTCGTGTTATACTCTTATACATTATGTAGCTAAGAAATTCGACATGCAGTTTCCTTTTCTGAGTTTTTCTTGCATAACTATTTGTAGTATTTGTTACTTGCTATTACATGTAATGGCTTTAACATTTAAGGTTTCGTTGTTTTTTTTATTGTGAATAACAATTCTATTTCCTTGTTCATTCCGTTTAGTAATTCTTACTCTATCCAAAGTATTCTTAATAATGCCCTGTAGATCCACCTTTCAAAACTTTTTATTCTTTTTACTGTTTTTTATTAAGTGTTCAGTTTTCTACTCCAATACCAGGAATTCGTAACACTAAGCCGTTTATGGTTAGTAAAAATAATTATTTGTTCAGTTGGATGGTTGAGATTTTAAGGGGTAAATTATAAATTTACACCCAAGTTTGACTCTTCAACTACAAATGAAAATCTCATCATTGCTTTTTGGAAAATTTCCGTCGTTTCATGTAATTTCAAGAGACTGGAGACAGTCTTTACTCTGGATTTCAATCTGCTCATTCTCCAAGGAGAACCATGAGTCAAAAAAGAAGTCTGGCTTTTGGTGTGCTCCCTCTCCTGGACACTTTCATAACAAACACATTATTTTAATGACAGATTCCATTACATCGTATAGAGCAATTCTGTCCATTCTTTTGTTGAGGGCTGTTTGATCTATACCTTTGGTAACACTGTAACCTCACGGACTCGTGCTTCTCTCATTTTCCTTGCAGTACTTTTTCCAGTATTTCCGTTTCCAGTTTGTACAACTCCCTTACTGGTTAGTTTTTGTATTTTTTGGATTCATTATTGGCTTTCCATAAGTACACTCGCACATGATATGGATAACTGCTATATTGTCTGCAACTCTGGTCTTCATTTCGCATCCCTATTTTGTTGAAGTGTCCTCTGAGAAAATGTCCTGCGAAGAGACCTATAATTTCTAGTTTGTACTAACTTCTTCAGTTCGTTTACGATATTTTTCTTTTATAACAATTTTTATGTCTTTGTTCCGGTACCTTTTCTCAATGCTAGCTTATCAACTTTTTCGTTGCCTGCAATTCCACAGTACACCGGTATCCACGATAGAGTTAACACGTTGTAGTCCACCAAACCACTGAGTTCCAACACGAATGTTGCCTTCGGGTTCTTCAACGGCTTCAGAAATACTTGATTGTCTTTTAATATGTTGATTTTGCCTATTTTGATAGGCCTTCAACTTATTTTGCCTGACACACTGCAGTATAATAAATACCTTGGTTTAAAAAACAAATATTTATTTTCCTAGTAAAAAGTTTTACAGTATATGCCTATTCCCGTTCATCGTGTTTAATCCCCCTGTATTCCAAATTATGTATTTTTCCGGGTCTGTTGCTTATTTCGTTTATACATTCATTTCGATACACAATATTAATCTGGAAATTATTGAATGTAAATTTTCATACTAAGTAAGCCTTCACCCATATGGCCCCATTTCGATACAAGCTTTGCAGATAGGTGCATTGGCGCAGCCTCACGAATAATTTTACTGATGGGATGGCAGATATAAGGCTACATAGGCCAAACGAACATACAAGTATTTAGCTGTATATACAAACATTCTTTGGCTTTACGAAAGGGCGATATTTATCCTACTTTGACCAAACATAACAAAAAAACCTGCCATAGTTATTTTTTTAAATTCTAAAACACTTGCTCCCATCTCCCATCATACCAGCAGAATTATTCGGGAGGCTGTTGAAATAGAATAATACACTCAATGCATAATTACTTGAGGCGATGATCAACGTTTACCTGTCATTTGAAAATTTTCATTTCTGTTTTAATAAATAGTACACGCAAAACGGTTGTTTTCTTGCATATCACATAGTTTTCCTTGGAAATCAGGCAGATTGAAAAAGCGAGTAAAAAAACTCCACTCTCTTGATACTAGCATCAAAGTGTCTCAAATTTTGTTCTGCTTCAACATGAAGATGGACTTGCTTGTCAAAATCATACTGTTACTACAATCGTACATACATTGAAAGATACCTGTAAAAATTTCAGCTATTTTGGACATTTAGTTATTGTTTGACAGTAGTTTGTATCAGTCGATGTCAGTGCTTTTGTAAAAAAATCGAATACCATGCCGTAATTAACTACTTGCATTTGAAAAGTAATACGCCTACGCAAATTAAAGTCGAGTTAGACGTTGTTACGGGGTCTTTTTCCCATCATTTCCCACCATGAAAATATGAGCAGCTGAATTTAAACGTGGTCGTACCAGCTTGGCTGATGAGGAGCGTTCGGGACGGCTAACTGGGACCTCCACCGATAACATCGAAAAAGTTTGCCATATGGTACTTGACCACCGTCGAATCGAAGTTAGAGAGATAGCAAAGGCTGTGGGTATATCGACAGAACGCGTTTGTCATATATTGATTGAAAAATATGTGGTTATGCACATCTTTTTCTTTATATATATATTACATATTCTGTAATTGGTGCATTCTCTTATATCACCTTTTTTGTGTACTGGCACTATTACGCCCATCTACCAATCCTCCGGTATTCTTCCTTCTTCCCTAGCTTGGTGACATATCTTTGTAAAAGGTTTTTCTTCTTATTCCATGTTCTTTAACATTTCTGCAGTTAATTTATCGTGTCCTAGTGTTTTCTCATTTTTAAGGGTTTTGATAGCTTTTGTTACCTTTTTTGTATGTTATTGATTTTATTTCTTTCTCATCTCTATTGTGCAGTGTCTGTATTTTATTGTGCTCTTTATTTCCGCGTTATTCTTCTCCCAGTAGTTCTTGAAAATGTTGTTTCCATCTAACTATTATTTGCTTTCCGTTTGTTTTTATTTTTTCTTCTTTACTCTTAATAGATATGTTATTGAAATGATTTTACTTTTCTAGTATTTTTAAGTATTTTAGCTTCTGATTGTCTTTATTGCTACGCTCCATTTTTTTTAAACTTTATCAAAAGCTTGGCTAATGTCTAGGAACACTGCGCTGTAACATTTTTTCCTCTAAGTCCTTGCTGACTTTACAAAGGACTCTGTGCACTTGTTCTACGTTGCAATGTCTCTCCCTAAATCCAAACTGAAGGTTTGGGATCAATCGTTTGTTCTCTAAAAGCAATTTAATTCTTTTTATGAGCAGTTTCTCTTCTTCCGGTAGTTCTTTAAGTATTTTGCCGGTAATAAAAGGATAACCTGGTGATTTTTTGCGTTTGTATCTTTTTGTACATTACGCAGTTCTTTTGCTTTGAATTAACTATTTGATAGTTCCATTTGAAATAGAGCTTCTAGAATTTGTTCTATTTCTGCTTTTTCTTCTACGGTAAGAAAGGAAGTGGCTTAACTCTGTTAAGTGTGCTACAAAGGTGTTAGCTTTTACTTTATCGTCTCTTGTTATCTTTTGTTTTTATTACTGGAATATATTGTTGCGGTTGTCTAATCTCCTTCGTCGCCTTCTACAGTGAGTAGTCCGTTGCTGAGAGTTTTTGAAGGTATTCCAATATTGATGCATTTCTTTCTTTCTCTACTAATTTTTTTAGTGCTTTCGTGGTTTTATTCGCCTTTGCTTTATCATATGGTGATCTTGTTTGTTGCCATGTTTTTTGTATTTGTCTTTTCTTCATAATTTTGATTTTAACATTTCTAGAACAGTTAGTACGCTTTTCTGTTAAGTTTCTGTTTGTTGTGTCTAGTCAGGTCATTAACTGCACTTTTGGTTCTTAAAGATTCATAGATATTTTTGATTTCAACTGCGCCCAATTAGTAGTTTTGATACATAATGTGGGACGTTTTGTTATTCGTATAAGATAAACACTTACGGTACCAATTAAAGGAATGTGATCTAATAGAAGTTCAAAGCACGATTTAATTGTTGTGCATTTTTTGAGAATATTTTTCGACGATCTGTCGACCAATAAGTCGGTTCTCCTGTTGTTAATGAAATTAACTGGTTTCACATAATGGCCTAATACAACTGTCCCCCTTTTGGTTTGGGTGTAGGTGATCTTGAATCCCACTACGAGTGTTTCGCGTTGTAGTCTCCACCTGCTATAAATCTAATACCTAGTAATTTAAAAAAATTGCGTATTGTTCCCCTTTTATTGTATGTTTAGGTGGACTGTAGATAGCTGCAATTTCGAGCAAGCCATGCCAGTCTTTGACTATAAAGCTAGTTGTTTGTAGAAAATTCTTTTGAAATTTTTGATTTTCATAATAGTTTATGGTTCTTTTTATGAACACTGCTGAACCCGCGCGTGCTATTCCATTTGAATGTTGAAGGTTTAAATAGTTTTTTTTGCATGAAGTGAGTTGCTAACACCAGTATAATATCAATATTATAAAAGTTATAAAGGCTTCGAATTCTTGGGTTTGTTAAAACAATCCATTGACGTTCCAGATTTTTATTTTGAATTCACAAGCCACTAATTCAGATCAGAACTATGAAGATATTTAGTTTAGTTGGGTCATCATATCTTCTGATTTGTTATCTTGTTGTTGAACCATTGAAGGATTTTGTTTGGGTAGCTTGAGCCTACTTTTGACTGGATTGTTTTTAGTCTTAGGACCAGAAACATAAGTCGCATAAATACGATGTTGCAATCGGAACCAAGCACTTTACAGCTGTGTTTCTAAACTGTTCAAAACTAATCTAATTTCTAATCTTCTAGTCTAGTTTCAATTTTCTATAACTTGACATTTTAAGTTTTTACTTCATGTTTGTTAGAAATTATCTAAAAACATATTTAGCATTTATCTGTAATATCTGTAAACATCATAAATATTTTAAGTCATCACAAAGTTGTTTTAAATTATATAAACTGATTTGAATAGATAAACCTTCGATCACTTCTTGAATGCATTAGAAAGGATCAAACTTTTTTTATTAATTGTAATTGACCACAAATTAAGTTTTTTCTTCATAACTATTATTTTACCAATTTCTGTTATCACATTAACATCCCATCGTTCGAAAATAATATTCGATATATTTAAATAATTGAATATATTAGCAAGAAAAACTAACTTAAGAATCCAAAAAGACTGAAACATTGGTTTTTATATTCCAATTTCTTATCTTGCAAATGCACGAAAAGTTCTGCTTGTAACTGGAAAACTCTTCTGAAAAGTTACCCCTTAGAAGAGCTTTTATTTCTAAGTGATAAAATTATTTGCACATGTATAATAACCTGCCTTCAAATATTTCAAAAATATGACATTTTTCTTAACACAATCCATTGTATTTTTAATGCAACAGCTTCTCAGTGTAGAAAACAGTGTAGTTATCTATGTGGAATTTGGCATTGCTTCTTATAATTTAATGATAAGACCAGATCGATGTCGTGTCATATTCTTGGCGCCCTCGGTGCATGCAGCAACGCATTTCGCCCAATCGATATCGTACTTTAAATATTTTCCTGTCGTGTTATATCCCGATAATATAATTTTCCGTATCGTATCTTAGGTATAGTCTAGAAATGTCTATGCATTCGACAATCTGCAGTAAAAAGTAGATATAGTTTTTTCAGCAATTTGAGTATGAATATCATCTGCTATTCTTTCACAATTGTCTGCACCAATTTAGCAATTGCGTGTGACTTGCTCTTCGTGTAGGGAGTTTAGCTTGATTTTAAATACTTCCCCAGGCTTGTCTTTTTAGTCTGGATACGTAAATGACAAAGTAGCTTTGGTGACTTCGTGCTTGCTTTTAATTAGACTTCTCGACAAACAATACGCTCCGATTTATTTGACGTAATAGTACATATGCTGTACAATATTTCTTCTTACTCTTATCACTTCCAGACTTAGATAGTTCTAATGATCTCAACTCGAAACATATCGTTAAATATTTGATATTGCACTCGATAGCAAACATCACAGTGTGCAAGTTGAAAATAATGCCTCATGGCGCTTCCTTGCCTATATAATGCTAAACTAAAATTTTCAGAAGGCTTGAATGCTATCTAGTACTCTTAAATATGGTGAAAAGTTCTGAAAACGCAAAGAGAGAAGAATGGCGCTACTTGGCAAGAAATAGCGTCAGCAACAAAGAAACAAAGTGAGCTACTCGGTGTTTCCAGTCAATTAGCCGTGTAGCCTCCAGCAAAATCTTGCCAAAAGAAATGCTCCTTTAACATTAATAACATTTAAATAGTTTAGAATATTTGATAATTATTTCTTAGTCCGTTTCATTAGTATATCTAAGTGGTCGGATTATTCATATATGAGATTTTCTTTTTATATTAGACGATCTTCTTTCTCTACCGTTTTTGGCAGGAATATTTGTGAATTTATTTTTGAGTTTTGCTTTCCTAAAAGAAATTGGTTAACCTTCTTATTCTGATGTTTGTTCATTTCTGATGCTGATTTGGTGTTTTACCCAGCATAATTATTTTTTAAATTTTAAATTTGGTTATATAGCACAAGACACTTGGGACGAAACCAAAATAAAAATTGAAATCTCCTACAATTACCCAAAATATCGATTCTAGCGACTTTATTGTGTTAGTTTTCATGTTTATTGATGTCTATATTTAAGTCCTATAATTCTGTTCGGTCGAGAGCTTTTAAATTAGAATCTTCTAAAAATTTATTACCTATTAAGTTGCAAATTATTGTTACCGTTACCTGGTTTTCTTCTTCATTGCATCTTCTCTTGCTAAACTGCTCAAATTTGTTAGAAGAATGAAACGAAAATTTTTCTTGGTAGTACAATCTGAGGAGGTAATGTTTTATATCTTTCTACTTTTAGTCGCTTTATTTAAGAAGTTTCATAAAATTTATTGTGTCACAGACGTTTTAAAAAATATTTTATTTCATTAATGTGGTATACAAAACATAACAATGTAAAAATGTTACTTACCCGAGTTTTTAATTTGTGCTGCCATCTTATTATGCTTTTTTGCCAAATTAGTTATTTTTTTAAATATGAACCGGCGATGACACTTTGGTTTGCGCTGCTCCTAAAGCTGCGCCGTCTTCTGGCCACTCGGCGGAAATAAAACAACGAGCAACTATTGTAAACGAACATTTTAATAATAAAATAGTCATTGACATAAAAATCGTACATTTTGTAGTTAAGAGACATCAATTTACAACCGGGTACGTGATCACAAATGGGCGAGGGTAACCACACCATAGAAACATCCACATGAAATACGCATAGAGAGCTCGGGATGCAGGTTGCTTTGTACAGTTTTCAGAGCATACGGCCTCGCCCGGGGCTTCAACTTTACTAATTAAATTTGAATTTGGAGGTTCGCCGGGATTAGGAAGCCCCGAAGGGAGGCCGCGGCGCTTCATTGGATTTGTACAGTGTCGGGTGCGAACCTCAACCTCAATCTTTTTTTTCTCCTCGAACGCAATCGAATATTTACATCAGCATGAAAATGTATATATTTCAATCAGTAATAATAACTATTATATTCTGTCTGCTACAACTACATAGGAATCTATTAAAAATCAGTCTTGTTCAGTTGCGTGTAGATCTTTATGTTCTCTAGTAAGCAAAACAACAGAAATATTCAGAGGTAGACATTTGTACCTTAGTTGCCCGAAAATTTTGCAAATGGCTTATTCATTAAGTTGAACCAACAACGAATACAAGTTTTACTTGGTGGCAGAATTTCGAATATCAAAAAGCATTTGCAAAATTCGATTATACAGCGATACTCTTCCTTAGCTATGTATGTACATACAACTACTCAACAAAAATGAACTCGTCGAAAAGCGCCGAACTATAGGTCGGGTTCGGCGCTTTTCCTCCTACTACATCCTTTGATTGTTTACTTCACACAGACAGTTGATAACAACATTGAAGCCAAAGAAACGCGTAAATAACTTCACCATACTTTCAATATTTATATTATGTTTAACCAATAAATAGTTTTTCGAGTAGGTAATTAAATCTTGCAGCACGATGGGTTTATTTACGCGTTTTTCTGATCTTGATAAAGAAAGTACAGAGATTCAGACGCGAAGTTAAACAAAAATATACACTTTGCTTATAATTAGCTTTTGGTAACCCTGTATCAGTATATTTTAAGTGGTAGCACGATAAAAATAATCTTTAAAACCAACCTAAATGCTAATAGGAAATTATACCCGTACTCGAAAATAAGAACACTAAATTATCAACTAAAATATACAAATTGCAACTAAATTATTAATTACCTTTCACTATTGTAATGGCACACTGAACCTTAAAAAATGGCGGAACAAATTGCATCGGATCTGATCTGCTCGCATATCACCTACAATGTGTTTCAGATCATGGACATATTGTTGAGTCAACAACGAAAGAAAATCTAACAACATTGAAAAGTACAGCCACCCTTTACATCAATTATAGTTAACATTAGTAGCTAAGAAAAACATCCATTCTCACATATACAAACATAGAAAATTGGCCAGGCTAGGAGGCTCCAGCCATTCCACCATTTGAAGTACGTAAATTGGATCGAATCGATATGTAAACAGATTTTTTGAAATTTATATGTACAAAAGCGAGCGTTCAGCTTTTTGGCCATGTGTGTGGGTTTGTCTAATTTTTTATAGTAGCATAATCATTATTGAGAGCTGCAAATGAGCGTAATAAACGCGTGTGGGGTTTTTGGCAAATTTATTCTTTTAAACAGAATTTTTTATCGAATCCAGTGCCGAGCAGCTCCTCGCTAAAAACTAAGCAAGCCCTTCGCGCCCCTTTCCAATATGTTGTTCCCATTCATACGTACGTAGTCAGCCACCTAACTAGTTTTTCAATTTGTTGAAATTCGACACTCGGTCGATGCCCTCCACTGCCTAAAAGGCCGCAGGGTCGGGTTCTGCTGGGCACTTTCGAAATTCGCAGCATCTCAATAGGTCACTAACCGCTTGGCGGCTTCTGCACCAATCTTGAAACTGTCAGATACCGAGATCCCTGAACGTGATCTAAAGTGTTCATACCCAGCGCGCCAATGTGCAGGAACACCATCTCGCTTTACGGATCGTAAAAACAGAATATCATGTACGTCGCCGATTTGTAATTAAGAAACTATAACGGTTGCACGTGTAAGTGAGCTATAACCGCTAACTAACTGATATTTCCGGCAAACCGGATTCTTTTCTTGATTTTTTCTACCGCGACATGCCGCGCATAACCCTTATGGAGTTTAATTTCAATTCAATATCGCATTATGACTTGTTCTACAAACGGGTTGAGCGTTACATCAACCATTCATTCGGCGGTTTCTTGTGTGAAAGTCGATTTGTATCGTTCTCAGATTACAGGCCCTTTTTATTATTCGTACAAATCAAGAAGCTGCTAGAACAAGCGGTCAAATATTGCAACTTATCAGGAGCAGCCGCATTCGTCAAAGAAACGCTCCAAGGCATCTCGTCAAATTTAAAAGAATGATTTGCAAAAAGCCAGGGTCCCCCACCAGAAGCGAAAGCTGTCATTCGCAACTCTCTGCTGCGCCCCCGAATTTGCAGAGGCCACCGAAAAAGTGCTCCCATTAAAGCCATAAACCGGACAAAGGCCCGGGACCCTGCCCGGAATAATAAAAATAATTTACAAGTGCAGCAGGATGTGCAAAACCGGAGCGGCCCGCAGAGCACAAGGGCAGGTAGGAATTGCACGGCCATAAAGCCGCCGATTTGCATGAATTACTTGCAAAGCGGCCAAAAATGCGGAAATTTAGTGCACCACGGCTGTAAAACAGGAACAACCGAATGCGGTGCTGCTAACCAGGAGCCCAAAATAGTAGTTTATGGCTGGCTGCTCCACTCTGCTTAACTTACAAAAAATCGAAATAGGGCCGCATAAATCTGGAATATTTTGTTAGTTATATACAGGGCGGCTCGGCGAGCGACCATAAAAAAATCAGACAAACTTGAAGGGCACCGATCGCGCTGAACAGGTTATTGGCTACTGGAAGGTTAGAATGTTAATTAGCTCCATCAACACCGACTTATTACAATAAAAAGTACATTGACACAATTGCAGAGGTAGTAAGTAAATGACAATTAGCTTAACACTGCTATCCATAGGCGTCTAATTGCTATCCGGATATGCGTTTGCAAAATAATGCTATCAATTTGTACTATTAAAATACCCAAAAAGTTGTTAAAACTGCTAACAGTCCCGAAACAATGTAGTATAGTAGATTTTGCAAATGCATAGCAAGAACTTGGACTTAGACGAATTCTGCAAGCCGAACGAAAAAACTAGTCTATTGTAGAGGAACTTGCATACCATACTATACATAAAACATCCCATTATTTATACAGAACCCAGAAACTTAAATATTTGCTACAATAAAAATATATATAATATATCCCTGGAATCGTTACTTTTGAGAGCTACAAAGAGTTGACTTTGAACATACCCGTATGGTTGATGGCGTAGAGCAGGACTAGGAGTGAGCAGGAGGCGGCCGCCTCTGAAGGAAGAGCGCGGTGGCGTCGTCTGGCTCAATTTCCTCGTCTTCGAGGTCCTCCCGCAAACTAGGAGACCTGGAAAGCGGCGAGTCGCCCCCGCTGCTATGCGAGTGAAGACCGGTGCTCATGGAGAGGTCTTCGGGCTCCGTCTGCTCCGGCAGAGCAACTCTCAGGGGCAGCGTGATGAGCGGCTCCAGCATGCGGCGCGGCCGCGGTTCCTCTTCTAGCTCATCGGAGGCTTCGACGCTCGCGATGGCGTCGGAGGCGCCGCATTTATGGTGCAGCAGATGGTGCCTCCTCCTGAAGCGGCTCTGGCAGCGTTCGCAGGCGAAGGGCTTTTCGTTCGTGTGGATGAGCAGGTGGGCCTTGAGCTGGTTGGAGTCGGAGAATCGCGCTTGGCAGTGTTCGCAGACGTAAGGGCGCTCCCCCGTGTGCACTCGGAGATGACGCCGCAGGTTGGCCACCTGGACGAACTGCCTGTCGCAGTGGTCACAGTGGTAAGGTCGCTCGCCGGTGTGCAGCCGCATGTGCGTCTTCAGGTGGTGATCGCGAGTGAACCTCTTGTGGCATTCTGGGCATTCGAAGGGCTTCTCTCCGGTATGCGTCCTTTCGTGGTTCTGGAGTACGTGCTTGTATCCAAATGAGCGGTTGCAGACGCCGCACGTAAACTGGCGGTCTCTGTTTGCATCCTTCGCGCCTATGGCGCTGGTGTCCACCGTGCTCGAAGGCGGCGACAAGCTGCTGGAAGTCGGCGACGCCAGCGGGGCGATGTCTTCGTCCTGGAGCTTTCGCGCAGCCTTCCGCCGCGTCGCCGCCGCCTTGGCATCGCCGCTGCTGCTGGTCACCACGTTGTTGTTGTTGTGCTTACGGGCCTTCAGGGCGGGCGACAGCTCTTCGGAGGCGGACGCGGGCGGCGACGGCGGCGAGTTGGCCGGCCACGCGGCCGCGAACAGCCCAGGGTGGAAGAAGGCCGGATTAGCGGGGATGCCCAGGCCGGACGCCGCCATTAATTGACTGGCCATTAAGAGCTGCGACGGTGTAAACATCGCGGAGTTCGGGAATGACGAGAACGCGACGGATGTTAATGGATTTTTCAGCGATGTTGGTTCTTCTGGCTCGACTTTCATCGTGTCCCTTCCTGATAAGATGTCTGCAAAGGAAACGCGCTTGATAAAGCACCGCCCTTGTACATTTTGGCAAAATGTTGACATAGACATGAGGAGCAGCGGAGAGAGCGAAATTTATCATCCCTTAAGATGCCCTCGAAAAGCAAAACGTTCCGGCGCGATATTTTTCGATCTTATCTTTTTTGCAACGTTAAAAGCGTTTAATTATTCTGTCCTACATTTTATTAATTAAAAATAAATAGCGCATCACGCTAATAAATTTTTGGCATAAACAAAGATAAAAACCACTTTAATATAATTACAGATTTTTATTAATATTCAGTTGGTTTACCAAAGCAGAACTTTAGGAAATTAGAATTGTAATCCAATTATCTAGAAAATTCATGTATCTACAAAGTCATGTACTTCTCCAATTACTTTAATTGACCTTAATTTTTTTTAAATGGTCCTCCAAATCACCAAACCAACAGTTGTAGGCTATACATTTTTTATAAGCTAATAAACGTATCGTATGTCGTTTCCATCGTGACAAACGTTCATTACATTCAGGAAAATAACGAACGCTCTTATTTTTAAATTCCTTACACGAGCTTTTTCTTTTATTAAACAATTTTTATTGTAACCAGCTTTTCGGGGCAATATTAAATATATTTATTATTTATATCATTTTTTTAATGCCAGTTTGATTCTAACAGTTCTCTTTGCATTACTTAATTTAACAAAATATTAACAATTCTCAACTGTGTTAGGAACATCTCTAAGGCAATATTTCTTGGATGTGGTCATTAAAGATCCTTTAGTGACTTGTGACACACTCACATTTTTGAAATAACAGGGATGTCAAATTAATATCTATTATTAATAAATCTGTTAAGTTATTTATGTTTTATTTTACTTTAGGCTTGCCCTACATGCTTTTCTTTAACAGTTTAAACCAAAAAAGTGTTTAGAGAATTCTGGAAAATGTTTTACATCTAATTCATACACAAAAATGCACTGTTTGATGTAAATTATGGACTGGGGGAATTGTAGGTTCATACTTTTTTGTCAACGCTGTTGCTGTCAATGGTGTATGCTATTGGAAGGCGATGAACGTCTTTTCCAAAAAAAACAACGATTTGAACTTAAATGATATGTGGTTTCAACAAGATGGGGCGACATGTCGCACGATAAGTGAAACTTTCACTTTACTTCAAACCAAATGTCATGGTCGTGTTATCTCGCAGAAGGGTGACATCCATTGGCCAACGCGATCTTACAATCTAGCCCCATTAGTCTTTTTCGTTGGGGCTATTTGAACGAGGGTTAACAAACCTGCTACGATTTCACGACTGAAAGAGGACTACTAAAGTACAGTTGCATTTATGGAAAATTTCGTTAAAATATAAAGTCGTGGAGTGTTTAAACGTAACTGCCAAGTCTGTACTTCACAGTGGTAGCACTAAAATTCGGATTACGCGTTTTATTTAGGAAATATATCCTATATACGAGAAAGAACTACTGAATATATCAAAATCATATATAAGTTATTTAAAAACACTAGATGCAATAACAATCTTAAAACTACTAAAAAAAATCTAAACTACTGTACACCATCTCAATAGCAAAATTCAGAAAAGCCACTAGTCCTAATAGGATTCTGCGAAAATAGTAAAACTTATCAGGGAAGATCACATCAGTCTTTTAGTCAATCTATTTGACAAGATCTATAACTCTGGAGAAATACCAGAACAGTGACTGAAGTCAACTGTCTAAGAAACGGCTCATTAGGCTAATAAGTCATATGTTAAAAACTTTCCTCCCCATAATACATGCTCGTATACCACCAAAATGCGAGTTTTACTTAAATTACTTATAGTTTGGTTTCAGAAAGGCCTCGGCACACAAAAATCACTTTTTGTTTTAATATTTTACTGCAAAATTTTATGACCAACGAAAAGATGTGTTCGCATGCTTTGTTGATTATGAAAAAGCTGATAGTTGGATTACTTCAAGAGATCGGAATGAACAGACAGGACATTAGGATTATAAAAAAATCTATACTTGCAACAACATGTACAAGTCAGATCTAGTAATCCAAAAAGAAGTGCAATAGGAAACTGTTCTTACTCCCCTATTATTTAATATCTACGCGCACAGAGTTTTCAAACCATCGAGGACCTTCAAACACGCATTTCTGTAAGTTAACAAAAACTAGGTTTAAATATAAATATTGCAAAACAAAATTTATTGCATTTAGCCGTCAAAGTTACAATACTATAACTCTATACCTAAATGCCAAGCTAATTGAACGTGTAATTCGACTTAAAATATCTGCGATGTCTAATAATGAAAAATTTTGATTTAGTTAAAGAATGTAAAAGGGCAAACCAAGATTGCTTTAGACACATTTAATAAAATTTGGCCACTTTTCTGTAATGGTAGCATAAATCTTAAATTACAACAAAGCATGGACAAATGCTACGTAAGACCTACATTGCAATACGGCATAGAAGCGTGGACGCTCTAGGTAACAACACCGAACCGCTTTGAAACTTTCAAGATGTGGCTATATAGAAAAATGTTTAGAATATCGTGGACCCAGAAAGTAACAGACATTAAAGTCTTGCAAAGAACAGGCACCCAATGAGAACTAATAACAAGATAAATAGCCGTAAAACTACAGGGAGCAAAATATCATCTACTGTAACTTCTGAAAGTTAAAATCGAGGGCCAAATTGGAATTAGTAAGAAACAAATGTCTTGGCTAAGGAACATCCGCAAAAGATGAGAGGCGCAGAACAGCATCGCAAAAGGCAGAACTGCCTACACCAAAATGATCGACGTCAGAAAGAAAAGAAGGAGATTTCTATCATCTCATCTGTATTATTGATTTCAAAAGCTCACATGCTTTTCCAAAACTATTCTTTTCTTCATTTACTCTTTAAAGTATTTGATGTAACAATACACACCAGTAATAATTGGGAGGATAAAGAGCTTTCTGAGTTTTTACCAAAATCAACCGTTGTCTTATAAAAGATAGAAGAGGGTAACATCCGGAGCTTTAAACAAGCTTACAGCAGAGAGATGGTGCTGAGAATCATTCAAATCCAAAATGTCAAATATGAAGCTTTAATAGTTTTTGGCAGACGGTGTTTACAGAAAATATCCAAAATTGATGCGAAAGCTTTCACGGCCAATGTTATGGTGCATCTTCTTAAAAAAATTCTTCTGAATATGTCCGCCGCAGTTGTGGACGAAACTCCGACCACACGATGCATCGATATCCACAATTACTTCAAACATTCAAGAAAATAAAAGAACTTCTCTCAGATTTTCTCTTCATTTCTTCATAATACACGTGTTGACGTCGCTGATCATTTGATACATTGGTGGCGTGGACTTCTTATACTTTTGTTTTCTATTTCTTCTTCTATGATTTTTTTCATAATTCCTTCTCGTCTTTTCTGTATCTGTATTCACATCCTTTTATTTTCTTCGGCCCTTTCCAGTACTTCATCGTTAGATGTCCGTCCAGCTAATTCTCATCATCCTTCTATGACACCATCGTTCAAAAGCTTCAATCTTCTTTTTTTCTCTTGTAGACCAATGATACACGATTTAAAGCCAGACCACACAAAAGTGTGTATAAAAACCTCTTTTAGATCTAGCGAGATATCATTACAGGTTATGAGGTTTCTTTTACTTAAGAAAGCTCTTTTGGTTTGTATAATTCGATGATTTCTCACTTTTGTCGCTTCTTCCATCTTTTGTAATAATGCTGCCTATATATACATATTCATTTTTACCTCGCCCATTTTCCATCAATTCTTACTTTAGTCTTGGTTTTGTGTGTTGATCTTCTACATATCATGATTTTGGTTTTCTTTCTATTACATTTTAAATTATATTCCGTTTTCATTAACTTTTCTATGAGTTATATATTAAGTGTTTGTTCTATTTCCTCTTTACTTGGAGAGTACGGCTATATTGTCGGCGAAACGTATCATTTCAGTTTTTTCCCCGAGTATGTTAATTCCCACATTACATAAATTAATTTCCTTCTGGGTATACACATTAAAAAAGGGATAGGATAAAGCACACCCCTGCCTGCCACCCTTTTTGTCTGTATTTATCTTTCTTCATCATTAACCGATATTATTCCCTTTGGAGTTACATAGAATTTGTACATAAAACATATATCCATATAGTCGATGCCGGGCTCCAGAAATTTAAAACGCATGTTCCATTTTACGTTGTCAAATGCTTTTTCTGCAACATTGAAGACCATATTAACTTATTTATTCTTTTCGATACATTTTTCAATAATTAATCTTAATGATAGGATTGCTACCTACCCTTATCCCTGCGTTTTTACGAAATCGGAACTGATTGCAATTTTTGCCTCAATTATTCGATCTTTGTCAGTATTTTTAAAATTTTTAGTATAAGGCTTATTGTTCGATGTTCTTCGCATTTATAACTTCTAGGTCTTTTTGGTATAGTATAGTAATTACTATACTCTTGGCAAAAATCTTCAGTGATGTGTCCACTTCATAAATTATTTTAATGACGTCAAATATTAAGAGTGAAGTTTTTTAGAGTTTTGATAACTTCCCCAAATATTTTGTCAACAGTTCCTTTAGGACATTGTCAAATTCTGCTTTTATTATTGGTGGACCTTTATTTTAACCGTTTATTAGTGCTTCGCTCATTATTAGCTCTTCGGACGGTTCATTTGTTATAAAGATTTTTTATATATCCTTTTCATCTATCAGCAACGTCTTTATCTTCTATTAGAGCTACCCCTAATGTGTTTTCTGTTCGAAAACATTTTATTTTGGTATTCCAAACTGTTCTTTAATTGTTCTGTATGTTTTATCACTATATTTTATACACAAAACTTCATGTACCTCTTTACAGAACTATATATAATTCAGAAAATAAATAAAAGAGTCACAATTCAAATATTTCATTTTAAGAGTAACGACACACAAAACGAAAAAGTCAAAGAGCAAATGCATCAATTTTGAAGTCTTCTTCGGAGCTTTAAATCTATTATTATGAAAAATATAATCTAATTTCATTTCCAACTTAAAAGATCAAACGTCAAATTGACATTGAATTATAACGCTGACTAGCCCCTAAAATCTTTCATAAGAGAAGTCTATTATAATTGGTTGTCAGTACTTTAAGGATAATTCTTACGTCTAAGAAATCATCGTTAAGTGTTTTTTTGAAAATTCTGTTATTGGTATGAATCAAAATTTTATCGGGATCTATGTATTTTCCTTCATGTTTATGTTAAAAAACAGGACAAAAACTGTTCGCCAGCTTTTTTGGAATGTAGAGCAGTTGCCAAGCATCACATTGCATTAAGCTTTCGAGACATGCTCTTAAATTAATTAAATTAAACGAATCTCCTTTGATCAGAGTTTTGATGAGACAAAATGTTATTTGCAAGAAGTTTAATTACTACCGAGGCTGCAGCGGATGCCTCCGGCGCGTGTCTCAAAGGCGGCGAGCACAAGGGTGCAAGCGCCGAGCGCGGCGGCAAAAAACCATGGACCGCGTAGGTAGCGCGGGATCGGCGTCTTTTCGCTTTGGCGTAATGTTGTATAAATAACGTGACGTTCACGAGCGGGATGGCTTGGAAGATGTGCATTCTGGCGAGGCACTCGAGCGCATGTAATGGGGCACGCATCGAGCCATTGAGATGTCTCCGGGCATTGTGGCCTCCTGCAGCCTTTGTGGAGGCCCGGAGGAACACGGCGCGGCCTTCCGCTAGAGCGGCGCCCAAAGGACGCCTTGCAGTTTGGACAGCGCGCATTTGTCACGATTGCGCGCCATTGTTGCAGTTTCGAGGGGGTGGAGGGCCGCCGTTCAAGATCCTTTTCTGGAGCTTTGATAGAAATGTTGCCATTCTATGTATGGAGTTTTGTAAAGAAACCAGCCAATAGCAAAAGTTGCTTGCAGTTCCGTTCTCTGTTTTCAAACATAGGCAAAATTGTCGTTTTCGGCTACTTTTAATTTCATCAAGTATTCTTCCTGGTACACAAGTTTCCAATTGTAGAAATAGTAATAAGAACTTATTTGAACTTTTAGTTAATGCTATAGTAAATTCTCATTCAAATATCTTTATTAAGACATTTAAATAAAGTTTGTTCCACAACATGTACTAAATACATTGAATACATCCCCAATAATATGAGTTTATTCGAAAGTTGTTTCTTGGGCATTGTTGTGGTCTTTCAAAGCAACTGTTGATTGTTCCGAAGAAAAATATGTATATAAATCACATGTATATGAATTTTTTATTGAAAAAAAAAAGACATATCTTGATGTAGAACATTAGGAAAACTAGACTTCTAGAGGGCGCGTTCCGAAAACAAAATTGTTGCAAATACTCATAATAAATAATGGTGGACCAAAAGATAACAAAGCCCTCATCATTAGATTAATCATCCATCGGGGCACATATATTTAGAGCAGTAAGAGGAGTCTTCAAATTGGACAATCTAACTGGAGACGATATGTGGTGAGAAATAGGATAAGAATTGGAATTTAGAACATAACATAGATAACAAGAAAAAGTGAAAAAACAATTCTCGAGGCATCATAAGGCAATCGTACTGTGGAATGTATACTAATTATTACAAAAAGTGTACTAGAAAAGATAGTAAGCTGGGAGGCTATAAATTTAAGGATAATAACAAAAACTCAAAGAACAAATAGAAATAATAAAAATATACGCACCAACAGTAGATAATAAAAAAGCATTTTATGAAGACTTGTAGCAGCAGTAAAGAAAATTTAAAACAAAAATCAACAGGTAACAGTAATGGGAGATTAAAATGCTCACACTAGAAACCAAATGGAACACAAACATATAATTGCGGGAAGACATGGACTAGAAAGGTGAATGAAAAATTAAGGCAGGATGATTGAGTTGTGTAAAATATTCATAGGATCGCAGATGAGGCAAAGGAATTGGGCTATAAAATGATTGATATAAATGTAATACGTAATACAAAATCAAACCAAGACATAGGCCAGTAGCAGTCGATGTAGATATTGGAAAATCAGCTAGATAGACCAAGGATGTATAAAAAAAGCAGACTGAAAGTTCTTGATTGACCATTCATAAAAATAAAATAAATTCAAGAATATAATACTACAAACAGCAGCACTCACTTATGGATAAAAAGTAGTTAAACAAAATCCGGACCAAAGAAAGACAATATGATGAAACGATAGTAAGAAGTAAAATAAAAGACTAGAAGGAGGATTAGAAAAAGTACACTCGAACGAAAACAAAGAAAAAAAGTCAATATTACACAGCCAAAAAGAAAGTCACGAAAATAGAGAAAATAAAGAAATAAATGAGAAATTCCCTGAAGAAGTCAAAAAAAGAAAAGGCGGTCGGTATGAATAAAGTAACTGCAGTTAAAAGCATTTAAAGTTTGGAGTGATTGAAAATCTGAAAAGACGATTGTAACAACACTGTAGACTCAATACACAAAAATGCGACAATTACAGAGAATAAATAAAATAAAAAATCAAACACAAGTTTCAACAAGAACAAGCAGCCCGTAGATCGGGAAAACAAGCGACTATAAGGGTGCTAACTAAGAAAAAACCTGACTTCCAATAAAGTACCACCAAGACATATATGGACAGAATTAGATAACTCAGAGTAAACTTTAAAATAAAAAACATAAATTCGAAGGAAGCAGGAACGGCAATGATAAACCATAGGAAGGATTTGGTATAGAAAGGGACGTAACGCAGGGCCTAAGTCCCATATATTTAGACCGCACATGTACACTATGCCAAAATGAAGTAAAAAATATCGATTTGGGTCATCTAAATCAAATCTTGGCACAAGACTTACTGCGCTGATAATATAGTAAAAGAAAACTGAAGAGGAAATCTAGTTATATAAAAGGAGAAATTAGAAAAAAAGGTATCGAAATAAATATAGAAAAAGTAAAATAAAGAAAATAACAAGAAATGAACAAGCATCGATGCAAATAGATGAAAAGAAGCTATTCAACGTGTAGAAATAAACAACTAGGATATCTTATCACTAAATGTTAGGTAAAATAGGTAAAAAAGTTTAAACTAATTTTGCACAAAGAACAAATTGACAATTTTTCTAAATTTTCTGGATTGTTCTCTTGTCCGTTAGGAAAGATAAATATTTTAATACATACAAGAATTAGATACATAAATTATACAAAACATGAATAACAGCAAAAGAAGTTGCATGTATTGCAATGAGTTTCAAAAAATGGTCAGCCAATTTTTGTGGTTGGGTTTGTTGAGATTAAAAGGTTAAGTATTTGTAGCCAAATTAAAGCAATTTAAAAATTACTTACCACAAATTTGCCAAAACATCCCTTTACCATCCATCAACGAGTTGTGCACCAGACAAACGTTCTATTTGAACTGATATATTTAATTGGTCAAAAACCTATAGGTACAGTTAAATAACTATCCATTAAACCTCATTAGTCGGATAATGGTGATATCACAGTGGCTGTACATTTTAAGATTTCAAATAATAATTACTTTTAAATCACAATTTCTATACTATGAAAACCCTTTAGCTTTCGCTTCTGCTACCTGTCCTAATGAGCTATTGTTGCATTCTTCCACGAATAACGTAAAATTTGCTTTTAAATGTGGATAACTGCGAAAAAGTAGTTATGTAAAGACATCTTCGAAGAGGTAATTAAAAAGAAATAGATAAATACATAAATCCAGTCTCCGATAATAAAGGAGAATTTTATGAAGACAGCAGAGAAAATGTAAAATAAAATCAACCTGCAACAGTAGTGAAAGATTAGAATGCTTCAAAGGAGACATAAAGGGAACAAACCATGTAAAAAATAAACTAAAAAAATAATAATAATTGAAACAGGATGATTGATTGGTATAAAATATTTATAGGATCACATATGAGGCAAAATAATGCAATAGAAATGTAAAGTATGCAATAATTGATAGATAGTGGTGCAAAATTAAACAAAAAACATAAGCTAGTAGCAGGAGATATGCCAGAAACTCGACGAAAGCCAAATAAAAGATGTAGATGAAGATCATACTGGTTGATGAATACGATAAAAAACAAAAATACTTGAAGAACAACAGAATGTTTAGAAAAAATAGATGAAATAGAAAGGCGCAATAAAGAAAAATTGACCATTAATGGGAGATGGAATAAATTCTAGAAAAGAGTACAAACAAATTAAAGCGAAACTCACTTGTGGACTTGATGGGCGCAACCCAGATCAAAATATTAAATATAAGCAATAAAGTAAAAGCGAAAAAAGAGACTTAAAAAATACACCCGAACTAAAACAAAAAGAAAACACGCGTGACTATAGACAAAAAGAAAATGAGGCAAAATAAATCGTAAAACAGACTAAAAGAGTAAACTGGGAATATTTTTAAAAGAGAAATGAGAAAAACTATAGCAAAAACCAAAAATAAGTTTGGAATGTTGTCAGAATACTGAAAAAAGTACAAAAGATCAGGAGTATCAGAAACGAAAACGGAAAACTAAAAATAGACTACTATACAATAAAATTTAGAGAAGAAGGAAGAATTTGGTATGGAAAAGGGCATGGAGGCAAGGCCATAGTTGAAGCTCCTTGCTATTTGTAATATATATAGGCTGCATATGTACACTAAGCAAAAATAAAATAAAAAATGTAAATCCAACTTTGAAGCAAAACTTGCTGTATGCTAATAACGTCTTACTTATATCAACAAGTAAAAGAAAACTACGGAGAAAGCTATATGAAAGGAGAAAGTAGGAAAAAAATACATGAAGATAAATATAAAAATAATAAAATAATGAAAAAATAGATGGAAAGAAGCTATTAAACATCTAGAAATAAACAACTAGAATATCTTATCACAAAACAGAACAGCATACAAAAATTGGCTCAAAGCTTCGACATCGTAAGGTATAAGGGAGAAGGTGAAGTAAGTAAATATGGGCAATACACACGCAAACAAGGAATAAAATAAATAAAGCAAAATCTATATATAAGTAAAACATTGATACGGTGAGAAAAACCAAGTACTAGAGCAAAATGCGTTTGTATAATCTATACACATACCAACAATATTTTATGTAGCAAAGTCTTGAACAATACTGAATAGTCATAGATCAAAAATCTGAAATGAGATATTTTAGGAAGGTTTAATGATATGGACACCTGAATAGAATGACTGACACCAGATACCTCAAACAAATATATGATATAAAATGTGAAGGAAAAGATTCCAAAAAAGATTCGAAAAGGAGAAAATTTAGAACAAACCAAACTATTCACAAGAGACAAAACGGCACACAGAGTTTGGGTCAAAATTTTGACACCGTGAGATATAATGAAGAAGAAGAAGAAGTAAGCGTGGGTAAGTTCTTATGTTATAGCTAGCTCTCTCTTATTTTTTCGAAGTGTTCTGATGAGAGTGAGTATTTTCTATAGGTGGTAAACATTTAGACATACCACCAAGCACTATAAATACTTAAGGTTATGATATTTTTTTATATGAGATATTTGCTGACATTTTAGTTTTGATTCAATGTTCGTGAGATCAAAAACTCGAAGTAAACAGCACCAAGGAAAATAACTGCTTGCCTTAGTATTTAGATATTTAATGAGAACAAAGATCAACTTTTAGATATAGAAGTCGACAGATTACCTTCTTTCTCTCGTTGTTTTATCATCAAATCTCAAACAAAAACCCAAATCTTAGTGGGAACATAACGATTTCTAATTATGTCAATGAACACATATTTATTCTTCATGGTATCAATAAGTTTTGAGTTTCCCTTTGTGTATATTTTTTTCTGGCGATAAAATTTTATAAGTGTTAGTCTAGGCAAAAATTAAGGGACAACTCAACAGTGGAGTGGGAAAACAATTCAGCATCATTAACGGAAACTACTGGTCTTATAGTCTTTTATGAGAGATTTCTTATTCGACTCATCATTCGGACTTCTCAACTTGGTTGCGATTTTACGATGTTTTAGTTATTTACTCTTTGGATACCACATATCTGTTTGGGGTGTCTGTGTTTTTAGTTTTTTTTATTTATTTCAAGTATTTTCTTCTATGCTATCCACTCCATCTATATGAGAACATTTCGTTTAAAACATTTTCTCTGATTCGAGCTATTTAAACGCAATCTCTTAATCTTAAAATGTGTAGCCCCTTGAGAACCACCAACTTTTAGAACAAATGGAAAAGGTCAGCTTTACAAAACTATTTCCTTATAATTTCTCTTCATAATTAATTGACATTCTCATCTTCTAACGTACTTTTCTTGTTTAGTGCGCGTTTTTCTTTGAATAACATGTCTTGCAAAGAATTTGGCCCATTTCGTTTGTGGATATTTTATTTAAAAGGTTCCTTCTAGTGTCAAATACCCAGATATAAACACATTATAACATATAACACATTTGTTGCAGTTGAAAACAAAAGAGTGTACAAGATAATGTTCCTTAAGGGGTCAAATTATCAATTGATAAATATTTCTTCTGATCAATGATAAAAAATTCGTTAATCATCTAGCAAATAAGCACTGAAATACAGAAATGACACTTACTGATAAAAATTGATGACAATTAGAAACAATCCATCAAACGTGGTGTAATATAGGAACCAAAAATATTTATTCAAATTACTAAATGTAAAAAAAGTCGTGCATTTGGAAACGGCGCCTGAAAAGCTCGAGGAGAAGGCCTTTATGAGAGCGTGACAAGTAACCGATAGGAAATGTCTGCCCGATACACTGAAAGGAGAGTTCTGCCCTTAATAGGTAAGATAATTAAAAGGATCTAAAATAAGGGCTGCGATTGATCAAACATATCGGAGATCGTTTGCTTACGCTGCTTCCTGCCTCCCCACTCCGTTGTCGGCTCCCGGAAATCGCGGGCTTTGATCTAACCCCTGTTTTCGCTTGCTCCGAGGAGTCCTTAATTATTGCCGGAGCCGGCATCTGCGACGGGCACGGCGACGGCAGCGCGGCTAGGGCTGCAGCGGCCCGGCGTATCGACGCGCGGCGGTGGCGGCACGCACGGTCCGGATTCCGCGCTCCGGGCCCCGGAGTCGCGCAGCGCGGAGACTGAGCATTCCGGGAGGGAAGGGTTATCCGACGGAAACCTTGCTAATGAAGGAAGCGAAGGAGGAGATAATGGCCGAGGATAATGGCTCGCGTCTGCGCCGCGCGCCGGCGGGGGGAGGAGCCGCGGGGCTCATTATGCGGGCCGTGCTCATTACCGGCCTCATATTCGTAGCCGAGAATCTACGGAAGATCGGCGGCCCTTCCTAATTATGCCGCGCCTAATAGGACAGATCCCGCTATTTATTACGCTAAGTCGGCCGATGATTAATGGCGTTATTAATCCGGCCCGGAATATTGAGGTTGCCGGTTCCGGGTTTTGGAGCATCTCTGACTTTGCACAGGATGATGCAAAAATGACTGGACGCGCAATTTCCTATTTGGTATCAAACATTCCCAAAAATGCTGAACACCAAAAAATCACCGGAAATTGACCCGTAACAGAAAAGGGGCCGTACTTTTGGCGTATTTATTCAATGCCATCCAACGAATGTCACCTCATATAGATCTCTAATATTCTGGAAAAATGGTTTTCTGAAGAATCAAGGACGATTCATTCACCAATAGCTGAATTCCCAATCATAAATTTGGATTGTGTGAGGCATACTTGACAATCCAACGATGCTATAGCATGGTGCGAATCATAAATAGGGTACAACAAGAAAAAAATATTGTGTAATTGTTCTATCAAGCCTTTGATAAGATTTGGCACCCTAAGACTGTTCACAAAAGTTAAAAAAGCCTACCACAAGGATATTTCAATTTGCTCAAATCTTATATCTCTAATAGATAGTTCCAAACTAAGAATAACAGTGCAACATCCAATTTATAACAAATAATTGCAATGTTTTGGGCTATCTATTATATACCCTTTATACGACAGATTTATCAACAGACTGGAATATACACATAGATACGTTCGCAGACGACAGAGTTACACTTACCCAATAGAAAATGCTGGATATATTCAAATTCACCTAAATTTCCTTCAAAAATGTCACTAAAATGGTGTGTGAAGATTAATGGGCAAAAATCCCAACATACAGTGTTGCAGAAGTCAAATACCTTGGATTAACTCTTGATAGTCTTGGAAGAGAAACGTCTCCAAAAAAAGTATAGCTGGGTCTAGGATAAAAATCAAAACTATCACTAAAAAACAAATTGCTCATCTACAAAACCATCATAAAGCCCATTTGAGATTTGGGGCTGTGTCAGTAAGTCCGCCATAGCAATCGTACAAAGGGTCGATCAAAAATCTCCCAAATTATCGTAGATGTTTCCTGGTTTGTGCCAAATCACACCAACCTCAATGCTGCTCACATTCAAGAAGTCATTCACTTCAGAACTAGTAAACATTCTGATATTATGATTGACTCCAATTCCACAGTGATTTTTTATTAGAGCAACTTATCCATAGAAGGCTCAAGCGTTCTTGCCCCATAGATCTCAAGTAAGACCATAGAGGTACCTACACCATCATGATGTCATAAAATTAGCTTACAGAAGGTATGCTCTGATTGATAGTCAAATCAAATAAAAGTCTATAATTCGAAAAAGAACTATTCGTTGCGCTTTTATCGTTAGCATTAAATCAAAAATATACACTGCAATTTTAAGAACAGAATAATTTATAAATTTTGACTGTACTTTCAAAATTCAACTTCTAATTTAACAACTGCACATATTTTCCTGTTTTTGGAACTTGATAATATAATAAGAAACTTTTTCTAAACTACTTTGTGATTTTTTCAAGTACTAATCTCCTCATTTTTAAGATTTAATAATTCTATCATCACTTATTCATTAATGATCCAAAAACTACTACTAGTGTCTGTGTAATCAGTGCGATATAAATTATAATCATATAATTTCCTACATTACCCTCTGTTTCCATAAACAAATTTGGTTTTAAAATTAACTAGTAAAAATGTGCATGCGCTCTCACATATCTTCAACTGGAAAAAACTATTAGCGCTTTCTTCAAACTCTACTCAAATTGTTAACTCTCAACGTATTAGAAAGTCATAAAATATAACAACAGCTCGATCCAAAAAATTGAGAAAAACTTGGTAGAATATAAATTAAACTTTAGTATTTGAATTGCGCGCCGTTTGCGTTCTGTGAAGTTGGAAGGTTGTATTTGTACAGTTGGTATCTGAGCACATGGCAAAGTCATCATGGCGCCATATACTGTGCAGCAAGGCATCAATATTCAAGTTTATCGTGAAGGAAACTTCAACCATTGTTTCGACGCAGTAATGTACAAAGTCAGCATGCAGTAATTTAATGTAAAAGTTTGAGACAAATAGCATGCCTGTTGACAAAGGTAGTTCAGGCGGTAATATTACTCCAGTAACTAACACGGTCATAGCAATTGAATCTTTCATAAACGCATTTTAACAAACGATCTAAATTTATAGGCGTATAAAATTCAATTAACTCAAGAAAGTTGATGCTGATTTTTCAAAAAGCTCACATTGAGTTATTAATCTCATTTTTTTAAAAGCTTTGTGAATCTTAAAAATTGTCGCATCTGGGGTGGTGAAAATCCACGTACCATTCATTCATGGGTATTCATTGGAGGCTGAAGCAATCATTCGCCCGTACTTTTTTGAAAACAAAGCTGGTGACTCTGTTACTGTCAATGCTAAATAACTTTTTTCAATGAAACCAACAAACTTACGGGTTTTAACACAACACGTGGAAATGCTCACTTTACTGCATTTTTTAGTCTTTAGTTTTTAGTTTTAAGCTATTAATTTTTTCTCGGCGACTATTTGAAAGATAAGGTTTGTGCCCAAAAACCTGCTACGATCCCAGGGCTAAAAGAAAACCCCAGGCAACTTCTCTAAAAGCGCAGCCGCGAGGAGAGCTGTACTTTAAACTGATAGCAATAAAAATCAGATTGTTCCAATGTTTTGTGTTTTATTCAGAAGAAACACCCTAAAATTCAATTTAGATCATCTTCCTCTAAAAACAACTTACTAATCAAAATTTATATGTAAAATCCATTCATGCAATAAAAAGCTACAGAACATATATCTTAGTAGCAATAAGTTGCTCATGCGCAGAAGATAAGATAAAATTCCATTACTTAAATTCTTCATGTGCACCTTAGCTTTAATTTAAAACGTTTAAAACAGAAACAATAACAGACATTTACAGAGAAAGGTTTAATTATAATGCTATACAAACAATTCGGATTCTTAATCCCATTAAATAAATTGTAAATTACGCAAAAAGCTCAAATAACCATTAATAAGTGATTTAAAAACATAAACAGCAGTTTTAAATATCTCACAGGTTAAAAGAAGGATACGGAAAAAACTTTTTGCTAGATCATGGTAACATGGTAACGGCCAAATAAATAAACAAAATTATCTACCGCGGGAATCACTTAAAATGCGCAACATAATCTCTTCGATCGGTATCGGCAGCTTTTAGAAAGGAAGGTAACGCGGAAATTTCTGTGGTAATTAATGGGATCCCCGTTGATAAGGCCGGCACTGCGTAATGTTTGTTTTTAGAATTTAGAATGTTGCGACTGGCACTGCGCATTCCATTTAATATTTAAATAATAGCAGGCTATTAAAAATGAATTACCTGTAAATATCCCGGGCGGACTACTATTACCTCTTGAAATTAATTAAACAATTTTTGCACTCAAAGTCAGAGATGACAAAAAACAGTAATATGGAGGTGACAAGCTACTGCCCATTGATTAAGAAGTAATTTAAAGTCCTTGCAGCTAAGTAAATGTTGCGCTTCGGCCCGGAAACTTTTTTCCTGCTAATAGTTTTAATATTACAGCCTGACATCCAGGAGGAATTCAATTATAGCAAGTGTTCCGCGCTAACCCATCATTACGGTCATTATTGGTATTGTTGAGCGCAGAAGACCTTCGGCTGGGCATCCTTGACTGCCCCTAATTAGGCGGGCTATCAAAGAGTAAAATGAGCCGCTTCCAACTTGCCCATAATTTTTGTTTTTATGGAAATTCCAGGAAAAACAATTGATTGCTTATTTAGTTAACATTTAAGCTTACAAATTACGAAATGGCGATAATATGTTTGCAGAGGGCATCTGAGTCAGGCTATTATTTATTTAGGGCTTAAATTGTAAATATAATTATTATACAGTGCTCTTTCAAATAATTGTTTGCAAATCTGGCATAAAATTGGAACTTTGTTTTCATCACAATGGCAACATTAAAATATTAATAAAAAATTACTTATGATTATCAAAATGAAACATTTAGCTAAATTACCACCACTCAATTGAATTGGAAATTAACCAATAATATTAAACATGTATTTTGGAAACACCCTGTATGCACATGCACGATTAAATTTGTTTTAAAAAATCCACAGCACATTTTTGTGCATTTAAAAAATTTTACGTTGTTGAATAAATTTAAATTTTTTATTCTGTGTGCAAATATATAATTTTTATCCTAAATCCTTAATACAATTTTATAAATTTAAATTATTACATTGCAGAATAGTTTATTCGAAAGAAAATCTATTTGAAAAATATTTCCGGGAATAATTAGCAATTTGCTCTAGCTCCGCTGCCCTAGAGTTCGCCGCACAAGCCTGGAGGACCTTACCTGCTTTGGGGGTGCTTTCCTGCAGGAGCGGCATGTTCCTCCGGAGCGCATCCGAGTCTGGTCGGTACAAGCACACCCGAACCGGCACTACCACATTAACATAGCGTTCCCTCGTTGCGTGCGGTGAGCCCTACGTAGACGCAGACGCTCCCAGCATGTCGCATGTACCTCTGGCTCACGTGCGATGTGGTTGCGAACTAAATGTTAAGGCACACGCACGAGGGATGACCTAACCTAGCCCAACGTAACGCACCTACCCCTCCACGGGGGTGGGGACCGGGTGGGGAGAACTAGAGCACCCCCGGTGTCCTCGGGCCGGAAGGACTCGGGATCGGCCCGGCTGTTGGGCAACCGCTCGCCGTTGTGGGTCCCGCACTTGTTAACCTCCGCGGTCCATCCCGTTCTCTCCAAATTGCGAAAGGGTTTCGAAGCCATCGGGATGGAAAGTCAATTTAATCTTCTCCCCAACAACAGTTGGAATCAGATAGCTCTGTAAATCATCTTTTTGATATGTTACTGCATTTGGGGTCTTTTTAAAATATTTCATTAATGGATTGGTTCGGACCATCAGATAAAATATTTAAAATGAATTAAACACACCAAATAGTCAATAATTTCCAGCCCTCTTCTCATATTTTCTCAAGCATAATTACGATTTAATGTTTAAACCCAAATGATCGGGTGACAAACCTAATAATACATATAACATGTAAAAGATAGGGAAAAGAATTTGTTGGTAAAATATAAATAGCAGTCGAAGTTGAAATCAAAAAAAAGAATATTTATATCAAAAATTACCATAACTGCCACTTCGAGCTTGTTTTTAAAAATTTTGACGTCTATAGGGCGATCCAAGTTGAACTTTAGAAAGTTTTTCCGAAATAAAACACAAAATAATACATACTTAACAGTTACATAAGAAGTATGATATGTGACATTTTTTTAGATATGGAACACTTTTCTTCAAAGAGTCCCAGAAGAAAAGTCTATACGATTAGACACTCATCTTGAGATAATTCAACCAAGAAATTTGCTTCAAAGTAAAGTGAGTGTTTCACTGTTGTATGACATGTAGCCCCATTTTGTTGAAACTACATGTCATTCAAGTTCAAATCGTTGATTTTACTAAAAAAGTTGTCTCTTAATAGCGTACACCATTAATAATAGCAACATAGCCAGCTTGTTTTGCAAAAAGTACAAGCCTTTCATTCATCTGTGTTACAATGCATTTTTGTAGGCGCGTCGGTTTTTTGTGAATAACACGTAGATTTATATTACCTGGGATGCTACAATTTTGACTATTCATAGGCTATTTAAAGAAAAATGAACTTTATCACTCCATATTATTATTTTTTTTTTGGTAAAAATCAATATCAACTTCTGTGTTCTTTAAAACCCAGTTTGCAAATATACGAAGTTTCCGGTAGTATTTGGTAAACTTTTCCATGTGTTCAAATATCAACTATACAAATGCAAACGTTCTCAGAACACAATTGGCCCGCAACTTAAATTCTAAAATTTAATTTGAGGCACCCTATAAAAGAGCTTTTTGACATAATACTTCCCCCTTAGTAAAGTATTCCTTTGTTTCCCGCTAAAAGATGCGGGCAGGGCACTATTTCTACAAAGACTAAATGTAAGTAAATTCATGTCATTTACGAGATGATAAAATGTAAACATATATTTGAACAGCATCGATTATTGGGAAAATTACGGACGTTTCGGCATCCACCTTGATGCCATTTTAAAGGGATTTAGTTCTTTACTGAAGATTTACCGGAAATGTATTGGGTTGGAGAAAGTTTATGTGTTGTAACGGGTTACGTAATTGATGACGTGCGGTAAAAATGGCGGATAAGCGTTCACCATCGTCTTGAGTATTGAGGCATCAAGGATGTTTTTCAATTTTAATGGTCTCTCGGATAATTCTATTGGTAGGATGGAAAATGGGAGCGACTGTTTTGGAATTGGAAAAATTAATCATATGTCCGATTTCCTTTTTGTGTTTGGCCAAAGCAGAAGAAATATCACCCTTAGGTATAGCTAAGGATGCTTATATATACGATTAGATATTTGTCTGTTCGTTTGGCCTATGTACGTTCAGTTACCACAAGGTATTTCGTAGACACCTTGGGATTCGTGAGGGTAATGGTCTTTAAGTGAGAAGATAAAGTCAGCTATTTTATTGTTGGTCGTGAAGACAGTTCGTATATCTTGTTTACTCAGTGAGAGGCCTATTCCATCAGTAATGCCTTTGATATAAGGTAAAAATGCTTTGGTTTGGTCGGGAAGGTCATGGGTTTTGGATGTGGTATTTTTGGTAATATTGTTAATAAAGTAGGTTAGAGATTTTTGAGAATATCCGTTTTGCATTAAAGTTTTGGTAATAGTATTGATTTCAGTTTGTCGGTTCTCACGGTCGGAAAGTCTGAGAGATCTGGTGATTAGGGATTTTGCGACTAAGTGAATTTGAGCAGGGTGATGATGGGATTTTGCGTTTAGATAACAATTAGTAAGGGTAGACTTTTGGTAGACCATATGATAGAAACTGCTGTTGGAAATATTTATGGTTATAGGAGTGTCCAAATAAGGAAGGGAATTATTATGTTTGACTTACATTGTAATCTTGATATTGATATGAAGTTTATTAAGGTGGGAAAGAAATTCAGAATGCGTATCATGTCCGTGAGGCCAGGTGGCAAACGTATCGTTGACGTATCTTATCCAACAAATAGATTTTAAGGGAAAAAATGCAAGGGCTTTTATTTCGAAATCGGTCATGAATAAGTTAGCTACGACAGGTGAAATGCAGCACCATTGGTTTGTCAGTAGAATTTGTTTTGAAAAGTAAAATAAGTATTGGATAGGCAATGGTTAATTAATTTAAGAGTGTCTTCTTCCAAATTGCAATTAGTTGTTAGAAGCTGCAAGGTCTCTGGTACAAGTATATTAGTAAAGAGGTAGACAACATCAAAACTGACCATTATGTCATCTTTACGAATGGGAAAAGATTTTCGAATTTCTAAGAAATGATAGGAGTTTCGGACCTATGATAAGGCTTGTTCTGTAAGGGGTTCCAGAATTTTCGCCAGGTATTTGGGTGGGTAAACCAAAGGCACAGGCCATGGGTCGTAGACGCGTATTTTCCTTATGGATTTTTGGAAAACCTTACAATTTAGATATGCTTGAAAATTTCTCTGGAGGTATAAGGAATTTTTTAGTATCAATGGATAGATTTGAGTTCTTAATAAGGGTCTTGGTCTTCTTTTCGAGGTAGGTAATAGAATTGTTTGGTATTTGGTGATAGTCCTTTAATTACAGCACGTCATCATTTATGTAACTCATTACTACACAAACTTTCTCCAGCCCAATACACTTCCGACACAAACATGTCCCGGTTAATCTTTTACTTTTGTTTTTACAAACAGTGAAGTAGAATACACGAAAACCTCTCCTTGGTGAGTAGACAGATTCAGACTCCAAGTAAAGAACTAAACCCCTTGAAAGTGCCATCAATCAGATGCCGAAACGTCGGAAATTTCCCAATAACCGACGCTGTTCAATCCGTGAACATAATTGTCCATTTATCATTGACTGCGGAAGCTTTAATTATATAAATTAAATCTACTCTTGCTTTACAAAGCACCTAAATATCTGTAATGTTAAAATATGGTTGCAATTGTCAAGTTTTAAAGTTGTAAGTTGCATTGTGGTACTTGACAAGTTTAGTTATTTATCAGTGGAGTGGGGTGGCAAAAAATGCATTACTACCATTGCATTATGTAAGTAGAACTGAAAAGTGTAATTTTTAACACACCGCATCCTTTCGACATTAGACTTATGGTTGTGTATGTTGTGCATAAAATTATTTGATGAGGCTATAGGTGTTAAGGATCGTCGAAGATCTGGAATATCAGGCAGTTAAAGACGTAAGTGACCGAATTAAATTAATATATCTCGGGAGATGCAAATTTCGAAAAGGACTATGTCTTGTATTACTAAGCAAAACCTACAGGACGTTTTCTGACAGATGCTTTAAAGAATGTTAGAAGAGAAAAAGTAAAAGGTTGATGATCGAGTAAAGAAAAATTTTGTTTACAAATAAAAAAGAATCTGTCAACTAACAAAATAATAAGGTATATACCGGGCCGTCCAAAGAAGCATCTTGGCTAGTACCAAAGGTTCAAAAAGCCAATATTTATCATTTGTAATAGTTTGATCAACAATCTGTTATGATGGAGCGACTAATATTCATTGTTGTGAAAAGCGATTTAAAACTTCGGCGGCCAAGTATCAATACATTCACACTCAGCAAGACTCCGCAAAGCACAACCAACTCAAACTTGGCTGAGCCACAACTTGCCTCAATTTCGAAGAGTAGAGGATTGGCCTTCCGGCAGTCCAGATCTCAATCCATTAGATTACAAATTATGGCCAGTCTTAGAGGGCACAGTTTGCAAAAAAGCCATCCTAATGTTGATTCTTTGAAACGAGCTCTGATGACTGCAATCAATACTTTTCTAGTGGATGTAGTGTATACTTGCCATAGATGAGTGGTCTAGATGTCTTAGCTTCTGCAGATGTTAAGAGTGGCCATTTTGACTAATTGCGTTGTAATTATCAGAGACCAGATTTTAGGTATTTACCTATTTACCTAACTTTTACATTTCTCAGTAGTTTGGAAAGGTTTTTACCTTTTTTGAATTCATTCTTTTTAGGTATTTTTACCTAATAACTACTTTTTTCGGATTTCCGACAATTTTAAAATAACTTTTACTTTATTTACAGAAGAATGCAACAATAACTCATTAGATCAGGTAGCAGAAGAGAAAACTAAAGGGTTTTCAAAGTGTAGAAATGATGATTTCAAAGTAATTATTATTTGAAGATTCCAAACTTTACAGCCACTATGACATCAACATTATCCGACTAACGAAGTTTTAATGAATAGTTATTTAACTATACCTATACGTTTTCGATCAATTAAATGTATCAGTTCAAATCGACTGTTTGTCTTATGCACAACTCATTGAAGATAAGTTGCCGAACACCCACCTCAGTACCACCAGCGCCCATCATTACTTGCTGGGGACCTGGATTGCAGCCTGCACATTTCATGCAGATAAGTTTGATAATATAAAAGAGGTAGTGAAGAAGTAAGCATGACATACATTTCAAAGCTCCCTAAAAAATTAAGGACTTAGAGACATCTGGTATGACCATAGTTGATTAACTGAAAATCGTTGAGAAGGCACAACAAATTATTAACGCGCCATGAAACGCTGAGGGACTGCCAAGAAGTTGCAGCTGCTGGAACGAAATCCTTCATTGATAGACATTAGCAAAGTAGTGAATGCTCATGTAAACTGTTACGTAATAAGTTTATTAAAGTTCGCTCCTATTACATCCATAGGTATGGAGTAATCTTTCTCATATTATAAAAAAATATTTTAACGGACAAGAGAACAAATCTCACTCTAAAAAATTTAGAAAAATTGTTAGTTTGTGCTTGGGATTTGTCAGTACGTATAAAGACTAAATTGTTTATACAGTATAAATTGTAAATATATGTGCAAAATGTATAGAACTCTTTTACCGTTTTGTTTATCTTTTTCATCTCTTTAATTTCACCTAATTAATTTTTTATGTTACCTAAATTCCAGTCTCTAGTAATTATGTTTACCAATAACCATTTAATAAATCTTAAAAATATTTTGTGTAATATAGTGGTTTTCTTTGTCTTCCTAATCGGTGTGTAACAGTACTTATGGCCATACTATGTATAACGTTCGGAGGTATACATCATGTAATTTTAAGCGCTAATTACCTACAGATCATGTGATTGCAACGCTACAGTGTAATAGTATTAATATGTAATAATAATAGTATAAAAGTAATATATAATATCCCAAGCTATTTTAATGATCTAACTAAAACCACCGCTTTCCAGTGAATACAGCAATAAAAACCACTTAAAAATAGATTTTGTTTAAAACATTCTAGCATATGCATTTTTTCTAGATTATACAATCATTTAACTGATTTGAACCCTAGTGTCACACACTGGGTTAAATTGAGCCGAGGTCCGACCTTTTCCTTGATTTTCGGTAGGTTAAAAGGTTGATAATGCCGCAATACCGCAATCGGGTATTATTTTGACATCTCTTTTATACATGTAAACAGTTTGTTTGTCAACAGGAGCGTCAGTACGCACGTGGCACTCGTCCGAAATAAAAGTATTTTATCCTCGGGTCAATTTGACCCACTGTGCGTGGTGCGTAATTTTTCGGAAAATTTCCGGGATTTGGTTATTTTTTGGTTTATTTGGTGCACATTTATGTAAGTAAACATTTAAAAGTACGACAATTTTTTTTACGTTTTTGTTTGATAATTTCTAATTTATCATAAGATAAACATGCGAGCTCTTTTATTACGTTTATTAACAATTTGCGGATGATGAAATTCTACAATCTGATACATAAGTGATTAAATGACATGAAAAAGGCGTTAGGATTAATGTCCAGTGACTTAAACCTATAAGTAACTTAGAAGCCGAGGAGATGTGGTTAGATTATTACAGTGGGCAAGTAAGAACTGCTATCTTGATTGCTAAGTAAATCTATAAGGTAGTTGTAGTGGTTTAACTCGGCTTAGTCTTTGAGTGTCCAAACTTATTTTTTATTATTTATCGAATAAATTCAGCGCAAGAGGATTGCTGTGAGACTCCAATTTACTTAGGTATCGCTCACTGAGTTTGGTAATGGTTTCTTTCACTGTGTCCACTTTTCTGTCGCGCAAAATATCAATGTTTCTTAAGAAGTAGGGTGCGTCACACATTCCACGTAGCATTTTTGTCTGAAATCTTTCGATGATTTGAATATTGGTGTTTGCTGCTGACCCCCATAACTCTATGCCATAGGCCCATATTGGTTTGAATGCAACCTTATAAACTAAGAGTTCATTTTGAAGTGACAACTTGGATCTTCTACCGAGAATCCACTAGTGTTTGCTGAACTTGATCTCCAGTTGTTTTTTATGCCAGATGTGTGCCCTCCATGTTAACCCCTTGTCGAGGTGCATGCCGAGATATTTTGCATCCGTAATGTGCGATAATGGTGTATTGTTGATATGGATTTACGGTGTATTTCCTCTGCATTTTGTAAAGGTGATATGTAGCGATTTGGTTTCGTTCAGTCTAATCCATCCATCGCTTGGTCCAATCGTCACTATTTCGTTTAGATTGCTTGTAGCATTTATAACTAGGCTATTTTTACAGGATCTTTGTGTTTCATCAGGATGGCTTTATCATCCGCAAACGTTGCTGTTAGAGATTGTGTTTGGTGGATTACTCAGCTGTATTAAGAGCAGAGTAATATAACATAGATACTAAGACACTGCCTTGTTGGACTAACCAGAACGTTGCCAGTGAATACAGATCAACCATTAAAATAGATTGTCCGTATTAAAACATTCTAGCATATGAGTCTATCCTCTAGATTATAGGATCATTCAACTGATTTGAACCCTAGTGTCACAACTGGAAATGAAGCAGGTCCGTACCTGTTCCTTGATTTTCGGTATAAAGTGAAGGAATACCGCAATCATATTTCCATCCTTTATCAAAACAGTTTGTTTGTCAACAGGAGCGTCAGTACGCACGTGGCACTCGTCCGAAAGTATTGTTCTCTTCGAATTTGACCCACTTGCGTGTGCGTAATGTCAACAATTTCTCGATTGTTATCTGCTAATGGTGCACATTTATGCTAAGTAACATCTTAAAAGTACGACAACTGATTTACGTTTAGTTTGATAATTTCTAATGATAGGTATAAGATAAACATACCAAGCTCGCCGAGAGTTTTGAGAAGCCGGACTATCGCTGAACAATTAATGCGAGATGATGAAATTTCTGATGCAGAGGACGACGGCTCTGAATGTGAGAATGTCAGCGACGTGGAGTACGGCTCCAACTACCCGTCGGACGAAGAATCTGCAGTTAGTGACCTCGAATCCCAAATTGAAAATGCAGTCCTTTCTTCGCGGCAGTCAGGGCGGCCAGTTAGCGTCCTTCGTGACAAGAATGGTTATGTGTGGAGATTCAGCACAGGCGCACTTCCCATAATTATTCCTGGTCCCATAAACGCCGCCGCGAACGCCACGACGATCGAAGAGTTTTGGGACATTCTGTTCTCTCCAGACATAATCGATGATGTCGTGAAATATTCAAATCGAAATCACGATAGCCGATTTTATTGTAAAAGAAACTTTGGAACAGTCATACCATTATCCCACCGACCTTTTGGAAATGCGGGCGTATCTAGCCGTCTCTTACTATTCAGGGCTCTGGAAGCAAAGCAAATTTTCTGACGATGATTTGTGGTCGCCAGAAAATGGGACGTCTTTCCACCGGTGTGTTTTTCCCTGTGGCGATATAATTTTCTGACGAAGAATTTACGATTTGACGATCGAGCAACACGAAATGCCGAGGATAAATTTGCTCCAATCAGGGTAATTTTTGAAAAATTCATAAGTAATTGCAAGAATAATTACAGACAGCGACGTTCTGTACCGTAGACGAGCAGTCGCTCGGATTCCGCGGTCGCTGTGCCTTTAGGGCGCATATAAAAAATAAGCCCGATAAATATGGTCTGCTGTTGATAACGCTCAAGGATGCGAGGACGTCCTACTTGATGAACGCGATCCCAAGACTCGGCAAAGGTACCGTGAAAACTACACACGAAGAACTTGTGCCTCAAGTTCCTTTTAGGCAAGTTACAGAACCGATTCATGGCTCAAATCGAACTGTAACATGCGATAACTTATATACTGCCATCCCACTAATAGAGGAAATGAAAGACGAACCCTACAATTTGACGGTCACCGGCACTCTGCGGAAGAACAAGAGGGAAATACCCTTGGAAATAAAAGTGGCTAAAACAGATCCCTCAGGAAGTAAATTCTGTTTTACTGATTCTGGGGTCACGTTGGTCTCCTTTACTCAAAAAAAAAAAACAAAGTGGCGTCCTCCTTTATGAATTCAGAAGAGATCGTCAGAGGTAAACCCAAGATTATCTTGCACTACAACGAGACCAAGGGAGGAACTGACACATTTGATGCTCTCTGCAAAAATTACACGGCGACTGGGAAGATCAACCGCTGACCTCTCAAGATTTTTTGGGGGATGTTCGATTAAGCTATAGTGAACGCCAGAATTCTTCTAAAGTGCAGGAATAGTGTACGTGGTTTGGAAACTAAGATTACTGCCAGGCAATGTATGAAAAGGGTAATCTGGCATCTGATAAAACCATGGCTTGTCGAGCGCCAACAAAATCCGAAACTCAGAATTTCCTTGAAAGTCGCTATTGAGGATATGTTGAAACTACTCCATAATGTTCGGCCTGTGGATGAGAATACTGAAGTTTTGGGTAAGAGGACAAGGTGTCTAAGTTTTTCTCCATAAAGTATACCTATTAATCTGAAAAATCCTAGAATATGAGATCTTGAAACTCAAATTTGAAGAAATTACGCTAAATTAAGTGCGAAAACCCGATTTTTTTGGAACCCTCGTACTTAAAACTTGTTTGCAATTATTATAATGTAAATATCCTTCATATAAGCATGTAGTACAACAAATAAAGGATTAAATAATAACTAGAATTTGGTTTTTTGGATCTACGATGCACCACGCCCGAAAAATTGCAATTTAAAGTTGCTCGGGTCAAAATCACTAGGGTTAAGATGGGGTTTTCCATTTTTTAATTAAAATTATATACTTCTGTTTTTTCGATTCGAATAATTCCTAATATACATCTTTATATGAGCTCTCTCAAATAAAGAAAATGTGCTGTTTCTGTTTATTGTCCCTCCCATTAACAGTTCAAGAACGTGCAACGCATAAGTACACAACTACATTAAAGACTTGGTATACCTCATTAATACCGGGTTTAGAACATTCTGATGTGACAGCACTCTTTTTAAAAGTTTTACCAGAAGATATCCTACCTTACATTTCTTATACTACTGACTTGTTCTTAATTGTCTATTTTATTTGCTGCGGTACTATTAAAATAAAAATAATTTATTTAACCCGGTAGTGGCCACATATTATTTGAAATAATGATATCATAGACACTGACATTCATGATGTGCATCAAATACGTCTAAAACACTTTGGGGTGTTTTAGGTGTGTTGCAATATAGGAATTAGAAGCAAACATTAGAAGACAGACAAATACCGAGATCTAAAAATAAATGTTTACACCTTATACACATATGGTACTGATATTTTATCAAGTATAAAATTATTACCCAGAACAAAAGGAACAGCCCTATGCAAAAGTCTAAATATCTCAAAGAAGGTTTACAGGGCAAATTAAGGTCAAAAGAGATCTTTATATTGTTGTTATATTGTTAGAAATAAATTGTTATAAAATTTGTCACGCAAAATAATAAATTTATTGCAGTTTTAGGTACACATAAAACGAAAAAGAACTTTTTTGTGTGATTCTGATGTACTCTTGCATTAGATTAACCTAAAAAAGGCCAAAGATAAAAGATCTTCAATCGGAATCTTGGTAGTCAACATTTATTATCATCATATACTTCAATACATATAGACATTACATTAAACAAAAAGATAGGGACCTATCGTCTTAGCCAAATCGCTTTCTTCATTTGCAAAAGAACATGTACGTCAGAAAGTAAAAAAAATAGATGAACGAAAAAAAGGGAGAGAGCAAAATAATCTGCTTTTTGTGGGAGCAAAGCATCTCCTGTTGTTCGGTCAGAACCTACATTTAGTGCATTACTAAATGATGCATCATTTCATTATTATGAATAGAAATGTAAACTTTAAAATACGCGTCAGTGTAGTCTTGCGGTTGAGGCGGTTGGCTGTGGTGCGGATGGACCCAGATTCAATCGTAATTTCAAATACTTAGAAGGTGGCGTTCACAGTCATTAAAAATATTTGGGTACCTGCTTTCACTTTGAATAAGGCATTGAGAACGAACATATGAGAGTCTCAACATTCTCAGTTCGCATGCCTTGCCCCAACGCAGACCGTATATAGGAAGTATTACAATTATTTATTATTATTAAACTTTAAAGTAATGCCAAAAGAAAGTACCAAAAAAATTTAGTTGTGCTGTTCGTGGTAGTGAAGCACTTAAATTGAAGATTTTTTATAACAGAACTTTCCTAGGTTTTTAACTAATCAACTTTTAGATTATGTTATCGAAATCATCATCTAAATAAATATCATAAGCATTTATATTTACAGAACTTTTTCTAAATTGACGCTTTGGCAAGTTTGTATTCATTAAAAATATCGCTCTACATTTCTCTGAAATTTTTCAGGTTCAAAATTAAATCTTGGCCTTTTAAGCTCCTCTTTTAGTGGCTCAAACAAATCGCGTAGCGATAAGATCAACCTGTGGAGAGTGTTCTAGTACCCAAAATAAGTAGTACAAGCTCTCGGATCAGAAATTTGCTCATTTTGCAACGATATGCGAGTTTTGTTTCATATAAAAGCACATAGCAGCTTTTAATTTGCAGCAATCCTTAAGAAACCAGCTAACTATGTGAATATTTTTCCCAGTCACACTAGTCTTCGGACAACGTCGGTGACCTTTTTTTTTAATTGATTCTTGACTTCAGTTTCCTTAATGGTGTTTCTATTAAAGTGTATCTTAAGTCTTCCCACTATTTATAACCTTTTATACCCTCTGTTATGAGAAAAATGTTAATAGTCTGATGAAAAAAGAACGCTTTTTAGTCTAACATTGTGATACTGACTAAAAAAGTAGTAGTTCGAGATATCCTACAAGAAGAATGTTCTTCAGGCATTCCTATTTACGTTTGAGACCTGTCTAGTTGAAAGGAAGGATTATATCGATTGCATTTAGGAGCATTTAGTAAGACATTGGAAAAATTGTATGTCCTCTATTGAGAAAATTGTTTGGATTTATAAAGATTAACTATCAAAGCAACTACAGATGTTGAAGTTAAGACCCATACAAAACCACAAGAAACTTGCGAAAATAGTAGCGTTAAGAGACAGGTGCTGACTTTAAAACTAAAACTCAGATAAAAGCACCAATTCGAAGAATACGGATCTAGTGAAAAATGATACCGTTTTCTTGACTTTTACCTCTGTTGATGACATGTACCTTCACCGCGTAAACTACTCTGATTGATCATCCAGTTGTAATTATACTTACTGGCAGGCTACTCTTACGTTTTCAATAAACAACTCCTTAGTTTTCACTCTACTTAATAAATTTCATGGAAAAATAATTTCAACCAAATTTTGAATTTTTTGATCTCACAAACTTTCTAACTCTTGCTACAATTCATCGTTGATTACTGGAAATTCCCTTACTTTTATTTAAGTTCTTCATTCTGTCTGCTTTACCAGAGTTTTTCATAATGTTAATATATGCTGATCTTGGAAAACGAATGCTTTGATTACAATTCCCGCTTCAAAAAGCATAAAATGTTAACCTAATCTCCTCTTGTACCTTTCTTTGATAAATTTTCGTTAGAATCTAGCAATGTCTTCTAAAGCAGTATTCCATATCATTACTGACTCACAGCCATGTTTAACCAAAAGAATTATGTATTGATCCGACATCCGTTCCCTAATTGAACTTTGAATGGAGATAGATCTTTTTGAAGTTAAATTTTCAAATTTGGATTTATTGTTCCACAGAATATTCTTCCAATAATCTATTTTCCACAGTTTGTCGTTTGTCCATTAAAATCTCCTTTTTTATTGTTAGTCAAAAATTCCGTTTTCTACATAATCCAGCTTCAGCTAATCTTTTCACGCCTGCTTTTGTCGGCCGTTATAGGTAAAATCAATAGTAACAAAATTTCCATTTAAAACTAAAAATAGCAAAGGAATCAAATTCTGCTTACATTCTGCTGTTAGTGACTCACCAAGTTTTCTATAATCTATTTTTGATTAGAGGAACTTAAACTTGATTTTGTGTTAACGCAATCACTTTTCTGTCGAACGGCTCCTTTACGCTATTTTGGATTTGGGAGAACTGGTATGCCGCCACTCGCGTGATAGCTGCTGGGACACGGTAATAAAGTAGTGCACCCCCGTTTTATCGATGATTACTACAAACTTCAAAAATGCACCACTTTTGCCTTCAAACTGCTGTAGGAGATGAATGGCAGTTTGCATGCGCATCAAAGTGCGTGGTACCCACCGTGGATTTACCTTGCGGTAGTCCAGGTGGTTTTCATGACGTCTTCTACACTGATGGACAGCATTGCTCCGAGTTTCTTGGTAGTGTTGCGCCTATTCTCACGAATAAGCGAATCTGTACGATCAATGGCTCGGTGACGGATCTTCGTGGCCGATGATATCTGCCCTCCCTAAAACACTTACATCACTCAAACACACAAGTCCGTGAGAGACTCTCTTTCTAATACTGTTAAGGTCTGTGGTAAATTTCAGCGTACGAAACGTTTTCTCCAACGAGAAATTTGATCACAATACGTTGTTCCACGCTCCATGATACCTTCTGTCGCTCATCACTCTAACAATTCCAAAACAGTTCTAACCCGACCAGAAGGACGAGTGGAGATTGTGGCTCTACACTCGAGATGGCACATCTGCTGCGCAGTGCAGCTTGTTTATATACAAATCAGTCACGGCCATATTTATACCACCTTATACTTCTACTTAAAGTAACAACAAGATAAATGTTATTAATTAGCAAATTAAGTCAAAGATTTTTTTTTCATTTTTTAACCTTACCAATTGCTTATTCTTACTACCATCATTTTTATTATTTTCCAAGTTTCTAATCTCGACAATATACTTTAAAACGTTTTTAATGTGATAGTATGCAAGAGTCTTTGCAGGCTCCCGTCATCCTGCTGCGTTGTGTACACTTTTACTTTTAATTTGCATCCCAAATGAAGGCAGGTACGTTATTTTCTCGCATTAATAAGAGGAGCATCGTTCGAGAGAGCCTCTTTATTCGCCATCAAATTCAAAGCACATTGTCCGCCGTAAGAGCTCGCCTTTGAAGTTGCCTTACTTTCTGTACTCTCGCCGGTTAATTATTAAGAAGGAAGGAGCTTTATTATGTTTCGCATCACAAATAATGCTCTCTAATGTCCGCCTTTATGACTTCGTTCCTCTTTGAACTTCCGAAGCGGATGGAAGCGGGTTAACGTAATTTATTATTGTTCGGATGGGCCACGCGAATTGCAATAATTTCGCTTTCACGGCAGCGGGGGAGTCATCATTATTACTTTCGACTTTTCGTCCGCCGGTGGTTTAAAGCGCACTAAATTGCGCAGATAAGGTGCCAAACTCTCTATTTCACTTTTTATTGGTAGGCTTCCGAATTTGCATGGGATGCACAGCTCAACCCACATAAATAAAAAATTGGTATTTTAGCTTCGGCAACATTTTTATGTCCGGCATTTCTTCTCAAAAATTACTTTCGTAAAACGATAAAATGTTGTGCAGACTCTCAAAAAGGATCATTACGGCAAGAATCTTATTCATGTAAGCACTCCTTGAAATGAATTTTTAATTATCAACAAACCCTTTCTTTACATTTCAGTGAGTCTGAAACTTTCTCGAAGATATGTAGGTTGTAGAATTTATCTTTTCACCACAACGGATTTGAGTGAAGAGACCTTTAAAATTTGTATAAAGCCTAATTTTACTTTTTAAAAGCAGATATTTGTTTTTATATGACCTAAAGTACAGGATATCTACCGGAAAATCCCAACTGATATCTTTAAAATTATTATCAATTTGCTCCTGACAAGCAGCACGATAAAATTTGTAGTTTTTACTAGTGAAAATTACAAATTACAAAACATCGGATACAAAAAAAAAGAAGAAGAATAAATTTTCCTCTGTATATAATCAATCGCTTCCAATAAACTTGGCTCTAGTTACTCTTGCTCTGCAAGATCACCGTCTGCCTTCTCTTATTGGGTTTTGCTCAGAATTGGGGAAAAAGTGCATCCAAACGGTGTTTTACAGAAAACAGTAAACTTAAAAAAATGTTGGATGTCTCTAAAAGATGCACTAATAACACTAAAAAAAGATTTTGGAAACAAACTTGACAATGAACAGAAATATACAGTCAACGTGATATGAATGTATCTAAAAGATTGTGATAAATTTAAAAAATTGGACATCGACTGAGTCGATTTTATGAAAACCCTTCTTAAGCCCGGACCCCAATTCTTTGGGTTACAAAAGAAATAGCGTGCTACATATTTTAGTATTTTGAACTGTCTTAAATCTCACTCTAAAGAGCAACAAAAATGGAAACTTACGTTTTACGACAAACGACTACTCAGGCGTTTCAAGGCCACTGGTCAGTTTAAAAGCAGCCGTTTTGTATTATTTGTTTTCTATTAGCTAACTTTAAGTGATTACTGTAATCATAATGATACAAGTTTGAAATAGAGCTTTCACCTGCCTAAACAAAATAAAAGATTGATGACTCATTGAAACTCATTAAACCCATTAGTCTACTCCTTTTCTAAATTTAACAAATTGCTGTTGCATTAGTTGCTAATTAGTTTTGCTGATATTTACTGATTTTTAATTTTAAAAAGAAATTTTTATTAAATGTAGGTATTTTCAAATATTTATATTATTGTGGCGAAACAACTAAAATTTATTTAAATATTTATGTATAGTTAAAATGTAAATAAATAGTAGCTATCTAATAAGAGTTAAAAGTGCACTTACTGGTGCCTGCTGGTTAGGCACGTATGACTTTTATCTGCTTACAAATATTGGGCCAGTCAATACAAAATTACAAGACGTAATGTAAACAACAAATTTATTTATTATTGAATTGTCAGCCGTAGGAACTAATTACTTGAACATTTCCATAATAAATGTTTTATGTTAGTTGAAATTGCCGATCTTAACAAATTCGAATAATTCTGTTATAGATAACTTCAAAATGAGGGTTTTGTTCAAAAATCAAGTGCAGGTACTAATGGTAGTTTTTAGACTTTGTCCTCTGGCGCTATTTGAAGGAAAAGGTTTATGCCAACAAATCTGTTTCTCTTCCGGTGTTAAAAAAGAACATCGAATGTGTAATTGCCAAAATAGAGCCGCATCTGTGGAAAAGAATGATGGAAAACTTCGCTAAAAGAAATGTCAACGGAGTTGTGAAGGACATTTGGACGACATCATATTTCATTCGTAACTGCTAAGTCTGTACATTACACTGATATCAGTAAAATTCTAATTGTTTCAGTATTTCGTGTTTTATTTGTAAAGAACTTTCTAAATTAATGCGAAAGCTTTTACAACCGGTGTTATGGTGCATCGTGTGGTTGGTTCTTGAGTTGTTAGGTAGTGGTGGGAGTTTAAAAACTCTTGACGTTTCGTCCACAACTAAATCTTCTAAAATTCTTCTTCTAAAGATGTGCGCCGCAGTTGTGGATGAAAGATCAAGTTTTTAGACCTAAAGTTTAATTTGGATCACCCTAAACAAATCCTTTATATGCATTTATTATTGTTAGTACTAAATGTTTTGCTTCCAATTTATTTTCTTAATAATTATACAAAATTAAACATTTCAAATAATTTAAAAAATGTATTATAACTACTCCAAAATAAACTTAGCTATATATTTTTATCACTCACAAGAATGTTTTGCTCATATTTGTCTTCCTTTATTAGTAAGGTTGTACTTAGAGCTGTCGCTACGACCTCGTGATTACGAAGCTTTCTCCTCTATCCGAGAGTCGGCGCAAGATGAGTTTGAGTCTCGCTCAACCTATAAGTGTATGTGACGTCCTAGGATTAAGTTTTTTTCCTCCTTAGGGTATGTCTTTCTTGATGGATCAATGTTCACTGCAGCCTATGGCTTATTGTGATTACCCCAATACAGTAAACTTATAACCAACATGTAATTGATGTCCCCTAAATCAACAGATACAGATCCTTTACAGGGTGTGTCTGGATGTCTTCCGGTTCCAGGATTGGTCTCTCCAATGTATGTTGCTTTTTCCTACACAGTGCATCGCACTTGCATGAGATGTGTAAGGATGTTTCTGGTTCCTTGCTACAAAGCTTGCATGCAAGGTCACCATTGAATTTACCAATATTTCAGAGGTGTTTTTTTAGAGTCGCATGTCCTGTAAGAATCCCTAAGGTTATCTTTAGCTGTGGCTTACTTAGATTAAGCAGTTCTGCAGCTCTCTTTTGGCATGGTCCCTTATCGAAAGTTTTGCTGAAATTATGCTCTGGTCGATTGTTCCAGTACATTCGATAATGAGTGCGTGTCCACTCCTTGATAAAGCTTCAGACAGTACTTCGTGAAGTTCCTAAAGCAGGTTCTGGGCCGATATAAGCCTCACTAGATCGCTGCCTAGCCAATTCATCGGCTTTCTCATTGCCGTAGATACCGCAATGCCTAGGTGCCCATAACAGTTTCACCGTGTTCTGTTCTGCCAGTGCATTGAGTTTGTTGATGCATTCCCATACCAGTCTAGATGATGCTTTAGTGCTTGATAAAGTCTTTAAAGTTGCCTGGCTGTCTGATATAATATAGATCCGCTTGCTCCTGTAAGCCCTTTTACCGTCTTTACGCACACACTGTAGTATGGAGTATATTTCTGTTTGAAAGACAGATGCGTACAGGGGAAAACTTAGCTCTACCCTGGGAGCCTCAACATATATTCCAGCTCCGGTACCCACCTCGGTTTTAGAACCATCTGTGTACCAGATTAGGGTACCAGGTGCAATTGCCTGTCTAAATGTCTCGCTCCCACCTCGATCCTGCAGGATCACTTTGAATAGAGAGTCGTCACATATTTTTGAGGTCATGTGGTCCGTCCTCATTTTAAGCAGCCTGGGATTAAGTTAGTTAAGTGAATGTTAGTAGGCACGATAAGCCCTCGAGGTTGCAGTTGCGAAAAAATAGTTGCATTTCAAATAAAAGGGGTAAATCTGCTAAAAAATATATTGATAATGATCAATTGTTTATCTACCATATAATAGTAAAAAGTTGAAGTAGGATGGTACAAAATGTTCATTTTTCGTTTCCAAAATATTTGTGCTTTTTAATATTATAAAACTCCCATGCAATGTAAATAGCTTTACGGACTTCTGACACAAACATTGAACACTTCGGAACTCCTTAAAAATATTGTAGAGGCTGAAACGAATCACCAGAAGCTGAATATTTTAATGATGCTTGTAGCTTACTATGAGTTTGGTAGTTGAGGTATCTCTTATTACAATTTTTGAAATTTTCAGAATCTCCCGAAAGCTTTTGCAGGATCCTCCGAGGCACCTAAATTCTGAATTTCTGCAATCCACTTCCCCATTCAAATTCGGCGTAATTATCTGGTAACTTCCTTAAAGCAGCATGTTTTAACATTTTAATCTATGTATGTACACGAAAATCCGTTATTATTCTTCTTTGGACATGTAATCGGATAAGGTAGGATTTTTTATTATATTTATTATCAATTAGAATAACATATTCTATGAGATAATGTGTTTAAAGACTTTATCGTGACATGATAGATCTCCCTTAATGATGAGTTCTTAATATCCTTCTGTAAGGTCAGTTGGCCATTTTTGTTTTAACCTTTTATGGTCTGGTGGTTCCAGTAGCGAATATAATAAAGCATTAGGATGACTTACCAGTTTGTGATGCTTTATGTTGTTTTCCTTGATTACATGCTTAACATAGGGCGCTTGTAAATCTTCATGAAGAGTTTGGTTTGAGGTGTACGAAGAAGTAGATTGGCTTCTTTAAATAAGTGTTATATTTGACTTGTTGGAACATCTCCAAAGTTCTAATTCATATATCCAGATTGGTTTGAAGATGGTCTTGCTAACCAAAATCTTCTTTTTTAAGAGTAATTTGTACTTTTCTCAATGAGCCATTATCATTCCTTTACTCTCAGATCAATTTTTTTCTTTTTTTAACAATATGTTCTTTCTGATTTCGTTTGCAATCCATTTTGTGCTGGTAAATATGAGTACTGCTATATTATTTAAATGTAGGGCGAGACATGTTTCTTGAAAATAAAGATGATTTGTATAGATTTTGTTTGATCTTCCACTTGATCGTCCAGGTTTAAATTTGATTTAAATGAGCCTATACACAGTTCAAATCTTCGACTGGATTCTTGCTGGTTACGGGGATAGCTGTAACATCAGCAAGTATACCAATGGTGGTGTTTGTTGTTGTTGGAAAGTCTGAAGTGTAGAATACATAGAGTAAGACATTTCCTCGAGGGACTCCAGATTTGATGACGAAGTTTTCATTTATTTCAGTTCTAAATTATATCTCGCTCATATATCATTTTAGAAAACTATAATAGGTTATACGAAGAAACTGTTCGATTTTGTTGAGCAAGAGAAATAGGATTTAAAAATAAATAGTCTCACTAAACCATCTACGACCAAAACAATGAAACCTGTTATTACCGTTTCCAAGTAAGAGATAAAGTCACGACGCCGGAACTGAATTATGACTAAGAAGAAATATTAAATTACCTTATATTCTTTATCTACAAGACGTGTCTGCAATACTAATGCTATAACGTTACCATAACTTTTCACGTGAGAAACACGATTTCATAACAATTAGATAAAGTTGGTACGTCCGTGTGTTAGAAACGATAAAAGATGCATCACTTACTTATTTTTAGCAGTTGGAATGTGAAACTGACTTATCAGCACCATTATAAGGTGCGTGAAGAATTTCGTTGTAAGTGGCTTTTTGGTGACTAAGCAGCTGCTGCGAATGATTATTTAGTTTTCTTCTATCCAAAATAATTTTGCGCAAATAAACAATTCACAATTTTATCATCATTTTAGCTATTGTCGAGCTGTGCCTCTACTTAAGCAAGTTTCCTGGTGTTGAAAATAGCAGAAACGCATCGCATGTGCAAAATTGGTCTTATGCTTTAATAATAAAGAAAATTACTTATAAAGGCTACGTATAATGTAATGGAAATAAGTAAAAGTTTGTAAGTTTGTGATGGTTCGCTAAAGCTTTCTGGACAGGTCTTTATCTTTTCTTTTCCTTGTTAGGCATTCTTCTTACCTTATTATTATTATTTATAGTTCTAATTTTTTAATTGAATTTTTGATAATTATTATATAGTACTCACAAAAATTATCTTCCTGCAATTTTTTAGTAATTATTTTAGTATAAATGAATTCGACGGGGCGAGTGAAAAGCTACCAGGTTTTAGAAATTGGCTATAGAACTTGTAGTATCATTAAAATCTTGATAAAAATAGTGCTTAATCTCCGTCTAACAAATTTTGTCTATTGTGTTGATTATTTTAATTTAATTCGCTGCTTTTGGGAATTAAAAAGATGTTTACTTAAATATTTTGGAATATTTCCCACCAAAAAGTTCTTCTACCCAGACCTCTTTTTCCTAGTAGTGTGCCTTGCATAATGACCTCTCGGGGTATCGCATTACGTGTGCAAAATACTCCAACTTACGTATTTTAAATGTTTGGATACCTTCAGTTGACTTATGCGAAAACCCTTCTATGGACTCACATTTCAAATGACTAATCTTTTAAGCGAAGAATATGTAACATTCTACTAATCTTATTTTTGCTCGTTAGTATCTTCTTCTGTTTTCAGAAACGCCTTTGTTACTGAATTCTATTTCCTTGATCATATCTCTGTTTTCGTTTAAACAGCCCAGATATGTGATATTGTCATAAGTTGTAATAGATGTACTAAATGCCAATTTTTTTTGCTAACGACCATATATTTGGTCTTATTAAGATTGAGCTCGTGGCAACATACATTAAGTTGTCTAAAAGATACTATAGTTTTACTCTTTGCTTGTTATAAGCACATGGTCTTCGATTATTTATTGAAACGCCATTAATCTTAATACCGCACTAGAAACCATTGAGTGCTTTTTGAAAGATGGTTTCTGAATAGAAATTGAAAAGCATTGGGACATGATGTATTGCTGCCTCGTATCACATTTAATTTATAGGGAAAATTTTGCCCTACTTTGACATTACCTGTTTGGTGCTAACAAATATTTTTAACATTGTGCAGTTCTTTATCGCCGATTTCGATATTCTCCAGAATTTCTATCATTTTGCGGTGTCTTATTTTGTCAAAAGCTTTTTCAAAACCTGTAAAGCACAATAGCGTTGTACTAGAACCTGGATACTAAAAAGGAGCCTCTCATATTCCCAAATTGTCGAGAAAGCTAAGTTAGGATTCGATGATGTTTTTTTCTATTTTTCTATGTCATAAAATAAAGGAAAATCATTGACGCATGACCCATTAAGCCATTGTTCAATATTTATTACATTTTTTGGCGTGAGGCTTTTTTGGAATTGTTATAAAGGTCGATTTCAATCAATTTGCTGATTTGTTCTTCTTCTTCTTTTTCTTGGCTTAGCTTTTCCGTCGGAGGCTGCTTATCATAACAGTTGTCTCTACTTTGGATGTTGCTAATTTGAATAGTTTAATCGATGTCATACTAAACCAGGAGTTTCGAGCTTGACCTCCAGTCTTTTTTCCACTGATGTATGTTTTGAAAGTCGTAAAATTCGTTGAATAATCTTACTGCGGCACTCTTAAACCTCAAAAGGTTTTTTTTGGAATTCGGTTAGATTCAGCTTTCCTATCTTTTGCTAGTGTAATCTTTCTCTCTACTTCTTCCAATGTTATGGATAATCCAATCGAGTAGCTAATTCAATTTTAGGTCTTTAATTCTCAAACGTCTCCTGTATATTGCTTAATATAGTTTTTAAATAGAGCCGATAGTAAATATAATTTTATGCAAACTTGATCAGAAGTGACCGTGTGGCAAAGTATAACGACAAAAGATTTATCGTCCCATATCTTGTGCATGACAACACGAACGCAGACCGCAACTTTCAGTTGCTTGAAGATTACGTATGGCATATAGTATGGTGCACTACCCCATTATACTCTTACATGGTTATACCAACATTTTCCAGGATGTTGAGTGGAACGACGCGGATCTCATAAACAAAGTCCTAATTTCACTCCGCGATACTTGTGGGGTAGAGATGTACAGGACCAACTCTCGCACACTAGAAGACTTAAATTTGGAAAGTTTTCAGCAATATGCATTATATCCCCAACTGGTTCAGGAAACTAGTTAATGCCATTGCAGCTTACCTTGAAACTTATTTCAATAAATGTTGTATAAAATTTTTTATAATTTTTATAATGTTTTATTAATTAAGTTTATAATTTATTAGTCACGTTACATCACTGTTGTTATTCAGTTGAACTGAATTTTTTAATTATTCTTTCTAATATTTCTTTGATATTTTAATCTTCAATGCTTTTTATTTATTTTTTAAATTGATATTTTGTATTTAGTTTTGTACTATTTGTATTTTTTGTTTTTTACTTAATTTTAATTATTTATTTAGTCACAAATAATATGATCTATAATCAAAGCTTGTTGAGTTTTTTATATTTATGTTGCAAGCGGTATTATTTCTATTATACATGTATGTAAGCCCAAATTTAATGTTCTAAGAAAAGAGTAATTGATGTCTTATTAACAAGTGTAACTGATGGGTTGTTCTTATTTTGTGCAAATCATTTAAAACAGAAATGCATTATTAAGGAGACACGTAATAACAATAATTAAAATATAATTTTAAATAAGCTTATAGTTAATTAACTGTATCTGCATATCATAGCAAAGTAATAACTTTGTAACCAAGAAAAACATTTGTTAAGAGTAAACAATAAATCTTTCATAATATTTTTGTTCAGGAAACCAATTGGTATACTTTGATTTGGTGTTTCTTGTTTTTCTATAGGCTCTTTTATTTGCATAGTTTCATTCTCTGTCGCATTAACTCTTTTTCATTTTGCTACTTTAATACAACAATAACAAAATATAATATTTAAACTGGTAGCAATTTCAGGTTGGGATGTTGGTGGGATACGCTGCATTTTCAGCCATTTCCTATTTCTACAACCTGCAGAATTTTTCCGATTAGGTTTGGCATATTTAAAGATATCGTTTTATTGTGTTGCATACTGATAAATGTAATCCACCAGTGGTTGTAATCTTGTGTTATTTTTATCAAAATTATAACTAAGAAGGGAATGGCCAAATATTAGAAATTTATAATGATCCAAATTAAACTTTAGGATGTCTTTTCTTAATAAAACGCAAAATATTGTCCAAATTTTATTGCTGTTGGCGTAAAGTATTTAGCGAACCTTTCCATAATGTTTAACATAAATGCGGCTTTATTTCAGTAATTTTACGTCTGATTTTGTCTTTTAGTAGTGAAATCGTAGCAGGTGTGTTGAAATAAACTCTGTCCTTCAATAGGCTCAAAGAAAAAAGTCTAATGGGAGTAGATCGCAAGGCTGCGGTGGCCAACTGATGTCACCCCTCTGCAAGTTAACATAACCACAAAATTTGGTTTGAAGTGAGGGTTTTATGTGCCAGGTGACATGCGGCATCGTCTTGTTGAAACCACGTCATTCAAGTTCAGATCGTTGATTTTATTTAAAAAAACGTTGTTTAGCATCTCTTTATAGCATACATTATTGACAGTCACAGCGTTGCCAGCTTCGTCCTCAAAAAAGTACGAGCCAATGATTCTTCTAGTCTACAATGCACAATAGTGGATGCATTGGTTTTTTAGAAATATATTTTTGCTAACAAGGATATTTAAAGAAAAATAAGCTTTATCGCCCAAGAGAAGTTTTTTGCAAAAACAAACATCAAGTATATTTTCTAAGACCAGTTCGCAAATGTACATCATTTCTAGTGATCCATTTTTTTAAGTTTTTGACTTGATCAAATTTTGTACGTCTGTAAATGCAGATATGTTGTTAAAATGGGTTGTGTAGTGCTGTATGATAGATTCAATTGCTATTGGCCTGGTTCTTCATGCATACTATCAGTTACTCGAAGAATATTGTCATCTGGACGACCTTTGCGGTGATAAGAAATTTTTGCTTTGTCAATAAGTATAGCAACTTGTTTAAAATTTTTGCATTAGACTGCGAATTACACGCCAACGCGATGATCGAAGTTTCCTTCGCGTAATCATAATTATAGTAAACTTGAATGGTACATGGGCTGCTAGATCTATTGCGAATTGGCAATCTTGCGTATGCTAGGTGCGATTTGACGTTTGCATAATAAAGTTTGACATTTTTGACAACAAATGTACCAAGACTTTTACGACTTTGTATTGTCTACACAATAGTGGGTCAATCAACTCACTTTGACTTTTGGTGATAAAACCCCATACTCAGTCATTGTATATCATTGGTTCAGTTAATTTAATGGTGGTTATAGTTTGCTAGATAAAAATTTAAATAAGACCATCAAAAATCAACTGTGGCATTAGTACGATTAGCATACATTCGATATTTCATGAACATTTAATCGTGAAAAGCTGTGTGCATGTTGGATAAGTTAACTATCGGTCGATTGGGTCTAAAGAAATCCTCAAGAAATACGTCGCAGTGCTTCAAATACCGTTTACATCATCGCATATGATGAATTTTGGATTTAGGCGTATAAGCCAAAACTAAATAACAGACGACTGTATGGGTTTTCCAAGATGAGCCTAACTCAAAAAAAGTCGTTCAAGGTCGAAGTACTTAGAGGCAAATAGTCGTTTATTGTCGCAACCGTGGTTTTAGAAGATCATAAAACGATCAATTTTAAACGCTACACAACCAGAAGTATTCGGAGAAATAAAAAAAACAACGCTCAACGCTGAGTTATTCACCACCATGCCAATGCGAGCTGAGACACATAGATGCAAACAACTGGCTTTTTGAACACTCAAACAGTCAAATTGATGATTTGGTCCCTAATGATATCTTTTTGTTCCCACACGTAAGGAACAACCTGCGTGGGTAACGATTTTCGACGCCGGAATAGGCAGTTGATACGTTCAAACCCCATGTTTTAGAGATATCTTATTCGCTATGGAAAAAATGCTATGACATTGGGTTATTAAATCCTACCTCGTTGACAGACACTTTCTAGTCAAACATGGTGAATATATAACAACTTTATTTCGCATCATCTCTCGTGTCCCTCAGGGCAGCGTGCTGGGGCCGGTCCTCTACCTGTTATTTACTGCCGACCTACCAACCTCCAGAAAAATCCTGACAGCTACATATGCTGACGATACTGCGGTGCTCGCATCTGATTTCGACTCTTTATTGGCAACCCAAAATCTGCAATGTCACCTAAATAATCTGCAACAGTGGTTTACTAAGTGGCGCATTAAGGTCAATGAGACAAAGTCTGTCCACATAACCTTTACAACAAGACGAGGCACCTGCCCACCCGTCACGCTAAACAATCAACAGCTCCCACAATCTGGAAATGTCAAATACTTAGGACTTCACCTTGATAGGCGGCTGACATAGAAAACTCACATCTGGACGAAACGAAAACAACTAAGCCTTCAGTTTCGAAAAATGTACTGGCTACTAGGACGCAACTCGCAACTGTCTCTGAATTGCAAAATCCTCCTTTACACAACTATACTTAAACCGATCTGGACATACGGTATTCAGCTCTGGGGAACAGCTAGTCATTCCAACATCGAAATTCTGAGACGCTTTCAAGCCAAGACGTTGCGTAACCTCGTGGACGCACCATGGTATGTATCCAACGAGATTATACGTCGTGACCTAGGCATACCTTCAGTAAATGAAGAAATCCAGCGTCACACGGTACGCTACTGTGACAGGCTTCATGTCCCTTGTCGAGGGCCTTCTCGATGTTGCCGAAGATGAGCCACGACTTAAACGGATTAAAACTCTGGATCTTCCAAACCGCTTCGAGTGAGTAATAGCGTATGTGCGCGAGTTCATAGTGCCATTTAGCTGCAAGCCAAACTGACTTACTACCACTTAAGGAATTTGTTATTGAACTCTTTCCTTCACGATATGCATGTACAGTGCCACATAATTTACTAAATGTCAAATTTTGACAGATTGTTCAGAAGTTCCTCAATAAAAAAAATGACAATGGGTTCCAGCGTATGCAACAATGTATTAACCGCCAAAGAAAATATTTTAAAAAACAATAAAAAAGTTTCCAACATTAAATATTTGTTTTGGTTAGTTTTCTCAATAGACATCAAGTAGCCCATGCACTGATGCCTTGCTGCGCAGAACGATTTTTGGTATTTTTCTGTAAAGCTTTAGATTCTGGATATCAAAAAGTAAAATATGTAAAATTTGTCTTAATTCTATATGCGTATGTTACGGTAAAAATTTTTAAAAATGTATCAATCAATGTGTCAGGGCGCTAGTATACAGCTTTCCGCGGTGGTCTTTTATTGTTGTAGTCCGAGCATGCATTGTACATTCCGTTGTCGAGTTTTTTGTAACACATTTTATTATTATTTATTGTGTGCCGACAGCGGGGAGTGAGTTGAGCACGGGGCGGCCCGGAACACCTCTGAAGGGCTTTGGCTCACACCTCCGGAATGAGCGGCACGCTCATCGCCGCCGTCGCGGCCGCGATAAGGCAGGTCAAAAACAAATATCTGATAAGGCTAATCGGAAACAAATTAGGAGAATGTACCCGCTCGCGATGGTCACGTAATCGAGCAGGGCTATCGTTGACCAGTTATGGAGGCCGCGGAGCTTCAATCATGTCCCCGCGACTCTAATGACTCGGAAAGCTATCTGATTCCACGCGCAACCCGGGATCACCTTGCTGCAGAAGCCAAACAGCGCCAACTCGCTGCCTTTGGCAGCGGCGGCACTCGGCATAAAAAACCACCCTCGGATCGTGTTTTTTAGCGCAAACACGTTTTCCCCGTTTTTGGAATCGCGCACCTGGCCGCCAGTACGCGTGCGTGGGGCCCACGTGCGCCGCTGCAGCAGCACGCGCTAAAAAACGGCGGTCGCCCTCCCAGCGCCCTCCCGGGCCCCCAGCCCTTGGCTTATCGTTCGCGAGCCACGGATTACGCTCCATTCTGTCTCCTCCCGGTGCCGCAATTTATTTTTTGCCTGGGATGCGTTTTTGATGGAGACAACACGGCCTGATAATGGGCGGATTGGAATAATGAAGTGGCGATGAGGATGATGCACGCACAATGCGTGGATGAGTGCAATCCAGAATGGGCCCCCAAGACACATACTGGAATAATAAAATTTATTGTATATATAAATGCAACACTCATTTTTAACTAGTTGTCTATCAAGTACCGTCTTCAAGTCTCTTTTACCTCTCATACGAGGGGTGTCCGATATTAAATATATAAATCAAAATTACACTACATTTATGTTTAAGGACAATATTTGATACATTCCATAAGAAACTACACACTTTCGTTTATTTCTCGACATAATCTCTGTAAACGTTGAGGCATTGATCCCAGCGTGACGGTAGTTTGAACATCTCTTCACGGTACTGCTGCTTGTCAAATTACTTGAAGTAGTCCACAACGGTGTCTTGCAATTCCTAATACGCAAAGCGTTACCCCACTAACATTTTTTTTCAAAAGTCCAAATAAACAAAAATTTAAGGTGGGGGGAGGTTAAGTTTGGTTGGAATTGATGTGTGGGGTCTTATGCCATCGTGTAAAAGTTGAACGCCTTCATATAATCTTCCAGATCTTTTCCTTCTAATGGCTGTATTTAACTTCTGCAGAGTTTCGCAATATTTGTCGCTGTTAATAGTATGCGTGGTTTGAGGAACTTATGTAGCAGTAGATCTACACTATGACAGAACACCATGGCCATGGTTTTGCGGGCAGATGGTTGAGTTGTGATTTTTTTAACTGGGGTAGCTGGACGATTTCAGTTCATGGACTGTTGTTTCGTCTCTGGTGTAAACTCCTACTCATAAATCCAAGTTTCATCTCCTGTAATGATGTTTTCAATGAAATGATCCCCTTCCTGTTGGTATCGGATAAGATTTAGAAGTGAAGCACTCATTCGATTGTTTAGGTCGTATAGAATTTTATAAAAAAAAACTCTTAGAAATGCCACTCATTTTAGCAATTTCACGAACTTAACGTGACAATCTTCCTTGATCAAACGTTTGACAATTGTGCAGTTGTCATCCGTGTGTGGGATCCTTAGTCTGCATCTTTTCTTATTCGGATCATCATTCAGCTCCGTTCGGTCATCTTTAAATTTTTGCAGCAAGCGCAGACTTCTTTTCGCCTTATAACGGTCGGGCCGTAAACGTCCTCTAATCTTCGGCTTACAAAAATCTGATAACTCCACGCACCTTATACTTCGAATACTCTGCGATTACACGTCATGTTTGTTTGCTCTCTGAAAGCTAAATTGAGCCTTGAACAAAACAACGCTCCAGACTCTACCACTAAACATTCATATAACGGCGATGTTACTCACGCACAATTTGTATAACAGCCCCATGTACCTTTAAAATCGGACACATCTTCTATTATTATTATCAAAAGGGATACTTTATAAAAATGTTTTAATATTGAAGTATTAATCTAAAGTACAAATTACAATTTTTAGTTTAAATTATTGAGGTCTAAGCAACCAAATATGGAAGTGGGTCACAAGCTTGATTACTAGCTCCTGGTACATTTTTACAGCTATCGCTGTTTTCCTTCTTTCAGCGAGATCTTTTGTAGTTTACGATTTCCCATTCTTCCGCTTGAAGTCTCATTCTCCCCATCTTGGCAAGATCTTCTTGGGCTACCGTGTTTTCTTTGCCCTGTTGAGCTTCACTTTGTTATTATTATTATTATTTATCTTTCCTCTTCGAACCTTCTTACATATTCATACCAAATTAATCTTTTTTTTCAATATAATTATGTCTTTTTTAAATTCAATCTTCTTCTGATTTCTTGGTTTATTATTATGTCCTTCGTTTCTTATTTCCGTAATTTTATTCTTATTGTTTGAACTATATTTACCAATATTTTGACACCATATGTCATTACGCTTTGTATTATAGTATTATATGTTCTTGTTTTAGTTGTTTTCGTTATGTATTTATCTCACAAAATAGAATTTAATTATCTTACGTATGTTCTTGTTTGTTCCAAATCTATTTTTTATTTCTTCTTCTATTCTTACGTCTTTTTATAATAAATTTATATTTCCATTTACTTTAAAATTTTCTCGTTTTATAAATTTTGCTAGTTATTCTGATTTATTAAAATTTATTTCGATTTCCTCTTAAATTTTTGTGATAGATATCCCAGATCTTCTTCCTCCTAAGCCATTATAACCTGATCGTCAGCAAACGCAATGCATAAAAGTGCTTATTTCTGCTGGAACTCCCATGCCTTCACATTTTCTTTTTCAGTTCATTAGTGCATGATAGACAAACATTTTAAATAGTGTAGATGATTCGAACAACCTTGTAAGAAGCTTTTCGTCGTTTCGAAATTGTTAGTGATTTTTTCAGTTTTTATTTCAGTTGTACAGGCTTTTGACTCCGTTTATCAGTTTATAGGGTACTCCTACTTTCTAGGTATTGTAACATTAGTTTTTATAAATCTATAAAAGCTTATTTATTATCATTGTTGCTATTTTTCACTTTCTTTCTCTTTTAACTGTTAAACTGTAAATCCAGCCTGTTCTTTCATTTTTCCTTTTATGGTCCCTTTCAGTTTATTTCCTATTACTTTACAACAGATTTGTCCACATACTGTTTATCATACAATAAATTTTGTAGATTCGCACTTAATCAATTCAGATTTTTATATAAGTAGAGAGTATTTAGAGAAGAAGTTTTCTACTCATGTTGTAGTTGCAATTATCAAAATTTCTCAGTGCTTTATAAATATTTAATTTTTTACGGTAATAGTTTCTTCTCCTGCTCACTTTTCGACGACTTCAATAGCATCTTATTCTTTTTGATGGTTTTTCTTGATAGTAAATTTCTAAATTTAAAAATTGTATTTTTAGTTGTTTGCTTATTAAAATAATATTTTTTAATATCACTTTTAACATATCAAATCTTAAAACTTGTGGTTATTCAAAGTATACTCAGTCACTAATTTATTTGGTCTGCACACTTGGTAACGTGAGATTACCAAAGACTCTTATATTCCTTCAAATCTATTTCTCCATACAACATCTCAGCTTTATCTGATAATAACATTCCTTTAAGGGTTTTTAATTTTACCAAATGAGTTGTAAACATTTGTTCATAAAACTGATAGAATTTTACTCCATTGGGTAGTTCTATTGGATCTACTGCATTGTTAAGTATGGCTTTTCTTCCTAGGTTTCATGTATGCCCAAAATTTATATTCAAAACTGTTGCGTTTTATCTTTTCTTTAATGGGATATGACAAAGAACTTTTCACCATCGGTGGTTATTGTTGTTACATAAAAAACATTTCTAATTTTTGTTTACACTGTCATACTGTTCATAGAAGAGGTATAATTTATAAGTACAAATCGCTATTAACAACATTGTGGTGTCCTACAGACATATACATACAATAGGTCATAAAGGACACGAGCAACTCTAACAACAGGGTAACACCATGCACTCTGAAACTGTAGGACCATTTTTAGTATATCCGAAATAATTTTTTAGCGTCTTAATACAAAATACAATGTTTGCCTACGCAGAGTACAAAACCCTAGTTCATCTGAAATGAACGCGCTCTGTTATTGATTGTTTGAGAATAGAAAACTTGTAACTTCGAATATAAAACAATTTATAACTTGCAAAAGTTGAAATTTTGCAAACACAGTCTTTCTAAGTACTGATATCTTGTGAGAAGTATTAGAGAAGGAGATTGTAATTGTAGTACCTAAGTAATATACATGATAAGTTAATAATCTGAGAAAAGTTTCAGGTAAGACTCAGCTTTTCAATGATTGATATGAATTTTAGTTTGATCAAATCTGAAATCAAATGTGGAAAGATAATGTAAGTTTTGTTCTTCTGGTGCTCTCGAAACTTATGCTGGATTTTGATATTATTGTCCCCACCCCTACGAAACAAAATCTAAGGGTTGTAAACAGTAAGCAGCAGAAAATAGAATTTTTCTGAAATGATGGTAGCTTGAAGATAATCCAACTGAAATAAAATATTAGATTTAAAAATATGAAAGTTAATAATAATATAAACAGAGCTATATTTTCCTAGTTATCAACCACACCCCGCCGCAGTGGCCCAGGACTCGCAGATGCTGGGTACCTGGGGAACAATGCGACATTAGGTAAAAGCACAGAATTCAATCTGGCCGCGGCCCGTCCAATCAAAAACTTATCGACAGCTGACCGGTGGTCGCTGTCAGCTCCAGATCACTGCAGCACCCCAAGACGTTTTTTACAAGGCCGAAATGAATAAGCGCCCGGATCTTGATGTTTTTTCAATTCTGAATCCGATTAACTTGTTTATGTACAGGAGAAACGTCCGGCGCAAACCTCCTTTCAGATTTTTATCTCTTTTATGCGCCGCCGCCCGGAATGTCCTGAAAGGTGCGCGCTCGCGACGCTGTTGTGAAATCTGTCGAAGTCTGATCTGCAATGTGGCGACACATCCCTGCTCGAACGCGTCCTTTTTAAGTTGGTTGCGAATTTTTAGCCCAACAGCGCAATTAGTCGCTATTCTGCGGAATTAAAGAAAATCGGGAGGATTAAAAGAAATTTTGTCTAGTAAAAGATTATAAAATAATTATTCAAAAAACAAAAAGCCAAAACTCAGTTGGTGAATTAAAAAATAATGTAAAAAACAAGTAGATAGATAAAAATGTTATAAACAATTATGGGGAAGCTCTAACGCCCTTTATGGGAGCATAGTTTAAGAATTAAGAGGTTCAGTCTCTCATATGTTTGTTCTCACTACCCGATCCGCATTGGATGGAACGTAAAAACTCTTGAATTAAACTCGACGGCTTGAGTACACTAGCTCTTAAAAAATATTAAGCAACACAAACCAGAAAAATAAATAATACCAAAATCTTGACTAAAATAAAGATCAGACAATAATTAAACATCTTGTCTTTTCAGTTCGTGTTCAAACCTCATATGTGTTTTAATGTATATTTAATTAATAAATCTTTTAATCCCCTAGTATACAACAAAAATGTGCTTTAATATAGTAGACTGCAATGCGACAAAAAATTTAGGTCAGATACCTTCTTATGATATTCTTCTTTCTTCTTTAAACAGCTTTGTTCCGTCCATCCTTGTACACAAGCATCCCCCATCCTTTTCCTTTATTCTCTCTCCTGCGCTATCTGAATCCATTTTGGTCCAGTTATTTTCTTTATATTATCGATCCACCTTTGCTGAGGACCTCCTCTATATCTTTTCCCCTTCCAGGCTCTCCATTGTATCAGTTTCTTTGTCCATCTATCTTCTTTCATCCTAGCAACGTGTCCAACCCATCGCCACTTCTTTTGTGTTATTGTTATTCCTACATCTTCTACTTTAGTTTTCTCTCTAATCCATGTATTATTTTTTCTGTCCCTGAGTGTTATTCCCAACATACTTCTCTCCATATTTTGTGTTATTAACATTTTATTCATAATATTTTTTGTTAATACCTATGTTTCGGTACCATATGACAAGACTGGGAGAATGCATTGGTTAAAGACTCTTGCTTTCTGATAGTTTGCGAATTTACCTTTGAATATATAACTTAGTTTACCAAAAGCGTTCCACCCTTGTTTAATTCTTCTATTCAACTCTGCCATTTGATTTGCCTTTCCATTTTGATATTATGTCCTAGGTATGTTACTTCTGATACTTTCTCTATTTCCCTACCGTTTATTTCTATTTTTGGTCCCTCATTTTCCTCTGCTTCTCTCATCACTATTTTTATTTTATTAATATTTATTCTTAAGCCTACTTTGTTTGATTTTTCATTTAGTTCATACAACATCTCTTGCAACTCTTCGATTATTTTTGCTATTATCACCACGTCGTCTGCATACCGTAAATTATTAAGCCATTCTCCATTCACATTTATTCCTTTATTTTCCCAATTGAGTTTCTTGAAAACATCTTCTAGAGCAGCTATAAAAAGTTTGGGCGATGTGTTATCTCCTTGCCTGATTCCTCTCTCTACTTTTATAGGCTTTGCATTGGTCCAGTAATTTAATTGTTACAGTTGCATTCTTATATATGTCTTTTATCAGTGTGCTATATCGAGAATCTGTTCTGCAGTGATTAAGCGCCTCTATTATCGCTAAATGTTCTAAACTATCGAACGCTTTTTCAAAGTATATAAATCCCATATATATCGGTAAGTTATACTCTGTAGACTTTTCTATCAAAATTCTGAGTGTCCGTAGATGATCCAGTGTACTATATCCTTTTCTGAATCCGGCTTGTTCTGGTGTTTGATAGAAATCAAATTTATTGGTCAGCCGATTTGTTATGATTTTTGAGAATAATTTGTACAGTTGAGAGAGTAAACTTATCGGTCTATAATTGGTCAATTTACTTATATCTCCTTTTTTATATATTAGGATTATCATTGCGTTCCTCCATTTTATTGGTATTGTGCCTTCCTCTAGCCATTTATTAAATATTTCTTTTATGTGCTGTAATAACTCATCACCTCCTTCCTTTATGAATTCTGCCATTACCTTGTCCTCTCCGGCAGCTCTTTTGTTTTTCATTCCATTTAGTGCATTTTTTATCTCTTCTATTGTAATTTCTGGTATTTCTTTGGAGTTTATGTTTACTAATTGTCGTATTCTATGGTTTTTTATTTTTAGTTCTTCTTCTGTTGCATATAATGATTTATAAAATTCTTCTGTTATTCATATTATTTTGGTTTTATTGTTATGCGTTTTGCCGCTCTCGTCTTTCAATTTTACTATTTCTTTTTTACCTTTCATAATATTTCTTCTCATTACTTTAAGGTTTCCATTATTTTCAATTGTGTTTCTTATTACATCTTCATTATAGTTTTTAATATCTTGTTTTAAATTTGTATCAGTTTCTCTATTTAGATTTCTATATTCTTGTGTACTCCTTTTGCCTTGTGATACTAATTGCCTTCTCATTGCCATTAAATCTTTAGTTCTTTTACTAACTTTGTTGGATGTTGTCTTCGTCATGGTTCTTGCTATCCTATTTCCTGTTTCTACTAATCCTTTCGTTACTGTGTCGTTAAGGTTGTTCAGATTATTTTTCTTATAATATAAGGAATAGTAAATTGTACAAGGAACAATACAACAACGATGAATCAGTTCAAGAACGTTTCGACTTCAAATAATTACATTTCTCACAGAATTTTGTCAAAATTTACTCGGAATCCCTCATTATCAGCAAGCATACATGGCGCAGCCTGCATCTGTACTGATTACGATATGGTAATGTTGTATTATCTCAAACAAAATGTTTGTTTGAGTTTCCTCGGAGAGACGGTTGATATTTGTTTAGTTAGGATAGGTTAGGGTCCAGTTCTGGCGTTCGGTTAGACGGCCTTGGATGTCGCGGTACCTAGCTTATCAGAGGCAAATGCCTCTCCAGTTTGTTTAAGGGAAGGAAAATTGCGATGGCGGGGTAAAGTCACAATTAGTCAACTGTAATTAAAAGTGAGCACATAAATACATGTATTTAACTTAAAATCGATCGGGGCGCTTTAGTTCTAAAACTTCTGCCTTTTGTTGTTTTCTGTATAACTGAAGTAATGGAATGCTTCGGTATCTTCATTTTTTATCGAGAAATAAACAGAGTGTTTGCGGAACGATAGAAGATGGTCGAAGCGCCCTCAGAAACCCCATATCAAAGGCACACAAGGGTTGGTGTTAACCGAAAAGGAGGTTGATAACGCTGTTGGTTTGTTTACAGCTTTATCCCTTATCACAGGAAGTAAATGGCGGCTGCAGTCCTGAATCATCCCTAGCGTTTCCTTCGTAAATCTGGCGGACGATTATATCGAGTGTTCAGCTGTTGCTTTAAAATATTTAGGCTTTTGGTATTGCGCCCTTGTAAAACAATTTAGAATAGAACAGAATATAATTATTTCTTTCCTGCGTGACACCAATAATATATAATTATATATTAATTTATACCTATAAACTAATATTGTCGACAGTAAGAAACGCTATAGCGTTTCAAATTAATTTTATGAGATTATTATTTACTTATTTACTTCATATAGCAATTAAATAGTTTGCTTAATTACATTAAGCTAGTCTACTCAAAAAGTAAAAATTTTTTACATTAGATAGGTTTTTACAAAATAAGAGACATGCATTTTGTATTTTTTTAAAAAAGCGGTTTCCTGCTTAAAATGACGTAATAATATAAAGAGCTATACGCTCTAGGAGTGAAAGAAGGAATCAGTACTACTAAAAAGATAGGCAAACAGCTGCAACCAATAATATATGCTCTCTCTATTCTATTACGTCATTAGTAACACTTGAGTTATAAGCTTAAATAAATAAGTCTTACTTTCTCTGTTTCAATTTACTTAATTACTTATATATTTAGTTCCAAAAACCCCTTAATCCATTGAAGAAAAATTAAACCAAAACATTAAATATTTTTTTGTTTATAACAGATTAAGGGGAGGTGGTACACCATTTATGGTCAAAAAAATTTTTTTTTGTTTTTTGTGTATTATAGTTCTACATAGCTTATTTTATAATATACCCTTACTTATTTTTGTAAAAATCATCTCTAAAGATCTTAAATGTGATTTAAATGTCATTATGACAGTTCGGGCAACGGCTCTCTTTTTACTTTTCACTGATTGTGAGGAAAATAATGAGTGTGACAATGAACTATTAAACCATATAAGTAATATTAAAATACTGGCCAGTTTATTGAATAATTTTGTACAGTGCAAAAAGGTGCTACTGATTTGACTATTGATCTGGATGGTTCTTGGCAGAAGTGAGGACATACAAGTGCAATGGTATAGTTTCTGCAACAATTATTGATACAGGAAAGGTCATAGATGTTGAATCCTTGAGTAAATACTGTCAAAAATGTGAGAATGTATAGAATTTTGTACAGAAATTAAAGTAACATAAAGACAGTGGTGAGTGCAAAAGTAATAACACTGGGGTCAGCTGGTGCAGCTGGTGCAGTAGATCTGCAAGCTGATGTGACCAACAAAAATTCCAGGCTACTAATCAGGAACAAAAGGAAAGCAAAGGAGGATAAAGATAATGATCCAGATGACCCGGAATATGGATCAGGGATGCACTAACATACCACATATCTTTATCTAAGTTTTTTAAAGATTCAATCATTTTTTTTCAATCATCAAGAACTATGTAATCTAGTGGAATGAAATTTTTACCAGTTGTTCTGTGGTAACTGTAGAATATATTGACATTTTTTTAAGTTTCTAACCAAAAACTTCTAAAATATTTAAATATACTCTTGTGTAAAATGAGTGTTTTTTTATTAATTTCAAGAAAATATTTTTTTATGTGTTTGTAGCCTAAAACATTAAAAAAATGTCAATTTGTACAGAACCCATCAATCTACTTGTGTACCAAATTTCAACACCATAGAGTTGATAGTTTCATAGAAAAATCACGATAAAAATAGCAAATTTAACGTTGCGGAGATAGGGTGTACCACCTCCCTTTAAATAGGCAAATATCGTGCTGATAAAGATAAAAATCTTTTTAAAAAATGTGACAAATTAGCCTCTTAATTTAAATTAATAAAATTTATGAGTAATTTAAGCATAAAAAACCACAGTAAAGAAATTAAAGAGGTAAGAAGTAGCAAGTATTGCGTTAAAAGCAAAGGCCAGACGATTTGGAGGAAAATGGGCAAAGCAAGTTCAGGCCCATGAAGAGAACCAGTGTTTAGTTTAATTAACTTATCATAAGATGTCTTAAGAACGTAGATAAATTGACACAACTGCAAATGCACTTCATTACATTTTATCACGCAGAAATCACGAAGTGATTTCTAATTTTTTAAATTTATTCTGTCGGGTATTGATTTTAAATATTGCATCTTCGAATTTAAACTGCAATACAGGACAAAGTGAGCGATCCTGTAGGATAATAAATAAATTCCAACAAGAAAAAAAGCGGAATAGCGTTATATAGGGAAGATAGATCTCTTAGTTGGAAACAATTGCCTATCTAAAGAAAGGACAATTTGAAATTAAAGTTCCTGGTCCTTCAAATTAGAAGTTGGAGCAAGATAGATAACTGATTTACTTGTAAAAATAACTTAAAATGCAAAAAAACGACACACTAGAACCTCAAAACTTGCATCATACAAAGCAACGACAAAAAACGCAATGACAAAAGATCACTAATATGGCAATGTAGTATATATACGATGTTAAAACAAAAATGGCTGCTCCAGTGTGTGAAATAAAAAAAGTGAATATATAACTTTAAACGAGGCAAATAAAAAAAGGCAAAGAAATAGACGTCAAAGGAAAACCGTGTAAAAAGAGGTATAGCATTAAAATTAAGAAAAACACAAGGGAAGCACTTTTAACTTCGAAAGTATTAACGATTGACTGTTAAAGGAGGCGATTAGAGATTTCAATTAAAGAACAACAGGAAATAATTATAATGGATGATTCTAATGCACTAGTAGGAAGTAAAATAAAAGATAAGATAATAAACGAAGCGAGAAAAACATTTAGATCATAGCCGAGAAAGAGTAACATACTTCTATAGCTAAAACAAAGAAAAACTCAATATCAGTATCGAACCATGCAGGGCAATGATATTTCATTGCAAATCGATACCGAAGAGAACTACTTGACCGTTCTTGATCCAAGTAAGATTGCTCGGCACACACCAAATATCTTTAAAGCACAATGCGGAGGTCCTCAGTCTCCGGCCGTGTCAGAAGCATTGGTTGCCACAGTAACGCTTGGGGCACGTGGAAATAAACGAACGACTGTTGCTATATATTTCGTAATGTCAACATAACGTCAACGCCCATTACGGCGATGCACCAAAGTGAGACAGAATTTGTTACTGGCACAATCGTTGGAGGGCAGCAATAACAACGATTGCCACAGAAAGTTCGTAACACTTGCATTTTCTATAGCAGCCAAGCGTAGCTGGCTGGATTTTCTAGTTTAACTTAAAGCAAGGAATATTTTACAAGGGAGAGATTAAAAACTACCACGACTAATTCAGATAATATAAAGGAAACACTGATCGAAAAAGGTCATGTATCTAAAATATTTCAGTGTACAATAATAAGAAAAAGGTTTTGAAAACCTATTCTTTGTAGACATCAAACGCCAGGGCAATAATATAAAAATATTTACATTTAGTGTCTTCTAAACTCTAAAATAAAAATATAACTATCATATATTAAACAAAAATAGTGTAATGGACACACGCAAAACTTCTAATAATAACGAATCAAGTGTGCCAAGTGTGAAGAAAATGATGATATCAGAGAGTTTAAAAAAACTAAAGGCAATGATAGTAGAAGATTGGAGAGGTCTATTGACTGTGTCTGCAACCTACTGTCCACCAAGATACAGGCCAAATAAAGAGGAGTTCACTGAGTATTTTCAATCGTTACGATCAATATTTATTTATGGAGGAGATTCTATTGCAAAGCACCACCAATAGGACTCCAGATTGTGTTCTGCTAGAGACAGAGTATTAAAAGCTGTTAAAAATGAAAGTAGTCTCTACACAGTGTCATCAAGTAAACTTACCTACTAGCCATCCAATCCGAATAACATCCCTGATTGCATAGACCGTGTGAGATCACTAATGGTATTTGAAATATATACATGGATGTGGATAAACTGCTTTGATTTATATTTTGATCATTCACCAGTTATCTGTACTCTAAAATTATCGATTATATTGTAAACTAAGGCTCTATAACTACACACACTCTAACTTTAGTTAGACAAAACGAACCCTGAAATACTACTCCTCCAGTAAAATCTCAATTCTTTAAATAAGACCTTTCCAGGGCAATCATGAAAAAGATTGGTAAAAAAATGAAATTTTGTAAGCTGTGGAAAACCAGACGTTATCCAAAGGAAGAACGATAATATAGTAACGTATACAGAAAGCCTAAAATGATAATTAAATATAATTATCTAAAGAGATTAACTTCTAATGAAGCTACTGATTACTTTCTGGAGAAGGCCACTAAACGTCTTAGGCAGGCACAGCAAACAATACCCCCGATCCGTAAAGATGATGGTAGCTGGGCTAAAACCGATGCTGCAAGGACAGAGATCTGCGAAAAATCTAGAGAAAGTTTTTCAGCCACTTCTCCAATTATCACCACCAGTTAAAACCTTTTCACAAAACGAAGTTACGAAAATAATTACATCTCTGACTACCAAAAAGTCACCAGGGCACGACCTTATTCTAGGACAAATCTTCAAGAAATTGAAACTGATTATTTCTCTGCTCAACGGGAGATCGTTTTAATTCTTAAGCCAAGTATGCCATCTAATAGATCATATAGACCGATAAGACTCTTGCCAATTTTGAGTAAAATGTTTGGGAAACTGTTACTTAAACAGTTAGTGCCTATTCAGCATAAAGAAGGTATGGTACCAGACCATCAGTTCGGTTTTAGGAAGCAGCACCCAACAGTCAACGTCGTGTAGTAAATCATACAAATGCATTCAATAAAGTTTGGTAAGAAGGACTTCTTTTTAAACTAAATCAATGTCTACTTTTTACCTGATATGAAAATCATATTTACATGAAAAATACTTTTTGATAAGGCACGAAGAAGATATTAATTAGATGGCAATCAAACCGACTTACCAACCAATCAAGATGCTGTGTTCCTTATATTTTCTGATCACACTGCCAACCTGTAAGAGCTGTACATAAGCTTCAGAATGCTTTAGACCGAGTTCACCGCTACTTCAAAAAATGGCACATAAAACTAAATGAGACCAAGTTTGTTTACGTTCCTTTCACGAAACGATCTGGGTATTCACCTTGATAAAGGCATTACCTGGTGGACGCATATATAGAAAAAATGTTTACAACTTAATAGACGAGATAAGGTTTAAAAGACATACGTGGTAAGCTGACGAAATAGAAAAGAAGTAGGAAAAAGAAGGAAGGGTACCTAGAATCTCCAAATCTTTAAAATAAAAAATCAGTGCTGGCAAGAAAAGAAAAAAGTGTGTGTCAGAAATTGAAACATATCGGAGGCAAAAAAGATACATCTACAATAAAATAATAAGAACTATGGCATTGTATGGCGTAGAATTGTAGCTATGGACTGAGGCAGGAAAATAACGACTTACCAGCAATGGCTGCAGAATATCAAGATTAGAAAAAGTTATAAACGAAACATTTAATCAACCTATTGATCTAAAATACATAATCGTGGAAAAAGTAGAAAATCTAATCTGGTACAGACTTACCAAAGGCAACTTTGAAGTGAAGGTCTCCAGACAAAACCAATTCTACAAACTTATGTCAAGAAGATAATGACCGCTATAAATCTACAAGAAGAGCAATGCCAAAAAAAAAGATGGAAGAAGAGTCTGGAAATCGAAGAACGCCTATTGATTTAAATTATGGTTAAAATTATTAAATTAAAATATAGCAATTTAATTTACTTAAGTATTAAATAGAATTACTTTTGAGTATTAACAAGCTAAATTAATTACATTAAATACAGAATTAGGAAAAGGAAAGAGAAATACAAAAATAAATAACATGAAGTAAACTCCAGTTATTTACATTAGTGTTCTATTTACTACAGATATTATATAATTGCGAATTTAAAAAACATTTTACATTGAACTGATACACAGAGTGTTCAAAAATAACGTTTATAAATTTACAAGATCGTACAAGATAACCAATAGTAGATTTCTAAATTGTTGTATGGGTTTGTTTAGTAGCAATTGATTATCTAGAGATAGTTTTGATTTTTTGTCGGTGAGACAGTTTGAGATCTAGTTGTGTTTTTGTGGTGAATATGTGTTTTTTTTTTCGTGCCACGTATTGGTCTAAATGCATGCCAAGATATTTGACATCGCCTTCTTGTGAAAGTTGACAGTTGTTGTCCGTTACACAATATAAATATCACTTGGTGGATTTTGTTTCCCGAACCTTAAGTCGTCACGTTGTTAAGCAGTGCTGAATTTTCTTCAAATTGGTTTGCAGGTTTCTTGAGACCAATGCTAGGTCAGTGAGAAAAAACAGCAGTGTCATCCGCGTATGTTACTACTCTAGTGGATGTTGTTGGTAGATCAGATACAGGAGATATAATATTGATCCAAAAACACTAACTTGCGGAAGGAAATGTAAAGGATGCCTTGTTTCACTAAGTTAGATATGATTTGAGTAATTGATAGTGGGGGTGGTTTTATTTATAGACCGATGTGACATACTTTATCTATAGTCTGAGATATGTGGAGAAATTCATATCTTTATTAATTTGGCTGACTAGTCCGTGTGTCTACTCTCCAACTGATGGCTTAAAATTGTTTTCTTTTCGTCTATTTCCATTTTGAGCCTTTTGACGTAGAATTTCTTAAAGACATTAGAAATCATTAGTAAAAAGGCCCGTCCCAAAGATGAGTAACTCAAGCTAAATATTTGGTTTAGAACTTCGTCGACAATTAAAGAAAAAATGAGCCAATAATCGTTTTATCAGCCATATCTAAGCACGATGACATTCGTTTAGCTATATTCGGTTTCACATAAATCAAAGTTGTGCCGCGTCTGCTAACGGCAAGAATTGGCCACCGATAGGTGGCGCGAATTATCTAATTATTTCATGATAATTTGTGTTTTGACTTATGACAGGTTAACCATCACTTAAATCGAAAATTTAAAATCTGTATGCAAGGTTTGGCAATAAAACGGTTCGAATGAGGTAGTGACCTTTGAAATCGGTTCATAACTGTAGCAGAAGTTGCAATATTAGTTACAAACAAACATAGTTACACTTTTGCAGTTTTATAGAATAGATTAGAAGTAGGCATCTAGACTTGTATATATTTATTTTTATTTTTTTCTTGGATTTAAGATCATAACAATTTGAGCAACCTTTCAGGTGTTAAGGAACTAATTTGTCCACAGTACTGTATTGAAGATGAAGGATGAAGATATTATAACATTTATCTGATAATTCTTGTAAGATTTTGCCAAAGATCAGATTAAATCTGGGTGTCTTTTTATGTCAATTTCTTTTATTATAACTTATTTTACCTTGCCTTAATTGTAAATTTACAAAAAGGTAAATCTGGGGGAAAGGATCTAAATAATTTAAACTTTCTAAACTAGTTTTCTTTATCATACTATTTCTTGTTGCTTTCCAGAATGAGTTATCTGTTAGTTCTGTTAGTGTCTTTCTTGATAATCTTGAATGCTCTAATTTTGTTCTTCTAAAATGAGCTCTTTTAGTACTTTGGGTGTTTTATTTACAAACTTTTGTTTTGTTGCTGTCCTTATTTCCGCAAGTATCTTTTTTCTGCATTTCTTTAATCTCAAAAGAAATTTCGCTTTTTTCTTGAATGTTTCTAACATTAGGAGTAGTTAATAAATTTAAAAAGTTAAATTCTGATATATAGCAATTTGTCTATACTTAATTTTTAATATATGACTCTAATAGTTATTACAAATTATTTTAATTATAGTGAATTAGTAGTTAATATAATTATATTCTAATATCTGTATTTTAAGAAAATAATCTTTCAAATTTTTGAGTTTTATTGTTTCAGTAAAGAGCATATTTTTAAATTAGCTAATTCTAATTGGTGTAAATCCTATAATGCCTCATATAGAGTCTCTCCATTTATAAAATAAATTAAAAGTTATTTTTAATTCATTGTATTTCCTAATTAATTAAACAAATCTTAAGCTAACAAATCAGGAAAATGTAACATTTGTTACAGAACAACAAAAATTATTAGTAAACACACGCTCTTATGAAAAAATTAATTTGGCAGACAAAGTGCCAATTTTTTCCATGACAGTGTGCTTAAAATGTTCCGCCTGTCGACCGCCAGACGCGTTGCCGCAAAAAAGCTCCGCCGAACACTCCAGCGGCTCCTTAAAATCCATAAACCCCAAACAGGCCGGTAGCAGCCGATGAATAGGGAATCAGGATCAGCGCGCGCGGGGCATGAAAAATAAACAGATTGAGGCAAATCCGCGCACCGGGCAGTTTGGCGCAGAAAAAATTCCATAACGCACAATCTCGGCACAAAGCGCGCATATTATTACTCCGACAAAGGCTCGGGGAGTGATCGGAAAACGGTCAATGTTTTTATAATACGAAGTCTTTGTTGGCGACCCGCTCCGCTCTACCTTTGTCCAGTTCTTAAGGTTTTGCGATCGGTTTCTTTTATTAGACCACGGTCCATCCGCTCGATACGCCCCCCCCCCCACCGGCCGGCACCCTGTTTGTTCCTTCTATAATATCGGGATAAAACTTCAATTTCTTTCAGATTTTCGTTATGCCTTTGATCTGATAATATGCAGACAATGTGGGCATTTAGTTTCGAAACTGTTTTCAGTGTCCTTTCTGCTTTGAATACAGCGGGCGGCGTTATTTTTCTTCCCTCCTTGCAAGATGTGGATTTGGTGCCTTTTGATCCTCCACAGATTATGACAAAAATGCCTTCATAATATCTCTGTAATCTTTGAGTGCGGTTTCTTTTTACTCGGCGGCAACGCATTGGTTGAGTTTTGCCGCTTACGCCGCTATCTATTAGTTTTAAGGGAAACATCCCATATTTTAATATAAATAGAGTTATTCAGCTATACCTATCGGACCGGCAGAAACCGCAGCCTTTTTAAGATCAGACGGATTTGTTCATTAATTTTTAATTTAAAAGATGTTTGGATCGCCGTTCTAATAACTAGAAAGCACAAGTTTCATTATAGTTTCAGCCAATGGCTGCACAACACCACCTTCAGTACCTCCTTTTCCAAATGATTTGATACAATCCCAATTTCAATTCACACCACTCAGTATATATAGCCCACACTTAACAAACGAGTGCATTTTACCCGCCACATAGTGGCATCAATCTATTTATCAACCATCTACTTCAAATCAACAACTTACATGTGTTCTATGCTCGGGTTTACACCTAGCCGATTATAAAAAACGTCAAATCTACAAGGAGCTACAGAAGAAAAAATTGCCAACTCTACGCTATAAAGTACTTCCACCACAGATAATCCTAAACTTGATCGAGTCATGCAACAACAACAACAACAAATTCTTCTCATCCAAACACACCACAAATGTTAAACTGACAATCTAGAAAAATGAAGCTGACATTTCAGAGAATATAAAAAACTGTATTAGTGGACCACACACTTAAAACAGCAGAGTCGAATACCAATGGTTGCTCCAATCACATTGAGGGGTTGCATACCTTTATTACTAACCACAACTTAGACATAATATTAATATCTAAAACTCATTTCACCAATAGATCTTACTGAAGCATACCTAATTGTATTATATGCGATACACCAAATTCAGACGGAAGAGACGTGGAAGAACATCAGTTACCATTAAAAATATGAATCACTATCAAACACATAAGTGTTTTCAATGACACATTCAAGCCCCAAGTGTAGTAGTAGAAGATTGGACTGGGCCAATCACAGTCATAGCAATACACAACCGTCCGAGACATAACATGAAAGATTCGGTGCACAATTTATTTCCGCCGGAAACCGTAACATCAAACATCGAATGGGACGCTAGAGTTACTGCCACCAAAGAAATACCTCGGCTATTTCACCATCAAACAACCTATCTACGGATAGGATAAGTATCCCAAACCTACCCAATTTTGAAATCGTATATTAAATACTTTAACAGAAAAGAATTTGTACATCTTGGTGCAACCAAAGGTCTCATACGAGTGACATCTAGAGTGATACAAATTGAACTTTAGGATTTGAAGTGCATACCATTTGCGTTCTGTAAACGTTGGAAGTTTGCATTTATACTTTTGGTATCTAAACACATGATGAAGTCATCATGACATCATGGTTATTTATTGAACAACAACGCATCAATATCATTCAATTTTATTACAAGCAGGCGATCAGTTGCGATTTTGCAAGCAAAATAAGCATGCAATTTGTGATTTAGTGTAAAAGTTTGACACAAGCGACATGCTTATTGATAAAGCAAAGATTTGTTATCAAGGTTACGGTTGTTCAGATTATAATATTCTTCGAGTAAGTGACAGTATGAATGTCAATTCATCGCCATACACAGCAATTCAATTTTTCATGCGGCACTGCGCAACGAATTTTAAGAAAGGATCTGAATTTACAGGCGTATAACATTCAATTGACTGAAGAACTTAAAGAAACGGATCACCAGAAACACCATACATTTTTGTACTGAATTTTAGAGAACATAGCAGTTGATAATGATTTTTATATAAAAAAAAACTCGTATTGAGCAATGAAGTGCATTTTTCTAGAAATGGCTTTGCGAATCGTCAAAATCATCTGAGGTGGCGAAAATCCAAGAGCTATTTATAAAAAAAAAACAATTAATCCATTGATGTGCATTGTGGGCTGGAGGAATCATTTTTATTCGTTCAACAAAATCAACGATTTAAACTTGAGTGTGATGTGGCTTCAACAAGATGGAGCAACACGTCACGTAGCACGTGAAACACTCACTTTACTTTAAGCCAAATTTCCCGGCCGTTATTTCGGTTGGCCACTGCGGTCTTGCGATCTAACCCCATTAGATTGTTCTTCTGTTTGTTTTTTTTTTGTACGAACGGGTTTACATCAACAAACCTGCTAAAAAATAACATCAGTCGTGTAATTGCTGAAGAAGGGGCGACATTTATTGAAAATCATTATGGAAAACTTTGCTAAAGAAATGGTTGCATGTCAGCGTAGTCGTGGAGGGTATTTTGTCACGTCATATTTCATACGTAACTATTAAGTCTGCACTTTATACCGATAGCAATAAAATACAAGGGTCTTTCAGTATTTCGTGTTTTATTCCGCGAAAATAAGTTTATTTTAGGCCACCCTTTATTGTTTTATATATAATTTCATAATCTAATCTAAAAAACTTTTCCTACGCATATTTTAACTTACCGAATTGGCTACATCTTATTGACGATACGTTATTTTTAATCTTTATGAAAGTATTTTTAATTTTCTTCTTTTGTGTTGCAGTAATTCTTCTAACTTTAACATGTCTCCTTATTAGAAATTCTAGTTATTCTTCTAAAATTTCGACTTGTTTTGCACTAATAAAATGATTAAATATACCGTTCAGAAACAGCTATTAACTCCATTTACACTAAATCATTATTTATTTTTAATCGTTGTAAGTATATTTTTTTAAATACTTAAAAGTAAAAATTATTATATTTTTCTATAAATTTATATAGAAAAATTACACAGAAGTCAAAGAACAATTTCTAAATTTTAAGTGAAGTTTTAAAGTTATATAGTCGAAAGCCTTGTTTTGGAAGGAGAAAAATCCTTTAAGAATACCAGAAAACCCTATCCTGCCTGATAGTGTCTCTCAAGTTTCCGGGATTGCTTTTGCATTACATCAAGTGCTTGATGTGGTTTCGATACCCAAAAACACGCAATGAACAAATACCGCCAAATGAAATGGTAAAAATAAAAATATAACGTTATAACCTCTTATGTTTGTTTATAGGTATATACAAGCTTCAAAAAAATATTTGGTTACGTATCATATCTTTCTATCGTTGATTTTCTATCTCTCGCTTCTTTTCTTTTGATCTTTTGGCTTTAAGCAAGGTTGTTAGAAAGTCAACTGTTCCTTTTAAGTCTTTCAGAGACAGTATTTCAAGAATTTTTTTTACTACATCGTTTTTGCCATTATTTACAGCCTCTCATAATTCTACTATCTGTACAACGTCATCCATGAATCTGCTACACTTTTTGGACCGGAAAATCGCAGACATTATTGTGAAGCTTGACTACAACAAGGTCCAAGTTTAAGATGTAGCCAAGAATTGCAGAGGAGATAACTGCTGACAGGGTAACTCACAAGTGACCTGATCGCAAGAGAAGTAATGAATTCGTCTGCGTATTTAAAGAAAATGATCAGGATCTGGGACGGGCATGACAGTCTAGCACCAGAACCTGCACTACAAGTCTTTCATATAGCTGCTGGCTAAGGAAAACAAGATGAACAGGAAGTTAAAGCCCCAAGCACTGCTAAAAGACATAGAGCACAACAACGCTGAGATTCTTTTCAGACGAAAAGAAGTTCATCCAAGACAGGGGGATGAACTGCCAAAATGACTATTGGATTTGCCAAGATGCCTTTGCAGTGTCTACCACTATACAGACGAAGTTTCCAACCTCTGTGATGATGATGAGACTTGCAAAAGGCGAAGGGAATGTCATGGTGTTCCACTTCATGGAGGAAGACCTAAAGTTCTGCAGTCAGCTTTACTACTATATAATGAGCGTGGTCGAGGTGGAGCTCAATAAAAGGTGTCATAACACCAAAGACAGCTCCATTATGAAGATAATGACACATGTGGAATAGGACATTGCGTGGTCCTGCAGTAGGTTTAGGTATTAACAAAAAAACGTCCGAAATGTTATTTACAGCATTCCAGTTCTTACCAGGTCTTCAGATGAAATTGTGTATTCACTGCCAACTCTTAGCAGTCCTCTATGCTATACTTTAATTAAAATCTTCAAATTGCCCTTGTCTTTTAATGCAGAAAATTTTCTTCTAAGATTATGTGCACCTCCATTATTCAGAGTAAGCGGCCATCTTGTTATAAATTAAATTCTCACTTCAAAATATTTGATTGTGTCTTCCAAGTCGTCGTTTTTATACTTTTAACTTCTTCTATTATGTCTTAAATTAATAGAAATTTGCGAAAATCACTCAAATCACCCTTGTTTTCAAGTTCAAACTGGCTCTCAAAAATGTTCAAAAAATCCTGCCTAAAGTGTCTGTAATTCAGTTTTTAACGTTTTCCGTTTTTCATTTCGGTATCAGCACAAGTTTGACCAGATTGAAAGCATTTGGTTGTCTTTAAACGGTCATTTAAAACTGATAAAAAGCAATGTCTGGTCGACCGCTGTTGTAGGCGAGTGATTAAGGGCAAATAAAATACGGTGCTTTTTGCACTGCAGCCTTTGCGGCCTTTCGGGGTATTTGGTCCGGTCGGGATTTTGAGCCACAGTCTGGATTTCATCTCTCATAAATTTTGCGGCCCGTTTATACAAGAAACCAGTCTAATAATAGAAACAACTTTTGCACACATTGGTGGGTTTTCTTTCATAAATTTGCTTGTTTTTTTTGTACCAGGTATCTCAGACGCAATTTTCAGTAATTTTCTTCATGCTGCCTTGTTGGCCTTTATAATTTACAATTTAAACCTTTTGCACTTTCTTGTATAGTTTTGCGTCACCTGTTACTTGACTTGCATGGCGATTATTTGTTTGTTTAGTCATAAAGCAAAATTTCCTTCTAATAACCATTTTGGTCGTCCATTAATGTACTGTCATAAGAGTACTCCAGTTGGATGGTTTTTCCAAAGAATGCTCTCACATATCTGTAATATTTTCTGCCGTGGTTCATTGCACAGTTTCTTCCTTTAGTGAAATTTTTATCTGAACTCTCCACAGTCATGTTGGGGTTAGCATTTCTGGAACTGTTAGGCATTTTTGAGCTCCTACGTTGTAGGATATTGATCAATAACCGTTCAAAATTTTAGGAACGTTAATTTTCTGGTTACTCATCATTCGCTCATCATTTGCTAGGTCTTCTATAAAAAAGTAGCTGTATCGTTTTGGATTTATACCACCATGTTGCTTTCAGATAGTATGCCGGATACCTTTAGTTATAATCTCCCGGAAGGAGAACTTTAATGTTTTTATTTAGAACTTTTATAATCGCTCTATGGATTTGGTCAGTATACCACCCTCCCCAGTTTCTAGTTTTACTAAAGTATTTATAGATATTGCTTTATCCCTAAGGTTGCGTTCATTGTGTTCTATACGGAGGTTTTATTGTTAAAATGTCTTTCATATAGACCTAATAATAATAAATTATTTTTCCAAGGTTTGATGTAAGCATACTTCCAAGTATATTCGTCTTTATTAGTAGATTTCTCAAAATGTATCGATGATTTAACGTTTTTCTTGTTCTGCGATGGAATTTTTCGATTAGGGGGTGTAAGATTTTACCTTGTAGGTTCAGTGCAAAGATTTTCACTTTGATGAATGATAGTGGTAGATGCATTCTACCATCTTTCTACAACTTCTCAATTTTAATACATTTATATAATGGAGTCGTGCTCAATCGTTTTCTACTATTTCCTCTTTGATTTTTAAAGTTTTTCCCATACATCTTTCTCTATTTGTTTATATTTTGTCTAATAACTTTTTAACTACCCTATAACTTTATCCGTTCGATACGATTTTTGTTGTCTGTCCAAGCGCATGACTATTTAGAACCTTTCAAAATGTTCCACTTTGTATAACAAAGCAATATCGTACGACATGCAAAGCGGTGATCAAAATAAACCCAAAGCTACAGAAAATGAATTTAAATTGTTTTGCTTTTATTACTAAAGTAAAAACTATTGTTTACACGCATACAGTGTGGAGTAACTAATACCCAGAGATCGTCCTGACAGTTGCGGTGCAGATTTAAACTTGCCTCAACACAAATCGTAGCAAAATTTTCTGGTACCCTATATATTAGGAATTCCTTAGAAAGTTACTTCAAAAGAAAAACATAACATGTAAGAATATCGCTACTAAATAGTCTTACAGGGAAACATTATAAATGAAGAAATTTACCATACATTTGAACATTAAAGTAAACAAAGACAGCTGATATAAAATGTGCTCATCTTCAGGATTGTTTTGCATATTTTATTTTCGTAAGTTCACCACCAATTTATCCCACCGTTATCATTTGTAATAAGTTTTATACGAAATTGGGACCAGCAGATTGTGCTGTCCAATTAATTCTACTAATCCAAGATTTAACTAGTTTTGGCCTATGAAAAGGTGCATTATCGTTCTGAAAAATAGAACGCCCTTCTCTAAACAAATCTTCTTCAATGGGCAACATCGTACTTTGTAGTATTTCGTTATACTTCGTGTCATTCAAAGTCCAAGATATGATAGCTAGTCGACCAACACCTTGGACATCCTCGTATCATAACGACCAATCGCGAGCAGTATGTATTTTGGTAAATTTTCTTTTGGGGCTAATCTTCTGACATCCATATGACAACGTGACTGTTTATATTAAAAGTTGATTTGTCACTGAGTATCACTTTCCGTCACTGTTCTGTTATTATTTTTTATGTAGTTTAGCCCACTATAGAAAGTGCCTTTGCTTTTCAGAAACAGGTAAATTTTCCTGTGGTGTACACCCTGTTAATACATGTGTGTATAATTTATATCATATTTTATTATGATGCAATCATCCAAATTACTTTTTTTACTCTCTTGTCGTATTCGAAAATTGTTCTATTTGCTACTATATTTTTATAACTTTTAACTAAATAATTAGATCACTTACATGCGTTTATCATTTAAATAGACATCTTAATTCTACCTCTTCTGGTTTATATCAGAGCTGTAGAATATAAACCAATGACACATAATACATTTAGGAAAATGAATGGAAATGGATAACGTCAATTAATTCAAACGTCTTTTTTCACAATCAAACCTTCTGCAGATGAGTGGTAAGCCTCCATGCATTGACATGTCAAAAGAGTTACAACCCTCGCAGCACATTTACCCAAATTTCGGTTAAAAATCGAGCTGGCCTGCGATCCGCAAATCATCAGCTGCCTTCGCAGCGCGGAAGAGTAGCTTAACAAATCAATCACCGGCACACCCCTAAAAGGGTGATTCGGGCGAAACCAGACAAAACCACCCTTCGCGTCTTCGCTCCTGCATCACCATCGAGCGCATTAAAACAATGTGCAAAAACGGGTCCACGAATTAGGCGGCCCGCGCGAAACTGCCCCTCATTCCGCCCCTCGCCGGAGCCCCGGCCAGGGCCTAAATGATAATATTACGGGCACTCTTCGGCGATTGCTCAACTACCACCGTTGAGCACGGCTCGCAGCGGCCGCATCGAAGGGAGTAAGCCCCGATTTTCCCTAAATTCGCAAAAATGAGGGGTGTGGGCCCGGAAAGGGAAGTCGGTACAGGCTGGCCTAATGTTGTGTCATCGTCTCGGACGCTCGCTCACTATTAGATGCTGGGAAAAGACAACTTTGACATGCTCGGGAGTTTTGGATTTCCTTTTTGTCCGCCCAAATGATTTGTTTGGCAGGAAAATGCGGCTGGGTGGATGGGTGTTGCGTTACGCAATGTTGTGCGCAAATATTTGGCTAGCCGGCCTGACCGTTCTCAAAAAGGGCTTCCTGTATATGCTGACAGTCTTTAAGATTTTTTTGACATTTTTAAAATTTCCTGCATAATAAAAGTTTTCCTTTTGACTACTTATTTATTTATTAGTCTATTGCATCAGTAGCCCAAAAATGCAATGGCTAACAAAACTATGAAATCTTTATTTATTTTGTTATTGCTTAATTTAATTTAGAAATTAGAAGTATGTGCGACTTCAACTTATTGTACGCCCCAATGTATTCAAAAATTTTTGTTAATACAAAAGAGATAATACATCTTCTCCTCCAAATAGTTGTATTCTGGACGACTAAAAATTCAAATTGTAATTTCAGGGCTTGCTTATTTAGTTCAAAACCAAAGCTCTAATAAATTTAAAAATATTGCTAAGACAAAATAAAATAACAAAAATAGATTTAAAAATAAGAAAAACTCGTGTTTAGGGGACGACTTACGGTGGAAACAATTACAAAAAGTGGAGATAAACATGGAATGACAAATCAGAAGAAGAAACAGACAGTTTTTCAGCTTTTTAAAGAGAATCCGAAGATTTCTTCGCGAGAGGTGGCCAAGAAAGTCAAAATCTCGCAGGCCTTTTGTATGAAAAGTAAAAGCTCAAGCCGGCGTAAAAAGTTCTAGGGTTCAAACAGCCCCTGATCAAGATGCAAAACAATCAAACAGCACAGTCCCGTTAGCGTAAGTTGTACGAAATTCTATTGACATATCAGTGCGTGGTGATAGATGATGAGATTTATTGCTTCGCCAATTTCAATTACTACAATGCTTATGTCGAAAATATGCTTCAGGGGACTGCACCAGAAAGCGAAAAGCAATGTTTCCGAATAAATTGCTTATATGGTAAGCCATGTGCGGTTATGGTTTGAAGAACAGAGCTTTCATTATTACAGGGTCTATCAATCTAAGCATCTGTCAAAAGGGGTGTTAGGTCAGTTTTTCGACCAGATCTCGCAACTCTAAGGTAACGTAAGAGTGGTACGCTGCTAATATTGGTCCATGAAGGGAATATTGAAGAAAACGGGTACAATAGCCCAAACCAATCCAAGAGTTCCGATTCAAGTGGCTCTGGGAAAATTCAAATGGAGTTCTTGAAAAAATCGATAGTACCAGTACGTCGTAAAGTTCGCGCAGCGAGATACCGCAATATTCTTGCATGCAGAACTATTTTTCAATTTAAGGGCTAGTAATATCTGTGAAGACTATATAGGTCTAATAAATATATTTCCAAATATTTGGTGTAAATTGTCTCAACTTCCGTGCTCCAGTTTTGGTGTGTTCACCCTTTACATGTAGAATACAAATATGTAGTTGGTGAAGAACCATATCATCAGCATACATATTTAAAATGACAAAAACAAGCATATTAATCGTTTTTGCTACTAATTAGGCCTCATCTAAACAACCCCATGGCCGAATCAGTAATGAGCCGCTTATGAATGGCGACTTGCAAAGGCAACATCCCTTATTTTTTGTGGCCGTAAAAAATACCGGAAACGCGCCGAGCCCCATTTCTTCGAGTGCTCTCCAGAGCAGCCGAGGGGCCTACCTTGCGCATAAAGAGCGATGGGCGCCGGCAGGTCATCGCTCTCAAAAACAATTTGGAATCGGCATCTTCTGAGAGGGCCCACAAAGCCCAAATTTCACGCGTCCTAGCCTTGGCCGTAGGTGAAAAATGAGCCGGCCCTGGGGCCCAATCGGGATTAGAGCGCGGCTTGCGAAACAAGGCGCGTAGGCAATGCGTTTTTTCGGGCGGATTCTCTACCGGGTTGATTGACCCTGCGTTCAGGTAGGTTATGGACGGATGCGGCGGTGTTAGGTTCGGGTAGGGCCGATTGGTTAAAAAAACTCCTGTTTTGAGATCGCAGCGCCGCGGTTCGTTGGTCTCTTCGTGGGCCTCTCATGTGCAAGTCGGAGGTCTGTAGATGATTGTCTTCCATTGTTTGCTGGAATTGATTATGGATCATATTATCCCCAAGATGAAAAATGTGTTCTCGTGTCAGAACCCCACAAATATGCAGAAACGAAAAAAATCTAAATATGTGTACAAAAGCGAATCATTATAACATGGAGAAAATGTACTTACAAGATTACAAAAATAATTTTCCTACCCATTTTCACTTTATGGTTTTATTTATGTTACCGTTGCAGTATTTGCTTTTTTTCTTCATAGCTTTCGCTTTTAATTAAGTCTATTACGACTCAACCCATTGCTTAATCTTAATTTAGTTTCGATTGCTTAGTCGTGTAGTAGGTAAAGGTCATATGGTTTCATAGATAATTTACCACTAAATGATGTTTTGTAATTTTTATAAGAATAAATATTAATTTGTTTTTTCTCTTCAATATCTTATTATAGATCTTGTAGTTTGAAAAACTTTAACAGTTACATATAAAAATGTATGTTACACTCTATATATATTAGATTATTATAAGCAAATTTTATATGAAACACAAATTTAAGACTTGATAATTCCGGCCATATATTAACATCTCAGATATATTGATGTTAGATAAAGCAAGGACAGGTTGGATTTTGTAAGAGTACTTAAGAGAATACTAGATAGAACTCTAAAGAAAGACACAAGCGCAAGAATAGAAACATTAGAAATGAGGGTCTTCCGGCGAATATTGAAAATCTCATGGACAGAGCGATGTACCAATGAGGGGGTTTTAAATAGAATAGGAAGAGATACAAAACTTTTACACATAGTGAAAAGAAGAAAAGTCGAATATATGGGACACGTACTGAGGCATGATAGATACGACCTACTACAGAAAATAATGGTGGGAAAGTTAGAAGGTCAAAAGGGAGTGGAAAGAAAGAAGATGTCGTGGGTCAGAAACATAAGAGAATGTACGGGGATCACGAGAGTCAACATCCTTTTTAACATAGCAAGAAACTGAGAAAGATTTGCAGAAATGACAACCAACCTTCACTAGTTGGAGCGCACCTTAAGATAGATCAAAGGTAAATTAATGAGGAAAGTACGCTATAATCTAAAGTAATGATTGTATAATTAAGTACATTTATGTACACCATCTATATATGAAAAATGATATCACCCAAATGTTCACTACGACTGGCTTTACGGACGTCAATGGTGGAAATTTTCAATGACATTTTCATATAGAGTTGCTTCAATGGCATTTATCTCGCCAATTATGTTGTTCTTGAGGTTTTGGATGGTGATTGGTTTATTGACGTTTGAGATATCCCCACAAAAAGTCTAAAGGCGTCAAATCGCACGAACGAGCACACCAATTGACATTTCCATTTTTCTAAATTAAACGTTCATCGAACTTCGATTGCAATAACTCGATATTCGTACGTATTGTGTAGCATGCTGCGCCGTATTGTCGAAAGTAAACATCATTTATGTCAGTTTAATTAAGTTTCGGAAAGAAATAGTCATTAATCACGTCGCGGTATCGCTTCAAATTTGCAATAATCGCATTTCCGGCCTCATATTAGAAAAAAATTGTCCAATGACACCTTTTGACTACAGAACACACCAAACAGTCACTTTTTGAGAATCTATTGGTTGTTTTTGATATTTTCTTGGATTCTCGTTAGCCTAAATACGTCAGTTTTACTTGTTCACCGTCCCATTCAATGTGAAATGCGCCTAAGATGATTTTCAATACAAAATCTGGGTTAACTGTATGCTGGAGGATCAATCAGAGAACACACCTCGGTTGAAATAATCGATTAGTTTGAGTTCTTGAATTAATTGGATCTTGTAAGCATGTAAATTTAAATTTTTGTGCATAATACGGCGTAAACTGGTCTCCGAAATACCCAATTCTTGCAATCGACGAGTTATTAAGAGTTTTGGATCATCTTTCACACTCTCCTTCACCGCAGCAATATTTGCCGATGTGCGAACACTTTAGGGTCGTCCACTCTTTGGCATATTACCAATAGAACCAGTAATCTCAAATTTTCGCACCAAACAATCGATGGTTTTCACCATTTTTGTAGTTCTTTAACCACTATAATATGATCTTCAATCAAATATGACTCCATAGCAAAAAATGGTCTTAAACTAAAAAAATGACGCAGGTTGACAGAAAAAAGTCGTTTGTGTCAAACTGGCATTTACTTTCGTAAGTCCCTATTAGCGGACCCTTTACTTCCAAGAAAATTTAATAATATGATGGTTAGAGTCAGAAGCTACCGGAATATCTAAAATAATTTTATTATGCAACAACAACAGTAGATTAATAATAATTTTCATTTTCTCTATTTTATCGTTACCTCAGTTAATGAATAAAACTTTCTTCACTGATAATAATTTTAAAAATTTGTGTAATTCCGTCATTCTACAAGATTTCATTTGATTTATCTATAGACTGTCTATTGCCCTTTCTATACCAGAACAAATGTATAAAATATACTGTTAAAGGTTTTGAATTGAGATTTATTTAGTCATATCGTATGCAAAATTGAATATTTCTCTAACACGCAGTTTGGTTTAGGGGACAGGTCGGGTCCTGGAAGTAGAATTAAACGTGCCCCATGCGACGCGGGCCAAATTAAGCGTAAAAGCCCGAATGGGGCCAGATTGCGTAGGTGCTCCAGCAATCTGCCCACATCGCGGACACGTCAGGACTACAAAGAAATTTGCAGCTGAGAGTGCGAACACTTGTGGCTGAAGTGTCCTCCGCATAAATGATGTCCCCTCGATTTATCGTGCGTCTTGAATGGCCGCCATGTTGCAGCCGCGATGTGAGAATGACAGCTCGGATTTTGACTCGTCATCGGCGACAACGGATATTTGCGCGCCATTCTTGCGTTCTACCGGTGCTACCGTTTCCCTCTCCAATGGAATTATTAGTATTTGTCTTAATTTTAGAAACAAATCTACACCAATCAGAACTACATACGAAATCTTTAACACAAAACTATTACTATTTATGCCTATACGTAAACTATTTTAATTGCTCCAAATATTCTCTTTTAAAAAACAAATGTATCGAAATTGCAATAGCAAATTATTAAAATATTGTACAGGTCAACATTTTTCTGTTGCATTAAAAAGACAAAAATAAAAGAAATTGTAAGAGAGCACAATGCAGTTTTCTTCATTTCCCTATGTTGTTATATATTTTCGCAACTTGACTTACTATAAAAAAGCAAAATAAACATACCAATAATTTGCAGCAGTTTTAATAGTCCAAAAAGTTTTTCGAGAGGGTAAAGTATTCCTAGGATGAATATTAAGACGTACAGCAGTTTTCTAGGTTAAATCATTATAAAGAAAAATATCTACGGGAGAAAAGCTGCCGTGCCTCGAGTCCCTCGTTTATTGTATGCTTAATGTTCTTATTTATACTTCGTGCGTTTGATTTTTCAAAAACGAAGAAACATGCAGTAGAACCAGATGAAGTATAATAAAAGCACTTGCGGACACTGCCAATATTTCAATACTACAGTGGAATATTAAACTTTCTGCAGTTTGGTTTTCCAGTTTATTAGTTGCCTGCTTCAAATTTATTAATATTTCACTCTGAACTATAACGCAAATTTAGAATTTGCTGTTAAGAATGCACACTTAGTGCATCTATTTGCTATATACATGTAGATGAATACAATGAACGTCTTTCGACAACTCTTTTAATCAGCTGACTTTCTTGTTTGACCGCAAAGTCTTTGATACTGTAGGGAAGATTAGATATATTATTTTTATTTCTTCATATATAAATTAAAACCGTAATATAAAACTATTGGACATTAAACATAAAAAAATATCAAATATCAAATAGTGATGTATAACCTTTTAGCTTAATTTTTATTCTTGTGCAAACCAAGTTAAACTGCATCATCAGCAGACTTAACATCAGATTTATAATGCACTCCAATAACAATCACATCCCATGTAATCTCAAGAAACTTAGTACTACTAAACCTTCCCAGGTGCAGACGAAAAACGTATTCCTGATAAATCTACAATAATCTTTTAATAGTCTTCTAAATTGTACTGAATAAGGAAAAAAAGATTTGAACCACTAGGCAGGCGCCTTACAAGAAAGATCTTAAATCACAATTTAAATAAGTAGCTGATGTTAAAAACATAAACTCTTTAACAACACTACTAAATAAAATTGCCAAAGACAATTACATAGTGAAAATTCTTGGCAACGATCGAATGAAAATCAAAGTAAAATATTATGTATAAGGAACACAACTTCACACATACAAGGCAAATCAAGAGAGAACATTCAGGGTACTGATAAAAAAACATTTACTGTTCCTACAGACACAGAAATAAAACAAAGTATAGAAGTACTCGGTCATGAAGTAATTAACATATGGAAAATAAAGCAACGGACAACTAAAATTCCATTCCATATGTGCCTAGTACAAGTTAAACAAAGAGAAAACAACAAAGAAATCTATAAAACCAATTTATTCAAGAATACAAGAATAATTTTCAAACTCGTTTATGTGAGAGAAACAATTTTATAATGGGTCAAATGTCATAGCCATGGGTATATCAAAAACTATTGTCAGAAAAAAGTCAAATGTGTTAAATGTACATAATCTTGCTTTACCAAATGATACCTACAGAAAAATAGATAACCAGATTAAATGCAGAAAACCACAAGAAAAACTTTCTCACGACTAAGACGTGTTCAGTTCTATGAGGTATATATTCAGGACGAACAGTACAATCCCTACAATCTACACAGAACTTGGCTATCAACAGTACACCAAAACTACACACCACATTTCAAAACCAACGGTTAAATGACATGGAAGAACTAAAAGCCATGATGAAAAACTCAATCACGAACATAAACTTCCTAACTACATTATTATCAAAATATTACAATGGCCAAACTCTTTAAAATAACTGTTCTTAACGCCAATGGGTTTTGCTAGCACGCACAGGAGATCAAACTATTTCTTAACAAATCAAATTGATATACTCTTTATATTTGAAATCCAGTTATTACATAAAAATTATTCAAGCATGCGCAGCAACTTCTAAACACACTGAAGAGATTGAACAGTTTTATGAAAACATAGATAAGGCAATGGATGAAAACAAAACCTATTATACACTTCTAATCGGAGACATTAATGCCAAAATTGGGAAATACTAAAGAGGAGAGACATCTATGGGTATTCATGGAATAGAAACACGTAACGACAAAGGAAAAGCGTTAGTGTACTTTATTGAATCAATTAATACATTCTTTCTGAAAAAAGAATACTGGAAATATACGTAGAAAAGCTTTAATGAAATTACAAAAAACGAGATCAATTTTATCATCTCAGATCATAAAAACATTTTATAAGATGTATTTGCCCTCAACCTAATAAAAAATCAGCGACCATATAATGGTAAGAACACAAGTATATAAATAAATACAAGTTAAAAAAAAAGAAAATTAATTAAAAAGGAACTAGAAACATAGACCACACAGAGATGTGGAACAAAGAGATAACTACAGAAATGTACTACCGAAGACATTTTCAAAAAATCCGATTAGAGGTTTTTATCGTCTTCATTAAGTGGAGCAAAAAGGTAACAAAGTGGAGGCCAAGAACAGGAAGGAGGGAACGAGAAGATCGAGAATCAGATGGAGAGACGACATCAATAAGATCGCAGGAACACAATGGATGGGAGCGACACCTTGGGCGGCGTATGTCCAGAGATGGAATATTTAAACGCTGGAGATGAGAATACATACATATAACTTACACTACTTATTCTTTGGTCCATAGATCGCCAAAGAACCCTGATCCTCCGCATCTCTAAAGGGTAATTTAAAATTAAATCTGGTCTAGAACTAGCTGCAGACCATTCATTTCTTATAATCATAATTTATTTTGATTCTAATTCACCCTTTGCCACACCAAGACAAACCGGGACAAACTATATAAATTCAAAATTCCGTTAAAACCCAAATACAATATTGAAGAAATTACAATAGCGTAATCCAGCAAGTTATATAGGATGTTACACACATACAAGGAGCATCAACAGTTATCCTATAGTTGTAAAAGACAAAATAATTAAAAATAGGGGCCTCAGATAACGCTGGTATAGTATCTAATCAGAAGCAGACAAACAAGCTTCGAATCAGTTTACAAAATAAATAATGAAGCTTCTATAATACAAAAATTATTTAACCAAACTTACAATGATTGAAACCTCTGACTATTTGATGTGGAAGGTGGTTAAAAAATCGAAAAGCCTATAATATTATCAGACTAGACGGCTAATGGGTCCGCAGTAGTAAAGAGAAAGCAGAAACTGATCGCCTAACCAATGTATTCGTACTTTTCTCCAGTCAGTGTCCTGAAGAAGATGCTGAAATTACAGACTTTTTAAAATCATCTTACCAAATGAGCCTACCGATCAACCCGTTCAAGCTCTTAGAACTCCAAGAAGCAATCGGTAAAAAAAATAACTTCGACCTTATCACCGGAAAAATCGTTCAACAGCCACCTGAAACTGCAAATGGAGCTATCACTTAAATGTATTGCAATCAAATACTTTCCAAGTACCGGGAAAGTGGCTTAGATAAGAACGGCGCAAAAACCAAGGAAGACAATTATTGAATCAACATTCTATAGACCTATTAGTCGCCTGCCAATCCTCTTAAAAGAATTTAAAAAGGTACTATTAAAACGACTCCAACCAGTTCTAGATAAAGAACGATTAATTCTCAAACACCAGTTCGGAGTTCGACACCTACACGCAATAGTCGAACAAATTAATCGATTAGTAGAGCAAATCTACAGCGTAGATATTGTTCCGTTGCATTTTCAGATATATATCTTAAGTTTTTGACAAGATTTCGCATATGAATCTATTTCATAAACTCACAAAGTATCTGCCATACCAAACCTATGAAATAGTAAAATCGTACCTATCAGATAGGCACTTTTTGAAAATTGCCAAGACGAAGCTAGAAACCTGCAAACCCACTTATGTGTAGTACATCAAGATAGTGTACTAGGACCCGTATTACACCTACCATTTACAGCTAACTTACATATCAATTCTGCGACTGCATCTCGCAACTTACAGGACTCTCTCAATAATATCCAACAGTGGCTCAAAGTTTGTAGGATCATGGTAAATGAAAACTTCAACAGGTTACCTTCACCAAGAACACCAATAATTCCCCGACGGTGATTAAATGGACAACTAAACACGCCGACTCGGCAAAATATTTGGGGCTTTATTTAAACTGACGTCTGACTTGAAAAATATATATTTTCAATAAACTAAAATAGCTAGGGCTTCATTTTCAAGGTTGTACTGGATAATAGGAAAAGATCTAAACAATCATTAGAAGACAAGCTGCTACCGTACAAGGTCGTGTTAATACCTATCTGGACATATAGGAGAGGTTTTAAGATAAAATTCTACGTACCACAGTTTGTGCTCTATGGTATGTACCAAACAAAGTGATTTGTAGAAAAAAAGGAATACAAGGCTCTGCCAAAAAATATAAAGATGGTCTGTCGATACATCCTAACCAATTAGTAAATACTTTAATAAACGAAACCCAATGAACTTCTAACGTTATTTTAATTTTAAGTTTAAAATCGGCCTTAATGTTAATTCTAATAATAATAATTTAAGTTTAATTTTCCTACCTCTCTTCAACTTCCTGTTCATGTGTTCAGTTCTAATATAGACGAGTGAAGATTGTAATAGAGTGGCTTATTGGAGCTTTCTTCTACACAAAATACTTATTGTTCTTTGTAAATAGGGTAAATTGTATAACAATAAAGTTAAATAAAAAATAATTATTTTTATTGCATAGTAACATGTTATGGAATATATAGATTGCACATCGTTAAAAAAGTAGCATAACAGATTTTTAAAAAATTTGATACTTTCCTTTGTTGTTGTTCCTTTATTATTTGAATTTTTTGTTCATATTAATTTAAATAGTCGACGTTCTACTGCATTTCATTTTATTAAATTTTAATTCGAAAAGCTTCAGAGAGTTTAAATTTTACGTATATAATTATTTCTCAAAGTTTGGGAAGCTTCTAGAAAATGTGTGGGCCTTCTATTTCTGCTTGCACAAACGTTCGTCAGTCCCAGCGTTTCTTGACATTCTGTGTGTGTGCAAAACACCTCTCATAAACGATTCAATCCTCGATTAACTATTTTCTGTTGAACTATAGAAACCAAACACTTACATTTAAGCAAAGTTGCAAATTACACTGTAAATATATTGGTTATAATTTTTTATTTATTCATATTTCATCCAAAATTAATTTTACCCATGTACCTGCGAACTGAGAGGTTAAGGCTCTAGTACGTTCGCTCTATCTGCCTGGTCGTCGCGCGCCATCTAAGACGACCGCCATTATTACTCCTTGTTCGAATGAACACAGGTACTCAATTATTTTTAGTGACTGAGTAGGCCACCCGCCAGGCATCAGAGAGCACCGGGAATTGAACCCGTGTCCGTCAGCATCGCAGCCCGTCCCTCAACCACGGGGCCACGCTGGCACTTACCCATGTATCTAGTATTCCCATAAATACTGTTACAAAATGAAATCTACCCTTGCTTTACGTGTCATAAAGATATCCAGGACTTTAACATATGGTTAGAATTGTCAAGTCTTAATGTTGTCAGTTACATTGTATTTCCTGTCAAGTTTGAACGAAAAAGTTTTTGTAGCGGTGAAATCTTTCAAGGAACAAGATAACAAGGTATACGATAAGTCGTCTCAGCTAGTGTCAAGGTTTCAAAGAGACTATCATGCATCACCTGTAATGGTCTGGTGAGGAGTGTGTTATGATGGAGCAGCCAATATTCATTTTTGTGGAAAGAGAGTTAAAGCTTCGACGGTTGTGTATCAACAGATGTTTTTGGAACACACCGCACCCGCTCACAAAGTACGGTCAATTCAAACTTGGTTGAGCAACAATATGCCTCATTTTCTTACAGTAGAGGATTGTTTTTTCTTTTAGTAGCCCAAATCTTAATCCACTCTATTAGATTACAAATGATGAACAGTTTTAGAGAGCACAGTTTGCTAAACACACCTAAAGCCCTGACGGCTGCAGTCAATACTTGTCCAACAACCATTTCATAAATCCTGAAAATATGCAGAAAATTTTGTCCGTTAATCAGTGTGCAACATTATTTATGGGAATACTCTGTAATATCTGATTACAAATGAATAGTGAGGTTTGGGGAAGATTTTCAAACTCCATAGATGCCAAGGCTGGACAAACCCACATCCATCGTTAGGTCGCGTTATGGTCGTTACAACGAGCAAAAGAGCACCCCTTCCAAGGAGCTGGACACCCAACAAAGGACGCAATAATCAAAGCCGTATTTATCCTTATGCAATCCTAAATCTATATGCACCCGCTTCCCACGTTCTGCAATTCATCGGACTCAATCAATAACGTTAACACTGCGGAACGTCAACCTCTGTCCATCCAATCCAACCCATTTCCTACATATTTACGTTCCCACGTGCAGAAATCCCGGCGAAGTATTATACGAAATCTTACATAAATCTGGGCCCTTTAGGCGCGTCCGGCCAGTCGCTCCATCTCGGTCTGGCCACGGGCGCGCGGCGCCCTAACAGAGACGGGGAGTCCCGCGCAATGCGCCTCCGACATTTACCTGGTCAAGGAAGAATGCGCGCACAAATATTCTGTTGCTCGTACCTGAAAGGTGAGCCCATTATGCATCATTCGATTTTGCAGCGATGGCTTTGCTCTTTGAATAGGAATTCGGCTTTGTCCGCGTCGGCATTCAAAACCTAAATGCTGGGTTGCATAAAATTCGTTCTACTCGGATTGCGCAGGTAGTGCAAAACAAGCTCGCTACATTCGGCGCGCTTTCGGCTGATAACGCGGCCATTGAACGGCTGCAGGTCCCGAAGTAGTCAAATTGAGTTCGTGCTCTGACGAGGAAACAAACTCTTTTGAAAGTTGGCTTTCGTAACATTAACCTCAACGCAAAAAATTATCACTTCCTTTCGTAGGAAGACATTTTTTGTCTAAGTGAGCTTTTCTATTTGCTGTTTCAATTTTTATGCACGGTAACTTCCTTAAAAAGATCACTTGGCAAACGTTCCAATATCGCCTATTGATTACTCCAATGACTAAATATTTTAAACTTTCAAAGGAGCAAAACGGTTGAAGTCACAGGGATGCAGATTGGTTGAATATGGGGGTGACCCCAAGTCTCCTACTTTTTCTCCATCAAATACTCTGTAATGAGTTTTGCTTTGTGTGATCTGGCATTATCATGAACAGTGATAGAGGACTTCACATCCTTCCCTTCCATCTATTCCGGAATATAAGTCTCGAGGAAGGATTTATAAACCTCTTTAGTGATGATAGTCTTCTCTTCTCAGAGATACCAAAAAACGACTGTATCAAAATCCATTGCCATCATCAACATAATTTTCCTCTCCCTAAACCCTTGCTTTAGCTTTCGTTTAGCATTCTTACCCCTCCTACCTATTAAGCTAACTTGTTTTTAGGTAGGGTTCGGTAGAGGAGTGCCCAAGTTTCATCTATGGTAAGAACCCGATTTAATAGCTGAGGTCGATGATTGTACCGAAGAAGATTATCGTAGCATATGTCGATATGAACTTGCCTTTGATCTTTCGTCAAATTATGAGAAGCAAGTTTTCCAAATTTTTTGACCATACACAAATCCTCAGTTAAAATCCTCCAAAGACTAGTTTTGGAAACATCAACGTGTATGGCCAGCTCAACAACTGACCATGATCTTTGGTGATAAGCCTTTCCTCTGGTCTTTTCAATTATGCTACCCATTTGTTTATTTCGGTCACTCATTTCTTTACCGTGTGGATAGAAAATGATGTTGATGGCATACTTCTTTGCAGCAACTCATAAACGCATTCTGATGACCGTCCGATTTTGATAAAAGATCGCTGATCTTGCTCAATAAATTTTTGTTAAAACTACCAGATAATTTGTTCACTTCGATTGTACTTATTTACTAACAAATGCTGGCTCACGTGCTAAATTCCACCTCGCCGATTCAAGTGATTCATGAGGAAGGAGTCTATCTTAGATTGGATGCGGTAATATCTTTAATGTTTTTAGTATTTTTTTAGTGTTATTGTGAGATAACCATTAATCGGACTCTTCGTATTCCTTAGTACACAAGCCATGTTCATCATATGTTAATGTAATCAAAAAAGTTCAGTTTTTGAATTAAATAAAAATAGCTCCTAAGTTCTTGGTTTGGCTCAAATTAGAATTTTAACTCAACATTTTCTCTATATTCAAGTGTTATAGGCTAAGTGAAGCCTAAAAGCTTGCCATATCTTAAACTGGAATAATTGTGTTTTCTAGAGTATTAATAGCATCTAAATATGTTATGCATTTTTCCAAGTTTCCAATGAAGTTAATTTTCTCAACAACAAAACTAGCACTTTATTACAGTCAGAAGAGTCATATTACCTACACTCTACACTTTGGGGATGATATATTAAAAAAATGAAATATATAATTCATTAATTTCAATTGCTAGGACTATATAGTTCTATACATTTTCTTCTTTCCTGTACTGACGCCGCTGGAAACTACGTTTATGAGATATGTATGTTTGATGTTTTTATTGAGATGAATTATGTCTGATCTATTTGCTGTTAGAGTTTTGACTGTCTATATTATGTGATCTTAGTAAAGTCTAACATTTTTGGTCAAATATGTATTTACAGTATGGTGTTTCTTCCTTTATAAGTTCATATAACTGTACTACTGCTTGGTGTACCATTTTTTTATATCTTTTATATCCTCCTATTATGTGTTCTGTGATTGCTGGAGTGAGGTGACACTTCTCGCATTTACTATCTCTTGTAGCGGGATTTGTAATTATGTATTTAAGATAATCTTTAGTTGCAATTACTTGATCTTGAATGGCTAGCAGGAAACCAATAGTTTTAGGGATATTTTGATATTTTTGAAATGTGAACCGCATGGGGAAGCATATTCATCGTCTCTGTAATTTCTTGATCAACCTTGGTCTCTTTATACCAATGAAATAATTTATAAAAGCAAAAGAACCGCTAACAGGTAAATTAGATAAAATAAAAGAAATTTAAAAATGATATAAAATTATTATTTAATTTAATTCATTTGTATATAAATTTCTGTAAAAGATGCCATTATTATAACAATATGTAAACAAGACTTGCAAAGGACTCCGTGGCGCAACGGTAGCGCGTCTGACTCCAGATCAGAAGGTTGCGTGTTCAAATCACGTCGGGGTCATTACTTTTTTCCAAGTGCATAGCCTCCAATCATCAATTAAACAACCGAATGCAATTATATACATGATTGAGTGTCCGCGCTAATAAATAATTTTGTTGAAGCAACAAATTAAAATGAGCAAAAATTATATTAGGAAAATAACTAAATTTTACGTTTTAAATGTTTTAATAAAAATCAGGTAGAAAAGTAATTTTAAATGGAGTATGAGGGAAAGAGTGGAGAGGAGTGACGAACCACTCTATCTATCTATCTATATATATATATATATATATATATATATATATATATATATATATATATATATATATATATATATATAATTCGATTATTTGGAGAAGATAACCTAAGTGGATTGGGAAAAATTTGTGCCTTTGAAACAAAGTTACAGATATGTATAGCATTTCTGCTGGGTGCTGAGGTAAAATCAGAAAAAGCCATTAGGAATTGTTTTTCGCCTCAAATTAGAATTTAAAGCAAATGATATGTTCATCATACACTGCCCAAAAACAAAAAACTTTCAAACTTTGCCAGAACCAGTCATCTACTATGCACTCGTCCCATCATCACTGTGCATAATCTCTTTGATTATTCCTTAGGTGAACCGGCTTTCCAGGCTCTTAAAAAAGGTTTCAATTTTGCTGTAGCTATGCTCTTGTCCCCACTGAACATATCATATCCCGGACAGAATCACCCATTATCAAACTCTCCAAAAGCACAACTAATTAAATCAAACAAGATGTAGCCAAATTCTTACGTAAAACCGTGCTACACAAATAAAATATCAACTCTTCCGAACTACAACCCCCTAAAAACTATTATCGTCAACAACACTGTATTGTTAAAATGGACGACTTATTAAAATACCCAAAAAGTACCCAACAATCTACAATGAAAAGAAAATCAAGACCTTTGTTAACATCTCGAACTTATCCCTCAATGCCAAAAATTTTTTAATACCCCGAAAGAAATTTTCAATACCATAATTATAATTATATGGCCTTCAAAAAATCACAAGAAACGTACTCCCTTACGATCTATTGTCATTACAAAATACCTGACCAAATTCCTTCAACTCCTTGCAGAGCAAGCCTTAATATACGTCCTTTCCTTTGCCTTGCTTTCCATACCTTTCCTACACATAAAGATGATATAATAATCAGTTTCAACGTCGTTTCCGTCTTTACGAATATACCCGTTCCAGAGACCTTGCAGCTTCTAAAAACTAATCACAATTTGGAAGACGACATGCTCAAATAATGAACCTTTATATTCAATACCCATTTTACGTCCCAAAACAAATTCTACAGCCAAACTAATGATGCTCTTATGGGTTCCCCACTTTCACCTGTCGTAGCTAACTTATTCATGACCGACTTCGAAATAAAAGCACTTGCATCTTTTCTCTTAAAACCTACCTGTTGGATAGGATACGTTGACAATACCTTTGTCGTCTGGCCTCATGGACATGGTATGTTTTTCGAATTTTTTCCCCACCTTAATAAACTTCATACCAACATCAAATTTGCAATGGAAGTCAATTTCTGTTTTTTGAACACCTTCCAACGTTAGTTTGTACCATACTGTCTACAGGAAATCTACCCATACTAATCGTTATATAAATGTAAAATTCCACCGTCACCCTGTTTAACTTCACTCAGTTGCAAAATCCCTTATTACTAGATCCCTCCGATGTTTCCGTTGGTAGGATAGAAAATGAGAGGGGAAAAATAATCTTGTGGTTGTTTCTTTATAATGTTTGGCAAGTATACCGCAATTATCGTCTTTCTGTACGAGCAGAGAGTGCTCATATATTCGGCTAGATATTTATACGTTCTTTGAAAGCGTTTACATTTTATATAATAAATTCTTTAAAATTTATTGAAGTGGGGATCTGTGGCTGAACGAATAAAGTCAGATATTTTGCTATTGGTCCCGAAGACTATTTTGTCTCATCAATATGTGACTTATTTTAGCAGAAATGCTTCTGATGTCAAACAAGAATGCTTTTTGTTGGCCGGGGGAACTTTCCTTAATATTTCTTAGTATGTAGAGCAAGGAATTATTGCAACACCCTTTTATAGTAGTGGTCGTAATTATGACAGATCTGGTGATGAGAGATTTGGATAGGGTGATGATGCGATTTGGCGTTTGGGTAACGGTTAATGTAAGTTACCTGTAGACGTGTAATGAAAGCTGTCATTTAAAGAGTTTAAAAAGTTCAGCCTAAGATCACTTTCCCAATTCATTGCAAAAAGTTTTAAAATTATTATATCGAGAAAAAACCTTCAATAGCGAATAACTTGGAATGCGAGTATTTTTAATAAATTTTGACTTGGTAATCGAGCGATATCTTGTAATAAGAGCAGTAAGTATACGTTTGTCTGCCTAGCGGTACGCGATGGCAACTGAGCCGATGAGGCGTATTCCCTCACTACCAATGTCTCATTCATATAGTCAAAATTGACGTGAGCGTGTACTGTTTATTATGGTACGCATACACAACGAACATTTTTTTAATGTCCAACTTTAGTGACTGTTCTATAATTACTGTACTGAAAAAATAGGGCCCATGAAGAAAAAGGGAAAGGTTGGAAAAAACATAAGCAGAAGGAGATTATTACGAGAGAAATGAAGAAGTAAATCATTGATAAATACGAACTACGGGTAATCTACATCGCCAGTTTACACAATATTGAAGATGGAAGAAGAAATAAGGGAGCTAAAGGTAGCTTCAGAGGTCACGAGATTATCAAAGCAACGGCCACGTGTTCTGAAAAAGTAAAAAAGTTACTTTTTGTGTGGATTAACGAGAAGTAACTAGCAGGTGTTTTTTTGCGCAGCCTCAGGAGCTTATTGTGCCCATTAACATCCACTTCAAAATTTAAAAACTGGTTGAACCATCTGAGCCACCGCGTCCCCACTAGCAGGTGCTACTGTGACGGATAATTTAACCTACGAGAAGACCAAGATTTTGTACGGCGACCTCCTAAGTAAACTGCCAGGTACCTTAACAGAGAACAAGAAAGGCTTCAAAGAAAGCAGAAGCTGATTTGATAACTTTCAAAAACGAAGTGGTATCCATAGTGTTTCGTATGCTAAGGCAACTGAAGCGTTTGCTTTCAGAAGCTAATGGTTTCTGAACGTTACCTACCACAGCAAGTTTTTAACTGAAGTTCAAGGTGTAGAAGAACCAGTTAAACGTCATGTTGAGGTCCAACAGCTAAACTTAGGTCACTCGTATCTTGTTCGTTAAGTGGATCAATGAGATCTTCAGCCTTGCAGCAAAAAAATACTCGTTAAAAATATCTGCCACTCAAAGTCTTGTTAACTATGGATAATGCTCTTGCTTGTTTTCTAGGCTTCAAAGACGACCTCCTGGAGAAATTCGAGTTTATCAAGATCAAGTTTCTTCCTTACAATAGCACTCCACTACTCCAGTCCATGGATCAGTAGATTCTTTCCAGCTTTAAAAGGCTTTACATACAAACTCTATTTCAGCGATGTTTTGAGGTGACCAAAAGAACAAACGTTTAGTCCCTCCCCCCTTCAAGAGTTTTGAAAAAATCAGCTCTATATAGTAAACTGCCTTAACATCATCGATAAAGCCTGTGACATAGTTAGGAGCTGAGCGCCAACGAACCGATGCATTTGCATAGCGAGCAACGACAAGAGGTTATAGACGGTGACGAAGAAGAGAAGAAAAAATGAACAAATCTCTAAGTTCAAATACGATTAGAGAGATGTATACAATATGAGGAATAGTGCAAAATTATGTGGCACCACCCAAATAAGGCTTTACCAATGCGAGCGATGAAAGTTTAACAACGCAATATTACATTTCCGCCAAATCCTCAAAAGCAATTGTCATTAGATATGTTTCTTGTTATATTCGCACATAAAGAATATATTCTAATAAACCAACAGGTAGCAGTTTGGGTTAACTTGTTTTATTTTTGCATTATTTTTATATGAATAAATAGATTGTGGCATGAATCATCTGAGTTTCCACTACTTCTTATAACGAAACTCACTTTGATATACGAGTGCTTTAGATTAAAAACACATTTTCAGAACGAATTATGCAAGGTTCTACTATATAGGCCAATATATAAGCGCTCTATGGTCATACCAGTGTGGTCTCACCAGTGAGATCATTCGTGAGGTGAAATAGAAAACTCCCTAAACTAATAAACTTTTCTCAATCCAGTGCATTTTAGCGAAAATTTAACTTCAAGCCCTATGAACAGTAAACACAAAGACCAGTCTTCTCCAAAAACTCGTAGCTCTCCTTAGGGAGTAGGGAGATTCAGACTCCAAGCAAAGCTAAAGTCTCTTGGGATTCAACCTGTAAACCAAGTTGTTCATATAGAATTAACCACGGAAACCTATCCAGAAGATCACAATTTAGTAGAAAATTCACAAAGAAGGAAGTTACACTGGGGAGGTCATGGAGTAAGAGAAAGTATCAATCACTAGGACTCTTTATGTAGCAAAGGACGCTTGTGTGGTTCACAAAATTGTGTCAATTGCAAGACTTGTTTAAAAGCTTAAGAAAAATGGGGAAGATTACTTATAGACAATTAAATTAGAAACAGATGATAGATGTCAATAATTTTGTAATTTTCAATGTTCAAAAAGCTTTTATTCTTCCCCCTTCTTGTTACTCCATGTTGATACATTTTGTAATATTCAAAGACAAAATTGGTCGATATACTTTTTTAAGGAACAAAACGTTTGGAAATGCTTACTTGTTGCTGAAGTGGCAATCAGCCAAAGCCTTCCTTCGCCCTTATTCCCATAACATTTTTGATTCACAACAGCAACGGAATGGAGCGGCACTCGCACGTCCACCCGCACACTTGCACCTGAGTTGCGCATATTTGCAGTCCGGCCGACCAGCCTTTCCCACGACCCTTCTAGATTTCGGCAATATTTGGAAAACAAGGCCCAGGGTCCGTTCCCATGCGCCCGAGGGTGAACGACCAGTGATGCAAAGCAGCGCTGCCGTGGCGCTCGTCATAACGGAAGGGTTGAACGAACCAATGAGCGGTAGTCGGCTGCCGAGCCCTTTCATTTCGAAGCGTAGTAAACGAGAGCGAAAGGGTAAAGCGCCCGGCGCAAAGGGTTAAGTCGCCTAGGGCGCGGAGGGCCAATGGTGATGGGCTACGGGTGGGACAAGGGTCGATTAATTCGGGCCCGATTTTGATATCAAAGATGGCCGGAGGCAGCGAGCGAAGGGGCACTCCTTTCGGTAATGAATTTATAAACGGGAAGCCGAGGTATTGATTGCATGATAAAAGGTGGCCTCGCTAAAAGCTTTATTAATAATTTCTTAAGTTTTAAAAGAAGTGAAGATATGCTTTTATTTTTAATAAGCTGCGCTTCCCCGCCCGAAAAGCGGACTAAGGAAAGTTAGGATGAGTAGGCGTTGTCGACGACATAATTGAATCAGATACCGGAAAAAACACCAAATGGGAGTTCGCCTTCGTGTTCCAACTCACGTGATTATACACTGGAAATAACAGAACGTTACATTTTTGTGAAAGAAAATTAATTAAATAAGCTACATACGTATTAGTACATCTATACTAGTAAATAAAATAAAAAACTTAAAATTGATCAAAACTGACTTACATTTTTTTAAAAATACAAGTTTTCACTTTTGGATAAAAATATAAGAAGGTGCTATTTTTTTGTTGGTACCACATGCGGTCATAGTGGTCATTGAAATATTGAATTTTAAATTATAGTTCAAACAGAGATGAAATACTTGCCTTGTGACACTAAAGTACAAGGGAATATGGCATAACTCCCATCAAGAAACGAGTTCGACAAGGAGATACTATGTCCCCGAAACTATTCATCACAGCATTGGAAGGTGTCTTCACTTTGTTGGATTGGAAAAAAAGGAATTAATATTGACGGTATATTGAACCACCTGATATTCGTGGATGATGTAATAATAGCAAGCAATAACCAACAAGAGCTACAAGATATGAGCACAGATACACTAGAAAATATTAACATTACCTTAGAAGACGAACCGTTAGAAGTATTGGATAACTATATATACCTTGGACAAAAGATTACAACAGAAAAAGACAACATCAGCAAAGAATGGAGGACTAAATTATATTTTTAAGTTTGATATTTCAAATGCGTTAAAAGCGAAAGTATGCAATCAGTGGACACTCTCAACATTGACTTATGGAACAGAGAAGTAAATCTTGGAAAAAAGCACATGAAAGATTAAACAAAATTAACAGATGTCATTCAACGAATTGCACAACTGCAATGGGCAGAACATATAGCCCGAACAAAGGACAAAAAATGGACTAAATGTATATTAGATTGGAGACCTCGCGACACCAAAAGAGGCGCTGAAAGACCTGTGACTCGGTGGCGAAATGAAACAAAGAAAATTGCCGAAACAACGTTGATGAGAATAGCAGCAGATAAAAAGGAATGGAAGAAAATGGGAAAGGTCTACATTCAATAGTAGATGGTAAGGGGCTTTCATTCTTAATCCAAACTATTTTTGCATTTTATTTCACATCTTAAAGCATTGTTTGAAGTCTATTTTCGTAAGGCTTCTATTTACAAATATAAATTGAGGTAAAATGTCACACCATATTTAAATTTATATAAATATAAATGCACGATGTATAGGGTGGATTCTAATTAAATATTAAAATACGTAATCTTCGATTAAATATGAAGAATTAAGTCTGAAAAATCTTATCTGCAGCTAAAGATCTTTTCTGTTTTCACAACATTTTCGATTACAACTTCCCATATGTTCTAGTCAATTTCATCGATAACATCAAATTTTGTTCTTGAGGTCGTTATTTATTTATGGATTGCTAGCATAGACCTTGGATTTTAGCTAATCCTACAACAAGAAGTTGTACTGTATGAAATCACAAGACCAGATCTCGGTGTACAGTTGATGTCGACATTTCGTAAAATGACTAAGAAATTGTTGGTACGTTAAATTGTGTTGTATAACAGTGCTGTCCTGCTGGAATCAAATTTGCTCAGTTGGTACCAAAGAAATTGCGCCATTATGTGATGGTAACAATCAACATTTAAAGTTACAGAATTTCCAGTATCATCTTCGAAAAGTATCAGGTCTCCTGTCCAAAATTTGCACTAAATAGTGACTTGGAGGTGTTTTTGGGTTACGTAAAGATTTTTCAAACCCAACATGCGAGAATTGGAAAGGACAGTTAACTCATCGCTGAAAATAATTTGTACTAAACTGAAAATCCGCTTCATCCAAATGACAGATTATCAACGGTGAAAATAGTCAGCAAACTTAAGCTCTTGAATTTTGTATGCATGGAGGTGCAGGTCTTTAGTGAGTATTCGTCGAAAGAAGAACCTTTACAGATATGCATTCAAACTTAAACATTTACATAAACATTAAAGCCACAGAGATTTATATTTCAAAATAATACAACGGAATAATGTACTGAATGAAACAAATTACAAGATGCAAATTGAGGAAATTGCGAAATACTTAAGGAAGCGAAGAAAAAGATAGATTTTACTTATAATTATCAATTGTACGAATGATAGGTGATACCACGGCGTATATAAAATAACAATAATATATCAACAGTTGGTCAGTAAAATATGTTTCATCTGGAGTCAGACGCGGTACCGTTGCTCCAGTGTCTTCAAGTAGCCCAGAAATTGTTTTAGAATACCCTGTGCAATGTAAGAAATCTGGAAACTTAAATTAAAAAGTTGATGATATCTGAACCATTTTAAAAGTTTCTCCCATTGATTGAATAGACCATAAAGTTGATCTTCCGTTACGCTGAGCTCTTTTTTTATATCAACGACTTCGACGCAGAAGCAAAGTTAATATAAGAGAACCCTTTCGTGTTTCCGCGTCGGCGAGCCGAGCATTCTGGACTTAAACTCCGCAAACATCAGATGAGTAATGGACTGTGCGGAAGCGGCGGCAGCAGGAACATCTTCATTCCAGCCGTCGGCAGAAAGGGATAACCATAAAGGGCGTCGGAAACGGGAGCGCGGCCATAACATCCAATTCGCACGTTTTAAACCGACGCAACGCACAATGGAGTTCCATAATGCGCGATACAAGCTTTAAAGCGAAGGTTCCTGAATTTTTAAAATCCGCTGCTCAGTTTAGTACGCACGCATGGAGCATTAAAAGAATAATAGCGAACACGATACAGCACTTTTTGTCGATAATTTGCTTTATTTCCTTCGTTATCCGGGTTTTGACCAGCCTGCCAGTTCTCTTTAAGTTCGCCCACATGCTCCACCTTTCACTTTCCCGGGGGCTGTGGTTTCTCTTACATACTTCGAAGCGACATGGAAGTGCACGATATATCTTAGTTATAAATACGTAACTACGTCTTCTACTAATTCCTTTCTTCGTTTTAATTTGTTACTAATTACAATTATTTATTTATTGCATATAAAACATAGATTATTTATATTAATAACAACGTCTAAAAACACGATCTTTATCTAAAATAATAAGGTCAGCTATGAGCACACTAAACTTATGCATTTGAAGTATAATAATTCTTATATAAATAATTTTTTCTCTAAACTAAATAATCAGGGTGGTATTTAAGATATCAAAAAAATCGGACAGTGTAAAGACAATACACTAACAAATTAGCTATGTACTCTATCAAAGTCAGCAGGGATAAAATTGGTAAGGTAAGGTCTCAAAAGTGATACAGACACTAATATGCATGACTTATAATAACTTGAGAACATCACTGCTATATAGTAACACCAACAAGTTCTACCCTCACCTCTACGCTTATACAGCAACTATAACGAGAAAAGACGAAAACGAATTATCGGCGCTTCAAACCCGGTACGATAAGGAAAGACATATTATTACAGAAAAATCAGACAGATTAGAAGGCCTTGAGGTGGCATCCCTGCCATCTAACTCATCTATATCTTGATACTGCACACTATAGAGTAACTCTAAAGATATTATAACATTTCTGTTCTTTACGGTGGAGAGTAAAACGTACAAATTTACTAAAGCTACTTATTTATTGTAGTTACAGGTTATACAGATTAACAACGCTATTTATATATACACCATATAGAATTATTATCGTAAACGGCACACTAGTTATGTCAACATAGCTTCCGTACTTAGATTTGCTTATTGGAGTCACTTCGAACACGGAATGGCGCTGGGCGATATTATTAAAAGTCGCGAATCATCGAGAAGAACCGCAGTTGAACTTTATGGAATGTTCGCGAACATATGCACGCCAGCTGGATTCCTAGAAATGTCAGCTGAGTCAAACGGTATGCGAATGTCTATCAGATGTGTTACGGAGGGTGTTTGGAAATTCAAGACTCAAACGTTTAATAGAAGAAAACTGATTATAATAATAACACATTAAAAATTGCGACGTAGCATTCACAAAGTATAGTAACAAAAGAACAAAAAGCATGCAATATAATGCAAGAAAAATGTATCAACATTATGGTATTAACAGAAACAAAAAAGAAACTTAAAACAGTAAATATAAATGAAAACTTTATTATAAGGAGGAGAGTTGCTCAAAAACAGAGAGCAAGTTCTGACGTAGCACAGAAAAATAATGAAAAGGCATTCTACGGGAGCATGAATATATAAATAAAAAGATCTTAGCAACTAAATTAAAAACAAAAAGAGGACCATCAACTGTTGTACGACTCTATGCCCCAGAATAATGGCAGCGAACAAAAAAAAACATCAATAAAATCTAAATGCTAGTCTGAGAAATAGTCCACTCTAAAATAATAATTAAAACAAGAGGAAAGCCAAGATAAACTACAAGTTTTATAATAAAGCTCCAAGTCTACTATTTGTTTAGGGAACAATGTTGCTTTTGCAAAATTTATCAACAAATAGTTTAACGAATAAATTAAAGAAATTAAACACAACTGACTTTCCTTACAAGAAAAGAGAATTGTTATAAATATTTTGTAACAGCATTTAAACATTATAATTAAGAATTCACTTGGGTGTTTTGCCTTGCTTTTCATGCAATATTTAATATCATATCTGTACATCAATTTTTTGTAGTAACCCGGTATATAAACAAAGTAATGAAAAGAACATTTTTGAATAGATTATTGACTTGAAGGAATATTTTGAATAAACAATCTTAACACAGCATATACGATGACCATCACCTTCTTAATGAGCAGTCATAATTACTTACCTCCTCGCATAGAATCAAGTTAAATAGCAACGAATAGACTAATACGAGCCTCACGCAAAGCACCACACAACTAAGCTAAAATATGACATATTTACGTCTATAATGTTATCAACCGGACAGCCCTGATTGCTGATATCAAAAGCATCGCAATCAGAAAATGCACAATATTGCTCTTTTCAAGTAAATTTAGTGCCACAATTATTGCATTTTGTTTAAACGCCTAACATATTGAAATATCAACAAATAAAAATAAAATTTCTGCACTGAATTGTTTTAAATATTTAACAATTTATCATCAAAAGTAAAATGCAATATAGAGTTAGTTATCTACTCGGTTAATGGCACATATGTTTTTTTATATCAACGTTCGTTTATATAAAACAAATTATAATTAAATTACATTAACTTTTTTTAATTAAAATTAATTATCAATATATTTGATAAAGTTACCAATGACTTTCTTTTAAAAGTGTTCATCAAAAAGTAGCTCGTCATTTAGAATTGTTTTTTATTTACTGATTTCAATACTATTTTTTTATTATTTTATAGATAATTCGTAAGCCCTATCAATATGTAAAAAAGAAAAATGAATTATAGCTTGTCTGATGTGCCCTATCAGATAAAAGGCATGCTACAGGTCTGCCGAGCGTCAGGAGCTTAAGAGAAACGAATAGAGTCCCCAATAACTTTTAATTAAAACAAAGGTGAGAGAAATAATTTCTAGAATTTATGAAATTAAAGGAGAAAGAAAAAAGCAATAGAAAATTAACAAACATAAAGACAAAGAAATAAAAAGAGAGTACCAGAAAACGATCTCTACACATTTAGAACAAGAATATGTACAAACAATGGATACAAAGCAAAATGCGCAAGTGACTGTTGGAAAGAACCCAAACCATTACATCTAAAATAGAAAAAAAGTAAATAAAATATGCAGAAAGAAGAAAAACTTTGAACAATACTAGAAACATGCATTAAATAGTCAACAAAAACAAAAAAGGATTTTATTTAAGAAACATTCTGTGCAGAAACAAAGAAGGCAGGCTAAAATGAGATTTAAACGAAATTATGAAAGAATGGGCAAAATGCTTTGAAAAACTGTATAATGACATACATGAAAATTAATCAAATTTGAATATAAAGACATATCTGACCAAAGATAGAGAAGAAGTGGAAGATGAAATCACAGAAAAAAATGAAATTGCTGCGATGGAAGCTCAAGTGCAACGAAGTCCCCAAATTTGGTTCAATTCAGCGGAGCTAGTCAAAAAAGGAGACGATGAAATAATAAACAATTTGAAAAAACTGGAATTATTCAAAAAGGTGTTATATAAAATTCTTGCACGCTTTATCTACAGAAGATTAACATTACTTGCAAAGAATATAATAGGTGAATGTCAAGCGGGTATTCTAGGAACTACATTCACTATTGTTTACTCATTTCACATGAGCCTAATTCTAAAAAAATGTTAAAATTTTAATATTAATATGTATACATCTGTTGTACGTTGATTTTAGAAAGCCATATAATGACATCAAACGGCATGCTGTAAAACATTAAAAAAATTTAAAATCTTAATTAAACTAAGGAAATTTGCCAAAGCGACAATAGTCGAAAGCAAAAGCAAGTGTAGAATAAGAAAACAGCTGTTTGAAGATCTTCAACCTGCTACTAGAAAGAGTAACAAGAAACATTACTCTCAATCCTCGTGGATCGGTATACAGATAAACGGAACTACTAGCCTTTGTAGACGATATGACTATAATAGGAAGAACCAAAACTGCAATGACAAGGAAATAAACCCAAGAATAATGCAAGAGAACATGGCAATACATACACTAGATCATCTACGTCAATCTAAGCTTTTGAATAAACATTTAAAAAAAAATGTACAAGATATTAATAAGACCAGTTGTACATATAAGCTATGGTACCAAAAATTACTAAATCGATTTGAAAGAAAAAAGTCTTGAGAAAGATATAAGACTCGGTGTGTGATGAGAACCTAGAAGGACGGAAGTCTGATTTCTATTGTTGAAAACAATAAATACGACCGTACATTTAAAAGAAAGAAGCACACGTAATATGCTTTATACAATGAGTTTGGTTTGGTAAGTTTTATTTTGTACTACACATAATCGATTTTGGCGTAATCCCTCAAAGAGTTGATCTGCTTTTTTAATATTTGGAAAACAAATAAAAAATAATTATCTTTTATAGATTGCGTCCTTTTATCTTTAAACGAACGGTCGTTTTGTAGGATATTCCAAATAAAGTAGTAATTGTAGCATTATCTGTTCCATTCTCTTAAGAATTATTTTTCCCAACTTAGTTGTCAGTATTTAAGCTTTGATTCAACTCAAAATCTTCATTGTTATCTCTTCTAAATATATCTTAACTAGGCAACAGCTTTTCTATCCAATTCTTTATAATATATTACTATAAATATTGTTTATTTATATTTAAGTCAAAATAACTACATTTACAATTAAGATATAAAACCATGGGAGTGCAAAAGGAGTAATCGAAAAATGTCACTATAGTTACAGTTTCCTTTTCGAAGAATACCCAAGTAAATAAAAAATAAAATTTTTTTTAAGATGCTTATCTATTATCGTCCAAAATTATTCATATTCATTATGTGTATATATAAGTTCTGCGTTGATTAATTGTTCGCCCAAACTACATTATACCCTTAAAATGAGTAGCGCAACAGTATGGACGCTTTTAATTTAACAGAAAATTAAAAATAAAAAAAAACGATAAATTGAGTCCAGGGGCGTCATCTCAGAAAAGTTAATGTGGCAAAACTAAAACAAAATAAATAGGTAACTGTGTTGTTGCTAACATATGTTTATTTATCTTTTGATTCGGATCCCAGTATCATGGTGTTCTTTGGTCAAGACTAAGCTGAGAATCCCAAGATTCTAAGATATTTTTTTCAAATGATTTAATTTACTTGTTTTTGTTTCAGATCTTTATTAAATAATTGAAGTTAGTCGAATTGGTTTAAAAATACTATCTCTATGGTATAATGAAATCTTGAATTTGAAGTCGAGGTTATAAAACCGCTTATAGCTGTTATACCAATGAAAAGTGGCAGAACCTACCATTTACAGTTTGGTTTACCTTTTCTTTTGTTGAATACTTCCACATCTTAGCTCCTGATTACCAAAAAATTAATGAAGCAAAACTTATTATTTGGGAAGAAGCAACAACAGCATACTCTTCTGATTCAGATCTTACTTTAATCAAAAATTAATAACACCCAGTATTTTGATGGGAAAGTTCATCTTTTTAGTAGAAACTTCAGATAGTGTCCAGTTATAGTTAAATGTAGTGACAAAGTACAAATAATTAAAGGTTCTATAAAAAAAGTCGGCTACGAAAACACTTTAAAATTTTAAGATTAGCAGTTAATGATCAAAGTTTTACTGAATTGCTCCTTCTAATTGGAGAAGGGAACCTATCCTTTCAAATCTAACCGATCTTTATCAGTATTCACCAAAATTTCTTTTCAAATAGTTTCAGTGCTAAAATTTACGATGATACTTCAGAATCGTTTTGACTTCAAATCTATGGAAACCAAAGGCAATGTTCTTTCTTTCCTAATAAACTAAGAGCGCATATTCGTAAGTATTAACCAAATTATGACCGAAAATAACGTTAATGAAATGAATTTTTAAATAGTTGAACACCCTCTGGATTTTCACATCTTTTATGTGTGAAAAGGGAGCAGTCATTGTACTCCTCAAAAACTTAAGTATAAAAAAATGCCTTTGCAATGGTACTCGTCAAAGATTTAAAACACAACTGGATCACAAGAGAAAGGTACGCTAATTTAGTATTTATAGCAAAGATAGAATAGATGGTATGAAATTATACGGATTTGCTCTTGAAATTTAAAGGAAGGTAATTTTTCGTAACATTAGCATTCTCTATGGCAAACAACAAAGAACAGAAACAATCCTTTCAAAAAGTTAGAATTTGCCTTTCTCGACTGATACTTTAGAGGAGTTTAGTGCATGCAGAATCAGTAACTGATTATCATTGTGGGGGGTTATAAATAATATATTATAAAATCACTTTGGTTTGGCAGCTTCATCGAATTTCGAAATTCGTGAACATGCAGAATATACCAATCATTAAACGATCAGAATAAATTCTAACGATGGCATTGTAGGGACTCCCGCTGACACAACAGCAAAATTTCTGCTAATTTCCTCTCTGCTGCAAGAGCAATTTTCGCAATTCGAGCGCGATTTCTATTGTGCTGCCGCGTTTTTGATGCACTGCCCCCTCATCGCCCATCGCCGCATCTGTTTTGCGAAAAATGATTCTGGCGCACTCGCGCACGCCATCGACGACTCGAATTACGCCGAACAAAAGAATAATCAGGATTATTTCCGCCTCGGCCAGAACCAATTCGTAAAATAGCCGCCGATTCTTTACACTCGGGCCATTTTGCGCATATGCTGCTTCCCATTTCGGGGCCAGGCCGCCCCCGCGATGCCGCTTTCGCCCGCGCCGTGCGGCCATAGAGGAAATTTGGAAATTGGCGCGAAAGCAACCGGGCGGTTGCCGGTTGTTTTGGAAGGGTCAGTCCCTGCGGACCTTGGGGTAGTCGCGGACCCTCAAAGGGCGCAGCCGACCAATGGAGTGCAGCTTCGCGTGAGGGTCAGCCATGCACAGAATGCAATCAATAATCGCCAACGGTGCTCATTGTCGCATAAATACATTTTTCCCAAAGTTCGCGGCGTCTACGTTCGAAAAATTCCTTTGGTGGAGGGAGATTAACGTTTTGGAGCTTTCTGTTTGGAAACAGTATTTAGCAAAATCTAAAGAGATTATGAATGCATTAATTTCGGAAATCTAGGATTTCTTCTGTAAGCATCTATATTACGCAAAAAAGTAAAAAACACCACTAAATTTTGTTACTGCAAAATATACAATGGAAAGGCACAAATAGATGAATAACAAAATACACCTCGGCAAATGAATGGAGAACCAGACAACGCGCGATCAGTACGTTGTAGAAAAAAACAACATTAAAATTCAAATCGGGGAAAAAAGCAAATATGTGGAGACATAAACAAGCATTGTGCACCTCGTAACAGTTGCGCGGGGTCCAAAAAGAAAACGAAAGTCCTTTTGTGCTCCCAGGAACATTAGGTCATCAAGTTTACCTGCTCCGACTGTTACCTGCAAATATTTTAAACCCGAGCCAGTGACCGACTGTCGAGATCTTTCCTGCCACCCCCGGAATAGCCAAATAAGCAGGCGTCAGGATAACCATCGCCCCGGCAGATGATGGGAGCCTTCTCGGGGCCAAAGACCTCAAGCCATAAAGAATTAGTTACTTCCCTGAATGCTAGTTCTCTAACAAATTTTAATTTTGATTATAAATGTGCTTTGGCGCGTAGCTCCTGAAAAGAGTAGGAGAATTTTGACTTCATATTTTTGCTTATAACTTTTTTGCAAATTAATCTAAAGCGAGAAATTTCAAATGGTGTATCTGCTTATCTTACGTACCAAAAGTAACTTTTTCATTGGTTGTGCCTTTATCGATGTTTTCTATTCGTCTTTAAGTAGAAAATAAGATAAAGAAGAAAATCATTTGCAATTCAATCAAATGTGATGCTTAACATGCTGACTATGCTAATTAACAAAACTAGTAATGAGTAAATCGTTAAGAATAGTACTATGGAATGCCAATTGACTAGTCCAACCTAAAGATAAGCTCTAGTTATTCCTAAAACAACATTGCATTGACATTCTGCTAATCAGTGAAACCTTTTTACAAGTCACTCTGATGGAACTGCACATGGAGGCACCGCTGTTATAATTAAACGAAGAAGATTACTCATTATAAAAATCTGAGATAAACTTCCTACAAACCATAACAATTTCAGTGGACACACTTCTTTACGAATTAACTATAAGTGCAATATACTGTCCTCCCAACCATAATTTAAGTTAAAAATTACAAAAGTTACTGCAATTTTTGTGAAAAAAGTCATTTTTCGTAAGTTTTCTTTGCACAATTTTTTTGCATTGTTAAAAATTTATTTTTCATGTGCAACCGACTTTCTTCTACTAAAATAGGTTCAAATTATACCCTGAAATTTTTTAAAATATTTAAAATGCGTTATCCAATTATTTATAACAATTTAAAGACGTCTGGACCCAATGGACCCAGTCTAACTATTACGTAATTCTGGAAAAGTGTGACTACCAAGGGTTAAAAAGAACAAATTTGATGCATTTCTCCAATGGTAGAGCCAACGTTTATGGCGGGAAGGGATTTTAATAGTTTGAGATTAACTACCACTGAAGGCAGAGAGATAGCAAATGTTAAAATAAACAAAATATGTATTACTGGAATTCCAACGTATTGGCCTACAGATATTAACAAGACACTAGATCTACTACACTTTTTGTCTATTCTGGTGCATAACATCTAGTTTTGACCTTTCATGAGATCACTTGCCTGTAATAACCGCTATAAGTACTTGTAACTTTTACATAAAAACCTCACCCAAGACAATTTATGAACCAATTGAAACCAGTTCCAAAATAAATTAAGTACAGACGTTTGCTCAAAAGTAAGCTTTCTGAGCCCAAAAAAGATAGAAGACACCTCAACTCAATGAAATAAGTAGCTCAACAGGAAATCAAGAAATTAGTTGCTAACAAAGGACTGGATGAAATCAGCAAAGAAGTCACACTCTTAATACATAAGAACATATTTAACACACTAAGTAAAGGCCCTAAATTGGCCAACTCCTATCGAACTATAAATTTATTATCAGTAATTTCCAAATTATAGGAGAAACTACTGCTCTACAGAATTAACCCGGAATAACCGAATAACTGGATACTGCAGCAGCAATTTTCCTATTCGTTAAATAATAAAAAATACTGTCTTGCAATATTTTTAGATGTCAGCCAGGAATTTGATAAAGCCTAGTACTAGGACCTAATTTGCAAATTTAAAAAATTAAAAACCCTACATCAGTGATCGACAACGTAGAACTAAAATAAGAACAGAAGTATCAGCAATGCTACCAATTGATTCTGGAGTTCCGCAGGGTAGTGTCCTCGGGACAATTATCATACACACTGTGAGTCTAACATACCAACTACACCAAACATCACAATGAGCACATTTGCTGATGATACGCAATTCAACAAGTTTAATTAGACTTTCAAGAATAACTATATATTCTACAACCGTGGTTTAAAAAATGAAAATAAAAATAAATGAATCAAAATCTAAGCATGTAACTTCTACGTTAAGAAAATATCAAAGTCCATTCCCCCATATAAACAATGTCTAAGTCTACAATTGGTCAGCAAACTTAATTGGAAAACAGGCATATAAAAAAAAATTAATATCAAACCCAAGGCTAATAAATAACAAAATTTTAATTTTAAATCTTTACTAATCAAAAATGTTAGTTAAGGATGTTGTCAAAAGAAAAACCTAACTGCCTAATAAATAATAGCAGTTGATAACGTTATGAAAATTAAATTACCTCTCTATTTCCGCTTCGAAAGGCCGCGCTTCCTAATCACCGGCCAACAAAGCAAAATAAACAACCCCTAAACGCATTAAGCGCTTACGCTGTGTCCAATTAAGATACCACAATAAAAAACGACTCCATAAAGGCTTTTTTGCGCCGTTTTCACCCTTTAACAAGAGCTACTCTTGGGGCTGCCAGGCCGCGCCCGGCGAGCGGCACCTGTCCTGCGGAAGGGTAGAATTAACCCTTATTGCGCCACCTGTCACGAAGGGGTTGACGGGCCATAACGGTGCACGCTCGCTCCGATATTTATTTTGGAGCTTGCGGTTCTTCGCCCGTTTCCGCAAGATGAGAGCCGGCGCAAGGGTTGCGTGAGAGGAGCTTATTTTCAAACGCGACGCTTCGTCCACCTGCTGATGGGGTCTAAAAAACGTTATTCCGTTTTCATAAATTATTTCAACACACAACTGGACTTATTCTTTTTGATGATTTTCTTGAGGCCCTGAGTCAAGAGCTAATGTTGAAACGTCTCTAATCGCGGAAAGCTATCCAAACATTTCATACGCCTTTAAGGGAGAGAACTGTAAACTAAACTAACCAACATTTAAAACTTACTTTACGAAAGGCCTAATTTTTGTGTGACCTTGCTTTTTAAAATGCTTTACGTCCCATACTTACTGCATACGGTTTTCCCACCCACAACTTAGATAAATAATTTTCTAACCCTCTTCAACCTCTTATAGAGCAAGCCTCATTCTACGTCCAAAACTCCTACCATTTTCTAAAAATACTCAAAACTTTTCTCTACACAAAATGGTATCATGGTTAGCTTTGATGTCATCTTGATTTTAATATCCCAGTTCATAAAACCTTACAGTTAATGAACTTGCAATATAAAAAGTGATATTCTCTCCTTAATTAGTCATTGCCTTTGCAATAGCAACCGTACCTATCAAAAGAAATTTTATTACCACACTAACGGTGCTCGCACTTTGACCTTCTGATCCTCAATTTCGAAACAAAAGTCATCGTCTGCTTTCACCTTACGTCTACCTGTAAGACAAGACATGTCAGTGATGCTTTTGTTATCTGACCTCGTGAATAAGGTACGCTGTCCGAATTCCTTTCTTATTCAAACCAAATTCACATCAGCATTATATTTACTATAAAAACCCCATTTCTAGACATTCTTATAACAAAAGTCCTTTAAATAACAGTTTTTATTATACCAGTTATAGAAAACTTACTCTTCCTAATCGTTGTCTAAATTCCAAATCCCATAATTACGCTCTCCAAATCTATTTAGTTGCAAAATCCCTCATTACTAAATACACCAGATATTCCGATGTAAAAATTGGCAAATAGAATTTAAAAACTATTAACACCAGCCTACTACAAAAGGGTATTCCAGTAAATCTTTAGCAGGTTGAGTAGATCGAAACGTTCCGAAAAATAAAACACAAAGTTTGAACCCTCTATTGGTAGTAATTTCTAGAACTGAGGAATGGCTGGTCTCGGAACTGCTGTTGGCTTGAATACCGGATGTCATCGTTCCTTGGTGAATATATAGGCCAGCTTTTGTAGGATTTGAAAGAGTGGGAAAAGTTGTTGGTTGGACAAAGTGGGAGTTGGAGAAGAAAAAATCTTAATCAAAATGGTAATGGAACGCTAAAATAAAAAATTAGACGATATAGTTGCTAAAAAACTCATTACTTTTAATCACAAAACGCCACTTTACATGAATTATTGCACGGGCGACTAGAACTGAAAGAAGAAAATTACATATAAGAATCAGCTAATTGCAATCGTTTATATACAAAATATATTTATATACATATGTTGCAATTCTTATCTTATATAATTAGAAATATTAATTCAAATACCAACTCTTAATATCAAGATCCTCGTAACCAACAAAAAGCGTTCTTGTCTTACATCAGAGGCATTGATGATAAAATAAACTGAATATTATATTAAGGTCTTCACAATTAATAACAAAATAGCTAACTTATTTGCTCAACCAAATTAAATCCAAGGAGTTTATGAGATACCTTGTGAAGTCTGTCAAGCGACTTATACAGATCAAATTAGCAAGTACCTGCCCGAATATATAAGCTCTTTCTGGTTGTACGAAAAGGTAATTTAGCACTTACAAAACATAATAAATGAACATATCACAAAAGTAAGTTTTTCCAAGTAAAAACCATTGCTCCCATTATTCTCATACCCCCTTTTTTCCGCAACCTGTTAAACTTACACTTCTAACCCTTGACTTCTGCTCCCTTGGGGAGCAGTTAGATTGAAATCTTTAGCAAAGATCTAAATTTTCTTTAAAATGTCTGGTAATAACTTATTGCAAAACGATAATCTTTTATTATTCATGTAACAAACTTTTCTTTCAGTAATATTATCAAAAATAGCTTTATTTAAAACTTTTATTGTTTACCATCAATTGGTAAAGAATAAACAGTTTCTTCTTTAAAGACCGATTCTTTTCATTTTTATATTACCCTTGTGTACTCTTAAACCCTTTACAATACCTTTGTTTAAGCTATAAGTAACTTCAGAAAAACAAACATCATATGTACTTCTGATTGATCATTAAAATATAGTGACCTTATTGCGTTATAACACCCATCTGCATACTGCTGCAGAAACTTCATGTCGAAGTATTAACTTATTTTCTGGGAAATTTCAATTTGGGAGTAGAACGGCAACGGCCTTTTAAATCACAAACATGAGGTAGAAACTTTCCTCGCAGACAATGTAATAGACACCCTACTTATTTCAGAAATACATTTCACTAGCAGAACTAACTTTAAAATATACAATTACCACGGCCTTTTAAGAAGCTTCCTTCAATGAACATCCATTAAGATAGAAGATTGGAATGGCCGACTAGTCATATCAGTAACTTAGTGTCCTTCAAGCTGCGCTACAAGCAAACAAGGTTTCATCGATTACGTTACAACACTAGATAGTAGAGGGGGATTTTAATGCTAAACACTCCTTATAGGGCTCGACTCTCTCCACCAGACAGACGAAGGGTGCTATACCAAATAGTACAAGAACTCCAACTGGATCACTTTTTAATATACGAACCAACATATTAGCTAACAGATCCAGGTAATACACCTATATTGACTTGCTGGATTTCTACATAACTAAAGGTATAGCTTCAAATTACCTCAAAATTATATTATGCTTTGATCTATCTTTGAGCCATATGCTAATTATAGTCACTATGAGCAGCACAATTCCAAAACAAACTCAAGCTACTATAAAGAAATCATCTTAAATTTCCTGAAACTGAAAATTTTGATCATTTTGACATTTGGCTTACTTAACTAACTACATACAGACTTGTCTAGAACCATCCAGTGATAGTTCTTATCGTCAAACTAACAATCACCAAGAATTGGCCATACAAAATTTTACAGAAACAATTCAAGAGGCTCCGCGAAAGCAACACCAACATTTACCAGCAAAACCTACACAAGCTGCCCCACTGCAGTAAAAAGAAAATAGTAAAAAAAACGGTTAAAACACATCTGACAGAATACAAGGTAATCATCTGACAAAAGACGCTACAATCAAGCAACATCAGAGCTTAAAATACTCAATTTCAATTTTAAGAATATCTTTCAAACCCGAGCGCAACTACCGACACAAATTACTGCTTTTGAAAAGTGAACAAAAGAATAAAAGCCCAAAGATAACCTATTCTTCTTCTAAAAAAACCAAACGAATTTTTGCCGCACACCTTGAGAGTGTATTCCAACCAATCCCATCACAAATTACGATCGAAGAGAAGCAGAAATACAAGATTCTTTAGAATACCAACTGGCCTTACATACAGACAGCTTCACAGTAAAGCAAGTAAAACACATGGTCAGGTATAACTTAAACCCTAAAAAGTTCTCGGCTTTGACTTAATCGGAGAACTACTAAAAGAACTACCGCACAAGGGCCTAGTGATATTAACCGTACTATATAATGCAGTCACGAGACTGGAATACTTTCTAGTTTAATGAAAAATTTCGCGAGTAATACAGATTCTTAGACCTGGCAAACTCCCAAACCAAAAGTTACCTCTTACAGACCAATCAGTTTATTGTTGGTACTAGGTAAAGTGCAACTGTCCTAGATGATACTAGCATAATTCCTAACCATCAATTTGGTTTTCGGAGAGAACATAAATCAAGGTTTTGAGGAAAAACGATAGTACATCACTGGCCTTCTCGACGAAAACTAACCTTTCAATAAAGTGCGGCGTACTGGATTTCTGCATAAAATACTTTCACACTCTTTATGTCATTCTTAAATTCTACCTGGAGGAACTATACTTTTACGTAAAAATTGGCCAACATCAAACTATCACACAATCAACTCGGGGGTGCCTCGGGGTATTGTTCTTGGCCCGATTATATATCTGGTTTATACAACAGACATTCCAATAAGTCCGTCCTTCTCACTGCCACCTTTGCGGATGAAAAGATCATTATGGTAAAACACAAATATCCAATGCTAGCTGCGCTTTTCTTTTAACATAGTTTAAATCAATTAATGTAATGGTTCAAATGATGGAAAACTCATCTTAATAAAGCCAAGTCCTTTCATATAATATTCACCAATTAATTTTCCACAAGTCTTTGTAAATAACATCCTCTTAACTCAAGTTAATAAAGTTAATTATCTTGGCTTACATCTAGACAAAGGCTTAACTTGGAAAACTCACATATAGAAGAAAAAAAAAACAGCTCGGCATAATGTTTAATAAGCACTACTGGTTACTAGGCAAGAAATCCAAATTGTCTTTAATAAATAAGCTCTTAGTCTATAATGCAATATTTAAACCCACATGGACATATGAAATATTGCTTTGGGGTACAACAGCTAACTCCAACATCCAACTCCTTGAGGGATTCCAATCAAAAGTGCTACGTACTTTGTAAGAAACAAAAACATTCTAAGTGACTTAAAAGTTGACACCATAAAGAAGTGATAAGGAAGTTCAGTGACAAGTACCTAAGTAAACTAAAGTATCATTCTAATGCCTTAGTACTCAACTTACTAGACAATAGTAAAAATTCACATAGACTGAAAATGCACAAACTGCTAAACCTTCTGCATAAATATGATTAAGCAAAACACAACACAGATGCAGAAAAATACAAGTTGAAAATCGATGGATTTCAACCACGTCATGTATCACGCCCACTGTTCACCAACATACGTCTTTCTTATTGTTGTATACAGATTGTAAGAAGAAATTAAAACAAATAAAAATAATTTAAATTATATTTTAATATATCTCTTATTTAGTAGGTTATTAAGGGGTTTCTAATGTTACCTAATAATAAAAACTAGAGCAATTTATGCACGCATAAGTTAATGTTCAACCTAGAACTCATTGTATTTGATACCTTCTTCACCAGTGACTATGCAATTAGTTTAATCATCTTCTTCTGATGTTCCATAACTTTACGACACTGCTGCCTAAACGTTGTGAGTGCTGCCAGTAGAGTTTTTAACAATTCCAGAATCATAAACCACACCCTCTGCCCACTCAAAAAACGCGTTATCGGTGTAATAGCGGCCCCGACAAAAGCGATTATAAAAACATCAATCTCCTTTATTCCTAAATTTGTCCGTAATCCGTTGTGTGCACACAATGACGCACAATAACCCTTTTGAGCGCCGAAAAAGTTTCAGGTAGTTAACCCTGTATAATGGTACAAAGCACCCCTTTCACAAGTGGCTGTCGCGGCGTAAACACGGCATACCTAGCGAAGCTGGCCGACCCTCGCGAAAGCGAAAGTGCCGCCGCTCCTGGCAGCGGAGGACTAGGCGAGAGTTAATTTGTTGGCTATAACGTACCCCTTTAATACAAGACACGCGCTTCGAATTGCCGGGGTAGTTTTTTATGCACCGGAGGCCAGGCCGGGGTAGCTTTATTAACCCTTAACTGTTACTGTTAGCGGCTGCTGCCGTGCGGGGACGCATTCCGCTCCCCGGCTTCTAATTAAAAACGAAAACGATAAAGAGCCAGTGACGTACCAATGATTATTTTTGCTTTAAGAAAGGTTATCCGAAACAAAAAATGAACAAAAATTAAATAATACCAAATAGAAACTGTTGAAAATCTCTGAAGATTTATTTTTATCACTTTTTTTGCTTAGTATAATTCTTAAAAAGTTACATCTTTCTCCTTGTTCTATTAATTTAGGGTTTATTTACTTTTATATTTTAATCTTTATAGTGAAATATTGTTTGTTATACATAGATACATAATTGTGAGGCTTTCATCAGTAAGGTGTAAGGTTTGGTGTCGGTTGGATTGTCACTCTTCATTGTTTGGAGTTTTTCGGCATCATTGTTTCCATTCTTTTCTGTGATGGACTTTTTAACTCGTTGTGTTCCATTTTAACCCCCTCTGTTGCGCTGCAGTTATCACCTCGTCTGTTTTCATCCTTCTCGGTCTTCCCACTTTGTTATTTCTTCCTGGTCTTGCTTAGAATGTCTGTTTTATCAGTCGGTCTTCGCCGATTCTACACACACGTCCTAGCTATCCTAATTGCCTTTCTTGTATTTTTTCTTCCACGACACGTACACCTAACTGCTCTCTGTAGGTTGTGTTCCTAATTTTGTCTTCTCTTGTTTCTCCTTCTATTTTTCTCCAGAACCTCATTTATGTGCTCGTCAATCTACTTTGTTGCTTATCTGAGATCACCCACGATTTACTTCTGTAAACTAGAGCCTGATATACTACTTCTTTCGCTTTAATTTATTTGATATTTCCGCTTTTCCCAAAAAGGTGGTTCTTTTATAGCGTTGAAAGTTCTTCCTGCCACGGCTGTACTCTCATTTATTTTATCATCTATTTTTCTATTGTTAATAAGAGGAATAAGGCAAGGAGACTCTATATCGTCAAAGCTCTTCACACTGGCAATGGAGGACATATTCAAAAACCTCAATTGGGAGAACCATGGTATTAATATAGAAGGGCGAAAATTAAATACACTAAGATACGCAGACGATGTAGTGCTTATTGCAGAAAATCGATTGGAACTGCAGGAGATGATGGAAGAACTGAACGAAAAATCAAAAGAAATAGGACTAACTATGAATATGACAAAAACAAAAATAATGAAGATATCCTCTAACCAAGATGACGGTCCCATTACGCTAAATGGGGAAACTATAGAAGAAGTAGAACAATATATATACCTGGGACAAAACCTGCGAATAGACAGGAAAATGCAAACGGCAGATGTAAATAGACGCATTAGACTCGCATGGACAGCTTACGGAAGATTGAAACATATAGTAGAGAGTAAAGAAAAAAGATTTAAGATACACATGAAGATAAAACTATTAAACCAATGTGTAATACCGGTCTTGCTATACGGAGTTGAAACATGGGCAATGACAAAGAAGACCATGAGTAAGATGCAAACTACCCAACGACACATGGAAAGAGCGATCCTCAACATAAAACTGATAGACAAAAAGTCGATAAAATGGATTAGAGAACGAACCAAAATGGAAGATGTCAAAAACAAAATAATACAAGCAAAGTGGAGATGGGCAGGACATATAGCGAGGATGGAGAAGAAGAAATGGACAAGGAAAACGACTGAATGGAAACCATGGGGAGAAAAACGAAACCCAGGAAGGCCCATACTAAGATGGTACGATGACATCAGGAAAGTGGCAGGAAGAGGATGGATGAACGTAACACAGGATAGAAACAAATGGAGGGAAATGGAGGAGGCGTATGTTCACTTATGGACAATAAACGCTGGATAGAGAGAGGGAGAGAATAATATAAGCTCTAAGTATTTGAATTTGTTCACTTGCTCTATTTTTCCCTTCTATTGTAATGTTGTGTCTTTCTTCTTCTGTTGGTATAATCATCGTCTTTGTCTTTTCTGTATTAATTTTCATGTTTGCTTTTTGCATTTCACTATAGTATATATTCAGATTGTCCTGTCGTTCTTTTTTTGTTTCTGCTAAAACACTATGTCGTCCGCATATAGTAATTCGGACCTCCCTACATTATATTTCCTTGTCTCCTTTTGACTCTCTTTTAACTACTTTGTCCATAATTAGTGTAAGTGATAACGGGCTTAGTCATTGTTTAAAACTCCTCTGATTCCTTGTTTTTGGTTCTCACTACATTTGTCGTCTTGTCTTATTATACAAAAGATTGGCAAACGGGTGTAATAGTACTACTGTATAAAAAAGGTAATATAAGAGAATGTGATAATTACAGAGGAATCATTTTACCAAGCATCTTGGGCAAGACGTAGGCGAGACTATAGGAAACAAAATTAAGAGAAAAACTGGAAAACTCGTTAGAAGACAGTCAATGCGGCTTTAGAAAGGGAAAAGGAGTGCAAGATAAAATATTTACATTGCGACAAGTCAGCGAAAAAGCAATAAGAAAAGGAAAAGAAATTTACCTATGCTTTACGGTTGTTTATTACTTAAATCATTGATTAATGCAGTTTTTGATTTGTTGTATTCCATTTTAAATTACACAAATAATCAAATGGGATGCTGCTTTTTATCTAAATTTTATTTACATGTATTAATGTTATACAAGCAAAAAAATGGCCAAAGTCTGTCAAGGTCCTTCAATAACACTAATTATTTATTTATTTCTACCCAAGAACTAACATACTAGCCATACGATCCTAATAAGCCGCCAGATCTTATTGATATTTTTACACCTATCTACAGACTTGATTTGCTTAAGCTCATATCATCTAAAACAGACTTGAAAGCTTTTAAATCATATATTGATAAATATCGAAACCTCAACGTCAACCTAAAACACCCCGACGACATCTCAAACTTCTTGCAAAAAAGCCAGACGTAAATGGCAAAAGATCGACTGAAAAATTAACTAAAATTGGAATTACAAGGAATTAGAAACACCATCTTAGAATCTTACATCACCACGTTATTAAGAAAAGACCAGTCAACATGAGAAGCTACCGAATGTTTAAAAAACGGTTCTTTCTCCCCTCCTGAAATAAAGCACAAAATGTCCAAATGTAAACAACAGAAACCTCCTGATTGTGACTTAATTACTTCAAAAGTTACAAAGAAAATTTGTAGCATCCAGTAACTCTAAAATTAGCTCAAATAATAATAATAATATACAAACTTGGAGAGCCATCTACAATTAACATATATACAAAATGATTGAGGAAATTTTATTTCCAAGACTTGCAAAGTTAATTAACCTAGAGGGATCAGCATCATCTCACCAGTTTGACTTCTGAGCAACTCACTCAACAACCGAACAAAGTCACAAAGTGTTAAATAACATGTTTAAAAATTTTGAAAATAAAAAATTATGCACTGTCGTCTTCCTTGCCATAAAACAAGCCTTTGTTGGTATGTGGCACAATGGAGTATTATTTAAACTGAAGCTTACTCTACCCACACCTTACTAGCTCTTACTAGCTACTTAACTGATTGCTACTTTCAAACTAAATACAAACTGGAACCATCCACTTACTACCGTATGAAACATGAAATTTCCCTAGTTAGTATGCCGGGGCCATTTTTTTACAAAATTATGCTGCTGACACCTCAACAAGAGCCAACACCAATATTGCCTTCTTTAAGGACGATACCGCATTCTTAGTAATAAGAACCCTTAAGTGATTTATAATAATTTTTAGTACCATTTTAATCTCAAAGAAACTGGCTTGTTAATTCTGAGGTTTATATATTTAATAAATCCAGTGATCCAAATTAAAACTTATTTAAGATGCGGCTAAATTTTATTCCATCTAGTACAGATTAAAGAACTGATATTCTTCTTCTGATTGGGGACTACATTAGATATTATAATTTCGTATGCAAACCACGTATATTCGGTATATATTAGTGGTATCTAATAAATTAAGTGAATAATTAGGAAGTACACGGTTTGATAATAACGCCTCTTGAATAAAGGAAACTATAAGACTGTATTGAGGAATAAATAATAAAAAGAGATAGTAGATATTGGTTTCTTTATTTATCGTAAAATCTGTCCTATATGTTAACATACACCCAAGCACGGATGCGTGGTTTTGATAATCTTTTATTTCCCTACTTTTTAAAGCACTGAAAATCACTTTAATTAATTTAATTAAAAAATCAGAAACATTCAACTGAATTTGCATTTCGTGATATCTTTAGAGATAGATCTACATTTTACCTTTTTTCTAATATGCTCCATTATCATGCCTTCTTATAAACGTATTTTACTTATCTGCTATATCATCTACACCCAAAAACCTTAAAATTAAGCATTTATTGCTTACTGTAATTGTTAAGTTGTTTTTATCTTTATTAGGTGATATCAAGACGTAGAAGTAAAAATAATTGCACTTGTACCATCATATTTTTTATTTTGGCCTATCGTAGATGCGAACCTAGTATTAGAAATTAAAAACTGCTGGAACTGCATCCTTAGAACTTATTGTCTGTTTAGTTATTCGGTAAAAGGTTCTTTTTACCACGTTTTTTTTAATTTAAAGCTTCTTAAGAATTGACTTATCTCTAGAATTAATATTGCCATCGACCAAAGTTGTCTCATACTCTTTATTATAAAGCCTAAACATGTTTTTTTTCTGTATACACCCGCTGTAAATATGCTTATGTAGATTACAGTGACCGGAAATTAACCCAGTCACCAACCGAATTTGCTGTCTGTTTAATCGTAACAAGTATTCTGTTCTTTTTTAAATCTATTTATTATATTTACTGTGCTTTTTTTGGCCTGTTCAATTCGTTTTCGTGGGATTTACATAGCCATTTGTGCGATTTTGGTCATTATTTCCTGACATACCCCTAAGTCTATTGTAGTTTGCAAAAGTTACATTATTTTGCAGGCATACCTAAATCAGTTTCTCACACAACTATACGTCTATATTGCGAATTTGCGCTTACAAATAACACTGTAACACGTTTCCCTAGAGGTGCAGATGCATTAACCTAAAAACATTCTCCAAATATTCTATTCCAGTACCACCGGTTTTGGGTTCGTTTGTATACTATGTTTACGATATATTTACTATATATGCGATTTATTAAGGTTTTGGTTCATCATAATAGATGTACTGCCCATTTTCAATAATGTATTATGACATTCCTGTTATTCTAATTATCCATTACATCTGAGTCTATAGTAATACGTTTTGACTAAAATATCAAAAATAGGCAAACTTAGTAATACTTTCATGGGTACGGTCGAGCTGCTTTCCATTACATTTGTATTACATAGGCAGTCAAATCTTTAACCAGTTTTATTTGGCCCTTATTTAATTCAAGCGTGTTTTATCCAATGATCGCTTTGTAGTCATAATCGTTATTTTTCAGTATTCAAATGGATAGTAGTAAATATAATTTTATATTTTCCGCGTCGATGCTACAGGGCAGCGACAACCCTGGACAGCACATGCAACATGGTCGGGTATACCGAAAAAGATTAACATGGCAATAGTGCAACAAACGTTGAAAGAATGCAAACTCCACCAAAAATGACCATATGGTATGGAACGACAACAAGACTCGTCAACCCATATCTTGTGCGTGACACCATGAATGCAGACCGTTATATTTAGATGCTTCGTTTCGCTTTTACTGTAGATGCGTGGTTAGACCAACATTTTCCAGTATGTTAACTGATACAATATAGATCTCATCAATGACTTCTAAGAAGACCACACCTAATTCCATATGGTATTTGCCTGTGGAACTACGCAAAGGATGGGATGTACATGACAAAGCCTTGCATAACAGAAGACTTAGAAGCACAGCTTCAAAAGATTTTCAGGAATATCCAAAACCGACCAGTTTAAAAAACGGCGTTTTTTATTCCCATACATTTGCTTTCGGTTCTCTATATCATAAAGTACAAGTACAAATATGGACTTCATTATCAATCTTTAATGCCTCGTTACTATTTACCCATCCTGTATAAGCCAGATTTTATGGAGATTTAAATTTTAGTAAGCCAAAAATTATTATTCGAATATTTGTGCCAATTGACACATTATTAGAGAACTGTGTCAAATCTCTTCATATATAAAAAGTGATCAATAATAAACTTCGTGATTTAAATTGTGCGTTGTTTGCTTTCTGTGACCATTGGCGGTTTGTATTTAGTACATTTGGTATCTAAACATGGCAAAGTCTACCACAGATCACCAGATACGCCACATACTTGTGAACTGCGTTTTAGAGGACAGGTAATTGATTGCAAAAAACTTGTATTAGACGATTAAACTAATTTTTCTTTAAATCTTCAAAATTGTCGTATCTGGGGTAACGAAAATTCACGTGCTATTCATGGAAAATCAAAACATTCACAAAAACGCATTGTTTGGTCTGCATTGTGAGCTGAAGAAATTTTTTTGAGGACAACACTGGAAACGCGGTTAGTTTCAATGGTGTTTTTGTTGATGAAACCAATAATTTTAACATGTATGATATGTGGTTTTAATAAGATGGGGTCACATAGCTTTAGTGATCTTGTGATCTTTGGGGCTATTTAAGCGAAAGGATTTACATCAACAAAACAATTCCATGGCTAAAAGAAAATAATGAAACGTGCAATTGCTGAAAGTGTTGGATTTGTGAAAAAACATTATAGAAAATTTCGCTAAAAAGACTGCAAACTCCAGACTGCACTAAAATTCAAATCATTCCAATATTTTGTGTTTTGTCCAGGAAAAATATTCTAAATTTTAATGTGAATCGACCTTTATTATGAAAATATTTACAAACGCGATTTAGGGCAAAGAACAATTAATCCTTACACTGAGCCTGTTTTCTGTGACGAAGAATGCCACTAATTTCCAGCACGACTTTCATTCATCACCCGGGGATTCCTCGGGCAAAAAGCGAAGCAGCGCTTCCGATTATACAATACAAAAAACGCGGGCCACCTTGGGCGCTACCCCTTTTTACCTGGTCGCGTGCCCGCTATAAAGCGGCCCTAATAAGCGGTTAACCTCGTACGACTTAATAAAAAAGCAACCTGGCGGGACGCTCAACCCTTGCGGTAATTTTTTACGGTTTTTTACCTGACCACGTGCTCGCAGAGGCGCGCGGCGGCTGCAGGTACTTAATGTTCTGTAAAAAGTATTATAAATAAAGGGTGCATTGGCAACGCTACTCCTTCGGCGGCACCCTTAACAAGTTCCGTTTATTTTTTATGCGGAGAAAGGTTTGAAGGGGCCGCTAATCTAAGAGTGGCTGTGAAAATACATTTAACACGTTCCGTTTGGTATGCGTAAAAACAAATTTAAAAATGTTTATATAAACAAAAAGTGGAATTACAAAAAGACTGCATTTTAAAGTGTTTTTAACCTACAGTACTATAGCTTTGCATTCGCTCATTTCACTTTCATTTATTTGATCGTTTCTTCATTAAAAAGTAGATTGAATTATATAGAGCTTTTGTTCCTTTTTTGACATATAAATTTTATTATTCTGCAGTGTTTATATCAATAAGTTTTTATTGCCAAAATTTGTAAAAACCAAAAACCCTCATTACCAACACCTAGATACAAAAGAAATCCTTACACCTTAAGAAAAACCTTCAAGAATCCTAAAGTTATTCGACCTTCTAAAATTCACAAGAAAAATACTCCAAGACAACTTATTGTCGATGCTTTTTGTCCTTGTGCGTATAATACTTTGCCAAAATCCTTCAGGCTCTTACAGAACAGGCTTCATCATTCCAAAACTCCATAATGGTCAGTTTTGATGTTGTTCCACTATTTGCAAATATTTCCATACCTGAAACTTTGCAACTTCAAAAACCTACCCACAATCTAGATGACGCTTACTGTTAAACCAATGGTGCTTCTATAGGTTCCCCATTTTTAGCTATTATAGCAAACTATTCAATGTTCAATTTTGAAACAGAAGCCTTCACTTCTTTTTTCTTAAAACCCACCTGTCGGACAAGGTACGTCGACTACACCTTTATTATTATATTTTATGAACAAGATACGCGTTGCCAATTCCTTTTCCACCTAAACAAACTTCACATCAGTATCAAAATTACAATAAAAAATTGGTTATCTTTCTAACAAAAAATCCTTTCAACAGAAAATCTACTTGCACCAACCCTCATTAGAATGCTAAATCCTATCATCTCCCCGTTCAAATCCACTCAGGTACAAACTTCCTTATTACCAGATCCTTCAAGCTTACAGACAAATTAAAATCAAAACCATTGCCAAAACTCTAATACCAAACGGATGTATCAAAAATTTTCTGACCCATGTTATTAAGAATATTTTCAAAAACACAAATTCTAAACTCGCCCCTTTTCGACCAAATAAAAGCGTCCTTGCCTTACATTAGAAATTAATTTTTCAAAATCAATAACACATCACCAGCAGACTAATTCGAGTGGACTTATAGTTCTTCTTGGCAAGTAGGAAGATTGAAACTCCGAGTACTTTACTCGGGCAAACTTCAATTTTTCTTGATAACAGGAAAGTGGGCGTCTAAGTGTCCAGAATGATCCAGAAATCATCTCAGTTGTACCTGTAGATCTAACTAGATTGTAACCGCAAAAACTTTTCAGAACATTTTCTCTATGAGACATACACATACATCGAGAAAGTAATAAAATTGATTTTCTTGGTTTTTAGGCTTGGCGGTTAGTAGGGAATGTTAGCTAAACGATTTGACCGAACGCATTTGCCTTTAAACCTTTACAGAATATAGATCACTTGGAAAGTATTGTTTGAGAGTTGCAAAATGAATTAAAATATAGTGCAGTATTTATCAGAGATGAGTCAGCTTGGTCCCATGCTTAAGGAACGGGTTACGATGCGGAGGGACCCGGGTTCATTCTCCGGTGGTCTCTAATGCCTGGTAAGAGACCTATTCAGATACTATAAGTAATTGTGTACCTGCGTTCACTCGAACAAGGGATAATAATGGCGGTCGTCTAAGGCACGGTGCTTGCTGCATTAGCTACATTAGTAGAGGACGTATGAGAACCTTAACTTCTCAGTTCGCAGGCTATGCTTCCACGCGAGGAGTTAAAGCCGTACCATTTATCGGGGATTCCCAATAAAATTTCGCGTTAAAGTAGTTAAGTGATACAATGCGTTCAGAGAAGGGAGAGACATTTTAGACAATGTAGCTAAGGTGAAAGCGGTTTTGGACCGTGACCGATTTCTGAATGTTAAATTGATAGCAAATAAACTGAGATTTACAATGTCTTTGTACATGAAATAATCATGACGAAATTGTAAATGCCAAAAGTTGATAGTGAAATGATTTCAAGTTTCTGACCAACAAACTAAAGAAAACCCTTACATCGATTTATAGTGAGCTTTTGGACCGTGCGAAATATGTGTTTGATTTTTGGAAGTGATAATTGATGATGAAACGTGGTTTTTCAAGTACAGTCCGGCGGCGAAGTGACGGAGCTCTAACTGGCACATTATTGAATCTCCTCTATCAAAGAAGGCTCAAGTAAATCAAAGATAAAAGTAATGATTGGTGTTCTTTTTGACTTTAAATGGTTGTCTATAAGAATTCGTACTACTGGGACAGATGATCAACGCTGTATTTGATGTGGAAGTACTTAAACTTTTGCTTTTGCTTCATGACAACTATTTGACAAACCATGCAGGAGAGAGACAAACTATGAAAATTCTGCCCTAACCTTCGTTCAACAGCATCCGATTTTTTTTTTTTTTTGGTTTTCCCGACTCAAACCCACCTTAAAAGAACACTACTTGGGGACTTTTAGATTGTTGCGATGAGTATTCTGAGGCAGATTCTAGTCCAAAAATTGTAAGCAAGCTGCGACGCGCGGCAAAACTGCTGATAACAGTGTCTTGATATGCTTAAGGTTGTTATTTTAAAGAATTTTAAGTGCATATAAATATATGTTTATTAAATAATTTTCTTTTTAATCTGAAGTTTCTAGTCATCTGTGTTGCCTCATTCCAACTTAGTACTTTTTAATAAAAACTTTCTAGGATGCTGTTGTTCCAGATCTGATTCTGGGCCACCCTATTATATTTTTACCTAAGGTGTAACTTGCTATATCCACTTAACCCATCTGTTATAGTCCATATGCAGGATTGAACAATTTTAACTTTTATCCTTGAATGCTCTTACATTTAGCTCTTTTTTAATGTCTGTTCTTTAATTCTATTTAATCTTGAAAATTCTAACTGAAACTTATATTTTTTTAATTTTCTCAAAACCTAGCTTTCGGCTCCACGACGAAGAATGTTTAGGGATAGATTTATATGCAGTTTATTATGTGTAGGTCCAAAGTTCTTTATTGTAATGAAAATTTTTGCAAATAAGTTGAAAAACTTTGTTTGCTCCACTTATCCTGGTGTTTAGATCTCTTTTAGAGTACTTATGTTTATGGTACTACCTAGCTATTTAAATCGTTATACTTGTTTGATAGATACACTTCTAAGTTTTATACTCATATTTACATTTTTTTCCTGGTGCAACAGGTCTAGTCTTTTTTGTTTTAAATCCTAACACTTCCTTCTATATTTCAGATTTTTTTTTTGTAAATGTCTTTTTGTATCAGCAAAAAAGCACTGTATCAGAGAAACAAGCACACACTTCTAGGTTAATAGTTTTTATCGTTTGTTTGCAGTTTTTTATAATTTCGTCTACAACAGAGATGAAGAAAAGTAAGCTTAATACTTCTCTTTGCCTTATTTATTCTGTAGCAGCTCGCATCTTATAGCATATTTTAAGTTTTCGCTCTGCTTTTAGCATTGTTATACGTGCTATTTATAGCTTTTACTTTTTTTATTAGAGTATTCTTTTTCGCTTTTTTTAATAGTATTAAAACTCTTACAAAGATCTATGTATTTACTTTACTGCCTGTTGTAGGGTAAATATATGATCTTGTACGTCGTTTACACAGTAAGAAACGGCCGGTGTTATGGTGCATCGTGTGGTTGGTTTTCGGGTTATAAGGCCGTGGTCGGAGTTCGGAAACTCTTGACGTTTCGTCCACAACTGCGGCAGACATCTTCAGAAGAAAATCTTCTAAAAATTAAGTGACTGTCCCGTGCGTTTTCACTTTTATACTCGTGCGAGTATGGTAGGGATAGTGTTGGGGGGCGTGGTTGACGTCACCGAGATGGTAGATAATGCGGACGGGCTCGGTGCTGACGTCAATCAAAAATGTTAAAATTATTTTTATGTTTATAAATTTCCACCGCCTCTCTGTATAATCTCGGGTACTAATTCCTACACTTGAATAAAACTTGTCTTTGCCCGAATTCTATCTCGTGGTTAGGATTTTCCAAAGTATGTTCAACAACTGCTGATTTTCGGGTTGATTAAGGCGTAGATGACGTTTGTGTTCCTTTATCCTGGTAGTAATCGTTCGGCCCGTAGTCCCAACGTAGACTTGCTCACATGAACAAGGTATACAGTATACCCCTGGTGTATCCCGTGGGTTTTTTGTATCTTTGGCTGGTCTAAGAAAATCCCTTATCTTGGTGGTGGTAGTGTAGATGGTTTCCACCTTGTGTTTATGGAGAATTTTTCCTATCCGGTCCGTAATCCTGTTGTTGTAAGGTAAAAAAGCTTTGCTTATCGTAGCCGATTTTGGTTGTGTTTTTCGTGCACAATTGTTAGGTTTGATTGCTTTATTTATCTCCATCCTCGAGTAGCCATTCCCTTGTAAGCCTTGTTCCAAATGTTTGAGTTATTTATCCAAAAATATTGGCTGGCATATACGTCGTGCTCGATCTAGCAATGTTTTCACAATCGTTCTTTTTTGACTTGGATGGTGATTCGACTGCTTATGAAGGTATCTGTCCGTATGCGTGGGTTTTCTGTACATTGTGTGTTGTAAATATCCATTTTCCGATCTCAACACCTGTACGCCGAAGAAAGCAATCCTATCTTCCGATTCCAGTTCCATGGCAAACTGTATGCTTGGGTGTATAGAATTTAGGTGCATAATAAATTGTGGTAGGGTCTCCTTTCCGTGTCTCCATATCATAAAGGTGTCATCGACGTATCTTAGCCATATCGCGGATTTTAAAGGTGCTGTATTGATGGCGATCTCTTCGAATTTCTCCATGTAGTAATTGGCGATTACAGGGCTAAATGGGCTACCCATTGCTACTCGCCTTTTTGTTCGTAATATACGCTCTGCCAAACAAAGTAACTAGACGTAAGGCACTGCTGAAATAGCTGTAAGATATTGTTAGGAAAAATTTTCTTCAGGTGATCTAGGGCATCTTGAATCGGTACTTTGGTAAATAGAGAAGTCACATCGAAGCTAACCATTAGATCTCCTCCCTGTAGCTGGATGTCTTGAAGCTGGTTGGCAAAATGTGCGGAGTCCTTGATGTAACTGCTGGTATGTCCAATGTACGGTTGTAATAGGCTGGATAAGTATTTGGCCAACTTGTAGGTGGCACTGATATTGGGTCGCAGCGGTAGATCGTCTTTGTGTATTTTGGGGAGCCCGTATATTCTTGGGGGCAGCGCCTCTGATGTTATTAGTCTCTTTTTGATAGTGTCAGTCTAAAATTGGAGCAATTGTTTGTTCCCGCTTGGGTAAAATGGTCGCAATTCTTCCTTCGTTTGATATTTACTTGAATTTCCAAGCTAAATTAAGTATTTTGTATAACCCTGGTAATTTTTTGCATCCAGCTGTCTCTACAAGTTTGATTTTAGATACATTTTTCGTTACATTTCTTAGATCTATTTAGTTTTCAGGAGACTTTACTAATCTGCCATTTGCTTGTTTCATAATTTGGTTGTTAAGTTTTTTCTTTGTTTCAATAATAGCTTTTTTGCTGCAGCCTTTCTATGATATGTAAGCTTTGTAAGTCTATTACTATTTTTTAGGAAATATTTCCATAACTTTTTCTTTTATTTGGCCTCTTTCTTAAATTGATTATTCCATCGTTCTGTGTGCTTATTACTTTTTCTTGTTCTGTTTATTCCATATACTTTTTCTGTTGTTTTCTTTAGCACTCCTTTAAATCTTCTAATGCTCTTGGATGTTCTTGTACTTATTCTTGTACTTATGGTTTAATAACTCCCCGCCTGTGATTTATTTATACTCTTTACCGTATGTGTTCGTTTTGTGATCTGTATGCTCTTATCGTTTTTTATTAGCACTTTTCTTTGCGCTTTCTTGTTGATTGTTGCCATAAAAGAAAATAGTCAGTGCCGTTTTCATATCCATGTTTCACTCAATTATTGATCTTTTCTTTATATTTAGTACTTCTGTATTTGTTTATATTAATAGAAGATGTTTGTAATCATAAGCTGTTATCTGAATAGAATTCCAATAGTCTCTTACTGCTATTATTTTTTATTATTATTTTTTTTGATATGGGGATCGATTACGATAGGTTTAAAATTAATTCTTCGTGTAGTTTATATCTGAAATATAGCTTTTTAGGAAAATAATTATGTTGTTTAAACTTGATCGGCATATATATAAATTTTATTTACAGACCCAACTATACTCATTATATGGTTTGATGCAAAATTAAAGCCTCGTATTGTACTTTCGGTTATTTTATATAATTTATGCTCGACCTTTTTCTTAATGTGATGTGTCAATTACTAATGGAATGCAAATATTTGATCGTTTTATTTCGATGGCTTCTTGGTAAAGCTAATGGATTTGATTTTATTTATCGTTCTATTTTATATATAGCTTATGTTTAAACTTCAATTAGCAGTAAAAAATCGTTTCCATGTTAAATAGGAAGTTGTGCGTCTTATGTTACACCACCAGTTTTAGAACACCAAAATCAAAGCACAAGGAGCCCATTCTGCTCTTGAAATTTCCGCAAACGCGGTAATCCAATATCCATCAAAGGGCGCCCCAGCGAGGCCGGAATGCAGCGGCATATGGTCTGCCGGCAGAACTTCAATTATTTTCGCAATGCACCCCCAGGCACCAATTTAAGGCCGCGTGTGCACCATGAGTAACGTCTGAGCGCTGCACATGACGTCACTGACCCTCGCCGTCCAATGGACATTGACCACACCCTTCGTGCTAGGGCGAGTGGACCCTACCACGATTTGGTCGCCGCGGCTCCCCTGCATCCTTACGAGGCATCGCTGAAACCTTGGCATGGTACAAGGAGTTCGACCCTGGCCCAGCGCGCGGATGGCGAAAGCGCGAAAAGCGATAAATTACATGGCCGCGGAAGGGTGTCGATCTTCGCCATTTTTTGGCCCCCTCGGCTTTGCTACTCTTTGCAATAATCGGGCTCGGTTAACGTAATCGTCTTTGGAGAGCATTTGGCTTTGTTGCGGCCCTTTTTATCTCAATCGGGGAATAATGGCTGTTGTGATGAAGGTAGTGAGTCAGCGACTTCCGCAAAGATGCAATCGTTTGCGCTATGTCTCCACGAATTCACCATATTGCTAAAACAGAAAAATCGCTTATTTTTACTGCATTTCTAGACACATTTGTTATAATTTATTTTGTAGACTGTTTTAGCCCATATAACTAACCAATTTTAAAAGCCCCGTTTTTTAAATCTGTAAATTATTGAATTTCTAATTACCTTTGCACTTGGTTAAATAATATGAAGGTTGGGGTATAGGTGATGGTAACTATTTTTTTTTTCAAAAGTTGGGATGGTATTACAAACTGCAGCGCGTCTCAAAAAAGTCGTGCATCCGTAGTTGTGTCCACAACATAAGATAAGTTTGTGATGTTCTATAATTGCACAGAGAGCAATATTAAATCGGTCTTGACAACCGCCGTGTAGAATGGATGTGACCCAAGTAGAACAGCGTTCGTATATCGAAATAGCTATTTTCTGTAGTAGAAATGCCAGAGAATACCACAAACAGTTGGTAGAAACTGTCTGGAATAATGCTCTTCTGTACCAAATTATCGCAAAGCGGGTAGCAGGGTTTTAGCAAGACGCGAAGCAACCAGTGACCGGCAATGTGAAGGATAATTCTGTAACATAAAACCTGTAATGTTATGTCAACTACCTTAATAAGCACAATGTAGTTGTGTTGTTAAATGCTTGGACATTTCGTCCATTTTTTGTTCTTTTATTTATATATTTTAAATTAAAAAAAATAGTTGCCACCATTTATGCTCCAATCCTCATGTGTGTGTACAGTAAGATTCTTTTAAAAATTTGTTAAAACAAAAGTTTTATCCAAATTTTAAAGAGGACAGCATGTTACAGAGAACAGTATCAAGAAGCATATATAGATAGGGAACAGCTACAAAGAAACAATAGTGGGCAACAATTTAAATCTACAGAATAAATAAAATAAAAAAATACTGTAGTGCAAAACAACAAAACTGAAAGCATTCCTTTTAGATTTTGTATATATTGCAGTCGTACGTTGAGAGCCCCAAAGCAATTATTGATGCTAGGACTGACTAAAGCCTTTTATTAATTCTCAAAATCCCAAACGGTTGTGCCATAACTACAAAAAGTAGGCATCTGGAAGTAATATGATCTAACGAGTCCTTTTGTGCCCTGTACCTTAAATCAGGAAGAGTTTACGTTTTAGGAACACCAAAGATAGGTAACAATTACTATTGCCTGGTTCCAATAAGCAAATATGGTAAATACTTTTTGATACTTTAGTGTATTTATGTTGTGATATTCAGGTATCATTGTTACTTTCTCTAGTCGAATAACGGCAAGTGATTATGTTAACATTCTGAATAGTCAAAAGCATCTTATGACTCAGACTTCATTGTCTAACAATGAAACGATTTCCTCAGAAATAATGCTTTATAACGAATTGTTCAATTATGATTTAAAAAGCATAAGTCCGTCCCAGCCAGCCATAACATAATAAAATTATTTGAAGGGTTTTAGGTTTAGGAATTAGATTAAGAGGCAAATTTCACCTTCAGCTTTCCCGAAAAAACTTAACGCTGTACTTTATAAAAACGGTACCAAACTATAAATATGCAAGACTTGTACAATAGTCTAGACTTGATAATAATGGTTCTATTATTTTATTTAAATACTAAATTGCAATGCTTAATTATGGTAAATAGACAATAAACATATTTATACTCCATAAACAATGCAATTTTCAGCACAAATGTATTTATCTTTCAGATAAGACGCTTCTCTTGTACCTGTAAGCTTCAGATTCATCATGGCATTATGCAATTTTTGTAACACTTTGCTTAATAATGTTAATGTCTATGTATTTGGTTCACACCTAGTCCGTAGCTTGAGGCAAGCGCGCACTAGCTCTACATATAAGTTATGTGTGACAGTGTAATCGACGAGGTTGTCGATCACAGGTAATAAATAAACATAAAAGCGTCCATGGTTTTTTGTTATAGCATTACAGTTTCGCAGTAGAATACTTAGCAAGGAAATATATATTGCTAATACCATGGTTCTACGATAAATTTCCTTACCAAAATACTACATTTAAAACGTTATCAGTGTCAATTTTAAAAACTTTTCAGTAATAAATAGAAAAATTGATGCATTTTTAAATTTTAAATCTAAGATTATCGTCGAAAATAAAATCACTAAAATAAATTCGAATCATTTAATTAAACGTGGAGTTACAATTTTATTTATAATATTACAATTCATTTTTGGAAACCCAACCAAAACATAATTTCTGAACTTTGTCGGTCCATTGCAAACTGCTGGGACATCTGCAAATCGATGAGTAATCGATAGGGGTGCTCGGAGCTTCCACTAGTGCAGCCCCGCAACTGCGGCCTGTTATTCGGCTTAATACTCATTTTGTTAGAAAAAGGTAAAATAAAACCGGCAATTTATCGCCGGAACTAGGTGGGTCCGTAGATTACCGCCGCATGGTCGCCGTCTTAAGCAGGCCGCTCTAAGGGCTACTTTCCGCCAACCACCCCCGCGAGACTTAACCGGCCTCATTCTGCCGTGTAATTTTGCGGCTGCTAATTTTAAAGGACCGTTGATTTGGCTGCTACGTGAGGCATTTGCGTTTATTGGGATTTCGAACGGCCGGTGACCATGGGGGTATGACGAAACGCAATATCGGGGTGGTATACCTAAAGGGCGGACGATGTACATTGAGCATTATTAGTTTTAATAAGCCAGTGACTTGTATAATATAAAACTTTTAACTATATTCTTCAATAATGCGATAAATACTACAATGGACATCTGCAACTTTTTGGTTAAGCCTTTCGCCTCTAATGAGATACACGCAGCATTATGTGACACAATAAAAAATTTATTATAAAAAAAACTACGCAAGATAAAATTCCAATTCTTTTTTTTTATTATTATTATGATGATGAATAAGTGGAGTTCAGTGCGTTGTTTTCAAAATGACTGCCTTTACTAAGGATGGTTATTTCAACTCTTTTCCCGAAACTCTCAATTGCGGCTTCTGTGGTGCGGTTCTTGAGTTCATCGATAAACTGGGGTTTGTTACACTAAACCCTATCTATCCTTAATATAACCCCATAAAACGAAATCACACGGATTTAAATCGGGTGAATTTGGGGATCAGTTGATTCCACCTTCTATCTTATGGGAGACGCCCAGACTTAGGGATTCTTTTTTCAAAGATTTCTGTGAGGATGTCAAAGATGTCCCGAGACCGACGGGCAGTGGCTTCATCTTGCTGAAACCAGTATTGGTTCACTTGTCTTTTGTCTCTCACAATTGGAGTAAATTTCTCGAGAACTTCTGTGCGATAAACTTCTTCATTTGCATGTTTTGTGAAAAACAGTGGATCGGAAATTTCGTAGGGGGAAAGTTCACACCTTACACTAACTTTTCCTCGATGCAATCGACAAACTTCGATTAAATGTCGGTTTTAGGTACCCCAATGTCGGTAATTGTGTTTGTTGGCATAGCCATGTTGAACATACGCTTTATTTGTGAAATAAGCATGCTTTATGCCCAACTTTTTGGTTCGAACCATCTCATAATTATTTTTGCAAAAGTGAATATTTTGTCAATACTGACCCCGGTCAGGGGCGTTTGTAATTTCCTGGTGTGCATAGAGCCCACACTCACCTTTAAAGGCCGAAATTGTGGCCTCTTGTTCCCGAGCTTGTTCTACGGACGACCACGTAAGAAGTGTTCCATTGAGCGGAAGAGATTATAGTAGGACGGGATAGCATCTGGACTATAGACTGGATGAGGAAGAACTTCAACGCTATCCAACTCTTCAAATTCTCTTTAGTCTTCTTGGTCGTGTAAGGTTTGGCGTTGTCTTGCTGAAACAAAGCGAACTTTCGATTGACCAATGTTGAGAATTTCTTTTCAACTTGTCGTAGATACGGTCCAACTGCTGGCAATAAAGTTCGGAATTGATGGCGCGGCCGTTCGGCATAAGTTTAAAATGTAAAACTGCTTTAAAGTTCCACCAAACGCAAATCGCGAACTTCCATTTATTCTGACGATTGTGATTCATCAAGAAGACTCAGTCTTCCAGAGTCTGTCAATGAAGGTTTCTGCTTTCTTTTTGCTTCTGAGGGTAATAGATAGTATGATATAAGCTTTTTAATTTTTAGAGCTTTCTACGGCGAATAATCAGAGTTTTCAATTGCTGTGGGATAGGCTAGATTGTGTTGAATATTTTTATTTTTATATTGTGGTGAAAGTTTCCTTTTTTAATTATTTTGCCTTTTATGATTAAAGAACAGCTGTTGATGTTGGAGCTTTTCCTTGTGATGGTTATAGCTTTCCGTGCAACTTTCTGAATTGCTGTGGTTATCGCTGAAGTGGCCTTTTCAATGTTGTATTTAGTTTTTAATGGCGTTTTTAAATTTATTAGATTAGATAGTCTACTTCAAAAGTATTCCCAGTTAGTCTTAGTGTTAAAAAGTGTGGGTCGTGCTTAAACTGTTGGTTTTGATATGTGACATACGCTTGTGGAATTGTATTGGTTCCATGTTTTGTATTTTTTATTCTACATATTTAATCTTAGAGGCTCGATGTGTTTGCGTAAGTGATCGTTTAGGCATTGTGACTTTATGTCTTAGTTCTGGAAAAAGTTTTTCTTGTAGCTGCTTATATATTATGCATTCTCTATAGTTGTCGCTAAAATTTACATTTAACCTGATTATCTCTAGTTTTCTTGGGCTTTATTTGGTGAAATAACATTCTCTATATTTAACGCATCTGACTATAGTTTTTAGTATGTTCAATAGCTGTGACATTTGGCATACTGAAAAATTGTTGTTTTTACATGGATATGGTGGTACAAGTAAATTTGTTTTTTATAAACAAGTTAATTTTATAAACTTCTTTGTTGTCTTTTTTACTATGAACATAGAAGTGGATTTTTGTTCTCTGTTGCTTTGTGTTCCACATGTAAATTATTTCATAAACTTCTAAATTTTTGTTGATTTCTGTTATATCTATTAGTAAGTGTTTTTTATTATTAAACTAAATGCTCTCTCTTGATTTGGTTTGTTAAATAAAATTTAATGTTCTTATAGATGAGATTTTTAGAATAGTTGTATGTTTTACTTGTGTTACTTCGAATTTTAATTTGATCCATGTAGCGTGATTTTAATGTGTAATTATCTTTGTTAATTTTATTTAGTAGAGCTGTCAGAGGTTTTATGTTTTTAACATCAGGTTTCTATCTACTTCTTGTGAGGTGTTTTTCTAATAACATAGCCACACAAAAAAATTTCGGCCTGGCGATCTGACTATGTATACTGTATGTTTTTGGGGTCGCTGAATCCGAATCCGAATCCGAGGTCGGTTTAACCCCAGCACGTCAGGGTTTGGCCATAACCTCAAAAAATACTTCAAAATCCACTAAAACCATTAAAAACTAAAACCCGGTAACCCATCGACTCTTCAACTAAATTTATAACCCCATAACCCTATACACCCCTAACCTTATAATCTCATGATCCCATAACCCTATAACCCAAAAATTGAAGAAGTGGTTTTCGATGGCCCTCAGATCAAAATGATGTTTCGAGATACTGCCTTTACTAGTACAATGAATTGGAAAAAAAAGACGCCTGGCAAAGCTTCAAAGCAGTTGCTCAAAATTTCCTCAGGAATAAAAAAAACCCCTCATTATAAACAAGTAGTTGCAAAAATAATATCTGACTTTCAGAAGCTTAAATGTAACATGAATTTGAAACACAATTTTCTTGATTCGCACCTCGATAAATTTCCTGAGACTCCCAGGCCGAAATTTTTTTTTGTGTTGCTGTGTAATTCATTTCGATATCTAACGACTCATATCTATTAGTGGTTTCTACTAGATCATATAGCAAACACTAAACTTTTTTCTTGTTTTACCAAGTCTACGTTCAGGATTACTGTTCCTCTTTATGTAGTTGTAGATTTATCGAATGCATGTTTGTCATCTGTATGTAATAAGGTTTTAGTGGGTACTGAGTAGGATGAGATTGAATTGGATTTTTTTTATTCGGTATGTTAGCAATCAAAGTACATTGTAATCTTGAAGCTAATATGGACACAGATATTGCATTTTAGCTTGGTGAGATTCCCTCCAACTAAAAGAATTCCCAAGAAAAACCATGTTACAAGTCTCCTGGCTATTTTCGTTTTAGTCTCCTTATTACGTCATTTTCTGACAGAGGATTTGTGTGAGTTTCGAACTTCTTATGGTGACTAATGCTTCTTTCATGGATGACGTCTCTTACGGTGGAGATTTTTAAGTCGTTGTGGATACGCCCATTTGTGGCATAGCAAGAGACATTAGTAATAACTCTTAATCTTTTTGATTCACAGTACTGAACTTAGTGGCACATCCCCGTAATTCAATTAAGTAAGTCCATATAGCAATAATTATGGTTATTTTCAAATGACAGACAGATAGGACTTCTGTCCTGATAACTAATTAATTTACTTTTGTTTCATATTCGTTTGTTTTCTTTTCTTGGTAATGTGTTGTTTCCAATTTAGTTTGTTATCTAGGTGCAAATTCAAATATTTAACTGACATTGCCTGAGGATTTCTGTGTTGTTTATATAAATCGATGGTCATGGTTCTTTACGTAACGTAGAAGTCACATAAGACAACTTTTGTTTATTTATTTTAATTTTTCATTTTAGAAGCCATACTTAGAACGTGTTTAGACATTATTGAAGGAGTGATAAAACTTGTTTTATATGTGTATATAGAGTAAGGATCACCGTATCATCTGCGAACGTTTCTACTACAATATTATCGGTGGTTGGAAGTTCAAAAGTGAACAACAAATATGACAGTCGTCCTAAAACACTGCTTTGAAAAACTCCTAAATTAATGGAATGTAGGTACATATGAGACATCATAATTTACCCTTGTACAAAACTTGCGCTTATTATATACAATTTGAATAGTTTAAAGAACATAGGTAAATATCTTTTCCTTTTATATAATAACCCAAGTTGCCAGACTTGCCAAAGGCTTGCCTTATGTCTAATAATAATGTTGTGCAGTATTCTTTATCTTCTAATGCTGTATTAATAAAATATGTAATACAGCGACACTGCTGAATTGTAAAATGACTACGTCGAAAACCAAACTGTTAATATAGAATTCAGTCATAGGTGTAAAATTGAAGCAATAATTTTTCTTAAAACTTAAAAACTGATAAAATAGGCTGATAAAATGTGACGTTCTTAGAATTATTTACAGATTTGTGGATTAAAATTGTATGAGGTCATTATAAATCATGTTAAAATTGCTGATGATGTAGTTCAACTTAGTTTTGGACAAAAATAAAAGTTAGTCTAAAAATAGACTTTATTATTTAATGTTCCAGTTAATTTGCATGCGAATGAATAAAAATAATAAATAAATAATAATTCCCTTAGAATATCCAGTCAAAGATAGCAATTAGCAATTTTATTACTACCGCCTTTCTCTCGTTGTCGTTCACGTTTCAAAAATCAAACGCAAACTGTTTTTAAATTATAGGCAGTTTTACATATAAATAATGCAGTACGCACTGCCATTATAAACTTCTTAATTTAGAACGAGTTAATTAATATTTAACTTCGCTTTCAGCAGCCATTGAATGGATTGAGTAGCTTAGTGCCTGTTGTTGCTGATTCTAAGTCCGAATAAAGAAGGAGGGTTGGGTATGGGCCTGCTCCTCGTATTCTTGTAAAATAAAAATCTTGCAAAGAAACCTCAGAATAGGACAGAAAATTTTGGTCGACAACAAATGAAAGGAAAATGAAAAATTAATTTTAGATGTTGAAATATTCAAAGTATTAGTACCAAGCACACAAAAACTTTATCAGACTTTGGCATACATGTAGCACTGCTAGGTAAGACAAAAAGAAATGTTGCGGTAGAGAAAAAAGCAATTACGTTTACTTTAATGGTAGAGTGGACAAAGATAAACCAATCAAACGCGGAGTATGGAAACTTGGAAAATACATAAAACACCTCATCACATTAGATTGAATAATATTAGCACACAAGATTATCATATTAAGTGTATATGTACCTAATGACGACGTCACGATTTAGGAAAAGGAATATTCTTTAAAAATTTTGATAAGAAATGGAAAATGACAACGGAACCAAAATTATAGAGGTTTATGAATAACATGAGCTGAAAGTAACTAATGGATTTTTTGAGCATAGGGATCAACATAAAAAATGAAAACTCTATTACTGCTTAACAGAAAAAGTAGAGTTAAAGAAGAACGGCCTATAAAGCGTTTCGAATGGATAAATATAAATTGGAAAGTCTCTAAAATAACTCAACTGTATACCTGTACAAATTAAGACTTACTCAAACGATGAAAGAATCATAAGTATAGTTTAGGCAGCCAAAAAAAAAGTCTTAAAGAAAAAAATAAAGAAAAAAGAATAACCAAAATTAAGAAAGCAATAAAAAATATGAAGAATAATCGATCACCTGACCCTGGAAGGTTACCGATAGAGTTAATAACATGCTCCATTAATAACATTGGAAGCAGAATTATTTACACTTTGTATCAAAGAAAAGAAGTTCCAGAAAATAGTAAAAATGCATACAGTAGCCTTTTTTATAAGAAAAGAAACAGAAAAGATTGCAATAATTATAGGGAAATCAGTGTAACATCAATTCTTAGTAGACTTAAAATGTACTGAAAAAGATGTTGCAGATTCACATTGCAAAACCACATAAGGAACGACAGAACTAAGGAAATTATATAAATAAAAACATCACTAATAGTCAAAGTAGAGGTTAAACAAGTAAAATTCCTCATGAGGAGAATGAGAAAAAACAAAAAATCTTGGAACGACAGATCACACAAAGGAAGAAGAAAGGAAGACCAAAAAGACGCAGAAATCTTGGTATAAAGAAAGCTATGCAAAGACGAGAACTGCAAGAAAATGATTATATGGGTAAGTAAACCTGAATATTACATTACGGATGTTTTATAAGAAAAAGGTTAAGCTTAATTAAAGAAAACAAATTTAAAAATATTAAAGAAAATTGTAATACGATCAACACGTTTTCATATAAAATTACTTTAGACAAAATTTACTGAACAATTTAAAATGCGGGCAGATTAATACTAAACGCAACAAAGAAAATAAGGTGCATCTGGAGTCAAACGCGCACACCCTGCTTCGTGCCGTTTATATGCCCAAGCTGCCCAAAAATTCGGGACAAAGAGCTCGTGCCGCCAATTTATAAAACATAAGTTGCCGTGCGTTGCCGCTTCTTCGGCGTTTTACTATGCATTTATTAAAATAAGCGACGCCGTTGGCTACCTGGTCGTTTCGTAAAAAATGGCAGATGCAAAATGTACGGCCGAAAATTTAAATATGGCGCACGCGGATCACAATGAGCCGCTGAATAAAAAGTGAATAGAAATGTTTGGTGCCCCTAAAAGACTGTTACAATGGTGTTGGCAATTTTTACATTTCTATATGTTAGTTGTGGTTCGGCACTTTTTTATTATTTTAAAATTAATAAAGTCGAATTAACTTTAAATTACAGGTATTTTAGCCAGCCTTCCCGAAAGTATTTAAACAAACTTGCATTCATAATTCCAAACTTTCACTTGCCGATGAATATCTGCGGCGCCAACCGGTGAGTGGTATACCTGGCGCGACCTGATGCTCCCCGATCATCAACCCTTTGGCATAAGCGGGAATAAAGCGGCGTTCCCTTTGAAGCAGCGGCAAGCCTTTGGCTGCCCGGAATTTCCCGTAATTTCGGCGGACGCGCAATAAAGTTTATTGCGAAAGGATGGCGTCCGCCTAAATTGCTGGAAATTGCGAACGGGGGCATACCTACTAATAAACGGGCAGCGCGTCAGCTTGAATCGGACCAAATAACCCCCACTAAAAATGGAATCCTTTGATGTGGGACCGGCATTTGACCATCCGCTCTGTCAGGAATTGGGGTTGCTTTGCATAAAGAAGGGTCGAAATAAGCCGGGCCTGTCGGTTGGAGTTCGTGTATAATCTAGTTATTTAGGGAACTGCATCCAGACTGTTTTGCCTTGCATATTTAAAGTGGAACGCAGGTAAGCGGTCGTGGGGGTACTATGGTTGGCGCAGTTGACTTGACCAAGAAATTGAATATTGGAACCCAATTGTTTTGATAGTTAATAAACTATCAACATCTTTTAGACTTTAGTCAACCCTATTGTATCTAGTAAAATATTATTCTCTTTCTTCAATGCTTTACTTTTTATCTTTAACATGTTCTAACTCTATTTTTGCCATTTATATCTTTTTATTTTTTCTTAAACATGATAATACTTTCTTTTGCTTTATTTTTATATTTACTTTTACGTCAGTACAATTTATTTCTTTCCATCTTATTGAGGAAAGTGTATAAAAAGAATTTATGGTCAATGGGTAAAATTAACTTAAAACCACAAACTGAAAATATACAAGAAGCTGGTGTCTAGCATAAATTTTTATTATAAAAATTCTATATTTATCTTATAAAAATTTTACTGAGAAATATCTTTGTCTTTAATACAGTAAAAAATCACTACTTGACCTACAGTACAAAATTATATTTGAAATTAAATCTGCAGTAATAAATAATTATTTTATTATTGATAAATCTCTAACCATAAGCATGGGGAAAAATGAATCTCTCTAGACAGAGCAGGTCCCTGGAGGGCTAGAACGCGAGTGACTATCGCAAACCATGAGACAGAAAGTCGAGATCCAAGGCCATTATGGCTTGTTATACCGTGAAGTAAAGTGAAATAAAGCTCTAATGAGAATAAATTGATAATAACATTAAAATTTTTATTTTGGGGGCTAAGAATAACTTCTGAAAATTCTTACTTTTAATGTAATTAATTCTCATCGATAGAAGTAAAAAGTCTTATTCGTTTTTATATATTATGACTATTTCCTCGCGTATTGCTAATCTAAAGAAAATAATAAACAAGTGTGCAACACAGAAAAACTTGGTAACAATTTCATAAAATGTGAATTCCTGCACATCAAAAGAAATCCACAACCGAAAATGCAATTTATACTAACCTAGCAAGTTGTAAGTAATCAACCAACCAACCAGTAATATGATAAGACTAAGAAATGCTTAGCAACCTTAGTAAACAGCTAATAATTGTACAACCTAAATATAAACAGCTATTTAGAATTTCATTGGCCTCCAGCAATACTCCTATTGACATCGTAATGATCTTTAAGTCTCATTTCACATAAAAATTAATTAAGAATCTTAAAATACAAACTATATTACACAAAACATCAAAATGATAATGCATATGATATAACTGCCACAATTATAAGAGAGCATTAAACATTACAAAGAGAAATTTGTGGGAAACTACCTACTAGTCACTAACGACACCATTAAAGATAAACAGGGGTCGATAACAATGTTTTTCATTTACTATCCACCTAAACATGATAATAAAAGAGAAAACTATGAATTTTTTTTCTTACTAAGTAATAAGTTCTTTGCAGCAAAAGATTATAATAAAGAATTAGAACTTCAAAAGGGAGCAAGCTAATTAAAGCAACGAAGGCAAGCAATCTACAATATACAAATCAGAATCTTGCTTTGACTTGTCATGAGACCATTTCTTAGTGATAATAACTGAGGCCAAAGTACTTTCCTAAAACCTAAAAGTTTGTTCAAATTATTATGATCTTTAAACTCGAAGACAACAAAAAATTGTCTTATTCTACAGGTTTATAAGGCTACTTCCAATACTTTCCAAAATTTTTGATTCAAAATAAAAATAGACCAAAAGAAAAAATCCCAAATCGTCAGTTTATTCCGTAACAAGCAGGAAATATAAAGCAAGTACACAAACTAATCAATCAAATTAACAAGAATCCGAATGCCAAAAGACATTGCGCTGCAAGCGTCCTTAACATATTTCAGGATTATAATAAATTGTGGCATAGCAACCTGTAAAAGTCGTTCCCCAACCCCACTAACAACTGCTCATATCGAATCTCCACAAGAAAACGTATGGTTCGAATCCTTAAAGTCTAAAAAGCCTCAAAGCAAGTCAAATTGTTCAACTGTACAAGAGAAATGTGAAAGAGTTTACGCTGACTTATGAAACTTTGTACGAGGGTCAGATACCAATTTATTGAGTTAGCAATACGATAGGATATGTCTTTGGTTAAAATTTTGCTCAGTATTTGGCATTTTCGATGGTTTTTGCGAATTTTGTCAACATCAGAAATTGGAAAGCACGACACAAGCCCATAAATGTGCAGTATCTTACCCAGAAACAAGTTGATGTTTTACAGCAGGCGCAAATAAGTCTGCCTGATTAGTTAAACTGAAGGATTTGTGCCGTACATGACCAAAAAGAAGTGCCGAACTCTCCTGAAGGGAATGCGTTAAATTTGGCAAAGTACAGCGGACGGACCGCTGAAGATAGAAAGTCAAAATTTTAAACAAAGCTGGCTTAATAGTTTGCAAAAATGACCCATTAGTTCAATTTTAGCCATTTGCGGTTTTGGGCGATTTTACGGCAATTCCACAAAAATAAAAAAAAAACTGAATTTTGGCGATTTTTGGTACAATTTTGCAAGTGTGCCATATCAGCCAAACTCCAATACCTACCAAGAGCCAAAAAAAATTTAAATCAATCGGATGATCTATTCAAAAACGGCGTTGAAGAAACACAATTGTCATTGATTTTTGGCTTCGACTGTAGATCTCAAACTAACTCAAATGTACTAACTTATTTGGAGAATATAAAAAGTAACCTTACATAAGAAATTGTTACTATATTGTAAAACTCGTATGGGTCTATGATATCTACCTATGGAGAGCTCCTAGTAACTCCAATATAGCCACTCTACAGAGGTTTCAAAACAGAGTGCTATGTGCTATCGTCGATGCACATTTTCAACGCAGTCATTCAACATGACATTCTACTAGAATACGCCAGGCAAATCATACATCAATTTAGTGTCAAGTACAGTGCTTATGCACCTTAATCTTCTAAATGTACATGTTGTTTACAAAGTCTGTAGACTGAAATGTCTGATGTCATCCGATCTGACTAAAAGACCAAGATAAGTCTAGATTTTAAGACTAGATTTAGATTTAGATAAAATATTAAAAGAGATCACTCACTGGAGTAACACTGCATGTCATTCATTCTCTTTTCATAACAAAGGCTTACTGTCCATTGAGCAGATTCAAAAATTCACTAGAGTTAATAAAAAAAAACGCATTTAAGCCTCATTAAGCAACCATTAAAAATAATGATAGTAATCTCTTATTCGCACATTCAAATTCAGCTAAAATATATGAAACCAAAAGTCTAACACACATTTCTTTCAACCTAATAAATCAAATACAACAAAAGAATTAAATGAGCCATGAAAGGAATTGTACTTTAGTTTAACAGCTCAAATTAGTTTTTATTACTGCAACAGTTATTTCTATGTCATTTCTAAGTCCTGTGCGGCAAAAATAAATTTAAGGAGAGTAATTTCTTAAGTCGCTATTTACTATGACTAAATTTTTTTTAAATTTGACAGAAGGCATTCTGTTGCTTTTGGTGTCTAATAGCTTCTTCAAAGGACTGTTCAGAATTGTTGTAACAAATTATATTTTAAAAGGATTCTTTTAACGAAAAAAGATACAGTTTAATAGTGCAAATAATTATTTATGATGTAAATTATTTGGAGCACTAGGGCATTGGTATGATTGTAATAGATATATTTTAAGTAATGATTTGGGTCTGACAATGAGAAATAGTTGTATTATTAGGTACCTCACAGTTAAACACGGGCATAAAAACAGCAGTTCGTTTAATGGTGTAAAAATAATTTTAAAAAAATTATAAAGGATGTGAAAGTTGAAAATATGCAATAATCTTTAGAGAAAATCTTTCCATCCGACCTTAGTTTAGCCATAGTAAAGCAATTGAAAATTTTTGGAAATAAGTGACAGCCAGTTTTTCTTACAATCAGAATTCATCATTACTGCCGTATTTTTGTTTATCACAGAATAGTACACAACACTATGTCTACCAGTCACGTTTACGGCATCCTAGAAATAAGATTTTCTGTACTGTTAAAATCCTTCACGTCATACCACACCTTAAACACAAATCTGAGCTAGAAAAGATATTAAACAGCTATAAAATACTCCCAATTATACAAACTTTTTTCCATAACTATGATAATATAAACAGCAGGCATCTGTCTACAACGACAAAACAAATACAAAAAAAACGAGGAACATTTTAGGGTAAGTCATTGAGTGCTTTACGGTTATTCAAATCCTCTTTCAAATACTTTAAACAATAAAACAAATAAATTTTAAGTTATATAACAAAACATACAATTATTAACTATTTACTATATATGGATAATGTCAATTATATATAGACCAACAAAAACACAAATAAAGCATAATACAATACAATATAAAAATCGTTTAAAACAATAAACACCTTCTTCGCTTTACTTCCACTTGCCTAGTCATTGAGAACCATAAAATAGCCAAATCAGATTTAAGAAATATTAACATACTCACAAGAGCAGGGTTAACGAAACACACAATCCATTACCCTAATTCTTTTAAAGAAAGGTTAAGAATAGACAGAAAAGAAATAGAAAGAAGAATAATAGACATTCATGTTTTTCATGCAAATCAAATAAAAACACTCAGAGACTACTTTCACACATCACTACATAGAGCAATAAGCTAGGAAGATAAGGAATACTTAAACTATCTCACAATTAACAACAGCAAACATGCACACAGACATAACAACAGAAAATAGAACAGTAAGTTTAGAAAAACGCATGTATTAAACATCTATATAACATTTACAATGGTAATATTAGGTTTTCTCACTGCCATCGTAGATTAAGAAATAGTCAGAAGAAATTACCAAAAAACATTACAAAAAACGCATCAACAAATAACACATGCAGATAATGCGACACAACATTCTAGCAAAATTTGTACACCAAAGAATGTTTTAGAAAACCAACAGTACAAACAATATTATGATTTAACGATACATACACATAAAACGAACACATGCAATAGGCCATACATAGCACTGCAGGATAAAATAAAGAAGAAAACATACTTAATTGAAAACAAATATAAATAAAACAAAAAAAATAGAACACTCCTCTTTATAAAACTTGAAAGAGTCACACATTCAACATTCACGTAACATCTTACAATTAAACAACTTCAGCTAGATCCATTTATACATCAAAATGTTCAGAAAGCAATAACAGAAAACATGTAACACAGTACTATTACTTTGTAAAATAATGGTCAATAGTCAGACTTACTAAACACCCCCTTTTCTGTGGAATAACCGACATTACCTGAGATTAGAAAGAATTAATATAAAACTATATACAAAATATAAAAAGCAGTGAAATACTTTGATCTGACTAATCTGAACATTTACTAATGATAACAATGAGTTCAGGGTTAAATAAACGGGCAAAAATAATAGCAATAGAAGGAAAAACAACAGCACAACAACCAAATATAGACAAAAACACAATTTTTACGTATTTCAAAGAAACGAATACGTATAAATATTATAAAAATAGCACAAAAACATGAGCAAAACTGACAAAAATATAAAAAAAACAAAAATGCACTTTGTAACAAAATAAACAAAATACGAAGCACAAAACTGAATACTAAACATAAAAAAGCAATACACACGTGGACAATACCGTTACTGATGTATTCATTGGTACTTATTAACTAGAACACAGAAACAGAAGAAGTAAATAGAAAGACCAAATCAAGCTATTGGAACAGAGAATCGCTTCGATTGCAGTTATAAATACAATGAAATACCACATAAATAAAAATTTAATGCAAGACTTCCTTAAAGAAAGCAAAATTAGATATTACCTAAGTGAGCAATGACTGAAACTGATTGCAATAACGTTTATGCAATTAAAAAAACCATCTATGATTGGTGTTTTGATGCATTGTGTTGCCAGTTTTCAAATTCTTGGTCGGACTTTGGAAACTCTTGGCGTTTCGTCCACAACTGCATTTTCAGAAGATTTTCTGGAGCTAACAGAGAAGCGGTCATACGTATACTTCCAGATGATAAAAAAGATGCAGTTCAGACTTATTTCACCTTGCGCAGTGTTAAGCAGCCTAAGAAGAACCTACTCAGGGCGGAATAAAGTGCTCTTTGTAAACTTAAGAAGGACGACAACTTTATCATTTTACCAGCGAATAAGCTGTACTGTCACAAAAATGACGGAACTACTCGATTCTAAAACTTACACTGTGTTCAAAAGCAACACAGATACTACTTGATACCAGAAAATCGATAAAAAGTTCTTATCTGTATGACGCCGTTAAGAAAAAATAACAATTTTAGAAGCGCTGCTCTTAAGAATATATGAGCTTTCCAAAATCTACAAGAATATCACTGTGACCCATCGTCAGAGCCATCGATGACTCTATCTACAAACTGGCCAAATACTTATCCAGCTTACTACAACCACACATTGAACTTACCAGTAACTACGTGTATATCAAAGACTCCACATCCTTTGTCAATCACCTTCAAGACATCCAGCTACAAGGGGGAGACTAATAGTCAGTTTGGATATAACATCCTTATTCATCAAAGTGGCCCTGGATCACCTCAAGCGAGTTTTTCCTGATGACATCTTGCAGCTTTCTTGACAGTGACTTACGTCCAGTTAATTTGTTTAGAAAGGCATGCATTATAAACAAAAAAAAATGTGTAGCGATAGAAAGGCCACTCAGCCCTGTGATAGCTAACTACTATACGGAAAATTTTAAGAGATCACCATCAATACTTCATTAAATCCCGCAACATAATTAAGATTCGTCGTTTGTAATATATAGACACGGCAAGAAGCACTACTGCAGCTTCTTAAACATTTTAATTTAATACAGGCGTGTAAACGAACAATAGGATTGCTAGACTGATAAACGTGTTGATATTAAAGAATAAACATTTACAAATTGATACCTTCACATGCAGTCGAAGCATCATTTAAGTAAACAAAGATCGGCTGAGAAAAATTTTACCTTGGCTCTTGGATAAGGGTAAAAGGAGCAATGAACCCTATCAGATGTGCACGCAAAATACAACCGGAAGTAGTTGCGATAGGAAAAGCTTTTTTACCTTACATCAACAAGCTGACGGACCAGATAGGAAGAACACAAGGTAAAAATCACCTACTACTACTACTACCTACTATCACCAAAATACGGGAGGGACTTGCTTTGACCAGCTGAAAACACAAGAAATCTACAGGTTACATCAGGGGTATATTGCACACCATGTTCGTGTAAATTGACCTACAGTAAAACTACATATGCGATTACCACCAGAATAAGAAAACATCAACCTCATCCAAGAAATCAGCCACTGCTGAACATGTCTTGGAAAATTTGGACACGAGATAAAGTTCGGGAAACCACAGTTTTGTCTAATAATAGGAACTATTACCCGATATTATGCATAGACGATGGAAATTTGTAAATAAAAATAATTTTAACAAAGACAACCATTTGTATTTACCTAAATTTTGGTTCATGTTCTCAAGAGACAAAAAAGATGTCCGCTGCAATTGTGGATGAAACTTCAAGAGTTTCCGAACTTCTGCTACGGTTTAAAACCGAGAACCAACAACACGATGCGTTAATTACATTAAAAAGTTAACGCTGGTTTTTTGGCATAACCCCCTTCCTTTGCGGTAACTTTTGCCATCTTTCCACTAGCTTCCTAATTCCCTTTTCATAGAAGGCTTTTGATCGTTATAGCAGCCATAAAAACTTCGATAATAGCATTGTTGGACTAAAATTTCTTGCCTCTTAGCTATTATTTTAAGAACCAAACAGGTAAAAATCATATTGTGACAAATTTGGGTTGTGACAAAACTTTATAATAAAGATGTTCTAAAATAGGGACAAGACACTGAGGACTAAAAATTTTCCCCTTTTTGACCAAAAATCTGTCTACTTTGTTTTCCAGAAAATTACTACAATATTCAGAGTTGACAGTTCTCTGGCCTTTAGGGAAATCAAAAAAAAAAATTATTCCTGATGAGAATTAAAGTTAATTTATTTTGAGCAAAAAATGGCGGATGCAATTATTACTATAGGTGACTATACTCTTAAGAAATCCATTGTCCTCTTCTTCAAAACATCGAAGTAAAGAGATACGGAGTTGAACTCGATGGGTTTTCTGTTTAAAGAATAGTTGTTTGAAAAGCACTGACTGTTAAACTGCAATTTGTTATAGATTATAGTTTTCATATTTTCAAAGCTTACTGAAAGAACATCACTGATAGTTTTTACCATTCTTTTTACCGTTCTTTCACAAATTAAATAGTCAACACATTTAGTATTTCATATTCAATATCCACCATAGCGGTTGAGGTACGCAAGAAGGTTTTACCCCTTCCCAAAATAAAATTAACCAAAAACAAACTAAATCTGTATTACAAGAAGGAAACATTTGTGCCAAATTACATATTGCTTTTACTAAAGAACTGTATCAGATCTTTGGTATATAAAAAGTTATTCATTAAAGTTTAGGATTTGAATTGTGCGCCGTTTGCTGTCTGTGAGCGTTGGAAGTTTGCATTTGGTATAGTTGGTATCTAAACACAGCGAAATCTACCAGAGATTATCGGAAACGGCGTATATCTGTGAACTGGGTTTTAGAGAACATAGCAGTTGATTGCAAAAACTCATATTAGGCGATAAAGTTCATTTTTCTTTAAATGACTCTGTGAATTGTCAAAATTATCCTATCTAGGATAGTGAAAATTCACGTGCCATTCAGGAAAAACCAATACATCCACTGTTCGGTGTGCATGGTGGATTGGGGGAATCATTGATTTGCATTTTTCGGAGAACGAAGCTGAACGCTGCAACTGTCATTGGTGTACGCTATTGGGAGATGATAAACAACTTTTTTCAACAAGATGAAACCACAAGGTAGCAAACCTACTACCACGGGTAAAAAAGAATATGAGTAATCCTGTAATTACCGGAATAGAATTGCAAAATCTATATTTTGGACTGATCCCAACAGAATTCGAATTGTTTTTATATTTTTGGTCATAAAAATTATATTTAGAAATAACCTGGCAATAGACAATACGTTTTTCCGATTAACAGAAAAAATGCAGGTTATCCCTAAAATAAAATAAAATAAAATACTCATTTATTGCTAATTGTATAAAAAATAAGAAGATCTAGATATGTCTGTACATGTATATTTGAGATCAGATAATAGAGTGATATTTTAATTGAAGAATTGAGCAAACAATTCTAATAATCGGGCCATTATAGTAAATCGACTCTATAAATGATACCGACCGGCGATAAATTCACTCCTGTCAATCATCACAGGCACCTGTTCCGCTATCGCTTGTAACATCGAAACTCCTCCAGGTGATTCGCTCTAGAAAACGCTTGTGCCTAGGCGCATTTCAGCCTAATCTTTTTGTGTCCTGAACGCACAACATCGTCCGGCGGTGTCTCCGCTCCTTCTCCTGTTTTAAATTTTTTCCGCCGTTCGCAAACTCTACTTAAATAAGATTGACGCGGAGTGTAATTAAGCCTGCCAAGCCATAAAAACGGGAATATTCGTCCGCTTCCTCCATTACCTACAGCCCTAAGCCGTAACCCGCAAATGAATTAATTCACCTCGTATTCGCCCTTAATGGCGTTATTATACGGAATACGGGGACGCCCGCGTCCCGAATTATCTCATTTTTCTCCGGGAAAGAAATGCAGGGTGCGGGGCGGAATTAGGGGCGACAAAACTTGGAAACGCAATAAAGGGATAAATAATAAATTCCCGATCCGCCATGTTGGCGGCTGATCGGCTGGGGTGTGGGAGTTGCCGCAATTATTCTTTTTGCAATGAACATTAGGTATACAGGGGTAGGGAAGAGCTGGGAATTGAAGCAAACAGGATTACTTTGTTTTGCCAGCGTGGTGGTATTGGCGAAGATTGGGCGCGTATCTTTAATTAGATTGTTCCAACGAGACGACAGGCGAGACCAAACAATCAAAAATTCTGCCGATATTTAAGGAACTTCGGGGATTGTTTCTGATTTCCAGAAGATTAAACTAATCTATAATTGAAAAACACAACCTTTCTGTTTAATAAGTTTTATATCTTTATTTTTATTAACGCAAGGCGGCTCAAGCAATCGATGATTTAATTTCGTTATAAATATGCACTTTAAACTGAATTTTATTCATAAAATGTGATAGCAACTGAAAATACATATTTATATACACAACCTTTACTGAACTACCGTTTTATTAAAATAACAAAAGCAAAACTGGATAATCAAAGTTGAGACATTTTACATAAAATATTTGGAAATACATTTGTTAGTTCTATATAGCCTTCAAACACATTACTAAGCCTTAAACTACAAAATACACTCGAGAGCAAACAATAGACTCGGTAACATACTCGAGTTTTAAGAGAATGTGTATCCACTCCGACAGCATTCCAATTAAAGTTCAGTGTACTGTTTGAAATCTTAAAAACTGTTGTTCCAAATGATATCACTTTTATTGAAATCGGACCTGTTCTGACAAACTTATGGAAGAATATGTGTAACATAAAATAGTTGAAAGGGAATAAGTGATTATGGAAGAGAAAAAAATGAAAGCACTAGGAATGAACACCGACTCAGTTTTTCCGTGCATAAAAATTCCCGCCCAGAACATTCAAAAGCCACCTCCACATGCGACAATTTCTTGAATACAGCAACGAGTAAATCGCTCTCCTGGTCTTCTATAGTACCGACGTCTCCTGTCGTTGCCATGTAGGTACATCCTGGACTCGTAGGGGAATAATGTCCGACTCCAATGGCCGAGGTTCGTGAGCAAATTCTAGTCGCCTTTGCTTTTGGACTGTAGTCAGCTTAATACCCGTAGCTGTCTTTTTTTGGTTCAGGTTGGCTGTCTTTAATTTTCTTCTGACTGTTCAAGCGCTGGTGACCACACCTCTGACTGTATTCGGCTCTTGCTTTAGGTCAACGCACAGTCATATGTCGATTTCTGAGGGATATTGCAACAATAAATCAATCGTCTCTCTCCGTTGTCACGCGCCTACAGCCGTCTCCTTACCGGTGGACGTAGCTACCGGTTTTCCGGCACCGACGCCACACTCTCGACACAGTCGATTTTCCACGGGCCTCTGATTGCGGCCCTCTCTCAACAATGCAACTGCCTGTGCTGCTTCGGCGGCTGTGGTATCCATTTTCTTATTAATCACTCGAGCACTCACTTAACTTTGGATAAGTGACAGATGCATTACCGGATTGCAAATGTACTGCAGGCCATTCACAGTTGTGCGTTCAAATTAGCAATATTCGTAAAACCCCATTTGTGATGCATATTTTTTGAATGCGTCATCCGATTAATGCAACAGCAACAATTTTTTAAAGCTCAATAATAAAAATACTCTTGGCAGGTTAATGTTTTATTTATATTTTCCATAGACTTAAACAGGATAATAAAATGCGCGTGCGGCTAGTGAGTCAGTTGTTTTGCTCTCAAGTGTAGTTATTCATACAAGAACAATATGGTATCTCGTTGCTCGAACTTTACGACATATTGGTGGCTTTAATATTTGCACAAACTTTGAATTTTCTGTTACCCAGAGCCACTTAGATCGGAATTCTTCGATGGTTTGAAATCATATATTTATTTTCTTCACGATATTGATCAATGAGCTTGAGTTCTGGGCTGTTTGATAGATTCACTTGTTTTTCTACATAATCCACACAATTAATAACGTTCCACTCTTTTATTGTCTTAGAGTGCCAGATCTAGCCAAAAAGCAATTGAACATCATTCTGCTGTAAGAATGGCCAAATACGTTTTTGCAAACACTCTTTCTGATAGATGTACGAGTGGATAAACTCAGTGGTGATAAAAGATATGCTTTTCAAACCGCAATTGCATATAGCTTGCCAGACTAGACATTTCTTCGGGAATTTTGCAGTGTAGTAATCTTGCTCAGCAATGTAATTAAATTTAGCGGAGCAATATGTTTTATCATTCATCACCAAGCACTGATATCGTGTCAATAAATTCTTCTACGACTTTTTCTGTTTTGCATCCCTACCGGGGACTGTTTAAACCCTAAAACTTTTCAAATTGGCTTTTCCTTCTACACAAAAGACTACGACATTTTTACTTTCTTGGCCATCTCGTAAACAAATCTTCAGATTCGTCTTGAAAAGCCGCACTCTTTGTTCCTTCTTCTGATCTGTAATTTCATGTCCACCTCCATATCCTGATTATTTAGCAAATTAAATATTAAGTCTCTTTTATAGTAAATATCACTGATAATTTCATACTATTCATTTGTCTTTTCCAAATTAAGATTTTATGACAGATTAATATAAAAGCATTTTTGATAGACAGGATTTGCTAAACTGTTCACAAAATTTATAGATGACAAAAGCTTTGTTTATGATAATTTAAAAACATACAGGTAAAGAACAAATTGCTTATCCACAATCCCACACACATAAAAAAATCAACATTGATGTTTTCTGATCTACTTTATTGGATATTGGTGAAGTTAAATGTTTCTACTAACTTGATGTTTGTTTTGTGTTTGAATTGTGTCTATAACTCATTCCTCTTTATGATTTTAGTAAAACAGTATGTGTCATTATGAAGTTCATGCTTTAAGTCGCGGCAAACACTCACATGTTTGGTTTTTTTTTATTCTCTTAGTGAGTACCGTGTATTTCCCAAATCTTCTTATAAAATTTATTGGCAGCTACTGCATAGCGACGTTGTTGGTTTTCCTTTGATAATCCTCATTAAGCCTGTTGCAATTTTTTGGTTTTCCTCATTACTGCTCCTCGAAAGACGATAGCATTGTCATAGATCTCGAGTTAACAGGTCATCATTTTTAAATTTAAAAAAAACTATTCGTAAATCTGTAATTTTCTTCATCATTCTGAAAAACTTGTCCAAAGTATCATTAAAACAGGTTTTCCTTAATAAAATTTGTTTTTCACGCATATCCTTTGTTCGTTATATTCACACACCACAAAACACTGCCAATAGGAACACTCAAAAACTACACCATGAACAAAACACTCCATACAGACTGGCCTACTAGATAAACTAACCCATAGTAGCACATCGTGTAATTGCAATATGCACTCGTGCATTTTAATTATTTCTTTTGGGTACTTCTATGTGTTTGTAAAGTTTTTTAAAGTAACATAAAGAATTTATTATAGCTTACAATTATTACACAGTTAATCCTCTAACGTCAATAAATTTATAGTTTTATCCAAGGTGTACCAAGAGGTGATCATAGATTGAGAAAGCAAATTCTGCATTTTAATAAAGGAATCTCTAAGAAAAGATTTGTGAAAAAACAAAGATAAGATCAAAAAGAACAGGAGTTTCTAAGAAATTCGCAAAACGTTGCAATACTTCTCTTACAAATAACATTTTCTTCTAAAAGTTATAAATATAGTAAATTTTGGCTCTATAATGGTTTGTATAATTTAAATGCCAAAAATTTGACGTAAAAAAATTAAAATAACCATAGGTAAATAATGTTCTTGGGGTTAAGCAAGTAGGTTGACTCTACACTGGTACAATGCGTAATGTAGTCCCTCAACAGGATACTTCCCAAAACCAAACCATATCTCACACAAGGTAAACCAGTCAAGTACAATACGGCAGATTTAGACCAGAGAATGTCGATAACAAATACTGCTCCGACCAGGTTGATAGCCTATTATTCACAACATCAAACATCAACCTTGAAACTAGACTTATAAAAAGACAACGGACCAAGCGAGAATATTAAGAAAGATGAATACCTATACAACACGGGAAGTCGATAACAACAATTTCCGATGAATTCTATACTACTATACTGCTGAAGTTAAAAAAATACTACATATATTTTCGTGCAGTGTCTGAAATCAAAAAGAAAGGCAAAGATACAATGTGGTATAAAGAGTACAAGTTATTATACACTAAAACCAGGACTGCTAATTAACAACAAATATAAACGAAGAGTAGACGATTTATGCTATACAAATGAAAGAATCATTAAGGCAACTTAACAAAGATAAATTTTACATAGTGTATATGCTTTAGGTACAAATAAAGCACTGGTCAAAATAGAATTCTTATACAAAAGACTACAGTTGGAAATTAACAAAGTTCGAAAGGAACAAAAAATCCTGACAATAGAAGACATGAATTCAAGAGTAGATAATGTGAAACTAGATGAAATAGAACAACGCTTTAGTGAAGATTAAATGAATAAAAGTACAGAAATGCTAGTGCAACTAGAAGTTAATGCACAACCATTGACTACATAATATCTAACAGAGAAATACATCTATTGCAACTGCTGGACGTAAGATCATTGATATTGGCAAATATTAGAACTGATCATAACCTAGTCATCTGTAAATTTCAGATGAGGGCGCAACACAAGAAAAAGCCAGAAGCCAAATATATGCATAAAATAAATGTTCGATCACTAGCAGATGAAAGCAAAAAAACCTTATGTTTGAATAGGCTATTGCAAAAAATCAGTAATCTGGAAAAAATCACAACTAACACAAATGAAGCGTAAAGAGAAACCTCGAGATTTAGAAAAATAAATCAAGGTGCAACAGAACCTACCAGATCAAAAAAGGGAAGTATATATCAAATATTTATAGAGAATTGCAGGTAAGATAAAATAATGAAATAAGAGAAAAAATAAGACAAAATTAAAAATTACAACATTTGAGAAGAGACAATTGAACTAGAATAGGTATGTTCAAATAAAATGGTAAAAAAACTCTAGAAAAAGAAATTACACAGAGAAAACGAGTTGAATGTTAAAAAAAACTATATAATTCTTCTTCTACACATATCTCTTTGAGATTAACGTCTATCGCTCCTTCATTCCTTTCAACTTTTCTCTGCTATTTTTACAATCTCTAACTGCTTTGTTATTTTTCCCCTATTTCTTCTATGTCTTCTTCTAGACTTTCCTTGATCTATTTACTCTTTTCTTTACTCAGTTCATTGTTTGCAAGTGCTGTTTAGTTTTCCTGTCTTTAAGCATTCTTAAAATATTATAATTTTCACAGTATGTATGTTTCCCTCTTTTACCTCAATAGTTACTTTTTGTTCTTCCTGTGTAATAAGTTCTGGTGAAACACTGTTCGGGTCTTATTCTTCTTTTCTTTTGTTGAGTTTCTATCTACTTGGTCTATCTTTACTCCACGTATTTTAATTATTTTTCTGCACTTTTTTCCTGAATGGATTTTGTTTTTTAAATTGTTGGTTGATGATATCGTTCATTATTGTGACTCCTTCTTTAAATGTCTTCCTTGTTTCCTGTAATGTCCATGATTTCTTTGCTTTACTTCCTTTTCTTGTTGTGGTTTAAGTTTCTCTGTATAGCGACTGTTGGTGAGTCTGATCAAGTCGCATTTACTTGGCTCTGCTGTCAAAATCTCCACGTTATTTTCCGTTGTTGAAGGATACTTTTGTTTTATTTTTCTTTTCTGTTTGTATCTTATTTTAGTTTTTCCGTTTTGTTTTGATTCTTTATTTGGGAGCTATCTAAAACGTTTATTGCACTTTATATTGATGCTAAACAAATAAAAAAACACACAAAATTAAACAAAAAAAGGAACAGGTTACAAAAATAAAAATAAAAAAGTGTTAAACATTAGAGACAATGAGATATGTTTTAAAACTACCAAAGCTTATCAATTAAGCTTTTTTTACCTTTAATCTTAAAATAATAGACACTATAATTATAAGACAGGTAATAATATTGGTAGCAGGATTAGTTTCCAAATAACCTTTATTTGCTTAATTTTCGCAACAATTGTAAATCCAGCCTAATTGTTACTACTTGTGATAGTTGAACGAAAAGTGAAGGGATTATCACACGCTCCCGCATTAACGATCGCATATTGCGCCGATTGACAGCCGTAAAGCCGTTCCGGAACACGTTTGAATCGTGTCCTTGCTGCATTTCGGAGCACACATGTGAGTGTTGTTCAACCCCACGTTTCAACGTGGGTGCTATTGACCCAGGTTAGGGCGGGATGTGACGTCACACTGCCTGATAAAAAGTCCGTCCGATTCCTGGAAGACTTGAACGCCTCGTTTCCCAAAACTCTCGCACGTTTGGCCTAACCGAGCGACCACTCGCCAGGACCTATTTCTATAATTTAAGGTCGGCTGTTTTTTAAATCGTTTTTCTGCACAGCAAAGATTTAAGTTCCTCTCGTGAGCTCTTATGCGAGAGGTATTCAATTAAAATCAGAACGAGGAAAATATATATTTTTTTACTATCGTGTTATTGATTTTATCAATATAAATACGATATTTAGTAAAAGCCATTAAACCCAGTTTTTTCAAATTTATGTTTTGGTGATTAGAACGACAAAACTAAACGATTAACTATTTTTGCATAATATTTTCTGGATTTATTAAATTATTGATAAGTATAATTACAATGGATTTATTCAAAATGCCACCTTTAGCCTCTATATAAGTTTTAAGACGTCCAGACTACTCGTCTATGGTGGCACACACTACATCCACTGGAAGTGTAATGAATGTAGCCGTCATAGATGGCTTAAAAAAATTAACATTGTGGTGTCTTTTTGAGGAAACCATGCTCTTTAAAACTGCCCATAATTTGTAACCTAATGGATTGAGATCTGGGCTACCAGAAAACCAATGTTCCACATTGTTGCTCAGTCAAGTTTGAGTTGACCGTGCTTTGTGGGCGAGTGCAAAGTCTTGCTGAAAGATCCAAGACTCACCTCAAAAAAGCCGGTGATTCGGTCGTTTTACTACTAAGGCTCCCTTTTCACAAAAATTCAGTATCGTGATCAATTTCGTACAATCGCCATCAAACCATTCTGACCACTGTTGGATGTTGAACTCCTCATTAAAACGTAGAATAGATATGTCTCATGACTTGAAACCCTGTCATTTTGTTTTGCTGAAATGACATTCTCATGAACGATCAATCATACAAGCTGAGACCTTCATGTTGATTGGTTGGTCTAAGTTTGAGTTTCCAAGGTGTTTATGAGTTTCAACATTTGTATATATTACCTGATCTTGTTTCACAAAAATTCATATCGGTCACTTCATCATAGCATACTCGCCATCAAACCATTGCAGCTGTTGGATAATGAACCCTATGAGATACTCATATGTCTTTGTACCCTGAAATTTATATTTCTCAAGATATAATCTTCTGTCTTACAACAGAGGATCTTCGTTTTTCTACGCTTTATTTTTAAAGCGTCTGTCCGAAATGTTCCGTACATCTTGTAACATAGGTCTTCTAGATCTTGTTGACGATATATGACACTATTCAAAGTCTTTGGAAATTTATATTACAAGATATAATCTAGCTGCCAATACAAAGAATTCGTTTTTACGGCTAAAGCCAAGAGGACGGAGGGTCTTAATGGTTACACATTTCCACACTTATGTAATGCTATTGTATCAACGACGGTTTTCTTTGTCACCTAACTTTCTTACAACTTTAAGACTTTGTGTCCAATGTCATGCTGTCCAAACTAGGGGTAGGTTTGATTTTGTAACAATATTTATCAGAACACTAGGTAGTACTTTTCAGTTAGTTGTTGGTTTTGAAGATCTTTCTTTATGTGTTCAAATTATAATATAATTTTATTCATCATAATGGGTGTTGTATTAGAAAAATTAAATAAATAGGTCATCTGTGGAACATTTTATATTATCGCACTCTAAAATGTGAAAATGTGTTTTATTTATTTATATAAACCGTAGTAATACAATTAAAAGTCTTGAGAGTATTTCTTAAAAAAAATAGAGTTAAATCTATGGTAAACTCTTTCGACATCATGGTTACGTTTAACAAATTAGCTATTTTATTATTTACAATAAAAATTACTTCATCCTCTAGTAATGCTCAACATAAAATTCAATATTAAACGATATGAAAGTATAATTTTTTCTGACGAATTAGAAAAGTGTTTCGATAGCACCTTTTTCCGAAAATGCCAAATAAAAGAAACTTCCATGCGACAGCGCTTTGCTTAAAAAAACACATATGCACAATATCTCTCAAAACCAAATGTCCTACCGGATGAGAGCGAGAGATTTCGACTTCCTCTCGGCTGACTGTCCCCAGGGCGCTCGGCTGCGTGCGGGCCATCCGCTTAACCCTCTGAATCCCGGACGCCCCATGCAGGAAGCCGCTTCTGACCTTTTACCCTAAACCGATATACGGCTGCATCACGCGCTGTCACTTTCACCAATCTGCGGTCGTTTTGCTCGCTTTTCATTTTTATGGAGTGCTCAATCATGAGTTGCAAAGAAAAAATTAAAAATAGTATGGATTATTTTAATAACCTAAAGACGGCCTTTTCCTTTATCATCTTTAACAGTTCTCACCCGTGTTCAATAGTTGTGTTACACACATTTCGAAAGTTACAATATAAAATGCAACTACTTCTTGGTATTGCTAGGTTTTGTAATCCAAAGAGTGCATACAGTTTATCTTTTAGTGCATTCCTCGCGCGTTATCAGTAACCGCACTGTATATCTGGTAAACCTTTTACAAATTCCTATAGTTAATTATTTTTAACCAGATGACAAATTAGAAATAACTGCCAATAATAAGTTTCGAAATACAAGATCTTCTAAGAGAAAACGCAAAAACATCTGTTTATTCTCGCCAAGAGTTAAGCAAGCAAATTTGAAAATAGAAGTTGCCAAGAGGTACGAGATCGGATCTAATTCACAAGGTGAAAATGAAACAAATGCCAAACTCGATAGAAAAATAATGCCCCTTTCACACTTCATTACGCCACAGCAATAAAATCTTTGTTAGAACTAGTAAACTTTGATATTGACATACCAGATTACTGTTATCAACTAATGTAAGGCAATAAAATCAAAGTTCAGACAAAAAGTGTTGAAGTCTACAAAAATTTATTGGGACAAAGGCCCCAAGAGGTAGGTCAATGTTATAGATTATACGTAAAATAGAACATAAAATAGTAAATCGATAAAATGCGTATTGTGTAGTGGTGCTCATCCTGCCAATTACGAGAATTCCAAAGTTTTTTGGACATTTTGAGTAAAAGTTACCTTAATTACTTTAAATCAACACCTCCTATACTCAGGCGACGACAACTCAGACAGTCGTCATCACAATAATCACTACGTTATCAGTCAAGTCTATGCTCAAAGAGCACAATGCCAGATCACAGGTCAGTAAAGAATGCGCAGAATAGAAGTACTAACAACCTAACAATCCAAAAACTCAATCTTTTCAAACAACTAATAGGAGATCACCTTTGTAATAGTTTTATGTCGCAGGTTGTTCAAATTTATTTAGACTTTTGAAAGGACAACTACTGGCAAATAACAATGGCGTCAAGTTATAAAATACTTCTTCGAAGACTAATGATGTTTCTAATCTTAAAACAAGAAGTTGTAAAGTTTCTCTTGCATAACAACATTGATATCTTATTTATGTCGGAAACTTGTCTCCCGGAAAAGCTAGTTTAATATTCCTAACTATGCCATTTGCTGCATCACATTCCAACTATCTAAGTTCTAAGAAAACTGCCTATAGGCAAATTACCCTACTAACAAAAAGGGTTTTATCATATTTCCTATTATTGAGTAGTAGATCCATGGCCGAAAGTAACTACAACGTAAAGCATGCTTATTGTGCTTTTAAACTCTCTCTTCCAAGCAGAGGCAGTCTTGTATTAAGTTTTGAAAGAACTTCAACCAGCTATCTGCATATAAACCTACTTACTGCCTAACAAATGTCAATAAAATGCTGGGTTTTCTGGATTTATTCTTCACTAAAGTCATTACTCTTGGATAATAGAATATCTGTTTATTTCTAGATACGTACTCTGACCATACCCCTGTCATATCTACTATAAGGGTCTCCATTATTATTAAAGAGTATTATTTCAAAAATATAAATAATTTTTAATTTATAATGACAATCCCTTTGGAAACCATCAGTTACGTTGAAGCTGCCGTTTTAAATCTAAACACAATAATTCAAGAATTGGCTTAGATGTCTGTACCTAATTTTTTTTCTAAAAACCCACAATAAATTAAGAAATTAAAAAACGAAAGAGTATCTCAAAAACCCAACTCTCACAGAGGACACGAATTATTCTTTTTACAAAACGATCAAAGAAATCACATGTAAGAGTCAGAAAACTACTGAGCGTGGTAAGTCTGGGCAACAGCTGATTCCTTTGTGCAATATCAAAGTGTTAAAATATCTACTTTTATCTAAGACTCCTACTTTTTACTGTAGAATAATTTAGAAGTGCAATCAGGTACAATGAAATCCAAATAAGACTTTGGATACGACTTAATAACAGATTAGCTAATTAAAGAACTACCGAGTAAAAATCTTGTCATGATAACTATGACTTATAACGCCGTTTTGAAACAAAGTTACTTTCTAACACAATAGAAGATCACTCAAGTGAGCTTAAAAATTCCCAACCAAAGTTAACTACTATAGGCTAATTAGTTTATTGCCCACTTTAGGCAAACTACTCGAAAATCTGTTAATCAAAGAAAGTAGGAGAAAAATTCGTTATCCCAGACCACCAGTTTAGGTTTATAAAAAGTCATTCGACTGTTCAACAACTATAAATTAAGTCTGTAAAGAAAAAAAACTGAACAGCCGTTTTCTTTGACGATAGTTAGACATCTGACGATTTCTGCTTTGTTTTAAAACTAAAAATGCCTCTCTTACTCTGTATTTATCATTTTAGAATCCTATCTGAAAGAAAAATGTTTTCAAGTAAAGTTTGGATATAACCTAACACCTTTTTGTCCAATGAATTCTGGAGTTTTTTAGGACAGTATCCTTAACTCATCTATACATCTAATATCCCTACAAATCAACATTTCCTTACTGCAACCTTTGCCAATGACGAAGTCATTGCGATAACCTACAGTGACTTAGAGAAAGCAGCTTATTAAAGAGTCTAGATAAAGTTATACAATAGATCAGAAAATAGTGCTTAAAACTAAATGAAGCAAAATCAATTCGCATTACTAAATGCAAAGGTAATACACCACTGCTATATGTATATTAGCACAGGTGGAGAAGATAAAATATCTAGATATACACCTAAATAAGGGCCTGGCATGGAGGATTCACATTTGGAAAAAGAAACTACAACTTAGTGAAAAATTAAAATAAATTTGGGTATTGAAAAAAAAAGTTTCTTGCAAACAATGCACTGTTCAAGTCCACATAGTATTCAATTGTGGGGTACAACAGCAAATTCCAATATCCTAATAGTAGAAAGGTTTTAGTCTAAAGTTTTACTTGGAATATGAAATGCGCTATACTTCGTGAAGAATGTAGGCATGCTAAGTAATTTAAACGTAGACTCGGTAATTTAATAAAATATATATGAGTAAACAAGAACCTCATTCAAATCTATATGTTCCAAATTTATTGGATAATAATGCTCATAAATAAAGTTTAAAAAAACATTCCTGAAGCTGAACTGAAAATCAAGAGTATGTTAGAAGCTCTACTACCAGAATTATTTGTAATTAAGGAAGTCAGAAGCATGATTAAAACTAATCTTTATCTAACCAGGCTTCTAGTTCTAACCTTATGATAGGTCATCTCTTCAAAGAACTTCCACATAGAAGGGGTAGTCTGTTAACATGTACCTACAACTCTAATCTTAGACTGGGTTACTTTCCAGCGCCATGAAACGTTTCCCAAGTAATTCTATTGCTGAAGCCTGGAAAACCCAAAATAAATGTATATAGTGCAAACTTATCAGTTTCCTACCCCTACTTGAAAAATTATTCGAGAACCGTCGATGAAGTTACTGAGAATGATCGATCAGCGATGGATAGATCCCCAGTAAAGTTAATATACAGGGCGATATCCAAAAGTAGTAGGACTGATTTTTTAAAAAGAATTTTGGTACATCGACTTAATACTCTTCAAAATAGGCCTTTTGGGCATCCACACACTTCTGGTAGCGAGCCTTCCAGGTCGCGAAGGCCTTCTGGAAGTCGTCCTCCGGGATGCTGTTCAGCGCCCTCGTCGTTGCCGCTTGGACTGCTTCCACCGGTCGAAACGATGCCCCCTGAGCTGCCTCTTGATCCGGGGGAACAGGAAGAAGTCCGACGGTGCCACATCAGGGCTGTAGGGGGGATGAGGCAACGTGGAAACGCCGAATTTGACCAGGAGATCCCTCACAATCCACGCGCCGTGGCACGGCGCGTTGTATTGGTGGAGCTTCCACTTCCCCACCAGGTCTGGTCGCACGCGTGTGATCAGATTTCGCAGCCGTGTGAGCAGTTCCACGTGAAATCTTGCATTTACAGTCTGTCCAGGAGGTACAAACTCCTTATGGACAATGCCACGACGGTCAAGAAATGCAATCAACATCGATTTCACTTTCGAGTTCCACATTCTGGCCTTCTTTTTACGGGGGTGATTGTGCGGTGTGCCACTCTTCGCTCTGACGTTTTGTTTCCGGGTCGTATTTGTAGCAAAACTTGATGGCATACGGCTGCTCCAAATTTTGCTCCATCGCAACTGACGACGAGGCGTCACAACAGGAGGTTACTAAAACAGTGGTCCACAATCAATTAACGCACGCAAGCGACTGCCACAGGTCAAAACCTGTTCCCAAGGCTCCCCTCCATAACATCCGGCCTTGCAGACCCCCCTCCATCGCTCCGCGCGCGCGGAAAAAAACAGTCCTACTACTTCTGGATACAGCCCTGTATAATAAACGATCATGACAACAACTTTGAACACAGAAAATGCATTTCAAAATTTAATAGTAAAATTCGAGTTTTGCCAAAAGGGAAATGTAAAATGGCAGAAGAGTACAAGAAAGGAGCTTTGTATTGTCGAAATATTCTCCTAAGTGTTGTTGAAGTTGTGAAGCTTTCAACTATTAATGAATTATATACACTTATCAAGTACAACTGTCAATAAATTTATTGTACTCTTAGCGGACCAAGTTAAGGCATACACTTATAAGAGAAAATGCCAAGTCTTATTCTATATTTGTGGACTCAGCGCCAATTAGCTTTCATGGAAATTCCTATTGGACGATTTTTTACGTTTATTTCTAACTGTAGCCATAAGAGTGAAGAAACGCCAAATACTGTGATGTTAACAGTAGATTTGTAGGTCTTTTTTAGTTCTTTAAGTAAAAAATTAAATATTTTCAGTCTAACCTTAAAAAAGATTCTTAATCTTTAAGGACTTTGTCGATAACCATATTAGTATTATACAAATTGTACATGAAGGTTCTCGATGCTCTGGTACACATTACCCATGGTAGTAATCAAACTAAGGATGCACAGTATGACGCAAATGTGATATTAAAAAAATTTGAAAGCCTTAAAATGGCATTGTAAAATCCCAAGAAGTAAGTGAAAGGCTTTAAGGAGAAAGTATAGGCATAATAAAGATCATTACTCGATATAGTACTTTAGAAGCTTTTATAAACATTCTTTGAAATTAGATAAGTTTTCAAGACTAGAAAAAATATTATTTTATCAAGAAAGACAGTATAAACCAATTTTCAATGAACTTAAAAAGTTCGTTACTGAATTCTGTCTGTCTGTCGGTCCGTCACAAAATTTGAGATTTTTTAAAATTTGAAAATGGATTCTTATAGGAAATTTTACGCTGAATTCGAAAATGAAGTCGAAAAAATTCTATGTCGAATAATTTTCCAGATATTTGATTTCGAATTTTTAAGTTCGTTCTGGGATTGCTTACAGAGGAATCCCTTCAAAAAGCTTTTCATTCTCTTAAGAGCTAAACGAGCTTGTTTTCCATGCAATTAATAAATGCAATTTTTTTCCTCAGAGACTTATTCTGCCTACTAACATGCACTTATAACTATTTAATACTACGACGTCACATACACCCGTAGGTTGCAGGGAAATTCGAACTCACACGTGCTAATCGCAGAGAGAGAAAGCAATGCTCGTGCCCACTACGCCAAAGCAGCAGCCTAGTAGAGGCAAATTAGTAATTGGAGTTGCTGATCACGAATATGATGCTTAGAAAGTGCTCGGATGAACTTGGGAGGCATAATTGTGGGGATGGGGGTGATATTAGGAAACCGGCTCAAAGTTGGTTGTTTTTCGAGGTTAAACTGTCTGGATAAGGGTTTTTGGGGTTATGATGTTTAGGAAGGCTACCCCCCTCCCCTTAGTCCTCGTGTCAGTAAGGTTCCCCCTACCACGTTTGACGAGTACCCGTCGAGGTCACTCGCGTGATACCTCTACCCCTCTATTACTGACTAGCGGCATCCGTTGCCCACAATTGTGGGATTGGGTAGCTCCACTAGCAGTTTTACGGGTATCTCGCGCCACGGGGTGAGACGCACTACCCACTCGTGTCGGTAAAGTTTCCTTTACCACGTTGGACGAGCGGCCGTCGAGACCACTTGCGTGAGCCTCTACTCTACATCAGTTGATACTTGTTGCGCCCGTTACCCACACTATTGTGGGATAGGGTGGCTCAAGCACCTTTACGAGTCTGCGTCGTAGAGTGAAACGCAGCCCACTCGTGTCGGTAGAGTTTCCTCCACCACGTTGGACGAGCAGCCGTCGAGGTCGCTTGGGCGAACCTCTACCACATATCGCTACTGCTACCGGCGTCCTTTACCCACAAGTGTGGGATCGGATGGCCTGCATAACAGTTTTAACGGGATAACGTCATGTGGTCTAACGTCTCCGTAGGCCTGGGGCCTAATCGATGTAGCAAATACTCCGTCGATAGTACTCGTGTTGGCAGGATTTCTCCTGCCTCGTTTGACGAGTTGCCGGCGAGGTCACTTGCGTGAACCTCTACCCCACGTCATTACTACAGGCGGCATCTGTTACCCACGGATGTGGGATAGGGTAGCTCCACCCGTAGTTTTATGGGTAAACGGTGTGGGGTCTCCCGTTTACCCGCCACTTGGGGGGTGGGCTTTCCTAGAATTATGACCCCCCCACACACAAGTGCATCGCGGTACTTCCTAAACATCATATTCGTAATCAGCAACCCCAAAAACTCTTATATAGACAGTTTAAACTGGAAAAACAAACAAATTTGAGGTTTTCCCCAATTTTCCCCCATTCCCAGGATTATGCTCCCCTCTAAGTGCATTGGGGCACTTTTTAAACATCACATTCGTTATCAGCGACCCCAAAAACTTCTATTCAGACAGTTTAAACTCGGAAAACAAACAAATTTGAGGTAATTCACTAACATCATCCCCATCCCCAGAATTATGTCCCCAAAGTGCAACAAGACATTTTCTAAGCATCGTATTCGTAAACGGCGATCCCAAAAACTCTTATATAGACAGTTTAAACTGTAAAAACAAACAAATTTGAGGTTTTCCCCAATTTCCCCCCATTCCCAGGATTATGCTCCCCTCTAAGTGCATTGGGGCACTTTTTAAACATCACATTCGTTATCAGCGACCCCAAAAACTTCTATTCAGACAGTTTAAACTCGGAAAACAAACAAATTTGAGGTAATTCACTAAAATCACCCCCATCCTCAGAATTATGCCCCCAAAGTGCAACAAGACATTTTCTAAGCATCGTATTCGTAAACAGCGACCCCAATAACTCTTATATAGACAGTTTAAACTGGAAAAACAAACAAATTTGAGGTTTTCCCCAATTTTCCCCCATTCCCAGGACTATGCTCCCCTCTAAGTGCATTGGGGCACTTTTTAAACATCACATTCGTTATCAGCGACCCCAAAAACTTCTATTCAGACAGTTTAAACTCGGAAAACAAACAAATTTGAGCTAATTCACTAAAATCACCCCCATCCCCAAAATTATGCCCCCAAAGTGCAACAAGACATTTTCTAAGCATCGTATTCGTAAACAGCGACCCCAAAAACCTCCGAGTAACGGGAATGAGCTTATTTTGGCCAATATTAAGCGAGAAATAAAATATTCTTTTGGATCTGCAAAAAGCTCATCAAATAAATGCATTTTTTGAGTGCACAAATGCAATTTCGCATTATAACAAAAATATATGTGGTAATATTTTTTTCTGATGCTCTTACGAATCGAATCCGCCTTGGAACGTCTCGATACATGTACCCACTAAACATTTCGAGCTTTTAGCGTTTTTCTTACTAATTTAACTCAATAGTTCATCATGCTTATAGTGCTAATTATTGTAACATAATTTTATTCGACAAATATTTTATTTTAAAATTTTAATATGCAACTTAATAAAATTTTAAAATCTAGAAGTTAAAATGACCGTCATAAAAGTAGCTATTTATCACACAAAAAGCAGATAGAATGGGGGTAACGATTTTACGTGGAGAGCTGCGAAGAGTTGTCCACCAGCTACGCCGCCGGTCACGTCCTTCCTCGTTAATTTTCACTTTTTGTGCGAGCCGCAGCAGCTGCCGCCGAACCCGGCAACTCAACCATTAACCGTTTTTGCTCAAATGCAAATTCCTAAAATATTACTGTATACAAATTGCATTCAAATCAGCCCGCACAATAAAATGCCCCCGTCTGCGGCGGAGGGTAGGTCCTCGGACACGCCGGCTCCGCTTTGTGTGCCGTAACCCTGCGGAAAGAGCTTTTTAGGTGAAAGGAGGAATTCTCTATGCTCCTGCATGTGCAGCGGGGCTTCGGCTTTATGGCGAAAATTATGGCGGCATACGTGTAATTATGTTAATAGCGGCGGGGACAAGTTCGGCTTTGTCCGAAATATTAGCTAACGACTTGTCAACTTTAATTGAAGAGAATAACTGCTGATTGTCCTTTGCAGTATTTTTTTTCTTAATTATCTCGATTTTTACAATTTTTAATAAAATCGACGTGCTGTATGATAAAAAAGTGATACAATAAAGTGAGATACTAAAATTTATTTAGAGAAGCATCACCTCTTTATCTATAACAAAGGAGTTTTAGATGATAAGAAATTAACAATAAATTTTTTTTAGCGAATTAACTTCCTCAAACATATTGATGATATTCTCAATAATAAATTTTATAGGATAAAGTAAGACTTTAGAACTCCAAGAAAAGCACGATAAAGTTTTCGATTCTTTAAAAAATCGACGTAGAACAAAACAAAACAAATAAAAGAACAAGTAATTGGTTTTGTAAAGTGTGGCAATAGTTTCCATCTAACAATTAGATATACATAATTGTAAAAACGATAAAAATGAGAAAATTAACCACATAAATATTGAGTTCATCCCATCAATTCCATCATTATTAAAAACACCTTTGGCAAGGAAAATGAATTATTAAGAAAACTTGTGTATGAAATGAAGAAAAGAAATTGTAATTAACAATCATGCAAAATCCTTAAGTGTGTCTTCTAAAATAAAAAAGTTAAAAAAGATGAATAACACGGAAAACAATTTGGAAATAATGGAACCTTTGTCAGGAAATCTTTAAGACTATTTTTTAAAATTGTTACTTACCATATTCAATCATAAAAATAGATCTCACTCAGTCTCCTAATGTGTGTTTTGTGTAGAGATAACCCTAGATGTGTTTTTATGTAAACTCACTAGGTGGCTAGGCTACGCTCAGCAACCCACTGTTTAACTTGTTGGTGCATTAGTTGCACAAGCGACGTGATAGACGTGGATTCCAAGCAGACTTAACATTAAATCTTACGTTAAACTAGAGAAAATCCGTAATGGATCATGGAATTTCATAAAGCAAGCATGTGACCACGAAGCATTATTGAAAAATCAAAACTTTAAGTAGAACTAAAAGTTTACTGGGGAAGAGCTACAGAATCGGTCGCCCATTAATGTAGAACATGTGTGACCGTTCCTGCAAGAAGACCGCCGTGTTACTCTCTGCATATCAGAAGAGCTGAAATTGGATAGAAATATGTGTCGCCATATATTACGCAATAATTTTGGAAAACGGAAGCTTAATGCAAAAACGGTTCTTCACACATTGATAGAGAGACAGAAATAAATTAGTCGAACAATTGCTGTTGCACCGTTGAAAAATGCCAAAATTATGTCCATATTTGTATTAAATATTGCGGCCGAAGATGAAAGTTGGTACTACCAGTATGACCCCCAAACGAAGTGCCAAAATACCGAATGGCAAAGTTGTAGTTTACCAGCCTTCAAAATGGTGAGGCGACAACCAACAAAACAAAGACAATTTTTGTTACATTTCTTTGATGCTAGATACCGTACAATAAAAATAATCAACGAGATTGTAACACCCCTTGGTTTAAAAAGTTAAAAATTTATCAAGAAAACGAATAATATAATCATTTTTATAGAAAGCTATAAGTTTTAGAAATAAAATGCATAAATATTTTGTCTTTGAACATATATATCAACCTACCTATTCTCCAAAAAGAGCTATAAGTCCTGCCTATTTATAGGACTAGAAGTAAAATATTGCCGAAAAATACACTGAGTTTGAGAAAGGATTTCTTTATGACAGATAAATTTTAGCTATTATCTCTTATATCCAGGTAGTAAACATATTTTTCTATTTTAATTCTGCTGTTAGGATAGGGGAAAAATGTGAAAGAACGGGAGTTTATTTATAAAATCATTTTAAAGAGAATATTAAACATACATATAACTACAATAATCACAGCAATAATAGTCTACGGACCTAGTCAAAGCGACCTAACGGCTAAAATGATAAATTTTGGAATGAACTTTAAAACACAATAGTAAAATACAATGTTTCTTTACTGGCAATAAAGAATAATTCTGAAGTAAAAAATAAATTCATCAAATGAAAGGAGGCAATTGACTTCATAGAGAAAGAACAAAAAATAGTAACGGCAAGAGACTGTTGTAATTCTATTCAAATAACAGACTTATGATTATAAACCTGTCCTATCAATAGAAACAAATAGATAAGATAGCAAGAGAAGTATTAATTTTAAAGGAGAGATCAATAATTGACTACATACCAATACGTAACAAAGACATAAAAAGCAACAAAGGTATGAGAATAAAACGTGGATATGGAAATGGAAGTGACCACTTTATTTTAAAGGCCACGGGTAAAATAAATATGACAACAGTCAATAAGAAAGTTAAAAAGACAGATAAGGGCATGCAGACTACAAAACGAGTCGATGCAGGAAAGAATATAAGTAGAAAACATAGAGAAAGATTTATTAGACCAAAAGTACAAAAATTAGTGTAACAAGAGACTTGAGAAAAATTCAAAGAAATATTAAAGAACACGACAACAGAAGTTTGTGAAATAACTGGTACAAGAAAAACAAGAAGCATACAAAATGGTGGATTTACCAAGTTAAAGAAAAAGTCATGGGAAAGATCTAGGAATTTGAAATGAAGATACTTATAAATCACAAACGAGCATAGCAAAAAAGCTGTTATTAAAGTAAAAAAAAAGAAAACTTAGAGGGAGTTTCAAATGGTAGAAAAAATTAAGGAAAAAACAGTAATAGCCAAAGAAAATAAAATACTCATTGAATGAAAAAAATATTTGGAGGAGTTACTAGTGCAGGATAATACTATGGATCAAATTGACAATCAAACTATGAAACACGCAAATGCCAGAGTAGCAAAATTTTCTAACAATTAATAGGATCTAAAAGTTGTAACAAAAATTTTATCTAAAATCAAACTCTGAAAAACGGCTGGATGTAACAGAGTATCCCCAGAATTGAGTAAGTTTATGGGTGTAAGTGGAATGCACGATTTGCACAATACATTCAGCGTAGCTTAGAAACTCAATACCAAACGACTGGAATACTGAGTAATTCTATCTACATAAAAAAAAGGCAACACAAAATAATACTCCAATTACAGAGAGCTCTGCTTGCTATGTGTGGCAGCAAAAGTCTACAAAGAGATTTTTTAGAAATTAGAGAAAAATAAAATCAGCTGTAAAACCAAAATTATTGATGTGCAAAGTATTTCCATCCATATGTACAAAGTGCAAAACCATATATTTACCTCATAACAGTTGGCAGTAAGTAAAAACAAAAAGGCATTTCTATGCTGTATAGACCTTCGTAAGGCTTTCGATAGTATTAAAAGAAATACCATATAGAATAATCTAACAAAGAAAAGCCTCGAAGCGGAACTATAAAAAAACACACAAAAAAACAATGAGAACAAAAATTGTGATATCTACGTTTATTACTATAGAAGGAGTAAGTAAGAAAAAGTGTTAAGTCTACTTTTGTTCATATATGTTGTAGACGATATTACAAAGGAGTATAAACAAGAAATGAAAACTTTTACAGTAGAATATAAAGACCTCCAATTCCTTAATCTGAACGTGTGTGCTTTCGTCGATGATGTGGTGTTTTGTACACAAAAGTCGCTTATAAAAAAGTCTGAAAGTGTGGTAAAAAGTGTTAACTAGAAGGACTATAACAGCAAGAGAAAACATGAATATATTCTGGTGCCTTCATTTGTTACTGTCACGTTTCGATACTCTCGCACTCCTTCAAAGATAGTCTATCTGAACTGCGATAAGTCAGTCCAGGCTTCGCTACCACAGCACAGCACTGACTCTATCATCACTTTATCAATTCTTGGTTTGTTTTTTTTTTGTAGTATTTTCTTCTTCTCTTAAGCCTTCTCTATTAATCATGACACCAAGGTAGTTAAATTTCTCCACTTACTTAAATATTAATTTTGTTCTAGCTTACATCTAAGCCCCATTATTCAATATTGATATAGTTCTTAATCAAGTACTACAAGTTCCAGGAACAAAACTAAAAAAATTAAACAAATACAATAATTTAAATATGTAGATGTATTTTAGAAGAACAAAATAGCAATATAAGCGGTGTAAACAAAGTTTTTCAAGCCATTTACAAAAACTTCTTAAATAAAAAAAGTGTTGATGCGCATAACATGATCACTTTATAGCTATAATTGGGTTCTTACTTTTACAAACAGAATTTCAAAAATAACAGTGATCATAAACGAACGTCAAATATACAGTCGTTGAGGTAAATCCAAAAAATAAATGAACAATAAAAATACATTAAAATACAAGCGAAACTAAATTTATTTATCTGAAACTTGGCATAATTAAAGTAAATAGTATTGAGGATCATACTATTCAATGTAGACCCCCCCCCCCCATCAGCGTCCACGATCCTCTCGAGCTAAGATCTAAACCTGCTGTAGCCAATGCAACTTTCTCCTTGTTCATTTATGTCATTACCTCCATAATGAAGGCTCTTAAGCTGTCGTTGATGTTATCAAGCCTTCCATTGATCTTCGCCTCAATCATTTCTCACGCTAAGCAATTAAGAGAATTGCAGTCGATGCTGTAGAGTGGTCAAAAGTCATATTTGCAATTTCCTTACCTTCTGAATTGGAGCGAAGTCTTGTTAAAACACATAGTGTCTCCCAGCGGCTACCTTCTCTATCCAAGACTTGATAACTGTTTCCAGCACGTTAATATTGCTATCGGTGGTCACTATGACATCCCCTTCACGGCTCGCAAGCCTCAGTACTATCACAGAAGAGGGAAACTTTATATGCTTGATGGTAAGCTCTTTAGAGGCATCTTCGTAGATCCATCGGTCATTTTGGCCCTCACCTTCCTGTTCTAGATAAAGTTCTTTTTATCCAAAAGACATTTTAATAAACTATCTCTGTCGTGCTTGATATCGTTCACCGCTGTTTGGGCTTTTAACTTACTATCTATTTTGTTGTTCTCACTTCTTGGCTACGTCGTAAACTTAAGTCTTTTTGTAGCTGAAGTACGCAATGATTTCTGTCGAAGATTTTCTGACAAAGAAATTTGAGTGTAGCAGATCTTTGGTCGTATTCTCGGTTCATTTTGTTGACTATGGTAAGTTGTTGATGATATGTAAAGAAGAATAGAAGATTGTGCATATACATAAAACAAACATTTGGCTTTGCTATGATACAACCTAAAAAATTCGTATTTATTTCAACAACCCTAAATACATACAAACAAAAACAAGTAAAACCATTTCTACTAAATATGTCTCCGTTAGATTGACTAATTAATAAAGTAATTACGATAAAAAAGCAATGAAGGTGGGAAAAAAACAGATGCAAAAGAGCCCATTTAAGATATCCACAGAAAAAAAATTTATCACTCAGGAAACGCATTCTTAAATCCCTGAAACCCTTGTTATAACCCTTTGGAGTGCAATTTTGTTCAATTTTTTATCTTCTCCAGAAAAAGAAAAACTTGAACAAGAATCACAATATGCAGTTGCCATACAAGAAATATCCAAATTGTTTTTTAATTCTTCTATTTTTAACATATCAATAACTATGTATAAAGAAGAAAGATGGGTTTTACTGTGTCTTGCTGATGGCTTCCGCTGGACATTCTTCCAGTGCAGAAGGGTGTGCGCGCCAAAGGCAAAATGGCAAACCCCGGATTTTTTATGGGCCGGCTGCAGGACACCCTTTATGTGGACCAGAGGTCTGTCCGGCGCTATAAATAATGTCCGGCAGACAGCGGGAGGGTGCGACTGCAACTGCCCGTCCGCGAGGGTTGAAACGCCTTAAAAGCATGTGTCCGTTGTAATTTTTCACCGATGCGCCGCGTTCCACTTCTGGAAGGTGAGATCTGCTGCCGCGCCGTCCACCTTGCGTCTGCAGGCGTTTTGGATTTTATAAAGCGCGTTTATATTGAGTTTGATCTTGGCAATTCAAAGAGTACACAATTTAGGGTTTTGTTTAATTGATAATAATTTTATTTGCAAACAATAATGTAAGCTTAAATAATTTACTGAAAAACTAACTGTGCATAATGAAGCAGATAAAAAAGAAGCTCGTAAACTACACACTTAACAATGTTTTCCTTTAAATAACTATCTCGAGAATTTCCTCACAAAGTTTTGTAATATTTTTCAAATTTAAGAATTTTTTTTACAAATTTTTACAAAATTTAGCTTACAATTTTAAATTCAGATATTGAATGAATGCTTGTTATAATTTATTAAAATCTTATTATTATTGTGAATATACACATAAATATAAGACATAAGTTCATAACAAATGACGTCAACAGCAAGACTATGGTATTATCCCCACAGCGCAATTTAATTTTAAGACTCTTTTGAAAATATTTTTCTTAACTGGCGATGTTAACCAACACGATGTAGTTTACAATGAAAAAATTCAAGCACGACCCACACTTTGCAACGCCCAAACGGACTAATAAATTTAAAAATCTCATTAAAAACCAAATACGATATTCAAGAAGCCACATTAGCGCTAACCAAGGTAATCCAGTAATAAAGCCTCCTCCAAATCCTATATCCACATACTGTATATTACCATATCAGACGGCCAATTGATCCACAGTAACAAAGTAGAAATCCTCGCTGATCAACTAGCTAATATATTCACACCCTTCTCCAGCCAAAGTTCAGAGAAAAACGTTAAAATTATGGACTTTCTGTAATCCCTCTACCAAATGAGTTTATCGATTAACCAGTTCAAGCTCTCAGAAGTCCAAAAAGTAATCAGTATCACTGAGAGAGCCGCCCGAAACTTTAGCTCGAGCTATCACTCAAATATAGAATGATATTTCTGCAATACTTTCCAAGCTGAAAAAGACACTTATTGAACTAATATCCTATAGATCTGTTAATTTTCTGCCAGCAGACTTTAATCTTTGAAAAGTTATTATCAAAATGACTCCAACCAATTTTAGATGAATAATGATGACTTCGCAAGCATAGATTGAGAGTTCGGCACCTACACGCGACAGTCAAACAAATTCATTGATTAACAGCGTCTACGAGCCTATATATTGGTCCACTACGATTTTAAATATATCTCAAGCTTTTAGCAAGGTCTATTCTATAAATTAAAAAAGTAACTGCCACACCAAATCCTTGAAATACCAAAATCCTACTTATTGGGTAGACACTTCTATGTGAACTACCAAGGCAAAAATACAAACCTACAATTTGTCTTATCTAGGAGTTCTGGAGTTCTGGAGAACTGCTAGCTAGCAATGAGACGTTCCAAAATAAAGTTCTATGTACCATAGCTTGTGTTTTGCGGTATGTGCTAAATTTGTACATATCCACTGTGCAAGAAGATATATAAAGCTCTGTCAAAAATATAAAAATATTGTTGGTACAACTCAACCATTTCGAAGAAACCGATAAACCAAAACGTCTAAATTTTAACCTTAAAATTGGTTTTAATATTAATTATAATAATAATTTACGTTTAATTTTTCTACCACTTTTCAACTTTTCGTTCAAACACTCATTTATAATATAAACTAGCAACAATTGTAATAAAATGGCTTACTGAAGCCCTACCCTACGTATCCAAGAGTGTTTGCCAATTTCAACTACTACTTACACTAATTTATATCACGAATCACATAAAATACTTTGTAAACCGAACAGATAAAAAAATAAAAGAGAGGTGTGGTAAACAATATAATGCAAAATAGTATAACTGTAATCTTTACAAATATTTCCAAGTTCTTTATAATATTGAAACTGACATGGATTTACAAAGATGATCACTAACACGCATCATTAATTCTCGTCAGTACTTCTGACTTTCTTGCTTTACATAAGGACAGATCATTAACATCCATTTACCTTGGGCGACTGCCCAGCAGATAACTGTTCGCTCCCATTCCGCCCAGCGATAAAGAGCTACCGAGAGATCACAATAGGCCCCTAAGTCCAAATAATCTTCGACTGTCATTGAAGGGTTGCAAACGACCGCAGCCCAAAAACGTGAAAGCGACAGCAAAAAGCCGGGCGCGCAAACGGTAGCAAAAAGGCCAAAAGCCATCCGCACAAAGGCGCCGTAAACGGTCTGGTCAGAAAGAATTATTTAACCCATTGTCGCGCTTTCTGCTGCGTGACGCATTTAAAGATCGCAGCAACCTGCACATGGCCGCTCATTATAGGACGTGGTAAGAGATTTATGCTCTTCTCCGTGGCGACTCTGGCGTCTAGAGCGCGGGCTGTAAAGGCCAAAATGTGGAGCGGGCTCCTGGAGACGCCAGAGGATGCGTTTTTGCGCAAAAGCTTTCAAGGGAACGTTGCAGCATTCATTTGCAGCGGATCTTTAAAGAGTTGTTAGCCAGAGCCGCCTGGTTGGCTAGAAAACACATATTGGTATGCGTGATTGATGGACACCAGCCGTTCGGGAAGCTGGACACCGTCCGTGCTAAGCTCTTAAACGTTAGAAGAGAGCAGAGTTTCGCTCACAGCGGGAGAGGCGATAACTTATTTGCCTACTTAAAGAAATTTTGTAGGTTAGATAAGTCGACAGGCGCCTGAAATTATGAGAATTCTCTTGGTTTAATATTCAAAGAAACATGTTCTGATACGCATTCTAAAAAAAACTTCAAAATTTCAAAGAAAATTTGTTGAAGCTCCTAAACTTACACATTAACTTAAAAATCATAAAATGGTCATTATATTGTACATACTAAAGGATAAACACAGCAAAATACAACATTGTAAGTATATCAGTTTATGAACTATCCATCTACACTGTACAGTCAGCGCAAAAATACCACTTGATATGGGCAAACTTGTCTAGACGATGTCGTTGAATTAAATGGAACGCCGCAAATTAAATTTGCACGAACACGTCGGCAATCTCAGCTTACTCGAAAAGCAAATGCTTCTAATTCTACTGTCACTCATGTGCTAAAATAATTTAGGGAACGACTTATGGTGAAAAGAACACCAAGAAGTGAAGATAAACATGGAATGGCAGCTCAGAAGAAAAAACAGAGTGTTGCAGCTTTTTAAAGACAATCCGAAGTCAAAATGTCGCAGTCTTTTGTGCAAAAACTAAAATCTCGAGCCGATCTGAAAAGTTTTAGGGATCAGACAGCCCCCGATCAAGATGCAAAACTGAATCAAACAGGACGGTTCTGTCCCCGTAAGTTGTAAGAAAATCTATTGACACGATATCAGTGCGTGGTGATGGATGATGAGACACATTGCTTTGTCAATTTCAATTACTATACTGCTAGCAGCCAGAAAGATGCTCCAGAGAATTGCAAGAGAAAACGGAAAGCAACATTTTCGAAGAATTCCTTGTTTGGAAAGCCATATGCAGTTATGGTTTGAAGAGCGTCTCTCACCTCCGACGTTTATCGAAAAGAGTATTTGCAAAAACGTATTTTTTCATTTCTGTAGCAGCACGATGTTAAAGCGTTTATTTTTGGCCAGATATCGCAACGTGCCACTACTCTAAGGCAACGAAAGACTGATTCACTGCTAATGGTGTGGATTACATACACGAAAACAAATTAATCCATCAAATAGACTAGAACTCAAGCTTATTGAGCTATATTGATCCATCGTAAAGGGAATATTAGAGAAAGCAGGTACAACAGTCCAAACCATCAAAGAGTTTTGATTCAAGTGACTCTGGGCATTACAGAAAATTCAAACGGAGTTTAATGCAAATATTGATGGCCGCAGTACGGTGCAATCTGCCTGAAGAACTGTTTTGTAGTTCAAGGCCTAGCAATGTGTTTGAAGACTATATAAATCTAATGGATATATTTTCAAACATTTCGTGTAAATTGTCTCAACTTCAGTGCTCCAATTTTGCTGTGTTCACCCTTTGTTTGAATAAATTTTTAGAGCACAATATTATTGTATCAGGAAATTACATACTACGTGTATTGTAGTCATTCTTTGGTGGAAAATCAAATAGTACTTTAAATTATACAAACAAAGATATACACTCTAGGGAGTAGTAGCAGTCTTGCTAAGTACATCAAAATAAAAATCTTTGAAAGTTGAACTTCTGCTAATCCTGTGCAAAAAAGCGTCTTATTTTCAAATAAATTCAGTGACATGTGTTGCAGCTGCACTTTAAAAATGAGAATAAATCTGCTAAAAATAGTTTATAAATAGGTTTACAAAAAAAAAATCCCAAACAGTTTATCGTATAATTTATACCCAGATGGGGATAGAGAAAAGCCTCCGGGATATAGTAGATACCGGGAAAATAAAATATCTGGGGTTGGACCAAATCTAACAACTCTAGTATTGCCTGTCTCAGAGTGAGCGGATGCACAATAACAACTAGTAGAGCAGCTAAATTTAATGCTGGCAAAAGGTATAAAATACATATTCCAAGACGTTTGACCAATGTGGTGTATTGGACCAAACATCTCCAAACTTAATATGACAATACGCAAAGGCACAGAGCTCGCGGTACCCAGAAATCTTCAAGCTCCTACCCAAGACAGCAAGGGCAGTAGTAAGTAGATAAAAGGTGCTGAGAATCTCTGGATTCGACCAAGCTGCAGGAGTAAGAAGAAAACAGAATTATATCTAGGCACATACAATATACAAACACTGATAGGAAACGACTGGTTAACATAATTAGAAGAGCTGAACGATATTAAATAGGATTTTGGAATAAGAAAAATAAGACCTAGGAGAGAACAATGTTTAAGACTTAATTCGCGACACATACTTTTATAAAAAAACAAAAAGATAAAAGCTAAGGAAGAGTAAGTTTTCTAATAAATAAGGGAACAAATGTAAATACAACTGTCCACAAAATCTATGCTTACAGGTTTATACACCTACCAAAGACCACGATGATAGAGAAGTAGAGCAACTGTACGACGAAATAAACAAGTGCATTCTGGAAAATCCAACAAAATATCTACTAATTGTATTCATTCAATGCGAATACAGGGCGAAAATAAGAAGAAAAAGAAGGCATTGGAGAACATGTAAAAAAAATAAATGAACAAGGGGTATGTTGATTCACTTTCCAGGGCAACAACAAATATATGCTATAAATAATTTATTTAAAAATAAAAATAAAAATAAATGGACATCATTAAATCCCGATGGAAGAACAAAGAGTCAGTACGACTTAATCGCTACGCCACACAAACATATACTCAAAAATGTGTCGCTACTAGATAAAATAAATACCAAAAGCAACGACAGGTTAGTAAGAAATAAAATAGCAATCGATACGAAAAATAAAAGAAAAAAATCACAGAAACTAAATATCAAGACAGAAAGAAACCACATAATAACAAACGAAAAGGAATGTGAAGTAGAATTAAGGAACAACATGATAGAAGTAACAGCAAAAGACAAATATAATCTAGAAGAATGGAAAAAAAAATAATAATAGCAATATTTTGTCTCAAGCTTCACAAAAAACAGATATATCAAGATTTTCAGTGATAAAAAGGGATTAATAGAAGAAACAAGAGGTATTACTAAAAACATAGAACAGAATCTAGAAGCTTTTAAAAAGCCCAATAAAACAATGAAAAGAGACACGAAAAAGATAAAAAAGTGCATGAGAATTGAAGGAGCAATTGAAAGAGGAACAAAAGAGTGGCAAAAAAGAAGAAAATTCTACATAGAACTCTATATAGCAAGAACGCGTACAAACAAAAAGTAACAAAGGTACATTTAGAAAATATCCTAAAATTAAAGCATATAAAATAGAGAAAGTACTAAAACAAATAAAATAAAAGAATGTATCAAGGGGAGAAACGGAAAGGTTAAAGGAATTGGAACAACTAGTACATCATCTAAAAATATTGTTCATTAAATGTCTGGAAGAAGGAAAAACCACGAGATTGGGATAACACAGTCATAACATTGTTGTTTACAGGAGGTGGCAAAACCAAATTAAAAAGATCAGTCAGTCTATTATCACAAATTATTACAATTTCTCCTTATATCTACAAGACACGTTTCTAAAGTGTGCGTGACAAACAAAGAGATTAAACGTTGATGAAGAGGGATTGAATCATTTACGATTTGTGGATGACAACTTGCTAATATCCCAAAATCTACTGGATTTACAAAAAAAGTTAACAAATATAAATAGAAAAGCAAAAGAAATCGGTTTCAATATAAACAAGGGAAAGACCAAAATAATGATAAATAACTAAGTCAAGCAAGGAATCGATATACAATTGGAGAGCAAAACTATAGAAATAGGTAACACTTAAGTTTATCTTAGACAACTTATTACTGTGTTGGATCGTATTTGGAATATAGAGAGACATCCTGCAAAATTGATCAAAGACTAAAAGCAACGTTATTCAATTAAAACTACTTCCTGTAGTAATACCACAAAAGAACCCTCAAATATGAAGAATAGAACAAAGATTAACAGAGTGTAAAATAATGGGAATGAGTTTAAAAGATAAAATAACAAATAAATGAATAAGACAAAATAGAAGATATAATTAAAAAATTTCTTTAACTAAAATGGCATGTTGTAAGAACAGAAGGTACCAGACAAACTAAGAAATAGTGCAGTGGAGACCAAAAACAGGGAAAGAAACAAAAAAAAAACACCTCCATTTAGGTAAACAGACGAGAAGAAAAAAACAACTGATTATAATAGGTTTCAGAAAGCACAAAACAGAGAGCAACGGCGAATACTTAGAGAGGTCTATATCCAACAACGAATAGATATAGGCAGATGATAATGAAGGCAAAAGGTCTTTGAAGACAGGAGTAGTAATCTGTCAAATAACAGTAAATTATCAATTTGTTTACCATAAATTTATAAAAATTTTGTAAAGCTTTGATACAATAGTAACCAACTTTAATTGTATTGCATTGCACAGTTCGGTGTTGCAAAGCTCAAAATTCCACAAATGTCGAAAAGAACTAAATGCTTTTCTCAAGAAATTTTTTAACAATTTTTTTCATTGTTTTTACAAATTTTACTTTTTTATAAACAAATCTTAATATATACGTAGTATGTACAAAAAATTTTGCTAAGGGAAATGTCTGGAGATTATGGAGAGATGCGAAAAAAATTAATATCTGCCAATAACAACCTTCAATAAACCCAGCTGCCTTAAACCAGATAATCACTCCAAAAGTTACGCAGCCGGGGCGAAATTCGCAACCGGCTTTCCACTTTCTATTTTATTAGTTTTTATTTGGGTCCTTCTGTCCGTACTGCAAGGGTCGATCTGCAATAAAGCACGACTTGCGATATTCAAAACGCCGCTTAATGCGGAAACATCCTTGCGCTTCGAGTTCGAGCAGCACCTCCATAAAGTTTAGGGTAATTTATGAGCCGGGCAAACCAGGGCAGTGCATTTAAAAATTGAAGATTGCCCAAAATTTGCGTAAGCAACCTTGGCGCGTTCGACCGTTGCACAACGAGAGCCTTGTCGAACTGTTAACGGCTGCAGCGTTCCAGTTTTAAAGGAGGCCATAACTTTCGTGATCATTGCAGAAATGACATTGAGGACAACAACCGGAATATTGAATACCTACGCAATAGAAGAATTTTGTATTTTTAGGTAGAGTTCGTAGAAATACTGCCTATTGCAGTCCTTCACGTCACGACTTTCTAAAATATTTTACTGTAGTTTTTCCTTTTATGCTTCTCTTTCACCTGAAAACCACCTCCGTGTCAAACTTTTATTCAACTTTCACAATTCCCACCCGATTTAGATCCAAAATTGGTACATATGTCTGTAAGACATACATCTAAGCGCATTCCAAAATGGAGGACATTGATAGGGGGGTAGGGAGATATGACTATAAATATTTTTGATTCTTATACTTAAATCACATTAAATTCTGATTACATGCAACACTGCATTAGACAAATGTATTAAATTGTACATCCAAATATAACAAATTTTTTTCCATAATGCTTTCCCATAAATTGCAGCTCTATTTAGCAATTACACCTCTAATGTTCGCTTTTGATCCTTGAGTCGCAGCAGATTTATTGACATAAACTCTTTCATTCAAATAAACCCAGAGCAAAAAGTCTAATGGTGTTAGATCACGAGACCACCGTGACCAATCGATGTCACTCCTCTGCGCGATAACACGACCAAGAAATTTGGTTTGAAGTAAAGCGAATATTTTACGTGCTATAGTGTTTGGCTTCATCTTGTTGAAACCACATGTCATTCAAGTCGTTTGTCTCACTGAAACGAAAGTTGTTTGGCATCTCTTGATAGCGTACACCATTTACAGTATTAGTGTTGCCAGTTTTGTCCTGAAAAAAATAATCAATACAGTGCTACAGATTATTCAGTGCCATAACAACTTTGCCATGTGTTTAAATACTAATAGTACAAATACAAACTTCCAACATTCACAAATCATAAACGGCGTGCAATTAAAATTCTAAAGTTTCATTAAATTACCATATACTAAAATCAAAATAAGTATATAATATATAATTACAAGAGGTTACTCTTCAAAGAGCTATAATATATTGTAACATCTAAACTTCTGCCTTAATCAAAATGTAAAGCACAATACAAAAATGAAATCTTCCTAGATATCTCCCATCGTGGCATCAGCTTTAATATGAAACTCCATTCTCTTATTACATGTTGCTATATGTGAAACTAATAAAAACGCTGCAAATGTCAATTTGTTTTATGACTACACTTGTCGCCGTGTTTCAGCTTCTATTCATAGAAAATTGAGTAATTTAGTTGAGAAATCTCTCTGCACCTATCGCGCACTTCAAATCTTGTACTTTCGTATTTTCATTTGTATAGATGAATGAACAAATTATTAGACGCTTAACTCTTCAATTAAAAAAGCAAATGCAGTCGTGCGCATTTAGCAAACTTTCAGTGAGTTTTTCTGCATTCTTCATAAAAAAGAAAATTGAACTGCTTAAAGAATTTGATATTTCTTTCTGTTATTTTCGCATTTGTTCTACATTATTTTACGATTTTCTACAAGTTGCATAAAATATATTGAGTTTAATTAAATTAAATTCAACCCTGTTCTTTACCTCTTATTTCACTGCTCTCCCCCCCAAAAAAATCAAACTGTCGGGCTTCGGCCTTTTGGACTGTTTCTAAATTTAAAAAATGCTGCGATCTTGGGAAACTAAAATCTATTCTTACTTGTTCTATTTATGTGTCTTTAAAAATATTTGATCTTTGTACACATTTCTACTCTATTTACTTATATTTGATTTAATTATTTACTAGTTCCACGAAGACTGAAGAGAAATTAAATAGCAAAAATCGATCGACTTTTCACTTATCAAGACCGGAAACCGGCTTGGAGACTGAATAATTGAAAAGAGAACTTGAAAATAAAAAGAAAGCATTACTAATACGGATTACAAATTTGACCAACTGGAGAATGAGAAAAGGAGATGCAAAGTTATTCCACAAGAAGTGAAAATAGATAAAAAAGTCAAGATAAATAAGCAACGCAATAAAAAACTTTACGAAATGGGAACTAAATATAAATTTGAAGTCGTAAGTCTATTATAACTAAGAAGAAAACATGTTTAATACAACTAGCAAACCAAATTGAACAGAACAAATTAATGGAAAATAAAAACAAATTAAAAAGAAAAATAGGTGGAAGACTAGTTACTCAAATTAGAACTGACAAAGAAATAAAGAACGGAAAGAGATCAAAATGGGTTATGGTTTAACCATCTTAGATGTGATAGCGGAACAGATAATGGATCAAGAAATGACCACACATTACCAAAAGATAAAAGGCATTGCGGAAATACAACGCCTAAATCTGAAATAAATAATTCAGAGAACATCAAATCATGTACTTGGAAAAGAGGGAAAAGAAGTGTAAGAACAGAAAGATACAGATAAACCTATCAAATAGCAAAATGAATAAACGAGTACAATATTAATATGTTAAGAATAAATAAACAAGATAATTTAAAATGGGACGAAATCAACTTCAATGTGGTACTACAATAATAGTCTGGATTTGAAGATGGACAGGCAATCGACAGGTTATCGATGAAGGCATTGATAGAATTAGAAAACTCATAGGGGCAAGAAGCAAAGCAAATTTAGAAACGCTATCATCATGCACTATCAAACCATCAAATACCCTCTCGATTAAAAAAAAGTTACAAGTAAAATACAAACTGACATAAAATTGTAATGAGCGACTAGTAATTACATAAAGAAGAATATTATGGGAAAGAAGAGAATTTTTAACAAAAACGGTAATAAACAATCTTATAGCAGAACGAATTGTTATTCACTATATAGAGATTCACAAAATTATATAAACAACTCCTAATGGAACAACCTAACACTAAACTAATCATGTAGAAGATAGCGAATTTTTATACAAAATGTAAAAGTCTTGAGAAGGACAGAGCGTGTATTAGATTATGCATCAGCAGGCAAAGACATTAATTAGGATAAATACTAATGATAATTTAAATATCAAAGAAAATAAACGAATTAAATAATCAGACAGATACAGCAACACACAACACAGAGAGTTTGAGAAATAAGCAAAACCGCTATAGAAACAATGGGATGCAAAAAAGAAACGATCAATCCTGGGTAACAGTAAAAACAAAAAATAGAAAGAAGTAAATTAATAAAAACAACGTCCTAACCAGGAGAAAAAAACAAGCAAAATGGCAACCACAAACAAAACGCTCAAACGACAGAATGTGATAGTGGACAGGAACAAATCACGTGCCGCCAAAAAATTAATGAGAAAAACTTAAACTTTCTTTACATAAAAAGAAAAAGAATCTTTAAAAAAATAATTCTCTAAAACATACAAACAGAAACATACGAAGAAATAGGAGAAATAAAGAACCAAGAAAAAACCTTTATCATCTCAGATAACGAAATCTTAGAAGAGAACATAAGACACACAAGTTAAAGATGCAAGAAAATAAGGTAAAATGGTCGTATTGATAATATATATAAATAAGAAATAAGAACAATTCAAATGAGTGAAGATCAAAAAGAATGTAGAAAATAAAGTCAAGCATTAAGAAAAGGACAGAAATAATTAAAAACAAAAATATTAAGATAAAAATCGGTCACTTGTGTTAATTATCATCACTATGGTCACTGAGAAATATATCTTGGGGTAGTTTTCGTTTTAGCCTTGCGTGGATGCCGCGTTGTCCCAGTGAGTAGTAAGCTGCACCACTGCAGTTGGTGAGATTGGCATGAAATTTTTTAGTAAGTTTCGCTATATGTTGTTCAATTGTGGGAATACCCAGTTCGTAGTGTAGTTGTTGATTTGCGATGAACCAGGGAGCATTGACAGCGATTCTCAGGATTTTGTTTTGGAATATTTGGATTTTGCCAAGATTCGTTTTGGATGTGTTGCCCCATATGACACACCCAAAAAGGATTAATGGTCGTAACAGTGATTTGTACAGGATAGTGGTACATTGAGTAAGTAAGGTGGACTTTCGGTTTAGCAGTGGGTAGAGTTGGATTAGTCTCGTGTGACCTTCGTTCGATTTTTTGAGGACATGGTATTTCCAGGTGAGCTTGGTGTCAAGATATATACCTAAGTATTTAATGGGTTTGTCGGTGGCGTTCCATTGAATGGAGTGTCCGTTAATAGTAATTTCTGGTGGGTTATTAAATCGTCTTAATGTGAAGATTTTTGTGGCGCATTTGTCATAATTGATGGATAGGTTCCATTTCTTGAACCACCTACTGAGGATAGTGCTGGCTTTTTGCAGTTTTTAGGCTTTCGTCTTTAGTTATTATGACTGTGTCATCTGCATATAATGCAAGGTCAGCGTTGATGGTAGGGAGGTCCTCCATGTAGATGTTGAAAAGAATTGGGCCTACCATAGTGCCCTGAGGGACCCCTGCTTGTATATTTTTGATGGCAGATAGGGATGTGCGAATTTTTACTGCGTACGTGTGATTATCAAGAAAGGAGAAAAGTACGGATTTGATGTAATTGGGTAGTTGAAGTTGTAAGATTTTATATTTTAGGCCGTTGATCCATACGCGGTCAAAAGCTTGAGCTATGTCGATAGACAAAGTTACTGTGTGTTGTTTCGATTCGTAACCTCTTTCAATTGTTTCCGTAGCGCGCTGTAATTGATGGCAGGTGGAATGACCTTCTCTAAAGCCAAATTGATAATGTGGTAGAATGTTCAGTCTAAGAACTTTGTCTTTTAGTTGAGAATGGATGACTTTTTCTAGCAGTTTCGAAATAGTAGATAATAAACTAATGGGTCTATAGCTTCTGATATCTTTCTTATCCTTTCCCGGTTTTGGGAACATAAGAATGATTGCATGTTTCCATATGTTTGGGCAGTAACCTATTCGTAGACAAGCGTTGAATGTCGTTGTCAAATACGCGAATGCTTTCTTGGTGAGTTTTTTCAATACGATATTGGGTATTTTGTCATTGCCCGACGATTTCTTGATTGATAGGGTTTTGATAATTAAAGCAAGTTCCTTGGGTGAGGTTGGTTTGAAGATTAGTTCCGGGATAGGTTGGTGTGTTTCAATAAAATTAGTCACTATGTTATTGAAAACCGGGTCCATATAGGTGTGAGTAGTGAATGTTTTCTCGAGTTGATCCGCAAAGGCTTCGCTTTTTTCTGCATCAGAACTGAGTATTTGATTGTCCATGGTGATTGGAGGTATTTCGTGAGGTTGGTGTAGTATCCGTTTGGTTGTTCTCCATAGTCCTGGATCTTGTGGTTCAAGATTGCTGATGTGTTTTTGGTAAGAGTAAATTCGGTACTCTTCAAGTTGGTTTTTGATACGGTGAGATAAATTATATGCGATGTTTTTTGTTATGGGACTTCGGGTTTTCTGCCATTCTCTTCTCAGTGAATTTTTTCTCTTGATTAGGTCAGTTATGTGTTTTGGTGGTAAGTTAATGGTTGTGTGTTTTCTATTTTCCCTCTTTTCGGTAGCCTTATGGATGCTGTCAGTAATGCTTTTTGTTATGTGTATAATTGTTTCATCTATTTGAGTTGTTGATTGGAGATTGTTAGGGTACTTGAGTTGTTTGTCAAGATACTCGTCGAAGGATCCCCAGTTGACTATCCCATTAATTAGTCTAGGCTCTGGGGTGAATTTTGCTGGTGTTATTAGAAATGAAATGATAGGTAGGTAGGTAGGTGGTCAGAGTCTAGTTCGGGAAGTACTTGTTGTAATGCTTGTTTGTTAAAGTTTTTACGAGACGTCGGGCAGGTGATCATTTCTGTAGGGGTGGTAAGTGGGTAAGTCAGGAGCTTCTATTTGGAAAGCATAGGTTGATGATAGATTGAAAAGTTTGGTATCAGCGGAGTTTGTTGTTCTACATCCCCAGATGGTATTATTGGAGTTTAGGTCACCAATGAGCATGGCAGGTTCATTTGTATTGAAGATTGCTGAATGTCTTGTTCTAACAGTGTTTTGTTGGGTTGTTTATAGACACATGTGATGTTTACTATTGTGCCGTCTTGCGCTTTAATTTTGATTCCTACTGTTTTGAGATTTACAGTGTTCATTAGATGACATTCGCGATGTATAATTTTTCGTTTGAATAATGCTGGCCACCCCTCCTGATGCAATGTTGGCATTTCTGTCTGTGCGGTAGATTTGGTATCCAGCTATGTTGAGTTTTTCTGCATGACTTAGATGTGTTTCAGAGATGCATGCTATATCAATGGAATGCCTTGACAAAAAGGATTTAAATAAATTTAGTTGAGTTTTGATGCTGTTTTCGTTCCAATTTAGGATTTTTATTTGAGAAATTGTGTTGATTTTAGGGTCCATTAAACAGAGAGGGTAAAGATTAGATAAAATGAATTGCTTAATTTGTCCGATATAGGGTTGGATTAGATTTAAGAGAGATGATAATAAAGTATTAAGTAAGGATGACGTTTCAGGTATTGAGGTGTTTGTTCTAGATTGCCATGGTGATGAGTTAGTTTGTGGTATATTACGAGGAAGATTGGGAAAATTTGCATGTTGTTTACGGGTGGATGGTGGTTTTGTGAGGTTCGTTTCGACAACATTTGTCTTGATAATTTGTTGACTCACTGAAATATTTGCAGCTTCTGAAGTGAGCTGGGTGATTTTCTCCGCAGTTGGTATATATGGAAGGCTCTTGGGGCGGTTTATCGCAATTTATATAAGTGATTGCCTTAGCATTTGACACATCGTGGTTCAAGACGGCAGTAATTTTTAGTGTGCCTAATGCGCTGGCATCTATGGCATTGTGGGGTTTTGTTACTGTGTCTTCGAGGTTAATACTCCTAAAACGTACCAAATAGAGTTATAAAATTTTGAAGACGAACAGAAGACAAATACAAATTAAGAAAAATAATGCGTGGCCAAATTTACATTAACAAGGACTAGATAAATAGAGAACTGGAAGTATAAAAAAATTGAAAGTAAAAAACAAACGAAAAACAACTACAAAAATAAAATATGCATTAAAATTGATAAAAAAGTATGAAGAAGCATATAGATGAAACAAGAGAATATGCAGCTGAAAATTAAAAGAAAAGAAATATTGATGACAGCAACAAATATAAATAATAACAAACAAATTAAAGGCATGTATAGTAGTATATTTAAAAAATTAAGAAAGAAAATAGAACATGACAAATATAAAAACATTAAAAGTAAAAGGAGTAGATTTAATAAAAAAATCAACTTTTCTTTGATTTCTGGAGTATTATTTTATATTATTTTGGCCTTGAGGTATCCCCCTATGATGATTTGAAAAAGTTTATATAATCTTTTCGTTTAGGTTGTATCGTGATGGAACTTGTACTACAACCACGGTAATCAAATACTTTTGAGCTTTGATGCATATATTGCCAGTTTGTATTGCCTATGTCTTCTATTTTTCTTTCTCAAGACGGTTTATATTGTTTTTGGTTATAATAGTTGCTCTTAGTGATACATCTGACAACCTCTAAGTTTCATATGAGTTCTATTTGTGAAGTGTGACTCAAAAGTAGGCATATATTCATATTTAAAGTTCTCAATATTACTGATAATGTTGCTGATGTTGCAAAAGTCTGTTAGCCATGTTTAATGTTTAGTTTTGAATGTCGAGTTTTCTCGTCTATTTAATCTGTCGGGTGTGCCTCTTCGCAATGAATGCATTGAAGTTTCGTATCTTTTAATTTTTCCCAATGTTTTATACAGCGTTCTTTTGCGCATTGAACACATCTTGCCTCTACACTGCAGCCATTTTGAATCTGTCCATATTCCAGACATTTTTTGCATTGTGGTAATAGTTTTGGGTTGTGTCTACTTTTATGTGTAATATTTTGTCAATATTATATATTCTTTTAACATCTTCGTCTTATGTTTCCATTTGATCAATTGTTTTACTTCTATTTTGAAACCTTTAAATTCCTATAATCGATTTCGACTTTTACGTTACACTTTGAAAGCATATTTGCCTTGTAATTTATTTTATTTGCTGTAGCCGTTTCAACCAAAGCGTTATAGTTTTGCAACTTGTTAAAACTTGTTAAATACTGCGATGTTACATACATCCATAAATTTTGAGCGCGATTCGAACTCGCCCGCGCGCTGGGTTCTCAGAGAGAGGAGCATTCGCTCGTGACCAGTCGACCACAGCGGCGGCTCTTGTCCGCATCGTACTCGATTTTTTAATTATTATAATTTGTTTTACAGCTTCTTTAATTGGTTTTATAATAAAAAAATGTTTTTTTATTTTTCTAGCTTGTCTTTCAAGTACCCAAAGCAATAAATAATGCTTAATAAATAAATAGAAAAATAATTTCTTCTACCTTTCTTTTTGTGTTTTATTATAAGAATGGGATTAATAATCTAGATTACCTACGTAAAGAATGAATAACAGCGCAAATTAAAACACTTTACAGCTTCCAAAACAAGTCTCCCTTTCTAATATAGACGTCTTCGATTCTATAAAAACTTACAAAATTTAATGCATCATTGCAGAAGAACAATAATTTTAAGTAGAATCATCGAGATAGTGAAATTTCAGCATTCCATAACCTGGGCCTGCAGCGGTCAAGCAATTACGGCAAAGGGCGCAACAGCAGTAACCCTTTCCGCCCCGGCGATTATGTCGAACGCGTTTCAGCCCTTCGCCCCATTATCCGATCTGAGTTGCGGCAAAATGGTTAACCAGGTCGCAAGGTTGGCCCGCATTGTTGCATTTTCATGGTTGTAAAGCGGCGGCAATTAGGGGAGGCAGAAGGGTTGAGCGAATTTGACGAGGGCAAAAAACATAATACCCTTTGAACATTTAGTGTGAAGACTTGCTAATGACAATGACGAAGTAGAAATAATAGTGTTAGTGTCGGCTGTCATTCTGCAGTTTTTTTGATCTTACTACCTTTCTGGTTTTTACCATTTTAATATTTGATCCGCTTTATTAATTTTTAATTTTTTTTATATATTTAACTATTGTATTTTATTTTACCTATACTTCTTGGGTAGGTATGGGGTTTTTGTTCTGTTAGATAATTTATCATCTCGGCAAAAACTGACTTAGTAAAGTAATAAAAAAATGTATGATGTCTCTTCTTAAAAGTCTAGTTAATGTTAATTTTGACCAAAATAATCTATATCTGTATACTCAATATTGCAAAATGATCAGAATAAAAACTCAAATAAAAACAAAATTTAATACCCCTAGTTTCGAGATATAGGTAATGAATTTTACCAAGGAGTAGTTCTAAAAAATTTATAATTTATGCAAAGATCATTAATATTCCAGGCCAAGCACATAAGGAATTAATTAGAATTGTAAATGTACAACAAATAGATCGTATAAGGGTATATTTTTCATGTTGTGGTAAATCGGTTTGTCAACAGAAGATCGCCAAACTATACATATAGTTAGTATAGTAACCTCCTAATACAATTACAATATTTTATAAGTAATCAATAGATAAAACTTTAAAATGTATAGAATTCTAAAAAAATCGATTATTTTTATATACAAATCAAACCAGAACTCCATATATATTTATGGCCATATTCTTTGTCTTCTTCGTCTTTTTAGAACAGATATATGCTAAGAAATATATTCGTCCAAATTAGTCTAAATCTATCAAAGTTACAAAAATTTAAAACCCTTTGATGGTCGTTTCCTCCCACACTTTTAATCGATTTTGCCTTTTAACAAACATATTTACCAAACAAGTGTAGGGTATAATGGAATTTTATAGACAAATTAACTGTAACCGTATCTTGTGTATAAGGCTAAATAAGGAAAGGATCATCGACTTATTGTATCCAACAGGTAGATTTAAGGTGAAAGCAGATGAGACCTTGATTTTGAAATCGGCCATAAAAAGTGGAGTTTAACAGTTCAATTTATTTGAAAGATAAAGCAGGATAGTTGGCTAGGAAATGGTTAATTAGAGAGAGAATATAGTTTTTTATATTGTAAGTTGATTTCAGTAACTGCAAGGTCTCAGGAATTTGGGTGTTGCTAAAAAAAAAGGAGAGCGCATCAAAGTTGACTGTGATATCATCTTTGCATGTAGGAAGAGTTTTGATTAGAAGATTCGTGCATAGGATGAAGCTTGCTATGTGAAAGGTTGAAACATTTTGCCAAGGTGCTTAGCTAGGTGGTGGTTGGGAAAACCTAATGCACTGACTATTATTAAACGATCGCAACGGATAATGGTTCTGTTAACTATTGATTACATGTAACACTATTGTCGCTTAGGGATTGCCTATTAGTACCATTCAATGTTTAGTTTTATTGTTGAATTTTGGTTTTGTCACTACTCTATTCATTATTGGTGGCTCTTAATACCATGGAGAAGGACTATTCGAAAATCTTATTTTGTAGTGTTTGTATTTTGCGGATGTGAGTCTGACAGATATCACTAGCATCATACATTACCAGTGGTCTAATATTGATTTATAGATTAGCATTGTACAGTCTATGTTAGAGAACTTTTCTGTTTATTAGTGGGTATAGTAGGGCTAATCTAACTATTATTCAATTTGTGTAATAGAGGTTAGTCATTGGTCTAAGTATACTAGATACTTAACTGCTATTTGCGTATTCCATGGAATTTCTTCATTATTTATTTGAATGTGGGTATATCTCTGAGGCGTCATTGGATAACACTTGGGTTTGACATTTGGTTGAGTTAAGGTTTATTGACATTTTCCATCAGCTTGATATGTATTTAGGCTGATTGTAGTTCGTTGATGCTTAATAGTTCTTTGCTCTGGGTAAGTGCAGTATCATCTGCGTACATAGCAATGCACTAACTATAAAACGTGAAGGATAATTTTGGAATTCTAGAGAATTTTTCTTAAAATATAAGGATTTTTTAGTATCAGAAGATGGGTTTAAATTAGTAATGAAGGTTTTAATTTTTTTCAAGGTATTTAATGAGATCGTTAGAGACAGGACTATAGTCGAAATGATTTTAGTAAATCTTGTATCTTAACCGATGTAGTCTGATCTATTTAGAATCACTTAGCATTGACCTTGCATGCCGGTAAAATTGAAACATTATTTTCGTTTTTAAGGCACCTAATTTGGAGGCTTTAATATTTTATTTTGCTAATAGAGCTGTACTTTAGTCAACATCTTACTTCGTTTCATTTACTACGTTTTTAATGGGAGTTGATTCTGTTTTGGATATGATGGGTACACGATTTGTAAAAATCTGAACAGCCGAGTCGCTTATAGTGTAGTCGAAAGGTAGTATTGGTTAGAGGTTAGCTATTCACTTGGGGTCTCAATCTGCCTACTCCCCAAGGAGAGCTATGAGTCTTTGAATAAGACTGAGCTTTCGTATGACCTGGTTGATCTTTTATAGGGCTGGAAGTAAAAGTTTGTTTGGCGGGAGATGCGTTGGGTTGGGGAAAGTTTGTAGGATTAAGGGTGTTGCGTAATTGGCGGTGCGGAGCAACTTCCACATGACAGGCAAACGCTGGCTGTCATCTCTTGTATTGAGGCACTGTGGGCGTTTTTCTATTTCAATTGCCTCACGTACTACTCTGCTGGTAAAATGGGAAATGGGGGCAATTGGGTTTTGTGGCCTGTTTCTTTGCTGTATTTGGCAAGTGCCGAACCATTATCGCCTTTCCGTACGACCAGAGAATGCTCGTATATTCGGCTAGATATTTGCCGATTTGTTTGACCTATGTAGGTCCATTGGCAGTCTCCACAAGGTATTTCATGCACTCCTTGGGATTAATTGGGGCAGTGATCCTTTGCTGAGCGAATAAGCCCAGATATTTGGTTATTGGTCATAAAGACCGTGCGGATATTTTGCCGCATTAGTATGCGGCTTATTCTATGGGTTATGCCCCTGATGTAAGGTAGAAATGCTTTTTGTTGGTCAGGAGGGTTTTGGGATTGAGGGTTAGTGTTTTTATTTATATTTTTGATTATATTAGTTAAGGATTTGTCGGAATATCCATTTTGCAGTAGGGTGGTGGTAATGGATTTGATTTCTGTTTGGCGATTTTTCGTATCGGAAAGTCTGATGGATCTGGTTATGAGGGATTTTGCAACCGAATGGATTTGGGCAGGCTGGTAATGGGATTTGGTATTTAGGTAGCGGTTAGTGTGAGTGGGTTTTCTGTAGACAGTGTAATAAAAGCTGTCATTAGAAGGATTTCTTGTTATGAGAGTATCTAGGAAGGGAAGGGAAATGTTATGTTCAGTTTCCATGGCAATATTGATATTGGTGTGGATTTGGTTGAGGTGGGAAAGGAATTCTGGAAGGGTATCGTGTCCATGAGGCCAGATAACAAAAGTGTCATCGACATATCGTATCCAGCAGGTAGGTATAAGGTGAAAGGAGGCGATGGCTTTTGTTTCAAAATCGGTCATAAAAAGGTTAGCAATTTACCCAAAATAGACGCGGTTCATCCCGTGAACTAAGTTGCTTAAACATAGTTAACTGCGGAAACCTATCCGAACACACAACACACACACACACACACACACACACACACACACACACACACACACACACACACACACACACACACACACATATATATATATATATATATATATATATAACGTTTTATCATGTATTATTCTAGGAAAGAAATTCCGAATAGTAGGATGGATATTGAAAAAGCTTAATTTATAGAAAATTCCATAAAGTTCCGATTGGTTTTATTAAGGTTTCTACGGGCAAAGTTTCTAAGCATAGATAACTCTGATTTTATAACGATACGGGAGATAGCTTTATGGTGATGTTTTAGTAGTAATCCAATATGTATCACATAGTCATCTTTGCAAGTTATTAAGAAGGCAAGGTCACCCAAAAATTTAATCTTATGTAAAGTAAACTTTAATTGTGGCTTAGTTAACATAGAGTCATACGAAAATCCGGATAGGTTTCCGCGGTCAAAAATAAATAAACAATTTGGTTCGCGGGTTGAACAGTATTTCTTTGAGATAAATCTTAATCTGTTTATTTCTCAAGGAAAGATATGAGACTTGTAGAAAAATAATATTTTGTGAGTCCAGTTTTTCTATTTATAGGGCTAGGTGAAAATGTGGAGAGAAATACAATAGACAAATATAAAGCAAACAAAAGCATTCTTACTCTCGTCAATTATTTTTCCTTTGACAAAAAAATCTTGTAATCATATCAAGGCATATTGTTATGGTCGTACCTACTAGACTTCTAAATGTGTGAAAGCACGCAAAACAGCGACTAAATTCACTTTGGGTGCAAAGCCTCATCCCACAATCTACAAAGGATTTATAATTTATCAAAAACTTTAAAAGAACATAAACCCAACCAGAAAACAATATAACACTACTCCAATATATCCACATCTCCGATATACTAATACCCTAAAACTAATGCTACCACAATAGTATCAAATAATATACTACACAGTTTTACAACTGATGAATTTAAATACCGCAAAATAATATGATCCTGTTAATGCTTAGTGGAATGTCAAAGGATTACCACAACACAAAGAAGAGATAACATTTTTGAACATAAATAGAATAATGTATGCCAAGAGCGTATTTCATTGTACCTCACCATGTAGTTTGCCATATACAGTACTCAGATCGAACGGCATTCATCATAAACAGGCAAAATTTGAGGATGAATTTCTATAAGCTAAGACAATTCCGGTGCAAAATTTAACTGGTCCATTAGTACTGTCTACAATTTATTGTCCTCCAAAGCACATATTCACTAAAGAAAAGCTAATCTCCTTTTTTGAAACACTTGAATGCCGATTTCTCGCTGTAGGTGATTTCAACGCAAAGAACACGTACTGGGAGTTCAAGCTAACAACGACAATAGAAAGACAATTGTACAAGGTTATTACTGAAAGAAATTATTTATACTTATCAACCGGTACACCTTACATAACCGATTCGAATGAAATTCCGGATCTGTTAAATTTTGTTGTCACCAATGATGTTTCAAACAATTGCACTAGTAGTGATCTATCATCTAATCACTCTTTTATTATAGTTACAACTAGTGCACCCATTAAATTCAGGAAGACTTACCCAAAAATTTATAATAAGAATAGAAGGGAGCAGGCATTTCCGGATCTAGAACTATATATAAGACTAAAAGAACCAAAATAATTAAAAAGTGCAACAGACCATTCAATAAAAAACAATCCAAGAAATGAAATGTTAGTAATAAAAGTATATAAAGTATTCTACTCTATCCGATAACCGTCGATTGCAAAAATATTTTACTTGAGATTAAAAATCTAATACCCCAAAAACGAAAAGCATGTGCTAAATCAAAAAATTCTCATAACATTCTAGATCGGACGATATGCAACCAACTAACGAGGACATTAATAGAGGTTCGTAATGAAAAATTTCATATATATCTCAACTCTCTGTCAAGGTATAACCATTTACTTTGAAAAGATACCAAAAACTTTGAAGGACTCCAAGTTCCTAATCCAGCTCTACAAAGTTAAACAGGGCAACAGACCAGGTCAGATCTAGAAAAAACAAATTTTCTTGCTCAATACCTAGTAAAGGTCTTCAATCCCTATACGAAAAAACCAGATGAAGAAATTGAAGAATATCTATCTGCGCCTTTGCATCTGTTACCACTAATAGTAGTTTTCTCATCAGCGAAAATACTAAAAGAGATATAATCTCTGATAACTACCTTATTCAACACTATACTTCGCCTAACATACTGACCTACTCAACTCAAGCTTTTACAAATTATAATGATATTAAAACCTGTAAAACCTTCTAATGAACCTACATCCTACAGGCCAATAAGTTTACTTCCAGTATTATTAAAGCTACTAGAAAAATTGATTGTTACAAAAGTTTATAAAGAAAGTTTTCTAGAAGATCTAATTTCCCAACATCAGTTTAAACAGGAATACTATATGTGCCACCATACAACTGATATAATTAATAAAATACTCAGTCAGGCTTTCGAGAAAGTTTGGCTTCAAGGACTATTACATAAAATCAAAAACTTATTTTCTCTCCCCCGGAATTCTACTTGACAGATCATAATTGTCAAGCAAAGTTAGTTAGTGTAGTGAATTTTCGGAAGTCAAACAAATTAATTCTGGTGTCCCATAACGACACTACTTTATCTGGTATGCACCGCAAACCTATCTGCAGCACAAACAACAATAGAGTCATTTATCGATGAGACTGCTGTTTCTCTTTTCATCGTAATCCAGCATTTACAAAAGCACATTAATCTCGTAAACGAATGCATGAAAAATGCACATACTTGTCAATGAAAACAAGCGGACGAAGTACCACAGTCCAAAGAAGTAAAATATCTGAGAATGCACTCGGACCAATGACTCACTTGGAGAGTATACACTGCCAAGAAGAGGAAAGAGATGGACCTTAAATTCAAAAAACTATTGGCTACTGGGTAAAAAGTTAAAAAAACAACTGTTGATACATAAAACAATTATCAAACTCATACGGACGTGCGGGAACAGTGGTGTTGCTCCAATTTTTGAAACGTTAACATACTGCAGAGATTTTAGTCTAAAAGATTGCCTGCTCTAGTAAATACTCCTTGATATGTAATCAATCAAATCTTAGATTTGAAAATACTATATGTCAGAGAGGTTATCACCAAATATATCAGCAATCACATGCAGAAACTTAAAACTCATCCAAATGCTACTATCCAATCCCCAGTGAATGATACTTATCAAAGGTTATGGCCAACAGATATAGCAACCTAGAATATTAATATTATATATATAGTCATCACATAGGCTTATAGAACATAAATGTAGATATTATTATTCAGATTGCTAATAAATGAGATAAAAAAAATTATTTACTGTAGTGTAGCCGAAAAGAACAGAAACAGTAAATTATATCCACAGGTAGAAGACTAATTAATTCAGGAAAGATAATATTTTGTTCTTCATCATATAAAGGATGTGAAATAATTATCCGGATAAAGATTTTATACCGGTCATTGCTTCAGAGATTACACAGATGAGTTGAGAGTCTCCAACTTCGCCCAGACAAAGAAGTCCATTAGATTTCAGTCAGAAGAACAAGGAGGCCATTCATTGGCAGCAATGAAGTAGGAAGTGTGGATGTGCAGTCAGTCCTACATAGTTTTGGCGCGGCGTCTGGGAGCCCCATTCTGATTCCATACCCAGTGGTGAGATCCAAAATGTTTAGGGACCCAGCCGAGGTAAATGGGTTCTAGAATGTTCTTCTTGTACACTTCTGCATTGATCTTGACGCTTTAATCGATGAACAGAAGAGGGGTTCTTTCATCAGCCGTGATGCCTTCAAAAACCATGACGTATGCAAGATGAGAGGAATGCTCAATGGTTTTTCCTTTGGCAATGGCATCCTCAGCTGATCGGGCAAGTATCCTAGTGTTTTGATTGTTCGCTACCGCCTGGATAGTCAAATTTTTTTGTCTGTCCAAACAATGCCAAACGTGCCAGCGTTCCGGATGGAATCGAATCAGCAAATCCTTGGCCAATTTCTCCTAGTAGCTTTCTGTTTGTCAGTCAGTCGTTGGCTTTTGATCGTATAGTGAGGGTAAAACTCCAGGCGCGATTCCACAACGGATCGAACAGTAAAATCGCTCATACCAAAGTCCTGGGCGAGTTGGCACATAGATCTTTAAGGGTTTCTTTTGAGTCTCTCTAGGATGGTTTTGACAACCCATATCTTTCATTTCTTCCAATCCCTGGCATACTCTCTTATTTCATTTACTATTTTTCCTCTACATTGACCTATTTTAGTAATTTGGTTCATGAATGTCAGTCTAGGTGTACCTCTTTTTTTTTTTTTTGTATATTTAGCTTCCTTGATTTTTCTTGATGGTTTATCTATCGTCATTCCGATAAGTTGCTTTGAAAAGATAATATAGAAGTTGTAAAGAAACATTATTTTTTAATTATCCGATAACTGATTGACCTGGTCTGCAATTAACCGAATTAATCGACGTCTTCCTACATTTATAAGATACAATTTTATTTTTATTTATTTATTTTGCTATACATATATGTCATTGATTGTTTATTATTACTTTAATATCTATCTGATAAGACAGAAAAATCGTTGAAGCTACCATTTTATTTCTGACGTCTGTGGTCAGCCAGTTTAAGTTCTATAAATATAACGACCGGTTTCTTGCCAAAACGCAGCTTATGGAAAGCGACACGAACGTCCCAAAAATCAAAATATTGTCACAACACAAACATGTGTAGAATTTCGGCCGCCATTGTGCCCATTCTGCTGCGGGCCTTTCATTGCACTCTAATAGCGTAAAGGCTGCCGTAATCTTTCCGGCCGCACCAAAGGCACCCACGTTCGCAATCCTTTGAATGCAACACCACGCACAAAGCCCGAATGCTTTTAGGGCAAGTCAAGCGGATAAGCGGGCGAAAGCTCAAACTGCGCTCTCGTTGTTTCTGGACTCCTTCTAATTTATCTGTCCCGAAACCTGGGACTGAGTACAGCAAGGCGCGCAACGGCCATACGCGCCTGAAGAATCTGTGTCGCCTAAACACTGATTTAGCATTCAAAGCCCTTTTGCTTCGGTGATCCCTTTATGTCAAAAATATTTCATAGGCTTGGGGTGTCAAGGCTGCAGCTGGATTGCGGATTCAAGCTCCAACACTTTCTTAAAATAGATAAGAGCGCCAAGAACTCGAACCCTTTTTAAAGGCTCCAGTCATTGTTGGGAAGCAATCGTCCTTGCTACTTCGCAAAAAACTACCTAACATAGGTTTAAGTTTATTCCACAACGATTTTTAGACAAATTTAAATGTATAGATTGCAAATATGTAAATAACTAAGTATACGACATTGAAATTGCGACCATTAGCATATTAATCACGTACAGGGTGGTCCAATAGGTACGCTACATAAAATTTTTATTTTAATTATTGTCTTTAACCCCCCCAACGACGTATCCACCGATAAAAAGTCTTGTAAAATAAAAAACAGAAGAAGTTTGTAATTAACTATGCTTCTTTTCCTAAATTTTATATACAATAGAACACATTATAGAACAAAAACCATTGTTCTGGAGTACCATGTTAACTTTTACAAGAACATAGTTACAAACTTTTTATGTTTGATTTTACAAGCCTTTTTATCGGTGGATTCGTACGTGGGCTGCACGATATCTATTGTGAATTGGCAACCCTGCGTGAACTAGGTGCGATTTGATGTTTGCGTCATCCAGTTTTTGACGGCACATGTACTCAGAACGTTTTCTCATACGGAGGCTATTGGTTTTGTTTTCTTCTTCTTTTTCCTTTTTGCCTAAACGGTGTCGGGTGCTTCTATCCATTTTCTATAATTGTTTCTGTCTCCTGCCAATCTGTTTACTTCTCCTATCGTTTTCTCTTTTCTTCCTGCCATTTTCTGGATGTTGTCTGTCCACATTCTCCTTGGTCTACCGTTTAGTCTTCTGGCTTCCGTTCTTGCTTCTAGGATTCGGTGTTCTGCCCATACCATTTTAACTGTTTATTTTGTTTTCACTAAGTTGAAAATGTCCTTTCGGCGAAAAAATGGAATTAACTCGTGAACATTTTTGTGCGATGATTTTTTACGACTTTCGACGTGGATTACCTCAACAGTAGGTCGATAAACTCACTACGACTTTTGGTGACGAAGCCCTACACAGAGCCAATGTATATTGTTAGTTCTATAAATTTTATCGTGGCCGTAGTTAGCTGGTTGGTGTCAGCAAAGATAGTCATGTGATAGTCAGGTATCCTTAGGTATTAGTATGACTAGCTTATATTCGATATTGCATGGACATTTAACCGTGAAAAAGCTATGTGCGCGTTGGTTCCCGCATAAGTAAACGATCATTCAAAAACATGCTCGTGTCGATTGGTCGAAAGAAATACCTAAGAAACACGATCTTCGTCACAGGTGACGAATCTTGAATTTAAGCGTATGAGTCCGAAGGTAAACAGCAGTCGACTGTATGGGTGTTCCAAGATGAGCTAAATCCCACAAAAGTTGTTTGCGTTCGAAGCTTTTTTTTTGTATAACTGGACACGTCACAACCGTAGTTTTAGAGGATTGCAAAACGGTCAGTTCTGAATGTTACACAATCATTTGTTTGCCAGAAGTCTTCAGAAAAATAAAAAAATCAACACGCGACGTCGATCATTCTCCACCATAGCAATGCGAGCTCGTCACACACATTGACTCAAACAACTGGCTTTTTGAACACCCAAAACTTTGAATTGATTGGTCATCCGACGTACAGTCCTAATGTGGACCATCACATTTTTTTTGTTCTTACACTTGAAGAACAAATTGCTTGGACAACGATTTTCAAAGCTGGAAAAGGAGATTAATGCGTTCAAAATTCGTATTTTGAAGATACCTGATTTGCTATGGAAAAAATGCTATAAAAATTGGTTTCAGCGTATGTGACAATGTATTGACTGCCAGAGAAAATATTTCCAAAAACGAAAAACATATGTTTTTATTAGTTTTTCGCAATACATATCGTGCAGTCCACATAGTCAAGGAGTTAGGGATAACGATTTAAAATGAAAATCTCATCTAGCGTACCCATTAAAATGATCAAAATTACGAAATTTGAAATTTTGCAATTCTGACCTTCCCAGCGAAAAAAGTACCGCGCTAGATGAGGGGGTTAACAACGACGATTTAAAATAATTTTACAGCTGGCTCTGTCTTTATTCTCTCTACCCATCTCTATATCTCCATTCTCCCTCCTCTAAATTTCTCTTCTCTATCACTTCATTTACTTCGTTCCGCCACGATTGTTTAGGTCTTCCTTTTTCTTCTTCCTATAGGATTCCAATCTGGTACTCTTCTTATATTCCCATATCATATTAGCCTTTTCTCCTCTATATGTGTGATTATGTTTTGATGTAATATAAATGATAATTATAAAATTGATTGTTTTGATTTCCAGAAACATTTTTAAGTTGTTAAATAACAATGCAGCACTGCTTACTCAGTTAGACAATTTGATGTACAGAAAGATTGTATTGATTTATCATTCAATTAGTCTTATCGATAATTCGTTTTTATTCTGTCGTCCAGGAGACATAAATCATGGTATGTTAATTTTACATTATAAAACAGAATAAATAGAGTTACTAAAAAGAAATAATTATATTTTAAGAAGATTGTTGCAGATATAATATTAAATAAGGCATGAAATGGAAGGAAAAATCCCTAAGTTTTTATTCGTATCATCACAAATATTTCCTATGATATCCTCACCTCACACGATACACTTCTAAACGGTAATCCATTTCGGTCCACATAGCAGCAGTAATGCAGCTCTGAAGTTTATTCAATATTGTTGGCATTAGTGGCACGTAAACCAAATATTTAATGCACATCCAAAGAAGAAATTGCGAATCCTAAAATCGGAAGACTTGGGGGGGCCAGTCGATCAATATCACATTTTCTCTACCAAATTCAGCGACAAGGAAATTTTTAAATTTACATAGTCATCTACTGCGCCACACCAATGAGGTGGAACCCCATCTTGTTGGAATATAAATTTGCTGAAATCCTCTGTCGGTTGCGGAAACACCCATTACTAATACATCCCGATTCGTCAAGAGATGGGAGAGAGGGTAAAATTTTCCAAACCTGCTGTTCTTATGGTTTAGGTTATGGTTTACTCCAATATATTACTTTTTATATTAATAAAATTTCTATTTCTTAAAGGATGTCTCAGGAATCCCTAATTCGATTCTGTGGAAATTCAATAAACTAACAGTTGCATCTCTTTTCCTTAATTTTCACGAAAGAAAAATCCGAAATGACACTCGAAGTAAAATACATGGCATCTTCCAAAAATGTATAGCCACGTAATACAAAAAAATTAAAATTACGATAACAAAAATGTAAATGAGTTAAAGTGGTACAAGTTTCAAAGTGATTGTAGGTGGACACAGTTCCATTTGAAATAAGCACTTTGCTATCTCACACACTTCTAATGTAGCAAAAAAACTTTTGTTTTGTTTCTGAATCGTAGCTGCAAACCCGCGTTTCATTTGCAATTATAAGTTTTTTAAAATATCTGGTTTATTATATAACTGCAACAAAACATTTCTTCTACTCCATTAACAATAGCCGCAAAATAAATTTTGGCGAAACTGTCCAAACTCCTTTAATTTTCTCGCGTTATGGTTTCGGAAAGAGCTTCAAGATTACGAGGTTTGTCTATATAAACTTTAGCTTTTAAGTAGCCCTATAAAAAGTAGTCACAAGCTGACAGGTCTGATGATCGAGCAGGCCACTCCATATCCTCTCTTAAAAAAGCCATTGTTGTTTTGATGTATGGCAAGTCGCCCCATCTTGCTGAAGCCAAACTGAGTTGAGGTTAATGTGTCGTTTTCTTAATTCTGGTAGGAAATAATCACGCCACATGGGAAGGTGGCGATCTGTGTCCACGATCTCAAAGATCTTGTTGTTAAAAAATTATTCACCTACTTTATAATGCTATGTTTTCGAACGCAACCACGACGACCAACATTAAAATGGTTTCGAAATCGTCGCTGTATGAGCACCACAGAATGATTCGTTTTAATAAAGGTGTTGTAAACAAAAACACTATGTTCTACAGACCAAAGCTCCATTGCTACTAAAATGGCATCTGCCAATGAGTAGATATCAACCATTCGGTCCACCCCAGCGCGCATGACAATGTTTTCAAAAACACCATACTTTCCTGCTGAACCCTTGTTGATTGTAGCTTGTACACGTTTACTCTTTTTAGTGGTCTACTCATTACTGGTCTGCCAAAACGTAGAATACTTATAGCAGATTCCTAACCATCTTTGAATGGTTTGTTCCATACTTTTATCATGCTGCATTTATAAATTAACGGAACAATTTATTTGAACAAATATTTCAGCTTTACCAATAAAATTTTATGCAAGTTCGCTGCTCTACTCTCTCAATTATTTCCGGTGTCAAACTCCTAACTGACCTAACAAGTAAAGTTACTCTCATTCACGCATGCGGATTAGAGTCCACTCTCGTTGGCTAGTAGGCTTTCTCAAAGAAGGCGATCGTTTGCAACACTGCTATCACCAACACTGTCCTCCGTCTCCGCCACTTCTCGAGTCCTTGGAAGGTGGTCGATGTCATCATGCTCCCCAAGGTTGGAAAATCATAGATACCGACCTATGAGTCTACTGGCGACTATAAAGAAGCTTGTGGAATAGTTTATCCACAAGAGCCCTACGAAAATTATCATAAACTTTAAAATGACTAGAAAGTCAGTTTGGAATCCTCTCCGGTCACTCCGCTACGCTCCAGTTCCTTCGGATAGTAGAACGTCCCACCTAGGGCTACACCAAGAAGCAAACTACGGGTGTGGTCTTCCTCGATATGGACAAGGTCTGGCACAACGGCTTGGTATACAAGATGGCTTCCACCGTACAGGGCCACGGTAACCCCACCATCCGCGGCCTGTACCATGGAGGCGGCCTATTCGGCCTACTAATATCCCACGCCACATGGTATCAAGAGGACTGAGATTTTAATTTGTTGTAAAAGCTAAAAAACAAATAATTTTAATTTCTAAACAAAAAAACTCAAAAAGATATAAAAAATAGTATTCTAGGGACCCAGTAAAAAAATATTCTCCGAACCAAGCGTTGTAGTCGTCACACTTTTTCCACTGTACAAAAATATATTAAGTTTTATTGAATCATTGTTATGTTCCACAAGAGTATGAGGATATTCCGTGCGCCTATCCGAACATTGTGGCAGTTTATCTTTCAGTTACATGAAATGTCGCGTCGTCACTTTCTGTTGCACCAGCGCCCTTTTGCAAACGGAATCCATGCTGTTACCTAGACATTTAAAAGATAGTTGGTAACCACACTTAAACTGGGACATTTTCCCTTTTAATATTGCGTCTGTAACACTTGTAAATTTTTTTTAAATGATATGATTCTTTCATAATCGTGTACGTTGTTGTTATTACCGATATTGATAAATCCTTCCTAATTGAATTTACTCACGTTTTTTTCAAAAATATCCTTTTATTTGTGTTTAAAAAAGAAATTTATAGTTCTGATGTTAAGCGATTTAATGCTGTAAAAAGGTATCGTTGAAGTAGCTCAATGACGTCTACATAGAAAGGACTTTATCTTGTTTAGTGTAGATAGTCTCGTTTAAAAACTGCCATCATTAAATTACTTAAGATAATTAGATTAAAAAAATGACACACAATGGCTTAGTTTAATTATTATAGGCACACAAAGATTTTCATCGCATCATTACGTACACTGGGCTAATAAAGAAAACATTTTTCTGATCAAATAATTTTATCAAAATTATCTTACTGATAAAAAATTTGAATGCTTTAAATTTCACTTTACGTATTAAGCGATACAAGAGCCTTTCTGACCTAGATAGATATTTTAGATATTTATCCCTTAGATCAGCTTTATGTCTGATAATATTGAACGATAAAGCTCATTTTTTCTTTGAATGGCTTTGTGAATCGTCAACCAATGCAACCACAAGAATGCACTATTTGGTGTGAATTGTGGGCTGCAAAAATCATTCTCCCATAATTTTTGATGAAAAAATTGAAGACACTGTTACGGTGTACGTTATTGGGAGACATTAAAAACTTATTTCAATTAAACCAAAGATTTGAATTCAAATTACATGTGGTTTCAACAAGGCGGGACCACGTTAAACACTCACTTTCTTTCAAGCTAAATTGCCGCTCGTGTTACCTCGCAGAGTGGTGACACCGATTGGCCACCGTGGTGTTGCGATCTAATCCCGTTAGACTTTTTTCTCTAGGATTATTTGAAGGAAAGAGTTTCTGTCAACAAAGCTGCTACGATTCCAGGGCTAAGAGAAAAAATTAAAGTCGCATTTATAAAAAAGTATTATGAATCACTCTTTATAAATTACTAGGCATATGAATGAAATAATATCAAAAACATTCTTTACTTTTTTATAGTGTTTTCAAATTTATTTTCTTTATTTACCACTTATAGTTTTTTACTATAAAATGATCAGTGTAACACAATTATTTTCCTTTTAGTTTTAAAGTGATAGAAGCAAAATCAATTTAAATATTTAAATTTTGTGGTTACATTACATATAAAATAAATTTTAATAAAATATTACAAAAATTATAATCTTTAAAGATTACTTCAGAATAAATAATAAAATTTTCAAATTTACCGCCTACATTTAAAAAGTTTCGCCAGCAGTGTTTTACTTCTGTTGTGTTGCCGGATTGTAAGCCACCATCTCACCATTCAAATTATAATCCACCTAAAGCATAGCTTCAAAGTACAAAATAAGTTTATGATGACAACTCTAATAAAGTTTGGGCGCTTTTACCATATAGGACGAACGATTTTGCGAAACCACAAAGGCCTAACATCGCAGTACAAGGTTGTCACGTGCTGCATCCGCGGTAAATCTTGCGAAGTGAGGTTAGACACCTTGTAATCCGCAACTATAATTTGCAGACCCTGGCATAAAATTCTTCTCCACGGACGCCGCACCGAAAGAGGAGTACCATTCGATTATAAAGGATACAGAAAAAGCGACAGGTAAATACTGATGCGATAAGACGGGCTTAAGGTGGCTTCTAATCATTTTGAAATAGGGGATGGAACAAAGCACGAATTCCAAGCCGAAACGCGCATGCTGCTGGATATCGTCGCCAGCTCGCTGTACTCTGAAAAAGAAGTCTTCATTCGTGAACTCATCTCGAACGCTAGCGATGCGTTGGAAAAGTTTAGGTACATAATTTTATCTGGCGCTGAACAGGCAGACAAGATTCAAGGCGCCGATCGGGGCTTGGAAATTCACATTGCAACCGACAAACTGAACAGAACAATTACGATTCAGGTAAATAACGTTTCAGTACTGTCGTGGGAACTTTCTGAATGATGCCTTTCATAGGATACAGGAATTGGAATGACTAAAGATGAACTGATTTCTAATTTGGGATCATTGCTAGATCTGGATCTAAAGTAAGTTAATTGGTTGAATAGTGTATAGAGTAGGGTTGCATTGATCTTATTTTAGGCCTTCTTGGAGCAGTTGAAGTCAAAAAATGTGCAGGCCGATAACACGAGTAATATTATCGGCCAATTTGGCGTTGGATTTTACAGTGCGTTCATGGTTGCGGAAAAGGTCGAGGTCTATTCCAGAGCAGCAACTGATGAGCAAGGATATAAATGGAGCTCAGATGGGTAATGTTGTCTTCTTGCAAATGTGTTATACTGTATTACCAATAGATTTTTTTTGTATACTTAAACTGATTGATATGACATCACTATTGAATTTTGGTAATAAATTAAGTTTACATTTCCAAAATGTTTGGACACGCACAGGAAATATAATCTGCATTAAAGTTATGATATTAACTTTGACTTGATAAGTGTTTGTTGGATTTCTTGTATTGAATGTACCAGTAATGTCTGTAAATTTTTATTTTTTGAGTTGATCATATACAATTCTACTTTACTGTCTTACACTCACAAGCCAGCAGTAACTATTAAATACAGCATTTTTTTATTTCAGAGTAACACATAAGATTCTAATCCAGAATTTTTAAAAATTTGCCATAAAAATAACCATTGAAAAATTTTATTTCCAATAATGCATATGACCAATATTTATATTTATGGAATTTCTTGTTCACAGCTTTTGCTTCATGAAATGTCCAGTTTTGTACACTCACCTTGCTAACCACCATCAAACATTCCCAATCAAATTGAGATTTAACGACAAAGTCGGTCAGGCAGCAGTGCAGTCTAGCTCCTAACTTACATTAGTATTAATCTCCCCAAATATTGTTGGTATCAGTTTGAGCTTTAAGCAAGCCATTTCAATTTCTTCACAAATTTCTTAACAAATGAGATGGATATGGACACAATTTTGGTAATGCGAGAATGAGCTCTTAAGTATTACTACAATTTGAACAGCATGGAATTATTTAATATTGAGTTAAGTTTCTACATTCAGAGTTTTCTTGATGTGAACCAGGAACTGAACTATGAGAGACTACAAATTGATATATTTTATCTATAAGCTTTATTAATACTAGGGCACAAAAAGAAATATAATAAGAATTGTTTACTTGGCATTTCATATACTTGTATTTGTCTATTAGATTATAGCTACATAAAACATCACTATTGTCAGTTTATACCATTCTAAGAAATGTTTCACATAGATTGCATTGATAGTTGGTTCATACAAAGGTTGGGGCATAAATAATGGCAACTATTTTTTTTCAAGAGTAAGGGATGGTATCACATGCAGTCGTATGTCTCAAGGAAGTATGTGCCTACAACAGAAGATTGCTCTGTGACAAATCATTATCAGGTAACTGCCATGTGAGAATATAAGTGCAGGTGGAAAATTTGAAATATACAAATGAAAGGACATGGAATGCTCCTCATGTTTATTAAGGTAGCTTGTCTCATTACAGATTTTGTTATAGAATTGTTCTATACATTGCCAGTTGGTTGCTTTGTGTCCTCACTGAAACTCTGTTACCCACCTCGCTACTGTTTGATATGCTACAGCATTATTTCCGATTTTCTGTAGTATTCTCTGGTATCTCTGCTAAGGAAAACAGTTATTTCTATTCGGGTTACATCCATCCTGCCCTCTGTGCAATTACAAAACATCACAGAGCCATCTTGTGTTATGGACACATGAATTCATGGCTTCCTTGAGGCATACAACGTAATAACTGCCATGACCTGTACGCCAACCCTCGCATATGACTGCCCAACCTTTAAAATATGGAATTTGAAGCTCATAATAAATTATGATGCAGTGTTTTACACAAATGTTTGGTACTGACTTCAAATGACTACCTTCCCCACCATTTTTACTGGTTTGTAGTCTTATCGGTTGCCCAGTACAATTAGGACAGTTACAGCCCATAAAGATCTACTTTATGATCATACTATGATGGAATAATATAGGCATATTGTCAGAAATTGTGCAAATAAATTTTCGACAATTGTAGCCGTCGTAAATTACTTCACTATATCTAAAGTCATTTAGTTTTTACTGGCAACCCATCTCAACTCTGCACAGGGGTAAATTTAAAATTTTTGACAATATGTTTTGAAACTAAGGTTAAAATTTCTTTGTAAATGAGTCATTTCTAGCTCACGTTAATACTAAAAAATTTTGTTTTGGAGTGATACAGGTCATTTGAAGTAGTACATAAGAATTTATTTCACTTTAATTAACTAGCTACATTAAAAATCCAATTGTCTACTTTATTTAGCATCAGGTTAAACAAACACGTGATAATGGTGTCTAAATTTGAGTATTTGCAGCTAGTTTCTGTCTCTCTCTTCCTATCTTTGTAGTTTAGAGCTAATCTCCCTCACATAGGTCTGTTAAAAAGCATACGCTTTTATTAAAACATCTAAACGTTACATGCAAGTTACATATCATACAGGAGAGCCTTTAGTTGCATTAAACACTTGAAGCATATACATAATTTATTTTGATAAGGATTAAGTGATTCATAAAAGAAGCACTAGAGTGGATTTTTTAAGATAGATATATGCTGTGAAGGCTTACGTGGGTGGTGTTTTGACGCATCATGTTCGTTCCCAGGCTGTTAGGCTGTGGTCCAAGTTTGGAAACTCTTGAGGTTTAGTACACAACTGTGGCAGACATATTTAGCAGAATCTAAAATTAATTTACTTGCTTTGTCACTGTACGACGATCTGTTTTTTGCTTCTTAAGGGCAGTAAACCAAGATTTAGGTAAATAAAATCCGTCGGCTCCGTTAAAATTATTTTTATATTTGTAAATCTCCACCACCTCTCTGTATAATCTCTGGTAATAATTTCTACAGTTGGATAAAACTTGTGTTTGCCTGAATTCTATCTCGTGGTCAGGATTTTCCAACGCATGTTCAGCAACAACTGATTTCTCAGGTTGATTGATGTTCTTTTGTTCTGATAGTAAATGTACAGCATATAGTGCCATTGTAGACTTGCTCACACGAACATGATATGCAGTATACCCTCAGTGTATCTTGAGGGTTTCTTATGTCCTTGGCTGGTTGACCCAAATCCTGTTACTTGGTGGTAGTAGTTTCAAGGTTTCGACCTTGAGTTTGTTTAGAATTTTTTCTTGCTGGCTTGTAACTCTGTTAATATAAGATGAAAAAGCTTTGCCTACTACAACAGCTTTTGGTTGTATTTTGTGTGACATTTGCCCTTTTTATCTTTATCCTCAAGTAGCCATGTAATTGCTTATTCCAGATGTTCCCTATCTAAAAACTAAAGTTGTGATATTTGTTCTGCCTAATCTGCCCATATTTTCACAATCATTCTTTTTTGGTTTGTATGCTGACTTGGGTGCTTGTGAAGATATCTGTCTATATACAGTGTGTTGCAATTGTCAATTCTCCTGTCAACACCTGTACGTCTAGGAGAGCAATCCTGTTATTCAATTCTAGTTCCATGCTATATTAAATTAAGGTATTTAAGAAAGTGTAGTAGTATCTCCATATCTCAAACGTATCATCAACATATCTCAGGCATATTGTGAGTTTTAATGGTGACGTATTGATGTCAATCTCTCAATGTAGTAGTTGGCGATTGCAGGGCTGAATTGGCTTCCAATGGCTACTCCAGCTTTTTGTCTTCAAATTACCTGGATGTAAGACACTGTTGAAATTTTTCTTCTGAAGATATTGGCCACAGTTGTGAACAAAATGTCAAAGGCTTCCAAAAACCATTCATGGCCTAACAGCTTGTAAATGAACAATACAATGCATAAATATATGCTGGCATGGACGTTTCCATGTATTATTTTGATATATTTTTGATGATTTAGACAATGTAAGCTAAGAAACCACTTGAACAATGGTTCTTTAATTGGTTTAACTAAAATCACCACTGTCCTAGATAAATGTTTTCTACAATTGAACTATCTTTCAGAAGTAGTCTATAGAATAGTGCTTTGATATTAGCCTAAATAAGTAAACAAATGGCTACTTAGAACTTTACCTTATATTATATGGAAATTAAAGAAATATGAGCAGCTGATAGAATATTCTTTCTGCACAAACATGTTCACATGCTATCTTGAAACTTGTCAAAAAATCCGTTATCAATTTGATAGAATTTAACTTGTCAGTGTTTTATCTCAAATTTTAAGGTACTGAGCATCAGCTCGTTTAACTCCCAATAATTGATCCTTCAAATAACTTTTGATCAATCATTTTTTATTGTCAGTATAATGTTGAATATCTCTTCGTAAAAAATATTTATAAATTAGTTGTCTGCTTCTTATCGCATTTAATGGAATTGGATCTCTCTAATTATATTTGATTTATGGGGGGTTTGGTAAAGGTAATTATACTACATAAAAGTACCTTTTACAGTATTTTACTTATTAAAGATGGCAGTGGGAAGTTGTTCATTATTTCAGTAAAGCAGTCCTCTTACCCAGAAAGGAAGGAAATGCTTTGGATGGCGTCTTATGTTTAGATGAACTACAAATTTATGGAGACAAAACCATAATGGATAAATGAGGGGACCTGGAAATGTAGCATACAAAACCACGGTCTCGCACACAGTGTAGGCTTTTTGGGTAATCGTGGTAGGTTTCAGTTGGTCAACTCTGAATGGAGAAAATTGTTCGCCATCTTAACTACAAGGATGAGATCATGAAAGTTCTCAGAAACCCACGAGTGTATTTATTCATAGCTGGTGTTTTTGCTATGATATTTAATAGCACATCAATGTAGAACAAAGGGTATAATTCTATTATTAATCTTTTTACTCTGTTGGAACAATACTCAATTTATTTATCATGCGACATCTGCACAATATACAAATTCATTTAGTTTTGCTTCCGATCTTTATTGACGTTTATGGTTCTCTTAAGAATTTTTTTCAGTTATGTATAGAAATAGATGTTTAATATTGTTTTGTTTTTTTTTTTATTAGTACTGGAGTATATGAAATTCAACCAGCAGAGGGTGTCCAACCGGGCACAAAAATTGTAATCCACCTTAAAAATGATTGTCGCGAGTTTGCCGATGAGGACACCGTCCGCAACATAATCCAAAAGTACAGCAACTTTGTGGGCAACCCCATCTATTTGAATGGTAAGAAAGCCAATACTGTGCAGCCGCTGTGGCTCACCGATCCGAAAACCATCACAACACAAGAGCATGGCGAGTTCTACCGATACATCAGCAACAGCTATGATCTGCCTAGGTATATCTTGCATTACAACACAGATGTGCCATTATCCATCCATGCATTACTCTATTTCCCAGAAGGAAAGCCTGGTCAGTTTGCAATCGTAGCTTTAATGTGTATTTTTAACATAGCAACCATTCACTAGGCTTGTTTGAAATGTCAAGAGAGAGCGAGTCAGGAGTTGCGCTCTATACAAGAAAAGTCCTAATTAAAAATCGAACCGACAACATTCTGCCCAAGTGGTTGCGATTCATAAAGGGCGTTGTAGATTCTGACGATATTCCGTTGAATTTAAGCAGAGAGTTGTTGCAGAACAGTGCTCTAATCAGGTATGTAAACAGCATCTTATGTACTTTTTATATACATATTTTTATGTATGCAGCAAACTGAGAAATGTACTAACAGGCCGGGTCATAAAGTTTCTCCAAGATCAAATGAATAAAAAGCCTGACGAATATGAAAAATTCTACACCGACTATGGCATTTTCTTGAAAGAGGGAATCATAACAAATCATGATCAGCTGCAAAAAGTAAGTTATAATTTGCATCAAATTATGATTGTACAACTATTCATGATTTTACAGGAGGATATTTCAAAGTTGCTGCTCTTTGAGTCGTCCCACAAAGATGCAGGAGTCAAAGTGGGGTTGTCGGATTATATTTCACGTATAAAAGATGACAAAAAGACCATATTCTATCTGGCTGCCCCTAGGTGTGTTTAATGTAGTCACAAGTTGCGCACTGCAGTTAACAAATTTTAATTACAGTCGAGTCCTTGCAGAAGCATCTCCTTATTATGAATCTCTGAAGCAAAGGCAGCAAGAAGTTCTATTCTGCTACGAACCTTATGATGAGCTGGTTCTCATGCAGTTGCAGCAGTTTAATGGTTATAAACTCATGTCGGTAGAAAAGGATATGAGAGATGATAAAGCTGCCAGCGATTTAACCAATTTGGGTACAACACAGTCTTTCAGTTGTCTCAATTTCTAATTTTAATGTTTCAGGCGAGGACAGCTTAAAACGCAGTGAAATCAATCATCTGACAAAGTGGTTGCTGGATACATTGAAAGGTAAAGCTTCCACAGTTCATGCGACGACTCGACTCGAGAGCCATCCCTGCGTCGTCACAGTAGAGGAAATGGCTGCTGCGAGGCATTTCATAAAATCTCAAAGCCATCAGATATCTGAAGACAGAAGGTATGCACTCCTACAGCCGCAGCTGGAGATAAATCCTAGGTAATTGATTGTAGTGGGTGGGTTTATTTATTAATGAGAGTTTTTTAGGCACCCAATTATCAAAAAGCTACACACATTGATGAGTACTGATAAAGAATTAGCCGAATTGTTGGCGAAGCAAGTATGTATTGTAACGTAATTGAAAGCCGATCTAATTTTTTTATTTTGTAGCTTTTTGCGAACGCAATGGTCGGGGCAGGTCTCGTTGACGACCCGAGGACGTTATTGACATCTATGAATGATTTGTTGACTCGAGCATTGGAAAAACATTAAATTGTGATTAAAACTCCAGTTCCCATTTTTTACGTTAAGGTTCTTGTAATAACTACGACTATGACTGAATAAATTTTTATTATAGTGCCAGATTTTCCTTTGAGAGTAAATTTGCACAAGCCTCGGCCCCTATTTGCACTACTAGTTTATGGCCGGGTGTAAATGAGAAAAGGAGCTGTTGCAGTGCTAAATTTTAGCATGTGACGTAAGGTGCACAAGCTACTTAACTGTAATTTACAGCCTTGTTTGTTCTATCAACAAGCACGTGTTCAAATTTTTGTGATGCAATGAATTTGCTATGCAGCAGTAAGTGATGATGGAGTTGTGCAGGATTTTAGAGATAATAAATTGAAAACTGCGATGTTGCCTGATTGGTTTTCTAATAGTAAGGGTGAGGCTGAAGTGGGTGGGAAGATATTGGTTGAATTATGATCCTGTTGATTTAGCACAATTGGATTGCGTGCTTACAGACTGATAAGCTGATAAGCTGGTCATTGTGCTTATCTCTTTATAATGAATTGTTTGCGATAAGTAAAATGCGTTAGTGAAAATTTACTCTTAAACTAACGGAAATTTTATAATTAATGGCATTTAAAGTCAAATAATGGAACACCATATGGGAAAGAATTGTAATCGTAACTGCAAAGACTCGGTGTAGTTATTAATAGTTTACCGAAGCTCAAACCCTATTATGCTATTGGTTTTCTAACCAATGTATTCTTCATTTAATTTTCCACAGAATTCTGTATCTTTATTATTGGTTTTCATAATTTTTTTTTAATTATGTTATTCTATTTATTAATATGACTGGATCACAGAGTCGATTTTTAATTATTCATTTCATCATATACTTTTAAACTTGGAAAAAGACTGTAGCGAAATGAAATTATAAGAAAATTTAAAAAAATGGTTTAATAAATAAATAATTTAGACAATTTAATTCTCAAAGATGGCCTAGAACTATTATTTGTCAGAATGTAGCTTGCAAAATATACCATAGTAACAATGAAATTGTATGAATAAAATAAATCGAATGTCGATATATAAAAATATTGTTAAAAGAACATTTATTCATTATAATGAATAATTTTATAATGGATGACACTGGAAAAAACAAATTTCCCGCTAAATCCGCATTAGTTAAAGGAAGTAACGCATAGGATCGCTGATCATGTGATTCAAGTTATTCTTAAAATTAAAACATGTGATTCAATCTACAGCTATAATAATTAAGATGAGGTTTATTAATTAGAATTTAAATTTTGACACCATAGAAGTCCCGTAAATTCACAGATTTGGTAATTAATGGAATCGTCTGGACAAGGATGGGAGTCATAGAAGTGACGACACCAGAAGGCGCGCTGCTATTGGTGCATTTGAAGCTGGCGCGCAGGCGGCGGCTAATGGGGGCGCAGCTCGCCGCGCTCCACCTCGGGGCTCTATCGTCATATGACCAATTCGGCTGGCTGCTGTGTAGGCCATATTTGTCAGTGGGTTCGCCAGCACAGTGGAGTGTTGTGTGCTTTGTAGCTCGTTGGGACCTGTAAATACTCCACACACTGAGAAGCAATGGCGATAGACGAAGAACATCCCGTGTACGGCCCCTTCTTCGGCGTCATGGGTGCCGCGGCGGCGATTATTTTCAGCGGTAAGTGCACTTGGGCCGAAACTTGGGTTATCGATTGGTCAGATGACTCGGCCCGATTTCGTCGAAGCCGCGGCCCGGGCCGTGTGCGCCGATTGGGGCTCCGCGGCCGGGCTGGGGCGCCCCTGGCTGCGCGAGAGCTCGGCCTCCATGGGCGTAGCGCCGGACCCGTGCCAACTTGCACATATTTCGGCGCCTCCGCGGCCGCTCGGGGCCCCACCAGGGGGATTCCAGCAAGCGGCCCGAAATTCCGAGGGGTTCCTGCCGTGACCCACTTAGGTGCTGGGTCACATGCTTGCCAGACCCGCCCGACCGCCCTGGTCTGTCGGCGCCTTTTGTCGCCGCCATCGATCAAGGAAGCGCCGCTGGGGCCGATCGCTGCCAAAATCGCGCAATTGGGCCGCCGCGGCTGCGGTTCCTAAAAAATTCATCGCTCAAGCAAGAACGGGTAGGCGAGCTCGCGCGGAGCACCGCGTGCAGGTCGCGAATTCGCCGAAGTTGCTTTGTTGAAAATCCGGATGATTACGCGCGCTCAGGGCCGGCACACGTAATCGGAATTAATTTTAATGATCGAGATGCAACCGTGCACATGATGTTCGATGTTGCGAAAACGCCAGATCCGCGATGTACAGGAATGGGCAAAATTCGAAGGGCTGTGGGTCCGAGCGAACAGGTGGGTGTAACCCGAAAACATGTGACTGTCAAGGTCGTTTTGCTCGTCTATGGTGCCCATGCTGCGGGCTTGGGTTTGAGGTTAACTGTAAATTAGCGCGTCGAGTTTTCCGCCTTTGCTGTCATCGAACCGAGTCGTATGCGCCCAATATTAGATTTTTGACCCGATAACTTTTTCGGTTAGTCACTGTTCAGGTGATTATGCTTAATCACCATTGTCACTCCCGTAACCAGGGTCATGCAGAGAAAACCGCTATGAAAGTTTGTATTACATAACTAATGATTGTCTGTCATGTGACTAAACTCATGATGCTCCACCCTTCAAAAGTTGAACCTTTTTTTATGTTGATGGAATTGGGAATTTCCACTGCACTTGAGGACGCAAGGTTATTCCTCAGTCATGAGAACTTGAAGGCTAAAAAATGTTATTCTGGCTAAAATACTTTGAATATTGTGGTTATCCCCAAGTCGACGGAATTTTTTTTCCTTCGAATTCAAGATTTTTCTGTTTTATTGTTGATTTACTTTGTGGTTTAAAAAGTAATGAGACATTCTTTTGATGGTTATGCAAACATTAAGTGTAGTAGATACAAGGGTTGGTAGATATAATGGTGACCGTTAACGTCTTAGTCTGTGAATTCAAATGAGATTTCTAATACCATTGTGATAGGATGGTATTCTGTTTATCACTCTAGGTATTGTCAGTTTTTTGTTTTGGGCAACCCAAATTGAAATATTTGTATGATTCTAATAGGTAGGTTTTACAATAATGATAATCATCAATATTCTAAGAATTTTCGTTGGTTTCTAATGGTCTTATGACGACGTGGAATACGAGAGTAGTTTGTCGATTAATTTGGTTCACAACTATACGTATAGTCATAAATTTCTTCTCATATAAATATGTTCCATGGTTATGTCATTTCGACACGAACGTTTTGGAATATTGGAATTTATGGTACAATACAATTCTCTTTTTAGAAGCAGAAACGGGAAGAACACGAAAATATTTTCATAGGGGGTTCATCACACGCTTCCAATGAATCGTTCTGTTTTAGGTAAACGAATGGCACACCACCCCCATGATATGGTCTTCGCCAACAGATGAATGAAAATGCGCATTTCAGTAGGACTATGAGTATCTCAATTGAGCGAATTCACTTTATTTTGTATAATAAAAGTTCCAAATAGGTAGAACTGTATGGGATGAGAACCAACTGTAAAAAAGCGTACCATCTGCTGGAAGAATGTCGAATTTTTACAATTTTTAGTACGTAAAAAAATTCTATTTATGTACTTCAAGAAGAGGAAAATCATGACTGGTGAAAACTATAGAGCGTTTTAGAGAAATGTCCTGTAATAGTAAAAGAAAGAAGAAGAAAATTGACTAAACTAAGGTTTGAAATTTTTCCGCACCCATCTAGTTTCCTCGCGTTACCATCAGTTCCGAAACTCAGAACTTTTCTGGTTGAATAACAATTTGGATCGAACGTAAAGATGATACAAAGCGTAAATGAATATTTTGAGGGGCTCGGAAGGAAGCTACTTATGAACCTGAAAAAACTTTGTCTTCGTACATCTCTTCTATTTGTTTGCCTAGACTCTATGACAATTCAATAAATAAATAATTTTAGAGCATCAAGCGATTCGTTTGCTTTTAAAGTCAGTGTTGCTACACCGTATCGCAATAGGCAATCTGAAGATAAATATCAAAGCGCTCATTTCAGATTAGATTAAACTGTAAAACTTCTAAGGCTACAATACGCAGCCGTGTTAAAAATCAGGAAGTGTAAATGCGAATCAAGAACGTTATAAAAAATCTGCTATTTCATTGTAGGCATGACTAAGTTAATAACATTTTATTTAATCGCGAAGGAAATATACACCAAGCAGATATGTTCCATTCCCTCAAATGAATAGATGCCATAGTTGACACTCGTTCTGCATCATCAATAGTAAAGCCGATATTCACTAGCAAAAACTGTTTATCTTATCATTGCTGGTATTAGATTTCTCTTTGAAATCAAATTACTGAAATAATCAACCTATCGCCGATCATAAAATTACAAGCAGTGATTTGATAGAGGCGATAAGTGTGACGGTGATACTTATAAAAGCCCGTAAATCTCGTTCCTTAACCATAAAACATCAAATGACAGCGCGAATTAGCGTATCAGCAGCAAAGTAAGATGCGAAAGAATGCAAGTTACGAAAGCTGCTCAAAAAGTATTCTTAGACACATTGGCAAGGGTTCCCGAAGGGAATAATACACTTCTAGGTCGTGGTGGACAATATATGCGAAATGCGCTCTCATCGATTTTTTAATTTAATGTGCGAATTTGACCAAGAGCTCAGAATATTTGGCAAACGCGTTGAATGCTTAAAGCCTTCAGCTAGAAATGCCCGAAATGTAATATTTCTCTGACCCATATCTGGGTTGTCATTCCACTTTTTATGTACACTTGGTTGCCTAATAACCAACAGGAAAAATAGTCGTTGGATAAAATAAGTTTGCGCGTTGAATTAAATTACAAATAAAAGCAGATAATTGAAAAGTGTTTTAAATCTGTATTTTTGTATGATCTCCCCCGTTAGGATGTTCTAAGAAAAATCACCAATTCTTCGTGAACGTATTGAATGCTTTATTATTCGAAGCATGCGTAAAGCTTCTTGTCAATAAAACGCTTCGGCAGTCGCATTTTTCTATGGAGACAGCTCAGAAGGGTCCTGTTTACCTGTTTTAATGAGTGTCTAGAAATATACTTGCCTGCTCCAGAGGTCTATCTCAATTTATATAGCGTTCGTACACGTTAAATAAATGCATTCTTTTCTATGTTTTATTTTTTTCTTACTGAACTGTGGGGTTTGCTACATTATTTCTCATTTCAGTTAATAAAGTTAGAGTAAAAATATAATAACGTAATAAAACGATATAATAGTTATTTAGTAATCATTATGACATTTTCTCGTTTTAAAACTCAAAGTACAATTAGAAATGACCAAATTTGTTAATTATTTCGGCTACTTGAGCTTAGATTAGAACTCTAGTCGGCTATAATTAGGATTGTAGCATTGGGTTCTTTATGATGACTTTATATTTAACATTTAGACAATTGGTTGTCCAGATGGTTGTCTCATAATCGCTCGTTTTTTCCTATTGTCGGTATTTTTTCTTGTGCAGTTAATCATCCAATTTTGAAGATATTCGTGGAATATAGAATATACATAGTACACCCATAAATATTGTTACACACTGATTAGAACGAAAAATAAAACGATGCACTGTTTTTGCACAATATTTACAGAATTTATTACGTGGTAATTGGTAATGGATTTATTCAAAATTACCAACCTATGTCTACGCAAACTTTAAAACGTCCGGGCTACTCGACTATGGCATACGCAGTACATCCGTTGCATAAGTATTGACTGCAGCCGTCAGGGCTGCTTCAAAGAATCACAGTGTCTTCTTGACCAAACTGTGCCTTCTAAAACTGCCCATAATTTGTAATCTAATAGATTGAGATCTGGGCTACAATAAGGTCAATCCCTCTATTGTTAGAAAATAAGGCATATTGTGCTCAGCCAAGTTTTAGTTGACTGTTCTCTGTGGGCGGGTGCGGAGTTTTGCTGAAAGATCCAAGACTCGCCTCGAAAAAGCGTGTGATTCACTACACGTTCCAAAACATTCTGTTGATACACAGCGGCCGAAGTTTTGACTGATTTTCACAAAAATAAATATCTGCTTCTCTAGCGTAACAGACTCATATATATCATATATCAGACCATTATAGCTGCTGGACGGTGGCCCTCTGAATATTTGACATTACCCTCAGATGCTTCTTTGGACGACCTAGCGTATACCCTCTCATTTTGTTTGTTGAAAGATTTCTTTACTAAAAAATTTTTATCTGTAATTTTTTGGGGTCTCAGCAAATGTTCCGAACGCCTTTTGTAAGCAGTTAGTCCTGGGTCTTGCATAATAATGCGAGACATCGAATTTTTGACATATTCCGCTTACAAAGAGGATTTTGTTTAATTGAGGCATTTACAGTTATGACATCTCCAATCCCATTAAACATTTTTATAGTCCGGTGCGGGATCTTAAAGATCACACTTTTTTCAGTTTCGCACGTAACGCAATACGGTTTTCTATATCACACTACTTCATTGGTAAATAGTCAAATTTGGCAAGAAACACAATGTAACTTACAATTTTAGGACTTGATAATTGCAAAATGAGGAGACCAAAAAGATAAATTTTAGAAAACTATAGTTTAATACCCCTGCGTACCTTCGTTACGAATAATTGTAACAAAAATGGTTCATCACCACACATCATCTTGAATATGTCATATTCATCAGCATTGGCATCCAAAAATGAAGTAGGATTAATAAATACAATTGATTGTTTATTGGAGGGGGGGAGCAGCAAGATTGTTTGAAGACCATTTCTTCATGAACTGTTGTAGTGAACAGAATGGTAACTCATAGTGGATGTTCTGGAAGTGCAGTAACAATACGAAAATGGCTTTTGAAATTTCTCATGTGGAGGAGAGTTATTGGACAGTACAGTCGCACGTAAGTTTAGGTCGTTAAAGAGTCGCAAGTCCAAGACTGGTCTCGACTACAAAACAAACTTGGATGTCTGGCGCAGCCGTTTTCTAAGTTTACAGTTACTGAATTCAGCAATAGATATTAAGTCCACATGGGAGACCAGAATTCGTATTTATGGAAGACGTCTCCATACACTGAACCTCTTGAATAGGTAAGATACTCTAGGTAGAGTGATTAATGGGATCTCTGAACATTAATTGTTCATTAAACATTCATAAGATGCTTTAGATAAGCGAATTGCAGCTTTCAAACACATCAAGGGTACAATTCTAGAGCTACGCATTGATTTTTATGGTAAACGTAACTTGCTGTCGGAATAGCTAAATGAATTGACAACCAACATGTTTGAGTATAACATTGCTTCCTGTTGTGCTGCACCAATTGTCCTGATTATCTAGAAGATGATGGGAAGAGGGTATTAATTGAGTAGCAATTAAAAATACTGTAGTGTGTAGATATTTTTTCCAATTGTTGATAAGATCATGAGATATAAGTTTCAAGTATCCTTCAACAAGCGATATATGGCTTTACTCAACAATCGATGAACAAAAGATGAAACATCTGCTTGGGCTTATCTCAAACTGAACTACTAATTTCTGTGAACATTGGAAGTCTGCATTGGTACACTTGGCATCTAAACACGTGACAAAGACCACCGGAAACACCGTACATTAGTAAATTGGGTTTTAGGAAACACATTAGTTGATGCTTATTTTTCTTTAAGTGGCTTTGTGAATCGTCAAAATTATCGCATCCACAAAAGGCACTGTTTGGTGTGCATTATAAACTGGAGCAATCATTGTCTAGTACCTTTTTGCGGACAACGCTGGCAACGCCGTCCATGATGCGTGCTATTGAGAGATACCAATAGAACTGAAGTATTGAACTTGAATGAGTTGTGGTTTCAACAAGATGGAGCTACATGTTGCACAGCACGTGAAACGTACACTTTACTTCAAACTAATGTCATGGTCGTGTTATCTCGCAGAGGAGTGACATCGAAGTAGTACATCCATCAATATTGAAAATTATTTTATCAAATCTGTTTTTGCAGTTAGATGGGGTGGGGATTTAAATAATTATTTCATAAACAACTGAGATTAGGCGAGCTGTTAATTACACTTGATTCAAGTGCAATGAGAATAATGAAGTGATGTAACTTGCTTCAGTCGACTGACATTAACATATAGTCTAACAGGTCCATTGAGATTGCGGTTGCTGTTGCTCAAACTACTTTCTAATCCAAAAATTGCTTTGGGCGGTGACTTTTGGCGGCCCAGGCCCCCGCGGCTACATTTATGGGTCGTAAAATACATGCGGCCTGGGATGTATGTTTTCACTAGTAAACTCGCTAGTTGAGATCTTTGATGTTTAGGGGGCCGTCTGCCAGAGCACGCGGTGCTGTGGCATCGTTGACTTTGCAATAATGCGATATTAACAGTTATCGCGGCGTCCATCTGTGCGTTAGTGGTTCCCCAAAAATTGTTAAATGCGCGCCGCGACCGCGAATTCCATTAAAGCGCGCGCTAGACGCGCCATTGCATCATATTTTTCGTTCGGCTCAGTTTGGATCGCGGCCAGGGCAGTACTTGCCGGTTATTTTCACCCGGACAGCCTACCCGTGAACTTGCCGCGTTGTAGAGCCGTGATTCATCTGTTTGGGTTTCGCAGTTGCGAAAGCTGTCGTCAATCCCCAAATGCAGTTTCGATTTCCAAAACATGGCTCCGGATGTGGTTAGTGATCATTTCGTGGAGGTGGGGATGAGCCCCAATCGGTACACACTTATAAGAGAAGTAATGTTCAACAGAAAGAGGGGAATAAGTAGTGTTATAAAATCAAACTATGGTTGTAATTGTCAAGTTGTAAATTACATTGTGTTTTGTGTCAAGTTTGGTTATGTACCAATGGAGTGGGATGACAAAGAAAACAGTATTGCTGTGGAACTAAAAAAAAGTGGACCTCTGTATAGAGCTATAAAATTGTTTAATGAGACCGGAAGTGTCGAGGATCGTCAAAGATCTGGAATGCCACGTTCAGTTCGTACTATTCAGACAGTCAAAAACGTAAATGCCTAAATTAAACTGTCCTCTTCGTAAGCAGAAGGTTACGTCTCGAAAAATGCAAATTTCCAAAACTTCGATGTCTTGTGTTATTAAGCAAGACCTAGGACCAGCCACTTACAAAAGCCATATGGGACATTTGCTGACAGATGTTTTAAAAAAAAGTTAGAGGAGAAAAAGTAAAGCGGTTATTGATTGAGTACGCGCACGATGATCACAAAATTTCTGTTTATGGATGAAAACATTTTTACAGTGGAAGAATCTTCCAACAAACAAAATGACAGAGTGTAGGCTAGGTCGTCCAAAGAAACATATCAGCTAGTGCCAACGGTTTAAAGAGGCTATCATCCAGCAGTTAATGATAGAATGGGCGATACTCATTTTTGTGAAAAAGGAGTTACAACTTCGGCCGTTGTCTATCAACAGAATGTTTTGGAAGGTGCAGTGAAACTTGAATTACACGCTTTTTTGAGGTGAGCTTTGGACCTTTCAGCAAGACTGCACTCCTCCACAAAGCACGATCATATCAAACTTTGCTGAGCAACAATGTGCCTTATTTTCTAACAGTAGTGCAGCAGCCTTCTGGTAGTTGTTCAAATTTTAATTCATTAGATTAAAAATTATGGTCAGTTTTAGAGGGCGCAGTTTGCTCAAGAAGCGAGCCCCAACGGCTGCAGTCAATTTTCATTGGATGTAGTGCATGCAGTCATAGACGAGTGGCTTGGACGTCTTAAAACTTGTGTAGAGGCTAAGAGTGGCTATTTTGAATAAATTATCAGAATGCAAAAACCATTAATAGCTTTTATTTTATTGTTTTAATTAATGTATTTATGGGCATACTATGTATTTGTGTGAAAGAACTTTGAAATAAGAAAAGTAACAAAAAGAAATTATTGCATTAGCGACCACCGAATGCACTTTTACAATAGATAAAATGCATCCTTGCATTCTCAAATTTATGTACATTAATGTATGACGTTTACCAAATAAAAGTACGTTAGCTAATACCAATATTATCAATTGAAATAGGATGTTACAGTTGGTACTATTAGTACATAACAAATGAAGAACTTAGTTGGTTCTTTAAGTGAACTGAAAGTATGAATGATATGTTTAGTGAGTATGAAAATAAGCTGTGATAGACAATCTCCATATATAGCAAAAATGGACTAATTTTTAGACAAAGAAAATGTTGGCCTTTGTAGTATGTGCTAATTTAACTATTGCAAGTGCTTAACGTCGCATTACAGTTTACACTAGGCCAACAGTTGCAACCAGATGTATCTTTTGTGCAGATAGTCGACAACAAGGTACCAAACTGTAGCAGAGTAAGTAATCATCCAAACTAACTTCAAAGAAACGCTTAGCAAGCTCATGGAACAGATGGGTACCATGCTTAATTTATTCGCCGTTGTTGTTAGTAAACTAACTTAATGGTTATACAGCCTGAATATAAAATAGCTATTTGGAATGCCAATAGCCTCCAACAACGCACTAGAGAAGTAAAAACATTCATTGATGACCAAAACCTTGATATCATGATGATCTCTAAATCTCATTTCACATACAAAAATGATCTAGATGAAAAATCACTTATGAAAGAGAGAGATTCATGAAAATCTATCTACAAACCACTAAATCACCATTGAAGATGAACAACGATGGGCTGACAACAATGTCTCCTATTTATTGTACATCCAAACATAGCAGCAAAAAAGAACACTGAAGGATTTTTCAACACTAAACAGGTTCATTGCAGGATGAGATTATAATACAAAACATCCAACACGGGCCTCAAAAATACAACCAAAAAATAAAAAAAAACACTCAAAGCTATGAAGATAGAAAATCTACACAGATATCTACTAGTGAGTCAACATATTGATCGTCTGACAAACAACATATGAAAGGCATTGATATAAAGGAATATAAAGCAGAATCTTGCTTTGACTTATCAGACCATTTCCTTCTTTTTCTTTCTCTTCTTCCTTCGTCATTATAGGATTACTCCTGTTCTTCCCTACTATTATAGTGACTTGTCACCTTCTTGCTGGTCTTCCAGGTGGTCATTTTCCTATTGGCAATTTTATCTCTGGTTGTCCGAACTAATCGGTCTCCGCTCATTCGTTGAATGTGGTGATTCCACTCTTTTCTTCTAATCGCTATCCATTTATTTACTGGTTGTATGTTGCACTGGTCCTCATGTCCTCGGTTCTCACACTATCTTACTTAGGGTCTTCATTTCGGCTGTCTCCATCATCTGTCTAGTTTTTTTGTGAATCTCCTCTTGTTTCTGCACCGTATGTTAATATTGGTGGTATTGTAGACTTTTGACTTGTGTATTTGTTATGCCATATTATGGAATTTAAGATGTCTTAACTGCCTTTATAACTTGCGGCATTACTTACTGTTTGATGTTTCCGTAGCTGATTATATTAAGTCCTAGGTAATTAAAGAATACTTGTTCTATAATTTAATCTTGAATTTGTAATTTACATCTTATAGGCTCTTTGATTATCGTTATACATTTAGTTTTTCGCACTGATATCTTCATGTTATATCTCACATATCTCCGCAGTCTTCATTAATAATCGTTGGAGCTAATCTTCGCTTTCTGCTACAAGGACACCATCATGGACGTTATGTCTTTGACCTTTGACCTGCATCTTGCATTCTAATGCTTTCATCTCTTTTATTACCTCGTCCATCACTATGTTAAATCTCGAATAAAACATTACTTTCCTTTAAAAAACAAAGAATAGAATTGATTAGAATAGATTTAGGGAAAAGCGAGAAAATCTGATCACATTAATCAACCATTAAAAACCGAACTGGACATATAAACAGCGGTTGAAAACTTAACAAAGAAACAAACAAAAGGCAGTGTAAGTTGTTACCCCTAATTATGAAAAATTTAAGACAGAAGAAAACGAGAAAAAAAATTAAAGAACAAAATAATTTAAAGGGGTGATTCTAGAAGAACAAAAATAGGACATCCGAGATTATCTAGAAAGTCGGACACCAACAAAAGCAACAAGAAGGTTCAGAAGGCCTCAACAACATAATCGACCATTTAAAAAAGGCAATAATACTTGGGCCAAAAATGATAAAGGAGAATCTGAAGTTTTCTCAAAACCTCTACAAAACGTATTCAAACCCTTTACCTCGGAGAGGGATAAGATAACCGCTTTCCTGGTTGAATAATTTCAAATGGATTTATCCCGTTGTAAATTTTCAATTAAGGAAGTGAATCAAGTTGCAATGAAATAAATCAACACACAAAGGCATTCTGATTTGAACTAATCTCTGTCAAAATCTTACAAGAATTATCAGATAAATGTTACAAACTTAGCACCTGCAAAAATGATTATGGTTCTCAAGCCCAGGAAGAAATAGATGCCTCTTCTTACAAGCCTATAAGCCTACTTTCGATACTTTTCAAAGTCTTTGAGAAGTTGAGCGTCAAGAAGGTCAAAATGGAATAGACAAAAAGAAAACAATTCCAAACCATCAGTTCGGATTCTGCAACCAGCAAATGCACAGATTAATAAGTATCTGAAGCCTTCCTTAATATATCTCAGGTTTTTGATAAAGTGTGGCGGAGCGGTCTGCAAATCAAACTAAAGAAGCTGCTTCTCCATCTCCACTATGAACTATCCAAATAGTGTCTAACGGATAATCACTTCTTGGTGAAGAAAGTCAGTGAATAGACCGATTTAATCCTTTACATTTATACGTTCCGCAAGGTAACGTTCTCGAGTCCATATTAAAACTTTTTATATAGAGTTGACCTGCCAACAACAAGAACCATTATGGCAGCTATATTTGCGGATGACACTGTTGCCTTGGCATCCCACATTGACCGAGCATTGGCCTCGAGGAACCTGCAAATCAACCTGAATATAATTCAGCACTGGCTAAAAACGTGGCGAATTAAGATTAATGAAACAAAATCCACCCGAGTGACATTTACATTTGACAGAGGAACATGCCTTCATGTAAAGATCAACAACTGCCAACATCCCCAAAAAAACGATGCCAAATATCTCGGCAAGCATGTAGACCAACGCCTGACTTGGAAAAAAACATATAACTCACCAAAAGAGTAGGTCTCAAGTCAAGTCAAATGTAGTGGCTTATTGGCTGAAGATTAAAACTATCCATGCTATCCAACCTAACTACAGAACTTAAATCAGTTTGGATTTTAAAACAATGCGGATAAACTCATTTAGACAAATGAACTCTAGATTTTGACTGATTTTTAAAGGAGAATGTTACATGTCATTCATTCTCTTTTCATAAACTCTTATTGTCTGTTGGGCACATTTCAGAACTCGCTAGGGGTTAATAAACAAACCTATGCTTATGGACAGATTCTACCATAGTAGTTTTTCTGTAAGATCACTTGGCAACTAAAAAACCTAAGATACCTTGCATTTTGCGCACTATCAGTCGCGCATTACGAATGTCTAAGAATAACACGAAGCTCTTGAAATAGTGGAAAATGTTTTTGTATTCAGTAGTTCAATTGGCGTGTGAACCAAGATCATTCTAGTTATATCAAAATAAGTGTCGTAACAATCAAATTACCTTAATAACCACTAGAAGCGGTTTCTTAGCATTTAGTTGCTTAACATGTCACTTGTTAACGATCGTCATAAATGAATTACCAATTTGTTTTTGTCCATCTGCAGATAAGATTAACTGCAAATTGCAGCGAGTACTTAAAAACATTGTTTTTCGTTTTTTGCGCCGTGCTTTTACATTCATTCAGAGGCTCAGGGCTACTCGACCGCGGGGGGATGGTTGGAAGAGTGAGCATCTGCTAACAAAGCAGCGCGCAGTTTTATTTTTGCACTCGCAGTTAATGAATCTATTATTACAGTGCACTGCGAACGATTTATTCCCAACGAAGCCGAATATTGTAGCGGAAATTTCAACGAAAATGAGTCTGCTTTGCGAATCATTCCCACCTGTGCGCCAGCACTGTCATCTGTTACTCACAATTGCTGCTATCACCAGCTATCATTGATGCCATTTTAAAATCTTGCAACTCCTACTACAGCATAGAAACAAAATTGCCTATAGTGAACTTCAAATAACTACAATAAATAGAGAAATAAAATAATTAATTTTATTTCCATTTTAAATTGATAGTTGAACAACCTTCCACAATGATGGCAGAATCGTTGTTAACGTTACATTTTGCAGACCATACTCCCACATGAGTTTTAGAGCCTCACCAACATCAATAACTCGGCTTTTGTTATTCTGAAAGATGCTTAAAATTAATAATATTTATATTGAGTTTTACAAAGCACAAATACTAAAGTCTACCTCAATGTGTAATATTCTTTTTGTTTATCTATTTTGTATTAAGCTACTTTAATATGTAGTATTTTTCACAGAAAGAATTCTAAAATGGGAGATCTAATATAATAAATCATGTTTCAGCGTTAGGGGCAGCGTACGGCACAGCTAAGTCAGGAACTGGTATAGCAGCTATGTCTGTGATGCGGCCGGAGCTGATCATGAAGTCCATCATTCCCGTCGTCATGGCGGGTATCATTGCAATTTATGGGTTGGTTGTAGCTGTACTTATTGCTGGAAATCTGGAAACCCCACAGACCTACTCGTTGTACAAGTACTATACAATCGTAGTTATTTGCACTGCACAAACGTCTAAATGCTTACTGTATTTCAGAGGGTTCATACATCTGGGTGCTGGCCTAGCAGTAGGCTTTTCAGGATTGGCAGCTGGCTTTGCCATCGGAATCGTGGGCGACGCCGGCGTGCGCGGCACGGCCCAGCAGCCTCGCCTCTTCGTCGGCATGATCCTTATCCTCATCTTTGCTGAAGTCCTGGGTCTTTATGGCCTGATTGTAGCTATATACCTCTACACTAAATAAGTTATTCGTTTTGCTTTAACCATCGCCCATATCCCGCCCCCTCTGAAACCCTCAGTTCCTTGCGTCGGATCACCCAACAGAATTATCATATGTATTGTATAATCAGGTCACACGTTTTGTTCGTTCTAAACAACAGACGCCTCTACATTTAATATTTAATTAATTGTACATGATTGTATAAAATTGCGAGCTTCATGAAAATGACTGGGCGTGGTTTGAATCCATTGTAAATATTGATGCTGGTAAGTCTCGCCCTGTGAAGGTTGGGCGATCCGAGTGGCTGCACGTTTTTCAAATGTGGGAATAATTTTGTCTGTGATTGTTGTTTAATGCTCTTTCTGCATATTATGGCTGCCATTAGGACCGGCTGAGCAAGTTGCATGAGCTATTTAAAACGGGCTGGCTCATTTGGATCACCCAACTTGGGGTGAGAATTATTGCCTCGACTATTTTAGTGTTTCACTGACGGTCACTTTCATAGAAGGTTTATTAATTCTTGTATAGTTCATAGTTGATATATGTAGCATACATTAGTTTTACTTGATTTCAAGGTATCACCCATGCTCTAGAGAGCCAGAGTATTTAAATAAAATACAATAACAATAGCACAATTATTTTTTAGCGAGTCACAAGCGACTTGTGCCTCATAAGCAGCAGATGCAGACCTTTTCGACTCGGCAAAGTGCAACTTGAATCCGAGCTACCTGCTGCCATTGCGTCGATTTCTTCTTTATCATTACATATCATTGCCTAAGTTGTTAATTATCTTATTTTAGTTATACTATAATTAGATCATCGGTAATATATGCTCACACCAAGTCGATTACCAGTTTGCGCTATAGTCTCATGAGCAAGCATGGCTTGTGGCAAATCTGCCTGGTGGCCGGCGCCAAATAGGTTGACACTTGAATGAATGTATTAATTGTATCCTTCCATTTATTCCAAACGGTTGTCGCATTGTTAACGTGAAATTTAAGAGGAAATTGCTGTAAATAAGACAACATTATATGTATGTATTGATGGTTTGGTGTCCATAGTTCTATTACACTTGTGCTAGCCTTTCTCTGTAGTCTAGCTTGGGCAGATGGTGGACGCAGGTATGAAGGTGTGTCCCAATTCTTGCGCCACCAGTTGTCTCTTCATATAGCATAAGGAAATTATTATAACGAATAGTATTTCCCTCATTTCATTTGTAAACTGTAACGAGTGCAAACAGCAGTGTGCAATGTACATGACTGGCTTGGTTGGAGTGGCCTCCGGCCACACAGGCCGGGGCCGTTAGCCTAGGACTCAGTGTTGTAGAAATTTCTGTTGTACGAAGGGAACAGCAAAGCTAAATTAAAATAAATTATTTGTACATTCCATTTAAATGTTCTGTTTTGTGAACGGTTGTACATTGTTCTTTTGTCGCTTTGCTTTTTGTATGCTTAGTCTGTTTTAGCGCGACCAACACATGGAAAGTTGCGTTTTACCCCAAAATTGCAGAGGAGAATTTACAGTACCTAACGGAGTTAGTCGATTATAGCGTAGTTACTTGGAGTCCTCAATTTGTTCTTCTTGTAGTCTGTTTTTAAAATACAACTTGTTTGTTGTTAATTGGTTGTTGTGATGTTTGAGAGCACTATAGGGCAGCCATGATGGCCTAATAATTTGTATATGTGCAGATGAATTATTTGAAATTTTGAACTACAATAAACGAATATAGAAATTAATCTCAAGTATGTCCAGTTGGCAGCAATGACATGTTACCTCCTTTCCAAATCTTTTAGGCCCAACATTTATCAGTTTGTAAAAATCTTTATACTTTGCTAAAATGTAATTAAAATTTAGGAAATTTAATACACCTTTTGACTTTTATACATTAGATATTCAAGAAGTATATAAATATGAAGGGATCATTAATACTGAGTGTATTTATGCAACAGCTATAGCCATTTATATGATTTAGGTTGCAAAATTTGTGATAATAGGATGGTCATCGGTGATTATTGTCTTGTGGCAGCCTGTAATGTAATAATAAATAAAAGTGAAAAGTTGTAATACATAAAAATCTGGTAAACTAAAAACAAACTGGAACCTTTAAAATTATCAGTATTTAGAAACTATTCTTTGTAGAGTTGCAACCCAAAACTATCTGTAATGCCATTAATCTTTTACAAAGCTGCAAAGTATATTGCTATTGAGTTTTAGAACAATGGAGGGGTGCATTGTGGAATAATAAATTGCTGTACGGGTTGTCTTAGTATGGCGAAAACTATTATTTATAGGACTGTTTCCACTGTAAAATTTTCAGGGAATAGAATATAGTTTGATCCAATGGATTTTAGTGTTTGGATCCATGGGCAATTTTGCCCAACTAAAATTTACACATTTCATTTTCAATATGACACTGTACCTGTCCAATAAATAAAGGCTGTAATTAAATACTATTAAAATAGATTCAGCCTAATGTTATTACCTAGAGTCGGAATATTTTTTGGGATGAGTGCGAATGTCAATTTAAAACCAAACATAACCGTCCTACATAGTTTTAATTATGCTAAAAAACTATGTCTAGTTTTGTTTTCTTTCTATAATACCATAACTCCCGAATACTTACCATCTAATATTCTTATTGGCTGAACTTAGAAATAATCGTGTAGTAGTGAGAGCAGGTGACCAAGTAAAAGTTGAATAAATTTTTTTAAGAAGAGGCATAACTTATAACAAACCCTGGTCAACAGATCAAGAATGGTTAGGAGAGATGTTTATATTTTCTTACTAAGCAATTTCTATAAAATAACGGCTTCAAGTTCGTACAAAGTAATTATACTATTGGATTGGGAAATTAATCTAAAAGCTGTGTACTGATGATCGACACGATGGCAAAAATGTGACTAATGAGGAATTTGGAACCACGTACAATTAATATAATATTTAGCATAATCGGATTGAGCATATTATGTTCAGATTACTATGATCATATTTAGTCAATTCACATTTACTTTAATACTGACATGAATTCGTATAACTGGCCCATTTTATCTTCATAAAAAATAGTTCCATATTTTATCACGTTGGACAGTGTTTTTGGTCAAATTTTACATAATGATTAAAAATTCTTGGCTGTCGTAATTATTTCAAATGTAATGTGGATTGCATTTTTTAATTTTCTTCTAAACATTCGAAAAACTTGTAATATAGAATAAAAATAACGACCAATGTATAAGAGTGCTATAGTACTAAGATCAAAGCTATATAGAAGCTTAACACATATTTTTTTATTATGTCCATAAATACTGTTACATGCTGATTAGAACGACAAAATAAAACTATTAACTGTTTTTCATATTTTCAGGATTTGTTAAATTGTAAATGGTAAGCATGATTACGATTGATTTATTCAAAATGGCCACTCGTCTATGGCAGCATGTACTACGTCATCTATTGGGAAAGTATTTTGAAGTAAAATATAATTTCTAAAACTGCCTATAATTTGTAATCTAACGGATTGAGATCTGAGCTACCGGAAGGCCAATCCCCTATTGTTAGCAAATGAAGCACATTATTGCTCAGTCAAGTGTGCAGTCTTTCTGAAAGATGAAGACTCGTTTCGAAAAAGTGTGAGATCTAGAGCTAGATGATGACCTTGAATTCTTGGCACTAGCTGTTTTGGATGAACTAATGTATACCTTGTAATTTAGTTAGTTGAAAAATTTCTCCACTGTAAGACTGTTTTCATACACAAATCTAATTATAGAGCAAATTTTATCATAGTATTTTTTTTACCTTGCTACTGTAGAAACAGACAAGGTAGTGTGCTTGTCAAACTTGGCCTTGAAGGCAGTTTGCTCTCCACTAGCAGTTTGGCCTCTATCGTAAAAGGCAGCCTCAATGAAGACGCTTTCTTTGATTTGAATAGAGTGTAAACAAAACTCCAAACATTGACCCAGCTATAACTAACGTCAAACATAAAATTGGCTGAGAAGTTTGACCATGATAATAACAAACTCTTGTGCGTGACATAATGAAGGTCCTGTGTAAGCGGTCGTAAGCAAATGTCCAACAAATAATAAAACACATAAAATATGTACAGAATTCAGTAAAATATTAACCATTATTACTAAATTAAGAAATAAGTAACGGGAGAGAAGAGAGGAGTTTTAACATTGCGAATTGTCAAAGATCGGAGGGAAAAGCAAAACAGCTTTAGTGGATTAAAAATTGGATTTCTAAACTCTTGGTCAGACCTTCGTATGTTTCGTTGTGATTGAAGTTAATTTTTAATATTTATGCTTTATTTTATTTCATATTATTTAAATTCAATTTTATGTCGTTTAATGTTATTTAAAATATTTTAAAAATTACAACAACTTAAAAAACAATTCTCATTAGAAACCTATAGTTAATTTTTTTGGATTACATTTTTGTATTCTGCTATCTTTAGGCAACCCATTAAACAATACTTTTTTTGAATCAATTGTCTCGCCACATTTAATTTGACGAGGATAGTTTTATTTCCGCTCATACTCATTTTATTTAAGATGTATTCTTCATTTTTCGTTACGAACGTTACGTTTTGTGGTTATTTGCTGAGATTACGAAATTCCACAAAAAATAAAAATTTCTAGAAATAAGTAAACTGAAAAAATTAGTATTGTTTAATTCCAGTTTGTAATTCGCATTTTGCCGGTGACGTAGTAAGATAAGAGCGTTTATTATTGGTTGCAACTGTTTGCTTATCTTTTTATTAGTATCGCTTTCCAAGCTCTTAATCCTATCACGTTACTTTAGGCAGAAAACTCCTTTTAAAGTTTGTGTTTTTGAAAATGATGATTTTTTTAGAAACATCAAAATATGGGTCTCTTATTTATTAAAATCTATCTGATACAAAAATTTAATTTTTAGAGTGGAATGGTTCATTCGATTGGCAGTTTTGTTTTGGTGTAACTTATCATCATCATCACAGCTATACCATCCATCGTTGGATGTAAGCCTCCCTTTGCATTTTCCACTGTTGTCGGTCTCTGGCTTTTTACATCCAGCCTATACCTTCGAATTTGTTAACGTTGTCAGACCACCTTGTATGTGGCCTCCTATTCCTCTTGTGACTTCGTGGCTTCCATTCAGTTATTCGACGTGTCTACCTATTGTCATTCATCCTGGGTATGTGGTCTGCCCAATTCCTTTTAAGTTTACACTCTCGATGTATGTATCACGTTTGTCACTTTGATCTTTTCCGTATTTCATCGTTAGGTACATGATCTCGGAGTGAAATTCCTATCATGCGTCTTTCCATTGCATGCTGTGTAACTTGAAGCTTCTACTTTCTCTATCGTGTGATTGTCAACTTTCAGCTTATGGGAAATATATTTATAAAAGGTGGCGATTGGAATACTAAGCACACTGACTGGGGATCTCAACCTCAATTTAAGATATCCCATAACTTGTGTAATACAAGAAACTGTCTGGATATCCTACAAAGATCAACAGGAATATAAATACAGCGCTCAATATACCATTACATATTAGAGAACTTGTTGCAAAAAAGAGCTAGATGTAAGTGGCAAAGATATAGAAATATTTTCGAGAAAACTATAAATAGGCTGACGAGTCAACTAAAATTGGAATTACAAGGAAGTAGAAACTTTAAAACTAAGTTAACAAGAGAAGACAAATCAACAGCAAAAGTTTCAAAAGACCAGTCGTCCATATTCCTCGACTAAGAAAAAGGAATGGCAGTTGGGGTAAGGCAGATTAAGATGAGTCGTCCATTTTTGCAGAACATTGTCAATAGTACGAGAGAGAACCGCTAGATCACTAGAATATTCTGCGATGATATCACCAATTGAAAGATACAGATTCGCAAAGAAATGTAAGACGTCGTGGTGGAGCTAGTTACGGAAAGTTTCGTGCGTAGCCCACAAGAGTCCGCTAGTGGACCAAGCCGTGAACTTGGTATTCTGTAGCAAACTACATGGAAGGTTTTAGGACAGTGATTATGATTCAAATGGCACCGTTTATTAATGATGCAAAGTTTACGGCTCGATGGAGGACGAATTTGCTAACCGTCTAGTATTTAACGAGAGGACATGTAGCTGGAAAAGTGAATCGTTACAATCTTCGTACATGGGGCACGGAAAATCTCATATTGTTGCGGAACATGGAAGAGACTTGAAAACACTTAATGACTACTGTGTAGTCTTCAAAATAGAAGTGTGAGGACCTCTTTTCTTTAATGAAAAAACTATGACTGGTATAACATACCTAGATATGTTGCAATTATGGGTGGTTTTACAACTGACAGAGGATTCCAACCAGATGGGGCTCCACTTCATTGGTGTGGGAAAACGCGTGGCTATCTAAATGAGGAACTCTTTTACTGATGGATCGGGTGACGTGCTAGAGAGAATTTGGTATTCTTCAGCGGCTCAACCCCCCCTCCCCCGCCGGATCTCTTGATTTTAAGATTTGTTATTTTTTATTTGAGGGTACTAATGCTAACATGGCTGTACTTTCAAAATGCATTACTGCTGCTGTGAAGATATGAATAAAACTTGGCTATTTTTCCTGTTACGTCTGTAATGCTTTGGAAAAAAATTCTTTTTAAAACCCAATGATCCTTTTGCAGTAACCCTATATAATAATAAAAAGTATGCAGTGTGACTAGAAACTCAATTTTCATACTTTCTGCAATTTTCTGACATTATGTTCATATAGGGCGGCGAAAAACATAAGGAAACTTACTTTTGGGGTAATCGTCTTATTCAAATAACTGGCGCAAAAAGAAAAAAAAATGTGATTTAATACTTTGTTGAAACCGTTATAACTTTGTGGTAATTAGATTTCCAAAACTGTGTTGCTTTTTCAATTTTTTTCCTTTGGTGTGGTACTCAAGAGAAACTAAATATAAGCGAACAATTCGAGATTGTAATTTGATACTTTAGCAACAATTTATAATCAATAAAAGAAAAGGCGCTATTTTTATTTAGATGTAGCGTGACCCACGGAAAGTCGATGTGTAGTTTCCTAAGCACTATTTTAGAAAATATATTTTGTGCAGCCCCGCTCATTAAACATCGATAGGCCAAGACCTGCGCATTGGGGACACCCCAGCTATCACTTTCACCGGCATGTGACACAACAGTTCGACCGAACAACAGCCGTGAGGGAGTGCGGCCGACTTTGACCATGCCGTAATATCTTCTCAAAAGCAGTGGGGCCTCCGTATCCCAACAAGTCACGTAAAGGTGACAGTGGAAAATCTGTCCAACTACGCTGCAATCGCGACCGACGCAGCGCGAATTACATAATTGGCTCAATACTAAACGATAATGAGGAAGATGTAAATTGTTGTGATTGTTGTGCACATTAAATGAATTGTTGGGAGAAACTGCCGTCTAGATTGCTTCACACATTTAGGCTATTAATTTAGACAAAAATATTTGGTTCAAGGTAAGTCATATAGTAAACGACGACTTGCTTATATGTGGTGTTTTGAAAGTCATTATGCAGTTCTTTAAATTGCATTTAAATTTGTACTTTTAGGATTTCAGTTAGATAACCGATGCTAATTTTTTTCAGTAAAATATATTTATTTTTAGTAGCCAATAATTCATTATTAAATTTGGTTTGAGTTCTCCTCCAATTATATTTTTCCGTATTTTATGTTTTGACCTAATTTAAAATTTTTTTATTTGCAAAATAGGCCAGTAGGATTCGAGTTTTGTCTTCCATTCAAGATTTAAAATAAATTAGAATGTTGATTTAAAAACCAAAGTGAAATTTAAACTTTCTTTTGTTTGTTCTGATAATAGAAGCTTGCAAATTCTCAACCGATTTATTTATGTTACCTTGTGCTCATTAAAGATGTTCAAAATTATTTATTTCAATTCAATTACAATAGAGGGTGGTTCAAAATGATTTTTATTGTTTTAATTTATTTTTGCAATCTGTACAAAACAATAAGCAAGACGTATGTTGGTGAACATGACGTGGTTGAAATCCAACGATTTACACCTTGTATTTTTCTACATCTGTGTTGTATTTCTGCTTAATCAAATCTATGCGGAAGGTCTAGTGGTTTGTGTCTTTTCAGTCTATGTGAATCTTCACTATTGTCTAGTAGGTTGAGGGCCAAGGCATTCGGATGATGCTTTAGCTTACTTAGGTACTTGTCACTGAACTTCGCTATCACTTCTTTTACTTTGGATTAGAATCTTTCAAGGATTTGGATGAGACTAGGAGCTTATTTGTTAGGGATAATTTGGATTTCTTGTCTAGTAACCAGTAGTGCTGATGAAACATTAGACCGAGCTGTTTTTTTTTCATACGTGAGTTTTCTAAGTTAAGCCTTTGTCTATATGTAAGCCAAGATCTTTAAGTTCATTAACTTGAGTTAAGGGGCTGCTATTTACAAAGACTGGTGGTGAATTACCTATGCACTTGGTGAATGTGATATAAAAGGACTTGGTTTCAACAAGGTGAATTTTCCTTTGTTTGGACCATTATATTAGTCGATCTAAACTCTGTTGAAGGAGAGGACAGTTAGTACTGGATCTTTGTGCTGTACCCTAATGATCGTGTCATGCGCAAAAATGGAAGTAAGAGAGTGCGGACTTGTTGGAATGTCTGTTGTATAAACGAGATATAGAATCGGACCAAGAACACTACGCTGAGGCACCCCTGAGTTTATTCTGTATAGATTGGTTTGACAATGACCAATTTTTATGTGGAAGTATCGTTCCTTCAAATAGGATTTAAGGATATCAGGGTGGTTGTGCAGTATTGTTTTTTTCTTCGAAAGCTTCATTTATGTATTGACGTTGCAGTGAGTCTGTTGTACGGTAGACCGATCTTTCCGAAAGCCAAATTGATGGTCAGGAATTATGCTATTGTCATCTAGGATGGTTGTTAGTTTATTGGCTTGGAGTTTTTCATAACTTTACATAATACCGACAATAAAGTAATCGGTCTGTAGGAGGTGGCTTTCTTTAGGAGTTTGCCAGATTTGAGGATGTGCTATTTTCCATTGAACTAAAAAGTATCCCAGTCTTGTGATTGCATTATATAGTATGTTTAGCATCACTAGGCCCTAGTGCGGTAGTTTGTTTAGTAGTTTTCCGGATATTATGTCAAAGCCTAGAGCTTTCTTAGGGTTTCAGTTATATCTGACCATGTGTTTAACCTACTTTACTGTGAAGCTATCTATGGATACAATGCGTTGATATGGTGTTTCTAAAGAATCTTCTTCTACTTTCTCTTTAATGGAAATTTGTGATGAATTGGTTAGAATACACTCTCAAAATTTGCGTCAAAGAGGTCTGCTTTTCTGGATCTGAAAGTGATTTATTTGTTTTTTAAGGAGGAGTAGATTGTCTTTGGAATTTTATTCTTTTGGTTGCTTTCCAAAGGGAGTAATTTGTGTCAGTTGTTCCGTTCAGGTTTTAAAGATATTCTCGAAAATTTGCATTTTTGAGATTTTTAATGAGTATTTTGAGTTCTGATGTTGCCTGATTGTAGCGTCTTTTGTCAGATGGGTACCTTGTATTCTGCCAGATGCGCCTTAACCGTCTTTTTTTACTATTTTTCTTTTTACTCCAACGAGATAACCTATGGGTAGGCTTTTGCTGATAAATGTTGGTGTTGGTTCTGCGACAGCCTCTTGAATTATTTTTGTAAAGCTTTGTTTAGCCAATTCTAGGTCATTGTTAGTTCGAGCGAAAATTTCACGTCCAGGCGATTATGGCTGATGTCTTTGTATTAGTTTCAGTTCGTTTTAGAATTTTCAGCTGTTCACAGTAGCTATAATTGGCGTATAGTCTGAACATAGATCAAGGCATGATATAATTTTTGGATGTTTTTAAAGCTATACCTTTTACCTGAGTCTGTGAGCTCATATGTTGGTTCGTATTTTGAGAGATGATCCAGATGAAGTTTTTGTAGTACTTGGTATAGCATTTTTCCTCTGATAAATATCTACTACCTAGTGTTCTAAAGTAATCGACGAAGCCTTGTTTGGAGGACAGTATGTAACTGATATAACTAGTGGGCCATTCCAATCTTCTATCTCAATGGATGTTGCTTGAAGGAAATTTTCTTGGAATGGAGGTAGCATGTGTTTCTGAAATAAGTAGGATGTCTATTTCGTTGTGAAAGTTTCTACCTCATGTTTGTGATTCGAAAGGCCGTTGGCGTTCCACTTCGCTATTTTATACATTGGAGCCATTGTTATTTTTTATAGTTCGTCCCTGAGAAGTTTAATTTGCGCGAATAGTTTATTGATTGTCTGTTGCTGTGCTTGGATTGTTTGTTGAACTGTAATTGTTACTGATGTGAGGTCGTAAGTTTGTGAGCTGGTGTCAGCTGATTGTGCATGAGATGATGGTTGAGGTAGATATTGTTGTCTTTGGTATGCTGGAGGCTGTTGTGATTATTGCTGGTGTTGTTGGTGTGTTTGTTGATGGAACTGATGTTGCTGTTGTTGGCTTTGAAGCCGTAAGCCATAACTTGAGTTTGCTGAGCTGGGGAATCTTCCATTTAGTATTTCGAGGTACACCTTGCAACTCTTGTAATTAGCGGGCTGTTGACCTTGACACAGAACGCATTTGGGCGGTATAACCATCGTTGCGATGTTTTGTACGATAATCGTGCAATTCTGCACACTTGACGCAATAAGCTGGCCTAGTGCATCTGTTGTGCATTGACAGTTTTTGCATTGCGGTATCTGGGCTCTTCTATTAGTTCTTCAAAGGTAATTATAGCGTTTTTGATGTGTATTATTTTAAAAATTTATTTGTTGTTTTCTTTACGCTTAATGTCATTTATGTTTATTGAACTCACTTGCAGGTTTATAAATGTTTAATGTCCTCCGTCCTCCCCTTCCGCTGCTGCGCAGATAATATTTAGAGGGTAACAGAACTGATCCCATACACGATGAAGACTTATTTGCGTGACGGAGTTCATCGCAGCTGTGACACAGTGTCTTAGGTCGTCTATAAAAATTGGTAGAGGTGTGGTACATAGTCGCAAGGTGTGAGATCAGGAGATCTTGGGTGCCAGAACATAAGTGCCAAGTTTTCATTTCCTATGCGATCTATCCATCATTGAGGTAGAGATTCATTCAAAAAAATGTCGAATATTCCAGTGTCAATGATGTAGAGTTCTGTTCTGTGGGGAAATAGTTTTCTAGATCTTCATTTTTTGAAGGAGAATCTAATTTCGCAACATTACTCCAGTAACCGTGTTATCATAAAAAAAGAAAGGTCCTTTAACCTCTGTTCTCAATACGGCTCAGTTCACTTTCCAGCTTAGGTGGAAAATTAAATGCGGCAGAAAAATGTCATCTTCCATATTTTCAAGCTTACCATTAGAAAACTTCACGCGCTTTAGCTTGTTGAACGTTAAACGGCACACGCCGGAGGGTGTTTGTGGCAGTCCAAATTCTCTGCTTATTCTACGGCTTGACTTCATTGGACTATGCTCTAAACTCTCTCGAATTCGTTCAACATTCTCCTTTGATACACACGGTTGCTCCGTACTTTTGCTTTTATACAAGCAGCCAGTTTGATCAAACTGATGATGCTAACGATAAATTCTTTTTCTCGATGGAGGTTCAATGTTACAATGATGGCGAAATGCACATTGCGCCATAGTCGCCTACCTTATTTTAATCAACTCACGAATGGAAGAAATCTTGAGCTGCACTGCAGCCGTCTCACTCACTACTAATGCTGTTTGTTGCATGACTGTGCGCTAGGCGCCAGCACTCTAGCGGTAGTATTCGAAACTGTAGGGCATCCTCTTCGAAATGTAATGTGTATTCTCTATGTGCAGTTAAGAAAATACAGCTGTATGAAATTGAGTTCATCATTTTGTATCACCCTGTACATTATGTGGTTTATACGTTGTAGATTGTTTGTAAGTCGTTTATTAAATTTTTTTTAGATGTAATAGTGTATTAACATACTACCAATAAAAATTTGAAGATTACGCAAACATTTAAAAAAGTTTCGTAATCGTTGGTAGATAACGGTTCCTCAGTATGATATGGAGATTGATGTTGATAAAACGAACAATAGCGGGTTATCTAAAACTACGTTGAATGCAAATATCACCTTTCACCAGCATGAAAAGCTTATGAATTGTGATTAGATAACGTAATTTTGGAATTTTTGTGTGGCACTTCTATTTTAGAAATTACGTAATATTCATCTATAAGATTAATAATGAGAACTCATTATGTTTCTCATTCGTTTTATCATAAACTACTGTCAATTTTGGTTTTTTTGTAGATCTTTAGAAAAATTTGACTAAGGATTCCGTAATTTTTTGGCCACACTCAATTATTTTGCTGTTATTTTAAGGTTGTTTCATTAATTTTTTTAGTCGGAATATGTGCACAAACGTTTTACTGTATGATCGACAATATTTTATACTTTTTAATTATTATTTATTTACATAATTTAATATTTTACAAAATAACTGCATTTTGAGCTTTCACTGTATAGCTATATATCGGTTATATAAAAATTATGTCGATTCCTCGTATAAGTTCATTATTTCAGGATAGACCAATTAATTTTGCGATCTATTGATATAGTTTTTATTATTGTTAATTTTCCGCAGTAATTAAAGGCGAATTTTTATAAACATTACTGCCATGTTTTGCGAATGAAAGTCATTTATTTTTTAACCTATTGGCATTTTATATATTTTTTATTATTACGACAAAAAATAAAATATCAATTACCATTTCAATAAAGAAAAAGCGAAGCGTTGTAGATGAATGAAAATAAAGAATGAAATAAAAAAATTAGCCAAATATGAAGTAGATGTCGATGCATAAATAATACATACTTTTATTGATTATCCAAAAATTATAAAAAATTTAAGTTTTTTATTATTACTATATTATTAACAGCTCTACAGGGTTATCGTGTCGTATTTTAAAGTTTTAAAGAAATTGAAGAAACAAAATTTTGTGATGTCATGTAGCATCATCTTGCTGAAACCACATTTCTTCGAGGTCCATATCGTCCAATTCATCCAACAAAAAGTTCGATATGTCGCGATATCGTACTCCATTTACAGTTGAAGCTTGGCCAAACTCATTCTCCAACCCATAATCCGCACCAAACAGTGGCTGTTTGTAGGTGTCGGTTTTTCATGAATAGCACAAGGATTTTTATTGGCCCGACAATTGTGCTTATGAACAAAATCATCCAAATTAAAATGAGCTTTATCGCTAATCGATGATGCCTTTAAAGAAAATGTCATTTACTGTTTGGTTTTCCATCGCTCAATTAGCGAATTGTCTCCGTTGTAAATGATCTCTTGGCTTGAGCTCCTGAGTTAATTGAACTTTGTAAGGGTAGAGGTGAAGGTCTTTAGTGAAAATTTGTTGAGATCGACGACCTGTTGATGTTCCTGGATTCTCATCAATACTCTCAATGTTTTCGGGCGACCGCACAGGACCAGGACGCGATAGAGTTTGTTTGTCTATACCGAACCAGTTTCCTCAAAATTTTTAATTGATCTTCGAACGGTGGACTCATTAATTGAATTATGGATACCAAGAATTCCACGCACTTTTTGAGCTTTTCTTCGCAAAATTTTCGCCTTTGTAAGGTGTTTTAACAATAATAATACGTTGTCCTTTTTTGTAGCGATTTATTTTTAATAACCTCAATGACTACATATGTCAAATGTCAAACATTACAGTTTGCCAGGAAATTTAAATTGGGCGTGTCCAATGGGTCACCCATTGGTTTTGTTTATTGCTATTATTTAAGTCCTTTATTGTCATAGAGTTTGATGCTCAAAAAGTATAAATTAGGAACACATAACATTATTCTTACGTACGAATTTGTTACTTTGAAAATCGTCTGGACTGAAGAGAGACCAGACTCACAAATATCAGGGTGGGCCATGAGTCACACTTCCATTTAAACAATGGATCATTTTGAACTTTTTTAAAGATTTCTTTTGATTTTTCTGCAAATGAATTATACTATTAGGAGTCTGTTTTACCTACATTTTTGAACTTATATTGCGCAAATGATCCCCGTTTTTTCTTCATAAACCCTGATCTTCTTGATAATATTTTGCATCACAATAGGCACTGCATTTTCGTCTTTGTGCTGAATTTCTGCACGAATGTGAGCTGTTGAACATTACGGAGTTTGACACACGATTTTTGAAATAACCATACAGAAAAAATCAGAAATCATCAAGTCAGACGAACGTGTGGATCATTCAAAACCGCTATTGTGTAAAATTATTCTTTTGTAAAAATGTCTTTCAAAAGCTGCATGTTACCGTCACAGCATTTTCATCATTGTTCTAGAAAAAATACGGCCCAACTGCCTTTCAGTTCACGTTGATTAATGATTTTTGGATTTTAGGTACCCCAAAATCGCATTTTTATCATTAAGACGAAAATGGACTTCATCGCCCATCCTCAATTTTTAAATAAATCTGTTATAGGCTCTGCCCATTTCTATCTGTTAAACCAACTGAACCTTATAGAGACAGATATATAAAGGCTTTTGTAGTTGTATTAATATCCTCGTGAACGTCTCCGAGGCGAAGTTTTTGCATCTTGTTGAGTGCCTATTTTCTAACGTGAGCACAGTGTGTGGTCTGCCGCCGCGCGCAAGCATCTGTTGCCGAAAACGACTATTTAGTTTCAGTATAGTAGTTTTGAGGGTGGATTCCTGATTTAAAAATGTGTTGTGTGAGAACGATGGGTCTTTGGTTTTCAAAGTAAAGTTCAACAATCGTAACCCTTTCGTTTGAAATTAATATTCCCATCATTAATCTCCAAAGCCTCAACTTTGAAATCTAAAAAGAGGGAATTAGAAATGTGTTATTGTTTAAATAGTATCGTGACTTATGGTCCACCCAGTATAACGAAGCGCTGTTCTCAGATTTATCGAAAGTTATTGGAAGATTCTTAAAATGGTTTTAATTGAGAGGAACATAAAAATAAAAACTAAATTATAAAATGTAATGTTTGCAAAGCAGTCTGCGGTAAACATTATTAACTCACGTGGGCATGAAAGTGGAGATAATTAAGCAAGGACATCATAACGACTTAACCGTAAGTGATGCTGTTATGTAAAACCCCGCGCCAGTTATAGGGTGTTCTTAAAGTTGTTAGATGTTCAGCTAAATAAGTGAAATGATTAGCTTATTATGTGAATTAAAGTTTTCAGTTGTTTCCATATATATGACGTATAAGTGTTGTTTTACTATTTTTTTTTTGTTAAATTATTATTCGAAATAAGATCTATGGTAAACGTCTTCTACATCTCATCATAAATTCGATTAAGATACGGCCTTCACAGATAATTTATTTTTATGTCCTATTTTTACAATTTCTATTAATTCTGCCCATGGCGTTTATTTTCTTATATAGGGTGGCCCAGAAGTCATCCCGGGGATTTAAAGTTACTAACTTTTTTATTTTTCAACAATTTTATTCGATTTTAGGTATAAGGAAATATCGAGTTTGGAAATTGATCTTTTAATTAGCCTCAATTTTTTGTTTCACGAAGACGAGAGCTTTCTAATGCATGCTTTATTGTAGCTGTTGAAAGCTTAGGCTGTAGTCGTCTAATTTCTACACGAATGTTGTCTCAATTCTGCGAGAGTTTGAGGTATATAAGTCTGGGACCATCAAATTAGACGAGTTGGGGGGCCAATTGATGTCAAACATATCAAACTGAATCGCAGACCATACAAAAATTATTGAGCATTTAAGGATAGCGTTCTCCATTTACCGTTCTTCCATTAACGACGTCATTTTCGAAAAAGTAAGGTCCGAAAATGAACTGCGAGGAAAGATCACACCACATTTTGCACTTAATTGGGCGAAGTTCATGTTGATGATCAACTTTTTGATGTTTCCCGACGGTGAATAAATTTATTTTGGTTTCTGACTAGTTCTTGAAATTGAATAGCATAATGAGGGCGTGGCAGGAAATCTACAATTATAGGGATATAACATTAATGACTGTAAAATACGTTGTATGGACGTTTCCCTTCGAGCCGATGTTTCTGGCTTTTATTCATACTTTCTTCCATACTGTCGTTGTTATCCCGCTTCTTATTAAAACGTTCCGACATTAAAATGTCGACGGTAAGTTTGTTGCGTGGCAATGGTTCAATGCTAATTTTCAAAATAATTTGGATACTTTTGATGCGCTGAAAAGTGGTGTATTTCTTCATAGCAAATTTCCAGAATTTTGAAAATTACTAAAACATCTATAATCATCTGAAATCCTGGCGTGTTTTTGGGGCCTTCCTGTACAAGAATAAGGTAAAACGGCAAATGCTTTGAACACTTGTTTTATGTTTTTCTAGTTTAAGGATTCCATTTTAAAAAAGTAATGGCAAATTATGTTTTAACTCCCACCAGGTAAATGTAATTATTATAAACTTGTCACTTTTCTCGAATAAACAACTTTTATTTGGAAAATATTTAATTTGTTTGCGTTTATATTATATGTAGTGCACGCTTTTTTCTACTGCTGCAGTGTTTTGAAAGAAACTTGTTTTGTTTTGTCTAAGATGTTTTAGATTTAAATTACAGACTGCACTTTTGGACTATTATACGTGAAAGGGAAGCCTAATGAAATCGGTGCGGACGTTTGTCTGTCCGTCGCGACTTTCAACTCGAGAACTACTGAACCTAAAAATATAAGGGGGGTATCATTCTAAAGCCTACAGCTTACCGGGTTTCAATCTGCGAGCTGGCATAGGTGAGATGTCCTACAACAATGCATTCCTTATAACTTTTGATCAAGGCAGCTTTCAAGCTGGAGACCAGCTCCTGTTTCTGTCATTTCTGACATCTTACGTCTTTAGGTTCAGTAGTTTTTGAGTTGAAAGTTGCAACGGACAGACAGACGTTCGCATCGATTTTATTAGGCTTCCGTTTCAGGCATAGAAGCCTAAAACTTTGTAAATAGAAGTGGTCACCATTATAGCTAGTGATGTAGCTGCTCTTGTAATGTGTTATTCTTTCTACTTGAGCCAGTTTTTGCAATTTCTCTAACGCCCCACATGGGAGCACGGTCTGCGAACTGAGAGGTTAAACCCCTCATATGCCCGTCACTGTGCCCAGTCGTGGAACGATGTGGCAACCCCGCGCACTAGCCGGCCGCTATTATTACCTTTTGTTCGAAGTGAACGCAAGTACTCAACTATTTTTAGGTCACCCGCCAGGCATTGGAGAGCTCATGGGAAATGAACCCGGGTCTGTTCGCACCGCAGCCCGTCCTTCAACCACGGGGCCACGCTAGCGATCTCTTGAATAGTGCTATAAAGGAATTTTTTTTTTATTTATTTTTTATTTATGGCATCATATAACGGACACATAATTTGCTTCCTCTTCTTAATAATTCGTTTACTTTTTTTGTCGATTTTGGTTAGCAAATATATTTTTTTCGTATGTAACCAACTCTCAACCACATATGTCCTTACAAATTCAACGAACATCGAGGAACGCATTAAAATGTTTTTAGCAATTAAAAACTACTTGGAGAATTATGAAAAGTGTAGGGAAATTATAAGTAATATAATGCAAATTTACAATGTGCGGAGATAAAAGTTTTATGACCGCAACAAATTTTGTGCGCGTTTGAAATTGTTCCAACGTGCTCATTTAAAAGCATGTGACGGTCACGTTTTTAAGTTGTTTAATTTGCTGCGTCACTAATTATGTAAATAATTGCTAAAATTGTACCCCAGATAAAATATGACCCCGAATAGTTTTCAACTTTGCGGCGGCCACCAGTTGATATTATTTAACGTGCGTCGAGTAGTGGCGGATCACCCTGTATAGCCTGAATTATCAATTTGCACGCAGACTATTTATCTCCTATCGTAGCTTACATATCCGTGTTACGTTTCGCAGAGCAGCAGTCGCTGTTTGTCTGTGCTGTGCTCGACCTCATGGAAGTGCCCCATTTGCCCATCGTAGTGGACGAACAGGACCTCATCGAAGGAGCCCTCAATGTCCTAGGAGCCATAAGACCAACGTGGCCTAGAACGAGCATCACGTTTAAGGTATTTACTTAGTATTTCTTTTTTTGTGGTGAAACCGGCCTATTCATTTTTATTAGTGCAATCGCTGGGCGAAAGATATAGATCCAAACATAAGTAACATATAAAGTTTTTTTTTATTATATAGTCTTTAATAGACTATCAATTTCATTTCAACTAAGTTCCGCAAATTTTAACCTCAGCGCGTTTAAATGCTAAACTTGATTTAAATAATTTAAACAACTTAATTTGATTTACGTGTACAAAATGAGCAGCCGATTGTTTAGAGTCATGTGAAAAAAAACGATAAATTAAGTTTCGCAAGAATAATCTTATCAGTTACGTTACAATTATTTTGTAATCTAACTTTACCACATCATCGTGTACAAATTTTGTCAATATCCAAAGTTCAATAGCAGATTTATCAAAGTTTCGGTTATACTCGAGGGCACGCAATGGGGCAGTCTTTTTCTTTGCTTACTTCTCTCATTGACACCGCCCTGCAGTTTATAAGTTGTAAGCAACTGCTCGTTTTCTCCTTTTTCTTCCCGGATTTGATATAAACTAATAACACACAGGATATGGAGCTTTTCCATGAGGTGTAGTTGAAAATACCTATAGAAATGATTTTGATTTAATAAAATATTGCACCTTATTAACCAAATATTTTAAAATTAAAAAATAATAAACGGAGCACAGAAGTCTTATAAGACAACGACTAGTTGTGAAAAAATTTTTGGAATTAATTATTTCAAACCTTAAAATTAATAAAGCGGGTTATCACCAGAGATGAGAGTTGGGTGTCCAGTAAACATATTTTTGTAATAATCGTGATAAGACGTACAAATATGTTTTTGCGTTACAAGTGGCTGCTAAGATTTGGTAATGTGTGGAATAACTTTAAGGAGCAGGGAAAAGGGAAAAATTGTAACGTTGCTTCCTTACTATTTGAGAACACACTATTCTGTTATACAATCAGTTAAGTAAGATAGCGTTCGGGTTAATGTGGAGAAAAAATTATTTAAAAACATTTTAAAATACATGGGTACGTTGAACTCCATCTGAACAAAGATGCTAGTGTATCAATAATGTCTCCAGTCACCACCGGTGTCGATAATTTCCTGATATCTTCGAGGCATGTTTTCGACCGAATTGATGGGGTATTCATCCGGCAAGCACCTCCAAATACAACGAATTTTTCGCGTTAACTGGTTCAAAATGAACACTTTTTCACCACGAAGCTTGTGCTTGATGTATACCCACACATTCTCAATTGGATCTGCATCGTCACATGATTTTTACCTAACAAAGGTTTCTTCACTGAACTATGGCATTTTATGGGTTTTGGTAACTACGTACGATATCACTACACCTTTTTGTCTCAATTGCTGCGCTTTGGCGCAATGCTAAGAGCCCGGGTTTCGCGAAAACAAGTTTACGATCTGTTTTTCGACTTTAGGGGACACTTTGGCTGTCGAGCCACGTTCCGGCAAGCCATAGACCATTTTTGTTTTCTTATCTCGCTGCACCCACTTGCTGGCGAGTGTTTTCGACTTGTTTATGTACTTAGCAAACGTTGCACGAGACATTTTCGGACCTTTCGGGTGGGTATAGAGGAACACAGCCCGTAACGCGACGCGTACGCGGCACTTCGTAACAAGACTTTAATGTCAACTGAATCTTTTGTGACAAGCATCGAAGACAAAAGTTCGCTGTATCAACTCACGAAAGAATTAAATGCGACATCTTTTACCAACTGCTAATTATGCCTATACATTCTTACTTAACTGACTGTATATAACTTTCAGCAATAGTGAAGCTGCAAAGCTTGGAAGTGTATTGATTTATCGTGATGTTGTTTGAATGTCGTTTGTGGTTTTATTACTCCATCAATCTTTAGAGTTTATATACTTAATTGAGTTTAATTGTGTATGGTTCCGTCATAACCAGTACCAATTCTGTCATGGCGGAAAATTCTTGGAATTCAAGAGTTGTTAAGTATAAACCTGACTTTTTTGTCTCACTTTTTTTGGTTTTGTTTTTAAGATAACTCTATAGAGTTTATTTTTGTTCTAGAAAGATAAAATACCAATTTACTTTAGAACTATATTGTAACAAAGGCATGAAACTTTTATATTTTATATTAGCACTGATAAAGACAAGTCTAAATATAAGTTTACCGTAGCTGTACACTAACAGACTAAATCACTATTGTTTTTCTGTTGTTTATTTTTTAAAGAATCATTTCAGTGAAGAATCTTTTTTCGATATGCTGTTAGGCAAGAGCTAGTGGTGTTTGGATTTTGTTTGAAGGGAAATAATTTGAAGTTCTTGTAGTTTCTGAAGTCCCACTGTAAAGCATTTTTTGTTGCTTCCTGCCTATTTATAATTTAAAAAGAAAAAGTTAGATTTATTAGAAAGAGACAACAAGACAAAAATCGGATGTGACATTTACTTGATCGTTGTCCAAACCGGTCTAATTCTGAATATTGTTCTGTCATTCACGTTGAACGGTCTATTACCACTTATTTTTGAAATACAATTTTGATCGAAGTGCAAATGATAAGGGGGTTTTTTAATACTCCTTTATTATACAAATCTGTCCTGTTTACAAAGGACAGTAGATATTTAGTGTGTTACATATAATAAATACTAAATGCTTATGGATATGTTAGCCTAATTAGAGTGAGTGAACATAAGTTTAAATTTCAAGACGAAAATTAAAAAGTAAAGTGCGTTGGTAGTTCGTTGGGTTTCAATCGTTTGAGATGTTTTGATTTATCGAATTCATCCATTAAAAAATTTTCTAATTGGTTGGGGTGCACTGAGAGACTGATTTTATAAGTTTTGGTAGTTTCTTTAATTTCTTTCACGGCTGATCACTCTGTTTATCACATACCACATGCAGCACTTTATTTTGAAATCTCTCGACGGTGGCCAGATTGGAGTTATTGGCGGTTCTCCGAAGGGAAAGACGGGTTTTAGCGTGACCATATAGAGCAATAATTTTTGCCTAAGGAAAGTGCAGATCTTCTTGCAATCACCCAGTAGATTTTCCTATTTTGTAACCCAAGCTGTATGCGTTTATTAAAGATATGAGCTTTCCAAGTGAGATAGCGATCCAAATGGAGCCCCTGGTATTTTGCAGAATCGGCGTGTTTTAGTTGTTATCCGTTGAACGAGAAACCTGGACAGTTATCACGGTTCATGGTGAAGGTGACATGTTGGGATTTGCTTTAATTTACCTTGATTCGCCATTCTTTTAGCCGTTGCTGGACTTTATTGAGAGCGTGTTGCAGATTTTGGGATGCTACAGTGGAATTAAGATGTGAGGTCAAGATGGTTGTTGTAGTCAGATTCGTACTCGATAAGTCGTCTATAAAGAGCAAGTTTAGGATGGGTCCCAACACGCTGCCCTGGGGAAATCCGGATATGGCCGGTTGAAGATTTGTATATTTGCCTTGAAGCAGCTTTCCGATAGGTAGGACTACAATTTTTGTATAGTTGGTATGGCAGATACTTTTTTAATTTATACAAGGGACCTAGATGTCACCTTATCAAAGGCTTGGGATATGTCTAAAAATACTGCGGAGCAATATCTATGTTTATCAAGATCGTTGTGGATTTATTCAGTATTGTATAGAGACGTTGAAATCCAAACTGGTGTTTGAGAATTAACCCTTGGTCATCTAGAATTGGGTGGAATCGTTTTAATTAACTTTTCGAAAATTTTGGAGAGAGTTGGCAAGGCTTATGGGTCAGTAGGTTGTTGCATTAGAAGGTGTTTTCCAGGCTTCTGAATCATTGTTATGTGTGCTACTTTTCAGGATGGTATTTATAGGGAGGAAGGCATTATATTATATATTTGAGTGATCATACGGATTGCGACTTCAGGTAACTGTAAAAGGGATTTATAGAAACAAAAATCATATTTGTAAAATAATATTCTATAATGTAATGTTGAAAGTGAAAATTTTATTTTTACATATAATATCCAGAAAACAACAGGACAATTTTATAACTTTTTGCGTTTCCTTTACTATTTGCAGACAATTTTTTTATTTTATAGTCCTAAAAGCGTTTCGCCATTCTTCTTCCATATGTAATGCTTTTCAATAGGTGGAATCCATTCTCCATGTACATCACTAGCATCACCAAGATTTGGAGGAAAAAATCCGAGTACGAATTAAACAAAATGTATCTTCAGATTGACGTCACAATCCGATGCTTGATAACTCTCAAGTAATTCACTGACTATGTCTTTATTATTGTCATCAGATTTTTTATTTCTCAAAACGTTTTGTGTTACTGCTCTGATTACGTTCTAAGCTGCCTAAAACCTTTTCAAACGAAGCATTTCGCATTATAAGATTAATTTGGAATCCTACAAAGATACCCACCTAGAGTTTTGTATTGCTTACACCGGAGACTTTACCCTTAAGATATTGAAATTCATATCCTTCTTTGTTCATTACCTTGACGTAATTTTTCGTCAAGCCTAATTTTATATGCATCGAGTATTCAAAAATAAAAAGGCTACGTTTCACGTACCCAAATTTTTTTTATAAATTATAAAAACGTTCCGAAACCCAGTTTTGAAAAGCCTCAAAGATGCACTTTTGATGGGCGTTTAACGGTCTGCTGTACCAAACTGTTAGTCGAGGTTGACCAGGCTCTTGCGACGATAACATATCCCCAAACAGAAGCTTCGTAGTAAAAATTATCCTGCTCCAATTTCGTTCGATATTGTTCTTTGCCCAACCGAGTCGCTTCGTTACATGATTTTCACCTAACCTAGGTTTCTTCACTGAACTACGGCATTTGATGGGTTCTAATAGCTACGTACGATATATCTACACCTTTCTGTCTTAATTGCTGCTCCTTGGCTTAATGTTAAGCCCGGGTTTCGTGAAAATAAGTTTACGATCTGTTTTTCAACTTTAGGAGACACTTTGCCTATCGAGCCACATTTCGGCAAGTCATCGACCATTTTCGTCTCCCTATATCGCTACACCCATTTACTGACCAATGTTTTCCACTTGTTCACGTACTTAGTTAGCAGCCGTTGCATGAAATATTTTCGGACCTTTCAGGTGGGCACAGAACAACACAGTCCATAGCGCGACGCGTAAGCGACACTCATTGTGCTTTACGCGTTTCTCTAGCAAGAATTCAATGCCAATTCAATGACAAAGAGTGCCTCTATAGATCCACGAAAGAATTAGGGCGATATCTTTCACCAACTGCTAATTATGCCGAATACGCTCTTACTTAACTGACTGTACACACCAAGTATCATAAATCATACGTTATGGTTGTTCTCCAAGTTCTATTGGCACAGATTATGTTCAGATTATACCAGTGTTGTCTTCTCACCTTCGAGTTTAATCTTCCACATACTACAATATCCTATTTTGAGTATTTATGTTCCTGTTGTAGTTTGCTCTCATTGTTCTAATATGTGCGTTATTATGTGGATTTTATGCTTGTAACTTTTTCTGTGTTTAGGTAGTGATGTTTTTGTTTATCTCCTTTAGATTTTATAGACTAATATGCAACAAAAAATAATTAATATTTTCGTATCCAAAAATTTGTAGGTAGTTTTTTTACAATATTTGATGCTTTGTTTAGATTTCTACGAAATTATTTTTCGTAAGGTTGCAAAATGCATTAATATTTATATAAGAATTCCTAATTATCAATTGCTTGACGCTGGCAAAAGTATCAGTATGCCAACATTTTTGTTGCTGTTGTCTTATATTATTACCATTATATAAATAATCTAACATAAACAGATATCTAATTTATGAGAACTAAAATACAAAAACTGGATATTTAATTTAGGCGATTTGTAAAGATTGTCATGTTTGGTCTTTAAAAACGTCCTGTTCTAAATTTATCTCTAGAATCACAGTTAAGTTAATTTTTTCATCTAATTAAAAATTAGCCCCTTTTATTGCTACGTAAGTTCTTGGTCTTTCATTTGCTTAAAATTCAAGTTAAATTTATAAGAGGATTGTTATGACACCATGTATTCATATTTGAAAATGGGCCCCAAAATCGTTTCGTTGTAGAACTAGAGATTTAAAACAACTTTTTGTAGATACATTTTAGTATTAATTGTTTAACTTTTTTTATTATTTAGAAAGACTGAACTTTAGCTGTACTAGAATTTATATTCTATTACTAATGGTTTGCTTGTTTGCTACGTTTTAAATTAAATAACCAATAATTAAATTCTATTTCCTATTCTTTTTAGTCTGATTACTAATTAGTGTTATATAAAACAAAAGTAGGTTATTAGGTGATTTCCTAATATTCTAGTTTGCATATTAGTGTAGTTAGTTATTCATAATTATTGTTATGACTAATAAGGACTGTATCTACAGGATCTTTGAGGTAAATCCAGAATTCTATTAGACTGTATCGCAGGCCGTCTTATGCGCATGGAAATTCCCTATTAGGTAACACAAGTTAGCAAGGTAACAAAATGAACAGAGAATACAATCACAGAGCTGCTGTATTCGAATTTCTTTGCACCAGAAAATCGTCGCAGAAATTATTTTGTGATTTGGCTACCAAAAACCGCAAGCTAACACATAGCTAAGAAATACAGGAATTGCTGACCGGGTAACTCCGCGAATTGAAAGAGAAGACCGCGCAGGATTTTGGGCGGAGCATAACTGACCTGATAGAAAAAAATTGGCGTCGTGAGATCGGTAGTGCACAAGGGCCTATCTACAAATCTTTCGATTTGAAGAACCGTTACCTGTAGACTAAAAAAGGATGGTTAGGAAGCACAAGGCATCGAGAACGACAACGCTGGTTTCTGGAGATTCTTTTTGGACGAAAATAACCTCATCTAGGATAAGAAGATGAACCGTCGAAACGGCAGCTGGATTTTCCAAGAGGCGTCAAAGTTTCCTACTTCTGTGATGGTGCTGGGGTTTGTGAGCAACGAAGGGGATGCCATGGTGCTCTACTTCCTCGAAGAAGGCGTAATCGTGACCACCGATAGCAATATCTACATGTTGGGGACAGTTGTCAAGCTTGGATAGAGGAGGTGTTTTTGGACGAGAGTACGTGTTCGCAGCAGCTTACAAGGCAAGGAAGGCTCAGGCATGGTTATACAACAATTTGCATTACCACTTGACTACTATATGCGGGACGTGATCGAGGCGAAGGTCAATAAGTGGCATCATTGCATCAAGAACAGTTTAAGGACTTCCATTATGGAAGTAATAACACTACAGACAGAATGTTAGCTTGCAGCAGATTTAGGTCCTGTCTCGAGAAGGTCGTGGTTGCTGATGGAGGTTACATTGAATAATATTATTTGAATACTATTTGCATTAATTATGATGCTTTATGTAAATAAATGTAATCTTTCTTGTATTCTAGTGTTATTTTTATTGTTTATTTATTTTCAGGATTTACTTCAACGACTCTGTAGTATTTTTAGTCTTAATTACAGAAAAAATATTTCCACCGACTCAAAATTGGACCTTTGCTTACTGCTATTAACTATTTGTTTTTAACCGCCATTTTTTCTTTTATTTTTTACGCATAGCAAATTAATTTTGTTATTCTATATTGTGGCATTTCTTACTATACCTTCAGACGGTCTCACTTTTTGAGTTCTTATGAAATTCGTTAACTGTTTCTTAATTTTTTCTAAACCTCTTACATTTTTCTCAGTATATTTTTGCGAAATTTTAATTTGTTTCCTCTGTTTGTTTATGCAGGGTAATCCGAATTGAACGGATTTGGATTACGCGGCGTTCTGTGAGCGTTGGAAATTTGCATTTGTACTGTTGGCATCGAAACATACAGAAAAGATCGCTAAAACCTACCAAAAACATAGTGCATTTCTCGACTGGGTTTTAGAGGACATTGCAGTTGATGCTGATTTTTGCAACAAAACTCATATTGAGTCATGAAGCTCGTTTTGTTTAAACGGCTTTGGGAATCGTCAAAATTGTCGCATCTGGCGTAGTGAAAATCCACGTGTTATTCACGAAAAACCAATGCACCCACAAAAATGCACTGTTTGTAGTGTTTGTTTTGAGGACGAAGCTGGCAAGTTACGGTACCGAGAGATACTAAACAATTTTTTAAATGAAACCGATTTTAACTTGACGTTAATGACGTAAGGTTTCAACAAAATGGAGCCACAGGCCGTACAGCACGTAAAACACTCACTTTATTTCAAACTAAATTCCTTGGTCGTGTTTTCTTGCAGAGGGGTAATATCAATTGGCCACCGCGGTCTTGTGATCTAATCCCCTTAGAGTTTTTCTTTTCGAGCTATCTGAAAGAAAGGGTTTATATCAACAAATCTACTGTGATTCCAACTCAATTGTTGAAATATAACTTTCCATATGGGAAAGAATAAAGAAAAACTTTGCTAAAAATGTTCTGCACTTTACACTGATAGCAATAAAATTCGGATTGTCATTTATTCAGGAAAAACATCCTGAAGTACAACTTGGACCATTCCATAAGTTTGAACCTTTTATATCTTGATCACTTAGAACTTTCGGTTCTATGTTCACTGTTCTATGTTTGTTCTTTGTTCTATGTACACTTAAAATAAAGAGTATCTTCATCCTGCTTGAAATAATTAAATGGGTTCTCTGAATCGGTTAAACTGTAGCGTTATCCAAATTTCCCTTTCCACCTCATTTTGAAGTTCCGTTCTTTTATAATTCCTATATATTTTTATCTACATTATATATTTGTTTGGATATTCTTCGTGCCTTGCTTTTGTTTTACGACTAACTTAATATTTCTAATTATTTTATATTTGAGAACCGTCTTATTCGACTAATATATAGAAACATATTTTTGAGGTATTTTGAACACTCTCTGTATGTTATATTATACATTTGTAATTTGTTGTTTCGATAATAAAACGCCTCAATGGGGGAAGCTGTTAACAGATGGAATCACCAACAAACTGGTGGGATGCAACCTGGAGGGAGCTGACGAGAAGGACACGGTCTTGGTGCGAGTGTATGGCAACAAGACGGATCTGCTGATCGACCGGAAGGCGGAAACAAGGTGGGCAAATAGTCCTGGCGACCGCACAGGTGGGAGCTGCGTGTGAAAATCGAATAGTTTCGGGCAGCCACGTTTGCTGCTGAGACATTTCACAGCCCCATTTTCCGCAGGAGGCGCGGCTGCCTGGAAAGTGTTGAACGTAATCTTACACTTCTGTTTTGCTAGGTGTATTCGAAAATTCCAAGCCCGGATTAGTAGATCCGGAATTTTAATCTTGGATCGGCAAATCCGGATTTAGGTATCTATATGTGCCTGCCTAAGTTGTTAATTCGATCTTGACTAAAGACGCTGTGAATAGCTTACATGGAGGTGGCTGCAAAGGTTTTGCGAGCTGACAGGGTGATTCAAAATGATGCACTCACTTTTGTAAGGCTACAATCCGAAATTAGGACTAGTGACAAATATGCCATCTCCGGCAGATAACATCTAGACGGTAGCAGAATTCGTCCCGCACCCAAAAAGAATGTTTTATGTCACTGAGTTTGTCGCGGGTTTCTTAGGTCGTTCAAAGTTCTTAATATAGGTGGTACATGCATCTTCTACGAACTTTCATAAGGAAAAGTCGCAAAGTATGAAATCAAAAGATTTCACATAAGTGCCAAGTCTTTATTCCTCATGTGACCTATCTATCAGGTAGAGATTCGTTTAGAAAACCTTGAACTCTATCCTGTTGGAATTTTCTGAATCTAAATTCATTTAAGGAAGAAACCAATTTTGCAACATCTCGAGATAAATTACCTCAGTGACCTTAAGGGGACATTCCAATGTGACGGGTTGAAAAATTTGAATTTTTTTTTGACATTTTTGGTAGTTTTTACCCATAAAATTGATATCCTACAATCGGTTCAGGTAATTCCTGCCTTGTTATAACACTCCAGTTATAACACTCCAAAAGAGAGGCTCAAACTGCGCGAACTCGAGTTTCGGAACAGGGATACGGATGAAACATCCAAGCAACTATTCTGTGTTTATACCTGCGTCTATTATTACAGGTATCCTTTTTCATGATTTTAAGAAAAGGTTTCGCGAAACGATCAGTATTATTTGAGATTTCGTCGTGGAGAGAGCGTTGTTTTTCAGAACTTGGATGAGTAAAAAGGGATAAGAAGCAGCGTAGATTATATATAACAAGACGTCCTAGTTATCCTGCTAAAAAGAAAAAATTCCATGGAAATCAACATTCAGATGAAACTAGAACTAATTTTGCTAGTACATCAGCAAATAAATTGAGAGGGAGTCAAGATGGCAGTTTCGCTGTGAGTGAAAGCGACTCTGCCACTTAGTGTTTTCTCCAGTTCGCTCTTGTTTTCATCACTTCAACCTATCGTGAAATGTCGAGAATGTGATTCAAACATTACTTTTTCGAAATATCGTCAACAAGGACTTGGTTTTAAAATCAAATTAGTGTGCCAGTGCGCAGATAGATTCATAACCTCGTGCCATATGATTTTTCATCTTAAAAACTTTAAACGCGTTTTTCTCGAAATGACAATTTTGTACCTGGTGCAGGTGATTTCTCAAAAACCACCGGGCGTATCGACTTCAAATTTTAACACGATATTCAGTACTATCATGGCTATGGACCGAACCTCCAACTTGTTGATATTTTGATTTTAACTTATAATTTATGATGCAAAAATACGTGTTTTTGTTTACACTTTTGCAAGAAACGCCGCTATTTTGTTAATTTTTGATAAAATAAAAAAGTGGAGGTTCGGGGCATAGGGGCGATGACATAGATTAAGAAACTTCTTAGATTTTCTGTTTCAGATCACCAGGTGGGCCAGAATCACCTGCACCAGCAGAAAACTTTTTTGTAAGATAGCTATGTTATATTATAAATAAACAAAGAAATATTTTTCATGACCTAAAAAAAACATTTTTTTCCACTCTGCTTGATCATACCTTTAAGGAAAAAAACGTTTGTCCAATTATTTTCTTTAGTTTCCGAGAAAAAAATTGTTCAAATACCTCACATTGGAATGACCCCTTAAAGGTCTATAAACCCCTGTTCGTGGTACGATACAGAACACACCAACTTTCTGGAAGTCCCTCTCATATTCCGGTGTTGCATGGGAATTTCGTAGCCCCCATATGCGAACATTGTGTCGGTACAATTTTCCATTTAGGTCGAACGTTGCCTCATTATGAAAAATTAAACGGGCAGAATAGTGATTTCTTTAATGTTTTGGAGCGTACCATTGGAAAATTCTACACACTTTAGCTTATTTTTGCCCATATCTGCTGTGGTTTGAACATTAAACGGCGCCTTAACATACGCAAGATAGTTCTCTGCTCACTCTACGGGTTGACTTCATCAGCTATGCTCTAAACTCTCGAATTCGTTCCACATTATTTTGCAATACACGCGGTTGGCCTGCGCTTCTATTTTTATACAAACAGCCAGTTTGATCAATAGTTTTCTTTGTTGGGGGTTCAGTGTTGCTCTCTAGCGGCAGTATTCGAAACTTTAGGACATCCTTTTTGAAACATGCGAATCGTTCGCATACAATGTACGGTTCGGGAAATATAGCTGTATGAAATTGAGCCCATCATTTTAAATCACCCTGTATTTTAGTAAAATGTTGTACATTTATCGTTGCATGTATTATCAATTGGCTAAATTTTCAAGTTTTTTATATTTAATTAACACAATTTATATTAACGCATTTATATGTTTGAGCATTTTAAATGTATGTGAAGTACAGACAACTGTTTCGGTAAGGTAATGTACAGCGTTGCTTTTTCCAGTTAAGAGATCCTGATTTTACAAGAAATTCAACGACAATAAAAAAATAATAGAATCGTTAAGAGTGTTAAGAACAACATAATTGGAAATAAAGGTAAATGCTATAAAGTTTTTATAAACTTAAAAGAAGCGTTAAGTAACAACAAATACCATAAAAACAAAATTACTAAATAACTTTAAAGGTAACAAAGAAGAATATATAATTAAAAAAGTTTTTCATTATAAGAAGTTGAGTGAAGATGTAAATGGTATAAACCAATCTATGTTGTGATTTTTTCCTTATGAGAGTCGAAGAAAGTGAAAAAGTTTTAATTAAAAAATTTAGTATATAGTGGAACTGAATCTGCTAAATTAATCCTTGGGATTATTTAATGTTAGACGTAAAGACATTAAAGCTAGAGCTTTTTGCGTATATTAATTTTCTTCTATTTTCTTTTATTCTTCATTGTTTGACTTTTAATGTTTTCTTTCACGTAGGCCATATTTCTTCTTTCTGCTTTATTGTAATTTGACCTTGTACGTTTTTTCCTTTTCTATTATCTTGTATTCTTGATCAAGATTTTGTACTTCTAATGTCTTGTTTTTGTAATTATACAATTATTCATTGTAACCCCATCAGAGGTCACGACCTTTTAGAGCGTAGATCTAAAGCTGTTGCAGGCCGACAAAACTTCCTTTATGTCCATATGTGTGTTATTACTTCTATGGTGTGCATATGTCCCAGAGCGCGCGCCAGAGGCATTGAGACAACATGGAGAAGCCAGGTGTCGTTTAGACAGTACCGATGCCCCCTGCTAACGAGTTTTGCCCTATCTTTATTTTTGGCAATGTGAGCAAGGGCTTGGAGTAGAACCTGGACTACATTTCCAGATCTCGTCGTATACGCCTCGATCAGTGTGTATTATAATGTATCTAAAATAAAAGTAAAATTTCAACCAAGTCTCCGTCTCGTTAATCACTCACGAGTTACTCCCTTCACCTTCATGATGGAGACTCTTAAGCTGCCCTTGGTGTTATGGTGCCTCTCGTTGACCTTCGCTTCGACCACGCCCTACACGTAGTAGTCAGAATAATTGCAGTTGGGCTGAAAGGTGGTCACAAGTTTGGGAATCAATGGCAACACAAATTGTTGTACAGCCATTCGTGGGCCTTCCTTGTTTTGTGGGCTAAAACGGGGTCTTGCTGGAGCACATACTCCCGCTCAATGGCCACCTTCTCTGTTCAAGGCTTAACAACTGTTTCCAATACGTTGATTTAAGGTTTTTATTAGGGCTTTCTCAAAGAAGTGGGGTGCCATAAGGTTGCCTTTGCTGCTCACAAGGAGGGAAACTTTGTATGACGGTAGGCACTTCAGAGGCATTGTGAAAGATTCAATGGCTATGTTGGAGATTCACTTTCGTTTCCTGGCTGAAGTTCTTTTTGTGAGAAAAGAATTTTAGATGCCCTCCAACAATGCTTAAGCTTGTAGCTTCCTGTCCATCTTGTTTTTCTCAGTCAACAGTTGGCAGGTCCCCAAGACAAAAGACTTGTAGTGTAGGTCCTGGTGCACTGATAGACTGACCGTCAACGTCGCTACACCCGTTTCTCTTTGTAGGTCAGTCATGCTCACCCCAGGTCCTGATTGATATTCTTTTTCACTTCGCCTACGATCTGATCGCTTGATGTGAGTTGTTCTTTCATCGGTTACCTCCTTCTGGTCGTCAGATTCTCGTTACTTCTTGGTTATATCTCAAACTTTGGTGTTCTTGTAATCAAGCCATGCAAGGGATTCGAGTATAGCAGCTTTGCGGTCGTACACTCATTTTGTCGCCTATTGTAGGTTATTGATTATGTGAAGCTAATTTCTTGTGTTACCCAAAGGAAATTACGCATGAGCTTAAGACAACCTTTCGGATCTCATGCAACACAACTTAAAAATTCTACATTACAGTTTATTGTTCTTTCACTTACTCTTAGTTATCTCATTTGGTATATTAAATTCTTAAACTGTCATATGGCTTTAGAGACTTTTGAGTTTTTTAATTTTCTGTTTCAGAATATTTGTATAGAGGTTTTCCCGCAATTCTCTTTAATTATTACCTTTTTCCATATATTGGTATTATTATATATGTCTGTTAATTTTGAGATACCCCGTTAACCAGTAGTTCTTAAAAATATTGTTTCTACTCCTTCATAATATTTACTTTTGCGCTCCCTGTCTACTACTTTTATGAAGATTTAATTAATTTTGTTTCTTATATTGTTTATTATATTTTAAGATTGTTTTTGGTTCTCTTTATACGATTTCTTTATTTTGACTAACCCATATAATTCCTATTTCTTATGTTGTTCAGAATCTTTTTATTTTCTTCCATTCAAGATATTTTCTCCACCTTATGTTTTGTTTCTAATTATTTGTTTGACTTCGTCACTCTATCATTCTAGTCTTTGCTTTATTTTATTTAATGTTTATTTTCTTTACTGTACTAATTATAATTTTTTGTAAGTCTTGTAGTATTGGTTTTTTATTTTTTAAAAATTTTTGACGCTTCGTTTTGACGTTTTTTTTTAAATTTTAGCATTTTTAGTTTCTGTTTTCTTACCTTTTCATTCTATTTCTTCAATTGCAAATCTATAATAACATACATTAGGGACGGTTGAATAGATACTAAATACAAATCAAAATGAAACCATAGTATAGAGAGAAGTGGGAGAAGAGAAAACAGAACGGGGGGAGGGGGATGTAGTAAGAATAGCCAAGAAAAAAAATTTAACCGAAAAGTATTTGAATGACAAAAAAGTTTAGTGTAAATCCCATTATTTAATAACCACTTAAATAATTATATTGACGTATGAGAGAGTTGAATGCAAATTGAAGAAGATTTACAATTTTGAAGATTCCAAAAAACTTTCTCTAATTTAAGGATAGTTCAAAATAGATCCGCAACGTGATGTAAATATCAGTAAAATCGATTATACAAAAATAAAGCAAAACCTTTGGAGTCACGAACTAACAGCAGCTCATCTTTGAGGCTTCTAACAATGCAGTCCACTTACTTGCAACGCCACTCTCTTGCGTTTCCTTAGGAACATTATACTCCTCAATGGCGCAGGGCTGGCACCGCAGCTCTACGCGACGTTCCAAAACGGCCTAGCGTACAAATTTGTCCCGGGCTGCACCTTGACGCCCAAGACTGTGTTTCAGCCTGAAATATACTCCCTCATAGCGACTCACATGGCCAGGCTGCACCAGGTCAAAGTGCCGGCGGATCTTCCGTGGCAGCCCGTGCTGTGGGACAAACTGCAGAGCTTTTTTAATTTGGTGCCCGACCGATTTAGTGACAGCAATAAAAGGAAAAGGTAAAAAGTGTTGCACTTTAAAGTTGCTCTAGTAACCCCCGTTCGTAGGTATGAAGACATGGCTATACCCAAACAGGCGATTTTGGAAGAAATCAGCTTTCTCAAAGAGAAGCTGGTGAAGCTCAACAGTCCAATTGTGTTTGCGCATAACGATCTGCTTTTGGGCAATGTTGTTTACACTGCCAAAGCCAACCGCGTGACCTTCATCGACTACGAGTATTCTGCCCCGAACTACCAGGCTTTCGACATTGGCAATCACTTTATGGAGTTTGTCGGGGTGGAAAATATCGATTATGCTAATTATCCCGATAAGGAATACCAGTGGAATTGGTTAAGGATATATTTAGCTACCATGCAAGGCGATGATGACGTGTCTGACAGAGACATTCAAAGGCTATATGTACAAGTCAACCAGTTTGCCTTAGTGACCCATATATTTTGGGGCTTGTGGGCACTTATACAGGCGGAGCATTCGTATATAGATTTTGATTTTATGGGGTAAGTCTGCTACTTTTTTAGATATTCAATATCAGCTTTTGCTAAAAATAACAGACAACACTAAGAAATAGTTTAATCTTTCAATAGCATTGTTTTGCGCAGATAATTAATATTTGTTAAATGTATTATGTAGTAATACCTACAAGTAAGTCTGTTTCTGCATTAGGTTTTCATACTTTCGATACAGAAATATTTTTGCCAATTATGAAAGATTTAATTTGCAAGATTGTAGTTAAGGTGAGTTATTTGACTTTTATGAGTTAACTCCAAGTTCTGTCGAAAAATTTAGTCTTGACCATAAAGGAAAATGAAAGGTAGATGATTGTTTTTTGTCGTGAACCTTGAAGAACGTGGATGGTGCTGAATTAAGGTCGCGGTTATTAGGTAATGTATGGGGCGTCAGGGGTCGTTTCAGAATTAAGAAAACGTCCCAGAAAGTTTCCCTTGGAAAGTAAAAGTACCTATGAGACAACCCAATGTAAAAAGCCCAAGGAGAAAAGGACATTTTTGGTCCATCTCCAGACACGAACAACAACAGCAAAGAGTACCCGTTTCTATTCTTCTGAAAGACTTTGATTTTAGAACGAACAGAATACTTATACATCAATAATGAATCTTGGACCTCATAAATTTTCGTTTTAGTTAGGCAAATAACCAAACACCTATACAGACATTAGTCAGATTAGTGTTAAATAACTTACATAATCATTTTGTAATTATCAACCGAACTAAAATATTTGGTTGTTGGTTATATATTAAACGGTTTCCTTTGAAGGTGACCTTCTGGAAAAAGAATGGGAGTCAAAACTTTTCTTTTGAGGTAATTGACAACAAGGTCGTGCATTTTAAGTTTATAAGACTGATTTTTTGCGCCAAGGGGTGATGGAAATATAACGGTAAGGTTATTTTCATTATAATCTTCACGTATTTCATTTATTTGATCTCAAAATTAGCGTTTCAATACCCTTGGAAGATACCTTGAAGTCTTATCTAAAACATGCTCCAAAACAGCCTCCTGCAACTCTTCGTCGTTATTAAATTTTTTGCCTCGAAAGTCCTTTTTAGTTTTGAACATAGATAGTAATTACTGAAAGCTAGGTCTGGTCTATAGAATGAATGAACAAATTCCTCAAAGCAACAATTTTTCGCAGCAATCTAGGAAATTGCAACTTTTTGGAGAAAGCGAACAATACGCCTCAGCATGCCGTTTCTCTTTTTGATAACGTCACGCAATGTGTGCAGTAATCTGCCTTAATACTCTTCGTGTCTCACTTTATTTGTTTTCTCAAAATCATTTAACAAAATCCCTTTGAATCTTAAAAGATCGTCTCTTTAGTCATTTTAGTTCATCAAGATACCTTTGCCTTGTTTGGCCTTTTTTTGGTCTGCACCATAGCCATAGTACGGGACTATGGTTTCAACTTCTGTAACAATGGCTTGAAAAGTTTTTTTGGTTATTGCGACAGAGGCTTAAAAATTGTCCAAAACAAGCCACATGATGTTGTTTTTAAAGTGCTGACAAGCGCAAACCTTAGTCATATGAAGGTACTCGCGCGACTGTATCGGAAAGTCATAGACACGTCTTTTTCTGAAAGCATTTCTACTGGTCGAAACAAAATTATTTTGCCAATTCCTTAACAGTTGAATATTCAAGGGATATACCATGCAAATATTGTTAATAATACCGAGACTGAGACCTTCTTTAATTGTTGCTATGAAATATATTGTATGTCTAATGTAACTTGGCTGCTAAAATCTAATTTATTTCCTTCAATATTATTTTTATTTAGATATTTTCTAGATAAGTTAAGATTGGACTTTAACCAGGATAGTCGTATCAAATATTCTCATTATTGGAGTGGGGAAATGGCAAAAAGTATTTTATGGAAGTTAGTTAAGCTTTGTTCTAGATGGGTACAATTATCTTCCTGTTGAATACTAAAAAATAACGTGAATTTGCAAGTTTAAATTAAATTAACTTATTCATTTACTAAATTTCTAAAGAATCTAAATACAATATTTAATCGCCAGCGTGGTCTTGTGTTTGAGGGGCGAGCTGCGGCGCGGACGGAGCTCTCTGATGCCTGGCGGGTGGCTTACTCAGTCAGTGAAAATAATTGAGTACCTGTGTTCGCTTCGGACAAGAGGTAATAATAGCGGTCGTCTAAGGCGTGGTGCTTGCCACATCGCCTCGCATCAGAGATGGTGCGCGACTTCTCAGTTCGGAGGCCGTGCTCCCACGCGGAGCTTCAAAGCCTCACCAAATACAATATTTAAAAATAAAGCGATAATTTTTGCTCCAATAGATTGTTATGTTGGTTATAAATATGTTCTTTTGTTTCAGTTACGCTGAAATTCGATTTAAAGAGTATTTTGCCAAGAAAGACGTTTTTCTCGCAATCGATCTCCCAAGATGACGGTGTTTGCAGTTGATATTCTACCTTGTCGCATATCTATGATACAATATGCTCCAGAAGACCAATAATTGTAAACACGACAGAGTATTAATTTGACCACATCCGCAAATGCATTGTTAGGCGTAATTATTTTATAGCTAGTGTTGTGTACTGAAAATATTTTTATATATGTAAATTTTATCAGTGTCGAAGTGTTTTCTGCTGTATTATATTTTAAGGGTTGTGTTACAGAGTAGAATGATTATATTTTAAAGCAATTTCGTTGCGTTTTTCTTTTTTCACAAACACAACTTAAGATAATATTTTCTTGTTCTTATACCCTGTTATCATATTAATAAATCTGGTGTGAACATCACACGACTTTCCTTATCCTATTATTATATATTATACCGGGTCGATCGTCTCGGCCCTACGCTGATCTCGTCCCGGAACTTGTTATTTTAAAAAAGGGCGAGGCGCGAGTCCAACATTCGGAAGCTGATTAAAATAAACAGTACAAGACAATAGTTGATTCGTACTTAAAATTTTGCTACGTCGCTGAAGGTAACCGTGCGAGCTCGGCCGCACAGCCTTCTCCATTATCGCCTACGTGCTCCCTCCTAGCGGCCAAGCGCTCCCCCGTCCTCCTGCAGTTGGCCAGTAAGCTCTCCGAGCGCGCTGTGATTGGTTCGTTTAATTAATTTTTAATCGGCTATAACTTATTTATTTGACCTCGGATCAAAAATTTCATTGTAAGTTTTTGTTCGTCTCGGTTTGATCTATCCGTAAATATAAATTCCCCGAAACATTTTATGAATACCCGGTATATTAAAAATCCTGAGCTTCAATTTTTTTTCGATTTCCTATTGTACCAACTTTTATTTTAAATTCATTTTTATCTTGTGATAACAAATCATTTTTATTCTCATGAATTTTTTTTATCTTCAACCGTTCAGATTCGCGACCGCTTTGTGACCGATTTTGAGACCTTGCGACCAAACGACTCGACCGATTTTTACCAAAAACTTCGCACTACGTCCTCTACTTACAAATTTCAAGTCTCTAGCTTTTATGGTTCTCGAGATATCCTGTTTACTGACAGAACGACAGACACACACACACACACACACACACACGAACCAATGGCTCAAACCAACTTTTTTGGTATCCTGAGGCTATATTTCGTCCAGAAATGTGAAAAACTGGGTAGGTCAAATTTCCGCCGATTAGATTACTTTCCTTATTATAAGATGAAAGTAAAAGTTACTAAAAATGAACACGGACCTTATTGAAATTAATGAGCAACACTTTCTCACAAATACCAACCTATTAATACAGAAAAGAAAGTACACTATACTTAACAGACTATACACGAAGCCTTGACCAGGTCATCATTTCATTAGTATTCATCCGGTAATCAAAGATAGTCGACACAAAATGGCCGATGCTGTCGTCGAACTTCTTGTTAAAGAGAAGATGTTCTAAACATTCTAACATTTTAAAGACATATACAATAAGAAAAAATCATTGAAGAAGATAAATCTGACGTGAAAAATGCATTTATCATCAGCAGTTAAATAAAGACACAGATCATAAAAGTGAGAATTTCAACGGAAGGAAGTAGAAGAAGCAGTTGCAAAAGTTGAAATAGGAAAGGTAGATGGAGAAGACAACCCAGGCCAGTAAGTGATAAAATGGTGGGAGGAGAGGAGAAAACATGGTTTTGGAAAATATGTAATAAAACTTGGAACACAAACACAATACCAAAAGACTATTTAATGACGGACTGCGCAAATTACAGAGCAATATGGTTGCTTTCAACACGTTTTAAAGTTTATACAATAAATGTTGAGAGAAGAATAAGGAAAATTATTGGATTACACTTAGAAGACGAGCAAGCATCATACAGATCAGACAAGTAAACTAAGGATAATTTTATTTTAAAAAATATAGAAAGAATAATAGAGGAAAGAGATAAGCTGCACTTAGCATTCATAGACTTAAAATCTGCTTTCAATGCAGTACAAAGAGAAATTATCTGGGAGCTTGTGCATGTCGATCACCTAACGCTCGCAGGTATTGTCTAAACTGTACTAATAGTTTCTTAGGCTGGCCAGAAGCTATGCTCCTAAAACACCAGGAGATTTCAACTATTACTCGCGAGTTCTACACTTATTGGATTGCCAGATTTGTATACGGCTGCAAGTTACCCACCAGGAGAAACAGTTGCACGTAAATCTTCTGACAGGTACGAGCCACCTCACACCCACGACTTATGGCACAATAGCCAATGGTATGATTGAGAGATTTCAGCAGCAATTACGGTATATTTGGAATCCATACGACATAGAAGGATGACCTTCAAACATGTTACATTGAGCGATAAAATAAGAATTGTCTTTATAGATCTTACAACGACTGACTACATGATTCATCGAAACGACGAGCCAAAGAGGCAATTCCAACAACCATACAAAGGCTCATTAGCGTGTAATTTCTAAATAGAATAAAACTTTCGGGCTAAACGTAAAAGGATGGAAAATCACCTTGTCCATTGATAGATTAAAATCAGCCTAGGTGATGCAAGATGGCGAACTCTACGAATATTACAGCACAGAAGAGCTCAGTGTGGTAATCACACAAAAAGAGCTAGCTGAACGCAACTCCCAGGGTCTTCAACAAGATACATTAGAGATTAGGAAAGTGTATCGGAATTCCAGACCAATTCAATGTAAAATTTTCGTCATCTCAATGGTTGATAGAAATTACTGTTAAGGATATTGTGTCTTTAAGTAGCAGAACTACCTGATGACTTATGTCTAATGCATCCATTTTCATTGAACTCCATTTAATTAACTCCACGCAAATCTTCAAATTTAACACAACAGATTTTCATTACACTCACACAGGCATCCAGACCGAAAGAACATCTGGAGATCAATCACTTGTCAGCTTGCAGCTCTGATGGTTTGTACGCAATAAACAATTGCCTTTTTCAGGGGAAAAGGAGGATAAATTATATTTTGGTATTTTGAACTTCCAAAAACATTTATAAATCAAAATTAATTTTGATGATTCCAATATTGACATGTTTAGACTATTTTACAAGTTTTTATCTAATTTTTGTTATACTTAACTAGCGGTTTTTATATATCATATGTATGCTATTTTAAATTTTTTTCAGGTTAAACAAAAAGAAAGATAATAATAATTATTATTAATACCTTACTTTACATTAAACTTTGGCTTAAATTTCTTTTAATATTTTATTCTCTACATGTTTGTGAAGACCCTGTTTTTACACTACAAATAGGCCATGTTATCCTTTGTTCATAACTATAATCTAGGTCTATTAAGAAGTTCACTCTTTTTATACTTCTGTACTGTCTAATTCTATATTTGTGTACATCAGCGCAATGAAATAACAGACATTACCTTCTACACTTTATTCGTTCTCAATTCCTACCACTACTGTTGATGTAATTGTTGGACTGTGTATTGGGTCAGCACTGTTCATACTACTGCCATTCTTTATGGCGCTTTTGCTCTGTGGCATGTTGATGTAGTTGCCTGCCGACTTCACTATGTCAACGCTGGTCTTTTCCTTGATTATGGGTGGAATGTGATAGGTCGGGTTGGAGTAGCTGAAGACCGTAAAATTGGGCGTTTTGCACTCCGACTCACTTCTGGTGTACAACATCGGCAGCAGCTCCGTCGCCGAGGCTGTTCTTGTGCTTCCTACCAGAGTCGACGTCAAAGTTGCATGTGGATTTCGTCGTTCACATAGTCGTGCGGTGAGGAGAAAGCATCGCCAAGTAATCGCTGTGGCTCTCCTCCAAGCGCCGGGTGTCCAGGTTAACAGGTAAGAGTCGTTTAGGTCAACATAGTACTGTAACAATGAATATTCTATGCTACATTTGGAAGAATGTTAAGTGAAAGGATAGACAACCACACTGCTCCATGCTAATCTGAACCTACATCTCTTATACTTGTTGTTATATTTGTTATAGTTCTTTAAAATCTACAGAATTTTGGACTTTATTACGCGGTGAACAAATCAATTACTACTGATTTAAAAACATTTCTGTTAGGTCTCTGAAGCTGTGTCTGGTTTGTTGAGCAGCTTTTTTCTCTGATCCCCATCTGCACATGCTGTGTTTTGAGAAACCCTCTTGCATATTTACAAGATAGTTATAACCTGTTGGTGTATTTTTCAAATCACTTTTACTATAGTATCCGGACAACCATAAAGTTTATCAGTGGTTACAGAAGGTCATTTAAGGTCTGTTGGCGTTTTTTTCTTACAAAGTCATAACAGGGGTTGTTCAAGTCTTTAGTTTGCATCAGCAAGACCAAGATGGTTTTCTTACAGCTCTACAAGGTCAATATTTTCCATGCTCAAAATCAGTTAGTCAAATGTTTGTGAAATTTAAAACATTCTGCCCTCAGTTACCTTCTTTAGAGTAATAAACTATCTGACGTAAGCTATTTCTCCTTATAACTCGTCAAGCTGTCGACATCGAAGTGTAAGTATAGGAATAAAGTTTTAAATTTTTTTACTCCAACGTTAAATTTCTTTAATTAATTTTTAATTCCCACATTTTTTTACTTTATATATTTACTAATAAATGACACACCAATAATTACATATTTGAAAAATCAAAGAAAAAAAAGGTTCAAAATTTTCCCCTTTTTAAAATGGCTATGCATAAACCGCGTTTTTTGTAGCCGTTTTTCCGGGAAACCTGTAAAGTCATATCTTTGAATAATGTAAATTAAAAAATAGAGATAATGCCAAAATCCTTGGCTTTGATACAAAATCATGGTACATTAAAATATTTTCTCATTATTTTCCTAGAGTTTTTCCCTTAATCAGAAAAAAACTCTTAACGAATTTTCTTAGAAAAGATCGGCATTAATCTTTAAGTATGTGCGTTGAACCTTTCTCGAATAGCAAAACCATTGGGAATAGAAATTTAAAAAAAAAACAGAAAATTTCTGGAAAATTTCTGAAAGTTTTGTTCCAAATAACAAAAAAGGCTATTAAATATACCATTTTATGGGTTTTCGAGGTTGCTGATTACGATTCTCAGCCTAAAACATGCGTAAATGTGATATTTCCTTAAATTTTTGTATTTGTTAAAGGTCGGGTGCTAGTCAATTCTATATATTTACTCTTCGCAAATATTTAACCACTTGGTTGCTACAGGGGTGGTGATATTGGATAATTCCAGCAGCCTACTTTTTACAAGCTCGGTTTTAATAACAGTTTTGTGAATAATAAAAAATATTTATAATTCTCGGTGCATTTGAATAGTTGGCATTTATTTGTATATTCCATGTACATCATTGCCATTTACCGACGTAACCTACAATTTTAATCATGGAAGAGAACGAATTCCCGAAATTGTCGAAGAGCATTTTAAATATTCCTGGTACCAAGGCGAGTGTCCAAAGCGGACAGTTATTAATTTCCTCGGGAATACCGTCCTTGGATGAACTTTTAGGCGAGTATTTTGAGGTTATGTTAGCAATGTGTTTAATTTAAATATTCATTAGGCGGAGGTTTGCCTGTCGGAACTGTTGTTTTGTTGGGTAAGTATTACTTGTGATCGCACGGGTCACAAATGCTCCAAATTATATTCTGCAGAGGAAGATCAGCATGGAACGTATTCTAAAATTATGCTCAAGTATTTCTTGGCCGAAGGAGTGGTGTGCAAGCATTCTCTTTTCGTTGCAAGTCAGGACGTTTCTACGAACAGTATTGTAATGCCTGTTTCAGATTTGTAGCCCTTATGATAGCAGTGGACTATTGTAGATAAAAGAATTACCTGCTGCAACCGGTTCTGACCCTGATCCATCTTCCAAGGTTGCCTCTTATGATGAGAAAATGAAAATAGCCTTTAGATACCAAAATACACCTGCGGTTGAGAAGCAGACATCATTAGAGTTTGGACACTATTATGACTTGACAAAAACACTTCTCAGGACATTATTAATAGCACAGACATCTTCCATTGGAGTATACCAGAGGGCAAAACTGGTAAACATGTTGAAAATTGATCCATAAATGTGGTGTAAAGAGTAAACTTTTTGTAGCACCTTATACCTTTTTAAATTCGGCATACCATCATCTGCTTGAAAGTATCAAAGACCAAATCAAGAGTGGCAAGTTTGATATTAAGGACAAACCTGGCAAACGTTCCATCTTAAGAGTTGCCATCCATGCTTTGGGTTCTCCAATGTGGCTGCCTAATGACACATTCAGATATAAAAAAAGGAACAGGGACTTGGACATGTTTATATTATGCTTGCGGGGGCTAATGCGATCGGCGTTTGCAGTTGCCTTTGTAACAGTGCCCTCCTATTTGATAGAGAAGGTGTGTTCATCTAGATGCTGATTAAAAATTAACCCTTCTTGTTTTAGCAATCTGTGGAGAGAAGTATTCACTCTAGCGACATAGCATTAAGACTGCAAGCGTTTGCAGGCACAGAACTTGAAAATAATCCTGTATTGTCAGACTACCATGGGTATTTCCACGTCATAAAAATGGCTGCTATCAATTCGTTTGCCTCAAAACACCCAGGATCTGTGGAATATACTTTTAAGTTGCGGCTGAAGAAGTTTTATATTGAAAAGCTGCATTTGCCCCCAGGTATCACGTTGATTAAATATTTATTTAAACGAATGGGCAGGTTGTGCATTTCGAATTTTGGAACATCATGTTGGCTGTTCTTAGAATGTTTCTCCTTTTTCCTTTTTGTTTCTCCATTATTCGACACTATTGGTTTCTGTTACTTTTCTGATTTTTGTATTTATCTCTTTCGTTTTTCTTGGCAAGACTTCTGTTTTACCTTCGTCAGTACATCCTGAATTAAATTTTCGTTTTTGTGTTATACCATCACATGATCTGTCTGGTTACTGATTTTTTCCTGGGAGCCTCCATGTTTCTTTATGACATGGTTTGTATTTAAATTTTGTGCCACTGATCACAAGATTCATTGTACCTGCAAAATTGCATATATTCGTTCCATTATGATTATTTATGTTATGTAGAGAATGCTTCCCTATCCCCTCTTTTCCAGTTTTTGCATTGAAATCTCCCAGAATCTTCTGCATGTCATGCTTTGGTATAATATCACTGATTTTTTTCAAATCTTCATAGAGTTTCTGTTTTTCATCCTTATGTGGCTTTTCAGTTTGTGCATACATATTTATTATGGGTACATTTTCTGGTTTGTTCTTTATTCTGATGTATGATATTCTTCCACTTACGGGTTCAAATTTTAATACATTATTTCTTGGTTGTTTTCTTATTATGAAAGCTGTACCATTCCTTTCTCGTTGTTGCTCTCCTGTATGTGAAGTCCTTTTTTTCTAATCTCTCCTTTACTTTCCCACCTTATTTCTTGTGGTGTTGCTATTCCTATTCTGTATTTATTTAATTTCCTTGCTATTTCCATCATTTTACCAGGTGCTAATAGTGTTTTTATATTACATGTACTTATTACAGCTGTGCTTTTTGTTTTATTTCTTTTCTTGTCTATTCTTTTACCTTTTGCATCTTTCTTCATTACTTCTTTCTATTCTTTTCTTACTATATGCGTTTCCATTCTTATAGCCTGCGTTGTCATCGTATCTTCATCTAATGGTTTTGTTGGTTTTTTGCTTCAGTTTGATACGGTGACTTCGTGTATATCAGGGTCTTCTTTATTGTTAATGATCAACTATTGCTAACCAATTCTTACTTTACTTCCTACTGCTATCTCCTCGTTTGCCGTTTTGCTTCTGAATATCTCACTCTGTCTTTGTCATATCATTTTGTCCCATTTAGGTCTTTCTTATTTTTCATTACTTCCATTTTCTGATCAAATGTCTTTACTTTAGTTATAATGACCTGTTTTTTTACTTTTACTCTTAGGTTTCTTTCTAAAATTCTTCTAATTTCTAGATCTAGAGTTGTTTAAATATTTCTCTTCAATTTTCAAAATTTAACATGTTTTGTGTACACTAGTTTATACTTGTACATAGGAATGGTGGTAATGGACTTTGCTAACATCATTTAGTTTACTCTTGTTTTTTTGTGATAACACCCAAATGTTAACTTGATGACAGTCATAAAAAAATCTTCAGTATTTTAAGTAGAAGGTGTCTCGGTGAAGCCGCTCATCTTATACTGCATCAAACTGCTGAGAAAAAACTTACTTAGTGGAAAATTAAAAGTCTTTTGTAATCTTGAGAATAATAGCATTATTATTCTACATAAATTATCTGCTTAGATTTTTGTTTGCTACCTTTAAAGGCAAAAAAGCTGAGCTGCTCGAAGAGTTGTTACTTAGAGTAAGCTTATTTTTAGATTTTTCTTCTGATCTTTTCTGTGACAATTGTAAATGAATGTTAAGGATTTTCAGATCGCAAGCATGGTCTAACATGATGTTCCAATAATTATTTTAATTTTTAAATCCAGTATACTGCTTTCCAAAAAAAAACACAAATATTTGAATAATCCACACTTTTTTTATGGATCTGTTTCTTTGGGATGGCATATTTACAGTGATGTTATTAATACCGATTTGAGATATTACATTCCAAACTTCTTGGAGCCAGAGACTAAAGTTCTGTAAACAGAGTTAGTCATCAGTCATAGAAAATACACCCCTAAGGTGTGGTTACAAAATTTTATGTAATTGAAAGAACTTTTGATGCTCATTAGGAATATTTAAGAATCATTTGCTTTATTCAGGACTTGAATTATAATCTGCATCTATGGTGAACATGTATTTCTTGCTAAGGATGAGTTGTACCATGAATGAAAGTACTATGGAGGCTTCAATGAAAACATGGGAACATTGTCAACATTTGATCCAAAGAAAATGACCTTATGATTCACTTTTTTGGACACTTTTTAGTGTCTTTGAATGTTAAATCCAAATTTCCTGTATATGGTTGTGCAACAAGCCATTATTTAGTGGAAAGCAATTTAAAAAATTGCATTCTATCTGGGTTTAAACCCATGCCCTCTTGCAAGCATGGACATTATCTACAGATTGTTAATTATTAATCACCAAAGTGACAATTGACAGTATTTAGGGTCTGAGCCATTATTGTGCCAACATAAGATGAAATGAAAAATTGGTAGATATTGCTAACAATCATTGTTTTTAAATGACTTCTTATTTTTGATTTTTGCATGGGAATTCTTTTTACGGTTATATCTGATTTTACAATTATTTATAAAATCATTCTTTTCATACTATAATTTATTTAAAATATAATTTATACATCGTATTTATTCACTTGCAGGGGGAAGTTGATTTCAGTTTACTACCAACCCAAACTTCCAATGCTATTATTTGGTAGTAAGAGGGTATACCAGACACAGGGAAGCTGTTCTTTTAAAAAATAGGCTGCTAATTGTATGTTCTGTATCACAAAGTGGCTGTATGACAAGTTCCAGAGCAGAGCCAGAACACAAACACAACTCTTAGTGGTGCACAAGTTTATCAGCATGTAGAGTGTGTATTTCATTAAATTACTATATTTGGATCCTATTTTAGCCTTTAGAACCAATAATTTGGTGATGTCAATATCATATTGCTCCCAGCTGACGAAATGCCATTGTATTATTCATAGTTATAATAGTATGAACAAGCATGATGCAACTAATACATTGAACTTGAGTATTAAATTTTGTGGGGTTAAACTGTGGGAACTCGTGTAGTTCATTGCAGTTTATGCCAATAAAGCTTGATATTTTTCTGTTTAAACCATCTGCAACAACAAAGCCTTTGAGTTCTGGAGTAACTTCAAATGACTGAGCTTATGGGTATTCGTTGTCATGTTTCTTACTAAGCTTGGGACTGATTACATTATGAGTTTATTCAACAGTTAGTTACGGCATTTGATATTCCTTTTTCTATTTTGTATGATTTATCTTGTTTATTATCTTGAGGTCTTTCAACTGCTTTTCTTTACTCAAAAAATGCTAGCATTTTGATGATGTAGTCCTGTCTCTCTAATTTCTTATGAATATTAATGTCGCAGTTTGGTACCATATTTGTACTGGATATTAAACCAGGGACTGTAAATTATGTGGTGTAAGCTGATTTTTAAAGAACTGCTTAGGTCCAAATGAGTCGAGAACAGTTTATTGGTTGTTGTTGCGATCATTAGCTTTACAAGATTTTGATGTTCTAAGCACTCCATTTTTTTTGGAAACAGCTGTTTATGTTTTTGTTGAGATACAAGTAAGCATAATCCCACATTACTTGATTAGAACTAATACTGTACAGAATTGATGTGAACCAAAATTTTTGTTAACAAGGCATGTCTTTAACATTTTCTGTACTTTTTTGTTGATGTTAGCAGTCCAGTTATATGTATTGATGAATCACCTATGTAGAGTCTTCCCAGATATACTCCATTTATTGTTGAGTAAGTCTCAAGACCTGAACAGCACACTCTTTGACAAATCACAACTTTAAGCGCACTGTCATGTATTGTCTTAAAGTTTGACTTTTGATGCTGGGAAAATTTTGCAGTCGTTTCTACAACAATAATGTCATCCTGTAATAATTTAAGTATTTTTGCTTATGCACTCTGTATTTCAAGATTTCTGGTTTTTGCATAACACACCAACATGATTAAAAGTAGTCTGACCGCTTAGAGCTCTTCTTATTAACTACTTCATTTTCAGTATTGCATATTGTACTCATTGTCGGTTGACTCAATCTGGACGAGGTAGATTATCTACTGGAAAACCTGCAATGACTTGCATTGTGGTATACGTCTACTGCTAGAAATTGATTATAGAAGAGTGTACTATGGAAACTGCTCCTTTAGGTTGTGTCCATGCTCTCTTTTCCTCTTGTAGGGTTTGACAAGAGGTTAGTTGTGAGAACAAGGGAGAATCGCCTGAAATGGATTTGAACTGATGACCAAAGTTTAGGAGTCAATTGCTTTAACCACTTCATCAAATTCTCCTTCCTTATAAACGTGATCAATGGTGCTGTTTAATTTTAATTTGGCGAATTTTTAACCAGTTGAGTCATATATATTTTGACTTGGCCAATTATTATGTCATCAAGTAGGTTTGGCTTTAAAACCTGGTGTAACAACTTTTTATATATTTTTTAATTCATTCTACATACAAGAAACAGGACCACTAGGTTTATTCTTTAATAAAGTCATGTATAGCTTTCAAAATGCTAGAGGATCCAAAACTGTGATTGAAAAGAAGTCAGTTTTTACAATGTTTTCCGCCACTTCATTGTAGCTTCCATAGTGACCTTAGCCTGACTCTTCTATCGTAAACAGCAAAACTCATGTTCTGCATAGGCAACCATTATAATAATTTAAGTACCGAAAAAAGTAGTTCCTCCAGCATTCCACTTAAATAATTTTTATATATTCGTAATCAGCATCGAAAGTTCTTTGGATTGCATATATATTTTAGATAAGGCTAACGCTTTCCGCAGTGCTTTTTGAATATTCAACAACTTTTATATAATCATAACAAGTATGTTTTGTGGATAATAGAGCTACAAGATGTTGCATTATGTTGTTGAGTTTTTCAAGATGTCCAAAAAGGCCCAGAAGAGCTGTAGGTTCTAATGTTGTGATTGCATCTTAATGTGTGAACTACTGTTGTTATTAAAGATTGCATTTCAAACCATTACCTTTTATATTTGAGCCATTTTGTCTTTAACTAGTCTTACTCTGGCCATCACGATGTCATATGCAATGGTGAGACTCATTCTTGGACCCAGCATATTTGCTTACTATATTACTGCACTCTGAAATTTTGAAATACATGCAGTTAAAGTGAAGCTTATAAAATGTTGATATAAAGTAGATGACAATGATGAAAATATTTCTCTGTTAATATTCTTGTTCTGATGGTTATTTCTGTTATTGAGACCATCAGACCCAACATCTTGATACAATAAGGCTACTCTATATGTCTTATGTAGAATCTAGTTCTTACAGCAATAATTTAGTCTTCTTTAAAATTAGGCAATTGGTGAATTATTGATATTGTGGGAGAATAATAAAACAAAAGTGAAAAATGTTTCTTAAAACTTTGCACTAAATTCTAGACTGTCAATAAACAACTGAGTTGAAAACTAATTGCTCAAGCATTTAATTTGAGTGGGGTGTTTTTCTTTGGAAAGCAGTATACATATAAATGTAAACATTTTGTCAACTCATGTCTAACCGAAATCATTTCAGATGTAAGTGATAACAAGGATGACGAAGTACCTAGAATGGGATGTGGAAGCAGCAATAAACATTTATTGGAATTCTAACAGATTTTTACAAATTATACCAAATTTTATTTGTGTTTTACTATTTTTATCAACTGTATAATCAATTATATTTTTTATTTGTTTTTTTTTATTACATAGCCATATCTTACATAAGAAAAGTGGAAGTGATTACATAATTATATTAACAATAATGCATATGGGAGATATCTTTGGTGTTAACTTCAAAAAAGTGTTCTAAGCAGAGATTCATTTGACAATGAGCACACTTGATTAAAAACAATGGATTACATTGTGTGTCTTTGACAATTTTTTGAGGATTATCGAGAAACAAACAATGGTAAAAGTTTTCAATAACAGAGGTTTCTATAAATTAAAGAAAGGAAGATTTGATCATAAGTACAATTTTTTTTTGAATTGATGCATTATCAAAACTACAGCTTTAATATTATAACAGTAAATGAATGTTGGATGACACTTAAGAGTTTGGACATACTTGATGACTGCTTCTTCTCTTTGAATTTCCAAACTGCAACTTTCAGATGAATGCCCATTTGATCCATGTTGATTATTTGGTGTGATAGAATGTTATTTGGAATGACTGATTGAACTTTGCAGACAAACTGGTTAGTATTGTTTTTGATCTTTTTTTTCGCATCAACAAACTTGCTTACTCTTCGCGATACAATATGATTCTTTTTTCCAGTTGTAAATGAAAAGTTGAGATACAGAGCATTATGATGGAGGAGTACTTAGGGAAAGGTTTGTCAACAAATATAGCCCATCGTTGAACATTATCATCTTTTCCTTCCTTGAAAATGGTAAAACATTAAAAGGAAGAAATGCAGAAGTCAGTGCTATGAAAAGGATAAATATTCATCTAAGGAGGAAACAAGGGAAGGATAGGAAAAGATATGCATATCTCCACATAAATCACAAATTAATAGAAAAACCGGGGATAATCTTAAACAATTACGCAAATGATGAAAACAGAGACGGTTGAACTAAAGGAAATAAAGAAACTGAGGAAGAGTTTATCCTACAGATAAAGAATCTAAGAGAGGCGTATAGAATACTTAGTCCAAGCTAAAATACATTGAATACCGAATTATTTCAATAAAGGAAAAACAGTATAATAATTAAGGGCTAGCAGTCTAAAGACTACAAAAACTTAAAAGCAAATTTAAGATTTTTAAAAAACTCAAATTTGGCAAGAAAGATGTAAATAGTGAAGACTGCTTTGTTAAAGTAAATTATGGAAATATCTTTGTAGCTGGAGATCAGTGGAACTGGGATAAAGTAAGCCAAAACGTAATCACAAAAAACCAAGGAAATATAACAAAGGTTAGGAGTTATAGAGGCCCTGATGCGCATTCAGAGCATTTTATGACTGGGATTAAAGTAAAACAAATGATATCAAGGAGTGAAAATAAGAGAAAGAGACAAAAAAGGTGACAATAGCGTGTTTAACTAGAGATGATTATTAGAAGAATGAGCAAAAAAAGAAAGTAGCTGAGAAGTGGACGAATATAGGACAATCATTCAAGGAATCTGCAGGAAGACTATTAAAGAGGAAAACAAAATCTAAAGATTGGTTTGATAAACAGTGCCAGGATGAACTAGAACTAAGGACAAGATGTAAGACAAGGGCCATAAAATATGGCAAGACAGAAGATAAAGAAACATACAATTTATAAAAAGAGGAGGTAAGAAATTTTTACCAACTGACCAAAAAAACAAAGAAGGTTTCCAAAGTAAAAATGGTGAATAGGTAAGAAACCTACATAAAGTAGCTGAAGGTTGGTCTAATTACTTTAGAAACTACTTTTGAACAGAAATGAAGAGGAACATCAAGATCCACAGGAAATAATGGAACAAATAGCAGTGGATCAAAAAGATCAACTTTACCTTAAAAGATGTATTGGCTATAATTAATAGAATGAAAAACAATAAGTATGCAGAACATGATGGAATACAAGTAGAGCTAGTTAAGAGTGGAAGAGCTAAAATACAGGATTTGTTGAGAACAACATAGGAATGTGAAACTACCAAAAGAGTGGTTACAGGCTTTCATTGGCCCCATTTCAAAAAATTTACATATGTAAGACTTTTGAAAACTGCAGAAACATATTTCTATTGGGGGTAATGTACAAAATACTGAAGATATCTATTAAGCACAAACTCGATACAAATTTAGAGAACGTAACTGAAGAATATCAGTCTGGCTTTTCCAAGTTCTAAGGGAACTGCAAACGGAATGTTACACACAAGTTCCCAATATATATTTTGTTTTTGTGAAACATATGATACAATGAATTGGGAATTAATATAAAACTAGTCAAACTGAGATAGACACTGCAATAGATTGAAAGTAAAGTAAAATTAGAAGATTGAGAATGGATTAACACGAGGACCAATTGATACCGATACCATTTAACATCATACTAGACCAAAGAGCTAAGGCTTCTACCATATAGAGCACATTGATGGATAGCTGGTCTTGTCACCTTGATTTAAAGAAGTAAGGTGAAAAAAATGATAGTGACTTTAATAGGGGTAAATTGCTAGAGGTGGAATTGAGAGAATATAAGGTGATGAAATGTGATGTCAATAGTTTTTGCTGTTTAGGAACGAGATTTGGTAGGATAGGGTCCCAGGAATAATACAAGAAGTGAGGACACGGGTAACGGAAAGCAGTAGGACTATGTATGTATTAAATAATATACGAAGGACAAGCAAATATCAAAATTTGTGTGTACAAGAGTTATCCAATCAACAGTGACTTATGAGAGTGAGGTATGGAGATTAGGAAGAGAATTAAGAGTGGTGGGAGTATGGAAAAAGAGATTATTTGGAAGGCGGGAAAGCAACTTGAATGAAGAGATACGACACTTGTTCAATTAATGCAAAATGGGGGAAGGTGGCAAAGACAAATTGAATAAGATAGATGAGCCATGTTCTGTGGATAGACAGAGAAAGATTCTAAGTTGCACTACAGGAGATAAGAGAAGAAGGGTAAGACCTATGTCAAAATGGAAGGTTGAAACGAATTTGAATTCCTTTACACTCGGTACACTGTTCATTCTTGTTCGCCGAGGTGTATTGTTTCCTTTTTTATTCATATGATTTTTATTTGCAACTTCTACCCCCTATAAATTTGCGGCGATTCGTTATTTATGCAATGCAATAGTTTTTTCACTTGTGTGGAACTTTGAAATTCGTGCGCGTTTCTATATCTTTTCACTTGTGTGTAACTCTTAAATTTCAGTAATCTTTTTAACTTTTAATGGTTGACAATTTGTTTACTTTATTCCATCTTTGCGCGGGCACAGAATATCGCCTTTATGTTATCACCTCTTCTATTTTATTACCTAAATTTACTTCTTTTCTACCTTATTTATCCAGATTTGATTTTCCAGCCATTACAATATTCACACCACTTTACACTGTTGATTATTAATAACGCCACATCAATCACGATCATAAATGTTATATATTTCTTGTAAATAAACTAACACTTGTACTATAAATGACTAGAATTTTTACAAATAACAAACATTCCATTAAACTTTGTCTTTTATCTCGAGTTTTTCTCCACCTGCAAATCAAAATACAATTATTTTTATATTATACTCATTACTTATAGCCTTATTTCATACTTAAATCCAATTCTCTTAATAAGGGTGCTTAATGTTAGTTTTCAACAAATGATGAACCAGATTCTCGTGTTTTCTCAAGAATGTCTTTAAGCGATGGTCATCTTCTTTAGTAATATAAAAATTATGAATTATTGAACGGATAGTGAGAATTTCACCATCAGGCAGTGTACTCTTGTGGTGACGACGTGATCGTTCCTTGTAAGGTGTTGAAAACGAAGTGCCAGCACCTGCTTTAATGTGGTTCCTCTCTTTCAATATTCTTTTTGCAGTGGGGTTAAAGCATTCATTTACAGCCTCTTCTCGCATAAATTGTATTGCGTTTGCTAGTATTTCCCGAATTTGCTTTTGAAGCACCTCTCCTTTAGTGCCAAAGGTTTTATTTTCTAGTTCCATACCTCTAGGGTTAAGTCATTTTAACTAGAAAAAATTAATAGTAATAAAAAAAATATTGTATACATAACCTTAAACATGTAAATTTACTTGATAAATTAAATAAAGGAAAATTTATGTTTTGGGTAACCAGAAGTAGAATAATGAACTTCAAACAAAATACCGTATTTTAATTGCAAAAATATTTATTTTTTAAAAACAACACGGAAAAACGGTATTGCAGCAGGCACGAACGCCAATGCACAATTTTACAGCATTTGACGGATGCTGATAGTGGTAGACAAGCTATATACGACCATATTACAGAGTACCATGAGAACTAAAATTGTTTGCTAGTGCCTTGTTACCTCAACATGCTGGTAACCGGCGGGTTCCAAACAAATGAAAATCGCAAAAACGCAGCAAGCCCAAATGTTTTTGCCAAATGCAGACGAGTCCTAGCCGTCCACTGAGCGACTGCGAAGCTGTCGACGATAAAGAAAAATCCTCCGCCGGCATAGGAAATTGAGGTAAATTAGCGCAAAATTCTTTCGTCATTCAAAATTTGAGAACTGATAGGCATCAAAATTCAAAACTTCCTAAATAGGTCAATTTTGCTTCGAACAAAATGTGCTGTTTCTTGTTTTAGATGCGAGACGTGAAAAACAAATAAATGCCGCTGGCATTAAACTTGTACAAATTTGGTATATTTATGCGTCTAGATTTATTCGGCTCGAAGTTATATCGTGTATTGTAAAGAAAGATCTGAAAATGCCGACTCGGTTGATTAATAGATATTTAGCAGCCGGCTGCAGATATTCGGGTTTTGAATTTTATATTTTTTATTATAACGCCATCTTGCATCACGTGACAGACGTTTCCGGATCTTCCATTCGGAGAATCCCAAAATGTCTTACGTAAATAAAAATGTTGGCCGTGCACTACAATATTATGCAGTTGCTCAATGCAAATTTATTTAAACTGTGGTTCTCACTCAATTTGTTAACTTAAAGATTATTTGTACTGCTTTTCGTATCTTTCAAACTCATATTATCCGTAAGTGCTGTAATGTAACGCTAGAACGTTATCATTGCTCGAAATTCATTTTGCAATAACGGGACATGAGAATAATTTTTCAGTTCCTTCACAGAAGAAATAATTACAAAGTGATGGATATTATTAAGGTGTTCGTAAAACTTATAAATGCAAGAAATATGCTTTTTGTTCGAGATAAGAATCCCAGCAACATTTGTTCGAAAGGAAATTTTCGCTTATCGCAGTCATTTGGCGGACGGCTTGGCACATCTGGATGTCGCGAGGTCGGTCGGGCATTCGTTTCGTTCGAGTGTGATGCAGGTGTTTTGCGGGTTCGGACGGGCTTTGGCAGACTGCGAAGTGCGTGCGTTTTTCTATCGGTTGTGATGTGATCGCGTAAGTGGACTCTGAAGTGCAGTGTGGAAGGCGAACGAGGGGTGCTTGGCGCTGGCGAGGGCGAAGGAGGCGAGCAGAAGAGATTCGACTAAAGGTAGGTCCGATGATGCTGCAGCTGGCCCGGATAATGGTGAGTCCTCTTTTGATTTTGGTGGTGGGCATCGTTTTCAGGTTGCATGTTGTATTGGCGAGATGGACTCGCTAACATGATGCTGCTAGAGATATGCGGAGTTTCCTCATCGCTTAGACAAGAATACAATGAGCGTATTTTACTAGTAGGATTATAATCAAATCAATTATAATGACACTAAGTGCGACTTGCGCATGTGACTTTAAAATTTCTCTCGCCATTTTAGTTACCAACCGAAACTTGGTTCTTATAATAAACTCCTAGATAATTCCATTCTTTAATTATTACGTTTAAAAGAGTTATTCGTTTACAGACACTGTTCTGTACAATCGGTCGATTTATGAAAGCGTGCAGTTTGCGAGAGTGCAGTGAGCGAAATGCATTCAATAACTGCAGTAAATTGGAGAGGTATAGAGGTTTAGATGACGTCATACTATTTGACTATTTTTTGAAAAACGTTTGGAAGAAAAAATACTTTGCTATGGTTTTATCTAAAGCTTATCTATATTATCGATATTTTCATTGTTCGATCGATATTTATGTTAGTAATGGACTAGTTCTTAAAAATACATATATAACGAAACAAATTGGTAGAACCAAATAGAAAAACAGCTGATGTAGTTTATATGAATAGAGTTTATCATTCGAATTTTGCTAGTGACTTATTAGCACAAGAGCGCGTATTATTGGTTGCTGCTGTTTGCTTCTTCATCTGTTGTTATTGATTTTCTTTTTGTACCTGTGAGGTTTATAATGGTTCTTTTGTTATACCATCTCAGGCGGGAAACAGTTTTTATTGTTTCTTTGACGACACAATTTCGTTAAAAAGTTTAAAAGACGGGTTTTTATTTTATACAGAAATTTTATTTTCTGTTTGAAACGGTCTGTTCTCTTGTGTAGTGTGTTTATAATGTGGATACACGGTTATTTAGATGAAGGTAAGTGTTTGTGGAATATAAATTACTTTAACTTTACTTATATTGTAAATTCTAAATATTAACTTTACGTTTGTCTTTCAGGTTCTTCTAATTTGACCCGTTTTGTTTGTTTCCTTTTTAGTTCTCCAAATATTTCAATCTACGGGAAGCATCCATCATGTTCAAGAACAATCTCCCTCGGTCTTTTCACTTTTGAGGTAATTTTAACTGGCACCAACTCTAATGAAAAGAAGTCTGCTAGTGGTAATATTTTAACAGTTTTTGACTGCCATACAGTGGATGTATTGCAAATAAGTTCTCTACCCTCCTCTCCAAGGCTTCTAAAATAAGGGCAATATTATAGTTCCTCCATTAGCTTAATACTGTGGTGGAGGTTCATTTTTATTGCTCTTATGATCGCTTTGAAGTGGTTTGCAAATCACCAAGCGAAACCCGTAAGAAACCTTGAACCTAACCTGTGCAAGGAACCTGTAGGAAGCTCTGTCTACTGAATAGGCCAGAATCTCTCTCTCCCTTTTTCTTGGTCGCCAAGCCAGAGCATTTTGGAAATTTCGGAAGGTTTTTTGATTCGACTACAGTTAAATTTAGACATTTTCAGAAATCTTTCAAGTTGGCCATCTTTGCCTTAGCCATTACTTAGAGTACTCGTTAGCACACGCGATTCGTGCCTTGTATTTTCAAAATGGGGAGAGAGTTTATCCCAATACTTCTACTAATTTGTTTGAGGCACGGTTGCTTTTCCCTGATCCGAGATAGTGTCTGGGTGAGGTCTGCCTATTACCGCCATTTTTAGATCTTTTGCAGCATTATTGTAGGATCCAGTTTGCTTTTGGCTTCTAGATTTCTTATAATGCTGCTGCTGTTAAAAGGAAGGAGTCGAAGAGTCTGGGTGAAGACTTTTTGTACTTTTTCTTTATCTTCTTTTTCTCTTTCTATAAAAACGGTTTCTAGTTTACGTATTATCCTTTATTTTTTCAGCCTTTCAGATTTTTACTCTAGTCATTTTAGAACTGCCAGACTCTTTAGTTTGGTTTCTTATTTTCAGGTCCGGCAAGTAAACTCGCTTCTTGAGACTGCGTTTTCTTCATAGAAACGACAATGTTTTTCAGTAATCATCTACTTATTTGGGGAATCTCTTGTTTTTGAGTTTTTACTGGGGCTTGGTGTACCAGAATAAGTGAAGGATCGTTGCACCTTTTAGCGGTTTACGGACTAAGTCGCGAGGTGGTTCGCGGCTGAACTTTTGCTCACCATTTATGGTTTACGACTAAAGGTTTGCTTATTACTGCAGCTAGCTTCTATTTTTTTGTACTCCTAGATTTTCTCGATTATTCTTCTATGTGCTATCTCGGGGAAGCGTCTGGTAGGTAGCTCAATCCCCAGACAATGTTATGTACTTACATGTTTTGTAGTTCTTACTTTTGTATTTCTCTGTTTCATTGCTGTTTAATTTAATGTATAATATACGTTCTTTGTCTTTTTCTTCTACTATTCTACTATTTAATGTGACCGTTTTCTAGTTTTTGGTCTTTATAAATTACTTTTATAATTTTTTATATCATTTCTTTTTCTTCACATTACATTTTGTTTTCTGTTTTTATGTTCTCTATTGATTCGTGTCTTATCGCCAAATGATTCAAATTATTCTTTATTTGATCTAAAATTTCTTAGGTCTAATGGTTTATTTGTACCGTTCTGTCAAAGATTTATATATATTTTTTACTACTTTTATTAGTTTATTTCTTGGTTTTCTTAATTTCTTTATCATTTCCTGCTAATTTTTCTATGTAATTATGTTGAATGATGATTATAAGTCTACGTACGTAAAATACAGTTCTCATCTTCTTTCTTCGCTACTGTTTCCATATTTGCTAGCATAAAAATAATTCGAATCCAGCGTTTGTTTGTTTTATTTGTTATATGTGCTGTCTATTTATTTTTCTAAGGTAATTTAACAATTACCTCTAGACTTCTCTTAATAGTTTTTGTGTATACCACAAAATCTATTGATTTGCAATTTATGTAGCACATTTGATATTCTTTGTTTAAATCGGTGTTTTGGATTACTTTTCTAATGTTATTTATTTTCTTTCTTCTCTTACCTATTTTCTTATTTGGAAATCTATATCTTTCTCTCGAATTTTCTATGCGTTTTAATTTTTGCTGTTAATTTTCTATATCTTCCTCTTTAGTTTTATTTTATTGTAATTATTTGCCTGTTTTGCCTTTGTTTATTGTTTTAATACTTCTTTTTCCTAGAATCTTATCTAATTCTAGAATTCATTTTTTTTTGAATTATTTATTCAGCTTTCAAAAGATTTGTTATTTTTTTCTATTTCTAAAATTTCTTCTCCAAATTTTACCCGACTTTTATATTTTGTCTTTCTATTTTATTTCTTTCTGTGTCCGTTTCTTTTTACTTATTATTTTTTCATTAATAAAATGTTTAAATTTCAGTCTATTAGCACATTTGTTTGTTTTTTACGTTCGTCATTTTTAAATTAAAAGAAAAGCGAGAAATGCTTAAGTTGCTGCACATCAGTCAATTCATAATTTTAAAAAATTAACTTATTGTTCTATTGAATATTGAAGAAGATAAGTCGAAACTACTGTTCTACTTCGTTCAACGATACTGCCAGGGAGTTAATCGGAACATAGCGGCGTAGAAAGGCAAAGGAGAAGGAAGTGTGCAGAGCATGAGGAAGAAAGAACTGCGGTGGATGAATATGGGGCGAATAGGAAGAAAGAAAATAAATTTTATTTGCTTATAGTAAGTGAAATATTTGCTATTCAGTAATTAAATTTTATTTGTAAATTTATCATCAGAAGAATTATCAGATAGTTAAAATTCATCTATAATCACGTGTCTTAGATTGATATGTTTTTTATGGGTAAATACTTTACGCACGACCTTTGTATAGGTCATTTTATTTTAGGTTATTGCGTTTGGCGTAAACAAAGTATGCGGCGTAATTATTAGGATGCTCGTGCGTAATTTAAATAATAATTTTTGCGTAAGGCTTTTTTCTTATACGTGTAATTATGCCAAGCGCATATTAAGCGCGCAAAGCTATGCGAAACTAAATGCTAAATTTGCGAAGCGCATTGCGAAACACAGCGAGCTTGGTTATACTTGCATGTACTTTATATATTGGGACAAGCATGATGTAGTAGTAGCACTGCATGTTTAACAGTGGTGGCGGTACTATCAATGATTATTTTTTTTAAACGCAGGACAATTAAAATTTTACAAAATTATAATAAATGTTGATTGAGAAAATTATTAGAGCTCTTAAAGGCTTCTACTAATAATCAAATGGGGAGAAATATTTGAATTTTACATAGACATATAACAAAATATCAATATATCAGCTGAAATTAAATGATTAATTAAAAAAAGTAAACCAGGAATATTAAGAAAGTATGAATTATATATTCATGTAAGCGTTTGCAACCAAGACACACTTTTACTATACAGCGCCATCTTCAAACTACTTATGGTGAGTCAATGTTACTCTGGTGGAGATGATTGTTAAATTTAAATTTTTTTGACTTTGTTTTCAGAAAATTAAAGGCTGAATTGTATTTGACACCGAAGGATTAGTTCAATATCTATTAGGATGAAATATCCTGATCATGATTGAAGAGTATTCTGTATAGGTAGTGCAATATTAGTAATGGTTAGTATAAATATTGTATATAAGTATTCATGAAAGGGCTATTTGGTATTTGTAGGTTAGTATTAGATATTCATGCACCTAAGGTTAGGTTACAATTCAAGTATTTTACGAAAATATTATATGTATTAATAATATATAATAACTCTACAAAAACTGATTTGGAAAAATAATATTTTTGTTGAGTGTGCCTTGTAAATATTTAAAATTGTTTTTCATCCAACTAAATTACCAATTTTTAAATTTATTTTGAACTTATATATGGAACTGAGGTTCATCATCTCTTATAGTAGATACAAAAAACCACATATCAAGGGGTAACTGTCTAATGCGACGCATATAGAATTTGATTGTTCTTTTGAGTTGGATTAAACAACAAATAGAGCATAACAATAGTATTTTCAAAACGATCCGTATCCATATTTTATTCAGTTCTTGTATTCTATGCATATTCTAAGTTTTGTTCTCAGAACCAAGAAATTTTTGGACTCCAGTCTTCACTTCCTCAATATTCCTCAACTTGTCAGAGTTACTACGTGATTGTTGAGAGCGTCTGAAGTAAAGTTGAGTTAGGAAAGTGGACTAATTGTGTTATTAAAATGTGGACCGTCGACTGATGTTGAGAATAATTAGTAGTACAGTTGAACTATAGTTTACTGTACATTAAATTTTAATACTTTAATAATTTGGGCGTGAGAAAAGTGTACGCCAAGGAATTTTTGGCAGGAAAAAAAGCATTTCTGTGATTCTTTAGTTATACGGTCGATTAAAAAACCGTTTGAAAGAGTACCATTTTAATTCTTTGGGTGATATTTAAAAAGGCATTTTACCAGAAACCTTATAAGACTGCTATAGACAACGAAAAAAACTACATTAGTGTGTAGACGTTCAAGAGAACTACTTTGAAAGGTATGTAAAAAGAATAAAATTCATGGTTAAAAGGCAACCAATTTTACTATTTTCTTGTCAAACTTCCTATATGCTATTATCGGTTGCTTATTTTAGCTTTGCATCTTTTTGGTTTTGACACTGATAGTTTCATTTGAATGATAATCGACAACGGACGCAACACTTCTTGCCTTGCTCTTTTAATCTGAAAGTGTCCATTTTTCGTAACCTTACGTGTACAGGGTGGGTGAAAAGTAACTAGGCATTAAAAATTTGACAAAAAAGTCTAAATTACTACCACGAATGTATTGAAACAAATTGCACATGTGTAGTTTTCTGAAGGAAGTCATTTGGGATATTGCTGCGAAACTCCCGAACTTATGCTTTCAAGTCTTGAATTGTGCGAGGCTTTATCTTGGACACCTCGCCCTTTACGTAGTCCAATATGTAAAATGATGTAAAAATCACATGGAGTGAGATCTGGATTATTTGGGAACTATTAATGAGGACTGCGTCATTCCATTCATCTTTCCGCCGGTAAGGTAAGAGAAAAGTGGGGTGGTGCTCCATCCTGCATAAAATAAGGGCGCTAATGTTATCCCAGTCAGATATCATGGACTACCCGTAATCTTCAAGTATCTGAAAGTAGCAGTTTGCATTCATGGCGTCACGCACAAAATATGGGCCGATGAGTGTTAATGTCGTTATTTCACGCTTACTTTCGATTAAGTTTGTATCCTTAAACATTTTTAGTAACGGCAGTTATGATGATTGATGAAACTATTGACTCTAGAAGATTTTTTTAAACTTTATGCTAAGCCAGCATTAACTTTCCACATTGCATTCTGCGGTCACAGTCTTCAGATTTTAGCTTCTGCACGAATGGGGCTTCCGTGAGCGTGTTTTGTTATAACAATTTCAGAAACTGCTTGACGTGTTAATTTTTGCGGGCTGCGAGCAAACGTTTCCTGTATTGTTGCCATGTTTTTCTCAGACTGGAATGCGGATGGGTGGCTATTTCTCCTTATATCGTTCACCGAGCCCGTGGTCACCAGCTTTGGATGACATCTTTTTATTGTTTTAGGCGTAGTGTTTCTTTCACTGTACTCAACCATAATTCCACAATAACAAGGAAATTCCACACTTCATGGGGTACTTGAATAGTCAAATCGTCGGACATTACCGCGTGGCCGATGTTTTTTGACGTGGAAAATATGAAATCTCATATACTAACCTCAATTTAGATACTGTTTTCATCATGACTTCAGTGATAGTATGTAGTTCTATAGCAAACTTTTCACCCACCCTATATATTTATAATGGTTCTTAATAGTGTTTATGATTTTCTAGGAATTTATGTTTAAAACTGTTTTCAGATGTTTTTTTTAATTTTCTTTATATATTTAATCATTTCTGCTTTCACTCAATTGTTTAATTTAATTTGTCGTATTAATATTACTGATAAAACAATAAAACCTCAGAGCTTAACCAAATAATTTTTTAGTAGTTGAAATGTCCATGAAATAAGTGTTTAGGAACAATCGGGAATATATTGCATGGAGTTCGGCTTATAATTCACGGTTCATTTAGCTTAGGCGCAAGAACAAGTTCACTGGGATGAAATAACATGGGATAACGTAATGGTTTCTAGCGAATCGCCTTTTGAATTTATTCTCGATAGCAGAAAAACAAGAGTGTGGTGGCAATGAATGCTTTAGGTATGACCAGGAAGTCCATAGACATAGAGATAGGACTATTATGATAATGAGGGGTGTAACGTAAAACGGGCTAGGCTTTATCGTATAGTCCTTTAAATCAGTTTTCTCTATATCCAGGTGAAATGTTAAAAATCACTGTTGGGAAAATTAACAAAAGATGCTGATGGAGGCTGCGAAAGCGCCCTACGCGCTTTGATCTTCATCCTTCCTGTGAAGCTTGTCTAACTAATTATAGGGATGGTAGCACTACTGTTTTAATATATGAAGAAGAAAATTGCTGCCGTCTTATTCTTAGGTAGATTTCATAGAACCTAGTGCAGAAGTTTTCATCTCATGACTTCTAAAAAAATTGATTGTAGTTTTTTGTTTTATGCACTCCCATTTAATACTTTTTATTGTATAAACACATTTACTGAGCCAATAACTTGGCTAAGTTTGTTAATGGGCAAGATCAGTCAAAATAGGTCAAAATATTTTTGAATTTTTTGTAACGTTTACAGTTCCCTCCAGATTTAGATTAGATCTAGCATGTATATTTCATAGGCATATACCTAGATACAGTTAGGTGACATAATAAGGGAGAGAGTGGATATGACTAAATATTTTTGGCTTTTACGACCAACTCATATTAAATTCTGATGAGATCCACATCAAATCGTTACATTACGAAATATACCTATCTTTTGGGAGGCCTTTTTACAAAAGGCCTCCGTTTGGAGACCAAAAAGGGTTGAAAAATAGGTTTTCTCTATTAATCCCCGACTTTTAAAAATCGAGAAAAAATTATCCCTCATTTCTGACTGTGTAGTCGCCATTTTATTTAAGTCCAGAGTAATTTTTTCAGCGTCTCCATATTTAGTGGAACATAATGGAGTTTCATATTTTTAAATTAGTTATATCGTTTGTTTTATACAGATAATTAAAGACATACTGTTGTTTTAATATGTATGATAGCATGACAAGATTTTCCAAATAATGCATATTAACTTTTAGACATTCAAACGGTTCCATTTTGGTTTTATACTTCAACCCAAACCTTATACATATCAGAGTTTTATCTTAGACTTTTAAGCAATATGCATATATGTAATGAAAAAATGTTACAATATATTTCTACATTTTTGTGGTACAGTAAAACGTTTTCATGGTTTCAGTCAGATACATTGCGATTGTGTAAGAGGAAGAGTTGCTATTCCTTGCTAAGGAATGTGTTTGTATAAGTACTCGAAAATTATATAGTTTTTTATACCCTAAATAAGTAAAGGTGTCAAAGTATACAGCAAAATAATTCAATGCATTCAAAGTTTCCGCCTTCTTTTATAAAAGCAAATTTTTGTTCAACAAGCAAAATGAAAAAGCACTTCGATCAAAGTATGGATTATTGTTAACTATGACTTTCTTAAATCTTTTAGACAATTTACAAATTACACCTTTAAAGAATGACTGGCTTTTGAGGCAATTTATTAAAATGCCTAATTTTGGATATACATATGAGCGGAAGTGCTACTCTGTAAGAGCCTGTGGCATCGATTTAAACAAATGGTAGTTGGAAGGAACAATGTCTGGTGAATGCGTCACCCTAGAAAAGTGCTTCCAATGTATTTTGGATCTGCTTCCTAACACGTGGTCGTGCGTTGTTCTGTTGAAGAAAAGTATTTTGGACGTCTGGCGTTTCAATACTGGATTCAAATTAACTAATTGTTGTTGGTAGAGGTCGCTAGTGATCATTTGACCCAATCGCTTTCAAATGTTAGAAAATCTCAGACTGAGTAACATTTAATACTTTAGTGAGTTCGATTGTATTAGACAAAGATTTTCCTAATAATTTTAACAAATTTTTCTCCTTGAATTTTTTTAGACATTCTGAGGGTTTCTTATTCTCCATGTTAGAATTACTACAATTAAAAAGCCGAAACCGTTCCTTATGTGTTATTTACAAAGAAGGACGTTTATCATAGGTTTTTCTACAAGAATTCAATAAAAATCAGCAGTAGTTGTCTTACATTAAAGCGATATAGCAATACTTCCGACAAATGACGCTTATTTGGCTACTTACACATTTTCGACTCAACAAAAATTATGGTATTGTCACAAAAATAAACCTTTATATACTGATACTAATAGCGCAGCTATTAGAATTTACACATGTTCAAGCTACAGCTATTTATCGCTAGAGGGCGGAAGCTTTTGAACATTGCTAATAATTTCCTCAAAAGTGTTGGGTTACTGTATCAAATGTTGCTGATGTATGTCCTATGTTAAATAAAAATTGTTTTTTTTAATGCTAAAGATTACTAGGAGGCATTACAAACACGAAATTCAATGTGAATTTTTTTAGTGTGAGTTGCCATATCGGAGAATCGAATATCAAATCTTTTCATTGAATTATTATTTGACCCTTATAAGTGGATACGTATGTCAAGTGCTGTCCAATCTAATTAAAGAAGTTTATTGAAAAATAATACTCAGAGGAGCAAATCTTGTTCTAGCTTGATCTTGATAGAATTGTTGGCAAAGCGAAATATACTAGCAGCTTGTCCATTAAACATTTTCGGTTTCTTTTTACAAAAGGCGTATGCACTGATACATCAAATTGTAAATAGGGCTAGGTGTTGTTTTAAAAAATTAACCTATCGATGGTTCAAAAATAAAAATTAAGGATTATAGAGAGAAAAGGTTTCTTTTGAAATGCAGACATAAGTTGTAAAGACTTCTACTTTGTTTATCTACTTTCCTTTTATACCCTAGTTGGTGAATGAATATCTAATAATAATTGAACCAAAACTTTGGATACTTTTCTAATCTTTTGTCCAATAGCTCTTTAAAATTCTAGGACGAAGTTATACTGACTTTTCATTGAATTAAATACCATTTATAAAAAATATTTTCCTATCTAAATGAAGTTTTCTTTTTCAGAGCGAAAAGAAAAATTGGTCTAAAAACTTTTAATTCTGCTTTGGGAAACTATGATGGACGTTTATCTCTTTATATCAATCACATAGCACTATGAAAATTGAAGAATGAATATTTATAATAAAAAGAAAAAATAAGAAATCAAAAGGAAAGGCTTTTGCAGTTTTTCTAGGGCACAGAACTTTGCTTAAGAAACTTATTTTAGAAGAATATATTATACAGAGCAAATGTTTATTATAGAAAAAAATTTAAGAGCTGACCCTTGATAAGATATCGAATAAGAAGTTTATAGGAGTCTGAAAAGTCCTGTATTTCAGGATATTGTTTTTCATGACGTCAGTTTTTCGTAAGAACATTCATATTCGTCACAGGGTATTTATACGATTCGTTTTACTTGCAGATCTGTTTCTGAGTGGACAGGTATTGTGTAGTGATGTTAAAACGGCCTAATATTGAGATCAGGAACAAGGAGATATGGTTTACACAAATGGACAAGCAAAATGATGTGATTGGAAGAAGTTACAGATTGATAAGGAAAAAATATCGTCGCTTATGTGAGACAGGGTTGTTTGATTGCATAGCTAAACGAGGAGGCTGGATGCGTCTTGCTCATACACGTGAGTTGGAAGAACGTGTTCTGCAAGACAATGATGATACATATTCACTACTGAGTATAGCATCTGCAGAGTTATCATGTAAGAAATAGTGTTTCAGATTAATGAATGTTCACTGATTCACTGTATTACTGTTTTTACATGTTTATTTATTTTTATATTTTAATAATTTAGGGAAAAGCTGAAAGATCAAAATGAATGTCTAATTGAAATAAAATATTGATCAGCCCTTACCAGTTTGAAGATGAGTTTACAAATGTGCGGTGCGTTTGCATCAAAATCATTTTGTGTGTTTTTAATAGTTTTTTTATTTGTAGGCAAGGATGGGATACTTATTAGTTCCGTCATCCAGTCGTTGAAGATAAAACAGGGATTATTATCTAATGTATTCCCGAGCCACATTAAATTTATATTATTCGAAGATAATTCAATTATTTTATGTTTTTTACTTATCATTTTCAGTAAAAGCTAAATTTTGAAGTAAAGCGGAAACATTAGCATTTCGTATTGTTGTTGCATTTTATGAAGTTACAGTTAGGATTTTGCGTTTGTAAAAATCAATCGGGGCTTTGTGCATTACGTAAAAGTATCTTTATTTGCGTCCAAAACGGCCGAAGTAAAAGCATCAACAAATGACTTGTGACTAAATCTACATTTATTTTTTTATAAATTTATGAAACGGTGGCTAATTTCTGAATCGGCTGCAAAGTAGTTTTTGAAAGATTATACTGTGTCACTGGATACTTTGTGATATGTAGACCGTTTTTGGACTACCGCCGTAGTCGACTGTTGCTTATTTATTTATTTCTTACCGTTTTATATCATCACAAAAAGCATTTTTAAGAATTATAAACATATTTGTTTAATATTTTTTTAAGGCGCATGCGCAACTCTAATGTTTGCCATACGTACCCATTATAAATTAAATTATAAAAAAATTACTTAAAAGCACGCGTTTGTTACAGCGGATACATATTTTTTTTTATAAATTAATTATAAATTATGTTTATCTATATATTCAAATCATTTCTATATTATTTAAAATAGATTCTATTGTAAATTAACAATTTATCTGTTTAAATTGTAAAAGCCGTAGAGAATTTGAAGTAAGTTTTATTTTAATTACTAAAAAGCTTTATATCAAATGCCTCGAATTAGACTGTTATTCATGTAGTATTCAATATACATTGTCATGAAAAATTTTGGATGTATTTTATAGGTATGTGAGAGAAAATTTAAGACTTTAATATATTTGTACGTATAAAAATGTTTATTTTATTTGTTAGTTATAATGAGAATAAAGTAATTTGTGATTATCAATTGTTGTTTGTAGTTCTGCATCTAAAAAAATAAATCGGCCAGTTTTTAAGCGTTTATTCGTTAAAAAGCAACAAATAAGACTTACTATTACTTACATAAAATTTTACTTCTATAGTATTAAGAAAAAAAAATTAAGAAAAAAAACAAGTTTTGCCGCAGGCTGCGTTTTTAGTGTACAGCGTGGTGCTAAACTCAACAAATCGGAAAACTAATTATTGTAAAGCTATTTTAAGATTTAATTTGATTTTTTTGAATATTAATAACTAACGTGTTTTTTCAAGTTTACTACATCTCTTCTATGTGTTGAAGCACTGTAGCATTCTTTGGCAACAGATCATGGATGGTTTATTTTTGATTCTTATTTCGATTGGTATGGATATATCGATTCTTTTATTTTCCAAGGTGTTCGCAGTATCCCCTGTCAAAATTGTCCATCCATTTTTTGCTGATAAGATGGTTTTATTGTCGTCCACGACTCCGTTCCGTTTAGAAAGACTGAGAATACAAGCGTTCTATCCACCACAATTTTAGAATTTGTTGTAATTTGTTTGTCATTCTAAATCTTGTTCAATTTTGTCACTGCCTTTCGAGTAGAGTAATTGCACTACATCTTTTAATTTTTTTCTTGCATTTTTTTGCATTATTTATCATTGATCCCATGCATACAAATTCGTCTACTCTCTCAAGTTTCCCCCATTAAATTTTCTTTCGGTAATATATTTTTAGTGACAGTTACCAGCGTTGGCTTTGTTAAGATTTATTTTTAGCTCGTAATTTATATTTTTCTTATGATACACTTTCACATTGTTGTAAGTTCATTTTCTTCTTTTGCAACCGCCTCCAACTAAGTTAATTAGTTTTTCCAATTGATATTTTGCCATTAAAATCATCAAGTGCTCTTATTGTGTTTCCATCTTGTACTATAAATGGATGTGATGTGTTGTTATCTAGTTTAACTACCCTTTATTTGTTTTTTTGTTGTTGCTATCACTGAAAACAATCGAACATTCTTCTGTAGTTGATAAATCGTACTGGTGTAGCTATGTTGTGTTCTGAAGGCGCTGCTGTGGTCAAATGGCCACGAATGGTAAAACAAAAATTGAAGGAGAAATGCCAAAAAGTAAGTACAAAAAGTATTTTTTAGATACTTTTTCATTTTATCCAATTTCCAATTAAACGTTGTCGTATGTGTATTGCAATAGGAGGGGATTAATTTGTGTGAATAAATAAATAGCATGTTTCATTCAAACAGTCGTCTTAGTTTTCGGAAGGCTTTCGCGGATAAGATAATTGAACAACTAGGTTCTTGGATTAAACCGTGTCGATTTTTGTAAGATTTCTGACGTTTTGACATTCTTTGATGCTATTTTCAAGGGATTTGAGGCATGGAGGGTGTCTTTTTATTTTAATAAACCTCACAAATGATTTTGAAGTTGGGATGGGATAAGGGAACGAGTGTTTTCAATTTGGAAAATTAATTTTCTTTATGTTTGGCCAGTGCTGAGGAATTGCCGTCTTTTAGTACAATTAAAAAATAGTTTATATTTGCGAGTTCACATTTGTCTGTTCGTTTGCTCTGTGTAGGCTTTGTAAACAGGAAGATAACATCAAAAGTGACCATTATATTATCTTTGCTAATGGGGAAGGATTTTAAATTTATGAAAAGCGATAGAGTTTCAGATGTATGATGAGGCTTGTGATATAAGAGGCTGAAGAATTTTGGCTATGGTTGGAAACTAAAAGCACTCACGATAGGTTGTAAGGGAGTATTTTTCTTGTGAATTTTTGGAAGACCCTATAATTTTGGTAGTCTTGGTGTTTTTGGGGTATAATAAGTTTTTTGGTATCGGAGGATAAGTTTGAGTTGTTAGTAATGGTCTTGCCTTTTTTCCTCTCAGTATTTTATCACTTCCAGGCCTTGTACAATTCCTTAGAGTATTAATTATTTTTTCTGCCTTTTCCAGTGTTGGGTGTTTAATTTGTTACTTACTTGTTTGGATCAAACTTACATTACTAATACTTGGTTCTTCCTCCTCTGCCGTTGATAGGTACTTGTAATGCTATCTTTACAGTACATCTATTTTTGTCCCTAGCAGTCTCCCTCTTCTATGAATAGCGTTTTTGGTTAATATTCTTTTCTAATGTGGCCTGTTTTTTCCTTTATCTCGTTTAGTGTTTTGGCTTGAAAATCTTTCTATTTTTTAAGGAGATTTTTATATTTTCTCTATAGGTTTTGAAGTTTTCTTCACAACATTCTTCTCTGATTTTCTTTTTGTCCTTTATTGGTCTTGCGCATTCACTGTCGAATTATTTTTGCCCTTTCTGTTGTTAGTTTCCTGAAGGAACTTTTGTGAGTTTTGTTTGACGATCCTTTTTATTATATGCATTCTTTTTTGTCTGTTGTAATTTCTTTTTTACAAGTGCTTTATCCGTCCCACCCGTATATGCTTATATATTTTTTTTTTTAAACTCTTAAAACTCTTGTTGTCTTTTGCCTTCTTGTATTATTGATATTTGTTGTTTTAAAGATGTTTCTACCATATAATGATCGTTGCCTACATCTGACTCACGATAAAATCTCACTTTGTTTTTTCTTTGTTTGTTGTTCTGTGATCTGTGCTCACTCACGTTCCTTTATAAATCTCTTTATTTGGTCGGAAAGTGGACTTTATTACTAGTTGCTTGGATATTGTAAATGTTATAATCTTCTTTTAATTTTTATTGTTTTCTTTATGTTCACTGTTTACTGCTGTCATTTCTTTAAACTCTTGTTCCTTCCCAATTTTAGCATTAAAATCCCATATCACTAGTTTCACATCGAATTTTGAGATTGTATTGAACAACAATTTGTATTTGTCTTCTCCTTTGGCGTCTTCTGATGGCGCGTGGAAGTTCACGATACTTATTTTTCTGTATTATTCTCTTAAAATTATATAACTCAACCTGTTACTTATTCCCCTTGTTTGTATTAAGTATTTTTTCAATGAGCGATTTAAAATAAAACCGGTACCCAACCTATTTTTTGTATCTCCACAATTTAAGAACCAATAATTATTAATTTCCATAGTCTGAGTTTATTTGATGTTTGTTTCTTGGATTTCCACTATTCCTATTTTATATTTGTCCGCTTTATTCATTATTTTAAGGGTCCTTCGCTGTTGTCCTAATACATTTCACGTAGCTAGGATTATCTTGGCTTTTTATTTTTCCGATTTTCCCTTTTCTATTTTTCGTTTATCTATTACTTTTACCAGATTACTTTTTTCGTTGTCGTCCTCTTTTGATTCCTTTACGGTACTTCTCATGATCGTTTTCTTTGCTTGATTCATTATCCATGATCTGTCCGGATGTTTTTTATGTGCTAGTTTCTTGAATCTGGTTTATTTAATTCTATTTTTAATAATTTTGTTTATTATGGTCACATTTGAATCTTTTTTCTTCTCTTGTTATTCTTTGACAATCTGTGTTAACTTTTTCCTTGTTTTTTATTTTGATATGTGCTGGGATTTTTCCTTCTTCTCGTGTCAAATCGTTTTCAATATATATATTGTGGTTTACTTTAGCAGATTGTTCCTTTTAATTACCTCTTTTTTCTCTTTTTAAGAGTCATTTCTACATTTATTATCTTTCTGCCTTCTTTTTCTGTAATACCACACCCTTTTTTATTGTTTATTATAAATGCTGTTTGAATAAATCTTAGCGTATATATTATTTTACTTATTTATCACTTGGCAATTATTTTACAATGTGCGAACACCATTTACTTTTGCATTCGGTTAGCAGTTGATTAGCTAATCCACTAACGCACTGTACCTTATCACGACTACTTTTTTCGATGTTCCTTTAAATATCTGCACGCTTAATTCTAAGATTTGTGGCTTGACATACCGAGTAGATTACTGAAACTTTTTTTTGCGTCGAACTTTCCATATGCCTGCGCGTTGCTTCGCAGCTTTTCTAGGGAAATAGGGATTCCGGAATTTGACCGTTACACTGTTTCCCCTTAAAGCCATTTTGTTGATGAACTGCAATGACCAATGTGAGTTGTAGAAAGGGCTATGGAGAAATTGACATATTAGCATGGAATTGTATGTGTTTGGATGGTAGAAGTAGCAGTGAACTGCGTATAACTCTCGATTTGAAATCGCGTGAATTTCAAGTCCCTGGTAAAATAACCCACAGGAGTAAAAGTACCTTTGTTGCCGTTATTTAACTCTAGAGATGAACAAGAAATGTCAGCTCTTTTTTCCCTACGCTTTCTATACTGTGTTGCTTCTTGACGCACATGACTCACCACTTTGATATCTTAGGTCTTCTTGACACTTCATAAAATAGAACCGTTTTCAAAATTGAAGTCTATTTATTCAGATAATGTAGAACTTCTGACTTCTGGAATTCTGGATACAAATATCTGCAACCCATATTTAGTACTAGTCAAATTATTTAAGGTTCTCTCCAGAAGATTGTCTTCTAATCTTAAGGAATCTCATTGTGTTTAATAAGGCCATATCATTGGATTCAATTGGCTAGTTTCTCTTAGTGCTGCCTATTAATTCTGAGTCAAACTCCTGCTTTTTTTGTAAATTCTGTGGCAACCATCGACCGTGAAATACGGAAGTTTCCGTTTCTTTTGGCTGCAAATGATAGCAGCACCACGTTATCAGTAAAACATTCTCTTATATCTTTATCTCTTCTAATTTCGGTTTGAAATTTTCTGAATATTTTTCTTTCTAAAACATCCAAAGTACTCTATGTTTATTTTTATCTGTTTTTTCCTTGCAGCTCTTCTTTTAAGTTTCTGAAGCGTTCTTTTTAATATATTTTTTTAAGATTATTGATTGTTCTTCTGGTTTATTATTAATTCTCTTAACATTATAGAGTGTTTTGTTAATTTTTCTCTTACTTAGTAGTCTTTTCTGTAGCAGTTTTTCTGTTGCTTCTAAATCTTTCTTTAAATTAATTTTAGCTTCACTACTTCAAGGATGTATAATTTGATTTTCCAATTAGCTGGTAATTAATTTAAATAGTTCTTTAAGTTGATATGAATTTCAACTTCTGGTACTGTTTGTAACGAACTAGGGTTTTGGCTCTTTGTAAGTAGATTACTGAAACTTTCGCGACGTGCCTAGAACTCTTTAGATGTCTGCGCTATGATTTTATCGGCACGGTTGCTTGCAATTCTGTATTTTAAGTATTTAATTATAAATTATTGTGTTTTTTAAAGTCGTTGAAATGATATATATTTAGTTTCTTAGATTTAATAGAAAATCTGAAAGGAGGCTCTTTCTAAGACCAGTTTGTTTGTTTACATGTGAATTTTCATGGAATAATTTTTTGACTAAGAGGAGCAAAACAGAAAATTTTATTTTTAAGGAGGTAGAAAGTTGTGATTCAAAATTCATGGAAAATGATAAAAAGAATAAATGTGGATATAAGTTTACCTGCTTGCTTTTTATCTGTTATTTTATTTATGAAGGGTTGCCCTTAAAAATGTTTTTTTTGCGTTCTAGGCCTTTCCTCAAATTTTTGCAAGTTGGAAACGTGGAACAATTTATTTATAAATGATAACAGTGGGATAAGTCGAAAGTAAGATATGCAAAACGGTCCTAAAGCTAGGCAACTAACCGTACGCTTAAAGATTGGCCACGCCACATTTTATATCAGCTGTTTTCGTTTACTTTCTGTTCAAATGTATAGATAGATTGATTGATCTTAACCTTCTTGGAATTATTCAGAACATTTTACTGTTGTTGACTTCATTGTTTTGCACTACTTGTGTTCTCTTATTAGCTTCGCAATGGAATGGTTGTTTTTAAGATTTTGTATCATTTCTATCAGTTATAGTCTACAAGTGAACATTGATTTATTCTTGAAAAAAAAGATGAACATTGCAGAAGTGTGTTAAAAATAATTGCGGCAAGACACGCATTTTTCTATAAAAACTTTATTTTACGTTTGAAATAATTGAAACATTGATATGATATTAACTTGTAACATATTCTTAAGAGTGAAAATGTTTACAATCGCTAAGCAGTATGTAGTAAAATATTGCTTTCGTATTTTCATTTTTACATTTAAAAATATCGAAATCTGTTAAGGAAAACCTGAAAAGATTCCACAAAAGCATGCGATGTTTCAGTGTTTAATGAATTGTTTGATGCCGTTCGGATACAGAAGAAATGCACATTTTTCCTTAACAGAACAACACTTATATGTTACTATGTGAAAATAGCGCAAAATTACACCAAAATCATTTTTTTGTTGGTACCTAACATTACATGTGTATATTACGCAAAAAACGACGAAGTTCAGTGGAGACCTGACGGAGGAAGGGCCAACATTGTTGCGCTGTATTTACATATAAACGAGTGCAGTAAAGTGCAATAACTGTTATTGGCTTTTCGATGTCCGACTCTAAGCAGAATACAATTTACTACGAGCGTTAACAAAATAAATATTAAATAGCAACGATCTTTTATATTTTCCTATTGAAACTGTCTTTACCCTACAGTTGTTTATCCTAATTTCTAAAAAGTGGCATTTTATTGCGGTCCTGTAGTAAATATTATACAAAAGTAAAACAACTGCAGCTCTTAAAAAGTTTCTACTATTACTTGTATCATAATTATTTTAAAGATTGGCACACATTTGCTCAATAGGTACGCATCAAATTTGCCTTCGCTTATATTGGAAAACGGTACCATGTAAATAATATCAGTAATGCTAACATTAATGGGCGGATATTTTACATTGATTTATATGTACAATGAGTTTACTTTCTAACTTTAAACGGTATGTGTAACTTAAACAAATATTAAAATTCTACTCTTGCTACCTTCACTACTACTACTGCAATTACCTTCTAATTACACTATTGCTAAACTGAAATTATCTTAAAACAACTTTATGTGCATTAATATTTATATATCTAAGTGTGGTAGCTAGTATGTGTTAATAGAAAAAATAAATCCAAAATCCTATCTGTGTATGTCATTTAAGTAGCTTACTAAAGTAGTAGTTAAAGTACAAAAAAACGTTGGTTATAAATATTTTAAATATATTTGTTTATATGTTGAGTAATTATTGTTTATTTTAACTGCGAATTATTTTAATGAAATAAATCATAAGACAACTTTATTGACACACAAAGGATTTTCGAAAAATGTCTTTTTTATGATCACGACGTGCTTTTAAAAAGCTGCATTTTGGTAGTATGAAAGTTTTTATGATTATTTTGGCATAAGACTAGATTTGGCTTATATTTAATCACAACACCTTTCTTCATTCCGCAGTGTAAGCTTACGTTAACTCCTGAACATGTAAGTGTTGATTGGACGCGGTGAGCTTTTCTTGTTGCTTCCTATCGATTTCATCGCTAACGGCTTCTCTCAACATTCCCCACAGTTCTTCCTTGTCGAGTAGCAAGTACCTGTCGTTTTTCATTTCTGGCGCAAAAGTGGCGGGTGGCTCGTCGCTTTTCAAACTGGTAAAGTATTTTGGCAACGACCCGTGTTTCTCCATATTTATGTGTTTTGGCGGAGAAACGCTTCTGTCGGAAATCGGTTGCTTTGTAAGAGTTGGTATTGTGGATTTTGTGATATCTTCAATTAATGAATTGTCCGAAGACAAATATGGGTAGTCGCTTCCAAAACTGCTCGGGACTGTCGATTCGAAGTCGCTGAAATTGACAGAAGTATTTGCAATCGGATTGATTATTTTAATATCGATGATTGGAGAATCTTTAATAAGCGAATTATTTTTGGAAGGCCCTATGGTCGGTTTAATTACTTCATTTTTTCGGGTGAATCCTTCGAAATTGGGATTACGTTTCACCTTTTTGGCCAACTCAATTATCTTGAAGTTGTTTATTATCGAATTATGGGTTTGCAGTTTGTCTAGTCTAATTGTATTTTGTATTCCGCTCTTGTTGTTAGTTTTGTTTTCGTTTTCGCCACGTTTCGTTTGAATTATTATGTTGTCAACGACTGTGGTGGTTTTCTCAATTTTCTCAGCTTTGGTCACCGTGAATTGAGTTACATTCTCTTTAATGATAACAGCAGTCGGTATAATCAACTCGCTTTCATCTGCTTTACTTGTTAAATTACTGATGGAATTGTTATCTACGTTGATCGTGTATGTGGACACACTTAAATTTTCGTATTTCTGTATCGGGTTAGGGGTATTCGTGTTTACTGGCACCGGAGTGGTGAAATGCAAGAGCGTTTCTATAGTCGTAAATTTCCCTTTTGATGTTTTGCCGTTTTCATTGCTATTATTCTTTTTGCATTCGACCGGTTCCATGTCGTAGGCGATCGAGCGGGACGTGTTTTTTCCGAACCATGTTATGAGGTCGTCTTCTGTTATCCCTTTTAATAAGTTACTGCCCCCGCTAGTGTGGAAAAATGTTTCCGCAGCCAAGTCTTCTCTCGAAGCGGGATAAATTCGAGCAAAAGCAGGCCGCAGCGACGACACAACAAACGTGCTGCGAGCTATGTATTGTACGCATATTGGGCAAGTTGTAGAAATATTTGCGAAAACAAACCAAAGGTTGTTTGCAAAGTAACCGTGCTGCATTTCTGCCATATGCTCTGTGGGAGTTACCACTATTTGGGTGATGGACGCCAACTCGAAACCTGAGAAAAGAGCTACCTCTAGCCGAATAACTCCTGAAGGTATTACTCCTTTCCATCTATAAACAATACATATACAGATATTGAAGCTTATTCTAACAAATGGAGGCTTACCGGAAGCAATGCTTGATTTTCAGCATCGGCAATTTCCCTCAATTTCCTCGACTGAGCTGCGATCGGGCAGAATTTCTTGTACAATTCCGGACCATAGATCGATCAACGAAGTCTGGTTTGATACGGTATACGTTGAGTAGTTGATTTTGCCTTGTATTGTAGCACAACCGGCGCCCGTAGCGTAAACGAACACTTTTGTGGGCAAACTCGGTAAATGCAAAATTTGAGAAGGCTTTCCCGTTTTCAGTTCTAACGTATCGGTTAGTTCCATGCCCGATGTTGCCAAAGACACTGTAAGAGAGCGATGGCGATCGTTCACCAACGAATCAAAGTGAGAAAAAACTTTCACTGCCGGATACAGCAATTCCGGGTGCTTATCCAATATATGTGACCTGTAAAATAAGTAACGGGCCACCGACTCAGCAAATTTGAAGTCTCCAATTTGGCAGAAAGTCCACAAAGCGTATACGGACGCTTTGTAATCTTCAGCTGTGGCTGAAATTTGTAACAATGTTTAAACCGAGGTTGTTAAATTAGAATATATTATATACATACCAACGAGAGGCTCTTTTAATGCTCTCCCAGATTCTGATTCGTATAACCAATCAGCCGCATCTCTTTTTGGCAAAACGTAAGGCCAGCCAAATTCGCCGTCTTCAGTGGTAGAGGAATTTCGCAGCTTTTCAATCGACCAATTCGCCTTCTTGCTTCTGTACAATACTAAAGCTAAAGTTACAGCAGCAATCGCTTCGGAACTTTCGATTTTATGTAAAATATTTTCCAAAAAGTTCGTCGCTTTTCCGAAACTATAAATTTCCTCGGAGGTTTCAATTGGATATTCATGAAACGTGATCAGTGTTTCTGCTGTTATTTCTGCTATTTGTTCTAGCAGCTCAACTTTGTTGCTGTTGTTGCTTTTAGTTAAATCGGCAGAATCTGGTGACAAGGAAAACTTAACGTCAGCGGGCAAAGGCGTGAAGCTTCCGTCATCTTCTTGGCGCAGCTGTACCCATCGCGTAGCCCCTTGAATAAGCTCGGGATCTATGCTGAAGTACGTTTGCGTTTCCATCAGAGCTTTCAGAATTGACACAGTAGATTTGTGACTTCCGACCATTTGGTGTTCGCTGAAAGAGTTGTCTGCTTTGCGATAGGACAGAATCGTTTGAATCTGAAAATATCACCAGGCGTTAGTGTAAGAAAGGTGCTTTTCGAGTCATGTTTACGTGTTTGGGCAAGTTCTTTAAGAGGCTGTTTCTTTCGCTTATGTTGGCTTTGATTCCCAAATGTTTCAATTTTATGATGGGCGCTAGTGTGGCTAGTGTTCCGGAGAGTCCACCGCCTTCGTGTTTTTTTAGCATTCCTGGCAACGCTAACCCTCCTGCTACTAGGAGTTCCCCCGACTCCGACCCAGGGACCAGCGATTTTGGAGTGTCCAGGTGTAGAACTTGCGAAAATCCCGATTCATCATTGAAGTTCCAGATTCTTAAAAAAATCCAAATTTCAATATAAATTAGAATTTATGATAATGCGTGCAAATTTGTTTTATAAAATTTAAAGTAAAGGAAAGTAAAAAATGAAATAAATAAAGTCAGTAAATTATTATTGACACATTTTCGTTTTTATTATGGTTTTCAACTTTAAAACATGGGGCCGGCGAAGAGATTGCTCTGTAAGCAATCCCAGAACGAACTTAAAAATTCGAAATCGAATATCTTGAAAATTATTCGACATAGAATTTTTTGACTTCATTTTCGAATTCAGCGTAAAATTTCCTATAAGAATCCATTTTCAATTTTAAAAAATCTCAAATTTTACGACGGACCGACAGACCGACCTACAGACAGACATATAGAATTCAGTAACGAACTTTTTAAGTTCGTTGATAAAGCGAAATACAAAAGAAATATTAACCTTAAGTTGTAATTGTTTATTCTATTATTTTTGAGTGATGTGTAAACAAAAATATATGCACATATAGAATTGTGTGCTTTTTCAGACCCGAGAATCCCTTTCTGAATACCGCTCGGTCTTTTACGACGCACCAGCGCATACCAACCTAAATTTGGCGGTGCTTCCCCAGGCCGACGCAAAACCTATCTGCTGCGTCTTTATTTTCTTATCCATCTTCCATTTCAGAAGGGTTTCGTTGTTCGGGGTCGGGCCTATTCCAAAAGCTATCGTGTTTTTCTCCCAGCTTAGCCAGAACGTGCGCCATTGATCTGCCGATAAGATTCCTGGAGTGTCGACGTTTGTCAAGTGAACTCCATATTCTGCTGAAAGGGATGTTTTACGTCCGATTACGTCGTCAAAATACATAAAGCCATTCTCATGTGTTTAAGGAACTTAAAGCGAATTTATTCATGAATTAAATTTGGGGGTCACATAATTTTTAAATTTTCACTTTACGTGTTGATTGAGAGTACAACACTCTTACCATGCTTTCCCCTCCCCAGCCAGGTAATCGTGTTTTCCGCATCCCCTAATGTAAGCCTGTACATTCGGTCTGATGGTAAACGACTTTCCGCTAAGGCGATATGGACGGGTACTACGCTACCGGAACTTCCTGCTTTAATTTCCAGCACGATCCCCGCACGGTTTCTTGGTGCTCCAATCCACTCATACTTGAAATTGTCGGACGTTGATACTACCATGTTTTCTGCGGCAGACATAAAGGAGGAGTAATAACCGGTAGATTTTACTGATTGATCTCGCACCATTCGCGCAGAAGTATGCACTCTCGGTGTCCGATTTTACGAGCCCTTCTGGTTGTACCATCACTGTTGCGGAACGGACGACGGCTCCTGCTAAACTGGAATTAAGAGTTGGAGTCTGCAGTCCCTCGCAAGATGGGCTGCTGTAGCCGTTTACTTCAACTGTAAGGAAAAACAGATAAATAATGCTAAATAAAGTGGAATAATTGAAAATTATTTAAATTCCTTTAATAAATTTACAAAAATTCACGTTTTTATCGAATGTAATGAATACTGAGTTACTCTTTTACCAATCTCCTTCTTATTTTTACGCTCTAAAAACGTAACAGAAAAGAATAAATTAAAAAAAAGAAAAACATTTGTGCTTTTTTTGCTGTATAAATTAATACGCTTCATTTAGTTCAAACACAATTATAAAAGAAAATTTGCTTTTGTTGTTTAGTTATTTTGAGCTTTTAAAATTGGATATTACCCAAGAAGAATTTAGAAATTATCAAACACTACTTGGAACTGAATTTTATAAATAACTCTATAAATGAGTAAGCTGAGCCTAACTTTGGTTATAAAAATAGGAGCTGAAAGCACCTTTGCAACAGTTTGAACAAAATGCACTATCCAATTAGTTTGGTTGTATTATAAAGAAGATGAGGTGTTTGTGTTTTGTTAATCTTGTAAAATACGGCGGCAGAAAATTGAGGAAGCTGGATGGATATAAAAAGTGAAATATTACATTCTAGTATATCGCGTGGGCCGGGACAATTCTAGAAATTTGAACGGTGTATGTATTTAAACGCATATAAGGCACGAGTTAAAATCTCTCACTCTGGTAGTGTTGTAATTGAAGTTCGCTGCAGAAGATACTTGGTACATTATTAAATAGAGTAATTATGAAGCGTAAATAAATAATTGGATCCATAAAATGTGTCAGAAATGCAAATTATATCAGCTCGAAGAACTATTTCAATAAATTACTATATCGAACCAAACCAAGTTATATGTACTGAAAGTGGCTGAGCTAAAAAGTAAATTGGAAGAGCGAGAAGTAGATTTAAAACTTTAAGAGAAAATTGGAAAAACTCTAAAAATTCTAGAAACTTGAGACAATTGAAAATGATTGTAGAAAAATATTATTAATTGAGGTATACTCAGAAGCGTAAACCAGAAAATAAAAAAACAAGTTTAAAAAACTTTCTAAAACTTCGAGCAAGGTATAAAAGACAAATGCAAAAAAATGCTTTGGAATTACAAAAAATAAACGCAGATACAAAGAAAAATTCCAGAAGCTTGAGAAAGACGACAAACAGAAAAATATTTTACAAATTTGATTAGAAAGTTAAAAGGGAAGTTACAAGAAGCAAAAAGAGATGCAGAAGAATTTAGAAGTTTGAGTGAGCATTAGGAAGATTGCATAAAATAAAGGTAAATGCGGAAGAACCCTTCGGATCTTTTAAGGAATAATTGGAAGAAAACAAGGAAACGTAGAGCAAAGATCTAAAAGAAAAATTAGAAGATGTAGAGATGGACACAGAGTAGAATTCTTTGATGTTAGAAGATTGTCTTCTAGCGAGAACTTTAGGGATTATGATGGCGCAATTATTAGTGTCACAGAAGCAAATGTTGGAAGTTTTCTGACGTGCTTGGGGATCAAGGGGGGGATGACATTTCGAAATTAAGGAGATGTTATAGGAGTTTTGAAAATGGTTGTAATTGGTTGTGAAGCAACGCTGTTAAAGTGAAAATTGTGTGCATTATGAAGTAGTCTATTGGAAAAGAGAAAAACATCTGTATCACCAATATAATGTAGGAATTAGAAGCGAAAGTGGGCTAGTAAACATAGTAAACAGAGACGGACAGAGGCGGAAAAGAAAACCTTGTTATTCCTGGTTAATTTAACATTGATCTAAAGCTTCTTGAACAGCGATCCTGCTACCTTTTATGAAGAACACAGAAAATATAAATCTAAATTTAATCATTGCTCATATATGACTCATTTTCAAGCAATAATTCTCAATATGATTGGATTTTTCAAATATTTCAAATATTCCATTTAGATTCCAAAATATTAGCCATTAAAGTCTTATTTTTGCCTCTATGTATTTTTGCCCTTGTGTAACAGTATATACTACTCTACGATCGTAGAGCACAAAGGTACTCAAGGAGTGGTGACCTTGCTTTTCCTAAATGATGACTATTCCTGCCTCCCATTCTTAACGAGAAATCGTGTCTCAACCATTAATTCCATTCAATACAATTACATCATTTCTGTATCTCAAATTATTTGCTCATTTGCCTCACAAGCATAAAATATTAATTTTCCAAACAAATAATACATTCCAGGAGGGTACACTTCGAAAATGGAAATTCAAAACTGAAAACTCATGTATTCTGGAAAGACAAAAAACTCACAAAACCTAAGGAAAACTAATCACGACATCAACGTATAAAGACAAGTTAGTATTGTAAGACTACCGACTTTGTAATTTAAAAAATAAAATACAAAAATTTAAGTGAGACATAATTGGTCTATTAGAAGAGACAAGAAAGAGAAAGCTTCATCAACTTACAGCCAGAAAATACAAATTATACAAAGGCCATAATATTGAGAGCCAGTGGGGAATTGTATTTTTCTTTAGAAAAACGCACGTTGAGAACATTTTTTTAAGTAAAAAACTACAACAAAAATGGACTTGGATAAGTCCTGATTGCTAATTTGGAAAATATATTCTTTACTCCATAAAACCTACTTGTTTGAGATGCAACAGTTCTAAATTTATTTAATACTCGAAGTTACCGCTGGCTAGTGAGAACAAAGATTGTAATAACAAGCGTAAAAAAGACGCAACGTAAATAAGTACATAGAAAACTAACTAAATTTAGAGGAAACAGAGAAAATAGTTGAATAAAGAAATAAGAAGCATTTAATACATTAATGAAGATATAAATAAGTTATCTTAACATCTAACAACTCCAATAATAAAAATACTACTTAAAATCGCAAAAAAACACCACCGAGAGCTAAAAAGGCAACAGAAACCAAACAGAAAATGGAAGAAAGAAGAACACTATACAAAGAAGGTACGTACGACAGAAAAGAATACAGAGAGGAGACTCATATGATATGAAAAAAATTTGGAAGAAAGACAATTAGAAGAGGTCATTAAAAGAATAAGAACGTGAAATGTCTACGAACACTATGTTATTAAAAATAACAGAGAAATTAGAGGCAGAGATAAAATGCTTCTATCACAAAGTTTCATAAACCACTTTAAAGTTTGCAAATAGATAAACCCTACACCATCTGGGAAGATAAACAAATAATGTCGGTTCAGAAGATATAACACAAGTAACAAATAAATAAGATACGCCAAGCAGAGTATAACAAATAACAAGGCTTTGACAGAAAATGGTAAGGTGATATAGGAATGCTAAAGTTAAAAATCCTGTTTAATATATGCAACAAGGAGAAATCTTTAAATTGTGGGATATCGTTATAGTCGCCACTCTGCACAAAAAAGGAGACTTGTTACTTTTACAGAACTATCTTGTTCAATTAGTTTATTTATATAAACTATTTTAACAACTAGAATGATAATTAAATTGGACTATCGCTAACTAGTGTAACAGGCAGCAATTCGCAAAACTACACTACCACCAATCATCTGTTAACAGTAAAACTAATAATGGTAAGGCTCTACTGCGTGGGAGCACGGCTGCGAACTGAGAGGTTAAGGCTCTCTTGTGTTCGCTCTTTCTGCCCGATCGTTGCGCACCATCTCTGATACGGGGCGATGTGGCAAGCACCGCGCCTTAGACGACCGCCATTATTACCCGTTGTTCGAGGGAACGCAGGTACTCAATTATTTTTAGTGACTGAGTAGGCCACCCGCCAGGAATCAGAGAACACCGGAAATTGAACCCGGGTCCTACAGCATCGCAGCCCGCCCCTCAACCATGGGACCACGGTGGCTTTACTAACAGTAAAAATACTTATAATGAAAAAGATAGTTGAATACAACTTTAACCTCTGCATGGACCGTTGTAGATTTTGAAGAAGCGTTCTATTGCATTGAACAGGGGGTTACAATGGAAGGACTTAACCAAGCAAAAGTAGACCATCGTTGTATAATTATCATAAAAAATATACACACAAATAGATATGAAGGTGCCCGTAAGTATGGGTAAATTCCCTAACAACAAAGGTGTAAGACAGTGAGATACACCACAAAAGTAATTTACACCAGCTCTGTCTAAACCACAAAATATTCGGATTCAGATCCTCTACTGTTGGAATACGGTCTTGGTGAAAAGTCTAAGGCTCACCTCGAAAAAGTGTGTAATCCAACTCTCGCTCAAACCATTAAAAATGATGGATGATGGCCTCTATGAACCCTTAGCTGAGATGCTACTTTGGACGACCTAGCGTGTACCCTGTCATTTTATTTGTTGAAAGATTTCTCCACTGTAAACATTTTTTCATCCGTAAACAAATTTTTTCTGCGGGCGTCATGCGTGTACTCAATCAACAACCTATTTGATTTTTCTTTTCTACCGTTCTTTAAAGCATCTGTTAGCAAATGTTTTTTGTAGTCTTGACTGACGTTAACGTTGACTTTGTTGGTGACCTTGGGAGGTTCCTGAGTATAATCCCTAACTTCCTTCTTTTATCTGGCGTGATGGGTCTACATTAAGTCACTCTGTACCACCTTATAGCCCTTATCCAGCTCGTACTCGTAGAGGTGATGGAGTTGCCGTGGCCGTCAACATTGAAGAACAAGATTAGAGCGTACTGGGAGCTATACTCCTAGATGGTTGGCATGCTAGCATCTCGGTGCCAAATATAGACCTAAGAGCCCGGTTCTAGCTGGAGTTTTAATGTGCGTATTTGCACAGTATACCTACCGGGACATGCGTACATCATGATCGAATAGAGGATTGCTTTGTAGATTATTAATTTATTCGGAGCCAAGGGTTGACGGGCTGCCTTTGCCTTCGATACAGATTGATCAACATGCGTCTTTCATGTGAGTTTTTTATTTAAGATTACTCCCAGGGTATCTTATGGTTGGACCAACCCTGGTCGTTGAGAATAGATATTCACTCTTATTCTTTACGTGCTGCACTATTCTTCAAGGGGATCAGATCTTTCTAGATTTACTGGATCCCCGTAGTGAATTTATGCGAGCTTGACTACACTATTGTCGCGTTTGCATAGTAGACCATCGTCATGTAGGTAGGGCGTTGTGGGGATGTCCCGGACCTAGATGTTGAATGACGTCGGAGACACGACCGAGCTTTGGGGAACGTCGGCTCTGACGTCTTTACGTCGCCGAGTTTGATCCGAAACCTTCGACCGGAGAGGAAGCAGTGGATTAACTAAAGCGTAGGCAGCAGGATGGATGTTGAATCCACCATGTAGACGAAGCCGTTTTGACAAACCTTATCAAATGCCTTGGCCACATTTAGGAAGACTGCTGCGGTGGGAGCTTTTTGAGGAAGCCCTCTGAGATCTTTTCCATAACCCGAAGGTGAGTGGTGGAATGGCCGGGGTGGAATCCGAACTGATTCTTCGAAATCAACTGAAGGACTGTTATCTGTAGGCAATGATGGATGATGCGCTTCATCAGGTTCTTTATAGTCGACAGGAAGCTGGTTGGGTGATAATTCTAGAAAAACGTGTTGGTTTTTCCAGGCTTGGAAAGCATCACGATATCTGCGACTTTCTAAGGGTTTGAAAAGTGGCGGAGTCAGAGGACTTAGAGACAGTTTTTTCGAAGACGTAATCTTCTGATAACGAAGAAGATTTCGTTTAATTTTGGCATTTATGACTTTGACTGCTTGAACAGTTCAAAATGAACGTGGTTTTCTATATCTTGGTCGATTCTCGACACTTCCAGTCTCATTAAATCATTCTACATCTCTATACACAAATATACGGCTAATGCTGAAAGGTTGCAGCGTCTTCAAGATTACATTATTTTTAGTTCCACACTAATGCTATTACAAAAATGCGGTTTCCGTTGTCACTTTAAATTATGACAAGGTGTAACCTTAATGTAACTTACAACTTTTTTAACACTTAAGAATTGCTACCGTATGTTAAATTCACGGATATCTCAATGCTCTGTAAAGCAAGGGTAGATTTGATTTTATAACAGCATTTATGGAAATACTATATAGTTATGTGGTAGTGTTCGATAATTAATTTGGTCAAGGCCATGAGTTTGTCTTTAGATTTTTATAGAGATTTCATTTTTTGTTATAAGTCACAATCCGACGCAAGAAATCTTTGTTTTTGAATTAATAGAGCAATCATATGGGAATATCATAGTATCTACTCTTGTTCTCAGTTGTCAGTTTATGAAAAACTTAACAGCTTTCCTTACAAATCCTTCCCTAGTGATGTAGAGGTTTAAAAATGATTTGACGTGTTACTCAAGTTTCTTTGCGTGCACTGACCGTGAGCGATAGAAATCATTTTCAAAAGTTTAGTTTTCCATCTTCGACTTTATTCGGCTGTCCAAGACATTTGACATCATGAAATTTAAGATTTTCCCTTTTAAACCTTTATAACCACTTTTTATAAGTATTATTTTCTCCTGCTGCACGACGTTGTTTTTATTTGATTTTTAGGTTAAGTTGGTAGAAGAGGCACCTTTTGCAAGTTGACAGATGGCGCTTTCCTAAGGTTATATAGCAGTCACAATATATAGATCTAAAGTTAAGTTGTACACCTGACTCCATAGATATTAATAATTACCTTTAATTAACGTTTAAAAAAGATGCTTTATTTTTGAATTATTAAGAAAAATTAATTTTGAAAAAACACGACACTGTATATAAGCATATATAGTTAATATATTCTAGAAAATTTTTCCTATTATCTTTATAAGTCAACGCCTCGATTTAACAAACATCTTATTAATGGTTTACCAAAAGGTGTAGTAATTTTTTGGTTATATCTGCTTACTATTTAAAAAAATTTGTGTATTTGCATAATGCGTAAATGCAAAATTGTAACTTAGTTAAAAGATAATGAGTTTTACCTGTCATATTTTTAATTCCTGGAGTGATGACTAGCATTCTCACAACTAGGGAGGTAGCTCCTTGAGGTCCAAGGCGTAGCCGTTCCGTCACGTAAAGCAGACCATTGCTTAAAAATTGGGAACCCTCGCTAAGGGCCAAGAGGGCGGTGACCTGCATTAAAGAAATTTGCTGTTCATTACCCACACAATATTAATTATTTGTAGTTCACCGAAGAGGACGCGCATAAATTGTAGGTGTAATTAATTATCTTCTTTACGTTACACCCCTTCTGATTAATAATCAGAAAACGTGATAATGTTGCCAAAATTAATAGCGAGCTTTCACCGTATCAAGGTTTCAGTTATCGTCTGACAGGGAGAGCATAAAGTATCTATTACCGCCAGAAAAGAAAGTTTCATATTCACTAACTTTTGAAAGCTTCGCGTCGTTAGGTGGAAAAAGTTGTTTTCAATAAATAAAAACTTTTTGCGGCGCTATAGCGGCGAACATGGAGAGAACGGCGGCTCGCCTAATTGATTCAGTTTGGCCCTTCTTTCGCGGCATACGTACATCCATGCAAGAGTTGATGTTGTTTACGATTTTTATGTCCACCTCTACGGTTTCTCCGACACGCAGGCTGGGGGGAAGGTGAAATTCGGCCTGCAGGGGGCGAAAGACCTGAACGTTAACGGGGGCGGAAAACCTTAACCCGCCGCTGGCAACCGTTAGCGCCCATAAAGACCATTTGCCGGCTTCCTGCGGCGCGGAAATAGTTAATCCTGTAGAGGCAATCTCGGATCTGCAACAGAAATACCCAAAACAATTTTTTGCCGTGTATAAATTTAAAATTGGTTTCGGAGGCAACTTTGATTAAATATTGATTTTCAAATTGTGTATTTTTAATTTTCTCTTAAAAATTATCTTGCAGATGTTAGTTCATTTTCTTTGTATGTATGTTTATGTATCTGAATCATCTGAATATCGGCTCTCAATATATTTTTTTAAATGTTATAGGTTATTAATATAAAAACACTCGGTGGCTATTTCGTGGCGATTCTAGAAAGCTTCCTTATTTTATATTAGAATTTCTATTGTATTCTTTGGAATAAAACAATAAATTTTATGTTTTTTTAGGACTAACATTTTTTGGTGGTCGCTGCTTACAAGTATTACATTTTTGTCAAACTATTTAAGAAACCCAGAGAGTAAGCCACTTAAAACAAAAGCCTAAATGCATGTAATAATACGTAATTTTTACTGTTCTATATGTTTTTATGCTAATGTAATTTTTACATAATTTTTTAGGCAGTTAAAATGATCTTTTTGAGTTTTAAATGAAGTACAAGATCTACCTGGAGAGTAATTTTTCCCCATTTATTGACAATCAGAATTTTTTATAATCCTATGTTACTATGCTGGCAAAAGAGCTGTGATGCTCTTTAATTATGATGAGGTACTTTTCCATTGAGGAGTCCTCGTTAGTCCTTCTTTGGGCCTTTTTCTTCTTCTTCTTGTTCTACTCCTACCGGACATTGGCAATCATCATGGTTATTTTGACTTTGTCTACTGTTCTGAATAGTTCAATCGAGCTGCAATTATACTACTTACGCAGGTTTCTCAACCAAGACATTCTTCTTCTACCCACGCTACGTTTCCCTCTAATCTTGCCTTGCATTATATTTCTTAGCAATGAGTATTTGTCGCCTCTCATAATGTAGTCCAAATATTCCAGTTTTCATTTTTTGATTGTATTTGTAACTTCTGCTTTTTTCTTTATTTTATTTAGCACTTCGGTATTTGTTTTATGTTCTGTCCATAATATTTTCATTGATCGTCGATAGCACCATATTTAAAAGGCTCCTATGTTTTTTCTGTTGTTTTGTTTCAATGTTCAGGCTTCAATGCCGTAAAGTAATGAGAAGACATAACAGCGGAGCATTCTAAGTCATAAGTTAATAGTCACGTCACGGTTGCAGAGAAATTTTTTCAACTTGTTAAAAATTGTTCTTGCTATTTCAATACGACACTTTATTTCTTTCGTTTGGTTTCTATCGTCTTTTAACCATGTTTTAAATATTTGTACTTTGACACACTATCTAGTTGTATATTGTCAAGAATTAGATTGCCACAAGTTTTGTTTTCTTTAGATTTATTTTTAGTCCGCAATTTGTTACAGTGATGGTTCATACTTTCTTTTAGGTGCTGTAAATCTTAAAGATTTTTGATCATTATAATCGTATCATCTGCATACCTGATATTGTTCACATTGTCACCTTTGATTATTATACCTTTTTCATTTGAAAGCCCTTCAAACATCGGTTCATAATCTGATTTTCGATTTTACTAGACAGTTTGGTTGGCGAGATATGGACAATCAAAGTTTATCCAATTTTTATTCTAGAATCCTTTTCAAACAAGCGCCCCCATGGCAGTCTATCTTAAGTTCGTGCACTTCCCTTGTTAGAGCTTCATCACAAATACCTTCGCTGTATACACTAAAAAGCACGACATATATGGAGTTTCTCTGTTAGCTTCCATCAATGTCAATTCTTGATTCGTGTTTCCAGTACAGATTGAGAGTATTTCTAATGTCTCTACTGTTCACGTTTTTGTATTCTAATATTTGTTTTAATTGTTCGTGTTTAACTCTGTGGAAGGCTTTCTCAAAATCAATAAAACAGGCATATAAGTTCTTATTCATGTCTAAACATCTTTGCGTTAGGACATTTATTGCAAACATGGCTTAGGTCGTCTGGCCAGAGCTTTTAAGTCTTCTATTGAGCTGTGATATTCTAGCATGTTGTGGAGTTGGACACTTTTTCCTTTATGACGCCTTTAACGTATGGTATATCCAGGTTGTACGTAGCATGTGATTGTTTACATACCAAGGTGCGTTTATTATTATTCTGAGTAGTTTTGACTGACTTTGCAGGATTATTGAGATGTTTGATTTATTGTACATCCCTAAAGCTCTATTTCATAGACCCATATCGGCTTGATTATTGTTTTGTAGAAAAGAATTTTGTTTTTCAAAAACAGTCAGTATAGGTCTTTTTGACTGTATATGATCTTTCCGGGTGAGCCTGCTATGCAATTATATACCAACATACATTTACAATATTTAAGTGTACTTGTAGACACAGACTGATTAAGTCTTGTTAATCTTGATTCGCCATTTATTGAGTAATATTTGTATATAATTTAGGTGGTTTTGTAATTTTTCGTGGCCGTTGCTGGATTTTCGTTTGTTGTAAGGATAACAGTATCAGCAGCGAAAGTTTCAGTAGTGGTGTTTTTGTCGAGTGGTAAATCTATCGTATATAATAAATATAATAGATTTTATTTGGAATTTATTGGAAAGTTACTGGATACAGCTTCGTTGATCTTGACTTTGAATTCTCTGTCACTTAGGTATGATTTCAACAATTTTTAATAGATGATGGAGAGAAAATGTTTAATTTTGCATAATAATCCTCTATGCCAAACCTGTCGAAAGCTTGGCTAACATCCAAGAATACCGATGTACAGTAATTTTTGCTTTCCAGTGCCTCATTTATAACGTGACATATTCTATGAATTTTCTGAACGCTTGAGTGATGTTCACGGAATACAAATTGGTGGTGTGGCATTATATATTAAGTATTACGCAATGCATACGGTTTTTTTTCTAGTATAGAGAATTATTATTATACCTTTTCGCGACAACTCCATTTTTTGTGTAATCCTGCCTACGCTTGGAGATTTTCTAATATTTAGATAATTAATTTCTTTTTTTACTTCCTTTTATGATTAGATGAGTGTTTTAAAGCTGTTCTTCTATTTCGTTATCAGTTTTATCATTGGCAGGAGAAAATACTTTGGCGAGATGTTCTGCAAACACCACTGTCTTTTCTCTTCATCGATTCTACCCCAATGTGGAATGAGTGCCTTATAATCGCGTATGGAAGGTACTTGTTGGTTGGGGTTTCTTCTGTTTTTGACTTGCTTCCAAATCTGTTTAGATTAGTAATGTAGTCATGAAATGTTCTGCCACGTTCTTCTTTAATATTTGCTTTTAATTGGTTTGTTGCCTTATTTAAAGCTGTTTGTCTTTAAGGGCATGCGTTGCCAAATAGCTTTTGCCTTTTTGTTGATTGCTATCAGTCTTTTAATTTCGGTGTTAAATATGTTTAGGGTTGTATTATTGATTTTGAAGAGTTGTCATGCAGCGTGAATTTATTCAGGTCCATTTTTGTTGTATCTTTTTATTGAAAAATGTGTTCATGGCATATAGTTGTGGTTTTCCTAAAAATTCTTTGGTTTTTTAAACTAATCCGTATTTTTCTGCATATGATTTGCCCTCTTCTTTTGGTTCAGTATGAGATTCTGAGTTGTAGTTACGAACTTTACCCATCAACTGGCTTTAAAAAAGCCGCGCTTGCCAATGTGTTTGGTGAGTAGAACTACCATATAAAAAAAGATGATATTCGACGTATTACATAACAAATTTAGGTTGAGACCTGATTTCGATCTGTATTGTGATTTTTTTTATAATTTACTATTATTTATATATGTATAGGGTGGGAAATATAGAGCTGACTGATTTGAAATTTCTTTAAATATGCTTAGTGTTAATACTATTTGTCAGCTGGTAAAAAAGTGTCACGAAACTAATGGTATTACAGATATTTTGGTATTCAGCTGTGTTAATACTATTTACATACCGGAGAATATTAAGAGAGTTCGATGAAATATGAAATAAGACTCTAGCACCTATTAGATGTCGTCCTCAAGAAATAAGCATTTGTCTACAATATTTGTGGACTATATTACATAAAAGACTTGCAGCTCAAACCGTATAAGATTCAGTTGAATTAAGAACTTGTAATGCATAACTGGAACGAAGATGATAGTTTTATTGAAAAACTCATACTGAGCGAAGAAGCTAATTTTGACTTATTTGGATATGTTAATGGGCAAATTTGCCAATATTAAGGGGAGGAGGAGGAGAAAAACTTTCTGTACACATTGAATTATAGTTTAGTTTCAGATTCTTTTTTGAGGCATAATTGGACGTTATTCTTCAAGGATGAAAGAGGAAATTCTATAGTTACCGAGGAACGTTATTGTAACGTGAGAGAACTTTTGGTTCTCAAACTTCAAACCCTCTAATTAAACTTGAGAAACATGCAATTTCAGCAAGATGGTGCGACATGTCACACAGTAAGAGAGATGATGAGTATGTTATAAAATAATGTTTTCGGCAACTAATCTCTCGACTTAGTGATTTAGCTTGAGCTTATCAGATTTAAACGCTTCTGACTTTCTTCTAAAAGAGTTGCTTAAGGATACGAGGTTTACACTACCAAATCGAACACAATTGAAGAATTCAAAAAGATATAAGGAAAGCTACTCGAAGCATACTTCCGGCATCTATAAAAAATATATGAATGTACAGTAGTGAAATTTTATATAAAACACTTTGCTCTAGGATTGTTGTGTTGTAAAAAAGTACGTTAATAGTATACTCGTAGAATCAATATGATATTGAATTATAATGTATCTATCAAGCTTTTGTAAAATCGAAAATTATATTATTCAACGTAATTTCATCAAATAATATAAAATTAGAGTACAATAATAACATAAAGTACAGCAGATAATTTATTAGAAACAAAAGATTTTGCTCTGTAGCAAAACCTCCACTCTAACACCTTCTTGGCATATATTTAATTAACTTTTTTTGTTAAATTTGATGGAATATTTTTCTAAATGCTACTTATAGCTTCTGGAAATTCTTTCTCGTTGTGATAGTTTGCATCTCGCAATCTAAGCTTTGTTTTACTTTACATATTCTCTGTGGGGCTCAAGTCAGCAATTCGAGGCGGCCATGAAATTACAATAACGTTATTCACCTGCAGCCATGTTTTTACAAACATCGTTGTATGTTTCGAGTTGGTGTGCTGAAATATTTGAACCACCAGAGATAAATACGGGTGTTTTTCCAGTATTTGTCGATTTTGAAGCTAATATGTTTTTTTGTAAATAAGACTATTATTATTTCCAAATTTAAACTATATTTGGGGTTGCATCAATGAATATAGCCATTCTCAACGTTTGTAAACAAATTAAATTGCTTTATCATTCCAGATTTTTTAGTCATTAATAGACCCTGAATCGCGTTTTCGAACAAAAACTAAATGCTTTTTAACATTTATCCATAAAATTAAAAGTTGCATTACCTGTCCTCTATGATATAGCGCCCTACAAGTATTCGCTAAACAAATTTATTTTTATTTATTTGTTTACATATCATATATACATATATATACATATATATATATATATATATATATATATATATATATATATATATATATATATATATATATATATATATATATATATATAATATATATACATACAAGATATGCCAGCAAGTATACGAAGGAGAAGGAATACCGAGGGATCGGGAAGAAAACATAATAGTACCAATCCACAAAAAAGGTAACACAAGCGACTGTGGAAACTACAGAGCAATATGCCTGCCATCCTGCGTACAAATGATCTACACCAGGATACTAGAAAAAAAGATAAGGCATCACATAGAAGACGAGCTATTAGAGGAACAAGCTGCATACAGAAAAGGCAGACAGACTCAAGACCACATATTTACGCTTCGCACAGTAATAGAAAAGACACTTGAAGGAAACGAAGAGCTACACTTAACAGCCTTCGACACGGTACCAAGAGCAACTCTGTGTAATTCAATGGAAAGAATTGACGTCCCGAGAAAACTTGTAGAAGCCACAAAACTACTACACGGAAAAACGAAAGGAATAGTAAGAATACAAGGACAAGAATCGGGGAAATTCTTGATGGAGAGGGGGATAAAACAGGGAGACTCCCTTAGTCCACTACTATTCATTATCATGATGAATGAAATAGTTAAGAACAGCAGGAACCCAAACCTGAACACTAAACTAGGACACTGGAACATGGGGGCAATCAATATACAAAGCCTCGTCTTCGCAGATGATATACTACTCATAGCCGATAGCCAAAGGAAACTACAACAAGCAATAAATAATTGGAACAACGAAATTAGAATAAAAGGAATGACAATAAATGCGAAGAAAAGCAAAATAATGAGAATAAGTATGAACACAGATGAAGAACAAAGAAACCTGAACGTAAGATGTGAAGGAGAGCAATTGGAACAAGTGGAGAGCTATGAGTACCTTGGAGTAATAATAAGCCAAGACGGAACAGTAACAGATGAATTAAGGAACCGGACCTCCAAGGCGACTAGAGTATACTATCAGATCAACTCAACATTAATCAACAAGAAAGAGCTGAGCAAAGAGACTAAGCTCCACCTGTATAAAACAATATACTTACCTACATTAACATACGGAATAGAAAGCATACCGCTACAAGACAAGAGCAAAAGTAAATTAACGGCTGCGGAAATGAAGTACCTGCGACGTATAGTCGGAAGAACAAAGAGGGACAGAGTGAGGAACATCACAACAAGAGAGGAGTTAGACCTAGAACCGCTAGTGGAAACACTACAGAAAAGACAACTAATGTGGTTTGGGCACGTGACACGAATGGACGAAGAAAGGCTGCCAAGAAGGGTATTAGAGGCACGAAGAGAAGGAAAAAGAGGAAGAGGAAGGCCAAGGCAAACATGGATGGAAACTATCAGGAAGGAAGTGGAAAGGAGGGGGAAAAGCATGGCAGAAGCTAAACAAATCGCTAGGGACAGGAAGAGATTTCGAAAATGGATAGAGGACCCGACACCTTAGGGTATAAGGGATGGACAAAGAAGAAGAAGACATATACTTTAATTAGTAATCAGAATAAATAATTCTATAAAATAATTTGCTAGTAGTAGACTAATGTAAGAACAGTATTTTGGTCCAGGAAATAACTATTTTACTGAAGAGATCTTCGGTACTTCACTTGAAGTCGATTAGTAATTCTCTTTTTAGCCTTCCACTGTCTGGTTGATGCAGGAGTGGTTGTAAAAAATGATTAGGATATCCTTATACATTTTGGTGGTGTTTTTTGCCTCACTTTTCTATTACCTCTTGAATGAACTGAGATCGTTCGATATATATTACGGTTCGTCTGTGATTGCCTGTAGGATTTTTGATCGAGCTCTCTGGAGTTCCCAAAATTCGACCACGTAAGTCCATATTGGTGTTATTGCAGTTTTGTACACTAACAGCTTTTTTTAAGGATAAGGGGAACCTTATGTTAAGAAGCTAGTATAAGTTTGTTTTCTCTTTTTTACTGTATGTTTTTTTCATGAAAGTTTGTTATCTATGTGTAGTCCCAGATGTCTAATTATTGTAAATTCTAATATTATTATGTTATCTGTAGAAGTTAGGGGAAAATGACGTTTAAGGTGAAGACTATTTGTGTAGGCTTTGACTCGTTAATTTTTATCTTCTACTTTTTTGTCAAATCCTGTAGTAAGTTCAGGTGATGCTGTAGCTGATTGGATGTAATATTTGGGTTTTTATGGCTTGCACTTATACTCGCATCGTTGGTTGGTGAAAGTTCCAGTTACTGTGTTGGGAGTTGTTGGTAGTTTTGACGTGTGCAGGAAATAAAGTATTGGGCCCAATACACTGCCTTTGGGAGACTTTCAATTTAATTGGAAAGAAGTTAGACGCGGTCCTTAGGTGATTTAAGTAGATTAAATATTGATGGAATGGAATGTTTAACTTTGTATAGAAGGCCGTTGTACTAGAGCTTGTCAAAGGCTTAGCTTATATTGAGAAATACTGAGGAACAAAATTTCTTGTCTTTTAGCGATTGATTTATTACACAAATTATTCGGTGCCATTGTTAAGTTGTTGAATGTGACTGACAGAACCCAAATTGATGTTCAAAAATTTTATTTAAGAGTGGACTGATGTTTTGTAACAGAAGCTTTTTAAGAAGTTTTGAAATAGTAGATAAGAGAATAATGGGTCTATAAGAGGTTAAAGAGTTGGGATTTTTACCTAGTTTGGGTACTAAGATAATTTCAGTTATTTTAAAATGCTTTGGCCAATAATAAAATCTCGGAGCAGAATTGAAGATATAGGGGAGCATGACAATAGCTTTTTCGTGGAAGTTCCTTTAGTTTTTTATGAGTTATTTGATCAAATTCTGACGATTTTTGTTGTTTAATTGAGATATTTTGTCCCTAATTTTTTAATATTCTGATCATTTAGAGCAAAAACTTTGAAGAGGTGTTCAGCGAATCAGTTGGTTTTTTCTTCATTACTTTCCGCACATGATCCTGATATATGCGATTCTTTTTGAATTTAGGTACCTGAAAGTTTGTGATTTTATTAGAAAGTCTAATAATCATATAACTATTTCTAAACTAATCGTATTTTGTCAATAATTAATTAGCTTACAAAAACCATACTTAACATTGATGTTGTGTAGTCTTCTGAATATTTTAATATCCTTGGATATTTTTGCGTTTTTAGAACTCTGCAAGCTTCAGTATAAATTGTCATAATTATCAATATTTGTAAATATACATTTTTAGTACCAAACAAGTAATTTTATGATCAACAGAAAGTGAAGTCATTTTTGTAACAGATTTATAACAAACAATAATTAAAGAATTTTAGAGTTATTAATAATTTTTCTAAATAACTAATAAACTCTACAGAAAACTGTTAATAAATAAAATAATTATATTTCCAATAAACTGTGGCATCTGATTACTTGAAGGGATTTTATATTTAATCCTTTTTGTTATCGTAAAAAATAGGCAAAATCCTTTTACTAGTGAAATAATTAAATAATAAACAGCAAATAAATTGAAAAAATGCTTATATGTAATTATTTATAATATATTGTTTTTGTTGGAGTTTCTTTAAGATAGTGGATGGTTTCAACACCTCCTTGGGAAACTTCTCCTTTTAGACGATTTAAAATTTAAATTTGAAAGGCTCTTACTTTCGGTAATTGCTAAAATTGCTTATGCCCTGTTCTGACAATATCTTGTTAAGATTTTTAACGAATTTAATAAATTCTCTAGGGCAGGAAATTTTTAAAGTGCTGACACAAAGTTTCATGAATAATGTTACCCTTAACAAACCGTTTCCCCCGGGATTATAGCAATGAGGTGATTCGTTATAAGATCAAATTTTTGCCAGCCTAATGTGCGCGCTTTGGATTTGAACTGTTGGGGACGAAAACAAACGGGAGCGTAAAGGCTCGCCCGTTGTAATCAGATGTTTTGTTCGCCGAAGTGTGAAACAGTTATAAATTTAAATTGGAAATCCATTTCCTTTTGATTCGTACGAATTCGTCAAGACATTTGCTCCTTTTAATCTACGTTCGGATTAAATTTGAAGTTCTCGTCCCTCCTCCGAGCGGAGCGACGAGTTTCCCCCAAAAGACGTGCATGGGAAATGTGATGCACTGCGCCTTCCGACGTGAGTGAGCAGAAGCGAGCGCTTTAAACAAATATACGAAGCACGAAAGTAAAGTAAGCGGGAAGCGGAGTCCTGATGAAGCTCGACTTAATCGGAAATTCGGGCCATGTTGCGGTGCGACCTATATATCGTCCTCAACATGGAGTCGCATTGGCACACATAATAAACCGCAAACGGCCATAAATCGGGCCGCTGCTCCTCCGTGGCCACGCCAAATTAACGGCCGCAAACAGCGCTGCCCAAGATCCCAAGAAAGACTGTAAATTTGTAGTAATGTCTGTGCGAGAATTATAGGTATGCACCATGGAAGGATGCGGTTGCATAAATTTCAGTTCGTGCCATTTAGTGCGGTAATCGGGTGCGGAGGGACGCGAACATAAGATGGGATGCGCTTTCAGCCTGCACGAAATGGAAGGAATTGCCTCATTTGCAATAAATATACATTTCCTGGAATTTTCTGTGTAATTCCGTTGCGTTCGGGAATGAATACAATTTTACTTGTGCAAAATTCCAGTAGATATATTTGCTCATCTTATAGAACGAATTGCCACGTTGAACGTTGTGTAAATATTACATTATTTTACTAGAGATTACCCTGTGCGACACGTTCTGCGCACGTTTAATTTTCGAACTATTACCAAACACGAATTTATTTTTGTTATTGCTTAATTTAACGAGCAAAATCCAATTGACAACTTGAAATGAATGGACAGTATGCCAAGCTACATGGAACGATCGCGCGTGTTCGGAAAATTTAAGGGCCATTTAACATGCAGTGAACCATTGTTGAATATGTTAACAGAAAGGATTAAAAAAAGCAGCAATAAAATATATTTTCGTTTTTTGCTTTAAATAATTATTTAAAATATTTAGTCTGTAGTTACTAGCTTTGATGGCTAACTCGAGTTTAGTTTCTAGATTCAACTTTTCACTCAAAAGGAATTCCATATTTAGTTATCCATCAAAATTAAATTCCGTAATAAATTTTTAAAAAACAAAAAGAAGTTAAAATAAATTTTAGAACAGAGGCATGTTACAGTGAAAGATAGGGGAATATAGTGTAAAATATGAAAGAAAGTAGAGAAAACAGTCAATTACTGGAGAGCTTTGCAAGTAATTTAAATAAAAGGATAACTGGAAGGCAATCAACCAATTTAATTTCAACATGGCAATGGACAAGAATGAAATGTGTAAGGTTTTGAAGTAGATAAAGACTACACAAAAGAAACACCTAATAACAAATTAAGTTATCGAAATCAGTAAAAAATACAACATGGAATGTTAGAGGTTTAAATGACAAGCAAAATGATTTAATTGACTAAATGAAGAAAGCGATATTTAATATATGGAAACTACCAAAACAGAATATCTACGAATTTATAAAGGATATTGGATAATAAGGATGAGGTAGAACAAAATATCAATGCAAGAGCAGAGGGTTGGATCGGTTGTTCAGTTTGATAAAATAAATACCACAGAAGAAATAAAATTGGAGAATCAAAGAATATTACTGGTTAAGATTTTTTTTTCTTTTTCATCGTCATGTTTGGAATATAATCTGTTGCGTCGCTACTAGATTTTCTGCATTGCTCTTTTCACCTCTTCCTTGGCATTCATATGTTTAGTGTTTCTTTTCCTCTATGTAGGCATTATATTTTGTATATAGAAAGCTTTGGAAAAGGCTAATACGCGGTTTCCTATACCCGGACATGTGACTTCTCGGGATTGTAAGATAATGGATCATCTTTACTAATTAGGACACGCTGAACACAATGGCACCAAGTATTTTGACCTACGAAGTCGGGAACAGGTCAAAAGTGACCTCGTGACATTTTCATAATTACATGTTGGTGCTCATTAGCGTGCGGCGAGAAAAAATTGCACATTTAATACGCATCAATGCACATTGTAATTATGTAAAATTGCATTAAAGCAAGCTTTACGACATTTTACAGCATATCACTATGTAAACGTCACGAGGTCACTTTTTGACCTGTTCCCGACCTCGTAGATCAAAATGATTGGTACCATTGTGTTCAGCGTGTCCTAATTAGTAAAGATGAACCCTTATCTTACAATCCCGAGAAGTCACATGTCCGGGTATATGAAACCGCCCATTAGCCTTTATATTTTATAATTATTTTTAAGTATTCTCTTGTACTTTTCTATTTTTTGTGGATATCTATTACTCCAAAATATTATATTCAACAGTCAAGAGATTTTACTTATTATTATTGTTGGTGGTTGAAGTTTAAATGCAATTACTTATCAATGTCTGTTATAATCAGCTGGTCGTTTACAAATAAAAAAATCACAACATATATTTTTGTGACTTTTTTGATCATGTGTATATTAATTAAGTTAATAATCTGTCGTCTTATAGTATCGTCTGCATAAAGATTCAATAAAATTGGGGACAGGCTACATTCCTGTCTTAGTCTAACGTTTGTGTCTTACAAATTGTTGCTGTCGTCATATATACATATTTTTGTTTTACAATTAGTGTAAATAATTCTAATAATCTGAGAATGGTCTCCCCTCTAAGAAAAAATAAAACTGAATTTCATTACAACATATCCAATGAAATGGACAATGCGACTGATCAAACAAGGATTTAAAAAAGCCAGAAAAAGAAAGGTTTTTTGAGAAAAACAGATGATGTAATTGGTGACATAATAATAAAGAACTGAGAAAATTAAACAAGGAATGGAGGAATACAGGAGCATCGAAGAAGAAAAAGAATGAGAATAGTCAGGAAATAATAGAAATGTGTAGATATAATCAACTAATTATATCAAACACCGAATTTATCCATAGCAATGTTTATAAGATAAACCAGTTGTACACTGATTTTTCATTACTAAACAATTATGGTGTAAAGTGAAAGATGTAAGGATGTATAGAGGACACACGCCTTACTAAAAGCAAAATTAGTGTTAAAAATTGCAAACATACTAAGCAATTTGGGAGAAACAGAAATGAAATGATAAAAAGTTATAAGCTAAAAGATGTAGCAATTGGGAAGGAATATCAAAAAGGTTTGGAAGAAGTATTAGGGCAAATAAAAAAGAAGTCGTAAATAAGATATCAGGGGATTATTATAGAAAAGGCTAAAATTAGCATAGAAAAGATGATATGCCGAACAACAAACATCAAACAAGGTAAAATAAAAAGAACAGAATGGTGGAACGGTGAAATAAAGTAAATTATTAAAAGCAAGAAATTAAAGTGCCGAAATAGCTGAGACATAAATTATACAGAATACAGCGAGAGAAAAATATATGAGCAAAAATAAAAATAATCCCAAAGAAGTAGGCAGACTTCATAATATAGCGATTTGATATTAATTTTATCAGTATTTAATGTGAGTTACGCATATGAATCAAAATATTTATAGTCGTATCTCCTCACTCCTGAATTCGATCCCTTCTTTCATTTCTGAACTGTACTTAGAAATATGTTTAAGGAATATAGGCACCAATTTTGATTTAAATTTGGCGACAACTGTGGAAGTTTGGTAAAAATTAAAAAAATAAGGAGGTTTCTCTCCCACTCCTTTGTCCAATTTTGTTCATTAACGAAGTTGGCCAAGATATTAGCCCAGTATATAAAAGCTTGTGCGATTTCTAAGATGCTGTCTAACATATTTTTTTCTTATAATGTTTTTGAATAAGATCAGCAATCTTGTGCCTTTTCTCTTTTGTTTGTCAAGTCTTGCTATTAGATTTAATGCAATTTTTTTCTTTAATATTAATTTGAGAGGTGTAATGCTTATTTTAACCACACTACTCAATGCTTTTTCTTTTTATTTTTTCATTTCTTTATTGTAAAATCCATGGTTGCGCATCATTCGGTTATTTAATGGTGGTAACTTTTGTGGATTTTTATCTTACCTTTTTAAGAATCTATTTTGTTGTTGTGTATCGTTTTGGCTATATAGAAGTGCCTGTAATTAATACACATTGAGAGAATTTTGTTTGAAAATTGTTTGTGAAATGGTTTTTATACATTCTCTATTATACTGTACTGGAATTCCGTCGTCGAAAACCGGCATTTGTTTAGCTTTACGTTATAAAAATACAAACCGCCGGTTGGAATATACAGGAATTTTTTACTGACAGGTATATACAGGCCACAATAGATAGTGTACTCTCCTGTGCACTTACTTGAGAATATACAATCCAACTCCTATTATAAGATTATATTGTTCAAATGTTTACTCTTTGATTGTATGGTATGCAGTAATATGAACAAATTAGATTTCAAGTATATAAAAGATTTTAAAATAAATTTGAGTTTAAGCGTTCTAATCGTTATCTACACAGAAGTTAAAATAGATTGATATAGTACACGGTTAAACATGTTATTCTTTGTAAGGTAACGCAACCAGCCATCGTATTATTGTAGATGACACGACATAAGAGATAGTGATGTGTAAAATTTATCTTATTAGAATAGCTGAAAAGTTAAGAATATTAGTGAATGCATTATTAAGAAATTTTAAGACACAATAGATAAATTGTTATAAAAAAGTTTATATATTTGTAATAACATAGTTGTAGCTATAAGGACTTTAACAAACACATACTTTAAATACAGCAGTAACGCGTGTGGTTTCGAAACGTAGTGTTTATTATTGAATGACATTTGTGCGTGCTGTAGAATTTGGTTTCGAAAAGCAAAATAATTTACCAAACACGTAAACAGCCCCCAGCTGCCGAGCAGCATATGTATAGGTATATACATATTTCATGAAATATTTATGTTTCGTGTGAAAATAGTAGAGACAATAAGATGTTACGTTCTTAGAGCAAATCAATAAGTTAGAAAAGTAAAGTGGGTAGCAGCTGTTTCGATTTAACAATGTTTTTTGAATACTTTATTTATAGTTCCGGTTCTATTAATTAAGAAGAAATACGTTTAGTGAACTATCACAGAGACCTTAAATGCGGTTTCGGGACGAATAAGAAATACGTTAGAATTGTAAAAAATAATTTTAATAAGAAATTTAATGTTGAAGTAATAAACTTTAAGTTTTTTTTTATCGAAAGGTTTTGGTATACTTACTATAAAGATCAACTTCAGGAAGCTGGACTTCTTTGTTGAAGGTTTACGAAGATCCTTGGGTGACCGGTGCGATCACGAAAGAAGGTTTCAATACATTCATAAACGACAATTTGAAGCTGCTGCACCAGTTTTTGTAGAAAACATATGAGACAAGACAACATTGATCAAGAAGAATATAAAAAAGTTCAATGGCTTTGACTTAAAAAAGCCTCCTAGAAATACAACGTAAAGCTCGAGGAAATGGCAAGTGTAATAACTGGAAGGATGACAGCACCAACAAGAACGTCCAGAAGGAGTTCTACTCATTTGATGCAAGTTGATCATGAGTCGCCAAGTGTAAATGATAAAGGACACAAAAAGGACGACGTTAAGGAAGGGCAACGATGTGAACGAGGTAGAGAGCGCTTTTTTAGAAGACAGCAACAAGGAACTGAGCAAACGTAAAACGTGATAATAAGGTTAAAGACGGCAGGTCTGTTCTTAAATCGAGGGGGGTAAACTCTTGGCTGAAATTGAGAAGAAGGTGGTAGCTGCCGCTCTACTTAAAAATGCAACCTCAAACAGAATCATGTCAAAGACAATGTCAGTTTATTCAAGATTCAAGATTCAAGACGAACGCCTTATTAAAAAGAGCTAAAACCCGTAACCTTCGACTAATTATATTTGTTTATTTGCTCCGCAGGTCATGAAGGCCTAGGGGATACATTGCATTATGTACATTCTACTGGACTACTTCTAAGTTTAAATTTCTAAATTTTACATTTATTTGATCTTGTATTCTATTTTCTAACATCTTTTTTGTAAGTATTTCTTGTACTGTATTTTCAATGATCCTCTGACTGCTGCTCTTTTCTTCAAATTCTCAGCTTTTACCATTTTCAAATTTGCTTCTATCTTGCTCCTCCATCTTTCCCTCGGTCTATCCTTTCTTCTTTTCCCCGTTGGTCTTGTGCTTAGAATTAATTTTGGCAGCTTTTGTTCACTTAATCTTTCCACATGTGATAGTTGCTGTGATATTTGGGTTTTTAAACAGCTCTTCTAGTTATTGGTTTGTTTTCTCCTCGATCTCTCCCCAGTTCATATGCCTTCATAGATAGCTCGTAACATCTTTCTTTTTCACCTTGTCATCTTTTCTTCTTCCTCTTTGTTCATTACCCATGTTTCATAATCATACGTGGCAGTAGGCTTTATGACTGTAATGTAAATTTTCTCTTTTGTCTTTCTGGCAAGATAATTTGACTTAATGATTATTTTTAAGCACCCGTATATTCGATTTCTCTTTATAATCCTTGTTTTCTTCAATAGTACACTTAGATTTTTTCGTTTTTTCAAAATTGTATTCTTTGTTATTTGTGATTAAACTCAGGTTATCATTTTCTTTTTATGCGTTTGTTCTATCGTCATATACTTTGTTTTGTCTTGGTTTACCACCAGACCGTATTTTTTGCTTCTTGTTCTATTGTTCATGACTCTGCTTAGCTCTTTTTTTCTTCTTGTTATGATTCTAAATCATCCGCGAAAGCCATGCATTGATATTCGCTATTAAGTATATTTCCATTGGTTTTTATTTTACTGTTCCTCATTATTGCTATTGTTCACAAGGGGTCATCTTGTCTCAGCCCCTTTATTGAATTCCTGTGATTTTTCTCTATTCGATGTTATGTTTTTGTCTATTTTATATTTGCATCAGTTCTTTGCGTGCAAACATTGTATTAGTCGTGCTTTTAGTGTTTCTAAAACCTGCTTAATACTTCCCCAATATTTTTTCGGTATATATATATATATATTTTTTTTTTATTATTTTCCCTTAAATCTTGTAACAGGTGTCTAACAGCACAGCGCCTCTATAGTTTCCACACAGTAATGGATCTTCTTTTTTATATATTGGGCATATAAGGGCGTTTCCCCATTCTGTCGGCATTTTCGATTTTATCCATGTTTATTAATTTATTTATTAATTGCTTTCCTTCTGCTGTGATCATTTCGAATGTTATGTTGCTATCTTCTGGGTATTTATCATTTTTATGGCTTTTATTATAATATTTCTTATTCTTCTTGTTGGTAATGCTCTACTTGATCCTCTTTTTCCCTCTCATTTAGAAATTTTTTTAGTGTTCTTAGTGTTTTTAGTATTACGCTGCATTCTGTTGTTAATACTTTTGTATTTATTTTTTAAATACGATTGTCCGTCTTTCCGTCGCTTTTAAATAAAAGTGAGCTGTAAGAAGTGGTTTCGAACCCACGCCCAGAGAGTGGACTGTGATCTGAACACCGAGCCTTAGACACTTTTGTAACTTTATAAGGAAAATTATATGTACAAAAGCCCGAAATATTTGTAGAACATTGTACCATATTCGCAACTTGTTTTTTCTTCTGTCATCCTTGTCGTACTCTTCATCGTACCAGTCTTTTGTTCTTTTTTGATTTTTCTTTACTGATATTACTGAATAGTTTGTGTCTGCTATTATTCGTTTTAATTGTTTCCATATTTCGTCGATTTCTTCTGCTATCCCTAATTTTTCTAATTTTAATCAATTTTTTTTGAATTTTTTTGCTTATTTTTGTTCCTTTTAATTTTTTATGTCATACTGTATTTTCTTTTTTGGTTTTTCTCTTAAAGTTTTTATGTTTACAATTAACTTTTTACTTGTGATTTTAACTAGGAAATGATTTAAGTCGACTTCAGTTTTTCATGCTTCTTAGGTTTGTGATTTTATTAGAGTGCTTTCTTTGTATTAAGACATGGTCAGTTTGGTATAATACTCTGTCGCCCGGAGACCGCCACGTTCTTTTACAAATTTCTTTTTTTGGTTTGCGTGCTTCTCGTTACCATGCCTCGTTCTATCACGAAGTTAATCAGTTTTTGTCCATTATCATTCGATATATCGTGTTTACTATGCTCTATATATTTCTTTTCTTCCTACCTTGGCTTTGTAGTCTCCTATGACAATTTTATATTATATTTAGGTGGCATATTAGATTTTTTTCTTTTGTCTTCTTTTTCGTCTGGTGGAGTAAGTACATTTATAATACTAGTATTTTGTCCTTTTATTTTAATCTTATACAGCACATTCTATTAGGATAGAAGGTTAGAATTTATTATTTTTCTTCAAATTTTTCCCCAGTAAAAAATCTATGCCTAACATTTAATTTTTGCCGCTTTTGAAAAGCATTGCGTTCTCTATTTCTAAGATATCTGTTCCTAACTGCTTTGCTTCTTGAGGGCAGCTATATGTATTTTATACTTGGCTTATTTCGTTTACAGTTTGCTTAAGACCTCCAGTAACAAACGTTACTCCCACATTCCACGTACCCATTAACATTTTATTTTTTGTCCTCTCTTTGCTTTTGCATTCTTGATCTTTTACTTATATATGTATTCATTCCTTTTAATATCGGTTATGTTTTTAGCTTCGACTAATGTTGATCTTAAAAAGATATGAAAGAAGACGAGGTGCTTCCAAGTGTAAATATTATTAAAAAATATGGAAGTGTATTTGGAGCACAAAAAAATAATTTGTAATCATATGAAAGCTGCCGAGCTACGTGAGTGTAGATGTAATACGTTTTTTGAGTAATAACGAATATTTTCGTACTACTACAACCATTTTTATAAAATAACCATTCTGTTTTTTAATTTTGAGTCTACATACTAAAATTTATGTCGTACGATCAGTTGTTTTCAAAATCGGTCTAAAATAATGCATCCATTTAGGATGGAATTTTAAAAATTGGTCTTTAAACTACATAAATTTAAAAAAGACGATGATCACTGTTCTTTACATTGATTTAATTTTAGAACAGATTAGCTATAACAAATTAAATTCTTCTAAAAAAGGAGTTTCAATAAAAAATCAATCTTACACAATTACAATAATTAAAAAATATTCTGTTAATTGTAAGCATTTAGAAGATTATAGGCTTTAGATTATAAATGGTTAACAAATTTATTGAATGAAGAGAATAACAAAATTTAAATTTGTTATGTTATAAATTTGAAATAAGCATCTTAATATTGAATAATTTAATTATATTTCGGTTAAAATAAAATAGATAAATATATTTTTTAAATACTATCTGATTCGGTAGCAAAATTCTGCAGACAAATAACAAAAAAGGTTTATGTAAACACAATGAACAATTATATTAAATTCATGTCTTTTAGTTCTAATACTGCCTGTCGCCAGAGGCACGCAAAAGACTTTAAATTTATTATTTTAAACAGTCAGCATGACAGTCGCAGAAAAATAATTTTACTAAATTAAAAAAAGATCCGCAAATGACCGCTGGAAATGTCACAAACTAATGATCACGGTCGTTTTAAAAGATGGGAGGAATTAGTTAATTTGAAGTTTGTGCTAGCTGGTGATGACAAATCCGACATGATGAGAATCCGACAGTCACTCCGGCTAGACAATCTGTAAGGATTTTATTCAGCACATCGTTTCTCTTAATTGTTGAGATGCCGTGATTGATCATAATGTTTGCCAGTTCTTATCATAAAGTACGCGCTATTTACATACTTGATATTTCTTGCAAAATAGTTATTTGAAACAGAATATATTCGATTTCTATAGCCAATTAAGATTCTAAATAAAACGCAAACTTGGAAAAAAATTGGTAGTCGTTTTATAAAGATGTTAACTAACCACTGATTGCTTTAAATAGGTTAGACGTTTGATTAATTCATGTGTTACGTTATGTGATAAATTGATAATTGATAAAGTTAATTTATTATTTATCGAACTAATTATTTCGTTTACAAAATTGTGAGGTTTTTTTGATATTTAAAGTTTTTTATATTTAAATTTATAACTTATTTTTATTTATCATGGAGTCTCTTAAACTAAATTTAAGCTTCTTTTCTGTATAAACATGTTTTCTTCTTTAACATTCGTAATATGTTTATGTCAAACAATAATTCTTGTTAGATAAAATTAATATATTTTTTTATAGGCAATTTATTATTTGCAAGCATTTACTTTACCAAGGAAAGAATGGGGCACTCTACTTAAAATTTCTGCTGTTTGTTACATATCACGTCAATCGAGAGTCTATACAAAATAACTAAGCTGTTAGTTTTGACATAACAAAAAAATGGCCATCTAATAATATTGTAGCTCATTCCTTTTTTGATTTTTTATTAAAAATCTATCGTAAACTTCCAACATTTTAAAATAAATACATAAAAGCATTAAACTTAGAACATTACCTTTCAAAGTAAATTGGATTTAAAAAGTTCTTTAAAATCCACATTGACAATACTGAAGAGAACTTCAAACAATTTATTTGAGCAGTGAAGTAAAAATGCAGTTTAAGAATTATATGTTCTAATCAAATAAAAATCACATAAAAAAATTTGAGCAAAGTATAGTATAGTGTTAGATGATCAAAGCAACATCCCATCCGGGTGATGAGGGGTATCTTTTACTTCGACGATGTTAACAGCATTTTTGTAGGGGTAGCAATAGCTCATGACCGTGCATCCGATACCCATGCCGCTGTCAGCTTTTCCTGATCATAATTGTTTTACCTTTTACTTACTTGTTTGTGAAATTAACAACTTTTCGGAGATTTGAACTGAGAACTTGCTGGTTACAAATCCAACTTTCCAACTATTGTGTCACGTGGTTTGCTTACCATAAAACTAGTACTAAAAAATACCCTAGGAACTTCTTCGGCACGGATGCAACAGAATTTTCGTTCCGGAAAGAGACTTGTAATCTTAATTATTTGTAACTTCCCAATCCTACTATTTGTACAAATGATAAGAAAAGGGTTACAAAAAATAACGACAAAGCAATATCTTTGATTACCTTCATTTCACAATTTTGTAATCTAATTATATAGAAAATAACGATTTAATGGAAAATAAAGTGCAGTTTTATCAAGAAACTCCCCATCAACTAAAACCGCGTTTGAAAAGATTTGTTATAAATCAAGTTTAAAAATTAATTTAAAATTGTTTCCGTTGTGACCAAGAAGCATTAAAAATAGATTACCCAAATAATTTACAATATCCATGGAAAACATACACATCAAGGAAACATAAAGGCTAGATTGAACAAATCCATAGAGTTAACCATAATCGAGTAAAGCCTACAAGTAGGCAGACACTATTCTGTAGCATTTTTGAACATCTTACAAGCGTTCGACAATGTATGGTACGAAAACCTTTACGACAGTTATTATCTCATCTATTTGCCGTAATATAAAGTATATTTTACCGATCAAATATTTCAAGTTAAAATCAGACCTCATCCTTTAAAAAGCGCTCTAAGGTAGTCTTTTGGAACCAATATTCTACTTGTTATAAACAAAAAATTCTATAGTCAAAGTAAATTTTTGTCACAATTGTTAGATTTAGTATCCTGATATTCTAAATTAATAATTTACAGACTATATTTCAAGGTTAGACATAAGTCATGAAAACTACTGTGTTGTAAAGGTAAAGGATGGTCTGACAAAATTTATATGTATCAAGTACGTATTCATGTGTTCTGTCATGGATTTGTAATTGCACAGAGACCAATGTTAGATTAGTTGTCAGTCAACGCTGTGCAGGATGGATGTCAACCGAGTAGAACATCGTTTATATTTTAAAACAGCCGTTTTCCGTGGTAGAAATGCTAGAGAACGCATTATCCTCTTCACACCGAAGTCTGAAGTGGGTAGCAAATTTCAGTGAGGGCGCAAGCAACCAGCGATCGCCAGTGTAAGACAACCGTCTTAAATCACGTGCAGTAATCGATCACCTGATTGCTATCGTCTCATTAAGGCTGGGTCACAGAGATACTGCCATCGAGAAAAGCACCATCTACAGGACTTGCAATGTCCATTCATGTCCGAATAGTCTATCACGCTATTCTAGCTTACATCCGTATTACATTGATTACAGAACATCACAGTCATCTTGTTTTGTGGACACAACGGCTTCCTCGAGACATACGAAATTTTGTCATACCATTTCTTACCTTTGAAAAAGTAGTTGCCCTGAACCCTTGTAATTTTATGAAGTTAAAAATGTTTTAAAAGGATTTATTTATTCTCTATTACTTATTAAATTTAGGATTAAACAATTTTCGGCGGGTATAAAGTCGGTAATATTATTGTCTAACTACTTTTCAGTAGTTTTAGCTTTGTGACTTATGGCAGACTTCCGTTGAAAAGTATATCACTCATTTTTAAACGTTATGACATTTTATGGATCTGAACAAGATTCCAATACTGTTTTTTATACGTTTTAACTTATGTCGTTACCTCTTCGTCTTCAAAAATAAAGTTCTGTCACACCGTGATAACAGATTTACTACCAAATTATAACTTTAGACCTTTTTAACCACCTGTGAAACCTCTGGAGAGCTCTTGACAAATTGTTCTGCTTGTTAAAGTGTTCCTCCATGGTTAAAATCTTTGCATCTGCAAAAAGAATGTAAAAATGTGTTTTAAGGTCGAACCGCTGAAGTAGGGTAGTCTTTTTTGATGTTTTCAACTGATTTTTTTTAGAGAGTCTGTCACCAAATATCTCATTATTCTATATGTTCCTAGTCTCAATTCACTTTTGTTAAGGAGTGATCTGTTGATATAATGTTTTTCTTTTGAAGCGGGTTTAGACGAATTTGTTTGCGTACTGCTTTGGTGCTCGCTGCTGTTTGAAGAACACGTGGGCGATCAGACTTTTGTTGGTTATTAACGCATAATATTTGCTTAAAACGATTGGCATATTGCACCATGTCATAATATTAATGGCTTGTTCACAACAAAAACATCAGTTTGCAGATAGTTTTTTTATGGCCATACTAGGTACACCAGGTTTACTCACACTTTTTATTAGTATTCAATTACTTTATCCCAAGCACTATAGAATAATAATGAATTATTTATTATTAAAATCTGGTTAAGTGGTTCATGCGGATCAAAGAAACTGCATCTATTTAAGTTACAAATTATAGAGACAATTATCTCTCTACAAACTTGAACAAACAATTCTATAGTCAAATTCTATTGTCATAATTGTTAGTTTTTAGTATTATTTACTTATTATAATTTAATTTACAGACTATATATGCAAGGGTTAGGACATAAGTCATGGCAACTACTTCTTGTTGTAAAGGTAAAGGATGGTCTGACAAAATTTAGTATGTATCAAGTAAGCCGTGCATTCATGTGTTCTGTCATGATTTGTAATTGCACAGAGAGCAATGTTAGATTAGTTGTCGGTCAACCGCTGTGCAGGATGGATGTCAACCGAGTAGAACATCGTTTATATTTTAAAACAGCCGTTCTCCGTGGTAGAAATGCTAGAGAACGCCACATACCTCTTCCACACCGAACAGTCGCGAGGTGAGTAGCAGAATTTCAGTGAGGGCGCGAAGCAACCAGCGATCGCCAGTGGGTAAGACAACCTTTGAGTATCACGTGCAGTAATCGATCACCTGATTGCTATCGTCTATTTGTCGCTGCTTGGGTTAAAGAGAGATACTGCCATCGAGAAAAGCACCATCTACAGGACTTGCAATGTCCATTCATGTCCCGAATAGTCTATCACGCTATTCTACTTGGGCTACATCCGTCCTACATTGATTACAGAACATCACAGTCATCTTGTTTTGTGGACACACACGGCTTCCTCGAGACATACGAAATTTTGTCATACCATTTCTTACCTTTGAAAAAAAAGTAGTTGCCCCGACCCTTGTAATTTTATGAAGTTAAAAATGTTTTAAAAGGGATTTATTTATTCTCTATTACTTTTTAAATTTAATTAATATTATTTTTTTATGTATAAAGCCCTTTTTGGTATCAAGGTTGTAGCTCAATATTGAGATTGAGCTTGGATGCTTGGAATGAGCCAAAAATTATGGTTAATTAAAATTATTAAAAATGCTTATGCAATTTTAATATCTTCGTTTTAAGAAACTGCATTGGTTTTAATACGGATATTCAATGAAAACCATACGGATTTAATAATAAAGAAGATTCAGCACACTTACGTGTAGTTAAAGCATTTCCACAGCCATAACTGATCGAACGGGGCACCTCCAACTAAACTCTCCGGAGGTCTTCTGCGGTTGGAAGGTCCCGCTCCAGAGCCTCTCTGCCTATAGGATACAGCAGATATTCCAGATCCCCCTTTTTTCACGCATTGGCGTTGGAAAAAGGACACCCCGGCTTCAAGAAAATCTACTTCCCCTGTTACTGAATTCGTTGTCCTTTCCTCACTAAAAATATGGAAATAAAATTAACAGCAGTCTTGCATATTCTGTGTATATGTGGCCATGCATAATATATGCGAATGCATAAAACGTGATTTTTACCAAGTTAAATTTACAAAACGAGTTTTACGGTAATTATGGTAGATAAATAAACCCCGGGCCCAAACAAATACAGGAGAAGGTGTTTCCTTAATCTTGCTTTGCTCGTCCGAACGGCGTAGAAACACAAAGGCACAAAAGAATGGGAACTAACCTTATTCGAGGGTCGAATTTAATGTCGCTGCTTCCTCGAGAACGGCCTCCCAGAAGGCAAACTAAGGAGTTCGGCTCGGCAACTACTTCTAGGTCCAAACTTTGTCCTGGTAGCCACCATTCCCTTTCCTCCAAGTTGACATAGACCTTCAGAGTTTCCAAGTTTAGCATACCGCGTCCATTCATATTGACCGCCTTTAGAGGCGGATTTAAATAAATAATCGGAAATCGTACTTGCCCCTTAAGTGAAACAATAAAGTTCGGGATAATGGGGGCGGAAGCCCCAGTCCCCTCCTTAATTTTTAACAGCGACAGAGGCGAGGTTGCGCTTTATTGTTTCACGGCAATTATATCCGTTTACAAATGAGATTCTTTGTGATGCTTTGCAGGCTTTGTCAGGTAGGTCAGTTAAAAGATTAATTTAACGCCCTCCAGATTATTTATTCTCTGAGAATTTGAGACCTTAATTGATATAATTAATGAGTTTATTTTATAAGCATTTTTTTATTACGATAAATAGAACAAACTGGCGTGCCTCATATATTACCACACATTTTTAGAAGTTCCAATTTAAAGAAATTGTCATAATAGCAGAAATACTGTAATGAACGAATATAAATTTTGTTAGTAACATTTATCTTACTTGTTTGTGAAGTAGCTTTACGTCAAAGCTGATAACGTCGCTGACTGGTTCGCCCTGTGGTGTGACGTAATAGACCAGTAACTGACTAACAGGTGCCATTACAGATCGGACTGTAAAACTGCAAAAAATATTGGTATTTAAATAAAGTACAATCGACAAATTAGCGTAATGCTCAAGCAGATAAATTATTTTTACCATAAATCAATCTTTGCGAGTTTTAGATTTGACTGACTTGTTAATGAACAATTATTGGCTATTTGTGCTATACCGACGAGTCTTTTTCTATTTTAAATTATAATTTAGATTATAAAAAGGTTCTATTACCTAACAGGAACTTCGATATCAGTTTAAGACTTGCAGCCGACAGGCACAACTGCTGTTGCTGAACTATTTGAGTTGTGGCTTGATGTTAATAATGTTATTGGCAGGTGTAAGTTTGCAAACAACTCTGCCGAAGCATGATAGTTTTCAATTTGCGAAATCCTTGTTTTAAATAGAGGATATTAACGATATTGCATAACTACCAACTAACATTTATGTTATAAATAAAATTTTGAACTTCAGGATGCACATTTTTGAGAGCTGGGGCTTATTTTGGTACAGCCGGACTTGTAAAAGCCTGTTTGATTAAACCAAAAGTGACAGAAGACTTAGTTTATTTTTACATACTCGAATTGCGCAACAGATTTCTAATATAATGCGTATAGAACTTTCATGAAGAAAACATTGAAAATAAAGTCCTTGATTTTTAGATTTTCTTTGACAAAAATAATTCTTATCAGCAAGACAACATTCGAATATGTAAAAATATATAGAGAGTTTTGATGTAGGTGTTACTTATTTTTGACATATACGTACAATAAACATACGTATGTACTCTGAGTTCTACTACCATATAAAGAATATCTCAAGAATGCTTAGAGATTAAGGTTAAGGAAAGCACCAACCACATTAACAGTAGGAACAAAAATAAATACCACCATTCTAATTTTAAGTTAATCATAGGGCGAGACAAAACTTTCGAACTAATTTTAAATGAAGGTTATAGAGCAAAAGGTGGTTTGAGTATGCAGGTAGTCGAGAAGTTTTGTTCATAGGAGCTCTTAGTAGTCAACATATCGTGGACAGGAAGCTTTTGCTGGTCAAAGGTACCTTAGGAACAATCATTGTGTTGTGACCCATAACGTGTTTGTTAGTCGAGTTTTCAAATAGCGTTTCAGGCCTCTGTTTTCAATCTGAAATCGATTTCGTTGTGGACAAAGAGAAGGAGAAAACTTTGTAGTAAGCAAACACTAGGAGACATCTATTTAGTAAGATGTACTATTTTGTAATCTCCGACGTGATCTGCGCGCAAATATGCCGTTGCTCTTCACCTCTCTGGTTACACGGTATGGCTAATTTTGCAAAAAGACCTTTTTTTTATCTGTAGGACATGGTTGTTGTTTCGAACGTGATTGCCAAAATGGCGTCAAAGTATCTTGGAAAGCACTGAAACTGAAAAACTTTTGGTTCTAACGGGATGCAGTTGCAACTTATACAGCAAGAGCTTCGCTCCTATTATTTTGCTTTATTCAGTATGAAAAAGAGAGAGGGCTTTTGCCCCACTATTTACTTTATCATTACAAGAATTGAAGGCGTCAGTTCTCAAATGAGTGAAAGTTAATTTAAAGAAACTAACTTTGAAAATATTAAAAAAAGTTTATATATATTTTATAAATAATATTAAAAATTTGAAAATTGCAAATCAGTATAATAAAAATGTAACAATTTAACATTAGCTCATAAGGTAGTCTTACTGAAAACAGCAGAACTTTTTATTACGTATTTCTAGGTTTTTAGTTTGCTCAAATTAATTAAATTATTTTAGAGTAACGCTTAAAGAAGTGCCTTGATTTTATTTTGTTGCATTTACTATTTGTTGTTTGTAAGCTTCAATAGTAAATTAATTTCTAATGTAAAAAATATAAACTTTTGCTTTATGAGCTATTATTAATGTTTTCTTCACACAGCCAGTGGTTATTATGTTTAATAATTCGTAATTATGGCGGTTTGATTAATTATTTATCATTTTCGAACTATAGATGAGTATAAATAATAAACTCGTTTCTTGTTGCTGAAGCAAGTTACAAGTGGTTTATTAATAATAAAGTTTGGAAGTCCATCATTATCTACCCGGCCGGCCGCCTCTTTATTTAACTTAGAAACTACTGGGAAATCTAAAATTACGTTTTCATGATTTGAATTGCCATCTATAGGCATCGCATTCACCAAGACATAGTAACCTATCGAGTTATCTCTCCGAAGACGGTGAAAAGTGAGAGCACATAGGAGGTCAATGCATTGGTAAGGTTATCGGTAATTACATCTACTCCCCGATTTACAAGGTGTTTTATTTATATGTTTTCCTTTTTTACACTCATTTTTTAAGACCATTTATTTGGTAATGTTTGTATTAAATCGAAAAAATGTCCCCTTTTTAGTATATATGAAAAAAACAGTAAATATTTAGCAGCAGAAAGGTGCGTCTAGTTGTGTTATCTAATCGTAACTTTTTAATTATTTGTTTTAATTCAGTGGTAAGTAACAAATAAGTATAGTTTAGTAGAATTTTATAATAATATTAATTTTTTTAGGCTTTACTGTATTTGCCCATGAAAGGACGGTCATCGACGAGGAATCTCAACACAATTCCAATCAGAGATATAAAAAAGTCATTTGATGCATTTCTTGAAGTGCAAATTTCGACTAAATAACGTGATTATTGTTAAAATTATTTAACGATTTTTGTTTTTTAGCCATTTCAATTATTTTTGAGACGGGGGCTATAATACTGTATTCATTTAGCTTGCATATTTTTCATACTTGAAACACGAAACCGTTGATTACGTTATTTAACGATTTATCTAAGGATAATAATAGCATTATATAATAATCAAGTCAAAGTAAAAGATGGTAATCAAGTACACAAACTTAATAAAAGTCATCTGGCAAGTTGTAGAAGATGCTTGATTCATAAACTAATTTAACAAAAAATGTACTCAAGATTAAGGGAACGAAAGATAGAGATGAAGCATAACATATACTCGCCAAATTCAAAGACAGACGAGATAACTACTAAATCAAATGACCGTAACACTACCCACAAATGAGAAAAGAATCTTATGGACCGAATGAGCACCTTAATAAACCTCTTGTTAACAAAAACAAACTGTTAAATGTGGAAACTCCAATGGTCTTGTGTTAACGTGCCCAGAATTTAAAACTATTCATACAAACATTTTAATTTCAGAAACCCATTTTACTAATAGGAGTAATATAAAAATACCAAATTATATTATATACAACACAAATCACAAGACATGGAAAGACATTATGAAAGATCTAAATGCAGGCGTGAATACATACAAGCTATCATAGACGGCACAGGAGAAGCAAAAATATCAACAATATAATGTCCAACACAACATAACAATAAATATGATCATTAAGATAATTTCTTTAGAATATTAGGAAAATGATTTTTAGCAGGATGTAATTATAACGCTAAAACACTCAATGGGATCCAACCTTCCACATATCAAAGAAAGGAGCTACTAAAAGTCATACAAAATAATAACTTAAATTATCTTCTGACACTAATAAAATAACAGAACTCGTAGATTATTTCGTATAATCATGCTTAGGACGTCTGTTCTGGTAACCATTCATACTTACATATTGGGCAAACTGAAGAAACCACATCTTTCTATTAGAAGAACCGATTGGAATTATTTTAAAGAAAATTAAATGAATAGATAATTCTGGAGGTACCATTAAAAACCAAAATCTATGTATAAGCAGCCGTGGTAGATAAACAGAAGCTATTTAAAGCGCGGCATGGTAAGCAACCCTAGACGAAAATGAAGAAAAAACACAGAGAAGAGTGCCCTATAATAATAAAGTAAATAATATTATAAAATATTAAGCTAAAAAAATTGGCAGATTAGGTTACCCGTAAAATCAATTAACGTCACAATCAAATACCCCCAGTAAGAACTAATGAAAATATTTGGACAAGAACAAACCATCAACAGGCCACTACTAAATAATCAATTAGAGACCCTATTTCAGGTAGACTTGCCAATAAAAAAAAGTTTCTAAAAGCGAAATAGAAACAACAATATAGCGTGAAACCAATGCAAAAAAGGCTTTGGCCTTTGACTTTATTACAGGTGAAATACTTCAGCAATTATCCCAAAAATGTATTAAAGCACTAGCACAAATATTTTAGGTCATTCTAAGAATGGAATAATTGTCGTGCCAATGGAAGATAGAACTAATCATAGTGATTGCAAAACCAGGAAAAATCGAACTGAGGTGACATCATATTGTCTAATAAACTTCCTTCCAGGTCTACTAAAGGTTCAAGAAAGAAACTGTGCTGAACTGTGCCGTCGGTCCCGTGCCAATATCGTTTTGGCAAGAAGATCATGATTTGCGTTGGGCGGAACTTTGAAGGGTTTCGGATTTTAAACTTGTGCCGAACTTTATTGCCAGGAGTTAAACCGAGTCTACGCTAAGTTGAAGGAGAAGTACCCGACCTAGGCCAACCAAAAGGGCCCTTTCTTTCAGCAAGGCAATGCCAAACCCGCACTGCCAAGAAGACTAAGAAGAAATTTAAAGAGTTGGACGCCGTTGAAGTTTTTCCGCATCCAGCCTACAGTTCAGATACTGTCCTGTCCGATTATAACCTCTTCCACTCAATGAAACATTTTGCGTAATTACCGGTTCAAATAATTTGATGAAGTTGAAGAAGTGTGTCACTAGTTATTTAATTCAAAGCCGCTCGAGTGGTACTTTGACCAGATTCGAAAACTTGCAGATCGGTGATAAAGGATCGTAGAAAATACTGTCTTCTTTTCGAAGAATAAATATGTTTATCCATAAATTTTTTTTGCAAGTGTTGCAGCACTTTTGGGACAATCTAATAGAAGGAAGAAATAAAAGCTAATGTAACATTTCTGCTCTTGGCAGTGGTAAATAAAACGTACCAATTTACTTAAAACTACTTATTTATTGTACTTACAATTATACAAATTTATAACACTATTTATGTATACATGCACTATATACAATTAATTTTATATTATTTATGTATGTAAACATATTCTTTTTTATTTATTTCTATTCCTCCGATATACCCGAATAGCCGCAAACCTTCGAGAATGCCACACTCGTACACTGGGTGGAAGGATCGCGAACACGTGCGCACCAACTGCATTCCTGGAAGGGTTGGATGCCAAGCGTGACTGAATGCAGATGTCTATCAGCCGTGCCATTAAGGCGTTCGAAAATTTGTTACAGAACAATTTGGAGATAAGGCAAAGAAAAATGTCTTGCAGATGACAAATAAAAATTTTTAGAGAGCTACTGAGTCTGAAAAAATTAGTGAAAAGCTGCTGTGAGGAAGATGGTTTTATGATCTCTCTCTGCATTAAGAAAGAATAAGTAAATCATAATTAAGGCTGTAACATCATTACACTGAAACGATGTCTTTGTATACCATCTCTTATGAAAAATAACTATAAGGAATATTTATTAGTTAATAAAGCTTGTTATGCTCGTGAATTTATATTTTTCTTTCATTTATATGTGCAACAAGATAGATAGATATACAATAAAGAGCTTCGCGGCCTTGTTAAAGTATGCTTCTATACATAAGATGATAAATCTTTCTAGCGGTGTGCGTTGAGGCGCTTTGCGCCTTATAAGAAGTGCAAGCCTTATCTTCTCCCCCACTTCAACGTAGCCACTGGCATATAAATGTGAAAGGGGCTATTTTTTAAGCCACTTGCATTGGCTTTTTCCAGAGGGAACCGGCGCCCAGGGTATTTTATGTGCTATCTTTATAGTTTATAGAGGGATGTTACCTGATTGGGTCGGGTAATTCTACGCTTTAAAACTTTTTAGTATCCTCTTTTATAGATAAATTCTAAACCTAAAAATCAATTTTAACGAACAATAATTAGAGATTATGGTTCCCTGTGTTAGATAAAAATATATGTTACTTCACATAATTTGTGGAGGCCATTACAGCTGGTCGAATTTACGCAGTATTTACTCATTTTCTCTTATATCGTTTTTCACATTAAGGTCTCCACTACTATTTTATAATTGTTATGTTAAGAAAAAAAATTATATTATAAAGTTATGAAATATTCTTTTTGTAAAAAAATTAAACAAATCTTGTTTTGTTAAAAAAGAATTGTTTATTATTGTAATGTCAATTAGTATTATTTGGCTTTAGGGTAACTACTAATTGAAGAAATTTCTTTAACCGATCGTCAGCTTTTATAAAAGAAATTTTTTATGTAAATATAAGTACGCGGTTTAAATGGCAAAAAATTGAAAATAGCAGTTATAGTTGTTTTCCATTAAAAAATATTAATATGGAAAATAAAATCGGCATTTAATTTTTGCAGCTAATTAGTACGTGAAATAAAACCCAAAACGTGTAAACAATTGAACGTTTGATTTGTTAGAAGTCGTTTTGGGGTATTTTTGTCGTGTCACCTTCCAGAGAAACGTGAAAAGCCACGATTTGTTTAATAATATAGGTCATTATAAGACAAGACAACGCATCTGCCGTAAAATGAATGCCTCCCGACGCAGCGAAGCCCTTAGAGACAGGAGTCAATTTCACAGCTCGATGAAACTTGAACTCCATTAAACACGGCCTATGAAGACTTTTCGCCGACTTGGAGAGTTGCGCTCTTGCTCCAGCCATAACAGTCTTGTTTGTTTGTCTTTGTGCGTGCTTCACGCCGCCGACCGTGTTATTAATTTCACGACGAAACACACATAAGAGTCCGTTTACGCAAATATGACGTGAAGGAGGGCCCTCCGCGTTTCGCGCGAGCGTACTACACCATAATTTTATCTAAGAGCGCGTGAAATGGAGAAGTTGCCGCAAGTAACTAATTAAAATTAATTCCGGCTTCTTTTTCGCCCCCGAAGTTCTTGTATGCTCGCATTTCCAGAACTGGTACGTGGGTGCGTATTTACTACGAGCTGCCGGCAACCTTTATTAACGCTCGTTATTCCGCAATATATCATCTAAAGGCGCAATTCATTTAGACGAGCGTCTACCGTAAGTTCGGGACGCCTTAGAGCAAACCGCTTATTACATTTCTCTGTGAACAGAGACTTACCCGGAATACTTTTAAATTATATTACTATAGGTAAAGTGAATTTTTAAATTCGTCATCATAAAGGGTGACGAATTTAAAAATTCAATAAATCAGTGAATTTTTCATGAAAGTGCTTATGTTTAACATACTTGTAATCAGTAAAATTTCCCATTAACGTGCACTGAGTGTGTACTAATAATTCTCTCGCAGATGTTTGGTCCAATGTCTCCAATGACGCGTATGATTTTCACCTTCAGTTTTAGTATTATGCGTAGTTTGTTAGCGTACACCTTCGATTTCACTATTTTCTATAAGAAGAAATTATGGGGTGTAAGATCTCGGGACCTCGGCGTCCATTCTTGACCACTGCGCAAGGAAATCACTCGTTGCGGGAATTTTTCGTGGAGTAAACTACAAATTGTGGCAGATCGCTCCATCTTGCTGATACTAGAGTTTGTCAATCTCTATATCTTCAAAGGTAGACGACAACTAATTGGATATCATGTTACGGTAACGTTTTCTATTGACGGTAACTGCAATTCCCTTATCATCTCAAAAAAAAAAAATATCCTAACACTTCACCTGCCCAAAAATCACATCACACACTCGTTCTTAGAGGACGCATTTTGCGCTCCTGGATTATTCTAAGATTTTCATTGCCCCAAAGTTCTGTTTGTTGTCGGACTCACTCAAGTGAAAGTGGTATTCGTCATTGACAATTATTTTTTTTTTAGAAATTTTTGACTTCGATTTCCATGATCGGCAAGCATGATCTTTATGCAAAATTTGGAATATCCAATTGCTGTGGACGTCGGAAAATTAATTTTCTAGGACTCACAGTGACACTGGCTTGCACAACAGTGATTTGTTGCACTGTCCGACGTTCACACTGTACCAGTCGTCTCAAAATTCCCTATTAGTATTCGAACTGTACATTCGTGGGATGCTTTATTTCTCCCGAAAACCGCATGAAGTTTCATCGCGTTGACAAAATGTTTTAACAATAAGAATACGTTGCTCCATTGTAAACTGTTTCATGACCAAAACGAACCAGAACAAACTGATGTACTCTAAAAACAAATAATGCAAAATTAATTGAAGTTGTAGTAGATAACAAAAATGATAAGAACAAACCTGTTAACTTCAAAACAAAAAATGCCGCTCGATTCAAATTCGGCGCCCTTTATAGAACACCTTCTATTTAGCGGATTTGCTCAAAATATTTGAAAAGATGTTTTTTTTATTTTGAATGTCTTTGAGAAATTGTACTACTTATTAATACTTATATTATTTTGCGACAATGTTATTTAATATTTTAATATTTTTTATAGTTTTCTAGAAGAAATTTATAGATTGTTTCATAAACGTCATGTACATTTTTTTAAATAAAACATCTTATGGTGCTTAATTACACTACAAATAGTTTAAGATATCTTAAATCTAATTAGTTAGTGTCTTGGAGTTCATCTCAATGACATCACTTAGGTTCTTATTGCGTAAGAATTATAATATGCGCACTAGACTTTCTCTTTCGTAGGAAGTACATATCTGTCGATTGTTGGTAACTGTTTAGTCTTACGATACGTAAATGTGTCAAGAATAAATTATTTTCATTTAGTTTTATGTCAAAGCCTTCCGTCTATTAATAAATTTTATCTATCGCTCTGTTCAACTTGTTAATGATTTCGAGCATTTCAGATTTAGTTGGAAAAATACCTGTATCGTCTCCAAATGTAGTGATCGGGATATTAGCAGAGGTATGTCGCAAGTATACAGTAGGTGTAATATGGGACTTAGCACACTGTCTTGTAATACATCAGTTCTGATGAGTCTTAATTCGAAGTAAAATGCCTGTTGCCAATTTAAGATTTCAATAACAGCTTGTAGTCCTTATATAGCCATTTATCCATCTTTAGTTCCAATTCGAAGTGGCACACCTTATCAAATGCTTGGACTATGTCGAAGAAGATAACTGAACAAATTTTTATTCAAACGTCTGAATTTGCATGTTTATTCCTAAATTGGAATTTCTTCAAAAGTAACTTCTCATGCAGTTCAGAGATAAACGATATCAGAGAGATGGGTCTTTATGACACCATATCCTTCATAGGTTTTTTCAGAGTAGTGACACGTGATTAAGTTGGCAATGAAATGTTAATTAAGTTGGTCAGTTTCACAATTTCTTATCTGGAAAATTGCTTCAAGGGTTTTCTATTTATGAGATTCTATCTGAAGATTATCTGGTGTTTAAGTGTTGTTTGGTCTTCGCCAGTTCTATGTTCACATCATCTAAACATGTAGTCAATGAGATAGCTTCTGGTTTACGGTAGACTTCATTTGGTTGAGAGGTTTGTCCGAGCTGGTCTGCAAAAACATTTGCCTTTTTTAGTTGCCCCTAACCCAAGTTCCTTCAGGTTCTTTAAAGTGGGACATACAACTTTGTAATTTTAATTTTTTTTGTGGTTCTCTATAATGAATAATTAGTGTGCTTTATAGATAAACTTGATCAGATGCATGTTAAAGGTTTTAATTTTTATTTTCTCGATTTCGCGGCTTAACTGCCACTGGCGCTTTTCTTTGATGCTATCGTATCCTTGCCTTTCACGTTTTACCTTTGTCGGGTAGTGCACTTTCTCCGTTCTTCGTTTCATCATCTTAGTACCAGCCAAACGTTTCAGTCTTAAAATCTAATCCTTCAGGAGCTGTAAGTCTATTAAATTCAAAGTTTAAATAAACATTATTTAAAACTGTCCTAGTCAGTTGTCCTGTTGGTTAGAAATGACAGTTCTTCTTTAATTATGACCTGGTCGCTTCGACGAATGATCTGCGGTTAGTTCTAATCCTTTTTCGACCTTAACCTGGTTATGAGAAATCTTCCAGGTGACGAAGAAATGTAACAAGTCCAGGATATTGTCAGTATGCGTAGGTCAGTGAGTCGGTCAGTACTGTGGTGGAGTGAAAATTACAGTTAAACTCCCTTGCTGTTGAATATAATTTTCTATTTTTTGGGATATATAATTGTGATCCTTAATCGGTATGTTGTACGTTGAGGATTTTCTTTCAGTTGCTTTAGGAGGTACAGATGATCTTTGTTGAACACGTAGCTGGGAGATTTATAGATAGCAGCAACTTTAATATTATAATTATAGAAACTAATTGCCACTGAAAATATTTGCATTTCTTCAGTTTGTATAGCTTCGGATTCGAGATATTTGATGCTCTGCTTTATAATCACACCGCACTCTTTCCTCTTGTATTGTACAGTACGAGGCAAATAGTATTTTATTTAGTTGAAGATAATTCTCCCTGGTAAAATGAGTTTCTGATATCATGCAAACATCTATTTTATTGTTGGCTTTCACTTTGGACAGTCTCTTTAAAATATCTTTGTTGAACTTTTCTTAGCTTGTCTTAGCTTTGCTTATCAAGTCGGGTCATGATGATACGGAAGATTTCTTTAACTGAGAGGTCGTCATATTTTTTTGTTGGTTTCTAGTTTAGTGTAACATTATTTTATTTAACATTCTATACTTGGCTAATGTCAGTATTTAGCTCGTTGTTACCATCAGCTTTTGTTATTTACGAGTACAACATCTGCACTTGCTGAAAACACACAGTCTTTCTGGATCTAGAGTCAGAATTTTCTTTTTTCATAGTTGATCTCCAAATTTCTCTAAGACTTAGCTACTTTTCAACCCCTATAATTGATAAGGTGAACTTTCTTGCAATTAGTACAAACAGGGTTATTATTTTTTGGGCTTAGACAACCTCTAGAAGGCTGTTTCGGTGTATTTGACGTATCTAGGTGTCTTTCAACAATAATTTTGTGTGCTCGGGTTTTTTGACTGTCTGAATAGTAACTCTCATCCCCTTAATATATCTAGTGCACATACATACTTTTTTATGTGATATCAAAACATATAGACAGGTCATTTGTTCAAGACAATATATTTGGTAATTTTCTATTTAATTGATTTACGCTTAGCACTCATAGCTAATATTTTACATTTTATTAGAATTTTATTCGATATCACAAGATATTTGAATTAATATCTTTCGTCTACATTACTTTAATTGCACCACATGTTGGTAATGTCAAAATGTTTACTTACTAAAGTAAGGCCCCTTTTTGACAAGAAATTGTTGTCGACCCTCTTGCCATATTTGACATTATTCGTAATAAAATAGCTAGTGAACGGTTAGATGACTGGCAAGATCTGTTATTAAGAAGCTTAATTTTTTCTTTGTATTTTTTGAACTTTTTATCATATTTGAGAGGATGCTAGACGATAGTAAAGTTTCAGTTTAGTTTTAAATAAGTAGCAAAACGCGATGAGGTATGATTTTTAAATTGTGAGCCATTCGGTTGACTAATGATAGTAATATCGAGTGTTTAACGAAAGCTATGAGTTATATTTATTAGATTGTTAAATATGGATATATTTTCAAAAAGATCATTAGAATCATCTACGTCTGAAAATGACAGGGATAAAAAAAATAGATTGTGGAAAAATAAATATCTTAAATATGGTTTTACCATTATTTCCAATAAATTGGAGAGAAATCAAAAGAAAGAATGACGCTATCAAAACTACTTTGACATTTAAATAACAACCCCCGGACAAATCGGACAAGCTTGTAGAATTTTTTTTAAGAAAATTATACCTTGTAAAGTGCAAGCCACTTTTATATTAGCAACTACTTTTAAAGTAAGCTACGTAAATTTGAAGATTTATATACTATGACATGATATCAATTTGACTTTATCGTTAAATTATAAAAAATAATGCCAAATGTTACATGGTTGTATTGCCTTATACAGTGAGAAGCTCTCGAGTTAAATTGTGCCATTAAAATTATAAATTACATTGAAGAAAAAGCACGCTGGACTCAAATTAAAAAAAAAAGAAATTAAATGATTTTTGAAGGGTAATATCTTAAAAAAAACTCTCCAGTTAGAAGTAGAACTTTTGATGGATTTGCTAGGTGAGAAATAAGAATCTATTTGTCATTTCTCGTTGTAGTTTGTTGACATAATAGAAGCCACGGGTTTATAAAAAATTGATTTATAGTCAATTTCAATTTGAAAAAGAAGTTTGATTCATGTCACTACATTCAAGAACTCGTAGAAGATTTGGCTAAGTGTAATGTGATAAATTCTAAAATTTTAGACAATTTATTTTATCATTCTGATATTCCAACAAAACCTGAAAAAAACTTGCTGAATTATCGAGTGGTGAAATGTTGAACTTGAATTAGAACCAAAAGGACGCACAAAATGTCAAGTATTTGATTCTATTTGCAACGTCGTATTTATGGGAGTTAAAGTTTTTGTCTATAACTGCCAATAAAACAAAAGTGAGAAATTTAATAGGTGTACAACTTTAGTTCCACCGTTTTTTCTGACATAAGCGGCTTTATTGTAAAAAACTGGTTATACATTTACGATTAAAAATATTGTCCATCGCTGGCCACTACTTTCTCCCATCTTTCGGGCAGCGTACGAATCCTGTGTCGAAAAAACTGCCCATCTTTTGAGACGATCCACGTATCGATCCAGTTTTTGACTTCTTCATTGATCGAAACAAGTTACAGTCAGAGAGAGAATACAACGGGTGGGGTAGAACTTCATATTTTAACGTTTCCAAGTATGTTTTGACCGACTTTGAGACATGGAGTTGCGCATTATCATCCTGCAAAATTACTTTATCGTATCTCTCGTTAATTGCTTTTGATACAGATCGCTTGTGATTGTTTCAGACGGTTTTAGCAGCTCATAATACATTACGCAGAGCTTGTCCCACCAAATACAGAGCATCACCTTGGAGCTGTAAATATTTGGTTTGGCCGTCGACGTGGAAGCATGGTCGGGAAGTCCTTATGATTTTCTGCGCTTAGAGTATCGTAATGAACTCATTTTTGTCCCCAGTCATAATTCGAAGCAAATATCCCTTTAGTCTTTGCTTTTTAAGCAACTATTTACAAGCAAATAAACGCCGTTCAACATTTCTTGGCTTCAGTTCATGTGGCACCTAATTTTCTTGGTTATGAATCATTTCCATGGCTTTGAGGCGTTTTGAAATGGCTTGTTGAGTCACTCCTAATGATCCTGCTAATTGCTCTTGCGTTTAACATGAAGTAATTCCTCTAATTCTGCATCTTTGGAAACCGTCTCTCTTCCACCGCCATGCCGGTCTTCGATGTCAAAATCACCGTTCTTGAAGCGTTTAAACCACTTACGACACGTTCTTTTACCAATAGCGGTCTCGCCATAAGTATTTGAGAGCATTCGATGAACCTCGGCCGCAGATTTCTTCATATTGAAGTAGAAAATTAAACCCCCACAAATAACAAGAATCTGGCTAGTAAACTGACATATTCAGTTGAGAATAACTTTACTATACGGACACAAATCGACTAATGTTTCGATCGGGTGATGTTGACAAATGTCCAGGTTTATTGTACGGCGGAAGCAAATTTGTACACCTATTAATATCACTGTATATGTATCGAACACCGAGCTCAGATTTGAGAAGTTTCTGAAAAATTGGCAGACACATTGCATTAATATATTATATAATTTGTTTTTTTCTGTTTTTCAATACTCTTAATGTTTTGCAAGGTAGAAGAGTAGTCTTGTTTATGTTCCTAAATATATGACATATGTGTTTGGTAGTTAAGGCACTATTTTTGTTTGATATATTTTTTGTTTATTAAGAAAGATGTAAAATAAATATCTAATAAAGCCTTCCGAGTGGGGAGAGTCACTTACTATTAAAAAAATAATGTAATTCCTACAATAACAAAATAATAGTCGCATGAATATTAACGGTAATTTAAAAATTACTTAAATATCAAGTTATTTATGTATTATTTAGTATATACCAGCATAATTGCATATGAGCCCACCATTGCCGACTCCTTTATTAGTTTTGCTATTGTTGTTATGAGAGGGCATTAGTTAAATTGAGTATCTTTACTATTAGAAGCACGAAACGCCCACTAGCAAAACAACATCTGCATGAAATTAGAGAAAACTTCGGCTGCGCCGGGGCGCGCTTAATGAAACGAAATCTGCCAATTCAAAGCAATTTCACCCTGTTCTGCTCTAATGCCTATTACCTAGGATTCCTTACTCGACGGAGACGTGATGCGCGTTCCTACAATACAAATTAACAAAGCGGAATATCACTCAGAAGAGCAAACACAAATGTGACGCCGAAGAAGTAAATCCCAGCAAACAACATAAATCATCAAATTTCCTTCGCTTCCCCGATTATACCAGATAATTAAATTTTGTAGAGGTGAGCGGCCAATTGAACGCGGCAATCTGGATTCCGCATTATTTTTCAAACTTAATTGCCTTCAGATTCCGAAAGGATAAAATAAACGAGTTAGGGCTTCCAGTAAAAAAATTAAAATTCGATACTGCCACATTCATTTAGTGCCGTTCGGGGGTTATTCGGTTATGGATCGACAGTGATATATTAGCACAGGAAGTGATATACTGAGATTGAAGTTCATATTTATATTTTAATTCGTTAAGGAGTCTTAAGATCTTGCAATACGGGGTGTAAAAATACTAATAAAAATAGGCGCTTCAAGAAGACGGATAGGGTTGACAGGTTGTTTATTGTAATTTTGGAAACATTACCAATGTTTAATAATAATCGTACAAAAAATATAACTTGTTCGTAATTTTGTTTTAAACCCTTATTTTATATTAAAATTTATGGTAATTACAATGGTTTTGCGTATATTACATGAGTTTGGTACATGCATAATCGATGTTATTTAAAATAAATTAAATACCTTATGACTTATAACGTATAAAATTTATTGTGAACTCCTTAAGCGTGTGTATATCGCTTACCGTATTTGCATGTTGAAAGCATCAAAGATCCATTTAATTTAGGAGCTTTGCTTGTCGTGGTAGACCTTCATTAAACATATTTTGATCACATCCAAGCAATGAGAAGCAGGTTAATATAGGGAGCAGGCTACGTGATGCTGGGAGGAAATTAGACTCGGTAAAGTGAGAAAATTTCATCGAATGGAGCTGTGCTCTTTGGAGAATTCGAGACAAGACGTCCTAGCATCAATTTAATGCGACAAAATAAAATAATGAACAATAGGGGAACAATTGTAATTTGTCGGAATGCTCCGAATGCTTGTATTGTTGCGCGTCTTAGTCAATAGTAGTGATTCGGACCCTGCATTGTCCTGTAAACAGTTATTTTGCTACAATAGTGTTAGAACAAAACAGTTACTAGTAAAAGCTTTTTGTGCTCAAACAAATTCGTGTTGCACAATAAGCGAACCCAGTTCTCCCTTGTAAACTTTGCCGTTGCAATTTCACTCTGCTGCACAGTGCCGTAAGCTCTCAGCGTCGCCCATGTTTTTAGATTCGTGCCAAGCGACCCAGAAGCAGCCGGTATTTTTGAATTAATGCTAAATAAATTTCAAAATATATCCTAAACGCTCTTACCGAACATCCCGTCCCGATTCGAAAAATACAACCCTCAGATAGCTCTCATAAGCCAAGTTTCAATGGAACATTCATTTTCGCTTACCACCAACTTAGAAGCTTTGCGTTCGTGATCCATTCAATTCCTGGAACAATGGACAAATCCTTTTCAGGCGTGTCACATATTTTGTTATTAGGTCTTTTGAAGTTTGTAAAATGTCACCGAAAGTGGATTTAGGTCGTTGAAGCTGTGGGAAAATGACGAATGTTTACTACTTTCAAAGCTAAATCTGATCGGTAAGGATTCTGAATTGTGACGTACTCCCTAAATTGTTCATTAATTTATTGGTCTATCCCACAAGAGGGCGATTAAAAGAAATATTATTTTTGTCTGTATTACTCTTTTTCTTTTGCTTCCAATGTAACATGTAAAGAATGTGAGTTTTAAATAAGTTTGGTGTTATACATGCTATGAAAAGCAGTACTTAGGAGTGTGGAAATTACGGATAAAGCTGCACCAGTCTATGATTTTAGTAATTACGGTTTAGCAGACGTCTGATAACAATTTTGATGTTATTATTCCAAATTTAACAATAACATTATGTGGTGGCTTAACCAGTTACAGATGTCAAAGTGCACAAGTGCATACGTTATAGAAGTCAAACGTAGAAGTTGGAAAATATTATTTAATAGTACATAGTATGCTCATAAATACCGTTACACTCTAATTAGAATATTAAGTGGTTATTGGTAAGCATAGTTATAATGAATTTGTTCAAAATGCCTATTTTTAGCATTTACACAAGGTTTCAGACCCTTGAGCTACTCGTCTATGGTAGCAGACACTACATCTATTGGAAAAGTATTGACTGCAGTTGTCAGGACTTGCTTCAAAGAATCAAAATTAGAGCGTATTAGATCAAGGTCTAGGCTACCAGAAGGCAAATTCTCTACTGCTATAAAATGAGGCACATTGTTGCTCGGCCAAGTTTGAATTAACCGTACTTTGTGAGCAGGTGCGGAGTCTTGCTGAAAGATCCAAGGGTTTCCCCAAAAAAGAGTGTGATTTATATGTTTTGCTACATCTTCCAAAATATTATATTGATACATAACGGCCGAAGTTTTGATTCCTTTCCACAAAAATTAATGTCAATTACTCCATCATAACATACTCTCATCGAACCAATGCAGTTCTTGGATGATAGCCTCTTTGAACTTTTAGAATTAGCAGAGGCGCTTCTTTGGACCACCTAGCGTATACCTTGTCAACAAGTTCTGTAAATTTGCATCTCCCCAGACGTAATATTCTGCTTCCAAAGGGGATTTCGTTTACTTAAGGTTTCGACTGCCCGAATAGTTCAAATTGAATATGGTCTTTCACATTTTGGACGATCTTCGACACCTTCAGTTTCATTAAATATTCGACTAATGCTGAGGGCATGATTACACTCTCTTCAGTTTCACACTTATGTAATGGCATTTATCAATACGGTTTTCTTTGTCACACCAATCCATTGGTAAATAATAAAACTTGACAAGAAACACAATGTAACTTATAACTTTAAGACTTGACAATTGCAACTATATGTTAAAGGCCCTGATACTCCTGTGCTGTGTAAAGCAATAGTAGGTTTGATTTTTGTAACAATATTTATGGGAATACCAATGATTTTCTTAACTATATGGGAGAATAATTAAATTATGTTATTTTACATTGGGTTGGTTTACGTTATTGTAAGAACGGTGTAGTGTTTTTCTCTCCAGAGGATTTCAAAGATTCTTATTTTACAGTATTTGATTTGTTTAAATTATTTTCAACACAAGTCGAATAGTTATGACCACCAAGTTTGGTATAAACTAATTAATTATAACAAAATATGAATATACAGATTATGGTAATATATTACATGTTCTTTAAATGGGTACAGTTTTGGTTGTAGCAGTTCAACAACATCAAGGAAGTTTCTCACTAGGTTTACAGCTATTAGGTTTCCATTATTTTGTTACGGCATGTTGCATTTTATATTATAGTTACTGTTCTTTGTATTATCATTTTAATTTTTGAGCAACGGCAAGGGGAGCGAATTAAAACTGAAAAAATATGAGAGTAGACTTAAAACTGTATGATACAAGCTCAAGAAGATCAAATCAAAATTTTGATATAATGTAACTATTAGAAGAAGAAAATGAAAATTATAAGGGCGGCAAGAAAACTAAAAGGTTTGAGAATACGTATTACAAATAATCTACCTCAAGTGAGAGTAGAGCAACAACATTTTTAAGAGAACATATAAAAAAATTCTATAATCGGATGGTCACGCGTACATTGTACATAATATATTAGTTATAAACGGTAAAATGTTTAGTAGTTAATGAATTGAAGAGAACAGGCAACTGGTGAAGCTAAACTAAAAGAAGATGTTGGAGGATAAAAATTTAGCAAAGATAAAAGAGAGAATACAACAATAATAATTGCAGGAATGAAAAAGTGGAGAAAACATGACCAATACAGCTTATAAGCTAAAACGCTAATATACATTTTGCTGGGCGAATGTTATGATGAAAAATAATAAGACGGATGAAAAACAAAAGAGAAAGGTTTATGAAAGAACGACATTAAGCAATAAAAAGGAAAATGAAATAAACTTTGTTACTTGGAATATTACAAGTACATTGAGGTCAAGTAAAATGTATGAAACTGAACTAGATTTAGATTTTGAGTAAGTGTGCACACACTTAATTGCTTCATAAACAAATTAGATTTTTTGACCTTTAAGAGTGAAATTATTAAGTAAGTTTATAATTATAAGGAGGATATATAGGATTCCCATAAATTAAACACAGACAGCAGAATATTCATTAAGTGAGTTAATTTACAATTATGAGATCTAAATATTAATATGAAAGCAAGCAATAAAAAAATAACCTACGCCTAAAGGTAAGTTTATCACCCCATAAAGGTCGATTTGGGTGATAATATTTTACGCTGTTTAAGCGTCCCCGTAAACAACCCAAATAACAAAGGTTGTTTAAAGGGAAACATATGTATCAAAATAATTTATCAATTAAAATTAAACTTCTAAAGTAAGTGAATATATATAGAAACATGGCAGAAATATTAAAAGAAATTAATACAAAATTAGATAAATTAGAGGTGCAAGATGTAAGAACGGAACGAATTGAAAATAAAATTTGAAGAAAACTCGAGTTAGTTAAGAGGAAAGGTAAAGAGCACTTAGAAACGAAAGTAAAAAATCAGGAGGGATGAATTCGACTGTTGGAGAAGAAAAAGAAAAATAGCAGTGAAAGGAGTAGCGGAAAGCAAAAACGAGAATGATTTAGAATTAAAGGAGAAGATTAGAACAATATTAAGAAATATTGTAAGTAAAATAGATATGAAAAGATACATAAGAGATAAAGAAAACGGGACAACTGAATTTACAGGGTGAAAAAACAAGTCCCGTACTAGTTGAGATGCTAATGTTGAACAAGAAAATGGTAATTACGCGGGCAGTAAAAAACCTAAGAATGAAAAACAGTTGGATTAATGAGAACTATACAAGATAAATAAAGGAGCAACGAAAACAACTGATAAATCGTATGAAGGAAGTGTAATTTTGAATAAGTTTAAGATAAATGGATAGGCCTACACGATTGAAAAGATGACATTTTTTATTATTATTTGTTGCTTATTTACAATCTACTCTCACACGAGTAATAAGTAAATTGTTTATAATTTATAATTTTATAATATGTCATTGGGGGGATCCGGCCAGCGCCTTACCCCCCTTAGGCTAAACACTAAGTTATTCTGGGTAGTTACACTGGAAGGTCTTGTGGCCAATTTCGTTTTAATCGTCTGGTGATGGTTGGCTGGTTAGAGAGCTGTTCTATTAGTTGGTTTTTATGTCCTGTCAGGTGGTTTGTGTATGTTCGAGCAAGCTTCCGTATCTCTGCGGTTACGTATGGAATTCCTAGGTCTGTGTGAAGGGTTTCGTTAGAGATGTACCATGAGGCGTTGGCTATTTTGCGAAGGATTTTTGATTGGCTTCGTTGCAGGATCTTTGTGTGGGAGGCTATAGCGCATCCCGGCAACTGTATACTATATGACCAGATGGGTTTTATGATGCTTTTATATAACAGTAGTTTGTTTGACAATGAGAGTTGGGAGCGTCTGTCAAGGACCCACTGCATTTGTTTAATTTTAAGGTCTATTTGTTTTCGTTTGGCTTTGATGTGAGTGCTCCAGGTGAGCTTATGGTCTAGGTGTAGTCCAAGATATTTGATGTCCGTCTTTTGAGGTATAGGAGTATTGTTGATGTTGTTTAGTGGGCTTGCAATACGTCTATTTGTGAAAGTGATTTGCGAAGATGTCAAAAATATTCGAAAAACTGCTCCTCACAAGAATCCATGAAACTGTCGACCTACATGAAATTCTCCCAAACTACCAATTTGGCTTCCGGCAGTATCATTCTACCATCCACCAAGGGCACCGAATAGTTAAGAGCATTATGGAGACGCTAGAAACCAAGCGCGACTGCATAACTGTATGTCTAGACATAAAACAGGCTTTCGACAAAGTATGGCACACGGGTCTGTTATACAAAATAAAACTCTATTTTCCAAATCAGGTGTACCTCATACTAAAATGATATCTAACCCAGAGGACTTTCCAAGTTAAAGTAAATAACACAACTTCCGAATACCACGAAATTACACCTGGAGTACCGCAAGGTAGCGTACTGGGACCGCTGCTATATCTCCTATATACTTCCGACACGTCTTCAACTGAGGATACTGTACTTGCAATGTTCGCCGATGATACAGCTATCCTCTCAATAGACGAAAATCCAATAATTGCAGCAGCCCATCTACAAACACACTTAGACATCTTGCAAAACTGGTTCAACAAATGGAGAATTACAGTCAATAGCGACAAAAAGATGATATGGAAAGAAAAAAATTCTAACTCTAGAACAGTGAGTGAGAGATCATCTGGGAATGATCAAAATGAGGAACTGAGAAGGTAAATGAGAAAGACTACAAACACAAACCACAACTTAAAAAAATAATAAACTGAAAAATAGGACGAAACAAAGAATAATGACGCCAAACAAAATGAATAGAAAAAAAAATAAATAGGAGTTAATGATGACCAAACAATGGAACAGTAGAAAAAGTATGTATGTAAGATGTTCATTTCAAACAAGGGGTAACAATGGCGGTTGTCTAAGGCGCAATGCTTACCCGGGCAGAGAAGGCTAATATATGAGAGCCTTAACCTCTCAGTTCGCAGGCTGCGCTCTCACACGGGCAGTATATATACAGGGTGTCTAGTGGTAGATTTATATTTTCAAACTTAAATAAAAAACGTAATAATTGACACAAAGTTTTATTAAGACCATTGAACGATAGAATAGAAATGCGGATTTCATTTTTTTAAAGAGTATGTCATCCAAATGTCTTCCGTCGAGTTGCACACACTGTTCAAAACGAAGCCTTCTGTTCTGCGCCACACGCGAATATTTTCCTTTAAAGCCACAAGAGATTGGGGATTGTCATTATAAACCCTCTCTTTGAGGTAGCCCCATAAAAAAAATCCATGGGAGTTAGATCGGGCGACCTCGGTAGCTATGGGATGTCCCCAAAGCGACTGATCAGTTTTTGGGGGAAATTTTCCTGAAGCAAATTCATCGAAGCTCTGGCTGTGTGTGCAGTCGCCCCATCCTGTTGAAACCACGTGTGTGAAGAGTACGATGGATGAGCTCGCAGGTTTGGCAAAAAGAAATCCGTAAGCATGCGTCGATAATTTTCACCATTGACATTCGTCGCCTGACCTCGAGAATTTTGGAAAAAAAATGGTCCAATTATCCCATGCGTGGATAAGGCACACCAAACAGCTACCCTGGAGCAATCAATGGTTTTTGATGTTTCAATGGAGGGTTGCGGGTTCTTGGAGACCAGTAACGGCAGTTTTGCTTGTTGACGTGGGCGTTTAAGTGAAAATGAGCCTCTTCGCTCCAAAAAAATGGGATTTACAGTGCGAAAACGTTTCAACATCGTTTCACAAAATTTTTTGCGTAAATCAAAGTCACTTTCTTTCAATTCTTGAACGATTTGAATTTTAAAAGGATGGAACTTCAGATCCTTTCTTGAAATTTCATGAATAATCGCTCTTGGAAGTCCCAGTAAGGCTGCTCTTTTCCGTATTGAAAGTCGCGGATTTTCACGTAAACTGCTTTCAACCAGTTCAATGTTTTCGGGAGTCCTTGAAGATCGACTGGGCCCTGGCCGTGGGGCATTCATAGCCGAGGTTCCATCACGTATTCGCCGAATACCGAACTTTGAACAAAATTGTCGACGGACAATTACGTAAGAATCATTACTCTTAAAAAATGTCTCTACAGCGAACGCGCGATGCTCACTCGACCACTGCGACATCGTGACTGACAAATCCGCACGATCGGTGATTCCAACGGCGCCACCCTCACCCCGCACCGTTTATTACTTTTGAAATAATCGTATTTAAAAATATAAATCTGCCACCAGACACCCTGTATATGTTATATATATATATATATATATATATATATATATATATATATATAGCTGCCAGCGTGGTCCCGTGGTTGAGAGGCGGGCTGCGATGCTGACGGTGACGATGCTTGCCGGGTTCAATACTCAGTCACTAAAAATAATTGAGTACCTACGTTCATTCGAACAAGGGGTAATAATGGCGGTCGTCTAAGGTGCGGTGCTTGCCACATCGCCTCGCATCAGAGATGGTGCGCGACGACCGGGCAGAGAGAGCGAACATATGAGAGCCTTAACCTCTCAGTTCGCAGGCCGTGCTCCCACGCGGGGTGTAGGGCCTTACCATTATTATTATTATTATTATTATTATTATTATATATATATATATATATATATATATATATATATATATATGCAATATATGAATACTGGAATTTAAAAGTAAGAAATTATAATTAAGGAAAAGAATAGGTAATAGGAAAGCGTGGAATTGGAGAGATAAGTGATAATTGGCTGAAGCTAATAGAATAATATAAAATAAATAACCTTATGATTAGAGGAACACTATTTCAACACAAGGACATACATAAAACGAGTTGTGTGTGATTGGGCCACTCCAGGAGACAGAACTCGAAATTAGATGGACCATATAATTATGGAAAAGAGATGTCAAAATTTCTTCTACGATATTGGAACAATGAGAAAATCAGATAACTACCAAGAAATAAAATACGAATTAGTTTAAACATTAACAGTACTACAAGAAGTAGAAGTTAGATATAATATAGCAAAACTAAAGCAACCAGAATTTTGCGGAAGTTATCAAGAATTAGTAGATAACCAATGTACAAGTCTAACTGAAATGGAAAGCAGTAATATAAATGAAATATGGAATAAATATAAAAAACACTTAAAAAGACAGAGTTAGAAACAATTGGTTATAGAGATGGAAAATATCATATATGGATAACAAGTAATACAAAATAAAGAATAAAAGGGAGAAAAATGATAAAAATAAGATTAATTAATAGGAGAGCAAACAGGAGGTACAAAAAGAATAACATAGACGTAAAGAAAAGTACTAGAATTGATAGAAAACTATTCATATTAGTAAAAAAGCAGAAAATGCATCAAAAAGACAGTATATGAAAGTACCACATGGGATAAAATATTTATAAGGGAACAAATATACTCAGTCCTACAAACCGAACAAGAAATCAATCAGAAAATGGACAATAGTACTTTTAGTAAGGTTAGATTTTCAATAGAGGAGATAAGAAATGCAATAATGAAATTAAAAAGTCACAAAGCGGCAGGACGGAATGAAATAAATAAGGAACTTATAAAAGCACAGGCAGCCCAGCGGTGAAGCTGCCTTACATATTGATAAATGAAATATGACACAAAAAAGAAATTCCAGAGGACTGGTGTCAAGAAATAATAATCAATTTGCTAAAAAAGGGAGCTTAACTAGGTGTGAAAGCTGGATATCCATAATTTTATTATGTGTGGGTGACAAGGGTTATAGCAGAGAAAATAAGGGACAATCAAGCAAAATTTCGATGCAACAGACCATTCATTGATTATATATGCACACTGAGATTTATATTAGAGCATACATCTATAATTAAAGAAAAAGTATATATAAATTTCATTGATTTAAAAAGAGCATTTGACTCAATAGACCAGAAAATGATGCGGAAAATTCTAAAACAATATGAATTACTGGAGAAATATATTCAAATTATAAGGATGTTATAGAATAGATGGGCAGATTTTCAGAGCAAGTAAAAGTAGAAAAAGGCTTTTGTTGAGGATGCAGCCAAAGTTAAAAGACAGGCAGACTCATGAAGAAAGACAATACAGAGAGAACTGGGACAATATGGTATAATAACATGGAGCGAAGCGATGAAAGTAGCAAGAGACAGAAAAGAATAGAAGAAACTAGCGAAAGAGTTAGGGAAGAATTTAATGGAAAATGCACAGGATTAGTTATTCTGTCATTAAGAACAGAGCTCTCGAAACAACTACGGGTGTTCTTTTTCCTTACAGAGCTACAGGACAAAGGAGAAGAAGAAAATGTGTGAAATAATTGAAGAAGCATTATAACATCTAGAAGAAAGATATAAAAATTATTAATGATAGATTGTTTCTTATGCGTCTAAAGGAAAAGTTTAGCAACGTAACATTTATCAATGTGTATACTCCTGCAGAGGTGGTAGATGATACTGAAAAGAATGGATTTTATGCAGAATTACTAGAGATTAATGAACATGGAATTAAACATAGTGTTAAGATTATATTGAATGATTTGAATGCACAAATTGTACTGAGGATAGGTTGAAGCAATATTAGACGTGGTAGTAAGCAATGCTAAATTTAAATACAAAAAATACCACAAAATAACATGGATGGTTTATGGAGCTTGTTATTACAGCCAAATAGACTTGTTCTATTCTCTAACAGAGGACTATCTTCTATATTGGGGTATGTTTAAACATACAAAAAGATATATATTACGATAGAATAATAAAAACTTATTAAAAAAAAGTTTGTTAGGTTATAGAAAGATTATTAAGTATAAACCTAGCAATAGTAGTGAACAACGCAATATAAGTGGGTAATGAACTAATTTAGCAACTGTTATACAAAAGTCGGTACAAGAGGTGATTTCTAATAGACATAGGAAAGGAAAAAGGATGGTCGTATAAGAAAAAGTAACTAAAATACATAACATAAGCAAAAAGAAGACAAAGCAAGTGTGCAAAATGACGAAGAGGTAATGGTTGAATGAAAAGATAATACTGACTGAATGTTGTAGATCCAATAATAACAATAATAATAAATTCTACAGAGAAATGAAGCTAACCTTAGGATTAGTAATTAAGAATACAGGAGGTAATACTATTTACGACGGTAAAGAAAGGTTAGTACAATAAAAAAAGTCTTTCCATAGATTTTTAAAAGCAGTACGATCGGGCTATATTGTTACAGAAATGCTAAAAATGGTAACAGGATAAGTAGTAAAACGCATAATATTATTAAAAAGGTATGGTGACAGAAAAAATACCTATAAATTTGAAGAGAGGAATAATTATAGTCTTATATAAAGGAGACGGGAATAAATGGGTCTGTTAAAATTATGAAGGGATAATCCTCTTAAACGTTGCTTATAAAGTTCTGGACTGCTTGTTGACTAATAGACTAAAGGAAATGATCGGAATGCAGACAAGTAAGCGGCAATACGAGTTATGTGACAAATAATAAGAATATTTGAAAGAAAAGTATAAAGAAAGATAAGCTTCTAGAGCGAAAAAATGATAAAGATATTGTTAAATTTATGAAAGCGCAAAAATAAATTGGTGGAGTACATTTAACAAATAAAAGATGCAAGAACATTAAAAGTCCAATGAGAGGATGGCAGACCGCGTTTTAGCTAAAAAAAAGAGGCGAGAAAAGACATTAAAATCGTTTGTTGTTAGAAACTGAGGCGTAACAGTCAAAGACAATCAAAAGGTATGAGGTGGTGACGATCGCTTCAACACATCCGATACTAAGAAATTGAACTTCATTTTTGATGAGCTTTAATCAACCAATTGAACATAAATGGACTTTACAAGATTAAGAAAGCTTGTTAGGATGTGCCCTATTAGCATGTCTCTTTTTTATTTTATGCTATTTGTAATTCTTTCGTTCTCTTGTGCTTACCTACAACATATGTTTATAACACCAAAGCTCAAAAGCTTCGTTTCTTTTCCTTTCGCTAGTGAGATCGTCCATATTTCACATCCACAAATTATTATACTCCACATAAATGAATTTTAGTTGTTTTTTCCTAGTTAGTAAGATTTTATTTGACACTGGTAATAATTTTGGTTTATTGTAGTCTTCGTATAATTTGTTCTGCGTCTTCCGTTTTTCTTTACAATGCGACTTATCTCTATGAAAGTTCTTCTATATTGTTTTTACTTTTAGTTGTTGCCCTATATTTCCTACAATATTTTTTTCATTATAACATAGTCTAGTAGTATGAAAGCAACAAGTTTGATCTTTTTTATCTATTTTTTTTTAAACCAAAATTTAATATATTTTCGATTTTGTCCTTACTGATCGTGGAATTAAAGTCTCCCGATCTTTCCTCATCTTTATTTTGTTTGTTTTTAGCTGTTAGCGAGTTTTTACATTTTATATTTTTAATTTATAATTGTTTCCACCCGAGCTTTTTAACACTCTCTTACCAATTAAAGCATATGCAAGAGTGATGGCCTTTAGTGCCTTGTTTTTTCTTTACCTCCGCTAATTTAGCTAGAAATGTCGATTTCTCCCACATTTCACTCTTAGTTGATATTGCAGACGCAGCTGCCCGTGCTGAGGGAGCCATTAAATTCATAATTTAAAAGTTGCCTCCTTAAAATGCATTAGTCTGTCTCTACTTTCGGTAAAAAGGTAATGCAGACTGCCTGCTTTATAACAGCAATAAACATTTTTGCCACTTCCATGCAGAGATAACTTTAGTAACTTTAAGTGTAAAGGTAATTGACATTATTTTACGGAGAAGATAAAAAATTGCACAGAGAAGTACTACATGGTTCTAAAAGATCTGAATCGATGTGTTCTTTAAGAAATTTGTGACATAATTCATAATTTAATTTGGAAATGTAATCATCTATGGTGAATGTGTATTATGATAATTTCCGAGATTAGGTGAGTGTGGCTACTTTTAAGGTCGGTTCCCTTAAAAGCGTACTGTTCTGCGGTTTCTATACACTTCGCAAACATTGACCAGATTAAGTCCGTAATCTTCAACAAGGTGATATAACAGGCTTGGAATTAGTATACTGCAGCAACAGCTCTGTTTTGAAACTGATAATGAACAGTTGATTGTTATGCTCGGTAGCATGTTCCAGCACGTTTCGAGTTGTAAATGCGCCCGTCAACTGCAGATGGGTGATATTATTTTCAGATGACAATGTCGCATATTAGCAAAAACGAATTAATAAGTTGGTGATTTTTGTGTGAGAGTAGCATTAGTGCAGTGCAAATACGCTAACATACAAGGTATGTCCAGGAAGTAATGAGATAGATGTTCTTAGTCTAAGCAGAAGAGTCGGGGAGAAGTCTTTGAGCTTGACGGTTAGTGGAGGATGTTAGAGAGCAGTTCAGCTCATCTTATTTGCCTTTAAATCTTTACAGAGGGCGGATTGCTTGCAAAGTGTTTGAGTGTCCTTGTCACAAATCAAAATGTAGAGAAGTGTCGGTCAAACTTGAAAAATTTGCAACCGAGACACAGAAAGCCTAGGGGAAGAATGCTTTGTCGAAAGCACGAGTGTTTAGGTAGCACGTTTCAGACAATATGATTAACGTAAAAACGGTTTTGGATTCTGACTTACGTCCGAGTCTTAGATTGATAGATAAAATGGTATTTTCAAAATACTTTAAATTGTCATGACGGATTGTAGCCGCAGAAAGTTTGTATTAAATTGGTTTTCAAGGTTTAAATAATTGTATGTTAATTTCTGAAATTTGAAATTTTGGACCGTTGGTTTATGAATACGATCTGGAGACGAAACAAAGAACATGCATGCAAAGGAGCAAATCCAAGATGAAAGAGATGTTCATTATTTTTTTTATTGCAAAGGTGTTTTCCATGAAGAGTTTTGTATTATTCGAACAGACGCGCATCTACCTGAAGCTCGTTACCACCTGGGTTCTTTACTACGACAACATGCCGAGCCCTGATCTGTTGCTAGTGAGAAAGAAACTAGGGTAACGCTGCACCAATCTCACTGGTTCCGCTCAACATATTTTTGTTTTTCCAGCTCAAACCTAGCTTGAAACGACACCATTGCGGGAGTGTTAAAATCTGCAGGTTGGTGCAACAAGTGCTCTGAAAGAGAGTGTAGTTTAAGACATCCAGGCTAGCTACGACCACTGGTCAACAGTTTATTGATGCTCAATTTGGAAAAGTGTTAAGTGTACATCAACATATTTTCAATTAAACGAATTTTCTGAAATCAGTCTCATTACTTTCCGGGGGTACCTTTCAGTTAGAGCCAGTTATGTAAGTTTTGGAAAAACTCAGAACAAACGATATTACTTTCCCACTAACTTTGCAATACAGTATAACATCGCTGCGTTGCTGCTCTGTTGTGTGATTTATGGCTAAAACTTTCTAAGCGTAAACGATATTGCCATGAAAAATGCTAGTCCAAAATTACTAAACAACATCGAAAACATTGGTGACTTTCACACCAGAAGATAATTTATTAGTGATACAGAATAGTATTATTAAATACTTTAAACATCTTGCTTACTCGTTCTCGTTCTCGTTTAATATTTTTTTTATATACAGAATATACGGTTAATGATTTTTACAATAAAATATTTTTGATAGTATTTTATCTAATGTAATGTGGTATACAAACTAACCTGAAGTTTAGCCGACAAATGGCCCCCGAAGTGGTGGAGGTGGTCGGTGGTACTGGATCTTCGTAACGCCTTTGTGCCCAGTCTGTGACTCTCCCATCCGTCGTGATTACGTAGTGGAGATCGCGTTCACAGGGACATGTCGAGAGGATGACCACATGAGCTTCTTCTTCCGGCTAAAAATTTAGAAAATGTTAACAATAAATATCATTCGGTCGATAGAACAGCATTTAGAGGCTTTTACCTGAAGTGTATGTTCTACCCCTTCTATGAGAAGGTAACAGTCTGACGAAGAATTCCATTTGTATATCGGCTCTCTGGCTAGCACATAATGGCTTTCTATTTCCTTACCTTCTACAGACACCAGTTCCGCCTGTAATCAATTAATAAAAAAATATCACCGTATTATTCTAAACATTCGACATTCAATGCTGGAAGATTTGTACAAAATAACTTGCAGGAGATTAACCATAACTGAAAGTTTCGTCACGTTTACTGCGACTCCGTGCAGAGAAATTAGACGCCTCCCTTCAGTGGGACGATAAATTATTTCGAAGAAAAAGGCCGCGATGCGCCGACACAATTCCAAAACCGCGAAGACTTCGCGAACATTACCTGGCAGTACACGACATCGCACTTAGGGCGCAAATCGATAAATTTAGTGCGACGGACAATTACGTAAGAATCATTACTCTTAAAAATGTCTCTACAGCGAACGCGCGATGCTCACTCGACCACTGCGACATCGTGATTGACAAATCCGCACGATCGGTGATTCCAACGGCGCCACCCTCACCCCGGTTTATTACTTTTGAAATAATCGTATTTAAAAATATAAATCTGCCACCAGATACCCTATATATTATGTATTATTATTATTATATATATATATATATATATATATATATATATATATATATATATATATATATATATATATATATATATATATATATATATATATATATATATATATATATATATATATATATATATATATATATATATATATATATATATATATATATATATATATATATATATATATATATATATATATATATATATATATATATATATATATATATATATATATATATATATATATATATATATATATATATATATATATATATATATAGATAGCTGCCAGCGTGGTCCCATGGTTGAGGGGCGGGCTGCGATGCTGACGGACCCGGGTTCAATACTCAGTCACTAAAAATAATTGAGTACCTGCGTTCATTCGAACAAGGGGTAATAATGGCGGTCGTCTAAGGTGCGGTGCTTGCCACATCGCCTCGCATCAGAGATGGTGCGCGACGACCGGGCAGAGAGAGCGAACATATGAGAGCCTTAACCTCTCAGTTCACAGGCCGTGCTCCCACGCGGGGTGTAGGGCCTTACCATTATTATTATTATTATATATATTAATATGGCGGCTAAAAATTAACTATAAGCTTCTAGAGCGAAAAAATGATAAAGATATTGTTAAATTTATGAAAGCGCAAAAATAAATTGGTGGGGTACATTTAACAAATAAAAGATGCCAGAACATTAAAAGTCCAATGAGATGATGGCAGACCGCGTTTTAGCTAAAAAAAAAGAGGCGAGAAAAGACATTAAAACAGTTGGTGTTAGAAACTGAGACATTATAGTCAAAACTATAATCAAATGGTATGAGGTGGTGACGATCGCTTCAACACATCCGGTACTAAGAAATTGAACTTCATTTTTGATGAGCTTTAATCAACCAATTGAACATAAATGGACTTTACAGGATTAAGAAAGCTTGTTAGGATGTGCCCTATCAGCATGTCTCTTTTTTATTTTATGCTATTTATAATTCTTTCGTTCTCTTGTGCTTACCTACAACATATGTTTATAATACCAAAGCTCAAAAGCTTCGTTTCTTTTCCTTTCGCTAATGGGATCGTCCATATTTCACATCCACAAATTATTATACTCCACATAAATGAATTTTAGTTGTCTTTTCCTAGTTAGTAAGATTTTATTTGACATTGGTAATAATTTTGGTTTACTGTAGCCTTCGTATAATTTGTTCTGCATCTTCCGTTTTTCTTTACAATGCGACTTATCTCTATGAAAGTTCTTCTATATTGTTTTTACTTTTAGTTGTTGCTCTATATTTCCTACAATATTTTTTTCATTATAACATAGTCTAGTAGTATGAAAGCAACAAGTTTGATCTTATTGATCTATTGTTTTTTTAAACCAAAATTTAATATATTTTCGATTTTGTCCTTACTGATCGTGGTATTAAAGTCTCCCGATCTTTCCTCATCTTTATTTTGTTAGCGAGTTTTTACATTTTATATTTTTAATTTATAATTGTTTCCACCCGAGCTTTTTAACACTCTCTTACCAATTAAAGCATATGCAAGAGTGATGGCCTTTAGTGCCTTGGTTTTTCTTTACCTCCGCTAATTTAGCTAGAAATGTCGATTTCTCCCACATTTCACTCTTAGTTGATATTGCAGACGCAGCTGCCCGTGCTGAGGGAGCCATTAAATTCATAATTTAAAAGTTGCCTCCTTAAAATGTATTAGTCTGTCTCTACTTTCGGTAAAAAGGTAATGCAGACTGCCTGCTTTATAACAGCAATAAACATTTTTGCCACTTCCATGCAGAGATAACTTTAGTAACTTTAAGTGTAAAGGTAATTGACATTATTTTACGGAGAAGATAAAAAATTGCACAGAGAAGTACTACTAAAAGATCTGAATCGATATGTGTTGTTTAAGAAATTTGTGACATAATTCATAATTTAACTTGGAAATGTAATCATCTGTGTAGAATGTGTATTATGATAATTTCCGAGATTATGTGAGTGTGGCTACTTTTAAGGTCCGCTCCCTTAAAAGCGTACTGTTCTGTGGTTTCTATACACTTCGCAAACATTGACCAGATTAAGTCCGTAATCTTCAACAAGGTGATATAACAGGCTTGGAATTAGTGTACTGCAGCAACAGCTCTGTTTTGAAACTGATAATGAACAGTTGATTGTTATGCTCGGTAGCATGTTCCAGCACGTTTCCAGTTGTAAATGCGGCCGTCAACTGCATATGGGTGACAGTATTTTCAGATGACAATGTCGCATATTAGCAAAAACGAATTAATAAGTCGGTGATTGTTGTGTGAGAGTAGCATTAGTGCAGTGCGAATACGCTAACATACAAGGTATGTCCGGGAAGTAATGAGATAGATGTTCTTAGTCTAAGCAGAAGAGTCGGGGAGAAGTCTTTGAGCTTGACGGTTAGTGGAGGATGTTAGAGAGCAGTTCAGCTCATCTTATTTGCCTTTGAATCTTTACAGAGGGCGGATTGCTTGCAAAGTGTTTGAGTGTCCTTGTCACAAATCAAAATGTAGAGCAGTGTCGGTCAAACTTGAAAAATTTGCAACCGAGACACAGAAAGCCTAGGGGAAGAATGCTTTGTCGAAAGCACGAGTGTTTAGGTAGCACGTTTCAGACAATATGACTAACGTAAAAACGGTTTTGGATTCTGACTTACGTCCGAGTCTTAGATTGATAGATAAAATGGTATTTTCAAAATACTTTAAATTGTCATGACGGGATTGTAGCCGCAGAAAGTTTGTATTAAATTGGTTTTCAAGGTTTAAATAATTGTATGTTAATTTCTGAAATTTGAAATTTTGGACCGTTGGTTTATGAATACGATCTGGAGACGAAACAAAGAACATGCATGCAAAGGAGCAAATCCAAGATGAAAGAGATGTTCATTATTTTTTTTATTGCAAAGGTGTTTTCCATGAAGAGTTTTGTATTATTCGAACAGACGCGCATCTACCTGAAGCTCGTTACCACCTGGGTTCTTTACTACGACAACATGCCGAGCCCTGATCTGTTGCTAGTGAGAAAGAAACTAGGGTAACGCTGCACCAATCTCACTGGTTCCGCTCAACATATTTTTGTTTTTCCAGCTCAAACCTAGCTTGAAACGACACCATTGCGGGAGTGTTAAAATCTGCAGGTTGGTGCAACAAGTGCTCTGAAAGAGAGTGTAGTTTAAGACATCCAGGCTAGCTACGACCACTGGTCAACAGTTTATTGATGCTCAATTTGGAAAAGTGTTAAGTGTACATCAACATATTTTCAATTAAACGAATTTTCTGAAATCAGTCTCATTACTTTCCGGGGGTACCTTTCAGTTAGAGCCAGTTATGTAAGTTTTGGAAAAACTCAGAACAAACGATATTACTTTCCCACTAACTTTGCAATACAGTATAACATCGCTGTGTTGCTGCTCTGTTGTGTGATTTATGGCTAAAACTTTTTAAGCGTAAACGATATTGCCATGAAAAATGCTAGTCCAAAATTACTAAACAACATCGAAAACATTGGTGACTTTCACACCAGAAGATAATTTATTGGTGATACAGAATAGTATTATTAAATACTTTAAACATCTTGCTTACTCGTTCTCGTTCTCGTTTAATATTTTTTTTATATACAGAATATACGGTTAATGATTTTTACAATAAAATATTTTTGATAGTATTTTATCTAATGTAATGTGGTATACAAACTAACCTGAAGTTTAGCCGACAAATGGCCCCCGAAGTGGTGGAGGTGGTCGGTGGTACTGGATCTTCGTAACGCCTTTGTGCCCAGTCTGTGACTCTCCCATCCGTCGTGATTACGTAGTGGAGATCGCGTTCACAGGGACATGTCGAGAGGATGACCACATGAGCTTCTTCTTCCGGCTAAAAATTTAGAAAATGTCAACAATAAATATCATTCGGTCGATAGAACAGCATTTAGAGGCTTTTACCTGAAGTGTATGTTCTACCCCTTCTATGAGAAGGTAACAGTCTGACGAAGAATTCCATTTGTATATCGGCTCTCTGGCTAGCACATAATGGCTTTCTATTTCCTTACCTTCTACAGACACCAGTTCCGCCTGTAATCAATTAATAAAAAAATATCACCGTATTATTCTAAACATTCGACATTCAATGCTGGAAGATTTGTACAAAATAACTTGCAGGAGATTAACCATAACTGAAAGTTTCGTCACGTTTACTGCGACTCCGTGCAGAGAAATTAGACGCCTCCCTTCAGTGGGACGATAAATTATTTCGAAGAAAAAGGCCGCGATGCGCCGACACAATTCCAAAACCGCGAAGACTTCGCGAACATTACCTGGCAGTACACGACATCGCACTTAGGGCGCAAATCGATAAATTTAGTGCGAATTTAAAACAGTGTAAACAGCGGTTTGCTTTCGTTGCCGTACAGCTGTATTTTCCAACAAAACACTTAGCAAGTTTCTTGCTGCACTGCTATCCAGTTCCTGGATCATTTGCATGCTGAAAGCCTTAGAAGTTTGTTAATGTGCCACGTGTGGAAGCAATAAATAAGAGGATCGCGCATGTAGCACGCATCTCTGCTTTCTAACTTCTATGTCGATTTACTCGATGCTTGCGGGGATAACCTGTGCGGAGTCGTCTTTACGTAATTGCTTATTAAATTTTTAATTACTGATTGCAACAAAAATTAAATAAGTATATTTAAGAAGTATATTCGTTAGTATTATTTTATTTTTTCAAATATCCGTCAGTTCTTTGATATAATATACGTGGTCTGAAAAGTTTTGTTCCTCAACATGAAAAACCATCTGCTACTACAATACTACATACTTTGCTGAATTTAAACATGGTCGTACCAGTTTGGTTGATGATAAACGTTCGGGACGGCCAATAACTGCGACCTCCATCGATAACATCGAAGAAGTTCAGCAAATGCTACTGGACGACCGTCAAATCAAAGTTAGAGAGATAACAAAGGCTGTCGACATATCGAAAGAAGGCAGGAATTGCCGAAAAACGGCTCCAATAAGAACGGAAAAAAGAGCTCTTCCATTAAGACAACGCACAGGCTCACACAAAATTCACGAATTTCAGTTTGAATTGATTGACCACCCAGCATATTCACTATATCTGGCCCCCAGCGACTATTTACTGTTTCCTAAGCTCAAAGTTTGGCTCGGAGGATAGAGATTTTTATCAGTCGAGGAGGTTATCGCAACCGCAGACACATGTTTGCAGAGCAAGATGCCAGCTACTATTTGGATAGGTTAAAGAAGTTGGAGCATCGCTGAAAAAAGGGTATCAGCCTAAAAGGAGACGATGTTGAAAAATAAAATTGATCTTGACAGAAAGAATATTTGTTTCTATGTTGGGCTTGAAAATTTTCAGACTGCGCACGTAAATACATATATTTAGGATTCCCATAAATACTGATGCAAGATCAAATCTACCCTTTCTTTAGAACGTATCAAGATATCTATCACATTGATATACGATTGCAATTGTCGAGTCTTAAAGTTGTAAGTTACTTTGTGTTTCTTGTCAAGTTTGGTTATTTACCAATGGAGTGCGGTGACAAAGAAAACCACATTGCTATAACAGCATTACATAAATGTGGAACTGAAAAAAGTATACTCTTTAAGACCCTGCAACCTCTCGGCTATGTTTTGTGTATAGGGCTATCAAATTGTTTAATGTGACTGGAAGTGTCGAGGATCATCCAAGATCTAGAAGACCATCTTTAGTTCAGACTGTTCAGGTAGTCAAAGTTGTAAATGCCCGAATTCATTTCTCAAGCAGAAAATTATATCTCGGTAAATGCAAATTTCTAAAACTTTGATCTCTCGTATTATTAAGCAAGACCTAGCAGGATTAGCTGCTTACAAAAGGCATACGGGACATTTGCTGAAAGATGTTTTAAAGAAAAGTAGGAGAAATAGCAAAGATATAGTTGAGTGAGTACATGCATGATGGCATGTTTACGGATGGAAAAATTTTTACAGTGAAGGAATCTTTCAACAAACAAAATGATAGAGTATACACATACAACAGTATGATTTGGAAGATGTAGTGAAATTTCTGAATTATATGCTTTTTTAAAATAAGCTTTTGATTTTTCACCAAGACTTTGCACGTATCCACAAAGCACAGTTAATTCAAACTTGGCTGAGCAACTATGCTCCTCATTTTCTGAGAGTAGAGGTTTAGCCTTCTGGTAGCCAAAATCTCAATGCATTAAATTACAAATTATGAGCAGTTTTATAGGGCATAATTTGTCAAAAAAAACACCATTTTGATTCTTTGACGCGAACTCGTTTTAATCAGGATACAATAGTATCTATGGGCATAATATGTAATTGATAATGTTAACTCATAGGATACTAGGAAAGTTTTGGAGTGTGGCACAAGCAATGGTTGCACGTTGTTATAGTTTCAAGCGTGCTGAGAAGTTAGTTGGTTCTGATCTACGTGAAAAGAACTCGCAATGTTATTTTGGTCAAAAACGGAATACTGCCCAATTTTGAGTTTTTTTTTCATATGAATATTCATCAGTGTTTGGAAGAAATGCCTATCGTGTTGTTCTTTACCATACAACTGTGTTAAAGTGATATTGGAAAATTATTAGGGGAAATTTTAGTTTGGAAGGCGTTTCTAAGTAAAAATGCACATTCTCATTTATTAGGATCTATCGCCAAATTGAAGAGTGTCTGGACATTATTTCACCTGCAATGTATACCATTCTAAAGAGTGTCCTAAAAAAAGCTGTATGGTTGGCAATGTTCTGTTTGCAGTAAGTACATTAAGATTAGTCAATATGGAGTGCTACTTGACTGAGGAGCGGGTGACGATTGTTAAAAGGCAACACAAGCGCTGAGAATAATGTGTCCATTTATTAGGTGGCATTTTCAGAAAGCAAATGCACTAAATTATATAATTGTAAAGACACTAATTAAAAAACCAGGTTAGGTTGCAGGCAACAAAAAGAAAAAACAACCGTTTAGCTGAATACATTGTCGCTGCCAACTATAATTTGACGGAGTGTTTAGAAACCTCAGTACACCGTTGGTTATTGCACATTTAAAAAAAACACCATGCAGTGGATTTTAACAAAAAATCTGCATCTGCACCTGTACAAGATCCAACTAATCCAAAAACTAAAGCCAATTGTCGAAGCAAAACTTTAATGGGCAACTTATCTTCAAAAACAAGCCAAGTGAACAGACCATCAAGATATTGCAACCTCATGCCGTGCAATTTTTCTTCTGAAAAACTTAGATTTATCCCATGAAAATAAGGGTGATTTTTAATCAAAAGCAAAAATTCTAACAGTTAGAGAGTTATGAGAACAAGTGAGAAATTCGAATGTCAAACGAGCCGTGGAGGACATTTGTCAAATATCCTATTCCATATATAATGGCAATGTTTACTGTTTAAAATAATTTCGTAACTGCCAACTAATAAATAAAAAATGTTATTTTTTTAAATTTTTTTGGGATACCTTTCAAATGACCACCTTTAATTGGTTCTTTTAAATAACCGATACTTGCACTGGCGGCGACGCATTTCGTGGTGCTGTGAAATGTGCAATAAACATCTTGTGCACGCCTGGCTTTATTTTTAGTGGCATGAGATGATTATTTCTAGTTCCCAAGAGAAACGCGGGACAGTTGATTAGGCGACTGATTTTGAAGTATGCATAAGCGCTTGGAGTGCAACGGAAAAAATATTTTGAAAATTATAGTTATATTCGAAAACTTTTTAATGCTTTATGCATGTAATTGGTACTTAAAGAGGTTTTTTTAGGGTATGGGGAAGGATTTGAGAAAAAAAAATATATATACATATCAATATATGAAATGTTTAAGAAGTTAACATATTATTTTTCTATTTTAAGTTTAAGTTTAAAAAATTGTGTTTACAGCGAGCGTCTATAATTTTTCCGCCATATTAAAGTGATTTAAGAACTATTACTATATGAAAACTAACTCGACCTTAAAACGTCAGAAACGATAGAACAGGAAAGAAATATTTGCATTGTTGAGAGCGAGCGATTATGTCTAGTTAAATGTATGGTTCCAAAAAGATCTAGTACGGTGATCATGTTGTTCATGCCACCCTAACAAGTACATGTAAGCTATCGAAATCATTTATGGGAGTGAACTTGTTCTACTGCATGATTTAATTTAAGGACAAGAAAGAAAAACAGTTGACCACTTATTCCCTTCAAATTTTTGTAATTGTAGCCTTATCAGACACTGTTAGGTATGATAAAATAGTGATCTTTTCTCTTGACATAGACATTAGAAAGCAATGGTTAAATTATTCTTGACATATACAAGGATAATTTTAAGATTCTGTATACTTTGTATTTGGATGTTCATGGTCAGAACTTTTCTACTATCTTGCTCTTATAAACAAAAAGTGGATATTACTACAACAAGAATATGTTTTTTCTTAGTAAAAGTAAAGGCTAAAATCCGAGAAATTTTAGAAAGTCCAAAATTGAACGAGTATCTAAATTCAAACTATGGTGGTTTTAAATATTGATAAGTGCCCATCAGCAGAAATAATTTTAAATAAGACCAAACTTGCTGCACGTGATAGTTTCTATTCAATGCGCAGTTGCATGTCGGTGCGGTGGTATAAAGTACATTTTATTGCCTTTTAAATATTTTCAGGTACATGTTTTTATTTTCTTAAACAGCACTTTTGCATAGTTTATATAATTGATTTTAAACATCGTCTTAAGTGAATTTGGGGATTGTAGAACCTATTTAGTGTGAATGGTTAAGACTTGCCTTTATTGTTCGGTTATCTCCAAAAATGCTAACTATGACATATTTAAACTTTGTACCATATCAGAAACTGGGTAGCGAGTAGATACTCCTCTATGATCCCAATAAAGGATAGATCTACTTCAGGGAAGCGACCCTGCCCACGCGAGCCACGACTCTTCTCCATCTCCTAACACCGGGGAAAAGTCGTGTCCCAATCTTAATCCTACTACATACTCTTATTCTTCATACACCCTATCCACTCATCAACTTAATTTCCAAATCTCCCTTGAATTCAAGGGAGGCCTACGTCTTGCAGTGGACTCTAATGGCTGTGTGATTATGATGATGATGATGACCATATCAGTCATATGAACTCAAATATGGTAAAGGTAATTCAGGTTGGTAAACGTACCTCGTAAGTTGCTACAGTCTCTAAGAAAAATAACCGACATTTCTTCTTCCAAAGTAGTGGAAAACATTTCTGACGAAAAGCTACACTAGACCATATATTGTAAAACCAATTATTTTAATACCTACGTTAAGTTGAAGCAACATTTTATGGTTTTACGCTTAAACACCTGCGTTAAATGATGTATCAGCTATTCGAGAACAAGGGGAAGGCTGGCTAAACTAGGGTGAACTTTTTCGCAATATCATAAAATATCCTGTCAGTGCAGTAAAACATTCCTTTATGTACCTTTAATGATGATTTGATACAGACAACAAAAGTTGTTAAAGGGAGCTTCCGCAAAGCATATGTTTTTCACAGAAATGAAAGTAGAAAATTTGCTGCATCGACTGCTGAGAGAGGTTTAACAACAACAGTGATTGCTTGCATAAATATTTCGGAGCACCATGCTTTGCTATTGCTAGTGGTGTTTTCTAGAAAGAAAATGAAGTACCAGATCATTGTAAAACTCCTCTAGGCACGGTTGGTCTCACTTACCCATCGGGCTAGATTCAGTCGAATATCTTTGTGCAAAAGTAAAACTTTTACATCAATATTCGGTGCTATTTTCTGATCTTATTGAATACTATCCTCAGCATTCACAAACTTCAGACCTTAAAAAAACCTGAATGGATCTCTAACACTACAGGAAATAAATTAAACTATTCTCAAAGATTTGCAACCCTTTATAAAATTATGAATTTTAGTAAAGCTTATTTTAAAGTGTAATTAGGTGAAATTGCTGCCAATAGATTTTCCCTTCAACTTTAAACAAGGGGATAATAATAATTGGGCTAAATTTAGAACTTTCAGTACTTCTGCACTAATATTTCAAGAGTCTCCGTCGGGTACTTCAAGAAATGTGAAGTTATTTTTTCTCTCAAAGTCAGGAAGATTATATGGGCTATTATATAATATAGAATATATAACTGGAATTTTATATTAATATTTATCAAGTATTTTTGTGGAAGACACAGTTGTTGCTAAATATCCAAACCTAAAAAATAGTTTAAAAGAAAGAAATTATATTTTGAAGGAAGTTAAATTAACTAAAAGGTAAATTTTGAGAAGGTTTAAGAAGGACAAAAGGGAGAAAAAAGAAATGGATTTTAATACAGGCAAAGAAGACTGAATTTGGAATTATCTACAGGTAAAACGACACCGGGTGACAACAATATCCCTTATAATTTTTGTGAGGCATCTTTTTCGCAAGCAAAAGAGGAAAAATCTGGCTAATGTGTCTTATATGCAACATGTCAAGATATAATCACTATTTGGAAGGTGATAAGGAAAATTATGCTGCTATCTGTTATTTTATAAATAAATTTAATAGATTATATCCCATTTTTTGCTCATTAATACGAAATCTAAATGAAGAATAACAGTGAATTTCTTGAGTTTTTAACGGCTGAAGGTTGACATTAATCGACAAGTGGGTGCTGTCTATGACAGACTTTGTGAAAATATCAGTCCTGCTAGGCGATGGCCAAAAAATGTAAAAGAAAAAATTCAGCTACAACAAATCTGAACGATCAAGCTCCATGTAGTCGGTCCTTGACAGACACAAAAGAACAGTATCAAGCGCATGCAGATGAACTGCCGTGTGAAGTAAAAGGATATCGTTGAAACGATTGGGTAGATGTTTGATTCTTTTTCTAACAGGACAAAGAAACTTGTTCAGCATTGGCGCGTGTGTGGAAGGAAAAGTGATTTTTTAGAACAGTAATGATACTTTTGATAGAGGACATTACAAGCTTATAAGGTATACATCTATTCTCAGCTGTAATGATTGGTTTTCTTGAGATTAGATGCATGATGGGTGGCCTACTTAGTCACTAAAAATAATTGGGTACTTGCTTTTATTTTGAACAAGGGGTAATAATGTTATCAACCGACCATTGAAGGCGAACATATGAGAGCCTTAATCTCTCAGTTCGCAAGCCTCATCCTCATGCGGGGTGTTAAAGTCTCACAATTGTACACATATCTATTAATAATGATATTGCGGAGGCAAGACTTTTCGAAACGCCCTCTCCGTTCCTATAATATGAATTTCCTTTGTACACTATGAATAACTCTTTACAGAGCTTGCGTCACATGCAATACTCCGGCAGCTCTGTTGCTGGTACGTTAACGTAATGCTACCAATCAATTGATATTTTATGGGTATTTTGCGGCTCTGCTGAAACAGACGCTGATCCTGCGCGAGCCTAGCTTTGATGATCCTTCCTTTCGGAGTAATTGGTTTCCTTACCGATGCCCGCAAATAATTTCCGTCCTCTCGAGACGTGCCTTTGCCGGCGCTACACAAAATCACTTTGCAGAAAAATCTCCTTAAAAGCAACAGTCATGTGTAAATGACGAAATTGCTTTTTTAAAGGGCACTCGTTTCGATTTGCGCGGAGCTAAAAATTATTTCGTCTTTGATGCTGTCGTTTTTGATTCGGGCGGAAAATCCGCAGAGCCGTTTTTTGTCGTAGCTACAAAGTGGAATTGGATTAAACGAAGCTCTCTCATTAGTAATTTCTGATTGAAATCTCCCTTTGATCTGCGATTTTAAACTTTAATCAACATTTACTTTTATTGGTTGATGAGCAGCCGGCTGAAGAATTACGTATATTTTTGTCATATTTGTTTCGCAATTTGATACTGCAGTAAATAAAATTTAAAAACAGCCAACTTTTTTATTAATAGTATTTATATATATTTTAAACTCGAATTTCTTTGCAATGCACCGACTGTGGGTATCCACTGTTTAGACTAGTTCAATAAATTTATTCAGTTTTTGTTTTTCATTTAGAGTCTGTAGCATTTCTTTAACGTTAAATTTCCGAAGAGTTAATAAAGGCATAAGAAATTTATATGTGAAAGAATTAGACGAGTTAAAAATTTGTAGTTGTCCTCAAAAGTAGTTCGGTGCGCAGTTTTAGAGCGTTTCTGTCGTTCTGTACAAGTACAGAAAAATCTATTGACGTCAGTTGAATTTGCCGGAGCAGTTTTATGGTTCTTTATAACCCTGTTTACGCAGTGCTGTACGTGTAGTTCAAAATTTAATGGAGCTATCTATGTTCCGCGACATACGACGAGTTATAATAAGATTTAGTTTACGGCTTCCGCGTATAACTAGATTAAGATTTTTATCGTGCTTTACAAACTTTGGTGTAGAGTTTATTACAAGTGTTGCGTAATGTTATTTTAATCGTGCAACACTAAGTAGCAAAAAGGATTAAAATTAGATAAAAGATCATTAGATAGTAAAGATTATATTTAAGAGATATGTAAGTTTATTATTAATCCACGAGGGATGGTTGGCTCATAAAGGGAATTTTTATTTTATTTATAAAAAAAGCAAAGTTACAAATGTACCTCTTATTTCTGGACATAGTTTTCGTTTTCTGGGATACACTTTTGCTATCTGTCTATTAGCTTTCTGATTTCCTTTTCATTGGAAGATTTTGTTTGTCATTATAGCCGCAAATGTATATTTTGCCTTTTAAGTGGTTTTTTTTTTAATAGATCAAACAGATAAAAACTATAGGGTGACAAATGTTAGCTACAAAGCGGATGTGACTAAATTTTATGTGAAGGTTTTGTGAAATTTAGACTGTTACTGTGACCATGTAGGAACGAGCATTGTTTTGGTGGAAACAATCATCGCGAATTGAAGAATTCCGCCTTTCCGAACGAAAAGCTAGCTTTGATAGTTCTGCGGTAGTCAAGAAAATCAAAGAAAATTACGCCTGTTGAGTCCCAGAATGTGGCTGCAAGAATTTATTCAATAGATGCACAACCATTTTCATCACAAGTGACTATATTCTTAAGAAATCCATCGCCATCTTGGAGTAAAGAGATGTACACTTCAACTCGATAGTCTTTCTGTTTATGGAATAGTTGTTTAGAAAACCATCAAGCACCGACTTTGTTGAAATGTAGTATATCATGGACTAAGATTTCCAGACTTCTAATATCTATTTAAAGAACATCCATCACCAATAGTTTGTAACGTTACTCATTTTTTACGATTTAAACAGTTAATATGCGCAACATTGGTTTTATTCGTAATGGTGGAGGTATGAGGAAAAACTGTGAAAGAAATAACAAGACACAACAACCTATAAAGAAGTAGAAAGTGGTGCAGTAGTGTAGAGGCGTAGCGGAATGGAGTAGTTTAGTAGAGTGGCGCACCACCAACACTTAGACAGTCAAAGGAGCTCCATTGGGGCCGGCTTCAAACTTTTATCGGAGTGTCTAGCCTTCAATATATATAATAATAATGGATTATGTTTAAGGAATAAGAACCATATTAAAAAAAAATTAAATCATATTTAAGTATTCTGTTGTTTGCTTTAAAAATTGTGTCAGGCTGATTCATGAATCGGTAAAGATGTATAATAATTATTAAAACAAAGTATACAAGATCTGCAATATGCAGTTGCGTTAAGTATTGAAGGGAAAACATTTATCATGGACTTCAGACTGAAAACGCCGATTAACAATAAACACGGAATATCGGAGATATTGAAGAATATTGAGATTATTTTTAACGATATTAAAACAAAAATTAATAATAAATTCTAAAAGTATAATCTTATATAGTTGGAAATTGTATTTTTTATAGATCTCCTAAATTTTTGCCTGTTCTTTAACGCTCTTTGTTGCCAAGAAAGATAATTTATCTTGTGTGCTCGTATTGCGTTCATTTGGAAACTTTTAGTCAGTACTCAAGAGGATGGTTTACGTAAAAGGTTGAGAACAGAAAAATAAGAGTACAGTATTAAAAGTGTAAACTTTAGTCTTGTACAAGAAGTAGCTGAAAGTGTACCAAATGATTTGGCTTTGTATGGAGAACTTGCGTGTTTCTCTAATTTAATAATACTAATGTTTTATAAATATTAATAAAAAGAAGTGTGTTTAAATAATATTTAATTTTTATAGATATTGAAACGTAGTTTTAAATTTTAAGTACTAGCCTGTGATATGGTGAGAAAGCAAGTTAAAATGTTTTTGTCCTGTCGGAGATGTTTCCGTAGTATGGTTAACGGAGCAACATATTGCAAGCTATTGAATTCAAATCCTTATGTATGAACTTATAAATCCCTTGGGTATTTTCATTAGCGTAATAACCACGACAGACGCAGAATGTACCTTATAATTGCTCCCTACGTTTCTGTTGAGATGGTAAACACCAATTTGGTATTCAAATCCTTGCCAAATGTATCTGAATATTTTGCGCTCAATATTAGCGTCTGAGTAGGTGATTTTTTTTCTTGTAATTGCAGCAAAGCGAGCATCGACACATTCTTCGATATAGCCCTATGAACAAAAATTTGATAGCATTATTTTAAGTGACCATGGAGATCACGGAAGAATATGAAAGTTACAATCTAATGTAACTATAGGAAAGTTTCACATTGAGGTGTGTTTTCTAACGTTTAAATGAAAATATGGCAGAGGTTCAGATTGTTGAAAAATTGCCCCAACATATTTTTTGGAGAAGATAACAACTTGAAGCACATTGATGGATTTTATGAGGATTTTCTGCACTCCAAATACGCACGTTGTGACAGCTCACCTTACTACAAATATGAAATGCAGCCTTGTTACTAAAAGTCAGCTTTTAATTACTTTTGGAAATATACGCAACACTAAAAGAGGAAAAGGTGCTTGTAATAGTTGCTTTCCGTATAATAGTCGATTGGCGTAATCTATAATTTGTATCTCGCGTAATATGCTGACCTCTGAAGGTTTTTTGAAAAATTATTTTTGCATGAATTAGATACACCCAACAGTTAGCGCCAGCTGATTTGATTGTTATACATAATACTATTCTTGAAACTGCTTTTCATTTTTATCAAATTTTTTAATGCTACTCCATACATACGAGTCTTCTTAAACGTGTTGTTCTCGAATAAAAAATTTGGGCGGTTTTACGTGCGCAATCTGAAAAGTTTTGAGCCTTAACATGAAGACGGCCCTACTCGCCAAAACTATTGAAAACTATGAAAAATTTGCGCTGTGATCTTTGTAGACCAATTTTGCTCAAAATTATACATCTTCCTTTTTATTTTGACAACATTGGATTCTGCTTATTTTTAGAATGACTACAATTGTTAGAAACGAGAAATATTGTTACAAAGGAAATTAGTAGAAGTTTATATATTTGTTATATACGACAAAGTTTCGCCCATACATTATGTTATGTGTATTATTTATATAATACAGGATGTTTCAACACGAATCACCCGATTTAAAAAAATCATAATTATTCAACTTTTAATTTGTTTTGATCGAACAATGTACTGTTAGAAAGAGGGAATTCTTGAGTTTCACGCGTTTTGTTCACCTGTTACTTGAGTTTGTCAAGATGGCGACTAGACATCAGAAATCATTTTTCGCTTTGCGAAGTGTGACCGTAACAACTGTTTAACGTGATTGTTGGCAACAATATGACGTTAAACCTCCTACCGCTCAGAGCATTAGGAGGTGGTATAGACAATTCCAAGGCACGGGTTATTTGTGTGAAGAAAAATCCAGAGGTCATCACTGTGAGTCAGACAAAGATGTGGGGCGCATCCGACTGACTTTCGCACATAGTCCCCAAAAATACATTCACCGTTCTGGTAGAGAATTAAACATTTTCTTAATTCCTGGCATATTTTGCGGCAATGTTTGATTATGAAACTGTACAGGATTCAATTAATGCAAACCTTTCATGCAAGTGACAAATAACGTTTGGAGTGGCGTGAATTTATCCTCGACAAGGTGGCAGAAAATGAGAATTTGATAACACGCTTAATGTTTTTTAATGAGGCTACTTTTAATTTAACTGGTAAGCTAAATCTCCATAATGTTACAATGTGGGGTACGGAGCAGCCATATCAAGTTGCACAGCACGAGAGAGACTCTCTTAAATTTAATGTTTTTTTTGGGCAATTTCTCGGGAAAAGGTGTACGACTCGTTTTTCTTTTAAGAAAACTTTGTTACGGGAATCAATATCTAGATATGCTTGAAAACTGACTTTTTTCATAGACTTTATTTTCTAGCAGGACAGGGTACCACCACACTCGAGCCTGGAAGTTTGAGAATTTTTGAATAATCATATTCCTAAATGATGAATCGACCGTATGAAATTATTTATTGATTATTTGATAATTTACAACAAGGGCCTTCAAGGTCGCTGGTATATAAAAGACTTCGTTTATGTGTCTTCTCTTCCAACTACAGTGGTCGAACTTCAGAACTGTATAACAGCAGCCGTAGCAGCAGTAGGTCCAGATATCCTCACAAAAGTTTTGAAGGAATTTGGCTATTGTATGGACATGTGCTGTGCATCCCAAGGAGGGCATACAGAGCACCTATGATTTGTCATGTAAAAAAACTTCCTGAGTATCCCTGTAATATAAAATTGGTCTTAAGTGTTTATGTTTATTATTTTTTATAATATAAACATTTTAAATAGGATGATGCTTTTTGAAACACCCTGTGATATACACAATCTCTACATAATATAAAGTTTTGGTTTGTTTATTCCAGTTAATCTCGAATAATCACCGGATTGACTTTTATACGATATTCACTATTATATATTATATTATTTCTCGAGAATAATTCAGATGTACACAACACTAATATACCGCAGTGAAGAACACTTTCTTGACTTCGGTTTTTTACAACATTAAAGATATATCAAAACAATGAGGAAAAAATTTGTTAAGCATAAAAGATGCTACAACATTTGGCCAACATGTATTTATCTTACAGTTTTAGTGAAAAGTTAGAAACAGAGACACTTTCTTTAATCAGATAATCCTTATGTAAAAATGTTTTGTAAGGAATGTAATTTACATATATAAAGTTAAACTAACATATTTTCTATGCTAGATAACAATACTGTTATTACCGACAGTGCTAGTACATAATCACGATCTTATCGCTTATAGTGGGGCCGTGCTTATTGTCTGCCGAACAAATCCGCAATGGCCGTGTGATGTGAAGTTCCTGTTAAAATGATCATTTACTAGCACCAGAAATAAGGGGAGATTATATTTGCTTTCTTGTGGGTTCACTCTGAATTTTCATTTAACTCTTTTTGTGTCTTGTTTTGTGAATGATCACTTTTCAAAGTAAATGTATATTTACTTTTATATTACTTTTTGTATAAAATATAATATATAGAGTGAGTAAAAAGTGACTAGAGATTAAAATTGACTAGAATTTATATCACTGGCGTCATGATGAGAACACATTCTATATAATATAGGCGATTACATATTTTCCGTGCCAGCATGAACAAAGACGGACGTGTGGAGTTTCATTAGTCTTGTACAGAAACGATGGTGTACAGCGAAAGGGAGGAATGCAACATTACGTTCAGAAATAATAAAAAAATATTATACAAAGTTGATAACCATAAGCTCTGCAAATAATGCAAGAAAAAATAGGCGCCCAGCCACATCCTGGTCCGCGGAGAACGTGGCGACAGTGCCGGAAAGGTTTTCCACAATCCGCAAAAATTAACGTGTTAGGAAACTCGTGAAAGTGGAATCTTTCCCAAATGGAAGTCTTGTTATATGCAGGAACTAAAACCTGAAAATTGTAACCGTACAGAGAAATATGGAGAGTTAATGTTGGGTTGGCATGAAGATTAAATTAAATTGTTTGAAAATATCCTCAGAAGTGACGAGAGAGTATTCCATGTCTTGCATTCATCAACAGTTATAACTGTCATTACTGAGGTCACGTGGTAGTGAACCGGGAATTATGGTTTAACACCATGTAAACTCAATCAAATGTGACCGTGTGGTGCGGAATGCCGGAAATAAGATTTATCGGTCCACATCTTATGTGTTACATCAGATGCTTTAAGATTATGTGATACTGTATCTAGTTGGAATAATATGGGTCTTATTTCATGCAAGCATGGTGCATCATCCTATTTTGCGCTTTCCATGCGTGCGGGGTGAGACCAGAATTTTCCAGGACGTTGATTTGGACGACGTGGACCTCATGAATGGTTTCTAAAAAGTTCACTCCATGTGATTTTTTCTTATGGAGCTACGTAAACGAGGAGGTGTACAGGGACTCCCCCACTGGAAGACTTGAAGCTACGGATCTGGGAGGTTCTCAGCAATTATCTTTCTTGATACTTGTCGTATATTAAATATTGCATATTTTATGCCTTGATTGGATGTAAACCTGAATTGGATTTCTGTTATTGTTCTTCTAAGCATATTTTTATATTTTTCTTCAGAAAAGTACTAGTTAAAGTTCATAACTCGCAGCAATTTTTGATGTTTTTCTTCTTAAAAGTTGTTGTAGTTGTACTTATTTTTTAGTATTTTGATAATTGTTTTTTTAACACTTTCTATTTCTATCTCTAGTGCAATTCAATGATCTCCGTAATTATGTTTTCAACATTTATATCGCGACTTTGTGCGTCCAATTTTTTTTTAATATAAATAATTCAAACAGAATAAAAAAGCAAGAAATTGCTGAAAAGATGTAATAAACAAGTTAAAAATGGAAGAGCACCTAGCCAAGATAAAGTTACAGCAGAAATGGTTAAATATTTGGGGAATGCAACGCAACTTTTTTTAGAAATATACAACAAAGCCTGGACGAAGAAAAAACACTGAAAGATTAGGGTCTGAGCCTTCTAGTACCGATTCATAAAAAGGGTATAATAAAGACTGTAATAATGTTGTTAAATATAGTAACAAAGAAGATATATGAACAACTGTTACAGAAGAAATTGAGACAAACGATAAACCCGATATTAGAAGTACAGAGCGAGTTTAGAAAAACTAGAAGTATTCAAGGCAACATATTTATATTAGAAGAGATTATATATAGGAACGTGATCACAGGAGAAAGTATATAATTCGCGTTTTTTTAGATATGCAACAAGCGTTTGATAGGATGCTCAGAACCAAAATAGGAGAATGTTTGTATAAAAAAGAAGTAATACTAAGCTAATAGAAACAACTAACAGTCTTATATTGCGCAATCAGCAAGAAAATGAAATCTGATGTATTATGTACAAAGGAAAAAGTTATGAGGTAAATTACGCCCCTTACTATTTATAATATTCATAGATGATATCATCAGAGAAACGAAGAAAAAGGTGAAAGCCTTATACATAGGTCATTACAACTTGGAAAAAGAAGAAATTACAGAATGCGTATTTGCAGACGATGTAGCACAAATAGCGGGAAACGTAAGAACTTTGCAACATTTGAACGACATACTCAGAATGTAAATTAATAAAAATAAAACAAAAGTGATGGTTGTATCAAAATAAAGAAAAAATTACACATTTATCTCAAAGAAACAGAGATAGAACAAGTTAGCAATTTTTATTATTTAGGGTTGATTCTGATAACAACTACACAACAGGATACAGAAAGCCATATAATAATATAATATATTATGGTATGAATGAAGATTTATAAACAAAAAGAAATAACAAAATACACAAAAAACTTGGGTACCTAAATATCAGAAAAAAGTAAGACTCGAGCTCTAGAAATGAACTACTAAAGAAGAGTTGAGAACCTAACTAAAAAAGATAATAAAAAAATAATAAATGAATAAATTAAAGAACTAGAAATAGAATCACTTGGAACTTGTATTGAGCAAAGACAATTTATGGAGATACTGACAAAGGATGAACAAGATAAAACCAGAGGGAGGCCAAAAAGAAAATGAGGTAAAGAAATTATTAATTAACATATGCAAATAATTGATTGTCATTATTTCCTTAACACGCCAGCAACTTTATATTGTTTCCATTTTTTTATCTTACAGGTTATACATTTGCTAAGAAATACCTATGTAGAGACATCTCCCTATACTACTGTATTACAATTTGACCTTTTGGGTTTTATTTTTGTTTATTTCATTTGAATTTTAAAAAATCGTTATGTTGTAGTGAAGGCTGTAACACAAAGTACACCGTAATACAAATTACTTTACGTGTTTTGCTTACCTGCAATGCAATAACATCGCTGTCGGCCATAATAGCGGGGACCACGAAAGTTCCCTCTCCTGCTGAAATCTCGATATCTTGACTGTAAATAGAGGTGGAGTTGTCGTAGACCTTTACGCGAACTCGCACTGACTTCTCGGTGCTCATCGCTTCCACCTGAAACGTACCAGAGCGTAGCCCTCAAACTTTGAAATCAACAAGCTAATAAATGTTGGCGAAAATTTCGGAAGCGCATGTAGGTCAGCGCAACGGACTGATTCCAAATCGGAACAAGCATGGTTTCGTGACCCTCTTAGTTTTATTGTAGAGAGATTCTTGTTATTTCTTATAGCGTTCCTTTTTATGACGTATAATATAGAACAGCAAGGAAGTTTTTCCATGAGCACGCTTTTAAGGCAATTCTCATTTTGTATTGGATGGAACTCATGTACGATAATAAAACAAAACATTCTATAAATTTTATCTGGTTCGGGAAAGATGATTTATGGAAACTGCTTCAAAATTTTGTGCTGCTATAATACATTGAGAAGAGAATTTGGCTGTTTTATTAACGTAAACATTTTATTGAACTAAATTTATTTGTTATACTGAAATTTAACAAGTTTGTACGATCTGAATATGGGTTTAGAAAAGCATCTGCGTGCTTTGATATTTTCTAATAACGTAATTTTTGATTATTGTGTTTTTTATATGTACATAGGTGCTCATTAAAATAATTATTTGTAACGAAGTATGCCACGTGTAATTACGATTTTAGTAGATTTTTATTTCTATTTTTGCAAATATACAGTGTGAAATATAAAACAAAAAGGTTTATATTATCAGTTACAATAGACCTTATATTAGTAGAAACTAAACTGCTACGGCATGGTGGAATGAAGACATAAAAATGGAAATCGCAAAGAAAAAGCATTTATGGAAGAAGTATTTAAATAACAAAAACAATAGTAACTATGAAGAGTACAAAGTACAAAGAAATCGTGTAAAGGTAAAAATTAAAGAAGCTAAAATACGTCAATGGGAGGAATTTGGTGAAAGAATGGAAAGAGATAGTAATGGAAATACTAAATTACTCTATAGAACGTTGAAAAATTTAAGACTAAGACGGAATGAGAAGACCAATGGTATAAGGGATGCAAGTGGGAACTTATTACTAAATAATGCGCGAATTATGGAAAGATGGCAGGAACATTTTATGGAAATTTTAGGAGGGGACACAAGAGAAAGAGAAAAAGAAAATGAAGGGCTGGAGATAAGGGAAGTGATGGACTATGATGATGAGATAACATTGGATGAAATCCGTAAGGTAATACAAAAGCTGCAGGTCATGATAATATCAAGGCGGAGTTGATTAAATATATGGAAGGAGAAGAACAAATACCTAGGGATTGGACCGTAGTAACGATACTCCCAATATACAAGAAAGGAGGCAAATATGTTCTAATTATAGAGGAATATCACTGTTGCCAGTTGTCAGCAAATTATACGAAATAATATTAGAGAAGAGGCTGAGAGAAAGTATAGAAAAAACGCTGGACGACAACCAGTGTGGTTTCAGGCCAGGTCGGGGTACAACGGATCTAATATTTACAATAAGACAGATAATAGAAAAAACCCTGCAATGCAACAGCAAATTATTACTATGTTTCGTAGACCTGGAAAAGGCGTTTGACACTGCGTCCAGAAATAAAATATGGGAAGTGCTGGATCGGAGGAATAAGCTAATACAAGCAATTAAAGTATATATAGCTGCACGCGAAATTTTATAAGAACCTATAATGAATCATCAAATGAGTTCATAACCAGAGATGGTGTGAGACAGGGGAGAGTTTTGAGCCCATTGCTGTTTGTTGTCCTAATGGATGAAATTGCTAGGAAGTGCAAGGAAAGTGTAAAGAAAACCAGAATGGGAGTATATAAGGTACAGCAGGTCCTCATGTCAAAGATGATATATGCGGACGATCTTGTGATAGTGGCTAGGACGGAAAGAGACATGCAACTAAATGTAAATATCTGGAATGACAATTTTAAAGAATTTTTGGAATGAAGGTGAACAGTGCGAAAACGGAGCTACTAGTGATAACAAAGGAGCACGTGAATGTTGGCATCAGTATGAATGAGATTATAAAGCAAGTATTAGACTTTAAATATTTGGGGTCGAAAATAAGTGAGAGGGGGGAGCTGGAGCCGGAAATTGAAAGCAGAGTAGCCAGTGCATCGAGATGATTCTATGCTTTGAACAACAGTTTTATTAGGAAAAGAGAAATGAGCCTCAAAACAAAAATTAGAATATTTAAAACGACATATGAGCCGATGCTGTTGTATGGTGACCATACATGTGTATTAAGTGCGTGAAACAGAAGCAAAATACAAGCGTGTGAGATGCGTTACTTCCGTGCGGCAGTTGGAGTAACTAGATGTGATCGTATTAGAAATGAACTAATTCGTGAACAGTGTAACGTCAACCCGACATTAGAAAGACTTGGAGGGATGCGGCTAAGGTGGTTTGGGCATATGGCGAGGATGAAGGATACAAGAAAGGCGAAGAGTGTTTGGAAAATGGGAACTGATGGAAAAAGAAATAGAGGAAGACCAATCAAGACCTGGAACGATGAAATTGGGAGAATATTGACAAAGAAAAATATGAAGTGGAAAGAAGCAGAAAGGATGGCTCAGGGTCGTAAGGAGTGGAAACGGCTAGTGATGTCGTTCACCTCGACACTGTAAGGTAGAAGAGGAAAGGATTATGATATGATATGATTTTTTATATAGCTTTGGTACGTGGTCTGTCTTAAACAAGGCGTTTCCCGCAAAAAGGTGTTTTTTGCGTTCCAGTCTGACAATTTTTCACCCGACTGACCTCAAATTCTTGCAAGGTGGGAATGTATAAACTTTTAACTGGATTGACTTTTCTTGGAACGCGGAACAACTAACTTACAATTGAAGCTCCGTTCGCTGGATGCAAACCAAATGGCCGTGGCAGACGCGTTTTTTGCGATAGCCGCGGCCGCCTGGCCATTCGGCAAGGAGCGAGAGCAGCCCCGACGTGCGTGCACAAACGTAGGAATGTTATGTAAACCAAGGGCCGAGTACCACGCTACATTTTTTGTTTACTTTCTGTTTAAATGTACAGATATATCTAAAAATAACACAGAAAATTATATATTATGGCATAAATACTGCTACACGCTGATTAGAAGAATAAAATAAAACAAATAACTGTTTGTACATAATATTTGCAGGATTTATTGGAAAAGAATTGGCTGTAGCTATCAGGGCTCGCTTCAAAGAATCAACATCAGGGCGTTCGTTTTGGAGGAAACTGCGCCTTCTAAAACTCTTCTTAATTTGTAATTTAATGAACTGATGCGTGGGCTACCAGAAAGTAAATCCTATACTATTAGAAAATAAGGCACATTGTTGCCCCATTAAGTTTGAGTTGACCGTGCTTTGTGGGCGGGTGCGGAGTCTTGCTGAAAGATCCAAGGCTCGCTTAGAAAAAACATGTGATCCAGAGGTTTCTCTACATTTTTCAGAACATTCAACGGTCGAAGTTTTCTTTTCATAAAAACTGAATATCTGCCGCCCTATTATAACAGACTCGCGATCAAAATATTACAAATGACAGTTGAAGGCCTCTCTGAATCCTTGGTACTAGCTTTTTTGGACGACTTAATGTATATCCGGTCATTTTGTTGAAAGATTTCTCTACTGTAAATTTTTTATCCGTATACAAATTTATCCGTGGCCATCATGCGCGTACTCAGTCAATAACCTCTTTGCTTTTAGTCTTACCTTTCTTTAAAGCACCTGCCAGCAAATGTCCGTATGTCTTTTGTAAGCATCTAGTTCTAGACCTTACTTAATAATATGAGACATCAAAGTTTTTGAAATCTCTAACTCCCGAGACATAATCTTCTGTTTATGTAGAGAATTTCGTTTAATTCGGCACTTACGTCTTTGACTGTTTAATCATACCAAACTGAACGTGGTTTTCGGATCTAAGAAAATTCTTGACATCAGTTTAAGCAATTTTGTAGCCCCATACACACACATAAGGCTAATGCTGAAAGGATGCAGGGTCTTGAGGGTTTTATTTTTTTAATCCCAATTTTACGTAATGCTGTTACATCAATACTGTTTTCGTTGTTACCCCACTCCATTGGCAAATAACCAAACATAACAAGAAGCACAATGTAACTTACAATTGGCAACTATATGTCAATGTTATAAATATCTCGATGCTGTGTAGAGCAAGGCTAGGTTTGATATTGTAACAGTATTTATGGAAATACAAGTTACAATTGCGCTAATTAAAAATCTATAAATTTAATAAAGTGATACAAGATACAAGAAACATTGTACACAGCTTCAGTAAGGACCTTGTGCTGTTAAAATCTTATGCCATTTTTATGTCCACTATTCAAAATATTATGCAAAGTCTTGTGTTGAAACCACGAATAACTGCTTAAATCTGATTTATTGATAGCTGTTCATGGCAAGCTATTAGTAACTGCAAAATGATGTTTTTTATGCTCTGACAATAATAGCCACGATATTAATCTTGCATATTTTATAGCAAAAATTAAAACACTTTAGTTTTGGTATTTCCCAGAGTATCTTGCAGGTCTTGGACTGCCAGTTTTCGTTAGTCGTACATATTCAACGTTTCCCAGTGTTCTGCTCGTTATTTGTCTTTTGAAAATATCCTGGCCATATTTGAATCATTTGAAGCATGCCTTTATTCGTTCTGTACTCATTGTTATACTTCTGAAATCTTTTAAGTCGCACGAATAGTTTCTGTAAACGGCTGTTCTAGCTTTGTACAAAATATGATACGAATTCGTTGCTTTACTCTCTCAGTTAATATAAATGGGGTGGTCACATACTACATCTGCTTAATGCACGTTGTTGACTTCGATTGTAAAGTCGTCTTCAAACACGCATGCGCATTGTAATTTACTTTCGTCGACTGCCTCGTCACATTGCCGCTACTGATTTTATTATATTAATATTTTTATGGCTGACATCGTATACAACTATAACGAAGTATTATTATTTCACTTTTTGAAATCTGAAGGCCTGAAATCGTTGAGAAATACTAAAATTTGCGACACTGCTTGGCGTTACAACTCACATTTTTTAAAGTGGGGTATTAAATTTGTTGTATTATTGTGTCAAATCATAGAGATTTTATAAGGTGACTAGAGTTATTATAATTTAGCGATTGTTTCAACTACACCAACTATTCTAATAATATAGCATATTTTGGAATTAAATCTAAAACTGAACGCTTTATAGAGCATTATGCAACTCATAGTTTCTTTAGAAAACTTTCCATGAATGTAAAAGTTTCTGCATATTATATCATGATTGGTAGTACACAGGGTTTATACACTTTTTTGCCAAGACCTACAGGGATTTCTGACTGTAATACGGTTTTCAGTTTTCTAAAAGCGATCTATGTTAATTTGGTTTTTTCTTCCTACTCTTATTTTGCAGCCCAAATATCTGATTGATGGAACTTTTTCTTTATTTACATCTATCAGAAAATTTGTTGGGACTAGACTTGCTTAGAAATGTTAATTTTAAGTCTCATTTCAGTAGATAAGTCTTACTAGGGATGTTAGCATTTTTCTATATTTGAATTCTGAAATCAGTACAACATAGTCTGCAAAACTCCCTTAATTTATTTTAGTGGATTTTAACTTCCACTTTATCTCATACGAAGATGTTGAACATGTAAAAATAAACAATTAGTTTAAGCGCGTCAATTTTTAAAAATTTAAATGTTTTGGTATCTGATTTTGTTCAATTTTCAAGAGAGCTAGTGTTTTACTCACGGCCCACTCCCTAAGTAGAACTTTGAGTCATAGAAGCAGGCCATTCTTTTTTGTGCATTACTTCACTATTGATTGAATCAGAAGTGAAAATTATGTACAGGGGGTAATTAACAGTTTTCGAGTTGTATGTAAATGTTGACTGTTGTCGTGAGTATTAAGATGTTTAGGGCGTTTTTCTATTTCAGTTGCTTCACAAATAATTTTACTGGTGGAATGAGAAACAGGATCAAGTGTTTTTAATTTGGGAAAATTAACTTTGTGTCCAGTTTCTTTATTATGTATCGAAGAATTATCGTCCTTTCACACGGCCAAAGAACATTTGTATATGCGTCTTAATATTTATCCCTTTGTTTGGACTATATAGGTTCATTTGCAGTTACTACAAAGTATTTTGTAATATTATTAAGATTTGTGGAGCTGGAGTCCCTCAGGGCAGTATACTGGGACCACTTTTACTTAACATCTACACGTCAGACATGCCAAATGTAGAAGCCACTTTGGCAACATTCGCAACATTCGCTGACGATACAGCCATAATTACACTAAGCAACGATCTAACAAAAGCAGCACAACTACTGCAGGCTACTATAAATAAATTATGCAAGTGGTTTAGTAACTGGAATATACAAATTAACTCGAGCAAATGCCAGGCAAAAATATTCACACTCAGGAGAATTCGCAACCCACCTAACATTTATGTCAACAACCAAATGGTTGAATGGATTACCTTTGATGAAACAGTGAAATATCTAGGAGTACTTTTAGACACAAAACTATCTTGGAAGCAGCATATCAACCATAATTTCTTAACAACATTAAGGCATGCGATGGGGCAGCTCACTACAACCTTGGCAAGCGGAACATTCACTCCCGGCTAAAACGAAGACTTCCCCAAGACCAATTCTTATCAGACGAAGACGAATAATCGCACAGCGGTGTCTGAGAAATCAAGATACCTCATCAGTTAGATTAGTCACTTGTAACATATACTAACAATGCCATGTATAATATAAAAATGTTGATCTGGCAAATAAACAATTCATAAAAAAAAGGATCTGCGGGGAGAATTGTCTTTACTTAAGCCGAACAAGCCAGCTATTTTATTTTAACCGTAAAAACCGTTTGTGCAGTTTGTTTATTTAGTATAGGGGATATTTTGTAAGGCATAAACATTTTTGCTCAGTTGGAAAGGTCATGAGTTTTGAAATTTGCGTTCTTGTTAATACTTTTAATAATATAGACCAAGGATTTTTTAAAACATCCATTTTTAATTAAAAATTTGACAATGATTTTCATTTCAGTTTGTCAGTTCTTAGTGTTTGAAAGTCTGAGAGATTTAGCAATAGGGATTTTGATATTAACTGTATTTCAGCAAGACAATGGTAGAATTTAGTATTTGAATAACGATTTGTAGTAGATAGTGTGATAGAAACTGTCGTCGGAAAGATATGTTTTGTTATGAGGGTAACTAGGAAATAAAGGAACATGTTTTGTTTTACTTCCATTTTCAAGTTTGTTTAAGTGGGACAGGAACCGAAAAAGCATATCTTGTTCATGAAGCCAGATAAAAGTATTGTCAACAGTCAACAGATAATTTTTAAGGGAAAGGAAAAGAGGCTCTTATTTGAAATCGGCCATAAAAAGTTTGCTACCTTAGCTGACGGAGAAGAACATGCAGGAATGCCGTTATTTTAGCGGAAAAATATGTTTTGAAAAGTAAAATAAATATTGGAGAGTTAACAGTTAATTAATTTGAGGATGCTTGTTTTCTAGATTGTTAGTAGATTTCAAGAGTCGCAATGAAGTTGCGGGAAAACATCAAAACTTACCATCATGTCGTCATCAAGTGGTAGGAATTTCGAATGTATGATGGGACTTGTTTATAAGAGATTGAAAGATTTTAGTCAGACAACTGGTCAAGTTGTCTTTCACTTTATCTCAGCCTAACCTTTTGAACATATATTGTAATAGCATGGTTAATAACAAGGAGAAATAGAATGCAGTAGTAGTTCTTTATTGGGAGTTTCACTCTGGCATTCCCCAAGGAGAAGTATGGGTCTGTAGGAAAACCAAAATCACTGATAATGGGTCGTAAGGGAGTATTTTCTTTGCGAATTTTTGGACACTCTCTAATTTTGGGATTCTTGTCAAGGTCTGAAAGTTTTTTTTTTTTGATTTAGAGAGTTAGGTTTGAGTTATTAATAAAGGTTTTGAATTTTTTTAAAAGTAGATTGCTGAGTTATCCATGTTATCGAAAATAATATGAGTTGTTAAGTATAACTACAGAGCTTATGACGATTTTGTCCTACTTTAAAGTTGTTAAGGGACTGTAATTAGAAAGGTTGTATATTGGGTTGTACGTAACACTTTGGATATGTCTTGTTTGGTTTTATTGGCTGTTTTTTTGAAGAGATTGGTAATGAAAAATTGTAGAGTATATGTTCGATACGAACATGATTTGGGATGATAACAAAATTAAAATCTCCTGCAAGAACTTAGACAGCTGACCCACTTAAAGGTTAATTTGTTAAGGAACAATTTGGAAATTTTGTGTTCTTGGGTTTTGATTTATGTTTTATCATATATTTCTTTAGTGTAGGAATACCACATGATAGGATGAATGGAAGGGAAGGAGAGATTATGGAAAATGTCGTATAGTTTAGAATTTATGTTATCAAGGTTTCTTGGGATCGAGTAGATGGAATGTCTAAGTAGAGATCTGATTTTTTGAAATGATTTATTTTACTCGAAGTTCTACAGAAATAACTTATCTGCAAGATTTTAAAAACCCGAGGTCACACGACAGTCTACCTTTACAGGATAAGCTCTCAATATAGCTTAGTCATGTTGAAATTTTTTTCGCTATAGAAACATGTGAAATGTTTAGATGGTTTTTCGCTGTTAACAATAAGTGAATAATTAGGTTCACGGGTTGAACCAGTTTTAGAAGATTCTTAAAATTCCCTGATATAAGTAGTGATGTACGTTCGTAATCAATTCGACAATTTGCAAGGACTTTAAGCATTTCATGTTGGATTATTGTATTACATTGTTGTTTTAATTAAGATGCAGATGATTTTTTGTTGTACATATTGCGAAAGATTAAAGGCATATAAAACCAATTAAGACAATTGAATATATTATAAATTTATTAGTAAATTGGCATATATAATATTTTTTAGCTTGTAGAGTTATTTTTTTGGTTAAATAGCTTGTTTACTAATTTTTTTAAAATGTTTTGTTTAAGTTGTTGTGATGGTTCTCTTTTTTGTAATTGACTATTAATTTTGCTTAATAGTTAGTTATACTACTCACGTTACTGATACTTTTTCAAATAACGATTCATTTTAAAGCGAGTTGTGAATAATCCGAGAACAAATTGCTTCCAATTAAAAGATAAATTTACATGGCAATAACACTAATTAGTGATAAAAGCGGCGCTTCAGTTTCCGCCTCTTTTCCGGCCTTAAATTACCCAGGCGCGCTTTTCAATTATCATGCTCAAGTAGGCCCTGCTTAGAAATGATTAAAAAATAAATTCTCCAAACATTCGGAACAGCCTCGCCGACCGAGTGTTAATTATGGATGTTTACGTTAATTAGCTAACCTTTCCGACAAAGGGCAGCCCCGGCTTGTAGCGCCTCCGCATTTCCCTTCCGAAGCGCAGCTCGACGTAATGCTCTTCGGCCGCCGCCACATCTGGTAAGCCACCGCCGGCTCCGGGCGCAACTTCGATGGGGGCAGAGAATTCCGTGGATTCCACTTCCACGTGAACGAGCCACCTTCCCAGTCTTGCGTAATCCGATAAAGGTAGACTGAACGCTTTTATACCTAAAAATCGAGTTAATTATTAAGGATTATTTTAAGCTGGTTGCTGGGAGTTCGCGCTAGCGTCTGAGGCGATTAAAGTTTTTTTAAACAAAAAATCTTATCCTGGCAAATTAGAAAAAGCGCGAGCTTTAATTAAATACAAATGTCGATTTTTCTTGGTTGTTGTTTAGCGGCGGTAAAATTGAGGCTTAACTATAATTAGCTTTTCCCTTTCATGGTGCACACAGATATTGCAGAAATTAAACATAAAAGTGTATGATAGTATTGATAGTTGCAGGTCAGATAGATATATTATTTTTATTTATTTACACTTTAATTAGCAATCAGAATAAATAATTTTATAAGTTAATTTGCTAGTATTTTACTCCAGGAAATAACGTGATGAGGACTCTTACACGGAAAAGATCTCCGACACTTCACTTGAAGTCGATTGGTAATTTTCTTTTTAGTTTTTTACTGCTTGGTTGATCCAAGAGTCGTTAGAACAGAGGATTCGGATATCCTTCTAGTCTTTGGTCGTGTTTTTATATTACCTCTTGAATGAATGGTATACTAAGATCGCTATGAAGTGTATCGTTGAATACATAACATGATGCGTCTGTGATGGCCCTTAGGATTTTTTATTAAGATCTCTGGAGGAGTAATGTTTGACTTACTTGCGCATTATCAAAGTTCGATTTCATAAGTCCATATTGGTTTTAATGCAGATTTTTTAATATAAAGTCGTTCATACGATGTTTCATATCATGTAGCGGTGCCGTTTTGGTTATTCCCTGAACCCAATCGTTGTTGAAGCACCCACCTGCGTTGTAGGTCATTTTCAAATTTTTTGTAGACCAGCTTATTTAGGTGTTTATATATTGTATATGAAAGGCTAACTGATCTATAGGAGGTTAGTTTGAGTTAGGGTTTATCTAGCTTAGGATTATTTGAGAAGATTTTAATTGCTTAGCTCAGTATGCCAATGGTAATTCTGAGAGAAATGTTATTCTCCTTCTGGGTAATTTTGGGTAATTAATGCGAGTTCATTGCAAAAAGGTTTTAGTATTATAATTTTACTGACCAACGTGTCATTAGAAAGTTGAAATAAATGTCGACTACAGAGTTCTGCTTTTTTGGTTACATTTTATCGATAGTTATCTTGTTACGTAACCCTAGAATATTTATTAGTACTTTTTGTGGTTCCATTTAGAGTGGTCTTGTTTATTAAGATTCTTTGAAAACAATCTTGATATCTTTGTGTTTATTTTTTAAGTTATTTATTAGTTATAAATTGTTCGATCAATTGGATTACAAATTCTTTATTACTGTTTCCTGGCTTTTTGTACTTCTGCAGTCATTTTCTAGACATAAAGTGGAACATTAGATGTATGATGGAATCTGATCTTTGTGATCGTAGGAGGTGGATCGTAGGTGGATTGTATATGAAAGATGGCTTGTTGCCTTATCATATTTTTCAAAAGTTTTTATTTCTAAATTAAAAATCAAGTTTTCATTTATATTATCTCTAAACGAATCTCAATGGGGTTTCCTACTTGTTAATCTAGGTATAGTTGGTATATATTATATGCGTATGGTTGAAAGAGATCATAATTTGATGTTGTTTTTATACGAGGCCCATTGAAAGTATAAAAGTTTTTCGGTTAACAAATGATCACACTTTTTCTCAATTATTAGTGTTTATAAATCTATGCTTGCTATAGTTGTTTGATCATGAATCACAAGCAGTGGGCTTAGAATTAAAATCTCCACCAGTAAAAAATGTATGACCAAGCGTTTCGAAGAAATGTTTTAACAGTTATTTTGTAAGAGAAGTCTTAAGTGGCTGTAGACTGAAAATGTTGATAGGGTTAGACAATTTTTTGACTTGAATCGTGGTGGCTTACAAGAAGTCAGATTTGTATTGTGCTAGTTCAGGATGTGCTATAGTTTCCTTGATAATAACTGCCATTTTTCCATGCACTGTTTTTTCTGAAAGTTCAACTAATAAAATTTTATTAGAATTAAGTTGAAAAAACCTTATGACTTTATCTTTCTTTATCTTTCATTGCTTGAAACTTTTTTGTATTCTATAAAACCACTTGTAGATACTTTCATTAGGAAATTAACTAAGATACGATAGCATTTTTCTTATCGTGATGTCTTTTTTGGATGTGTTAGTTGAATATGGTTTGAAATTCATTAAAAAACTGTGCATTTCCTTTGAGCTTTTTGGTATATTTTGGTTTACAAAATGGGCCAGATTTTTTTGTGGTCCAGGCAAATATATGGACGCCTTTGTTTTATTTCTCTGCTTTGCATCCTGTAGGTATTGCATCTTTTATAGTTTGTAGAATGGGAACGTTGGAATAGCGCACAGTTATGGTCGTGCCTTTACTTATTTTTGTATTTCTTGAAATTATAGGGTCCTCTATATTTGAGTTGTGAAAACGGACGGTTTGATTATAATTTTGACGCCTTGTGCACCGTGGTATCTCAATATTTTGTCGAGATGGTTCTATGGAAGCATTCTTATTTTATAAAAATTTCAGATTGTACATGTCTTTATAGTTTGAAATCAATTTCATATGTATAAAGAAGACTGGAAGAGGTTTTTATATTTACAATAGTTATATTTCTAATTCTGCTTTTACTTCGTCTGTATAGTATTCGGTGGGCTAGGCTGATTTTCATTTGATACATATGATACATTATGTAACTGTCTTGTAGAGCTTGCAATAAATCTTCTGTATGTATCTGGAATATTGGTTAATTTTAATAACGTTGTTTGCCAAGCTTGTGGTTTTATGTTGTTCATATTCCATAATATTCATGAATTCTGCAATCATGTTGGAATGATTTGTAACATTATATGAATATTAATGGTTGTCTGGATATTTTATTATCAATGGTTTTTGAGCTTTTGTTATTAATGCTATCTACAATTCGATGTTAGAAATCGGTATGACTGACTAACTAGGTTTGAGCTTCTATTTTGATGGATTCGTTTTTGGCCTTTTACCCTGCCAATTGTTGCTGGTGGCTATAATTTTTTCTTTCGTATAAGGATAACATTTAGTTGAGTTTGTTGGCGTGTCTGGGTTTTGGAGGTATATTTGTAAACGATTAGTTTGTGAGCTAGACGAAAAATGTAATTGTAAGTGATTTAATTGTGAGCTAAAGTGGTAGTTTGAAGTGATCTAGCATATACTGTGTTTTAATTTTAATGCGATTAATGTGTATGCAATCATTAAGAACAGACGAAAGATTAAAAGACCTTGAATGTGAACTATAAAGGATTGAATGAGATATGATGTATTGTATTATAATTATAATCTGACTGCATATTATTTTACAAAATAAAAGAAAATGAATCACAATGTGGAGTCGGCATATTTATTAGCATGAGTTTAGCAGAGAATATTCAGTATGTAGCAAAATCAAACAGTACTATATACATTATAATTAAAATATCATTAAAATAGAATTTAGAAAAATTACGGATATATGCACCTATTAGCGAATATGATGATGAAGAAGTATGAATGATGAAATACGTATACGAAGAGTTGACAACGTGCATACAGAAAGCCACACTCAATATATCCCAATAATTGGGAATTTGAATGCTAAAATGGGAAAGAAGGAAGAAGAAACAGGAATTTACTTAGGACACTTTGAAATAGATTACAAAAATGATTGTAGACATAAGCTGGTTAATTATTTTAAAGGATAATAATTGCATACATTTTTAAAAAAAGAGACAAAATAGAATATGGACCTGGAGACATTATTATATTTTCTCATAATTAAAAAAATAGAAAAAGCGCTAAACAATATAATTTTAGAAAGAGTAGAAGAATTTTATAAACAACTATATGACTCAAAACTAACAAAGCTGAACCAGTTCAATTCACAAATGTAATTTAGAAAAAATTTCAGAAATAGAATATACATTAAAACCACAAAAAATAAAAAAAAAGATAAAATATTACCGAAAATGTTAAAAGAAAGCGGAAAATCACTTTTCAAACAACTGAAAATGCTTTTTAATAAAATCAAATTAAAATAATGCGGTTGTAGGCTTTTTACCTAAAAAGAGACCTAAAAAAATTAAGCAAAGCACAGAGAGCTGTGAAGAGGTCATTTACGGGAGTATCTCTGACAGATCGAAAAACAAATATGTGGATAAGGCCAGCAACAAAAGTAAAATATGTAGTAAAAAATCATTAAAACAAAGATAGCGATGGGCAGACCAGGTAGCGAGGTTGAAAGACAATTGATGTACAAAAAAGATAGTACAGTGGAAAAAGATTTAAATAAAGATTCTCTATGAGATGATTGGACGACGTTAAAAGAGTGGTCAATTTCAACTGGCTACAGAAGTCACAAAAGAGACAAGAATTGGATTTATGGGGAGAGGCTTACATCTTAAATTGGATTAATATAGCTGATAATGATGATGAATGTATATAGAGATATTTACTATAAACAGTGGTGAAAGTTATTTTATTGTACGCCTGAAGCTTGTATACTGTTATCACAATGGCAGCTTGCTTACAGGCTTATATTATATGAAATCTGAAATACCTTATAAAAGTTAGTTTACTTTAATCGTGTGCACTTTTCATTTAGTTGACTTTGAAGAAAAAAGTTACTTAAATTGTAACCTCACTCTTTTAAAAATTTTCAATGCACACATCAAACCTAATTTTCTCACTGAATATAACGTAGAACTTTTAATCACATTGTGTGAAATGTGCTTTTTGGCAACATTAAATTTTTTTAAAGTTTTTTATTTTATAGAATCTGTGTAGAGTTGTGTATCTATTTCTCACAAAATTTTGTCTTATAGTGCAGTTATTTTATTATGTAAAGTGGTCTTTTTCTAGTTCTCGCATACCTCAACTAAATATTAGTTTCTAAAGTTTTCGGCGATCGTTACTTTTTGTATTAGTACTAACACTTGCAATTTGTTATGATAATTACGTAAATGCAGATTTGTCTAATTCAAGTTCTGAGCTATTTTAAGCACTGAAATGGCTTTACGATATCCTACTTCGCTTCCAGCCATAGTTGAGAGATTTAGACGCAAACTCGATAAGTTTACTGTGTCTGTGCTGTTAGTTGGAGTGGAGTTGTGAAGTTATGCTAGTAAGCTGTCAATAAAGTTATAGAATTTTACAACTAAAGTTTACTCGAAAATAAGATTTCCAATAATTTTAATAAAAAACGACAGATTCAGAAACATTGAGAAATCATATAAACTGAAATTCACATAGCTACAGCTGAAGGCGTCCTAGCTTTTTATTGTTAGTGGATGTGCTCATGCTTATAATGTTATTGTAGATTAGCAAAAAGGGTAAATTGATTTAAATGTTTATTATATGGTTGTAGTGCTTATATTTCAGGCACAAAACTTAAAATAAATAAAACAACTAAAATAACTAGTGATAGAGGTATTCATTAAAGGTATTGCCTTTATTTACTTCTTTATCTTTTTTGTCACTAGACTTTTTCTTCACTTGCATCAGTTAAGTTCTTGATCCTTTAAACTTTTACTTATTTATTTATTCCAAGTGTTCGCTAATTCTTCTATGTGGTTTAACCATCTTAGCTGCTCCGTATTAGCTATTATTTAATACATTTTCCACTTCTTACTTTTTCATTTTTGACACTCCATTTATTTTTCAATTTACTCTTTCAATTATCTGCCAATAACCACGATTTACTTCTTTAAAAGAGCGTTGGTATTAATACTGTTCTATATTCATTGATCTTTCTTCTTTTGCTTACTTCTCTTCTGTTAAAGAATGTCTTATGTGGTGCTGCATATAGCGATATCGCCTTGCTAATTCTGAAGTTTAGTTATTTTTATAATTTTCTTGTTTCTTTTATTAGGGTTCTAAGATATTTGCTTCCCTTATAGTTGTCCATTACCTTAATTTTTTATCTTTTTCTCCTTTTGGTATAATCTTTCATGTTTCAACTCCCCAAGATTTTGTTTTCAAATATATTGCGTAGACATACAATTTTTATCTGTCGTAGTTACTTTTTCAGCTATTGGCCTAAGTGAGGTGCTGCATTTAAAACCAAATATTTCTATCGAATCAAATTCTTTCTTATAATCAACTATTGCTATTTTTACAATGGTATATTCTATTTATTTAACTTTTAAATTAGTACTCTCATTGTCTGAAATTATTATATTATATTTTTTCCCTCCAAAACCAGCTTACCGTCGTAGCTGATAGTTGTTTAATTTTTTTGTTGATCGATGTACTAATATTACAGAGAAAAGTTTGTAAAGGGCTCATAGCAAACTAATGGGCCTTGAATATGAGAATTACTGCAGTATTTAACAAAGCTGTTGAAATTTAAACTTTATCTAAGCATTTGTTGTAAGTTACTCGTAGTAATTTTATTACTAGTTCGTCTCCGTATTTTACCATTTTTATTACTATTCGATCTTCCCCAGAAGATTTCTTATTTAGCCCATTTTTTATTTTTTATTATTTCATGTTTTGTTTTGTATGTTCAAACATTAGGTATTTTTTTAAGGGTCATAGAATTCCTTGTTTCTTGTTATCATGTTTTTTATTACTCTTATTTAACAGTTTTGTTATCCGATGTCTTCCTTCACACGTTTTATTTTTTAAGCTTTTTCCTTCTTCTAGCATTTTCTTTATTTGTGAATTTTTGTATTATCTTACATCTGCTCTAATATAATTTTTATTGTTTTGTTTATTTCTTCTAATTCTTTTCTGTTTAGAATTTGATCCTGTAGTAGTTCTCTCCTGTATTTTATTTAGTTTTTTACATTTTGATTTAGTTTTTGACTCTTTTTTTATTTTTACTTGTACTTGTACTTAATTGTTCTGTTTCTTTATCGTGTACATGTAATGTACAGTCTGTACTCTTTTTTTTCTCTGTTTTATTTGCTTTGTTTTTAAACTTTGTTTACGTTTTTTCTTCTTGTTTGTTGATTCGAACTCTAGCTCTCCCCTTTCACATTTATTACGTTCTGTGTCTATTATTTTATCATTGCACAAGATATAATTGATTTCATTTTTTATTATCCCATTTGGTCTCTTCCAAGTTTACCTTCTATGTCTGGTTTTTTAAATTGTGTATTCGTTATTATGCTTTTCCCTTTCTTTGTACAGATAATCCTATTACAGTCTATTTAATTATAGCATTAGAGGGTTATTTTTATTAAAAGCACAACTAATTTAATGTATTGTAGGTAATATAAAAGTAAATACGAAAATGTTTCAGAGTTTAGCAAATGCTCTTTGTATCTGGGTAAAATATTGTTTCATGTTTTTTCTTTGCTTTTGTCTGCTATATTTGACAATGTAGAAGTAGGTGGTGCGACTTACGCAGAATATCGAGAAGTATATTGAACTATGCGCGAACTAATTAAAGCCATCATTACAATATTTAAAAGTTATGAACGTTTTTAATTATATAAATGGAAAAGTTACCTTCATCCAGTGCGACTTGGTACCAAAGAGCGACTTTAGTACCAGCTGGATCTTTTATGCTGATGGTAGCGATGGCATCTGCGGCGATTTGAAGGTCGTGGTCCAATGCCAGAACCCAAAAAGACACTGAAAATTATAAAACAACTATAATAAACAACTTGCTACAGTGCTTTCCTATTTTAATTTTAATAACAAGCACAGGCAGTTGCTTCCTGCTATTAAACAGCCATTTCCGATTTTTAGTGGCATATTTACCAAAACATTAAGTACACATCGACTTGGTAAGCACTTCGGCGTTTAGTTCAGGTTTTTATTTTTCTTACATAAATAAAATTTAATCTTCTGGAACCGTTTTATGCTTTTATTTTTCCAACCGAAAGAAATGGGGGTCGTAAAATAAAAAATTGTGTTTTTATTGTTTTCTGCAAAAACTGATTATAAATGTAAACCTTAAAATAGGATACCCAACGATGTTTGCTTTACGCAAGAATTATTTGTGTTCTTTCGATTAAAATTTAATTACAAAACATATTTACGATTCGTTGACATTTAGTTAAATTTGATCTGCGAAAACTTGCAAAAGTAAATACGTAAGAGAATAGATTTGAAATATTAAATACCTCATTTTCCCAGAAAAAATTAACAGCAATAACTGCAGATGGGGCAGTTTTTGAGGACGTAACAACCAGTTTATTATTGAATCTGCTTGTCTCTTTCGCAAACGGCTGATCATTACAATTCTGCTTAATGGTTTCTTAAAAACTGTTACGGTTATTTTCCAAAGTTTCTGATCCTTCAGGATTGGTTAGCGAGTTATAAAGCGGCAGAAGTTTAACCGTTACCTCCCCGGGGAATTCGATATAACGTTTCGATATTGCATTATGAGATTGGTTCCCTTAAATAACTAAGAGATAACGTTAAAAGCGCGCCTTCGAAGAACAATCCACTTTGTGAAGTTATTTTGCTAGTTGTGGAAGTTGCGCCGCGCGAGCTTTGAAAACTACGTAAAAGGTTTCGACTCGGGGTCGCTGCAAATGGTGCCGCAAATGCCACCATGAAGCCGAGCCCTTTGTTGACTTATCGGAAGCGGGGAGAAACTGACTTACCGGTCTCTCCAGGTCTGTAGGCATGTCTCGCCGGACGAATAATGACGTCTCGTACGGGGCCGACGAGTCTCATTTGCGAGGAGCTCTGCAGTGCACAGACGTCAGTTGCAGTACAATTCACCAGTGTTTGTAGTATGAAGTTTCCGGTGGCCTCGGCGGGAATCTCCAGCGGCAGGATGCCATGTCCTGAAAATAAGAATGCCAGCGTGAGCGACGTTTCTGGGGCAGGGCCATTTCAAAAGGCCACCTTCATTTGAATACTCCATAAATGTTTTTTTTTTAATTTAAAAATATGAGGAAACTGCTTTTAACTGATACTTTTTTCAAGAATACATATACGATGACGTTTATAGTTCAGTAAAATGCTAATTTTAATATTAATCAGTATAAATGTAATATAAAATAAATAAATAAATTGTATTGAAATTGTCATATTATAACATGCTTAATTTTTCACTCTAAAATAACTGTCTGAGCGATAAAATAAGAATAATAATTTTATTATTGAAAATAATTGTTAAAATAAAAAGACTAGAAGCACATTATCAGACTTACCAAACATAATGAGCACTGCATCCAGCGGTTTACCCCTACATTCTTACTTAAGATTATGGGCCAGGGACGCTTTAGTATTCTATCATTAATACTTCTTTAATGTATAATATCTTAAATGTAAGGTACTTGTGGTTGCCGTGGATGGTATGATTGGACACAAACCAGAAAAATCTACGATCCTTATAAGGACTTTTAAATGGGTTCTTTGGATAATTTTGTCATATTGGACTTACCGGCGTTGCTTCAAAGCTGATTTCTATAAGTCCACGTGTGCTTTATTACTGTCTTGTAAATAAGCAACGTATTTTTTAATGAAAATTTTAAACAGTTTCCTGTTAACTGGTTTGGTTCTATTTTCAGATCTATTTGATTGAACTTGTGCTCTGCTCTGCTCTGGTCTTTAAAGTTTTAATTCAAAATTTTGTCAACCTTTGGAATGTTTTCCTTATTTATTAATCTGCATAGTTAGACAATGTTCATTTTTGAGTGAAATTGTTATATGCTTGGGTTTTTGTCAATTTACTTTTTTGCACCATTTGCGAAACCACCGTTGAAGTTTATTTGGGTGGTTTTCTGTATAGCTGTCATGCTACTTGCAATACGTTTCTTGTAAGCTTGAACGGTTACATTGAAGTGCTTATTTTTCCATTTAGATCAGCTTCACTGATGAAACACGTTTTCAACACAATGGTTACGTAAACAACCAAAATTTTCATATTTGGAGCTCCAAAAGTAAATGTTTGGTGTGGATTTTGGTTGAGTTGTGTAAATGGGCCATATTATTTTGAAGATTCCCAGCGAAATTTATTAACAACAACCAGAATTATCGCAGTATGACTGAAAACTTTTTGTTGTCCGAATTGCTTGGTTTTAATCTAAGTAACTTTGGGTTATAACAAGACGGTGCCACGTTACACACGGCCTTGGAAACAACTGACTTATTAAAATCAAAATTTGAAAATTGTGTGATTTCGTGTAATGAACTGGTTTAATGGCCTCGATGAAGTTCAGATTTGACATAGTTGGACTATTTTCTGTTATAGGGTCACTTGAAAGATCGCATTTATAGCAACAACCACAACAACTAAATAAAACATTAAAAGAACATTCAAGCCGAAATTACCTATATTATGCCTGAAATGTGTCAAAATTGTATACCGGATATTCTGTGTGTAAATAGAATAAACAAATAAATACCGGTTTTAATGTAAATATAACTAGCTATGTTTGTGTTTCTATCTGTTGGTGAAACTGTTATATACAGGGTATATAATAGAGGACCAAAAACGTTGGTCAGTGGAATTCCTGCATTTATTTGCAGCTCTCAAGTCAAAATTGACCTAAATATTGCTTTATATAGAAGTACTTGCCTTTTAGAGATAATTGGGGACCCATTAAGGGTTGTATCACCGAAAAAAATTTTTCAATTTTTTTTATTGGTTTAAAATACGTTAAAACATTCTTAGATTTATAATCAAAAACTTTTTTGCATAAGACTCGGAAATATCCGTAAATTAATTTTTCCGGAGTTGGTGAGCGCGTCGGCGAAAAAACTCAAACTTGATGTTGATAAATGTGAAAGAGAAGTAAATGGGTCTTTTGGGTATCGTTTCATTGATTTCATGACCATGTTTCATACACCTTTCAGAAGTGGTGATATGCAATATATGTGCAAAGGCGATATACCGTTTTTGGAGGGGAGCAGACATGGCTTGGGTCGAAAATCATAGTAAAAGTTACAGCGTTCCCAAACTTCAAACGCGTTTTTCTCGAAACCATGTTTTTGAAATCAGCGAGCAGGAGAACTCGAAGATTTTTCATCCAATCGATTTAGAAATTGAACTGTAACTTCATCGTGTGATTATCTAGTGAAGTACACACGATTTTTACAATTGGTCAACAGAATTTTTTTTAATAAACAATCAAAGTTGTCGAAAATTCGAATTTTTTTGTTTAAGGTCTCGCCGGTTTGCCAAAAAATTGCTAAAGTTATGATCGTACGTACTTCACTAGCTAAACTTATGTAGTTCATGAAAAAAAAAAGTTTATGCATCCAGATTGTGCTCCAGGAAACTTCTACTGCTTGCCTTTGAAAAATTTAGTTTTGTTCATGCGCTCCTTGCAGCAAATTTTCAATAAAAAATTTTTTTCTTACTCCTGAAGAGTTGCTTAATCGATTGATGTATTGGTTGTTCATGATTATTATAAAAGAATGCTCAAAAAAATTCTTGAAAAAAGCCTTTTTTTTGGGCTCTAAAGTGATATAACCCCTTAATCAGTACATCCTATGGAACTTAATATCCAATTGTTTCCTTTTGGTTCAGATATGTGTTCTTTATGTAATTCATTGGTCAAGATGACTGCCTAGATGCATCATATCTTGTCTGTGGAAGTTGTTGATTGTTACCCCACTTTTGATCCATGTTTGACTTTTATTTAAATGATATAAGCAACGAAATGCTACATCCGAGTTGTGGGATGTCATAATACCTACTGTTGAATTTGAATTTAGAAGATCTTGGATTGATAAAAAAGTTCCTTCAACTTTACAAGAAAATGTTTATCCCACATGTCAAAAGCTTGTGTAATATCCCAAACAGCCGTTGAATACTATTTTCGTTTTTTTTTATCAATGTTGATTTAAGTCAATTAATTTTGCATCTGTTCTCTCAAACCAAATTGCTGTTCTGAGATTGAATATAATAGGAGAGGTATTATTTTTTCTAAAAAAAATTATCTGGAACACTTGACGAGGCTGGAAAATGCCTCTTTGGAATGTTTTCCAGGTTTTCAATTGGTACTACCTGAATGACTTTTCAATGGTCAGGAAATAATCCTACCTTTAATATGACATTCAATATGTATGTGATCAGTTTTATACAGATTTTTGGTAATTTTTCAAGATTCTCCCAGTTATTAAATCATATACGGGTGCCTTAACTAGATTCCGTAGAAATATTATCTAGTGTGGAAGCCTTCATTTTACGACTTCCAAGAATTTTATTGTAGTTTCTCGTGCTCCCTAAAACAATTCCCGGATTTGAATGAAATTTTTTACGCCTATTTATTGGACCAATATCTCGACTAAGTTCGTTAATTGGTAAAATTGGCCAAAGAAATGGGGGTGTGCCACATCAAATTATGATTTTATTAGCATCAAATAGCTGCAGCACAAAATCTATTTAGCGTTTGGGGGCCTTGCTATAAGGGAATTTTTTTTGTACTAAATTATATAAGCATAGTTTTTCGCATTTAGTTTACTTGTAACTTGAAAGAGAGTGTCGAAATATTTATGAATGTAGATCTCTTCTTTTGGGTTGATTTCAGTTGCACATTATGTAAACAATGGTCGTCTTGATCTTTTTTTTTCAGGTACCATTACTGTTGTTGCTTGAGTCAGTTTGTTACTTAAACAATCCTAATGCGAATAATCTAATATCTCTGTGGAAGGCAAGTGGCCTTGAATTACTTACTCCTTCATCTTGTACTTGCTGCATTTAGTTTATTTTTATTAGTTGGTGCTCTTGAATCAAAAGCAAAAATTTAAGGCTAGCGTTGGAGATTTGTATCAATTAAGTATATGAGTACTAGGCGTAATTAGAATGGGAGAATGGTCTGATGAAAGATGATTTAGCTTTGAGGTAATTTTGGGATATGTTTTTACTATACAAAAGTTAATGAAGTCAAGTAGTTTGTTCATGTTTCTGGGCTAGTAGGTTGGTTGACCAGTTGATAATGCATAAATAGTCCATTGTTTTAGCAATTATTTTTCTTTGGGTGTAATCGTCCTGAATAATCTGTGATGATGTTTGGATTTTAGTTTTCTACTGTAATAAATCGGCTTTCAAGAGTATTGAAAAGTGATTAAACTATTCTTATTTTATGACATGTCTAGGTGGGAAATATACCGCAAGATTTGTAAAGGTTCCAGTCTTCCAAGTTCACACTAATTGTTTGTATATATTTATTACCTGCGTTCTAATATTCTGTATGTATAATCTAGCTGCGTATTAAGAAAATAATGCTATCGGGGAAAAATATGAATTTTTTTAGGTAAAAATGTTCGGTAAAATGGGATTTGGGTGTTAATACAATATCTATTTTGTTGTTTCATATAAATGAACGAATCGAGGATCAGGAGACAGGGATTAGGAATGAAAGGGGCTACACACTTGGACATCTATTTTAATCTTCAATTCAAGCCATTCGCTGACCTGTGCAAACGTCAGTGGAGCATGCATTTGGCATGAGGAGAAATAAAGAATAAAATGCGGGTCGACTTTCCTGCGCACTCTTTACACTAATTTTAAGCTATCGTAGCTCCGAGGGGTTTGGAGCTCGGCAGCTAATTCTTTGAGGGATATACATGAAAAAATCCCCTCTTTAACGTGGCAATAACCGTTTCTTCCGATCCGCCAATAATATTTGGTCATCTCCGAGTAAGCCATTATGCAATTTTTGGAACTGAGGTTAAAATATTGAAAATTATACTTATTTGCCCAATAAATAATGTCAACATGTTTTTTTACTTATGAATATCGTCTGTTTGATGTGTAGATATACTTTATTGCAGTATCGGTATACTATCGGCAAGTTGGTTATTTCTTTTGATCATTTGATCGTACTATAGTCTTGTTTTTTTCGTCGTTATTTGATTTGCTTGATTAGCATTTATTTATTTTTTGCTAAATATAGGATATCTATTCTGTTGGAGTTGCTTATAGATCAATCTAGATGTTATACCGTTAAATTATATTTGAAATTTTCCATAACATTCTATTAAACTGTAATATGTCTCTAGTAAACTTATTTAACTTTTTCTAGCAGGCTAAGATACCAGACCTTATTAAAAGTTAGAAAATTGCTGTAAAATTGTGTTCGTCCTCTAGGATTGTGCTGTTACTCTTATCATATGGTAACAGTGTTGGATTGCTATAAATCCATATTGATGATGAAATAACCCAATTATAATAAAAAATTCTTGATTTGGAATACTAACTGCTTCAGTATCTTCGAGGCAGGTAATAAACCAAACAACTTATATGAGGTGATATTCATATGATGGCAGATATTAAATTTGATGGGTCAGAAGAATGATTCGTCCTTGAAAATTCTTTTAACTTTATTTCTGTTGTGATGACTATTCTCGGTGATGGTTTGTTTTTACTTTATGATGATTTTAAATTGGTTGCTTTAAGATTTGTTATTTCCTTTGTCTACGGGGAAGAATATTTAAAGTGAATTGGCATGTTTGTTTTTTTATGTTTTAAATTGGTTTCTAACGATTAAGATCGATTTCCGGCTCTGTGCTACGCGGGAACAATATCTTAAAGTGATAATTGGCAAAAAATTGTATTTTGTTTGTCATGCTTGCTCTAAATCTAACAACTAAGATGATTTATCGAGTGGGAGAAAAGCCTAGTTAAAATGTATAGTATTTCAGATCATTTTTCAGGATTAGTTGACTGATTTTGGGGCGTTGTTTAATTGGTAAAATTTTTTTGTTTTGGATATTTATAGATATTTTACCTTCAGATTTGTCGAATTAGTTGGCTGATATATTGGGGCGTCGGTTGAGATAAAGGAATACTTTTGTTTCTGGATAATTTATGGTACTATTTTACCTTCAGTTTAGATCCTAGGGAAACAACCTCCACTTGCTCTGGTATTCCTTGTAGGGCAGGGAAGTTCTCTGCAATCCCAGTCGAGAATCATCCTGCATTTTATTCATTCATATCCTACCTTTCATGGTTTACCTGTTTGCCAGGAAGTTAATCACGCCAACTCTTGATTCCATCAATGGTCGATTTTTTAAAATTTATTATCCTTCTGCAAGAGTTACTCAACCTGTTTGCTCAGCATGACAATTTAAGGCTAGAAAACTTCTTAAAACTATCAATATGTCGAATTTTTAAAACAAATTACCCAGACAAGAGTTAACTCAGAATCTTTGTTAAAAATCATAGAATTATTCAAGAGAATTGTGTGAAATATACAAACAAATAGAGTTAATTACAACAGATGCAAAAGTCCAAGAATCGATTGTTTATTATTATTTTTCTTTCAAGGTACGATTTTGTTCATAGTCTACACCAAAGCTTATCTATCTGACAAAGGTAAGAAAGGTGAGAATCGAATATTTATTGTTATTATTTTGCTCTTTAGGTTTTCTATGCAACTCGATTACTTTCTAATCATACAGCTCGTCAAACTTGTATAAAATCGGGGTTTAAAATAAAGCTTAGAGAACAAAAGAAGCACTTACAATAATGGGATTTTTTATGTAATCCGCTACATTATTAGTGAAATGAAATTCAAGAACTAAAGAACCGAGATTGGAATAGCCATTGCTTTCTTGTGAAAAAAATATTTTTTTAGAGTCTTTTAAAGTACTGGTCCAAAATTTGCTGGAAAGTAAAATCAATTAAGATGCATTGGAACGTAGTTTCTTAATGATTTCAGTAATAAGTTGAAGTTACCGCTTTTGTGTCCCAAAGTACGAACAACCCTGAATATTAATTGTTTTATTGATATCTTATCTCGTGGAATTATCGGTCAAGCTATAATTACGAAATTGTGCCAAAACAAAAAATTAATTATACAGCGAGTAATAGCTTACAGGATTGTAAAACTGTTAAGAGCATGAGTCGTTCAAATACCTCCCAGAATGTTTAACACATAAATTGAAGAAAATGAGGAAAGCAAATGTAAGGATACAATTTACTGGACTTAAAATGAGAATTCATGTAAATTTTACATTTAATATTCCATTCTGCGATCATCTCTTTATGCCTAATGATAAAGTATTTTCCATAGTATTCGACTGCGAACAAATATTTTGTTCTGTGGCTAATGAGTACATACAGCATAATCGCGAAACTATAAGTGTCATTAGCTTTCACTAAACTTCTATATAACTGGTAAATATGTTAAAGTGTGGGTCACAAATAGAATTTAAGAAATTAACCCAGAAAAACTTGCAGAAAGCATTGCAGGTTGAAAAGTCAAAGAAATAATTTATTTTTTATGTTTAGATCATATATCAATAAATAAATCTGTGTTGTATAGTCAGTTAAGTAACAGCGTGTTCGGCTTAATTAGCAGTTAGTAAAATGTACACTCTAAATTTTTTGTGAGTCGATAGAGGAAACCTTTGTTTCCGACGCTTTGTTACAAAAGATTTAGTTGGCATTTATTTCTTGCTAGAGAAACGCGTAAAGCACTATGAATTTCGCATACGTGTCGCGCTACGAGGCGTGTTCCTCTGTACCCACCCGAAAGGTCCGAAAATGTCTCTTGCTGAGTACATAAAAACATTCGTTAGCAAGTGGATGCAACAATACAAAGAGACAAAAACTGTTGATGACTTGCCGGAACATGGTTCGATAGGCAATGTGTCTCCTAAAGTCGAAATTAAACATACGTAGCTATGCTATCTTCGTGCGCATAATGTCAAATGCCGTAGTTCAGTGAAGAAACCTTTGTTAGGTGAAAATCTTGTAACAAAGCGACTCGCTTGGGCAAAGGACAATATCGATCGAGATTAAAGCAATGTAATTTTTATGGAAGACACTTCTGTTTACGCATATGTTATCGTCCCACAAGCCTGGTCAACCTTAATTAATAGGTTGATGCAGCGGACCGTTAAACACCCGATAGTGCATCTTTGGGGCTGCTTTACAAAACTGGGTTTCGGAACGTTGCATTTGTTTACGTACGACCAAAAAAGAAAAACAAACGAGGACTAGATCCTGCAGAAAGGCAACGACCCCAAACACCGCGGCAAGCTTTGCATCAAGTTGAAAGAGCAGTCTGGCATTGTTATACTTTATTGGTCGTCGCAGTCGCCCGATGCAAATCAGATTAAGAAATATGTGGGTGTACATCAAACACAAGCTTCGTGAAAGAAATGTGTTCACTTTAGACAGTTAACACGAGAAATTCGTCGCATTTGGAGGTTCTTTTCGGATGAATACGCCATCAATTTGGTCGAAAGCCTGGCTCGAAAATTCCAGGCAATTATCAACGCCGGTAGAGTCTGGAACACGTTATTGACACAATAGTATCTTTGTTCCGATGGAGTACAACACTATCATGTATTTGAAAATATTTTTAAATAATTTTTTCTCCACATTAACCCGAACACTCTCTTACTTAACTAACTGTATGTCAATGTTAGACGATTTTTCTTGTGTCAATAAGTCACTTAAGTTATTTTTAATTATTTGTAATTATACCAGAATAAACAATAAATAAAAAGCGTATTATAGTACTGTGCTTAATAAAATATGTAAAAATAAATTGACTTCTAACTATACCTGTCACTTAATTTTGATATATTAATATTAAAATATTGCACCGCTTTACGCACCGATGTGCTTAAAGGCGCACGATTTATCAAACAGCGCGTGTAAGCCAGTTCATGAGACGTTAGGCGTCAGATAAAGAAACTGTCTCGAGCTATTCTAAAAGCGGGCGCGGTGGAATGCTCCTATTTTGTCAAAGCTACGCGCAGGATAAACTCGATGTAAGGTACATCTTTGAGGAGAAAAATGTCGTTCACGTCCGTATTTTCAACGCGGCTGACTTGAGATAGCTTTAATCTGTAACTGTGCCTTTTCTATCACCGGCTTCGCACCAAATCTCGTGTTACACGCTACAATAATACTGGTAGACAGTGTGTCACATAAAAGTAGGTTTCATTAAAGAACGGGCATTTTATAAGGATACGAGGGAGGATCGAATACAAGTCGAAATTTCTTTCTTACGCTCTGAGAGGTGAATCTAGGACACCCGTACTACTATTTTTTTAATCAAAATTATCACGATGTCAGAGCGGTTGCGCACCGAATCATTATCAAGTATTGCACATAGAGGCCGTAGAATTATTGTAAGAAGATTTAACACGCAGTTTTATGAAAATCCAATTAAAAATATTCAAGTGTACGCGTGGCACCAATACTTTTTAGGAGGAAAAGAATTCGTTGAAAGTGAAGGTCACTTAATGTCGCCTGAGCATCTTCGTGAGTGAGGGAAATATTTAGAACACAACCGCCTATTAGTGGATGCTAAAATTGATTTTTTGGAATAATCTACAATGGTGTTCGGGAAATTATTATTGACGATCTTCGGCTTTAAAAAAATGTCCGTAAGGTTAATCCTTCGTCTTTTTGAAGAAAAATTAAAAATTTATCATTGGAACACTTGTACAGTGTGAACTTATTTAAAAAAATATTAAAGAGAATATTATAAGCTTTTGTGTTAAAATAAACCACCCATTTTATTTTGGTATATGTGATGGAATTAAAGGTGGTGATTGCTATACTTTACTAATTTTATATTGAGTTTACTAACATTGCAAAATACTGTGTCTGATAGAACCATCTTCTTACCTAGACAGTTGCAGGAGTAGTTGTGCTCACAAGGAAACATTCCCAGGTGTAAATGCTGGATTTGATGAAAGGTTGTTTTTTGTGCTTGGTATAGGGAGTTTTTTTGTGTGTGCGGCTCTTTTTCCACGATAATTCATGTTAAGGACACTTTCTGGCCGGTCGGTTTTGGCCCATACTCGCAAAGTAAGAGCGGGGTCGGGTTTGTTGCACTGTTACCACAAGCAAGGCAAAGTGGCACAGTGATAAAGGGTGCCAGTTAATTGCTTGATGTAGCTGGTTCGAACCTCGGGAAAACGTTTGGTTCTAACATGACGGAGTCAGCACAGTTTTGTAGTTTTATCATGCAACAATAAATTTTGTATAATTCCTATTGTTTTTTCCTTATTCAACCTCGAATATGGTTTTCCCACTCACTCTGTACAGTGATATGCAAAGATTGAAGTAGTATAAGCCAACAAAGCGCTTGACCAGCAGAATTTTCATTGACTTGCCTGATTAAAATTTACTTTCTGCTAAAAATTAATATTTCTTGCATCTATTATTTTTAAGAAATGTTTACAACTGGCGAAACCCTATCAAAATCTTAGGTGGTCTTCGAAATTATTTAGAACAGACAAGTTTGATATCATGTTATAGTTTATCATATATTAATTATTTATTGAATTTTAATTCAAACTTATCTATTATGTAGCAGTAGTACTGCAGAGAACTAAAAAGAATCAACCAAAATAAAAAGTTGGTGTTTTGCCAGAAAGTATAATACACTCATCCATGTTAATTTTGCTAAATTTCGAAATTTGAACTTAGAATATTTTCCTATTTCTACTACTTATTAAACTATTGTTGGCAATTATAAATAAATATCATTTTTTATAAACAAAATTTGAGACTTTCGGGCCTAATGGTTTACGGAAGTACACAATACACTTATCAACAAGTTGTTGACTACAACCGTTAGGGCCGAACCAAAGAATCAATACTGGAAAATTGAATGTTTTTCTGAGCAAAACTACTCCCTTCAAATTTGTTCACAATTTAAAATCCATAGGATCAAAATGTGGATTTTCCAAGACAAGTCATCTACTTTTCAAAAATGAGGGATTTCGTTGCTCAGTCAAGTCTTTATGAGTCTTGCAGGAAGGTATAAGTTTCACTTTGGAAAGGTATGCCGTTTAAATGTTTTAGGATTTCTAAAATATGTTGTTGCGGGATAGTGGCTAAAGCTTTGATTGTTTGTTGTATAAATGAATGATGATAATCCCATTATTTTTATGTGGGATATATGGTAATAGAATTCTCCCCAACTAATTGCCTCAGCTGAGCCATCGACTTATTATTTTCAGATTTTACTGCTGTTTTCCACGTTGTTTTTGTCTGTTTTTTGGTTGTTTTCCTTGCAGGTTCTATTTAAAGGTGTATCCCAAACAACCGTATTTCCTTTTTTTTAATATCATGGCCTATTTGTTTGTTTAGTCCTATGCCATAGCTCTTCATTAGCAATATATTTCTCAAACATCAATTAATGAACACTTGCAATTGCTGGTTTCAGAACCTTCGTTCGCGACCACGACTCAGAACCATATAGCAGTATAGGCTTCACCATAGTATTAAACATTTTTATTCTGATTGTCAGAGTTAGATTAGTTGCACGCCATACTTTATATAAGTTTATATTCTTACTAGATAATACATTGCCTAGATATGTAAGTTGGTTGACATGCTCTATCAGTTCATCTTCCATTGTAAGGTTTTTTGGGCTTTCTACACTAATACACATAACTTTTGTCTTTCCTGCAGTTTGTTGATTTTAACTTGCAAGTTTCTACTATTATGACGCTAGCAAAGACAAATCATCAGCAAAATCTGTATGTTCAAGTGTACTATTACAACCCCATCTTATTCTAACAAACACAGGTATGAGGCAAGAATTCATAATGTCCCCATTGTTGTTACTTATGGTGTTAACAATGCTTTAGGAAGTAGACAAAGGGAATATAAGTGAATAACGAACATCAATTGCAGATGAATTATAAACGTTATATGCGTACTCAGTCAATAATTTCCTTGATTTTCTTTCCGACCTTTTATTAATGCATCTATCAGCAAATGTTAGCCCCAAGCCTTGCTTATAATAGAAATTCTTCCGAGACCTAATATTTTGCTTCGAAAAGAATATTGTTTAATTGAAGCACTTACAGCTATAATTTGATTGGGCTCTCAAATCATTGACAATCTACATTTTACATGTCTTCTTACGAAACTTTTTTACTTATTTAATTTCGAAAAGTAACATTATTTTGTTTGTCCTTTGCATTTTCATAAAATGTAATTTTTACTTAATTTCCTCTGTATCTTCTAATTCTTGTTTCTAGGTAACAATTTTTTGGTATTTTGTGGGACTTGTATGTTGTTCATGTAATTGTCTAAGTACTTATTTAGACTTGGTATGACTTAGGGAATTATTTTATTCTAGCACAAAGCGTGTCCCATAATTTTTTCGTCGTGTAAGCTGACAATTTTCTTGATCAAAAGGAAACAAAAAGCAACGAATTAATTTTAAAAAATTAATTTGTTCTAATTGATGGTTTATATGTACCTTTCAACCATTTATTGTATCTGGCGTTTGTATTTCCACTTCTAGTCTCATTTTCTGACTATTTATACAAGAAAAAGCGTTATTTTGTTGTAGAAATATTAATTTTCTGTTTATAGGGGTAGGATCGCATTAGACCAAAGCGATGTAAGTGCATACAAACGTTTTAGTTGAACAGAATAAGGTTCTGCAGTTAGACATTTTGAACAAATCCAAAATTTACGGGACCTTTGAAACTCAGCCAAATAAATATATATTATAACATTAATTGTGTTAAAATTTGTTACCTTTGGGAATAAATCTTGTTGTTTGGCTGGATTTAATTAATTGCTTACACACGTGTGTGATTTATGGGAGACAGTCCAGGTTTTTTGTCGCACTTAGCAATTAATTTGACTTTATAAACAATTTTACCTGTTTTCTATGCTTCTACTTGAGGCCAATAATGGGATTAAACTCTATAATTCTTCTTTACTTTTCCAATCGAAATAAGAGAGTTATGTACTAATGATTTTGTAGTTCCAACTTCATCGGATATCTTATATGTATTGTAGTTGGCTTTAACACAAGAGATATAGGATTTGAGAAATGGCTATTGAATTCATTGCTGTAGGTCTTCCTGTACAAATTTGAACTTGGGAACGTTTAAATTTCGGGAGCCACACATTTGACAGCGCGGTGCTTTTACAACGCTTCTGTTGTATTATCGATCATGTTCAGATTTTTGCACTGAAACTTTTTAAATCAATATAATTTTTGTGACTTTTAAAAGGAGTAACAACAATATACCTGTCTGAAACTGCCAAATAAGTGAATGTTTCTCCAATTTGTAAACAAGTCAATAATTGTTTCTTTTACTTTAAAAAATAGCTGGAAATGTATGGAGCATCTCCTGGACATTCACTTATTTCTTCTTCCGAGACTGTTATCTTGATCTTTATGTTGATGTTATTTATATTCTCTTTGCAGAATTTTTATTTGAGATTTTGTGTGTTTTACTTTAAACGATGATAGTCTATTTTATTCTGACAATTCTTTGATTTTAGGTTATTAGATAAAAAAAACTATTAATTTTAGTTACTCCTAAATAGCCATTAGTAAACTTATAAAGATTAGCTCACTATAGAAGCGACAAACACAGGAAATGCTAGCACTGATTTTTGTTTTACTGTTGTTTTATGCCCCTCCTAAACATAAAATGCGCAAGTTTCTACTAGGAAACTTTCTCAGTGTTTGATGTCACCCCCTCGCTGCCGATGCACATGCTGTAAATTCCCTAACGCACACATTTATTTCCTCTGCGCTTACAGCTAGTAAATATTAGATTTCAGCAACTTTCGCGGAGTTTAAATTTTATGGAATCTACTTAAACTAATGAATCCAGCTGTAATGGCAGCGAATTTAATCTGCACTTCCCACTCCCGCCTTATTGCCAGATCAAGGTTGTAAGTGCATTAGCTCCTTAATGAAAATTAGAGCATTAGAGGTTTTTGGTGGCGATCTTGCTTTCATGGAAGGGTCTTTAGTTCTTGCTGCCTCATTTGTGCAAAAATATAAACGAATGTAAAATAGCGATGGAATTTAGGACACCGATTTTAGAAACTTACAAAATTTGTTCGACTTTTAAAAGAACGTTACGTTGAATAATAATATTAAGACTAAGACTACCTTATTCTCGAAGTGACGTGAAATAGCTTTATGGATCATTTAAAAATGATTAAAAATGGTTTTGTAAAAAAGATAAATTGCAGAAATTTAAGGATTATTTGAAGATAACAATAATATTATCATAACTGCAACTCTAACAATTTGTTCTACGAGAAGGTTTTTAAGAGAGATTTTTAACAAACGTCTAATTTCTAGAAATTTAGTACTTAATTAGGGTGCCCGTTGATCGATATTTGATGCTCCCTGACTGTTCCTTTAGAGAACACCTTAAAGAGAGCATGTATATGAATAAATCTAAGATACCTTAATACGCGAAAATAAGGATATTCTAACGAGTTTGAAAAGGTAGTCACTTACAAGATCTATAGTTAATTTCCGTACTTAACACATAATTTCTTTATCAATTAGTTAAATTAAAAAATATAAAAGAGTTATTATAACTGTAACTTCAAAATTGTATATTACTATAGCCAGTCTTAAGTAAATTTAGTTTTTTAGTATTCTAAAAGCTGTAGAAATGTTTTATTCTTACTACTTCACTTTTTTTAACATTATATATACAAAAAGGTGTTGGAGTACACGGATGATTCATATATAATTCGGATTTTTTTTAATTCAATCTCAAGGACCATTTAGAATATTTTACTAGGTTTTTGCCAATTGTAAAACATTTTTCACGAACGATAAATGCATGAAACATTAATTTTTAGTAGAAAGTAGTTATGTAGTAATTATTTTAGTAATAAGTAAGTCAAGGAAGGTTCAGCTGAACCAGTGCTTCCTTGATTTATATTGCTTAAATAGTTAAAGATATATTATACCATTATAGACGAATTGTTGTGCATAAATAATTTTATAAAAAATGTTTTGTGTATTCAATACCTATTTTAAAGCACAATACGCAATAGGAGTTACTGCATTATGACTATTCATAAATTTAAAATTGCTTTTGTACAAAGCGAGGTTAGTTCTATCAATTGATTTATGATTTGGTATTATAATTTAACCAAAATTTTAACTTAAAAAATAAATAAAATTATTACAGATAACATTAAGTGAAAATAAAAAATGCTGTTTTTCCATCCAGAAAAACCCTAGGTTTAGGGAAAATTTTTTAATTTGGCATCATTGGTGAAAGATGAGCCGAGAAAAATATCGGATATATTAACTCCCACTTCAGTTATATGATGACTAACTGAAGTCAATATCGCCAGATTGCTGGAAGAAGGAGCTATTTATTTGGAGAATAATCGAGATTTTACGAATAGCTTTTTATCTTTGTACTAACTGGCTTTTGGCGAGCAGCGCCAGCGCAAGCTGGCGAAGTAGTCGTCTCGGATCGCAATATTTTGCGAAGCCATCCATCCAAATATACAGCTATTGCTAAAATAATAAAACACCCTATAAAATCACTCTCTAGAATTCATTTGTGCATATTGAAAAAAAAAAACGTACACTAGAGTTGCTTTACTATTTATTAGCTCTCGTTAAATATGCAATGTTATGTTGACCCATCTTTAGAATTAATAACGGCAGATATTTTTCTGCCCAAATTCTTGACTAGCTAGCTTTCGACACTCTCTTCCTGTAGAACTTTTCCTGTTATTCTTTCTTACTTTTCGCTTTTTTTGCCCCAGAGATACTAAATAGAGTTTAGATCTGGCAATCGGGATGGCCAGTCTGACAATTGAGCACTTGCGCAATTTTAAACCAGCCTTTTTTTCTTCTCCTAGAGCCAAGGCTACTTTCTAACCTTCATGCTTTTCAGGTCTTCTTTTCCGAGTATTTTTCTCAAGGTTTGTCTACTAAAAAGTCGGTCAATTTCTGTGGATTTTGTGGCAGTAAGCTGAAAAGAGATTTTCTTGGTTTTTAAACGACTCTTGAATCTCTCTATATTTTGCTTTACAGTAATTAGCAACATAACAATGACAATAGGGGTTTACAAATAAAAGGGTGCCTTATATTTTTTGTCACGCCTGTATAATTAGTATGTCAAAATCTAAAATCTGCAATAACGATTGCTTGAGAATTGCTGCAGTTTATTTTGGCCTTATAAGCAATTTCAACATCCGTTAATCAACGGTTATTTTCGAGAAAGCGACAAACAATTCAAATATTTTCTTTTTTCCTTCTTGACTCTGACTTTGTGATACTAAAACGGTAATATTAGCGGCTCTAAGGGAAAAACTTTTTAAGCCCTCCTACCTACAGACGACTCATACCTCATAGATTGTAAAAAAGAAATTTCGAATTATATTTGATCCATCCAAATGGACACTAAACGAAAGTTGGCAATTTAAAGTGAAGTAGATTGAAAATGAAAAGAGGTCCACTATCTGCAGCTAAACAAAATTGTTAAGCAGGTGTGTAGTTTAGTGTTGTTTTATTTTAGCCGGAGGCGTATCATAGGCCAGGCTGATTGTGGTGCTTCATAAGGATAAATAAGTGCGCATTTAAAAAATATTCTTCTCATTCGAGATGTGACTCATTTTATAAGAAATGTTAAGTGATCAGCATTGCCAAGATCTTGCCTTTCAGAATCTTTGGAACGAACACAATGAGCAGTGGTACGAAACCGTTAGCGTTGTTGTACAACCTCATCGCTAAGAAGAAATCATTGCTGATATCCTTTCAGAAAAAGACTTGACAGATTAGGGGCTAACAGAGATGCGTTCTCAACTGGATGACTCGCCAATCTTACAAAAGCGTTTGATGACTTTTTAGCGATAGTGTTTATTCAATTGGATGACAAATTCCTTTACAAAATTGTAAAATATTGAGGGTAATGGTGTGGAATGTAGTCTTTTATGCTGGCAGATTTTCGTTCAGTTTTGTTTCCTTTAAATTAATTTATTGTCAGTTCAACAAATATTATTTGTTATACATAGCATGGACAAGAGAAACAGAAATTTAACAATAATAACTTAGACTATAACATTTCATGACAGAGTAATGGTCACAGTGAGATAAATTGGTATTAATTTAATCGCCTATCTGATCTGTTAATGCTATGTTTGAGATAGTTTACGTTGGAGCCTGGTGTGAATGTTTGTTTTAAAGAGTTGATAATAAACCGCATCACTACATGCACTTGAGTTTATGATAAACTTTTGCGCAAATTTTTTAATGAAGTGATCGATGGTCTAACATCGCATTCAGCTGTATATTATGAACATAACATGGTGTGTTCACAGCTTATTTTGGAATCGTTGTATTTTCTATATAAAAGGTGTCCCAAAATTAACGCAAGATTTGAATTAAATAGAAAACACAGTTTTTAGTCTTTTGATTGTAATTTTTTTATTGAATCATAAAGTACATAGGATAGGGTTATTTATGGAATAACACATCGGGCAAATGGCCTCCACGGCTTTGCATACACATACGCACTCGTTTGTCGAAATTTTCCATGACCATTATGCATAAATGTGGCTGAATTTCGTTGATGCAACGTTGAATCTCCTCCTTTAATGCACGCGTGGTTGTGGGCTTGTTGACATAGACCTGTGATTTTAAATAACCCCATAAGAAGAAATCTAATGGTGTTAAATCACATGATCTAGGGGCCAATTCTGATCACCGAAACGAGAGAATACACGACCTGGAAATGTCTCGTGCAGTAATTGAAGTGTTTCACGGGCTGTATGGCATGTGGTACCGTCTTGTTGAAACCACATATTGGCCACATCAATATCATCCAATTTCGGCAAAAAGAACTGTGTTATCATGTCGCGATATCGAGCACCAGTAACAGTCACTGCTTAATCAGCCTTATTTTCAAAAAAGTATGGTCCAATTATGCCTCCAGCCCAAAATTTACACCAAACAGTGACACGTTGTGGATGCATTTGTTTTTGGACAATCACATGTGGGTTCTCAGAACTCCAAAAGCGGCAATTTTGGCCATTAACAAACCCATCAAGGTAAAAATGTGCTTCGTCGCTTAGGATGATTTTGCTCGAAAAATCAGCATCCATTTGTTGATGCTCAATAATCCATTCAACAAACTCTCTTCGCTGTGCATGGTCATTAGGCTTCAGTTTCAGAGTATACGCTGTAGAGAGCTTCTTCAAATTTGCAATTCTTGTCCACGACGCCGAATTGAGGTTCCTGGATTGTCACCGACACTCTCACGCACTGCTTCGATGTTGACATTTGAACGGCTTCTTTTTGGACGACCAGTGTGTTTGGCGTCTCCAACGGATCTTGTCTCTCGGAATTTTTCAATTAATCTCTTCACAGTTGACGAAATTAAAACACTACTCCGGAACATATTTTGTATGCAATTTTCGAACAGCGACCGCCAAGCTTTCATTATTTTTGAAATATTGTTCAATAATGAAGACAAGTTGTTCTATCGTGTAACGCTCCATTTTTACTAACCTTAAACTGTCAGCTGTCGATTTGTTTTTGTTTTAGGGTTGTCAACACTTTACTGCATAAATGGCGGCAAATTTAAATCTTGCGTTAATTCTGGGACACCCTTATTAGTTTTTAAGGTATTGGAACAAACCGATGATGCATATAAAGCAAGAGGTCGTAATAAGGTTTTATACAGTAAAACTGCACATTTAATTTTGATGGTAGATTTGCGATTAATGAGCGGATATAGTTGCCTTACTCTAGTACAGGGAGTGAGTTTCCAGTTTTCATGTTGTTTGTCTTCTAAAATTAGAAGCAAACTGAATCACTATTTTGACAATTGAAACGAAAAATCGAAAGGCCACTTTTAGTCTTCACTGTATTACTAGTTTCTTTGTACCAAAAAACATAATTGCCAAATATTTTTAAAAAGTGCGTTATGGGGTAGATGTTTATTACAGGAAAAAGTAATAGGGCGTCCCGAATCGAATCAGTCCAATTTGTAGTGAATTGCTTGATAAACGAAGCTGCCGATTTGGAAGCAGGCGAAGCTAAGATTTCGCTAAAACGGGCCAAGCCGAGCGCGCATGTAAACAGTTTCTATACTCGTGGGACACACTGATTTTAAGATATGGCAAACAATCTCCGCCTAGATCAGCGGAATCTTCGGCGTGACGAACGGGGAACGCGGGCGCGGCGTTATGGAGGCAGGGAATCGGGACTGGGACTGGGACTCGGGACTGTGTAATGGCTGAATTACCCACGCTGACGCAGACGTAACTGATTAACGCGGATAGCAAGATTCGTCGACAAATATTGCAATGTTTATCCGAACACCGTTCTGCATACAAACAGCCAATCTCGAAAATGAATATTTGTTCACGAAATAAATTTGAACTGTAAATACAGACGTCGGAAAAATGGGGCCGGGAATAGCGGCGAATTTTTTTGCCTCCGCATTCCCTTATTTAAGTATATTGTTTCTCGTCCTTTTATTAGAAGGGATTTGGACGTGCTTTTTCTGCGCGGTGTCCATCTGAGCATTCCGGCTGTGACGCCCCAAATCTCCTCGTTGCCAATTAAATTTTATTATTTATGTGTGCTGGTTCGGTTAACGGGGAACTTGTTAATCTATCCAAACCGAACGCAATTTATTGATTCTACTTAAAATTATTAAATGGTCCGTGACATTATAGAACATTAATTATTGGTAGCCGATTTATTTAATCCCTTTCAAATACGCTTGCGTTAATGGATAAAATGACACACATTTCATTGTTTCCTGATAAATGTTTATTATAATATATTATATAAAACTTTTACAAAATTATAGATAAGCAAGAAATGTTACATAAACTGCGTGGAATACTGTAAATTCTTGAATAATAGCAATATAAAAACTCAACAGATAATTTGGTCATTTTTAAATACATACAAGTATATTTTACACAAGACTCAATATCATTTGATTGAACACCACAATTATTATGTTTGATAAGAAAGATACATATGGTAAGGCCATTTTTTATTGATTCTGGCTCTTAAATTAGATTGTATCTCTTCGACAATACGAAGAGTGTTACTTTGAGGCCCTCGCCAGATTGTGATCTGGCTAGAATAAATAGGAAACTACAAAAAAGTAAGTTTTAGACTTCTATTTTACCAATTAAGTCGTAAAAATAATCTTTTTGCATTGTTTTCAAACAAATATTTGATTACACAGATATAGTACGAAAATTCCTAGAATGTCGTACTCTTGGTAGCTCATTAAAGGATGTGAGTTAAAATATCTGCAGCAAAAATACCGACATATATATTATGCCCACAATTAAAATATACCGCTGGTACACAAAAATATCGATAGGTAGAAATACGGATAATAGAAATGTTCATTTTAGTGCACTTGAAAGCTTTTCAGTATCTTCTTTTTCTATTCCATTTTTACCAGTTTTCATATTGGTGTAAAGTGACTGCAAATATAATAAAAAATGTACAAAAATAGCAATATAGATTTTCTTAAAATAGTTACGTAAATAAAAAAAAACATTTCCAAAAAATGAGTATAGATGAGAATAGAATAACTTACACTATTAGAAATACGACAGGAAAACATATTTTGATTGTGCAAACTCAGAAACTATAATTTTATTTAGGGCATTCAAAATGATTGGGACTCTTTCCTGAAACCCCATTAAAATGCTTACAGTTGTGGCTTGCTATACAAAATCTATTATCGTCTTCTAAAATCATACCTGAGTGAGAGAGAATTTATCCTCGCACCCAGCAAGAATCCAGTCGAAGCTTTGAACTATTTATAGGTTGACTTAAGCCAAGTCAAAACCTGGACAAAAAAGTGGAAGATGAAAGTTAATGGAACAAAATCCCTACAAATTAACTTTACCCTCAGAATAGCACCATGCTACTCTACACTTAAATAATATATCGAACCTTGCAGCCACAAGCACAACATATTTATACTTATAAACTAACCTGAAAAGAATATATTGTTAAAAAGAATACAGATTTGTCTGAGAGGAAAAATTATATCATTTCAGTGGGAGAAAGCCCAAATACCCTTAGAGTACAAGATTTCATTTACAAAACTACCATCAAACCTGTCTCGACATATGGATTAGAATTTTGGGCCTAAATACTAAAATACTGCGTACGATTGTGGATGCTTCTTGGTATATCTTAAACTAAACCCCACATGAAGACTTACAGATACCCTATGTTAAAGATGTAATTAAGGAAAACAGCATAGAGCATCACAATATACTGAAAATCTATTTTAATGCTGTATTACATTTACTATTTTGACCACCAGCCCATAAATTGTAAAAAGGAAAATGGCCAACTGACCTTACAAAAAGAAATTGAGAACTCGTCACTTCACAATAAGGCGCTATAACCTATAAGCCAATACATTAGTCTATAAAAGTGCTAATAAATTGTGTGTGTAAAATGGACCATAGCATCATGTGATGTCGTTAGATAGAGTTGCTGGAACTGACAGAAATAAAGATAATAAGTCATTTGTGCAGTTCTGTTTGGACAAGGCGGAAAAACATGAAGGCAGAGGGAGTGATTGTTTTAAAGACGACAAGGACTGCACTGGAAAGGAAAAAGTAGTAAGCATCCGATAAATTCGTACAGACACAACTTGACAATGGCAAACAGACGAATATTGCAGGTCTGTCTTACAAAACTATACATCATCTATAAGAACTTGAGATACTGTGCACAATGGCTTTTTACTTCCTACTTTCACTACTCAGTAGAAACAGAAGCTTCAGTCTATGGAATCGCAGCGCACTGAAGGTACTCGTCATAAGGAGGTACGTCTTGGATTACTTATTTCAGAGCAAATGACGATTGACTCCACCGTTATATCCAACAATGTTGCTACGGGAAATAGAGGTGGAACGCATCGCTTTAACATTACGATATACGACTGCATGTCAATTGCCACACCGCTGCTACCCTACAGACTTTAGAGTAAGCCGTGCTAATTTTTGCCTCATATTTGTCGAATCTTTGTCGAAGCGACTATACTTTGTTTGACGCAATGAAAGAGGTAGTGCGTGGTAAAAAGTTCTCCTTCATCAACAAGCTTCAGTCGGCTGTCATTAAAACAAAATTGCAAGCGTTTTCGGGAAACTGCCGGAGCGATGGCAAAAGTGTAAAGATATTGAAGTGAAATAATTCTAATGAAATTTGTACTCACTTCTTTTTAATGAAAAGTTAGTGAAGAGAAAATACTTGTAATGCCAGTTATTTTTGAACACCCTAAGTAATTAGAATTCTACATAAACTAGAAATATACAATACAATGAATGATTATTCAGTTGAAGCCTTTCATGTTCATGTACAAAAAGTTTGTAACGAAATCATATATGGTAAATAGCATAATTAAAATTATCAGTACAAACAATAAAAAAAAAACTAAAAAGAAACTACAAATTAAAAAAATTGAGAAGTGTGAGAGGTAGGCTTACAAAGTAACACAAGGTTTTTGATTAGATTTGGAAAATGATAAAATTTTCTCTTTTATGCCAGTTAATCTCATATTATTATTTATACAAAAGTTACTATTTATACATTAACTTGAAGAAGCAATAATACAATCGTTTGTGTTGTGTATATAAATGTAAGAGTAAATGGACAAAGCAAAGGTTGTTTACTGTATTTGTTTCAAAGAGTGTATGGAAATGTAAAGAAATGTGGTATTACTGTCCTTTATGGTATCAATAACATATTTAATTTACGCGATATTTTTGTTGGCCTTTGGAATACTAGCAAGCTTTGAGCACCACACTTGTTACAAAGGTTTGAGATGTAAAATTTGACATGTAATGTGGAACGGTAAAGTTTTCAGTGAGTTTAAGATTTTCAGTATACTTCAGAATATCAAAGTGTGATATCAAGCGTTTGAAAAGTTGCTTGGTGGAGTTGATGATTCTTCTTAGAAGAAAAAACTGCATCTTTTATTTTGTAAATCATTTGCTGATTTTATTTGTAACGCCTTATAGTTGCAGGGCTGCTTCTTCTAAGTCTGTTTTGTGTAATAATAGATGTCTTATCGAAAAACATTGTTAACGATCTTGGTATTTTGGGGATGTCCAGTAAATAAATTCTAAAGGGAAGAGAGCTTAATATGTTTTATCTTGAAAAAAAAGAGAAGATAAATTATTGGAAGTATTTATAAATATTACGTGCCAAGAGTTTTTCTTGAGAGCTCCAGCATAAATTTGTAGAAGAATTTGGGCTATATTTAAAAATGTTAATGCTGTATGAAGTGCGTTCAAGTTCTAAGGTCTCTAATTTTTTTATGAAAAAATACTTACCTAAGAAAGTTGAAATTTATGTTACTTCTCAACGTACACATTTTCACAACGTCGTCACCATGATTCCATGGCTGTATTTTACCCACTGAAAAATCGTTGATATAACAACAGCTCGTTTGGAAAATGAGCGGCCACGGAGTGTCCTTCATGGTCGGAAATTTGTGGCGGCATTACGTGTCAACATGTTTTGAGACGTTAACACCTGATCAGCCTTGTGTTCATTGGTCAGCATTGTGGGACCCATCTTGAAGAAACTTTTCGCATTTTCAGGTCATCATGCAAAATGTACTCCACAGATCCTTTGAAAAGTCAAGTCTGAGGCAATATCATGTACACCTAATCGACGATCTTCCATAACAACTCTCTCCACTTCCACAATTATGCTTTCGGTCTAGCTAATTTGTGGCCGATGCTGCTTCGATTCATTGTCACGCAACTTTTGACGTTCTTTAACTTTTCGCACCCGCGAACGCACATTTTTAACATCCATAACATCTGTACGGCATGTCTTATTCAATTTGCGATGAATTTCAATGGGCCTTTTAATACACAAGAGAAGAAACCGGACGATTACACGTTGTTCTTGAACACCATTTGAGGTATACAAATAGGTAAAAAATACATTCTATTACCAATTTAGAAATATGTTTTTTAAAATTAATCGCATCTTTATACTTACTCTCACTGCTAAGGAAAAAACGGGGAAACCTCAGAACTTGAACGCACCTCGTACTATTTGTTTTCAAATTGTCTTTCAATGGTATTGATAATTTTTTGTCGCTGTTGACAAACCGAGTAGACTTTTTTGAAGTCGAACTAGAAGAGCAGAAGAATATGGAGTGTGTTTACTATTGTTGCAAAACATTTTAAATAATTTTTTGTAGAAATTTAGATTTTTATTTTTCATTGTTTGTATATAGTGCCGCTCAGAATTATGAGTGAAAATTTTTAAAATTGTGGTAGTTTTTTACATATTCGATTTATCAAGACCGATATCTTTGTATGTTAGGTATAATTGGATTCTGAAGTTGTTTAATTTCTTTTGTAATCGATGTGCGAGATTGCTTAGTAAAATTTTTGTTTCAGGACTTTTCGTTCTTTGCTGTTGCTTTTCAATTTGTTTTTGTTTTTAAAGAAGTTAATTAAGTCACTTGAAGGAAAGTTATAGTTGGTTTCGATATCTTGATGTGATTGAGGTTGCTGCATCAACTATTGGGAAGGTGATATTTCAAACGGCTATGGCTATATCATCTCGCTTCTAAGAGCTTTTGATCTTATCAGATTGTGGTACAGAGTTATATGGAAGGTATTCTAGTCGACCGGCTCCTTGATTAATTAAAAGGGGATGATTTAGATTTGGGTGAGCTAAGAAAGAATACGAATACCGGCGATTACATTATAGTTAATTTGTTCGGAGCAATATATCTAAAGGATAATGTCTATATTTAGATCTTGAATCATAAGAATAGGTTTAGGTGTGTTCAACATAGCTTTAAGTTTGTTTTCGTTTAACTTTTTGTTTACTTGTTGAAACGTGTTTAGGTTTATATGTAAGTTTTAATTAAGAAGATTTAGTTCAGAAAATATTACAAAATGTACATACCTAGGACAAACTACATCAGTGAATGGGTAAAGAAAAAAAAATAAAAATAAAGAGAAGAAGTTTGGCATGGGCAGTGTTAACAAAATTAAAACAAATATTGCAAAATAAGAAGATCCCCCAGCATCTTGGAGTAAAAGTTTTCAACATGGGTGCCCCCTCTGTCATGATCCATAGCGCACAAATTGGACAATCACAAAACAAATAACAAAAATACTGTTACATAGCGAGCTATGAAGCAATCGATGTTAGGGATTACAATAAGAGATAAAATGTATCCGCAATAAAAGAAACAGATGTAGTCAAAAAATTGAAAATGTTTTGATCAAAGGAAGTTAGGGAATAATGGGAATAATAGGACTTTAATAAGATTACTTGATAGAATAGATTATATTGGTTGGCTTGACGTGTTTGTTAGCAGTGGTGTTAATGAGATTTTTCACTTAGTTGCTGAATTTCTATATTTTTGCTGATATAGGTTTTGTACGAGTTTGTTCTGTTAGTTTTTCGAATAGTTTTTATATACTTTTGTTGAAGTTTTTTGTGGTGGTTAAATACTTAATAACTTGCTGTGTGATTCACTCGCAGTTAGCACATTTCTGTAAAGATTACAATATTTGTTATATGCTCATGGCTCTGACATGTATGACATAGCAGTATGTTTGTTCTTCCTAACTTCCTCTGTTACAATGGAGTGGGGTATAACTGTTTTAGATTATCTTTTATCATAGTTCTGGTGTCTACCTTTAAGACTATAAATTATTGTAATTTATAAATAGCTTAATGGTTATTTTAGCTTTGATTGCTGTTGGCGGTTGTTTGCTATGGCTACGTCTTCATCATTCTGGAATAAGATGTGATATTGTTTTTGTTTTGGTAAGTCATCAGTTGACCAAGATATTGTTTTTGCACCTTATTTACGGTGGTCATAATTCAACTAGTTTGCACTTAATATCTTAATTTACAATGCAGGTTTCATTGTCTTAGATTTTGTACAAAAGTGGTGTTTTGCGTATAAATACATAACTAAATGGAAAAGTTGTATTTATTTACTACTATTAATAGCTTGAGAGCTCAAAAGTTGGTATTGTGATATCAGAGTGCACGCATTGCGCCCGCAACGGTCCATTGCTTACATCAATTATGAAGCTCTCTGACGTCGTTCGAGAGTTAGCGTGACTGAGGAGAATATTTGTATCATTCGGGGCTGTCTCGAAAATGACCGCTGGTTAATGGCTGCTGAAGTCGCTCTAAGGTTAGAATAAGTCGCGGCAGTGTTTTTCTTACAGAGTGGACTTATCGTTTTGCAATTATTGTATGTTTGGGTCACTAAAAGAAGTACTTGGAGGTTAAACGATGTTGCTGGCAAAGTTTTCAATTGGTTGTTACAAGCACTTTCAATTGCCGATAGTAGCATCAAAAATAGGAAGATTATGTAGAAACATAACTTAATTATTAGCTATAATTTTGATTTATATTTGATTTACACTTGTGCTATAAAAAAACCACTAAGGCAATCTATCCAAAAGTGAGTTTCATCATTAAGATGTTTTTTTAAATGTTTATTCAAAACGCATACGATAAGCTGACGTGGTATTTTGATTCCAACACTATTGTTGTTGTTGTTTGCGTACCACAAGCGGATGTTGCTGTATAGTAAGAAGCATTAATAGTTTACTCAATTTTTATTACTAATTTAGTTTGCAAAAAAATTAATGAAATTAATTAAAATAATGTTAACTGTTTAAAGGTAGGAAAAATGCAAGACTGCTGTTTTATACGAAAAAGGAAGCGAGTAGAACCGAAGCAGTAATTTAAATCTTCTTCCGCTGTTGTAAATAAACAGGCGGCAAAGGGCAACAGCGTCCTCTGTGACAGCATTTCTGTCAATGCGTGCCCATTTTGACCACATGAATAATGTAGATGGGGCTCTAGAATTTATTTGGTCTGTTTCCGGAGTCCAGCAGATCCGGAGATCTGCACGTGACCGTCTGCCCCACGCACACTGGGTGCGGCAACGACTGATAACCGGATGTTGCTCTATTTGCAACATAATACTCCAGGACTCGTATTTTGCGCTGATTGTTTCTCAAGAAGTATTACCAGTATCGTGCGAAGCGATCAGCAAGTTTGTATTATTACTATATCACATTTCTATTTGTCATTGTTAACTAGAAATTGCATTTTTTAATTTACATTTACATTGTCCGATTACAAAAAGGGGTTAATTGTTATGTGAATAAAGAATAAAATCTGTGTGGTCATTACCGTTATTCTGATTAATCGTTTAATTAATTAATCGTGTAACTCTTCTTTAAATATGATTTTAAATGCATTGACATGATAAATAAACTATTTAAATAAACACACAACAAAGAGTTACTAAAACTCCTTTGGTTTAATTTTGAATTCCTTTATGATATACTACAGATTTTGGAGGATAAAATTCCGACGAGATAAATTTTAGCTCCGTAAAAATATCAAATTATCAATATTCGTTATATTCTGTTACCTTTTAAAAAACTTCATTTATAATTTTTAATTGTTATCGTTATTAAAACGAATAAGTTAATATACATTTTAGTTAATAGAGCTCATCGAGTTTGTTGAGTAATTAAATTTGGTGCTGAAAGCCGGTTTTCTCTTAAAATCCGCAGTCTTTTGATTTTTGCTTAGTGCTGTTCAACTTACGTTCCATCCACGGCCAATAAATTTCCACCGGGCGAAACTCTGGGCAATTCGCTGGATTTATTAATTTCGAAGACATATCGATTTAGTTTCCTTTACTCTACAGTAAAGTCGCATGCAGCAAGATCCAGCTAAAACCACACAGATACTTAATGGTGCCTTACAAGGGACTTAAAACGTTTCTAAAGATATTTTTAACGTGTACGATGGATAAGGGTAATCTCAAAATAGTCTCCTAGTTTTTATAAATAGATAAAGAGTATATTTTCAATAATTAATGTACCATTTTAAAGCTTGAATATTTCTCTATTTTTCTTTACAATCGCCATTTCGGCCAATGCATTTTTGTAGGCGTTGTGGCAGTTTTTGAATGCCTATGTCATACCATCTCGCCGCTATGTCGTTGAAGAAGCGTTAGAAGCTCATTCCGGCCAATGTTTTTTCAACAAGTGCTTTCAACTAGGTGCCAAGTCCGGACTATAGGGTGGGTGGGTAATTATGTCCCATTAAAAGTGTTGCAAGAGAGAGACGGTCGTACGGACGATGTGGAGACCAGCGTTGTCTTGAAGAAAGGCATACGTCTGCTTAACATTCCTCTTCTTCGGTTCTGAATCGCTTACCTAAGCTTTTTGAGTGTCTCACAATATCTGTCAGCGTTTATTGTGGTCCCACAAGTCATGAAGTCGACCAAAAATACCCCCTTTCGATCCCAAAACACAGTTGCAATGACTTTAGTGGCAAACTGTGCCTGTTTGAATTTTTGCAGCTTGGGCAGAGAGAAATGCCGCCACTCAAGTGATCTCCATACAATTGTCAATTGGCAATTAATTTTGATTGGTTTAACCCCTGATGGTAGCGGCAAGCTCTATTAGGAACAGCTGCTGAACCAAAACTGAGCGTATCCGAAAATTAAAAGATGGTTTGTTTGAGAGTGGGAGAAAGCAAACACGTCAGTGTAGCCAACAGCTGCACGAAAAGTTTTCCTGCGGCTGAAGTACTTTGGAGATCTTATTTTTGGGATTACCCTAGTACCAATTGATATAAAACTTTAATTTTTGTGTCTACTTGAATGGATTATCTGCCATACTAGACACTTTATTGGATATTTAAATTTTATTTTTTTGGTACACTTTTTTAAGGCTCCTGTTTTCGTAGTTGCTGAAAGTCTGCGCCATTACATACATTTAGAGTCTGATTATGCCGTCTGTGGACGTATATTTTAGACGTTACTATATAATTTTTACCATGCTTACGATTATTTTGCAATTGATATTTTAAATACGATACATTTTTCACTTTTTGGGTATTAAATTATAAATATTTGTATTTCAGTGCAGCAATATTATATTTTAAAGTAGAAAATGTATACATCTTTTTCTTCCATAGCATACGAAAAATATGGAATAACTGTGTGATGTCGCGGGGCACTTCTATATCAATAGCACAGGTGAACATATATAACAAGGTATTGTAATCTCAGTATATAAAGATAACTCTTCTCAAGTAAAAAGAGATTGCAACAAGAATTTAAAAAAAATTAAATAACCTGCTTGAATGGAAAAAAATGCAATACGTAAGAAAACTTTTTAATATAGCAAAGAATTTGGGCATATGGGATAATTATAAATAGACGTTAACTGAATATAATGGTTCAAGGAGATATATGTAAAGAAAGCATTGCGAAGAGTTGGAAAACACTTGAGAATGTGCTCAGCTACAAAATATTTTCGAAGGATTCTCAGAGCCCTATAACTACTATGAAAACGGAGACAGGAAAATACACTAATACTGAAAAGGAAATAATGAGAAAACTACTTGGGGTACACTTATCGGGGTCGCAGGTTACTAACCACCGAGCAACTATTAAAATTTAGAACTAAAATTCCCCAAAGTGGACATCTAGGGAGAATTGTCAGGATTCAAAGAAAGTGATAGATGTAAACAAAGTAAAGAGGACAACTAACTCATTCCGACCTTATAAACCATCGAGATCTGACGGTATTTATCCTATTTTGTTGCAAAAGTGAAGTGATCTATACTACAGGACTCGGAGTAACTCTTGCTATGAGGTATATACCGAAATTTTGAAGACTAATTAGCATTAATTTATAAAAAAATCGGAAAAATAGGACAGGATGTGGCTAAAACTCTAAGACTAATTAGTTTGATGTGCAGTAAAAACATTCGACTTCTGCATCAAAACCATTTTGCATATAAAGCAGAAGTATCCACAGAAACTGCATTGCATGGACCTGTTACCAAAGTGAAGAATATTATAGAATACAAAGAGGTACTTTTAGTTGCACTTTTGGATACTGAGGGAACGTATAATGATCCATCCCTAGATTTAACCATTATAGCGTCTAAGAGTAAAGTATTCTATGAAACAACCTACAACTGGATAGATTGTATACTTAAAAAAAGATTAGTATATGTATCTCTGATGGGTGAAATAATGATGGCTTGAGTTCCAAGAAGATGTCCATAAGGAACACACTCGATGGGAACGGATACAGATCTCTGGGATATACAGATGACTTGGTCATACAATTTCGGGATGATTTAATAATACAGTTAGGGAACGGATGTAAAAAATCTTAAATCTAGTTACAAATTGAACAGATACAAAGAAACTACACATAAACCCTTCAAATCTACCACATTAACATTCACAAGAAGAAGAGAACTAGAGGGACTCGGACCTCTTAGGCTCCGAGATGTAGAAATAAAATTATCAGTTGAGGTTAAGCATCTTATAGTCATTTAAGACTCACAACTCACCTGAAATAAATATATTCATCAAACGGAATCAATAGGCAGTACTAGTGTTAGCTCAGACAAGCTCATGGAAAAATATAGGGTCTAAAAACTGGTATATTGGATAAATACCAAGGTGGTCAAACTCAGAATATTATATGCAGATTTGGCATGGTAGACAAAGATGACACAAAGAATCACTGTAACCGTACTAAGATACAAAACTTGCTTGGCTGGGAATAAGACATTGCTAAACCTTTCTACTCTTCATTTTGAAATTATGGGAGAGACAGGGGTGTCACATAATTGAATATGTAACGCACCCATCTGCAAATATTATATGGATGTAGGACTTCTGAAAATTGGACATACGGATGAAGGCATACTCGGTATTAGAACAGACCATGTAACATCAAAATAGTATGTTTAAGGCGTAAGGCATGTTAAGATAAAAAGTTAAATATAGCGTTACAAATATAGCAGTTTGTGTCTAAGCAGATCGTCCAGTCAGCGCTAAAATATTACTTGGTAAGGGCAAACTTGTCAGCTGCTACGATGTCGTTGAATGAAGTGGAACACAGAAAATTAATTTTGAACGAACACGTTTACAATCCCAACCTGAGTACTCGTCAGCTTGTTCAAAAAGCAAATGTTTCTAATTCTACTGTCGCTCGTGTGTTAAAACAGTGTAGGGAAGTTGTGCCCTAAACTGGTGAGAAGAAAACTAGGAAGTGGAGGTGAATAAGGAATGACAGATTAGAAGAAGAAATAGGGAGCGTTGCTGCTTTTTAAAGACTATCTGAAGATTTCTTCGCAAGAAGTGGTTAAGAAAGTCAAAATGTCGCAGTCTTTTGTGCAAAAAGTAAAAGCTAGGGCCGATCTAAAAAGTTTTAGGACTCAAGCAGTCTCTGATCGAGTCTCTGATCGAGTCTCTGATCTGATGCAAAACAGAATCTAGTAGCACACTCCCGTCCCCGTAAGTTGTAGAAAAATCTATTGACACAATATCAGTGCGTGGTGATGGATGATAAGACATATTGTTTGGCCAACTGCAATAATATTACTGGTGAAGATTACCACACTGCTCGCAGCTGGAAAGATGTTTTAAAAACTGCAAAAGAAAGCAAGTAATATACAGTTGCAATTTGAAAAGCAGAGCTATTAACTCGGGCATCTATCGAAAAGAATGTTTTGCAAAAAACGTTTCTTGCCATTCCTACAGCAGCAAGATGTTGAATCGCTTTTTTTTGGCCAAATTTCGCGACATGCGACTGCTCTAAGGCAACGAGAATGGTACACTACTAATGGTATATTATGCACCAAAACAAATAAATCCACCAAATAGTTCAGAACTTAAGCTCATTGACCAAAATGGTCCACAGTGAAGGAAATATTGAAGAAAAGATACACAACAGCTAAAACCATCAAAGAGTTGCAATCCAAGCGGCTCAGGGTGTCACGAAAAATTTAAACGGAGTTCGTGCAAAAATTGATGACGCCAATACGTAGTAAAGTTCGCGCAGTGGGATACCATAATGTTCTTGCATGAAGAACTATTTTGTAGTTTAACGTCTAGTAATATGTTTAAAGACTATATAGGTCTAATAAATATATTTCCAAATATTTTACATAACTTGTCTCAACTTTGGTATTCCACTTTTGCTGTATTCATCCTTCAAGTATTTTAGTGCAACAATGTTTGGTCGTAAATAGAGCAAACATATGTGTAGTTTTCTTTATGCACGCTTCAGCCGTGGATTTTGGACAAGTGATGTGCATGTAATACTGGAAATGTAACTATAAATGGTAATCGTTATCGTTACATTTTATTTAGCATTTATTAATTAACATAGATCTGAAACCAATGTGGTTCTAGCAAGATGGTGTTACTTGCAATTTAGATCGAGCAACAGTCAATTTACAGCACCAACAATTTTACGAAGTACTGATATTAATAGACGCATGAGAGCTTGTAATTCAACACCATGCCATTTCTTTTTTAGGATTATTTGATATTCAAGGTCTATACCAGAGGTTCACAAACAGTTAACTACTTCAAGAACGAAATCCGACGCGTTATTAATAAAATTGATCAGAACAAGTGTGAAATTGATCAATTGTCAGACATAATTGTCCATATTTATTTGAAAATCGTATACTTTGGTACTCAATAAAGTTACAGTCACAGAAGCAATGTAAAAGTAGTTTTATTTAAAATTTAAATTTGGTATTTAATTTGAGCAACCTTTTAAAATGACAATGTGTAGTAATAAGATCCCAATGCATACAAACAATAAACGTTACTAAATCGTGTTGCATTTTATCTTATCGATAAGTTGCACTACTAGTAATTTAAGTAATTGTACATACCTAAAAATTGTACATGAAACTACGCTAGTCCATAGAATGATAAAATCTAAAGCTTTTTCGGTACGTCTCGAAAAGAAAGTTTAGGCTTCTTTTCAATATGTTATAAAATAAATTCAGCGGATTGTAATTTTCTGTTGCATATTTCGAATTATTATAATTTGCATCACAATTTTAAATTGGAGGAGCTTGTTGCCCTAAACTGCCTTCAAAAGTTTCATTATGCTTTTCCACTTTTACATTTTTATTAAAAATGTTTAAACGTTACATTGTTACTTTCACTAGACTCTTCTCAAACGACTTTTTATCTAGTTTTTCTTGTTAAAGTATTCCATCTAATATAACCTGAAGTGGCTGCTCTTTTAACTTTTTATGGAATAAGGCTTGTAAAATAGGGAAAAAGTAGATTTTATGACAGCAATATTAAATATAGTGGTTTTTTATGAAATTTTTTAGTATTTTATATATCTATTAATAGACTTATCCGAATATTTGCAAAGTTATCTAACTAAAAAGGTAGTCGTTTTATATGTTTGAAAAATAACTATAATCGACTATAAATTAAAAATAAGGCTTTGAAGAATTTTTAGTAATACACTTAACAATACAAATTTGATTTTTTAATGTAGCATTTTATTATTAGTTGAGTTTTAGGGGAATACTTAAAATTTATAAAAATTTTATTAATGATCTAATGTCGGCGCGCAAACAAAGTACTACTTGTATGCACGTTTAGTTTGGGAAGGATGGAAGCTACAGTTCACATAGGTACCAAGTGAAACTTTTTTGAGTCGCGAAGTGCATTATAAGGATTTGGGGAAGTTCAAATATGCGATTTCGGGTTATTTAAATTCTCGGAGGCATCGGGACACGGAACTTCTTCGCCTACTCGGCAAAACAGAATTCCGGGTATTCCGTGCGCTCTATCCCGAAAGGGATGAATCCGGTGAACCGTGTGTAAACATCGGGTGATGAATGTGCCGTCAACCGGACTCGGTCTGGGATCAAACGTAAACGATACTGTTATAAAGCGTATGGGGTTGCAGTATTCATACCTCAATTTGTATTACCAGACTAGCCAAATGCGAACACGCAACAATTTTTCCGCCTCTAATAAGTTATCATTAGTTGAACGAAAGTTAATGATTCACATCTGTATCTTTATGACTGTAATTACTTCAATTTCTTATTTTGTATTCTCTATGCAAGTTTTTTTCTGCAAAAGTTTTCTACTTGCAACCAAAATGTTAAATTAATAACATTTAAATAGTAATTACACGATCTAATTACGTGCACATACTAAAAGTTTATATTTATTAGTTTATTTTAAAGAAACATAAACAAAGAAGTCCGTAAAATTTTATGAACTCCAAAAAATAAAGTATAGTTCGGTTACCGTTACTATTGATAGTAGTAGTAGTATAAAAATATAATGCCCATTAATTTTTTTCTGTATATCAAAATGTAATTCAAAAATCATGTTAAATGCTTAACAGCTTGAAGATGTTCAAAAATACAGCTAAGTTGTTGAATTGTATCGCGGAATAATAAAAGAAGATTAACTTGTTCCATAACAAATAAAATGGGAGGTTTTATAACTCAGTAGGGCAAAAATAAATTTTTCTATTCTTGTATTTGAATTTTTTTGTGTAAGAATAGAAAATTTGTAAATTATGTTATTTTTAAAAGTTTACCTTTCATTTGTTTAGTTTAAGTTCAATACAAAAAACCATAAAGAGGAGAAAAGCAACGAAGAAAATATGCATAGGATGATAAAATATGAGAAACTGGAATACAAAAGTGGGAAATAACAACAAAGGAAGACAATAAATTATGGAAGAGTACAAATTGGATGGTCAATAGAAATTTTTGTGAAAAATATTCAGAAAACATTGATTGCCGTTAGATGTAAAATTACAAACTAACGTGTGGTACAACAAAATTCAAATTAAAATTAGTTTATACTGCAGGTAGCAAAATAAAGATAATATAACAAAAGTAAAAACCCCGAGATTTTACACAAATATCAAAATATGCTAGAAATTATTTCTCCAATATGAAAGCTCTATAAACTGGTGATACAGGCGAGACATGAGACAAATACAAAAAAATATTGAAAATAGTAGCATTAAAAACGATTGGCCACAGAGGAAACCAGTTGTGGATAAGATTCGATACAAAGAGGTGAAAAAATGAAGAGTATAGGTGTTACTTGAGAGATGATGTGTATATTAAGACTAATGCTTTCAGGATGTTTAATTTCCCATTTTGGTAATATGGATTGGCACTTCTCAGATTTAAATGCTCCTCACTTTTTTAGTGTGTCTTAGGATAATATTTATACCATCATGTTTATGAAAAATGTGATTCAAAGAATTCAAGTTCGTGTGGTACCCTAGGTAGCCATCTATTTGATATTATGTTTAAAATATAACTTTATATATACAATTAGGCGTATATTGTGTGTTATTTTAGGAAAGCATTTCCCTATTTCAATTCTTATTATGTGTGTTAAGAATTAAATGTTTTTTCTTTTTTCTTTTCTTGTTAGATCTATGCTTATTAGTATAGCTAAGGAAGGTTAAGTATATCTTGCAACATTATATTCCTTCTTAGAATGTTAGAGAGAGTAGAAAGGTGCTTTCCTAGTTTTTCTTTCTAAATATGCTTTGTAATTACAGCCCCTTTCTTCTCTTATACTTTCAAAATCTATATAAATTTTTAATTTTTTGCAATATTAGTTTAAAAATTAAATGTTCTTTTTAAGATTTTTAGAAGCGTGCGAGTCGCAGCATTGCATTTCTTATAATTTTTGCTTTGTTCTTTATTATTACTTTTTGGTTTAGAGGTAGATTTTGTGATAAGTGATTTACCAGAGCAGCATTGAAACACGAAATTTGGAAAAACATTCATAAAACTCACCAAATATTAAATCAAGTTTACGATAAGTCTTTTAGTCATACTTAATGTGGTGAGTAGTTTACCCAGTTCAAAATGATGGGGAATTAAAAAAGACTGTTTTCTGCTCCCCCTATCTTCTTCTTTATCTCCTTTCTATCCATCGGATATAGGCTTCTCTCATATTTGTCCATGTGTTTATGTTTTGTGTAACTTCTTCGTTTTCCTTATGGTCTCCATCTGGTGATGTAGCCGCTCCATTTTTCTGTATGCTGGCCATGTAGCCTGCCCATTGCTATTTTAAAGAGCTGATTCTTTTTATGATGTCTATAACTTTGTTTTTTTTCTTATTTATTGGTATGTTTTGTGATCTTTTAGTGATATTCCTACAATCCGTCTCTCTACGGCCCTCGTGTACTCTTAGTCTTATCTTAATCTCTTTAGTCAAGACTCAAGTCTCAGAACCGTATGTAACAGCTGAGAGTATACACTCGTTGTAAGCTTTTGTTTTTAATGCCATTGGTATATTTATTTTCAGTATGTTCTTAATTTTTCCATAGGTTGCCCATCCTAATCTAATTCTCTTATCTATCTCAATTTCCTAATTTTGTTTGCTTAGTGTTATGAATTGTCCTAGGTGTGTATATATATATATATATATATATATATATATATATATATATATGATTGCGTTTTGTTTATTGTCTGTCTATGAATCTAAATTATTTCGTCTGTATTTGGTACATTTGTAGTAGTGAATTGTGCTTTTGTGTTGTTTATGTGTAGTATATATATATATATATATATATATATATATATATATATATATATATGATTGCGTTTTGTTTATTGTCTGTCTATGAATCTAAATTATTTCGTCTGTATTTGGTACATTTGTAGTAGTGAATTGTGCTTTTGTGTTGTTTATGTGTAGTACTACTTTTGAAGCTTCTTCTTGTAACTCTTCTAGCATGTCTATTAACTCCTGTTTATCTTTTGCGAACAATACAATATCATCAGCAAATCTCAGATTATGCAAGTATTCTCTTTGTATTTTTAATCTTTTATCTTTCCATTTTAGGTTTTTAAAGATGTCCTCGAGTACTAGGATAAATAATTTTGGTGAGATTATGCCTCCTCGGCGAAGTCCTCTTTTGACTTTTATTCTATCCGTTGTCTCATATATTTTTATCGTTATCGTGGACTTCTCATATATGTTTTCAATAATGTGTACATATCGTTGGTCTACTCTAGTATTTCGTAGAGGTTTTATTATAGCCCATATTTCTATGGTATCGAATGCTTTTCGGAAGTTGACAAGAGCCATCTATACTTTTATGTTATATTCCGTAGATTTATTTATTACCTGTCTCACTGTATGAAGATGTTCTACCGTACTGTATTTGCTTCAAAAACCACCCTGTTTTTTTCCCACAATGCGTAACAGAAAAACACATTTCTAAGAATTGGGAGAATGTAGTATTAGTCCTGCTTTAAAAAAAGGTGACTTGAGTGATCTCAAAAATTATAGATCGATCAGTCTGCTATCTCAGATATATAAACTATTCACTACTATAATTACAAATAGATTAGAGCAAAATTTAAGTTCCCCCTATCTAATACCAATTAATTTTTTTTTATTCGCCAAATAAAAGTCACTGTTGAAACAGGAAACTTTTAACACATTTGAGGAAATTACAACTACTTCAAAAAGTGAAAACATCGCTAAATAAAATCAGCCAAGAAGCCCAATAAATTAGAAAAATAGAGTTTGAGTACTTTTTTAACAGGAACATAGGCTTAAGTTGTCTACTTATAAATAGTTCTATTAAGATAAACTACAAATAAGATAAGTAACTAGAATAATATGTAATGAAGTCCGTAAAATAGTGTGATATTATTGCTTTTGCGCAACAGCAAAGGCTTAAGAATTTTCTCAACCAAATTGGTGATTTTATGAAATGCCATGATTTAAATTAGTCATTTTTCCATACCAAGGAAATCGTCAATCAGACATTTTAGATACAATTTTACATAAAAAGTTTACAAAATCTATTTATCAAAACGTTCTAGTGGAGATGGACTCCGACCACCTTCTTGTCCAAATAAAGGAAATAGCATCCATAGGTGACCTAATTTCAGAACATCAATTCGGCCTCGGGAAAAACACTACGATACAACGTCACCGAATCATAAAAATTGAGTCTTGAAGGAAAGAAAGTTTGTGTAGTCTTCCTTGATATACAGTAGACATTTGACATGGTTTAGCATAAAGGATCATTATTTATATAATTAAGATGAATCTGCCTAGCCAAATGTACCCAATCCTAAAATAATATCTTAGTGAGCAATATTTCCAAGTTAATATCGATAATACATTATACTGATGCCATCTTATCAAATCTGGCGTAGCTCAAGACTCCTCGAACTATTTTTCTATGTAATCTTTACAGCTGATATACCTACCATAGAAGAGACTACATTGGCTATATTTGCCAACGACACAGCAATTTTATCATAAAATAATAACTCTAATAGTTCTCACTTTTCAGTTAACCTTAATTTACCTCTTTGTAACCAATACTCAACAATGGAATTGTTGAGTGAAAATTGTAAAGTCAGGACATTGCTAATGCCAAACATCTAAAAAAAAGATTCCTAAATTTATTCTTTGTGGATTTGCAGTCGGGGGAGTATAACAAGGAAATTTACGAATTTAAACGTTGTTAAATCACGTTGTACAGGTGGAACCTCCAAGAATAAGGAAAGACGTCATACAATACGCTATCATTATGGACACCCAAAGGCTTATTGTTATCGACCTCACGTTTGCGTGAAATGCAGAGGATAACACCCCACTACTACCTGCAAAAAAAACAGAGAAATTCCAGCAAAGTGCTTTTTATGTAGAGGAAACCATCTTGCTAATACAATGATGAAAAACTAACTAAAAGCAACAAGACAATTAAAACTAATAATTTCGTCCAACCAAACAGAAGTTATGCCACTACAGTAAGAAACAACACAAGAAAATACTCAAAAACCTAATATAACACTATCAAACATTTTGTATGAATTTTAAACCATGTTTAGTCAATCAATATACCAAAATAGCATGGTGCTAAACCTGCTTATAACGTTACTAAATAAATTATTTTAATATGGATAACAAAATGTCAAGGGTAGCACCATGGCTAACGCTAATGGTATGGCTCATCGTAAAGAAGAAATTAACTATTTCTAGACTAAAATTTAATATATTTATGATAAATCAATAAAACACACTTTACTATAAGAAGTTGTTTTACTATTCCTCAATATCAAATGTTACAAGTCTACTCTATGATTTAACAATTTCAGCCGTGTATTACCCGGCCACAACATTAAAAAAGAACACTTTAAAGAGTACTTTCGAATTATAGGTCCAAAATTTATTGCAGGATAATGTTTCAATTGTAAACACACACTATAGGGCTCGCGATCTTATTCAAGATAAGAATTATTTATTTGTTTCGACTGGCTCTCCAACATACTGGCCAACCCATGTAAAAACTCTAGATCTGCTTGTTTTTTTTATAACAAACGGTATCTGCCAGAGATATACTAATATAGTGGGAAGCTATGACCTGACTTCTAACCACTCTCCAATAATCGATACAATTAGCACAACTGTATTTGCAAAAAACCTACCGCTAGATTTCACAGCTCAAGAACAGACTGGGATAAATACCGTAGCATAAATGTGAAAGTAAAATTAAGAGCCCCAACGATATAGAGGAAGCAACGACCACGCTGACACAAGTACTTGAACTGGCAGAACAACAATCAACGCCTCAAGTACCATCAAAAACTTTAAATAATATTTTCATAGAAATAGGGAAGAGAAGAACGCATCGAAGACATATTTCAGGTGACAAAAGTAGGTATAACCAAATATGTCACAAACTAAAAGCAAAACTTAGAAAAATGACAAAAAAAAGATGCTTACGATAACACCACCTGGAAACTAATAAAAAAAACAAACATAAAAAACAGACATCCACTGTACCTTCAATTCGAAAAACTTTACCAGAGTCGTGGGCTAAGAGCGACATGAAGAATCCCACACTGTTTGCTGAACATCTAGCTGTCGTATTTTCTCCTCACGTTGATGAACACGACTAAGAAGTTAACCACTATTTAACCACCCCAGTGCTAATATTACAACCGTTCAAGACAATTACATTTAATGAGATTGTAGAAGAAATAAAAAACTAAATTACCCAGAAAAAATAATATATTTGCAAAATTTATTCAACGTTATTCTATGAATAGGTTACTGGACTGACCCGTGCAAACTTGGACGAATAATTCTGCTACCAAATCCAGAAAAAGTCTCAACGGATGTAGCATCATATATACTAAGTATACTTAATGACAAACTACTGCCACAAAACTGGATATCGGATCACCGATTTGGTTTTCGACAAGCCAACCCCACCGTACAACAAAACCACATAATAACACATGAAATACTGCACAACGGCTCTGCTTACTTCTTAAAATAAGAAAGGATTTTTCCTTCAGATTTTAAACTTTGAAGATCGTATTTAAGTAATCGTAAGTTTCAAACAAAGTTTAACAGTGAAGTATGCAGTTTATTCGATAAATGCAGGAGTGCCACAAGGAAGCGTTCTCGGACCCTTTCAATATTTACTGCACACCGTGGACTTACCAAAGTCCGATAACATAATCACACGAATATTCGCAGATGATCATCGTCGTGAAGAATTAAGACTTAGCTACGGCCTGATTCTCATTTACAAAATCACCCAAGCTTGCTGAGGGACTGGCTTTCGAAATGGCGCATTAAAGTCAATAGAAGCAAATCTAATCACGTAACATTTATCTTAGGAAGAACACTTGACCAGCAGTTTATATATAACAAGGAATTCCCAAAGACCAACTAAATGAAATACTTTAGCTTAATCTGGATAGTAAATTCAGGTGAAAATCCCACATTGTGAAAAAAAGGGAAACAAATCGACCTGAAAATGAAAGTGCTCAATGGGTTAATCGATAGGTGAAAATTATCGCTACATAATAAGCTTTTTTTGTACAACTTTAAAGATGCCAGTCAATGCTTCGTGCTACGTTTCGAACCTCACTCTCCATACGGACCTCAAGGTGCCATACGTGTAAGAAGTCATGCATAAGAAATACCCCAAACATCACGAAAAACTGAAATTGCATCCCAACCCCCCTACTACAACCATTTCTACTACCGATTTACAATAGAAGACTAAACCAATGTTGCCCAATGGACCTACGATAGGGAAGTTGAGGAGGTTTTACTGATCGTCTTCCTTATCACGCCATAGTTGTATTCTTATACGTACACTAAAGACAGAAAAATAGCTTACAGAATGCTTTGTATTCTAATTGCTAATTCATTGGAAATTAAAAAAGTTTTATTTTTGTCTGTGATATATACAATTACTGAACGGAATTATTTAAAAACTTGCCGTTTTATTAATCTATTAAAAACAAAGCGTCAAACTGGAAAACATAAATACAACGGGTTTCGATATAATCAGACTCCCACTAGCGCTTCCGGTAAAGTGAAAATGACACAATATTTTGTCTTAATGGAAGGCTGTGCATCAAAAATGTTTCAGTATTTGTTTTTAAACACAAGCTTGAAATTTATTTCAGGGGATAAATTTAGCGCGAAAGCCGAGCGCAAACAAGCATTCGCGCACTCGTTTCTCCGCGCGTTCTGCAATTTGGAGTGCTGACAATCCGCGCATTATAAAGCCCCAGCTTCTTGTTACAACTGGCAGAGCTATGATTTCTGATGATTCTCTCGGCCTCGCGGGCTTCCTGCTGGAAATAAAAAGGTGATCAGTATAATGAACCGCAATTTACAGCGGATTAAGCACCGGGAATCGTAACTTCGCCGCGGCTGCCTCGGTTTTACTGCTGTCTTGGGGGCAGTCTGTTTCCGGGCGCAAGCTTCCGCTTCTTCCTTTTTCGCAACGCTTGATCGTCTCTGCTGCAACTGCGCTGCACTCCTCCCCTAACAGCGAGATGTGTATGCGGTACGTTGCAATTCTCTTTTTTGTGTTATGGGGGTAAAAGCATCGTCCTCGAGATTATATGATTCAAGCGGCATAACCCACGCGAAAAACTGAGTTATTGCTAGTGCGTTCTTCTGGGGAAACATTTACTAATAAAAATAGCTGACAGTTAAAAAGCAATTGTTCTATAATGAGCAAATTGTGTCCAAAATCTTAATTATGAAATCGGTTCATTTGCTTTAACTTCGGCTCTCTCAGTGGATCCGGCTGAGTTGTATGAAAATTAATTGGTTTCGTATTAGTTAGGACAAGACGGACATTTGCATTTCTAAATGGAAACTTGGGACAGCCTGGTGACAAATTAGTATTCAAACTCATAATGCATAGATCCTAGATTAGTCAGATGAGACAAAACCGCCGCTTATTAATTAAGCAAATGGCTGCTCTTACTTGTACTTAATTTAAATGTTTGTTTCTGTGTTTGCTTCAGTAACGTGTCGGAAAATCAATACAACTTATATCGTTGCGTATGAGAATAAAACCAAAGTTATAATAATATCAAAACCTTATTTATTATGGAGATTTGTGGAACAACAATTAGAAATTTCTTAGCGCATAAAGAATTACAAAAAATAAACGTTGTAGATGCTTGAATATTACAAACAAAATGTTAGATAAGCTGAAAGAACAAAAATTTATATCAGCAAATGTACATAAATATGTTGTTGAATGTTGTTGTATATGAGATTTTAAGTATTAGAAGGCGGTTACACGTTTATAAAGGGGGTGCAATCCTAAACAAAATGGTCAGTTTGGTGACGTTATGTAAAGGACGATAGATAACTTGAAGGCGTGTCTGGAACAGAGTGCAGCAAATATATAACTTAAAATTAATGAAACTAAATTAAGTATATTGCCAAGTCAAGAAATAAATCCGTTTTACAACTCCTTGAGGTATATGGTGTACCATAAAGAGCACCGAATTTGAAAATTCAACAAATAAGTAAATTGTAATGACAGTGGTTATACTTAATATGCTTGTAGTCAGTAAAATTTCCTATCTACATATTTATGCAAAACTCCATGTAACGAAATTGTTGGAATGTCTAACTGCTCCAAACGCCCACGAATCTTTTTTTCAGGACTCACAGTAACAGAATCTTGCATAACAGTGACTTGTAGCTCTGTCCGATGAAGGGGGCCAAAGGGGAGGCTTAGGACACTTTGGCTTGATGTGGCAGATAATCACTTATAACTGCTAAACGTTAACAACTGGAGGATTTTAATAAGAAAAGTGTCAGAGAAAAGGTAAAGTTTGTGCGAGACTAGGCAGATTCAACAAATCTGTTCTTGATCCACCAAAAGTTTCGAGGCTCGGACAACCCATGACGCTTAATGGAGCGCTAAAAGTCGTGGAGTAATTAAGTAAATAAGTAACCAAGCAAAAGACCAGAAAAAAGTGTTAACAAAAATAGGTAAAAATAAATAAGAAAGAACATAAAGAAATCAAGTGCATACTAGTGAAACACAAAAATCAAAAATATCTATTATGAATACCGTTCTAAGCTATCATTTAAATTTTTGAACATATGAGTGTTTAAAGCTAATCAAAGTTGCTTGTTTCTAAGTAGCGAATATCATATATTTGCATAAAAACAGCGTTTCGAATATATAAAAGCGTGCACAATAACAGGCATCTATTGATATTTTAGACTGGTTTGAAAGAAACATTAAAAAACATTTATACTGATTAGGCGGACAAAATAAAAGGATTAATGTTTCTGCATAATATTTTCGGGATTTAGTAAATGGTTATCACGTACATAGATATATAATGAACCTTTCTACCGTATGGTGTAAGGTTTGGTGTCGGTTGCTTGTCACTCTTCATTGGTTGGAGTTGGTACCACTTTTTCCATTCTTTTCTGTCTTGGGCTTTTTGTCTAGTTATGTCCCATTCTAACCTCCTCTGTTACGCTTCCTTTTTCACCCGTTCTGTCCACGTTCTTCTTGGTTTTTCCATTCTGTTTATTTTTCCTGGTATTGCTTTAAATGTCTGTTTTACTAATCAGTCGTTACCCATTTTATACACATGTTCTAGCGATCTTAATTGTCTTTCTTGTATCACTTCTTTCACTGCCTCTATACCTAAATGCTCTCTGGACGTTGCATTCTTAATCCTACCTTTTCTTGTTTTTCCTTAGATTTTTCCCCAGAACTTTATTTCTGTGCTCGTCAGTCTACTTTGTTGTTTATCTGAGATCTATAGATAGTTACACTATTTTACTTTACTTTGGTTTTTTTAGGTATTTTTGCTTTTCCCAGAAAGGTAGTTTTTATAACATTGAAAGTTCTTCCAACAACGATCGCACGGTCATTTATTTCATCATCTACCTTCCCATTGTTACTGATATGTTCCTAGGTATTTGCTTTACTTCTTTTCATTGTATCGTAATGTTGTGCCTTCTTTTTTCTGCTGATATAACTTTCGTCTTATCTGTATTAATTTTCATTGCTTTTTGCATTTCCTTGTATATATTCAGATTATCCCGTAGTTCGTTCTCTGTTCTTATTAAAATCACCATGTCGTCCGCATATAGTAATTTGGACATTTGCACCTCCCTACGTTATATTTCTTTGTCTCCTTATTAAATTCTTTAACTATTTCGTTCATAATTAGTATGAACAATAATGGGCTTAGTACACAAGCTTACAATTAGTTTGAAACTCGTCTGATTCCTTGTTTCTGATTCTTACTACATTTGTTGTTTTGTGATACACCGTTTTGATCATCTTTATAACTGTTGCATTTACACCTATGTTTTCTAGTGCTTTCCACATAATTTTTCTTCTAACTCGGTCGAAGACTTTATTAAGATGCATAAAGCATAAATGAACTTCTTTCCCTTTTTTTATTGCTGTTTCGCTGACTTGTCGTAGAATGAATATGATTGTCTTCTAATGAGCTTTCCAGTTTCCCTTAATCTTGTTTACAACATTCTCGCCCATATCTTGCCCAACATGCTTAGTAATTGCCACATTATCTTATATCATCTTTTTATACAGTGGCACTATTACACCCGTCTGTGAATCTTTTGGAGCTCCTTTATTTTTACCATATTATTCATAAGGCTTAATACCTTTTCCATTCTTGTCTCCCCTATGTATTTTGCCATTTTCGGTGATATCTCATTTATTCCTGTTGTTTTTCCTAGTTTTATCTTTTGTATTGCCTTCTCTAATTACATTTTAGATATGTACTCGATGCCTACATCTTCGCTCGTTCTTGTGGTGCTTTGTTCATCTTTGCTATTGTCTTCCTTTTCTTTTCTTCGTCGCTGCCTTCTAACACCTTCTTGATGTTGCATCCATCTTTTCATTATGTCCTCTTTCTTTGTAAGTAGTTCTCTTTGTTTATCTCTAATGTTTTTTAATATGTTGGTCTGTTTTTCCTTAGTTGTTTTAGTGTACTGTAAAATAACTTTTGATTTTCATTGAAGTTGTCTTTCATTCTGTTTCCGTATTTCACCCTTCCTCTTGTTTTACTATTTTTACCTTATATTTTAACTCTTTTCTTTTATTTTTGCACTTTTCGTAGTCTCCTCTGGTCATAGTCTGTAGGTATGTCTTCCAACTTATTTTTCCTTTGTCTTAATTTTTCTTTTATTTTCTCCGTCACCAAGCTGTTTTTTATATCTCTATTAACTGCTTTTGTTACCCCGCAGCTTTCTTCTATAGCTTCTAGTATACTTTGTTTTAGATAACTCCATTCTTCCTCTACTTCTCTTTCTCTTTGTTTAGCTTTATTTGTAATATTTTCTAATACTCTTTTCTCGTGTCTTCTTCTTTCACTCTATAACTCCTGATGTTTTCGTTTATCTTTCCTTCTTTTTTTAGTGCTTCTCTTTTTATTTTCATATCCATTCTTCATCATCATCATCAGCCTGCAACCGTCCATCGTTGGACGTAGGCCTCTCTCATTTGTTTCCATGCATTTCTGTCTTGAGCCTTCTGGATCCCATCTCTTCCTGCAAAGTCTCGGATATCGTCGCTCCATCTTTTGGTGGTCTTCCTACACCTCTTTTCGTTAAACGGGGCCTCCATCTCAAGAGTTTTGAGGTCCAGCGGTTTGGTTCATGCCGTGCTATATGTCCCGCCCATTGCCACTTTGCTTGAGCTACTCTCTGCATTATATCGGGTATTTTCGTTCTACGCCTTATTTCCTCGTTTTCAGTCTATCTCTTAGACTCACTCCCAACATTCTGCGCTCCATCGCTCTTTGGCAAACTCTTAGCTGCTCGGCGCTCTTCTGGGTTACCGTCACCGTCTCTAAACCATAGGTTGCCACGGGCAGTATACATGTTTCATACACCTTTCTTTTCAGGCTATTGGGAATATCGGAATTTTTGAGAATATGCTGTAGCCTCCCAAAGGCTGACCAGGTGGCTCTTATTCTTCTTCTAATTTCAGATGTTTGGTTTTCCTTTCCAATCCTAATTGAATGACCCAGATAAATATATTCGTCCACTCTTTCAACCGGTTGATTATCAATAAAACAACTGCATCGCTGTTTGTCATTATTTTGGTTTTATTTATATTTATCTCCAGCCCTACGGTCTTGGATGCCTCATTTAATTGTATTAGCATAGCTTCAAGTTCATCAATATTGCTAGAAATCAGTACGATGTCGTCCGCAAATCTCAGGTGGTTTAGCAGACATCCGTCAATGTTAATACCCATCCTTCCCAATTCATTTGCTTGAACACATCCTCCATCGCCGACGTGAACAATTTTGGAGACATTGTGTCTCCTTGGCGGACTCCTTTCAACCTTTATTTTGTTAGTTTGAAGGTCTTCATCTACCTTTACGTGAAATGTAGCCTCTTCGTAGATGTGTTTAATTAGCTGCAGTATCTGGGTCAACTCTTGCGTTATTTAGTGCTTGGAGGACGGCGTGTATTTCAACTGAGTCAAACGCCTTTCGATAGTCCACGAACGCCAAGTGAATGGGGTGTTGTATTCCGTTGTCTTTTCAATTAATGTTCTGATGGTTTGAATGTGATCCATGGTACTGAACCCTTTTCTAAAGCCCGCCTGCTCTACTGGCTGGTAGAAGTCTAATTTTGAGTGAGGCGATTTGTGATGATTTTAGTCAATACTTTATATATGCACGAGAGTAAGCTTATGGGGCGATAGTTTTCAATATTTGATGTGTCCCTTTTGAAGAGAAGAATTACCTCAGCATTATTCCACGCCTTTGGTATCTTTCCCTCAATCAAACATTTGTTTAGTAGTACCGTGACAATATTTTCTACTATTTCACCTCCCATTTTCAGCATTTCGGCTGTTATCCGGTCTTCTCCTGGCGTTTGTTTAACCTCAAGTCTAGTTATCTCGGGTATTTCCTCGGAACCCACGTTAGAAATAGTTTTATTAACCGAGCTCTGTATAGATATGTTAGATGAATATAGCTTTGTGTAGAAGTTTTCTATTGTATGTACTATATCTCTTCTGTTTGCTACTACAGTACCTTCTTGATTCTTTATTTTTATTATTTTCTGTTCCATTCTTACTAAGTAATAATCGCTACCAATTTCCGGTCCTTTTTCCACGATTACATTTTTTGTTCGGCTCATGTTTTCTTTCCTACTAGAAAGTAATCTATGATTGACTGTTCTTGTCTTAAACAAACTTCTTGTGTGTATTTGTGTAGCTCTTTATATCAAAATTTTGAATTTGTTATTACTAAATCATTTTCTACATATAAATCGATTATTCTGGTTTCATTGTTTTTTTTGTAGTTTCTCCATAAATTTCTAGATGTCTTTCTATGCTTTTGTTATCTTTTTCTACCATTTCGTCTCTCATTATGATAATAGTTGGTTTACTTACGTATATTCATTTTTGTAAATTATTCCAGAATATATTTCTTTTTCTTCCTTTGTCGCGTTTTCATTTAGTCCATATATTACTATTATTGTCCATGGTTATTGCTTTTATTTTTATGTCTACTGTTTACTACGAATTTTTCCTTTACTACATTTTCTATTTTTTTCGATCTTATTATCAGACCCACTCATTTACTTCCTTTTTTTGATTGTTTGGTTTCCTACCAGAAGAACCGGTATCCTTTTTGCTATTCTCATTAAACCCTGGCTCTTTTTTTTTGTTTCCATTATATCTAAATGTTCTAATTGTTACTTTTTCATTTCCTCTATTAACTCCGTTTCTTCTATTAACTCTGTTTTTCTTTCTGTTATACCTTTCACGTTCCATGTGCCCATCTTAGTATGCTTTTCTTAATTTTATTTTGCTTGCTTGTGTATTTGCCTTTTTTGTCCTTTTTCTTTCCTGTACTCGCCTCTCCGTATTTTACCTGAACTTTTTCTTTTTTCACTTATCATCGCCTATGATATTTGTTAGTTTTGTCTTCTTGATGGTTTGGTTTTTTGTCGTGATCGTTTGTTTTTGCTTTCTTCTTCGTATTCCAGGTGTATTTATTTTTCCCTATGACTATCTTTCTGTACCTCGTTTTCACTCTATTTGTATTATTCCGTTCTTTTTTCGAGATTTTCTTGTTTTCATTCTGTATCTTCCTCTTCCTCCAAGTCATGTCGTTATCAAAATAAATTTTTGTTCCTTTTAACTTGTTTTTGCCACATATTATATTCTATTTCTAATATGCATGTTGATATCCTGGACTTGTTTTGAAGTGGTATTACTGTGTTCGAAATTGCTTTGCTGCTTGTACTTTATTTCGTTTTTCAAATTTTACTTTTTTTTATCACTATTTTACGTCTTTTTCTGTCGTTTCCTACCATTTCTAACTTGTCTTCCAGTTTTTATATTTTACATGTTAGTTGTTTTATTAAATGGTTATTGGAAAATATAATTACAACTGATTCATTTAGCTACTTTTAGCTTCTACACAAGGTTTAAGACGTCTGAACCATTCGTCGAAGGCAACAAGCACCACACCCATTGTAAAAGTATTGACTGCAACTTTCAGGGTTTGGTTCAAAGAATCATCAGAAAGCCGATTCTTTGTTGGAAAATAAGACACATGGTTGTTCAGACAACTTTGAGTTGCGTGTACTTTGTGTATGGGTGCAAAGTTTTGCTGGAAGATCCAAAGCATTCCTTGAAAATGCATGTGATTCAGAGGACTTTCTAAAATATTATGTTGTTTTCACAAAATGTAGTTATATTACTTGCTTGGAAGTGGAAAGACATATATTTACACCTCCTGTAGTGTTTGATTGAATTTTTAAGTATGATGATCTTGGTAGTATTTTAAACATCTTGTTTTAATATATCTAGATTTCAAAACTAGCATTTCTTTTCAATATTGGCGTTTTATTCTACTAATTTAAGTTTGGTGTCCATTACTTTATTTTAGATATTAGAGAAGTTAATAGATTTAGCATTCCGTCTACTTTTTATATTAGGTTAGCCAACATGTTTTTAAGAGTGGTAGTTGGAGAGTGTATATTTTTTGGAACTGAGAAAGAGATTGATGTCTGTTTAAAGTTTGCCTGAGTTGATTATTAAGAGCGAGTTAACATAACCAATTATGGTTTCACGGATGTTTTAGACGTTGTATCCGGTATTGTGACATTTAACTGCTTTTTCCAAAACTGTAGAATTTTTTTCTGTTGAAGCTCTTTGTATATTTTGTATCCTTTACAGTTGGTTAGATGGTTACCTTCACATTTTATGCATCTTGCAGAACCTTTTAATGACCCACTTTTAACACTGAGTAACTTATAGTTTTGGATGGTGTCGTTCAAATTTAACTACTGAAGTCATGAAGCATCCACGTTGTGCATTTTCTTGTGATCAAGGTTTGATTTTAACTCTGTATAGAAATACAGAAAAAATTTCTTGGTGAACTCTTGTATGATATTGTTCGTATTGATCACTTAATTCCTCAGTACTTATCTTTAGCTTGGTGGTATTCGTTAATTATTGCATATATCGTAGAACGACTTTAAAGATAGTCCTACGCACGTCGGAAATTGTGCATTTTTTCAGATGGGGTTTACATTATTTTGGTGCGTTGTTTAATTAACTTAATTTAAAAACACTTTTAATGTATAGTAATTTTCAGTTATTTTTGTTAACAGACCGACAATGAGCTATATATTTTTAAGCTTAGATATTAACATAGTAGGTGGTTTGAGTGTGTTGTCATTTTCACTAATTTATTTATTTTCTAGTTGTTATTTGGTTGCGTTTAGTAGATCATCAGATGACATTTGTTGTAGTAATAGTCAAAAATAACTAGTGGTCCTTCAGTTTGGTTTCTTTTACAATTCATTTTGTAAATTTGGAGTTCTTGATTTAATGTAAAATTTGTTGAAAGTTTGCGCCTGTGCGTATAAGGTACTTTTTCATTTTGTTCACATTTTGATAATGAAAACATTTGTAATTTGTGTTGAATAACTGCAATGATGTTTGACCAACATATTCGAAAATTAGTTGACAATTGTCATATGCCGATTTTGAGAAAAGTTGCCAACAGAAAGACATTAAATATTAGTAAAATTTTTTCATCTTAAGGTACTTAAAGTACAGAATGTTCTTTAATCTCAGTGAAAAATAAAATGCAATTGATAAAACGTACCCCTCAAGTTATACAGTCAAATTCTAAATGTCTTCACCAGACTTTTTTTTAGATGCTATAAAATTATTTGATATAGCAGGTGACTTGCGTCTATGGGTTTTAAAAAAAGCTTCATATCAATTGGTAAACATTTTATTTTCTCAGATATACAATTGAGAATTTTGTACTTTTTTGGTTCGATATTTTTTTAACGTCACTGTAGTAAACTTATGTTAAGGTAGTACAAAGAAAATGGAATTACTATGTTCTAAATTTAGTAAATCCATCAAATTGTCTAAAGTATCTAAAAACTGGTCCCTAGTGGAACATTGAGTAAGTATCAAAACACCTTAAGAATTTTAGGGAAAACAAGTTTTAGTAGTAAATTTGATCAGATAACAGACTTGACAAATGGTATTAATAAAAAAAAGTACGCCAAGTTTTCCATTTTAATAAAAACAAATTAGAAATATCCTTTTATGAAAAATATTTTGTTTGTTTGTTGAGAGACGTTTGATCTATGTCTCCAGTAGCACTGAAACCTCATAGACTTATTGTGTTTCTCTCATTTCCTTTACAGCACTTTTTCCAGTATCTTTGTCCCTTGTACGAGGTTGTGTAAATCCCTTACTGAATAGCTGCTGTAGTTTTCTAGATCCATTATTGATCTTTCATAAATAGCTTGCTCCCTGTAAACTAAAACATAGCACTCGCACAAGATGTGGGTGGCTTTCTGGTTTCCTGCCACATTATCTACAACTCAGAACTTTATTGCACAGCCCTATTTTGTTGAGGTGTCCTTTGAGAAAACAATATTTTGTAGCTTGTAGCTTTGTAGTAACAGTTCTTCAGTTTGTTCACGAGGTTTTTCCATGTTTTTATTTTCAATATTTTTTTGTTGTTTTCCGATCTATTCTCTCACTTGGATTCGTATTGTAGCTTTAGGTACTCTGAGAGTCGGTTTGAAACCTATATATGGAGTTGATGATCCTTACTGTACTAGCTTATCAGCTTTCTCGTTGCCTACCATTCTATAGTTGTAGATACTACAACAGAGTTAACTTGTTGTGGTCTACCAGAGCATTGAGTTCTACGTAGCATTCCCATACCAGCAAAGAGGCTCACTGTCCGTTAATATGTTGATTCACCTATTTTGATAGGATCTCAAATTATTTTGTTTGCCATACTGAATTATAGCAGATATCGCTGTTAGAAAAACTGATGCATATTTTGGTAGTAAAAATTATAACGGCAAGTTTTCCTTTTTAATGCATATGCTCCGTCCAGGCCCGGTTTTTGATTAGTTTGTATACAGATAATTTTTCGGACTTTGTTGCTGTTGTTTACTTAATCTAGAAATTTATATTGTATGCGAATTTTGGCGTCTGTTCTGATACCCTGTATATCTTTATCCATATTATAATTGCCAGTTGTCCCACTTTCATACATTTTTTGCGTATGGGTACATTGTGCAGTCTATTAAGAGACACTCTTGATTCTTCTGTGATTTTAAAATAAAGAAAGGAAAGACCTAGTAGGTGTCTCTATTGCCACTGTTCCTATGGCGCCCGTTAATCCAAGACAAGAAAGTTTTTGTATCTTAGTTAGTACGGTTATAGCGGCTCCTTGCGTCGTCTTTGTGCACCATACCAAAGTTGTAAAGTGTATATGTAATATATCGCTTTTGGTTTTAGATCCTATATTTGTCCATGAGCTCGTCTGGCTAATGCCTAGTATCATCTTCGCCTTCCTTTACATTTTGGAAAGTGTTGATTCTGGGTGAGTTTTCAGTCTAAGATAACTCCAAGATGTTTTACTCAACCTGATAACTTTATTTCTTCACCTAGGAGCCTAAAAGTTCCTAGTCTCTTTAGGTTCCTACCTTCTTGTAAATGAATGTAATAAACATTGTCAATTTGATATTGTTTTCAATTTATACTCGAATTCTATCGTAGAAATTTTTAATAAATTGATTTAAAACTTTTTTTCCAGTAAATACCTTATGTGTCAAAGGTGTGTCAGATTAAAGCATAATCTTTAACGTTAAAAAGATGTATTATTATTTAGAAGTATTTTTGTATATAACCTATGTTTAAACAGAACATATTCTGAAGAGGTTGCTTCTCGAGCAGGTAAAATCATACAAAACCAAATAGCCAATTAGACATAACTGTAGTTTCTTTATAGGCCCTTCAAATTTCGCAATGTATCAGTTTATGTTGGACATAAAACATAACGAAATTCGGTAATTTTTGCTGATGGCCCTCGCGACATAAACATGGCAATAAACTAGAAGTCAAGTGACTCAATAAAAATGATCGTAACGTGCAAAATGATAACAAGGCAGTCTCAATGCCGAGCCTTATTTTAATATACTATTTTATAACGGTCTCCCGATAGAATCCTCGCTTACTTTTTTCAGCTCGAAGAGGATCGCAGTGACCTACTTCCGCCTCGGAATCCCAAAGTCGCCGCCGGAACGTAGATTTATGCAAAAGCTCTTCCGTTTGTTCAATTCCGAAGACAAAGGGCCGCGTACGTGACCAAGGATTTAACGTTGCACCATGCATGAAGCTTTCGCTATATATGCAGAAAGCCGTTTTAATTTGCATTTTTATTTATTTAGTTGGCTCTTCTGGAAGTTAAAAATGTTGTTCGGTTGCTTCGCTTATTTTTATTGGGCCTAGCGCCCCAAGTTGCAGACGGTAACCTCGACACACCTTTCGTGCTTTAGCACTATTAATAATCCGAACTCGACATCTTAACAGAAGTTCTCTTTCGAAACGACAGAGCTTTTTATCTGCCAGTTATTTAAGCTTCCTTAACGACAACAAAAGCACAATGGAAGGTTTGAGTTGAACTAGTAAAAGTGCAAGACTCCCGACTCCAGGAAGTCCCTGCTCACATAATATGGCTGTACAAGACAAATAGAACCACGAAAATGTTTCTGTCATTTGGGACATCTAATTTAGCGAGTTGGGGCGTGCCGCGGGCCTGTGTGCCCTCGTTCATCACTCCGAAATGTATTAGATTCCGCTCGGTTTTATATCCAATTCCGTACATAAATCAAGGCCTTTTGGATTTTGCTAAATGTGTAACCAAGAGATAATTCTGCATTATTGCATTTCCCTCGCAGCCGCGCGTTCGAGTCAACCTGGAAACCGCCCGCTGTAAGTTGAGGCCGCGATTTCGTCCTCTGTCTTTTGCCCATTGAAAAGCATTAAAATGTATTAACGATCGAAGCCGGGATTGCAGACGAGTAATACAGGAAATGGTGGGAAGAAGAGAAGTTGGTTCAGCACCCCTAGCTTAACGACCAGGAAATTACAATAATGCTGCGAGTGCAAAGAGCGTAAGAACACAGCCCCAAGGAAATTAACTAACGGTGTTCTCTTAAAAGATGGTGGGGCATTATTCGGGGGACTGCAGTTAACTTACCCTATTTTGTTTTCCGCAATGAAAGCTATTAGAAAATAGTGGATATGTTAATTAGTGAAATTTAGAAGAATTATAACAATATTTACTTTAAGAAAATCACTGGTGTATTCGAAGTACTGCGTGGTTAAATGTTAAATAGAAATATTTTTACATTGCATACACAGATAGGCAATCTAAAAATCACAAATATTGAAATTTATTTACTAATTTATAATGTGAGTTTTTATGTTTAATACCTGGCTTTTCTAGTTCTAGCTTTTTATGTTTGTGGTAATGTAGAATTCGTCGATATAAAGTTAAACCCAAAACTAAATTATTTAAAAATATACTTGATGTAGTATAAGAAGTGTTGATTGAATTTCTCACGATTAATCCAAATTCAACAAGATCGCTCTAGAGCTAATCCTTGGAAGAAAGGGAACAAATAATTTCCGACTAGAAATGGCCGAACAATGGCCATTTACGGTTATACCGGAGGTGACCTGGTTTCATAAAAAGTGGTCACTGCCCTTTTTGAAGCCTCCCGAATCCAATGGTGAAAGAATTTTTGACCTAACTCTTACCGTTTGGCTTGTACAAGTGTTACATATAATGTAAATGCTATAGCTCCCCCCTCCCCTTATCTAAATTTTTAATCATAGATACGGGTTGGCTAATAAAATGAAACGAGAAAGATTAGGTGATGTGTATGTTTCTGTGATGCATATATATATACTGTGAGTTTTATTACAGCTCACTTGGCCGTCTCTCGTATTCTAAACGCCACTTCTTTTGATCTAACCAGTCTTCTTCTATGAGATCCTGTCTTCTTATCTTCTTGCACCTGTTTGAACCATGATTCTTACGCTCGGCCTTCTGTTTCTTTCTTCCGCTTCCTATTTTAATAATGCAAAGACCATCGTTCACTGTTCATCCTGCGAACGTGTCCATACCAAATTAATATCCTAGTTTCCATCTTCTCCGATGCTTTGGTAAACGTATCCATTGTTTTACGAATTTTGATGCTCTGATTTTGATATTCTGCATCCATGTATCAAAAGGTCAATTTCCACCACCTCCAGTCTTCGCTTATCTTGTTTAGCGATGGAGCACATCTCCGCCCCATATAAGGGTATATTTAGCACCACCGTATCCAGTATTCAAATAATGAATTCAACTTTTGGTTCGCTTGATTAAATTTGTTATTAATTCCTCTTTTTACGTTTCCTTCTTGAGATTAAAATTTTTGTGTTGTTATCACTTTCCTATTAATGTTCAAATCATTTCCTTGTTTTCCTGTCACTAGATATTTCATTTATCATTAGGCCATTTTGTTTGTATGTTTTCGCTAGTTTTTCATTATATAATCAATATTATAGTCATCTCCAGCTATCAGGACCTCATCATCTGCAAATAATACAGTGTCGATGGATTCTTGCCTATTTTTATACCCATTTGTTGGCATGTTCTTTTTCACCCGTTTAGAATATATTCTAAAAATATTTTGAATAGAGTTGAGGAGAAGCTACATCCCTGTCACAATCCTTCATTAGTTTTAAAAAGCAGTGATGTTTTTTTCAAGTTTCATTGTGCTTTATCAATCTCTTTACAGGACTTTTAATTTATTTATATAGTATTTATTGATGCCAGCTCTTTCTAGTATTTCAAACCATAATTGCAGGAGGACAGTATCGTATGCTTTTTCGAGGTCTAAGAATATTAAATGAGTTTTTAAATTATTTTCTTCCCTCTTTTTTGTTAATTGTCTTATTATAAATATATTATCTATACATGGTCTTCCTGATCTAAATCCGCTTTGATCCTCTCCAATGTTTTATTTTTCTCTCTAATCTCTTTGTTACTATACGTCCGTACAGCCTACCAGTTGACGCCAGGACATTTATTCCTCTGTAGTTTTTACACCTTTTCTTTGATCTTTCTTCGTGGACTGGCGTTAAAAAACCTAACTTCTAGCTATTCGAAAGGTCGTCCATATGAATTAGACCTTTATTAAAAATGTACATCGGTTTTTCGTATACGACTTCTGTTGCAACAATTCAATTAGTATGCCTCTTGGACCTGTAGCTTTACCGCTATTTAATTATTTTACTGTTTTCCTGATTTATTTTACTGTTATTTGTTTTACATTTTTGCATTGATATATTTGCTTTTTACGTTTACTTGAATTATACTCTATCCTCCTGTAGCACGTCTGAGTAATATAGCTGGCAATCCGCTATTGGTACCGAGATTCTTAAATTTACCTTCTTTCCTTAAGCTTTTTATCGTCTTTCCTGCTTCTCTTGTTTTTGTCTCTCCTATGTGTTGCCCCACTCTAGAGCATCTTTTATCCAAGGTTTGTTTTTTGCCTTTATAGCTCTTTACTTTACTTTTCTGTATCTTGCTCTCACTTTCAGCCAGAAATTATACATCTTTTTCTTTTTCTCGCTCCACTAGTTTTTTATCTTTTTGTTTTCGGTTCTACATAAATAAATTAAGAATAAATAAATTAAATTAGTTTAACATTTTATACGGATTTAGTTTAATATTGCATAAACCAGCGAGGGCGGGCTAGGAATTGCTTTTGAGAGTTAATATTTAACTACATGTTATAATATTAGTAACTACTTATTATTGTTTTGGTTTTTGGTTTTTATGGGCTTATTCTAAGTTAAAGTCGCATATAGGCAAAAGCGCAACTGCGACGGTGGTTTGCTACTACGCTATAATCACTCCAACTTGACATTTGAAACTTTTGCACCGAGTCAGTTAGTTTTCTCTAAAGTTATACAAAAAAGAGAAGTGTACAAGGGTATTTTACAATATATTTAATAATATTTAAACCATCTTATGTAGATTTCAGCATTATTGCTAGCACAAAAATTTTGGAAGAAAGGCAAAACGGATATTTTAATGGAAGAAGTATTAAGAGGGTTTGATTTGTTGTTTGAATTCTTTAAAAAAGCTAAAGATAAATCTATGCTATCACATCGCGGTTGTTTCTGCAGCAAAAACAAAAAAGTAATAATTATAAAAGTAGAAGCAAGCAAAGCCGATAATTTTAAGAAATAAGCCAAAATTATTGGAAGTGGTGCTAGCAATGCTGCTATTCTCAGTGCTATAAAAAAGCTAATTTATTTCATTATCATTTGTGATATAAATTAGTTTTACCTTGTTAATTATGGTCGTTACAAACGCTGCAGTTCTCGGAACTAAAATCCATACCAATTACTCGACAAGATGGTTTTGGAAAGACAATTAATGAAAATCTTGGGCTGTATTTTGAAGAGTAGATATTGTTTGTGATATTAATTCATGGATAAAAATTAATTTTGTTTGTAATTCTTAAAGAACTTTTTTTATAACCTATGGTATATGATGAGCGTTTCTTACGATTTGCTCGAAAATTTATTTGTTATGGTGAGGTTCTAACAAGCTTCGAACTGCAAGATTGAGGCTCTCGTATCTGTATGGTCGTCACGTACCATCTCTGATACGGGGCGATAGTGACATTGTGAGTAGGCCACCCGCCAGGCAGCAGAGAGTTCCAGGAATTTGCTTGAAGTTGGTGTGGTATTTATAATGAAGCGAATTGTTATAAAACATTGTAGCTGATTGTTTATGACTTCGAAAAAATGTAATCGGTAGATTAGATTGGTTGTCATAATCACCTGATGCCAATTCAATTAAAAGTGTTCGGTTCCACATCAAACACAGACTAAGGGGTAAGCGCATATCAACTATCAGAAAATTATACCAATACATTCGAGATACACAGAGATGAGATAAACAAAAATACTAATTTGTTACTAAATATGAAAACAATAAAAAAGTAATTGAAGTGAAGAAATGTGAACTAAATGAAGATTCTATAATAAATGAATAAGAAATTGAAAGAAAGGTCGGGGCTAAATAAAACATAAAAAGCAGACTGATGATTGGAAACAAAAAGTGCAAAATTTGGAAATGAATGTTGATGGAACATATAATAGATAAAAAAACTAAAAAATAAAATATATGCTGATAAATGATTATTGGAATTAGAATTTATGTAATAGAAAATAAGTTAGAAAATAATAATAAAACTAAGGTAAATACAACTTCTTATAGAAAATTACTAAATATACTAGGTCAAATCAATTACAAGTCAGAATGTTTTAGCTCTATGAGGTAAATGAAGAGGGGTTGCAGGTAGAGATGCTTGGGAGGAATTCTATCTATAGGTTTCTTTATTCAATATTATAATGTCAGAGAAACCAATATTTTTGTTCAAAACTGCAAGATGAGTTCTCGTATTATCGCCGAAGATCAAAATACGTCAATTTTTAAGTATGCAAACGATATGCTATCAGACTGTAAGGAAGGCAGGTAATAAACCTGTACAAAAATTATTTTTGGTGAGCTATACCACCTTGAAATCCAAACCAATTAGTTTGAGGCGGAAAAAGAAGAGAGAATCTGCTTCCATTAAAGTCAAAACTCGGCTTTTACCTAGAAAGTTTAGTGCAATTGTATGTTTTAATGTTAAAAAACTTTTGCATATAATGTTTCTCAAGGAATATTTTACTGTGAACGTTTATTTACTACTTTCAATTTTCGGCTGACACAAAACTTGAATATATATTTGAAAAAGATGTCCACACAATTGTCCAGATTTGGAAAGTTGAAAATTTGTTCTGGACTGCATTGGAACATCCTCTCTACGGTCCGAACTTATCGCTCTACGATTACTGTTTGTATGGTTAAGAGAAGCATTTGGAAGACAAAAAGTTGATGATGATTTTGCTGTCGGAGCGTTCGTACGTGATTGGCATGTATCACAACCTCCTTCCTTTTTTAGATATCGGGATTAAGAAATTACTTAATTGTAATATTTTTTACTAGAATACTGATATTCTCAGATTTACGAGGAACAAGCAAAGTATAAAACAAAAAATCAGTTAAGTATAGATTACATTAGAATAGGAAAGTAGTAAAACAAGGCCCAGAAATATACAGCCAGCACTAATAAAACTAAGAAGCACAAAAAGATAAACATTGTTGTGGGAGGCAATAAGGAAAACTATAAAGCCTCTACATTTTCTAGTTTAGAGAGCGTGTCACTGTATTTAGCCAACGAACGAGCTTTTTCACAAAAAGGGTCAAGCGTTTTTCAGAACTAAAGTATCATCGTTCTCGACCTAACGATACTTACATAGTTTCCAGTTTGTTGCATTCTATTTGCGGCTGATCTTAATAATAATAACAACTAATTCTACCTCAACAATTTTACCTGCTATTGGGCGAAAAATCACCTATAGTTAAATTTTGTTTTTTTAATTTTTAAATCTTTATTCTGATTAAAAGAGATTAAACTAGCATTAAATAAAAATAAATAAAAAATATATACAAATTGTCGCTTTTAGTGTTATTAACGGTTTGATTTATAAGTAGTTTAAATTCAGTTAGATTAATTTTTATAACTCTGCCACATATTTGTATATATAATATCGGCATTGGATTGACTTTAAAGTTCTAGTCCTAGTCGGTGATGTTGCGACGTTTATTTAAAAGCACTTCTTTTGGGCAAAGTTTGTGCAAAATTAATTTCTCGGCTCAAATGTAATCAGCAGTAGATGTGTTGGAAGATTTTGTCCTTGTCCTTGTCCTTTATAGTCAGTACTTTGCTCTCGGCGATTACTATTTGTTTGAGCTTCCTAAAGAGTCTCTGGGATTGAAGAATAAAACGCAGATGAAACTCAGCAGAATGATGCCCTACAGTGGCTACAACAGTTCCCCGTTCCTTCTATGTTGAAGAAGCGGAGAACTATTTCAACGATGCGGTGCTGCAGCGCATAGAGGAATATTCTAAAAAACTGATACTTTGACGCTTATCGGATTGTCTCTTTCTCTTAGAGAAATAAGAGTCCCTGTTAACCTTCTGCCGTATATTTATTAACAAATTGTTTTTTTAGCATCAAGCAAAATATTAATAGTTTATGTAGTCTAATTAAAATATTTGTGTTAGTTTCCCTTGTTTTATGTTGTTACATAATACAATAACATAACTGAATATCAATAAAATGTTATTAAAAAGGGGTGTATAGCTTGTTCGCCTCCAAGTAGTGCACTCTGGGTAACGCTAAATGAACTAGCACTTTAGCTATCAAAAATTGACCTACATTATCATTTGATACTCAAAATAAAAGTTCAAAAGTTTGAACGCAGTATTCAGTTACTTCAACATAAAGGGCGCGAGTAAAAAAATATAATTTTAAGCACATTTTTACAGAATAATAACATTGAGTAAAGGTGGAAAATAAAGCCTAACGCAAGTGAAGAAAGAAAATAGTTATATTAAGTAACAATAGCAGTGTTGCCATTTACGTAGATTAACGATGTCGCACTAAAAGTTTAAAATGCAGAAAGCTAGTCCGGTTTCAAACCCATGAAAAATTACAGAAAAGTTAGTGTGCTTTCTGAAACCAGCCGAAACCTAAATTTAATATTTCGCCATCTTACGCTTGAAAGATTATAAAAAACAATAACTTAAAATTCTACAAGAGTTAATGCATTAAAATAAAATTAAGCGCAATTAATCGAACCTTTCAAGAAAGAAAATTCCCGAATGAACATGCGTTTTGATCTCACTCAGTAAAAAAAATTTTTCTGACTTTTGAACTTCGTTCTAAACAGTTCATGTGTACTGCGGAATGCAGATTAATTCTTAGACATATGTGCTCCACAAAGGAGATTACAGACATAAATAAGACAATAGAGGTTTTACTACTTACAGACTGCTGTCCTGTTGGTACAGATATAAACGACATGATATAGTTTTATAGAACTTAAATTTATAATTTGCCAAGAGTTGCTAAGGCGCATTTTTATTCTAAGCTATGATTAGTGTACTTTTATGAACATACGAACAATAAAATTTTTATTTCCTTCAGAATCAAGATTGAAAATTGCCGGATGGTGTCCTACTTTATCTGATATTCGTATAACAAATCCTGCCTTTACTTCTTTTAGTGATATTGTTAATAAATTGAAATTAAAAGACTGTAATAGAAAAATGAAGAAGGAATTAAATACTCAATTGATGTTTTTTTTATAAACATCACATAAGCTTTTGGAATAAAAGGATAGTAGAAAAATAATTGTAAATGGTAGTTAAATGGCTCGGACACAAAATTTCCTGATATGGAATCGATCGAAGAACCTTTTTCTGAATTGAGGGAAGCCATTTTCTAAAATAAAATGTCTAAAAGTGTAAGATCTGTTGGATTCTTGAGAAAATAATGAATTTGTACGTGTAATTAAAAAAAGAATGGATAAAGAGAAACGAGGCGATACAAACATAATTAAGAGTCAAGAACTTTTGAATGGATCATTAAGACGAGCTGCTAAAATTGACTAATTTACCTGAAAACATATTAGCTTATTATATAGATTCAAAATGACATCTGAAACATACACATTAACTAGACGTTGAGCGGTTTTTAGAGACATTGTGAATTTCAGTGCATAATTACAATATACAATGTATAAAAGGAAAATGGAGTATATAAAAAGACGGTAGCATGATTTAAAATTTGCCTATCAATTGGGAAGATTATGTAGAACAATAAATTTTTATATAAGTTTTTTATAATACTTCAATTAATTTAATAATAATTTCCATTTATATTTTATTGACCTCCGTATATTCACCCATGAAGATGTCTAAAATATCTTTTTTTTTTAATTTGATATATTTAAGTCGCTCCTTATTTTTTACTTTCATTTAATTTTCTATACGGAAAAACTCTAAAATGTTTTTTGTATTAAAGCATGTAAATTTATAAAATAAAATTAATAAAACTATTTATGGTAATTCTATTCGATTTTAGGCAATTGCCAATGTTTAAAGCTTTAAAAGTATAAAAGACAATTCAGTGGTGTGGAAAAAATTTTCAAATTGGTATAACTTGTTAAATACTTTAGTCAACCAGTCTTTTTAGTTTATTTTTACGTCTGATACATTTTTTGCGTTGTCATAGACTTAGTCTGCTTTACACGAACTCATTATAATAACCAGTTTTTTCCCAACAGCCAGTACATATTTTATATCTAATACCTTATTCCTTTTTTTTGTTTGTGTGCTCACGTGTTTGGCCGTATTGGCCACTTATATATATATATTGGCATATGCTCCATCTGTTTAATGATAAAGTCATCAATATAAATTGATTTTTCTTCGTTAAATTTAATTTTCTATTTATTGGACCAGTTTTGTAATTTATTAATTGAATTTTAAAGTTTCTTTACTGTTTCAGTATTATTTTTCCCACGGTTCGTGACAGCGTCTTCCGTAGAAGTAGTTATAGTATTAATTTCTGGTCCTGAAAGATCACATGTGCAAAGTAAATAGAACACCGGGTCCAAAACTCTAGCTTTAACTTTTTTAAGGTCAGAGTAAACATAGTCTTGATTGATTCTAAAATATCTGTTTAAAAGATAAGATTTTAAAATATCTGTATATTGTTTGTGCAAAGAAAACCCTTTTACTTTTAATGCTTTTCAATGAGAATTCTAATTGGAACGTAATTAGAGAATATAGTTAATAAATTACTGTTGCCTAAGAGTATAAAAACTTATAGAGTTACAAGAAAAAACAGAAATTACTTGATAAGATGCATACAAGTGGCATGACGGACAGCTTTACATTTTATACAACTAAAACAACAAAGTCCTATAAATATTCCTCTATAGATAAGATAAATCATAATCCATTAAACAAAACAAGATTTAATTACTTGTTCACCAAATAACGAAAAAGTTAAATGAGGTGAGTAACGAATAATTTAAATAGTATGTAAATATTAACAAATATGATTACATTTAATGGAGAGCAGCTAGACAATTTAAAATATCACCAATATTTTTACCTATTTACGTTTTTCTTTCAAAAAGATGGTAAAAGAAATACAAACTTTACAAAATAGAAAATCTTTGGATATGACTATATAACAACTAAAATTCTGAAAAAACTATCCAAATAGGACAAGGCAATGTTAACTATAATATTTAACTCTATTTCGCGACCATCATATTGGTTAACTCAAATTAGCTGAAATCGTAATGATTTTTTTATCCACATTACTTGGTATTCCAATCCTACTTCTTTCACTGAAGCGATGAAGTATCTACCTACATATACAGTTTGATGAGATACAAAGTGGTGTCTTCAATTGGGTCTCTATATCGTATAAACAGCAGATTTACTTTTAAAACCAAGACTGCAACTGCAACATTTTTCAACGATATCTCTGTTATTGTTTCTGATAAAAACCCGATAATAGCAAGCCTATACTTACAAAATCCACCTAAACATCGTTTACGACTGAAATCTAGTGTCTCTTTGTTTGTCTTAAACCGTATCGCGCAGCAAGGTTTTAACATTGCATCTACCAGAAAGGTAATTGTCTAAAGCGCCATCAAATATTAAAGTAGATAAGATATCCACCTTTAACAAAGTTACTTTTACCAGACAATATTTATCATAGAAAGCTTAAGTCTAGTTCATTAGGTGTGTAACGTATAAGTAAGCGCAATACAAAGTCTACACTATTGAATCGGCAATCTCACCTTAAGGCAGTATACCCCATTTTTCCGAATGAAGCTCGGACAACCGAGCACTGACGATATAACCGCATATATACAAATTATGTTAAGAAAGAAAATATTTTCAGACGCAAGGGTTAGCTTTAACCCCACTAGACATGAGGAAGGCGACAGGAAAAAAGTTAACACATTATGATGGAATCATCGAAAGTTAAATATTTCAGCCTTAAAATGAAGAACACCACTGAAGAAACGAAGAGTGAGGACATGGAACATAAGAAACGCAGGAGTCGGAATAGTAACGAGAAAAGAGATAGGCAAGAGAGTAAAGGTTATGATCTGTATATCGAAAAAATAATAATGGTAAAAAAGACACAAAAATAGTACTTACAGTTTTATGTACCTACTTTCGAATATGAAGACGAGAAAATGTATGAAGAGGAAATAAACATAATAAAACAGGAGACTAGAATGCAATAGTAGCAGAAAAGCCTGGTGGGAAAATAATAAAAATTGCGTACGCAAAAGATACGCATGAAAACTGCCGGGAAACAATAAAAGACATCAAATGGATTACATCTTAGTGAAACATTCAAAAATCAAATAAATAACTGCAGAAGTGATTGAGGAACCGTCGCAGAGAGCGTTTATAATTTGGTGATTATGATATGAAAATTAAAATTTAAATAATTATAAACGAAGTATAAGAGGGCCTAATAATTGGGAAAAATTTTAAAAAGTAATATATGAGAAAATCTAGAATAAAAGATCACCCAAAGCCCAGTTATAAAACAATTAATGCAACAGAACAGCGTAGGTTATTCATAGAAAAATTTAAAGGAAAGTATTATAACAGCAACAGAAAAAGCTCTCAATAAAGGAAAGAAAGCCATGATTAAAAAACAAAATAATAGAACGAATAAACGAAAGAAATAAAATCATCAAAACATAAGAAAAACCATGCCAGAGAATTAAGAAATATAATAAATCCAAACCTATAAAAGCAAAAAAGGTAAATAGAAGAAATATGGGGAGAAGTAGACGAACAATTTTAGATGAATAAGGAAAATTCTTACTGGAAAAGACGAAGTCCTAGAAAAAGAGGAAAAAGAGAAAGATGAGAGGGGATTTACAAAAATGTAAGTAGAACATAAAAAAGCGGTATAAGATCTGAAAACAAATAAAGCTATAGATTAGATACTCTCTAAAATTAAAACGCTTAGAGGAAAAAATAATCACAAGGTACAATACCAATAGATATAGAGGCAAACCAAATATTTACCGACTTTCGCTGTCTATGATTTCATCAAAAAAGAGAAACTCTACGAATTAATGAACGCATTTGGGATATTAGGAAAATTAATTAGACTAACCAAGACAAAGATGACAGAGAATACAAAATCAGGTGACAGATCCATTCAAAATAACACAGGGTCTAAAACAATGGAACAGACTGAGCAATAAATCTTCCCAATTAGCAGAAAACACAGATGATATCAACATCAATGACAACTGTAAAAGATCCCGTAATGTACACCCAAAGAATAAGATTCGAATCTATAAGAGCATCATCAGACCTATAATAGTATACGGATGCGAAACATGGGTCTTAACACAGAACATAGCAAACCACATCAACACCTTTAAAAGAAAAATTCTGAGACGCATATTTGAACCGAAGTAAGAAGATGGAACGTGGAGGTCAAGATACAACCACGAGCTATATGAAAAATATAAAGAGATCTCCAAATTTGAATACGCCAGAATCCAAAGACTACGTTGGGATGGTTATGTAGTTAGAATAGAAGAGCAGAGAATGCCAAAAAGCGTCCTCGAATCGAGAGTGGAGGGGCGCAGACCGGTAGAAGACCCCGAAAAAGGTAGCAGGAAGAAGTCTTAGAAAATGCAAGAACATCCTAATCGTCCACAACTGGAAGAAACTGAGAGAAATTAGAGAGAAAGATAGGTATAATAATAAATAGTATGCAAGTTTATTAATAATATAATTACATCGATCTCAGAAAATAAAAAGTAAACAAATGTGAAAAATATCGGATAATAAACCGAATATCAACCACGCATCTAAAATATCAACGTAAATCATGTACAGAAAAATGAAAGGAGAATAGAAAATATCTCGGAGAAGATTCATTCGAATTGAGAGAAGCTTGGATATAAGAGAAGCGATATTAGCTCTAAAACAATCAAAGGAAAAACTTCAAACATTGCATCTTGTCGACAAAGTAAAGCTTTGGAAGCTTTTTGAAGCCACTGGTGGGGTAGTATTGAATGCAAAAGTTATAAAGAAATTGTACACGAAATAGAAAACGCACACAATGTAGCTAAAAAAAGAAGGTAAGACAAGGGTGTGCGTTATTGTCATCGCTTTTTAACCTGTACATAGGAAAAGAGTTGAATAAATTAAAATAGAAGAGAAAGAGTAAGCATAGGGGTCGAAATACAAGGAGAAAGTGCACATGTCCTTGAATTAGCACTTAATGAAACGGATAATGTACTAATAATAGAGTATGGGACTCGAGGTAAATTAGACTAAAACAAAGATGATAATATGTGGTAGAAAAAAACAAGAGCTTTGATAAATTTGACTAAACTAATATATAATAGAAGAAATAGAAGAGTTTTGCTAGTTTATTAAGAAGAAAGGATTACTAATATCAAATAAAATATTACTAAATAGAAAAAAAACAGCTGATAAAAACATTTGTGTGAGACATAGACGATTGCCATTAGTAAAAGGAAAGAAATGAAGCTTTTGAGATCTGCTGTTATAGAAACATGTTGGGAGTAAGCTGGACAAACATAACTACTAACGCAAAAAAGAGACAAAATAACGGAAGAATTATGTATAGAGTAAAAAATTTTACGAAGAGAGCGAATTTTGAAGATTATTGTAGAAGGAGTAGTAGGTGGACGAAATGCGCGATGAAACTAAAGCTATAAATAATATTTCAAACAAGACATGCAGTGTAGTGGTTACACTGAACTGAAAAGGCCGACTGAAAATAAAAATGGAAACAGATAGAAGATTGTTAATTAAAAGAGAAGTACACCATGAATTGGCATTAATTGAATTTAATATTAGTTAAAGTTTTTGTAATTTGTAGCTTTAAATTTGATTATAGTAGTGTAAGGTCACTATAAATATTTTTTGCGCACTATGAGAATTAGTGTTTTAAGTAAACCAATTTCAAAGCTGTTAAAATTGAACGAGCTTTTTTTAAATTAATGTCGACCCTGAAATTGCGGACTTGTTTTTTTAATTCCTCGCGTTTCGTTTCGTATTTGTAGCAATATAACAATTATGACTATTTTTGTTAAATTGTTTAAATATGTAAAATTGTTTTAATCATGAGCACTCTATTTATGGATTTATCTATGCGTAAATGTGTCCAGAATCTATGCAGATGGTGAAAATAACAAGTCTGTGTTCAGGCACACGCGAGAGATTGTTGATTATGTCGACCTACATCGTCTGATCGTGTTCCATGTTAATGCTCGACTTCTAATCGTCCTCGGGCTAGATGTCGTCGTCTTGCGGAAAAACGTAATCACACCCTTGGTGGTGAAACCCGGAGCGACAATATTTCGACCCGTTGACTCGTGAAACTAGACGAACTGCAGTCTACGGCTGACTGCCTTCTAATCGAGCAAGATTTAATTTGTCGGTCTCCCCCTAGAATCTGCGCTTTTCGAGTGGCTTCCCGCCTCATCAATATACTGTTTTCGCACCCACATAAAAGACGCGTGATTTGGTTACAGAGGACTGGAATGTCACGTTGATTAAAGATTATTGAAGCAGAGATTAGCATTTAATAAGTAAACTTGATACCCAGAGGGTTGAGTTGCTATGCGGTAGAATTCGACTTCCCCCGAATTCGCCCATTCGTTCAGGACCTCTCGTCGGATTTTGTGTGTGGGCGACGCCGCCGAATGTTATCTCTAATTAATTCTGCACGTACACCTAATGGTAATAACAAGGTAAATGTTGGTTTTCGGTCTGAATTGTAAATGAATTAAGTTGTTTGGAAGTTTAATGTAAACATGCAAGTTAAATAGCAGCCGAGCAGCGCTCGGACCCCTAGTTTTTTCGTTCTTAACGCGAACACGCGGAAAAGTTACTCGGGAAAACTTTTTAAATGACCTCATTAGCCCAGAATTATAAATTTGAAGTTACAAAGGCTACCGAGGGCTGATGCGAAAGTAGAACAGGAATCCGCTAGTTTCCAGAGCTTTTAACGCGTATGCATTGTTCTCCTGTGAATTATGAAAAGCTTTTGCTTTTAGTTCTGCAGCTCTATTTTTCACTGTCAAATTATCCCACGACATTAAGTACTTGCAAATGTGTTGCAGCAGCAAACAAGAGCATTATAATGATAGAAATGCCAGGCCCGGCGCTCGCATAAAAGAAATGGATTTACTTGTATAAGCTTTTTGTGTTTCTAAATAACAAAAACTAGCGCGTTACTGCAGGAATTAAATATAACTTGTAATCGCGGATATTATAACAAAAGACAACATCAAATTGGTACTGTTGCCGGTCTCAAGCACGGGAAAAGGAGGAGGGTTGTGGCGTCAGGAGTTAACACCCTGGCCCACGTAAAATGCAAATGAGAAAATGCTAAATGTCGAAAGATAGTATAAAAGGTCAGAAGAAAAGGAATTATCCCCGATTAGAAATCCACACCTTTAGAGAAGGGAGTCCCATTAAAATGGGGGGTCGAAACGAATAGTAAACCCATGCTTAAATTTCAGCCAAAGACAAAGAGCTAAAGAGAGGTTTGGAACCTGTAACGTCCACGGGTGGAGAACCAAAGATACCCAAGTAACTCAACGGTTTAAGAAGATGAACATATATATCTTAATAACAAGCGAGACAAACAAAAAAGGAAATGGAACAGAACAGACAGATGAACCGATCCACTTTTGTAACGAGGTAAAGAAGGAAGAAAACAAAAATGGGAGTAGGAATATTGATAAGCAAAAAACGGAGCAGGAAAATAACGTTGTGGGAACCCTTTCATGAGAGATTGATAAAAGTAAATCTGACAATCTTCGGAACAAACAACAATAATATAAGGGAAAAAGATAAACTTATGGAAATATTAAAAGCGGAAATAAGAAAAGTGAAAAACAATCAAGAAATCATAATTGCGGGAGATTTAAATGGAAGAACAGGAAGAAAAGACAATGACAATACGAAAGGAAAATTTGGAGAGAAGATCACCAATGATAATGGGGCAAGACTAATTGAAATATGTGAACTAAATGACCTCAATATAACAAACGCAGTTCTATAAACACAACAAAATACATAAATTTACACATATTTAAACATAATTTATATATGTCAGTTAAAAAAAAAATTTTGATACATACATGGGGGTTTTTGGATAGGAGAAATATAGAAACGTGGTCGTACCAACTTGGCTAATGATAAGCATTCTAGATCGACAACTGGGACCTCCACCGATAACAGAAAAAGTTGACCAAATAGTACTGGATGACCGAGAGAGATAGCAGAGGCTGTGGTCATATTAAATAAACGCATTTGTCATATATTGACCGAAGAATTGTTTATAAGAAAGCTGTCCGCGCGCTGGGTCCCGCGTTTGCTCACTTTGAATCAAAAATTAATTCGAATCCATAGTGGATTGTGAGGGATGAACCTTTCATCGGTCTGGAAGGTGATAGCGAACGTTTTTTTGGGATAGTTAAAAAATTCTGATCATCGACTACTTAGAAAAAGGAAAAACAATAATGGGGTCGTATTTCGCATCGTTACTGAACCAGTTGAAGGCAGTAATTGCTGAAAAACGGTCCCATTTGGAACGAAAGGAAGTGCTCTTCCATCAAGACAACGCATCGGCTCACACTTATAGCAGTTTGAGTTGATTGAACAGCCAGCATATTTACTAGATCTGGCCACCAGCGACTATTTCTTGTTTTCTAAGCCCAAAGTTTGCCTTGGAGGACAGAGATTTTTATCAAAGCAGGAGATCATCGCAACTGTAGACGCCTATTTTGCAGAGCAAGACACCAACTATTATTTGGACAAGTTAAAGAGGTTGGAGTATCGTTCGAAAAAGTGTTTTGACTTAAATGGAGACTAGGTTGAAAAATAAAATTGATTTGATAGAAAAATATTTGTTTCTGTTAGGCGTACAACTTTTCAGGCTGCCCACGTATATTCACATCGGTTTAAAAGTGATCTTGTACATAAACAACTTGTTATTACGAGAATGTTGAGAGTTTCTACCCAGAAGCCAGTAGTATTTAGCGTATTTTAGGTTTAGTTGCATTACTTTCTTCCATATGTGTGTTCTTATCGAAATGCATTTCTAACTATTTAGCGGAATCAGACTAACCACGTCGTTTAATGAATGTGACCTGTACAGACTTCGTTTCATTAATTTTTATGCGCCATTTGTTGAAGCAATCGTGAAAGGTATTAAGCCTGTTTTGTAGTTTTTCATATGCTCTTACTGAATCATCGCTTGTAACTAATAGAGGGAGTTGTAGTTTCCTTACAGGTCAGCTGTGTAAAGAAGGTAAAAGATCATCCCAAAAGCCCTACCTTGTGGCACTTTGAGTTTATGGATAGAAGATTGATGAGACTTTATACAAATTGCACCACACTATTATTTTTGCTTCAAAGTAAACAAACGTGTATAATATCCACCACATGCTGAACTTACTCTAGGGTTAAGTGTTGCTCTCTAAATCCGAACTGGTTTGTCTTCTGTAGTAAACATTATCTTTGTGTTTATCAGTCTTTCAAATAACTTAGATATGACAGGTACTAAGTTTATTGGCCTACATTATTCTGTTTGGTTTGGCAGCTTATCAAATTTTTATATTAAAATAATTTTTATAACTTTCGCCGGTGTAGCAAAGTGCCCAATTCTCAATATGGCGTTGAATATTAGTAAGTTCTTCATTCGGTAATTCTTTTAAAATAAGCACTGTGGAATTTCTTGACTGACAGTTTGACGATCGCTGTTTTTACTTATTTTACTCTGAAGTTTTTAATTGGTGTCGGGAGTTGCAACGGAGCCTTTAGGTAACGTTCTATATCCTCTTCGTCTTCAGATACGAGTTCAAAGGCTTTTTTGAGACGGGCTGCAAAGACTTTAGTTTTATCAGCATTGCTTTTTGCCCATGATTCGTTTTGCAAAATGGTGGTGCTGGATTTTGAAGCTGTTTTAGACTTTTTATGACTTTTCATAAAGAGTAGTCACTTTGTTCTGTTGAGATTAAATCTTGTAGGTACTCTTGAAAGGATGCGTTCCTGTAGTCTTGTAGGAGCTTTGTAAGTTCTCTAGAAGAGTTATCTTTAGGGTATCGTTTGTTTTGCCATTTTTTTCTTTATTAACTTGTTTCTGATTTTCACAGTATGTTCTCGTTTTATTTATTGAACGTGAATTCTAGTCATAAGTTAGTACTGGAGAATGGTCAACTTTTACGTATGCTTTGCTAATTCCCTTAGTGATAAAGAAGTCTAAACAATCTAGGATTTTTGCCATATCATTTGGCCAGTAGGTTGGCTTTCCGGGGAATACGTAATCTAAGTGAATAGTCTAGATCCCCAGAGAAGACTTTTGGTTTGTAATCTCCGCCGGATATAAATCTTGTACCTGGCATATGGAAGTACTCTCCAAACGCTTCTTTGTTTGCTCTGTAGCGTCGGGGACAGTATACGCTGATATTACTATTGGTTTCGCTTCTTGCGTGTACGAACTTTCTAAAACTCATTTATTAATTAATAACCCCCCTGCTTCGTTTTCTTGAGATTGCTGTAGGCGTTTTTCTACTTTTTTATCTACTTTCATATTTTGTAATGCAGTCGATGTTGAGGATTGGGAATTGTAAGTGTCAGTTGATAAAGCATCGCCATGTGTCAATATTTTTTGTGATCAATATGTATTTGCGAGGTCAAACATTTGTATGTTAATGGCTGTATGAACGTTGGTACCTGAGTGTGACCGTGCACCTGTTCTGTTGTTGAGGCTAAATTCGGTCCATTCATGTATAACATGGGCTGCTGTTGTATTGATTACTGATGGAGTTATATGCACTGAATTAGCTTCGGTTAAAACATATGTTGTTCGTAGTCAGTAACTATAATTATAAACTGATTAAGAGTGCTGCCATTACTTGATCGCGTTCTTGATTTTATTTTACGTTTGGGCTAGTGATGCCGTTAATTATTTAAAAGTACACAATCACGCTGATCTTAAAATCTGGAGAGCACAGACTAGCTAGCGCGTGTTTACGCTTCAAAACTCAAGCGCAGAATTATTTAAATTAAATGCAACACACTGAAGTGAATACTACAGGATGTATCAGAAAAGTAGAAAAAAACTAATTCTGTACAATGTAATAACTATTTGTTTTAGTTTTAAAAGATAAAGATGTGCATATCTATATATATGTATCATATTTTGCAAGGGATGTTCGACAATCTGGGCTCGTTAAGTTATCGCAAAAAATAAACTATTCTAGCTCCTGTACAATGAATGAAAACAATGAGGATATGAGAAGAATCCCGTAATTGGTCAGTTTTTCTTCTTAGGTCCTAATGTTTTTTGTAATACCATATTTATTGTCTCATAACATGTTCTAACCATTTTACTTTCAGTTGCTTTATTACTATAACGATATTTTCTCTTATTTCTCTTTCTATTTATTAGTTCGTTCTTATTCTGTAGTCATTTTCTTTCTTCTGATATTTTTATTGGTCCAAATATTGTTTTTATAGCTCTTTTCCATTATTCGTAGGTTTTTCTCTTTTTTCTTTGTCATTATTATAGTTTTTGACACTAATACGTGTTGAATCTAATAAAATTTTGCAAGTTTTCTTAATTTTCTCTTTATTTCATAGTTATTATGAGTTTTTTTCTATTAATAAAGTTTGACTCTATATACAGCCAAATAAAGGTAACAAAAATATAAAAACAAATGCACCAGACGGTGAATGTTATAGACATTATCTAAAATGCCCCTATACAATAATATGTCATGACATTCATACGAAAATAAACAAGTTAGACTAATAAAAAGTAATCATCAAATAATTACGTCAAACCTGTAATTCAAGAAATATAGTAAACGAATTCAAAAAAAATCCTACGATATTAATTTTTTTGTCTGCTATATTTTTTAAATTACAGCTTCTAATGAAGCTAGTAGCAAATTAAAATGAAAACAAATATGTATGTATTGTAATTTAAGTATGAAAAAAATGCGAACAAAATATATGTAGAAATATAAGTCGAAGGTATAGCTAATCAAAAAATCTAAATTAATCCCCGAATGTAAGATATGCCAAGCATATTTTTTCAAGAAGTTGCCTTGTATCAAATACACTGGTAAACATCCTACTATACCAAAGGAGTAGAACAAAAATACTTATAGTGTAGTGGGGGTCACCCTATAAATTAGAGGAGATACACGATAGTTAAAGAAATGCAAAACAATTAAAAATCATTTAATAAAGACCCAAACAGGCCATCAAGAAAAGGTAACAAATAAACAGCATCATAACAGAAATACAACAGTAAATTAGAATCAAACATATAGTTGGTACAGCTATTACGCAATCAGGTAGTGAGAGGCCCCACAAGTCCATTAATCAGACTCTAAATGTAATCGAAAATTTTGCGAAATAGCGCATAATGAATTATTCTCTAACAAAAAGTGGCTAATCTTAGAACAATAGAGAATGAAAAGCAAATTGATTGTTATAACACTAGCAAGAACTATAAGTAGTCTTAAATATAGATAGGCCTTATAACTGAAATACATTTTCAAAGAATCAAATTAAAGTATATCACATCTTGAAAATAATCTTAAAGGTGGAACTAAGGATCGCGTCTAAACCTACAAGAAAGCAAAATATAAAGCTGAGGACGTATGAGCAACTCTAGTGGGTATTGAAACTAAAAATAATCAATATCTTGATTTTCCAAAAGAAAAAAACAAAAAAATAGATGGTGGTTTACCCTGACAACGACAAAAGGGAGAGTGCTTCTGGATGAAATTAAAGAAAAAAATTTGAAATAATATCCATAAGTACACCCACATACTGGCAACAAATCTAGACGATATTCCTGACCTTAGTGACTTTTTTATTATCAGAAATATGTCTACAAATTACTTGGATATATAAGGAAGATGGTACATGAACTCCAATTATATTAATTCTTAGTAAAAATATTATTCTGGTGAAAATATCTTAACTGATTAATAGATCAGATGACTGCCAAAGCTTTGGATATACCCTCTAAAAAAATCAATCATTCAGTACCACTTATTACATGAAAACAAAATGAAGACGTCACTAATAGATTCTTGGTGTTAAACAAGAAGAAGCTTATTTAGAATTAACACAAATAAAGGTAGGAGTACCACAAGGAGGTATGTTGGGCCCGGTATTGCACCTGTTGTATATATGTAATATTTCTTAGTTAGAAAATAATACTAGAGCTACTGCCACTTGTCAATAAAATTGGCAATTTTGATTTCTTAAAAACATAAAATATAAAATTGAATCAGTTTACGTTAATTTTATTTAATATCCTATTCAGACACAACGCAATACCTTGATATCACGTTGGACGCGAAGCCACGCTGGATAGTAATGAAGGAGAAGAACTGATATTAAATATAAGAAAATATTCTGGGTGATATTGGGAAGAAATCAACTAGGTCTATATGAGAAGTTTTTATTATAACACTTAAACTGATGTAGATTTATGGTATCCAGTTTTGAGATAGTCTACTTTGGCATATTAGAAACCTTTGTTGGAATTTGAGAATAAAAACTGTGGAAAACCATAATGAAATGCTCCATCGTCATGTGAACCTTAAAACAATTCAGCTACTAGATAACACGAGGGTTAATGAAAAGGCTGAAAATAATCAGAGCTTATGCAATATATGGGCAAATCTTGGTTTTAAATATAGTAATTATATTATAGCCCCTTAGTCGGTGTAACTAGTAATTTTGTAAATATCGATTACGCATTTAAATAAATAAATAAATAAAAAATAAAGTTGAATGCTTCCCAAATTAAGTTAACATTGAATGAGGCAAGCGGGATATTTGCCCCGTTGTTGAAAACTTTTCACTTCTAAAAACATTATTATAGTATATACCATATAGTCGAAAAAGTTTAAGGTATCATTATTAGTCTCGAAAAATGCTGAAGATTGCTAATATGATGATAATCTCAGCTATAAGAATGCATATTTATCCTATATTAAAAATTATAGATTAAACAAATTCGTACAAGAGTTTGGTAATGTTAAATTCCAATCTGAGAGACTTACGACGATTCATTATCATATTATAAGATGCCAGAGGCAAAACAGCAGTCAAAATAGAAAAGAACGAAATGTAAAGGCATTCCAAAAAGGCATACATTATTTTATCTGTGTTTGAAAGAACAACTGCTAATTAGAAAGCTAATTAGAACTAAATTTAGCAATCGAAGAATAATAAAGTAGTTCAAAGCTCGATTTTACCGTAATCACAGAAAACTTGTATGATAGCGGATTGTCTTGGTGGAAGGTCACAATTTTGCAAGACAATTTTCGGTTTTTGCGATGCAGTTTTTCTTCAAACACTAGTAAAATGATCCTTGTCTTTTTGGCATGCTTTTCCATCTCGTTCCATTCTATTTTGACTGCTGTTTTATCTCTGGCATTTAATAATATGGTAATGAATCGTCGTAAGTCTGATATATATAATCATTTAGATGTAAGGGAAGTTTTTTTCATTATGGATGCTTTATAATGTAATGTAAAGTAATAGAGACACAAAAATAACACCATGTGAAATTCTATAAAAGAACTCTTAAAAACGCGATGAAGACAATTAAAGTCGGCAAAACGAGCATTTTAAACATATACTTTTAAAATGATATAAACTCTAAGTATTGGGAAGAAAATTATAACTTTGTATGTCTGTCTGTCCGGCGTTACCATGACGTCAAGACAATGTTTTATATCATTTTGCAAACTCTTGTTTCCTAACTAATAGGTTTGGCAATATTACTTCGAGACATATGAAGTAGGTGCCATAAACTTATCTAACTCTATAAGATAAAGTGTTTCTATGTAGTGACCTTAATGATAAGTTACATAAACATTCGGATGAAGTAATTTCATTAAAATTAACCGAGGAAGAGTCAAACGGTGCAGAAGTCAATATTGTTATGTGGTAGACAAGAAGGGTGAAAGAGAAAATCTAACTATAACAAATCTACACGATTAGACTCAATGTGGTCGGTCTTTGAGAACCACGGATGAACAGCATCAAGCGCATGTAGACAAATTGACTGGTGCTAATTATTGCGCGAAGCAGAATCATATTGCTGGAACTGTCAATATTTCTCTTGGACAAATATAATTTTGATTTATTCTCCAACGGAATGAAGAAACTTGCTCAGTGTTGGCATATAAGAGATATATAGCTCATTTGTATATATTGTATATTAACAAAGTTGTCGCAAAAGAGACAAAACTTTTCAAAGCCCTTGTAAAGAGCAATAACACAAATAATATTTGGCTATAAAATTTTTGATTTACTAGATTGCAGAAAAGTTCGGTGCTATGCTCGTATTGGTTAATGGAAGCATTGACAGCCAGATACGTAGTCATGTTTTGGTAATAACTATAGACAGATGAAAATAACATTTTAAATAATATTATATTCGAATTGTGTATTACTTATTTATATCGAAATTTGAACTATACGAATATTGATTTAATCTATATTTCTGTCTTTTTAAACAGCTTGTTTTCTTTAAGAAGAGCACTGCAATTTAAGGTGGAATGCGATACCGCAGTGGCTGAACTGTCACTTGCAGACTTCACTAACGGAAAACCTGGTAACAAAATATCGTATAAACAACATTAGCGATTTTGTTTGCGTTATGCGGGCGAGACTAAGCTGAGAGAAGTGTAGATATGACAAATTTATGTGGATTAGAAAATAAATATTTACTGTTTATTTATTTTTAATTTTAAAATAAATAATTAAAATTTTGTAGATTTTAGCAATTATTAATCTAGTTGCAGAATAAAATTTTTAAATTTTTCTTGTAAATGTAATCCAAGAATTTATAATTTAGAATCTTGTGCGTATTATATGTTGATACTTTTATCCGCAACTTGATGATCTGGGTACTCAATTACTGTAATGCTTAGCAATAATTTTCCGCACTGTTGGAGTAGAACGGCGCCGAACTACTATTTTTAAGCTAATGCCTTCCGATATCGTTTCGAGTCGTTTCGGCGGCAGCCACGCCGTTCTGCGCTATTATTTTGGACCCATGCTCTGCGCTAATTGCAACATAAATTAATTGAAATGCCCAACGTATGAATGCGCGGCGTCCGACGCTTTGTGCCCGCAGCCTCGAATTGCGCTTACGTTCGGTTAGTCACGAGGTTTTTCTCGTGTTAACGGAATTCTCCCGAAAGAAACTTTCGATGTGAAATCGAGCGAGTTTACCTTTTATCTCCTGGGTGGTTTCTATTGGCTGCTGGTTGCCGTCCTCATCAGCGGGATTTTGCAGCAGCTTTAATGTGACGTTCAAAGGACGCAGGCTCGTTGGCCCGTGTAAAGTTACCAACACCGCCGTTGTTTTTCCAGGTACCGCTAACTCCGGGGCTACCACCGAGAATCCCCTGGAAAAGAATTACCCTTGGCTTCAAAATTTAATCATCAATTACTGTAACAGGTTGCAAAGTTTGTATAATATACACTAAAAGTAGTTTTTAAAGCAGCTATTTTTCGTAGGTTACTACGTTTTAATCCTACAATTTCTATTCCAAATAAATCAGTAATAATAAATCTACTATTTTTTCAAGAGATTTTCATATTTTTTATATAATACAATGGAATAAAAGTCAAAATAAGCAAGGCGTACATTTTGCTCGCACTTAAATTTAAGTACAAGGTGCACAATATATGTATAATTGACTGATTTGTTTCTTTTCTATACACAAATAGAATATCAACAATAAATTAAGAGGAAAGAAGTTGAAGATACAATACAAGCGATAAAAATCGGTAAGGCAAGTGGAGAAGATGGTATATCACCAAAAATGATTAAATGGATAGGCCAAAAATGAATAGACTAGCTATGGGCTATTTGTAAACAAGCATGGAAAGAACAAAGAAGCAGGTGAGAATGAAAAAATATCAAATACAAAAAGGAATACAAACACATTGAAAATTACAGACCAATATGTACAGCCCAAATTAGCTATAAATTATACACCAATATGCTAGAAAAATGATTAAGAGAACAAATCGAAGCAAAACTAAGAAAAGAGCAAGCACCATTTGGACCAAATAGACAAACAAATGACAACATGTCTATAATTAGAAATATACTGAAAAGAAAAATAGAAGAAGGGGAGGAACTAGTATTAAGATGTTTTAAAAGTAGCTTTTGATGCACTTAGATAGATGGAAAATCTGGAAGACCTTGAGAGAATTGGAAGTAAATAGTAATTTAATAAACGCAATCAGAAATATGTACGAAACAGTAAAAGCAAAAGTGCAAATGGCAGAACAACGATCAGACGAATTCAAAATGCTTAAAGGAATAAAATAATGGGATAGACTTAGCCCCTTACTAATATTATCATTATGAGCAAGATAAATAAACAAATTAAAGAAAAATATAAACAGATGACTATAGTAGTTCTATATAGGAATCAAAGTGAGTACTCTTTTATATGCAGATGACGTGATATTAAAAGCGAACACCAAGAATAAAATGCACGAACTAGTTAACGTATTGATCAAAGAAATAGAAAATATGAAAATGAAAGTGGATACTAGCAAAACAAAAATTATGATTGTAAATGAAAATCAAAAAGGCAACCAAAATAACATGGAAATTAAAAGCAAAAACAAGACACTGGAAAGACTGATGACGTATGAATTCCTGTAAAGCTTAACGGAAGATAGGAAAATAAAAATAGAAATAACAAATAAAACAAAAATATATTACACAATGAATAAAACAATAGTAGAGCATAAGGACAGACATAGAGGTAAATAAGAAAATCCACAATATGATAACAATGCCAATTATAACGTACGCGTAGTCCAGTCAAATGAGGTGAAAATGTAAGAAATGTCTAGAAATAGAAAACATTTACATAAATATGTGGGTTTAGAAATTTCCACAAATTTTCTGGTATTTTCTTTTTTTAATTTCTATTTCCAATGGTTTTGCTATTCAAGAAAGTTTCAACGCACATAATTAAAGATTAATGCCGATCACTGCCAAAAAAATTCGTTAAAGAGTATTTTTCTGATTAAGGGAAAACTCTAGGAAAATAATGACTTTTTACATTCGTAATGATGTCAACGACGAGAAAATATTTTAATGTACTATGATTTTGTATCAAAGTCAAGGATTTCGGCATTATCTCTATTTTTTTAATTTACATCTATTTAAACACATGACTTTTCAGGTTTTCCGGAAAAACAGTTAGGAAAATCGTGAAGAGCGTTATGAACCTGATATTATATACTTCAAAACATACACATTTATATCAAGTTTTTTCTATTACCAGACATTTCTCAAATTCGGCCTTTATTGACTCATTTCACTGGACTATCGTGTAAAAACTGGACATTAAGAAATAAAAACTAAATTAAAATAAATGCTATCGAAATAAAGCATCTCAGAAAAATCACAAGGAAAACCAAATGGGATAGTTTTAGTCTATTCCATTAGGAGGAGATTAATTAATTAATTATTAGCGCTACAGCCCTTTAAAGGGCCTTGGCTCGCTCCACAATATCTCTCCACTGCTTTCTATCCTCCGCCTTCATTCTCCATCTCCGCACTCCTAAGGCTTTTATATCCTCCTCTACATCGTCTCCCCATCTTTTTCTGGGACGTCCTCTTAATCGTCTTCCCTCTGGCTTTTTCTCGTATGCTGATTTTGGCGTTCTCTCTTGTTGCATCCTGTGCACGTGACCTAACCAAGCCAGTCGCTTACTCTATTACTGCTATGATATCTGGTTCATTATAAAGCTGCTTTAGTTCCTCGTTTCTTCTTATTCTCCATTCTCCTCTTTCTTGTATTGGGCCAAACACCTTCCTTAGTACTTTCCTTTCAAAGATTTGGAGTCTGTTTTATCGTCTGATGTTAATGTCCAAGTTTCGGACGCATACATTATGTGGGTCTAACAATTGTCTTGTATATTTTAATTTACTCGATCTTGATAGGTTGCGGGACTTGAAAATGTTTTGTAACGCATAATAGCATTTGTTTCGGAGGCTATCCTTGCTCTTACTTCGGCCTTCGTATCATTTGTCTCGGTTAAAATACTTCCCAAATACTTAAATTGCTGTACCCTTTCTACCGGTTTGTTTCCAAAAGTTGTATTCGACGTTGGGCTTGACCTCCTCTTTCCTGTCTTGACTGGAACATGTACTTTGTTTTAAGTTCACTTATTTTTAGGCCCGCTAATTGTGCTTCCTTTTCTAATTCTCTATAGGCTGTCTTAAGTGCTTCACTTGTTCTTGCCATAATCAGCACATCGTCGGCATATGCTAGATATTGCACTGACCTGTTGTATAACGAGCCTCCAGGGTTGATTCCTATGGCTCTTATGCATTTTTCCAACACTAAATTAAATAAGGTCGTAGATAATGGATCACCCTGTATAAGACCTGTTGTCACCTCGAATTCCTCTGACATATTCGTACCTATTTTAATCTTACTTTTGGTGTTTTTCAGCGTCATCATGATAAGTCCTTTCAATTTCTTTGGGACTCCTAATTTTCCCATCGCTGTTTCCAGGTACTCTCTCTTCACACTATCGTAGGCCATTGTAAAGTCTATAAAAACCTGATGAACATCTATATTGTGTTTCTAGGGTTTGCCTGATTGTAAATATATGGCCTACTGTGGACCTGCCCCTTCTAAAACCACTCTGGTATTCCCCTATTATCTGCTCAGTGAAAACTTCCGTTCTGTTCGCTAAACTTTTGGTGAATACTTTATATATCACATTAAGGAGGGAGATTCCCCTGTAGTTATCACACCTCTGTTTATCTCCTTTTTTGAAAATGGGGCAGATTAGGGCTTTACTCCATTCTTCGGGCATCACTTCCGATTCCCATATCTGTTTCACGAGGGCTTGTATTGTTTTTTAATTATCTCTTCCCCTGCATTCTTTATTAATTCTGAATTTATGCTGTCTTCGCCCGGGGCTTTGTTGTTTTTAAGAGCGTTAATTATTTCTCTTGTTTCATCCAGTGTTGGGGCTTCGATGTTTAGGTGGGGGCCGTACATCCGTTCGTGTCCTTGGTTTAAATTCTGGTTATCTATTTCAAAGTCTTCATTTAAGTATTCCGCCCATCTATCCATAACTGCCTTTTCGTCTCCAATCAGCTTCCCTTCCTTATTTTTTATGAACATTGTTTTGACTTGAAATCCTTGCTTACTCTTTTTAAGTTCTTTATAAAATTTCTTCGCATTTCTTTGTTGATAGTGCTGCTCCATTTTTTCTATTTTATCGTATTCACACCTTCTCTTCTTTCTTCAGCATATTCTATTCGCTTCTCTTCTTCTATTTTGATAGTTTTCTATTGTTTGCCTTGTAGCTCTTTGTAGCATTCTTCGCCTTGTCTCTTTCTGCCTCTCGTGTGCTTGCTTACAGTCTTCGTCATACCAGGAATTCCTCGTCCTTTTTCCTTTTTCTCCCAAAACTTCTTAGGAGGAGATTAGAAGACTAATAATGGAAAGAATAAAGAAGAAGCAATTAAACTTACACGCACACATAGTGAGAATGAAACCAAATAGAATCACAAGAAAAGTGATGGAAGTTGGAGAATCAATCAAAAAGCGAAGATTAAAACCAATAAAAAATGGATATACCAAATTCGATAAATAGGATTAGAAAGAGGAAAGATGTTAGATAAAATAAAACTATTAGCGAGGGATAGCAAGGAATAAGAAAACTGGATGCAAACTACCTTTGGACGTCGCACAAACCCCGCCTTTTTGAATGACGTTTTCAACCACTTTTTTATATGCAATAGAGGAATGCATTGAATAGATTTTCGTGTGTGTTCTTTAATGTCTCAATTGTATTTGGTTTCGTAGTGCAAATCTATTGATGTAGGAGGCTAAACCACAACATTAAATTGGAAGATTAAGCATCTTGGGAATATTAGTCTTAATATACCCCTCGTTTTTCTTGCTGTGTGGTATGACGCACCATATTGTTGAAACCACATATTTCTCAAGCAAAGTTCTTCAATTTGACGTTTTTGATGATCTCTAGGCTAAAATTTTAGAATCAACTGAATCTTGTACGGATTTAGATGCAAGTCCTTGTTTAATATGGCCTGTAAAGGTGTTTGACTAATATACATTTCTTGAGATCATAATGATGCCATTTTAGCTCATTTATTAAGTGGCGAAGCGAAGAGGAGTCACTTACTAATTTCATGTTGTCCGTCCGAGCAATAACTCGAGAACGGCTGGGAATTTCCAAATTCTGTTTTCACCAATCAACAGGTGACCAAAAAGGCTTGTTTGCTAGTGTTTTTGAAACTGATTGGTCAAAGGTCAGCTAGACTAGAGGGTTCTCAAATTTGGGAGATTGCTTCGCCACTTTGCTAAGCGATGCAAGCTTTGCAGGTTTATTATAAATGGCACCTTGTTAGGTAATAATGATTTACCCTTTAGTTAATCGTTTAAATTGAAATTGAGCGGCAAAACTATGGTAATGGGAAACAATTTCTTTAAAAAATCTGCAAGTGCTAGGTATCAAACTGCAATCTTTTGTCTTCATAGGTGCATTTTGTCATTTGAAATTATAACACTATGGAAATTAGTTGGAAAAATGCACAATCTTTTGGCCATTGTCTTACAGTGAATGTTTAAGAGGTATTTTACGGATTTCCAAGGAGAAGCAATTATTAGTAAAAAATAGAAAGGTATTTTGGAGGTGAAACTAGTTCTAATGCTTTTATTGGTGGTTTCATATCACTTTCTTAAAGCCTTTTTGCCTATCACAATTAATCAGAAAATGTAGCAAATTTGAATCTAATCGAAAATTTGTAGAATATTTTTAAAATGGTATAGTAATGAATCTTCTAAGTGAAGGTAATAAATGAACAAACTAAATATAAATCATGTAAACTTATATACAGGGTAAATATTAACTATAAGAACAAACTTCAGGAGACCAGTCTTGGTAACGAAAGAAGCAAAAAAGTTTATATGAACATAATTTGAAAAATCTACGTGTTTCATGATTACATTGGCCTCCGTAGAAACACTCATTTTAGTTACGGTGTGTTTATGGTTTCTTTTCGCTTGGAAATCTGCTTCTAAGTAGACGCTTACTGTGAAGTGCAGTTAAAACGATTCTTTATTTATGTCGGGAATAACAGTGATGATTTAAACATAATAAATGAGCAAATGTAAATGGTTCAATATTGGAGAGTCACTATATTTTTCAAACACACGTTCACATAAACTCTTTTGTTCCTTTTTTATCAGGAGTCGCCTCCTAAATTTGTCCTTGAAACTAATATCTACCCTTCATAATAATGAAATGTAAGTAAATCAACTAATTCTTTAAATGTGTTGCCTAACGAAATTTTATTGTAAATTCACACAAAAGGCACATTGTCTAAAAATTAACGAATTTTAGTTTCACATGTACTAAACATTTTATGGTTGAAAGTTTGTTTACAAAAATTGCAGTAGCAAATAGGTGATGATTTTAAAAAACAATTCAATGTTTGCAGCTACACCTTCAGGTTATATATGAATCATAAACGTACGACAAATCGTTTTTCTGCACTCACTATACTAAATCTCGACAATCGCCTGAGAACATACTATATAAATAGATAAAAAGAGGCCCAATAATATGTTTTGCTGTTAGTAGATGACTGTACAAATATGCTACTAATTTAGAAATTTTAAGGACAAAAGCCATTACGTTTAAAACAAATTGTTAATTATATATAGTCATCATCTTGTTATGCTATATTCTCAATGTATAACAAGTTTGTGGATTCCTTTAAAAAAGTTATTAGATAGCTTTTGACAGATTTCAAGGAACCGAACTGTTTACTCTTAGACCCATTTCACATAAAGTTAGCATATAAAAATTTGGAAAAGCTAAATCTTGAAATTTTCCATTCTAATTCTCCAATTTTCCCAATTTTTGTTAGTCGACATGCAGACTGATATTGCCGTGATAAAAAATTACATTTTTCGATTTTTCTAAATTTTTGCGGCGATGATAATAAGTTATTCATTGTAATTGTTTACCGCACAAGAAAATGATTTTTACAATCCTATCAAACAGGAACATTGTCGTTAGATGTAACCAGCTTTGGCTGCTCATTTATTTACTCAATTCTAGATCTCTTTAAATTGTACGTTGTTGTACAAAACACACTTTTGTCACTTGTTACAACTCACGTTCATGAGATTAAAGCAAAGAAATGCCACCAAAGAATGCACCATCTATGGATGGATAATATTAATTAAAATCACCATTCTGAAATCCGCAAAAAAAAACACTTTGTACTGTTCTTGGGGCAAAAAAATCTACCAAATGCTTTTTGTTATAATTTTGTTGTTCGGCTCTATTCTAATTCATTATAACACTACTTATTTTTTAACATGAAAGATGGTTATAAAACAATAGGAGCGTCGCTATGCGACAATGTCTCTGCCACCCATGGAGATCGGATGCCAAGTTTTTGTAACCACCAAATGCTTTTCTATATAAATCAGATGTTAATAGTATAGTTTGTTGTAGTTTTATTCTTATTCATTAAATTGCAGTTGTTTCTTGCTCTACAACAACTAGCTGTTCAAAGGCAGTTTTTATTTGTTTGTTGATATGCTCATAGCACCACGGCGTCCTACTGTTCATACCGAAACTAATAACAGCTACAATTTATACATAAAACAAAAAAATGATCACGCCTCTTCGAAACAGCAGTAAAAATATATATTCTGTTCAATATTTTATTGTACCATCACATAGAACAACGCCAGAGTGGTCCAAACGGTTGAGTCGCGGATTGCGAAGCGGACGGACCCGGGTTCCACTCCCGGAGCTCTCTGATACCTGACGGGTGGCCTACTCAGTCAATGAAAATAATTGAGTACCTGCGTTTACTATGAAAAATGAGTAATAATGGCGATCGTCTAAGACGCAGTACTTGCCACATCGAACCGGGCACAGTGGCGAACATATAGAGAGACTTAACATCTCAATTTGCAGGCTGTGCTGAGCCTTACCATTACTCCTTTCACATAGAACAGTCTGTGATGAAAGATTTTAGGTATCCCCACAGAAAAACATCGCAAGGGGTTTAATGACCTAGCCGACCATAGGATCTTATCATGTAATGAGATGAAGCTTATTAGAAACATTTATCAGAAGTTCTCAAAAAATGTTTGCCATGTGGGCGGCAGTACCATCTAGTTAAAGCCACAGAAGTCTATTTCCACGTTCGTTGAGTCCGTGATCCGAAAATTGGGTAACCTTGCAATGTAGCGGGTAGATGTGACAGAAGTACGGTCCTATAAAGCCAAATCCCGTAATAACATACCAAGCAGTTACACTATCGAGAGTTTACTCGTGAATATTCAGCGAATTATTTAGTTTTTTTTTGTCCAGTTATATTCCCGCAATTGAAGAGTTATCAATGAAAAAATATATTATAAATTATATATAAGATTTATGCACTTGGTTTTGTAGTACAGCATGGCTATGATTTTAATTTCGTTTTTCTCTAAAATTGTATTGAGATATATCAGATACTAACATGCCGACTTGGAATATAATGAGAAGAAAAATACATTGAGTCTGATTTCAAATGAGAAGCTTCTGAAAGTCTAACTTTGAACGTAAACGTCTTGTCTACAGTTTGCTTTTGGAAATTTAAATGAAAAATCTCTGAGTGTGCGACTTGAAAGAGAAAATCAAGGTAAACGATCTCTACATGGATTAGAAAGTCGATAGCGACATAAAAATACAAAAACGACAAATATAACCTACAGTTTATCATATTATAATCCTTGTAATGATAAATGAATACTACTGAACCCTATATCAAGAACGGCAACACTAAAAATTTAGTAGATAAAATTAATTCGTATTCTACAAAAAAAAACGAAAAGTTGGTATATACACTTGTGATCGAAATACGTAAAATCATTGCTATTCATATTTTGGCAGAAGTTGTTTAAATGCCAAAATGCAAAATACATTGGGCTTATTCTGTGTGTTACGAGCCTATAGGAGGAACTATGTTACAGGGTCAATTTTGCAAACTGAAAAACTATTTTTACGTAAATAACAATATCAAATTTATTGAATCTACAAATTAAGCTAGATGAGCACAATTCAGTTGAAAAATGATGATATCTCACTCAAGTCCTATACATTTATGTTACAGCATGTGAAAAACAAGCCACATCAACGGAGAGTATTTGCCGTAGTAAGTGGGATAGTTTATGTTTTTGAAATTTATTTAAGAAAGGGGAAAAATAAAAAAATGACTCTTTTAGATATCAATGGTAGTGTGGTCTTGAAGCTAACAGAGAATTTGCCTAACCATCAGAATACTAATTTATTTATTTGACGTGACTTGAATTGGGTATACATATGATGAAAACTGTGGGGAAAACAGATTGGCAGCTGTTCTGTGCAGACAGATGCTTGATTGAAAAAAAATCAATTTAGATGCACATACTAACAATATAAAGGAAAATCTAAAATAATATTGTTCCAATGATTCTAATTGCAGTCTGAAATATATTTTTCAGAAAAACATTTGATAGCTCTTTAGACGTAATTAATTGAAACAAACCAATTATTTGCAGAATTAGTTTTTAAATAAGAGATAATATACTTCGTTACATGTAAAATTGTTTTTCTATTCCGTAATCATCGAAGTTCTAGGCGCTTTAGAAAACCCTAGACTTTGCATCGCCGAGTTAAAAACTTTTGATTTATCTACGGCGAGCTGTTTTCGAAATCGCATCCTAAAGCACGCGAAACGTAGCCCACGAAGTTCAAAGCGTCATGTCAACTTAAATTAACAGCTCGATCTCATCCGTCTTTGTTTACACGAATTTATCCGCAGCCACTTCAGCTTTGTTATCTGCTTTCTTGACTTTTCCGCTTTCCCTTAAATCTGCGTACGGGTGAAGTGACAAATGCATCTCCGTGGAAGTATTCATGGGACGTCAGTCACAAACATTTATATGTTTTGTTAATTTTTGCATTGAATCAAAAGGAATCGTTCTATAAAGAATAATAGAAAATAAATTTCAGTTAGAGAATAATTTGCTTGTAAAATTAGTTTGTCAAATAATTTCTGCCTTCATTGAGATACTTATCATAGGGAGGCATTAGGTATTGTATTCTTCCATTGTAGTTCGTGATAACCACTTTTTGATGGATTAGTGTTTTAAGCAATACTTATTCAACTGTAGATGTGGTCAATAGAGTTTTTTTATGGAATAAAATTCTGTGGCTATAAATTATTTTAAATTGCCTTTGATTTAATGTTTTTTAATAAGTGTCGTCGGGCATATGGGTTTTAAGCCAATGGCTGGTATACTTAGACTATATGAGCCTCTTTATAATTTATATTATAAATATGGCTTAGATTTATACCCATCAAAATGGCCATAATATGCTGTATGGTATACCACATAAACATGCACAGCAATATACTATCAAAATGTGAATAACATGGTTTTATACTAATATATTTGAGAAAAATCTCGACGTTTCGGAATTGGTTTTGAAGCCATTTTCAAGAGTTTAACTCTTCACTTGGGGTCTCAATCTACGTACACCTCAAGGAGAGCTACGGGCCTTTCAGTAAAACTGATCTTTTGTGTGTTCTGCTTTGTCATTTATAGGGCTGGAAGTGAAAGTTTGGCGGGAAATGCATTGGGTTAGGGCAAATTTGTTGGCTTAAGAATATTGCGTAATTGACGGTGCGGGGTATGAAGGATTTCTATATGCCAGGTAAACGTTGGTTGTCATCTCTTGTGTTGAGGCACTGTGGGCGTTTTTCTATTTTAATTGCCTGGCGTACGATCCTGCTAGTGAGATGGAAAATGGGAGCAATGGTTTTAGCTTTCAAAAAATTAATTTTGTGGCCTGTTTTTTTGTTGTTTGGCAAGTGCCGAATCATTGTCACCTTTCCGTACGGTCAGAGAATGCTCATATATTCGGCTAAATATTTGCCAATTTGTTTGACCTATATAGGTCTTTTGGCAGTATCCACAAGGTATTTCATAAACTTTTCCTGAAAACGTGGCAAATAAAATTAAGTAAGATGTAACCAAAGTGTTACGTACAGCGGAATTACCAAAATAAAATATCAAAAACTCCGAATTAAGCTCAACATTACAGCGATCCTAAATACACCAGACTACATCGATAAGAAGCAAAATTTACTTAAATCCTCTAATTATCGTTATGTTCTCAATAATCCATTGTAATTATTTAATAAGTTAATTACAACGAGGGACGTCACTGGACGTTCTCTCACACGTTACTTCTAGTGCAATGTTATATTTCTGTATTTATCTGATTTGCTTATTGCTATTGTAGCAGAGTGCAAATAAATAAAATTAAAAAAAAATGTACTCAATAATCCTACTACCGACTCTAAAAAGAAAACAACACTCATTACTAATTCAAATCTGTTATCTGATTGCAAAAACTTCTCATCCCCGAAAAACTCTTCTAGAATTCTTAAATTGTATGAATCTCTCAAAAATTTATAAAGAGAATATTCCTTTACGTCTTACAGTTGGTGCTTTTGGTGCGTTTGGTGCGTTTGGTTCTCACACCCAGAACCTAGCTAAATACTTTGCTAAGACTCTACAACCGCTCACAGGTTAGGCATTATCCTACATCCGAAATTCATATCATTTCCTAGAAATACTCAAAACTTTTCCTATATGCAAAGATGATATCATGGTCAGTGTTGATATTGTCTTTTTGTTTACCACTATCCCAATCCCCGATACTCTACAGTTATTGAAATCAAATTATAATGTAAATCACAATATTCTCTCCTTAATTAATAATTGCCTATCTAACGCAGACTTTACCTTTAAAAATAAATTTTACCGCCAAACCAATGGTGCTCCCATGGGTTCCCCACTTTCGCGTGTCAATATTAACCTTTTTGTGACCGATTTCGAAACAAATGTCTTTACCTTGTTTCACCTTAAACCTGCCTGCTGGATACGATATGTCGATGACACTTTTGGTATCTGATATTTGGTGTATGGACATCATACTCTTCCAGAATTCCTTTCCCACCTCAACCAAATACCATGGAAGCCGAACAAAATAATTCCTTTCCCGGATGCTCTTGTAACAAGAAATCCTTCTAATGACAGCTTTCATTACACTATCTATAGAAAATCCACTTATATCAACCGCTACCTAATATTATCACCACCCTGCCGAAATTCATTCAGTAGAAAAATCCCTCATCAACAAATTCATCAGAAATTAAAACCATTACCACTACCCTACTACAAAATGAGTTTTCTAATAAATCCTTATCTCATATAATCAAAAATACAACACACCGTATACAGAAAATCCATGCATATGGGCAGATACCTTCACAAGCAGTCGAATCACCACCCAAGTCAAAAAAGAACGGTTGTGAAAACGTTTTTAGATCGAGCACGATGTATATACCAACCACAGTTTTTGGATAAAGACTTAAAACATTTGGAACAAACCTTACAAGGAAATGGATGCTCTAGAACGGAGGTAAATAGAGCAATTAAACCTAACAAATGTGCGAGAAAAGCACAACCAAAATAATAATAACAATAAACACAAGTTGGCAACCATCTACACTACCACCAACAAGATACGGGATTTGCTTAGACCAGCAAAAGATACAAGAAATCCACAGGATATACCAGGGGTATACTGCATACCTTATTCATGTGAGCAAGTCTACATTGGAACTACGGGGCGAACGATTACTACCAGGATAAAGAAAAAAATCATTTACGCCTTAATCAACCCGAAAAATCAGCAGTTGCTGAACATGCTTTGGAAAATCCTGGCCACAAGATAGAATTCGGACAAACACCAGTTTTATCCAATTGTAGGATTTATACAGAGAGGCGGTTTACCTCTCTCAAGGAGCAAAAAACAGACCCTGATACGGTTAAAGAGCGAGTGACGTCAGAAAATGCTAAAATATTGCCTGCAACGTTCCGATTGACGTCAGCAGTTAGCCCGATTTTTTTTGCGCACTTACAGGCACTGCAGCCTCAAGGGCTTATTGTGCCCACTAACATGCACTTAAATGCTAGGACATTCACACACACCCATGGGTTGAGCCAGACTCGAACTCGCGTGCGCCGGCTAGAGGACAGAGCCAACTGGTTGAACCATCTGAGATATCGCGTCCCAGCCCGATCACGTTATTTACCATCCTGGTGACGTCAATAATGGCTCTCCCAACATCATTCCTACCATATTTGAACGAGTATAAAAACAAAAATGTAAGGGACAATCAATTAATTTTTAGGTTTTTCTTCTGAAGATGGCCGCCGCAGTTGTGGACGAAATGTCAAGAGTTTCCGAACTCCAACCACGGTCTTATAACCCGAGAACTAACCACACGATGCATCACAACTAAAACATGCCTTTCAATATGAATTTGAACGGTTGTAGATTCAAAAAATTTATGAGAATAAAAATGATTTGTTATCACGAGATAAACATGAATTTAAAATAAAAGTTGGTAAAATAGGAATTCGAGAAAAAATTGAAGTTCAAGATTTTTAATATACCGGGTGTTCAGAAAATATTTCGGAAAATTTATATTACCGGATAGATCAGACCGAGACGAACAAAAAATTATAATGAGATTTTTTGATCCGAGATCAAATAAATAAGTTATAGCCGATTAAAAATTAATTAAACGGGCCAATCATAGCGCGCTCGTAAAGCTACCGGGCCGACTGCGGGAGGACGGGGGGGGGGGGGAGCGCTTGGCCGCTAGGAGGGAGCACGCAGGCGATAATGGGGAAGGCCGTGCGACCGAGCTCGCACGGTTACCTTCAGTGGCGTAGAAAAATTTTAAGTACGAGTCAATTATTGCCTTGTACTGTTTATTTTAATCAGCTTTCGAGTGTTGGACTCGCGCCTCGTCCTTTTTTAAATTACCAAATTTTTAGACGAGAGCAGCGCAGGGCCGAGACAATGGATTCGCGGCTCGCCCTTTTTTAAAATAACAAGTTCCAGGACGAGAGCAGCGCAGGGCCGAGATAGGGATAAGAAAAGTCGTGTGATCTTCACACCAGATTTTTAATTAATAGATTCGAGGGCGTTGCCAATGATTGTTGGCTTTGTGTAATATGCCTCATTCTTAAGCTATTTCCATAAAGAAATCACCTTGTGGTGATGTATATTGAGCACCACCTCTTTGTCTAATTTATTTTTTCAGAAAAGTCGCTTTATATTACGACGGTATTGGGAGGTGCACGATTTGCTGAAAAAAAATCTTTTTGTTACCAAAAAAAATTTAGGATTCCTACACGGCGTTTAATACCATTGGTAGCAGTTTGGCCTTAGGATAACCAACTGCTGATATTCCCTACTAGACTGTTACATATAGTAAGTTTTAAAGCTGTTATATAGTAACAAGAGAGTTTTTTTTAGATCACTTAACTTAAAGGCAACCTTATATCTTCACAAAATTGAGTCTAAGTCAATAAATACTGTTATTGTCATTTAAACTGTGAGTTAATTTCTTGGGGCACCTTGCATTTTGTGGAAAGATTCATGTAGAATAACGTATATAAAAGATCAAATAATATGACTTCATAACGAGGCTAACAATATAAAAAAGTGACATGGAAAAATTTTAATATGCCAAAAATATAACTTCTTTTTTACAGTTAGAGAGAGACGGAAATGGGCATGTATTTTATACGTAAAAAATGTATAACTAGCGCTTTATTTAATTTCCCTAAAGAATGAAGTGAAATATCTATTTACCTCATATTTGCATTTTTTATTATTCCCAATTCTTTGTTTAGCTCTCAAATAATTTAGTGGCAGAAAATTGTGTACATAAGAGCGATAATTAAGAGCGGCTGATGTCTAGTTGTATTTAGATTTGAACTGCGTATAAACAATTTTATTGTGACAAGCGTTTAAGCCCATCTATCAATTAGGTTGAGAGAATTCAGTAAGTAGACATATCAACAATAAATCTATGTAAACTTTTGAAACTTTTAATATTGAAAATTCAACTATCAGACTTGGCAAATTACTTCAAAGTCACAATTAAATGTATATTGTTGGTTAACGACATCAAGTGTCCATCTTTAATGTAAACTTTTACTTTCTTGATGTTATGAGAAAGCAACATAGAGTTGATCTGGGTGAATACCAGCTATAAGATGCAAATCTATTTTTTAAAGGTTTGTCCCGTGCATTGTTAATTGTCATAAAAAATACCAGCCCTACGGAGAATTAAATTTGAAAAATAATTTCATATCATCTAATACCATTTCTGTCTGCGGTACAAATACTAAATGACTGTGCCTTTTTATATGAAAAAAACATCAAGATCTCTTGACTCTCAGCTTAGTGTCTTGCATAAGAAACACTGGAAGTCGAATTAAAAGATATATAACATGTTCGCTGCTTTTGTTTCATTTTAGTTTTGCCAAATTATGTACTCACTTTTTTATTTTTTTGTTTTTAAGATTCAGATCTATTGAATTTTTTTAAAAATTAAAAGCGGACATACTAATGTTGTGCTGCTCATTTTGATATGTCATGTTGTCATGTATACTTTGCAGTTTCGACGTATAATTAATCACCGCAGAATTTTAATATATAGATAAAAAATTTCTTTTGTTGGCAAATTAGACAAAAGTTAGGGTGTTTTCAGAAATAATTTCTGCTACTAAAAAATAAATTATACCTTTATAACTGTAAACGTTTTTAGATGGTAGTAAAGTAAATGAGACAGGAAAAATAAATTAGCGATGAAGCCAGGGAGGCGAGCGCCAACTCGTGCTCTCATGGCCGCATAAAATTTATCAGAATAAATTTAAATTTTAATTGCACTTCTATTGTCGAAATTAAATTAGAACTGTTGTCCCTGGAGGAGAACAAAACATTTTATAGTTCGGGCTGCAATAAATTTTTGTTATTGCACCTCCGTCTAATACTATAAAGCAAACCGTATAAATTAACGCACATACATAAACTAGCCCAGCTTTCCCGCAGATTCAATTTTACGTCTCCTGAAATGTGAACAGGAGGAACATTTATTACCACTTTTACGGTACGTGGTGAAGACTGGCATCTGCAGCAAACATAATTGAAGCTACTTCAAGAGAACCTCTTCGATTTAGTGAACCTGGAGAGCCATCTGGGGCCAGAACAACAGTCCGCCCTTACTGTGGTGTGGAGAACGAAGGTTACACTAAAGGTTTTGATGTTCTGCGTGTATGTCCCCTAGACAAACTTTAGGTTTGATTTTAGAAACACCGAATTAACAATTAATTAATGTTCAAATAAAAAATATCAATTTAAATACAGATTTTGGGTTTTAAATTTAAATGCGACTAAGCCGGGGGCAACGGCAGGCAATTTAGAATAAAAAAATATCGACTGTGCCCACACGCGCGCAAGTTACGGCAATTTAAATTTGTATAAAGCCTGAGGTGCGTCGAAACACGCATTTAAAGGGAGTTTTATAACTCAATTTCACGGTAGTTGCTACTTTGAACGAAAAACATGCAAATTTGCACAAAGGCAAATTAATAACCCAAAATTAACTTGGTTATTTTGCTTTGTGGAGTGCGCGCTTTTTGACAGGGAACTTATTCAGCGAAATATGATGTTCCGCAGACGGTAGTTCTTTGAATACTGCATGTGAATTTAATATAGTCGGAAATTTAATCACTGCTCCCCCAGGAATCCTGGGCACCCGCGTGTCCCCTTCGCAGCGCCAACGAAACTGAGCGAAAATTATTCGATACTTCGGCAGCTGTTTAAAATCCGTTATTGTACTATGCGTTATTATCCAAATGTCATATTTTAGGTAAATATAGCATAAGTGATTTATAATGTCATTATAGTTTAGTGAGCCGTAAGAGACAGTAATGCAGTCCTAGATATTTGATTTCGGTTTTCACATATATGAATGTGTTGATTGATGATGTGTTATGTGTGTGCTTGCAGAGATTTTAATGAGTTGCGATGAGCTAAGAACACCACTGTAAATGCAAAAATAATATAGGAAAGATAGTGAGTTAAAAGATGGACATAAATACATTACAGCGCGGCAGTGAGTAAAATTTTAAATTTTATCTTAAAACATACGAAAAAGGTAAAAAAGACAGTTTTTATAGACTTCAAACAAACTTTCGATAGCACAAAACGAAAAACACTAATTAATGATGCAAAGAACCAGGCTATCCCCAAAAAACTAAGAAATTTAATTAAAATAACTATGGAAAAGTCTAAAGCAGTCGTACAAACCGGTGAAGGATTAACAACAGAAATAGATATAAAATGTGGGGTGAGATAGAGAACGGTCTATCTGCAACTTTATTTAATATAGCAGTAGAAGGAATAATAAACGAAAACGGTGCAAATAATCGCATATGCTGACGATTTAGCGGTAGTAGCCAGAGATAAAAAAAGATTAGAAGAGATTATAGATAAAATAGACTGAGTACAAAAAAAGAGGACTCAAAATAAACTAAAAAAGACAAAATATGTGAAAATAACAAAGTAAGAGAACAAATAGAAGAAGAAAAAGACATTAGAGTAGGTAAACATAAGGACGAGGTAATACAAAACTTCAGATACTTAGGGGTAATGATAAACAATAAAAATAATAGGGCATAAACCATGCAAAGGATAAAAGCAGGACATAATGCATTTCTTAAGAACAAAGAAATAATGAAAAGTAAAAGATAAGTAAGAAGGCAAAGCTCATGCTATACAAATCAGCTAAAAGACCCGTAGTAACGTATGCAGGAGAAATAATCTGCCTAACAAGAGAAAGAGAATATGAGAGTAAAAGAAAAGATTCAAGACGGGAAGGAACGGAAAAAAATTACAGAAAAGGCAAAACAACAAGTAACCTTATAGGAAGTAAAGCGAAAAGATACTGCAGAGTGACAAACCGCAATGCGAAGATAACAAGTCTGAACAACTCAAACGAGCGGCTGGAATTCCAGATATGAAACGTATAACCATATATGTATATGTATATACATAATGTGTTGATAGCAGGTAGATACTAGTTCTTCTGGTAAACTTCAGCTGAGCTGTTTTTGATTGATTTAAATTCTTCCTTGTCAAACCATTCATTAATTTGATTTAACTAGCGTTGAGGTTTGCCGATGCAGTTGATAAAATTTCTGTACTGCCAGCGAAAGTGACGATGGCATTGTACTGGGTTTAGGTAGGTTAGCTATGTATATAATTTGGTAGCGGGTAGACAGTCCTCTATGATCCCGATTGAGGATACGTCTACTTCAGGGAAGCGACCCTGCCCACGCGAGCCCTGATTTCCATACCACTTAATACCAGAGTGGATATCAGGTCCCAACCTAAATTTCCTTTATGATCTTATCCGAAGTCCAATTCGCCAACACGCACTGGCAAGCGCGAGGTTTTAAAGTCAATAAACCCTTCATGTTAAGTGTCGGCTTCGACACAGAATCTCATGCTGAACCTTCAGTTTTCCTCACTGAATCTGAAAACTTCAATACACTACAATTAGGAACTTTTCTGTTTCCAGTAATTGCTACGATTTCTTTCCGTTTACTACTCTCCTTCGTCTATGCCGTCCTCTTCCGTTATTTCTTCTATCCCTTTCCTCCAGTTCTTGTCTATCATCTGAATATGTTTATATTACATTAGTATAATTTTTAAATACTTTGTGTTATATATTTTCTCTACCCTTATATTATTTATCATTTTGTTTTGTATTCTAATCTTGAAATTCTCGCTGAGCGCTTCCAGTAACTTATTTTTAATGTTTTTCACTTTTTTTAATTTGTCCCTTAGTCTATGCATCTCTTTCATATATTGTTATATTTTTTACTGTCCTATTATTTGTGTGTTTTTCTACTTACAGTACTAAATTAAGTATTTTTATAGCTTGTTCTTATTTTATTATTATATTCTTCACTGTATTGTCGGCCATTCTTTTTTTATCTATTGCGACCTTTTATTTTTACCATATTTTCTATTTTAAGGTCTCTAAATTTTTGTTTTATTGCCAAATATTTTGTTTTACTCGTATTTACTTCTAGTCTACATTTTTTGTACTCTTCAAATATGTCCCCTTGATCATGTGGTGTAACAAGTTGATTGATATATATTTTTAAAAGAACAGGTGATATGCGTAGCTTTTTTGTTACTTATTTTAAAGCTTTCCAGTAGCTTATTTTGTACTTTAATTCTTGATATTTGTCTTAATATTCGAAACTTTTAATATTTTTCAAAGTCTTTGTTGTGGTATCGTATTTTACAATTTTATAAAGTCGACAAATACTAAGTGTATTAATCTTTTTCTGTATAATATAAGAGTGAATATATTGTATTTACATAATCTTTCTTCTCCAATTTCACTCTGTTATTCTAAATTTTGCTCTCTGTATTGTCTGCTATTTGATTTCTTAATATACGTTTATAGATTTTGCTTAGTATACTTACTACTGATCTTTCTCTATAATTTTGGAATATATTTTTGTCCAGGGTCTTTAATGTTATTTAATGTCTTTAATATCTTTTTTTTCTACTCCTTATATATATTATATCTATATAGCTGTCTTGTTGTATTTCTGTTTGTTCCTTTCATTGGCAGTGTAATTTATTTTCCGTGAGAAGCCTTTGATACTACATTTCTCATTGTTTTATAGATATTAATGATAACTTATATCAATTATTAGGTATCAATGTTTTTTATAAGTTGCTATACTTCTCCGGATTGTTTTCCTGCTATATTACACTGAGTTCTTTTTATTTCTTCTTCTATGTTTATTTTTTCCTCTATAACTATATTTTCACCTGGTTCTTGTGTTTATTTTTATCTTCTGCTTTGTTTATATTAAGCCACTTAGATCAGTTGCCGTTTTGTTATTGTTCTTTGAATTATTTGTACTTTTAGCATTTTAGTGTACAGATTTTATTTATTTATTATGTAACCTGTGTGTCTATTTTTTCTTAGTTTTCTATTTGAGTTTTGATTATATAAATAACACTTTCCTATTAAAATTCTCCACTTGGTTTTTAAAGTGTTCATTTTCATCTTGTTTTATTCCTTTTTTATTTTTATTTGTACTTCCGGGTGATAGCATTATCTGCTAATTAACTAAATTGTAATCACTACCGCTTACCGTTTTCTTATAAGGTCGCATATCTTGAACTTTTGGTCGAAAGTAGTGTTTGCTAAGTTTATGTCGAGTGTAAATGTATGTTCCTTCATGCTGAGAAGAGCCATTGCTAATTTTCAGTGCTAAGTTTTTGCACAGAACCACAAGTCTTTGGTAAGTCTTGGTTATTTCTTGTTTTCTAGATGTCCCTACTGTTTTGTCATTTATTTTTCGGCCTGTTCAGACGATTCAGTCTAATAATATGATTAGTTTTCTTTCACCGCCTTCTTTATCCACTATTTCAATAATTTTCTTGTGGAATTCGTTTCTGTTTAGGTTACTTTTATTGTTAGTTGTTCCATATACTCCGATGATATTCGCTCTATGTCCATGTCATTGTATATGCATTTTTATTATTCGATCTATTATTTCTTCTCAGTTTCTGGCATGTTTTTAAATTCTTTTTTGTTTTAATGCATATTCCTATCTTTTCTCTTGCTTTTTTAGGTATTCCGCTTCATAAATGTATATAGAGTACTCATTGTTTTGATATTCCTTTTTAATTTTCATTAGTATTTATTTTATTTAGAACGATTTTTAATGAGAGCTAAGATTTCGTTTGGCTGTATGGCTTATTTATATTAGATTTTTTAGAGGTATATATTTTTTGGGGCTATTCAGGTGTTGATTTTATGGTGATCCAACCCCTAACGTGGAGGGCGGTCCAGTTTTTTCACACAATTACTTTTTGATCTATAATTTGTGTGTGATTTTAAAGGGAATGGTTTGATCAATGTTATATTGCAATAATGATTCTTTCAAGCGAGATTTAACGACTTGAGTCAACAAATTTTTGATGAATGTAGTGTGTCAAAAAATAAATTATCTGAATGGCGCAAAGCTTATGTAGAGGGCTAATAATAGTCTCTATATTTATAATTACCATTAATCGTTTAATAAATCCGAAAAATGTTTTACGAAAATACGTAATAATTTTATTCTGCCTTTTTAATATTCATGGAAAATGACAATCACACTATTAAGAATATGTAGCTTTTGAAAAAATGGTTCTTTATCGTTTTTGATACATATTTTACTGGAAAGATTTAAGTAACTTAATCATTATAAAATGATGTAATCCTTAAAGAGCAATATAAACTGTATAACTATGAGGTTCAGTAAAATTCCAAAATGCTAAATGTTAAACTTCTGTATTTACGTTAATGTTCACCCGACGCTCCAGGAGCGTAAAGGGATGGAGGAAAGTAAGTTTATGTATGTAATTTTTTGTGTACGTACAAATATGAATTTATAATGGGAAATGTTAATTTAAACATTTTAAAATTAATAAAAAAAATTTAACATCACTAGAACATTTACATAATTGTTTTACTATTGTATGTTATTTTTTTTATTTATTAACAATTAGGGTAAGAAATGAAGAGAAAGACACCGATTGATCTTCTTGTTCCAGGTTTTTCTGTTAGAGGATTGACCATTGCATTGGCATGCCCCTTCAATATGTTTTGAGGCTTTCTGACACTTTCTTTAAGTGTTCTTTTAAATCTTAGGATTGTTATTTTTGTTTTAGTGTGTCTTCCATGTTAATCTCTTATCTAAATGTGAACTTAAATATTTGAAATGATTACATTGTTAAGGGTAACTTTGTTAACTTTTGTTAATTTTAATTTACTGTTTAATGGACTAGACATTCATCAAGTTGAGATGTTCTAAAGGGAAGTTGAAACCAGTAGTACCACCATGTGTTTCCATAATTGTTTGCGGTTTTGTTGACAAATTGTAAGTGGATAGAAAATACAACAAAGTTCTAAGAATACTGCCTTGTGCGACATTGGGCCTTATTTTTTTAATTGCGATGTTGCAAATTGGCAAATTTTGATGTGTCACAGTAGACAGTAAGGATATAAATAAAGGCACGTATTTAAAAATTAAACTTTTGTTCTATACTTTATCAAATGCACTTCTCACATCTAGGAACACAGCATTTCAATAGAGTCTGGATTCGAGCGCTTTTTTCTTAAGGAAACCAAATTATTGATTTGGTAGCAATTTGTCTTAGTTAGTCCCAGTACGTTTTAGGTTTAATTTTTATAGCAATTTTAAAATTATTTGAAGTAGGTTGATTAAAAGATTTGTCGTATTTTATCGAATAGTGTTTGCAAATATTTGTAACAATATTTCCTGGAAGACTTTATATTATTTAGTTTTTATTTTTCTTAGTTTTTAAATAATAAAATTATAAAATAAAAAGGATAACTACAGTGCAACTTCTGAATGGTAGTTGATGCATTGATCAGCTCGAAGATGTTTAGAAAATTTGAAAATGATTCGACTATTTCTTCGGCTGTTCTTGCCTAAGATTTTATACTATTTTTAAGGGTGGCAAGCTTGCTTTAAACCTCTTAATCGCTGCAAACTTTATTATAACTGAAAGGTTTCGCTGCATATTTCTTATAATTTTTGGGAGCTATCATAACTACATCATCTTGCCCTTACTTTCTTGTTTCTAAGCCCTTCTATTAATTCAAAGGGAATATTGAGAGTATAAACTTTGAAATTGTAACGTTAGCGTGCATTATTTTACGCAGTTTGTTGTATGGTAACTATTAGCTGATGTATTGCTGGTTCTAGTTCATCAATGAACTTAAACTTAGATTTATGTTTAGTTGTTGGTTAGTAAAAGTTTCAAATGCTTTCCAAATAGATAATCTTGCCTATTAGTATCTTGGTGCTAATGTTTTAGCATTTGTTTTGCTTAGCATTGTGCTTTGCTAGACAGTAGAAAGCCCGTAGAACTATTAGTGCTGGATGTTTTTTAATTTGTATTATTATTTCTTGTAGAAAATTAGTTTTAAAGGAGGGTAATTTACGATGTTGTATGAATCTTCTAATTATTATATCTAGACTTTCATGTATGTATATTGAATTGTCTAATTTGTAATTTTTAAGTAAGTTTTTGTGGTATAAGGCAATTTCATATCATACTATTTTACCCCAACAGTTAATTGAACATATTTTGAAACTCATCAAGGAACGGTTCAAGATTAGTAATTTCATTAGAAGGAAGTGAATATATACTGCTTCAAAGTAAACAACAATTGTTGGCTAACTGCATTAAGATTAGTTGTTCTGGGTATATAAGAAAATAAAGTTCTGTTTTATTGGAAGATGTCTTCCAGTTAGTTAAATTCAACATCTTCTGTAATTAGCTGGACGAGAATCACGATATAAATTACATGTAACTTAAGTTTCTTTGTAAATTTTTGTGTATTGTAATATAGTGCTTCTTATACATGCACATGGTCTACTACAGTATTTTGATATCGAGTACACTACATAATGTCTCTATGTTTGGTAGTTCAAGACATAAAATTCTTTATTCTGTTTATCTCTTAAGTTCATTATATTATATTCATTATGACTTATCTTTTCAGAGGCTTTTTAGATCTTATCTTTAGGTGTAGATGTAGATATTTTAAAAGGACTTTATAAGTCTTTATTTTTCATTTAATATATGTGACGTATTACTGTGCTGTCTTGCATATGTTTAATTAGGTTTTGATATATATCAGAGTTTTTGTATTAATTATAACTACGTTATTACGCATACTCTTAATTGCGATTTGTTCCCATTCAGCAGCTGCTAAGAGAAGTTTTGTAATTTTCTTATTGAACAAAAATAGGCGGTGGTTTAGGTTAAGGTTTGTTGTTCACTAAAGGTTTCAATGTTTGTTCTGCCTTTATTGCTTTGTCTGTAGTTTTATTTTTACTTTGAAACTACTGCCCATGTAAGTATATAAACCTTATTAAAATTCATTTTTACAGTGAATAATTATATATTTTATAATAAATTTTGCTTTGTTTAAAAGAGGATCAGTTTATAAGACTCATAAGTAAGCAAAATGGGAGATTAACTGTTCCAGATTTTGCTGCGTAATGTAACAGGGGACGTAATACAACAACATTAGTCAGCAAAAGAAATCAGCGTCTTCAGGAGGGCAATCATTTTGGCTGACCAAAAATTGTTGTTACGGCGTGGCGTGGAAAGAAGACTAAACGGCTTCGGTGGCCACGAAAGCATCGTTCTTGGAGAATTGAAAATTGGAAACAAACTCATTATGGACCGATGAATCTAAATTTGATATTTTTTAGTCAGAAACGAAGAATCTGCGTGCATCGGTCTGAGACGGAAAATATGATTCAGGACAATATCGTTCTAACTGTCGAGCACGAATAGGGGTCTGTTTTATTGTTGGAGTGCTTCTCTTTGGCTGGTGTGTGAAACTTTGTAAAAGTCGATGGCGTTATGAAGAAAGAATAGTAAAAAAAGTGTTTAATGGATAACGATATACCATCGTAATGATGCAAGACAACGATCCTAAACATACTTTAAAGCTTTGTAAGGGTTATCTAAAGCAAACCATAAAGAACAAAAATACTCAAAATGATGACAGGGTTACCACAGAGTCCCGAGCTCAACATCATAGAGTTGCTATGGGCTTAACTGGACAGAACAGCAAGAAAGGAGTTTTCTTCAAGATGCCTGGAGAGATTTACCACTCAAAATATTAAATAAATTAATCGAAAGAATGCCTAGAAATCGCAAAAGCCGTATTAAATGCAAAAGGCGGTTTTCTTGATTAAACATATGTTTAATATTTAAGTTAATTTTTTCATTGTTCATAATAGTTTTCGTTTGTTTTTATTTATATAAGAATATATTACGTAATAAATTGTTTTCTTCAATTAAAATGTATAAATTCATTTTCTATTTAGTGTTCTTATTTCCATGAGCGATACTGTATGCATGTTTGATGTACTATCGTATTAAAGCAAACATACGGGCAACTGTGATAACGTTTGTGAAATGTTTTGGTATTGAGATGGAAAACAGTGCAATGGAGATTATGGATAGATAGAGTTTTTGCTTATTTATTTATTTATTTATTTATGCGCTTTTTAACGAATTTTTGCTATATATACTTACAGTGCCAAATTTCATTTAAATTTGGTATCAATTATAGTACTAATTTTGAGATTCACCACTGCTAACGCTCAATGCAAAACCGCCCCGCTTGAACGCCAACGTAAGACTGCAAGTGCAAATAAAATAAAAATTTTAGTGGTGCATAAATCCTTAGAGTACAGGAATAAAAAATAATCGGCTCGTCTTAAGCTTTTCCCGAAAGAAAACCTCATTTCAAAATATTCTTATCTCAAAAATGAATGTAATGGCGTTTGTGTTGTTTGCTGCTAAAATTCGCTTCTAAATATGCGATAAACTGGCACAACAGAACTTTTCTTTTAATTTTCACAAAGCAATATATTTCTAATAATGCCACGTGCTCATAAATCTCTTTAGAATTTATTTAAAAAATATCTAGTGTATGTTCCCGCATTGTACAATGTATTTCACTTTTCGCGAAGTGCGTTTTGTGTGTACGGGGTTTACAGAGAGCCGGAATAAAAAGCAGGCGAAGAAGAGCGAGGACGGCGCGAGAGAGCCACGTACACAAAATAAAAGCACGAAGCTCTCATATCACAGCTCGTTAGCCACCCCGCTGGCTTCTGGAGGAAAATTCCAAAACTGCTGCCAGGGCCATAATTAGCTTTCCCACATGTGCGGCTTACATATCAACGAAATTTTTGCCAGCTGCTGCCGAGGGCTTCGTGCGGGCTGCTAAATTTGCAAGTGCCGAATTTTAAACTCGCTCCGGAAAGATGGCACGCTTTCATCGCCCGCGCGTCGGCTGCAACCGCAACTAAAAACCCCATTGTTATTTTATCTTTTATGCGACGCATTATGGTTTTTGATTTACTTTTCCAGCAGAAAAAAACAGTAGTCACAAAATTAGTAAGTCATTATACGGGGTGTCCCACGGGGATGTTCCAAGACTTCGTGTATAGGTTCTTTGAAACCTTTTAAGTAAAAAAGTTCTAATAAACACCAAGAAGCAAGTTAGGGTTTTTGGGGGGTGCTTGGTGAAACATTTTATTCTTCCTCTAAGTATTATCATTGTACTTAAAGGACTACTTCTTTCTTAGTGACATTACTATTACTAGTTTGTAATAATAAATTTATGAAGAAAACAAACTCGAATTTATTAAACAAAAGAGTTCTTCTTCCTTCTTTCTTATTTTAAGTAGGCTGTTTATCCTGTTTCTACCCGCACACAGTTGTGCTGTACTGTGAGCTATATAGGGCGTATCTCGGACAGATGGCTAGCCTAACCCGGAACAAACGAGTTCATTATTTAAAATAACTTAAAGATTATTAATGAGAATAAATTAAAACTAAAATAAACTAAAGCTGTTTAAAATAGCCCCTTTTTATTTCTAAACATAAAACAATGCGACGTCATAGATTCTCTTTCCTGTTAATATTTTCTATCTATTAGCGAATTGTATCGAATTCTTGCAAAAACTATTTTTTTTAATCAGGCTTGTATTTATCATGCACAAGTGATGTCTCATGATCTCAAAAGAAGAAATCCAAAGGATTGACATCAGGGAGCCTCGGGGGTGATTTTACTGGACCATTGCTTTCAATCTACCGCCGAGCAATTTATTGTTTAACCAATCAGTAACAATTCGGGCGGTAATGTGGCAGTACAACATCCAGCTTTTAATTTCTACAGGAACTGCCCTCAATAAATTTTACAGATCTTCTAAAAATTGACGGTACGTTTGACTTTTTAGGTTTTCCTTAAATGTATGTGGTCTAATCAAAACATTTCCAATTATTTCAGCCCAGACATTAACTCTAATTCACTTTTTCTGCTTACAAACGTTTCATTTTCCCGGAGAGAAAGAAAAACGCGAAAAATTGTTTTGTGACAAGAAGAGCGACGATGAAGTATCTGATCCTGCACTCTTCTGCTGCTGCAGATAAATTACCGTTGCTGCAATAGGCGTGTAGGAAAACCATGTCAGCGTATTAATTAGAAAATTAAAACTAAATTAATTCAAAAAGACCCAAATTAAATTGTCCCTTCCTATCACATTTGTCACTTTCAATGGTTACGGACGATGTTTTGAGAATAAAAATCAAACTAAATATTCTTTATAACCATAGTATCAGGTAAAGTGATGACCGGTTGCGAAGAAGAAGAAAGAGCTACCAGGAAGACCCTAACTTACTTACACGGTATCTCAAAAAATTTATTGAAGCATTATAGACGTATAAACATACTAAATTATTTTTCCACATAATCTCCTAATTTAACAACCCATTTGTTCCAACCTATAGGTAATTTTTTAATCCTGATGTTGTAAAATGTAGATGGTTGTGACACCACCAATTGTTCTGACAACAACATCGTCATTAAATCTCTGTCCTCGAAGTGGTACAAACAAATAATAATTGCAAGATGATAAGTCGGATTGTAGAGAGATTATTTTAATATAACGCAGAACGTCCTCAATTTTTATTGTTGTCCCGAAAAAGGATAACATTTTGGATTCTCTGAGCATTGACTTCAGAACAATCCCATTAACAATTAATCGGCGGTGGTCTTCGAAAAGGTGGTGAATAATGCGAATAGTCTCCTCAGTGACGCTGATCATCGCACGACGTTTACTTTCATCTGTTTTTACCCTCCTAAAATTGTCTGCCATGCGTACACTTAAGTATTTTTAAGGTTGTTATCCTGGAACTGTTGCCTAAGTATTCTTAAAACTTCTGACAAATTTACGTCGTCTGTCATAAGAGGCGTAAAGAATGAGGGTATTGGTTTTGGCATTGTGATAATGTTAGAGAAGCGATAGTGCAAGCTACCCTAGGAAAATATCCTCTACAACATCTAAAACTCACTTCTCTCCCCGTTCTTCTTCGATTGATTTACTGCATGATTTTTGTTTATGCTATGTTAATCTTTCTAACCTCATATATGTTCAGCAATTCTTATCTCTCATTATTCGATGCATGCTATAATCTTGATCTTTCTGGTGCATTTTTTTAGTTTTCATAATTCTTTTCAGTATGCCTTTGTATTTTAGTATATTCCCTGTTAGTTCGTATCTTCTCTTTATTAGATTCTTTCAGCGGGTTATTTTTTTGTGTCCTTACTAGCGCTTTTTCGTTGTTGACTCGGTCTAGCCACTTGACTTTTAGCATTCGTTAGGAGCATTACAATTTAAAAGCCTCTAATCTTTTCTCTTCTGCTTGGCACACTGTTTAGGTCTCGCACCCGTACAGTGCTGCACTCCATACAAGTAACTTTAGAAACCGTTAAAACTTATATAAAAAATTAGTGAAATTCAATTTAAAAAAACTGGTTTTGCCTGTATAATTTTATCTATTATCTCTCTATTGCGTATCCTTCTAGGAAAAGTGCTGTGTGTTGTTGACCTATTTTATTGCATATAATTATTTTAGTTTCTGATTTATTTATTTTCATATTGTAGTCTTTTCAGATCCTTGTTAATTTACATAAACGGATGCTGTAAAATTTCCTCATTTTCGCCTGGCACTCTTATAGCGTTCGAATCTTCGAATCTTTATTCCTTGTATTTTTATTCCCACGCCTAATTTTTCTCTGAATCGATTTAGCGCATCTTTTACATAAACATTAAACAGTAGTGATAAAAATCCATAACTTTGTCGATACTTTTTTCTGTGCTTGTCCATTGGAAATTATTGCCCTCAGTTCCTTCTAGAAGACACTTATTTTTTCTGACCCTAATTCTTGATAGCACTTTGAATAATTTTGATCACCTGGTATTATTGAAGGCCTTTTTTCATATGCATAATTGCTATATATGTTGTTTTTCATTTTCTCAGTCGTTTTTCTACTACGAAGCGTAGCGTTAGTATTGTTTCCCAAATACCTGAGTTAACTTTCATATAAGGTGCTCTTCTATTACTTTTTCTATACTTTTATAAACTACTAAGTATTTTTTACTGTATAAGATAATTATTAATTTATAGTTTTGATATTTTTCATTTTAATTTTTTTGAATCGGTAAAGTAATGTTGCTTTGGAAGTCTTCTGCTCCATTTTCTGCTTTATGGATTGCGTAAATTAGTTTATATACTATATAGTTTGCCTCTTCGATATTCTTTACTATTTCTGCTAATATGTAGCAGACATCGGTCGTTTTTTCCATTTCTTAGATTTGTAACTATAATAATTTGATTTTGTGATGTTTGTATTCTTCCTCGGCAACACTGATTTCGTCATTGTCGTAATGCCACTCGTTAGTTTCATTACTGTAAAAAAAAGATACGTCGCGTCCCATAATTATTTGATTCTCCTTAGTTTTTATCGATTATTGTCTCTTTTTACGTCCGCTGTAAAATTCTTTTATATTTTTGTAGACAATATCGTATTTTCTTTTAGTCAAATTGGAATCTATATCTTCGTATCTCTTTGGTTCTTATAATTCACTGTTTACACATTGTCTATTTCTCTAAACTTTCATTGTTTTTGTATTGAGATGTTATTTTTGAATAACCTTTCTAATTTATGTTTAATGTTTTTGTCTTGCAGTTTTTCATTTTTCATGTTTTTGTTTTTGTATTAAGTTCTTGATACTTAATTTGCACATAATCATTACTAAATTCTGAGTACTACCTGCAGTTGCTGCTAAATAATTTTCGCAATTTATCGCTTGGTTCTTGAAACAATATTTTATTGAGACGTAATTTATCTGGTACATTTTGTCCCTTGGTATCTTCCATGTGCACCTTCTTCGTACATGGTGCTGAAATGGTATTTGATATTACTATACCGTGTTGCATGTATGGAGTATATCTAATTCATTTAATACCAGTGCTGCTTTCTCCTGATAAAAGTAATACCATATTACATAGTAATATTGTGTGACAATATTTTACCTTTCAATCAAATTTAAGTGATTTCGAAAATTTGTAGTTAGCATACAAGAGTAATATTGGATGATAGTATGGTTTTATTATTGTTACATATGGTTGTAGTTGGTATGGCTGATAACATGAAAGTACAGAATAGTATATATTATTAAAGTATTGTTCTGAAGCATTTTTGAGTTAACAAGGTATATTTTCTATCACTTTTGTTGATTTATTACAGAGCCGGACTTGTCTAAGTATTTTTACTCTAAACTGTTTCTACTAACAATTTACAAACAACCGATCTACAGGAGAATAGGCGAGACGTCCAATTGAGGTCTAGCTTCGCTAATATTCTACCGGTTTAAATAAATTAATATATTATATTATAAGTTATATAAAATAAGTAGAAACATAAATAAATCAATGTATATGTTTATTGTGAAACTTCTAATATTGAAAAATATCAGATTTGAATTTTGTTAAAGAAACAATTAAATTTATATTTTTGGTTGTCTCTTATGTTTTGTTTTAGTGCTGTCAAATTAACCGATCAAGTTTTTCTGGAACACCGCTCAGGGTCTAGGGTAATTAATTTTTTGTCAAGTTAGAAGCGGACATTCTAGTGTTGTGGTGCTCATTTTGGCATATAAGGTTGCCATGTACACTTTGTAGTTTTGGCTTGTAATTAATCATCGTAGAATTTTAATATACGAATAAATGTTATTCTAGCAAGTAAAAAAGAAGGTAAACTATGAGATATTTTTAATACTTATATGCTTTTAAGTCTAAAAGCTTTCATGGGTGCTTTGTATTTTCTATAGGGTCAGTCCGTTAACTAAAATCCATCTGCAATTTAGATAAAACGTTAGCACAATGTAAAATTGGTTTTACCGAAAGTTTTGTTGGCATTATGGGATTAAGGCTTAGTAATTATTTCTGCACTCTAATAGTTAATTTTAAGTTTAAGCTGTTACTTGTAATTAGGAATTGCGCCCCGCGTAGTTATTAACTTTTGAAAGCCTGTAAGGCGTAGGCGAAAGTTAATGCGATTACGATCTTGTCTGTTCATCTGTGTGTGTCGACACGATATTTCTCTACTTTATCGATTCATTTCATATTTAGTCAGCAGATTCCTTAGGTCGGTATCTTCCCCGTTTTTGAATTTTAGATCTGTAGTTTTAATTTGACCCGAGATACGGGGGTACAAGGTCACATGCATGACTTGCTTTGCTTTCGAAAATTGCCTTTTCGGATTTCACACCCGTGTCCTTTAATTTGATCTTATCATACGATCACGCTACCGTTGCTGTTAAGAGCAACGCAACCCTGATATGTACCTTAAAATTAAACTTTGTGATATTTCAATAAGTTGTGCAGTTGTAAAATAGACTTTCCTGAATTCTGAAAGTGAAAATAAAATGCTAGTAGCATTAATTATTATTTATAAATTTGCTGGATCAGTGTTTTTAGGGGATGTGATGTTGATACGGTGTAACTCTTCAACGTTAGTTGTCTCTTTACTGTTTATATAGTTTTTAATATCCAATAATACTTTGCAATTAAAGAGCACATTTCGAAATTTGAGTACATTTGCCGGACGTGATACCTTATATGAATTACATATCATCGATTCCAAAATTATGAGCATCTTTCACAAATTTATTGGACTCGGCGAGTGTGCAGTTAATTGTAAATTTTATTTTGTTTCCAGGTTTATCACTGCCCAATGAGTGTTTTACATATCTGTGTACTTTAACGTTGAATTGAAAGATTTGAAAAAGCTCTCCTTATATAAAGACGAGTTTATATACGTTTAATTTACATGCACACTTATTAGGTGTTTCGGTTAGTTCTGACCAATTTTTCTTTACTAATAAGAGTCTTTTTAACAAAGGAAATAAATTGATGGATCAATCAAAATATTTTCCTTCATTAGTTACGAGTTTCTATCTTTCGGGCTGCATGCCGATGCCGTGCCGAAAAACCAAAAGGTGTTTTGAAGCAATTCATTCCTCGACCAACTTTTATACTTCTTTGAAATTACGGAAATGTGTCTATTAATGTGCTTTGCATTGGTTGAAAAAGATGGTAATCTGATTGGGCCAGGTCTGGAGGGTACGCAGAATGTGGGAGAATTTTCCATTTGAGGTCTAACAGTGTTTTTTACTGCCAAAGCAACATGAGGCCAAGAGCTACCGCTCAAAAAGACCACTTTTCGGCGTTTGCTAGCTATTGAAGGCCTCTTCTGGGGAAAATTTTCATCTAGACTGAGTAACTGTTGTATGTTTTCACTCGAAATTATCAAAATAATATTTATTTTTCATCTCCTGTCTCAATACAAGATAAAAAACTTCTTTTAGGCTACTTAGCAAAAAATTCCGATGTTCTAGGGACAACTCTTATTGAACCCTTTTTTCCTTCTGAATTTTTCCTTCGCATGTGAAAGTTTGAAATGGTTTATTTAACAACATCTAATTTCCTGCAAGACCCTGGAATGTTTGAGTTGGGTTTTCATCTAATCATGTCTGCAATTGGGCGTCTTTGATCTCTTTTGTGTAGTCTAAACGTTTTTTGCCATTCATATCAAAATGATGAGTTTTGAAACGTTGAAATGAAAATTTGCAGTTAAGATACGATGATCTTCCAATCAAATATAAAAGTTGTGGATATCAAAAATGCATTTTCGAACGTTCCATCTTTTGACAGGTAAAAATAATGAATGACTAAATAAAATTGAGGAAAAGCTCTCATACGCTATACAGAAATCTCAAAACTATTGACATGACATTATCATTATCGACATTAGTACTGACAAGGCTCTAATTATAAATAGATATCAGTGAAGATACAATTACCGAAAGGTGCTATATTATTAATTTCAAACTAATTCACATCTTTTGACACACGTAAAATGTTATATAAATAATATTTGTATGGTCTTTTATAAAATTTAAGAACAAAACTCAGGAATAGAACAAGGGCTCTTACATCAAAAAGGGCGTAGTTATCTGCAAGACGATCTGAAATATATATTATTAACGTTTCAAATTATGTAATCACACACAGAAATAAATAATATTTATAGGTCTTTAGAAATAAATCCCAAATTGCTTGTTATAAAATGTATTTAATAATATTCTCTTCTATAGTATTGAAAGAAGCAATACTTGTTCTTATAAAATTGAGTAATGTTGGGCTCTCTTAAACCTTTTGAATATTTTTCCGATAAAAATATACACTTTATTTGCAGTCAGTTTTTGAGTTTCACCTTTCTTTTAAAGTAGTTGTGCGTATTGCAAGAAATTATGCCTAATAATTATTAAATATATTATAAATTACACTTTTTATTGTTTTACTCATTTTTGTTTGACGAAAAGCTCAAGATCATGGATTAAGAAATTTTAAATGTCAGATTAAAGCTTTTACGTTAATTTGCAACTAGAACAATGAAATTAATCCATCAATCATTAATTATCTGTTGGGAAGTGTAATGCAGATTATTCTAAATATTTTTTCTATTATATATTGACATATAACTTTTCTAACATTTTTGCAGTTTAATTGACTACTCCACGATGTTGTTTATACACAATATGTGTTTTAGTTTTAGTATATAACTTAATAATTAAATTAGTGATATGATATTGATATATAATACATTCCATATATTTTGAAAAAGGAGAATAAATGCCATCAAATGTTTTTTTGGGATCAATAGCATTATTTAAAATATAAAATCTCTTTTAATATAAAGTTATTTTGTATCATTTTGAAAAAGCTTCTATAGGTGGTCTGTTCCGAAAATATCGAACCAATGCTACTATAATAAAAACGGGTTACGCATCTAACGTAACAACCGATGAAAGTAAACTGTAAAGCGTATGCGTGAATAAGGACTGATTATATTAGTTGTGGTTAGTTGTCGGTAAGTGAGCACACAGAATATTTGATCGTCACATTTGCAATGACTGAGCGAGTAGAGTAGCGAATTTGCATTAAATTGTGTACCAAGCTGGAATATTAACTCTGCAGAAATTGCATCTGAATGTTGCAGGTGACTTTCGGGAATGATAATAAATACAAAGAATGTTTTGAATACCGAAATAGGCGTTGGGAAAAATGTGAGATGCCAAGGTCACTGAAAGTATGAACAATGTTTATGTATCTTATATTATTTTTTATTGAATATATAGATTCCTTCTGCTTATGGACAGTCCGAGGAAACTATTTTTATTCAGCCGTTACTTTTAAACAAAATGGCATTTAGAGAATCTTTGCATTTAAAGTAATTTTCTAATAATTATAATAAAAATTGGAAAAAAACTATCAAAGAACAAAACAGTTTCTGAATTTTTATATATATTAAAACAATGTATTTTTTAAGTAAAATTATTCACTACTCTTATAGTTCATTTGAGATAATATATGAGGAAGTATAGATAATTATAACAATAAAGCCACAAAAGGAAATCATAAATACTCTATGCAACTTGTTAATTTAATAATTTCCATCTTTAGGCAATTGCAAACAATTACTGTAGTTTGTCAATTGAAAAATGTATTCAGTAGACAAATTTGATCGGATGATATCTAGATATAATTTTAACTACTGCAGCAAGAAATGGCGGCACCTCTTACTGTTCTACATTGACAATACAAAATGTAATTAACTCATATATTTATATAAACAATAAGAAGGTTTTGTTGAATTGTAGTTAAAATCAATATGCCGGAACATTTGTTACTCAAACTTTAGTTGATAGGAAATTCTACATAAATATCAAAAAATAATTTATGCATAGTATAGTTGGTTTCTATTGTGGCCTATTCTTAATTTTTCCACAATTCGCATTTTTGAAGGAAAAAAGATACGTACTATTATACTGGTGTGCTGATGAAGAGCCGTTGTTAAAATCATTGGGTTAGCTGCCGAAAATTAGCTGTTACTGAATGTACCTTAGCAAATCCTGCCTACGAGATAGAATTCTAGCAAGCATAAGTTTTGTCTAATTGTAGAAACTATTACCCGAAGTTATACAAAGAGGCGATTGAAATTTATAAATATAAAAATAATTTAACAAGAACGACGGATTCTATTTGCCTAAAACTTTATTCACCGTTTTTAAGGCACAAAAGATAGACCACCAGGCAGTGGAAAGAAAAATGACGTTAGAAAATGCCGAGATATTACTTGTAATGACCAAATTTACGTAAGCAGCTAATCCGTTGACGTCAATAATGGCCTCCTAGCATCTCTACTAAACATTCAGGACTGTAACTTAATATTTAGATGATTTTCTTCTGAAGATGTTCGCTGCGGGTAGACAAAACGTTAAAAGCAATTAGACAAAGCATTCGCAATTATTTAAACAAACCCATTCAAAATATAAAAAAGAAACTTAGGACATCAACCAGAACGAACTAGTCACAGACCACGTGTCTTCTGCAGTACCAAAAAAATATCCATTTTAAAATGTGCTTTAACCAGTATGAACACATATAGCGTAGTAGTTTCACTTTATTTGAAGTAGAAGTACTTATTTATTCGGCGATCAAATTGGGGCTCAAAACATGATTAACAATTTAAAAGTACAAAGAAGATAAAGAAAAAATTATGACCTGCCATTATAAGGAAGAGAAACCAAAAAATATATATGCGAAATAATAAATTGTAAAAGACGGGAGAAATAAAGTAAAAATGGGATACCAGAAGGTAATTATAGAAGGAAAAAGCAAAGACAGAATAAAAGAAACAAATATTCTTAAAGAATTAGAAAGGCAGATCGGATCCCAGTCTGATATAAAACACCAAAGAAACATCAAAGCCTAAAAAATTAAGACAGTTTAGCCAGGAATATGGATTATAATACAAAGTGTAATATATCTACATTAACAACATATAACGTAGACATAAGTTGAAAATAAAATGAACTAGTAGAAGAATTTAACAGAACAAAGTATCAACACTAACTATATTTGGAAAAAAGAAAAAGAGACATGGGACAAAAGAGTTAGAAGGATGGTAATTTTTAATATATACCTGAATACTTAAGAAAAAAGAGCAACTGCAAAATTCATTCTGTAGGTGCAGAATGTGTCTTTTATAGAAATTTACTGAAGTGCGTATAGAAAAGGACGAATGATCAGAAATATTATCTGTAACACTAAAAAACATAAATGATGAGATAAGAGTAATATCAGTTTATGGGCCAAATAAAAATAAAACGAAAGAAAAAAAGAATATTTTAGTAAAAACTGTTTATTGATACAGAAAAGAGCACAAGAAAACTCTTGCGACTGCAAATTTCAATGGGAGGGTAGGAAAAAAGTAAAATTTTCAAGAAGATACAAATAACATGAATAAGAATATAAGGAGGTTACGTAATAGAATACATTTTACACTTAAAAACAATAAACAGAACGTTCTCTAGTAGACTAAATCTTAGTTGGAAATAAAACGGATGAAATAAAATACACACCAATCATTAACTAGTAAGGAAACACTGCAGTAGAATACAAAATAATAAAATCTTACAAGCTGAAAATAAAAAATCTAAAGAAACAATAAAAACAGAAGGGAATAAGGAAAACAGATGAATAAGCAAAAATATATAGCGAGCTTGGAGAATCTTTAAAACCTTATTTAAAATGCAATGAAAATTAATACAAATGTTATGATTGAGTGAATAATTTAGAGAGCAATTTAAAATAGAGAAGAAGATGCGGCTAAAATACTGAAAAGCACAATAAATACAAGTAACAACGTAATAAATCATAAAATACGATTAACGAAGCTAACAAAAAAAATGTAATGGATTTTAACAACGAATAGAATGTTGTATCAAAGGAAATAATTTTTTTATAATGTATTAAAGAATTTCAGTAAAAAAGAATGTAACTCATATCTAATACAAAAATGAAAACATAGTTAGGAAGAGCAAGCGTTAGTGGAAAGCTGAAAACGAAAAAAACAATAGACACAGACGTACAAGAAGTAAATGTGAAAAATATAGAATATAGAATATGCTTGTAGGGTTAGAAGAATGAAACATGAAAAATAATAACAATAGAAATGATAAAGTTTATGGGAGAAAGTAATAACTATAGGAGAACTATTTTTTAAGTGTGCGAATGAAAATTTATGAGCAAATATTAGAAAAAAATATTTAGAACATCACTAGAACCAATATTTCGTAACATGCAAACTATAAAACTTTCTAAAAAAAGGAGAAAGTCAGCTTTGCATTATTAGATGTAGAGAACACTTATGACAAGAGTCTTTAGAACAAATTCTGGAAAAAGCTTAAAGTATGCAATTACTGTAGCAACAAATAAAAAAACCTACAAGTAAGTTTAAAGTAAACTTATACAATCAAACTCAAAATAATATAAAAATAAATAAAACCAAGACGAAAGTTTACAGATATATAAATACAGAAGAAAACATCAACATAAAAATAGAGCAAATCAAACGCTTTAATTAGCTAAGAGTAATTATTGAAAACCTACTAAAACATAATGCAGATCTAAACAAACTATAGATATAGGGTATAACAGAATTTGAAAGGGTAAGAAACTATGAAATTCCTCCAGAGTTATCGATTACTCAATGTTAGAATTTATTGAACAATGGCGGCTAAATTGGAGAGAACACTTGCAAAGAACGGATAATAACAGACTTTTTAAGGGGAAATAGGCCACAAAATAACCTGTGATAATGTGAAAAATCCTAAACACTAAAAAGGAATGATGCAAAACTAATGGCTTAAAACAAGAAATTGTAACAAAGATTTGTATATGGCTAATAAACAAAATACAAAATACACTCATTGATAATTGGAAATTTGTATTTGTTGGAATACGATATCTGTATCCAACTTGACTCCTGTCTTTAAGTCTTGTAGAGTTTTAATTTACTACTTGTATAAATATAAGTTCATAAAACTTTGCCGTATAACCATTAGAGAAAAGGAATTAGGTAGTTTCTAGGCGCAAAAGCCCCTGTTAAGCGCATTTACACCGGCACTACGTTCTGATTTCGGCTGTACTCTCTGCAATTTACGAAGGACTAAGAAATCCGTGAGTGTCGCCAGGCTCCGGCCGGAAAGGCTTAGCGAAACGACTTTATTGCCCATCTCGGCGACATTATAAGCAGAAGCTCGGTCCTCCTCGTTAAGGTGATTTAAAGATATAATGTTTTTTTATTGCGCTCGGAACATTCGGCCAGCTGCACCGAACGACCCGACCTGGAGCATCCAGGCCTCGGTTAATCCTCTCCGTCGAAAGCAAATTCTAACTTTGGCGCGCTATTTGCAAACTGCAGAATCACGCTGGCTAAGCAAAGCAAGCTCAGGGGAAGACGCGGCCGACGCTGACTTCGCTTTCCTTCTCTCATCCGCCGCCTTCCATTCAAAGCGCGAAAAAGGGGAGCCGCTATTGTCTGTAGCGTCTCCACTTTCCATTTCACCTCATCGTACAAACATATCAATTCCATTCCAGAAAATAAACTCTTGATGGTTGGAAGTACAACAATGGGGTGGTGGGATGTGAAATCAATTTGTTAGGGTGCGTGTTCGGAATGTGCCCCACAATAGGAGTTTTTCCGAGACTCGGAATTGCTATCCCGAATTGCCAAGCGAATGGCGATAATGCAAATTTAATTGTATCGATCGAATTTATCGGTGTCTACAAAAATACGGCTATATTTAAAAATTAAGTTGTGAATATTCTGAAAGCTAACTAAACTTGTTTTTAAAAAGCTTAATTTTGAGTTACATTTATAGCATATTTTTAGTGAAAATTTAAATTATTTCGAGCGAAGATGATAATAGACCATCAAGGTTATTCATGCAAAATTTTATCTCTACTTGCACGGAGCTTTTTTGTTGGAATTCAAAGCGAAATTATCAGCTTAAATTTCCGCCGAAATCCAGATCGTTACGTTCTGCCCATCCCACGTCCGCCCGCGAAATTGCAAAAGAAACAGTCATCAGGAGGGCTGCGCTCCCGAGAGCAGAACACATCGCACGGTGTCACGCACCCCAAATGTGCCCTTTGAAGTCGCAATCTACCATCACTTGTCGCTCTAACCTAACCAAAATCTGAGCAACTTCCTTCACTAATTAGCGTGACTTGCAGGGGCGTCGACTGGCAGCTGCCTGCGGTTATGGCTCGGTCTTTTCCTTGTAGCTGCTCCGTTCAAATCCGCGGATCTCCCGGGGATTTATTTACGGAAGTTTCGGAACTGAATTCATCCCCCTGCAATTGGCCTAACAAGCGATGCCTTGCCTGCGTTTTGTCGGAATGAAGTCCTCGGATTTCCACATGACTGTTGGTGAGTGACGCGGGGCATAAGCGATTATCTTGTCCGGGTGGGATTAGCGTTATGTGTCATAAACTCGAATCCTTTGTGTGTGTTGTTCTGCTCTAATAAGATACGAAGTATGCACATCTAATGAAAAACGGTTAATAATTATTATATGTCGTCCATTATTTATAATGTCTTATAATACAGGGTGATTAGAAAATATTTTCCTATTAAATGAGAGAAGGTAGATCAGCGCAACCTATCACGCATTAAAGTTGGCTAATTAAAGTTTTGTATCAAACCATTGATCACGTGACTATGCTGAATAAAATATTTTTTGAATTTTGAAAACCGCTCTACCATAAACTTTCGGACACTTATTATTGATCACCCTATGTATGAGAATGGTAAAGATAAACGAAATAAAATAATTTTTGTAGACATTTAGATTTAATTTTATAGAAGAATGATTTATTGATCTTTGGTGATGGGAGAAACGGTTATTAATATAATATTTACGTATTCATCTCGCTAAAAGTCATTTCAAAATCAAGTAGATTTTATTCAGTTATCTAGTATATATATAAACCTTGCCACAGCTGATTCCGCCTGTTGGCAGCGTAATTCGTTTTTTACAAGCAGAAGGATATAGAGTGAGATTTGTCGACGTTATGTCGTATTTATGGTGATTATGTTCTAAGTGACAGAGCTGTGAGTGATTGATGCAGGAAATTAGAAATGGGCGCTCGGATGTGTATGGCGAGGAGGAATAAATACGTGGTGTGTCTAAACAATTCTGTAAATGGTCTGATATTTCGATGGTAGCATAGATCTGATATGCGTATGAGACACGTTAAGGTCCGCTGAGGACGGTCGAGTATGAAAGGTGGGCTCATAAACCAATAGAGTAAAAAATAAACATCAAGATCTGCTGCAAATTGAGGAAATACTAGTGCAAATGTCCGGAATGGAAACTGAGAACAGAAAATGTGTTTACGACTGGTTCAGAGGACTAAGGATTAGCTACGTTTAAGTCAGTTGTCAAAAGTAACTTCCAACATGCATTGACACAAAATCGACGACTGATTACAATTGTTGGTACATGGTGTGCACTATCGTCCTCAAAGGTTTGAATAAACAGGAGATCTATTCCTGATTTGTACAGCACAAACTCGCAGACAAACAACAAGCAAAAATCCTGGAGATTTTAGTATCACGAGTGACTAGGATCTATTCTTTCTGAAAACCATCATCCTAGGGAATAAAATCGATAAAATTGATGGAGTGTCGTTTACTAAGAGACAGAGGTTCTTTTTTTTATTGACCTCAATTGGAATTTACATCTACTTTATAGAAGTATGAAGTAAATGTGTTATTCGCGAGTAAGGCACTGAAGGAGATAATCATCTATTGATCTATTGCTAGATAAATAATTTGTTCATGAATATAGAGTTTGTTTAATCGCAACAATAAACTGCTTGGCTTTATTCACTTTAGCCCCCTTGGAATTTCCTATTTGATAGTTGGTTTATTAGCTCATTCTGTATACATGCGTTTATGCATGATATTTATCTTGAGCAAAATGTACTCCTGGTTCGTAACATGCCAGGGTGCGTTAAATATTGAATGTAGTAGGTTGTTGCAAAAGTTTTCCGGGTCTATTATAAGTGTTGCAATTTTAATATCATGCGATAGCGTGAAATCCCCGGGGCATTTTGATATATGACTTATAGTATTTTTTTATAGAATAGATCTTTTAAAAGAAGGTATTCGATTACTACTCTAAATTCAATACAAATTGAATCAGAACATGAATGCTTCAGAAGCTACCCGAAACGTTTGTAAGGCCTATGGCGGTGGAATTGTTTATGAACGTACTAGTAAACGTTGATTCACAAAGTTTAAGAAAGGAGAAGAAAGCTTGGAGAATTCTGTACGAGTACAAGTAACCGTCAAGTCGTCATTAACCGAGTCAAATAAAGGTCGTCAATAACATGCTTGTAGCTGGCTGACGAGTTCGATTGTCACTATTCGACGATTGACAGAATTATGAACAATAACTGGGAGATCGCGAATAGCATGACAGTGCTAGACCTCACACTGCCAAGTTGACAAAGAAGTAGTTAGAAGATGCCTGTTAGGAAATCCACCTATGTAAGAGAAGCAATAAATACTGACTGTCTTCTTTCGTTTAAAACCAAACGAAATTATGCGCCACGACATGGATATCTTGCCCAAGAAACGCCAAGAAGTTATCAACGTCGATGGAGAATACTTTGATTATTAATTATGTCTCATATTCAAACTTAATTAATGAAAAAAAAAGTATTATAATAGACATTTGCAACAACCTATTAGGATTTTAGACTGAAACTGCTGAATAATGCTGATATTAGATTTCTTGGTACATCGCCACCGTTGAAGGTATTGATTGGCTTTAATATGATTATGTAGCAAATAATAAATTTGCCTGAATTGTATTTAAATGTCTCTTTGTATGTATTTTTTCATGTTAATCTCTAATCCAGGTGGAATACCATCGATGTTAATGGTAGTTTTTGCATTAAAAGTAATTTGCGGAAATTTGGTTTTGTTGATCTTAATTCTTTATCGATTTAACCTTTTGTTGACAAGATAAGTGTACTTGGAGGCATTTATTGACTATGTTTAGATCTTCATCAACGGATAAGATGGCAGCGCCAGCGAAGCAATTAAGTAGAGTGTTGCCTGTCTAGTATATTATACATAAACAGGAAATCGATCCCAATACACTGCCCCGCGTGACACCGAAGTTGATGGAATAATACTCCGAGAATGTGTTAATGTGTCATTGAGTAATAACCGTCAGGTGGACAGGATTATCGGATTAAAGAATATGTGCTTGGGAGTAGTTGTCCTAATTTATATAGAAGTTTTATATATTACATCTTATCAAATGATTAATGATTAATGGTATTATTAACAATTCTATTTTAAATGGTTTCGCCAAATCAAATTAATATCCAAAGATTTTTGTTTGTCTCATTCCTTTCAATAACTAATCGAGTACTTTACTCATAGAAAATAAGCTAATCATTCTAATAGGTGTATAAATAAGTTCTCAGCTTTTTTTCTTCAAAATTAAAGTTTTATTTAAAAACAAACAAAAAAAGCTTAAGTATCAAAGTATTCTCCATTGGTATCGATGACCTTTTGCCATCTTTCGGGTAGCCTGCGAATTCTCTGGTGATAGAAGCTCACCGGTTTCGAGACGATAAAGTTATCGATGCATTTTCGGACTTCTTCTTCTTCTGTTTTGAAGTGCGTATCAGCCAAGTGATGCTGTAACGACCGGAATAAATGATAATCGGAAGGGGCCATGTCTGGGCTATACGCCGCATGTGGGAGAAGTTCCCAGCCGAATGCGTCTGCAGCTCATCCGTGTCAAATGTTTGAGGGCGTCCAGCGCGTGGTTGATCTTCAAGACTAAACTCTCCTCCGCGAAATCTTTGGTACCACTTTTTGCACGTTGCATGACTTACAGCATTCTCATCATATGCAGCACAAATCATTTCGGTGGCTTCAGCAGCGTTTTTCTTAAGATGAAACGCGAAGTGGATAGAAAATCGAATATGCTCTTTTGTGATTGCCATCGTGAACACAGCTGATTATTGAGGTTATGTGCATCAAACGCCAAATCGCATGATGTTTCGAAAGACCAAATGTCATTGCTTTAAAACCGCAAGAGGGCGGACTAATACGTTACATGTAAACGGTGATTTGCGTCCTGTGAAATCTAAAGTTGAGAACTTATTTATACACCTATTATAAGATGTTTTCTGTTCAGGTTATTTAATAGCCATCGATACTTATGTTTTGAAACTTTGAATTGTTTAAGTTTGTTAGAAAGGACATCTAACATATAAAAATGCTTTAATTTCCTGATTATTATGGTTTTATGATGAATTTAAATACATTTGATAAGTATTTTACAAATACATCACCCTTTTTTTTATTCAATCCGACCCATAGACTATTTTTGCTCCTAATTTGGCGGAATGTGAACCTGAGATGTTTTCAGTTGCTCTCCATAGTGAGTGATTTTGTTTACTTAGGTTTTGGAACGTATCATTTTTGTGTTTTCGGAGAGTTGCTCTAAATTGTTGAGTTAATGTGTTGTAGATTGTTTTGCCAACTACATCTTGCAATATTTTCCATCTTACCCGAGCCCTTCGTTTTGAGCACTTATTTGTTTTAAATATAGCGGAATATTGTGTTTAGACCTGTTTTCCACTGGAATCGTGGAAGAGTGTCTACCTACTGTCTATTCTAAACACTGCAACAATTATAGATACTGAAATCCGTAATAGCTAGATAGTACATAAACTGGAATCGTGCGAAAGGTTAACTAATAAACTGACAATTATACGAAGTATCTAGTGAGCTTATCTAGAATATCAGTTCTTGAGCTTCAGTAAACATTAAAATATGGCGGAGTATATTTAGACAATATATACGAAAATACAGAATCGTAATGAATACGTCCTAGTCCGCCCGTTTTTTTAGGTTGTAATGAAGTATTTAATTGGGCAAAGCTTTAGACAATTTTAACAGCTACGAACAACACAAGAATAGACTCCAGATACAGAAATGCGTTGAAATATGTATACGCTAACATTTAAATTTAACTTACGGAACTCACAATAAACACAATTATTATTAAACTTGGAGTACAACAGAGATACAATTTTCCCAAAAATTTTCACCCGTTTAAAAAAAAATAAATTGGAAGGAAAAGACATAAATATCAACGGCCGATATCTAAATCAACTTCGTATTACAAGAGATATTAAGCAAACTTAGTATAGTGTCCGAATAAATAGGTTATGAACATAGGAAAGATAAAAGTTGTATTCCCAGATATACAATACTCAGAGATGGTAATGGTATCTTAGAGAATCTAGAAGAATACATCCATTTATGTCACTTAGCAAAACTTGTTAAAGAAATCAAACTTCATAAATAAACAGACAAACTCGAATAACATGGTCAGATACTGTTAAACTAGGATTCATACTTCAAGACTTGAAAAACTAAAAGAGAAAAGTGCTGACGTATGGCTTCAGATCATGCTGCTAACTATAAAATCAGCGAAAAAATTAGAATCAACTCAACAGACAATAGAACGTGTCACATTAAGAATAAATCTAAGAGATTAAAAACGAAGAAATTAAAAGGTATCATAGAAAGACAGCGAGGACAAGCATGAGATGGGCAGGACATATAGTCAGTTAGGAGAAACAAAATGGACAAAACACATTTCTGAATAGACTAAGACTGCATGAACGTAGTTTGAGAAGACTATTGAGTAAGTGGGTGTACATTGTTAAGGAGAAAGCTGGAAAGAACTAGTTACACAATGCATACGTTTAGGAGTAGACAATTAAATTCTGAAAAAGAAAAAGATGAAGAAGAGGAAGAAGATACAGGTATACATTTTTAGTCACTGCAAAAGAGTCGTTAGAATCAAGCTAGAATCGAGGGAAAGATAACTCATAGTCAATTTTGCATATACTCTCTTTTATTGTTACCAAGCAACCGGGCAGCAATTATGTTGTTGATTCATGAAGAGACTTGCTATAAGGGTGTTGTGAAGCATGCACATTACATTGAAAGCCAATAGTAGTAATTTGTCTATATCTTCTCTTTTGTTTGTTTTCTCATACCATTCATCAATTTTTTTAGTTATATGACGTATGATTTTTAGTTCTATTATATGCAAAGACTTTGTTTTAAAATTTTCTAACTTTCCACAAATTTAAAATTTTTTTGTTTCAAATTATTGTAAGAATATCGGGGTTTTAACAAATTTTTCCGAGTGCCTATTGACGTTTTCAGTACTGAAAGAACGATTGTAGGTTTGACGTTCGTTGAACGCTACAATATAATCATTTATTTTTAGCCGTTTTATATTTTCCTAGTATTCACAGGCGTAACACTTATCACAACTTTAGGAATTTTCTTTTAGGTGGTATTTTTTGTCAAGATCTTTTAACTTGCTACTACAGATCGATTAACCAACTTTAACTGGCCGTAACTGGGCAACTAGACGAAGACTTGGGGGAAAATGGGAAATTATCATCCCTAGTTATAGTTTTCAATTACTTCAAGCGACTTGATCATACAAATTATGACTAAAATTGTCTTATGACGCAAAAAGTCATTACTTTCGTTTTATCGGTAGATATATCATTAGTCGATCATTCTACCGAATGCTACAAATAATCAACAACCGACTGGTATAATCAGGCAAGCTTAACGCAGGGTTGTATTCTATCCCAATTGCTATTCAACTCGTACATCATAAAACGACTTTTGAATAATTCGGATGGAGATGTTTTGTTGGTGATTGGAATATAAGCAATTTGAGATACGCTGATGATATTCGTATCATTGTAGCCAGTGATGCGGAACTATAAAGTAACTGCTAATACAATATTCATAGCCGTAATATTAGTAATGTGTAAAATTCTTGAAATTATAAAATTTTTCTGGGGTTGGAAGGCTTTTGAGTTTTTCAATTTAAATAATCATTTATATATTTGTTCAAATATTCAAATGCTCTAAGCAGATGAAGTTAGTGTACGGATAAATGGAATAGTATAAATATAAAATTTACTATTAAAAAAAGGAGAAAAATACAGTGAGACTTTGTAAAATTGTAAGCTTTGTGTTTCTTGAAACATCGTTTGCATTTCGACTGCTTTGTTTCATTCGGTACGTGTTCGGCGCACTTGCTCCTAATAGACGGGAACAAATGCGGTCGACTTTTGAAGGTAATCCGCTTTATCAAATCCCATCTAGCGCAAAACACTCCTATATTTCAAGAACCGCCCGTAAATCGTGAGAGATGCTGAAAGACAAAGGGGCGAAAAGTTTGGCAGCGAAACCCGTTACTTTTAGGGAGAGATTTATTATTGCCGAACTCCAAACATAAAATTATCATACTCCAGTGAAATACGGCGGCCGGAGTTGCTCTGGCACGATGAAGATGTGCGCCACGAGATTTTAACGTGACATCTCAAGCCTTTGATTCGGCGATGCCCGAAAGAAATTCTGCGACTGCAAATATAGTAAGACTAGATCTTGAAAACACCGCAGCGCTGTTTGCCGCATTTTTGTAAACAAGAAGTCCCTGCGTGGGCAAGTCATTTAGTGCTAAAGTATTCTTTTCTTTCCATGTTAGACAGTTTCGTTATTGTGGGAATAAATTACAACCACCTAATCACAGTATTACGTTGTTTTTGCATGTTGTGTTTATAAGGGTAAACACGTTGTTGTTTGTAATATAAAGTCAGGATAATTAAAATTTGTGCAAAATGTAGGCTACTGTAATATTTTGGAATTAATTTTGTTTGTTTAATTACACAGATGTACATATTTGCTTGCAAAAACCACTAAAAGCCGCATATTAAGTTTTGGGAATATTTAGAATATTATATAGGGAAAATAACTGTATATTGTTGTACATAAACCAAGTTGTTATTACAATGAGTTACTGTGTTTGGTTATATTATTTATGAGAAAATATTCTGCACCTTTATTTATAATAGTATACAGAGTGGGTCAAAACTTTCTTCCTAATTTCAAAGGAAGATTATAAGGCTAAGAATAGTTTGAGGATGGAACGAACGAATAGAAAGCTTTTGCTATCGAAACCTACATTTGAAACAATTATTCTGTTGTAGCCGATCAAAAATGATTTTTTGGTGAGTAGGGAACTTCACTCGTGTGGGATTGCTGGACCTCTATAGGGCGCCTTCCCATGTGATGGATAGAGGAAAACTCACTAAATATGGTGGATACCGGGAAAATAAAATATCCGGGGCGAACTAAAACCAGCAACAGCAGTACAAAGACCATATCGGCTGCAAAGGTGGAGAAGATGGACTTCAATACGGTAGAGTAGGAGTAAGTGGCAAAGCTGCTTTTTATGTTTTAATGTATATAAAAGCGATAGGCACTCTTCTCCCCAATGGCCGAAGCGACCATAAAAGCGGATAAACTATTGAGGATATTCAACAAATTGAGGACCCACTGCATTAAAGATCCCTAGTAAAACCATTATGTCTGCGTTCCAAACAAAATATTCCGGAGTTTCAAATCTTCCAGTCGGATTTCCAGGGAAACCGTTTAGGAACGATGTTATGATAAAGAGTAAACTATCGTTGGATAGAGAAATTAGAGTCCAACACATAACATCATTCAAGTGTATGCTCCAACAATAGATCACAGTAACGAAGAAGTAGAAAAGTTCTATAACAGATTACAGATGTAGTAAAAAAACTACCAAAAAGAGAACTGACGATGATAATTGGCAATTTTAACGCCAAAATCGAAAAAGGTTGCGAAGGAAAGTTAATAGGTCCGTACGGACTGGGTGTAAGGAATAAAAAAGGAGATACATTAAGCATTTTTGCAGCTGGATAATATTTTGGGGGAACCGAAGCGATTGTGTACGTGGAGGACTCCTATAGATAAGACTGACAACATAATCAAATCAAGTTGATTATATTATAATAAATAGAAGATACAGAAATAGCTATATTTCAGTAAAAACCTATCTTAAGGCGGATGCACAGTCAGGCCATAACCTCTTAGTAGCAGTTTTAAGGTAAAATTGAAAAAATACGCAAGAAGAAACCAAGAAATATGATTTAAGAACAATAATAGATCTCCTTATTAGAGAACGAGCAGCAGTGCGTTTGGGAAACATAATTGAGGGTAACCTGAATATCCAGAATGTTAATGAAAAGATCAACAAATTAAAGATAGCTGTAACGACCATCAAAAATTGTATTTTAAAACCAAACGCTAGGAAGCATAAATCGGGATGACGAAGGAAATTTTCCGGTTGATGGAAGAAGAATAATAAAAAATAATCGTACAAAGTACAAAAACATTAAAAAAATGATTAGGACAAAGATAAAAGAAGAGATAACGAAGCCAAAAAGAAAATGTCTAGATATAAAAGCCTTGCAGTAAAACGTGATACTTTCAACTTACATAAAAGTCAAACAAACGACTGGACAACAAGAAAAGTAACTAAATTAGTTGACAGTGACGGAAACGAAATCAAAGAGACATGAGAAGTATAGATAAAGAAACTGTTTGAATGAACCACAACCGCCTCAGATAAATAATAAAAGTGGACAAAAGATAATGAACTAAGAAATAGAAATTACAATAAGGGATATAATACAATAAGTCTCATGAGTCACCTACTGAAAGGATTCCTTAAAATACATAACAGAATCTATAAACTCTGTGAAGATCAAATATCGCCTACACAGTTTAGATTCTGAAAACGCCGTTGGCACACAGGAAGCCTTGTTTAGGGTTCAAGTACTCTTCCAAAGACGCAGAGATGTGAATTGTGATGTTTACGCCTACTTTATTGAGGACTTGAGATGATAAAAGTCTGTCCACAGTGGGTATTTTTCTCGCTCAGCAGAAGTAAAAATAGAAGTATGTACTGGTATGCTAACAGTTGCAGCAGTTGTCCAATATAAATTCAAAACAAATTTTGAATGTCTGAGTTCTGGTTCTGGCACAAGACAACAGAAAAAAAGGCCAGTTTATGAAATAACAGTACATTAAAACGATTTTTCCCAAGAACGAAGATTGTTTTATATAAGAAAAGTCAGTATTTTTTTTATTTACTTCAATAAAGAATTAAATACATTGATAGAAGAATGATATATTAAGGAATGGTCTTAAAAGATATTAAAGTATTTTATTTCATGAATAAATACATGACATATACATTGAAGTGTTGAGCTCTGTTATAAAACAAGATTTGTATAAGATTGACTCTTAGATAACGGGAAGTTGTGCAAAATTACAAACTAATATTTCATGCTTTGCAGAGGGACAGTATTGCCAAGAAATCTTTGTTGAATAGAATTGCGATAATCATAAATGATGTGGGCAGTGGTTGGACTTCGAGGAACCCTGAAGTAGCTTGCGAGAATAAATCTTTAATTTATGAAAGTCATGGTGACTATTTAGTGGTCTAGAGAATACATCATTTACTACTATTCTTTCTTGTAATTAATAATTGGAGTAATTTTTATTATTAGGGTGGGTGTACACAACAATTTGCACACAATTTTGATTTAATGTGAGCACCACGAGAGAGAACCAGTATATACACACCTTAAGAGTAGTAACCCAGCGGGGTTGCTAGATCCCCAACTGGGCGCCTCCCCAGGTGGCGGATAGGGGAATGCTCGCCAGATGTGGCGGGTACCGGGGAAGTAAAATACTCGGGGCGGACCAAAACTAGCTCAGAAGGCAACTTACAAAGGATGAAATAAATGACCCCTCCAAGTGGGAAGTAGCGCTTGGAGAACTGACTATAGGTGGAGATGAGGTATATCGGTACAGCTATCGTTCTGACACCGGCAGGCAGAAATGGAGACCATCTTGATAGCTGTCGCACTGCGATGTGGAAGGTCAGGGAATCTACACATTACCTCTCAAAACAGTAAATAAATTTAAGGAAATGAATTCGTCTGATACTAAACTTTACAGAGTTAAAACAGGCCGGCAATCAGATCTCCGGGCCGAGACAGCATTAGCTAGAATCCTCAATAAACAAATACGTAACGAAAACTAAGAATAAGACTAAAAAGATTAAAACGAATAAAATTGCAAATGTAAGATTGCTTGGAGTATGTGGTAAACTCTAGAACATAAAAATAGAGCTGAGGCGAATGAATATAGATATACTTGGTGTAAGTGAGATTAAGTGGAAAGACGAAGCAGACTTTTGGAGCGACGATTACAGTATTCTATTATATTAGCCAAAGAATGGAGGCAAAGAGTAATAAATTACATGCTTTATAATGATAAAATCATAATTATTAAACTTCAGACAATCGAAAATGATCTTGTCATTATAAAAACCTACATGCCAACATCAGGCTATTTAGATGAAAAAGTGGAAGAAGTCTATGAACAGATACAGAAATTAATGGAACTCGTCGGAGAAAACGACAAGCTGATGATTAGTAGGTGATTCGAATGTCGTAGTTGGTGGCAAGAAGGAGAAATAGTCGGAAAGTATGGACTGGGAATTAGAAGCAGAAGGGGTCAAAGACTTATAGATTTATGTATGGAAAAAGAACTCAATCACAAACACTAACTTCCAACATCATCCAACATGCACAAATCTAAGGAACACAGAGGTGTATTAAATATACTACATCATGGTTAAAAACAAACAGAAAACAAAAGCACAGTAAAGCAGTGCCTATCCAGGGGCGGATATAGCAGTAATCATAATGTAGTTGTTATGAAATATAAACTACAACAAAAAAATTTCAAAGTCGTGATAAATAACCCAAAATGGGCAATCACCAAACTAAAGGATGAAACGGAATCAGAAAGATACAATCAAAGAATAAAACAAAATTTAAGTTCAGTTTAATAGAAGAAACATCGAACAATAATAATAAAGAAGTTTTTTTTAGAAAAGGTAAAATCAAAGGTAATACCATCAAATCGAAAGACGAACTCTAATAGAAGAAGAAGAAATAGCAGCTAGATAGCAACAATAAGTTGAAGAACTACAATGAAATATTTTAGAAATTGTGACAGATCTCTCCGTTCAAAATTGTTTGTTTATACAAGTTACGTTTGGAAAAGAATGAGACTGACTCTTTTGATCTTAGTAGTCTAAGAATCATGGGGGGAGGGGAGTTTTTAAGCCTGATGATTGGTGGAGAATATCAGATAAATGATCCCATCCAACTTATTCGCTTTTGATCTTTAATAGAAGGCCAAATGGATAGCTGTTTGAGCGTTGCGTTAGGTTGAGTCAATATACAGCACATACGCAATGCAATATTGCGTTAAACTCGAAAAATCTGTAAACAAGACACTTGCTTCAATACAGAAAGCTTACGGGAAGGATGCTTTTTGGAAAGCACAAGTATTTAGATGGCATAAAAGGAAGAGAGAACCTCTGACCGAAGTCTTAGTATTAGATTGATAGCATATAAAGTAGGGTTTCGAAAACTTTATTGTGAAATCATTACTACGGAATTGTAGATGTTCAATGTTGGTATTAAATTGGTTTTTAAGGTTTAAAAAACTTAAAAAACTTTGTGACAATTTTCCACGAACTCAAAGTCTATATTTTGCAACTGTTAAAAATGTGCAGGCTTCTGTGACAAGTGTTTAGAAAAATGATTTAGTTCAAGACTTTCAGTCGAGCAGAAGCTTTAGAAACGGTGTACTGATGCTCAAGGATGTTTTTTTGAAGAATATTAATTTCTTTATTATATAACTTATCTTGATGTTCAAGTGATTCTGTTTATCTTCACATAATTCATAGTTTTTGTTTTTAGATTTTTCGGGATCAACTTATTTGAGTATCTTTTATCGTTTTTTTTTTGTTTTTTGTCATACTTTGATTTTTTATGTACTTATTTTTATAGATTTTTAATTTTTTTGTATTATTTATTACTTCTTTTCTTTTTTATCTAGTTTATTTTACAAAAATATAAAGCATTAATGCTATTTTTTTTAATTTTTGGTCTTATGCTATTTTTTCTTAATTATTGTCTTTTCTTAACTTTTCGTTGTCATTACTATTATCTATTTTATCGTTTAAAATGTTACCGCTTCTTTTTTCTGTATCAATTGTTTCTTTTAACTTGATTTTTATTATTTTTGCTTTTGATACTTTTTCTTTGCAGTTTATTTTTAATATTCTGTTACTTAATGTAAAATATTGCTGTCTAAATATTTTTTGCTGATGTTACAAGGTAACCAATAAAGTTCTTGTTTTAATGGCCAAACAGAAAATGATTTACAGAAAGTGTAGCCTATTGTTAGTCCTCAAAGTAGTAGCACCTTCTGCCAACATGTCTCCAGCTGTGCAATCCCCTTGCGGTAAAACTTGGAGGTTTTAGACGCAAAGAAGTCTGTGGGTGCTTGGCACAAATCTGCTTCATTGGTGAAGGATTTCCCACGAAGACGCTCCTTCTGTTGCAATGTCTGATGCACACGTTCCAATTGCTGCGAGTGCAGGTCCGCAGTGACCGTTTGGCCCGTTGGTAGCAGCTAATAGTGAACCACTTGACGAGCTGTCCACCAGACACAAAGCATAATCTTGCGTGGGTGCATAGGTGATCTTGCGCTGTGAGGGACAGTATCCTGGGGTAACAACCAATGTTTGGCACTCTTGGGAGTCATACAGGATCTACTTTTGTCACTGGTAAGCACTCGATTGAATATTGATGCGGTAGGGTGGCGAGAAAGCAACGATGTACTGGCTGCCACTCGTTGTCTCTTGTGGACTTCTAACAGCGTGTGCGGAACCTGCTTGCTCAACCTGTACGTCTTACCTAAGCAGTGCAGATGAAGTCTAACTGTTTCATCAGAAACGTTAAAATGTCTTGCAAGTTACCACACATTAGACTACTGTCCTTTTAATGGCCGCCTGCAGAGCTTCGTCATCTAAGGCCTGTGGTCGTCCACTCCGAGGTTCATTACAGAGGACAAATCTTCTAACCCTGAATTTTTAAAACCAATGCGTTGCAGTACGTCCATTCACAGCACTATCCCCAAACGCTTGACATATTCGGAGACTTGATGCAGCTGCTGATAAGCCCACTTTGAAGCAGTAAAGCAAACAACACCGAACGAGATCCTTGGACACTTCCATTTGTCTTCGCTACTGTACGAGTTACGAATGATGAAAGTGCGTGTTGGACCTGCTTTTATAACGACTGATATTCGACCGACCGGTTTTTAAACCACGTGGTACACTAATTGCATACCTATTCTTCCTTCATTCAATGGCAAAACAAAAACGGCAAGAACTTTATTGGTTACTTTTTAGGTCCTCTAGTTTATATGCTAATTCAACTTTAAATTTTACCCTAGACATTCTGTTGTAGTTTTTAAAATTCTCTATTTTATTTTGTGTTAATATTTATTTTAATTTTATGTTAACTCAAACTTGCTATTGCAATTTTAGCAACGTTTTTATTTGTATTTGTTTTTGAACATTATATACTTTTTACTAAAATTTTGCCCCTTGACTAAAGTGTTTTCTAATAAGAGCATGATTTTCAGATGAAATAAAATAAAAACTATTTCAGATACAACCAAAGTCTTTATATTATTTTGAAGCATAATCTATTGCGGTATGTTTTGAATGAGACATCATTTAAGGGTTCGCTTCGACTTTGCGCGTACAAGCAAATTCGATTAATCCAATTTTCGATTACTTTGTGCAATAACTTGGATAATATTCGATGTTCAATCTTAATGCACCAAGGGTTCGTGGTTTGTTTACGTAGACATAAATTTGAAATAATTCTACAAAAAGTAATTACAAGTTAAATCACAACTTCTTGGAACTCAACTAACAGTTGCATTTCTTGAAATTATCCTTCCACAAAACTTTTCTTACAATGCCTCAATAGTGGCATTAGCAGTGTGACATGTGGCACCGTCTTATTAAAACCACACGTCCTCCAAATCAATTTCATTTAAATTTGGTCACAAAAATCTATTAGCATCAATTGGTACCGCTCACCAGTCACCTGCATTTCCTACCTCGTATTGGAAAAGGAATGGTTCGATGATGCCACTATATCATAAACCATACCATACAGTGACTCATTTGCCGATGCAAGGGCTTCTCGGGAATTTATTGTAGATTGTTTTCACACCAAAAACGGTAATTTTCTATGTTCAAAATATCCACTTAACCAGAAATGAGTTTTATCTGAGAAGATAACTTTTTACCCAAAATTATGCTCCAAAGACCAAGCAGCAAAGTCACATCGCTTACGATGCTCCGGTGGCTTCAGTTCTTGGGTCAACGTAATCTTATACGGGTATAAACCCAAATCTTTTTGTAAAACACGTCAAGCTGTTGTTCTTCTAAGCCCGAATTATTGAGCACGACCAGGAAGCCTCTGCATTGCTATCTCTTACAGCAGCAATGTTCTCTACATTTCTTGCATTTCGACGTCTTGTTGGTATTTATGAAAAGTAAAATTCTCTTAAATTTCCGACCAATAGCAAGCGCAGAAGGGCAATTATGTGGACCATAGGTTTCGCAAAGAGCACGTTGAGTGTTCACAAAGGAACGTCTATTTTCATAAAAATTTTGGACAACGACCAAACGTTCTTAAAGTGTGTATTTAACCATGATGAATTGTCCGAGTATACTAAACACAAATGACATCTAGTGGCAGTTATAACATTTTAAGCGTGGTCGGCATTTCATTTTGTAAAAGTTCTCGAACGGCTTTTAATTAAGATTTTTATAATTACATTTTTATTATGATTTAGTTTAATTAATGTTTTGGCGCGCAAAAACATGTTTAGCTTTTTTTTTAAATATTAAACCTTTTGACTGCAGTTTTTCAAACTTTAATACAGCACACATAAAACATTTTATGCCTTACGCTTTTTTGTTGCCACGTACGCGAGGAGTTGCTTTATAAGTTACAAAGCAAATTGAAGAGGCCAATCCTTTTAGAGCTCATCACATTTAGCAGAAGTTGCGAGAACTTTTCATGTAATTAAAGTAGGTGAACCTCGGGAAGTTTGTAGTGTCGCAGAATTTATCAATATCTAAGCAGGTCTCCTAAAATAGACTGAGCTGCGGCTAATGAAGTTTGACAAGCGAATTTGGTGGAAACAGATAATCGGCGGGTTCCGGGGTTCTCAATTCGACTTCGCGCTCCCGTTTCACAAAAAATTATTTTTCTTGTTTTGTGAACCATTTTAGGCACATCAATATTTATGTAACATATCTACTTAGCAATTCATAAAGGAGACTATGTTTTCACTTAAAGTACTAGTGGAAAGTTTTCCTTTAAGTTTCAATAAAAATGCAAAGTGGGATCGAAAAATATTCAGCATTTTTATGGAGTTCATGTTAAAAATTATAAGTTAACAAAAGCAAAAATTCTGTAGCAGATGTCGTAAATTATTTATTAACTGTAACTTTTTAGTGTATTAAAAAGTGTAACTTGTATATAAAATAATTTTAAAATGTTTCAAATTGAGGATCTTTAAAATATTTTTAAGATTATACCTAAAAAATACAAAGAATTTTACCAAGCCTCTTTTACATATTTCACAATGCTCAATTTAGTTATACGGCAGACACGCGTATCGGTATATTACGGTTTTCTAGAGTCAGCAGTGGTGATAGGGTTGCACAGATTTTGGAGGTTATCAGGAGTTGTGGCATAAAGATGATGTCCTTCACCCCCCTCCCCCACTTTCATAACAAAAAGTCGCAAAAGTTAAATTAGGGGACCGAGGTAGCCAACATATTAGTGGATCGTTTTCTTGTTTTTTCAGTTTTATCCATAAAAGTCGTTCTGTTGATTGATGTAGCCATTACTATCTTTATTTAACTGTGGTATCGGCCAATTGTCCAAGCAACTCGTCCCAGTGACGGTGGTTACTTTACATAAAAATGATCCATGTACCTTCTCTTTCAAAATAGCGTAGAAGATTCACATCTTCTGTGACTACACGGGGATTTTCGGTTCCTCAGATGCGCACATTGCGCCAATTCATGGCCAAACATGGATGGGAAGTTGCTTCGTTGTTAAAGGTATCGTCATTTTTAAAACTGAGTGTCAGGTGAATGGCTTTGTCATTTCAGTTAACATACTGATGCATGTAAATCTTGTAAGACTTATACATAAGTTTTGCACTTTAGAGAAGTAGCCATACTCTTGATTGCGAAATACCAAGCGCTAAACTTTTGCGTATAGTGGATTTCTCTAACACAATTTGCAGTTTCTTTGGTTGGTCCTGGCCGTCTCGACCGATGAGCTATGTACAGATAGATTTTATCCCGACATTTCGCATAGCACTTCTGTAATTCTACTCGGAATCGCCCTACGAAGAGTGTCTCTCTCTATTTGTGATATAATTATTTTGGCCCGTTCCGTAGTTTATTTGTTACAATTTTTTTTATAGACTTATGAATAAATCTGTGTAATTATTGTACAGTTAAATAAAAACGATGCTATTATTTAATTTTACTAAATCATCTTTTTGAACCGTTTTTTTATAAAAAAAAGTGTTAATATAGAGTGATCCAAATTAAACTTAGGATTTGAAATGCGGTCCGTTTGCGTTCTGTGAACATTGAACCTTTGTGTTTGTACCATTGGTATCTAAACATATAACAAAGACCATCAAATCACCATATGTTTCTAAATTGAGTTTTTGGAGAACATAGCAGTTGAAGTGAATTATTACTAGAAAAAATATATTGAGCGGTGTAGCTCATTTTTTATTTGTTTTGTAAATTCTCAAAATTGTGGCATCTGGGGCAGTGAAAATCCATGTGTTATTAATAAAAAATCAATTCTTTCACAAAAATACACTAATTGGTGTGCACTGTGAGATGGAGAAATTATTTGTCCGTACTTTTCTTATGATGAAGCCGGCAATGCTGTTACTATCAGTGATGGACATGGTAAACAACTTTTTGTTCAATAAAACCAATTTGTACTTAAATGATATATGGTTTCAACAAGATGAAGCCGCATGTCACATAGCATGGGAAACAGCCACTCTGTTTGGAACCAAACTTTCTGGTCATGTTATCTCGCAAAGGGGTGATATCGATTGGCTATCGCGGTTTCCGATCTAACCCCATTGAACTGTTTCAACAAAAATGTTTATATCAACAAACTTGCTATGATTCTAGAGCGAAAAGAGAACATCGAGTGTATAATTACTGAAATGAGGCCGCATTTATGAGAAAGCATTATGAAAAACTTCGCTAAAAGAATTGTCATGTATCAGCGGAATCGTGAAAGGTATTTCGGCATCAAATGTATCTCATACGTAACTGCTAAGTCCGTACTTTACCCTTATACCAATAAAATTCGAATTGTTTTATTATTTTATGGCTTATTTAGGAAAAATATCCTAAGGTCTAATTTCTACAGATCTCTACAGATCAACAACATTAATGTTATTCAAGATAAAGTTGCATGAAATACAAATGAGTCATTAAACTAACCAATACGAGATATTCTAATATCTCTGATCATGATCAGATATGTTGGGATATAGATCCTGGGGTAGTTTATGTTATGGATATCAGTTAAGGATATTTCCTCTGCTTAGGTCATCGCAAGTATTTTACTCTTTTATTTTTGCAATGCCCATTTGCAACGCAATGGTTTGTTTTGAATATACGACGGTGTATTAACTGCAATGTAATACTTTGTTGTAAAGCTTTTGTAGTTAGTTTCGGTTTTATAGGATTGCTTCAGATTGTTATTATATATTAACAGGCCTATCGTACCTACTACCATACATTTTAAGTTTAAGGCGGTACAAACATCAAACTTATACTTGTTTGCACCGAGCCCAGTAAGAGAGGTATGGCGGCTCTACACCAGTCGGCCACTGCGGCTGCCTCTCTGTATTGATAATGTGTCTTGAGCCAGTCGTTTAATTAGAGACATAACTTTGGTTATTCATATATGTAGTCGCGTGTTTAAAAGTGCTACCTTATATCTACAGTTTCATTCGATGTTGTCTGTTTTGAATGCCTTTGAATATGTATACTTTGGTTTGATACTTTTTATTTGTATGTTTCGCTTGTTCAAACATGAATATACGAAAACTATTTTTTCAACCTTCAATGGGACATTATTTACATAAAATCTGGAAAGGCAACATTCGAAAGAGAAACATATCAATATTCAGGAAGATACCAACCTAAGATATCTACTGACCAAATATGATATGAATCGGTCAAGTAGTTTCGGAGATATTGTGTCAACAGACAAAGAGACAGATAGGATTGTGATCGCATTAACTTTCGTCTATACCTTACAGGGTTTCGAAAGTTAATAAAGACAAGTGCGAATAACAAAATGACTCTATTACCAGGCGTCAAGTACAATAAATGTTACTTATTCACATAGTCATTTTGATCATTGAAATATTTGTCATACTGGTGGACGAGTTTTCCAACATCCTCTTCATAGAATGTTGCCGCTAGCGTGTTGAGATAGGTCTCCACAAGGTCTTGAAGATCTTCGTTGGCGCGGAAGCGTTCTCATCTCAGACCTTTTTTTATCTCTCGAAAAATGTGAAAGTTACTTGGCGTCAGGTCTGGGCTGTACGGCAGCTAACTGAACATTTTTCATTGGACTTGTGCAGGAAGCTGTTTGGTTACCACAGCACTATGCGGTCGTGTCTTGTCAAAGATCAAAACAATTCCAGAAGACAGCATGCCTCTTCTTTTATTCTGAATACCTCTTCGCAGTCGCCGTAATGTCTGACACGTTTGCATTGATCGCAATCCCTGGTTCCATAAACTTTACAAACAGCACATCTTTCTAATTTCAAAAAATGGTAGCCGTGCTCTTCCTTTTCGTTTGTTCGAACTTTCTGAGTTTGTTCGGGGAGTTTGTGTGTATCCATTGTTTAGATTGTTTTTTCGATTCTGGATTGTCATAAAGAATCCAAGTTTCATCTTCTGTGACGGTTGATTTGAAAAACTCTTTCCCCTCATTAGTGTAACATGCGAGGAAGGTTAAGGCTAATGCCATGCGTCGTGGTTTGTGGTTCTCAGACAACATTTCGGAAACCCAATGTGCATAAAATTTTCAGTAGTGTAAGTGTTTCGCTACAGTTGCGTACAGAACTGACCTTGAAATATCCGGAAAATCCACAGATAATTTACTAATGGTAAGCTGTTGTCTCTGTCGAACTACTTGGTCAACTCGCTGAACAAGCGACAGACTTGTGTCGTTGTGCACCTTCATTATGAACATCAGTTCGGACATCTTTAAATTTTCGCACACCCTCACTTATAAATTTGCATCGTAAATGTAGCTCATTCTCCGATAAATTCTGCTGCACTATTCTCTTCTGCCTGTAGAAAACGAATTATGCTGAGCAACTCGCACTTAGCGGGAGAATCAATCATGACGGCCATGTTAACGGGCCTGCAGCACGGCTCTAACTAATGTTTTGGACTCGGCAGTGACAGATGTTATGGCGAGGAAGCTGCGCAGATTCTCTTCGTATCGTTCGTCTGGTCACTTAGCAACGCTATCGGAGGTTGAAAAAAAATATCCATCGTATTTGATGAATTACTCTTTATAAAGCAGAAATGACATGTGCACTATTAATATGACGATGTTGTTTGAAAAGGAGCTAAGATAGCATTTATTGCTAGTGAAGCTGCTACTGAAGTGTAAATGTAGTCCTAAAATACTGCCTTGTGAAATTCATTTGTTTGTCATAAAGTGGGAGGTATACAAGGTTGGAGTATTAGTAATTATGAGAATCGCAGTTATGACAAATATAAGAAATTTTCTTAGCTTTGTAGATCGCGACTTGTGATGGAAACTTTGAATGCATTTTCTCTTAGTATGCTTTGACTTGAAGTGTTTGATGCACACTAAGCAATAGCATTATTTATCGAAAAAGTTATTAGGTTCTACAAAAAGATTTCTTTTTCTATTTTGAATTTTCTCCTTAATCATCTTTTTGGTTTTCTTAAACTAAAAAATTCTCTATTGTCCCCTTAAGACATGTTTTTCTGATGTAAAAAATTTCCTTTTTCGAGTTCTTGTAGATGGTTTGGTTCTTCAGATCTGAAAACGGAATGTAGAATTTTGAAATAAAATTCTTGTTTGTTGTTAAAATTAACCATACATTTCAGGTAATTTTTCATTACATTGTAGAAGATTGATAAATTTTTTATCTATTAGCAAGCTGGATAGTTAGATGGATGGTGCAAGAATAGATAGTTCTATATTTTCCGATAATTGGTCCGTAACACTAAGAAATAAAAAGTTATCGACCATAATGGTATTTCTTTTCGGTGTGGTTCGTTGCCAGGAACTAAGCTATTTAATAGTCATGTTTAAAGATTATTTGTATAAGCAAAAATCTTGGGAAGTTAAAAGATATTTTTTAGAGGACTCTTAATTATTTGAAAACAATCATACAAAATCTTTTACTTGATATGGTCTCACTAACTTGCATTGTCCCTTTTATTACTACAATCGTCTGAACTATTGTTGTTCCGATTTAGTTAGGAATTCCATCAAATTTGCATTTGTCTTTTACAGCTGAAGGTTTGTGAAAATATTGAAGTTAATGATTTTAAATCTATAGATGGAAAAGTTCTCATTATTTTTCGAAAACTTTATTAATTGATTTTCTTTTGCACGTTTGTTTTTTTACTAGGTATCTGGAATTTTGTGGACACCCTCATAAACTAACCTGCAAGTTCTTTAGGGGTAAATCAAAATTAAATTTTGAGGTTTGTTTAAGATAGTCCACACAAGGTCTTGATTAAAGAGAAGTTTGCTACTATATTCATCCAACGTTACAAATTGATGGTTGAAAATATTATCTTACAACCTATGTGAAACTTAACAAGATATAGGTTAAACGCGTTAACTGTCGATCATTCTGATGTATTGTTTCATACAACATTTAGACATCTGTCGGTTTTTTTGTAAGTTTTAATTCTAAAAAATACCTTTCGATATGGTTTGTTGTGTACTCTAAGTGTTGTGCTATTGGTGATTTTAAGTGTGAAGATAAGCTAAAGATAGTCGGTGAAAGGTATGGCTTTTTGGCATCTGTGCCATACGTAGCTAAGAATTGATTTTTTTTTGTTTTTAATATTTTCTTATAATTCTTTCATATAGGGTAACCATATTTTGAGGTACTACGTCGCTAAGTTCTTAAGTTTTTTTTGTTTCGAGTGTTCTCTGTTGCATACTGCCTACAGTTGCCCTAGTAAATTTAATTAGTTCTTTTAATGTTAGCTTGAATGGGAATTATACGTGTTAAAAGAAGCTTCTTGGTATTTATTCTCGGAATTAGGTTAGGGGTTCAATCTGTTTTAGATTTTTAAAATGTTCAGTATATACAGCTCATGACACGCTCAATAATTTAACTGCCTATTTACAATCTACTCTTAACATGAATTTTTATGGTAATATAACTGTCATGCGGGGAGCTCTAGCCATCGCTAATCTCCCTAAAAATTACTTTAGTTTTGGTAGTACGAGATTCAGTTGCCATTGTCGTTTGTGTCTTCTTGCAATGTCTGGTTGGTTAACGAGCTGATCGATGAGCTGGTTAGGATTTCCCGCCAACTTATCACTGTACTTGGTTGAGAGCTTCTTGATTTGCTATTTACGTAGGGGACTCTTAGGTCGTTATGAAGGATGTCATTTCTTAGGTCCCATAGAGAACTGGTTAGCATACGGAAGATCTTGGATTGAAATCTCTGAAAATTTTTTTATGCGACGCTTAGGCGCCTCCCCAGAGTTGAAGTCCGTAGGTCCATGTTTGCTTCAGGATGGTCTTATACAGTAAAATTTTGTTTTATAAAGAAAGTTGTGAATGTCGTCCAAGTAATTATGTCATTTGTTTGATTTTTAAGTCTAGCTGCTTTTTTTGTTCTGAATATGCGAGCTCAAAGTAAGCTTTTGGTTGAGGTGCATGTCAAGGTATTTCACTTCATTTTTTATTGGGATTGTGGCATTATTAATGCTGGTTTGCGCACATTTACCACGTCTTGTGATGAAGGTTCTTGTACTGATTTGTCGGTATTGACCATAATTCTCCATTTATGAAACCGGTTTTGTAGCAAGTCAAGATGTTATTGGAATTGTACTGCTAGTTCAGAAAACTGATTGACTGACAAGGTGTCCGTGTCTGTGGTTGAAGCATCTGATGTGTAAAGCAAGTATAGCAACGGTCCTAGAACGCTGTCTTGCGAAACTTCAGACATTATTTGATGGATGTCTGATACTGCGTTGTTTATTTTGACTTAATAGGTTCTGTCTGAGATGTATGATTTGAGTAGCAAGTATAAATGAGTGGGGAGGTGCAATTTAAGTTTGTATAATAAGCTACCATGCCATACTTTATGAAAGGCTTTTTATATGTACAGGAAAACCGGTGGGCACCCACTCTTGTTGTTGTTTCTATTATGTGTGTAATAATTCGTTGACTTTGGTGTGTGGTGGAGTGGCCTTCGCCGAATCCAAATTGGTGCAATGGATGAGTTGATCTATGTCAATAGTTCTCTTAAGGAGCTTGAGTAGGTGTCATTCAAGGATTTTTGGTCTGTGGGGTTGTGGACGAGTAGGCGCTTTATCAAGGTTAGCAATCATTACTAATTGGGCATATTTCTGTAGTATATGGAAGTAGCAGAGTCAAAATATGCTATTATATATTGTGGTGAGCAGTACAATGGCTTTTCTAGGAAGGTTTTTCAGCACCTCGCTAACAATTAGGTCATATTCAGACGCTTTTTGCACGTTTGTTAGTTTTATTTGTTGAGAAACTTCTGTTGTCGTGAAGGGTTTGATTAGCAACGACAGTTGACACGCAGCATTAAGAAAGGAGTTAATTTCTCTATCGTCAACATTATCTTGTGGTTGTGGTATTGTAAAGACGTCAGTTAGGTGTTTCGAAAAAGTGTTGGCTTTGTCGGTAGGAGGTATAATTTAAAAGATATTTTCTAGTTTCCATTAGGGTTAGATACCTTTACACCCTATGCTACATTGTAGTGTTGTACAGTTGTATTGAATAATGCTTAAATCCCTGTTTTATGTGGTTTTTTTGCTAATACCGTTTTTATGCAAATATTTTTGAAATACAATAATTGTGATACTTAAGAGCCAAATGTTTTAAAAATACCGTTCTTAGAGAAGCAATTTTCTCATATGTAGACAATATTCATATTATATTTAGCCAGTAAGTATAAGAATGCAGATTTGGGATTTGATTTTGCTTAAATTTTAATTTAAGATTATTAATTTTTCTTTTTAGTTTATTAAGGATATTTAAAAAACATGAAAATGAAAATATTTATAATGAATGTTTTAACTTATTTAATAAAAAGGGTTAAAAATTCAAATAACAGTTAAGCTACTTGTCGGGATGATTCCGCTTTATTGCCGCCTGAGTCGGTAAATGATTGTTTAGTGTTAATACTATTAGGATTAGGGAAGAAGGGGTTGATGGTATCGGTTTGCGCTTGTGATGCAGCTTGCGTTTGTCATTTGCGGCTAAAGCCTTTGTGTTAATTTAATACGGCAACTTTATCTCCAATAAGTTACAGAATGATCTCTCCTACAATTAATACATTTAAGTGGATCTTGAGAAATGTTTGTAAATTGATTATTAATGTTTTTATTAGCGCACTCCACACATTTTAGTGTATAATAAGTTTCATGTTTATATGTTTGGCAGCGATTTTTCTTTATTTTTTAGTGATAAAAAGTGTACAGTTGTTTGTTGTCACACTACTACCAGTTAATTTTGAGTTTATTTATTTTTGTCAAGTAAGAACCTCATTTTAATGATTGTGGAATTTTTGATTTTCATGTTGTAACACAAAATACAGCAGAGAAAATGTGTAAAAGAAACACTTAAAGGAGACACACTAAAACAACAAAATGTGAAATAATTAAATAAAGGCATTAATAAAAGAAAAGAAAACTGGTGAGATAAAATGTATCTAAACTAAAACACAAAACGATAAAGAAAATTATAATAGTAAGAAAATATAGTAAAAGAAAATATTTCAAAATGGTACAACAAACACAAAATAGATAATAAAAATATTGGAAAAAAATGAAAACACTACAAGACAAAATAAAAGAAATAAAAGCTGCAAAAGTTAAATACAATCAGTTACAAACAGAGACGGAAAAATGTAGGAACTTAGAAATGATTTTGTTCAGAAATTTGGTAAAATAAAAAACTACTAAAAAATAAAAGAAATGAAACAAAAGCTTCAAATTGGCAAACATATAGAGAAGATGAATAACTCCTAAGATGCAAGAAGTATGGAATAAAAAAAAGATACCTACAAAATGGAAGAAAACTTATTGATACGCGTCACCAAGAAGAAATCCTACTGAAATGCATTTTCGACCGGATGACTTGACGGTTCGTCACGACAGTAAACACTGCTAATGATTCTTCTGGATCATTCCTATACGGTTGAATTCCATGCGTTTTCTTCTTCTCCAAAATTCTGTTTTGGCTAGTTTTTTCCTGTCTACCTAAGCAGTTTTCTTAATCCTCCTCTATTTTTGGTTCTTTTTTCTTCCCTACTTTTCACTTTTTCTTCTCATTCTTGTCCCCTTTCTTTCTTCTCCTTTTCTGTTCTCTTTTACCCTATCACTCACCGGTATATCACATGCCCTTGTTCTTCTTCAAGGATTGGTCCTTCTTCTTTACCGTCCGCTTTCTAGTGTCTTTCCGTCTCATAAATGTATGGTAACACATTTTTAATTGTTGCCCATTGAAGCAGGGTCGTGTAGACATATGCGAGCGAGAGTTTTTTTTTTTGTTGCACCCCGTCTTAATGACAACGGCTGAATCTGGGTATGTAGGTGTTGGTCTGATCAATTGAATGATATATTCTTTTACAAGACTGTAAAATATGGAGTAGTTAGCATAATGGTGTGAGGTACCAATTTGTACGGTGACGGATCACGTTTAATTTTGTATGATGACACGATAAATATGGCCAAAAACATAGAAATTTTAAGTGATAGACTTCTATTTGTCTTCAATGATAACATTATCGTTATTTTTATGGGTTTATATTTTTTATTGAGAAAAATTACAATTTCATAAAATTTAATGAGATTTGTCTAAACTATTGATTATTTGAGTTTTGAATCTATTATTTTTAGATTTTTTTACCATTAATTAATTTTAATGTTCGTGTTATAATTAATTTGGTTTTACCTGTACGTTTAATATTCCAGAATTTTGAAATGAATTAAAAAGCATATAATAAATGGATGTTGTGATAATTAAAATATATCGACAGCGGTTACTTTTGAATTATTTTATTAAGTGAGTTTTATTATAATTATTTGAATTTAGAAATGGTTAGTTGCTTTAATAGTTTGGAAGTTCCTAGACGCTTCTCATTTACCTAGGGAATCAAAACGCGTTAACTAATTCAACATTATACATGCTTTGTCATTTGCTCGAGCAGTGTTAGCATGTCAAGCATACGCATACCTAGTAGCTTGTGGATATGACATCGGGACATAATTAACAATTAAGGTAGACCGTGTATGCAATAAATCACATTTTAACATCTATTATTCAATTCCGCCCAAAGCACACCCTAATGCATGCATCATATTCAGGGCCACAAAGTAAGACGCTGCGTGTTTTCATTATTGGCATTCAGATTGCCGATTTTTGTCGTGTATCTTTATCATCTAGAATCAGGCAGTTGGCGGTTGTTTTCTACGATAATGCACCTATTAATTGTTACTGATTTTTTGACTAAAAATATTTTTTTCATTTTAGCATCTCTCGTATTCACACAATTCGGTTCCTTGAGATTATTTTATATTCTATCAGCAATATAAGTCATTTTAATACGCTCTTTGGTTGTGCAAATAAAGAAAATATTTTTGTAAAGGTTTTTTAACTATTTTTTAAGTCATTTGATGATGTAGATTTGCAAAAGCTGTGGATGCAGCGTTGAATCTAAATGTGTGACTTAAAGCAAATAGTCCTTTTTAAAGCTTATTACTTTACTGTTGGCCACTTTTTCTTTTCTCATATTTAGACAATTTTTAGGTATTCTTTACTGCTCTTTCTCGATGGCGTGCGCGAAATTCCTGTGTTGGTTGTAATTTGTTGTTATTTTATGCTGTCAGTTGCCCCAGAGGAGCTTCTTTGTCTTTTCTTACGGTCTTTGTTTATAATCCTTATTGTACTATTTTTTGTTTCTCTATTTTCCATTGTAGCTGCAGTGTGCCCCATCTATGGCTGTCACATTTTTTAGATTATTTTGATGACATTTGTTGTACTTGTTCTTTGTCTTATTGTTATTTATAACATTTTCCGTTTTATCACCCTTTGCGTTATTCTTAATCTTTGTTTGTTTTTTGCGGTTAGTGTAGTAATGAAGGCACTTTAGATTAAGAGTCAATTATTAAAAAAAATAGATAAGAAGCAACTAGAATGATATGAGCACCTCATCAGAATGACGACAGATAAACTACCAAGCAAAGTAAAGCAAGCTAAATATACAAAAAAGGAAAGGAGGTACACCGAGATTAACATTGATGAACTAAATCACTAAAATAGGTCAAGATAGAGGAAAAACGGTAAATGAAATAAGGGAGTGTGCCAGGGACTGGAAGATGTGGATAGCAGAATTATCAAAGATAAACCCGACACCTGTTTAGGGTACGTGCACTTTCTTATAAAGGAAAATGAAAGCAAATTTTTAAATTTCAACATAGGGATCGGTGGTGTGAACCAGTTTCCTCAAACGGCTAGGGATGGAATTCACACTTTTTCTAAAGGAAGCCGTTTGGGGTACTACTGAAAATCCCCAGAATCCATGCTTTCAAGTTTTCTTGTTTGCGAGCTTTTGTTTTGAACATCTTCTCTTTCTTGGAGACTATTAATGAGGTCTGCACTGTTCTGCAAAGTGCTGGACGCACGCACAATAAGATTAAAATGGGGTGTGGCACCGTCTTGCATGAAATAAAGGCTCCAATGCTAACCCAGCTAGATAACGTGTGCCCCACGTAATTTTTAAGCATCTGAATGTACCGAACTGCACTAATTTTGTTTACGTTGTATGCATTGTCCTTCGTGGTCGATGCCTGCATTATTGGCGTGGGAAATATAAAATCCTAATTATTATTGTTTATTTAGAACTAGTTTTCATCGTAACTCATATGATACTACAAGTTCTGTAGTCAATTTTTAATGCCTAGTTAGTTTTTACATACCCTATATCTTATGTAATTTTTATTATGTTGCCTTAGTTTCTAATTAAATTATGTAACTTTTAATGATGTTTTGCTTTTTGTAATTTTGCCATGTGTCACATTTTTGGTTTCTTTTCAAAACAGTCTACACTTTCTCCCTATTTTTTATTAATTCTTTTCGTGATCTACTCAGTGATCTTAATATCTCTTTTTTATTATGTGTAACTATAATCAATACGTCGATAGCCACGTTTTTTGTTTTCATGGTTCCTTCTCTTGTATTATTTTTCCCAATTATACGGCTATCGAATCCATGTTAATATAATGCATGCAACATTGCGTAACTGTGATGTAACCTAGTAGCCGCTCATAATAGATTGTAGATTGTAATACGCATATGTAAATGAGAACAATTTTATTTATCAAATTAGTTATTAGTTAAATGTCGCTAATTAACGTTCAGGAAGACTAGCTATGGGCATAACGTCAAAGCAGGCATCGGCGACTAACAGTTCAAGAGCTAGAAGGTGAGCTAGAGATTTCAAAAATTTAAAGTTTGGCCAGAGGTTTTCAAACGAAACGTGACGCGTTCCGTAGTTAATGTTACGAGAGTAGAAAGAGTATTGCATTACAGTTGCTAATAACTTGCTTTGGACTGTCATAGATGAACCAGATTTTCTCAAAAAGATCATAACTAGACATAAATATGGATCCACGGCTGCGATTCCAAAACAAAGATTCAATCGTTTCCTGGTTTTCCATGTCCGAAGCAGGCGCAAAGTAAAGACCATGTTAACAGTGTTCTTTTTATTGAGAAAGTGTTTATGACTACGCCCCTCTTTGTCGAAACATCAAATAGCATAGGTGACTCAGCCACTTTACAACTTGGACTTGTCAATTTTTCACTTCTGGATGTTTCCAACAATTAGATTGCATTTAAAAGAGAAATTTTAGACTGTGCACGAGGTTTAGGTCAATACGACGATTTGCGATTTCAACAGAGGACTTTACATTTTTGAACAGTGGAAAGAACGTTTGGAGAAATGTGTGAAATCCCAAGTTGCTTATTTTTAAAGAAATTAAGGCGACATACAACGTTCTTTATATATATATATATATATATATATATATATATATATATATATATATATTATTGTAAATGTAAGTTTTGTGTTATATAGCTCAATGCTATCTAGACAAAATATATATCTTGCTATCAATTTTATATTTTTCTTTGTCATTGGGTTTTTGTCTTTGGTTTTCCATACTTAACGTTAATTTTTATATTGCCTCTTAATAACACATCACTTCTTGCCAGCGATTCTACTGCTTCTTTAATAAGATTCTTAAGCATTAATTTCTGTAGCAATTGTTGATACTGCTGCCCTCTGACACCCTTTCTGTAGCATTTTGTTATTATATATATGTGTATAGCAAAACTATGAAAAAAAGAATGTGTATCCACTCTGATAACGTTCCAAGTAAAGTTCGGTAAAGCTTAAAAACTGTGGTTTCGAATGATACCACTTTGATTGGAATTGGACCTGTTCTGACAAATTTATGAAGCTAAAAATATGTGTAACACAAAAAAGTTGAAAGGGGAAAGGTAATTATGAAAGGAAAAAAACATGAATTTAATGATTTTTCAATACGTGATGTTGTCACCTCTACTCCTAATTGCACTTTCCAAGTGATTACGCATGAATCGGATGACTTTTCCTATGCTGTTTTAAGGGTTCGCTTCCCACTCTTCAATCAACGCCGCTTTCAGTTCCATCGCATTCTCTGCTACAAGATTTATAGCCCGGACTCTTCTTTTAAGTTCATCCCAAACATGCTCAAATGGATTCAAGTCTGGACTACACGAAGGCCAGCCCATTTTCGGTATACCGACGTCAGTCAGGCAGGTAGTTGTCACTCGCGTGGTATAGCATCCCGCATTGTTGTGCATTAGCATCAAGTCCTCATCAACAAATCTCGTAAACGAAACAAGATGTTTTTCCAGAATGTCACTGATGTAGCGGTTTTTTGTTAAATCTTCTCCGCATTCTCCACTAGGCACAAAAACCAACTCACTTTTTCCAAGCATGAAAATGCCCGCCCAGAACATTCAAGACCCACTTCTATATGCGACAGCTTCTTGAATACAGGAATGAGCAAATCGCTTTCTTCGGCTTGTATAGACCCGACATCTCCTGTCGTTGCCGGGTAGGCACATCTTGGACTCATCGGTGAATAATATCTGACTCCAATGGACTGCAGTCAGCTTGGGACCCGTAGTTACTTTTTTGGGGTCAGATCGGCTGCCTTCAGTTTTCGCCTCACTTTCCTCTGGCCGCAATCAGCTTTTGCTTGAGACCAACGCCAGCCATATCTCGATTTCTGAGAGATATTGAGACGAGAAATCGATCGTCTCCCCGTTAGCCCGCGCCTTCAGCCTCCTCCTCGCCAGGGGACGTAGCCATCGGTTTATCGGTACCGTCGCCATACTCTCGACACGGTCCTCTGACTGAGAGCCTCTTTCAATAATGCAACTGCTTGGGCTACTTCGGCGGCTATGGTATCCATTTTCTTGCGAATCACTCGAGCACTTACATCACTTACTTAGTTACGTCAACTTCGGATAAGCGACTGAAATGAATTACGGGATTACAAGCGTACTGTATGCTAATCACGTTCGTTCCAATTAGCAAGATTTATAAAATCACATTTGTAATGCATACTTTTTGAATGCGTCATCAGATTAATGCAATAGCAACAGTTTTTTAAAGCTCAATAATAAAGAGATGAAAATGCGCATGTAGTTAGTGAGTCAATTGTTTTGATCTCAAGTGTACATATATGATCCTCTCTATTACAACCTTGTATGCATTATTCTCCTGTTTTTTATTTTTATCTATGGTTTGTATGGTTTCTTGTCATACATATATGCTGATTTATAAAGGTTTTCAACTTGATATAATAAAATTGGATAAGAGCATACATTGATTTTTTATCAATATCTGCACTGTAATCCAAATTAACCAGTATATTACTTTAAAGAACTTAATCTTAACAATAATTTTCTAGTTTATAAGAAAATCGCTTATATCTTCTTGTTTTCTTTTTCTAAAATAATATAGTACCTTATTTTTGTGTTACGCATTGCTCTTGTGCTCACTTCACTTAAGTTAATGTGCTTACCAATAATATTTTCTTTGCTTGTCTCTGTTCTAACTTAAGGATTCTTAACATTGTTCATATTCTCACTATTTCTTCTGTTACCTTGGGTGCTAGCTTGAAAATAGTTAGGGACTAAGGACCTTTCGTTGTATTACATTTTCTTACTAATGTAATTTGGCCTAATGCACTCTTATAACCAATAGTATTGATGCAGAGGTAAGATAAAAAGAGAAAATTTATTGGTTTGGTGAAATTAAGGTTAGAAACTTATTTTATCCGTCCATATAGTAAATTTACTTTCGATCGAGATCATCGAAAAGTATCTTGCCATCCCTAGTGTTAGTATGCGCATTATTAATTTTTTTTTATTATTTACTGTGTTACATGGTAATACAGTAAAAAAATAAGTCAAACGCATGCTTTTAGGTATCTTTCGCATGTTAGTACACAAACTGTTGTTTAACAATGCTGAGCATTCTTTATAACTCTTTATAACTTTAAAGAGAATTTGATACAATCATATTTATTATTCTTGAAATATTTAATTGGTGTTTTTAAAATTTCAACAAAATTACAAAATTTCTATAGTATATTAACATTACTAATGTTATTTGTTTTTATTCAAAGCATATTATATGTTGTAAATATTGGCAGGAAGCTGCCTGCGTCACAAAAAAATTATAACTTGTTTTTGTCCCTATAAAATAAAGTGTTGTGATATCTAGATTCGGAGAGTTTGCAGGAATTTCCGGCTCGTTTCGCAAAGAAGGTGCACATTTATTTCTTCGCGAGATGACAAATGGCATATCCGCTCTTGTTTCCCGCTGAAATGCACTTGAGTGAGTGGCGAAAGACTAACTTCTGACTGCCTCGATCTTAACTACCGCGGAAGTTCTCGCCTCGGAGTAGCATTTCAACTAAAGAATGACCCTAATAAATGGTTTGTTTTGGTTCTCGCGCGCGCCCGCAGGTTCCTTCAATCCGCCGTCAGAAGTTACGCGTTCAGCTGAAAATTCAAAAATGCCCCCGCCCGGTTTTTAGTTTAGTAGTCGAGAGCTCTGTTATTAATCAGCTTTGTTTGGCTTTAAGCGGGAACAAAGGCCGTAATTGACATAGCTTGCTTTGCTCCGGGATTTAAGGCCGTATATCTCTTTAAAGTGAAGGATTATGCCGGTAATTACATAGGACGTGGAATAATACGCCAAGCAACATGGCTAATGTCTGGCGGCAGTGCTTTCAAACAAAACTGCTGGAGTTGCATCTTATATTATTTAACCACCTTAAATATTTAAAGTAAGGCAATTAATGCCGTTTGCTGTAATTTTTGCGTTATAATCATTATGTTACTTTAAAATCTAACTTCCTGATTGTTCAAAATATTTGCAGTAGTTATATAGTTCAGAAATAACGACAATTGTTCTACAAGTACGAGGGTTAATGAAATATAAATCATTTTTTTTAATTTATGAAGGTATTTTAAAAAGTTTTTTTTTCTACATAATATTTTTCCAAGAATTGAATAACTTTTTTGACCCAGTTATCATATATTGAAGCCAATCGATCAAGAACGCTCTCACTGTAACATTATAGTTAAATATTTATCCTCCAAGCGATTCCTTTAGAAGTGCGAAGGTTCAAATTCGATCGTTGTGGTAGTGGACTTATCTTGTGACGCTTTTGTATTTTGAAACATTTTAGATATTTTCAAAAACATTTTGTTTCAATTTATTTTAAATTATGTAATAAAAATTGGGTGGCGGGTAGATACTCCTTTGCGATCCCGGTGAAGGATAGATCTACTTCAGGGAAGCAACCCTGCTCACGCGAGCCTCGACTTTTCTCCACTTTCTAGAATCGGTAGAAAGCCGTGTTTTAACCCTAATCCTGCTTTTCATCTAATTTCCGTCCTATGTCCTATCCGTGTACCAAGAATACTGGCCATAGTAGTGGATTGGGCCAAACTCCTTTAATATAAAAATACACCAGAGCCCTTAATACCCAGCAATCTTTAAGCTTTCACCCAAGGCAGCGGGTGGAACAGTAAAAAGTTGGAAGGTGCTAAGAACCCCTGGGTTAGAATAGACTGCCGAAGAAAGAATAAAAATTCAAAGAAAACAAAATTACTCATTAGTAGTTATAATGTAAAAACTCTCCTAGGAAAAACATACTAATAGAATTAGAACAGAAAATAAACGAAATAAAAAGGGATATAATTGGCTTAAGTTAGGTTAAAAAAAGAGGAAAACAGTATTGATAGCTATAGTCGAGAAATATATTATTCCACAAATGACAACAAGAAGAAAGTGAAGAGGAAGTAGGGTTCCTCATAAATGTCAAACACTTCAAAGCAATAACTCCTCGAATAATATATATAACAATACAAATATCTAAAAAATATCAGTTAAAAGTTATTCAAGTTTATGTAACCACCGATGGCCAGGATGGCAAAGAAGAAATAGAACAACTATATGAAGAAATAAACGCATGTATCACAGAAAATTATACAAAACACCCATTAATTATAGGGGAGTTTAATGCTAAAATTGGGTAGAAACAGTAAATAGTAGAAAACTACATTAGATATCATAGTATCTGCAATTGAAATGACAGAGCGAATATATTGATAAATTTTCTGGAACAACGGCAACGATATGTCATAAATACATTAAAAAACAAAAAATAGAATGGACGTGGCGCAACCCAGATGGATAAACCAAACATGAGAATGAGTTTACCATATCTTCTCACAAACAAATAATAAAAGATGTTACAGTGCTCAATACAATAAATATAGCAAGTGACTATAAATTGGTAAGAAAAGAAATAAATATTAACACCAGAAATAAGACAGTTAGAGGTATAATAATTGTAAGGATCTAACACCCTTCATGTAAGCACGACTTACGAACCGAGAGGTTAAGGCTCTTATATATGCGCTCTCTCTGTCCGGTTGTCGCGCAATGTGGCAAGTACCGCGCCTTAGACCGACATGATTACCCCTTGTTGGAGTGAACGCAGGTACTCAATTATTTTTAGTGCCTTAGTGGCCACCCGCCAGGCATCAGAGAGCACCGGGAATAAACCCAGGTCCGTCAGCATCGCAGCTCGCCCCTTAACCACGGGGCCAGAAACAGAAAAATCTGGTGTGAACATCACATGACTTTCCTTATCCTATTATTTGTATCTTTAACCGTTTAGATTCGCGACCGCTTTGCGACCGATTTTGCGACCAATTTTGCGATCGATTTTGCGACCTTGCGATCAAACGGCTTGGCCGATTTTTACCAAAAGTTTCGCACTGCGTTCCCTACCTACAAGTAACTTGCATACCAAATTCCAAGTCTCTAGCTCTTACGGTTTTCGAGATATCCTGTTTACTGACAGACCGACAGACCGACAGACTCTCTCTCTCTCTCTCTCTCTCTCTCTCTCTCTCTCTCTCTCTCTCTCTCTCTCTCTCACGAACCAATGGCTCAAACCAACTTTTTTGGTGTCCTGAGGCTATATTTCGTCCAGAAATGTGAAAAACTGGGTAGGTCGATTTCCGCCGATTACATTACTTTCTTTATAGGGTAAGGAAACTAAAAATTATCACAAATGTGAACTTGGAAGATAGACCAGATATCGAAATATATGAAATAGAGAAAGCCTTAAAACAGACAAAGATAAACAAAGTAATACTTTCAGAAATGATCAAAGAAAGTTAAACAACCATTGCTGAATGAGCTCAAAATCCGGAGAAATTGGAACAATGCTATTATTATATTGCTTTTTAAAGAAGGCGACAAAACTTGTATAGAGAACTGCCGACCTAAAAGTCTTATATCTCAATTACATAAATTACTAACAAAAATTATAACTAACAGACTCACCAGGAAATTAGGCAAATATTATCCACTAGAACAAACGGGTTTCTCTAGTGGTTATAGCACACCAGATCATTTACAAGTTGTACGAAACTTAATCGAAAAATCCAAAAAATATCACTTGCGTTTGACTCCGTTGAAAATCGCGTTATCATAAAATTTTTACAGAAGAGTCGAATAGATTCTAGATATATTAAGCTAATAAAACACGTTTATCAAAATGCGACTTGGAAAATTAAACTATACAATACAACAAATGCAATTAAACTAGAAGAAAACAGTGAGACAGGAAAACACAATGTTCCTTAAACTATTTACGTTCTGCTTGGAAGGTGTGTTTAAGAATTGACAGTGGGAGAACAAAGGTCTTGGTATAAACGGCGAAAGGTTGAATTATTTAAGATTTGCCGACGACATTTTACTTATAACAGACAATTTACAGGAATTACAAGAAATGCTTATAGATATAAATAAACAAGCAAAAATTATTAGACTAAAAATTAACAATAAGAAACAAAAATAATGACAAACCACTTAGTAAACTGTCGAAGAAAGAGAATATACATATATCTAGCTCAATATATTACTATGGAGGCAAGTAGCCAACCAAAAGAAGTAGAGAGAAGAATAACACTGGGTTGAGCTGCATTTGGAAAATAGGAAAATAGGAAAATATTCTAACAAGCAAAATAAAGCAAGAAATGAAAACCAAATTATTTAATCAGGGTATGATCCCAATATTGACTTATGCAGCAGAAACGTAGATTATAACTGCAAGGAACAAAAGTTAAGAGTAGCCTAAAGATCTATGAAGCGAAAAATGTTAAAAAGATCTTTAAGAGATAGGTGGACAAATATAAAAATCAGACGAAAGACAAAAGTGGAAGACATGATTGAAGTGATACTTAAATTGATATGGTCATGGGCAGGGCGTATTATCCGTACAACAGATAATAGATGGACAAAAAATATTGAAAAAAAAGAGAAAGACCGCCTTTAAGATGGAACCGGCTAATTGTAACAAATTATACAGAAAACATGAGACAGAGATCTTTGCAGAATACATGAAGAGGCCTACATCCGCGAATGAATAGATATGTAGGCATATGATGATAATGATTTAATAAAAGAGTTAATAATAATTGGGCCACTCGGGGAGCCCAATCAGAGATTAACATTGAGAATGAAAAAAAAGGACGAAGAAAAAGGAGGAGACCGAGGAAAAAGTGGTGGAAGATTTAAAGGAAGTGGGAGAAGACAACTGGAAAGAAATAGCGAAGAATTGGAAGAAACATACATAATCTCCCTTGACTTCAACACACTTGATCCAGCGCCTCTCCAACATCAGTATTCCTTCTCGGAAGTGAGAATCTGGAAGATTGTGAAAATATTTATTAACTTCTTCATTGGATGCGAAGCGCTTCCCAGAAACAAATTTTTTTAAGTTTGAGAACAGGTGGAAGTCTGAGGGGGCCAAATCAGGAGAATAGGGGGGATGGCCGAGCAAATCATACCCCAAATCCCGCAGTTTTCCCATTGCCAACGCAGGAGCGTTGTCCTGGTGAAAGATGATTTTTTTCTTCTTCAAGCCAGGCCTCTTCTCGCGAATTTTGGCATCCAGCTGGTCAAGAAGGTTGGAGTAATATTGGCCTGTAATTGTTTTGCCTTTTGCAAGATAATCAATTAACAGAATCCCTTTCGAATCCCAAAACACGCTGGCCATGATCTTTCCGGCAGATGTGATCGACTTCACTTTTTTTGGCGCTGAACCACCAGCTTCCACCCACTACTTGGACTGCTGTTTCGTTTCTGGTGTGTAATGGTGGACCCATGTCTCATCCATGGTGACAAATCGCCACACAAAATCGGTCGGATCCCTATTGAATCCGGTTGAATCGGAATTACTTTAGGTCTTTTCAAAATTTCGATTTTACTTTATTTGTCGTAAGACACTTGATAATAATACGGGGGTTGGTCTATTTCAGGTACCTCTATCTACGACGTTCAGAAACATGCCCTTCTCCGTTCGTCTCGGGGCTCGTAAATATTTGATTCAATCTCATATAACATTTGCATTTAATGTGGTTAATATTTGCATAAAGGTCAAGTTAAATTTTCTAAAGTGGAGATGATCCAATTGGCTAACATTTCTGTTTCACGAATATTTGTTGTCCACAAGAATCAAAAACTTTTGGAATATTTCTCGTGGCAAAATTATCGGGGCGTTCCGAGTGGCGGAACTTTTCGCATCCTGCACCTGCGTCGAATAATCCGGCGAGATCAGACGCTGCGATTAAGTTATTCATACGCGCTCGTTCGGCGTTAGATCTCGTGTAGCGCTCCACCATTCAAGCTTACTTATCTAAATTACCATCACCAATGTGTTTGCGAACTCCATGCATTTTGATGCAACGTATGAATGGAATAACAGATCAGTGGTTATCCGACTGCGTTAGTTAATGTGTATTGAACTGGAAGTAGATTTGTTTTATGCAAGTGGGAGCTCACGCCAGCGTGGAAATCGTGTTTGTGTCGGCTTACGCTAGGTGCAATAATGCCGAGATAGCGCAGCCATTGTACACCAGTCGAGTTTTCTTCTTGTCGCTTGTTTTTGACGGGGTAATTGCAAAATATCGCGCTTCCGGTAGCTAGCATAACATTCGTTGTGATGTACACCAAATAAGCCGGAATTGCTTGTTGTAAAATAAGATGTGCTTTATGTATTAGCTTTTAAGTACACTTTGTACACATACACTTGCCCATACAAAGAAGTAAAGGGAATTAAGTTAGATTATGCTTCTAGAACTCCCCTCTGTATTGATGTTTTTCCATTAGAGTGCAATAACTTGAAAAGTTTATTTTGACTCTTTAAGAAAGCAATTTATGAATAATGCAAAGATTAATTCTAGATATTCATAGTAGTATATATATATATATATATATATATATACTTACAAAATCAAACTTACCCTTGCTTCACACAGCTTCAAGGTATCTATTACTTTAGTATACGGTTGTAATTGTCAAGCCTTAAAATTGTAAGTTAATATTATCTTTCTTGTCAAGTTTGGTTATTTATTAAATTTGTAAGATGACCAAGAAAACCGTATTTCTATAATACATAAGTGTGGAATTGAAGAAGTGTAATCCTCTCAACATTATCCGTATGTTTGTGTCTTGAGTTATAACATTGTTTAATAAGATAGGAGGGGTTGAAGATTACCCAAGATCTGGAAACACACGTTCAGTTCGGATTGTTCAGGTAATCAGGACGGTAAGTGTCCGAATTAAACCAAATCCTCTATGTCTTGGAGACTCAAATTTAGAAAACTTTGATGTCTCGTATTATTAAGCAAGACCGATGGTTAGCTGCTTATAAAAGACATAAGAGGCAGTTACCGATAGGTGCTTTGTGTGGTGGCAGGGATTAATAAAAATCAGCGTCGATATACAAAGGTATTGTCTAATAGAACCAGTTCTTTTGAAATTAATCATAAACCCATACATTTTACAACAAAGTTGTTGTTGGCATGACTCTTAGAGTAACAGATGATTTTGTTTGCTCAATTTTTTTAATAATCTAATACTTTATTATTCGAACTAGATTAAGTGGTATTTAGGGTAAAATGTTATGCTTGGCATGCTAACTTTATTATAGCACAAACTGTTATGTGTACATCTTACATCTTGATGAAATATGAGAACCATGTGATTTGAAATAAATTATTTTAATCTAAACAACTGAAAATAGAGTAATAGATATGCATTTGGTACGAAAAATAATCAGAAAAATAATTACAATTTATATTTTTTTGCTTTAACGATATTAGTTAATATAAATAAAATTAAACGTTAAAGCTACACTGGCAGGTAGAAAGCTTTGACAAAGAGAGTAAATTAGTTAGAGCAAAATTATGTAGCCTTATGCAGAGGCATTGTTAAGTTGTCGACCTATATCAAATTGTAAGCCACATAAAACAAAATTGGCAGCTACTAGAGTTTTCAGTCGAAATATTACTAGGGTAAATGAAATATAAACCAAAATTTTTATGTGCCTTGAGGTGTGTGTTATAGGAAGATATTCCTGAAAGTTTTTAGTCGATATCACGATATCTGTTATACAAAGTATTTTTTTTATTTGATGCATTTTATGATACATCAGCTTTGTCTTGCAAATTATTATGGTATATGAATCTTGAATAAGTTAAAGATCTGTACTCAATGGGTTTTCCATACTTTTACTGCTTAGAAAAAGCAGAGACGTGCGGTGGAATACCAACAGTTGCGACAATTCTATATAATGGATGCCAAGATGCTCTTCAAGTGTCTATTCATCTCACACGAATCGTGGTTTGGACATAAAACACTAGAAAATAATCAATTACGTAATTGTAGAAGGATTTTTTACCAAGCATCTACGCTCTTTTTGATTCAATGAAAAAAGCTTGTCCAACTAGTGCCGTGCTACATCAAAAGATTGGTTGGCGACATCTTTACGGAAAGTGCTGGAGCAATAATAAAAGTACATAGATATTGAAAGAAACTACCTCTAATAAAATGTGTATTCAGTCCTTTCAATTAGCGCCAATCATATTTAAATGCTCCAAGTAAATGAAAATCTAGTTGTGCTTAACATGTCCACCTCATGTAAAATCGAGTAGATACAAATTATAACTTTTTGGACTATGTATTGAGAATATGTTAGTCAAAAATGATTTTGGGCTCTCCTCTCTATTTCACCTTCATGAACCATATCCCTATCATAAATAACACCACAATTACCCCTGATATAGATAAAAATCCACAAATTGCCTCTGAAAACCTACAAATTCACTTTGATTGGCTCCAAGACTGGTTTCGCATCTGGCGAGTTTAAGTCAATCAAAGCAAATCGGCCCAAATCATTTTTGTAAGTAAACAAACGAAATGCCCACCTGTATCAGTAAATCTGTACTGGCAACAAGACAACTTCTCCTTTCAAAATATAACATTCAACCCACTTACTTATTAGCTTCCTTAGAGCTGCTTGTAAATTTGCTATAACTATTAATAAAAAAATCTTTTACTTCCACTGAGATACTTAGGTTTTTGTTTGCAGAGTACGTATATGCTTTACAATATTTACATTTTTATAATCACGCGTTTCAGTAATTATTTCTTAATAACTTTTTTTGCATTACATTAGATAGGGTGGCCAACTTACAGGTATACAACTTCAGATATACAACTTATTTATACCATTTGTTAATTTTAACAATTATTGATTCATAATTTATTAATGTAAACGTGTATAATTTGTTGTAAAACATTTTTCGCTTGAGAAACGTGTTTTAATTATTAAAAAGCTCTACGCAAATCGGTCTTCTGTTGTGGAAACACAAATTTAAAAAATACTTATTGCTAATTAACAATCTACTAGGTAAAGCTATAAGTAAATGTGATTAATGTACTAACTACACACGAGAGGAAAAGTTATTTGTCGAATTTTTAGGTTTATTTGAGTTTTATTTGCTGTAAGGTGTGCTTTCCATGTGAGTTTTTGTTCGAGTGTCAGTCACTTCGAGGTATTTTACTTGGCTGTTTACTGGTAATTGTTCATATTTCGGTTAGTGAATGTGATTTGTATGGACTTTGTGTGATTAACTGTGACTCTCCGTCTATCCAGCCAAACTTGCATTTGATTCGGATGTGTTTATAAGTTCTCAGATGCTATTTGAAGGTTTTGACTTATGAATACTATGACAGTGTCATCGGCGAATGTGGCAACTTTGGTAAAATTTTTAGTTGAGATGTCAGCCGTAAAAGTTGAATAGAGAAGGGAGCCTGGGACACTTCCTTGGGGAACACCAGATTTTATAGGATAATATTTGGAGGTTTCGGTGTTGAATCTTACTCGAACGTATCGGTTTATGAGATATGGTTTTAGGATCACATAGTGAGCTGTGGGAAAGGATGATTTGAGTTTGTTCTGGAGTTTCGTGCCATACTCGATCGAAAGCTTGTTGAACGTCAAACAAGACAGCCGTACACAATTTTTTTTCTTCAAGACTTATGAGTATGTTTTTAACGATTCTGTGGCATTGTTCTACAGGCGGGAGCTTTACAAGTATTACATTTTGAGGTCTTTTATTTTACATCAGTTAGAGAGAAAGGTTTAATTGATAGCATCAGCAGGAAGAGGATGTTCAACAAGTTTTTAATAAGATCATCGTCATTGTTATTATATATCAGGTGGGCTACGCACTTGTGAGAAGTGTTTGGCAAATATTGTTGTATTTTTCTGTTCGTCTTTTGATGAATTTACCTGCTAGATGTCTGAATAAGTCTTCATTTCTATTGTATTAATTTACGTCTTGGTGGGTTATAAATTGCAGCAACGTCAAAAGACCAAGGTTTAGCACTGATGTGGGTCACTGCAGCTTGTATTTCATCAGTCTGGCATTTAGTTTTCTCTTAGTGTGATATGATAAAATAATTATCGCAATGCCACCGTCAGGGTGGTTGGTATGGTATATAGAGTAACGTGGAATTTTAAACATCGTTCTTCAATGAAATGTGTTTCCGATACAAGTAGTATATCAATTTTATTATGTTGGATAAAATTTATTATTTTTGTTTTTATGGTTGGTTATATCATTTGCATTCCACTCGGCAATGCGGATTGATTTAACTTGGTTTACTGAATTTGTTTATTACATGTTACCTAAATACTATATTTTGTATATTTGTTTGTTATTTGGTTCGAGGTCTACATAGTACATAATTAGAGTTTGCTTAGTTACTTTATGTCGTGTATTTATTCTGTTATGTACTGAATGTTAATGTATATGCTCTATTCTGTTTGATTTGGCAAGTGCGGTGAATTATTTTATTGCCATTTAGATGAGATAAGTTTTCTATATGTTTCATGGTTGTGAGTGTTGATTTTTATTGTATTATTTCATAGAGCTTTCTTCTGGTAGGTTTCTCTTTCTGTCGCATCTGTTAGATTTTTGGTAATTTTATTGAAATTGGTAATACTATATATGAAAATAAAGGGGTTAGGTATTGTATATGTTTTATGGTTGTCTGTAATATTGCTGTTGTTATTTTCTTTTTAGATACATGTTGTATGGCGTCAAATTTATTGCTAGTACTCAGCACTCAGTATTTATAATATCTGGTGGAGATTTTAGATTCTTTTTCGTTTTTTATTGGTTCTAACTGTTTGTCAGTCGAAAATTTCTGATTCTTTGTTGTCACTATCTTCCATGAATAATGCATCGCTTGTTAGTGGTAGTGGCATGAAGGGGGGATTTTTCTGGGGATTAGGTGATATAGAGTTCGTGTTAAAAGTGTATTCAGCATTTTGAAATGATTGAGTATTGGGGAGATATTGATTTGAAGATAAGAAATTTGATGAATTTTGCGTAGACGGCATATATAATAAATTGGATGTTTGAAAATGATGATGTGGGGTGACCATTGTAACTATTAATTTCGGCACTCACATTACAAAACGGGCTACTTATTTTTGTGAGGTGAAATGGAGTGGCTAGTACGCCACTGGAATGTTTATAAACGCTTCTTCAAATGTACGTACAAAATCGAACTTCGCCAATAGTAAATAAAATAATCAGAGTTTATTTGTTATCGCGGACTTGGTGTCGCACACTCGGAGCGAACAAACATACTTCCGCTTCGATATTCAAACGCCTGTTTTGACTGCTGTAAGATATGTGGTTGCATTTTCCTGATAATCGCGCGGCCTCCAGCCGCCGGTGAATATTCCACATAAACTTAATGTTCTTGATCGCAAAAATGCAAAATAAAAATTAATAAATGATTACAACATACTTCCGTCCGAATAAACAAGTCAGACAACACGTTTGCTCAGTTTGAAGACACAACGAAAAACTACTCAGAAAATGCCGCCCTATTTTCGGTAAAAATCACACACCTTTGTAACTAACAATAACCCGTTTAGTGGATAAATTTTAACAGCATGGCCTTGTAACAGACCAACAAGTTTCTCAGCGTGCCAAAAATTGTCATTTGTAGCAGAATATTGAAAGCGTCTATGATAGTGTAGCTGAAGATTCAAAATTGTCTATTAGGAGACGTCTTCAGCAACTAGGAAGTAAAAGGACGACTATCGTGCGATGATTAACAACTTTTTGTTACCTGAAATTAATCAGGTGGGACTGGGTAACATTTGATTCAGATAAGATGGGGCTACATGGCGTACGGCACTGGACATTGTGAAAATGTCGAGAAGGATGTTTGCAAATCAATTAATTTCAAGAAATGGTGACACCAAAATTTTCTGATCTGATAGTTTCTAACTTCTTTGTGGAGCTATCTAAAGGGACGAGTCTATGCCAACAAGCCAATGAATATTGAACACCTAAACCGGAATATTCTAGGCGGCGTAAGAGGAATATCTCCGGAAATATACGAAAATGTGATGAAAAATGCGATGAAAAGAACTCGAATTTGTATTGCAGCAAGCGATGTTATATTTCACACTTAATTGTAAAGTCTATGGGATTGTATTGTCTTTAATTGGCCACCTTGTATTTCCCAATCTTTAAAGTATTAAAAATTTGAAAATTTTAACTGCAAATTTATTTTATTTGATGCTAAAAAACAACTTTAACTCCTGCCATAATTTTTTTTAAAACTGAAGTTACTTTATTCCAAATAATTCTCTTTATGCAGTCAAACAAACAAAATTATTCAATTAACTAGGTTTTCTATACATTCACTAAATTTGTTATTTAATTTCATGTAATATTGTACATTACCAAGTCTCCAAAGATACGTTTGTTTAATAAAGCGTCGTCGATGAATATAAATTAAAAAGGAATAGATGAATTTTTAAAAAACTGAAAAGTATAGGACACGGTTTCTGCATATGAAATTTTCGATCCAATTTTCATTACCGATATAATCACGACAGAGATGTTCTCAGGTAATTTATCACAGTTGTTCATAGATTAATGATTGAAAATTATTGGTTTCAGCAAGATGGTGCCCGACTATATCAAACCCAATATCAGTGTTTATACCTAGCATTCTCAAAAATATTGTTCCAAGATCAAACCTACTCTTATTTCACACAGTATAAAGATATCTATTGCATTAACATACGGTTGTAATTCTCAAGTCTTAAAGTTGTAAGTTACATTGTGTTTCTTGTCAAGTTTAGTTATTTACCAATGGGGTGGGGTGATAGAAAAACGCATTCCGTCTTCTTGGCATTAACCGTATGTTTGTGTATCGGACTATAAAATTGTTTAATGAGACTGGATGTGTCGAGGATCGTTCAAGATCTGGAAACCCACGTTCAGTTCAAAGTGTCAAAGCCGTAAGTGCCTTCATTAAACGAAATCCTTTTCGTAAGCAGAAGATTGTGTCTTAGGAGACGCAAATCTCCAAAACTTTGTTCTTTTTTATTATTAAGTAAGGCCTAGGACTAGCTGCTTACAAAATACATAAGCAAAGAATGCGCTTGAAGGCAACAGAAAAATTATGTTTACCGATGAAGAAAATCTTACAGTGGAGAAATCTTTTGCCGTAGACGAGGGACTCTGACGTCTTGAACCTTGTTTAGATGCCATTTTGAATAAATCGGTTGTTATTATACTTACAAATTTAATAAATCCTGAAATCATTGTGTATCGAGCTATAAAATTGTCTAATGAGACTGGAGGGGGGGAGGGGTTTAAAAATCATCCAAGATTTGGAAAACCACGTTTATTTCCAATTTTTTGGACAATCACAGTCGTAAGTGTCCGAATTAAATTAAATCTTCTTTCTCGGGCATGCAAATTTCCATAATTTCGATGTCCTGTATTATTAAGCAAGATCTAAGTTGCTTACAAAGGACAGACGGGGTAGTTTCTGACAGATCCTTTAAAGAAAGGTAGAAGAGGAAAAGCAAAGATGTTGTTCACTGAGTACGTGCATAATAGTTACAGAAAATCTCTATTTAAGGATGGAAAAAATTTTACAGTGAAGTAATCTTTCAACAAACAAAATAACGCGGTACATGCTAGGTCGTCCATCGAAGCATTTCAGCTAGTGTTTAGTGTCAAAGGTTCAGAGAGGCTATCATCCATCAGCTGTAATGGTTTGATGGGGAGCGTGTTATGATGGAGTAATTAACATTAATTTTTGTAAAAGGGTGTCAAAATTTCGGTCGCTGTGTATCAACAGAATGTTTTGGAATATATGGTAAAATCTCGGCATCATCGCACACTTTTTCGAGATAAGCTTTAGATAGAAGAAGACTCGGCACTCGTCAACAAGGCACGTTCAACTCAAACTTCGCTGAGTAACAACATGCCTCATTTTCTATCAGTAGAGAAATGGCGTTCTGGTAGCTCAGATCTCAATCTATTAGATTACGAATTAGTAGTTTTAGAGGGGGTATTTTGTTTACTAAGACACCCTAATAATGATTCTGTGAAGTGAGGCCTGACTGCTTCAGTCAATACTTTTCCAATGGATGTAGTGCCTGCTGTCATAGATGAGGAGACCCGGACATCTTGAAGCTTGTGTAGAGACTAAAGGTGGCCATTTTAAATAAATTAAATTTTGAAAAAATTAAAAATAATAATAATAATAATAATAATGGGAATGGAACCCGAGTCTGTCCGCACCACAGTCCATGGGACCACTCCAGTGCATAACCATTTAATAAATCCTGAAAATATTATGCAAAAACATTAAATTATTCTAATCGGTGTTAATGGACATATATAAATAGTGGTATGGATTAATTCAAAAATAGCATCAAACATGTCGTACAGTTAATGAATTCTCAATTTGCTTTTGCGGTATCACTAGGTACAGCTAATAAGGTCACTTTCAAAAACTTAAACGCTAAGCTATTGTGATCATTTACTTTTTATTTAAATGAATTGTTTAGTTTCCGGATTATTGAATTTAAAAAAGGACAGCGCTGCCACCCACCCTGTACAAATAAGACATCATAATTTGGCAACGGTAAAGCAGCGGCTTCAAAAAATGAACAATCTTTGCCCGGCCCAAGGCTGCTGCGCGCCGATATAAAAATTTTAATTACATAACCCTTGTTAAAAAGGCTTCCGACTTTGCAGGAGCCAATTTGACTCGAGGGAACGCCGCCAATAACTCTTCCAGACCCTATTTGATCGCCGTGGCTGGAATCCATTGCCCTACACTGCCCCCATTGGCAAACCATTCAGACAGCGATTCCACACATCACGTTGATGGGCAGCCGTAAAAAAGAATTCCCGTTTCTCCCATGTAGCGAAACTTTTGAATAAAAAGCTCAAGAATATATCTAACGATGCGCGGGGGCAAGCCGCGATATAAATTTCCTTCGCTGTTTTCCCATTCCGTTCCCACCGATCAACGTAAATAATTTAGCTATTAATAATATCCGAAAGATTTACTTAAAGTTGGCATCTGCAGCCAGTGCCAGCAGTGGTCGCGAAGAAGCAGTAAGCTGCGCTGACAATTCGGCCGTGCTCGAGTGTGCAATCGATTGTTTGAATAACCCGGTTGTTATTCGTAATTTCCAATTAATATACAGGAAGGGTAGCGCCTGATGCAATGCAATCAAGAAATTTGCATCTTTTATTGTGTATCTTCCGGAATTGATAATGAGTTGAAACGAATGAAGTATTCCGGCGACGGCAAACGTCTGCGGCTCATATTAAAGGGAAAATGGGGAATTTTTGCCTCGATGCAAATTTCCCCGCATTTCCGAACATTTCGGTTTTGCCCGGCCGCCATTAGAAATTTAAATTGGTAGTACGGGAATAATCGCAAACAAATGATGGCTTTCCAGTTCTTATCGAAATTGGATTTGCAGTTTAACATTGTGCCCCAATTGAACGTAGGAAACTAGAAGAAATTATTTAATGCGTTGCCTCTCGAAACAAGTTATATTTGAATTCTTAGAGTTACAGATCGTTGAAATGTATATTTTATTTTTTTATGTGCAATTTAATTTAGTAAATTTTTTCCCAGTACATGCATAGTTTTTTGTTTACAATATAACGATACAATATATTTTTGTTATTGTCCTGTTTATAAATTGACGATAATTATTGTTAATCAATAATCATCTACTTTAGATTAATTTGACATCAAAATGATTTCTTTTTTATTTACAATTCTTGCAATTTCTTCATCCCAGCTAATTTTCGGCCTCCCTTTGGTTCTTTTCTTTTGCATTTTTGCTTCCCATATCTGTATAACTGATATTAAATTGCTTACTCTTAGTAGGTATCTCCATCATGTCAGATGTCTTTGTTCAGTGTAAATTCCAAGCGATTATATTTGTAGCTCTTCTCTAATTTTTTCATTTCTTACTTTCTTTTCTAGTGACTTCTTAACTCTTCTTAAGTATGGTATATCATTTCTAGGGTTTAAATCTTATTTTTTTTGCTTTAGTACCCAAGTTTCGCATCTATAGTTGAGGATTGGTCTATATATTATTTTGTAAGCAGTCAGTTTTGTATATTTTGTTATTTGTTTTTTGTTTATATATCTTGTATTTCTGTATCATGTTATTTCTTTTTTCTTCCTGTCTTCCTTTCTTATGTAATACAACCCCTAAATAATGGAAATCGTCAAGATGTTCTGCAAGATGGTTCAAATATGATCGGATTGATTTGTGCCTAAATAAATTGCACTTCTCAGCAACTGTGCGACATTGAAAGAGTAGAGCCTCAACCTGCCTCTTGCTCGGATTAGAATCTGTTGAATCCTTTTAGGGTGTTGTTAGAGTGATGAGTGAACAAAAGGTGCCGCGGAGCGTGTTACTCGTTAAAGAAAGTGTTCCGCCCGCTGAAATTCACTACAGACTCCAACAACAGTATGAGAAAGAGACATTAGAGAGATTAGACGCAGTACTATCAAGAAACTCGGAAAAATGTTGTCCATCAAGTGTTGGTAGCGTAGAAGACATCGTGAAAAACCACATGCACTATCGCAAGATGAATGCACGGTGGGCACTGCGCACTTTGACTGACGTGAACAAAATGGTGCGCGTTCAAGGTGCTAATCCTCTGATACGTCAGTTTACAGAAGTAAGTGATGCATTTTTTGAGTCTATAGTGACCACTTATGAAACGTGGGTGCACTACTTCATTCCCGAGTTCCAGCAGTCATAACGCGAGTGTTAGCATACCAGTTCTCACAAACCCAAGAGAGCACAGAGGAGCCGTTCAGCAGGAAAAGTGATGGCAACGTTCTTATGGGACTAGCAGGGGGTTATCCATGTAGACTTTCTGACGGATGCCAGAACAGTCAATTTAGCTTATTACTCAGACCTCCTGGCAACGTCAAGGAAAAGATCCGATTCAAGCAAGGTGGAAAGCGGCGGGTACTCTTTCTTTAAGATAATGTATGCTCCCATATCAAGTGATTTATACCTTTTGGGAAGACTCAAATCAGACTTGCAAGGTATGCGGTTTGCGGACAACGACGACGTCATCCAGACTGTTCGGGAGTGAATACACCACCAACCAAAAGCCTTTTTTGAAAAAGCCATCAGGATGCTCTCAGAACGTTGAAAAAATGTGTTCATTTCGGCGGGGCGTAGCTTATTCGAACTGTGTATGCACTTCTTTATATAATCATCACTCTAGTTTTATTTTTATTGATTCTCATTTTATTTTTTCGTCCACATCTTGAAATTGCAATGTAAAGTTCTTTCCGCTTTCCGCAAATAATATAATCTCTACCTTTTCTAAATGGTGGTTATTTATGTATAAGGCTTTCGTCTTTTTCTTCGTTTCTCTAATGATGTCCAAACGCCAAATATCTGCTTTTTACTGCACTCATTTTCTCATATATAATTTCTTTTAATGTAAATATACGGTCTTGAAGACTTATATTTTTTCTAAACCCACTCTGTACTTCTATTAATTGTGGGTATATTGTTTGACTCAACTTTTTCTCTATATATCTTTATAAAAATTGTTACCGTGTTTGTTTCCTCCTTAGTTATTATATTCTTTATTATCCTCCTTATTATGAATCAAACTTTGTTGTATATTTCTAACTAATTTGCATTACATTCTCATCCGCTTTTTAAACCTACTCAGTTGTAAGTTTATTTTTATCAAGCGCTATTTCATTTTTGAATTTTTTAATTGGGTTTTTTAGTTTTTCTCTCAATTTTGTCCTTTTTTTCTGATCACATTTTCTACTTTATAATTATATTTATATACTTTTGTATTTTATTTCCCGTGTTTAACAAATTTGAAAATATTCTTTTCAACGGTTTCTAATCACGTTTTTATCTGTTAGTGCATCTTGTTCTTTACTTTTTTTGTTATCTTATCAGCTTTTTTAATACTCATATTTTTAAGTATTTTTAAAAATAATTTTTTGTTTCGTTTACTATCTTTTTTTAATTTTCGCACAATATCTTTTCATGATCCTTGTTTTACCTTTTTTACTACCGTTTTGACCTTTTTTTGTACAGTTCGTAATTTATTATATGTTTTACTATTTAAATATATCTACTGTGTCTTCTTTTTTATTTTAACTTATCTGTTAATTTTATCTGTCCACCTTTGGTTTGTTTTTTATGTTTTTTTATCTTATGATCCTATTATTTTAGCAAACAAAGGGTTAATGATTAGTTCATATCTTCTTATGACTCTCACGTTTAATTTTTATTATATTATTTTACTTTTACACTAGTAGATAAACTAATCTTGATTGTTCTTTTCTGTTTGATTCTTCCTTAGTGTATTTTGTATACAAAAAGAATTTGTTATGATAAAATCATAATTTTTACAGATCTGATAACCGGTTGCAATTGTTATTCTTCGTTTCTTCTCCTTTTATTTTCTAACTCCACTGTTGAAATCTCCCGCTGTGTATGTTATTCCTTTTGTCCTTTCTATTGTCATGGTATATACTGCTATTATTGTTTTCATCTGTGTGTTGTACTTTAATTATAGATCTAATATTTTTTCTATAACTATTTTCTATTTAATTAGAACATTATTTTCACTTAACAAACATCCTATTACAGCTGCATCTCTCTATTTTTTACTCTACTTTATATTAGCATATGACTATTACACAGTTTTACAATTCCCTTTCCCGTTTTTTTTCGTTGTAAGCTTTTTGTCATTAGTAAGCTTAATTTGTTTTTTAAGTTCTATATCCGCCTTCTCAACGTTTTTATTTGCAAAGGAAACACATTTTCCCTTTATTATCTCATTGTCTTTTTTTAGTTTTAAATTTTTCTTTTTAATACTTTTATTTTTGATTCTTATTTGTTTAAGTTATTTTCTATATTTTTTTTTCAATTTTTATTTCTTTAATTCCTTAGGTAACTGTAGTTAACTTTTACTTTATTAGTCTTTATTTGTTCTCAAATTTTTCTCTTATTTTGTCTGCGATTGTCGTCGTTTTTGTACTTTTGTGAAAATTTCTGTATTTTCACTCATCTGCAGTACCTTCGTCACTGTTCATCTTAAACTACAAATTGTTTGAATGCTACTCGATTTATATTTACGTTTTTTTACGCGATTAGCGCAGCAACCCAGCTCGACGCTTTGAAGGTTATCTGTCGTTTTTCTACATAACCCTTTGTTTTCTGCGATTAATTACTAATTTTTATCCTATTTTGTGTTCTTGTTTACGCAGCTATATTATTATATGCATTAATTTATCACTTGCATAGCTTAAATGAGAAACAAATTGTTCAAAACCGCTCAAAAATCATTTAATTTTAAAATTATTTGATACACCTCTAATTCATTGCTAACCAGAATCAATACATAAATTGTTGAGCAGAAAACTACAACATTCTGTTAAAATTTGACAATTCAGTAGAAGCACAAATGTTCAAATAACATGATATGTTTGTAATGAGACGGAGTAGGGTTGAAATTATAATGTACGTACGTTGCACACTTAAATTTATCAAGCGTAATCGACGATCGACAACTGCCAAACCATACTTTGAAGTAGACATTAGTTATGTCTAGTCAACAATTAAGAACTTGTTAAAATTTTGAAAGATGTTCTCGAGATGATTTCTCGCCTTTTTTATGTTGAGCAAAATTCCGTCTTAAGATCCTTACTCATTACTAAGAGGTGAGTGATAAAGTTTTGCCTTAGGTGTTAACGTATGACAAGGTTAAGGTATATCACTACACTAAACGGATAAGTGTGGCGTGGCACAGCAAAACACAACGTTTTTCGATTACATATGTCCTTTTACTGATTTATTAGCCGAAAAACACAACTAAAGGCGTTTCAACCATAGATGTGCTTCTTCCGCAAGACAACTACAAACCGAAACAAATGCATTATATGTCAGTGTACTACTCTTCTTACAGCCCTAACTTAAATCCTTGCAAGTATCATCAATTTGGGTCTATTAAAATATCTCAGAAAAGTGTAGGTTTGAGAACAACAATCACATAGGAGTATTTGTCTCCAAATGAGTCAACGATCAATCCATGTATGTTTTTTTATTTATAAATGTGCGGGATGGGCTACGTAAAAATTAGCATTGCCGCTTTAATTACAAAAGTTTCATTTAAATTAAATTTACTCGCATATTAAATTCTGAATTTTTGTTGAACTTGAAATTGTAAAGTGCAAACACTACTTTTCTAACTAATAATTAAATTTTAGCTTTGGCAGGTGCTAATAGCTTTTCAGGAGTCGATTTCAGCCTTATTATCTACCGCGATAATAAATAAAGCAACGTAGGGTGTATTAAAGCCTTTGTTAAAATTGGACACCGAAGTGTTGTTGTAATTTTTTTCATTTATCTTTGGATTTTCTTTGAAGTTTGATAATGGAATTTTTAAAAAACACTGACGGCTGATTAAATTTAATTTAGTTAACGCTTAAGGATAATTCAGTTGATAATTAATTACGAAATAATTATTATAAAAGATTAATAAGAAAATAAATAAGTTAAATACCTTACATTTTTTATATGATTTTTATCTATAATGATATGAAAAATATATAAACCTTGAAAACTAAAATGGCGGACAAGAAACAGAACAATCAAATAGAATTACTGGAAATAAAACTAATCAAGAGAAAAATAGTACTATAAGAAATAAAGGATAAAATTAGAATTAAGTGATACAGAAGCTACAGCGGGTATGGAAAGAAAAATCCAGGAGATGAAAAATGATCAAGAAACCTAAAACGAAAAACATTTGGTTTAATAAATATACAAAAGATTCAAAAACGAAGAAAAACAATAATTAAGCATGGGGAGAGGCAGCAAAAAAATTTAGAGCGAAGACAAAATGATAACAAACTTATAATAAATGAAGAGTATTACACACTAAAAGAGATGAAAGAAAGCAAGAATATGAAAAAAAATCAAAAAAGCGAAACAATAATCGAAAAATCCTTATGTAACAAAAAGAACGAACTTGAAAGCCTAATTCGGAAAGTTATGATTACAGAGACTACCAAAAAATTACAAAGTTAAAAAAGTAGTAGGAAAACAAGACAATAGATCAGTATAGGAAAGGACAGATGTTAAAAAATGAAGCGAAAAGGATGGATACAATACATAGCAATAAAAGAAAAATAATTTTTTTTAAAGTATGTGGAAGAAACCAAGCAATAAAATGCATACAGAATATTTGAATACTCAAGAATAGGAATAAGAACAGAGAAATGAGAAAAAATTAAACAATTGAAAAAATGGACAATAATGATATTCAGATATTAGGACTAAGCTAAACTAAGAAAGAAGAAAGAGGTAATATACAACTAACAAATAATAAACATAACATATTACATAGAGTACATATTATAAAGAGCAAAATTGCAGAAGAATTAAACAAGAAAGTAATTAATAGCGATACTGTCAACTTAAGAGTAATTTTATGTTTATAGCTACGGGAAAAATATCGTATAAATATATGGTCCTATAGAACGGGCAGCAGAAGCGATAGACTTTTTCTTATAAAACTATAAAATATGTTAGAAGCAATAAAAGGTAAAAATAAAAAATCAATAAAAATGGAATGCCATGTTAGGTAAAGACCACAATCGAGGAATGGGTTGCATGAAAACGCAGTGAGGAAAGCAATAAGTAGCAACGCCAGAAGTTCAATCGGCTATATAGTACATACTTAAAACAAAGAAAAAAGTGGGGATAGGTTCAAACCATAAACTAGTAATGGAAATAAAGAATATAACTATGCCAATTTATAAACTAATAAAGAAAGAAAATATGGAATAAAATAATAAATAAAATTTAAAAAAATAAAAAATAAAATTTTATTTAAAAAGTTTTAATCGAAAGTTGCAAAAAAATTAGACAAAGAAAAATCAAAATAATAAACAAAAAAAGAAGACCAGTTTAAATTGTATATTAGAAGAGTATTATTATGTTTTAATACTAGATAAAAATATGCAGAATGGAAACAAGCAGCATTTGATATAGTAAATAGAAAAATAATATTTAGAACATAAAGAAAATAGAGGTACCTAACATACCTATTTATTAAAATAATTAAATGTACTTAGAAGACAGGGACAAAACATAAATTACAAGACAAAGATAAAAGAATTTAAAATAAATAAAGAAATGAATCTTAAGCCCACTATTATTTTAATTGTTATGAATAAATCAGTTAAAAATAATCAAAAAAAGGACAACAGAAAATACTATAATTGGATACAGAAACTGAGAACTGCTTACAATAAACATCTTGTTATATGTATATAGATTTAGCGACAATAATAAAGGATAGAACGCAAAGCCTGATAAACATGTGAATTGTAAAAATAAAAAATTTTAAGATAAAAGTAAATTCATAAATAAATGCAGCAAAAATGGATAGATCAAGTGCATGGCGTGAGAATAGGAATGGAACAATTACTTAATGAAATCGAACTTCTAGTAAGAGATAGAAGAGAAGAAAGAGGCAGAGAGACTTGGAGGAAATTGATACGGGAAAGTGTGAAATCCAAACTCGACTGCTGAAAATGCCTTTTCACCAGTTAAAAGAATTTATTGGATTTTATAAAAAATTTTTCAGAATTAATAATGGTCTGCATTATTTGTTTTGTATAAAGTATTTATCAAGAGCCTTGTTTTCTAATAGTTTTGATTGCTTTGTATATTAATTATTGTTTGGATACAGCAACCTTTGAAAATAATATCGCTCATCGTACACAAATATAGCGAAAATTATATTATTTAATTAAAGGAACTAATATAAGAAAATACGAGGGTGGTTTAAATATAAGTGGAAATTTGATTCCATACATTTTATTTATAGTGCACAATGCACTTTGCTCAAAATACAGTTATTGTATTTTTCTGTCAGCTTCTTTATATTCGCTTGACACAAGTATATGGGTTCGTTGTTAAACCAGCTATAAACAGCTTTACTATAGTAGAATTTTTTTACCTTATAAAGATTCAAATAAATAGTACTTTACTCATGCATTTTCAAAAATTTCAGAGCAAAGAGATATAGGACCAATTTTTACAATTTTCTATACTGTAACTATTCATAAAATATTTTCTTTAAGCGTTATTAATTCTCATTTTATGTTAATTATACAATTAGGATTTTCTTGAATAACTTTATTAGCTTTCAAAATCTTGGTGTGCCCTAAAGTTTGGCCTGATGAGCTTAACGTTTATTTTTCTCTCAAAATAATTTTGTTTAAATGTACATCCTAATTTGTGATAAACCAGGACATTTTATGTCATAAATTGATAATACTACGTAGTACTACTTGGCATTACTTGCCTCGGATTTTGTAACAGATATTGATTGATGGGGTGCTGAAGGAGTGGGTAATTAGAGTTTAAATGTTTTAATATGTCTATGTATGCCTTAACTTGAATGGCACCAAACATTTTTTATGTTTCAAATGAATGTTTCGTGACTGAACTCTTTAATTTTTATTCGTGATATTCAAACATAACAAGTGGGTGTTATTCATTCACCTGAATGATACGGCCTTAAACGTATTTCCATATAAACTCATCAGGTGGTAGGGCTGTGATTAGCAACTCAATGTTCGGTTTGTTTGCGCATTTATTTGGAAGTTAGACAAGTGTCGTGATGGGCATAAATTCCGAACAGTGTTAAAATTAAATTAAGTTAAGGAAAGCCCCTAATGAAACATGGAATATATATATAGTGCAGCAAGCATATGGTGACGAGGCGTTATTGAGAAGGCGCGTCTGTGACTGGAAAAAATGTGTCAGGAAGGCGGAGATTCAGTGCAAGACGATCCTAGAGTTAGCCGTCTGACAACATCACATACCGCTGCAAATGTGAAACTTGTAAGACGGTTACTACAAGAAGATCGTCGTTTCAGTGTGTGCATAGCAGGAGAGCTAAAATTAGAAAGAAATGTGTCACCAAATTTTACGCAACGATTTAGGGAAATGGAAACTAATCTGTCACACATTGACAGGTGGAACAAAGGGAACTAGAAGAACAGTTTCTACTGATGAGAGATGAAATTCTGGACTGTATTGTGAAGAATATTTGTTCCTTATTTTACAACCTAACGTTTTGTAATTTACAATTTCAAATTGCAGTTTATGAAACTTAATATTTATGAAAGTATCAGAACATACCCTGTTATGTTGAAAAATTAATTCTCAATTTCCTGCATAGCTGTTGCAGGTGGAATAATATTCATTTGTTGTTTACAATTGGAGCGAGCTCATCGCACAGCAAATGTACAGCAACGCTGTTACTTTATTCAATTAATGTTACTGCAGTGCCCGAATTGCCCATTCGCAATTCCGTTAAAATTAACGTGTCATACCTACACCTGCAGAGTCGGTGTACGCATTGTTTGTTTTTATGAAAATGCCACGTAACAGCATTGTGCGCGCACTGCCGTACAATGGCTGTTTCTCGTAATTCAAGTTCTAATTTCCTGCCGGCTATTTCTTCCTGTTTCGCTGAATAAACAACACCGTGCAAACAAGGTACTAAATTGGCTGGCACTTAGCGCGCTGTTCTGCTTTTTGTTTTGCTCGCAGGCGACCGGAAAAGTTTTAATTTCTTGCAGACGGGGCTCCTGCAGTTAAGAATTTAGAGCAAATTTCAAATTGAGCTCCTATCCGCGGGTCTACGCCCCGCGCCTGCCGATAAACTCATCAAATTTGCATACTTTTGCACCAAAGAATCAACATGGCGGCCTCGTTACCACGTAAATTATAATTCGACCGAACTTCGCGGCAAAAAATGCAAGAAGGGCTGCTGTTCGCGGGCGCCACATCTGAGCGCGGATCGATTTATTTAATGTTCGCGTTAATATTCATGCACCTTTCTATTAATTTGCATGATGATATTGCCACGGACTTGGAATGAAGGCATCTGCCGTAATCAACGGTAAATGTATACGCAAGGGAAGATCAAATTTGTAATGTTAAAATTATTTTGCTAAATTTTCAGCAAATTAACGTGCAAACGAGCCGTTGTTCGCGTTCACGCATATCCACCAATTAAGTTTCGATTAGCTATTCAAATTTGAGTTTTTAAGTTTTGTTAATTAATGTACTGATTAGTACTTTTAAGTATAATTGAAACTTCAAATAAATTAAAAGATAACAAAAAAACAAATTATCAGAAAGAGATAAAAAAGGTTTAAATTCGGTAAATAACACTGATGTAGAAATCTTGTGGAAGGCTATAATAGAAAGAATAAGGTCTGTAGAATGCGAAGAGGGTACGAAAATGTAGTTCGATAAAGAATGTAAAATAGAATTAGTTAAAACAAGAGACTGAACGATCGAAGAAAGAATATGAAGAACAAAAAATGTAAAAATAAGGGGAATAAAAGAAAATACAACGAGAATATTATCAACAAAATAGAGAAAACTAGAAAACTAATAAAATGACAAGACGTGAAACGAGAAATAAAAGACTATCAAACTGAAATATTATTTTATAAAAGCAAAATGGTGGAAGTAATAGGAGAGGAAAAGGGAATATTGGACTTGTGGAAAACCTTTGTTGACGAGCTACTAAGATGAAGAAAACGAGGCAATCGTAGATGAATCCGAAAATGCTAGCATTGGAAAATCGCGTTAAAGAAGAACAAGAAACACCTACCTTGAATATAATTAGAAACTTAAAAACAATAATCGCATGTAATGGATAACTGCGGAAATATTTAAATATGGAGGAAACAAACTCTTTTAAAAGAAATATGAGTGCAAGAAAAAATGCTGCAAGCCTGGAATGAAATAATACCAAATCCGTTACACAAAAAAGGAACATGATGGAATCAACCAACTACATAGGCATAGCTTTACTTAATATTGACTACAAAATATTTGCAACACTTACAAAGAACAATATAAGAATCAAATTGGAAAAGAGCGGGTTTATAAAGGAAAGATCAGTAGTTGGTCAGATATATATTCTAAGGGAAATACAAGAAAAAAGTTATTTCTAGGGCAAAATAAAGCATTAATAGAATTATAACTAACAAGAAAACTTATAAGCATGACAAACCTAACGTTAAAAAAACAGAAAACATGATAAGAATACGAAACAAAATAACAGAAAAATTTATAGTGAAAGAATGAGTACGGAAAGATTATCCATTGGCACCCCTTATCTTGGAAAAATAATATGAGCAGCTAATATTAACAGGTCGAGCTTGGTCTAAAAAAACTTCATCAGTGCATTGCCTTTGCAGATGACATTGCATTACTAACAAGAAGTAAGCAAAACTGCAGGTGGTATTGGGTAACTTAGAAAAAGAAGCCAGCAATATGGAACTTGTGATTAATGAGCATAAAATTAAATTTATGGCGTGGACAGATAAAGATCTGGGGATAAATGGAGACTTAAAAATAAGGACCTGCCAATGACAATCTATAATTTTGAAAAAGAAGAGAATTTTTCATACCTAGGGATAATGTTCAGCAGAAAACCAGTCACGAAGAAAGAAATACCGCAAAAAATGATATGAGAACACTAAGCAAGAAAACAACGTCGAAAAAATTAAAAATATAAATTTATAAAACAATTATAAGAGCGATTGTGACATTTGGATGTAAAGTGTGGATTTTAGGAACAACAAAACGAAAAATGTTAGAAATATGAGAGAGGAAAGTTTTAAGTACGATATTTAGAGATAAAAGATAAATGAGGTTTGGGTAAAGCAAACTAATCAAGAATTAAAAGAGTTATTCAAGGAACCGGACATACTAGGAGTTATAAGATCACAGAAATTGAATGGAAAACCCTGATCAATCAAGCCATGGGTCTACTAGACTCGCAGTGGATCTAGTGTCCATTTTCTTTGCAAGCGTCTTTAATGAGTATTATTTAGTAAGAATGGAATACTTGGTTTTAGATGATTTTGAAGTTTCGCATGTAATGATTTATAATCTCGTTGACATAAGGTATCTTGAGGTTTTCATGTAGAATACGATTTGATAGGTATTACGTAGCATCTGTTATGACACGTAAGGTTTTTGATTGAAATTTCTAGTACGTCGATATGTGAAGAATTAGAGTACCTTCACAGGGTCTATATAACTTTGATAATTATCTTGAACAGTAAGATATTATTTTAGAATGAAAGGTGAGAACTTCTACTCCTGAGCCGGTATAAGTTTTTGAGTTTTAGATCAATTTGCTTTCTTTTCTTGCCACTGCTTTTTTCTTGTAAGTTTACTGTCCAAGTGAATTCCTAGGTATTTTACTGTTGTATTTTATTTAACTAGATAATACCATTTTTCAGCCGGTTACAAATTAAATTAATATGGTCTTTTACATTTTTGAGAATATTCGTGGCAAGAGATGACAACAGTATCATCCGCAATGGTTCCTACCACAATGAATACTTCCTACAAGAATACTACCTTGTGAAATAGCAAAATTTATTTACAATCGATCTGTACTTGAAATAGCAGTCTTTAAGGTAAATATTTGAAAAATAGGAAACACTAGCGAGAAAAGAGTTCTTTACTTTTGATTAGTTGTCTTTGAAACTAGACTTTACGAATTTATTTTTGACTGTCCTAAAAAATTGTACCGCAATATTTCTTATTGTGGTTTGATTTACTTAACATCTTTGTTACTCAATATTGAATGATAAAATGTCTACATCTGAACTCAAACTGGTGTTGTAGAATTAACGCTTCCAAAAGTGTGTCTGTGCAACATTTGTTTGATAATTAAATTTTTCAGTGCTTTAGCAATCATTGAGAGTAACCTCATAGACCTAGAAGAATTCAGTTGGTTCAATATTATAAAGAGTTGCGCAAGTTTGAGTTACAAAGGCCTTTTCGGTTATGAGATTTGGATGTTTAATTCTTTTTTATTATTTCTTGAGGTGAAGAGGATTTGATCGGTAGTGATAGTTGTAAGGATGCTGATTGAAAACTTAAATATCGAGCAAAAATTGACTTTTTCTAATCTCAATCGTTCGCATTGTCCTATTTGTTTGTTTATAGCTGGAATGTGCATTGGAGGCATTTTAAGACTTCCTTCGACTTTCAAAAGCAAATGGTCATATTTTGTTGGTGTGCCGTGGTACGTTTCAAATTTTTGGTTTTGGATTTTCTTTTTCTTTTTAGTTGATTTGTCTAAAACATCATGGGTGCGTTGCTATTCGGATCTTGCTTTACACTCTTGAACTACCTAACTTTTAATTTCCAGCGAAATGTTTACTGTATTTTGCACCATGCGTTTAATAAGATGGCCATTTTAATCTAATATTATATTTTTGAAAAATTGCTGGACGATTTTCTCTGAATAAAATAATAACACAAAGAATAACAATTTTTGATCGTGGTTTGATGATAAGTCGTAACTGGGGCCAACATTAACAGGATCAAAGACGTCTTAAAACATGTCGGCGAGTTTTGAGGTATATTTGTAGAGAATATGGTTGGACCAGAATTTATATTAAGGGCATCAGCCTATTGTAGATTTTGATAGGTAGCAACAATAATATTTTGTTTCACTTTTATGAGTTTTGATAGATTGTAATCATTTATGATTTGCAGAATACACGTTTAGGAAGTATATCCTGTATTTTTTACAAGTAGGCTGTCGTTTGCTTCTCCACACTTCACAAATGTAAACGTTTGATAACAATATGTTTTTGTATATTTACGGGGGGTTGACCGCAAAAAGGTATTTTTGACGTCCTAGCCTGACAATTTTTTACTCACCTTCTCCCAAATTTTTGTAAGGTGGGAACGTGGAGCAATTTATTTACAAATGATGAGAGTGGGATAAGTCGGTGCGGTAACTTACGAAAGTAAAACATGCAAAACGATCTTGGAGATAGGCAACCAAACGTACACTTGTTTACTTTCTGTCCAAATGTACAGTAGATATGTGTATTGTGCACGTTCGACATTTTTACATGATGCTCGACCAGAATAGTCATACTTTATAAGTATTTAAGGTTATGAATTTCCTTATAATTTTCTGTTGTTTCTAAATCTATCAAGAATAATAGCCAGCGATTTTTAGTTGCCCTACTTTTTGTACCGTCGATATTTCTAGTGGTGAAGCTGTATTTATATAATTCTTCTTTAAGTTCTTCCACTTACTCTGCGATGTAAGTGCAACTGCACGAAAAGCTCATTGTTGTTTAATTTGGTAGGTATTACGTTGAGTAATATTGTCTTGTAATAATTTACTTAATTTATGACGACTTAAGAGTTTTAACATTAATTTTACTTTATTATTAACTAATTATTTCAAATTATATTCTGTTGGCGAAATTACAGAAGTTAAGCTTTTAAACTTATCGGGGCAGGTTATAAGTCCTTGGATAAATGTTGTAGACAGTTTTGGAATATTATCAGAAGAAGTGTTGGTTTCACCTGTTCTTCTTTCTGCCGCTTAATTTGATAGAGCAGAAAATCTGTTTCTTGTCGTACGGTGCTTCTAGTTGATGGGATAAGTGGCGTCTTAGCCTTTTTTTCGTTATATCTTTAACTATATTATGGTTATAAATGCACGTGTTTCCTGCCAGCTACTTTCTTTCCTTGAGATTTTATTAGTTAAATCTGCAAATCCTAAGGGTAGTTGTGAAAACTATTGCTGATAATCAAACATTGACGTGGAACGATTTGAAAATAACTGAAAATTGTTTATGAACTTTATCCAGTTGCAGATTAGGCATGGAATTAAAAGTACAGGCCGGCATTATGCCTGGACAAGCTGACTGCAGTATTTCAGTACCAAAATTCGATTTTAGGATGTTCAATGTTCAAAATAACAGAATGGAGAACAACAGTTTTACACTTATATAGTAGGCCAGTTGGCCGATGAACTTACGGAACATCAATAGCACTTGACAACCTAACGAGCGTGACTAACGCAACCTTGCGCTATGAAAGTCAAACAATCACTACGATGTATAAATATTGTCTCGAAATGTTTTATCATGCTGTGCAACTAGTCGGTGATGACTTCAATCTATGACACTTTCTAAATTATTTTCTTACTATTCGGGCACTTGTTGGACTTCTCCTTTATAGCTCCGCAGTTCTCGATGAATTTCTACTAGTGAAAAGTTTGTTGCATGTTGCGTGTAGAGACTTAATCAGTGATATTATTGCACTACAAAAATGGAAAAAAAATGCTGGTATACATAAACAGTTAGTTATTTTACTATTCCTTCAATTAAATCATTTATGGTTAAGGGGGAAGTTTTTGGCGATTTTTACTTTTTGATTATTTTCTTAAAATGTAGTTTGGCCTAAAATAAACTAAAACAGTATACACAAGATGAAATTTGCATCAGGCACATATAGAATGCGTCAACTGGAATTTTCTTAAACAGATCTTGTTTGATATGACTCAGTTTCTTGGTAAAGTTCTAAATTAAGTTTTCTGTCTTTGTCCAACTTCGACTGAATTGAATGACATTTTTTGTTAACAGATTCCAAGTGATCAGTTCACTTTTCAGCAGGTTATCTATCTTTACCACATGCCGAATCTTATTGATTTTTAGAGAGGTTATCATTGACTGTTAAATTGGAACAAAATAAGTTGCGTGACATTCAGAGAAGTAATTTATTACAACAACATTTTTAATATAGATCTGACTGTCCACATTCGTTTTGATTATAAAAACTGTGTCTTGTGCGACAGTCAGCCGTACTATAGTTTTTTTTTCTTTAATTTTGATCTACCCCATACCGTACCTCCTAGAGTAGGTGGCTCAATATGCTGATTGGTATTCATTTATCAGGCACCCTATACCACTTTAGTTATTGTTCCCACTTGAGGGTATCGATTGTTTGTATGACTTGGTACAGTTTTTCTTAGATTTTGACATATCCTTTTTTTATATTCTTGCAACTTTATGTTTCTTTACTGACCTACAAATGATTTAGCAGCGGTCTATCAAATTGGCAGGCGTGGTTGTCTTATGAACAGCTTTGTTTTATCTTTTTTACTATTTTTTACATACTGTTATGAGTTGCCATACAAATATCTTATCGTACTTTCCATCATTGATCTCCAAAAAACGCTTGGTAACCCTATTGATTCATTGAATTTACATACATTTTATTTTCCCGGAGAAAAAGAGAAAAGTAGAATTGTTTTGACACCGAAAGCGAGTATTCGGGTATCTGATCTTGTACTCTACTACTGCTGCAGATGATTTACCGCAGCAATAGCCGTACAAGAAAGACATGTCAGCGTATTCGCAGTTTGAAAATTGATACATTTTTACAAAACGAATTAAAAAATTCGAACTAAAATAATTCGAAAAAAATTAAATTGTCCCTTCTTATAACATTTCTTATTTTCAATGATGACAGACAATGCTTTGACAGTAAAAATTAAATCAATCATCCTTGTAACCATTGTATGAGGTGAAACGATAATCAGTCTCGAAGAAGAGCTAAAACGACCAAGTACTTTCAAAGACGGTTGAGAATTTGGTCCACGTTTATTCGGCCTTTTTTTGCTTAAAACGTTTCAAAGAACCTATACACAAAGTCTTGGAACTTGTTTATGAGACACTCTGTATATTTTAGTTAAAATGTGTTGTTAGCCATTGCTAATGTTACAAATAAAACGGTATATGGTAGTGTTATTAGATAATAAATTTACACAGTATTCTACTCAATATTTATACGACATATAAATTTTTTTTACAGGAATAAAAATTTTACTGAATATAATTGCAATGAAGTTAAAAAAAAAAGTTAAGTTTACGTACCATTTAACTTAGAAATATATTACAGGAGCATTGAATTATTGTTTCTATTTCCGCCCCTTTGCAATTTGTAGGACGATTCATAAACCACAGAAAGACCCCGTTGCGTCGATACACCATATTGTGAAATGTTAACGTTCAATTATCATAATATTGTTTGTGTTCAGTCTTACCAATGTTTGCATAACTATACATAATTACGTTAGTGTATATTAGCGTTATATTAGTTTGATAACCGCTAAAATCATGTATACGCCGTCGTAACGTTGTTAGTAAGTTCATATAAATTCGTCTGAAATAATATTTGTTTAGAAAAGTTTATTATTTTAGTAAATGTGTGTGAATTATGTTAATAATATCAAGCAACAGTGCAAAACATGCGGGGATTATTTAATGAGTAGGTTGATTTGATATTCAAGACAAAAATTTTAGTTATTTCTCTATCTAGTCTTTTCCAAGTTCAACAATTTACTCCGACGTTCCTCCAGGCTTATTGTTTTTTACGGATCTTAAAATACTCGTTTATGCTCTACATAACCTCTTCATTTGACACAAATCTTTGTTCACTTAGGAAAGTATTGAGTTTCTGAAAGAGGTGGTACTAAAAAGGCGAACAGAATGAATGCCAATGTATTTTTAATCTTAGTTCAATTAATTATTGACTTGAATGGCCAATTCATTTTTGTAGCGCAGCAAAACATTTCTGGGAATTTAATTTCTAAAAAATCCTTGTAGTTTTAGCCAATAATAGTTTTATTTTTAAGGTAGTCCTGAAAAAAACTGACTCTATTACCTTTCTAAGGAATGATTAATTTTTCATTTTTTTTTACCTTGTACAGTTCACTGTTTAGATCTTTGTTTTGTTTCCAATGTATCGTAGTGAGTCTCATTTTCCTCTATGGTCACAAAATGCCACAAAAAAGACTCTTTTCAGGCAGTAGCCTGATGTTCGCTTGCAAATTAGTTCTTCCTGTGAAGTGAGTAGTTGCGACACCTATTTTATCCACATTTACTTCATATATAAGTTATTAGGCAAAAATAGGTAAACTCTTTACTCGTCTGTGGTCTAAAATCACATCATAGATGTTGTCCATTGATTTTGGAGTAACACTTATTTATAGACCTTCAGGACGCGGCGAAACTTTGACAGTTCTGTGATTATTAAAGTTATTTACTCAAAGTCAAACGGTTTCATTGGAATTTCTTTTGCTTTTTAGCGTTCTGCATTTTTTTAAAGTTTATTTTGCGCTCTTATCCGAAGAACTTGTGTTTGGGCAACTATCAAACAACGAATTTATGTTAGAAAGTTTTATAATCATTTATTTATAAAAGAGGAAACTACGACCAATCGTTTGTTACTTTTTATGAATATATGACTTAAGTCATTCATCACAATTATGAGACCATCACTTAATTGTTTGTACAGAGTTTGAATTTCATGGAGATAAATATATCTTTATGGCCTATTAATATTTCGTGGCGCTTTTATAACATTGATTTACGTTTCTCCCTTAACACAAACACAGTTCTATGGGAAGCAACAAAAATATTATCTAGATGTCCGCTGCTGCAATGTCCCCAATATGACTGTACACCCTTTGTTCTAGAAGTTACTGGAACAGCTCTACTTTAACAAAATTAGTGGCGTTATTCATTAGCAGAAGTTTGATTTGTCTTTAAGTAATATTTGTCTTATCTCTCTAACTTTCTTTCTAAACTTATAATTCTATCTCCTCCTAGACGCTTCAACCGATTTTCTTGAAACTTGTACACCACATTCACAACTATATTTGCTAATTCGGTGCAAAAAATATATCTAAAAATATCTAAAACTCTAACTTTAACCGTTTTTGATTTATTTAAATATTTTGATTACAAGGGAAATTCCCCCCAATGTTTCTATCGTTTGTAGTGTTAAATGTATGCAAAACATGTGGAATATACTACACGACTGCCTGGCGTCTAGATCAGGCTTCGTCGTCGAAGCCTGCGGGGTTCTCTTGTTAAGTGATAAACCTGCAAAAATTCTACAACATTTCATTTCTTACAATTCAAGATACGACGAATTAAGTGACAATAGTTTCTATATATCTATCGAAAAATAAATGAAAAATAAATAATCAATATTAAGTTTCGCGTCAGAAACAGTGAAAGTGCAATAGAACCACCCCAGATACTTAAAATCGCTTATGGAGATAACTGTTTATCACAAACACGTTCTAAAGTAGTATTGATGATTGAGAGATGGTATAGGGGATACGAGTAAATGTTCAAATTGATCACTTGAAACTATGAAGATGAAGGAAACATTGAAAAAATGTGTGATGTTGTAAATGTTTCAAAAAGAATTTTAACGAGATTTATGGAAATGGAACTTGAAATGCCCAAGGCAATAATTTATTGTATTTTAACTGAAAAACTAAATTTAAAGAATCCACGGCGATTGAAGCATAATCAAAATTGAGTATTACAAATATTATTAGAGAAGCTTAAACATACAAAACTTTTTAAGAAAACAGTAATTGGTATGAGGAATGAGGTTTCCAATACCATCCAGAAACGAAACACCACGGTGCTGAACGGCGGTCACCAGATAAAGAAAATGAATAGTCAAGGCGATGCTCATTGCTTTTACTATTCCAAGAGGATTATCCACAAAGACTTCGTTTCGAGTAGTATAACGGTTAATGTTGAGCATTATCTTGGTGCATTGAGGTGTCTGTAGGCCGTCGTGTTTGCCTTAAATATAGAAAACCAGGCAGCTAGCGATTGTTCGTTAATTGTGACTGATTTTTTGACCAAAAATCAATATTTTTGCTTCAGTATCCCTCGTATTTAACAGAGTTAATGTAAACTAAAATGGCTAACTTAGGATTTAAAAAATACATTTGTTTGATTTTGAAGATCAGTAGACTTAACTCAGTTTATTGACTACACATAGGATAAAAACCCAGTGTATAAATTTACTTTATTTCTTTGTAACCCTTCATCGGACCACTCGTCTAAAATAGCCACTATAAGTACTTGTTCCATTTACATACATAACAACTCCATCCAAAATCCACAATTCACGAACCAATCAAAACCAGTTTGAAACTAAATTAAGCATAGACATTTGCTTAAAAGTAAACCTTAAGAGCTCAAAAGAGATAGAAGAGACCTCAATTAGTTTCATCGGCTCACTAAAAGGAACAACTTAACAAGCCTGATAACCTACAAAAAGAAACCCTAAAAATTCCATTATAAAATTCCATGCTAGTAAAAGAAAAGCTAGAAAAAAAATGGCAGAGAAGTTACAATCAAATAGGTAAGAACATCCTGAGTAATTATTCAAATAGTATGCACCAATCTTATACCAATTTAACAACAACGTCTCTACGAGAAGACCGGTATTACCTAGTTTTCCACCATAAAAACAATATTGGGCAACGAGGTTGATATAGAAATTAAAGAATATCCACAGATACGATCACATACGACTGAATCAATCAAACTTATCTCACCAAAAAAGAACTTATAAATAAAATCAAGCTTTTGAACATGAAAAAAGCATATAGTCTAAATGTTATCGCAACAAAGATGCTATAGAAACTTCCGCATAAAGCAATAGTACTTTTAACTTACATATATAATGCAATTATTAGAATTCAGACAAAAATGGCAGAGATAATTTCAATATCAACTTCTATTGACCTACAGACATATTACATGTAATTTCCAAATCACGGGAAAAACTACTACTTTACAGAATTGACTGAGAATTTATACAGAATGACCACACCACCAATTTGGATTTCGTAGAGCCCATTCAACTATTCACCAATGCCATCGGATAATGAGCACAATTCTAAAATGATTAAATAATAAAAAATACTGCTCCACAATATTCTTAAATGTCAGGCAGACATTTGATATAGTCTAGTACTTGGGCATGCTTTACAAAATTTAAAAAAATTATCGTCATAATCTATTAAAAACTTGCATTAGTGATTGATAGTGTAGAACTAAAGTAAGAACAGAAGTATCAGCAATAGTACAAATTGATTTTGGAGTTTCGCAGAGTAGTGTCCTCAAACACTTTGTGCCTCCGACATACCAACTGCACCAAACATCACAATGAGCACATTTGCTGATAATCGACAATACTAACCATTAATACCAGTGTTCAAAAAGCTCATTCAGACTTACAAGAATATCTATGTATTCTACAAACGTAGATTGAAAAATGAAAGTCAAGATAAATTAATTAAAATCTGAGCATGTAACTTCTACGTTAAGAAAATATCGAAGTCCATCCCCCTATATAAACAATGCAGCAATACAACAAGAAGCTTCAGTAAAATATCAAGGTCAAATTAATGGAAAAACGCACATCTACAAGAAAAGAAAATAAATAGATTTAAAGACAAAAGAACTCGATTTATTTATTGGTAGGAGATTTGACTTAACAATATAAAATAGATCATAATTTATAGAGCTATTATCAAACCAATATGGATCAATGGCATAGAACTTTGGCCATGTGCCAATAACTCAAACATTCATCCAGAGATGCCAATCTAAAATATAAAAAAACATTATTGACTTCTAGTGGTACGTTACTAATGAAGTGCTACACATCGACCTAAGAAATCCAAAAGTATAGGATGTTATCCACGATAGAAGTGTAAATCATCATAGAAAATTAGAATCACACTCAAGCACGTTAATTTCTCAGCTAACGCATAACGATCTAATATGAAGATTATAACGACGATGGCCAACAGACTTGTAATAGATAGAAGAGATCCCTTCATTGGAAGAGATCTTATTATGCCAGAAGATCTACTTCCAAAGTAGACACGAAGCCAGTCCTTTAGCTTATAGACTAGCGATTGCTACATCCACTTTCAAGTTTGTTTATTCCTATTTTATATTAAACAGATATGTATATCGTTATGAATATATCTATTTATTTATTGTTTACCCCTTTTTGTATTTTAATGAAGTTTTGTATTTCTATTGAGTATTTAAAACCGTAGGGTAGAAAATTCTGCACTAGCATTCGTGTGCATCGAATGAAATTCTGGCGCATTATACGACGCCGGCGTCCTCGTTTACTTTGCACATATTTCCCACGTCTTCTTGTTCTCGGACCTCTATTTTGTATGCCCCCGCAAATATACCGATAGAAATTGGGCTCGGGCTCTAGGGGCCCTTGTTAAGGGGCTCGCGCTGGTGCCGTCGAGTGTTACATAAAACATGAACGCATCGTTAAGGAGCGCCGCAAATAAAGCGCGCCCTCTTCTCATAATTTAGTTAGGCTGGACTTCCTACGAACGCGACCGAACACTTTGAATTACTGATGCAAAAATATACTTTTAAGGGCGGCGGGCGGCTGAAATGATCCGGCGAATTGCGGCGTCTTGTCACCTGAGAACGTTCTTTTATGTCCGCGCGGACGCTAAAAATTAGTTTAAAACCTAGTCTACCGTAGGGCAGCAAAGGAGGTTTATTAATTTATAGCCTTCTTCTTGTTGAATTCGCGTAATGCCGGGTTAAATGTGCTGTAATTGTTAAAGTGGCATTCTTACATTGCCTTATACAGTTTGCTTATCAAACGATCAAGTAAGTTAATTAATAATAGTAAGGCTTTAACGCCCCGTATGGGAGCACGGCCTACAAAATGAGAGGTCAAGGCTCTCATAGGTTTGCTCTCTCAGCCCGGTCGTTGCGCACCATCTCTGATGCGGGGCGATGTGGCAAGCACCGCGCTTTAGACGACCGCCATTATTACCCATTGTTCGAGTGAGCGCAGGTACTCAATTATTTTTAGTGACTGAGTAGACCACTCGCCAGGCACAAGAGAGTTGTAGAAAATGAACTCGGGTTCGTCCGCACTGCAGCCCGCCACTCAACCACAGGACCACGCTAGCAAAAATAATGTGACAAAAAAATCAACAAAGCAAATATGTCAAAAGAAGAAGAAGAGAAGAGCATATATGGAGAAGAAACACTATGTTAACAAAAAGAAAAGTGTGTGCAGCGAAATAAAATAAATAAATCAGATTATAAAGCGATAACACAATATGTGAGGATTACTGTGGGAGGAAGAAAAACTACATGGATGGGTTTAGTACTACAACAAGTATTGCAAGGAGAAATAAAGACGAACAAGATATGGAAAAGAAAGATAAAGAAGAAGAAGGGCAAACACAGGGTTGAAGAACCATCTGAAGAAGAAATAATAGATATATGTATGTAACAAGGAAACCGCAAAACAATAAAAACCAAGAAGCAAATTGATTCGTTGCATTTTTTAAAGAATGTGTAGCAAGTCCACAGAAAAGAATTGCTTAGTTGGCGGGAAGAAAACATACTCAACAAGTAGAAGAAGATGATTACGTCCCTGTATATAAAAAAAACGAAGAGGACTGTTAGAGATAATTATATATAGCATTCTAAGATGCGGTTTCTGAGATAATAGCAACAGTAATACAAAATAAACTATATAGAATATAAACACAATTAGATGAATATTTAGAACAGAACAATCAACAATAAACTAAACATTTGTAAAAAGTAAACATTACATAACGCATATGAACAAAACTTAGTCGTTTGTATTAAATTTATTGATTTTAAAAAAGCGTATGATTTCATATTAAGAAAGAAACTATACAAAGTATTAAATTAGATAATATTAATAATTAGATTATTATTACTCTACAAAGCACAAAAGTGGCTTTAGAAAAAAAATTATCTGTCGATAATGTTGTTTAATTTAAGCATATAGATAACTATAAAGTAAAATAAAATATAAAGAAATAAATAACTTGTAACAAATGTTTAAAAAGTATAAAGCAAGAAAATATGGATTACATCATTAATGGGGATAAGCCAAAATATATGGAAATTTCCTAAATAAATACACAAGAGGTAAAGCAAATCAAATGGAAGATGGTAGATAACAATATAATTTTGAAAAGGTAACTTCTAAAAATGACAATAACATCATTCAACATGAACAAGTAGAAACAAATAAAAGACTAGCAGAACAGTAAGAATGCTATAAGCTCAGTAAAGTCAAAATATTTATTTAAAAAAGAAAAATTAAGAAGATAGAGGACGACAATACTTTCAAGTGTGTTATATCGTAAAACCTGAATTATTAATAAGCAAAAAAAAATAAAACTGAACATATAGAAGAGAAAAGTATTACGAAACATTTTCGGAGGAACAGAAGTAGAAGGCGAGAGACGAAAGAAAAATTTGAATGAGAAATCAAACATCTGGCAAACACCAAAAGTATAGAGTTAAGAAAAATACTTACCACGGGAGAAAAACACGAAAATAAAGATCAAAAAGGGGATAGTTGATAGCAGTGAAGGAAGATCAGTTGTATATGGGAGTGAAGAGGTGGAAAAAAAGGATAAAGACAGAATTAAATCGAAAAGAATAATAACAAGGCTAAAACCAAAGTTAGAGCCTTAGAGACCCGTAGAGTTGTACTGTACATATAATTTAGTTTACCTTTTTTAATTACACTATTTTTTATTACTTGATGCATAAATTAGCAATACTTCCAGTTACCTGCAATATAACTTCTGAGGTTTCAAAATTTTTATTAGGCTATTTTGCGGGTTTCTAAACAAGAAAAAATCGGTAAAAATAAATAAGTAGCATAAGAAAAATTTAACAAACATTTATATTACTATTAGTGCAAGTGGAACGGCGCTTCATGTTGAACTGACTTATGGAAACATCTAATAACGTAACTTTGCATGTGGCGATAAGTGGATAGGTTAAGTAGTCCACTGCCGGTCCCAAACTCGAGAAAGGAGGGGAGTTTACAGGTTAGGCTAGCACTCTAACTCTTGGTAAGAAAAATCTGATCACTGCACCTAAGATAAACTTCGGATAAGTTTAATGCTAACGACCAGTGCGAGAGAAAGAAGGGAGAAAATGTGGAAGAAAAATAATACCGTCCAAATTGGATTTTCGAACATAAAATCGTAAAACCGTCAGAATGAAGAAACATGATTAGAACTTGAGGACAGAAAATAAATATTTTTATGCTATTCAAAATAGAAGAGAAGGGAAAAGCAGCGATATCCTGTAATAATTACGATCTAATATGTAGTGCGACCAAAACGAATACAAGAGCTAAAGAGGAATGAAAATATTAATTTATAGAAAATATAAAAACTGCAACTTCATATCTGAAAGAATATTAATCATAAAACTGAAAATGTTTATCAAAAACATAATATTGATGCATGGTGACTGAAATAGTCAAAACCCCAGACAAATGATGATGTTATTCTAATAGCGTAAACTAGAAATAATTAACAGACTTTTCGAGGAATTTAACATACCATACTGGAAAAGTTCAATTAGATGTAAATCAATTTTAAATAATGCCATAGTAGAGCAGATGACGTCGGCATATTGCTTAAGTGTAGACATAACAAGTCAAAGCGGTACCTTAAACGGGGACACAACAACAAATATTAAAAGCAAATAGAACAGTGGGTTGTATAAATAGAACGATATGGTACAATCAGGTTATGCAAAAGAAACCAAAATTTGAATTAAAAAACTTGTCAAATAAAAAACAAAATCGGTCTATTAAGAGAAACAAGAAGAAGAAGATCTAAAATTTTATATCGTAGCGTTTTTCATTAAGTGTCATAAAGAAAATACTGTAAATACTGCTCTAACAATCGGGCCAATATACAAATATGACCGAGACTGATTTGTGTGTAAACAAGCCGCACTATGCAGCAGCTGTGCGATATTGAGAGAGTGAAGCCATACCCTTCACTCTTTCTCCTGTTCGGGTTAGAACTTGTTCAGTCCTGTTTGGGAGTTGCTAAAGTAATGAGAGAACAGAAAGTACCGCGTAGCGTAGAACAACACATTGTAATCAAGTTCTTTGTTGTAAAAAACGTCCTGTCCGTTGAAACTTACCACAGACTCTAACAACAATATAGTTTGAGTGGTTTAAGTGCTTCAGAGAGAGCAGAGAGTATATGGGCAATGAACTGCATGATCGTCGGCGTTGAACTTCCGTCACCGAGCCAAACATTGATCGTGCAGGAGCGGTTATTCGTGAGAATAGGAGCAGCACTATGAAGAAACTTGGAGCAATGCTGTCCATTAGTGTAGTAGTGTAGAAGACATCATAAAAAACCACCTCCATTATCGCACTTTGATGGACGTGAACAAAATGGTGCGCAAGCAAGCTGCCAGTCGTCTCTTACAGCAGTTTGAAAGCGAAGGTGCATTTTTAAAGTCTGTAGTGACCACCGGTGAAACGTCCCAGCAGTCATCACGCAAATGGCCGCATACCAGTTCTCCCAAACCCAAGAGCGCGCGAAGAGCCGTTCGTCACGAGAAGTGATGGCAATGTTCTTCTGGGACTGGCAGGGGGTTATCCATGTAGACTTTCTGATGGATGACAGAACATTCAATGCACCTTATTACTTAGACCTCCTTGCAATAGATGTGAAGGAAAAGATCTGATCCAAACCGAAGATAGGTGGAACGTGGGTAGTCTTCTTCAAGGCAATGCACGCCCACATACGGCCAAAACAACAATAAAAACTCTCCGGAAATTAAAATGGAGCCTTTTGTCACATCTGCCGTACAGTCTCAATTTGGTGATTTTTACCTGTTCGGAAGGCTCAAATCAGACTGTTAACGCTGCCAACCAAAAGGCTTTTTGGAAAAAAAGGCATCAGGTTGCTTCCAGAACTTTGAAAAAATGTGTTTGCTCCGGAATTGAAGACTGACATGTGCAAGTAAGTGTTTTGCAATTTTTTTTGTAAAAAAAATTAGAAACAAGCTAGTAGTCTACATAAAAGAAGAAGAAAGAAAAGATTGTCTTATCTGTGAACACCAGTTTAGTAGCAAAATTCAAATTGCTTAAGGTAGTCATCCAGTTGCAAATATTGTAGCGGCTGTAAACAGTATGGGTTGAACCTTCATCGTTGTTGCAAATGATTGGCTGTAGAACGTAAAGTTTGAGGCTTGCATGGGTTGTTGGCATTTTTGGGTTACGTCCGAAACATACTCGAACTTTGGATCTAACGCGTAGAGTTTATTACATTACTATTATCTAGGTTGGGTGCTGTTGTTGAGCTTTATTGTTTATCCTGAGTTCATGATATAATAAAGATGCACAACATTGGAAAAATCGTAGACAATCCTTATGATCGAGTAATTTACTTTTATATAATTAATTGGGTCTAAAACAAAACCTTTTAGAGGATGCCGCATTTGGTAAATTTTGATTAAATTTATAACAATAAGCGTCCTGAAGTGATCTAAGAAAAACTCAACAAATATTGAGAGATAATTGGTGAGACCATAAATGAAATATTGACTCACAATTTAGACACCAAAAACTAAAATGCAGTCAACAAAATGAATTGGTACAGAGTAAATGGGTTCCAAAGAAAGCCTAAATTAATATATTATATTAGTTAAAAAGATATTAATATTTGTATTTTGAGGTGCCAAAAAATGTTACTTGAAAAACGACAAAAAATGCTTACTGGAAATTATTGTACAACACTTTGGACAATGTAAAAGCGCGAATTCAGAACAGAATGCCCATTGTTGGAAAAGTCAGGACGTATGTTTGGGTAATTTTCAAGACTTATTTATTAATAACATAACAATGTTCAATTTTAATGTATTGGTCACTTTGATTGATGGCATTTTGCCATATTTCTGAGAGTTGCTCCGCGCTCGTAGGACTGCTCTTTACCAACGAACAACTGGGTGAGATGCTGTTTGATGGGCTCATCAGAATCAAAAGACCTACCATTCAAGTTATTTTGCAAAGAACGAAAAAAAGGTCCGGTGAATAAGGAGGATGGGCCAAAACTTCCATCCAAGCTGCAGCAACTTCTGGTGGGTTACCAAACGTGTGTCAGGATGGAACATCATGCCTTTGCGACTGACGAATTCTGTTCGTTCCTCCGCAAGAGATGTATGCAAATCATCCAGTTGACGACAGTATACAATAGAATCGATCGTTTGCTTCCGCGGTAAAAGCTCAAAAAATACCACACTCTTGTAGTCCCACCAAATTGAGAGCATAACTTTCTTTTGGTGAAGATCGGCTTTGAATGTTGTTTTGGCTAGCTGCTTTCCTCTTCACCACGATCGTTGACGTTGAATATTGTTGTAAACAATTCATTTTTTATCGCCGGTCACGTGGCGCTTCAAAAACGGGTCGATTTTGTTGTGATTGAGATGAGTATCGGCGATATTGATACGGTTGGTAAGATTGATTTTTAAGTTCATGCGGAACCCATAAATCGAGCTTGCTGATAAATTCCAGCTTTCTGAGATGGTCAAGGGCGGTTGAATGATGAAGGCTCAGCGTCTCCGCGATGTCACGAGTGGTAAAACGTGGGTTTGCTTCAATCAGTGCCTTTATTTGATCGTCATCAACTTCAACAGGACTTCCGCTGCGAGCACCATCGTTGACGTCAAAATCACCAGCCCGAAATTTAGCGACCATCTCTAACACTCTTGTAAGGCATTGTCCCCGTAAACTTTACGCAATTTTTTTCAAACCTGTCTTGCGTTCTTTTCTGGGTGAAAATAAAAAAAGCAAAATATGCCGAAAATGCGCAGCTTGGTCTTCTATTTCAACTTAATGTATGAACTGAAGGACGTGACCAACAAATTAAATACTTATTTGTTTAAAATGAAGTTTAAACTGTATCTGTCAAAATATATAAAACTTGTGTCGATTGCTATGACGCTTCTGACCTAAAAATACGTGTAATGCCATCTACTGCAAAATCCGTCATGACTTTTCCGACAACTCTATAATAATCCAATTTTTTGGCTAATAATCCAATTAGGCTAAAACAAATTTAATACCAGCAGGACGACGCCACCTGCCATACAGTTCTTGCACCAATAATTTCCTGGTCGCTTAATTTCACGAAATGTCGACATAATCTGGCCAGCATGATCTTGCAACTTAACACGATAGGATATGAAGTTACTTTAGCAAAAAACAAAATACATGTTAATGATGAAAGAGCTCAGAATACTTGCAAAATTGAAATCGAAATTTTTCTGAACAGAACCAAAATTTTAAGGTTTATTTTCATTGTTAATCCGGAAACTTATCGATCTCATTTTCGCAAAGATTGTAAAGGTAAAAATGAATAAGTTTGATGAGCACTCGATTTGTTTTAAACTTTCAAATGTTGTCAAAATACATTTGGATGATTTATTAATATTTCATATGATTCAGACTTCTTTTATTGGTTTTATGGAAATCTTTAACTTCTGCAATGAAATATTCTATTTAGTTTCGGAGATAAGTTGCTTGTTATTCATGTACTTCTTGTTATATAGCTTCAACTACAACAGAATAACCGAACCAGCAAGAACTCCAATTTGGTTTCCGCTTATGTAGCATGTGTTCGAATTTTACAATGCGGCCATAACGAAATTTGCGGTAAATTGAACTTGCCATCCCGTTCAGTATTTTATTACAAATATCGTAAAGCGAAGCGAACTGAATTCCCACAGCTACCGTGAAGGCGCAACTATTGGGAATTAGCTTATAAGTTGGGGTACTTACGTGATGCAATCCTCAGCCTGAAGGAGTGCAAGGTTGCTCAGCAGGAGCGTCAGCAGAACGGCGAGCATCCCCATTATTTCATTCAGTTCCGCTGCATGCCCTTCGCCTGTAAAAGACAGCATTGTATTATTAATGGTATATATTTTACGCTGGATTTTAATTCGCATTTATACAAAATTCGTTATAGAGTATAAAATGAACAAAAACAAATTTACTTTGCAGAAGCTAAAAACGCCCACCTAACAAATAATAATTAGAAACTTTAATGAAACACCTACGATTTTGTTTTATATTTTTATAAAAGACTACGCGTTTTAAAAGCAAGAAAAGCGCTTATAAGTTTTTTCATTTACCTTAGCAGAATAAATTGTTTAGAGTATTAGTGCCTTTTATTTTCAAGGTACATTCAAAACAAAAAATATAATTAGAGTAATGGCTTTTGTAACATCACAGATAATGACCGGAATAAAGCAATGCTTTATTTAAACCAACATTTTGTTTTATTTTGTGAAATCTAAAACTCGACGCAAATAATTCTCAAAGAGAAAATAGACATGTAGGAGGGAATGTTGCGCTTTGAGTACGTTCCAAAAAGATGCGTGGTCTGCACGATATCTAATGCAAAAAACTAACAAAAACAAATGTTGAAAACTCTTTTATTGTTTTTCAAAATATTCTCCCTAACAGTCAATATATTGTAGCATACGCTGGAATCAATTTTTTTCCATAGCGGATCAGGTTTTTCCGAAACATGGGTCTTGAATGCATCAACCGCCTCATACCGGGTCGAAAATTGTGGTCCAGGCAGTTTGTTTTTCACGTGTAGGACCAAAAGAAATTGTTGAAGAGATGGGTCAAATCAGGACTGTACGGTGAATGATTTATCAGTTCGACATTTTAAGTGCTCTAAAAGCCAGTTGTTTACGTCGATGTGTGTGGACTCGCATTGTCATGGTGGAGAATGATCCGGCGTCCCGAGTTGGTTTCTCTTATTTCTCCTAAAACTTTCACTACCAAATGGTTGTGTGTCATTTAGAACTGACTGTTTTACGATTTTTAAAATTGCGATGTGCCAGCTTTTCCAAAGAAACAGACGACCATCTACTTCGAAGTGCTTAGAATGTAAAAGAATTTTTTTGGGTTTGGATAATATTGGAAAACCCACATAGTCTACTGTTCATTTACTTTTGGACTAATACGCATAAATCAAAGCTTCGTCACCTGTGGCGATATCGTAAACGGTAATTGAAGCACTGCGATCGTATTTCTTGAGGATTTATTTCGACCAATCAACACGAGCCTGTTTTTGAGCGATCCTTAACTTACGCAGAATCGAATATTGAATGTATGCTAGTTATACTAACTCCTAAGGATTCCTGAATTCTACTATAAGTCACGTGGCGATCTTGCTTTATCAGATCGCGCACAGCATCGACGGTTGTTGACACCACATTTTAGACGGCCTTCTTTAAATTCATCCGCCAGCGAGCTACGACCATGATTAAATTTATTGAACCAACGATATACAGTGGCTTTGTGTGGGGTTTAATCACCAAAAGTCGAAGTAAGTTGATCGAGGCACTCAACATCATGATCATCAATCAACTATTTGTGTCCACTGTTGGTCATAGGTCTCCCCCCTTTTTCGCCCATTCCTCTCTACTTTGGGCTGCCTTAAACCAATTGCCAGTCATTCTTCTGATATCATCCGTCCATCGGGTGGAAAGTCTTTCTATGCTCCTTATGTTGGCTCTCGGCCTTTACTCAAGTAGCTTCTTCGTCTATCTCCCGTCCGTTATCTGGGCCACATGTCCGAGCTAGTTCTACTTATTATATCAGTCACCCCTGTTCTTCAGCGCAAGTCTTCGTTCCTAATATGATCTCTTAAGGACAAGCCAAGCATCGATCTTCCCATTTTTTGCTGTGTTGTACTAAGCTTTTTAGCTGTTGCGTTGGTTACAGTTAAAGTTTTGGCGCCATATGTCATCCGATAGCACGCACTGATTGAAAACTTGTTTTTTAAACATATCTGCAGATCATTTTCCAAAGTCTTCCATAAGCAGCTCAGGCGTGGGCGAGTCTTCTCTTTAATTCACATGTTTGGTTAGATTTGTATTTTATGCCCAAGATGCAGATATATATTTCTCTGTTAGTTTTACTACATTATTGGCAATTTTTAAGTTTTTACTATGGACTAAGTTGGTCATATATTTGTCTTTGTTGTTCTCGTGTAATTTTACCGTCATTTCTGCATTTCTGCATTTTTGTAGATGTTGTATATTAACTTTGTATACCGATAGTCGGCACGGTGCAGTTCTCCCATAACTGCCTCAATCTCAACTACGTGAAATACCTTTGCTAAGTCCAGAAAGAATAGAACTAGTGGCCTGTTGTACTCAATAGATTTTTCCATTATTATTTTAACGCTTTGTAAATTGGCATTGGTCCCAAATCCGGCAAAGAACCGGTCTACTCCAGTCTTTGGTAAAAGTCTAATTTTTTTTAAGTCTCCTAGTTATAATCCTTGCAGATAGTTTATACAGATGCCTTAAAAAACTTATATATCTGTAGTTCTCCAGTTAACTTATATTACCTTTCTTGTCTGGTATTGTACTGCTGCATAGGCGTAGATTGCACAAATTTTTTGTTTTTGTAAATAGACAAGGACCGTCTGTTTTTATTGCGTTAGTAATCACCTTATCTTCTACTGGTGTTTTATTTTTCTCTGATTTTTTTAATGCTAAATTTATTTTTTTCTAATATAATGTCTGGTAGTGATTTTGATTCTTGATGTATTATACCCTTTCTGAAAGTTTCTGGCTCTAAATCTGGAGCCGAGTCTGTTTATTTTGACTTTTATACAACAATTGATAGGAATCTTCAACTACTTTTAATGTCTTTTCTCTGTTTGTAGTGATAACTACTTCTTTGTTTCTAACTTTAATTATTTCTCTCTTTCTAGATTTCCACGTAGCACTTTCATTCTTTTGTTGTCTTTTACGTTTTTTTATTTGTATTTTCTAATATCTTTTCGCATAGTTTTTGGTATACGTTGTTTATCTCTTTTAGATTTTCAGTTTTTGTCGTCTTCTGAATTCTCATGTTCCTTCCCTTCTGCATTAAGTTATTAGTCTCTGGATTAATTTTTTCTTCTCTTTCTATTTCGGGACAGTGTTTTTTGAATTTCTACTATTGTGTTTATTATTTTTTTGTTTAAGCTATTAATTATTTCTCTGAAGTCGGTGTTTTCCAGCACACTATTAATATCTGACCACAATTTTTCAGAATTTGGTAGGTTTATCTATGACCCTTTGATCTTCTTGTTTATCTCTTTACATCGTTCTTCGCTAATATTAATTAATAGTTTCACTTTTACTATCGCTTCCAATACTGAACCTATTTATTACCGACACGCCTTTGACTATGTGTTTTTTTGTCGGTTATTATAAAATAAATTTCGTTTTTGTGCGATCGTCTAGACTTGCTGAAGTCCATCTTCTATTAGGTTTTTTTTTATAGAAGAAGCTTGTCATCTGAAACATATTTTAAAGTAAGAAGCCTAACATTGTCTCTTCGCGATTATTTCTGCCTTCCAGACCGTAGCATCCCGGTAAGGTTTCCGATTATCGCATTTAATCCCTATTTTGTCATTAAAATCTTCGAACAGAATGTCAATTCGTTTTCTTTTCTGCAATAGCCGTTGTTACTTCATCATAGAGCAGACCCACTTCCTCATCCGTATGGTCCCTGATTGGTGCTTAAACCTGTATAATTTTGATGCAGTGTCTCCTACACAGCCTTAAAACGACATATCACCTTTAGTTAAGATTTTCTTTATACATACAATTTTTTCACTGTGGCGTTTGTGTATTATAATTTCGGTTCTTCCTATGGAACTGTAATACTCACCCTCATAATACAAGCAATTACCAGTTTTTAATTTTATTAGTAGTTCTCCTCGTCTCCTGAGAACAATCACGTCCCATTTCACATTTTGTAGTTCGTTTTTAAGTTCCATTAAGCGTTCTTTTGCTACTAATGATCTTGTGTTTCCAGGTTGAAATATGCCATTTGACAATGTTAAGAGGATGTTTTGGGGTTGTTAGCGAATCTTTTCCTTCCCCAGATTTCGTGAGTCAAGCCCTCCATGGAGAAGTGGGATTTGTGTTTACCTACCTGGAGGTTAGATCCTTTCGTTTTAAATTGAAGGAGAGGGGCATAATCTTCCACACTGGCCAAGTGGGTTGGAAGATGGGGTAGAATTTAGAAGGGATTAAAGTGGAGTAGGATGGATTAGGGTTAAGAAGGACATGGCTCCTCTCGGTGATAGGTTAGAAAAAAAACCGTTACCCGACGCACTGTTGTTTAGATAATCTCCGTGGAAAGTCGTAAAAAATCATCGCATGAAAATATTGACGAGTTAATTGCATTTTTTGGCTGGGAGAAAATTTTCAACTTCACGACAACAAAACAAATAGCATCCGTATGACAAATCGTCACAAGTACATATGCTTTCAAAAATGTTAAACTATATGATGCAAACGTCAGATTACTCCTAGCACTTGCAATAGATGTCGTGCAGCCCATGTATAATGTATTGCAAATCGAATGTTGTAGGAAGTACATACAGCAACATACTGATTTATTAATGTGTTGCAAAAGTTCTTTTTCTAACATGAAGTTTATTTATTTAATATTTTAAAGGAAGAAGCACCTACTTTGAAGAAAGTTGAAGATATAATTAGGAATTTAAACAATAATAAGATTCCGGGAAGTAATAAAATGACTGCGGAAATGTTCATATGTGGAGCAAATAAATTAGTTCGATCAATACAATATGGATGCAAGTACATAACATAATTTGAAACAAACCAAGGAGCATTTACCATAGATCTTAATACTTTTGACTGAAATCGTCTTAACATATCTATATTTGAACTACTGATTGTACCCTAAAATTGTATACCTAAATCGGTTTGATAATGACCTTGCATAATAGAATTATACTTTCTGTAGATAACTACGACTTTCTTCCTAGGAACCAGTAAATTTTCTGTATTTTGAGACCAATCTGCTTTCTTTTTATTCAAATACAGGGTCCATCCCAAAAGAAATGAGCCTTTTTAAAAAAAAAATAGTTTTATTGAGCAGATCGCTACAACACCTCAAAATTCTTCAAAATAGGATCCTCCTGCATCAATGCACTTTTGGAGACAGGTCTTCCAAGTCAAGCTTCCTGGTAGGCCTCCTTAGGGATGTCCTTGAGCTGCTGTGACACTTTGATGTCCTCAACGTCCCAGTGCTTGCCCTTAGCACTCTTTTAGCGAAAAAAGAGTCGGAGACAAGTCCCTGTAGGAGGCTGGGGAACCACGCCGAGTTGAATCGGCCAGGTACTTGGTCACGATGAACGATGTGGCTGCGCGTTGTCGTGTTGCAAACTAGTCGTTTTGATCGACTGCTTACTTGTGACCTTTCTTTTGAGTCTTTGAGGACTTCCAGGAAGAAGCGCATTCACTGTTCCGGAGTTGAAGTCACGTTCTCGTCGGTTCGGGAGGTTGACGGTCGTCCAGACCGAGTTCGTACTTCCGGCCACTTAAATGCTTTGTGCCACTTTTAACTTGCAGTACGATAAACAATCATTTGAAGGCCTCCTGAAGCATTACCAACGTTTCGGTAGCATTCTTGCGAGTTTGAAGCAGAATTTAATTGCGTAGCGTTGATCGATTTTTGAATCCATCGCGCCGTGTCGAAAATTGAAACTAGACATTCACGGAAACACCGTCTGCCTAAGCTCAGAGCCGACTTGCACCGACCGCGTATGGAGCTAAGACCACCACCTGCTCAAGCGTCAGAGCACGCCGGAATGTACCTCGTCCGAAAAAATAAGGCTCATTTCTTTTGGGATGGACCTTGTATGCTTCTTCCATATCATTCGTCGGTATAAATACACGCCTAGGTGTTCATCTTGCAATATTTCTTTATTATTGAGTAATAGAATTGCACATGCACTGATTTACCTTTATGCGCCATTTGTTAGTCCAAGTTTTTAATTTTTGTAAATGGACTTGGAGATATTTAGAGGACATATATTGCGTTATCATCGGAAAATGTGGCAATCCTAGTTCTTGTTATGGTAGGAAGATACAAAAGTAGTACGAATACACTTCTATGGGGAACTCCAATGCCAATGGAAATCAAGAATGTATAAGTATCTCCGTACTGTATAAGAAAATGTCTGTCAGTTAGGTATGACCTTAGATATTAACTAGGCAAGTTGCATTGTTATATGTAGATACTTATGGTACCAAATCTACGTTCTTATCTTTAAGGTACAAGTACTGTTTTTATATCGAAGGTTCTTGCTTCTATCTATAATGGATTGTGTTATAAAATTTTGTATTAAAGTTGTAAATTCAATGAAGGGAAAAGCGTTCCAGACTCGTATTTTTAGAAAAATATATGAAGTCCTTGGATTTTTATACGTAAATCTTCTTTAACACACAGAAATAAATTAATTTGGAATGAGCAACGTCTTGATATGAACTTTTTAATTAAAATATGAATATGAGACCTTTCTCCAATTCCCTTTAGCTTTTATTAAGTTGTTTTTTGCTGATATTTTCCAGCATTTAAATATTTAGAACAGTACTTGCAAGGCCGCTACCTTAATAAATTAACATTTATTTAAAAGCAAACTTGATTTATAATCGACTTTTATTGGAAAAAAAAGTTTTGTATTTTCCCAAAGAAATCCAAACAATTATGAAAATTACAGGTGGGTACTAAATCCATTCTTAGACAACTGCGATAGAAGATATATCCCTTATTCTGCCGTTATAAAACTATAAAAAACATTACAAAAAAGATGGGGGGTAATGTTGTTCGCGTCCGTAGTAGAATACTACACGTACTCCCTGGTTAACGCTAAATGAACAACAAAGATCTTAACAGCTAAACTGTCAAACTTTCTCTTTTGATGTCCTAATATCCGTTCCACAACTATATAGCCCCAACCTCAAACTGTCTTAAGGATTGATTACCATATCGTATGTTCCTGTAGGCCTAATATAGAAAGCAATATGTCGTATCCAACGTTGGGTTCTCGACAAATTCTTACTAAAGAACAAAGTTGACATCCCCACAATGCACGAATCACGCGCAGCATACTATAAGGTACGGAAGAGAGGCTTTATCCAAAACCATAATTTTCTAGTGTCCGTTGACCACCTCCACTAAGCAATTGCAACGTATATGCTGGACATGAACTGAACAATCTCTTCATAGTTTGCTTTTTCTTCAACGGAGAGATTATTTATTACTTATTATTAAGATAGTAATCTTACCATTACTAACATTTATAAGTCACCAAACTTTGATTGCTTCTATTTTATATACAAGAAACTTTAAGAGTCACTATCAATAATGGGATTATGCCAAAGGGACTCTACGAATAGATTGATAACAATAGTCTCAAGCTCACATATGATGTCAAACAAAAACCATCTTTTTACTCAATCAGATTAAAAGGAGGCTACAACCTAAACTTAACATTCAATATAAATGAAAACTTTGGCCATAGCGATATCTGCCGAATGGTTCTCGAAGATTTTCTCAACTTGTACCACAGATCGATCATTACAACTAATTCTGTCATCAACTTAAAACCCCTGCCAAGATCGAACTTTTGAAAAGCAAATTTGGAAGGTTTGAGATCTTAATTTAATAATAGCATACGGTAGATAAAACCAAAAGTTACAAACTACCACCGCTATACTAATTTAGTTATATTTCCCAAAAACAAAGATAGGAAACAGGAAATTTTAGATTTATTGTTAAAATAAAGACTGCAAATAAGTTTATCAGGGGTATAGTCAAAATTTAGATCCTCAAATAGAAAAAATCCTGGACTTTCTAAATGGTATTAAGATAGTAAAATAAGAAGGAACTATCGAGGACCTTAAGTTTATTTATAGTAGCGGAATGACAATATTCAAAAGTTTGTAGTAAACCCTAACTGACAATAATGACTCGCCTAATTCAAAGTCGATTGCGAGCAAAACAAAGTCATATGCAAAACTTAAGGATGTCCACATTAATTAAGAAAGAAACCACAGAAAGACACTCTTAAATAAAACATAGCCATCAGCAAAATTTTTCAATATCACAGTCAATAATTGCTAACCGTAAAGTATTAAAGTGCAAGAGTACAGAAGGTTTATACAACATTTTAAATGTAGAGAATATTTTAAAGAATTACTGAATTGGAATGTAAAAAAGGAAAGCGTATAGAAGAAAATAAAAAATAAGAAATCAAGAGTAAGAAGATATATCACCATCGACAGTAAACGCCCACAAAAACGGAATAAATGCAGAACTAATAAAATATAGGTGAGGCCTGCTTATACAAAAATCTACTAGATAATAGAAAACATATTAAGTCGAGTACGAGCAGTGAACCGGTTCGGATGTCACGTACGCCGTCCGATAACAGTGCGATACGCTTGACCTTAGCTACAGGGTCCATCCCAAAAGAAATGAGCCTTTTTCAAAAAAAAATAGTTTTATTGAGCAGATCGCTACAACACCTCAAAATTCTTCAAAATAGGATCCTCCTGCATCAATGCACTTTTGGAGACGGGTCTTCCAAGTCCGGAAGGCTTCCTGGTAGGCCTCCTTAGGGATGTCCTTGAGGGCTGCTGTGACATTCTCTTGGATGTCCTCAACCGAGTCCCAGTGCTTGCCCTTTAGCACTTTTTCAACCGGAAACAAAAAGAAGTCCAGACAATCCCTGTAGGAGGCAACCACGCCGAGTTGAATCCGGGCCAGGTATCAATGAACGCGGTGGCTCGGCGGTTGTCGTGGTGCAAACTAGTCGTTTTGATCGCGCCCCACGGCCTACAAAGGTGAAATTCACCGGGGTTGTACGAACTCGTACACAATCCTGGCGTCGAAGAAGGCGACGAGCATTGTCTTGGTCCTGGTTTCATCCGAGCTTTTTCCCTACGCGGTGGTGTGCCACTCAGCGCTCTGCCTTTTGTCTCCGGATCGTACTGGAAACACCATGTTTCGTCTCCTGTTACCACTTTGTTTCCCGGGTCATCTTCGCACATTTGCAAGAGTTCTTCACACCGAACCACCGGAGCTTTTTTGTTCGTCAGTCAACCCGCGGCACAAGTTTGGCGCACACCTTCCGCATCGATAAACCTCGGAAATGACTCGATGTACTGTCGATTTCGGAAGGGGCATCTGCTAATAAACACTGAACCGACGATCGGCGTTCAAAAATCCGCACTCCTACGTTCTCGTCGGTTCAGGTTGACGGTCGTCCAGACCGAGGTTCGTCGGCCACCTCTTCCGGCCCCCTTTGCTTTTGCCACTTTTTTTAACAGTACGATAAACAATCATCCTTGAAGGCCTCCTGAAGCATTCCAAACGTTTCGGTAGCATTCTTGCCGAGTTTGAAGCAGAATTTAATTGCGTAGCGTTGATCGATTTTGAATCCATCGCGCCGTGTCGAAAATTGAAAATAGACATTCACGGAAACACGTCCTGCCGCTCCAAGCTCAGAGCCGACTTGCACCGACCGCGTATGGAAGCTAAGACCCCACCACCTGCCCCAAGCGTCAGAGCACGCCGGAATGTACACGTACGCCGTCCGATAAAAAGGCTCAGGGATGGACCTTAGCTATATCAACTCTTTACAAACGCAGTAAGTTTAAAATTGATTTTATTTTAATATATTTCAATAAAATTGCAACCCATGCAATTAAAATGGATCAAACAACGCAACAAAAGCGCAAATTTGGCGATCTATCACCACCTATAAATGAAGTTCAAAAACGTTATGCATGGACAGCTCAAAACCTCCTAGAAAACAATAAATACTATCTTCCGCCACACCTGGAAACTTCCCTAACTGATAAACAATCTTCTGAAGAAGAAACAGAAAATAACCAACCCGATACGACAAAATTAAAATTCCACCAATCTATCTGCCCAATGCAGTTAATCACCAAGCCCTTGTAGAAGACATCAAAAACACGCAACTGGTGCGTTCACAACTACCTACAACGTATCCACACTACGAATAAACTTAACAAAAGACGAAGATTATCGAAATTAACTAAATTCTACAGTGATAACCAAATACAGTACCACACTTACCAAAATCCCAACGATAAACTCTTATCAGTAGTCATCAAAATGTACCACTTTCCTTAACAGACCAGGAAATCAAAACGAACTCATAACCAATAAAATTCCAGTTCTAAAAGTAGCACGACTGTACACAAAAGAAAAAACCGCTGCCAGTCTGCGCAGTTGACCTCACCAAAAACGAAGAAGCAAAACGTATATTCACGTTAAAAGCAATATTCTACTCTATAGTAACAGTCGAAGAAAGAAAAATCCAAGATCATCCCCAATGCTATAGATGTCAGCAGTATGGACATACCAAAACTACTGCACTCAAAAATATACCTGCGTCAAATGCGCAGGCGACCATCAACATACAGAATGTAAAAAACGACCCAATGACCCACCAAAATGTGCAAACTGTGGAGGAGGCCACAGTGCAATTATCGCGGTTGTCCCCACCATATTAAATTACTGCGGCAACGTACCAAAACCTCGATCCCCACCCCAAAACCCAACTACTTCCGAAATTCGGAAGTTAACAACGAGCAGACCTATGCAAGCAGAACCCAAAGTGGACTTAATCACAACACCATCAAATCAGACCCAGCCAACAACATTATACAGCTCCTCCTTGAACTACTCACACCTCACCTTGATCAAATTAAATCGTTTATCACAAATACTCTCCTACCCATGCTCTTTAATGGACCATAACCAACCAAAACCAATTCAGTGCTTAACAATCCTCAACTGGAATGCTAATGGGCTCCAAAACCAACGATCCCTAATCATTGCCTTCCTAGCTAGACACAAAGTAGACATCGCTTGCATTACTGAGACGCACCTAGACGACACAACCAGCTTTAATATCCCAGGTTACCACGTCTATCGAAAGGACCGGAACGGCCCGATTGCGTCAGGAGGGGTAGCAATTCTAATAAAAAGAAGGTTTAAGCATACGCGACTGCCCGACATCTCTAATTTAAATATTGAAATGACCTCCGTCCAAGTTACACTTGATGACAATAGTACAGTAACAGTAGCAAGCGCCTACAGGCAGCCAAATAAAAAACTAGTACCCGAAGACATACAAACAATATTTAATACAAATCAGCCGCTATTGGTCATTGGTGATATAAATGCCAAACATACCTTATGGGGCTGCAGAGCATCCAACCCTGAGGGTAAAAAGTTAGAGAATTTGGCAACAGCAAATTCCTTTCAGATATTAGCACCGGACAAGTACACTTATTACCCGTATCGAAGAGACCACGAGCCAGACATACTTGACATAGTTCTGCAGAAGAATTTTAAGAAGCCGCTGTACCAACAAGTCATAACCGAACTCAACTCAGACCACATTTCTGTCTTAGTGTCCTTTACAAATAACCCAGTACCGAAACAACCAGTACCGAAGCTTATAAACGGCAAAATGAACTGGGATCAACGTGAAAAAATACTAGAAAACAAAATATCATGCCCCACAAATATCCATAACCAAGAAGATATTGACGCAACGATTGCCAATCTCACCACATTGATTAGCGATAGTGCACGACAAGCATGCACACCAGCGCGTGTAACAGCCCTACCAGAGTACAATTACCCTCCGAGGCATCTAATTAACCTAATCAACGAGAAAAGTCAACTCAGGCGTGAATGGCAACGAACTAGAAGTCCTTCAATCAAAAACCGACTAAACAACCTTGCCCATAGGATTAAAAGAGAACTCGATCTACTCAGAGTCAACACCTATCAACAACACATAGCCAACTTTAGCCCAGGGACAGGGGTTATGGAAAACAACCAAAAGATCCTAAACCAAAGAGATGAAATGCCTACACTAACAAACGACACAGGCACTGACAACTACATAACAGATGAAGATAAAGCTTCCGCTTTCGCCCTACACCTTGAAAGGACCTTCACTCCTATCATCACTTGCACTCCAACACACCTTAACCACACGATAACCTGCATTGAAACAAACGTGCCGCACCCGATAGAATTAAGCCCACCTCCCCAAGGAACTTAAAACTCACATAGACACACTCTCAACCAAAAAGTCTCCCGGACATGATCTACTCACAAATTCTATTCTCCAGCACCTTCCCAAGAAAGCCTAGCCAGCCTAAGCACAATCTTTAATGCCTGCCTAAGGCTAGGCTACTTTCTAGCATGGAAACATGCCCAAATTCTAATGTTTCCAAAACCGGGCAAAAACAAAACAAAAATAAGTAGTTATAGGCCAATAAGTCTTCTCACCACCCTATCCAAACTGCTGGAAAGAATCATTCAAGTTAGACTAAATGCCGTTATTGAAAACCAAAACACAATCCCTACCTTTCAATTCGGATTTAGAAAAGGCCACTCTACATATCATCAAATACAACGTATAAGCGAACTTATCGAGCGTGGCTATGAAAACAAAGTCTACACTGCGGCCTTATTTCTAGACATCTCACAGGCCTTTGACAGAGTATGGCTTGAAGGTTTAAAGCTAAAAATCCTAAATATTGACATGCCTCCCTACCTAAAAGCCATTTTATTCTTATTTGTCGAAAACAGAACCTTTGCTGTACGAGTGAACTCCACGCTATCACAAACCAAAAATATCCATGCAGGTGTTCCGCAGGGCAGCGTCCTGGGTCCAGTCCTATTCTCCATTTACACCTCTGACCTGCCTGAAACTAAGGCAACTCTCGCCACCTTTGCGGATGACACAGCCATCTTCACTCAAGCATCGTCATTGGACGAAGCAGTACAAGCCCTCCAACAAGCCACAAACCAGCTTTCTCGCTGGTTTCAACAGTGGAATACCCAAATAAACCCAGATAAATGCCAAGAAAAAATATTTACTCTTAGACGAATCACGAATCCCAACCTAGTTCACATTAATAATAAACCAATACCGTGGAAATCCAACGATTCAGCAGTCAAATACCTCGGTATTTACCTGGACACACAGCTGAGTTGGGGCTTTCACATTAACCAGAAATTAATCCAGGGATATGCCAGACTCAAACAGCTGTACCCACTAATTAACCGTAAATCTTCCCTAAAAATTGAATGCATTATGCTGTTATACAAAACCCTGCTACGACCACTAATACTATATGGATCACCGATATGGTGCAACACGTCTCAAACCAACTTACGCAAAATACAGAGGTTCCAAAACAAAGTGCTACGAATTGCAGTCAACGCGCCCTGGTACATTCGGAACACACAGCTACACCAAGAATTAGGAATCATGCCCATTGAAGACTACATTAAAAAAAGTGCAAAAAAGTTTATAATCAACTCAAGTGCGTGTAGTGGTGCGGTTCATTATGAACTCTTTCGAATAAAGATACACACAAGACTCAAACGTCAACTACCTCAGGACATTATATTAACCGATCGTGAAAATTACTGAAACAGTCACTGAAATGTTTGCTGAGACAGCTAAAAGTCTCCTTATGTTATGTAATCAAAGTCATGTATATAATTTACACAACATCACTGCTATGTATAACAAAATTGTATTTGTTGATCTAGCAATAAATGTAACCTTTAAAAAAAAAAGATAACATATTAGAAAGACAGATAATGCCCCCTCCCTCCCTCCCCCCTAAAAAAACAGGAAACAGCACAGCTAGTACCTATATATATATATATATATAAAAAAAATGTGACTGCCAAAATTATAAAGGGTTTGCCTTACTAGGTACAGTATATATAATGGCGAAAGCGATGGCAAAATGAGATATGTATATTTAGAAACTGTCATAACGAAAACAGGAGACGAAAAGAACAAGATCAAAACAAGATTAACTAAAAAAGATAGATGTGCAAGCACTAAATAGAATACTAAGATTGAAGGTTATGTCTAAACCAAGATACACCTGTACAAAGCTTAACCGATATGTAAGGAAGTAAAGTATGAATCCCCAATAAAAAAGCAAAAGATGCACGAGAGAAAAAAAATACTGAGAAGTATCTTCGGAAGAAAAAAGGAGGCTGACGGGTGAGAAGAACAAACGAAAATATGAGAAACCTATCCAGAGAACTATAACTCAATGTCCAAGTTAAAGTATCATGCTGAAGTGGTTGGGTTATCTAAAAAAACAAATATTGGTTTTCCATAGAAGCTTATGGCTATAAATCTAGAAGAAACTTGGAAACAAGGGGACCCAAAGAGGAAATGATTAGATGCAGTTCGGGAAAATGTAAGAGAAAAAGGAAAGACAAAGGCTAAAAATTGATCACCAAACTATGGGCCTAAATGGCTTGTGTGTAGCTATAGGGTATTTAATGTAAAGTTTATAGGTTAACGCTGTATAATATTTTCCAAAAACTGCAGCACCATGATCCAAGTACTCATTCTTGACGCCTTAAAAATGCCAATTTCAACTTCCCCACTGTTAATTAGACTTGTAATTTGCAAGAAAACGAAAAGCTTGAATGTCGCTGTTCCTTAGGTTTCATTTACTGTTATGAAACTGTAACAAAAGTTATCCAATTCTAAATAATCATTTATTGCACCATTAGTTCTACATCAAATAGTCAAACGACTATCTTTTCAAATTTTGTAGTTTCGATGATCAATATTCTCTTATTACAGTAGAATTGAGTTCAATAACGCTTTCAGCATGTTAGAAAATCACTCTACTTTATCTAAACTCTTTTTGCAAATTATTTATTACCGCATAAAGTCTATTCTGCTCCTATTTTTGAAAACTTTATGGAAAATACAGATTTCACGATGTTAAACTACTGCACGTGTGTTTGTTAAGCAAAGAAAATTATTAATAAAATAACATACTTCAAAAACATCTATGACAGAGATAAGCATTGTTGTGCAACAACGTTTTTTAAAACATTTTTTTAAGTTGATAATTTAATAAATTCATGCAAATGCCCATGTAAATGTTATTATTGCCCATTATAGTTATGCATCAATTTATCTAATAAAATTAACTAAAAAAATAGTTGTGATCCAATATACGAGTGTTCTGGAGAAATTTATTGCCTTCTTATTTCAGATATAGATCTGTTTCAATTTCATTTTATCATATCCTTCGTGAAAGTCTTTTTACGAGATAATTTGCAAAGACGACTTATTTTCGCCTGATTTATAAGGATCTAAGTGCGGCTACAAGGCCAGGGTAGCGACGTCCTAAAACGAAAAGCACTCTATCCTCCGACCTTTGACCGTAGGATACATGTTATAAGACTACGCATATCCAGCGCTGCACTGAAAGCATAGCGCAGGCGGCAGCCGCATTGGCAGCGCCGCACCCTTCGGGATGCCTCTTTGCCCCAAGCTCCGCTGCGCCCTCTTACGCTAACTGTAGCGAATATGCAGAACTATACCCGTTATGCTAACACGACCGCTTTCGTATCGCAGAGCTGAAAATCGCCCGCGTTTTCCTGCTCCCGCGGATAGCGACCTTTGCCGCCCGTTCGGGGCATCCATCACGGTGGTCCGAAAGGAGCGTCGGGCCGGGCGCTAGTACACTGAAAATGATATATTTGGGCGCGGGCGAATGGAGCGGAACGGCTATAAAAATGTTAAAATTGGATGCCTTCGGGTCCGGCAGAAATTTTAATGGCACGCGGGCGCGGGTGATTTTCGTGGACTCGGAAACAAAGAAACCAGATATTTTTACACTTCGGCAAATTTTGCGTAATTATTTTGGCTCGTTAAGAGTTTAGAATTAATTAAGAGTAGGATTGTTTTTTTTTAATTTTAATGAGAAGAAATATTTGATATAATCGTACAGTTGCTTTATTGCTAGCTTTTTGAGTAGGATAATTCTTAACATAAGAACCGTCGATAGTTAGCGTAATACAGTTGTAGTCATATTATTTATTATTAGAACAAAATTTTCTTTTGAACGTGTATTGGACTAACTTTTGACAGAGTCAAATGTTATAGTAATATTACAGGGTGGGTAAAGAACATCTAGTCATTAAAATTGGTAATAAAGTCCACATTTCTAATACAAAATTGAAACAAATTGTGCATGTACTTTAGTACATAGTAAAATGAAAGTCAATCCTTAAATATCAACGTGGGCTCCGGTGCTGTCAACGCGTTTCCTCAAACGGCCGGGATGGAATGCATAGTCTTCTGAACGAAGTCATTTAGGGTATGAATCTGTACCTCCAAGTTCTGCAGTTCACGAGACATTTTTCCGTATAACTCATCTTTTGCGTAGCCTCACAGCTAAAAATTACATGGACTGAGGCCATTTATGAGGCCCGCGTTGTTTCAGCCTACGTCCTAGAAGATGCCGGTCTAACCACGCACGCACAGTAAGAACAAAATGGGGTGTTGCACCATCCTCCATAAAAATAGAGTCACCAATATCTAGCTCGAATACCGTGGACCACACATAAACTGCAAGTATCTAAATGTAGCAGACCTAATTGTAAAATTACAGAAGAATTACAGAAGTTCTATTTCAATGTGTTTTGATAAAAACATGAGTTAAAGAATACGCCCGACTTCCTTATAAAGTGCATTTCATATAGTGACATTTGAAAACTTCGTTCTGAAAAAATTTCTTTATGAAGAAGACACGGGACGAGACCGGTAAGGGATATCACCGAATAGAAATATTAGGCGGACAGACAATATTTCACGTAACACTTGGAACAAAGCCTTTGCTCTAACTCTATAGTGTTAGAACCAAATGTTTTCCAGTTGAAGTGAATCAAGATATGGTGTAAAAAATTATGAAATTATTTCCATATATCTATATTGGAAGTGACTGCCACATCGGTCTCCTTCATCAAAGTAGTAAAGGATAATGACTTCAACTTTACTCGACGCACATCAAACAGTGACATTTTCGATGCGGATAAATATTTTATGGGTATCTTGTATTGTTATTACTCTAATAAAAAAAGTATTATCTTATTCTGACAAACGAAAATGCCTTCCGTTAGTAAAAAAATACAACTGTGTCATGTGATAAGCTTTTAGAAATGTTTCTAAGTATTTTCAAGCGATTTTGCCGATCACATTTGGAAAGTTCCTGCAACAACCATCTTGTTCGATAAAAATAAAGGCCTTGATGCTAAATTTGCGGTAGATTACAACGAAAGAAGTAAAGAAGCAGGGCATACTTATGCACAGACCGCTTCAGAAGCGGCAAAATAGAAAATCTAACTCTATTGCAACAAAACCGATAGTGCTAACGTTTCTTATCCACAACATAGTTGATTTGTGATCGGAACAGCGGAAGAAGAAATGCTGAAATTCTACGCAGAACTACAATATGAAATAGATAAAATAAGAGAACAATATCAGAAAATTATAATACTTGGAGACTGGAATGCAAGAGTGGGAAAAGATGTAAATAGAAGGGAAGATATGGAGAGAAGACATTAAAAACAAATGGCAAGAAGATGCTAGATTTCTGCCAATCAAACGACCTGCTAATTGGAAATACTTATTGGGGAAAATACACTTTCGTGTGAGACGAGGGAAATTCAAAAAGCCTGATCGACTATATAGTATACACCAAAAACCTCAAAATAAAAAACATAAAAACAGAAATACAACCAAAACTATCGACAAATCATAGGATGGTCCCAGCAACAATAAAAAAAGTATAGCAAGAACGGAGGAGAGTCAGAAATACTACAAAACAAATATAAGAAGATTAAAAGAGAAAACATCCAAGAGAGGTACAGAAGAGAAACTGATCAGAAATTAAAAAGTTTGGAGACCCTGAAGAAAAAATTGTCCTTAGAAGAAAGGTGGGCCACATTCAAAACTACAATTTAGATTAGAAAGAGCATGTAGAAGATACCTTGAGACAAAGAATGAACAGGACAAGGAAGATTACATCAAAATGAGTAAAGAAGTCAAGAAAACGGTTAAAAATTAAATGAATTATAAGAAAACTATACAACAAATAACAGAGGATTTTGGGCTAAAATAAGGGCAATGAAAGGAGAAAAAAGAAAAGAAATTAAAGACAAATAAAATAAGCTACAGATAAATATAAATAAGATCCTAATGGTATGGAAAGATTATTACGAAGACAAATTTGACTCTACAACAGATAGAGAAGAATAAAACAACGATCAACAAGAAGAATAAGGAGAAGATTCACTAAAGATAGAAAACATAAGAAGGTAAAAAGTAGAAGTAGCGATAAGCAAAGTAAAAATAGGAAAAATTTGAGGGGGGGGGGCAGGTAAAGATAAAATAGACCCTAAAATAATAAAATACTTAGGGAAAGAAGGTATAGACTGGTTTTGTAAAATATGTAAGACAGCTTGGGAAACAAAGAAAATTCTATCGAATTGGGAAAACAACTTGATGGTACCAATACATAAAAAAGGAGAACAAGTAAAGTGCGATAACTACAAAGCTATACGCCTAGCACCCAACAGCTTTAAAATTTATACAAAAATAATAGAAAAAAGAATAAGACAAACAGTATAAAATGAGATCGAAGAAGAGCAAGTCGCATTTATACCAGGAAAACAAACAAACGACAATATATTTATAATAAGGGACATAATAAATCAAAGCTTAGAGACCGGAGAGGAACTTCCACTGTCATTTATTGACCTTAGAGCAGCTTTCGACTCAATAGAGAGAAAAGTAATATGGAAAAGTCTAGAAGAGATAAACATTTCGAAACACCTTATCAAAATTATACGCAGTACATACAAAAGGGTGAAAGGGAAAGTACAGATAGCGGGGAGAAGAACGGATATTTTTAAATGGAAGAAAGGAATAAAACAGGGGGACAGTCTCAGCTCTCTACTGTTCATATTAGTCATGAACAGACTGCTTAGAAATACTAGAGGAAGAACGAAACGGATACAAACAATAATCGGATATCAAAAACTGGAACCAGTTAAAATCGACACTTGAATGTATGAAGAAGATGCAAAGGTTAATAGACTTATGGACGGAAGAGATAGACAACTTAAAAATGGAGATAAACCTAGAAAAGACCAAAATAATGATCACAAATGAGAAAGAACTGGACAAAACGCAAATAAAATGCATTAACATAAACATAGAAAAAGTAACAACATTTAATTACCTGGGAAGCATCATAACAAACAATAGAAATATAGACATAGTACTAGCAGGTAGGATGATACTAGAGAAAAAAGAAATAAATAAGAAAAAAAATTAAAAATATACACCATTATATTACCAACATCAATATACGCAAGCGAAAATTGGACAATACAGAAAAAATACATCGAAAAGTTAAATGTAACGGAGATAAAACCCTTAAGAAAAATAGCAGGAAAGACGAAATTGGATAGAGTTGAAAACAAAGAAATAAGAGAGCAGATTAAACAAGAACCGATAAAGAATAAAATAAAGAAAAGACAATTAAACTAGTACGGCCACATGGTTAGGATGGATACATATAAACTAGTGAAGAAGATATGGGAAACAAGAAATGACAGGAAGGGAAGAAGAGGAAGATCTAGAAAGTCTTGGATAACTCAAATAGAAGAAGCTGGAAAAGAGAGGGGAAAATATGGAGAAAATGAAGCAATTAGCGCAATCCAGGAAGGAATGGAAAAATGGGTGAAAGAAACTAAAGAAAACTAACCCGAGAGGGTAACACGGAAGGGGAGAAAGAAGAAGAAGATCGGAAACAAAAGTCGGAGGCCGACTTTAGAAAAGGACGCTTTGTAACCACAACAGAGTCATTATTTCAAATGTCCACTTACACAGTAAAAGCTACCTACTTATTCGTTCAGAACGTGTCGGTAATAAGGGCCCTACCAGGAAAAGCTTTCCAACCGTCTACGTCTAATAAAGTCACTTTCCGTACCCTCGGCCTACCCTTCACTTCATAACCTTTATATGAAATTAGGGAAGAATTTTGCCCCACCCTGTAATTTAAAGTGTTCGCATAATAGAAAATAGTGCGACATAAAGGACACCAAACTTAAAATTCAATAAATCAGTTAGTTTTATGAAAGTATAATACTTGTAATCAGTAGAATTTTCCATTTAGGTATGAAATACGATGTCACCCGTACTGAGTCTGTACGCATTTATGCGTTCTTCACGTTCTTGATAATTCTCTTGTTGATGTTTGGTCCGATTTTTGCTTTTAATTACAAAATTGTGACTGGTTTGTTAGCGTATATCTGTGGTTTTAAAACCCCAATAAGAAGATATAATAGGGTGTAAGAATGCACCACATTGCTGGTCATTCCTGGTCACCATACAAATAAATCGGTCAGAATTTTTGTGTAAGACAACGGTCTCGTGTAAAGTGAAGTAGGCCGCTCCATCCTGCTAAAACCACAGGTCGTCAATGCCCATATCTTTAAAAGTAGGCTACAACCGATTCCATATCATGTCACAGTAACGTTTTGCAATGGCGGCAACTGTAGTCCCCTCATCATCTTCAAAGAAAACGGCTCTATCACTCTACCTGCTCAAAAACCATACCGCACAGTCGTTCTTAGTGGATGCATTTTACGCTCTGGATTATTCGAGGATTTTTATTTCCACAAGTAAAAGTAGGTTTGGCCACTAAAATTTTTTTTGCGAAAAACTGGATTTCGTACGTGTATATAGAGATCTTTATGCAAATTTTAATATAACAAAGTTAGAAGAATCGGTTTTCTATCAAAATAGTAACGCTATGTAAACTTCCTCATTAGTCTTGGAACTGCAGATTCGTTGGGTACTTAATTTCTCTCGAATTTCGCTCAAAGTTTTCGCGCTGTCCGCGTGGAGCTTTCCTTGCTTTGGCAAAATGTTTTAACAATAATAACATGCCGCTCCGTTGTAATTCCATGGCGAAACGGTCCAAAACAAGCTTATGTACTGGAAAAGCAACCAATGCTAAATTAATCGGAGCGATAATAGATAACAACAATTCAGCGCCCTTTACAGAACATTCTGTAGTTGTTTAACAGTTTTAAAATATGCACAAAAGCAGTCGCTTACCTGAGGATAAATTTAAGCTTGAGGATTTTCTAATCGCACTTTAATAAAAAACCATAAAAAGGTTATTAAAAAACCTACTGTGGAGAAATAAAAAAGTTTGCAAGTCAGCAGTTACCTCAATGAGAGGGTTGCTTTAACAAAAAATTTAATTTTCATGAAACATTTTAGTACAGTATAGTACTTTGAACAAATTGAAACCGGACAAAACTTTAGTTACTAACAAAGTTTTTTATTGGTGTGTTTTGTATAAAGAAAATATAACAATAATTTTGTAGATTAACATTTATTAATAGAAACATATCTTTGTTATATCGGAAATTATCTTTAAATGGAATTGAAATAAAATTTTGCATATTGTTTTGAACTCTGTAATTATAAAATTATTTGTAAGTCAAATCTTAAAAAAAATTAAATACCAAATTATGTTACACCAAAACTAAAAAGTTTTTTATATATTTTAGAAATTCTCAGTATATGTGCATCTTTTATTTATAAATAGCGCAAAAGGTATTTACCTTAAGTGAGCCTTGCACAAGTTCTATGACTACGTAGAGATTTTCGATCCCCCAGAAGTCAGAATTGTACCGATTTACCTTTTCAAACTATTGGATAAGTTGGTAAAGGTAAGCGAGTTTGGGAAACTATCAATTTTAAAACTCTCTACATTTCATGTAGAAATTCAGACGCACATCTTTAGCATTTTTTGAGATTGAATTGACGCTTCCTAAACTTGTACGGCTTACACTTAGTCTATTATGGAATATACTCCGTACTATTGATTGTGAGATGCCAAACTCTAAACTTGCACGTACTGAACTTGTATGTATAATACGATTTAGTTTCTTCGTTTAGTTCTGACGTCCAAATACAGAAGCTGTGCAGAGGGAGCCTTGATCTCAAATTTTTTTCTTTCGTCTCTCGATACTATTAGAAACAAATGCTGTTTTGTCAAATTCTGCTCGAAATCGTTTTTTACAGTCACAAAAATGACATTCTTGCGTATTGCAATTTACAAAATGACTGTTAACGTTTACTAAACCATATTTACTACTTACTAGCATTACATTACGATAGCTTTATATTTGGGATTCGTTTAAAAATACTTTTTAAAAATATTCTTTGTTGTAGAATTTTTTATTCTACGTAACATTAACGTTGAATTCATTTTTGAATGATTGATTATGAATAAAACAGTTTTTTAATTTTTTAATTAGGGATAATTAGGAAAATAATACAGTCAGGTCAAATCTGAGTATTTGGATTAAAATACATAAACCATGATCCTATATCGGTCTTGGTTATCTAGCAATATTGACGGGAGTTAGAGTTGTCCATAGTATCATATAACTATATATTAAATGTCCGCTTAAGAACTGGCTATTTTCCCATAATATGGAAAGTTCTAACGATTCCCAAACCTCTTTCTCATCTACTAACGATTTCTCAGCTTCCTTTTAACTGTGTTAAAATTTTTAACTCTCTGTTACCAGATTTAAATCTCATTATTTCCCGACCCTCAGCTTTAAAACCTTACACTCAACCGGTTACCAGATCTTGGGGATTATTAAAAAAATCAAACCAGGTTATGCAAATAAAATGTATACATTGATAATATTTCTATACATGGCATAAGCTTTGATAGTATCTGAATAAATACATTAACATTTAAGTTGACAATTATCAACAGATATATTATCAGATTCTGTATGAGGTTGTTAGTCCTCCATCGGGCGCCGCCTCAGGTGGCGTATAGGGAAAGCTCACCAGACATGGTGGGTACCGGAAAAATAAAATATTTGGGTGGAGCAAAACTAGCTAAAATTTGGTAACAGCTATGCCAGTACTGGGTCAAGATGGAGAAGAAAGACTTCGGTACAGCTTGATACTAGGAAGTTAGAGACGCCTGTCGTATAAGGAAGAACTGGCTTTGTTACTGTGATGAGAAAGGCAAAGGAAAACCATCTCATCATGTCTCTCCAGAGTACTCAAAATGCCAATGGATTACATTTTTGAAATAAATACTGATCATAAAAATCGGGATCTAAGATTCGGCAGGGGAAGATATTGCAGGTCGTCAACCAGCGAAATCTTTGCAAATCATAATTTAAAATATGCGGGAAAGTCATAAAAATATGTACATGGAATGTAAAAAGAATGTACCGAGCAGAAAAAGTGAACAATGCTATTCAGGAGATAACCAGACTAGAAATTGACATAATGGGCATTAACGAGATGCGATAGCCTGGTACAGGGCAGCGCATAGTTGGAGAACATAAGAATTATTACTCATGTAATGAGAAGAATCAACGTATACATGGAGTAGGAATGGTATTAACTCGAGAGTTACAAAAATACATCATAAATTGTATACCCATATTAGAACGAATACTAATGATATAACTAAAAAGAGCTCCAGTCAAATTAGATATCCTTCAAATATATACCCCTACTGCTACAATTTTATAAGGCAGTGAAATAAATTTTAAAACAATTTAATAAACATGATGTAACAGTAGTCATGGAAAACTTGGACGCTAAGATAGATTAAGAAAAGCCTGGTGAAATTGTTGGTGAAACGGTTTGGGCACAAGAAACGAATAAGACGATAGACTTATAGAATTTTCAGAAGTAGAAGAATACATTTTTCAAACTTTTCCGGCTTTATACGTGGATTTCATCACAAGATCGGGATGGAAATCTAGCGAGGAACCAGAGCGACTGCATGCTTACCAACAAGCGATTCTACAATAGTTGCTTGTCAGTTAAGACATACCCGGATGCGGATATTTCGTCGGACTACTGCTCATTAGTTGGAATATTTAGAATTAAGCTTAAGAAAGTCATGAAAAAAATGTCGAAGAGACGGTAAGACATGAAGAAGTTGAAAAAAGAAGAAACAAAAAAAACTATGGCGGAACTACTGGTGGAAAAATGCAAATCAACAAACGACAGAAGAAATATTACAGAAGATAACAGAAATTCTTAATAAAATTAGCGACTAAGATAACAATATTATTTAATAACATATGTTCTACAGGAGTGATACCAAAGATATGGTTAAGGTCAACATTTATAACACCACTTAAGAAAAAAATGATTACCGTACCATTAGCCTCATGAATCACCTCCTGAAACTCTTCCTAAAGACAATAAATCAGAAAAGTTTTAGGCAATGCGAGGAACATATCAACCGCAGGCAGTTTAGATTTTGAAATGTGCTAGAAACACGGAATGCTCTCTTTAGTGTTCAGGATCTTATCCAACATTGCAGAGATGTTAATTGAGATGTTTTTGGGTGTTTTATTGATTATATAAAGGTATTAGAAAATGTTTAGAATAATAAACTTATTGAGATACTTAAGGAGATTGGACTGAATGAGCAAGATACTAAGGTAATCTATACTTGAACTAAACATCAACCATATGTATTCAAGGAGAGGATATTCGTGTTAAACAGTGGACTAGACCAGGTTACGTATTGTCACTTTTGCTGTTCAATGTATACTCGAATAAAATTTTCCAAGGAGATTTGGAAAAGATTAATTGCGGTATGAAAATTAACGGTAAGTATATTAATAATATCAATATGCAGTTGACGCAGTGATAATTTCGGACAGCCTCGAAAGTCTGCAAGAAATAATGGTAGGGTAGTAGAGGTAAACCATGGAAAACAAAATATATGATAAGCCTGGGCAATTCCTTATAATAACCAGCAAATAGAAAAAGTGTAGACATATGTATTTGGGAACAACAATTAACGAAGCTTGGGATCACTCACTTGAGATCAGGTGCCGAATAGAGAAAGCTAAAGCTACATTCCTGAATATGTCGAAAATATTTAGATTTCATGATCTATTCTTATAGCTGAAAATCAAATTATTGAAGCGTTATATCTTTTTAGTGCTGCTAAAGCGTGGACCCTGACAGAAGTCTCTTGAAGCAATTGAAATGCGGCTGGACCGACAAATTCTGAGAATTCAATCTGTCCTAGAAAGATTTGAGAAAAAAAGACCTGCTTTTGACAATAAAGATACGAAAACTAGAATATCTTGGACATATTATGAGGAATAACCAAAGGTACGAGTTATTACAACTAATTCTGCAAGGGAAGGTAGAAGGGAGGAGAGGCTTGTAAAGGAGAGGATATCGTAGCTGAAAAACTTACGTGTATGATACAACCCAACAACGGCGGGTGTAGTTGATAAGGTATGCGTAGCCATGCGATCGCTAACATCCGAAACGCAAGAATAAGAAGATATTATCAGAATAAACATTTCAGGTACAAAACACTTCACATTTTTCTTTGATTCGCCGTGTTAATGTTATAATTCTCTAACGATCTATTTTTTGTCCCATATTATTTAACATATTTATATCAGACATCCCAAATACTTCTAATGCTGACTTCTCCATGCACACTAATGATAGTGCTATACTAACGCGAAACTATGGCATTTATCCCGCAGCACACAAGATCTAAGAAAGTATTGAACAGGTTATCTTATGATCTAAGAAATGTTGTAAACAATCGTAAATCAAAAATATTCACCCTTCGTCGAACAGAAGACTTCTCAAACTTAAATGTTGAACAACCGTGAAATCCTCTAGAGTTTTCTGTACACTACCTTGGGACCTACTTAGATAGTAAGCTCTGGAACTACCGCCTCTCAGAGGCATGTGATCAACTTAATGTGTTCTACCCTACTGTAAAAAAATGATCAGTTAAACTGTAATGTGGAACATTATATACAGGTCCACCATATAGGTATATGGTGTGCTACATTCAAAATTAACTTTATAAAGTAGAAATTCTGCAAAACAAGGTACTGCATATGATGACCAATACAGAGTGATGTGTTAAAACTTCGCAACTACGAAGAGAAACCAGTATTCAGAAACTCTATTGAAAATTTTTATTAAAATGTTAATATGAGGAGTGGCGCAGCTCACTATGTCCTCGAAAGAAAATTTATACACACCAGACTAAAAAGGAAGTTATCAGCAGATATCTTAAGTAGTGGTATTGAATAATTATATGAACCACGCAGCAACTACAGTATAACCAAATGGTGCTAACAACTAATGCATGCATCAGTACCATTTGTATTAAAGGACTGTAGTTCCATTAGTAATTTATATGCAAAATGATTGACACACAATTCTGAACTGACATTAGTTGTATTTAAAACAATGAATCTGATATCTTTCGTAGGAACCTTAAGGCTTCAAGGTTACATATATGTTGTATGGCAATACGTGGGTAACATTTGCAAGGCTTATTAAAATCCATGCTGTTGAGAGATGAATTTTCATCTAATATACAAGTTGCTAAGACACAACATACAATTTAAGGTGTCGGTTTCGTAGAGTTCACCCTTTAATTGCGCCATAAATCATTTTGATTACATTAGTAACCGTGACTTCAGTTTAATGTAGTTTTTTACGATTGAAGCATCTAATAATGTAGTGTTGGAAATATTAAAGTTATATCGTAGTCATAAATCACACTGAATGTCAATTTTGGATAAAAATGGTTAAATTCTACACCATACAATGATCATTTTACGGAAGCGTACCGAGATCATTTAGTTTTAAGATATATTCCTCTCCCGCACTCTTTCTAAGAAACTGGCGCTTTTTCAGAGAAAAATTGTTCTAGGAAAATTAATAATATTTGAATGTCAGCGTTCCTGCCACAGCTAGGGTAATGCATTTCTTGACGCTTGTTGTTAGTGCAACTTTAATGGAGTGCAATTCTTTTCCAGGAAATGCAACTAAAAGTGACTGCACCCTCAAAAGTTGACGTATATATTACATGTCTGTAAATTATAAAATAAATTACTCCATTAACCGTGGTTATAATGTGGAAATTTATAAGCTGAGGATATGTTTTTCGAAACGCATAGTTTTCCTAGTTATGCGCTTTTCACTCTTCCTCCCTTAAACCAATATCGCCTTCAGCCTTCAATCATCGCCTGATTGAGCCTCACTTCATTGCGTAGCACCTATTGAAAGTCTCTCCAGCAGTTTTACTCCACCTCTGGGATATCCGGCAAAGCCGGCGGAGCCCCTCGTCCTTTTTCCGGCCCGGTTAACCGATGTAGGCCAGGGACACGCGAGCTACCAAGAACCAGCTTCTAATAAACATGGAATAAATACATGGCGCTGTCTGCATTTATATGCGAAGTTTGCTCGGTTTTATGATAATTGCGATTGTTATAGTCGTAAGGGGCGTAAAGGAGCGGTTTCAATTACCCGTTATTGCTTTATTAACAATCATTCCCCGGGGAGAACTGCACCGACTATATTAAAGCAACTACAGGTGCAATTCATGGCGGCGTCCTGGAATGGCAGACAAATCCATACCGCTTTATAACCCTAATAACAAAATTTAATGATTTTGTGTTGCAATACTTCATGTTATATACAACCACTTACATGCCAAGTACATACATTTATGCCTCATATTTAAGTGAAGTGCTTCTAAATGTACCCGCACGATAGCATTACTCTTTTCTTTATGTTATCTTATATATCTTAAATGTTGTAAACAAACTTATGTAAAGAATAAACCAACTAGAAAAAATCGACTAGTTTTTTGCGACTAATTGTAATTAAGGTAATTGTTAGCATGTTGAGGCGCAAAACGATTATTGCAGGTTATTAGAGTTCCTATAAAACTATTGCTGTAAAATAATTTGCAAGCTTGTTAAGAGCATTTAAAACACCTATCTTCGAAGGGTTGTGGGGGTTTCAGGCTAGTTACGAGGGTAGAACGTGTTATCTGAAAGGTAAACATTTTTATACTACAATCATTTTTATAAAATAATTTCTGCAAGTGAGCCAGTTTACTAAATTGTTGTAATTATTGTTATAGTACAGGGTAAGCCACGAGAATTTGGCAATTTTAAATTTTTTTGGCAAAACTTTATTTAGCACTAGTGTGTCCGGTCCCTATAGTCGAGTCAAATTAGCAAGAAAAACGCTAAAATCCGAAATTTTTAGCGGGTACACGTATCGAGACGTTCTAAGGCGCATTCGATTTGTAAGAGCATCAGAAAAAATGTTACTGCATATTTTTTTGTTATAATACGAAAGTGCATTTGTGCACGCAAAAAATGCATTTGTTTGATCGGCTTTTTGCAGACCCAAAAGAATATTTTATTTCCCACTTAATATTGGTCAAAATAAGCTCATTCCCATTACTCGGGCGTTTTTGGGGTCGCTGATCACGAATACGATGCATAGAAAGTGCCTCGAATTATTTCAAATTTGTTTTCCGAGTACCCGGATGCAGTTGGGGGGCATAATTCTGGGGATGAGGGTGATTTTAGGAAATCCCACCTCCAAGTGCATCGAGGCACTTCCTAAACATCATATTTGTTATCAGCGAATCCAAAAACCCGACAAAAATCCAGACAGTTTAACCTCGAAAAACAACCAACTTTGAGCTGATTTCCTAATATCACCCCCATCCCTAGAATTATGCCTTCCAAGTGCATCCGAGCACTTCCTAAGCATCATATTCGTGATCAGAAAACCCAAAAACCCTTATATAGACAGTTTAAACTCGAAAGACAAACAACTTTAAGTTGGTTTCCTAAAATTACTCCCATCCTCAGAATTATGCCCCCAAGTGCATCGAGGCACTTTCTAAGCATCGTATTTGTGATTAGCGATCCCAAAAGCCTTCCAGTAACAAGAATGAGCTTATTTTGACCAATATTAAGCAAGAAATAAAATATTCTTTTGGGTCTGCAAAAAGCTCATCAAATAAATGCATTTTTTTGCTTGCACTTTCGCATTATAACAAAAAAATATGCAGTAACATTTTTTTCTGATGCTCTTACAAATCGAATGCGCCTTAGAACGTCTCGATACGTGTATCCGCTAAAAATTTTGAGCTTTTTTACTAATTTTCCTCGACAGCTAGTTTAATTCTAGGTTTAGATGCCTGTCGGATGGCCTCATTGGTAATTACAAGGTGGTTCAAATATGATCGGGAGTGAATTTTTTACAAAAAAAACCAAATTTCTAAATACTTACACACGTAAGTCTTCAACGTACTTCCTTCCGGAGTCAACACATTTTTCCAACTATTCTGGCATCCGTCAGAAAATATGCATGGATAACCCCCTGCTAGTCCCATAAGAAGGTTGCCATTACTTTTCTTGCCGAACTACTTCTCCACGCTTTCTTGGGTTTGGGAGAACTGGTATGTCGCCACTCGCATAATTGCTGCCGAGACTTGGGAGTTGCACCCACGTTGTATAGGTAGTTATTATAGACTTCAAAAATGCGTCATCTTTGTCTTTGAACTGCTGTAGGAGACTATTGGCAGCTTTCATGCGCACCAATATGTTAACGTCCGTCAAAGTGGGTGATACTCACCGTGCATTCACCTTACGATAGTGCAGATGGTTTTTCAAGATGTCTTTTACACTGTCAACACTGATGAACAGTATTGTTCCAAGCTCCTTGATAGCACTGTGCTCATTCTGACAAATAAGAGCGCCTGCACGATCAATGTTCGGCTCGGTAACGGATGTTCGCGGCCGATAATCATGCGATTCATTCTCCACGCGCTCTCTGCCCTCTCTAAAGCACTTACACCACTCTTCTCCATACTGTTATTGGTGTCTGTGGTGAATTTCAACGGCGGGACGTTTTTTTCAAAGAGGAATTTGACCACAATGCGTTGTTATACACTCCGCGGTACCTTCTCATTCGCTTATTACTCTAGCAACTTCCAAAAAGGACTGAACAGATTCTAACTCAAACAGAAAAGAGGGTGCGGTTTATGGCGACACTGTCTCAGGGACGCACAGCTGCTACGCAGTGCGGCTTTTTTATACACAAATTAATCCCGGCCATATTTGAACTACTCTGTAAAAATAATTGAGTATTTGTGTTCATGCGAACAGAGCGTAATAATGGGGTTGTCTAAGACGCGGCGCTTGCCACGTTGCCCCGTATCTAAGAGGGGACACAACCACCGGGCAGTAAGGTCAAACTTGTGAAAGCCTCAACCTTTTAGTTCGCAGGCCGTGCTCCCACACGGGGCATAGATCTTATTGTTACTATTATTACTTTAATTATAATTAAAATGTGCTGTATTTATTTTTTATATTTATAATTATTACATGAGGGATGTTTACCAAATGGAATGCTTCCATAAAAATAAATTATTATATATAGGTAATATTAACTACAAAATCATATCAGTATTTGTCCAATACATCTGGAGCAATGGTTTTTAATCTTTTTTTGGCCATGCTCCACATAAGCATATCTAAAATCCTGGTTCTCCTTCCCCTTCTGTGACATAAAATTTTTATTATTAAAAAGTAAACTACTATTATCGCGAAGGAAATCTAAAAGACCATCATCTGTTAATATCGAATTGCTCCATTTATAAATAAAATTGCCTTTTCATGTTGAGAACTGTGGGTCGTTGTGTTGCTGTTGTTCAGTAGATTCATAGCTCTTTCAAAACGAATAAGGTAATCCTTTTATTAATTTAACAGGAAGGCTAATGTGACTTCTTTTTATCTACTATATATTTCAATATGGTTTTATACGACAATACTTTGTTTTGTAGGGTTAGCTTGGATTTTTGACCTATCAGCCAATTTAATGTAACTAATTCAAATCCAGTTGATTATCAAGTGGCGAAGCGAAGCGGAGTCACTTACTAACTTCATGTAGTTGTCTGTCCGTCCGAGCAATAACTCGAGAACGGCTGGGAATTTCCAAATCCTGTTTTCATCAATCGACAGGTGACCGAAAAGGCTTGTTTGCTAGTGATTTTGAAACTGATTGGTCAAAGGTCAGCGTTAGTGACCTTTACGATTTCAAATTTTCAAAATAGTAACATAGGACACGTAGCATATCATTTAACTCGTCTTTGACTGCTTCGCCACTTCGCTATGCGTTGAAAGCTTCGCAGGTTTATTTTTACTGAATATGTGATTAAGATGCATATCAAAGTATTTAATGTCCTCTCCGTTCGGACGGGATGCATTATTAAGAGTTATTGATGGGCGCACTTTTCTTCTAAGTGTGAATGTGACTTGTATAGATTTAATTTCATTCGTAGCCAAATTTGTGCTTTTTGAGAAAAATCTGTACCGATCTGTTTGCGATACAATAGCTTTCGTGGGTCGCAAGAATTGTAATATCGTTTGCAAATGTGGCGGTCATTAATTTTCTGATTTCGCTCTAAAACTTCGCTTAGAAATATTTATTAGTTAATTAGCATTTTATCAGTTGATAATAGGGAAGGCAGATCAGTATTTATATTGATAGATCTGGCTGATTTTACTTATTATTCTGTGAACCTTTTTGATGGTAGCATGTTGCTCTCTAAATCCAAATTGATGTTGTAGTGTGAAATCAAGTCCTTCTAGGAGTGGCTTAATTCTTCTAAGTGACAGTTTCTCAAATTCTTTAGATACTATTAGTAATAGGCTGATCGAACTGTAAGTTAATAGTTTCTTTTGAGATTTTTTTGGTTTAGGCATGAGTACTATTTGGACCATTTTTCAGTGAGCCGTAAAATAGTTAAACCTTAGAATACCATTAAATATAACTGTTATTATTTTGATTCCCTTTTCTGACAATTGATTTAGGATTTCACCTGTAATGATTTAGTTTGGACTTTAATAAATAACTTCTGTTGCGGTATCTGATGATTCCAAATAGTGCTTCGGCTTCTTCTTTTACAGAGGAATGGTTGAAGGTAATTTGTTAGCCAGATTTTCATATTGGAAAAATTGCTTGTTGTAATTGCTTTCACTTATGCTTCCGTATCAAAAAAAGTTGAAAGACAGCATTGTAGTGTTTAGTTCTTTTGGTTCTGAAGAACTACGCAGCCTATTTTTATTATTCTGGGATTTAATGATTCTGCAAAATTCTACGATATTATTTTTTGTTCTTTTATTGCCATAAGAAGAGTATTATGCACTTTGTTCGTTTTCGGTTGGGAAGTTGAGTCCCATGCAGCGGTTTGAATGGTGTACTGTAACTGCTCTACTGCATCATCAACTTTGTTAAGAATTTTGAGGGGCATTTATAAGTCTACTTTCTGATTAGACATTTCTCGAAATGAGTTCGAGTCAGTTTTCTTGTTACTTAGCCTGAATATGTGCATATCTAATAATTATCTGTTCGCTTACAGTAGTCGGAAAATGGTTTGATGTTATGTTGAGACATGATTCAATTTTCAGTGATGCAAAAATTGTGCAGTCTTCTGTTCTTGTCTGTAGGTCAGTATGTAGGTTGCATAATGGTAAAATAGATAATATTGTCAATAGTGAGCGACTTGAGCAGCTTTCTGTCTTTAATAGTGGTTGTTCTAGCACCCCATTCTGGTTACTTAACGTTCTAGTATTCGCTGGCGATAAAGCGTGTCCTAAGTATGCTATGAAACTGAGTGCAATGTATGCTTTTATAATACCGCGACTATAATTCGTCTTGTCTTATCTTGAGTGTATTTATAATTATATTTGTTTGTTTGATGATTGATGAAACTTTATAATCACCACTGATGCTCCTTTGCGCCTCCGCTAGACTGTTGCCTATCCCAGATAATATAGTTACGTATTCTGAAGCAACTATTATTTGTAAACTGTGCTTCGGATACCAAAGTTGTATCTAAATTGGAATTGGTGACAGACGCCTTTAATTCTAGATTGGTTTCAAAAATCATTAGCATTTCATTCTGGAATTTTGAAGGTTTGTGTCATTCAGTTTGGAAACGATGGCTTGAGATTTAGCATTTTCTGTTAGCTCTATTGTCGTTTTCTCTAACTTTTCTATGTTTGATGTCTGCGGTACAATTAAAGGGGAAAAAAGTTGTTGTCCAATTGCTACATTTTTAGTCAATGTTTCTTCATTGCTATTGTCCTCGATGTGGTGATGAGAATTTTCTCTGCTTTAGTTCCTAATAGATTTGATATCCTTTATAGTTCATAAAGTACGAATTATTATATAAGATGCACCTTACTTGGGTGTTTGTTTTACTAGAGCTTTTTGTCAGGTAGTTTGCCACGCATTTCACATAGCTACGTGATTGTTGATGTTATTTTTGCGTGTAATAAATATTTTATTCTGTATATTCTTTTATTAGATAGAATACAGAGAACGGTAATTTAATTGTTCTGTGCTCGGAATTATATATCTGCTTAACTTTGGCTTTCTATTTTCGTTTTTAATTTATTAACATTAATAGTATGGTGCAGGTTCTTGATTACTACTTAAATTCTTTCTTTATCTGATAAGTATGGAATTTTAGCTGTATTAATCCAACTACTAAAGCTCTAAATGTATTTTCTGACATAATTGCCTTTGGATTTCTGCATATAATTTTTGAAGTGCACTTTTTAGCTAAAGTATTCAATTCTGCAATGAACTAGTTAATATTTAATACGTCTGTTAGAAATATTGTTGGTAATTTTATCTCTTTCGTTGTTATAGACTTGTCAATTTACATTACATTATCATTATCTGTCCCATTATTTGGAAAAGCCTGAAAATTCTTTGATAAAGTGAATTATAGCAATTGGTTCACTGAATTTTTTTATTATACGATTTATTTCTTGCTGCTTAGCTTGCTTTTCCTTGAAGTGACAGTAATCCATTAGACCGTTTGTTGGCTTGACGTACATAATAGATAATTGGGTTGTTACCACTATATAACAGCTGCAAGATATTGCACTACTATATTTTGGAACTGCGGCTGCTTTATATTATTTTGTAGTTGAGAATATTTAGCCTTGTACTGCATCACTGATGGCTGCGCATAAGACACAGAATATTGTTAATCAATACGAACCTTTGTAGCTGTGATTATATTCTTGTGTTTAATTTAGAAATATTTCTTGCATTCACAAGGAATAAAAGTGTATATAAAAATTTCGCTTCTGCTTTATTGTACACGATAGCCACAACCGCAGTACGTCCTTGCTTTGCGAAAGTCAAATCGATACTCGCCGATCTTGAAACTTGAATGAACCTAGTGTACTGAAAAAGATACGCAATGACATATATTAAACATCGTGCACAACAAAATACAGACAACTAGAAAGGAGCTTAAATAGAAAACAATATTAAATCGTCCATGTTGATTACAATATTACAATCTAAACATGTTATTTATTATTTTTCAAGGTTATATTGGTCTATTGTTATCAAATCGGATAGGTTTTCTCAGGTTACGTAAAAAGAATTTGCTGCTGCATTTTTTAAATGCTTCGGTATTTTCTTAAGGCTTTTCCAAGTTGCATAAATGTCTAGTAAGTTTCAACTAAGAGCAAATGGTAAATTTATTAATTTTGTTTTCTTTGTACAATTCTAATGTAAATTTAACTTAGTAGGACGTAGCAAAGTTTGAAAAAAAAAACACAGAAACTTGCTGGTGTTTCATAAAGGAAACTCTCAAACATACATTACCAGTTTAAATGGAAACATGATTTTTGATCTCACAGGAACAGACTTCCTGCTACATTAAATACCTCGTTAAAATTTTTCCAATGCGTTTGGAATATTTTTCTTGTTTATAGATATATGAAACTTCTATTGTAGTTGTTGCTGCAAGTATATACCATTTGTCATTAATTACCTTACATTCCAAATTTGACCGTAGAACTTGTACAGTATATCTTAAATTCTTTAAATTGAATTTTATTAGGCATAATCTAAGCAATAGCGCCATACTTTTGCCAGTTTATTTCTATTCGACCAACTTTTTAGATCAAAAAGTCTTCGCCTATCGTATGATTTTTTAATATTATAGCTTAGTAACTTTGTTATTGTATAGTGTATATATATATATATATATATATATATATATATATATTATATAAAGAGAGAGAGAATAGAGAAATTGCCGAACTGTCTTTATTCAGAACTGCGTTGTGGTGAAGTAAATCTTAATACGTTATAGTTTTATGTACTAAGATGGGACCCATCATATACGGCAAAAGATTGCATGATTATATTAACAAATATTACTAGTTCGTATAATTTTTGAATAAGAATTTTTTGATTGCTACATTATGTAGACTACTTTCTCCTGGATTGTCTAAAGTTTCAAGTTCACATTAATAAATCTAAAATTACTGATAAATTTAAGATTACATTACAGAAGGCCATTGCAGTTACACCCAACAAATTGGCCAAAAAGCGATGCAAAGTCTACTAAACAGACTGGCGAAGGGGTTTTTGCTTCTGCTGAGCGGTGGTGGACAATTCTTTGTCATCTTCATAGATGATGCTTTCAAAGATCAGCAAACAGCAATTGTGAAGTCTTAAAATTGTAAGTTACAATGTGCTTGGTTATTTACAAATGGAGCGGGGTGACAAATAAAACCACGATGCTGTAGTAGTATTACGTAATTGTAAAACTGAAAAAATGTGACCTTTAAAACCTTGTATCCTATTGAGGATACCGTTCATCTGAAAGACCACGTTCAGTTCAGACTGTTCGGGCAGTTAAAGCCGTAAGCGCCTGAATTAAACGAAATTCTCTGCATAAGCAGAAAATTATGTCTTGGTAGATGCAAATTTTTAATACTTCCATATCTCGTACTATTAAACGAGACGCAGTACTAACTGGGTACAAAAGACATAGGGATTTTCTGAAAATGCTTTAAAGAAAAGTAGAACAGAAAAAGCAAAGAGGTTGTTGACTGAGGACGCGAATGATGGTCACAGAAAAGTTTTGTTTACGGATAAAAATATTTTTACAGTGGAGAAACCCTTCAACAAAATGTCAAGCTATACACTAGGTCGTCCAAAGAAACACCTCAGCTAGTACAAATAGTTCAGAGAGGTCATTATCTCAGCTGCAATGGTTTAGTGGAGATGTGTTATAAATGGAGTAACTGAAATTGATTTTTTGAAAAGAAGTCAAAACTTTGGGCGCTGTGTACCAATAGAATATTTTGGGAGATATAGTGAAACCTTTGAATCACACGACAAGAGTCCGCACCCGCTCATAAATCACGGTCTACCCAACTTGGCTGAGTAACATCGTGCCTCATTTTCTAACAATAAAGGTTGGCCTTCTGGTAGTCCTGAATTCGCTTTATTGGATTACAAATTAGTAGTTTTAGAGAGACGTTGCTCAATGCGACACTCTTATGTTGATTCTTTGAAGCGAGCCCTGGCGGTTACAGTCAATACTTGTCCAATGGACGTAGTGCGTGCTACCATAGATGAGTGGTCCAAACGTCTTAAAGCTTGAGGGGTCATTTTTAATAAATCCATTGTATAGTTATCAATAACCATCTAATAAATTTTGAAGATAGTATATAGAAACAGCTAATTGGTGTGCAACAGTAGTTTATGGGTTTACTATCCATAATACTAGATACTTATAATTTATTATTTGCTAGTACATGTTAATATGTTTCTTTAATCACTGCCCGGCATTATTTAAATTGCTTTTACCCTGAGAGTAAAGCTTTAGATTGCTGCTTTGTTTTTTTTTCTAACAAACTTTTTATTTCGTTTAAGTAATTTTTATTCTGAGTATGACAACAGCAGTATTTGTTTAATGTTATTTACAAATGTTTCAATTTCTTTATTTAGTTGGTATTCGTTTTTAAGTAGTACTAAAAGATTGATTTTTTCTCAAGGGTTTGTCCAAAGTCTGTTGATTTATTCATTAAGTTTGGTGAAAAATAGATAAAACTACAATTACTTAGATATTTTTGGTTTTTTGGATTATACGTCTTTGGTTTTATATTCTGCTAATTCATGGTTTGGATGTGTTCCTTATTATTGTCACACTTCCTATAACAATACTTTCTAAATTTGTAGTATGATATAGTTCATATGTCTTACAAATTATTCTATAATAAACTATATTTTGGATATTAAACATAAATCTGTTTTATCGTTGCAATTTTGCTGGTCTTGTAACAGCACATTACCTTTCCACGGATTTATTTTAAAATTAGTCATTTTTCTGTTCCAAATTTGTTAGGCATCGATTAATTCTTGGAACATTTGTGCTTGCTTATTCAGTAGATCCAAGATTAATGTTACAATCTGATCAATAGACTTACATACAGGTCTTTAGCCCGTTTACTTTTATCACTGTCTGTGTATCACCTGACTACATACAATGTGTGTATTATTGCTTTTTTGTGCTGGATTATTATTTTGTTTTGTTTCTACTACTGTGTTTTCGTTATAGGTTGTTTAGGTTAAGTTGATCTATTTTTCAGATTATTTTTAATTTTTTTCTGTCGCCATTGTAGATCTTTGGTATTAAGCAAGTCATTTCTGCCATAATGTATGTATTAAAGTTGTACTTTTATTTTAGTAAGATATTTCCCAGTGTCTTTGACACATGGATGCTTGTTAGCATAATATTTTCGTATCTTGCAGAATTGGTTTAGATTTCTGTTTTAATTCCCATTATGTAGATAATAGCACATATTTTGTTAACATCTTTGTTATACCTAAATGACAACATGAACGTATATTAAAGATTGTTTGGGTTTTCAATTTATTTTACTAATAACTTCTAATATTTTACAATTCTTTTTTTGGAGTTCATTTACTGTTGTTTCTGGATTGTAGAGTAAGTCTGGTGATTTATTACTTAGCATTAACTCAATTTCAAGGATAGCAAAGTTTCGCATTGGAGATGATAGCTGTAATGGATTTTCTAAATAGGCCCGATCTCTTGATTGGGTTCATTAGAATTCGGTTAAAGGTGGCCCCTTCAATCGTCCTTTTCTCGGTTTGTTTTGTTTCTGTTTTTATGCTATCTCGTTTTACATTCATTTATCAAGTTTTGTTTTTCTTTTAATTCTGTCTATTTAATTTTCTTTTTCTAAACCAAACTTTTCTACTAAATGAATATATACAATTTGGATAATTTTCATTTTTTGCTATATATTGTTACAGTGTCATTTATGTTATACATTATTTTTTTTATAGTCGAGGTGGTTAACTTTAATTTAAGTTAGATCCTATTACTACCATGTCATTTGCATGATGCAAGTGTGAACAATTTAGAAGTTAACATGTCTTCTTTCTATTTCTTTTATTTTTTGTTTAGATAGTATGTAGTACTTATTTTTGTCATTATTTGAATGTATCTGCCGCGAATCTTGCTTTTTAGCAATTAACGTAGGTTAGAACATTGAAATCTGATATTTAGTGTGTTATAAAATCAGATAATGAATCACAATTGACAGATTGTCGGATGTAGAGTATTCTTTTCAAAAATCTGTATGTTTTTTTAAAGTTTGTTATTAAGTTTGTACACATGCAACATAGGGTTGTCCTTTATAAGATCTGGAGAGTTTAAGAAATGCCGTAAGGTCTTAAGCTCGATGATAGAGAAACTCCAACTACACCTCCCCGTGGTAAAGGATGGGAACACCTAAGGATTGGTGGCAAACGTAGCTCTGGAGACCGAATGTGCGCCGGTATAAGCAAACAAACCTGACTCTCGGGTCAGGATGGGCACCCTATTGTCCTGAGGGTGAGAAATCGCCCTCGAAGGCGGAGGAATCGATAAGAAGATCAACGGCATTGGGATCAGGAAGGCAACGGAAAACCACCTGATTAGAGGCACAAAGAAAAAATCAAGATGGCAAACAGTTGCAATAATTCAACGAATACTAATCATGGTAATCGGAACCCAAGATTCGGCAGGAGAAGAAACACCAGCAAGGCTTCTCAGGTCGTCATCCAGCGAAACTCTTGCAAATCACAAGACCAACAAATGCTAAAATTGTCAAAGAGTCCAATCAAAATTGGAACTTGGAATGTCCGTACGATGGCCCAACAAGGAAAAATTAATAACGCAGTAGCTGAAATCAAAAGACTTCAACTGGACATAATGGAGATAAGCGAGATGAGATGGCCAAACAATGGCCAATACTTAATAGACGAACACCAAGTATACTATTCAGGAAACGAAAAAGGTCAATTTATAAATGGTGTCGGATTGATACTATCAAGCAAACTTCAAAAATATGTTACTAACTTCATACCTGTATCAGAGAGACTAATACTTATCCAACTAAGTGGAAATCCCATAAACATAAATATAATACAGGTCTATGCCCCAACAGCCGAAGCGGAGGAAGACAAAATAGAAAAGTTATACGAATCTCTTAAAAATACATTGAACCAACTAAAAATTTTTATTATGGGAGATTTAAACGCTGAAATAGGCCAAGGTAGAAGCGGAGAGCATATCGGTGAATACGGACTGGAGTACGAAATAGCGAGCGACTTAAAATGTTCGTAGAAGAAGAAGACTTTGTTATCCTTAATACATTATATAAGCTACCACCAAGAAGACTCTACATATGGACCGCCCCCACCAACCCGACGAATCCAAAGAGAAGAGAGTACGAAACCAAATCGACTATCTTCTAATAAACAAACGTTATCGCAATAGCTGTTTAGCCGCCAAAACATACCCTGGAGCGGACATTGCATCAGACCATTGCTTATTAGTAGGAAAATTCAGATTAAAACTAAAGAAATGCTTGAGAAAAATTGTAAAAAAGAAATGGGACCTTAGGAAAATAAGTGATAGCCCGCAAACGCGTGGGAATATGACACAAGAACTAGGTGTAGCATGTGAACAGAGTATAAACAAAAACCAAACGGTAGAAGAAGCACTTCGAGACATGACAACATCCTTTGACAAAATCGGAGATAAGTATCTGACAGTGCAAAACCGAAAGAAAAAAGTGGATGACTGACGAAATCCTACAATTAATGGATGAAAGAAGAAAAGCAAAAATAACGACACCAGATACAAAGAAATCCAGAAATTAATAAAATACAAAATAAGGATGGCTAAAGAAACATGGCTAACAACACAATGCAAAGAAATTGAACAATTAGAACAAAAACAGGATGCATTTAACATGTATAAAAAGTAAAAGAAGCTGCAGGAATCTACAAAGTAAACAATACAACAAGGCTACTCAACAAGGACGGAAAAATAATTATAGAACCAGACGCAAAAATTTCTGCCTGGCAGAAATATGTTGAAGACCTTTTCGAAGACGTTGATAGATCAGATGAACCTCAAGAATATCCAGAAGTAGAGCCCTTACCCATCACCACCGACGAAGTGGAAAATGCATAAAACAGTTAAAAATCGGAAAGGCTCCAGGTCCTGATCATATACATACCGAATTTTAAAATGATGGACGAAGCGAGTGTAGAATGGCTAGCAAAAATTTTTAACATTATCTATACCACCGGAAAAATCCCTGAACCGTGGTTAAGATCAACATTTGTGACAATCCCAGAAAACCAAATGCTAAATATTGCGAAGATTACCGCACCATCAGCCTTATGAGTCACCTCCTAAAATTATTTCTAAAATTATAAACCGCAGAATTTTTACAACGTGTGAAGCACAAATAAGTAGAGAACAGTTCGGATTCCGCAATGCCTTGGGAACTCATGAAGCTATTTTAGCCTACAAGTTCTATTTCAAAGAGCCAGAGATGTAAATCATGACATATATCCTTGCTTCATCGATTATCAAAAAGCCTTCGATAAAGTCCAACATAATAAACTAATAGACATACTTCAAGAAATAGGCCTTGATAATCGAGACATAAGAATAATAAGCAACCTTTATTGGAATCAAAAGCAGCAGTGCAAACTGGCAACATGATATCAGAAGACATCAAGATAAAACGCGGTCTCAGGCAGGATGCGTACTTTCTCCTCTTCTGTTCAACGTGTATTCGGAACACATCTTTCAGCAAGCTCTGGGCAGCATAGATGATGGAATCAGAGTCAACGGAGAAATATTAAATAATTTTAGATATGCGGATGACACGATAGTGTTTACAAACGACATCACCAGTTTCCAACGAATTATGAACAGAATTACAGAAGATAGCAAGCGGTTCGGACTGACCCTAAATACCAAAAAGACCAAATATATGATAATTACAAAAAATCACATTGTTGACACCGGATTAACGATTGACAACAACAGGATCGAACGTGTGCGAAAATATACTTACCTTGGGACAACAATCGATGAAAACTGGGACCACTCACTGGAAATAAAGTGTAGAATTGAAAAGGCGAGAGCAGCGTTCGTAAAAAATGGCCAAACTATTCAAGTGCCATGAATTATCTTTACCCATTAAATTAAGACTACTGAGATGTTATGTCTTCAGCGTATTGCTGTATGGAGCAGAGACGTGGAAACTGACAGAGGCATCAAGACGAAAAATAGAGGCCTTCGAGATGTGGTTGTACCACAGAATCCTCCGTATATCTTGGACAGAGCATGTAACCAACCACACCGTGCTGAGGAAAATGGGGAAACAAGAAACAGAACTCCTCACAACAATAAAAGTTCGTAAGCTGGAGTATCTAGGGCACATCATGCGCAACAATCAGAGATATGGGCTCCTACAATTGGTCCTCCAGGGTAAGATCGAAGGAAAAAGAAGCATCGGCAGAAGACGCATATCGTGGCTGAAAAACAACTGGACTGTTTCGTGCCGCTGTTGATAAAGTCCGTATTGCCATCATGGTTTCCAACATCCGAAACGGATCGGAACTTTAAGAAGAAGAACATAGGGTTGTGGAGTCGATAATCCGCGCGCGTCTGTCCCCATACGGCCGCCTTTATTTGCTTGTCATTTATGCATTTGTTGCTTTCCCACTCTGAAAATTTATAGAGATGTTTTCGAAGAGTTGGTCTTTCGACTTGTATATATTTTACTATAAAAAATTGTAGCGAATTTTGAAGAAACGTCCCGAACTTCAAACTCATTTTTCATTACAAAAACAGGGGTTTGGGCAAAAACTGATGGCACCATCGGGAATCTATCGATTAGTATTTTTTTTATTATTTTTCTAGCCTCCTTCCTACGAGTACGAGCGAGTTGAATACAGCGCGCTCGGTCGAAAAATGCGCCGCGAGCGGCGGGTGACCCGTTCTCAATGGACGCGCCCATATCTTACTTATACATAAATATAAAAGACGGGCAGTCACAAAATAGAAGAGTTTGCAAATCGTTTAAAAGAGCATTCTAACTAATAGAGAGACAGGAATGTAAACGAATTTGGGAATACAAGAGAAAGAAAAGTATAGACCTTACTCAATGAATAAAGAAAACACTAATTCAAGCTCAAAAGCTTTTGGATTTAAACTAATCACCGAAAAGGTGTTAAAACAGCCTTTGAGGTGACTCTAGTTAAATTAATCATCTGGATAAATCCTAGCTGTGGAAAATTGCAAAAGTTATTATGATTCCTGCAAATGAAAAAACTTTACATAAAATATTATCCTGCAGGCCAAATTTATTCTTAGTGGTAATGTCGAAATTGTTCGAGAAAATCCACTTACAAAAATCAACCAAAAATTGAAGCGACAAATTTGAAGCCGTTCCATCAATTTTAATTTAAAAACCGACACTTCCCTATTACTAAAGCATACAGAATAATGAACATAGTAAAAGACTATTAAAATAGAAAAATGTTGTGTTACAATATCTTTAGGTGTAGCAAAATATTTTGGCAACGTTTAGTAGAGAAGCACAAAATGTAATCTGAAATTATTATTTCCCAGCCAGTCTTAAAAATACTCACGTAATACATCTCAGACAGATTCGTTACAAAGAACTAAAACAAATAGACAGAAGTACCACAAGAAAATTTGTTGGGCCCAGCCTGGTCCTGCAATTCTTTAGTTAGAAAACAATACCATAGCCACTTTTGTCGACGATACTTTTATTTTGACAGTAGGCAAAAGCAACCAAATCACCAATTGTACAAAAACGTGGACGATTAAATTGGATGAGCCCCAATAAGCTTCGAGATCTTCTATTCTTTCTTTTTTTTATTTGATTCCAATTTGATATCTCCTATATCTATTCATTTCGTTTGCTTTTTGACATAGCTATATAACATTAACCTTTTTCTTTTATGACACTCGGTACATTTGTTTTTATTTTTTCATTCCTAATTAGATTTCTCTTTGTTACCCTACAACAACTTCGCCAATATTCCATATTTGTTGTTATTGTTCTCTGCTTAATAAATAATTATACTTCGTCCTATTGTGTTATAGATGTTTCGTATTTTTTGTAATATGAGTATTCCATAGAATTGGGAGCAGTTATTTAATGCATGCTTTTGTTTGTCTTATTATGTTGTTTACTTCTTCTTAAGTTGTCCAGTTTTCGATATAATTATTTTTATACTTATCTTTGTATACTTAGTTCTTTGGTATATTTCTCTTGTGACTTTTTAATTATAAAACCCAGATCTTCATCATCTTGTAAGATTACAATTTGTTCGTTGGTGAACTAAGTGGGTATAGATTTTCTTAACGAATTCCCAAACCTTTATACTTTCTTTTCCATATTTTGAGTGTGCCTCTTAAGTAAATCTTAAATAGAGTGAATGATATTGAATCTCCTTTTGATGTTCTAAAGTACTTACCAGCGTTGTATTCTGTATTCACTGCTACTTTGTTACTCTTGTATAGTTCTTAGATTGCTTGAATTATTTCTTTTATTACTTATATCTTCCACATAGGGTTCCACAGCTTTTCTCTCGATACTGAGTCGTATATTTTTTGAGGTCTATAAATATTAGGTGTATGTCTCTATTCTTTGCTTGTTTAACTTTAATTTTACTCAAAAAGTTATCCAAAATGTACAAGCTGATATATTCAAATGCTTTACTTGGTATAAAATATAAGAAAATGTACTGGCTGATGAGGAAGAATTTTACTATGTCTACATAACAAGCTATCATTGTACAAGCAAACCCTTAAATTGACATGGACTTATAATATCCGGCTTTGGGGTTGTGTCAAACAAAGTAATGTTAACATAATCTAATCACAGCAGAATAAAGCACTAAGAGCTGTAATTAGTACACACTGATATGTCAAGAATAGTTACTGAAAATGTAAACTGTGAAAGACGTAATGAAAAAAGAAAAGTTCCGTGATATGCCAACGTTAAGACAATTCAGTTTTTAGACAATTATGGGATGGTGAGAAGGCTGGAAATTTCCGAATGTGTTAATACAGCAGAAGTCATAATGAAAACCAGAGCTTGTGGGGTGTGCACGTGAAAATTGGCGTAAAAAATGCACTAGAACTCAACAATTCTGTTGGCTAAACTTTTCTAATATAGGAATAATGTCCAATAAGTTCCACAAAAAAATGTTTTTTACTGCACTTTTTAAAACGGAGACTTGAATTCAAGAGTAATGTAAAATAGAATAGGCTAAGGCAACTTCACTTCATTTGCTCTACCGAACTTCTAGAATTATTTCTAATAAACTCGTTTCCAGTGTTGTATACTCTACCAGCGTCTCTCCTCAATAATTCACGCCAGCATCGACCTTCCCTGTGAATCTTCGCGCCGCGAGCGCGCGTGTAGTCTAATAAAGCACCTCGAGCGGCCCGAAAACGACGTTTTAATATCCACGGCATGAATAACAGTGAAAATGTAAATTGCTAATGTTCTATAAACTTGTCGTTTTTGCCAAAGCGCCCCGAAAATAAAAATCTAATACCGAATTTTCAATAAAGCGCTCGCTGGCCCAGCAGCCGAGGAAATATGAATATGGCTTAAGGAAAACGGTTCCCTTTTAGTAGCTGTAAAATTGTAAGGCTCTGTTATTGGATTTTAAATCGACTGTATTTTTCATTCGTTTGTTTAACAGTCAGTTTTGCTGCAAGCGCTCCAATATTCTATGCGTAGTTGCATGCGCGCCAAAAATATCGGATACGATGTCATAGACTTCGTTGCGAAATAACCCAAACGAAGTGCTGTTCATGTTAACACGTAATAACAGCGGGGATAGTACAGCCGAAACTAATTAGCAAGTGCTGCAGCGGGAAAGGGCACTGGCTTCAACTTCGTTTTATGTAGCAGCGGGCGTGTAAAAACTCGGGTAGTGTTAGGCGTCACTAAAGGATCAGACAACGGTTGAATGACGGGATTGGTTTGGAAATCGTAAATATCGGTCGCCGTAGAGCAACTGACTGGCGTGCGCATAGTTTAGTCCATTAATTTCATTTTAGAAATTCCTGAATTAGGGGACCCGAGCTTGCTCGAACTTTCTCATTTTTGCGGCAAGTTGTAATGGCGAGTAAACGCGCATTTGTGCGCATGTTTTGTTGCTCAGATTGATACATTAAAAACTAAGCGAAATTATTTTCGTGTACAATCGTTGCTGAAGAGTCTAGACTCAACAAGCCACGTGATTTTAATTTAATTCAAAGTTGATCTACAAGCATTAATAAATAAATAAATAATAAGAGCAACATGAGCTGCAGCAGATAGTTTCAAACTTGACGAGCTGATAAAGCAAGCTCATACCTTACAAAGTTACGACGCGAAGTAAACTTATAAATCTAGCCGGGTATACTACCGACGTTTTTAGACAGCTGAATTCGGCTATTAAGAAAACCGTGGCACAGGACGCTCTTATATAATCTATGCCTTGTAGCTCTACAATTAATGACGGCAGTAGCAACTCTAAAGGCAAATGGATTAAGAATGGTTATATAAATCATAACATTTTATTGTTTATTAACTATGGAAGAATTAAGTTTACCTTATTTTAATTAATAAAACAAAATTAATTTATGTAAACATAGTTGCGGTTGTATTTTATGTAGCTATAAAGACGTAGATATTTTGTAGAATAAAATGTGTCTCTTTGGAATGCGCATAATTCAATTTACTAAACTGACACATGTATTTTTATGCTCAACTTTAAATTGCAACTATTTTTTAAGAAGTAGGTATTGATCGCATCGGCTTTGTTGGCTTGTCATTGTTGCTATTATTTAACAACAGCTATCAAACACGCAACAATGAAGCGAATCAGTATTGAGATCAAAAAGCTAGTATTTTCAAAAATTGTGTTAATAAGTTGTTCTTGTTAAAACTCACAAAAAGGCTTGACAATTTGCCTCAATCAAGACGTTGAAGCGATCCGGCAAATGCTAGAGTTGACAAGAAGGTTTCGAAGTCTAAAAAATGCATGTTGTGTGTAAAACAACCAAAAAGAATGAAGCTAAACGCAGGCACTGTTCAAATATTAAGAAAAGGAACAACAGAATTATAAAAAAACAAAATGCCGAAGAGAAACTTCTGCCAAAAAAATGTTGTGGGAGATTTTACTGAGATTTAATTCAATACCAAACTAGTGGTGTTCTTATGGATGGCAAAACATATGTCAAAATGTATAGCAGTACGTTATTAGAGTTTCAATTTTACGATGCCATTGTGGGCCAATCTAAGAAGAATTAAAATAGATAAATTCGATAAGAAAACTTCTGAATGGAATGCCATTTGATTGTCTAGTCTTAAAAGCTCCGTATTTTTTAATTGGAGGCAAAGTGTACAAGAAGGAATGCATACAAAGATGGTTACTATCTTTATATCGTAACCACATTTTCCCATTATTTTAGTTTGACTTAGCGTCTGCCTACCACTCTGGTTTGAAGCTTCAGCTTTTGTATTTTAAAAATATTAATTATTTGAAAAAAGAGGACAATCTGCTCTGAATTTTGTCCCATTGAATGTTACCGGGCTATTGTAAAGAGACGCTACAGAAAAGTTGACTGAGAAGCTAAAATAATCCAGGAATTCAAACAAATGTGGAGAGTAGCCGAAAAATTAGGAATTTCTATCGTTCTTGATTGTATATAGCTACTATACCACTGATAGATCTGAATTATGCTGTTTTTTAATTTCAAAATTTATTATTTACGACAACAATTTACTGTTCGTTCAGTAAAAATAACAATCTTTTGTCTATGGTCAAAGAGTAATCGGCAGTAATTTAATTATGTACTTGTTCTGTTAATATTGTGTTCTAAGGTGGGTTCTGGGTGGGATGTCTAGCCTTGCATGCAGCTGCGTATTCCAAACATACCAAGGTGGCATTTATCAGTCAGTTGTTACTAACATGTTGAAGTGTTGGATGAATACAGTGGTGTCATCCGAAAAAGTAGCTGCTATTGCACTAAGTTCCAGCAAGTCAGATCTCCAAATGTTGAAATGGACTAAGTCCAAGAAACTGCTTTGTGGGACTCCGACTTAAGACTTTTTAGTTTCAAGAGAGTTTTGACTTTGACTACGACTTTGATTTCTTAAGAAAGAAAATATGATTACTTTGAGATGAGTTGGTACGTCAATTACCAGAATTTTCTTTTTAAGGTCTTTGATCCACACTTTATTGAATGCTCGTGTAACATTTATAAAAATTACAGTCCCCATCGAATGCCTCTCCAGGTGGCGGGTGGAGAAAGGCTTACCAGATATAGCGGGTACCTGGGAAAACAAATTGCCCTGGGTACACTAAAACTAGCGAACATCTAATTACCACCGATATAAGCAGTCCCTTCTTAATAGTCAACAACTAAAGGGAACAACAAGTAAGAAAAGGGCACTCTCTTGTACTTAAATTGAGAAATCGGCCTTGGAGGCGGAATAACCTGCTAGGCCAACAGCATGAAGACGTAAGAAGGAACGGGAAGTCACTGCATTAAAGGCTTATAGGAGCATCCCGAGTCAAATCAACATGGCTATCAAATCATACGATATTGTTACTCGTCATGGGAATTGAAAACCAAGATCCTAAAGGAGATAATAATCACAAGAGTGTAGGGACTTCTTGGTCGTCAACATGCTAAATTCCTATAAAATAAGCAAAAAAAAATACGAAAATGTCATAAGACCTGGGACTCGTAATGTGAGAAGTTTGTTCAAGGCCGGCAAGATAGGTAATGTTGTATCCAAAATGCATAAATTAAGGCTCGACGTCTAGGAATGAGTGATGTACAATGGCCGAGATGCGGCAAATGTATAAGGAATTGAATATGTATTTTTTGGGAAACAACGAACCCTAACACAGAAAAATTGTGGGCATCTCTGCCTAGAGATTGTCAAAAAACAGTTTGCAACTTTGTTCGCTATTCTGATCGTGTTATAATGTTAACACACAATTCCCAACTTAAAATGAAAATAAATATTATACAGGTATGTGCACCCACTGCAGACAAGAATAAAAAAGGAAATTCAAATCTTCTATAAACAACTCGATAATGTTATTAAATTAAACAAAAGACGGGACATAAATATCATAATGGGTGATTTCAATGTCAATGTGGGCAAAGGACAAGACAAGACAAGACTGGGAGTAGTTTATAATTACAAATACATTGTTTAAACTTCAGCTAATAACAGTGACAAAATAGTATCCGAGATCAAAAAATTGTGAATTTCGCACGTTTTGATCAATTTAATCAATAACACGTCAGATTTTATTCTTGAGGTTGCCAATTGTTTGTGAATTGCTGGCGTAAACTTTGGATTTTGAATAACCTCACGAAAAGAAGTCGCACAGTGTTAAATCGCTGTGCGGCGTTGCGTAAAATTGCGCTTATTGTTCGAGCTCTATTGCAAACAACGCCATCCTGCTAGAACCACATTTTGTTGAGATCCATGTTGCCTAGTTGGTGCCAAAAGACTGAGTTATCATGTAATAGTAATTATCATCATTCACCGTTACAGAATTTCCAGTATCATCTTTGAAGAAGTAAGATCCTATCACAGTACTTGCTCAAAGTCTACAACAAACAATGAATAGTTGGGGATAAATTTGCTTTTCTTTTTTACTAAAAATGGGTTTTCAACAAAACTGAGAATACGCTGATTAATGCTATAAAAACCAATTAATAAATTGTCAGCGTTCACAATGTACACTTTAAGGTACATGTTTTTAATGAATATTCGTTGAAAGAAGCTTCTCGAAATGTCTAATTGTTATGCACGATACCAAGTAGATATTTAATACTCACGAGGCCCTCCATCCATTACCGATCTACTTGCATCAAATTTTGTAATCAATCTTCGGACAGTTGATTCATTTGGAGCACTGTTGCAACCAAAAATTCTACGGAGCTTTTTACCGTCTCTACAAAATTGTCACCTAATTTGTAATGTGTTTAACAATAACAACTCGCTGGGTTTTTTTTGTATAAAAATCCACATTTATAGTTTCTTAAGGGATCAGAGTTGCCGACCGAAATACAAAAAAGGCACAAAATGTAAATTAGTTGTTCAGTTACACCACCTTTTCTTCCATTTCAAAATCTACTACTAGCTATATAGAATTCCAAATCGTAGCAAGCATCATTTTTACTATCATTGTTGTAGTTGTGTTCTTCTACTTTCTAACATTTTACTTTCCAAAAAAATTTTTTAAATTTTACTCTCTTTATCTTCACAACATTTTATCATTCCTTCTACATCTTCAAGATTATTAATATTAAACTTGCGTTTACCCATTCAAAACAAATGTTACTTTTATTATTAGTATGTATTAAAATATAATTTAGAATTAGTGTAATATCATCATCATCATCAATATCTGCCTATATATCTATCCTTTTACGAATGCAAGCCTCTCCAAGTACTCTTCACAGATCCCTGCCTTGTGCTTTCTGTATTCAGTTATAATTGGCTGTTCTTTTTATATCGTCGGTCCATCTTAAAGGGGGATTTTTTTTCCCAATTGCGTCTCCACTGGATTACCTCCTTCGTCCATCTATTATCTGTTGTACGGACAATACATCCCGCCAATGACCATTTCATTTTAAGTATCACTTCAAACACGTCTTCCACTTTTGTCCTTTGTCTAATTTTTATATTTGTCCATCTATCAGTTTAAGATATTCTTAATATTTTCCGCTCCATAGATCTTTTTTGCTGCCTTTAATTATTTTGTTTTTTGCGGTTAAAGTCCACATTTGCGGCCACATGCTGCATAAGTCAGCACTGGGATTATATTCAGATTAAATAATTTGGTTTTCATTTCTTGTTTTATTTTACTTGTTAGAATATTTTCTATTTTCCAAATGCAACCCAACCCAGTTTTATTCTTCTCTCTACTTCTTTTGAGTGGCTATCCATCTACATAGTAATATATTTACCTAGATATATGTAATTTCTACTTCTTCGCTAGTTTCGTTTTTTACCCGTATATTCTCTGATTTACTAGATTGTTTGTCAGTATTTTTTTCTTGTTAATTTTTAGTCCAATAACAATTGCTTGTTTATTTGGATCTACAACACTTCTTGTAATTCTTCTAAGTTGTCTGTTATAAGCAAAACGTGGTAGCCGAATCTTAAATTATTTAATCTTTTGCCTTTTATATTTAGACCTTTGTGTTCTCACTGAAAATTCTTAAATACATCTTTCAAGCGTAATGTAAACAGTTTAAGGAAAATTGTGTCTCCCAGCCCCACTCCTTTTTCCAGTTTAATTGCACTTATTCTATTGCATAGTTTAATTTTGCAGGTAGCGTTTCGATAAATGTCTTTTATTGGCTTAACATATCTAGAATCTACTCGTCTGTTCTATAAAGATTTTATGATAATCCAATGTTCAACTGAGTTGAACGCCTTCTCATAATCTATAAAGGCAAAGCAGAGAAGCAAGTAATATTCTCTAGATTTTTCGATTAAGTTTTGTACAACTTGTAAATAATCTGGTGTGCTCTAACTACTACGGAAACTCGCTTGTTCTGATGGCTGGTATTCGTCGTTAGTTATAATTTTTGTTAGTAATTTATACAGTTGAGATAAAAGATTTATAGGTCGGCAGTTCTCTAAACGAGTTTGGTCACCTTTTTAAAAAGCAATACAATAGTAGACATGGATTAAATAATATTTTGAGCTCATTCAGCAATGGTTGTTTGCCTTCCTTGATCATTTCTGAAAGTATTCAGTCTTCTCCCGATGCTTTTTATCTTTGCCTGTTTTAAGGCTTTCTCTATATCATATATTTCAATATCGGATGTATCTTCCGAGTTTAGGGTTATGATATTTCCTATATTTTTCATTTTTGTTACTGCTTTTGTGGTGTATAGTTCTTTATAATTTTTTTATTATTTTTATTATCTGATTTTGGTTGGCAATTAAGTTTCCTTGTGGACTTCTCAGTTAGATAGTTATTGTATCTCCTAGCCTTTTTTCTTTTTGCCATTGTTTTGTTTTCCCCAATTTTCTAAAGCTTCTTGGATTTTTGCCTCGTGTCATGCTTTCAAATCCTTTCTTATTATTTTATTAATTTCTCTAAAAGCTTTGGCATTTTCTTTCCCATTTTTTGTTAAACCTCTTCTTTCTCTCAACAGTCTTTTTGTGTTTTCTGTGATCTTATTAACTTTTTTTTTTCTCGCCTGTAAATTGCTTTCTACTAATTTCTTTCTCAACTTTTCTGCATATTCTTCTTTGTTGGCTTATATATGTCTACTTTCTATGCTATTTTTTCTTTCTGTATACCTTCAATTCTCTCATTTCTGGTGCTAATATTTATTTTTCCCCTTACCAATCTATGGTAACTTACTATATTGTATTAAGCACTGTAACGTTTTTACTATTTGTTTATAAAAAAAATATAATGAAATGAAATATATTGTTATATAAATTATTATCAGTACTGTTAGCCTTAAAAATAAACTTTATCGAAAGAAAACTAGTATGATGGATTGGAAGAACTATGTTTCTTGCTAACCAAGTCGATTCGCCGATAAGTATACGTAATTTATCGAATTAAGTTATGTTCTTACAATTGTCTATGCATTTCTACCTCATTATATTTGAAAAGTTGTAGGATGGAACTGTCTCACTTGACTTTGTCAACTTTTTACATATTATTGTGGTGATTGCTATATTAAAAGAAAGTTAGGTGCGAAAAATATATGTTCTTTCGTTAATTTAACATTTGTAAGCAAAGTTTAAATCCATATCAATCGCCAAAATCTGTTCCCAAACTTGACATATATTACTTAAATTTATGTTGTTACTAACGCACCGTATTATTCGCTCTCGGGTTATATGCCGTGATCGGAGCTTGGAAACTTTTGACGTTTCGTCTACAACTGCGGAGTATATCTTCCACAACTAAGTTACTGTCGCATTCGCTTTCGATTTTATGCTCATGCGCGTGTAATTAGGATGATAGTGGAGAACAGGCATTTGTTGACGTCACCCGCATGGCGGTTTGTTTTTTGCCTCTTAGAGCAGTGAACCAAAGCTTAGTCGAATAGAATTCGTCGTCTCTGTTAAAATTATTTTTAGGTTTATAAACCTCCGATAATAGTTCCTACAAACTTAGGGTTTCTCGAACTCTTATTTCGTAACCAGGATTATCCAAGGTATATTCAGCAAACGGCTGATTTTTCAGGTTGATTGAGACGTCGGTGTTATTTTATTCTGGTGGTAATCGTACGGTGCGTAGACCTAAAGTAAACTAGCTCACACGAACTTGTGTCCTTGATTGGCCAAATTAATTTCGTATTTTGATGGTAGTAGTATAGGTGGTTTCTATCTTGTGCTTATTCAGAATTTTTTATATCCGGCCCATCAATTTTGTTAATAGAAGGCAAGAAAACCTTTTCCTACCGCGACAGATTTTAATTGGGTTTTAATGCGCATCTGTTTCAATTCTCGGTTTTTTTATCTTTGCCCTTAAGTAGCCATTCTCTTGTAAGGGTTGTTTCAGATGCTTATTTAATCCAAGTTCCATCGAGTTTTCTTATATAGTGATCTCAAATCTTTTAAATGTTTTAGTATTATCTTCGGTGTTGAGATACGTGAGATAATCAGTGAGAGACATTTTGACAATACACGAAGTCGTCGAGATAGTTAACGCCATTACCAATTCTTTGTTATTTAGCTTGAGCTCTTATTTTTTCTGTGATTAATTTCTTTATATAAAGGGGTATATCGTTTGCATGATAGGCGTATTTATTTACAGTAGGCGTAGCTTTCCAGACAGCTTGTTAACTAAGAGAGTAACAAGATAGTGAACTGCTTGATCTATAGCTTTAGGTTGTCTTATGCGCAATTTAAAATCAAAGTTGTCATGAATAAGTCTGGTAGTAAGTTTCTTTATCTATCCATTAAAATATGTGTACTAATATGTCAATTCTCCTTTGTTGTGAGAGTTAGGGACGTCTGTTATAATTGCATAAATATTTTTTTGCATTTGGTGTGTTAATACGTCCGACTAAAGTTCTAATCTCCTTCATCAATAAGTTTGTTTCCTATAATATGAAATAATTAACTATACTCATCTGTATAGAGAGTATACGCCTGGGAAAAGAGTAAATTGCAGATAGTGTAAATGACCACAGGAACCCGTTAACTCCAATATTAGCAGCTTGGAGTTTTTCAGTTTGGATTGGATTGAGCTGATGATGAGATTTGGAGTGTTTGTGTTACTGCGGCTCTTGCATTATCATTTGGATGATTTGTAATGTAGATAAGGTAACTGGGAGTACTAAGCACTATTCTATTGGTGATGTTTTTGATATTAGCTATATCTATTTTTTTTAAATATAGAAATGAAATATATCCTACTTATGGGTTAGAAAACCACTTGTATATATTAGCCATTATTGGGTTAATTGTGTAACTAGAGTTGAAAGGAGATAGAGCACGATGTTATTTTGTTTTATCATTTGCGAACCCATCTAGCAAAGCAGTTAATTCTCCTCTTGTTTTAGTTTGGTATTTATTACTATTGATTATAGAAACATGAAGACAAGTAGTCATAGAATAGGTGGAAGTGCAGTTTTGGTGATTCCAGTTGCTTAGTGAAATTGGAGAGAATTAAGTTAGTTTAAGGTTTCGAAGAATATTTCGGTTTTGAGTCCGTTTATTGAATGTTCTATTTCTTGCATTTATTATGATTATCCCTATAATTTGTGGTATGATTTCCATCACACAGAGTACAACTTGCTAGTGTGGCTTTTGATTTTCTCATTTTGTTTAATTCTTATTGTTTTCCCAAGTTTTAGAGTGGTTGTACATTGTACATTAAATAATTTCTGATTTATTTTAATATAGTGGTTCTACATTAATATCACTGCTGTAGAAGAATTGTATTTTCAAGTTTAAAAAAAACTTAAAAAGTAGATGTAGGTTTTTAGTTGTCTTATGTTTATTATGTTTCTTATTTTGCGTCCTGTTGTTTATAGTTCCTTTTTAATATCCTCAGTAGGTAATAAACAATTAATATATCTGAGGACTACTATGTATGGAGATTAATTTTTTGGTTGATATCTTTTAAGTGCCTGATAAGTCGTCGATATATGTGTATTCGCTTTTACTGTACTATTTCTTAATGTTTGGGTGTAACATTGTTTGCTTTTGAGTATTATAATTGTTGTTTGTTTGTATTGGGTTTTAAGCCTTCACCAAAGAGTCATAGAATAGGATCATTTCTATTTTTGTTATTAGAATAAGATTGTTCTGGCATAATACTTTCAGTCGATCTGTTAATTTCTTCTTTTTGACCAATTCTCAGAGGTGAGCATTAGCCAATGTTTTGTCAATTTTATTTTCTCAGTAAGTTTTTAATTGTTTGTTAGCGTAGATAAACAATGGATTATTATATTTCGATAATAACCAGAAAATGGAATGTTGGTGGGATGATTAAGTGGAAGTGAAAGATAAGGTGGAAAGGTTTGCTGACCATCTTGAGGCAATTGATTCTGCTGATATTGTGTTGGGGATTCATTTCCGGGAAGTTAGTTACGTACCCGTAAGTGACATTTAGGTTTCAATAAAGAACATACTGTTACATTAGGTAACTTGGTTTAAATTTTAAATAAACTTTGAATAAACACAAGTACTACTATAGTATACACTTGACTATTGAAGTCCGTACACGTTAAGATATATAAAATTTTGGAACAACAGACTGCCGCACATCATTATATTCTGAAAGTCAAACTAATGATTATAAATAAATGAAATGACTATGCAAAATAAACTAAATTATTTATTTTAATACTGAATAGATTAGATTAAACGAACCAATAATATTTTTCGCAAAGTGTTAAGGTTTTTCTCGTGGAATTCATTTAGAAGTGTGGTAATACTGGCAGTGAGTGGAAGTATATGTTCACGAGCAGATAAATAAATAACAATTTATAGTGGTGATAATAACTATAAAATATTCTATTTATGCCCTCAATTCTCTTTACTTTCAAGGTTGTTCATGAGACGCGAGAACTTTATCTTTCAAAATACTACAAAGTTGATTCAACATCTTCCGTATCACTTAATTCAGCTCCACTTATCCGCTCAATTTTTATCAGAAATGAGTGTACCTTTTATGCTCCACAAAGCCAGCAACGAACGATAAAACTTTATAAACACCAAAATGAACTGTCGTTTGTTTTCTTCCACTTTGGTGGACCTCATGGAGAGTATGCATCGATCACCACTCATAGTATTGCGCAATAATATCCTCAGATGATACAACATTTCTCATATTGTGCAATAAATATCAAACAGTTTTTGATTGATGCAATATATGGCAAAATATTGTAATATTCGCAGCAGTTTTCTGTTGCTTACTATGAAATCAAGTTTGGGAGAAACTTGAAGTATGCTTTCAGTGAAATTCGAATTTTATCATCAAGGGCCATATTTAACGTTTTAGCTAGTAACGTTAACTGGCTTTAATTAGATAATTAATAGAAATTTTACCAAAACATGTTAATCTAAGCTCAAAATGATCGATTGATTATTTTTATCTAATCCTTTATTCGTTTACTATATGATAAATTAATTTAATATTAAAAATGTTGTCAATTTTACAAAAACATGATTATGAAACGAGGAAAGCAGTAAATCGCTTTAGTATATACGACGTTAAATAAAGTTTATTATATTTAAAAATTAAATTTTGAAAAGAAATATACAGAGTGTCCCAAAAATGATTTGCTCTTCTAATAATAATAAATGTATTTTTCATTGACTTAGAAATAGCTGCTGCAAGCTTTAAATTAGCAAATATTAAATAAAATTAAGTGCATATTTTTTCAATAGTTTAAACTGATAAAACCACCATACCAATCGGGCTTACCAGAAGTTACAGTGTGGTATGAAATACCAGTAATAAACATTCTAGAATAATTTTTTTGACTAATCTGTTATTGATTAATTTTAAATATTTATAAACATATATTTATTTTGCTTTAGTAGTCGATGAAAACCACAATCGTTTAGACAATGATTGTATTTTTGGAATACTCTGTATTAATAGATAAAATTTTTTTTCAAATTAATGTTTGATTTTACAGCTATGAACTTTAGTGGAATTTTAGAATTTCATATTAGAAGCGCAAACTAAAGGATAACTCAGAATATTGATTTGTAACTTACACCGCACGGATACCGATGATGCCTTTCGCTCTGAGCTTTGAAGTAATGAGCTTACGTTGCGTTTTGGCCTAAGTTGTTTTGATGGCTGCTCTCAGCAGAGATATTCCTCAAGGCTCTTATTCTTAATGGAAATAAATCGCGAACTGGCTTTAATTTAATTGTTCCACATTTATCGACTACGGAAACACAAATCTTTAATAGGAAATATCAAAATTAACATATCTGACTCTCAGTTGAGAATTCCTTGTTTTGTCCTTGCTTCCGGTAATTTGCCATTGCGCGAACGCAATCGAAAATGATTCGATTTAGTTGGCTTCAAAAGGAAGTAGAACAAACTTAATTATTTCGCCGACATTCTTTAAAACTAATTTCCGAAAGCCTGTTTAATAATTCTGTTAATAACTCCCGGTGACCGCTCAGCTTAGCCACAGCGACTGCTAGAGCTCGTCGAGTTACCAGATATAAAAAAGTCTTTTGCAATCTAAAACTTATAATTAAAAATGTAAATTGTCTTATTATTGCATCCACTTATTACGCATTTAATTAAAACTTGAAAATCCTCTAACTATACCATCCCGACTTTGTCGTGTCATAATTCAATTTAGAAATTTTAATAATATTACATGAATTGCCGCTTTAAAACGAAAAACGATAAACGACACAAATTTTATGAACTTTTGGTTTAAGCTAGTAATCTAAATATTAGAAATTGTTGTAAATATCGAATTTGTATAAAAACTATCCATGTAATTATTAAAATTTGTTTTGTTTTTTCTGCAATTTTTGCCTTTATTGTATCACGCAAAATAGTTTTTTATTACCATGGTTAAACTTTTCAGTCAATTTTATGTTTGACGTTAATTATAGCTAGGCCAATGTTTAAAGTTTAGTTTATATTTTGGATCAACACTAAATATGGCGTCAGCTAAGACCAGCTATACAAATGAGGAAACGGTCTTCATTGTGATCGCCTTGTATGAGAGGAGCCGGAGTGCTAAACTTCAAGGCCAAGTTTAATAATTATACTACCTTGTCCATCTTTACAATAGCAAGGTAAAAAATACCATGATAAAATTTTACCATGTTATAATAGGCTGACTGGAAGTGTACTAGATGACAATTTGTCACAACAGGCAGTCATTGCGACCACTCCCGAGACCGTAGAACAAGCTTGGGAGCTTTACAAACAAAAGCCCACAACTTCAGTCTCCAAAGGAGCAGCTTAACTCGTTAGTGTGAGCTTTATGTACACTATCTTCGCCAAGGAACTGAATTTATTTACATATAAGATTAATTTGTAAATGACTCTGACCAAGGTCAATATTAGCAAAAGTTTCACTTTTGCAAAAATAATTAAGGAAATGGTTTGGACCAAGTTGTCAACTAAACATGTCAACAAACAAAATTATCGATATTAGGGTACCTAAAACCCACATTTGACCAAATTTTATCGATTGCACCCAGAAAAAGTCAATGTATGGTGTGCAATTTTCCACTATGCAATTATGGGCCCACTGTTTTTCACAAAATATGTGAATAAAGAAGTTTATCGCGCAAAAGTTCTTGAGATATTCATTCTAATTGTGAGAGACAAAGGACAAGTCAACCAATCCTGGTTTCCGTTAGATGAAGCTACCACCCATCGGACTCAGGGAATCTTTGACATCTTTACAGAAGTCTTTAGAAAGAGGGTCGTAAGTCTGGACGTCCTCCGTAAGATAGAAGGTGGCATCGAGTGACCATCCAAATTTCCCCGATTTAAACCTCTGATTTCTTCTCATGGGATTATTTTGAGGATAGGGTATATCAAAATAAACGCCAGTCTATCGACGAACTCAAGCATTGCACCAAAGATGAGGTTCTCGCCATTTCTGCGGACATCAGAACAGCCACAATTGAGTGTTTTGGAAAAAGGGTTGAAATGACCATATCTAGTGAACGCAGTCATTTTGAATACAACGCACTAAACTCCATTTATTAATCATTATAATAAAAAAAGAATTGGAATTTTATCTTGCATAGTTTTTTAAATTTCTTATTGTTTGCGTCACATAATAAATGCCTTGTATCTTTCAAGTCTTTTAACATTTTGTCTTTCTACTAAAGTTTTTTAAAATCTACGACGAATTAGTTAACTTAAATGATTCAGATAGAAAATTTTATTTTTTTTCTTCAGACTTTTGAAGTACAATTATAGAAATGCAAAGCAATTTAAATTTGACATCCGTTTGCAACAACTTGCTACATGATAAGAAAATTTTCTAAGACTCTTGATAAGGGACTAACTCCATTTCTGTCTAAACAATTTTATCACTATACAAAACTCTAGCATCTGTAGTACGCAAAATTTAAGATTCATTCATCAGTATTAACTTCACCCTTGTGTGGGGTAACAACATATAATTTCTAGTCCATATTTATTTCAAAACGATGATGGAAATGCAGCAACTGCTACTAAAGAGCGATAACAAAGAAATGACTGACAGATGTGGTTCTCTAGCAAGACGAAGCCACGGCTCACACAGTAGGATTAAGAATGGAACTGTTGAGACAAATTTTTGGAGCGCAAATAATAACGAAGCGGGCAAAAATTAAATACCCAGACATTTTTGTGACATTACTTTCCATATGCAATGCAAAAAATTCCATTCGGTTGAGCTAAATTTCAGTAAAAGGCAAATTAAAAAACGCTAATAATTAAAGCAACAAATTGCTGTAATTTTAAATTACCTAGAAACTATTGGACCATCCTATACTTTACACTATAGGCCACTATTTCTTCTTTTATATGTAGCAAAGTAATGTTCTTTCGTATAACCCAATTGGGCAGGTATTTAGGTAAGACAATATGTTCCTCACTATTTTGTTTTAGAATCTCTACAGGATTTATAAATTTGAGTTTCTACTTGACCCTCGTAAATAAACCTCATACGCTTAATTTGGTTTGATAACACTTTTGCAGAGTAATAGCTTATTTTTGTTTAAGGGTTTAGAAGTTTTGTCTATATATAGTCAATACGTTTGTCTATATGTCAGTTGAGTCCTTTTTTCCAGATTCAGTCTTCTAAGTGCATGCCTAAATATTTAGCACTGTCTTTTTGGGAAAGTTGAGTATTTAGTGTAACTACGTACAGACTTGACTTCATTGTCCTTAATTCGCCGAGTTTTTAAATTTTTTCGATATGCCGTTTGAAAGTCGTTATGGGAGACAAGCGCGTTATCCAAAAATGCAACTGTCATTATTTGTTTAATAGTTGGAATACCTAACTGTACAAGTTAGTGCTATGTGCTCTCCTTGAAGTAAGACTCTAGTATACTGTAATAACTAAGACTAAATTTCTCCTTGTGTAGCAAGCTAGTGACCCAGACTTTATCAATAGGAAGTTTAAACCATAGTTTATTCTAGTGATTACTCTGTGCATTTGTTTTACATTACCATGACTTTTAAAGCCAAATTGAGTTTTGGTTAAATTTTCGTTATAAGAAGAATGATAAGCTGTAACCTCTTTTAGCTCCTTGCCTGGTTTTAAGATTATTGTTATTTAGACGACTAAATACCAAAACTTTTAAATTCACTTTCTAGTGATCGCTTGAGTATCGTAGCTGTTATTAAGTAGCGGGTTTCTAAAATTATTAATTGTTGTTTTTAGTTCCTTGGTGGCCTTTTGGTGGTGATAGCTTTGCTGGGTAATACGGAATTCTGGTTGTTGCATTAATTGTCTTGTGTGTTGTTAAATTCTCTTTAGTTTACTATTCTCTACTGTCCCCTGCTTCGCAGTTGTAGGAATAGTTCTAAATCTCCAATTCTTAAGGGTCAGAAGTGAAGTCGCGTCCTATGCTGACTATTGTAGTATTAGATTAAGGTGCTCTACAGCTTATACAACTTTATCTATCTCTAGTGGTATTAAATTTATTTGTTGTTTGCTAGTTTTATAAAGAGTGAGAATCCTAACACTTGAGTGTTGCATAGGATAGGAACTGGAACAAATCCAAGCATAATTCTATCTACGTAGTTTATTTGTATTCCGTTAATGACACAGCCAGTAGAGGGTTTTTGTGAATGTGAAGACTAATATGTTGACTTGCCAGTTAACAGTACTGTAAGTTAATACTGAGACTTCTTTACAGGTCTGCATAGGGCGCTGTATTTTAAGAAAGCCTGTCATGAACGTTTTGAGATAACGCCCTCGTTGTGTCTATCCTTTCTATAAGTTTTACAATCTTCGCTTCAATATTGCTATTTTTCTAATTCATGTTGGCGTTTTGGTTTAGTTGATAACTGTTGATTCGTTGTTGCCGCTGACTTTTTTCTGCAATCATATGGATGTATGGTACGTTAGGTCTGACCATCTGGCTCTTTCTTAAAAGCAACAATTCTAATTTTTTTAGCTTTTTTTTAAATCGTTTGTCAGGTTTACCCAGGTGTATTTGATAAATGTCGGTGTTTTGTAATAAAAATGTCTATTTCTGACACTTCACTTACCAAAGCACTTTACGTTCGAAATTTATAAGGAAATTTGTTACAAATTTTTGTCATGATTTTTGTGTTGTAGCTGGATCTTATACATATTCTTCTTTATGATTATTACATAGTTATTTAATTCTCTGTATTTAATAATAGAACATTAATGTTATTAAGTTAAAAAAGTAAAGTTTTTAAAGTGTTGAAAATATGGAAATACTTTTTTGTTAATATCTTTTTGATACAAAAGCATGTTATAGGTTGTGTATCCGAAACAGAAGATACAAAAAAAGTCTTTGTTGGCTTTCAAAATAATCGCTATCCTTCACAATACACTGTTAGCATACTGGAAATTATTAGCAAAGATTTCTTTAGAAATTCATCACAAGTTCGCAAAATGTATGTCTTCATGGCACTTCTTAGTCAGGGGAACAGAAAGATTATTGTAGGCTGCAGATTAGGGGAGAAAAGATGGATCCTGGTCTTATATGATAATGGAGGTTTTAACGGTTTTCACTCGTTTAGCTTTCTATTTGTTAACTTGTGGACGACGTATGCTTGCTAACTTCTAATTTCGCCGTTATCAATCGTAGAATCAATCCCCGATCTCGTCGACGGAAAATTTTTCATCACTAGTTTCTTGTCGTTAAAACTTGTCACCAATACATTTTTTTGGTTATCAAAACTTTGCACTATCTATGTTCGACTGCCGCAGACGGTTTACCATTAGGACCACCTGTACTTTACGCTAGGTGGCGCTTCTAGAAATATCTTTAAATTGTTCACGTTACTATTGACACATTGGATCATTCACCACGCACTGCAGACTCGTAGCAGTAAAATAAAATTCTGATCGTTTTACTTACTTTACTCCAATAAAATAATGTTGTGATAGACATGCATAAGTTTAGTGACTGGTTAGTAATTCTCTTTAGATATAATCATCTGTATATTTTGACCACCATGATGCTGGACTTCAACGTCAACCAGTCCACAATTGACCACCGCTGAACAAGCTCTGCCTAGCAAATGGACAGCCGTAATTGAAGATGATCGAAATTACGCTCCATTATGATCATGGCAACACGTTTTATTATTTTTTTAATCTAAAATAAATGTTGAACAATTATGCATTACCATAACACTATAACCAAAACAAAATTAAAAGAAATTCAACAAACAAAATCGAAAACTATTTTCTCTGCTAAAATTACCCTTCAGTAATTGCGTGAAAGGCCTTGCAAATTCCTTTCAAATCTTTCCTGCTGTCTTTACGCATTCTTTGATGGTGTTAGTTGTTTTAGTAGACGCCACCGCTGACAATGAAGGCACGTGCATTGAATCGTCCAATTTTTGTTTTCGCAACTCGCAAAGGAGCACCAGTTTCAGAAAAGCAATTTAAAAATAGACAGCATGAGCACTGTGTTTATTTTTATTGTATTATATTTTATAGTTTATAAATAATTTTTATAAAGTTTACTTTAAGTGTATGCCATGTAATTGAATAATCGATAAATCGGTAGCAACTTGTTAGCGTATGTTTCACATCGCTACATAGAGGCATTAAAGGAACGGAACGGCGCTAAATTTCGTGCTCAGCTTCCGCTCCAATTAACCATAAAGCTCGCCCATAAAAAGAAACATCCCAAGCAAGCACATTCGCCGCGGAAAGGTCAGGCCGGCCGAAATAAAGGAATGGTCATAGACTTCAGTTATCATAAGAGATATACAGACATTAAAGAAGTCGGAAGATGTTGATAGGGGCCCGGCAGATGTCGAAGCGAAAGGGAAGCTAAACAAAGGCCGCCACAGTAAAAAATAGTGGCAATTTCGCCCCGAACAAACTTAATACTGCACGGCCGTAAACAAGATATGGGAGTGTGTAAAAAGCGCCTGAAATAGTGTATGTGATGAGAATGTGTACGAATGTAAAAGAGATGAGATCGCTGCAGTCGGTGGTCGAAATGATGTAGCCACGGAGAGATTAAGGGAAGTTGGTGCAATATGAAAAATTTCGTTTCGCATTCCATCTACTTGTGTCTCTAAATCCGGAATGAACAGATAAATACGTTAACAATTTTCTTGCAAACAAGAGGATATTTAAGGTGAAACAAATGAATAGTCATATAGAGTTTATGAAAAATAATCACAAAGACACCAAACTTCTATAAAATAATATTTTGTTATAAAATTACTTTTCGTTTGTTAATTATTATCACGATGTAAACGTTAAAAACGGACGCAACTTTGAAGCGTTGCAGGTAGAGATGCCTAAAGGAATTTTCCAAGTAAAAGTACTTCGCATTATCGCTTCTTTAGTAAGTATCGCAATGTCAAAGCAAGATGTACCCTCGTCTGTTGCGCAACGGATTATTATCAAGTTTCTCACAACAAAGGGCGTAAGCCCCGTCCGAAATTTGGAGAGGACTTAAGTGTACGCGTATATAAGCAATTTTTAGGATGACAAAAGCAGTTAAAAAAAAGAATATTCGCACTGTTCTCCGCCTTTTCTAAAATAACAGCCAGTTAGCGATTACTAATTTTTTTTACTGTTCTAATAATTTGCAATAGTATTCGAGCAATTTTATTATAAGACCAAGCCCTGTACAGCCACCCAAACTTGACAAAAAAAATAAAGGATTTGTTCTGGTCTACAGTCTGAACTTATTTGCTACTACTGTAAGCCTACTAAAAGAAACACTTAAAAGATAGATTTGGTGACGATTTTGCTACGGTGCATAATCGGCTTATAAAATTTGAACTTCTCTACTGAAAAGAGCTGCTCTTTTTGAAAATTCATGTCTTGCACCGTTTGAAAAGGTTTTTTATGTGGATATTCAAATTCATACTGGGCGCAAATTTTCGAAAATTGCTGAAATAATAAAAAATGTGTAAATTAAAAAGATTTTTTTTGACTGAATCAAAGGTGGAAGTTTTTCGAGAAATGTTTAAAATACGCTTTAACTCATCACACAATATTTCAGTCTTATCCATATCCCTGAGGTCTTTTTTTCTTTTCATCTCTCTCTTCTTTTTCTTTTTCTGTATGTTTTTCCCCTTTTCAACCAACCTTTCTTAAACTCAGTACTTTGTAGAAGTGCATGTTTTCATATTTTTCTGTCAGGTCCAACCCATATATTTAATATCATCACACTATCTCTTTGATGATCCTTTTCTGTTTTCTCAGAAATATTGAATTCTGCAAATGCCCCCAGATCTAAAAATCACAAAGCTTTAGGTCAGTCGAGTAAGATAGTTATTCTGTTCTGCACTATGAAGCTAACTTAATCTTATTCTAACCAACTGTTTTTGGATTTTTCTGCTACTAGATTTTAGCTCTTTCCCACTCTTATAGCCGTTTTCTTGCAAAAGTCCGATTAGAACTGTAAAATATATGAACCAAAGCTTTTAGATGTAGCTAAAATTATGATTTAGTTATTTTGTTTTTTTAGGCACAGGGCCAGGTGTTGTTGTAGAAAAAGATCACATTCTTAAACAATAAATAATTCTGAATAATTTGTCGTAATTTCTTTAATATTGCGTAATAAGGGAGGTTTAACAGAAAAATAATGTTGATTTTATTTAACCGTGACTTTTATTTTTGTTAGAAATTGAGGTTATTCTTTTCAAAGTAATTTTTTTGGGGAGCTATACACCCAGAGAGGCGCTTTTCCACTGTTTGTAGCAATCTTGGAAGGCTTCTTTTGGATATACAAAGTACTAGAATGGCGCCCTCCCAAATAGCTTTTTTTTGTTGATTGAGAAACTAAAAAGAAGTCTTAGAAATAGAGGCATGGCAAACAGGAAGGGTGAGAAATCAGAGTAATGCTTTATTTTACAAAAAAATCGTTGGCGCAAATCTGATATTAAAATCTGATTTAGAGGAAATTGGTTTAAATGTGACTCACAACTAATTATTTTCAACACCATTTAACTGTCTGATATTACTAAAATCCTCACCTTTTTCATATTCTCGTCCATTTTTGAGGTTGACAGTTTTCCTGGGCCAAGTTTACTTTCTATTTTTCGGTTTTTTAAAAAGTCTTGTACTGTTTAAATACTTGTATCCTGAATATAAAATGTTCTTCATAAGCTATTTGTAATTTTTGTTAAGTCACACCGAAAAATTCGTAAAACTGTTTAAAAAATTTGGTAAAACAACGTTGATCAAACGTTGGCTCGTTAATACCAATACATTTTTGCATAACATCAAATAAATGCGAAGGCTTTTACTGTCGGTGTTATGGTAGATGGTGTGGTTGGTTCGCGAGTTGCTAGACCGTAGTCCAAGTTTGGAAACCCTTGACGTTTCGTCCACAACTGCGGCGCACATCTTCAGAAGAAAATCTTCTAAAAACTTAATCTTCTGAAGATGTCCGCCGTAGTTGTGGACGAAACGTCAAGAATTTCCAAACTTCGACCACGACCTAGCAACCCGAGAACCAACCACACGTTGCATATTATCAATTAACTTAACAAAATAGAAGTGTTTGTCGATAATCTTATAAAAAAATTTAACAATTCTATGGATCTGTTCGATTGTGACATGGCTTTTCCGAAAAACAAACTGGTGGTGAGATATGAGGTTATTATTTAAGGTTGCAGGTGTTAATTTCCTTAAGAACAATTTTTCGAATATTTTGGTCAAGAAAGTAGCAGATTAATTGAACTATACGAAGTTAAGTTAGTAGGTATTTCGCAAAGTTTGGGTATTAGTATGATTTTTTATTATTTTTAAAAATGCATTGAACTGAAAGCTGCGTTTAGTGGTTTTTATGGAATTTTGCACCGATCTATTTCTAATATTCTTAAGAAGTTGTTTGAGTTTCAATATTATACGATTGTGTCTTTATCATCAGGATGTCTGGATAGCCTGCTTTTTTTTCGAAGATCTTCTTCACTATGATGGAGCAATTTATTTTAGAGATGTTTTGATTGCTTGGTAGTGTCACCGTCCAAGCAGCGATGATTGTTTGATTAAATAAATCTACTGCAGCACGTGAAAGGGTTTCGACGATTCTCTTCAGTTTGAGCGTTTGTTGGAGAGACTAGACTGTTTTGACTTGAGTGGTACTCACATTTTTATGATCAAGTGAAGGCAAGATGCACGTTGGAAATAATTTAAACTGACGCTTTATTATGACACTAGTTTATTATTGTGCCGTGTGGAGCAGTACAGAGTTGAGATTACTAGCAGTCTATTCCAAACCTTTATTGTCACTTTCATAGCCTAAAGATTCCTGAATTGTATTTATGAAGTTCGTAGTGCTTGACTGTATTTGTAATAAGAATGGGCCGCGTTATCTAGATGATACAAGTTTTGTCTTTGTAATGCGCTGATCCATTAACGTTGCAGACAGTTATTTTAAAGTGTAGGTCTATTACATATTTAGCGACTATTCTCAGTAAGTTCATGTAACTTGCTTATTACGATTGTAGTTGTAAGGAGCTGTTCTTGTTCTGTTTGCTGTCGTTCAATAAGTAAATATAGTTAAAATGTGGTTGGATCAATTGTGACGAATTGGTGCAAGTTGTTTGCCTGAGGTGTAGGAATATCTTAAAAAGGTGGTACCTTTTAATTACAGGGGGTCGCACCTAATATCATAGATAGAAGAGGGCTTGTATAATTGGACCTCACAAGATGCTCAACTTTTAGCTTTTAGCTTCAAGTACCACACTCTGGTAAACTTCATTGACATACAGGCTAAACTAAGCTAAGGGTAACCAGATATTGATAACCGATTGACTGTCGGAATAAGCGGTCCCTCTCTTGTAAGGTAAACATCTTCGGCTGTAGAAACCAGCAGAGATAGGCTACTTTTTGTGCTGAAAGCCAGATATAATGGTCAACGATGTAAGATTGTAGAAGGAAAATAAAAACCACTGCATTGAGGATCTGTATGAATATCCTTAGTAATACAAACATTATAGTTACTTTATAATAAGGTTCAGATCTATATTTTCTAGAGTTTTGTTTTCCAATTAGATCTCTGAAGGGAACATTTGTGAGCAGAGTTATGAAACTATCAACAGTAGTAAAATTGGAACATGGAACATAGACAGTTTATTTGCACTAGGTAAACTGCGCAACACTGCATTGGAAATTGGAAGATTAAACGTAGATGTCTCTGGACTAAGTGGTACCAGATGGACAGGAAACGGTAACTGTATTACAAGCAATGGTATAATGTATTCGGGCAATAACAATCTTGAGCGCAATATGGAGTAAGAGTGATCCTGAACAAGAAAACAGTGGTAGTTACAAGCTTCACATCGTTCTCAAACAGAGTCATGGTGATACAGTTGGAAACAAACAACGGCAAAATGAATTTCATACAAATCTACGCGGCAACTTCAGATAAAGCAAATGAAGAAAGTGAAGAATTTTATGCACAGATGGAATCATTAAACAAAAATATATTTCAATTGTGATGAGAGATTTTATACAGAAATTTAAAATCTTAGATTTGAAAATGTGCTGTGGGATTTGGTTTAGGAAATCGCAATGATACAAGAGATCGTTTGATACAGTTCCGTGAAGACCTTGTGACTGGAAATATGCTCTTTAAATTACCGGTTGGTAGACACTATACATTGAAGCCTCCAGGTAACAAACCAGGAAAGATAGTTAGAAATAAAGTAGATTATACACTACAGAAGTACTATTAAATCTATGAAAATATATTCTGGTACAGATATACGTAGTGATCATAATCAGTAATGATGAAGTTGGTAAGACGCCAAAACAACTATATAGATACCAGACATTTGAAAGAACCGAGAATACAAGACATACTTCAACAAACAATAACAAAAGTAATAAAAGACATTAAGTTACAAACAGATGAAGTCAATATCAACGGAAAATAGAAGAAGATACAAGAAATTTTGTTGACTGTAATTAAAGAAGAATAAGTAAGAGAACGAAGAAAAATCTTGGATGACTCTTTAGACTCTAAAGTGTCTGGGACAAAAGAATAAGAATAATGCAGAAAAATACAATAAAATACATAAATTAATAAAGAGCAAAATCAATGTAGTGAAAACATTTTTCTGAACAACGTAAAGAAATAAAACTATTAGAAAGTAAATATGACAACTATCACATAAATAAAAAGAGTAAAGAAGTGACAGGCCAGCAATACCATCAAAGATACTGATGGCACATACTAACTAATATAAAAGACCAATTAGAGAGATAGAATACTTACACCCAAGAACTTTTTAATGACGAAAATCTACAAAACATTGGTCTAGACCTGAAGATTAAACATTTAAAAATTTATAACCAGAACTAATTTATGCTTTGAAAAACATTAAAAGGGGGACTAAAGTTGTAGGCCCTGATGTGATACCTATAGAAATTATCAAACTTTTTGACCGTGAAGTATTAGATGATCTTTTAGACCTCTTTAACACCATTTATAAAACTTAATTGTTGCCTACCTTTTTTGATCCCTAAGACAGTTAGCGTAAGAGAATGCTCAGACTACCGTACCGTTGCTCTTATATATATATATATATATATATATATATATATATATATATATATATATATATATATATATATATATAATAACTGGAAGAAAATGTAAGTAATATCCAGTTTGGTTTTCGAGCAGGCCTTAGAACGCAGGAAGTTCTCTTTAAAGTTATTATTCTTTCACAACGTTGTTTGGATATTGATCAAGGTGAAAGATGGTAAACTGCAACTTCTCCTTATGAAGGATATAGACTGGAGAGATGTGAGAATAATTAGTAACTTATATTGGGAACAAAGTACCAGTGTAAAAGTAGGCACCGAAGAAATCGATGAAATTAAGATATGTCGTGAGGGAAGTTTGTATCTTATCTCCGCTTCTGTTTAACATCTATAGCAAAGCCATCTTCAAAGAAGCCTTGGGTGAAGAAACTACGGGAATTATTATAAATAGTGAAAAAGTCAATAATGTAAGACACGCAGATGATGCAATCCTGTTAGCAAGTAACTTTAATGATTTCTAATTGCTTAAAGAAGTAAATAATCATTGTAGCGATTGCAGATTTAAAATAAACTTTAATAAGACCAAATGGTTAGTAATTAGAAAGTCTCTTAAAGTCAAAGATATTTAAGAGTTGCAAATATATTACTAGAACGGACACAGACATACAAACGCATTGGGACTTGGCTGGAACAAACAGTTGATCAAACAACGAAGAAAAGAACTCGAATAGCCAAAATTTGTTTTGCAAAATTAAAAAAATTGATCTGTAATCGAAACATCAACATTAGATTGCGGATGCAGATGCGAATGCTTCGCTGTTTTGTGTTTACCATCTTTCTTCAGGGGGTAGAGTCTTGGACGCTTTGGACAAGTTATAAGCATTTCAAATGCGGTGTTATCGCAGAATCTAATGTTAGACCGAAAAAATAACTAATAGAGGAGTTCTGATAGAGGATGAATAAAGAATGTGGAATCACATATACAATAAAAAAGAGAAAGCTTGCCTTCTAATGAGAAGCTCCAAATATGCACTGTTCCAACTTAAAATACAAGGGTAGATAAAGAGAAAAAGGAATATTGGCAGACGTAAAACATATTGACTGAAAAACTTTGGAGACTGGTTTAATTGCAGCAGCGTTGAATAATTTTAATTGGCTGTCAATAAAACACGCCTCCAATGATGATAGTCAACAAAATGGACCATAAAAAGAAGGGGGATGCATTTTTTGTTGAAGTTTGATTTCAACTATAGTTCATACATTTAACGTTACAATTTTTTGCGCTTCCATTGGAAAATTGAGTGATTTCTAGTAGTACACTTAAGGCACATTTCGTTCAAATTTTTGACATCTAGTACGTTAGGGATTTTGCGCTTTACAATAGGTGGTTTGAATTTCGCTATCAATGGTACAGTTATATTGTACACGTTTTTGTTACCAATTGATTTTAGTTTTACAAAGAAGCGTGGGAGTGTATTTTTGGGCATTTTTGCCTTATATTGACTATATTGGTGACTACATACTTAAAGATTTTAAACTCTTCTCTTAGTTTCTCAGTAGTAAATGAATATTCCTAAGGATTGTCCGAAAACGTAGTTTCTGTTTGCGTTAAGTGTGAAATTCAATATTTTTCAGCTAAAGACTTAGCTATGGTAGTGTACTTTCAGAAGTTTTTGGTAAAATCTTATTGTTGATTAATATATCATAAGCGGCTCAATGGCTTTAATATCTGATAGGAACATTGGAGGAGCTTTAGGGTTCTTAGATTATAGACTTACATCCTGGTCTGAATTTCATTTTGGTTGATTATTATTAAAGGACTGAAATCGGTTTTTCATAGTCAGTCAGTGTTTTCGCCATTTTACTCTGCAATTTATCACTATTATGTTTCTCGTTTTCTGTTTTCAATTCTTTTGGCTTGCTGACGATTGATAAATAAATGTATTGTTATGGAGGTCATTTATGTTAAAGGTAGCAAAGTTCAAAATGTATTAGTGATGTGTTTTCGATAATTTACTTACAGTCCTTGATTAGTACATGCAATTTACATTTGATCCATTAATGGTAGTCATTCTGAATAAGAGCTCGTTGCACATGATTTCGCATCATTCATATTTTAGTAAGGCCGAATTTATAAATGACTATATGCATTACGCTTCCTAAATTTTTGAACAAACGACCCACATTCAACAAATACGGCGCAACAATCATAAAATAAGACAGAATTCGGCAGAGGCGTAGCGGTGCCTTGCCGAGGAACGTTTTATGGCTTCTTTTTATATTAAAATTCTCTATTTTAAAATACAGTCGCGAGGGTGCTTTTGACAGGGAACAATAAATAAAAATTTCCCTCGACCTCAATTTAAGTGTTTCTGAAGTCCTCCGATGTGGCGGGCTGCAGAAAAACTCCTCGCTATTCAAATATTAGGATCCTTGACAGCGCCCGCTAAAATGTGCCTACCGTATTGAACCGTGCATCGGAAATGGAATTGTCAATCATGCATTCGATGGCGGAAGCACGGTTTGTTTTTGAAGTAAATATCTAACATCTCTATTCCGTTGGTTCGTAAACATTCCGTTCGAATATACGGCAATGGTAATTTTAATTTGCTCCATAAATAATAACTGACGTTATTATTTATTTATAAGATATAAATGTTATAGTATTCTTTGTTTTAAAAGTTAGGCAAAATTTATCGTCAGTTATAAACTTTGCGACTTTTCTTGTTTCTTCGGTCAGCAACTCTGTTATCTTTGACAAATGTCATCTACGACTTTTTCGATTAGTAAATATGGAATGCTGAACGAAAGAACAGTGAGTTATTGTTGTTAAATAATACAGTACACTAAATGATTGAACTATTGGAAAATTTGATGACAAAATTGGATTGGTAATAGATACAAATACTCGTATTAGCGTGGACCAAAATCCCCTGAAAATATTACCATAGTTAGTCAGAACCTTTTTCAGTAAACACCCACTAAGGACCTGCATTCTTAGGCGTGCAAATTTAGTTGACGCAAGAGCTTAATTTAGCTTAAGCTTTCTGACAATTTTTACAGTCAACAATTCGTCAATTGAACTTAAGAACATGATGAGGCAAATGGATTCTCAATTCAGTTGGAAAATTATCTTCAGAGATGAAATACATTGCGGAGATTCGAAAAATCCTCGCGTAAATTATGAAAAGCAATTTCATCCCTAATAAGTCATTAGTTAATGTAGATTTTGAGCAGTGATAGGTCCATACTTCTTCGAAGATGATGAAAACGCTCTGAATGGTGATCATTACCGTTATATGATAACCGAGTTTTTTTGGCACTGACTGGGCAATATGGATCTGGAACAAATGTGTTTCCAGCAAGATGGTGTCACCTGCCATGCAGCTCGAGTAACAGTAAATTTATTATACCAACAATTTTCTTGCCAAATAATTTCACGAAATATGAGGTTACCTGAAATCTAAAATTTATACCAATACAAACAAATGGCGACCTCAAGAACCATGAATCCAACTTGCTAGAGTTCAAATAAAAAAAAAAACGTATGCGAAATTATAATTTAAAAATTGTAAAAAAACAAGATTTGCATCCAAAGCCGAAGTGACCGTTTGTCAGAAAAAATTTTAAACTCTTAACGTTTTGTTTACAACTGCAGTAAGGTCTTTTAAAATTTGAAGGTCAAGAGTTTCAAAATGCTAAGCACTTATCATAACAATATTTCTTATATAAAAGGGGATGATTTATTATAGACATCAATATACCTGAGTACATTGATATTGTGGAATTCTGACCTCTAAAATCTTTCCTTTCTCAGCATGTATGTATAATACGGAACCGTTGTCACATAATACTTGTACCCAGCGTTCTGTTGGGACATTTTAATTTAAAGGATGTCTTAGTCTGTGATATGTCCTCTTCCGTACCCTATTTTACTTGTAACAACTAAACAGTATATTCTGCAGCATTCGCTTTTTCTCAATAAACCCAAGTATTATCCTTTTCTTTCATTATCTCTTTTGGGTATATTTATAAGATCCTTGTCCGTTTAGAGCTTGAGTGAGGTAATATTCTAATCTTCTGTATTTAGACTCCAACCAGGTTTCTATATTGGTAATTAGCCGTTTATCCATTACGCTTTGGTATTATTTTCGTTTCATCAAACTTGCCACCATACCACATTTGTTGTTTTAGATAATATTCTTCTTGCTAATTAATTCCATATTCCTTCGATTATATTTGTACTTCAGTTCTTCTATCAATAGGTTGAACTTTCGCAATTATTTTCGCACCATATAAAGTAATAGTGTCACTTAGTACGGTCCTTCTCTTTTTTGATGTTTGGTATCAGTCTATTCAACATCTGTGTCCCATTTTCTGCTTCACTTACCATGTTCCCTACATGGTAGCCGTAATTTTTCTATTATATAAGATCATTTTAACACCTTACTTAGATGTATCGCTGTTTTTCCCTCCCTTGGGGTATGTCTTCCTTGATGGATCCATGTCTACTGCAGCAGCCTGTGGCTTATTGTGATTACCCTAATACAGTAAACTCACAACCAATCTATAATTGATGTCCCCTGAATCAACAGATACAGAGTGTGTCTGAAATTCTTTCGGTTCCATGATTGGTCTTCCGAATGTATGTGGCCTTTTCTTACACAGAGCATTGCACTTGCATAGGATATGTAAGGCTGTTTCTGGTTCCTTGCTACAGAGTCTGCATGCAAGGTAGCTCTCTTTTGGCAAGGTCCCTTCTTGAAGGTTTTGCTGAAATTATGTCCTTGTCGATTCTTCCAATACGCGTCCTGTCCTTGATAAAGCTTCGAGTAGCACTTGGTGAAATTCCTAAAGCAGGTTTTAGACCGATATAAATCTCACTAAATCCCTGCCTAGCCAACTCATCGGCCTTCTCATTGCTGTAGATACCGTAAAGCCCAGGTGCCCATAGCAGTTTTACTGCGTTATGTTCTACCAGTGCATTGAGTTCATTGATGCATTTCCATACTAGTCTAGATGGTTCTTGATAAAGCTTTTAAAGCTGTATTATGTGTTGTAAATAAAATGCCATTTTTTTTCTTCCTTTAGACTAATGGTTCCTATTTTTTCCGTAATAACATCAATTTATCTTCTCCCACCCACAAACTTATTTTTTTAAAGCAGTTATCTGTATTTGATATCATAGTAGCTACCATCAACGCCAAATTACAAATGCTATTAGCTTGACTTGTTCACATCAACATCCTAATACATCTGTTACTTAATTCTTCCATTATTATACCATGACATGCAGTATTAAATGTGTAAACCAGCACACATTAGATAGTTCTTTGCACTATGGCCAACCTTTCTTAGATCCTGGATTGTGGACTTTTCTTTGCGAATTTTCATGTAGTCCTCTTTATTCTATATTTTTCTTTCAGTTTAATGTTTATTAAGCCTTATTTTTTATAGTTTTCTTCCTTCACGAATGAGAATAAGACTAGCAAGCGTCAATTAGTGAGAAAACTCTTATGGTCGTTATTTTAAAAATCATTGTTTAGCTTTTCGTACAAGTTTCTTTAGTGCTGTCTCTTGAATTCATTCATAATCCCTTGTAGCTCAATGTTACGGACTATAATTGTTAAGTTTCTCAATTATGCTTGTAATGAGACATGTAACGTTTATATAGGCGAACATAAGTTTGTTCATAGTGTTTATTACTGTTATATTTATTTAGTAGCAATAATCAGATCCCAAAATACTTTTTGAAGTCAGTTTTAAGTGATTTTTACTAAGAGAATTTGGAGTTGATATAGCATAACTATCAATTGTTTGAGTTATGTCTTTCTTATACCTTTTGTAGGAGATATTCCTACACCTTGTTCCCAGTACTCCAACTTCTTTATTTGCAAATAACGTGGCAACATGTCTCCTTGGGTCCTCAGTCTATTCATCACATTCTACCATTTTGTTTCAATTCATTGACAATAGCCGTGCTGCATAGCAAAACTATACGCGAGAGCATTGATAATTTTCATGCGCCTTGCATTTTTATAATTTGGAAGTTTACTTTTAGTTAACATTTTCTTGACCTTTTTCTTACTAATTTTGTGTAGGTTAGGCATATGGTTTGATTCTTCCTACATTTTTATATCTTAGTTTTTTAATTTAGTCATGTGCTCATCTTGTCTTTATCAGAGAAATCTGCCATACGATATCTAAATTGCAGAAACCTAAAACAGGAGATAATATTTACTTCATTTCTGACTCTGTAAGACATATCATATTTTAATTCTTATTTTACCGGCAAAGTTAACCTCAGCATCTTTTGTGCCTTGATAACAATTTATGTATGGTGAATACGTTATCCACGCATCTATTATCTATGGTTATCGGAAGCCCGTTTATACTACAGTAATCTTTTGGTTTCTCGTCAGTTCTTTCTTTATTTTTCATTACTTGTAACTTTGGTCTGCAATTTAAGGTGTTTATTGATCCTCTATCAGTCCTTCATCGAAAAACATGGTTACCTTTGGTATCTTGTACTTTAAAATCTTTAATTATTTATTCCCTTTTATATATTAAGATTAAGGAATATCGCAATATCACTCGACTCTACTACGCAGTACATTCACCAAACTGTCAAAATCATCTTTGGTCTTCAAAGTCTTCAACAACATTCTCCATCAGCGTAACTTTTAAGTTATCTTCAATTTTTTTCATATAATTAGAGTATTTTAGCTTCTTTGCCTTTCTTTAATTTATCTTCTCCACCTCCTTAAAAATATTTTTATGTAACTTCCAAGCTCTTCTGCCTTTGGCTTAGCCCATAGCGTTGCTTTATTTTATCTATTATTTAAGTCGCAAACAGGTCGTCACTAGCACTACCACACATTTCTAAGAATAGTGGTGTTTCAACAGCTCCTATATTTTAATCTCCTCTTTTTTACCCTATTTCTAGAATTTTTATCTATTGTGGAGCTTCTTGTTCTATTCTTCCAGTTGCTTTTACAAAACTTTTATCTTGATTGCCTACTTAGAATTCTGAATGATTTGAGATGATCCTCTTGAACACCAACCCCACTGATCGGTTGATCAAAAGAAACCGTATAGGAAACATTAAAATGGATACCCAAGACAACTTCAAGAAACTAAATTTGCAAATTTTCAAGATTTTTTCTTCAAACCGTAAGTGAAAAGCAAAAATTTATGAGGAGCTTTACTACTGGGGTTTTAGACTTATAATATTTAAAGAAAGATCTTTTTGAAAACTAATGATAGAGGATACTTAAGATTATATACTAATAGTTATCAATTCTAATAGCCAACTGGACCAAATATAATTTCAAACTTTTTTATTTTTGTATAACAATATGTCTAGTGCACACTTGCCACTATAAGCACTACAAAATTAGAAGTAAAAGGTTCTCTCCCTTTATAATCAACATACGGATTGAAGGTTGTGTAGCTCAAAAATGAAAGACTTCTTGTGATCTTGTTTATAAGACTACTTCTACTTGTAATTAGAACATTGTGAATGCTACTACAAACATCCCTGATACAGATTTTTGATGAGTTTTGGGAAAATTGCCATAATGTCTTTGAAACAGTAAGTGTACGTTTTCTATCTGCTACTTGGACTAAATAAACATATTATATTTTTGGAGAGGGGGGGGGGGGTGAAAACGTATAAACGTAACTCCACATAACTGCATGACCTTTTTACGTGACTTCGATTGGAACCCATGCTTCTCTTCAGAGGATGCACTTTTGTCGTTTCAATTAGTTTAAAAATTACGGTTTTCTCTTTTGTATATAAAGATAACGTTGATAATTCCGACATCAACACACCTGTACTATAGCACCAATGGCTATCGATAGCTTTGGAGTTTGCAAGTCTACGGCCTCTCTGTTTGGTCCATAGTGGCGACGACAGGTTTTGTTGAGTTGTAGTATGTTGCTCCCCTTCATCGCTAACAACCATTTGACTGTGCATTGAGTTGATTAGTGTGACACTTTTGTTAACCTTAGTAACATATCTGCCAAAACATGGAGAAACTTTCTGTTTATTTTATCGAATAATACCAACCATCGCAAGGTGTTTCTTTAATTTTCTTATAAATTACAGGTAACCCGACACAATCAAAATTTCCTTTGTATGTTTTCATTTAGTTGTCGCCTACAATGCACCTTTTCATCGATTGTATATGCCAATTTAAAATCATAGTCAAAAAAAATGATGCGCTATATTTTCGTGGGTCGCTTAGTAAGGAGAAGGATACCTATTCCTGAGTGAGAGAAACTGTGCATAAATTGTAACGTTATGGGAATATAATGTGTCGACACATCTTTATAAATACTAATAAATATATAAAAACAATTTGGTCAATCGTCCTGGTTCTTTTGTGATCATAGTGCAGGAATAAACAAATCATTTTAAGTATTTCACAAGACATGTTTTGAGTTTATCTGCCTGAAGATTGTTCCACTCAATTCCTTTTGAACAGTAACACGCTGACTCTTATAATTAGTGCATCTGCAAGTTTGTGTAATCTCCTGATCAAAAAAGAATTATTCCTGTCATTTTTATTTGTTTTAGACATAGTTATTACTTTTATCGGTCTTCGCGGCAGGTAAGCCACCATGAGTACCTTCAATGGACGACTCAAAAACACCTTATCCTCCCATCAGTCGGAATTTGTGACTCCAAGAGTTTTTTAACGTTCTAATAGTGCTCCCCATCCATGACCAAAAAAGTCTATATTGATATGAAAAGATGGAAAGTGTCTATTTACTTCATTCAAAAAAGGAAACTAACAAAATCCATAAAAAAGATAAAGTAAGACAAAACTTGGAATCAGGTTTTTAAGTAACTAAAACATCTAATATTGATAAACTGCGATAAATTGAGGAACTGCGTACTTGGAGGAATAGACAGAGGCCAGCATATTTATGTTACACCATTCTGTTATCTCATTAGATTGGGGAGTTACCACTGATCGACTATTTACAAGATCAACATGTAATTAGATATTTTTAGTAACGTAAGAATAGACGAAAGGGCCAATAAAAAATGCTACAAAAATAAAATACAACAGAAGTCGTATTGTAATACTAATGAATGACATAAATTTTTATTTAGAGTACAATAGCACAAATACTTTACACAATGGTAGGTAAATTTATTTCTGCGTATTTTTTATTATTATTTGCATTTATGGTATAGTAACAATATGTGTATTTTGATTTCAGATACCAACCAATAAAATTAAATTTTGAGCTTTGATCTAATGTTGTTAAAAAATGGAAGAGATACTGTAAAGAAAATTTGCGACGCCGAAGGATTAGAAAGTGTAAACCATGAAATTGTTTCTAAATGGCACAAAGGGTCCGATTCTAGTGACTTTAGCCTTGAAGATCAATGAGGTTTTGGATGAAGGGACTTGCGATTTGCCAGCTGAATTTGACGTCTCGTACATGACTCGATTTTGTACACAAAAAGACAGAAAAGATTCTTATATACTAATTAAAACATATGTTTACAAGTGTGTCGAGATTTATCGCCAATTTCTTAAAAATTCGCTGAATTTAGGTTTTGTTAGCGCATTGTTACTTATAATAAAGAGTTTGTTTTGTTAATCGCTATCGTTCCAAGAACTTGGTTCTTCAAGACCAAATCCCACCAACAGTTGCTTGACAGGATCGTTTTGGCAGGAGAGTCACTATGTAGGTTTGGTGGAATGTTAATGGTTTCGAGTGGAATAGTCTTAAATGTTGAGTGAGCAACGGGACATGTTTACGAAGTTTTAAAGTAAAAGTATCCAACTTTGACCAACTGCAAACGATCTCTTCTTCAACAAGACAGCGTGACTTAATGAGGATATTTTTTCAACCCAGTGCAATTAATTTTCTAGTAAAATAGAGTGCAATTAAAACTACGACATGAATCAAAGAACTTATGCGTTAAAAAGTATTTCTTGGTTTGTAAGTTAAAAAATAAAATCTATGATGTAAAATCTTCAAGTTTTAATTTTACCTAATTTCTATTTGTTTCCATTTTAAAACTAATTATAGGTATTTTTACATTTTTTTGCACACAATTTGCACAAATGCATTGCCTATCCCTAATGATGATGTTTCCAACATAAAACTTGGCACGTTAAATTGCTGCAATAAATCCGTCTTTAAAAGGTAATTACAGAGCAAATATTTCGAACTGCACGAATCTGTCCACATCAAAATATGTCCAATTACAGAGATTTACTGCTGTTTGTTTTCCATTAGCGACAGGCCATTCTAAAATGCAAATTCTTTCATGTAAACGTGTTTGATCGAAAAGCTCCACGCCTAATTTAACTTTCTAAAACGGTTTTGGAAGTAAGTTAGGCAGAACAAATATTAAAGGCTTGAATTTTCTTATATAAATAATTTCCACCTTCGGCGCTCAGTGGCGTCGATAAGCTTTTCAGTAACATTTTTCAGTACTGGCCTGTGAACTTTTGTTGCGGATAAATGCGTGGTAAAATCATTAAAACTTCAAATTGTGTTTTAAGTTTTATTTTATATATAAAAAACTAATCAAAAACATAATTAGATATCTTTTTCTCTTGCTTATTAATGAAATTTTAAGTATTTATTATTTATTTGTGTGAGGTTGTCAGTTATCTCACTTCTGCCGGTGTCGGATAGGAAAATTCGTGAACTATATAGAAATTACTGACGAAAGGAAATACTCAGGGCGGACCCCATGGTAACCAAGGGCTATACCGAATTAATATTCGAATGGGCAGCAAAGTTTCAAGAATGACTGTAGGTATAGGTAATGTACATCAAAACAGTTGCAACCTAAAAACCAAGAGATTATTTTCTTTAAAGCAGTAAATCATATAACAATATTGTTTTTGTCTGATACTAAATTTTTGGGGTAAAATAGTTTCGCAGTTGGACAAAAATGTTACCAAACAATAGGTTACAAATAAGCAACATAACGTAGAAAAAGTCAACAGCAACACAACTTGGAGCGTAATGCTATTAGTAATATGTATATGGCAAACTCGAAAATATAAAAATAGAAATGGTACGAATAGAAAGAGTGAAAACAGCATTGTAGGAGTTGGAATTGTGTTGTTTAAGGACTGGAGCTGTAAAATAACAAAGATCTCCATAGAGATGAAAGTGATTTGATCATTATCCAACCCTATATGCTAACGACTGGATACAAAAATGAAAAAGTGGTCGAAATCGACGAGCAGTTAAAAAAAATGATGAAAAATATTCTAAGTAAGTGCAAACCTAGTAATACTAAGGAACTGGAATGGCATAGTAAGTAAAGATCAAGAATAAGAATCGGTCGGGAAATACAAACTTGTAATTAGAAATCTTCTGTTCAAAGAAGAAACCCGCAATAATAAATATTATCTAAGACAGCGATACGCATGAGTAAATTCAGGAAACAAAAAGATTGATTATATAATAGTTAAAAATAACCCCAAACAGTGACATAACCTACTAAAATAATAATGTATAAAGGAAATGTTATATGGCAATCTAAATGACATGGTGACAGATAAAAGCAGACACAAGTCTGTAAGGAAAAAATTTAAAACAAGCGGAAGATTATTATCATCAGCAGCTCATGTTATCCATCGTCGGATGTAAGCTCCCTCTAATGTTTTCCTTCTATTTTTATTGTTTCTTATAACCAGTCTTAACCAGATTCTATTTTTGTTGTTTCTCCATATTGTCTGCAGTTTGCCTCTATTTCTTTTTTTTGGGGGGGGTTCATTCTATTATTCTATAAGTCTATTTGTCATTTGTCCCTTATTCTTCCGATGTGTCTAGTCCAATTCCATCGTAGAGTGCACATTCGTAACTAAGTTCCCTGTAGGGTATGTGATCTTCATTCTATCGCTTTCTAAGTTGTTTGCAATTTATCTACAATGCTCTTAGGAATACACACGTTTTTGTTCCATATATGAGGGCCAAAAACAGATATTGGCCAATAGTTCTTGTATTTATTTCGCGTAATATAATTTATTAGACTTTAGTATTGTGTGTGGTCTGCCAAATGTTGAGCAGCTAGTGCAATTCCTCTTTCCAAATTTGTCTTTAAGTTGTTCTTGGAGAGCTCAATTTAGTGAATTCTATTTCTTCATTTATTATCTCGAAAATTTCTTCCGACCCTACATTTTCTATCATAATTTTTTGCGTTATTTTTTTATAGTCATCTATTATGTTTACCTTAATCTTTCTTGTGGTATATTTTAAATTCTTTTCTTTCTTTAAAGTTTCATTAACCTTCTAACTTTTGTATTCCTTTAAAATTGCTTACATTTTGTTCTTAATTGAATGGTTTAGTTCTGTTTCTCCTATTTTGTTATTTATACGATCGCCTTATAGTTGTCTCTTTTCTATTGGGTCTTATGTAGTTTTGCTTAGTTCTTCCTTTTGTATTTTTATTTGTAGTTACATTTTTGGGAGTCTTTAATAAGCACTTGGTTATCTTTGTGTTTTATTTATTAATAGAATCTTTTCTTCTGCTGTTATTTGCTAGTATTTACTTCTGTTATCTTAAGTTGTTTAAAATCTATATATTTTTATCGTCTTATAATTTGCAACTAATAATCACTCAGTTCCATAAATGTAATTAAAAAGCCAATACAGCTACAAAAAACACCAAAGAAAATTTAATATTATCGAATTTATTTATCCATTGACGTTCAATATCAGCACAATGTCCGCAGAAAAAAAGCTGATAGAACTAGACGAAGAACTAAAAAAAATTAAATGAGCAGTTATGTGGTAGAAACGTGAAGGGCAGAAGAGAAATGTAAAATTAAAAAAAAATATTAAAAAAATATTTTATAAGGGTAAAGACTAAGAATGGAGGCGTACGGATATTCATCAACAAAAAAAAGTGCAGAATATCACGCAATATGAAACGAGATACTAATCTTGATAAAAGGCTTCAATACAAAATGATACACATACTTAATAATATCTCAACATCTAAACATTCAGTTAAGGACATTGAATGGTTTTATTAAAAAAGTGAGCAAACAGGACACGGTATATCTTACTGGCAGATGATTTTAATATCATAGGTAAAAAGAAAATAAATATGTAAAAAGAAAATGAGATTTAATCTTACGGATTAGGCAAAATTTATTTGAAATATGAAGTTGCAGAAGATTATTAATAAAATTGACAGATGAGGTTATTGAGCGGAAGAACAAAAAAAACTATTAAAGATTATGACAAATTGATAATATATAAGAACAGGACAAACAATTATATAGAAAAAGGCTATAGTAATTATAAACTACAATATTTAAAGCAATACGCAACAACTACGTAGCGACATAAGAATGACCTGCAGTAACGTTAGGTAGAAAACGCCAACTAATTTGCAGATTGAAAAGAAGAAACAAGATAATTTACTAACATTTTAAACGACTAAGAAATACAAAAGCCTTAAGATAAATTAGATCATATTATTGCTTAATTGTCTGTTTCTTTCCCGATTTAATTATTCAAGCACAGCTTTTGATATCTAACATCAGGCGGATGACAGAATGTAACATACTGCCACTGCAATACGCATTTGCGGGACTTTGGAACGCCGTTTCAAATGTCTTTATTTGAAGCAAAGTAAGAGAGTTCGAGCTTACAAAGCATATTTAAAAAATTATTGTTTACGGCACACGTGGTGATATCTAAATGTCTATTTACCGAATGGAGGCAAAGGTATATAATAGAAATATTTGAAAGCTCTTGCCTCTTAACGGATAAGTCTCGTAATATTGCTTTAAGATACATAATATTTCCATTGACTATTACGATACCAACTAGCGATTCCCTGCAATAGCATCCTGTAGTGATCAATATATTAAATGCGGTGAACAAACGGTTGAAGTAACGCGCTTTTATTGAGCTCGTAACAGCTAAAAGCAATAGGTTCAGCGATATTTTTTGAAGAAATGGTACTGTCTATGGCAACGTATGTATGAATGTCAGTACCGTTAAGCAGTCGGCAAGTACTGTGAAAGGAACAAATTCGTCTTGTGAATCTGAAGGATATCCTATAAGGATTCCTTCTCAATGAGCAATTTCACCTCTAGTGAAACAAGAAATATGATACAGCAGGCATATGGTAACGAGAATGGCGCAAAAGATTTCGGAAGGCAGAGATTCTTTGCAAGGCGACCTTAAAGTCGGCCACCCGCCAACATCACATACCGCTACAAATGTGAAACGTGTGAGACAGTTACTAATTGTAAGAGAAAACCGTCATTTTAAATGAAAAGAGTTAAAATTAAATGGAATGTGTGTCACCAAATTTTACGCAACGATTTAAGGAAATACACTAAAGACAATGTTGAACGCATTTTTGATGTTAGATGTTTGAAGAATAAACGATGAACGAAAACTATTAATTGGTAAAGTGAATAAATTATTATTTACGAGTCTAATTCTGGAACTTTTCTAACAACGGATGTATATGGCTTACTTGTATAATTTCTGTAGTAATAAAATCATCACAAAAGAGGCAAGATTTTTTAAAATACTCACATAGTACTTATTTTGTTGAATTAGTACTTTTTAAGAATTTACATTATGTCAATTATCTGGAAAAATTATTTCAACTAATCGTTACGCAATGTAGGTACACATATAATTCATAATTATAATAATATTTCAGTCTTGTTTTGAATTATAGAAGTTGTTACTTTCAGTGATATTAAAAATCTATCATTTATTGAAACCACTAATTTACAGTTACCAAGATGATATCCCATCTCATTTTGAATGGAAAACAAGTAAATTAACATCTAAGAAGAAGCAGAAACATCCTAGTTTACTGCAACCGTATTTAGTCAATTGTATTGCCAAAACACATAGTTTCTAAGATATAAAGTATCGAATCTGTAAACTCTTTTATTACTGAAACTAATTGAAGATTAAAATATGTAAATTTTTTTATAGCCTAATAATTTCTAAAAAGTATTTGATAAACGTTATTATGTACTTTAAGAACTATAATAATAATAAGTGGCGCAAAAGTCATTACCCTATCGGAAGATGCTCTCGTTTTTGCAAATAGCGTCTTATATCATTGCGACTTCGGCATTTGCGAAGTAAACAGAAGAATATACGTAGACAACCCATAAATCACTATACTCCTCAAGAACGCGGAATAATTGTGTCAATGTTTTTGACAAATAATTGGTCGATGGTTTTGGCCTAACGTGAATTTCGTCGTGGATTCCCTGATCGTGTGGCACCAACTGGACAAACACTACTACTTTTAGCCACTCGCCTCAAAGAAAATGGCTGAATACAGACAGTAGCAGACGTGACCGCCCCCAGAGCAGTTGTTTCGTATAGAATATCGCTGCCGTGGCTGCAGATGTCCAAGAGGTCAGCGCTATAGAACCATGATTAACGACTTCTTGTTGCCGCAAATTGACGAATTGGGTTTAGAGAACATGTGGTTCTAGCAGGACGGTGCAACCGCACACACTGCGCGAGTAACAGTGGATATTCTAAAACGAGCGTTTCCCGGCCGCTTAATCTCCCGTTTTGACTATTTGCACTGGCCCCGAAGATCACTCGATTTGACCGTTCCGGACTTCTTTCTTTGAGGTTTTTTGAAGTTCTCTAAACGAACAAGCCACAAAAAGTGAAGAATTTATTACCAGAGGTTTTGAGGAACGTCATGGATACTGCTGTTAAACGAGCCCGAATGTGGATCAACTCTGGCGGCGGGAACTTGACCGATATTATCTTTGCGACTCAATGGGAAAAAATTAAAGGTTTAAATAAATGTAATCAAGAAACAGAACCATTGCTTTTTATTTACAAAGTTACTGCCTTAGGAAATCGAGTGATAACTTTTGCACCATTGTCTAGTAGTCGGTGGCTTTTGGTGCCATATGTAAAGGAATCATCGAAGCTGTGCGGTTTTATTATTTTTTTATAGACACTTAATTATCATTTAATAATTTGTTATTATCTAAGTCAAATATGGTTACTGACAATCGAAAAACTTGTTTTCATAGAGAAGGCTTATTACCAAAATGACGAACCTCCTGTCGTACTGTGACGAAACACAAAGAAAAGTTCAACAGAAACTCGACCGTGAATGAATGGACTGTTAGACAATAAGTGCACTAAACTTAATGAGACCTCAATTTAAAAAACTAAAAAAAAATTTCTCCTTGATTATCATGACTAATAGCAAAATTTGAACTTATGACAATTTTGGCAATGGCAAGAGATAACCGGTCTCAGTGACCACCCCTGAGAATATAAAAGATGTAAAAGAATTTTTCCAAGAACAGTCCACAGCTTTAACAGGAAGAGTCTCAACCTAACTGAATATTTTACAACTGTCACTTCAGATTATTTTCAAGCAAAATCTGCGCATGTTCCCTTACAAGATACAATTGCAATAGGCGTTAACTAAAAGCTATTTTGAGAAAAAGTTTAACTTCGTTAATAAAGTGTTGGAGCGGATCAGAGATGGTTCAATCGATATGAAATGCGTTCAGTTTAGTGATGAATGCTATATTCTACTACATAACTAAGAATAAGTAAACAAGCAGAATTATTGATTCTAATAAAGTCCACATTTGACAGAAATTTGTCGTCTTCTTTAAGGAACACTCAGTATCTGGTGCTCAATTGCCTATAGTAGTATTGTTAGGCTATTATTTCTCACAAAATATGTGGATGAAAAAGTTTACAAGGAAGAAGTTTTGGAGAAATTTTTCCAAAAATTTGAAGAAAAAAATGATTGAAAATTAATGGTTGCAGCAAGATAAAGCTACTACATATTGGACGACAGATAATTTCAAAATATTTTCTCATGTATTTGAAGACAGGCTATTGTCTTTGGATGCCCGCTATAAGGGAAGCATAGAATGCCTAAGCAATTCGACCGATTTCATTCCATGTGATTTCTTTGTATGGGGTTATTTGAAGGATAGAGTGGACAAAACACCTATTTCGGACATCGATGAACTAGAGTCATATCATACACAAAATTAAAGTCATCAGTCAAGACATTTGGCACAAGGCAATTATGGTTTTTGGAGATCGCCTTAAACATGTTTTTTAAATTTCTTAAATGTTACAGTTTTTTATAATTAATCTTTAATTACCGGGGTAGTTTTTGGCCACGCAGTGCTAATCAATCTTGATTGATCAGTAAAGCAGTGAATGTCGCAGTAGTCCGTTTTATATCATCCATAAATTGCCTTCGAGTAGCATTTAAATATTCAAAAAGAATTCATCGTCGGAATAAACAAAAACATAAATCAATCGTAAATATGGCTCGCCCTACTTAATAGCAGTTATAGAATTTTACGATACTTTTATGTTTTTATGTTTATGAAGAGCACTGAAAGGAGAAAGACTGATTTTCAATAAAACCGCTATATAGCCTCGGATGCCTCCCAGGCGAGGCGACGCTCGCCCGCCCAATGCGGCCCGAGTTTCGGAAATCCTCCGAAATAATAAAATTTAAAACTTGAAACGGGGCGCGCCGCGCTCCCGCCGACTTACTAAATTAGTCACGTCGCCGCAAAAAAGCCCTCCGAACTTTCGAAATTACGCAAGATCTGGAGTTTGTAAAATCTCGAGCCAGCTTCGAATTTTACGTGACTGGCAGGACAACCAGGAAGCCCAGCCGGCGAATTCTTGCGCTGCAGCGGCGGAACGCAGAAAGCGCCGAGTAATCTGGGAATTTGCTGCAGTCCGCGGCCGCCGTATTGCGAGCAAATCTGTCCGGTAAACGCTCCTTCTGGAACTTATGTCTTAATATGGCGAGATATACAGCGCCGCGCTTGTGAACACGTATATCGTAATTCTTGGGTTTATTAATAAATAAAGGCCGGAATTGTTCCCAAACACCCTACGAAGTGATTTACAGGACGGACGTGTTTTGCTCAGCGAAAGAAAGATTAAGGGCACATTATCGCGGCGATGGTCTAATGCTTTACTGCAGTGGGTTTGATGTAGCTGCAGGGAAACGCTCATACCCTAATGAAAGAGAAGCTCTTAAAGCATTTGGTTTAGGTTTTTATACCTGCAACATGTATTTTTTGTTTTTATCGATTTAAAACATAATGTAAGTGACTGTAGTTCTGTTGCAAAGTATTAAGTAAATTGACGATTTTGCTTTTGCCAAAGTATTTTTATTATTAATAGGTATAGTGAAATGATAATGAAAACTAAATTTGGAATAGCAAATCTGTCTTACAAAGGAAGGTTCCCAGATGTAAATCCTACATTTTAATAAAAATTTGTTTTTTGTGTAAGGTGTGCTTTTATTGGATATAATAATTCATGCTGGGGAAACTTTTTAGCCGGTCGGTTTTAACCCATACTCTCAACTTATGAATGGGGCCTTTCATTGCACCCGTACTTCAAGCTAGGCAAGGTGGCGCAATGGTAAGTTGCATAGTTTGAATGCTGCAGGTAGCTGGTTCGAACCTCGATCTGACAATTTTGCTTTTATCCTGTTTATGGCATGTGTTGGTGCAGTTAATCATGTTTTGATAGTTGGTGCTTAATTGTAAGCACTTTTTTGGTGAGAATAACTGACTTTTGGTAAGTTTAGTTTTGACAGAACTCTCAAAACGCGACACAGCGCTCATTAAAGGTCCTCACTTTAGCCACTACTGCACCTGCCTATAAGACCAATATGTTAAACCATGCCAGAGATCCCGTATGTTATTGAACTCGGGACACTGGTGAGAGGACACGAGGGTCATAGGACGATAGGGATTGAGAAAGCGGTTGGCATTATTGGGTTACATTGTTTAGTTAGGTTAAGTTGGGTTAGACATTTACTTAATATGCTTAACTCAAAGAACATTTTGCTGAAGATGAAGACTGCGAAGTTTCTTTTGAAAATATTCGACCGTCAGGTCAAGCAAACGAAGAAGAGAGAGAGACTGCAAATACATCGTTTACAATGCTTTAGGAGAATTTAGTCCAGAGAATATGGATTACTGCAAATATTTGTGACGTGAGGATTCGGAAAGCGAGGTATCGCAATCTGACGACGATCCAGACAGTGATGAGGAACTGAAGAACATGGAAACAATTGGGCATAGAGATGACTTTTCCTTCGAGCAAAAACAAAAGAAACTAAAGTTTTGGAAAACACCTAGTAAGAGCCCTAGGAGACCTTTCCGTGCAGTTCAGTCAAAGTTTCCGAAAATTTCTTACGCACACTAGTATCGCTTTGAAATAGCAGTTGAGAGCAGCGAAATTCTAGCTTATTAATGGGGCAGTTGCGAATAAGTTTAAAAGCACTAGGGAACGATGCATGACTGTCGCTTAAGAGCGTGCGCATGCCATAAAGATTAAGAGATGACAATGTTAATTTAAAGCTTTCCGCAAGTGATTGCATCGTTTTAAGAAAGATCAGAGAATAAAGTCGCGCAACGTAACGAAAGCAGTGACAGCATATCATAACATTTACTATGAGAACGTTACGAAATCCCCAGCACTTTGTAATTGCAATTGTAGCCGAGAACAATGTTGGCTATGTAATTAACACAGATCAGTCAGGATTTAATTGTGAGTTTTATTCCAAGCTCACTTTAAAAAGCTGTGGCAAGGAAGAAGTCTTGCTACAAGCTACAAGCTACACAGTGCAGCCATTGTTGACTATGTCTAGAAAACTCGTTTGGAAGCTATTTATTGTAGTTCAAGAAACAGGTAGTCTTCGGAGAAACAGTTATAAAAATTCTGCGGAACAACCCAATCCGTAATCTTATTGTCAAATCCAGCTCTTCTTGTAAGATGTCCCAAGAGCTGATGAAGCAGTCCTACATTGAACGCGCGAAGTCAATAATGGGTAAACAATCTTTCGTGCTTATGCAGAACTCACGGATCGGGTAAAAAGACCAAACCTTGTTGAATCAATGCTTCAGCAGTAGGTGCAAGCAGCTAACAAAGACAACAGGAATGCTGCAACCTATGGACATGTACTTCTTCAGGTAATAGAAGATTATAGTTAAAATAATGTACAATCATATAATATTTAACAATACAACTGATGTAAATCTCCACAGAAGGCTCAACATACTTGCGATTCACTTTTTCGTGTATAACCAGTTGCTAAAGTATCCTTGAGTCAAAATTAGGCATCAAGTCGAAGAAAAATAGAAATTTCAAAACGTGAATGAGGTCTGCTTTCGGGATGTCTATTACTGTATGTTTTTGTGTTTCAATCATGTAATACATGAGAACAAACTGCACCTGAATCTTAAATAAAGCCTTGTTTCGACCGAAAACTGTCTTTTTTCTTTATGAAATTGCTTAAAACATACCCATATGCACATAGATATAATAAAATTTGAAGCGGTTACCACCAACACTGGAATCCTGAACTCTACCACTGTACCACCTTCCTTCGCTTGAAGCAATACTCCACACCATCCCATTCTTACCTTGGGGAGTGTAGGCAAAAGTCCGATTGTCGAAAAAGTGCCCCCAGCGTGAACTATCCGAAAAACAGACCACACACACAAAATAATTATATACCCCAAGCACTAAAAACAGCTTTTTAATAAAATCTAAGATTTATATCTGGGAACCTTCCTTTGTTAGTTAAGAATGTAAAATCTCTTGGAGTTAGTTGTGTTTGTGCATAGGGCTATAAAACTGTTTAATGAGACTGAAAGACTACGTTCAGCTCGGGCTACCTCAGTCACGCTGTAAATTCTAGAATTAAACAAAACTTTATTCATAAGTCAAATACGCTAATTTCAATATCAATATTTTGAATCATACAATGAAAAAGAAATTTTGGAAAAATACTTAGGAAACAATAACATCAAAAAAAAAACAAGAGAACAGCGTGGGAAAATTTTGAAACATAGATGGAAAAAACGCAGAAGAGAACGCAAAACTACTATACCGTATCCTAAGAAACCTAAGAAAAGTTAAAAAAAGAGCAAAGGATAACGAGATAACAGAAATATGGAAGGAGTACTATAAGGAACTGTTAGGAATTGTAAAAGAAAAACAACAAAATTTAATAGAGACTACGCATAGGATGGAAGAAAAAGAAGTAGAAGAAAAAGAAATAGAAATAAAAGAAGTAAAAGATGCAATAGAGAAACTGAAAATCGGGAAAGCTCTATGAATAGACGAGATAAGACCTGAAATGCTAAAATATATGGGAGAGGAAGGCTTACTACTATACACATTAATGAATGAAGTCTGGTTAACAAATAGAACGGAGAAAGGTGATAATCTTCCTAATCCACAAAAAAGGAAACTATGGAACTGCAATAATTACAGAGAACTATCTCTATTATGTACTACTTTTAAAATATACGAAATAATAATTAAACCAAAATTTGGATGAAAAAAAATAGAAAGTACTCTAAGAATAACAACGCAGCACCTAGAATAGAAAAATCAACAAATGTTTGGATATTTGTAATAAGACAAATTACCTAAAAAATAATGGAAACTAAAAGAAATAAATAATAGAATAAATAGAGTAATGACACTATACAAAATATCATATAATCCATTATTTAATAAAAAAAGAATGTATCGAATAAAACAAAAATTTAAATCTATGAGTCGATCTCTCTGACCAATTATCTAAGAAATAAAATTACTGCGTGTGAAATTTAAATCTGACGAAAAAATAGCGGTAGTGGCAAAAATTAATAATACGAAACAATTTAAAAATAAAAAATATAATAGAAACAGTCGGAACGCGACAGCTGGGGTGGTTTGGGCACCTAGTCACATTAGACGATAATAAAATGGTAAAAAACTATATGGGAGACGCATGTCGGGGAAGAAAGAAGAAAACGAATGCCAAGACAAAATCGGAACTTACAAACAGTTGAAGCACTAAAGAAGAAAGTTATAAACTAGACCCAAGCAAAAACGAGCCCAACAACAGGAAAAAATGGAAATGAATTATCACTTCTATACCCAAGATAGAAAAAGTCGTCGATAAGTAAATAAGTCAGTACAATTATTTATAGTTGTTTAATAAACGTCAATAGCAACATGAAAATACCTAGCGCTAGTACAATAATTATTGTAATACTTAGTATATAGCTGAGAATGGCTCAAGTTGCATTTATAATTTATTTCACCGAGTTATGTTATTTTCTTTTTGTAATACCCCTCCTATTAAAGGTTAGTGATCAATATTGCTGTCTGTACTTTGTATGAAAAGAATTACTAGTTTCTTAACTTCTTCAGCCATGATGTCTTTCCTCTTCTCACATTTCTCTTTCCTTTTATTTTGCCTCTTAATTTTTTCATTGTTTATGTCGCACCAAGTGTCCAAAGTTCCTAATTTCCTTCTAATGGTAAATGCCATCTACATATCCTTGTTTAATCTTCGCAGAACTACTTTATTTTGTACTCTGCCCGTCGATGGTATTTTTAGAATTCTACGATAGATCCACATTTCGAAGGTATTTAGTTTTTTCATTTCAACTTTATTAACATATTAATAGAAAATATGTAGAATTCTTAAATTCAGACTTAGGTTTTTGTTGCATAAAACTTTGTTCGTTTTTATGAAAGCCTGTTTTGATTGTTTGATTCTACTTTACACCTCTGTCATGTACGTACCCTGATCTTCTAACATACAACCTAAATATTTAATTGATCTTGTACTTTGTAATACTTTGTTATTTATTGTTACGTGAAGATGATTCACCTATTGTCTTGAAATAACCATATTTTTGTATTTTTTAATGTTTATAATCAAGCCATATTTTTTACTGTTCATGGATATCTCGTGGGTTATTATGAGTTAAAAATTAAATTTTGTGTTGGCAACTTCGGAGAAGTGAAAATCCGCTTGGTCGGTTTCGATACATTTTCAGATGATTTTGCAAATCCCGTTCCCTTACAACCATCTTATATAAAAAAGAAAGTTTTGGTACAAATTTCCCCATATAATATAATATAAGTGAAAAGAAACTGCATGTATGGACGCAGATCACCTCGGAGACTACAAAATGAAACATTCTATTTTCACTCTCTCCAGTATTTTTGAAGTTCCATACCCACAACAAAATCAATTTTGGATTGCCAACGGAAGCCTGAGGTGCAAATTGAAGTATGTTTTATGGCAACATAGTCGATGTTCCAAATGTACGCTTGGACACCAAAGTCTCTCTGTTTGTTTGTCCACGTCTACTTTTCTATCACTGGACTGTCCTTCACTTCATAACTTGTCTTCAAAATTGAGACAGAATTTTTGCTCCACCCTGCACCTTATTCATTTTTTGATTGCGATAGATTTTTATTTTTTGTTGCTGTTGATTGTGCACTTGGTATAAGATCTTAGTACTAAAATTATCTAAGACTATCTAAAGGTAGCTTAACATTAATAGTATCGTTTATATGACCTAGCTTGATTGCCTTTATACTGGATATCAAATCAAAAAGCCTTACAAAAAGAACCACAGCGTTTTCCATCCTGTCCCATATCTCCTCACGGACTACCTCATGAACTACTTGCTGAAAAACTCAAAAATAGGCCATATCTATGATGATTTGTATAAATTGATTATTAATATTAAAACATTCTTCAAGAACTAATGCATTTTTGACCGTGAAATTGACCATATGTTAAGTATACAGACAGCAATAATTGAATGCGCTTTAAAATGTTCATTATAACGCTTTTTACCTTTGATAGTTATGCTTTAACGTAATAATTCAGTAGAAGAATTGGTTCTAACTTTAACATTACGTATCTAATTAACTTTTTTATTGCTTATCTATGAAAAGTATTTTGATTTGGATATGCTTCCAGCACAGACAAAAATAATCGACTAATAAAAACGTTAAAAGAAAAAGGACACATTTTGAAACGTTCCGTCTACTCGAAATTAATCGCATGTTTGCGTATTGGTGCATTAAGCTGTTTGAGGAAACTGGAGACATTAAAGACAGCCAACGGCCTGAGCGTTCAAGCAAGGCGCAGAAGTTCCAAGCAATAAAGGCCGCCCATGTTAGAATTCAGAGAAATGCGCTTTAAAACAGAAGCCCGTGAGATGGATATGATGCAGAAGTTGATAATTTGCATTATTTAAGCTTCAGAGCATTAAACCGACCGCAATGATTAAATAAATAGAACCGGAAAGGCAAAATTGCGGATAATCGGCACAGAAAATTCTGCCCAAGAAAAATTTAACAAGCGAAATTATGGGATTTATATCCGCTGAATTAGTAACATGTCCGAGGCCGTCTCTCAAAAAATGCAACAACCTTACGGTTTAGTGGGGCGTCTCCTATGTTTATTTGCATTTTTGCAAAAAATTACCAAAACTTCATCGAAATTCTATTAGCCGTTCATTTTAATAGCCTTCGTAAACCTACTGGCTATACTTTCTTCCTAATTCAGTCAGTCAACAAGCCCAAAACCAACCAGACCTAACTTCAAAGTCATGTTCCCAATTTCACAAGTTTGACAATCCCCATTTACTCTTAGGGTATAAGTTGCCGTTCGATTTAAATATATAGGTGTGCCACAAAATATACCCTAGCAAAAATCTCTGTCTCAAACTTTAACTAATTTTCCAATCTTTGAAATATGTGCGTAACCAGCACAGCTTAAAATATGTATTAAGGACAGAAGCGACAAAAACTGTCATATATTTTATCGATATAGGCTTTTCCCGTTTTCTTGATGTCAGTTGGGCGTTGCCGTCTTTTTTATATAATCATACCATCTTTGTTGTGGTCGTCCTCTGCTTCTTCTTGTATCCTATGGTCTACTTCAATTTTCTCTGTATCTTGTATTCTATCCAAACTTATTTTAGAGAAAAGATTATTTTTATTACAACCTCTGCTTGTTTTTTCTTCTATCCATTTATTTGATTTAAATATTATTTCTTCTTTTCGTTCTACTGTGTTTTTCTATCTTTTTATGTATTGCGGGGTTTTAAAACATCATATAGATTTAAGTCTAAGTTTTTAAATGAATTTTTATACTGAACACTGATTTTAGTTTATTCAACTCTGCCAAGTTGAGTTTTATTATCCTGTTTACTTCCTCTTGGTGATTTTGTTTTCCCACAGAATTGGACTGTCCCAGATAAACATATGAGTTAATCTTTTCTATATCTTATCGATTTATTTTTATTTGGTTCTTATAATGTTGTCTCAACCCAATTTCTTTGCTTCTACTTGTAATTCTTCAAACGTTTTAATTCTCTCTCCCCATGCAAATATTATAATGTCATAGACAAACATAAAGTTGTTAAGTATTTTACTCATTTCCCTTCCATTATTTTCCATTTTGTTTTTAAACACAAATTATAGTTTTTGTGTATTTTATGAAGTCTTACAGATGCTTGCTACATGTGAATTTTTATAATTAGGTCTATACATTTTTTTACTCTTCTGTGTACCATTTTTGTTGTAATTGTACTTATTTAGACAGTTTTAAACTCTCTTCTAAAGTCTATCAACGCTAACCATAGTGATAAATTGTACTGAGCATTTTTTTTATCACTTTTCTAACTGTGTGAGGTGTTATGTCATACTGTACCCTATCTGTTCTTCCAATTGATATAATTCAAATTGTCTTTCTATCTTATTCGTTGCCATTCTCACGAATAATTTGTATGTTTAAGACGAAAGACTTATTGGTCACTCCTGCGGAACGTTTTTGTTCATTAAGCATGCCGTAAGTTCTGCTTTAGATCTTTGGTACTCTCTTTTAGCATTTTGGGTAATATGTTTTTTATAATTTGAAGGATTTTTTTTCGATAATTATTTATTTTTGTTTCATACAAGTTTTTAGTAACTCTTAACTGATTATTTTTTGCCTCTATAATATTTCCCTTATTTATTTGTTGATTTCTATTCACTAAATAATTTTTCTGAATAACTGTAGTCTTTTATTATTTTGGATGTTTTTATTATTTTATTATGTAAGCTAGCGGTTTCATTCAAATCTCTTTCTCGTTTTAAGAGTGACGTTGTTTTAACTGGAAGTTTTATTCCTATTTTTTGCATTTTATCTTTTTGTTTAGTACTTTAGTAAATACTTAATTTATTCGCCTGTACTATCTTCTACTATTTTAGGACATTTACCAAATTCCCTGTTTAATTGTTTCCTAACTGATCGCCGCCTCTTACTTTTACTTCTTTGATAAATTTCTTTTCTCTCTATTCTTTTGTCTATTACAATTCTACCTTTCATAATTCTATGGTTGCTACCATTTGCAAATTAGTATACGTCTTGAAATTTGTTATTCTTATTAGTTTGCAGGAAGTCGATTTTATCTTACATTGTCTATCGAAACTCATTCATATCTTCTTTCCTTCCGATCTGTTCCTGTAGAACTACACATACATTGGAAAATTTATTTTAGGTACCAAGAATGAAAGAGTCAATATATTACTCACCTTTTTAAAAAATGAAGGGTTTTATATTATATACACAAACAAACAAATGATTGAAACACTATATTTTTACTAGAAATTAAGCCTAGATAATTAAAAGGACTATCAGCCTTTTTTTGTATTACACTATTTGTTGTGCGAACAACTTTATAGTAATTAGTAAATAAACAAGTTTCTGCTGAGTAATCCACAAATAATTTTTAAGAATTTAATGAATTAATTTTATAATTGTTGCACTTTTACATCAGATATCCTGCTATTTTCGTAACTCCGCCTGCAGTAGCTAACAGCTGCTGTTGCCGGTCCCAAGCCCGGATAAAGGAGGAGGGTTTTGTATCTGGTTGGTAACCCAAATGGACGGTTAAAAATAATATGCCTACAATTGTTTATGAAGAATCTTAAGAAGACGGATTTTTTACTTTTATAGAAAAGCACTGAACTCAAGATAGATTTTCTGGATAAACCTTGCCAGATTTTGCAAAAAATAATGATACTGGCAACCCTGCACACGAGCCGACAACGCTGCTACCTCCCTCATCACACCACTGTTAAAGTCCTATCATAAATTTAATAGAAATTTGAACTTGTGCCGGTCTCTACGTTATTGATGGAATGCCTAAAGTGAAGTTGTACTTGTGAGGTGCGTTATGAAAAGTGACCCACAAAAATCCGTGGAAAAACCTTTTAGAAAATGTGGTAGGGTGAGTTATAAAAAGTTACAACGGGCTTATGCAAAAAATTCCTTATCCAGGATACATGTGTTCAGATAACTGAAGGCCGTTTTAGAGGGTCGAGAAGTTAAAGACGAACTTTATGCCGGAAAACTGCCAACCTCCAAAATTGACGACTATGTGGGAAGAGTAGGGATTTTTGTGATACCAGGCTGTACGAACAAATTTGAATTTGCATTCTTGTGGTTTTCCAACCTCCATATGCTTCGCATTTCAGTTCCTGCAATTTTTTTTCTTCAATTGAAAAACTATTTGAAAGCCGCTGTGGTAGTGAAAAAAATCACTTTGAAACCTTATTTCTAAATCGACTAAAACTCATTTTTCTGCGGATCCAACTGATTTAATAATTGCAGAATTACAACTATGTTTTGAAAAAGAAAATTTGTCATAAAATATTGCAGGAACTACTAAAGAAAGTTTTACAAATATTCACTAATGCGATGCATCATTTTTCGAAGGACAAAGAAGTTTAAAACAAATATAACTATTAACAACATTCATAAGTAACAAAACCAACATGCGATGGTGGGGGGTGGCGCCAACATATAGTCACCCAAATGTCAACCTCACCTGCACATGGTGTCTCCTGCTAGATAACTAACAATGCTCTGGCGACCCAGTGTCCGAAGGTACCCCAGTTGTCCCTATGTAACGAGGCCCCCCACGCTAGGCTTCAAAGGATTCCAAAGAATTTTTTATTGCCACGAAAGTGGACGAAAATTAATTTGAGCGGAAAAGAAAATCGAGATCCGGAACATGGGATATTAAAAACGACGAGGAAAGTAAACAGACTGATAGGAAACAGAAACAACTATAGGAGATTGATAGAAGCATCTGACGCTGTTTAAGCAAAGAGGGAAAAGAGAAAGAAGAAGAGAAGTTACCAGCTAGCGATGATCTCCTGATAGTCATTCTGCTACTGATTAACAGTTTAATTTAAAATTTTTGTTTTGCTTAACTATTTTTTGAGAGCGTTAATGTCAAATAGATTAATCATTAACACACCTAGTGATAATTATTCTATCTATCTAACTATTGGCATGCGCTTTGACCACATTCCTAACTACATTTTTGATATATCACTCAGCATTAGCAATTGCATATATTTTGTAGTATTTTAAGAAGATTTTGGACAGCACTCTACAAGCCCAAACGGGAATCAGTATTGTTTTAGATGGTCATACTTTGTTACTTAATAACTGTGATTTTCCTCCTAATGACTAACGAATTTCTTTAACTCTTCTGTAAAGTTCCTTTCTTTAGTTAAGCTTTTTCCAGATCAATTTTTTGTTTTATTACATTTTAAGGTATCCAGTGCCATATTTCTCTGACATGGGGATGCTATTTAAAATCATTAGAGTAGATTTAACTTGTCTGAAAGTAAAGATAGCTGCCGCAGATTAATTTTCATTAACTTTAATACGCTATGTTTGTATTTTAGGGTTGAATAACATTTAGATAGCTTTGTACATTTATTGATGGTTGTAGTGTATCAGAGGAGTACAATACATACAACTGTGTCAACAAAAGAGACTATCGCTGTGTTTTATTGACACTGAAGGTATGATATGTGCAAGGCCTAAAACGTTGCTTTGAGATACTCTAACTTTGGTGCCAGAGATTGTAGAAAGACTATATTTGACTTTAATTTAAAAGTTTTTTTGTTCCAACCAAGATTTGAACAATAGAAAATAGTAGCGCAAAAAATTATTTTTGATTTTATATGAAAGACCAAAATGTCACACTTTGTCAAATGACTCACATCAAATGATAGAAATAAATATTAGTAGGGTAGTAGAATGATCTTCAAGCCCATGATGGAATTATATTATTTTCCTTCAATATGAGTTTTAATAGATTTAGTATTTTCTCCATTAATTTAGAAATTAAAGTAACAAAGAGGTTAGCCAGTGGAATGTTGTTTTTCTGGGTTTTTAATTAAAATAATTCACGCAAACTTTCACTGGATAGGATAATGCTAGGTTCCTAAGGAGTAGTTGAATATTTATATTAAAACAGCAGTTAGAGCTGTTTAGCTGTAATTAAATCATAGCCGAGTGCTCTGTTGCTGTCCAGTATTTAATTTTTATTTGAATTTTCTTGGAGGAACAAAGTTTTATGCATAAGCATAATTATAGAAGAGAATACAAAAAATCTACGGCTTCTTACGGTAATATGCGGCTGTAATTTGTGAGATAGGTGTTCGCAGAAAAGTATTATTTTTTCATATTTACAAATATGGGGAGTAGATGTCTTAGAGCATTTTAGTTTCTTGGTGCATCGTGGCGAGTAGATGACAGATTGTTCAAATATTTATTAAAAAAAATTTTTTTTGATTATTTATTACCTTGGTTAATTGTAGTTAAACTTTTTAATTTAATTCTAATATTCAAGAGGCAATTGTTGTGACTAGGAGTACTTTATTGTGACCCTAGAGATGTTGCATTGCGTGATGTATATTGAAGAGTCATACATCGTGTTTACTGTGCGAATTGTTGCCGTATGACCAAAACTAATTTATAGCATTTCATGATATTAATACAATTAGAAGAGGCACCCTTATTGACAAATAATCGGGGGCATGTGGTAGCTTGGTTAGTCGTTTAGTTAGTATATGAAACGGCTTGTAAATATTTGATTAAGTTAATTATACAAGGTTTGTCCGGTAAAGTAATGCGCCCATTTTTGTTTTAAGAAATTTGTTGAACCGTTTCGTACAATTACTTAATGTTCTTCGAAATACATCCCTCTTGCTTCAATACACTTGCTCCAACGAGATTTCCATGCTTTATATGCGTTCTGGAAGTCCTTTGGGGGATTTTTTAATCTTTGGGAACAAAAAGAAGTCAGGCGGGGCCACATCAGGACTGTAGGGTGGCTTGGGGGAGCGTTGAGATGCCGGCCTTGGTCAGGTAGTCGGTCGTCACAAAGGCGGTGTGGCTGGGAGCATTGTCATGGTGCAGCTTCCAGGAATTGTTGATCTCGCTCCTGACGCGGTTAACCCGTTGCTTTAGCCTTTCCAATACTTCGACTTAGAATTTGGCGTTGACTGTTTGGCCAGGTGGAATAAATTTCGACAGAGCACTCACACAAGGGTTCACTGAAACAGACACTGTGACGCTCCAGGAGCTCGGAACTGACTGGCACGGGTCGCGCTGTGTTCCCAAGACTCCCCTCTGCCCTTCCGTGTAAGCGGTAACGCTGTGCGACGGATAGTCGCGACAGAAAAAAATAGGACGCATTACTTTCCGGACAAACCTTGTATATGGTGGTTTTCTGCAACGCTCTTCTATTTGGTTTTATTCTAGCTTGCCTTCGAGGATGCTTAGCGATAAAGTTCTTTGCTGCCATAAAATTAAAAGTTGTTCAAATTTCTGTTTAATTGTGGGTTGGATTAGTATATTAATTATAATATTGGGTTTTCACTGAAACCTCCCATATTAACAGTTTTTGTTTGCAAGTGAACGATCATAAATTTCTATTACATAATGAGAAATTTTCGTATGAATGTCTATGTCACAAGTGTTTAATAAATATTAAAATAACTACGGTTGGTGAAATGTGCTTCCAATATCAAGAGTATTAAAGAAATAGTTCAATTTCTAATTGATATTTGTGATAGGTTAAGTTTCATGAAGCAATTTTTAAAACTTCTATTATTAAAAATTATTTTTTAATGTTTGCAAGTAAGCTTTTTTGATTCATAAGTCGATTGATTGTAGCTTTTGTTGAGTGACATATTATCGCCATTTTGTTCTAAAATTTGACTGTTAGAAGTTATGTTTTGTTGTTGACTTTAAGTAACTTTAGTTTAATTAGGTATAAGTAGATTATTTATTAGTCTTAGTGTTATGGGTATCATTAAACGTCCTTATTTAATAGTTTTACTTTTACATCGCTAGATCGATTTCTCCTTTCATCTTGTAGTTATTTATAAATCCATTGCATTTGGCAGGAGTTACTTTGGATTTTTTCTAGGTAGTGGTATTATGCTCATCTTTGTATTTGATACATTAATGAGGTTTTTGATAACAAGAGTCGCCGTGCTTATATGTTTGTTTAATGGGTACATTGAAAGTTTCATCAACACTTGAGTGTTCAGTTGTGATCGACAAATAATAATAAAAGAAAAAATTATATTTTATTTTTTTGTTGTATATTAATGACGTTACGTATGAGAGGCCCATTTTTAAAATTGGACGTAAATTTCTGGTTACCATCTTTAATTTGATAGATATGGTGAATTATTTTTGCATTGTTAAGGTATTTAATGAGCTTCCCATACGAGTTCATCTTAATTATAACGATGGATGATTATATTATATTCTCATTAATGGTTTTTAGCTGTGTTCTATTTTTCGTTTTATTACTTACAATTTGTGAGGTCTAAATTCACTTTCTGTTTTCTAAATATCCATAGATGCTTATTGTCCATTAGAGTTATAAATTGGAAATTATGTAGGAGGTAATTTATTGTGATGAGAAGCTTAAGAACAGGAATTAATTGCGCTAATTGCTGCCGAGGAAAGCATATTATCTTATTGTGATTAAATGGAATTGTTTTTATTGCACGACATTTCAATAAAAACGTAGATTATTTTCAACCTTTCAGCAGAGCGAGTACGTCTTTACTTATCGAAAGTAGAATGGCAAATTAAATTATATTTAAGCATTTGATGCTATTACTAAGTTCTTACTTAAATTTGCATTTGTTTTTTTATATCACTGTTTATTAGAAATGAAAATGAACGACTGAAATTTTGTAGACTTACTTAATACTTACAAACTATTTGTCCATAAACATTTAAATATACAGGGTCCATCCCAAAAGAAATGAGCCTTTCAAAAATAGTTTTATTGAGCAGATCTTGCAACACCTCAAAATTCTTCAAAATAGGATCCTCCTGCATCAATGCACTTTTGGAACAGGTCTTCCAAGTCCGGAAGGCTTCCTGGTAGGCCTCCTTAGGGATGTCCTTGAGGGCTGCTGTGACATTCTCTTGGATGTCCTCAACCGAGTCCCAGTGTTGCCTTTAGCACTTTTTTCAACTGTAAACATAAAGAGTCCGGGGAGACAAGTCCGGCTTAGGGAGGCTGGGGAACCACGCCGAGTTGAATCTCAGTACTGGTCACGATGAACGCGTGTGGCTCAAGGTTTATGGTGCAACTAGTCGTTTTGATTCGTCGGTACTTGATTATTCTTTGAGTCTTTGAGGACTTTCGGTAAGGCGGCATTCACTGTGCGTCGGTTGTACGCTGCACGTTCTCGTCGGTTCGGGAGGTTGACGGTCGTCCAGACCGAGGTTCGTCGGCACCTTTCCGGCCCTCCTTAAATGCTTTGTGCCACTTTTAACTTGCAGTACGATAAACAATCATCCTTGAAGGCCTCCTGAAGCATTCCAAACGTTTCGGTAGCATTCTTGCCGAGTTTGAAGCAGAATTTAATTGCGTAGCGTTGATCGATTTTGAATCCATCGCGCCGTGTCGAAAATTGAAAATAGACATTCACGGAAAAAGTCCTGCCTCCGAGAGCTCAGAGCCGACTTACCGACCGCGTATGGAAGCTAAGACCACCACCTGCCAAGCGTCAGAGCACGCCGGAATGTACACTCGCGTCCGAAAAAAAATAAGGCTCATTTCTTTTGGGATGGACCTTGTATTCAGTAATGCATGGCCCTACTTTAGGCTCTTGTAACCCCTTCTATTCTTCTTGGCATCAAGTCAAATAACAAACGAATGGTGTTTTAATAGACTGCGTTCAATTTATTATTGATATGCTCTTATAATCCAGTCGGATTCTTTGGAGATTGTGGATACCGCTCTACCCTTCGCGCAATGATATTGCAGACATTTTCGGTCAATGAAAGGTCAAACTGTCGGACTGTCTGCGGAAGAGTCTCAACTCTGTTCTGAAAAAAAGTACCACGACCTGTAATGTTATCTCTCACTCTGACTAAAGATGATTTGCTATCGTAACTGATAATAGTTGGCGTTATATGCTTTGTATGAGTGCAGTCTCCTTGTCCCTTTTCTCCACGTCTACGGCATATTAATACCCGACCATTGTTTTGAATTAAACAAAATCAGAATTTATCAGAATTTATCAGATGTCTTTCCGTTGCCGTTGTAACCTTCCTTTCAGATGCAGAGAAGTTAGTATTAGTCGTAAGACAGGACGTTGTGCTGTTAGTCTCATTGCATAGTGTAACAGTCTATTATTGTTGCGCTGAAAAACTGTAATTACAAGCACCTAGAGATGACAATTTTCCCGGTTGGTTGTGCTGCGTAGTGCTTCAGACCTCAATCTTTGCAAACGAGTACCTTCTTCGACCCACTGGTTTTAAATTCGTGCCCCAGTACTTTTGTGTCGAGCAATTCTTTGACCTATTTCTCGTAAAAAACACCCCCTTTATGAAGGCTGACAATAAGTCCTCTTTCCAATCCGCCAAATTATTCATAATGTACCTTTTGTAGGTCGATGAAGAGGCATTCTTACATCGTGTAAGTTACACGTGCTAAACCTAATGATTGAGAACACTTTTATGCTCATTTCTCACGCGATGTCACTACTTCCCAGACCTCACATCTAAGAAACAATATATTGAACAGACATAAACATATGGTCTTTAATTTAATATTAAAGGTTCATTGCAAACTTAATTTGTTTTTAACAAAGCTGCAATTGCCTCTAAAAAAATAGTTAAAATAAATTATGGAATTTGAAGAAAATGTCTAAATCGTATGATGTTTTTGTTATTCAACAATTGTGTTTCTCTTGTGTCCGGTTTGTACGTAAAAGAATAACACCGTTTTCGTATAACTGCACTGCACCTAATTTAGCGTCTGCACACAAAGCATATCTGATGCATTCCGATGAAAATCGAAAACACTTTGGATATTATTACAGATAAGACGAAAGCGCAGAAGGCGAGTTAATCCAATTAAACTCGTTTAATTGATTCCATTGCCCAATCTGTAAATCGGATTAATTTATAATGGAGAAACCTGAAGGGAAAGTATAAAGCACAATTTATAGCTTTGGTCGAATTTATGCCCCCAACAAAGTTTTCGGTGGATTTTTTGGGAAATCCTTCTCATTCGTTTCATAGCATGTACACACATGTTAGTAATTTTTATTGTAACCATAAAATATATTATAAATGTCCTAAAATACATTATATATTATCACGTTCAATTAGTTTGACAAAATTTAAATAAAATTGTTACTATGAAATGATCGAATACTTGACTTATTTTGTACTCCTACATTAAATACATTTATTAACTTTTGATTTTTGACGCAATTATAGAAATCTATAGTTGGTTCCGTAATACAGTAAATTCTGAATTTTTATGCTCGCAGTTTTGGCACCTCATACAGCTATCAATGAAAAAGGTGTTTCCACTCACCGCCTAATAACAGTCGCTAAATAATGCAAAGCCAATTTAAAATTGTAATTGGCCGACAGCTTTAATTTCTCTGCTGTTTTATTAGCGAGGCGTAATTAAAAAGAAATGTAAATGCGGGGGAAACGAAACGGTGCAATAATTTTATCATCCGTCCGTGTTCTTTTCTTACGTCGCGGGAAACAGCTTTCCGATGGAAATTAAATATGCAGGTGTTAAGGGCTAAATTAAAAACAAAGCGTGCCACGAGCGGAAGCTCTACGATTTCTTCGTGTTTTTAAGACTTCGCTGCCGAGGTTTGCGAAATCGATCGGCTGAGCTTTGCGAGCCAAACGAAAAATAAGCGCATGAATGCGGCAAGCTACAGTTATTAATTTGATTATTTACCTAAAGCAGGATATAATTTTTACAGCCGGGAGCTTTCCAGTTCCCCTGCTGCATTACTTATTATTGCATAACCGGCGTAACGGGAACTCCCGTTCTCCTTATCCTAAAAGCCTTTCCACTATTACGCAGAAATGGAAACGCTGAAATTTAATTTCCTCCGAATATAATTTTTAACATAAACAACGTCTAGGGAAGGAAGAGCACGACAAGATGAAATACAGTTTCATCATTCAAATAAACAGAAGTTCCTCAAAACACAGTCAACGCTGGCCGAATTAGAGCTCTTCCTTCCTCGAACAACTTGGATACAACTGTCTTATTAATTTAATATCTTTTGTGTTTATGCCGCCGGAGATCCATAATTTTCAAATAATTTTGCCACTCCCTTTGTCGGCCATCTAATAAACTAAATGAAAATTAAGGCAAACTGACTTTTAACGTACCCGAGATGGGCATTTAATAACCTTCATATTAAAATTTCAAAATGCATTTTAAAACAAAATGGAGACCACGCTGCGAGCTTAAAGTTACTTAATTGTTTGAGAGGTACATTGTATGTAGTGTTTAAATACGTCTTTATATATTAAAATTACACCACACTAGATAGGCAATAAACCGCCACTAATGAGAGTTACGTTTAAGTACAAAGATTTATAGCTAATTTATGTTATTGATCTGTAGCCAACTATTACTTTGTAGTACGTATACGCTTAATTTCAGACATTATAAAGACAACATATAAAAACTAAAATATATTACTGGGTCATAGACTACATTTTCTAAAACCAAATTACATTTTTTATACTGTTTTACTTAATAAAATGCTGAACCTAAAATAAAGCAGAAGTTCAAATTAAAACATAAATAAATTAAAAAAAACTATCAAAAAATAGGTATAAAAAAGTCCTTTTTAATATCACAGGCAAGAAAATCTATAAGATTAGAAAGTATGTAAAAAAAATAATTTAAAAAATAAAAGAACACCCAGATTCTTAAATAATTAAAGCAGTGCAAAACTGGATATCCACTAAAGCAACAAAAGAACTGAAAAATTAATGAGCGTAATAAGAAAGTGGAAGGGGGGTGTTTTAAAAATCGAATAAAGATACAAAATTATTAAAAGGAAAATACAAATATAGAAAGACTAAAAGATAAAAGACAAAAATTGCAAAAGAATCTAAAAGAGATAACAATTTTAAAAGTAATAGCAAATATGATTATTAGGTTTATTTAAATAAGAGATAAGATGCACAAGATAGAAAAACAGTCGATAGTGATAAAATAAAAAAAGCTAGAATCATAAAATGGAGAGTTGGGGATTTAAGAAATTATAATATAGAAAGTGGTTTAACAAAACAGAAAAGAATAATCCAAGAAACAACTAAAGATTCAAAATTGAAAAAATAAAAAGCAAATAAAATACAAAGCGACAAGGGATTTAGATTCAATTTCTTCAACTTGCAAGATGTAATTTGTAAAAGGGACCATCTTAACTAAAACGAGTACAAGAACATAAAACTCAAATTGTTATTTGATATTTTCAAGGAATATATCAGAAAGTACTACTAATATATTTTTTCAGGTTCTAATACAATATTAAGTTATTATGACAGCACCATAAAACACAAAGGATTGGTATACCCTATTTGCACAAACGAGACTCTAGTGACTGACGAAGAGCGAGATATCCACAAACACAAAGTTAAATTAAAGAAGAAATGCTTTCACAAACATTTAGTATACAATATCAAGATAAATATATAATAAAGGCCGCTCTGCGGCCTTGTTAAAGTATGCTTCTATGCATGAGATGGTAACGCTTTCGAGCGGTGTGCGTTAAGGCGCTTCGCGCCTTATAAGAAGTGCGGGCGCTACCTTCTCCTGTATTTAAATGTAGCCAATGTTGCAAATGACTCCAAAAAGACAGCAATCACCAAAACGATTAAACCCACAAACCTCGCATTTCGAAGAAAATCCGCTACCAACTCGGCCAGTTGGGCACTACGGGAAAGCGTGCTTTATGCGCTGGTTCATTCGGTCCATTTTTCTGTCGTTTTTGACATCTGTCAAGCCTTATAATTTTTAAAGGGGTTATTTTTTTTGCAAAGGTTTTCTTGAATTTCTGATCGCGGATTCGGATTCTACGTCAAATTTAGCTTTTCCCTTTGTTTCTTCCAGAGGAAACCGGCGGTCAGTGTTTTATGTGCTATCCTTATAGTTTATAGAGGGATCTTATGAATACTATACAAAAGAAAATCATTGTATAGAGAAAAATTCCAAAAAGCAGCATAAGCCAAACCAGCAACCAGTTTACCAAATTAAAAATTCTGTAAGTAAAAGAGTCCTCCATTTAGATCTTTAAGTGAAAAAGCTAGAGAAGATTTAGCAGTAAAAAGGATAAATAAAAATATCATAGGAACATAAAATATAAGAACGCCCATGAGAATACAAAAATTGGAAAATCTTAAGATCAAGAGATTAAAAATATGTATTTTAGGTATGCCTAAACATCGATGGTAATAATCATAATACCCCTGTATAATTATATGATAACATAAACAATAGTTTTGAAAAAATGTGCAGGTACTAGAGTAATACTGAATAACAAATTTAGCAGAAGAATAAAGAAACATCTCCAATTTAACAAAATTCTGATGATCAAATTAGAAACAAAATCACCTGGCATAGTAGTAATAATGATACACATGCCAACTTCCGATTATAAAGAAGGCAAAATAAGTAAAATAAAGGAGAATATAAATAAAACTATATAAAGATGACAGGTGGCAAAAAGCAAGAATCTAATTGTATTAAGAAAATTAGAAGCAGTAGTAATATTCAAGAAAACAATGACATTAGTAAAATATAGATTAGGCGAGAAAAGTAACAAAAGCATTCTTTAACAAACATGAATTCGTAATAGTCAATACACTGTTCTATCATGTAAGAAGAAGATAAATCTCAAAAATTCCAGGAGATAGAAAAAGATACCAGATTAAATATACCTGGACAAAACAAATATTTAAAAACCAAATAAAGAACTGTAGAAGCTATTGCAGTACTGATATTGACAATGACGAAAATTTGGTCTTTTAAAAACGAACCTAAAATTTAAAAAAAACGTGCAAAGATCTATGTAAAACGCTAATAAACTGCAAGAAAATAGTATAAGAAAATTTTAGTAACAAGAGTAACTTACTCCAAAAAGTAAAGCAAAATAAAACAGAATAAAACGAAATATAACAGAAACAACTAATAAAAATTGTACATAAATGACAATAGAATTAAAAATGTGCAATACAATGAAAGTAGTAGAAACGATAGAAAACAAAAGACCAACAACAATTTAGAAAATTAAGACAGAACACACAGAGAAGCAAAAAAGATGAAGAAACTTTTCTTTGACGAAAAATGCGATGAAACAGATACCTGGTAATTGAATAAAGGGATAGAATGTACAAGAAGGTGAAAAAATTACTTAACGACAATGCAACAGGGACTCAGTTAAAAAATACTTTTAGTGCCTTTATAGGTATCCAGCAAGCTTTTAATTCGCTCTCCCTTCCCGATTATCAAAGTTGACAAGGTCCGCGCTTTAGACAACAAGCTTATTAATTTTTGTTTGAATGCAGGCACTCAATATACACCTGCCAGGCATTTGAGCTTCAGGAATGAACCCAGGTCCATCCACATCGCAACCATGTACCTTACCCACTCGACCATATCGTTCAGAATACTAAAAACTATTGTAATAGATACATGGTTAAAGCTAAATACCAACATAAGCAAGACGACTGTAGAAGCCTCCATCTATTTTACTAAGGACAGGACATTCCAGTTTTATCCATAAGACATAAGGGTGACCGACACATTTTCTAAACCCCTGGTTTTCGTGGACATCGTTAGAGTATAACATAATTTTTAACATACAGCAGGTGGATTAAACGCTGGTCTCATTTGAGCAGCCTTGAAGGAAAATAATCTTTGTACAGCGCTACCGCTACTAAAAGTGTGGACACACCGAACGGTATTGTCACACTACCTTTTAGAACGTCAAGTGCACTACGAATCACCGCACCTTTGCGGTGTAAGCTAACTGTTCAGAAACATTCTGGAAACTACAGTAAATTCTTAAAATTTTCAAAATATTCCTTGCAGTTGCCCCACCACAACCGGCAACCCGTATTATCTTAGCTCAGTTAGCAGTCAACTAGCTAACAGTCAGCAGGCTTAGATCACAACCCAAAATCATTGTTGTCACTGCCAGGTTACCGCCATCTGCTTCTGCTAAGCCAAAGAACCCTCTCTAAAACTTGACACCCATCATCGTTATCATCCAGAAGCTGAATATGTGGGAGGTACTAGAATTTATCTGTAAACTGCTTCAGTTCCTGAGCAGTGCTACCAATACGGGAGAAGTTATTACCACCCTAAAGTGCCACGCACGAGAATTTGTAGAACTGCTGAAACTTCTTTATAGAACAACCGTTCCCGGTTACCTGCCTTACAGACACCAGCGGTGTTTTTCTTAAATTTCTCGTGGAATTGTTGTCACTACCAACGGTAAGACACTGCATGGATACACCCAGTTCTTACAACCTTATAATGGTGAAACCTTCAAAACCCACCCACCACGAACTATACGTTCGCTAGAACGTCTTTGACATTACAAACTTTAAGGAGACCCTATGCAGTTTTACTCACCCTAGGAATCTCCAACAGAGCCCAACAAGAATACCACAGACTTGCTGTATTAGTCACGATCTGTGGAGGCACTCACGTAATTAACAATAGTTTATGCAAAACGTCTTACAAAACGCTCTTTTCCACCACCATCCATTTACAAAGAGTAGATCGTTGTCTACACATCACAGAACAAAGTTGCAGAGTTTTGAAATGATTTTAAATGCTAAAGTTATGTCAACTCTAACCACTTTAACTGTGCCTACAACTTTGTAAGCTTCAAGAGCAAGACCCCCGCAACTACCTGAATGCAGCAACCTAGGAGGGAGTCCTCCAGCTTATTCAAACTTTAAAATGGCACAGGGCGTATGATGTGGCTGACACCTTTAAGCGCGCTCTGCAGGCTCTCCCAAAAAGGGCAATTGTCTGCGACATTACCATCAAGAATGCTGTCCTCCGCCTCCGTTATCTTCCGCGCTTTTGGGCCATCATGCAAGTTATGTTCTCTAAATCTAGAAAGTTCTATCGCTACATTATCCTTCTATCGATTTTAGAAAAACTGGTGGGGCAAGTCATCTACAAGCGTCTGAGGACTAACAACTGATTTCGGAGGGCCAATTTGATTTCTATTTAACTCAACTACTTATCAACTATTTCAAGTAATCAAAATTATTACCGAATCTAAAGCCTTCGGTACGGTCTAGTGTTCAAGATACCGTAATCTTGCTACTGATGATTTAGTTTGTCAAGTTGTTTCTTTTTAGTAGGAAGTTTCGTATCAAGTTTGGTCATGAGATAGCCGACCACAAACCGGCGTTCCTAAGGGCTTCATCTACTTTTAACATTTTAAACTTTTAAATGCGAAACATACCGTCAATGCCTTCCACCACACTGACCCATTTTGCAAACGACATGGAGGTGTTGCCCAAGTCACTAAGACTATTATTCGTAAGTCGATGACTGAAAAAGAAGTTGGACTTCTTGCAGAACTGGCGTGGCAGGTCAAGAATGCGGATCAATCAGGAGCAGTTTTGTTTTCCAGCGGTAGACTGCTTGAGTAAAATAGCAAACTTCAGGATATTTGAAAGGAAGATACCCTGGAAGGAGGAAATTACCTAGCTCAACTAAAAATTGATGGTAGGGTGGTTATTCTACAGTCTAGGAGCTCACTATCGAGTAAGATGATTATCTTGTCTATCATGATGTGCGTGATTTCAGTTTGGAGCTGAGTTGTAAACCCACTCGTCACACACAACTGGACTCTACGGCTCGGAATTAGCCTTTATCAGGGCGTACAGAGTCACAACAATCCCATCGCCTGTGACTTTTACAAGTTGATAGGTACGCCCATCATAAACACTCGAAGATCTTGATGCTTTTGTGAGGTGGCATGAAGGCGGTTTTATGATCCACCAACATCTAAAACAAATAAAGGATTGGACTCGGAATTTCTAATTATTCTAGTGAAGCCAATGTGCCCCTTATTTTTTGACTGCAAAAACATGCCTCAAAGTGTTTTCAAAACAGGAAGTATAATGAGAAAATATTAGACTTAATCTGAGATCAGAAACGAATTGGAAATCGACTTGTCATGATATGATACACGTGAGCAAGAAAGGTATTGTTGAATATTAAATTGTTGGACCAATCTACAAGTCGGATAAAAATTAAAGACATGTTGGACCTTCAAAATGATATTATGTGAGTTAAAATTGTTTCCTTGAAGCTATCGATTAACTCATAAAAAAATGTCTGATATTTGCGAATCGCGAGGGTGAATCTACCTTTCCAAAATCAATCAAATAGGGAGTAGTGCATAAAACTTTCACCGAATTCCCGCTGCAGAAAAGCTACATGAAATTAACTGATAAATGTAGAGGAAGATGGTCTGGGCCTACTTTTTGTAGTTAAAAGTTGTTTTTTCTATACAATTTATGGACAGATAAGCACTAAGTGCTATAAATGACATTGTTAAATTTAGAATTACTTTTTTTATTAACTTTATTAACTTGCACTACCATCAGCTGTTAGACATATAAATCACATAAATTATAGATTAGAGTTAATATTACTTAATAGAGGTTTAACCTTTGTTTACTAAATCTACAGGTAGCCTTTTTAGCCGGGTACGTATTTGTTTTTCTCCTATGTTGTAGTACGTATCTTCACTGCACTAATTTATGGTATGATAATTTTTTATCGTTTTGTTATGTACTCTTTAATAGGGGAATGTCTGTTTCTCTGTGTAGAATTTCTTTAAGAACCATTCTTTGTTATAATACGCAGTATCTTGTTTTGTATCAGTTGACGTTTATTAAGATTCGTTTTGGATTGCATACCAGAGACGCATCATCCATAAGTAAATACCATATTGATCTAATTATTTATGAGTAGATAGGTTTTGTTTAAGATAGAATAGAGCATAGCAATTCTTGGATATACTTCAGCTAATTTCTTATTACTGCGGAAGCTCCAGCTTAATCTTTGATATGGGTAAATTCTAAGAATTTGAAGGCGTCATATTTGGAGTTTTAGGGTATGGGTGTATTATTGATTGTTATTGTAGATGGGCCTAAGGGTAAATATTTTTGCTTCGCACTTATCGGGATTAATTTTTACATTCATTTCTGCTACCAGATTTATTATCTGATTTATATTAGAATCTTGCGTGATTAGCGCTGTATTATCAGCATACATTGCATTAATTGGTTCCTGAAACGTTGAAGATAAGATATTAAATAATATGGGGCCCAAAATAGAACCATGAGGGACTCTGGAATTTGTGTTGTAGGTCGAGGAGGCACAAGCATTGATTCTCACTTGGTATGTACTTTTTACGAGAAATGGTTTAATAGTTTTCAGCAGATATGCAGGTACATTCAAAGTGTTTAGTTTATGTATTAATCCATTCTTTCATAGTCGGTCAAATGTCTACGCTACATCACAGAAGCTATTAGTGTATCAATTATATTTTCAAAACTTGTTTGATTTTTTCAGTAATGCGTAATATCTGGTGGTTGATAGAATGATAATTTTTAAATCCAAATTGGAATCGTGTAAGAGCATTACTTTCGTGCAACAACTTATTTACCCAGAATTGGATAATTTTGGAAGTTCAGACACAGTGGATAGAAGACTAATTGGACTATGTGTGCGAATTTTTATGCTGTTTTCCAGGCTTAGGGAACATTAGTATTATCGCATGTTTTCAAATTGTGGGGAAATATCCAATTTCATGCATGCGTTAAGTATTGTGGTTAAGTATGTTGCTGATTTGTTTGGCAGATTTTTAAGAAAGATCTTGGATATCATAGGTGAGTATTACATGTTCTCTGATATCTGACTTGTTTCTTGTTCTACGTTATTGTATTGTATAATATAATGCATAACGTTTTTATGGTAAGGTAAAAAAGCTGCTGAGCATTTGTCTTTATTTTCAGTAATAGTTCCCGTATTAGTCGTATAATTATAAGTTGCTTTATAATGTTTTTTGTTGCCCCACATATTAAGATCTCCTGGGTTCAGTAATTTTATGTAAGAATTAGTACGATATTGGTCTAATTTATTTTCGATTCGTCTATTTGCAAGAGCTTCGACCACAGGATTTCTAGTGTTTTGCCACAGTCTACGTGTGTTGGGCTTGTCCCGAATCGGGTTATGTTTATATTTTGGCAGCACTTGAGTATTTGGGGTTTTTGGTATCTGGTATGCATTGAGAATTGTTGGATTACCAAAACAGCTGCGCTCTTGAAGCTATTTATTGCATTATCAATATCGTGTTGGAAATTTATTGTTTTACAAAAAAGTTTCCAGTTAATTATTCCGTTTATTAATATGGGAATTTTAGGGCAGTGGTATGGAAAGATGTGTTTAAAAGTACACATTACAGGCAGATGGTCAGAATCGAGTTTTATTAGGACAGATTAATTTATTGGTAGGGTCATATTTTTATGTAGGAAATTGTCTAAAATGTCGGGCTATTGAACAGTTCTAAATTCAACTAAGAGATAAAAATATTTACCTTTACTTCATTTGGGTTACTTATCTTACAACCTCAGTTCTTATTTTTGCAGTTAAGATCGTCAACTATTATCTTGGATTGTAAACCTTCAAATATGTTTATTAGTTCTCGTAAATTCAGTTTATAATTTTGGTTTATATGCAGAAGACATTGTGACTGGGCCTTGTTCATCATCGTCAGTTTAATTGCTATGTTTTCAAAATCACGAATATTTTTATAGTTCCACTGGTGTAGCTGCTATATTACGTTTAGTTATTACTGCAGTCTCTCTGTCTTTTAGGTATCTTGGTATAGTAAATTTTTCACCCTGAACTAAATGAGTTTTGATACACGCTACATCTATGCAAAATTTGACGATAAAGAAGATAAAGTTAGAGCTTTGGGTCTTAATACTGTCGGCGCTCCAGTTTAGGAGGGTTAACTTTGTTGTTAAGAATTACATTATTTGCTACCATTCCGAAAGAGCATTGGGATCAATAGACTATATAAAATTTTCATTCTGATCAAGATATGGGTTAATGAGATCAATAGTGGCCTGAAAAATTTTTATTACAGAAGAGCCAAAACTGGTTGGACTTTGGTTAAGATTCCTCGTTGTGGGGCATGGGGTACTTATGTCATTTGTTACAGCTTGCAAATTTGCTGTGTTTGAGCTAATTTTACTCCTCAGAATGGCGTTGGGATTAGTAGATCTGATTATTGGGAAGGATGTTCCTTTATTTTGTTTCTTATTATATGGACAATTCATATAATAAATTAACTGTGTGCTCATCTCCACAGTTTATAACATTGAAGTTTATCTTTATTTTTAACTTTGCTGCATAAGGAATAGTAATGACCTTTAGTGTATTTAACGCATCTCGAAGATAAACGACTGTAATTTTTGGCATAACCACCAGTTGATAGTTGGTGTACTGGGGGTTTTCTTTGTTTCTTCGTCGCGGTTCCACTGCTACGACACGGTAGAGTAAGCTATTCAAGTTGAATATATTCTTGGAGTGTTCTATATTACTTGTATATTAGAATTTTTTTTATTGTTTAGTAAGCCTATGACCCTTAATACTAAATATTTGAAGTTTATTAATGCTGTTTGAATTTCATCTTTTGCAATAGTATGTTGGTACATTACGAATTCTTGCATTAATATTAAAGTTATTGGGTTCCTATACGTGTAATACCTTACTTTTTGTTTGTCATAATATTTAGTTAGGTTACTGTAGTCATCAACAATAAGTAGGTTATTTGTAAGTTGATTACTCTTATGTGTGGTTGAGAAAGCTCTAACTATTCTCTTGGTGTCTTTGAGTATTTTCTGATAGTGTGTTCCATTTGGGTTGAATATTGCAGGATTTTAGTTTCTTCATTTATCCTTTTTGTTGTTTGTGATTGAATTTTTTAGTCTACTTGTAGTGCCTAAATCTAGTTTGAGTAATTAGTAAATTTGTATTAAAAATATTCAATTCTGATGGCGAAGTTAATGGTCGTTCATTAGAGTTTACGCTGTTACTGGATGAGTCTTGGAAATCCATTGTTGCGCTAGTAGTAGCTTTCGAGCCTCTGTAGATTAAAGTTGGTGATTTTAGTTGAAAGGCGCTAGGTTCTGCCATATTTTAATTTAGAGTTGGGAGATTCACTTATATGTATAATTGTTTATAAGTTTAAATACAAGTAAAGTATAATGAAATAATTTAAATTAATAGCGCAGTGCTAGTTTAAAATCATTTCCGATTGCTATTCTATCATGCTCGGAATTCATACCGTAGTTTAACGTTGGTCCACAACTTAAATTGAAAATACTGTTCATCATTACTTGAACATAATGCTTAAAATTTTCCTAAGAGAACCTCCCTAATGGTTGTATCTTATATCGAAATAACAAATCAAAACCAAAAGCGTGAGCAAGTTTTTGAGTACCCGCCTGGTCATCCGACTTAAATGTTACCAATGATAATTAATGGACACCGAGTTTAAGACTTTTGATGAATTGCTTAAAGCAGCGAGGGATATGCAGAATGTGACGCAGAAACCCTGGTCTCGTCGATGTTCTTTATTTTTGACCGCCACAAAAAACTTTTTTTGTTACTTATTTAATTGTTTTAGTCTTTACATCTCTCCAATTGCTTTATTCATTTTTTATATACTTTAAATATTACATTAATTTGACTAATTTCTTTTTCTATTTGTTGTTATTAAGAATCTTCACTAGATCTAGTTTTATTAATAATTTTCTGATGTTTTGAAAAGCCCTATAGTAATTATCTCAAATTTATACTATTTTGCATTTTCTATTTTTTCATTAATACTTTCTTTTTAATCACCTTCTATAGTGAAAAAATTATTAGCTGTTTCTTCGAAGGAAAATTGAACCTTTACCATAATAGGATATTTTTGATCATGCCTTTAAAATCTAATTAGTATTGAAGGTTAATTTCGAGGCCGACAAATAGGTTCCTGAAATGAGAAAGCTTCAAACTTGAAACAATCGCGCCATGCCACCGGCAGCTGCAGCCTGTTGTTGATCAGAAACCGCAGACTCGTTATATAAACAGGGCATCGCTTGCAATCAACCCCGCTGTTAGGTTTGGTTACTAGTGGAGCCCATTAAACTCTTAACACCCCGGCTCCGAGATATCGCGTCCCCCGCCGTCCCCTTATAAACCAATTATCTCGGTGCAAGTTGTGTCCAGTTTCGAACTCGTGCACTTAGGCGAGATTAGATGCCGGATTAGATGGGCCCCGCGGTTGTATTTTGACGCGTTTTACACGTGGCGCGGAACTCCGAAGCAATTTCGCATGCCGCTTTCATTCAACACGACACTAGCGGCCGATTTTCTATATTTACACGTGGCGGAATTTGCCGCAAAAAGGAGCCGCCTCGGTGATGGCGAAGTTTTTCCGGCGGCGCCCTGATGAGCCGGGCTTGCGAAGCTGTTAATTTTCTGGTTTAGTGCATTCGGTTAGTCCTGAATGGGACAAATTGGAAGCTCGCCCTCGGCACATCATTAGAGACGTAAACAAAAAGTGAGTTGTAAAGCAAAAGCTGAAACAATACCTCGGCGATCCCAGCGCGACATTCGGGCCGCATTGTGCCGTTAATAAGCGAATGTGGCATTATAATGAAACATTAGTGAACTAGTTTAGAGCGCGGCTGAGGATTGATGCGGGTCGGTTGGCTCCTGATAGCTTCTACAGATTTCCAGGCAGCCTGCCTAATTCTCGGTTACGGTCCGGAATTTTGACCGTTAAATGCACTGCGGTCGCCCGGAATTAGCTATAATTACTCTATAGTTGTAATTCAGTGAGTGAATTACTTGCCTAACTCCACGACTTAACGTGGTCGAATTTATAAGCCGCAGTTAACGATGGTTTACGAGGTGTTCCCCAGCTCGAGTTCTGCTGTAATCGCCACGAACATTTTATTTATTTCTCATGCTCTTTAGGTATAATCATCACTATTTTATATATGGTGGCACACGAAAAGATTGACTGATTAATGAAATTAGAGAAATTTTGAAAACGTGCAGGGATCGGTAATATAATACCGAAACATTTTTCTTTGAGACATGGAGACGAAATCAATTAAGCCACAATTTGAATACCGTCGGCGTGTTTCTGTAATTTCCCCCGATGCAGAGAATGAACAGGTACGTGAGCCCTTTCAGCCGTCCAGGTCTATAGAAGCGCGTCCAATTTGCTTATTCAGATGGACCGTCCCCAATTATACATGTAATACATTTAGCAAATTTTGCCTGCAGTCCTTTTTGGACTCCGCGCAAAGCGGCAAAGCACAGCCACATAGCTCGCAAACCTGTGCGTGCCCAACTATACCCAAGTTCTAATAGCTAATGCGATCCGAACTCTAAGTTATCTCTGTTCAGTAGGGCTCTGTACGTGAGCGCGTCGCTCAAGGATATTATAACTAAATCGAGTTTACTTACTCTGCCACCAGGAAGTGACTTCCTCCCTTTCCAGAACACGGCGAGGCCTAAGGTGTGGTGCGCACACAGCCCTGATCAAATAGGGGCTGTAGGATGTGTTATTACACGGATGTGTTTACAAAAGCTATTCTAATCGCGATTGCTGCTGTAATTTATAGCGTCGCGACTCATTAAGGGCTTGCCTTATTCCACTCTGTAAGACGATACCGTGCTTTATCCTAAGATGCATGGTTTATTTAAGAATTTTGTTAATATCTCAACTATTTCCGCACTTTTTTCATTATAACAGCTTTAATCCTCATTCATATCTCCCATTTCTAACATTAAAAATGTGAATGGAGTTTTGCTATTAGTTTAAATTCCTTAATTATACTTTACCTGTATTTAAACTTATAAACATTTATAAATATAGATGAAGTTGACTGAATGATATACCGCGGCCAGCTGACCTGGCCGATAAATAATCTAAATTTCACATTCCTTACAAAAATATCTATCAACTTTAAATTAAAATACGACAGAATCTGGTACCTTCTAACAAAAACCACCAACAGTAATTTAAAGAAGCTCGAAACCACTAGCACAACAATGGATTTCCAAGACTCCTTCAAATAATAACGTAAACTTTAATAAACGATCATTGGAATGGAATATTAAAAAACAATATGCCTTTAATACTGATTCACTGATTGTTCAAAACAAATATTACGCCCTATAAATAGACTAAAAAACACAAACAACAAAAAGTACAGATGAAAAACTAAGATTCCCCGATATTCGTCCCACCAGGAAACAGTCAAAGATATTGAAGAAATAGTTAAAGCAGATTTATCAACCTATATAAGGGTAATCAACTTAAAAATAATCTACGTACTATTGATAACTACAAAACCTAATTAAACATTATGACGAACAAAAGGTAAGCTACCACACATCCAGGAATCCCAATAACTCTAATATCGAAGCAATAATTTGTAGTGTACCGATATCTACTACGCAAGATGAAATTAAAACAGCATTAACAAACTTAAAGTATCCAGTACTGAAGGTTATAAGATTATTAAACGATAAAAAAGTTCCAAAGTCCCTACTTGCAGTAGAATTAAGTAATTCAGAACACTCCAAGAATGTATTCAACTTGGACAGATTATTGCATCGTACCAGTAGGACCGCGACGACGAAATAAAAATACCCCCCAATGCACCAACAGGTGGATTGTAGCAAAAATTACTGTCATTTATTCTCAAGATGCGTTAAATACACTGGAGATCATCACTACTGCTTTGTGTATAAAAAATTAAAAATAAAGACAAACTTTAATGCATAAACTGTGAAAGTGAGCACACGACTACTTATAAGGGCTGTCCATGTATTAAGATACAAAATTAGAGAACAATATTTCCAGTAATCAGACCCTACTAACTCCAATGTCAAGCTGAGGGGTAAAAATACCTCCAACACCATGCATTCTCAAGATATAACAACCCATGTATCACAAGAAGTAACCTTAAAGAAAGTACTTTTATTTCTGACTCTCCTGCAAAAGAAATCTTTCAAACCATTATTGATTTCATTGCCCCATATCTTGACCAAATCAAAAATTTTATAATGTCCCTGATCCCAATGCTGCTTCAGAATGGCAGCAAATAATCTGATTGTAAAACCAAAGTTAACCGTCCTAAATTAAAGCGCCAATGGCATTAAGACCCAACGCTCCAACTTACCCTTCTTTATCGCCAGGCACGGCATAGATATAATATTCAAGGTGGAAGATTAATGGGAAGGTAAGGGGTGGCATCAACATCTAGTCACCTAAATGTTAACTTGACTTACATATGCTACTCTCTGCTAGATAACAAACGAGGCTCTGGCTACCCAACATCGGGAGTATAACCCAATACAAATTGTTCCGAGGAAACGCAACCCTCGTTATTGGGCCAATCACTCACGCGAGGTAAGATTATTCAAAGCAGAATAGATACAACGACCATACCATGTTGAAAACATCGATTCTTGTACAATCACCGAAGTGAAACAGCGTCGGGCGCGGTTAGTATGTCGTGAGGCATAACTGAGTACTAGAAAAAGAAGAAGAAGAAAAATTTGCTTTATCAACATTTACCGAAAATAGAGAAACTGCAATGCATAAACTGTGGAGATGAACAAGCATCTAATTATAAGGGCTATTCATATATTAAGAAACGAAATGAAAAAACATCTTTCCTAATAATCAGACTTACTAACCCCAATATTATGCTGAGGGGTAAAATTACCTCCAACACAACATATCGCAAGTTATGACAAATAACATAAACACGCCACGTCCTACAACAAATAACCTTAATCAAAATGCATCCAATCTTGACTCTTTTGGAACAAGTCTTTCAGACTATTTTTGAGCCCATATCACGACCAGATTGAAAATTTTATAATGCCCATTAATTCTAATGTTGTTTCAGAATGGCAGAAAATAATGTAATCATTAAACCAAAGCCAATCCACGTAAGCTGGAGCGCCAACAGTATTAAAACCCAACGCTGTATAGATATAACGTGCAACAAAACTCATTTAGTTTAGGGCGAAAAATTTATTGTACTAGGATCCAACATTTACCAAAAAGACAGAAAAACTGCAGTAGGAAGGAGAGGCCCCGCAGTAATATAGCAGCTACACCAGTGGAAGTCTCAGCTATACATCATCTTAAAGCTGTAGCAATTAAACTGACGATGCTGAACAACGGTACAGATATAATAGTTTCTGCATATAAACCACCAAATAACAGATTAGATCTACAAGAACTACTAAACAAATTTGAAGGTTGACAGTCCAAGATAATAGTTGGCGATCTCAACTGCAAAAATAAGAACTGAGGTTGTAGAGCAAATAACCCAAATGGAGTAAAACTAAATACTCAAGTAGCGGTTGAAATTTTAACAGACTAACCGTATAGAACAAACCAAAAATTGGATATTTTAGGTATTGTCCTATATGAAAACATAATCCTACCAATAAAACATCCTAATATAACTCGATTCTAACCATCTTCCATACTACTACCCTAAATTTTTTAGACTAGTAAATGGACCGACTAACTGAAAACTTTTTCGTTAAACAATAAATTACCAACCAAAGAAGCCCAGCAGATCTTACTTGTCAAAATGATATTGATAATGTGAGAAATTGCTTCAGCTGTTTTAGCAATCCAAAAATCCGCCATACATCCCAGAAACCCTCAAGCACCCAAGAATTCCCAACATATATACAAAACCTAATTCAAGACAAGCACAGGCTACGTAGAGTGTAGGAAAATACTAGAGATACTGTCGTCAAAGTTCGTCTAAATAGATTTATTCGACAAGTCAAAAATAAATTAGACGAATATCGTCTTGATTTTTACCACAGTTATATAGAGTCACTGAACCCAGGAGACCTTAATATGTAGAGAGTAATAAAATATATTATAAAGCAACTATCAATTATATCACCATTACAAAGTAATACGGAAACTATTAATGAAGATAAAGGCAAATGCAAAATCTGCTCAACAGTTTAAAAATTACTTTACCATCAAAACGTTATGCAATATATTATGCACACCAATAACGTAGAAGAAAGAATAGGCTAAGAAAATGTAACATTCACAAATTATATATTCTCAACATAAGTTAAGCAGAATATAAAAAAAATGCTCAACACATCTAAACTAGGGCATTCGAACGCTACAATTATAACACATACCTTCTAACATACATAACTTCTAACAAGCTACGCTACAGCAGTACGATGACAACAGCAACAAGACCCCGATCCAAAACAATGGCAACATCACACTTTCACAATTTCTTATTAATTTCGAAGCCACGTTCAGTTAGCTAATGTAACAGAATATCATGATGAACAACTTATTGTCAAGTCTAATAAATAAAAGTTTGCATGATTAATGGATACATTGAGAATAGCCAGTTGGAACGCTAACGGACTCTTACAACATAAATTCGAAATCAAAGCGGTCCTTCAAGCAAGACAAACATTTTTCTAATATTCGAAGCGCACTCCACACACCACAGTTATCTCAATATACGCAGCTACAAAACGTATTTTACTTGTTATCTTGATAGCACTGATTACGCTGGTACAGAAGTTATTATCAACAGCGAAATTCTACATCATGAAACGGAACGATTTGAAACACCTAATCTGCAAGCCACAAATGTTAAGTTAAATGCAGAAATGGGTACAACGCCGTATCAGCAATGTACTGTCATCGTCGCCATACAATAAAGCAAGATAAATTTGAAGAATTTTTCAAGATACCAAATAACAAAATTTGTTGCAGGGGGTGATTACAACTCTAAACACTCATCTTAGAAGTTCAGATTAACCACCCCCAAAAGAAGACGTCTAAATCGTACCATCTGCAACAATTATTATAACTCAATAGTTTCAGGGAAACCTACAAACAAACAAGCTGTCAGGTGCAATAGATTTCTTCATCAAACTCCCATAATATATACACTTAGTAACTCAATAGTCAAAAAGCCTTTACGATCCAAATTATGTAACAATCATATAAACTAGTACCTCTTTAGACAATACATAAATGATCACCTGGCAATGAAACGGCCGTTAAACATATCAACGGAGGCCAAGGAAGCAATAGAAAGGTTAACCGAAATCATACATAGTGCAGCTTGGTGTGCCATTCTCTCCAAAACACAAAACACACATGCTAGCAGCATGATTAACTTTTAAGGAAAGTTATATCACTAATAACAGAAATATTCAATTCAGTCCCGAGAACCCATCGTTTTCCAGTACCATGGAAATTCGTTCAAGCAATTCTCTTACAGAAACCACACAGATGAGCACACCCACCAACTTCATATAGACGCATTTAGTTAGTTCCCGTCCTCTCAAAATTACTTGAACGAATGGTATTAACAATATTAAGCACCATAATTTTTAATTCCTGAGTATTAGTTAGGTTTTTGACTAAAATATTTGACAACAGGACAAATCTGAAGGATAGTAGACACCATCAAAAGAGATTTTGAAGAAAAAGAGCCTTACACGCCAATATTATCTGCTGTTTAAAGCGCACTTAAGAGACAGATTTCTCCAACTTAAAGTAAATGATGGCTACTCTTAGATTCATCCCGTTCTGCTGCATGCCAAGATATATGACGTCTTCTGCGTCCTGTGAAGGCAACTTATGTGGACTTAATTTTGTTTGATTTTATACTCCAAATTGTCAAGTACAACAGCAGGGCTTTTATGGGTTTCAATAATTGCAATATCATCTGTGAACGTGGCCGTGTCCGTATAGTACTAGGTCCTAGCACGTCGAAATTTATAAGATACAATTTTGGGATTTCGCCTTGAAACAGGCCGACATGTCACCTTATCAAAAGCATGGGTTGTGTTTAAGGACGCAGCAGAGCGATACTTCTTCTCTTAATAGACCTGGTATGAGATCAAATTTTTCTAGGATTGATTTGATTCTTGTAAGACTTTGATTGATATTGTTGGTAGTAGACTGATCGGACGGTAAATGTAAATATCTGTACTCTAAGTTTGACTACTATTCGGGCCATCTTTCAATGAAATAGCGTTAAATAGTTTAAATCTTTTTTCTGTAAATCTTTTTGTGTTTTATCTGTAATTAGGTCGTAGCTCGGTGCTTTCTTTGGGTTTAGTTTGGACTTAATTGATATAGTATTTCGGGTTTTTTTTCTAAACCAGTTTAAAGAAGAGTGGTTAAAAGACCTTTTTTACATGTGTTGCAAATGTTTGCACCTGTTCCTGCCTAATTTGGACAGGTTTTTATATTTGGGGAAATTGCTCTATTACACAAAACGAATTTCGGTTGCTTGTTATCAAAGTTTTTTGAACTAACTATGTGGATATTTTACCAAATTATGATATAATGGCTAATCCTTCTCCAATAACAGGGACTATCAGCTCAACTATCAAATACAAAAAGCCTACTGTTCTATTTAGTAATAAAATAACCAACTGGGACCTTTGAACAGAATTTAAATATAAACATAAGTATAACAACTGCAGATACAAATGAATAAGAAACGACAGGCTGGTGTACTACCCCACAATTTAACAGCACTAAGAATTTTCTACAAGATAATAGAAGTAATCAAATAAAAACTTCCTGCTAGGGCAAAATGACACCACACACGTAATGTAAAAGACAAACGTAAATTCGATCAACTAAATATCAAACTTACAAACAAATTAAGAAAACAAAACAATCTACGAATACATTAGAATGTTATCCTCTCATAGCCAATTACTTTGGAAAGTTATTAAAATTTTTAAACGATCAACCTTCTATATATCACCATTACGTGATGAAAAAATAATTGATTAAGCAAAAATAAACACAAAGCTGAAGAATTTGCACACCGTTTGGTTGAAGCCTTCAAAACAATTCTGATGCAATAGATCAAGAGATAAAAGAAGGACTTTGCCTTTGCAGGTGTCTTTATCCGTTCTAAATTTCACTACTACAAAAACTGAAAGCTGATAAATAAGAAAACTTCGGACTGATATCAACCGTAATAAAACCACTAAATATCTGATAATCCTGTTAAATGGAATCTTAAGTTTAATATACTGGTCACTTCAACTCAAATTTGCCTAGATCGTACTTATCCTCAAACCTGGAAAACTTTTTAGTATTATCCAACCATACATCCCTATTAATTTTCTTTGGGTCCTCCCAAAACTGTTAAAAAATTTATTTCTAAGAAGAGCACCTGATGACTTGCTCCGAGATAAACAGTTTAGCTTTCGACAAAATAATTCAACAATTTACTAATTTCACCTCATAAAGAATTTTATACAAATTGCACTTAACATATTATTCTGTATCGGTAGATAATGGCCAAGCTTTTCATAAAGTACGGCTATGGAAAATAAAGAAAACGTTTTCCACGAGTTTTACTTCCTACTTAATTTATACCTTACTGATTGAAGCTTTTAAACAAACATTAACAGCAATATTTCCCAAAAGAAAAAACGCAGGTGTTCCCCAAGGTAGAGTTTTGGGCCCAATGTTGTATCTACTTTTTACATTTGACCTGCCAATCTTCCATAAAATTTGAATTTAAAGACTTAACATGAAAGTCAATATATCAATTTGTAGCTAGTTTTGGAAGAAAATTAGGAGCTCTCGAAAAATCTCTAGTTAAAAACATCCGACAATTATTAGAGAAGCTTGGTCCGATGAATACCAAGCCATCATCAACAACAAAGAGAAGTGCTTACCCTTTAATGCTAGAGTTATTTTGTGTAGGCCTGACAATCCTCAGCATCTTCAATAAAATAGATCAAGCTAATGGTTAAGTAGAGACCAATCTGCCGAGCTTGTAAAACGTAAGAGTTTTGAAGCTAAAGTAATTCTTTTAGTCCGGTGGAATTGCGAAAGTTCGATTTATTTTGAACTGTTTTTTGGAGTTCGGGCAATTACCTGCCATCAAATTGACAGAAGTTATATTGCTAACTAACAACAATACGCTGATATGGTCTAATCAAAGACAAATGTTGCTACAGATGAATAACGGCAGACTATATAAAGAACTCGAGAAGAAATGATCAATGGCTCATTTCTTACTTCACCGAATATCACTTTGCCAACTTTGTTGTAGAAGACAAGTGTCAGTTCTTTAATTCCGGACCACAAGAATGGTACTAAGGAGGTATAAAAAGCTGACTGATAAATGGATGCTACGTGACACCAAGTTAGATCCAATATGGCGGTTAGGCAGCAGAAACATCTATGTGTAATGTACACATATATATAATTTATATAGTCGTAGTATTTGTATAGTTGCAGTCACACGTCGTATCAAAAAAATTTAAAAAAAACTGCTGATGACGTGTAACTGGAACTATACAAATATGGAAGTCTTGTTTATAATTTTTTTAAAGAACATTTAAAATCGCAGTCGGGTTTTAGTTTTATATCTTTATTTGGAATTTTAATTTTGCATCTCATTTAGAATGACAAAAATAAATAATTTACATATTGAAAAAAGAAAAGACTATTAGACTACCCTAACGTTCTATTAAATAATAATAATAGTAAATGTATGAAATGATCACGGCAATTTTCACCAAATTGGTTTAAACCAGGCGACTGCTCTATCTCGCTAATTGCCTTTCACGTTCCGTTTCTTATCTATTCTGTGCTGCCGACAACCCCCACCGCCTAAACCGAGCGGCTCTCCGCTAAAAACGATTTCCATGTATGGCCTGCAATTTTAATGCAATTATGGCGGCCTGGTCGCTGCAGCCGGGGCCTCCTTGCAGAGTTCACTTGTATCGGGCGGCCAAGGATGCTAATTGTGATTTAATAGTTTTAGGGGCTCTCACGGCCGTATATATCAGTTAGGATGAGCTGGAAAAGTTCTAATTCGATTGGGGATCTGGGGCGTGTATGCGAAATTAAGCTTGTGCGATCGGCCTGCTCAGTAATTTGAGGCAAACATGCTGGTAGACGCGGCATTTTACAATCGATGCTAATTTCAATCGGCCGCAGTGCTGCAGATGCAGCGGCGCTAACAATGTGCTTCCAAACAGATCAAATTCCCTGCTAAGCAAATCGATAGCGTAATTTTCATTAGGGCGGCTAATTTGCATTTTTGAGCAGGCATTAATCGCCGTCAACGGAACGAGGGAGCCGAAACTCAATTACCTAATTCATCCAACTTGCAATTTTTAATTTTAATTTTGTGCCCAAACATGTTTACGCCGGCGCCTACTTCAATATCTTAAAAATAATTAACGTCAACTGGCGCTAATAACTGTTGTTCGCAGTAATTACGGCACATTTTGTTGTTTAGAACTTTGTGCCCGTACTTCAAATAAAGATTACATCTAATTACATTTCTTATTTATAATATGATTTTTTTGGCAACTTTGTTAGCAATCTGAATATACATTGTACGTTAATGAGCTCAGGGTTTTATTCGACAAGGTTATTAGTAATGTCCCCCCATATTTAATTCGTCAGATCTTTAAGTCATTTTATTTGAAGTACTCTAGAAATTAAAATTACGATTGGGTAGCTATCCCAAGTATTATGGTGGTTAACGGCGTACTCTTTGATAGCATAAAATGTAAACTTTAAACATTTCCAACATAGCAGCACTGTCAGATAGCATCATATTTGATTAAACGTTCGTGAAAATTTCAGCGGTCGATTTGTCTCAGTTGCGTAGCAACACACACTTGAGTTGGTAGTGCCACATCATTTTGCACAATGTAGAAAATTAAGTACCGAGACGTGATTAAATTTGATTAAAATTGAGAAGCAACAATCATTACCGCTGACCGCCCTTTATCTACAGGCGACATCGGTGTCACCGCTTTGTACAAGAAGTAACCCCGAGGAGATTGCCTTTCAAACCTCTTTCCGCTGCTAAGCATCGCTTGCACCATACTGGACGTAGAAGATCTCGATGGAGCACCACAACCGCCATGTGACTTCTTATGACGTCACTTACGAAGCCGCCGTGTTATCTTCCTATAACATCATTGGCCTACAAGTAAATGCAGATTTTCCTTGAGCGCTCCAACTTCTTTAATGAACAGTTTACAGACATTTAATGAATAATCAATTTAATGCACTTTGCTTTTGTAATTACTCACAAAATTTCTAAAGTTAGAATCTTAAATAATTTTTCTTATTTGTTTATTTAAATTCTTTCTGTTCAAACTGTAGTTTTTTATGAATTGTATTTAATTGCTTAATATTCCATGCTTTTATCCCTTTTTCTCTTGCAATAATGTACAGGTGTGCTGTGACAATTCTTTCGGCCAATCCAAAAATTTTTAGCGAAGCCGCAATGAAGAACAGTCTATCAACAACTACTTTACGGTCGTCTTGCTCTCAACAAAGGTTATGTACTATGACTATTCTCTTTTATGTTTTACTGTAAAGGAATAGGCAAAAAATTTTCGTTGAGAAAGTATTGAAGACTGGTCTAGCTTGTAGTTAGCACCAGATGAATATTTCGACTTATGTCAGGGTTCAAAAACACCAACATGTGAACAGTTTTTAAACCTCCGCCGCAACAACAAAGAAAAAGTTTTTCAATCTATTGTTACAGGGGATGAAACCATGTTTCTGTACTATTATTCTATAGCACAAATAGAATCAATGGAATGACATATAGGCCAGATAAGAACGGTTAAGGAAAGAAACAATGATTCAATTGACAAAAAAGATCATGACAACAATATTTTGGAATCCAAAGGAAGATTTGGTAATTAATTTGAAGAAAAGGAACATAGTAGTAGATGGCAAGTATTACGTCAGCTTACTGAAGGAATTTCGCGACTTTATCAAGGAAGCGAGGAGTCGCATGTTGAGTCGAAATATTCGCCTTTTGTATGATGATATCCCTGTCTATAAAGCCACAATTGCTCAAATTTCTGAAAAGCGTGCGGCTTTGAAAAACTTTTCCACTTACCCCATAGTCCAGATCTACCTCCAGCATATATTTAAAACTGGAGAGAAAATTTAATAACGATGATAAGTTGCAGAAGGTTGTGTTGGAACATTTGCTGATAAAACTTAAAAGTATTTTCCAAGGGTATTGAAACGCCAACGTAATTGTACACTGAGACTAATATTGGAAATTAATTTTTGTTGTTTTATTTCTATAACTTCTAGAATATAGTCAAAACGGAAACTTTTGGGGTTTTCTGGTATCTCACATATGAGATGTTTAAGTTGATCTAAAGGATTTTTGATCTAAAACGTTGTACGACATCAAAGATTGAAATTTCTGGCACATCCCTACATCTGGCGTCAAATCTGCCCATATTACACTTTTAGGTAGTTATATTTTATTTTCTAGCGTTAATTGAAACTTTGTTCTATATTTATTTCCTTTCGTTTTCTAGGTTAAATATCCACAAAGATGAAAACTTAGGTATTTCACTTTATTTATTTGTAGAATAGTGATATCCTTAAGAAGTTTTTCTTATTATTTTTTCCTTTCTAAGTACTTATATAAATACTTTTAATTTTGTTTTAGATAAGCTTCAAGACTTTTGGACTCAAATTTTTGTTATTACCAAGAATTTTGTTCAATTTTTTTATTGTTGTTTCCGAGGTAAATGATTAAAAGAAAAATAAGGGCCAGTACTGAAGAATACCAAACCAAGGGAATATATTATTCCCAAATATTTGTGTAGAAACAAAAAGAGAAAATATGAGAAAGAAAAATAGAACAAATGGAACAAGAATGCGGAAAAAAATGGGAATATTCTACCAAAAATTCAAAAAACAAAAAGAGGTCTACCAAACAGAAACAAGTATATGCAAAAGCAAAAAAGGCGAGTTAATAACAAATGACAAAGAACTAATAGATAGATGGAAAGCATACTTTCAGAAACTGCTCAGCTGTAATGATAACAAAGAAGAAGAGCAGAAGAACAAAGATATTCAGTAGTACGGTCCATACATAAACATACCACAGCCAACGAGAGAAGAGGTGAAACAAGAAGTGAAGAAAATCCGGAACCACAAATCCCCGGGAGAAGATAGAACAACAACCGAATTAATAATGAACGGAGGAAAAGAACTAATCAGCAAATTACAATACAAAGCATTTGGATCGGAGAGCGAATGCCGAGAAAATGGGTAGAAACAATAATCTGCCCTATTTACAAGAAGAAAGGAGACATTAGAATGCAGTCATTACAGAGAAATATCTTTACTGGGAGTCGTGTAGAAAATCCTAAGTGCAATCATAACGAACAGAATAAAGTCATATACTGAAGAAATACTAGGCGAATACTAATCAGGATTCAGAAATGGGAGGTCGACTACCGATCATAGATTCACAATCAGAGCAATACTAAAAACATGCTATAATATAGATATATAACAAATATACATAGATTATAAACAAGCTTACGTTAGTATAAATAAAAAATACATAGAAGAAGCAATTAGCCTAGTAAAAATGACAAATCATAAACTAAAAACAGAGTAAGAAACCAAGGAAACTTTCCAATCAATTTTAAGTAAAAAAAGGTTTAAGGCAGGGTAGCCTCCTAACTTCCACCTTGTTCAACTTAGTATTAGAAAGATGCACAAGAAAAATAGACTTAAATCCAAGAGGAAACATATAATAGATTCTGTCAATAGCTAACATTTGCAGATGATGTAGTGATCTTGGTACGATCAGAACAAGCATTAAAGACAGCATAGTGTAAACTAGAAAAGGAGGCCAAGAAAGGAGGATTAACAGTAAACGGTGACATATGGAAAAGAAACATGGGTACTGAAAATGGAAGCAGAAGAGTGGAAACCAAGAATGAATTATGAATTAAGAAACCTATACGAAGACCTAAACATAGTAGTGACAATTAAGATACAAAAACCTAATAACAATGAAAAGTGACAGAAGACCAAAAATGGCATACGAAAGAAATCTGGAAGGTAGAAGGAAACGACGACGACCAAGGAAAAAAAAAGCAAAGACGTAGAAAATGATTTAAAGAAACTGAAAATAAAACTTAGAGAAGAAAGACACTAAACAGAGAGGAATGGAAGACCATTGAGCGGGCCAAAATTCTACAAGGACCGTAGAGCCAAAGATATAGATAGATAGGTGAATAATAAAAATAAAATTGGGACTAGAACACTATTTTTCCGAACACGCGTTTCTATTTGTTCAATCTAGGACACATAATTACAACTTTTTAGTAAAATGCGAGCAGATTCAGACGAAAAATGTGAGGCAATGCGTTCTTTATTTTATATAGCAGTCCTCCATGCCATACCATGTGGAAAGCTTGTCGAACATCTATCATAACAGCAGAACAGAACAATTTGTATATAACATTGGATAGTGAAATGAGACCGAAAACCAAGCTGGTTAGCCAACCATCTTGTGACTGGTTTTTTATTTATTGGAAATGGAAATCATTTTTCTACCAATTCTGATAGGATCTACAGAAGACCCAGAAGTTGCTATGATTGAATATCTCTGAGGAGCTTATCAGTTATAGAGAAGAGGATTACTTAAATAAATTTAAATTGCAGTGACTAGTATGGTAGTCCCAAAATTGCATTAATTGAGATATTTCATTTTTTATTCATATAACTGTTTTAGGGTGCGTATCCACTCATAAACGCGCTCGGCAAGCGTGGCGTTTAATTACCAAATCCCCCTTGAATTGCAAAACGGCAAATTCAAAGGAGGTCTACGTCCTGCAGTGGACTCCAAAGGCTGTGGGAAAAAAATTGCTTTAGGTCCTATCCTGAAGACTTTTTATTATCTAGTCGTTCTATGTTGTCTTTATTTTTTTTTGTAGTGAATTTTTTGTATTGGCAATGGCATTTGTAAAAATATTTAAGTTTCTCGACTTATTTTGTTAGATGTAGGTTTGCAGTTTTCTCATTGTAGAACTTCGTTAAATTTTCATCATAATTACGTAATAAACCTATCAATTCTTTTGGCATGTTTTCAGAATGACCGATCATAAGCCGATAGTGTTTCTACGTACCCTTGGAATCATCCATCTGAGTGTATCGTAATTTTTTTCACAGATTATTGTTCAGTTGGGTGTATTTGGGTTTACTGTCTACAGCATCTATTTGATTATTTCGTATGATAGATAGATACATTTGGACTATATATTTTGATTTTGGTAGCCTGTAGAGTGGTATTCCAACATGTTAATTATATATTCAATCTTATTTGAAGTTTTTAAGCTTATATTTGTATTCTAATATTATTTAATATGTTCCAAAAGTAATTTTCAGTTTTTTTAGTGCTCATTGTAACTGTAGGTTTCTTGTAAGTGATAATTGACCTTCATGATCCTGATTATTTGAAAACAATGAAAAACAATGTTCATACAGTTAGTTACAAGTCCTTCAACAATGAAGACGTTAAGTAGGTCAGCGATTTTATATAGTTGTTATCTACCAGTAAGTTATAAAATTCTCTCCTTTTTATTGTGGTTTAATGTGATCCAAAGTGGGTATGTCTGATATTAAAATTCTCACTTGCTATAAATCTCTGTCCCTATGAATCAAAAATAGTTGCAACATTTGTTTGGCACTATTTTGCTGGAGAAGTTAATTATTCTAAAGAGTCTATTAACTAGCAGTTGTTTATTTGAATTGTATTTTATTTGTAGCTTTTCATAAATAAAACAGCGTTTGCAGTTGGCCGTATGAGAACTATCGCACAGTACAAATGTAGTTGGAATGGTTCTTGGTTTAGGGCAAGTTGTTTGCGTCGTAAGGTCCGGTCTGTGACCATATTCTTTTGTGCAGCTATAATACCGTATACATTGCACTATTCGGTATTTTTTTAGGACAACTAGTTTATTGTATATATATATATATATCGAACGCTGCAGCTGTTCGAGCCATCATTCAAGAGAAGTGTCGCTTTCTACAGAGCGTATCAAAAGATTGTTACATTTGGCGCCCAAATCGTATTCGCATCCGAAAAGGAGCAACAACTGCGAAAATTACCATGTGTTGTTTCGCATACACGTCGAAATGTACCGGCTCGTGCTTTTGGCGGTCTACTTTTGGCCAAGTTCGTTTGACACCTAACGTCGAATCATCTGACACATGAATCCCAAAGTAAGAGATAGAAGGCATTTGATCCCCATTTTGTCTCTATTTTTGAATCCTGTTATCGATCCTCTTTTATTATAACTTTGTTATCGTTGACGAGAAGTCAAGTCGTCGGACCGACTAGTAGCGTCAATTATTTATTTAGTTATTTAATAGCAACTTTCATCATTAAAATACAGTCTACTTACACGAATCAGTAGATATTTTACTTTATTATTTTTAAAAGTTTTTGTATTTGTCAAAATATGAGAATCGATTTTTTATTATGTTTGTTTTTAATGTTTATTTTTGTTACTTTGTGACCTCGTCGTTTAAAAGCATCTTTTATGTTTTTTATTGGTGTTCTATAATAGATATGCTTCATAGCAACTTTGTAAACACGGTTTTGTTTCATTTATGTTTATTTTAATGGCGTTTTCGGTTGTGTTGTTCAATTTTTGCTAGAGTTGATCCATTTTTTGTCATTATGACATGCATAAATACAGGTAGCGGTTTAGATATAACTGGAATAGCTCTCTCCAAAATATTTTTAGTATCAGTAAGTACCGGAGTTCCTATTTTGCTTTCGAATAGGAAAGACGTATCTTGCGGTTAAAAGTGCAAGTGTTGAACGCGCGATAACCCGCGAAATCGGGCTCTATTTATTGCTACACATATTTCTAAATTTTAAATTTAACGCTGTGTGTTAAATTAATCCTATATAACTGAACCAAGACGCAGCAAAGAGGCCTTTATGGCCTACTACCAGCCTCCGGGAGGTGCAACCCCCCCAAATACCACCACGAATGCAACCATCAGTATTGACACCGGGCCAAACCCAGATCGTCTACAGCCAATTCCATCAAACACCAGGTAATTTTCCACTTCAAACGCAACAAACTCAAGCATTTTATCCCCAAACCTCTTATCAAACCCAACCAAACACTCATTCCAACGCACCCCCGCAGCCACCAAAAAACACTAATAACTGGACCACAGTATCCTATAAAAGAAATAGAAATCTAGATGAAGTGGAAATCAAAAATAAACACCCTAAAGAGAGCGAATATTGGCTTAGCCCACCCTCAACATCGAATCGCTACTCCAATATAAACATGGATGCACAACATGAATCAAACGCTGATAACACTAACGAGAAAATCTCAAAACCTCCCCCCATTTTTGTAAGTCGTGTACTAACTATTGCACCGCTAATACAACTGCTAGAAGAAAAAGCCAACGTTGTCAGCGTTACGGACACATAAGGAACTTCTGCCAGCTACCCGCTAGATGTGTAAAATGTGCAGGCGATCACCTCACGGAGCAATGTCAAAGAAAAGAAAAATCCCGCGATGTCCGCTGCGTCCTGTGTAAAGGAAACCATCCTGCGAATTACAAAGGATGCACTATATATAAACAGTTACAAAGTAAACATTTTCCAACCCTTTGACAAAAACAGTACATACCACCCCCACAAATTAGACAATACCAACAAATACAACCGGGACTATCGTATTCACAAATAGCTTCAGTACAACAACAAAACTCTGAACCTGCTGTTAATCTCCCACAAACAACAAATACTAGCCATCCAAACCAACAAGAAAACGACATACAAGAATTAAAAAACATAATGTTAAAGCTATCAGAACAAATAGGAACAGTATTAAACCTATTAACAGCAGTCCTTGCAAAAATTAAATAATGGACAGACACTTACAGCTTGCCCAATCGAACGCCAACGGCGTATCACAGCACCTTGAAGAATTAAAACTATTTATTACTAGTCACAACATTGATGTGTTACTTATTTCAGAAACACATCTTACTGATCGGAGTTTTATCAAAATCCCAAATTATGCGGTTTATACCACGAACCATCCGGCGAGAACAGCTCGTGGCGGGTCTGCCATAATAATCAGAAACACAATCAAGCACCATCAACTAAAAAGCCACAGTAGCGATTTTCTCCAAGCAACAAGTGTGTCAATTGAGGATCAAATAGGACCCCTCAACCTCTCGGCGGCGTATTTCCCCCCTAAACATGCTGTTTAAGAAGAACAATTTACAAACTATTTCAAAACCCTTGGACAACGATTCATTGCGGGCGCCGATTACAATGCCAAGCACACTGACTGGGGTTCCAGAATTACAACGACAAGGGGACGCGAACTAAACAAAACTCTTGAACACAATAACTTGCGGCACCTATCCATGGGAGAACTCACATATTGGCCCACGGACCTAAACAAATTTCCTGATTTGGTGGACTTCTGCGTAACAAAAGGAATTCATCAAAGTCATGCCAATATAAAATCCTGCTTCAAACTTTCCTCTGACCATTCCCCAATCCTGATCACCCTTACCACTAAACCCTTCAAAAAAGAAACAACCCCTAAATTAAGCAATAATCGTACAAACTAACCTTAAATATTCCACTGAAATCTCCCGAAAACATAGAGGCTGCAGTCAAATTATTCAATGATGTCATTCAGCGGGCATGTTGGAAGGCCACGACAATTATACCCGATACAGTCACAATTCCTGATGGTCCCTCAATTATTAAACAAAAAATTCTAGATAAAAGAAGACTTCGAAGAAACTGGCAAAGGCTGCGTACACCTGAAAGCAAACTACTACTCAACAGAGCAACTCGAGAGCTACAAGATCTCCTTAATAAAAACAAAAGCGATTGCATCGAAACATTCCTTAAAGACTTATCACCCATGGAAGCGACGGATTTTTCCCTGTGGAAGACAACAAAAAAACTGAAACAACTAAAAGATTCTCCGCCTCCGTAACCTCCAGGGCAGCTGGGCAAGCGATAAGGAGAAGGCAAACGTGTTTGCTGTACACTTAACATCTGTGTTCCAGCCACATCCTTCAGAAAATCTCCCCCAAGAAGAAGACAACCTCACTCAAACACTGTTTCAACCGTACCAACTTGAACCACCTAGTAAAAAATTCAAAGCTGCTGAAGTTCATGAAGTCATTAGCACACTCAACCCTAAAAAGGCTCCGGGGTATAATTTAATAAATGGTAAAATACTCAAAGAGCTACCTGTCATCGGTACACAGTACTTAACTCAGTTATATAATGCAGTCCTTCAGAATGGTTATTTTCAATCCCAATTTTCCCCCAACGACCCAAAGTCCTATCGACCGATAAGCCTTCTGTCTATCGTAGCTAAAGTTTTCGAAAAGCTCTTAGTAGTAGACAAAGAGCTACTACCTTCCCACCAGTTTTGTTTCCGAAAGTTGCACTCAACAACTGAACAAATCCATCGGGTACTTCAAACAATCAATCAAGCCTTTGAAGACAAGCACTACTGCTTTGCTGCGTTCCTAGATATATCCCAGGCATTTGATAAAGTGTGGCATGCGGGACTCCTATGCAAACTAAGAACACTCCTCCCCCTAAACTACTTCCTAATCCTGCAATCCTATCTCCTTAACTTTCTGGTGAAATATGAAACTGTAACCACAAATCTTCCGATCAACGCTGGTGTACCCCAAGGCAGTGTTCTCGGACCACTGCTTATATCTCTTATACACAGCAGACCTCCCGACAACACCAGAAATCACAAGAGCTACATTTGCGGATGACACCGCGGTTCTGGCTACTGACAGAGACTGAGTCGCAGCCTCACAAAAACTTCAAGCCAATTTAACTTCAATTGACAAATGGTTAACAAGCTGGAAAATCAAAATAAACGAGTCTAAGTCAACTCAAGTAACCTTTACCCTGCGCAGAGATACCTGTCCCCCGGTTCAGATAAAGAACAATCCTTTACCGCAAAAAGAAGAAGTAAAGTACCTTGGGTTACATCTTGACAGAAGGCTAACATGGCGCAAGCATATCTTCAGTAAGTGCAAGCAGCTGGGATTAATTTTAACCAAGATGTACTGGCTACTGGGACGTAAATCGAAGTTATCATTAAGCAACAAACTCCTTTTATACAAGGTAATTCTCAAACCCGTATGGAGCTACGGGATTCAACTTTGGGGTACATCTGCCAACTCTAACTTAGAAATCCTAAAACGCTTCCAATCTAAAGTGCTGCGCAATGATTGTGAACGCGCCCTGGTTCATGTCAAACACGGCTATCCGTAACGATCTTCATATGCCTTCAGTGAAGGAAGAAGTCAGCCGTTTCAGTGTTAAATACAGTGACCGTCTTAGTGCACACCCCAACAAATTAGTAATGGATCTTATAGTTCCCCAAAATCGCAATCGAAGACTCCAAAAATATATACCAAATGACTTGCCTACTAGATTCCCTACTTAATCAATATTAAGTCTTGCGTTAGTTTTATTTTAGTTTTAAGATCTACTTTATAAGTTTACTTTTATACCCAAAAACTCAAAACTCATCTAGATGACAATTGTAGAGAAGCATCCTACTGGAGATGCTTCTACATGTCCAAATAATCTATCACAGAATTTACTAAATGCAACTTGTGCAGATTGTAAATAAATTGGGATCTCAATTTAAAAAAAAAGTAAGTACCGAGCAAGTCAAAACAGAGAGGTATTCGTTAGAATACTCTCACATGCCATTAGTCACACCCTATTGTTCTTATTCAAGTGACCCTGTATTTACTTAATGTATGTTATACAGATTGTAAATAGTAATAAACTAAATAAAAAAAAGTAAGTACCGAATAGTTGTTTTTGTCGTAAATTAAATTTAATTACTCCTGCTTGTAGGTTGATCATTAGATTACTTTATTCTTCTCCGTTTAACACATTTAAATTTTCTGCATTTGGTGACAGAGTTGTTGTCATCATTTTTAGATTGTTCACCTGACTTTCTGTAATTTTTTCAACTAGATTTGTTGATATAATATGATAAAAATAAATTTAATTTATATTTACAATATGTTGCCATGTCTTGCACAGGCATAAATAGTGATTTTTGATAAACATTTGCTTACATAAATTGGTTAGCTTTTATAACAACCAAAGTCAATTAAATTAAAAATTTGATTTTATGTTATTACTATAAATTGACTAGACCGAATGTGCAGCTACATCAAATTGATGTTTTTACAGTGCAATTTACTATTGGCAATTCCTTCTAATCTTTAATTAAATCTGAAATGCAGCTGGGACTAGCGCGCTGCAGTTTTAATTTACGATTTTAACGTTATGAAGGCCGCACTTCATTCTATTAAGGTCACAGAGCAGCTTTGTAATATTTTTCTCATCCAGAAATGAAATAGTATTTTTATTAACAACTAAAAATTTACACGAATCTGCAATGTTTGAGGCAGCGACATGTAGTACAAGTTTGCATGCTCGTTCTGTCTCAGCTAGACTTGCCTTAAAAGTTTTGTAATCCTCCACGAATAGTCGGGTCAACGCTACGTTCCATGCTTAACACTCCTCCTAGAGCGATTAATCCTCATTAGCCTTATGCTTTTAGGTTTAATATTAGATGCGTTTCAAAGCAGTTTATCTTGGCCATTTTCTAGCGAGCTTTCTTTGCACAATTTAAGTAATTTGAGGCTTCCAATCTGTGACCCTACCTTGCTAATGGGATCACAGCTGAGATTTTTCTCTCTAAACGCCCGATTGAAAAACGTTGGGCAATAAGGCAGGTGTAGAAGAAATTGGTTAAAGAGAATGGATTTAGTAAGAAGACTTATTTCTACAAGTTTTTTCTTGAAATCTTGCAAATTGGTTGTAGTCGCAATATATCATCTTTCCGGACATTCACTTTCTACGGAGATATATGTGAATACAGACTTGTAAAAACTTAGAATGCAAAACATACAGCATGGAGTTATAAAATATTGATCCGAAAAGACGAAAGCTTCTGCAACTGTCTCTTTGTAGGTGAATAAAGTTTTGACTTTATTGATGACGGATGTGGTAGACGTTACAATTGCTAAAACAGAAAACACCCACACAAAAGCAGAATCTAATTGCGATTTGTCTTTTAACCCTTTACCGATTATTGTTACGTCAGCACCCCAACTACTTACAAAGAAAGTGTTTCCAAGCTTCGTTTAAATTATACGGTTTTGTAAAAAAAATTATAATGTATTTAGAAGAAGAAAATTAACGTAGAACTTGTGAATGTGTCAAAATATTTCATGAGCATAATTCAAACGGCAACATCTTTCTTTTGTACTTTTCCTCTTCTCTTCTTTCACCTCTTTCCTTTATATTTTCCCCCTCCTTTTCGCCTACTGCCCACCTCATTCCGTTATGCTTCATTACACACTTCTAATTCTTGGTTACAAGTTTCCTTTCTTGGATTTTAAGATAGCTTATAAGAGCACATAGAAAAAATAATAATGCAAGCAAAAAACTTCAGCAGAATTAATGAAATGTCTTGACAACGTAAATGTAAGGAATTTAACAATTCTTTTTGATGATATCAAACAGGATAAATTTCACGAGAATAACTTTGCTCAATATTTGTACCACCACCGAAGAAAGGCAATACAAGTTTTGAAACAAGAAAAACTAGTATGTGTGCAGAGTGTATTACAACGATGCTGAAGGGTGCGCAAATTAATATATGTATGCTTTGTTGCACAAAAAATATTACAGCATATGAAAACTAATTGATATGTTACAAAATATCGATCTAAATAAGATATCACCTTACTGATGACTTTATATTGAAATTAATGGGCAATTGTGAAAATTGACGATGATCAAGAAACTAAAGAGATTCCCATTTGATGAGGTATGAAATAGGGATGCGTTCTATTACGCTGCCTTTATAATATCTATTAAAGGGTTATTTTTAAGAAAGCATTATACAAAGAAAAAGATTCACAATTGAAGGTGTAAATAACAGGTCTAGTAAAAAGAAATCCATTATTTTTCCAATAGATGGCTTTAATAAATTGCATCTCGCGCTCTAAAAGTCCGATCGGTTTACACTAGATGGCGTTAGAAAGCTGACCTTTCGTACTAAAAAAACTTATTTGATACTTTTGTAAATGGTTGACTCAGTTTTGTTTGAGCTCACGTCAAAGATGAACACCAGCAAAGAGAAAATACGCTGTACTTTACAGTTTTTCTTCGATACCGTTCCGGTAATTTCGATGTCAAAGATGCACCACGCTCTGGAAGGCCAATTGTCGAAAATGTGGATAAAATCATGGAAATGGCCGAGTCCGACCATCATATAAGCATTGTTTCTATTGCCCAGGAACTAAACATTGCACAAAAAACCGTTTGGAACCATTTGGAAAAGGCTGGATACAAAAAGAAGCTGGATGTATGGGTGCCACACTAGTTAAAGCAAAAAAATCTCATGGACCAAATCCCCATCTGTGAATCGCTGCTGAGTCGCAACAAAGTCGACCCATTTCTTAAGCGGATAGTGACTGGCGATGAAAAGTAAATCACTTACGACAACGTCAAGCGAAAACGGTCGTGGTCGAAGCGCGGTGAGCCGGCGCAAGCGGTGGCCAAGCCAGGATTGATGGCCAGGAAGGTTTTGTTGTGCATTTAGTGGGATTGGCAAAGAATCATAAACTATAAACTACTCCCCTACGGCCAAACTCTTAATTCGAACCCGTACTATGAACAATTGGACCGTCCGAAGGAAGCAATCGCTCAGAAGTGGCCAACTTTGACCACTAGGACAGGAATTGTGTTTCATCAAGACAACGTCAAGCCACACACATCGATAGCGACTCGAGCTCGGGAGCTTGGTTGGAGGTTCTTATGCATTCACCTTATAGTTCGGATCTGGAACCAAGTGATTACCACCTGCTCCTATCCATGGCGAACTATTTTACTGGTGAAAAATTCGCCTCAAGAGAGGCTTGTGAAAATCGACTGTCCCAGTTTTTTACCAATCGGAACGAGGGCTTCTATGAGAGAGGCATATTGGAATTACCTTCAAGATGGCAACAAGTTATCGAAAAAAACGGCGCATATTTGACCTAAACCTGTTCATTCTAAGTATGTTAAATAAAACCTTCAATTTCATGCAAAAATAATGGATTTCTTTTTACTAGACCTATTATTAAGAATGTAGAACGCTGACAACACACCGATATTGACTGAAAAACCTTTTGACGATGTTAAACAAAATGAACGAAAACATTTCAGAACAATATTAAGTAATAACCACCTTTAACCACCAACTTTCTTAAACGCTATGTCTAGTCTGTGGTGCTGTACAACTAAAAGTGCTATCGCAAAATTCTCAAAATTCCTTAGACAAAAATAAAAACACGTGAATAGGCGTTAAGCTTATAACAATAATAAAGTGAAGAAAATTAGAACATTTCGGTAATGTAATAAGAGTATAATAATACGGCCTACTGCAGTTAACACTAAGTAGAAAAATTAAAGAAAAAGTGGGTTGATAGACAGAAAATATCATGGCTGAAAAATCTGTGTTATTGGTGTAGACTAACAATAATTTCATGCTGCACGAAATCAAAACCAATAAAAAGAAATTATCGACATGGTGATAGTGAATCTCTGATAATCAGGCAAGACATGCGAAGAAGAAGATAATAGTATTAAAAGACAAAGGTACTATGAGTATCAACAGAATTTAAAACACCAGAAAAACTTTTTAGGTAATGAAAATGGCTTGTCAAGGCACAATTGAGGTAAGGTTTAAGCGTAAAACAAAAGCAAACCTGAAAGAGCTTAAAACAAGCTAATCTTTTGTTTACGACACTATTCAACCTAGTGTTGAAGATCTGTAAGAAAAGTTTAATCAACGCCAGGTAGGACTAGAGGTTAATATTGGAAAAAGTAAGTTTAAAAAACATATTAAGAAAGTAATTTATTTTGAAAACATGGGGCCGGCGAAGAGATTGGTCTGTAAGCAATTCCAGAACGAACTTAAAAAAACCTTTCGATTTCTGTCTGTCTGTCTGAATATCTGGAAAATTATTCGACAGAATTTTTTCTTCATTTTCGAATTCAGCGTAAAATTTCCTATAAGAATCACATTTAAACTCGTAATGTCGAAATTTTCCCGAAATTCGAACTCGAAAACTATTCGAGATAGACACTTTTTGATTTCGATTTTGAAATCAGCGTAAAATTTCCTATAAGAATCCATTTTAAAATTTTAAAAAATCCATAATTTTGTGACAGCGACAGACAGACCGACAGACCGACAGACATATAGAATTCAGTAACGAACTTTTTAAGTTCGTTGAAAATTGAGACCCTCCCGTGTTTGACAATACTGATAAACATTAGATTTCAAAAAGAGAATGAGTCAGGAACTACGAAAAGTAACGCAGTTGATATCAAACAAATTCTTAAATCAAAACGAGTGTCTAGAAAAAAATAGGATATTATAAAGCACTAGTTTATGCCTGTAAGACATGAATTATGACTAACCAAAGTGAACAAAAGTGCACAAAAGAAAAATCTTATAAAAATACTACAGGAAAAAATAGACAAAAAATAAGAGAACTAGAAGAAAATATCCTTTCGCTAAAGAAGCTTTGATTTAAATTGTTTTGAAATTACAATTACAAGTGGTTTCTTCTCTTTCTTTTCTTATGCATTATGGCCTTATAGAATGTCAGATATACGTCATTTATTTTTATCTTTTGACTTCTCTGTGAATTAATTTCTTCTACTCCAATCTGTTCGTACTTAGTTTTTTATATTTGCTATTATTTTCTCCTTCCCTATGTTATTTCTGTTGTCCTTTCGTTTCATATGTTTCATGATACTCTCCTCTCTACCTGCTTTTATTACTTTTTTAACTAGCCTCTTGTTCTTTATTCTAATTACTTGTTTAAACTATTTTTTTGTTTATTCTGTTCTTTTAATATTGGTTCTTGTTCTGTTCTATTTTTAAGACTCATTTGCTTTATAGTTTAATTTTTCCAAGTATTCCATTTAGGTAGCATTTATTTCACTTTTATAAGTTTCTGCGGTGCTACGTCTTGTAATTTTTGTTTTAATTTCTCTTTTTTCTTTTTAACGCAAAACATGTTGCTAGTTTACACTGTTCTGTTTACAACTTACTATCTATTTTTCTATCACTTGTTAATATGCTCTATATATTTATACTATGTTACCGTTTCTTATATTATTTTACTCCCTTTAGATAAACTATTGTTTGTGTTTATTTTTAGTGCTTGCTATATTAAGTAGCTTTAGTAATTTTATCGATGAATCTGCTATCAATACCATGTTATCTGCGCAGGTATTAAATTCCGGTATCTTATTACTGTTGTACGGTGTGGAAGCATGGACACTAAAACAGAAAAACATTAAAAACATTGAAGCTTTTGAAATGTGGTGTTATAGGAGAATGCGGAAAATATCATGGACGGAAAGAGTAACAAATAAAAATGTATTGCTAAAAATGGGGAAAGAATGTGAAATAATAAAAACTATAAAGAAGAGAAAATTAGAATATCTAGGCCATATAATGAGGGGAGAAAAATACTTATTACTGAGGCTTATAGTGCAGGGAAAAATCAAAGGAAAAAGAAGTGTAGGGCGGAGAAGAACTTCCTGGCTACGAAATCTGAGGGAGTAGTATAGTGGTATAGTGGTATAGGGAGAGTTCTTCAGAGCTGCGGTCAGCAAAGTGAAAATTGCAGTGATGATTTCCAACTGAACTGGAAGAAGAAGATTACTGTTTGCAGTAGTGGTTTTAATTAATCTATTCAATAACATTATAAACAACAAAGCACTTAAACTACTTTCTTGTTTAACTATTTTCTTTTATTTCGAATTTCTTAGATCTTTCTCGTTTTTGTATGCTACCTTTCACATTTTTATGTGTACTTCTTACTACTTATATAAATTTAAATTTAAACAATTTTAAATAACCTCCGTTCTACTGTTTCGAATGGTGAGTATAAGTTTATATTAAATACAGCTTTCTTCGTTCTCTTTTTTCATTTATGGTATTTCTAAAAATAAAAATGTTATCCTTAATTTGCCTGTTTGTTCTGGATTCTGTTTTTATATCTAACTTTAGTTCAATAATTTTCTTTATTTTTTAACAATTCTTGTTTACACTTTAAAGTTTGTTGAGCGTATAGATCTATTTTCTTTTGTTTGAGTGAATTAGTATTATTAAATTATTTTCTCAATCTTTCAGTGTTCTGTTTGTGAGGCAAACTTTAGTACACATTACCCAAATTTCCTGCTTGATTTCCTTTTAATTTTATCTTACCTTCGTGATATGTACTTGTTCGCAGTTGCTGATGTCAAATGCATTTGTACATATTTAACTTATTTTTATAACAATACTATCAAGTCTCTAAGCTGTGGTGTAATGTTATTTTTATTCTTTGTTTCTTAAAGTAGTTTCTGTTTTTTTTCTTTCATTGTCTTTATTTGGCTCTGAAACGCTATGTTTTTTAGTTCCTCCATAAACTCGCTTCAACTTTGGAATTTTTCCTTCCTGACAACTGGTTTACTGCCATTCCTTATGTTTATGTAATTTATTTTGTTTTGAGTTGTATAGAGAAAAATTAATGCAGATCATGAAGAAACTCTGTGTAGCGGTAAAGCTTAGAAGAAGTATTTGTGTTACTTTGAGGTTCATCAGGGCTATTGTCAAAACATAAAGGAAAAAAAGAAATTCTTATCAAACAAATAAGTTCAATAGACTAATCAATTATCTACAGCGCTGTTCAATTTAGCAGTAGAATACATTACATGAAAAATAATCAAGAAAACGATAAGAACAAAAGGAGGACAAATGGTCGCCTATGCGGAAGACCTGGTTATGTTAACAAAAAGGCTAGATATAATGTCACAAATGTTAGGAGAAATAATTAGGGGAGGAGAAAAGATAGGACTAAAAGCAAATATAAAGAAAGCAAAAGTAATGAGAATCGGAACAGGGTAATAAAATGGTAAAGGTAAAAAATTGAAATTTGAAGAAGTAAGCCAGTAGAGTGACAATGATTGACAGAGTAGGGGGAGCAAAAGAAATAAACGAAAAAATTATCGCAGGAAACAAAGCCCTCTAATAGAGCAATTGTAAAATGCAAAGTGCTCACAATAACGACCAAAATGAGAATGTGTAGGACACTAATGAGACCAGTATTGATGTGAGTATCGAAAACAATCTCAATGACAAAGAAAGATAAGGAGAAACTAGAAATAGCCAAGAGAAGAATATTGAGAAGAATACTACGACCCACCAAAACAAATAAAAACGAATTCAGATTAAGGAACAATCAAATCTTAGACGGGGAAGATATAGTGAAACCAAATTAAACACCAAAAGATTAAATAATACACATAATAACAACAAGAAAAGAAAGATCAAAATCAAAATGGACTACAGAGGTGAAGAATGATTTAGACAAGACAGGAACAGCTAACGGAGAGATAATATCAAGAAATAGGAAAATTTAGCACAAAGTAAGCAAAGAAGTAAGATAGATGAAGATGAACGCTAATCTTTCCGGTAAAATGAATATAAAAAGCTTCAGAAAGAAACGGCGCTTGCTCACGAGGGTGCCAAGCCACATGATGATGAAATGAACCAAAAAGGTCGGTTTGGAAGTTTTGGTTCTTTCTCGCCAGAACACACGAGTATGGCCGTTCTTGAAGATACAGAAAATGGCCCGCTGCCACGTTTCCAACTCCGTTCATGTTTTGATTCCATATTTTATGCAGTGCGATAAGTTACGCAATAGCAAGTTTATATCTAAATTCATAATTGATCGACGTTAATGGAGAGGAATAATTTATACGGGGTGGTTTATTTAATGCTGTTGGGCGGCTCTCATGATAAACTGTAAAATCATGAAAATTTAATTAGGGAGGTTCCGTAAATAATAGATACGGGCCAAATTAATAAGGTTAATTTATAATGGGCCGCCGGCGGCTTCTGACAAATCGCATTTATTTTATATTGATGTTTAATTTGCATTCGAAACGCCGGCGGCGGCGCCAAATCGAGATTTCGCCCTTCGCTATCCGGCACTAAACAAACAGCGCCTGTTTACGCGCGCTGCTTGCCCGGATAATTTTAAATTCTAAATCGGGTCGCAACTAGGGCCGCAGTCGTAAAAACCGCCGCCCGGCCAGTCCGCATGAGTATCAAAACAAACGGCAAATGTAATTCGGCAATTGGTGGTGGCATTAATTTTGCATTATTGCCCATATATGAATGCAGGGCCGGGCTGAACGCAAGATATTTCATGGGCTCGCTTCGGAACATGCCCGAGATAAGCAATCACGCGCCTCGCCCCCGTGCGCTCGCGAAACAAACGCAAAGTGCGCGCGTTCAAAGGAGCCGACGAGCGCCGTTCGCGAGCGTCGCGGGAGTGTGTTTTTTATTAATACGGCAAAGTAGGAAATTTAATAAAGGCCGAATCATAAAAGTGAGCGACGCCGCGAAGCAGTCATGAAATTGCCAAGTTTTCGTCAATATCGTATATCGCGGGCAGGGCCGCGCGGCATCTACCTGTCTAGCCTACACATAAAATTTCCATGGAAAGTTTCGGTATCAAATTTTAGTGGACTTGCTCGGAAGTTTCGAGTTTTGAATTGCGGGTGCACAAGCTAGCTAAAATATTAGAGGTTAAATGAAACAAACCAAGTGTTATCAAAATACCACATGATTATAACAAATGTAATTTATACAGGGCATTTCATAATGATTTGGACGATTACAACAAACATATTCGGACACATCTTCAGGTTTATGTAGAGCATGATGTGGCAGACAAACGACGAGATGTAAAACGGCTGTGAGTGGCGATGAAAATGTACTTTCACGTAGTAAATCAGTGTTGACCAAGAAACGTCAATTTCGTGCACGATTTCATAAATAACCACAAAGAATTCTATTTGAAATTGGTGTAACAAAGTCTATTGAACTCCATGTAACAATGTATGAATAAAATATAGCAAACTAAAGATACGGGGGAAAAGGAGTGAAAATGCGAACATATGGCCTATATCGCTCTAATATCAGTCTCACCTTTTCCCGTGTTCCCTATTTCCACAAACGACGCTCTGGAGATCGAATATTGGGGGTATAACTTCTATTCTGAAGAAGGAAATGTCTGCAGATGCTTTACTAAATTGTTAGTAGAGCATATATAAAATGAACTAAACATCACGTGGAAGGAGAAAGAAAAGACGACGTAGCTTTATTTTTCAAGAAATCAGTACTACGACATCTTCAAAAGTTAAATATTCTGAAGATAAAACAGTCCACTATTCGGACCTCCAGGCGGGGACAACCAACGAAGATAAAAATAGAACCAAACTAAAGAGAGTAGAAATATGGAATGCGATAACTCTATTGAAATATAGAAAATTGGGAAATATGAAACTAGAAATGGAAAAAAATAGAATGGACATAACAGAATTAAGCGATGACTTTCGAATAATTAACACAGCAGCTGAGGAAGGAATGGCAGAAGTAGTGAAAAAGCAAATAAGACAAAAAGAAGAAGGATACATATTATACAATAAGAAAATAATGATAGTAAAGATGCCCACATCAGAATGCAGTGACGAAGACGTAGAACAAGTCCATAAAGATTTGGAAAAGGTAATAAAATATGTAAAATGAGCAAATAATCTCATTATTCTAGAATATTAGGACGAAATAGTAGGAGAAAGTGCATAGGAAATCGACTGGTCGAATTTTGAGCACAACACGACTTAGTTATTGCAAATACTTTATTTCAACACCACGTACGCAGAAATATATAAACGATTTAAGATGACACCAGCCAGATTTCATACTGGTGAAACGGGTTCAGAAATCAATTTAAATATTGTAGAAGTTATCCAGCTGCCGATTGTAACAGCGACCACAACATGGTTACGATGACGTGTGATATAAAATATAAAAAAACTAAAAAAGAAAAAAGACAATTTTGGCAACTGGAGATGTTACAAAGGTGAGAAGCTGAGAGAGTTGGAAGAAAAGTTGTAACAAAAACATACGCACTAATGGCGCGAAGAATGGAAATGGAAAAATATTAATAGATTGTGACAAAATTATGGAAAAATAGAACAACTATGCTTAAGAGATAAACGAAGTATAGCTAGAAGAGGATGTGGATGCAGAAAATTTTGGAGAACTTAAAACAAACAACTAGTGGGAATTGCCGATAGAAAGAATAAAAAATGTCACTGGATTAACTCTATATATGATATACGAAACAGGAGTAATATCAGAAGATTTCAACAGGAACATAATAGTGTTAATTTCAAAAGAGAAAAAACGGATAGATGCAAAAACTCCGGGGCAATTAGTTTGATCTCACATGCATCTAAAATATTAACAAAAATCGTATATACAAGAGTAGAAAGAGTTTGGCTTCAGAAAAAGCTGAGGAACAAAGCTTAAGAATCATATCTGAGAAAACCTACATATATAGCTTTCGTTGATTTGGAAAAAGTTTTTGACAATGTAAAATGTTCTACATTTTTCTTCTACGGTAAGTGGGAATAAAACGCAGAGACAGAAGAATTATAAACTTTTTATACCGGACAGGAAGCAGTAATAAGACAAGGAGATGCCCAAAGAGAAGGGTCAGTACAGCTAGGGATGTGTGTTGTCGACACTCTTATTCAACGTTTATACACAAGATGCGATCAATAAAATCAGAGAATTAATAAACAAAGGAACCAATATACACGGATAGAAAATAGATTTGATACGATACGCTGATTATATAGCAATTATAACTGAAAGCGAACAAAGTTTACAGCAATCATTGAATCTAATGTACTTAATTATGAAAGAATACAATAAGAAAATAAATGCGTCTAAAACAAAAACAAAGGTGTGTAAAGATATGACACATTGGAACATACAAGAAACACTGAATAGAAAAAGGTTAGAAGAGATTGAACGGTATTGTTATATGGGTAGCGTCATAACTAAAGACGTTAGAATCAAAAGGGAAATCATTTGTAGATTACAACAAGCGAAAGCAATATTTCTCAAGAAAAAGCAATTACTAACATCCAGTAAAATATCTTTGGACAGGAAAAAATGCCGCAATGTAGGGGGCTGAAACTTAGACAACTGCAAAGAACGAAGAACGTCCAAGACTTCTGTCCAACTAAAGGTCTTTGTCAATTTCTCCATATTTTTTTCTCCTTCATTTCCATCATTTTCTTTTCTCCCCCTCGTCTTCTTTCATTTTTTTGATTTTTTCCCTTTTTCCCAGCTTCTTCCCTCTTTTTCTTATAGTTTTCCATTTCTTTCTTTTTCTTCCTGATCCAAAAGTGATGGTCCCTCCCTTTGACTTCTGTCATATCATCAGGGGCGTCAAGGGTAACCCTTAACCCGGGCAAAATATTTTTACCAAAATTTTGTTTCATAACTTTCAAGTCTTACAACTCATAATAAATTAATTTAAACTGTTACTGCCCTAAACTAAGGTAACGAATACGTCAAGTCTATCTCAAAAACAAGGAGCTAATATTAATATAATGAAAATAGTTTATGCAACCGCACGTACGTGATGAGAACGACTTGAATCGGCAAATCTTCATCTAATTATGTGCAAAGCCGCTACGTTGGTTTGCAGAATGATGCAATAAGTGTGTCACAAATAAAAGAATGTTGCAAACAATTTAGAGATTGATGAAACATCATGCTAATGACTTGCTTCAGACTGGTATCAAAAAGGTCGTAACCGGAAAGGAAACGTCTACGGCTACAATCTGAAAACGATAGCAGAGACGTCCAAGGCGATTGTGGACACACAATGTTTCTTGTATCTTATATCTTATATCCTGCAGATTTTTGCTATTTTAATTATTTGTGTTACATGCCTCGGTACTTTCGCAACAGATCGAGTGTCATTTTATAAGTTATTTTTTTACGATAATGTAAAAAAATGATGGAACTATGTATCAATACCAATAAGCTCCTAAAATTTATCCAGAATTGATTACGGACTTATAGGGCATTAAAAAAATTAAATTTGTATTTGTCTAAAGAACAATGGATTAGAGCTTGCCGCAACCCTAAAAACCACGGCCCGAAAAATTCTATTCTCTCGCCCCCTCCTTCTACACGGACTTGGTTACATTACAAGAGCGAATCAAATATAAACTGTAATTTATTTTTACGCGTTGTGAGGTGAACGGAGAGGGGCGCGGCTTCTAAGCGTTGTAGATAAGGGTGTCCGAAAGAAAATCTCATAGGACATCTAGCTCTACTTTAAAACAAGAGGGGGTATCTGCGCAAAGGATTATTACAAGTTATTCATGACATGGTTGTCAAACTGTCTAAAATTTTGAAAAAAAAGTTTTAAAACAACACATTTGAGAAGACCAAATTGTACAAGTGGCATAAACCAGTTTTAGGAAGACGAGAAACAGTTAACAGTCCGATGTTATTGCTTTGGAGATCAAAATAAGCCATGAAAGTGCTCAACCAATTACTGCTGACGATATTGAGTTTTGAAACACGCTCGAGTACACACAGCCGCTCAAGATCGATAAAAAATTGATACTGGAACTCCCTGTCTACAGTCCAGATTTTTCGCACTGCTATATCATTTGTTTGGACCACTTAAAGAACACCCGAAGGACATAGATTAGGGAACGATGTCTGAAGAGATTTTTTCCACAAAACGTTTTCCACTACTGATTTTTTTGTCAGTATTTAATTATTTTATGCGCAATAGATTATCATTTTAAAAAGAGACAAGGTACAGTTCAGAGGCAACACCCTCAAGAAAACTCAATAGAACGATGAGTATAAACAATTTTTGGAAATACAAGATACCGTTGAAAATGAAAGTCGCCGATATCGTCCAACAACCAGCACAACTGAAGAAAATATTAGAATTGTTCGCCGCCTTCTCACAGATGATCGATCGATTAACAGTTATGAAATTGATTTTTAGGTCGGATTAAGCTGTGTATCCAAAATCGACTAAAATTGAAGATTTGTTCTGCATTACAGTGGAACATCCTTCTCATAGTTTATGCTTATCGCTCTATGATTACGATTTTTGGGCTATTAAAAGACAGTACTTTGACGATAACCAGGTGATTTTATTAAGATGCATTTTACTAAACGAAAATATTTAGTTTTACGCTGAACTTTAAATTGCAACTATTTAAGTGTTAAACATTTCCTGAGTGTTGACTTGCATTATTTACTAGTTCTTAACATCGCAACAATGAAGCGAATCAGTATTGAGATTGGAAAGCTAATCTTTGCAGATGTGGTGTACAGAAAAGTTATCCTTGCTAAATAGATGCGAAAGTTTTCACGTCCGGTGTTATGGTGCATCGTGTGGTCGGAGTTCAGAAACTCTTGACGTTTTGTCCACAACTGCGGCAGACATTTTTAGAAGATTTTCTTCTGAATCAAGAGTTTCTGAACTCCGACCACGGCCTTATAACCTAAGAACCAACCACACGATGCACCTTATCCTTGTTAAAACTCGAAAAATTATAGTGTTTGAAGTCGGCACTTTTACAAAACATCATAAACTTGACTATTTGCCTAAATTGCTACATTGAAATAGCTTGGTAAATGCAAGAGCTGAAAAGATTGTTTTGAAGCTACTAAAGTCGAAAAAATGTATGTCTGTGCGTGAAATAACCAAAAATGGTGAAGTCAGCGTAGGTACTGGTTCAAAACACACAGAAAATTCCAAATAGGAATAAGGAGCAACAACTTCAGTCAAAGAAATGTGGAAGATTGTACAGTAATTTAATTCAAAACCAAACTTGTTGTTTTCTTATAACATACGTCAAAACTAATAGTGGTGCGTTACCAGACCCTCAATTTTACAATGGAGTGAGAGGAAAATACGTATTTGATAGTGTAAGAAATGAGTTTGACAAGAAGACTCTTGTATGGCAGGTCATATGTCTTTGTGGTATTAGAAGCTCCGCTTTTTTACATGTAGTACAATTGGGGGCAAAAAGAATTCATACTTCTATATCGTAAGCACAACATTTCCCCATTATTTTGGCTATACTGCTCACTATTCTGGTGCAACGCTTTAGCTTTTAGATTCTGACAACATTCATTTTGTGAAAAAAGAGGACAATCCGCCAAACTGCCTTGAGCTTCGTTCTATTGAACGTTACTGGGCTATTGTAAAGAAGAGATGGCTGAGAAGCTAAATCACTAATAAATTTTAATTGTGTTGTTTGTGATTTCAAAGTAAAATAACTGCAATTTTTTGAAAAATTGTGGCAACAATTGTCTTTGATATAAATTAATCAAATGGCGGTAGTCAAGTTTGCAAAAATTAAATAAGGCCATGCTTAAAGCGTTTAACGCGAAGCATTACATTAAGTCAACAAGTTGAGGGAAATATGCCCGAAACAGGAATTTAAAGCCTTCGCTTTAATTTAATGCTTGACACGCTGAAATTCCCTCATAACGAATAAATCAATAATACAAATTGTATTTTAGATCATCAAGTCACCTAGCTATTTAATCAATTACCTAACAAATAACCAGGATTAGATCGTCAGATAAAACCCTAGTTTCTCATGTGTACTTACAAAGTTTGCTAAAGGATGCATAATTATATATAAGAAAAAGAAGAAGACACGCAATTGAGCGTAGAGAACAATGCTTTTCCTATTTATATAAAAATGATCAATAATAGATTATTGATAATAAGTTAAAAAATGGATTTACATAATACGTGGTTGATTCAAATATAAGCCGAAACTTATTTATTACACAGTATGAGGTTGTAGATGGCGATGCTTAAATAAGTACTGTGATATTAGAAGTACCATCGTTTGTTGCGCAATGGATTACTATTAATAAACATAGGGCGTCAAACTATCCAAACTTTGAGAAAAATTAAAGCACAGTTTGGATGCAACACCTTCATACATCCTTTGCACTTTCGTGTATCAAATTCGGGGAGGACGAAAAGTAATTGAAAATGAAGGCCGTCGACGTCCTCCAAGGAGCAGTGTCACTGAGAAGTACATTCGCATTGTTTGCCGCCGATCTATCAAGTTTTGGACGAAATAAAGCTTCGAGCCTTTATTCTATTTTACAACCTTCGGTCTTGTGCAGATGTTTAAGCTTGACAAAAAATCTAGGATTGATTCTCTATACAATCCGAATTTATCGCCTTGCAATTATCATCTGTTTGGATCACTAAAAATCACTTAGGGACTGGGATTTAATGATGTTGTTGCTGCGATTGGCTGATGTCACAACCGCCTTCATTGGCATCATTTGGATACAGCGAATTTTAAAAAATTAATTCCGATTCACCCACGTACAAAAATAAAATATTTCTACTTCGATAGAAAATGTTGAATAAATGGATTACGATCATTAATAGTCTAAAATTTATTTTCTGATAATGAAACGTTCATACGTAGCTCAACCAACTGTAAGAGCAATTACGATACAATCAATAAGGCTGACTTACAGGTTATTCCAAATCCTCCATTTTAAGTTTCCTTATCTGGTCTTTTTAAATTATTAACTATAAATAATGATGCAAAATAGGGGAAGGCAGGAAACTAAAATTTGTTCTTCAATTTTGCATGTGAAAACACATTTATGTACAATAAATATAAATCGACTAAAGCACAGGATAAATGAAAAAAATTAAAAATTTGCTTAAAAACAAAATTTATTTAAAAAGTTGATAAGTAAAAAATATTTATGCACATTTTTCTTCATTGAATAAGCAAAATTAGGTGTAGAGGAAAATTATATGAACAATGTATTTACCATTTTCTATTTTGTAAACTTAAAAAATTACGTTCGGCATCAGCAAATTTCTTGAATAAATTTTTGTGCTTCTGCGGTATTCTATAAATTAATTTGAAAGGACGAACATGAAGGCCGCACAATAAATATTTTTCCGCCACAACCCCTCAAATTATTTATCAACAAGATCTGCGGCAAAAAAACAAAAATGGCGAGACGCGCGGCGACTGAAAGAAAATTTAACTAAATTGCTGCGCTCACCTGGGGGATTGCCAGGATAAACATTTTCCTCAAATGCCCGATAATTAGGGCTGTTACAAGTACAGCCCGATGAACCGCAATTTGCCGTGTTTACTTTCGCTCTGCATACAAAGCGTAATAAGGGCGTTATTAGAGCCGGCCTCGCAGCGAAGCGCTGCTATTAGGCCACCAAAAAAAAAAAAAAAAATGTGCCGCTTTCGCCCCGTTGGCTGCCCAAGGAAGGACACGGGGCCCTGCCTTTAGGAATTTTTTCGAAGCGGCCATGCAAGGAAGAATCGCTTTGGGGCTTACCTAATCGGAGGTGCGACGACTGCAGGTGTCCACGGCAAGCGTCTCTATTTTTGCTATCAACAATTCTCCGGTGGTGGCAAATCGGTAAGCAGCAAGGAGGAGCGGCGCGGCGCGAGAAGCGATCAAACCCGAGCGTCGCCAGTAACTACGGCGCTGAACGTCGCGACGCTGGACCATTATGGAGCTTTTCTGCGGGTGCGCGAGCTTTTGAAGTTTGATGCTGCAAGCGGTACAAAGGTGAAGGGGATAAAAGACGAACTAACCTGTACTCAATTTATGTTTTGTGTAAATCCCTCGGTGACTTTGTAATAATTAGAGGCCCGAAAAGTAGCGGATCGGATATATAATGCGGCTTTTGAAAATTTTTTAGTCTGCGCGAAAATTAAAAAGTCATTGAGAACTGCTCGGGTTTCTTAACGAGAAAATAGCGTTATTATACCTAGTATTCTCATAAATATTGTTATAAAATTAAAATTACTCTTACTTCACATAGCACCAAAATATCTGTGACTTTAAACACGGTTGCAATTGTCAGCATTGTGTTTGTTGTTAAGTTTAGTCATTTACCAATAGAGTGGGGTGACAAGGAAAACAGTATTGATGTAATAGCATTACTTAAATATACAACTAATGAAATGTAATCTTTAAGACCTTGCACCTTCTCGGCATTAGCCTTTTGTTTGTGTATCGGGCTATAAAATTGTTGAATGAGATTGAAAGTATCGAAGACCATCCAAGATTTGGAAGATCACGTTCAGTTTGGACTTTTAAAACAGTCAAACCGGTAAGTCAGATGTAAATTTTATGTCTCGTATTATGAAACGAGACCTAAGACTAGCTGCTTACAAAAGACGTACGGGATATTTGCTGGTGGCTACTTTAAAGAAAGGTAGGAGAAAAAAAAAGCATTTTAGTTGCTGGCTAAGTACGCACATAGTGGTTACAGAAAAAATTGTTTGTGGGTGAAAAGAATCTTGCAGTAGAGAAATTTTTCAGTAAACCACATGACAGGGTACGCACTAGATTATCCAAAGGAGCATCTCAGCTAGTGCCAAGGTTCAGAGAGACCATCATCCAGTAGCTGTACTGATTTGATGGGGAGTGTGTTATGATAGAGTAATTGACATTTATTTTTGTGAAAAGGTAGTCAAAACTTCGGTCGGTGAGTATTCACGTAATGCTTTGGAAAGATGTAGAGACACCTCTGCATCACATGCTTTTTCGTGGTGACTCTTGGATCTTTTACAACATTTCGCATCAGCCCACAAAATACGACCAACTCAAACTTGGCTAAGCAACAATGTGTCTTATTTTCCAATAGTAGAGGAACATCCTTGGGATAGCGCAGATCTTAATAAATTGAATTACAAGTTATGAACAGTTTTAAAGAACATAATTTTCTCGAAAAACCCCTAATATTGATTCTTTCAATTGAATCCTGACGGCTGCGGTCAATAATTTTCCAGTAGATGTAGTAAATGCTGTAATAGACTTAAAGCTCGTGTAGAGGCTAAGGGCGGCCATTTTGTAATCAGTAATTTAATAAACCTGAAAGTGATGTGCAAAAACCGCTTTATTTTGTCATTCCGATCAATATGTAACAATATTTATGGACATACTATGTATATATTGTTTAAAGTTTTGCATAGTTTACTTTAGATGGGTAAAGTTAAAACCCATCCTTAATAAACGATATTTATATTAAATTCACGATGTGCTTACTACTATGTCTAGAACATTTTTATTACAAAATTTTAAAATTATTCAAGGCGTTAAAAATAAATTTTAAAATGTATTGAATATTAAAAATAAATAGATCGGTAATCAGAGTCATTTTTGAAATCTTAGTCAGAAATGCACCAAATTAGACAAGTGTTTCTTATAGAGATTTCCAAATGTTCTAATTTTATTGTTTTCATCAAAATATATCAGACTATATTTCTAATTAATAAAGATAGTAAGATATCTCAAGTTTCTTCTATTCTATGAATTAAACTGGTCTATTTCTTTTTATTTCGCGCCACTGTTTTCACCTCTTACTTTGTTCGCCTCTTTTATGTAATACCTCAACACCATTGGTCTATGTTCATGGTAGTCTTCCTCTTGTTCTGTTTGTGTCCGGTTTTAATTCCCTTAGTTCATTTAATTATCTGTCCTTGTTCATTATTTTTATTAAATTGTAACTATTGCGATCCACTTTCTTTGCCAATGCTTCAACTTGTAGTTCATTATGAATTATTTAATTCCTTATCTTATTTTTTTGTAAACCTTAACAGTTTTCATAACTAATTAATTTTTATAATACATAATTTATTCTCCCATCTGGTTATTTTCTCCTTCAAATGTCGACATCGGTTGTGATTCTTTTCACCCTAAGAGATCTCTTTCTTAAGCAGGAATTAATTTCATAGTCCTTAGTAAGGCTTAGCTGCATTTTCTATTGCTATATTTATTTCTGTTTCGTATGCTTCTTTCTTCTCTATACTGACATTTCAACTCGCACTAGTTTATAACCATCAAGTTTTATATTCATCTGTACTTTGCTATCTTGCTATTGCCATGGCTTTGGTTTCGATTGTATTTTTTCATGGTATAATTTTTCAAGTTTAAGTTTCTTTATAACTCACTTACTTTTAGTGTAAATATTAGTACATCATTTGCAAATACAAATTATTTTTTAAATTCCATATATAATTTTGCGACTTTCAATTTGCATACCTTTACAAAGTCATCTATAAGTGCAATGAATAGCATTGGTCTTAGTATGTAGCTTGTACATGTCTGGTTTTGCTATAGTTTTTGACAACCAATTGCTGTCTTACCAAACTCTGCATATATTCTTTCTTGATCCCGGTTTAGTAGCATTTTCTATATCAAAGAAAGCTAACTATGCTTTCGTATTTTCTATAATTTTCTTTGAAGCTGAACGTGTAGCTTGTATATTGTGCCCTTTTCTGATACCGATCCAAGTATCTATTGATTTTTTTTAACTTTTGGTTAAAAATTCTTTCAGAAATCTTGCACATTTTCGCAAGTAACGTAATTCTACATTAGGTTTGGCAAATTAAATGTTTTTTTCTTTTTTATATAGTGGTAATGTCTTTTTATGTCATTTTTCTTTCATTTTTCTTTGCAGATTGTGTTTACAGTTTCCCAATGGTTTCACCATTTCTATCTTTATTGCAACTTATCTTATTGCTTTTCTGTTTTTAATTATTCTTGTAGCAACGCCCAGTTTCTCTACTGTTATCAGTTATATCTTTCGTTCCTTTCAATAATTCGTCTTAGTCTTTTTCTTTAGTTGATTTTGTTATCTCATCCATTGTGAAAATTTCTTGATATTTTTCCTCCCTTTAGCAATTCAGTTTTATTAGTTTCGACTTATTTTTGTTTGTCGTTCTAAAAAAACCTTTGACCTTCTTTTTGTAGCTTATGTAGGCTTTTTATTTCCTTTTTGTTTTACTTTTACTTTTATTTTTTAATTTCCCCAGTCTGTTTGCTATATAGATTTTTTTTATACTCTACAGGTTGTTTTCGCAGTTGTTATCAGAAAAATGTTGAATTTTTGCCATATATTTTTAGAACTTTTTATATGAATTTTACTTTTCAACTTTGATATCTTCTTGCGATTTTATCTCCGATGTTTTGCAGATTTCAATTGGTTTGTAGATTTTTTCTTCGTTTGGCTTCGTTTATTGGCTGATGAATTTCTCTATTAATGAAACATATTTTTTTATCGTTGAATAATCGACTGATTTTTTCTTCTATTTATTTTTTCTTGTGTGTTGGTGTATATTATTATACTGGTAAAATATGCTCCTTTTCTTTCTTTCTTAAATATTCTTTAAAGCTTCCCAAAATAATTGTTTTTATTAGATTTATATATTGATATTATGATTAGTTTATTTCTATTTACATTATATTTTATTTACTTATAAACTTTTTTGCTCACAATTTGTTTATAATAAATACTACCCTCTTTTTTCTTGGTCTTGGATACTGCTATTATTTTTAAGTTTATTTTTTATATTTTATTTATTAACTCTTGTTATTTCCTACTGAGATCCCTTACATTTCAAGTTACCAAATTTTTTGTTTGCCTTTTTGTTTATTTTTTTATTTTTTGATGTTTTCCCATTTACTTGTGATACAAAATTGTTGTTTACTCAAATACTATTTTTTGACAAGTCTTCTTCCCTATTTTCGTTTAGCCAGCGTAATATAGGAGTCATTATCAGCAGAACTGCCTGCTTTTCTTAATTGCTTATTCTTTTTCTCTAATTGCTACTTTACCCTAGATATAAATATTTTTTAAAAACTTATTTTAACTATTTTTTATATTTCTCCCCTTTTGGATCTTCTTCCTACTTATACTTTGTATTTTCTATCTTTTCTAGATAAGTCATTATTTATAAATATTTTTATTTTTTTGTGTTTACTATGCTTTTATTCAACATAACCATTTCTTTATCATTGAATTTGTTCAATTCTGTTAATCAAATTTGTGTCCCAGCTTTTTAACCGGATTGACTATTATTTTTATTCCCAATTATTTTTAATTACCTTTGACTCACTTTTCTTTAGTTTCTCCCGATGATTTTCTGATCTACTTTATGGGTTATTTTTTTATTTTCTCTTATATTTGGTTATTCCTGCGTTTATGTTTTTATTCTGTTTTTTTTTCTAGTTTACTGATCTTATCTTTGGATTACCTCTGATCCTTCAAACTTCTCTAACCTCTATTACAAATATTGCATTTTCTGTAGTGTCTCTTAATTTTCTATTTCCTCCGACGATCTATTCATTCGTTTGCCTCTGTGAATAACGTCTGCTTATTCCGTTTTTTTTTTGTTCTGTCATCGGATGCATGTTAGTTTTTTCAATCTTCCTTTATAATAATTTTGTATATTCTAAAACCCTAATACGGCCCTGTTTCTGTTTACAAGTTAAAATCATGCATGTGCGGTCCGTGCACCGCATTAAAAGTCACGCTAGAATTTACTTCACAGAGGTTATACTCTTCTGGCGCACCTAATAATTTGCAATAGATTCCATTTTATTATTTTAACACGTTTACTGCACCTTTTTAGCATTATGTACGTACAGGATCAGATAAAGCATTTTAAAGTTAACTATTCATTTTGAGAAGATTTAAATTCACAATTAGATATTCCACCAGGTTAATTTCAAGCGTAATAGCTTTTGTCCATAGACACTTTTTCTAATTTATTGAAACATCATAAAAATGTAATTTCTAGTAAATACGTCACTAATAATACCGTTATCTAATCTCCGTCCTACAAGTGTTTCTTTAAGTGGGTTAAGCAAATGATATTCCGAACTGTAAGGAGAGTATTCCACTATATCCCAGAACAAATCTTCAACTTTGTGTCGAACTTAGGCAGCTGCATGTTGTAGGTCGTAGGCGTGAAGCAAAATAGTACGCGAATTATAAATTTGTGTTTTTTCAACAATGTGAAATTGTACTTCATCCAAATTATACAAGCAATTTTATCATCTATTAATCGGCGGTCATCCTCGAGAAGGCGATGAACACTATGAATTTACTTTATCTCTTACTCTGAAATTGTGTTACTGTGTAGAGAAGCAGTGATGAAACGTCCTTCAAACATCGTCACTTACAACACTCTTCTCCGTTCACCTTAAAGAGCCTAAAAAATAAATTCTGGTTTATATATGATTTATCTACGTATTATGTGACAACTGCATTTTTTAAATTATTTATTAAATTATTGATAGATTTTAAATAAATAAAAAGAACATTCTTTACATACTCCATCATTAGTTTTCTCTTTTTTGAGCTAATATACAATTCTATGTTTTTTAACCAACTTATAGGAACATCATGACAAATGTAGCTCTTATGTATGAATCTAACCCTAATTATTGCTAGGCAATTGATTTTGTATAAATATAAGACTATTTGGTTCAAAATACAATTTGTGCCCATTATAAGCAAATTTCAGCTCGTCATAAGCATGAATCTGAAATAATAAACGCTTTAAATGACTTTTTCGTTCGTATTTCTATCGATCTATTAACAAAATGTGTACTTAATTTTTTTAAGGCTGCAAAATTTAGCAATTCTTCAGGCCCTATTTTTTAAATTGTTAAATATTTGTTAATTAGCTGCTGCTATTTTATTAATTTGTTTGATAATTTATACAAAAATTCAAGGAGTAAATGTGTATTGTTTTATAATTGCTGCTTTTTACGCTTAAATGACTTTGTAGCATAATTTTGTTTGATTTCCTCATTGTTAATTAATCGAATCACCGGCTAACGAGTCGGCGACAAAGTTAAGTTTCGTTAAAAAAAAAAGATATTTGTATAAATTTGGGCGACAAACAATGAACCTTTCTGGGGAGCTGGTGTTGGAGAGCAATGCCCTTTTAATACTTTTTATTGTAGTTTTCTTGAAATTCAGCTTTTGTATGCCATCGGAAAAAAGTCTTGTAAGAATTAAGGAATTATTTTTATGTACTAATATAATAATTAAAGTTTTTTTTATTACAGTTGCGATCACTTTTGTATTGGGGCAATGTTAGGATATAGGAAGGCTTTCGGGCTTGTACTTGAGCTTTTCTTTCAGGTCGGAAATTTCATAACTTTCCCATTAATTAATGTGGCTAAACTTTTGAGATGATGTGGTTGTCAACCCAGCCAATCTGGGTTTATAAATTGGATTGAAGCTCTACTTACCACAAGCCACGATAAATTGTGGAGTGCTATAAGGGCGACACTTTTCTAAAAAAACAGCTCAGCTGACCCGTAAGGGTTTCTGCCTGAGGTAATGAGGCTTTTGTCGCATAAGGTATCATAATTTAGAGAAAAGATTGTAAAATTGGAAATTAAGGAGTCACTGATAGACGAATACGCTGTAAAACACAGACAATAATAATTACATAAAATATTGAAGGATTAAATAGAAAAGAGAGAAAATTAACTTAGGGAAATACAGAATAGAGGTCCCCAACTCTTGCAAAACAACCAACTATTTTACTTGAAATAAAAAAATTAGAAAAAAAAATATAAATTGTGGAAATATGATAATAAAAATCAAAAATAGTAGATAGAGTTGCGATGAAATCAATTAAACCAAGAAGGGCATCCGGTACAGGCAGAATTGCATTAAAAATGGTAAACTATCATCTCCAAAACAAGGTACCAGGAAACTAGAATGAAAACATAGTTGTTTCAATATATAAAAAAGATAACTAAAACATTTTCATCAATTATTGAACCATACGTCTATTCTCTATCATACAGAAAATATACACAAGAGTTTTAGAAAGTTAAAAGAAAAAATACAAAAATCACTGTTAGAAGAACACATACAGACCATAAAGGCAAGGACAAAGCCACACTCTGAAGATGATAGAAAAAAATAAGCTACGCAAAGCGTTTATAAATCGACATTACACAGAACTTCTAAAATATATTGAAGGCCTTCCCAATACTGAAAGCAGTATAACTCGGGCAGACTACTAAAAATTGTATAAATAAATGAAATAAATGGTTCAGAATTAAAGAATAGAATCGCAAAACTTGCAAGTGACAAGAAGGATAAAAAACAAGCTTCTTATTGTTTATAGCAGTACTGAATCAAGTTATAAAACAAACCAAAGAGAGCAAATCTAAAGTAACTGAGCTGAAATCTTGAACCAATAAGAATGCAATGCTTGGTGTAGTTTTTCTAGTTGAATCGCCACGAAAACTACTGGTTGGAGAGCTGTTCTATTAGCTGATTTCCATGTCCTGGTAGGTTGTTTGGGCAAGCCTCTAGATCTCTGAGGCTACCTACGGAATTCTTAGATCGGTATGAAGGGTTTCATTGGTGACGTACCATGGAGCGTTGGTTTTATTTTGCGAAGGATTTTTGACTGGTATCGCTGCAGGATTTTCGTGTGTGAGGCTTTAGCTAGATTTCATATGTCCAAGATGGGTTTAATAATATATTTATATAGCAGTAGTTTGTTCGAAAGTAAGAGTTGGGAACGTCTGCCGATGAACCAATGCATTTGCTTAATTTTAAGATCTATTTGCTTTCGTTTGGCTTTGATGTGCGTGCTCCAGGTTAGCTTGTGGTCCAGATGTAGTACAAGGTATTTGATGTTCGTCTTCTGAGGTATTGTTGTTACTGTTTCGTGGACTTAAGATGCGTCTATTAGTGAACGTAATTTGTGCGGATTTATCGCTATTGACTGTAATTTGCCATTTATTAAACCAGGTTTGTAGGATGTCTAGGTGAGTTTGTAAATGGGCTGCTGCAGTTATTGGGTTTTCGTTGACTGAGAGGATAGCTGTATCATCAGCAAACATGGCAAGTAGAGTATTGCCAGTTGTAGGTGTGTCAGAGGTATACAGAAAATAAAGTAGCGGTCCTAGAACCCTGTGGAGGTGATTTGATGGTCTTCAGAAGTTGTGTTGTTTATTTTGACTTGGAAGGTTCTCTCGGTTAAATATGATTTGAATATTAGGTATGATTGGTTTGGAAAATAGAGTTTAATTTTATATAACAGGCCTGCCGTTGTACAAACTCGCTTAGTCTCTAAGGTCTCCATAATACTGCTAACTATTCGATGCATTTGGTGAATAGTTAAATGATGCTGCCGGAAGCCAAACTGGTAGTTTGGGATAGTTTAATATAGGTATACAGTGTTATGGATTCTTGTAAGGAGCAACTTTTCAAATATTTTAGACATGCCTGGTAACAAACTGATAAGTCTCTAGGACGATTGAGTGAGGGACTTGCCAGACTTTGGAAGCATAATGATTAAGGTATGTTTCTACTGGACGAAGAAGTGGCAAAGTCGTAGAATGCTATTGTATATGGTGGTAAGTAGCATTATGGCTTTCTGGGAAATATTTTGCAAAATGTCTCCTACGATTAGGTCGTAGCCAGGTGCTTTACGACGATTAGCTAGTTTGATTTGTTGGCTTATTTCGACTGGTGAGAATGGTCTGTGTGGTAAGGAGATTTGGCAGGGGACATCAAAAAATGATGCAATTTTGGTCTCATCATTGTTTCTTACCGGTCGAGGTGTTGAAAACACAGTAGCGAAACGATCGGAAAATGTGTCTGTTTTTTCTTTGTATGATCTAGCCCATGTATCGTCGAGATTTTTGATTGGAGGTATCCATTCTGTTGGTCTTTTAAATTCTTCTGTTGCCTTCCATATCGTGTGATCAACAGGTGATAAGTTAGTGATGTAATGCTGGAAAGTGTCGTTCCGGACTCTCAATAGTTCAGTGTGAAGTTGATAAGCGGGCCTATGATATATGGTCTTGTCTGTGTTTGGTTTGCTGACACTTTTTTCGTACCTTGCGTTTTTCTGTGACAAGATGTTGTATATGACGAGGAATGTTTATATTTGCTAGGTGGATGCTTGTTGCACTAGGTTGTGGTTAAGAACTGAGTTGCTTAGTTTAGGTCGTGGGCGTCATAGACTAATTTTGTGGTCCAGCATACTTTTAAAATGGTCCCAATTGGGGTTTTGGGGATGATTTACTTTACTTACTTAAAGTAATTAGAATTGGGGTGTGGTTGGAGGACAAGTCATAGTTTTATTCTACTTTGGTGTATGTGTTCGCTAGACCACAGGAAATAGCAAAGTCGAGCAAATCAGGGATTTTATTTGTGTCTGTAGACCAGTAAGTGGGTTTTCCGGTTGACAGGTAGTTGCAATTGTGATTTTGTATTGCTTGGAGAAGATTGCGTTCTTTTGGATTAGTTAGCCTCTATCCTCAGGCTACGTTCTTGGCGTTCCAGTCTCCTCCGATGATGAATTTTGCATCAAGAGATTGTAACAACTCTACGTATTCTTTGGTGGAGATAGCATGTCGGGGCGGACTATAGACTACTGCTATGATTAATGGGTAGGGTAGCACTTGAACTTTGGATTCTATCAGTTTGAAAAGAGTTCCATTTATGGTAGGAGATTGAGTTTTTGATAATTACAGCTGATCCGCTATGTGTCGTGGCATCTGGATGGTTGAAGAGATATATAGAATAGCACAGAATTTTGATTGCCGTTCTAGCGGTTATATGGATTTCGGAAACGGGTAACACGTCGATATGTTGCAGTTTGAAAAATATTATTTCAGGTACGTGGTCTGATATGCCATTGGTGTTTCAGTGTACTAGACAGAGGGAGTTTACTTTTATTAAGCTAATTTGTTTATAACAGTGGAGAGAATGTTTAAAACCATAATGTTTTGACTAATAAGCTGTAAAAACATTACTTTAAATTTCATTAAAAAGTTACGGAACTTTTGATTGATGCTTCTCTGCTATTCGTTGGATGCATAAGTAGAAGATCTTCTATCTGGGGGTTGCAAGAAGGTCTGTGGTAAGGATGGTTTATAGCATTTGAGTTTAAGCTAATAATTTAGTGGTGAGAATTCGGTTATGTTTGCTGGCGATCAGTATGGTCTGGCTTTGTTTGTGAGTCTTTTGGATGTTGAGTTTCTGGCTCTCTATGTGTCTTGGTATACATAACACCCCTTGTAATTAGCCGGGTGTTGTCCATTGCATAAAGCACAAGTGGCTGGTATGTTGAGTTTTTTTTGTATAAATGGATTGCGTGACCACCACCGCATTTAACACAGACAAATGGTTTATTACAATATGCTTTCGTATATCCGTACTCTTGACAGAGGATGCACTGCGGTATGGTTTATGTCTTTCTGAGAGGTTCAACTGTAACAATCATATTACTTAGATATTTTATATCGAAAATTGACTTATTATTTTCTTTCAGTTCTAGGTCTACCTTGAACAGTGTTACAGATTGTTAATAATGTTACGTACTAGGAAGCCAAGAGCTCCAAGTTCTTTTATTATTTCTGACACTGGTATAGAGTAATGAAGGTTTGGAATAGCCGCCCTGTATACACGTTCTTCTTTCAGCTGGTATGTGTGATGAAATATATTTTCATCTTTAATGTGTTTGGTAAGTTTTCTGAATTCGTCTGTTATAGCAGATTATTCGTTACCTAGAATTTTATTAATATTGTTAATCATGTCATTGTAGTTGTTTACTCTGTGAATATAAACCGGTGGTGGTCTCACAATTTTAATTTGTCGATTATTAGGTGCTTGCTTTTGACTGACATTGTCGGGTTGAGTTTGTGAGAGGACCTCGTGTTTGTCTGATGTACTGGTAGGGACGGATTGTTTTTTCCGTTTTTTAATTGTTTGCCAATCATGTTTTGGTTTTGCCGAGTTGTCTTGCGTGCCGCCAAGGCTGCTAGTATCTGTATCCAATTCTTCGGGATCGAAATTATTATTTGTGGTATTCATTATTTGTTGGTTTGTGCTATTTTGCACCGCGTCAGAAAAAGACAGTGGTTGCGGATTAATTACAAAAGGGAGATGACTGGCATACTTGATAATGCGTGAGATATACGGGCTGTGGATTAGGTTGGCTAATGTAATTATTTTGTTGTTGGGTAAATTGATATCCTTGTGCAATGGCAACACTGAACGTAAATCCGCAATTTTCAGGGGCACCCGGAGGCCCGGGGTCGTAACCGCTTACCATTGAAAACATGAGTTAACACATACTTCTGTTACGGTAATAGATTTAAAATGTACATACACATTGATATGATGCGGGTTATCAATAGATAACTTCCAAAGATAATAGGGCGTAGCAGACGTGCTCACTTTGAAAGTAAGTTAGAATTTAAGTTTGTCTTTACATTTAATAAAAATAAAATATTTTTTTATACTTTACCGAAAATTAATAACCACTTATTTTGCTATTGTTAACTGCCTTCTTTGTCGTACATTGAAATCCTAAACTAAAACTTGGATGAAAATGAGAATCATATCACATCATTCACATATAAGAAATGCAAGACACACTCCGCGTAGATGTCTCGTAGCCTTAGGATTCCTTTTGCAGCTTATGAAAGAAACATTCCACAGGTACAGCATGCCCTAACACAAAATATACTGGCGAACGTGATCGTGACAATTCGTGACTGCCGTTGCTCTTAGATGTTATATATCTCTGAATTGACGTGACCCCTAATAAGAGCTGCAGCAGGAGCTTCGCAGCAAGCCCGAAAAAATAAAGCTCCGCGTTCAATGTTATCTAGTACACAAGAAGCGCACTAGCGATTTTAGCGCCGCGAGAGAAAAACGGCGGTAAAGTGGCAGGAAACTCGAGCGTTAATTAGTCGGTTATCGCAGTCGAGTGTATGAAGCACTCTATTATGCATCCGATAAAATGTGCCGTGCATCGTAAACGCTCTATGATCCGGGCTCATGCGATACATCTTGAGAGTTCCACGTTTTATAGCGGAAAGCTCTCGGAACTTTCCAGATAAGTGTGCAATAGCACCCAAGCTTAATCATAATCTTTTAGCAAGGTTGACAACTCAGGATTGAAAGGCTTATCTGGTACATAACTCGCACGTAGCGCGCCTGCAAAAATTATATTCCTATGGGATTATTTCGTGCATTGAAGCAGATCAATAACGTAATTTAAATAAGTGCATAACTTCTCACCACTACGGAATTTGTTTGCAACATTGTTCAAAATAACAAAAATAAAATTAAATATCATTAAGCTACACTTATAAGTGAATTAAAATACTCAGAAATGATTTGATTTAATTACCTAATTATATATAAATAGTGAACGGATTATACGTGGTTAAATCAAACCTGGAATTTCTCTTTTACACACTATGTAGTGAACGAATACCGGCCGTTGTATGTAAAAATGCTCGAAGGGGATTCTCACCGCTCCACAGTGGGACAGATACCTGGTAAATGTGGACAAAATTGCAAATTATGAATTTCAAATAATAACTCTATAATGCGGCGGTATTTAACGAGAAAGAATAGGGTTGTTAGGAAGTGCAATAAATTTTACCTGAATGGGTCGTACTTTTTCTCGGTAGGTAGATGAAGTTAGTGTTCTCAAGTTTTCCGGTAGGTTGGGTGGATAGTGTTAACTTTAAATTTAAAGTACTGTTGTTTCAACTGAAGTTGTGTATATACTTCAATGCAGTATGGATCGTAGAATCTTGGCTAAGTGATAACTTTTCTATGCATCTATTTGTTTAGAAGTACCATTCAATTAAACTTTGTCCTTTAAAAAGTATATTTTTGTAGGCGTATAAAATTAGTCAAGCTTAGTCACGTTGTCATTTTTATACAGTATGAAAGTTTATGGTTATAAAAAAGTGTCAAAAAAAATTAGCTGCCTAAATCTGCCATTTTAGGAAATATTCGCAAATTCGTGTTGCAAACTATAATGCGTCATGTTCATATTACAGCATCTACTATGAAACGGAAGGATTTGTTTGAAATTTAGCAAAATGAAACAGGCAAGGATGCAAGATATAAATGCCAGCATCTTCAAAATTTTATAAAAATCGTTTAATGCCTAAAGGGTATTCAGAAAAAAATTTAAAAGAGACGGAATATCGAATTTACCAACTATGTACTTCGTTCACTAAAAGGTGGCAAGCTGCTAGAAGAACTGAAAAAATCTTTGTTCAAAAGAACGATAGCTGTTTAAATGAGGAGTTCTTATTGCTTTTTGTACCCGCCAAGACTTCTGGAGATGAAGCTAGCTCGTCAACATCTCATGCGGGTCGACCTGAAGTAGCTTTTGAACAATCTTGTGATCGGACAAAAAGAAGAAAAACCAAATCTCTACGGGAAGCAATGGCATATGCTACGCAAATGGGCTTCCGAACATCCGGTAAAGGTGATGCTGCACAACTGATTAGCGAAGTTATTAATACGTCACTTACAAGAGCATAACGTATAAGAGAAGCTTGGAAAAATCGCAAGAAACATATACCAATGGTGTACACAGATGATAAAGCTTTGGCGTTGTTTATCGATACTAAACTTGCAAAAAGTCACTATCAAAAAATAAGAATTAAATCAAAATTAAAATACGCAAGCATATTTCTAAATTACCACTGCTTCAGGTGCGCGAAAAAATGCTATCCTAATAAATAAACCTACAAGCACTTCTAGACCATACTACACAAAGAATAATTGAATCTTAAAATGAGATTTTGGATATTGTATCTACTTATATGTCCAATTTACTTGTTTTAATTTCAAAATGGGGTTGCGACGGGAGTACCGGTCACAGTGGGTATAAACAAAAATTCGTGAGTGAAACAAGTGTCTCCGATATGTTTATAACGTTACTCGTGCCTATTCAACTATTTGGGAGAACAGGAGATGGACACAAAATTTGTAGTATGGCAAAATCCACGTCCCTCATCTGTGCGATACCGCAGACCGATAAGGATACAATTTAAAAAAGAAACTGCAAATTAGCCAGGAAAGAAGTGGAATATATTCAAATCCAAATAACAAATCTACAAGTAACACAGGTAAGACACACTAATTTATTAAAGAACAGTATTGTAATAGTCACCGTTTTTCTCAGGGTAGTGGTGGCAACAATGCGGTTACTTCAACTTCTTCAGAGCAATAATGTTACGTGTGTGTAGCGACACCAACTCAAATGAATGAATTGGAGTCTATAGTTTAAAGGGATGAAGACGAAGGCACATTGAGATTTGGATTGTCAACGCTTTATGCGTAGATAAGATTCCTTAAGTGTTTTCTGCACATCTCATATAAACTCAATTTTAAAAAATGGCAAGTCAGAAGCAAGGAAGAATTAGAGACTTTCACAGCCCGTAAAAAGGAAATTCAAACGGTGTTTAAAAATAAATTAGGGTTAATTGTGGATAAAGTTAGGCCAGCAGGAACATCTTGAACATCTAACGATGGAAACACGGTGAGAAGATTTTTAAGGAATTATCAAGTTTCTGCAAGAATTGCTGGCATCGATAAAACCCTAATTCGACGATGCGGAATTCTTTTAGAGGCATTAGCTTCTGGTTTTAAAATTAATGTCGAAGCATTTGGCACGTTCGCTTGACAGCGCAAAACGTTACGTCGAAAAATATCCCTGCTTCGGTCCATAAAATATTAATTCATGGTCGCCATATAATCGAATCGGCCTTTTTGCCTATGTCAGCTTTCCGATGAGGCTCAAAAATCCAGAAACAAGGACCTTAATGCATATCGCCGAACACACACCAGAAAATTCTCTAGACAATTTACGAATGTTGATTTTTTTACCATGTTGCTCGTTTCATCGGATCAATTAATAATGAGAACACTACCCCCAAAAAAAAAACCAGAAGAGCAATAGATTCAAATATGGTAGCCTTATTAGCACCCCCAGATGAAGTGGAAATCATCTCCGAGTCAATTTTAACGACTTCGGAAGAAGAAAGCGTTAGTGAAACGATTAGCAACAGCGATGGTAGTGTTTAAGTTAATGTTAAGGCAATATTTATAACAATTTTTCTGTTTTTTGTTCAAATTATTTCAATTTTGATCAATTAAAGCACATTTTGATGTGCTAGATTTCTTAAATAATTTTGTCCACATTTACCGGGTATCTGTCCCACTATGCGCTGCTTTAGTCAGTATCACAATGTTACGCATTGTTACCAAGTATCTCACGGCATAAAAAACTTAAGGCAGAGTCAGGGACGCTCAAAAGAACTCAAATATATTAGCATAAATAATTTTTGGGAGGACGAGAAGACGAAAATAAGTCACCAGCGTCGCCCAAATTGGGAATAATATTCGCGTTGTTCGTCGGCTTCTCAAAAATGACTACCGATTAACAGTTGCTGAAATTACTTATGTAATTGCAGCTCACACACCAATCTGAGATTTTTTTTTCTTTACGACAACGCCCGGCTCTACACAGCTGCCCAAACTCGAAAAACACTGAACTTACTCTGGACTACCTACAGTTCAGACTTACCACCTTGCAATTATCATTTGTTTGGATAACTTAAAAAAACATTTCAAAAATAGAAATTTAACGGTTACGTCGAAAGGTTATTGCGACTGGCTAGTGTTACGACTATCTTCATGTTAGGTCCTTTTTTGCATATTCTTAGACAAAGCCGAATGCACATTTTGTGGGCATTTGTTTGATATCTTCATGGCCTGTATAAATCTTTCGGAGGACAATTGGGGTACTCTGTAAAAACTTTATGGGTTGACTAATTATTACAGGTGTGGGCGCAGCTACATAAAATTACTAATGCATTTCATACTTAGAAGCAAACCATAGCGAAGAGAAATGCAATACTTACCTTATGGAGATAGTTGCTATCTAAAATAGTTCCTCCGTACTCAGCTGCTAGATTTCATGAACTTCTACAAGCAGCTGATAGCTGATATAATGAGTGCGAGAAAAACAATTAAAAGGAAAGATAGATGCAACTTAGCAAACACAAAATGAAAAAAACAATTATTGCGCTAGTTACGCAGTGTTTGCTATGGTGGCAAAAATGAACTCTATATGGGCGTATGAATTTGTTTTGTCTGATGACGATAGCTAAGATTTATAAAACCTTGGCTGGAACCCTTCGAGAATCATTATATTTGAAGTGAAGGCAATTCCCCATAATTGGATCCATATCGGCTGCAGGACTATCTGTTAATAATGTATTTAGCAAAGATAATTTTGACTAATCCCTATGAGCCATTAATATTCCTAGAGTTTTAGGTCCAAATGCGTACCTAAATATTGCACATTATCTTAATGAGTAAAGTAATGAGTAAATGCTGGGGAGAATTCTCACAATACTAGTAAAAGACGAAATATTTGGTTGAGTTTCGTCAGCAGTTAGAAAAAAATGAGCCAATAATTGTTTTATCAACCATATCTAAACATGATGTCAATCGTTCGGATATATTTGGTTTTGCATAGGTAAAAGTTGCGCCGCGTGCACCTACTAACGGCAAAAATTAGCACGCTGATATGTGGCACAAACTGTCTAATTACTTTATGTTTTGACCTATAACAGGTCAACCATAACCTAAATCAAAAATCTAAAATTCTTATGCGCGTTCGAGTGAGGTAGTGACCTTTAAAATCGGTTTATAACTGTAGGAGGAGTTGCAATGTTAGTTATATAGTTACATTTTTGCAGTTTTATAGAGTAGATTTGGTAGGTGTGACCTGTACTGACTTTAATTGAGTTTTATAAAGCCATGTTGTATTTTTTCGAGATTCTTCTGGAACAATTTGGTTGCAGTAATTTGCTATGATGACTTAATGTTCGTATTGTGTTATTATTGGTGGGTAAGTTGACAGTAATAAGTAGAGAGTAAGGGCCAAAATGTTGCTTTGCTTTACTCCAGTTTTGACAATGTACTTACAAATTATATTTCACTTGTATCTTTCCTCCAAGATATTTTTTAGCTAAGGCAAAATGTATGTGGTAGGGCTTGTTACAATTTTTAAAGCAAATCGTTATGCCAGACCTTATCCAATGCTTGGTTGAAATCCAAGAATGTTTTAAAATAGTAATTCCTTTTTGAAGCTGTTGTTTATGAATCTGCTCCACAGTGGAATAGTGTCTTATAAATCTGAATTTGAAACCAGGGAACAATTGGTTTTTGTTTACTCATCTTTTCCGGTAATTTTGATAAATTTTTTCTATAAGATACAGATTATATGCTCGGTTTGTCTGATTGAAGGTTTGATATAACCCTTAACACATTCAGTTAGATTAGGAAGTGGCTTAGCCTTAGAATTCCATTGAATATACACTTGTTCATTTACACTTACGTTAATTTTTCTTGAACTAAACGGCCTTGCAAATAATGTTTCGGTAGGCAATAGTTGAAATATTGTTTTTGGGAATCTAGCAAAAACTTTCGCTTTCTCTAGATCTGTTCTCATCCAATAGTATTCTTCTTTTCCAACTAATGGAATTAATTTTCTTGGTCGATATGAGTTTTTCAGAGTCCTCCGTAAGAAGTACTCAGTGTGTGATCTTGGACCTTATGTTAACGCATTTTATCTGGTATTTTAAGTGAAACTTTCAAATTTACAGTATTATTTATGGTGTTTCTGAAAAATTCCAGAATTCCTATTATTGGAGTATAATCTAATATTACATCTAGGCTAAATTTAATGTTGGAATACTCTCTTTTATATCGGTTAGTTAATATGTTGTGGTAAATATTGTTAAAAAGTTAAATAGTTGTTCTTGAATTACACTCAATAATATTTCTCTTCTGCCAGATAGTAAAAGACGTGGCTTCCACAGTGGATTTTCAGCATTATAATTCCCACCTGCGAGAAATTGCCCTCTACGTGATACAAAGTACTTAGAAAGCCTTCTTCATTAGGTCATTAATTAGGGAGAAGTACACGGCTAAAACTGTTAATTGTCTTTGCTAATATATGATTGCTATACTAGTCACTTATTAATTTAGCTTCTAATTATTTTAGCTGTGCGATATCTTATTCATTTGTCATCTATATTATGTTTAATAATCCAAATAACATAGTAAGGTACTTTTAGTTACAATATTTGTTTAAAGTCAGTTTTGCTTACCGGTAAAATATCTATTTGATTTAGTGAGAGAAACTTTGTGGTTATAGTTTTTCAGTCTGTTAAGAGCTTCACTAAGTTATTTTGTATATTTGTGCTAATGATATGCTTTTGTTGTGCTGTTTTTGAGTTGTCTAATTTCTGCTGTAAGGTTAATTATCGTCTTTTAATGATTCATTATAACTTGCTGATATGTTAATGAAATTTGGATTAACTAGTTTATTAAGAATTAAAAATAAGTCGATGAAAAATAGATGAACGTGGTTTACTTGTTTTTTAGTTTAGTATGTTTATGACCTTTAACTTCGTTAACGTTTGTATAATTTCATTGTATTGGTGCAACTTTCTTACACCACCTTGAATAATTTTTTTGAATTTTCAAATATAAATAACCCACCAATGGGGACACGGAACCAATATTTATTGTAGCTTAACCCATTAATTCGGAAGGAAAATCTACTGTACAACCAATAAAAAAAGTTTGTATGATTAACAGGAGAGCATTTTCGGAGTTCGCTGTTGCTTTTGACCCGAGAGTCGAATCCGCTTGCCAATATGATAAAGCGAGGTCTTTACCCAGCAGCTATTGTACTATCTATCACCAATACATGCAGCGAATATACAAAATATTATCTATTATAATCGGTTTAAGCCAAAAAGACTATATTACTATTAACAGCAACAACAAATAACAAGCACTCATACTCTACCAATGACAAAATAAATATGAGTGACAAATAGTAAATTGCAATAGAAAAAATTTTCTTTAGAGTCAAAGAGAGTTATTTGTTGAGTAATACCATTTCTACTAATAATAAATGTGAAAATTAAGCAATAGATGTGTATATAAATAAAGAAAATTAATAATGAATAAAAACTGTTGCTAATCCATATCATTAGTTAAATACATTGAACCGCTTAAAAGCTTAGCAAAATACGGCTATTAATACAATTAACAATAATCAGGTTAAAAATCAAGAAAATTTTATTCTAAGAAAGCATTGTCTTTATGGCCCCTCAATAATAGTATTTCTGAAAAACACTAAAATTCGGTACATTAGGAACTTGGACAAGGACTTCTGTGCCGCAGGGCGGATCGATTGAATAATTTCGGTTACCTCTGAAGAGGAAAATAATTGTTTAGAACTCAATAATAAAAAGTGTTAATCGTTCCAACCAAAACAGGCGAGGTTTACAAGCAGGTTAGGAAAAAGATGAAAAGCTATATTTGGAAACTTAATCAGTAAACTGCGCTATGATAAACAAGATATTCCATATGCTATCTAAAGAAATTTAGTTGATGTATCCTGCAAGTATGTTGCCTGATATAATATCATCTTATTTTAATATTTTTTTCCTCTTTTTACCATTTTCTTTTCTAGGGCAGTAGACTTGATTTATCCTTTAGATGATTAAGACATTTAAACAATAATTACTTGACACTGTTTCTCTAAATCTAAAAAAATATATGTTCAGGTTTAAGTGGACTGTATCGTATTTTTAATTTTAAATAAATAAACTTCAATCAAAAAGCCAAAGCAGAAATCGGCTCCCCGTGCTGTACTCATAGAGAATCAAGGAAGAGAAAAAAAGGTTGGGGGTTGAAAAAAGAACAAGTTACCCTAATCTTCGGAAGCGTCTTTTCTAATGTGGGTTATTCAGCTAGTTGTGTCCAAAGTTTACGACTAGGTTTTTCTTGGTTCCTCGCCGGGTCAGATAAAGGAAATCGGACCAAGCTTTTCTGCCGGCACAAATTCGACTCCCAAAATACAATCAACCTTCAACAAACAACCACCGGGATGTGAAAACACTTTCCGCTAATTAATCACGCCAGCAAATTATCGGCCAAAACGGTTTTGTATATACAGAAAATTAAAGCCGGCCGCACGCTTATAAACCGTCACGGTTATTATTCAAAAACGGAGCGAGCGAAAAGAGAAGAGGCCGCTGCCGAAGCCGAAGCCGGCCCTAATTTAAAATCTAAATAAAAGTAATTGGAGATTGGCATGAACACTATAAAACTCGCACATATTGTGCACTTATCTTTTCAGTCATAATTTTACAAACTTATAAGTCCTTGTGGCATTTCGGTCTTTTTTAAAATTAATTTAATATTATAAAAACTGTCAATTTATGAAACTGAAGTAAAAACATCTATTGTACAGATAAGAAATTTGACGATGGAAACCTAATAATTGACTGACACATTGTCACTAATAGTTCCGTTCCACGTGTGTTAAACTAACAGACTTATAAGTAAAAAAAAAACAAATTAAAATAGAATGCCTTACTTATGTGATGCGTGATCTCATAGCCACTCAACTACCATTACAGCCGCTGAGTCGGTATCCTACCAACCCTAGAATACTCTATCCAAGTTCAACTACGAGGTGCAAGGTAATTAGAAAATAAAAATTTACCCTGGCCAAAAATAATTTATAACGCAATTCTTTAGTAAAGTAAATGAAATCTTGTCACCTTAAAATTTATATCTTGGGGAGAATATTTAAAGCCACACGTTCAACTGCAGTCGACACGCTTTTATCAATCATTAACTATTATGTGGACACCAAATCTATAGTGACTAAAGGTTTCTTCCTACACGTCATTTAACATTAATGGAAACAGACTTATGTTTGTGATTATTAAATAAAAGAAAGTATCGAGAAATTTAAAATACCATTAATAAGTAAACTAGGAGAATGGGTTTTACCTCTTGCTATACGTGTAGAAGTAAAAGTTAATGATTTCGACATTTATAGAGCAATAAAAACTTTTAAATCATGCAACACTTTAATGTTTTACAAATTCAACACATTTTAAAGGACACAGGAAAAACATTTATTTATCATAGGTTTTATTTCTCTACTCTTTATTATATAAAACAAACCAACTCTTTTTTTAAGAAAAAAGTTCTTAGAAAGACAATCATTCTTTTCCGTGTAGATCTGTAGGAAGAATTGATATTGTCACAACATATGTTAAACAGAATACAGGAAGGCTTTCCAGAAATTTACTTTTTCTTGGCTCAGTTTTACAAGAAATGGTTTGGGGGTGATTTTCTTTGCGTCCGAGGCAGAAAGCTTAACGTGCCCCTTGGTTAACACTAAACGAACAGAAATAGTAGACATACATCTGTCATGCCACATTGTAGGTAAGGTGAAAGATGTGTAACCGCAATATATGTATTTTGTGAAAAATATTCTGTCGTCGGAAACAAGGTGATTACCGTATGCATCGGATTGACCATATGGCGTGCGAACTTAATCTTTGGCACTTTAAAGATTTATTTTCGAAAATATTGATGCTGATATACTTCAGAGTTTCGGAGCTATATTTTCCAGAACATGAATCCTAAATTAATTTTTTTTTAAATCCTTTAAAGTTCAAACTCTGAAGAACAGATAGACGTTATGTCTCATTTCAAATTGGAAAAACTAAAGTTCCTACCATTAGGTTTATAAATTTTAGATTTTCATATAGCCTAATTCCTTTTAAAGAATTGTATGTTTATCTCTAAAATAACACACATGTTACCAACTACCGCTTTATAAAAATCATCTACATTAAAATATGTTTATTTGTAGTTCATTTGGAACCTTAACATAAATGAAATACAAGGCACACCAGCTAGTTTTAGACTACAACCGGGTGTAGATTCTAGATGCAACAGTATTCTAATAGGTGATTTATAAGGACATTTATGTATGGACAAGGAAGAAATTATGAAAGTGTGAGAAGGGTATTTTAAAAAGGTGTTGATGGCACAAAAAATAGAAAAAGGAGTAGGGGAAGAAGACAAGGCAAGAAAAAAGGAAAGAATTTAAAAATTGATAAAAAAATAGGAGGGTAAGGGGTGGCGCTAACATCTAGTCACCCAAATGTCAACCTCACCTGCACGCGGTACCCTCTGCTAGATAACAAACGAGGCTCTGGCGACCCAGAATCGGGGGGTATAATCCGATACCAGTTGTCCCGAGGTAACGGGGACTCCGTCGTTAAGCCGATTACTCACACGAGGTAAAGCGAAAATTTTTAGAGAAGAATACATACGTCAAACTGACGTCATCAGCACAGAGAACAAATATTCAGTCGGACTAGTCCAATTTCCATTAAAAGGGGTGGTCTGAGTACATGGAATTACTTATCTTTTCCTTGTGGCACATCTGAGTTTTTGGAATAGACCCTTTTTTTGAATTGGGAAATATTAATCGTTACATAAAAATTTACTCAATTTTTCCCACAACAGAATTATTTATATCTTTTTTTATTCATTTGAGATAATTACTCCTTCAATTTTTATTAAGAGTTTTGCCTGTAATCCAGTTACAACGTAAATTTGCTACGCCACTGCCGTCTCTCGCAACGGGAAAGTGCACGCTGCTTTGATCACGTGGTGCATTCTTCTCTGAAAATTTTCGCTCTACGATTCAAAGCAGAATAGATGCAATGACCATACCACGTCGAAAACACTTGTTCTCGTCCAATCACCGAAGTGAAACAGCATCGGGAGCTTAATACTTAAATGGGTGATCGCTGATGCCATCAGACATAACTGAGTAAAGAAAGAAGAATAAAAAGTAGATAAGAGAATAGTTAAAGCCTAGGAGTGAACAAGATTCCAATAGAATTGATAAAATACGCAGACGAAACAGTAGGCAGACGAGTATTTAAGTTAATAACAGAAATATGAAAATAAAAAAATCCACTAATTGAATGTCGCAATGATAAACCATATATATATATAAAAGGAAACTCACTACATGTAGAAAATTATAAATCAATATCGTTTTTAATCATTGCATACAAAATACTTACTAATTAATAAATGAAGAGATATAAAAACATCTGGAGGAGAAGAACAGATACATAATCAAGAAGAAAAAATAACAGTGATTGTGGAGCATTAGAGACTAAGATAGTTAGGGGCATGCTGTAAGAATTGAGCACGATGAAGTAGTGAAAAAGTGTACAAGGCGAAACAGGGTGGTAAAAATAGAAGAAAACCGAGGAAAAGATAATGGGACATTGTGACAGACAGTGGAAAGGAAATGCAAAAATCAAAGTTGTGGAAACAAAAAGTAGACAATATTATCCAAAGGCCTTTGGGCTTGTAGTGCTGTTTATATAATTAGAGTTTACTAATGTTAAAGCGGTTTATGGTGGATTAAATAATTCCAACATGCAAAATCAGCAAATTTTATTTTATTTTCCATTATGCCAGTCAGCGATCTTTGCTAGGAGCTCTATGTCAATAGTCTCAACGGTAATTGCTCTATTTAATTAGCCTATTCAGCTACAAAGTCCTCGTTAAATCACGCAAAAGAGTTTTTTGTTACCATGGTCAAACTTTTCAGCCATTTTTATGTTTGACGTTAGTTATACTTATTAAAAATGTATTGAACATTTTGGTACATCGACTTAATACTCTTCAAAATAGGCCCCTTGGGCATCCACACACTTCTGTTCAGCGCCCTCGTCGTTGCCACTTGGACTGCTTCCACCGAGTCAAATCAATGCCCCTTGAGCTGCCTCTTGATCCGGGGGAACAGGAAGAAGTCCGGCGGTGCCACATCAGGGCTGTAGGGGGGGGGGGGTGAGGTAACGTGGAAACACCGAATTTGACCAAGAGATCCCTCACAATCCACGCACCGTGGCACTTTTCTCATCGACAAATCCTCTGTGATGATGCGTTGGACTGTCCCGTACGAAAGATTCAGCTCATCACTAATTAATTTAATGCCCAACCGTTGGTCAGAGTTCAAAAGTTGCTTAACTTTCAGCACATTGTCGTTCGTTCGCGAGGTTGACGGACGCCCGGCGCGTTGGTCGCCCTCGACGAGCTCCCCCCCCGAAACAACTTGTGCCACTCAAATATAGAGGAACGGCTCATGGTATCCTTCTTGTAGGCTGGTTTCGGTCGCTGATTTTCCAAGTTTGTAGCAAAACTTGATGGCGTACCGCTGCTCCAAATTTCGATCCATCGCAACTGACGAGGCGTCACAACAGGAGGTCACTAAAACAGTGGTCTACACTCAACTAACGCACGCAGGCGACTGCCGCAGGTTGAAACCTTTTCCCAAGGCTCCCCTCCATAACATCCGGCCTTGCAGACCCCCCTCCATCACTCCGCGCGTACGGAAAAAAACAGTCCTACTACTTTCTGGATACAACCCTGTAGCTAGATCAATGTTTGGAATTTTGTTTATAATCTAGGTCCACACTGAATATAGCTTCAGCTATTCAACAGAAGAAAGTCTTTATTGTCCCCGGCTTTCAGGAAAGGGACCGAAGTGCTAGTGGCTACCTTTAAGGCCAAGTTTGACAAGCACACTATCTTGTGTACCATGATAAAATTTGCTCTACAATTAAATTGTCTATTTTACCATGTTATAATAGGCTGATTGGAAGTGTATAGGATGGCAATTTGTTAAGAATTGGCAAACTAGGCACTGTGACCATTCCCAAGACCGTAGAACAAGCTCAAGAGCTTTATGGGCAAGAGCCTATAACTTTGGTCTCTAAAGGTGCAGCTCAACTGGTGTGAGTGAGGGCTTTATACACACCACCCTCACTAAGAAATTTAATCTATTTCTGTATAAGATTCAATTGCAAACTCCTCTGATCCAGATCAATATTGACAAAACATTCACTTTTGCAAAAGTGGTTATGGAGATGGTTCGGACCAAAAAATTGGCTACAACGCATGCCCATTTCACAAATGGTTATGTCAACAAACAAAATTTCCGACATTGAGGTACCAAAAATTTACATTTGATCAAAGTTTGTCGATTGCACCCAGAAAAAGTTAGCGTATGATGTGCAATTTTCCACTATGAAATTGTAGGTCTACTGTTTCTCACAAAATATATGAATAAAGAAGTTTATCGCCCAAAGGTTTTCGAGAAATTCATCCCATTGTGGGAGACAAAAGATAAGTCAACTAATACTAGTTTCAGCAAGATGAAGTCACCGCCCATCGGACTCATGGTATCTCTGACATCTTCACAAAAAGAGAATTATAAGTTTGAACATCCGCCGTAAGTTAAAATGTGGATTAAAATAGGGTTTATCGGAACAAATCCCAGTCCATCGACAAACTCGAGCAGAAGTTCTGGCCATTTCTGAGGACATCAGAAAAACCGCAATTGAGAGTTTCGGGAAAAGAGTTGAAATAACCATCCTTAGTAAAGGCAGTCATTTTGAAAACATAATGCACTGAACTTCATTTCTTCATCATAGTAAAAAAGAATTGGAATTTTGCTTTGCGTATTTTTTTTATTATGAATTTTTTATCGTCTGCATCACATAATGAAGTCCCTGTAGCATTGTTAATTTGATTTGAACGTCTTTAGAACTGAATTCCCAAACTGTTGATTTTAAATTTTTACCAATAAAACTCGTGTAAACACATTGTGTTTTTGTTATGTGCTTTCCAAATATCAAATGTTTTGTGCAAATATTGAATGTAAATCGTAAGAACTTTGTTTACTCACTTGCAGCCATCGCAAACAATTCTGCTTTAAATAGCTGCAGGGCTTTTGTCGCCAAATTCCTTGACGTTGAATAAAGATCCCTATTTATTCTAATTAAGACGTTTAAGCGTTTTATTGCGCTGCTGCTGCTAGACATTCTTTGGAATGAGCTCGTTTGTTACCGGTCGAAAAATGCGGCGGCCAAATAAGAACAATTGCAGTCACAAGCGCGCACGCTTTCAATTATGGAACAAAATGCGCAAATGAATTAGTGTTGCAAGCAGCAATACCCAATTTAACTTCACCATTTCGTTATAATCCCTTTGATGATACTTCCGCATAAACGCCAGCAGTAATCGCGCGCGGCCGCCGAACAGATGTCAAATAGGGAATATTAAATTTGCCGGTGACAATGATTAGCCTGATTGGGAATTTGTGTAAGGTTTAGTAGTTTATGCACAGATTAGAGCAATTCATCGACCCCTAGCTTTTTGCAGGCGCTGTAGGCGCGGTAGTTCAATGTCGGCCACCTCAGCCTTCGAGGCAAAAATCGTCGACCGACTTCCATACAGACTAAACTGTTTTGCGTGCTTTGAAATCAACAGCCCAATTTTCGGCGCGCAAGTACAAAACCATAAATAATTGAGTTCAGTTTTAGTTCTAGTAAACTAAATTACCGAGTGGTAACGTGGTAACTCGGGCGAGACGAGAAAAGTTGAACACGTAATTAATGAATTTAATTTGGAAATTCAATTAACGCGCCGTTTGTTTTTGTAAGTTACTAAGTAATTTATCAGACTTATTTTATTCTTGCATTCTGGACTGCCACTTACTTTTTTCATTTAAACTGTCGGAAGGAATAGGGCGTCCGCATTACTTTTTCTGTTTTAGATAACGATGCTCATTTTACTCTTAGGGAGAATATAGAAGCGTCTGAAATGTGTGTCAACTCGTCTGATAATCGGTAATTAGTAAAACGAAACAAACGGCAACTTTGTTCGCAATTTATGAGCAGTAAAGCTTTTAGACTCCAACAATGGCCAAATGTTCTGGATTTTACTCGTAGAAAGAGCAATTACAGCTACCAAGTTGTCCTAAGTATTTAATTAAAAAGACGAGGGCAAGCTTAAATATTGACAATGTTTTTGCTTTTATGCTTGCATTAAACGTACAGGCTTAACAACACTTGTAGATCTGAGCACTTGTTTGTGTCACATTTAAACATTTTCAGCACTTCCGACGGAAGTGTCGCATATTTCTTTCGCGACTATTTTTACCTTACAACAATAAAATAAAGTTGCGCTAATTTTAGCTGCATAGAAAATAAAACAGCCTTCTACTTGAGCCGCCTGACGCATTAAGCTTTAAACAAAAATAACAGAAATAAACATCGCTTGAAAGCTCACTAGGAGCTTAAGCTTTAAAAAGTTGTTTCTTTAGTTTTGTATTGTGCTGTAGGAAATATATCGGACCTTTTTCTACATTTTTACAGCAGTGGATTATATTTTAGGCACATAAATTACAATTTGTTCCAATGACGCCGATTGAACATGTCAATAACAATTAACACGGGTCGATTCGGTTTAGCTTGATTCGAATTCGCTTGCCTTTCATTTTGTTTCTCCTTCCTGCTTTTCTTTCTATTCTATGTAGTCTTAAAATATATGAAATGTTTAGATAAAAAAGCATATTATCTAACATTAAAAAGGAAATAAATTTTCTTTAAATATATAAATATAAAAAAGTAGAAACCAATATGCAACGTAAATTAGTAGCAATGAATTCTAAGTTAAAATACGAAATTATTTTTTTATTGTGTAAATAGACAATCAAAATACATAGTATTTTATAAGCTAATAGACTGAGAAAATGTAATTATTATGTAGATTAACTGGCAAGATAAAATCCCTCCTCCCCCATGATGGGATGTACGGGTTTCTGTTAATATTGTACGTCAGTAGGTCACCGTCTTTTCAATCTTCTCTTTATAGAATCTTCTATAAGATAACACTTTTTTTCTAAATAATTTCTTGTACACTAGGTAAATAGAGGTCGAGGTCGTTTGTGACGTACCAGGGAACATCTTTGTATAATGATTATGTTTGAGTTGTTAGCACAACCACATAATTCTTCTTCCTCTTCTACTCTTACATAGGCTATTAGTATGTTTCTAACCACACATTTCGTGTAGTACTATGAGCTATGTTGCGTGTACCCCGGAGAGGTAGCTAGCTTAACCCGTTACAAGAAGGAAAATATACATTACGACAGCCAAAAGTCTTTCTATGGCGGCCGGAAAGCATTTGATATGTTTTTCCGTTGCTTTTCACCTGAGAGTCGAACTCAGACCCGCTGCGTGTTAGTGTGACAGGCCAAGACCTTTATCTTGCGGCTGTCGTGCTCTCACCACATAGTTTTGATCCATAAATCTAAATTGGCCCACTTATTGACGTATACAAGGTTTTCTAATAAGCACGATACGAATCTAAAATGAAATAAAATAAAAACTATTTCAGATACAACCAAACTTTATATATTATTTTGAAACGTAGTCTATTACATTATGTCTTGAATAACACATCATTAAGTGTCTAGCTCGAGTAAATTTGATACACCCAATTTTCGATGACTTTGTGTAATAATTCGGGTCTAATGTTACGAATTCAGCATCCGATGTTCAATCTTAATCCATAAAGGCTTTGTGGTTTATTTACATAGATTAATAGTCAAGATATCTAAACACCAACCAGCAGACAGACCTAGAATTATACAAACAGCAAAGGAACATAGCAAAACAGACTGTAAGAGATGCCAAAAATCAAACATGGGAGAAATTTGGCGAGACCATGGAGAATAACTACAGAAACAACCAAAAACTGTTCTACAAGGTAATGAAATTCTTCAGAAAAGAAAATAAAAACCCCCTGCCGCAAATAGAGGACAACAACGGAAAGGTCATCACAAACTCTACGGAAATTATAGACAGATGGAGACAATACTTTATGGCGTTACTAGAGGGTACAGAAACAGATGAAAACACAGAAGAAAACACGGGAAGCGACGAAATTAGGTCAGAAGCGAACCGTGACAATAGTCGGACGGAAGCCCAAAAGACCCAATAACAGAATTAGAGCTGCGGAAGCAATAAACAGACTGAAACTCGAAAGCAAGCGGGCACGATGGAATCTACCCAGAAATGATAAGAACAATGGGAGAAGACGGGCTAAAATTGTTACTTAACATCATGAACAAAGTGTGGCAGGACAAGAAGATCCCGGAAGACTGGCAAATAGCCGTTATCCTGCCCATATTCAAGAAGGGTGACAGTAAAAAATGTGGAAATTATAGAGGAATATCTCTACTCAGCGTACCTAGAAAGCTATATGAAAGGATACTAGAAAACAGGCTGAGGAAACAAGTGGAACAGCAATTTGAGGAATCGCAATGCTTTTTCAGGCCCGGACGAGGGACAAGTGATCTAATATTCAGCCTCAGGCAGCTGACAGAGAGAGCCATAGAATATGATCAAAGGATCTATTGTTGCTTTATAGACTTAATCAAGGCATTCGACCACATACATAGAGAAGAAATATGGAAGTTACTAAGAAACAGGAATGTAAGCGATGAATTAATAAGAAACATACAGAGTCTTTACAAAACCAGCCGGAATTATATAAGATCGAACAACAAAAAATCGGGAACGTTAAGCCCGCTATTATTCATACTAGTGTTAGACGATATCATCAAGGAAGTTAAAGGACAAGTTGAGAAATTCCATGCAGGATACTATAAGTTGAAACCCATATATATAACAGAAATGGCCTACGCGGACGACATGTTAATAATTGCAAACAATGAGCAGGACCTCCAACACAACATACACATACGGGACGAAGCACTGAGAGAAAGAAACATGGAGATCAACGCAGAAAAATCAAAGACAATGGTTATCGCAAGGCAACAGGAAGACATCACAATAGAAGTAAAGAACGCCATATTAGAACAGGTAGAAAGCTTCAAGTATCTTGGAACAACAATCGCAGCCGATGGGAAGCTAGAGGATGGGCTCAACAACAGAATCAAGTCAACAAACAGACTACATGGGGCGCTTTATAAAGGCCTTATGAACAAAAAAGAAATCTCTAAAGAAGTTAAAAGCAAAGTTTATAAAGCAGTATACATACCTACCCTCACGTACGGTAGTGAGGCATGGACACTAAGCGATAGACAGTATAACCGCCTTCAAGCAGTAGAAATGAAAGTGCTGAGGAAAATTAGAGGAGCAACAAAGCTAGACAGATACAGAAATGATAAAATCAGACAAGACCTGGAAACCAAATCATTACGCCAACACATAGAACAAAACAAACTAAGATGGTTCGGACACCTAATCAGGATGGAGGAGCAAAATACAACCCAAATAATATGGAACTGCAAAACACAGGCAAAAAGACCAAGAGGAAGACCCAGAAACAAGTGGAACAACACAATAGGGAAACGCCTACAGGATAGAGGGAAGAGTTGGACGGAAGCAGTAGAACTAGCTAAGGACCGGAAAGTATGGAGAAACTTCGTCAGAAGACGCTCAACCCAAGACGGAACACCTCGACACCAATAATGGTACAAGAGGACAGGATTAAGAAGAAGAAGATAGATTTCAACAAAAAGTAATTTAAAAGAGTTAAATTGGAACTTCTTGGAGGCCAACTAATAGATATATTTCTTGAAATGTTCCTTTCACCATATATGGGGTTGACGTCTGGGAATAGTACCTCTATACCCAGGATTGCCAGACATACGCGTTATTTTGGGGATATTGGTCTCCAGACTAGATCTCATCTCTGTCCAAGAAACTTATTAGGCTTCTATACCTGAAAAGGAAGCCTAATGAAATCGGTGCGGACGTCCGTTGCAACTTTTAACTCGAGAACTACTGAACTTAACAACATAAGGGGGGTACCATTCAAAATCCTATAGATTACCGGGTTTACATATGCGAGCTGGCAACAGTGCAACAAGGGTTTTTAGCGGACGCAATTTCCAATATGCAGCTTCAAAGCTGGAGACCAGCTTCTATTTTTGTCATTTCTGAAACGACTAGTTAAAAGAAGAAAAACATTTGTAGATAGAATACTTAGAAAACAAATTAGTACAAAAATATGACAGATACAAGAATCAGAGGTATAAAGTGAAAGTCAGAGTGAAACAAGCAAAATTAAAATTATAGGAAGAGTTTGGCTAGAAGATAGAACAGGACTGCTCTGGAAATTAAAAACTATTTTATAAAATAATTAGTTCGTTCAGGAAAGAAAAAAAACACAAAGCTAAATATAGAAAAGACAAAAACGGAAGGTTATTTGTAAAAGAAGATATTATAATAAAGAAAGGGAAGGATTATTTTGAGGAAATGGTAACAACATATCTAACGCAATAAATGAAAATAGTGGAAGGAAATGAACCAAGTCGTACAGCCCACACAGAAATACAGAAGGAAATAAAGATAGAAAAATTATTATAGGCACAAAAAGTTAAAAAGAAATAAAGCAGCTGGATATGATGGGATAATATCATAAATAGAGAACTTAGGCAATAAGGGGCTTGCAATGCTAGCGGAATTATTTCTAATATTCTAAAAATATTCCTAAAGAATGGGAAATAGGAATGCTATTACCAATACACAAAAAGGAAGCTATCTATAGTAACCAAGATATATGAAAGAATTCTAGAAAGGAGATTAATGAAAAATGGAACATCAACTAGAGGACCCACAGTGTGGATTCAGAAAGGATCGAAAAGTACAAGATTATATATTTATAGTTAAACAACTAATAGAAAAATTTACTTCAGATAAAATATTTGTAGCATTTATTGACCTTGAAAAAATATTTGGTAGCAAAGGAAACTAATGTGGAACAACCTAAAACGGAGAAAGATAAATGACAAACTAGTCTAATGTATAAAAAGTCTATACGAAAACAAGAACTGACGTGAGAACCGCAGACTTACAGTCACAAGAATTCATAAGAATGGAAGGACTAAGACAAAGGAGAGTTATTCCTTATTAAATTTAGTAATAAACGATATATTATAAGAAATAAAGGAAAAGTAAGAAAAGCTAAAGGTAGTTCACATTAACTTGGAACTAATAGAAGGATGAGAAAATGTATTCGCTGATGAATTATTGATATACGCAAAGAAGGACGAAGGAAGACCTACACTACAATTTGGAGATATGGAAGAACGCAGTACTTGCAAGAAATTTAAAGGTAAATGTAGAGATGGTAATAACAAAAGAGGTACTAGACATATCATTAAAAGAAACAATACCGAAATTGAAATACTTTATTATGGTTGATTTTTTAGATGCCGAATTAACTATAACAATTAAACATTACTGTCTTTGTTTCAAGTGGTTTTACCTGACTTGTTGCTGAATAAAGTTTATAATGGCATTCTATAGAGATCTTTGTTGTTTGATTGCTGGTTTCTTCTAGGATAACTAAAGATTTTCTTTTTTTATAGTTTAAATTATTATTAACAACTCTAATCTGGTTTGTAGATTTGCTGTCATATATGGCAGGAAAAGAGCAATAGATCTTTAACAATTTTTAGGTACCAGGACAGTTATTTACTAACAACATTTTTTTTATATAAATTAGAAAGCCATCTTCGTATAACTAGTTTGTTACTAAATTTTTTTTTTGTTGGTTGTATATGAAACAGTTATAAGATTCTTACTATTACTTGCAAATGAGTAACAATTTTAGCTTTTTAGGACCAGACATATTAGCCTCTGTCATAACGATAACTCTATGTTTGTTGCTCTTTTTGCGAAAGCCAATATTTGTCTAAGAGACATAAAAAACATTTCGTTTTGTTATTAAAAAAACCTGATATAACGCTAAGTCTTTTTACATTTTATCAATTTCACGTATTATATCTAATAATAATTAATAATTAAACTTCTCTAATAATAACAGTGTATTTCGTTTTCTTTTTGTCATTCATATCCACAACTATTGGGGTTACCACCAAAATAAATAAATATCTATCGCTCAGATAAAAACAGTATACACTAATCACAGATAACCAACGTGAACTACCGACTTTTTCATGATTTCACCAACACACTGCATCATAGAAACACAAATCAACCTAATCAGCAATTTCATGATTTGCAAGACTTAAGGAACACTATCAAAAATTTATTTGATCAAATAGGAACCGAGAGAAATTACTTAATAACTTTTTAATTTTATGATTATCAAAAACCTAATCAATTACTATAGACAGCTTTTTTTTCAAGCAACTAGTAGATTTATAAAAGATTGAATAACCTCTTCTATTATGAATGTTTGTCCTAGGTTTACAATAAAACAGGAAACAATAAAAAGGCTTGTTAACATACTGATTGGTGATCGACACCTAAACAATCTTAGCTATTGAAAACTGTAGAAAGCGGTCATTTGAGACATGTTTCTATAGATGAACCTACATAACGGCCAATTGATGGAAACAAACTACTCGAGTTAGTCTCTTATTTTTTTAAGCACATAATACAATGAGCAAGTTAGAACGCAGCACCTGAAAACACACAAACGTACAAAACTTATATCATAGACTGAAATTTGAAAATAATCTTTACTTAACAAAGCTACGCATGAATTAAAAAAGACTCGTCAACATTATTAGACATAAATATGTTTATTTCTAGAGGGACTTTCACCAACTAAATCTATTGACTATCCACTTTGAAAGATGACAAAAAAATTAAAGCAGATTAAATGAATCTGCTTCGCTCACTAAGACACCACAAGGAACGCAGGCAAGAACTAACGCTGAAAAATCACGTATATTTGCAAACTGTTTGACGGTCCTCCAACCACATTAGTAACAAAATCTTTTTGAAAAAAAAGGTGACTTTATTTAAAAGTTGGAGGTTCCATTTCAGTGTAACAATCCATTACTTTGTAGGAGAATTTGTTATACACTATAGTACTCGACTTGGATTTTATTTTAACACGCAATAAAAAAAGCTAGTCGAGTTCCATGTTTTTGTATGCAGCCTTCTCTCCGTTGGTCACAGAAGATGAATGACCTTGTTTACTATACTGTTGAGTTTACTTCTGCTGAATGTACTTGTATAGTTTAAAAATAAATAAATTGTTAAAAAATTATTTTTATAAATTTAACAGGAGGATCTTCTATATCATTATTTCTCAAGGATGAGATTTCCGATGTAAATGATCAGAAATACCCCTAGCGTGGTTAACATTAGAAACTCCAATTATTTCAAATTTTTATAAACATAATTTAACACAATTTAACATTTCATTATTCGTTCAATGTGAATAAAACTTGTAGTGTTCCGATTTGCGGGACATTTACAAGATGAATGCCTTCCATTAGAAAGTGCAGCGGAACACGTTTTGAAAATCCGACAGCTACCCGGAAAAAGCAAAACGAGCTCAAATTGGAAACCGATATTTCATAGCCACGTAAGCAGTCGGGCTGAATGTAATTTTGAGTGATATTAGGTCATGCAGCGTTAGGTAGATGCAATCAGACCGGGATTACTCTATCATATTGCGGGACGTTCTGAGAGTAATTGCAAATTTCACTTAGTAGGTTACCAATTTGAGCAATTGCCCTCATCTATTATTAGTGGCATAATCGCTGCGGCCATTACGCATGTGTATAGTTAAATGTTGCACGCGCATAATTTATGGAAACTCCTAGTTTGCAATAATTTACAACAGTTTTGTTTGTCAGCGTCAGTACAAGCGCAAGCTTGACATGCCAATCTGCAAGCCGAACGATGCATTTTAGGGTTTAAAAGAAATTTTGAAGTGTAGATAGAAATAATAAATTTTACAATTTAAAACTCTAAATTACGCTATATGTTATAACTAAGAAAATATACTAAATATGACTTGTTTCATAGATAAAATCACACATAACTTTTGACAATCCCTTCTTGGTGATTTACAAATGAAGTCAATTTTTCCAAAAGAATTGTATGCGACAAGAACATGTCTATCATTTTATCCCACGTTTTTAATAGGGCAATTTTCAACTGATCCAGGTTGCGATGTTAGAAGGTATAAGTTTAGATAACATGTACGACAAGATAAAACAATAGAAAGGATTGCAGTCCGGGGAGCTAGAAAGCTCTGTATTGAATAAACACAGAATTGTGTATACGTTCTTTGGTTACTTGAAAACACCTCTAAAATGTATGGTTTACCTAGTATTTGGGGTATAAGGGATGGTGATGATAGAGGGAATGTTATCATAGGCAATTAGTCTACACAATATAACTTGACATCATGCGAAAGGCAAAGGGAAACCACTGCATTGGTAACACAGCCTAAGATAAAGCAGCAACAACAATAATAATAATGACAGAATCTTCCCGAGTTAAATATTTCGGAGTCCAAATAGTCCCCCAATCGGATATCCGGGCGAGGAACACTAGAAGATCTGAATGTAAAAAATGAAACAAAAATACTATAAATATCAGAGCGTGGAATGTAAGAGTGCTTCTTAAATGCAGAAAATTGGATATGAAGAGACTAAAGACAGACATCTTAGACATAAGCGAACATCGCTGACCACAGCAAAGGAAGTTTTGGAGTGAAAACCACATAATTATAAATACAGCCGCAGTTCGTGGAGACGCAGGTGTAGCAATAATTCTAAATAAGATATTTAGAAGAAGAGTTAAGTGTTATCTTATGCAAAATGAAAGAATCATCGTGGTTAAGTTAGAAACAAAACCGACAGACACAGTAATTGTACAGGCGTACATGCCTACCTCCCAACATGAAGATGATAAAGTAGAAAAAGTATACGAAATGCTAAATGAAATGATAGAACAAGTGGGGGAAAACTTGATCATATTGGGCGACTGGAACACAGTACTTGAAGAAATAAGTGAGAACAAGGTTACTGGAAAATATAAACTAGGACGAAGGAATGAAAGAGAGACATAACTAACAGATGGAAAAAGTACATCGAAAGATTGTATAAAAAAGATAATGGTGAGGATTTCGCAATTAGAAAATAGATGACCTCGAGAAAAAGGAACAAAAAAAAAACAGAATACTAAGATCAGCATTTGACAAAGCAATACAAGATTTGAAAGACAGAAAAGCTCCGAGAATAGATGAAATACCAGCCGAATTTTTAAAATGCTTGGGTGAACTTACTCTATAGAGGCTCTTTGGGCTAATTGGGAATATATACGAAACAGGGGAATTACCATCAGATTTCACAAAAAATATAATAATTTCAATATCCAAAAAAGGCAGTGCGAAAATTACCGTACAATAGGTCTGAGTACACATACATCAAAAATATTCACCCTAATCATATGCAGACACCAATTCGGATTCAGATAATGCACGGGAACTAGAAAAACCATACTAGAGCTCAAACTAATCGTGGAAAAAAGAATCGTGGAAGACAAACAGACCTAGGTATAGAGCTTTTATAAATTTGGAAAAAGCTTTTGATAACGTAGACTGGCACAAGATGTTTCAGACGCTGGAATACGAAAAGAGGGTGAAAGAATAGAAGATGTTAACGAAAAAAGATGTAAACGAGATATAAATAGCAAAATAATACAAACATAAATAGCTTTTAATAAATTGAAGCATCGACTAACACCAAATAGCATTAAACTAGCAAGACGAATCCAACTAATAAAAACATATGTATAGAGCACTGGTGTGGCGGCTTTTCGCCCTTGAACCGCCTGTGTTCGAGGCGGTGCTGGTGGCTTTGATATCTGCCGGCCGACGTTTTGCCATCGCACATAAAACGGCATATGGGCTTTTGCTCAGCCGACAAGTCTGCATGCGCCGTCGGCGGCACCTTTTGAAATGCAAAGTGCTGTCGAATCAAAATTTCCCGCAAAATGATCTACCGCTAAGCCAGGCGCGAAGCCCGACTACACTTTCGAAACGTAACCCAGCCAGTGCGGCCGTGTTTAATCTACCCGCAGCTAACTTCTCCGCAAAGCCAGGCACGAAGACATCACAGCACGGTGGCCACCAGGAAATCAACGCCGCTGAGGCCGAAGCCGATTACAGGTGAGCGATTGGGCAATACTCGTTGGTTGATATCGGTAGCCGCCCCCATCTGCTTTCGCGCCGGCTGTTTAAGGACGATTTGGGCTTCATCGTCTTACTTCGGGACGGGCCGTACTTTGTTCCCACACCGCTCTACGAGGGGCACGGCTATTACACGCCTGCCTCTCCAAGCACAGTGTTGTATGGGTGTGAAACATGGACCACTGGGAAAAATAAGATACTAAGACTAGAACAAGAGCCCACAACTTCGATCTCTAAAGACGTAGCTCAACTCGGTATGAATATGGGCTCTATGCATGCCATCCTCAGTAAGAAATCTACTTCCGAATAAGATTCAATTGCAAATACCTCTGACCAAACTCAATATTGGCAAAAGATTCACTTCTTCAAAGGTGATTATGGAGATCGTTCGGACCAAAAAGTTGCCTATTTTGCGGATCAAACCTATTTTCAACAAACAAAATTACCGACATTGGGGCACCAAAAACCCACATTTGACCAAAATTCGTCAATTACACTAAAAAAAAGTTAATGTATGATGTGTAATTTTTCATTATGAAATTATCGCCGCACTATTTCTCACAAAATATGTGAATGAAGAAATTTGTTGCACAGAAGTTCTTGAGAAATTGTAAGAATCCAAAATAAGTCAACCGATACTGGTTCCAGCATAATGGAGCTACTGCCCATTGGACTTGGATTATCTTTAACATAATTACGAAGTCTTTGAAAAGAGGATCATAAGTCTGGACGCCCCCCTGTAAGGTAGAAGGTGGCATCGAGTGGTTCCCAAATTCCCCCGATTTAAACCCATGTGATTTCTTCTTATGGAATTATCTTAAGAATAGGATTATCGGAACAAACCCTAGTCCATCGACAAATTCAATTATCGCATCATAGAAGAGGTTCTGGCCATTTCTGCAGACATCAGAAAAGCCGCAATTGAGAGTTTTGGAAAAAAAGTTAAAATGACTACCTCTATGATTCATCATCATAATAAAAAATTAAATGGAATTTTATTTTCCGTAGTTTTCCTATAATAAATATTTTATCGTTTGCGCCACGTAATGAAGGCCCTGTAAGACTAGCTGCTTATACAAGACATGTTAGACATTTGCTGGGAAATGTTTTAAAGAAAACTAGGAGAGAAAAAAACAGAGAAGTCATTGACTGAGAATGCGCACGATGGTCATAGAAAAATTTTGTTATCGGGTGAAGAATTTTTTACAGTGAATGAATCTCTCATCAAACAAAATGACAGTGTATACGTTAGGTCGAGTAAAGAAGCATTTCAAGTAGTACCAAGGGTTTAGAGAGGCCATCATCCAGCAGCTGTAATGGTTTGATAGGATGTCTGTTACAATGGACTGACCGATATTTATTTCTGTGTATCAACAGAACATTTTAGAAGGTGTAGTGAATCCGAATCATTAATAAATGTGTAGATACAATTAATAAATTAACAAAACAAAAGCTAACCTACAAACAACAAATTTAAATATTTTTATGTACAATCAGAAGACTGTCCCAAACAACAATATTAAAGAGACGTATCAATTAATAATTTTATATAGAGTGTATCAGTAGTAAGTACATAAATACCACAAATACATATCTTTAAATCAAAGAACTAACGAGACATTTTTATTTATTCAACAACAATACGTAAGTGCAGTCTAGTCATGACTGCGCTGAACAAAACATCAATCATCATCATTGTCATACAACAGCGTCAGAATCACTCCAGTTGTGAACATACTCCTCTTCAAAATTGTTTCACTCTTGTTTTTTTTTGTCTATTTAATTTCTGCCCATTTTATAATGTCATTCCTTCAACGTTCCTTGGCCTTTCTCGGTTCCGCTTGCCTGTTCAGAGTCTCTATAAGGTCGTCTTTTTACTCCATCTTTGTCGTCTCCACGTACAAGATGGCCTGCCCATCTCCATTTTTGTTTGTGCAATAGCTTGATTTTCAATGTAGCTCTTTTATTTACCTTTGTCATCTTTTAATTTCTTCATGGTGGTTTTTCTTAACACCCAAGTCTAAGAAGTATGTTGTAGAATAGGTAGAACGCATTGCTTGAATACCTTTATTTCTTAAATTTGCGTGAATGTTCCCTTAAGAAAATTTCTTAGTTTTCCGAAAGCCAAGCATGCAAGTTGAATTTTTCGATTGATCTCCGCGACTTAGGTGGGTTCATTAAATGTGAGTTTTTGCCTCAAATATGTGTACTAATTAGCCAGCTTTCTTGGTTATCGATTCAATAGTAACTCTCTTCCATCATTTCTATTTGTTATTAGTTTTGTTATTACCATATTTATTGTGAGTTCTATCCATTACGTAGCTTTTTGCAGCCCTTCTGCTATAGTTTTGATCTCCTTCATACAATTCGCAATCAATAAAATATCGTCAGCGAACTATCAAGTTACTACGGTAGCGGGTAACTTTCTTCACGATCCGGTGAAGAACACGCGAGCTTTGATTTACTCTCACATCGTGTGCCAGGGAGTAAATCATGTTCAACTACCCTATTTTCTACCTCACACATTCTTTCTCACATCCAACTCAGCTTGTCAACATGCAGAAAAGTACAAACAAAAACCACGTACCACAAAATACCAGTTAAGCAGGTGCACTAAAAGCAAACAGAACCAATGAACAAAATAGGGAAGACAACATTACCATTCTAGGCTAATTTCTAGAAAAGTTGAAGATAATGTTTCAACAATTATTACAGCATGGTCCTAAATATGCCTTTAGTGCTGATTACCAAAATTTGCTATATTTATTAGAATAGCTCTGTGAAATGTCACTGGTCTCCCGCGAGACAAATAAGAGCAGAAGTATTTCTCCAATCAGCTTCATATTGTATTCATTATTAGTCAAAACTCATACCACTATATTTAACCTATTACATCAACCACCTAGTCAATATTAATGCTTTTATTATAGAATGTCTTAATATATCAGAGATTTTTTGCAAGATCACTATTATTTTTATTAACCTTGGTCGGTATAGTTAAATTATCTGTGGCTTGGTAGAGTTTGCCTTTTTTACTTTGGGCCCCTTTTTTCGTTCTTACTTTCTAGACAAATTTTATTATTTTTTTATAAACATAATTACATTCGATCTATTGCAACCACTTGCCTTGGTTTTTACTTTTGCAAATTCTCTGCTTTTCCGATAAATTATTCTTATTTCTTACGTATAACTTGCCATTATGCATGTTCTTGTTTTATGAATATTAATAAATGTCTCTCTGTAATCATTATCGAACCAATTTGTCCTGGTTTAACGGGTGTTATTTTCCATTAATATTTCTGGTGCTTCAATAATTGCTTCTTTCCTGTATACCACTCAATTTCTCTTCTACATCTAATGCTTTTCTTATTCTGTTGACTACTACATCTACATATTCTATTATTATATTGTCGTGTCTGTTAATTGTTTTGTATCGCTTACTTTTAGGTTTTTTCTCTATTATTCTTCTTGGTATCTTATAGTACTCCAAATCCAAAATAAAACAATGGTCCAAATTGGTGTCCGCCTTCTTAAAGCTTTTCACATTTAATTATTTATAGTGTTGATTTAATGACCTCCATATATCTAGTTATGTTCGAAGCACATGTCTATATGTAGATTTTCTGCACTTATAAATTCTATTAGCCTCAAACTGTCCTATTAGTGTCTGCATGTTTGTTATAGTGTCCTACTTATCATTCTACTGAAAGTCTACATGGTTAGTTAATATCTGATAGTCTTTTCTTTTACTATTTTTTAAAAAGCTTCTAATTTTTTTAAGGCGCTCTCTTCGAAACTATTTTTCACGCTTCATATACCTTACTACAAACCCTATCTTTTCTTTGTTTTAGCCAATTTATCGTCTTTGAAGGTCGTTTGTTATACATCTAGATTCAGGGGTTTTTTATATTAAACCGTCCGTTTTCGCATCCCAAACCAGACCTATTCGTCTTTCGTCTTTGTTGGCCTATCTTGTAAACTCATTCTTTCTGCCTTTCTTCTAGGGCTTCTAATTTTTGCTTGATTATGACTTTTGTTCTTAGGACGTGAATTACAATTACTTCAGTTTCTTTCAATTTTGCTTTGTTTTTTATTATTCCGATTTTTCGTCCCGTCTGTTTATTTTAGTGATTATAAAAGATGCATTAGTTTAAGTTTTTACTTCTTTGGCTTTATCTATTCTTGCACTAATATTTGGCGTTTTGGCTAAAAATTGTTACGTACCTTCTTTTTCCTTTCCTTGTCAGTCGTGTTATTTTTATATTGCTCTGTTCCTTCTTGCTTGCAATTCTAGCCTCTTTTATAATTCATATACTCTTCAGCCAATTTCCTAACATTTAAATTTCTTATTTGTATTTACGCTCTCTTATTCCATTTAATCTCTACATAAGGTTTTGCAGCATATTTTTAGAATTTGCTACCGTTTTGCTGCTTTTCTTAAAATTTACGTCTGTTTGGTTAAGACCGTTTTTACCATCTCGTTTATATTTGTTTTCATGTGCTGTTAATCATTCGTTTTCATAGTGGCTTCACATTATGAAAAGCACAGAAGTTTTAATCACTGTACTAATTTAAGTTATCCAATTATTTGCGGCTTTCACTTTTTAAAATAGTGGTTCTAGCATTTGAAAAATTCACTCAGCTTAACATAATTTCTCCTTTAACACTAGACAGCAATGCTATTTTTAGAAAACTCTTTGTAACCCAGCCTTGTTCAACAACACACGTTTCACTCTCAACTGTGAAAGAAGACTGATACGTGTCGTCTTTTAATTGCGGATTTCAAAAATATAAATAGTTTGCATCTGCTCCATTGTAGCCTCTTTAACAAAGGTACTATATAATGATGAAAACACACAGAGTAGTTTTGACATTGTCATTTTAGTTTTTCAAAGGATTCCTTTAATATAGAATTTTTTTATTTGCAGAAATCAGAATCAAGCCAATGAGCTAACATAGGACCTTAATGGTAAATGGCCTTTTCAGGCATGAAGAGAACTCATCTAGCAAAGAGCACTTGAACTTGTCACCTTGATTGACTGGCTAATATCGTTTCAGTCTTCTGTTATCATGTTGATATAGATGTGGTTGTAAAGGGTTGCAAGTCTATCACGATGCTTGTTGCTGATGAAAGAAATGTCAACATGGGTCCATATGAAAGTTACAATTGTCTTGTATAGTACAAGCTTCTCTTTGATTGGCAAATGTGATCTTCGCTTTCTCTTCGTTATGACGTGTTCTCTCCAGCTGACTTTCTCGTCGATATATCCTAGATAGCGCACTAAAGGACCTTGCGAAATAACTCCAGGCTTAATATATTAAATTATCGATGCAATGCAATAACTCGCATTTTAATTACCAACAATAAACATGCTATATTACATCGAACCATATGTTAGCATGCCAGTATTTTTCTATCGGGTACAGCTGCGTTACAACTGCACTGAATATAAAACTGCACTACATACACAGCAAAATATTAAAATGAGGTTTGGCTAGTTTTAATTAGCTGCCATGCGTTATGCCGCTGTGGTTCTGCCTTTATTTTAATTTTAAATTGCATTAATTAGTTTTAATTAAATGCAGTAGCAGCATAAATTTCGTTATTTAATGTTATTTACTTGCAGGCCAATGAAAAATCGGTATTTTTTCAGAAACTAACATTCAGACATTAAAATTACCTCCCACGCATTAAAGGAAAGCGGTTTAGTTTTTTCGGACTAAATTGCAAATCTAACTACGCAAAACTAAAGGCCCCGAGAGAAGAACGAATACCTAATGGAAACTACTCGCAAACGGTGAAATTGAAAAATCCGCCCATTCAGGGCTAGATTGCTTCGACTTTGGCGCAAAGCAAGGCGAAGTAAAAGTTCAAATCCGGCGTGTAAAATAAAGAATGCCCAGTTCATTTCAGCCATTAGTAAAATGAAACCGCTAAACCCGTTCAAACTAAGCGCTCCGCGCAAATGATGCCGTCACGCGGCACGACTCCATCCCGCTTAGATAATTGTCAAAAACAGCGAAGACGCGGCGGCAGCGCAGGCTCGCCCGTGCGACGCGGGCGGGAGCAAACACAGAATAAAAACCCGGGAAAATTAGATGAGCGTCGATACGAGCTTCAATCTCGCTTCAAATAAATTAAATCTATTTGCTTTTTATACTTGATCCGCTTTTATTAAAAAGCTTCCAGATTGGTGTCGTCCGCTAAGCTTAGCTAGATTGAGTTTTTGTGATTTATATGAATCGATTGCGACAAGTGGAGTGTGAACTTGTCTGCATGAAATTTGGTCGGATATGAAAAACTAATTTGGGGCCCGGGGTAATCCTTCTTCGGATACGGTATAGCACCAACATTTAATTCGATAGGAATTCGATAGCAAACTTTGATTGGAGGAAGATTTTTATAAGTCAAATTTTGGCGAATTATTAAACCATAAAAATTCTTTGACACTTAAAAAATGTTTATTTTTATACACTGCATTACAATTTTCAATGCACGGGTGAACATGACGTATACTAGATGCCCCTCGTCTCCACATTTTCTGTCCTAAAATTAGGGTAAATATCCTAATTTTCGACAGGCAAACTTAGGGTACGCAGCTTGTCGACTCTTCTGGTGAAAGTAGCCCTTGTCTTGGTTTCCGGGTTCGCCATGGTCACTTCAACAACTCGAACTCATCCATCTGCTCCTGGAAAAACTCCACTGATGACTGCTCGTATCCACGTATGTCAAAGTCGCCAACTTGTAACGGCTCCACATTCTGGTGCTGTCTGTCACGTCTTGACATGTCCTAGTACTACCTTGCTGGTCCAACGCTGCCAGAATTTTTCAACGAAATGTTGAGAACGACTATGCTACTTCTGTTATAATCATCAGTGAGCTCCGGCTCCATGTCAAAAAACCCACGGAGAAAGTGGTTTGGCGTTAACACTTTCTTGTTTGCCGAGTCACCAGATACGTGCGTCAGTGGGCGAGAATTGATAATAATTTTCCCCCCTTTAACATTGTCAACAAATTCTGGTCTCTCGAACATTTCTCGTGAAAAGTTCTTTTCAATATCCGCTTCACGGACTACACCATCCGCTTCCATGCCCTTCCAAAATGAAACGACAACTGTAGTGAAAATCGCCGTTTAATTTCTTGAAACTTTTATAGGCAGGCAATCTTGTCCCAATCCACGGTTTCTCAAGCTTTTGTAAGTTCACTTTTGGCATTCACAAAATTGATACAATTGTCACTGTAGATATTTGCTAGTCGTCCACGCTGGCCAACAAAACAAAGTCTAATGGGTGGAAAGACCGCGTACTACTTCCAAGTGAATGGCACGAGGCATCATGTAGGTAAAAACACAGATCCAGCGTTTCTCATGATGTCTCCCGACGACCACTTCAACAGGTCGAAACAGATCAATTCCGGTGTAATAAAACGGATGTTTGTCAGCGGTAACGGTAGGTTTTCCATCATTAGCTTCGCCTTTGCAATCCTGCATGACTTGCATTTCCCCACAATACGCCCTACTGCTGCTAGTCTCTCCAGAATACAATACTTTCTTTGCAAATTAACCAACACTGTCATCTAGCCCTGATGTCCGTTAGTCACATGTTCCCTAAGAGCTCCGTGAAATTATAACGAACTGGAAGAATGACCGGACATTTTATCTTGTCGGAACACTTGCAGTTTCAGTTCGGCTATTTAATCACAACAATCCATATTTCAGTAATGGTGAAAGTTTCCACAATATACTGCTGTTGACTAACAAGCGCTTGCTGTTCCTTTAATAATGGCAACATTTCTAGATAAGAATAAACATTTTTTAGAATAAATTTGGAAACTTCTTGCTTCTTTTTCCATGTTCCAGCAGAACATCTTCTAGGGTCGCCGTGTGGAAATGCGTCAAACTTTTTCCAGGCAGAGGTATGCTGCTTTGGACAACAGTAGAATGCGGGTCGGTAGATTCAAATTTAGCAGGAAACATATTCGATTTTTGAACCTCATTTTGTTCTTCAGTAATGGGCTTGTTTTTCCATTCTACTAGCTACTACTTTCATGATGACTCAGAATTTCAGACTTTAATTATGTCTCTGGATCAGCTACATTCAAATCCGTAGGAATCCACCTCCATTCTGGCACGTTGGAAAGCATGTGGTTTTTGTTGATGCAATTGTCTCCAAACTCTTTGTAGCGTAGTATCTTCGTCTGGATCCACATTATAGCACTGTTTTGGAGTCTGACCAATATGTTTTCCATTTAACTCTCATGCTCAACTCGTGCAGCACCGTATCTTCTAAAAAGCTCTCATCACTGCTACCAAGAGCTCCAACCTCGGAATGGTGAATTTCTTGGACGGTGCAACTTTCCTTTTCCCTGGCACAAAGGAAACGGTAACGGTTCCGCCATGCTGACTGTGTAAGAAACAAATGGCATAACAGACTTCTTCGTTCGCATCAACCGGTGTGTGCAATTGCACCAACGACGCCAAATGAATATCGCAACAGTAACATTGCGGCACTTTTACATCCACTGTCGAAAATTTCCTGCAAAACTTCGTCGTCCCAGGCTGTACTACTACGCCATGACCGCTGCAGAAGGGTAGTTTTGAATTTTTAAGTTGGGCGAGAAATCCTATAGGGTCAAATACTGATATGATCATTCTATTGACGTCGCGATTTATAGGCCGTATTCCTTCCGACAAACCAGAATCTAATTTTTTAAAGTTGGCATTGAAAGTAAAATAGTCACCCTCCGGATCCTACCATAAACCCAGCACACGTTCAAAGATAATCTATCTTTCTTTATCAAACCTCTTCTAGAACAGACTCCAGCTCTTTGCGGCTGTTGGGCTACCACTTCTTCACGTTAAAGTTACCCTCAGCGTCTACGGGCTGAACTCTGGAGAGACAAACATTACACTAGAAATCCTCTCTTGTGGCACGCATAGCTTCAGGATATTCCACTGCAAATTCTTTCGCATTTCTATCCTTAACAAAGATGAGCTGAAGGGCAAGATGAGCAGACTCACAAATTATAACGTTCATGCGATAAGCTTTTATTTCCGGGTTTTGTTTTTCAGGTCTCTCCAAACAAAACGCTGGCGATCTTGCTCTCGAACTTTCACTCAGTGGAACACGTTCTGTTGGTGACGTTGTCAAACTAAAAATTTACTAACGGATGAATGAGATACAGTCCCGTAAGGGGGTACTCATATAAGCTTACTTTTCCATTTTTACAGGCGCAGTGATCATCGTTTCTTCTTCGAGAGTTAGCAGAGTAATGTACCCTTTGGCTTCATACTCTTCGAATTTAGCATAGCATATTTTAAAGAAATTTTTATTTCTCTTCATCTGCTGTTCGTTGGAAAGCAGCCTTGATACTGCTTTCAAAAAACTTGAAATGTTGATCAAGTCACAATAATCCACATTCTAAAACAGGTCTAGTTATCTTAACCATTTTTTGCAGAATCTGAAAACAACGGAGATCAACTACTGATCCCTCAACTGATTGCTGATGTACTCCGTACGATTTAAAACTGAAATGCTGCCTTAGTAGTGAATCCAAGTTCTCTTCACTAAAGAAAACATTGATATGCGATAACCTACGACCTGCCAATACTCAACCAAGAACAGTACGCTTAACCATAGGCTCCTGTTCTTCTTTCTCCAGGATTTTCTTACAGTCAGTTAGGTATGGATGATTTTCTCCTATAACCACATGTGGTACAATTCCGTTAAGCTATGCAGCTTGGCTATTTGCATATATGACTAATTCCGCTTGGCTTCAGCTACTTCTTGAGTGTATGGACTCAATTCGAGCCTACCCATTGTTATTGCGCTTACAAACGTGTGTCGCTGTAAAGTTTTCCAGGCTCCAGCAATTTGGAATTCGACTTCTTGAGCGTCCTTGCGTCTTGTTCCCCCAATGCCCGTACAGTTGTGCTTTATGACACGTCCAGTAATTCCAAGCTTCTCGGCGAGCTTCTTGTCAATAATAGTTAAGTCATTTCCACTATTCAGTAACATGTACACACGTCACCTTTTCCGTATGCCGAAAACTTTCACTCGAATTATTAAAAGTGGCTTGGAAGGTAAACTCTGTGTTACGGTGATACTGCTAGAAGACACTTTTGAGTTCCACTGGAACCTTGTGCTGAGGTTACTGCTGCAAGAACTTGCTTAGCTCTCTATATGACTGAAGACTTTGAGTGAAATGTATAGAAGTGGGTAGTGAAAGTATTGGTAGTCTTTCTTGTGATAAACACAGCTGGAGTCACAGTCCCTTGGCCGATGTCTATCTTTCAAACACCGGAAACAGTAACAATTTTTCTTTACAAAATCATTTCGCTTCTCCGCGGACAGCTTCTTAAACAAGTAACACATGGCATAAGTAACCTGTAGTTTTCCTTTTTATAACACACATAGTTTTCAAATGATGAAGTCCTGCTGTTTTCCTCCGTTGTAGTAGCTTGTATTCCAAGCACTTGTTTTCACCGTTTTGGTGATCTAGTGGTGTCTTTACCATAAACTGTTGGTTTCACCACCTGACGGGCAATGACAGATTGCACTCAATCCAAGTACCGAAGGCTTTCAAGTTTTATTTCTCCACTAGATTAGACTTGATCCATAAAAGCCACTTGAAGGAATACTGGATAGGTAATTTGATCACTAGCTTATCTAGTAAGCTCATATCGTTGCGGAAACGCTCTTCCCCCAGGTGCTCCACAGTTTTTCTGAATGCCACAAACGTTTTTGGTCGATTTACGCCTGGAGGCTTTCACGAATCACAAGTTCATTCCTTCCAAAACGTTTCTCCAAGGTTTTTATTATTCTTCTGAATCAGTTACAAGTACTGCTAAAGTGCTTCCACAATTGAGTCATCCTTAGACTTAGTGGTTACTGTTGGGCGTTGCACTGGATTAGGTTGTACGTAAGCTGGAGTAGGGAAGCATGTTGTAACAGCGGCAGTGAAGGAATATTTTTTCCGAATGTTATGAATTTGACTGGGTATAGGGACAATTGTTCAGAAATCTGCTGTTGCTCCTAAAATCCTACCTATTTTTCCGGAATTTGTTTAGTAGTCCTATGTGACTCATCCGAATTGTCATTCTCTTTGTCCATACTTTTAAGCTCCTCCAATTCCAACTGCCGTTTACGCAGCCGCGCTTCTCTATCAGCTTTATTCTTCTTTCTTTTAAGCTCCTCCAGAAGCAAACTGCGCTTCACCTCCAACATTTCCATTCTGTTCGCAGGTATTTTTCCTTCTCAGCTTTTTTTAATTGTAGCTAAGTTCATCTTCTTCTGCACTGCGTCTTTATATTGGTATTGTAGCTTGAACTTCTCCAAGCCAGCGTTTAAATCAGCTTGCTGCTTATGGTAAACATTGAAACTTATAGATGCGCTGCTCCTTCTACTACACGCACGCCGCACACTTCCCAATTTGAAATCTGATGGCTTCTGACTCTGGGCTTTAGTACCTTCCTTAATTTTTGCCACCTGTTTCCTCAACGTATTCAACTCACTGGCGTTGCTGTTGAAAATATACGTAGCGTTCTGATGCTCCGATCTTAACACAATCTCCCGTTGTTGCTATTTATCTTCTAGAACGCTGTCCTAATTTTTCTTTGTGCGTCCCAGAACCTTTTAAAACTCTGCAACAATCTTCTCCCTTGGCTTATCCTTCTGACAAGTTTGCTTTTGGCATCACTTTGTTAATTCTTTGCTACTGGCGGTAGTCTTAATGATACCTCCGTCTGCACTCCAAATTCACTGTACCGCAGGCGGGTCATGGGAGCACTTCGTCGCTTATCGTTCTTCACCATAAACGGTGACAATGACGTAAAACTGATAATGTAATACTTTGCTGCTGAGTCTAGCAATAGTCTCCATCGAGCACTTCCCCAGGTACTGGATAGGAGAACTTCCTGAGTACCGGAGAAATAAATAACCCGGGATGAACTAAAATTAGCTTGCATCGGGCAATAGGTATGTCAATACTATGATGATAGAAAATAGCTATTCTGAAATCAAAAACTGAAAAAACCATAAGACAAACCAAAAGTAGACAGGATCTCAAAACAGACAAAATCTCAACTGAATTGCTCAAACGTCGAGTTAACAACTTTTTGCACTTCCTTTATATATCTTGTATAAATTTAAACAAAAACAAATTCTAGATGATGGACCAAAGTTAAGAAGAAATATCGTTATATTGCTTATTAAATGTCTGTAATTATTGTAGTTAATTACTAAGCTTCTTTCAGCTACGACTGATACGTATCATAGCACTGTATTTAGTAACGAAAACTACGGATCATTCTTTAGTTCCATTTATAAAACCTGCAAGTGCTTTTGGGCAGAATTTATGCGGCTCGCTTCGTAAGCGAACTAAGGCCGCGCAGCCCAAATATATTGGCTCTGCCGAGAAGACACCCGCAAAAAACATTGCAAGTTTTATGCAAACCGAACTCTGCTCGCTAAAAATGGGCTCTCCGTCCAGCACATTAAACAGGATGAGGCAAGGGTAGTCGGTGAAAGTAATTGATTGCGAGGACGAGTATGGGCTCGCGTGACCTTGCGAACCCCGCAGCGGGGTTGTTGAGCAATACGCCGCTCCCTTGGTACCGCCACCACTCGTTAACACACCTTGATGATCGCCAGATTAACACGATACCTGCAGGTGTGTCAATATCGACGCTTCTAAGTAATCCTCGTTATTTAATGTTTTTTCTTGCTACTGAAGTCTAGTAAATAAATTACAGTATACGAAATTTACTTATAATTTAAGCAAATAAACTGCGATAAAGATAATGTTTTCTCAAGCTTACAGCTAATTGACTTTTAGAAATCATTCATAAAAATTAATAAAAATAAAATATACACAGCCGAATCAGTATAAATTGGAATTATTTTTAAATTTTTTTTTAAATTATAAATACAAAAATAAATAAAGTTATTGTACCACATAATAAAATTTTTCCAACAAATGGTTATGTGGTTATACAGTTATGACACCCGCCATATAATTGTCAAATCCATGTGACTTGAAGGTGCTGTTTTGAAATATCGAACCAAATGATAAGCGCAGGATGATAAGTCTGATTTATAGGAAGGGTGTTTTAGTGTATCCCAGAACAAACCCTCAATATTTTGTCAAGTTTAGGCAGTGTATAGATCTGGGCATTGTCAAGACACAAGATAACGGTCATCATTCTCTAAAAGACGACGAACAATGTAAATATACTTCTCAGTCATGTCAGTCCTCAGAGATGTCGGCGATCTTTAAAAATTTCGGACTTTTTTCGTTTCTTATCGCGAGAATCATCATTTCATCATTTTCAGCATGTTTCACTCCATCTTCTCCAATGTTTCACCACTTCTGTATATTATTTGTTTTTGCCATCCATTGCACTCCCACTACTTTCTGGATATCATCCTTTCACCGTGTTTTTGGTCTCCCTGGGTTCCACTTGGTTGCCCGTGTTAGCCACTCTGTCACCTTTCTGGCCCATCTTTTTATCAAATATCCAGCCAATCTCTATCTTATGTCTTACCACTTATTTTGTCACATCTATTACCCTTGTTTTTCTTCTAAACCATTCGTTCCTCTTTCTGTCTTGCAATCTTACATCCAGCATTGATCTTTCCATTTTCCTCTGTGCAATCCTTAATTCCTTTATCAGTCATTTATTTAAGCTCTACGTTTCTGCTGCATAAGTCATGGTTGGTAAGACGCGTTAGTTGAAAACTCAAATTTTGAGGTGTAAAAAGTTGGATTTAAAACACTGCTAAGTTTTCTATATACCAATCATCTTAACTGTTTTCTTCTTTTTATTTTTAATTTCTGATTAATTTCTTCAAAGGATATTTTTTGCTTAAATAGGTATACACGTTGATCACTGTCACTTCCCTTTTGTTATTAACCATAATTGGCATAGTGTCATTTATATTTGACATAATATTTGTTGTTATACAGGTCTATAGTTTCTGATGTCTTCCCTATCTTGCTTCTTGTAGAGTATAACAACGTTTGCATTTTTCCAAGATTTTGGTGGTTTTCCTTTTTCTAGACATTCGTTTATTAGTCTTTCTAAATAGTCTAAATATTTTCCTCCCATTTTTATGTATTCTATAACTATCTAGTCCGGTCCTGGCGATGTATTGTTTTTCATACCTTTATTGCAGATTTTATTTTGTATCTACTGATCGGTGGTAAATCTTCTGTATAAAGTTTGGTGAGTTTTGATTTTTTGTCGCTTGGATTTCTTGGTTGTTGGAAAACTTTCTCTGAGTATAGCTCTTTATAAAGTTTTTCTATGTATCGAAGAATGTCTGTTTGAGTTTTAAGCCTGTTGCCATTTTTATCTTTTAAGATTACTATTTCTGATCTTTCTTGGGAGAGATTTTTCTTAAATACTTTAGGTCCTTTGTTGTTTTCTATTTTGTTTTTTATTATTTTATTGTTCTATTCTCTAACTTCCTTTCTTACTTCGTTCCTAATTGCCTCACTTTTCTCTCTTATTTTTTTTTCTGAAATTTTTCCTATTTATTTATTTCTGTTTACTATTAGTTTTTTGTATTGTCTGATAGTTTACTATTCTTTATGCGAGTGTTGCGTTTTTTAACATTTTTTGCACTGCCTCTTTTATATTTATATTTTTATAATCATTTAGTTGATTTATGTTGGTTGTTTTTTTTTATTTTCTTTTCCAGCTTTGCTTGTGTTTGTTCAAGATCATCTATGGTTTTTTTTTCATGTGTGATGTGTCTATGGTCATTTACTTGTATTGTGTTGAGAACTGTTACATCTTTTATTACATTTCTATTATTTGTTATAATAAAGTCTATTTCGTTCTTCACTATACCGTTTGGACTCTTCCAAGTCCATTTTCTTTCTAAAAAATGTGTTTATTAGTTTCAACTGTTGTCTTTTTTTTATAAAATTTGCCAGCGTGTGTCCTCTCTCGTTTCCGTGTTGACCTGTATATGTTTCTCCATCTTAATCTTCCAATTTTTGCATTAAACTCTGCTATAATGAGATGGTATTGCGTTTCCTTCTTTTCTAATGCTTTTCTTATGTCAGCGTACATCTCTTCCACTTCTTCACCATCGTGTTCATTTGTTGGAAATTTAAAGAATGATATATGTTACTCTAGGTGATATTAGTACAGTGGCTTTGATATTACTTGACCATCTTTTGTAAATTAGGAAGCCCACTCCTTCTGTTATGTTGTTTCTGTTGCTATTATATAGCCTGTTATTTGCTTTCAGTATAATTAGCTCTTCTGCAGGATTCTGGCTTCTGTTCTTAGTGTTCTTACGTTGTATGTTGCTATGTTTATTTTTGTAGTTTTCATCTTCTTTCTTTGGTGTTTGCAAATTTTTTGCTTTTCCAGAGTCCTTGAAGCAGACCTTGTCAAAGGTGTGGGATTTGCCTTTGTCAGAGCTACCTATCTGGGGTATAATTCCGATATTTTTAAAATTTTCCACGATGATTGGATGTTTGTTGACCTTGATTTTTCACACTGTCCAGACGGGTTGGAAGACGTATCGTGAGAAACTTGATAATAATTAGTTGCAGAACGAACGAAGGTACATTATGCTCTAACATCGTTCATTTTCGTTCAAAAAATTGAATTATATTTTAGTTGTCCTAGTATAATAATTAAAAACATTCCATCGTTTAGTTACATAGCAGAGAGTAACTCAGTGATTGCACCATCAAGGAACAACGCGTCATAGTGGCCAGAAGGGATTAAATCTGTAGAAAACCATCGATGTTAAAACAGTATGGAGTGCTATGCATCAAAAAAAGATCCATGAGCGGATAGAACACTTTAAGGGGGGATGAAATCAGATATCATGCACACAAACGAACACAGACGATGGATTCCTGGGTACTACATGTTCAGCCCCTTAAAGGAGACACTACACGGTTACAAGTTTAACTAGAATGGTGAGGTTTAGCAAGTGGTGCAAATGTGGCTTCGTAAATATCCGGAAGACATATTTTTCAAAGGGATCTCATTAAATGATACTAGAAATGTGAAGGAAGACTATTATATATAAAAAAGTACAATTGTTCTCCGTCAATGGAAATAAAGTTGTTATATGAAAATTACCTTCATTTTCCGATTTACCTACGTATATGGCATGCTCTCTTCCCAGCTGCAAACATGTACCAATAATTCAGGGGGAAAGACTTATAAAATATCTATAAAAACATATTGCCCCAACGCAATGAACGGTGCGTACGAAAAATAACACGCCCCCTTGATCATAATGTATGTGTCCGTGCATCGGAGTGCAAAGCATTCGCGCCCCTATTCCATGCTGCGCAGGAGTCAAAGGGTGCGCAATTTGTTTCCCAAAGCCCTATAGGTAGGTAGTTTAATTTGTAAAACGCATATATCTGAATTTAGCGACTGCTGGGGATCGGGCTTTGTTCTCTTTCTACATTAGGGGACTTTTTTATGTGACGCTAAACCGAGGTTAGCGTTTTAGCTTAATATGTATAGAATGATGCGGACTGCCGTCCCTTTTAAAGCGAACGGACAGGAATTCCTGAAAACTGCCGCGCAACTTAAAGAATCATCGCCGTCCAGGGGGAGCCCGCCTTATTATTAATAATTCGCGCGAGTAAACCATAACCTAATTTCATGTAACGTCGAGGATTTGACGATAACTTTGAGAACTCGAGCGTAACAACGCAGCATAAGCTTTTAAACGCGGCCGGCTTGATAAAGACTTTATGGAAGACGGGTCGTGGACGAAAATCGCTCACCTTCGCATGTATTATACCGGAAAGTTATCCCAGAGGGTCGTGGTGTTAGATAAACTTATTGAAAGCGGAAATGTGATGATGGAAACTGCCAAATCGCAGGAAAATGCTATCAGAAAACTGTTACCGTAGAAACAGGGGACGCGATGGCGTTATGTAAGGAGATATAGTGAGATTGCGTCTAAGACAGGGTTGCTGTTGACGATTACGCCCTCTTGTTCTGTAACATAGATTCCAATTTTAGTGTGAGTCTATTTCATTACATTTTGCTTCGATAATGATATACTTCTGCATTCTAATTGTTTGAGCTTCTTTTTTAAAAGATAAATAAATAGAGCGAGAGGTACTTAGTGCATATTAAAAGCCACATCTAAAACACGACGTCTTACGTATATTGTTCTACTATTGATAATTTAAATTAAAAAAAAATTATGTAGTATCTGTACCTGCACATGAATGATGGCTTATTAAGAGGTACCATTTAAAGTTTTGCTCATTTTTTTTCTGTTGTGATTCTCGACAAGTAGTAAAAACTATACGGTTAACAAAGATGGAACTATACACACTTATAAAACATATTAAAATTGTACAAATTTACTATAAAAATTGTAAAAGTCGCAGCAATTGTGAAATTAATCGAAAAATCTTAAGTCTTTCGGTTAAATTTCGGATAGAAAGAACTCAAAGTGTAGTCGGCCAGCCTGATCTTTTAAAAGTATTATGACTATTGCAGGATATTTGATTTTATCAATTTCAAGACTCTTGTAAAAATTGGAAACCTCGTAAATTAGCCTATACCGCACATTGCACAAAAACCTGGACCTAAATACCTAGCAGTACAAAGTCTACGTAATACAAAAACTTACGACAGCAGATCATGAACAATGCCTTACATTCGTTAATTTGATATTGAAAATGCAATAAGCTGACTTCCATTTCAACTCACTGGGTACATAAATAAGCAAAGTATCGCATTTAAAGATCTAAAAATCCAAAATAAATAGACGAGAAATCTTTACATCCTCAAGAAGTTAAAGTTTAATCTGCCTTTTAGGTTGATGGTGTCAATAGTCGATAGTTTTGTCAGAATAAGACCGTTCTAGTGAATTGTGTGCATTATCGTGAAATTCTGTCTGACTTTTTTGGTCAGAAGTGCATGTCATATACCACGACAAACTTTATTAACGGTATTGTATCATAAGTCGCAAAATAGTTGCGTTATTTCTCCGGAAACACTAATAGACTTTTTTTAATGAGATCTACATCAATGCTCTAGCAAGAATTCAAACACTAAAAGGCAATAACCAAGCTACAAATCGAGAAATTGTGGCACATGCAAAGACATGAGACATTTTCTCAAACGAATCGCCGTCTGTAAAAAGAGCCGAGACACCTTCTGATGGAAGACTCTTTACAAGTCATTTCAGCAACAGTTTTCTCTGATTCCAAAGAAGATTCCAACGTAGTATCATTTGTAAAAAGACAATTTTTATGGATTTGATTATTCTTCGAAATAGATTTTTGCCGCCGATCTGCAAGTTTTCGTATCTGGCCGAAATATCATTCAGACGGTTTTGAATCGAACTACTATTGGCGCCCTTTTTCAACTTTATTAAATGATTTGCACCGCCGACCTTGTGTGAAGTGTTTTATTGAGCGGAAAATGTTATAACCAGACGGGCCACCATCTGTACTGTAGACTGGATGCGGAAGAACTTCAACGCCGTCCAACTTTTTAAACTTCTTAGTTTTCTTGGCAGTGCAGGGTTTGGCGTTGTCTTGCTGAAACCAAACGCGCTTTCTGGTATTTTCCCTTCAACTTGTCGTAGATACGGTCCAACTGCTGGCAATAAAGTTTGGCATTAATGGTGGGGCCATTCGGCACAAGTTGAAAATACAAGACTCCTTCAAAGTCCCACCAACCTCAACTTACGACCTTCTTGCCGAAACTTTCACGGTCGAAACAAGACTGACCTTTGAAGCTCATATCGAAACGCTTGTACTGTCTGAAAACAGTAGAGCAGCGGATATTTCCTTCGCTTTCAGCATCGCAGATTTTCTCTACGGTATCTCTTGACGAAAGTCGTCCCTGCTTCCAGCAATAGCACATCAAAACCCGGAGTTCAATTTTGTCTAAAACCACCTGAAATTCGAAGGTGTAACTTGTTACTACACTAGAAATAAAAAATCCACAAAAATCAAATTTTTTGCAAGTGTTGCACAACTTTTGGGTCAACCTATACTCTAAAATTTTTAAAAAATTGTAAAAAGGTATTGAAAAACAAAGATCCAAAACAGTCCTCAAGAATAAAATTAGACCAAAATTTAAATAATAAATAAATAATGGGCCATATTCTAATTTTTATTTTTGAACCACTATGTCAAAATAAAGTTAAATATCCATACTTTTTATTTAATACTGTTTTTTATTCTATATGGGAGGTGATGTAACTTACTCTCTTGTATGTCACTTGTTCTATCTAACCTTCTGAAACTATAGAAAGTCCACAATGTTTAAGTAGAACTATAAGTTTCTTTAATTTAAAAATAGTTGAATATCCGAATATAACATTGAAAATTAAAATTCTAATACTATCACTTTGTAAATTGGAATGGATTTGTTTACTCAAAAAAAATCTTTGGTTAACCATCACCATTTTGGGTAGTCATATATATATAGATTCTCCTGACGAATTGGGATTCCCATACCTTTATGTTCCTTTTCCATGTTTTGACTGTGTCTTCTAAGTACTGAATAGAGTTGGTGATGTTGAAAGCCTTAGAATTTTTTTTTTTTTGATATTCTAAAGTGTTTTCTCTTCACTGGTTGAATTATTTTCTTTATTACGCCTACTTTACGCATAACGTTCCATAGTTTCCTTTTTATTAATTGTTGTATAGCATATATTTTATCTATACGGGACCTTCCCCGAGCATTGCTTAATTCTCTCATATTTTTCTTTGTATTTTCTTCCTATTGTCGTTATCACACTTATGCTACTATAGTTTTCGCTTAATGCACGATTTTGAATGTAGAAATGATGTAGGCTGTCATTCATTTTTCTGATCTCTCCCGGTTAATTGCTCTTTCAAACATATTGTATATCATTCGAAACAATTTTTGCGACCTACATTTTGTTAGTTTTGCGACAGTTCTTTTAGATCCTCGCGATTTATTGTTCTTTGTTCTTTTTATTGCTCTGTTTACCTCTTCTTGGGATATTGTTATTTTTTCTCGTTTTGCAATGCAGTTATCTTTTGTTTTCTCTATAACTTCAGCTCTTTCTTCGGATAGTAGTTCGGTAGTATTGTTCCATTCGAATGTATTGTATATGTGGCTTCTTTTGTATTTGTGCTTTAAATAATCGGTATAATTTTGAACTTTTTGCCCTTCCAATGTGTTGATTCTATTAGTAATTTTTTTCTGTTTCCTGTGTTTCCACTTCACTATATTTTTGCTTATATTCTTCTCCGGTGCAGTTCTTATATTTTTTTAACCTGTAGGAGGCGTATCTTAAGTTTTTTGTCTTCAATTGTCTCTTCGATTTTCGAGTTTTATTTCTTATGTACCAGGAAATTCCAGCTTATGGTCGGTTCTATACACTGCCTTTTGCTTCTTTATTTCTCGTGTTAATGTACATTTATGAATGTCATTATGTCGGTAAAAATCATTAGTTATTCTAAGATTATTTAGTTCACATAATTTTACTATTTTTCCCCATTTTCATTAATAACTTTCTCTCCACATGGTCGTATCGTATTATTATTTATTTTTTTAACTCTTTCATTGAGGTCTCCTGCTATTAAAATTTCTTGGGGTTGGCCCACTTTCCCTATTTCATCTCGTAACGTTTCTATGAATTATACTTTTTCATTTATGGGGCGTACTATTCTTAATATTAGTAACTGCCGTCCAAATATTTTCTGTAAATTTTTTAATCGTTATTATTCTTTTATTTATCACTTCCCACATTAGTATTTTTTTGCCAGCTCTCTTCTGATGATAATTCTTACTCTAACTTTTGCTTTCTACTCTTTATTTACCCCATTCCATCGACTAACAATGTTTCCAATCTTTACCATCCCGCTTCCTTTTTTCTTTATTTCACTAATGATTAGCATGTCCATTTTTGTCTTTTTACATTCTTGGTTGACTTTATATTTTTTGTTCTCCATTCTCGTATGTTCCAAACCCCCATTTTTTGGATTTGCCTTTTTTGGTTGAGATTCAAGTCTGAGTACAAAAACTTACAAGCAGAATTGCGCCCCTCCCTCTCCCCGTATTCGATGGGACTCCCTGTCTTGAAGATGGAGACAGCTACCCAGGGATATATTCTATCTATTTGTTTTTGTTTCTCATCCTGGCTTTTGTTTGAACTCATTTTTTTTATTGGGTTAGGTTATTAACGCCTGGCGCTACAATTAATGTACTTGACCGAGTTGTTAAAGATATAATTTTCTATATCTTTGCTGTAAAGTTATTCCGACCAGATTCGGTCATTAAAGGTATGGTTTTGTCTTCCGTTTTTTGTTTGGTTTTGACAATTTTAGATTTCCAAGTAGTTATATTCTTCAATATAATTATAAGAAGAAGGTTCAGAAGGTAACAGAGTTATTTGTGTAAACATATGCCCAGAACTACACAGCAAGTTTGTTTTATTATTAGATTATTACATCACATTGTACTGTTTAACACTATAATAATTATTTCTAACAACTTTAAAATTCAAAATATTAAATCACAAGTTACAATATCCTACTGATGCACGTGTCAAAACGGTTTAAAAATACAACGTCACTTCTGCGATCTAGCAGCCATTTCCAAAATCATACTGGATAGTTATGATCCTGAAGATACCTTGGGTAGGTCTAACTCAAATAGCAGATTTTTGAGTTGTGACGTTCTTCTTCTATGGGTAAGACATAATGAACATTGGTGGTTATAGCAGGTTGTGCGTTTTATTTATTTATGTATGCTTATACACTGTTTTGGACTGTATAATTATATTTCTCTGTTCCTTTAATGTTTTGTAGGTTCCTATGTATCACAGATTTTTTATAGTTTCCTGCATGTTTCCTTTCGTAAAGTACACATGTGGCTGGTGTATTTTTAAGATGTTTAATTCATTTTCTGCAAATTGTTATTATGCGATATTTTTACACTGAAAGCTTTGATGACGTTGATAAAGTTTTTATTTGTTTTTTTGTTTATATTATATCGGTGGTAGTTTGTCGGTCACTTACTCTTTATTACTATTTACAATTTATGTGTTATTTGTGTTTATTACAATAATCATGTAATATTGGTCCATTAATCTACGCGGAGCACTGCTCTGCGAATTTGAGAGGTCGAAGGTCTCATGTTCGCTCTCACTATCTCTGTTAGGAGGCTCTGGCAAGCACCGCGCCTTCAACAACTATATTATTACCCATTGTTCGAAATAAACTCAGATACTCAATTACTTTTAGTGACCGAGTAGACCACCCTCCAGGCTCCGTATCCCAAGAATGAATCCGGGTTACTTCAGATGTCCTGAAGTATCCTTATTTTTTTATTATTTTCTGTATTTGGAATACTTACCAGTCGTAAGCAAATAGAGTTTATTGTTGCTGTAGTCTCTTACTGCTAAGATTTGGTGGATTTTGGTGGAGAGGAAAGGGTTTAAGACATGATTTGGCGTTTATTGAAGAATTTATGGTTGCTGATTTTGGTCATATTGGTACGCATTTAGAATGCTTGGGTGAAATTGAGAATTTCATTTGCTAAGAATCTGCTTTTGATTTGTTTAAGGTTATTTATTTATTTATTTATTTTAGTTGTTATGGACCAATATCTATGACCATAGTTATCGTTTCGGTTTTGCAGGAATAAATAACAATATTTATTTATTGAAAGCCAACTATAATCTTATAAAAAGGAGGTATAGTTTGTAAATATTTTCAATATTAAATGGTTTATTTTTTTATTACATACATTAAAATATCGGCTTCAGGATATAACTTTTATAAATTAAATATATGCACATACCGCATTAATTTGTAAGAATGAAGAAGCATATTAGAGAGAGATGCTAAAAGAGGTTCGATTTTGACCTATAGCCATTTTTTAGAGATTCCGACTGCTAACTCTTCTTCTTCTAGGTAGTCGGTCTCTTGGATTTATTCGTTTTAGTTCTATTTTTCCAGTTATTTCCCGTCTTTTATTATTTGGGGTATATACAACTATTGTAATATAGGTCTGCCTTGCGCATTCTTCCCATCTGTCATAACTTATATTATTATTTATAGTAGACCCGAATGCCGCAATATGTATTCCATCCATACGTCTCTTTTTTCATTATTCCTTTTATTAGCTTTCTATCTTCTTTTATTCGTTCTAATATGTCGTAATATGCCTTTAACATTTTTCTGTAGCATCTTCTTTCTTCCCTTCTTGAAATTGTTCAACTTTCAGCCCCATACGAAGGTGCGTAGAAGTTGTTTTCTCTTTTCCAAAGATATTTTACTAGATTTTTTCTTAAAAAAATATCACTTTCGCTTGTTGTAATATACGAATGATTTTTCTTTTGCTTCTTCCGCCTTTAGTTATGATGCTGCCTAGATAACCAAACTCTTCAACTTCCCCTATTCTTTTTCCATTTAGTGTTGATTGTATGTTTCTGTGTCTTAAATCTCCAAACAGCATTGTTTTTGTTTTAAATACGTTTATTTTCATATTGTATTATTTCATAACTAGGTCCATTACATCCAATGCTTGCTGTAAACCTTGTTCACTTTCAGTTATAACTGCTATATCATCAGCGTATCGTATCATATTTATTTTCTTTTCGTGTATATTTATTCCTTGATTTATTAATTCTTTAATTTTATTATTTGCATCTTGTATATAAAGGTTAAATAAGAGTGGCGACAGCGCACATTTATGTCTGACTCCTAGCTGTACTGACTCTTCTTTTTGGGCATCTCCTGGTCTTATGACTTCCTTCTGCTTGTGGTATAAAGAGTTTATAAATTTTCTGTCTGTGTTTTATTCCTCTTTTCCGTAGAATGTCAGACAGTGTAGACCATTTTATATTATCAAAAGCTTTCTCCAAATTAACGAAAGCTATAAATGTAGGTTAGATGCGTGTGAGATTAGACTAATTGTACAACCTATTTATTAGTTGATATAGTTTTTTGTGAATCGGCCCAATGATTTTTTTTTAATTTCTGTCAGCAATTCGTCTATTCCCACTGCTTTATTTGGTTTAAAGTTTTATATGGCCTTATCGTACTCCGGTGGAACTATGTATTCTTCAAGATTTTCTGCAGCTACATTCTCGTCCACTTCCACTTCGTTTATCTCTACATCATTGTTCTAAATACTCTTTCCACTTTTTCACAATTTTGCCGCAATCTGTTAAAATGTTTCCATTTTCATTCTTTATGCCATTCTCTAAAAAAGGTTTTGATAGCTTTGCAAGGCGATTTCATCTTTCCGGCTTTAAATAATTTCTCCACTTGTTAACATTTATTTTGCATGCACTGTCCCTTCGCTTTGTTTAACTCCTTGTTAATTTTATTTATTTGTTTGTAGTACTTTAGTCCATCTTTTGATTTATCGTTCTTGTATTTCTTTCTATTTTGAATTAACACTATTATTTGTTCTGTAATCCAAAGTTTTTGTATTTCACTGTCTTCTTTTGGTATCACTTTTCTTTCAAATGGAATTTAATTTATTTTACACTGTGCTTTCCTGTATTTCTTTGTTCCAGCTCTTTCAGCTTTTCACATATTTTTTTGTAACATTTCTAGTTTCCAAAATTACCTTTTTTAGTTTTTTAAATTTTAGATTACACCATATATGGTCACGGTTGGCGCCTGGATAACTTCTACAATATTTAATTTGGTTTGTAAACCTCTGTTTCACCGATATGACATCTATCTGCTGTCGTCTTACGTTACCTAGCAACATCCATTTATATCTTATGCGTACGTAGTGTTGAAATAACGTATTTGCAATAACTAAGTCATGTTGTGCGCAAAATTCGATTAGTCGATCTCCTGTTGTTTTTATTTTTTCAAGGCCATATCTCCACACAATTTTCTGCACTTTCTCCTACCATTGCGTTCCAGTCTTTTAGAATAATAAAATTTTCTGCTCCTTTCGCATATTTTATTACCTTCTCCAAATCTTCACAGACTTGTTCTACGTCTTTCATCACTATATTTTGATGTACTATAATCCTTTGGGATAATATCATTATTCTCTTATCGTATAATATGTACCCTTTTACTTTTTGTCCTATCCCCTTTTAATGAGTATTGCTACTCTCCCCATTCCTTTTTCAGCTGCTGTGTTAATTATTCGAAAGTCCTCGCTCCATGTATTATATTCATTTGACCATCTGACTACGCTTAATTTCTTTTTTCTATTTTTATGTTTTGTTTTTTTTTATTATTTTAATAGAGTTCTTTTGTTTCATATTCCTTCGCTCTTGAGTTTGGTTTTATTTTCATTTTCGTTTGGCGTTCTTTCCCGGAGATCTAAATGGTGGACAATTTTACCACCGGAATATTTAACTTTTTAATATGCTATAGTGCTGATTTTTTGGGAAATAAAGCCACTAGCGGTGTTTTTCATTTTCCTTCCGTGTAATTTTGTAGGCGCCTTACTATCAATATAATAGAGCGTCTAAAGACATTTCCTTCTTCAGAATAGTGTGTAGATTATGGTTATAAAAAAAATAATTATATTGAATGACACAAATTGTTAATAAGCTGAAATTTTTACAAATCTTGAGATACATTATTCGCTGACATTACATTAACAATTCTTGTGTTACATGATCCACTTCTTTATATTTATCATGTAATGGTCATTCTTGCATTGATTGTATACTGATATCACATTCAGATTGTTTTTGCTAAATCATCATTACCACTAATTAATGAAACACTTTTTTCGGCAAAAAGCAGCCGTAGGACAAACTCAGACCTCGTTCATCATTCTTCTTTGTAACTAAATATTTTGTTAAAAAATGAATTCTTTGTTTTTTACCGAATCTGAGCAATTGAATATAATTTCTCTATTGCGTTATCAATTTAGACAGATATTGCACGAGTCCGAGCATGCTAGGCTTTTACTGCCCGCGGCAAAATAGTCGAATCACACAGATCGTAAGCTTAATTCTGACAAAACGTTAGCCCCGGGTGGTCGGCGATAGAAAGGCACCAATAAAAATAACAATGATCCTACACCTACGCCGCTACAATTGTTCGCGGGTCTCCAAGGATTCGCGAAGCGGTTGCAAAAGAGGGCAAGGAAGGAAGATGGGAGGCTTCGAATTGAGCACACGGCGCGTGCAGCCAGAATACCAAGTAACCCTCGGTGAGGCTCTTTCAGCGACCCAACTGCAAAGAAATTATCATTGTTTTCGAGCGCCGGCTTTTTAACCCGAAATTTGAAGCAGCGGTTGCGCTTCCGTTTGGGTTGCGCTTTCGTTTGGGTTGCAAATCCGAAGAGCTCGTGATTCGTCCCCCTAAATCATAGCTGAGCAATTACAATAATCTCGGCGGTGATCTTTGTTTGCGAATGACGGGAACAAAGCACATTTGGTGGCAGTAAATCTGGCAGGATAAAGTACAACCTTCTTTTATGTCACAACCGCCGGATTTAATAATGAAGTCGAGGTGATTCATTAGACGATGGTTGTGCGGCGCAGTACAATTATGATGTAGTGGCTGAAATCTTCATTGTTGGGGATGACGCACGATTGCTAGCGTGTGAATGAGCGGGATGAAAGTGACGCCGCCGATAATGCGAAATTTATTTCTCGATTTGAAACCTGAGCTATTGTATTAAAGCGCGATTGCGCCAGCCCCGAATTATTAGAACACAAAGCAAATTACGCACAATGCTGCGCAGCATTTAAAAATAAATCAACTTTGTTTTTTTACTAGACGTATTATATGTCAAAAATGAAATGAATTTATTTTTGTTTAATTAAATATGTAGAACTAAGAAAACAAAGTACCGCGCAGTCCGACCGAGTTCGGCAAAAAGAAAAACTTGCCTCTTTGTTTGTGATGCTAAATTAAATAAAATGAAAAAAATTGAGCTAATTATCTCAAAATAGGGTTATTTTTAACAACAGCTTCCTTGACTGCTGACTTTTTAGATAATGTCAGTAACAGTCTTTTGAGACAGATTCTCCCATTCTTCCTTTGGTGCAATCTAAAGCTTCTTCGTATTTTGTACTGATGTAGAGAATTGTTTTACATGTTTCTTTTGTTTTACTATTACTAGTATTCAAAAATTTCTACCCTTGGGGACAAATAGCTGTAGCTTTAGTAATATAAACATAATTTTGATCTTTGCCACCAATATTCAGCACATTAAAGTTTCCATTTGTGATTTGCAATATGTTCTTGTCCAATTTAATACATATAATGGTGACGAGCCTCTAATGTTTCGTATTGTGGTTTTAGACGGCCGCATTATTACCCCTTGTTTAAAGGAAACACATACACTCAATTATTGTTAATGACTGAGTATGTCACCCACCAGGTATGTGATCCAAAGATCGAACCTGAGTCCGTCCTTACTGCAGCCAAATGCCTCAACCTCTTAGACACACTGCACAGTTAAACACATACTCCTAAGTATATCTCATCTAAGGCTATAAGCGAGCTTTCTCTAAGTAAGCTGTGATAATATTTTACAGTGAACGATATTTTTCATATCATCATTCTTTCTATTCCACTTTCTATAAGTGCTAACTTCAGATTCGCTGTGCGATGTCTTACTTTAAATTTGGGGACCTTTGCAGAAACTTTTGACTTTAAATTAGACCTTTGCTACACGTTTCTAACACAAATCTTATAAGGAATTTCTCGTCTGGCTAACTGTGACACGTCGGTTTCTTGAAATTTGAGCGAAGCGATAAGAGTAACGAGATTTTATACATTGAAGAACAAAACCAGTCAGGATAAAGCAAAACCCTTCGCCGACAACATAAAGCGTCAGTGTGACCTCAGCTACGACAACACCAATCTTGACTGCCTTGACCACGTCGACTGCCTTGTGGACCATCTCCGGTAGTAGAAGCCCTAGGAATACCTGAAAAGGGCCACCAGCTACAAAGAAGTTCTTCAGCTCATCAAAACCCTTAAGCTCCGCAAGGCTCCCAGATCGTATGAGATCCCGAACTGCGCTCTGCGCTCTGCAGGCTCTCTTTAAGAAGGCGATCGTCCGCGTACTACCATTGCCAATGCTGTCCTCCGACATTATTATGCTCCCCAAGCATGTAAATCTGGAATCTTTCCCCAGGATTGTAAAACGTACGACGCGCAAGCGCCTGAAGACAGCTGCCAAAAACCACCAACTGATTCAGAAGAGTCTGTGTGGATTTTGCTTCGGGCACTTCACCATCCTCCAGCTGCTTTGGATGGTGGAACGCATTACTGAAATCTACACTAAGAAGCAAAACACTGGTGTACTCTTCCTAGATGTGGCAAAGGCCTTCGACAAGGTTTGACACAACAGGCTAGTATACAAGATAGTCTGAACTCAAATCTCGCCAACGATGGTCCAGCGTATGCGATTCTTCCTCTCTGGAATGGTGTTTCGAGTTAAGATCGATGGCATGAAGTCATCAGAGAGAGACTCCAAATCGGCGTCTCCTAAGACTCCGTCCTGTTCCCGAAGTTAGACAACTTATACGCCCTGGACATGCCAACAACGTCCTCCACTACACTGGCCCAATACGCAAACGATCTTGCTGAACAACTTTTTTGTCACCAAGAGGTTCTAGAAGGAGCTGAATTAACTAGAAGACTAATGTGATTGGTAAAGAATGATAATTAACCAAAAGAAGAGCTCGGCGGCCCTGTTCTCCACCAAGAAACCGCTTCACTGGCGACACAACCTGGTAGATCTAAAATTCTTCTGAAGGGAAGAAGCCAATTATCTCAAGGTAATTCTGTACTGCAAACTGACGTGAAAGTCACACATAGGTAAGGCGGTCAGCAAGGCCAGAGCAAGAGCAGCGCTCGGTTCACTCATCCATTTTCAGAGTTGACTGTCAAGCCCAAACAAATTGACCATACACAAGACGATCATCCACCCTATCATAATGTACGCGGCTCTAGATTAAAGCTAGGCCACGAAAACACACATCAACAAATTTCAGGTCGACCAGAATCAGGTTTTTCGAGCCATCTTTAACACCCCACAATTTATGCGAAACCATAACCTCCATAGAGTTACCGAAATACCCACCATTCAGAAGTTCATCTCCCAGATCCCCAACAGCTACAATTCAGTACAAGGTGGCGGCAACTCCACTGCTCGTAACCTCTACAATTATGACGTCGAAAGAGGCTCCTATCCTGTATTTACGTAAATACCAATATTTGAAAAATATAATAAGTATAATAAGACGTTACAATAACAAAGAGAACAAAAAGGCAGAAAGAACATTTAATTTGGTTTCAACAAAATAAAAAGTATAGTAGAATAAAATAAAATAAAAGATCAGCTCATAGAAGACAGTTTTGGCTTTAGAAAAAACTTTGGACTAAAAGAAGCAATTCTAGTCCCGATGAGTCCCGCACAATTCCGAAAAGTGAAGAGAAGACAAAATAACGACGAAAAAATGAAAAAGAAGAAATAGATTAATATTTAGAACTCGTTGCGTTTATCATGGGGAAACGTAATGATTTTTATTTTCAACTGCTTCTTATCTTCCAAAAAAAAAAAATTATATCGCGCGTACACTTGAGAGTTCTTTGTGCCTTAAGTTTCCCGTTCAGGATCACCCCAAGATAAGTTATCTCTTCTTTCCAGGGCACTTCTTTTCCAAAAATTATGAAGTTTACCAGGTTACCTCACCAGTGAATGGATATCTGATGGAGAATAAAACTGCGTAGACTTTTTCGGTTTGATTCCTATTCTCAGCCGGTTCTTCTTGGAGTCATTGAGTTGCTCGTAACGAGCTAGATATCACAGTTGTGTTTTCTGTGATCTGAACAAGTGTATTAGAGGACATCCTCGGCATATTCCAGACATAGAGGTTGCAAGGCGTCGGTGAAAAAACATGACCTTGGGAGATACCGGCTTGAATTACCTCTTGATTTAGAATTTCTTTTTGGAGAAGAATGACTTGACGAACTGGCTTTTGTAGAGTAGTCCGTTGTGCTACACTTTGTTTAGGTTTTAGTTACGTTAATAAAAACTATACCGGTGTATTGTTGTAACCATCGGTGATGTGTTACGCTACAAAATAGTGGAATGGCCGGAGTGAAATCCAAACTAACTCTTTGGAAGTTACAGATCTTTGATATTTGCTCTCATGTGTTTGATGTAGACCGATAATTCTCTAAGTGAAGGTCTATGGATTCCCAAGCTTGAACATGACGTTCGACATCGTCCAAGGATTTGGGAAGTGGCGGAGACGTAAAAGAGCATTTGTCATGGCGGTAACACGGGCAATCACCTTTTTAGGAGAGCTTGTAGTGCGCAGTTTAAGGTACCATTCAGGCGGAATACCTTGCATAGTTACAGGGCCTGGACATTATAAAGTGATCACAAAATGATGAAATAGTCACGGTCGGCATTGTGGTAGCTAAACTCATACTACCACTCCAAGTTTCCAGAGAAAGCTTCAGTCTTGTGCAGTGTAAACGATTTCCGTGCATGTAAGATGGCGGAAAAAATGGCTGCCTAAAATTCTGGACGTATTCCAGAGGCTGTTATCGGTCACGTTGGGTGCCTCCAACTTTCAATGATTTACAATGACAGTCTTCACTTCTTCGGTGATTCTACGGTACACTTGTTTATTTGCAGAGACCAGAAATCTTCTCTCTGGTCTACTATTTGAACTCTATAGAAAAGAAAATAGTTTAAAAATTATTAACTTTGCACATGAAAGAAACTATAGGATAACAAACATATAAAGAAATATATAACGGGACATAAAAAGTTTTAACTATTGAAAACCATACAGATTATGCTATAGTACAAGTAAATAATCACCAAGTAAGTATACACACGAGCTATCTTCCATTTCCATTCGACAGACGATGGACCAAGTCAATGAGTTGCACAGTGATCACTACCGGGTTCTATTCATCATGGAAATTCCCCAAGGAGCCTACGAAATTTCCTTCTTCTGGTCCTCATTATTCAACTGAGGCAGATCATGGAACCCGTTTCCATCATCCGCTCTGGAGAAGACCTGGAGAAAACAATATATTACCTTTTATATTTTTTATATTACAAATTCAAACCCAAATATTGTTATTACTATTAAATAATACATAATTTTCTACTTGTATGATGTCTGTCACCCTTATATTTACATATTTGTAAATTTATTTTTCCTTTCTTAAGTGTCTGTTTGTTTCATGATTTTTAATTAGGCACCTTATTGTTTTTTTATTATTTATATTTTATTTTTATTTGCTATTAGTTTCTTATAGCCAACCTCTACGGGTCTTCTATTAGCTTTCAAATTTCTGGATTTTGTTCTAGTTGGCCATTTTAATATTTTCGTGAATTCTCCATTAACATCTATATGTCTTTTCTGCAGATTTACCTTATTAGTCAACTCATCAAAAGGATGAGCACCATATCAAATGGCTCTCCCAATGAAAAATAGCCTCCAAAAAGTCAAAGATACAATCTTGCAACAAATAAATCAGAAAAAAATTAACAGGGTTTGATGTGACCACCGGGAAAGTCTTGCAAAACCTCTCAAAGCCATATAGCAAATATCCAATGCAGTTTTGAGAATTGGCTATTCATTTTCCTAGTCAGTGGAAAACAGCCCAAATAAAACATTATCATATCATCCAATAAGTCTACTGTTTATTATATTAAAATTATTCGAAAAAAAATTTCTAAAACAATTAAAATCTTTTAAGACAAATATATTGTTCAGCCGCATTTTTAAATATCAGTCAGGCCTTTGACAAGGTCTGCCATGGCGTTCTAATATACAAGAAAGTTTAGCATATAATTTTGTCCTCAAGTCTTACTTTTCAGGAAGACACTTCTTCGTAAAATACTAGGAAGAACATACAGAACTATTACAGATTAAATCCGGAGTGCCACAGGGGAAGCATGTTAGGATCTATAATCTACAAATTACATACTGCGGATCTTTCTATATCTAACAGAACTGCAGTTGTCACTTACGCACGGTTGTAGTTGCTGCACATACCAAACCAGCATTAGCATCACAGTATCTTCAGAAAAATCTTCAAACAAATAGAAAATTAAAACAAATGCACCAAAATCAGTATATCTAGCATTCACATTAAACAAAGACCTTCCAGTCTCACTTAACGGTCAACAATTGACTTAAGCAGATGACACCAAATACCTTAAGGTACACAAAGATAGACGCTTGACCTGGAAGAAGCATAGTTTTACCAAAAGGAAACAACTCAGCTTAAAATTACGTTTTAATCGTAATACTCTACCTGCTTGTCTCGCAAGTTACAGGGCTTTCATTAGGCCACGCAAAAGAGTTTTTATTACCATGGTCAAACTTTTCAGCCAATTTTATGTTTGACGTTTACACTCTAAGTCAACAATTAACATGGCGTCAACGAAGACCAGCTATTGAACTGAAAAAAGGGTCTTTATTATGGTCGCCTTTTACGAGAGAGGCTGATGTGCTAGTGGAGCGCTAACTATCTTCAAGACCAAGTTTGATAAGCACACTATCTTGTCTGTGTGTATAATAACAAGTTAAAAAATACCATGAGAAGATTTGCTCTATAATTAAGTTGTCTATTCTAACATGTTGTAATAGGCTGATTGGAAAGTTTGAGAAGATAGGAATTGTACTAGATGACACTTTGTCAAGAACGAGCAGACCAATCACTGTGACCACTTGCGAGACCGTAGAACAAGCATGGGAGCTTTGTGTAAAGGCGCAGCTCAACTCGATGTGAGTATGGGCTCTATACACACTATCCTCACCAAAAAATTGAATCTATTTTCGTATAAGATTCAATTGCAAACGCCTCTGACCGAAGTCAATATTGGCAAAATATTCACTTTTGCGAAAGTAATCATGGAGATGGTTCGCACCAAAAAGTTGGACATGACGCACGTCCATTTCACGGATGAGGTCCATTTTCAACTAGATGGTATGTCAACAAACAAAATTATTGACATTGGGGTACCGAACATTCACTTTTGATCAAAGTTCGTCGATTGTACTCAGAAATAGTTAGTTTTTGGTGTGCAATTTCCCACTATGGAATTGTCGGCCCACTGATTCTTGCAAAATATATGAATAAAGAAGTTTATCGCAACCATTATTGGTTTCAGCAAGATGGAACCATCGCTCATCGGACTCGGGGCATCTTTGACATCCTCACAGATTAGAGGTTTATAAGTCTGATCGTAAGATAAAAGTGTGCATCGAGTGTGGTCCTCAAATTCTCCCAATTTAAACCTATTAGATTTCTTCTTATGGGGTTATTATAAGGATAAGGTTTATCAGAAGAAACTTCAGTCTATCGACAAACTCAAAAATCGCATCACAGAAGAGGTTCTGTCCATTTTTGCAAACATCAAAAAAGCCGCAATTGAGAGTTTCGGGAAAAGGGTTGAAATGACCATCTCTAGTGAAGGCACTCATTTTAAAAACATAATGCACTGAACTCCATTTATTAATCATTATATAATATAGGAATTTTTTTTTGCGTAGTTTTTTTTATAATAAATTTTTTATCTTTTGTGTCACATATTGAAGGCCTGTAGTTAGGATTAACTTGAATTCTAGCACTATATCCCTTAATTTCGTCTTTAATATATGGCACTTGCAAGTCTTTTGTTATTTGAATGTTAGGAACATACCATGGGGCGTTAACTGTTTGTTTTAATACATTGTTTTAAAAACGCTGTAGGATTTCCAGGTTTGTGTTGCTTGCCGTTCCCCGCAGGTGGATCCCGTAGGCCCATACGAACTAGATGAGCAGAAGTTTATTTTCCAATGTTACTGGTTTTTCAGTCAGCCACTACATTTGCCGTTTCAAGCCAGAAACCCTAGCGGACATATCATATATACGAGGGTAAGGTGAAAAGTTCTCGGCCTGACACAGAGATGGTGCTGCAATCGGCAAAAAATTATGCTTCCTGCTTGGGTGCATGTGTCATTAGTTCGTATTACTAGTTTCAACTTGTTCGCTCAAGTAGCTTGTTTCCACGAATTTTTTCAGTAGACATGTTGCATGTTTTTTGTTAAAATGGATAAACTTGAATATCGTGCGGTTATAAAATTCTTCGTTTTGGATGGATTAACCCCTAAGAAACATCTTGCACGAAGAATTAGGGATTAGAAAGCTCTGCGCAAGATGGGTGCCGCGTTTGCTGAATGACGATCAAAAGCAAATGCGCAAACGATTTTCGCAGCAATATTGGACCGATTCAACAGGGATCCTACCGATTTTGTGCGGCTATTTGTCACCATGGATGTGACATGGGTCCACCACTACACGCCAGAAACGAAACAGCAGTGCAAACAGTTGGTGGAAGCCGGTGGTTCAGCGCCAAAGAAAGCGAAGTCGATCACATCTGCCGGAAAGGTGGCCAGCGTGTTTTGGGATGCGATAATTGATTCTCTTGCAAAGGCAAAACAATTGTAGGCGAATATTACTCCAACCTTCTTGACCAGCTGGATGCCAAAATTCGCGAGTAGAGGCCTGGCTTGAAGAAGAAAAAAATCATCTTTCACCAGGACAACGCATCTGCGTTGGCAATGGGAAAACTGCGGAATTTGGGGTATGATTTGCTCGGCCATCCCCCCTATTCTCTTGATTTGGCCCCTTCAGACTTCCATCTGTTCCCAAACTTAAAAAAAATTGTTTCTGGAAAGCGCTTCGCATGCAATAAAGAAGTTGATAAATATTTTCACAATCTTCCAGATTCTCACTTCATTTTTTAACTGAAAGTCGCAGTCTTTCATTGTCAAACCGAGAACTTTTGACCTTACCACACCTCGTATATTGTAAAGGGTAACTTCGTTGGAAGTATCTCCTGCAAGCCATTTTTCTGTTTATTCTTATTATTTAACTTATACAATTTATTTACTGTCCAATGTGGACAGATTGTAAGATTAGTGTGGTTAATAAAAAAAACACATTTATCATATACTGTATATAAGGATATGATATAAATATTCATTATTCTTTAATTATCTAATCAATATATTTTTTAATAATTTATAATTTATTGTTACTTAATGCTAATATTCACTTTTATTAATAAGGTCATAATATTTCATTCTTTCCGGACTATTTTGGCTGTCCATAAATAACGAGAGTCCTTTTACAGGGCCATTTAAATTTTTTCGTAGTAATTCTGCCCGGTAATCTCCATTTTATTCAAACTTTTATTCGCATCAATTCGATTTTCCTCGCCGAAATCGTGACATAACGCAAAAAGTTTGGCAGCCTTTCCACTCCGCGCAAAAAATAACCGCCGCGTCCTGCTGCAATGAGACGAAAGAGTTGGAAGCGCTAGACGAGGAAAATTTGGGATGAATGGGTAAGAAGGGCGGCAAAAACGGGCCGTTTTCTGCGCCCCGCAACATGTCTGCCGGGCGACAATCGCAATGATTTACAGTTCGTTGTTTCCCGGATACTGTGCGCCTTGCGCCGCAACTTGTGCTTTTTATTATTACAGCTTTGACACGGTTCTCCAGTTTTCGGCCGGCCATATTTCTGCCTTCGACATAAATCACGCAATTTCCCGATATTGTCGTTATAAAGGGAAGTTTCCCGCCGTGCCATATAGTTCATAAAAACATTTTCAATTGCAGTTTGTTTCTGTTGTCTGCGACGTAAACATTCGGTTCCGTATGAAAAGTTCGGCTTCTTATGGAGCACCTAGAGCAGACTCGGTGCTTGGACAGGAAATGGGAAAGTTATGCAAATATCCCCAGAACTAGGAAACTTAAGCAGCTGCTAGGATCGAGCTTTTAAAAAGAAAAATAACTTTAATTAAACTTTTCTGTTGGCATAGGGAGCTGGGTTTAATATTAAAATTATTGTGCGCTGCCGTTACTTTCCAGACCTGAATTGTTGGAATGCAATGTTATAGCAAATAGCAAAAATTAATAAAGGAACTGCGGCAACAGCTGTTTAATAAGCAACCACATAAACTAAATACAGCATGAATGCCATACAATTCAGCAGAGATAAATTAAGATAAATTATTTGTGCTAAATCTTAGCAACTAATTACAAAATATCGCAAAATTACAACTATTAAGATTTATACTTTCATACACAATTTAACAGAAAGCTGCTTTTTGTATTACTAGGATACAATGAAATGAATACTGCAATACTACAAAACTACAATTGTTTTCTTTCTCTCTCCATATATGGTATATAAAATCGTTTCTTACAGCTGTTGTTGCCTATCTTTCTTTGGACAGGTTCTAAAGGATGTTTTTTAAGCCCGATAGAACTTGAAATTGTAAAAAATAACACAAAAAATTAAATTTTAATCAAATTTTTTTTTTATTCGAAAGATCAATACGTGGCATTAACATTTGAAAATGATTTCGGGCATATGGCCACCGCAGCTGTTCTTGACGAAGCGCATTCTGGACATCCAATTTCGAGCCACTTTTTCGAGCATTGCTGGCCGTATGTCACGAATAACACGTACAATGTTGGCCTCCAAGGCGTCAACTGTTGCTGGTTTATCAGCATAAACCAGTGACTTCACGTGGCCTCACAGGAAATAATCGAGAGGTGTCAAATCGCACGATCTTGGAGGCCAATTGACAGATCCATTTCTCGAAATCAACTTATCGTCAAATTTTGATTTCAATAAGTCGATGGTTGCGGTCGCCGTATGGTACGTAGCGCCATCCTGTTGACACCACATCTCGCCCGGATCAATGTCATCCATATTTTCAAACAAAAATCATTGATCATGGTGCGGTAACGATCTCCATTGACCGTAACGCGAGCTCCGGCTTCATTTTTGAAGAAATAAGGTCCGATGATGCCACCAGCGTGTAAACCGCACCAAACGGTGCATTTTTCTGGATGTAATGGAGTCTGTAGGATTCTGGATTGGTTTCACTCCATATGAGTGAAGCCTAATGAGCCTCATCGCTGAACACAATTTTGCGATAAAACATCGGGTCAGTTTCCAACTGCTCTAGAGCCCAATCGGCGAAAGAACGACGCATATGATAGTCTCGTGGCTTTAATTCCTGCACCAGCTGGATCTTATACGGGTGTAGGCAAAGATCTTTGCACAAAATTTTTCACGTAGTGGACGGACAGAGCCCCAATTCCTGCGACCGACGACGAATCGATAAATTTGGATCTTCTTCCACACTTTCCTTTACAGCGGCGATATTCTCTTCAGTACGCACATTCCTTCGACGTGTTGGTATTATTGCATCATTTAGAAAGTATGTGGTATGAAATCTATCCCCAGTTCGACGGATGGCTTGCTCAGATGAACGATTATGTGCGCCATAAAAATCACGAAGTCGTCTATAAGTTGCGCGAATCGATGGACTGATTTTCAAAGTAATCTGGATAATTTAGTAGCGTTGTTCAAGCGTCAATCTATTCATGATGATTTGCCAGAGCATACTGATCATAAATGTCAAAAAGTGAGAGCAGTATGACAGTTCGTTTGACAGTTAACCCTTTCGTAAGTTCTATCGGGCTTAAAAAAAGACCTTTTACGTTCTTGTGTGTTTTTCTGGTCCTCGAGGTCTTCCTCGCTTTCTTTTCTATACGGAACTATTATTTATCCATGTGTTTTGTGACATCCTCACGTGGTCATACCTTAATAGTTTTTTATCTTCTATAAATTTGTTCCGAGTGGCATACTTCTTCCAATCTCTTTATTTGTTATACTATCCATCTTGGCCAGACCACAGCATTTCCTCTAGTATTCCTTTATTTTTCTTGTTGATTCTTATTTGGGGTGTAAGGAAGGCATGTAGGAATAGTACCTATCTGACTATAGGGTCGTTCTGTGATACTGGTTCCCAAATAACTCCCGACTCTCACTTATGGCTCCAATAAGCTACGCATACAAGAGTAAAGTGGCTACACCCCGGTAAACTGTGTCGATACAGACAAAACTAAGAAAGAGGTTACTAGAGGCAACCTTCGAGTGGAATTTAATGGCTCTAGTGGTAACTGCAAGCGGGCAGCAGCTTTTGCAGTATCAACAGCAGATCTAAATGGATACATTGGTACACTGCAGACTGAATATCAGTAGGCGAAGATGGCATCCATTCAACCGGCTACTGAACTGCAATGTGGAAGGAAAGGAGAAGCCACCACATTATCCTCTCATAGCAGTTTAATATGTATGAAGGAAGAATGTCACAATCTGGGACGAAATTATCCGAAACTGCCGTCAAATCCAAAGTTTGAAGAGTAGAAGAAGATCCATATTTCTGCTGCATATGTCATAATTTTTCAACTATAGCCTTATATATCATTTTCAATGGTTCTATTCAGATGCTTCTGTCTAATATTACCGAATGTAGTTGCCTAATAGCTGTTCTTGTTTGATCAAATCTGTTTTTGATCTCTTCCTCTGTTCTATTCTTTGATATAGTAAATTCTAGATTACTTCTTTCTCTTTAATTGTTAAGTATTCCGTTTTTTTAACTGATATCCATTACAGTTTTTCCGTATTCTTCTTTCTGCTTCCTTATAATGTAGCTAAGATCCTCTTCGTCCTGCACACCACCAACTGGTCGTCCGCAAAACACAAGTATAAACGTTCATTCCTCGGGGGTACTCCCACTCCCTAACATTTCTGTTTTCAAAAAAAAAATAATTTATACAGTTTGGTGATGTTGAACAGCTTTGTAATAAGCAGGTTTTGAAGTTCGAGATGAGTCGATTCCTAACTGTTATGTATACTGTACTGTCATCGGTATTCACACACTTGCAATAACTTTCCATTGTACGTTTCTAGGTTTGTGTCATATGCTTTTTCTTTATTTTTCTTCTCCTCGTAAACTTTTTTCACTATGTCTCTTATTATTCTGCCATAAATGCGTCCTAGTATTGCAGTTACACTGATTCCTCTATAGTTTTAACATTTATTTCATTTCCTTTTTTTAAAAATATATGTCAAATATGCTTACTTCCATTTCTTCGATGCGTCTTCACCGTTAATTACTTTTTCAAGTAGCTGTCGGAGAATTTTTTTTCTGTGTCATAGTTGACTAGTTCTGTCGCGATATCTCTTGGTCTTCCAAATATGTTTTTTTTCATTGACATTATCGGATTGCGAGTTTCTTCTAGTGTCATTCCTAGTATTTTGTCCTCTGGATTTCTTATTATTTCTTCTACACTTTCTGTAAATTCTGGCCTTTGTTCTGTTAGCAAACCCTTGTAGTGTTTTGTCCATTTTTGGTCATCTATATATGATACATGTGCTTTTTCTCTTCTATTTATTCTTATTTATTTTAATATTCTCTCAAATTCATAGCTTCTTGTTTCCCCAAGGTACTGATCCATGTTTGTGCATTCATGTTCCCGCATTTCATTCCTTTCTTCGCGTATTAGTTTTCTAACCTCTTTATTTTCACTCTTCTAATTGTTGGAGTTGCCTTCTCTTGAGTGTATAGCCATTTATCATAAAGGTATTTCTTATTCTTTAATTCATTTAGAGTGTTTTTATTCTTAGAGCATTATATTCTTTCCTATTATTTTTCCAAGTGATTCTTTTCCAGCTTGCTTTATGCTTTCTTTAATATGTTCGTATATCTTATTCGACTCAACCTCTTAATTGAATTTTATTAATTTTTGATCAAGTCTTGTCTTATATAAATTTCTTATTGATTCATTATGTAGTAAGAGAATTTTCAATTTCTCTTTTCCTTTCTACTCTTTGTTGTTTACTCGGCCTGTTGGGTCTCTTTGTTTTTCTATGAGTAATTAATTTTCTTCTAACAATCTATGGTTCGCTTCTCGTTTTATTCTCAACAACAAGTTTAATTGTTGTTTCTCTTTTTAACATCATGTAATCGATTATAGGTTTTAGGTTCCCAGATTAAATGCCCGACAGAACCATATTTTTCTTTTCCCGTTGTTGTTCACTATTTCTTCACCGTGTCTTTCTACTGTGTCGTCATTTTTTGCGTCTTGTTCTTCCATTTATATCTCCAGTAAAAATTAATTCCTCATTTTTGTTCACTTTTCCGACTTTATCTAAGAACCTTTCTTTCCCTATTATGGAACTGTCATCCGTTGGTCTATATACGCCTAGTATAATTATCTTTTTTCCATACATTGTATATATTTTTATTATTTGTTTATTTATTGGTTTTCATGCTTTAATGTTCCTTTTGTATTTCTTTTTTATTTGAATATATTTACCGGCCCTGGCTTGTTCCTCTTTGTTAACGCCACTCCAAATATGTAAAATATTACCCATATTTTTAGTTCTATTTTCTTTATTTTTCGTCTTATTTATAATCAGTATATCAAGGTCCATCTTTTTGAATTTTTATATGATGATGTATAACATCATAACCCCCTTTTAGGAGGGCCTATATATCCAGCCGTCCACTTTGGGTAAAACGCTGTTAATAGCCTATTATAAGTCAGACGCTATTTTGCCTGTTGGTCCGCAAGAGATATTTAATTTCCCTCCCTCCCCTCATATCGGCAAGTCATTCCCCAATCCGCCACCTGGATACCCGTTCTCTAGGAGGTACAGGTTCCCCAAAGGGTTTTCTCTTTATTAACTTTTATTGACTTATTACTACAATATCTATTCGTTTCTTGTAATATTTGCTTTGTTCTACTAGTCTCGTAAATTGTTTTCACATTCAAACTGCCAATATTTAATTTATTGCTTATCTCTAATAACTGTAATAACTCCATTAAATTATTTTTAGTTTCGTTTAACTGGTAAACGCTGACCAACACTTTTTCCGTCTTTTGCCGTTTTTATTCGTAATTTTTGCTTTTCTTTTATGTTGATTTGTTCAGGTTCTTCTAAGAAATATTCAGTGCCATTCATATCTAGTTTGTCATATTTTATGAACACTGCAGCCTTTCTCTCGCCCTTATTTTATGTGGTGAATTAGCTACCCTCTTTTATTGCTGTACGTTGTTTAGGTAGTCTTAATTGAATCAAATATTATTTTTTAGCTTTTTACATCCTTTCAAATATCAATTTTTGATCGAAATTATCAGTTTCAATTTTACTCAATCTGTACATACAGTTTAAATTTTATAAGTTAACTAGAACCTTTATTTTTGTAGTAAATCTGTAAATTATTATGTAAAACTGGATGGTTAAGCAATGACGAAGTAGAGCTAACAAAACACTTATGGAGTGAAATTTATTTAGCACTGGCAGAAAGAAGTGTTACTAAAAAGAAAACCAATTTTCAAAAATATACTTCCAGCAAGAGTTAAAGTTAGATTCTTCAATATTTTGATTACCAATATACAATTGTTCTCAAAATAGTTCTAGGACTGGGCTCGTAAAAAATGATATACTTAACTTACCATTGAATTGCCCCAAATTTTGTAAAAGCAGTCTGCTCGACTATCTATGCATACCTGCCATAGTTTTGAGAGATTATGAAAGCAAGCAAAAAAAAAGCTTTTGCAGGGATGTTTCTCAGCAAATTTGTCACAGCCGTTTGGATTGCTGCAATATCTTCTTGATTCTTTCATCAGATTCTTTATATGCGCCGTTTCCTACTGTCCAGTGTCTGTTTTTTTTTTGTTCTGTTGCCAGAGCATGGAGAACTATAGTTGTATTAAGTTTCTATTTCTCTACATGGTTGCGAAGAATTTGGTCCCACACATCCCTATTCAATTTCAGCTCTTCTAATATGCGCACAGTAACACGACAGTTTTCTTATTATTCTGCATTAAATCTCTACTTTTCTAGAACATTATTCCCTTGTTCTTTTTTTATTTTTCCTTTTAAATTTGTTTTTATAATTTCTTTCTGGGGAAGAATGTGTCTCGTCTTTTCTATATCTGTTTCTACATCCTCTTCAATATTTCTTCGTTAGTAACCCTATCCGTCCAGCTAATTTTTATCATCCTTCTATAACAACATTGTTCGAAGTTAATCTTTCTGTTTTCTTGTAGACCAATGGTCCACAATTCATATCCATACAGAGCGACACACAAAAGTGTGTATAAAAGTTTTTTTTACGTTTAGCGAGATATTATTGCAGGTTATTTGGCTTGCATAATTCGGTGGTTTATCTCTCTCTTGCTTTTTTCTTCCATGTTTTGCTGCCTAGATATAACTTTTGCCTACCAATTTTTACTTCAATCTGGGTTTTGTGAGTTGATGTTCTGCATATAATGGCTTGAATCTTCTTTCTATTAAATTTAAACTTATGTTTCGTTTTCATTAACTTTTCCATTTAATTAAGGGTCTGTTCTATTTTCTCTTTGCTGTCGCAGAGTAAGACTTTATCGTCGGTGAAACGTAACATTTTAATTTTTTTCTGTGTATTTTGATTCCTGCATTGCATGAATCATTATCAATTGCCTTCTGAGTGTACAAATTGAAAACGAGAAATACTAAAGGACATCTTTGTCTGATACTCTTTTTTATCTCTATTCCTCTTTCTTCATCATTAACTGATATTATTCCCTTTTGAGTTGTATAGAGATTGTGGTGTAAGGCTTATCAGCATTTATGGCTTCCGGGTCTTTTTGGCATAGTAACTTTTATATTTTGGTAAGACCTTAAAAGATGAGTTTAGTTTTATAAATCATTTTAATGAGGTCAAATATTCAGAGTAGAGTTTCTTGATTTGTGCATTTGATAACTTTCCCAAGTATTTTGTCAATACCGGGACCTTTATTATTAGCTAGTTCTTTTACGGCCTTGTCAAATTTCGCTTTTATGATTGGCAGTTTTTATCTTTATTGTTTATGACTACATAAACTATAAATTTTTCTTATGTGCACATTAAATATTTGATGCCAAATACGATACATTTGTTTAAATTAATTTATCTTTATTGGATTTAACGTGACGTCATATAGCTTATGATACGCGGAACATCAAGATTAAAAACACCCCATTTGCCAAAAAGTGAAGAGTAGCTTCGAGGATATACAAGAACAGATAAACACGCATAACATACAGAAATTGCTAAACTCATAACCTTCCTTTGGTTTTGCCATACTGGGGTAAAAACAAAACACAATAGAAACGTTTAGTTAACGACATTTGTGAGAATGTAACCAGCGCCGGAAATGTACAAATAAACAATTGTAACTGCGTTTTAGAAACGCTGTAATGTGTGGTGTTACGAAGTTTCGGATTAGTGCAGCTAAATTTAACTAATAAAATGCCATTAGATGCTATATATTCGATAATGAACAGGATCAATAATAATAATAATAATAATTTTTTATTAGAACTATCCCTGCCCAATATCTATAAAGTTTTGCATTTCGTCTATTTGTTTTTATAAAACTGCCGTTAAAATATTCTTTGAGTGTAACACGGCGCAACTTGTAGACAACCAACGGAAGCTCATCTATTGAAGGATCTTAGCGCGCATTACCACTTTTATTGCGTCAAACAGAGCTCAGTAGAAGATTCGACGAATATGGAAAGGTGTATTTGAGAGCTTGAGGATTAGTCACGGTATAGTTGAAGTAACGCATCGCGTCTCCATCCGTTCAGTGACTTGCAGTACCGATTACTTGGTAATGCTTTTACGAAGAGACAGCCAATCCATCAGCAAATATTTTTTCTGATTCCGAAAGACAATGGTAGTTTGTTATGGAATAAAGAATCTCGGGTTTGGCTTTTTGAGACAAAAACTGTCAATATGCTGCCGTTTCTTTTTTGGTGTCTTCTACTAGAACCGCAATTCGTCTTCATTGGCTAGATATTCAAAGAACTATTTGGATTTCCTTCTGTAAAGACCTTTGACATCTTCAAATCTCTATGGATAATGGTATACAAAGTTCCGTGAGACCAATCTATTGCATTCGCTAATACATCAAATGTGATTTGGCTGTTTGCTACTATGAAAGCGGAAGTATGAAGAATAATTTGAGGCTTCCCATCTTTTAACTCTAATATCCAAAGAAACATAGTTTTGCAACTACTAACTTTGTAAGGACGTCTAAAGGACCTATATATATATATATATATATATATATATATATATATATATATATATATATATATATATATATATATATATATATATATATATAATTGTTTGCTTCCTTGGTTATCCGCTTTGCTCATGAATCACTACTTTTCATATTGTGAAATCTTGCAACGCCATCTGGTAACATCACGTGGTACTGTAATTTTCACTCGTGCATTTAAATCTGCACTATAAACTATTGTATAACATTACCTATATAATGTTTTATACACATTTGAATTATACATACGATGAAACTCTGGATGAGAGGTGTCAATCATTTTTAAACGTCTCATAAAGATAATTTCTAGGCTCGCATACAATTATCTTCTTACAAATGTTGTTAATGTACTCCATTAATCAATTCTTTTGTAATTAGTAAATTTAGCAACGGAAACAAGTGTACTATACAAAGTTGAAGCCGTTACTCCTTTCGGATCCATTTCGTTTTATTTGTTCGAAAACAAGGCTTATAAAGTCGAGTGAAGCCTGCAAGAGAATTTAAAGTTTCAAAACACTTAACTAAAAAAATGTTAGTGCCGTGCACTTTAGTTTGACTTTAGTGAGATATTGGCTGAATATTAAGTTTAGAGTTGCGATATCTAATCCGGTCGGCTCCAATTTCAAAATTACCGAAGCGCACCTCTTAAATCTCTTCCAAGGTTTTGCGAATAAACATAAAACAAAGAATGCCGGCTTTAAAACTTGGCGAAACTCGTTACCGTTTCAGTTAGGGCTAACGACAGGCAAGCGATAATGAATCGCACTGGTCTATTAATCTTGATAATTATACTCGGTCGTTCCAACTTTTATTGTCTTTCCCCCGCTATTTTTTGGCGAATTTCCTTAATACGAACTTTTATCGCGCATCGCGCTTAGAGCAGGGAAATTGATTTTTTGCGCGAAAACGGCCCTTGCTTTGCAGCTCCTTTGGTGATCAGGCGTTTCATTAATTTAAGCCAGGCTTAAAAATCTTCGACAAGTTTCGCTCAAAGCCCTGCATAGGAACGATAAGTGGCCATTTTCAGCTTCCGCACCGCTTAATAATTAGGGCCTCATTTTCCCCGTCCAATTTTTTGGCCGCTGCTGAATTATACATTGCCTAAATGAAAATTGCTTTTAAGGTAATCTGCCGCCGTAACGTCGGCAAGCCGGCTATCCTCACTCCTTGCTGCGCAATCATAACATCTGCAACGCCCCGACAGCCGAGGAAGGAGCATGAGGACGTTCGGCCAGCTAAAGAATTTAAATAGTCCAATTTCCGGACATTCCAATTTGCAATTAATTGCTAACTGAATTTGCAAAATCAAATTAGAAGTTTTCAGCTGAAAGTACAGGTTCTATTAACCGCGTCGCAAACCGCTCCCGTTTGCCACGAGATGCTTTTAACTTCTTCATCCGGCTTCCGCTCCTGTAAAAACAAATTTTTTAAAGGCTTACAATGTATTAAACTGTAATATTTGAGGCTTAAATGCTTTGCTGATGAATTTTTTATCTTTTATTAGACTTTACGTCGCTACAAAACGAATATATTTGTTAAAGCGGAAATTGCATTGATTTACATTGAATATGGTTTAGTAAATAAATTAGTTGTCAAATCGTAAGGTGAAGATCACATAAAACTTGAGGCCTTGTTGGTGACTTAAAATAAAAGAAAATGAAGGGAACTGGTGATAACTATAGAGTAGTATCACAAAATAAAAATGTTGGGCGTTTTTAAAGTTGTTTATTGGTAAGCAACTCATAAAGCATAATACGCGCAGATATAATAAGAACGATAACACTGTAATTAAAAGATATAGAAACACAACTAGCAGCTATGGATGAGAAATTGCAAAGAACACGAGAGAGATACACATATTAAAAAAAGAAAATAAAGACCTCAAGTAAAAAATTGAAAATACTGTAAAAAAGACAATTTTAAAAATAAAATAAGGAAAGGAATATAGTGTGTTCAAAGAAAGATGATGAAAAGATCTAGGGGTAAAAGCAGAAGTATTTAAGAGAATCAACTTAATGAAGAAAGAAGAAAGAGAATTAAGAAACTGGGAAGTTAATAAGAGAAGCGGGGACTAACATTAGTACAACTGTCTAGGTAAAGTAAGAAAATTAAAGTTTTAAAGCCACTAAGAATATAAAACTTGCTTTATAAAATAAATTTGTAAGAATGGACAAACGAATATACAAGAAATACTTGATAAAATGGGAATATTAATGTATACATGGGGAGGAAACTGTATCAAACTGCAACTGAAAGACATAGTTTAAAAGACGAGACCAGGGATAATGAAACCAGATTTAGAGATGTATGGATAAGAACGATATAGTAGCTTTCATCATGAGATTTAAGAATAAAATAATCTATCTAAATCTTTTTTAACAGGTTAACAATAAACCAGATAAGTCATATATTAATAGATGTTAGACATATAGCAGATGTACACGACCTACAAAATTTGTAGAGGGGGGGGAGTAATTGCAAAACTGTCAAAAGAAAGAATGTAGAAGAATGGGAACAAATAAAAAATGTTATAATTAAATCGTCATCAAGAATACTAAGAACATAGAAAAAACTAAATAGATGGGAACGAAGCATAACTGAGGATGATAAATTCTGGAAATGAAGACACTCTGGAGATGTATGAAAAAAGCAAAAAAGACTACCGAAAAGAAAAGGAGATATGAGAAACAGAAAAGTTAATAATGTAGAATATGAAACAATAGATAAGTAGCCAGAAATGTTTTAAAGTAGTAAAAGCGCAGAAGACACAAGGATGTAGAAGAAAATTTAGGAGACATCAGACAATATATAAAAAATTGTGAAAAGAGTACTTTGAGACACTATTAAAAAGGAGAACACTGATGGTGAGAAGTACGACTGGAACTATCCAAGAAAAATTGTATGATGGGGAGATTAAGTTGCCAATAGAAGACGCTGTTCAAAAAGTAACATCAGTTTTTATAACAACTACCAAGTATTGATCAGGTCCTAAAGGAAGTGTTGAAATACAACGGGAAGGATTCAGGAAAGAAAATATATAACCTAATTAAAAAAATATGGCGCGAAAACGGTACATCAGATGTTAGAGAACGGCACGTTTCTAAATTATAAGAGACCCGCGTGGCTGAACGCGACATATGAGACTTTAAGGATTACAGTTTATAATGTAGGCTAGAAAAACATCAACCCTGACACAAAATTGCATTTATCCACAAATATTAAAAAAACGCCAACAAAATATTATTCTCTATCATTTTTCATAGATACCAAAAGCTCCTATGACTCAGTAATAAGAGGAAAGCTGTTCGAAATATTGAAAGAGTTAAATGTACCGAGGAAAATAATAAGGATAGTAAAGAACAACCCTCAAGGCTTTGATGCTATAATAAAGGTATAGAAGCAACTTTAGGAAAAAATTAGGATCAAAGCCAGTTCCAAACAGAGGGCAGTTTGGAACTGGATAAGACGATTGCATTCTAAATAGAATGGTCCAAATTTTGGCCTACGCCCATGACATTGTGATATCAAGGGCGACAGGCGACTTTGAGGAATTATATGGACGTCTGGAATAGATTGGACCAAATGTTAAACTTAAAATTAATGGAGTTAAATCAAACCACATGATCATGTTGATAAATAAATCTATTCAACAACCCCTTGAAGTAAAACAGATTTCAAGCACCATGGTACAATAGTAGCTGAAGCAAATGAAATCACAACCGATGTAGCAGCAAAGTTAACAGCAAGTAGATTGCTTTAAGACATGTATTTTTGTCTAAGGACTTCTCTGTCAATTTAAAGTTAATTATTTATAAACATATTTTTCGGCCAATAGCAGCATATGGAGCAGACGTACAATAATTAAATACAAAACAAATGAATGTATTGTAAATGTGCAAGCGATATCTAGACATTTTTGGGACAGTAAATAAGAATGGTGAACAGAGAAAGAGATATAATTACAACTTAAAAGACAGGTAATAAAATGGGTTGATTAAATCAATACAAAAGATGAGAGAGAAAAAAAGAAATTAAAAAAACTCTGCAAGAAGACATCCAATGAACGCAGTCAAAAGGGAGGCCTGCTGACTTAAAAATGGTAAGCATTGACAACTGGAGGATTTTAGCAAGAAATGGAAAACAGTGGGCTACACTTAGATAAAAAAAATAGTTAGTGCAAGACCAGGCGATGGTCTAAGTCTATCAAGAGTTGGGAAACTCAAAAAGAGATTATAGAATAAATAAGTAAACACGATAAAATTGTTTTTTATTCAACATTTCTATTAATACCATCATCATAAATCGGTGCAACCTTAAGATTATGATAAGATTGAAATCCTATTTATTGAGGAGGATTTACTCTTCTTTCCTTTAATTTACTGCAGATCCTTTTGTGTCGTGGCTTCGAACGTTAGTTTTTTCCACTCCGCCCTTTCCTTACATTTCAGTTTTTAATCTGTTATTCCCAGTGATCTCAAATCTTCTTCCACTCGTTTTAGCCATCTTTTTTGGGTGTTCCTTTTTTCCTTGGAGCTAGTGTTATTCTCCTCAACATTCCCGTCGAAGTTCTTCTCGTGATGTACCCCGCACTTTTCAGACGTTGTGCCTTTATGAATCTTGTGATAGTTTCTCTTCCGAGCTCATCTTCTATTTCTTTATCGGTTTTTAGTCTTCTTTCGCCATTTGCTGTTATATTTGGTCCCAATATAGTTCTTTTTCTTTCCACTATTTTCATGTATTTTGTTTTGTTCTGGTTTATTTCCGTTCCATATTGTCTTGCTTCTTCCTCTATTTTTCTATTGCTTTTATTAGTTTCTGTCTCGAGTTGCCGCTATTGTTAAGTCCTCTACGTACGCTAGTACTTTAATGTCGTCGGTAATAATTTTTTTTTCGTCTAGTTTCACTCTCGTAATAATTTCTAGTACTAAATTGAATAGAGTAGGAGAAATTGACTCGTCTTTTTTTATTTGGAATTTTTCCGTTGTTGTTTCATTAAATCGCACTTTTGCCTTGGTTTCCAATGTTTGGAGTATTTATTTAATGTTCTTATCTGCTTCATCATTTTTTCTGTGTTAATTGAGTCAAATGCACTCTTAAAGTCTACACAGAGCGTATGTACCTCTCCGTTATATTCTGTTGTCTTTTGGAATATTTGTTTTAGATACGTATTCCGTTGAACATTAATCTGGCTGGTCTAAAATTATTTTGATACTTCAAGCTTATCGTTTTAGCATCTTATTTATCAGTTTTGCTAAGATTCTATAGGTTGTATTCAATAGAGTTATTGCTCTATGATTCTCACATTGTTTTTTATTTCCTTTTTTGTATATCGGACTTATTATACTGCTGTTCCACTCTTTTGGCTTTATGTTTTGTTTCCATATCTATTTTATTAGATTTATGTGTATAGTTGCTGGCCCCCACATTCCAGAAGTTCTGACTCGATTCCCTCCTCTTCCGAGATTTCCTATTTTTCAGTTTTTTTATTTCTTCTAAGACTTCCTGTTCTTGTGCTATTGTGTTGTCCTCTTCTGGTTGTTCTGTTTCAGTTGATTCTACATTAAATATTTTTTTTAGTAATCTTTCCACATATTCCAGTTTTTTGGGGCTTCTATTCTATTTGGCCTTTGTTGTTTTTTAATCCTATTGTTCTGGTTGTATGTGTATTTGTTTTGTTCTTTATTTTTCCGTAGAATTGTTTTATGTTATGATTATTACTGTCTGGTTCTATTTCCTCAAGTTTGTTATCGGTCTAGTCGTTTTTTATACATTATATTTGTATTATTTCTTTTTATTTCGTATTCTTTTCTGCCTTGTTCTCTTCTGGTGTCGATTCATTTAATTCTTGTCTCATTCTTTAGTTTTCTGTTTTTTTCATAATCTTTGTCATACCAATTTTTCGTTGTGTTTTTTGTTGTCGTCCTTCCTAGCACTTTTTCCGCCGTTACTTGTATGTTTCATTTTATTTCTCTCCATATTATTTCTATGTCTATAATGTTTGTTAGTTTGTTTTGCGTGTTTTTAGCATATGTATCTTAATATTTTTTTTAGTTTCCTCGCGCTCAAGTGCTTCTAGATTTACTTTTGTTGCTTTCGTTTTGGTGCTATAGTGCTTCCTCGTGTCTATGTTCTTTAACTTTGCTATTACCAAGTATTGTTCTGTTTCAGTTTATACGTCTATGCACGTTCTTGTGTCTATTGTCTTGCTGCATGTCCCTTTCGTGGCTAGTATATGGTCAATTTTCTGCTGTGCCTGCCGGATGCTTCCATGTTACCTTATGTTTTTTGGGGTGTTCGTACTTTGTGGATAAGTGTGCTCTTACCAACTGACATAATCTGTGTCCGTTGTCGTTTGTTATATCATGCATTGTCCCTTTTCTGTTTCCTTGTACTCCGCTCAAATATGGATATATCCCTATTTGGGCCTTTGCATCTTCTATTATAATTTTATGTTTTTTGACAGCTCTTCCCATAACATTCTCAAATTTTCGTAGAATCTGTCTTTCTCATCTTGTTCTGCAACTTCCGTAGGTGCGTAAACAATAATTGATACGTACATATTTTCCATATTTAGTCCTAATAGTTCTACCCTGCCACCTTCTGGTGTAAATTGAATTATATTTTTTACTAGTTTTTTTATGTAGAATGCTATCCCGTTGCTTCCTTCTTTTCACCTCTGTATAGGAACGCGTATTTGTCTTATGTTATTTCTCCAGATCATTCCTATCTTAATTGTTGTACGACTGTTATGTTTAGGTTATATGCTTCTAATTCTTTAGCTGTTTCTCCATTTTGCCTGTCTTTGGCAGCGTTTTGATGTTACTATATTTATTTGTTTCTCCTTGTCTTTTCGTTTTGTCTTTTTAATTTTTTTGTTTTGTATTTTTTCTTTGCCTATTACTGTGGTCATATTTTGTGTTGGCAATTGCCATTTATTGGTGTGTTTTATCCTTATCCTTTTTTGTTGCCCGGGTCGTATATTCTTTTTGATTTTTAGCTTGGTATTGAGTTAGTTTTTTGGAATGCATCTACTAGTTCTTGTTATTTTTGAGGTCTTCTTCGCCAGAAAGAATCTTCTTTGGTTTTGTATTATTTTCGCTTGTTCATGTGTTTTGCATTTTTCTAGATCTTCTAGCGTGCATGCTGAGTTTGTTATATGTAATTGTAGCTTTCTTGCCGTTGTCTCTTGCTTCTTTAATGTTTTTCACTAATTGTTTTCTTTACAGCAGTATTTCTTTAGGATAGTCTTCACTTATTATCCAGTTTGTGTTTTTCAAATTTTTGGTTGATTATTATATCGACTTTCTTATTCCTATTTCTTATTTCATTCGTTATGGGTGTGTTTTTGTTGTCTTCTCTTTCTTTCTATTCTCTTGATATTTGTTACAGCTTCTTTCGGTGTAATTTCAACTCATATTTTGTTTATCATTTCTTTTATTTTCTGTTGCTGGGTATCCGGACTCTCAGTTTCAGTTTTATTTATGCCAAAGGTACATTTTTCTTTTTTATTTCCCTTTCTAGCCATTCAATTTTTTTTTGTACGCTAATTTTACTTTTTAGTTGGTCATTTTTATGTTTTTTCTCTTGGTTTTCTTTTTTAATATTCATCATCTCCGACTGTATTAAGTCCAATTTTTACTCTATTCTCCAGTTTGCTTCGTTTGTCTTTGATTAACTTCAGAAGCTTTTACATCTTGATTTCATTTATTAATGGGTTATTTATATGTACTAAATAATCTGTCTGTGTGTAATTATTTTATCAACACTGCGGAAAGAGTCAGAGGCCAGTTTACCAGTCAGAGCTTATCTATTATCGATGTATTTAGAGTTGGATTTGTATTGCTATGTGTAACGCATTTTGTACTTACTTACTGTTTTGTTGTTATTTCGTTATTATATTGATGCTGATCTATTATTAGTTTTCTTATCCTACCTTGATGATTTTAACACTTAACCTTCACCAGTAAATTAATAAAAATAGCGGAGCACGTCTCACAGCACTGCACGAAAAGGTACAACTTTATTAATATGCTGCTTTTTATTATTTTCGACTTCGTATTAACTTTTCCCTAGAAATTTAAACACTATGATAATCGAAAGGACTTAGATATAACCTTCCTACCGAGTTTCTAAATTTTGGCCAAATTAGCAACGCGAGGGTCAGCGTTGTCATGATGAAAAGCCCAAATCACCTTATTGAATCAATGTGTTTGCTAAACGTAAAGATATACTTCAAACTTCAAGTAGTCTGTAATAGCTTACATTTTTTTAATCTCTCTAAATGGTCTTGGGTGAATAAATTTCTGACTTCATTTGGAGTGGCGGGTGATTGTTGGGACTCATTTGCACTGGCCTTGTAGGTTTGTATGTCTAAAGTCTGTAAGGCCAAATTTCTTAAAGCGTAACATTTCTTTCAGCGGTGGTGCTTTCTAAGTATACACAACAATTGTGTTGTACAGTTTTAGCGGCTTTAGATTTGATTCACTTGGTACTTCACTGTCGCGTAGCTAAGTATACTATACATTTAATCGAATTTTAAAAATGATAAATATTAATTATAGAGGTTCAATGGAGCTATAAATATATCACAAAAATAAAAATACAGGGTATGAAGAAGTCTGGAGAATGCTCAAAGTTCTACGTCACCTCTTTGCCAAATATATTTTTTGTAGTGGGGAAGTGCTTTATCTTGTTGAAAATAAATCTCTTTGCCACCAAACAACTTTTCGACGCGTGGACCAACGAATTCCTGCAGCATATTTAGATAAACATATCCAGTGATAGTTTTAATGACGCTAAGGCACCTCATAATGATAAACCACACTACCTTGTTACCCCTGGTAAGTTCAAATAATGTTCCATGGTAACATGAGGAATTTGAGGATCCCAGTACCTGCAAGAACATTGAAAACCCAAACAAATAGATTTAAGCGTCCAATAAATCAGTACAGATTGATTAATAAAACTGGTCTATAAATTTTATTTATCATCTTTGACATGATTTTTGCGCCAAACCTCTACTTTTTAAGAATGTTTATTCTGATAAACTTACATAAAATAGTTAAGTGTGGTATAGGCCAAAACAGCAATTTCAGTCCTCCAGAAAAGCACTACCAACGTCCCTTATTACAATTGATTTCGCCGAACAATCGCCACAGAAAATCTAATTGCGAGTCACCTTGAACCGGTTGATTAAACTTTCACGGCCTTTCGGGTAACGGAGTTATTCGAGTTCCGTAGCTGGAAAGGCATAAAAAGGAACGCACTGACACGCCCGCCAAATTTTCCTAACACCTACAGCGAAACGCTATTTAATAATGCAGAGGAAAGCTCGCGAAAGCTGCACAAAGCTCGCGCTGCCTATCTCCCGCGACACAATAAGCTTGCCCCTCTAACCTAGATACGGCAAGGTAAGGCGCCAAGATGTTGCTTGTGTGCCGGACTGATTTCTATTCATTCCGGCCCGACTCGTGCGTAAAATATCTCGGTTTTACTGCGGGCGGGATACTTTTATAAATTTTAGATCGGGTCCTTCAATGTATCTTCATTTTATGTGCCTGGGTATGCACATATGCTAAAGGAGACGTGAAATTAAACATCGGAACTACCATGCACCTACTTATAAAAATGGTATTTTCTACATTTAAATAGAAATGAAGTCTGTTTTAAATAACAGTGAGATTTATATATATTATATTGTTACGAGGTGAGATAAAATCAAGTGTTTACATCTCTCACTTAACGGTTTTGCAGATTGATACTTTCCAAAAATAAATATAATACTTGTAGTCTCACCGTTTACTGCGTACGACCACCAGAGCTTTGAATGGATGGGTAGCTACTCTCAGGATCTTTTATTAGTGTGGGTGTGTGTTGTAAACCTCTTGAATGAGGTTTTATAGGATTGAAAGGGGTGGAAAATACTGTTTGTTGAACATAGTGGGAGTTGAAAACCTGAAGTAGAAATTATTTACAATGTTACGGCTGACTAAAATCACAGGAACGAATATTTTTAGTTAATAATACTTACAGCAGAATATTTACAATATAATTGCATATTTATATGTGCTCGCGATTGGCACAACTATACGGGAAGAGTGTTTTAGCTAATGTCACGTTTTGTGAGGGTGTTCAGCAGGTATTACCCTTGTTTTGCTGTTCTAGTTGTTTGCTATATTGGATCTTGGTTTACTATAACGAAGGCCTCATGTGGCGACCACTAAGTTTGTGGCAAACTTTGTACTCTAATATGACAGCCGCAGACCGTTACTGGAAATTGGCAGGCCTAATGTTGCGCATAAAATTTGTTTATTGCTTCTTTTAATTTATTTAATTTGAAATGCTTTAAACGGAACCATGCGGTCTTAAGACAAAGTACACCTTCTTCTTTTTCCTCTATTCGATGTCTGTTCTGATCATCCTGCCTCTTTAGACGTAGACGTCCAGCGTTCATACCACCGTTTCCGCGATCTACCTAATAGTCTTGTAATATCTAGTCTTTTGTGTTTTGGACAACTTTGCCAAAGGTTTTGCGTCCATCCTATAGATGCGGTCTCTCCTCGCCTGAAGGTTTTCTTTGTTCTTTCCATAAGGATGGCGTCGTATGCAGAGTACAGTATTTTTATTGATCGATTACCCATACTATATTCAGCATTGATCTTGTTTGTGCTTTTGATAATCTAGTTCATGATGATGTTCAATAGAGCCTTCACTTCTTGGCTGAGTCCCTTATCAGTGTGTATCCTAGACCTGTTGTTGCAATTGAACGCCTTGGTTACTTTAGATGGGTTGTACTAACATTGTTTTGCTTTAAGATTGTTATTACATTATTTAATTGCACATTTAATGGCAATATCGTCGGCATTGGTAACAATTGGATATTGTCGGTCTTTAATTGGACAGATGTGAATAAGTGACAAAGAAGCGGTGCTGTAGGATACTCGAGTTGATGGGATAATATTCAAAAAGCCTGCTCTTTAATTTAACTGAATAATATCAATTAGTTCGGTAGGAATATAGGTTTGAATATATTCGCGAGTAGAGAGTTGGGTTGCTTCATTTTGTACAGCAGTGCTGTATGCCACACCTTATCAAATAATTGTGATACATCGAAGAACGCTACCGTGCAAAATTTCTTCTCTTCTAAGTTTTGACAATATTATTGACAATTCTATTTGTTTGATAAATGGTTGAATGGTTTTTGCGGTATACAAATTTATGTCGCAGTATTACAGTCTTTTCTTATTTTTTCCATAATAATATTTCTAATACTTCAAATAAGAAGCAAACGACAGTTTTTCGTCAAGTAGTTTACTGGGCTTTAATACCACCAGGACATGTAAATACTTCCAAAGAACGGGCTACTTCTTCAATATTTGTCTCGTTACTTAATCATGACCTACAAATTTGAACTCCCCGATTTAATTGATTTCAAGTTTTACTCCAGTTGGATCAAGCTTTTATGAGAAGGAGCATTTGATCTGTCATACCTAGATATGCCTCAGTTTCTTGACTATCGTGGTTTGGTGATGGATCTAAGGGTTTAAGAATTTAACAAATATATTACAAATGTCACAACTTTTTTACGTCATTTTCTTTCCTAATGGACGATATGTATATCTAAAATCTTTCTAGTTTTTTACTTGCTTTTTAAATGTAGTAATCATCAATATTCAGGTTGGTAATGTAATATTCGTAAATGTGTAAGCTGAAATTTTGCATCAATCTGTTGTAGGTTTTTTCTCAACTACATCTTGTGAGTTTTTCCCATTTTATCCAAGCTCTGCGTTTTTCTACCACAACTTCTCTTGCTTATAGCAAACGAATCTTGATGTAGAGTAGGTGTAAACTCTGAATAAGATTGTCGTATGCTATATAGAAACCTACTAGTTGTTTCATATTCAAATATAAATTTGTTTTCTTAAATTGAGTTTTGAAATGTATTTCTACTAGTTTTGTTGTTTACTAAAGTATATGTCATTTCTTTCTTAATTGTGATTCTATACAGTCTTATTACTGGCGAAAGTTGGAAGATATTAAGGTTTATGCCCAACTCTAGTTTGTGAATCAAATATAAACCAGATTTATTTAAATTTATTAAAGAATCGTAAAGATATGTCATCGTCGTCATCACACAGCCATTGGACGTAGGCTTTCCCTGAAAGCCTACATCTTGTGCCACTCTCCACCATTGACCTACTGCTCTTTTTAGGTCGTCGCGCAGCTTATTATTCTGGATGTCTTTAGCTTGTGTTCTTTTTCGTATTTCGGTGTTGCCTGTACGATCTTGTAGCTTAATGCTTAGCATGTTTTTTTCTATATTTCTTTAGGCTGCTTATCCCAGGCTTATTCTTCTTTTCAACTCGTGTGTTTGATTGTCTCTAATAATTCGGGTTTTGTGACTTAAATATTTCGCTACCTCTTCTATAATATTATTGTCTAGCACTATTGTTTCTCAAGGTATTAGTTTGTTATTGTAAAATAAAGCTGGTTGTAACATTAACCCATTATCATCAATTCTTATGCCTTTCAAGTATTTTTTAGTCGTCCAAACAAATAATAATCACAAGGCCATAACTCTGAACTATAGGGGGGATGTTCCAGTGCAGTAGAGAAGAAATCTTTCATTTTTGTGTAGTTTAGGTAATTGCATGGTGCCGAGACACTTGAAAAATCCAAGATCGTTATTAATGGTTACTTGAACGCTTCTATAACTTATTTTAACTTCATAATCGGAGATCGTTCTGGACAAGATGCCAAATGATGCAAATATTCTCCCCAGTAGCCTTAGTCCTCGGGAGATGTCGGTAACCTTTATTTTCAATTACTTCTTGTCCTCCCAAAAGTTGTTTCTGAACTGAGCCTTAAGCCTTCTTAAAATTTTAAACGGTTTTATGCATGTCCTTTGGGTACTTCATAACATCTGATTTGTGCTCACTTTGGACATTCGTCAAAAACCATACCCATAGAAATCATAAATCTGGAATTTTATTTGTGTCTCATTTAACTGGAAAATTTTTGTTATTTATGTTTCTAGGTGTTTCAGTCACCACCGGAAATAAATTTAGTGTTAGTTAGAAGTTAGAAGTAATTTAATGTCGTAGTGAATTATATACTCATAATATTACAACTGACTAGGAAAAACCATTAATTTCCACATTAGCAAATTTAATCAATTCATTTTGAAACTTGGGTCGATTATAATGAAAAATGTAATTTTCAATGATGATAACAGCTGACTTACTGTATGTTGTACTATCAAGATAGATTATAGAATCGATAGGATATTTTGTTGTATAAATTACGGCTTATTTAACAATAGGAATGATGTCAATTTTATTTGTGATTAGTTCTTTTTTTGGTTGGTAACCTATTTGCATTTTAGATGGCATAGTGCATTAGACATGAGGTTTTTATTTTATTAATGACAAATGATAGTAAGTTTAAAATCATTTGATTGTGATTCATCAATTGAGTGTATAAATATTTAAATCAAAACAATTAGTTGCTAAGCTTTTTTGAGAATTGTGGCAATCTCTGAATGAAATTTCTCCCTCTAAGACCTAAAATCCAACAAGGGCAACATCAGAATAATCTGTCTTATCTTAATAAAAAACTAATGGATCCGTATAGTCCAATATTCATCTTGCAGCTAGAAACTCAAATCATTTTGAAAATAGGATTAACAGAGTAGCGAAATTAGTTGAGTTAAGGACGCAACAAATGAATACAGTGTTTTGGAGGAACAGTAAATATTTTAGGTGGTGGTAGTATAAACAAATTGCAATAAGAAATTCCATATAACAGTGTCCAATTTTTAATGAGTTCAGAGATATAGCTGTTACATAAGGACGTTCAAAGTAGATTTTCAACAATTCCACCAACTTCAATGCATTTTTCACTTCTCTTAATAACACCACGTGTAGCTCTTCGGAGGCCGTCTTGGCGTTCTTTGATGAGGGCTGCACCATGCATAATCCAATCGATCAAATCGTCTTTTGTGTTGACTTCTGATTTGTAGACTTCGCCTTGCAAACATCCCCACGGGCAAAAACCCAAAGGGCTAAGGTCCGGCGACCTTGGTGACCTAGAAACGTGACCATATCTACCGATCCATCTTTCGAGGAATGTTAGGTTTAGATGTTGTGTCACCAGACCACTAGAATGCGCAGGAGCCCCGTCATGCTGAAAGGACAATCTCTTCCAATAATGTTGGAAGTTCATTTTCAAGAAAGTGTAGATAACGGGGTCCTGTAAGACGATGCGGTTACACAACAGACATAATCAACTGATTGTCTATCAAACCACACCACACATTTACAGAGAAGCGTTCTTGAAAATGTATCTCCACAATGGCATCTGATTTTTCTTCAGACCAGTTATGTACATTACGAGTGCTATTGATGCCGTCACGAGTAAAAATGGCTTCATCAGTGAAGATTACAAATGGGATTACTTAGCGATTTTCAAGTATCCAACGACAAAATTCCAATCGTCTATCTTCATCTCCTGCTCGAAGGTGTTGAATGAGCTGTAAATGATACGGATGGAGCCCGTGCATACGTAATGTCCACCATACACTTGTATGTGGAACACCGATACGTGCAGAAATTCTACGGGTGCTTCTTGAACGACTACGTTCTACCGACTGCATAATGTTATCTACTTCATCCACAGTCTGTTTATTTGCACGTTCTGTTGAAATATGACGGCTTGATACTGCACCAGCGTCACGCAGTGTATTAAAAACACGAGTAAACACTCTGAAATGTGGTCGTCTGCGGTTAGGAAATCGTCTGCCGTATTCTCCACACGCAGCAGCAGCGTTTGCATTACAAAACCGATACACAAATATCATATCGGTATACTAAGCATGTATAAATACGTGCGGCATGTTTAAACCTACAGTACAGTACACTTGGCCAACAAATCACAATGTTTATGTTTGTCAGTTGAAAACATTCAATGTCAACAACAACACGCTACTGTTGATAATCGTTAAATTAAATACACTCATAGCAAACGGTGTACCAACGCACGAAACAAAAACTGCACTAGGTTAAATACCAACAGCTGTATTTCTAGACTCATTAAAAATTGAACACACCTTATATGAAATTTCTTATTGCAATTCGTCTATACTACCACCCCTTAAAATATTTACTATTCCTCCAGAAACAGTCTGTATAATGAACATTGTCTCTATTTATCTTGATAAATACAATTAATGGTTATGCACTTAAAAATATTTGTTTGGAATGCTAACGGTGTGGTCAACCAAGGTTGTCTCAGAGGACATGGTATTGACGTTATATTAACTTCTAAACTGCACTACGCTGAAGATAATTATTTAACAACTAAAAAAGATGTTACTCCCATCATCCAAATGATTTAACCATGAAGAACTAATGTTATAATTAAAGATAAACGATCATTATGTCGAGTATTTTGTAACATTGGGCAATAGATTCTTGATGGTGATACTTTTGATGCTAAATACCATAAATGTAGCTTAAGAATGATAATTACCAAAGGTCGAGGGTTTATAATATGAATCTAAAAATATACTCTAAATACTTAAACATTAGCCGACTTACTAGTTTAGTCACAGGAATAAAATACTCGATTGATTTATGTATTGCTAAAGGCGTCCTTACTAGTCATTGTCCAGCAAAGCAAAGCCTAATTTTTTTTGGGTTATTTGTCCATGACAGTGAGTTAGTTCCAACATTATCAATATTCAAAACTAACAAAGCTTTCTAATAAAAAAACGAACTCGGACTTCTTTCTAAACACTGCTAAAGACTTAGACATGTAGTTAATTTAACAACTACAACACGGTAAGTGTTCTCAAAATGGAAACCCAAATTCAATATTACAATTGTTCTATAAAAGTAAAACAAACGACTGCCAAAAAAACTAGAGACCCAGAAGACAAGCCAACAAGCAGTAAAAAATGAAAGAATTACTTACTAATAATCAAAATTATCTTAAAGGTCCTACTGCCACTGAACTTACTTTGTGGAAAGCAACATCAAAGCAAGATAGCATACCACCATAACGAAACTTGAGCGATAAACAAGACTGGAACTTTTGCAGTACACCTAAACAAAATCCAGTTCGCACAAGAATCGGGCGTACCGTGGTTCGCAAGAAACTTCGACTTATATCGTAACGCCAACATTCCCTCAATTCAGGAATTTATCTCCCAAACTGCTCAAGACCTTCACGAAAGCGTCTAAAGACACAGCAACTATGAGGTAACAAGCGCTCAAACATCTTGTAGAGAGGAGGCCTGTACGACCATTCATCATCTACGCCAGGTCATATCAAGAGGATTGAGATTAGAGGCTATACTCAAAAGTTAGTTTCGCCAGTTAGGCCATCATCGTCATCAGTACACCTAGCTAATATATTTCAGCTAGTCTCAACGGAAATACCTCAAAAAGAAGAGAAAAAATAACATTATTTTATAAAACGTCATTCCAAATGGAACTTTTTATTTTAGAAAATTCTATAGTTAAGGAACCATTACATCAGTTAAGATTTTGGGGAAAAACACGCAACAATTGAAGAAGTCTACAAGTAGTGGAAATTATAAATATTACTTGTTACAGGTAACGAGTGCTGTCCTGTTGCATTTTTGACGTTATTCAAACCATCGATAAGGATGGCACTCGGGCATAATATTTAAACTAAAATCAAAATTTTCTCGATAGTACCGTTAGATATTGTTATCATACTTGGTAAACAAATACTGCACAATAAAATATAAACGAAAGCAACTGACATCTGCCCGATACTCTTTCAAATGTTCAGTACTGATTTACTAACTATACCAGGCATGTTCATAGCCGTCTTTGCAAATGATACCACCGTTATGGCAACAAACAAAATACCAAGTCTTGATAAACTTTAAGAGCTTAACATATGAAGTAGCAAGATAGCATCTGATAAACTTCTAAAAACTTTTGGCAACGAACAGAAACAGCTGAAAGTGACACTTAAATATTAACAAAGCAAAACCTCTCATCTACTATAAGGAAAAAATCGTATCAAAGTGTAACAGTTGGACATCAATTTCCCAAGCCGACTGTGCAAAATATCTTGGGATCTACTTTGACCAAAAACCAAATCATAAACAGTTGTGATTCTTAAAATTGGGTTATGGATTTTAAGATAATTTTAAAATTATTATTATTCCAACTACGATAATTTATGGTACACCTTAAGCATACATGTTGAGCCTTTAATAACTCCTTTCGGTAGATTGCGAATAAATGGAGTTAAAAATACTTTCAGCAGCTTCATTATCGGAAAGTGATATTCTATAGCAAATGGTGTACTCTAGGCCACTGTGTTTTGATTAATTAATAAAGAGGTTAGAACCGCGAAATAGAATTTATTTTGCGTTATCGTAGAAATGGAAGTAATCTAGTATTTATTTTTCTAATTAAAGACAAACCCGAAGGTACAGACGTTTATTCACTGCGATATCTAATAACGTAAAGTTTATTGAGATCACGCCCGAGTCGAAAGCGGAGAATAACATAACCCGCAGCCAACGCACACATCCACTCTTTCATTATTCGATTCGGGCTCAAGGTACCGAATAAAAAACAATTAAAAATGCTACGCACGTATATTATTAAAAACACACTCTTGCAAACCTAGAATACGAGGTCATAACTGAAAATGTCTGCAAGCTAATATATAAAGAGCACTGAAAGCTTTGACAACTGCTTCTGTCGAGTGTGTAAATACAAAATAATTGTTGGCTAAAAACTTTGTTGCGAAATTCTTTTTTGTCCAATCCGTATCTTGAATTTTTTATGATAAACTAATTTTAATATTAGGGTATTCTACATATTTTTTTACCTTTTGTAATACCATTGAGAATAAACTAGTGGATAACTAGAATAGAAAATTGACAAATTTTGTAAGAATAGTATTGGTGTTCTCTGAACCTTTGTGATCTTATTAAAGAAAGTCGTCAATGTAAACATAAATAAGATTTTTTAATGACACGTGACAATATTAACAGCATATTTTTATTTATAGCGGACATAATAATGCGTGGGGTATTAGAAAAAAAAATGCATCTTTAACTTTTGTAATCTTTTAAAATACTTCCGTCCACATTCTATACGCTTTTGAATTCCTCAAAGCCAGTCATCAAGTTACCTCTACCACGGTTCTTCGAGAAAGACCTTGTCGTTGGTAGAATTTGTTTTGGGCTTTAGTGGGCACGCCATAAAAAATGTTTTTCTCCTATTGTGATGCTGTTGACATAACTAAATGTTTTATTTTCAAATTTGTTAACTATCTTAAGACACCACAAAACGCCCTGTGCTAACTTTTTATCATTTAGGACATGGGACACCCAAAGGAAACAAACTTTTCTGATGCGAAGCTGGTGGTGTAGAATAATATAAAGTGTAGTGTGTAGGAATGTCTAAAACCTCTTTTATTTAGCGATAAATCGTTTTCCTGTCAGATTTTCTAATAGTGGTATTTTTCTCGACGACAAAGATGGACGTTCTGACCTCAGAACATCTAGATGCCATTCCCTTTGTATATAATACCTCTTACTATGATCGTATGATGAAAAAGATCACTTAATATTGGTCATCACTTAGACTTGTAGCCTGCAACAAACCTTTCTCACATAAAAGTGGCCTTACAAATTGCTTGAATTGCGAGTATGAGAATATTAAACCTTCTTCTATCTAACAAATCACTTGCAAAATCTTCCTTCCAGAAGGAGATAGACGTCCTGATCTCAGATCGACTTTTTAATCTTTTTAATTATAAGTAACGCCTTTAAATTCATTATCACTATAATCTTTCATTGCAAAATTTTTGGTCATATTCATTGATCATGTGTTGGTTGGAAAGTGAGAAGTGGAAAAAAATCAATGATTACACAAGGGCAAATCAAATAAAACCAAAATTATTTTTTATTATCTAAGCATCATGAAAACAGAACACGTTTTCTTTTGCCTCGCTATCTTACAATGAAAATTATTGTGACACTATCTAGCCGCGCACAGACGCATCGTTATCAAATCTCTCTCCTTCAAGTGTTTTTCTCAGTGATCCGAGTAAATGATAATCGTATGACGATAAATTATGACTGTAGGGACGGCGTTCCAATGTAATTTAGAATAAATTCTCAATTTCTTATCGAGTTTGGTAGCATGGGAGGTCGGAGATTATTAAAATTCAAGATCACCGCTAATGCTTACATCAGCACTGCTGTATCTTATTCCGACCTCACAAGCAATTTCAGCAACCATTAATCAGAGGCCATCGTCTAAAAAGTGGCAACAATGCGAATATTCTTCTCAGACACGCTAGTTCGCTAGTAATAACGGTGACTTTCGTTTTCAGGTGCTTCTCATCCCCCAAAAAAATGTTTATAGCGGGTGTGTTCTTGAATATTTTTAAGGGTATTGTGTCCAAACTGTGTCTTTAGCTTTTTCAAAATTTCTGACAATTTTACGCCCTCTGTCGTAAGAAACTTGATAATAATCTATTGCACGGCAAACGAGAGTATTTTTCGGTTACAATAAGCACATCCGCTTTACATTTTATTCACTCAGATATTAACATGTGCATCCTAACCGATATATACTATGAGGTATTAGAGGGTAAAATAGACAACATCTCAAACGAAAACATTATAATATTAATTGACGATGTAAATGCCAAGGTCGGAATAGAAGACATTTATAAGAAGAGGTGTCCAGAAACACAAAACTTAGGATTTATAAGTCAGTACTAAGGTCAACATTAATCTATGGATGCGAAACCTGGGTTATGAATCAGAAAAACCAATTGAAGATTAATAACAAGAATTATGTATGCTAGTGAGGAGCTAGATTATTCTTGAAGGTTACTCATGAAGAATTGTTCTTAAGGCAATTGAAATAAAATAATGTCCTGGATTCCTCAACATTAGCACCCGAAGAAAGATAGAAAACAGACATGTGAGAAATTAATGGTGTAAACGAGGGCATGCCCATTATCGAGCGGGGCACAAGCGATGAAAACGTTGAGCCACGATAAAGGCGTCCATCCCAGCACCCTAGCACACACGAGTGTATATTCCGGGGCGAACATGGTGTTTTCTGAGGTCATGAGCTAGACTGAGACAAGGTTCTCAGTTATCCAAGAGAAGGGTTACTTGAAGATTATGCTGAGGTAAAAACCTATAGCGAAATTTCTAATTTATCAAGATTTGAGACCATCAGCATCAAAACATTCTACTACTGTTCGTTGAATGAGACGCATGGGGAGCAGATTCCAATACATCTCGTATTTGCTGAGTTGGGACGTAAAGGCAACCACATCTTTGAGTTACGCAAGTTTCACTTTGTGCTTGTTCAAGTAGAATAATCACCATTTTGGACACTAGCAGATAGTTCGCGACATACCAGGGGCCTGAGTTAATTGCGGGGAAGACACCCGGAAAGCTAGCAAGAATCCCCGATGTTCCAAAACTTGTTCAAGTCAACAATGAAGACAGCCTGGCCAGCACCAGATGCAAGTACCGCAGTTGCTTATGTGTGTGACACGGCTTAAATGCAAAAAGGTGAACCAACCGACAGCACTGTCAGCAAGACTAATCCCAACATCCCCAAGAACCCAAGTTCTAGCTTCTTCCAAATCTTTACATGAGAGGCTTCTGGCGCTTATCTTCAAGATGCCTACAATTCTTCAAGCGCAAGACTTGCTTTGATTCACCAACTTACAAGGCTTGTTCATCTAAGAAAATCTAGGTTTACTAGAAAACTTAGGTGTGCTTTTGTAGAGAAAAATGAAATCGCTATTTCTCATATGACGCGGAAGTAGCCTACACAACCAACTATTGTTGCCAGAAAATATAAAGCTAAGGTGTTAGGAGTAAGGATCTAGGCATCTCAGATCAATAGACAAAGTTAATTTAATCTGATGATTCAGCACACGAAAAGATAACCAACGCATAACTACCAGTTAAGAACTTCTTTAATCATTATGAGCTATCAGTTATGCAACCTACTTGAATTTAAAAACTTTTTCTAGTCTAATACATTTTCTTCAAACAATATACAGGGTGGTATCCAAAAGTAGTAGTGATTTTTTTAAATTTATTGAACATTTTGGTACATCGACTTAATACTGTTCAAAATAGGCCCCTTGGGCATCCACACACTTCTTCCAGGTCGCGAAGGCCTTTCTGGAATCGTTCTCCGGGATGCTGTTCAGCGCCCTCGTCGTTGCCGCTTGGACTGCTTCCACCGAGTCGAAACGATGCCCCTTGAGCTGCCACTTGATCCGGGGGAACAGGAAGAAGTCCGGTGATGCCACATCAGGGCTGCAGGGGGGGGGGTGAGGCAACGTGGAAACGCCGAATTTGGCCAGGAGATCCCTCAGTTCTTTTTGCTCGTCACTCAACACTTTCGGCACCATTTTCGCGCACACTTTTCTCATCGACAAATCCTCTGTGATTATATACGAAAGATTCAGCTCATCACTAATTAATTTAATGCCCAACCGTCAGTCAGAGTTCAAAAGTTGCTTAACTTTCAGCACATTGTCGTCCGTTCGCGAGGTTGACAGACGTCCGGCACGTTGGTCGTCCTCGACGAGCTCCCTCCCCTCCCGAAACAACTTGTGCCACTCAAATATCGAGGAACGGCTCATGGTATCCTTCTTGTAGGCTTACCTAAGCATGTCCTTGGTTTCAGTCGCTGATTTTCCAAGTTTCTAGCAAAAGTTGATGTCGTACCGCTGCTCAAAATTTTGCTCCATCGCAACTGACGACGAGGCGTCACAACAGGAGGTCACTAAAACAGTGGTCCACACTCAACTAACGCACGCAGGTCGAAATCTGTTCCCAAGGCTCCCCTCCATAACATCCGGCCTTACAGACCCCCCTCCATCGCTCCGCGCGCGCGGAAAAGAAACAGTCCTACTACTTCTGGATACAACCCTGTATACCTTAATTTTTTATATTTGATTAAATAAACAATCAAACAGTCTCCTTGAGGAGTTAGCGAATTAAATCCTTAGATAAAGAGCTAATCACTCTTTTTATGATGCTATCAAAGTGAATGATGAAACTGTAGTATTATAAAATTATCCTGTCTTATATATTATAATATTTAAATTTTATTACAGATCATGCCATAATTGTTTAAGGGCCACTGTAATATTTAAAATTTTTGAGTCTTCAATTTATTTTGTCATTGTCCAGCTTTCGACAATTAAAAGCAATTCGTGCAAATTTTTATCGACATCGGCACGCCGCTAGAGTGCAGAATAGAGCAACTTTGCAATGTTGGTATTCACTGCAACATGTCGATGGAAAAATTAAATTTGTTGGCGCCTCTTCACGCATACTAATGAATGACTTTGGTGATTTATTACCAGCATCTCATAATCCCCGAAAACTGCGCACAACAAACATTTCAGAATTTAATAACCCAGTTGCGCCCCCATTTCTGCACTGGCGTCACTTACATTTGAGTAGAAAAAATGTTAATGGCGCGCTATTAGCATTTTCTTACACCGAACGGGTAATTGACTTTTAAAAGATGCATTTACTGAATGGGACTTTGCACTACATAAAACTGCGGCAAGAAAAACCCGGACCGAAACTGTGTACATTCAGCATCCCGCGGCATAAAAGACTCATTTCGTGACACCGTTGTGTGCCTGAACAAACGTCCCGAGGATGAATACATGCATTTTGCATTTGTACAGAGATATTCAGCACTTTATTTTTTCTGGGCGTGACCTCGCTAAAATCGATGGATACAACATTTTACCTTATTAATAATCTGAGTAATTTGTTTTATTGTTTTAATTTATTGAGTGCCCGAATAGTGCAGAAATGTTACATAAAGCAGTTTGTAAAATTTCACATGATTGTATTTTCTCATTTTAGGATAACAATTAAAAATGGGCCTACGTAAGCAAGATAAATGTATCTGTAAAACAACGTGAGCATGTTGGTTTTATGCAACATTTTCCAGGCATGTTGTGTTTTACAAGCATTCGGCCACAACACGTTCGTGTGCTTGCAGACACATTTATGTAAAATTAAGATTGACTGTGCTTTATTTCGGGAATAAGAAAGAATACGAAAGTATAAAGTGTAAATATAATTGAATTTGTAGCAATAAACGTTACATATTTTAAAAATGTTTATTTTTTCCCTCACTGGAATAATAAGTAAATTAATTTAATTTACTTAATTAAATGCTATGTGGATGAATATGGGTGGATCAGATATAAACCGAAATTATTTTTTTTAATTTATTAAACTATTGTAAAATTACACACATTCAAAGTTTTTTTCTACAAAATTTCCTGACTTACGAGGTGCGTTCAAGTTCTAAGGTATCCAATTTTTTCTGAAAAAGTACTACCCAAGAAAGTTGAAACTTCCGTTACTTCTCAACGTAATCTCCGTCTAGACGTACATATTTTTCACAACGTCATCGCCATGATTCCATGGAACACTTCTTTGGGGGTGTGTTTTGCCCATTGGAAAATCGCTCATACAACAGCGGCTCGATTGGCAAATAAGCAACCACGGACTATCCTTCATGGTCGGAAATCCCTAGTGACATCACGTGTCAACTTGTCCTGAAACATTGCTACCACATAGCCTTGTGTTCATCGGTCAGCATTTGTGGCATCCACCTTGAAAAAAATTTCGGCATTTTCAGATCATCATGCAAAATGGATTCCACAGATCTTACGGAAATGCCAGTTTTAGAGGCGATATCACGCACTCCTAATCGATGGTTTTCCCTAACAACTTGCTCTACTCGTGCAATCATAGTATCGGTCCGGCTGGTTTGTGCCCGGGGCTGCTTTGGTTCATTGTCTGACAACTCTCGATCTTCTTTAAACTTTCGCACCCATGAACACACATTTTCAACATTCATAACTCACTCAATTGAAGATTAATTTCGATGGGTGTTTCACCACGTAAGTGGAGAAAACAGACGATTACACGTTGCTCTTGAACACTAAACGTCGCCATTTTAAGTATATAAGGCAACGCTCACAACGCAGTGTCTGTAATTCTGTCTGTGTATATTGTATGGTACTGTCATCTAAATTACAAATGCGTAAATGTTTTTTGTGTCTTTTAAAATTAACCGCGTCTTTCTACCTACTCTCACTGCCGAGAAAAAAATTACAGACCTTAGAACTTAAACTCACCTCCTAGAAATATATTTTTCCCAACGAACAGAAATTTTTTGATCTCGCTGTTGTAAAACCCAGGTGCCTGTGAGACTAACCAATGGAGCACATTATCGCCAAATCTTTGTCTTTCTTTTAGTGGCCTAAACAAACAATAATCGCAGAGAGATAAGTTAAAACTGTGGTGAGAGTCTTCCGGTATTGTACAAAACAGGTCCTTAATTTTTCATCATGATAGTTTTTTTTTATATAACTCTTTTATTTGTACTATTAGCCTTTGTGATGCTATAAGTACAACTTGTGTGTGCTTAACCTAGGATTTAAATTATTAACAACATAACATGTAAAGTAATGTCCCAGTGGACATCCTCCATTAAGAATATTTTTACATAATTATCACTTATTTGTTAGCTAAGTTAACACACTAAAATCTAGCAGGTAGGTCAAAGGGTTTGAATCTCTTTAATCTTCTTGGTTCTTCTTCATCCAGTAGCAGTGAGGTAGCCAGTTCGTTTGGATGTGCTGTTATCTTATCTTTGTATTTTGTGCTGTATTTTGTGATTTCTTCGCGGATGGTGGGTATCTTTAGATCAGCATGTAGTGTTGCGTTGGTTATGTACCATGGGGCATTTATTATTGCTCTTAAAACGTTATTCTGAAATCTTTGCAGAATCTCTATGTTTGAATTGCAAGCAGAACCTCATAGGGGCACGCCGTTTATCCAGATTGGTTTCAAAATGGTTTTATATAATAACAATTTGTTTTCCACTGACAGTTCCGATTTTCTACTGATTAACCAGTAGATTTGTTTGAATTTAGCTCCTAGCTGTTAGTCTTCTGCCCAAGTGTATACCTAGATATTTCACTACGTCCGCTTGAGGTATTTGGTTTCCATTTAAGATGACCGGAGGACAGGTTTCTCTTTTCAGGGTGAAGGTAACTTGTGTCGATTTTGTTTCATTAGTTTTCATTCTCCATTTTTTTAGCCAAAGCTCCAGGTGTTTTACGTGGTCCTGGAGATTTCTGGTTGCGCATATTGGGTCATTGTGTGAAGCTAAGATCACTGTATCGTCAGCATATGTTGCTATCATAGTTGTGTTAGTTTCAGGTAGGTCCGCCGTATAGAGTGAGTATAACGTGGGGCCCAAAATGTTTCCTTGTGGGACACCAGATTCGATAGGATAGAGTTCGGTATATGCTTCTTGGTATTTTACATGAATGTTCTGTTAGAGAGGAAGGATTTAATGAGAGATTAGAAAGGATGTGGGATTGTGTGTTTAGGTTTGTATAGTAGTCCTAAATGCCATATTTTGTCAAAAGCTTGACTTATATCAATGAAGACGGCTGAAGAATATCTTTTTTCTTCCATAGTGTTGTTGATCTTGTTTACAATTCTGTGAATTTGTTCAGTGGTTCCGTGTTGTTTTCTGAACCCGAACTGGTGAGTGGGTATTAGTTTTTCATCCTCTATGATTACCGTCAAACGTTTCAATATTATTTTTTCTAGGGCTTTTGATAAAATTGGAAGTAGACTTACTGGCCGGTATGATATCACCTCGGTTGGAGTTTTCTCTGGTTTAGTAATCATTATGGTCTGAGCCATTTTCCATTGACATGGGAAATGTTCTATTCTTAAAATTGCATTAAATATCTGCTGTATTGCTGCAAGACATTTTTGGGATATTTCTTGGAGTATTTTACCGGTGATCGTACCCCTTTGTGTATTACTGTTTCGATCTCACTTTTTGAAACTTTTTTTATTGCTAGAACCATTTGGAATGAAGACTATAGTTGATCATATATTTCTTGTTCTTCGGCAGGTGTTATTTGTGATGGAAAAGGTTGAAAAACTATGGTCAGATGTTCGGCGAATTTTGTGGCTTTTTGATTATCTGTTCTTGCCCAGGTTGTTTGGTTGAGTCGTATCGGTGATGCTTGCTGCTGAGATTGTTTGTGTTTTCGAGTGACTTTCCATAAAGAATAATCTGTTGCATCAGTGGGTGTTAGACCTTCTAGGTACTCTTGGATGGAGTCGTTTTTTATCTTGAATAGTAACTTTCCGAGTTCTTTTGTTAACTTATTATACCTTTGTCTGTCCATCGGATCTCTTGTTATCTGCCATCTTTTTCGAGCTTTGCGTTCTTCTGATATTTTTTGCTTTACTATTATTGGACACTTTTCTTTAGATCTTACTTCATTTCTCTCTGGGGCTGCTTGCCACGCCGCATTTTGTATAGCTTTTGTTATGTCAACTACAGCTTCTTCTATATCAATTTCAGTCTTTATATGTATTTTTAGAGTTATCTGCTCATCTAGTTTTTTTCTAAAATAATCCCAGTGATGATTTCCTTGGCCTGCCCAATATTTGTGTGTATATTGTTACCAGAATTGGAGTGTGATCGGATGTTAATTCTAAACATGGTTCTACTAAGAATTTTTTGGTATTAAGGCCTTTGATTATGTAAAAATCTAAAATATCTGGGATTTTTTTGGGGTCACAGGGACAGTATGTAGGTTGAAATGTCGATAGATAATTTAAGCTGTTGTTTCTCATGACCTTTAATAATTCTCTGCCTTTTGTAGTTATGGTCCTTGACCCCCATACAGTATGTTTCGTATTATAGTCTCCTCCGACTATAAATCGGTTTCCTAATGTCTTGAAAAATCTGTTGTAGTCGTCGTATTTGTTATTGTGTCTCGATGGACAGTATATTGCGCATATTATTATTTCTCCTGTATTATCTACAATAGCAATATTGGTAGCTTGTATGTTAGCGTGTCTGTACTCTTTCGTAATGTTTAATATTCTTTTCAATTATTATTGCCGTACCTCCGTGCCCTGTTTTGTCTGGGTGTTTTGTGCTGTAGATGTTGTAGTATGCTATTTTTAGATGGCTTCTGCTGGTAAAGTGTGTTTCTTAGATTAATAGAACATCTAGATCAAATAATTGTATGAATAATTTTATTTCCTGCGCATGCTGACACAGGCCATTAGCGTTCCATACTGCTATTTTTAATAATTGAGCCATTATTTATTTTTTATTGACGAGCATTGACATGAGGTTAATGAGGGTGCTCATTTGATCCATAAGATTCTTTATCATTTGTTTTAGGCCACTTAAGTCGTTTCCGGGTGCTGTTACGTTTATTGGATTTTGTTGATTTGTCATTTGTGCTTGGGTTTGATGGGCATACGTTATGCCTGGTTTCTATCTTACGTTCCCTTAATGCTGGGTACATTTTTTGTTGTATTTGCTTATGAACCAGACACCCTCTGTAGTTGGCTGGATAGTTGTCTTGGCAGTTAGCGCATTTAACGTTATTATCTTTTTCTTTTCTTGTGCAAGCAGTAGTTAGGTGGTCTGCCGCACATTTGACGCATCTTGGATTGTTTTTACAATAATTTTTTGTATATCCAAATTTTTGACATCGCATACATTGTGGAATCTCGCGTTTAGCGTGTGGAGCTTCAATTTGTACTTTGGTGTTTAATAGTAAATCTATGTTGTATATTTCTTTGTTACTATTGCTGGGTTTGATGTCTATGAAGTGCATTGGTAATGGCGTTTTTTGTCCCCTCTTTGCTTTACATTCCAGATATTTATTACCTCGCGTCCTTTTTCTTGCAAGGCGTTTTTAATGTCATTTACTTCAGTTGTTGGGTGTAAATTCTTCAGAGTCACTCGGAAGCTTCTTTCCTGTCTATGTTTGTATGTATGGAATTCAGTATTTTTTTCTACTAATGCCTTAATTATCACGGAATATATCTTGTCTTTTAGGGGTTGGACTTTTACCTGGTTATTGTATAAGGTTTTTATGATATATTTATCCTTGGCTAACTCGTCAAGTAGTGTGAGAAGTGGTTTAATATTTTCTACCCCTGAGACGAATATCGGTGGTGGTTTAGGTGCAACTGCAGTAGTTTGTTTGTCTTCTTCCATATTATCTTCTGAGAGCGGTGTATACCTATTACTGAGCCCAAGCCAGTATTTATTTTTGTTTGAGGTGCTGGGTTCTTGTTCTTCCAGAGGCCTGTTTCGTTTTCTTGTAACTTGTTGCCACTGTTCTCCTAAATTTTGGTTAGGTAAATTTTCTAGAGTTCGTGACTGCATAGTGTTTACAAATAGTTGATTGTTAAATGGCTGCCTACTGTACATGGGTGTATTTTGATGTTGTGAGTGCATATGAGCTGGCTGTGATAAGGAAGTATTTATTGGCATTTGTATATATGGTTGCGGTACGTTAGGATTTTGATATATATTTATATTTTGATGTGGGGGTGCGTACTGCACATAATTTGGTGGATGGTACATTATAATTAACAATAAGTGCACTTACTGCGTGTGTGTAGATTTGGGCCCGTAATCTAAGTTACGTTGAATTATTGCACTTTTGATGTGAATTTAAATGTTAGATTGACCTTTAAAAACTTTTAAACTTGTATACTCGTAGGTTAGATTACACTATCTATCTCACAGAGCGGCCGGCATGCGTCCTTACTCTACGAAAGTCAAGTGGGAACTGATAGTTGACAAAAGAAATTTCAGTGACCGTTAATCTTCAGTCATCCTCGAAAAGGCGGCTGACAATACGAATGCTCTTCTAAGTACGCTAGTCCTTAGGTAACGTTGGTGTCCTTTGTTTTCGCCTGTTTCTTGTCTTTCTAGAAATAATTTATACCACGCGTATACTTCAGTCTTCTTAAGGGCATCATTAAACTATGTCGTAAAGTTTGTGATAATTTCGTGTGGTTCTACGCACTCTGTCATTAAAAACTGGGTATGAAGCATTATGTAACAACCAGGACACCTGCTGCCCAGATATTGTAATATTGATTAAAGCGTGAACCAATTTAGGGAAGGAATTTCCTTACCTACAACACTCATTGGCTGCATCTTTCTCGGATTACCTCATGGCGATTAAAAAACAATGTTGGTTCATATTTGATTCATCCACATATGTAATATTTATACTACATTTATGTTATATAACAGCGCAAAAGTTAGAATATTACAAGGACTAACATCTTCTGTCTTCTGCTTTCAGTTTACTGTTTTACCATTTATTTATCGATCTTCTCCTTTTTCCGTTCCTTTCTATGCTTTATTACTGCGATGGTTGTTCTACAGTCCTTCTTTGCCATTTAACTCTTTAGGTCCTAATTTCTTGGGATAAGCTTGGTTTACTATGCAGTTCCATTAGTTTGGCATTTCATCTCTTCTCTACTTCCCATTCACCATTTTACACTGAAATATTCACCTTAAAGTCTTCCGTTCCCAGATGCTCACCTTTTGTCAATTGCTTTGATTCATCACCCACATCTCACTTTCGTATAACACTACCGGTTGGATAATAGTCTTATACACTTTCAAATTTTCCTGTTTTGACAAAAATTTCTTTTTAATTAGCATTAAAAATGCTTTCGCACTTTACTACCTTTCATTAAATGAGCATTAACTTCTACCTTTTCGCCCCCATCACTCGCAATTATGGCCCTTAGATAGTTAAATTCGACCACTCTTTTAAATACGTAATCTTCCCTTTCCTCAGTTTTATACTTCAGGTCACTACCGTATGTTTGCTGTGACATTCTTCTTACTTCCATAAATTTAGTTTTGTCCTTATTAAATTCTAAACCGTATTCTGTAACCGTCCTTTCCAGCCTGATTAGCAAATTTTTATTTCCGCCTTTGTTCTGGTAATCAGAGTTAGGTATGCGTATGGTTTCGTTTGATATCTATGGTGGTATATCGAGCATTTAGTGTAGATTCTGCTTTCACGTAGTACTTTTCCTAAAATTAAATTGAATAACATCGGTGAGAGGAGGTGATCCTTTTAACGTAATTTCCATTAATCTTATCAATTTGTGAGGAACACCAAGTTCTTCTAATCCCTTACACATTTTATTCCTCTTAATTTTATCGTATGCTTGCTTGAAGTTAATGAAAACCCGATATATGGTCAATTTATTTTGATAACTCTTTGTAATTAGATGTTTTATTGTAAATATTTGATCACTCACCGACCTGTTTTTCCGAAATCCAGTCAACGTTTCTTCCACTTCGATTACTTTAGTTTTTACACAATTCGTTAGCACATTATACGTCACGTCCAGCAGCGCAATTTCTTTATAATTTTCACTGTTCTATCTCCTTTTTATGAATTGGGCGTATTGCCACCTTCGACCACTCTTTTGGCATTTCCTCCTTTTTCCGTATCTCATTTGGAAACTTATGCAATTTTATAAGCAAGCTATCACCTGTCGTTTTTAGAACATTAGCCGAAATTAAAGTGAAAATACAGAAAACACATTTCTAAAAAGAAAACAGAAACAAATTACAGTACGAATTATTTAGGGTTGTTTTTAAACTAAATTAGTGAAAATGATAGTGCAAGAAACGCAGTTGGTTTCTGATCTCTACCTCTATCATTCTTCTCCAGCTCATTTTGAACCTTCCTCTTTGGCGTTTGCCCTGTGAATTCCAATTCAGTGCTTGTCTTTCAACTGTTGTGGGATCCTTTCTTCGCGTGTGCCCGATCGAATTCCATTTTCGTTTCTCTATTTGAGCATTTACAGGTATTTCTTTTGCTTTTTCCTATATGTCATCATTTGTGATGGTGTTTGGCCAGTAAATTTCATATATTCTCCTGAGACATTTGTTTATAAAAATCTGGAGTCTTATTATGATACTCTTCGTGGTTTTCTAAGTTTCATTGCCATACAATATGACGGATTTTATATTGCTTTTAAAAATTTTGAGTTTAGTTTTTATTGATATTCGTGTTGTTTTCCATATTGGGTAGAATTGTATGACGGCTGCATTTGCTTTTTGTATGCGTGCTTTGACGTCTTCTTCTGTTCCACTACACTGGCCAGATATGTGAATTCGTTTACCTCTTCCATTTTATTGTTATTTAGCTAGAAGCTCCGTTTGTTGTTGTTGTTTGTTCTAAGTGATTTGGTTTTTGTGTTATTGATCTTTAAGCCAGCGGTTCTTTCTCTTTCCGCTATTCTATTTAGTTTTTGTTGCATATGTTTGTGGGTGTGGGAGAATAGGCAGATATCACTTGCAAAATTCAGGTCTTTTAGTTGTTTTATGCGGTTCCTGTTTATTCCACTTCTCTCACTTTTTACTGCTTTGGCCGGTACTTTTTGTATGACCATTAAGAACATTATTGAGGATATAATACAGCCCTATTTGACTCCTGTGTGCAGTTGACACGTCATATGTTTCCTTTATCAAGTTTAGTATGTTTGTAGATATCCACATTTTCGCATGTTTCCTACATTTTGTCCCTGTTTACAAGGTCAAAGACCTTTTGGAAGTCCACAAATAATAAATACAGGTTGCGCTTTGTTCTATTACGATGCACAGTATATTTATTTGGTTTATGCAAGATCCACTGCTGCGGAAATCTGCTTGTTCTTTTCGTGGCTGATCTTCTACTTTCGTTTTTGTTATGTTTAGAATATTTTGCTTGGAATATAGAGTTATGTAATTCCTCTCTAGCTTTTACAATTAGTAATATCTCTTTCCTTTTGAATTCTTATTAGGAATCCTTCTTTCCATTCTTCGGGTATTGTGTTGCTTCGCCATATCTTAACAAACAGTGAGTGCAGTATGTCCACCGTTATTTCTGTTTTTTGTTTCAGGATTTCTAGTGTGATCTTTATTGATTCCTTTTGCTTTCCCATTTTTTTGGTTTATTTCTTCTGGTGCTTCTCCAGCTCTTACTCCGGGTTTTTGTTCTTGTTCTATTTTTTGGTTAAGAGCTGTTCTTCTTTGTTCCTTAACGGTCTGTTCCTTAGAAGTTTCCTTTGTGATAGTATTCTAGTTATGTTATATGCTTGTTTTCGGCTCTCTCTGCTCATTCCTCCGTCCATCTTTTTCGGTTTGTTCTTGCGCTTTGTATGATTTCTCGATATTTGAGTTTGTATTGGGTCTGGTATTCAAGTTTTGTCTCGATCTTTATGGAAGCTATTATTTTTACTTCTCTTCTAGTTTCTTCTAGGTTTGTTCTGTCATCCAGTCTTTTTTTGTGTTCCTAAATCCCAAGACTTTTTTTGCTGTTCTGTTACACGTATCTTTAATTTTCGACCAGTGTTGTTCTATGCTCGCTTCTTCTAGATCTTGTAATTTTTGAAATTTTTTCTTAGTTGAATTCTGAATTCAGTCTTTTTTCCGTTGTCTCTTAGCTTGTTTAGGTCAAAATTTCTACTTTGTTGTGCGAATTTCTGTTTTGCTGTTTTAATTTTAATTCTTATGCTCGCTATCATCAGGTGGTGGTCGCTGCCTATATCAAATTCTCTCTTGTTTTTTACGTCTAACAGTGAGCTTCTTCATTTTTTTATGTGACAAAATGGTTCTGTGTTCTCTGATTTGAAGAGATAACGTCCCTGCTATTACCAATTTATTTTTAGCGCACGTCTGAGGGATTCGCCATTTTAGTTTTTATCACCTAAACTCTAGTTGCCCATTATTTGTTCTAGCCCTGTGTTATCTTTACCCACTTGCGCATTTAAATCTCCCATTATCAGGATGATGTATTTTTTTATTATTTTATCTATTGTGTTTTGTAGTTGAGCATAGAATTGTTGTTTGGTTTCATTGTTTGCTACGTTTGTAGGTGTATAACACTAACATTCTTCATTTTTCCTTGTAGTCGGGCTGATAATGGGTTCTACTCTATCAGACATCTTATTATTTCTCGACTTAAAAGTAATTGTACTTCGTATAAGTGTTCGTCGTTATCGTTTGGTATTTCAGAATAGAGGAATGTCAAGCTATCGGGCGTTTTCAGCTCCCCGAAGTCGTTCCACCTGACTTCGCTAATACCTAATATGTCCAGCTTCTACCTGTTTATCTCTGCAGTTACCTAATGTAGTTTTCCTGTTTGTAGTAGTGTGCGAACATTCCAAAATCCGATTCGGTAATTCTTTTCTGGTCGATAGCTTTAAGTAGCAGGTTGTAAATTTGCAATTTCATAATAAAAACAAATTAACAGGCAATTGAACAAACTTTTGCTATATTTGTGTACTTTGATCTTCATTAATTTCGATTTTTCTCCCCTTAAAAATGTTTAATTCATTTTATACTGTCATTGTCTTTATAGGTTAACATGTTCCCGTTTAATTTTCACTCTTGCCAAATTGATATTTCTTACTTCAATTCGATCTTCGATTTCCTAACGGCAGCACATAAACGTCTTTTAGTAAGATAAACACGCCCATGAGATTAATAAATCATGGTTATGAAGCCTCACCGAATTGTTTGTATAGTACTGCCAATGTAAGCGTACCGTGATAAGTTAGCGAACCTAATTGCTAGATCTGGTATATGGATATAAATGTGTTCCTCAAGTTTAGAATATACTAAAATCGTCTAATGCTATTTCACGTAGAATGTTCTCTTTCAGATGGGTCATGAATGTATTTAAATAATCTCCAGCAGATCAGTTGCCAACTGAAAAGCCGGTTGTGACCGCAGACACGCGAGCGGTTTGTAATTTAAGGATTATACAGCAAACGATATCTTCTCTGCTTACCATTGAAACCCAGTTCAGATGGTAATTAAGCGGTGCGCCGCAGCCGTCGAAGTTGGCTGCCGAGCAACTTCTGAATGTTTTGAAAGCAAACAGTGTACCCGCTAGTTATAATTGTTAAAATAATAACTGCGAAAGCGCAACCCGCTGCTGCTCTACGCCGCACTTCATTTTCGAATGCCGATGTTCTTGTGTCCCGGGGTGGCGCAGGTGAGACATTAGGGATGCGAGCCACGCTCGGGACGATATATCAAGTATCATTCGCCACCGCCAGAGGCGATGCCGCCGACGTATTGAGGAATGCCTTTTAATAAAATCGCGCGCCTGCAGTTTCCGATTACTTCGCTACTGATATTTCAACGGAAACGTCCAACTTTTATGCCAGGGCAACGGCGGTATATTTTCTTTTCGAAGATTGCCCGCTTTCGTCGAAAGGAACACTCCGCCGCTTAAGAAAGTCACCGGGCCGATTGAATTATTACGCGCGGCGGTGGAAAGCGATGGCTAAATAAGCAAAATTGCCCTTTATAACGCGGGCCACCTGAAGGGGGCTCTGAAAAATGGGTCGCGCGCTTAGGTGCCAAGTAGGTGGAAATTCGGGACCACTTTGCGCAGGGGCGCCACTAGAAACAAATTGCCTCCGAGAAACGCGTCTCTATATCGGTTCTTACGTACTGCGTTCTTACCGTAAATTTCAATTGCTGCGAACGTTAGGTGGAAGTGCATTTTGTACGGCTAGGAAAGGAGAGCTCGTATTGAAATATCACAACATCCGGTCCCAGGCGGCCTGGAGCGCCACGGTCTCTTAAATTGAGCGCGCTTTTCTCAAGCGGCGGCGTGTCGATATATCTGAAATGAAGTGTAAATAAAAACGTTTTGCTGGGAGCATTTCGCTATTTTCAAAATTGCTTTAGATCATAGATACGATTGATGAAAATAAAACACGGCATTTTAATGTATGCACATCTGCAAGCAGGCACAGGGTGTAATGTAACATTAATAATTTATTTTATGATAGTTCTTACCAACGGACGTATGTGCTATGTGGTTGTGATAGTGTGACCCCAAACTCCAACAGGTCAAATTTGTTTCTGTACCAATTCCATGTCACAAAATTGTTTTTCGCAGTCTATAAACCAACCAATGCAGCTGCAATATTTCTTTCCAGCTATAAGTCAAATGTGTCTATGTTATTTTTTACAAAATTAAGAATACTTTTTAAAAATCTAACAAACATCAATAAATCGTACAAACGACCAACAAAATAGACAACAATTCTTCAAAAATGCCTTCAATTAGCCAAAAGGAAAAGGATACCACTTACATCTCTTAAAAACCTCCATGGCAAGAAGGTAAAGATATAAAAAGAAGTCAAATCGGATCAGTAAAAATAACAAAGCTGCAGATTTCAAGGTACTCTCAGACTTTCAGCAACAAAATTCAGCAATACACTGTTATACCAAATTCCCCACTTATACTTGCGTATAAAGTTGTAAAACTCTCGAAGATGAAAAGAATTAACTAAAGATAAACAATACAAAATAATACCGTCAAATTAATATGTCTAAAACCAGAAATATACTAAAAATTGGAAAAATACGCGAGAAGACACAATATTTTTTTATTATTATTAACAATTGGAAATTTACAATTTACTCTACATGGAGTATTAAGTAAATGTGATGACAATAAATAAGCAGTGTTAAGAGAAACCACTCAGCAGTGGCACTCTTGCAGTCATCCTATTGCTTTAGGGGGTGCTCAGGTCGCAAGGCCAGGTTCTGTTTAGTCGTCTCACTGGGAGGACGTTGGTAGACAGTTGGTAGACTAGTTCACTAGGATGATTACTAATTTTTTCTTGATAATTCTGAGTAAATCGGTGAATTTCTTCAGTAATAAAGGGAATGCTGAGATCTTCATGCAGTGTCTGATTTGTTACATACCATGGTGCATTCACTATGACACGAAGGGTTTTTGATTGAAATTGTTGAATCGTTTTAATGCGAGTAGGTTTGGCACATCCCCAAAACTGAATACCGTACGTCCAAACGGGGTTCAGGATAGTTTTATAAAGCAACAGCTTATTTGATATTGAGAATTTTGACTTTCTTTCTAATAACCAGTACATCTGGCGGAACTTCAGGTTTAATGGCTGGCGTTTGGTTTGGAGATTTTTTCTATGTAAGATGCTGATCAAGATGTAATCCTAGGTACTTAGTTTCTGTTTTTGTTGGAATTCTACATTATCCAAGGTGACTGGCGAACATACGTTGAATCGAGTGGTAAAAGTTATCTGCACTGATTTAGTTGGATTGATTTTAATACACCATTTAGTAAGCCATTGGTTTATGGTGTTCAGATGTTGTTGGAGATTTGCGGCTGCTAGGTAGGGATCTTCGTGCGTCGATGGGATGGCAGTATCATCGGCAAAAGTGGCGATAACTGTGTTTGTATCTTCAGGTAGGTCAGCTGTGTACACTAGGTATAGGAGGGGTCCGAGGATGCTACCTTGTGGGACGCCAGATTTGACAGGGAAATAGTTGGACAATGCATTATTGTATTTAACTGTGAAATATCTGTCAGTAAGATAGGACTTAAGGAGAAGATAAAAATAACTGGGGAGAAGCCTTTTCAGTTTATGATATAATCCGGTATGCCAAACTTTGTCGAACGCCTGTTCAACATCTAAAAATACAGCTCCACAGTACTTTTTTCATCGAGGCTCAGTGAAATTTGATTTATTATTCTGTGCACTTGCTGGATTGGAGAATGCCCTTCGCGAAATCCGAATTGGTATGTGACAAGATATCTGTGTCATTCAGCAGGCGTTTAAGGAATAGTTTCTCACACATTTTTCCTAAGATGGGCAAAAAACTAATTTGGCTATATGAAGTAACAGCTTCAGGTCGTTTACCAAGTTTAGGGACCATTATTATTTGCGCGTGTTTCCATTGTAGGGGGTAGTAGAGAAGACATAATATAATTTACCATACTTACCAGCCTAAAAAGGAGAGGTCTTACAGAATCGTAATTAAATATATACGTTAGTCTACAACCACATACAGAAAATGAACATTAAATCAGAAATATTGTTAATGTAAATCATTGCGCAACTTAAAATCGTCTTAATATGTCCTCTCAAAATAATAAAATTTGCAAACCAACAGCATCCAAATCGAGCCACTCACACAAGATAAAAATTTAATGCAATATACCGTAGCAAACCGCTAGAAAGTAAGAATACGTCCCTAACATATGCTCTAGATGAAGCCTATTATCAAAAACTACAAAGAAAAGAGTAGTTTTAGTTGAGTCAGTATACTACAAGCCAATGCAGTACATCATAGTCAGGTATAACAATCCTCAATTAGATAACAAGCCGTCAAAGGTGGCGAACCACAACATGTAAAATACAGTAAAGAAAATGATATAAAGCTAAATTTCTAAAAAAAATTTAAAGCAATATTCAGTCAGTTAACTCAACAGAATAATATGTAGACATATGTTGACAATGCTAATAAACCAAATCACCACTAAACTGCTCTGAAATGCTAACGACCTTGTTCAACACAAGGACAAAATAAACATTTTTCTGATCAGTAAACCTTACGTTACTATCAAGTTATTTTACCAACCGTCTAGATGGCACGGCGTATGTGGATACAGACATTATAATCAACTAAATAGTTCGCCACTATAAATTACCACAATATAAATAAAACTTTCTACATCCGAGAATGTATCATATATTGTGATATAAAAGAGTAGCTACTTTAGTATGCTGCCCTCAAAGGCACAATCTGAAAAAAGGCCATTTTAAATTTTTTTGGCACATCAGCCTCACAATTCTCTGCAGAAAGTAACTCAAACAGTAAACACTGAGTTTGAAAATTACACATGACCACTACTAAAGGCAAGGACCTATAAAGACTCATGCAAGGAAAGCGCTGCTTATTCTTATCTACGCTTTATGTATCACAAGAAGAATTCCTAATGAAGCTAAAAAAGTAACCAAGAAAAGTCTAGTGCTACTAAATTAAGTTGAATGCAATTTTTCATGATCAATATTGACCTTAGTTTAAATTATCAGATATTCTTCTTATCCCACAACCTAAAAACGATCCGCACTAGATGAACAAATACTTCGAATAATTGATCCTCATTTTTCACATTATCGCCGATTTGGTTCCCATCGTGCTCACACCACAACTCAACGGTGTCACCATATATCACAATCCATCTCCAATCCCTTAAATTATAAACACTATTGTACGTCAGCATTTCTTCGACTTGAAGTTTAAATAATGGGTAATTTAGAACTCGAGAGAAAAGAAAAATTTTAATTTTTTATTAATTTGGAGTGCCACAGTGCAGTTTCTTAGGGTTAACGTTAGACATGTTTGTTGACGACACTGTTGTATTTACTGACTGCTCATATATTCATCAAGCACATTTCATTCAAGAATATCTAAATACTAGTAAATCAAAGTTGTGCTGCACGCGCCTACTAACGGCAAGAATTGATAGTTGACGCAAACTATCAAATTACACCATGATAATTTATGTTTTAACTTATAACAGGTTAATCGTGACCTAAATCAAAAATCAGTCCTATGAACAACTGGAACAAGGGGTAATGATGGTGGTCGTCTTAAGCGCGGTGCTTTTCACATCGCCCCGCATCAGAGATAATGCGCGACGACCGGGCAGACGGAGCGGACATATAAGGACCTAAACCTCCCAGTTTTCATGCCGTGCGGGGCGTAGAACTTTACCATTTATTAAAACCTTTATGCAAGGTTTAGCAATAAATTGGTTCGAAAACCTTTCAAATCGGTTCATGACTGTAGGACTTGCAATGTTAGTTACAAACAAACACATATAGTTAGCTACGTTTTTGCAATTTTATGGAGTAGATATTAAAAACGTAGTTTACAAATGGGAATATCAAAATAAAATATACAAAATATACCTTATAAATTCAGTTAAATCAAATTCTTTAATTATCACTCAATACTTAGGATTATATTCTAGCAGTAAATTGAATTGAAAAAAACACATTCGCTAGGTGGTGAAAAGAGATATATTGGACAGTTTAGACACTTGCAAATAAAGCTAGAGTTGAAAATCAATAATTAAACCAATCTGAACCTATGGAATTGTGCTTGTAGGTCTAACATAGTGATTACACAAAAATGTTAATTTAAAATTCTATGAAAATAAAAATTTTAAAGGACTACGTAAGAGTCAAATTCAAAATAAATTTAATGTATTGGGTGGTCCATTTATAAGGGATACACTAGTGGCACGCCCTATGCGGTTTCTTAAATTCTGATACTTTCAAAAGCAAGTATAAAAACCGCAAAATGAAATATTCATGCGTTACGCCACTTTTTGAACACAGTGTACATTTAGTTCCACAACAGCCTCTGGTTGATTTTACAACAGGCTTTTATGTGAGAAATAAATCAAAATTGTCTAGTGGAACATAACTTTCTACTCTTCGCTTAAAATATTTATTCACTCGAGTCAACAGTTGTTGATCAATCGTGAGCACTTTTTAATGGGTGGTCTTTTTCAACTCGTTTAAATACGTGGTTTGTGAGTGCAAACATGACTTTGGAGGTATCCCATAACAAGAGATCATATGACTCCAAGGAAACATATTACAAAGCAACTGCTCGTTGCTCGTAATCTCTCACGTTAAGCTGTAGAGCAATCTACATTTTGTATGGATGGAATCTTAAATCTTCGTATAAAATGGCTTATGGCAATTTACGACTCAACCATAACTCATCTGCATGTCTTCGAGTAGATTCTCTTGAGCTTTTATTCATTGCTTCTCTTACCATTGCAATGTTTTTTCGAATCAACATTAACTTCTCGACCAAATAGCTACACTGATAGACTTATCACGTAGAACAAAACTGTCGCAACCAAACAACCACTGCTCTATTATGACTGAATCGGCATTCTAGTAGAGGAAATTCTAGTGTAGGGCAAATCCGTCCAACTCGTTCCCCTCCTACACTACTTATTGTGTACTACCTGTTCTAGAACTTTCGACTCCCATCAGTCACCTTGTAGAATTTTAATTTAGTAAAATATCCAATCACCATTATTATCCAGTATCATATGGCAATGATTTCGTGTGCTGACGACTAAGTTTACATGATTAAAAAAAAAGGCTAGCACGGTACTTCTCAAATCCGTTTGGATAATTTCGATTGATTTCCGTTTGAAGATTATGATGGTCATTCCAATTTGTTAAGTTTTTTTCTTTAAGTCGTATACAATTGGCTGTAATGTTTGGGATCATTAAATCCGTTGCTTCTTATGTACATTATCTTATTTTTGAGCATAACAAATGCTTATAGGTTTTAAATATCTTTTCTGCATTTAAAAAGATGTACCAAATTCCTATTCACTAAAACAATCTCAAGCATGCAACTCAACATGGTATTTAATAGTCTCTTCTCTCCACAAACGTCATTTTCCGTGCATTTTTTGGTGGGCAACGGTTTCATGGTCATACTTTATTTTTTAAATGTCGTTTGATTGTCATAAATCCCACTTGAACATCATGTTGAACCAGTTTTAGGCAACGTTGACACATTATTAAGTTTGAGTTTCTTTCAAATAACAGTGACAATTTGATCTAGTATTGGAATAAGATTTTTTTACTTTTTAGCTTTGAGAAAACAAATTTCCTATGCATAATCTCAAGCACATCAAAGGAACAACTCGGCACTGCTTTCGTATTTTCTGATATTAAAAATGTTTTAAATCTTGATTAACTTATATTTCTAGTATTTTTATGGGCATTTAATTCTCGAGCCGCACTATAAGTAATATCCAATTACAAGAATTTGATACGGAAGTCGCAACATGCAAGTAAATTTGTTAGACTGCCGTCTCATTTCCAAATCTTCTAATAAAATTCCTTGAAACTCATTTCATGTTTTTTTTTGTCAGAAGTGTATTCAATAGTCTTTAATGAATTTCTTAGTAAGCTGTAGCACATTAGTGATAGTTGAGAAAGACTATGTCGTAACAAGTCACTAATTAACAGATCAAAGGTCAAAGAGATCAACGAGGCTTGCCGTCTCATCTTAGTCGGTTCAACTGTAGCTTTCCCCAATATAGAGCAAAATTTATAGGAAGTCTATCGTGGTCACTTATCGGAAAAAATGCTAAATTTTGGGAGTAGGGACACTAAGAACAAACCACTCTACATGTATTGACATCACTCTACAGCGTAATGCTCTGCAACTGCAACATGCCAGCAATAAATAATTAGTAAGTTTCTACCATACCAGAATGAATGATAACGAGACTTCCGTTTAATCTATAGGTACAAATCCTCTCTGTTGATTTGATAATTAATTAGCTTTAAGTTATTTTGGTTACATTAAAAAGCACTTTAATATTTTCATATGTGTACAGATGAACTCGGAAACTCTAAAAAAAATAACTAAGAAGAAGTAGAACAGATGTTAATGAAGACACACTTCAGCATTTTCAAAACATTCTTAAAAGCTGGAGCCTAGTGCGAAGTGCTGAATAGATAGCATTCTTCTACAGATTCTAAATAGTTCCTTAACCCTTAAAAAAGATTTTATTTTTACAATTTTTGGTATTTTTTTGTATCTGTGATGTAGTACCAATGTTTGTTTGAATTTCAGACGACAATTGACAAAATTGAGCTTCGAGTTTTAATCTACTACCGCTAGAAATGAGAACGAAAATGTTTCGAAATGGTATAGGCGGTTCCACTCCGATGGCGTTAGTTTTGAGGGTCAACCACGTTCCTATCAACTATCGCTTTTGGATGAAGGAGATTTTCAAAATCTGTTGAATGGTGAACCTTCATCATGCACTTGTTATAAATATGAAATTTTCCGCAAGTGCTGAGAAAGTTTTTACAATATAGAACATTATAACAAAACTAAAGGCAAAAAGTTTTTATTTTTAATTTTTCTATTTATGTTTTTCTACATTCATATAGATCGATATAGACATTAAGGATTAATAAATCTTGAATATTTCATACATCGTCATTCAAAAAGAACTAAACTGAGTTTAAAAACATGTGTTTTCCTAAAGTAACTCCGCCTGCAGCAGCGAAATAGCTGTTGTTGCCGGTCCCAAGCCCGGATAAAGGAGGAGGGTTCTGTATCCGAAAGGACAGGTAAAAAAACATTCATGGTTGTAATGAAATTCTTGCAAAGGTCTGAATTTTACTGATAACAATTGTAGACATAAAAAGAGGGAAACAATTGGACCCTAAAGGATTCAGTGGACCAACGACATCCCAGCTTGTGTACCTAAACAATACACTTTAAATACCGCTGGTTACACAACGTAATTTGATACAACGCACGTTTCATTGTGCGTACTTGCTCACGCAGACAAGCTAGACGTGCGGTGCAGCATTGTACTTTGAATAATAAATATAATCACATTGACGCACTTTTAACACCATCCGAACATAATTAAAAAATTCAAGTTTTTGCTATTAGACAAGCATATAAAATTTTAAAATATCTATTTTTAGGGTGGGCTAGTACAAGTGTAACTTAGTGATAATTTTTTTTTAATTTTTACTCCTGCCTATTATTAGAAAGATTATCACAGTTCTTCCATTTAAACTACAAGAATCTTCGAAAAAATGGTGTCAAAAGGACCCCCTTACATAACCTAGTGTGTAAAGTGCACACCGAACTTGATAAATATGTCTAAGTATTATTTTATACAAAAAATGCGAATAGTAGGTACATTTTCTACCCCACCCCTCAATAAATTTAACGTATTATCTCCAATATCCTTTGATAGAGCTTTACGTGTCTTGTCGTGGTCTGACTAAATTCTTTTGGGAAATAGAACTAAGTCGGTCACTGTAACAACTTTCAAATCAATTATGCATTAGACGTACCACAATTACTATTTGGTACCGCTTCAGTTGAAGCAAGCACTACTTCAAGTACCAAAATCGAAGCAGTAGCTACTGCTTCTGTATTTTTTTTTATAAAAAACTTTTATCTATCATATTATAATGAGTTGGGCTAAAATGTCAATCACTCTATCCCTCATAACATCATTTGTAATAATGGCAACTTTAAGATAAGTTGGAGTAAATATGCTTATCCAGGGTGGTTTAGAAGTCATTTTTTATATCCAACTGCATAGATATTTTGAAAACTATTGAAGATGGTCTAAAGAGGTAAAAACAAATATTAAAAGTGTTGCAATAGAACTCTATAGTTTTCAGTGAACAATAGGATTCAGAAGGCTTAGTATGATCCAGCCCAAGAAAAACTAAAATCAGATATCTCAATCGATGAGGGTAGTACACTGTGCAACAATTCGGCCTTTACGTATTTTAACGCAAATTTAAAAACAGGTGGAATGAAATTTTCTTTAGCATTTATTGGACGGACTATAGTTATATTTATTCCTCTTTTAATACTGGATATCTTACTTTTTGATTTCCGATTATTGATGTGATTTTGGGATGTGGAACCATACTGATGCTAATTTTATCCATGAGGGAAAATATGTTTTTTCATCAAAAGTAGGTTGCCGCATGTTCAAATCAGGGAATCGTTCAAAAAACTTCTATCTTTATTGAGTCGATATTGAGCCAAAACTCTCAATTTTCAAGGAGATATTTCAGAACACATGCTATCGATTTTTTTGTTATGTTCTTTTGTAGAGGTTGTATTATATCTCTTCAATTTTATGAAAGAAGCATCATTTCTCCTAAATAAGAAATTCACTGATTTTTATCACTCACTCTTAAGTTGTACGATTCTTGCTTCGGATTCCTCTCTTGTATGGTCACTTATAAAAAAGTATTTATAAAATAATTTTATAGAAGTAAAGAAACCCAGAAGAAAACAAAGAGAAACTCGAGAATAAATAAAAAAATCTTAAAAAAGCAAAATTAAAATGTTATAAAAAAACCGTGATGAACAAACAATAAAATGTAGTAAACATTAAAATAAAAATAATAACAATAAGAATGTACAAACCAATATGCTTATTAATAACTCAAAATCATCAACAAAAATAAAAATTATAAAAAATTAGTTTAAGTTTGAAAACAAAATACAAAAACAAATGAAGAAGTATGAAAAAAGTTGAATAAGTCACCAAAAACTATTTGTAAATGGGAAAGTGCACAAGAAGCGAAAGAAACATTTCTTCAAAAGATAACAGAAGTAACAAAGTTAACGATTCGAAGATTTGTGAAACGTAGGGGTGGATAACTAAAGGTAAGGATGCGGTGCAATAATGATACATAAGAACTTGAACTATAGAGTATAAAAAGTTTACATAGAAAGGACTAGGCATATTGGTAATAGCAGGAAAAATAAATGAGGACGTATAACTAGCTAATGGAGAAATGTTTCTAGCTGGTAAAGTAATACAAAATAAAATAGTGACTAAAATAATAGTAAACAATATTATAAACTGGAAACGGTGAACAAATGAGTATTAATGTTAGAATATTTGTTATGACTAATTTTAAGTCAAAAGTATTTTTTTTATTCTTGCTCTAGCAACAAAAACGTTTATGGGGATGTCGAAACAGAAAACGCTTTCAATATCTGAATACTCAAAACAACAGCCAGTATACAGAGTGGCGCAATGACTACGCTAGATAAAATTTTCATTTTAAATAGTTGTGTCTAACTCTCTGACCATAAATCCATCGATAAAAATTTTTTTCTCATTTAGTAAGGCCACCACCCATCAAAAAACCCAACAATAGCTGAGCCAGAACTGATAAAGAGAGGGCAGATACACTCGGAACATATCTAGCCGATGTATTTACGACTCCTTCCCCAAGGGAATCACGACAGCAACAAATCGACTCCTTTCTGGACGCCCCCTGCCAACTTCATTTACCCATCGCACCATTCTCTCCAACTGAAGTCCGTCATGAGCTAACACTCACCAATAAACGATAAGCTCCTGGATACGACCTCATAGTAGGAGACCTATTACACCACCTCCCAAGCAAGGCAACAGTACTTATCAGCACCACCTATAATAGCACACTACGCTTAACCTACTTTCCGATGCAATGGAAGTTCGCTCAAATTATAATGGTTGCTAAGCCTGGAAAACCATCTCACCAATCCTCTTCCTATCGACCAATAAGTCTCCTTCCTCTCCTATTCAAGACAAAGATACAGTTGACCTCGACCAGATCATACCTTCCTATCAATTCGGTTTCCGTGAGCACCACTCGACGATACATCAAGGTCACCGAATCGTCATTCAAATAATGGAATGCCTTGAAACCAAAAAGATCTGTACGACTGCACTCCTAGACATAACACAGGCGTTCGACAAGGTATGGCACCAGGGACTGTTGTACAAAATTAAACTCCACTTTCCAAGCCAGCTCTATTTGCTACTCAAATCATACCTTGCTGATCGGCTATTCCAAGTCAAAATCAACCATCACATTACATCAGGAGTCCCGCAAGGCAGTGTACTGGAGCCACTCCTCTACCTATTTTAAATTTCCGACCTGCCAACCACAAACGACACAGTGCTTGCCACATGCGCGGACAATACGGCTATTCTAACAGCTAGTGAAACACCGCAGGTTGCAACCGATCGCCTTCAGCACCATCTGGACCTACCAAACATTGGAGGGTATCAATTAATACTGAAAAATCCGCCCAAATAACTTTTACCACCAGACGAGCAATCTATCCACAAGCCAGATTCAATGACACCCCCTTCCCCTGAAAGCTAAAGTAAAACACTTAGGGCTGCATTTCGGCGCAAAACTCACTTGGAGCACCCATATTAAAACCAAAAGAAAACAACTCGACCTAAAACTCAAGAAAATGCACTGGTTGCTGGGGCCCCGCTCTCAACTTTCCCTCACAAACAAACTCCTTCTATACAAGGTCATATTAAAACCCATATGGACCCATAGGGTACAACTTTGGGGCTGCACACAGGCCTCCCACACCAAATTATTACAGCGGTTTCAATATAAAATTCTCCGCCTAATTACTAACGCGCCTCCACACAGATCTGAACATCCCAACTGAAATCCAGAGACTCGCCACCACCTACCACCAACAGCTCGTAGGGCACGAAAACAACCTCATCGATGAGCTATCCAGACCACCTGCAATTGTCCGCATACTCAAGCGAAATTGGCCACAGGACCTCATCTACTAACTTCCACAACCATAACATTAATTAGTCGGGAGAATAGCACTGGCTATATCCCCCCACATGACATGTAATATTCTACCATTTACTTATTACTCAAAGAGTAGATTGTAAATAAGCAAGACATAAAAAAAAATTAGTAAGGTACTTTTTTTCAATATCAAAATTGCAAAATTTAAAATTATTACCCGCCAAATAGGTAGGCTAAATGATAGTTTCATTTTAAATTGTTCCTAAATCCCTTACCACAAATCCATCAATAAAAGTCTTATAAAATCAAAGACAGAAAAAGTTTAACAGTTGTTAAATTTTAAAAAAATTACCCTTCTTTTCCTAGATCTTATGTACAATGGGAAAATCCACCATAGAGCATAAAACCTTTCTTTCTCCTAGCATACCATATTAATGAGCCCGCGGCTGAAAGGTTCGTCAGTTCAAGATGTTTGGTAATTTAATTTATTAAATAAAATGTTTTTTTGCCCGTTATCTAACGCACTAATTGGACCGGTCAAAATCGTGGAATCTTAAATTTCATAAATTTAACCTTCGCATGAGGAAAAAATGTATCTTACTAGATGAGGAAAAAATTTTATTGGTTGATTCGTCGTTAGGAGGTTAGGAAAAACGATTTAATCTGTCGTAGACATTGGACCATCCTATGTATTCATTATTTGGTAGATTATTAGTTATGCAATTTTTCTTAACAAACTTTTGCCAACCTAGTGCATTTTCTAATTTAATAAATAGTGAAGCAGAGGACATAAGAACCCATTTTTTCCTTTATGAGTTTTGGAATACGCAAATTAAGGCCCCCATTTGAGGTACTAACCCCAATCTTTCTTAATAATGTCATCAAAACCTCTTATATTTCGACAGAAATCCTGAATAAAACGTTTCTTTGCTTCACATAGTGCGTTTAATTCTCTCGCCCATAAAAAACTTTTTTCTACGTCCGAAATTTCTGCCATTTTCCAAAAATGTTCAAAATTTTAGTTATACGTTAAGATGATGTCATGGCCAGCTCTGATGTTATGTCATGGTTTGGCAATATTCCAATTTCTAAGAACCCGTACTTATTAAAATCAACTTATAATTAAAAGAAAGCGATTAAGTAACTATTGAATATCAAATAAAGTATTAAAAATAAATTTTGCCGCCAAATTGGCAGTGTTTTCATAGTTTCTTTATTTTTACCTGCCATAACAAATCTTTTCATAGCCGATTTTAAAACAAAAATTCTTATAACCTTTTACCTTAAATCTACTTAAGTTGACATGTTGATGATGATACTGTAACATGTTTCCGGCAACAGATAATATGCTTAAATTTGTTAAAACTACTTATTTACTTTACTTGCAGGAAATTGAACTACTTAATAATATTTATGCACACTACACAAGAAATTCTTAACCTAAAATCACACACCATCTCTCTATGTCACACTAGCCTGGTTCACTTTGCTTTCGGTACTTTACTCAACTCCGATCGCTGCGCGATATTTATGCAATAGGTTCTCGAACCTACGGGAACCATCTGGTAGACATCTGCAAATTTTCGTATTATTCTAGTCCTAGCATTTATACAAACAGAGCAGCTACACGCATAGAAGGCATTATGTCCATCGTATTCCTCCGACAACAAAGTTCTTTAAATAATAGCTTTCATTACATAGTCTATAGAAGACCTACCCATACCAACCGCTAACTAAATGTCGAATCTTATCATGACCCGGCTTAAATTCATTCAAGTGCAAAGTTCATCATTTCTAAATCCATCAAACTATTCTTACAACATACTAAAATTGTCCTCTCATTTCAACATTTTGCACTTACTGCGTTCCGCGTAGGTAGTTTTAAATTATAGCATCAACATTGTTTATTTTATATTATCTTATTTGGCCAAATACTTTTTTTTCCATCTTTGTTAATTTTTGTCCCTAGGTATTTTATTTGTTCCACATACTCAAGTCGTTTGTCTTCTATTTAAATGTTCATTCTTGCTATCTGTTCTTCTCTGGTGATGTGTATTATTTTACTTTTATTGATATTGATTTCCATCCCTTATTCCCCTAGGTTTTTTCCAAATGTTTCTATTATTCTGGAGTTGACGTTGGTTACCCGCTATGGGTAGTATGTCGTCTGCGTGTATCAAGGGCGTATATTCTGGGTCATTATTTGCATTAAATTGTGATATCCTGGTCTTATTATTCTAGATTTGTTTTTGCACTTTTTGATCACGCTATTTATGTATACTATAAAAAGTAGCGGGCTAAGGCTACTGCCCTATTTCATTCCCCAAACTATATAGAACGATTTATGTCCATTGAGTCTTACTACTTCTTCTACATTTTTGTTGATGCTTTTAATTATTAGTATTAACTTGGGACTGGTTTGTACTTCTTCTACTACTTTCCATATATGTTTTTGTGGTACTTGGCAGCTTTAAGATCTAAGAAAGCCAAGAAAATTTCTTCGTCCAAATCAAAAACAGTTATTGTGGTAAAAAGATTAAAAGTAAATCAAGCAAAACAGATACGAAACGTAAAGAAGCAAAGGGAGAGCTAGATACAACGACCGAAGGAGTATTACAGGCCTGGAAATTTTACTACAAAACTATGTTTCAAAACGAGGAAGGTCAAACTAGAGAACGGAGAGGGAAGAAGAGAATGAAGAAAATAAAATTGTTGGTGATATTACTGAAGAAGAAATAAAACAAACTCTAAAATCAGCACAGAATTGGAGATAATAACATTTCACCAGAGTTACTCAAGAAAGGAGGAGAAATAAAAAATAAAATGGCTAAAGGCAATATTCCAAGAAGCTTGGAGAACAGAGCAGATACCAACGGATTGGGAGATGAATATCATTGTGCCCATATACAATCTGTCATAACTATAGGGCAACATGATTATCATTAGCTGCAAGTAAATTGTATCTCAAAATGGTAGAAAAAAGATTTAGGAACGAAATCGAGGACAAAATGGAAGACGAACAAACGGCTTTCCGCCCTGACAGACAAACCCAAGATCGCATTTTTACTATTCGAAATTTAACAGAAAAGAAATAGTATTTAGTGGCATAAGATATTAACTACGAGACGAAGCAAGGTTGACAATACAACGCACGTGCGTTGGTTGCGTACACACCAGCGACGCCTAGATAAACGCTATTCAAATTTGAGCGCTTAAGTAAATATTAATGACATAGCACCCAATCAACAATTAAAAAACTTGTTGAAATTTTGAAAGGAAGTTTACACTTTCAGAAGAAAAGACGACAGAAGTCCAAACTTTGAAAAAAAATTCGCTCATTAAGGAAAAGAGATGACGGATTTTATATTAGTTGGTCCATTACATTAGCACAATCATTTAGCTAACTCAAAAGGCTTCACTCTCTTGAAACTTCTTGCCAGTTTGGTGTCATCAAGAAGCTGGATAGCCTTGACATTCACTTGCTGGTGGAGTCCTTGTTAGTAGCTCCTTGCAACTCTGGTAATAACCCGATCAACGGTGTCCATCTGAAGGTATTGATAGAGATCATTGTTTCTGATGTATCAAAGCGCATTCACAATGTCCTTCGGTACTTTATTCTAAAATCTTTGGATGCTTTGGATATTACTCTTGCTAGCACAGAATTTGTTTATAAAGTAGTATTTTGTTGTGTGTCGATAGATAGGAGTATCTACCAAGTAACCAGTACATTTTCTTGTATCATATATTAATTTCATCTTTTTTTGACATAGACTCTCCAGCAATGTCCTGGGTCTAATGTGATGCCTAGATACTGTTCTGAGTTGGCATAAAAATAGCAGTACCGCCCGCAAATTTAGCTATTGTATCTTGCTCTAATCATGGTATGTTACTGGTGTAGGTTAGATACAAGATATTGTGTATACTTCATCTTGTTTTACTCACATGCCACACCTTATCAAAATCCTGCGCAACATTAAGGAACATGTCTGAGTAGACTTATTCGTTTTCTAGTGCGTTTTCAATTAGTGATTCTATGAACCTGATCTAGAGTTGATGATTTGGTTTTAATTTTTTTTTAATGATAGGCCTCAGCTTTTTCCTGGGTTGAGAATCATTATTACTTCTGCTACTTTTCACATCCCAATCTCTAATCGCATATCCTAATCTGAATGATGCATTAATCAGGTTTGTAAGTTTTATTAAAGCATAATTAAGAGTAAGGTGGACGAAAGAGCAGATCCCAGTTCTTGTTGAGGATAGATTTGACAAAGCGTTTGATATGGGTACGGGCGTTGTCATAGTAGAAGGCGAGTTGAGCCAAACAGACGTCGCTATTGATGTTGCCAAATTTGGGATTATGTAAAAAAACCTTAATAAAAATCTAGTTTGAATTTAACTTGATATATGCATAGTATACTAGTAAAATGTCTCTAACAACATGTGTAAGTCAATATATAGTAAGTTATTTCTTAACAAGATTTATAAACACCAAAAGAAATAAAACTCAATCAAAGATATAGGAAAATGGATGTATTTAGTTACTTTTGCTAGTGTAGCTCTCTTGGAAGATCAACGAGAAGTAATTTAAAGTGGAGCGAGTGGTTCTAGTTGCAAGTAACAGCAACGCGAGGTGTTTACACTCGCGTTAATATTCAATACAAAGTCAATAATTAAGCCGGCGCCGCCTGCCCATTCAAACAAGAACAAACTAGTTACCTACCATGCACGCACAAATAAAGCCCCGAAACCCTGCAAACCCACGGAGGAAGTTTTCGAGCCGCGTGTAGCACAACGTGCAGCAAACAATGCTTTTGCAAGTTAAATAGAGAAACACGTTATGCCCATCAATTTTATTTGTGAAATTTAATTTCCCCAGCGGCTGCAGTGTTTGTAACACTCCCTAATCCTCACTATAAATACGTGTGCAATTAGGTTAGGTCAACTCTGTAAGCGCTGTACATCATCCACTAACTGAATTGTAACTTCTGCCAGAACCATTTTAATCCCCAAAAAGGGGACACGCAATGAATACGGCCGTGCTCGTCCGGCGCGCTGACGGCTGCAGCTCGTCCCGTTTGGCAATGGAAGCATTTTTCAAGGGTTGCACCGAACTGTACATTTTGCTAGCGTTTTTACTAATTGCGTTGTAATTTGTTAAAAATACGTTCGCAAGCACTACGTTGCATTACTTTATGAAGCCAGATTTGAACTTTAAAAATTATTTCAGTACGTGGGTGAATCAACTAAAAACTATACATATAAAGGGTGTCCTAAGAAATGCAGGATTTAATTTAAAAAAAACGATTTATTTATTTAACATAATTTTAAATGGTACACAATGTGGAACAGGATATTTGCCAAATGTTGATTGTTTTTATTTTCGTAGCATAACTGTGGTCCTTACGTATCCCCAGAGGAAAAAATCGCGCGGCAAGGTCACAAGATCTTGGTGGCCAGTTTACTTCGCTGTATTGGCAGATAAGTCGTCTATTTAATTTTGTTTAACAATTGGATTGTTTTATGGCAGATATTTCCATCCTGCTGGAACCACAAGTCGTCCAAGTCTATTCATTCAAATGAGACCTCAAAAATCCACTATCATCTCATGATAACGTTCATCATTGATGGTCACTGCGTTTTTGGTCTCATTTTCAAACAAGAACGGGCCAATCAATCTACCAGTATAAAATCCACACCAAACTATTACTATTTGGGTATGCATAAGCCGTTCTTAAATGATTCTAGGATTTTTTTATGTCCCCCATGCGATAATTTTGCTTATTAGCATACCCACTAAGGTGTTTTCAGCTAAACGGCCTCTTTTTTGTTGAAATTTTTTAATTAGTCTTTATTCGATGCATTTCTATCACCGAAAATAACAGTAATTAGCGCACAGCCTCAGCAAATCATCACTTGCTCTCCATCTAATAGAGCTTTATATTGACTAACCACAATGTGTTTACTACAAAATATCATGAAGCAGAACGCTGCCAACCTTGCAGAAAAATGCACAATTTAAATTCTATGGGTTTTTCTGATTTATTGAAGTATCATTACAACAAAAATTATAAATTTATTTATAACAATTATGGCAAATAATTGCAACTGCCACAACTTCACACTTAGTTTTGGTTGGACATAATAACGACTTGTCAGGAAATCATTCGCCAATAATACTTAATTTATATGCTAGGCCTATTAACAAAGAATTAAATCCTAGACATATCAAACACACTAATTGATATAAATTCTAACAAATAAAACAACCTCAAGATTTAGACTGAGTACTCTAATACCTAGTCACTCTTGTCCAAAAAACTGCATGGGAAGCCACGCCCAACCAATCTAAACCCACTCATCATGCCAATAACACACATTTTTACATTTAAAAGGCCATAACTAATCGTACCTCCTATATGAAAAACTGATGGCACATGGGTTAGATATAATAAGAAAAAATTTAATACTTTTGTTGAGCATTTGTCCAATGTATTTCAATCTTTCAGTTTAATGTACTGGATAAAACTATAGAGGTGTGTCTAGACGTTCTATGCTAGATGTCCTTACCTATTAAACCATCTTCACCTCGAAATACAACTCGAAAAAAGCTAAACAATTACAAAATACCACGATATGACTTTATAACAGGACAAATACTAAAATAGCTCTCTAAAGAGTTATTATAATTTTCAAAACTATATATAATTGCATGTTAAACATGTTTTACTATATCACAATAGTGAAAGTATTCCCAAATAATTCTAAATCTGTAAAAGCACCAGAAAATATAAGCTTTTACAGGCCGATCAGTCTCCTATCTACACTAGGAAAATCCTTAAAAAACTGTTTCTTGGAAAACCACTGAATGACACGGACGTAGCATTACATCTGCTTATACACCAGTTTGGGTTTTGAGATGGACATTCCACAACACAGCAAGTACATAAGATAATGAAATATCACTACACAGCTGTGTTTTTAGACTTTTACCAGGTGTTTGACAAAGTGTGGTCCACTGGTTACCTTACAAGCTAAAAGAGCTATCCCCAAATTATTATTATCTTCTCCTTAAATACTGTATTTCACCACAAATCTGGTGTCTCATAAGATAATGTTCTTAGCCTCCTCCTATTCCGCATTTATACTGCTAATCTACCAGAAAACTTATTTACTTTTTCTATTGACACTGCAGTTTTATCTACATACGATCTGAGAACCCCTAGAGGCATCTAAACCTGATCAAAAAATAGCTTAATAAATGACATATTAAAATCAACGCAACCAAATCGGTTAAAATCACCTTCACAACTCGATGTAACACTTGTACGCCAATTAGACCAAATAATATTCTAATACTTGTTAAAAAGGAAACCAATCATCTAGGATTACACTTGGATCAACGAATGACTTGGAAATGATATGTTCAAACTGAGTGATAACAACTAAATCTAAAGTTTTGGCAAATGTACTGGCTACTTGGAAAAAGATTGAAACTGTCCCTATCCAACAGAGTACTACCATATCAAACCATGCTAAAGCCAACTTGGACGGAGTGCAACTCTAGGGATGTGCTAAACCATCTCGAATAAAATCTATTCAACAACTCCAGTCCAAGATACTTTGTGCCATGGCAGATGCTCCGTGGTACGTAACAAATCAAACTTTGCATGTGGACTTCAGCATCGTGGGAAAAAATTGCTGATTTTCCCAAAGCTACTACAGTAGACTCCAGGATTACAACAATGATTTGATTCATCAGTTGTCCATCTATTAAATAGAATTTGGTCTCACGACCTCCAAGCACCCTAATGTGGAAAGACTCTTAAATGAGTATTACTAATGAGTGATTTCTCCTAACAACACCTACTTGTTAGCTTTACTTAATACTCCATGTAGAGTAGGGGGTATAGCAGTAATATCTACGTTCAGTCAACTTTATGGAAGAGTGTTAAAGCAACTGATAAGACAGTAATATAAGAATCAAAAAGCTGAAGAACAAGTGGGTTCCGAGCTGGACGTTCATACAACAACAACTGGTTTTGCCTTAAATGGAGAAGAAAATCAGCACAGGAAAAACCATTCATCTCTTAGTCATAGATTTAACATATGACGATGTTCCCGTAGCAAAACTAGCAACTGTCTTAGACTTACATATAATATGCCTTAAGACAGTGGAAATGCAAGTTTCCGGGCATGGCCATACAGCTAGACAATACTACCATCTATACGCTACATTTCGCGGATGACCAAGTTCTAAGAGCAAATGACAATGAAGATCTGAATATATGACACGAAAAATAAAAGAAAAGTATGAGAAGACGGAATTAAGTGTGAATTTAAATAAAACTAAATATACAGTGTACAGGAAAACAACCGGAAGATTTAGAATTAGAAAATGGAGAAAAGAATGAGGAGACAGTAAAGAAATAAGAGGGGAAATGCAATAAAAGGTTAAATAGTATATAGAATAAAGAAATAAGCATAGGAAGAAAACTTAACATCTATAATGTCATAATAAAAAGTATAACTCTCTATAAGGCAGAAGTGTGGAGATGGACAAAAGCTGATAAGGAGCGTTTGGTCGCATATCAAGGTTGCAAAGAATCTCCAATGAAATAATAAAACAATAGTTCGGGCTAAAACATACCATAATAAAAGAAATGGAGAAGAAACAATTAGAGTGGTACGGTCATGAGAATAGAAGAGAGATTACCAAAGGCAGCATGGAAGTGGGGACCTCCCAAAAAGAGGAAGAGAGGAAGACTCAGAACATTTTGGGGAAAACTATCATAAAAGCAATAAGGGCAAGAAACATCTAGGATGAAGATTGGCAAGATCGAATGCAATGGGAAAAAATGGAAAAGAGTGTAGAGATTGAACAGCGTCGACAAACTTTATAAACGAGAAGGTGGTGATAAATACGAATATTTGCGTCAGTATACTAGTCTTCAAGTGAAGTCGAGAACCTTCATTTTGAAATGCTCGAGTTTTCTTACGTTTTTCTCTAACTGTGTCTTAAGTTTTCTCAAATTTCCAGGTGAATTTATGCCCTTTTTATGTGAAACTTGATAATAATTCGCTGCGCAACCGAGAGAGTACCTCTTACTCTGACATTGTAATATTAGCACGCTTAGGAGCCACGCACGTATTAAATAAATTTCAGTTTATATACTTGATGCACCCACATACATACAAAAATTCAATTCACAATCAAATTTAATATCCGCAAAGAAGTTTAAAAAATAAATTTGACGGCCTGGGTCGTATATTTACAAAGTAAACTCACGAAGAGCAGCGAGGCTACAAATAAATGCTAAACTTTGAGGTGATAAAAACTTCGAACGGCTAAGCCATCTAAACTAGACTAAGATGTAGAGGGCCGGACTCTCCCCTAATCTGATTTCACATTTGTCACGGGGTTCACGCCATGCGAATTTGCGATAAGGTCCTGCATAATGTTATTTCCCGTCCTCGGACCGCCGAATGGCCGAATAAACCCGCGCCGCTCTAATGACCGAATTTATAAACCCCGTGCGGCGGTCGCCGAAAGGGCCGGCGCCTTCCCGCCGCGGCGAAATAAAAAGGGAAATTTCTTGCAGCGAGCGCTGCACAAAGACGGCGTCGCGGCGCGAAGGATGCCGCGGGGAATTGAAAATATAGCCGCGGCTCGGAAAACCTACTTCGGCGGCGTCCCAAACAAATATGAGGGCCTCATAAACTAAGTAGAGGCAACCACATAAATAAATTAAACGGAAAGAGCAAAATCAAACAAATGGAATGGCAAGCAAGAAAAACAGGCGAGCGGACTCGAGAATTTTAATCCAATGGTGCAGGCTCTGGGAAGCAAGTTGATCGAATGAAAGCTTCATAAAATATCATGAGTGGATTCGGGTTCCTAAGATAATTCGATAGATTATGCTGAGGCCGCCGTTCCCCTTAAAACGAATCGACATGCAGCAATAAATATTTTAAGAAACGCTTTCGAGGATGTGCTACTTCAACTATTTTATACAGAAAAGCTCAAACATTATGTGTATTCGCATTATACACAGAGTGTGTGATAAGACGATATCGTGGAAAACCATGTTTCTCATTCGAACGAGAAATTTAAATGCTACTTACGGACATGTAACTAATATATCCAATAATCAACGTTAACTTAACACCATCCATTTCAGCTATCACTAGATAGTCAACAAATCTTCCAGCTCCAGTTGACATCCACAACACCTAACCAATGAACAAAATTCTCTAGAAGAAATACCACACCTATGGTAAATTGCTAAAAAAGGAAAAAGGCTAAACGAACTAACCAAAAAGGTTATGGTATCTAGCTAACCAGTAACCAATACACAGTACTTCTATCTAACCTGCCTAACGGTGACTCGAATCAAGTGCAAATAACAATTTTATAAACCCGTCAAAACCACCCCAAATATACATATATGGTATCATGGCGTGATGTTGCTTGCTAAATCGTTATATCAACACAATGAAACTTAAGGCATACGTAAGCAAAACTATACACCTTCTAGATTAAAAACAAACGAGCTTATCGAGTAGTGCGACATCTGAACCATTCAGTGCCTACTAGAAAAATTACTGGGTCAAGGCTGATCAGAAAATGATTCTGATATAGGTTTCACTTTAGAAAACAAGAAGTGTAGCTGAAAATGGAAAACAAGAGGAAACTACCGTACTATCTTCTTAAGAATATTAGTTCAAAATTTTGAAATATTATGACAAGCGAATCAATCAATGGTCTTTAGTACTGGAGTCTCTTAGATAGGACAGGGAGGTGAAGAATCCCCGGACTTGAGATAATGGGCAAAAATATACTAAAGATAGCAACGTGGAACATTCGAAGTTTGTATGAAGCTTGAAGGATACGTGACACAATATTAGAAAAGCACCGATTAAACATACATGTATTAGCTGCATCTAAAACTAGATGACGAAGAAGTGGAAAATTTAAATCTGAAGACAAAATAGTTTATTATGCTGAAAATAACAAAACCTGCCACTTGAAAGGAGTAGCTATTATAACTAACGAAAAACTTGAGAAAAGCGCTATCAATTACATACCCTTCTCTGACAAAATTAGTTTATTAAAACTTAAAGAAAGACAATAGATTTGAATATTATTCAGGTTTATACACCCACCGCTGATAATAGCAAAGAGAAAGTCGAAAAATTTTACAAAGACATTGAGGGGATACAAAGAAAGAAATTCTTAATATTATAATGGGGGACGCTAAAGTTGGAAATATACCCTTAAACAATGTTAAGGCTTACGCGCTTCCAGGAAAAACCAGAAGGGCAACAGATTGGTAGAATTTTACCAAGAGAAAGAATTCAAAATTACAAACACTTTAAACTACCATTAAGAAGACTACATACCTGGAAGTCTCCTCAGGATAAAAATGGAAACTTTGTACAAAAGGTTTAGGTCAAGTATTAAAAGCTCAAAAACCAAATGAAAAAGTATATAATAAAAATTCCTAAGAAAAATAGATTTAGGAAAACTAGAAGACCAATTGAAACTAAAAGAAAACCCCACTTCTGAACTTTTGAATATAAAAACCAATGACTTGGGTGCTAATGAAAATTCGAAATATATAAAAAACAATATTCTGAAAATAGAAAAACAATTTGTAAAGTCTGATAGATAACCAAAACAAGTGCTGGATAACAAACGATATTTTAGATTTGATGTATCAAAGAAGAATATGAAAAAATACAGATCAGAAAAAATACAATAAAGTGCATAGACAAATTCGAAGAAAATAAGAAAAGGGAAGGAATATTAGATGGAATCTCAATGTGATGAAATGGAGTTACTTTTAAAGAAACACGTTTACTACAACGCGCATAAAACAATTAAACAATCATTACACGTGCATATGAAAAGAGGAAACGTGACACTATTTTATGAAAATAATATACTTATTACTGACGACAATGGAATAGCCCGCAGATGGCAAGAGTATGTCGAGATCTTATTTAACAAAAATAAGGAGAGGGTTGAAGTCAATTACAATGGCACAGATAGTCCGCGAAATATCTGAAGTTCAGATGTGGAATATGCAATAAAATTAGCTAAAACACGAAAAGCCGTGGGCCCAGATAAAATACCAGCGGAAATAATTAAATTAATAGGTGACAGTGCAATAGAATGTTTAACTAATCGATTCAATAAAATTATGACACAGATGAATTACTGATCGACTGGCTACAATCCATCTTTGCACCTATTCCAAAGAAAAGCAATCCCAAAACATGCGGGGATTAAAATGTTTTTAAGAATAACTCATAAAAGAATTTATAAGAAATGCAAAGATTGCTTGAGTTAAAAACAATTTGGTTTTCGCAAAGCATTAGGTACTAAAGAAGCGTTTTATAGTTTACAAGTTAGTACAAAAATGTCTAGATCATCAAAGGCCAGCACTCTAGAAAGTATAGACATAGGATATAAATATCTACATAAAGGAGCTTTACTGGAATCAGATTGCAACCATAAAAATAAATAACATCCAGACCAACAAACTGAACATTAATAATACTTTCACCAACAGTTTTTACTATTTTCAATTTTTATTCAGATATTGCCGTTACAAAAACCTTAACCTATGAACACGGGCTCTAAATGTGAAAATGATGAACAGGCAGGCTGGAGTCATTCGAAATGTGGATGGATCACCATAAAACGTTGTAAAACCGAATACTTTGACTATATAATGCGCAACTGTAAATATCGCGTGCTCCAACTTATCTTGATGGGTAAAATAGAAGAAAAACGAAGAATAGTTCGACCAAACATGTCTTAGTTTGGGAATTTGAGAAATTGGATTAGCTTAGAAGTATAGGAATTACTTAACGTAGCCTGAGACAAAAAAAAGATGTAGTGGACAGACCATCATTAAATAATAATGCTTACCATACTATACAATGCAGTTCTGCGACTGGGATATTATCGGCTGCAGTGGAAGGTTGCTCAGTTAATCCTGATACCAAAACCAGGCAAACCGCCAAACGAAGTAGGTTCTTACAGACCAATTAGTTTGCTATCTGTACTATGTAAACTTCTTGAGAAACTTATCGCTAGAAGACTTATGACAGTCGTTGAAGATTCTAAATTAATACCTTAGCACCAGTTTGGATTTAGAAAAGGACATTCTGCAATACAACAGGTACATAGAGTAGTCGATTATGTCAACCAAGCCTTCGAAGAAAAATCTTATTGCACAGCATCCTTCCTCGACGATACACAGGCATTTGACAAGGTATGGCATAATGGACTCCTTTTTGAATTAAAAAGTACACTTCCACACGCTTATTATGTTATACTAAAAGCATATTTAGAAGAAAGGTTTTTCCAATTGAAGTATGGTCAACATCTCACAGAACTTTATCCTATAGAATCAGGCGTACCTCAAGGCAGTGTATTGGGACCTCTTCTTTATAGCCTTTATATATCTGATATGCCTACCAATAAACAAGTACTTGCAGCCACTTTTGCAGATGATAAAGCAATCATGTTCAAACATAAAGATCCAACAATAGCCGCTAGTATGCTCCAAACCCATTTAAATCTTATTGACAAATGGAGTAAAAAGCGGAGAATAAAGACAAATGAAGCAAAATCTCTTCATATCACCTTTACCAAATGTAGAGGAACTTCACCGAACGTATTCATAAATAATACACCACTACCACAACTCACAGAGGCCAAATATCTGGGCATGCATCTAAATAAAGGTCAAACATGGAAAAAGCACATAATGAGTAAGCCAAAACAACTCGGTATTAAATTCAGTCTACTGGCTGCTTGGCAGAAAGTCTAAGTTAACCCTACAAAACAAGCTATTAGTATACAACGTTGCGTTTAAATCAATTTGGTCATATGGAATTCAGCTGTGGGGTACAGCAGCGAACTCTAACATCACAATTATAGAAAGATTTCAAGCAAAAGTACTACGAGCTATGTGTGGTGCCACTTATTTCATTAGAAAAGTTGACATTCTTAGTGATTTGAGAATGGACTCAGTGCAACAGACAGTTAAAAAGTGCAGTGAAAAATATTAAAGGCGAACTGAAAAAAATAGGTCATCAAATACGCAACTTAAATACCTTAATCCACAAGATAACTAAAAAACTATTACCACTATTTTATATAGACCTAACATCCGGAAAAAATAACAAACAAATATATCAAATGAAAATTTTCTGTAACAGTAAAACAAAGGTTAAGCCGCCACATGAAAAAGCAGGGATCATTCAACACACTTGATGTCAAACCTACGGACACTCCAGAACTTACTATATTAGAAAATAGATAAATATGTCAAATGTGAAGACAATCGTCCTTAAAATTACAAGGAATATTTTCTCAGGGAACGAACTGTATTTTACATTCAAAACTGCTTCATCTAAGATATAAACCATTCAGAGAGCACAATACATGCAGGAAGTGCAGTTATCATCAAAATCCTGTCTCTCGTCATCAACTAAATTTCTTACAAATTGTAGCAAGTCAAACTTTAAATGTTGAATTTTATACTTTTTCTTGGCTCTTTATAGTCTCATCCATACATTATGCCCCTCAACATTCAATATCTGACGACTATAATATATGTAAATATACATATGCAACTTCATTATTGCAATTAACACTCTAATGGAGAGCCTACACACTTTTTTCATACCCTAATAATATTTTCCCGGCGTACTCGACTTTCACATTGTACATAAAGTAGCTACTAATATAACCATACAACTCCAGATTGTTTCTTCTCTCCTACACCTCTTGCACTTTTTTCCTCTCCAATATTTTCCTGAACATCCTTTTTCCCATATATCTATTTGTTATGCGTACTTAGTAATCTATCACTGTTAACCGAATAACTGTTGTATGTCAGTTTCTTCCCTACCGAATTCCATCTCTGAGCCCTGCCTTCTTTCTTCTTGGTAAAACATGTTTTCGAAATAATTTTGCTCTTTCTTTTTCCCATATCATCTATCAAATTTCCGCCATCTTCTTTAATAAAAATCTTCTTCGCACGATTTTCCTTATAGAATTTCCTAAATGTCTTTATTTTTCAGATTATTTTCCATTCTTTCTGGTCTTAATTCATACGTTCTCTCTTTTATCTACATGTTTGCGTAGCCTCTTCCGAGTTACACCTTAACATTTTCAATTTTAATTCTGATTTTTCCATTAAAATTTTTTTGCAGTCTTTATCAAATTATTCTTTTCTGTTTCCTGATTTTTTGTTTCCAAAAATTTTTCTCCGAATAAAATGACTTCTCCAACTTTTTCCAATTTCATATTTAAATTATTACTCACATTTTCCTCAGTCAGCTTTTGTTCTATACGATTTTAATAACTTTTTAGGATCTCCTCATTCTTCAGCAAGTCCATATTATACCTCGCACCTTTGATTTTTCTTTCCGTTTTATTAATGTCTTCTTCTTTACTTTTAGTACTGCTAAAAATGGTTTTTTATTGATGATTAATTCTCCTACTTTTTTTAATTCCTCGTAAAATGCAATTTTTTATTTTTTATTTTTAGCCTTTGTAGATGTGTAAGCATTTGCCAAACTAATTTTTCGACGCCTAATTTTAATCTTAAATTTATTTATCTGATTTTTCATTTCTCGCAAATTACAAACTTACAAAATTACAAAACTGACCCCAAAACTAGATCTCTTGCATTTGCTTACAAACAAAATGTAATCGCCTGTTTTCATTGTACTACCCTCTTTTTATTTCATTTCCTGTACTGCTAAAAATCTATATTTCTTCGTTTTAACTCTTTGCTTAGTTGTTTAAGTTTTGCTCCTTGAACATTCCATGTTCCTATTTTTCTTTCGGCTTTTCCGTTTATTATTTTTCTTTTAATCATTTCCTTGTCTATTGCCTTTGTCGTTACCTTTTTTCCCGTCCGTATCTTTCTTGTCTAGTTTTTCCTTCTAGTAGTTTTTGTTATTTTTTTTAACTGCGTTGCGGTTTTCTGTAGGTAATCCTTCGTTGACTAATCTTTTCTTATTAACGCTTGTCTCTTTTCTTTTTTCCTTTTGCAACTGTTTCTATTTTATAGGTTCACTTCCTGCTATACCATATACTTCGTTGTCTATTATTAGCCTATTCTATTTGAACTGCGTTTTTGCCCTTTTCTCTCGGTTTCCTCATGAGTCAAATTAGTTTTTTCCGTTCTTTCTGTGCTCCTTTCTGTACTTCTTTGTTTATCCATAGTTCAGTGTTTTTCAGATTCTTTATCAACCTCTATCCCTGTCCCATTCATCGCCTTTAAGATTTTTTTTAGTGTCTCGTTCTCCTCTTCTCATTCATCCACCATTCCCATTATTACTAGATCCTTTCTTCTTACCTCTTTCTCTAAAATTTAAGTGTTGACCCCAATCCTACATCTCAGAGAACCGACTCTTTTTTGTGTATTTTAATTTATTCTTTAGTTCCTAGAGGTAAGCCACTACACAAACTACAATATACAGTGTGTAGCCTATCCTCAAAAATTTTGGCGTAGTTCCAGCTTGTATATTACTATTTTTCTTATCTGTTAGCTGCATGCAATTTTCCGCCTTATTTACTATCTTTTAACCTCAACCAATCTCATTTATAACAAATTTATTTACTAATCTGGTAGCTTTCCAACGTTTTCAATCCTTCCAGATTTAAAAAGCTCATTGCGTCTTCTGCTCGTTCATAAGTGGTGGTGTAATAATATTAAGTTTACATTTTAAGAAACCAATGGACAAATGTAACGCATTATTGTTTGTTATTGGGCAAGAGAAAAGTGCATGTAACAAGCCTCTATCAACAGGATTATTGGTAACACGTTACTTGATACAAACATGTAATTAACAACAATTGTTTTCTTCCCTTTAATGATTCTTCGCAAAAGAGAAATAAAAATTTTGCCTCATACCTGGAGCGTATCAACAATTTTAATTGAGCAAATTTTATTTGCTATAGTTAAACGCAATTGTTCCAATAAGTGCTTTAACAATTTTTAATTACAATATTACTGTCATTTAAACCAATTTGTTTTATTTAAAAATGCCGTTATGTTTCAGGTCTCAAGTTACAGAAATTTTCTCTAAGCTGGTTCTTCATTAAATAAACCTTTTGACATTTCTATTTTGCAATAATACTAAATAGTAACAAAATGTTATTCTCATAATTTGGAATAGTTCATGGTTCATTGCAGCCACTATGTAGGTTTATGGCTAATTCACCTGCATAAAGCAAAATATTTGGGGTAAACTGCGATGTTAATTATTCATGACCTTGAGGTAACACAAAAATGTAATAAGCATAAAATTGGTCGTTTGTATGTAGAAGATTAAGAATTCGGTTATAGTGTTAATGATATACGTGACCAACACCGTGACAGAGGCTACGTAAGAACCGTTGAAACATAATATGCAGTATCTAATTTGCTCGTCGGACTGTTTGCGATGTCAGAGTAATGATTAGAAGTAACTGATACACCAGGTTATCTGAATTGAAAACCGCATGTATGCGTATATACTAAAAAATAACAATATTAAGTTACTGACGAAGATTCTACGTAAAGTAAACTGTTAAGCATGGAATTAAAGTAGCAATTGAAATGCAATTTGATTTTATAACACAAAAATTGTAATAAATTAAGAAAAAATGGTGAAAATTGCGACAACTAGCTATTAAAATGTATCAGAACTGCTAGGCGTATAATTATCCTGCCGATAACTAAATCGAAGGATTTCCTCAAGAATAATTTAGTTCTATAGGAATTATTTTTTGAATCAACTGATCAAATTAATGGCCCGCGAAGGCTTTTCTTGGGACCCACTCATGTTTCTATAAAAACAGAAAAATTCAATATTACAGCAAACCACAAGCCTCTATTTGGAAAAAAAAACAATTTTTCAAAGAAAAGACCACCGGATTTTGTAGTTTGAATCTTTTTTTGCTGATTTATTCGATTCCACAATCGTATTAGTACGCAGGGCACTGGGAAGATTTTATAATAGGATACAAGCTATGGTCGTACGTTTAGACAAGGTTAATCTTATTGAGATAGGTTCAAGCCTGCAAGTTGTATATTATTAATGGTTAATGGCGGACATTGTTGCTTTCATAAAGTAAAGATATTGTTTAATCAATTTTAACTTTCCATTTGTTTAACTATGCTGGTATATTAAATATAAGAGACATTCAAGAACATTATCTTGGGAAACACCTGCTTTAAGGTGTAAGGTTCTGAATTTTTTATTCTCAAAATACGATTTTAATAGTATAAGGTAGGACTCCGCTAATGTGTGTTTAATTTTGTATAGGAGACCTTGTCAAAGGCCTGACTTACATCGAGGAACCCTGTTGTACAGTACTTTTTGTCGTCAAAAGATTTTTGTATAGCCTTAGCCATCCTATGGCACGGTTATATTATAGAATGTTGTGGAAGAAACCCAAATTAGTAATCTGGAATTATATTTTGTAAAGACGGTATGTAAAGGTGTAGTAATTGTTCTAATAGTTGTAGCATGGTTAATAGTAAACTTATCGATCTACCTATATATTAGGTTACATTCTCTGAGTCTTTCCTATGTTTTGGTATTGAAATTATTTCCAAAGGTTTTTGTGACCTTTAAGGTCTGATTACTGCACTAAATATATATGTTAGCATAACTAGTTTTTTTGAGCATATTGGAAATAATATGAACTAGTTCTGGAGCTCTTCTATTATTTAAAAGTGTTATTTCTTTGCATATTCTTCAGGGGGGGAAGGGTAGGCGGTGATATATTATATACTATGCTCAGGTGCGTTCAGGGCGTTATTATTCAAAAAATTCTAAATATCTATCTAATAGTGTATCGCGTGATTGGTTCGCGGGTTATAAAGCCGTGGTCGGAGTTTGGAAGTTCTTGACATCTTCAGAAGGAAATCTTCTAACACCGACCATGAAAGCTTTTCCATCTATCTATCTGATACATTGTTATTTGAAATAAATACTGTTGCAAAAAAATTATTTTCTCTTGGTCGGATTTAGCTCATGGTTACATTGGTAGAACTGCTGTTTTCTTGAAACTTCAACTGATCTCTAAGTACTGTCGTCATGTCTACTAAGATTCGTAAAGTTGTCGTCTCAAAATTCTATTAATTTTAACTTGAGCCTATCGCTTAGATGGTTGTGTTGTACTTTATCTGCTAGGGCAAGACTTCGTTGTCACGTCTTTCTAGCTTTCGTTTTTTTTTTTTTTGGTAATAAGTTTTTTAATTCCATGCTGTATATTGCCCACATTTTTGTTGCTTTTAGATTAGGCATAGCTTTTTCACAGCTTGTTTCATAATTGTGATTGACATATTAACTCTTTCTTCTATTTCAGAAGATGCTTTGAATTTTGTTTTTAAATTGCAGGTGTATTGCAAAACTTTTCTTGTACGCTTATTCATAAATATGCTATTACTTAAAAAATATAAATAAAATTGTAATGGTGTAAAATTTTCCGAGTTTGTTTTTCCTATGGAAACGTTGTTTTGCTGTAGAAAAATCCAACTTCTGTTGATCACAGCCGAGAACTCTTGCTCAAATTAGTTGGAGTGATCATACCTAGTTTAAAATAAAATATTCCCCAAAGTTTCAGCCAGATCCAATTATTGGTGGAAAATAAGTAGTCACAAATTTTATTATTAATGTTTATAATAAAAAAATACCTATTTCTCAAGAAAAATTACAATTTGGCAAATCAAATGCTTTTTGCAAGATTTTTACCAGGTGCTCACTTATCGCTAGTTTAAACAAAAGTACATCATAGTAACCCTTATTGACCTTGTGTTTTTTTGATGGAATTTCAATGTTCACCTTTACGCCGTACAAATTACAACTTCTTTCCATTTTGCACTATTTTTCGCTTCTTCTGTGGACATAGTAATTTCAAAAATAAGAACAAAATTGTTTTATAAGAGACTTAAGGATTTCAAGTGAAAATCTAAACCTTCTTTTTGGCTGTTTTTTTATCAAATAAATCTGGTGTGAACATCACACGACTTTCCTTAGCCTATTATTATATATTATACCGAGTCCATCGTCTCCGCCCTGCGCTGCTCTCGTCCCGGAACTTGTTATTTTAAAAAATGACGAGGCGCGAGTCCAACACTCAAAAGCTGATTAAAATAAAGAGTACAAGACAATAACTGACTCGTACTTACAATTTTGCTACATCAGTGAAGGTAACCGTGCGAGCTCGGCCGCACGGCCTTCCCCATTATCGCCTTCGTGCTCCCTCCTAGCGGCCAAGCGCTTCCCCCCCCCCCCCCGTCCTAACGCATTCGGCCAGGAAACTCTCCAAGCACGCTGATTGGTCCGTTTAATTAATTTTTAATCAGCTATAACTTACTTATTTGACCTCGGATCAAAAAATTTCATTGTAATTTTTTGTTCGTCTCGGTCTGATCTATCCGATAATAGAAATTTCCCGAAACGACTCGACCGATTTTTACCAAAAATTTCACACTGCGTCCTCTGCCTACAAGTAACTTTCATACAAAATTTTAAGTCTCTAGCTTTTACGGTTTTCGATATATCCTGTTTACAGACAGACAGACAGACATACATACACACACACGCACGCACACACATATACACACAAACACGAACCAATGGCTCAAACCAACTTTTTTGGTGTCCTGAGGCTATAATTCGTCCAGAAATGTGAAAAACTGGGTAGGTCAAATTTCCGCCGATTACATTACTTTCCTTATTATAGGATAAGGAAAATAAAAAGATTAGTGCAAAAGTACATAGTTCGGTTCATAATCCGGTGTTTGTCACGCTTGTTAGTCACATGAGCCATCATCAATTTCTCGATGTATTTGGAACGGAATTGGCAGAGTTTCTCCTAATTCAGACTAATTCCTCCCCTGTTTTTGCTTTCCTTCCACTTTCCTAAACTTTTACTTTTAATTGATACCAAAACTGGACAACATTTTCTGTTTGTAGTATAAATTTGGTGTGGTACTTCTCATATATGGTTAGAGTATTATATGAAGTATTGGAAGAACGATTGCTTGCATGACAAGAAAGGAATAGAATGAATATGTGATTCATTTCATTCCGAGTTACTCGAAAGCTATGATTTCAAAAGCAGATAATTGTTTTCTCATTAACTAAGCACAAATCAATACATAAATAAATGCTCTAAAAAATGAGGCAACAGTAGATTGGAAAAGAATTCGGGAAATTACATTGAAGACGTTACTCTAAAGTAATGTATGAAAAGAATTGAAATGTAAAACAGCGATACTTTGATTATTTAATATGCAAATCATGGCTAATGTCATTTACGTATGCAAATTACTTAAAAACCAATGAAAAATAGATGATATTTGATCGAGTCACTCGTTTTTCAAGTAAATCGTTTCACTGGTACGCCGAATAACTCAGATTTAAAAAGTAATCGTTCTTCCAACACTAATAGTGTGTATATGGTAGTTGCCATGTTCAGTCAGAAGACATAATTTCCAATATTGTAATATTTTAATATAAACAACGTAAGCTATTTGTGAACGCATTTTTCTAAATATACATTTTTCTGATAGCGAACTCTGAAGGAGCACTAAAGTGAGCAAATTGTACTTTGCTGATTATGACTAGCTAAACCAAAATCTTTCTAACAAATTCAATGTGTCCTTTAAAAATTACTTCAGAATTGACATTAACCCTTTCAACACCAAGCCCATGTAATGTGAAGTAGAGTTCATTGTCTATCACTACAAAAGTTTAATTTGACGCCTTCGCCTTATCCAGTCGATCTTTTTAACACTTTAGTTGCGCTGCACTGAACATCAAAACTGCTATTGCATTTTTTAGAACAACTTTTTTTTCTCTAATATCTTCTTTAAATATTTGTGAGTTATCTTAAGTTTTCTCTTCCTCTTGGATATTATCTTTGCAATATTTTACTTTTATTTGACTAAATTCCCCGTTTCTTCTATTTTCTCAAGTTTAATAATGTAAAACTTTAATCTTTTTAAAATGTTTTACTCGCACCTTGTTCTATACGTTTTTCATGGAATAGTGATGAGCCTACTGCAAGTGTTCTCGTTCAATTTTTTTATACTAACAGACATATATTTTAATATTAACAAATTAAACGCAAATAAAAAACCAAAACCGATTATCCAAGGTATTGAAATTAGATAGGTAAACTCATATAGCTAGGTACAGACTGCATGGAATATATTAATATAGTAAATAGTCCGCAGTGCAAATGAATTTAACACCCCTGGTTTAAAAAATGGGGTATATGTACAGGGTAAATATTAAGCATAGGAATATAACTATAGAGATGGCTTCCCGATAGAGAAAAGGACAAATGCATATATATTATACTAGATTACAATGTTCTTTTTCATGATATTAGTACTCCTAAAAACACCTATTTAGTTACGATGTATTTATAGATTTTAATTTTACTTGCAAATCTGCTCCTAAATAGTGTTGTAAAAAGTGGTAAAATAATGCGTTATATATATATATATATATATATATATATATATATATATATATATATATATATATATATATATATATATATATATATATATATATATATAAGTAGCAACCAAATCACAAAACTTTTGCAGTAGTATTTGTATGCAACGGTGTTGTATAACAGTAAGATAAATGTGGAGGATAAGATAGACATATGAGTGAATGAGAAGCCCTTTTATCTTTTTCTTTTCCAACGTCTACTATTGTGAGCGAATTTTCGTTCGTATGAAGGTTTTATGGGTAATTTTTACAACAGGCCACTAATCTTATGGGTTTTGTTATTAATTCTCGTTACGTATGAAGCTAAAATATTATTAAACTACCAGTCATCTATGGATTAGACAGAATCCTTAAGAAGCGATTAAAATTTATTAACAACAACAATTTAGCATCAATGGTGACTACTTAATACCTTACCGATACTCTACCTTCATTGCTTAAAACTATACGACAGGTCATATGACTGATTTTAATTGAAACTGCGGCTGACTTCATTATTGACACTCTCCAATGTATAAATAACACCATTTTGCTGCATGGCTTGCACTTCTTTGGCTTTTATTTGTGAGGCCACTTGATAACTGTTATATGTTCTAAGCCAGTTTCTGATATCCAGACATTCTGATGAAAAAGTATGACAATATTCAGATACTACAGAGTAAAACATTTTAATAAATATGATGTAACAATCTAATACTGCGAACTTACTCTACGTTTTTAGATATATATTCATATAAACTTTTTTATTGCTTTTCTGTTAGAAATCGCCTCCTGAAGTTAATCTCTATAATTAATCATTAATTATCTTGTATAGTGTCATCTTAACACTGTATGTATTTGTTACAATAAGGAAATCAACAAACTTAAAGTCAGTCAGTCATTATAAACCGTAGGAGCAAACTTATTAACTTTTCATTAACATAAAATGAGCTTAATCTAGCAACAACTGGAAATGAATGAAATAACGGAAGTATTACACGCTGATGATATAACGACCTTCGGTAGAACAGAGGAAAAATTACACCACAATATAATGATATATAACAAAGAGCTAAAGAAAGAACATAAAGATTAATACAGGAGAAACAAAACCCATGATAACAAGCATAGAACCAAAGATACAAAGTCTTTGAGTAGACTCGAACAAATTAGATAGAGTGAAGTTCCATAAATATTAGCAAGTATATATAAGCAGCATTGATAAATTAGATCTGGAAATAGCAAAAGTAGGAGATTGTTTAATGCGATTAAATTCACATCCGATGCCAAAATAAACAAAAAAAAGCGTTAAAAAAGTGTTGGTGCCGGTTTTGACATATGGTAGTGAATCGTGATACAAAGATGAGATTTTCAAGAGAAACAAAGTATTTAGAGAGGTCTAAAAAACTAAATCAGTGGAAACGATAGTGCAAAAGAAGCAATTGGTTAGGTAGGACATACACAGTGGAAGAATGGCAAATAAGTGACGATGTAAGAACTTTAGAGAAAGACAAGAACGACAGACTGAGAAGAACCTGGACAGATAAGGTGAAAGAGGCAGCAGAAGAATAGGAAGAATAAATGGAAAAAATATGTAGGAAATTACCACCTAAAAAAGACAATTCAACTCGATCGTCTTACACCACAAGGTAAAAAGATTTATATAAGTACTTAAGTTTATTATCGTTCACATTAATTTTTATTTTTAAGTGAATTCTCGTTTATTATTTTAATTAGAGGGGAAATATTAAACAAATCAAAATAACTTTGAAATCTTCTTTCTCGTCGAATAGGTGACACCATTCAGCTAGATTTGTTTCTGGCTACGCATAATAAAAACCATGTCTCTTCATCACTCTTCATCTCTCATGGTTCTCGAGAACTAAATAACAATTTAATTTTCAAACGCCATTTTAACCATAAAATTGTGGGACTAAGAGGTCGATCCGTAAGTATCCCATCATTTTATTTGTATTTAAACTACCAAACTGCGCAGTTATTCATTTTTTTATATTTTTACTACTTGACGGTCGTTTAGATTTTACAGTTTTCCCTCATTCTTTTTTGTATATTCTTTAAATTGTATATTCATTTATTTGTCTTACTTCGCTTTTTCTTCTAAAAGGTGTTTTTTAAGCCCGATAGAACTTACGAAAGGGTTAACTGTCAAACGAACTGTCATACTACGCTCACTTTTTTACATTTATGATCAGTATACTCTGGCAAATCACCATGAATAGATTGACGCTTGAACAACACTACCAAATTATTCAGATTTACTTTGAAAATCAGTCATGGATTCGCGCAAGTTATAGACGACTTTGTGATTTTTATGGCGCACATAATCGTTCATGTGAACAAGCCCTCCGTCGAACTGGGGATAGATTTCATACCACATACTTTCTAAATGATGCAACAACACCAACACGTCGAAGGAATGTGCGTACTGAAGAGAATATCGCCGCTGTAAACGAAAGTGTGGAAGAAGATCCAAATTTATCGATTCGTCGTCGGTCGCAGGAATTGGGGCTCTGTCCGTCCACTACGTGAAAAATTTTGCGCAAAAATCTTGGCCTACACCCGTATAAGATCCAGCTGGTGCAGGAATTAAAGCCAGGAGACCATCATATGCGTCGTTCTTTCGCAGATTGGGCTCTAGAGCAGTTGGAAACTAACCCGATGTTTTATCGCAAAATTGTGTTCAGCGATGAGGCTCATTAGGCTTCACTCATATGGAATGAAACCAATCCACAACAGACTCCATTACATCCAGAGAAATGCACCGTTTGGTGCGGTTTACACGCTGGTGGCATCATCGGACCTTATTTCTTCAAAAATGAAGCCGGAGCTCGCGTTACGGTCAATGGAGATCGTTACCGCACCATGATCAATGATTTCTTGTTTGAAAATATGGATGACATTGATCCGGGCGAGATGTGGTGTCAACAGGATGGTGCTACGTGCCATACGGCGACCGCAACCATCGACTTACTGAAATCAAAATTTGGCGATAAGTTGATTTCAAGAAATGGACCTGTCAATTGTCCTCCAAGGTCGTGCGATTTGACACCTCTCGATTATTTCCTGTGGGGTCACGTGAAGTCGCTGATTTATGCTGATAAACCAGCAACAATTGACGCCTTGGAGGACAACATTGTATGTGTTATTCGTGACATACGGCCCAAGTGGCCCAAAATTAGACGTCCAGAATGCGCTTCGTCAAGGACAGCCGCGGTGGCCCGAAATCATTTTCAAATGTTAATGCCATGTATTGATATTTCGAATAAAAAAAATTTTTTGATTCAAATTTAAGTTTTGTGTTATTTTTTACAATTTCAAGTTCTATCGGGCTTACAAAAATACCCTTTATTTTGCTACGTCTTACTAATATTATTATTATTATTATTTATTTGTTGCTATACTAATGTTAAATAAACATTTTGTTTTACTTCAATTTTACAGCATTTCTTTATATTTCGTCGTATTTTTACATTTATCCTTTTACATTGCCAAGCGATTAAAAAATCCTTTTCATGATGTTGTATATTTTTGCATTATTAGTAGTATCGTGCGGATTGTATTTTTTTATATATGTAAATTTCTCATACAAAGCTTGTTTAAAAAGTGCTGTAAATGATGCAATATCTCAACGGCACATGGCTATCATCTACAGATGATTTGGGAAGCGCCACCTTGCGTGAAGTGTATGTAACCGTCAAGGTTAATCCGCTGAGGGGAGTCGAACATATTCAATGGGAGAGGTGAGATCAGAACGCAACGGAGCAATGAGTGAACATCAAGTTCTGCTACAATTTTGCAAACATTTTAGTGCAAGTGTATGGGGTGGATATCGTGAGCAGGAAACGTGTTCATAACAGGTTTAAACGCTTTTGCAGCTGGAAGAAAACGGCAGAAGATAAACTACGTTCGATAGACAGAACCTCAAACATGACTGAGCGAGGGCGTACAAGTTGACAGACAAACAAACAGCAAAACGGGTGACAACCTAAGAAGATTTTAATCGCGTGGGTGATTAGGATTTACTCTCTTTGCAAACTATTGTCATAGGGGATGAAATTATATGCTACCAATTCGAGCCGAAATATAAATCACTATAAAAAAATATATGATGGCGATTTCGTGATCCATTCTAAATAGGCTTTTGCTGATAGTTTCCAAAGTTTTTAAGCATGTTGGCAGTTTTTTTATCTTCTGCTTTGTTTGTGTTCTAACACAATTCACTAAACTTTTTAGATTCACGACGTATATAAAAATTATTGAAACAAATTTGAATTTAAGAAGTTAAATCATAATAAAACAAAAATCCATACACAAGCAATTTTACGTATAAAAAGCCACTCACTGACAATGAATGCAGAGCACTTTAATTTTATGTAGTAATAAAAGTCTGCAGGTATATAACAGCTTGCTGTATTCAAGATTGCCCCAGTTCCTCATCTAAAATTTGAGCCTGACTTTTACGGCCCTCGATGTACTAATATTTTTTCAAATGTACTTTTTATCTTAGTGGATCATTTAGTATTAATATTAGTCTGTAGTCCTGTTGTGGTGTATAGTTTATTTGGCTATCGCTTTCTTTGATTTTATTATAATTATTATAATTGTAGAATCAAACATGACCTGAGTTATTCTTTTAATGTATTGAAACATCATAAAAATGCAATCTTATAAAATCATTGTTTTTCATAAGGTTCTGACTTAAAAACATATTTTTTTCAATAGATAATAAAATGAAAATAGCTGTGATACCAACTAATCGCGCACAGACGCTTTGACAGCAAGATGGTCGTCTTATCTGTCCCCCAAAGGCTTTTTTACTGGGTCAAAGAAATGGTAATTTCTAACCAAAAAGGCGATATTATAGCCTGATTTTTAGTGGAACCCAAAACAAATTTACAATTTTGGGCAGCTGTATCGGAGATATTGAAACATTATAAGGTCCTCAAATTCAAAATATGCGTCAAAAGTTTGCAAAACCAATTTCAACAGCCGTTAATCGGCGATCATTCTTAAAAGAGCTGCGAACAACGCCAATACTTTTCTTGGTCGGTTTATTTTTAGCTTTTTATGGGATGTGTTTTCTTAAGGGTGTTATCCTCTGCGCGTTAGACCTTTTCAAAATTTCTAACATTTTTACACCCGCTAGCGTAAAAATAAAAATCCATTACTAGATCAGGATACTTTTCGCTCTGCCATTATAATACTGACTAAATATAGGATAATGTGATGTACCCTATAAAGGAAATCCCTGTCATCTATCATTCTCAGAAGTCGCCCTCTTCTTCACAGCACTTCTTGTAAAAAATAAATTCCAGTTTATGTTTCATTCGCCTCATAGTTCAGGAAATATAACATTATGTAATGACATAGTCTTCAAAATCTTGATGGCTACATGGACAACGAGAAGCTATTCATTAAAATTTACAACACCGTCTGCATATACTTAAAGTTGTTGCCAGCAACATCATGATAAGCCCTATGTACTAAACTTGGACTTATACTGAATGAATCCAAACTTTCTCTGGTACGACCTGTACTTAGGTACAGATCCAAACAATAACTGAAAATGTCTGTTCTCACCCATATTTTGCAACTTTATTTTTTGTTTATGTTGTGAACATCCCTTGAACGAAACCGTCATCTTATCTGCATTCCGAAACTCTTCTTGGCTGACAGTTGCATAAAACGTTTTATGAAACTTTTGTAGCACTGGTTTTATATTATATATCTAAATTAACAAAATGCAATCGCCTTATGTCCCATCTATCTTATATGTGGGTATCTTATCGATATTATGAAAAGTGCAATTGCAAGGGGAACTTTGAATTTAATCAGAATACGTGCTATTTTAACTAAACTGTTATAACTAGAAAATATTGAAAAGGAAGTAGAACAGGGAGCAGAAGATAAAGTAGACCCACTTACGAGAAGTGAAATCCATATTAAAAGCACAAAAAATCACAGCTCTAGGAGAACGCTAAATATCAATAGATTTGGTAAAATATGAAGAACCAAAAATATTGGAGGAGATATACAGACTTATCAAAAATAAATGGCAAAAGCCTAGAGAATAGAATATGGTAATAATATACCCAGTTTATAAAGGTGGTGACAGGTTGGTATGTGACAACTGTTCTTCTTCTAGGTGGTTAATCTTTTGGATTAGTTTGTTTCAATACTATTTTTCTCCATTGTTTCCTGTCTTCGGCGTGTTTTTTATTATTTAGGGTATATATTGTAATCTAGATCTGCTTTGCGTGTTCTTCCCAACTGTCATGCCTTTTCTTGTTATATGTAGTAGACGCAAATGCCGTAATGTACGTCTTATTTATATGTCTCTTCTTTTTATTGTCTCTTTCATTAGCTTTCTATCTTCTATTCTTTCTAATATATCGTTATTTAATTCTATCAACCCATCAACATTTTTCTGTAGCACCATAACTCGAATACGTGTATTTTTTGTTCTTTGCTCTTTGAAATTGTCTAAATTTCAGCCTTGTGGAATGCGACACTCCATACGAAGGTGTGCAGAGTTGATTTTCTTATCCAAAAATATTTTACTGGATGTTAGTACGATTTTTATTTTGCTGCTTTCTTTAGTTATGATGCTGACTAAATAACCCTTCAAATTCCTCTAATATTTTTCTATTTAGTGTTGCCTAAATGTTCCCGTATAGTAGATATGAGTACCTCCGCACACCGTTATTATTGTTTTAAGGATACTTATTTTTATATTTTATTCTTACATAACTAAGTCCATTACATTCAATGATTATTGATATACTTTGTTCGCTTTCAGTTGCAAGTGCTTTATCATCAGCGTATCGTACCATATATATTTTCTTTCCGTATATATTTATTCTTTTATTTATTGATTCTCTAATTTTATTGATTGCATTTTGTATATAGAGGTTGAATAAGGGTAGCGACAACGCACATCGCTATCTGACTGCTAACTGTACTGATGCTTCTCTTTGGACATTTTCTTGTCTTGTTATGGCTTTTATTACTGTTATAAGAAGTTTATGATTCGTCTGTCTATGTTATAATAATAATTAACAAAAACTGTAATTATAGGTTTACCTTTTTGTATTCTTTTCTCAATTTTGATTCTTAAGGCTAAGACTGCTTCTCTCGTTCTTGAGCTTTTTCTGGTCGTTTGTGAATTGATGTTCTATTACTTTTTATTTTTTTATATACGATTTTCGTCAATATTTATATGCATTTGAGATCAGATTAACTGTATGATAGTTTTCGCGTCCATCCGTTTTTCCTTTCTTTGAAATTGATGCTGTTATGTTCTTATTGAAATCTTCTGGCATTATCTTTGTTTCGTGCATCTTATTTATTAATTTATGTGACAACTATAGGGAAATAACGCTACTTAATGTGAGCTACAAAATATTGAACAAACTAGTAGAAAAAAACCTGAACATACAGACGCGGAAAACGGTTGGGGATTACCAGTGTAGTTTCAGGAATGATAGAGCAACTATGGATTAGATCTTTTCAATCATTAACTCAAAAATTTAAAGAATATAACATTAAACTTTACCACCTATTTCTAGATTTTCTTAAAACCTACGATTCTATTTTTAGGAAGGAACTCTACAACGAGCCAGATGAGCTAAAAGTATCTAGAAAACTAATAAAATTAGTAAAAATGTGACTAACAAATACTGCGTAAAAATGAGAATACGAAGCCAGCCAGCTCTCAAAGTTTTTGGGATCTACTGCTGATTAAGGCAAGGAGACAGGAAAGATTTTTAGAGAGTTCGGACGCGAGTGACTATTGTGAACCACAAAACGAGAAGTCGAGAAACTCAAAAGGGGAGGTCCAAGGCGCTTGCACTATTGCACCGTGGAGTAAGTAGTGAGTGCTAAATTATTTTTGTCTTTATAACGTATACACAGATTTGTTAGTTTCACATCATCACTGATCAATTCACTTGGAAAGAGTTTTAAAGACAAATCTATAAGCTTCTGTCTATGGATCTTTACTTGGTGTTTTCAGAAAAAAATTTTTATATTTTATTTATTAGCAATCAAATTAACATTCTATGGGCTAATGTGATAACATAGGACCTTCAAATTAAACAGTCCATGGCGGGATGGGAACTCTTCCAGCGAGGAATTCACCTACTTCTCATTTGAGATCAATAGGTCAACATCTTTTTAATCTTCTGGCATCGTGTTGTAGTAGGAGTGGTATATATGAGTGGATCGACGTGAGACCCTAGTCGGATATGATGATTTGCGCTACGCTCTTGTATAACAGTTTGGACGAACTGAATATCGAGGTCGTCGTATAACGTTTCGTTGGTTACGTACCATGGTACCTCAGTCATCGCCCTAAGGATCTTGGATTGTGAGCGTTGGATAATATCTGGTGCATCTCCATAACTCAGACCAGATAGGTCTGATTATTACCTTATAAATCAAGATTTTATTTTCTAATGACAAACGGGATTTCCTTTCAATCAGCCAATTTAGGTCCTTAAATCGTAAGTCAATTTGTTTCTTCTTCCTTGGGATACGCTCCTTCCAAGTAAGTTTTTGATCGAGGTGTATTCCTAAATAACGTACTGAAGGTGATGCAGGTATAGGCATATTATTGATGCTAGCTGGTGGACAATGGCCCTTTTTTAGCTTAAATGTTACTTGAGTTGATTTACTCTTATTGATTTTTATGTGCCATCTGTTTATCCAATCTTGTACAAGATTTAGGTGTGATTGTGCATATGAGGATGCAGTTATTGGATCTTCATGGCTTGCAAGGATGATTGTATCGTCCGCGAAGGTTGCGATTGTAGTATTAGGTGTAGTAGGTATATCTGATGTGTGCAGAAGGTAAAGCACGGGACCCAACACACTGCCCTGTGGAACCCCAGCATTGATTGGACAATTGTTTGAGAATTCTCCATTTACTTTAGTTCGGAATTGACGATCAGTTAAGTAGTATTTAAAGAGTTCATAATAAGATGGAAGGGCTTGCTTAATTTTGTAAAGTAGACCTTATCAAAAGCCATGCTTATATCAAGAAGTACGGATGTGCAATATTGTTTGTCTTCCATGGATTTGTTTATTGTTTGTACAACCCGATGGCACTACTGCTTAGTTTTGAGTTTGTTGCTTAGTTGATTGTAAATAGTTTTGTCACCTGGTGAATGAGACCGATGCCATTTTACTCTGGCTTTTCTTTTCTTTTTGATCAGTTTTTTAATTTCAAGTGAGATGTTGAAAAATCTTTCTTGGACTTTCAATTTCGGTGTTGCACGGCTTGTTGCTTGTCGTAGGAGTGAAATTAGTGTATTTATGGCTTCCTCTAATTCAACAGTTTTCTTAAGGGATACTTTTAGATCTACAGTTTCATTAATGTATGGTTTTATAGATTTCCCAGTCAGTCCTTGAGTTGTGTCATCTGGGTATATTTTTAACATTTACTACTGATGTGGCAATTGTTGCAATTATAGGCGTGTGATCCGAAGACAGGTCATAGTTCGGTTCTATATCCATATAGGAGCGAGCAATTCCATTTGTTACAAATAAATTCAGCAAATCTGGTGTTTTGTTTAAATCAGTCGGCCAATAGGTTGGGGTGCCCGTGGATAGGAATGTATACTTTTTCTCTTGTATGATTTTGGCCATTTCTCTGCCTTTAGTAGTGGTTAGGCGTGATTCCCATAGAGTGTTCTTGGAGTTATAATCATCTCCGGATGTAAATTTCGGACAAAGGGTTGTGCAGTAGTCTGTAAATTTTTATTTTTTTAGGTTATGCCGAGATGGGTGGTAAACTGCCGAGATTCTTATGTTGTATGATAGTGCTGTGACCTTGATTGATGTAGCTTGGAGGGTAATCCTTTGCGTAAGTTCATGATGTTCAATTGATTTCTTTATTAATATTGCACTGCCAGCATGCGCTGTGTTGTCAGGATGATTGGTGTGGTAAAATTTGTAATTTGGTATCCTAAAGTATGATCTATAAGTGAGATGGGTTTCGCTAATTAAGAGTATGTCTATTTGGTGTTGGTGAAGGAAGATTTTTACTTCTTTATGTTGCATTAAACCGTTTGAGTTCCATAGAGTTATTCTAAGTGCTTTAGCCATTATTTTTTTCCTATCAGCATTATAAGCATGTTCAAAACCATGCTGTTTTGTTGTATTAGTTGTTGGAACATGTTTTTAAATTCATCTAGGAATTTTCCAAGTACTGAGTTGATATTTGCGGTATCATCGTTGTAATGCGTTTGGGGGGCATTAATTGTACTATTCTTGAGTGCATTGGCATAGCTAGTTTTGGGACGTGTTGGATTAGAAGATGCGGGAAAAAAGGTTACATTCTCTGGAGTTGGTAGAGTTAACAGCATAGTTAGAGACTCGAGTATTTTTATAGAGACGATGGTAGTATTCACACCCTTTATAATTTGCGGGATGTGCACCCCCACATAGAGCACACGTAGCTGGAGTGTCGTTGCTTTTTTTGCAGGTTATAGTGCTGTGAGAGTCACCACGTTTGACGCAGACGAATGGAGGGTTACAATAAGTTTTGGAGTGGTCATACAACTGGCATCTCGTGTACTGAATAATGTTGTTATTTCTTCTGGGTGGTTCGATTTGTACTACACTATTTAGCAAGTGGCGTATTTTGTAAATGTCTTTATTGTTGCTCGCTGGTTCAAGGTCAACAAAAAACATATTTAGAGGAGCTTTATTTTACCTTTGTTTAACATTAACGATATTTCTGACTTTGTGGCCTAAATTTTTATTTCTTGGGTGTCTATAGAGTGATGTAAATATTTTACCACGATTCTATAAGCTCTATCTTCCTTAGATTGATAAGTATGATATATTATTTTAGATTCTAACATAAACTTTACCGTTTTTCTGTACGTATCCGGACTATTACAGTTAATTTTAACATTGTCGTTGGCTAAGCTTTTAGTAGTATACTGTTCTTCTTCTACAATATCAGTTAATTTCTTCTTTATCTTAGGAAAGTTAGCCACCTCGTAAACAAAAATAAGGGGAGGTTTTGGCATATCCTCTTTAGTATTGTTTGTGTTTAAGGATTCGTCATTGTCTGTATTTAGAATGTCGTATCTATTATTCAAACTAGTTTCTTCCACTACAGGTTGCTTGGTTGGGAAATTTTTTCGTTTACGTTTAACGCCTTTCACTACCTGCCATGGGTCTTCAGTAGATGGAATTACAGTCTCTTCATCACTGGTAGGTAGCATTTTTTCAAGCGGAGGATAATTTTTAAACGATTGCGATTGTTGGTTTGAAGCTTGTTGCATTTGTTGCTGCTGTTGTTGTGAGTTTTGCATTTGCATATGTATTTGAGATTGTTCCTGATTCTGTGGCAAGTATGTAGTATTTATTCATTGGGTTATTCGCTGATTGTGGTAGATATAATTGTGGCATTGCTGAATTTAATTATTGGGGAGCACTGCGTAAAATTTGGTGGCAACACACTTCGATAATTATTGTTTACGTTCTCCATTAGCAACATTTTATTATTTGTTTCAATGTACTAGACTAATAAGAAGTTAAATTGTATGTACTTGAATAGGTATGACTTATCAGGTAATAACCGACCTCGCGGACAACCTTTTATTTCAAATGGCACGGGCAGCGTCGAACGCCTCGAGCACCAATATTTCGGAGCGCACAAAACACACGACCGCCACCTTCGAAATATAACCGCGGAATCGTTTCAGAAAATTAACCATCTTTCTCACTAAATCAAACTGTTTTTTTTTTACAATGATATGTATTTTGTAGACCAGATGGAAATTTAATGTTTTAACTTTGACCAACCAGTGAAAGACACTAAGCACTACTGTATTTACTTAAATTGTTACTTTCCACATGACAATTTTTTGGCTGCTGGTATCAAGAATCATCATCAGAATCATTCAACTTTAAGCTGCCTTCAAATTTTTCTAAGAGCACATTTTACTATAATAAAACCTTATGGGCCTATTTTTTATTATTAATATATAAAAAAGGTAATAGTGATAATTGATACACTTACTACTTATTTACCCTAGAAACAGCGTCTTCAAGTAAAGATAAATTGTTTTCAAGTATATTTTATCAATACAAACAAATTATATGTCATCCACCATGTTTATCAACATATAAACAACCATACTAACCTTTCCAAAAGTAATATACCAACAAGAAATACAAATCAATAAAACCACAGTTTTTCACTTTTTTTTTAGTACCACTATTCACTGCAGAAAGATATTCACTTCTGTAGCTATATTTACCTTCAAAGCAAACATATAGAGGGTTACATATAAACAATAGCACCAAATTATAAGTGAATAATTGTTAGAGGGAAATATGTATGTCCTCATATAAAGACATTTATGAATGAGACGGTTAACATTATTAAAAAAGAAGAAAAATAAACAGAAATAGCATTGATGATTTCTTTAACACAATTAAGACAATTAAAGAAGAGACTAATTGTTTATGTTTTTCTTTATTTTTTAATTCTTCTTATTAGTTCTTCTTGTACAAAAACAAATTGATTTAAAATGCCAAACATAAGTAGTATATTATGTATGTAAGCAAAAGAAGAATAATGAAGGCCAATGAAAAAATAAATATAAAATAATTGACATTTAAAATTTTTGTTGGAAATTCTGTTTGTGACGAATGCCGTTATAGTATGGAATTCTAAAGGCATTATAAATAACATTTAAATAAATTTCTGGTTAAGTTAAGCAATACCGCCGTAATGCAGCATTAGTATTCGCGCTGCGCCGCTTCCAAGAATGACTTACTGGCCTAAGTAGCGAAATTGTCAAGTTTTAATGTAACATTTGCATATAAATTAAGTTATTCTCTTTACTCCATGCGCTCGACGCCACGTATATTAAATCTTCCGTAAGTCGTAAAAACTAGTTTCGGCCGAGATTTAGAGGATCCGGCGCTGTATGCTTTATATTAAAAATAAATCACACTTAATGCTACGTACCGGCCATAAAATCGGAAAATAATGTGGAATCGAATGGTTTACAGTCGCATGTGAAGGAGCGCGGGCATAAAAATACTGTTTGCCGGACGTGCATGCACATACATTAGGGTTTCCGGCGGGCGATTTACGTAAATGGCGATCAGACAAATTGTTGATGGCCACCGATAGAATTCGACCCCTGGGCATACGTCTTGAGAACTAAATCCCCACTTTAGATTTGCCGAATACTAATACTATTGTTCCCCGAGCGGACTTCAGCTCCGCTTTCATTTGGGCGAAGTTCTTCTGCCACTCCCGCTTGTTACTTCGACCGAGCTGCCGGCTGCACTTTGGCGGATATAAAGTCGACGAAGTGCACGGGAAGCGGATTTTGATCAAGTCGGGTTTTAAATTTGTGTGATGTAGCTGAATCTACGATTTTCTCGAGCTCAAAAATTGCACGGCATAATTCAGAAGGTGCTACTTTAAACTCGTAATTGATTTCATTGCCAAGTGGTTACCTCTTTTGGATTTATTCCCTTGGCATTTAACCGTTAGCATGATCTACATGAGTGAATTAAACATAAGCTGGAATTTTTTAGCACCCCTTGTGAGGTGAGCGAGATAGGAGCAATTTTTATAGGTAGGGATGCCTGAAGGAGATTTTCCCCATAGTGCGCTTAAGATACAGATTGGTGACAACACTCTTGAAGAAGAGTGTTACTATATATTTGACATAAACAATTTTTGGAAACAAGAGCAGGTGAAAGTAAAGATAACTGATGTCGTCCAAGAACCGGTGGCCGAGAAGAATATTGGCATTGTTCGCGGCTTTCTTGAGGATAACCATCAGCAATGGTTCCTCAAAGTTTTTCTGTTATCTTTTGGATAAGACAAAATTCGCAGATGGTCGACAAATTTGGAAACTTATAATTCAAAATGTTGTTTTACTTGACAAGATCCAGTTTCATACATCTGTTCATATAACGACGCAAAATTAAAGATTCTTTTTGGTTTAATACTAAAATACCCTTTCTGCAATTTTGACCTAGCCTTGTAGTTATTACTTGTTTTAATCACCAAAAGAAGCATTTGAAAGACTTTTAAGTAAGTTGTCCAATCGCATAAAAACAATTTCGCATATTAGCGACTTGGTTTATAGGATAAGAAGCGGGAAACGAGTGCCACATCTTCAAATACGTTAATAGATTTTTCTGATAGTCAGTAAGACCAGAAATTTTGAAAGAAATGGCGTCAAAAGATTATAACGGCCAATCCAATATATTGACTTTATGTCCTTCTTTTCAAATTATCAAATTCACAGCATTTTTAAGCAGATCGGTAGCAAAAATTTTCTTTTTACTTACAGACCAGAACCGCTTCGAAGCGAACCAAGCCCAAAAGGACGCATTGCCAATAAACATGGACATTGCTCTAGTCTCTCCCTCTCTAAATTTCGGTAAGCTTCTGTTTCGCAGCCGTGCGTTGCTATGTAATCTTGTGGCTTTTAAACAACATAAATTGTTATAAGCCCACTTTAACGCATCGAGTTTGTAAGAAACTGGATTTATGAATGTCAAATCGCTTTATTTAATTTCACGCGAAGTCAGAAGACTTATGCAGGTTACGCTCTGTTGCTGCAATACTCATTTGACCTTTACTTTGGTGGCACAAGAACTCCGCTTCAAATCTTTTTGCAAAACGACACTAATTGTGAAGTAATGTCAGCACTTTGAAAGTAAAAGCCTTAAGTGCGAAATGCCTTATCTTATATTCTCAATTTCACGCCGTAATATTGCAGTAAGTAAACAGCTGAATTAACAAGAAATAGGAAGCACCATCCTCTTTGATTTACATTTAGCTTTGAAAGTGTAAATATATGTTTGATGCTTGGTTGTCTTTAAATATTCATGGAGGTAAATCTTATTTTATTTTATTATTCAGTAAAACCGCTAAAGTCATAAGTAAACACAAACGTTCCATGATTCTTGTGTCTAATTGGAAATGAGTACGGCTGCGGTTTATCTATACGTAATCAAGTGTCTCTAGAAAATCACGGCTAACCTTCGATTTTTATGTGCAACCTACAATCAAACAATGACACTTTTTTCGCAATAAATTCAAATACAGTCCCACCCACACTTAAATCAACAAAACCTTTAAAAAGTAAACAGCGACAATCATATAGATTTAGACGTATATTTAAGCGTACAGAGAGACACTGTGACTAAGTCAGATAGTCAAAAAAAAAAGAAAATAAGCATACTCGACCTAACTAACTCAACCCAAATTAACCACGTAGCACGTCCAACAGATAGGACATTCCTTCACAAGCGCGATGCAATAATGATAACGATAACGATAGTCAACGGCTAAAATCTCAAAACCTCCACTAACTCATAGTTTCACTAACATTACAAATATCTTTCGATAGTGCTCGAGAAAGAACGATATTGCACATCAACACTATCAAAAGATACAACTAAATTCAATCCCTTAACTACAAATCCATGCATAAAATCAAGGAAACACCTCAAAGATCATAATATTGAGGAGCTTAATAGAGAAAGGGCATATTCCGATCAAATAGATGTTATCAAGAAACCCCTCATATAATCCACAATATTATCAATATACGTTATAGAGTAACTAAACAACTTTTCTATGTAGCAGATCTTGAAGCAAGTGAAAACAAAAAAATATTCAAAGTAAAACACATTAGTAACATAATTCTTTCAATAGAAGAGTAATATTATTTCCTAACACCTAGGATGTCGAGAATACGAAAATGTATTGCTTTAACCAAACTTTAACAGGCAAGAATAATCATAACACTACCAGAATACACTTTAGGTGGTGAAAGCCACCTTTAAAAAGCTTCCATTTAGAAAACTAGCAAATAGAACTAGTCCTCAAGAAACAACTCCAAATGTAAATAAATTTTTACCTTTACAGAATCAATCCAATAATATCAATTATGAAACACAAGGCGCCCCACAAAGGATAACTAACTCCTCACAGCCTACAGATAAACAGAAACTTGCTTCCGATGGTAATGGTTATTACTGGTGTGACCAATACGGCCATACGCTTCCAAAAATTTGTATTCGCTGCCCTTAAGTACATTTGTCTTCTATCATTTGTAAATTTATATGAACCTGCACATTCATAAATCTTATAACCCAATTAATCTTTTTTTTATTTGTTGGCTGCATTTAATCTGGAATCGCTTACCTAACATATAAACAGCGAAGGGCAACACATAACATAACCTTAATTATGTTATTCTAACTAGTGGGCCTGACACGGAATTATATCACAAAAGCTACCACCTTTAACCAACACCAGCAAATTATTCATTTTAACAGTCGCAGAAACTTAATATTGTTACAAACTGAGATTAAAAGGTCAAAATAACACAAATACTTTCACATATTTTTAGGATATATATATATTATTTAAAATGTCATCTTTAACTTCTACGCAAGCCTCAAGGCGTTAGTTTTTGCTTCAAAATACTGAAATTTCTTCTACAACTAGCCATGAATTATATTCCAAAAGACTACCAGAAATCCAATAGATTACCTTCAAGTAGGTTCTGTTCAGGCAAGTTTGAGTTGATTTTGATTTGAGGGACGGTGTTGAGTCTTGTTGGAAGGTCTAAAGTTCTTCTCGGAAAAGCACATGATTTGATTTTCTAAAAAAATTTGTTTGCACATGTGGTCGAAATTTTCACTACTCTTTTATAAAAATGACTATCGATCATCCCATAATAAAATCAAACTCTTACATACTAGATTAAATGAATCTTGGCTTTAACTGAGAATCACTTTGTTGAAGGAAGTTTTTATCGTCCTGCAGAATTTTTCTGTGTACATCATGAGCGAATTTAGTCAATTTTTTTTATTTCTTGCTCTTACCTTTAAAACTCTGTCAAAAAATAATAATAAGCAAACCACCCCTACAGCCACCCCAGCTGCCTTAACGAGAGCTGTTGCTTCTTGGTCGTTTTTGCCCGTCTTGCCGGAGAGCAACTTGGAGCACCCCAGTCTCGCCCTGAAAACCCCAGTAAAGACCAGAATAATTTCAAGCCGAACCAGGATGCACCAGCACGGTCAATAAACGCTCCCCAACAGGAAAGAATCCCGCTAATCATCCTGAGGGAAAAAGAGGCTTGACCTGCAGTCAGAAAGAAGAACATTAGCTTCGTCAAAGCCAAGAATGTAGCAGATCTTTCATACCGCTACATGCCAAGACTAGCAATGCTCGTCTCTTTTTAGAGGAAGCAAAAATTTCAGCACCACTTCCACATACTGAAGACGAACACGTCTGCCCGCACGGTGATGCACGGTGTTGAGGAGATCGTCCCCTTAGAAGGAGCTCGTCAATTAAAACATCCCTAGACTTACGGCGAGGCGAGCAAAAATACGCCCGATGTCGCTCATGTTCCTAGAGCTTGAGTGGTCCGATAAGAATAAGTGAATCTTACGACTTCCTGGGCGTGGTTGTAATGACGGAGCAGGCAAACGAAAGGAAGGTTGTAAACCAGGGTCACCGTTGCCAGCGTTTTGGACACCCGTAACGCTGCTCTAAAATGTGCCGAGACATGCACCACTCCGGAGTCTGTAAGAAACCCCAGGATGAGTTCACCACCTGTACAAACTTCCAGAAAACACACCCAGCTAGCTTTCTGGGATGTTCTGTTTTTCCCAAAGCTAGCGCTTCGACCGACGGTGACCGCTACTGGCTATGCAGCAACGACCAGAGGGGATGCTTTAGCTTTTTAACGACCCCAGCCAGCTCTGCGGTGTCTATCGTAATATTCCCCATCGCAGTTTGAATACCATCGCCGGGTGATTGCAGAATGATAGAATTTGCCGTGTTTATCGAATTATTCGCGGAGCTAGTTACAGAACTGCTGAGCTGCAGTAACGACATCAAAGCCATTCAGGAGCCTCTAATTTACCTGAGTACCAACTAAGCTATTGCCACTCTGAATGACAACGGTTTCCAACGCTAGGACTTTCCAGGAAAGAAAGGTTAAAAACTTATATCTAGGGACAAACAGAATACATTATTTACTTTAAAAAGCGGTAGTCGTAAACATATAGAGAAAACCTGCTGAGATTCTTATGCTCAGTCACGCTTGATGAACAAAATTATTTTTTTAACTTATTGAAACATTATAGAAATACAAACATACAAAATTATTTTTTTACATACTATTATAATTAAAAAGTACATTTTTCGCTAGAAATGTAGTCTTTTAGTTTCTCTATTGTAAAATTAAGATCATTTTGACACTAGTCAATCGCATATCTGTTCCAGTAGCAACGTCGTCGTCAAATTTACATCCTGCGAATGCTCCTTTTAATGGTCCAAACAAATTATAATTGGAGGTTGATCAGTCTAGATTGTAGAAAAAGTGTTTCAGTGAATTTCAGAACAAATTCTCAATTTTGTTGTAGAGTTTGAGCAGCTCTATATGGTATTGGTTGCGTATTGTTGTAAAGCAGAACAATGTCTCAGGTTTCCTGAGTAATTTATTCCCATCATAAAAGTTAGTCTTAATCAGCGATCTTTTTAGATATTCTTTGTAGTCACGTTAATCCTCATACCACGTTGTAAACCTTCATTTTCAGCTGTTTCTTATCCTCCCAAAAATGTACTTTGGGATTTCTGTTTACAATTTTCATAAGCGTCCTTCCGTTTATTCCAAGTCGCACCTACATAAATGACATAAAAGTAAATTTATAACAGTCTAACAATAAATATTTAATCCTAAAAAATACAGTATTCGACATAGGTATTACGTTTTTGAGACGGGTATAATATCGGTGGTAGGGAAACTAGCACATGCTCAATGGTTGATATACTCTTGCTAGTTACCATTTCATAAGCCATGGATCCGTAGACGATTGAACAAGGCATCTTGGTTGCAACCGGTCATTCGGTAGTGACACAACGAAAATGTCAAATTCACTTCATTGTTGAGGTATCATCCCATCCCGTCCAACTATACTGAAAGGGTTTAACAACTTCAGAACAAGAGGAACTGTAAACTTGAAACAGCTCAGGGAGGAAGTCGAGCCGTTAGAACACCGTAAAACATCAAAAGAGTGCGGCAGGCTGTGGAGACCAGCCCTCACCGTTGAGCGACACGATAGGTCAGTTTTATCTTTACAAAATCATGGAGGTTCAAGAATTGAAGGAAAATTACTATGTACGACTGCTTACGTTTGCAGAAACGATGCTGGAAACCTTAGAAAATGACCGTATTCTGATAACGCGTGACGAGGCTCATTTTCACTTATCGGGTTCTGTAAACAAATAAATTACTGGTCAGAAAATAATCTATGAAAAGTTTATCTAAGGTTTCTACATAGTGAGAGTAATTGGGCTTTACATTTTCTGAGAAAACAAACGCACTGCAATGGTCAATTCACAGCGTTGCCTTACGATGTTGCGAAAAATTTTGATGTCTGAATTGAGAAGTCATCAGTTAGAGTTTTGATTTCAACAAGATGGGGCTACTTGCCATACCTCTAGAAAATTTGTGACTTTTTAAAGAAACATTTTTAGGGCGCTTTATTTCATTGTGGAGGGGCCCCCTCGACCATTGAAGCTTTTACCGTATGATTATTACTTGAAAGCTCAGCTTTACATTGAAAAACCATAGACTCTTGAAGCTTCTTCGAAAGCTTCGCCTGGACAAGAACGGTCGCTACTTGGATGGCGTCATTTTTCACACCTGAATTACATTCCTCTTATTGGTATTTTGTTTTTTTTAAATTCAAGTAATTTTTGGTAAATTTAAAATTTGAAATTTGCTTTAAAAAACATAACACCATTTTCCTGTCGGATCCTGCATACTCACACACGTTGAAAGAAAATTGTTCTTACAAAGTTACAAAGTAGGAGTATCTTTCCAAATGTAGGAATTGGGATGAGTAATAAACATTATTAAGTTTAGGCATGAATTGGCCTCCTCTATTGTTTTGAATGTAAGGCCAACTTTAATGGCGATCGTCTAATGCTCTAGCAGGTTTTCCTCAATGACGCGTAGAAAATTTGATTGGAATTTAAATTGCTTTCCGAGTGCGTCGAGTATAAAAACATTTCTCAACAATTTAAATTTGCTCATGACCTGGTAAACAGCCGGAGCAAGTTGATGTCGAGACTTTCGATTCGAGGCAACTTCGGTGGCGTAAATAACGCCGGCTAATTTATCCAACGGCATCCGCTAAGCTCGCATCATTTATTTGTCTGGGCAGGGGGTGAGGCGAAAACCCTTTCAGCGCGTCAGGCATCCTGCAGTATTTGTAAAACCATCACACGTAGACATCTTAACATCATTTATTGTTGGGTCCTCCTGCTAAGATTCGCCTGTAGGCGGAACGTGCCCGGCGTCCTCAAAAAGCCCCGTTTTGCAGCTTTGTTTCGGCGTTCGCTCGCCCCGGCAGCGGCTCGCGGCCCGCGCGCGCAAAAATTCTGAATTCTTAATTACATCCGGCCATAACAGAGCCTCGTTAAAAATTTCCGGAGGCCAAAGTGACGGGAAGGCGCGGTGTCGTCGCTACTTTTAATTAATCGCCCCGTCACTCAAGTGTCAAAAACAGGAAAATTTATGGCGGTGCCGCGGCGGATTTTTGCGTTAAATGATCCTTAATAGAAGCGTTTTTACAGAGACCCGCACTATTCGAATTGTCGTTGATCGCGCGAGGAAATTTATTGGCTTATCTTTTTATCACCGGCCCCGGCGGCGTTCGATCGCTGAGCCGTTGCAGCCCCGCCATTGGACCTGCGGATCCCGAAATTGTTTCTCATTTTTAGTACATCAATTATTAATCGCATAAACCATCTGTAATGCAAATGTGCAAAATTGCAAGGGCCCCAACTCGCTCCAAGCAACATGCAATAATAACTTAATTTCGTCTGCTGTATTACGTTTAACGCTGCAGGAACGCTAAATTATATTACAGCGTAGGCGGAAGGTGCATTAGGGTTAATTAACCTATAATTAAGGTTATAAATATTTCGCAGTAAACGGCGCTCGTGTGCTGCATCTTCCTGCAACTTCGCTGCAATTTATAATTCCTGGTCGTTTTTATTGCCCCGAACTTTAAATTAGCTGATCGCAATGTTTGGCTAAACGAACTTCCTCCCCTGTAACAGAAATTAAAAATGCATTTTATTGAAATAAAAAATTTGGAAATTATGAGCCAGTATAATGTCAGACTCTATTATTAACGACGGCTTAAATTGGAGCCGGATTTGAACTTTGCACTTTTTTGTTTTGCAGTCTGAAATTCTCTATCGGATGTTCTCTGCGATAATTTTATTAGTAAATATGGAACGCTAGCTGAAATTTTTCGGAAACGGTCCAAAGACTTTGTAGAATGTTTGGTCTAAGTAATGCACTGACTCGTCCAGCCCTGAATTTATTAAACAGCAAAAAATTATGGTGCAGTTGAGCTTAGATAGACACAAGGATTCCATAAAAATTTGAAAATCTTTCAAGACTGCCAATATTGTCCAAGTAAAATCGACCAAGTCAGCTTTTTGTAATTGAATGCTCTGTTTATCTGGTCGATATTCTAGTCATTCATTACACATCTAAATTGTAGTGATAGAAAATTACCCTTAAAGTTTGTTTGCGGCATCTAACAAAGGTCCTGTAAAGGGCAATCAAAAGGTGTATGCAATTATAACTTCTGGGCGCTTGACATTTATATACACATATATGACTTTTGTCCCGTCTCCTTACCTCACCTTCTACACCAATAAAATTTGATGTCATGTTGACAATTTTGTTGTCAAACCAACGAACTGCCACAATTTCTCCATTATTTGGAATAATAGAGTTATTGCCACCACGCCCTGAAGCTTTCAGCTCTGTTTCTGATTTCAATGAAAAATTTTTAGAGTCTGCTAAAAAAGTTCCTTTCTCTGCCAGCTCTTCTAGCAAAGCCAACGATGTGAAATAGTTATAACAAAAAAACTTGTGATTGGCATTTTGCTCACTGCTTTGAGTCAAATGAATAATTAAACAATCTGTTGCTGAATAAGCATCCCTGATGTTTTGAGGAAGAGTGGCAGAGTTTTGGTAGATACCTGAACACTTTGAGACCCCATAAATTTGGCTTCCCTCTAATGTACTGCTTAATACACAATTGTCCCTTGAAACAAATAACTGATTTGCAAAAACCTAGGTTTTCTTTTAGAGAAAACTCTCCACATCTTTTTTTAAAAGATTAGATGATTGGTCGAGCATTCTAAAGCTTATCGGTCTTCCCTTTGATGAATGACATAAAGATTATTTATCAACAATTTAACGCGATTTTAGTCAAGCCAATGTCATCAAAAATTTAATTCTTGTAAAAAAAGCCCAATACATCCTTAGTCTTAGAAGGTGAACACTTCCATGTGTATATAAATGACACCCAATTAATTTCCTGTTGACTGCAGTTTACGTTTTTTAGATTTTTCTATCGAATTCATGTTTGTCTTCTCAGATAGCTAAGAAAAATATTTACCAGAAAAATAGTTTAAAAAATTGGAATGGGTTTTAATCTCGAGCAAAGTTTTCTTGGTCATCCATGTCTTTGGATGGAGTAAAATCAACAACTGGAACATCAAAAGTGCATTTTTGCAAAGTTTTTTTCTCTTTGTTAACTTTGGTTGACACATATCTACAGATAAAAGTTCATCACTTGTAGCAACATTTTTTTCTTCTCCTTGATTTTCTACAACCGAATTATACGAAACATCCGAGTCAGATAATACCGACGCAGCAGCATCAACAATATATTTCTTGATACTTTTTCAACTTTCCAAAAAACAAAAGAGGTATTATTCCACCTTCATTTGCATCTTAAAAGCAATTTAAGCCACATTATGATACATATGTTTTGGTTCAAAAGCCTCATTAAAGTAATAGGGCTAGTGGTGGCAACTGCATACCAAAAATATCAATATCAAAACATCCTTATCTACCTTATTGATTTACTATTATAATAGAACACATTTATTGATCAATTAATAAACATTTAGCTGTAAATAATATAGCAAACCAACGATAAGGTAAACTACAAACATTTACTTTATGCTCGCTGAGAAGTAAAAATATCTGTAACTAAAACCACGCATTGAATTCCACAAAAAATATATTTGTATGTAACGTAAAGTGTCAACATTTAGTGACAAATTTTGAATTCACTATTTCTTTCTCTTTTGTGAGTGTTGAAATGTAGTGGTGGCAGTTGCCACCGCCAGGGCCGAAAGGGTATAATGAATAAGTCACTTAAAGATCGATTAAACAATTTGGTGAAACTGGATCGGTAACAAATGCAAGATCTCGTAAGTATTAGCTTGAGGATAAGGTCTTGCGAAAATATTGCCACAGTTAGTTAAAGTGCCTCTGCAAATCCGAAAATATCGATTCCGTATCATACACAACAAATGAACATTTCAAGAAGCCCCTTCAGCGAATACTCACTAAAGATGTGCAGCTTCACGCAATACAATTCAACTAATGCGAAAGCTTAAACTTGCTGACCATTCTCACAGTCGATAATTTGCCAATTTCTTTTTAATGCGTCATGAGGTGGATCAAAAAATATAATAGCAGAATTAATTAAGAACAGAGCAGAAAAGTTAAAGCGAATGATAACAACATTCAAAGAATACCTGGAAATTGGAAAGTCCAGTATATAAAAATGTGACAGAAAATACCAAAACCACAAAGGAATCACAAAAACATCTACATTTAAAAAAAAATGAGAAGGTCAATTATGCGCTACCCAATCCTATCTGGATAATTTATTTTTATTTAACCAAATAATAGAAAACATAATCAATACTGAAATAAATCTCTATTATCTATTTATTGACTTAACTAAAGTTTATGACAACGTCCCAATAAGTAAGCTATAGAAAGCGTTAGAAGTAACAAATCCAAAAATGTACTGGAGAGGCAGGCGTGTAAATAGCCGTGCCTCTCGTGGTGCGATGTGGGGAACTAAGTACGGCCCGTCTCGAAGTAAGATGCTGAGGCCCAAATAGTCCCTTAAACAGCCGGCGCGAAAGCGGATGGGGGCGGCTACCGATATAAACCAACGAGTAAATTTGCCAAATCGCTCACCTGTAATCGGCTTCGGCTTCGGCTTCAGCGGCGTTGATTTCCTGGTGGCCACCGTGCTATGATGTCTTCGTGCCTGCGGGGGAATTAGCTGCGGGTAGATTATAACGCGACCGCACTTGCCGGGTTGCGTTTCGAAACTGTTGCCGGGCTTAGCGGTAGATTATTTTGCGGGAAATTTTGATTCGACAGCACTTGTCGGCATACGTTTCAAAACGTGCCGCCGCCGGCATATGCAGGCTCGCAGTCCGAGCGAAAAAAAGGCCATCTGCCGTTTTTTTTGTGTGTGCGATAGCAAACCGGCAGACATCGAAGTCACCAGTACCTCCCCGAACACAGACGGTTCAAGGGCGAAAGGCCGCCATGATTCAAAAACTATAGAAGAACACTATAATTAAAATTAAAATAAGTAATAAAGTAACGAAAAAATTCATAGTAAATAAAGTCCTCAAACAGGAATACTGCTCGTGTTACACGTGGAATATGCCTTAAGAACCTGGAAAAAGAAATGCCCTGACATGGACATACCATGAAATAATAACACTGTGTAACACTTTTCAATTTACTGACAACCAGGATAAAAATATAAAAATGATAAAAAACAGAAAAATTTGGAAGAGCAGGCCTAACCATAAAATTAAATAAAACAAAATATTTGTGGGTACAAGAAATATCAAATATCCTTAAATTAAAAAATTATAAAAGAATAGTAACGAAAAATAATAATACGAGAGCTACAAGAATAAGACAGGATAGGATCGTGCAAAGGAAAGAAAGCAATAAAAAATCTAAACGCGGAATGGTGATATAAATATATGAGTTTAAAAAAAAATATACCGTCTACAATACAATAATAAAAACCATTATATGGCGCAAAAGTGTGCAGATGGTCTGAGATGGAGAAATCGAAACTTTAAGACAATTGAATGCGCAGAAGACCCTGAATAACTTGAGAAACTTACATCAAGAAGGAAATAAGTGCTATAAATTTACAAAAACGGAAATGTCTAGAAATAGAGAAAGAATCTGAAAATCGGAAAACCGACAAATGTCATAAAACCGATTTTATATATTCTCAATTTAGTAAAAAACATCTTCAGGCACATATTTAACTTAACGGGTTTGCAAATAATTTAAATAAAATTGAGAAATCCATACTTCTGCGAAGATAATGCATGCCACAAATGCTATAATTCTGGACAGCGATAGTTATCGTTACACGACAACCCAATTTTTGGCACCAACTGGACAACATAAATTTTTTTATCGTATAATGCTGACATCAGCTGGTCAGCAAGATCTGACGATTTAACACTATGCGACTCCTTTTTGTGAAGTTACCTGAAATATGAATTCGACGGCAACAATCCACAGGCAGTTGACGACTTGAAGAACAAAATTCGACTTACTATTGACGCGTTGTGCTATCGGAACAGTGAAATAATAATAACTTAAGCTATCGACTTCCCTTCCCTCAATAATCTATAAGGATAGCACATAAAATATCCTGGCCGCCGGTTCCCTCTGGAAAAAACAAAATGGAAAGCCAAATTTGAAGTAGAATCCGAATCCGCCATCAGAAATTCAAGAAAACCAGTGCAAGTGCCCTAAAAATAATCCCTCTAAAAATTATAAGGTTTGACAGATGTCAGAAATGTCAGAAAAACGGACCAAACGAACCAGCGCGCAAAGCGCGCTTTTCCGTAGCGCCCAATTGGTGGAGTTGTGCGGGTTTGCTTCGAGATGCGACGTTTGTGAGTTCAATCTCTAGTAGATGCCGTCTGTTTGCAGTCTTTTGCAACATTGGCTACATTTAAATGGGGGAGAAGGTAGGACTTGCACTTATAAGGCGCGAAGCGCCTCAACGCACACCGCTCGAAAGCTTTACCATCTCATGCATAGAAACATACTTTAACAAGGCCGCCAAGCGGCTTTTATTATATGTCTTTTTTGTCACTCCAGATTAATTCTCTAAAAAAGAAAAACGAAAGTCAAATATTGGATTTTAAAAATACTAAGAACAAACTTTTTATATTTGTGTTTGGCAATTATTAGGGTTTTTGCAGCCAGAACAGAAGCATAAAAAACCTTAAAGTGTAAAATCAAAGAAACCTAGAATACGATTTATCAATTAATAGAAAATTGCAACTCAGAAACTTAAGTCATGTGGCATATAATTGTATAGGACGTAAAAAGTATTTTTTATCTATGTCTGATGACCAATTATTAGTGTAGTTAAGATAAACGTAACATATGAAAACTTCTTCAATTTCATAAAAATATAAAACTTCAACGTGGACATACCACTGAATTTAAAACTGTATAATTTTGCCCTTAACTCCAAAATTAAATACACCCCCAAAGACCAAGAACTTGAAAAGAGGTAATGGAATTCATATACAAAAACCATACTTTTACAGGGAATTTAAAGAGCTGTAAGCAGGGTTTCTGAGGCCATTTATTAAAAATTTTTATTTTTTATATGACAAAGCGATAAAAGAGAGATCAGATATATCAAACGCTAAAGGACCCACACTTGCAAAGAAGGCCAAACAGCATGTGATATAGTAGTGTATGAGAAAGAGGAGAAGGAGGAGAAAGAGAAAAGAAAGAAAAAGCTCTTCCCTCTTACTTTTTTTTCGCAAATTAACCATAGAATGAAAAAGAAGGACAATACATCTGGTGTGTAAGGAAGATGTTGTGGTGTAGTCCAGAGCATTTTTTAGAAGAAGTGGGAGTAAAACAGGGTAACATCTTAGACTACTCGAGCACTATAACGATCCCACTTCAGAAGCAATTTAAGCAACAGTTAATTGCAGATCTTCACCAGAAAAATAGCGTACAATACAAATATTTTTCTCAGTCACGCTGGTTCTCACGCTGCTTCCAGTTCTACCAAAAATTGTTTATACCACGTATACACTTGAGTTTCCTTAAGGGTGTAGTTCCCGAATTCTGCCTTAAGTACGGTTTTTAAACTCTCTATTGTAAAAGATTCAATAATAATCCATTGGCCAACAAACGCTTTCACATCAAAATATTGACTAAATGCTTTAAATTTTCTTCAAAATGTTGGTTTATATTTGTGCATTTTTTAAATTGTGACCTGTAATATCTATTCCTGTAATGCTTTATTTTTGAGCTTAAGCTGCACGCAAAATACAAACAAATCTTCTGTTATCCAAATCTGCGCTCCGGAGTTCACATATTTATGAGGTACCTTCATATGAAATATCGGATTTCATGTGCTTTTTTTCAACCAAAAGGATCGCTGACATCGACTGCTTTTTGTTAACGTTCAGGCAGTAAAGAAATTCCATTTAAAAAAATCTGAATTTAATTCCAAGGAAATATTCGAAGTGGAAATAATGGAGAACACCGCAGCCCAACTTCATTAATTTGGACGACATGGCACAGCTCTCCCTAAAGCTTTTTGTTGTTATGAAGCGTGCGTCTATTGACTAGAGATGGCTTTTTTGAACGCAATTTTGCAGTAGAATTCTGCTATGATTGTCCCACCAAGTTGCAAAAAGGAAAAGAGAATTATGGCTTTGCTGAACTATCATACGGGATGAAGAGTCGCTCTTGCCTGTGTTCTGTGGACTGTTTTGTAATTGTAGAAAAATTGTTTAAGATTACTGTATAGAATCCGGTTAATCTTGCAAAATATAATCCGATTAAAAAATCGATCTAATCTACACTCATTTTGTTGCATTTTTCTAATTTACGTGAAACTCGTTTGTCAATTTTTGTAACTTTGCTTATTTTGTGAATATAAATATTTAACAATAACTTGAATACGTTGAAACTATTTGCGAGCCATTGAACGGTAATCTACGGATTTCATTCAACTTCTGTCTGCAATTAGTTATCATCAGTGGTAGGAGTTCATTTTCTACCTCGAAATTTTCGCTCCTGAGATTTTAACATCAACGTTCTACCATTCGTTTGTTGGTGGTATCCAAGTTCAACACTTAATTAATTTATCCTGCCTCTGCGAGTGAAAGGGTATCAGATATTTTGGCACGTTTTCAATATACAAATTGTTTTCGGCAATGTTGCTATTGCAGTGTCTGCGCATATTTATCATAATTGAGTTTAGATTGTCTTATAAATTCAAATTTTCAAGTAAAAACAACATTACATACAAACCATAATAAAATTTGAGATTACATTTCATGCATTTTAAGGAGCTTTTCTTCTTGTAGTGCCTCTCCTATGGGAGGTTAGCGATCAATAGCTCTGTCTGTACTTTGTTGCTGCGGCTTGAGACAAGGATTCTTTCCACAGCTTCCTTGCCTTCTATTTTTTCCTGTATAATGTCTTGCATAATTTTTTGAATATCCGAAGTGTCTTAATTTCCTTATTTTGATATCAACTTCTATTTTCATATCCCTATTTAGTCTTTGCGATACTTCTTCATTTCGCACTCTGTCCGTCTATGGTATTTTTAGGGCTCTACGATAAACCCACATCTTTAGAAGATGTCCACCGCAGTTGTGGACGAAACATCAAGAGTTTCTGAACTCCGACCACGGCCTAGCAACCCGAGAACCAACCACACGATGCACTACGACACCTCTCGTAAAAGTCTTCGCATCTGTTTGAGTAAGGACTCTTCAGTACTTTGTAGAAAACAGAATAGTGGGGGAGTCTTTAACCGCAACACAACGCATCCCATTGGGGAACATCCTGCAGATATACAAGAAAAGTGTGAATAAGACTAGGAGCAAAATAAACATTCACAGATCAACTGACAACGTAACATAAAATATTATTTATACCACTATTGAATCAAATCTGGTGAAGAAGACTATGTAATAAATTTGCTTTCAGATAGTTGCAGGCGACGACACCAAGGTTCAACTGACTGTAATACTACAGTAGAGAAACCAGTGGAAAACTTCCATGCTATCTGTTTATTTCCTAAAACAATAATTACACATATGATTGAGAAACAAGAAGAGATGATCATTAGTCCGGGATATCCCTTTATTGAGCAAACTATGCTTAGAATACCTCCAGCAACTAAGTGTAGTAATGCGTTGAAAATAGACAAAAGCACCATAAAAATAGCCACACAGAACATACTTTGTTTCAAGCTAGAAAATTGCATGGCAATGCTAAAATGGAGAAACTGGGCGTAGCTATTTTGATTCTCAAGTGCGACAGCAATAACGAAATCTTATACTATTCCGGGACCAAGGATAGTCAACATCGATAAGGAGTGATCATAATCATCAGGAAAAGAATAAAAATAACGTGATATATTTTGTGTCACTGCCAAAGAGGGTCATAATAATTTAACTGCAAACAACGCCTGAAAAAATAAACATCATACAGATTTACTAACCAATTGCAGACAAAGACCACGAGGAAGTGCAAAATTTCTATGATTAAATATAAAATGCGTTAAAATCAACAAAGTAAAAAGAAATGACAATAATACTTATAAAATTTAACGCAAAAATTGGTCGAGGAGAAACTGATTAGTGCATTGGTGAATTTTCATAAGCAAGAGATACTAACGTGCTGATAAGCTAGAGCAATTTTTACAGAATAAAATGTGACAGTGACAAACACGTTACTTAAGCTACTTTTGTAGAGACTATACATGTGCAAAGCTCCATCCAATGGAATAGAGAAATAGTAGAGATCAAAGCAATTAAAATGTATTACGACGCTGATGTGAGCGCGGACCACAATTCTGTCGTAATGTGACTGAAAGTTCGACTAACGAAGAAGCAAAATGCTTACAAATTTTTTCAAACCAAGAAAACTTGCTACTCAAAAATCTGTGAAATTAATATTAAATAGTTAGCTTGCCGAATTGAAGACAAAAATAGCATATAGAAGAATGCTAATAACACATGAAAAAATCTAAAAAGTATAATCTCGAATACGCAGAACAAAGCAATTGAAAACACATTCCAACAGAAAACAAAAAAGTGGATTACTTTAGAAATATTGAGCTTGATGAATTTACTCTATAAAACTGCAAACATGTAACCATATGTGTTTGTAACTAATATTGCAACTGTTCCTATAGTTATGAACCGATTTTAAAACACCTCATTCGAACCGGTTTGTTGTCAAACCTAGCATGAATGTTTCAGATTTTTGCAATTAGGGCACGGTTGACCTGTTATAGATTAAAACATAAATTATCATAGAGTAATTAGACAGTTTGCGCTATCTATCGATGTTTCATGTACTACGTGGCCAATTCTTGCCGTTAGTAGACGTATACGGCACAACTCTGATTTACTAGTAAAAGATAGAGATACAAAAACAAAGCACGGTATATCAACAGATTAATTAAGAAATGAGTAGATAACTAAAGTATATTATCGGCAAAAATATCAAAAAACAAAGATATTAACTAAGAAATAATAATTTTAGAATTAAATAAAAAAAGATTGAAGGAGTATATAGTATTTAATGATAACAAAATGAGGAACTGGAAATATGAAACTTCAGAAACAGGACCAGACATTTCATATAAATATGCAATAAAAATATTAAAATAGGAAAAGCCTATCCAGATTGAGTACATATGGAGATTTGAAATTATTTGTCGACTTTGAAATAAATATTATATAAGACAGGTGTTATACTGCAGAAGTGATTGAAGTCAACATTTACAGTACTGCCAAAAGTCCAAAACGCCTCTAACTTTGATGACATTTGCATTAGCAGTTTAATGAGCCAATAGACAAAATGTTTCTTCAAATCATCCACCAAATAATCTACCAAAAATTTGAATTCAACTTGAGCAAGGTGCAGTTCGGCTTCTTCTTGCATATAATGTCTCGGTTCAGAGATGTTTAAATGTCAACAAAAATATTTATATACAATTTGTAGACTACAGAGAAGCTTTTGACAAAGTCAAACACAGCAAACTAATCGGCATCTTAAAAAACATGAATATTCATTGCAAAAACATGAGATGAATTAAAGAAATGAAAATTTGAATAGATGCTCTACAAAGATGCATTTTGTCATAATTTTTATTTTTTACATCTATTCTAGGCCTATATTAAGAAAACCATTGAATAATGAAAATATCGGAATTGAAATCGATAACATCTGATACGCCGACGATAATCAATGCAGAACATATAAACGATCTACGGTACATAGTAGAGAAAAGTAATAGAGTTAGTGAGGCATACGGGTTTAATATTGTTCTTAAGATAGTTAAAATGATGGAAGTGACAGAATTATCATTAACAATTTACAACTAAACTCTACGATAAGTAAAACTATATAAATATTTGGGCACTTTAATAAACTTAGATGGAAATCATCCCCAAGAGATGCTGTCAAGAATGAAACAAGCAAAAAGCGCTTTGCGAAAATGAAATAATTATTGGTAGACCGTTAGTTCAATTTGCATCAGCTTGGATGCATACTTTCATGTTACGCACACCCGTAAGTTTTTCTTAGACATTTAGATTTATATCAATCAAGGCATATAAAGTAACAAAAGGCTATAAATACGAAATAGACAGGGTAAGATACCAGGTAAAAGAAAAAGAATATCCTAACTTTTAAACTTACGAAAATGGTTTGGGCTTACATCCGTTCAACTCTTTAAAAGTGATCTCAAAAGTTAAAATTGGTACAATGATCCTCAATCTTTTGAAATAAAAAATAATCTATCTAAGGGTGTCAAATTATTATTATAGGCAGGATGGGAGTACCATCTTTGTTCCATTGAGTTTCTCTAGTTTCTGTCAGCTTCTTTGAGGTATGTATATGTTGTTATGAATTTATAACAGCAGGCATACATAAAGCTCATCAGTGATGGCCCGACCTTCTGGAAGGCCGTCTAGATCAAAGCCACATTTGAAGGCTGGTGGCAGATAACGAATTTTTTATCCAATTTTGGACCAAGCGGTCTAATAGATGTTACATTCAATTTTGACAATTGTTCAAAGCATCTGTAGTAAAACGTTCAACTTGTCAAGGTTTAATTATTTCCAAAATTGATGTGAAATCAATAGACGAAAAATTTTCGCACCACCCTATAAGTAACAAAGCTGAACCTCTTTCACTAAAGAAACATTGGTAATTTAAACATCCAAAAAGGCAACATTAACTGCGTATAAAAATAGTTTTCTTATTTTTCAATTAACCAAAAAGTGTAAGACTAAAAAATAGGAATATTGAAATGTTAGATGTGCCAAAAACGTCGCTTTTTACTGAAAACAATCTCCAGCACGGCTGCGTACAAAAACAATTTAATAATGCAGAATAGCTTTGCATCTTGTTGCTGTCGAATTATTTTAAAAAATTTTATTGGATACAAAACATATATATTTCATCCCCGAGAAAGGCCGCCAGCGTTATAAAATACGACCTCCTCTGACTAGAATACCCTTTCGCCTACCAGATGCTGCAAAAACACTACCATTTCATGCAGCATATACGCGAGATATCTCAGGAATTCCCCTTAGGGAAACTACATTTGCAGTGCTGAAATTCGGCGCGTTTTGTTTATTTATCGAGGAAGCGTTCGGCCCGCCCGGAGAGCGAAGACTTTTTAGGAATTCGTCCTATAAACCGTTTATGAATCCGGCCGACGGGCGCGGGCGCGGGCGAACTAATATTAATGATAATCCGGGCCTCAAATCTGCTCCGAGGAAAAATGCGAGGTGCATAAATAAAGGCGGCTGATATATGTGAAAATCCGCTATAAATTACGCGATAACAGCTAATCTAATAAGAGAACTACACCCTCATATTTTTCCCCGTAACTAATATATCGTAACTCGGAAGGCCATTAACCAAAGAGGAAGTTCTGCGATAAGCACAGGAAACAACTTAATGCGTGAAACAAACGGGGGGTGTTGCAGCTTTTAAAATTGTTGCCTGAGCGGAATACATCTGAATTGAAACAACAACTATAATACATTTTTGGTTCGTTTAAATTTTGATGAGTTTTGCAATGAACATAAAACACGGTTCATTGAAATTCGGGCCAATTAAACTTATTTACAAATTTAAATTAATAAAATGAGTTTATGCCAAAAACATGAAAATTGAAAACATTGCGTTTTGCAGTATAGAAATGTTTACCGTGTGAATCGGCGCAGACTTAAGTCGATAAATTCTCTCGAAAACCCTTAAGAAATTGTTGGAAAAGACCGATTTAGATGTTTCGTTTGTATTGTGACACAGAGATTGGATAAAAGGATTTAAACCGACAAACGAGAACGACAGCATAATTGTTTTCAAGAATATTTAACTGACCGTTTTCAAGTGTCGAACTTGTTCTTGTTGCTATACGCTTGCTGAAAACAACACTTCCCTTAACACTAATGTTATTGTGGAAGACAGTTAGATGTTTCCCACTCCTTTTACGATGTTATCACACAAAATTAAACGTGATCTCCCACCACTCTCCAACACGTTATAGCCTAATGAAAGAATTTAGCTTCTAATTGATTGCACGGACATCTCTAGACCCAGATTCTACCACCGTTACTAACTTGGCAGTATCGACTTACGTTAAAAAAATAACGAACCGTCATCTTGCCTAATCCTGAAAATGTGTCAGAAAGGGTTTTTCTTTGATAACGCATATGTATAGCTGCACACTATGCAAATTGCGTTAAATGGTTTCCTCCTGCACCAATTTGAGTATTATTTTTGGGGAACTTCTAACAACTCTTTTTACTATTGCTCGCTTTGCTCGTTTCTAGGGGTTTGGAAAGCAGAGTTTTAGCGGTTCTAATCATTTTTTGGAATGTAAATAACCTGCCTCGCACTTATTTATCGTATCGCAATCAGTCTGGCCTGTTGTCTACCGATGTTAAACAATGTTATTTATCTGCAGGTAGTTTATTCTTTTTTGTAGAATTTACTTTACCAACTTTCACATGGTGTCTATTTTACCCCGACACTCTAGTGTATAAGATGTACATCAAAGATAGCTACGCAAACGTTAATATCACATTTCAAAATATCAAAGTAAATAAAAGTAGTAAATGAATAAAAATTAATTTATCTGCTTGAAGTCCATGGTTTGTTGTTTCTCATAACTTCTTTCAATTAATTCCATAAGGCTGATACCTTGTTCTGGCTTAGAAAGTAATTATTCTTTTCAATTAACTTGTTAATATTATTCCATTTTGTAAGCCAATTAAGATCGTAATGCATACTGGGTATAAGAATATTTAAATGAACTTGGTGGGAAATGGTTGTTACTTCTTTTATGCATTCTTCTCTTTTAGTTGGTATTCATTATTTTAAAGGAAGTACAAAGAAGTCTCCGCCATTTAACAAAAGATGGCTCCCAGTAAGTTTTGGTTAAATTTGTCAGATGTAAAACGTCACATCGTAAGGTTGGATATCTGGCAACAGCATAACCTTAAAATATTAGCGATTTTGTATCAGCATCACATAATTCTTTTCGTGCGAAAATGTTGAGTTTTGAGCGGAATAAGCGTCATTTGCGAGAACTTGATTTACTTCTTTAATTTAAGGTGCGTCGATTGCTTGTAGAAGCATATGGTGAGGCTGCTTTGAGTGAAAGAAGTTGTCGTGAGTGATTTCATAAGTTTAAGAACGGTGAGTTTGACGTCAAAGACAAAGAACGTAGCAGAAGGCCGAAAGTGGACGAAGATGTGGAATTGGAAGCATTATTGGAGGAAGATTCCTGCCAAACGCAAGAACTTGCACTTACATTAGGAGTGGCTCAACAAACAATTTCACATCGTTTAAAATTGTTGGGAATGATTCAAAAGCAAGGAAATTGGGTTCCACACAAGCTGAAGCCGCGAAAAGTTCAACGCCGATTTTGCACATGTGAAATGCTGCTTTCTAAGCATAAATGAAAGGGTTTTTTGCATAGTATAGTTACTGGTGATAAAAGTAGCAGAAGGGAAAGTGATCGAAGATGGAATTTGGACTATTGGTTCTCAGATGATACCTAACTCTCACTTATGAGCTCCCAGAACTGTACAAGTAAAGTATGGCGCCACACCCGGTAACTGTCGACACAAGGCAAAACTAAGTGAGGGGAACCATCAGAGGCAACTTTCACAGATTGATTTAATGGCTCTCTTGGTGAAACTGCATTAAGCGTTCTGCAAGTTAAGGTTAAAAGTGTAGTGTATGGACTGGTCAAGATGGGATGCGCTCGTATATCACCGGTGGTGGAAGATCCTATAATATAGGACAACAGCAGCGGGAAAAGTCTAGTTAGTTAGACTGCCATCTAATCACCAATGAATTTGGCCAGCGTGGTGGTTTATAGGCCTTTAACTCCAAGTTTAACATGAATAGAGTTGATGCGAAAGGGCCTCAGTTCTCGGCAGCTGTGGTGATACCTGGCCAAGGCAGCGGTCAGACCAGACAACAAGCAGAGGGTGAAGAATCCCCGAGCTACGGCAGGCTGCCAGAAGAAGATGATGAACGTCGCTACTTATAATGTTAGATCGCTGTTACCAGATAATAAGCTAGAAGAATTAGAACTAGAGCTAGGAAAAATCCAATAGGATATAGTGGGACTGAGTGAGATCAGAAGAAGATGAGAAGAAATTGTGAAACTAGAAGCAGGCAATACCCTGTATTATAGAGGAAAAGAAGCCGAAAGTACTGGAGGCGTTGGGTTCATAATAAGTAGAAATATAAAAGGCAAGATTGTAGAATATGGAAGCGTGACAGAAAGAATTGCTTATATAAAAATGCAGTTGACGCAGAGATACGTCTTGCAGATATGGCAAGCTTATGCACCAACCTCTGACCACTCTGATGAGAAAGTAGAACAATTTTATGACGACATTAGCAGAAGTCATTTTAAATTAGTAATTGGAGACTTTAACGCAAAGTTGGGCATTAAAAAAGAAAAAGATGAAATTAATGTTGGACCTTATGGCCTAGGTAATCGAAATGAAAGAGGAGAAATGTTGCTGAACTTTCTTGCGAAACATAAATTATACGCAATGAATACGTTTCATTATAAACATCCGAGCAGACGTTGGACTTGGATAAGTCAGGATGCGAGTACTAGAAACGAAAGAGACTATATAATAACAAATAAAAAATATGTAGTAGAGGATGTAACAGTTTTGAATAAATTCACCACAAATAGCGATCACAGACTAGTTAGAAGTAGAATAGTTATAAATACAAAAAAGGAAAGACAAAAGTTAATATTTAACTGTAACGCACAGAAAAATAGATACAAGCAGATTGAAACAGGAAAGGCAAAAGTACCACAAAACTTAAGTCACGAAACGAAAAATAATCTGAACAACCTTAACGACACAGTGACGAAAGGATTAATAGAAACAGGAAATAGGATAGCAAGAACCATGACGAAGACAACATCCAACAAAGTTAGTAAAAGAACTAAAGATTTAATGGCAATGAGAAGGCAATTAGCATCACAAGACAAAAGGAGTACACAAGAATATAGAAACCTAAATAGAGAAATTGATACAAATTTAAAACAAGATATTAAAAACTATAAGGAAGATATAATAAGAAACACAACTGAAAATAATGGAAACCTTAAAGTAATGAGAAGAAATCTTATGAAACAGAAGAATTTTATAAGTCACTATATACAACAGAAGAAGAAATAGAAAACCATAGAATACGAAAATTAGTAAACATAAACTCCGAAGAAATACCAGAAATTACAATAGAAGAGATAAAAAATGCACTAAACGGAATGAAAAACAAAAGAGCTGCCGGAGAGGACAAGGTAATGGCAGAATTCATAAAGGAAGGAGGTGATGAGTTATTACAGCACATAAAAGAAATATTTAACAAATGCCTAGAGGAAGGCACAATACCAATAAAATGGAGGAACGCAATGATAATCCTAATATATAAAAAAGGAGATATAAGTAACTTGACCAATTATAAACCGATAAATTTACTCTCTCAACTGCACAAATTATTCTCAAAAATCATAACAAATCGGTTGACCAATAAATTTGATTTCTATCAAACGCCAGAACAAGCCGGATTCAGGAAAGGATATAGTACACTGGATCATCTACAGAGGCTCAGAATTTTGATAGAAAAGTCTACAGAGTATAACTTACTGATATATATGGGATTTATAGACTTTGAAAAAGCGTTCGATAGTTTAGAACACTTAGCGATAATAGAGGCGCTTAAACACTGCAGAATGGATTCTAGATATAGCACACTGATAAAAGACATATATAAGAATGCAACTGTAACAATTAAATTACAACACAAATGCACAAAGCCTATAAAACTACTTTTATTTTATTCCTCTCTCTACAGAGAGGAATCAGGCAAGGAGATAATAGCAAAAATAATCGAAGAGTTACAAGAGATGTTGTATGAACTAAATGAAAAATCAAACAAAGTAGGCTTAAGAATAAATATTAATAAAACAAAAATAGTGATGAGAGAAGCAGAGGAAAATGAGGGGCAAAAAATAGAAATAAACGGTAGGGAAATAGATAAAGTACCAGAAGTAATATACCTATGATATAAGAACAAAATGGGAAAGGCAAATCAAATGGCAGAGTTCAATAGAAGAATTAAACAAGGGTGGAGCGCTTTCGGCAAACTAAGTTATATATTCAAAGGTAAATTCGCAAACTATCAGAAAGCAAGAGTCTTTAACCAATGCATTCTCCCAGTCTTGTCATATGGTACCGAAACATGGGTATTAACAAAAAAGATTATGAATAAAATGTTAATAACACAAAGAAATATGGAGAGAAGTATGTTGGGAATAACACTCAGGGACAGAAAAAATAATACATGGATTACAGAGAAAACTAAAGTAGAAGATGTAGGAATAACAATAACACAAAAGAAGAAGCGATGGGTTGGACACATTGCTAGGATGAAAGAAGATAGATGGACAAAGAAACTGTACAATGGAGACCCTGGAAGGAGAAAAGATATAGAGGACGCCCGCAGCAAAGAAAATAAAAGAAAATAACTGGACCAAAATGGATTCAAATAGCGCAGGAGAGAGAAGAATGGAAAAGGATGGAGGATGCTTATGTCCAAGGATGGACGGAATAAAGCTGGTTAAAGAAGAAGAAGAAGAAAGTAAACAATGGATCCACTATGATAACCCAAAGAGGAGGAAGTCATGGGGACCACGTGGCGATGCTTCAACATCGACAGCCATGCCGAATATTTATGGAAAAAAACTTATGTTTTGTATTTGGTGGGATCAGCTTGGTGTCGTGTATTATGAGTTACTCAAACCGAACGAAACCGTTACTGGGGCTCTCTACCAAATACAATTGATGAGATTGAGCCGAGCACTCAAGGAAAACTGCTTTCACTACTACTCCAGACACGACAAAATTATTCTCCTGCATGATACTCGTCCACATGTTGTAGCACCGGTCAAAACATACTTGGAAACACTCAATTGGAAAGTCCTACCCTACCCGCCGTATATACCAGACATTGCCCCTTCCTTGTTTCGATAGATGGCATATGATCTGCCTGAGCAGCACTTCACATCATATGAAGATACCAAAAATGGGTAGATTCGTGGATAGCCTCAAAAGATGAAGCGTTCTTCATTAGCGGTATCCGTATGCTGCCAGAGAGATGGGAAAAGGTAATGGCTAGCAATGAACAATACTTTCAACAAAGCATAAGGTTCCGTTCTTTCACAATAAATGTCCGATTTTTGATAAAAAACGACGGAAACTTATTTGTACTCCTTTTATATAGAAGAATTTTGTTTTATATAGACAGGATTTTCCAAAATAAGCAGTATAGTTTTCTAACTCATAAGTTCATATATTTTCTCTTCCTTAATATATATTATCTCCTTGTCAACTTTTTGTCTAAGTAAAAAGCCATGTAGCACACTTTGCTGTAATCAGGGGTTTCTACATTACTCAAATATATTTACGCGCACTTCGATTGATTTAAAGTGAAAATAATATAGACGCTTTTCCTTTAGTTCACTTTAATCGCCATTTCTTCATTTCTTCAATTTGTAGAACATAAAAATGGATTTAAAGACTAGGAAAAATAAATTAAACGAGAAGGACTGTATCATTGGACAGATATACCTATGTATGCATATAGGGCGTGGCTTAAAAGTTTGGTAAACGATACCATATTTGTACAGTAAGTGTGATCCAATTGCACAAGCATGTATAAGGTCATCCCGGACTTTGAAAAACACCCTCTAGCTTAGAGTACACATAACCGTCAAAGAAAATCCGCTACGTACATTCAACGGAAGACATAAGGTCACAAATCAAAGAAGCAGGACGCGAACATTAAGTTTTATTACAAATTGAGAAAAACATGGATATCATTGGCCATCGATAAGCAACGTTCCAGACATGATCGAATAAGTGCAACAAATGCTAACACAAAATAAAGTAACTGATAGTAGAGAAACTTGATTTAGCAAGAACACGATAGAATTTATTGGTTAAAACATATACAAACAAAGTAATGTTTATAATATTTTAGCTGGTGCCCCGCCTCACAACAATACACCATCATTATCTCCAATCATCACTTTTGCACTAAAAACCAGAATTTTAAAATGCCCAATTTTCATTTTATTCGTCGTGGTCGCAATTTTACCTGCCCAGCATTCGCTTGTGTACAGAACGTGGAAAACCACTAAAACCCGAGTCAGAGCAGGCGACTCGAAACTTCTGATGATTCCTAGTCTTCCTGGTAAGTCGACTTTCCCACACACGTATTTGTTTTGGTCCTATTTCTAATTCCAAATTCCTATAAAGTGAAACTGAAAGTTCCCATGTCCAATGATAAGCAGGACGATGTGCCGGTTAAGGTGCTTTGTAGCCTACCACGCCGTGTCGACCGTGGAGATAAATACCCGCGCATGTCGCGTGTCTCCACTGCTTACCATCTGTGCTCCCGTTTTGCTCTGATCCTAGTTCGCAACCGGATATTTACGAGCTAGAATAGAACCGTCCCAATGACTAATTTTTGAAATGCTTTTAAAATGTTATCAATGTAATGAATGTGTTTTTAAAACGGTGTTTATAATAGTTCTTGTATCACAATTTATCAAAAGCCTCCCTTACGTCTATAAGCAAATTCATTTTGGAGTCTTGGAGATATGCTTTTTTCTGATCAATCATTTGATTTTCTTAAAGGAAGATTTACTTGCTGCGGTTTCTTATTTGCTTTGGAGTTTTGCAAATATTTTTATCAGATTTCGATACAGTAATTAAAGAAAGTTAAAAAGTTTCTTACTTATTAATTTTAACTTATTCTGTAAACAGTTGACTTGCTTGTTACCTGCAGTATTTTGCGTTTGCCCTACGTTGTCTTAAGAAATATTTATATTTCTTTGAATACGTTTTGCAATCGTAAGTGTACAGTTTTATGTTGCATACCACACTACTAACCAGTAAGTTCTTCTAGTTTCAGTAGTGTTTAAATTGATTGGGTTTATTGCTACATAATAATATTCTTGCTTCTTCTATAATTATTATATATACTTACGATAGCAATAACTGGTATATAATCAAAAAATAAGTCAAGGTTCCGTACAAAAAATATCGTTTGTAACAAAAGTTTAATATGTGATTAAATCATATAAGCAAAGATTTATTTACATGCCGAAATGTAAAAATGCGACTTTTTGAAGATTCAGCAGTATCAGGATGTCAGAACAACAGGTACACTTATCAATTACGCAGCGGATTATCAAGTTTTTTTTATGATAGAGGGCCAAAATGTGCCAGAATATTGAGAAGACTTAAATCAAAATTAGGGGGACAACGGCCTTAAGAAGATTCAAGTGAACGGATAGCATAAAAGAGAGTATGAGAACGAGTTGAAAATGAGGGTCGCCCTAGAGTCAGACTTACTGAAAAATATGAAAAATATCATTTGTAACAAAAGTCTGATATAAGAGTAGATCAAACATAAACCAGAATTTCTTTTGTGCGCACCATAAAGTGAAAGGAGGAACAGGTGACTTTTGAGCGTTCAAAATATTAAGTAAAAAAATAATTTGGTATGTTTCATACTTTTATGATGCTTTAATGAATATAAAAGTTATGCCGGTTTATACTTTATTTATACACGTAAGTCGAGTAGTTTGTCTTTGTCTGTAGACCAATTAGTAAACTTATGTAAACTTACTAATTACCGACCAGGAATGTTTTGTATAGTAAAAGTTATAGTTAGCTATTATGATATAATTTATAAGATAGTTGCTACCATTTGGAGTACATTTTGCAGAAGTTTTCTTTGATATTTTACAAATAGAACCAGGGATACTTCATACACTTGTAAGATGGGGTTGTAATACTCAGTGTATAATTGACGTACTTCTATATGAACAGGTTCACTTTTACTGACTATGTTAGAAAGGAATATTTCAACAGATGGCAAATTAAAAAAAGCTTTAAGAGAAGTAGCAGTTAAATATTTATTCTCCTTTATGTCGAAATATTTTTCTTCGGCAAGGATGCTATTTGATCTGAAGATATAGTATGATATATATTTCGTATGACCATTTTATATGCTTTATACTATTTCATCTAACAATTGTGATGTATTATTTAGGGAGTTTCATAAATGTGGCAGGAATATCAAAATTTATCCCAACTACTTTATTACCATTTGTTCTTATTTCATATTGTTCTACTTCTGCTTTGCCTATTTTAAATTTGTTATCAATTTTGAATTTCTAACACTCTTTCTTTTGGTCTACAGTAGTATTCTAGTCTTCTCGAGACCATCAAGTGCAATCCCTCACAGTCCAACTTTTCACACTTAAAGTGTGTTCTACATTGTTATTGTCGTCTCCGCAAAACCATTAAGCGTCTCTCTGAGTTTGACCAATTTTAAAGAAAAATGTACCATGGCTCGAAAGAGATCGTGAAAGTAATCTTTGCTCTCTGCAATGCTATCTTTGCTACCACTCTTGCGTCTGATTTCTTTACATGGTGATCAAGAAGCGCAAAGTATCCTGTTTTTTAAAGAATTTTTCTCTTTCTCCCAAAAAGTCAGACGTATCACAAAGAAAAGAGTCTGAGTTAGATGATTGACCCTCACTCATTCGTAATGAAAATTTTTTACTTAAATTATTTAATTTACTTCTTACCTAAAAAGTTTCTTAGGTTGTGTATTCTAGCATAACAAAAAATCTAAAACCTTTTTATTATTACCAGCATGCCGTAGTCTTCTTATTTATTGCTTTACTTATTTTCTTTGGCACTCTTTAGACTCAATATTCCACGCTAAGTGAATTTTTGATGATTGCACTTTTTTGTGTTCAAAAAACATTGTGTATATTTTAAACACACAAAATACTAGAAAATTAATTGTCTAGAAATGGCACCTTTGTGGCTTGGCAGTGGTTAAGGAAGTTCAGCGTTTATGCGCAAAGTTCTGACAGAAAAGCTGCAGCTGTAACACATGCAAATGAAACTCGCTTTATGTATATTACTCGTCTGCATACTCATTAACTGTGTTTTGCAGAGAAATTATAAGGACTGGACTAAATCCATGTTTTTTAAAGTTTTGTCATTAACAGCACATCACTGCGTATTATATTTTTATTGTTTAGAAGGTGGACTCAAAAAATTTCTAATATTTACATAAAACATGATTATTTTAGTGTTTGTGTAATACGAAAATATATTAAATGACAATACTTATTTGCTCATACTTGTGAATAATGTACATAGTAAGTAAAAGTTGATCCATTCACTAGCCAACAATAGACATTTCGTTAATAGATTCAGCTCCAACAAAGACAGTGCAAAGAAACTTGAAGTGAACTTGCCTTATTTTGTGAGATATCATCATAGCATGTACTAAAAGTAACCATCCTTTTCCTCCAAACAGGATTGAATCCAGTGCAGTATTTTTCTAAAAGTTTTTACTAACACGTCTGCTGCCATTGGTTAAATGGATTTAGTAATGTTTTCTTTGAAGCCATACATAGCTTGTATTTATTCTCTCTTTCTCTTTCTCTCTCCCTCCGTCTCTTTACCTCCCCCCTCTTCTCTCATAGAAAATAATCAAATAGCGTTAGGCGGATAGGTGTGGTGGACAAAGTCCCTTCGAAATAAGACGATCGTTGAAAAATAACTAAATTTCGGACAAGGCGTTTAGAATGTTGCTCCATCCCGCTAGAAATGTCAAACATTCTTTGTCGCCCAAATAATTTAAGAAAATGTTGACAAAAAAAAAGCTAATTATGCACCACAGGTGCACAAAAACTTCAATTTTATTAATATATATGTTGAAAACAGGAATTTAAAATTCCATGTAATCTAAAATACGTAGATTTTACCTGGAGGAGTGTTGAATCCACATATAGTATTTATTATCTTTACTTGGTCAGATTGTTTTAATTCGCGAACCATAGAGATATGGTACGTATGGAATTCTATTTTTCACAACACGCTGAAAATCCTGATTTGTGTCCTTCACATTCCGACTCCTTTTGTTAAATATTTGTTAGAAACCTTCTGAATAGTGACTCAAATCCCTCTGGTTTTCTTTTTTTTTCAACAACATCCAAAAGCTGAATTTAAACCTTCCCAGAACATAATTTTAGCAATTCTTTTTTTTAATAATCGCGAATAGTAAACACTTGTTCTCCAGATCTATTTTCACACATACAAAAGCGCTCGCGTTGGCTGGTAAATTACTGCTCTGTGTGGTAGCAATCAGACGGCACACTGCAGACATATTCTTTTCATATCTCACACAACGGTCTTAATAGCTCTTAATAGTTAGAGCAGCGAATTCGTAAGAAAAACGGGCCCAACAACTTGTGTTGTGATTTTTTCCTGTCCGATGGTCAACAACAATCTGTAGACGATTACCAAAATCATGCGCAACCAACCTTTCTCAATTCCTCCCATGCATGGAAAGAGCGGGAAGGCTTAACTACACCGACGTCGACCTTCACAACACGGTCTTGGTTAACCAAATCGTTAAGCGCCTACGGAAATAGAAATCCCCAAAACCCCTTCCAGCCGGCAATCTATGACAAAATCATTCAAATTATTCGGCCTCTGAAGCTGCACAACTCTCTCGAATCCAGCGATTTCTTAAACCATTTGTATCACTGCCATTCCCAACTCTGTTCCCCACCTCTGTCACTTTCTGAGCTCCTAGAAAGTTCCAGACGTCATGATACTTCCCAAGCTTGAGAAGTTGCACATTTTTCTAAATCTACCGTTTCTTTAGGTGAAGCAGATGATCAACCGTTACTTGAAGACACCAGTTGAAAATCTTGCTTGATATGGTCAAAGCCTTCGACAAGATTTTCGACTCGTCTTCAAGATGGTTTCGCTGCCTATGCTCCAGCTTATTAGGTCCTTCCTCTCCGGCCAAACCAAGCTTGCAGGCTTGAAGTCATTAGAGAGGCATCTACAAGTCTGTATCCCTCTAGCTTCGTGTTGTCAGCATAATCATAATCTCCCAATATATAAACGACACACCGCATCAAAAATGGACTAAACATGCTCAAACACGCTGTCAAAGCTGAGAAAAGTGCAGCCGTCCTGTTTTTGAAAAGATGTGACTTCGTTGCTAATTAGACCTGGAAACTCAGAATCCTCGACTGGGATCAAAGAGGTGCATTACTTCAGAGCGACATTAGATCAGAAACTCAATTGGTAACCTTGCGTAGATTTAGGATTTCCTAAGATAACGGCAACTCCTTTATCCTAGTAGTCAACTGTCTCTCCGTAACAAGATTTATAAGACTGTCATTCGCCCGACAATAATGTTCCTTCTGGAGTTGTTGAGCAAAAACCCACATAAATACTCTCGAGGTGATTCAAAATAGGGTTCTAAAAGTTATCAGGAACACTATTCTCTACATAAACGTTCGAATATACGAATTTACCTTTCAGAATACCTATACAACTGTTCTCTAATCGGACAGCTATTTGTATAAATATGTCACTACATTGGGGATGTTACAAAATTTATCAGAGATTAAATGAAGATAGCGGTACAAATAGTTAGATCAAAAAAGACGTCTGGTCCGGATAAAATATCCCCAAAGACCGCAAAGGCTACAGAACGAGAAACACAAGATATTATGCAAGTTTTAAAAGATTACCTGGAAATAAGTATATTTGGAAAGGATCTGCGCTGACCAAATGGAAAAATTAGAGAGCAAGAGAATCAAAACTTTAAAATCAGCTTAGGAAAACTCTCTCAAGATTTTATCAAAGTTTATATGGTGAAGAACTTAAGGACAAGTATGCTATAAACTACATCAATTTATCGATCTACGAGGGTGAATCAAATATAAACGAGACTTTTAATCTCGGGCGCGCAATATTAACGCGCGAGAGTTCTCGCTTTGTCAGGTGTTGGGTAGGGATGTCAGGAGTGAGGGAAGCAGGAGGACGATTTTGTTCGTTCCTGTCAGTACCCGTCGTGACAATGTCTGAGCAGGAGGTGCCGTCGTCAATTGCGCAGCGTATTATCATTAAATTTCTCGCCACGGAAGGTGTAAAACCGGTTGAAATCCTGAGGAGATTGACTGCGCAGTTCAAGGAAGAGACACTGTCACGAGCTAGACTGTTCGCATGGCACAAAAAGTTCGTGGAGGGTCGTGAGAATGTTGACAATGAGAGCCATGATCGCCGACCTCGCACCAGCATCACCAACAAAAACATCGTCCGCATTCAACAATTTATTGAGGGTGACAGGCGTCTAACCATCGATGAGATTGCATCTGAAATTGGAATAAGTTATGGCAGCACTTTTTCGATCATCACAGGTGGGTGCCTCGCCTTCTGACAACTGATCAGAAATTGCATCGTTCACAGTTGAACACCCTCCCTACAGCCCCGACCTATCACCCTGCGACTATCACCTATTCGGTCCTCTCAAGGAAGCCATGGGAGGGCATAGATCCGACAGCGATGAGGAGGTTGAGGTCTATGTGCGCAATTGGCTGGAAACACGACCAACTTCATTCTACGAGGAAGGCATTTCAAAATTAACTACACGTCGGGAAAAATGTGTTTCTAAATCAGGAGATTATGTAGAAAAATAATCTGCTATTCTTTTGTTTCAAGTTCAAATGAAATGTTTTTTAAAAAATAAGTCTCGTTTACATTTGAATTCACCCTCGTATCTATCTAATAACGTGATAAAGATAACAATATATGTTAATTCAGATAGAAAAGTTATTTAACAAGGAGCCTTATTTAAGATATTTCAATATAGTTAATGTAGGATAGAATTTTTAGCCGATAACCATCTTACTCTTGTGGTAATCTTAAGGTTATGAATCTTAGAAAAATTTGGAAGAAGTATCTGCCTGTATAAAATAGGCTGTACTGCTACTGATAACTCAGAAAGTAGGAAGAAGACTATCTTAAGAAATGCTTTTTTGGCTGAGAAATGACAAAATCCATTCAGGAGACAATTAAATATCTGGGTGTCAGAACAGATCGAGGTATAACTTTGGTTCATATCGCACCCTAGAAGAACAACGTTACAACTCAAATTATTTTTTAGTTTTGGGTTACCCCTCTGATAAATAGCAGCATCACTTAGGTATTTATTAAGTGGCGAAGCGAAGCGGTCTGTCCGTCCGAGCAAAAACTCGAGAACGGCTGGGAATTTCCAAATTCTGTTTTCACCAATCGATAGGTGATCAAAAAGGCTTGTTTGCTAGTGATTTTGAAACTGATTGGTCAAAAGGCAACTAGAGGGTTCTCAAATTTGAGAGACTGCTTTGCCACTTCGCTATACGTTACAAGCTTTGCAGGTTTATTATTATTATCATCCCAAGCCGATAACTTCTCCAAATATTGTAAGGAAAATTGCAATAGATTTTATATTTACAAACAATAAAATTTTAATTTTACTTTTTTAATATTTCGAGAAATAACTTGTAAGTTGTGGCGTTGTTCTTTTCGGGGTGCAGTATATAAAATAAGTTTAATTAAGAGACAAAGCAGACTTTTATTAATAGTTGCTACAATATCTTTTGAGATTCTACAGATAATTACTAAAACACTTTTGTACATCTGCAAATAAGGTGACTGGGGATTCTTTATCAAAACTTTCAGGCAAAAAAGATGCGAAATAAACTCAGATGCGTGAGCAACAACAAAATTGACCAGACAAAAAGGAGCGGAGGAGACTAAGTTTCCATTCTATTATCTCCATATGAGTAGCAATAATACCCGAGAATTGAACTATTATTACCCCAAAGCTTGTTGAGCAAAATGACAATGACATTGTGGGACACACTTATGTTAAGTGTAAAAATAAAACCAAAAAAATTGCAAATAATAGTACCAGGAGGAATGGAACACGACGGTTAACTTTGTGAAAGCAAAGCAATCAGAAGAATAAAATTGCTGAAGTAAATAGACGTATTTGGTTGTTTGTTTGAAGTGTTTGTTAATCTGGGCACACCGAGTACTTCATGCAATATGAAAGTGGTTATCAGTACATGTGAGATAATATAAGTTTTAGTAGGTTTTAGAAAGAGTTCCATGAAACCAGAGATTGCAGAATAGCCTGGTGTTTTTGAAGAATTTTCCTTTACAAACCTCCTTCCCTCACCATATAAACGTATCAAAATATCAAGACGAGAAGGATGGGAGTTACAACGAGCAAATGATATTCGTACTATATACGTTACGTTGCAAGTTAGTTTGGGATTGGGGAAAAACATCGAAATGCGACAACTATAGGACCATGCACCTCTCTTCTGGCACTTTAAAGATATACTCAAGAATTTTCGAACGAAGGCCGAGAGAAGAAACATGGCATCTAGACAAAGATCAAGCAGCATATAAAGAGGGACGACAGACACAGGACCTTATTTCACATTCAGAATGACTATGGAAAAGATGACAAACACAGGAAGGGACTTATACCTGGCTTTCATTGAACTTAAAGCCGGTTTTGACACCGTGCCTAGAAAACAGATATGGAAAATACTAGAACGACTAAAAGTAAATGAGAAGCTGAGAAGAATAATAGAGAGTGTATATAAGAAAGTAAAAGAAATAGTGAGACTAGAGGAGAACAAACGGAATAATTCAGTATGGAGGAACGGATCAAGCAAGGTGATAGTCTCGACCCACTGCTATTTATCCTAATTATCTGATTGAAAATAGCAAGCAGAGAACCAGAAAGCTAAAGATAGGTAATTGGAACATAGAGTTGGTGGAAATTTAAAACATGATCTACGCAGATGATATCGTGGTCTTATCAGGAACTAGAGAACAACTATAGGCAGCAGTAAACGTGTGGAAAGAGGAAATAGAAGCAGTTGGACTAAAAATCAACATCAGCAAAACAAAAACAATGCACATATTAAAGCAAGAACACCAACCAGCACAAAGAATTAAAATAGGCAACATAGACATAGAAGTAATACAGAGATATAAGTATCTAGTGATCAATAATTTTAAATGATGAAGAATACACATCGAAATATTAAATAGGGTAAATAAAGCAAGCCAATTATACTATGCTATAAACAGAAGTATAATAGGAAAAAGAGAGATAAGAACAGAAACAAAGCTACACATATATAAAACAGTATATGTTCCAATTCTGACTAATAGGGTAGAAAGTTCGGCTATGTTAGACAAGCACAAATCTAGGATAACTATGGGGGAAATGAAGTACGAATACTAGAAGCAAAAACGGAAGGCAGGAAAATGGCAGGAAGGAAAGGAAAAACGACGGGCAAAAAAGGAGAAGAAAAAGAAGAAGAAGAAGAAGAAGTTAGCTTGAGATCTATTGCTGTAATTACTTAATTCACAACTTTCCTAAGAAGTTTGGTTTTGTATTTTGGTATAATTAGCCTTAAAGTATCAGAAAATTCTCGCTATTGTTTTTAGTCAGGGTCATCCTGTACAAAGTGTACCAAGACTTAGTGTATAGGTTCTTTGAAACATTTTAAGTTCCAAGCAACCTATACACAAAGTATTCGAACATCCTCATGGGACACCCTGTATATTTCCTTGTGCTTTCAGCATGTGTTAAAATAATGCTTAGCTTTAGTATGATTAGAACAAGTGCTTCAAATTAATAAGTCAGTATTTTAAAAAATAAAGAAACAGCTTTTAAGAACCCATTTTTATATTACTCTGACGACACAATTGCAGTTTATTATATTTCGTGAGAAACGACCCGCCATGTGCACTTTCTAGTAAATCAAAAATTGTCTCTTTTCAGTCTGTAAATTAAGTTTCCGAAATTCCCAGCATCTGACGTGATTCGAATGAGAAATTAGTTTCCGCCCAAGTAGCTGCCGTTGCAGAGAAGTTGCTTCTCGAAGCAATAAGCCCCTGCACTTTACAACTTCTCGTTATATTAATATCTTCCCTAGAAATGCCGGAGAGAGACGCGCGTATGCGCCCAACCTGCTCGAACCTAAGTGACAATCATCATGCAGCTACGGAGCACGAAGCCTGCAATCGTAATTGCTGAATGCGCGTTTTCTGAGACAATGCAGTAAAATTTGGATTTGTCTAGCCATAAACCATCTCCTGGATTCGCACTAGCATGCGAAACGCCGCGATGCTCGTTTGAAACCGACTGAGAATAGTTTGCTGTTCTGTTAATTTGCCGCTGCAAGATTATTGCATGAAATTCTCATAGTGGCTGCAGCGCAACGGAAATGCAAGTAATTTAATTAGTGCGGAATATTCGAAAGTATCTGTGCACTTAAGGGTTTGGTTTAGGGGTCTGGTAGTATCCCAGTAGGAATTGCATTGTACTGCTGATAGGTTATTCGTATCAAATTTGTTTTTCCTTATAAATGAACATGTTATATTTCCACCTACTTTTCGCCCCTTTTATGGACTTACGCTTCAATAACCCTTCCGTTTGGGCGCAATTCAATTAAATTTAGCAATCGCTTCTGATGTCTTTAGTCTCTTACTGTGCAAGATATCTTTAGAGTCTTTGTTAGGCTGCCCTTTCCGAAGTAATTATAAGCCCTGGAGTTAATAGTTGCACCTTAACATGATACATCCACAAAAACAACCCCATTGATGTTGCAAAACGCGATTGTCTTAATTTTCTTGTAGAATAAATAATTTTTACCTTCTCAGGGAGAAAGAAAAATTAAAAGACTGGGCTACTAGGATAGGTTAAAAGCGAGGTAAGAGGGAGACTAAAAAAGTAATGGGGGGGAAGGTATGGTAGATTTATGGTGAAGGAACGGCATGATTTTTCGCTGGCGTTTTTGATCTTAACGTGCGCATAACTTAAAATAATTCAACTCTTCTACAATTGTCATTGACTTTGATCACTAACCTCTGACGAACCAAACTTCGATCACAACAAATCATCCAACTTTAATTCTCCTCTTTTTAAGAACTTTATTCGTCAACTTTTTAGGGGGAAGAGGAAAATTCAATAAGGATACTAGGTTACCCTGCACTTTGCGCCGATATGGGATTTTTATGTATTTGAGTTTACCTCTTAAAATAGTTTCTTCCATGTACCTGATGTTTACGTTAAAATTAACATTCTTGGCTTACAAGGTGCCTAGAACTTCTCTTAGAATCCTGAAGGTATTGAAATTTGAGTATACCCTTAGAGCACCTCAGGTATAGCAAAAGCTTAAGCCATCCTCAGATTAGTTTCTGAATGTGCCTGGATCACGTCAACTTCTTTCACGCATAACATAAGTCTTGCGACAACTTCGAGAAGATTGGTAACAGTCCTAGTCGCCACGATTAGAAATTTGAAAACATCGATATTCTGAATCTCGCTAGAAGACCCATCCCTAATAACTGGACTATGCTGAAGACTGCTGAAGCATACGCCAAAGGGTTGGTTGAAGAGACTGAAGTGATTGTTAGACAGTTGTAATAAAGGTAGGGGTATCTCTACAAATCGCTGCAAAATAGTTGCCGGCTTCAAAGACGTGGAATATTCTCTTCTTGTATATACTGATAACTTTTTCTATTTTGGCTATTTGATGTTAATAACCAAGTTTTAGAACATAAGCGGCATCGGTTGACATTGGGGTCAAGACTGACATGTACTCTAGAAGTTCATCTTTTAGCTCCGATACGCCACACATAATAGAATAGACTTGCCTACTTTCATCTCCTTCAAGAAACAATTCGGCCATTGGTAATCTTAAGACGTAGTGAACATCCCATTCGCTACATTTTTAGTTTTGAGGAGGTTTAGCTTGTTATCATCAAGTCTTTTTCTCCCTTTAAGACGGCGCTTGTCGAATGAACTAGGTGTCCGTGTTGAGGGTCTTTAGTCTAGATATTTCACCATCTTCTATGTCGCCGAGAACGTCGAAAGCGTTAACGATCAATGAGAGACGTAAAGACGCTATCATGGTCATCTTTTTTTGAAGTAGTATCTGCCTACATATTCGAATCTTTCCTGCTTGCTGGGCTTGAAAAGGGTTGAGCGACTTCTCACACTCAAGATCGACTTAAAGCAAGGGAGAGGAAGACCACCGCTGAGCGCTAGTGTTGACTGTGATGGCTGCAGGACTTATTACTGTTGTTCCCCATCATTCAGACCATAGAGCTCTGGAATTGTTCCCAGAGATGTGCGAATTGCACAAAAAACTTTGCCATCGCCTCTTCGCACTCACAGTTTATTGTCGTACACAATCCAACATTGCGATTACATGCTGGTCGTAATGATAACACAAAACCGTGCAACGATAGATAATACTCTCGCACTCAACACGTCTGCTGTACGTAAAGTCGATCATCGTAAATCAAAGCCGAAATGAAAATTCCCATGTACCTACAATTGTTTTCGTTGACATAATTGAATGTTTGTAGGCCTTAATTGGGCCACCTCCGTACCGTCTTTACAAGGGAATCAAAACCCCTTTGGACCTCATAGTTGTACAGGCTACAGATGAATGGATTTCTGTAGCCTTGGACGCTGGAATTAAGGTTTTCAGCGCATTTAGAGATGTACTCCTGGATTGTGGACATGTCTGCGTCTCTATATAAAACAATGTTGCGCATGTAACACGGAGCCCCAAAGATAGTCCTGGAGCTTATCTATGTGTCACACTAACGCCGCATATATTATAATAAGTCGCAAAATACTTTTATAGATTGTAAGGTTCCTTCTGTAAGATAACCGTCTCCTAGAATTAAAATTAGAGCTTAGAGCTGTTTTTTTTTCTTATTTTCGGTTTCTTACACATGAACTTTCCAGATCAATTTCTTATCTATGGCCAGTTTCTGTTGTTTCCAGGGTATCTCTCCTTCGAAGATCCCGAGTAGAGTTATTTCATTACGCTGACGAAGCCCTGTTCTGGTAGATAATGAAACCTATTCATCTCCGCTTACACCATTCTTCTATCAAGTTCAGGTAAACCTGAAGTCTTTGCATCTCCAGGTGTGGTCTCGATGAGCTGGATATCACCGTCATGTCGTCTGCGTATTGGCCCCTCATCGTGAAGGGCGTCTTGGGCATGTCCCCGACGTAGGTGTTAAATTTAGGACATTATCGATGACCTCACGCTACAGGTCTTGATCCGGAATTTGCGTCCTAACAAGGAAGGCCAGTTATCTTAAAGGTGAGCCCATTATACCAAACCCTATCAAAAGCCTTAGTCACTTCAAAAAGACTGTGTCGGTAACTTCTTTCTTTATGAAACCCTTCGTTATATTTTCCATCACGGTTTTAGATATTGAATTAGAATGGAACTGATCCTCCCAGCTTTAGGTCTCCGACTACTATTTTTAGGCGTAGGTGAATAATGTGTTCCTCAAACTTCCCCATGGTGGACAGGAGACTATAATACTGGAGAAATATTCCTGATTTTCCGGACTTGAGAAGCATTATCACATCCACCACCTTCCATGTCGAAAGACAGCATTGGATATAGTAAGTGGACGACTTCAGACTTGCTCGCAGGTCAGGATGCCATCAGGTACTTCTTTAGAGTTTGAATTGAATGGAAGACTTTCTGATCTTAGAGTTTTGTTTCCACGGGCGTCTCACTACCCAGTCGACACTGGCTATGTGATCAAGGTCAGTGCCTGTGTAGTGAAGGTCATACTAATCATTTTCCAGAGAGAATTATTGATTACATCAAGGGCCTCCAACTTGCTCTCCCAAGCAGCATGTAGTACTTCTATATTCTTTTATTACAATGTCATTTTTATTTTTTATTTTTCCGTTGATTTTTCAATAGTCCTTAATTGTATTTTTGAATTTTGTCATTTTTTTGTGCTTTTATCTTTTAGTTTTATTTTTATTAGTTTCATTGTTGTACTTTCTAATCCTTTAATGCTCTTTATAATACTTTTTTTAATTATTCCCATTTTTTTTCTGCACCGCATCCTAGGTGGCTATTTTGTTCCTCCCTTTCTGCAAAATTAGTGTGCTTGTAGCAAGTTAGATTTTCAAATTCTTCTTGTTTAGTAACTCCAACGTAGCCCTACTAAACACAATATTAATTCTATTTTCGTAGCAATCTTTGGAACGATTCAACAGGAATCCGACCGATTTTGTGCGGCGATTTGTCACCATGGATGAGGCATGGGTCCACCACTACACGCCAGAAACGAAACACCAGTCCAAGCAGTGGGTGGAAGCTGGTGATTCACACCATGCCGGAAAGGTGGCCAGCGTGTTTTGGGATGCGAAAGGGATCCTGTTAATTGATTATCTTGCAAAAGGCAGAACAATTACAGGCGTATATTACTCCAACCTTCTTGACCAGCTGGATGCCAACATTCGCGAGAAGAGGCCTGGCTTGAAGAAGAAAAAAATTATCTTTCACCAGGACAACGCACCTGCGAAATTTGGGGTATGATTTGCTCTGCCATCCCCCTTATTCTCCTGATTTGGCCCCCTCAGACTTCCATCTGTTCCCAAACTTAAAAAAAAAAAAATTGTTTCTGGGAAGTGCTTCGCATCCAATGAAGAAGTTGATGAATATTTTCACAATCTTCCAGATTCTCACTTCCGAGAAGGAATACTGATGTTGGAGAGGCGCTGTATCAAGTGTGTTGAAGTCAAGGGAGATTATGTAGAAACATAAAATCATTTTTTAACTGAAAGTCGCAGTCTTTTATTGTCAGGCCGAGAACTTTTCACCTTACCCTCGTAGATCTGAATAAAAATATTAATATACTAATACACAAGAATCAAAAATCAAAAGCTTTATGTATTTAAAAAGCCCCGTTCTTGCTACAGTAACGTTAAAAATGCAAGTTAATTAACACAATCCTTACAGTCTTATAAATCTTTCTTTCAAGTGTCGTTGAAAGCTACCTAAGCGTTGTCACAATCATACATTTGGATTTCAGTAACTTAATAAGATAAATATTATCTCTTAGAGTCTACCATTACAAAAGAAAACTTTTTAGAGTCTTAATCAAACCCTCCTTTATTTAGTGTTTTTTAAGGTCTCTGTCCCATGTGGTTTTTGGTCTTACCCTGCTTTTTCGTTCTCATCAATTGGCTTCCTACACTCTTTTCACAGGTTGCTCCTGGTTTATTTGCTTAAGATGCCCGTACCACCTCAGTGGGTAATATTCTATCAGTTTTATTACTGATTTGCTTTGAGTTGCTCTTTGGTGTTGTCATTTTTAATGTGGGGTCTTTTAGTAATTGTTATCACTTTTCTCAGATATTTCATCTCCATACTTTGTTATGTCCCAGCTCTCACATCCAAAGATTAGTATTAGGTACAACTATTGATTTATACACGCTCATTTTGTTTTTCTTGGAACTTCTCTTTTTCCAAAAAGTTATTTCTAAGCTGTGATATGATTTGAAAGACTCAACTTGCTCTAGCTTTTTTTACTTATCTTTACATTAACTGCTACGCCTGCTTCCCCATTAACCATTATTTATGTTTTTCCTCAGTTAGCTTTAATTTTTCTCTACTAGTTTTTTGCTCCAGATTCTAAACTTTTCTTCGTCGAGGTCATCGGCAAATGCACCCTCACTTATCCAAACTGGTTTCATGTTTCTAAAGCCGACAAGTATTTTTAGTGATTTGCTTTTTATTTATTTTATTATATAGTCCAGAACCAGATTAAACAATATTGGGCTTAATACTCTTCTTTTCGCAAACTTTCATTCACTGGAAAGTGATCGCCTGTTATCTATTCTCACAAGATTTATTGCCCTAATTAATTTTATTTTTTCCTTCTTTTTTAAGAGTCTGCCCGACAACTTCTTTCAATACTTTATCAAACTCTTTCTCTAAATCAAGAAAAGCGTGGTATATTGATACATTTGTGTTCTTTAATTTTTCTATTATTTGCTTAATCCTAAAAATATAATCTTATATGCTTCTACTCTTTTTTAAGCCGCTTTGTGATTGTTGGGTTGCGGTTCTAATTATTGCGTCAATTTTGTTTCCAAAATTGTTTCATATATCTTGATGGTATGCTGAGCAGAATAATTCCTCGACAACTATTACAGACTCTTCTACCGCCCTTTTTGAACAGCAGAACAATAACATCAACTCTCCACTCTTGTGGTGCTATTCTTTCATTCCATGCCTTCTTACAGATTTCTGTTGTCAAGATTCCCTTTTTTGAGAGCACCTTCAATATTACAATTTTCAAATAAATAAATTTATTTTAGTCTGATAAATCCCAACTTTAAATAAATGTGTTAGACTCGTAAAAATAATTTCTGTGTACTTTCCCTTTGCAGTAGATCGATAGATATATACGTTTTAGTTCGTGCGGCATTAGCAAGAGCAGCAGCGGAAGCATCGGCGGCAGCAAAACCACTTACTTGCCTTTTCCACCTCACATTCTTTGCTCTTATTTGCGTGACGCCAGTCTTCAATACCAATTTACATTTCTGCCAGTATAAAGTACGATTTGTAATTAAGTGCTAGCTTCAAAGCTGACAACCTAACGGAAAATGCTTTTAAGCCAGCCAAATCCTCTATTTACTTGCAGCGTACTCGAGGAACTTCAATTTATTAGCCCAGCCAATCGTGCCCTGAAATTTTGTCGAGCCCTCAATACTGCGAGCTCGGTGCCCTTTTCCATGTAAACAAATTCTGATTTTGGCCCGCAATCCATTAATCACTTGTTCGTATCCGCATTACATTAAGTCGCATGTATCTCATATTGCATGAGCAATAATAAGAGACGCAATGTTTCCCCCGGGGCGCCCGAGTTTGATTGATAGACCGTTCCTCATCCTGTGCGGTGTTACCTAATCATCCAGGTACAAGACCGCTATTGATTAGGGCCGCCGACTACGGCCGGACGAGCCCACGGATGCATGAGGGAATTCTTTGATCTAGTTAGCGATTTGTCGCTTATGAGGGCAGACAGCCGACGGACAGCGCCGATAAGGGCTGCGGGGTGTTAAAGCTATTAGCAACTCACGGCCTGATGTACCCGGGGTGGACGACAGAGCGTGATTGATGGCCACCCTGTCGTTTGGCCTGCGGCAAGCTTTTGCCAACTTGACACTCCGATGGAATCAAATCCGTGTCATATTAATCCCAGTCGTACACTAAAGGTCCTTTCTTTAAATTTCCATTAACGTCCCGAGCGTACTATACATCCCTACCATAAATTATGTTACTTAAAATAAATACGTGACAACTTACTAAATTCTGGAGAAACATTTTACGTTCTTCGGAGTAAAGTTAAATTAAAATTTCAATATTTTTTGGCCATATCTCTATAACAGAAAAGTATTTAGGGGGTTAAAATATGATAGGCACTCTTTGTTGTGTTACAGATTGACATACGCACTCGATACGGGAGTGAAGATGGACTGTGATAGCACCATTAGTAAAACGTGGAGAAGAAAAGGTAGTCAGTCATTTTTACGGTACTGCGAGTGGAGTTGTAGATTAAACAGAAAACCGTGGAGCAGCGATGGATACAATTCTATCTTTGGAAGAAGGGAGATATGGATTCAAAGGTAACAAGGGGTTTTCTGAGAAAGGTAAATACAGTGGGTGTCCGGCCTATTCGATTCAACAGGTCTATAATACACAAAGAAAACCTTAATTTAATACTTCAGTGTCTGTTGGTTCAGTCCAAGAGTCTTGTAGCCCGCTTCTCGCGCCAACACAAATTTTCCCAACCCTCGCATGCTCATTCGTGTCTCCGCGTATATTGTTCGACGCGATGTCTTCACGCGTTCGTCACCATTTCCACTCGTGGCCGATGAAGGTTCTCTCCGCCACGCTCTGGTCTTCTTCTTTACACTGCAGTATAGCAAAACATGTATTGCGTGGTACTTTTCTCTACATGTGCATGTGTCTTGATCTTCGGGAATCTTCCTGATTTTGACGGAATAGGAGCGGAAATTGCCGTGGCCAGTGATCAGCTGCACCGTGAACTGGTTAAGTCGACTATGGGGAGAATATCCACACATGTTGCTGTCTTTACTGAGTGCATCTTCGCTCCCATTTGCTCTGATTGTGGCAAGCCCAATTGGAATCCCGTAGAATATCGGCGCATTGTCGCTTGTCGCTGCCACTTTGCGTTCTATTGTACCTTAGTCTTATAGAACAGTAGTTCAACTTTTGCCGACAGCGTCCTTAAAAAGCTTTATATTTCAACTGAGAACAAATAGCGCTGACTTGCTATCCGTTATAATAGAATTATTCCCCTGTGCCTTTTGATATACCCCAGGCACTCTCTAATTGCAAGAAACTTGCATCGGAAGACGCTACTCCAGTCTGCGAACCTGGCTTGTCCGTGGTAGATCTCTTCTTCTCTTCGTATGACCACAAACGCAGTTCCTGCTTTCCCGTCGCCCGTTAGTGATGTGTTTATGTAACATTACATCTGCTACACTTGTCGTCTCTGTAGCCCGGATGCTCTGTTGATAAGGTCCTGCCACAGCCCCAGCTCTACTTGAAGTTGATGCTTCGGCCCGGTCGTCAACCTGCAAAATAAAATTCGCCGACGGTAACTTTCTAGGGCAGTGCTGTGAGCTCCTGCCGGCTTGATCACCAGTATTTGTTGCGCACTAAGCAGTCTCTCTAGTTTCTCTAACTTTACATCCTTGCGACCAAATCTTGGCCACGTATAGCGTGGCTGGCTGTACCTCTTCCTCGTACAGGCGCACCGCTGCTTTCTGCGAAAAATCCATTTAAATCATGTCGCTGTACCAATCTGGTGGTAAATTTGCTTTTTCTTGTCGCATACCGCATTAATGTGGTTGTTCCACGATAGATTGTTATCTATTTCTACTTTAAGGTATCTTGCAGTAGAGGTGCTGGCCGTTTAATAATAAAACCAAATTGTCTAAGCTTGGTTTTTTCCTAAAAAACATCAGTTTGGTCTTTTTGTTAAATTTTAATTTAGCACTTTTTGCGCACATTTGCGTGATTCAGTGTCTTAAAGTGCTCGCCCGCATGATAAATGGCGTATCCTCGGCGTCTGGCAACTATACCTTGAATATACCTTTGTACATCAGTTTTCAGTATACCGGTCCAAAGCACGAACCCTGGGGGCAACCCCGTGTTACCGGTCGCGGTACGATTCCGTCTCCTGTTTTGTCTTGCGCCGTCCTCTCAATAAAGTAATGTTTTACTAGAGAGGGTAGATTTCTTGAACAATCTTTCACGGCTAGTTCCCGGATAATTTACTACGCGTTGTCAAACGCCTCCGCGATGTCAAACGTAATTAACACGCAATAGTCTTTTGCGTTTCTTGCGTCTTGGTTTACAAAACCGCCTACGCAATCGCGTCCGTTGTTGAGTTGTTAGCCTGAAAGCCGTACTACCGATTGTTAAAATGGCCGCTTTGTCGTGCCGCGTATTCGATGCGCGTTTGAGCGGTTTACCGACTACCAGCAGTTGCCCAGGTTGCTCAAGTCTTTCTTTAAACTCCAAACTGTGACCGTCTCACGACCAATTAACACCTGGTTTGCGTCGACCCCACTTGCGTTATTGCCCGAGAAAAATCTTTCTAAGAAATAGTTCGAGGTTTTGTAAATGCCTTCTTTCATGAACGCCCCATCGAATTTTCTAACGACAAATTGCAGGTTCTATTCCGTTTACCGCGGATGGCACAATATGCGGTTATTACGGATTTGTTTCCGCGCTTCTTGCGCAGAACGGATTCGTGTATCCTCTAACAGACGTTTTTACTTACGTTGAGCTTTGCAATAGACTAACTCCATATTTACCCTTTCGTCAGCCCTGCTTCATTGAAAAAGTCCGCGGTTTCGACTAACGTCAACCTATAACATGGAAGTACATTAAAAGCCCCTGTCCCGAAAAACCACGCCCAAGATTTTTTATTTCAAATAAAATGACTATTTTCTTTGGAGATTAACGGGAGAATTCTGTTGCTGAAGATTACGAATTGACTCAGGTTTTCTCAGGTAAGCAAACCTTATTGTCTTCCTGGCGAATCAAATCAATATGGGTGTTGCAGAAGACCTGGAAAATTTCATTAGAATTGGTGACGGCACTCAAATTTGCGAGCACCCAGGTTCAGTTGTTAAAGTAGCTGGAAGAAGGCTCCCAGCCCTGGTTGTCAATGACTGTTTAGGATTGTTGAGGTTATTGCTACTGTAGCCATTATTGCTGCTGATTGGTTGATGAGTGGCAAAATTTCTGCCGACTATCCGGTTTCTAAATGGTTATAAACGGTCTCATCTTTAAGCAAATAAATTTTTGGCGGCAGAGGTAGCACTGTCCTATCTATTTTTTCCTGTTTGGTTACTCTACTTGAATAAGCGCGCACTTAAGCTTGGGCAACTTGAAAATTTCCTTCATGTTTTACCTCAAGAACCATGACGTTTGTTTTTTATACGTTTTATCCGAGGATCAGGAATGTTTTAGATCATCAGATCTTATTTGATGTACTTCTCCAAAGAAGTCTTCAGACCACTGGCATTTTTTTCTGGAAAGGATGAGGATATATTTATATATATATATATATATATATATATATATATATATATATATATATAATTGTCTCTGTGTGTGTGGACGTAGGCGTAGGCGTGGATGTAAGCGTGAGCGTGAGCGTAAGCGTACGCGTGTGTGGGTGTGGACGTGTGTGTGTGTGTGAGACAGGAAAATTAGTCTACAACAGATCTGTATCGCAGAACTTTGCATACTACCATCCACGAGAACTTAAAGATGATGACAAAGGTCTATGTACAAAAAGTTCCTTATACTTTTACTATTTACCGCTCAACAGCAGAAGCGTGTATCGTTACCAACAGTTGGTATCTGATCATAGCAGGCACTAGACGCCGAAACAAACGTCAGTCTGTAAATGGCAACACAATGAAAGCTCTTATTCCAAGAAGTCACGACCAAGACACCAAAGAAATAGTTTGCAATAGTTTTATAGAAACTAGTAGTAGTATATTGCGTAGAGACAATAGCGTCCTCTTATTATCAAATCCTTTAGTGCACTAGGCGCTCTTTAAACCCATTCCGAGAAAATAGTCACCGGTTAACAAGGTTTTGTCGGCTTTTTAGGCTTAGTTTAAATACATTCGTCTAAAAATACTAGGCTTCTCTTTTTCTTCAAGACTGATAACCAATACAAGCTCACTAATTGACATCATAAATTTAAGCTGTAAGTAAGAACTATAGGTGAACAAAGGTGGCATTTGAAGACGTAACGTTTTCTAAATGATTTTGTTTACATAAGATGACTTAAGATTGATATAAAATACTGATTGCCCCATAAATCAACAGTTAATATGTTTAGAGTTCGTTACATTTGAAGAACTGGTCTGGTTTCTCGCAAAAACGATAAATTTTTAATCGTCTAGCACATGACCGCAATTAAAGTTTCTAAAGCTTTGTTGATAGTATATGTTCTTTAGGTTATAGTTTCAATAGAGCAATTGTCTGGGATGCATTGTGCGTTTAAATTAAATACATGTTATAATAACAACTATCGTAGTGAAAATTCAAAGAGTTTTGGCGTTGTCTTTAATTTTATCGTTATGATCTGCTTACGTTAGTCCTCACTGTGAAGATAATGGTCAAAAATTGAACCAATAGATTTAAGATTCAAGAAGTGTTAAAACTATAAAAAAAGAAGAAAAACAGTCTATGCGTTGTTTCTACAACTATTTTATTCAGTCTTAGATTGCATCAATACAAGCTCAAAGTAATCCATATTTGTAGACAAATATCTGTCAAAATAGTATAAAAAATTGGACTGAACTAAGATGTACGAATAGAAAAATAACATGATTTTAGGTTTGTGACAATCATGATTATAACTGTTAGCTTGAGATGTATGGGTCCCTACTTCTAACCTCTCCTCTCTCTCCTGAAGAATTTTACCAGAACTGATCGCGGCATTTAAAGTTGTAAGCTTCCTAGAGATGAGCCTCTCTAAGTCCAAATCTTGAGGGAGCTAGAGGACAAATTCCAGTCCCAGTTGACTGGTTGGAGTTGTCAAGATTGCCGCTGATATTGCTATGGTATAGGCAGATTATTTGCGTAGCTTGCTGCTAGAACTAAAATCACTAATAACTGATTTCCCCGAAGATAACGCAAACTGCAGGCACGCTGCCATCTATCTGGCACTCTCCGGACTGTTGCATAGTGCAGTGTGACAGCACCGATGCACGTGAGCAAATTTTTGATAGCAATAGCACTGCTTTATTGGCTTCTTTTTATTAGGATGCTCTACTTGAACGACCACCAAGTGAATTTAGCATTTCACCTCGGCAAACACAAAGGACGTTGAAGGTTTGTCCTTCACCTATTTCATCTGATGAATTTTAGGTCACCAGATCTTCTTTAATATACGAGGTGTGGCAGAAAAGTAATGAGACTGATTTTTTATTTACCAAAGTTTTTATTTTTTCAAACATCAATGTTATCCCCTTCAAAGTAGTTTCCTTGGGCAGCTACACACCGATCGAGACGTTGTTCCCACTGTTGGTAGCAGCGCTGGAAGTCTTCAACCGGTATGGTCTTCAGCATGTCCGTTGCACTCTTTTGAATGTTTTCTAAAGTTCCAAAATTACGTCCTTTGAAGTCATTTTTCAGTTTACGAGTAGGAAAAAGGAAAAAGTCACAGAGACTGGGGTCAGGTGAATAGGGGGGCTGGGAAACCACAGGAATGCCTTTTGAGGTCAAAAATTCTGTTATGAAGAGCATCCATTTGTCTGCAATGTTTGGTCTCACGCGAATGACCCTTTTTCTTCACCTTTCAAGGACGTCTTTATAAAAAAAAGTTTTCGCTGCACCATTTTGCGTGACGCACAACCAAAATACAACTTCACTAATAGCAGTCACAAAAATCACGTAGTTAACGGAACGATTTGAAACTCGCATTGAGCTATGGGAGGGTATTTATACACTTGGTCTATCAAAGACAACAGCGTAGCGTTGCCAGATCGCTTGCAGTGTTGCCAGTCTCATTACTTTTCTGCCACACCTCATGTGATGAAAAAATTTGTAAGTATTTATAAAACGCGCTTTATTGGCTATTTTGATACTGATGATTTCGGCTAGATTTTCGACATTAGTAAAGTTAAGCCTTTTCTGCCGGACAAGCTTGAGTAACTTTGGCCGGTGCTGTTTGTTTTTGAGCGACCGGCGTTTCTTAGGTATCCGTCCCTTAAAGTACTCTTCATGGTCTCTGACTAGTGTGAATTCTTTGCCTGACTCCACGTAGTTAAGTCAGTCCTTTGAATACTGAATTACTTTGCACCTGCAAGTTAGCGGCGAACTTGCGTCAGCCTAAATTACGGCTTCAGGAAACACCACACTTGCGTTGATTGGCTAGAAGCATCTTTTTTGATCTTCTTAAAGTCTTGGAATATGCCTTGTGATTTGATACTGTGAGGCTGGTCTGTTAGCATCTTCACCTTGACCGAAGTCTTCGTCGTTTGCACTCTGTAGCAATAATTCCCATGCATTTGTTTGCATGTTCTCGAAATTCTTCTGGGAAAACTCTACATCCCATGCTTAGGTGTGGCTTTCCACGGCAAAACCACGCCTATTTTAACTACTGCACTCGATTTTCTTTGCATCTCTAGTTTTCACAAACTTTCGGAAAATTTTACACGACATCAAACGCAATGTTCTACACGTCAGCAAGCAAATATAATTTGTATACTACATAGCACAACACTCGACACGTAATGATGAAACTGGATATCGTACATTCTTGATAGTTCCTTATACTCTATTAGATACCCTCGCACTTAATTCTAGAATCCTCGCAACTTTATGTCGGCGTGTTGAGAGCATTACTTCGTGGCCGGCGCCAAAACTACCGAAAGTTGCTTCGAATCTTCGAAAGTCATCTTCACAAGGAATGTGCGCCAGGTTTAATACAATTTTCCATTTCTGTGTTCCACCCTGTATCATCTTGCACATTCAAACAGAAAATCGATACAGCCAGGTAGGCAAAATAAAACAAAAACATTCTTAGACTTCACTTCAGAAATATCCTAGTTAACTTGATAACTAGTTTTTCCGTCAAATTATTTTTAATTCCATTGGAACAATTTATCATCTGTCCTCATTAATAATTATTTTTATTTAACACAGAATGCTCATTAAATCAATTAGCTTTAATATAGACATAACATTTTTAATTTTATCTTTAAAATTTTAGTTTGGCGTTTTAATTAGAGCGTAACGCAATTTTTCACTCAAATTTTGCTGCTTATTCGATTACGGGCCTAATTATGTCAGGCGAATCGAATTAAAATCACCAAGGCCTCGCAACACATACAAAGAAGGTATGGTCATTTTTTAATTTGCTCCAACCGGCAGTTAAACGAATTAGAGGATTATCACAGCTATGAATTCGTTTCGAGGTGCTCTTTATTTTGAATGCTGGATTATATTCTGCCCAATCTAGCGCGCGTAGGCTGCATTCGAGCATTAAAATGACGCGCGATGCACGCTCGTAAAAAAACAAATGTGAATTTAAATACAAAGCCACCGTTATAAAATGCGTTACAAACCGTGCTCGTATTTATGTTTGGTTGTCATGCATAACGCAGTAAACCGAAGGTAATGCTGACAATGTGACTACAATGATAATGCATGTATAACAATAACGTGCGAATAGAGACATGCCTACAAGCTCTTCGTCGCAATCGATAAACTCATTAAATCATTATTATTGCACATAATTAGGTTTCATGCGATTAAAGAAAGTGAACGTAAAAGTACTTTCTATTTAAATTTGACTTGTAGAGATAGTATCCTTTAAAACGGATAAATGTCCGCCTTCAAGGAAATTGTAATGTTTAAAAGTTGACCTTTCCGTTTATGCGACCTCCATACAAATTTTATGATTACTAAAACCACACTACTAACTTCTAGCGGTTTGTGAAACAATAGTAAAGTAATAAAAACTTGCAGGAAAAAAACTGTATTTTCTAGGTTGTAATAAAAGTTCCCAAAACTTACAAGTGTCCAAAACAACAGCAACTATGTTTTAAACACATCATTACCAATGATACCAGTGATCTGCAAGTTGTTAAATCTGTCTAAGGCACAAATCTGCCTATTACAAAAACTAAGAATCCTTGGCACGCTTTTTTATCTTGATCAAACGACTCAAAACGGCTATAAATCTAAACAGGCCATAATTAGAAGGTGTAAGATGGAGATTGTAAGCAGTATACGACAAGACCTCGATTTTCAGCAATTTTGTCTGTGGTCTTTGCGATACGATGAGAGGATACAAAATATCTTATCTTGTTGAAGAAGCTGGATACTTTTGCTTTAAGATTTTGTCACATTTCCATTTAACACCAAAACCGTCAACATTTTACCAAACAGAGATCATAACTCTTGCTAAAACGATCATCTCGAGCAACTGGTGGAGAATTTAGGACCAAAAAACCTAGCCCTTGGAATGATTAAAATTAACCAGTAACCGACAATAATTTTCCAAAACCAGTCATTTGATAGGCAAATCTCAACAGGGCAGCCGGTTATTCTTCAGTCACTTTGTGAATATTTTGTTTTGTCTTCTTGTGCAGAAAGTCGAGTTAATGCAAATGATTTTAGGCAGTCATGTACAAGACGCCAGGTTTGGTCGATAAAGTGCTAATACTTGATGAAGATTTGGCTTCCAGAGCAGCTTCTTTATTCAAAATTAATCTTCAAGGTTAATGTCATCAGAATACTTTCGGAATAGTCACTTAGCTGACAGTCCCTTGTACTTGCACTTCGTAAATCACATTTACATCTCTTGTTGACCGTCTCCCCCCCTTTCGGCAATAGCGGTTCGATTTTGTCAATTTACACTTACATTTCAATAATAATGATTATTACTGCATCTTGGCCTTGATGTATGACTCGCCTCTCCATAGCACTTACATCTCCTTACCATTTATTTGTAAGGCCAGTTTTTGATGAGCCCATAGTTAAACAACCTGTCATTGCCGTTTATGGCGTTATTCGCATTTGAATGGTTGTGTCAATACTCAGAAGAGCACTTCGGACACCCACTCTAAAGATGTCAGAAACAAATGTCATAGGTTATACAATATAATGTATATTATAATCACTGTGCATTCACTTTCTCGATATATAGTCATACGACCTTGAAGTTTACCTTAAATATTTTACATGTAAAAATTTATTAAAAAGTCTTATTTATAATTTACTGGTGATATAACATTATATTTCTTTAAACAATGAAAAAAGTACTATCAAGATATCAGTTGCTTTTTTGAGTAGATCTGACTTTCTCTTTAATGGTTGTACTTTTGGTCTTATACTTTGCAACCCTCTTTGAATAATAAGCTTTTTAACGATTTCTATATTTTCGTTAACAAAATCAATAAAATAAATCAATAATTTTGGTTAACTAAAAATGAAAGGATAGTGAGTGGAATAAAACGGAAGACTGCTTTGTAAGAAATAAAAACTAGCAACTCTGACGGAACCAAAAAAAGAAGATAAATTTGATCAAATCATAAATATAATGAGAAATGTGTTTGATGACCAAAAAGAGGAATAACGAACACAATAAAGCTATAAAAAGAAGAAGAAAATAAAAATAAATAAAAAATAAACAAATAAAGGAATAACTGCAAAGCATAATAAGTAATATAAACATTTTATTAAAAAAAGTAAGAAAAACGGAGGGTAAGGGGTGACACCTTGTGAGCCTTGGAAACGGACGGAAATCAGGCAACGGAAATGCGAGGAAAAGGTTAAGACTCGGAACGTGGAACATTAAGACACTTACGGGAAAAGAAGAAGAAATAGTTGAAGAAATGGAAAAATATAAATTAGGAATACTTGGTATCAGCGAGATCAAGAAAAGAGGGCAGGGCTATAAAAATTTATCAAAAAATTATACACTGAGATATGTAGGAATTCCGGTGGGAAGTCGGGCCAAACAAGGGGTAGGGATAATAACGAATGCTGAGATCGAAAGTAGAATAGTAAACTGAGAAGCTGTAAATTCCAGAATTATTACCATGAGCCTAGAATTAGACGAACAAATAGGACTAATACAGATATATGCCCCAACAGAAGATGCGGATGCAAGAGATAAAGATAAATTCTATGAAGACTTACAAATATCAGTGGAAAAAATGCAAAACTAAAATAAACATATAATGATAATAGGAGATTGGAATGCTCGAACCGGATGGAAAGAAGAGGATGGATATAGAACGTTAGGCAAGTTTGGAGGAGAAGAAGCTTTAAATAACAATGGACAACGAATGATCGACTTCTGTATTGTAAACCAGCTTTTAATAAGTAACTCTTTTTACAACCACAAAACGATACACAAAATAACATATGAAGCTGAAGGGAGAGCACAAAAATCAATAATAGACTATATAACATATGCAAGATCAATGAGATATGCAGTACAGGATATTAAAGTCATTAGAGGAGCAGAACTTAATACAGATCATAGACTATTGATAACCGATACAACTTTTAAAACACCAAAAAAAACAAACCCCTAGGAAACACAGACGACTTAAGTTAGAAGAACTAGAAAAGATAGAAAAACAAGAAGAGTACCAAAAGAAATTAACGGAAAACCTAAATACATTAGAACAACAAAAGAATAGCCAAGACTGGAACATACACATAAAATAGCAAAAACTAAAAGAAACCATAATCTAAACAGCGGAAGAAATATGTGGCACAAAAACCGTCAACCATAACCAAAAACGAACAAGTTGGTGGAACGCCACAGTGAAAGAAAAAGTACAGGAAAAAAAACGAGCATGGATTAGATACAACCAATCTAGAACAGAAGAAACTAAGGAAGACTATCACCAAAAACGAAATGAGGCAAAGGAAACAATAAAGCAAGCAAAAGCAGATTCATGGGAAAAATTTGGCAAAAGAATTGAAGAAGATTTTACAAGCAATCAGAAACAATTCTGGAACACAATAAAAAGAAAACAGATAAGGAACATTAAAGATCAGAATAGTGAATTAAAAACATCAAATAAAGAAATACTAAAGGCATGGAAAGAACACTACAGGGAAAAATTTAAAGAACAAGAAAGAACACAAACTCAGCATGAAAATGAAGAAAGAGAAGAAGAAGAAGCACAAGATGAGGAAGAAGAAGATGAAATAAGAATAGAAGAAGTAGAAGAAGCCCTAAAGACAATGAGAAATGGAAAAGCGCAGGAGAGGATAATATTGCACCGGAATTACTAAAGAAAGGAGGAGATACACTGAAAAAACGGATATGGGAAATATGCAAGGAGGCATAGCATACGGAAACAATACCAAATGAATGGCAAAACAATATTATTGTCCCAATACATAAGAAAGGAGAAACTACCAAATGTGAAAACTATCGAGCAATTTGCCTCTCGTCAGTAGCTCTTAAACTATACACAAAAATATTAGAAAAACGTTTAAGAGAAGAAGCAGAAGAAAAATTAGAAGAAGAGCAAGCAGCGTTCAGACCGGGTAGGCAGACACAAGATCACATTTATACAATTAGAACACTAGGAGCGTTAAATATAAACCAAAAATTACAAAGAACAATTAAAAGTGTGTATAATAAGGTAAAAGATTGTGTCAGACTAAATGGAGAAATGTCAGAAAGCTTCAATATGGAAAAAGGTATGAAACAGGGGGACAGCCTAAGTCCACTCCTATTTGTCATATTCATGGACCAACTAATCAAGAAATGTAAAACAAAAACAAGACCCTCTACTATAGATCACTACAGACTATAACCAATAAAAACATTTGACCTAGTATATGCGGACGACATAACTGAACTACAACGAAAAGTTAACATTTGGAAAGCCTGCTTAGAAGAAAAGGGGATGCAAATAAATATAGGAAAAACCAAGATCATGCATATAACAAAAGGAGAAGAAGATGAAAACATAAATATACAAATAAATGGGGAGAGATTGGAAACAGCAAACAAATATGAGTATCTGGGAACCATCATTACCAAAAATGGAACAATAGATAATGAAATACAAAATAGAATACAAAGAGCAAGCAACATATACTATCAAATCAATAACACAATCATAGGCAAAAAGTAAGTAAGAACAAATACAAAAATAAGAATCTATAAAACCATATATACACCGACCCTTACATATGGATCTGAATCATGACCGATGAGAGATAAACATAAGTCAAAAATTACAGCGGCAGAAATGAGATATTTAAGAAAGATCAAAGGGAAAACTAGAAGAGATCGAATAAGAAATAAAAGCATAAGGGATGATCCAGAACAAATACCATTAGTGAGCGAAATCGAAAACAAACAACTGAGCTGGTATGGACATCTACTTAGAATTCCAGAAGAAAGAATTCAGAGAAAAATAATGGAGATAGGAATAATCGGAAAACGAAAGAGAGGCAGGCCAAGGATAAAGTGGGAAGAGAATCTAAAAGAAATAATACACAACAGAGGAAAAAACATACAAGAAATAAGAAACATGGTAAGGAACAGAAACAACTTCAGAAGATGGATAGAGGTATAGGTATAAAGGAACTAGCACAATTAAAAATAACAATAATAATTTTAGTGCAGATAAAAAACATTAAAATTAAAAATATATATAGCTAATCGAATTAAGCAATGAGGAGTATAAAAATGAAATTATCTAGAAGAAACCAAAACTAAAAGAGTAAACAAAAATAAATAGCTAAATACATAGATAAATAGATAAATTCTTACAAAAAAAGAAATGAAAAAACCAAAACAAACTTGACTAATTGCAACAAATGGAACGAATTACAAATTAAATAAAAACAAACACATCTTCTAGATATGGAATACGAATGGAAAATAAAATATGAATAGGACTACAAACAAAGGCACAAAAGAAAAATATAAAATTTAGATACATGGAATATGAGAAGCTCGTCTGCTTGTCTAATAAATATTAGAAAGTTGCCACCTTGCTTAATCTCTTATTTGTAAAATTTAGCATTCTTTCTATTAAACATTTGATTATTAGCAAATGTTTTTCTAGTGCTTTTTGGTGTTTTCGTCATTTGATGAATTATTTAATGAATACTTATCTTTAATTTTAAGTTTCAAGAATTTTATTAAGTACTCAATAGAGTTAACGCCCGTCGCAAATATCATTGAAGGTTTTAGGTTGGCTTTTTAAAAAAACTTGACCTTTGCCCCTATAAATTCTTATCCTCAAGTATACAAAAACGGTTGTCAGGGTTTAATGTTAATTAATAATTCCTTATTAGTGTCACTTTGACCTCTGACCATATAAAATTATTCCTTTAGTTTTAATTACGAATATGCTTTAATGATAAATTTTGTGTTATTTATAAAAGTATGTTAATTGCTATCTACGAGGATAACACTGTAAAAATAGTTCAGGTCAAGTTATTATATAGCCCAAATAGGGACACAGAACTTGACCTTTCGTTAGGTCAAGTTTATAATGTTAAATATAACGTGTAAAATTGTAAATAACAATCTAAACGTGACTTATAATTTTTTATATTTATTTTTTAGGGTAGTTTAAGTTTAAATATTTGCATATAAAATTTTAGAACACTAAAACTGAAGGAGTTAAGAGTACAACATAGGGACAACGTGAAAGTACTCATGCAAAACAAATTTAAAGGCAGAATGGCAGACTTGAATTTTTTATATTTATATACTATTAATAATTATCATATATTTATTGAAAACGTGGAATTTTGTTATCAAATTTTTTTTTTAAAATGTCGATATCGAATATACAATGCAGAACTTGTTATATTTAATTTCTTTGGTATAACTTATACAAAATAAAATTGTCTCGTAAATTTCTTGCCATGTAAATTTAAGAAAAAATCCATTTTGATCTATGGTTTGCTTTCAACGTTAGGATAACTCTTGTATCCTGCTCTTGTACCATAACTTGTTGTTCTCATACCACAATCGCCATTTCCTCGATGCTTTCAACGTGCCTCTATAAACAAAAGTAAGTTTTTGGCTGTAGTAAGCAATAATCTGATGATAAATGATCAGAATTATAACCATAGCGAGGCTAAAGTTATATTGCACAAACTTCCCAAATTGTAACCTTTGTTAGAAGGGGTTATTCCATTGCAGTAATGTCCACTTTGTTCAGAAGGGCGGAAGAACGTTAGACCAAAGATAGCAAGTTTCAGTTCCACGACCATCCGAAACAGCAGAAAATTTTACCGAGTTGATAAAGATACGTATGGTGTAATGCTGTCTTGGTGGAATATGACACTATTGGGTGGCTTAAACACTCCAATTAGAAACAAAACTTTTTTTTTTGAAAAAACACGATTTTTTATAACTCCACCAAATAAAGAATGTGAATGTTTTGCTTTGGTATGGTTTATAACTGTTCATATTATCTCCCCTGTGATTTTTGCTTGCTAAATTATCACACAATCAATTTTGTATTGTGTGTTATCAGTCTTTGTAAGATATATAGTACCAAGATACATAACCAAGTATGTTTTCAACAGACTCTTGAGATACTGTGGTTATCTACATTTTTTCATGTACTTCTAAAAACTAAAGTCTTGATTAGGTCGTTATCAACCGCACTCGTTATCATGCCACATATAATCTTTTACAAAATATTATACATAAACATCACCCACCTTTTTCCTTTACGAAAACAACATGGCTTCAAACATAAAAATATACGCCTTGTTTTGCTTCATATCCGACGCCTGAAAGGTCATGAAGGAAACGAGAAAGAAGAAGAAGTTTTGCTTCATAAATACCGTCAAAAAAAATAAAGATTTTGACAAATGGCAAATTTAAATACTCTAGCAAAACTGACCTTTCTAAAAAATGTATGTTATTAGGTAATGAGAGAAAATTGCACAATGGACAAGCTCGACGTAAGTTTAACATTGCCATTACTTCATAGGATTTTTTTGTATATATACATAAATTACTTGTTGAGTACACTCAATGTGATCGATTATCAAACCGTCTATCGGTCTACATAATCGATGATAATTTTAGTTTAGCGGATCTAATGCACAAGTGCTCGAGATATATTTATTTCACATGTTTATTTCGTTGCATCATTTACAATTTGTTATAATAACACTCAGTAAATTATTTGTTGCGTATAAGTTGCGACATAAAGAGGAAATAATGTTTTTTAGTATTTTTTCTTTGTAACAACACTAAATTTTAGTTATTTAAGCCTGTAACACTTTTTTTTGGCATATGGTTTATGTAATAACCCCACAGGAGGGTTATTGGTATGAACATTAAGTTTTGCTCTAGTTCTTATGCTAAAGAACAATTAGAAACATATTCCGGGACATCAATTATAGTCGTAATTACTTTGTTTTATATATAGCCTTTCTAAGCGGAAATTACTAACAGCTCCCCAAACAGAAATTTCATATGTTTGCATAGGTCTTAGTATTGCTTCATAAAGTAATACATTATTCTCTAGGGATAACTAGGACTTTTTTCCTACCAAGCAACACACTTGACAAAGTTTTAATTTAAGTTGCATTCTTTTTTTTTAGTATACGTACGTACCAGGTTAAGCAGTTATCTAGGTGAATCCCTAGATTGATCTATTTCTATCATTTTGGTGAAGAGATTTCCTTTGATGAAATAAAAGCTGTTTTAATTGATTTTATCGACACACATGAACTACAATCTTATCCAATTCTCGATTTTGTTCATGTTTCTATGTAGTATTATTGGTATTGTCCATAGACTATCATATCATTTGAATAATGTAGCTACTAGTGTTTAAGATGTTGTAGGTTGTAGTTTGTACAGATTGAGTACTCAACTGTGAGTCTTTAAATTTATCTTCAAAACTTTGTCTTGGTCAAGTAATCTATAGTGCTTTGTAGGTAGCCTACGTGATCTTATATTAAAGACCAATATGCCAAACTCCGGCAAATCTCTGGTTTATATCAATAGAATACAAAGAAGCAATACCTTTTTAGATGTATATTGCGAATTATTTTTATAGTTACCCTGTATACATCCTCTGTAATGCCAAATTAATTATATGTTGTATTTTGTTCTTCAAGGTTTGATAGATTTTCCGATATCTTTTCAGAAACATTAGATATGACAAGTGATAATCTAATAGGCCCACGTTCTGTCAGCTCTACTAATTAGGGGGATAAATGGCATCAGCCCTTTTAGTTTTCTAGTTTCTTCTTATAAAAAAAATTAGCAGCTATTTTTAAAATTGGTTGTTAAATTTGAATGTTTAGTTTTATTCCTAAGAATTTTAGCAGTTTGCCACATTCTTTTTAATCTTCGTTTTTCTGCTATTTTTTGTTTGATTAATACAAGGCAATAGTCTATACCTTACTGATTTTTAAAGTTGTAGCTTTTTATGTTCATTGTTGTATGGATTAACCAAAAATTTCATTTATTAGTAAAATAGGTAATTGTATTCTTTTGATAATCAGTTCTCAAAAGTAGTGCATGTTCGTGTGTTTTGTGGGAAGTCTTGAGAGGAGGAGGATTTTATTTGTAGTAGCTGAGGGCTATATAAGAGAACTACTTATAAATGAGAAAAGTTGCAGGCTCTCAAACCATTTGGTGAGACTCCTCTGGTGATACAAAAGTCTAACAGGTCTAGGATTTTATTAAGATTTAAGCATATATGTAACTTAATTTTTGGCTTATAGTCTACACTTTTTATAAAACAAAATCCTGGGATGTCAAAGAAAATGACAATTGTTCCTTTTTGGTGATATGCCGTGAAGGCTAGTGGACAACAAAAAATACAAATTTTCTCTTTTTCAATGATAGTAGTTAAAGACAATTTTTAAAGTTTGTAATAAGTAGTGCTAAGTCCGCCTGCATTGTCTCTAGGGGCAATGTTGCCGGTCCCAAGCCCAGATAGTTAGGATTTAGCCACCTAACTCAAGTAAAAAACAAAATGCTAAACATGGAAAGGCAAGATAAAAAATCTCGTGGTGGTACTCTACACCTTTGAAGAAAGAAGCCTTATGGGAGATGGCTGAGAAGGAGCAGTTCTGCTGTAAGTGATTAGCAAAACTTAAATTTCGGCCAAAATAAGAAGAGAAAGAAAAAAAGACTTAAAAGAGGCAATTAATTTGTGGAAAGTGAAATATCTAAAGCTGGAGAACCAAAGACACCGAAGTTATACAATAATTTAAGAAAAGGATTATCAATATCTTGATCATAAACAAAACGGAAAAAACACCACAATGTTGGAGTGGAGTCAACTAGAAAAAGAGGGCACAGACCGGAGTGGGTATGTTAATCAAAAGACAGTAACATCCTGGGAACAATGATGAACGACTAACAAAAGTAGAATTAAAAGCCTTTAAAATAGAAAATATAATCAGAGGAGCACACGGTCCAACAGACGATAGCGCCATAATAAAAAATTAAAAAATAGTCAAAAAGTAGTTATATCAGGCGACCTGAACGAAAAAACAAGAATAACTGCAAGCGACATAACAGTAGGACGGTTTAGAGAAGATGTCGTTAATGACAATGGAGAGAAACTAATTGAACTACGTCAATCAAAAAAGTTTAAGATAACAAACGAATTTTACAAATATAAGGACACTAATAAATATGAATGGATACAAACAACACGAAACATTAGGTCCATCATAGACTAAAAATAGTTAAAGTATTAAAATAAAACTATTAAAATAAAAGATGTGAGGGTTAAAAGGAGGAGTGTTGAATGTGATACCGATCATAGCTTTTAATATGGTATATGGAATAACCATGGCAGAGTAGCACAAGAGAAAAAGACGCTAGAAAAGGAAAACAAAAATAGAGAAAAAAAAGTGAAACCAGAAGTGAAAGAAAAAGACTTAAATTAGGGAACAATTAGGGAATTATATAAAAGAAGATTGGATGACAAAATAATTAAATTCCACCTCTGTACACTGGAAGAAAGATACTAACATACCAGAAACAGCATAAAAAGGCAGCTTTGGTAGTGCTAGGAAAAGAAAAACCATTACAAACAACCCAGAAATTTCAGCGAACAAACAAGAAACGTAACACAAGAGAAAAAAGTCATGTACGAAAAATATTTGAATACGAAAAGAGAAGAAGACTGGCAATCATATAAAGGGCAGAACAGAAAAACCATTAAAAAAACAAAATAAAAACAAATAAAAACATAAAACAATATATTGGGGCACAAAGTACAGAATTAGAGCTTTAAAAACAAATACAAGAGAAAAATCACATATAGAATTTATAAAACAAGGAGAATGGGAGGATTTCGATAATACGAAAGCTATTGACGGATAATAGACTACAGTTCTTACAAAGAAACAATGACACAACATGAAATAATAGCGGACTTGCACAACTAGAACTACATCGAGGAAGTGAAAAAAATAGTAAAAAGATCAAAAAACAAGAAGTCAGGGGTGCCAAAAGGAATCGTAAAAAATGATTATGTATCGCTCAAACAAACTCTACAGAATGTTGAAAGACATACTCTGGAGGACTATAAATGAAGAATAATTGCTAGAGGAGGGGCGGAAGCGTACATAATTTCTATCTTTAAAGAGGTTGATCGCAGACGATGTTCCAACTATAAAAACATCAGCATAATCTCAATCATGAGAAGTTTATACGGAAAGGTTATCAAAGAAAAGTAAAAGACAGCATACAAGATAAAATAGGAAACGAACAAGCAGGCTTTACAGCGGGAAAATCATGCCTCTATTACAAATGCACGGTAGGGGAGAAAAATAAAGCTAAAATAGAAAAGTGCGTGTGGTTTTTATAGACATCACAAAAGCTTACAACTCAATACCCAGAACAAATAGAAATACATAAAGAACCAATTAATATCATGGAAAATCTTTATAAAAACAATATGGTAACGATAAAATAGAAAAATTTCAAGGGTCTACTCCCAGGAAGGTCAATATCAAACTTTATCTTAAACAACGGAAAAGAAAGTGAAAAAAAATAAGAGTACATGATGATCATTTACATACCCTAAGCTTCGCAAACGACCAGGTAGTCATAGCGCAGGATAAGGAAGACCTGGGTTTAGTTTAGACATCAACATTCAAATAACTACAAGTGAATATAACACTGGTAACTTGGAGGTATGTTAAAACGTAAAGATCAGAGGTACGGACAAATTTAACATCGAAAAATGCAACTTCGGAAGAAAAAATAAAGACCAAGGTGGGCCAAACCAGTACTTATATTAAAAAACTCAATTTAGTCCTCTGAATTTGTATGCATATCACAAAAAATGACGAAACAATAAATATATAAGATAATGATAGAGAGTATAATGACTTATGGAACAGAAACATGAATATTAAATAAGAAAAACAAATCAAAAATAATCGCAACAGAAATGAAGTGCTGTAAAGTAGTTCGGATAGACAAAATATCAAATGAAGAAATCAGGGATAGAATGGAAATTCAAAAGGATGCAACAAGCAAAATAGAAGAACTAAGATTACAATGGTGTGGTCATGTAAGAAGAACTGAGGATAGTAAATGGATTAAAGAAATAACGAATTGGAGTCCGATGGAGAAAAGAAAAAAGACAGACTTAGGAGATCGTAGAGAAATAAAGCGGATGAGACCATGGAAAAAAGAGAATTAGAAAGTGGAGATTGGCAAAATAAAAGGAAATGCAGAAAACGGTTGAGAGAAGGAAAACAGCATTATTAAGATAAACTGTGGCATTGGATATCTTGATATCTTTATCACGAGTGTTAACAGGTTGAACGTTGAGTCCGTTTTTGTTGCCAATACTGCTATCTTGCTGTTGGGGTACATTTGGCGTAGTTTGGATTTCAGATACTTTTTGAGCCTCTAAAACTGTGCGTTGGAATCGGGTTCATCTTTGTATTTCTTTGGCTGGTATGTGAGTCCCATAATTCGCTGGATAGTTACCTTGAGAATTCCTACATTTTACGTTTCTGCTTCTAATATTTTCGATAAATGTTTACTTGTGCATTTAGCGCATCTTACTGTTCTCTTAATATGCGGCGGTTCAAGTTTTGTGTTAAATTAAATATCGAAGATTTCTTTGTCGTTATCCGACTGTTGAAGCTCAAAAAACATTAATAATGGAATTTTGGAGATTATAACTAATATTGCGGATATTTAGTTTTATTTTCGTATGCAGCTATTTTGTATTTTTTTAAAATTTTTTTTTGATATAGTTACTACAGAAAAATGACTGAATAAGAACCAATAAAAAGCAAAATACAAAGAAGACAACTAAACTGGTTCGGCTCCATGACTAGGCTGAACCCAAACGGATTGACCAGGGGGTTTGGGAAACAAAAACACAAGAAACAGAGAAGAGGGAGGAGGCCCGGAAAAACATAATAATAATACATAGTAGATGTAGGGAAAAAATGACCAAAACAATAGAGGAGATAAAAAAATCATTGGAAGAAATAGGTGGATGGATAAAAATAACCTAAACCAAGTTCAAAGGGTACAAGGAAGGGGGAAAGAAAAAAGAGCAAATGGTTATTCTATACAATTGTTTTTCCTTTTAAGTTGGATAGACAAACCGAGTGTTCCATTTTGCAATAATTTAATAATTATGCTATAGTTTTCGGCTTTGTTATGTTAGTTTTTGGATTTTTCCCTCCGACTCTTTTTTGAATCAGAATTACCAACGTTGAATGTGCTTGGAGTATAAAGTAAATAGTTTGACAGTTTTATTAATATAAGGTTACGATATAACGCAAAGCTATTTATTTTTATTTTTTTGTTTAGTGTTTGCCAGAGTTCTTCTCGACTTACTTATTACGGAGCTGGCACTTCTTATTGCCTTAATTGTTTGTGTAGATTCCGGGACAATTTCTGGGTTATTTGTTGTGTCGGTACTTAAATTTTTACTTTCCTTATCCTATAATAAGGAAAGTAATGTATTCGGCGGAAATTTGACCTACCCATTTTTCACATTTCTGGACGAACTATAGCCTCAGGACACCAAAAAAGTTGGTTTGAGCCATTGGTTCGTGTGTGTGTGTGTGTGTGTGTGTCTGTCGGTCTGTCAGTAAACAGGATATCTCAAGAACCGTAAGAGCTAGAGACTTTAAATTTGGTATGCAAGTTACTTGTAGGTAGGAGATGCAGTGTGAAGCTTTTGGTAAAAATCGGTCACAAAGCGAATTAAACGGTTGAAGATACAAAAAATTCATTAGAAAAAAATGATTCGTTATCACGAGATAAACATGAATTTAAAATAAAAGTTAGTAAAATAGGAACTCGAAAAAAAGTGAAGCTCAGAATTTTTAATATACCAGGTGTTCATAAAATGTTTCGGAAAATTCATATTACCGGATAGATCAGACAGAGCCAAACAAAAAATTACAATGAAATTTTTTGATCCGAGGTCAAATAAATAAGTTATAGCCGATTAAAAATTAATTAAACGGACCAATCGCAGCGCGCTCGGAGAGCTTCCGGGCCGACTGCAAGAGGACGGGGGGGGGGAGCGCTTGGCCGCTAGGAGCGAGCACGCAGGCGATAATGGGGAAGGTCGTGCGACCGAGCTCGCACGGTTACCTTTAGTGACGTGGCAAAATTTTAAGCACGAGTCTTATTGTCTTGTACTGTTTATTTTAATCAGCTTTCGAGTGTTGGACTCGCGCCTCGTTCTTTTTTAAAATAACAAGTTCCGGGACGAGAGCAGCGCAGGGCCGAGACGATGGACCCGGTATAATATATAATAATAGGATAAGTAGAGTCGTGTGATGTTCACACCAGATTTTTTTGTTTTGCACCAATTCGTACGAGTTATAAATAATATATCACTCGCCCAGTTAATTACGTGATGTGGTTAAATGCTTATCTAGTGTTGCTTCGTACCACTTACAGAGTTCTGGAATATTTTTTTCCTACGACAGCAATTAAGTGCTTAAATGTAAAACCGGGTCTACCACAAAACTGTATTCCAAATAAGTTCGCAGATTGCTTTATATGCCAGCAGAATGCGCGCTAGCGTTAACTGGGGCTTCCTTTAATTAGCTAACATAATTATCGTATTTGAGACCCACATTTGCGGAAACTTTTTTTGCCTACATTATGCGTCTAATAAACTGCATTATCTATTTGGGTGAACTTTTATTTGGCTATTAAACCACACACAGTTATATCCTAAATCCAGTCATGTTAACACTTTGCCTAAAAGATTATATTACAAAATTTCACAATTATATCGCACGAAAAGTATTACAGCAAAAAATGTTTGGTAGAAGTCTAATATATCTGATGCAGTTGCATTGCTACTGACTTTATAAGTAACATCAAATATTTGGTTAATTTTAATGTTTTTTTATAACACTATAACCATGAACAACTAGATGCGACAATTATACATCTTTTGTAAATTATTATTGATAAACAATTTAATTTTTTTGTTATTGATTTAAATTGTGTCATTGAATCAGGATAAAGTAGTGATAAAGTAAACCCAAACGAAGGTTTTAATGCGTAGTCTAATTATGTCTTTATTAAGACTACATACAAGCGGATTTTCAAAAAAGTAATCAACGCTGGGAGTTTTTCTATTGGATCAATGCAAGAATTCATATGTTTAACTTTAAAATGTTTTAACATTAACAAATTTTTTTGTCAATTTTTATATTAAACTTAATGATCTAACCACAATAGTTATCCTAAGTGATCGTTTGGTTGAGTGAGTAAAACTCTAAATAACTTGTCTTGAAATCACACCAAATAGATAGCAAAGACATTATTGGATATAAGCCAGATACTACACTTACCCCTGTTGATTCCCAGATTCTTTTTCATTATATATTAATGTAAAGGGTACAGTTTTTCGCCTGTTATGATTTGATTCAAATAAAAATTAATTACAGATTTTTAAAAAATACACAAATCGATAAAAAGACGCAAATTTCTGGAAGTCATAAGAATTTGGAATAGATAGGAAGCTGTGTAGACTAGTAAAAATGACTTTAAGTAATACAAAATATAAAGTAAAAGTAGAGAGCTCATTAACAGAGGGATTTGAAATTACGAGAGGATTAAAACAAGGAGACCCACTTTTGACTTTTTCTTCTTAGAGAGCCTTTTCTCTACGGAGGTTGGCGATCATCAAGGCTTAACGGATCTTAGATGTTGCCGCTCTGAATAGATCTACTCGAATGCAATTGAACCACTCCAGATTTCTCATCCAAGAAATACGTCTTCTGCCTATAGATCTTCCAATTATCTTTCTCTATATAATTAGCCGCAATATCTCATACTTAGGAGCTCTCATAACGTGTCCTAAGTATTCCAGTTTTCTTATTGTATGGTAAATATGAGCTTTGTTTTTATACCTATTCTTTAGGTCTCTGGACAGTTTTATTTAATTTAGTCTTGAAAGTCGTTATAAAAAAGCCATCAATGTATGGTGTATGCGAATGATGTGATGATTTTCGGTAGAAAAGAAAGATATTTGAAAAGTATGATAAGGAAATTTAAAATAGAAGCGAAAAGTTTGGGGATGCAAATAAATTACAATAAGGCGAAATTTATGGGTTTAGAAATACAAAATAAAAGGGGAGAGGGAGAGGAAACCTGAAAGAGTAGAATGTTTTATCTATCTGGAAAGAAAATAAGGGAAATGAAAAAGAAATATAAACACGAATCAAAAAAGGTTCAATAAGTGGCGCAGCTCTCACGAGCTCTCTAACGTCAAAGACGATACTAAGAAGTACAAAACTCAGAATTTATAAGACAGTGGCGTTTGCATGCGAAACGTGGGTGGAGAGGCAGGCGTGTAAATAGCCGTGCCCTCGTGGTGCAGAGTGGGGAACTAAGTATGGCCCGTTTTGAAAAGTAAAACGCTGAGGCCCAAATCGTCCCTTAAACGGCTGTCGCGAAAGCGGATAGGGGCGGCTACCGATATCAACCGATGAGTAATTGCCAAATCGCTCACCTCTAATCGGCTTCGGCGGCGTTGATTTCACCTTGTTGCGATGTCTTCGTGCCTGGAACACGACCGCACTGGCCGGGATGCGATGTGAAAGTCTTGCGGGGTAGTTAAATGTGGGTAAAATAAACACGACCGCACTGCTTCACGCGTGGCTTAGCGGCGGATCATCCGCGAGAAATCTTAATTCGACAGCACTTTGCGTCTCAAAGGGTGCCGCCGACGGTGTATGCAGACTCGCCGGCTGAGCAAAAGCCCATATGCCGTTTTGTGTACGATAGCAAAACGTGGCGGCAGATATCAAAGCCACCAGCACACCGCCACGATACACAAGCGGTTCAAGGGCGAAAAGGCCGCCACATCAGTGGGCAACTACTTAACAGCGATTTACAACAAATGGATAATATAGAAAAGAAGGATATTGAGGAAAATATTTGGGGAAAATACATTACAAAGGTGGTCATAACCCAGAAAATGCAATGGATGGGATATATTTATAGTTATAGTTTATCAGGCAAAATAAGGAAGAATGAATAAGGAACTACTAAATACGCAATATATAAATAACAGAGGGAGAGGAAGACCTAAGGTTAGCTGAAAGCGACAAGTTGAGGAGGACTTGGAAGCAGTGGGAGTTGAAGAATGAAAAAAAGTGACAGAAAACAGGAAACATGGAGAGAAGTAGTACGAAAGACTCTTGAACAATAATTTTACAAGCCTTGGACCACTAGGCCTATTGTGCTTATTTGTATATATAGGATTTGATCCAAAAAAGACTTTTTATGTCATCCAAACATCTACATGTGGAACTTGAAAATAAATACAACTTTAAATATTGTAATTTAGATCAATTACTGATATTCAGAATCGCAACAAACTTTTCAGTTGTAATCCTTGGGTTATTTTCTGCTAAGCATCAATGGTACAAGTTAAAATCGCTATTTCGTGGGTTAAACCGCGTTGGTCTCTAAACAATTCTCAATGTTTTCACATTTACTTTGATACCAAGAGAGATTAAAGTTAGTTCTTACTCGCTATCTTAATCTTCTTACTCTTCAAAAAGAATCGTAGAAGAAGATTGTTTTTTTTTTGTGTGTTATATTTTGATATTTGACGGGAAATGCAATAGGTTGAGAAAAATTTGTTTGTTTGGAAGAATGATGTAACTGATGACATGGGATAATTAACGGTTTCCAAATTTAAGGCATCGGGGTGTTTTGTAGTTCAATTGACTCTCGAACGATTTTACTGGTAGGAAAAACGGAAAAAGTATTTTTGATTTAGAAAAATTAATTGTATGACTAGTTTCTGGACCAGTTCCAAAGAATGATCAACTTTCCGCATGGTCAAAGAATGTTTGTATATGCGATATTTGTCGCTCTGGCTTATGTAGGTCCCTTTTCAATCTGATGAAGATATTTGGTAGACTTTAAAATTCATGATGGTAATTTAAGCGAATGAAGTCAACTGTTTTATTGTCAGTCGCATATTTTGTTTATTCAGTATGTAGTCTTGTAATCTTGAGAGTGATACCTCTAATATAAAGCAAAAATGTTTTTACTTGATTAGGAAAGTCGTGAGTTTTCGAATTTGTGTTTTGTTAATATTTTTAGTAATCTATTGGTAATAGTTTTTATTTCAGTTTATCGGTTCTTAGTGTCAAAACGATTGAAGGATCTGGATAATCAATGATTTTGCAAGTGAATAGATTTAGGTAAGGTGATAGTGTGATATAGCATTTAAATAGCGGTTAGTATGGGCAGGTTTACTGTAGTTAATATGACAGAGGACGAAATAAATCTGTTATATAGTTTGTTTAGGTGTGAACGAAGTTAGGAAAGCCTATCTTTTCCATCGGGCCAAATAAAAATATCGTCAATGTACCATATCAAACAAATAGATTTCAAGGGAATAGAATCTATGGTTTTTAAAATCTATCCCTAAAGTTTTAAAAAGCCCATGCTTCAAAAACTATTTATATAGAACTACAGTATCCAAGCCCATTATTATAAATATGGAAACATAGGTTTTAGCATTATTCCATACAGATAAAAATAGAGAAAGAAATTTTATATACAGCACCCACTTTATAAGGGCTATAAGCGATAATGTTGCTGTTGAAGCGTGCATGCACGCTTCGATGATGTCACAACTTCATTAGTTTTACAATAGAAAAATAAAAAGCCACCTATTTATAAGAAAAAGAACAACTAGAGCAACGGCGAGAACACAAAAAGAAGAAACAAGAGTATTTAGAACAAATAGAGGAGTTAAACGAGGAAACTCACTCTCCGCCATAATTTTTAATATGGCTATAGAATATATAAGAGGTGAACAAATAGTAGCTTACGCGGATGACCTAGTGCTAGTAATGGAAAGAAAAGATATAATGGAACAGATGCTAGACGAGAAAATGTAGAACTGAAGAAGAATAAGAAATAGAAAGGCAAGAATCGGAAATACGAAATTTGAAGAAGTAAGCAACTTCAAATATCTCCTCGATCTCAATCAGCCTTTTTTATTCTGTTATGGATATAGGCCTCCCTATAGTTTTCCATTCTTTCTTCTTTTGCGGCTCTCTGTACCAACTCAGTCCAGCCGCTGTTTTGAGATCACCTGATGGCTTCATCATAGATCTATCTCCACTTCAACTCTCTGCTCATGGTCTCCATTTAATGATCTTGTTACACCCTTTCTCTTGTTTTTTCTTGAAAAAATAAGGCAATACTAGTAAAGAAGAGCATCTTAACAACCTAAGATTTGCAGACGACATCGTTGTGATAGCATAATAGAGAGGAACTACAAACAATGAAAAAGTGATTTGAATAAAGCTGCGGAAAGTGTGGGTCTTGAATTGAAATGAACTTAAATAAGACAAAAGTAATTACAAATCAAGAAATAAACGTAGAGGTGAGAATCGAATCATAAAGCATTAAAAAAGTACAAAATAATATATATTTGGGACAGCCGGTGACCATTAGTAAAGAAAACTAAACAGCAGAGGTTGAAAGAAGAACAAGACTTGGTTGGGCGTCATACGGCAAATTAAAAGACGCAATGAAAATGAGGATACCAATGCTTCTAAAAACAAAACTTTACAACTAATTTATGCTACTGGTGGTCTGAAATGTAGACCTTCAGCGACAAAATCATAAACAAACTTCGTGTCAATCAAAGAGCAATGGAAAGAAAGATGCTGAACTTAAACCTGAAAGGCCACAAAACCAATAAATGGGTCCGAGAAAACGCGAAAGTAGCCGACATAATTGAACGAGTAACACTCAAATATCTACAAGTTATAATACCTGACAAAGGAGAAAGAATAGATAGGATTACTAAGAAAATAATGGAAACAACTAGAGCCTATCATGCCAATAGAATAATTGGTAAAACTAAATTAAAATATTTAAAACATTAATAAGACCAATAATGATGTACGCATTAGGGGTTATGACAGTCACAAATAAAGAAGAAGAAAAACTAAGAATAGCAAAGAGAAAGTTAGTAAAGAAAATATTAGGATCAGTTAAAATGAGCGTCAATGAATATAGGCAGGAATAATTAAAAAATATTACAAAACTAAAAGAAGACAATTAAAAAAAGCACCAAAGTGCATAATGTTCGAGATACGTATGGAGAGCGGGTGAAAACAAAATAATAAAAATAATGCTGAAGTGGGAACCAGCAGGTGTAAGAAGGTTACAAAAGGTAAAAAATAATCTAAAAAAGTAGGAATAGTTGATGCAAAAGAAGGCACAATGAACAGGAAGAAATGTAGGGAAATATGTAAAGAATAAAATTTAGGATAAGGACCGATCTATCCATATACATCATACACATTCGCAGGAAAAAATCTTTGCAACTAAATAGATTACGTAAAAAATTAATATCCTGTGTTTGCGTTCTTGTGATGTTTCAATCAGTAAAAAAATCAGTTTATATTTGATTCGTCCACGTAATATGAGCTGCGCTCGTAAGAATGTCATCTTTTCGATGGTAACTTTAAATTATTCATTAAATTAAAATTTTTACCTCACGGTTGATCAATCGCAGTGATTAAATGACCAATTCATTAATGAATTTTGAAGTTTTTCTTAAGAGAAGACAAATTCCGTGAATTGCAATTAAAGTATTGGGCGGTAATCTACAAACGAAGTATTTTTAATTAAGGTTTGACTTTGACTGAATATTTTATAAAGTAAAATGGTCGTTGCAGCTGTTATATTACGTTTTAGTTACTTAATTACAAAATAATTTCTATCACTAAGAGACATAAAACAACTTTTAATGTCAATTAAATACAGATGGATCCATGCATTTAACATCTGCAGTTTGAACAACGTTAATTAGATAACAGGATTAATCTGCTTTAATTACACTTTTGATTTTAATTTTAATTGCCTGATAATGCTCACTAAAGTATTTGCAACTACTTGACCTTATAAAAATATTGAAAATTATACCAAAATATCCAGAGCTCTACTCGAAACTATCATCAACTTATTTTTTATAAGAAAGTCAAAAATTACCGCACTTTCACCATAACGCATAATTTGTCACAATATCTTCTGTGCATGCAGACCTATTCTTAGAGTTAATACTAATATGATCATATGATCAAAGTTTGACCTTGGTACCGTTATTCTTCTTGCTTCTGCTTCATTGCAAACATTTTGATCGAAGAATGTACCAAGGGCTGAAATTCATTGGAGACTTAGAACACAATAGTATTTATTATATATATTAAATATTGTAAACAAGTCATTAGCAAAGATAGCTATTGTGATTTCTGGCTTTTCTGAAATGTCATTGGTGTAGAGCGGTTACAGGACTGGTCCCAGTACACTACCCTGAGGTGCACCAGCGAATTTTTTTGTAGTCTGTATATTCAAGTTTCTGTTTAATACGAAATACTCTGCCAGCAATATAAAAGGTTAATATTTCAACATACTCTTTTAAAAGGATTTTATTTAGTCTATAAATCAAACCCTTATATCAAACTTTGCCAAATGTTGGACATACGCCGAGAAAAGCAACAAAATGCTTGTAAAACCTTTTTTATTACGTCCGTGATCCGATGTGTCTAATGAATGATAGCATGTTTCCTTCTGTGTGAAAAATGATCAACTGGAATCATTTTTATCCTCCGTTGTAGTTTGAGCCTTTTGAGAAACAATTTCTGATAAAGTTTAAAGTTTATTGGGAACTATGATACAGGTTTGTATGATTTTGCATGATGATGAGGTTTTCCAGGTTTTGGTAGCATTATTAGTTTCATTGCTTTAGTTTAAATGGAGAGTTGCCTTAAATTCCTACTTATTATGAAACTTTTTGTGGTTCAAATTGATCTTGGTCGCTTTGCCACTTTATTTGGGGTAACTGAGGTATTTTTTCCGAAAAATAATCTACTCTGGATTGATATCTGATTAGGGCAAAAGATCTTTGCTGGATGATTAGTGAAAATTTCAGCTATTTGTTTATTGCCCCCATCCCAAGGACTATTATCTTTTTCTGCTGAAGAAATTGGTTACTTATCTTCTAATTTTGGCAGTCTTTCAAAATGAATAGTCTGTTTCTTCATCTTAAATCTTGCACGAAGCCAAAAATGTTTCTTTAATCTTTTATATTTCTCTTTTAAGGTTTGTGAGTTGTTATCAGAGTGTCTTTAACAATTGGATTTTTTTACTTTTGTCATCTTTTAACTCTTTTTATCTTGACAAATTCCTTAATTTGCGCTGAATAGTTAGCTTTCTTGTTTATATAAAAATGTGTCTAATATTATTGAATGCCTTGACTTAAACGGGAGTAGTAACAGATTGTTCAGTAGTTCTTAAACAGACGTTTATATTGATGTTCTGTTTAAGGGCAGTTGTAAAGCTTTTCGAAACAGTAATTTTATTAAATAATGCAGGACAAGTAGACCTGCAAAAAGATACTTTTGGCGTCCTACACTAATAATTTTTCGCCTATTCTCAAATTTTTGTAAACTTGGAACCATAACAGTGGGATAAGTTGGTGCGGTGACCTTACGAAAGTAAAATATGCAAAAACTATTCTGAACTAAACGTACACTCAGCTCAGTTACACCACATTTCATTTTAGTTGTATCCAAATGTACAGTAGATGAAAATTGCCACCTACAATAAATCTTTTACCAGAATGTTGCATAAATAATTAGCTTCAGCCAAAAAATGTTATTGATAGATTTATAACTAATTATGGTGTACTTTGGTGTTCTTCATAATTATTAATTAATTATTTAATAATTAATGCACCTTCACCTTCAGTCTCATTATCCAGATGAGTAATGTGATACACCTCAGAACCTTTCAAGTGAGAAATAATTGTATATTTAATTGTATTTGTGGTACAACTTTTGAAAATTTAGAAACACTTTAAAGTTTTTCTTTTTATTTAGAACAGCACTGGTATTCTATGTAGTAATTCTTAGGTCGTATCGATCCATTTCTTCGTAGAAAGAGTGCTACTGAGATCTACTATATCAATATAGCATCTACGTTATATTTTGCATCATTTGTAACATTGATAGTAGTAGCTACTGCAGCTGACTGTTTACATGTAGATGTTTGTGCATAAGCAATCCTTACTTTCACTTTGTCGGAGTTATATCACTCTGATTGGACGTATTTCCTGTAATTGTTAAGGTGAGCTTCAGAGAAATTTTCTTTGTCCAATGGCTATCAGCACACTTAACACAATTATAAGGGGGCTTACAGAGTATCTGTATCTGTATCTTTATTATTTCATTGATTGCGGAATGAGTTTATGGCTGCTTATGAATTCAATTTTAACATTTATGTGGTCAAAGTTTTGAATACCAAATAGTTTATTAATGTCCTCAGAACTATCAAACATCGACATGTATGAAGACAGTTGTATATATTTTGTTCGTTATTTTTGCTTTTTATTTTCTTGATTTTTATTTTTTTGAGTCCAGTAAGGTTCGGCACTTAGCCCACTTCTTTTTAATCTAGTCATGGCGACAAAAGATATCCAATCCCCACCTCCCTGGAGGCTCCTTTACGTGGACGACATCGTTTTGATCCCATATACAGCCAGCGAACTGCAATCAACATTACACCGGTGGGTAAACACTCTAGAAAATGGGGGACTTAGAATAGCCGATCAAAAACCAAGCACCTAGAATGCCGATTTAGCAACAACTTACAGTCAGATACAATTACCTATCTCGACAGTAATTCAGTACCTAAGGTAACATAATTTACATACCTCGGATCAGTGATCACGGAAAATGGGGGTATAGAGGCATAGAGTTAATGTTGGCTGGCAAAAGTGGCGATCTTTAACTGGCGTTATGTGTGACCCTAGTATGCCCGTTCGAACAAAGGGCAAGGTTTACAAGACAACAGTAAGACCAGCAATGATGTATGGATCCGAATGCTGCCCGGTAAAGGAAACTTATGTACAGTAACTTTACACGGAAGAAATGAAAATCCTTAGATGGTTCTGAGGAATAACTAGAATCAGAAATGAATACATCCGGGGCAGTTTTAAAGTGGCGCCTATACAAGACAAATTGAAGAAAAGCAGATTAAGGTGGTACGACCACTTAATGGGGTGAGATGAAGAGTACGTGGTGAAGAGAGCTCTAAGCCTACCAGAGAATAAAAGACTCAGAAGCCGCCCCCAGTTTCATGGTGGATCAGCATGGCCTCGATATTAAAAAAAAAGAAAACTTACCTAACCCGACGACCTTAGACAGAATTTCTTGGCAAAATAAAATTAAGAGTGCCGACCCTACTTAAGTGGGATAGAGCAAAAAAGAAGAAAAATAATTTTCTTGAGTTTTTTCGTCATTTCTTTAATCTTGAATCCTCATCCTCGAGTTCATTGTCAATTCTCGTGATTTGATGATCGGTATTATTTATTAATGCAAATAATTTCCTGTACTGCCGATAAATTTAATTTTGCTCCTATTTACGACCAAACTATTTCTTTAGCAACAAAGGCTTCGTCTTCGTGTAAATTAATTTAAGGTCTGTTATAGATGGAACTGTAGATTTGCGACCATTTCTTTTGTACGGGTGGATGACCAATCCCTTTAATATTTTGATATGTTATCGCTGGAATTAAATTTGGGTTTGTCATATTATCGTCGCACTAGATCACCGGGTGTCACCTTACGTAAGGCAGTACCATTGCGATTTCAAATTATAAACACTGGGTACAAGCGAATACTCTTGAACCCATTGTTCACAGACTCTTGTCATCTTCAATTCCCTATGGATGGTGGTTCCGCGAAGCAGACTCACTGCCTTTTCTTTTCTTCTTTCTAACACAGTTGACATCATGCGACTCATCTTGATATACGTATACTAGGAGCACTTCTTAATGTTTGACATAATATTATAACCAGAGTTTTGAAGGAGGTATCAATCATTTTTTGAACGCCCCAAGTACATCCTCATTTAGTAAGACGATGACTTTTATACAAGAGTTGTTTGAAAAGTCCTTTCTTCTTCCCAATAGCATTAGTAATGGATAAATATACAAATAAGCTATATATCTTCTATAAGCTTGGAATGTTTCCTAGCAAGGGGTGTAACTCTGAATGCGTTGGTTTATCTTATTAGAAAAGAACAACAATTTCATCGATAGATGTCACAAACCGATTCGTTTGCACGTAGTACACCGATCCTGCTCATATAAGTTTATTGTGCTGGATTTACAGAACCGAATCGTCAATGACTGTTAATGGGCGCACTACCTACCCTCAAGGTTAGGAATAATGGCGCGTTGCTTTAACAGAGTGACCATGTCGTTATGGTAGGCACAATTTATATTTTAGGAAACCACCACTAGGCGTCTTAATAGTCAATGAGAGAATATTACCAAACCTATCGCCCAAGAGGCAATAGTTTTCCAATACATCCTTGTCTTTGAGATGGCATTTTTGTACTGCTAAACAATGATTAAGTGATTATTTACCATGGGTCCCTATTTTAACTTCAGCTAAAATATGAAACCATGGCTGGATAAATGGCCTATTCCAGCATTGCTACACGTCATTACCTCTAATCGCTTAAAGTATTCCATACTGGGGCACGATCGTTAAAATTAAGATTAATACTGTTATAACGGAGATTTGTTAATAAAAATTAATTAACAGGGTTATAATGAGTTTAAAACCCATATTTAAAAATTACATTCGGGTTAGAGCCATTTTTCATGTTAAAGTATTAATGCTAAAGATAAAAGTATGCTCAAGTCCTGTTATTCTAATTAATATTGTTATATGTGGAATTATATGGAGCTAGCTTCGCATTTTTTTACTAATTATTTTATTGAAATACGATTTTTAATGTGATTTTATAATTCTGGTAGAAATTTTGTTCTTAATTAATTTAATCCAGTCTGCGTATGAACTTCGTTTATTACGCAGTTAATTTAGGTGCATGTAAATAAAGTAGTCTTTAATAAAGTCGGTCTTATGTTGATATTTACGTATGTAACTTAAATAAACTCTACAAAAAAAGGCCCTGTCATTTTAACAAACTTTTTTTAAAATAACTTTCAAAGTTAAATACTTAATTAGCATTATTTAATTATATTAGAACTTAAATTTTTCATTAAATGACCCCAATTATATATAGCGTTTCTATAAAAAATGTACTCACTCTTCAAATAACAATAAATTCAGTGTTTATTGATTTTGAAATTATTTTTTGAATGGTACCTGGACAAATGCGTTTTAATACAAAATTGTCTGAAACAATTAAATGGCTCGATTGGACCTACTGGACTCTTCACAATCCACATATTACTATGGAACATCATTCCAACATATTGGTTACAATATTGTGTGAAATTAACATTAAGCATCTTAGGATATTTTTTTTAACAAAAGGGCACGGGTGATGTTTATCTAAATACGTGGGCAATCTGAAAAGTTTTGAGCTTAGTATAGAAACATGTATTTTTCTTTTAATTTAATTTTATTTTTTTTCAAGTCGATACACTTTTTCCAGCAATGCTCCAACCTCTTCAACTTGTCAAAAAAAAGTAGTTGGCGTCTTGATTTGCAAAATAGGGTTTACAGTTGCGATGTCCTCCTCGTTTAATGAAAAGCTCTGTTCTTTGATCCAAATTTTGTTTCGGAATCAGAAAATAGTCGCTGAGAGGGCGAGAGCAAATTTGTCAATCAATTCAAACTGCATTCGTAAATTTTCTCTACGACGACCGCCAAGATGTGAGCCGGTGTGTTATCTTGAAGAGAAGACACTTTCTTTTGCTCCAAACGGGGTCGTTTTTCAGCAATTGCTGCCTTCAACTGGTCCAAGTACGACTCCGTTATTGTTTACTCTTTTTTTAAGTAGTCCATAAACAGAATTTCCTGACTATCCTAAAAAAAACAGTCGCTATGACCTTCGCAGCCGATAACACCGTCTTCGCCTTTTCTGGAACAGGTTCGCCCTTCGCAGTCCATTGTTTTGACTGTTATTTCGTCTTAGGAGTATAATGCTAGAGCCAAGTTTCATCGACAGTGATTAATTGGCGTAAAAAGTCCGACTCGTTTCGCTAAAACTACTTAAACAGGACCTTTTTTGTTTAAAGTGAGCAAGCGTGAAACCAACAGCCTTCTCACGCCCAATTCTTCAGTCAATATATGACAAACTCGTTCTTTTGATATACCCACAGCCTCTGCTATCTTTCTAACCTTAATGTGACGATTGTCCAGTACCATTTGGTAAACTTTTTTGATGTTATCGGTAGAGGTCGCAGTTGTAGGCTCATCATCAGCAACGCTGGTACGACCACGTTCAGCTCCCCATCTTTTCACGATGATAAATGATGGGGCAGAGTCCCCGTAAATGGCATCTAACTCGGTTTTAATTTGCATAGGCGACCTGCCTTTTAAATGCAAATACTTAATTACAGCACGATATTTGATTTTTTCCAGTTTTACAAAACCACTGACATGACTCAAACGACTGTCGAACAACAACTAAGCGTCTGAAACGCCTAAATTTTTTGCTCTTCTCCTTCAAAGCATGTACAATTGTAGCAGCAGAACGGTTTTGACGAGTACGGTCAGTCAATCCACGCATTGAAGAATTGTTTAGCGACGAAGAGATTTACTTTCATCAAAATATTGCATCTCCTCACTACCACCTACAAATGTGATTGGGTAAAGATACGGTATTAAATTCCCTGCGAGTTCCCAGAATTCACTCAAATGGACTTTTTACGGGACTGTGTGAAAGATAAGGTCAACTGCACAAACCCAATAGCAATCGATAAGATGAAAGAGTAAATTTGTGAAATATTTGTGAACATCCATTTAACTTCATTTAATATTTTTCAATTACACATTTATTATAATTTTAAAAATGCACCATCTGACCAAAAGTATTTGAACATTTACTATTATAAAACTCTAGTGTAAGAAGACTTTCTACCAGTCTTTGATGTATGTCCGTGGGAACTACTTTTCATTCCTTCTTCAGCTACTGAAGGTAATCTATTTTGTCTAGCGTATGATCTGCGTTCCAATTATTTTTAGAGGTGTTTGATGAGACTGACATCTGGGCTCTGTGAATGTCAATGTAGTTTGTCAACACCCATCTCAACAGTCATTCTGTTGATACAGGAATAATCCTTCTCCGAACTGTTGCCAGAGAGTTCGAAGCATGGAGTTGTCAAGAATATCAAAATACGTCTTAGAATTTACCCTTCGGACTACATGAAATAAGAGTCTTAGGCCAAACCACAAAAAACAACCTTAAACCATATTGCTTCCGTCACGAAACTTAACTATTGGTACAGTACACTTAAATTAACTTTGGCATTAACCAAACCCAGACGCGTCCAGCGGATTGCCAAATGATGTAGCAAGAACTTGCTACCATTATTTCACATTGCAAACGACGTTTGGCATTGACCGTGTTTATCTTAGACGTTTCTATGTTATAATTATACAATTTAAAATTGATTAAGGTACCTGTAGCAACATCAATATTTTCCTCTGTCAGTGTGTAAGAGACTATTTTTACATTGAGTTTCCGTTTTACTAAATCGTTATTTAAAATTTGGTGACATTACTATTTAAAAGTAACATGACAGCCTTTGCGCAATCTCTGCCTTTCCAAATCCTTTTATGCCATTCAAAAATACGGTTTTTAATCATTTCCCGTAAACATATGCTCATTGCATCATATTCTATGTTTATGTAGAGGTTCTGTCTGGGTTAATGCAGTACATAATGGTAATTCTCTGCTTGGAATCCGTTTAGATCACGTCTAACTAAATGCGCCGACAAACCAAAAAATGTGCTAAACATAGCCCCGCCACCTAGTGAGTTTACATATAAACACTTCTAAGGGTATGTCTAGTAAAACCCGTGTCAATTAATTCAAAATATTCGTATTTTATATTTGAATATGACAGGTAAATGATTAAAAATCTGTTCCAGAACTTGGGTTCATAAATTATACGTAATACTTCCTTTTATTGTTTTATCAAATTCATCTAACAATTCCCCATTTTATTCTTTAATAATCCAGGTTTGTGATTTGTGATGATTTATTATTTTTCAACAGATTGGTGTGTTTTTTTATTGTAGTGTTTTTGTACTTCGCTACTCATGTTATTTAAATAATCATTCTTAACTTTTCTGAAAGAGCTCTGTATTTTATGACTTTGTTTTTTACGTCTTATCTTTTCTTCTGTGATAGTTACACATCTTATTTTCATATATTTTTTTGTATTTTATAACTTTTGTTTTCTTCTATCTGTTCCATATTCCCTATTTTTTTATTAATTATTAGTTTTTATATGTTTATCATATCTGTAGATAATGTTCTTTCGTGTTTGAATTAGATTATGATATAAACCTCAGTATTTTACTAAACACGTTTTGCAATCTTAAGCAATTAAATATATAATCAATCTAAATTTGCTATCTGTGGAAATTTCAATTTATATAAATACCTTACACAATGTTTAAATGTAATATGTGGTATTGCATAATAACTGCGCATAATTTCTGCACTGAAATTTTATATTTTTTGCCATCTTTTATTAAGTTGCTTTATTCTTTTGTAGATATTACTTTAGCATTGAAGTCACCTTATATTATCGTAATTTCTCTTTCTGGAATTTGCTAATTCTTCTAGTTGGTGATAAAAATTGTCTATTTCTTGATCTAGGAGGGCGATTTCAATAAAAAGAAGAAATTTGTTCTTTAATTGCCTTAAGGTAAATAAAAAAATGCATGGCTTCTAGATATTATAGGTGGTGATATTTTGTTTAGTACCTCACGTGACAGATTATTAAGAAATTGCATACTACAGATAGTATAAAATCGTCTTTAATGTTAAGGGGGGGGAGACACGGTGGCTCAGATGGTTCAACCAGTTGGCTCTGCAGTGCCTGTAAGTGCGCCAAAAAAAATGTTAAGGGTGCTTAAAACACGTTTCGGAAACAAGCAAGTTCTTTGAAAAAACACAAAAAATTATTAGGGAAGACTAAAAGCAGTTAAAATAGTTTTCTGTGTATTGCTTACAGCAGTGCTTCGTACCTTCTCCCGTGCATATAAATGGAGGGATACTTTTGTCTCAGAAATAATTTTTACAGTCTTACAAGTAATCTGGAACTTGAATACAGGACCCTCTTTATTTTTGACAAAGATAGAAGATGAAAGTAATAAGATTAGTGAAATTATGATTTCTTTCGGTAATAACTGAGAAATCCAAAAGCTCGTTAGGATAGTATAAATATATTTTCTGCGGGGATCAGAAATATCCTTCCATCATCCTAAGTATAAAGAAAAACAAGATGAAATACTGAATACAAGTGAGGTTCAGATATAGCTTTTTTTGAAATAGAGGAAAAAACAAAGTTCATGTAAAGCAAGGTTGCTCTCCTAAAATAGCTCTACCCTCTATTGGCATGGTAAACGGATAGCCACCTGTTACCTAAGTAAACTGATAGAAAGGCAACAGTAAAACGATTAAGTATTTTTGCATAATATTTTCAAAAGCTTTAGATGCCGGATATGCTACGGCGCCTCCGGCCATATTCGACTGCTATAACTAAAGAGTAACTGATAGCTAGCTAGAGAAAAGAGCCAAAAAATACATAATAAGCTAATAATAGACAACGAAGTATGTGGTATAAAAGTAAGTAAACCTGCAAAACAGCAAAACAGCAAAAAGGGATTGAACAAGCATTAATCAGAAAAGATTAGTCAGCAAAAGATCACCTACAGAAGATCTAATAGTAGCGCAGTTAAAAAATAACAAAAACTACTAGAGGAAAAAACTAGATAAGAAAGATATGAATGGGAAAAAGGTAACGACAAAGGCAGTGGACAAGCAAATTATTTAAAACAGAAGAAATAAACGGAAAAGCAAAATAATAAAAATAGGAACATGGAATGTTTGAGGAATAAATTAAGAGGGTAAACTTAAACAACCAAGTGAAGAATTATATCAAAGGAATATAGATTTTTATCAATACAGGAAATTAGTGTAATAGGAATAAGCGATTATATTTTGTTTGCGGGTGGATGCAAAAATCAGTTTGATAAACGCTCACGCACCTCAGAAGCCAAAGATAAAGAAGAAGAAACTACGTTTTACAAGAAACTAGAAAATTTATTTCACAAAAAGACAGGAAAAGAACAAATCTATGAACCAACAACAGGGTCATTTAGCTTACACTTAAAAAGTAATTAAAACGGGTAATATTTGATTTGAATTTGAATTATGAGGACCTTTAATAAGAATAAAGATAAAGGTACCTGGAGATCGCCAGATGGCAGAAATTCTCACCAGATAGATCACTCTTCAGTGGAAGAGCAACACAAAAATAGAGTCATGAATATAAAAGCCTTTAGGAAGGAAGGATATTGATGCAAGACATTTTAGCAGTATTAAAAATAAAGGAGGAGACGTTAAGGAAAACGGAACTTTAAGAATAATGAGAAACTGAAAAGTTACCAAGATCTTATAGAATAAAAACCGTTAAAAAAATGAGAAAAAGTAGGAAGAGCCACTTTATTCGGGGAAAAAGTGTTTAAAACAAAAAAAACAGGAAAGAATGGTTTGATGAAGACTGCAAAAAGTTTTAAAACAAGTAACAGAATTATGGAAATGTTAAGAGATAACTTGGAAGAAAATAAAAGTAAGTGCCAGATAATAAGAAGGGAGGCTAATCAAACATGTAGAAGAAAGAAAAGAGAATTATGGAATTAAAACCAAAAAGAATCTGAAAAATAAAGATATTAGAAAGTCGAAAACGAGAAAAGGGGAAACCGTGCAAGGACGATTTTTATCAAAAGAGAACACGGAAATTTGATAGGTGATATAAAATTATTTCGAAAACATGTTTTACCAAAAAGAAAGAATCAAGGCCTTAGAGATTAAACTCGGCACAGGAGAAACTAACATACAACAGCCAGGAGAAAATGAAATTATAAAACTAATAACAAAGTAAAAAGATAATAAAAGTCTAGGTGAAAATAAGAATTGTGCAGAAATGTTGAAGCACTGGTTTATGGGGCATTCGTATGGTTGGTTCTCGAGTTATAAGGCCGTGGTTTCAGTTTAGACATAAAGACACGGAAAGGAAACTCTACCATAATTTCTTATACACTTGAATTCTATACATCCAACCTTACAGTTTACCATAGAATTGAAATCAAAAGATAGGATTGGTTTCTTAGGACCTACAGGTGTTGAGATAGGAGAATGGACATTTACAACACACCGTGTACAGAAAACACACGCATACGGACAGATACTTTTATAAGCAGTCGAATAACTACCCAAGTCAAAAAAGAATAGTTGTGAAAACATTGTTAGAACGAGCACAACAAATATGTCAACCACAATTTTTGGATAAGAACTAAAACATTTTAAACAAGCCTTACAAGGGAACGGCCACTCGAGATAAATAGAGCAACTAAACCTAACAAATTTGCACGAAAAACACAATCGAAATCGGCTAAGGTAGGCAGAGATTTTTTGCCTTTTATTAACAGGGTTTCGGACCGGATAGGAAAAATTTTCGGTAAATACAACCATCTATACTAACATTTTATGAATTAGAAGTCAAAAGGAGACCAAGCACTTTATTGAGACGAACGGCATCTTTGTTGAGAAACAGCAAGAGTAGTCCCCACACCATCCTTGTCGAACATCTCAATTATCATCCACACGATCCAAATTTAGCAGTTGTCAACTGTCAAGCATCGATATCAGATTCGACTTTGCAAACCTAGCCTTAGAGATGATCCGATCGCAAGAACTGGATGTAATGAAGATCCACTTCACCAATGAGGCACACTTCCAATACGATGGCTATGTCAACCGTCACAATTATCGCTTTTGGGGGTTTCAGAACCCACATGTGGCATTGGACGGCACCGCACACCCAGAAAGTGTTACTGTTTGATGCGCCATCATTGGACCATTATTGTGGCTCAAACTATTGATTCTAATGTCTATCAGACCGAAATCTTGGATAAATTCCTTCCTTTGGCTAATCGAAAAGGTTTCATTGAAAATCATTGGTTCCAACAAGACGGTGCCACTCTTCATCGGGCTCAACAAATATTCGCTAAACTCAGAGAAGCCTTTGGATAAAATTGATTGCATTGGATTTGAGGTGGAATAAATTAGTCTAGTTGTTCTCCTGATTTGAATGTCAATGACTTCCGGTTGTGGGAATATTTGAAAGACAAAGTCTATAAAACCCGGTTAGCAACACAAAAGAGTTGAAACAAAGGATTTCAACTGTCATTCAACGGATTCCCGATGACATAAGACAACAATCTGTAAAGGCCTTTCAAACTCGACTTCAACATCCATCGTCAGCAATGGCAAGCATTTTATTAATCTTTGTAATTAAACGCTAATTATAACTGATATTAATGTATAACATTTCATTTGTTTATCTAGCCTAATTATTCTGTAAAATAAAATTTATAATTAGTGCCATATATTGGACATCCTTTACTACCACCCAGATACGAGATTTTCTTAGACCAGTCAAAGATATAATAAACCCATAGGATACACCAGCGATATACTGCAAATCTTGTTCATGTGAGCTAGTCTACATTGGGACTACGGGCCGAACGATTACCACTACGATAAAAGAACACAAACGTCATCTACACCTTAATCAACTCCATAAATCACCAGTTGCTAAACATAGTTTAGAAAATCCTAACCACGATATATAATTGTATGAATTATTACCTGAGGTTATATATGTAGAGAAGTGGTAGAGACTTATAAATAGAAAAATAATTTTAACAGGGACAACGAATTACCCGATTGACGTCAGCAGCTAGCCCGATCACGTTACCTACCAACCCGGTGACGTAAACAACGGTCTCCCAAAACGGCCTTATAACCCGAGAACCAACCACACGATGTAATAAAGAAATTTGAAATGAAAGCGAAAAGTTTGAGGCTGCAAATAAAGTACAATAAGGCAAAATTTAGGGATTTAGGAATACAGAATAAAAGGAGGAGAAGAGAGAACCTGATTCTAGAAGAAGAGCAGGAGAATAGAAAGTTTTATCTATCTGGGAGCTGTCATTTACGAAAATGGGAGAAATGAAGAAAAAATAGACAAGTGCTAGAGCTCTCATGGGCTTTCTAACCTCAAAAACGACATTAAGAAGTACGAAATTCAGAATCTATAAGACAGTCATCCAAGCAGCATGTGAAACATGGGCAATTATTAAGAGCTTATTAGAAGAAATAGATTTATGGGAAAGAAGGATTTCGAGGAGAATATTTGGGGAAAAGAAAAAACAATTAGGAGTTGTATGAACTTTATAATGAGCTAAAACTATCAAATGTGGTCAAAGCCCAGAGAATTCGATGATTGGGACATATTTCACGGGCAAAAGAAGGAAGAATGATTAAGGAGTAAAATAAATAAACAACAGGGGGAGAGAAAGACCTAGGGTTAACTGGAAGTGACAAGTTGAGGAAAACTTGGAAGCAGTGGAAGTTAGAGGAGGACGGAGAAAAGGGACAGGAAAAATGAAGAGAAGTAGTGCAAAAGACTCTTAAACAATGGTTTTACAAGTTTTGGACCACTAAGCCCGTTGTGCTTTATTTCACTTCATTTCATACGCAATATTTATAAGGTTTACAGTGTAAATATCTTAATCTCAATGTTAATGAGTTATAAAATCACCAGCATTGTGTGCCTAAATATTAAAAGTTCCCAGAACCTTGCATGGATTCACAAAAAGCAAAACTTTTATGATAATTATTAACAATCTTAACAGACATTTACATAATTACGTAAGCATTTACATAAACTTTTAATATCGCACTTTGAGTATACGTAAGTAAATTTAATTTATTAGAAAGGTAACCGCGATTTTGAGTTAGTTGCTATGCTCGTTCGGATAAGTCTTTATGAAATGTTAAATGAACGCCTAAGAAAGCTAGTGAAAGCCGTAATTGCGTTTTAATATCAGTGAAATCACGTATTGATTAATTTCTAGCGAGTAAATCTGCACGATCCAGAATAATAACTCGCGCGCCCAGCAGGCGTGGATCGCCTCCTGCTGCTTCTCAATGGGCTGCACCTGGCTCCGGCTGCATTTCGCCGTACGTGCAATTAAGGAATTAAAGCTTCCACTCAGGATAATGCACGGGCGCGAGGTGCGCGCAATCGATCGCGCGCGTAGAAAGTTCTAACGAGCCGCTTAACAGGGGAATTAAGAAGCCCGCTAAATTAAAGTTACTGTAGCATAACATCGGAAGCTTTATTTATCACACGGAACATACGTGCGCGTGTTTAGTGCTGTGCTGGATGACGTGTGTGCCGGTGTCGTGCATACCTCGTACTCTGTTGCTTGTTGCGAATAGTCCGCATTGTTGAACACTAGCACTCGCCGCGTCGGCTCTGTGCTAACGTAAATGTAAAGTGAGTTATTAGCGATCGGTTCGAATGACACTTTTCAGTATAGGTGAGTATTAGCCGTAAGGGCTTGAAGCTTCGGGGAGGCAGTCTGGGCGCTCTTTGAGTTTGTTGTAACTCTTAGGTTCTGAAAAAATGCAATTACCGCATGCATACGACAAAGAGACTCTTCTGTTTGCTTTTAGGTCAGCGTAAAGCTGATAACGACTATTAAAAAAGTTCACTAGGTAAACACATTCAACTACCGAAATAATCTACATACCTCAATTACCGTAACTAACGTTGGCCGAAACCAGGTCGCTAATGAAAATGTACACTTTGTGCTTTAAACTATCTAAATAATATTTTATAGCTACTCTCACCTAGCTCGCTTTTACTTCGAACTAGTTAATATGATCTGGAAATTTCTTTTCCTTTATTGTGGTATAAAGTAGTAATAATAATGGTAAGCTTTAGGCCCATCAGACCATAGCCTGCAAACTGAGAGGTTAAGACTCTCACGTGTTCGCTCAATGTGCCCGGTCGTCGCGCATCATCTCTGATGCGGGGCGATGTAGCAAGCACCGCGCTTTAGACGACCGCCATTACTACCCCTCGTTCGAGTGAACGCAGGTACTCAATTAGTAGGCCACCCCTCAGGCATCAGAAAGCTCCGGGAATGGAACCCGGGTCCACCCGCATCGCAGCCCGCGCCTCAACCGCTTGGACCACTCTGACGGTTGTGGTATAAAAACTATTAGTTTAATTGTCCTACTTGAGTGCCGTGATCTAATATTAGATTAGTCCACAATTATCTGTTATTTATTATTGGTTAACACATCTCAATCTTCTTTTTCTTCCTCTTCTTCAAATGTCATATCCTCAGTGGATGTTGGCAATCATCGTGGTGCATATTATTTTGTCAGCTGTTGATCTAAAAATTTTCTCCTGTAATATTAATTGCAAAAGTGTGTACTTCTCATTCCTTATTATATGTCCAAGATAAGTATTGTTGAGGACTTTATTTTCTTTGTTTAATCGTTGTAATACTTCTTCGTTTGATGGACCCCTAAAATTCTCATCACACGCCTATAACACCAGTACTCAAATTCATCCAGGCGTTTCATAGTGCCTTCTGTGAGAGTCAAGATCTTCACTCCATAGTAGAGTATTGAGAACACATAGCTGCGTAAAAACCATAATCTGGTTTTAATGTTTAATGAGAGACTGCATAATATTTTTTTCAAGCTTTTCCCTTGCTTTTTCAATCGTAATTTTAAGTTCCTTTGAGTAGTCCCAGTTTTCGTTTAAATGGCAGTTGAGATAATTGATGTTTTCGACTCTCTATAGGGCTTTATCTTCTATAAAGAAGTCAGCATTAATGTTCCGTTTGCTAATAATCATTATTTTTGTTTTCTTAGTGTTTAGTTAAAGGCCATATTCTTTGCAAACTAGCTGCTCGGTCTTCTGGGCTTGTGCTAGTATGGTAGAGTTGTCAGCGTAACGGATAATATTTATGGTTACTTTGTTTATTGTCATGCCTGTATCTAGTTGTTCCAAGGCTTCTCTAAATATATATTAAATAGTAAGGGTGACAGTATGCACCCCTGTCTCACCCCTTTTTGTATCTTTGTTTGCGATGATGTTAATTTTTTGTTCTGATTGTTGCATTCTGGTTCAATAAAGATTTCTGCTTTATTAATGCCAATTTTTCTAAAATAGCTACAAGTTTCTGATGTCTGACTGTATTGAAAGCTTTAGCGGAATCTATAAATCACTATTTACGTCAACCTGTAGGCTAAATAATGTTTCTCTCGTGCCCAATCCGCACGTAAACCGAAATTGTGTATTACTAATATGTTCTTCTATTTTTCTATATATTCTTTTATGTATGACCTTTAAAAAATTTTGAGCATGCAAGTCATCAGACTTAACAATGATTAAAGAAATTAGCCATGGGTTGCAGGTGCTCTTTGTTTATTAGTTTTATTATTTCGGTGTAAGTCTCATCCAGCCAGAAGCTTTTCCATTTTTTATGCGTCTTATTACTGTCATCACTTTTGTTTTGGTAATGCATGGTCCATCAGCTGCATCAGTAGTTGTCATTTTTTCCTTCTGTTCGTCTGAAAAACTTTGACATGTTCTTCACAGGCTTTCAGTCTCATAATATAATTCTCTATACTTAGTCGATTAAAAATGCACCCCAACAATCAGGTCCACATTTGTCATTATTTTGCGGTCTCAACTAATTCTTCGACAAAGAAACGATCAATGAACTTCAATCCGCTGGTACAACCCTTTATAACAAAGCAGGAAGGGTGGACATTTAAATTTTGACGACGAAACCCATTTGGACGAAAGTTTAACGTTCGCTGAAGATTTTACTTTGTCTGTCACCTCAAAAAAACCTGTCAAGTAGACTGACAGCAGTAATTAAAGTTAATGGTGATTACGCTCCAAAGCGAGCATGGCAATCTGTTTCGTTTCTCAATTAAATTGTCTTTAAAAAACGCTGGATGTACCGGAGGTGTTACGGTTCCACCCGTCAGACCAACATTTATGGTCGGACATGATTGACGGGCGGTGGGGGCAGGCCGAAGCCTCCCCGCTTAAGGGCATGCTCGCACGAAGGCCACCAAGTCCCACCTGTCCCTAAAGCGGTGCCATCACCCCTAAGAGTCCAACACCATCGAGGGGGAACCGGGAAGCCGCCCCGGTTGGTTACCCCCCTTCCCTTAGTCCTCGTGTCGGTAAGGTTCCTCTTACCACGTTTGACGAGTACCCGTCGAGGTCACTCTCGTGATACCTCTACCCCTCTGTTACTGCCTGGCGGCATCCGTTGCCCACAATTGTGAGATTGGGTAGCTCCACTAGCAGTTTTACGGGTATCACGCGCCACGGGGTAAGGCGCACTACCCACTCGTGTCAGTAAAGTTTCCTTTACCACGTTGGACGAGCAACCGTCGAGGTCGCTACTGCTACCGGCATCCTTTGCCCACAAGTGTGGGATCGAATAGCCTGCATAACAGGTGGTCTAACGTCTCCGCATCAACTTAATACGTAGGTGAATCAAATATAAAGTGGAAATCATTTCTTACGTGCTGTGATCACAAACACAAATTTTTGAACGGCAGTAATGATTCAAGTGCGGATGATGATAAACGTTTAGCCGCCCAATTAAAAAATAACCAAAGAAAAAAATCGAAAAGTGAACGAGTTCAAGATACTTCTTCTGCCTTCAACTTCTCTGTAGGTCCACGCCTATTCCTTTCCATTTATAATTCCTCTCTTCAGCTCCTCATTCTTTTTTACTGGATCTTTTTCATACTGGTGATTTATCTCTAGCTTGGCGTACTAGGCGGGTTTCCTCCATCCTCGAAATGTGATTGTTCCACTTTTGCCTTCTAGTTTTAATCCATTCGTTTATAAGCTGTATCTTACATTGGTTTCGGTATCTTTATTTCTGTCGTTTCCATTATTTGTGTCATCTGTTGTTTTTTACTTTCCTTATCCTTTCCTTATCCTATAATAAGGACCTACCCAGTTTTTCATATTTCTGGACGAATTATAGCCTCAGGACACAAAAAAGTTGGTTTGGGCCATTGGTTCGTGTGCGTATGTGACTGTCTGTCTGTCAGTAAACAGGATATCTCGAGAACCGTAAGAGCTAGAGACTTGAAATTTGGTATGCAAGTTACTTGTAGGTAGGGCATGCAATGTGAAACTTGTGGTAAAAATCGGCCTAGCCGTTTGGTCGCAAGGTCGCAAAATCGGTCGCGAATCTAACCGGTTGAAGATACAAAAAAATAATGGGAATAAAAATGATTTGTTATAGCGAGAAAAACATGAATTTAAAGTAAAAGTTGGTAAAATAGGAACACAAAAAAAAATTGAAGCCCAGGATCGAACTCGCGACATATTGGTCGGCGTCCGTGGTCATATCCGACTGAGCCATAAGTTAGACGTGAAACTAATGGCAAAAAAATAATGTTCCGTACCTACACATTAAATAAGTTCCAAACTTAGTATATTGAACGGGAGTACCAAAAAATAATACATTTTTTGATAGAATTTACTGTTCGCGAGATTTTAACAATTTTGAGGAGATAATGGCGGATTTTTTGCTGTTTTTCCCAGAATTACCCAAACAATAGGATAAGGATAGTCGTATGATGTTCACACCAGATTTTTTTCTGGGTATGTTAGTACTGACCGCACCACACTTTCATATATCCTGCTTTTAACTTTGGTGTTGATACATTTCTTACCTGGGCGGTTTTTATTGCTTGATGTTTTGCCTGTTGTTTTGGTATTGCTCAGCTAGTTATATGTATTTCTAGATAATTGAATTTGGTAATTTGCTCAATTATACTTTGCTGTACTTGTAATTTGCAGCTTATGGGCTCTTTACTGATTACCACACATTTGGTCGTTGATATTTTCATATTATGCATTAATTTCATTAGCATCTTTTATAACTTATCCTCGTTCTCTGAAATTAGTATTGCGTCATCAGCATAACATACCATTTTTATGTCTATGTCTCGCATTTCATAATCTTCTTGGGTCCTCACTTCTTCAATTACCCCGTTCATCATAATATTAAACGATAGTGAACTTAGAGAATCTCCCAGTTTTATTTCTACTGCGTTTCTAAGGGTCCTGGATACTCTTCATTTACCTTGATTATAATTTTATTATTTGTGTAGATGTCTTTCACGAGTTCAATGAATTTTTGGACGATTTTCTTTTTGTATAAAACTTATGTGATATCTTTTAGCAGTACTCGGTCAAAATCTTTCTCTAAATGCACACAAAATCAGGTTTATTAAATTCCAAAGGTTTCTCCACTACTTGATGTATTATAAAGTAGCATCTACACAGGACCTTTCCTTCTTAACCCCTGTTATATTGATATTGATTCTATTACTTAGTGTTCTTGTCATTAGTTTAAAGGTAGTATCTAACAATGTTATTCCTCGGTAGTTGTCGGATACTTTTCGATTCTTTAGGTATTAAGAATTCTTTTGTAAAATTTTTGTAGTAATTTTTAATTTCTTTTGTATAACTTCACCTTATATTAGAGTAATTCATTATATATTGTTATGTCCTGCAGATTTCCTCTGTTTAATTTTCCGACCACATATTAATTCTTCTTTTAGGATTTCATGTTCTTCCTCTACTATAATTCTATTTTCCAACCGTCTGTTGTCGTCTCTTAAAAAATTTATCCATTCTTTCGACTTAATATTATTTGTTTCAACCAGTTCCTTCCGTTACTTGTTTTTGCGTGCCATAGAAGTCTCTTTCCATGCCCTTTGAGAACTTTTCCTATTAGCTTTCTTTAATCTTTTTTATTTTAGTTTAAAGTATTTGAAAGTGCAAGTCCCTTGTTGGACAGTTCTTTTACTTCATTAAAGAACCATGGTGTTTTTGGGTTTTTCTTAAAATTGTTGTTTTTATTCCAAAGGCTTTTCTGACACTGTCCAAGATATTTGTCTCTCTTTTTCCCTGCTTCGTCAATTTTATCTTTTTGTAGAACGGTTTTTTATTTAATTTTACTATTCAGTCTTTTATGTACAGTTGTCTATTAGTTTCATTTTCAATGAGTTCTATTTTAATCTTTTCTTCTTTTCCTGTGTTTTTCCTTGTTTCTTTTTATTAGTGTCTAATTGTATTCTAATTTTCGCTAGTAGTAGTTGGTAGTCACTACCAATGTCTGCAGTATTTAATGTTCTGTTATTATTTACTCTGGTTTTATTTTTCTGTTGCATATGACATAATCTATGGCAGATTTTTACCTTGTTGTATTATACGAGGGTAAGGTGAAAAGTTCTCGGCCTGACAATCAAAGACTGCGACTTTCAGTTAAAAAAATGATTTTATTTTTTTACATAATCTTCCTTAACTTCAACACACTTGATCCAAAGCCTCTCCAACATCAGTATTCCTTCTCGAAAGTGAGAATCTGGAAGATTGTGAAAATATTCATCAACTTCTTCATTGGATGCGAAACAAATTTTTTTAAGTTTGGGAACAGATGGAAGTCTGAGGGTGCCAAATCAGGAGAATAGGGGGGATAGCCGAGCAAATCATACCCCAAATCCCGCAGTTTTCCCATCGCCAACGCAGGTGCGTTGTCCTGGTAAAAGATGATTTTTTTCTTCTTCAAGCCAGGCCTCTTCTCGCGAATTTTGGCATCCAGCTGGTCAAGAAGGTTGGAGTAATATTCGCCTGTAATTGTTCTGCCTTTTGCAAGATAATCAATTAACAGGATCCCTTTCGCATCCCAAAACACGCTGGCCATGACCTTTCCGGCAGATGTGATCGACTTCGCTTTCTTTGGCGCTGAACCACCGGCTTCCACCCACTGCTTGGACTGCTGTTTCGTTTCTGGCGTGTAGTGGTGGACCCATGTCTCATCCATGGTGACAAATCGCCGCACAAAATCGGTCGGATCCCTGTTGAATCGGTCCAAAGATTGCTGCGAAAATCGTTTGCGCATTTGCTTTTGATCGGCATTCAGCAAATGCGGCACCAATCTTGCGCAGAGCTTTCGCATCCCTAATTCTTCGTGCAAGATGTTTCGCACCCTTTCTTCCGATATCCCCACAGACTCAGCTATCTCACTTACCTTCACTCGCCTATCGTCCAACACGATATCTTGCACTTTTTCTATGGTTCCGGTGTGATTGCGGTTTTTGGCCGTCCTTCACGTGGGTCATCTTTGAGGGATGTGCGATCACGTTTAAATTCAGCTGCCCACTTTTTAACAGTTGACATGGAAGGAGCAGAGTCCCCGTAAAATTTTGTCAACTTCGGATGAATTTCCTTAGGGGTTAATCCATCCAAAACGAAGAATTTTATAACCGCACGATATTCAAGTTTATCCATTTTAACAAAAAACATGCAACATGTCTACTGAAAAAATTCTTGTGAACAAACTACTTGAACGAACAAGTTGAAACTAGTCATACGAACTAATGACACATGCACCCAAGCAGAAAACATAATTGTTTCCCGATTGCAGCACCATCTCTGTGTCAGGCCGAGAACTTTTCACCTTACCCTCGTACCATGTATATTTATACCGCAGTTCAGATCAAAGTAGGTGTTGCATATCCTTAATTGTTCTTATTAACTACCATTGTAACTGTTAATAGCCTTGCTGATATATAGTGAATCTCTTTTAGACTGTTTATATATTTGTTGTGTATTAACAAGGTGACAGCTTCTTTTGCCCTTTCTTCCTTGTTGACATCACTGTAAATCATGGTATAAGAAATATATTTTCTAGTTTCTTTTCTCTTTCTCTTTGTCTCTGCAAGGGCGCATATTTCCACCATATCTTTTTATTTTCATTACTTATTCTTGGTTTTTTTGATTCCAACTGCTAATGTTCCAGGTGACCCACTTTAATATTATTCTTTCTCTATCTTCTTTTTTTCCGTTATCTAGCCGTATTAGTCATCTGATTATCTATTCTTTTGATTTCAAGATACAAGGTACTTTATTGTATTGTCATATTTATTTTAAAAAGATTTTTTAACATAATTTTAAATGACTCTGGTAAAACATTATAAGGTTTGTACTGTTTAATCTAATATTACATAAATAGTATTGCGTTTATGATGTCTGTTAACTTTTATAAATATATCAATGTTAATAGGTACATACATACACAATATAATTCAGAATATATAAACTGGGCATAGTTAATATTTTGAATGAAATGAAAGTTTCTTTGCAGTCAGTGCTATAGTTTAAACCTGACAGTATTCTCATAGCCCCCTTCTGTAGCCCAAATACACTTTTTAAGCAGGAGCATGACTCATATCAAAATTTAATAATTTATATACGAATGAAAACATCCACAATAAGTATGTTATAAAAATGTTTGTGACACTTGCGCGACTAAACTTTTTAATAACTAAATACTGCTGTTTAGTTGATTCGCTAACATACTACAATGGGCGACACAATAATACAATAACATCAGTATTGGTTTTTTAGTTTTCTGTTGATTTAAGTATGTCATTATAATCAAACTACTCTTTTAGATATATAATGATTTTTTTATTTAATTTATGAGCAAGAATCAAGTCTTTATGTTTTACAATAATATATTGTTATCTGCAAATCCTGTGATATGAACATGATAATATTCGTTTGTAAAAATTGTACAGCACATTGGACCAGTAATTGAACCTTGAGGAACACCAATTATAATTTTTTGGAAATTAAAATAACATTTTTAATGCGAACTGCTTGAAGTTTGTGTGCTCTAAAAAGGATTTGACTAATTTAACAGCTATATTTGAGAAGATATATAATCAAATCTGAAAAACTTGATAGTGAATATTGTTCTTCTTCAAAGTATTTTAATGTATAATCTACCTTTTCTGTATTTCTATTAGACCTAATTCCATATTGTGAATCACCAAATAGGTTATTTTAAAATATCTAATAATTCTATTTTTATAACTTTTTCAAAATTTTTGAAAATATGGGCAACAAGAAAATTGCTCTACAGTTTCTCAGTTCATTTGTATCCCATTTTTTTGCAAATAGGGATCACTATTGTTATATTAATATCCGGGCGAATACTACTATTCCTATAAGGATGAATGCCTTTAGGGTAGGTCGGCCCAGATCGCAATTATTCCGTGCCAAATTAATTGAGCATTTGGTTTCTTTTGTCTGCCAAAACTATAGGAAATATTTGTCTTCATTGTCTTCAAGATGGTCAAGTTTCGACATTTACCTTCGACCGATTTACGTACGACACAAATAGTTGAGTTAGCATTCAGTTGTTGCAACTCGCCAATCGTGGCGAGCTCTAGCCAGGTGCACGTCTGCCTACTAAAGTTTGTCACCAGCTATTTTTGACTTGCCTGCCATGGTATTAAAAAGAACAAATATATAAGAAATAAAACCAAAGTAATAAAGATAGTAGACAAAGCCTTATATTTTAAGTGGGACAATGCGAGACACATTGCCCGGATGTAATACGGGAGATGGAACAGCAAAGTGATGAAATAAATGCCCTGGATTGGAAAGCAGTCCAGAAGAAGACCGATAGCATGTTTGTATGATGATATTAAAAAGGTAGCGGGATATCCTGGACAAGAACCGCGCAAAATAGAACAAAATGGAGAGAACTAAAGCTAAAACTAATTCTGGGTAAATTAAAGGTTAAAGAAGAAAAAGAAGATTATTCACAAAAAATTTCCGCCAAGTGTTATAATGGTTAATTTTAAGAACTGCATTGGTAGTCCGTATTAATCGTGTTGGTACTGAATACCGAGAACCAAGCAGTTGGTGATTGCTCAATAGATTAACCTTTTCATTGGTTGTCATTTCTAATTGATTTTTATGAGCAATTAGAGACATAAAAAGTCGTTTAATGGACTTTTAACGTAAATATCGTTATATTTCTATTTATTATTATTATTATTTTTGTTCTTTTTAACCACCCCGATTATTTATGCTACATATAGTTCTTTAATTAATATTTAACATCAGCTTACAAGGTATCCTCGTCTATATAATATACAATAAAAAATACATTTCTATTCTAAAGATTATATAAAAATAACTTCGCATTTTGTGCTTTTAAGGCGCTTCAATAAATTAAAAAATAATTTCAATTTATATTCGGCTCGCCCGCGTATGTCGTACAAAACTCAAAAGTTGTGCTTTGGAATGGAGTCAACTTTTTACAATCATTAAGTAAGCGGCAGATTAAGGCAATTGCTCAACATGCAAGTTAGGCGTGACGCAAATCCCACAATTAAACTTCAGTCGCCTTAAACTTCGAGCGAATTAATTTTATTTATTAAAGAACTGTGGGACTCTCCTTATTGAAAGATTCCCAATCATTTCGAATCTATTAGAGAAATTTGCCGTTTATATTTGCTGTTTTTAAAAACTGTGACAGACAAAAACTAAATTAGAAAGTTAATTGTTATTAATTTAATTTGCTCTAGTTACATGCAGTTAGTCGCACAAGAGCATCTGGTTATTTTTTTATATTGACTACTGAATTTGCAACTAGTTCTATAGTACGACTGAAACAAACAAATGTGATGATATATAATACTAACTTAAGAGGAGGATGTCGAGCGGAGATTTCCTGTGTTTACTAATGACTAATTAACAAGATCTAAAGTTCTTTTGTTTATTCGAGTGGTGTTCAAATCTTTCTAGTGTGGCTTACATTATTGGTTACATATGTTTTAGTTTCGTCTTTGACCATGGAACCTTGAGGTCATCGCGTAGTGTTTTATTATTAACGTACCATCTCATATTTGCTAAATTGGCTGCCTCCATAGTTAATCTAATAATATCTTTTACTCAGGAGTAGGTAATATTGACTGCTTCATTTTGAACAATAGGTTAGAGTGCCAGACCTGGTCAAAAGCTTGACTGACGTCTGAAAACATTGCAACACAATAACGGCGTCCTTTATGATCCTTTTTTATTACGTCTAACACTCTCTTTAATTTATGTTCTTCTATTTCTAGCATTAGTCTTTTCAATATTAGGTTCACCAACTGTTGGGGTAATGCTGATAGAAGAGTTATCGGAGAGGTTTTCTGGTTTTTGTATTAAATATTTATTTAATTAGCATAATTTCCTTTCTAGGCTTGGTCTTAACAAGATCATAACCAACCACCCCTTCATAGTTGAAGTTTTTAATTTTCGACCTTATTCCTCCAACAGTAGTGTTGTATGGGAAGTTATTCTAAAATTTATTCTTATTTCTAAGGTGATATTGAAGATATGGAATAAAAGTATTGGAAAAGGGTTCAGCGAAGAGCTCTGCCTTTTCTTCATCTATTCTTACCCATATGCCGTCAGTTTTTTCAATTGGTCGCGTACATTTTAGTTTTTTGTTGGTTGTATGATATATTACTTACATATTTAGTGAGTATTTTATTTCTCTAATCCTTTAGTAAGTCTCTTAGTTCTCTGCGTTGTATGTAACAAGTAAGATTATCGACTGCAGTGTCTATTCCATCCTTAATTTTTAAAGCAATTTTGTTATCGTAGCTGTTGGATATTCTCTAAACATTTCTCAATTGTTGTAATATATTTGTTATCATTGCTTTGGTATGGTTAGTCTAAAACAATAGATTGGATGTTTCATATTAAAGTCTTCGCCGACTATAAATCGATTGCCTAATTTTTGAAAAAATATTGGTTTTTTCTTAATAAAGTGTCTACTACTAGGGATCCGTTACTCCTTTTGATGTTAACGATTATTGCTTATAGATAGTTTGCTCCAACTTCTTATTTTCACTGTGACACTGTTTGTTATTAATGTTAAATCATTTTGTACAATGTTTTGCATCTGTGAGTGTTAAAGAAATTGCGTAGCCTCCTGACATTCAAAATTACTACACAGAGGGCGTCCAGTATTGAAATTTATTATTATCATATTGAGTAGATTTATCATCACACTATTATGGTTCATAAGTTGAGTGAACATTGGTTAAAATTGTAAAACTTTAAGGAATATTTTATTTTGGAAATTTAAAAAAGCAATCTATAAAGTAATTGCTAAACATTATTACGCCCTGACCATTTTTGTCTAGTACCGCAAGGTAATTGCATAATGAGAACCGGATGTAAAAAAAGAAATAAAAAGTGAACGCTATAGGTCCCAAATTAATTGGGATACTTTTATTATAGTTAATATACGTCTCATTTAAATGTTTTCAGTTGGTTTGGTATTGAGAGATTAAAATGTCTAATCCAGCCTACTGATTCCACTTTCTTCTTTGACTTTGGTCTTCAACTTGATCAAACGACTCAAATCAACGACCGCATAGATAGAAACAAGCCGTAATTTAAAATCTAGACTGTAAGATAGATGCAACAAAACCTCATTTCCAGTCAACTGGCCAATTTGTATGTGATTTTTGTGGCACGATAAGAGGGAGTGTTGTTTTGTTAGAGTAAGGCTCCTTTTTGGAATCAATTTAATGTACCTAACATTCCATCAAACCGAGATCGTGACTTTCTTGCCAAAACGGCCCCATTGAGCAACTGGCGGTGAATTTAAGCCCCAAGGAATGCGCTTCCAAAACCGTTCATCTGGCAGATATCCAAACAGTTGACGACAAGTTTTGACTAACTGGTCGGTATCTTGACTTCTTGGGTACATAGTCGAGTTGCTGCATATGATTTCAGATAGTCACGTGCAAGGTGCGAAGTTCAACTAACAAATCGCGAGTGCTTGATGAATGTTCTGCGTCGAAGGCAGATTCGACCACACAAATTCTATATGGAAGTGGACACTGTCACGGTAAAAGACAATGTGGTTTATACCTTTTGGCTTGAGTAACAGTATAAAAACCAAATAAACTTCGCTTTGGATATAAAAAAAAAATTAATAAAAGCCACATTATTATAAATAAATTTAATAGTTTTTAGTATAGATGTATAAGCAACGTCAATGTTATGGTTTCATCATTGGAAGTTTATTCTGTTCGAGAAATTTGTTAGGTATTCAAAAACGATGTTCCTTTATTGAGTTACATTGTTTTGAAGTGAATTTAAACGGTTTGGTAAATGTTAAAGAAACAACAAACCAAAGAAAATAAACAAATTGCTCTTTATTGGCCTTTAGAACAATTGCCGTCCTTTACAACATATAGTCTCTAAAACTTTTGTAAACTGTCAACAAAGGCCAAAACGAATTGACTGTAGAATCACTATCACACATTCTTGGATTGTCGTTGAAATTCCAGATCGGTATCACCAGGTCGCATCTCTTGTGATGATCGTTTGTATAAAAAGTAGACCCTGGTCACATATGATAATAAAATCTGCCAAAGTTTCTACCCGTTTTGCTTTCTATTTGTCATTTTGTGGGGTACAAACTTGGAACAGATTTTTAATTTATCCAAATTTTCGCAGACGATGCTGAGCTCCTTGTTAATGTCCAGTTTCTCCGCAAGTAGTCCTTGCACCAAGTTAATTATCTTGTGGACAGCCTACCCTAACACATTCTCAGTCGTTTGATCCTACCCTAAACACACTTGCTGCTCTCAGCCTCCATTCTGTACATTTCGTGCGTATCCGTCGCCGCTTTCCCCAATTTACCTTATAACTTGATGTTCACTAGTTGCTCCATGGCATCATGACCCTATCACTCACACTGATTATGTTGGACTGCCCGCAGCGGGGTTACCCTGTCGGTTACATATACTCTATGCTAGTTGGAGATTATAAATTGGGATACCGGACCATTTACCAATCTGATCAGATAGAGATTCAAAAGAAAATCTGGAAAGATTAAAGGAACCTCAGATTTCATAGAAACTTTAAATATCTAAAATGGCTGTGCACAATAATATAGTGAGATGTTGGAAATCAGCATCTTTAATGGGTTACAAACCGAAAAATCCTAAGCTACGACTTCTCTTGGTGGCTAAGGAATGATAACAAAATGAACAAAAACAAAACAGATGCTTTGCAGCAGTTTAAATTAATGGTGGCGTGATAAAAAGCGTCAATTAATGCGTTACTATAGCAAATATGGCCTTTGTGGTCATGTAGTACTCGAAATAACTTTTCTTCGTCAGATAAACAAAGTTAAATGGCTGGTGATCTAGAAAAAACACAAAGTAAATATTTAAAAACAAGCTTAATTGGGTGTTTTCCATTGATTAAAAATCGAATTGCAAACGCGTGTATACCTTTGTACGACATCCACAAATGCGTATTTTATATTATCCGTGGCGATATTAGACTTTAAAATCGACTATAAAAAGCCACCATTTAAGTTATACGTTAAAACCGTTGCCCACTTGGTACTCTACTTTGAACGACGCTATACTAGTTTGCATTAACTTATCTTGATAATCAATATGACATATTTGAGGAATTTTGAAACATCTAACTACATTTATTGTTAATTATTGGGTGCTCTAGAAGACACCGCGTAGATATATGGTAGTTATGGTGGTATTGAAAGGGAAAAGTTATTCCAGTGGATTTATAAAACCTTCATATATTAATTTGGATTCAAACAACAAAAGATTTAGTAACAACACACATAACCTCACATTGTGAAATTCATAGACGTGTTTCCAAATTTAAAAAATGAAAACGACAATTTTCTAATTTGACCTTGATATATGTGCCACTAGTTGGAAAAGTAGGGTCAACCTTTAAACACGACGTTGGTGCAGTTACCATGTGGAGTTCTATTTTTGAAGTCGGAGGTTTAGTGAGAACTGGTTCTGAAAGTCGGACAGTACAAAAGTATTAAAAACAAGAACTCCACAACAGAATAAGTATCCTAAGCATTTTCAAAACCATGAGGAGGCCATGTTCTAGAAAAAGAAACAAATGCGGTGTGATCTCAGAACTCACCAGATCTTTGGAGTGTTGCATTTTTATTTTTTATGGAAAACCTATAAACATTAAAGAATAAGATGGTAAAATTTGGGCAAAGGTTAAAAAATAAAAACAACGTTCAATTTGTTATATGAGACTCTTGTTAAAATAAAACTCATAAAACAACCATTTGACGTAATCTAAAATTACGTCACGTTGGTTTTACACTTTTTGTCGGTAGCATAAGCAAGCAATTATATGTTACCTAACATTAAACTGCTTAATGACATTAAAATTATGCAAATAACACTATTGTTGCATTCAAGCGAAGCTTTTCCTTATTCTTTAATCTTAATTTTGTATAACTATCTTAGCAGTGAGTTTTATGAGCAACATAAATTTTAGACTGTACAGCGAAAATCAAATTGGAGGTCTGGTTATCTATAACGTTTTTCCATTGCCACAAAAGCAAGGTCGAAGCCAATTACGTGTGACTGCCGTTAACGCTAAGTGACAAATTAATCGTAAATTGCGAAACAGTGCTCCAGTACAGCAAAAGCATTTTATAGCTGCACGGATTACTTGTAAAAAACTAAAACGTGTGTAAGTAATCTGCTATTTTTAACGAACTACAATTTACTGTTTGATTACGAGAACAAAAAAAAATAACGATAAGCAATGAAATATGTAAATAATTTAATTATTCTAAAATCATGCGTGAACCATATATAATTATATAAAAAAAATTGCAGAGCGTAATTGCGTTTGGTATAAATCAGTAGCATTAAAAAAGACAATAAGGAAGTAACAAGTTAAATTACATGCCACATAACACTCAGATGGCATGGACCACACTGGAACGACTATTATTATCAGAAATACTATTAAACACCAAATATAATCCAGCGCACCTACAGGCTGCCACAACAGCAACAAAAGATTGGAAAAGACAGCTGATACACTCAACCGTATACTGCCCTCTAATAATAAACCAAAGCAATACGAACACTATTTCCAAACCTTGGGTAGCAACTAAAGGAAGAGGATTATAAAAAGACTCACCAATGATGGACTGCACTATATCTCTACAGACGAACCATAGGATCCAGCAAAAATGCCCGATCTACTAGATTTCTGTATCGTAAAAGGAGTACATCCAAACTATTTCAATGTCGCATCTTTGCCTTGTCAATCTTACCAATTATGAGAACACGTGTGATCTTTAATGCAAATCAAACCTAAGCAAGTCCAGATCACGCTCACAACAGAAAATCATGCGACTACGACCTAATGACAGAAACAGGATTGAGAGAATTGTTGGAAAAGAGATTTATTTTTATCACCTATCTCTTCCAGAACAACGGAAAGTTGATAAAATTACCTTAACGCCTAAACCTGGTAAGCCACCTACTGATCTGTTTTTGTACAGACCAATTAGTCGACTACCAATTTTTGAAAAATTGCTTGTAAGAAAATTACCACCTCTCATCTAAGATAACCTCATATCTAGTCACCAGTTCGGTATCCAAAAAATCATGCCACCATTGAACAGGTACGCCGGGTAGTTGAAAAAATTACAAAAGACTTTAATGACCAACGCTACTGCTCGGCCATTTTTATAGATGTTGCATAAATTTTTGGTAGGCGGCTTTTATTCAAAATAAAAAGAACTACCCTTAAACTATTGAGAAATTCTTAAATGTATCCTAACAAACAAGCACTCATCGAATACGAAGATAGTAGCTATAGTAGCACTAATATAGCAAAATTTGCAGACGACATTGTGGTAGTTTCTTTTCACCTTAAATTCCATATCTATAAAAACCTTTACAAAAACTAAGACTCTAGTTCAACAAATAAAATTAAATAAAGAAAAGTTAGTGCAATTGACTTTTAGCTTAAAATCTATATTTCCTCTTGTTCTGTTTAATGGCACATCAGTACCTCAAGATTCGTTAAATGTACTGAATTCTAGGTCAAAAATCTCAACTGTCTATTAAAAATAAAATTTTGTTTTATAAAACTATCATATAGCCAATATGGAATTCCACTATATAACTTTAGGGAACAACAAGCAACTCTAACATTTTGAGTTCTACGATCTGTGGTAAACGCTCCCTGGTTTATTGCAAACAAAGTTATTAAGCGTGACTTGGACATCCCCTCAATTACAGACGAAATCCAAAATTATAGTGTGCGTTTTGCTACTGGTCGTAGTACTTACCAAAACGTGCTAATCGAGCTCCTCCTAGAGGAAGGCAAAGTCCAATCAAGACTCAAAAGAATATAACTTTTCAACCTCCCATACCGCTTCGAGTGACAATGTAAGTAATGAGTATATTACAAACTTATCAACACAAAACTACTGAGTTACTAAATGGAAACTCCCACTTGTTTCTATTTCATTACTGGAAGTTAGGCTCGAATAATTGTTGAAACAGAAGGTCAAGATACGATATTAGTTTGTAGGTCCAAAAATTTGTCCAAAAAACTTATTAGTGGTGACACCATTTTTTAAATGCCCCAATCCAAACGACCTTTTGTAGCAAAACTAGAAGTTTTACTTTGATTTGTTAAAATATTCGTCACCATAAGCTTAATGCTCAATAGAGAACACATAGATTCAATTTCTAAAACAAAATCAAGTTGAAGGGCAAATTGATGTGTGTAAGCAATTTCTTAACAATCCTCAGGACATTCGACCAGTGGCAAAAAACGAATCCAAACAGATCGAACCGATGGTTAAATGAAGGCCGAGCTGCAGGGCTTACTGTAAAATGTAAGATTTTGAAACCAAAATTATACTTTGCAACTGGTATAATTACAAAAGTATAACATACTTTGAGTTGGTTTCTGAAAGCTCGTCTATCACTGCTGAGCTTGACAGAATGTATGGTGTCTTATAACAATGGTCAATCAAAGACGAATGTTGCTGCATATGAACAACACCAGACCACATACGATCTAAAGAACTAGGTAAAACTGAAGAAACTTAAAGAATCCAACTGTCACCTTACCCCATCTATAGTCTTAATTTGACACCACCGGATTACTATCTATTTCGATCACTGGCTCACTTCTTGATCGGGCGCCAACTTTCACAAAGTTGGAAAAGTGTTGTCAATACTTTGAATCCAAACCACAAGAGCGGTACCAAAGAGACAAAAAAGTTGGCTCTCTGATTTAGAGACATACAACATATTTTAATTTTGTATATCCTTTAAATATTAATAAATAATTTTTTAAATTAAAAAATAAAAAACTTTTACATGGGGTGCCAAGAAGATTTTAGAACGTGACGCCAACGATGTTTGCAAGTTGTGAAGCTCAAATTTGTGCAAACAGGTTCAAGCCTGCATGACAGTTAGCAAAACAACCCTTGGGTATTAATTAATTCTGAACTATGGCTTAAAAAAAACTCGCATTGTCATATTGGTCAAAAGCAGACTGCTAGGCAAGTTTACGCTACAACGTTTGAGATTTGAGTATCGATTAGTTTTTGGGGGGAAAGAATGATGCGCTGGGAGACAATCATTCTCATTGTATGACCATATACATTGCAATTTTAGAGAGAAAACTTTAGTCTAAAAGACGCTTCAAGGTTAAGACACTCATCGCCATCTATCAGAAGCTTGCGATCTATCGTCAGATTTTGGACATTAATATCATTTTGCACTTTTAATGGAAGAGGGTTTGTTCTCTTTGTATACCCCATTCCTTAATCAACGAACAGAATTTTAAAGTGAAACATCTTGCCATGTCAACAACATCGTAACTGGCTTCATTTTGATGATACGCCTACTCAACCTAAATCAAAGTTTTCTAACAAGTGCCTTTTAACGACGTGTAACAGTAACTCTGCCTTGATTTCTAAGAAAGCATGGAAGAGTTGGTTAAACAAAGATTAGTATAGTTTGGCCCAAAATACATTACAAAAATTCAGGGTCTATTCCAAACTTTTTTAACACTCTATATAATCATATTACTGATGCCTTTCTTCTACGACCATATTGGTACATTATTTAACAACTCTTTAGATTTGTTATAAAATTTTATATTTTCAGCTACAATCTGAAGTAATTCGTTGCAACTTTTAACAATTTTATTTTCTGCATCGCAACAGTTTGTGGTTGCTTTACATTCCATTTCTAGCGCAGTCTTATCTGATCAACTTATTAAATTAAGCACGGCGCATGACACGCTCTGTGCAATTTTGCCCTGACAGTCTGCGCGTTCATGTGTTCAATAGTTCGTTTGTGGTTTACGGCCTACTACCTAAAGAAATGTGAATTTTTTAACCGTACGTCAGCGATCTTTTACCATTGTCATGGACAGAATACGCTTTCAACAGATCGTCATTATTGACCCCTGTGGGTCTTTGAAAGTATCGTTCCTTAGATAGTGTGCAAATTATAATTGCAATAACAAAAATCTATGTTTAGTAAAAATGATACAAAAGTCGAAAAAAAACTGTACGTACACCTTGAGATCTTGCACACTTTTCCTAGCGTCATTTAAGTTTTGAGAACAGTCAGAAGTCTCAGGATAGCAAATGTAGACTGTAGCGTGGCTGAGACATCTCTTTTTTGAACCAACCTAACAGTTTCTGTAGACAAATGTTCCAGCTTTGCACAAAATATGTCAATCATTGCAAATGACACAAGTACACACTAGATATACGCATGCGCTTTACAGTCCACTGTCATCAGGTGTCAGGTGACAACGTGGTGGTGCTATTTTCATTATCTTAATGGCTAAATATTTCCGGAATAAACCTCGTATTTTAAACGTTTTTCTTGGATTTTTTGTTATTTTTCCGAAATATTTGTTACGCTTCCATTATTATTAATCGATCAAGAGAACTTCGTAATGATGTGCGAACTGTGCGCAATTATTAATTGCATTCCGTTTTCAAAATAAAATATTCATTAGGGCTACTGGCGCAATTTTTACATGCAGATTAGACAGTAAAAACTGCAATTAATATGTAAATAACGGCGCTGTTCTCAATGAAATCCTTTTTGCGAAATTAAAATCTTTTAACCCCGCCCTAAGCCAGATATAAAAGTCATTGAACAACACCCAATTTGCGTTTTTCTCCCGAAAAAATGCTCTCATTTGCAAGCTACCACAAAAGGAATGTCGGCACAGCGTCGCAGTAATTATTAGCTTTTGTGTTTGATACACTAAAAATAAACAAAATAAGTTTTTTTTTAAAGAGTGCTCAACAAAATATCTGATAATTAGTTTATTTGCATAGTTATTTGTTAAAGTGTAAAAGAGAAATTTACTTTCTCTTAACTTTATTTATCAAATTCTACTTTCTCTTCAAATAAAGTTAAATGCAACGGTTTAAGATGGGATAATGTATCTCTAACTGTAACACAATTCTTTGCTGATTAATTAGCTACTGGGATTTAAATTGTTTATATTGGGTTGCTAAAACAACGGCAACGTTTTAAAAACACAGTCGTAACTCTTAAAGAATCTGATGATCATAAAAGTTTATACTCGATTGCCATAGGTGGTAGAAACATTATCGCATAAGACAGAGTGGCACCAGAGACGGCTATGGTAAGTCGCCAGTTTTTTAATTTTTTTATAAACATCACCAAGTGCACATTTATTAATATTGCAATCTGATCAAGAGTTGATCAATGAGTAATTTTATTCTGCCTTAAATTGCTACGGCTGAATATCTTAAATTTGTGGGTCTACTCACTAACATTCCCTAAGCGCTACTAACTTATTTACGCAACGAATAATATTGCGGATCATAGTCTGCTTCACACTAACTTAATGGACCTAGTCCTCTTGAGTCTGTGTTATAGAGGGGCTGGAAGGTTTTGATATTTACATGCGGAAGAAATTGTTGCTCAAAATTTTTGGCGAACGAAGTTATGATTTGTCAATAGTGTCTATCTCAAGATCTTAGTGTAGGTTACTATTTCTAAAGTATCAGAAGCATTATCTATGTACTTTATTCTAAAGTCTCTGCATAATAAGGATATCACTTTTCTTAGTTCAACTTCAAAGCTATATGCCATATGTCCATATCGGTGTATTTGTACATTATTACATATTGTCAGAGTGGAATATACCCTAAGCAGCCAAGAAATTTTTCTAAACTTAATACCAAAGTCTTGGCGGGATTTTGACATAGACATATAGAAAATAAGCTAGAAGATGAGCAAACAGCAATTAGGGAGAAAAGGCAAACGCAGATAATATATTTATAATAAGGCAACTCGCAGAAAAGGAAATGGAAACGGGAGAAGGACTCATTCTCGCATTTATATATCTGGGGGCTTTCGACTCGGTACAAAGACAAATAATAGAAAACTGTTTGGAAATAATAGTCACACCAAGGAAGCTAATAAAATCGTAAATTCAACACAAGAAGCTAAAGTGCAAGTAAATGGAAATCGATCAGAAGCATTTAACATCATAAAGGGAATAAGACAAGGTGATAGTCTGAGCCCTATATATATTTATAATACTAATAGATAGATTACACAAGAATACGAGACAAAAAACGGACAGACTACATACTACAGTGGGGTATAGGAATATGATACCAATCAGAATAGATAGCTTACTATATGCTGACGATCTAGTGATCATAACAGATTAGAAGATTATAATGCAGAAGCTGATAAATATATGGATAGAACAAATAGAAAAACTGAAAATAGATGTAAATGTGGAGAAAATCAAAATAATGTATATAAACAAAAAGGAAGAGCAAAAACAGGCCAAAGTAATGCATAAGGATCAACCCCTGAAATAAGTGACCACAATGGAATACTTAGGAACTGTAACAGAAAATAATTGGAGAATAGATCTTAAAATAGCCAATAGAACCAGAAAAGCAAATAATATATATCACCTAATAAATAAGACAATATTCGAGAAAAGAGAATTAAGTGAAAAAATATATAATACAATAGTGAACCCAACAATTCTATATGGAAACGAAACGTGGACAATGCACCAAAAACACAAGCCAAAACTGAAAGATAGCAGGGAAGACCAAGCTAGACCCCATCAATATTAAAGAAACTAGAGAAAAACTAAAACAAGAAAGTAGAGCACAAACAATTAAAAAAAAAGAAATGGAATAGTACAGCCATGTACAAAGATTAGGCAGCCATGGACTATAAAAAAAACTGAAAATAAAAACAACGAAGAAATGAAAAGGGGAAGTCCACGGCTAACGTGGATGAAGAGAATTGCAGAGATAGGAAAAGTAGAGAGGAAAACTATAGAAGATATAAACAAAATGGCCTTAGAAAGGAAGAAATGCGTCAAGAAGGCGGAACCTACAAATATTCGACAGCCGTGAGGGTAAAAGTATGATAAAGAAAGAAAGAAACGTATATGTTGATCAAATTTGTTAGTGAAATTTACGTTCTAGTTTAGGTATATCCCTGTCTTAATTTTTTTATTTTAGATTAGGTTTTTTTCTTTTTCATTCCGAAAAACCTGTCAGAAATACACTATTCCAGTAGTTGAATATATTCTTTCATTAGTAGCATACATATTCAGCCTATATTTTAGTCTTTCATACTACATTTTGTGAAAAGACGGTGCATTATTAAGACTTTTCTGTTTTTTGTAGCATTGGTTATCCTGTAGACTTAATCGATAGTGATTCTCTCCAGTTCTTTAGTGATGATTTTTATCCTTTCAAATCATTTAAAACCCTGCAACTTTCCTTATCCTTGGATAAGGTCCTTGGATCAGTCTAAACAAAATATTTCTAAGGTTCCACGATTTTCAAAACTTCTCCTATGTTGATAGCAAGTACGAGGGATATTTTTGAATTGATATTTTTTTATTTCGCCTGTTATTTCGTTGGGAGAAGTGAATATAATATTTATTTCTTCTTGAGTATGATATTCCTAAATTGATATACCATCTTGTTGCATTAGTTGAATCAAAATGCACAGCAACTCTTCAAGCTTTTTGTTTATTGTACCTTGAGTATAGGTTTCAATCGCTTAATCGCCTTCCTGTCATGAAATACTAGTTTTGGAAAGAAATGATTACACCGTGCTCTTGGTGTCAAAACAGTAAAAAAGGAGTTTTTAAAATAATAATTTTGACCTGAACTCTAAATACAACTCTGAACGACCTTTCGGCATCGAAGATGAAGTTACTTTAGTGGAATGTAATCCACGATTACAATTTTTTGTCTTAGTGATAACTTTATCATAAATCACAATATACCTATGTGGTGTCCTTTTTAGTTTAATTCTTCAAATTATCCGGTTATTTCATCTGAAGTCGCCCACTTGATGGATATGATATCAGTGATTACAAGATTACGTTTAGGTGGTTTTCCAAAGTATTATGGTACTTACCAGTATACTATTGGATAACATTTCTCACATATGGGCTGTTATGGTTGGTATATACATTGGATGTGGTTCGCAGGCCTTTTAAATGTCGAAATTGTTTGTACCGTATCCTTACAATCGAAATTTGTAAGTCCAGACTAGGCAGATTATAGTTTTGCATAGTTAGGTTTTATTCCATTACAACTGCTTTTATTTTGATATCGGTTTTCTTTGCCTTTTTCCTAATTTGCTCTTAATGTATCAAACAGCTATCGAGATGGAGCCCTTATTTATTACACTTTATTTATTTGTAGAATAAGGATATTATTAAGCAAAATAGTTGAACATATTGGACATCTTGATTTAGGTGGGCTTAAAACGTTTGGATTCTATATTTAAACTTTGGTTACAAACAAAAATCGCTGTATCCTTGTATCATTTGAGGTTGGCAAATTAGAAATTAATAGTAAGCGTAACATCGAGCCTAGAACACTACCTTAGGCACACTTGCTTGTATTTGTTCAATTGAAGGCACATCATTAGTAAAATACAAACACTTATAGAGCATAGCATACTCTATCGAACATCAAGTATCAGAGCAGAATAGAATAGTTTCTTTTGAAGCGCTGCTTGTATCATATTGGTTATATAGTACCAATGTTGGATAGTGAAATGGTGATACCAAAAATAAAATGGACAAATCTTTGCTTTAAAATTTATTTTTCATCAGCTTTGATAGGACCTCAGTAGGTTGATAATTCAAAGTGATTTAATGTCATTGAGAGGTTTGCTAGGTTTAGGGACGAAGATTATCTGAACAACTTTAAATCGCAGTAGCCGGGGTGTGAGTCTCAGAATCGCATTAATTAATCAAGTGTCTCAAGAATTTATTTCTTCGTTCAGGTCTGATGTTAGGTTCTGTCCTAAAGACTCATCTTTAATTTCTTTAATAATTTTTGTATTAATAAGGCATTTTAAGTTTTTTCTATATTCCTTGACCTAGTTCATCAAAGTTGAGATATAAAACTTCCACCAGATGGTATGCAAATGTATCAGCTTTCTTCTTTTTGGACCTTATTCAATGCCCATCAAGATTACATAGTGCTAATATATGTATTTTTGGTTTTTTAAGCTTTTGGGAACTTTCCAGATTGACTGATTGAGTTGATAATGCTTTTAGAACGATTTTTTGCGAGTTTATCCTAATTTGTTTCTAACCTTGTTGTTCAGTTACTTGAATTTTCGTTTGTTTTCTACACCATGGATGCATTGCCATCTTACCCTTGCATATCATTTCTTAACTGTTTTCATTATTTTGTATTATACAACATATTAGGATCATTTGTTTGGTTTGTAATAGGTTGTAGAGTGACATTTTAAACAGTCACTTTGTATAGTCCTCATAAAAAGAATGATCAAGTATTATATCATAATTTGGTATAACGGCTACAATACAATACAATACAATAAAATAGAGTTGGCTACAAATCTGTGAACAATAAAGAAATTAAGTATGTTATTGATTTTATTTGCGTCAACCAGTAAATTAGACTGTCAATAGAAAGAAATGTATAAATGTTATCTGCAAGTAGTTTGTGTAATTCTTCTCTACCTTTTATAGTGGTAAAGTCTAAACCAAAAATGCGCATACCTAACATTAATGCCCACCTCCTATGAATGTCTGTGTCATAGAGTCAAAAAATAGTTGCATTGTTTGTTTTGCGATCTAATATCAAGAGGAGCAATAAATAGCTGATACATTTATTGAGGTTGAAAATTTCGTAACTTGAATAATATTTAATTCATTTTTTTGTACAGAGTGGATTCATAGGCTTTCTCAATAACTACAAAACATAAATAATAATCCCTACTCCCGATCTCTTTTTTGAAGGAAGTCAATGATGAAATCTATAGTGTCTGAGAAAATTCAATATTTTGACTGTTTATTTTATGGCGACATTAAGATATTTATAAAAGTAAAGAAAAATAACTTTTGTGTTGCTCGGGAATTTTTCAATAAGAATGAAGGGTTTCATTTTTATTTCCAATTTCCTTTAAATTTGAGTTATGATGTAAAGTTTTTTTTTTAAGAATCTATAGCTGCTATGGTAATATGAGAAAGAGAATTTTACCTTAATTTCAATAACCTAATTTTATTTCTACTGTTATGAAAAAAACTAAAATTTAATATTAATTTTTTTTGAGAAATATTAATTACTAAAACACATTTAGGTGTATACAAAAAAAATCTAATAAATATTTAGAAGATTAATTACACTAGATTCTATTGCAGAAATGAATTAATTGCAAAAACGTCATATATAATTCATATTATTTATGTGTTATAAATAAGAATCTATATATACATTTGAACAGAAAGTAAACAAAGAAATACAGCGTGGTTCTCAGCCCTTAATTTACACAAGAAAGTCCGTGCAATCGTGCACGCACGTCGGGCCGCTCTCGTTCCTTGCCTAATGGCTGGGCAGTCGCGGCTAGCGAGCCGCTGCATTACCAAACACAAGAAGCACGTCTGTCACGGCCATTTGGTTTGCTTCCGCCGAGCGGAGTTTCAATTGTAAGCGCCTATTCATAATGGACGTAAGCATAAACCGCCCATAAGAAATACGTATAATGCCTTATGTAAACATTTGAAAGTTGCGCATGCCCAAACACAGTAGCGGCAGCAATGTCTTTCCAGCAGTTTTGCATAATTATGTTGCCTTTGTACCTGTTATCCCTTTTATGGTGTAGAAAGAGATGCATATTTACTAACTTAATAGTTCCTTGCTCGTTGTAAAAACAAAGCCAAAATGTTGACAATACTACAGTTAGGTTATGCAATTTCAGAATCAAAACAAACATTTTGTTACTGCTGCCAATATTAATCCAGAGAAAAATTAAAAATTAGTGCAAATGATCGTAAAATGTAAAAATTGCGGGAGTGCGTTATGGACGAGCTCATAAGCTTTGCACTGATTTAACTTTACGTATTTCTTATAGGCGGCTTATGTTTACGTCCATTATGAATGGGCGCTAAGTTAAGTGGTTCCGCGTTTCCCATCCGGGAAAAAAGCCGATCCAGTTAAAAATTTATACGTTTGCACCTTGCACAAATTTGAGGGAAGGCGGGTGGAAAATTGCCAGCCTAGGGCGTCGAAAATATCTTTTGGCGGACAACCCCTAGTATTGAATACATGAAATTAACACACTGTATAACATTTTACCTTAATGTTCTTATAATAATTTTTTATCAATTATCTATAATGTATAAAAAGTCCAATATTATCGTATTTAGCCAATTGATCTTAAAATTAATGGTGGAAATATTTGTTTCAATAATAATTCTTCTAAAAATTCATGGATCGGTTTAAAATTTCTTATCAGCGTTATCCAATTTTTTTTTAACTTGTTCATCTAAAATGTGAATACTAAATGAAGCACCCCAAATGCTAGACACAAAACATCCTTGATTTTGGACATCAACGGTACAGTGAAAATTAATCTTAAACTAACTGATTAATTTATTAAATTTATCAATTACAAAATTCTAGAATTTCTGTCGTCTGGAATTGCTAAATTTGTCGATTATAGGTGGGCTTAAAACGTTTGGATTCTATATTTAAACTTTGGTTACAAACAAAAATCGCTGTATCCTTGTATCATTTGAGGTTGGCAAATTAGAAATTAATAGTAAGCGTAACATCGAGCCTAGAACACTACCTTAGGCACACTTGCTTGTATTTGTTCAATTGAAGGCACATCATTAGTAAAATACAAACACTTATAGAGCATAGCATACTCTATCGAACATCAAGTATCAGAGCAGAATAGAATAGTTTCTTTTGAAGCGCTGCTTGTATCATATTGGTTATATAGTACCAATGTTGGATAGTGAAATGGTGATACCAAAAATAAAATGGACAAATCTTTGCTTTAAAATTTATTTTTCATCAGCTTTGATAGGACCTCAGTGGGTTGATAACTCAAAGTGATTTAACGTCATTGGGAGGTTTGCCAGGTTTAGGGACGAAGATTATCTGAACAACTTTAAATCGCAGTAGCCAGGGTGTGAGTCTCAGAATCGCATTAATTAAACAAGTCTCTCAAAAATTTATTTCTTCGTCCAGGCCTGATGTTAGGTTCTGTCCTAAAGACTCATCTTTAATTTCTTTAATAATTTTTGTATTAATAAGGCATTTTAAGTTTTTTCTATATTCCTTGACCTAGTTCATCAAAGTTGAGATATAAAACTTCCACCAGATGGTATGCAAATTTATCAGCTTTCTCCTTTTTGCACCTTATTCAATGCCCATCAAGATTACATAGTGCTGATATATGTATTTTTGGTTTTTTAAGCTTTTGGAAACTTTCCAGATTGACTGATTGAGTTGATAATGCTTTTAGAACGATTTGTTGCGAGTTTATCCTAATTTGTTTCTAAGCTTGTTGTTCAGTTCCTTGAATTTTCGTTTGTTTTCTACACCATGGGTGCATTGCCATCTTACCCTTGCATATCATTTCTTAACTGTTTTCATTATTTTGTATTATACAACATATTAGGATCATTTGTTTGGTTTGTAATAGGTTGTAGAGTGACATTTTAAACAGTCATTTTGTATAGTCCTCATAAAAAGAATGATCAAGTATTATATCATAATTTGGTATAACGGCCATAGAGTTGGCTACAAATCTGTGAACAATAAAGAAATTAAGTATGTTATTGATTTTATTTGCATCAACCAGTAAATTAGACTGTCAATAGAAAGAAATGTATAAATGTTATCTGCAAGTAGTTTGTGTAATTCTTCTCTACCTTTTATAATGGTAAACCCTAAACCAAGATGCGTATACTTAACATTAATGTCCACCTCCTATGAATGTCTGTCTCATAGAGTCAAAAAATGGTTGCATTGTTTGTTTTGAGATGTAATATCAAGAGGAGCAATAAATAGCTGATACATTTATTGGGGTTGAAAACTTCGTATCTTAAATTAGTGTAGCCTGTAGATAATCAATTTGATATTCTAGCAACTCATGGTGTACAATTGGACTTCAAATAATCATTGTCAAATCGCCATATATAGTTTCCTCAAAATATTGAATACGGTAATAGACCATCGTTACTCTAATTGCTTATGTTACCTTCTTGCATGCTGATTGAAGATTTGTTCCGGGTTCGGAGTACAGGCACATGTCTACTTGCATATAATAAAAAACTACAACTAAAAAATTGATGAAAGTTTGAATATCGGTGCATTTCATATTTAAATAAATTTGGATTCATTTCCAAACTTCATACATGGATGCTGCATTCTTTGACGCCCAACAATGACACATAGCGTCTCCATTAGTCTCTTCTTTGTTAAAACGCTAAGAGAAATAACTTTTCTAGTTGAGTTGTAGCAAGCGATGAAGAGTAGACCCCATACTACAACGTACAACAAAATATGAACTAGAAACAGCAGATGAAAGTGAAGAGCAATCGGAAAACCTAGCTTTCACTCAAAGTAGATATTGCTGTCTATTTCATGGGACTACAGACAAATCATTTTCTTCGAGTTTCTTCCATTTGAGAAGTCAATCATAGAAAACGAACACCCTCGACACTTCATTAAACTAAATGTAAAATGTAAGAACGAGAACGGTTCTGAACATTTGTTTCGATCTCTGCAGAATACTTTATATAGAGAGAAGTTTGCTTCCATGCAATCTCATTCTACAACAAACAAATTCACAAATTTTCCAAACGTTGTACAAAATGATGGCTGCTCTGCAGTTGATTAATAAAATTTTTCATTAAACCCAGGTGTAATTTTGAGCTTAGTTTAGTCAGACTTTTTGCGTAACTCCCGTATAACAGCAAGTTTTATTATATTTTTAAATATAGGTACAACTTTTAGTTTGGTAAAAACAACTAGCAAAAAAAGATCTAGAAAATGCTTGTCTTATATGTGCTAAAAAAAATTTGTTTACAATGTGCACCTTTACTAACATTCTTTTTTTAAGTGACATAACATGACGATTAAAATTTAGACACAATTTAATTTTTTTAAGGAAATATCTTGCTTACAGACCAAATTTATAGGCTATTGTTACCAATGACCTCTGGCATTCAAGGTTTTAAGTTGTTTTGTATTCATTATTCTTTACAAGGCAATGACAAACTAGCAGGTCGTATATTTATCTGGTATGGCTCCTTTATACCTTACAAAGTGCAAACATTGAAAACACGTACGACACGAAGTGTATATGAGAGGTCACCAACACTCGGATACGGGTGAGGCACTTTTTTATAAAAATCTTCAATATGCTTAAAAATATAAGTTGACTACGTCGCTTTTCTTCTTCTATGTAGACTTTTAATCCTTTTAAATTTAAAGTTTAAATTTACTATCAAAATTATTAATAAGAGGGTGAATGAAATATAAACCAAACTTTTTTACGTGACGTGAACATAGAGGGGCGCGGCTTGTAAGTATTATGAGTAGGGTATTCCATCCCGTAGTATACATTTTCTTCAGTGAGTATCACAGTATCGTGCATTATGCAATAAATTTTTATCAAGTCTTTCACTACAGAGGACGTAAACCTTTATGAAATTTTCAGAAGGTAAGAGACACTTTAAAGACCACACTGTTAAGAACATTACTCGTAAATAAACAATTTTAGAAGGTTGAAAAGGAACTGAAAATGAAAGTTACCGATGTTCGCATTTTTCGCCAACTTTTTGAAGATGATCACCAATTACCGGTTACTGAAATTGCTCCTGAGGCCTGAATAAGCAACGACAGTGCTCAAGAAATCCAAAACGTTGTATTGCTTCACAAAAGCTGCCCAAACTCGACTTTGTTTTGAACTACACCCTATAATCTCATCTTATCGTTCTGTGGCCATCATTTGCAGAGATAAAATTTAAGGTCAATATTCTCTCTTGGGAATATAATCTTTGTTGTGCAAAAAATAACTTAGTATATTTTAGTTTTATGACTATTTAGTAAAAATAATTCCAGTTTATCTTTAGGTCGTCCACGCATAATCATAGAATCGATTGTGTTAACATTGAAACGTGCAGCCTCTCTAAACCCACCCAAAAATTAATTTAGAGGAGATGACAAAGGCTCTAAAGCTAGTCCAAAGAGGAGAAAAGGTCGTCTCGGAAAAAACGGGGATGTAAATTAGGAAATCCATGTCTATTTTGGGGATGAGCTTGACATATATGTCAATTTGTTCATGAGTTTATTGAGGAATTGAGCTGCTGACTATACAAGGTTTTTCTCTGATAAATTTTTTTTATTGTTAATACCAAAATGAATTAAAAAGCAACAGTTTGCTGTTTTCTCGAAAATGTTCCTGTAATATCCAGTAGAAATCTTCTGAAGAATGAAATTTTTCCTAATTATTAATTTCATTATCAATTTCATGTAGAGGTAGTTTAAATATATAATTTTGGGGTTTATTTTCTTTGGTGCTTTTATTTAAATAATTTTGTCAGGAAATGATCGCACTATCAATATGAACTCTTGATCACATTTTGCATGACATTTGACACATTTAAGGAGTAACTTCCTCAAATTTATTGCAAATGTTGATTGTAAATCATCCAATTGTGACGAATTTGTTGACACACATCTACCTTTTTAAATATCCCAATAGAAAAAATTTAGTGGCCATTAAATCGAATTAACAAAGGAGACGGATGAGTCAACCTTCACTTTTTAGCATTATTTGATCAGGAAATATTTGTTGCAAAAGTTTTATTCTAATGCAACCAATATGAAGTGTAACACCGTCCTGTTGAAACCAAGTATCTTCTACGCCGTCATTAATTTTAATCAATAAAAAGTTCTACAACATATTTCTCTATCTCTCGCAAATTTAAGAAAGCGGTTTGAGGTAAAACGGGCCTTATCGCACATTACTAATTTTTAGAAACAAATTGAGATCATTATTGTGGGTGTTTAAAGTATTTTCAGTTTATTGGCGACAGTCTACATATCTCTGGGACAGTGCACTCTTTCATTGACTATATTTTGGATTACCATAACAGAACATTTATAACTGTTGAGTTTGGGGTCTTATAAAGATACCATGCTGTGCAGTACTATTCTTAATTGATTGCACTATTCTTAGACGTCCAGGAAACGGTCTATTTGCAAGTGACCGTTTCAAAATTGTTGATAATGTGGTAAACAGTCGCTCTTGCATATTATTATGCAGGGTGGATAATATGTAACTGACTAATTTGAATTTCCCAACCTTTGGCGGAAGTAGTAATTTGACGATTATGTAGAGAACATATTGAATGCTTTACAATTCAACATAGTGTGAGTGTTTGGAAAAGATTATACCTAAATAATGTATCAATTATCGTTACTTTATAAAATGAAAACAGTGTAAACACAGTTCGTCAGCCGGTGAAAAAAATTGAGAAAACCAGAACATATTGAAAGGGTTTTACAAAGTGTACAAAAGGATTTCAGCATCTCTACCAGACGCTCGCTTCTCTTAATAAATGGGCATTAGTCGGACACCTTTGCTGATCATATGAAGCAAACTTGAATCTAAAGCCGCATAAGACAAAAATGACTTGAAAACTTCAGTCTTAAAAGCATCAAAAACATTGGGAGTAGAGTAATGCAATTTTCTTAAGGTGTTGTCTTCTTATAGTAGGTTAGCAAATCGTTCTCTATCTCTTTCTACTCTTAACAACGACTGTGAATTGAGACCAGTCCAGTCTCTCACATTTCTCAACCAAAAGCATTGTGTCCTGGTCAGTCTTCTTCTATCCTCAATCTTAGAAGCTCGTATCTTCTAGCTCTGTATATATGTCCTAAGTAGCTTGTCTTTTGTCTTTTAGCAATTCCAAGAAATTATCTGTCTACATTCTTTTTCTTAGGACTGTTTCATTAGTAGTGTGTTCCATTCATGATATGCAATACTGGAACTTAATGTCAAAAATTAGCGTTCTTTTGAAAAAATTATAATGCGCGACGAGATCCATTTTGACTCATATGGGTATGTTAAAAAGCACAACTGTTTTATCTGAGCTTCGTTTTATCTAAAAACGTCGGTGAAATTTTTTAAAGGGATAATTGGAACTTATTTTATGAAAACGAAGCAGAAAAACATCTTACCCTTACTGGGGAACCTTACAGTAACATAACAGAAAACTGCTTAGTCTCTTAAATTGAAGAACTTAACTCGAGAAACATGTGGTTTCAGCAAAATGGTGCGACGTGCCAAACAGCGAAAGAGACAATAGGTATGCCAAAAGTAACATTTTTAGGATGTTTAATCTCACGTTTTGGTGGTGCGTTTTAGCTCTCAGGACCACTAGATTTAAGGGCCCCTTATTTATTTCTGTTGGAATATTATAAGGCTCGGGTTTATATTACCAACCCAAACGCAAATAAAAAATTTAAAGAGAACATACTAGAAGCTGTGCAAAGTATTCTTCTTTTCAATTCATCAAAAGGTAATGAAAATGTGCAGCAAAACCCGAGTATATGGACACTTACCAAATATTATCTTAAAAACATAGTTTCAGACTTTAAACAAACTATTAGTATATTCATCAGCACAAAAAATCACCAGTGCCTTTGGCTAAGGCAAACATCTTCTTCCAATTATTTTGTCTCTCATTAATTCTTCTCAATTCTCTATTATTTCCATTTCTAGTAAGTCACCTTGCATCTTGCAACCACGTCCTAAGAGGCCCCCTCTTCTATTTCTTTCTTCCTCCATTACTTTCTTGGGGATTTTACTGTAGTTGATTCTTGACAAGCATCCCATCCATCTTAATCTTCCTTGTTTAATAATTTTTGTTATTGAGACACCTCTGTAGAGATTATATAATTCTTCATTCCTGTTATTTTTATGTTTCCATAGATTCTTCATTCGCATTTCCCTACCCGCCCTTTTACTCTCGTGTGTTACAACCAGCCTTATTATTTATTAGTACATTTGCACTTTAAGTGCTTACGATACTTTTTGTCCCTTAATAGCGAGTTTAACATTGCGCATTTTCAACACCTGCTGTTATGCGTCTCCTCACTTCTTCTCCTTACTCTACTTGTTATTTCCGTCCCTCTAGGTATGTAAAGTTCGCCATTTTCTCAAAACTACACTCAGTGTTTTGCCGGTTGTTTGAAATTCTTAGAGTTATATCCACTATACCTGGCTGTCATTTAGTATCATATTCTTTGGCTTTTGTTGGTTGACTTTTAGGTCAAAATTTCTTTCTTCCATAACTAACTTTTAAAAGACTATTTTTCGTTCCTCTTGTGTTCTAGTTAATATCGTCAAGTCATCCGCATATGCTAGTAGCTGATAAGGCACTTTAATCTGTCTTAGCTTTTGTTCTTCTTGTGACTACTTCCAGAACCATATTAAATAAGAATTGATAACAGCGGGTTACCTTGCCAAACCCCTTTTTGCATTTTAAAATTACCCGAGGTGACTTCTTCTATTCCTACTTTGCTTTCAGCTTCTGCCAAAGACATTCTTACTAATTGGACCAGCCATAGCAAAATTTGTAGTTCTTCCAGAACAATACACAATTGTTATCACCCTTGTTTAAAATCTATAAAAATAATGTGTATTTTCTTCCTCCTTGTTTTTTTCTGATATTCGTAATATATCTGGTCGGTAATTGATCTCCGGGGTCTAAAACCGGTTTGATATTCTTCTACCTTTTGCTCTGAGATATTCTTTTGCATTTTGATTATTAACGTAGCCAGTATTTTGTATGCGACATTAGGTCGTGAAATAGGTCTATAATTAGCACATTCCAACTTGTCCTCCTTTTTGTAAATTGGTATAATTGCTGCCTCCTTCCATTCTTTGGACACATTACACAAGTTAGCCATATTTGAGCTACTAGTCAATTCCCCCATACTTTAATAGTTCTGCTTGAATCTCATCAGTTCCTGAGCTCTCCTTGTTCTTTAGTTTGTTAACAATTTTTTGAACATCTACACTCTGGGTATGTGGTTACGAACTTCTTCTATTTGTTGTATTTTAGTGATATCTTCTTCTATTTCTATATCATCCATAATCTCCGCGTAATGCTCTTGCCCTCTGTGTACCACATTTTTTGCACCCGATGTCAGCTATGTTCTTGCACATAATGATTCTTGAGTAGCGTCCCTTTTTACTTCTAAACTTAAGATATAAGGCACAGATTTGAATTATTATTTTTGAATATTCATTATTAAAAAAGTCAAATGAAAGAATTTTGCCACTTAAGCTTTGACTTTCCATTCTTTATCTGTATAATCTATATAATGAGATTACATTCTGCTTGTCTCTTTTTTACTATTTTTACAAATTAATTGTAGAATTATTGTATTTTTTTGAAAATCTCCTTATTTTGTATTACATTTTTTAATTCCTTTAAGATTTTATTTATTTTATATTTTTTTATTATACTTTTTGAATCCAATTAGTGTTTTTATATTTTTTGTACTTGCTTCTTAACATCTTCGTTTTCGGGAGAATGTTCTACTTGCATATAAAAATGTTATTTATTAATATAAACAAAACGACAACGTTATTAATTTATCTATTTTTTCTCGTTATAGCCACCTTCTTTCGCCATCCTTCCACTAGTTTTCTATTTCCCTTTTTATAGAAGGAATTTGTTTGTCGCAGCTACAAAGGCAAATCTTCGATAATAACATTATTTTTATCGAACTTCTTGTCCGTTAGATATTCTTTAAAGGGGCCAAAAATCTGAGCTAGAAGGTGAATGCGGCAGAAACTTTCTAGTGAAAGTTTTTTTTAATTTAAACTGTTGTTTCCATTATGTGAAGGAGGTGAAAGGTGTTGCTGAGTAAATAGACACTGGAAATTCTTTTTTTTATTAAATTGCTGCAAGATTTAATGTTAACAGTTGGCGCTTACAAGAACTTTTCTAGAAATGCACAGGCTCTTAAATTTTGAATTGAAGCTAATTTGCTTTTTGGTACAAAATAATAGACCCAGATCTCATCACAAGTTACTATGTTCTTAAAAAATTGAAGTAAAGCGCTGCAGGCTTCAACTCGGCGGCCTTGTGTTCAGAGGGCACTTATTTGGGAAACCACCGAACACTGACTTTGTTGGACTATTAGGTCTATCACGGACTTATGACTTTCAACTACCAACAAGAACACTGAAGATTGAATTTTATCTTTTTGGGCAAAAAGCTAGCTTGACCATGTGTTTTTAGCAAATTGCTGCAATATTCAGTGTTGGCAATTCTACGGTCTTTAAGAAAACTAGCGAAAATTACTTCTGACAAGTTCCAAAATATGGTTGCAAGGTTCTTTTCTAGCAGATTTTGCCTTTCTTAGTGAAGTCTCTGACGCCTTTAAATTACAATATCCAATAAAATACAATTTTGTTGCATCATGCTATTCGTTCTTGGGTTGTTACCCCGTGGTCGAAATTTAGAGACTCTTGGTATTTCGTCTACAAGTGTGACGGAAAAATACAGAAGGAGATTTTCTAAAAATTGAATTATTATATCTCATGTGATTTTGCTTTCATACACGTGCGCGTGTGGTAAATATGGTGGTGAGGGGCCGTTGTTGACGTCATCATATTCGTTGATGGCACAGATGAGGTCGTTGCAAGTAACAGCTCGACATTTATTGATCTCACTCACTTCTTCACTGCATGGCGGTTTGTTTTTAGCCACTTAAAAGCAATGAAGCAAAATTTTGGTAATTTTTTTTATTTAATTTTAAAATCTCTGGAGTATATTCAAGTTGAAGGCACTAGCAGTGCCCTACATCTGATTCCCGTAAATTCAAATGCGTTTGACAATGGCCTTGCAGATTAATAATTTGTTTTCTAGCTTTATTTGTGACTTTCTGCTAATCAGTACATCTGACTGGATTTGGTACCGAACTGTCTTCTCTTGGTAAATAATTATATGTTTCCGTAATGTGAGCCTTCTGTCCAGATGAATTCTAAGATATTTTATGTCTTCTGTTTGAGGTATCTTATTGTTTAGTGCTACTGCTGGGCATCATGAACGTAATATGTGACGACTTTAGCCAGTTTTTGATGAGGTTTAGATGATTCTATAAGTTTGATGATGCTATCGCGAGATCAGCATCAGATGCAAAGATCACTGTATCATCAGCAAATGTAGCTACGGTTATTTCATCGATTGTAGGTATGTCTGCTGACTAAAGTAGATAAAGTACTGGTTTAAAAACACTACCCTGCGGGACACCGAAAGAAAAGTAATGTGGTAGATCGTTATTTATTTATTTGTAACAATTCTGTGTACTTATTCTACTGTGTTGTGATGGTTTCTAAACCCAAACTGGTGATTTAGGATGAGTTTTCTTTGCTCTAGTAAAAGCCTAGACCTTTTAGCAATAACTTTTGTATACTTTCGATAGTACGGGTAACAGACTTATGGGTCGTTTAAGTTTTTTCCTGGCCTTGGAATCATAATTACCCGTGTTATTTTCCATAGCTTGGAGAATCATTTTAGTCGCCTAGTGACATTGAATGTATATGTTATTACTTTCGTACATTCATGTGTAACTTCCCCAACAACTTTCCTGTAATTAGATGCCGCCCTGAAGTTTATTTCAGGTATTTTCAGTTAGAATAGGTTTCTGATTTCTTTCACTGTAAAATTTTTGAAGGACAAACTCATCTAGGAATTTGTTTTTTCTGCCGAGTTCATTTGTGGCGGAAATAGCTTAAACACACTTTCCATGTGTTTAGCAAATTCCAAAGCTTTTCCTTTGTCATCTCTTGCCCACTTACCTTTTTCGTTTTTGATCGTTGGCGCTGGTTTAAGTAAGGATATTGAGGTACTCGTGTAGTTTTTGATTTTTGAGTCAAGTATCATTTGGGTTGCATTATTCAGTTTTCTTTTGCCGGCTTCTAATCTTGTTACTCGCCACTCGTTTACGAATCTTTCATTTTGCTGCAATGTTTTCTCTTAAACATTGATACGGGGCACGCTTTTGTGATTGTTGTTGTGTCAGGTGTTGCTTTCTATGCTACTTGTTGTATGTTTTTTGGCCTTATTGACAGCTTCATTTAGTGCTTCCTTCGGTTTTAAGCTGCGCGTAGGTCTCTAAATTTGCTTGTGTATTATTTCCGTGTATAATGTTAAGAGTCGTCACTGTTAAAATTATTTTTATATTTTCAAACTCCATCTCGTTGCCAGGATTATCCAAGGCATGTTCAGAAACAGCTGACTTTTCGAGTTGATTGATGCTCTTTTATCTTGGTGGTAATCGTTCGGCCCATAGTCCCAATGTAGATCTGAGCACACAAATATGGTTTGCAATGTACTTCTGGTGTATCCTGTAGGTTTTTTGTGCCCTTAGCTAGTCGAAACAAACCTCGTATCTTGGTGGTGGTAGTATATATAGTTCTTAATACTAAAAAAACTTTGCCTACTATCTATTAGATTTTTTGCACTCCTCAAGCTCAACTAATTTATAGAAAAACAGAAGCTGCCTTAATCACACAAGAAGGGCTCTTGCTTTTTGCTCACTAGAATTGATGAAAATGAAGTAATGTATGGTTTGGCTAGCAAAATTCACAAAGGAGACTGGAATACCATAGACCGTATCACATTTCATATGTGGAAAATGGTAAAGCCGCCGCTACCAATATGCAATCTTTTAAGTTTCAATATTTAGTGAATAAAATCGCTTCTATACAACATTTACTGCATTGTAAACAAACGAAATAAACCTTTGTAAGTATAAACTTAAAATATTTTTCCTAAAGATGTGGGCGAAACTTCAAAAGTATCCGAGCTTTGACCCAAAAACGGACAATACTATGCATCTTCCGAGATAGTCACTCCTTCCCTCTAAAGAAACGAAGCCGTTTATTGTTGCTCATGATTGTCTGCTTCTATGGTTTTCCGCTTTGTCCACAACTGCATGCGCACACCGAAAAATGGTTCACTACCTTTTCTTTTGCGCTTTCAGCAAGACCATCTGGTGGTAACACAGGTACTCGTCTCTCTTCGCACACACCTAACAATGAGTGCATTTTTCAATCTGCAACACAATCGATGTTTAATTTTTTTGCGTATTTTCCCAGCAACTATTATGAATTGCGTAGTTCCAATACCAAAAAACATAAAGGTACTTACCTTTATGAAACAATTTTATCTCTAATTGCTTTACTTTATCAGGAAAGGCAAACAAAATTGCGCTATTATCAGGTCCTGTACAATTATCTAATAATAACATTATCGTGCGGCATCTGTAATGTGCCATATTGTACGAGACTTAACATATGTGTATTATTAAATTGTTAGTTCGACAAAGGGATTTTAAACGGTTGTTTTAATACTTTGCACGACAACTATGTTTAAGAGGAAATCGAGGGAAGTGAAGTGCGGTACGTACTCACCAGTATTTTTCTTCGATTTTCTAGGTCAAGGAAAATGCTTCGAACGTTAAAGTAGAATTTTGCTTCCGCGCACGTAAAGATAATAAACGAACAGGCAAGCTGATGCTAGAATATTTGTAAGTCCTGTCATGCAGAAATCTACATACCGAAACCTTCACGCAAAGTAAGTGCATTAGGTCGTGAAATATTCATCCGAGAAAAGCCTAAAAAGGGGGCGCGCCGAACGGCAAATGAAATTATTTGAAAGCCAAGGAGTGCGCCCATATGTGCGCAAGTTTTAAGTTTGGATCACATCAGTTTAATGGCCTCCTAATTGAAAGCGGGGGCGTCGCGCCAAATATTTTCCGAAGAGCAGCCCTTCCGAGTTTGGGACCTACGCCGCGGTCATCCATCGGCGCTTGATCGATTCCCGAGCTTAACAGTCGACGCAATCCATTAAGCAGCCGCTCGCTTCTTAATTGCGAAAGCAATGAAGACGCAGAAGAGGCGCCATCGGGAATGATAAAGTGCCGATTCGCGAGCGGCGGAAATACAGAGCGCGCGGACTAAAGCGCGACTTCAAAGGATTATCTTATTGGATAACGTGTTAGATTACGACGGTTTGCGTCTTCCCTCGAGGTTTGCGCGAGCCGATCAATCCGCCTTTAAAAAGCGACAATTTCGCTTATTGAAACCTTCTTCTGGGCGGTGCTGCAGGCCGGGAGCGGCGCGCGAGCTCGGACGCTGGCGCTCATCTCCAGAGCTGGTGCTGTTGATTTAGTGTCGCGGGCTGATAATTGGCCGGTGTTTGCGCGACATGCTGCGGGAGCCCGGATTTAGAATAAATTATGCGGGTTCCGTAAAGCAAAGAAACTGTTGTGTATCTTGAGATTTAAAGCTTAACAGAAGATGCGATGTGCTTCCGCGTTTTCCTGCAGATTAAGCCATATTTCAGATAAAATCCTTGACACTTCTATCTGTCTCGGGGACTAACGTTGATTTCTACAAATAGAAGCTATCGTTTACGTATCCGAAACAGTTAACAATTCTTGGTGATTTATACGTGTAATTTTTTTCCAGGACGAGTAGTCAGTCGCTTTCGTAATACGAGGTTTGTTCAAATTCTAAGGTCTCCAAATTTTTTTCTGCAAAAATACTTACGAGAAAGTTGAAACTGCTGTACTGCTTAACGTAATCTTCGTCTAGACATCTACATTCTTCACAACGTCGTCGCTATGATTCCAACAACTTGCTCCACTCGCGCAATCACGGTTTCGGTCCATTGTCATACAACTCTCGACCATCTTTAATCTTTCGCATCCACGAACGCACATTTTTAACATTCATAACGCCTTCACCGCATTTCTCACTCAATAGAAGATGAATATGGGCGTTTCACCATGCAAAAGGAGAAAACGGATGATTACCCGTTGTTCTTTGGAGACTTTAGAACTTGAACATACCTTGTAGAAAGGATCTTGAAATAGTTTTCTAGGTCTTTATTTTTATAATTTTTTTTTATAACTTTTTAAGCTGACTTACAGCTTTTTGTCATCAAGAACTCTGGTTCTATGCTGTTTTCCTTATTCTTATTTTCTCTAGTATTTTGCCTTTAATTAATTTTGGCAATTCTTAAAGTTTATTTTTACCTTCCTGTATAACCCAAACGGCAACTTGGATAACTGGGCTGAGATGATTTATTGTGTTATCTATGTCAATATTTGATTTCAGAGGTCAATTCAGAGATTGATTTTTAGGTCAAATTTGCTCTGGAGTATCGTTCTAAATTTCTCCCAGTCCGTGTGTTTGTTACCTAGTCTTAGAAGTTGCAAAATTTTGGTGCATAATATTACCAGTATGCGAAAATGGTCTAATGAGAGATCGAAATAAGATTGGGCTACTACGTTATTTCGTAGAATTCCTTTGATTATGCCAAAGCTTACCAAATCAAAGATTTTGTTCCTACCAGTTGGTCTCTGGGTTAATTCGCCAGTGGATGTGCTTTAGGTTGCTGGTGTCCATAATCAAGTAGAATTGTCGATCGTTTTAGTAATGAGTTTAGATATAATACGAGGGCTATTTTCTTCAACCTCTGATAGCACTACTAAGTGACCAGCCGAGCAATACCAAGTGGATCTGAGCACTGCGCTATTGCGCAGCTTTCCATAACATCTGCCACTGCGAGTTGCTCAGCGTCATTGGTTTCCTACAGACAAAATAAAATAGCACAGCAGAAATTGTCGCTAGTGAAGACCTTATTCAGCAAGTTGACCAAATGATTCCACAAAAACTAAGGTTTGCCATTAGTGAATTATCTATGGATTTTCGATCATTTTAAGGCTAGTTCTGTACATGATCATAACGGAACACCTACACTACCAAAAACTTTGTGCGCATAACTGTTACACAATTTTTTGAACAATCTAAGCAGCATTTTTTTCGCATTTTATGCATTTATATGCAATCTGCCTCTTTTCAACGAACTTAAAAAGTTCGTTACTGAATTCTATATGTCTGTCGGTCTGTCGGTCTGTCGGTCTGTCTGTCTGTCGGTCTGTCGGTCTGTCTGTCTGTCGCTGTCACAAAATTATGGATTTTTTAAAATTTTAAAATGGATTCTTATAGGAAATTTTACGCTGATTTCAAAATCGAAATCAAAAAGTTTCTATCTCGAATAGTTTTCGAGATATTCGACTTCGAATTTCGGGAAAATTTCGACATTGCGATTTTATGAGTAATTCTTAAAGAAAATTTTACGCTGATTTCAATAATGAAATCGAAAAAATTCTATGTCGAATAATTTTCGAGATATTCGACTTCGAATTTCGGGAAAATTTTCGACATTACGATTTTAAATGTGATTCTTATAGGAAATTTTACGCTGAATTCGAAAATGAGGAAAAATTTGTCGAATAATTTTCAGATATTCGATTTCGAATTTTCCCGAAATTCGAAATCGAAATCGAAAGGTTTTTAAGTTCTTTCTGGGATTGCTTACAGAGCAATCTCTCTTCGCCCCCATGTTTTCATATGGACAATATCGACAAGTTTTCCTTTTCGGAAGTTAGTCAGATATTTTCGTATTCCTGGGAGCAGATTGATTGTTTTCACCAAGGTTATCTTTATTATTCGCCTGAGTCCTCTGGGAGATTTTGTCAGAGGCTTAATTTAATCATATTGTAAAAATCTTTAACGACCAAGACATTGGTGGCCTGTTCGGCGAATAGTTTGCAATGATCCTGTCCAAATTGTAGACTCCGGATTTTGTTGCATTAAAGCTTATTTTCTGGTTTGTTGGATTTGTCGATAAATTTCGACATGTGCATTAATAAATAACTAATTTACCTTGTTTTGGAACGTGCAACAAAGAGTGCCATCTTTAACGAGACCATATAAACTAGAACCAACAGTTCGGCTTCTATTAGGCTGAAATTCGGAAGGAATCTCATGCTTCTCATGAATTTCGACAATTTTGTGAATTTAGAAAATAAAAAGCACGAGGATCTTTTTTGCCCCTTCCCGTATCTGAGTTATCAAATCTCAATACCAACAAAAAAGTAAAACATTTTTTAGAGACATGACTCCTCTAAAAAATGGTTTGCCAAATGGTTTTGTTGAAACAGTGAATCAAGATCCTCTCTTTGAAAACATCATAATTAATAGGTTTTCAGTTTCAATCACATTATTCTCTCTATAGTTCGGAGAATCTTTTCCCTCATCAACATCATTTTTTATTAGTGCATTCAACAATTGTGATGACCATTTCGTCAACAAGACGTATGTAGTTTCCAGCGGCATTGGTAACACACGTCTCCTAGACAGAGTGAATTCAGATCTATCTCTTCTCAGAAACAATAAACACAAATTAACTATGTTGTAATACGCAGATCGAGCTGTTCAGTATCCAGTCTAAGCAAACACTAATGGCGGGGAGCAATTAGCGCACACTAGCATACAAATTTGGAAACATTAACTCTCAGACACATGTTGGAGGTTAAGTTCTGACATTTCATTTGTTTGTAAAGGTTGGATTTGTGTGGAATTGCTCGTAAATGTTTTTTTGGTTGTTTTCATTGCTCCTTTGGGGTATTTAATATTTTTTTGTACTATATGCTCATCCTTGTTATATTTATTAACTGTTGGCTGCTTAGATTTGCATGTTAGATATCGAAAAACTTCCCTTCATGCAATCAATACTGGCGTCTCCCAGGACAGCGTCTTTGGACCGCTCCTATATCTCATCTTCACAGTTTATCTACCTTAGTGGCATATGCTAATAATACAGCGGTAGTATCAGCACCCCTAGATCCTCTTTTCGCCTCACAACGTTTACAAACGAATCCACCAAATTCAAATTTGGCTATCAAAGTGGAGAATCCGAACTATTGAAACAAAATTATTTACAATTCGCGTCAATTACGACGGTTTGCGTCTTCCCTCGAGGTTTGCGCGAACCGATCAATCCGCCTTTAAAAAGCGACAATTTCGCTTATTGAGACCTTCTTCTGGGCGGTGCTGCAGGCCGGGAGCGGCGCGCGCTCGGACGCTGGCGCTCATCTCCGGAGCTGGTGCTGTTGATTTAGTGTCGCGGGCTGATAATTGGCCGGTGTTTGCGCGACATGCTGGGAGCCCGGATTTAGAATAAATTATGCGGGTTCCGTAAAGCAAAGAAACTGTTGTGTATCTTGAGATTTAAAGCTTAACAGAAGATGCGATGTGCTTCCGCGTTTTCCTGCAGATTAAGCCATATTTCAGATAAAATCCTTGACACTTCTATCTGTCTCGGGGACTAACGTTGATTTCTACAAATAGAAGCTATCGTTTACGTATCCGAAGCAGTTAACAATTCTTGGTGATTTATACGTGTAATTTTTTTCCAGGGCGAGTAGTCAGCCGCTTTCGTAATACGAGGTGTGTTCAAATTCTAAGGTCTCCAAATTTTTTTCTGCAAAAATACTTACCAAAGAAAGTTGAAACTGCTGTACTGCTTAACGTAATCTTCGTCTAGACATCTACATTCTTCACAACGTCGTCGCTATGATTCCAACAACTTGCTCCACTCGCGCAATCACGGTTTCGGTCCATTGTCATACAACTCTCGACCATCTTTAATCTTTCGCATCCACGAACGCACATTTTTAACATTCATAACGCCTTCACCGCATTTCTCACTCAATAGAAGATGAATATGGGCGTTTCACCATGCAAAAGGAGAAAACGGATGATTACCCGTTGTTCTTTGGAGACTTTAGAACTTGAACATACCTTGTAGAAAGGATCTTGAAATAGTTTTCTAGGTCTTTATTTTTATAATTTTTTTTATAACTTTTTAAGCTGACTTACAGCTTTTTGTCATCAAGAACTCTGGTTCTATGCTGTTTTCCTTATTCTTATTTTCTCTAGTATTTTGCCTTTAATTAATTTTGGCAATTTAAAGTTTATTTTTACCTTCCTGTATAACCCAAACGGCAACTTGGATAACTGGGCTGAGATGATTTATTGTGTTATCTATGTCAATATTTGATTTCAGAGGTCAATTCAGAGATTGATTTTAGGTCAAATTTGCTCTGGAGTATCGTTCTAAATTTCTCCCAGTCCGTGTGTTTGTTACCTAGTCTTAGAAGTTGCAAAATTTTGGTGCATAATATTACCAGTATGCGAAAATGGTCTAATGAGAGATCGAAATAAGATTGGGCTACTACGTTATTTCGTAGAATTCCTTTGATTATGCCTAAAGCTTACCAAATCAAAGATTTTGTTCCTACCAGTTGGTCTCTGGGTTAATTCGCCAGTGGATGTGCTTTAGGTTGCTGGTGTCCATAATCAAGTAGAATTGTCGATCGTTTTAGTAATGAGTTTAGATATAATACGAGGGCTATTTTCTTCAACCTCTGATAGCACTACTAAGTGACCAGCCGAGCAATACCAAGTGGATCTGAGCACTGCGCTATTGCGCAGCTTTCCATAACATCTGCCACTGCGAGTTGCTCAGCGTCATTGGTTTCCTACAGACAAAATAAAATAGCACAGCAGAAATTGTCGCTAGTGAAGACCTTATTCAGCAAGTTGACCAAATGATTCCACAAAAACTAAGGTTTGCCATTAGTGAATTATCTATGGATTTTCGATCATTTTAAGGCTAGTTCTGTACATGATCATAACGGAACACCTACACTACCAAAAACTTTGTGCGCATAACTGTTACACAATTTTTTGAACAATCTAAGCAGCATTTTTTCGCATTTTATGCATTTATATGCAATCTGCCTTTTTCAACGAACTTAAAAGTTCGTTACTGAATTCTATATGTCTGTCGGTCTGTCGGTCTGTCGGTCTGTCTGTCTGTCGGTCTGTCGGTCTGTCTGTCTGTCGCTGTCACAAAATTATGGATTTTTTAAAATTTTAAAATGGATTCTTATAGGAAATTTTACGCTGATTTCAAAATCGAAATCAAAGTTTCTATCTCGAATAGTTTTCGAGATATTCGACTTCGAATTTCGGGAAAATTTCGACATTGCGATTTTATGAGTAATTCTTAAAGAAAATTTTACGCTGATTTCAATAATGAAATCGAAAAAATTCTATGTCGAATAATTTTCGAGATATTCGACTTCGAATTTCGGGAAAATTTTCGACATTACGATTTTAAATGTGATTCTTATAGGAAATTTTACGCTGAATTCGAAAATGAAGAAAAAATTCTGTCGAATAATTTTCCAGATATTCGATTTCGAATTTTCCCGAAATTCGAAATCGAAATCGAAAGGTTTTTTTAAGTTCTTTCTGGGATTGCTTACAGAGCAATCTCTTCGCCGGCCCCATGTTTTTCATATGGACAATATCGACAAGTTTTCCTTTTCGGAAGTTAGTCAGATATTTTCGTATTCCTGGGAGCAGATTGATTGTTTTCACCAAGGTTATCTTTATTATTCGCCTGAGTCCCTCTGGGAGATTTTGTCAGAGGCTTAATTTAATCATATTGTAAAAAATCTTTAACGACCAAGACATTGGTGGCCTGTTCGGCGAATAGTTTGCAATGATCCTGTCCAAATTGTAGACTCCGGATTTTGTTGCATTAAAGCTTATTTTCTGGTTTGTTGGATTTGTCGATAAATTTCGACATGTGCATTAATAAATAACTAATTTACCTTGTTTTGGAACGTGCAATAAAAGAGTGCCATCTTTAACGAGACCATATAAACTAGAACCAACAGTTCGGCTTCTATTAGGCTGAAATTCGGAAGGAATCTCATGCTTCTCATATGAATTTCGACAATTTTTGTGAATTTAGAAAATAAAAAAGCACGAGGATCTTTTTTGCCCCTTCCCGTATCTGAGTTATCAAATCTCAATACCAACAAAAAAGTAAAACATTTTTTAGAGACATGACTCCTCTAAAAAATGGTTTGCCAAATGGTTTTGTTGAAACAGTGAATCAAGATCCTCTCTTTGAAAACATCATAATTAATAGGTTTTCAGTTTCAATCACATTATTCTCTCTATAGTTCGGAGAATCTTTTCCCTCATCAACATCATTTTTTATTAGTGCATTCAACAATTGTGATGACCATTTCGTCAACAAGACGTATGTAGTTTCCAGCGGCATTGGTAACATACGTCTCCTAGACAGAGTGAATTCAGATCTATCTCTTCTCAGAAACAATAAACACAAATTAACTATGTTGTAATACGCAGATCGAGCTGTTCAGTATCCAGTCTAAGCAAACACTAATGGCGGGGAGCAATTAGCGCACTCTAGCATACAAATTTGGAAACATTAACTCTCAAACACATGTTGGAGGTTAAGTTCTGACATTTTATTTGTTTGTAACGGTTGGATTTGTGTGGAATTGCTCGTAAGTGTTTTTTTGGTTGTTTTCATTGCTCCTTTGGGGTACTTAATTTTTTTTTGTACTATATGCTCATCCTTGTTATATTTATTGATTGTTGGCTGCTTAGATTTGTATGTTAGATATCGAAAAACTTACCTTCATGCAATCAATACTGGCGTCTCCCAGGACAGCGTCTTTGAACCGCTCCTATATCTCATCTTCACAGTTTATCTACCTTAGTGACATATGCTGATAATACAGAGGTGGTATCAGCATCCCCTAGATCCTCTTTTCGCATCACAACGTTTACAAAACGAATCTCGACCAAATTCAAATTTGGCTATCAAAGTGGAGAATACGAATTAATGAAACAAAATTATTTACAATTCGCAAAATCAATTGTCCCCCACCACTATAAACAGACGCCAATTGCAGCAACAAGATGATGTCAAATATGTAGGTATACACCTTGACCGCATAATGCAAACCAATCTACCATTGAAATTCTGGAAAATTTTGAACCAAAGGTTTTCAAATTAACAACGGCCATTTCTTGGTATGTGCCAGATCGAGTTATAATCCATGATTTTCATATTTTAAACGTCAAAGAAGAGATAAGTTCGCACAAAAATACTAAATTAAACTAAGAAATCACCCTAATAGTCTGGCGAAGAACTTGATGCACCAGCCCAATATAAGAAGACAAGAAACAAGCTTCTTACGGTCTGCTTCGCAGATTTTAAATTTTAACCTTTTCTCTAGAATAACCCACTGTTGTAATCAGTAAAATTTATAAAAAATGTTAATGAACATTTATCTTTCATGTTAAATAATTATTTCATGTCACTTACTTATTAACTATTGAAAGCTTGTAAGGCGTAGGCAAAAATTAATGCGATCACGATCCTTTCTGCCTGTCTGGCCGGTTGGCTGTCTGTATGTGTGTATGTCTGTCTGTCGACACGATATCTCCTGGACTACTTGACTTCACATTTGGTCAGTAGACACCTTAGATCGGTATCTTCCTCGTTGTTAAATCAGACTTGTAGCTTTAGTTTGACCCGAGATACAGGGGTCGCAAGGTCGCAAGCATGGATTGTTTCGCTTTTGAAAGTTGCCTTTCTTCGTTTTACATCCATTTCGTTTTAATCCATTTTACAAATTGTAAATTAAATACAGTGGAAACATGGAACAATTTTTCACAGATATTCCAGGCTTTTCTAGATATAAATTTTCATTATAAAATTATCAAGGAGTCAGGTTGCAGTCCGCTCTGTGGGCGTGGTTTCGAATTCCATCTCTAATAAGTCACCTTTTAATTTAAATAAAAAGCTGAAAACAGCGACGGACAGACGGACGGACAACCCGTACACGATAGGCTTTTATTTTTCCATATATAAAAGCCTAAAAATATATACATATTATATAACGTACAGGATACGTCCGGAAACTAATGAGACATTTAATTGGCCCTAGCAGACGAGTCGGGGCCGACTGTTCGATTTTGACATTTAGTATGGAATGTCAGGTAAATCTAGTGTCAATCAGCGATGCGCGATAAAATTTTGCATTAAACTCAAATAATTCAAAACCCAGATATACAGTACTATAATACAGAAAGTCTACGAAAAGTACAAGTATTTAGTTGGGACAAAGCGTTCAGAGAATGTTACTGAAGTAAAAGCGGTTTTGGACTCGTCTAAGTATTAGATTGATAGTAGATAAAATGGGACTTCTAAAATCCATTGTATATGGAATTGCAGATGAGTTGCCGCTAGTAAAAGAGTTTCTGGCCAAACAAATCGTACCAACGCAGCCTCAACCTCGTACAACCCAGGCCTCACGCGACTTTTTCTGACTCAAATTCAACTGAAAGGACACCATTTTGTGACTGCAAAAATGCAGATTGTTGTACAAGTACTGTGAAAGAGATCCCAATTCGAGACTTCCAGGAGAGCGCTACAGCGCGCGGTAGAATCTCTGACGAAGGCGCATCAAGCTCAAAGATGTTATTTTAAAAGATAATAATTAGATGTATAGAAGCATATCTCTAAGTAAACGAATTTTCTGGAATCAGTCTCGTTCAAACCTGTACTACAGCCGACCTCTGGATGGCAGTTGCTTCTAAACTGTGGCAGTAAACAGCCCACAATGTCATCTTAAATTGTACGACTATCGGTGATTCCAGAAGAAAAATGTTAACCTGAAAAACACTTCAAGGTCAGGAAGATACTCGAATCCAACAAACATGATATATCGTCAAATACAAGATTTTGTTGTCTTCTTCGTCATTTTCTCCTCTTCCATCTTTATCTTATGTCTGAATAACCTAATTCAAATTGCCATACTTTCTTTAGTGTCTTAGTGTACCACTTGCGCGTTGTATATTCTTAGTTTTAAGTTCACATTACACCCTCCTTTCTTGTGTATTATGTTTTCCAAGTGATGCATCTCTTCCATATTTTCCGGCTGGTTTTCAATTCATGTTGGTTGCGGTGTATTTCTTTCTTTGATCATCTTTTGTTGTTCTCATAGTTTTATCTTCTTTTTACGTAATGTTAATCCAAATTTAATTACTTTTTATTTCAATTTTTGGTAATTATATATATAATAATCACAAATTCACATATTTGCTTTGTTTACTTTTATGGTATGTGAAATACTTTTTTAATTCATATTATGTTTATCAGTTTGTAAATCATGCCTTTTATCCTTTTACCTCACGCTTTAGTAAGCTCTGCTAGTATGTCGTGCATACCTGCTGCTTTGTGATTTTTAAACGTTATTGCGGCATTCTTTATTCTTACCTTTTAATTTTTCCTTTCATTTATATTTTTTCATTAATCTAATCTCCTACTTAAGCTATTAAATACAGTTTTTTGTATTATGCCGTATATTTCTTTCTTTAATTCTTTAATATTTTTTGGGGATGTTTCCATATTTATCCTTCACTCTTGTCTGATATATTTTTTTAATTTCTTTATTATACCAATGAGAGAATTTATTAATTTTGCTACTTCTCCTGCTCTGTTTAATTCACTTTTTCCGTCATCGCTTTTTATACTTCTTAGTCTTTTTATTCTTTCCTTTGTATCTATTATTTTAAAATTTCGTTCCATTTTTATTTTTGTGTACTAATATTTTCTGTATTATTAGTTTTCTTTATTTTATTTCGCATGTTTGATTTGATATGCAATTTTTGCTTGTTCGTTTTATACCACAGGACTTTTGAATGCTTGCTTATTCTATATTATTTCCAAACCTTTGATTTTTTTGTTTCTAGCATTCTGCTTTCAGATGACTTTAATTTTTAAGTTGACTTTCTTTCTTATGTTTACAATTTTTATTTTGGCTCTTACTATAATAAGATATGGTTCGCCTCTCGAGCAACATATTTTATTGCTTTTCCATCATTTAACATACTTTTCGTCTTCTCTTTATAGCAATGTATACTCTGCCTTTTTCTTCTTTCCCCTAATTTGAATTCCCAACTACATTTAGGTTCTTTATGAATATTTTTGTTTCTCTTTTGAACTTTTATTTATTCCATCTAATGTTTCTTGAAGTTGTTTATAAAACTTTACTTTTTGAGTTTCATTACTCATATTCGTCAATACAAATGCATTTATTATCTTTGTTATAATGATTCTTGCGTTGTTCCGACATTCTACGTCACTATATATTACTTTCACTTAAATTTAACTCCTTTTGATATTTTTTTATTTTGTCTCTTTGCTTTGTTTCATCGCCCTTTAGTTCCCTTCATTTCGTCTCTTTGTTATTTTTTTATGTGAATAGGTACCGGTGCTCATGTTGTTTCTTTCTCGACCAATAACATTGCATTATTTCTGCTATTCTTTATTTTTCTTTTCCTCGATTCTCCTTTTATTTAAGGTATTGTTAGGGTGTCCAAAATTTGTTCTTTTTTTGGCAGTGTTTCATGAATCTTTTTGTATTTCTTCATTACATTAATTTACTTTTTTTCTATTTAACTTAAATATTAATTGCATTTAATTCTTTTTTTATAGCTTTATGTGGCCTTATTTATGTATTCATCTACTTTCTTTTGGTTTATTTAACTTTTATTGATGTTAGTCCGATTCTTATTGGTCTGTTTCATTCTTTTAAACTCCTACCCTGTATATAATGTTTATTTACTGTTCTAATTTCTCTATATCAATTACTTAAGTTGCTTTTAAGAATATCGTACGATATTAATATTTATCGTAAAGAAAGCTTTTTATCATTATGTATACAAAACATGAATAGACAACTATAGCTTAATCTAATTTATTAGTAATTTATTTAAATTTAATTTACTTTAAAAATTATTAGTGAGTACGAAATACTAACTTATAAAATTATTAGTTTGGGTAAACCAAAGAAAGACTGTAAGTCCCCGAAATTACAGTGGTGTGGGGATAATTCCTTAATTCCGAGCTTGGCTGGGGCTTTTTCCGAGCGGTGCAGCGAGGCGTTTTATCACTTTTCCGCTTAATGCGAGCGCGAATGTGCGATAAATAAACTGCTAATATATCGCTCCCGTTATTTCGGGCACTTTTCTTTTGCTAATTCATCATTTCCTTTGATTGCAGAAGGCCTTCACCTCGTAGACTCGGCCGACAAGAACAAGGGCGAGGACGATGGCGTGAGAACCTGGAGCACTGCTGTGCAGATTTTGCTGCCCGTTGCGGCCCTCGCGATCCTCTGGGGCCGTCGGGGGTTTTTCGCGAAGTTTTTCGTGCAGTTCGATAAAAACTGCGTGTCAGGTAATGAGAATCCCACTGATTTGTAGAAAAGCAGTCTGCGGCTTAAGTGACATGCGAGATGCGAAAAATCTTTTGAAAGTCTTGCTCATTTAGCTTTTGTTATTTCAATAACTACATTGAAGTTAGGGTAAGGCGCAACCTGCACTGCTTTATATCAAATCTGCAGATAACTGCACTGATCAACACTTACATGCATTTATTGTACAAGGTGCGTTCAAGTTCTAAGTTCTCCAATTTTCTTTCTGAAAAAATTGGAATTTCTATTACTTTTCAACGTAATCTCCGTCTAGACGTACACATTTTTCTCAACGTCACCACCATGATTCTATAGGTGCTCAGAACATTTCCTTAAGGATATTTTGCCCACTGGAAAATTTCTAATGCAACAGCTGCTCGATTGGAAAAGAACGACCACGAAGAGTGTCCTTTATGGTCAGAATTATGGTTCATTACGCAAGAAAAAAAAACTGATGATTACATATTATTCTTGAACAATAAACGTCGCCATTTTAAGTATACAAAACAACACTCACTGCAATGGCGGCAGTTTGACCTGTGTATATTGCACGGGGCTGTCATCTATATTACAAATTTAGAAGTATTTCCCGCGTCTTTTAAAATTAACCGCATTTTTCTACTTATTCAAAAATTGGAGACCTTAGAACTTGAACGCACCTCGTATGACTTAATGGTTAAAATGCACGATACTTCTTTCTTCATCACTATTAAGGGAAGGTCTTTACATTGTTTCTTTTTAAGATTGTCATACTTTTTGGCGTGGTTCTTCTTTTTTTATTAGCGTTGCAGCAGTAGCCTATGGAACATTACCACAACAATTTGTAAAAGCTTTGGCTAGTTTAGAACAACTCCTCCCTGTTTTCAAGATGGCCTCTAATTAATAATTTACACATCTGAATCACTTTGTTAACAATATTTTTTGGTCAAGATTTCTCGGAGCTTGTGAGTTTTCAAGGTCAATAAAAATTTTTTTTTTGTTATTGTTTCTTTGATAACACTGTTTTCCGTTGGTTTTTTAGATGGCTAGTAGTAATGAATTAGTCGTAGCTTATTAATAGTTTCTTTAATGGCTGTCTTTATTTTTACTTTACCTCCGACCAGGTTTGTAATAGTCACACCTGCAAATTAACTCCCTTTTATTTTATTTTTATTGTAAAACGCCAAGAACATTTAGCCATATTACTGCATCATTTATGGAAAAGGCTGTAGGATTCTCTTAGCTTGTAGTAGTTGAATCATCAATATCACTGCTTGCTTCTCCTGCACTAGATGGGGTAAGCTTAACTGTAACAAAAGCGAAGCGTACGTACTCAGAGTCTGAACTGCTCTTCTCCTCATATAATAACTTATCAGACTCATAAGCAAGAGTATTTGGCTCATAACAAGCATCACTTTATAAAATGTAATGTTAAGGCTTTTATTTTACTACCCCTTAAACATTTCTTAATTTTTCTGTAAGTTTTGAGGCCAAATATGCCCTAAATTCAAATTAAAACACCAAATAAAACCTTGTTCTAAAGATATGAAAATTTTAATAATACATTCTGCGTTTTTTTTTTGTATTTTGTAACCAAATTTTGTACTTGTACTAAATTCAATATAAATTGCTTCTATTCCTTATCTTTTGTAATGTATTAGCTGAACTGCTGTAAGGATTGCACTTCTCTTTTAGAATTATCGTTTGTCTCTTTTAGTTTCTTAATAATCATTTAATCTTTTTAGTACGTTTCTTAGTATTTCTAAGCTTCTGAGTTAGTGTTTAGGAATTCAAACGTGCATAGAAGAAGGTCATTGGATGTTTTGTAATAAATTCCCCAAGTGGTAGTGTAAACAAGTTCTTATTAATCCTAATTTTGATTTTTTTGGGAGGTACCTCGTTCTTCATAATTTTGTTTAACGGTATTTGTCTTTGCTACTTGCTGTGCATAGATGATAAATAAATATTTTAAAACGTCATGCCAATTAGTATTTCGCTAAGTTACCATAGATGATTTCCAAACTTTTTTAGAGAAACTTTAGAGGCTTTTGCATTTACTGACTTGAACGGATCCTGCAAAAACTCTAGACTAAGTCTTGGAGTACATACTACCAGTACTTTCGCAACTGGACTATAATAATGTCCTTTTTCACGTCCAGTAAAGCAAAATTTGGTTTAAACTAAAAAAAATCAAAATCTACTCTAGCAGTTCTTTATAATCACCTCAGAGATATATTTTTTAATTTTATGCTTGGAAATTTAATTATACTCGTACAATTATGCTAGAATTCATGTCTTCTATTGTTAGAGGTCAAAAAAGTTCTATACTTCCCTGAAGCGTTTAAGCACACACCTGTACATTTTGTGAACACACCAAAGAGAACAATTCCGACAATATGATATTGACATATCAAATTTTGCAACGCTTTTTCTAGTTTCCGTTCCAAAAAATTTAAAACTATTTGACGCGTCCGAATTGTTTGACGTAGTATTCTCTTATTTGGTTTTATTGGTTGCAAATTTTCCATTCTCTAGTTAATTTAAATATAGTTGAAGTTTGTGCTAAATCCAAGTGTTTGGTAACAGGTTTTAGTTTCAATGCACAACGAGAGGGCCTTTTAGTTTGTATTTTTTTATTATGAATGTTGCTGTTTCCACACAAACTTTTTCTTTAATTTTTTGTTGTTACAGCAGTTAAGACTACGGCGGCTTTTCAATTTATAACATTGACTTTATTAAGTGACATGCCCTTTTTTACCTGTATTACTCATTCTAACGAAATTGTTAACTGCCTCATTCTTATTTCCCGTTTCATTATCACTAGTTTAATGTAAAACAAGAATAAGTTGGACCACACTAAACTGAGTATAAGATAATATACGTTTAAAAATCGTCGGTCACATACAAAGGTATCTCTTTATCTTTAGCATAATTTTTAAATTATGCTAAACCAAAACTAAGAGATGGTGTTTTCTTACTAGGATAAACCAAATATGAACCAGAATTATTTTCTTTTAATTGACTGAAACATCATAAAAATACCAACATATAAATACAAAATTTTCTTGCTCAGATTTTTTTCAAAGAGAAACATAAAAATGGTTTTAACATCAGCCAAACATACACAAACGCTGTAACAACTATAGTGACGTCAAATTTTTGACTTCCAAGTATTTCAAAGAAACAATAATTGTAGGGAAGGTTGTTCAGTGTAGTTCAGAAGAAATCCTCAATTTTTTATCAAATTTGGGCAGTTGTATGGAGCTGGGCGTTATGGTAAAACAGGATAACGTCTGCACAGTACCATAGACTATTTCAACCTTAGAAGCAACTTTATCAACCGTTAATTAGTGATCATCTTCGAAAGGTGGCAAACAATGCGATTGTATATCCTCGAATGATGACAGTGATCTTCATTGTCAACTGCTTTTTATTTTCCCGAAAAAATTTTATAACAGACGAACACAATTCTTCTTCAAAGTGTTGTCCCCGAACTGCCCTTACTTTCTAGGCTCTCAGACGTAAAAACTTAATAATAATCTTTTGGACGAGGGCGTCAAGTATGTGCAAAATGAAATAAAACTCAAATCGATGACTAAAAGAGTTGCACAAAATACATGTCATAAATCATATTACTTCGATGTCTTGATTCAAGTCAAATGAAAAATTAAAGTATTTTTCAAGTCCAGATTTGGAGGTGTTTGCAGTGGAAGATTTCTTTTATTGGCCTCAATTTAGTATAAATTATTCTATATAAAACTATCCTTACCATTAAATGGGAGTCTCAGAATTTATTGTTTTTTAAAATCTCATTTAGCTCCCTTAAATGTAATCCGTTTGTTGTTTACCGCATTGATGTGAAGCTTATGGGTTTCAGATTCTTTTGCATGCAAAATATTTTATCTACTGCAACCAGTAGTCAAGCCGATCAACTTAAAAAGAGTTTGAGGGAGTTTTTAGTGGGCATAGCAGCAATCTTCTTTCAAAAGTTTTTCAGTTTTTCATCTCCGACGTTCTTTGGCTTTTCAAGACGTTTAACATCATACAAATTCAAATTTTTACTTATAAATCGTTAGAATAATTTTTTTCAGATATTGTAGGAAATGGTATGCCTCTCCTAAAGCCGCATAAATAATTCTGAAACTTCACCGGCATCTCCTTTAGTTAAAACAAGATATTGTATCAATCAATGATTTCTGATTATGTTGATGGAATTGGCACTTCCTGTAGTACCTTATGTAATTTGCATATGGGCCATAAAACATGATTATAATTTAAATTCTTTAAAAAAATAAAATATACACGCCTTAACGGCTCATCCATAAAGAAAGTTAGCAAATTTATAATATTGCTGTCATGGAGTAATTTACTGAAAGTTTGTGGTAATTAAAGAAAGTGGAAGTAAATATTTATAAGCTCTACAAATTTGATACAGTCACTACTTTGTCTGTTTCATTTTAATAAGCGTCTAGTTTTTGATATACTCGTTTATGCATACTGCTTCTTGTAATTCCTACAAAAGCTATATGGCGCATCATAATGTAGGAGTACAAATTGTCGTAACTACATATAGTGCGTGACTTAACGCAGAGATGACCAGAGATTACTCGCGGATCGGAAGAAACGGTTATTGCCACGTTAAAGAGAGGATTTTTTCATGTATATCCCTCAAAGAATTAGCTACCGTAGCTCCGAACCCCTCGGAGCTACGGTAGCTTAAAATAAGTGTAAGGAATATACAGGAAAGTCGACCCGTATTCTATTCTTGATTTCTCCTCATGCCAAATGTTCTATGCGTGCTCCGCTGACGTTTGCACTAGTTAGCGAATCGCTCAGCCGGTTGGGCGTCGTGCTTGTAATTCGGTGGTCGAGGGTTCGATTCCCATCTAGTGCAATTTTTTTTCGGAGCTAGGGCAGCTACTTCTTTGACGGATGAAAAAATCCTCTCTTTAACGTGACAATGACCGTTTCTTCCGATCCGACAATAATCTCTGGTCATTTCCGAGTAAGTCTACAGCAAGTAAACTTAAAGTAGTAATTCTGTCACACTGCTAGCAACTTGTTTTGTGGACATTGTATATATCGATATATTTATTTTGATTTCTTTATTTCATATTATATTTTTATCTTAAAATATGACTAGAAGAGTCTTGTCCTCAAAAACTGGCACCCTATTAACTTGTTTTTCGTTATAAAAATACAAACCGCCAGTTGAAATATACGGGAATCTGCTTACCAACAGATACATACACACAGGTAGCAATAGATGGTATGGTCTGCTCTGCATTTACTTGCAAAAATACAATAAAACTTCTTCATGTACAGGTATAAAAAAACATAATATTTATCTTGTTTTGCATTTTGCAAAAGTCTTTATGTCACGATTTCTAAAAAAAAATCGCTGTAATGCTCTAATGCTCTAATGCTCCCCGGGCCTCAAAAGTACTTCCCGTTTCAAAATGTTCCACTAAAACTATATCTATTTCTTCTTTAACGGATATTTCTGGACATACCTCTTTTCTAAATATAAAATCCATCTGGTAAGTAATGAGACTAAACGAGAAAATGTGAAGAAATGCTTATTTACACTTAATATTCTTCAAAATTCTTCTGAACATTGTAGCTAGAAGTCAATCGGCATCTCTTTCAGAACACTTGTCACAATAACCTGTACATTTCAACAGTTTCTTTTTTTCGTCGGTCAAAACCTTGCAAACCAACGTAGCACAAACTTTCTGCATCTGCAATTCCGCGGTGACGATTTCATGCACAATGGATTTTGGAAAAGCCACTTCTAGCATTCGAATGTAAATCAGAATCCAAAAGCATTTTACCATGCCACATTGTCTAAAGTGTCTCTGGACAGTGTCTCTTCCCGCAGATTTTTGTATTTAACAAGTATCTTGGTTGCGCATTGTTAATCGACACTGGATCCGTAACGCAACGCTAAACACCTGTTCACTTTGCAAACGATTCGTACTCTGTGAAAGTTTAAAGGCAAGTGAGCTGGATCGGACCACTTACCTGACGTCCCCCACCAACCGTTGAACTTGAAAACTCCTCCCCCCGATCTTTTTGGTTGGATCAACAAAATTAGTCTTATTACTGTTGGGGGATACTTTGTATAGCTGCCTCTAATCATTGAGTTCCAGTTCAGATCTGTTGTTATTTTTAGATCATTGGCTCGATTCCTTGGTAGACGCTTTCTAGATCTTGGTAAAATCATAATGTCTCAATTTTGGTATTTTTCTATGCTATTTTCCATAAGTATCTCTGTATATGCCCTGCACTTATTTTTGTTCTCTCTTTTATTATGTCTTTCAAGTTTTAACAATAATTAAACGTTTCTTAGCACGTTATATCTTTCTTTCTATTATGATCTACATTTTAGAAAGTATAGATGTATTAAATATTTTTGTTTTCAGATTTAATGGCATATTTCAGTTATTTATTATATCACTCAGTTTTTTAAAAACGACCTATGATGGTCTCTTTCGCCCATTTTCTCTATTATCTGGTTTTCTCCACCTACACACTTTTGTAATATTTTTTCTAGTCAGTTTATTAAGTCTTGTATATTTTATTTTTTTCTTTTTGTTTTCTTTCTTCATATTCCTTCTTTTTTATCAATTTCTTATTTCATGGTCAATTTCAGACATTTATCTTTTTACTGACTTCTTTTACACTTATCTCCGTTATCTATTCATTAATAGATCAACATATTTCCCATCTTACCCAGTTTAGCAATAAAACTGCCAACTATTATTTGTTATTTAACCTGATTTGACGTAAAATATTCAGAATAATTCTAATACGCCCTAGTCCTGACTGTTAGTTGACGCAATGGCCTGATATCACCTATATAACATCCATTTATCAAAATTAGTTAGTTTTCTTCTTTCTCTCTGAGTTTACTGGCCTACAATATTGTATTTTATCTTTGTCATTTCATGCTCCACTTCTATAATTTTATCATTTACTAACGGTGTTATATTATATGGTTCTATCTGTAACATCCGTAACCTAGAGTTTCTTAGCACTCTCTCCCGTCGATTATCTTTCCACTATCTTGGTTGGAGTTTTCAGTAGTCATAGAACTAGGGGTCTATTTTGACTTTGATTTGAAGGTTTTATCTTTATCATTCCACGCTCTTCTAGTACCTACTAAAATGGAATAAGGAATAGGGAAAGTAAAATTGAGGAGACGATAGAGCTTAATAATAAGTATGGAGGCGTGATGCTCTCTCAGTAATGAGAGCTGACGAAGAATCAAGACACGTTCGTAGAATTATGTCCCTGAAGTAGATCTGCCTAATATCGGATTCATAGAAGAATGTTTACTGCTATAAGTATACCCAAAAAGAGTTATGTGGTCAAAGATAAATGAACGTTTAAGTTCATGTATTAAATCATGACGATTTTTGAAATATTTTAGGCGTTTAGGTATCCACTTTGGCATTGGAATGACATTGGAAAATTGGAACTTAGCTTTAAGGAAAACTATGAATCAAAGAATGAAATCCGTTGCTGTGCTCTACCTCGCTACTGATAAAATCAAAAGTGAAGGTTTAGGAAAAAGCTGTTTTGGCGAGGAATGCAATGAGTTGAAGAAAGTTTGTTTTGTTTCGATGGATGATGTGATGACGTAGGATAATTAACGGTTTCCAAAGAATGCGAGACGATGGTCTCGATTATTAATGTATGTCAATAGCCCCACAAATCATTCTCTTGGTAGGATGTGAAGTGGGAGCGGTTTGTTTTAATTTGGAAAAAATAATTTTGTGACCCGTTTCTTTCATACAGCCAAAAAATGCTCATATATACGACTTGATATTTGTCTCTTCGTTTGGCCTATGTAGGTTCTGCTCTTTGGGATTTGTAAAGGACAACAGTTCTTAACTAAATGGATAAAGCCAGTATTTTCTTTTGTTAGATGTTAAAAATGGTTTTTATATTTTATTTGTTTTTTGGCTTTTTCTGTCAACAATACCTCTAATCTAAAGAAAAAAGATAGTGAATTTTAGAATTTGTGGCTTTATTATTATATAGATCAAGGGTTTTTCGAAATATTCGTTTTGTATTAGGATTTTGATGATCGTGTTAATTTCAGTTTGTCATTTTTTAGTGTCAGAAGGTTTGAGGGATTTGGTAATAACGGATTTGCAACTGCGTGGTTTTGGACAAGATAATGATAAGAGTTAGAGTTTAAATAACAATTAGTATGGGTTGGTTTCCTGTAGACAGAATGATAAAAACTGTAGTTAAAAAATCCAAGAAAAGAAGAGAATATTGGTAAACAAAGAGGCAACATCAAAACATTATATCACCTTTACACGTGAGAAATGATTTAAGAATTTCTAAGTAGGAGTTGAAGACGTATGCTGATGCTTGTTGGGGTACTGGATTTTGGTCAAATATTTGCTTAAGTCGTATATAGGGGAACCAAAGGTGTGTGAAGAGTTTTTTTTTAGTGTCAGAATATAGGTTTGAGTTGGTAATTAGGTTTTTGCTTTTTTTATCTTACAAATATAATTACGTTTATCTGAGGGTAAAAATATAATGTTTTGTCTCCTCTTACATTTTTAGGACTTACAATTTGGAAGGTTTAATATTGAATTCAGGTTATTGGCTACATCAGGAAAATTGATAATAAAAATTATATCTGGGGTTGTTTATTTACATATTTTTTATTTAAACTGCTATTAATATACCTATACAAATTATTGGTTAAACTTACCAACTCGCAATTAGTGCGCTCCAATTTTTAATACAAATCTTAAATCGTAAAACCTCTCAATTTGTTTAAAACAAATTAATATTTTAGTCAGTCTCTGAAAAACGGAAAATAAGTTCAATTTAACGCGAGCGCGTATACTTTGCCTGTTTGTACACCCGAGTACCGCGCTGCGCCGTAATCAAATTTTAAAATTATTAATCATTTGCCGGTCTGTCCCACCACGCCCATTCATTTCTGACCAAATTGGAACGCGGGGCTGAAGTCTGCAGCGTAACCTCTCGTTTCCCATTCCGCTGAAAACTGTCCCAATTAAACAAACTAATAATTGCGCTGCAGGTCGCTTCTAGAAGGGCATTCAAATAACGCAATGTTGCTGCCCGTGCGTCTTGTAAGGTCTACTTGGATGGATCTCGATTTGGTATTCCTATTATTCGAAACTGACAAAAGAACTATTAACGTTGAGAGTTTCAGTATGTTTCTTTAATACTTTTGTTGTTTAATGAGGGAGTGGGATGATAAAGGTAATCGTATAGTTGTCGTGGTGTTACGTAAATGCACGATAGAGGAAATTCCACCTTTAAAACTCTAAAACGTTTCGGTATTAGCCGTATGTTGTACGTTGGACTGTAAAAATTATTCAACAAGACTAGAGATGTAAACGGTCATCTAATATCTGGAAAACCACGTTCAATTTAGACTGTTTAAGTAGTCAAGCTTATAAATGTTCGAGTTAAACAAAATTATTTTCTTAAGAAAAAAATGCAAAGGGTCCCACCGGTTAAGATAGGCGAAATGCCCCCAGATTCGGAATTTCTAATGAACCTAATAATGTTTTATCTTGAGGTAAAAATTATACGCGGACATAGTTCATATGGTCCCAACCCCCTTCTCTCCCCCTCCTAGGGTCAAAAAGGGTTATTTTCTGTTTTAATTTTTTTTCTATTGATGTATTTAATGCAAAATTCTGAAAAAATTCATCAAGGTAGGTTATGAATAGACCTATCAGTAAAAATTTTTTCAATGTCATCCAAGGTCATTTGGTATTTAAAAAAAAATAAAAAAGCAAAATTTTTGTTTTTTGAGCTAGAAAGCGTTGAGTTGCACGCAGTTTTTTTTCACTATTTTATAAAAGTCCATTAATTTTACCTCTAGCAGGAACTTTTAACACATTTCGTGTGGTGCGCCACCCCTAAAAATCCAATTTTTCGCATTTTTTTCGATTTTTTCGATTTTACAGGTAAGGGTTGATATTTAGCAAAGAAACTAATTGAAACTTTTTATAGCATTTTATAAGACAAAATTTCGTTTTTTAAATTTTTTCTAGCTCTAATATTAAAAAGTTATGACTAATTAAAAAATTTTTTCTACTTGATTTCGATATTTTCCAATTATAACGGCGCAGGTGGATATTTAGCAGAAAACTCATAAGACATGTTTTGTAGCATTTTTCAAGACGAAAATTTTAGTTTTATTTACATTTTTAGACTTAATACAAAAAAAATTATGTGTAAATCTATTTATAAGTTTCTAATAATTACATAGTTAGTTCTTAATTTGTGATTATAGTAAATTGAATTATAATAATATATAATATATATGTAAACTACATTGTTAATCTTCATCACTGTTTTCATTAATCACTGGTACAAAGTTATCTATATCGAAAATATTGGACAGCATTTCGGCGGGACGTACTATTTTTGATAACCATCGGCCGTAAGAAAGATGATATATCAAACTAGCCACGTGAGAACAATATCTAACAGTGCGTAGTCCATTAGCACAAGTACAACAGTATTGTTGTATCGCATCGATACCTGCGCCTTCTTTGTTGTATTTTACATAGCATTTGTATTCTTTCGATTTTATATGACGTGATCTTACGTCAAACCTTACAATGCCTGGTTCCTCTTTAATGAATTTTAATATCAGTATTCCATCCTCTGTAATCATTTCTCCTAAGTAAGATAATGCTTGAGCGAGTTGGTATGAACCAGTAAATAAAACTTCAAGATCTTCCAAAGTCAATTCAGGAAAATCCATAAGTTCTTATGAAGTTGTACTTTGGAAAGGAACTGATTTTTTATTCAAGTTTTCTGCAGCAACTTTTTCAGCTAAATCGTTGACCTCCAGGTATGTCAATTTCATTCTATTAACTATAATATTTGTCTTATTATCCGTAAGGTTAAGTCGTTTTCCGAATTGATTTTGTAGAAAACATGCAATTCGACATCACAGCCCAGTAACCGGCAACATGCTGTTTCGAAATTGGTTGTGCAATAATCGGTATTTTTGGCACAAGATACCGTGAATCGCTTTGATTACCCAACGAAGATTAGTGACAAATCTCGAAAAGTTTGATTTTTTAGCAGTTAGCTGATTTCTTTTACCTTTAAGAACTGGCATGAGGACCGTGAATCCTTTATTTTTCAAATGGTCCACAACATCTCGAAAACTTCTATCCAAGATAAAAATATCTCCAGATTTAAGAATTTTGCTGATACCATTTGGGTTATTTAATACGCTTTCTAAGATTTGAGCATCGTTAATATTTGCGTTAAATGGTCCAGGTAAATCAACTACATATCCATTTGAAGTGCAAATTGTAAAAGGCTTGCGTAACGGTGCCTTTTTTTGTCCTGAATATGACTTTTTTTTTGATAAATGTTGTTACTGCTTTTTTCGTGTCGAAGATAGGTTCCATCACATATTAATATTAATTTATTATCACCAATATCGCGTAATAATTGAGTTATTGGTGCTGTTTGACTAAGAAAAAACTCTCTGCTCTTAGAATCGACTCCAAAATATTCTGGTAGAACTTCTTTCTCAAAACAATCCAATAATGAATGAATAGAATCATTTACAACTCGCTCTTCAACTTCCATTACAGCTCCAATAAGGTTATCTGAGTTTCCAGATTTTAATTTGAATAAAAAAATGATGAGAGCTTGAAGTAGATTTCGATTACTAGAATCCCGCATTGTCCTCAGCATTCCACGTAGCTCAAGAATATCTTTCAACGAATGACCAGTTAATAACTTTATTCTTTCTTCTGACATATTTAGATCCGCATATTTGTCTATAATACGTAAATCTGAAGTTGATAATTTGTCCAGATATTTTTTAACTTCATCAATTTCAATATCAGATTCGTTAGAATAAACACTAATGTTTTTGAGTTCGTTCTCATAAAAACGTGAACCTAATAAATGTATTTTACAACATCGGTTTCTTTTGGGAATAAAAATTCGTTTTTTTACAAAAACTTGGATTCTTGCTTCAAAAGGTACATCACACATATCGTATCCTGAAAAACAAATGAAACAATATTTTTTTGTCGAAATTACGCGGTCAAGCTGCATTGTTACAGTTTCTGGTGGAACTTTTTGGATAGGTATGCTAAATCTTCATGATAAACTTGACCCTTGCGAAGTTAAAGAGGTTAAATCTTCATTAGAAGTTAAACTGTCTTGACTCTCCATTTCAGAACTTTCCGAGTTACTGTATAATTGCGTTGCAAGATCTTCAATATTTCCTGATTCTTGAAAACATGGAACATCTTGAATGAATGAATTCCAATGATTCAATGGGTTGTTGCGAAGGAGCGGTTTTTGTTATTTCTTCCGAAATCATAGAGCTTTTACTAGAGGTCAACGATTTAGCTGAAAAAATTGCTGCAGAAAACTTGAATAAAAAATCAGTTCCTTTCCAAAGTACAACTTCATAAGAACTTATGGATTTTCCTGAATTGACTTTGGAAGATCTTGAAGTTTTATTTACTGGTTCATACCAACTCGCTCAAGCATTATCTTACTTAGGAGAAATGATTACAGAGGATGGAATACTGATATTAAAATTCATTAAAGAGGAACCAGGCATTGTAAGGTTTGACGTAAGATCACGTCATATAAAATAGAAAGAATACAAATGCTATGTAAAATACAACAAAGAAGGCGCAGGTATCGATGCGATACAACAATACTGTTGTACTTGTGCTAATGGACTACGCACTGTTAGATATTGTTCTCACGTGGCTAGTTTGATATATCATCTTTCTTACGGCCGATGGTTATCAAAAATAGTACGTCCCGCCGAAATGCTGTCCAATATTTTCGATATAGATAACTTTGTACCAGTGATTAATGAAAACAGTGATGAAGATTAACAATGTAGTTTACATATATATTATATATTATTATAATTCAATTTACTATAATCACAAATTAAGAACTAACTATGTAATTTTTAGAAACTTATAAATAGATTTACACATAATTTTTTTGTATTAAGTCTAAAAATGTAAATAAAACTAAAATTTTCGTCTTGAAAAATGCTACAAAACATGTCTTATGAGTTTTCTGCTAAATATCCACCTGCGCCGTTATAATTGGAAAATATCGAAATCAAGTAGAAAAAAATTTTTAATTAGTCTCAACTTTTTTAATATTAGAGCTAGAAAAAAATTAAAAACGAAATATTTGTCTTATAAAATGCTATAAAAAAGTTTCAATTAGTTTCTTTGCTAAATATCAACCCTTACCTGTAAAATCGAAAAAATCGAAAAAAATGCGAAAAATTGGATTTTTAGGGTGGCGCACCACACGAAATGTGTTAAAAGTTCCTGTTAGAGGTAAAATTAATGGACTTTTATAAAATAGTGAAAAAACTGCGTGCAACTCAACGCTTTCTAGCTCAAAAAACAAAAATTTTGCTTTTTTATTTTTTTTTAAATACCAAATGACCTTGGATGACATTGAAAAAATTTTTACTGATAGGTCTATTCATAACCTACCTTGATGAATTTTTTCAGAATTTTGCATTAAATACATCAATAGAAAAAAAATTAAAACAGAAAATAACCCTTTTTGACCCTAGGAGGGGGAGAGAAGGGGGTTGGGACCATATGAACTATGTCCGCGTATAATTTTTACCTCAAGATAAAACATTATTAGGTTCATTAGAAATTCCGAATCTGGGGGCATTTCGCCTATCTTAACCGGTGGGACCCTTTGAGAATCTTATGTCTTGCATTGTATTATAAGTCCTAAGACTAGCTCTTTCTCTTCTGGTCTTCAAACTGTTCAATAGTTTGTTGTATAACTGTCCAATATTCCAACTTATTAAGTTTGCATGATGCAACTTGGTCTTCTTTCTATGATACCTTCAGTATACCTTTTTATAGAGCGTCAGTATGTTCCTGTATTATATTCTTCTAGGAGGCTCTTTTTTCTTCTATTCATGCTAGGACTTCTTTGTAGCCAAGTCGATCCATCTATCTGACCTTGACCATTTGTCAGAAAACCACTTCAAAAGTTTCTAATCTTCTCTTTTTTGCTTGGGATACTGTCCAGAGCTTGCACTCAAGCAGTACTATATTCCATAGAAACAGCTTTAAGAATATTTTTCTGTTTTTTAGGAAAATTCTATTAGATGTTAGTAAATTCATGCTCTTGTCTGTCTAGTTCTGTTTAGTATCTCTGTTATTTCTTCTGTCTTTTATTTTTATGCTTCTTAAATATCAAATTTTTTGAGTTGATGTCCTAGTGAGACTCTTGCATGATATTGTCTTGTTTCATTGCATACTATCATTATAGTTTTTGATTTGTTCATTTTCATGTTTCAGATTTTTGTTTATTTCCCAACATATCTAGTTCCGTTTCGTGTGTTTTCATTTGTACGTCCACTCTTTTCCAGAATTAATTTAACGTGGTTTATATAAAAGCATTACACTCCAATTATGATAGCCTTGTTAAACAACTTTTATAATTTTTGCTTCTTTCTGTGATTGTCTATTGAAGATTATTGCTCCCTGTTCTTGATAAAAGACACTTTGAACCCAATTCTTGATAGCATTTCAAATAATTTTAACCATCTAACATTAATCTAGCTCTTTTTCATATTTATAAACGCTATATAATAAATCTTTTTCTTTTCTCGGTCTTTTTTTCTATTAGTAATGGTAGCGCTAGTGCTGTCTTCTGAGTACCTGAGTTTCTTCTAACTTTATAATGTATTCTATTCTTCTATAAACGGTTCTACTAACAAGAGAAGGTCGAAAAATGTTATTCTAAATTTGATATCGGTTCGTAAGCCACTTTATAGAATTTTTGAGTCCAAATCTGTTGTCCGTTTTTATCGATGGTTAATAGTTTTCGAGTTATCCGCATTGGGGCCCAAAAATTTTAGTTTTTTATAACTTTCCAACCAATTAAAATAAAATAAAAATGAAATGAGCTATACAATGAGTTGCTATCATTCGACGTATTTGGTAATACTGCTCCCATCTGCATCAGCTAACAGTGAAATAACGTGATCAGATATTAAAATTGCCGAAAGAATTATTCAATTCATAAGAAATACAGTCATTTTAGATGTGGAGTTCGATGACTTTAGTGTCACAGTGGCTGTGCGTGATAAATTGATGATATCACCTGGGAAGCTAAACCTGATCTAGCCGCGGAGGCCCACAGCACGAAATTTTCTAGAGAACAGAAGAATCGTTTTGTGGAGGCGTATGATGAGGCTTTGCAGTCAGGTAAAAATGCCTTGAATGCTGCGCAGAGACTAACGTCAAGGCATATTAGTCGAATTGAAATTAGCAGATTTCGAAGACTCTCAAGGTGGAAGAAAATTGAGTTGTCCGATAACATGTCAAAATAATGTTTGATACCAAAAGAGACCAAAAACTTCAAGTGAAAACAATCGGCCTTCAGACTTAGGGCGGCAAGAAAGCCCGTGAGATTAAATTTGACGACTTTGAAACATCAAAGTTGTGATCGAAGAGTTTGAAAATCAAATTCCATATTTCGAGCCGTAAAGCCATCAAACCTGTAACGCCCAAGCTATTGAAATCCAAAACTGATAATTAAACGACACTGGAAGATTTTGTTATCTAAGTCCGTGACGTTATTGTGAATTACAATTTGGGACACCGCAGACTTTAGACGTCGATCAGAGTGGATTTGTATACGAACCTGCGACAACCCGTACGCTGTCGTATGCCCATTCATATAGCCTCCAGATTGTCATCAATTCATGCGGGGGGAGATTATTGGGCCATGCCATCTCTGTTTCCAGGAAGTAACAGGTGATCAATTTGGTCCTTATTTTCAAAAACAAGTCGATGATTTGCCAAATGTAGATTGCTCAAAATCTGGCAAATTTGGGAAATATCCAAAACTTTTCATGAAACAATTCCGGCAAGTATGACGCCTATACTCCAACCTGAAGATGTGTACTTTTTCCATCCTTACAAAGACTTCTGGAAAAGAGCTAATAACAACGTTAAACTGGAAAATATTAACATTAATCTTACTTACCAACTTACTTCCTCTTTATTTGAACCATTGTTTAGGGCATTGTTCAGCCTTGCAAGGGTTTATATGTGTGTTAGGGTTTGTCTTCCTTCTCTAATTGATTCATAGATGTTGTCTTCCCCCAGATCTTGTCCTATTTCTCTCTTGTCGTCTTCTTGTGACCGTCCGATTTTGAAACTCATAGTGTTTATCTCATTTTACAATGTGCGGGTGATTAGCCCAGCTGATGCTGGATCGCCAGAGCCCAGTCTGTTATATGGCAGGGTGTACCGGGCAAGTTAGTTGCCACTCGTGCAGGTGGGGTTGGAATTTTGGTCCTAGTTGTTGGTGGCTCCCTTACACCCCTAACATTAATCTAACGAATCGAAATAACATAATTGTTCTCTATACCTTGATTACCAATCAATTATCAGCTTATTGTTTTCGAGGCATGATCAGGTATGCATTTTGTAACCCCGGTTACATTGACGATGACCCCAACGTTGGACATTTTTGATTTCTGAAGGATGTCGGTTTTTGTTCCCTCAGCAACATTTGCGCTCACAGTCTACCGGAGCAGAATGCTGTAGTCAAACATTTTTATTATGTAGTCACTGTGACCTTCCTTTGTGTTTTGTGCATTTCTTCATTCCTAAACATTTTTATTGTTAATGAATTATGATATTCTTTTATTAATCAGAATAATTTGAAATACTTAACAATAAAAATTATTATTATGCTCCCAAATGTGTGAAAAATTAATGATTAACTTTTTTCTATTTAAAATATCATAAAATTAACTAATTTGAATTCGCCGTTTCAAAAGGACTTGACAGATTGAGTTTATATTGACACACATGAGATTCCTATATGCAGGTGACATAATGGCGTTGGAATTTGTGTTTTATTTCAATTGGTTGGAAAGTTATAAGAAACTAAAGTTTTTGCGCACCCATGCGGATAACTCGAAAACTATTAGCCGTCAAAAACGGACAGGAAATTCGGACTCGGCGTCCAAAATTCCACAAAGTGACCCATGAACCGATATCAAATGCAGAGTAATACTTCGCGACCTTCCCTGGAAAGTATTTTTGCTGTATGCGATATTAGGCATTGTGCTGTATAGTCTTGACATTTTTTACTTCTGTCATTGTTTTTGGAATCCCTAGGATGGTGTTTGGCTTTCAAATATTCTTATTTTTTCCACTAGTATGTAGTCTGCACAGATGGCTTTTCCATTTATTAGACTTGCAACTCCTCTGTTTTTTTCTGTTCTCATGATTGAATCTTCCTTGTTCTCGCTGCTTTTGACATCGTCATATTCTCAGTCTTTTAAATATTTTATAATTCTTATATGTATTTTGTTTAAGTATTTCTTTTATTTTTTTGATTGCAATTATCCATGATTATCCTTCTTGCATTATGTGTTATTGGAACAATGGTTTGTAATCTTTTATGACTTTTGTGGCTTTTACGATCTATCACTAGGTTTTTAAACGATATTTGATTACGATTGCTTTTGCCCCTTGGTGCCTTGTATGTGTACCTTTTCCGTACACGGTGCTGATATAAGATATTTGCGTTTTCCCCTATCATTTCTTGTGCTCAATCTACAGTTTCTTATGAAATTTTCTTCTCCTTTCTTTCCTGTTACTACATTTCAGTCTCATAGAACTATTGCTCCTTTGACATATTTAATTAGTTTTTCTATTTTTTATACATCTTTTATTTTCCTCATTATGACTCCTTCTCAAATATTTCTGTTAACTAGTGCTGTGCTAATTATTCTATCTTCCCACTCCGTAGAAGTTCTTTTTATAGTCAACTTATTTCGCATAGAGCTAGTATATTAATTCCCATTACTTCTTTAATGTTCTCAAGATTTTTACCCTTTAATAATCTTTCAATATTCTATTAACAAACTTTTTTAAATTTTAATCTATTTCTATTTTTGCCTGTGCTAGTTGTCTCCTCTCGGAAAATCGAACGAAAGATTGTTTTACTTCAAGATTTTCTAAACTTTTGAAAACTTTCTTTGTGAAAAACAGTGTCTTTGAATTTCGTGGGATAATTATCTATCTTCTCACAAAATTTATAAGGGATATTTTCTGACAAAAACTTTAAAAAAGTAGCAAAGAGAAATCAAAAAGATTGCTAACTCAGTACGCATGGGATCGTCGCAGAAAAAGACTTGGACCAAGAGTCCGAATTTTGGGAAAAAGGGCGTACATCATACAGAACCTTTAATGAAAAGTTGACTGATAATCAACGGTAGAGGCAACGCACTAGAGCCCAAAAACAGTTGAGACATTTTTACAAAATCCTACATATATTTCTATTGTACTTATGTTTCTTCATACTTTGACTAAATAATTGCAATTTTATTTCTTAGGAACATAAAAGGCTCAAATTAAGTTCTCAACTCTTTCGTTTCTTTGTTAAATATTGTCACATTTTCATCAGAGATCTCTTAATCTCCGGAACATTAAAAAAAACCCTTAACTTATCCTATTTTATTACTTTAGGCATACATAACCAGAATAAATGGGATATTAAATTAAAAAAAATAATGAGTACGATCAAAATATAAATAAATAGAACATTGCCAGCAAATCTTTACTCGGCTCTAACTTATTGCTTTCATTGTTGATCATTATAATGTGTCTACAAAAATCGTTAAATGGCATCAAAAATGAAATAAAACAAAAGATACAAACAAATTACCGTTGTTGGCTTTCAAAATAATTGTTATTATTTAAAACACACTTTGGCAATTTCATAATTTTTGGAAACTGCCAGTAAAGAGTTCTTTAAGAATAAATCACAGAACCGTTGTCACACTTGCAGTACCGGGTCAAATCTTAATTCCCATAATGATGGATCCTGGTCGCACATGGTAAGCCGACCATACCAGCATAATGTTTGATGCTTCTCGACGGTCAACTCGAACGTGACTCGTCCTCAATCGTCTCCTTTTCCTCGTAAAAGCGGTTAAACCAGTTGTAAACACATTTTATACTCGTGATTTTTATGTCCATCGCTGATTTCCTCAGTTTGTAGCAGAACTTGTTGTTTACTTGTTGCTCTATTACTCTGTAACGCTACCTCTCATGACGACTACGTTTGACTTACTCTTATAGTCACATGTATGCCACTTCTAGAAGTGTCTCTGTGCAGTCATGCACTTTGTGCCTAGTTCATATTACCTTTGTTTCTTTATTTTAAGCATACCAAAATAGTGTACGCTTTTTCTCAGAAATTGAGACCCTTGTCTCAATAACTTTGTTTATAAATAAAGAAAAAATTATAGTATTCTAAACCAAAGAAGGCTATCGTTTGGCATATATAATGGATTAGTGGAGAATCTATAATGATAGAGTGACGGATATTTATTTTTGTGAAAAAAGGTCAAAACTTCGGCCGTTGCGTACGAAGAGGATTTTTAGAAGATTTGGTAAATCCTTTGCCTTACACGCTTTTCAGAAAAGAGTCTTTCATCTTCAAGCAAGACAAAGCAAAGTCAGCAGAGTTAACTGAACGACAAAGGTAGATTATCGGACCTTTGATAGCACAGACCTTACTATAATCCTTTAAATATTGATTGTGTGAAGCTAGCCTTAACAACTTTCCGATCTATGTAGTAAGTGTGTCTAGGATTAAAGGTAGCCATTTTGCAAAAACAAATTCTAATTTAGTTATAACATTACTGATCAAAGTACTAGCTACATTTGTTGTTACTTTATTGGCAGATTGTCGTAAAACAAGGTCATTAACACCGAATTTTACAATGTTATGATTTTTATGCTTTCACGCTTTTATGGTTGTCAGATTTATTATAATGCACAAGGAATGTACTGGACTAATTACACCTACAGCTCGTTGCATTTTAAGTTTAGCTAAAAACTTAGATTTATGTATTTATACAGCAATTTTCTCTCTCCATTAATTTGGCCATTAACACCAAAATTAAAATTGTTGCACCACTTACATTTCTATGGCTGTAGAACAGACAACTTTACGCTATTATAAAAACACTTAAACACAATTTTTTAATTTAATAAATTGCTTTAGTTATAGAAATGAATTAAGTTATGTTAAGCGCAATTGAAATCTACCAATAATATAATTGTAGATTTTGCAAAATTGCTAAACACTTTTTGGCTTCGTAAATACACAGTCTTAGTCAAAAATATATTGACTTCCCATATCTTTTCTGTTCCCTAGACGGGGATGTTATATTTAAATCATTTTATTGGTTTGATAACATTAGCGAATATGACACTATAGAAAAACACTAGTATTTGTGCAAAAATTCCTTCTTTTAACTATTGACTATTCTAACAATCCCATAGATGGTACCAACAGAATCCCCATTCGCTTCTCCCACATTTGCTCAAACTTCTCTCTATCCCAAAAGTATTTTACGGGCTTCAGGCCGAGGAACTGATTCGACCAGTCCAAAAGAAACACTTAACCATAGCCCAACTACCCGATTTGGACTATTTTTTTACGAACTTGTAAGCACGGCCGAAGGTCTGATCTGCATACATAAATTGGTTTTGAAAATGTGTTTGCCCATTATACCCTTGAAAAAAAAACGAAAGGGTCCGTCTACCAGAATAAAAACGCTCTCATCCCAAAATGCAGCTTATGTCATGCTTCTATGTACGTAGGAAACTGGCATTTCAGATTGGTGCAGCTGCAGATGCTTTCGTCGCTTTCTATTCTTTTCATTGTTCTATGGCTTCTCATAGGGTCTCCGCTTATATCTATACACGCCGTAAGGTACTTCAAACGAAAAGTGTATGATGAAAGAGTTTTAGATTCGCTCTAGAGAGTCTGATGATGTTTCTGTCAGTCAGCCGAGAGGTAATTCGAGGGTTCCCGATCCGGTCGAGTACCTACGTTCGCTTCAAACAAGGGGTAATAATGCTGTCCTGAATCAGTAAGGGCGAACATATGAAGAGAGCCTGAACCTCTCAGTTTATTTGTAAAGGAGGATCTGCATAACTATATATGTTGTCTTCTTCCCTTGGAGTCTCGTTAAGAAATGAATGTCTTCAGATGATGGTCTATAAAAGGTTGCCTTTTTTTCTTATCACTGCAAGCCTATCGTCCGTTTCATAAACTTAATGGTAGATTATGTTGATGTGGGCATTTAATGTTTTGCAGTTTATCTATTTATAGCTGTGTATCTTTCCTCATCACGAATTGTCTTCAATTTCTTCACAGCCAAATTTATTTTTTTTTACAATAATCCCTTGAGGCTGCAATGTCTGTAAGTGCGCCAAAAAAAAAATCTTTATCGTTATCACTTTTTTCAAGTTCAAAGAAAGATGAAAAAGTTGCTTGATGTGTAAACGATCCCTTATGTTAACCTTTGCGGTTTCATCACATTTACAGCCCAGATATTCTCTTTGTTATTAACTTTTCCACATTTTTTAACCTGCTCTATTGTTATTTTTTTGTTAAAAACGGTCATTCTCTCTTATTTCTCGTTTCTCATATTGATCGCTGCTTATTTCTCTTTTGCCTCGCATGTGGTTTTGATTTTTGTGAACAAACTTCTCAAACTCGTTTCTCCTTTTTTAAGTTGCTTTTCTTGTTTTTATACCTAGATAGCTGTTTATGTTTTCTTTTTCTATTCTTTATATTTTGGTCGGGCTATTTTATTTCTTTGTCATTTATTGATGTTAATATATTTTCTAATTCTTATTAAATCGTAGTATTTTTTCTTCATCTTGGTATATTCTTGTATTCTTATTTTATCACAGTTCTCAGTATGTTTTGCCTTGCTATGTTTCTTTTGTTAGTAACGTTTTGGAAACTATTCTTTAAGATGTGCTTTAACCATAGAGTGGTCAGAATCGTAACTTTATTAATATGTTGGTTTTTAATCAGAATAGGTATAATGTATTTGATTTAAAGTGTTGTAATCAAAAGAGTTTTAAATTTCTTTAGGTATATTTCTTATTTGTTACTGTGTTTAATTATCATGTTGTCCTTAAAACTAATTATTCTTCTGCCATTATTGTTGCTAATATAAGTTTGCTATATTGTCCCATAATTGTTTTAAAGATTTTACCTTATATATTTTTTGCATCTTTCATTTACACAATTTTGCTTCCTCATTTTGATATTTTTATCTTTTATTTTAAAAATGTTGTTTATTAAATAATATATATTATTCTTTGTCTATTTTCTTCGTTCTTTATTCCATACATTCTGATTGCCCCACAGCATCTTCTACAGTAATCCATCACTACGGTGGTTATCTCACTTTTATTTTGATTATTTATGGTTCAGTTCATGTCGTTAAAGTTATCTTACATACTGCCTGATCTGTCCTAGTCGCTATTTATCCCTTTTTACATCCTTATCTCTTTGGTTTGATATATCCTAAGTATTTTCTCTTTCCTTTGTTTTACTGTTTTCTTTTATTTATAAATCCAAAATGTTTTCTCTATTATTATCAAGTATCCTGCTTTATTAAAGTTAATTTTTATAAATTTTTTTTTTACTGCTTCTGTCAAATTATGTGCTACTTCTTTTTCTGCCAGGAGTTTCCATGACTCTCTTCTTGACACTCTTCTGTCGTAAGCTTTTTCAAGTCGATAAATGCCAGGCAAATTCTGTTTTTCTCTTTTTGTTTTGTATTAATTGTTGTAGCTTGTATGTATTATCTATGCTTTCTTCTATTTTGTTCTTTATTATTTTTTCCATCTGTAACGATTATTTCTTTAAGGTTTTCACATTTTCTACGGTTTTCTTTTTATGTTCATTTATTAAGCAAATGGTGCAAATATTTAATCATTCGTCCGTACTTTATTAATTCAGGGGCTGCAGATAGAGACGATTAATTATTTTTAATTGATTATTAGATTTTTGCGAGTAATTATAATTCTTTTCTCCTGCTATTTTAAATTATTTTATTTTTCATTTATTAGATTCTTTTTTTCTATCTGTTATTTGTTTTTAGTCTTCTAATTTTTATAACTCCTAGTTTATCAACCTCTCTCCCCATGAATGGGCAAATGCTTTGGCATGTTTTTTGTCATCCAACTGTTTCTTTGACAACTGCTCCTATTAGCTCTCTGTATTTTTCTCTGCATGTTTGGTAGTTTGATTCTGTTATATTGCTTAACAATTTTTCGTAGATTTACTTTTGCATTCTAATTGCTTCTGTAACAATTTTGCTGCGATTTATTTTAAGTTACTTTTCTGTTTTATTTATTTCTCCCAGTGCTTTTTAAACGCTACTTCCTTACTACTATTTTTTATACGTATCTTCTACATCGTCGTATATGAATTCTTTTATTTTTGACCCAATTGTCTTTGATAATATATTCTTTCATTGCTTCGTTTTGTAACTAATTTAGTTTGAACTTTAGTTATTTATTAATTTTTTCTATATTTGTTTTTATGTCGTCTTTTCCTTTTTCCCCCAAATTCCATGCACGCTGCTAGGTGTCTGTGACTAGTCCCATACTTTATCGCTCTCTTCAATCTTACATCTTTAATTGTTATTGTAGTGTTTCTCCTTACTATTTTGTACTCTGCAATTAACTTAAGGTTTTCTATCTTTTATATCAAGGTGTATTTATAAATATCTTTATGCTAGAGTGTCATTTCTAAACTGTCTTACCGCTTATAATTCCTTCTACTTTTTACTCCTCTAGATCGCTTGCAATTGTAGTTTCTTCTGTTATTTCTGCTTTTTCTATTTCTTCTATTATCACATTTATATATTTTTTTCTCTATTATATAATCTTTGGGATTGCATAAGCCCAGTATTATAATGTCACAAATATAAACTTAGCCTAACTTCTAAAATTCCTTACATTAATTATTATTTCTACTCCTGCTTTAGCAGTATAATTATCTTTTGCGTTTTCTTTCTTTGATCAGTATTCTGATATCCATTGTTTTTAATTCTGGCATTATTTCTATATCTTTACTTCTTCGTTCCTAGATATTCTATGTCCTAACAGTAATTCTTCTTTAATTTTGTATATTTCGGTTAAAATTTAAACCTCACTTATGAGCATCTTTTTATGAACTGCCGCCTCCCTACCGTATCCAATGGGACTCCGTCTTACTAAAGTGTTTATTTTCACCCAGAGACTTTTTCGGTCCCACTTTCTTATCCTCTTTTTAGATTTTTTTGTGTTACGACGTTAATCTTTACCCATTCTGGATTATACGATACAATTTGTAGTTATTTCGCTCCTTTAACCAGGAAGATCTTTGGTCTTCGTCTTCTCTTTGGATCATTGGCTGATTTTCACTTGTCATCCAAGGCAGGACCCCTTACTGGGTGTCAGTTGAACTCAGGGTTATTAGAGAGGTTCTTACTCCTCTCTCCCAGTGTGCTTTTACAATAAAAATGGATTATCACTGCACACTGTGTCGCTTTTGGATCAAATTTTGCATTTTGTTTGAAGAGCGAAAATGCCTGCCGTGATGACATCTAATAAACTGTGGCGCTATCTCATATCAAATGTGTTTTTCTTTATAATTATCTACAGTAGACAGCGGTTTCTATTAATCATATCCTATTTTTTAAATTTTTTATCAAGACTAAAACGTTCAACCAATACCTTCCTTTTTTACACATTTTAATCATCCTTTATTTCATATTTTTTATTTTTAGTAATATTCTCTTCCTTATTTTTAATCTTTATAAACATATATATAGTTATTTATTACTTATATCCGCCATTTAATTTTTAATATTTATCCTATCTTTTAAATAAATTTCACATTATTTTCTCTTCGTTATTTCATTCTCAAATATTGTGTAATTTAGTCCATAATTCAAATGTCTACCTTATACTTTTTATTTAACTATTTTTTCTCTAATTCTACTTTTATCTACCGTGACTAATAACAAAAAATGTATCAATATGTCCATTTCCAACAAATATTATGTATTCGTAGAATAATCAGGCATACAAACTCTCTTGCTTTTAATCTTCAACGACAAGCCGACTGCCTTTAGCAATAAACATCGTATTTTACCAGAAACGGTACTCAACGTTATTACATTACGGATCATTACTTCTGAACGTAATAGCGCATTTCCTGGAATTTATTTCAATGCATTTCAGGAGCTTTCAGTGTTCTTTCACTTCCAGGGGTCGAGCGGTGGCCGGAGAGCGTTTCTATTTTTCACTTTAATTGGCTTAAGCAAAACGCGCGGCTGAAAATGCCCGACAATTTGCCCCCGCAAAAACAGTAAACAGAGCTTTGCATTTTCGGTCGCGGCCTGCAAAAAGCCTGGAGCGCTGCCAAACGTACGTTGCACTTACGCGCAAACGATGGCGGCCACCGAATTAGCAATTTCAGATCGGATTTTGATAGTGCCGCGGCCGGAAAAATCGTTAGAAGAAAACTTCGCAGCAGACACAAATTTAGACAGCGCAGTATCGGATTATTTTGGGTTGATTGCGCTTCGTCTGTGCATTTCGCTCGGCCCGCTAGCTCCGGATATATCTTTTTGATCTCTTTCCGGGCATTAGTTACAATAAAAGCGAATCTTTTGTTTCGTGCGGTCAGCCGGTTGATCGGATAAGCTCTTTAGGAGCGGATAAAAAGAGTCCATGTATTACACATTCGATTCGAGCACCTTTCTGTAGAAACTTAAACTTCACTCAAAAGAAAAGAAAGTGACATTCCAAAAATTAGTATCTCTCCGTTCTTTGATAGAAGTATGATTTTTAATAAATATATTTTTTCAGCGTTATGCCCATCCTTCAGTAAAAGGCAACGGCTGCTAAAGTGGGCGAGCGGCCGCTTACCTCCGACATGGTCTGCTCAGACCAATACCTTACCGGGTGGGCCTATAGAGTTCTGGAGGGACGGATCCATCCTTTGCACGCTTATAAACACTGCTATTCCGGGGGCTTGTCCTAATCCACACCGCCACTGGAGAAGGCCGCCATCTCACGGTCAAGCTCTCGCTTACAAGTACTTGGGTGTAGTTCCGGTAATTCTCACTGCTTTCTTATGAGCGCGACTACAGAACACCATCTTTCAGGTATTTGCTGAAACCGACCTCTCCCAAGCGGTTCTGTCTTCGCGGAACGAACGACTGCTGCTTTCCTACCTGCTACAGATTCAACAAGCCATTACTAATATATCCCAAAGCGACTTAAAGTTCTCCTCTCGCTATGTAGTGCGAGGCATGGGTCTCGTTGTTGGAGAGCAGAACCGCAAAGCTTCATTTTATATATATTCCAGCTCTACCACATCGGCCAGTAAGCACGATGTCGTAGTTTCCATCAGAGGCCCCTACAACAGCTGCTGCGTGATCACCGTTCCGGCCTATTGCACATTAAAGAAGTACTTCGACGAAAAAAGGCGCTTAGAATTCAGAAGCAAAGCGCAAAAGTCGTTCTTCAGGTCGCTATCGATCGATTTCGGATCCATAATCAATGCTAACCAAAAGCTAGACGCCGAAAATAACATTCCCATAAAGCTTTCTGTCGAAAAGGAAAGGGTGAAAGTGGTCTACATACCAAAGAACTTCGGAATGCACGAAATTTCCATCATTACTAACGGTTTCCATTTGGTAGGCTCGCCGTTCAGTGCTAACATTGTAGAAAACACTTCGAATACTGTCGACACTTTCAGTGACACAAAACGCGTACACAGGCGGAGTTTTATTAAACGGGTGAGGAGAAAGTCATATCAAAAATGATAGATTTCATTGATGAGAAAATCAATTACGAGAACCTACGGTCTGCAAATTTAAACACGAAGGATGTTCCCAAAATTGAAATCACTGAACCGAAGGAAATAGAAAGAAATATTTCTATGGAACAAGCGGCCATAAAGGAATTATTCTCTGACCTGTCCTTGGACAAAGAGAGTGCTACTAAAAATAACTTTGATTTGCTACAGAATTGCGACAGTACTGACTCGTCTGATGACTCTTCCATAAATGGCAAACAAACAACAAATACAACTAACCTACACCCAGATATAAACAAGTTTGTTACTTCTCCAATATGCCAGAGTCATATTGAGAAAGAAGTAAACGTCCCATACGCAGAACCTTCAGAAGTTCCAAAAGAGAATTTTAAGAAGATATCTGTAGACGGAGAAAGCAAAATGCATTCGCAACACTTGTTCACGAAGCGTTATAAAACAAAAGTGGAAGACAACTGCGGTCAAAAAGGTCACTTCAAAGATGAATCATCTAAGATCCAGAACAGTGAATCAGTGAAAAATGCGCTGAATTTAATAGAACGCATAAAGTATTGGGAAAACTTGATTAGCTTGGAAGAAAAATTAAATCAAAACCGACGTTTCAGTGTTCCGGATGTGTTTTCTGCTTCCACTATAATGCTTAGCTCATCTCCTTTGCCACTCTCTGATGACTACTATGATATAGATAGTGCTAAAGCTAAGCATAAAATTTCAGAAGCAATGTACGAATACAAAGAGCAGCAAAAGTACTGGAAGGAATTGTGCGTGCAAAACGCCAGCGCTCCTGAGTTGAACAACTCAGTTAATAATCTGAAGAGCTCCCACGAAACCAAAGTTCGCCGAAGCCTCCCGAACTTGTACTCAAATAACTTGGTAAAAGAAAAATTGAAAAACGAGGCTCCGTCCGATTTGTTGGAGTTCCGCAATTTGTCCAAATTTAAAAATAATTTTAAGAACCGCAAAGAGTTTTGGGAGAATCTTAGCTCGCATGATTCCGATTTAGACTCTAAAAAGTTCTACGCTAATGTAGAAAGCAACAACTTCCACCGAAGTGGATCTAAGGAAAGTCGATTCGATAGCGACTATTACAGTAGCAGCTCTGATGTAGCGAGATCCAGTCCTTTTGAAGAAATCGCCAGCATTCCAAAACATAAAGTGCAATACCAACAAACCCGTGAATATTGGGAGAATTTGAGTTCGTCTACGTTGAGCTTTTCAGCTTCGAGTTTTACTAACTTTGTGAAAGATAAAGTGAGTACCACAGACAGTGACAGCCCAGTAAAACTTTGGCGCGAGCGAATAAGCAGCGTTTATGAGTTCAAACTGAAGGAGCCAGAACTCGACTACAAGATCTCTTTCGATGACTTGAAGAGCGTTTTTAACAATGGTGCTTATTTATCTTATTAAAGCGCGGCCATCACTAAATTTCTTTGTTTTAGGTAACGTTTCCGAATCGAATATCAAAGTAAAAACTAACCTAACTGACGATCTAAAACACCTAAACGAACAGAGGGAGAAAATGGATTTGTATTTTAACAAAGCCAAAAGGTACTTTACAGAAATGGAAGAAAATTTATAATAAAACTGGATGGTGTACCATACAAACAAAGCACAAACTAATGTCTAACTGTACAGTACTACTTTCTTTAAGTTTTATTACTGATTGTGCCTATGATTTATTTTAAGAACTGTTGCAACAATTTTAGCTTCTTTCTGTAATCTTTGATAAAACAATAAACGACACACCATTTAGAAATTTTGCTGCCCACATTCTTATTATAAGTACACCCTGTTTATAAGAACGTTGGTAATTTGTAAGTTAATATATGATAATAACAATTGCTGTCGTGTAGATTAAATAAGAATATATATTTAATTTATTAAAAGTACCTAAAATAATCTTTGTTTCTATTTAACTGGCACATTAAAACTTATACTAAATTTTAATTAATAGCACAGTATGCTTAGGGTACGAAGAAACTTTTGCAATATGGCCCAAATGAGTGTCTCACATCGTGGCAAGTTCAAAGCTGCACTGCAGCCTAGGTCAAATATTAAGGCAACTGTGTACTACAACGTTGCACGTGGTTTAACGATAGTTTTCAGATGGTTTGTGAAGTTCTAGATAGGAAATTTTAGTCTAGAACACTCCCCAAGGTGGAAATACCCAGCCTCATCTATCACGGAAGACAATATCACTATTGCTAGGAAGGTTCAGGCATATAACCAGGCACATAACCAGTCGCTAATAGAAAAGGTGTTTAGATATTCCTGCATTTTATACCATTCTGCACTTTCTTTCCTTTAATTTAGAAATAGAACATTTTACTATACCAACAGTACCATAACACGCAACAAAACCTTACGTAAAGAACAGGCTAAATGACATGAGGTGACCAATGCGCCCAAACCCTTCAGACAACATAGAAAGGTTGGTTCGACGTTTAGTTTGGAAAAACACAGAAGTGTAAAAGATTATTAAAGTTTTTAAGCCCCTTCTCCCCTCCTCCCAACTTAATATTAAATTGAAAGGATCTGGTAATATAGACAACAAGAAAGTTCGAGGAGCTAAACCCTCTAGAATGGAAACTATTTGTAATACTCTGTTATTCATTAGATAATTAATGGCCAAAAAAGGAGTACAAGATGAAAGTAACAAATTAATAAGAACTCTATAGATAAAAAGAAGACACAACACTGAATTTGAGACATATATCATTAAAGAAGACTGCCAAGAAGTTTAAGAGACTCACTATCTACATTTCCTGTATAGAGAAAGAAGAGGGTACTCGAACGAAAACAAAACAGAACTTTGCTGAGCACTTTTCAAAGTCTCTAGTGCTTACTACAAATGCGTAACAACAAAAATTATGCATCAGTCAAAAAAGAGATAACAAAATGCGGTAACTGCAAGACAAAAAACTTACTCAAAAGTCTACTTAATCTTGACTAAAATAAGCGATAGCATGATAAGGTTAGGCTGCTATCTACTAACTTGCTAAAAAAAACTTGTTAAAGACGTTAATTTGAGTGAAAAATAACCATCTTGCACTAATCCGCGTGACGCGAATATCACACTACAAATCAAAAAAGGCACAGAAGTATAACTTTTAAAAATCTAGAGGAAAATAAACTATGCACATCCGCCCTTCTGGACATTCAACAAGCGTTTGGTCGAGTTTGACATAACTTAAGCTCACTCTTCTCATGTCTGACTACAGGGTGAAACAAAACTCTTTTTAATTCTGAAACAAAAGGTTGTACAAGGATGGGGGAAGTATTTTTATTGGACTCAGTTGGTATCGGACTCGGAAATTTTTGCCTAGAGGGACTATTTGCAAGCAACATATCTTAAATTTGTAACAATAACTCTGCTGTGGCCGCACAATGTGCTTTGTAGAGGCGCTCCCAACTTTAGCTTCGGGCCTCCGTTGTTAATTGTAAATAGTTTTTACTCTAGACAGGAAACTTAGAAGTACTGGTTCTATAGTGAGAAGGGGGAATCTCTGAAGCATTCTGTGCCCAAACATGTCATTGCGTTTTTATTTATCCAGATACGTTAATACGTTGTAATTTGGATGATAACAACCCCAAGATATCCATAAAAAGCCTCTCCATAACGAAAGAGTTACTGTTTGGTGTGCGGCCTGTAACTTCACGGATCATTGGCTTTTATATGTAGAAATAATTTGGCAATTTTTTACACTGAATCTCAATGCACCCTAACTGGAAAACATTTGGTTCCAACAGGCTATACAGCAAGTGCTTCCCAAGGTACTTAATTTTTTGAACGCAGTAACAAAACTTGGCCAGCTCACTCACCGAATCTCGCCCCATATGGAATCTTCCAATGGCAATATCTCAATACTAAAACTTAAAAGCATCAGTTTAGAACCCCTTAAGCCCTAGGAAATGCAATGAATCGATCACACTTAATGGAAAATTTAATAAAATATTTTAAAAAGAAAAGGAGGCCAATATCCTCTTTAAAGCACATCAAAAAAAAAATTTTAGTTTTATCCCGTAAAAATAAATTATATATACTTACTATCGCTTTTATCATCTGTCCAAGCTGAAAAAAATAAAATAAATTTTGTTCAGCCCTGTATCTCCTATTTAAATCCTACTTCAGAGTATGCTATCACAAGTGAAATATAAACCTCAAAATATTATATAAATATTGTAACAAATTTATAAGCACCGCCATACGGGCACCTCTGCCTTACAGCATTTGTGGCTACTACCGGGGTCGCCGCCGAGCCGTTACGGTCGAGCGGCGAACATAACGCCTTCAATGCAAGCAGCTGCCATCGAGACTGGGGTGCTTGCATACGTGAGGGGGTTAAAACAATGCGGAAAATTTACAGTTTGTACCAGGTAGTTTCAGTGCTACTAGGAAGGTCTAAAACAGGTGCTGGAGGTATAAATAGTACGCGACGAATTAGTTCAGAGAAATCAAGTTACCATATACAGTGTGATTTTATGTTAATAATTTCTTGTGTATATTATTGTGTTATTCGGTATTTTTGAAAGCAAAAGCGTTTAAATTAGATTTTAATAACTAAAACATTTATGTTACAAGCTAATTTTAAAGCGTGCCTTCCAACAAAAATAAATTTAGTGAAAGAAAAATTTGGAACCAGGAACCTAAAAGTTTTATAATCTTTAATTAACGAGTGTGGACGTAAATGTAAGTAGAGCATGACAATCACCTTTTAGACTTGGCCCTTCAAGTACTTCAATTCAGTTACCTCATCTCTTAACAATATCTTCTGTTAATTGCTTACCAAAATATTTGAGTTTTATAAGAGATAGTAATAACAACAATACTTACAGTAAATTGTCGAAAAAGCAATTAAAATAAAACCTTAACTAAACAATTTAATAATTAATATTAATAATAATTAATTTAAATGGCTGCTTGTAATCTTGGTGATTGAAAAACGTAGAGATCGAACGGCGACGTACCAGAAACCCAAACGGTTTATAAGAGATTCGTTAGCAAACTGAAATCGAAAGACCCGTGCGGGGTTGCTAGTCCCCCATCGGGCGCCTCCCCGGGTGGCGGATAGGGGAACGCCCACCAGATATGGTGGGTACCGGGAAATAAAATACCCGGGGCGGACCAAAACTAGTAGCAGCGTTCGACCCAGAATAAACCCCCCATAGGGGGGGTGTAGTGTTGAGCTATAGCAACTTATCACAAGGAAAACAAAAGAGGCATAGACATTTTTAGCAGGATAAAAATCGTAATAGGAGTAATATCCAAACCTGGTAAAGAGGAAGCCTCAACGAATACAGGACAGGGGGGGTACTCTACGCTAAATTTTCGAAATCCAGCTTTAAATGTCATCCAAAACCAAACCCAAGAATGAGAGAAAAAACTCTAGATTAAGATAAAAGAAGAGAAAAAATTTTAAGAGCAGAAATCTGGAAGGTGTAAAGACTGTCAACAAAGAAGGAGGAAAGAATAAAAAAAATAAATCTAAATACTAAATAGAAAAGAACAAGCAGAGTTTATTATAATGTGATACTTAAATAATAGAGTGGGTGGTAAAAAGGAGACAAAACTGTTGAAAAATCAGAAGAAACAATGAGCAATAATGGAAAAAGAGTATACAATGCATGCGTGTAGCATATATGATGGTAGTCGATATTTTCTTCGAATATATAAATACATCACTGTGCGATTTAATGTTTTGACAAGAACGAGGTGTAATGAATGAGCAGGCGCGTTGTCGCAATGGAGCTGTCAATCATTACTTGCTGGTCTTTCTGTGCCACCCCTTTATTTGTGCTGCACTCGTCGCATTATTTCCGAAAGCCTTCTGAATCAGAATAGCTTTTGAGGGCAAACATTCACACTTTGCTCAAAATTTGATGCAAATTCGCCGCTCTCCTCGCTCAGTCAATACAATTAAGACACGTTACATGCTTACTCACCGGCGTCTAACCCTCAACTGCCAATCCAATCATCCCGATTAACGCATGCGCGTTACAGTTCACTATCAGGTTACATCACTATTTTAATTCAAAATCATATTGAAAGTCTAATCATTTACTTTGACTTATTTGCGGTCTACAACCTCCTCTGCCACTTTTAATTGTTTATTGTTAAAAATAATGCAATATACAAAGAAATTATCATTTTATTTTAAATTTTAGAAATTTTCAGAACATGCTTTAACATATCTAGTCGATTCTAGAACAAACAAATGTACAAGTGTACCTCCTAATAAGAATTGTATTTTGTATTCCCAGCACAGACACTTAAGCTACATGTCTTATATAAACGCGTAAAAAAAATAAAAATAAGTAACCTACAATACTAATACAGAATACTTTGCGATACTTCTTTCATAAATATTCGTACAGATTAATTCGACAAGGATATTTTGAAAAATCTTGCCTTCTAACCGATAAGTCTCATTGATTATTAAGACTGCCAGGATTGTTTCAGGTAGCCGTAACAAGTGACGTAAGTTCCTAATAATTAAGGGTTGCACGCCGATTAACATTCTTCTGGATATCAGTACTCAACCAGACTCGATATGGTCAGTCCTTCACAGGCACGAATTATTTGTATCAAGCGCAGGCAAGATTTTTTTCAGTGCCCTTGTATTATCTTAAAATTATAATTTGCATTGATGAGTGAGTACAAACAACATTTTAGTTATTTTGTAGAAATATGTGTAATACGAAATGTTAGTTACCACTCAGCACCACTTGTAACAACCCTTTGAATTTTGACGTTTTAAATGACCTTGGCGAACTCAAAATTGTTTTATAGCTTTCCTTGCTTACTCTAATAATCCATATACTCTTTTTACAACGCATGTAAAATTTCTCTAGCCCCCTTTTCACACTCTTTGAAATTGCTTATTTTGATAGGTGAAATTTAGCAGACGGCTGGGGTGTGCCTTCAAAACGTTTAGCTCCAAAGGGTTGTAAATGAATCTGAAAGAGTTGTAGACGAGTATTATAAGCAAATTAAAGCTCATTGCACAAATTTACAACAGAATCATACACAAAAGCTTGTAGAGGATAACGAACGTTTCCGTACTACAACAATTTCTGTAAAACAACTGCGCCAAGATACTAAACAATTACCAAACAACGTTTGCCATTTCATTCCTACATTCTATGCCATAAATGTTATTCTCAACTTTAAACTTTGAACCTCTCTCGAAATCTATCTGATTCTTTTGCAGCTCGTCGATAATTTCTGCTAACGCGTCGCAGTTCCAAGGGTTAAAATCAAGGTAAATTTTGTCAAGAAACGGGCAATATAGCAAAAGACTGGTAGCATTCATTTGACTAATGTAATTTCTACTGAACTTCAAAACTTCCACAACGGTGTTTGTCAATAGCTCTTCATCTAGGCGAGTGAGTAAATTGTTAGAGATGTCGAAATGCTTCAAATTCACCGTGTTGTTAAATGCTTCTTCCTGAATTTCGTCTATATCATTAGACTCCAGATTAAGCCTCGATAAGTGAATTTGATTGGAAAACAGGGCGGCAGGAATTCTCGTCAGCGCATTGAAACTCAAATCCAGCTCTTCCAAGCGCGGAAGGTCGCCGAAAACATTTTCTTTCAGCGCGGCGATTCTGTTCCCCCGCAGGTCCAGCACTCTTAAACTGCTCAGCCCGTTCAGAGTTCCCCTAGAAATGTTCTCTATGTTGTTCCACTTCAGCACGAGCTTCTCCAGCGCGTGCAAATTCGAAAACGTGCTGTCCTTCAGCGCCTCCAAGCGGTTCTGGCCCAAATTCAAAACGCGCAGCAGGACCAGCTCCCTAAACGTCAAGGGGTCTATTTCCCAGATTTTGTTGTTGTAAAGGTCGAGCTTCTGCAGGTGTCCCAAATTGTAGAACGCTCGGGGCCCGATTTTTCTTATGTTCACATTGCTCAATGTTAAATTTAGAAGATTTGCGAAGGGCGTAAACAAACCATAATCCAGCACGGGTATGGACGTGTTCCATCCGATCTGCAAGCTTTCGATTTTGGAAACCTCCTCGTGTTCACGACTTTGCTCCGTAACTTTCAAACTTCCACACTGGATGTACACCCCGTCGGCCATCGAGTTGTGGTAGAAGCATACTTCTGTCAGTGGAGTTGCTACCCGGGCGAAAACTGCTAGCAGAATAAAATAGGATCGATGCGCGTATTTCATCCTAAAGCAAAGAATGTATTAGCAATCTAATAAAAAGGAGCGAAAAGTGTGTCTACCTTTATTATGAGCTTTGAATCATATAGTCAACTAACGTGCTATGTAGTAATAACGTGATCAAAAATATAATGCTTATCTTGGACCGCTGACAAATTTATACGTCGACGCTTCTGAAGAAGCAAAACAACGTTGAACTTTAATACCGGACGCGTCTTCTAGTTGCGCAACGCATCAGTGGTAAACACACGCCAAGTCCAAGTCCAAGACTAAACAAAACGTCATTCAGTTTTTATCTTCATTGCTGATTTCCCAACAACTTCCAAGATATCTGAAAATTGCGTCGTCGGTTCCTGCCTCCACTAATTTAATCTTCTAAAGATAAGCGCGGACGCATTTTGTTTTCGTCAAGTACGCGTAAACATGTTGTGCAGTTATGGTCCAATTATATAAGTTTCCTTTGGTGCTTAAAATCTAAACTTCAACCGAAAGAAGATTTATGCAACTTGTGATAAGTAAAATGTTTGTTTTGCACCGATTGGGCTGCAAATAAACTGTGCAGCGTCAGGATTCAAATTTAACTGCATCAAAACATTTATATCAACCGTAACTCTAACCTTTGTGCATGTGGTACTCCGTATTTAGTATAATTATCTTTAACGGGCGCAAAACAAAAGTGACGTTGTAGACACTCCTATTTTCGTCGGTATCAAGAAATGGTATGCAAAATTCCAGGTTGGAAGCTAAGAACCTGAAAATGGTATTAAAGAAGATTGTCAGCGCATATGTACAAACTGGGAACTTAGAAAATATAATCGCTAGAATAAAGAGAGCTAAGAAAGGAATAGAATAAGAAGAAGACAACTTATGGAAGAAGTGGGACGCTGTTAAGCTTGTATAGTACGATTCATAGTTTCTTTGCTTGATTCAGAATGTCTTGGCCAAAGAACTATTATGCACTGAGAGTCTTCATTCTGGAACAGGACTATCTTCTGGAATTCTAATCGAAATCGTTGCTATACAAACCAAAACACAAAATTACGACTTACTTTTACTGTCTCTTATCGGCGGACTTTCTCAAAAAACTTAGAGAGCTTCTCTCTACATCGGTAAAAAGTTACCATAATCTGTCGCATAGCAGGTCACTGGTAGACGGTCTAACTTTCTTCTACAGCATAGGAAACTTCTTCACACACGTATCCATTCAATTTTAAAAACAATCTGTTGTCGCTGAAGACCAAGCCTAGAGAATAGGGTGGGTGTTCCACATGTTCAAATCCTGCTTTATGGCAAGAAGTGTAATCCTAAAGATTGTCTAAACAAAACAGCACTCTTCTGCTCAACTTTCCAAGACGTAAGTACTTGGATGACTCAAATATAAACCGGCATTTCTTTTTCACGCCTCATAAGGTGGCTTCTGATCATAAGTAATGGATTTTTCCTAGAGTATACTTTGCACTGCTGTTTCTTTGATCAGTATCACAATATTCGCTACGCAACAGCATATCTAAAAGTTGTTCACTAGAGAGGGTGCAAAACCGCATGAAATTTTGAATATTAAAGAACCAGTTTAGCAACAACACTTAAGACTTAAGTGTAGCATAGACAGTTTTTGATATAACAAGAATCAATTGAAAATAAAGTTCACTGACGTTCCTTAAGAAGATGACTATCAAGTAACAATTGATGAATTTGATTATGAGGTGTAAAAAAGCTGCCCAAAGTCGATAAAAAATTGAGAATTTGTTCTGGACTACACTGCGCCACCCTCTCTACAGTCCGGACTGTAATTATCATTTGTTTTTTTTTTTTGTTTTTTTTTTATTAAAAACACCCATTGAGTGAATTTATTATATAGCAATCTAGTAGATACATACTAATGAGCTATTTGTTTTTAACTTAATTTACTACGGTTTAAAATTGCAAAGTACTTATCCTACGACAATCACTTTGGTTTTGACATTTATTGGGCACTATTTTTTATTGCGCACTGGATTATAATTATTGGCTCACTGCACTAAGTCAAGTGGTTTCACTCTTTTTAATCTTCTAATTAAGTCAACATTATTATCAAGGAGCTGGAGAACCTCAATATTGATGTGCTGATGTAGACGTTGTTCATGTCTTTCGGCATACCTTCTGATAGCGTTGTCAACGGTTTCCACATCCAGGTCCTTATGGAGATTGTCATTGCGAATGTACCAGGGGGCATTAACGATACCCCGCAGCACCTTATTTTGGAACCTCTGTATGATATTTCGATTACTTTGACTGGTACAACCCCATAGCTGAATACCATAAGTCCACACTGGTTTCAGGACTTGTTGATAAAGCAAAAGCTTATTATATACTGTCAGGGCTGAATGTCTACCCAATAACCAGTACAGTTTTCTGTACTTCAGCTTCAGCTTCATTTGTTTGGATCTCTAAAATAGTCCCTTGGGGACAAAGATTTGACGACGATATTGCTGTTTAAGCGCGACTGCCTGGTGTCACAACTATCCTTAGTCTGTAATAGCGTGGTCAACAAACTACCAACATGTTGCAAAAAATGTGATTCCAAGTCGGAAGATTATGTAGGAAAATAACTTTGTAGGTTCTTATTTTTATTATGCTTTATGTTTTATTTTTATCTGAAAATAGAATAAAATCCTAGAGCTAAATGCAGTAAAGTGTTGGTAATTCAAAATAAACCACCTGTAACTAGATAACGTTTGTAGACAAGTATGGATGTTGCCTGTGCAAAGATCTAGATGAGTTCAGCCTCGGGCTATTTGTGATAACTCGCAATCCATTCAACAATGAATTGGGTTATTGCTCAATTTTAAAAATCGATAAACGAACACGCCTGCAGAGATTTGGCCCATTACAACCTTCAGGACGAATGAAATGAGCATTGGTACGAAAAGCATTAAATACTCCCTAAAAACGGTGGCCGAACTGACACAGGTGTGAGAAGTAATGAGGAATAATAATCAAGGCTGTGCAAATACGTCGCCAAGAACAAGTCCTTCCATAATCAGCGTTAAATAGAGCCAATGGAAGTTTTGACTATTTGTTATTTTTCACAATAACCAATACTGGCAATTTTGGAATAGAGACGTTTTTCCAATCAATTCGATGATAATTTTTAACGGACTGTAAATTATAGGGGAGTTAACATAATGGTGTGGGGTTTCATTTGGTATAATAGCAAACCACGTTTAATTTTGTATGGTGGCACCATCCTTCGTCTCAGTCTTAATTCCAAGTAGGAAATGTAGTGGCCACTGCGGCATCTTGAATTGATTCTCTCCATTTTGCTCGGTCTTGTGCTTCGATTGTAAGTGTATGCATAAATTTTCCGGTTAGCTTTGTGGTTTGATCCATCCATCAGGTAGGTAATCAACCTCTGGATCTTTTTCCTTTTACCTTCCCCTGTATTACTAATTTTTCCATGTTGTCAGGTTTTTTCCTCATAATATGTCCATACATGTGGCACATGGTGCTAAATCCAGTGAAATGGAAAATAACATCGCATACAATTATGGCGTGAAATAGAAGCAACAAATGTCACTTTCTCCATGGCTGAGGATATCTTTAGACTTATGGTAAATTATGCAACAAAACATGGCCAAAAGACCTTGAAAGTCTTGCAACAAACGCGAGTTTAATCAATGCCATACTCAGAGGTTAATAGCATTATATGATAATAAAGGAGGTTAGGCCAAGTATTAATTGTAGGTTTTAATTGAATATTTGAGTAAGCGTATTGTTTACATTTTCTATGTGCTGTAAGAGGTAAATAAGCCTATACTACCCAACTGTCAACCTCACCTTTTTGTGGTACACCCCGTTTTCACAAACGAGGCTCTGGCGACCGAGCACTGGCGGTGTAACCGCATGCACACAAGTGATCTGGAAAAGGAAGGACTAACTTTCGCCTCTATAGGAAAAAATTCAAGACATCACAAAAAGGCAACTGTAAATCATTGTGTAACAACATTTCCAAGAAGTCAACGTACTATGATGGAATCTTCGAAACTTAAAATAGCTCCCCAATCAGATCTTCAGGTAGGGACAACTAACGAATAATAGAACACAAAATGGCAGAAAAACTAGATATACTTGGACTGATTGAAATAAGGTGATGACAAAAAAAGAGAAATAGAGCGGAAAATGCAGAATTATTAACACACCAGCAGCAACAAATAAAATCGCAATAGTTTGAATAGTTATGGGAAAAAAGATAAGAAAAAGAGCAAAAGAATATATTCTAAATAACGAAACTAAAAGACAGAATAATAATTCAAGTTTATATACCTACTACCAAATATGAGAACGAGATAGTAGAGATATGGAGGGATTACAAAAGAAACAATACATGTAAAAGACTGTAATGAAAAGAGAAAAGCCCGACGAAAAATAGTCAAAAAATATATGTTGGGAAAAAATGAAAGAAATGACCGACTAGTCAAATTCTGCGCAAATCATAATTTAATCATCGCCAACAGACTATTTAAACATCACATGTGCAGAAGATACACGTGGAAAGCGTCAGGAGACAACATAAGACGTCAAATAGATTATATTCTAATAAAATAAGAACTCAAAAACCAAATGGTAACCATAACTTAATAATTGAAGACAAAGCGTGCAAGAGAGTCTAGCAAACCCTTAGATTAATAATAAAAAAGTGAATGGAGAAACAAAAATGCATGTATCCCATGTATTGACACGTAAAAAGCCTTTAACAAAATCAAGCACAAGGTAATTTTTGAGATCAGAGAGGTATTAAACACAGAGAGAAAAAATTTAAAAATACTTTATATAGAAGAGAATGTGATGATAAACTTCAAAGATGCAAATAAAATGGATACAATTAATGAAGTGGAGGATAAAACAAGGACGAGAAGAGAGAAATATGAGAATGAAAACACGAGAAGAAAAAATAGAGATGATAAGATATACGGGCGATATTGCTATATTTTAGGTCTTAATAAAATGGACAATATACTAATAAAAGAGTATGGAACAAAAATAAATCAGTATAATACACATCATAGTATGTGGTAGAAACGGACAAGAGCATAAACAAATTAGACTAAGCGAGAATATAATAGAGGAAGTATAACATGCCAAACTTATGTAGTAGTACATACTTTACGGTATACGACACGGACAATCGTCACTAGTGAAAGGAAGAGAATCGAAGCTTTCGAAATCTATCTGTTGCAGACGCATATTGAAGGTGAGCTGAGTAGACAGAATTACTAATGCAGAAGAGAAAGAGCATAGAATAATTAGAGACTTATAAATAGCATAAAAAAAGAAGAGACCTGGTAATGTGGAGAGATCTTGAAGACTGTTGAAAGAGCAGTCGATGGACAAAATGCACAAGGAACACCAAGGCTACAATATGTTTTTGATCATAGAAGAATGATACAGAATTGAAAAGGCTGGCTGAAAATAGAAGAAGATGGAAACAAATAGTGTGGAATTAAACCAGCCAAGAAGATTAATAGCTGAAGGAAAAAGATATTTTCTATCTGTCTATCTGTTTATTCTATTGGTATTTGCGCTTAAGTTGCTGACTGTTTTAAATAACCTAATTTTACTGCTACAAACCGATCTGACTGATATGTGTCCTGTATAATCATGTCTGATGCTTTTTTTGTTTGCCATTTGTGTTAGCTAAGATAATACTTGATGTCAAAAAGGTATGTTTAAAGTTTTCTCAAAACCCAATTAACTCGAGGCCGTGCTAACAATACATAAGTTTCATGAGTATAGATACCAGAGTCTAATCGACTGAAAGGCGCACGACGTGAGAAGGAGCGAAAATAAGTAATAAAAAAATAAAAAAGCAATGGCGCATTAAATCAACCCTCTTACTTTGTAAGAAATGGCCGGAAACAGGTGCTAGACCACAAATGGCCACGTTGCCTTACGATGGATGTATCACACACCTGGGACTATGCTGAATCCATATCCGAAGAATTCAGGTATGGGATCATCGCATGCGATAACTACAAAAGAATTTTCTACAAACGACTTTGTACTGACTACCTAGGGCACAACTCGTTGCAACGGAAAAATAATAATTTGTCTATACCTAGTTGAATCAAATATAAACCGGAATTCCTTTTTAACGCGTCGTGACGTTGTAGGTAAGGAACCTTAAAAGGAATTTCCACCGTAAGGTACCTTACACTATTGCCTATCTAATCATTATCACGATATTGAAGCAAGAAATGCCCTTGTCTATTGCTTAACGTGTTACTATAAATTTTTTGACAAAATCGGGCGTAAAACCATTCAATATTTTGAAAAAGTCGTTTTTAACTACCTTGCTGATACCAAGAACAATTTCCTAATCCTCAGCGTTAGGGAAATGAGAAAGGGACTTCATCGCAAGGAATCCTTGACTTGGTAGTCACAATAGAGTAACCAAGGAAAAGGAAAATACTCAGCCAGTGTCAAATGCGGTGATGGACATCACTCCGATGGTTACAAGAAACCTCGAAGTGAAACCAGCTGTGCAAACTTCCAGTCAGCTTCAGGGAATGCTCTACATCTCAGCTCCCCGTTAGTCGATGACCACTCCAGACGCTCCTATGCTGCAACAGCTCGTAGGGACAGGACATCCTGTTAAGCATCGCCACACCCAGCAGTCAGCTACAGTCGACCCCTCAGCAACCCGAACATCAAGGTTGGACCACCTTGAAGAAATAATTTCTAAACGTAGATCCCGCTACGCTTTTGGGAGCTATAGAAAACATTGCCACGGCAATACAGAATACTAACAGCTTTGTGGAGATCGTTGCAGGGTTAATGTCTTACAAGGAAGGCGTGAAGGTCATTCTTAGTATATTTGGCAACCACTCAACGCCTGGGTCACCAATAAGCTTCCGCCATCTAAGAAGCGTCTATACGACATATTAGAGGCTCAAACCCAGATGCCTTGTTGCCGATCATGTCAACGTCAACTCAGCTGATTGCACCCAGTTAAAATTGCACCCTGCATTACAAGGTAAAAATTAGCCAATGGTTTTAAGAGCAAGAAAGGACGTAGGTAAAATATATCAGGAAGGTCAAAATATCGAAGGAGCCAAGCATAAACGAGGATCTAACATTTTCAACGAGATTGGATGAGGAATTCTCTTAAAAAGTGCAACTAAAATAGTGTACTCTAATCTTAATTAACTAACTTGGCAACCTGTAGAACTAACGTGGCGTTTCCATAGCCACATCTCATATAGCACAAATGGTAGGTAAGATCGTAAATCCAGAAATCCATAATATCACAACAATTAAAAAATAGAAGCAAAAGAAGAAAAAAAATTCTCTTAGGAAAATCTAACCAAAGAGATTATAAGAAAGAAATAATCCTGCTAAATTGCTTGGAAATTTCAATCCTAAAACAGGAATGAGCAAAAAACATGACGCAGTCACCACAAGGTATTTCGTAAACTCGTTGGGATTTATGGTGATAGTGGTCTTTAATTAAGCGACTATTTTATTGTTCATCGTAAAAATCCTTTGTATATTTTATTTGTTCATGCTTATTTTGTCAGTGATGTTTCTAACGTAAGGCACGAACACTTTTATTTGGTCGGGAAGGTTTTGAGTTTTAGATTGCGTGTTCTTGGGGTGTAAGGGGTGATGGCGCCTGAACATCTGGCCAACCCAAAAGCCAACCTCACCTGCACGTGGTGCACCCTGCTAGAAACTGACGAGGCTCTGGCGACCCAGTGCTGGTGGGTATAAACCGGCCTCTGGTCCCTAGAGGTTCAATAGGGCTCGTCGTAGGGCTAACCACCCATACGAGTAAGATGGTTCAAAGTAATTTAAGAAGAACAAGCTAATGTTCTTAATTATATAGCCCAATAATGTTTGGGAATATCGTTTTATACTAAGGTTTTGGTAATGGTCGGCTCTTAGGGTCTAAAAGTTTTGGGGTTTGGTAATAAATGTTTTTGCAACTGGATGGACTTGAATAGGATGACCATAGTTTTAGCATTTAAATAACCACCCAGTATGGATGGGTTTTTTTAAACAGTGTCACAGAAATTGTCGTTGCAAAGGTATTTTTGGTATGAGGAAAGAATTGTTTGGTTCTACTTCCATTATAAACTTGACCTTAGTGTGGAGTTTCTTTAGATGGGAAAGGAATCAGAAAATGTAGTTTACCTAAGATTCCAAATAACAAAAGTATCGTCGACGTTTTTTTAACGATCCAGTATATAGGTTAGAAAGAAAAAAGCAAGTTTTTATTTGAAAGTCAGTCATAAAAAGGACATAAGAATACCGTTGCTAATAGTATTGGTATTGGATAAGCAATGGTAAATTAATTCGAAGGTGTCTTTTTATATGTAATTGGATTTTAGGAGTTGCATAGCCTAAGGGATAGGAACATTGGAAATATAAATACAACATCATATCTGACGATTATGTCGTTTTTACATATGGTGGGAATTTTAGATTTACTGTAAAGTTTCTTCTATAAGCGGCTGGAGGATTTTGGCCAGACACTTGCCTTAGCTGAACGTAGGAGAACTAAGGGAGTAACAATAAATCCAAAGACAACATTGCAAAATTTTTAGAAGACCTTGTATTACTATAAATATTATAACATTTTTGTCTTATTTTTATGGTTTGTAACGTGGGAGATTTAATATTGGATTTCGGTAACACAGTTGTGCGTAAAGGCCAAGGCCCAAAAAATAAATTTTTCAAATCGTGACAAAACCAACTTTCCAATATCCGACCATCATTACCCAACACCACTTTTTCCACTTCTCTCTAAGCAGTCCGGCTATTTAGATTCTCGAGAAGCGTTTTACTTTTGGTATTACCCCAAATTGCGTATCCCAAATATAGCTCACCATTTTCACTCTCCTTCAAAACGTGGCAAACGGAACTAGGCAAAATGTAGGTAAAATGCTACCTACAGCAGTATTCCAATATTATAGGGTCTCCCAAAAATGTATAAAGAAAACATTTGTTTACTCGCCAACTTCCTTAAACCTCTTGCAGAATAAGCTACTTACGTTCTAATTCCTACCATTTCCTAGAAATATTAACTTTTGTGTCGTCTCTGTTTATCAACATCCCAATTGCTAAGACCTTACACATATTAAAATCACTTTACAATTTAATTAACGGTACTTTTTCCTAAAATAAGTATTACCTATACCATATTTACTATGGGTTCTTCTCTTTTCCTATTATTTTAAAATAAATATCCTCCTCTTCATTGATTTAATTAATTATTAAATACAATATATAGGTGATAGTTGCGTTTTCTGATCTTATAAACAAGGCACACTTTCCCAATTTTTTTCTAACCTATACTAATGCTACGATAATAATACATTTACTATAAAAACAAGACCCTTCATATACACCTTTATAAGAAAAAATTGTTCAAACACTAGCTTTCACCACACTATTCACAGAAGATCTACCCATACCAAATCCCACCATCACCTTGCTTAAGTATATTCACTTATAAAATTTCTTATCACCCCCCAGATCTGTCAGACTTTGCGACACGCAAAAACCAACAAACAGAACTGACAACTATTACCACAATCTTTGTCCTATACAATTAGTAATTGTGAACTACCAAAAATCTGAGGGAAATGTCAAGCTCCTTTCGGCTAGAACATCCTACCAGCAGAATTATTTGTAAAAAAACTGAAACAGCAGAACCCTTTCAACATTAAAATTCAAGAAGCGATAATCAATAATTATTACTAGCATTTAATTTCTAATTCTCTCGCCAAACAACATTCCCGACAAAAATTCACTCTTAAGTGGACCTGAACAGAATATGCTACAAGTAAAAAATGGTACAAACGGGGGTTTCCGAATAAACATAGAAATATCAAAACAACATTTCGAAGATGAACAGATGACACTAAAAACATGTAAATATGCTACGGTATAGAATGGTAGGAAACCAAAAAATAGTAAAAGAAAGCTTATAAAGAAGAGGAAGAAAGATATGTTTTTAAACATTAACAACATCTATCTTACCTTATAATTATAATAGCAGGACTGTATTTTCGACCAGAGAACACCATTGTGGCCTATACGTACCTGCCGGTAAGCATATTCCTGTATATTTCAACCGGCGATTTATATTTCTATAACTTAAAGAACAGGCTAAAAGGATACCGATTTTCGACGACGAGAATCTTCTAGTGTTTATAATTATATATAAAACTTTACTAAGAGGTTCAATTAGTTTTTATTTTTTTAATTTTTATTTTTAAATTACTCTTACATTTTTTACTAAACTTTGATTCTAAATAAGTTGTTCACACAATTGAACTATTTAACAAGTTAGTAAGCAACATACCCGATCTTAATGTTATAGTTTGGGCCGTTCTTCGACACTACTGGAAGTTAGGGCTAAGTGCTGCTAATACGACTCGAATAATCCCCGTGGTAGATCAAGATCCAACCAAAAATTGGTTCAAATGTAGTTCTGATCCGAACTAGGGTAGACCAAAAAGCTTTACTTCAAGTTGTAAGCTTTTGATAAATGTCACGGAAGCTTAGACTATCCTAGTGGAAAATACCCCGTCACTTGCTTAAACTGGGAAAACTTAACCGACGATGTAATAAAGTGCTTTGCGCTTCAGCGCGAAGCCAAGCTGAACACCAGTTAACGTGTGCAGACAGTTGTAAATCTTCAAGATAATGGCGAAGAGTGGGTTTATTTTCGTAATCCAAATAAGTCAAAGTTAAGTATCAATAGAGAGTTGTAAAGCCACACTTATGTTTTGAGTCTAACAAAATTACTACCAAGGTATGAATTACTTTGAATTGATTTTTGAAAATCGGACCATAGCCATCGATTTTTTATCAACAACTGACGAACGTGTGCTCTCTTGGTATGGACAATTAAAGGCGGGTGTTATTTTAAATGGTTAGTTTGAAACCATATACAACCCAAAAAAAACTCAAAATTTGGAGGAACTCTATGGTACCGCATTGTTATCCCACCCATGTATAGTCCTGATTGAGCACCATCGGATTACTATCTGTTTCGGTCAGTAGCTCACCTTTTAATTAGACTGAGCTTTGCCAACTTTTAGAATGTAGAATTTGTCGCCATTTCTTTGAGTCCAAACCACAAGGGTGATACCAACGAAATCTAACAGACGTATATATGCTATACAACACAATGGCGTTTAATTTCATTTTAATTTATATCTTTAAAACCCCAATGTTTATTCAATAATTATGAATGCGTAAAGAGCAAAATAATCTATTTAACATTCGATCAGATGTCTTTAACAATAAAACAAATGCTAGTTTTCTAGATTTTATAGTGGCAGTAGGTGGCACTCAAATAAAATAGCAGGCTGATAAGATATCCACCCGTGCATGGTGATATTTTTTAAAAACAAGTAATACGTACGTACTGTGACCTTGAACTCGCAACTTTTAACTATAACGATGGCACGTGTCATTCCGCTCCTGATAAGACATGGAAAACATTTAAAACATGCCTTAAGTAACGTGAGTCTAAATGATTGGTAGGACAAATGCGTTGTTCGTAAATTCAAAATTCGAGTTGGAATTTAAATATTAAGTAAACATCGAATTTTGAAATACCTGGAATAGCCAAATACACGAAAAGTTATTGGAAATTATAATTTATCATGAAACATATCTTAGTATAAGACTACTCTTTCAGTTTTCGTTTTTGCAGTTGCACTGGTAGAATTCTTTCAGTTTTAAGTATTCTCCTCTTTATCGCTACTTTCCTTATATACCTACATTAAGACTTCACAGTAAAATAAGCACCAAGAGAAAGTTGGTAGATAAATAACATTTTTAAACAGTCTAATGTTGTTTGAACCATGCCACATTTGTATGGATGCAAAGATCTAGATGCGTGTTTAAAGTACCCTTTTCAACAATGGATTGGATGGTTACTTAATATAAAAGAAGCGATAAAAGGCAAAACCATCGAAATGAACAACACAAGAGAAGACCTTAAGAGCACAAGCACCATTAAACGCTATTTCTATAGTGAAGAGCTGTACAAATCCTTGTTGACACCATCCCAAACAAAGCGACAACAGAACTGGGTCATAAAAATGCGTTCTTGGCCTGATGGGCTTTAGCGGTTCGTCATTTTTTCTGGCTTATTATTTAATATAATACTACCAACCTAACTTAGTGACTATGGTCAAACTTGAGCATGAAGACGTTCCTGCAACCATTAGGGTAATAAATTTCTTTAGCAGACTGTAAAATATGGGGGAGTGAACATAATGTTGTAAGGTACCATTTGCTACGGTTGCAGTTAACATTTAATTGTGTATAATGGTACCGTAGACAGTGTTTTCAAAGAAGATGAATTTCCTTGTCATCGAATGTATACAAGAAGTGACTAAGTGAATGAACTTTTCTTCCTTTGGAACCGATTTACTGTATCACATCCATTTTAGTGATCTGTTGTGTGATAATCAATTTAAATCTAATCTATAGTCATAAATCGTCTCTCAATCATTCCAAACAAACGACTGAAGTTTGTGCTCAAATACTTTCTGTACCCAATTGAACAAACACCGCACCAATTACTACAAATAGTTGTTTTCGCTCAATTTATTATATAAGCTATTAACTACTCGTTCGTAGGAGATGTCTTCAACTTTGCGAACGATCTAAAAATCTAAGTGTCATGAACTTCATCCACAATCTCTGGTATGAACCACGTTAGGATACAAAAATCCAAATTGACAGTGTAAAACTGACAGCATTCAGCCTGGATTTATCTTTGTTGCAGTTTTTCTTTCCAAATAAGAGACAATAATGGCCGCTTGAAAAAAAGAAAAATCTGAAACGTTCTGTTTTACAACGTCCGGTTCCATAGAGTTGTCTAAACTCGAGAAAAAATTGAGGATTTGTTTGGACTACATCAAAACAACTTTTCTGAATTTATTTGGAGCACCAAAAAAAACACATGATGGATAAATATTTAACAACGATGGTGCTGTAGAAATCGTCACAGCCACCACCATTTTACAATAGCGGAATCAGAAACTACGTATCTCTAAGTCATAAGATTATCTAAAAAATGATTTTACATGTATAATTCCTTATGATTTGAAAAAAAATAAAAAAGCAATTGCGATTTATAGTTGATTCGCTCATGTATAGAATATATAAGTATGAAAAAACTTGAGATTGGTCATCTCTAATCGTTTCTTGTTAGATGTTTTTAATCTTCCAATTATCCAGGCATAAAACTAATAAAGCTAATTAACATTTAGGAGTATCCATGAAATTAAGAAATTAAAAAATATTTGAACCAGACATTCTGATGCACTCTAGTGACAAAGTGCGGCTACGAATTGTATTGTGATGACAGTTTTCATTGTACGACTATTTAGTTTGTATAATAAACGACAGATGGCAGATATGTGAAAGTTTTTATTTCAGGTAACAACTTAATTATACAAATTAGTTCATCGTAATTCACTTATAAAAAGTAATTTTTTTTAATTTAAATAAAACATTTAAGAGTAATTTAAAATAAAACCTTGCTTATTTTTACATACAGCATAAACGTAAGTGCAGTAACTTATTTACTGTTAGCACTTTACTACGAAAAAACTCTCGAATGACTATCTAAAATTTAAGGTAAACGTGGTATATCTCAAAAATTAAACAGTTATAATAACAACAGTTTTGTGTATTTAGTAAAATGGTACTGGATACAGAAAACATTGTATGATTGTAACCTTTTTGAAAAAATCCGGTTTATTGGTAGCAGTCTAAAGCAAATCATTAACAACTACAGCACGATATTACTTCTGCTTTGGTTACAGTAACCACAGAGAGACGCTAATTTTGGAACTGTTAGTTACCAATCCTTGCCGAGTGTAACCATATTTTGGTATTCTGCTCGTTGTTGGCCTTCCATTACATGGATCGTCTCATTATGTAACCATCTTTAGATCTTTGCCTTTATTCGTGCTGCCCTGTTTTCGAAAATCTTCTGAATCATCCAAATAGTTTCTTGAGGCGAATGTTCCAACTTCGCATTGATGCGTAACAAACGAAATGACGTTCCTCTAAATCATTTAATTGTCAATAGACCTCTCATCCGATCGTTTCCCTGCAATACTTGCCTGACACATTTATATTAAAAAAATATAGACAACAGAAAATCCAAATGCCTCAATTTAGAGAGATTGTTTCTGGAGAACTGCGGGTAAATCTCCCGCTGAACAGCAAAAACAATATTGAGCATACAGTGACATTCGTTACGCAAACCATATAAGAAAGAGTGGAAATTCAGCCCGCCACAACAGAAGTAATGGCTAATTATAAAGAATATCCGATATGCATAACTGAGAACATCGTCAAAGAATGAAAACTACGAAAAATTTTGGCAACAAATTCACGTTCCTAATGATAAAACTAAGTACAACAAAGCCAAAGAAAATGAAAGGTATAAATAAAAAAATTGCCAATTACTCTCTTTGGAAAGCAGCAAGTAAAGTTGAAAGGTCCCAGAGGCACATACCCCTAATAATCACAAACAAAAAAAAATTAAACCAAAAATATATTTGTCCTGCAAAGTATTTGAAGAAGAAAAATTAATGAAATTGAAAGAATATATAGAAAAATACAATTTATAATTATTAGTTTTTTTTTTAATGTATTTATTAGTTAATTACAATCTGTCAATTACATCTGACAATAAGTAATTATGTTGATCGTATTGAGCAGTGTTGGAGAAGTCGCCCAATGACGACCCTCCTGCGGTTACTTAATTAATTTGATTGTTACACTACATGTAAGTTAATTAAGACACTTAATGTAACTTAAATAGCACTAAAATCTATGCGGTAGATCGAGCGTTTTGAGTCTTTGCGTTTGAGCACTGTTGTCTAGTAGATTAACTGCCAAAGGATTAGGATGCACTTCTAACTTATTTAGGTACTTTACACTAAATTTTTTAATTTCTTCCTTGACGGTGGCCACTTCTAAATCGTTTCGGATTTCAATGTTTAAGATGTAGTAAAGGGGCATAAGTTATTAGACGTAAGACTTTGGATTGGTACCTCTCCAATATGTCAATGTTAGATCTAGAGGCAGTGCCCCATAACTGGATCCCGTAGGTCCAAACTGGTTTCAATGCTACCTTGTAGTAGCCAATAGTATTTCTTTAGTTTCAGTCCAAGCTGCACCCTCTTCTTCCATATATGAGTACGCCATGTAAGCCCTTTATCCAAGTGTATCCCTAAATATTTAACGCTATCTGCCTGTGGTAGTGGTTGACCGTTCATACTTACTTCTGGGGAGTGCCCTCTACATTTTGTGAACGTCACATGGACTGATTTATTCTCGTTCACCTTGATACGCCATCTTTGGAGCCACTGCTGTATTTTATCTAAATGCGTCTGTAGTTGTTGGGCAGCAGCTGTTGGATTTGGGTGCATTGATAGGATGGCCGTGTCGTCTGCATACGTCGCTGTTATAGCGCTATTATCAGTGGGTAAATCGGCTGTGAAGATGAGGTATAAGACAGGTCCCAATACGCTGCCTTGCGGAACACCGGCTTTTATTTGCATCAATTCTGTTAGTTCATCCTGGTATTTAACCTGGAAGTATCTTTCCACTAAGTACGATTTCAGGATAGTAAAGAGTGGATGGGATATCTTCAGCTTAAGCTTGAATAGTAGACCTTCGTGCCAGACCTTGTCGAAGGACTGGCTTACATCCAAGAAAACCGCTGCAATAATTATTAGTGTACAAAGATACAGTTAATTGAGGTGATTGTAGCATGTGTACAAATCAAACGCTACGTCTCCAGGTACCATTTACTCAAAGGGATGAAAATACATTTGTTAAAGGCTAACTCGTTTCCTGCTCCTGGCTCAGGTGGTTCTTCAATGGACGGTTACAGAGGTGGTCGGTACCCATACCAAATGGAAATCCAGATTACAATAATTATATATAAGCCATCATTACTAGGTAATGTACTTTAAGGAGGTCCCAGATTTATAGGCGAAACTTCTGATAATGTGGATGTATTCAGTCCATTTAATGATTCATTTTCAAACTCCCTTCCCACCGTATTAGACGCAAGGCAAAGGCTACAAACTCAAAATTATAGTCAATATTCAGATCTTGGATCAAGAGTCCCTCCAGATCAATATTTACCGTATCCTGTAGGTACAAATTGTTCTCCTGTATCTAAAGCCGTATATTTTGACACTGCCTGCCTCTTTCAAGATAAGAGCCATACAATTGGTACAACTTAAATGATGCTCCTGACGATGGATCTTCTCCTCGGCTAATCTATAGTGGTAGTCCTGCTACTCAACCATCTCCAAGGCCATATCCTTCTCAGCCAATTTATTATGGACCTGACCAGATCTATTATTATATTAATAATTATAAGAAAAAGTACAACTACTATTATATTGTAATTGGGACGAATCATTCTCAAGTCTAACCTGTTATGCTAATATGAAATTAACTGGTTTACTATTTTAACTGTATTACAATCTATAGACAATCATTCTTGTCTGCTCTATGACTAAAATATCTAGAGAAAACTTTAGCAGGGCTTTTATGACCATGATTAAAATTCCCTCGTTTCATCTGTAATAGATGGGCAGGTGAGTCTCTAAAATTTAAATAAAATTTAGTTTACCTCTGTCTTTAGACAACCATACCGGTGATCTGTAAGTAATAGTAAGTCTAACCATAATACAGTACAATCGCCCATAATAGTTATTTTCTTCGCCACAAAATTTTTTGTCTATACGAGTTTCAGATGAACCTTTTATTCAAGACTATTTCTGTTTATAAAATATATGTCAGTTTTAACTTAACTAATGTTTTCCTCGTAAATTCATCTTCCTAAAATGATAACGTTTCTCAATCTCCTTAAATGCTCTTATAAAAAATATATATAACGTTGAAATTATATTCATATGCAAGAGAAGTTGCATATGAGTATGAAAAATGTGTTTGGAGTAGCACCTTTAACATTACCTTACTTGTCTTATTATATTTTTAATTATCTGTATCTTTGACCAAAACCTACTTGTCTTGGTGTTTCAGAAGAATTTTTTATTTGATAACAATATTTCTCCAGATTTTTGTGTGCCGTGATAAACAGTTCTTCTTGCAGTGCCTCTCTTATTGGAGATTTGTGATCAGTAGTACTGTCTGTACTTTGTTTGCTGCGCCACGAGACAAGAAAACACTACTTTCTCCGTGCCAGTTTCTTAAACTCTTCAGCCATGAGGTCCTTCTTCTTTCCACACTTCTCTTGCCTTCTATTTTTCTTGTAAAATTTTGTATCGTTCATGTCGCATCAAAAATCCGAAGTAAGTTCTATTTCCATATTTTTATTTGATGTTTGAATGACTTCTTCGTTTAACACTCTATCCGTCTATGGTATTTTTAAGACTCTACGATAAACCCACATGTCGAAGAGATTTGGTTTTTTCTTTTCAGCGATAACAGTTAGAAAGCGTAATATTTATCCTGCATATCAGCTCTTTTGCCTTAATCAACACGTTGTGCGTGTTTTTCCTTAATTCTACATCTAATTTCACCTTATTGGCCGTTTTGCTCTTGACCCCAAATGAGTGAATTCAGCCAACCTAGATGACGTGCTGTTATCATCACACCAACGGTTTGATTCACTATTTTTGCTAATTATAGTTTAATATTATTTCTTGGAGTTGGCATTTTAAAAGTTTCAACCATCATTGTAGTCTAGAATATGCGAGAACGTTTAGATAATTAAAATGGTTTTTGGGTGAATTTTATTTTCAAGCCGCATTGAAGGTTGCGTGTCTAGTCTAAGAAATTTCCATTTTTTCAAACCATCGGGATAACATTTTTCTCAAAAGTTACAAAATACTCATTGACGATGACAAGGGCATCCCTATTAGACAAAACTAAGCCAAGTTTTTAAATTTCACTTAAGAAAAAAGCTCAACTTTGAGATGAGGATAAATAATTAATTCAAACCGTCACTTGTTAAATTAGTCAATTGGGACGGTAGACTTGGGCGAAGGTGCATTGTATTGGTCACTTTTACGTTTTTTTAGTTCTTCTTTCAAATAATCCAATAGTGGTCCATAATAGGCTCCAATCACTGTGTTTCTTTAAGTAGTCAGCCAGGATAAATCTTCAAAAAAGGTAGTCATTACCTTCCTTCCCATAAAACGGCTTTTGCCCTTTTCAACTCTTAACGACTGCATTACTTCTGTTATGTAGTGGCAAATTTATATTTCGCCTATGGCAAAACGTCCACACTTCTTTTATATAAAATTGTTCATAGACTTGTTTATCATCTCAGCAATATAACGAATTTTATTTACCAATCTTCTATAACGATACCATAGACTTTATCTTTGGTACATGTTGCACTACGAGAGAGAATTGAGAAATAACATTTACCTGCCGTGATGCCACCAAACAAACTGTGGCTCCATATCATAGAAACTTACCCTAATTACTAAACAATTCTTGTGAGCAAGAGCAATGATCGCTTTAAAACCAGATTATCCTCGTATAATTCGAGCTTCAATACAAAAACATGTAATTCAATTTATAAAAAGTACCAAGAAATGATAAGTAGAGCAACTTGTTTATTGCGAATGATTGATAATAAAAAATATTAATTAAGAGCACATTACGCGACTTCTATTCGCTATGTGAGTAAAAATTAAAGATAGTGCTAACGTTACGCATAATTTTGCAATTTTTTAACACATATGGTAAGTGATTATTCCAAAATGTACCTTCAGCTCTCTCTTCAACTATCACAGTAGCAACCGTTACAAATCAGTTGCTTTAACTTGCAGAAAATGAGTGCCTTCTTCATTGCTGCGAACATTTTATTTGCCATGATGCAAGGAGGAGCTTGCGAATACTGCTATTATCAAGAAGATAACACTAACAGCAGCGGTTATCTCGACTGCGAATTCGTCGACCACGAGCAGCCAATAGAGGGAATTAGCCTGGTTCACTTAACACACAACACGACGATTCCTGTGCTCAAGAAGGGGCTGATAGCTCGTTTTAAGAGCTTGAAGACCCTTTACGTCACCGCTGCAAACATGGAAAAATAGAAGTAGGCGCCTTCGATAACCTCAAACTGGAGATGATAGACTTCTACCACAACAATTTGGAAAGCATCGAGAACGGCACTTTCAGTTCTTTGACTTCTTTAAAATTTTTAGACCTAAGCTTCAACAGATTCAGCGCGATCGAAGAGAACACCCTTGCAGGCTTAAGTTCGTTGCTGTGGCTGTCGTTGAGCTCCAACCGAATCACAACCATCAATAAGGCCGCGTTTTCCCAACTGAAGAGCTTGAAAGCGTTGTACGTCCAGTTTAACAGAATCTCCACCATAGACCCCAAAACATTTCAAAACCTAAGACACTTGCAGTTGTTAGATCTGTCCTTTAACTTACTAAGAAATATTGACCCTGGCATGTTTTCCAAACAGAAGAACTTGCGATACTTATTTCTCCAAAATAACAAGTTGGAAAGTGTGCCTGATGATTTGTTTGAAAATGCAACCTCCCTGATCTTTCTAGATGTTTCCAAAAATAAAATTAACCATTTGGAGGAGGCTTTGTTCAATGGTACAAACAAATTAGAAACTCTGAAATTCAGTTTCAATAATTTATATGACCTGAATGCCACAAATCTCTTAAATTATGTTCCAAATTTGAAAGAGGTGGACTTTCATGGCAATCAGTTCAAGTGCGAAGCTTTAAGAAATCTAACAGACGAGTTTTTAAACAGAAATGTGTATACTTCAACTGGGTCTAAGATTATGTATAATCAAGATGATCAAGTCGGTAATGATTGTATTGAGTAATTGACAAATAAAGTCTACTTTGATCTATTTCAGTGTGTTTTGTCACCATTATCTGGATAAAAATAACAAAAGACAATTCAACATCAAGATGTCAAAAAAACATTGTCTTCTACCATGACAACGCCCGCAGTCATATCAAACTCCAACAACCTAATGTGATATGTTCTCTCATCCACCCCACTTTTTTACTGAGGGCCCCACGAACTATCGTGTCCATCACTTGCTCTAAAGCTAGCAAATAGGTAAAGTTTATGACGATTTCAATGAATGAGTGGCTAACATCCAAGCGTGGATTGTCTCAAAAATTAACGCTTTTTTCTCTATAGAATCAATCATTTGCCAACCAAAAAGACGCAGTAATTGAAGTGGACGGTGGTTACGCTGTATAATTATGCATAAACCTAACATTTATCTAGAACAGTCATATGTGTAACTTAATAAAGATGTGCGCGATGAAAGCTGAACAAAAGAGAACGAACATCAATTGAGAGCAATATCAAATTGTCAATGTTTTAATTTTTTAAGGTTACTATTAAAATATTTATAGTTCTTTTATTCTTACATGGTACTCTTAATTTGAGTTTCATTAATGCCCAATACATTTGCACCAATTTAGGACCATTCGATGTCTTTACTAAGTTTGGTGACACAAACTGATTCCGTTTTCTTTAAGTTACTCTAACGTAAACTTAACATAATGACTTAAAGTAAGACCTAGCCAAAATACTATGCGGACTTGACCATGAAAGACAATAAACATTTTTGAGGACGATAATGGAAACCCCAACAGCTTTCCTATCCAGTTTATGTAGACACTTAGAAATGGCTTGACATATGCTGATTTCTTTGCGAGCTTTGACATGTGCGACAGCGATTCTCTGCCAAAAATAGTTTCAGTTTTTCATCTTTGACTTTCTTTAGCTGTTGACAACATTCCACATGATGCAGGTCAACATTTCTATTCTGCAGCTACTACAAGAAACATCATTCTCTTCTCAAGCCACAAAAAACTACAACACGAAAAGGAAGCAGTGTCATATGATTTTTAGGTTATGTTGGTAAAACAGGCACGTTTTGCAATGAGTTGTAAAGCTGACAAATGTCGCTTGAATAGGTATCATTATCGGTTGGAGTTAAGATCGAAAATTAAGTTACTCACTTTATACATCCTGAGTTACATGCTTCCAGTGTAAGGGTGGAATACAGAAACAGGTAAATCAAAAGATCAAGATCTCCTTTGAGCGGTGCAAACCCTTTTTTTACGTACATGATGTGTACCAATTGATATATAATTTCGATTTATGATTCTACGTGAATAGATTGTACTTTCTTGGGCATTTTGAGTTCATTTTTTTCTTAAATTTCTCTGAAATAATTTATAACTATGTAATATATACATACTTCTGTTTTATTATGTATTTATCGTCCACTATTTTTAATTATGTGGATGAACAGTTAAAGCACTTGCTTGCGGTACAGACAGGTCTAGATTTAATCGTAGACCCAGATGCCTAGCTAGTGACTTTCTCGGTCCCTAAAAACAATGGAGTACCTGCGGTCGTCTAAGGCGCACCTTAACTTTTTAATTCGCAGGCCATACTCCCAGACATGGTGTCAGAGCCTCACCACCACTTTCTTCAATCATATTTTTTAATGATTGTTTAAGGCATTCAAAACTACGGTTATATCGTAGATGAAAATTCAGCCCAATGCGTCCCGCGTTGCTGAAACGTACAGAAGGAATACGAGTGTAATTTCGGACAAAGCGAAAAATTATGAAAGCAGACAATCATGGAAAGCGTTAAACAGTACCAGAGAGAGTGACTACACCATATATAAATATGAGGTTTATAACAGAGTGTAAAAACGAAAAAAATCAGCATTGTGTTTTGTTGGATATCTGAGTTTAAAGACAACAAAAACTATACGGAAAAACACATCGCGAGCCTCACATTATCCAGTGTATGTTCGACTTAATCACTACAAACCAGCAAATCACATTTGTTCTATTTCCTCGTACTCCTCAGAGTGGACGAATGACAACACGTAAAAAACCATGACCAAAATTGTTTATCCTAAAACAAATAGCAATTGCCTTTTGAAATCGGGGAAGACTCTATTGGTAAGTTGACTGCCCCCTTGTGTGAACGGTACTGTAAATTGTGACATCACCGCGATAATGTGCTTTTAAATACTGCCTCACGCTTTATGTTCGCCGTTAAGAAACGAGCCTTAGTTGTCTATCCACATGTGGTCAGCCCGAAACTTTACTTTAACGCCAGATAAATGGAAACTCTTTTTTTCAGCAAAGATCTGGGCAAGAAATGCCGGCCCTTTCTATTAATGACGATCGGATATATCGTAAAGAGCACACCCGTTATCGAGGCGTGGAATACGACGACATAATCTTGTAGCACCCACATATTAAGTTTGCAAGCAAAAAGAGTAGGCATATTTCGCGCAAAATCGCAGCTACGGTAAGATTGAGTTGGTGGTTTAGGGATTTATTCTATGTGATGTTATATGCGGACGAAATATAGGGAAAAGAATGTAAAAGCAAGGCCTAGCGCATTCAAGCTGTTTGTCACCGAAACCACCTTGATCCTGTGCAAGTTACCACCGGTTCTTTAAGTGTTAGAGAAAATCACCCAGTGGAGAAACATCGAGACAGCTGACGAGCGGTTGTGGGAGGAATTTCCCTCCGTCCTACTCGAGTTAAAGGCAGAAGAAATATGGAGGAAACAAGACGTCCTACGAATTCGGACGATATCTCGTACACCATTGAGAGAAAAGGAATGCACCGCCTAGCCTGTCATACAGACGGGTCTAGTTCGGATGACAAGAAAGTGGGGATGGCGTTTGTAAACCACCAAGACCAAGAAGAGATCCATCACGAAAACATAAAATTAGCAAACTCGATCATCGATACATCACAAAATGGTCTATAGTTTGCCGGACAGCCGCTCAATAATGGAGGCGCTGAAGGCCATAAAAGGACGTCCTGATCTCCGATTGGAAGTGTGGAGATTAACAAAGAATCTCATAGGGGAAACGAAGACTTACGTTGACACTGCGAGAAACGAGCAGATAAACTAGTGACCCATAGACCCATAGAGTAATTTACGGCCATTCTACCAAACTTGGTGATACACGCATGTGAGAACGGATAATAAAGTAGTGGAGTCGTAGATAACAAACAACAATAGGGGAGTGCCCAAGAGGATTCCTGCCCACCCTAGAAAACTGATACCCTGCACAGATCTTTACGAGACACACAAGTTTCCACTTATACCTGGCAAGATTTAAAAAGCTACAACCGGAACAAGTTCTATACGAATGCCGGTCCATGGAAAACGCTGAACTCGTATTAACAAAATGGCCCAAACAAGAAGGACTCTGATGGCCACGAACGCCAGAAAACATCGGGACACTTGCAACCCAGGTCTGCGCGAGAAAGAACTTGGCCGCGAGTGGGGTTTGAAAGTGCAATTAGTTTTTTTGTGGTTTGCCCAAATTCTGCATTAAGATGAATGCTGGGACAGGTTTTACTGGCTATAGTTAAAAAAAAAAGAAAAAGAACCATAAAAGGGAAGGAATATAAAATAATTGGGTAAACGCCGGTGTAGTATCGTAAGGCAAAGTGTCGGTTAATACTTTAATGAATTATATTGTCCACAAGTGGTAAGCAGACTTGTCAATTGGCCTTGTTCTATAGTTTGACTGACAATAAGTGACTGTTAAAGAGCCGCAGAGTAGAACTACTCAAACTAGAGCTACATTTGGGATAGGACATGGTGAAAGCGCACCTGCAGAAGACTGACCTGGGGTATCCAACATGCAGAGTTGGGTCGTGTTCATCATTGTGAAGAACGATACCTTCACTGCCAGAAAGAAGCTGGTTTCCACAACATAAACGACCTGGATTGCGGGCCAGTGCTCAGTACGAGCTAGTTGCTATCTAGGAGTGCTTAGATTACTTTAGAAGGAACAAAGAGGTTTTTGAAAGAATGTTCACTTATGTCAGACAGTAGAGCGGATATGAAAGTTTAAATTCTCACAAAGGAATTTACAACATCCATAAAGCTGCCATTCCATTGAATACACCAGGAAATTTACAAGCAAACCAGATGGCGCAGGAGGCAGCCGAGCTGGAGGAACCACCACAATTTGCGATCTTTCCGAATTTTTTGATGAAGTCAAGAAAACATAGGAGGGTGGCAACGACAGGTGTAGAAAACGCAAAGATGTCCAACACATACTGCTGATTTGAATTTTAAAGGGCCATCATCGAGAACTGGAGGAAAGAAGACTCATCGAAGAGGGACTCAGGTTCGCGGCCTAATTTAATAGTTGCACCTAACAGATATTTGACAGCAATATCAAAACGTCTTTGTTTTCGAAGGTTGTCACTACTTTTTTGGAACCTGATGAGCTGTTATCTTACCATTCAACGCTTTGCTTCTTTTCAAGAATTCAGCAGCAATTGTTTTTTTGTTTCTTTTTATTTCTTTATTAATTGTTTTATTAGTCTATTAGTGGTTCCTCTATTAAATTTGGAGACACTCATCGTCTTTTTGCATTAATTGCCCCACACGTTCTACGTTTATAGCAGTATGTGATGTTGGCAGACGGTTGACTTTGAGATCGTCTTATACCAAATCTCTATCCTCCCTAAACCTGTTGTGCGATATAAAGACACGGCTTTTGACAATGCTTTCTCAGCATACGTTTGTTGCACCTGGTTCCATGCTTCACTAAGGATTTTTCCTACTTATTATTAGCTCTTTGTGCAGAATCGGCATCTATAGCGTCATTGGTGTAACTTCCAACTAAATGCGGCAACCAGTCGAACAGCGGTTTGCCAAACTTTGCCACCTATTGAGTTTACATACAAACACTTCCAAGGTTATGTCTATTTAAAACACATATCAGGTAAGTGAATAACACCTACTTCTTGTGTTTGAGTATCACAAGTAAAACATTATTAAAACAGTCTTGAGGCTTTTCTAAAAAAGGTTGTACATCCAAAAAATGGTTTGTAGCTTTACGGAAACTGCTTAAGCGATATCAAAAGTGTATAGGCATTAAAGAATAAGTTTTTTTCCTAATAAAAATCAGTGAGGAAAAGCACTTGTAGTGTCAATAGTTTTTGAGCGTCCCAAGTATATCTGGGAATTCCACTGTATCTGTGTTATTATGACACGATTAGGAGGTTGGCCTTCAAACATTCCTAATAACAAGAGCCGGATGCTCATGCACATCACCATCACACGCACCAACTATCAAAAATCCGTAACTAATGTTCTTTTTTGTGTTCACCGTCTTGGTAAATCCTATAAATAAATTCGAATGGTGCTCACTGTAGTGAGTGAATTTTGCAAAGAAAACAGCGATACGATTGAACTTTGTCAGTTGCCACGATACGTCCTTGCAGATTGATACGGTGTAAAATATCTGTGCAGTGTAAGTAAACAAGTTTATAGTAAGCATCAGTTTACATATTTGCTATCACTACTGTTGTTAGTTTTTCATGTAGTTCAAGTGAGCAATTTGTTCTGAACTTTAAATTTATCTGTCACAAATTTTTTAATTAAAACTAGGAATTAAATTTACAATTCTCGATATAAATTTAAAAAATTAAACGTTTTTATATCACCTTGTAATTTAATTACAATTACAACGGTGACGTACGTAACAGCAAAGAATGCTGATTTGTGTTTCATGGGGCTTTCGTTGGATGCGCGGCGAGTTCAACAGCCGCTGTTCAATATTACAGTAAGCCTTGAATTCCGTGGCAGATTTGCCACCACTGGTTTGAAGATCTAGCCCGCCTATGTTGGGGTTAAAATTAAAGGATCATTTTAAGGCATCGGTCAAAATTTGGTCATACATTCAAAAAATTACTCGAGTACTACGCATCTTATCTACAACCCTTTGAGCTTCAGCATTGTTGGATGTTCTTGTTTAAATTTGTGCAATACGCCTTAGTTTGCTTATAACACTCGCCTACTATGCTTATAGTCTCTTTTGCCTCCTTTGAAGTCGAGCATTTTGTAGCTTATTTTGAGAGACCATAATCTGTCAGGCGTCTAAGAAATTCAAAATGTTGTAATAAGAGATTTAGAGATTATAGACGAACAACAAGAAATGAAATGTGGTTCTTGAGTGATAATAAATATTTTCTCACTACAACTATTTCTATAAAATAACATCTTCAAAATACTAAACAATACTAAACGAGATGCGTTCAAGTTCTAAGGTCTCCATTTTTTTTTCTGAAAAAATACCCAAGAAAGTTGAAACCTCCGATACTTTTCAGCGTAATCTCCATCTGGGCGTACATATTTTTCACAACGTCGTCGCCATGGGCTGCTGGGAACACTTCTTTAGGGGTGTGTTTTGCCAAATTGGAAAATGATGCCACAGAGGCTCGATTGGAAAATGAGTGGCCACGAAGAGTGTCCAGGACCGGAAATTTATGGCGGCGTCGCATGTCAACATGTCCTGAGATATTGCCACCCGTGCAGCCTAGTGCTCATTCGTCAGCATCCGTGGGACTCACCTTAAAGAAACTTTCCGCATTTTCAGGTCATCATGCAAAATGGACTCTACGGATATTGCGAAAATGCCAAGTTTGGAGGCGATATCACGCACATCTAATCGACGATCTTCCATAACAACTTCGTCCACTCGCGCAATCATGGTTTTGGTGCGGCTAGTTCGTGGCCGAGGATGCTTCGACTCATTGTCACACAACTCTCGACCTCCATTAAACTTTCGCACCCACAAACGTACATTTTTAACACTAATAACGCCTTCACCGCATGTTTCATTCAATTGGCGATTGATTTCGATGGACGTTTTACAACGCAACCATGCATAATTTTGCCTAGTTTCGCTGAAAGGTCCAAGGCTCACCTCAAAAAAACATGTGATTCAAAAATTTCACCACTCTTAAAACTTTCTGTTGGTAACACAGGAGCCAGGGTTTCAATTTTTTTCACAACTATAAATAATGGTCAATCCACCACACCACACTATTGCAAATGCTGGATGATGACCTTTTTGAACCTTTGGCATCAAAATATTTCTGTCGGCATCAAACTCCTTCTTGCTTATCTTTTTACAAAATATCTTTCAACAAATATGTCATGTAGCTTTTGTAGGCAGTTAATCCTAGGTCTTGTTTGGTAATACAAAACACCAAAGTATTGAAAATTTGCATCTTCCGAGACGGAAGCTTTTGCTTAAGAAATAATGATGAGATTCTACACTCCGTGAACTAAAAAGTTAGAGCTGTCATACATTTTTCTCACTGCCAGATCTTTAATACGGGGCAAATCTAAATTGAATTTAACGATAATTGACATCTCCAGTCTATTAAAACAATTTTATAATATTCCTCTAGGTAAAAGGCCGCGTGGTTGAAGTGCGGACGGATCTGAGTTCAATCCTGGCGAATGGTCTAGTCGATCACTTCAAATAGTGAGTAGCTGCGTTAATTTCTAACAGAAACTAATAATTCAGTTGTCTAAGACGCGGTGCTTGCCACTTTACCCCGTATCAGATATGGTACGCAAAGACAGGACAGTGAGAACAAACACATGAGAGCCTTAACCTCAGTTTACCCTCATATGGTACATAGTCTCGCCATTATTGAATTTTATTTTGTACCAAGTGGTTGTAGAGCCAAAGATAATACTTTTTTGCAATTACAGTGCGACAGCAATAAAGTTCTTTTCTTCAACAGAAACAACTTTAACAATTAATGATCACAATTATCTTTCAATACTATACATAATTAATATTAATATAATTAAAACATGTATTTATTTTTTCTTTCAGAAAATGGACACAACTACCTTAATGTTAGCCACCTTGATAGTCCTATTGTTTAGTCGAGGAACATCGCAGTATTGCTACTACAATAAAGACAGCGACGTCGGCCACATAGAATGCAGTACCAGAGCAATCACAACAGCTGAAGAAAAGCTCAATCCAAACGATATAATCTCACCTGAGAGTGTAGAAGGAATTTTCTTCCCAGATGGTAACCATCTGTCTGAAATTAAGTTGGACTATTTGCGTCTTTTGTAAAACTGAAGTCGATATACATAGGAAATTCGGGCGTTGTTAAAATTCAGCCTGGCGCTTTCGACGGTCTTCAACTGTTGAGCTTGCAGCTGAATTACAACAAGATAAAGAGCGTCGAAAAGGGGACCTTCAATTCCCTCAACACCACAACCATGCTGGAGTTGGCAGGCAACGAACTGGAGTCCTTGGACGCGGACGTATTTTTGGGAATGTCGTCGCTAGCGTGGATTTCCTTAAGTGGGAATCGGCTGAAGCACATTCACAAAGATGCGTTCAATGGTTTAGGCAGCTTGCAGCTCTTGCACATGATTTCTAACCAACTGGAGGTCTTGGAACTGGGCACCTTTGACAGCTTAACATCGTTGACATTTCTAGATTTAACCGCGAATTTGCTGAGGTATATAAAATTTGGCTTATTCAAAAACCTGAGGAATTTGGACAAATTGGTACTGGAAGATAATCGTCTAGAGGAACTGCCAGATTATGTGTTCGGGAATTTAACCGCGGTCACGAACATTGACCTCTCGCGAAACAGAATTAAGGAGCTTCAGGAAAATCTGTTCTATGGAATAGAAAATTTGCAAACGCTCCGGTTCGCGTCCAACAACATTACCCAGTTTGACTCGAAAAAGCTGTTGGTCCATGTGCCTAAGCTTCAAGAAGTTGACCTGAACTACAATCCCTGGCCGTGCGAAGAATTAAAAAGAATAAGAGCGCACTTTGAAAGTAAAAAGATATTTGTCCCTGTCATAATACCTGTCACGGATAAATCAAATGTAGAAGGTATCACCTGTAATGAGTAGGAACAAAATATGATTTCTTTAAATATTTTAAAATTGTAAAAATATAAGAGATGTAATTGAATATAAAAATTGTTCTCAAACAAATGTTTGTATTAATATTTGTCTGGGTTACCAAAATAAATTTGATATTTTTTTAACATTTCTATTTTTCAAAGTATTTTTAAATTTAAAACAAAAGTCAAAAAGCAGTTTGCATCGCTCACAGGAAATCGTAGTCTCCTTAGTTCACATGTTTTTGTATTCTTACCGCAAACTGGAACTGCACCTCATAATGTATAGTGCGCAATGTAATACTCGACTCATATCTCCAAACTGTGACAGTACCTCTTCAAATTAATATATCGTGCCCACGATACAGTTATAGTGAAACGCCATCTGTCAACTTTATAAAGCACTACTAAAAGTTGTCTCTTGTACCAACATAACCTAAGAGTCAGTCGCAAAGACAATGCCGTACAAGCAACATTTATATGAAAAAAATGGTGAAGTTCAGAAAAGCACGCCGTTTCTTACAGATGAACGTCATGGAGAGCCAAAGAAGGTCAAAAGTAAAGAACTGAAGCAACCTTTGGAAGTAGAAAAGGCAAATATAAGGAAAAAATAAAAGCAAGAAGCTAGCAATAAAATAATAATAGGATTCTGGAATATTCAAGGACTGACTAGAACAGGAAATTTAAAACAGTTGGCAAATACAGCAAAATGGGAAACAAAGAAGGAGAAAAAAAAAGAAAATGACTAATATGAAAATAGAAGAATAATCATGGTTTAATAGAGGAAGAACAGGTTTAGAACAAGGACAAAAAAGCAAAAGTAAAGTTTTTTAAAAAATAGCAACGATAATAGGCAGCGTTCCGAAATTTGACATCAAGATAATACTGATAGACCTAAAGAAAGAACAGGGCCATTGCAAGAAAATAAAGTCCACACACATTTACACAAAAGAAGAATGGACAGAAACGTGTCAACTTCGCAACACTGAAACTTGTGATAATAAAAAGCAGTCTTAAATCTGCAAAGGAGCTGATATAAGTTCAGATTATTTTTTAGTTAAAGCAAGGGTTAGACGGCAAGAGGAAAACGTAGGAAAAAATAAAACACAAAGAATTAAAAAAAAATACATTGAAGCTATAAAAATAAAAATTCGTAAAATATCGCGAAATGAAGACCTGCAAAAGGAGTGAAACGCTCTAAAACAAATCCTCATAATAGATGTAAAGACATTAGGGATAAAAACACCAAAAGACAATAAAGAGTGCGATGATAAAGAATGTAAGAAATCTGTAAAGAAAAAATAGCAACTAAAACTTAAATTACTCCAAAGCTATTCAAAGGAACTGGAAGAATGCTACAAAAACACAAGAAATTTTGCACCTACTATATGTAGAAGGAAGAAACAAGAACACCAAAGGAAAAAGACACATGAAATAGAAGAACTGCACAATAAACAAAATGTAAGAAAGTTCTATAGAAATTTAAGACAAGAAAGACAACAAATTTCAAACATTAGCAATAAAAAACAAAAAGGCAACCTGTGTGATGAAAGAAATGGAATTTTAGAAGCAGTTTGAAGAAATTTTAACAGGGCAGTCCCAAAACGTAGTCCAGTCAAAAATGAAGAACTGGAATAACTTTTGGAGGAAGATCACCATCGCAAATAAACTTGAAATACACGTTAAATTACTTTTAATGATCTGTACAAGTTAGGGCACATTTAAAAAGACGTCGCTTTCCTTGAAATTAATTAAGAAGGTATTATTTCTATAACTTTATGCATCGTTTATTTTCTCGTCTGTTACTCCTTGGTAATGACTGCCACTCGAGTTAGCATCTTATAACTATCTAGCTCTTTGGCGGCCAACATTCCGTTCTAACCACGTAGAAAACTTATTAGTCTCCATTTTTTCTATTTGTTATCAGGCTCATTGTCTTTTGCCTTTGTTATTTCAGAGCTTATTTTTACTTTTTGACACGCCATGGTGTGAACAGAAAGAACAACGACTTCTAAGTGTTATCTTTTACGAACCATCGAAAATTTTGAGAAAACTTAAGGCACAATTTAGGGACAACACTGTTTACGAAGACTTAAGTGTACAAATGACACAGACAATTTTTGGAAAGATGAGAAGTAGTTGGAAATGTAGGTCACCGACGTCGTTCAAGGAGTAACGTGGCTGAGGAAAATATTTTCATTGTTCGCCGGCTTCTCGAAAGAACCGAATTTCTAATCGGGGGCGTTATTCTACTCCATGACCACGCCCAGTCCCTTATATTTGTCCTAGGTCATTCTTCCTACACTCCGAACTAGGGAAGGTTAATTTATGACTGAGTTTGACAGTCACAGTTTTAGAAACATTACAATGTGAAACGAAAAAAAGGCGATAGCAAGAAAAACTGAAATGGTATTAAAACTTCTAAAAGGGAGAAAATCTCCAATAAATGAGGAAGATATTACATTTCACCGTTGCTTAATTACCATAGGGTCATTATTTGAGGGAAGAGAAAAAGATCTAAAAGAAAAGCAACCTGCTATTTTGGATCCAAATTACTTTCATAGAATGAGTGAGCATTTTAGTCAAGAACGAATGGCTATTGAATTTCACCAAGCCATGGTTTATAGTATGGCCTATGATTTAGTCTGAAATATGGTGCTTAAATAATTAATCTGGCAATTCTAGAGACAAAATAGTCTAGGGCTATTAAATCAGGCGGTTGATCAGGCCAGTTGATTGCAGAATTTCCTGAAACCAAGTTTTCGTTAAAAATATCCCTCAAAAAGTCCATAGTAACTCGGACAGTGTGTGCGGTGGCCCCGCCTTGTTGGAACCACCATTGTAATTAAGGGTAGGCCGCAAAAAAGTTTGAATCACATCCCGATATCGCTCAACAGTTACAGCTGCCGAATTCTTCTCATGGTCTTCTAAAAGATCGGACCCAATAATCTTTTGGGACGCCACTCCGTGCCAAACTGTGCATTTGAGCAGATATAATGCTCTTTCGTGAGTAATACTGGGATTTTCACTTCCTCGTATTCGACAATTCTGCTCATTAACAAAGCCATTAAGATGAACATGAGTTTACATTTTCTCGAAACAATTCTTGAAATTGTACGACGTAATTTAACCGTTACTCAAAGTCTTTCAAAATCCTTTAGTAAATCCTCTTCCACTCAGCATCTAATCATGAAAATGGAAGGTAGATATCGAACATTGAAACGGTGGCAGTAAGCTCGTTAGGTTGCTATTATCGAATGTTGGTTTTTAAAATACCAAAATGGTGTCCGTGAAAACCAAAAGAAATCGTTCGGGGTCAAGTCCAAGCTACAGGGGGACTGGAATCGTGGTGAAGAACCCGGGTGTTGACAATCTTCGGGCGATGCCCACGGCCCTTTTTTAGTCGTTTAAGTACTTCTACGTAAAATTCAACGTTGATAGTCTTTCTAAGTGGTACAAACTCCTTACAAACAACGCCTTTAGAATAATTAGATTTTTCCAAAAAATTAAACTCACTTCTCACACCGTTCGAAAGCTCACGAGAAATCGACACACAGATTTGCTTCTGTTTGTCAATGAAAATCTTGGCATAAACAATATCCACAATGGATTTTGGAAGTTTCACTTTATCTGCTATCAATCTAACACTCAGACGTGGTTCAAAACCGCTTTCACTTCAGCCACAATCTCCTAAGTTTGAGAGGTTGATAGGCACCTTGCGTGTTGCTTGTTTTCGACCTCTTTTCTTTCTCCCCTAAATACTTTGTACCACCTAAGTACTTGTGCTTCCAAGAAATTATCTTTTTTGCAGGCCTTCTATATTAAAACAAAATGGTGGTTGCTGATGCTACGTTACATTTTGACCCATGACGCAACAAACATATATTCACTTCGCAAGTGATCCGCACTCAAGTATCAAAGCCAAATGACATCTCCCACCAATATCTTCAAGCTTGAAAATGAAGATCAATGATTTTTCCAGGGACCAGCGTGACTGCAGAGAATATTTGCATTGTTCACCACCTTCTTAAGAATGACCAACGAAGTAAAATCTCTTCTGAAGTCGAATGAGTTGCGGTTAACTCCTTGTAATCTGTTTGAACTACTAGGAGAAGGACTTAGAAAATATATGTGTTTCTAGATCAGGATGTTATGTAAACAATAACTATTTAGTATACTTTACTAAATTTCCTAAATCCAGTTTATATTCGATTCATCCGCATAAGAAAATTTGCTAAAACGAGGTACCTTTAATATATATAATATTCGCGAAAAGAGATTAACCCTCGTCTCTTAGCTTGATGTGCAGAGCCTGTTCAGTGCGACTCTTGCTGTATTGGAATAAAATTTAATTCGCTTATTCCGCGTTATTATCATAACCCCCTACACAATGATAACCAGCGTAAATTTAATAGATTCATCAGTCAAGCTGCAAATTGACAAGTAGCACTTCCTTTTCCGGTAACAAGATAAGCTAACTGCTATATTTGAACTGACGACGTATTCAGCGGTTTTCTGCACTGCATTTTATTAAGGTAAAAGATCATTTTTTCAACTAAATAGTAACTTGGAATAAGCGTAGCGACTGTTTCAAAATTAATACTTGCGTAATGATTGCTTTTATAAATATAAGAAAATGTTCACAGGTTTCAATTTTTTTCACTTCGGAACATCATCTGTTTTTATGACGGTTCCCGTTGTGACTTTTTGCTTAAGAGCTAATTATGCATTAATAAAGCTTTTTTCGAAAATGCGATTTTAGTGTAAAATTCCAAAAATATAGTTCTAAACTGAAACCAGTCATAAAGTTAATTCAATTTAAATTTGGGTGGTGCAAGACTTTTCGTTTTTAGTATGAAAATTGTTTATTTAGTATTTTAAAGACGGTACAAAATAAAAAAGCCATTATAATTTATAACGCCCATCTGTCTAGGACTCAAGTTTTCTGTGACTCTTCACTACTACTCTCGTGGTTTGGACTGAAAGAACTGACGACCTTCAATTTCTTCAATTTCCTGAAACTTGTTACGGTAACATCCGGTCAAAAAGTGAGCCATTGATTGGAACAAATGGTAAACCAATGGTACCAAATCAGGACTATAGATAAAGTGGGGTCGATTCCAATTCTGGCTGAGTTCTTTAAGTCGTACGTGGTCTGACATTTTTAATTGGCCATATCAAAGTGTCGTTGTTTTAAGATAGCATACATTTTGTCCATGTGTTGTCAATAAAGCTCTCTGGAGATGGTTTGTCCGTCAGGAAGCAGCTCGAAGTAAATCACACCTTAGTAATTCCATCTGATAAAGCATAACAAATCTTATAAAATTAGTAGTTTAATCTGTCTGGATTACAAGAATAGATCACTGGTTACACCTCGATAAAAAAATCAAAGCTCCCAAAAATTGTCTGCACACATTGACTTCTCTACAACATCTATTGACTTTCCGTTCAAGTTCCTGTGATAATTGTCTGGTTTTGACAAATTGATTGGCGTTAACTTTACTCACAAGATTAGAGGTTTTTGGGGGCTATACCCAACCTCAATTCTCTTAATATAACCTAACGTTAGATGCTGATAGACCATTTAGGTCGCCTCCCCACCGCTCCACAAAGCTAGTAGGATCGTCAGACGCTTAGGATGGACTCCTTTATCAACATCGCATTGATAAATGCCACAGTTGATCGAGTTACTGTAACTTTGTATACTCTCATGAAGGGAAGTCATGGTTTCTTACTTTGGAGCGCTAAAGAGGTTATGCATGACTTGGAGCTTATTGATATGCGTTTTTACGGCCCAGTCCCAAACTGAAGCCAAACTAAAAGACCATCATCTATGATCTTTTAGATGGTTAGCTTGTTCGTGGTTGATAATCCTTGTGTGCAAGAGGGAGCCAAGAATTTTAGCTGCTTTCCTCTTGTTCGCCGTCCTATCAACGTGGGGTCTCCAGGTCAGTTTCCGATCCAGGGCCACTTCTTTTATGGTATCTTCTTTTCAAAAACCCTAAGGTTTGTCAAGTCATATCGCCAATGAAGTGTTCTGGTATAAAATAGGACCACCGTGCGCTTCTCCTCGTTGATGTACATACTTTTAAGAACTCTAGTTATTCTTGAAGAGAACTAGACAGCACCTCTCCATTATCTGCGTATTGGGGCAGTGTAATGAAAGTCGTCGTCTATATATCCCAGAGGTAGATGTTGAACAAGCTTAGAGATAGGACAAAACCTTAAACTTTACTCAAAACCTCCTTCTGAAGAGAAGGTAGAGGACATCTTGTACATCAGATCGTTGTACCACGTTGAGGACGACTACACCCGTGGATTGCTTCTTGGTATAATAGCCCTCCCGAATCAAGGCCTTAATGTGTAATCAATTTTTTAACCAATTCTGAGCCGTAAGAGCTGATATCGCAACCTTGTTTTTCAACCCTAAAGATCTTCCAAGCTGCGTCAGCAGCGCTTCAACTCTCCTTCCAATAATGTCAAAGAGCAACCAGCATTTTAACATTCGGATCGGGTACGTTGTCTACTTCTTTAAGTCTAAATTTTAAGAAACAGCAGAGAGTAATCTGCAAACTACAGGAATATATTTGACTCAAAAAACAAAAATACTTTTGCACCACCCTAAAATACATATTCTACTTTACATTTTGCTGCACAAACATTGTTAGACGTTGAATGGTCGTAAATTATTTTCTTTTTAGATGAGCGCCGCAAAATCTCTTTCCCGAGCACTAGCGCTGCTGTTGCTTTTGGAAGCAGCACGCAGCCAGGGGTGCAAGAAGAGCGACAAAGTGTGGGTGTGCAAGAACATCCAGAAGCAGAACGCCAGCCGCCTGCCTATAACTGGGAACAGCCTCGACGTGACGCACGTCAAGTTCGAAGGCGGCACAATCGCGACCTTGCCCGCGGACGCTCTCCGGCGCTTCACCAATCTCCTCGACGTCGACTTCGAGTCGAACAAGATACAGTCCATCGAGCCGGAAGCGTTCAGGCGGCTGCCGAAGCTGAATCGCATACACCTCCGAAACAACAACCTCACGCACGTGAAGCCTGGCGCGTTCACCGGGCTGGCCAGCGTCAAAGAGCTGAACTTGCACTTCAACTCCATAGCTGTAGTCGATGCGGGTAGCTTCTCGAACATGAGCCAGCTGGAGCTGCTGCGTCTGGGCTGGAACCAGTTGGAGGCCGTGCCGCCGAACTTGTTCCAGGGCTTGTCCAGCTTGAAGCACCTCTTCTTGAACAACAATCGGCTGGCGCGCCTGGCCGTGGGCTGCTTTAGGAACCTGCCGTCGTTGTATCAGCTGGACCTGGAGCAGAACTTCCTGACCCAGATCGACTATGGCACAGTTTCTGGTATAGACACGCTGAATATCTTAAGAATTAACTACAACAGCTTGATGTGGATAGACGAAAATGCTTTCTATGGGTTAACTAAGTTGTATTCGCTCTACATAAACTACAATCAATTGTCTGCACTTGATGGATCGAAACTGGCATCCAACTTACCTGGTTTGGGGAAGATTTATCTCAACAATAACAACTGGGCTTGCGGTAGCTTATTCGTGACACTACAATTCTTGAAAGCGCGCAATGTTACAATTGTTGATAACAGCACTGAACTTTCTAGCAATGTATATGGAGTTGAGTGTAACAGCAATTTCAGCGACGATAAATCGGCTAATTTAACCGACCTTTTAGAGCCACTAAGAAAGTTTTTTAATAATGACTTTTTCAATACAAGCTTCTATGAGCACTTCCGCAATCTCAAAAATTTCACAGAAGAGGAAGACGCAAAAAATACATTTTTAGAGCAGTTTGACAGTGGATTTAAAAATACAACCTTCTTTAAGTACTTCGAAGGAGATTATACCAACTCCAGCTTTGTTGCCCAACTGCAAAGTATTGCCGCGAGGCTGCTTGCCGGATTACAAACTCTAGAGCGAAATTTCAGAAACTCGAGCTTGTACAACTTCGATTCGAACGAAATAAGTCAGCGGCTCTTCCAGGATTTGCAGGACAACTTCGAAAGAAGCAGTTTCTTCAAGTACTTCACGAAAGGCTTTTTGAAGTCCGAATTTTTCAAATACTTCAACGAAACCTTGCCCTTGGCCATGGATTTCAGCTTCCTGAAAATGAAGAATTACATCGATAACGAATTTAACAACTTTACCCTCAACCTTAGGCACAGCGACGATAACGTCACGCACAGTTCAAGCTTTTTGAAGAAATTGAATACGAGCGAAATGTTAATGAGCGCTTGCTTGATTCTCATCACTGTACTTTTGGTCGCCATTATGGTAATGCAGTGTTTTATTTGCGCGAAGAAATACAAGCCAGTTCCGGTAAGGTATGATGCAGAAACGTGTTTATTGTAATTTACTTCCTACATTATAAATTATGCATTTCATGTATCAACTTTCAGCTGAGATTTTGTGAATAATAATAACATAAGAAGAATGACAAGAATGAAGTATTTAAATTGTAACATATTATTTCATAAATAATGTCGGTTTTAAAATGTAATCAGTCATATAATTTAAAGTACCCTATTCACGTCTTCTTTCAACTAACTTTTAAAGGCTACGAAATAGATGATAATAGAAATAGGGAATATCAAAGGTATCCCTACGAAAGTCTTCTAATTTTACCAGTGTTTGCCTAACAACATGTAGCGTGACGCTCTAATCGTTGAAAAAAGACATCCTGGGTAATTATTTTCATAACTTACCATATATCCAATAAAATTGTGCTTTAGTATGGGTTCAGATGTCCTTTCCGCACTCACCTACTAATAAAGTTGTTTAATATTATTATGTACGATCTCTATACAGTTGCAGACGTAGAATGACGTTGCTCGGCCATTTTCTATACCACCATATTAAGATTTTTACTCTACGGCTCCATTTATTTGATCGTCCAGATCACATTTGCCAAACCAACGTTGGTGTTCTTTTCCCCTAGTTTCACAATTTTTTTTCTCCAAATCCTCATAGCAACACATGGCGTAGATGCTCCTTGCTCGCTTCCGTTTCACCGGCTTTAACAATACAAACCACACTAACCACAATCATGAAGCAAATGTCCATTAATTGCTTTACAATGTTGCAAAACGTTTAGACTGCCCTTGTACTGTCAGGGAGCAGCCGAGGAAAACGACATTACTTATAAAGTGAATAACTAATAAATACTAGATTTTTGTCTCTAGATGTATTTAATGGTAGGTTATATAAGATCCTAAAACTATAATTTAAAAATAAATTGGTTCATACAGGGTGCGACAACATAACTTCCTTTTTCAAAACTCATTTTATAAATCAGAAAAAAAAATTTCTGTAATGTAGATACATATCTAAAGTTATGTTTTACACAGTCAAAATCATGCCAGGTAGATGACGCCCTCCATTGTCGATACACTTAATAAGCAGATTTCTAGCGTGAGTTATGACCCTTATTAGCGTAGCAGCGAGTATGTTGGCAATTTCTGTCCGGATGTTGGCCTTCAGGTCTTGTAGGGTCCCTACAAAAAAATCGCAAGGGGCCAAATCGGGGGAGCGAGCTGGCCACTCCAAATTGCCGCTTATTGAGATGAGGCGCTCTAGGAAGTGTTTCCTCAAAACAGCCATTGATGTCTTTGAAGTGTGATCCGTTGCTCCATCTTGTTGGAACCAAATGTTCCCTAAGTCTAATTCATTAAATCGTGTAATAAAAATTCCTCCAACAGGTTCACATACCGGTCCGAATTCACTGTGACCTCATTTTCTTCAAAAATACAGGGACCGACAATCCCAACCGAGGAAATTGCACACCACACTGTGACTTTGGGTGAGTGTAAAGGCATTTGATGCAATTCTCGGGGATTAGTGTCAGTCCAGTAGCGCATGTTCTGCTTGTTGACGCTTCCACTCAAGTGAAAATGGGCTTCATCACAAAACAATTGCGTCCTCAGAAACGTTTTCGAAAAGTGCCTCACATGCATTCTTCCGAGAATTGAAGTCCAAGTTCCTGCACAATCGCCAACTTGTAGGGATGGTAATGAAGGTGATCGTGAAGAATTCGCCTCACTGAACGATCGGAAAGTCCAAAGACAGATGCATGTTTGGGCGCAGAACGCCGAGGGGATTGCAAGATTGAAGCTCTCACTGCCTTAATGTTCTGAGGTGATCTGATAGGCCAAGGAACTCCAGTTCTTCGTCTTGTCGCACTCCCGGTTTGTCTAAATGTAGTGACGTATGTAACAATTGATTTCCGGTCCGGGACGGGACTACATTGAAACGATTTCGGAAAGCTCTCAACAATGATAAGTAACAGACTTAAATTTACCTAAAACCACTATTCTTAAAGAAATCAAATTACTTAATAATATGTATGCATACTACACAAAGAATTACTGACGTAAAATTGCGTTCTATAGCTATATTTATTTGCAACACTATATATGTTGCACTAGCACAATTACTTCGCTTCCGGCACTTAATTCTAGGGCCTGTAAGAACCATCTGGTAAACATCTAGAAATTTCCTCATTGTTTTAGTGCTTAGTACTTGCGCGGCTGCACGCAACAAAATATTATGTTCGCCGGTCGACCGTGACGGCTCGGCGGCAACAAAAACTCGATCCTGGTTTTAGCCGCGGGCGCCCCAAGACGACGGTGTCTCGATAGCAATGTTTGGAAATTTGCTACAATATTGATATTTGTTTTTCTTAAAAATTTATTGTCATAAAATATGTTGTGTCTTTTATTTTAATAAATAAGAAAACAATTGTTTAGTATTTCTTAAAAATTTGCTACCTCCTACACTTAATTCTTCGTTTCCAATCAAATCAGGATAACCTGAAGCACACGGTATACGAGTCATCGATCTCTGTCCGCCAAGTACTTCTCTTAGTGGTCCATAAATGATATTCATTGAACAATAAATCAGGACTGTAGGAAGAGTATTCTAGTGTAGTTCCGACAAAACCCTCAATTTTTTGTCGAATTGAGCAGCTGGAACGTGCATTGTCATAAAGCAATGGAAATATTCTCTTTGGTCACACTGGCCCTCGGGCGACATTACTAACCTTGGTTTTAACTGCTTCTCGTTCTCTGAAAAAGTATTTATATGGCGCCCACACTTTAATCTGTCTCTTTAGTCTGCAAAAACTGAACTAAAGGCTAAAACGAAACGCCGTTCTTGCAATCCATGCTTAATTTATGAGTTAGATTTGTAAAATTGTTGTAGTAAAAATGTGCACGAAGAGGATTAAGGAAGTACAAAGTGAAACAATAAAAAATAAGATTTAAACATGGCAATAAAGTGAAAATTCTAGAGAACTTTTTGCGGAAAAAGGGAAAATTTACATTCGTTGGTTTTCACCAATTGAGCTAGTGGCTTGGAAAAAATAAGCACTACTCGAATCTTAAAATACATAAAATAGAAGAAAAAGGATGTGCTGAAAGCAAAAGGTTGTTATAGTCTAGAAATTTGAACAATTGGGCAAACTTAGTGGTTGAAGAACTATTTTACATTACTAGAGATAGATAAGTTGATCACTAATGTGACATCATACTTTATACTTGTTGATGCTTCTCTGATCACTAACAAAAATAACTAATTTTTCAAATTTCTTGGGTTCTCCATTTGGAAGTTTAGCCAATATTAAACGTAAAATATTGAAAACTTTAATTTTTTATCTCATTATATACCGAAGCGTCTTCATTTTTTGGAGAGAAATAAATATGACGTATGTTATCACAAAAAAGGCAGTAAAAAGTTTCTTTTTAAAAGTCCCGAAAAACTTCACTAAAAATGTTAGTGGGGATTGTTTTCTGGTAGGATCTTTTCACTATATATTTTATATTTGCTACTAAAGAAGGAACATCAACATTTTTAAAGCTTGCCTAGCAACATATGGTGTGATGTAGTCGTGATGGAACAACAATAACAAAGATAGTCTCTTTTCTTCCCATCCCAGTTTATCAATCGTTGACAAAAGGTATCCTGGATTATTGTTTGATTAGAAAGGTTTGAAAACAAATTATACTCTTTCTAATCCATCAACATAACAAGACTTAGGAAGATAAAAACCATATATTGGTATACATTGATTTGTCAAAAAACAAACAAAAAATCTTAACTTTATTGATATATATGGTCGGTCCCAAAGCTATCGACCCATATAATGTACGAAGTTGTAACTACGATAACAAAAAATAAAATATTTAATAAAAATGGCACAAAGCACAAAAAACTTTGTACAAAGCGTCTTGAGATCTCAGACATTCCTTCCTGGGTCTTTTCCGCTGTTCAAAACATTCTGCCAATACCTCGTTAAAGTAGCCTGAAATCTTTTTTTTTTCAAAGATACCGAGAATTTTTCTTCACAGTTTCATAAGTTTTCGTTTTGGGTTTTCCAGTTTAGCTTCCAGTTCTTCAGTGTTGCAATGAAAGCCATATCAAGCCATTTTATACCAATGGTTATTTGTACTTAAAGATCGTTGAATAAGTTATTTGGAATTTCTTAAGACAACGTTTTACTAATTTTGATGTCACTTATTTGCATTGAAAAACGCCATTATATTGTACAATACAGTATAATCTATAATAATTATTTTGATCCAAAATGAAACATTGATTAATGTGAAATAGTTCTTCAACTCCTAAGTCTGTCCAATTATTTAAATTTCTAGACCATGGCAACTTTTTTCTTTTGGTACATCCATTTTCTTCTAATTTAGTTTTTTAAGATTCTTTCCATAATTAATAACTCAATGATAATTAAGTACCGGTAAAAACCAACGTATGTAAATTTTTCCTTTTTACGCAAAAAGTCCTTTATAAGTTTTAATTTCTTTACGAGGTCCTAATCGTAGTTTTATCATCTCAGTTTGTAGTTCCTTAAACCTCTTCATATACATTTTACTACGATGCTTGCAACGAATTGAAGTTAATCACAAATTAAACTTTTTCAGCTAGGATGCTAGAGACAGTGTTCCGTTGTAGTACATACGAAATCCCCATTTTGTGTCGGGTTTAGGCAACTGTATGACACTGTACGTTATTGTTCTCCCAAAAGTTGTTTATGCCACGTGTACATTTGAGTTATCGTAAGCAAGTTGTCTTAAAACCTAAGTTTTTTCAAAATCTGATGTTTTATTCTGTCATTAGTCCAGGCACCTGGGAGTTCTAGCTGTGAAGTTCTGAAGGAGAAATGATTTTTTGTACCTTTATGTTTTTTGGAGTGCTGAACACGAATCTGAGGTTTGTCAACATACATTTTGACTGGGAAACCTATTGTTTGACGAAAATAACGAAATTTTTCAACTTTTACGCAGTTTCTTCGACATAACTATTTTTCAGCAGAAGTTACGGAAAGAGCGATTGAAATTTGAAAACTAGAGAACATTTCCTACAAAATTAATTTTACCGAGTTTTTTGTAGGACAAGTGGGTCAAGAAATAAAATTGTATTTTAATATTTTTGTTTTCTCCTAATCTGACCTCTACATTTTCCAAGACGATCTCCTTTGCCTTAACTGAAAGAGGCTGATCAAAAGTGACAAAATAAGTGTGCTGGTTGAAACACTTGCTCTTTTCAGAGGAGTATGATAGAACTGTGAAAATAATGTCGTAATCCTACGGTGGGGCGTTTAGAAATAGTAAACAGGGAACGCGAGTTTGCTTAAAGGGGCGGTGAGACGTTACCTGCTCCATCCAGGTAACCTCCATTTACTATACATCCAAAGCAGCATTGAAGGGGAGAGTGTAACTTCAAGGTCCTGTGCTTCAGTACATGATAAGCCTTTGCTATCTTCCTTGTCATATGTCTTCAAGTCAACTGCATCTATTTTTCCTGCAAAAACAGTTGCGGAAATTGTTGTGCGCTCAATATTTTTGGTTGCTGCCACAGTGCTTGATGGAGTAATACCCTGAATACCTCCCAAGGCATGGAAAGCACAATATCATCCAATGTTTGACTATTAAAATCTGCATTGTAATAACAGAAGCAATAGAGAAAGAAAAAACTTTGACCTTGCTGCTATAGTGATGCACTTTTTAATTCATTTGTTCTCAGTTGTAATTGTTTTTGCCTTGATAATCACAATTTCTAATAATCTTTGTAGTGATTTAGGTATGCATGATTCAACGTCTTGAAAAAAGTTGTCTGAGGAGGATATGTTGTGGTGTGACCATGGAGCGCATATCTTCTGCTATAATCGTCACACGGCCCTTTCTTCTTCTGCTAAGCTTTTACGATTGCTGTACAAAGAGTCTGACAATATTTTGATTCCTGAGCCATAAAGACACACAATCGATGGCTTATTAGGAGAAATGGGTATTATTATACCATCTCCATACTTCCTCAACAGTTTAAATTTGAGGACGACAATCGCCCTGAATTTATCTAACAAATCAGCGAGGGAAATTGCACTTCTTTGAATGTTCTTCAATATATTCGTAAAGCACTACATAGCTTTTTCAATTTTATTTGTACTATTCCGTACTGTAGCATAGAATTTCTTCGTACACATGTTGTGGTACTGTACATCTGCTGCAACTAGATTTGAAACAATAAAGATACCAGTGATGACAGCAGCACCTCACTTATTATCTCTTTTACGAGAGGGGAAATAGAGGAAGGTCCTTAAAAGAAAGAGATTGGTGGGAGGAGGGAGAAGGGCTCGTTGAAGGGAATAAAAGAGGGACGCGACAACAATGGGGGTCATTGCCTTTCATTTCACTGACTTAAGGAGGCAACGTTTTATACCTGTTTTTCTCATTTCATTTTGATTATCATCCATTACTCCTACAAAAAACTCAGATTTTTGTTCGATAAAACGGTTCAAAAAATTATCTCTCCTTCAGAAGTTCACAGCTAGACTTTCTTTTTTAGCTCGGGTGCCTGGACTACCTGGAAACTTGATGATAATCTATTGCATCACAAACAAAGATACCTCTTGCTTTGACATTATGATACTAAGTGATAGTTCCAACTAGCCTTTAGACATGCCTACCTACATCTCTCAGGAGCTACGTCTTTCTCCGTCATCTCACAGTGCGTAAAAAAAAATTAAGTTTATATTTGCTTAATCCCCGTATAATCAAAACGTGTTATTTTAAACATTTAAAACGTTAAATAATATATTTACAATGTAGGTATATGACAGTAGAGACTGTTTTTTACAGATACATTTTGTTGGAGACGACTTGAAAGTTGTAAAATTAGGATATTTCAATGTCCTAATTTCGTGGAGAATTTATGAAAAGTTTTTTACATATAGAGCTGAGATATCCTTCATTTTGTTGTGTACAGAGTAGGCAAATTCAGATAATTTCATAGAGTAACGCATTAATTACAAGAGACATAAAGAAAGCGGTCTAGAATCCTCAATTTTTTTAAGAAAATTAGCTATTGTTTGCTTCCAAATTATTTGCGAAAATTAAATTTTCAATTTATTGTTTAACGGGTTTTTGTTGCCGCCTGGTCGTCACGGTCGAGGGATAAAATAATGCTTTTCTTGAGTGCAGTCGCACACATGCGAGAACTAGAACAATGAGGAAATTTCCAGATGTTTACCAGATGGTTCTAGTAGGCCCTAGAATTAAGTACCGAAAGCGAAGTGTAACATATATTATATATACATGTATGTATATATATATATATATATATATATATATATATATATATATATAGTATTACAGATAAATACCGTTATAAAAATTTATATAGTGTGCATAAATATTATTAAGTAATTTGATATCCTACTCTAAGTAAATTTAATTGTGTTATTTACCACTGGCGTCATATTATTAACCCAACAAATCAGAAGAAGCTTTACCTAGCTAAAAATTTCTTGTTATTATTACCATTTGCGAAAATTTTGGATTTAGTGGCATCAATATTCGAAAAACAACGTATCAAAATCATTATCTCTAGTAAAAATCTAACAACACAATGTCTGTCTTAAAAATATTAAACTAATATTCATGTAATAAAAACAGCTTGCGCGACCGCGATAAGAATGGACTGTAATACGCATGCGTGGACGAGGACGACCTTACTGGCCGGGTCAGGTGGGAATTAGACGCCGGTGAGTGAGTCCATGGTGTGTGATCATCACATTTAGAACGACTTAACGAGTTTTGTAGCAAATATGCACTAGATTTTGTGGTAAGCTGGAATTAATGCACTACAAATAAAGCTGTAATACAAATAATTTAAAATTGATCTTAAATCTGTTGAAAGTAACTCCAGCAATGATCAGACTACCAAAGAATGCTAAACGCAGATGAGCTACACTTAGCATAGATCGACGATTGAGATTCTGTAACAAAAGATCTTACCATCTTTAAAAAGAAGAGATTCCAAGCCAACACAACGAGGCTCTTATTCGCTATTCTAACACAAGCCTTTCGAGAATGTTTTTAATAGTAGAATCGATGGTGGAAAAAACGTTTGAAATCCTAATTTATGATTGTGGTTTGTATTGTTAAAGACGTTGAAATGGAAGAGAGTGAAGAGCATGTAGGTCATTTTTTACTGTAAGAGGCGGTAGCAATGGAGAAAATCGTGGAGGTGCAGAAAAGAGTATCACTGATGATTTGACAAATTCAGATCTGTAAGTTTTAATCTCCAAAACGAAGTGTGATCCATAATCTTTCTTTGTTATTGTTGTTTTATCACGACTGCCACAACAAATGTTGCTTGACAATCTTTAAAAATATTGTCCTTTTTTGTGGGGGAGTGAAAACATCCTACCAGAAGTCAGCCTCCATAAAAAGTTGTTAGTAGAAGTTTTTGTTTTCAAAAACAAAATTTTGGCTTTTTTGTGGTAAGATATGTGTCACATTTAATTTTAGAAAAAAATTTGAAGACGCTTATTATATGAAGATACGTAAAATTAAAGTTATCAATGTTTATATGTTTAATATGCAAAATTAACTGCTTGGTGCTGTACTTCTTAGCCAAAATTCTAAATAGAAAACAGAACATCTGTAAAATTGGACTGTTTTAAACTTGTGATTAGAAAAACACTTAAACCTTCTTCAACCCAAAGGAAATGGAGGGTCATCAAAATTCTCAATTAACATCCGGTCTTTGATGGAGAAAAAAATTGTTTCTATAACTACCAAAAGTTATCATTATCAACTAATACGTAAATTAAACAGCGGCCAATAATAGAAAAGTAAACACAACAAAATTGTAGTCTCAAAAAGAAATTTCTATGAATTTAACCCAATATATCCCCAAGTCCGTCACGGCCCTCTGCATATTTCAGACGCAGTTCTCTGAGCAAGACTGCAGCATCCGTATACAGACAAACCCTCACAAAGCACGCATTCACATTTATTGGCTACAATACAAACTTTCTTGGTGCATTTTTACAAACGCACACAAATGCGACGCAGTGGAGCCGCCGCGCTATTTATTATCGCAACGAAGTACCTTAACACCAGATAAAATGTGCTGAAGTGCAAGCGCGAAGATTACCTTACTGAAATCTGCAAGACAAATAGAATCCACTTCCAGAGCCGTTGCAAGCAGTTCGCCGCTGCACTGTGAATTTTGTGTGCTGCATTGCGTCCACCTTTTTGGAGGCTTTTAGAAAATGGCCAGACCTAAAAGGATGGTAAGCGAATTTTTTGTTCATTACCACTAGCGTGAGTTTAGAAGACCAAAAATAATCTGCAAGCTTGGACGCCCTAAAAATTAATTGTTAGAATTTTCATCTGGTGAAATTGAGGAAAATAAAATTTTTTCTTTCTACGTAAGAGACATCCCCTAAAACACAAATGCGAATAACGCAAAATTTATCCCGTGCAAATTTAAATGGCGTTGTTTTGCGCAGGTGTATAGTCCTTGTGAACTTTGTACCATTGAGCGTTATACTGCTACAAAGGCATTTAATCGATTATATACACAGATTTATTTTTCTACTACTGGAGATATTTCGCCTATCAAATTACATTGCTGAATGGCAAATGGAGAGGGGACTATATAATGAAAGTAGCCCAAGTTAAATTATTTATTTAATATTTTAAAGAAGATACAAAGTAAAAACTCCAAATATATACGCCATTGTGCTGTATAGATCCATTCGTTTGCAATCAAAGAACTGACGACACCCTTCTTTAACTTCCTGAAAGCTGGTACAGTGTCATCTAGTCAATAAGTAAGCCATTGGTTGCATCAGATGGTAAAGCGATGGTGCCAAATCGATTCCATCCAGTTTCTCCAATTTTAGCCTAGTTCGTGTGTCGTACGTGGTCTAACGTTACTCATATGCAACAACATTCGTTTTTGATTTATCATATCGGGGTGTCGTTCTTCCAGTTCTGCCGATATGTTGGCAATAAAGCTCGGCAGTGATGGTTCGACCTTCATGAACCAGTTAAAAGTAAATCACACCTTAGTGATGCCACCAGACGCAATACATAATTTTAAAATTGCTACATTTTACTGGTAAAAAACCTGAAAACTATAAAATAATTTTCCGCACATATGTTCAGCTTGTTTTTGCGTTAAAGCGTGAGCATTTCTCTGGCATTGTGTTGTATTCATCCATCTGTACCTCAGACTACCACTTCTATCGTTTGGAATCAAAGAACTGACGACACACTTCTTCTATTTCCTCAAAGACGGTGTCTGACCAAAACGTCTGGATGTGCCAAATCACTTCATGTCCTTCGAGCTCTTTCAATATCAATGGTCTCTCATTATCCATCTCCGGCAACGCCCGTTTTTGACTAACCATTCTAGAACTTTGTGGTTCCAAAGGTAGCATACATTCTTTGGTCTCAAAACACTTTTGCAGCAGGTTCTGCAGCTTGGATTACGAAGGCAGGTCCAGTTTTGATCAATTCGCGAAAAAACCGAAGATACTGAGAATTATTTGCACACATTAACCCTCTGACTTGCTCTTGCGTTAAAGCGTGAGGCACTCTCTGCTGACACAACTGTTTATCAGGATGGTCCAAGCTCCTGTGACAAATGTTGAGTTTGACAACTTGGAAGTGAAGCTTCTCTATCGTCTACAGAAATCCGTCCTTATCGAGATCCCGTTGGAAGGTTTTTAGGCAATTTTAGAGCGTTTGGTCTAATATCACATCTTGACTTTCAACCTCACCAATTGTTCGAGCCGCATGAGCAGCATTTCCAGTAACCAATAATCAAAATATACGCCATCGTGCTGTATGGCATCCACTCATTTATGAGCCAAGTTTTCAGTACCTCATTGATACCACCATTGTGGTTTGAAATCAAATAACTGACGACATCCTTCTTCTACTTCTACCAAAATAGGACTATATGATCTGATTTGGCACTTTAAGCTTCAACCTTACAGGTTATTCGAGTCGCATTTCACTCTGACTTCCAGTAATGCCAAAAAATAAGCAAATTTGGAGTGGGCAGATTGTCTACATTTTTAAATGTTAATTTTAAATAAGAAAATTTATAAATCACTATAATAAAGTCAAATATTTCAATTGTTCCAACAATTGATTTAAAGTCAAAACAGCGAAAACTCTTGTACAACCCTAATATTTAAAAAGTTGGCCAAAAAGTAGTTGCGCTTTTTGTTATTGAACTATACATTCTGTAATATTCTGTAGATTCTTAACTTTTTCAGCAAAAAGCTGTTGGAGAACAATTTGATATCCCTAACAGCAATTAAAGTTTTACTATCCAAAGTGTTTTGCAAAGCACGAACATGATAGTCCGACGCTACCCGCTCTGGCAAATGTGGTAGCTATAGTAACACATATCATCCAAACTACAAACCTTTCGACGCAAAAATTTTCCATTAGAATTTCCCACCAAGCATACAATCGTAACTGTAACGTTCCTTTTCCAAAATAAGCTCATCAGCTATCAAATTACGTAAAGAATTTTCTGGTCGTTTCCTATTGGGGAAAACGAAATTACTTTTTGGCCAACGCATAGTAACACACAGCTGTGATGGCATATACTTAGAGTGTATATTTTCTTACAGAATTGCACATTCCAATTGCTCCTGGTACTTGGGATATTGTTGGCGTTGGTAAAAACCAGCCAGGGCTTTTATTGCCGCGCTTCCATAAAGTATGGAGACTTCAACCGCCGCTTCCGCGGAGTAGCCTACAAATATTTAACCTGTAATAACATCACAACGCAAAAAGGACACCCATTCACCATAGACAATAGAAATTACATATTCAGACACATAATTTTCAAAAATAGCTCTGTACTGGAGCTGCCCCCGGAAGTATTCAAGAAGTACCAAGACCTAACGATGATTTATCTCAACGACAGCAAAATGGAGAAAATAAACGCGGAAGCATTTAAAGTTCTCCCACACGTGAAGGCTTTGTACCTTCAAAACAATAAACTAACGGAAATAGCAAACAACACTTTCAGCCACTTACCGAATTTGAGGATATTAAATTTGTCTAAAAACAGCTTTTTTACCATAGAAAGCATTTCCTTCAACGGCCTAACTTCTTTAGAGCAACTCTACCTGTCCGGAAACTATTTGACAAAGATTCCCAGCAAAGCGTTCGCCTCCATGCCTTCCTTGAGGATCTTGGATCTGTCGTTCAACAGGCTGTATGAAGTTCTCGACCTATCCTTCAGCGAACTTTTTAATTTGGAGAAACTGTTTCTGGGGTACAACTTCCTGATCCACCTATCCGGCAACGTTTTCAAAAATGCCGCCAGCCTACACCACTTAGACGTTTCCTTCAACCAGCTGGAAACCATCAACTTTGCGATGCTTCCAGACACTCTAGAAGTTCTCCACATCAACCACAACAAATTCCGCAACGCAAAGAATTGGAAACGCTTGGAGAACGTAGCTAAGATCGACCTCAGCCAGAACAGATTTTCCGATATTTTGATAGGGGAGGGCGTTACATCCCTGAACGCGCACGACAACGCCATAGTGATGATAGGCCGTTTCGTGTTCGCCGAGGCAGGCGACTTGATTACCTTGAATTTAAGCAGAAACGTAATACAGCGCGTCGACGAAAATTCTTTTCGAAACCTGACGAGCTTAGAAAGGCTCGACTTGAGCTTCAACGAGTTAAAAAACCTGACCGTTGGCACTTTCAAGAACCTGGCTTCTCTGTGGGAGCTACGGCTTTCTTCCAACTTGCTCGCCAGTCTGGATTACGGCACTTTCGCCGGGCTCGACAACTTGACGATGCTCTTCCTGGACAACAACAAACTCAAGCTGGTCCACGAGAACTCCTTCTACGTGCTGGCGAAGTTACGCGCTCTTTACTTGATGAACAACGTCATAAGCTCGCTGAACGCTCTCGAACTGATATCGCACGTCTCGCAGCTCAACACGTTCATGTTTTATGGCAACAGGTGGAAATGCAACTCCTTGTTCGGAGTCATCAAGACACTGTCGCACAACGGCATCGGATTCCGTAACGGCAGCGACTACTTCGTGCAAAACATTCACGGGATCGCGTGCACAAACGGGGAGTACGACTTCGATGAATACGACGCGGAATACCAGCAAGAAGAACCGTCAACGGAAAGGGCAGAAAATAAAAATTCCAAGCATTTCAGCCTGATTCCCAAATTCCTACGAAAAGCCAACTCCTTCAAAGCCAAACTATTAAAGTATTTAAGAAAATTTTCGAACGACGAACAGGCAAATTTAACGAAAACTGTGAATGCTGATTATGACGAACCAAAGAATTCTTCCGTATCAGATAACGACATTCCTACTTTTGATAGGTTGGTATCGGATTCTTACGAAGCGGACAGTGAGACTCAACGATTTTTAATGTTTGCTAATAAAATCACTGCCTGTACATTACTTAACGCAGCTCTGTTGTTTATTATGGTTCTTCTATTTATCTTTGTAATGTTTCGCAAAAATCGTAGACTATAAGAATACAAAATCAATATACGTAGATAGAATCAGAACGTAACGGCAAATAACTCTATTTCTAGCACGTGTCACTTTTCGACATAATCCCCTTGATAGTATGCACTTTTGGTATCATTTAACAAGCTTCGCCCCTTCAAAAAAGAAGCTTTTCGGTTGTTCATAAAGCCACGCTTGTCCTGTTGAATTTGTGACCTTTAAGGGGTTGAATATGTGGCGAGCAGACAGCTCGAGAGCAAGAAATCCACCCTCTGGATGAGTTGGTCCGTACCTGATATCAATGGACTGCCAAATTTCACCTTAAAGCTTTCTAGGTACTCATAGATCTTTTGTTGGTACACAGGTGCGTGCTCTATACTATGCCAAGATCCGCTGATGGATTTCCATTATGACGTGTTCAATCACTAAATGAATGGAATGCTATACACGGCTAACTACCCGCCGTCCCTTGCGCACATATGGTTTGGCGCATCAGCGCCATCTTGTTTTTACTGCGCAATTTCAAGTTTGACTTTACTTTCTGATTCGCCCTCGTAAATAATTTACCTTCCTACCATGCATTAGGATTAGGTAACTTAGTTTTTAATTGTTAATACGCTATGTAATCACTACTGTACTTTAAACTATTGGAATTTAATAAACAAGCAAAAATCAGGAAACTTGACATTCTTAAAATAGCCAGCAGGTGTACGCTGATTGCGAGATATCAAATACCTGCGGTAAGCAGACTTCATTCTGGGCGCATTTTAGCACACTGGCCATCAAATAATGTCCCCAGGCCGCAGTTTTCAGTTTTAAAGGTGAATTTTCATTATGGACCACTGCAAGCATAATCTTAAGGTGAGTTTAAATTTTTTGTAATAATTAAAATAATATTTGCAAACTTTAAAAAGTAGAAATTTACATATGCAAGGGTGGTTTGATTGATACATTGGCGGGTAGCCTCAAAATTATCGTTTACGTGCCGTGAGGTAAACGTAAAGAGAGCGGCTTCTAAGGGTTATATGTAGGGTTGTAGAAAGTGATCCCCTCGCTTTCTATGAATCGGGGAGCTGCCAAATTCAACTGCAGAGAGGATGGTTAATAAACTCAACCAGGCCTTTTTTTAACATCTTCAACAGATGTGAAGTAGGTTGCATAGATCTCAAGCGATGATAATCTAAAACACGAAGTCTGACGAATACGCCGGTTGTGGTAGAATTTGCAAACTCAGATCGGTGATAGCTTTCAAGGCAAATGAGTATTCTTTTTTCTTTTCAGGTACAAGACTTTTACCAATTCGCTAACAATATCTTATTGAAACAGATATTTTGTCTACAGTAGTAGTCGGCGATTCACCTGGATAAATATACGAGTTTTGCCTTTTCGTATTCTCATAAAGATTGAAATACATTCTTTCTTCTTAAATCTGGAGAGCAACTACACAGCAATATCATGGTTTTTGCTTTTGCTTTCAGCTGTGAGTTCGTAAAGCAACCCCACAACCTTCCTTTTCAGCTTGTGTAAACGTTTAGAAACGACTTGACGTATTACTTGTGCCATAGCAATTCTCTTCCAAAAATGGTTCCTTCATATCTTTAGATGTTCAAGACATTTGACGGGTCAAAATCGCTTTTCTCTAAGGCCACACAAAAAGATAACAGAGTTGCAAATGTTGCTTTTGCTCGCCTCTAATTTTTAGGTTATGTTGGTATAAGAAACACTTCTTGCAGTGTGTTAGAAGCTGTCAGATGGCATTCTATTATAACTATACGGCGAAGCACAATACATGAATTAGAATAGATACTATCATAGATTGAAGTTAGAGGCCGAGAATGAAATTGCTCACTTAATACTTTTAATTATAAATTTTAATATAAAGCTGTATCGAGCCATTTTACACAATGGTCGCTTGAGCAAGGAAAATCCTATTAACGATCATTCATACTCATCATTATACGTCAAACTTCCAGAAAACATGGTTTCACTAATTTTAACGTCACTTATTTGTATACAGAATGACTTTTTGGTTTGGTCAAAACTGACGTCGTGATTACAATAGGAAGAAATCGAAATTATCCAACTATCATCCTATAAATTTGCAGGAACAGTTTAAAACAATACATTTACCAAAGCATTTTCTTTCACTAGTAAGTGACGACACAACTGAATCGAAAGAGAAGTTAGGGCTTGCTCTTCTAGGTCCCGTAATTGCAAACGACTTGCACAACAAAATATGGGGGATATTCTGAACCAAACCCATGGGCATAAGAATTTTGTGGCAATTTTCTGCTTCTTGCAGATCCTCATCACTATCGGTACGTTCCAAACAGAAAAAGTTGCAGCTTGGACCTTTCCTCAGTTGAAAAGGAACCCCAACTTCCACATCAAAAACCTCAAGTTCTTTAGTTTATTTAATGATTTTACTCTTGTTCGTAATGTAACTTTAAACTAAAAAGACTAAGATGATCCTGCAGCCATGTAACTACATTACCCTAGTACTTTAAACGTTCTCATCACAATCCAAGCCTCTTTTTAAAGATACTCGATCTCTAAATTTTTAAGTGAATACGTTCTGCAAAACTTGGGGAGAATAAAGACGATTTGGTTTCTAGTAATTTGGAGATGGGGGAGCACTATGACGTGATAGCTTACTTTGAAGTCCAATCTAATCTCAATCTTGGTTTTATGGTTATTCTCTTTGTTTTAGTATAATTCCAATTTATATTTGATTTATCCTCGTATGTAAGAGTTTATATAAAATAAAGTAGACATCGGAAATTATTTTAGACGAGTTGTTTATTGTTTATTGTTTATTTTAGTCTTCAAGGGTTAAAAAATCACCCAGCGCAAGAATCTGTCTTTTTATAGACAACGTTGCATATTTTTTCTTGGGTTCTTTTGATACGTCAGTAATGTGCATTTTGCTAAAGTTAATTTCTAACCTCAAAATCAGATAATGTTATTGTGCGTACTTAGCTAAACAGGCTCGGCTGGCGACGTTAACTGTAAGTCACCAACAAAAAACATAAAAAGCAACATCGAATTACTTGCAGAATCAACAGGTTTTTATGTTTGCCCAGTTTTATTCATAATCTCGAACCCGAATGGTAACTCACTGGTTTATTTGTTACGACACTGCGCGTTGTAACTAAATTCATGGTCGCGCAAATTAGCTCAGCCGTAGCTCCGCCCACAGGTCCTTTACAAATTACGACCACTCTAAAACTTATCAATCTTATAGATTCTAAAGTGTGTTTCTAGGCCATATTTAAAGCAGTCCTGATGATTTAATAAATCACATTTACCTCTGTTTGGTGACAAAAATCTCAAATTAGTAATTGGCATTTTTTGTGTTTACTACTATTTTCTATTTTATTAGCTCTTGAACCATCTTCCTCTTGGGTTTTTATTTTTTAAGTTTATTTGCATAATTCCTGTTATTCTATTATAGGCTGTAGGACCTCCATAAGGCAGCGTCATCAAATTATGTTTTGGTTAGTATCCCGACTGCTTAATTTGGGTCTTCGTTTTTTTGGTCTGCGTTGAGAATTCCAATTTAATGTTTTTCAAAACCTTCAATATCTTTCCTAAAGGTATGTCCTATCTACCTCCATTTATAGATTTCTCCCTTGCTTGTTAACACAGTTTTTTATTAGGCCAGAAGGTTTTTGAAAATTTTTCAGAAAGAGTCTGAAGTCATTCTAGGATAGACTTGAAGATTTTCCAGGTTTTGCTACCATATGTGAACACCAATTTTGCGGTACTTCTGAAGATTTTCTCTGCGGGCTGTCAGCACATTTATATTAAATTGTTCGGCATCTGCAAAAGTTTCGCCTTTCATGGTGCTCTATAGGTGAGGAAACAGAAAGAAATCCACAGGCACTGGTCCAGAAAGAAAAGACAGCTCTCTGTCCATTGTCTGTCAGATCTTCGGCCTACTCAAATCTTCACGATGACACGCACCGTGTCTCAGTCGCCGATCCCAATGGTGTCCGATATTCTGTGGTTTATTCTCAATTGTTTCCTTTCCAATGCAAAAACGTTTAAACCCGTCATGAACACATTTTCTGCCTACCAATGTGCTTCGTCGTTAATTTTCACAAAATTATAGAAATATTCATTCGTTGTTCCATTGACTACGTTCAACTACCGGCAGAGGATTACCCTGACAGTCATGTGTAATCCACGCTAGGTGGCGCTTCTTGAAGTATCTCCAGATAATCGTGGTACCACTGAAAACATCGACGCATTCACCGAACTTGTACAGACCATGTTTACCTTGTTGTTGTGACAAATTCTGCTTGTGCTCGATTTGATACTTAATTCTATTCAAAACAATTTTTGAAAGCATTTTACTTGAAACTGAGAGTACAATTATACCTTTCACATTTTTAAAGTTAGTTATCTCTTTTTGATATCCCAATTGGCGGACTTTTTTTTCGTTTTTAAAAATCACATTTCTCCCCCATATTTTTACTATAAGCCATTTTAATCTCTTTAAAGAGTTCTGGTAAAATGTTCTCTATTCCTGGTACTTCTTCACTTTTTTATTTGATGATAGCTATCTATAACAACGTTGTCTTATATTTGAATTTGTGTCTCCTCGAATTAGTCTAGGATTTATTAAAAATATTCTCTTTACCTTACGCTTTCGTCGTCAGTTCATCAGAATTACCTAAAGCAGTCTTCTATTATACATCAACAACTGAATGCTAATAAGGGTTCCAAAAACCTTCTTGCAAACTTGAGTTTCTTACAATTTCTTCTTCATTCTATCTTGGCTAACTTCCTTTAGATCCACCTTTCTCAATTCCTCCCCTTTACCTTCTATCCTCGTTCCTCCTTCCCTTCCCTCTCATTTCCTCTTTTTTCGCCACTGATATATTACATCCTCTTCATTCTTTGCAATGGTTAGTCCATTCCCTTTTCCATCCGACATTCCCGAGCTCCCTTTCATTCCATCGCATAAAAAAGAAAACTTCTTAGATGACATCCAACAATTTACCTCACAGCTCGTCAAGTTTTCTAAAAAATTAGGTATCACATGCTTTATGTATCAGCATCCCTATGTGTGTTCCTCGACAACTTTTAGTAGATATTCTTCTGCCTTGTTATTGTCGAAATCGGTTAGAATTTAGACACAGTTTTCCACACTTCGAACCCTTAACTTCTATGTAAAGAATAACTATTTGCAAGAATTTTTGAAGTGGAGAGCTAACTGCAACCATCACGGATTGTTACTGACCTAAACAAATACTTCTAGATGGTCCTGGAATATCTTATATGTTAACATATATTTTAAAAGAGCATCCTGCCTACTTATATACTTCATATACGTTCTAAATCCCACTTTAATGCCACTTTTAAATAATATTAAATGTTTTTCCCACATACTCATACGTTTTTAGAAAGTAGAAAATCAAGAATCAGGACAAACTTAAGCTGGGATGGCTATTTCTTCTTTTACCAAGGAGAATTTGCTGCTAAGATTTCGGTAGTGGTTCTGATGCTGCATTTGTATTCTCTATTACCTGAGAAAATCCGAAAAGTCGCACAATTCCAGAACTTTCAATTATAAATTCATCGTTGTCAACTTATCCTGCTTCTTAATTTCGTTTCTCTTCTTCATCAAGCTTCTTATAAAAGTTGAGAACTGGTGGCGCGACTGTAATCTTTAACATTTTGCGCTAGTCCGGCCACTTTTCTTATAACAATTTGCAGCAAAAAAGAACAGATGGCACATCATGTAAGAAGTCAAATCCTGTTGGTTTAGAAACTTTTATGTCAAGTTTGGTAAAAATTGCCACCCAGATCAAGTACAAGATTTGCACACTGCTTCAGCAAAACTCATATAGATCATCACTATGCCAGAGTTTGTACAAAACGTGTTCCAAAACTCATCAAGTAAAGACCGTTGAGAAAATAATTGTTGAGGTACCAGTCATCACTCATCTTGATATATGTATTCTAAGAAACATATCTGGTGCAATACAAAATGTAAGTATATCACTCTCAAAGTTGAAGTTTGGGAATTAAGAAACCATATGAATGGCATATTTGATTACAAAACATCATGGTTCAACTGAGGCGATGATAAAAAGCACTTAAACCTAACAAGGGTGGTCGCTCTCAAAGATTATATTGTTGACATTCCTGGACTTGAGAATGGTTTCGAGTGACATGCAGCAACCATAAAAATGATTATTGATGCCAGATGGTTGAAAGAGTTGGTCTGTTGGTGCTTTTGGAGAAATCACAAAGATTTTCACAAAAAGACAACACTCAATAACCAGAAGCTTCAAGCATTCAAAAAAGAGCTTGATTATTGGTGGAATCCTCTGGGTGCATCTGTTTTCATCAAAAGGTTGCAACTGGTTGCTTAAGAGGAAGTAGTATGGAGACAAAGAATCTTAGTATAGTTATTATAGATCATAATCATAAAATAACAAAATGTAAGTATAAAAAATGCAGTATAAATTTTTTTTTGCAAAAACACTTCCTCTACTGAAGTGAAGACTTAATTTTTGTGCCTAAGTTGTTCTCTGGCTTATTATTTACACACCATAGTTGAGTTTTCAAAGTGTACCAAATTATTTGGCCGCTCTTTTTACAAGGTGCCTTTCCATTTTGATTATATTCTATTTATGTTGAATGCATGTGGTCGGTCCAATTGATTTTGTGTCAAATATGAATTTGCACATGTATATCTGTTGGTTTTTCTTTTCAATATGTCTTATGACAATAACATGGAGCGCTACAGTTTCACTATATTCTTCATCAAACTTAGTTTTATACAGTACATACTCCTTTATTTCCTAAAATTTCCACTGAACATCAAAGAGACTTTCGTCTAACGTCCTTTTGGGGTTTGAGAGTATAAACCCTTCCCTTTAGAGAGGTGAATTGACTCCAATCACATCTATCCAACTTTTCTATTACTCACTTATCGATTTTCATGTGAACATGTCTTATAAACTTTATTTGATACGTCTAATCGTGAGTAGTCCTGGAATGCCCACTATTGACCTCAAAACTGCAAAACCTTCGAAAAATGTTATGACTTTCATTTTAAACATGTACATGAGGTTTCATCGCCCCCTTAGCCATAATATATATGGCTAATTGCTGATATGGTATTCAGAATCGGCATGTTAAATTTCAAATATCTCTAACAATTAGAAATAAGATTACAGGACTTAAAGATGATTTAACTTTATTTCAGGTTTTTAAAATAGCAGTCTCCATTTTGCTGCTAATTCTCTCGAGCGAAGCCTGCAACCAGTACGAAAGGAAGTCGAGCAGTTCCGTCATAAAGAAGCGACTGGAACACCACAAGTGGTGGCAGGAATGGGTGTACTATCACGACTACCCTGTTCTATACAACTACACTGTCTGTAACAACGTTTCCTTAGAAGCCGGGAAAGAGCTGGAGATGATCAACGGAACCAAGCACAACCAGAAATACATACTGTTCCTAAACAGCTCTATCCCGATAGTACACGCTGGAGTGTTCATGTCCTTCACCAACACTACCGAACTCTACTTAAACAACAGTGGTGTGAAGGTGCTGCAGCCAGCAGCCTTCAGCGGGATGGTAAAACTGGAAGAGCTGTACCTGCAGGACAACGAAATTAAGGCGCTCGAACGTGGTACGCTCAACTATCTATCAAAGCTCAGAATTCTGGATGTTTCTCGCAACCGCATAAACACCATCGAAGACAATTCTCTCCTAGGATTACTATCGTTGCGCGAAATGTACTTGGAGGGGAACGCGCTGGTGCATCCCAGTCTCAAATCGTTCGACTCCGTAAAAGACTTGGAGCTTTTAGATTTGTCCAACAACGATTTAAGAATGTTTCACCCCAACTACTCTGCGCAAGTCAGCAACTTGAGAGCGTTGTTGCTGGGCAACAACGGCCTCGACAGTCTTACGCCCCTTACTTTAGAAACCATGACTTCCTTGGAGATACTCGATTTTTCCCGAAATAACCTCACGGAACTCGATTTCGCCTTTTGGGCAAAAAGTACGTCATGTTGAATTTCAGCGACAATAACGTCAGCACAGTAAAAAATTGGACAAGACTGCGGCACGTCGAAGAGGTTGATTTGCGGAATAATTTTATTTCCCAAATTAACTGCAGCATAGGGCCTGACATTAAGTATTTGCACCTCTCGTGGAACAATCTCAAACATATCAACCTCAAAGCCTTCAAATTACTTGAAAGCCTAATCATACTCGATCTAGGACACAACCAACTCGTCACAATTAAGCAACGACTACTGGAAAATCTGACAAACCTGCTGCATCTGTACTTAAACGACAACCAAATTGTGTTCTTGGATGTGGGGTGCTTTAAGAATTTGACGAATTTGAAACTGCTGAACTTGTCTCACAACTTACTGACACACTTTGAGTACGGAACCTTAAGCGGCCTTGTTAATCTCAGAGATCTCGCAATTAACCACAATAGACTGTCGACTTTGAACGAAAATTCATTTTATGTTCTCGAAAATCTGGAAAATTTGTTGTTAAATGACAACGCACTGACATCACTTAATGCACAACACTTCCTGCAACACCTTCCCCATTTGAAGATGGTTACGCTCCAAAATAACCAATGGACTTGCAGCGAGCTGTTTCAAACGATAAAAAGACTAGAAGAAAAATCAGTCCAAGTTCCTTCAGGAAACGCAGTTACAGCTGCAAACGTTTTTGGAATCAAATGTGCAAATAAAAACAGTAGAACACCAAAAGACGTCAGTGTGTACAACACCAAAGGTGCAGATTTGGAAAGCACGTCTTTCTACAAATTCTTTTCGGAATTCTCCAACTCAAGTTTTTATGTATTTTTCAACGACCTCTTTAATCACTCAACCGCCGAGTATTACCTCAACCAACAAAGTCAAATGAACAAGGATCATGAATCTGGAGAAAAAGAGCACGCCGCTCTTCACACTTTGACCCTAAGTGAACGTATAGATGTGCTGGTAGAACAAAACAACAATTTGCTACATGACCTACAGATACTTTCGGACAGGATCATTGGATTCATAACAGTTGTGGCGACGCTGTTCTTTGCTTTGGTGTTGCTCCTTTTGTTTTTAATCTTTAGACGGAGTTATAGCAAACAAATTACTTTCAACAAAGATAATAGCTCTGAACGCATTAATTTTATCCACAACGAATTTGAACTGCAATAATTGTCTTGATTACGTTTTCTTTGTTAATTATCTTAAATACAATGACTATAATAAATCATGCCAAAACTAATTTGTTTACTTCTTTGCCTACTAATTATATTGGTTTAATAATAGCTGGACTGCTCGTTACAAAATGGTAAATCTTCACAAAAATAATCGAAGGAGAACACAGGTTTTGACTAGTGCAAGGTCCAAACCTGTCTTCATGACGTTAAAAGGAACTAATATGTATAGTCCACATTTCTGTTATCAACACAAAAATTTCAAATTTACCTCTTAAAAATAACATATGTCTAAAAAACATTTTAGCCCAAAGACCATCAAAACTTCCTTTATTGCTTTTTCATTACCTGAAAACAAAAATTACTGGCACATGGAAGCTTCAGCCAAATTCACCGTCTTCCAGCTATGACTTAATTAGGAAGATTATCGGTCTGAGTTCCTGTATCATTACAACCAGGTTATCCATAGATCCACTTAGGCTTAGTCTCCACTTTAAGACCGTTAAATCATTAATTGCCCTCCTATAAACGAAAAGCACAAGTACAAAATCTTATGACTCCAGAAGAACTACTCTAAACTCAATCAAGAACAGAATCATAAATTATAACAAAAAATAAGAAGCTTTTAATTGCTTTTCAGAAGTGACATCAAGTTCAAACCGAGTAATTTCTTCCACGATAAAGCACAATTTATATCAGTAACTTTACCCTCTATATACTCTAAGTTGTGATGGTTAAAAGTCGTACTGGATCAGAACGAGGGAAAACGTACCTATACTATCACATATTCTTGACGAGAAGCTTCATCAAAATACTTCACCCAAACGCGGCATATAATGAAACATAGAGACAGATTTCGTGATCCAAATTTAGTTGAAGCTTTTTGGTCAAAACCACAATCGCCACAACCCCATTTACCTACTAATATGCACACTTAAACCTGCAATAGTGCACTTTTGTGCCCAAGCTAGGCTCAACAGAGGACCGATGCCAAAAGAATGCCATACTATAGATGAGGATTGATATTATTTGCGACCTTAACATTTTGTCACGTTCAATAACCTAGTCTCAACTGTTGCAAAAGTTGTATAAGCTTTTTACATATAATTTATGCCTCTTCCGGGCAATGATAAGAAAGAAACGGCTACTTGCTACCAAATTATAGATCAAATTACAAATGTAACATGGCACGATACTTCAAAAGCCGTCAAACATGTCGAAATTCGCAGTTTTCGAGATCGTAAAGTTCAAGTTTGAAAACCATCATAAAATCCAAAATATTTAAAGATTTTAATTGCGCTCTGTATATCCATTGGTAGGCTCTCTGTCCGCTGTCCTAAAAGAAATTTGGCTTTTACTAAATCACAATCTCTCTATGTATCAAACAATAATAGTAATGATCAATCTCTAATTCACAAAGACCGATTTACATTCCTTTTACTCAAGGAAAAGTCATTCTACACCAGCCCCATAAAGGATGTACATAAATACTTATAACTTAAACGAAAAAGAACAGAAATCTGACAGTGAAATAAAGTTAAAAGATAATATGAAGAGAAACCGTAACCAACAGCATAAATATGTTGGTGAAGAGACGTAAAAACCAAAAATATCACAGAAATTAAAGACAAGAAAAATACTACACTATGATTACGATAGCGAAAGATCTTCAACAAAAAACAGTAAAAGAAAGCAACAAACAGAAGAGGAGATATCAGAAAGAACAAAAAGACAGTCAAATTACCAACCAAAGCAAAAGCGTAGAAAATGAAAAAATAAAGATGATATAACGAATGACCAAAGACATTAAAAAGACAAAAGACACCCGGCAAGATTACTTAATTAAATGGCAAAGTTGCAGGATAAAATATATAAGAAAGAAAAAGAATGAGAAAGGAGACATGTGAAATGTATTAAAGAATGGAAAAGCTACAAGATATTATAGAAATAAAATAAATAGAAAACAAGAGGAATAATATAACAATAAAAGGTTTAAATGCCTACAACAAAGATGTAGACGAGAATTGGAAAGAATAAAAGAAGCTAAAAAGAAATTAAAGGGCGAAAAATTATCATCGACAATTAAAGAAATTCAAATTTCAGATAAAATCAAGGAGATGCCAAAAAAATTCAAAAAAGGAAATAGAGTTGAGATAGAGTACAAAAAGGTAATCTTTTTGCGCGTACGGAGTGAGAAAAGCGGCAAATAAAAAGCAAGGAGGGAGCAGCTGAATCCAAAAAAGTAAATGTTAGCGGACAAGATGAAATAATGCCAATAAAAGGAAGAAAGCGGACAATTCGGATAGTGTAAATTTGAAAAAGGAAAGCAATAAGAATCGACAGGCACGAAAAGAAAAAGATACCGTCGATAAAGACAAATGTGTTGTCTAGTACCTGGACGAAGAAAAACAGAACAAATGGGACAGCATTTATGATCAATAAAAAATTAAGAACTAAAGTAATAGAACACAAAACAATAAATAGAAGAATCTCATATATAATCGAGTCAACTGCACTATCACACCAACAGAAGAAAGCAACAATGAAGAGGAACAAAAAATGTATGACAAATTAGAAGGAATGTGCGAAAACATTACATAAGTATCCTAAAACATACCTTACACGACAAAACAAATGATAATTGCATGACATTTTGTAATATGGGTAAGCTAATAAAATCTCAGCAAGCATAACATGGTTAGTTATTAGCAGCTACAACTACTAAAAACCAGATAAACCATGTACTAGAAAAAAATAGATGGAAGATGATTTCAAGGCGCAAACGCTAATACAAACCATGCGTTAGTTATAATAAATATCAATATAAAAATAATGAAAAGGTAAAAAGAAGAAGACAGCGCAAAATAGAAGCAAGTGGAATGCAGAAGAACTAAAATAGAATAAAGAACAGAACAATATATGGACGCTATAAATTCAAAACTATAATGCAAAGAAAGAGAGGAAGAAATAGAAAAAATATACCGAGTACAACAATAAACACAAAAAAAACGTAAAGTAGTTCTATTTAGAGACTTCAAATAAGCATTCAATAAGATACTTTGAGGTAAAAAAAGGTGCCAAGTTTAATAACAATGATCACGGATGATTCAACAGCGAAAGTCATAACGAACGACAAAACATGAGATAGGGAGATGCCCTATCAGCAGTCTTATTTAATATCGTGAGACGAGGGCAAACGGAGTATAAATGAAGCTACGAAAATTGATAGAAAGAGCAAAAATAAGAGAATTTGAGATTAAAGACTAAATTATAATCAACAAAACTAGAAACATACAGAGATTCAAGCAGGAAATAGAGCTTATTTTAAAGTCAAATGAATGTTGCAAAACAAAAATTTAATCGAGAGGAAGAATATAGAAAATCATTTAATGGAAGAACTATTAAAAAGGGGAAACAATGCAAAACATCAAAGGACAAAGAATGAGATGATTTGGAAAGAACATTCACAGAAAAAGAAAAAATACAACTCTAAGACAAGTCGTGAATTAGAAACCAGACGAAAACTACAAGAAAAAAAGACCAAAGATAAGATAGAAAGCAGTTAAAGAAGCCTTAGAAAAGGTGAAAAGAAAAGGCTAGAGACTAATAATACCGGGTCAGAAAAATGCAGAGGAGTCGTACAGAGAGCAAAAACATACTACAAGAAAAAAGAGGAAGAACAATTTAGTGATTCACCATAGAAATATATCAACATGCCTTCAATGAAACGATTGCTAATCATCGGGAAATATATAACCTTATTAATAATGAATAAATGGTAAATAATGAAGTGATAAAGTATATAATCACAAAGATTGGAATATATTCCAAAATGAAAAGAATTAAAATATCTGGAAATATAATAATAAACCTCAATAACTCCCAGATCAAGTTGTAAAACGACTGGTAATTAGTTATAGGGGAAATAGACTACAACCAATTAGATGCAATAATATTTGTTGTATAATTTAGGATAAATTGATATTCTATGCTTGGTATACAAGTGTTTTAAGGCCTTGGATGCTCGACCATAAACTACATGTGTGCATGTTCAGTTCCGCTCAACCCCTACATCAAAAGTTTAAGTCTCAGCATTGAGTTTAGTATATAAACTAGTAGACACAAGTTCAATGCAGGCACTAGTACAAAACAATAAATGCTATATAAATGGTAACCACACCCACACCAAATTAATTCGTTTTTGTAACCCATCTGCTTCTTATCAATTGCAAGCTTTATTTTTTACATTTGGCCATGTATTTTGGAGTGATCTGAAAAACACCTGTTACTAATGGCAATCTTGGGCGCATAACTTACTGCAGTGCCTTAAGCGATAAAACCTTAAGTTTTGTAGCAGTTCTAATTTGAGAGTGTAGGTGAAGTGACGCTGTGCAGAGCAAATTTATGAAAAATTACAAGATTTTATTAAATACGGGTAGGGTGAACACACCGCTGCAAAATGGTAAGTTGTTTTTCAATTTTAGTGAAAATGTTCTGTTTGACCATTGTTATTACTTTCCTAACTTGTCATGTACAACAGAAGAACAAGTATATGGTAAGTGGTGAAAATTTGACCCCAAATTTTATTTTCATTTCGAAGTTGTGAGGCCAATCAACTAAAAAAACAAGCTCAATATTGATGTGCATTAACTTATAACTCAAGATATATGGTTAGTCCAAGTAGAGGAAAGTTTAAAAAAACTGATTTCGGCGACAACAAACACAACTTGTTGTGTCCAAAGAGTTCTATCAACAGTATAATTAATTACTCTTAACATAAATCAAATCTGGGTCTCTCTGCATCAAACTAAGCGCCTTAACCGCTCAAACATAAACTGACCCAAAGCATATTTTACATGTATAAAGTACCAGGGGCTTACAGGCCTATGAGTTTCTTCCACTCATTCCTTTCTGGCGACTTTTCTTTCCAATTCCTGTCCACTTGATGTCATTCTTTCTGCACCTCTACCTTTCATCTTGACCTAGATTTTCCCCTCTTTTTCTCACCCCTTATAGTGTAACTTGGAATCTTTCTTGGTACTCTTTCTCTGTCCATCAATTTTTCGGTTTGTCCCTGCCATTTTCACCAGTCTCGGCTGATTGATCAGCTGTCATATTTTTCCGTCTGAACGCATTTCCCACTTTCCATTGACTTTCTTTCCCCCAAATATTTCCGTGGATACTCTCGTTTCCCATACTCACAGCACCCTTTATTCTTTATTCTTCTCTTCCTAACGTCCATACCCTATTCTCATAAATCATAGACTCGAATCTTCTAATTCGCGTGTGTCCTTCAGTATATTTTTAATACATACATTGTCCGCGCTCTCACTTCTCATATTATTCCTGGGATCCTAACAAAAACTATCCGCTTCAAATTTTATCACTTCATTCTCGCGTCTACCTCAAAAATAATTGCCCTGTTAAAGTATTTAAATTTATTCTTTGGATTTATCTTCAACTTGCATTCCTCGTCCATCCTTGCAAACCTTGTCATTCTTATCAGCTCCTTCTAGCTTCTTGAAATTAACATCCATAAGTACCAGGCATTGATGTGTCCTCTGCAAGGATAGTCCCATTCTATTTGTATAGCCAGTATTTTGTATGTTATACGCCACTCCCAATGGTGCTTTAGTTCTGTAGTTTTTAAAAATTGTCTGTCCCTTATTTAATAATAGAACAAACTTTCACTTTCCTACGCCACCCTCAATAAATCTTGTATTTCTTGTATTTTGACTCCATAACTACACTTGTTATTCATATACCATATATTGATCTTCTTGGTCCATTGCTGGTTGTTCCATTATTTCCTGTGGAAGCTGAGGTTCCTCTTCACTTCTGCTTAAAAGCTTGCTAAATTATTCAGCCCCCTTTTCAACTACCTTAGGTGGATCGCTAATCCATTCACCATTCTCATCTTGAAAGTATATACTTCTATCCTGGAAACCTTCTTTGTTTTTCCTTCCTTGTATTCTCTTTTCTTTTGTCTGCATACAGCTTTACACTTCGTTATTTGTAATTTGTGTTTTTCCTCGTCTTCTCTGTTCGCTGATTGTATGGGCCTTATTCTATACCTTCTAGTTCATTCTGACATACTTTACCAAAGCAAACCTTTTAGACCTTGTTTACTTTGGTGGCTTTGCCGACATTAGTTCACTTCCCATCTATCCTCTGGGTTTCATTTTGATTCTAATCATAAAATGGTCCGAATCTGCACCAGGGCCTTTGTTATCCACTATTACATGATCAATACCCCTAACCATCTTTTTATCAAGGGTCATCCATATACCAATATACACATAGAACCTGTTCCTAATAGATTATTATCCCCAATATTAAAGCATATAGTCTTCCAATTGCGCTGTTTCTTTTCCTTTCCGTTTATTTTATTGTAATACTGCTTTATTTCTTTTCTAACCTAGTTATCTCATTAACTTTTCCAGGGCCCCTTGCTCAAAAAATCGCCTTACATTCCACCATCTTGTTTCCCCTTCCCGCTTTTCTCCATACTGCGAGATTTAAACCATCTTTTGGCTTCCTTTATCCAAATTCCACTGTTCTCCACCAATGAAGATTTTGCCATAATTCACTTTGATAGCGCAGCCTTCACCTTTTTCCTGTCTGTCTTTCGGAACTCTATTTGTATCATTCTTTCTTCACAACTCGGATCGTTATCTATATATTATATTAAACCTTTCTGTTTGTTTTCAGTTTCATATTTTCCATTGTTTCATCCCATCTATAACATTTGCTTATTATTACATCGTTACCTTTTTTTTCAGTTGTCTTTGTTTGTGCTCCCAAAATTTCCTTGGTTTTTTCTCTTTTAAGTTTCCGTCTTTCATTCCAAGCCATTAATCTTTTCTTTCCTTCCACTGAAATAATTCTGTCTTCGAGGTCTCAGATCAAAGCATTTTATTGTTCTCTCTTAGATTCTTTATCTGTAGAATGAAGTCCTTAGTTTTATTCACTTCCTTTAATTCAGTTATCACTGTCGCCATCATTTTGTAAGTTGTTTTTTCTATTTTATTCCTTTCATTTATTCCTCTTTGTTCCCTTTCAGTCTCTTGATTTTCAAAGCTTCCCTGAGGGTCTAGCTGCTTTTTTACTCTTTTGGAAGAGTTCTGCTTCCTCCTGTCTCTTTTACTATCTTCAGTTAATCCTTCTGTTTTGTAATTATAACATAACAACTTGGAATCATGTCTCCTTAGATTATCCATCCTGGATCCATCCAAAATGGATTTAAAAATTGCGTTTCCCATGACATCACTCTTATAAGTATCTACAAAATTTTAAATGATTATAAGAGATTGCAATTATTTCCAAACCTCTTCAACATCAACCAATGACTTCATTGGATTACTATTCTCTGTTATTCCACCAATCCACTTGTAGTACTTCAAAGACTAAATAATTTTGCATCAACACCAAACCTTGTTCTGAACTATATACAAGTTAAAAGCATCTTCACTGCTTCATGGTTTTAATATAAGATTTATTTAACAATAAAATAGTTCAGGTGGTAGATTTCGTTTAATAAAATTCCAGTTCAATTTTATCATAACCATTTCATTATATTAAATTTATATAGGCCATACAAAATTAAAGTTCAATTGATTGTTAACTTATAATTAAATATAAATGTTAGCTACTCGAAAAACAAGATTAAATTCAGCAAAACTAAACCGAAACAGGTAAAGCTTACATATACCTATTTAGCAGATCTAATTGAAGTTAAAAAAAAACCAATACAATATCATGAGCGTTGTATTAAAAAGTATTTTTGGAGTATGGAAGGGGGAACAACTTACATAAAACTTGAATGTGCTGGTTCATTTCAGTTCCCAAAACTCCTATTAGTGATTTTAGCCCACAAATGAAATTGGAGCTTTACTATCTAACAAGATCCATAGTTGGAATTTCACAATTAAAACAAAGTTATTCTCAAGGCCAATTAGATAAATAATAAAATTAGAAGAACTATGAAGACAACAATTTGCATTAGAGATAAATAATGATCACTTAAAACACCTTTAAAAATCATTTATTACAGCATAATGCTCATATGTATACTATATATGTAGATAGGCACTAGCCTCCAGTTCACTGCAGAACAGCAACATTGGATAGCATCATACAAACTTACAAAAAAGTGAAAATCTGCTTACAAATCAAAGCCTGGTTACTCCAACAATTTAAATACAATTACCCTAGCAGATGCTTATTGCAATACAAAATTATTAATCATAATTTATAACAATCGATAAAATGCAGTGCTTGATTTTGCATTTATAAAGCAATTTACGCGGTTGTTGCCTACCTCAATAGCCTTCACTAACATAATTAGAATTTCAAACGCAACAACACGCGCTCACTGCCCAATGGTCTACCAACCATGGGGAGGTTGCTGGGTGTAACCGCCAGGAGGCGCTTGCTGAGAGTAGCCTCCTGGCTGCTGCTGTGGATATCCTCCTGGTTGTTGGTAACTGCCTTGGGGGAATCCTCCAGGGAAATTGTATGTTGCTAGAATCACAAAGATGTTAGTGCATTGCAACAAAATAACTTTTTGTACTGCTACAGATTTAAATAAAATCAAAATTCGCTAGATGTTAGATTAAGGATATAGTTTTTCTAAAGTGCAAAACTTTATTAGTTATCATCATTTATTACAGACGCCCATTTGGATATAAGCCAGGATATTCCGTTTCACTGAAGTAAGACAATACTGTTAGATTACATCAATTTATCTTTTTTACATCCCACAACGTAGTATTGTTTACAAACCAAAAGATTAAGGCTCCTGTATATTCGCCTTTACTTTCAGTAGTCATGCACCATATCTAATAAAAAGCGTTACCTCTTGTTTCAAATGAACACAAACACTTACATTTAGAGAACAAATAGGGCACCCACCAGGCATCTACAACCGAAAGTTGAACTCAGGTCTGTTCACACCAAAACCAAACTCTCCCAATAACCACTTGCCAAAATTGATCTAATCAGATGAGATAATACAATAGCAAGGTGTCTAATGGAATTAAATATATCATAACTGCTTGGTGACATTAACTTCCTATTAAGATAACAAACTCTCTAGGAAGTCTCACTTAAACACCTCTATCATAAATGGTAAAATTATAAATTGGAAATAACTACAACAGAATTTCTATGTCCTGGTCAATTTTGTTCCCATTTAATTGGAATGTGTTCAAACGTAAAATTAATTTAACCCTTAATCATAAATGTGTTGTTCTGTATGCCCATTAAGACATAGAGCACAATAGCGAGTTTGAGGGGGGAAAGAAGTCTGGGTTGAGAATGAGCAAAACAGATGTTTTTGTGTTTATACTCTTAAGCCCACAACTGAACATTACCATGGTAGCACATTATTTGAAACAGTCATCGGCCATTGCAAGACAGTTGAGGAAAGACTACCAAAAAAATAAAAATATCCAAACACCCCTCTGAGCGATCAAAAAGGAACAATGAGAATAAGTTCAAAAAGTACCTGATGACCACAGATCAAAAGAAAAAGCTATAACCTTCCACTCTTTTGTTAAAATAACTATTAGCAGAAACCCAGCACAAATAACAATAAACTTGGGTATGCAAACATTCTGATTAGAACTAAAGCAACATAGTCTTCACAGACAAAACTTTTTTTTGGATGCCATAGCCAACTTGCAAGGTTTATTAAAACCCTGTGGGTGTTTAGAGAACTCCATATCCAGCTTTGATGTAAATGGTTCTAAAAAATTAGTTTTATTTATGAGGATCATTGACTTCTACAAACTGTTGAATTTAAATTGGCAGCTATACATAGATGTTACAAGAGGATAATGATCTAAAACACCACAATAAGTGCTAAACCGATTGGCAAGCCCAACAGAGGATCAATATTTTGCCTTAGCCTTCACAAATCCTAATCTCAGTTATTAGGTACCACCTACAAAAATATTCAGCGGTTGTCTCGTTACATAAAGAAATTGTAGAAACAGTACAACCTCCGAATCAGGCAATTATACACAATAATGAACTGAATAGTTTACTAATACAATCGCATTATAATCTATTGTATGCATTTGTATGTACTTTTATAATTATAAATACATTTACTTTCCACACATATTTATAATAGAGACCTATGTGATTGATATTAGCATACATGCCAATGGGGACAAACATGAAAACAAATTCACAGTAGCAAAAATGAAGTACCCAAGACAAGTAGTAAGAAGAACTAAGTGAGATAAGGTAAAAAATACAACAAGGAAAGAATTATAAACAGAACAATACAAAAAATACAGCTAAAGTGGTAGAAACACGGGGAAAGAAAGGATTCTAATAGAACTAGAAGTCAGAAAAGAAGGTAAAGGAGGATGACATAGACCTAGGATTACATGGCTAGGTACAGTCAAGAGAGAAGTATAAAAAGAAAAAAGTGGATTAAGGATCTGACACCTTGAGTAAAAGACAAAAACTCCACATATGACTATGATTTTTCTAGTTGGCACAATACTCCATATTATAACACATAAGATCATCTGCTATGAAAAACAAGCGTCATTGCAAACATTTATGTCTCTTAACAAAGATCCTCTTCAACATACTACTCAGATGTGCATCATATTTAGTAATAGTCTGCAACAAACTTTCTGTTACATGAATATTCCCTAATAAATTTTCCTTAACATGAAGCCCCCTCCCCAAAATGTTATAGTTTAGAATAATTTTTGACACATTTTTGTTCCAACTAACTTAATTATCATCATGTTTTGCTTGATAGCATATTAATCGTCCTATGGACCTTCTTTACCATCAAGCAACTTGCCAATGTAGACCTGAAGGTTACACAAATAACTCACTTTACATTGGCAGCTGCCTAAGGTTTTATCAAAATCTATCAGGTCTTGAATCCATATATTACCTAAAGGACTATACCTCCCCCCTCCAACAAATGCTAATTGTTCATGAATAATCATTTGTTTGTACAGTTCAAATGCATTTGTGCAGTTATGTACAAATCTAAGGGGGAGGGGGTAAGGATCAACTACTACTAGAATTCCTAAAATTATCTTTCCAGTAATGTCTCGTGTATTGATTTTACTGTAGTATTTTCTAAATAATATAATTGTCATAACATGTATCATCAATGTATCACAAAATCTAAACAGTTAAGACCTACTTTATTGAATATGGCATTTTTTTATTCTACCAAAACAAAAACAAGGTACTTTAGTGTAAAACAGCACAACCCAAAAAACAAACCTGGATAAGGGACTCCTCCATACGGGTTATAACCTTGAGGCATCGGTGGCGGGGCATACGAAGGATAGGGCGTATTGACAGTTGCTCCATAGGGCACTGGCATGCCTTGAACATACACAGGATAAGGCAACGAAGTTGGTGCCTGCACCGGTTGTGACTGCTGAGGCGCTGAACTAGGAGGAGTGGGTTGCGGAGGTTCATCTTTCTTCACATCTGCTACAAAGACAAACAAATTTACTACATCGCTGAAAAATATCTAAGCAATATTTTGTACCACTATAATAGGACGGTTTCGTGGGAGTCGGGAGGGGTGCTTGCCTGCTGGATTCCTGTGTCAGATCTTTCATTAACTCTTCCTTTTCTGTTTTACGGGCAAAACAGTAGTCAGAAATCTTATTTTGGAACACCACCAACAACTGCAACAAGCATGAAATCTAACATTTGACTAAACCATGCTACAAAACCTACCTGAGTTAAATCATTGTAAAATTTTGTTCCCTCCTGTAGGTTGTTGCGTAATTCTCTGAATGCATCATGAGCTGCTGCCAACTGACATAAAATGTTTTCACGACCGCCAGCACTGGCGCCACTTTCACGGGAAAATTCAGAATGCGCCGCCTAAAAAAAAGAGGGTTAAAGCCAAAACATTTCACCTAAAACATATACTTGCCTGTATTCTCTCGATTAATCCTTCTTGCTTCTCGATACTTTCTTTCACCTGTTTCTGCAAAGGCCCAAATGTTGCACCAAGGCTTTCCAGTGATAAAGCTGCTTCATTGATGGCTCCGTCAGAAGCAAGCGCCGACATAAACTTATCTTTCATATCAACAGTAGCACTTTTTAATTCAGATTCAATTACATCTCTTTCTGCTTTTACAGTTTCCACCTAAATAATACAATATACGAAACTATTGAATATAATATTTCTATTACAAACCTCTTCCATTAACTGCCTTAAAGTTTGAACTGCTTCCGAATTGCTAACAGCGCCACCGGAACCAGCAGGAACTGCTGCTTGTAACTCTCCCGGTGATTTACTAAGCAGTTCAATGAAGGCTCTATGTGTTTCAAACTTCTCCCGGACAGTTTTGTCAGCCTAGTTCATATGTAATTCATTAAAACGTAATAATTATGAAGGCAACCAGTAACCAACCTGCACAGCATTATTAATAATCTGTCTGTATTTCTCTGCATTAGAGCGAAACATTTCTGTTAATTTGTCAGAAGGTGTCCTATTCCACTTCTCCTTAAATTGTTCCCGTAGCGAATCATCTGCTTGTTTCTCTTCATTTAGCAAACGTTCAGACTTAAAATGAATATTTATGTTTAAAACTGTCTAAAAACATCAAATTGTAAGTATTTACCTCATCGAGAATATCCTGATTTCTTTTCAACAGATCTGGTAGATCAGCAATGAGAGTAAGAATTTCATTTATGCCTCCCAAATTCCTAACGGAATCAGCTTTCTCCAAAATTGAAGGTGGCAAAGAGTTCCCTCCCTCCGTCACTTCGATTGCTGCTGGTAAATTGAGTGAAGCGAGTACACTGCATTTAAATGGGTACAATCGAAATGCTTCACTAAATAAATATATAAATGTACCTGTTCAAAAACTGGGTGGATTCTCTTAGTTTGGAAATCTCAGTGTTTTGTATTTCTGTCTTTCTTAAATCGTAAGCAGCCAAAGCTTGATGGATAGCAACCGGCACTAATTCACTAAACAAATCTGAAATCAAAAAATTAGGTTATTTTGAAACAGCTACTAGAGGAAATTTGCACCTTTGAAATTTTGACTCAAGGGGTATGTCAATGGCAAAACTTTTGCAAGCTGTGCCTTTCCCACAATTTCCAACGATTTAATGTCTGGTATTCGTTCGTGATAGATAAAATCATTGTCTTTTTTGGCTTCGTTTAAATTACGCTGCGCTTTACTGGCGAAATCCTGGAAAGTGCCCTACCAGACCGTGTCTGGGCTGCTTTGAACAGTTCCATAGCATGCTGTTTGAACGTAACAAAAGTTTATCAAGGTTTCGTGAAAACGTTATTGGAATATTACTTCAAGCCTGGCGATTTCTTCACCAACCGTCTTCTTGTTCTTGCAAATCAGGCTTTGATAGAACTCTGCAATGGCGTGGTAACCGCTTGTTTACCGGCAATCTGTAACATGTAAAATGCTGACATCGCATCAAATTGCAATGTGAGACTTACAGTCAGAATCCATTCTTTGTCCCAGAGTTGCTTCAAGTTTTCTCGCTGAAATGTTTTCAAACACTCTCCATACAAATCTTCGCACTGGGAGGCCAACTTCGCAATGATCTGATCTTTCATGTTATCTGCAAGGGATTCGAAGTTTGAAATTTGCTGATTATTGTTTTGGGAATGCAGCTTCACTTACCATGAATTGCCTTTTGGACAAATATTTCTTGAGCTTGAGCCAGCATCAAGGAAGAAAGGGCGCCCAGGCTGTCGGGATTTAAGTCTGGGGTAGGATCTTGCTGGATTGATAGCATTATGGTGGATTTGAGGTGGGCAAATATTCCAGCTGATTGCTGAAATCGCAATTAAGTTAATTTTACTTGAATAAACAAGTATGAAGTTAAGTACTACTGTATTTATAACATAATGTGACACCAAACTATACAACTAAGAATGCAAAAAATATGTATAACGCATTAACCAATAAAATTATGCAATATTTCAAAACAGGACATATAAAACATCATTATATACGGCTATGCTTATATAATATGTACAAGGTGAATGTTAACTATATGGACAAACTTCAAATGAATCCCAATAGGAAAAGGAACAAAAAAGTTTACATGAATATATGACCAAAGTTGTCATCATGATCCTAGTCTTCAAGAACACTCTTGTTTGTACATTTCTTTTCAGTTACATGTCTACTCCTAGACAATAGGGTATGTTGTGAAATACTGTTGAAATGAGCCGTTAGTCATATAAAAACCAAGCAAATAAAAATGATCAGGAGACCAGACAGACTTATCATAAAATCCACTCTCACAGCCACAAACAGAATCACAAAACGTTTGCAACAGTATTAGACAGGGTCATTTGGTGATAGAAGTGAACACAAAGAATAAACATGTCATGTTCATTATCTTCCAAAAGAACAGTTTTTGCAATAGATCAATACTCTTCAGAGATAAAACAATTTTTGGTAAAAAAAAATTGTCAGCCTATACAACAGTTATCTATGGGCTAAGTAAAATTCTCATCAAATGATTGAAGTTTATAAACAATGTTTGAGCTGAAACTATTCACTAATTTTTTCTATAACACCTCAATGGCCCAGTGTGTATACAATTCTTAAGGAATAATCTGCCTCTATCACTTGAAGATGTCATTACCAGTACGTCATGTACTTATGCATTATGGAGCTCCAGCTCACTTCAGTCTTAATATTTGTCAGTATCTCAATAACAAACATGGTATTCCTGCTGCATGTCATGCTATTCCGATGCAGCCCAGAAGACTTAAACAGGTAATACGTTCGTACTTGGACTATGGAAGACCTTCAAACATCTACCTAAAGTTGTCAAAAATAAATTGTATAGAATAATGTAACGTAATATAATAATCCAGTATTGCACACTCGGTATACATTTCCAGACTTTTTGTTCCATTTCCCCATCAGAAACTACTTCCTAATGTTTGTCCCTACCGTTAACATTCACGCTGCATGATCCGTAATAAGAGAAAATCGCAAATTTTACGTTATGGTCCGCATATAGCAGTTATTCATTCTATATAGTATATAGATGGTACAATAGTTGAGTGTAGTAACTCAGATTCCAAGTTTCATATTTGGTTTAGATTTTGGCTAGCATTAAATCTAATTATGAATTACAATAACTTTGTAAGCTGCTATTGCAGATGTTTATACACTTAAAACCCAAGCAGTTGAGATGCTGAATTAGTGCTCACAGACTGTGATTTCATCTTGGGTTCAGATGCCCGCGAGTGACCTACCATTCAATCGTCAAACTTAAATGTTCTCCTGGAACAAGAGGTAATAATGCGCCCCGTAATGGGGATGATATGCAATGGGCAGCCAATGAGGGCACACCTATAAAAGTCTTAACTTCTCAATTCGCAATCACATGTTCATCTTAAATGCAAAAATTCATTACAAATCTTCCTTGTTGATTTCCTTTATAGTTGCAGGTGATACTAACTTCTAATTTTTATTGTTTTAACTCTCTCTTACTTAATAATATCACTAACACCATAACACCATGGGTACTCCTTGGACTCTCTAATTCTTAGATGTCTCTTTTGGTCATTCACTTCAATTTTTTAAGTTGTTCCATGTTGCTTCATAACATCTGCATTTGTATAGTGGACTTTCGGTTTAAAGAAATGTTTGTGAAAAACCCTAGTTTGAGTGATGCATATTAAAGTGGATGGTTTGATCGATAAAGACGGGCTTCGGATCAATTTCCTCAAAGCCATGCAGGTGCACAGTTATAAATTTTTTATAGGTGGCAGAAACTAATCATAACTTTGATTTTAAACCCTGACACTGGTTATAAAATTTCTGAAAGTAAATGGCCTGATGGCACCAGCTGTAATAAACTGATGATTTTTCCTGGGTGGAAATTTTCACTTTTGATCTGAACTAGGCCTCCGTGTTTCACTCTTCCTCCAGCAATCTTGAGGATACAATTTTCACATATTAGATAACAGTCTTCTTCACTTATATACAAGGGATCAAACTGCAATATCTCCCATATAATAGAGTAGCATGTTAAAACCTGTCAGCGGACTGACAGATTGAAGTGCACTTTTCCAAACAACTATAGTTATTTTTGGACCTTCCATTAGCCCGAAAGTGGTTGTGTCACTGCACGATGATGAATCAAACTGGCACAATGATCCTCCACAACACACACGGTGTGTTTTTGTAAACTTTTCAGAGCTGTTGTATATAAATGTAATGTTTGAAGTTATAAACATGTTTGCACCAATAGTCGCAATTTCCTTTTGGTTTCTATAAACAACAATCTCTAGCAAGATATATTACAGATTGGAAAAATTCACAGGCCTCTGAAAAGCTCATATTGGACTCCAATTTGATCTATCCTCACTTCAGCATCTTTCTCCAGTTTTCTTGTCCTTTAACCCTTTAAATTTGCTAATTTACAATACTATAACATCTCTTGAATACAGAAGCCACATAGCAGAAGTCTGGAACAAAGTCATAGTTTTGGATATCCATTGAAGCTTGAGTAACACAACAACGGATATAGATGTCATGCACAAATTTGCATTCCAGTCCTACCAATTTTTATTGGTTTCTTCCACCTCTAGGAGTAACTTTGATTCATAAAACCAGGATACTGCCAACATACAGCTTCTAATTTCCTATTCAGATGGGCCCCAATATCCCTAAAAATTTTCCTTCAAAAGGTTTTGTTAAGAATTCATCATCAGCGTAGTCAAAATCCCCCAGATCTAGATGAACATATAAACTTCACAATTTCATTCAATCCTAACAATCCTCACTCTGTATCATGGTTTCTTCTCTCCATCCACCACTTATTAGTAGCAACAATTTCATACAACTCCTCCTCGAGATCAGATTTTTTGGATTTTTTATGTTGACCAAGGTCAAAGCTAAGGTCATTGTGAAAGCAGCCTTGACTCTGACCCACTACTGAATTTAAAGATCTGAAAAAGTGTTATCCTAGAGAATTGCACAAACTTTAATTTGCATCAATGTCATTTGATTTGAACTATTACACGCTTTCTCGGCTAAATCACACAAAAATTTTTAATTTGGAATTGAATATCTCAAAGGTACATGCAATTCAATATTATAGTAATACAACGTAATTAAGGAGGGAGATTGAACAACAGACCATGTTAGTAGTAAAACGAAATTGTGTTGTTCATTATATGAAGTTTTATGATGATGCATTAGAAAGTCAAATTTTCTGGTAGAATCTGAATATGTACAAATATGCAAGGTGCTCTATTTAAAGTTAAAAATATTGTCATTTCCCATTAAACTGAAAATGACATTGTCCTATGTATTATTCTAGATACAAAAAGCAGTCACATACTTAATACACAGACTGTTTATAGGATGTTCAGATGTAAAACTGAGTATATCCACATCTGCAGAGTGATGTGCAATTATGTTAGCAACTAAAGCTCATCCTCAAATATGAATTTCATCAGCATCTATTCAGTTTTGCTTAAAAATGATGGACATTTTATAAATTGAAGATACTGAATTGTCGAGTTTTACTTCCAAGACCATACACTAATAGTTTGTTTTTCGAAATAAATCTAAATTAAAAGTAAATTACTCATTTAACAAATATTGATTAAAATGAAAAGTAAACAAAACTCCACTAATCTAATCTAGTAAAATTATCCAATGTTAACACTAACTGTTTATAGGTTCTGCTATGTTACTCTTTGTCTATTAATTGACATTTTGAAGATCACCGATACAACTTGCATTTGTTTTATTCTTCACTACAAGTATGGTGTTCTTGGCAAAAACCAATCTACTAATACTAGCGATAAATTAGTCTTGCATACCTGCAATAATTTTGCGGCCAATTTTAAGCCCTCGTCATTTTCTATGCTCTGTGCAGCCGCAACGGCACTCTGAAGAGCAGCAATGTTAAACAGCACACATATCTTTTCGTACCCCAAACTGGCAACCGCTGCAAGGAAAATGCAACTTCAGAAATGTACAAGCTTTTTAAGTCACCAAACTTACTGAGGCTAATCCTTCCGCCGAAGATCGAGCCCTTGTCGAAAGCATCCTTCCACTTGAAAGGGATCTGCACTTCCTGGGCAGGGATCTTGCTCTCCAGCGCCACTAATTGGTCATAATAGCTTCGTGGGCAAGCAAGCACGAATCGTTATCTTTCGCCATGCGATGCGAGACGTGCTCTAACTCACCTGTAGATTACCTCCAGCGAGCTCTCGTACTTCTCGAAGGCCCTCCAGATCGCATTGTTCCGCAGCTTTGAGAACTCGTTTATTTGCTCCGTGTAATCTTCTGGCTTGTCTGCAGTGCTGTATCGGGACTGTATCAGATTCTTCAGGGGGGTGACTACGTCGACCTCGGAGGGCTTCTTGAGGGGCACCGACAGCAGGTCCGCCATCGCTAATAAACAATACTCAAAATCACAACAGCAACGACTGTGGAATGTTGGGAGGTGATATCACCTCCTGCCTGGCGTATAAGTCAAATGAATCAGCCGTTGAATGGTTAATTTCGCTCACATGACCTGCACTGTCATACACTGTTATAGAGTAAAACAGGGGTACTAAACCCATGGTACAACAGCTGGTGGCAACCAATATGACTGACAGGACACTTCGCCACAAAAAAATTAAATTATGTATTTGACTTTTTATCATATAAAAATACACGGCATTTTTGACCTGTTGGTTGTAAAAAGAATAGGTAAAAATTTCTCTCCTGGGAGTTGTCCAAAATGGAAACCGATGACATATCTGGACACTACTCGATGAGTTGTGTCCATCGACACCACTTTAAGCGTCAGGAAACGTACAGGGAAAAAGTTACCTTTATTTCATGTTTATGATGTTAAACCCATCTAGCCGTCCTAAGCAAAAATTTTAGTCTCCATGAGTCTATGGGACGTCATGCAGAGAATTTTTTTGTTGGAACGCATTTAACTCATCTTAACCCAGCCCAACCCGTGTAGTCGCTTACATTTCCAGGGAGCACCGCGTGGAAGCAGTCAGCTTACACTCCCTTGTCCCTTCAGTAAATCTTCTTGAAGGACCAGCCCTGAAAAGGGCTGTTTGGATACAATGTTGCTTGCAATAAGAGCCGTTTGGATATAATGTTGCTGACACTACTCGACGAGTTGAGTTCATCGACACCACTTTCAGCGTCCGAAAACGTACAGTTTGGATACAATGTTGCAGCGTATGCAACAGCTCTTATTACAAAGGTAACTCTTTCCCTGTACGTTTCCGGACGCCGAAACCAGTGCCAATCGACTTGGCTCGACGAGATACGTCGAATGACACTAGTCCCGCGCCCCTGGGACAACTCCCAAGAAAGGAATATGTGTCAAAAATAAGTGATTAATATGTACCATACATTTGAACAGAAAGTAAACAAAGACAGCTGATATGAAATGTGGCGTAGTTGTGCCCTGAACGTACGCTCAGTTGCCTATCTTTAGGATCGTTTTGCATATCTTACCTTAGTCAAGTCACCGCAGCGACTTATCCCACTATTATCATTTGTAAATAAATTGTTCCACGTTCCCACTTTGCAAAAATTTGATGAAAGACAGATGAAAAGTTATCAGCCTAGAACGCCAAAAATACCTTTTTGCGGGCAACCGCTCGTTACATGATAATTGTAATAGTGGGTGGTCATATTCCTACATAATGTACAAGCCGTTTTACTCTACTGCATGTCTGGTTTGTTTACTAAATGACACATATTTACTATTTTATACAAATCGTTTGTCCATATCGTTCTGCGACGACAATAATAATAATAATGACTCTAACGCCCCGCTTGGGAGCACAGCCTGCATACTGAGAGGTTTAGGCTCTCATTAGCCGGTCGTCGCGCACCATTTCTGATGCGGGGCGCCTTAGACCATCTCTGCGACGACATACCACGGTTTAATCTAGACAGAATAAATTCAAACATTGCTATTTCATTCTTCAAAGTAAAGGAGATCGGTCACAAGTAGACCAATAGTCAGAGGTTGTCTAATGTTGATTAATGTGACCAAAATAAAATGGGGTGTGGAGAACAATATCCTATCACCATGTCACCAAAAGTGGTGAAAGTCAAAATTACGTTTCATCTGTAAGCACTGAGAAAAATAAATACAGCGCAGTTCTAAAACTTCAAATAACTTGCTCTAACTTACAGAAATGGAATGTTGCTGTATAATAGGGACAAGGAACCGTAACTGACAACAAGGGAAGTTCAAAAAGCAAAATAGCTACATTGGGAAGATTAAATGTTGAAAGTAGTCAACATTTAAGAGTTTTTGACATCTCTAACCCGGCAAATTATTATTACCATTGCACCAAGAAGCACATATCATAAATAAAAGTAAAAAAAGGACAGAGCTATATTTGACGTTTTGGGGGGGGGGGTACTTTAAAACATAGTAAGTGTACACCCTTAACAAGTACGACCAAACCCTCCACTCATTTTTAATCTAATAAAGACTTGGCACAAACTTGCTCTATTTTATGATACGTAACATATGTAGATGGTACTAATTTAGAACGTCTAGGAGCCCTAAGGTAAAATTTCCGTAGATAAAGTATGAGGATTGTTGGCCGTAACACTTCACTTTTGTTAAGTACTGAACATTGACTTGTCATTTCCTTCTGCTCATTGAAATTAATTCAGAGAGCTCAAATGCCCCCCCTCTTCCACCATTTAAGTAACTCGTAAATTATTTGACCATAAAACCAATAATACATTTAAACATTTCCACTCTATTTAGTATATACACTATGTTTTTCAAAAATCCAATTTCGTTAATTTTCTGATCACCAAGCTGCAGCAACAGCTTTTTTGGTGCTGCACCGGCGAAATTTCTCCAGTCTTCCACAAGCTCTCTATAAAGAAAGATTTTTCGTTTTTTCTTCTTTGTGTCTATCCGCCGAAAAGTGATCGTCTCATCCAGTTATGGTTGAAGTGAATCAAATAATAATTCCAAAGTCTATCGATGTAGTTATTATTATGATTTCCTGTAAACGATTACGGATGCAATCAAACTTTACCTGTGTAGTGTTCTTATTGCAGATCACTTGATTCAAAAACTTAAATCCTTAAAGTTGCGTAACCTGGCGTAAAGGATTTTCATTCTCGCAGATTAACTTACATTTTCTGGTAGATTCAATATTTTCAAGGCATAATTTCATGCCGATGGTACAGAATAAAGATATTCCTTCGCCTGAAAGTTCACTGAAACCACGTCCTTCAATAATCTAATTCTCCAGATATATTGATAATGTAAGTTCAGAGGATATGACCATTATTGATTGCAACAGATTTTTTCTGACTTGAAAGTTTTTAAAACAATTCCACAATTGGACGGACCTCTTACATACAGCGACTACTTGACTTGGTTAAACCCCAAAGGCTATGTGAAATTTTATGTATGGTCATTGATGAGGACCCTGTCTATTGTCCACTACTACTTTTGTTTTAGAGATACGTTAACTCATATGTTCAGAAAGCTCTAATGACCCCCCCCCCCCATTTAAGGGGCTCTAAAGCATCTGCTTTCAAAAAAACAATTGCATATTTAAATACAGCACACTCTATTTAGTCAGGGTTTTCAAACAGGCGAAGGCAGCACCTGCAGTAACCAGATTTCTTTCGTTTTCCTCAAGTTTTCGTTTTTTCTTTTTAATGTCCACACACCACAAAATGTTCTTTCTTCTGTTCACTACAGCATCTTTCAAAAACACATTGAGCGAAAGTAATTTATGGTTCCCACTACTTTTGGGAATACATGTACAAGATGCAAAAGTTCTCCAGTCCCAATAGGACCGTTTCAGCCTTATTTTCAACCTTCTTCTTAGTTACCATCATCTTCTGTCACCATTAACGTCCATGCCTCTAAATCTTTAAGAACATCAATATTGTCGTTAAGCCTGGAGTCATATGTCGCGGTGCTTATCCCAGACCAGAAAATAAAGACCAAGTTATGCGGATTATTAAGGATAATGATGGATTACAGCATGGCAAAGCCGCTTGATGATCTTCATCGTAAACTAAACTTCAAAAAGATCAAAGTTTTATAGAATGGATTATCATCATCTCTAGATACTTACTGCATTTGCAATTACTTGCTGGATGAAGTGCTGGATAAACCTTTTGAGAATTGATAAAAACTGGCGCTTGAAAATGTTTTTCTTGTATATCTGTAAGCCAGTCTACAATTAGCCACATAATTAAAACAATTTTAATTGGTTTCTTAAAGAACATGGTGATGGGTCTACATACACAGTTTATTAAGAACCTGCAAGATATCGCGCAACCTTTTAAGTTCAACCGGGCCAAGTGGTGACAATATAGGACAGCACTGCAATGAGCTCCAATTTGCTTGGAACACCTTTTCAATTCAGAAAAGGAAATATCCAATTCGCAGACCATGAAACAGGTTATTTAAAAACAATTGTTTCTGAAGAGGATGTCTCATTCTAGACCGTGAATTCATCGGTGTAAAAATATTGAAATGGATGTATTTACGCTAGCAACTTGAGGAAAACTCAAGATATCCAATTGTCGTGCCACCAAAAAGCTGTTGGACATTAGAATTTGGCAAGTGGCGCCCCCTCGTGGTCAGAGAAAGAGTAAATTATATTTTCACAAAGCACGGCGTAGATATTCAAGAGAGCGTGTTGAGTTTAAATATGCTATTGATTTTGCGAGCAGATGCCTTAGAGCTCTTAAATCTAGGAAGGAAGGGGGTCATTTGAGTTCTCTGCACATATTAGTCAACATATTTCAAGAAACAAGGCAATTAGGGGTTAATATTTATGTCATTGAACAATACAACACTAGTACTGACAAATATCAAGGTTTATGGACAAAGTCTTTTGCCTTAGGCTCCCTATACACTAGCGCCATCTATGCATTTTATATCGTTGACTACATTTTTTTTTATATTCTACCGTTTCTTAGCCCGTATCTATTGATTTTTGACCAATTATATGTTTTCAAGTTTTCAAATAACTCTAAAATATCCAACATTTATGGTTTGGCACTTTTTGACATTTCATTTATATGGTTCTTGTAAATGCTGAAGAGATAATGCGTATATGCATCTATTTCATCTGTTGCCTAATGTCAAGTACCTTCATACAAAGTTAGATATTTATAAAATGGTTTGCTTCTGTAGAGTTTAGTTGTTTCTCTCTATAAATTTTATCAGAAGTACTAGATTCTGAAGGATAGTGGAAAACTTCTAGCGAGAGAGATTGTTTCTGACTAGTCATCGCTTTGTACATCGCAGTCTCCTGTTTTAATTTCTACAAAATGGTTATGTAAAAACGTTTTTGGAAGGATTAACGGTGCCTAAGTAAAGTACCAAACTATAGAAGGCTAAAATTTGCCGAGAAGGTGGGGATGCACAAGAAGTCTATCTTCACATCGTTGGTTTTCTAATAATCCGAACCTTCTGATGGAACTGAATTTCTGCTAATAACAACGACATTTTTGACATACTAAAGATGATTGACTGCTCTTTAAAAGGCATCGTTTCCACAATGTAGCCGCAGAAAAAACAAAAGACTGCTGATGGCCCATTCCAGCATTATGATAATTGATTACCTAGACCAAAACCACAAAAATGGCGTCATATTGCGACGACCTCCGTACTTGTAAAATTGCTGCAGAATGCAATGGATTAACTCAAGACTTAACACCCGTGTCTTCTCAAAACTTTTGCTAGTTTATAAATATCATAAATTAACATGATGAAAGAAAACTTATTTTTTAAGAAAAACACTCCAGATAAGTATATTTTGTCATGTATGATAATTAAAGTGAGTCTCAAGAATCCTTCTATTATCAATCAATTCTGTAGTGTACACTGTTCTCAGCCGAAAACTCTGTATAATTGCATGTACTATAGCACATATGTGCTGTTCTTAGATCCATCTGTATAATATAATGGATGAAGTATTTCCAGATGAATAGTTTGGTACTGGACTGATAAACTAGGGTACTTATGGGATAATGTTGGTTCTAAATGATAAATATACAGGGTACAACAAGAGCAGATTCTTGAGAAGTGATGTGGGAACATAGTATATAAGGTCTATTCGGTTTTCCGCACCTTTAAATCGAACACACAAGTGTCTGTGCTGGATAATTGTTGTTATAGAAGCAGATAAAAATAAAGAGCATAATCTAGTATAAAAAGTGGCTGATATCTAGATCTTTTGACTATAGAAAATATATGACATGCACCCAAAGCCAACTGTGGGTATTGGTGATGGAGCTTATCCATATGTGTGATCAAATTAAGTATGGCTGCTACATCTTGACCAAAGAGGAATAAACAATTAGTCTACATAGGGTTAGTCAATCACAGCAACCTCCCAAAGCCTGTCCAATAGTGACTAAAAAGCGGACGATTTTCTAAAATCCAAATTAAACGCTCATCATAACTTCAAAGTTTCCTCGTGAGTAGGTCTAAAACTTTTGGTTTTGCTCGAATCTTTACTCTTTTCCAGAGGTGAAGTAATAAGTACTCACCATGATCTACATTTTTTAGTATATATGGTTATAGAGATCAAAAGGTTTAAGTTGGTCATGTAATCAAAAGTGAGCTCATCTAAAAAAAAGTTTCACTACAGAGAATGGTTTGTTATGTATAGTTCTCACCATTGTTAGTGGTTCAAAGAGAGAAGATATGCCTCTTTTTGTTTTTTATGGCATCTTAATAACGGTAACGTTGTGGCTGCACTGACTATCAACAGTTATACTACATTATCAAAGAAATTGTCTATTATAACGACGTTACAGGACCACACAAATAAGAAAATTTGCCTGTAAGATTATAATAGAAATGTAGGCATTTATATTGGGAGGGGTGGTAAGTGGTAAAGAATCTAGAAATGTTATTTCAACATTGAAATCTAATCGCTTAAGTTATCACCTCTCTTATTTTTCAAACCAAGATAATGACATTCATATGCTCTGGTTTTGTATCAATTGACCTTTTCATGAGCAACTTTAGAAAAGGAAAAGAGGAGAAGATTTTAATTTGAAAACAAATACATAAACGATGGCAGGTCTCTCTATTAACTATAAGGATAGCTCATAAAATATCCTGGCCGCCGGTTTCCTCTGGAAAAAAACAAAAGGAAAAGCCAAATTTGGCGTGAATCCGAATCCGCTATCAGAAATTCAGGAAAACCAGTGCAAGCGGCCTAAAAAATAGCCCCTTTCATTTTAAAAATCTATACACAGTTGAGAAAAACCTTCAGAAATCTCTTATAACACATAAGCACAGATCCCCTACCCGCCGGTTCCTTCGGAAAAAACAAGAGGGACAGCTAAATTTGACGTAGAATCCGAATCCGCAATCAGAAATTTAAGAAAATCAATGCAAGTGGCCTAAAAAGTAGCCCCTTTCACGTTTATATGCCAGTGGCTACATTTAAGTGGGGGAAAAAGTAAGGTCTGTACTTCTTGCAATGCGGAGCGCCTCAAGGCACACCACTCGAAAGCTTTACCATCTCGTGCGTAGAAGTATATTTTAATAGGCCGCGAAGCGGATTTTACGTTATAACCTAGTCGACAACAAAAGTTAATATTAGTCACAATTATCTTCAAGTTCACTGCGAGGAAGTAGTGAGAAAGTACGCCATTTTGCAACATAATCCTTGAAGCTTTACTTTCAGGTGTATTCAATATGGTAAACTTCACATTTTATCAAAAATTCAGCCATATTTAACTTCCCCAACTAAATCGCAGATTTTTACCTTAATGCAATGGATCAATGAATTTATTAAAAAAAATTACAAACGAATCAGTAGGGTGTATAATAAAAAGAAAATGTAAGAAGCTATAAATTCATAAAATTTAAATTCACTTTTAACAGACTCTGACTTCTGTTTTTTAATCTTACTACTCCTAAGCTTCGACTGATCGTTCTGTTCCTCTATGCGACTGATGAGTTCACCTGAAGAAAATGCTTAATATTAATTTTCTTACTCCTACTATGGGTTGGTCGTGATTATCTACTCACTTCCACATAATGCGGGGTAATTTACAATGCAACTCGTGCCCTCCTGACAACTCGTACATGGTGTACCTGGTGTGTACACCGGCTGATTTGGAATGTTTCCTGTGGGGCCGTAATTGCAGATGAAATGCTCCCGATAACTCACCTGGGCGCCATTAGACCGCTGAAAAATTGCCCTTGCACATCCTATACAAGTAGAATCACATAATTAGACCAACAAGATACCCGTGCAGTTATAAAATAAAAAACCTATTTGATACGTGTCAGCCCATACCAGCTGTGTGTATCTGCCAGCGATATGAGTCCCCTGCATTGGCCTGCAAACAAATTTTGCTAGCAAATTTAAGAAATACTAAGAAGCGCTGTACAACATGAAATTTTCCACTTCTGATCTGTTGAAGTACTCCACCTCGTCGTACCACCTCTTAATAAACGACAACTCGTTGTGGGTAGCAAGATTCCCTTGAGCAATATTTTGACCCACTGGGAAACGTTCTGGAAACGTTTTATTTTAGAAATTGCATTACGAACCTAATCATCTAACACCTAAATCTCTACAAATGTCGTGAGAGTAAATGCACTGAGCCGCCCACCGCTCAGCGATCGAAGCCAGTTCATCGTTCCATTGCAAGGCTCTCATGTTTGCTGCTGACGGCTGAGGTCCGGGCCTACCTCGTTTCTCCAAACCACTCGCCACAATGTTACGAAGGGTATTATGGGCATCCACCAGTGCTTCCTTTTCAACCCTCGAGAAGCCTATTTTGACATAGCCCTTGCAAGCAGGCCCGGTACGATTCGTCTAGAAAGCATACCGCACCACTTACTGACTTAAGCATGCGCCCGGACTTACAGGGTACTTGCACAGTGTGTGCAGACCGCAACGTTTCCCTATGGTTTCAGCCACTATGTTTATGCAACATAAATGACAGTACATGTTGGTCGAGTTGGTGGTGTTCCAGCTTTCTATCCAGCTCTTCGAGTCCTTTTTACTTACTATGTTTTTCAAATCATCAATTGTCAGCTTTTCACAAGAACGCCCGTGGGCGAGGTTTAAAAAAATAAATAAAATGCCCATAAAAGGAAGTTTCGCAATAATCATAATTAATGAGTAAAAGAATTATGACGTTGACATTTTGTCACTATTTGATCACTTGATCGTTGAAGAGTTTGTTCTCATTGAATATGAACATTTGAAAATTCAAAAGTTTTTGAAAATCTATTTTATATTTTAAGATAGTATTCGGTTAGTATAGCAAATTTCCAATTTTCAATCTACCAAAAACCAGGTTTTCTTCTGTGAAATATGCATACTGGCAACGCCTCTCTCATTTGATGAGATTTTTTCCCAGAAAGCCAAATTTTTGAAGACATGAACATTTCGAAGCACCTCATCCAAATTATACGCAGTACATACAAACGGGTGAAAAGGAAAGTACAGATGCTGGAAGAAGGTCATATGTTTTTAAATGAAAAAAAGGAATAAAACAGGGAGACAGTCTGAGCCCTCTGCTGTTCGTACTGGTCATGAACAGACTGCTTAGCAATGCTAGAGCAGAACGAAACGAATACAAACAATAATCGGATATCAAAAACTGGAACCAATTAAAATCAACACTTTAATGTGTGCAGATGACATAGTATTGATAACAGACTCCAAGAAGAAGATACAAAGGTTAATAGACGTATGGACGGAAGATATAGAGAACTTAAAAATGGAAATAAAAGTAGCAAATGCTAAAATAATGATCATGAAGAACCGGACAACACAAATAAAATGCAATAACATAAACATAGAAAAAAAACAACTTTTAATTACCTAGGAAGCATCATACAAACGATGGAAACATAGACATAGAACTTGCAAGTAGGATGGGTAGATCAAATAACTAGACTATGCTCTAAAATGAATACTAGAGAAAAAAGAAATAAATAAGAAAACAAAATTAAAAATATACAGCAAGTGAAAATTGGACAATACAGAAAAAATACATCGAAAAGTTAAACGCAATGGAGATGAAACACTTAAAAAATAGCAGGGAAGACGAAATGGGTTAGAGCTGAAAACAAAGAAATAAGAGACCAGATTAAACAAGAATCAATAAACAATAAAATAAAGAAAAGACAATTAAATTGGTGTGGTTACATGGTTAGAATGGATATAAACAAACTAGTGAAGAAGATATGAGGGACAAGAAATCACAGGAAGAGAAGAAGAAGAAGGAATAGAAAGGCTTGGATAACTCAAATAGAAGAAGCGGGAAAAGAAAGGGGAAAAATATGGAGAAAATGAAGCAATTAGCACAATCCAGAAAAAAATGGAAAAATGGGTGAAAGAAACTAAAGAAAACTAACCCGACTCCGACACACGAGAGGGTAATATGGAAGGGGAGAAAGAAGAAGAATGAGAAGAAGAAGAACTTATTCTCTTATATGAAGTTTTACAATTCTCAAAACCTATATGGGCACATTTTGTTTAAAAACCATAAATTGTTTAGTTAAAAATCACCCTTCGTTTATGTTCACAGCATTGATTACTTTTCTTTTGACAGAAAGTCCCCAGTTCGTCTAGAAGACACTACCTTCAAAAAATTCAACTCCTATTTTGGACAGCAGGTCTTAAAAATTATACCTCGAAATGTTTCACTCAACTCCATTTCTTCAGATATCACCAGACCCTAACCCTTGGTTCACAGATAACACATGGAGGTATAAATTTAGTTCTTCTCAAGTAAACAATAGTAAGTTCGGGGAAATTCACTGAAGTCATCTCAACTATATTTGACCCATGTAATGAAAGTAAGATATTAGTATGTCTGTACAATTATGCAATATTTACCTGAAGTTCGTCCAATCTAATTGTGTAATGGAGCAAAACAAAATCTTACAAACCAAAACATCCCTACATCTGGACCATACGACGGAGATACATGTATGTTGAAAAATCGTGATATTGAAAATGATTATTTCTTTCTGTGCGTAAGAGAACACAACATAGGCCATTTAGACACTATCTATAATTATTAACTACTGAAACCTAAAACGTAATTTGGCAATACTTTATTTTCTAATAAGTATTAATATGTCTTCCCCAAATTTGACATGAAAACTTCTTAAAAAAAAGATTGATATTCGTATCTCCAAATCAAAGTCATGGGGAAATTTGTTCCTTAAACAAAGATAAGAGCCCATTAATTTTCAGGAACATTGAAATTAACAGATTTGATTTTGGAAAGCCCAAAATTAATTGGAGTCAGATTTATGAAGGATCGAGGGTCATAGACACCCATGCCTTCCCAACTTTCAACAATATTTAAATGTGTTATCCAAAATCGAATTAGAAGATACTCTGTCATCTCAACGGACGAGTGTAAGTGGATGGATGGATTTGAGTTGCTAACTTCAAAAACTATGAAGTAGTTCGACAATGTTACCTTCCATAGGTAACAAATTTGCTCCTAATTTGGCACAAAAGCTCATTAAAACAAAGATATTCAAATTCCCGAATTAGTTAGGACAAAGTTCAGAGGTTTCACTTATTTTCAGCCCTCCAAGGTTAATTAGAAAGGGAGTCATGCATGTTGCAAGTTAACAGATTTAGACCAAATTCTGGAAGAGAGTCCTTTAACAAACCTTAAATATTGTGCCTACATCAAGCATGACCAACCGACAAAAGAGTAGTCTGTATTGACATTGGAAAGCTCAAGATTAACTGGGGTCAGACTTAGGAAGAGTTCCAAATCATACACATCCATGTTTTCAATTTTCAAAAATGCTTCTTCATTCTGGAAACTTCAAAACAAGAAAAACATACCCTGCAAGGCAGGGCATATTATGTCATGTCAGCAGACATGCGTGTAAGTGTAAATATGGGTTTGAATTATTTGTACTGGAATTCTTCTTTCTCAGTGTATTACTCTCGAGTCCAAAGCTACATGAATGTATTGTTTGCAGTACGATTTATTGCAGCCCATCCCATCTGGAAGACTAGTAGTTAAATGGAGTTATATAGTGATGCATTATGTGGAGGAGCAACCATTATCAGCAGCAACAACTTATTCAGTCCATCGTCGGACATAAGCATCCCTTAAGTTGTTCCATTCTTTTTTTATTGTAAGGTAACGGCACCTATAGCGGACACGGCACCAATAGATGACACTTCGTGTTAAAACTTGAAAAAATAAGAAATATATTTTAAATTTTGCGCTTTTTTATTTGCTAGGATGGCACCTTGCTATTGACGATAGCAAATGAGCAGCATAAACAAAGCCAACCAATTTGTTTTGTGTCAAAAAAATTTTTTTAAAGACAACTTGCAAAATAGCTTGAATTCTGAATAATCCTTGCGGAAAAATTAAGGTAAGTGCTTCCAGTAATTAAGGTTTAATATAAACATGATGTTTTTTTTTTTACTTGTTTTGGTAGAATATCCGACAAAAACAGATATTGAAGAATATGTTTATGGAACATTTCACTCAATGCCGTAATTTGGTGTACTCTTTCAGGACACTGTCATCTTCAGGTTCCATAAACCGCAAGTCTCCCCTAAAGTTGACAGGTGTGTCCACTGTAGGTTATTTTACTCGATTTGAAATTGAATGCTTAAACATCAGTGCTGTAGATTCTTCTGAAATATATTTGAAAACAAATGCGTAATTATGACGGGAACCTTAAGTTGATAGCCAGTGTTATCTTTAGGTTCCAATGTGTCATCCTAAGGGACTATTTTAATTTTAGATGCCTCCGGTTAGAATATTGCAGTATGACGAGGATGCTATGCGTTCTGCACTGGAAGACTGCGCTAAAGGATAACCTGTCGGAAGGGTTGCAAAAAGTGAAGGATTTCGCGTTCAACACTTCGCTCAAAATTCAACGGAATAACCCCAATTTCGAGGAAGATGGGTGCTGCAACTGTTTTTAGCACGGAAGAAGAATTACAACTTAGGGAGTGGGTGTTGGAGCTCGCCAAGAGAGGATTTCCTCTATCAAGATCACAACTTCTGTATATTGTGAGCAATCTGGCCAAGGAACTAAAGAAGGAAACATTTGTTGAAAAGCCACCTTCCAAAAAATGGTATCATTGTTTTATGGCCAGGCATCCTGTTATTTTAGAAAGAATTTATCAGAATTTGACTACGAGTCGGGCTGCTGTGACGCAACAAAAAATTCGTGCATGGCAAGAAGAAGTTTTGTCGATTTTGGAGAGAGATGGGATGGCCCACATCCTTGAGGAGTGTGGAACCCGGCGTGTTTTTAACGCCGATGAGACTGCTTTTTTCTTGAATCCGAAGGGTGGAAAAGTTTTGGCCGCTAAAGGTAATAAAGCAATATTGTGCTGAGAACGACGAAAAAGAAAATTTAACCGTCCTGATAACAGGCAATGCCGCTGGTGAACTTGCACCTCCCATGATTGTGTATCGTTACACGATATACGACACTGCCCCAAAATACTGGGATGTAGGAAAGTCAGAAAAAGGGGTGGATGACCTGCCTACTATTTTATGAATACATGGCAAACATATTTTTCCCATGGTTGAAAAATGAAAAATGAAATTGAGAGGCCAGTAGTGTTTTTTCTTGATGGGCACGTCTCTCATTTACTAATGGAATTGAGTCAATTTTGCAAAGAGAAGGGCATTGTGCTTGCTTGTGGCTCTTCTGTCAAATGCCACACATTTACTACAGCCCATGGACGTGGCGGTGTTTCGAACCTTGGAAATGGATTGGCAAGAGAAAGTTCGAAATTATCGTATGCACAACGATGAAAACGCCACGAAAACTACGTTTGCGCCCTCATTAAAAGAGTTAATTGAAGAAAAGTTAATAAATCAGCCTTCAATTCTGCAGAATGGATTTAGAAAGTGTGGACTTGTTCCATGGTGTCCAACGGCAGTACAAATCGAACGAAACCCGAATGCTCCAGTGATAGACAGCTTGCGAGTACGGAAAAATGATCGTCTGGACTGGCTGGAGTCAGTCGTGGGTTCCGAAAAAGTGAAGTTATTTCACAAAGGGATTGTTTATGTAGAGAATAGAAGTCTATTCGCAGTGTGGAAGATCGCCTGAATATAAAGACCTGAGACCGAAAAATCCGACATACTGCAAATAGACTTCTATCCTCTACATCAACATGTGGATATTGAAAATCCAGCTGAAGAACCTTGGCGGTTCACAAATCCAAACAGCTTCGTGCCATCACCAGAAAACCCGGCTGTGGAACCACGAAGCACGAGTCCAAACACCTTCGTGACATCACCGGAAAATCCAGCTGTGGAACCACCAAGCACAAGTTCAAACACCCTTGTGCCATCACCTTTCAAAAGGAGTATTTTTTATCTTAAAGCTAAAGAAAATCAACGCGGTGGTAAGAAGCCAAGAGAAAAAATGCCTAGTGTAATCACGTCAGCAGCACGTAGTACCATATACACAAAAAAGTCTGCTGAGAAGGAAAAGAAGGAGGAAGAAAAGAAAGCACGTTTGGTAGCTCGCCTACAAAAGAGATAAGACAAAGCTAAAGCTGCACAATTAAAAAATGTCAATAGGAAACTGTTCCCTCCAAAAAAACGTGCAAGAAAATCGCTTGACTCCTTCGACACAGATTCAGAGCATGAAGTGCTGATAAGCCTAAATTTATCTTCAGGCGGTAGTGACTCGGATGACGATATTTCTGGCGCTGAAAACACTGGACTGTCACTGCTTCCTGCTAAAAAAGAGAAAGGTGAATTTGTAGCGGTGCGCTACGACGAGGACATCTTCCCTGGAGTAGTGATAGAAGTTCTCCAAAATGGCGCTAAGGTGAAGGCAATGAAAAATGGGCGGCTATGGAAATGGTCAGAGAGGGGCGACATTTTATTTTATAGCTGGGCTGACGATATTTTAGGCCACATTTCGCCGCTTTCCAAGTTTAGTAATCAAAGGGAAATTTTTTCAGTGCCGGAGTTAGAAGATCTTAACTAGACTAAGTAAATGACATTTATGTACTGAATTTTCCCAATTACTTAAGTAAGTACAAGGTACAAGTTTGATTTGAAGTAATTTCGAATTGTACTTTCTTTGTTCAATTTTCAATACACAGTTCAGTTAACTAAGTACCTGTAGATAACATGTTTGTACCCAAATAAGTGTCGGGGAATAGCTGAGGAGGGAATTCAGGGATTTATAGCGCTATAACAATTAGAAAAAGTTCAAAAAGTGGGCTGTCATCTTTAGGTTTCAAAAATGTCATCTTTAGGTACCATCATAGTTTTCACTGTCCAATTCAGGTGCCAAAACCATATCCGATATAAAATTAAAAAACAAATCCTACGCTTAAGTTAAGGGTAAATGTGCATCTTAATCTATTAGAGGAAGACACAAAGATCGTAAGTAAACATCCATCTTTGTTGTTTGTTTAAAAACTTAGATGTATGAGTAGAAAAAGCAAAAAAAAATCCTTAAAATGTCTTATGTTTTCCTCATCCAATCGTACACTGCCACTCTCACATAGTCTACGGTCTTCCTCTACTTCTTTTACTTCCTCAAGGTCTCCATTCTATGATCCTATATGTTCATCTGTTATCTTACATTCTTCCTTCACCCCCAGTCCAGTTGAAAAAGCAATGTTGAGTTTTAATTGCGAAGAGTAATTGCAAAGAGTAAATGAGTACCCCCCCCCCCCCACTTTTAACAAACTTTTTTGAACCGCATCATCACGGATCGATAGTTTGGACAAATGTAAGAAAAAACATCTCTATCGGTCGGCCGCTATCCCAACTTCATGGTCAAAATGGCGGTTGAAAATCGAAAATTATTTTTAGGATCTCGGAAATGGCGAGAGCTAGCGAGATGCGGTTTTCGTCATTCGGTAACTTGAAGTATTGCTAGAAAAACTCCGTTACGGGTGCTACGGGAAAAAAATACGGGGTGCGCCAGAAGCAACTTAAACAAAACTAAGTTTTATCGCTCGGCTACCCCACTTCTGGGACGAGTACCCTCATTTATTCCACCCCTCACTGGCCGGAAGCGGCCCTGAATGGTAAAAAATGCAGTGAATTTTAATTTTTTCCGTATATTTCTGAACAGCCAAGAGAGAGGGAAACGGCTCCTTCATCAAATTGCAAGACCTAAAAGTAGGCACTTTTTTTCGTCAAAACGAATCACAGTGTGTTGCAAATTTGTAATATCAATTTGTCGTATACAGGTTATTTGAAAAGTCAAAAGAGAAAATAAAAATAATAAATAAATCTTTTTTAGTTGTGATTTTTAGTGGATAATTAGTTTAAATATTTAACATTTTTTTTAATGCATATGCGTGTGTCATTTATTAGTTAATATATAAAGTAAAAATAAATGTGGGAATTAAAATAAATTAAAAAATTTAACATTGGAGAAAAAAAATTAAAATTATATTCCTATACTTACTCTCCAATGTCGACTTCCTGATGAATTATAAGGAGAAATAGCTTACGTTAAATAGTTTGCTATCTAAAGAAGGTACTTGAGGGTAGAATGTTTTAAATTTCACAAACATTTGACCAGCTGATTATGAGCACGGAAGATAATGACTTTGTAGAGCTATAAAGAAAGCCGTCTTGGGCTTGCTGATGCAAACTAAAGACTTGAACAACGCCAACAACTTTAAATGATTTTCTATAATCACCGATAAACTTTATGATTGTCTGGAATACTATAGTGAAAGTGATTTGAAAAATACACCAACAGACCACAACTATTTATTTAATATGCCAAGAGGGTTTCTCAAAACACAACATGCACAGATGAGGATCAGAGAAGAACGGACCTAACAAAAATGTTTTTTAAATCAGTAGTAATGGTCATTGCATAATAAAGTCACAAAACTCTTTAGATTTTAAAGAACTATAACGAATATAAGAGATGTAGGTTTAGGTTAGCATGCAGCAGTGTGGGTGTCTACCCTTTCACTGCACACTCAATCAAATGTTACATAGAATATTCATTGTTACTAAAGCACATCATTGTTACAGCACTATGTTGACCTAAACGACCCTTACCTGGTAACCTGAACACCCAGCGCTTGGAGGAGGGCCACAGCGACTACTTGGTGATGCTGAGCCCACCTGACTTCGAGCACCTCTCCTCACCGCACGAGTATATGAACGAGGAAATCCACATCCAGCTTTGACGTCGACTCCGACAGGAAGCACGAGATCAGTAACGGGGCGGCAGCTTCGGGACGGAGCTGGTGCCGATGTTGTACACGAGGAGCGAGTCGGAGTACGAAACGCCCAATTTCACGGGCTCCCCCTCCACCTACTCCAACCCGACCTACCACATTCTATCCAACATCAAGGAGAAGACCAGCGTTGACATAGTGAAGTCGGCCGACAACTACATCAACATACCGCAGAGCAAAAGTGCCAAAAAGAATGACAGTAGTGTGAACAACGCGTGTCCCAATATAAAGTTGAACAATTACGTTAGTGGTAGGGATAGAGAATGAATAAAGATGTAGGAGGTAATGTCTGTCATTATCTCATTGCGGTCATGTACACAAATATAGAATTAGACAGTACGGAAGTATAAAAAGATTGAACTTCTATATAGATCTAGATTTTGGTTATGAACAAAGCATAACATGACCTGTTTGTAGTGTAATAAGACAGTCTTCACAAACATGTAGAGAATAAGATATTAAAATAAATTTAAGCCAAAGTTTAATGTAAAGTAAGGTATTGATATCTTCGATTTTTTGTTTTTGAAACGCCACGCCTTGTTCAGATTCTAAAAAATAAGTTCTAAAGTAAGCTTCTGTATCTTTCTCTCGCCAACCATTTGTGGCATAGTGTTATTAAGTGCTTGCTTCGACAAATCATGTACTTTTAAGAAGTTTTTTAATGTAAATCTCCAATGATACTCAATTTATGTATGTAGACTTGTATTACGTGTAAGAAAAATTGATTACGATCTCTAGTGATGTACTTAATAAGGATTTATCACTTACGTTTTGTGTTTAGTTTTTATGTACAGATAATTGTAGTATAAATGAAAGAATTACCAAATAAAATGCTGTTTGTAACTGTTCTCGTTTTTTTTTCTAGTGCAAAATAAAAAATTCTATTGCTATTTACAAAAAAAAGTTAATATAGAACAGATATGAATAAATCAGTTTAGCAGATTAAATTTAAAAAGGATTATGGTAAAACGTTGAAATAATTTTAACTACTGCCATATAGAAGGTGAGTATTATTCTATTAAATAACTTTATGCTGAATCTAAATGATGTAGTTTAGCTCAATATGATTATAAGCGCTTTCTTGCGATCATACAAAAAGTGTTCTATTCTGCACATCTCCAGCATGGCTCTTTTTAAATATCTAAAATTGCAAATTAAATAGTAAAATAATACTATAATAACAAAATTAAAAAATAAATAAATTATACAACACAGAATTATTAGCAAAAATTTTAACTATTTCCATTTAATTAAAGAAAATTTTAATAATGGTTTATAAAATTTGCAAGAGATGGCGCCACAACTTAAATTATATGAATTTGCAATTTATAAATTACAACAAAAGCATAAAATTATTAACGGAGCATCAACTTATTTATACATGCTTTATGTGCTATATAATTAGAGACAATCAATTATTTGTATTTTAATAATTCGAATTTTAATTTTTTAATAAAATACAGATCCCTGTAATAATGTTATACTCGCATATTTAAAATTTTTAATAGAATATTAAAATTAATAATAAGTTAATCATATTAATTATAAAATATGCTTTATTTTTAAAATAATAATTTTTATGCAAATGTTAATGATATGAAAGTATAATTGCATGCGACAGTTTGGTGTAATGGTTAGTTCGGTTGCTTCCTACTTGGATATCTACTGTTCAACTCCCCATCCCGGCAATATAATTTTCTCGAATAAAACAATTTAGATAATTGTTTAAAGCAATATTTCGATTTCAGATAAAAAATAATATTCATTTAAATTGACTTTTTCATATACATTAAATTTAGATTAATTTTCACGTAGTAAGACAAAAAAATCATTAACATTCGATTTTTATCATTGATGATCCCTGTAATAATGCTAAAATGCCATCTCCTCTCACTCCTGCGACCCTGATACAAATTTTTACTGTTGCCCGAAAATCGCCCTTATGTGCGTCCAAAATTTGCTAGCGATTTAGACCGAGATTTCTATCAGGATCACAGGAGCGCGAGGAGATGGCATTATCGGGCGCTGCAGAAAATCCGAGCGCTTATGTATTGATTTTTAATTTTGCTCCGCGTCGCATAACGATCTCCTCGCCCTTCTGTGATCCTGGTAGAAATCCCGGCCGAATTCGCTAGCAAATTTTGGGCGTACATAAGAGCGATTTTCGCGCAAAATACGCTATAACGCCATCTCCTCGCGCTTCTGCGATCCTGATACAAATCTTCGCTTTTGTCCGAAAATCGATATGTTATAGAGCATTTTGCGCGAAAATCGCCCTTATGTACGCCCAAAATTTGCTAGTAAACTAAACCGAAATTTCTATCAGGATCGCAGAAGCCCGAGGAGATGGCGCTATAGCGCATTTTGACCGAAAATCGATATGTTATAGAGCATTTTGCGCGAAAATCGCCCTTATGTACGCCCAAAATTTGCTAGCGAATTCGGCCGGGATTTCTATCAGGATCACAGAAGGGCGAGGAGATCGTTATGCGACGCGGAGCAAAATTAAAAATCAATACATGAGCGCTCGGATTTTCTGCAGCGCCCGATAATGCCATCTCCTCGCGCTTCTGTGATCCTGATAGAAATCTCGGTCTAAATCACTAGCAAATTTTGGACGCACATAAGGGCGATTTTCGGGCAATAGTAAAAATTTGTATCAGGGTCGCAGGAGTGAGAGATGGGATTTTAGCATTATTACAGGGATCATCAATGATAAAAATCGAATGTTAATGATTTTTTTGTCTTACTACGTGAAAATTAATCTAAATTTAATGTATACGAAAAAGTCAATTTAAATGAACATTATTTTTATCTGATATCGAAATACTGCTATAAACAATTACCGAAACCGTTTTACTCGAGAAAATTATATTGGCGGGATGGGGAGTTGAACAGTAGATATCCAAGTAGGAAGCAACCGAACTAACCATTACACCAAACTGTCGCATACAATTATACTTTCATATCATTAACATTTGCGTAAAAATAATTATTTTAAAACGAAAGTATAGTTTGTAATTTATATTAATAACTTATTATTGATTTTAACTTTTTATAAATAACTTTAAAGATTACGATACTGCAAATCAAATATATCACCTATTTAAATACACATACCTAATTTTATTTAATCAAACTTGCTTTAAAAATCACTAAAGTTATACTAAGATTTTAGTTCTTTTAAATTCATAGAAACATGCAAATATGTTTATTATTAAAATATAAAATAGTATACTGTTCTATTATTATTTTTAATGTCTACCTTGTGTTGTTATCTCGGCCTATATTAATTAACTACATTGAATGTTATTTTTTAAATAAATGTAATACCACTTATTCGGAGATTGCTATAATAAAACACAAAATTAAAAAATAACGCACTTTATTTGACAATTGCCGTTACAACATGGTAAATTTACATTGCAGCTATTGTAGTAGTACATATCGAGCTACAACAATTAATTTTCTTATGCTAAACGTAAATTATAATAAAATTTGATACAAAAATATATTTATTGCAAAAGTACAATTAAGGCTATTCTTTTATAAACAAATTACAAGGTGAGCTTTGTGTTGCGGCCTATTCGAGTCTTAATAAAATAAATACATTCAAGTCTAAAAAACGGGTTTTTATATAAATTTACAATAAATTAGTATTAAATAATTGTCTCGTAAATTCATATATCTTAAAATAAATTATTATAATTTGTCACTGCCATCTATGAACAGTTTGGTTAACTTTCTAAAGCATTTTAGATTCCTGTAATATGACTTATTTACAGATCTTACAGATATCTTTATCCTATTCACAAAAATGTAATTAGTTATACTAATTATAATTTAGATTAGCTTTCAAAAATATATCAAATACATTTATTAAATACAATCAACGTTAATAATGATACATAAACAAATTGTTTTTATTCACAAAACTTAAGATCAAAGTCAGTATTTTGTTACATAAAATTATCATACATTACCCTCTTCTCCTGGGTATATTTAACCATATGTACAAGCACTGTGACTAATCTCGACGAATTTTGGTACTTTTTGAGTATTGTGTGCAAATGTTCTTTGTACATGTGTGAAGATTATCGATTTTTATGTATAGCGTGACTCACATCACAACGGGTAACAAAAATAAAGTGGAGCAATTTTCTGTAATTTAAAAGTCCAGGAGGATTACTACTGTGTACCAATTCTCAGTATATTTCTTGCAACTACTACAAGCATTTACTGGTTTATATTTAAAAATAAGATGTACATGTAATATTTGTGGCGAGGAAGTCCTAGAAAGTAGCTTTCATATCCTTCCTGGTGCCAGATGATTTTCTTGACATTGTTCTCCTAAGTTTAAGTCAACTTTTAACAAGAATTAACTGATGCCTAATTATCATTTTGGATTTATAGAGCAGAATTCAACTATACAATAGAATATTTGTTGTCATCCACATAAAAGTGAGTTTTACAAAATTTGGCCTAAATGAAAAATATGGTTAAAGTTCTCAAGCAATATTCCCAATGAGCATCATTGATTTAATCATGACTTGGCTCTTTTTTGTAGACTCAAACAGTCGAGTGGCGGTTTGCAATTAGTATGAGTGTTTACATTGCAGTTCTATAATATGGTTTAATTAAAGTTTAGAGAAAGAAAAAGATAAGTCTGACGCGCTTTTTAAAGGGATGGCGGTAATTTAGACAATCAATAAAAGGTTTGAATCAATTTTTGGGACATTGCAGATAGTTAAATTACATTAACCAGGATCGCAAATGTAGATATTAAAGAAAAAAATTCAAATGTTACATTGACTACAAGGAAGTGGAGGTATTATCGATTTACACTCTATTTTTAATTTATTACAATACAGAAAATTGTGTATATATGATTCAAATAAACATCTTGTTAGTTTATTGGTTTTCGGTAAAGGCAATTAAACTTACCGCTAGCTGTAAAATATTTGGACTATGTAAAATACTAGTAAGTAATCATTACCAACTTTTAAAGTAAAAAGAAAAAACTTTCCGCACAACTGTGAAGGAAATGGAATGTAGTTTACAAATGCACTACCAGCCCGAAGCAAGTACCCCACTTACCATTATCTGAGACACATGGTATTTGACTAAATTTTTGGTTAAACTTTGACCTCCAGGTACACATTTATTGCAGCCGGAGTCGAGCTGGGCCAAATGCCAGTGAATTAATTGGCGCGAGCGGGATTCGAACCCGCAATTCTTGGTTTCGTAGTCTAGCGACCTATCCACTAAGCCACCACAGCTCTTTATTTACAACAATGTGTGTACAATTATAATGGCGTTATTATTGAGGCGCTTGAGTGCACCTATGCGAGCGGATCAATGCCGATGTAGGTGCCACGGATGCTGCTGACTTCTATCGGGCGAGGCCGAACCTGGAAGGATGGACGCTGCTGCTTCTTGGCGAAGGAAATTAGAGCGCCTTCCGGGAGGATCTTGTCTTCGTCTGCGGCTGTCCTCTGGTGAGCCTTTTCTTGGGCGACGATGGAAGCGTTAATGCAGGCTTCGGAAGTGGCGAGTGGTGGAGAGCTTTTCTTAGCCTGTTCCGGAGAGCCTTAGGTGGAAGTGATTTCCTGGTGGAATCTTCGGGTCATGATGACGGCCCGTTTGACCGGGGAACTTGGCTGTGCGCGTGAGCGTCCCCTGATCGGTTGCAGGGGTAACTTGGCTATGGGTAGCACAAGTACACCCTGGTTTGCCTTGAAGCACTCGGCTGTAGGTGAGCACGAGCGTTCGCTGGCAGCGGAAGTTCGTTCTCTCTCCTCAGGAGGAAGTAGAGCTGTCCTGGCTATGGGTAGGCACAGGACAAGCTCCGGTGCACCTGGGGGGGGGGCCGGCTATGGGTACCACGGGCACTCCCCATGGAAGAGGTGAGAGCTGTTCTGGCTATGGCGCCGCGCTTCGTTCGAGCGTTGGTGGGAATAATTCTGGCGGGAGTGAGGCGCAGCATCTATCTTGCTTTCGCGGTCGTCTCGCTCTGGCATGCATCAATAACGGCGGCCTGCCAGGCCACGTTGGCGGCGCTCACTCGTGCTTTCGGGCAGGCACACACCTAACAAGTCACAAACATAATCATACCCCATTTACAACTTTTTTTGTAATGAAGTCTTGTAAGGCAGATACAACACGTCTTGGACAACTATTTCAGTGTAGTTATTAAGCTGCTGTTGGTCAACTTCGCTATAACTGAGGAATAAGAAATCCCTTGTGGTAAAGTGTAACCGCCAGCAGTTGGTTTCATGCACATGAAGCGCCCTAGTAACACAGACAAAAGGCAGGGGCGGTGTGATTATAAAATGCAATTTCTGATTTACATGGCATTCTGTCTAGGCACATTGTTTTGCAGACCAATTCTTCTGGTTTTCCACATTTGCAAATCTCCGAACAGTCAGATTCGTCTTCATCGTAGACCTTAAATGTAAACTTATTAGAAAAAGAAAATTCTTAAACTTTATCACATACTCGTTTGAAGGTTCTCTCTATGTCCTGGTCGATAAATTCATATTTTTGAAAAATACAGTATCCTACAAAAAAAAAGATAAGTAATGCTACACATTCTTTACTTGTAGTGCTTACAGTTGTAGTAGTAGTCGTTGTGGTTGTCGTGGTGGGGATAAATGGTGGCGCAATATATTTGGCTACTGTGCTGTTGCTGGTTTGAATAGAAGCTTGCGTAAAATTTATTATTGTTATTTGCTCCATAGGTAATTGAATGACATTATTAGCAAAGCTCTTTTGGTCGTGGTTGTAGTGGGCGCGGTAGTTGTCTTCAACAGCAACTGTTTGTTCTCAACGCTACCGGCCCTCTAGTGGACTAACAAAACAGTGCTTATATGCAAGAACATGCGCATAAATCTCAAAAACTCTTGGAAGAAATAAAAGTCGAAAATTTCATAAGAAATTTAATGATGTGAACAGAATACATTAAACTTATGAGCATTTTCTATAAGAATTAGGTACATATTTAACTCAAGTTTCTGCATTAGAAACCTGGAGCTTTACGTTATTGAAACAATCCAACTTTATTCCCAACTTTGGTTACTTCTTTGATCCGAGAATGAAGTTAGATGCCGTAAATTATAAATACAGGTAAATGCACTAACATTATTTACACCTGCAAATGCCGCTGTGTGCACATTTGCCATAGAAAACGTGCCCCCTAAACTATATAAACAACTTCATTTAACCTCTAAAATGTTTAGTCAACTGAACAGAGTAACACGACCGTCCTTAAATTAAATACAACCTGGCTGCAGCTCAGCGTACATTTTACACCTAATTTTCGTTTGTATTCCAGTTAGATCATTTAAAAGAGTCATTCATGAAAGACACAACAAATCACACTTTGTATCTCGCCTACAAACTAATTACTGTAGCAATGTCGAATAAATCGCGGATGCACACTGAAAATGAGGCCGTACCAGTTTAAGCAGTTTTTCAACTCCAACAGTGCAAAAACTTTCAGTATTAAATGAGTGAATACTAAACCACGAGACAACAACTTTAAACCAAGGAAAGATAAATATTAAAAGTATTCGCATAGAAAATTAAGTCTTCTACCAGAACTATCTTTATAAACACACGTTTTTATATATAAAATACATCATATGTACATTCACAAAATCCACAAGTGCTATCACAACGATGGTGTTTAAGAGTTCATTGGCACTAATTACGTTGATTGTGCGTGGACTAGCAAGCCCCGGCATCTTTGTCCTCCCCCGGATCACCCTTAAAAATTCAACAGCAATTTTAATTTCCTGCATAATTGGGTTATAAAAGATCTGAAAATTGTGAATGCCTCATTTCGGTGACCTTGACTGCTGAGCATAATGTGGCATGTTTCTAAAATGCATCTCACAAAATCTAAATGGAGAGCATCGACAGTTCTTTTTCTAGATATATAAAATATATAATTTATTTTTATCCCCTTCAAAAAAATAATTAAAATTCTACACACATATATATCCGTGATAGACGTTAATACTGTTCATCATGATGTTACTAGCTTCAGCCAACTCTTCTGCCAGCATGATGTATGACAAATAACTGCGTTGCGTACCTTACATAAGAATCACTACTATCCCCATAATTTGCAATTTATGCAGTCTATCACAAGCAGATTATCCTCCAAGAGAAAAATTATGTTAATAGTTTTTGCAATAAGTTACAACCATTAAGAAATCCTGTTATCAAAGTTCAGATCTACAATCAAGTTCTCAAACTAGTTTGGACATGCAGCTTAAACTATGAGGCTAGACCAAAGAGAAAAATTGTTTGCCTTCAAAAATTTTAGAAACGGGCACAGTAAATGTTCCTTGGTTTGTGGAGAACAATAGCTGCATAAGAAACTAGGTAATGAGAGTCAAAGAAGAAATCAAAAACCATAAATATTCCATTGTTGAACTACTTCAGCTTGTAAACAATCAAGATCCAAGGTGTAAAGAGGACCAAATCATTGAGTATATATATATTATAGTGAGCAAGAATTAGACATAAACTGGGACGGATGACCCAACAGTCATCTGTAGGCTAAACAAAATCTTGGAAAGTTCAGCACTAATGTTTGGGCTAGGATTATTAGTGATCACTAAGTTAGACCAATTGTCCTTCCACAACATGCAGTCTCCAATTCTAAGTTTGCCTTTATTGCCAAAAGATGTGCTTTTGAAAGTCATGTGGATGATGCCTGACGGTGTTTCCAGCTCACTCCAGTATCTTAATAAAAGTTTTCCTAATAGATGGATCAGATGAGATAGATAGTCATGTTACATGGTCTACCAGTGGAGCCACTTGAAAAGCATCATGTGTGCCAAGCCAGTTTCTGACGTGCAAACACTTAAATGTGTCACTATTGGAATACAGCCTAGAATATTTGAACGAATACATCAATACATAGAGAGCACTTCAAAGTTGTCAAAAGTAAATGGCATAATTCGTGCAACGTAATATAATGACACACTATTGCAGACTCACCATGCATTTCCAGGCACATAGTTATAGGGGCTTTTTTCTTCTTTTTTCTATCAGTAATCACCAATTAAAGTTTTTCCCTCTAATAAACATTCGCCCTGTATATAAGACGTTAGCTAGCAAATTTACAACTTTGCATTTAAATTGTGCAAAAATATCTGATAAGTGGATTGACGTTTTCATTTCATACAAGAGCATTTAAAAATTACCATCAGTAGCCACCAGTACGTAGTTAGGTGAACATGTCTAATATTGTCAAAGCTCTTCTCAAGTTCAACAATTTCACTTTTTACATTCACTACAGAAACTATAGACTTATTTGGTTATGGATCCAAGGCTCATTTACATATCTATGAGTATATTTATGAACAGAATGAGTGAGAGAAATAATAAATAATAAATCTGATCTCTTTATAATCCCAAAATATGTTAGGCATTTTACAAGACATTGTCGAACCTCTCATCTTCTGCAATCTTCATTAATATAATCAAGTTTGATATCTCCTTTTTCGATTCTCGGTTCCTTTATCTTTGATTAGCTCTCTATTCACAGGATGCCCAAAGTCTATGTTTGTCTATTTCCAGTTTTTGGTATTTTACTTTGATTTGATTTCCTCTTTTCCTTCTTTGTTTTATTTTGATGGTACCTTAAGTTTTTTGAACATACCATCATTCATTTTTTGTTCTTATTTTTTATAATCTTCATAACCTTTTTTATCTAATTCTTCTTTTAAACTCGTATTTTCTTCTTGGTTATTTTTGAATTTATCTTTCAGTTCTTGATGCTTTTTATCCAATTGTTTTTATTTCTCCTTTCCATTCTTGAACGTTAAACTATGTGCTCTAGTTCTACTAAATTCGTTCAAAAACTTACGTTCTTCTCACAACCGCCCCCCCACCCTCTCAATTTTATAGTATCTGTACACTAATTATTTTTAATCTTTACCATTTAATTATCTAATTCAATATATTCTTACATGTAGGTTATCGCGTCATACCATCCTGTAGCTGAAAATTAAATTTCCAATTATCAGAAAACTCTACAAACCAATGATATCCACAACAAGGTCTCCCTACTCAACATAATGTCTTTGAGATGCTTCACAGTTTTCAAACCAAAAAAGGTTTTGTACAAATGAAGAACCAATTGACAGTAAAAATATTCTGGAGGCAAAACTAAATGATGATGGACTCCAATAGAATCTGGCTCCCTGAAAATGTTCTTACCTACTAAACGTTGAAAGCAATATAAATCCAGTAAATAAATATACCCATTTTCTAATTTTCTTTAATTATAAAATTGTTTCAATTTATGCTCCATTTTTTAAATATAGCGACCTAATGATCTTAATATTTATATCGTCTTTATATTAATTTAAAACATTTTGCACTTTAGCGCGCTTTTTATCATCACCAGTTTAGAAATTTCTTGTATGCACACTCTCTATTCTATTAAATGTACAATGGACTTAAAAGGAACTTTTATAACTGACCACCCGCCAATTGAAGTAGATAACTTCAAATTTTAAACCAAATCTTGTCTGGTTATGATCCACCAACTTCCACATTATTGAATCGAAGTCCTGAAGTAAAGATATGTGACCAAAACATTACAGCAAACAAAACTACCGTCAGCTTTTAACAAGCCACCAACTACTCAATAAGCTGTACAACGGAATGTCAATTATCAAACATAAATCATTTCTAAAACCAATTTGAAAACAAAAGTATAACTTCATTTTTATGTATGGAGGAAACAATGGTATAAGTGGGAGCTTTTCCATCTCTGTTTAAAACTCGCTAAAAACCTGTTACTAAAATTTTGTTTTTGTCTGAAACGAGACGTCATTAAAAAAAATTATTCTTCCATTTTTTATCACTAAAATCATCTTTAATATCTCTTTTTATTGGTTCTTCTAAAGGTCAATTTGTCCTACAGTCTTTTTACTATCTCCTTCACATCAGCATTGTTAACTTCCAAGCCCATGCTTTTGCCTAAATAGACACAACATTGTTGACAACATAAACAAACTCTATGACAAAGCCCTCAATATACTCGATGATCCTGTCAAATCATTTACTCCTAGGCTTTAACAAGACAATGGAGAATGTGATAGTGATTTTCCCTCCAAGTATTAATTCTGTGTATCCTTTGAACGTTTTAATATAAATAAATTTGAAATGACCTACAGAGGGGAAACTTCAATATGATACAAGTAAATAAAGTTCATTAAACCACTCTGCAGGCCAAAAAGGTGGACAAAAGCATTGGTCAAATGCAAGAAAGAATTTTGTTTTTTCTTTAAACTTAATAACAAATTGCCTGGTTACTCAACATGGTTTGAATTCAAATTTTCCTCTTAGATCTAGTAAAAGAAGCAACTTTCCTTCACTGTCTTGCGTATTGGTAATGGCTTTTCTCCTAAGTGATATAGGTCTCATTTTTAGTAGTTTTTTTTTCAAAGTAAATTTTCGTCATACTTAAACATTTGTTGGAAAAGAACACTATTACATCACTATCACTAAATGATTGGGCTTTAATTTGAACTTGTAACCTCTTGGTGCAAAACTATAGTGCATATACTACTTTATTTCTTAAATTATCAAACCCCTCTCTACTAGCTTTAAATACATCAGTATATAAGTATTTGTATTAAGTTTTCTTCAACAACTCATTACATGATTGATTGCTTTGCTTTTTTACAAACTGTAGCCCCAAAAATACTGTCATCAAATAACTTTTTCGTTTGGACAAATCGGCAACAATTTTCACTTCACATTGAAATGTGTAGCAAGATATAAGACATGAATACCATTTCTATATTTGGCAACATTATGAATTCTTTTGTTACCTCTATTATAGTTTTAACATTATCCTTTTTATTTCCATGGTGCCTTATTTAAGATATTCTGCCTACTGATTAACTTAACAAATAAAAAATCATTAATGATAAATGCTAAGAAAAAATAAACGCAAATACAGAAAAGCGTTCTAAAATACCCAAAACTGTTGTAATATTGCAATAAAATATCAGCGCAGTAAAAAAATTTGTCCCCTGGAAAAACTAACTTATGAAAAAGGAATGCACAAGTGAAGAAACTTTGGAGCAAGTGTGTTGAACACCGATGGTGATCACGTCAGAAACCAAAATCATTTATAAAATTTAACTTTAAACCAAGGAGGTTACGACGCTGTGAAGGAATGAAGCAGTGAGTGCTGTGAGGTGGATAATTAAATTAAACAGTAAAAACATATAAATTTAATAAATAAGAGTGGCTAAAAACATAAAAGTAACAACATACAAGGAATATTGTTCTATTTCGGGTGGTAAAAAAGTCATTATAGAGAAATCTGCAAAAGGACTGGAGGTAACTGATAGCATTAAGTCCATTTTTGCATGTAACATCAGATAAAACAAAAGTAAACAAAGACTTACAGAAATACCAAGGAAACAAAAATCCAGCTAAATTTACAAAAAACAGTTACACCAACAAAAATAAACAACTCCCACAAAATTTTAAAAAACTGCACATCGGTGAAAAACCAGCTAAATTTATAAAGCAAGCTTAGGAGAAGATAACTCGTAACAATACTAAAGATAGTGCTCAAAGCGAATAGTGAACAACAAATAACGTGGCAGAAAATTGTGATATATCACTGGCGGAAAATCACTAATGGAAAAGAAAATAGACGAGACAAGCACAAACGGCAAACAAAGAGAAAAAATAAAAATACTGGAAGAAGGTGCAAAACAACAAGATATGAGAATAGAATTACTGGAGAAAGAAATAAGAAAAAGAAATATAATAATTTTTGGTATCCCAGAACAGGAAAAACAAGACTGGAAAATGCTGAAAACTAGATTTCTGAAAGAAGCAACAGAAAAGATAGGAGTTACTATTAAAGAATATGAGATAGACTTCATAAACAGACTGGAAGAACGAAAAGATGATGGAAATAGGCCAATAAAAATTAGACCTAACTACAAAATTCAAAAAAATGGAAATATTAAGAAATGTAAGGCGATTAAAGGGAACAAGAATTGGGATAAACGAAGACATGGATAAGAAGACTAGAGAAACTAGAAGGAAACTGAAAGAAGCCAGAAAAAGGGGCAATAGAGGATCAATAAAAGGAGACAAACTGAAAGTAAACGGAGAGGAATGGACAGAGGAAGAACTCGTGGACTATGAACAGGAAGAACAAAAAAGCAAGAAGAAAAAGGGGAGATGGCGAGGAAAAGAACAAGAGAGACAAATATACAGACGACGAAAAACCATCCAAAGGAGCGATCCCAAAAAAGAAAAACTGGACACAGACAATGTTAACACCTCATGGAAAAAGAAAGAAAGAAGAAATAGAAGTGAACCCACAAGTGGTGGAGAACTTGAATACAACCCTAAGAAACATTACGAGAACAACACGATTCTAGCACAATCCAAAAAACTAGCAGAAGATGAAACGCAGATGAAAATAACGATGACGACAGGCAATGGAAAAGGACAAACAAACAAAAGATTGGAAGAAAGAGAAGAAAAACAAGAAAAGCATAAAAACAAAAATAAACAGTGAGAGAATAACGAAGTGTTGAACAAAAAAAAAGTCATATTGAGAACTGAAACACCAGAACCCTGTTCAAAGTCCCACAAGCAACACAAAACGCAAAAAAAAATTAGAAAGATACAAACCAGACATGGCAAAAGAGATTAAAAAATAGAATATTTTGCAACTACATACCCCAGTGAATTGGTCACCAGGGGTGCAAGAGACCACCCCCTCCCCAACCCCATAAACTAACAATACCAACAAGGTAAATAAAAAAATAAAACTGTCGATAAGCCTACAATGACAAAAAGAAGAAAAGGTAGACCAAAAATAAGATGGCCAGACGAAATGGAAGATATAGCGGGAAAGAAATGGATAGACAGAGCTCAGGACAGAGATGGAAAAGGAGGAGGCTTTTGCCCGATATACGGGATAATTAATAAATTGGCTATTATTATTATTATTATTAACTTTAAACCAAGTTTACCATATTCTATGTTCCAATAAGTATTCTATAAAACTGTTTCCGAAATTCCTGTTGCCAAAGCCTTTTTCCCAATTAATAATAACTCAATCTGATTCTCTCTTATCATGTCTCGTCATTTTTGTTTTAGTTTCTTGTTCATTGTACCCCCTAAATTTTTATTTATAAAAGTATTTGAAAACAATTGTTTGTAATAATAATTATTGGCAACAACAAAAGTAGAAATTCCTCAGCAATTTTTAAAGACATGTGACTCTTTATATTGCCATTTTCTGTCAAAGATTGGAAACTACAGCTCTGATTTCTACAGGCGAGTATCTAAACAAACTTCTCAGATCTTTTAACTAGTTGTTGTCCATGTATTTTGTTCAATTCTATTGAAATTATCTGTTCTGTGAAATTATTAAATTGTTTGCTTAATTTTCTTATTTAAAACCCTATAGTTATCAAAGCTTCAAAAAAAAAACTGAAAAATTTTTTTTCAGTTAGATCATACCAAAATATGTTCAAATTGTGAAATTTCATTCATTTTACCAGAGAGAACATCACAAAATGAATCAAAATATAATAAAAATCAAGCAAATCACTATACTTTAGAAACAAATCATTCTGAACCAATGTTTATAGAACCTTTTTTTATTTTAATTTCCAAGGCACATTTCTGAAACATCTTGTGTAGTTTAGAAACCCAATTAAAAATTAAGACATTCTCAACTTCAGACATGAACAGAACGCTAAAAAACCTACTTGCAAATTCCCACTTGTTCTAGGATGAGTAAAAGGATTAACAGGAACTGTACCTACGGGCGATGATCCTAAATCACTAAAGTGGGACAGCTGCTGAGTCAGTGACATCGTCCCCTCTTCTACCACCGTTATTATGGCCCATAGTGGATCTGAAATTTATATTAATAGCCTAAAAGTCATTCTAACAATAAATAAAATTACCTCCAAAATAGGAGCCACTAGCTGTGCACAATCTCCATTTACTTTGGTACATCCCTGGCTCGCACGGGCTGGTCATTTGCAGGCTGAGAAGAGTATGGTCGCCCGCTTTTAAGCTTGGAACTTGCGTACGGCTTGCACCTAAACTATCACCCCCTGCACACTGCAGATAGCAGCCCACAGGCCACGCCTCGGCTCCGTTATTCATCACATGCCACGTTTTCGTGAAACTACAATGACAATCTGCAGTTACTCATCACAACTTAACAGCACTGCTATCTCTACCCAGTGGATGGCTCTATGCTTTCACATTCGCTAGCTTTTGGATCGGATATCAGAGCCATGCAGGGTAGCTTCGCAGGAGATTCGATGTCAAAGTACGAACATATTGCTGCTTGTAGATTCCTAAAAGCCACAGAATAGGATTCGCAATCCACAAATACCGCCCCTAACCTACCAGTTATTCATGTCGAGGAAGAATGCCGCTGTTGAGTAATTTAAATTGCTCCCCAAAAGCCTCTGAAGCTCTTTCACAAGCTCGTCTTTATCTGTTGTGCCCATGCAACTAAACTGCTGCAGGAGCGACTGCTCGATTTCCATGTTGCAGCCTCCTCCAGGCCCGTCCGACTGTTCGTTGTCCACATCCATCCCGAAAATTTGCCCTTCACCTTCAACAGTGCACCAGGAACAGCAAACTCTTCCTTTGTTTGGTACACTACAACAAAACCCCTGTAAAGCCCCCTCGAGCGTCCACAACCGGGTTTAGCGCCGTTCACGACGGCGCTGATTTTAGAAGCGAACTACTTCGCCCGTGTTTTTCAAATATCATTATAAATAAGCACAATTCGATTTCAATGTCAGCTACTAACCTATATTTCGCAACTGACCTTTCTCTCGAGGGTCGGGCTATTGCGCGCCGTGAGTTCTGAACGCCGCTGGCACCGCTGCACCTGGCCGCATCGAATTTCTTTCACCTGCACCAAGACGTGCCATAAATCGGAATTTACACGACCTCCTCGTCTTCAGCTCAAAACTGCAACACTTAACGAAACCTGACAGCTCGCCGATGTTCGTGATTGATCGGAAATGGCTTGCAAGTCAGCCAACACAAATGCAGAAGCTTCTAAAGAATTGGTAAAAATATTCAAAGTACCCTGTCGTGATGGCTACAATTAACTCCTGTTTTGATTAGGCGCAGAAAAATATCACTCTCACAAGTTGAATGAAGCTGAGTTAAAAGTGAGAATTACTTATTATTTTTTTCAGATTATGATGGATCAAATTTTCCTTATCAGGACAATACGACATACAAGGGGAATTTGTAAAGTTCGTGATAACAGATGGCGGTTTGGTTTTTTTTTAAATTTATTATGCATTTTAATTTATAATCTTTTATGAACACGGCTCTAGCAAAAATTACAACACACATGTAACTGCACCTTCATATTTAATAGTGAAAAACTATGCAACATAAAAGTAAAAGAAAACCTCCAAGTTTGAAGTTAACTCAACATTTTCTAATGTGTAACTGTTACATATCACATGACACTTTAGTGTAAAAGAGAGAAACCGGAGCTCATCTGACTCGACAAGTTATGAGTAATTTCCACAATTTTGCATGGTATCAGGCTAGCTTTAGTTAAATTGAACATTAAAGATATTCTCTATCAATCATGTCATCCTGATCATATTGGGTGTTAAAAATGCTTTTGGCGTGATACTATAGCAAGGTACAATTGGAAAATTAAAGACGTCAGTAAAATTGTACCAAATAAAAACAATATGTAGCTGTTTTAGCAGAAGAGCATAAAGAGGCGAACATACCACAATGCAAACTCATGGAGTACCACAGGGTTCAGTCTAAGGACCAACCAATTAGAATGTATACTGCAATGGTATTCTTAGATTATGCCTCCCAAAGTGAATAAAGATGAGATACGCGGATCATAATATGCTTGTTGCTGTAGTTAAAAGATAGAATTGGGCAATATAGAAAGTATAGTGGTCCAAGGACGTAGAGTTGGCGATACAAGAAACTGACGCGGTTTTTATGATAAAAAGATACTCCCTCAAACGTTATATTTACATTTCAGGGTATCTTAAGAAGAAACAAGAATGGTATTAAGCACCTAGGTCAAAATAGATCACAATATGAGTACAGGTATGCATATTATGATTGCAAATCCAAAGGCCAGAAGAATAATGGCTGAACTTGAAAGTTTGATGTCAAATGTGGTATCCAGGTGATTGCAAGTATCATACCATTGTACCTAACAGTTAAAGAAAGAAGGTATGAAAAAGATCTGACCGTCATGGACCAAAAGATAGAAAAAACAGTGACAGTGATATATATATCAGACAAAAAAAATAACTCCAATATTATTTTATAGGTGCAAAGATAACATAACAAAATAAGTTTACTTCATGACCCAATCACGGCAGCTTTGGTAACTAACTGATGAGATTTGGTATCATAGATTTAGATACCTGCAATTACTGTGGGGAAGACGATACTCTAATTATGCTAAAAAGCGAAAAGCAATGATTAAGCGTTAAAAGAGTAGTATAATTACTATAATAAGCAGTAAAACTAAGGAAGACAAAGATGTTTGTTCGAAGCTGCATGAAGTAATGCCAAAAGGTGGTTCCGTAAAGTATCATGAATACGAGGAGGGGTTTTAATAAGTAAGAGTCTTACCCTTTTCCTGCAATTAGACACGGAAAAGGGAGATCAATGATTTTCCCTCTTTGTAAAAGAAGATTGATTTCAACTTTGAATTCTTGAACAAATTCGATTTCTAGAAATGTCGATCGTTTCAATAGTTTTTTAATAGGACATAGATCTTTATGAACTTCTACTAAGAGAGTAGGTAAAATTAATGACGATAAATGTGTCTATAGTGGTATGGTGGACACAAGAAAAGAGGAATAAGAACACAAAATGCAGAAAGAACACACTTGGACTTGGAAACAATTTGAAGTTAAGGTTCTAGTCGTCAAGGTTTTGCCATTACAGGCAGTTCCGGACATCATATTATAGCTTAAAAAAAGGAATTCTTCTAGTTAGTAAGAGCCCGGTACTACCGGTAACAATTTGGATTAAATCGTTAGTGTCCATAATGGATTTTATACCTCTAAAAAAAGGTTAAGCTCACTTTGGTAAAGAAGGATAAGTGTAGTTAAGGTTAGGTTAGAAAAAATCTGGTGTGAACATCACACGACTTTTCTTATCCTAGTATTTATTATATATTATACCGGGTCCATCGTCTCGGCCCTGCGCTGCTCTCGTCCCGGAACTTGTTAATTTAAAAAAGAACGAGGCGCGAGTCCAACACTCGAACGCTGGTTAAAATAAAGAGTACAAGACAATAATTGACTGGTGCTTAAAATTTTGCTACGTCACTGAAGGTAATCGTGCGAGCTCTGCCGCACAGCCTGCGTGATCGCTCTTAGCGGCCAAGTGCTCCCCCCCGCCCTCCCGCAGTCGGCCAGGAAGCTCTCCGAGCGCGCTGTGATTGGTCCGTTTAATTAATTTTTAATCGACTACAACTTATTTATTTGACCTCGGATCAAAAAATTTCATTGCAATTTTTTGTTCATCTCGGTTTGATCTATCCAGTTATATAAATTTCCCGAAATATTTTATGAACACCCGGTATGTTAAAAATCCTGAATTTCAATTTTTTTTCGAGTTCCTATTTTACCAACTTTTATTTTAAATTCATGTTTATCTCATGATAATAAATCATTTTTATTCTCATAAATTTTTTGTATCTTCAACCGTTTAGATACGCGACCGCTTTGAGACCGATTTTGCGACCTTGTGACCAAACGGCACAGCCGATTTTTTTATTGGATACCAAATTTCAAGTCTCTAGCTCTTACGGTTCTCGAGATATCTTGTTTACTGACAGACAGACAGACACGACACACACACACACACACACACACACACACACACACACACACACACACACACACACACACACACACACACACACACACACACATGAACCAATGGCTAAAACCAACTTTTTTGGTGTCCTGAGGCTATATTTCGTCCAGAAATGTGAAAAACTGGGTAGGTCAAATTTCCGCCGATTACATTACTTTCCTTATTATAGGATAAGGAAAGTAAAAATTACATGGCTAAACTTGCACCAAATAGCCAAAAAAAATCACATGTAGTGTTCTCTACTCATATATAGGGTGGTGACTAAAAAGTCCAGCCACATGCATTCTTATTTGTCAAATGTTTATTTCTTTTTGGGTTGCGTTAGATTAGGTTAGTCTTAATTGGACTGGGTTGAGTTGAGCCGATTTGGACTAGGATAAGTACAATTATTATTAGGCGAGTTAGGTACAAGAAATCTTTTAGTGTGTGGTTTCATTGCGGGTTCGAACTAATTTTTGTATCATTTACAAAAATCTGTTACTTAAGTACCTGGTAATAGTGAGGGAGCTCACTTTACGCCTGCATTATGGCTTGGGTGGATATCTGCGCCACTGGAAAGACACTTACTCTTTTTCTTGAATAAAAACGTCCAAGTCTAAGTCAAAATCTACCAAATGTTTTAAGGGCAGTTGTACAAATCGTATAGTTAGGTTAGATTGACTTGAGTTATGTTAGATTGGTTGGGTCGAGTTAAGTTAGATTAAGATAAATGTGGATACGATTAAGTTAGATGAGGGGTAAGGTAAGATAAGTACAAGAAATATTTGTGTGATTTCATTACAGATTTGAGCCACTTTTACAATGTGGTTTTCTATATTCTTTTATTCTTATTTAGGAGCTTAAATTGTTAAACTAATATTAAGATTTAAATTTCTTTGTGGTGCAGATTAAGAAGATGGGAACATCTTCACTGTTATCCTACAACCCTTATACTTAAGCCACAGTCACAAACATGTTGTCAAATATTGCTTTCTTTTTGGGTTACGTTAGGTTTAGACCCTTTATTCCTAACGTAGAGCATACGCTTCATAGGAGAGCAATTGGATAACGAGTTGTTAACAGTTAATGGACTTTTAAGCTTCCTCCACATTAATAAGAAGTTACTTTTGAATAATAAGAATTATCATATCACGTGAGCTAGAGAAAAAGAACACGCTTTTAGAATTAAACACGGAACACAAATTATTAGAGAAGAACACATGAATATTAATAAACCGCTAAAAAAATGGAAGACGCTGTCTGGTAGATTAGAAAAGGCCAAGGCTGCCAGCTGGTTACGAAGGATCTTAAACAAGTAGCCTCCCTTACAACTTAGACATTGAGAAGAAAATTGACATTGTCTTTACCTATCCCTTGAGATCAAGGATCAGCAGGATTCCCTTCTTCGCTTCACTTGTAAAGAGTTGGATAAAACAAAAAATAAGATCAAACCTCACAAAGTTCCTTGACCAGAGGAGATCCTACCGGAATATGTAGCAATGGCTGTTAAGACAATACTTTTAGATATCCTAGAGATATTAAATGATCTAAAAGAACAAACATTTTTACCTGAAGGGTTAGCAATGGAGGCCAGATGAAGTATAGGTCGATATGTCTTCTAAATTCATTCAGCAATTTATATGAATATCTGATTAAGGCAAGATTAGAATCCGATTTAGAAGGCAAAGGTCTACCAATGATGCCACAGGAAGAGATGGAGACCCATTATAACAATTGACATATAAAATGCTTTCGATCTCTTGCTAACCTTACTTACTACTTACTTAAAATCACACAGGGAGTTCCACAGGGGTCCATCTTGGGCGCCACTTCGTGAAATATTCTCTATGATAAGGTATTGAGCTTTCTGCTGTGGGATCTTGCACTAACCATCAACGCAGACAAAGAAGAAAATGTAATCGTCAAAGCTAACATAGCTTTGGATGTTACTGAATATTGGATGACCAGATCCAACGGGTTGAAGATTTCTCTAGAAAATAGAACTAACAATAGTCAAGCGCTTGAGAAAAGAGGAGAACGTAGCTTTCAATTGGGAACTACACTTATTATACCGAGTAAACATATGAAGTACTTGGGGGTATGGCTCGATGATAAAGTCATTTTTCATGAACATGCAAGGTAAATTGCGGTTATGCAAAGTATAAGTGAGCTATGCACTCAGATGAGTAATATCCTGGGGGGTGGGAAAGCTCCTGATAGTAAATGTGTCTATTACAGTAGTTTACCAAAGACACTCTTGAACATATTGTTAGGTGGGAGATACAACGCCTGATATTACTAGAAGATCTTAATAAACCGTTGAACGTAGATGATATCGTAACGCTAATGCTAAATAATTATAACACACAAAAGAGTCCAACTCTATAAATAAAGTAATAAAAAAGAAAAGAAGCTGAGATACACTTAAGGTAGGGCCCAGGATAACAGTGATGTGTAATGAAGATGCTTTTAGGAGTCTGATGTAATGCATTTTATTGGCGGTTCTGGGCACCTCTATGAGGGCACATAGTGGAGGAAGTTTTTAGCCGGTAGCACTACCGATATCCATGATGGATTTTTACCTCAGAAAAAGTTAGGTTAAGTTAAGTGTATGTATAGATGGATTTTACTGGATTAGGTTGTGTTAGGTTCTGTTAGATTAGTGCGGTTAAGTTTAGGTTAAACTAGTAGTAAGATGAATTAGACCCAAGCCTTGTAAAGTATGATTTCATTAGGGATTTGAGGCTCTTGTCTGTGTTAAATTTTTTTTGGTTGCTTTATTCCTATTTAGAAGTCTGAAAGATCTCCAAACTCTACATTGTTCAGATAAGCATAATTAAGGTCAAAAGGTTGCATGGCTAAATTGAGTCAACTATCCTTCTACTTCAATTCTTAAACTGTGTACTCATATATAATAGTACGGTTCTAACGCATTAATTTATTTTGACCACCGGTCAAACCAAAGGTTATTCTAAGGAATGGTGACTTGTGGCCTTGACCCGCTATTATATTTAAAAACCTAAAGATGTTATCCTAGTGGATAATTTGCAGATCATGATAATGCACTAATGTTTTACGTGAAGGATGGCCTTTCGAACTGAAAGTTTAAGGCTTCTATATGTTAACCTCGCCATATCTGATACAGAACGATGTGACAAGCACTGCGCCTTAGACAATTTAATTATTACCCTTGGTCGAGGTGCCTCAACTGTTTGGCCATATCGGCGCTTTATATATGGGGTGACCAATAAGTTTAGTTACAAACATTTTTTAATATTGACCATTACGGGATTAAGATTCGACGAATTGTCCACTCAGCTTCGCCTAAACATTCTATAGCTCATGATTGTATGAACAACTATCTTTAAAGCACTTTCTTGGTAGAATTTGACATCGACTTAGATACCTTTCTCCAAGAAAACTGGTAATGTCTTTCCAGTGGTGAAAACTTTGTAGAAAAGGGTTTTGGTAACTCTTTCACACAAAGACGATTTATTAGATCGTTTAAGTAACATTTGTCGATTGTTTTCGCTATCATTTTCATTAAAAGCTTTTTTGTCTCCCTATATATGTATCAAGAAAATTATAAGCAGCCTGTGTAGTTTTTTGGAAAAAAAATTAAATTTGATTTTATGTGCCCAGGCGCTATGATTTGCTTCCGCAACGCTAATATACGGCCGCATTTTTATAACAATCCCCAATTTCTCCAAACCACCAACCGTCACAAATTAGCGTAGGGTTGAAATGTAATTTCCAGTGGGCGGATGCGCTTGCGTGGGGTGGGTTTCCTCCAAATAAGAACATTGTTGCTAATCCGGGCATATCAGTGCTAAACCACCCGTGGAATTGTTCGAACCCCCAGAAGGTCCTTCGAGGTGGGAAAATTTGAAAAACCGCCAAGCTTGTGGTAAGTACCCGACTTGCCTAACCAAAAACGCGGCCTTTTTCGAAGCTCACTTGTCTTTCAAAAGTCGACTATTTTCGGCAATGCCGCAGTTCATTTTTCATCTGTCACGCGAGCTAGTCTTCGGTCCATATTTACGTTTTAATCGGCGCAACGAGAAGGTACTTACATGAACAGCAGCGACCAGTTGATCGTTCGCGACAGGATGCTCCCCGCTAGGTCGGCGGGCATCCCCAAGGGTGGCGCGGGCTCGGCCAAGTTTGGGGCGCTGGACGCGGGCGCCGGCGGAGACCCTGCTGGCCACCTGAAATACAGAAAGGTCTTCACGCACCACGGAGGCAGCTTGCGGCAGATCGCCATAAAGAGAAAGAACAACGACTCTCCCGGCAGCGCCAACACCGAGGTAGCCCCCGTCCCGTCACTTACGGCCCTTGTCGGTCCGTTGGAGGCAGCGGAGCTGAGGGGTTCGCAATTTCTGTTTCAGGTCGTCCTTTTGAATGGTAACTGGGACACGTCCAACACAATCCCCAACATCATCGCGGAAATGCACAACGTGAACGTGGAGGAACTGCAGGCTCTTCAGAACAGCTGGGGCTCGAAGCTGCTGGAGCCTTCCTCGAAGCTGGAAATGGAGCACTGCGTGTCGCCGAGCCCAAGGAGCTTCGACAGCGGCATCGAAGGGGACTGCGCGGACGGAAACCTCTCCTGGCTGCTGAATTATCGGATCCACGAGCTGCCTCCAGTGCCAGGTTTTATAGTTCGCCCCAATTTATCCACGTAGATCACCGCTGTAGATGCACACATCCAAAGATGACACACGTCTCCGTTCGACTAACATAAACTGGCTGTAAACATTTTTGTTTTCACTTATTGCTGATAGTCGCACCTGTTTTGACAACAATCGCTTAGTAATTTGACGTTTATCTTTTTTTGCTATTTCACAGCACGGTGCGATTTTTATTTATAGCATTTTCTGTGACATCACATTCTGGTGTGTCTAATCTTAGTTTTTCTCTAGTATATCGTCCAATTCTCACAACCATAGAAGGCAATACTCCTTACGCATGTCTTCATTAATTTTATTAGTATACAAGCCCGTAGTCTTTTGGAGAATTCTCTATTGCAACACGAATGGTTTAGTCATTGTTTCTCAGAGGAATTCATCAAAACATTCACATTGGTAAGAAGAGTTACACACACATTCATCTCCAGTTTATGTCATATGGCATAAACCAAGAGCTTCGGGTCTGATGACGCAGTTGAAATATTGTTGGATTACTTTTGCTTTGTACCACGGCGTGTTGTCCTGGAAGGACCAGTCCTGGTGTAAAAAGAGTGTCTTGGACTATGTATCTTTAGTCCAGATCTTTCACTTCTTGACGAACTAAAACGAGCTTGGCTTTACTCATCCAACTCATACCACAGTTGAATTTCCAAAAAAATACGGTGAAGATTTTTTGTCCTGCAAAGAAGATGCTTCCCCAGGCTTCTATCAGCAGTTTTTGCACTTTGTCATCCAATGTCTCTTCTGCTGTCAGCTTAGGAAGTGAAGTATACCATGCTTTGGCCAAAGATCCTCATTGAGTGCCTTTTGGACGATACCTCGAGACATCTTTATCTAAGTAGCCAGCTTCTTTTGGCCGCGAATTTCCTCTCGCGACGCTTTGAGTACTTGTAGTGTCTGTTCACTTCATGATCTGTCAATATGTTTATGATCTGTCCCTATATCTTTTGATCGCGTCATAAACGGTTCTTCTTCCAACTTCCGCGTTCTTAAGCAGCCAGAAGATTTTATAAGGCTTTTTCTCACTCATTCATTTGCAGAATTATATGTTGGTTTTATGTCTTCAATGATATTTCATTGATCTATTTCACTCCTCAATCACAGATAAAAATGTCAGCGTTTGTTTCTCATGTCGTCATAACAAGGTTTAAACTATGCCGTAATTTATTAGCGCACTAGGTAGTTATGGAAGATTCTGAACATGATATTTACTGCTTCTTCCAACTTTCCACATCCCTTGTTAATAAGGCAATATCGGATACGCAACTTAATATTTCACTTCTCTTCCAATATTTGATATATTTTATACTTTCTTCAAGCTTTTCCTTAGCTCCTTGTCTATTATTAATCTCAAATCCATTGCTGTTTTTTCGTCTTTGTTTTTCTTTTGAATCCGACTAAGATTTTCTTTTATTTTCCTCTATATTTTTCTATCTTTCTAAAATTGGCACCATTATGCTATTTGTAAAGTTTTCTTACACGTTAATTTATATACATTCACTTAGGTATTTGATCAATTATTTCACTTTCTGCTAAGCAACGCTTTGTCAAATTCTGCTCTGAGTATTGGGTTTCTTTTACATCTTTTTCTATTTTAAATGCCGCATCTTTATTATTTGTTTTCTCTATGTATATTTTCCATTAATTCGTTGTGTCTTTTCTTTCTCTGTTTTTATTTTTTATTGTCTAATTATTTATCGTAAACTCTTTAAGAAAGCTTTTACCTGCTCTGTTTTCCGATTTCAAGGTCTTTGTTTTTCGCACCGAAAACTTTCTTTGACTTTTCTTGCTTCTCGTTGTTTTGCTTCTTAATTCTCTTAATTTTTGTTGGCCTTGTAGTTTATAAGTCTTTTATTAGATTTACGAATTTTTTTGTAGTTTCTATTGATTTGTTTCCAACTATGGATTTTTGGTTTTGTTGTTTCGGTCCTTATTCTTTATTAGACGTTTTTGTTTTATTCTGTTTCTATTTTTATATTTAATTTATCCTTTTATTAAATTGTTCTTGCATTTCTTTCTTTTGGCTTGTTAATATTGCACCTTGATGTTTCTCTTTTTGTTCGTTTTTGCATTTTAGTTTATTTTTTGTTAGAATTAAATTGCGATCGCTGCCAATATCAAGACTGACAGCTGTTGCTGTCCTATATCTGGTTTTTGAATATGTTATTAAGATGTAGTCAGTTTAGTACCTTCCTTTTCCTTCTGGTACTGTCCAGGTATGTTTTTTTTTTTACATAATGTTGAAACAATGTATTGACTGCTACTAGTTTATGTCTTGGACAGAATTCTAGGAAATTAAAAAAGATTTTGAAATTTTGCCCCAAGACTTAATTTTCCTTTTGATCTTTCTAAAGGAGACGCGGGGCAAAATTTGCAGTCAAAATAGAGTTTTGTTAGTTTTTTTTTAATTTTGTAAGATAGAAGATTGTGTGGGGTCAATTAGTAACATTACCTGCAGAATTCTAAACGAACTGGCTTACACTTATTAGTTCATTAAAAAATCCTATTCACAATAATAAATAGCTTGCAAAGAAATAACAATGTAATATGTTTTGTGGACTCTGATGTGAGGTCTATCTCTGAATACCATTGTGTTGGAAATTGCCTTGCATTTGAGTAATCAGATAATTTGTCATCGGTATTAATAAATGAGTCAGACAATTCACATTCTTTATCGACATCGTTCCTTCTAATAATGCGTCATTTTTCTTGGTATGTCCTCATTGGAATTATTATAAAGCCAGCGTAGTCCCGTGATTGAGGTGCGGGCTGGGGAATGGATGGACCCGGGTTCGTTTCTCTCCCGGAGCTCTCTGATTCCTGACGGGTGGCTTGCTCAGTCACTAAAAATAACTGAGTACCTGCGTTCACTTCAAACAAGGGGTAACAATGGCGCTCGTCTAAGGTGCGGTGTTTGCCACATCGCCCCGCATCAGAGTTGGTGCGCGACGACCGGGCTGTGAGGGTAGACATATGAGAGCCTCAACCTTTTAGTTCCCATGCCATGCACCCACGCGCGGCATTAACCTTACTATTATTAGAATTATTATAGAAATATTGATTTGTGAACTTTTCAAGCTCAGCTTGTCTATAATATTTACGTGCTATTATTTACTCATTGCTTACTGTACACAAAGTAGTGGCAGTTTGAGAACACTGCAGTTGCTTAAGTTGTAAATAACATTTTCCTATTATAACGATTTTGATAAAATAATTGTTTTAAGTGCGTCAAGATACTAAACAATTGGCGTTATTTTTATTTTCCACTGTAACTTTTTGGGGTTTAAAACTACACGCAAGTAATGAACGCGAAACATCACCCATACCAGAGATTGGGGATAAAGTCCATAGCGCGGTTTTGGAAAATCCTCAAATAAAAGTGCCCCAAATTAAAGGAATATGAGAAGAGATGGTCGAAACCTGAATTTATCATTACATTCTAGAAGTTGAAGTGTAACATAATTAGTGGATTTGGCACAGTGAATCGATTTCCAAGAGGCAAAGTCCATTTACACTATTGGAAAGGTGCCAGCATCAATATTTTAGAATTTTAAAGGATAATTCTAATCGACTATCATGAAAAAGAAAAGTCTGTTACTGGGTAACATAACGCAATGCTTTCGGGTAATCTGAAAATCAGCAATTCAAGAACAATATCTTTGAATGGTAAAAAAGTGTGGTCCCACTGCAATTATGCATCAACTCATTCAAGTGTCATCGTTTAACAAAAGTTGATATAATTGAAGTTTGAAAACACCCCACAATTATCTTATTCGCTTGGTATTCTTGGCTTTCTAGTTACTTCTAAAATAAAAAATATTGCTATCTGATAAGAGATAAAGGGATCATTGGAAATCATCACAGAAAATTGATACCAACTTTGTTATTTTAAATAGCACACCCTTTATATTACTGGACTACTCAAATTTAAGGGTCTGTTTCATTAAATGATTGCAATTTTCAATTTAATATAAAGAAATAACCATTCTATCAGTGTAGTTGTATATATGAAGGAATCAAATATAAACCAAAAATAGTTTTTAATGTGCCATAAGGTGAGCATAGAAGGGCGAAGCTTCTGTTGTAGGTAAGGTTGTCTACAGATAGAGTACTTTGCACTACCACTTAAGTATTTGGTTAATATCGTGATGTCAGAGCAAAAGGTGCCCCCGTCCGTTGCGCAACGAATTATTATCGAGTTTTCCACAAGAAAGAGCATAAAATTGTCCGAAATTTTGAAAAGACTTAAGACACTTTAAGGAAATTCATCTGTGGAAGAACAAAACGAAGTTAAAAATCCAGATGGTCGACGGCGCCCGAGAATCAGCGTGTTGGGGGAAATATTCGCATTGTTTTCCGCCTTTTCGAGGATGACCACCGGTTAGTGATATTTATAAAGTCAGAATAAGCTGTGGCAGTGTTCAAGCTTCATCAACCACATATAATTTCCCAAACTCCATAAAAATTAAGGATTTTTTCTGAGTTATACTGGAACACTCTTCCTTTCGTCCTACCGTTTTTTTTTTTAATTTGGATTACTAAAAGTTTAAAGTTACAAACACTTTTATTTAATAATACCTATTCGTTGGAAAAATATATTTTCAAGTCAGGAGCTTATGTAGAAAAAATATGTGTTCTTGCACGTGTTTTCGGTAAATTCTAGAATCCCCAGAACCACACATTTCGGAGCAGTTTGTCCTTGAAATAACTAATATATTAGGTGTCGTTAAATTTAGCGGTTTTGGTGGGTATTCAATTTCGCCTTGCTTTAAAATTTATGCCGCCACCGACATTTTCAAAACAAGGAAATTGGTGAGTGTTTTCGTTGTTGCTTTGAACTAAATTGTACATTCAGATAGATGTAACTGGTGTTTTTATGCGCTATTTTTAAATTACGAGCTCTTAAAAGTCTATTTTGAGCCTCAAGAGCCTTAAAACCAAAAGTAGTCCACTAAAACAAAGAAAAAAGTCTGGAAACAGACAGTTATAATGCATATTGTTTTGATACAATAAGTCTGTGGTACGTTCTTGGATTTCTTCATGGTGGTCCAAAAATTCAGCCTTTTTTTATTAAACTTTGCACTTAAATATAAAAATAATAAACAAATAGAAAAACATGTAAATCTAAGCCATTTATCGACAGTTCTGCGATCCCGCGCTAGTACTACTCCCTATGTTTGGAAGGAAAACATTTTCAAAAACTCGGAAAATATACCATTGTACGGAAAAGATGGTAGTTGGATGGTGCAAGACCTGACTGTATGCTTGATGTGACAGAAGTTCAGTTACCTCAAGTCTTCGAAATTTTTCTTTTGTCTGCCAAAAGGTGTTTTTGCGTCCTAGGCTGATAATTTTTCACCTGTATTCTCTCAAATTTTTCCAAAATGGGAACGTATAAATGTTTTAATTGATGTTTTTTCTTTTGGATCGCGAACGTGGAACAATTTAACTTACAATCGAAGCTCCGCTCGACGAAGGCAAGCCAAACTGCCTTGGCAGACGCGCTTTTGCGTTCGACAATGCAGCGGCCCGATAACCGCAGCCGCCCGGCCATTCGGCAAGAAGCAAGAAGCTCCAACGTGCGTGCACGAACGCACGGATCTCCTCGCGTAAATTAAGCACTTAGAGCGCGGCACGCCAAATTTCATATCTTTGTTTACTTTCCGTTTAAATGTATAGGCTGCCTTTGTTTACTACGCACGAACCTCCTCGTGTAAATCAAAAGCCAAGGACCACGCCACATTTATTTGTTTACTTTCTGTTCAAATGTCTAGATAGATTCATCAACGTCGGGTATTTCCGATCCAACTCTATATACATTCGGTCGAGTTAAGCACAACAGAGGTCGGTGTCAATTGTACAATTATTTTGAACCAACTCGAAGTGAACAGACCCTTCTATAATCTTACGATAATAGCTTTCTGGAGAATTGCTCTGGTTTGATTATGGATTCAGCCGCTCTTACTGAGTACAACAATCAGCGTTGCTTGTCTGTGTTGTCAAAGTTCCAGCGCAAGTTACAATTCATCAAATGAATCGATCATCTCGCGAATTTTTGAGAAGTTTTCGGCATGTATCCATACAGCGTTGAGCTTGAAGTTCAGTTAAATCATGAGACACTTCTCGACAGCATCTGTTAAATTTACCAAGAGTATGAAGATGTTAAGACAATCTAAGAATGCTGATCGATAGATTGGTTGCTTGCAGTGCTTCCAAATCCACCTTTGTAGCTCGACCAGATGCCGTCGGGCTCGCCTTCTTTGAATTTTTTGAACCATCTTTGCGCACGAGATGAGAGGGCATTTTCATCTTTCGATTTGAATATTTTTCTTGCCACTTCTGTTATTTTGAGGTGTCTTTTTCAGCTTTGGTTTAAATGTACCCAAATGACTTGATTTACCTTGCTTTGCTGCGTGATATTTTTGGAATCAGAGCCAGTTCTGGAGCTTACAAGAACCATCTGAAAATGTTCGCATTGTTCCTCAAACATGTGTGGCTGCATCCAAGGAAGATATTATGTCAGCCGTTCGATCGTGACGGCTCAACGCCAACTGCAAACGTCAAACACAACGGTGCGTCTATGGGGGGCATTCGGAATTTCGTTTATTTTCAAAGCAAACTGCCCAATTTTTCTACCATAAATTTTTAAACTGGTAGTTCTACATTTTGTGAAATACTGATTTTGGGATTATCTGGCAACTTTTTGCTGCCTACGCTGTCTTTCTTTTAATGATTACTCCAAAGAAAAAAGTTACATAAGAAATACCAGCATCAATATTTTAGAATTTTAAAGGATAATTCTAATCGATTATCATGAAAAAGAAAAGTCTGTTACTGGGTAACATAACGCAATGCTTTCGGGTAATCTGAAAATCAGCAATTCAAGAACAATATCTTTGAATGGTAAAAAAGTGTGGTCCCACTGCAATTATGCATCAACTCATTCAAGTGTCATCGTTTAACAAAAGTTGATATAATTGAAGTTTGAAAACACCCCACAATTATCTTATTCGCTTGGTATTCTTGGCTTTCTAGTTACTTCTAAAATAAAAAATATTGCTATCTGATAAGAGATAAAGAGATCATTGGAAATCATCACAGAAAATTGATACCAACTTTGTTATTTTAAATAGCACACCTTTTATATTACTGGACTACTCAAATTTAAGGGTCTGTTTCATTAAATGATTGCAATTTTCAATTTAATATAAAGAAATAACCATTCTATCAGTGTAGTTGTATATATGAAGGAATCAAATATAAACCAAAAATAGTTTTTAATGTGGCATAAGGTGAGCATAGAAGGGCGAAGCTTCTGTTGTAGGTAAGGTTGTCTACAGATAGAGTACTTTGCACTACCACTTAAGTATTTGGTTAATATTGTGATGTCAGAGCAAAAGGTGCCCCCGTCCGTTGCGCAACGAATTATTATCGAGTTTTCCACAAGAAAGAGCATAAAATTGTCCGAAATTTTGAAAAGACTTAAGACACTTTAAGGAAATTCATCTGTGGAAGAACAAAACGAAGTTAAAAATCCAGATGGTCGACGGCGCCCGAGAATCAGCGTGTTGGAAATATTCGCATTGTTTTCCGCCTTTTCGAGGATGACCACCGGTTAGTGATATTTATAAAGTCAGAATAAGCTGTGGCAGTGTTCAAGCTTCATCAACCACATATAATTTCCCAAACTCCATAAAAATTAAGGATTTTTCTGAGTTATACTGGAACACTCTTCCTTTCGTCCTACCGTTTTTTTTTTAATTTGGATTACTAAAAGTTTAAAGTTACAAACACTTTTATTTAATAATACCTATTCGTTGGAAAAATATATTTTCAAGTCAGGAGCTTATGTAGAAAAAATATGTGTTCTTGCACGTGTTTTCGGTAAATTCTAGAATCCCCAGAACCACACATTTCGGAGCAGTTTGTCCTTGAAATAACTAATATATTAGGTGTCGTTAAATTTAGCGGTTTTGGTGGGTATTCAATTTCGCCTTGCTTTAAAATTTATGCCGCCACCGACATTTTCAAAACAAGGAAATTGGTGAGTGTTTTCGTTGTTGCTTTGAACTAAATTGTACATTCAGATAGATGTAACTGGTGTTTTTATGCGCTATTTTTAAATTACGAGCTCTTAAAAGTCTATTTTGAGCCTCAAGAGCCTTAAAACCAAAAGTAGTCCACTAAAACAAAGAAAAATGTCTGAAACAGACAGTTATAATGCATATTGTTTTGATACAATAAGTCTGTGGTACGTTCTTGGATTTCTTCATGGTGGTCCAAAAATTCAGCCTTTTTATTAAACTTTGCACTTAAATATAAAATAATAAACAAATAGAAAAACATGTAAATCTAAGCCATTTATCGACAGTTCTGCGATCCCGCGCTAGTACTACTCCCTATGTTTGGAAGGAAAACATTTTCAAAACTCGGAAAATATACCATTGTACGGAAAAGATGGTAGTTGGATGGTGCAAGACCTGACTGTATGCTTGATGTGACAGAAGTTCAGTTACCTCAAGTCTTCGAAATTTTTCTTTTGTCTGCCAAAAGGTGTTTTTGCGTCCTAGGCTGATAATTTTTCACCTGTATTCTCTCAAATTTTTCCAAAATGGGAACGTATAAATGTTTTAATTGATGTTTTTTCTTTTGGATCGCGAACGTGGAACAATTTAACTTACAATCGAAGCTCCGCTCGACGAAGGCAAGCCAAACTGCCTTGGCAGACGCGCTTTTGCGTTCGACAATGCAGCGGCCCGATAACCGCGGCCGCCCGGCCATTCGGCAAGAAGCAAGAGAAGCTCCAACGTGCGTGCACGAACGCACGGATCTCCTCGCGTAAATTAAGCACTTAGAGCGCGGCACGCCAAATTTCATATCTTTGTTTACTTTCCGTTTAAATGTATAGGCTGCCTTTGTTTACTACGCACGAACCTCCTCGTGTAAATCAAAAGCCAAGGACCACGCCACATTTATTTGTTTACTTTCTGTTCAAATGTCTAGATAGATTCATCAACGTCGGGTATTTCCGATCCAACTCTGTATACATTCGGTCGAGTTAAGCACAACAGAGGTCGGTGTCAATTGTACAATTATTTTGAACCAACTCGAAGTGAACAGACCCTTCTATAATCTTACGATAATAGCTTTCTGGAGAATTGCTCTGGTTTGATTATGGATTCAGCCGCTCTTACTGAGTACAACAATCAGCGTTGCTTGTCTGTGTTGTCAAAGTTCCAGCGCAAGTTACAATTCATCAAATGAATCGATCATCTCGCGAATTTTTGAGAAGTTTTCGGCATGTATCCATACAGCGTTGAGCTTGAAGTTCAGTTAAATCATGAGACACTTCTCGACAGCATCTGTTAAATTTACCAAGAGTATGAAGATGTTAAGACAATCTAAGAATGCTGATCGATAGATTGGTTGCTTGCAGTGCTTCCAAATCCACCTTTGTAGCTCGACCAGATGCCGTCGGGCTCGCCTTCTTTGAATTTTTTGAACCATCTTTGCGCACGAGATGAGAGGGCATTTTCATCTTTCGATTTGAATATTTTTCTTGCCACTTCTGTTATTTTGAGGTGTCTTTTTCAGCTTTGGTTTAAATGTACCCAAATGACTTGATTTACCTTGCTTTGCTGCGTGATATTTTTGGAATCAGAGCCAGTTCTGGAGCTTACAAGAACCATCTGAAAATGTTCGCATTGTTCCTCAAACATGTGTGGCTGCATGCAAGGAAGATATTATGTCAGCCGTTCGACCGTGACGGCTCAACGCCAACTGCAAACGTCAAACACAACGGTGCGTCTATGGGGGGCATTCGGAATTTCGTTTATTTTCAAAGCAAACTGCCCAATTTTTCTACCATAAATTTTTTAAACTGGTAGTTCTACATTTTTGTGAAATACTGATTTTTGGGATTATCTGGCAACTTTTTGCTGCCTACGCTGTCTTTCTTTTAATGATTACTCCAAAGAAAAAAGTTACATAAGAAATAATAAGGATTTGACGTACTTACATACGCATTCAAGAGCAGTTTGATGTGTGACCTGGTTTAATAGAAGCAACTATTTAAATGTAATACAATAATTTATTCTTTAACATAGCACCTTCAAAGTCTTTCACATTAGCAAGTTTTCTAAATGCAATTAAAAACTCGTTTACAGCTTTTTGTTTCGTCTAAATTTGCGAAAGTTTTAGTTTTGGGGATAGATGATAATCCAGGAGAACTAGATCTGGTCAATAAGGTGAATGAGGAAGAATTTCAAGCTTTACAAGAGATAACCAATAAGTTTCGGGGCAGATTTTGATACATTTTTGGCAAATATACCCCTTAAAGAAAATGTAATTCAATTAATCAATAATGTAATTTATCAAAACACATTATTCTCTTGATAGAAAAACACTCAGTATATGGATAATTGGTTAAAAAAATTAGCCTAAAGGATGTCATTTAAAAATTTGTCAAAATCTTCACCAGTTCCTAACGATGCCACTTAAATGCTTTCACCCTTACCAAAAGTGTCATGTGGTATTAGTCAGTAATGGTTTTTCCTCCTCAAAGTAGTCAATCGAAAGAATATCTTAAGTAAGTCACCACGGGGATGAAAAAAGATAGTGATAATAACAAAAAGAAAAATTAGAGAAGAATAAAAAGAAATCACATCCAACTATGTAGGTGGCATTTATATATCGCACTTGGCTGTATACTTTTTCTGTGGTGAAATGAACAATCTGTACTATAGGTAACAATAAAGAAACAATTGGGGATTTTTACTAAACAATAATCACAAAGATAAAAAAATAGAAAAAATTACGCAATAAATAAGGAACAGTTAGTTGTTAACATCCCTTGACATGATCTGTTGAAGAAAAGCTCTAATATATATTAAGTACTTATGCTGATTTATTCAAAGCTAGTAGAAAGTGGTTTGAGAATTTAACAGAAGTACGATATCTAGTGTAGTTTGACATGGAAAGGCTACCAGCTTAAATCAAGAAGTTGTTGAGAAATATGTGTAAGAATTTAACGATAGTGTAGGCCTTTTCCGTTTCAGTCTCTTCTAAAATACTGCGAGGTATTCTCTAGTGATGGTTTTCTCTTTCTCAGAGTAGTCAATCAGAAAAATTTCTTTAGGGCCTGAAAATGCTGTCGCCATTTTCTTACATCGGATAGTTTTCACTTATTTTAATGATCGTTCATCTAATATGTTTGCTGTTTTGTTTTCTGTGCAATGATAAACGGTACAAGACATCAGTTGACTGACGTTCTCATATAAATAAGGGTGCAACTGGTTTAAAAAAAAATTAGTCGCCACAAATTCCAATTTGAGCCATTTTGCATTGTGACTCGAAACACTTGTGATTGAATCATTGCCAAACAACGAGTTAGTGTTGGGATAACATGTATAAAAAGGAATGTTTACACCACAAGTCTCCTTTCAAGAATGTGTAAACCAAGTTACTCATCATATCGTAGCATACCGATAAAGTTGTTATAAGTCAGTCAGGTTTAAATTTATATCAAAAAGGTTGGCTAATTGTTTAGTGCTTTAACGTACTTCTATTATGAAAATGTTCGTTTTTACTCAGAGAATGCGTTTTTCATCTAATCTTCAACCCATACACCCTCTGTTATAACTCTTTGAAGTACGACTTTATTGGATGTCTTTGTACACTCGCATACACATAATTTGCTTGCTTGTAACCCTTCTAGCTTTTTTAGATGACAATCTGATGGTGCCGCAAAAACTCTTGCGCGCGCACCCCAGCCGCTTACCAGATTGTTGCCGATAGCCTTGTTTTTCTCGTTCTGACGCTTACAAAATTTTATTTATGCGCCATTTTAACTTACATCAATTAGTAGCATTCCAAATTCATGCAAAAATACTTCGAATTAAGATTGTTTCCATTCTGGCGACTATTCATTTATATAGCGTACCCTTCTTAAAAAATGCTGAAGCATATACATCGATATTGCAAACTCTAGTTTTATTTTCTGCCTTTTCTCAAAACTACCCCTAAAGTTTCACCTCAATCCAAAGTAGATACTATAGATTTGGTCTGTATTCTCACTGTTTTTTTTTTGTGAGATGTTCACAATTAATTTATATAGGCAAATCAACTACTTGAAAAACATTTTTTAAACGCAGAATAAGTCGATATAAGGTTTCCGGATAATCTAGACAAATCCTCAAGTTTTATTTCTGCAGTTGTATGGAGCCTGAAAACTACCCTGAAAGTTTCACCTCAATCCAAAGTAGATTTGGTCAGTTCGTGTAATCATTCAGCTCTGTATTCTCACTGTTTTTTTTTTGTAAGATGTTCACAATTAATTTATACTTAATGCACATCAGCTGAGGCGTTAGCCATACCACACATCCGTAAAGAACTAAAGGACGTATTAATGATTTATAGAAGAGTCATACAGTCGATTCTCATAGAAGAATTCCTATTGATGAGTGGATAAAGTTGGATTAGTCGTGTGTCCCTCGTTCAATTTTTTAGTATGTGGTATTTCCATGTAAGTCGAGTGTCGAGGTAGATACCAAGATATTTCACGGGCTCATCATTAGCATTCCACTGGATGGGATGGTCGTTAATTAAAATAAGAGATGGATTTTTGATTTTTCGAAGAGAGAATATTTTAGTGACACATTTAGAATAATTAATTGATAAATTCCACTGTTTGAACCATCTGCCTAGAATATTGGTGGCAACTTGAAGTTCAGCAATAGCTTGTTCTAAATGTTCATTCATAGTTAACACGACCGTGTCGTCCGCGAACATTGCAAGGTTTGTGCTGGGAACTGGAATATCGTACATGTAGATGTTGAATAGAATGGGACCCAGTATACTGCCTTGCGGGACCCTGCGTGTATAGTTCTGGTAGCCGATAAGCTAGTGTGTATTTTGACCGCAAATGTGCGATCTTCAAGGAACGAAAATAATACAGACTTGATATACTCAGGTAATTGTAGATGTGTTATTTTGTATTTTAAGCCTTCTGTCCAAACGCGGTCGAAAGCTTGTGCTATATCTAAAAACAGGGTGGTAACGTATTGTTTGCTTTCAAAACCTCGTTCAATGGTCTCGGTCATACGCTGAAGTTGGTGGCAGGTGGAGTGGCCTTCTTTAAATCCAAATTGAAAAGTGGGAAGAATTCTCAGTTTTGTGATTTTCTCGTTGAGTCGGAGATAAATGATCTTCTCGAAGAGCTTTGAGGTTGTTGTTAATAAACTGATTGGTCGATAGCTGGTGATTTCTTTCTTATTTTTGCCTGGTTTGGGAAACATTAGAATAATTGCATGTTTCCATACATTCGGAAAGTATCCTATTCTTAGGCAGGCATTAAAAGTACTTGCTAGGTATGCTAGCGCTTTTAGACAGCTTCTTCAGTATTATATTTGGTATTTTGTCGCATCCAGGTGATTTATTTATCGGGAGAGTTTTAATTATAGTTCCCTAGGTGACGTTGGTTTAAAGTTAGCTTCAGCAATTGGTTGATGTGTTTCTATATAATTTATCACTATATTTTTAAATACTGGGTCTGCGTGATTTGCAGAAGTGAAAGTTTGGTCTAAATAGTTTGCGAAGGCTTCACATTTTTCTTCATCCGAGTTGTATATTTGTGTTCCTGAAGAGATTGGAGGTATCTCGTTTGGTTGGCGCAGAATGCGTTTGGTTGTGTTCCACAAGCCCGGGTCGCTTGGTTCAAGGTTGCTGATATGTCTTTGATATGTCTCGATTCGGTAGGTGTCAAGTTCCTTTTTAATACGATGTGATAGATTGTTCACCATGTTTTTGGTTGACGGATTCCTTGTTCTCTGCCACTCTCTTCGAAGAGTGAAAAGCCTAATTTTGGCTTTGGTTGGTGCAGATTATTTCTTCTTTCGCCACTCCATGCTGACCTTTTTTATTTTAAGGCATAATAATGTACCTAAGTTTTAACACAGGTAACGATTCGGTGCAAAAAGCCTCTTCTTTAGCTTAGTGGCGTATTAATAGTTGTTTGCACACCTAGACGCTGCCGTTTCTGACCTTTGGCAAGAAAATGAGGGACCTCAAGAGTAATTTCAGCAACAGCGGTTATTTTCGAGAAAGCGGCTAACAATGCAAATATTCTCCTCGGTCATGCTGGTACTTGAGCAACCTCAGTAATCTCCCAAAAATTGTTAAGCTAAGTATACAACTGCCTTCAAACGATGTCTTAAGTCTCTTCAAAATTTCGGACGGTTTTATACCCTTCGTTGCGGAACGGATGAAAGTACTTCTTGTTCCGACATCATAATACTGACTAAAGTAACGGTAATGCAAGAATTCTCCTCTCCAGGCAGCTCCTACCTACAACACTTAGAGTGAAAAAAATAGGTGGATAGTAGTCGGGGCTACTAACGTGAGGTTTCCTCTCTGTTGTCTTCCGTCTAGTAGTCTTCGAGTATTGGTCGTTTCAAACTTGACCGTTTTGGTGTCCCTAATAATTTCGGAATGACACTCAGTATTCATACATCAAGAAGAACTTAAAGACGTTTTTCCATCAAAAGAAGTTTCAGTTTATATTAAATCCACATACGTAATTTATGATATAGGTATTTCTTTACTCATTTCAACATTAACGTAATTATTGTGTGGGAGTTGTAGTATCATAATACAAGCTAGAAGCGGCTGCTATTGCGTTCAGGTAAAATTGTACGGAATGTACTGTATTTTGGAAAGTTCTGCCAAACGTCTTCTACCACTGCCTGAATTTCTTTGGTGATGTTTGCTTTCAATGCGTCTAGGCTTTGATTTGTTGTGATAAACCCTCCCTTTCAAACATCGCATAGATAAACAATCGAGTGGCGAAAGTCTTTTCAAAATGACGCGGCTACTAGAGTGTGACGTGTGAGATGTCTCTTCATCTTGTTGAAAATACTCAATTTTTATTAATTCTTAAATTCTGATAAATGAAAATACCCACGCGATACATGAAAAGCTCTTTAGTTAGAGAAGATTGAGGTATAATTAGTCCCGTCTTTTTGATACAACTATTGCAATAGATGCATGTACCTCCAAAGCTCTCCATTAGACATTTTTCAGCAAGATGGAGCGGCATGCCATACATCACACGCCAGTTCTGGCTAAATCAAGTCATTTTTAGGCTCAATAATCTGATGCTGTTTACTTATTTTATGAGGCTATCTGAAATTTACAAGAAAGTACATAAACCACAGATGCCTTAAAGTAAATATCACCAAAGAAATTTATGTAGTGACGTCGAACATACTGGTAAGGACTATCCAAGTTTTTTCTTTGCCGTGTGGTACGGTTTTGAAATTTAATCCAAACATACGTGCCTGAACATCTGCTGAATTTATCTGGAATTATGTTTAGTGTCAAATTTAATTTCTGCTGGAAGCATATATTGACACCAATAATATGTGTCGTAACTTCATGCAACTGCAGCCTTTGCAGTTCGTAACCAAAGCACATTTGCAATGTAGCGATCAAGCGAATTTTTGCGCGCTTGCACTACAGCAAAATTTTCTGTTAGATTGTTCCTCGTCTGAGCATCAGCAAATCGCTAGCGGAATCGACACCTGCTCTTCGTCTTCCCCAAATGGAAAGGCGAATCAGGTCTATATCGCTGAAAATCTTCCGAAGCAGTACTTCGACCAGCACGACGTTCAAAATGTAAGGCCGCTGCGGTTGTGTCATAAATAGACCTAATCACCGATTACTTTTCGCAGGTAAACGTAGCCAAAGTCATATCGGAGAAGCAGCAAAATTCTCATGTGAAGGAAGATGGGGTCAAAGTGCATGGGCACACGTACAGGTACTCTGGGCCGAAGAAGCCTCCCTTTACGTACACGGAACTGATCGAGCACGCTCTCAGCGAGAAGGGAGAACTCACGGTTTCTGGCATATACCAATGGATTTCGTAAGTGCATGAAAGTTCATTTATTGATTGATGCACCTGGCAATTTCTTAACTGCAACCATTCTTGGCATATCCTTCCGCGTAAGCTTCGGCTGGGTTCCCAGAACGGCCCCTCCAGCAGCTAATAGTCGATAAATTTGCATGTGGTAAATCACTGCATTAAAATATGTTTGAGGAGATGGCAGGGGTTAAACGAAGTTGTGAATCGTTCCCAGGAGATCGTCAATATCCCGTACCAGGCACGGGCCGGCCGCGGTCGCAAGCACCGTCGCGTAATTTGGACTCCTGCAATCTACCTGGCCTGGGGGTGTGGGGCGCCCCATTTTTTGCCCGTCATAAGCCCTAGCTGCAATTAGCGCGCTTAAATGCTCGACGCGCTTCAGTGGACGTCAGCGGGCCACGATGGGGCGTTTTTGTGACCCGTGGCTGCCAAGGCCGGAAACGCTGATGCAAATTGGGATTGCCCTTCTGCTTCCGTTCGAAACCAAAACGTGGTGTGTTTCACTTGTCTCTCGAAATTCCGGTTGCTGTAAATCACACTTCAGGAATAGTTAAATTTATATAACTTTAACTGCTGAGTGATTTTAAAAAATGTTCAAAATTGGACAGAAATTACTAATACATTCCCAATACTACAGCCACAGTTTAAGGATATATTATTGATTACAACATCAGTTATGTGATGGTTCTTCAATTTTTGTCTATATAAAACTTAGCTACGAAGAAAGAAAATATATAACCAACTTATGCCAAATGTATAATACAAACCAAACGACCTATATATGTGCACAAGTGCACAACTTAATTCTCAGTCCATAACTTTAATATGATGTTCAAATTTATACAACCTTTGTCAGCTAAATATTTTAATTCGCGCACAAGAAATGGGTATCATTCGGTCTCCTGTGTTCTGGATAAACATAGCTTTGGATGTATTTTTATGTACACTGATTAGGTGGCAGGGCTGTGTTTAGTACCCACTGTTCGGTTTGTGCCTCAAGTTAGAGAAAACCCCTAGTGAAACATGAAATACGATACAGCAAATATATGGCGACCAAACATTATTGAGAAGTCGCAAATCAGCCATCTGTCATCAAAGAGCTTTAGTACTGTGTCACCGGCCCAAAACTCTGCAAATAAGTATTGCAGAGACAGCATGTTATCTAAACAAATTTCTCGACTTCAAGCAAAGCCTTCCAAAAACAACAATGTACGATCAAGACATGATACAATTTTTTTGAAAAAATTTAAACTTAAGACTTCGTTAAGCTTGTCTAAAACTTGCAAAAAGGGTGTTAAAGTAGGTTTTGTGATAATCAAATGGTATTTAGAAGTTCACAACAGTACATGGCTAAATTTGGCCGTGAAACCGTTGTTTAGTGAAAAATACCTGGAAAAACCTGTAAAGATGTGTCCTTTTGGTTAACAGACTATTAGACCCACCTGCTATTTTGCAGAAAAATAATCAGAAAAACGATTTAATTCGCGAGTTTTAATATTTACCTTCTGATGTTTCAAAGAGCTCAAAAAGTAAAAAAAATAGAAAATTAGAAAATCTCCATATCAAAACAACACTTCTATGATGTTTACATCTAGACCATTATGTCCATTGCTATGGTGGTGGTTTAATAGTTAGTGTCAAAAAGTAAACTAAACACCTTTAATGGAGAGTTTGTTTTAGATATAGGAACAGAAAGATGTGTCTGAGCTAAATCTGAAGAACAGGGGTATGAGGTAAATGAGTTCGAGTCATGATTCTTCAAACTTGTGCAACAGGGTAGTTTTGGTACCGATCTTTATTGTTTTTTATTCAGTTCTTCTTTCAAACAAACGTTGTGTTACTTTTTCCAACCCCAAGTAATTGGTCTGGATGACCTCATGGAAATCTTGTCACTCACCTAGCTGATGAAGGATCTTTTTGACTGCTGCTTTCTCTCTGGTATGTTAAGGGTAGTTCCATGATTCGCCTACGAAACCCTCTATGTCAGCAATCTCGTGTACTTCTATCCGTTGGTCTGCCGTAACGAAACTGATAAATTTTCAATTTTGTTATACTTTCGGCCATGTTTAATTAAAAAAAAATAATACAAATTGCTTTTATTGACATAAAATGAGTTTATTGCATTAAAAATAAATTCATATAGATAACAAGAAAATATTAAAAACAAAAGGGTACATCAAATGTAAACAGAAATTAATTTTTAACATGCCGTGAGGTGAACGAGAGGGGCACGGTTTCTGAGCGTTATAGGTAGAGATGCCTAAAGAATTATGGGTTTTATAGTTAGTTCACGATATTAAAGCAAAAGGTATCCTCGTCCGTTATCAAATTTCTTAAGACAGAGGGCCTAAAACCACCCTAAATCTTAAAAAGGCTTAAGACGCAGTTTGGGGACAACACCCTTAAGAAGTTTCTAATGTAAGCGTGATATAAATAATTTTTGAGAGGATGAAAAGACCGTGGAAAATGAAGGTTAACAACGTCGTTCAAAGACTGGATAGATTGACGATAATATTCATATTGTTCTTCACCTTCTCAGGTAGCAATAAATTACGCGGTGTTCGGGCAATCCGAGACGCTATACTGCTTTATGGCTCCATACAGCTGCCAAAACTTGACAAAAATTTGGAGTTTGTTCTGCACTACTCTACAATACCGTGCCTAAAGCCCAGACTTATCACTCTGCGATTTCCATTTGTCTGGACCTCCAAAAGAAGCACTTAAAGGACAAAGGTATTACAATTATATTACTGTCAAAGCATTGGTACGCCAGTGGCTGGTATTATAACAACTTTCGTTTTTTTACTAAATTGTGATGTTAATTTATTTGTGTCATACTTTGAGAAGCTCCTGAATTCTATTTAGAAAAAAATGACGAATAGGTGATAATCTGAAGTGACAGAGTCTGGTGAATAAGCTTAAATAAATATGCTGTTGGATGTATTTCCAAGTAAATTCATTAGGTGGTAGGGCTGTGCTTAGCAACCTATTTTAATTGGAAGTTATATAAATGACGTGATAAACACCAATCCTGAACAGAGAATTAACATTATTTTCTGCGCCAAGCTAGTGAAATATAAAATGCGATACAGCAAATATATGGCGACGAATTTGGGGATGGCAAATATCCGGAGCAAGGCAATCGCAGAGTCATCATATATCGCTATAAATGTGAACGTGTAAGATAAAAACACCGTCTTGTTACCGTACGTATGTTATCAGCAAAGTTGAAATTTAATAGATATGTGTATTGCCAAATTTTATGCAGCGATTTAATAAAAATAGAAATTTAATGTAAAAATAGTCCTGCATACACTAACAAAGGACCAAGAATAAACTAGTCAAACAATTACTGCTGAACTGTTGGAAAAGGCCAGAATTCATTCTATATTTGTGCTAAACCTTATTGTCGGAGATGAAAGTTGATGCTACCAGTATTACCCCCAAATGAAGCGCCGAAATGCCGAATGGTGAGTTCATGGTTTACCAGCCTTCAAAAAGTGAAGCGCAATCTTCGAAAATAAAGACAATCTCAATTCAGAAGCAGTGTCTTGATTTGTAGGCATCTGCTCAGTGTTTCTCATTTAAGACTCCATATTGTTATATTTGCCTAAATATCATATTCGCGCTTTGCCATATCTATCCTCCATATTTTTTTGTTTTTCAAGTGCAAATGCCGCTAAAAGAGAAGCGTTATGAATATATTGTAGTAATTCAAACGGCAGTGATAGATATGATTGCTTCTATAACTAGAAAAGCAGTAGCAGCTATGCTTAGATAATCTAGTATACTACTTTGATAAGACCTACGCCCATTAGTTGATAAATTAAATATTTTATTTTATCGAACCAGAACCATTCTAATAGAGGTTGTATATTGTGCCCGTTGTTGTTGTCGTTGTAAAGGGCCATCTATAACGCACTGTTAGAGGTGCCTGTTCGACCAACAATCTAAAATTCAGTGCTGAAAGCAATGTCGTCCAACAAGTAATGTTTCCAAAACTACTTCTTTCCCCTGTTTAAACTTAAAAGAAGTGACGGTGTCCGTCAAAAAATGATTTGTGCTTTGGGGAAGGGCACTGTTTCCTACCGTACCTACAAGAAGTAATGCTAATTGTTTAAGTATGGAAATTTTGATTTCTATGGTGCGGAACATTCTGGATAACCAGAGGAAGTCAAAGATGAAGAACTTAAACAACTTTTGAAAGAGGGTGCTGTCGCATGAAATCAGAACTAGGAATAACATGTCAAACTATTCATAAGTATCTACACACGCTGGAAAGGAGTCACAATGAAGGAGGGTTGTATTCCCTTGGAACTCACTCAATGCTATGGTATTACTATCTCGTTGCTTACCAAACTTGAAAAGAAAGATTTCTTGAGCCAGATTGAAAAATAGATGTTCTGTAAGAATCCAAATCCAGAATTGTAGGATTATCCATATGACTTGTCGACTAGTATCACATAACGAAATATCCACACCAGGAAGATATTGCTGTGCATATGTTGGGATCAGCATGGTGAGCACGCTATAAAGAGAAGAAAAAAAGTAATTTTGTTACTTTGAAAACGATCGCCGATCTGTATCGGTTGCGAGTGTATGTACCAGACTCTATCCCTTCAGACTATCGCCTACTCAAATTTCTGCAACACAACGAGAAAAAGCTCGATTGACTTTCCAAAGTGAAATTCAGAACTCACCGAAATATAACGCAAATAAGTTAACATTACAATTGGATGAGAAAGGCCGAAAATTAAAAAGAATACACGCGTTTTAATTGTTTTTCCTATAATAACTTTGAGTCATTTTCCCGTAGTGGTACCAGTTTTAATTCATTGATTATATAACTCACTTTTTTATATGTAAAGCTACATTACAATAGAAATTCTTGTATTTTTACAACAATACTCACTCTCATGTAAGTTTTTGCTTTGAATGGATTTAGCTGGGAATATAGTCCAAACTTTGCTGTTTTAGATCTTTATTTTGTATGAACTGATAAGGAAATTTTGAGTGGATTTTTATAAAACTAATAGCATGTGCGGCTGTAAAGAAGGTGCCCCATTTGCTCGAGTTAAACCAATTAGGTCAGTAACGGCGGCGATATGGAGGCGGTCATTATCTTCTGATTAGAAGATCACGTAATCCCAAAACACGGTTGAGAGGACCCTCCCAGCAGACAGTTGCGTTATGTTCGTTTGTCGTTCGTCACCCCATCCTTACTTATTTGAACTTGAAGGAACAACGATGGGTTCAAGTGTCATCTCCGTAACGAACTGATCTATAAAAAATCTCAAGTCGCAGTGTCGTTTCTTTTTAAATTTCAACATTTTTAATTATTGCTTGAGTACTATCATGACTTCTTCAATTGTCATCCGTCTATTGCCTTGGATAAACACGCATCTTCAAGGAGCGCTTGCCTCGGTGTTACTGGTGCGAGTACAACTCAATGCGTTATATTTTCGACCTCGCTTCGTCCCATGGAAGACATCTTATGTTACTTTACAATAATGTATTTCTATCAATTACTTTAGTATTTTTCATCGTTAAAAACAATTGCTCGTGTCAAACTAACCGACATACGTTTACTAGCAGCCTTCATCCAATCACAGCATTGCCCACATTGCCACACTGGCAATGGGACCAAATGTTTTGTTTTAATTTGACTCTCTACGAATAACCAACGACTGGTGTAGAAGATTAAAGCACTGATTTTTGAGCAGTGGCCTCAAGTTTGACTACTTTCGTCAATTTCTACAAAACTTGAAGTATGGTATGAGTTGCTTAAAACCTAATCCGATAAAGCTACGAAGGTGCATCGTATATAAACCGGAATTATATTTTTAATTTATTGAAACATCGCGAAAAAGCAAACATCAAAGTTATTTTTCTTTATAATTTTCTGACTTGGAAACGCGTTTTCTTAAGGGATAGGTAGTTATTTATTGATCATTAAATAAAGGTAGTTACGACACTAGCCAATCACGCACCAGTGTTAAGACAGCAACATTATTGCTAAGTCTTCGTCCTTTAAGGGCTTCTTTTAGAGATCGAAACAAATTAAAATCGGAGGCTAGCCTGTAAGGACGGTGTTTTAAAGTGGTGTAGATCAAGCCCTAAAATTTGGTAAAGTTTTGGCAGCTGTGGGGGCCGTAAAGCAGAATAGTTTATTTTTACCTGAGAACGTGAGGAATAACGCAACTATTCTCCCTAGTCACGATGGTCCTCGGACGACGTTGCTTCTCGATTTCCCAAAATTTGTTTATGCCACGCGTACAATTAAGACTTCTGAAGTGTTGTCCCCGAACTATGCCTCAAGTCCTCTCAAAATGTTAGACGGTTTTAAGTTCTTAAGAAATTTGAAAACAACCGATGGTATCTCAAGCTCTAATATCGCGATACTGGCTATAAAGGTAGTAATTTACAAACATCTTTAGGCATACCTAACTACAAAGCTTTATATTTGATGCACCCTCGTAATATGAATGTTTTTGATTTTGAACTATTTTATATGCTTTACTTTCTTTTATTAGTTTTCAATATTTGTATTACTTAACGTTTTCTTTTTCTTTATATTCAAGTTCATTTATTTTTAGAACAATAAATTAATTTTATGTCAATATAATTAATTTATACTACTTTCTTAATTTTTAAAGCCTTCATTTGATTTTCAAAAGTTTGTTTAACTATATATAAATTAAACCATATGCACACTGGTACACTTGTAATTTTGAGTAGAGTACGAGGGTCGTTTGATAATTACGTTACCGGATATTTCATATTACGCTAGAATTAGTTTAGTGACATCACGGTGGGCGTCAACCTTTAAACAAAAGCAGGTCAAATTTAAGCCAGATATTACACTTTAATTTTATTATATGGACTTTTTAAACGGGACCGGTCGGGAAAATGGAGAAAGCAGAATTATGTGGGATTCTGCAGCACAGTTGAATGTTAAGAGGTTTAAACGTAGCCGAACGTACAACAAAGTTGAAAATGTCATCAGTTGTGTTATGGCAGGCCAACGAATGCATAATATATTCGTTACCGTAAGGAAATCTTGGATCCACCCCTAACATACCAGAAGCAGAGGTCGTTTATCGGCCGGGCGGTGGTTAGGATTTCCAAAAGGTCATCCAGACCAATTGCTTGGAGACGGAAAAAGTGACACCAAGTCTGTTTGAAAGAAGAAAATAAAAAATAATAAAGATTTCCTTTCGTTCCTATATCTAAAAACAGTCTCCATTAAAGGTGTTTGACTTACTTTTTTACCCTAATTATTAAACCACCTCAGTAGCAACAAAACAACTGATAATAATGGACAGAATGAAAGAAGTGTTTTTTATTTTCCAAATTCTTAGTTTTTTGGTTTTTTTTAAAAAAATCTGAAGGTATTTATTAAAACTTTCTTCTTCTTCACTTGCTCACTCACGGAATAAATCGCTCTTTTGGTTTATTTTCCTGATACATAATAGGTAAGTCTGATCATCTGTTGCATATTTCGTTATATTTCCAAAAAAATATTTTTTTCTGTGTACAGGAAACCACCAAGTAAAGGAAATCAAACCCAAAAGGACATATCGTAAGAAAATATGCGATTTCTCCAGTTCTCTGCACACTAACGTCGTTTTTCCAGGCACCTTTCAGTAACCATCCATATCTTGCCATGTAATGTTGCGAGCTTCTAAATGTCATTCGGTTGTCATAAACCCTTTGGGGTTTGATGCCCTTTTTGGCAAGCTTAACGAAGGGTTAAATTTGGATTTTTTCAAATTGCCGTGTTATGCCCAAGTTGTTTGTCTCTTTCCTCGATTGTATAATTCACTCACTGCCTTTGCTTCCTGGTATCGCTTTATCCATTTTCGTATGAAGTCGAGAAATCTATGAAATAACACATTATTGCTGCAATACTTATTTGTAGAGTTTTGAGGTAGTAACACAAGAACACCGCTTTAAATCTCTTTGAATGGTGGAGTATTAATATTTTTTGGATTGTAATTAAGATATTTTTTGTAATTTGAAATGGTACACAATCAGTGTAAGAAGTTACAGTTGTTTATTAATCGGTTTATTTTGTTTTTTATTTTATTTTATTTTTTTATTATTCACTTTTCCGTTATGATGGTGTATATATGGGACTGGTTCCAACTTTAACACGTCCTGTAACTTTAAGTAATTCGGAGTTCAAACAAATTTATAATTGTACATATCGCCACCCTGTTATAATATATATTTTTTTGATAAATTTAAATTAAAAAAACATAGTTGCATCGGCCGGGAATCGAACCCGGGTCGCCCGCGTGGCAGGCGAGCATTCTACCACTGAACCACCGATGCTTGCTACATACTTTTATTGTTTCATATTAAGAATGGGAAAATACCGTCTCATAATATAAATATATTTTTTATATATATTACTAATACCCTATTTTGTATCTTACAATAACATAAATAAGCGAAAATATAACAAAAATACTTTTACAGTTGATTCATAACAATCTGAGTAATGATAACGTCCGATCTCAAACCGGCGTTAAAAAAATGTGCACATTTTGATCTGTTATGATTTGTATGATGTACATTCAGCTGTCGAGTTCTAAAAGCACTGTTACACTTTTATAATGCTTTCTGGTACATTACTAGTCAAGATAATTGCATGTCTTAGTTTTAATTAGATCTAGACATCTAATCAAAACGCCACTGAATTAAAGAAAATGAAAATTGAACATTACTAAACTCTTTATGTAAAAAATGGCGCATTTCTCGGCAGGTACGTAAAGGTGGGCCAGAAGTTCTCTTTTATTTCTCTTTACCGAAATGCAGTTCAATTTATGGATCTTTTTCATTAAATATGAAAAGCAGCATTACGAAAATGTTTTCCATTTTCAGCTTCACCCAAAAGAATTCTCCACAGCAGCTCTCACTGTTACCCGTAGAATAATTCGAAGTTCATTCCGGTACATTCTTTTTTAAGTAGCCCCATAGGTAAAAGTCTGATACTGTGGGATCGGGAACGGGTGCTGGGTTTTCAATTTGTGTCCGTTTCGTTATTGATCCCAAAAACCTTGTCCTAACAATTTCATTATTAGTTCTGCTGTGTGGATCGTGGCTCCGCCTAGCTGAAACCACATCTCTGGTTTGTTTTAAATTGCATAATGCGTTAAATTCTGGATGATCGTTCAGTAACAGTAACAGAAAAAATATGGGCCAACAATCCTATCAGCTGATACACATTTAATAAGTTGACGCCGGTAAAAGGCTTTTAGTTCTAGACAAAACCGTTCAAATAGAAATGTCGTTGTTGCTCATTACAGGTGGTTTAGGGAAATATCTTATTCTCTAGCAAGCTGTTTTAAAAACGGATGGCAAATTTCAATCAATGATTAAGCTGGGGCTTTTAAAGAAAACACCGAATAAATGAAGTGGGAGACTTCTGGAGCTTACAGGAACCGCATGTGCGCGATTGCTCGCATAGAAGCTATTGTGTTCGCCGCTCAACCGTAACGACTCGACGGCAACAAAAACGTTGACCCCGGTATTAGCCGTGGACTTTCCAGTACGTCGGTACCGTCACGGTAGCTTTCAGAAATGTGTTATATGTTAGTCTATTTTATCTTCTTTATGACAAAATCTATCTTGCAAACACCCACAGTGATCAGAAGTCAGGCTAATTTATTTGCTGCACGTCATCTATTAACTCCTTAGATGGAATTTTAAGAATTCTTTATCGTGCTTTAGTTTTTGTGGTCCAGGTGAAATTTACGTATCCAGTCGTTATCCAATTGTGAACTGGGGCTTTTATTACTTTAAACATTGTTCTGGGTCCAGTAGGGGTAATTCCTGATTCCCCTTCGCTTGTAAATCAACTTATTAATTTTCTAATATACCCATATGCACTGGTACCTACATGAAAGGCTATTGTCGTTAGCAAGTACTATAAGGTTTTGTGAACGTTGACAGATGAGTTTAGAACCGACTTGGTAACTATTACGGCTTTTATTGCAGCCTGGCTATTTGTTAGGAGAAGCACATTTTCCCAATGATGTCGAGGTTTGGCACAGGCAACATCGAGCTTGAACAGATAACGCTGCTGCCTCCCTTTCACATCATAATTAAAATATCTGCTGCCGTAGACCCAATACAAGTTTGAACTTGTTATAGTTGCCACATGATTGTTGGAAGGGTCTGAAGTAAAGCTGGGTTTGTGAGATGCGTTACGAAAATTTTATGTAAAGTATGGGCAATTCGTTATTGTGACAAATGGCTTATGGGGAACATTATCTAACCATTCAGCATTCAGATAGTAGAAGGCTTTTTTAAAGATAAGAGAAAAAATGTTCAAGAAAACTGCTTTGAAGGGGATAACCTCCATTTATAAAAAAGATAAAATTCGTGATTAAAGGGTTTCTCACATGTTCCAGTTCCATTGTTGCTGTCGATTTTAGATCTGTTTGTGCACAGGCAAACTAAAACATCGGCTGTCATTTTGTTCCTTTTTTAACGCAGGTGAGGTTGAAGAAACAGTGCAATATGCCGTTTTTTATCTACAATTTTTGAAGGTCCAGAAAAAATTACTTTCATTTCGGGTTTATGTGGTTGCTAATTTGTTTTCAAATGGTGGTCGAAGTTGAGATTAGTCTCCATAATTGAAAGATTAAAGTAGTGTTTTGCGATTTCAAATCAGTTGTACCATTTATGAAACGTGACAGACAGAATGTTTCCAAAAACATTGATATACGCTGTTTAAGTGATAATAAATGCAATACGAATATTTATTGGTTGAGATGTAATAGTTTAATGGTTTAAATTAAGAAAGATTAATCAGTTCTAGACCAAAGTTATAGAACTTTTCATTTTCTTTTGGGTATCATAAGAAAATCAAATGGGTGGAATCTGAGGAACGCACAGAAAACTCTCCAGCTCTGTACCTAATCCATTTGTTTGGAAAAGTCGCATTGATATAGGCGACATTACAATTGTAGTGGGGAGGTGTTCCATCTGTTTGTAGAGTCTTGCAGCATGTTTAGATAAATGTGACAGGAGACTTTTTCCCTAAACAGAATGGTCTTAGGATGCCTAATGCTAATATCCTACACTACACTGTAACCCTTGGTAAGTTAAACTGGTGTTTCATGGTGACATGTTGGTTTTGAGGGGTCCAGTACCTCGCGATGGACCGATATTGCTCAATAAGCCTGAGTTCTGGACTGTTTGCTGGGTTTATTTGTTTTGGTATATAATCCACACCTTGGACAGATACCACTCTTTCGTTGCCTTAGAGTAGTGCCATGTGGCAAAATCTGACCAAAAAGGCGGTTTAACGTCGTGCAGCTGCAGAAATGACAAAGGACATTTTTGCAATTACTGGTTTTGATAGACGTCCGAGTTGATAGACCCAGTGGTGATAAAAGCTCTGCTTTACAAACCTCAACTCGCATGGCTTGCCAAACAAAGAATTTCGTTGAGAATTTTGCTTTCTGTTTTTTTTGCAGCTCTCTGGAGCATCTTTTTGGTTGCTAGCAGTGTAGTCATCTTACTCAGCAGTCAATATAGTACAACTTAGGGAAACGAGACTCTAATTTGTACTTTTTGCGCAAAAGACTGCTTTGTTTTGACTTTTTTGGCCACCTCTCGCTAAAAAATCTTTAAAAAGCTGCAACACTCTTTGTTTCTTCTTTGATCTATCATTCCATGTTCACCTCCACTTCTGGTTTCCTTTCTACCGTAAGTCTTTCCATAAAGTGTTTTAGCATACGAGCGACAGTAGACTTGGGAACATTTGCTTTTCGAGCAAGCTGGCGAGTACTCAGGGATGTGTTCGTGCAAAATTAATTTGCGGTGTTGCATTCCAACGGCATCCTGGTAATTAACTAGTCTAGACAAATTTGCCCTTATCAAGTGATATGTTTGCGTTGACTGGACGGTCTGTGTAGATGTGCAGCTCATAAACTGCTGTATTTACAATGTTATATTTAGTTTTCGGTGCTCCAATGTTTCTATATGCACGCTTTATTATAAGTAAAGCGCTATTTGCCTTAGAACGTGTTCACACTTGATAGACTATCTGAGGAATTACCACTAACTCACAGTTGATGTTAAAATTTGCTAACAAATCTCAAATAACCAATTGTCCCAAAGGCAATTAATTTCCGTTATCTTCTATGGTATCGGTGAAGTATGGTAACAGGAGGATATTTTTAATAACTATAAGTAATCAAAGTGTATCGAATTCGAAAATAATGAGAGACCGGGGAGGACGGGAAGCCAAACAAAGCAGGAATTGTTAAACAAACCCCTTTGCAGTATCACACGATCGCAATGCAACCCCAACCTCCAGCCACCGTGAAATGCACCCTGAATACCTTGCAGCGAAACAATTACAATAATTGCTGGTCTATTATCACGTCGTGTGCGCCGCCACGGGTCGTTGCACACAGGTGGGCGTTGCAAGCGCTTGCACACCATGAGCAATGCCCCATTACCAAATTCGAATCAAGCCCCTTTCGAGTTCTTCCCATTTACATGGAGCGATCGACGAGGTCGGATGCGTGTTTCGTCTTAGCTCCGCACGAAAGGAAAAACTGAGTCCTGGCTTCCCTTCGGGGGCCCGTGCCTGGCACGGTGGTGCGGGAAATCGACGGCAAATAATAAAAAAGGGATGGCTCCGGCGGGTGACTGATCATTTATGTCCCAAGCTCCCGGTTTGAAACGCAAGCCGTGAGCGGAATGCAATACACTTCCGTTTTGCAGATAACGGAATGATTTCAGTATGTCCAAGATTACCTCCAGGAGTTGTAACGACCCCCTTTGATTATCAGAACAAAGAGTTTTTTCTAAACTTCACATGCGCTAAATATATTTTAAGTTGTGTACAAAATTTAATTCTTTGATACTATTTTTGGGAGATACAATTGATCACTTTGTTCTACCTTGTTCTAATACGAGTTACACTGAAGTATTGTCCGTAAATTTACGTGGATGTTAACTGGAAAAATGGCCACCTTTGGTTTCTAGATAAATCTTGAGAGGTTTGAGTAACAGTCTATCATCTATCAACGGAAAGTTGTTGACTGTAGTTAACTTCAAATAATCAACACTGGAATGTCTTCTTGAACAAAACAATGTCCTCTACAACTGCGCATAATTTATAATCCAAAGGATTAAGATTTGGGCTACTAGAAAAATAATTGTCTTTCTTTAAAAAATGGGACATGCTGTAGGTTTTGTTTTGTGAACTAGAGCAGAAAGGTCTGAGAGTCACCTCAAAAAATGTCTATTTCAGAGGTCTTATCACACCTTCTAAAACATTCTGTTAGTACATAGTAGCCAAATACTTGATCTCTTTCACAAAAATAAATTTTGGTTACTCCATCATAACAGACTTCTTACCAAACCATTATAGATGCTGGAAGGTGGTCTTTCTGCATGTTTGGCATTAACTTCTTTTTATTGACATATGAAACTTACAATCTACTAAAATTTGACGAGTATCAAGTAAGTGAAATGGACAGTCGGTTAATGCACTTTAATTAATTAACCAGATCTTTCGGTCATAATCTTTTTAACCTTCTTCTCATTAGTGATTTGATAGGAAGAAGGATTTTACAGACGTGATAGTTGACAATGTCCGTTAAGACAACTATTTATTTCTTCATCTTCTAAATTATCTAATGGAAGGAAAATATTAGATCTGGCCCAGTTTATGTACTTTAAAAGTATGTTCATTCCCAAACAATATTTTTATGTAGTTATCACAATAATTTCTTTGATTTTTCTCTTCAATTTTTTTTTAAGTATTTGTTAGCAAACGTGTCGGATGCCTTTTGTATGATAATGCTAGAAATAGAAGTTTATACATTTACATCTTTTGTTTATGAAGAACATTTTGTTTAATTTGAACAATCTGAACTAAAAGTGGTCTTCCAGCTCTTTGACGATCCTTAACATCATCAGTATCATTAAACATTTTTATAGCCCGATATACAAATATACCGGCTAATTCCGCAAGGTCTCAGAACAGCAATACGGTTCTCTTTATCACCCCATTCTGCCGTTGCCCAACAAAAATGTTTTGATAAAAACAGAATACCACTTTTAACTTATAACAATTGACATTCGTAATTACGCTAAGGACGTGGATGGACTTTCTTTTGTAAATGCATTTACGACAATACTACGCACATATGTTCTCATCATGCAGATTATCAAAGGCCAAATTTTGATTGCATATCTTTCACGTACCGTTTTGAAGACCATTAAGTCATTTCCGAACATTAGCAAATATTGACTAAAATAAATTTATCTTTTCTTGAAAATGTGCAACTTTCTTAATACAAACTCTTTTCTTAAATTTTCATCCTTTTCTTCCCCATTTACCCCACGGTGTTGGACGAGTGACCCACATTTTGTTTGTTCTGCTGTCTCACTAAGGTTTTTCCGTTTTTTTAACCATGTATTTAATACTCCCCGTCCATCCTATTCAAGGTCTTCCTTCTTTGGAGATCTATTATTCCCCATATGGATTATGTGACTATGTCATTGTAGTTTTCTTTCTAGGATTTTCACTATAGAATTTTGACGTTTGACTCTTCGGCTTTTCTATTTGGTATCTTATTTTATCTAATTTTTTGCGCTACCATTCTTAAGTATCTCACTTTGGAACTCTTTCCTTAAAATATTTTGGGGTTACTTTTAGTTCTTTATCTCTACTTTTTAAAATACTTCGTTTGACCTATCTGTTATTTCTTGTTCGACGTTCATAATTATATCAATTTTTCCTTGGAATTTAGCTATGTGGAATTCAGAATTCTTTCTATGCTTTCAGGATTGTATTTGTATATGCTTGCAATTTTCTCGTGTTGGTTTTCCTTTTAGCCTCTTAACCTTCCAAAATTTTCTCACCTCTTTTTTGGTTTTTTCACTTCTTTAATTTTTTAATTCCTTTTAATATATGTTAAAACATGTTTTGCCTTTTTTATAAGTGTACCAGGCATCCTTCGTGTCCTTAATTTTTAGTTTTAGTTTATTATTCCATCATTTTGTTCTTTTCGTGTTTTGTCTTACTACCTTTTTTTCATATACTTCTTTGAAAGTTTATAACGTTGTTTTGTGAAAGTCTATTTCCTGTCTAAGGTCTACGAGTTTTTTCTTCTTTTTCTTGTTTCTCTTGTGCCTCTCTAGAAAGTAATCTATTTGTGTGTTTTCTCTTACGTACTCTTATTTTTAGATTTCTAGTTTTTCTAATTTTACTCGTGTTCTCGGGTTGGATTTTGTATGCATTTATATGGTAATTGCAACCACAAACCTGTGTTTGGTATTCAGTTCAGTTCCTTTAATTACTTTGACGTCATAAATTGCATATTTCATGCTTTTGATGTATATTATGCAGTTTATCATACTCTTATATCTAAGCTCTTCTGCTTTACAAGTATATGTTATTTTGCGTGTTCTTGTGTAAGAATAAAATCTTTCCTATTAATATTTGGTTTTCTATACAAAAATCAAGCATTCTTTTGCCATTTGCATTTATTTCTCAGTGATCCCATGCATTCCCATAGTTCTATGTCCAATTTCTCTTGCTATGTTTTATGTGCGCGTTCTAGCCCTTTATTATCATTATATGTTTGTTGTTGCTTTTGCATTTTCTTAAGTTTCCAGTAATTTTTGATGGAAAGCTTTTTTAGCTTATAGACCAGCAGTATGTCTGTCGATACGAAATTTTCCTAATTTCCCCTGTCGTTCTAGATTCTAGAATTTATGACTTTCCAATGTGTTACTCTTTTATCCAGTTTTTTGCTCGGTGTATGGATGTACTTACATATCTTATAATACAGCCTTTATCCCCTTTATATTTATTCTACTTCCTTTCTTGTGAGGGATATTTTATGACCCAAATCTATTTCTTATTCTTGTTAGTTGTCTTCGGTTGGACCAATCACTTCCAAGGCTCGCTCTATTTCTCTAAATCTGAATACTTGGTACGGATTGGCTTTATTTAATTGTATAAACTCAATATAACAAGGTACACCCGGAAAGTAATAAGACATTCCAAAAAATTCGGTTAATGGGAAATATGTTTATATACATTTTAATATTCTTAGAAAGTATCACTACACCGTTGCACGCGGTTATATCACGTGTCTTGAGCTGGAATATCTTTCAAAGCATTCGTAAACACTGTAGTATATGTTGACTCACACAGCTGTTTAGTTCGCAAGCGATCCACACTCTCTAAAGGCTCAAAGGCAAATGAGCTGGATCGGACTGGTTACCTGACATCCCCCACCTACTTCAATCCCAAAGATCCCGCCCTTGACTCTTCTACTTGAACCAAGAAAATCAGTGTGATTGCTTTTCGGGCGTACCTTATATTTCTCCTTTCGACATAGTTTATCTTCAGATTCTGTTATGACTTAAACGATCTATTCCGCTTTTGTTTTTCTTATATTTGTCATTATGTATTTTTTGTACTTTTATTTTTACAATTTCGTCTTCCATTACTTGTGAAATTTCTCTTATCGTCCACATTTTTATTCTTTTGTTTTAGTTAAGTGTTTTTGTTTCTACCTAATCAATTATGTTTTTCATCTCCAACGTGGTTGCGCGCTAAAGGCGCGGGCTGCAGGGCGGACGGACACGGGTTCCATTCTCAGAGCTCCCTGATGCCTGGCAAAGGGTAACAATGGCGGTCGTCTAAAGCGCAGTGCTTACCACAGCGCCCCGCATCAGAGATGGTGCGCGAGGACCGAGCAGTAAAGTCAAACATATGAGAGCCTCAACCTTTTCACTTTGCAGGTCGTGCTTCCACACGGGGCATTAGAGCATTACCATTATTATTATTATCAATTATGTTTTTAGAATTATTTCATACACTCCGCACTTCTGGTTCTACATCAATATACAATTGGCTCAGTGGTTTTCTAATGATTTAGTTTTTGCCTTACTTCTTGACTATAGAGTTGTACAGTATTTATATTTATTTGTTTTCTACCCATTTTGACACCATTTGGTCTTATTCGTAGTTTTGATTATGATTATGATTATGATCAGACGATACACCGCACCGGGGTAAGTTTTTATAGATATCACTGTATTCTCACGTCTTTAATTTATTGTGATATAATTTGATTGCGCACCATATTTGAGATACATAGACAGATGCAAATATGTAGACGTCGTTTCGGCAGTTTGAAGATGATATTCGTAAACTGTATATCTGTTGCCGTTTTATTTGGCTCGTGGCCTTCTTGATGCCATTGTAAACATCTAGCACTTCAATGTCATAGTTAGTTATTGGAGTGGACACTTGAATAAGATTTAGGTTAAAAGGTGTACAACATAATCCTATCAGATAATGATGGCTAATCGGGATATTATTCGCACCTCTACGGAGAACCCATATCCAAAAGCGTTTGATTTTTTCCATCCTGATTTTTCTTTTGCCTTCTACATCTCTGTGTAAACGCAGTTTATATGATTTGCACTATTCCGTTTAGTAGCTCAAAGTTAATCATACTTCGGTTGTCCTGTGCTGTCTCATTACAACCTGCGAGTTTCACATTTCACTACAGTTGTGATGTCCCTCTCACCATGTCAAGATATGGTTATAGATGGGAGCTATGGTTAGGATATGATTTTCTAGGTTTGTTGAGATGAATGAAACCATAAGATTTATCCTCTACAGGGATTATAGAAGAGCCTTTACCAGCTACCCGACCATTACTTCTAAATGATGAAATTTATTGAATGATGATTAGCATCAGTTTACATTTCAGAGATCACTTCCCGTTTTACAAGCAAAATGATGACAGATGGAAGAACTCCGTGCGACACAACCTCTCCATAAACCCGCATTTTCGAAAAGGCAACAAGGCAGTTCACGGAGCTGGCCACCTCTGGACTATTGCACAGCGAGAAGACAAAAAGACGTGGAACATCGTATGGCCTTATAGCAACTGTGAAGACTAAACAAACGAAACGTACATTTTTTATTGCAGAAAAAGCAGAGGATGCAACAGTTCATCCAAACATCCTTCAGCGATTACAACAAAGATCGTCAGCTAGAGATGGAGCTCGAGGCGGCTACCGCCAGCATACTCCCGGAGAACAATGAAGGAACCTTGACGGAGTTCAGCGTATGCAAGCGTGCTGAGCTTTTATTGAACAGGTTCTCATCCTGTCATTTACAGAATGGTAGTTCAGCTACTAACGAGAAACCCCAGAGCATCGAGATCGAATATGTGAACGTCATAGATGTGACCAACGGATTGGAAGGTAATTTCTCCTTTCTACACATTCCCAATAATTTGAGAACAGTCGTGGTAGTCTTGTATAGTTTAACCAAACCCAACAAGCATGCTAGCCTTACTAACTAGTTTTCTCCTTTCATTCTATGTCGATACCAAGTTTCATTAGGTACGTTAAAATAGTTTAGCTAATTACTCTTGCTCTAGCACAAATAGAAAAATTTAGAAGCATCTAAATGACTGATATTGGTTGTTAACAGAACCTAATCATTGTAGATTTCCTCTGCCCTCCAGTACCAAAGGAGCAAGTCGTAGAAGAGTGCGGCCTTGGCGGCGACTATTTAATTACAGATTTAAATCCAACAGCTCTAGGGTTGAATATAACAGATGGAGAAATAATAGCGGGGGGAAACCTGTACGATGATTTAAATTTCCAGTGCTATGAGTTACAAAATGATTAGTGGAAAATGGAACCCAACTGCTCGTATCAATTCTAGTCGTCTAGTCGTTACTAATATTTGTTGTCGTATTTCAATTAAATTAGAAACGGTGCCTTTTATTATATTAAATTCGTAGTTGCAAATGTTTTCTTAGGGAACACAACGGTAATAGCGTTGTATTTTCTATTATCATAAAGAATTACTGACAACTAAATCGTTCCGTCCCCAATAAATGGAATTGATGACAAGCATCAACTGTATGTAAGTACGTTGAAGTAATTTTGTAGACGTAAATTAAGGAATTACATTAACATAAATTATGACACAGGAGCAATGCTTTACAACCGTAGTGGATTTTGTTGCTTAGGTAGATACTACCGTGTAATAACAAAGTGTACTTACGTCAACAGTAGTCGTAATTTGTACGTATTAAGTGTACTTAGTAGATTTTATTAAAGAAAACTATCATACTCCGTCCATTTTGGTAGCACACAGCAATACGTGCAGCAACCTGCTGTAAAAGTATTGCTGTCTAGAATCAGAATATTTTTCTACTTACTATAATCATTTGTAATATACATAAATGTTACTGTAGAGGTAAACCAAGAATGTAAATTCACGCAATAAAGTTTTTAATCTTTGCATTTTTTTAATAAAGAAATTACCTGTTGCAAACCAACATTTTTCTCCTTTTAAAGCCCTTTATCTAAACTTTTTCAGTTTTCATAACTCATTGCTCCTTTTTTTCGATTTGTCCATCTTCATTTTATAGTTCGACTAAAAGTAAGAACCTTGAGCTGTCCCTCTATCCCACTTCTTTATGGTTAAAATGGCACCTAAAAATTTTAAAAAAATTTCATACCTTGGAAACATTGAGCAACAGAAAGAAGCGGTTCCATGTATTTTCAATTCTTTCCCTTGATTTTTGACTAACGGGGGGATTTTTAGCACCGCCCCCTTAAGACTAAAACTTTGTTGTTTTCAGCCATTATGATAATCTTGGGATAGTTAATATATAATAAGGCTATCCTTGTCCTCTCTCATAGCAGTACTTTCCCTAACTTCCACCTGTATGTGCTTCAGACTGCGTTGCTTCCCCAGTTCCTCCTACATTAGAAGCCACTGACTGCATCATTTACAGGGTGCCTGCCACGCCTCAGGTATTTTATTTTTCCGGTACCCATCATATCTGATGGGCATTCCCCTATCCGACACCTGGGGAGGCGCCCGATGGGAGATCTAGCAACCCCACACGGATAAATCTGACTAAGGGAGTTAAAAAGTACAGGATAATCCATGATTTGTCGCCATCCTTTCTGCGATACCTTCCATATCGAAAGCCTCAAATGATAGAACCTTTAGTAGCTTTTTAACTAATGTAAAGTGCCTTTTTTCAATTTTTTTCTTTAACCTTCTCGAACCTAGTATTGCAAATAAGCTTTCCCTACATTTTTCATTTTCTCTGTCCTATGCAACCCCCATCCAATAGAATTCTGCAATTTTCTTAATATTATCATACCGTCTCGCCGGTGGTAGCGATCTGCTTCTCTTTCCCGACTATGATCTCCATAGTTTTATTTTACTGTTCCGCTTGTTGTCTTTAGACAACCAGCATAATTCGATTTTTGCAATTATTACTCTCTTCATTCTGTTTTTTCTTCTATTTTAATACCCAACATCGATCTCTTTATGGTTCGTTCCGTAACTTGTGTCAGAATTTTTATTATTGGAGTGAAAACAACTCAAGAGACATCTATGGAGAGCTTCTCTATGGGGAGCGTGTCACTGTTTGGTGCACGGAGGCGATATATGGAAATGATTCAACAAATCCAATTGAAAAACTTCTATTTCCAACAGGATGGAGCCGCAGCTCGCACTGTAAAAGCTTAACTCCAAGTGCTGTGTGAGATGTTCCCTGGGCGTCCAATTTCTTAACGGATCTCTTAACTGGTTCTCACCCCGTGTGATTTCTTCCTACCGGGATATTCAAAGTTGAGATTAATAAACATCGCCTCAGGGCGTTCTAAACTCTACGAAACGCAATACGTTAAGAACTTCTTCAGTATTGAAAAACCTCGGAATACAACTTCAATAATGCATCATGAGGGGTACCATTTAGATATATATATATATATATATATATATATATATATATATATATATATATATATATATATATATACATATCATACATACATACATACATACAGACTGTTGACGGGAGATGGAGTAACAAAGTGCTACATAAAAGTCGTTAGAGGGCAGCAGTAGTAACGATTGACAGATAGGTGATGACGCAAACATTGGTGAGGATGTTGCCGGCACCAATGTCATACATTGGTTTATTTAAATGCGTATAGAGAGTGTACGAAAACCCATATAAATTACCAAATCTTATTTTATAAAACAATTTAATCTTCCTCAATTGGTTTTCAATCAGTTGTTTAATTGTATGAAGGTGTTCTGTATTTTTTTTAAACCTGCGAGATTCTTTAGTTGATATACCTTTTGTTCATTCTATCTTACTTTTTGCAGAAATAATTATATTATAGCTCGCCCATGTCAAAATAAACCTAGTGAATTATCTCTTCATGGTAAAAAGAGTGGTAAAGGTTGAAAAATCGAGATCTCGGAAACAGCAACAGATAGCGAGATGTTATTGTCAGTACTATTTAGGCCGATTCAACTTTACTGAAACTACGTTATCGGTTCGACCGCAGAAAAATACGGGGTGCGCCAGAAACGTGTTCCAAAAACACCCTAACATTCGTTTACTCGTCTAACCCCCCACAGATGAGGAAACTCTGTGGGAGTTTTCGTGATTTTTTAGTCTCTCTAGTAAAGTTTCTTTCTGCAAGGTTTAATTAAAACGGATGTCTATTTACTGGCTCAATCGGAGTTCTAAGGCAAAACCTATTTTGGCAGAGAGCGACTTTTTTGCTTATATTTCCGAAACGGCAACAGATAGGAAAACGACTCCTTTCCAAATTATAGGGCTTAAAAGGTAACACTTTTTTTGTACATAAATTTTTCGCGCATCTTATACAGGGTGGCCCAAAAAAATAGCTTTCCAAAACCGGAAGCGATTAAAAAAATTCGTTCGCTCCATAATGGCAAGAGATCCGAAAACACTCGCATGCAAAAAATTTCTACGACTATTCCTTAGTCAGTTTTTCCGAGTTAAAAGTTAAAAAATTGCCTCCCTCGCCCCGCAGGAACCCGTATAATACAGAGGTTATCTCTTTTCGCTTTCTCTCTTACTGGACTACTGCATCTAAATGCTGGGTCTAAATGTGAGCTAGCAAAAGTTTAAGTGCCGGTAGGTGATACCGGCAGAGGAAATAGTTCCAAACAAAACTCAAGATCAGACTAGCCCCCACACGAAATATTTTATTAAATTCATAGTTGTAAGCGATATAAAATAAATTTTTAGTGTTCTCCACGGTTTTTCAGATATGTAATCTTTATTTTCTTATACAGTACTTTTGCGTAGTTACATGATTCGTCCTGACTATTATATTAGGTGCTTTTGGGGCTTGCAGAATCGGTTTGGCTTGACTAGTTATTACTTGTCTCAAACTATAACAAGTTTAAACTCGACCACATCATGAGAAGGCTTACATGAACTCTATGTATTCCAGAATGCCAAGAAATAAAACGGCTTACGTCCCTAAGAACAAAAGGAAGAAGGGAATTGAAGTAGGTATAGTGAAGTCATTCCAGACTCTTATTGTGAAAAAGATGGGTACACTAAAAAATGACAAAACATTCACCGTATCTTGTAAGACACTACAGTGTTTCAAAAAACAACTGATGTTTCTCTGTCAAAGGTAGTACGGAGAAAAATTAAGGGTAATCCTGTACTGGACTATGAATTAGAAAATCGGAGGAAATATTTTATGGTTTTACACTTGTAGATCTAGCTATTAGAACTGGCAAAAGTCATTCAACTTAGGTGGATGTTTTCCTGCAATATCATAAAAATACTCTGTCATTGCAGAAGACTTGTGACTCATTTTTTTATGTATCTTAGGATTTGGTAAGATATGTCGACACTCTTTTTTAATTGTGGGGGAAAACTACCAAGAAACACAAGTTTCTTACTGAAAAGATCTACAAAGTGCATGAACTGAGTTTAACATTGTTCAAGGTAAAGTTCCATATGTTGGTAAAAAGGAAAAGCGAGAAATTGCTGAATTAACATCTGCCGACAGAGATTCAACAACAACAGTAGTTATCGGTATGAGTGCTTTGGGGCACTATGTTCCGCCATTGGTGGTATTTCTCTAAAGAAATATGAACTACCAGCTCATGAAGGAAGACCCTCAAGGCACGGTTTGTATTGCTCATTGACAAGGCTAGATTTAGTAGAATATCTTCACTCAACAGTTAGTAAAAAAAGTAAAACGATCATTTTATCCATGTTCGTAATCTTAATTTTGTTGGTACAAAAAAAATCATGTAACAATTCTGTCGCACCTCCCACAATCATTCACAAACTATAGTTTTGGGCATTACCACAGTAAAAGGCTTTGCTATTGCAACCCCATCACAAAGAATAATTTTATGGAGCTGCCTGTTGTTCTGAATAATTTCATAGTCGTTGATTGTCCATAATGTCACTATAATCACTTGCAGTGATTTGATCAAAAATCAAAAAACAATGGGACCTAATATTTGACCAATAGAACTAAGCAAGCCATATTGTAGATCTTTTGATAGTACTCTACACTCTTCCTAATGTGGGGCACAGAGTAATGGATAACTTGCTTTCAGTTGTCGAAAGTCCAACTAATGGAGCCAAGCAATCCACATTGTAGATCTCTATGCTCTTCCTAATATAGGGTAAAGGAGAACTCGCTTCCAATTGCCTAAGTCCAACTATTGTAATTATGGTACCTCATTTTGCAGTTTTTTGTTTTGCTGTCGCAGCTCCACTGTAAGTAAACATTGACTTCATGGAGCTTTTGACACACAGTTTTTGTATATACAGGATGCAAATGTAGCTGTTTTATGTTTGTTGATGATCTTTATCAAAGTAGGATAATCTCTTTATGTCAGTTTTAATGTTTGTCCTCTCTTTTTTTTTGAAGGGGTTGCTTATCTATAACTTTTAAAACTGTTTTTTACGAATTTCAACTAACGCTTTTGATAAAACTTTAAAAATCAGATATCTTCAATTTATCCATTTTTTTTATAAAAAAAATTCAGTATGTATCACCGATAAATGACACTGATAAATATGATCGGTATTTGATTATGGTAGTATTCCCCATACTAGTCTTTTAATCCCTGTACTATTAGAGGAACTTATAATCATGCTTTTATTATTTTGCTCATCCCCTGTATATTTTAACGAAACTCAAAATAGAAGCTGGAGCATAGTCTATCTTTAGTAGCTCGACGAACAGAATTCAATTCGACCGATTATAACGCAGGGAAACGAAGGGTTACAAAGTTATATCACTTAAAAAAATTTTAGGTCCAAGGAAAATTTTATTCCGGAGGCATTTGTACAGCAATTCATTCGATACGACTCACCCTATCTCAGTAACTCAACGAGCTGAATCGAACTAGGTAAGTTTTCGACTGCGAAAACGAATAGTTACAAAGTTATTCCACTTAAAAAAATTCCAAGTTAGGGTTATGAAAATGACTAAATATTTTACTTGTAACAGCTAGAAACAAAATTGTATTTGCAGTTTTTGAATAATTAAAATATATTTTTTGATTTTATCCATCCAAAGCTATTTAAAAACAAATAGCAAGCTAAATTAATTTTGACATTAGTTGAAATTGGAACAAGTGAGTTATAAAAACAAGCATAATGGGAATTGGAGACATGAAATATTGACGTCGCGAGAACGCTAGTTCCAACAATAACCGTAAAATTCAAACTCACTCGTTCGTGATTGGTCGGTTTGTTGCTACGCCGCCTTGCGCGCTGTGCCGAAGCTTCATTATCCTTTTGAACGCCTGCAGAGTTGTTAGGAAATCCCCTGGTGTAAGTGTGCCTGGTTGGTTTGAGAAGTTAAATTCCATTCTAACCGTTGCTACATCCACCGAGGAAGTGCTAGCAGTCTACATTAGGTGGTAAGTGCGCTGTAGGCGAGTATTTCAGACAATAAGCAGTGTTTTCGCATAGGTGACGGCTATGGAGGGTGCGGCAGCGGCGACACCACCTGTTGCGCAGGTAAATTTTTTGCATGCAATTGAATTGTTAGGGTTACAATCCCGACTCAAACTTTGTATTGGAGTATTATAAGCCGGAATACAATGCTCATCATGCTCGTTGGTCACATTTATGCGTCCATAGTAATATTTCGTCGCAAAATTGAGTGACCTTCACCTCAAGGTCATTGTATCTTTTATGGCATTTTCGAACAAAAAATTATAAATCATGCAAGGTATAAAGTAAAGGGCGAGGGGTAAGCATTTCTCCCCCTAAGCTTCCAGCTTTTGATCAACATTCGGAGAAGCTTTGACGAAGAATATCTTCCGGAGTTTTGTTTTCCGTATGTAAAATCTGCACGAGCTTTTGCTGACTACTGATCTTTATAGAGCTTGCAATGTTCTTTTAGAAGTTGCCTTCAGCCTATTACAGTTGTGCTGTTGGCTTTGATGAAAATCCGGTGCCAAACAATTCTGCTTTTCTCTGTCCTGATGTGGTAACCCACCATGCCACAGCTCTTTAGTGGTCGTCCATTCATTGATGGCTCATTTTGTTTGACACTTTGAGAGCCATCAGGTGCCCTTTCAGATCCTTCCCTAGCTAGCCGGTAAGCTTCTCTGTTGCCCTTTGCTGTATGTGTTTTGAAACCTAAGCCAGGGACGGTTACTTGCTGCAATGCTTATTAGGAATTCCACGCAGTTTCTAAGTTGGCTGTAGATGAAGTCTGATTGTGCAAAGAAAGATTTGACTCGGCATTCTCTTTTATTGTCTGAGCTATCGTAGAGCATTTATCTGAGTTTACTGGAATTCTTATCTTGCCCCATATGTATCAGTTTCAATTCCATATTACATTCTTTCGTAACTCCTTTGCCATTTATTCTGATGCAGAGTGGTTATTGAAACTTGTTCCTGTCTGACGTAGCTATAGCTTTAGCCTAATCTTGATTAAAGATTACATCGGTGGAAAATTGAAATATACTAGTCATACTTAGATAAGTAAGCTGTTGTATGCGTCGAAGGCGCTTTTCCGGAAGGTTTCAGTCCACCAAACTACAGCTCTTACAACTACTATATAGTCACAGTCGTTTTTAGCTTAACTGCTAGTTCTTTTCATAATTATTTGTGTTTTTTTTGAGGCGTTAATTTTATGCGAGTGTTTGGTCAAAGGTGACTTTGGAGTAACTGTTTAGTACCTTGATACAGTCGCAATTACTTTATAGAAGTGATTGTAGTATGAAAATTTTCATTATCACTTAGGGAATGATGAACATTTTCCTACTATAATAGTTTTTATAAAATAATTGCTTCGATTGTATCAAGATACTAAACAATTATTGATATTTCTCCTATTTGAAGAAGAGCAAGTTCACTCACTGTCCATGCTAGGCAAATGGAACAAGAGTGTTTTCTGCAAGGTAATGAACAAGCAGTTGATGTTTTTATACCTTTAACTTCAAATTATGGAGGAACGTTTGCAATGTTATCAACGTTTGGTGATTATGACCATTGAATAAAACTCGAGTTTGTAACAACTTAACTACGATTAAGGCGTACACCGGTTTTAGACTTCTACATTATCACTGTTTCAAATCAAATGGTTTATTTCCATCAAGTTTTTATTATAGTCTTTGTGTTTAAGGGCTGTGGATTATTTTACATTGACAGTGGTATGGTCGATCTGATAATCTGTCATTAATTAGTGTCAAGTTCTGGGTTTAATTTTTTATTGAATATTGCCATAGTTGATGAATGATCAATTTATATCTAACAATAAGTCGTACAAGATTTACACTATTTAAGTGAGTCATCCATTTTTCTTGATTGCGTTTTTCGTAATGGTAATGGATCTAGAGCCAGTCTTGGTGAGTGGTTTTTACATTGAAATCATTACCTGTAGCAAACCCATTACTTCCAATTTGCAGGAAATCGAGATGTTTCTCCAATTTACCAGCTTAATTTTCTTTTCTTTTCTTTTCTGTGCGTTCAGCTTTTTTCAATTCCCTGCTCTGCTTTTTTACATTCTTTAAAAAAAGTAATGGCAATCTCACAGTTTTTTGGAAATAAAGTAAACTGTTCATTTTTTATGATTGAGGCAATTTGGGTTAAAAGTTACTTCAGAGAAATTAAAGTGGGTATTTATCTCATCCTCAGTATGAATAAAATTGGTTACAAAATTACACCACTTTAAACATTTTGGGTTTTTCGATGGAAAAATTCATTTTGCGCATTCGAAGCTCTTCACGGCAGTTAATTTGTCGCTGTCTATAGCACCCTTGATAGCTCGACGTATTGAATCGAATGAAATGGCTAAGGAACCAACAGTGGATGGTTTGTATGTGTAAAACTTATGGTCTGAATAGGCGGGATTAATTGAATAATAGCTGTATAGGCCGCTTTAGTTTTATAATAAGTGGTGTTTGATAAATCATGTTCAGAATTGAAGGTCAGTGGGCAGGTCTTGAGCAATGATAACCAAACAAGAGGAGGCAGCGTTACTCCTTTACCATTAATAAATTAAAGAATTCTACGACCCTCCCCCCTCAAATAAATTATATGCTCTTCAAGTAATGAATTTGAGTACTTTATAAAAATGTTGGATGGCTTTGAAGGTTTTTTTACACGTGCAATCTCGGTAGAAACGAAAACTTGTGCTTTTGGGTGTTTATGACTTTTCTTTCCCAAATGTTGGGCCAGTGAAGATATTGGAATTCAGATTTCGCCATAAGAAATTTTTACAAGGAACCATTCTGGTCAAAATTATTTAAGCGGAACTGAAATTGAAGTTCAACTTTAAATAATCTGGTTTTGCTCATTGGAAAATTTATTTCGCTCATTCGATGCGTTTTTACGGCAATGTATTTGTTAATATCTATCCTATCTCAGGAACTCGACTGAATCAAATGAAAGGTAAGGGAATAAATGATTACGAAGTTACGCTTAGCAGACTGCTTCTACTATTAGTAGATCTGCGAACAGATAGGCGAGATTAGCTGAATAGTGGGCGGGGATTAGCTTGATGGGCGGTGCTAGTTTAATAACGAGCGGTGTTTGTTAAATCATGTACAAAATTAAAAGACATTTGGCAGATCTTACCCAGTAATAGGTATCCAAATAAAATAAGGGGGCGTTACGACTTCACCATTAATAAACTAGATAATCTTACTTACAATTAGACAAGGCTTGTATTTTGAAGTGTGAAGTAATGTAAGCGAAGTCGTCTAATCGAGGGGTTCCTAGAGTGTGTAATATAGGCCGAGAATATGTAGTCTCCCTCAACAGGTGGTCTAATAGTTTGCATTGTTGTATGGCCAATTTTTGTACCTCTCTGTTTTTAATTTATATTATTAACTCATTCCAATCTATCATAGACTCACAAATTACGTCCTTGCTCATGAACCACTTGACTTAGCGGAGTGAAACTTGGCACAAGTGAGCTCGCATTGGTTGGCAAGTAATAAATACAATAGACAATAGGAGTGATCAAAATGTCCGGTAGTTTTGACAAAAATTTATTTAACTTACTGGTGAATGGCCAAGATCAGCGATCTTTTATCAAAATCGGACCCATAGTCGTATGGTCATCAGGATTTCTCTGTCCACATTGTGAAGAAATGGGTGACTGAGATTAATAAAGGGCGTAATTAGAAAGACCAGAGGAAGGGCTTATCATTGAAGATCGAAGCGAATCAAAGCATCTTTGGCCGAAACAAGATTATGGTCAGTTGCCGAGTGTTTAGAGGATTTGCCTGATCAAAAATTTTGGAAAAATTTTTCCTTACAATTTGACAGAAGAGCAAAGGCAAGATCGAATCGACATATGCTACGATAGTCTTTCAGTACAACCGTCGATTTCGGATATTGGAGCCAATCCTCGCTATAGATAGTTACGTACCCTTCTATCAGTCCCTACCTTAAAATAAGTTGGTTCAATGGCTAGGAAAAAATGGGACTGCCCAACAAGAGCCAAGGCAAAAGTACAGGGAGAGGAAGATGATGTTGATTATGCCAATGGATTTTGATAGAATTGTTTTTTCGCATCTTTGTGAAGAGAAGACTATCGTCGTTAAAGAAGTCTTATAGATGCCTCGAGACTTCTATCCCAGAATAGATGGAAAGGAATGATGTGAAGTCCTCTATCATAATTCATGATAAATGTAAATCTTCACAAAGCAAAGCTCGTTAAAGAGTATTTAATGGAGAAAAAGAGGGAGCGTTTTGCGCATATCTGGGATTCGCTATGAAAATTGGGATGCAGTCATTGAAGCAATCGATAAGACGATATTGAAAGGTTTGCAAAGTGTCCTCTAAGGGAGTTACCATGCTATTTAAGCAACGGGAAACTGGTTGTAAAAGGAGGCTATATTTTATTGTCGCTAAAAATCATAAAATAATAAGAAAATTACTTGATCATATCCATATATAAGAAGGGAGAACTAGCCCACTGTGAAAACTGCAGTATATTTAGCTGAAACCAGTTTTAAAGTGTATACAAGTATCTCAGTAGGAAGAGTGGAACAACATGTAAAACATCTGGATAAGTCAATTAAACGCATTAACTAAAAAGTAGACAGCCAAATACTATAACTGGGTACATAAATTTACAATTATTAAGTGTTATATGCAGATGGCACAGTTTTAGTATGAAAAAGAAAGAATAAAACGCAGAAACTAGTGAGCTTATGGATTAGGACAATAAAAAATTTAGAGATGGAAATAAATGCGGAAAGGACTGAGGTGATAAGAATAAATGAACGCAAGAATCGATCAAAATAATAAAGACATTAAATGTAAAAAAAAAACTATTGCAAATAGTAACATAGGGTTTGGGTGGTATAGCGGCAGGAGAAGAAAATTTCAAAATAACAAGACAGAAACCAATGATAGAAAAATTGAAAATAAATTGGTCTAGTCGCATTATAAGAATGAATAAAAATTATAATGAAAGCAGGAAAGAGGACCGGCAGGCCAGCTGTTATAAAGTAAATGAATGAAATGATGGGACAAAACTCATCAACGAAGTCTTGAAGAAACGGACTTTAGGAAATAGTTTAATACAATTGGAAATTTATGAGGATTAAGACCTGTTCATGTTATAACAGTTGCATGTTCCTCATCCGAGTCTTGTGTGAACGGACTTTAGGAACATATTTTGGGAGATGAGGATTACAGTATTATTTTAAGATAGTTCTGATGTAATCGAACAACTCAGTGAATACACGTTGAGAATGCTTTTTTTCATTAATTCGTTTACGCAAAAAAGAACTAAGAGCTCAAAATGACCTTTGGTCTTAGAATTCAATGCAGGATCACGAAATTAACTACGAAGAAATGTTTATAAGATAATTTGACAGCTGATCGTGATTGTAATTTACTGTTTGGTGACGAAGAATAAATAATGATCAGCAGTGGTTCCAATAAATGATTAAAATTTCGTAAAATGTAATGAAAATGACATGAACTTACAAAAGTAAATCAAGCAACGTAATATAGTGATGTTCGCTTGTTACGTTAATGTAGCAGACAAAGATTGCGGGAATTATTGGATGAAGACTAATTTCTGAAGACGTATGCAAGTCAAGGGAAAGGTATTTACGAGGAAGGGAAAAAAGAAAAGGTACATAAAAAAGGATACTTCGATAATCTTAAACGCAAAAAATCAGTTTGCAACCCAGACCAACCATTAACAACGACGCTAAAACGAAACATTAATAGGAAAAAGGCAATACTCTGCATTGGGTGGGAGCAGAAGGCGTACTTTACTTTGAGCTGTTATAATTAAACCAAACGATTACTAGCCAGGCCTTTCAACAATAGTTCAATTTCAACCGAGCATTAAATGCCAAACATTGCCCTTATCGACTACCACTAGTTTAAAGGACCAGACAATATCTTGCTATAAAAAAAAACAAGCCGGATACGATAAAAAAAAAAGTAAGGTCATGTAGCTGATTAAATCGCAATAAAGCAACGCAAACCAACATACAAAATAACCACAGAAATCCAAAAAATAACAGCAAAAATTAATAAAAAAGACGCAGAAAAAATACGCCGAGATGTTACAACAGAGGTTAACAACTACCTGCGGGAAAAACGGATATAAGAAGAATGGAACTTTTTAAAAGAAACCACATTAGAAGGCAAAGCATTGATTGAAACTAAGGAAAAAATAATAAAGATTACTACTTACCTGTATTGTGGTCTCCATTGTTTTCTATCTTGTCTTTGTTTTCGTATACCCTTCCATTTGATTCCCTTTTCTCTGATTCTTTTTTTATTCTGTTTAACCATCTTGTTCTTGGACGTCCTTTTTGTAAGTTTTTCGTCCGGCATTCGACAAACAAGTCCAAATCATCTGAGTTGTCCTATAATCTTTTCATTCATTGGCTCTATTTGTAAGTTTTGTCTGAACATTTGGTTTCGTATTTTGTCTTTCCTGTTCTTATTTTCTATTCTCAGGAATCGCATTTCCATTGCGTTAATTCTCGATATTTGCCTTTCTGGTAATGTCCATGTCTCACTGCTGCATATAATTATTGTCCTAATCTTTTTTGGTACTACTCTTTTGCCCAAGAATGTCGTCTTCATATTAAATATTTGAAGTATTCAACTTGCTCTTTTTCTTTTCCGTCCAGTCTTATTTCGTCGGTTTTCTTTGTGTTAGATATCATCGTTTTTGTTTTTCCAGTATTAATTTTCATGTTTATCTTCTTTAGTCCTTCTTTGGGATTATGTTGTAAATTCTCTTCCGTGTCTGATATCATGACAGTGTCATCCGCGAACAGCAGTTCCATCGGTTGTGTTTGTCTCAATTGCCAGTATCCAACGTCAATTTTCTCATCTTTTCCTTGGCCTTCTTTATTGCCTCGTCTAGTACCACTGAAAATAAAAGCGGGCTCAATACGCACCTCTGTTTGTCTCGTTTAGTTCAAATTTCCTGGATTCTTCATTGCTTGTTCTTACTATGTTCGTATTTTGTTTATACATGCCCTTTATTACTTCTATTTTTCTATTTATTTATAAAGATTGGGAGTGTAAGGAAGCCATCCGCGAGGATAGAAGAGCAAAGATGCAATGGATACAGCAACGCAAGCGAAAAGCAGAGTTACAATACAAAATACCGAGAAACAAAAGCAAAACAAGATTGTAGAAGGATAAAAAAGAAAAACCAATGAGATTGAAATATTAGTGCAAAAACATATGTTCTATATAAACAAAAAAAAAGCTTGGGGTAGCAAGACTCGGGTTGTGGAGACCGTAACCCACAAAGGTCAACCAACCCAGCAAGCTGTGAAATCGGTGTTCCGCAGCCAACTGTTTGGTAGATTTTGCGACGACGCTCGTACCGTCTGAAGTTCTCGCAACATTTGCAGCTGCATGCTACGTCACGCGGTTCTAGTTTTGAAACTCCATGCAAGGAGCTCAGGCCTCCCGAAATGCTACGCGGCATGTGGTTTCAAAATGCAATTGGCTTCTACTAAATATACAAGTTTGTAATGACTATGTTGTGCCGGTCGTGGCATTTTTATTTATTAATACACTATTTCCGTTTACGGAAATTGTCATCGATGTCTGCGAGGATTTTTATGTTACCAAAAATGTTCATTATTAAATTTGGGAAACCTGCGACCAAGCGTTGCAAAATGATGGGGATTTCGTTTTTGTATAAGGGCAAACTCCTCTCTTGGTCAGATTGAATAAAGAAAGAACGATAAAGGTATGCAAAATTCGTTCATACAGGTTAAACTACAGAATTGGGAGCTTTATTTCAATTTGTGTAAAGATGATATCATCAAAGCGGCGTCCCTTATTTGATATTGGCCAAATGATGCCCTGTTCAAGTTGTATTCCAAAGTTCTTTGCTACTCTTTCCAACATGTATTGAGTAATTTACCAGATTTTTGACGTATTGTATTTCGTAAGCCTTGGAGGGTTCTAGGTGATGTTTTTGTCCATCCCCATAGGAAGAAGGCGCACGGGGCAAGATCCGATGAGTTATCTGGCCAAGCGACAATCCACGCAGCACTTGGAGCTGTGGCTCCATCCTGTTGGAACCAAAAGTTTTTGACTAGTTCATCGAGATTTGGTGCGAAAAATTGTCACATCAAATAGTAACATATCGGCATACCTTCTCAAAAAACCAAAAGTCAATGATCCCAACATTGACATGTGTGACACGTTGGCTGTAGATGAATCTTTCATGGATATCTTGTCGGTTGTCCAATAACGAACGTTTTGTTTATTAACGCATCCCGACAAGTGGAAATGTTCATTGCGTCATGTACTACTCTTTCCAAGATGTTTCCACGCATTTCTAGGCCATTTTTCAATCATGTACAACAACCATTTTGTATGGATAAAAACCAAAGAGATTTGGTGCAAAATTTGCTGTACAGTACGATTAGACAAGTGAAGAGTAGCGACAAGTTTGGACGCAGATTGCCTTGGAAACTGCAAAATGCCATCTCTTACTTCATGGGATGTTTTTCAGCGTTTACTCACTTTGAGATCTTCTCTACTACCCTTCTCACTACAAGATCAGCACTTCTGAAGTTTCGTGCTCATCATAATAACAGCGATTTTCGATTTGCCTGAGGCGTAAGTCGAAGATGCGTCCAAAAACTATGTTGTACAGCCACAACAACACAAGTTATTACAAAACATTTTAGATGATGTCTTTTTGAAGCGCTTTACATTTCCATATTCATATAATGTAACACCCTGTATACTGTGGTACAAAAAACAAATGAGCATGCCATTATAAGCTATGCGCCACAAATGATAAAAACAAGTTTAATACATAAAACGGCATAGAAAGAAACTGGAATCTCTTCTATAGCACTTGTCACAGCAGCTTGCACATTTTTATACAATATAATAATGATGAGACTTTCACGCCCTGCGTCAGCTTAAGTCTTGAGAATTGGTAGGTTTAGACTCCATGTGTTTGCTTTCACTATCCGGTCGTCTGATATAGGGCGATGCAGCAAGCATCGGCCCTCAGACGACAGCATTATTATCCTTTGTTCGAATTGAACAGGTTAAATTATTTTTAGCGAGTGAATAGGCCACCTGTCAGACTCATAGAGTTCGTCCGTATCACAGCTAATCACCTGAAACGCGCGGCAGCACTGGAAATTGCACATTTTTAATAAAATAATATTCTATCAAGCTGGATTTGAGTTTACAAGAAATCGACGCGCGATGGTTTTTTTCTGTTCGTCGGTCAGAAATTTGGGAATCAATTGAGCTTTCCGTATCTGCAGTTTCGTCGTGGCGATTTTAGAAGCCCTACTTCACCTGCTCTCAGTCGTCTAACGCTCAAAGAGTCCAAAACCTCTTTCACTTTATCACAGTCAGACCCAAAAACTCCGCCCCTGGACTCTTCTGCTTGGACCAAGAAAATCAGCCTTATTACTTTCCGGGCGTATCTTGTCGATGCAGCTTGAGAAATACCTCAGTATTGACAAGTATATTTTCACCTATTAACTTTCTAATACCCGCAGACAGTGAGTAAATTTATATAATTTGTTTGCTAAAAGATCATTGTAACGTTTTTGCTTTCTACACCGGTGAATAACACGTGCCAATTTACTTAACCTTCTACTTCATACTCAACACTATTTATGTATACAACACATACATTTATTAGCGTAAAATTACGATGTATTTGTCGTAACGCTATTATGTTGCACTCGTTTCGCTTCCGGCTGTCACGCTGCGTGATAGCTAAGCAGCTTAAAACCGGTTCCAGATTGTATGCGGAGTTTCTCGTATCATCTGGCAATTTCCCATTGTTCGAGTACTCACGCGTGCGCGGCTGCATTTCTGAAAGGCATTATGACCGTCGCTTGACCGTGACAACTGAGTTCAACAAAAACTGCGGCCGCGGACGACAGTATGCATACGTAGGATGTACAGGAATTCGTTTTAATATGTACAGGGCTAACATTTACTTGAAAAAATAGAGGAGAATGCGTGTTTCTATGATAGTTGTGAATTTGATCGGCGTGTTTTCTATGTTCATTATTTGTATACTAGAAATGTATTGATAAATGTTTAATAGCAAGGGCCTGTCGGTAGAAATAGTACAAGAGAAATTAAAAAAGTTTAAATGGCGAGAAAGGAACAAAAATATGAACTGGCTGAATAAGAAACATGGATGAACCACCATTGGGTTTTCAGGAGGGGGGGATGAACGTGGTGAACAAATGGAAAAGCCAGACATGGTTTTCAGCTAAAACTAGCATGAACTTACAGGACTAACGATTTAAACTTGAGCAAAGGTGTCTTAACTACATGCAGCAGTTTTAAGAATCCAAACCATGACGTATTTGGGCTGTTTTCGTAGTAATACATTGCAGATAATTCTATTTCCCGTTTTTATTTTCTGTTTGTTGTGTAGTGATAATTACTACTTTTATTTTTAAAATAGATCTTATCTGCATTTTTATAAAAAATGAACCATGAAAACGATGAACGCTCGATGGATCGTTTGACGAACGAATTTAGTGTGACAAAAATAAATGGCGCTTCAGCAATTAATTTAAAAACGCTAGAGGTTGCTTAACGCAACAAATTAAAAATTTAATAGGTTCATACAATAATTGTTAGTCAGGTCATTTTGAAAAGATCTACTGTTGAAATGTTGAGAAAATAAATGTTTTTGGGCATATCTTTGGTTGGGATAGTTGTAATTGTTTTTCTGACATAATGCTACCGAATTTAAGTTTCTTCTTTGAAGTTTCAACCAGCATACAAAACCACGCCACATTTGGCTGTTAAAAATGGGACAATAGCATTTTTCTCAAACTCTCAAACTAAATAGATTTTGATTATTCATAGAACTTCAGTGTTCAAACACTCCGTAAGGTTATTTCTATTTTCCGAAGCCAAATTATTAAACATTTCCACAAAAATAAGATTAACACAGCTATGGTGAACCGTGGCCCTCCAAACGACCACATCTTTACTGTCTGACAGGTTCTGAACAAGCTCTCGACTTGCTCAGGAATTGCATTAAATGGAAATGTATGTCACAGGAACAGTTGTGGCTTCTGGGAAGATTGTCTAAACGATCTGAAAGAGATGAAACTTTAGAAATGTGGATGATGTAATATGATGATATACATCTCATTCCGTGACAAGAGGTTAATGACAATTTTTTGGTGCTTAAACTCGGTTCAATTTGCAAAACCAAGTTAGTTCAAAACACAACAAAGTTTATGAAAAGATCAGATAGAGCAGATTGGTCGGTACCATGAATTAAAAAAATCTAATTACTGATGGAAGTTGTAGTTGTGAACAATTACATCCTTTTTTCATTAGATAAGGAGTCCGAAGATAAATTGTAGATATTATCACTCGGCCTGTAGGCGGCGCGAGGAACAAAAACTGAAGAATGAGGAAAAGTCCATCATCTTCTGACTTTGAGAGACCTAAGCATTTTATGCCGCAAACTAAAAAAACGAAAGGGTTGTACGGTTTGTAACGGAAGAATTGAGAAAGGGGGAAACATACAAAAGGAAGAAACCTGGACTTCACTCTGGAGATTACTTTAAGTATCACACTAAAAAATATAAATAAAAACATTTACTTTATGTAATCTAAAATAGATAATAAAATTATCTCATTAATATAGAATTGTTATTTATTTTAATCAAAAGTGTGATTATTTTTGTATTTTTTTAGGTAGTACATTATTATTATTATTATTATGGTTATGTTGTTACAGAAAGCGGACAAGAAGTATTGTAAATTATGCCACGTTTTGCTGACTTGCGAGCATAAAAATTCTCTGAACCACCGTTTCAATTTTTACTTGTCGGAGTGGAATGATTACAGGTAAGTTTTAATATATCAGGGTATTTTTGTAAGTAAGCACGATATTACTTATTTTATAGGCGTAGAATCGTGAAAAACCGGCATGGAGCGGTGCTTACTGTTTCTCCAATTATTGGCGAAAATACGTCTTTCATGATTTATGACCGAGATGAAAAAAAGGGCTCTCACGTGACCAAGGTACTCTACCATCAAATTGTCAGCTGTGTCGATTAAAACCAGTACTTTTTGTTTTAGACCACTTTGAAACGTATCTGTGAAGAAGACGGGATTAGATATTTATTTCGATTAGAAAACACGCTTACTGATCAGTACATTTATATAATGGGGGCAACGTTGCTGTATCCTTACGATTACTTCTTTATGGACGATTTTGAAGGGCAGCTGCAAAAGGGAAAATATTTGCAGATAAATCCTGGTAAGAATTTAATTTTTTGTTTTAGGAACTGCGATTTTTGTTTTTCGGTGTTTTTAATTTTTTGCGTGAAACCACGGAACTTGAAATATGTTTCGGGGCTTGTAAAATCATTGGCCGGATTGCAAACGTGTTAGTCATAATTTGTTTTCTTTTTGGTCGCGTACAAGTCTGCGTCAATGCTTATACGACGTATAATGCTGACTGGTCATCGCGTAGGCACGTGTGTTTAGTCTATATCGCATACCCAGGTGTCGGATTTCGGTGCGTTAACGCTTATCTCGTAGTACTTAATGGTACAAGTTTTGATTAATTGAAATTTCAAATCATCTACGTCTTCCAAAGAATTTTGAATTTTGAATAATAATAGAGTTGCTTGGACGGTACGAGAGAAAATATTGGAATTCAAGAAATCGCTCTATAATATTGGAGTAAATATTAGTCATGCTCGAGGTCCTGTGCACATACTGTCATGTTTTTTGAGCATCGTGGCAACATGGAACAATTTATTTACAAATGATAACATTGGAATAAGACCTTGCGAAAGTAAAATATGCAAAACGATCTTGAAGACCGGCAACCAAACGTACACTCAAAGGTCACCCTCGTCACATTTCTTTGTTTACTTTCTGTTCAAATGCATAGTAGATTGTCCTGGTTCGATATTGCATTACAAGATTGTAAGATTTCATTATTCGATTTATATAATAATAATTTGTTTAACACTTTAGCTTTCAAAACAATCTGGGTGCAAGGAAAGCTCTATTTAGCATACAGGTAATGATTGAGAGATGTGATATTAATGAAGAGGTCTATTTATGTTTCGTAGACTATAAAAAGGTTTTTGACAAGAAACAGACGTGAATGACAAAGATTTCAGGAATTACATACAATTTATATTGGAATTAAAGAACGACAGTAAAAGTATATTATCATACGTGATGTTAGACAAGGATGTGTGCTATGACCACTCCTGTTTAATATTTACTAAGGGCAACTTTTTAAAGAAGTCCTGAAAAACTTTATCAATAATCTAATAGTAAGCATAGAAAAGATTATGGTATGAACCTAAACGTTAAGAAAAAAATAATGGTTATTAGTAAACAAAACATACCCACTTACAATTGTTTGTTAATGGAAGGAGCAGACAAAATCGTTTATTTAGGCTGCACATTAAACGAAAAATGGGATCCTTTAGTTGAAATAAAAATACGCATTGAAAAAGCAAGAACTGTGTTTGACAAATGGGACAACTATATATAATCCAAGGTTAAATTGAAAGTAAGATCATGTGTTCTGGAATGTTACATATTTCTGGTGTTAAGAGGCGGAAGCTTGAACCCTCAGGAAGAATAATATAAAGCTTTAAAATTTATCGAATATTGATGCTACAGACAGATGCTCCAAATATCATGAACATATCATACACCTAATATTGCAGTATTACAGTGTATCTTCTTAGCCCATTTATGTCCATGTTTGAACAAAAGCTTTCTTCATCGATTTTCATTTGGTTCTGGTTTGTGCCTCAAACAACTGTGGATAAAGTTAAATGGACCAATGCAATCGTCAACGTCCTCGGAGGGTAAGGCACGTAAAGAAGGAGAACTGTCACCTATTATACAAGTTACAGTGTCCAATGGTTTAATGTTTGGTGTAGTTGTGAATATTCAACGTAAAAAGAAATGATATTTAACCTTAGACCCCATAACGTGGCACCCAAATATCATTTTTATATGCAATTGTCAAATAGTCAGTATTAGAGTTAAGATAAATACTTGTGATTTTACATAATCTCAGAATAGGTTGAGATCTACACTAGGTGCAACTATAATAGTTTTTAAAAAAAATTTTTTTATGTATATATTATAATGTATAAAGTTAAATAATAAGAAAATTATTTGATTGATGTTTGGAAAACATGACATATAAGTTCACTGAGAACATATATGGACCCTAGTTTCGGACATCCCTTAGATGAGTAGGGGTATGAAGAATCTGCAGATTCAAAGTAGTGAAGTTCAAAATTCCAATAGGAATGTGAAATGTGTTTGTCTGTTTGCAACTGGAAAATTAGATAACTTAATTAAAAAAATCGGAAAGACGCAAATAAAAATCATCAGGGTTAGCAAGCTCACATGGCCAGGTACAGGAAAATTACAAAATATATTAAAACTTCACCAATCTCTGATAAAATTATACTACTGCAGTTGAAGATCATCCCTTTAATATTAACCTACTCTCAAGTAAATGCTGCCAACATCTGACAGGAAATTGCCAAAGAAGCAGAAATATACTATAACAAATTCTATAACATAATTGAAAATGTCCTTAGGTCAATAAATAATGATAGCGTAAGCTTCGCACTTGCAGACTATAATGCAAAGGTCAGAACAAGGTCGACGTGCCCATATAATAGGTGACTATGGCTTAGATGAAAGTAATGCTAGAGGAAGCAGGCTGTACTAGTTTTGCCAAGAGAAAGACATGGTCTAAGCTACCAAAACGCCGCTATACACATGGGAAGCACCCTTCAGATAACCCAGGCAACTAAGAATATATTCGAAATCAAAATGATTATATTGTAACGTTTTTGCCCTCGACAGTGGTGAATGCAATATCAACAAACGTTACAGAACAATGGATACAATGGAAGGCGTGCCTATATAGAAGATTTTTAAGAATATCACGAGAATTACAAACATCGAAGTCCTATAGAAAGCAGTCGCCCAACGCGAATTAATAAACACAATAAAATTCCGCAAACAGCCTAAGAAATAGCATCTACTACAACTTATTCTGAAGGGTAAAATTGTGGATCGGCGTGAAATTGATAGAAAGCGAATATTCTGGCGAATAGACTAGTATCAGAAGTGCCGAGCAGCTGTTTTAAATGACAGAGGTCAGAAGTGCATACGTCGAAGTGATCAACGTTAGGGTGACTTGACACGGCACGTGAAAATATAATAGAAATATAATTGAAACATAAAAATTAAGTTTTCTATAAACTTACAACGAATACATTTTTCATTTTTTTGTGTTCGACATATTGGTTTTGTTACACATACAACTAATTTTTCTGGTTTTTCGGTTCTTTGATCAACATCTCTTTCTCACCTAAAGATAACCGGTCAAATTCCTAGGCTCCATAAGATTATCAAAAGGTTTTTTTTAGCATGCATTTGATTCATTATCTAGTGCAAGAATGTTGACATGAATGCCGATATCTTGATTGAGCCTGAATTGCTGGCACAGTTAGCGCTTTTGCAAGATTTTATATAAATTTACGACTTTGATAATGCTTGATAGTTTCCTATGGGTGATTTTCCATATATGTAATATGCGGTGTTAAGGCAGCTATATTAATTAGATTGGCAAACAAAGCAACAACCTTGTGATGAAGTACTGTTATACCATTTTGTTTGCTCTCAACACCTGCATTATAATATTGTATTGTTTCAGGCTTGTTTTTAAGGCCACTCTCTGCTCTGTTATGGTGTAATGTAAATAATGAAATAACAGCTTTGTTTTGCTTTGGTACATATAATACCATGGTAACTTTACTCTTGTAAAACTTAAAATTTGAAAAAACTCACCTCGTTTGTCAACATCTGGAAAGGCGTGTAAGGTTTGTTTTTAATGTGCCAACAATCAAGAGATTCCACGATAAAAGTAGCTTAGCTAATTGAAGTGTAATAAAAGTCCGTATTTTTAGATCTATATCAAAAACTTTTTATATTTGGCCAATTGATGGATATGAATTAGCAGTCACACCACCAAATTTTTTTTTCATTTACTACCATATATTAGGGTAAATCTAGTTTTCCCTCTAAATGCAGACAGTTGTTTGCTTACGATTAAACACCTCAAAGTTAAATAATTCTCAAATTTTCATTAATAATAATCACAGTTCTGAAATTAGCGCATCTTTATCCATGTTACTTTCTAAATTGTCTAAAATTAATTGATCGACATTGTAGCCTGCTATAATGGATGCACCCTAATTTTCTACATTTTTTTTATGTTGTCTCTTAGAATAGTATACCCCTGCTCCTATTGGTATTCCTAAACACTCTTCAAATTCCCCAGCAGTCAAATCTTTCCATATTTTTCTTAGTTTATGAGGATATTCTGTATTCCACTTTTGGTGTAGTGGAGATTTCTGAAACTCCTACATAGTACATTATATTGTAGAATTTGACCTCTATGTCTAATAGGTATAGACTTGCTTATTGTTCCATCTTTATCATGAAAACCCAATTAACTCAAAGCGTCTGTTCAGTTTCATTACCAAAATTTTCTTTCTTGCTGCATTTCTTATTTTTATTTCATTTTATTTATTCATCACCATAAACATCTACAATATTTGACTCCTCCTTGTATTCAGAAATAAAGCTGATGAAGGTACCCATTCTTCGTCTGAGCCATCATCACCTTCAAAAGTTTCGTGATTAGAGAGTTGCTCTCTTTGACTAATTTTTCAATTTCACTTGTTCATAAATCATACTGTGAAATCTTCAAATCTTCATGTTATGGTGTAATTCTGCTAAATTTGCTGAATGTTCAACCAATGCAAGACTGGTTAGTATATGTTTTGTGTAATGTACTCTTCTTGTCTGACACCCCTGGTGTATCCTGTGGGTTTCTTGTATCTTTGGTTGGTTTAAGCAAATCCCATATCTTTGTGGTGGTAGTATAGATGGTTTCCACCTTGTGTTTATTGAGAATTTTTCCTATCCAGTCCGTGACTCTGTTGATGTAAGGTAAAAAGCTTTGCCTACCGTAGCCGATTTTGATTGTGTTCTTCTTGCAGAATTGTTAGGTTTGATTGTTTTATCCAACAGTACGAATTACTACCTGAGATTATACAGAAGCGGTGGAAATTTATAAATATAAAAATAATTTTAACAGGGACGGCGGATTCAATCTACCTAGGTCTTGGTTTATCGCTCTCAAGGGGCAAAAAGCAGACCGCGACACGGCGAAAGAGCGAGTGACGTCAGAAATATTACCTGTAACGTCCCGATCACATCATCTACCATCCCAGTGACATCAACCACGCCCCCCCAACACCATCCCTACCATCCCCGCACGAGTATAAAAGCGAAAACGCACGGGACAGTCACTTAATTTTTAGAAGATTTTCTTCTGAAGATGTCCGCCGCAGATGTGGACGAAACGTCAAGAGTTTCTGAACTCTGACCACGGCCTTATAACCCAAGAACCAACCAACCACACAATGCACCCTAATTTAGGTTTTGTTTTCGACTCCTCATATGAAGGCGAGTGGTGGTTTTTGCTTTTTAGACTGGTCAATTTTCTCTATGTTCCTATTTGTTTATTGATCTGCTGTTGGGTTCCACTCATTGTATTCATGCAGTCTTATTAATGCTGTCCCTTGCCCTAGTCTTCTGCTTGTGTCTGCTTTCTTACTTCATCTGACATCTGCTTGGTTGCATAAGCTGCTCTGTCTATTTTAAGGTTGTGGTACATCATATTACGTCCTCTACTTTGATTTTATTTTTGATCCGGTTATTTGAGTTTTGGTATTAAAGTATCCGAGAAGTATTTTACCTCTTGCTTTAATTAGTTCTGTTGTTATTCCATCTGTATCTGTTTGTATGTCTTATTTTATTTTTTATTTACTAATCATTATCACTAACCAGGATACTTTTATCTGCTTTGAATCTATATCTTAATCAATCTCAAACCATTATAGTCACTTTGTAATGAAGATAATGTTGATATTACCTCACAATATACTGAAGAAAGTTAATGTAACAATCTATAGTACTTTACTATCATGATCAGTATAGGTAGAATTACTGTACAAACATTGTCTAAAGACATTTCATTTTCAGGTGCCCATTATGAATTCCATGTAGTGTTTATGGTAAAAAAACCCCTTATTGGCAGTTTCAAAATGCCCGTCGCTATTCATTTGCAAACAAAAGACGAGGAATCTTTTACCATTGCAAGGGAAATGGTAACAACTCTGTGAATTATGTTTATTATTAAAATAATAATGTTTTGTCTTACAGGAAATTCTTATCACTGATGAAAAAGATTTTGCCACCATTCGAAAAAACAAAAGTCCATTTACAAATACAGTGTGGAGCGGAATAGAAAAGTGGATCCCACCTCTTCATCATACCATTGAGTAAGTGATTTTTAATAATAATTTTTGCTCTATGTATTATCTAATGTTCTTCTATGTAGTAATTTTAAGTACCCTGTACCAAGTACAGGGAAAAGAATCTTGCGGATGGGTATACAAGAGGTCAACGATATGTCATACGAAGAATTGCGGATTTTGAAGAAAATTAGGTGCATATATAATAATTATTTATTTGAAATTGATTAATTAGTAGTTTTATTTTAGGGCGGAAATGCATCCCAATAGTGTCACTATGCATAACTATAACAATTTCTTCCATTATATATTGTGGGTGAATGAACTAGTGGCAGAAGTAATGCTCTCGAAATTCAACATGGAAAATGTATATGTACCATATATCCATCTATAAAAATAAAATAATTTTAATTTTCACTCTTCAGGTAACCGTTGATTGCCATACGCATTATAATAAATCAGTCCTTGAATTGGAGGTACCTGGCTTAGCAGAAAAACGACCATCCCTTGTGACCGGTGATGTGGTTAATATTCGAGTGCATAGAAGTACTACAGTTTACAAAGGTGTAATTATTGCAGTGAAAAATTATACCATTATAATCGATGGAGTACACACCGAGTAAGTTGCTGATTTTCATTCGCAATTTGCAATTGTAATTTGTTTATTTTAGCTTCATCGATATTGTCACGGAGGACCCTGAAACAAAATTGGATGTTTCGTTCCAATTGGGAAGACTTATTTATGAACGAATGCACGCTGGAGTTGATAAATGTGTCGTTAGTAAGATGTTGAAGTATTTGTTTCCAAGTGTTGAGTTAATTAATCGAGTTAAGCCTGCTTTGCACTCCCTCCAAAATTATGAGTATGGATGAATTGAATAATTGATTTCTTGTGTTACTTATTTATTATTTCAGTTTTTTCAATACCAAAATTGCAAACAATGTAGAGCAGAAAAGGGCAGTGAAGAATATTTTAAATTGCACATCTGGGAATGCTCCCTACATCATTTTTGGACCGCCGGGCACTGGAAAATCTGTTACTCTTGTTGAGGCTGTACTACAGGTAGAACATCGAGCTCAATACTAACTTGTAGTAGTTTGTATTACTTTTTCAGATAAAAAAACGCGTGAGAAATGCAAAAATATTGGTGTGTGCTCCTGCAAACGCAGCCTGCGATATGTTAACTATGAAATTAATTCCGTATTGCGCCACAAACGAATTGATACGTGTTCATTCAGAGAACAGAGACTGGTAAAATTGCTCGATTTATGTTTCTTATGCACATCATTAATTGATATTTCAGGAATAGTGTGCCAGATGTTGTAAAACCTACAGTAATTATTCGGAGGACCGAGGTTACTTCAAAATATATGGTAGTACGTTGAAGAAATATAGCATTGTTATCACTACTTTAATTTCAAGTGGCCGGTGCGTATGAATTATTTTAGACATATGCGATGTTTATGGATTGCAATTTTAGCTATTTCAATGATCAGAAGTACTTTCCTGACTTTGTATTTATTGACGAAGCTGCCCAAGCTATGGAGCCGGAGGCTGCTGTTGCTATAGGACTCTTATCGGTAGGGAAACAATTAGTCCTGGCAGGTGACCCGAAGCAATTAGGACCACAATGTTCATCAACAGTCTGTGAAAAATATGGTCTTGGTAATTGATTTAGATGCCTATTTGATAGATTCAAATTGATAATGTTTTCATTCAGGTGTATCTATTGTGGAGCGACTGATGGAAAATCCTTTGTACAAGTACCACAATCATAATTTTATAACTATGCTAAAAAAGAACTTCAGATCTCATCCTGCCATCTTACAACTACCCAATGAACTGTTCTATGATAATCAGTTGCAGGTATTTTTTTTTAATCGCAGCTAAAAATCATACTTTAAGCAGTTATAGCTTTATAGTATAAGTTGGTGTAATTATTACAATTTAGAATGGTTTTTAATGCTACCTCTAAATTCATACCTATTGGAAAAATCTGTGATGCATGATTGTTTCAGTCCTATTTTATATCGAGTAATCTTAGTGTTTTTCATTATAATCAATTGTTTTGTTGTTGTTTTGTTAGAACACTTATAAATGTTGCTCTGAATGCTTATAGTAACCACTCAGGATGTCTGTCTTTAATGTGACATGGGTCATTTCACAAATAAATCGTAAATTTTGATAGATTTGTTGATGGCATACAAATATTTTTTATATATTTATATAGGCAAAAGGTGGAACAAGTGCAGTTCAGTTTATATTTAACTTTTTATTAACTTGATAATTCTGTAACTCAAACACTTCATATCCATATTAAGTTAGTAGTAGTTTTTATTTGATTGAGTATCCATATAGAGGTGGAGAGGAGTGACGAACCACTCCACTAATTTAAAAGTCAGAAGAGCGGCAACAATTCCACATAGAAATATATTGCCGGAGATATATATATATATATATATATATATATATATATATCCATATAGAGGGGATTTCTCCCACTCACTCTCCTCACTCTTCTTTACTATTCCTCTCCCTTTCCCTCCTTTCTATTTCTCTTACCCTTCTTTCCCTCCTCTGCCATTGTTTTTCTCTCTCTGCCTCCCCCTTTCTACCGTCTGTCTCATTTCCCTCTTTCTAGTGATCTTTATGACGAACAAGGACAAATATTTTTACTTTGGGGCAACTTCCAGATTGGATTCTATATTACTGCAGATCCTGCTCTACCTTGATAAGAACTGTTTCAGTGATGATTCTCATTTACCTAATTTCGGACCATTTGACCTGTTTTTTTCCACTTCTCTGTTATGATCTGCACTTAAAACTAGAAGTGTTCTAGTTTTATGATGCTGGGGCTCTCTTCTCGACTTCTTTTGAGAATCCATGTTATTTTAAAGTTGTTACAATGCATCTTATTGGTCATTGAATAGGGAGCGTCATCCCATGATCAAAGCATCTTCAATTGTGGATGTTGAATGATTAAATTTGATTTATTTCCCAAAAGTTGACACCATAAATCTAAATTGGCCTAATGACTATTTTGTATAACAATATTATATTATGGAGAGATAGTTGTGATTTGTCAAGCAGCCAGTGTATTTATTTGAATTGAAGGTCCACTTGCTATCTCTTTCTTTTAAAGTGTTCTCCGTAATCTAGTTCTCTATTTTCCTCATACTTCTACGAAGTCACATTGGGTATGACTTTTTCGACATGTTAGAAGCATTTTAATTAAGTTTGTGGTGTAGGCGTTTTAGACTTAAATTTAACTTGTTGTTTTACTTCTGTTTTTCTCAATTTGCTGAAATTATGGGTGTGTAACTAGGAGTCAGCTGATAATTTGAGATAACGTTGGTGTATGATAGAGGGCAATAATTACGAAAAAGTTTGAGGTGTGTGGGATCTTGTTGGAATCATTTGACCAGTATGTTGGGCTACATACTGATAACACTGAAAATGTATTTTATTTGTAATAATTCTGATAGTACTTTAGTGACCATAATTCTAAACCCCAATTACTATTGAAGTCTCCTTCTGCTATCATTTTAGAGTTCAATGTTTCAAAGTGTTTTTAAAAGTTCTCTTTGCAAGTTATGTATGTTGTGTACGCAATGTTCTGACTTGAATTGAGGCCACTTCCAGATGAGATTTTGAAAATTTTGGCAGATTTTATTAAAGATATATATATACCAAAGTGGTCTGTGTTGGGATGACTGGTGTGATATATATTATAAAGTAAAATCAATCGGTGAAGTAGGCTTCACTAACTAGTAACATATCTCGTGGATTTGATGAAAGCATACATTTATTTCATCCTTATGATGAGTAATACTGTTGGGCAATTCTTGGCTGCTGCATTTATTTGTTTGCTTAGTAGCTTAGTAATACATTTTCAGAGCCATACTGTTTTGTTGAATACGTCATTTGAACGTGCTTTTGAACTCCTTTTAGAATTTATTTAGAAATCAATGGCATTAATATTGTTGCTATTTTGTGATGAATGAGCTTGATGGCCTCCTGTGATTTGCATAGCTAGGTTGCGGGTGGGTATTATTGACTAGTGGAATGTGTTAAAGGATCTTAAGGTTTGTTTGAGGATGTGGTAGTGGTGCTGGAGGTTCCCTGGAAGAGTTTCTATAATTTGATTAATCTACCGCGTGAATAGCTGGGGTAACTTCACTTTTTTTGCAGCTGATACTTTCATGTGCATGTATGCTCTGTTTGCAGTATAATTTAGTGGGTCCACACAATTTGCGTTGTTTTGTCTGAAAGCTTTTAATCAAGCAAATTTCCTTATTATTATTGTTATTATCTACTATGTTCATAAAACAATATTTAGTGGTCTTTGGTTTACAGATGTTTGGCATTTATTATGTTTCTGATTGTATGTCTACAAGATCCTGGTTCTTTTGTATCTTCTGTTTTGAAGAGCAATGTAAGTATTTTGTAACAATTAAATAAGCTTTTTTTTTCTTTGACTTGTTATGTGTTATGTGTGATATTAGTTATTTTATATATCTTTTGAATTTTCTGTAAGCTTCTTTAGGTCCTTGGTGTTGATGGAATTGTTAGGTATCCTTTTTGTGATAGTCGATATCTATTAGTTGGATTATAATGTTCAGGAAACTTACTACTTTATATACAGATATTGATAGAGGATTTGTGTTGCTTTCATCGATTTTGTTGTTAGTTTCTATGTCGTTTGCATGTTTATCTATAGACTGTATTTGATAATCGTATCTTTTTTGAGAATAATTTTTTTTCTTTTAACTCAAATACTTTTCATAGGTTGTGTTTGTTATTAATATCTAGTTCTTTATCACCAATAGAGCTTTTTGTGTAATTTTTAGATTGAGGCAAGGTTGTTGATTTGAGTTTGTAGGAAAGTAGGAAAGTTGACTTGGGTATCTTGACATTTATAGTGTGATAAATTTTGATGTATAGCAAAATGATGCGTCTGTATACAAGGTATTTATGTATTTATCAATGGATGTTGCTACATTAAGAAGGAAAATACTTTTTGTGGGTGAAAACTAATTAATTTTTAGGATTACACTCTTGAGAACAAAACAATCGACTCACTAGCTGCATGCGAATTTTCGTCTCCTGTTTCACTCTAAGGAAAATGAAAATGAAAACATTAACGTGCAAGGAGTACCTTTATTATTGAGCTTTAAAAAATTGTTGCTATTGCATTAATCAGATGACGTATTCAAAGAATATGCCCCCCGAACAGGGTTTTACCAATTAGAACGCACTGTGATTCGCCTTCAGTACGCTTGCAATCTGGTAATTCATCTCGGTCACTTATCTGAAGTTGACAGTAAGTGACTTATGTGCTCAAGTGATTTCCAAGAAAATGGATACCGAAGCAACCCTAAGCAGTTGCAATATTGAGAGTGGGGCCTCAGCTAGAGAGCCGTGGAAAATCGACTAAATTTGATTCAATTAGTTGTGTTGAGAGTATGGCATCAGTACTGAGAAACTGGTGGTTACGTCCCCGGTAAGAAGACGGCCGTAAGCGCGTGACAACGGAGAGAGACGATCGATTTCTGGTCTCAATATCCCTCAGAAATCGACATATGACTGGCGTTGACCTCGAGCAAGAGCTGAGTGCAGTCAGAGGTGTGGTCGCCAGCGCTTGGATAGTGAGAAGGAGACTGAAGGCAGTCAACGTGACCCCCAAAAAAGGCAACTATGAGTCCCAAGCTGACTGCAGTCCAAAAACAAAGACGATTGGAATTTGCTTGCGAACATCTTGATTGGGACCTCAGCTATTGCAGTCTAGGATGTGCCTACATGGCAACAACAGGAGATATCGGGTGTCTATAGAAGGCGAGGGGAGCGATTTGCTCATTGCTGTATTCAAGATACTGTCGTATATGGAGGTGGTTCTTGCAATGTTTTGAGCGGGCCAGAAAAACTGGTTGGTTTTCGTGCCTACTGAAGTACGTGGAGGAGGTTTAACAGCGGACCGCTACATCAGGGACATTCTGGAGGAACATGTTCTGTTTGCGGGATTTGTTGGTGAGGATTTCATGCTAATACACTACAATGCGGGATGCTACATCGAGTGATTGACCACTATCACCTATTTGGTTGACGTTGGTATATTCAAAATTGACTGGTCTTTGTGTAGTCCAGACTAGAATCTAATTGAAGATGTTTGGGATGAGCTTAAGTAAAGAGTCCAAGCCAGAAATCTTTTGAGAGCAGCGTTGATTGAAGAGTGGGAAGCAATCCCTCAAGGTAGCACAGGAAAAGTCATCCGATCCATGCGTAATCGCTTGGAAAGTGCATTTAGGAGTAGAGGTGGCAATATCATGTATTGAAGAAAATCATTAATTTTAACTGAGGATTTTTTTTCTTTCACAATCACATTTTTTCTTAACTATTGTGTTACACATATTGTTAGGCCCATAACTTTGTCAGAACGGGTCTGATACCACACAAAATGGTATCATTTAAAACCACAGTTTTTAAGCTTTTAAACAGTACACTGAATTTTACTTGAAATGCTATCGGAGTGGATACACATTCTCTCAAAACTCGAGCATGTTGCTGAGTGGATTGTTTTGCTCTCGAGTTGTTTTTAAGATAAGTTTATTTTTATTGAATAAAACTGTAACCACACCACTCTTAAATTAAACAAGCGAAAATTTGCATCACAGGTAAAGCAGAGCGGACCCTATGCATGAAACTAAACTATAGGATTTAACGAAATTTTATTGAAACGAATGACAATGAATTTATATTCAAATGAAAGTGAAAAGCGACAAAAATTTAGCGGCGGGAACCGAAAAATTTGCGGCCGCTGCCAGTCAAGCCAGTCTCGAGATTTTCAGATCAGGTTGATTTTTGGCGTCTGGACTTGACTTATGGTCCTTAGTTGAATACTGAAAACGTTGTCTCTATCTACCACAGATCAAAAATTATAAGGCGTGACAGATGTTAGAAATGACGGAAAAAGAAGCTGGTCCCCAGTTTGGAAGCTGGGTGTGCTAAAAGGCACATGTTCAACGAACTTAAAAAGTTCGTTACTGAATTCTATATGTCTGTCGCTGTCACAAAATTATGGCTTTTTTAAAATTTTAAAAAGGATTCTTATAGGAAATTTTACGCTGATTTTAAAATCGAAATCAAAAAGTTTCTATCTCGAATAGTTTTCGAGATATTCGACTTCGAATTTCGGGAAAATTTCGACATTGCGATTTTATGAGTAATTCTTAAAGAAAATTTTACGCTGATTTCAATAATGAAATCGAAAAAATTCTATGTCGAATAGTTTTCGAGATATTCGACTTCGAATTTCGGGAAAATTTTACGCTGAATTCGAAAATGAAGAAAAAATTCTACGTCGAATAATTTTCCAGATATTCGATTTCGAATTTTCCCGAAATTCGAAATTGAAATCGAAAGGTTTTTTTAAGTTCGTTCTGGGATTGCTTACAGAGCAATCTCTTCGCCGGCCCCATGTTTTTAATATTGAAAATAATGATTTATATGATTCACCGATTATTCAGCGATTCCAGAGCCACATAATAAACCTTTTGCTTCTCTGTACATCTTGTTTTCCTGTAGGAATTGCTCTTGATGTGCTTTCTGGGGTTCTTTATTCTCCTCAATCTATTTGTATGAGCTTTGTCAGGCTGTATTTTTTTGCTTAGCTTTATTAACGATGTCCACCTTACAAATTACTTGCAGGTTATGACTGAAGTCTACATTAGAGTCTAGCAGTCAAACATGCAGCAATTTCAATCATTTTTAGACCAGAATGAAAGTGCTGTGAAGTGATGCCAAGTACTTGAATTTAAATTTTTGTTTGCGTTCTGCATACGGCTGTGCAAGCGTCTTTGTAGATAGAAAGAAAGTACTTTTGTTACATCTTAATATAGCAGTACAGGATGTTCTAGGAGTTCCATATTAGCACTGATAGTTGTAGTTTTTTGTCACATAGAGCAGCTGTTGGCTCGTGTCCAGCAATACTCATGCTATAGTTTTTCTTCATTTGTAGAGCAAATAGGTTGCCAAGATATCTTTCATGCTTTTTATATTCTAATCATTAGGCAATAGTAAGTGATGTTTACTAATTAAAACTTTTGTTGATTTACTTTTTTGCTTTTTTATTTTTTTTTATACTTTGGAGTCTAGTACCCACCCTTTTTATATGGCCTGGCCTATATGGTCACTTTTGGTGATTGTAAAATCCTCACCACACAACTCTTAATTCTCGAATGATCTTGGATGTTTTTGAATATTCAATGTAACTGCCGCATGTCACACTAAACTTTTTTGCAGATCCAACTCCATTTTTTGTGCTGCACCTAAATGATTTTTTTTGCACCATCATCTCGTTTTGCATACTACTTACGATATTATTCAGTATTTTGTCTCCAGAATGAACAGCAATAATTATTTTTGACAATAAAATTGATGTAGACTGTAAGCATCGTTATGCCATATAAAACTTGAAGTCCTGCTTTTCCCAAGAGGAGTCGCCAGACGCCTCCAAAATCCAGCCTATTGTGGTTTTTGTCTTCTTCCAATTCTTCTTCAATAATTTTTTTAGTGCAACTTTCAAAGACTGATTTTGTAGTGCAACAAATATGTTCAATTTTTTTTATTATATGAACTCTTATCCAAACTATTGCAGATATCCGTGAGGCTGCCAAATATATTGAGTCCCTCTTTAATATGCCCAACAAAAACAATCTTTCAGTTGACTTCATATCCATTATGTATAATTTTTTTTATTTGAATATTTTTATTAGTAATCAGAATATGATATTCTATAGGCTAATCTGCAGTTTAAAGAGCTCTGTAGCTCTTAATTATCGTAATGAAGTCTTCTCCACTAAGAAGTCCTCTTACTTGTTGTGATGAAGTCTTCTCCAATGACGAGTTCTCTTCAACCTTCTTTCAGGTCTGCTGGTCAGTTTCTTTTAAGTTGTCTTCCTATGTGAAGTGTTAACTGTGGATGAAGTAGAATATTCGTGTGGCTTTCTAATTTTTCATGATGTTTGAAACTGTGTTTTTGGATAGTGTCTTTAATATGTGGTATTTTATCATACCTAAAATTTTGTATTGGCTTCTTTGAATAATTTGCTTGCACATCCACATACTTCAACATCGTATGTCCAAATCAGTTATATATATATATATATATATATATATATATATATATATATATATATATATATATATATATATATATATATATATGAGGATTTTGTTTTCTAGTGTCATTTTAGATTTTTTACCAATTGTCCAATTTAGGTCTTTTACTTTTAAGTCTATTTGTTTGTGCTTTTTCACTGTTCTTTCCATGTTAGTTTGCTATCTAAATTCATTCTCAAATATTTTGTTCAACTGGATTACGGCGTTTGTATATTACTTAAATATATTGGGGAGCACTATTCTCGTCTTAGAGTGAATGCCACTTTACAGATTTTTTTTCGATTATTTTTATTCGCCATTTATGCAGCCATATCTGAATGTCATCTAAGTGTCTTTGGAGAGTTGCAGTAGCTTTAGTTGGATCTTCGTCTGTCGCAAGAATTACAGTGTCATCAGCAAATGTTCTCATGGTCGTTTCTCTGCCGTGAAAAGATTGTATAGAAGGGGTCCAATGACACTTTCTTGTGGAACTCCAAATTCTATGGAATAACTACCAGAAGTGTATTTGTTTATCCTAGTTCTAAATGCTCTGTCACTTCTATTAATTGTTAACCACGTAAAGGGTTCTAATGATCATCATCAGTGGTCAAGAGTTTTTTTGTACTCGTACTCTATCTATGCTGGCATATCATCAAGTTTACTTTTTTAAACTTCTTCTTCTTTCTCTTTTCCCATTTATGCCTTACAGCGTTGGAGCCTCTATCCATTTCTTGTAGTTCGTTCTTTGCATATTCCGTCCTAGTCCGAGGCTTCCTATTTTTCTCTGAATCATCGTACCTCAAGTGGGTGATTAGCCCAACGTCAAGGGCCCCGTTACCTCGGGACAACTGGTGCCGGGTTATACCCCCCGGTACTGGGTCGCCAGAGCCTCGTCAGTTTTCCAGCAGGGTGTACCGGGTGGTGTAGACTACCACCTCTCGTGCAGGTGAGGTTGACATTTGGGGCCTTTAGGATGTTGTTGGCCCCCTTACACCCCCTTTTTGAAACTAATTGCTTTAAAAACTTTTTAGTGACTCCACTTATTTCCTTTCAGGTACATTGCATTTTAAAAACTAAATTTTCTATTTGAGGAAATGTTTTTTTTTTAATTGAATTTGGAGTTAGCATTGGTTCAAACTTTTCTCAAAATCGTAGCAGTTAGGGTATATCTTACGTCCTTGAAATGTTACATAAATCTTGAATACATTACTGAAAAAGTTGGTGTAAAGATAAGCAAAATGAGAATAAAGACAAGAAAGTGGTCTTGCTTTGAGCACTTAGATGCTGAACAGAGCTGAGTATTGTTTATGGGCTCTAACGTCAAAACTACTTTTGATTTGGCGTTTTGTGAGTATATTCTAGAAATGCTTTCTTAACATTTTAAGGAAAAAACAAGAAAATGTAATTCTATTAAAGCCTCTAAAGGTATTCCCCCCCTTAAGTTTTGCAGTTATGTAATTATTTGCATTTTTCTCATTAATCCTACTGAATTCTCTTTTTATTGTTTCAACACATCACTTGATAAATTGAGATTGTTGGTACTCCACGGTACTTGTGCTGAACGCCAGCTTCATACTCTGTTTGAGTTTATTGTGCTTCATGCTTTTGAGCACAAGAAAAGGTCCCTGTACTATAGAAGTTACGGCAAAAGTTATTTTATGTTAAGGTTTAAGTAGTCAAATTATAGTTTCATTGAGTTCAGTTTTCATTTCAAATAAACTTTGAATTGTAGAAAGCGACTAGAGAGCTCATTCATCCCTTTTAAAATATTTAAAGCAATTTTAATCATAAGAATTTCCTTCTACTTTATGTTTAACAAGTGCCATTTTAATTATGTATAATGTATCTTTGTATTGTTTAGGCTGTTTCTTTGAGCGCCCGACATGACCCCATTGCTAAGATTTTTGTATACCACAAAATTGGCCAGCAGGATCAGGAGGAGTATGCTAATACTCCGGGGCAGCCGATCGAATTTTGCGCGGTATTTGCAAAAGAGAAGCGGGAAGGACGTTCGCCCAGGTAGGCTGCTAATACTGACATATATTTCTATATTTTGTATTTTATCGTTGCAGCTATTATAACCAGAGCGAAATTGATATGGTAGTACAGTATGTGAAAGCTCTTATAAACTTGAAAGAATGTAAAGTAACTTGTGACGACATAGGAATTGTCACACCATACAAGCGGCAGGTATGCATTTTAAAAACACACCATGCTTTTTTCAACTTCAAGCTAATAATCTGTAGGTTTACCGCATAAAAGATCGTTTAAAAAGCGAGGACTATGGTGAAATTGATGTGGGGACCACTGAGGCGTTCCAAGGGCGCGAAAAGCGCGTCGTGATTATCAGCACAGTGCGTGCCCAGCACTGTTTGCTTCTTCATGATTACAAATATAAGCTTGGATTTATTCAAAATGAGAAAGTGAGTTGCTTGCACTACCTTGCCACCGAAATAATTGTATTTGTTTCATTCATTTGCACAGCGATTCAATGTTGCCTTGACTCGTGCCAAGAGTAAGTTAATCATAATCGGCTGCCCTAATGTACTGCGCTACGAACCCAATTGGTTAAAGTACATCGAATTATGCGAAGAGCTTGGTGGTTATTTTGGGGCGAAGTTTGATCGCAGAACTGATGCTGTGAGGCAAGAAGTTACCGATAGGATTTGCCAAATTTCACTTTAATAGTTGTTTATAGACTGAAGTACACTAGTAAACGCAACTAAATATGCACTAAAACATTCAAAATTAGTTAGAAAACTTTTAAAGAATTGTTAATATAAACAAAATGTAGCTTTTAAAGTAATTGGTTTTCAATATATCTTTGGTTCAAATATCAAAATAAAATTAATCAAATGTTCACTAATTCTTCAAATCTTTGATAGAATGCCATACTTGCACATTCGAGTTTTATACAGATGATTTAAGGTTGCTGTTACTAGTGGTTTTTTTTATTAAGAGATATATTTGTGTTTCATAGGATCTGTTGTGTCCATAAGAGTTTTAAGTTTTAGTTTAATTTTTACATCCGACGCTCGAAAGGGGCATAAAGGATTAGAGAAGAAGTTTAGTTTTTACATTGACTCATTTAAGACAAATTTATTTTAATTAAATTATTTATAGTACAAATTAGCATTGATACTTCACTGGTTTTGAATGATTTAAGTGTAATTTATTTCTTAAAAGTATTATGTTTGTGTTTGAATAGTTAATGGTTCCCTTTTGTGTTTGTGTTGAATAAAGATTGCTCAAATGTATTTCATTTTAGTACCCCGTGGTCAGATCGTCTTGCAACTAAGCAATATTCTGTAAAACAGAGGTGTCTAACTGGCACTTTTAGTATTGTTTCTGATATTTAAGGTTGTGGCTCACTTGGAAACTACATCTGAACTTGACTAAATTGTAGGGAATCTTCCGGTAGTGCCGGAACCAAAATTGCCCTCCTGGCGGCTGCAGACTCGGGTTGAAATTGCTTTTGGAACACGGAAAAGCATTTCAGATTGGTACTCTGAAACATTTTTTAAATTTGACGGAAGTGCTCAACCTTCTATTTTGCTTGTGCACTTGCTTCTATTAAGAAATTGGTTTTTCTTTTTTGTAATTTTACACTGTATATTCATTGGAGTACTTGATATTTTGAATTTCTCTTATTGAATAAATGAAAAGTAATCGGAGTTGTATTTATCACTTTTCACAATTTTTTTTCAATTGTTGAACAGCGTTTTTCAGATTGTCTCCAATTAACATTCAAAACTTTGGAAACAACTGCCTCTGGTTTTAGTTTAGTTAGAAATCTTAGCCTGGCATGACTTCTAATGTATTCATATTTTTCGTTGGATGCCGTCTCTTTAGGAAACTTTGCATTTTCAAAGTTGCAGCTTTGGAGAATCCAATAAAACTGAAACCATATCACCGTATTAAAGTTATTCAGGCAGAAGTTTTGTCGTCTCTTTACTTTCAATTTCACCTTTCATATGATGTGGCTCGAGTTATGCTAACGTTTCTCATATCGATTTTTAAACTTTTAAGTAGTTGAATAAGGTGGTTATGGCTAACTGTGTTAAACGCTTTGCTGTCTGCAAGGAATCTTGATTGATATCGATATATTTTTAAAAGCAAATTGGGCATTTCTTGTACCATTTATTTTCCTGAAACAACTGGGCTTCACTGGGGCGTTCTGATTTCCTAAAAATTCTTTGGTGTAATATCTTTAGGAATATCTTGGGAGTGTGCCTTATTGAACAGTCAGGTAGCCATTGCATTTCTTTTTTTTTTTTATATATATATATATATAAATGAATTTTTCATGCTTGGAAATTATTCCTTTTTTATTTACAGGTATTTGTATTTCTGTGACTATTCTTATTATCTTGACTGGAATTTCATCAGAACCTGGCGATTTATTGTGCTTGTCAGCTTACTTTATGTATTACTTCTGGATGTCGTTTCTAGGTTTCTATTTTTTCTTTGATGTTTGGAAATATTTTTTTTGTTTAATAGAAATTTTAATTCGATGTTTTGTTTGCAATTTTGTATTTCTACACATTTATCTCTGTTGACTTCCTGATTTTTCTTCCTTTTTCCCTGTTTATTCTTACAATCATTTTTTCAACATCAGTTTTAACTAGCCGCCGGCCTGTGTTACACACACACACATCTCCCCCCTCTCACACTCTCCCTCGCTCACAATCGAAGGTCATTGACTTTAAACGTTTTTAATTCGTATTTAACGTTTAATATATCGAGTGACCTTCGATTGTGAAATATATGTAATGATATCTCATCTGTTATCCACGTTTCCCTGTTATTAGCTTTTGGTATTTCTAATATTTCACTACTTTTAATCATTATTATTTTTTTATACTTTACATTTATTATTTGAATCTCCCTTTGGGTTTGTTTGGATCTTATTTAGTTCTTTATTAATTTTTACTGTAGTTTGTTTTTTAATTGAGATATTTGTAATCGTTTTGTTCTGTGGCGGTGTTAGTTTCTTTAAGCACTTTTCGAATATTATCACTGAATGACTTTTACAATCTACTAATGATTTTCATGTACAAAGTCTTTTTTGGAGTAGTTTAAAGAGCATATGAGATTAACATATCCTGTTCTTGACAGAACTGCTTTAATCTCATTCTCCCTTTTCATTTTTTATTCCAAGCCCCATAAATGCTGATGCTGTTTCCACTTCTGTTTCTCCTTTCCTATTTTTGAACTGAAGTTCATCTAAATAATCGTTTTTTTGTAATATATAAAGCTTGTTGAACAAGTGTTCTACTTCTTCAGTGTTTTACTGTTGAGATTTATACCTATATTATGTTTAATATTACTGGGGCTGCTTGTGTTCTTATCATGATTATCCACTCTTAAGTAGGTATGAAATTATTGACTTACAGACCTTGTTTGCTACTATTGCTACTTTATTCTAATGTTATGGGTCGTTACCAGAGTAATACACCTTTGCTTTCTTAATTTGCTTCATATGTGGATTTAACATTTAATATACCTATCTCTTTTCTTCTCTTAGCTTTATTCAATCCCCTCCCCTCCCTAAATCCGAAAATTGAGTTGGAAATATGGAATATTTAGTTCTGAATTCAGTCATGTTTATATTAGGGATATTCAGGATCTTCAATGCAGGATTTTCTATTCCTTTTTGCATCTTTGTCATTGATCTATATGATTTATCCGCTTTTCAGAATGATTCCTCTCCAAGGATGAGAAAGTGCCATAATCCTTACTAGCTTCTCCACCTGCTGCCCTTTGCTAGTGATAAGGGATTATTGTATTCTAGCAGACCAGTAATTATTCTTGACCTATTACAGGTCTACAGCTAGCTTTGGTGAAACTTCTAGATGAACAGTTTTTGCCAGCTTATAATTAGGGATACCTACCTACCCACTATTCTATAGATCTCTTAACCATTTATTCATTAACAGTTGTTCATCGTGAGACGATTAAGGTGCTTGGATTTGGTATTGCCGGGAGCAATAAGGTAGTTGTTTAGCATACCTTGACACTTTCAGCCATATCCAAAATGGTACTTGGTAACCAGATAGTGTCCACAAATATGCAGAAATTTTTATTTATTGATTTGTAAGTTATACTGACGGTTTTTTTGGAAATTGGAGGTACTTTGGCCCAATAGGTGCCTTTCAGATTTCTCCCTGACTAACCCGTTAGCCCCTTCAGTGTTTTTCAAATAAACTACCAATTAAATCAGTATTTTGATTACTGCTTGGCTGTTCCAGCAAATTGCATTCTATTTTACGGATTTAAGCTTTTTTTAAATCTCTAACATAATATTTTAGAGCCATCTTTACTGCGTGTAACATTGCAACATACTTGACTATTATACGTTCAGCAAATACATATAGTAATAAATCATAACACACCCCTGAAACTAGGTTTACAATGTAGCATTTATAACAATATTCTAGGTTTACCTCTTTCCGTTAAACAGATGAATCAAAATTTAAAATCTCACTTTTACAATACATTCTATCATTAATAGTGAGATACAAATTAAATCACCACTTCTAAACACATCAAGTTACCCCAGCACTAACACGCGAGTGTCCAAAAATGGGTCAGTGTGCACCTGACTACTAAAATACCCGCATTTTCTTAGAGCGACCAATAGCGGACAGTTATTTACAGTGAGTGGGAATTTTTGACAGTTTTATTACTATATGTATTCGCTGAACGCAGTATAGACTTGCAAAAATTTTGTGTTCGGTTTATCTTATATATGCCAGCTCTTAAACTGTGTTGTCAATGAATCAATTGGAATTTTCCTTGGCTGGTAGTGTGGATTTTCCAGTCTTTAAAATTCAGTATTTTAAATACAAAAAATGAAAATTTTTTTAAAACGTTTAGTAGTCGTGACATTTTATCGGTAAGCAAAATATTAGTTCACTCGACCACTACTAACTCAAATCTTACGTTTATAGTGTGGGGCCATAGTCATTTTTGAAATTGATCTAATTTTTCCTACAAAGTCCTCTGTACGTTCCCAAGGCAATTGGTGCTAATTTTATACTGGTTTTTAGCTAAAAATGATTTTGGAAAATTGTAATATTAGGGGTTCGGAAAAATCTTGCATAACTCATAAAAAACAAATTAATTACTATTTGGCATAGATTTTGACCAGTTGGTGTAATACCTTTTTGAAGAGTATTCTGAAAATGCTGTAACTGTGAATGGTGATTGGCATTGTTACATGATAGCTCAATTATTTTTGGCCCTACATAGACTACTTTGAGTGTTGACGAAAATCCTGATCAGTAGAGAAGGTTATTATAGCACTACCACATCCCATATAAGTGTAAAAAATAACCAATTTTGCCATTTACTAATCGATCGATGGTTTATTAAGAAAATGCCAAGCAAACAACCCATTCTTGAAGCGGATAATATAATTTGTAAAAGTTGATGGACACTGACTCCCTCGAACAACCTTGAATTGAATTGGATTGGACCCAAAGATCATACAAAACAATTGCCTGAAATTAACCAAACTGGACTTTGTAATATTTAAAAATTATCAGACTGGTAATTCTCAAAAAATGATCAGAACCGGAAAATTGGAATGGTGTTTTCTTCTACCACCCCCAATTGATTTTCAGATTTGGCTTGATGTTTTACCTCATCCACCATATTTACGAGATCTGACTTCTACCTATTACCACCTATTCCTTTTGTTGCAGAATTATATGAATGGAAAACCTTCAAAAGTGGGCAGGGAGTTAAAAAATACCTGAACCGGTTTTTCGCCGCCAAGTCCAAAATATTTTAGTTGATGAATGAAAATGATCAATAATGTAATTTGTTAAATTTATTTTTTTGTCACAATACATGTAATAGATTTATTCTAAAAACTAAACGAACACAATAATAACTTGTTAAGCTTTTTGATTCTGGCAGCCATACATTTTATTTAACTTTATTATGTCAATATCGCTAAGTCCTATCCGTTGGCCAATTACAACGTTCGTATCCTAGAAATTAACATGTTATTTATTGTTTATACTTTTTCCCGAGTTATACCTTAGGGACTATAGTTTTTTCTCCGTTTTTGGAAAAGGCATACTCGCTGTAGTGCATGATACTCCCATAATCATATATTTCACCAAAGCTGCTAGTAATGTTGTCAGAATATTTGTTAAAGTTATGTTGTTTGCCTGCAAGACATAATTATCGATTTTGCGTTTAGGTGTATAGGCCGGGACCGTTGTGGATTTTTAATGCTGAAAAAAAAAATTAATAGCAAGCAACGGCCGGCTGGAATATATAGTTGAGGTCATAAACAATGAAAAAAAAAACTTTCGAACTTGAAATGAAGGGAAGTAGCGAAATGGGGTGCTATTTAAGGGATGAAAACTGTTCGTGATTTGTGGCAAAACGTTGCCTCTTAGAGAAAAATTTTTTATACAAAAGTTGTAGATAATAAAAAAATCTAAAACTTTTATTCCCGATATGTCTCGGCATAACCTCAAAGTTTGCGAGAAAATGACTAAAAACCGATTTTTCAGTTTTTAATTTTTTTCTCGCTTGAAAATTATTTAATTTAAATGAAATTTTGTGAAAGTATGTAATTATTTGAATATAATAAGCATGAATTTTTTTAATTATGGGAAATAAATATTTTTCGTGATATTACCACTTTTCCGAAAAAACACCCCTATCTTCGGCGAACAGCTTTATTGATTTTTTTTGGATTTTGATGTTCTACCAGTGCTAATTTTTTTCGTCGAGCTGTCTACTTTCAAATGGTACGTCGATGTTAGTGATTTATTGTCATTTAGCAGCTTAAGATTAAGAAAAACCGAAAAAAAATTTTTTCGAATCGCGAATTTGTCGATTTTTTCATTATTTTTAATTTTTTATTATATTTCTGTTAATAATTCATAATATTTTAATGACAAAACTTACTTTGGTATAAAATAACTAAAGTTGAATGAATTTAATTATTGGAAACCACGCTAAAATTTAATATAAACAAACAAAATTACTGTTACCGATACGAACAAAAAAAAATTTGACAAAATTTGAAATTTCTCAGTATACAGGTATTTCAAATGCCCGCCCTAAACGGCTGATTGTTGGTGGAAGAGAGGGGCAGGGTCAAGTGAGCCTGCACAAGAGCAGCAGAGCTCGTTCTGTTGTAGTAGTAAATCTCTAGTCGTCTAGTTGTGTGAAAGTATTTTCAGTTTGTGATGCGTCTTTTGAAACGCACGTGGTGATTGAGTTTTTGATTAAAATTAAACAAATTGTTAATTGACAATAGTTTACTGCCATTGGATAATAACAAAGTAAGTTGAGTATTACTTTGTAGCCTTCAACATTGTCAGTAGCTTTTATAATTTTAATATTATTGTAAATTCATACACGATAATTACAATTGTTAAAATTGCAATGTAAAAATGTGCTTGCCCGATTGAAAAATATTGAAGATTTGATCTCAGAAAAGGCCCGTTACCACTCAGCTTGCATGGCAGAAAGCTCTTCCGAAAAAGTTAGAGCACTATAGATTTTATTGAATATATTATTCAACATATAAAAGACAACAAAATGAGTGTCAATTTTCAATGAATCAAATGAAGGCGGAATTCAAAGACGATCCCAACTATAAATTTCCAGACGTCACGACGATAAAAGTAAACTGCGAAATCATTATTCAAATAAAGTAATACTCCATACTTCAAAAAATGACCTCATTATTTTGTACAAAATCAATATTACTAAAGAAGTGGTTGAAGATTGGTATGAAAAGAAATTCAAAAATCGTGCAGAAGAGGCTTTTCGAATTGTTGAGATGGCTGCCAAAATTTGTTTAGAGGAGATTAGATCAACTTGTTACGCAAACGATCAATATGAAGTGCCAGATTTAAAAAAGGAAAATCTTTTTAATAACTAAAGTATGACAAAATAATTACTACACTGTCTCATTGCATTATTTCGTCTGCAAGACCTCTATCTTTCTCATCGCCAATTCTACTCGGTTTACCGTCAATGATTCACAAAAAAAGTATCTAAAGAGCTGATAAATTCTTTATCTAATCTAGGATTAGCTGCTTCTTACAAAGAAGTTGTAAAATTCGAATCGTCAATAATCAAGGATCCAGCAAATCATACAGTTACTTCAGATGCTTATATTCAGTTTATATATGACAATGCTGATCACAACACGTGCACGATCGACGGGCGAAATACATTTCACGCTATGGGTGGGATCATGATAACAACTACGTGAAGCGTTGTTTCGAAAAAAACATTCCATCGTCAGAAGAGATAGGCAAAATTGGATTTGTTGAACTGCAGCATTTTGAAAAGAAAAGTTCAGATGGTTTAAAATCAATTATCTTAGAAGATTTCTATGACGAGAGCAATCAGTTTTATAAAATTTTAATGCAAGACTTTGCTTGGTTTTTTCGAAAAACGCAAACAAATTCTCTGACGGCTGGAATGGGCTCATGCAAAAAATCCACGTAGACTTCACTTACGAAACCTCAAAAATACTACCTTTGCCATTTGTAAATAATCCCCCAAACAATTGCGACACGATTTTTACTGTATTGGTTCAAGCGGCTGAATATACCAAAAAACATGATCAGTCCATTTGCTTTGTAACGTTCGATCAGCCGTTATGGCAAAAAGCTCGTGAAATTCTGGCTAGTGTCGATCCGAACAATGATCTTTTAATTTGTCGTTTATCAGGATCAGACTTGGCGGTTTTCACCCACTCATGTCTTTCTTCGGAGGAGTTGGGTTTATAATGAATGGTAGTGGACTGCCTGAAGCTTTCTTTGAAATTTTTGCTGAAAATTCGGCGGATAAAGCTTTATCAGGACATGCGTATTCAAGAGCTGTTAGAGGTCACTTTCTCGTTCAACTTGCTCTAACTCAAATTATTTTGTCGTCCTTGGAATTGATCGATACAGAGAGAGCACAGTTAGATGCAGTTCTTCTCGATATAGGTAAAGAAAATTTTTCTGGCCAATTAAACAAAACATTTAATTGAGTTGCGTAAAAAATTTCTTGAACACTTAATTTTATTTAAAAACAAAGGACCAACTTCACGACTCTGGGTTCAGTACTGGGAAATGATCGCTCTGGTAAAAGATTTCATAAGAGCAAAAAATCAGGAGATTGGGATTTTGTACTTAAAATGCGTTGAGAGAATGATCCCGTATTTTCACGCGAGTGGTCATTTTTTGTATGCTAAATCCGCCCACTTGTACTTACAGGACATGGGGAAACTGAAATATTCAATGCTCGAGTACGAATTCGAAAAATTCACGTCCCAAGGTTTTTTTACCATCAGAAGGACAGACAAATTTTGGTCTGGAGTTTGGTCTAACATGACTATAGAACAAGTCTTGATGAGATCTATCAAAACTCAAGGTGGTCTTACGCATGGTCGTGGACTGTCTGAAAGTGTAGTGGCTAAATTTATTTTAACTATGATTATTTTAGTTGAAGTATGCAATGAAATGGGAGAATTTTGTAATGTATCTTTTGCAACGACAGAACAGCATCTGGATTCTAAAGAATATCGAATTTCTAGAGATGTAGTCGATCTTGATAAATTATCGAAATTTTTCGATCGTTACGACCCGTTCCTAGCTACTGAAAATATTATTTAAATTTATTCTGAAGTCACAGGTGATGAAACAATTAACTGCTATCGAGCGCGTGAAGAAGGTGAAAAATCAATTAAATCGATTGTTGGAAATAATTTTGGTAGTGTTAAATTTAAAAAAACAAAGTTTTCCCTACCTTTTCGTGATGAAATTCATTCAACTTTAGTTATTTTATACCAAAGTAAGTTTTGTCATTAAAATGTTATGAATTATTAAACATAAATATGCTAAAACATTGAAAATAATGAAAAAATCGACAAATTCACAATTCGAAAATTTTTTTTTGGTTTTTCTTAATCTTAAGCTGCTAAATGACAATAAATCACTAACATCGACGTACCATTTGAAAGTAGACATCTCGACGAAAAAAATGAGCACTGGTAGAACATCAAAATCCAAAAAAAATCATTAAAGTTGTTCGCCGAAGATAGGGGTGTTTTTTCGGAAAAGTGATAATATCTCGAAAAATATTTATTTCCCATAATTAAAAAAATCATGCTTATTATATTCAAATAATTACATACTTTCATTTAAATTAAATAATTTTCAAGCGAGAAAAAAATTAAAAATTGAAAAATCGTTTTTTCGTCATTTTCTCGCAAACTTTGAGGTTATCTTGAAACATATCGGGAATAAAAGTTTTAGATTTTTTTATTATCTACAACTTTTGTATAAAATACTTTCTCTAAGAGGCCACGTCTTGCCACAAATCACGAACAACGGTTTTCATCCCTTAAATAGCACCCCATTTCACACTTCGCTTCATCTCAAGTTCGAAAGTTTTTTTTTTCATTATTTATGACCTCAACTATATATTCCAGCCGGCCGTTGCCCGTATTAAGTTTTTCATCTCAAAAAGGTAACGGCCCCAGCCTAATAATGATTACCACCTTCTAAAATGTTGTCCCAAATAATGTCCACATAATCATCTCTGTCTACAGCGCTCTGCTGATGATAAAATCCAAGTGCGTGAAGAAACTCGTGCACCACCGTTCCCGACCTGAAGCAACCGGCCCCCGGTTCATTTGGACTTAGATTGAGACTTTGCCTTCCACCTTGTCTTCCTACACTCGAATAGCAGCCATCTTTTTTGCTCTGAATAATAAAAGTGTTCTTTATATAACATTATAAAATTTTATCATTTATCTACCGTGATATACACGTAATCTTCGTCATTATCGCGCCTCAATCTTGGTTTAATGCAGGTTCTGTCTGAGATTTCCGATAAAGACTTTGTAATCCATTCCCTCTGCTTATCATCTGCAATTATGCATCGTTATCAAACACAGATATCATGCACCGGATTTTATTTATCGTTACGTTGGAGTAGGCGCTCGACTTTCGCATTCAATGATGCACGTTGTTTTTATTATTTTATTATTTTCTTTATTCATTGAAGCATCATAGAAACCAACATCAAAAGTTATTCTTTTACATAGTCTTCTAGCTTGGAAACACATTTTCCTAACGGATAGACAGCCAATCACGCACGAATACTTTATCGTCAAATTAAAGCTTCTCTTAGTGGTCTAAATAAATGATAATCGCAGAGCCATAAGTCCGACCGGTAGGGAGCGTGTCTCAGTGTAGTCTAGATTAAATCTAACTTTTTGTTGAATTTGCACAACTGTATGTTGTAAGCGCGAATAATGCAAATATCCTCCCCAGTCAGATTGGTTCTCAGGAGGTCGGTGACTTTACCTGCTCGTTTTCCCAAAAACTTGTTTAAGCCGATTTTACGAACGTTGCTCAACGGAGAAGGCACTTTTGGCTCCAGCTAAAGAAGTATTAGTACGTGGTACTATACGGGGATGAGGATCTCCTTCAAACAATCCTACCTACGACTCTTAGAAGCCGAGGCCCTCTCCGTTCTCTTCACGGTTTATATTTGATTCACCCCCTTAATATCCAATATTACCTGCGTGCAAGTAGATAATTTTGACTCTTACCAAATGTTGGATCAATTTCGTAAGGGATCTCTCTGTTCTTCCACCGATAACTTTCATCAAGTAGGCCGTTACGCTGGCTATTGGATAAGATCATGTCGCCCTCAAATTTTCCGCTAAGTTCCCACATATTCTGCTTGCTCGTATCTATCCAGGTGGAAACGCTATCTGATGTATAAGAAAAGTTTGGTTACGTTTTTATATGTGTATTCAGTGATTTCCTTTTCAAAAAAAGTTTTGTATACATATTTAAAACATTTTTATCTTATAGATTACTTTATTAATTAACTCTTAAAAATTCAACATTTTCAAGTTTTTCTGCTAGTAAGGAAATATTTTAAAGCTCACCTTCTGTGGGGTAGGCTTGAAGTTTGTTATATTTTGTCGGCAGGGAGTGTGCAACTAGAAGTTGCCAACTCAGGTAGACGGTAACACAAAACCTTACAGAAAACATGGTAGAGTAGACCGAAGCAGGACTAATTCGTAGCCAGGTATTACAATAGAAAGCCTTTTATAAGCGTTTAACTCATTATGATAAGTAGTATCGAAAGGTTTATCAATTATTTTTGACAATGTCATTATAATAAGCGCGTTATGTAATCTGCTTTGCAAATAGAGAGCATGCAGGTCACAGTCCAGAACAGGCAACGGGAAATCGAATTCACGGCCATCTGTATCATATCTTAGACAAGTAAATGCTAGTCATGCAAAACATTTACTAATAGAATCTACGTGCATTTGCAGTTAAAATTATTTTCAATTTTCTTCATTTCTTTGACACTTACAAAACCAATAATATGGTGAAAAAGTATCTCTAATCGTTTTGGGGTTTGGTTTGTTTGATGCATTACATCTATCAGAACGTTAACTGCAGCCGTTAGGGGTCGCTTCAGGGATGTCTTCTTGAACAAACTATGGCCTCTAAAGTAGCCCAACCAATGGATTAAGGTCTTGGCTACCAGAAGACCGTCCGCCTTTGCTTTGTAGTCGGTGTAGGGCCTTTCTGTAGGTCTAAGCTCAATAACTTCTTTGACTAATCCTACCTTTTTTTAAATTTCTTTCTTTTATTGGTAGCTAGTCGTAGATCGCGTTTGATCATTCAAAATACCGAAATTTTAGAAATTTGCGAATTTTGCTCACGTTTTCCAATTACCTCAGCAATCCAATCTGATGTTCAAACATATCAGCAATGCTGAAAAGTCATAGAGTCTTCAAGTTTTTTGTTCAAAATGGCTATCTAGAGCTTTTACACAAGCTTCGATATGTTTGGACCAATAATTTATAGTGAGAACCCATTACATCTATCGGGAAGTAATAGTAGGATGTCTTCTTTAGGAAACCATGCTATCTAAAACTTGCCATAATTTGTGAGCTAATGGTTTAAGGTTTGGGCTATCAGAATGCTATTCGTTTACCTTCAAAAGTGAGGCTGAGTTTCTTATGTTTTGTGTACCGGTGCAAATTCTTATTGGAAAGGTCCAAGGCTCACATCAAAAAAAGCCTGTGTACAGACGTTTCACCACGTCTTCAAAATGATTCTATGAGTACACAGAGGGCGAAGTTCTATCCCTTTTTTACAAAAATGAATGTTAGTGGCTACCTACCGTAACGGGCTCGCTATCAAACCATTAGATGTCGGATGATGGTCTTTCTGAACCATGTGCCCCAGAACGCTTCTCTGGATGACCTAGCATGCATCATTTTATTGTATTTGTTGCAGAATTTTTACTGTATGCATTTTTTCATCAATCAACAATATGTTTTTTTAAAGCATCTACCACGAAATATTTTTTCGTATGCCTTTTGTTGGCAGCCGACTCTAAGACTTGTAATAGAAAACAATATTTTTGTTTAGTTCAGCAGTCTGAACGGTATATGGGTTTTCAGATCTTTGACGATTTTCGACATACTCCAAACTAGAGAAATGTTATAGTTTGGTATACAAGCATATGACCAATTTCGAGAAGTCTAACAATGTTAAATATAACAACTTTTCTGTTCTATACTTATGCAACGCTACGACAGAAATGTGGTTTTCTTTATCACTCTACTCTAGGGTTAAACAACAAAAATAGAATTCAAGTTTCAAATTTAACAATTGCAATCGTTATATCTTACAACTAAAAACCCCAGACTAAATCTTTACTTTCTTTCGAGTTAGATCATTTTCCACTATTTTATTAGATATCGTTTGATTGATATTTACTCTTTTAGAATATATTGTTTGGACATGTTTTAGGTAATCCTAGACCCAGTTTTTTATCTTATTCATTGATTTATCTTTTCTTATTTTCACTTCTTCTATTTGGTCTATCCATTTTCTTTTTGGTTTGTCCCTTTTTGTTTTTTGATTTTCCTGCTTCCATTAGAATTTTAGTTGTTTTATCATGCTTTATTTTTGTATGTAACCATACGAATGTCATTGTTTGGTTTTAAGTTTTTTGTCTTATTGATTTCTCGTTTTTCTTACATGCTTATTCTGCCTCATTTAGTTTTTTCCTCTATCCCTTTCAGATACTTTATCTCTTCTTCTTATTATTTCTAGTCCTCATTCGCCCATTGTTGGACAAAGGCCTCCCCCATTCGTTGCCAATTTTCTCGGTTCTGTGTGCTTCTTCTCCATCCTAGTCCAGCTGATCTCTTAATGTCATCTGCCCATCTAAGTGGTGGTCGTCCTCTGCTTCTTCTAGCTTCCCATGGCCTCCACAGCTGTATTTTTTTGTTCCATCTTTCATCGTTCTGTCTCATAGTGTGACCGCAAAATATCCATTTAAGTGAAGCTACATCTATTACTCTAGTTTTTTGCCTAATCCATTGTATCTTTTTCCTATCTGTCAATTTTATATTCAGTATCTGGCGTTCCATTGTTCTCTGTGCTTTTATCATTTTGTCCATATTTGACTTTGTTAATGTCCAGGTCTGGGCGCTTCTTGGAGAACACATTGGTTAAATACTTGACTTGTATTTCTGGTCTTCAGACATGCATGTTTTCCAAAGGCAGCCCATCCTAATCTAACTCCTATTTATTTTCCGTTTGGTTTATTTATCTGTTTACCTGTCATATATGCGATATATATATATATATAGTATCATCACATCTAAGTCTGTTTCCTTCTATTCCGTATTTCCTCGTTGCTGTTTGACATTATTTTTTTGACATTTATTTTCAGTCTACTTCTGATTCTATTATATAGGTCTATATATTTACTTATGTCTTGAGTTATCTGATATATATATCGAATCTCAGTTATTCAGTTTCACCGTTGATGTTGATTCCTCTGTTTTCCCAGTTCATTTTCTTAAAGATGTCTTCCTAGCGCCGTAATGAATAGTTTTGCTGATCGTTCTGTCTGACTCTCGATTATATTGTTTGTTTTATGACTATTATTAGCTTTTCAATATATATGTTTAATAGTGTATATATCTGGAGTCGATGCGCGTTAGTTGTAGCTTCTTTCAATTGCCCATCTTTCTATCTGTGTTGATTGTCTAGTTTGTCATATCGACTAACTAGGTTAAATTGTACTCATTACTTTTGTCAATTAATGTTCTAATGGTTAATAGATGGTCGTTAGTTGAATACATTTTCGAAATCCCGCCTGTTCTATTGGTTGGTATGGTCTAGTTTGTTCTCCAACCTGTTTGTTATTATTTTGTCAGGAGTTTATATAGCTGTGAAAAGGGTTATTGGGCGATAATTTTCTAATAGTTTTCCGTCCTTTTTAGATATATTTTGCTGTGTCCATTCTGATGTATCTGGTGCTTGATGTAGGCATTTATTAAACAGTATCTTGAGAGATGTTGTTAATGTTTTTCCTCCTGTTATTAGCATTTCTGATTATATGTATATTTTCCTGGTGCCTTGTTAATTGTTGCTTCTATTCTTCTGTTTTGTTGGATGTTTTGTTAATCTAATAAAATTGTATAGAATTCTTCAGTTGCTGAGATAATTTCATCTCTGTCTTTTATTTCTTTTCCATTGTGTTTAACTGATGTTATTTGGCGCGTCCATTTTCCTTCTTAGACATTTTATACCTTTGTTACGCTTCTATAAATTTTATAATTTTTTCTTCGGTTTTCTTGTACTTGTCTTTTACCTTTTTCTTATCAGTTTGTTTAGCTCTGCAAATTGTTCGGTTCCACGTTTATTTTCCTAATTTGTTTTCTTCTTTTCAAATAGTTTTTGTGTAGTCACTTATCCAGTTTGTTTTAGTTCGTTGTTTTCCGCTACTTTTTCCTGCTTCTATTAGTTATGATTGTTATATTGTATTTATTCTTCAATACTTTTATCTTCAGACATTTTTTTGTTGTAATTTATAAGATAACTTGTTGGTACTCATGGCTCCTTTCCTGTAATCGGAAAGTATCTATTTTTATGGTGTTTTTTGCTACCATCTTAACTCTTAATAGCTTTAGTGTGCCCCTTGCTAGTTTTGGTCCGCCCCGGGTATTTTATTTCTCGGCACCCTATTCGCCACCTGGGACGGGATTCACCTCACTTTATCTATTGCACTTAAATTAGTTACATGTTTTTTCTGCATCATCAAGTTTTTATTCTTGTTTGTTATTATTGGTAACATACAAGACATATTACGGAATCTTGTTCTTTAATGTGTTTAATTAACTTGTCAATTTTATAACCGTATTAAAAACTGACCAGTGGCAAATATTTGGAAGCAAATTTGAGAATAATGCAAGGACTAACATAAATTTGTTGTCAAAGGTCAGAGTATTGAAAAACCCACAAAAATGCCCTGGTGTATGTATGTTAGAGAAAAGCAAGGTAGCGATTTATTGTCTGAAGATTATATAAAACCTAGGCGGACGGATAACTTTAAAGAAAGGTGGACAATATTTTTACGTGATAAAATCAAACGCACAATTTTTAGAAGACCAAGAAGAAATTGGGATAGAAAGGATTATGATAGCTGTAACAAACGAAGAAACAATAAAGCTTAAGAGTCATGATAATATTAGGAGCATTTTTTCTCAAGCGCAACAAGTAAAGTCTACGAAAAAAATCTAATACAAAATAGTTGAAAATCGCTTGGATGAAAATGGATTCAGAACAGGTCGTGTAGCACAAGATAGTGTTTTTGTTTTAAAGGAAGTATTAGATAAAGCGATACAAAATGAAAAGGGCAGTTTATTTTAGAGACGTGCAAAGAGTTTTTTATTTAGTGTATAGAGAAAATTGTGGGCAAGTTGTTAGAGGAAAATGAGTGAATAGTGATTAAGTATTAACAATTGAAAGTTTTTACATAAAATTTATAAAGTACATAAGGACGTTAGTAGTTTTTCCCTAATTTTAAGTAAACGTTATGAAGCGAGAGGTAGTTTGAGGTAGGGCAAGTCAGAGGATTTTGCTGCCCTTACTCAATATGTCGTGGACGAACAAGCAAAAACCTTTTGTTATCAAAGCGTACATTTGGAACAAAGACTGTTGTGGTCGCATAACGTTCTTTCCAAGCGTGTTTATAACTTGCACCTTGGGTCTCCGTTCCCGACCTAAATTAGATGCTTTGGTAGAGAGAGGAGGAAAAAGAAGATCTCGTATTAAGACGTTCCATTTTGCAATCTTCAAGGAGCCCAAACATGCTGTGGGTCTTTAATACTAGTCGTACTATACAGATAATTCTACACTTAAAGAAAAACCGCATCCCTATATATCTATTCGTTCTTGAAATATTAAAAGAGAAGAAAATGTTTAAGCACCATTTTGATCATAAAAGATGGTTTTAAGACACGGGTTTATCAGAAGTATCTATCTTTCAATCGGGGGTACGGAAATAGTCATATAAAAGTATAGTATTCTATGCATGAGATGGTAAATCTTTCGAGCGGTGCGCATTGAGGCGCTTTGCGCCTTGTGTGAAGTATAAGCCCTACCTTCTCCCCCACTTAAATGTATCCACTGGCATATAAATGTGTAAGGGGCTATTTTTTAAGCCTCTTGCACTTGTTTCTTGAATTTCTGAATTTTTTAGGCCACTTGCATTGGTTTCTTGAATTTCTGATCGCGGATTCGGATTCTACGTGAAATTTGGCTTTTCCTTTTGTTTTTTCCAGAGGAAACCGTCGGCCAGGGTATAGGGAATATGAAAAATGTATTATTAAAACATAGAAAAATGGAACTGAAACTACGTATCAATAAAATTCTTATAAAAATACTTAATAAGACAAAAAAATATTAATATCGCAATACGAAAGACTTAATAAAGATGTAAAAAAATATTTTTCAATTAGCTGATTTCCACACAACCCTGGAGGTACAGCTATTTTGTGCGTTTTTTTAAAGTGCTGTCCCCAGTAGGCCTAGTGCACTTTGGAAAGGAACAGAAAGGAGGATTCTGGAGAGGGACAAATAAGACCAATCAATTGTTTCTTTATAGCCTTTAGGCAATCATTTCTACACTGCTTATACCTAACCCTTAGCGAACGCCGACCTCTTTTGTAGAGAGGGATTACAAACGTTCAGGGTTGATACACTCCCACGCAAGTGGTACCGGTCGTGAAGGAACTGTCGATCAACCAATCAAAGTCCAAAATGAAGAACATGAAAGAAGTGGAGTACAGTTATCGGGGTAAAGATAGCAGTACAATTATAATTGAAAGAGTGTAAGCGTATAATTTGAGTGTAACTCGGCGTTAAAAACACCCAACTGCGGGGAAAGTCTTAATGAGACCAATCTAGCCACGACTATTTCTACTCTGTATCGATCTAACCCATAGCAAATATAAAACTTCTTTGTAAAGCTAAATTATAAAAATTTAGAGTTGATACACTACCACGCGAGTGGTATTTGTAGAGACAAAATAATCGAACATCTAATAAAGGTCTAAATGGGGGAGGAATACATTTGGAAATCCAAAAAGCATTTCGGCAATGCAGCAAATTATTCGCGTAATAGAACTGGGTAATAGACCAGTTCGGGTCAATTTCAGAGAAAAATAAATCGGCACCAAAAGATGGATTGAAAAACGTTCAGGTATTGATTCAGTCACTCGTCTAAAGATTCAAAAAAGGAAATATGAAACAGCTTTTGGAATCCAAAAAGGGTTTCGTTGATGCAATAAATTTGACGCTTAGTAAAATTGGGTAGTAGGTAGGAAATTGGCCAGTTCGAACTGAGCGATTCTAAGCTCCTAATTACGCAGCAAAATATAACCGGACCAGTCGGTTGCTTCTTTTACAGCCAATAGGAAATCATTTCGCACTATTTATACCTTAACAAGCTTTGGTCTTCTTTTCAGGGAGAAATTAATAACGTATAGGAAGGAATTGATTCACTTCCTCATGAATGGTATCTGTCGTAGAGACAGGTCGATCAACTAATGGAGGTTCAAATGGGGGCATGCAAGGAAACTTTCGAAACCAAAAAAGTGTTTCGCAAATGCAATGAATTAGTCGCGTAGAATTGGGTTATAGATAGGAGATCGGCTAGTTCGGAGCGATTGGTTTGAATTTGGAGCTGGAAGTTCCTAACCACGTAAAAAAATAACAATCAGTTGGTTCTTTGACATCCACTAGGAGACCGTACTACTGCACTGCTTATACCTAACCATCAGCGAACGCCGACCTCTTTTGTAGAGAGTTCATGGTTGATACACTTCCACCTAAGTGGTACCGGTCGTGGAGAGACGGTCGATTAACTGATAAGAGGTCCAGATGGGGAACGCAAGAAAACTTGCGGAATTCAAAAAACGTTTCGGTAATGCAGGAAATTATTCGCATAATAGAATTGAGTTGTTGGTAATAACACAGTCAGTTCGGGCCAATTGATTCGAGTTTGAAGTAAGTAGCTTATAATTACATAGAAAAAGATGACAGGGCCGACAGGTTGGTTCTTTTACGGTCATTGGGAGGACACCTGTCTGCGCTACTTATAGAGAAGATTTTAAATGTTTAGGTTTAATGCACACCCACAAGAGCGGTACCTTGTCGTGGAAAATGGTTGACCAACTGATAAAGGTCGATAAGGGAGAATATGAAACAATATTTGGAATCCAAAAAGCGTTTGATTGCTCCGCATAGTAGAATTGACTTGCATATAATAGACCAGCCAATTTGGGCCGATTTATTTGAAGTCCTCACTTTATATAACTTCTTCCTATAGGAGATGTCTCAAGATTGAAGTTTACAAACAACTTTCCAAGATCCTCCAAGCTGTACAAATTACAATAGTTAATAAATCAGACGTATTCCTCACCACATGTGGATGAAGTGATGAAGAACTTCAACGGAGCATTACTTAGCTTATAGCTATTCTTTGTAAAATGCATTGAAATAAAAATTTTATTTCTAAACCAGAGTACGAGACTTTTGCTTTACTTTGTATTTGTTGTGATGGCTCATAATATGAAAAATTTATTGGTATTTGTGCGTTGAGTACTTGGATCTCTCTCTCTCTCTCTCTCTCTCTCTCTCTCTCTCTCTCTCTCTCTCTCTCTCTCTCTCTTTCACTCTTCTTCTTTTTACTCTCCTCTCCGTCCTTCAATATCACTTAGAGCTAGCTCAGGAAAATAAGTGGACGATTAATTACTTCATATTCAACCTTGTGAATTTTCTTCTAAGAACCAGAATTTTTATGCACAAAAGCAAGGTGATGCATCCACGTTTCATGTACTGCCAGAAGGAAGAACTTGAACATATGTTTGTTTAAGAATCTTGCTGAGATCTTATGAAACCTTATTTAATATCGTTCCTTATATATGATTTTGTTAACAGTACACCTAGTGGCCGCATGTGAAGGTGACAAGTTTATTTGCCGTTCGGTGAAAAATGGGGAGTGAGGGCGAGGAGTTTGCTTGCTTGAGCAACAATCAAAGATGGTCGTTCTTGGGAATATAACTTTACTGGCAGTCTTTCCAGATACTTGTAGTTTTTCAACTTCGCAAAACCTAATGTTCAGGTTGAGACATCAATATTGTCTACTGTCCTTACTCCATTGATTCGAAGAGTTCGAGGTATTACAAAGTCTCTTTTATGTTGATATTAACTCACCCTAATTTTGTTTCTTTATTACTGACGTTATGACGAAGCGTCAACAAAGTGGATTATTTTCTGTTTCAGCTTCAATAGGACAAACAAATCTTTGTCTACCAAATTTGTTAGTATACACTCTGTCCAGAAAAGCAGGTGTATTAAACAACAAAAGTTTACTTTACAAAAATTTTATTTTTATTTCAGATTCCAGTTTCAAAAAGAATTTATTCTTTTTTGTTCAGCCTGCCTGTTACTCTTTCTTCTTCAGCTTTTCTGATCACTTTCAAAGAAACAACTTGGGCCACTCTTACATTTCAAGGGTGGTTCTGTACATACATCTATTAAAGTAACCTAACCATCAATTTATACTTGAACTCTAGACTCACCATTGAGCTTTAAAGCTTATAAGATATGCTTCATCTTTTCTGAAGTGACGAATTTTAATGATGTTTTATTTCTTATTTCCCTAGTGTTCTGTTGTCCAATCATATTGACTTATGAAAACTGATTATTTGAATGGATCTTCACTTAATTGTTCTCTTTATGTGTCAACACCAATGTACGACTTGATAGCAACCGTATTGTAAATTACTTTTATTATAGATTGCGCAAGAAGAACATTTTTGAAGAAAGGGCTACCCTTACTGTTTGTCTTCACAATGTTGGCTATTGAATCACTTTCTGGTGTTTCACTGCTGAAACAACATCGTTATTATTATTGAACTATAGGGAGTTTTTAGTGTCTTCCTCCTCACCATGTACTATCTCAATCTTTGGTTTTATCTTTAGTTTTAAGCTTTGCATTTTAGTATGCTTTGGCAGATGATTCTGATAAACGTATATACGGTTGGAATACATCTTGTACCCATGATCCTGTAGGTCCTATAAGCAAAAGATCATTTTCTGTTGTGACTACTGCTTTTTGTTCAGTCAAGTTTGGTTGTAGTGTTCTTCGTGCATTTAAAAATATGGCGTGACATCTGATTGTGCACTTCTTTGAAGTTGAATTTGTGCCAGTAGAATGGGCATAGCACAAATGAGCAAGTTGAGCATATTTTTTTTTAATTAAATGAAAGCACCACATATTTTGTATAATAAATTAAATTGTTGTCGCATCGTAACGTTTTTACTCTTAAAAGTGATGAATAAAGTACGTAATTTAAATTACCACTTATTTAATTTATTTCCAAAGTAGATTATCAAATATAAAATCATCTTATCTAAGTCTGTTTATCTACAATATTATTCATTTTATATTAGAACAGGTGACTTTGCTGATACTCGACTCTGCGGGGTCTCAACAGCAGCGGCGCATTACGTTTGTCATTCGACCGTGACGCTACGGTAGCATAACGGTGGTGAACTGCGCAAGGCGACGATGTTTTCACGACAGCGTTCAGAAATTTATTACAGAATTATAAGTTGGAATCTGTTTGGTGCACTTTGCTTTAATGACGCACTTTATATTGCAACAACTTTAACTGTAAGTTCTCTTTTATAAAGCTGTTCAGGCATACTACTCTATAAATAGTGTCTTACTAAGAAATTGGGTGTATTTATCGATTATGTAGTTGTGAAAATGGGTAGCGGATAGATAGCAGAGGAAATATCTGTTTCAGGTCTGACGCACCTGCCCTCGCGAGTCTTTGATTTCTTCTACCTCCTTCCTCTTGGAGAAATCATCCCTTACCCAAATACTATCCAAACTCAATTTGCTTTACCCAAACTCCTAATTTCGCTAAGTCGGCTGACAAACATAGAGTTTTAAAGTTAACATACCTCTACCCTTCAAACATAAATGACAATTACTTTTGGTGGGTAGGTCAAAATGCACAAAATTCCACACCGGTAAATAAATTCTGGTGAAGCAAAGGTGTCATACGGAGAGAGGTAGTGAGAGTGAGTGAGGGGAGAGGGAGGGAGAGAGAGAAAATGAACTGGAACCGACCGACTATATTGTTACGAATTTACAGAAAAGTAGGAATTCAATTCAACTGACTAAAAAAGCCCTACTTATGCACAAATACTTTCAAAGAACCTTTGCAGAATATCTTCACTAATTTAGAAAAACTTGGATAAATATAGCTCATCGCAATTAAAAATGCACAATGTAGATTAAACTAGCCTTTTGAACGTGCAAAAACAATCTTGTAGGTAAACAAATTACCATTTTAATTACTTCTACCTCACACAAATCGCCTACTCTATCCACGGGACTTGATTTTTTTTTTGGCGTCTATTGACCGCTTATTACACAGAATGTTCTTAGTGACTGAGTAGGCCACCCGCCAGGCATCAGAGAGCTTTGGGAATGGAACCCGGGTCCGTTCGCCTTAACCGCTTGGACCACTCTGGCGTACCAGAGAGGTATATATTTGCTTTTTTAAATTGCATTTTTTGAAGCACATTATGAATTTCCCGTGCTTTATATGTGGATTTAAAATTCAATATTCAATTTCTTTCTTCTCTTATTTTTATTCACCCCCCCCCCCTGACATTTGATCGGTAAGCAAATTATTAGCCCACTCAACCACTAACTCGAATCTTAAGTTTGTTGCGTGGAACCTTAGGGTCATTTTTGAATTAGACCCCTAATTTGTCCTACAAAGTCTTCTGTATATTCCCAAGGCAATTGGTGCTAATTTATATTTTGGTTTTTAGCTAAAAATGATTTGAATATTTTACCTTTTTGGAAAATTGTAATATTAGGGGCTCAGAAAAACCTCGCGTAATTCATAAAAAACAAATAAGTCACTATTTGGCGTGGATTTTGACCAGACGTTGTAATAGACTCATACCTTTTTGACATGATAGTTCAATTATTTTCGGCACCAAATAGCTCTATTTTCAGTGTTGACAAAAATCCATCTAGATTAGTAGAGAAGGTTATTATAGTACTACAATGTCCCACACAAGCGTAAAAAATGTTCAAATTGGCCATTTACTAATCCATCAATGGTTTATTAACAAAAAGCCAAGCAAACAACCCATTCTTGAAGCGGAGGGTAACGGTTGATGAACAGTGGATCGTTTACCATAATATAATCTATAAAAAATCATGGAGGCACCGCACTGACTCCCTCGAACAACCTTGAATTGAATTGGATTGGACCAGAAGATTATACATTACGTGTCGTGGAATCTCATCTACTGTTATCATCATGCAGAACAACTACCTGAAATTAACCAGACCGGATCATGTAATTCTCACAAAACGATCAGTACCGGAAAATTGGAAGGATGTTTTCTTCTACCACCCCCAATTGATTTTTACTTTCAATATCCTATAATAAGGAAAGTAATGTAATCGGCGGAAATTTGACCTATCCAGTTTTTCACATTTCTGGATGAAATATAGCCACAGGACACCAAAAAAGTTGTTTTGAGGCATGGGTCGTGTGTGTGTATGTGTCTGTGTCTGTCTGTCAGTCTGTCAGTAAACAGGATATCTCGAGAACCGAGAGCTAGAGACTTGAAATTTGGTATGCAAGTTACTTGTAGGTAGGGGGCGCAGTACGAAGCTTTTGGTAAAAATCGGACGAGTCGTTTGGTTGCAAGGTCGCAAAGCGGCCGCGAATCTAAACGGTTGAAGATACAAAAAATTCATGAGAATAAAAATGATTTGTTATCACGAGATAAACATGAATTTAAAATAAAAGTTGTTAAAATAGGAACTCGAAAAAAATGAAGCTTAGGATTTTTAATATACCGGGTGTTCATAAAATGTTTCGGGAAATTTATATTACCGGATAGATCAGACCGAGACTAACAAAAAATTAAAATAAAATTTTTTGATCCGAGGTCAAATAAATAAGTTATAGCCGATTAAAAAATAATTATCGGACCAATCACAGCGCGCTCGGAGAGATTACTGACCGACTGCGGAAGCACGCAGGCGATAATGGCGAAGGCCGTGCAGCCGAGCTCGCACGGTTACCTTCAGTGACGTAGCAAAATTTTAAGTACGAGTCAATGATTGTCTTGTACTGTTTATTTTAATCACCTTTCGAGTGTTGGACTCGAGCCTCGCCCTTTTTTAAAATAACAAGTTCCGGGACGAGAGCAGCGCAGGGCCGAGACGATGGACCCTGTATAATATATAATAATAGGATAAGGAAAGTCGTGTGATGTTCACGCCAGATTTTTTAGATTTGGTTTGGATGTTTTAGCTCGTCCTTCATATTTACCAGATTTGACTCCTACCTATTACCACCTGTTTAATTTGTTGCAGAATTATATGAATGGAAAACCTTCAATAGCAGCAAAGCGTTAAAAAACAATTGAAACGGTTTTTCGCCGCCAAGTCCAAAGTCTTTTAGTTGATGGATGAAAATAATCAATAATGTAATTTGTTAAATTTATTTTTTCTGTCAAAATACATACAACAGATTTACTCTAAAAACTAAACGAACATAACAATAATTTGAAGTACGACTTGTTAAGCTTTTTAATTTTGGCAGCCATACATTTTATTTAACTTTGTTATGTCAATATCGCTAAGCCCGGTCCGTTGGCCAATTACAATGTTCGCATCCTAAAAATTAACATGTTATTTATCGTTTTTACTTTTCCCCGAATTATACCTTGGGGACTATAGTTTTTTCTCCGTTTTTGGAAAAGGCATACTCGCTGTAGTGCATGATGCTCCCATAATCATATATTTCACCAAAGCTGCTAGTAATGTTGTCAGAATATTTGTTAAAGTTAAATTGTTTGCCTGTAAGACATCATTATCGATTTTGCGTTTTAGTATAGCAATAACCACCTTCTAAAATGTTGTCCCAAATAATGTCCACATAGTCATCTCTGTCTGCAGCACTCTGCTGATGATAAAATCCAAGTGCATGAAGAAACTCGTGCACCACCGTCCCCGACCTAAAGCAACCGGCTCCCGGCTCATTTGGACTTAGATTGAGGCTTTGCTTTCCGCCCTGTCTCCCTACACTCGAATAGCAGCCATCTTTTTTGCCCTAAATAATAGAAGGCTTCTTTACATAACAATATAAAATTCTATCATTTATCTACCGTGATATACACGTAATCTTCGTCATTATCGCGCCTCAATCTTGGTTTAATGCAGGTTCGGTTGGAGATTTCAGATAGGGAATTCATAATCCATTCTTTTTGCGTATCATCTGCAATTGGCAATCGTTAACAAACACAGATAGGATGCAGCAGATTTAAATTGTTTTTGAAGTACATGCGTGGATGAGTCAAATATGAACCAGAATTATCTTTTAAATTCATTGAAGCATAATAAAACTTCAAACATACGATGCCGTTTTTCTAGTCTCTTAGATTGAATACAAATTTTTTCAAAGGATTGGCAGCAAATCGTGCATGAATAAATTTCCATTCTTCAAATGCTTCTGCTAGCGGTCCAAAGAAATGATAATCGCACAGCGATAAGCCCAGAGGGGTGGGTGTCATTGTAGTCCGAAACAAATCTATAACTTTTTTCTTGAATTTGGACAACTGTGTAAGGCCAGGCGTTGTCGTGGTTATAGTCGAGAAGCGCGAATATTGCATATATCCTCCTAAGTCACGCTAGTTCTCAGGTAAGGTTGGTGACCTTATTTTTAACTGCTGTTTTTTTAAAAACTTGTCTAAGCCTTCTTAATCGTATTGTCCTTGAAATGGGTTTTCTCAAAATTCTAAAAGGTTTTTGGACTCTCTGTCTTAAAAACTTTATAATAATCCGTTGCGCAACACAGAGGGCAGTTTTTGCTCCGACTAAAGAAGTGATAGTACGAGGTACCATATCTTCTTTAGACAACCCTACCTACACCACTTCCTCCCGTTGTTTATATTTGATTCACCCTCCTAATATCTAATATTACCTGCGTTCTGAAACTTACCAAATGTTGGATCAATTTCATAAGGAATTTCTCTGTTCCTCCACCGATAACTTTCATCAAGGAGGCCGTTACGCTGACTATTGGATAAGATCATGTCGCCCTCAAATTTTCCGCTCAGTTCCCATATATTCTGCTTGCTCGTATCCATCCATGTGGAAATGCTATCTAATGTATAAGAAAATTTTTATGTTATGTTTTTATACGCGTACTCAGTGATTTCTTTTTCAAAAACAGTTTTATATGCATTTTTAAGGCATTATTTTTATTTTATAGATTACTTTATTAGTTAACTCTTAAAAATTCAACATTTTCAAGTTTTTCTGCGAGTAAGGAAATATTTTAAAGCTCACCTTCTATGGGGTAGGCTTGAAGTTTGTTATATTTTGTCGGCAGGGAGTGTGCAACTAGAAGTTGCCAACTCAGGTAGACGGTAACACAAAACCGTACAGAGAACATGGTGGATTAGACTGAAGCAAAAATTTGCAGTCAAGTATTACTACAGGAGGCCTTTTATAAGCACCTTTTGGTAATGTCATTATAATAAGTGTGCTGTTTAATCTGCTTTACATGTAGAGAGCATGCAGGTCATAGAACAGGTAACAGGAAATTGAATTCACGACCTGCTGTGTCATATCTTAGGCACGTAAATGTTATACATAATGCAAAACTTTTAAGAATATAATCTATGTAGGTTGCAATTAAAATTAGTTTCAATTTTCTTCATTTATACATCGAATATTACGATAAAAAAGTAGCTGGCATTTTTTCCATGTTTGGTTTAAAGCACGTGCTACAACTATCAGCAACGTTGTTGACTGCAGCTGTTAGGGGTCGCTTCGGGGAATATATTCTTGAGCAAACCACACCCTCTAAAACAACCCAAGCAAATGATTAAGGTCTGGGCTACCAGAAGGCCATTCGCTTTTCTGAAGATCCAAGGTCAACAATTTCTTTGACTAGTCCTACCTTTAAATTTATTTCTTTTATTGGTAGCTAGACTTAGATCGCATTTGATCGTGCAAAATACCGAAGTTTTTAGAAATTTGCGTGCTCACGTCTTCCGATTACCTGAGCAGTCCGAACTGAACGTAGTCTGGTGCTCAAACATACCGGCTAATGCTGAAGGGTCATAGAATCTTCAAATTTAGAGTTTCTGTGCAAGCCTTGAGATGTTTGGGTCAATTATCTATGGTGTAAAACACATTATATCTATCAGAAAATCAATAGTAGGATGCCTTCTTGAACAAAACCATGCTCCATAATTTTTAATCTGAAAGATTAAGGTTTGAGTTATCAGAAGACAATTCGTTTACCTTAAAAAATGAGTACGTGTTGATTATGCTTTGTGGGCCGATACAGAGCCTTACTGGAAGGTCCAAAGCTCGCATCGAAAAACCCTGTGATTCAGAGGTTTCACCACACTTTCAAAAACATCCTATTGGTACACAGCGGCCGAAGTTCTGACCCCTTTCCATAAAAATGAATGTCTTAACGGACTCCCAACCAAACCATTAGATGTCAGATGATGGCTCTGCACCATTTGCCCCAGAACGCTTCTTTGGACGACCTAGCATGCATCATTTATTGTATTTGTTTTTCTCTTCTATATAATATATATAAAGTATTTGTCAGAAAATGTTTGTTCGTTTTTTGTTGGCAGCTAGTTCTAGGTTTTGTAATAAGAAACAATCTTTTGCTTACCAAGATTGTTTTGTTTGATTTAGCAGTCAACTGTGCGTGGCTTTTTAGACCTTTGACGATCCTTGACATACTCCAAACTCAAGAAATGCTATAGTCTAATATACAAGCATACGACTAATGTCGAGAGGTTTTACAATCTTAAAGATAACATTTTTTTCTATTCCACACTCATGCAACGCTACGACAAAAATGTGGGTCCCTTAATACCCCACTCTACCTTTAAACAACAAAAATATTTCGACGAAAATAGATTCCAAGTTTCAAACTTAACAAGTGGCAGTTGCAATCATAACTTACATTATTTGAATTGGATTAAATATTATCTTAAAGTACTTGAGATACTTAAATGCCGTGATCTGTTAATTCCAACAGAATAGAACCCGAGCTCAGATAGAAGGAGCATTTTTCTAAGTGCTGCGTGGTATATTTCCTAGTCTCTGAACGCGATGACATCACTAGGCCAGCCCGCTGACCAGATTTCAGTTTATATAACTTCTTATGAAATATCTTAAGGCTGAGATTTACAAACATCATCCCAACATCCTCCATGCCCTACGAATTACAATAGTCAATAAATTAGGTGTATTCCTCAGCACATGTTGGATGGAGTAACGCAAAACTTTAGATTACAACTTCAACAGTACATCGATAATGAAGAGCACCACTTAGCTGATATTCTTTGTAAAACACATTGAAATGAAATCTAAAAATTCTGTAGAAAGAAGAACATGAACATATGTTTGTTTAATAACTAACATTGCAGCTAACTTGCTGAGATCTTATAAAACCTTATTTAATATCGATGCAAATGTACGATTAGAGAAGTGGCCACAGGACAATGTTACCCATGTTATTTACATGATAAATGTTCTCTAAATTGTTGTACAATTGGACCAATCACTACCTTTATAGATAAATAACGCTGAACTTAAAGAACATGTTGCGCCAAACAATTTAAAGTTCATTTGGTGAATGTCTGGTGTTCCATGGAATTGAGTTCTCAGGTCCTCACCACTTATTCGAAATTCAGAACAATCGGATTTAGTAGGTTAAGTCTTCAAGGAGTAAGTCGTTCTAACTTATAACTTGGTTCTTGGCAATGGCATAGAAATTGTTTTTAATGATATTTTTTAGATGTAACCTTTCTTTTTGCAGTTTTTTTTAAACTTTTCTTAAGATAGTTCAGCAAAAGCAGTGTCTTGGTCCATATTTTATTTTTGTGCAACCGAACTTGGGGATCGCTATTATCAAAAGTAGTTACGTCATAACAGTTCTTGCTCTACCTTTTCATGCATTACTTTCACTCTGAGTATTTTCATAAAAATATCATTTTAGGACTTCATGTAACACTGCATCCGTATCCCAATCCTCTTGGATTAGGTAAGATTCCTCCTTACAAACTCCCTGACTTGGTAACTTTCGGTACCCTATCCACCCCAATCAAGTTTTATACGTTTTTTTTTTCTGTAGATATAACGAATAAGAGTAAGAAATTTGCTTGCTTGACTTAATAATCAGAAATGGTCGTTTATTGCAATGACTTAAAAGGCAATACTTCCAAATACTTGTATTCCTTTTTCAACCTGCTAAAACTCAGTATTTAAAGCAACACATCGAGATCACCCACTGTGCTTTTGATGTTGATAATAAGTCACCTTAATTCTTCCGTTACGGCAGAGCGACAAAGAAGTGAATTCTTTTTCCTCTGAGTTTCATTTCAACAAACAACTTGTTATCTACCAGGTTTGTTACTATAACCCTCTATTTAAAAAAGCAAATGTTCTTTCTTTTTTCTATTGTCTAGCAGAATGGTAACAAGAAACGTCAATTGTGTAAGTTTGTTATCATCATTTGCGTAGTAAGACAATTATTCCTTTTTATCTGCAGGTTTTTGTTTTCCCTGGTACTTTTGCTAAATTTCAATAAAGATGTAAATGGTGATTCTTCTTATACTAATTTACTTTATATTGATATGTTGTTTTCTGATGTTCGGGTATTAAGAACAAAAGTTTACTTTACGAAAGCTTTATTTTTGCACCAGATGTCAAAAAAATTGATACTTTCTTTTTGTTCTGTCTATTTTCTCGTTTCTTCCTACGGGGTTTCTGTCTGTGTTTAAAAAAATACTTGTTTAAACCCTTCAATGTGTGTGCTCTTTTTTCTTATGGTCTCCACAAGGTTTTGTTTAGCCTCTGAAAACTCCAACAAATCAGTTCAATCTACGTTTGTTACTTTATTAGTTTTCGCTATTTCACAGATAAATTTAATCGTAAAGATACTAACATTTGAGTGGAAAATAGAGTTATTAGAGGACAATCGATACTTTGTTCCACAAATTTTCTATTGTGGCCGAATTCCACATATTTATTATTTTTATACCTTTCTGGTTTAATTTTTTCTCAAATCATCTGGTAAAGTTTACCACATTAACATTTGAACTGTCATATACAAAACTTCTAACATTCCTTCAGACCTAATTTTGTGGATCAGGTCCGATATTTTTTGGGTTTGTGGTTTAAATGTTTACCCTTTTATTTGGTAAGAGAAAAATCAGAATGGTCTTGATAATAGTTGCTTCTGTGCGAAGTGCGCAATTATATTCTTTTGTTAACACTTTACAATTAAATAAACATTTTGACCGTGAAGTGGGAGCTAAAAGAAGCACGCGAACCTATCTGATATTTATTTTAGCATTGCTTTCTCAGCTGAGAACTTGTACCCTGAAGTTTGGTAAAGAGGGATATACTTAGAATTAAAACGCGAACTCTTCAAATATACAGGACGAGCCGACGTAGTTGTTATTTTGAAAAATAGAATGCATAAAATAGCATTCCTATAGTAGAATTAGGCTACTTGGTACGCTTATCCATACAGAATCAATAGAACATGAACAAAATACTTTAATTTCACTGGGTGGATCTTATACATCCAGTACCTGTTCGGTAGTTTTCTCGGTGCACTAGAAACTCGTTTCATTTCTTTTGGAATACTTTTTTAATTACTCTGGTACTTATACGTTTTTTGTGGGGGTCTCAACGGTAGCGGTTATCGAAGGCATTATGTTTGTCGTTTGACCACGATGGCACGGCGGCAACAATGGTGACGGCCCCGGTATTAGCCGCGAACTGCACACGGTGAAATTTGCTAGAAAATTATAAGATGGAATCTGTTTGGTGCAATTTGTTCTAGTTAATACGCACCTCTAAAATGAAGCATTTTATATTGTATCAACTTCAATTTGAAATATTTTTGTTAATCAATGGTTCAAGCTTCATTTTCTATAAATAGTGGCTTACTACGAAATTTCATGTATTTATCGAATATATAGTTGTGCAAATGGGTAGCGGATAGATACTCCTTTGCGATCCCGGCAGAGGATAGATCTATTTCAGGTTTGGTGCACCTGCCCACGCAAGCCCTTGATTTCTCCGTCCTCCTCCCTTTTGGAGAAATCAAGCCTATACCCAAATCCAATTATCCGCACCCTAGGTCCCAAACACACTCGGCTGCTTGGCAAGCTAAGCGTTTTAAAGCCCATGTACTACCAGTCTTCAAATCTTAATGAAAATGACCTCAAATGGGTAGGTCAAAATATCCAGAATCACATACCGGTAAACCAATCGACCTTAATAACTCTGGGAGAGGCAAAAGTTCAAAAAAGGCAAGAAGCAAAGATGCCAGGCAGATAAAGGGAAAGGAAGAGGTAGAGAAGGAGGGAGAGGGTGAAAGAGAGAAAGAGGGGAGAGAGAGAATGATAATAAACTGGAACATCTTAGACCTAAGCGAAGCACAACTTAAAAGAGAAGGATAGAGACAACTTTTCTTAGGTTGTACTACAGATTATTTAAGAAATAGAGAAGAAGGTAGAATAATTTTGCAGTTTTCCTTGCTAAAGTCGAAGGAGTGTGGTATCATAATTATTTTAGATGGGGGGTAGTTACACTCAAGATAAATTAAGTGATACGATTTATGCAATAAAGTCTGGAATGTTGATAAAAATTGTTGATCCACATTGTTGAATATACAATTTTTTTGGAAAACTAGAAACTTAGACAGCGTTATTCTTTGTCGTAAGCTAACGTTTACGAGAGAAAAAAACGAAGAACCGTTCGACTATATGCTAACGAAAAAAAATTTAACTCAACTGACTAAAAAAGTGTTACTTATGCCCCATAAAACTGGCCTCAATGGAATAAATGCGTTCAATAAAGAATTCGTGAAGAATTTCTTTACTGATTTGGGGGAAAATTATGTATAAATATAATTTACCCTTACAAAGAATAGACAATGTAGATGAAATTGTTTTTTAACGTGTAAAATCCTGTATCAGTCCATAGATTAAAGGGGTAAAAAAGTTGATACAGCAATGTTAAGAGAAAGAAGCAAGACTGTGCTGTACGCACTTCTATATTTATTTTCCCAAGATTGAGAATGTCTCCACAACTTTAACTTAGGGAACCTATCGGAATTGTGTCTACGTGTTAAGAAAACTAGTGGAAAAATAAACATTTATTCTTTGATTGGCTTTTCCAGAGTTAAGTTAGTAGAGCGAAGCTGACATATGCAGATCCAATTCTTTAGATTTTAAATAACAATTGTAGTCGTATTTCGGTCAAAATATTCGAATATGGCACCATGCTATCATTTTCATCCCACAGAAGTCACGCACTCTAGTCACTGGACTTGACATTTTTGACCTCTATTGACCGATTGACTCCAGAGTGGTCCAGTGGTTGAGGCGCGAGGTGCGATGCGGACCAACCCGGGTTCGATTCCCGGTGCTCTCTGATGCCTGGAGGGTGGCCTAATCAGTCTAAGACGCTATGCTTGCCGCATCTCCCCGCACCAGAGATGGTGCAAAACGACCGGGCATAACGAGCGAACATATGAGAGCCTTAACCTCTCAGTTGCGGCCGTGCTCCCACGCGGAGCATTGACCGATTATTACAAAAAATGTTCTTATACAATAAAAATGAAAAACGTCTCTCTAAACAAAGCGACTAGTAAAATAACTCTTTATAATTTGCCTGAAAAGAAAATATCAGAGTTCTCAAGTGCAAAAATCTAACCATTTAACAAAGAGAAGATTACGGAATCCCCTGATGTGGAATTTTAAGCTGATAATCTTATGAAACCTGTGGTTGGAACTTCCCCCTATGCACCTAATATTTTGCACTGCTTAAGACTTAAATTAAAGTCGTTATTTTTTTCTTTCTTGGCAAAGACTTGTCTTCAAACGAAACGAAAAGAAAGGGGACAATCTAGAAAACATAAGTCAGAAATTTTAATGGCAACCCCAATGAAATGAAAACCTCAAAATGTTGAAAGATATAGAAAGAATAAGAAATTAAAGAGAAAACAAAAAAGATAAAATTGTGAGAAAAAAGTAAAGAAGAACATCCCGTAGACGACAATCAGAGTGTGACTTCGAGTCTGACGAAACCAATAAAAAGTTATTATGTGATGGTGACGATGACGATAACATTGACATCATAAATTACAATGTCTGATTTGTGCTGAATTTGGATAAAATAATGAAACGATTAAAGGCATTCCCTGAAGCTGACTAGATAGGGACTTAAAGTCGAACATTTTTTGTCCTTGTCGCCTCGCTCAAGTTCTAGAAATGTTTCTTCATTTGCCTTAAGGCCGGGATGGAGATGTTATTCTCCAGGAGCTTGCCTTTTGACTCCTCCTTTGGTACTCCGTGTATGATGGCTTGGACAAACTTATCTGTTTTCAGCATATATATAAATGATGTTGTATATTCGCTTCCATTAAGGAGAGAATCAACAACCCATGATCTTATGCAGCTGCAAAGTTGATTAAAATTCCACCCACTACTTACCTAGTATTGATGTAGGGCCTTCCGAGTGGTGAGAAAAGATGCTTTTCTTATGGGGAGCTGACCTAGGCTGGTGACTTCTAGCATCCCGGGTTGTTCTCCAGCAGAGGAGGTGAAAGCGATCTATATCTTGAGAAATAGTGACAGAAACGATGAGGAAAACTATCCTAGCCAAGAAGGCTGCTACGCGTCTCTCAGACAACTGAACTTTAGGAATTGTTCCCACAGATGTGGTCGTTGATTTTTCATTATCATTTCCTATGGAACTCACACAAAAAATCAAAAAAGTTTGTTTTTATTTCATTATGCGTACAACATTCAACTGACGCGTGTCTTTAACGCGACGGGTTTGTAAACAAACAAAATTGTCGCACTTGGAGCTGGAAAAATCTTTGCGAAACTCATTAAAAGCAAATGGATTCCAAACGAGTCACTTTTTGGGGTGGATCTTGGATAGATGGTGTAAGAGGCTCATCATGATGCTAGAATAATCGATTTACTGCCTCAACAAATTTCTGGTCGCGTAATTTTAAGACTGTTGAAATCAACTGACCAGCAAGGTCATGTGATTTAATTGTCCGATTTCTCTTTATGGAGTAACTGAAATCCAAACTCTACGCCAGCAATCTATAAACAGTTGACGACCTCAAGAACCAAATTCGAAGTGTGATTAGAATATGTGACAAATTGAAATCGAAATTTTTTAAAAAAGAGCAAAGATTTTCAGCTGGCTATTTGTTGGGCAAATTCAATTTTGGAATTCATCCAAAAGTCGTTTTATTTAAAATTTAAATCCGTTTTTTAATGTGGGCCATGCTTTAGTATCCTTCAAAATTTTGTTGTAAGGAAAGATATTTAAAAATTCACGTATTATCAATTAACCTTTAAACTGTTTCACTGATTGACCTTTTTCGTAGCTTTACAGTACATAATTACAAGCAAAACAAATATGTATTTAGTGGTTTGGAATGTACACTTAAATATCAAACAAACTTAGCGTTGATAAGATTACTATTTGAACAATAGAGCAACTTCCCGATACTCTGTGGATGACAAAATATTTTCTATTCGGTGCTAGGGGGCGTACCAAAAATTTCTGCAATTTACTATGGTTTTGCAGCTGAAATTATTTACCTTATCTTTTTTCAAAATTTTCAGCCTTAAACTTCATATATTTATTTATAGAACCAATTTTTAAACCACCCATGTTGAGTTAATTTAGAAACAGGTTTTTGAAGATTTTTACTGCATCTTCAGCAGTTTCGAATTATCTTTCTTTTTGATCAAGGATGTAGTGAAAAGTTGCCAGATTAGCAGCACTGCGTGGCAGAGAGCAGATCAAAATTTCTTTTTTAGCGATTTAATTATTCACTTCTAGGGTGATGTTAATTTTTTTGAGCTATGAAAAAGTGCTACTGGAAGTATAAAAACGCCATAGAAGTGCAGAGACAATTTCAAACTGATCTGCTTACTAGACTTACCAACAGACGAATTAGAGATAAGTTTGAAGCAGATGCAACTGTTTGGAATGTCCCTAAACAACGTTCTGGAAGGCCAAGAACATCTACAAACGTTGTCATAGGAAAATAGATGTTAGAAATATGTCGTCAGAATTCAATAATATCTGTTAAGCAAGCTTTTCGCGAATTATGATAACTAAGGAATAGTGTCCATCTCATTTTGCGGCATTTTCGGTGGAACAGTTACATGCCAAGATTAGTGGAGATGATTCAGGGAGAGAATGAATTTTTGTGAGTAGTACTAGATGAATGTGTCAATAAGCCCAGCAGTTTCCATGACGATTAAATGGTGCAGTTAGCTACAATTGTACTTAATGGACACGACAAAATCCGCACATTATAGAGGAACATCATGTAAATTACCAGGAGTGACGTTGTAGTGCGGCTTATTAGTATATGCTAAATTAATTGGTCTTTTCTTTGTTGAGGATATGGGTGGGAATCACTCACGACATGTATTCATGAAGATTTTTATGATGAAGACCTTTATTTCCAAGAAGAAGGAGCGTCTTCACAGTACCATAGTGGTGTAAGGGCCTATCTCGATGAGAACCTGCCAAACAGATAGATCAGGCGAACAGGTCCTTTACGTCTACCAGATCTTATACCACTAGACTTTTTCTTTTGGAAATTACCCAAAATAAAGTTTATGCTAAAAAACTAAAGCTATTGCGGAATTACGAGCGGCTAGTAAAAAGAATGTGCCCAAACACTAAACCAAATGATTTTCGGTCTTTCTGATTCTGTTGTTTTGCATTCCCATCAATTTTTAGGTTAGAATGGTCATCAATTTGAAAACGGTCATTAAAAATAAAAAAAATTGTAGTTTATTGTGAACTTTAAAAAGAAATTTTAAGCGGACTGTTAATTTGTAGATATATTTTTTACGACACCCTGTATGTAAATAGGTTTTATAATCGCTATTGTTATGATTACGCAATTTGTTTAGATCAGACTAGTAAGACATTAAGGTAGTAAAGTTCGTAGTCCATTTATTAAATGATTAAGCAAACTTCTATTACTTCCATTAAAAAGCTAGTTGGTATTTATTGTTCTACTTCTTGCCTTCACCCTGCCTCCGGGGGTTTCCATTAATCGTTTGTACTCATTTTCAAACTTAAACCAGCTTTGATAGTAAGGAAGTGGATGTAGAAATAAAAATCAAATTAGTAATCATTTAGATTGTAGATTGCAGATCACAGTTTTATTTACAAATGATTTGAATATAAATCCTTATGTTTTTTGTTAGGCTTTATCACGAGCAATGATTTCTTGCTTTACACATTGCCTGTAACAGAAAGGCTGCCTCGCTGCGTGATATTTAAGCAACTCGGAACTGGTTCCGGGGCCTACGCGAAGCGCCTGGAAACGCCTGGAATATTCCAATTGTTCGAGCCCCGCACGTACATAAGCGCGCGGTTTGATTCCTGGAAGGCATTATGTTCGTCGCTCATACGTAACGCCCGGGTTTCATTGTTCAGATACTCATTTAGATATTTATGAAACTTAGATTGAAAATTATTTCCAGTTGAACTTCTTTGTGCAATTCCAGGTTTCACATTTTATGCTCTTCTATTACATATCATATTGAAAGATACTTTAGTTATTGGCTACAATTTTAAATGATTTTTCTATTTACTTCTCTTTTAATTTCCCCCCAAATATAAACCGGAATTATTTTTTTAATTAATTGAAGCATTGGTAAAAGTACAAACATACATAGTCTCCTGATTCAGAAACACATTTCTTCCAGCGAAGAGGTAATTGTTTCATTTTGGCATCGTAAAATGAAGGCCAATCGCACATGAACCTTTTGACAGCAACATTAATATTAAGTCTCTGCCCTCTTGTAGTGGTTAGGACTCTAAAGAGGGTTCTCCAGTGTTTGTTGAGTTTGCAGTTTATTTCAACTTCAGAAGCAATTTCAGCAACCATTAATCAACAGAGATTCGAGACGGCGGCGAAAGGTGCGAATATCATTTTCAGTCACGATGAGCCTCGGGCGACTTCGGTGACCATTTTAGCTATTTCTCATTTTTACAAAAATTGTTTATGACACGCATATATTCGCGTCTTCTTGAGAGCATTATCCCTTAAATCTTTTAAAAAATTCAGATATAGTACTAGCTTTTTATTTTAGCAAGGAAAACACACTATAAGAAACTGGAACTGAAAGCATAATCGACAAATTCGAATGATGGCATCTTTTTCATTTGACAGCTTTTCAAAATGGCTCCTAGAAGCACTACTCGATAAAACAAATTCAGCATAGAAGTAGAGAAACGGAAGTGTGCAGAACTATTTTGCTGATCGCGCACAATTTTACTACCTTCCTCTATAAAGGCTTTTGTTACACTCAACTGATCTCATGATCTAAGAATTTCTTCCACAATTAAATCTTTGCATGGTGCCTATTTTTATTTTAATAACTTCTAAAAATTAGTCTTTTTTCGTAAAGATCATCGATATTGAGCCCTATTAAATTTGAATTTGTTGTTTAAACCTCAAAGAGTTATCCCAGAAGTTGTGTGGTCACCAAGTGCCGCTCGTGCAATTCTTTCTTATAGAGTTAAAATACTTTTAAAGTCAGCAAATCATGACTCTAAAGTTGTTTTTTTATCAAATTTCTTTTTATTATTGCAGTTATCACAACCAAATTCGAACTGTTATACTAGGAACCTCAAACGTTAGTTTTTTTGCAACAGAAATCTTCGATGCTACTCTTGGGCGGATTTTTTTGGGTTATTTTTTTGCTACTATAGGCCTTGGTTTGTTTCGTACTTTTTTGTTATTTGTTAAAAAGGTGTATTTAATTACTTCGTCGTTTCACTTATTCAGCTTTTTAAGCCAATTTTTATTGAAATTAAAACACGTTTCTAGGGAGTTATCACTATCAACTTCAATTGGTTGTCGCTGATGTCTTTGATCAGCATCCTGGTGGCTTTTGTTTGAACAAATTTTGTGCGAGTATTATTGTAAGGTTTTTGCTCTCCACGATGGTGAATAACACGTACCAACTTACTAAAACTATTGATTTAAATTACTTAACACTATTTATGTACATAACTTCCTGCGTTATATTTAAGCAACCCAAAACCGGTTTTAGAAAGTACGCGAAGTTTCTAGCAGCATCTGGCAATTTGCTATTGTTCGAGTTCCGCACGGGCGTGACTGCATTCCTGAAAGGCATTATGTCGACTCCTCGACCATAACATGGAGCGCAACAAAAAAACTTGCGGCGGTGCCCCTACGGGGCAGTTCGGAAATTTGTTACATTATATTCACTGTATTCGCTTTGATGGTGAGGATATTAAGTACAATACAAAAAGTAATGTAACATTTTTTATTTTAGAATAATACTATTAATAAAAGATTACAATATTGTATTTATATTAATTAATCAGATTATGTTCCTAATTTTTTCTCAAAATGGCACTAAGTGGAACCGACTACTTATGACGTGTTCTATTATTTATTTATGGAACTGGATGAGTACTACGAAGTAGGACGTTACAGATCCAAAAATCGCTAAAATTAAGGAATTGTCCACAGAAAAGAACCCTGCGGCTGTGAAGGTTGGACAACGATGGACACACAGCTGGCTTAAGAGCAGCAGTTCGTTTCGCAAAGCGGCAGCTTGCGTGTTTTGGGGGACGACGTCCAACGTGAGCAACATGCTGTAGCAAATGTCGGCCGTGTTCCGAGCTTCCGTCGCTGCTCTGTTGCAGGAGACTGTCACGAGCAGACCTAAAATCTACGGGCAAAAATGAAACCTTTGTTAGCTGGATATGGAAAATTGAGAGTTACGTTTCAACTAGTATCTAACTTCTACAAAAAGGGCGGCCCAAATTGAACGCCGAATTTAAACTAATTTTTTTTGCGGTTGGCAACTTTATACACACGTCATCTACGATTCTTCCGATTAGTAAAGAGCAAATTATTATTGTTAAAACGCATTGAAAATTCGGTGAGGTAAGGTCTCATGAGAATATTACCATATTTAGTCAAAGTGTCGCTTCAAATCCGAAAACATGACTCAGGGTCATGCACAACAATTGAACATTTCGAGAAGCAAGAGCTTAAGCTTTGTGACCATCCTCATCATCGACAATTCGTCAATTAGTTGTTAGAGCATCTTGAAGTGAATTCACAGTTCAGTTAAAAATGATGTATAATGATGAGGTCGATTTCCAACTCAATCAAAATTGTAGCATTTTGGGTTCAAACAATCCTCATTTATGTATACTTCTTGGAAAATTATGCTGTAACTACGAATGACGATCGTTATCGTTATATATAGTTCCAGCAGAACGACGCCACCATCCATACAGCGCAAGCGATAGTCGATTTAGTGCACCGACAATTTTTTGATCGCGTAATTTCACGAAATTCCAACTTCAATTGACCAGCAAGATCTTGTGATTTAACACCGAGCGACTTTTTTGTAAGGTTACCTGAAATTCAAGATCTATGCCAGCAATGCATAAACAGTTGACGATCTCAAGGACGAAATCCAATGTGTTATCAATTAAATTGTTCTCTCCGTTGTTATTCGATAGTCTGAAGGCATACGTGAATACAAATTTAAATATGGAAATTCTAGTTTTTAAAACATGACGTGACTTAGATAGCTCAATGTATTCGGTGAAGATAAGCTTCGTATAATTGCAGAATAATATCGTAGTACGATGGGATAGGAGACTGAGGAGTTTTATGTTAGATGACTCGATAGCAGTGCGTATTACTGTATTTGTCGTATCTTGTTGAAATAGAGAACTATTTTTTTATAGGTTAAGGAATATCAATGGGTCTTACACAAAGACCAACAATGTCATTGGGTAGCTCAAACTGTACTCAAACATTATTATACTACGCGTACCTTCTTAAAGGTGTTGTTTCCTAACTGTGCCTTTTGGACGATTTTGCTACTTCTCTGGTGAGAAACTTAATAATAACTCGTTGCCCAAGGCTTTCCGACATCTTGATATTGACTAAAGCAGCAGCGGTAATGTAAGGTATCCTACGAAGCAAATATTTTTCAGCCACCCCTATCTACAAAACTGAAAAGCCCTATTTCATCTGCACTCGTACTATTCTTGTTGTTTAAAATTCCCCTACTTCCTAAAAGTTGACAAAGCGGTGGTTGGCGAAGAAGTGGGCCATTGATCAGAGCATATGCGATAGTGTCAAATGAGGACTATAGACGGAGTAGGGTAAGATTCATCGAGTTCTTTCAATTTATAACGGATTCTTTGGGCGCTATGTGGTCTGGCATTATCCATTTGCCCCAATACCCATCTCTGAGTGCCCATACCAAGGTGTCACGGCTCCAGGATGGAATACATTCTGTCAAGCTCGAGGATTATGGCACGACCTTTAGAAACTCGCTCAAAGTAAATGACTTTGGGCTTAGAACTTATTTGTTTTACAAGTACTGCAGCTTGGTCTCTACCATTAGTTTGATCTGTTTGGATCACGAAGATAGATCAATTTTTACCACTGGTAACAAAATCCTACGGGGTCTTTATGTGTCTTATATATCTTTAAAAGTACGAATTATTCAAGCTGCTTTATATACCGAAAATAGGTGTTCAAATTATGTAAGATATTTGCTATGGAACGAAGCAAATTTACAAATGTAATATACGTGTATTGCTCTCACACCACCAGCATCGAGATAAAATCAGCTCTAATTGGCAATTGTATTGAAGGAAATTGGCAAAATTGTGATATTAATCACAGTAGTTCTAAATCAACAATTAATAATATGTTGCTATTTAAGAAAATGTCACAAAATAAGTTTCCGTCCTCCTCAAAGTTCAATAAAAGTTGGACGATTTGAAATCTCTCAGAGGTTCTTTAGAAGCAGTGGCAGATATGATGTGAAAATACGTATTGTCCATTGCAGAACTAATTATTCCGAAGTTTTTTGTAATAAGGGCGATTAAACCGTCTAAAACTTTGAGAAGACTTAAAACACAGTTCTAGAACAACATCCTTCAATTTTTGGGAGGACGAGGATACCTCAAGGTCACCATCGGCCGAGGATTAGCGTGACTGAAGACGAAACTTTCATTTTCGCCACCAATTAACAATTGCTTTTAAGGTCGGAATAAGATAATTTGAGACGTTATCCATACGACAACTCCCGACCTCATACAATTGTCTAAAATTAAGAATAAATTAAAGATTTGGTTTGAACTACACGAAAATACTCTCCCTACAGTCTAGACGTCGTTCTGTGATTATAATAGGTTAAAACTAGAAGAAGGATATAAATTTGACAACGGTGTTGCTATCGAAACGTTAGTGAGCGACTACGTTAATTTGACGACAGCGATATCAAAAACTACTATCTGTTGAGGGAATGTGTTTTGCCAAATGATTCTACATGGCGGATTTAATTAGGTGGAAATGGTGAGTTGACACATGAATTTATAGGGTTTTGTGATAGAACTATTCTATTGATTGGCTACAGTTTAGCACATTTTTTAATTTGCTAATCGTGAATTAAACCATTCAAATAATCTTTACCAAAGCCTGAGTCCCTCTAAATTACTCAGGTCAGAACGACTTTTTAAATCATTTTTTGTGGTTTTCCCAATGGAACTTTTTTACATTGCACAAATACAACCAGCTTCACTCTTTTAGTGAAATCTCAATTTAGTCGAAACGTCATCTTTAGCAATGGAGTATATTTTTAAATCTATGGGATCGTAATCAAACGAAAAGTGCTGCCATAATATCATCAAAAGCAAATGCACTCCAAACTAGTCACTGTTTGGTGTGAATTTTAGACAGGTGATGTGAGAAGCTAATTACTATTTGAAGATTACATAAATGCTGCAAGTGTGAATGGCGATCATTTCTGTTCCAATTTGTTGACATTAACTGGGAAAAATAGGTGTGGTTTCATCAAAATTATTTTTATGGATTTGCTTAAAATCGAAGGTCTGTTCCAGCAATCCTTAAACATTTGACGACCTTAAGAACAAAGTCCGATGTTAATCGATGAAATAATTTAAAATTGTAAAAGAAAGGAAACTAAGATCTTCAACTGAAGTCTATGGGGCTATTTGTTACATGTGTTGATACTCGATAAAAACCCAACCATAAAAACAACTCGGTAGCAGTTTTATTTAAAATTTAATTCCGGCTTTTCATTGGGCTGCCCTTTACAAAAAGAGAACATACTTGTGACTGCTGCAGTGATACAAATATAACATAAAAGGTTAGCTCTCTAAGTTTCTACCGACATTCATATATATGTGGGCGCCATTTGATAAAAATGGCTTCAGCGCCCATCTCGCCACCGATGATCCAGCTTCTTGTCTGGTCGAAGGTTTTAAAAACTCGCAGACCTAGATTTATCAGAGCGACGTCTCCGAGCCGGTGTTCCCTACGCCCTTAACATTCCGACGATAATCCGTCCATAATCCAGACGACACGAATGCTCTGAAAAATTCGTTACAGCTATTCTTGATGATCCACGGATCTAGAGCAACTTAACTCGCTAGAAAATGGTTCAGTACGTCGAAATAGAAATAAACACCGAGAAGAATTCAGCCGTTGTATTCTTCCTGAAGACCAAATTTCATTAGCGGCCAGATGTACAATATCTCGGAACGACCTTGGACGAAAAGCTCAAGTGGAGCCTTCATGTAGATCAGATGATCCGAAGGCAAAGTAGCCCGTCATGGCTTTAGCTTTTATCTCTATGTCGGAAATCGCTCATGATATATTCCTATTCCTTATGGAGATACTGAGCAAAGATGTACATCAACAAGCTTTAAGTGATCCAGAATTGGGCACTCAAGGCCGTCTTTGATGTTCCCTGGTTTGTCAAAAATACCATCCTATACAGAGACATCTAGGGATTTACTTCCCGGTGCGCTCGACATCTTTTCGTAGCATGAAGGCGACGGCAATCTCTACAAGTACCAGCTGAACAGAGACGCCCGAAGTTGTTGATCCTTCCTTTAGGACAGCACGGAGGCGGCCTATTGGGGACCAATCACCATCCACGCCAGGTCACCAAAAAAAGGAGGTTAGTGATTGGACTCAGGGATCCCCAATGTCGCCAACAAAGCCAACACCAACAACATTATTTGTGACATAAAAGAGTCTACACGATATCCTAGTTCTTGCCACACCTGTAGTGCATAATCTGATGAATTGGATCGACCGCGTCGTCTACCCGTTGCCTAAACTGCTGAAAGTCTTTTGGATGTGAAGTACGAATACTCTATTCTTTGCATATCCACAAAGGAAAAAATTCATCCTTCTGAAAGATGTTGGTTGAGGTAATCGCGTACGTGTCTATGCCAATGTATCGAGGCATCATCTTGCTGCAAAATAAAGGCGGGTACCTCTTCTTCCAACTGGGGCAGCATGCCGAGGTAGCTAAACCTTGTAACGATGGATTCGGCGAAGTTGAAGAATCCAAATACAATGCGCTTGATTATGGCGCAGAAAATCGTTATCTTCGAAGAATCACGTTTATGTTCTAAGATGGCATGCGGATTGTCTGTGTACCACAATTTCAAATTATGTTGTTTCATGTAAAACTTGCTTGAAATATAGGTGCTTGTGTTACATGCGGCATAGATTCAATTCTTTGCTGGCGCGATATGTTGGGACTTTATCGATAACTTGCACGATTTTTTTCCATTTTGTTATTGAAGGATGGCCGTCCTGTGCTTTTCCCTTGCTGTGACAGGGAAATGTTTCTTTAGCAAATTTGGATCAGAAATGTCTGAACAACGGCTACCAATGCACACAACAAACTTTTTGCCTTTGCTGATGCCGCCATTTTTATTATTAGCGCTTTCAGTGACTATTTTAGAAATTGCGACCTCTTCAGAGTTGCTAAATGAAACTAGAAGAACTAAGCTTTGATTGCAGCCATAGGTGTATTCTCTTTAAGTGCCATTTATTTTGACTTACCCTATATAATGGTTTTAAATTTTAATAAACTGTTACTGAGTTTGTAATAAAAAAATTAATTTTAATTACTAACTTAAAATCTCTTCTCCACAAACATTAATTTTTAGGAAAATACTTTACTGATTATTGAAAAGTAGTTTACATAATTTAATTTTTGTTGCAACTAAATATACAAGAGTTACCTCAAAAATAAGTTTCATATTTTTATCTAACAACATTGTATGAATTCACTTGCAACCAAGGCACACTGAGGCACGTGACTTGTCAGTAACAGTAACAGACAGCATTAGTTAATAAATCTGCTGGTGGAGTTCAAAAATGAGCCAATTGTTTTATCAGCCGTATCTAAGCGTAATGACATTTGTTCGGCTATATTCGGTCTTGACCTATAACAGGTCAACCGTGACCTAAATCGAAAATCTAAAACTTATATGCGAGGTTTGGCAACAAATCGGTTCAAATGAGATATTGACCTTTGAAATCGGTTCATAATTAAAGGAGGGGTTGTAATGTAAGTTACATAGTTACATTTATGCAGTTTTATAGAGTAGATGTATGGCGCTATTGGTATGTCACTACAAATAATGCGGTATTGGAAGGATAAACAAAGAACGAAGCTGTCAGCTATATGACAACATAAGGCCTAAGGCCGACATTTGTATTAGGCTTAAATGAATGAGGTGTGCTTGAAGATAAGAGCTGGGTACATTACTTTATCCCCCAGGGTAAAGGGCAGAATATGGTGCTGCGTCTACCAGGTGAATCCGAATCGTTTTTAAAATTGACACGGTATTTTACGACTAATTCAAGCACATAGTGAAAAATTTACAGATTGCTTTAACACTATTAATGCGTTTTTCTTATTTATGACAACGCACGCCCACATTCTACTCGAAAAACGCAGGAACGTCTACAGTATTTCTAATGGATAGTATTTTTGACACCAAGCAACTTCTATCTATTTTTGCAATTAAAGAAACATTTAGATTAACTAATCTGGAAGTCTTAGCTTCTTTTACATGCAGCTGAGCTTAAACTTAAAATGATTCGTTTACTTACAAATTGCCACAGAGCCCAGAGAATACTAAGAACGATTAGGCCAATTCCCAAGTGGGTCACTTCGGGGGCATTGCCCGTGAAGTTGTAAACTATCAGAATATCCAGTGAATTCAGCAATCCCAACATAGTGCACGCCATGATGAGGAGGATCTGCCATCCGAATATGTTGTTGAACAGGCTGATCAGCTTAACCTGCGTTTCGTACTGCTGCGAAATGTATCGAACCATGTTGTGGTAGCCGCACTTGTTCGTCGAAATTATCGTATGTACCACCTTCGTGCTCATCAAGGAGGACCCGGACATCAAGCTCCTCAACGTGTTGTTTATCGTCCTGAAACGGTACTGAATCGACAAGGCGAAGTTGTACATGAGCATGACGGCTATGAACAGGTGGTAGATCTGGATATCTCTGAAAATGTAGTGGCGGAACACCGTGAAGCCCACGCCGGATATCCATATGTAAGCGTCTAGACTAAGTAACAGTAGCAGGGATATGTGCCCTATTAGCAGTTCAACATAAAACGACTTGCTTTTCTTGACTTTCATGGAGCCTCTTTTGAGCAGGCAGCTGTCGCTTTTGTTGAATATCCCGAAAAATATTACGAAGTTATTGTAGCGCAAGACTGAAGGTATTAGTACTGAAAATATATTTGTGATTATGGTGCAAATGTTTACTACTACATCTGTGGTAACCAAAGTCCCCGAGGGCAGCTTTGGGTAGCTGTCTTTGAATCTTCCGTACAGGACATACGCATCTCCAAACAAAAATATTAAAGAGAACAAGTATGCGTACCAGGTGTAAAAGAGCTTCGCTTTTGGCGACTTGTTTTCAGACAGCAACCCAAGCGGGGGTATCACCGCCAACATGGTGCCCAAACGACACAACGGATCCATAAAGTGAATGTCCACATATCTCTGATTTTGCGCCATTTTCGATGGTACTAACAATAAAATTCAATTAAAGCACCCTACAGGGAAACCAAACTATTTCAGCCCCTGAACATCAACTGCTTTAATGTCCAATTTGCTGACCGTGTTTACGACTGCGTGTACTCCCTGAAATAGCTTGCCACTTGACACGGGAATACATTAATTAAATAAGCCGCAGCTTTCCTGGCGCGGGTTCACATATGTATTTTTCATGTGCTTTTAGGGTTATTACGAAACCCTGTTCAATAAGACATAAAATATTGCTTTCTGAAGCGTATGCGACGCGAGTAATGCTCGCCGAAAGCGCCGATTTGTCTGCAAGAAAAGTTCTTTTGGAATAATTAGCGTGCAGAGGCGTTTAAATTAAGGTCAACATTAATCAATAATTAACATTTATTTGTCATGTGGCACGCTAATTACGGTTAAGCTTATTGATAGCAAGATAACAGGACATTAAAAGTTGAATTTATTTGTCTTTGAATAGTTAATTAAGATAAACGGAAAAATTTCGTGACAAGCTATTGAGATGCGTTATCAGTTATTTGTAGACCAAAATACCTTTTAGGGCGACCTCTTTACTTTCAGCCAAATTACTAATCTTTTAGCAATACATTTCACTAGAGCATAATTTTCATTTTAATTAGGTATAGGCACAAGAAAACCATAATTTTAAAAACAATATTAAATATGTTTACAATCTACTCTATAAGGAGTATTAAGTAAATTTGGTAACACCATACAAACATAGTCACTAACAGAACTCATGTAGTAGTCATTTTAACTCGATGTGTTCTTAAGTCCCAAGGCCAGCTCCTCTTTAAACTTCTCCTGATGTTTGAACATTAGGTAATTGGATATCTGCGACAAATAGAACGTCAAGATTCTCATAGTCTAGTTTGTAACATACCACAGACCAACCGTTAAAAGGTTTTGGCCTTTATTAGTTTGACACATCCCCAAAGTTGTATATCATAACTCCAGATTGTATTGGGGAGTAACATTTTGTTACTGACAATTTGGACTTCAAGAAGAGAATTTTTTGCATTTTTAAGTCAAACTACTGATGCTTGGTTTGGGCGTGCTTTGTCCACATAAGACGTTGGTCTAGATATAGACTCAAATAGGTATTTTGTTTCAGTTTTTCAGTTATTTATAGTGAGTAGTAAAACTCACTTATACCGATGTAGTTGCATTGGCTGTAATTCTTTATTCACAAAAACGACATTGATTAAGTTTATGTGACTTTATAGTTTTGGATGCAACAATAGAGTCATCATGCATAAATCTGGTAGGTCAGCAGTGACCCAAAGACACCCCCCTGTGGTTAGCATATTGTTTGGAGATTTTATTATTACATTTTAATTGAAAAAATTCGTTAGTTAAATAGATTTTGAGTAAAAAATAATAATAGTGTAGTCTTATTCTAGTGTGTCAGACCTAATGAAACAGCTGCGTAGTATATTCTCGAAACCCTAACTGAAATAGGATCAGATGTGCTAAGCTATCTATCTTTCAATAGTCTTGTGAAAAACAATTTAAGAGGGACAAGAGACTAATAAAAAGCCACATTCTTTGAGGGTTTTCCAGGGTTGCATTATTATATGCAAATACTTCTATGGAATAGTAAAAACAATTATCATTTGATTAATTATTGTTATCAACAGTTGAACGAATATTTAGTACTCGACCTGTTAGATCATAGCCTAACGGTTTAGACCCATTTATTTTATGTAGCTCTGACTGGACTTTTACTACTAAAAGAGATTTAATGGGTAAAGACACCTGACAAGCAACATCGAGATACGCTTCGATAGCTTTGTCTGCTCTCTGTTGGTTAGATCTGGCGTAGAAGTTGGCTGACCTCTGTTCTTCTTGTACGGGGTGCCTGTAGAAGCTGCAGATCATGAGGTTACTGTGGCTTTCGACGCTAAAAAAACAGCTGGTTAGAATTTTCGAAACTTATTTGCATGGATTTTAGCATGCAGTTCCAGACGTGGTAAGTGTATACCATAATCTGGACGATAATGGTGGTGTAGATTATTATTTTGGTTTAAAGAAACAGACGAATTCCGGCATAGAAGAGGAAGCTAAGGGTGTGAGGACTGTTTTCGCTTTGCATTTGTTTCTTGTGAAGGGTCACTCCACGATAAGTTGCCTCTTTTTTCCAGAGTACCTACCGGTTAAAAATTATGTTACCAGGTCTGATCGCCAACGGCCACATTTCTCAACGTTGGTTCCTATTCTTTACATACTGCACCATTCTTTGAGCACGCTCAGGTCTTGTGCTCTTCTGGACACACTGCATCATCGAAAAACACTGTAGGAAGCTTAACAGCAGCGATGGGTCGTCTGCATATTGGGCTATCATCATGAAGGGCGTCGTCGGAATGGCCATAGAGATTTAACAACGCAGGTGACAACACGGAGTCTTGGGGGATACCAGCTCGTACACACCTCTCTGACGACTTTGCGTCGCAGAGTTTGAATCGGAAGCTCCGGCCGAAGAGAAAGGACTGGATCGGCTGAATCATCGGCAGTACAATACAGTCTTTTACTGAAATATGTACGTACACAGCGCCGAGCAAAATTATATTGAGTTCCACCAAGTTTGTGTTTTCTCAGAGACTATAAAACAAATGAATGTTTGAAACAGTTATCAATTTTTTACAGATAAGAACAAACGGAGCGGTTAAGTAACAACTATAACGCGAAACATTAAATTAAGAAATAATTTTTTTATGGTAATACAAACCTGATGACGGTAAGTGAAGAACCTGCAAGATATAAATTAGAAGTAAAGAGGGAAATCATTGTTGCAGTGGAGTTTTTTGTGAAAGAAGGCGTGAAATCTGTCGGAAGTTTACAGAAGACTGCAAATTCAATTCGGTAATGAGACACTCAGATCCAGTAAGATATTTGAATGGTGTAAAGTCCATATATCCGTAACTGACAACCCTTGCCTTAGTGGTTTTTAGCTCACGGCAGTCATACTTGTGAACATCAAAGGCGTGGAACTTGTGATCCTGAAAAATCGACCCCTAATTGCCTTTTGAATTGCACAAGAGCCAAATCTTTTTGTAGAGATGCCGAACACTATTATTCAGAAACGTTTGCATTTTTGGGAAAGTTGCACGTTGAGTACTAAGACAGCTTTCCGCTGCAGACACTGATAAAAGAAAATCTAAAATTTTCTGGATCACATCGTTACGTGCAACGAAACTTGGAGCATCCATATAATGAAAGCAAACACACAAAAATCGCAGAGAATTGCATTTACTGGTAAAATTACAGAGAATAGTTTTCTGGGATAAACTTCGGAATTATTTGTGTGGATCTTTTACTCTGTGATACCAGTAAAGGATAGTGCGTATTTTAAATTATGTCTATAACGATTTGTGAAAAAATGTCTCTGATAAATTAGCATCCTAGTGCTGTTGATAAAAAAGTGAACTTTGCTATTCTACAATGGCTCAAACGCACTGACAACCCTTTCGATGTTTAATTTTTCAAGGATCAAAGTAGTGAAATACTGGAACATGTACATAGATATAGCTTGAGATGTTATTTGAAAATAAATAATAGTTTAACTTTAAAATTTGTTCTTTTATTTTAACATACTGTAACGCATTTTTAAGCATCTCTTGTGGGAACACCGTTTTCCGCAACCACAGTTTTTGTTAAACGCAACCGTTATGGTCGAGCGCCCAACATATTTCTTCTAGCCGTGCTGCTTGCGCAGGACTCGAACAATGCAAACATTTCAGGCGTTTCCGGGTCCTTCTGGTAGACCCTAAATAGGAAAAATATCACGTAGCGAGGCAGCCACGGGGAATTCAAGTCCCGGCTAGTGGAAACGCTTTGAACCGGTGCAACATAAATAGTGCTACAGATAAATACAGTATAATTTTACGTTAGTAATTCATTACGTTGTGTACATATATAGTGTTAAGTAATTTTAATTGCTTATGAGTAAAATAAATAAGTACTTTCACTACTGCAGAAAGCAGAAATGTTACGATACAAGGATTTTTTAAGGTTACAGACGATAATACGTCAAGAGAAACATTTTGAAGCTTAGTTTAGAAAATTTAAACAAAACATGCCTACACGTCACTGTATTAACGAAGAACATAATAGAGAAAAACAGTATATATATATATAATACAAAGTAAGAGTTAAACTAACCAGAATTTTAATGGGTGATATTAAAATATAAGCAGCAGCCTTGCGCCATATAGAAAAAAGCGGTGTTGCCACAAATATAAAGCCATTAGAAGCGGGGATTTAAAGGTTTCACAGTTAATATTACACAAGCCAATGTTACGGAGAAGGGTAAACCGAAGAGAGCGAAAGATCAACAGCAGAAGAGAGAAAAAGGAACTAACCACGAATCTCTCCAGAAATGTTTAGAAAATTTAGCAAGACCGCAAGAAAATTAATCAAAATCCGAAGTCATGCTGAAGAAGACACAGATAGAAAAGAAATAGAACAATTAATGTTAATGATGGGCAAGATGAGAAACCAATTAATCAAAAAGATCAAAGATAATATTTGGAAGAAATAAGGAGCTAAAACAAAGCATAACAGATTTGGAAGAAAGATGTTAAACTAGGACTACAGCAACTCCCGGAGAAAAAGATTAGAGTCCAGACAAGAATAAAAATGCTTATCGTATAAAACAGAAACGAGGAGAGAGAGTATTGCAGTAGCAGAACTGAAGCAGCGGAATGAAAGACTTAAGTTGGTGCAGAGTAAGAGTAAGTTTAAGGACCGTGCGTGATTTAACACTAAAAGAACGAGAAATACAAAAAAGTTAAAGAAACACAAATTAAAAAGTCAAATTTATTGTTGAAGAGTTGGCGTACAGAGATAAAAGGATTAATAAAGAACAAACAGCATGAACAATCGCGAAGATGAAAGTTTGCTAAAAACAATAAACAGAAATACATAATGGTACGACCAAAGCCAGAAATGGATATAAGCACGGGAAAATTTAAATTTATAGTAAAATGGAAGGTAAAGATAGTAATAAAAGAGAATTCTGGCTACAAAAAACTTATTACGAGGAAACAGATAAAATATTTGATAATAGATATGACAAGGTACACAATAGATGTACTGGCCTTACAAGATATAAAACAAAAAGAATGTATAATTACAGAAGTGAAAGACTACCATATATTTTATAAGGTAATCCGAATCAACTTGAGAATCGAAAATGAAGAGAAAAACATAATAATAGTGCAAATACATCGGCAACAGAAAAGGGAGGAAACAGGTCTATAAAGATCTAGGAAAACTATATAATTAACTAGCAACTCATAATATTTAGGTAATGATGGGGGATAACAAAACAACAATTGAAAAGGAAGATATTTACCTTCCAACTATTGGTAGGTACATTAAACATAAGTTTAATGACAATAGCGCTTCTCTTATTAATTTAAATTGTAATTAGGTACTTTTAAAGAAAATATGTACACAAAGTAACATGGCATGCATTAAATAGAAAGGCAACAAATCGGATCAATCACGTCTCAATCGAAGAAAAAAGTGTCAAACTGATAACATTAATTTATGGTACGAATTAAAATAAAAGAATGAATAAATACGGAAAAATAAAGTAAAAGTTTAGCAAGTAAAGATACGAAGTTAATGCTCTAGAAGAAAAAAAGCGATTTAAATTAAATTCGAAAAGAAATTTAACAGAAAATATATGGGTTTTAAAGAGACTACGGAGGTTGAAGAAATACAGAATCAACTAAAAGGTACAACATCGGTGAAAACGACGAAACCAAAACGAAAAAAAAAGAGTAAGTGGTTTGACAACAAGTGAAAACACGAATTAGAGAAGAAAAGACTGGTTAGACTAAAAATGTTGGAAGCCGAAAAAGAAAAGGACGCCAAGAGTGCAGAATACTAAAGAAAAAAACCAAAGCAGTTTACAAGCAAGCTAAGAGGCAATAAATAGAAAAAATAAAAGAATTAAACGGCAATATATTAACAATGAAATTAGAAGATTTTATCAGGGGTAAAGAGAACAAAAAAGAAATAATAGCAGAACTATTTACGTAAAAGATAAAGAAGGAAAGCTGATAAGGGATAGCAAATTAATTATGTAAAGACTGAAAGATTATTTTGAATGGCAAGAAAAGTAAAACAACGAATTGATAAACAGTAGCAGAGCGTTTTACAACCAATAGACACAATTAAGAGACGGGAAGAAATTATGGAAATAAGACAAAAATAAAAGAACAGTAAAACAACGCGTAATGGCATACACGAAGAATTCGTCAGATATGGGGGATAACAATATAAAGTAGTGAAGATAATCAGAAAGACAAATAATTGCTAGCAATTATAACCACAACACAGTCATATACGTTTAAAGGTTTTGAAAGCTTACAAATGCCGCCAAAGTTGATGAAACTAATAAAAATTGTCAGAGAGAGAGAGAGAGAGAGAGAGAGAGAGAGAGAGAGAGAGAGAGAGAGAGAGAGAGAGCAAGGAGGTAATGCATCTATACAATCAATCCAATAATAAAGTAACTAGGCCATATGGAAAGATTAGTTCAGGACGGAACACCGAAACAGCTAATAAAGAGGGAACTGAGAGACACAAGGAGTAGTATGAACCAAAAATAAATGGTGAGAGGCTGTAGAAGAAAATCTAGATTAAAAAGGCATGGACAAAAATTGCTAAGCTATGTTCCTAATAATCTATTACCGTATGTGTCTGGACTTATCACCCTCGATTACCATTTGTTTGGACCACTATAAGAGCACCTGGAGAAGAGGGGACAGCGATTTGGTGACGATGTTGCACGTTAGTGCGCGATTGGTTGGTATCACAACCACCTTTATTTTATAATAGTGACATCAAAAAATTACCTATTTGTTGATAAGAATGTATTTTAGAAAAATAACATTGTATGTTTGTATTTTTATGGTATTTCAATGATTAAAAAAAATAATTTCTGTTTATATTTTGATTTGCCCTTGCATAAAAAAGTATTCCGGTGTATTCAGCTATTAAAATCATCGATACCTACATAAAATGTTAATATTAAAAGTAATTTCTGTAAGGGAAAATTAAAAGAGGGGATTAAACAAATAAATAGATATAGATGATGTTCTTTATTTAAGGAAATTATTAAACTATTCAACAAAAATCGCAAAATTACAACATTCATAAAAGACAGCCGTTAATTGTTTATGGGTCACTAGTAATGATAACCGAAGTGTGTGACACCGACATGGCTTTCGGCACCGCCGTAGTGTCCGCCAGCCCCAGCTCCGTCTCCGGCGCCCCCGTGGTGGTAATGCTGGGGGTGGTGCGCATGGCCGATCCTTTTAACCACAGCATTGAACCCGCCATGAGGATCAGCGATGTACTCCACGACCCTCTTGGTGCCATCCGGTTCATGCAGGCTGTAGGATCCCTTCACGACGTGCCCGTCGCGCACCTCGTGCTGCTGCTTAATATCATGGGTATGGGGGTCGTGAACAGAATACTCAAATTCATAATGAGCCGGGCCCTGCAATTAGCAACAATCTTAAAAATGTTAAAAACCTAATTCAGTTGCTGCGTACATAATCTTCATGCCCGTATCCTGCCGACAAGGTAGCTGCGCAAAGGAGGGCGGACACAACCTAAAATTTTATTTATTATGCAATAATGTAAAATTATGTAATAAATATTAACTTACCACAATGCAATTCATGGTGCTGAGATGTGTTTACTTTCAGATGCAACAATGTTCTGATATCGATGGGGTATGGGGACAGTCTTTTATACCGTAAGGCAGCGAACTTTAGGCGTAATCCCAATATTACACAGCGCTGGCGTAAGATACACACTCAAATATAAGACAAAATTGAAAAAAAGTGAAATTAAAGTAGTAAGCGGGGGATTATGAAAATGTGGTCGTTTCTCAGAACTTTTGCTATGAAGAAAAAGTTACCTTGCGCTTGCATGCATGATTGCCGATGTGTGCTGTTGAGAATTTGCTTTTTGCAAGGTTAATGTAATAGTTACAATAACCAGCTAATTGCGCTAAGTCCAGAAATAATATTCAATACTTTTTAGGCTTATTAACAGCGGTAGAGTTTATTTCCAAACATTTCTCAATTCGCCACTTTTAAATGCTTAGCTAAACCGAAGCAAATGTATCTAATGCAAAAAATTGCTACTATTATTTCCTCGATAATCGTTTTTCGTACAGAAAATCAAAACTATTCTTACTACAGAAGTGTAGTATATATTCTCTAGTATAAATTATCTCTACTTGTCCTTAATATGAATATTTAAAACACTCGTCCACTTAGGGGTAGATTTACAGAGGAAGAGAAACGTATAAACACACCCTAACTAAAACCAGTTCTTAGAGAGGACTAACACCACTTAGAACAGTACCTGTTATAGAACATATAAATGTCCGGACATATGTTCATATATGACTTTTTTGTTTATTTTTCAAAAATTGCCTCGTGAAATTTGTCCTTATAATTGACCTTCGCGATGGTTATATATATCAACAAAATCTGAAAAATCTTTATTGCATGGTTACGTTGAGATTATTTATTTATGCTTGATTTACATTGATTTGTGCTGAAAATAACAGGACTAACTCTAGCGCACTGGGTGGAAAAACTTGTGGTGAGGAAATGTAGTGGGGGTCTTACCAACACATTGCAACCAACCACGAGTGACGAGCCAGGAGAAAAAATACAGCGTTCGATTGAACAGCGATACGCTATTACATTTTATGTTAAACTCGGAAAATCGCGTCCGTCCGAAGATCACCGACAACTGGATCCTCCAATAGGAGAATGCGCCGAGTCACACGAGGAAATTTCTGGCCAAGAATAATGTGTCGATACTGCCATAGCGTTCCTACAATTCCGATTGGTCGCCCTGCAACTTTTTTCTGTTCCCCTAACTGAAGAGAGACAGGAAAGGACACCGATTCGAGACGAAGCAGCTCAGCAGCATTCCGGAAAAGAAGTTTATGGGGCGTACCAATAATGGAAACATCGCTGAGAGCGCTGTGTGGTTGTACAAGGAGCCTATTCGAAAATTATTAAATATATTTGATAATATATTCAGCAAATTAAGTGTGTTGGTATCATCCCGATTACTTTCAGGAGAAATCCAGTTTGAAAACATGGGTTGTTACACTACTTCATCACTCCTTAATTATTAAGTACCTCACTTACTATCGAAGACATCTTCGTGAATGGTACCTACCAAAAAACCACTATTTTCGGCAGCTTGCGATCTCTAAGGTCTCTGACTGTTGGGTTTGATGGCCTTAGATGCTACCGTATCGAGTCGTCGCTTGCTCTCTTAGAACTCTCTGATGGTAGTGAATTCTGCATCTTTATGGATTACCGATAGACCTTGGAGCCCAGTTCTGGATCACTTAGAGTTTATCTGTGTGAGTTTTTGCAATATATCCCTAGACAAGAATCAGATATATCATAATTGGCCTTACGATGGTCGTAAATTATCTTATTTTTTTGATGGTAGCTTGCATTCGTGATGGAGGAACACTCTTGCCGCTTTGAATTTGCTCGCTACCTCTTTGGTATGGGAGTTCCACGTGAGTCGACGGATGGCGTGCTCAGAAATTTATGACTGGACTCGGGTTTTCTCTTTGAGTTCTTCTCGTGAATAGCACTGATACACTTTTTTCAAGATTAATTTGAACTCACTACCATTCAAACAAATCCTCGAGATTGTTAAGCCCTTAAAGCGTATTTGTTGTTATAATAGGTGAAACTTGAGCGAGCCTAGTATTAACGCCGTGTCACCTGCGAACTGGACTAGCTTCATGATGGCGAAGTCGGCATGTTCCTGACATAGATATTAAAGAGGTCGGGGGACAACACAAATTTTTGCAGTATTCCTGCGCTGAGTCGCCTCTCCGATGATCTCACAATGCCGATCTTGGTCCGGAACGTTCTGGTCTACAGGAAAGACCAAATCACCACTCGTATAAGTTGGAGGGTGGTGGAGTTACTTGGAAAGAAACCAAACTGACTCTAAGGGATTAACTCAAAACTTTCGATCGTTATCTTTAGACGGTGGTGGATAATCCTCTCCAATACCTCCCCCAAAGTTAGTACCAAACTGATCGGTTGGTAATCTTGGAGCAGGGCACCTGTTTTTCCAGGCTTGGAGAGCATTTACGACATTCACCATCTTCCACTAGTAGGAGAAATGTGGTAAAAACGTTGAATTGGGTAAAAGGAAGTGGAAAGCCCCCAATAAAATACTCTCTCTTTATTATATGTAATGCTGTGAAACATTTAAACGACGCAACCAGTGACAAAGGAAACTCTTCAAGATAGTTCTTGGATAGAAATCTCATTAGCAAACAGCAGTAGCAAATATGGCGTTTAGTAAACACATGCAGTCATTTTGTTTTGGAATACGCGAGAATTTTGTCTGTTGTGGCTGTGCAACGACGATAGAGTAGAATTAACAAAGTAGTATTTTTTTCAACAGCATTAAAAGTGGTATGCGAAATTTTTGGTACACTTTCTCAGTCAGGACGTCCAAGATCAAGTGAAGAGACTGTGAATAGCATTAAAGAAGCTTAACCTCTCGTAATCAACAGTATTGCGAATTTTTAGTTAAGGCATAAAAAAATAAAGTGCAAGCGAGTTTTGAAGTGGGCAGTGACTTTAATCTGTCTGAAAGGGCAAATCCCCATAAGGTGCGCATTTGGACGACAGAAAATCCCCGCGTGTTACAAATATGTGCGAATATGTACCTAAGGTAAATATTAATGGTTACGTCTTTCAATGAGATGGTTATCCTGCTTACTACTACAGAAACGTGTAAGAGTAACCACCACGATTCTGGTATCCATTGTGTGTGCCAGTGTCGCCGCGCGATTGAGGCTAAAAATAATTGAGTACCTGCGTTCACTTCGAACAAGGGGCAATAATGGCAGTCGTCTAAGGCGCATGTTTGCCACATCGCCCCCATCAGAGATGATGCGCGACCGTCGTGCAAAGAGGGCAAACATGAGAACCTTAACCTCTCAATTCGCAAGCCTTGCCCCGAACCGGGATGTAGAGTTTTACCCTTATCATTATTTTTTATTTATTCGGTACATATGCAGTTGATTCATTATAATTTTTTAAATATGTCACGGATTCCTAGATTCTATTATTTAATTCTTTTTTACTTTAGAGAATTACTTTCAGCGTTAAAAACTGAAAATAAAAATTTCTAAGCCACATTTTCGTGCTACGACTAATTTTCTGTATGCTTAATTATTTTTATGGCTCTACAATGTCAAGCATGCAATAACAACTTTCTTTATCACGCGCGTGTTTTTGTTTCATCTGCGTAATAACCATTAGTTTAATTTAGATTTCGTGATAAGCCCTAATGTACTTTATAGGCATTTCTGTACTTACTCCTTCAGGTATGTCTCAACGCCTACTTTTACGATAAATTACATTGTAAATTTAGTAGTTTCAGGATTTTTAATGGTAGATACATCTAGAAAGGTATTTAGACTATTAATAGTTATTTATGAAAGCTAGATTACATTAATAGACATTATAGATTTAGTAACACCCAACTAAAGAAAGTTGAAGCGACGACTAAAATAAAATTGCACATTTATTTAATTTATTTACAGTCACTCAATAATATTTATGTACACTACACAAAGAATAACTAATATAAAATTACGCTCTATAAATGTATTTATATATAACACAATTTATATCATTGTTTCGCTTCCGATACTTGACTTTCCTAGCTGCATCGCTGCGCGATATTTATGCAATCAGGACCGGTTCAGTAGCGTTCGGGAATAATCTGGAAAACATCTGGCAATTTCTGCATTGTTTGAGTCCTCGCACGTGCACAAGCAGCGCAGTGAGAAAACATTATGTCCGCCGCTCTACCGTGACGGCTAGGTGGCGACAAAAACTGCAGCCGCGGACGTCTACACGATGATTTGTCTATGAGGGGCGTTCGTACATTTCTATTCAGACAGTTTTTCTAATTCTAGTTTTTTCTTACTGTTTGTAGGTGCTACAGTGTCAATTTACTTTCTTCTCAATATTGGTATGTGATTAAGCTGTTAACTTTTCCGTGTAAATTGACTATTCAGTTATGGGCGTCATTTTTTTTACTTTCCGCTACAAGTTGTTTAATTTTGGAATTTTACACAAAACTCTAAAACTGCTCTTGGATTACATAACCTTCTAAAGTGTTCTCAACAATATTTTGAGCCACTCTAATGTCGTTATGAATGCAAAAAATTACTTTGGGCTCTCAAATTCTTTAAAAGTAATTTTGACAAATTTTTACTGCAGGTTGCCACATTCAGTGTAGTAGTGTTTTAAATAAAATTTTGAAAACGCTCCAACCCTATCGTAGGTGCTTCAAAGAGTATATATGACTCTAGTGCACCAAATGTCTCATCCAATGTTGTAGTAATCCACGTGCTTTCCAACGAGTATTTTGAACATTACAACTCTCTTACTTTAAATACTACAATTCTGATCATAAATGCTTCTTAGAGTATAAATCCTTCGAAGAACATTTTGGACGTCTTTTGAACACAGCTTCGATTATGTTTTCCTGTCCAGTATCACAGTGCTTGGTGGGTGTTCTGCAGAAATTTTTGGAAATACTCCAACCCCATAGTAAATGTTCTAAAGACTGTTTTGGACACTCCAGCACTGCCCTGTGTGCTCTAAAGAATAATTTGTACACTGCTTTGGTTCAAGTTATCCTGTTGATCATCGCGCTAATCCGCGACTGCTGCGTGTGTGTGTTCCAAAGAATTATTGGATATCGTTTTAATTCTAATTATTATTTCCAACGTCGTAGAGAGAATATTTTGGACACCGGTATATACAGGTATACTCTAAAAATGATTTGGATGCCTCATTGGCTTTTGGATATCCAGCGTCGTAGCGTTCAGTAAGCATTTCTAAGAATATTTTTGGTAACGCTCTAACCCCGTCTTAAATGTTCTAGAGGATATTTTGAACACTAAAAACTTTTCCGTACTTTTAGCACCGGCGTGTGTACTCCAAAATGTTATTTAAACACCATTTCGGGTAGAGTTATCCTGTCCAACACCGTAGCACTCTGAAGAATAGTTTTTTTTAAATATATATATTTTTTTCGTCGGACGCACCTACCGGCGCTGCAGTCTCGAGTGCTTATTGTGCCTACTAATGTGCACTTAATTAAATTAATTCTATGACGTCACATATACCCATGAGATTGAGCACCGGCTCCGCCACGTGAATCATGTACGGCGAATTATTTACGGTGATGTCATAAACTCAGAGCTCAGCCACGGCACATTTTAATAAGCTGTTTTTGTTTATTTTTGTTCAAATCTATAAATAACTAGGGGCTTTTAGACAATTTTTCACTCGCCTTCCCTCAAATTTTTACAAGGTGGGTATGAATTTTTAACTGGATCAGTTTTTTCCTTGGATCGGAAACAGAAAAATTTAAGTTAAAATCAAAGCTCCGCTTGACGGAGGCAAGCCAAACGGCCTTGGCAGAAGCGCTTTTGCGTTCGGTAATGCAGCGGTCCGATGACAGCCGCGACCGCCTGGCCATTGGCCTCGACGTGCGTGCATGACGCACGGACCTCCTCGTGTAAATCAAGAGCTCAGAGCGCGGCGCTTCACATTTCATATCAGCCGTCTTTTTTACTTTGCGTTCAAATGTATAGATAGATTAAGTGTTACAGCCTAACCTGCTGACGTCGGTTTTGGAGTTGAGTAGGTGACTGTTAGTCTTAAAAAAAGAGGGTAAAAGAGAAACAGAAAGCGTAGAAAAGTATTTTAGAAAAAATTTTTTTATACATTTAACTCTTGGTCCCTGTAAAAGCTATGACGCCTAATCAGCCGGAGACGGTTTTTCCAAGGCGAGTCCGAAGATTGCTCAACGGGTTAGAGCCTCGTTTTATCTACTAAAGACTCGTTGCCAACTCAAAATTTGGGATTCAAGTATAAAAGGACGTTCATCCAGCTACGGTACTTTCTTACTGGTAATAATATTTCTTTATCATGGCCATCCATATGCCAAATAAATCAGCGGGCAACATTTTAACTTGATTGTCCGTCTCGGGACAATTGAGGCTTTTAGCTGTCGGTGTGGTCGCTCAACCAACCCGTTGGCTTACTGTCACATAGATGCATTGGCGATGGTGCAGGCTTATCCGAAGCGTTGACGGCGTGTAGAGTAGATACCAACCGGTACGCAACGCTCATGGCAAGCCATCTGAATTGTGGTGGGGTTTTAAAGTCATGATACCGACAGAGTGGCAATCCTGTAATGTACTTTCATGTAGTACGGTACCACCTATTCACGAAAGTTGAAAGATGTGGGTACAGTTTTGGCGGTCGTGGTTATACTGCTATGATGATAGGCTACCGTCAAAAGTGCTTCTGTGATGATGGGTCTAGCTGATGAGGTCGGTAGCACCTAAACAGCTGCAAAAATGCAAATTTCTTATGATGTGGCGCTTCTAAAATTGTGTCGTATGCAAGTTGACGTTGACTATGTCTTCTTAGTGTTTAAACTTTAATAGTTTTTGAATATGCAAAAATGGCGTCGACGCTTCTGCGCACGATATAAGTTCCGCAAAGGGTTTAAGGAGGTTTTTTATGGTCGTCACAATGTGAAGGCATCAAGATTTTGAAAGCAACCCTTAATACTAGGTCAGCCCTAGTAGTTAGGCAAAATTGGAATGTCTGCGACACAGTTTTTTTCACAGAGTTTTCCGAGTAACTGCAGCAAATGCATAACATCGGTTGTCAGTGGAGTCCTTCGTCATCAGCGAAGCGATTTGAGCTCTATCTAGTAGATACACGCCACGAACAGACTAGATGAGTATGCTTCGATCAATTCTCGGTTTTGAGCAAATTGTCAATATTATTGTCCAGAAACGATAGATGGGTATGCCATCCGCTACATTTTTGGTTTTGAGAAAGTCAATATTATTTTTGCGGGAGAATTTCATACCATTTATTTGAGATATATACAGTAATATTACAGGTTATTGTTAATATATTGGTTGATGTTCCGTCTTAGGACAATACAACAATACTACCAAAAATACTTCATTTTTATTCTCTAAAACTGAGCTACAAATTTAACTATTTCAACATTTGCCTTCGTGCAGGGTTTGGAAAAATTATAAAACCCTACTCAAAACCGCTTATAGTTTCAAGTTTTCTTAGGAGTTGCAATACTACGTAAAGGAATAGGTTGATCTACCTTAACCTACATTGCAATCTTTGTTTATTTAATCAGTGTAGTTTTTGCAGTTCGTATCGCGTACCATTACTAATTCTCCCGACTTCCATGCGCCCATCACACATTCACTTTCAAAAGTCTTTCGATTTATTTCTTTTCCTCTTTTGTCTTAGTCTCCTCCTTCCTACTGCAAGTCAGCGGGATGTGCATGGAGTCATTCATTTTCTCACATACGTATTTGTTTTGGTTTTTTTGCAACTTTCAGATTCTGAGGAGATAAGATTAGAAGTTCCTATGTCCTATCATAAATTGGACTGTGTGGTGATTCAGATACTTCTCTACTTATTGCACCGCATTGTCAGTAGGAATAAATATCTGCACATATCGCTTCTATGGTACTCTTATCCTAAATTTTAATTGACTTTTTACGATCCATATTGAAACTGTTTCAAAAATTAGCGTTTTTTTTTTGCTGCTACTTTTTTGATCAACTGGTCCATACACTCATTTCTTGGAATTACGCCGTATGCCTTGGTTCAAAATAATTGAATATTGATGTGACCGTCAGTGTCTTTGTTAGGTTCCAAATTTCGACTTTCAAATCCGTCGGAACAAGTAGCGCTGACTTACTGTCCATTATCATAGCACATGCGATGATAGTATATCAGGCACTTCAAATAACTATTAGCTTGCAATTGAAAAATTATGCTCTAGGCTGTGAGGTTGGCTCATTCCTAGTGAATTTGTTCTTCTTCTTTATGAATACGACTCCCGCTCACTTGTCTGTTCACAATCCGTCTGTGTATCAGCACTCCTCATTAAATACTACTTTATCTTGTGGGATCTGGTGCCCTATCATCTGCATGAATCGTTCTTTAATTGAGCTTTTCTAGTCGCATCCCCAGATTCTTTTAAAATTGCCATTCTGGACCATTTGCCCGGTCAAGGTGTCAATACTATTTAAACTTGGTGATGGTGATCACAAGTATTCTTTGTATGCTAAGCAAATCCCTAGCCTGTTTGACCTTGTGCCCTTATTGGTTTCAAAACAGAAATCCTGAAGATAACCCTTAGTTATTTGTCTTGTCGCAATTCTGTCTCCTGTTTCAAGCTGCTCTATTCTCTCAGTAAAGTAATGTTTAGTCAGTAAGAATTTTGGGCTACCAGACGATATTAAAAGTTACTAACACAGAATATTACTTCATGTCCTTGGCCTTGAAGATTGCATCCGTCGTAGATTTGTCTGCGCAAAATTTGTTTCTGCCGTTTTATCGTATTGCGCATTCGACGTGCGTCATTATGACCTGGTCCAAAGCTTTTCCGTCTACCGATACCAAGCTTATCGGCCGGAAACTGCCTGGATCGGGTGAATTCTTTTTAAGCGGTTAGTATTTCTAACAAATAGCCAATCTTTTTCTCATAAAGAATAGGAAAAGGAATCTTTTTCTTCTGGTGGGGGCTTACCGGACAGACTGGTATGTCCGACCTGGGATTTTTAATGGTGGGTATTTCAACGTGCCTCTTTCTGGCGTTAAAGAAGTCGCTTGATGATAGACCCAGCAGCACTTCCATGGTGCGGATTGGTAACTTTTTGCGCAAGTATTTCGTGCAGTAGAGGGACGCGATGTTGACGTTGACATCTTTGGCAAACAAGTTACCTGGGTGTAAATTAGTTAACCTTTATTCTCTAAGCAGCTCTGACGTTGGAAATTTGGAGTGCCCTATAGGCGCTTCCTAGATGGCGCAAAATTTTTGGAGCTACTAAACATGCCAAGGATAGCTTTGTAAGTGTGGCCGAAGCGCTGGCAGCGATGGCATTGGCTTACCATTTTACCCATTTTTGCTCTATTGTAAGAGCCAAGTAAAGAATGCCCGCAGGTGGTAGATTCCTTTCCGCTTGTTGGTCTCCTTTTTCATTCTTCTAACGGTGAGAACTGGAAAGTCGTGCTCAAGAGCTCGCTCCTAATGTTTTCCGGCTCCTCACATAACAATCTGGAGTGGTTTGTCTACTTTCAGCAGATAATAATGATATGGTATCTTTGCCTCGGCGAGGAACAGAGTCGGCACCTCTGATCATTAGTCCTAGAGGGCTGGATAAAAATTCGATTCTTTAGAAACCATAGTGGTTTTCGTGCAAGGCTTTCCGGACTAAAAACCAGGCCTCTTTCACCCACAGTACCGCGAGAGGGATTTGTTCCCGGATGGGGTTGGGGTGTTTTGGTATGGACTGAAGACAACTGGTGTTACTGAGGACCTCAAAGGAGTTGGTGGTCGGTATTGGTGGGAATAGCGGCGGATACGGCGGCGCTTGCGGGCTCACCTGGGTGGGGTTTGTTGTGCTCGGAACCGCTCTCTGGCGGGGGAAGTGGAGGCTGCACTGTCGTAGGGCGAATTCCGACGAGATCTATTTGCTATTTTCCGCTGAAAGGCCGCAGCTACTTCCTTCATCATCTTGGAATCAGCCGACAACGGTATTCCCCAGTTCTGGTCCGATTCTATTTATTAGTATACAAACCGCTCATTCTATACTTGAATTTGTAGAACATTAAGCTTAATAAAGTAATAGTAATAAACTAAAAAGTACGATTTATTGCCTGTACATTTCAATTTCTTGGATATTAAATATGTTCTACCGAAGTGCCTGAGCAAGTTGACAAATAATCAACACATTTATTATATATTATATTTTTTCTATGCCTAAAATAAGTTTCTACGTAAAATGTAAGTTAAAATCAGTGAGGACATCACTCATTAATTTGCATGAGCAAAATAACGTAGGAAGTGGTTGTTCCTAAAAGACCAAACAGCATGTTACAATTGACCGTAAAAAATCCTGCAGCAGAAAAACAAGGAAGTTGCTGGGCAACTTGGTGAGAGAAGGTAAATAGTTCTTCTCTTAAAACTCGATTTTCGATGTCAGCACTCATCAAATCACACGATACCGAGGCGGTTCTCCTCGCTTCCTTGGTGGTCATATCGCATGTCACTGCTACGATTACTCCCATTGCCTAAAAATTTAAATTATTTGCTTTCTAGAATTGTTTCAGTGTTAATAATAAGAACTTACCGACAACGCAGCACACCAACTAATTGAAAATATTATCAACTCGTACTTAACGGTGTTTTCGATAGGCACCTTTGATGTATGCGTAAGTACCAAAAAAACATCATTAATAACTTCCAGTATTCCAAGTCCGATATTCACCATTAAAAACAAAATTTGCCAGCCAAAAATTACATTCACCAATTCTGCTGCTTTTGTTAACTTAGAGAAGACCTTTCTAGTTTCCATCAACAATTCTACAGTACCCCAAAAGTCATCTGGTTCTTTTGATTTCTTTTGTTCCTCACAAGTGACTTCTTTGGCAGTATTTTGTTTCTGGAACTCCAGCGTAAGCAAAATGTCGTTTATTTTCTTGTATCTAATCTTCAGACACATTACATAATTGTAGATTAGCAACACAACTATTAAATTGTAATATTCCGTTACTTCTCTTATTATATAGGGAATATAACTTTCAAATCCATCAGTTGTTAAGACGATGTATGCGTCATAAATGTACAGCGTCACTATAGCAAGGTTTGCCAAAATCAGTTCCCAGTGAAACCAATTCCTTCTCGAGCTATTCAACTTCGTTTATTTAACCAAGCGTCAGCTTCTAGAAAAAGATTCTCCATTTCCTTGAATTGCTTTGTCTTCAAGAATGACCAGGCCAAAATTGCCAGGCATGTCGAAATAATTTGCACTATTTGTGTGAAGGCGTCTATAAAGGCCGCGGTTACGTTATATTTACTCTGCAGCTCCGTCGCTCTTTTTCGAAGTGAAACGATGCACACCAAGTGAAACGCTAAAACAATTAGTAGCGAGTATATTTTGTAGGCAACCAGTTTGGCCCGATTTTGCGTAAAATAGGGTGGTGTTAGAGCCAGCGCATTTGCAATCACACGCAGGGGTTTTACAAAGTGTATGTCGTTCGCTCTATTCGAGTACATTTTCGTTAGACTTTCTTTGCAGGTTACGACGAACTGAATTTTTTTTTACGCTGTCGCTAGCCGTATTAATTTATCTGCTATCGCATAATTATGTAGTTGCTTGGTAATATACAGGAAATATACAATTATAAGAAAAGGCTGCGTCATTATATCCCAAATGTGCGAACATATTTTGTATTTCAATTAGTCTAATGAAAGTGAAATGTTTTTTTTTTCTAATTAACTTATTTCATATTGATCTACTTGCTTTTTTATCATATGGCTAGGATCAAAAAGGGTGCATCCCTTCAGTAATTTATATGTATATAGTTTTGTTATTTTATTGCGTAGATTACTTTCTGGGTTAGACCTTACCCAATAACTGTGTCAAAATTTTGCAAAAATCTTCTGTTTCTTTAAAGAGCCCCAGAGGCTTATTGTGCCTAATAAAATGAGTTTCCAGCCAGATTCGAACTCGCGCCAGACAGAGCAACACTCCCTCGTGACCAATCGACCGCAACAGTGGCCCTATACACGTATATTACCAAAATACAAAGGTGGTTTGATGAAAAACCTAGCCCCAAAGTTTCAGTAAGTCCGCGATTTCTTCGCGGAAGTTTGGTCAAAATTTTTGTGCAACCAAGAGTGATCTGAGTGTGAAGAATAGATGACAATCCAAGTGCATGTGGAAGACTTTTAGACCTTAATTCAGTCAATTTTGCTCAACTTTTTAGTCATTCCAGAACATGTCGCTAATAATTGTCCTCTCTTCAAAGAAGTCTGTTTCATTAGCACTTTAAGAAAGTGGCTTTTGGTTCTTTTGCCTTTGGTCACAATAGGCCCCAAAAACCCATTCTATTTTTTTAAATACTTTATCAATTAACGTTTGCATACTAATTTGTTTCTTTTGCAAGATTATCAAATGCAAAATGAACTGAACTAGCTCACTTGAGATGCTCATAATTTCTACCAACTCACGCATATTCTCTTGTCTATTGGCCAAAACCATATCATGGAATTTGTCGATGATTTCTTGCGTGATAGCTGTTTTTAGATCTTCAAGACGTAGCGAATGTTTGTTTAACCGTTCGCTTACCCAAAATAAAACTGTTTCATAACATAAAAAATAGGACATGAATTATGGGATCTCATCACCGTTTTCCCTTAAAAAAATGATAATTGAGTAATTACACCAAACTCAGTTTCATCAACTTTGTACTATCACTCAAAATGTTGTTATTTGAAGAATTGTTAAACAATAAATTATTTATCTATAAAAAGGAAACTTATCACTACGTATACACATGTTCTGCGGACGTCCTCTCCATTTTCTTCTTCCTTCCCCCTCTAAAAATGCTTTTCTTGAAATGGTACTGGCATCCGATAAGCTAGCAGCTCTCTGGACTTTTACTTCTTGTGAAATTTTAGCATTTTTGTAGATATCCATTAGTTCTTTGTTTGCCCTGCTTTATTGTCCATTTGTATCCTCAATTCTTCCCATTTCTTCTTCTTCCCAAATTTGTTTAATTAAATTACACAATCGAGTTTCTAAATAACTACCACCTTCTTTAAAAATGTTAGTATCAATTCTTTTTTCTCCTACAATGCTATTATTTTCTAATCTTCTTTTTATTTCAGTGTCAATTTGTATTTCTACATTCTTCTCTTCTCGATTCAGTGCCGTCGTTTGTAGTTCTTCAAAGTATTCAGCTAATCTGCTTACCACTTTTCCAGATATGCCACCAATAAGTAGCCTTTCGTTGTCTTTACAATAAATTGTATCTTTCCTTTCTGCTATTTTAAAGTTCCTAGTATTATTATTAATCGTATGAATTTCCATATTTTCAAGTTTCTTTTTCCACCAGCATTTTTTCTTGCATCTCAGTTGGTTATAATTTGGTTTATTTTTTTTTATTTTTATTATTGTTTTATCTTTAAACGTCTTCTCATAATCGTGATCAAACTATTGTTTGTGTTCTGTTGTGTCTTTTGATGTCTTTGCTCCGCTGTCTCTATTACAGCTCTTTCAGTATGTACCCATTTTTGTTCTACCTGTTTTATTTTCTCCTTGTAACTTGGTATGTAGTTCTGCTCTAAACAGATTCTTTGTTCCTTCCTTCCTCAATATTTCTATATTATGAAATCCTAATTAATTATTCTTCCATTTTTGTTTGTTGGGCACAGCTTGCTTCATTTTCATTATCGGGAGGACATGGTCAGACTTAATATTCGCACACCTGTAGCTTCTAGCATTTTTTACTGATCTTGTTTACTTAGTTTCTATTAATATGTATCTTTATTCTCATAACATATTCAATAGAAGATTCTATGACCTTTTTCCCATTTTCCGTACTAATACCATGTTTGCTTTCCTTGCTTATATTTTTACAAACCTCTTCTCTGTCCACCTTTCCGTTAAGATCCTCTATAACAATTTTTTATGTTGTATTTAGGAATATTATTAGTTGTTCATAAAACTCGGTTTGTTCTTGTATTGCAAGAATTGCTATGTTATAGTTCATTATATTTTTAAAATGTTTACATGCTCCTTCTTCATAAATACTTCGATCATTCCAGGTTCCTATCTCTCTTCCAGCATTTAAGAAATTGTTTTTTTTTCTTTATTTTCTTTTCAGTTCCTTGGTTTTCCACTGATTTTTATATCCAGTTCCTAATCGATTCCTCTCTTTCCTCACTGGTTTTGTTTGATTTCTATTCTATTCCCGTTCTAACATTTTTTTCTTCAGTTCATTTAAATGTTTGCCCATCGATGATGCTTTATTTTTACTTTTCCATTTTCTTTTCTTGCCTTTCTCTTTCCCAAATGAATCTTTAAATTTTTCTTTCTTTTTCAGTTTGATTATGAATAATATAATATTTGTTCTTTATTTAAATTTATTAATTTACTTCTATTCTTTATAACTTTTAATTTATCATCTTTATTTTTTATGGAAAGTATTTTACTTTACTGACACTTTATAGATACATCTAGAATTAAATATTTCCTCAACAAGTTTTTTTATTCCTACCCTCGGCTTTTCTCCATCATTTGTGTCTACGAGGTGCGTACAAGTTATAACACCTTCGATTTTTTTCTCACAAACTAATCACGAAAACTGTGAAACGTGTGTCTCTTCTCGACGTAATCTCCCTGCAGCCGTACATTTTTTTCACAACGTCAACGTGTGCACAGATCCCACGGAAATGCCAACAATGAGGGAGATGTGTTCCACACTCATTCGGCGGTCCTCCAAAAGTTTCTCCACTCGCTTGATCATGTCGTCAGACCGGCTGGTGCAACGCCGAGATTGTCTTGGTTTGTTGTCACACGACGTTCTACTTTCTTTGAATTGTCGCACCCACAAACCTACATTAGACACATCCATAACACCATCACCACATGTCTCACTCAACTGGCGATGAATTTCAATCGGTGTCACACCACGCAAATGGAGAAAACGAACGATTATACGTTGTTCTTGTAACGGAAACGTCACCATTTTAAGTATCTTTACTTTTGCTGCTGCCCCTAGAGTCTTGTGTCCCGTGCAATGCTGCCATCTCCGTCACGCATTCTCAAAGAGTGCGCGCGTATTTTGAAACAAACTGCATGTTTCTATCTGTTCCCAGTATTGAGGCAAAAATTCGCAGGTGTTATAACTTGAATGCACCTCGTATTGGTTAGTCTACTTATCACAATGTCGTTTTCTCGTTCCTTTTTCTCATTGCTTTCAGTTCTTTTATTAAGAGCATTCTTTTCTTAATTTAATTTCTTTCTTTCTTGTGTTATTATTTTTTCTCTCAAATTTTAATGTTAGTTTTCCTGCACCTCTTTTCTCAATTGTTGTATTTCAAACGAAATTTTGCCATCAACCCCAGTATTTTATCTCACTTTTCATCACAACTTTTGCGATTTAATAGGCGTTCTATCTGTTTTCCTTGGTTTTCCTCTTATTTTTGTCTACCGAACTATAACGTTCCATTTTACTTCCTAAATACGGCTGTGGTGTAAGTTTAGTTGCCTAGTTAAACAACAGCAACAAAAGACAAAACCTGAACTCATTTCTCGAGGGTTATCTGTCCTATCGGTGTTATTAACAGATTTTTCTCCAAGTCCATTCTCCTACCTTGCAATTATTTGCGATTCGTAGCAGGCCTTAAACAATAACCATTAAAAAATTAAAAGTAAAACAAACTCTCGATACTTTCTAAATTTGAAAATAGTTTAGAGTTCTTTATACCTGTTTATGCATTCTCTTGTCGTTGCTTCTTTATTTTTCTGGGACAATTACAACATGAGAATATTAGGTAATAAGGTTTTTTGCTAATATTTTACCTTCATCATCTTTTATATGAATATTTTTCTCATTTTTACATATTGAAATCTTCCTATTATTGGAATTTTCGTTAAAATTTATGGTTTTTATTTCCTCAATTCCCATTATTTTCAATTTTATTTAAAGAGATATCAACGACTCTAACTGGTGCAAAATTGACAGTCACTGATTCAGATGAGATTAAGTTCAGCTGCTCATTCAGCCTCTTCTTCAATTACTTTACCAGATAGAGCATAGAAATCAGCCTTTCTAAATTTTTTCGTAGCTGCAAAACTTTGATATCTTAGACCCGTTAAATAGCTCAGATGTCTGTTATTTTCTTAGTTGCCTCATATGGAGAGGCACTTTTTTGGCAAGAACATTCCCTGTATGATCGGTGTAAAAGGTCTGTATTACAACGAAGAAACATAGCAATTAACTATTATTACGTCTTAAAAGTTATAATAAAATGAAGATCGGAATGAGGAGCCAACATTGGGGACGGAATGAGGACTAGACGCCTTCTATTTTTCAACGATTGGGCATCGCGGACGTCGAACGGACCATGCCGTAGCGATGATCGAGAAAAACGAAATTTATAACAATTTTTCTACCATCTTCTGAGGCTGCTGAGGCTGCCGAAACACGAGTGATGACGATGGAGCTTGTGCACGGTAATTCTGCAGCTGCTGTTATTGTTTTTTGAACGCGAGTACAATTCGGAGGCCGAAAGCTCCCCCTTTCACGGCTTTCTTCTTCAACGATTGTTAAAGAAGCGACGAAGGGAACGCTATAATAAAAAGTCTTTAGAGAACCGAAAAATAACAAATCTAGTGATTCCATTATTTTGCAATATTCGAATATGTTGATCTGTATATGACTGGAATGGTTTTCCAGTATCAGAAAATTAGGTCTTATGTTACTGGTAAAAAACTAAAGCCAAACAAAAAATAATTTTCTATTTATCCGCCCGTACTCTGAACATGCATGTACTGATATTAGACTCTCTAGTTGCTCGCTAGACGGCACTACTCATTAAACCAACAAATTTAATATAAAAGTAGAGAGGTACAAGTGCTCAGAATTACCTTTTCACTTAACTATTGAATTATTTGTGCCATAAAGTACTACTCAATTACAAAATTTGTCTGGCCATGCAAATTAGGGGACATTAGACATCGATTACAATAAATGGTTTAAATTGTCGTCATTTATTATTCATTCGCTTCATTTACTTCCACTACCAAATAATTTCACGTGATACTAAAACTTCTAACTTAAGCATTAGTCTACTAGTAGCAAACAATTCAAAAATACTAACCACAGATGCAGTTCGAACACTGCAAAGATCCTACTTTTTCTCCGTAAAACAACAGGACTGGGTATTCCTTTCGAAAATGAAGCTTCACGCCTCTTTAAACTTTACGGAGTGATATTCGTCTGCGCTATAACTGCAACAGAATTAATCAGCTGGTATTGCAGAGCCTTTTGTGTGTCCTTGAATTATCATGTTACATTAGCAATCACTGATTCAACGGAATCGGCAGCTTTGATTGCTTTAAGTTGGTGTTACTTTCTGCGAACATCGCTCAACAAGCTGAACAACAGTTTATACATAATTCAAAGGCAGCTCTCAACATTCAAAAATGAAAAACCCGCTTTACAGCGCTTTAAGTGCCCTGAGGTTCTGGTTATATTTTTCATCTTCATTTGTATAGGGAGTTTGGTTGATTTGATCGTGATCAATGGTGTAGCTACTCAAAAATGTTTTATATCTAAGTGGTTGCACATTTATTTATGCTTCGTGGGAGAATTTCACCTGTACTGCATCAATCGCTACTTTAACCAACTTTTCGAAAGATCAATCACCTGTTGCAGCTAAAATATTAGCATTTCAAGCAACTTTTCCTTGCGCGCACTTCTTTTAACGACTACGTGCATAATTTGAACAGATGCGCCTATCTTCACGACAAGTTGTGTGACTGTTTGGAACTTTTGAACTTCATTTATGGCTATCCTTTAATAATCTAGATGCTACTAACAGCAGCCAGAATAATAAGCCTCGTGAACACGGCAGTACTAAAAACGCATCCGTATGGATCATTTGGATTGTAGTTATATTTGTGAGTATACAGCAGATGCACTTTATGTCCATATAATAAATACCAAACTTAAGCAATGTCGACCAAAGTGGTAGATTCATGCGACTTTGTAACCCAACAAGCCGGAGAGGCGATACCTACATCTTATAAACTGCTTCTAATTTTCCAGTGTCTTGATGCAAGACAAGCTCATGTTCGCCTTGAAATGAAGCAGCTGATCCGCCAAGTTTTGCACCAAAATCCCCACTTCACGGCAGCGGTGTATTTCAGCGTGAATCGAATCGGGTCCACTCTCAGCATAACTACGTCGTACTATACTCATTCTCAGTATGCTGAGATAATTGTGCAGCACTTAATGATTTAATAAACAATTAATGTTGAATGATCTTAGGCCCAAACATAACTTCTCAATATAATGTTAACTAAAATAACCCCAGAAAATAACCTTGCAAGTGACGAATTCTATTGTAAAAATGAGGCTAATTTTTTTACTTAAAATTGGGTTAGTTTACTTTCTGGGTATTTAACTCCCTATTCAGAAACTCTCTACATATGCTAAATGATTGCCTACCCCTTTTATCTCACCATACAATATAAAATGCTATAGTAGCCGTTTTTCAGATCATTTGTTGTTAATTATACAGAGACTTCCGACTGTTTAAACACAGGATCATGAAACTGAGAAAAATGGTATTTGGAGATACCTAACTATCTTGCTGGAACTATGCAATTCTACTGGGTTCTCACTAATTTAAAATACGTGTTTTGGTGATACGATCTGCACTACAGATATATAGTGCCTTACCCACGACTTATCTGCGTCTTATCCGTATCTTGGTTACGGATAGAAGAAACTTAAGCTATTCGACTAATTATCTAGCTACGTACCGTGAGTAGAGCAAAGATAAGCCTGTCATGGCAATGATCATAGTTTTGAATGACTTAAAATCTCTAATATGGCCTATCTGAAACCCTTCTCACATATTAGCTCCCTGGTTCAGCTATTGTGTCATAACTAAGCGCTTAAGCTACAGAAAAGTGTAGCTATCATAGCCTAAATTTACTTCGGTTGACTGGTCAACTCAAAACCAAGTGAGATCGGTAGGGTGCGTGTGTGTACATGTATAGAGAGGGATTAATTAATTATTTGTATCAACATAAGGAGCATCATTTATAAGCCAACATTAGGTGTGTTAAAAACAAGACAAAAAACAAGCGAGAGAGATGAGTACCATAACTTTTTTATTGGGTATACCAAAAATATTCGCTTGATTAAAAAAAACTCCTGGTGGAAACTCAAGCAGTTAAAAGTACTTCCAAAGCAGCATGACTCCAAAAGAATCTAGCCTAAGATTTTATGGTAAAACTAAACAGCAAATTCATCAAACGAGCAAAGGAACCTCGGAGATGCTACTCCACCCATACTTTCCAGATTTATATACACCACCTTCTGCATACAAATATCAAACAAATCTCGTGCATTTTATTATAAAGACGTCCAAAAGATTGACAAATTTCCAAAAAAATAATCAAACCATTGACTCAAAACTAAACAACGTACTCTGATAGAATCACATCAAAGTGAAACCATCATTATACCAACGTTTTGTATACTCTTGTATATTTCCTCTACTTGGAAGAGACTTTGGTAAACTTTATTACTAAACTTGAAAAATATTTCTCTCAGGCAAAGGCATATAGATTTTCTCACTGCTCTGAGTCTTACTTCACCTACATGATCATGCTTATCAATCAGGAAAGGCATCTGGACCACTATAGGTAATTTTTCTTGACATTCTAGAAGCTTTAACCACATCTCCAGTAAATTAATGTTAACCACAGTATTAATTCATGGACCAGAAGGCACAATTTGCAGGTAGATAGATAATATGTTGCAGAAGAAAAAGAACGACAGAGACAATTGCTACCAAATGTTGGTCGCAAAAGACATAAGTTCTGCTAATACTCGCCCTGGGAAACTTACAGAACATATGCAGACGACTCAAAGCCTTGCAGAGATAGTGCGTACAGAAAATCTAAAAATAAATCTTTAGAAAATAGCACGAGAAGAAGAATACTGGTAAGTTAAAACTGCTACATATCCAATGAACAACTGTAAATCAGTCAAGAGGCGAAGTATCTGAGAGTTATATTAAATGCAAAGCTAACCTAGAAGTTATAATAAGTCAAAATAACATTTATGGCTACTTAGCGAGTACTGCTACGCGTGGTACACCAATTGTAGACTGCTCTGATAAGATCTTGTAGATCACCAATATGGTGGACTAAAGTGACATACAAAAAAGCCCTACTAAATTGGACATTTTAATTAATGCGGGAGCAAGGATAAATTCCTATAGACTAAAATGTAATACAAGACGACAAGCTAGTCTTGCTCTTGGTCATACTAGAATTACAGAAAAAACCAATTACTGAAAATGAGCAGTAATAATGAGTCTGTTAGGAAAAAATGTAATAGATTTTTTAAGATTCAACTTGACTAGAATGAAAGGTTTGCCCTTAAAGACTATCGTATTAGAAAATCTAATGTGGTATACAGAAGGAACCAAAACAAACAACGACTAGCACTGGAATACTTGGTAATTTCTTTGAAGCTGTGAAACTGCCGGATAGTTACCATATTAATGCTAAACTGGCATGGGAGTGTCTAAAAAAAAGAGGATGCTAGAGCAACTATATACCAGTAAATAAAAAAGCTGATGCACTAGCAAAAAAGTGATCAGAACCTACTTTTTCTAGACTTGAATTGGTGTTTGTAGTAACCACACCCGTAGTTGGCTAAACGATTGAAAATGTAAATCTAATCAGAACGATTCTCTTGTTTGCTTTCATTAGCACTGACCAAAGTTTTTAATAACGGCAAGAAGAGGCCAAATACTGAGCTGGAGAACTTGAACTTGAAGGTGATCTTCTGATAAGCCAAATTAGATCATATGTATAGTTTTTTCTTTATTATTAAGATAGCCAAAAAGTTTTACATTGCGCCAGAAGAATGTGATGAACTACAGTAATATGTTCTTTAGAAAAAAGAAAAGCACCTAGAGTGTTATATGATATAAAGGCTAAGTCTATAATAGGGAACTAACTGAGACGACAATTCTACTAGTAAATTGCTGGATGACTTGGTAGTATAACAAAGATACCACATGAACGCCATAAAACAATGGCATCTTTTCTTGTTGTGTTTCATAAATTTACCATCTTGCTTGTAAGTAAATCTTAATTAGTGCGAGCAACTCTAAAATTAAGTTTTACAATGCACTATTAAAAACGATAATTGCCACCACTACCCATGTGCAGAAATTTTGATAAAAGTAACTGATCAACGGGGATGCTCAACGACCCTTAGTACTCAAGAGTGTCGTTGATATTCTTCCTGAAAATGTCTGTAATTCGGGAGGCTATGATAAGCATCATATAAAATCTAATTATTCATTGTGACATAAACGTAGTAGAGATCAAAAGAAGCACCGTTTTCAGGAGCTGCCATGGTAATTTTTGCATCCTCATAAGTAGCAAAAGTATAAAATTGGTTAGGAAACCATGACCGCTATGAGGAGAATGTGGAAGAGCAATTTTATCTGTAGACTAGTGCAGATCTTAACAAACTTGAGATGTGTACTCAATATTCGTGTACAGAATATAATAAATAATAAAAAAAATTGAAGAAGCGTGACAGATAGATAAACAAAATCAGTGTTTGGCTATCTGAAAAATGGTTAAAGCTTTTTGGTCTTCTGCAGGTACAGCTTTTAGCTAAACGATCGGCACAGAGTAGAAAATATCTGTAACGTTCTGCTCCGATCTTCTCAGTGGTGGCGAAAAGGTTCATGGCATGGTCGTCATATGCCTAGTTACTTTAGCTGGTTGACATTGCAGACAGTTATGGTCCCAATTACGGCCAATCTTTTTAATAGACGGCCAAACATAACCTTATTACAAGTTTGACAGTCGCATTCATTCCCGGAATTGTCGAATGCTGCTCTTCAGAACTACGATGTGACGAATAGTCGAGCTGTAGTTGTAGATACAGTTGTATTTTCGTATATGATTTGTCACTTCACTCCAGTTTTAATCCAATTCGGATTGAGTTCTTCTGAAGTAGAATTTATGTATCCATTTGGTTGACAATTTTGTTTTATGTTTTCTCTGTTTTCTATAAAATAACCTTTTTGCATCACACTTGAATCACTGAACAAAGCTTAAGACTGTAGCTAGGTTTAGGTCCGCATCTTTGACATTCCTTAAATTTCTTGGTGTATTTAGCTTTTGTGCTTTTATTTTCTTTGAAAAACCGGTTGAAGGTTATTAAAAATTTTGGGCTTCTTCTACCTTTGCTATTATAGAGTTTATCAATACCTTGAGTTTGACACGATGTGAATTATTGACGTATAACACTTCCTTAATTTAGTTGCTCTGATTTTGACTTTTCAGCTAACATTTCAAAGTGTTAAGTCTTCACTCATTTGCAACATCTCTGTTCAATTCATTTGGGAGATCTTCGTAATTTTACATTTTAGCTGATTTTACAAGGTCTGCACTTCATTTTTCTTTTGTAGTCATAGTTAAAATTTGGTTCGTTTATAACTTGTATTGTTTCTCTCCACAGGATAATCACCAACTTTCCCTCTATTTTATCTGCAACTTCTGAAATCTTCTTATTTCTTATGTAAAGTGCCAATGAGTTTGTTTACTTTAAAATTCATGTACTATAACGAACTGTTAATTTGTATCTTTTATTTCATACTATTCAATCTTGTTGTGATCTTGTACCTTTCATAGTGAATAATACGATGATTTCAGCCATACTTATAAAATGAAGATGAGTCTGGTAAAGCTACTTGGTTGTAGGTCACTCGCCATTGGTGTTGTAATTGCGCTACTAGTCTTCAACTTTTTGTTTTTCTTTTGCAGTTGTGCAAACTGCTTTTGGGCGCTCCTATCTGAAAGATTATTGGCTTTTTCCACTGCTCAGTTATTAATAGTTATATCACTATATCACAGGATATTATTCCTTTATTATACCAAGTATTTCTGTCACGTACATTTGACTGGTAGACTTTACGTACTGCCAAACCCAAATTATTTTTGCAACAACGCAATCAAAGACGATCCATGGTGAAACCAAACGTCTTATATGTTCTTGCAGGAAATATTTTCTTGATATGTTAAGATTCCATGGAATGTGATGAACCTCATGCTACATAAAGGCCCCAACACCTCATACGTGTGATATAATTACGAAACCAGGAAACAGACACTATTGCAAGCTTTCAAACGCTACAACCGAACTTTCCGAAATTAAAGCGGAAATGATCGGAAGGCCTATAAACTAACGTGAAACTTCTAGAATGAATTCATTATCTTCCACCAACAGGTGGAGGTAATGGCGAGATAGCTCCAGTGGGCGCCATCTTCATCAAGTCAACCAAGCTCAAAACAAAAATATGTTAACATAAAAAGTTCTGCAATGAATGGTTTTGCTCAAATTACATCCCATACAATTAAAATTGAGGTCTTTAAAAAAATCTCAATTTTGTGGGTTCCACTTATAAAGTCGCCAAGTTAAAAGATTGAAGAATTACACATTACAATAAAAGTTTAATTCGACAACACGAGTGTGTTATCATTATTTATAGTACAGAAGTCCGGGATTAAGTGACTGATCTTCATGTTATCTAGAATCAATAGCATTATCATTTTGAACTTTGCACTACTAACACAAACCAAAAGTCACGCTGCTTTCTAATCAATAATTTCGTAGCAGCGACTCATCAATTGCCGCAATAATTTGTCTAGCGCGACGGCACGTCATACGCGCCTGCCTAGTTTTGCAGCGATGAGTTCCGAGTGTGCTACAAAAACAGATAGCAGGCAGTTTGCCGAGGAAAACCTGGGCGAAACTGAGCAAAAACGGGGCCCGGCCATCCAAGCTATTCGCGAGTGGATTCGAGACAACCCAAAACTCCACGCAAAGGAAGATACCAACTCTATCTTATCCTTTTTGCGAGGGTGCAAATACAACCTTGACGCAACCAAGCAGAAGATCAGAAAGTTCTACGTGATGAAGGCGGAGAGGCCGGAGTGGTTCCTGAATCGCGACCCGTCGTCGCCACAAATTGCCGACCTAATCAGGCTGGGCGTGTTCGTCCCACTTCGACAGTACCATGACGGCAAGCTCGTCGTCGTTATACGAACAGCGGCACATGACCCGAAGGTCCACAAGCAGGATGACGTGTTTAAGGCGGGAAAGATGATATTGGACGTGGCTGTGATGGAAAATTTCGAAAATGCCACCGTGTACGGGGTGTGCGCCATTTTTGACATGAAAAACATTTCCTGGGCCCACGCCCGCCAGCTGCCGCCCCATGTGATCAAGAAGGCCGTGTTTGCCTGGCACAACTACACTTGCAGGCCGAAGCAGCTCGAATTCGTAAACGCGCCCTTGTACATCAACGTCGTTTTGAATATTTTCAAAAGCTTCATGTCGGAGAAGCTGCAAGGCAGAGTCAGGTGCATTTTTCTGGTGTCGATTCTCTGCACAACGTTGTTCCTAAAAATATCCTTCCCATAGAATATGGTGGTACTGACGGCTGCTTACAAGAACTCATTGAACATTGGACTGCCAAACTCGACGAATACAAGGAATGGTTTAAGGAAGACGAGAAATTTGTCGCGGAATTATGAGACTGATTGTTATAAGTTTATTATTTTATTTTGCAACTTTATATTTATGTACATGGAAATATAAGCAGAAAGTCAGTTTATTTGAATAAAAGTTCTTCATCCATATCTGGTTTTCACGCCCGTCTTTGTTGCAGTTTTACTCCCACCCTTCGTCAGTTTCTGAGAAGTGCATCCTTCGCAGGAGCATTTCGACGGCACCGCTATTTGTTTCTTGAAGTGGTACCCATCATCACACTCAAACTGGACTTGAAGAGGGGCAAACTTCGTAGCTTGACAACATGTGCACACCGATTCGTGTTGTCCAGTCTCTACAAAATCCCAATACTATGTAGTTCTGTTATGGGCGAGGAGAGATAATACTAACGTGAATTGTAACGCGTCGATGAATGACACGTTCCGATGCATTCGGTGAAGCCCTGCAAAGGCTGTTTGTTCACGCATTTGCCATGTGGTGGCCTGACGGTAGACACCAAACCGATGGTTTTAATTGGTTGTAGTTCTTCAGGCGCACATAATACTAAAACAATCAAACAGTGTCACGTACGCTTCACCTCCCCAAAATCTTATGAGCCTACCTTGAGCTGCACTGCTTACGTTGCAATGTTTGCAGCATCCTACGGTGTAAAGGTTTTCCAACGGACAGTCATCAACATTGGGACAAGATTCTTGCTGTGTGATAACAGTAAACTGATCGCCTAACATATCACAGAAGTATGTGGTGCAGCCATCCGGAGAAGTCCAGTTTTCACCTGACTTCTTTAGCTCATTACCCACAACGCAACCCACTTGAACGCACTCTCCGCAGCATTTGGTGTCAGACTCCTTGTACTCCCACCCCTACAAATAATTCACTCGAGAATTATGCTTACCAAATTCATTCAAGAACTTATCATCATCATCATAACCTTTCTCAAGGGAAGAAAAATCAGCTTTCGCCAAACTAGTCAACAATTGAACAAAATACAAAGTACATTAGAAAACACTCACTTTAGAACAGTTTTTGTTGCAAGACTCAATGGATTCCATTTTAACAATTTCCTCCATTATATTTTCCATGCATATAACTTTCTTGCATTTATCGCCATCTGGCGACGGCCAAATGTCTCCAACCTAGAATAAAGAAATAAATAAATGAAGCCTCGATATGCAAGCAAAACTGCCATACTGCATGTTTAACGTTTCCTTCTTTGCACGCCACCACCTTGTGGCTCTTGCAACACTCCCCTTCCACTGGCTCGGTTTCGACGACATACTCTTTGAGCACATCCTCTGGCAACTCCGGGCAGTTTATTACGACCTGATTGAATTTGAATCTGGTGTAAAAATAACAATCCAGTCACGCTCGTACTTCACAGCTTAACTGTCATACTAACCGAGCCAATCAAATCTATACAGAAGAAGTTCGTGCAGTGATCTGCAGACGTCCATTCTTCGCCAACGTTGTAAACGACGCCATCTACGACACACGCTACCGGCTTACAAGAACCGCAGCACTGCTTTGATTCGGCCGAGGCTGGGGTGTACTCCCAGCCCAGTTCGCATTTAGTGTCGCATGTTGACACCTGGGTGAGCTTTTGGATGCCGCGGGAGTTTTCGACACACTCAATTATCGTGCAGTAATCTCCTTCGACCGGCCATTTCTCTCCAACTTTGTACACTTGTCCGTTGTGCTTGCAAGCAGTTTTCTTGATGTTCGAGCAACATTGTCCAACAATCGGCTCTGGTTCCAGCACGTAGTCTTGATGATCGATTGATTTGGTGAGAACAGGGCATTCGGCAACAGTGCAAACGTCATAATAATCTCCGGTCGGAGCAATGTCGCAACTGCATTCCCTACAAGGACCATCTTGCCATGTCTCATTTGCCTAACCAAGAAAAACGGCATTATTGAACAATTCACTTTAGATACGATGTAGCATTACCTCTTTAAGAACCTGTTGTTTTTCAAATTCATTCCTTGGTCTCTCGCCACCTTTTTCGCTTGCAGCGTACTGAAGATCTACGATGCATTTCCCCTTTGGTCGAGTACATGTATATTGGGGGCAGCATCTCCCAGGTATAGTTTGTTTTTCGCTATTATAAAATTGCGGGCAAGTAGGAGGCTTTGGGCAAAGTTCCACCTTGCACACTTCTAGTACAACCGGACAACAACCAGTTTTATCGACCTCCTTAACTATACCGGGCTCTGAGGGACTGGAAGTAGTATCTATTACGTCGCAATCTTCAATCGGCTTGCATTCGCAGACAAATTGTTGACATCCATCTGGTCTTTTGATCAATTTCATTATTTGGCCAGCACTGCAGTGCAGTTGTTGTGGAGGCTCGCAGGTTGTGCCAACCGTTGGCATGGGCACTGTGGGAAGACAATTTATTCACCACAAGATTTGAAACAACAAAAAATTCACTTACCGCAAATATATCTATCGCAGCACTCGTTCGCTCCTTTCACCTTCATAGCTGTGAAACCTTGTTCGCAAATGGTTTCGACAGAAGGGCAACTGCGCGTTTCGCACTTGACGCTGGTTCCTTCACAAGTGCAGTTGGTGCACGCGTCTATTTTCCAAACATCGCCCGAGCGATGGCCCTCATCATCACAGGCCTCGCACCTATCCGCAACGACGCAAGTCCCGTTCAAGAACACTTTCCCTTCGGGACAGAAGCAGCCTTCAATTGGAGGGTTGTTGCAATGTTGCTCATTTTCTTTTAAAGCTTCGCATGTTTGGGAGCATTCGGGAGCGCATGATCTGTATTCTTGGTCAGCAGGACATTCCTTTGCAGGGCATACTTTGGTACGCCAGTCGACGCAGAAGCCGAAAAGACCGCACTCGCGCGAGTATTGCTCTATGGCAGTGCACGACAGCTCGGGGTGTCCATTGCAAGTATCCTTTTTGCACCACTCTATGAACATGCTGGGATCGAGAACGGGATGGCACTGAAAATAGTTAAATAAGAGCCGAGTTACCATATACGACCATAATTTTTAATCAACCCTATCGAGAGGGTGGGGAGTTATTATAGTTGACCAGTGATGGACGCTAACACCAGTAGCGCCAAACCAAAGGTATAGTAAAAATTTCGAATTTAAATTCAGTGACCTTCAAGGATAAAATTTTTCTCCAGAAAGTTCTAACTACGAAAAAAGAGATTAAAACTTGAAATAACATCAATCGACCTTGTTGAAGAAGGTTCTTAAGGGACATTTTTCTTTCTAACCAACCGTTCAACCAAAAATGGCGAAGACAAACAAATTAGTTGCCCAGTTGGGCACGATTACGTTAGTCATACATTACCTGTCCGTATTTTGCAATATCTTCCAATTGTATGCATGGATCATCGGCTACAGGTACATCTTTACATTTTTCCTGTGGCTGATTAGAGCATTCCTTCTTATTTTGGCCGCCTAATGCATCTTCATAGAGCCAATCGAGTCCAAATTCCTCCACGTCGTCTAGGAAATCGCCTTTAGGCCCTCGCAAGTCATTCTCGCTATCTCCATTACAGTCGCCGCAAAGTCCTTCTAGTTTGCCCCCTAGTTTGAGGGACGGTGCTTTAATGGAAACGCCAAGCGACGGATAGTACACCGACACCTACAATTACATAGAAATGTTGCATAGCGCTTCCAATTACTACCCCTGGTGCACTCAGACCTGCACTTGGATTTTGTGCAACATTATTTTCAAATGTTTTGCAGCTGCTTCCTTTATATTTGCCCACGAGCTAATCGCCTTAAAGTCAGAAATGTGCTCCCCATCTACCGATAACTTCAGTTTTCCATGAGGAAGATCTCTCACAATTTCCATTTTGTGACCCCTGTGCAGAATTGTTACTTTTCCCACGCATGTTTTTTCTTTTTTATCCTCACAAGGTTGGTTAGTTACTAAAACCTGTAAATAAGCAAACCAGTCGAAGTTTAGGAAGGGGTGCATATTTAGAATAAACTCACTTGGAATTTGTGCTCCTTGTTCTTGCTTTTGCCAATAATGTCTTGTGACATAATATATGTGCAATTTCCGTTTATGGTGAAATTTCTTTCGTCGTATGTAACATATTCAAGGTGGGGGAATACGTTACACTCGCAATCGCCGCAACTCGTCGGCAACACGCAATTCTCTCCTTTGCGGACATAACCAGGCGGACAGTAACAACCAGGGAAGCACACGTGAGTCAGTTTTGGACATGCGTTAGAATCAGACAATGCTCCACAGCTTGGCTCGCAGCGCCTCCTATAGCAGTCGTGATGCACCAAGGGAGCATCACAAGCAACAGCTGCAAATTATCACTGAAGTGTGATGACTGAGAGGTAAAACATTTAATACTTACGGCAGTCATATTTCATTCTCCAATCGATTACCTCCAAATCCGAATTGGCTGCTAAACAATCACCCACAAAGCTTTGTAGTGCTAAACATCGGCATTCCTCTTCAGCTTCTTTACTCCAACAGCCGCTTCTAGACAAGTGCACGTCGTTTCCAAGCAACGTGACACGAAAGCATCTGTGTCCACTGCTCTAGCACAAGGCGCAAACGTCTGTTCCCTTTAAAGGCAATAAAATTAGCAATCATGTTTTGCTGATTATTTAGAATCTGGGTTCCGCCTTACTTAACTAAATTGCACATTCCCCAAGCTTTGTTCTGAATGTGCATGGGGCACGTCTTAGGTTCACATTCGGCCGGTTGGTCGGCTTGCATCCAACTGTCTCCAAAGTCAGCGGTAGTCTTGGCGAGCGTCCCATCGGGCTTACGCTTGTCGTCCTTAGGTTTGTCATTGAAATAGCCGCACAATCCGTCGACCTTGCCCAGAAGTTTTCTGGTGACGCCGACCTTCACGTTGCCTTGGTTGTTCCAGATGATCCAAAAGCCGTACTTGTTGGACACAAACACGAGCAGGTCTCCGATGCGCGTGAGGCGAATTCTCTTGAATGCGAACCTATCTTTTTGGTTTGTTCTATCGTGTACTTGTACCCGTCGTACTGAATAGACATGTCTGGATGTAAAACAAACTCGTGCTCGCCGTGATGAATAACCAGATCATGCCAGCATATCTCTTTGTCGCAGTTTTTCTTCACTGAAATAATTACGTATGTGTGAATGGGGCACATTGTTTAAGAAAATAATCCTTACTGGAAATTTGCCATTCTTCTTCCTCGAAGTCTCGAACAAGGATGTGATTGCAAATGTCGTATTTATATTCAGTTTGATCAAAGGTGCTAAACGTACGACCTGTTACATTGCACACAGCATCAACCGGAGGTGGAGGTTTGCATTCATATCTTAAAAACCAAAGCAAAATATCAACATTTATGATTACGTGCATAAACTGGAAGACTTAATATAACAAATCGGAATAACGCACCTAGGACAAAATTCCTTTTTCTTTGTGTATAAGTCGTATTCTGGTGTATACCCTGGTGGGCAGGTAGTCGGAGGACACGTCTCCACGACAGTACCTGGTACAAAAGTTGGCGGTTTTATTGTAGTAACACATTGAAACTCTAGACATTCTTCGTCTTCTTTGGTAATTTGTTCCTTTGCTGCCTGTGATTTTTGTGTCTTGCCACCTTTACGTCCTGCGGCATAAACATGTTTTCAAAACAACATTACCCAATGAAAATGATAACTAACCTCCTTTGGTGCCAGTTTTGGTTGCTTTGAATGTAGTTTTGGTTCCTTTTTTCGTCGATGTAGTAAACATGGTGTTGAGAGCTAATTTGGATTGAGTAACTTTAGTAGGTTTCTTCACCACAACCTTATACCCATGTGGGCAAGACGGTTCAAGACACTTCTTTGTGTCCAGTTCAGAAACTTTGGTCGGTTTCATAGTTGGTTCAAATATTTCCACTAAGTCATCTAGATTCGGGAAGTCTGGAACCACTGCGCAACCTGTTTCGTCATCGGGACAATCCTTCACCCCGTTGCACCATGCAGTTGTATTAATACAAATATTGCTGGTGGGGCAAAGAGTTGTTCCTTCATCACATGGGCGACAGATGCAACCGCAAGTGCTTGTAACAACACTACGAAGCCCCTAAATAATACATCGTTATGAACATACAAGCATTTAGGATTTTAAAAGAGCATACTTTTTCACATTTATCACAAACTTTCGAAGTACAATGCGCTACTCCGCCCAGTTTGCAAATACACTGAGAGCAGTCTTCCTTTTCGAATACGGTTCCAACTGTATAACTACATAAAGAATATTTTTTATATGATAAATTTGTAAAATTAAGAACTTACGGTATGTGTCCAACCATGCACGGACACTGCGTTCTAGCCACACAATTTTCTCCATCCCACCACAGATCTTCTTTGCAACGACAAGCTCCTAATTCCATTTCCGCTGAAGGCACTTCAGGACAGGTGTTACATGGCGAAGGGGGAGTCTCGGTGGTAGTATATGCTCTTGTTGCTAACAAAAAGAATAAAACGGTCTAGCAAATAAAGCATCTAATTTCAAATTACTCACGGTATGGTTCGAAGCAACCATGAGGTTCAATGCGAAGCTGGATGTTTTGATGCCATTTGATGGGAATTACTCTGAGCAATTTAGTTTGAATGGGAAGACCAAAGAACACTATTTGCGGCGTAGTTTCGTCAACGTTTCCCAAAAACGTGCGTTCCTTCCATTCATCATCCAGTATTGGATTCCAGTCCCTTCCATTGTGCGAGTATTTTACGTTAAACGCCGTAACCCAACCGTCCGGACCCCCTTGGCTTATAAAACCAGTAATATTTCGCGGCTCCAAGAAATCAAACTGGAAATTTTATTTTAGAATTACATATTGTCTATATGAAGCTACGAGGGAACATTGTCGCTTACTTGCACCCACTCTGAAGGAGAATTTGTAATTGGTTGCCAGCTAAACCTGCTCTTCTTCTTCAGTTGTTGCTTGGTGTGCTGCGGTCCAAATTCCGAACTGACAGAAACTTGGTCGTCACTCATTATGCCATCTGCAAATCCCATAGGGTCCACGCAGTATGGCGTAGATGTAGTTGCAGTGGTGGGCGCAACAGTAGTTAGAAGTTTACCGCACCCGATAAGTTCTACTCTTAAAGAGATGCCAGAGTGCCAAGTTTGGGGATTAATTCTAATGATTTGAGCTTCTATTGGCACATCAAATATCTGCTTTATGGGGGTGTTGGCATCTAGAGACCCTCTAAATTTCTTTGGTTGTCTGGCACCGTCAGTCACGTAGCTGAAGGTATGTCCATCGGGTGTATAAAGCACATTATAACTGGTGACGTACTCGTCATACAAAGGACTTCCCTTCACTATGACGCCATATATTGGTTCTTGTCGGCCCAAATTTATTTGCAAGTACTGATTGACATCTGATACTTGCGGAACCCAACTTCCTCCTGCCAACATTTTTTTTATTATTATTAAATGCATTCTGTTTCAGTCAATTACCTGAATCTCCTGTCACAGTGCTGCTCAAGCGCCCATATTTTGGAGCAAAAGGTTTGCCTGACGTACTACTAGCACTGAATGCATCGTCGCCTAATGGTAGTTCGCCATCAATAAGATTTATGAAACTGAAAAATTCATTTTTTCGTATTGTTTCCAACGCCAGTAAAAAATGAGAAACTCACTCTTCTTCATTGCACCATGGTGGAGGTGTGACACGAGGAGGCACGATCACGAGCCCGCCTGTTACTGCAGGTTCAACTGTTATATATTTATCATACTCATCTGTATATAATGAAGGCGGTTTTCCTGTAATCTTGTCGCCGCCATCGTAGCAGAGAGATTCATCACATGTATAATAGTTATCGACACACTGGCATACCTTGCACTCTGACTCGTATATGGTTTCTCCAGGCTACAAAGCTTGCAATTAAGGAAACTGAACGGCAACACCTAATAGATTACCTTGACGGGCTTGCCATCATGAGAGATACACATACAATCGTGTTTTGCAATGCATGTTTGGTTGTTAGCCCAAAACATTCCAGGGGGGCAGCGAACATGTTTTCTTGCGGACACGCAATTGCCCTCGCAAATTTCGTTATTGCGACAGCGACCACTGAGTTTAATTAGGTAAGAATAGGCCAAGCACAAGCGCTGACATTCAATGGCGCATTCAATATATTCCTCTCCGGGTAGACATTCACGAGCTACACATGTGATAATAACAAAATAACATTTTTGTCAACATATCGATTAAACAAAGTAGGATTATTACCTGGGACTTCTACAAGATTACCATCTATTGGCTCTTTAGTTGGTGGTGGTGTCAAACCTGAAAACGTTATATTTACGGGAATAACATATTAAAAATCGCTTCAAGCTTACCTTTTTCAAAGTATTCACACTCCGGTCTAACCCGCAAAACCTGGTTAGGCCAATCGCACACCATGTTTATGGGATGGTACATCATTTGCGGACCACAGGTTTTTTCCACCAACTCAGGTCCAGCTCCAAACATTCCGGGAGTGCAGTGATAAAATAGATGGCAATCGGAAGGATGCTTCTGCAGTGGCTTTGTGATGTCGCACGGCGCGTAAGGAGAGCTGGTCACAAATGTAGGTTTCTTATCTGTCGCATAAAATTGTGCAATCATTAAGAGCTTAAAGTAGTCACAAGGACACTTACCGCACTGGCATTTCACCCTTATTTCAAAGTCTGGACACGGCCTTCCACCTTTCGTGGATTTGCAGACCAGCCCGCGCTCTAAACTGCATTCAACGTCCAACCCAGTGGCCTTTGGAGATATATGCGTCTTCACCGTTCGACACTCTATATCAACCATGTCCTTGATGTCACAGCGGCTTGGACTTTTTAAATTGTTCTAAAACAAATTTTATGATCACCTATCTGCGTATAAAGAGTTAGGTATAAAACTCACCATAATCAATGGCTCGGGTAGAGGTTCTACGTCACTCATTTTGCGCGGAACGCCTTTTTTAGACGGAGCTTGCTTATCTTGGTTTATCCATTCTGTCCAACCATCCTTGCATTTTACATATTGCGTTAGCTGCTCCGTAATAGGTTCCTGTAACCAAAAGAGAGTTTACGTCATATCTTCAGCTTTGATGACGCATCAAACTCACCGGAGTCGTAATGCAAGGTTGGCCCTGACACATCTTTTTCCCTCTTGAACAATAACAGGTATGGCAGGCGTCCTCTTCGATGAGGTCTCCTTCGTAATAAGACACTCCATTGATTTGAAGGCATAAAGGCTTGCAAATATTTCGCGGGACGCACTCGATGAATGAAGAGTTCAGGTAAATAAAGGTAGGCTGGCACGGCTTAACCTCGCAGCCTTCTATGCAGGTGTCATCTTTGCATCCCTTGCTCAGTTGGCCTTGCACCAGCATGTTGTCGCAGGTTTCTATGGGGCACGTGCTAACGCAAGAGCTGTACTGAGCGCATCGTTCGTCACACTGCATGGCTGTTCGTACAAATTTTGAGATCACTCTCGGGGAACAGTACAGGAATAAATGTTTACGTACGACACAACTCCGGAGTCCTCCATTTGATGTGTATGCCTTTGTTGGTACATTCTTGGGCGTAAGCTGCAAGGGCAGTGCACAAGCATTCGCAGTCGCCCCCTTGGTCGCAGGCGCATGAATCGAAAACGCATCGTTCCAGGTAAGTTTCCACCGGAACTTCGGAATGGCAGACGGCAAACACTGGAGATTTCAAGATTCCGCACTGCTTGAGAGCCCACACCTTACGATCTGGTCTTTGGGCACATGTGTCCTACAAGAAATGTAAATTAACAAGATGTGGTAAGGGAAAGACCGTTGTGTATACAGTTATTTCCAATGCTTCTGGGCAGTATGGTTGTAAACGCCATGAATCGCCAAACAATTGTGGCGATACTTCAATCACACCTCCGGATGGTGTTTGGAAGTCGTCTAATTCGTTATCGTTGTAATTTCCGCACAAACCCTTAATCTATTAACAAGAGTTTTTAAGAATGATTCGGTAACAACGATGATGCACTTACTTTATTCTTCCACAACGTATCTAATTTAACATATACTCTGGTTCCTTTATCCCATTTAACAGTGAATCCTAACTCAGGAGCTTCAACAATGACGTAATGACCCTTTTGTCGGACAGTCAGCTGTTTTAATGTCGCATGTTCGGGTATCTCCTTTTCTCTTGTTAGAGTAATTGTCTCTTGGTTGTACATGCTGCCTGCTTTAATTGTGATAGACTTTGAACAGCTGACTCCGAGAGAACCACAGGGAACGTTCTAACAATATGACATCGATATTGATCGAACTGATAATATTCATATGAGGCACTTACTTGGATAGAAATATCGAAAGAATATTCGTTCCCCAACGACCCTTTAGCTAGAATGTAATCGCACTGCCCTTGGTAGTCGTAAAGCTTGCCATCAAACGTTTTATAGTGCGAGTCTCCCCACGCACTGCATTCTCCTGGGCACGGCTTTTCTGTGCATTTCCATTTACCTTGCTTGCATGTACTGAAAAATCCAAAATCAACACTCGTTACGATTACTTAACTTCGCGTTATACCAAGTGTTGCAGTCACTTTGCACGGCAGAATTTTCATTGTAACTACGGCCACCATGGTGACAAGGGCAATCTGTCGGCTTAACGCACGTTTTACTGAAAGTGTCCAAAACATATCCTTTTTTACATTGGCAACCGGCGTGGCACACTGATGCACTCACTAGTTCTGGAGAATGCATGTTCTGCAAGGGGATGGGGAAGTATTTTGTTTTAAAATATTAGAAAGCTTACTTTGCACGTAACAGGTTCGGCGGGTTCGCACGTGGTGAATTCTTTATTTTCAGCAGCACTGCACTTGCTCTTAAGGTCGCTGGCTTTGGGGTACTCGATCAGTTCGCCTGGAGTTGCCGGTCTGCAGTTCCATTGTGCGTTAACACAGGTGCTGAAAAACAGAGTTTACTTTCAGCTAGACTGTTCGAGTCACGCATTACCATAACTCGGGTGCTTTACTGGCCGGCCGGACCTCCTTGTACCCTGCTGGGAATTCTAAACCTTCATGCAGACAACTGCATTGTCCAATAGGAATGCACTCGCCGTGCTCATCCAGTGACTCGCCTTCTGGACAATTACAACCCTCTACGCACTGCTGCCTGCACTCTGGCTTCGTGGCGATGTCGTGGCAAGACCTGGTGCACGAGTTGCCACAAATCTGGTACTTCTGACCAGCGGGACATTGCATTCCGCACTCCCTGATTTCATTGCGCCAGTCGACTTTGATTCCTTTCCGCGCACATTCTGCGGCGTAAGCCGCTATCATGGGACATAGACATTTAGGGAGCTACAAATCGGTTTTTAGTAACATTGGCTCATCGTAAGAGATACAAACTACCTTTGTCTCACATGAGCAAGTATCATACAAACAATCTTGGTAAAACTGTTCTGGATCAACATCCCAGTGACAATCTAAAGAATGAAGTTTAAAATTGAGGACACAACAGAAAGAACTAAATTCAACCTGAAAACAAGTCGGATTTGATGATCTTGCAGTGTTTCTCAGCAGTCTCTTTGTTGTGAATGTTCACGTCGCAAGGGTGGGATTTTAGTTTATCAGGAATGTCGTTGCACATTTCGGAAGTTTTCCATTTGTTTGCGAATGGGATTGCGGAATGCTCGATGTCACCATCGGGTGTTAGGAAGTCGTCCTTCTGATTTGAATTGAACGTGCCACATAACCCCTTAAAAGCATTTCAATAAGCGAGTGAGCGATACATAGAGTACCTTATTGTACCTCTGTTTGTCCCACGAACGATGCAGGAACATCGATGTAGGCACGAGTGAGACCATCCCACCATACTTCAGCACCGTTCGGCAACTCCACTGCGATTTAAAGTTAATCAAAAAAATTTAAAATCGTAAACTCAATACTCTACCCACCTACTAAGAAAATTGATGACACGGCACGGATGTTAACTCCGGCAATGTGGAATGGAATGTCGGTGACGTCCTGTCCGTTTACTGAAACTTCGTGATTTTGTTTCAGTTTAATGGTTTGGCCGGCAATTCTTATGATAACCGACTTGGTGCATGATGGCAGGCCAGAGCTGACACTTATGGGGAAGTTCATAGCCTAGAAGCGTTACAAATTAAATGAGTCGCACTTTTATTGGAACTTCTTTCCTACTTGAGAAATTGATCCGGCGCACGCCGCGTTTTCTCCTTCAATGACAAAATCTGGATGCTTCACCAAGTAATAGGTGCACTGGCCCATGAAATCGTAACGTTTTCCGTCGAATGTAACGTAGTGGGGATCGCCCATCGCTGAGCATCTGGCACCGCAAGTTACCTAAAAATCAAACATCCAAATATTTAGCTAGAAAAGTGGTATGTCAGAGCACCTGTGTGCAGATCCATCTTCCTTCAGCGCAAGTGCAAGTGTTGCACTCTTTGGGTATGCTAGAACCGGGCGGATAATCTTTCCCTCTGTACATGCACGGGCAGCTCTCCTTTGTTATGCACTCAGAGTTGTGCAGGACCGTGCCTTCCGGGCAATAGCAACCCTCTTCGCAAGCTACGTCTTCAGATCTTTCAGATGCCCCACCGCACGTTGGCTGGCCTCCAGCCGGGCCGCACGTCATATACACTCGGCCGCCTGTGCACTGAACAGCTAAAAGAGAAAAATCAAAAACGGAAAGTGGCAATTTCCAGTTACGTACGACAGGTGCTCTCGTCTCTCCACTCGGATAAGTCTGTTATTCCCTTATGAACGCATTCGCGCACATACACGTTCAAAGTGTCGCAAGCGCACTTTTTAGGGTCATCGTTTTGGCAGGAACAGTAATCCCAGCGGCAAGCGTCCAGGAGTAAATTGACGTCCATGATCTGTTGAAAGTAGGGAACTCAAATTGGTGTATGGTCAGCGAAAGATATTTACCTTGTGGCATGGGCTGAATCGTTTATCTGCAAGCAGTTTCTTGCAGAAATTCAAGGCTTTCTGGCCTTTGCTCCCCTTAACTTGGGTGTCCTGGCAGACGTGCTCTTCTGTGGGAATATCCTTGCAAGTGTCTGGAATTCACATGTATTGCCTTAAAAATCTTGTAACGTGCTGTACGTACCACCGATGGAATCAACCTGCCAACTAGAAGCAAAAGTAACGACGGTTTTGGGTTTACTTCCTTCTTTGGTGAGCATATCGTTATTCGGGTCGTTGTCGATTCTCCCGCACAAACCTCCCGTTCTGTTCCACAAACTCTCTGCCACATCGACTTCCAAGAGTTCCTTTAAAGTTTCTTATTTAACATAAAGGTCTATTACGGGTAGTTTGCTGCTGCTTACCCGTCCATCCCATTTTATCTTTGCGCCTACAGAATCCAACAGAACAACTATGTAGTGTGCGGACATTTCCGCTCGAATGCCTGGTACGCGGCCGGGTATGGGCAGAACTCTTTTCCCGGTGGTAAAAACAGGCATCCCGTGAACTACGAGCAGGTAAAGTTAATGGAAGCGTTCAAACATTTCTTCAGTATCCAGTACCATGTTTCAGCCCATACTGTTTATCTTGTAAGAAAATTTGAACAATCCTGTGGCACTGGTCTGGATCAATAGAGCACTCCTTGCTGTTTTGTATTACGATGCTGAATGTGTTATCAGCGGCATCCCGAACTAAGGTGTATGCACATGGTGAATTGAAGCTGGACATAAATTACAAATTAGTCAGATTGAATATCAATACAATTTTTGATTTGCGGATCATGTCTTGAAAGGTTTGGATTTCAATATCATTCATCATTGTTGAGTATCAGTTTATGCTAGAGTATTAAATTTTGATGGCCAAATGAGGGCAACATCTCAACTATCTATTTAGCACGAATTAATGATTATTGCACTTGTTTATGCCTTCGAATCTAGGCGGTCGTGTCCTGGCCTGATTATTTGCGAAGCTGTAAGGATGTGTACAAGATAAGCTAATTAGATGGCGCCTCCAGTTTTGCAATGTACTGTAAAGGATATCCGGCGACCTATTTTGGTCCTATGCAGATAAATCGCGGAAAACATAAACAAACTATTGCATTTGAAAAGGGGGAGGGAACTTCAGCAACAGAGCAGAAGAACGAAAATATTTAATATGGCCTACAGCAAGGTTGACCATTAGAGAAATGATCAATTTTTGGATAATAAAATTTATAGAAGAACTTTCCATCTATTAATCTTCTAATGGAAGTCTTTTAAATACCCAGTACCATTTTTCGCAATATTAAAAATAACAGACTATTATCCAGATTTGAGCTAAAAGCTCTAAAGCAAAGTTGATCACTGAGGATTCGAGTACTCTAATAAAAAGGCACAACTATGGAAAATTGGTTTTTCGTATAAAATGAACTTAGACAAAAGGTATAACTTACTATTCTAGTAAAAACTACCTCGTAAGACACCAAGGCGCTAGACTTTCAGCCTTCTTTAAACTCCCAACAAAAAACAAAAGTAATATTTAAAATTTAAATAAAAACATCAGTATTCCATGATTCAGGAAGGCAAAATTGAAGCAATAAACTATTACCTGAACACTTTTCCATCGAAGGTTTTAAAGTGCGACCCTCCCCATGTGAAGCAGCTCCCCGTGCGCGGCTTGTCTTCCACCGGGACATCCCCGTCTTCATCTCCTCCAAAGACTCCCCCCATTGGGATGTTGAATACATTACTGTTGAAATGGTCGGTCGGCAGGTGCTAAAACGTCTACCATTACGCCCTTGCAATATTTTCTGTGCTAAATACCTTAAACGGATTCAACTCGGGCGTTATTTTCTGCCCGTTCACGGTTAAATCTTCGGGGGAGAATGAGGTGTTCCTTGAACCAGGTTTTCCATGTTGATAATGTGAGTGAGAGGGGCCCTCCAATGGGATTATTTCAACGTTTGTGCCTGAAGCAGCAATATAATTTTATTCATTACAGGGTAGCACAAACGAAGTGAATACTTTACCATAGACGCATTGAGGGATCGGCTGCGGTACAAATTTTCCCTCGGCATAGGTGCAAGTGTAAACAGATGCTGGGGGAAATTCAAATTCGATCCCTTGGGGACACGACAAAGAACAGCTAAATGTGTCGCCTGTTGCGGAACAGTTGTAACCACCATTGAACTGCAAGTTGCGAGCCTTGCACACGTCAGCACCTAGGAAACGAGGGTAAAGTTTGGGCTTATTCGCTAAAGGCGAAAACCTACTGTATTGGCACTGGGGGCCTCTGTATTGCTGAGGACACTGGCAAACATTGAAAGACAAGCAGTTGCCGCCATTCTGGCAAGGAGGGTTACAAGTGGGTCGGCAATCGGGCACTGTAGTCCAATCTTCCCGTGCTGTTGCCCAAGCCCCGTTCTTGCACAGCATGTTGGTTATTGTGGAACCGTCCGGAAACTGGTGCCCTTTCATGCAAGTTATTGTGCACGAGCTGAAAAGAAAAAGTCGTGCTCCGTCCAACTTGCTTTAAAATGTTGCTTACGATGAACTGCACGATCTTCTCGAATTCATGGGCATGGGAGGATAATTCAGACACGGCTTACTTTCCACCTGGCATCGGGGACCCGAATAATTCTCGGGGCAATCGCATTCGCCTGGCGCTATACAAATTCCGTTATTTTGACAAGGGGGACTACAAATTGCTGCGAACAAGTAGGGCGCACAATAAAAAATTTATAGAAACGCTTGGGGTAATGCTCACGTTCGCATGATGGTATAGTGCTCCATTCTGTTCCCTCGACTTCCCAGACTCCATTTGTGCACGTTATAAACAATTGGGTCTGGCCATTAGGGAACTGGTAGTTGGAAGTGCAATCTGCTCTGCAGCCACTGTAATGAGAACACCTCATTTTCGCATTCATAGGAGCTGGAGATGGTGTTGATGTGCAGCCTACAAAGAAATTGATTATGCATCACACCAAAATAGCCATCAGTAGATATAATAAGAAACGCTAACCCCCTTTAAACCCTCCACCAGTAGAAAATGATGAAGAAGAATGGGAGCTTCCTCCAAGACCCCCTTCAAACGTCCTCCAAAAGTCCCCCCAAGAGTCCCTCCAAGAGTCCCTCCATGAGTACCTCCATGAGTCCCTCCATAGTTGGTTGTCTTGACACCAGATGTTTTAACACCAGATGTTTTAACGCCAGATGTCTTAACTCCTGATGTTTTTACGCCATATCCCAAACCGATGCTTTAAAAATTAAATGTTAAATGTACAAGAACTATAAATACTTTTAACGTTACCTTCCATCGATGTCCATTCCATATTTATCTCTAAGATGCTTAGGAACATACTGATTGGACTCGCTTAAAAATTTAGAAATGCAATAGAAAAGTTATAACAACAAGAAACGAATGAGGAGGTACCATTTAATGATGTGAAACCCTAAAAGATTAATTGTGACAAGAAATGAAAACAAGCACAGGTTCATCTTCCCGCCACTGAAATAACCATCACCATTAGCAAAATACTGACGCTCCTGCTCTAGCGAGTGCAAAGCACCTACTGCACAGAGTGAAGTACCAAATTCAAATATATCACCGAGGAGTACGCCGTATCACAATTTCAAAAAATCGGAGAAGGAAGTTGCTGCCACTTTCACCGCATTTGGTTCCGAGTCTACTCACAGAAATGGGGGTATGGAGTACACTGAAAGGGAGAGGAACAGGAAATGCATATCACAAAAATTCATAATTATGCTATGGACAGATAACTGTGTCAAGGATATCAAACATTGGCACAGTCAAAATTTTTGATAAATGGACATTGATACCGGGAAGGTTAAATAGGACAATGATAGCGGAATTATGAGAACAACGAATTTCTTATCGCAGACGCGCTGAAATCACCTTTAGTGGGTTGGACTCTTCCAGCAACAATCAAAAAATTGTCCGGTTCTTTGATAGTTCTCATTATGGCGCATACAATTTGGCAGTTTGGCAGAAATTTTGGACTTCCCCAATTTACCTGGTCAATACATCTTTAAAATTTCTCTACAGAGTGAACCAATTGTATGAACAAAAATGTCAAAATGTAAAGCCTTAATCTCGAACCCAATAGTACAGCAACACTCTCCATACATTAACTTTTGCTTTTGACTTCTAACTGATCCTAAGAATATTTGCCTCTCATGTTCACGTAAAATTCCAAATCATTTTTTTATCATAAAAATGTACCAAGTGAGAATATTTAATAATGAGATTAATTTCCTTTAAACTTAACTGTGTTACTCACCGAGAGACATTTTATTAGATAAATATAAATAAACCCCGCTGTGGTATGTTCTTACTAAGTCTTACTAAACAGAATACATATAATGCAATGAGAGTGTAAAAAAGAAAAGTACGGTAATGATGAGGTAGTTTATCTGCAGGACGATGTAGCTGGAAGTCTGAGGTAAATTTGGACCTGGGTCACTCTAACCTTTTTGTTCCTAATAAATGTTTAGCTATTAGATTGACAGAATTGTATTTGAACAATTTTTAACTCACTTTCAGCAAGTACGATACTAAATTCGTCCTTTATTTAATTTGGAGCTCCTTCAACTGCTTTGTTGTTTTTGATTTCCTTTTCTTCTTTTTTGTTTTTGCTATTTTTTCTTTTTGTGTTGCTAACAAGTTTCCTCTAAAGCTTTCTTAACTGCTTTCTCCAGTTACATGGAGAAGAAGTTAAAATTGCCGTTTTGTTGTTCTTCTATTCGTCTTGTTTCGGATTCTTTCTGCTCCGTGAGGAGGGGCATCAGCATTCTTGGAAAAAAAACAACATGCAAAGCTAATGTGTTACAGGAACTGTCAATTTCTTTTTTAAAGAGTATGTTACAAGTATTTGAAACTCTTGTTCCTAATGCGCCCTTAATACCGCAATTCAGAGGTTGGAAGCAGTGCATAGTATGAAAAAGGAAGCACAATAAAGGCAGATTTTTCTCTAGTGCCAAGTCTTCAGTATACAACGAGAGACTGTCTAAAACCAGATTGAAATATTCGATAAGCTTCTTGAATCAAAATAGAACTGAGCCTGAATCTAAATAATCACTTTCAGCGAAATAATCAAAAGAGTCTGGAGTACCACCATCTATCAGTAAGACATTGTTCACGTTGGTGACATAAAATCTCCTGTTACATTGATAGGTATTTCAAGGATCTCCAATACTACTCATTCAGAAGACGGTAAGCAATCAACTTGTTTTTTTTTTAATTAAGACTTTAGAAGGTTTGATGAGTACCCATTCTATTGACTTTTAGTAGATAAATTTCAGAACACTAAAAATGTTTCCACTCATACGCGGTTAAATCCCTTAGTAGAAGCTAATGATGTTTTTTCATGATTTCTTAACCTGACCTCTACCGTAAGCTAATCTTTGCCAGACATTCTGATCTCTTTGTTAAAGTTTATTAATAGTTTGAAGTAAAATCAAATAGTTTCTGTTCTAAAAGTAGGATGTGGTAATGTCCAGCTCAACTTCTGAAGCTGGATCATAGTGACCAGAAGAATATTAGGAGCTTGGATGTCCTCTCAATCCAATTTTTCCTTATAGGACCTCTACTATGGGTCCTACCCTTCACTTTTTTTACCAACTCTCTCCATCTGTTTCCGTAAACAATTTTGGAGAAGATCTGAAAAAGAAATAACTATATGTAGGCGCACATTATACATTTCATTTATAATTTTAGCTCAAAACAATATATTTAATATGTTCCTGTTCCACCATGACATGTCTTATGATCGGTGATGGCATTAAGTATGAACCTTGTATGTTAAATATACATTAAAATGTTAGGAACAGCAGCCTATACTTGCTGGAAAAATGTTAGCAGAAAGACTGATGAAAATCATCACGAAAATCGAACTAATACCGGATCATACATTTAGACTTAGAGGTTAGTATGAAGAAATCCAACCAATCCATAGAATCGTTGACATTATCAACACCACATCTGAAAATAAAAGTTATTCCTCTGCAGTTTTATTGGATGATAGCTAGGTCCTTGCCATGATCTAGCACAAGGGCTATCCAATCGAACGCTTTCAATTCAAGTTTTCTGGACTATCACAGACGCACCATACTTCATCCCAAGTCAAAAATATTTTGTCACAACTACGTTAATAAAGTGAGTGATGTCAGGTGCTCAACTAGCGTAAGATGTGAGGTACAGGATGAAGCGGCGTCAAATTCACGAGCTTACTGAAGGAAATCGACCGCTGAAAATTGACAAAAACAGATTATTAGGGTTTCAAAAGGTGTTTGCATGAGAAGTTTTACATTTCCACAGTTCTAAACAAAAGGTTACTCGTCTTAAGCTCTCTCAGGGGCTGCTGATTCGTTATAAAGAAGGAAGACATTTACATCGCATACTATCATGTGATAAGGCTTAGGGTCCATCATTACACCAAGAAATCCAAACGAGCAAATAATAAGTGGCAAATAAAAGACGAATGTGCACGATCATCAAAGTGAAAACAAGGCTGTTTGAGCGAAAGATTTTTGAAATTATTTTTTGGATCACAAATCCATTCAAAAGTGCACTTCTTTTTCAAAACTCCAGACCTTATAACATCAAAACATTTGGAACAACAAACAATAGGCAACCAGTGATCGCTCTTTTTATTGGTTTGACTTGAGCCTTTGCTACTGTCATGTGTTTCTCTGTCCCTTTGTGTTGCCTTGGTAAAGGAATTGAAAAAGAGAAGGATACATAGAAAATAAGAAATAATACAGTTAAATTAAACACAATTATGAGAAGTCTATTGGACATAGTAAAGACTGTAGTGCGGATAAAATGGACTTAAGGTTAGATAAAAAAAATTATATTGACAAAACATTCATATATTGCAACCTATTCAATAATATTCACTGGCTAGTTTTCTGAATTACATGCACATGTGTACAATTTTTTCGTTTTTAATATGAAAATTAATTATTTACTATTGTAAAAGAAAAACAACATTAAATCAAAATGTATTCTTCTACTTCCTGAAAGTCCACAAAGTGGAGTTCAGCAAAGAAGTGAACCATTGATCGAACCTTATAGTAATCCAATGGTGCCAAATCAAGAGTATAGGAGGATTGGAATGATAATTCAGTTCCATTGAGTTCCTCCAATTTCTACGGGGTTCTTTGGACCATCTTTGATTGACTATAACGAGGTGTATCGTTAGTCCAAAACGGCCTGACCTTCAAGAACCAGTTCAAAGTAAATCGCACTTTCATAATAAGATTCGCAATAAAAATTCAAATTACACACAATTACAATCATAATTTAAACATTTACCAGGCTGAATGAAGTATAAACCGTAATTTATTTTTTTTTTTAGGCAAATAAAGTGAAGCGTGGTTTCTGAATATTGTAGGTAAGGATCCCTGGAGGAAACTTTCCCCGTAGGGGAAGCATTACAGCTTCTTTAATCAGTATCACGATGTCAGAGCAGGAGGTACCTTTGTCTGTTGTCTTAAGAAGTCTTATGGTCCAGTTCGGGGACAACACTCTTAAAAACACTTAAATACACTGGTAGCAGAAAACAATTTGTAGGAGTTGCAAATAAGAACCAGCGTGACTGCAGAGAATATTCGCATTGTCCACCACCTTCTCGAAGAACACCGATTAACGGTTGCTAAAATTGCTCTGAGGTCGGAATAAACTATGGCCATGTTTAGATAATCCGAAACTACTCCATCGAGCTGCCCAAACGCAACAAAAATTCAGGACTTGTTCTGGACTACACGGGAACACCCTTCCTACATTCCGGACATCGCCCTGCCGCTATCATTTATTTAGATAGAAATTATTTAGTTCCTTAACACGCTCGAAGCAATTACTTTATAGAAATAATTATTCGTTATCACTCGGGGAATGCACTCTACCCCCTATAGCTACTCTGCAATCCTCGCACCACTTGTTACAACTCCCTTAGCTTGCGAATTGATTTATAGGAATGATTTTTTGTGGTCCTTTTTATACCCCTTAAGGAAGACGATTTTGTGGCAGGCCCCCAAGGTGCGAATGTGAGTATTTTTGCGACGCTTGGTCAGAATGTTACCTTTCAAAATAGGTCACAAAACCTGCAACACCAAAATGCTGTAAAAAGGAATAATTAATCGAGTCTTATAAATAATTTACACCAGAATAAACCGTATAAAATAACTCGTGGGGGTTTCTGACGAGCTACAGGGGATGGAACGCTTTTCCAGTGTAATAACAACAATTTTCGTGGTACAAACATTTCTATGAACTGTTTGAGAAGCGTCAAGTTATTAAATAATTACCGTCTTTTTATATCCAATCACTGTTACATAATTACGTCATGTTTCTTTATTTAATTTTGTCCTTTTCTGTGTTACTAATACAAAAATTAATTACAACCATATCTATAGATATCTTATACTAGAAGTAAGATCAAAAATATTGGAAGGGCTATTGCTCAGAAGACTAAATCAAGACCTAACACCAGACGAACAGATGTTCCTTCATCAATTTGGATTTAAAAGTGACCATTTGACTGTGCAACAAACCAACGAATCATCCAACAAGGAATACTCGACTCTCCAAGACTTTAGCCAAACCTCAATATTTTTAAATCGCATCTAAGTAATCGCTCATTTAGAAGAAAAGAGAATCAAAAAGTTTCAGATACATATGAAATAGAAAGGAGAGTTCCACAAGGCAGTGTAATCGGACCACATTTGTATGAACTTTGCACATCTACCAACTAACACTCCAATCGGAATGTTCGCAGATGGCACAATGATTTTCGCCAGGGACTAAGACTCACAAATGGCCGCCATTAAATTATAAAACCATCTGTATAAGCTACGAATCTGGCTAGAGAAATTAAAAATCAAAATAAATGTAAACACGTCTGTGCAAATTACTTTTACACCAAAAAACACCACTGCCCATCAGTCAATCCAACACAACCAAGTACTTAGGCTTTTTGATTAGACAGTAATCTAAACTGCAAAGAACATGTAACCAAAAAAGCGAAAAGGGCTCCACTTAAAAACAAAAGACATGTGTCTGGTTGATTAGAAGAAAATCACATTTATCACTGGAGAACGAATTACTACTATATAAAACCATCACCAAACCCATATTGCTTTATACAAATAGCAATACAATTACAATCCAAAAGTGTCAATCCAAAATTTTATCGACAATTACAAATGCACCCTGGTACATCACTAACAAAACACTACACAATGATCTTAAAGTGTCCTACGTCGTGGATGTTATCAAGAAACAAAGTGTCAAGCACTATGAAAAGCTAGAAAGCCGTAATAACATTCTATTCCATCGACTGTTAGAAGAAAGGAATGGCAGGCGTCTGAGAAGAAACTGGAGAGTTGAAGAGGGCACTTCACTGAAAGGATTCTCCTCAAGCCATAGTACTATAATTACTTAGTACTCAAGCCAGCACATTAACCCATAGAATTGTAAATTCTGATTGCTAATAAACCACACAAAATATTGGCGAGAAGAACCTCCCACTACAAGTTAAACACCAAGTCGAAATATCAATCATTTCCACCCTGAACATGCAAATTTTGTGAGTACGGTAACAATTTGCTTTTTCGTATTTCAACTTTCCTGAAGGATGACGCGTTACTTTTTAGAAGGAAACGAGGCATTAAAGCTATAAAAGAAGTCTCACTATCATGCTACTGTCTCTTGAGGAAGGTTGAAAATTGTTGGTGGGTTTTTGCGTTTTGATAAGAGCAGGGCAAGTTGCCTGAATTTAATTTATTTTTCACTAATTCACAAGAAACCGTAAACAAATTTATATATATATATATATATATATATAACATATAACATCGAAGATTATGATTGATGAACAATTCGTTTCATTTAAGGACAGGGAACCCCACACTTAGTACATACCAAACAAGCCAGAGAAATATGGTATCAAGATTTTTTGGGTGTGTAATTTTAAATCGCCAAATGCAATTGACGGAAAGGTGTGTTATGGATATCAATCAGGTTCAACTTAAGAATCTCGATTGTGCTAGTCTTCTAGAACAGAAAAGATTCTATTAGGATGTTGCCTCCATATATAAAACCATGCAAAAGTTGCCCTGTTCGTATCAGTAATTTTGATTTTGAGACTAACAAAAGTTCTGTCCACAATACAAGGGAAGAAAAAGTTCGATATAGTAAATTAATGCAACTATGGATTAAATGGCGAAGACATGCAGTTGTCATTAAGCATTAGTACTATTTTACAATTGGGTTGATATCAGAGCCAGCAGAACCCTAGTTATGAAAGTAATCGAGGTGATAAAAAGCGTATCTTCCTAAAGGAGCTCGACTCATGTGCTAAAGAGAACCAAAACTACTAATCGGAGTGATGTAACAACCATGGAGTTGTGTAGGGTTATATCTTTTAAGCTGTCACCCCAAGAAAAGACAAGGAAAAGGTGCCCATTTTGTCCTACAGCAAACAGGCACCTACTGCTTCAAAAGCAATAATAAAAATGTTATTTTTGAGTGAAACAGTTTATGCTAGAGAGCATAATATCATTAATAGCGCTATTTATTAATAGTAAAAAGATTTTTTTTTGATAAATTTCTAACATTGATTAACAATTACTTACATATGACTTTTGTTAAATACTCGAATTTAGCAAATAATTAAATGTTTATTATTTTTTTTAACTCGTTATACAACTGATGAAAAGTAATAGAAACGATGGAATGTTTTTAGAAACAATTTTTATTAAATGACTAATAGGCAACACACTATACATTTGGCAATATAGGATAGGATACAAATTTTCTATTTTTTAGGATAAATAAAGAAAAAACGATATAAAATATACGAAATTTATTTTATAGAACAAAAATAAAGAACCAGAAGTTTTGTTGCAGTGTGTTTAAGTCGTCTCTCTTATTTTCGATACACTGTTAAGTCGTATTTAGAAGATCTTTATTATTCTTTTCAACATGTTTTGAGGAATGCACGTGATTTCTTGATGTATTGCATTTCATAAACCTTGGGGGGTCGTATGAAGATGTTTGTAATCCTTACGTTTGAGATATATACATAGAAAAAAGTCACGGGGTAACCTTTGAAGTAAAACTCCTGTCTGGTCTGTGGCGCCATCCTGTTGAAATAAAATGTTTTCTAGTTCGAGTTCATTGAGATTTGATGCGAACAATTGTCGCATTATTTCCACATATCAATTTGAAGTGTCATTAGAAGTAACCTCTCTCCTCAAAAAAGTAAGAGCCATTAACCCCATCTTTACTCGTTCAGAGAGTGGGGGAAAGGGAGAGAAGGCGAAAGAAAGAAAGGGAGAGAGATGGAGAGGGAGAGGGAGAGGGAAAGAGGGGGCGAGGGATAGAGAGAAAGAAAGAAAGAGATGGAGGGAGGGAGGAAGAGTGAAATGGCGAGGGGGGAGAGAGAGAGAATATAGTTTAGAAGGAAAAATGAGTAACAATGGAAAAAGGATAATAGACTTCTTTATAAAAAACCAGCTCCTTATAGAGAATACATTATAGATGTACATAAGACCATACCCAACATAACCTACAAGCATGATAGAGTACATTACCATAACTAGAAGTATGAGATATGTATTCTAGAACGTAAAGGTGATAAGGGAGGCAGAATTGTCTGCTAACCATAGATTACTAACAGCAAATACATTGTTCAAGGGACCCAAAATAGAAAAGAGAAAAAACTACATAAGTATAAAAATCTCAGAACTAAAAGCCATGCAAATGAGAGAATACCAAAAATCACTTAACCTAAAACTAAACGAACTAGAAGCAGAAAACAACCAAAGGAAAACTCCCTGAAACTCAACTTTAAGGAAACCATACTCCAATCGGTCCGAGAAAACTGTGAAATCAATCAAATAAACTACGGAGGCGACAATAAAAGAACGATTTGGTGGAATGTAGAGGTGAAAACAAAAATCAAAGATCAAATACAGAACAAGACAAAACAAACTACATACAAAAGCAGAATGAAGCAAAAGAAACAGTAAAACAAGCGAAGAGAGAATTCTGGAAGGAATTCGACAAGAAAAATAGAGTGAAACCACATAGAAAAAACAGAAACAATTCTGGAATATGATTAAAAGAGTTAAGGGCGACAGAAAAAAGGCGATACGTAATATCCTAAACCTACAAGAAAAGCTTGAAATAACAATAGAAGAGGTCCTAGAAGCCTGACGCAATCACTGTAGAAAAAAAGAAGAAATAGTAGATCAAGAACAGGACATACAAACGGAAAGAGAAGAAAAAAGATTAGAAACACTAGAATATGGAAACAAAGAAGAGGAAAATGAGATAATGATATAGCCCCAGAACTGCTCAAGAGAGAAGGATAAGTAATACACAGATGGGTGAAAAAAATCTTTGAGCAAGCATGGCAGAGCGAATAAATACCGAAAGACTGGGAGATAAATATAATAGCTCCACTATATAAAAAAGAAGAAACAACTGATTGACAATTATCGGGCAATATGCCCATCACCCGTAGTACTAAAAAAGGAACTCAAAAATTATAGAGAAAACATTATGAAACAAAATAAAAGATAAACTGTATTCCGACCAGGAAAACAAGCACAATACCACATAAATACGAAGAGAATACTAATAGAGAAAATGGAAATAAAATACTTGACATTTCTAGACCTTAAAGCACCATTTATCAATGTAGTAAGAAACCAAATATAGATGGCACTAGAGGAATTGCAGGCAATCCAAAAACTATTAAGAATAATATTAAAAGCCGGAACAAAAATAATAAGGCTAAATGCCAAAAGTCCCAAAATTTTGATCAGATAGGCAGTAAAACAAAGGAATAATCAATTTCTATCCCTAACATATGTGAACAGTATAATCAAAAAATGTAAAAACAGAGTCAGACAAACAAGACTAGAATATTACAATCTAAATCCTAGAAATACAAAAGAGCTAATCTTCGCAGAGGATATAGTGATAATGGTAGGAAATATCGATCAACTATAGTATAACTTAAACCCTACGGAAACACAACCTGGAGGAAAAGAAAATGAGAATAGATATCAATAAAAGCAAAGTACTACATATCAGAAGAGATGATAGAAGAGTAGAAGTACCAATTACTATAGAATAAGAACGAATAGAATATATGGATAAGTACGAATACCTTGGAACAATAATAAACAAATAAGGGCGGATAGAAGAAGAAATTGAAAATCAAATAAGCAAAGGAAACAGACCATATTACCACAAAACAACAACAGGAAAAGTAGAGCTAAGCATGAAAACGCCTCTTTAAGACTATATGTGTCCCCACACTACTATATGGATCGGACAAACATAAATTTAAAAAAAACAGCATCTAAAATGAAATACCTGAGAAGAAGTACTGAGAAAAACGAAAAGGGATAGAATAAGGAACAGCAGTATAAGAGACGATCTAAATCAATAACCAGTAATAAACGAAACAAAGAAAAGACAAGTAAAATGATACCGGCGCCTTTATCCGCATTGAGGCAGATAGATACCTCAAAATAATACACAAAGTGAGAAAAGAGGGAGACCCAAATCCTAGTGAAAGGACAACATCAGAGAGCTGGCTATAAAGAAAGGGGAAAACATCAATGAGGTTACGAAAATTCCAAGTGACCGAAATAGTTACAGAAAATTGATAAAAGGCCCCACACTGTAAAGCATAATTGGGAAACAAAAAAGGGACGAAATTCTAGCAAGAATAGAATAAGCTAGGGTGGTTTTTATGGAAATAAAAAAATTACTGACAGCCCAGAACCTACCGTAGCTTTAAGAACAAGCATGGGTCAGAAGGTTAGACCTTAAATAAAGAAAATTTGAAGATACGTGAATCCTTCGAGTTATGGATATACAGACGACTACTGAAAATCTCTTGGATTGACCGAATCACAAACCAACAAATTCTAACAGAATGGATAGAGAACTAGAAAAAAAGAAATTATAACTCTTGGATCACATCTCACGCAATTCAACATGCGAACTACTGCAGCTCATTATACAAAGCAAAATTATTGGGCAAAGAAACGTTGGACGACCCAGAGTCTATTGGTTTTACCTCAACTGAATTATTCCCAACATGTATATCAAAGGTCAAAATAACCATGCTGATCAGCAACCTCCAAGGGAGAAGCTCAAAGTTTTTATATATTAACTACAAATTTTATGCATAGTCAATTATCCAAAAAATCGATTATTCGGTTTGATGCCATTCTTAATTACCAGAAAAATCAAATTTTCAGTGAAACTTCATTCGACATAATTTTAAATCACATAACTAATTATATATTACAAAACAGTTACTGCGTAGAATACTTCTCATTTATTCTTTGTCATCACTCGATTATGCGGCAAGTGAACCTTTTAATGACACGCAAAACGACATCCATTACGTAACGCAAAATTAAACTTCCAGTCATCCTGCTCTCCGCTAACCCACATTCAAATTCGGCGCCAAAACCGCCGCCTCCTATTCGAACGCGGCGTCCTCGAGGCGCCGAAAGAAAACCAAACACAAACTTACATCTGTCTCACTCGTGGCACGCTGCTTTGGAGAGTACATGCGCGGTTCCTTCGCTTTTTTCGAATTGCGACTTAAATCTCCCCTGATATTATGACCGAGCCTCAGTGCAAGAAGAGCAAGATGGTGAACTCGCTGGAACAGCTGAAGGCGCTGACGACCGTGGTCGCCGACACCGGCGACTTCGAAGGTAAGACGTTCGTCTTTTTTAACGGCCACTTGTTGATCGAGTGGTGTGATTATGACGTAAGTAGTGCATAATGTTGAAATCGGACCACTGAAAGCACCTAAGATCTGGAGCTGGAAGGTGACCCCAGCGGGTTATTTGAAAGTTACCGAGATGAAGTTCTGCACCTCCAAGTTTTGTTTATTCATGATTTTTAACAGCCATGAAGAATTACAAGCCCACCGATGCGACGACGAACCCTTCTCTGATTCTGGCCGCTGCGAATCTCCCCCAATACAAACCCCTCATACAGAAAGCTGTACACTATGGAAATAAAATCGGGGGCAGTGACGAAGAAAAGGTTGAAGCGGCTATGGACATGCTGTGCGTTTTGTTTGGGGTGGAGATTCTGAAAATTGTCCCGGGAAGAGTATCCACAGAAGTTGACGCCAGGTAACTATTGTCGGCATTATTCGCAATTTTCTTTTATTAACGTTAGTATACTGATCTTCATTGTAGTCTACTGTTGTTTTAATTTCAAGGGTGTTGGTAAAACTGTTGTAATTGATAAAATTCAAATTATACCTTATACATTTAGAGCGATCGCATCAAGGTTGTTCAAGTAAAATGTAAGGTTGAATTGACATCAGGCAAATAACCGCCGAATCTTGAGCAATGCACCTCTATTTACTTTCATATGATATATTTTTTTATCTTTAACCAAATATTAAATTCAAAATAATCTCTAATATTGTAAACTGGTTTATAAAGGTGAATCATAGAAGCAACTATTGTCACTTTTTTGACATTGCTCTTTTATGACGTGAATTAACATATGGAAATGGAATGTTATGTAATAAACATGTTTGTCATTGCATAATTCAGAAATTGTGCCCAACTTGACAACACGTTAAAGAAAAGTTTTATCAATCAATCATATGATCGACATTATTTTCTATAATGACCTAACTTTTCGCAAGCTTCAAGGAAAGTTGTAAAATCGTTTTTTAGCTTCCACGGATTGCTTGTGATTCAGACTGGTCTGCAAAGATCGGAAGGAGCAAGTCCTAGAGGATACAGTGGAGACTGTAGAATTAACTCCTTTAGTTTTTGCGGTGCTATTTATGCATTGAATAATCTAACATTATAATAGACTATGACCATTTTGATTGACCAGAACCGGATGTTTTTTTGTGGATTTCGATATGGAGTTTTGTGATTGTCTAGGCAGCTGCGTGAAGCTTGAAGAAAATGATTCCGCTGCAATCCCACCTTCATCGAATCTAAACCAGCTTTTGCCACAGATTGTTGTATATTTTTGATCCGTTTTGTTCCGTCTCTAGTGTCGGAAGTCTCTTCAATTACTATCTTTGGATTGGCATGCACAACCCATCATCAGTCACCTTTTAAAAATTTGCCAAACCAAACTGCTTCACGATACTATTATCTGATCTTTGAGTTATTTGATGGCCATAAAACAAATACCAGCACTGCCAAGGGGCAATTGTGTCACCTATTGAAATTGGGCACAAACTTTTATAACCATTCTACACTAGATGTTCTAGTTTTTGTCTGATCGAAAAATCAGGACAATGGTAGCATTAAATAACAGCTTAAAATCAGCCCAAATCACTTAGTCACATCCTTTATATGCTATCTACACTTGGGACAATTTTAATCTTAAAACAAAAATTACATACATGTATTTTTATTGAAGAATGTCTGTTGTTAGTTAATTTAATTTGGTCTCTTAGTGACTAAAAAGTAGTAAACATGTCGCTTAATGCGTAGTTTAGATAATCACTCATTTGTACCACGTTTATCTGAGGAACAACCGACTTGAATATAAGGTGAAGGTTGTGGTGTAATTAAATCGGTTTATTATACCTCTAAAGTGATAAATAATATAATTATTGAAATAATTAGACTTTGAACGGCTGTTAGTAACAGATGAATTTTATTTTTCCAGTCTATTTAAAGCTTACTATGAACATCAAGGTTTTTTTAATTAAAACTTTGAAGTATTAATATTCTAAACTGTATGAATTTTAGATTATCATATGTATATTTCTATTAGTTTGGGACCAAACTGTAAAGATGCTTAGTTGTGGTGTAAACAGATCCGAGGTGTGTGACTGGTAGTCTACTCAGTTACTAATAATACTTAATGTTAGTTGACTGCTTTCATTTCGAACAAGGGGTATATACACATATATCGTTAGCTTAACTTCTAAGTTCATAGTCTATACTCCCTCGCACAGTATAAAGCCTCATTATATATATTATAATAATAGTTCCCCATAACAGGCCATGAAGGCCTATGGGTTCTTATCAGGATAGGTCTGCTACAATCTAGAGCCTACGGTACACAAGGGTAGTAACATGGCTAGCGCTACGTACTGACTGCCTATTATTACCCTAGAGTTTGACCTCCAGGTACTCATTTATTGCAGCCTGAGTCGAGCTGGCCCGTGAAAATGCCAGTGATTGAATTGACGAGAGCGGGATTTAAACCTGCAACTCTTGGTTTCGTAGTCTAGCGACCTATCCACTAAACCACCACGGCTCTTCATTATATATATAAAATGATGAGGCTTTATACTCTGAGAGGGAGTGTGTGTGTTTGGGGGGGGGGGTCTAGTCTTAGATCTTCCTGCGTTCTTGCCAAATCATCTGCAAATGCTGGGCATTGGTGTGAATTTTTGAATATTGTTCCTGACCTTTTAAACCGACATTTTCTTATCACAGTTTCTAGTACTAGATTAAAATGGGTTATAGCAATTGGGTCATCTTGTTTTAATCCTATGACTGTTGGAAATTCTTCTGAGAGTCTGCTGTTAAATTTAACTTGAGTAAATATTTCCTGTATTGTCATTTTTATTAAGTTTGTTAGCTTTCCGGGACATTTTAGTATGTTTAGTGTTTTGATTACTGCCGTTCTTCGCGATCTGTCATAGGCCGGTTGTAGATCTTATAAAAATTACATAGAGTTGGATCTTCTTTCTTTCTGTTTCTTCTTGTATCATCCTTAATGAGTGGATTAGGTCTATTGAGGATCTATTTCTCCTAAAACCGCACTGATATTCACATACTTTACATTCTGCAAATTCTTTAAGCCTCTTTTCAATTAATTTTGCTGTAATTTTATACGCTACACTCAGTAAGGAGATGGGTCTATAGTTTATACACTGTTTTGTGTTTTCTTTTTTATATATTGGCACTATCACATTTTTGTTCCATTCTTTTGATATTTCGCATTTTTCCCAAATTTTCGTTATTAGTTTATGCACCCTTTCTGCCAATTCTTCTCCTCCATATTTTGGTAGCTCTCCAGGGATTTCATCACTTCCAGGACTCTTGCCATTCTTTAGATTTTTTATAATTTCTTCTACCTCTTCTAGCTAGGGGAGTTCAAGTTCTTTTTGGTTCTCATTTATAAGTATGTTGTCCATGATAGGTTCTTCTTCCTATGTCAATAGTTCTTTAGAGTGTTCAGCCCATCTTTTTAGTATGTCTGTTTCTGCTCCTAGTAACCCACCTTTTTTATTTTCTACAAACAGTGTTTTTGCTTGATAACTTATCCCCATTTGGGTAGTTTTCTTATAGAACATTCGTATGTTTTTAGTTTTTATAGCTTTCTTCTATTTCGTCTATTAGTCTTGCTAAGTATTCTCTCTTTTTTTTCTGGAGGACACTTTTAGTATTCCTGCTTGCTTCTCGTCCCTCTTCAACTGCTCTTGTATATTCATTGTCGAACCACTTCTTGTCATTTTTATCTTTGCATTTTTTCAGCTACTTATTTGGATTTTGCTTTACAATTCTTTCTATTGTTTCTATGTTTGTTGTTTCTTCTTCTTCTATTAAGTCCTTTTCTATTCCACTTGTCTATATTGTCCTTATTTCGTCTTTTACTAGTTCCTCTACTTTCAGTTTCTGCGCTTGTTGTTTGTATTTTTCTTGTATCCTTGGTATTTGCTGCTTTAATACTGATCGTACCATATAATGGTCACTATCAGCATCTGCTCCTTGGTATGACCTTACTTTGTTCATTAGTGATATATGTTTTTTCTCAACCTTGGTCCACCATTATTATACTTATATTTCCTTTCAAAGACCTAATCTGGCAATTTAAATTATTTATTATGGCAGTATGGCAGAAACGATGCCTCACACATTAAGACAAGTTCAGACATGCATTGCAGCTGGTAGAATGACTGACCTTTGGGCGTTTAGTTGCTTCTGAAAGAACTTACTTGCTCAAATTTACTTTACAAGTTTGCACTTGGTATTGGTTAGTATTTGAAGGGAATGACTCATGTCCTCATTACATGGTATCTGAAATTTGTTTGAAAAAGGCCTAACACTACTATCAAGAAGATGGCCCACATCAGTCTTATGATTTATTGCTAGATAAAAGAATGTTTGGACATTCCTACACTGGCAATTCACTCTGCATGACCACCTCCAAGTGGGAGAATTTTGTTTGTTTTGGATACCCCAGCCTTAACCAACCAGCAGATAACATAGTGGATTTTGTGATGTCATGGGATAAGATAATGAATTTCAAAATTTAATATCTCACTGTCGGCGGCATTGTGACAGTTCACAAAATCTGGTTTTATTTTTATGAAATGCTCAATAAAGTGCAAAATAAAGTCTTGGTCTTTGAAGATGTGACAATGGCTATTTTTTTTACTATCAGATAACGTCTAAGAGTTATTTTAATGACTAGTTGTGAAGGAGGCAAAAGTGCAAAATTGATCTCACCAGTTCCCAAGTCTCCAAATCTTAATTTTGTTCATCAAATACGTTTGTGTAGCTGCAGTGCGGACAGAAACCTGGCGAGTAGCCTATTTTCAAACAAAGGGTAATAATGAGGTTGTCTAAGGTGTGGCGCTTCAGTTGCTCAGTTCACAGACCATGTTCACCTGTTATTTAAGAATTATTTTTTGAAAAATATTGTTAACATTTAAGGTCAACTTTCATCAGTATATTCTTGTCTATTTACACTCTAATAGCTTTCTCTTAATGTTTCGTTTAGACAAAGAAAATTGCTAGGTGGATGTACAAGTTGTCATGTACAATTTGCGCTTTTATTTTAGGTCTAATGACCGAACTAAACATGTTTGTGTCATCTCAGTAGTGGAGTAACAGTTATACATAGCGATGGGGCTCTTAACATCTTGCGTAAGAGCATGATCTACAAACTGAGAGGTTGGGGCTCCCATATATTTGTCATCACAATCCGGTTTTCGTGCACCATTTTGATGTGAGGCAAACTCGCGCTTTTTTAAAGTAAGTGCAGGGGCCGATTATTGTTGGTGCTTCAATAGAAGAATCGAATCCAGGTCCGTCTGTACCACAGTTAAGCGCCCAAAGGCTCGGCTAAAATAACAGTTATTCTCAGGCCATCGCTCATAAAATTCTACCAACTAAATTTCCTGATGAAATTTTTTTTACAAGTTTTTGGAGTCACAAAAGTATGTTGTGTAACACAGACAGGTACTATCTGATCAGAAGTATCTGAATACTGAAAACTGTCATCATCTAACTTGTGCTACAAGTTTCCATAACAGACTTTAATAAACTTAGTTCACCCTTTATTTTAATAACAGTCTCAACTCTGTGGCAAACTTTCAACCAGGGAGTAGAACGTTTCTAAGGAAAAAGCAATTCATTCTCCTGAAGGATTGTAACTAGAGCTCTTTGTGATCTGGGTTGTTGTGATCTAGAGCAAAAGTGTTCAGCTCATAGACGACAGAAAACTGGTCAAAATGTTTTCCCCTCTGCATTTAAATTTACATTATATTTTACGAGAGAGAGATGGTTCATTCAGTTAAAAAAAAACATTCCATGCTGTAATATGACTTTCTCCAAATTATACTTTTCACACAACACACGGTTCGTCACTAAAGCATATATTACATCCACAATCCAGTTATTATTCATTCACTATTGCAGGTGACCATTAACATTTATAAAAGAATTCTATTACCGATTAGACACCAGCAATAATATAAACTTTTCTCCACAGACTATCCTTCAATAAAGAAGCGAGCATAGCTAAAGCACAGCGCTTAATTCAGTTGTATGAAGATGAGGGAATCGGCAAGGAGCGCATCTTGATAAAGCTAGCATCCACATGGGAAGGTATTCAGGCTGCCAAGTAAGCAGAACAAACCTAATTGCACTTGTGTGACTAACAAATTGAATTTAACAGAGTACTAGAGCAAAAACATGGGATTCACTGCAACCTCACGCTGTTGTTTTCATTTCCCCAAGCAGTTGCATGTGCGGAAGCCAGTGTAACCCTGATTTCCCCATTTGTGGGCCGAATTTTAGATTGGTACGTTACCAACACCGACAAGAAATCGTTTTCTGGTGAAGAAGACCCCGGCGTAGTATCAGTCACCAGCATTTACAACTATTACAAGAAGTTCAACTACAAGACAGTGGTGATGGGTGCTTCATTTAGGAATGTTGGTGAGTTTCCTACCACACAAGTGAGAGTAGTGTTAATTGATGAAACTTGTAGAGGAGGTAAAGGCTTTGGCTGGCTGCGATCTGCTCACAATCAGCCCCAAGCTCCTTGGCGAACTGGAATCAAGCAATTCCCCAATTGTGAAGAAGCTCTGCAAGGAAACTGCACAGAAAACGTCTTTAGAAAAGATCACGTTGGATGAAGCGAAGTTCCGCTGGCTGTTGAACGAAGACGTAATGGCCACTGATAAGCTGTCAGATGGCATCCGGAAGTTTGCTGCCGATGCAGTGAAGCTCGAAAACATTTTGAAGGGTTTGCTCAAGCAGTGCCCGAAGAAGTAAAGGATGGTTTTGTTGATGTACATAGACGTTATTTTTGGGATCGTTTAACTTAGTTTGCTTCGGATTTAAAAGTGCGATTATTTTCCATTCTAGGGAAGGAGTTATATGTTGTATATCTTGCATTAAGAAAAATATAGTCTTGATATATATTTGTTTTAATTAACCTTAATGCTGTCATACGATTTCCTTACAACAAAATTTTATCAAGTTTTAGGTTTTGTAAATTTATATTTGTTCAATTTTACATTGTTATAGTAGCCCCTTTCTGTTCTTTTGTGGTGTTTTTAAGCAGGAAAATATTTTATTAACATAAAATACGGCTTTCATAAAGCTGGCGTATATTTGAACCATAAAAGTTTCATTAAAGCCAAGTGGTGAATTCTATCAACCTGATTGTCAATTGATCATGGTCATTTGTTTGGTTGACCTTGGATTCATCTTTGAGATACAACAGGATATATAATTTCGCTATTTTGGCCTACAGGCCTATAGCTTATATTTTCTTTCTCCCATATTATGTTCATTCTACACATCTAGCGTTCTTCCTCCTATATGCCACTATAAATATTATAATCCTCCTTTCCTATATTTTTAATTTCTCAGTGTTTTTTTCTTTTGTTATCGCCCACATTTTATTTACATACATAACGATAGATCTAATTATTCTTTTGTACACTTTTATTTTTAGTCTGCAAGATGTTTTTATTGCTTAGGTTGTTTTTTTTTATAAGAACCCTACCATGATACACCTGTTTATTTCTGAAGTTATGTCTCCTTTATTATTGATGTCTACACCCAAATACGCTGCACTTTCCATAAACTTGAATTTATATTACTTATTCCTTTGTTTTCTTTTAATTATTAAATCCTGATTTGCCCCTATTGCTCCTTTGCTGAAGACCATGCATTGGGATTTCTTCCCATTTATTATTAGCCCATGTTCTTTTGTTTCACATTCTAATTTCCTTGCTACCCATTCAAGTTCTTGAATTTTTGCCATTATCATCATCATCATCATCGGCATAGATTAGAATTTGGTACGGTTTTGTTAGAATGTTATAACCCGAACTTATCTGGCTTTCCGAATTATGCTTTTTAGCACCACATTACATAAGATTGGGGACAAGGGGTCCCCTTTTTTAAACTCCTGTTCACCTAAAACTTTAATAGACCACCTTGTACTCATCAGTGTTGTTTTGAGTAGGTCTATAGTTTCTTTATTAACCTTTAATTTTTGCATTGTCTCTTGAATTTTCCTTCTTTTTATTTCATCGTAATCCATTTTGAAATTTAAAAAATACATATACTGTAGTGCTTTTAATTTTTGACTGTGGACTTCCTCTTCTTGAACGCTGTCTGATATTCTCCTATTTTCCTTTCACTCTCCTCTTCATCATCATCATTTCATTAGTACATGGGCTATAATTTTATACGTCACATTTAAAAGTAATTCCCCATTCATTGGTTATCACCTTTTTTTGGTATTGAACAAATGATTGAATTGTATTACATTTTTTTCTGTCTCCATGCTCTTAAGATAAGTTCATGTAGTCTTCCGACCCACTTTTCTCCAATATTCTCGATCAGCTCTATTACTATTTTATCATAGACTACATTCTTGTCATTTTTCATCCTCTCAATCATTTCCTTTATTTCTTCTATTGTGGGTTCTCTTGTTTGATCTTTATACTCATATGTTAGTATGTACTTCTGTTTTCTTTTATTTCTTGGTGTTCTTCCATTAAATTAAAGTGTTCTACTCAAGCTTGTCTGATGCAACAGATTATCCACAAAAAATAAAGTTTTTTGACTGTGTCTCACTAATATTTTCAAATAGGCTTTTATTATGTTGTAGTTAAGTAATCAAAAGCAGTTTGTATAGTAGGTGTGAAACATTAAGTTACAGAGAGATGAAAATTGACCAAATGATTCTTTTAGTTGAAATATTGCATTAAGAATGTGTGTCTGTCATCTGTGACCAATGGCCATTGATTCCTATAATTCTTAGAAAACATTTTTTGCATGCTGGCCGAATGATAAGTCATAGAATGGCCAAACCACTTGTTCTTTGTGTCTACAACACAATGAGCACTGTTATTTTGGTGTGTTGCACCATTGTCTTATAGAAGACCAGTTTTGTATCTTTTATTTGAACGCTTTCTACCTAATGCCCAAACCACTTTTGGTCACTCAATCATGTTTTTCTACAATAATTCCCACACAAGATATTAAAAACCTACTTGAAAATACTGGTGGGGAAAAGGCTAAAACTTTTGCCACAGACTTCATGTTAAGAAATTTACGTTTTTATTATTTTTGTGATCATTCTGTCACATAAAAATCAGTAAGTGTCTGGTCATGAGTTCATAGGCCATAGTCAATTAGGAATTGAGCTAACCACTTTGCCTGTTTTTTTTTTGTTTATATCTACCTAGTATTCCCATTAATACTGTTACAAATTGATTAGAATTTCTGCATAATATCAGGATTCATTAAACAGTTCTTGAGTTTGCTGCCTTACTTTGGCGGATCACGTATACATTTCTCTAGCAATATTCAACTATCTAATTTAAAAACACAGGCTCAAACAATTATTAATAATGTAAATACAAACGATTTACTCAAAATGACTTACGAGAGGTGTCTAGGTGAATTGTCTGAGATAGCATGCACTAAATCAATCGGAATAGTGTTGACTGTAGCTGTTAGGGTTTGTTTAAAAAGGTCAATACTGAGATGTCTTGTTAAACAAACCTTAGCCTTTAAAAGTACCCATAATTTGCAATTTAAAAATTTTGGGCTAATTTGAATTGATTGCTTTGTGAGCCATTGCAAAGTCTTCTTGAAAAGTCCAAGGTTTCACTTCAACTAAAATCTGTTGGAACATAGCTGCTGAATTTTTGACGCCCTTCTCTCAAAAATGAATATTCGTCATTCTACTATAATATACTGTCCATCAAACTATGATAGTGCTTGATGATGTTCTCTAAACCCTTGGTGATAATATCATTTTGGTTTTGAAGGATCCCTCTACTACAATTTTTTTTTTGTATCAACTGAATTTTGTTACTTGGTCAATAATCTGTTTGAATTTTCTCTACCGCGTTACCTTAAAACATCTTTCAGCATGTCTTCGGTATGCCTTTTGTAGTTTGTTCTAGGTTTTATTTAATAACGCAAGACAATGTACTTTTAGAAATTTGCATCTATCAATACATGATCAATTGCTTCATTGGAACACTGATATATAATTTATACTGTTTGATTCATAAAACATATGGCTAATTCCCAAAGGTTGTTGAGTCTTGAAGATGACTTCTTGATTTCACATTTATACAAAGCTCTCTTCCATCGTTAAACAAAAGTATTTTATTGAAAACCATATAACTTCGACAACTGACAATCACAATGGTATTTAAAGCAAGAACAGACTTAATTTTGGTACAGTTTTTATCGAATAGAAAAACGTGAAAGATTACATTGATTTTTAAAAAATATGATTGTATATGCATGATGCAAAATTACTCGATTAATATGAAGACACATTTGATAATTAAGGTTAGTAGAAGAGGAGTTCATAAAAGTAAATTTGGGATAGTACTAAAATTGACTATAGTAACTTGAAAGCTGGACAACTGATTTGGTTTTTCCAAACATGTGACACTTTGGTCTTTTAGAGCAAATGTTGACTAATCGTCTACATGAGGATTTAAACACGTTTTTTACTATAAATTTTTTCATCTGGTAGTGATTACTATACCACCTATTAATTTCAAAAAAGTACCGGGACTCTTATTTTGCATTTGTAATCCATTTTTCCTTTAAAGTTGCAGGTATGTCAAAATTGCTTCAATCATTTTGGATATGAGACAGTTTCAAACATGCAGATTGCATGATTACTAAGATGTATCTAATCCATTTCTTTACTATTTAGAGGTGGTTATATATTTTACTCTTCATTTTCGACTTTTTTGTTCCCATTTTCTTTTATTTATTTTTTCATTCTGATCTTCCTCATGTTTCTCTTACTGAAAGATAGTGCAACATGGTATTAGAGTCTTGCAAAGACTAAACTCTACTCAACCAACTTTGAATTTGTACGGTCATCGTAGTAAGGTCTGCAGTTATTTCTATGTATATATGGATTTATTGTAGAAGTTTTACTACATAGATTATGGTTACCTTATTTCATATTACGTAATTCTGTCACTATTTTATTGCCTTTAATCTTTGATTTCCTGGGTGTTCTTTATATACCATTTATAATTATAGTAGTTAGGCTTGAAAAATTATTAATGAACTCTATATTTCTCAATAGTTCAACTATTGTTTCATAAGTAAGAGATGAGGACAGTTTGTACATCTCTATAAATAATGAGAAAGGTAAACCAAGTGAGTTTCTTCAGTTAATTCATAGAGAAACAGCGTTGATTGTGCAAATTAACCAAGAATACTGTTCAAGCGGATAATCGATTATCAATGAAATTTGCAAAAGTAGCATCTGAAAAATGGAAATTTTGACGATTATTTGAACAATTGAATAAAACATCAGTATTCTATATCATCGGTGGTCTATATAAAAAGATTAACACGTGAAGCACGTATAACTTAGAAACCAGACTTAATTTCTTAGAAATCTCTGCACTCAATATGGACCATGCGAGTGATCATCCGGATGATTGATATTCGGATAATGTTCCATTGTACTTTGGTAATAAATTTCTTGTGAGCCGTACAAAAACATGAAAGATAGAAAAAAAATAGAAAAAATTTCTTTGATATATTCAGTACTTTAAATTAGCCATCTTTGACAATGTAATAATTTAATACAAACGCATTATTTCGCTCCACTTCCCTCTTATCATCTGTCTCGTTTGAAACTAGCATACAGGCTAAATGTTAACTGTGGGAATAAACTTGATCAAATCATTCCTGATAGAAAAAATTAGTATTTGGGAGGCTCATTAAGATTCAATCTACCTTTTGTTCAATTAGGTGGAGAACCGTTGGATGTTCTTTTTTACCTCTTATGGATTTTTGATCCTCTTCCTCGTTTTTCATGATCTCTGAAACTTTTCCAAAGACCACTTTTGTCTTTTTTTTAAACGACTCTTCTTTTATAGGCTGCTAAACATTTAGTCTTCTTATGTGAGCAAAATCTACTACAATATAATTTTAAACACATCCAGCTACAATATTAAAACCTTTGAATAGACGATATGGCAAGCACCGCGCCTTAGACGGCCGTCATTATTACCCCCTGTTTGAGTGAACGCAGGTACTTAATTATTTTTAGTGGTTGAGTAGGCCACCCGCCAGGCAAATGAGCCCAGGATTGAACTGCTTGGCTATACTGATACTCGAAAAATAAATATAAAAATGGATTATTACCGCTCTTGACTAAAATTTAGCAAGTGAACTTTAAACAAACTCTAAACCTAGCAAGAGACGCAACGACAGATTCAATACTTTACACATTATGTCATAAAATAAAACAACTTGTTTTTCCTACTTTTGTTTTTCTAATCAATGACAGTTTTTGGGTCTTATTCCGAGCATAATGCATTAGACTAATAAGACAAAAGCTTAGAGAGCTTGGCATCGTGAGGCAGCGAATATGCAAATAAGTCAAACTACAGTCACTTAGAATTAAATAAGTAAGTTACTGTAAAAAAGGCCAATTTTTTAAGTGGGTGAACTTTATCTTCCAACAAACTTATCAAACATCAAATTTAAAGTGGGTCGTTTTGTAACCGTTTATTCTATTTACTTAAAATTAGTTTCGAACATTTTGACGGAGAGAAACTGATTTTCTCATATACAAACAGATAACAGGGAATTTATGAAAGGTAATTTGAGTAATCCTTTCATTTTTTAATCCAAAACCTAAACATTGCGTTGTCTGTGTTCATGGTATTGGACAGTTTTTGTAGTTTCTTAGTCCGTTGTTGCGATGAGTATTATTAAAAGGAAAATCCTATAAAATTAAGCTGCGTGTCAGCTATTTTATGTCAAGGGTAGAGATAGAGGATTTCTGTTGACATCACGGGCTAATTAGATGTGATGACGTCACTTGGTTCTGAATTTTGTTGCATGGCTTTACATTTTTCGGCCTTTAAGAGGCTTAAACCAAAATCTAATTGTAAGTAAGAATATTTTATAGGTGGATTGACAAAATCTGCTATTGTTGGGGAAAGATGTTTGGTTTTGCCCAATGCAAGAGTCGAAAACTGAAGTTAAAACAGAAAATTCCCCAAAACATTAAATTTTGCAGACCTTCTGTTCTGGTCTTTGTAAAATTGTTTCAGTGATGAAGTTTGGTTTTGTAGAAAGTGTCGAAAACTACTACTTGAGCGTTTTTGGAGGAAAAACACATAATCTATAAAGGATAAATCCACAATTTTACAAACGTTGGTATGATTTTTTCCAATCTAATCAAAAGTTTTTTTGGAATGAACTATGCATGTGGGGTCACGCCAGGCCCCATTTACAAATTTTGTGAAACGGTTATTTAGCGATTACTGGATGGCATTTAGATAATCCTAAAATATGCCAGTAGCTATAAATAGCTGCAATATGCTGGTGGAAGAGTCTATTTAAGGTGGTCCAAAACATTTTGTATCGGAACTTGATAAAGAGTAGACTATATCAAAGGCAACCATTAGGCATTTCTCCTGTAATTTAATGTTTTAAAAGTGATTGACAAAGTGTGCGAAGTCCTTGATAAAACTGCTAGTAAGTCCAACGCGTGTGGATAAATACTTGGCTAATTTATAGAGTTACTAATGGCCCTAACATTGGGTTGGAGTGTTATAAACTTAGAAATAATAAGTGCAACAAACCGAATGATGCTCACGAAAGTTACTAATGAAATCACACATGGCAATCCTAACTTTTTTATCTTGCAGTAGCCGTGTTACGGATAGGGAAGGCTCTATAGAACACATGATAACGACTATCCACACCGCAACATGCTTCGATTGTCCAAAACACAACAAACCCGTGAAAGGTGCACACTATGCTCGTGCAAGCTTTGTAATCAGTATTTAATTAAGCTAAAAAATACATCCTTTGATTCAGTTTAGTGATTTGAAGAAGTTAGAATAAAACACTTTGAATGGGTCAATCCAATTATATACTTAACAAACGAAACACTTAAAAGTGGTATAATTCTATAACCATTTCTCAAGTTAAAACTGATTGGGGCGACTGGCCACGTTTGATTATCATGGAATTAAAAGGCATAAAATGGGATTTTCAAAGTGGATACTTTTGTAACAATTTGATTCATCGGGCTTGAACCTTTTCTCATTCGATCTAGCAGCTCATGTAATTAAGAATAAAATTAAACGCTCTAAACCAGTAAAATTGATATAATTAGACAGTTAAAGCACTCATCTCGTCGACTAATTAAAACTAATTTTCTGATAGACTTACAGACATAACATTGGATAATTACAGTCGTGTAACTTTGTAACCGTTTACTTTCTCAACTGGTGGAGTTACTAAAAATAATGTGTGTACCAGACTTTGTATCAGTTTGTTTCCTCAAGTAATGCTCGTCAGTTCCTGAAGACAGATTAATTAGATATCGACAAGTATACTGTTGTAAAATGTTTATAAGTTTGACTTTGCAGTAGATTTAATGGACAAAATTTGAATTTAAAAGATGTTCAGCTTCATAATTAGTCATTTTTGTGAGCAAAAGCAGGTCTTCTAAATACTCAACTGATAACTAAATTTGACTTTTTTATTGATTGAACAGGCAACAATGAAATTTTTACAGTGGTGTATCTTTGTAACCATTTGTTTCTTTAAGATAAAACTCTGTTTGACTCACCTTCATATATTGTCAAAGTAAATGTATATACGACAAATAAATTGTTTTTAACGTCTTAAATAAACTTTTCCGTAGGCTTAACAGGCAACACAGTATTTTATGGTAGTATAACTTTTTGGCCCTTTTTTTCTTGCGCTAAAACTGATGTCGTTGTACTTAATTAGTAAGGTTACTGATGATAAAGTGTTTAATAATGGCGAGGCTCAAACGCCCCGCGTGAAAGCATGGCCTGCGAACTGAGAAGTTAAGACTCTCTTTGTTTGCCTTCACTGCCTGGTTGCCGCGCACCATCTCTAATAGACAACCGCATTATAACCCTTTGTTCGAAATGAATGCAAGTGCTTATTGCACCTACTAACATGCACTTAACTAATGCTACGATGTCACATACACTTATTGGTTTCCAGCGAGACTTAAGTTCATTTGCGTCAGCTCGCAGACAGAGAAGCAATGCCCTTGATAACTGAACTATGGCGACAGCCCATGAACTCAGGCATTTAATTATTTTTATTAACTGAGTAGGCCACCCGCCAGGTATTTGAACCCCAGGAATGAACCCGGATCACTCCACACCGCAGTCACGTGCCTCAACCGCGCTGCTCCACTAGCGCCGATGATAAAGTGTATACTGATATCAATTTCAGCTTTAGTTAAAGAAATCCAGTGGTATAATTATTAAAAACAACCAAAGTTGCCAACTTTACAACAGATTACTTGAAGTTATGCATGAATATATAAAAAATACTATAACATTTTCGCTGTGACATTTATGCCTATTTGGCGTCTACCAGAAGGTACGCGAAATTTCTAGAAAACATCTGACAGTTTCCTATAGCATGAGCCCCGCGCTGCACCCGCAACCTGGCTAGATTCTGAAAGGCACTATGTCGGTCGTTGCGGCGTGATGGGGTGCAACAAAAACTGGGGGCGTTCGGAAATTCGCTATGCGAATTGTTACGAACGTACACACTTCGAAAGTCCCATTTTACGCCTGATAATCAAACGCGACGAGTCGGTCCAATCAGTTTTGGTTTTAGAAAATAATGGTTACAAAAGCATGGTACTTTCAAGTGTTTTGTTTGTTAAGTCTACAAGAGGATTGACCTATCCAAGGTGTTTAACTCTAGTTTCAGCAAATCGCTAAACTGAATCAAAAGAGGCATGATTTTAATTTACGAAAATGACCGGTTACAAAGTGATCTACTTTGTCTTTTTGTGATTTTTAGAGTCTTCCCTATCCGTAACACGGTTAATGCAATCCAATGCTAATCCAATTATTAGGGCATGTTAGGAAATTCTCTGTAAACAGGGGTACGCGAAAGGTAACGAAAAGGAAAGTGGAGGAGAAGCAGAGGCAGACCCTGAAAAAGTGACTAGAAGCGGTAAAAGAAAGATTTGTGGAAGTTACATCTAGAGAACTGGGAAAATAAAGCTAAACAAAAAGAAGAAAAGGAAGCAATGATTTGTGTATGTTGTATAATATAATAAAGATTATAATCCCCAGGAGCTCTCTTAAGAGAGTACGGGAGTTGGCAAACCCGGGGTCCCAGCCCGTCCCTCGACGTTAAATGAGGGATTAAGAACAGGTCACACGACCTAAATCAAAATACAATACTTATATGTTATAATCGAACCTTTTTGATTATCAACGACCATCTTATTTTAGAGACTTAAAAAACCCTATCAGAGAACTAAAACTGATGAACTAAAAAATCGGCACTTGTTTAATTCAGAATGAGTAGGAAATATTTACCCCAAAATCATTATTATAACACAAAAAATCAGGTTTGTAACAAGGAATGCGTTCTTTGAGTGCGTCAAGATACTAAACAATTACCAGGAAATCTTCTCATAAAGTCGCTTTTAGGGTGTAATCAAGTGTATAGAAGTTAAATTAAATAATTTAAGGGAAAGGAGCTTTCTTAGCCACTTTACAGATGAGCAACTGGAAAGCTAGACTTACCTCCTAAAAATTGTTACTTTAGAACAGCTTCTCTACAATGGGAACACGAGACTATTTCTTTGATTTTTCCTTATCTTTCTTCGTTGAAATGACGTGTTCTTTTGTTGATTTTAATTCCACTCAATTTTGTATTCAAAACCAAGAAAATGGAAGAAACACAAGTAGTGTTCCAGAAAAATATAAGTAAATGAAAGTGCAAGATGGAACAAAACCCCTCCCATTTTTTAAATTAAATAAAGAAACACATTAAGAATTTATTTTTAAAGGAAAAAGTATAGAAGTGGAAGTTCTATTTTATGTGGCTTAGAGAAACCAAGTAGTGTCCCTCGTATTCGATGCTTTGTTCTTCATTACCCTCTCAACATGTGTTGAGGAATGCGCCTGATTTCTTGACGCATTTAATTTCGTAGGGCTTGGAAAGCCCTACAGTGATGTCACATAGGGCTAAATCCGGTGAGCGGGCTGACCAAGCGATGTCACCTAGCACTTGGAACAAAGATCTTGCTGCATGGGCTATAGCTCCATTCTGTTGGAACCAAACTCTTTCGAATTCAAAAAAGTAAGTGCTAATGGCCCTAACTTTACTCATCGCACACTATGGAGAGGCCTTTATAGATATCTCATGAGTTGTTATCGCTCCATTAACGAAAGTTTCTTTCTTAACGCATCCTAAAAAGTGAAAATCGTTACGTTAGTAAAAAACAAATGCGGCATGTCTTCATAAATTTCCAGGCGAATTTGCTAGTCACATACGGAAAGTTCCTGTACAACACGCGTGTTTTATGGATGAAAACGAAGGTCATTTGCTGCTATCGTGGTGACTTATATGAAGAATTTGCTTCGTTAGCTGTGAGTCTCTGTGAACATTCGGTTTTAGGTTTATTTATAGAACTCCGCGAATTGTTTGCAACGTCTGGCTTTGATAAGATTAAATAGCCGCGCTATCGCAAGACTGGCGATGGTAGTTAGTCAGAGGTGAGAAACAAATGCAGAATTAAACATAGTACATTCTTTTAACACTTCTATTTATTGGATGATTGAAAAAGTTCGTGTCCCATTTCTATAAGTGACAGGACAGCTCTGGTGCTATATATCGAAGGGTGTGGTAGTATCAGAAGGCAGACTTTGTTGTGGAAATTGTTTTTAAAAGAGCGAGTATTAAAAAAATCTAACAACCATTCGGAACTTTGAACAGTGAAAAAGTGGTTTTTGATTACGAAGTGATGATTTTAACCCGGATAATCGACCGGTATTTGAATATTCTGTTTTTGGTTACATGGAGAACAACTCAAGAATTATAAAGAGACTACTAAGAATATGAATATTAGAAATACATCATTTTGGAATACAAGCCTGATACATGCTTTGACGGACAATTTTTTCTGCCTAGATGCCATGATGATGGATAATTCTGTACAACAGGGTGCAAAGAAAAAAATCTGGAGAAAATAAAGTGAAAATGCAAAATTCGTAGCAAAGCTTAGCTTTCCTCCCAACGAAAATGTTAGAAATTTCCTTCGAGCTTCTCCCATCTGATGAAATAATCACGACGAGCAAGTACTATGAGCATCTCAGTAAGCTCAATATGAAGATGTTTGTATTGCCCAAAAGAAAAGTCGAAAAGCAAACATTTCCTATTACAGTAACGCCAGAAGTTAAAGAAGTTAAAATAGAAAATCCTCCGTAACCCATTAAATTTTTCAGGCCCTACATCTTTAGATTTTCTTCTATTCTGGTCTCTGTAGAATGGGTTCAATATTGAAAAGTTGTCGAAACGCAGTTTCTGCGAAGGAAGAATCCACAACCTTGCAAACGTTGGGTGACCATTGATCAATAAAACTTTTTTTTGAAATCAAACACGCATGTTTCCCATCATCCAATGAAGAGATTTTTTGAGTGTACTTTCTGGCCTGCATTCTTAAATGCCGTAGTCGGAATTTGAAAACTCTTCTATCAGAAGATATCTGCAGCAGTTATGGAGTCAAGAGTTTACAAACTCCGACCGCGATAGAAAGTAAATTAGAAGAAAGAACGGACAGCATACAGAAAGGAAAGATGAATATCGAATTATATATTTATATTAAGAAATTGAATTGAAAAGGAAGGCCTCAGAGCAACACAATAAAATGAAGTAAAATATGGAGGAGCTACAAATAAATGACAAATTAATTAAAGTAATGAAAAGCATTTATGAGAAGATAAGAAGATATCTAAATGAAAAACAATTAGAAAGCTTTATAATGGCGAGAGAGATAGAATAGGGAGACAGTCTGGGTCCACTTCTGTTTATATTAATGATGACAAAATAATGAAAAATACAAGACACCTAACAAAACACAAACAACAATAGGATAGAAAAGATTAGCACCTTTAAAAAATGCCCGTGCAGGCACGCGCGCACACATATTTTTACATCAAGTCAGTGAATTTACATTCTTTATACGCACATTGGGGTATAAGTAAAGCATAGTAAAGGACGGTATCATAAAACGGATAGCTCTGTGAAGTTTTGTAATTGCACAGAGAACAATGTTAAATCATTTATCAGTTAACCTCCGTGCAGGATGTGACTTGAGTAGAACAGCGTTCGTATATCAAAATAGCCCCATCTAAAGAATGCCACAGAGAGTTGGTAAAAGCTGTTGGGAATAATGGTCTCGAACAATCACTACGTGAATAGCAAAGTTTTAGTGTAGACGCGAAGCAACCAGCGACTGGCAACGGGCAGGACGACCTGTGAGTGTACGGACCGATGTGAGAGCCATCTTGTGTTGTGGACACACACTATGAATGACAAAATTTGGTGATATAATCCCTTACCTTTAAAAAAAAGAAATGCACAATTAATAATCAGAATGTCCACCTCACCGGAATTGAGTATACAAACAACTAATTTGGCTAACGACAATGTAAATTGCAAAATGACTAGGTAACTACCGGAAAATGAAATTCTAAAACGCTATTTATGGAACACAGACGACTTAATTAAAAGAATCCGTACCACCCTCTCTTGGCACAAAATACAGTTGATAAAGCCAAAACAGCGACGATAATCAAAGAGAAGCTAAGATACCACCAATATTTATACACAACGCAAACAATCATAAGGAAGTAATAGCAGACATTGAACAAATCACAGGAGATTTCAATTCCAACGACAAAACAGCCAATTCCAATTTATGCAGTTATTCTAATATCGAATGACGCAGCTAAAGAGATCTTTAACCTAAAATGTCTATATCATTCAACGGTCACCGTTAAAGTAATGATAAAAGCCGATAACATCTCTCATTGTCACAAGTGCCACAGATATGGGCACACGAAAAATTGTCGGGCGGCTAAAGCACTCTGTGTGAAATGCAACGGAAGCTATGTAGTTAATAAATTAAAAAAACTGACCTCAAAGAGACAACCTAACTATTTACCGAACTTCAAAAACAGATGATGGTAACAAAAAACCCAAGAAACATTCGTCGACAAGCGTTCATGTTCCCAATCTATCATAGTCCCAAATCATATAACCTAAGACAAACCCAAATAACATGGACAATATCAGAAAGGAATAAAAGAAAAATTTTAGCTACCAAAATGGTCTTTTTGCGAAGAAGCTGTGGAAAAAGCTGATTGGAACAGAAATTGTCAGAAATGAGAAAATTAAAGTATGAAAATGGAAAACAGCAGTCTTAGAGTAAATTGGGGAAAAGAATTAAAGTGGTATGGCACCGACTAGATGGCTGCAAATAGTTTGGAACTAGAAACTGGAAATTCGTGACGGGCAAACATTATCGCGGGCAGGATTGAAATTCGCTCAGGGGGCCAAATTTTTAATGTTTAACTCTTGAAAACTGACTAAGGAATAGTCATACAAATTTGATTTTTTTATATGCGAGTGCTTTTGGACTCCCTTACCATTACTGATCAAAGGAAATTTTTTATCCTTTTCGGTTTCGGAAATGTACTTTTTCGGTCACCTCTTTAGTTTTCAAAATACAAAGTAGTCACTGGGGGGGCTAGACCTGGACTGGAGGGTGGGCATAGAAGCTTCTATGTAAGCTGCGCAAAAAATTCGTTTACAAAAAGTGCCCCCTTTTAGGTCCTATAACTTGGTAAAAAAATCCGTTTTTCTACCTCTTGCCGTTTCGAAAATTGAGCAAAAAACTAAATTTTTAAATAGGGCCCGTTTTTCGGCGTTTTTGGACTGATTTTATAATTCTACAGTTTCGTATACGTACTACGTTTTGCCTTAGAAGTTAAATTGACATCCATTACAAGAAGCTCTACTAGGGAATCTACAAGATCACGAAAACTCCCAAAGGTTCCTCATCGGCGAGCGGCTAGCCGAGCAAACCAATTTAAGGTGTTTTGAGCACCTTTCTGGCGCACCTATTTTTTTCTGCGATTGAACTGATAACGCCGTTTCAGTAGAATTGAATCGATCTAAATAGTACTGAAAACCGTATTTCACTATCTGTTGCCGTTTTCGAGATCTCAATTTTTTTCAACTTTGACCACTCTTTTGACTATGAAGAAATCGGTATGGCTAATCATTCACTAGGTTTATTACTTCTCCAACAAAAGAACAACAGGTATATCAACTAAGGAAGCTCACAGGTTTCAGAAAAAAGTGCATTACGACAGAACACCTTCATACAGTTAGACAACTGATTGAAAACCAGTTGGATAAATAAGGCTTAACAACTTGAGGTTTGCTGACGAGACTATGACATTTGCATAGAGAAAGCGAACTTTACAAAAACCAAATGATTATCATATATATGATGGCTGTGTGATTCGAAGCCGAATCCTGATGGAAGATGAAGTCACCATTGGGATAGGGTCGCCGAGCATCTCTGGCCAAGAACTTCTTTAAAATGAAGTCTCAATAGTATTTACTATTGCCTTTAGAATTCAATTGAACAAAATAAAGATCAGTCTTGCTGTTGTAAGACACTCCCATCCAGACCATGAATCCGTTAGGCAGAACTTTGCAAGTTTCACATTCTTTTCGCCTCTCTTGGCGTACTGAATTCTTCGTCGACCGTGACTTTAGCCAACCAAAACCAAGCCTCATTTGTTGTGATGATTTTGTTCCACTTTTGGTTGTTCAGAATCTTGTAAAGACCATATGACCCTGCAAAATACGCACTATGAGAGAGCTCTCATCCAGCAAGTCACTGCGGTTGCACTAAGATATAGATATAGAGATATAAAAGCAAAATATGCAGCTAACAGACGCGCAGCAAGATCAATCAAACCCAACAGCACAGCAAACATCACCCACATCACAAACTGGTAATATACAAGACAAACAAACGACCGTAAATATAAAAAGTCATAATCAACCACAATAAAAAAACACTATGCTTTTCAAATCTTTCAAATGACACTCGAGCTCAAACTTCATACAGACTAGAACAGATGGTACCAAAACAAGCAGAGAATCAAGCTAAACTTTAGAGGACATAAATTCATCGCGGGTGCAGACTACAACGCAAAACACCAACAATGAGGTTCACAAATCACAAAAACAAGAGGACGTCAACTACTAAAAACCGTAAAGGAACAACATTTATCATATGTAACATGTGATACCCGAAAATTACCGGACCTGCTGGACTTATAAAGTCATGTTTCGATCTTTCCTCCGATCACTCACCTGTTACATTGACCATTAGTTTTATCAATATATTTGAGGAAATTCCATTGAAATTATACAGTGGAGATACTGAGTGGGAACTTTTTCGACGTCTACTGGACGAAAAAGCAACACTAAATGTATCTTTAAAAAGTGAGGAAGGCGTTGATAAATTACCCGAAAAATTCAAGAAGCAGCATGGCAATCTACACCGAATATTACCACGAGGACAAAAATACATGATCTTCCAATGGCCATTAAAATAGCAATAACAAAAAAGCGAAAGGCTACGCCGAGTCTGGCGCATGTTAAAAAAGTTCTAAATAACGCGGCTCAAAACCTCAAAAGATGCTATACCGTTTGAAAAAATGATTCGCTACAGAAATATTTAGAAGAACTGTCTCCCACCAGCATTAATGACTACTCTTTATGGAGGGCTGTAACGAACAAAAACAACCAACTCAATCCATCCTACCTATTCGAAAAGTCAATGGAGAATGGACCAGAAGTCTTGATAGAAGTCTTTCAACCTTTTCCCTTGCAGTTTCCAAAGGAGGACAACAAAATTGCAGAATATCTGAAGACACTTCTACAAATGTCAAAATATCATTCGAAGAGATCTAAACTTAAACAAGATCAGGGGGCGAAACGGTAATATATACAAATGTTGAAACTCATAAACACCTTGGAAACTCAAACTTAGACCAACCAATCAACTATGAAGGTCTCAGCACTCTATATATTATCGTTCATGAGATATGTCACTTTAAAATAAAAAAAGCGGGAAAACCCCCCTTAGGGGTGTTTCAATGGGTCGGGTTTATGAGACATTCCTATTCTACTTTTTAATGAGGAGTTCAAAAAAGGTGGTCAGAAGTTTCGACCTAATTGTACAATTGATTACTATACTCAATTGTATATATTACCTCTAATTACCTCTAATAATTACCTCTAACAAGACTCCAGATTATGACATGGCATACCTTAGCGATAGATCTTTTATGGTAAAAATCCAGCCCACCTCTCTTCATCCCATACAAGCTGGCGGCACGCAGGGCAGTATTTTGGGCCCAATCTTGTACACTCTATATATTGCAGATTTACCAGTGGCTGAAAACGTCTAAATTGCAGATAATACCGCTTTACAAACCATTAACATAGATAGCATTGTAGCATCATGGCATCTTCAGGAACAGCTAAATGAAACTCAGAATTGGCGCATTAGAGCAAACGAAAATAAATTTAATTAGATGCGAAGGCTTTCATGGCCGGTGTTCTCAATTTTTAGAAGACTTCTTCTGAAGATGTCCGCTGCAGGTGTGGACGAAACGTCAAGAGTTTCTGAACTCCGACCACGGCCTTATAATCCGAGAATCAACCACACGAAAGCAAATTTGTTCAAATTACATTTACAATGCGTCAACAAATGTGTTCACTTGTAACATTGAACGGCCAATGGTTAATACAGGCAGATAGTGGACGTGCACTTAGATAGACATCTTGCGCATGTTTGGTCCAAGCGTAAACAACTTAATCTAAAACTCGCTAAATTGAACTGACTCAAGAATGTCACTCGAAGACAAACTGTTTATATAAACCCATATTAAAGCGTATGTGATACCACTCTGGGGTACAGCCAGGAACAGGATATTGAGATATCAATCAAGGTACTGCGTATCATTACTGGATCACCCTGGTGTGTACCAAATACACATCTACATAAAGATCTCGCTATGCCAACTGTTAAAGAAGAGGTATGTGAAATGAGCAGGAAATAGCAAATGAGGCTAGAAGCCCACCCAAATTATTTGGCCGTCAACTTGCTGATGATAGCAGAGTAAGCTTAAGACTGAACCGACAACATCCAACAGACTTATTTCACTAGTGCTAGTGCATAAAGTGAAGTTCAGTGAAACAGCAAAAAATTAACATTAATATTCTATTACTTCGTTCATGTCTTAGCTGTATACTTGTATAGACATTAACACTTATAACATATTTACTTATTGTTTAGTTATTGAATAGATAAATTTTGCAACAACTTAGTTTACGGATTTTCGAGAGTTTAGCTCTTCGCTCGGGGTCTCAATCTGCCTACTCCCTAAGGAGAGCTACAAGTCTTTGAGTAAGACCGACCTTTTGTGTGTCCTGCTTCACTTCCAGTCCTATAAAAGGCTAAGCAGGACACACCAAAGGTCAGTTTTACTCAAAGACTCGTAGCTCTCCTTGGGGAGTAGGCAGATTGAAACCCCGAGTGAAGAGCTAAACTCTTCAAAATGTCATCAAAGCCGATGCCGAACGTTGAGAATTTTCTCAATTACGACGCCGTTCAACCTGTGAACTAAGTTGTTTAAACATTTTATACGCCTCTACAGAGAGAAAACTTTAAACTTAACTAAGCTATATTCAAAGCTTACGTTACGTAAGACCAAACTTATGTGTTTCTTAAAATGCTGCAGAGACCAACAGGTGATACCTGTCGGATTACGATTAAAACATCACCAAAAATCATCCACCATCTCCCGTATCCTTAAAACAAAGCAAAAGTATCTCAACTTAGAAACTCCTTTCGCGCTACCCGTAGAAACCTTGCTAATAACAATTTGGAACTTTATGGCATTTTCCATAAATTAAGTTCCTCCAACATCTATCTTATTATTTGGGATACTTTCTCTAGGATAATACGTGACAAAGCGTCGTGCATATTCGAAAAGAAAACTGACACCCAGAAACGCAAATTTTCCAAGTTTTGCTAAAATAAACTTCCTAATACCCAACCATCTCTGACCAATTCGACGGTACATAACCTTTCTGGATATCTTGTAAGCGACTTAGCCATTCAGACTCTGGAAAAAGGCTTTAATTTTGCTGTATCGTCAAATCGCATTTCCACTGAACACATCCCAAATATAATCATCTATTTCCACTTTTCCTAAAAACGTGGCAAATGAAAACAAGCAAGATGTAGCCAAAAGGCTACGTACAGCCGAACTACCAAAACGAACTATCAAAGCGTCCGAATTACGAGCCTTAAAAGTTTTTAAACAAAATAATAACGTTAAAATTTTATAGGCAGACAAAGGCAACGCTATAGTGATCCTAAATACAACAGACTACATGGGTAAGATGCACAATTTACTTCAATTCTCTGATTATTGCCATGTACCCAATAATCCCACTAACTACCTCGAAAAGAAAACCAAAATCCTCATTAATAACTCCAACCTATCATCTTATACGAAGAAACTCCTCATACCCCGAGAAAACTCCTCCAGAATTTCTAAATTGCATGGTCCCCTAAAAAATCATAAAGAGAACATTACGCCCCATAGTTAGTGCTTTCAACCTACATAAATACCTTGCCAAGACACTCAACCTCTTACAGAGCAAGTATCATCCAACATCCGAAACTCCTATTATTTCCTAGAAGTACCCAAAACCTTCCCTATACGCAAAGGTTTTATCATGGTTAGTTTTGATGTCGTTTCTTTGTTTACCAATATCCCAATTCCTGATACCCTACAATTATTAAAGTCAACGTATAATATAAATAACAATATCCTCTCCCTAATAAATCAGTGCCTATCCAATATTTACTTTACCTTCCAAAATAAATTTTACCGCCAAACCAATGGCGCTCCCGTGGGTTCCCCGCTTTCACCTGTTATCGCTAACCTTTTTATGACCAATTTCGAAACAAAGGCTCTTACCTCCTTCACCTTAAACCTAACTGCTGGATACGATATGTCGATGACACTTTTGTTATCTGGCCTCATGGACATGATACCCTCCCAGAATTCCTTTTCCACTTAAGCCAAATCCATACCAATATCAAATTTACCATGGAAGCTGATCAAAATAGTTCCCTTCCCTTCCTGGATACCCTTATAACAAAAAATCCTCCAAATGACAGCTTTTATTACACTGTCTGTAGAAAACCCACTCATACTAATCGTTACCCAAATTCCAAAGCCCATCACCACCCTACCCAGATTCATTCAGTCGCAAAATCCCTCATCACCAAATCCATCAGGCTTTCTAATAAGAAAAACTCCCAAACAGAAATTAAAACCATCACCACCCTACCGCAAAATGGGTATTCCAATAAATCCTTATCCAATACAATCAAAAATATAAATACAAACATTAACACCGATCCCCAAATCCTCCTGACCAACAAAAAGCATTCCTATTTTACATCAGAGGTATCACCGATAAAATAAGCCGCATACTAATGAAGCAAATCATACGCATGGCCTTTACGACCAATAACCAAATATCTGGGTTTATTCGCGCAGTAAAGGATTGCTGCCCCAATGAAACCCAAGGAGTTTATGAAATACCTTATGAAGTTTACCAAATGACCTACATAGGTCAAACAAATCGGCAAATATCCAGTTGAATATATGAGCATACTCTGGCTGATGGAAAGGCGATGATGGTTCGGCACTTCCCAAACATAATAACAATGTCATCCTTCAAGGACTAGGCCAAGAGAACATGTACACTCGCCCAAAAGAAAATCGCCCCAAGAGCTTAACATTAGACTCGGAAAACAACGGAAGTGAGTGTCTAAAATACAATCTCTGCAGTATGGGAACCAGTAACCCTGATTTAAGCGTGCACTTAGCATCGAGACCGTGCACCTCCAAATCAATCCATTCAAACCATACAAGGTACTTACATCCTAATCATCTAAGACACTGTAAGGTGTTGAGTTGAAATTAATTAACAAATTTAATTAGCAGTTTTTAAAATTAAGTTTAATTTTTAAAATTAACCAAATGTATTTTTAGTTTTATTTGTTGTAATAAAAAAACAAAGCATTTTTGTTGCTTTTTTTTGTTAATAACCATGGAGTAGTCAGTTATTTTTAACTAGTAGTTATTGTATATCGTTAAACTTCTGGTGCATACATCGTAGAGACCTCAGACTAGTGTCATTCGACTCAGATTGAAGAGTAGAATCCGAAAAACTAAGCGTAATCCTCGGGCGCTCAAAGGTTAAAAAATTATAACGTTCACCAGTGATTCTGACAAGAAAACTTTTGAAGTGTAAATGTTTGTCTAACATTGTAGATGTCATTTTAGTATTTAGCTACCAACCGTATATAATTACGCATTAAAAAAATATTAGTTACCAACCACACAAAAAATTATCGACTGAAAGGTCGCCAAGTAAAAATTTAATTTATTATAATTTTCTCTCTTTATTTTCGAAACAACTTATTATATATATTTACAAAGTTAAATTCGTATTACCGGTGAAGGCAAGATGCATTTACAAAACGTTAATTGCTTCCCCGCGGACTTCGGCAGGCGGCCGCCGCGGCAGGGCCCGCAGCGCCCCGGGCGAGGCGGAATTTGACTCACGAATACTGACGGAACGAATAATCATAGGAACGTGATTTTTGGCACACGAGTGCTTTATTACCCGCTCTCAAACGAAAATTTTCTATCGCTTGCGGTTCCGGAAATATAATACTCGGCCGTGCCTGCCGCCGGGCCGGAATTTGTCCTTCGGAGGCGCTTGGGTCGTCACGGAAAGGCACGTACGATTTTTGCTATATGTTTGTAATGTCCAACATAACGTCGACCCATATTTCATCAATGTGTCAGAGCGAGACGGAATTAAGTGACGCACAAACAAAATTATCGCGGGCACCGTCGCAATTTCTCTTCCGTCTGCTAGGACGGCGGTTTTGGCAGAAAGGCCGAAATTAACTCGCGAATACTGACCGAAGGAATAATCGTAGAATTGCGATTTTCAATATACATATGCTTTAAGACCGGCTTTCAATTTTAGAGCAGGCAAAAAATTTGTATCGCTTCCGGTTCCGGAAATGCCCAATATGGGTCCCCCGTACAACCTGCATGAAAAAGTCTTATACAGAAAAATGTCCAATTTTAGGCTCCACAACTTGGTAAAGGAGCCGTCTTTGTATCTCTTGCCCTTGGGGAGATACAAGCGAAAAAGTGATTTTTTTCCAAATTTGGGGCCGTTTTTGGGCAGGAAGGGGCAGAATAAAGGACACGGGTTATTAAGCGTTTTTTGAAGTTACTTTATAGTTCTACAACTTGGTTTTTCTTTCAACCCCCACAAAGCCCTTAAACGTTCGTCAAGGTTTTTTAAATTTTGCAGAAATAAACTTCACAAAAGGGTCTATAGATCCACGAAGACTCCCAGAGGTATCCTCATCTGTAAGCGGCTCGCCAGAGGAGTTTTTGAAACGCGTTTTTGGTGCACCCGGTATCATTGTGCGCTCGCACCAATAATGTCGTCTTAGTAGAATCGAATCTAACTAAAGAATTTCGAAAACCGCGTCCCGCTATCTCTTACGGTTTTCGAGATCAGGAAAAAAAAATTTAAAATAATAAATTAATTTAATTCAAACATCAGTGTGAAGCTAATATAATTCATGTTTACATATACATGCCACATAATTTATTAATCAAATATTCATGTGACTAACGATTATATTATAAATTCTTTATCATTAAAATATACATTTTTTAACTTTTGTAACTGCAATTTCAACTAGTATATAATGTTATATATTGTTACCATAAGACATTCCACAGTAGTTTCCTTGATTTTGTTAAAATCTTTGTGTGCAAATTATTTATGAACGTAGAGTGATTACAATTGGAGAATGATCCGAAGACATATCAAGACATTGTTTAGTATTTAGATCATTTTGTGTAGCTTCTGGTCGTAAAATGGGTTTCAGAGATTTGAACTATATCCAACTCATGATTGGTAATAAAGGTTTATAGTTCTTGAATGTGGTTTGACAAGCAATTAACGTTCCATTCTGTAATATTGAGTATTTGTCTTATTATTTTAGTCGAGCGACGATGATTGCGAGGAAATTAAACATTGTTTTGATATTCTCAGCTAGTTTTATCATAATATTTTTTAACTTCCCGATGTTTGATATTTGCGGTGTATCTCCTTGGGGGGAAGAGGGTTGCTGCCCGTTTGATACTATTGTGTGTCTTCTTTCGTTGTTGATTAGCAGTTGTGCTTGGGTAAAACTTGGTTATGGGGTGGGTGCTTTCGGACGTGCTGGTGGAAGTTTTCTCCTCTTTAACTCGACACACACCTTTTATAGTTTGAAGAAATGTGAACCGCTACATAAAACACACTTAGGTTGAGTTTCTTTTGTTTTAATGCACGTTTTTGTTGGGCGATTTGCTCCGCATTTCCCACACCTGGCTTGATGCGTAAAGATCCTCTTTGTGTGCCCATACCTTGGAAAATTGCGGATTGTTGGATTTCCTGTTTTGGTGTGGTGGCGAAAGATAAAATTTTTTGTTCGTTTCGTAGTGGCAACTGGACCAGAAAAAATGAAATTTCACCAGTTTTCGCGAGTTGAAGGTAGAAAAAACGAAGTTGAAAGCGTTCACACCTTAGTTATCAATGTGTTACAACTTGCATCGCAATTATCCGTGTATTTCCTAAGACTTTCCAAATGCTATCAAACAAATTTTCTCCGTAATACACAGAGTGTTTGAAATGGTGGTAGATAGATATATAAGACCGATATTGTATACTGTATCTAATAAAGCACGTCTCATAAATTAGTTTGTATAAATTCAAATACAGGATGCTCCAATAAATTGAATATTTTTCTTTCTAAAATCGTTTATGTCTTTCTAGTAGCTACAAACGTAGTCTTAAGACATTTATTTGATAGTACTTACCCAATTAAATCAATAATCTGAATATGATATACACAAGGTGTTTAACAATACCATCAAGTTTAAAGTCACGCTAAACAAAAAGATGTGGCCTTCACCACGATACACCGTATAACGCTTATAACACATAATACTTATAACGCATAATACGTTAGTTTGTTAAAATACGTATCAGTTATTATATACAGAACAATACTTTATAAAAATATGAGTTTGTCATCCTACTGTCGCGTATAATAAAAAAAAAATGAAAAAGAGATCTAATAAATTAAAGTATTTTGTTCAACTTATCGCCTATGCGGACGGCGTGCGTAACATAATAATTGAAATATAAAAGCATTAGGAAACTTTTTACTCTAGGCACGACAAGCCAAATTCAGACTGTAATGGAACCTTAGTGTAATTTATACCTAATCTACAAAGAATAAATATACTTAAATAAAACTTTAAAAAATTATTGAAAATACAAGAAAATATTAATGTCGGGATTAGCTGATTTCCACACAACCCTGGAGGTACAGCTTATTTTGTGCGTTTTTTTTTAAGTGCTATCCCCAGGAGGCCTAATGCACTTTGGAAAGGAAATAAGACCAATCGATCGGTTCTTTATAGCCACTAGGCAACCGTTTCAACACTGCTTATACCTAACCCCTTGAGAACATCGACCTCCTTTGTAGAGAGGGATTACAAATGTTCAGGGCTGGTACACTCCCACCTAAGTGGTACCTGTCGTGAGGCAACGGTCGACTAACCAATCAAAGTCTAAATTGGGGTGGATTACAGGAATCGGAGTACAGGTAGTAGGGTGGTTATCAAGCAGTTATGATGTGTACGATTTGAATCTAACTCTCTGTTCAAAACACGGAGAATAGATTTACAAGACCGATCTAATGCCTATGAGACTATTTCTGCCCTGTTTATTTTAATAATGACCGAATATAAACTTTTTTTGTAGACAGAAATTATAAACGTTTAGGGTTGATACACTCCTAAGCGAGTGGTACCTGTCGAGATAAAATGACGGCTAGATGGGGAAATGTAAAAATACTTTTCAAATCCAAAAAGCATTTCGATAATGCTAGTATTATTATATATGAATTATTCGTGTATTAAAATTAGGTTGTAGGTCGGCCAGATCGGGCCGATTAAAATTTGAAGCTGGGAAACCTAAAAATTATAAAAAACAACGCGACCGAATAGTTGGTTTTTTGATATTAAGCGACAATTTCTCGACTACATATATATAATCCTTAGCTAGGTTCGACTCATTTTCACCGATACAGATTCAGAAAGGGGAATATGAAACAGCTTTTGAAATCCAAAAAAAGTTTTGTTAATACAGTGCACTCTGCGCGTTATAGGTAGGAAATCGGCCAGTTTGGGCCGACTGATCCGAACGAAGATGGAAGCTACTTATTGCATAGAAAAAGATAATGGGACTGAACATTTCTGCACTGCTTATACTAACCCTTAACTAACTTTAACCTTCTTTGCAGGGAGTAATTAATAACGTTTAAGAACTAATTTGTTTCCACGCCAGTGGTACCTATTGTGGAGAGACGGTCTACCAATTCATAGAAATCCAGATGCGAAGAAACATTCGAATTTAAAAAGTGTTTTGCAAATGCAATGAATTATTCGCATAGTAGAATTGGGTTGTATATATTCGATCGACCAGTTTAAGGAGATTGATTGGAATTTGGAACTGAACGCTCCCAGCCACGTAGAAAAAGATAACAGGACCAATCAGCCGGTTCTTTAACGTCCACTAGGAGACCGTACTACTGCACTGCTTATACCTAACCCTTAGCGAACGTCGACCTCTTTTGTAGAGAGGGATTACGAACGTTCAGGGTTGATACACTCCCACCTAAGTGGTACCGGTCGTGCAGAGACGGTCGCCCGACTGACAGAGGTCCAGATGGGGGATGTGCAAGAAAACTTGCAAAATTCAATAAGCGTTTAGATAACGCAGTGATTTATCTGTGTAGAACTGGATTGTAGATAATCGATTGGGCAGTTCGGGCCAATTGGTTTGAATTTGGAGTTAGGATATTCCCATTACACAGAAAATGATAACGGAACCGATTTGTTGGTTCTTTTACAGTCATTGGAAAAACATTTCCGCGTTAATTACACATAACCTTTAACTAAGTTTGACCTCCTTTGCAGGGAGGGTTTAGGGTTGATAAATAACCATAAGAGTGAAGAGACGACCGACCAATTAATAGAGGTCCAGATGGAAAAATATAAAACTATTTTTGGAATCCAAAAGCGTTGCATTGATGCAGTAAATTGTGCATGTAATGAAAATAATTTGCAGATAATAAATAGTTTATTTTGGACCGACTAATTCGAATAACGAAACAACTAGTCGAGCTATTGGGGTATGGATTATAACCGCCTCACTGTAAGTGCTACATTATAAGCTAAATTACTATTCCAATTAAAACATCATAAAAACTGTTGTATTTCTTCTTTAACTATCCACATTTTTGATGTCATATTTGATACCTGCAATTGTAAGTAACCCATGCGTACTACCAATTATGTGTAGCGCTACACAAATGCATATCTTTATTGCAAATAATTCCCAACAACCGACCATTTGAATATCCACCTTGATGAAATTTTTAAAAACTATTCTTTTTGAAAGTGTGGGAATAATTTGCGAGCGACATGTTCAGCCTTATTCCTTTATCGTGCATCCCATTATTAGTAGAAAAATAAAAAACGACTTACCAATTGTTGAATTGAGGGGCTCTGCATTCACCTAACCCACAGCAAACGTTAAATTTTCTATTAGGTCGGGGAAGGGGTGTTTACGCACCATTTCCACAACCGGGGCGGGCCTGAACTCACTCGGTCCGCTGGTGGTGAGAAGATTTCTTCCAAGCTGGGAACGGCGTACAAGGAACGTCTCGGGCGAAACACCAAAACCGTTGTTGAAAAATTTTAATGGGCGTCCGCTCGCGCGCGCTGCTATTAACAACTGACCGAATATCTGCTATGCAGCTAACTTGAAGTAAAAACTTTGCTTTTTTTGCAAACCGAACGAAGGATGCCATGACATAAGAACTACACCGTTGTTATCGAGTAGGTAATGATTGAATAACAGTTTTGTTTTTGATAACATTATGCATGGTACTGATATAAGTAGATTGAACTTAATGCAAACATAAGCGTTTAATTACACTTTATCTCTATATGCTATTTACAAAATATTAATAATTAATAAAGGCTTCCGGTCATCTGCAGGAGTAGTCAAGCCAAAATATTTTCTAGTAATTTTCTAATCTATTTTTTGCGCACCGTTTATTTTCTGCTCGTTAATCAATAACGCCGCATATTTTACGGTACTCCACAGCGAAAAACGCATCTTTATATCTAGTACAGTACCCAAGAAGTGGAATTTATTGTCAATTTTTAGAGCTTCTTTGACCACGAAGGAGTAGGAATAGGGGGTTGGTCTATTTAACGTCGCACCCTGCTTTCAAATGGTCTTGATCAAAATAAATTGATTGAAAATAAGTCTAACTATATTTTATTACTAGGGAAAAGGGCATCTAGCAGATATTTGCAGTTCGATTTTATTACAAAATTTCTTAATTTATCTTATAAGCATCCTGCATATGACCAATTTGCAATAGCTTGTAAAATTTATTGAAATAACGTGCGTAATTCCATTGGTCGATTCCTGGCGCGCCAAATTACCAGGAACTGAAATCGCTTTGCCTAGAATCGCGCACCCCTCATTACAATGCCGTATTACCACCTTCGCTTCTGCGAAATCGGAATTCGATCTTTGCTATTGGTCCATATCCCTACGCCTCGGCGGCATCCAGGTGGGGGACCGAGGTTATAAAAATTAGCTGTGCACTAGCTGATCCTTTTTTGTCGAAGTTAGTGCACTGTTACGAACGACTAGACTATCGGTAAGTTTCCTCCATATTTGCTGTTGCTTGATAGCGAGTAGCCGGCAGGCTCGCGCCGCCGTGGCGCCGCGCGGACTCTTCGTCTAACACCGAGGCTCATTGCTAGTTTAATTATGATGGAGCACGCGTCCGTGTTGACCGATATAATTCTGATATTTGTAATTCATTTCCGAGGGAATGCCGCGGCGCTGCTAACGGCCGCTGTTACAAAGCGGCCGTTACCCGTGGCGGCCGTCTTTCGATCGATTTCGTCTGCTTCGCCGTTGCTTAATTTAGTTGAAGGGCGAAGTCCGCCATTGAATAAATGCGGCCCTATCGTGATTCAACAAATCGTGATGAACAAATTCGATATCTGCTCTTTGCCGTGTAATTCTTCCGTTAAAAATAATGGGCAATTTGATGTCCTCGTCCGCCATTGCTGCGTCGCCGCCTTTGATAAATTTTGGAGGGGAACACGCAAACGAGCAGCTACCAATAACAGCAAAGCTGTTCTAATCTGACGCTTCGCCCAACCGATTGTTTAATATTATCTAACAAGCCAGGGCCGAATTCATTTTTTTTTTGTTTTAAGTAAAACTTTATTTTCCACTTTGTAGTTTGCCGTTTTGTGCAAATCGTGTAATTACACAATTTGTTTTGTTACTTTTGATTGTTGTATTTAAATTCTTTTTACTCCACGTATTTATTTTTTATGCCACATTATTCTTGGTAGAAACAATGATTTGTTTTTTATTTCAGTAGATTTGCGTAATTTCTATTCCCTTAGTTTTCGCTGGTTCCAAGAAATGAAAGTACGGGGAATATGTGATAGCAATCGGGTTGATGGATGCTGCAGCTGTGCAAACACAAAGCTTGTAGGCATTGGCCGCTGCCCCACAAATGTTCCCCTTCGATTTCCGAGAAGGCGGCTAGCGCAAGCCAATGACTGAGGAGGCCATTAAATTACGAAGTTGCTGGTTATCCTTTTCTTGCAAAGCTTCTTGTACTGTTCTGTCATTTTCTTTCTAATATTTTTTACGGCCCTTGGCTCCTTTATTCTTCCTAAATAACCCAACCGTTGCAATCTTGATCCATTTCGTATGCCGTTCCACCATTCCGTCTTTGTTCCACCCAATATTCCCTTCATTGTTTTCCTTGTCTTTCTTGTTTAGTACGCCCGTTTTAATTTGTGCAGTAATTTTTGATCTCGGCATTCTATTTAACGCACCGTAGCAATTGTCTGTCCACATCTTTGGTGCTTTGAATTTATTAAGAGATTTCCTAGGTAGATAACCAGTCTATCTTTTAATAAACTCGTTCTATGCGGTGAGTTAATCCACATACTTCATATCTAATCAGTCCAGTTTCTTTTTGTTTTTGTTTACTCTGTTATTTTCCTCTCCTTTGGATTCTTAGGCCCCCATCTGCTATTTGTTCTCCGCGTTGTAATCTTTTTCGCCCTTTTATTGTTCCCGATTTTCTTTGTTTTTTAAACGTTTTATGGTGGTTTTTATTCCTAAATTAATTTACCTCCGGTGTTCCCCTACCGACGTCCTCTTCACACCAGATATTCTTCCTCTAAACTTTCTTTTAACATTTTCTCTTATTCCACGTTTGTTAAACTTCGATTTCACTCTCTGGTGTTTTCTTTTTGTTATTAATTGTGATTCAAAAAAATTTAATTTTTAACTACTTTGAACTCGGAATTCTCCTATTTATTTTCCCGATTATTTTTTTTTTTTTTTTATTTACTATCAAACTTTTTTTATATGCTTTCTTATTAATCTTATTATTGTTCCCGTTATTCCATATTTTTTCACATTTTTCATTGTGATTTTGCGTTTGAAATCGGTGTAGAGAATTTCAAGTTGCATGTCATATTCAAAGGGCTCTCGGTTGTTTGGTTTACATTGCGAATCGCGTCAATCGAGGATCCTACTTTTCTCCTCTCTGTCTAAATTTATATTGGTGCATTTTCTCTTTATTCTGGTCATCAGTCTTTTGATTATTAACGGCCATAATTTTATGTTTTTGTTATTTTTCCAAGTACTTTTATTATCTTCGCATCTTTTTTTATATATAATTGTGCTCGTTTTTAATCCCTTTAATAAACTTTCTTGTCTCTTCTTAATCATGTGAGCCTTACATGGTCGTCCCGGTTGTTTTTTTTTATATACAGCTATTCTATTATTAGTTTTATTTTTAATACTTTATGTTTCTTCTGTTGACCTTCCATTTATTATTCTTAATTTTAATTAGATGGTCCAATATCTATTCTTTCATATGTTCTATATTATAAATTATTTTGTTTCTTTGTAACCAACAGCACATAGTCACTTTGATATCCAGTATTTCTTTCTGATATCAACCAGGTTTCTTTCTCTCATCTTATAATGTAACGAGTCCTTTTTTCCCACTTTTGTATTGACATCCCCAAGGGCTAAGAAAGTGTTATCTTTTAAATTTTGTACAAGTTTTTTCGTAGAAGTTAATTTTCTTTATTTTTCTCTTTCTCTATTTTTTCCTTACTATATCTTCTCTTTCTACATCGTCTTCTCACTCTCTCTTCTATCTTATCTTTCTCCCGTGTCTCTTTTCTCTTACTCCTTCGTTTCCCCTCTTTGTATTCCTCTCCCTCTTGCCCTCTTTCCTCTCGCTCTTTTTCCTCTCTCCCCTCTTTCTTCCTCGCTCCTTTCCATTGTCTGTTCCCTCAACTCACTCTCTCCCTTCTTTCTTTTTCTTTTCTCTTTTCCCGCTTTTCTTTTATCTCTTTTTTCTCTTCTTTTTCTTCTCTTTCGCCTTTTTTTCTTCTTTATAAACATTTGGAGGTACGCTTCTAATGTTCTACATTTCTGTACTGTATGGCAAGTTAATCCACATTCTTAATATCTGACCAGTTAAATTTGTTATTTTGCTTTGTTTAATCTGTTATTGCCCTGTACCTATCCTGGTCCTGTGTCTTCTCCCTCTCCTTTGAATTCTTAGGTCTCCCACCTGCTATTTGGTTTTCACGTTATAATCTTCTTGGCTTCTTTGGTTCCCATTTTCTTTATTTTTTGATTCTTCAATATTTTAAAAATGTCTTTGCCTTTCATGGCAGTTTATATTCATTAACCTTCCGCGGTTCTCTTCACACTAGACATAGTCACTTTGGTTTTGCGTATTACTTTCCGAGATCAGCCAGATTTATTTCTCTTCTGTTCATCTCGTGGGCTCTTTTTTCTACAATTTGGCATTGAAATTTCCAAGATTTAAATTTTTTTACAAGTTTTTCGTAGGATATTTTTTATATTTATTTTCCCTTTTTTCTCCATCTCATTTTTTACTTTCTCTTCTCTCTTCCCCCCCCCTCTTTCTCCCTCCTATCTTAGCTCTTCCCAGTCTCTTTTCTTTCTCCTTCTTCCCCCCTTCTCAACTGGATCTTTGTCCTTTTCTTTACCTTTCTTTTTTCTCTCCTTTCCTCCCTCTCTTTCTCTGTCCCTTTCTCTTTTGCATCCTTTATTTCTTGCTTTTCTTTCCTTTTTCTCCTCTCTCTTATCTTTTTCTTCTTGTTTTTCTTCCTTTCTTCTTGATACACATTTAAAGGTTCTAAATGTTTTACATTTCTGTGCTACATTATTACTACACAATAGCTTTTACAATAATTGGATCTATTATTCTTACTAAATGACAGTTGTAATCTACGTTCTTTTGCGGTATTTCTTATTGCTACTTAAGGCATTACATATGTCTACTTGTTCTTACACAATCTCGTTTCGTCTTTCTTCTACCCTAATTTTCCTTCAATGTTTTTCTTTCAGCCACTTTCAACTCGGCATTCTTCTGTTTTTATTTTTTTTATTCCAAACTTTTTGCTTTGCTTTCTTATCTTGGGCTGTATTATAATTTATTTTGTCATAATTCGGTTTTGATTGGATAAACTACTTCCTTGCTGCCTTGTTTTCCCCACCTCCTCCCTACTTAACTTCTTATTCTACCAACTTGTTTTTTCTGTGCCATTTTTATTATGGTTTTCCTACAGGTATTTGATACCTCTTGTGACTACGGTATAGAAATCAGACTTATCTTCTTTTATTCCTTCTGCTGGGACGTAGATTTGTATTATATTCGTTTTCTTCTAATTCTGTTCTAATAGTTAAAATCCTTGATGATATTGCATCGAATGTTGATTTTACTTCCTAAATTTTGATTAGCGGGTTTTTTAGAGGCCAAACCGAATAATGTCCGTAACGGTTCTTTATCACCATTAAAAATGCTAATACACGCGCGCGAGCAGCTTAATTTTAAAGATTATTACGTCTGAAGATTTCTGTTGCAGTTGGCAAAATATTAAAAGTTTTCAAGATCGGTACGCATTGGTTTAAGGTGTCAAACTGTACAGACCTATTTACAGAAAATATAACGCAGTTGTGTTTATGGAATGCAGTGTTATCTGCTAGATAATAACTAATTTACAAGCCATTCGCCTTCCTGATATAACGTATTCGTTGATAGAACGTGTGATGTTTATATAAGCGGCAGTTCCTTCAATAGAGAGGGATTTACCGTTGAAATTTGTGTGTATATTTTTGTCTCCATTTAAGCGTTTACATACAGTTAATAATATTCAATTCTGAACATACGTTTTTTGCTGTCGCAGCCGCAAGCAATGCGCTAATACAATAGTAATGATGCTTTTTTACAAAATAAAAATTCTTCAAATAATTTAATGGAAATTGGTGGCCGAATGGCATCCTTGAATCAATAACCTTCTGTACTCTAATAACGATAGTATCCAAGTTTTCGCCCTTTTTGTAAAGAATAAGCCTTAATTCAACAAGTAAAATGAAAAAACACGCCAATCGAAGCATTAGTCATCGTTAGCCATGGTTTCCTTCTTTTGGGTGATCGCTTGAGAAATATAACTGTGGACATTTTCATAATAACAAACGTGGCAGCCAGAAGAAGCAATATTTGGTGAACGGGTTTTTGGACTGTTTCCCAACTTGTGAACACTTTGTCGTGCCTTTTACGTATTTTGGCCTTCAATGGTCAGTTCAAATTGATTAATTGTTGTTAGTAGAAGTTGTTGGTGATCATTTGACTTGGTTTTCTCAGCTAAAAGTACAACACGTCTTTCTGGTCCGACCAAATACAGAATATTATTTTTTCCATGAATGTTTTGTTTTGGGGTCGCTGTTGAAGGTTGGCTTGGACACCAAAATGATTTTTTGTATGTAGGGATTACCGAAGCACTTTTTATCTTCTGTAACAGTACAATGGTCAATCAAGCAAAATTTTGCACGTTTTTTATCTTTCGATGTCTCGTTCCTTCAATACGTACCACAACCATTTTTCTTCCTTGTAAACGTTCCTTTTATATTGGGTAGCACTTAATAATTTTGCAAGTTGTTTTAAGTCTGACATTTAAGTCAATCATTCTTGTAATTTTTGACTTCGAATTTTTTCGGGCGGTCATCCACGTGAAAATCGACACAATAACAACTTTGAGACTACTTTTTTACGCATTGCGTCTGATAGAGGACGTTCGCCATAAGCTTCTTCAAGAGTTCGATGAAATCATTTGATATTGTCACTTTTTTCTATTATACATTCAGCGAATACGTATAGTAATAAAACTGCCAACATTCCCGCTCATTTTAAATAACTGTCCATTATTGGCCGGTTTAAAAAAGGGCGGGTATTTCAGTAGTCAGGTACACACTGACCCATTTTTGGAGACTCGTATTTAGTTCTGCGGCTAACTTGTTGTGGTTAGGAGTGGCGATTTCGTTTGCATTCAACGATTAATAATAGTGTGTATTGTAAAAGCTAGTTTTTAAGTTTTGATTCATCTATTTAACGTAAAGGGGTAAATATAAAATATTATTATAAATGCCTCATTGTAAACCTGGCTTCGACGCACATCCTTCTGCGTTTCAGGGACGATTCAGGGGTGTGTCATGATGGTTTATTACTATAGTCACAGTAGTCGCCATCTTTATTTTTATTGGGTGGTTATTTTATGGCTTAACGGTTCAACTTTATTTAAATGATTTTTTTTTTAATTTAGTTGTTAAGTGTATCCGAGAAATGCATTTGACCACCTACAATTTGCAAATATATTTCACCCGATGAAACTGATCAAAACTTCTAAATATATACACAGATAATTGAATCAAAGTTAAAGACAAACTACTACCTCCTATCAAGGTCAATGACTGCTTTATTATTTACTTATAAACGAAATAATACAAAAGCAAGGATTGAAAGAGGGTATAGAATGAAAAACTAAGAAATTTGAGGAATCAGTGAGAATAGTAGTAAATTATTGATGTGTATTCTTAAAGGAACACAAAAATGGGACGAACACATTAGTAGGATGCCCAAAAAAGAAAATAAAAATCGCAGAAATAAATTACCAATAGGGAAAAGAGCATAGTGGACTTAGGAAACGTTGGAAAGACAATTTACCCTTATAAGAGGAAACACTGGAAGAACAGACTACTCACCCTAAGCTATAAAAAAATAAATATGAAATAATGCAAACGAAGAAAAGATCAAAGTGATTTTTAAAAATGTAGAACACTTTAAAATATCAAAAAGGAATTAATTGAAACTACATGCAAAAAGAAAATTGTTTTTAAAGTAACTTAACTAAAAATGTAGAAAACTTGTCAAATTGGGAAATTTAGGGTTTGTTCAGTTCAATCTTCCATATGTGTAGTATTTTAATTGCGGTTTTTCAATTTGGGCACTATGGTCCCTGTTTTAAGTCTCTATCTTATTGTTGCATTTTGCGTATTACCAGTGATCCTTCTCAGATGTTTCGTTTCTGTTTCCGTTATCTGTGCCATTTTGTATATTCTCAATTTTATTGCAACTTCTGTTGCAGTTTCCAACATCGTCTTTTTTAACTTCGTCTGTATCTTCCTCTTTCTGTTCCTGTTTCAGTTCCTCCGTTATTAGTTTTCTATATGTTTCAAATTTTTTATGCCTTTATTACTTTTCTTGATGTTCTAAAGATGAATGTTTCTATCAAAGCCTTTGGTCTGCGTCTATCTCTGCTTCTCTATATAGATCTTTTATTTTTGGTCTCGTATTCTCGTTCTATGGCTTTGCGAGCAAATGTTAAGTTTCTTATCACCAGCTGAATTTCTATGTAAAATTGTATCATTCTTCTTTCATTATTGTTTAGTTTTCTTCTGGTTATATCGTCCTATCAATCAAAGCCCTTATTATCTTTTATTATTTTTTCCATTCTTGTATACCACTCTCCCATTATGATCCTTCTGCCCTCCATATTTTCGTTGTTTCCTGGAGTTTTTTATATTCTTTCTTTTTATGTTTAGTTTTCTGGTGCGTACGTTTGTACCACATCCACTATTTCTAGTAACACCAGATCAATATTTTTTTCTTCTACTTATTATAACTCAAACTCCCTCTTTTCCCATGTTTGTCACTTTTGTTCCGAATTATGTCCTCATATAATAGTTTCGCACTTGGACATTTTTTTTATTTTGCTTGTTTCTAGTATTTGTGTATTGCCATTTTTTGCTTTTCTCCGAAATTTTTATAAATTTATCCTTAATCGTAATCTAATCCATTGCTTTTGTCGTTATAGTAGTTACTTTTATTTCTGACTTTACTTTATCACTTTTTACAGACTAGCATTTCAATCATATTTTTAGTACAACATTTGATTCTTGTCCTCTTCTCCATTCTTCTCTTGTAGTATTTCTTAACTCCGCTTGCATTTTTTCTTCTGTCTTTGAATTGTTTTCAATGTATACATCCATCACTATTTAGTTCTTTTTTCTCATTCTCATGTTTGTACTCCTGCAACTATAACCTGTTTGTTGCCTCTTTCTTTTATTGTTTAACTACTTCTTAGCTTCATCTCAATTCCCAGTTTATCACTCATGAATTGTTCTCACCCTTTAGCTATTTTGCTACTCTATTATGCTTCTGTAGATTTTCTAATTTCGTTTCTAGTATGTATGTTCTTAATTCAAGTTTTGATCTTTCTCTTTCAATACTTCTTTTAAATTACATCATCTGTTTCAATTCCTCCACTTCGTTTCCTTTTATTGATGATCTGATTACTTGCTTGGTGGTTTTAAATACTTCCGTGTATTCGTTTCTTTTTTGACATTTCATATAATTATTTCATATAATTCATTAATTTGTGTTTTTGTACTTTTCTTGTACTTTCCTTACTGCTACAACATTGGTAGAACGGTTCCTTTTTAGATTAATCACCGACCTGTCCTAATGCGCTTTCTATGGCGGTCGAGGCTTTTATCAATTATTTTCTCTTTGTTTTCTGCAATATATCAGCTTCGCCTCAATATACCTTCACTTCCCATTATACTGCATTCTTTCTCACTATAAATCTCACAATAAATCGTTTTAACCTTACTGCATGACGCAGCCTTAAGCTTGGTACTTACACGTCATCACCAATTGTGCCTTAAACTACTAAATAATTACCGAGGTAACAATAGTGTTATATTCGCATCAATGTCTATCATATATAAGTAATTTGGTTGTCATTAGCAAAACAGACAAGAGTAAATAGAAAATTAATTATAGAAGCAAATGTGATTGGAAAAGTAACACCTCAAAGGGAGTTGAGGAAACGAGAAGAAGTAACGCAAAAGAGCTTAAAGTGCATATAAAAGTACTGATAATGCAGAAGGAATGAATGAATAATTTCTCTTGGAAACGAAATTACAAAAATATAAAAGAGCAAACTTGAAAACGTAACGTGAAGTTAAAAGTTTATGCTAGTAGTGCTCTGCAACAGTAGGATATCGAAACTTTACATGCAGTCGAAAGAAAAGTATTAAAAAGATAATTACTTGCGTATAAATTTGTAGTCTAAAACTACTATCGCATACTAGTCTACAAACCTTGCTTTCTGTGTAGGCTTTTTTAATTCTTTGTGTGGAAGAACGCGGCATTTCAGTTTCATTCTTATTTAATTGTGAAAACTACAATTTCTCACAGAATTCTGAGCCTTTTTACCAAGGTTGGAGTCACCTTTTATTTGGTTACTGTTTTTATACCACTTTTTCCATTCTTTTCTGCCTTGTGCTTTTGGTCTCACTAGTTCTACCCTATATCTCCCTGCTGTGATGATTTTTCCATTCCTTATGTTCATGCCTTTTCGGTCTTTCTATACTATTTTTTCTTTTTCCTCTGGTCTTGTTTCAAAAGTCTATTTCACTATTTTGTCATCCTGCATTATGTATATTCGTCACAGTCATCTGAATTGCTTTTCTTGTAACACTTCTTTCACTGCATTTACTCCTATGTATCTTTTGTCGCTAATCCTGTCTTGCCTTGTTTTTCTTCAATATCTCTTCAAAACATCATTTCTGTGAATATAAAGATGTTTTTATGCCGTTAAAAGTGTTGTTTTTATTTGCTACAGCGGATGTACATTCCTTTATTTTGTCTACTGATGTATTCCTGAATAGTTAAGTTTGTTTCCTTGCTCTACGTCTTTCTTTTCTATTATAATGTTGCGTCTTATTTCGTCTGCTCCTATAACTATCTTCTTTGTCTTCGCTATATTAATTTCCATATTTGCCTTTTTTTATTATCTATTGTAGATTTGTATTATGTTGTAATACTTTCTGTTCCTACGAGGGTCATTTAATAATTAAATAGACAAATTGGAGTGGGGAAAAAACTGTTGGTAGTACAAGTTTGATACATTTAGGATCTTAAGTTGACCTCACTGGGATGAGTTCTAATCAGTTGATTGATCAACATTGCTCTGTTCATATCCTTAAAATTAAATTAAACGATGTCGGGTCTTCTTGAAAATTCCACATTGGTTGAACGACGTTCTGTGATTCGTTTTTTGATTGCTGAAGGTGAAAAAACAGCTAATGTATACTCTAGAATGACTAAAGTGTATGGTGAAAGTTGTATGAACCGTGGAAATTTTTACAAGTGGGTAGAACAGTTCAAAAGTGGTCGGTAATCAGTGTGAAAAAAATTCAAAACTCAAGCATTAGCAGGGAAAGTCATGTTGACGGTATTTTAGGACATTGAAGGTGCGGTTTATTGCGATTATCTCGAGGAACAGCGTACAATTAACAGCCAACACTACTCAGATATGCTTTTGAAGAAGGTGAAGCCAGCCATGAGAGAGAAACGTCGTGGATCTCAGAGGAGAGGTGTGATTCTCCAGCAAGACAATTAACCCGTGAAACCATTGATAAAATGGGCTGGAAGGTACTTCCTCTGATTTCCATTTGCTTGGTCCACTGAAGGATCCATTACGTGGGAAGAGGTTCCAGAATAACGAGGATGTCAAGAAATTTGTGGGAAATTAGCTCCGACACCAAGACAAGTTCTTTGCAGCCGGTATAAAAAAGTTAGTAACCCGTTGGGACAAGTGCATAAATGTTGATGGGAATTATGTTGAAAAGTAGGAAAAGTCTTATTTTGCAGAAATAAACAGAATGACCTTCGTACTAAAATCAAAATATCATTAGCATATAATAATTTAGACGCTTAAACTATTTCTATTTTTTACCTCTCGCTGTTATGTTTGTTGTTTTTCGTTTGTTTTCTGTCACTGCTTCATCCATGATTGGTGTTAACAGTATCAGATTCAACATACTGTAACGTTTCTGCGCGTTAATTTAGTAGAACTAGTTATGTATGATACTTATAGGCAATTAAATTACTTAATAGGAGTACTATTTATGTAGACAACTTAAAATAATTAATAAAGTATAATTACACTGTATTTATCTGTAACACTATTTATGTTGCACTCGTTTTGCTTGCGTAATATTTAAGCATCTCAAAACCGGTTCGAGAATGTACACGAAATTTAGCGTAAACATCTGGAAATTTCCTATTGTTTGAGCCCTGCACATGCATATGCAGCGCGGTTGGATTACTAGAAGACATTATGTCAGTCGCTGGTGCGTGACGTCTAGGTAGCGCAAGGGGCAGGAAGCGTTCGGAAATTTATTTCAATACATTCTTGCCTTAGAACTCTAGTTTTTTTTAAGCGCCTGACTTCTCACTTCCGTTGTCTGTTATATAATATTTTGACCATCTCTATCTCTGTTTTTTATGCTTTTCTAATACTCTCCGTATATCTGGCCTGTCTTTTTTTGTATAAAGGCGCTATCGCTCCCATTTGCTAATATATTGAAGCTCTTTTGTTTCTTATAAGCAATGAGAGACGAATAGTTGTAAAATAAAAATTTGTCTAATGTAAACCAATTTTCAAAATCCACATTTTTACTTTGCAAACGCCTATTATTTTCTCTTCTTTATTTTATTGCAGGAAAGCCATGACTCACACACCTAATACATCCCCCATAATCTTCAAATTGCCATTTGACCGCAATATGGAAGACGCCATAAATAATTGTTTGAGAACATATAAAACTCCAAATTACAATTTTTACACGCACCGTAACATTAAAATTAGAAGTACTTTCTGCAATGATAACGCAATGGGTAGGCTTATCGCGGCAAACCCAGCGATACCCACTATCCCGTTGCGTCGTGCTAGTTCTAATATTATTTATTCTACTGATGATCACAAATACCAGATTTTAGACAGCATTAATTCCCAAAGCGTGACGATCATTGTGGGGTCCCCTGGTTGTGGGAAAACCACGCAGATACCCCAATATATACTGGAACAAGCTTGCAGAACACAACGACCATGCAAAATCATTTGCAGCCAACCTAACCGACCGGCCGCTATCTTTGCTTCCCTGCGAGTGGCAGCGGAGAGGGAGGAAACCATCGGACAAACAATTGCTTACCAGGTGAAACTGGAAACCAAAGTGGGTTTTAAATCCTGCTTAATCTATTGCACGCACGACATTATATTGGATGTACTGCGAACTACCGAGATAAACTTCATCAACAGTATAACGTATATCATTATAGATGAAGTGCAGATGCGAAATAAGTATACTCATTTCTTGATGATGATCCTTAAAACTGCTTTGACATGTTATCCGAGATTAAAACTTATTCTTATATTGTCCGGGACAGACGCCCAACGATATAAAGAATACTTCGAAGTGAGCGACATTGTGAATATACTTAAAAAGCCACACCTCACGGCCAGTCTTTATGAGGATGACATTCGCCGTATCATCCCTCAATTGCCAAATGTCGAAACCAAAGACTACACAATTGTCAAACCTATCTTGGAAATTATTTATAAATTCAATAAATCTGCGACTGTCTTAATTTACGTGCCAGATTTGAACGAATCCCATATCTGCCACGAAATAATTTCAAACGAATTTAAAACCAGTAAGATTTTTACGCTGCACAATTACATTAATACGAATACCATAGATCAGCTATTAGACAAGTCGCTTAGGACGAATCCGAAAGTTATTCTGCTGCCTGGGAACCAAGAGTGCAATGTTCCATTATATGGGCAAGTGTTTGTAATTAACACCGGGCGTATTACGAAGGAGGTTTACGATGTAGGGTATCCAAACAAAATCTGCCTTGCAATTACGCTTTACTTTTCCAGCACGCCACTGGCGTTACATACATTCAAAAGACGTGGATTTCAAAGAATGAAGTATTGCAGCGCGAACTCAAAACACGCCTTGGTGGTAGTTGCTTCCACTTGTTTACCAGATCTACGTACGGTTTTATGAGCAACGAGCCGTGTCCAGATCTGCTCATATTTCCTCTTCACGTAAGTTATAACCAGTTGATGTGCAGAGTGCGACAGTAAAACCTGATGCGTATTAACTAAACAGTTCAGGAACTTTGCAACACCTTCAAGTCACGTAGACGCAAGCTTCTCTGACGAAAAATCGTGCGATCGTACACGTTGTCACCATATATATATATGAGCAGGAAGCATTTATTAAGAAACTCATCAACGATTTGCACGTCACGATTGACGTCATACATTTTGTGTACTAACGCTAGAAATGGAGCCTGACACTTCATAGGGCGTAGATCTATCACGTTTTCCCAGTCAGTGTGTCTGTTGATCAAAATTGGATTTCATTATTTTCTAATAATTTTTTACCGAGCGTGAAAACCACGAGGAAGTGGCCTAAATTTAGTACGTTGGCTTTCCTATAGAATTCACCACACAATCCATTATGTATTACTTGGCGGAGCTCACTTCTTTTAGTGGTGGTTACAGTAGCACCCCATTCGGTGTTTTTAGCATTGTTCAAGCATCTTCTCCAAGAATAAATTTTCCATGAAAATTTGGTCGGAGATTTTGATAATTTTCTGTTTCAAGGTTGAATCTTGGGGGCATCTAATTGTAAGTTACAGCCATAGAGATCTATCATTTCCTGGTGTTCATTTCGACTGAGGTTGCTTATTTGGACTTTAAATTCTTCACATTGTTGGATGTGTTGTTTGATAACAGCAGCATTTCTCTTAACTCCAGGAAGTCTTCTTTCGTATAGTGTGTCCCATTTATGAGACACATCAAATTTTGGTGTGAATAGGACTACTTGGATCCAGGTGGTGTTTTATCACTTTATGCTAATAATAACCCCTCCCCTCCCACAGAAAATTATTTTTTGAAGTTTTACAGTCGTTCTTTGATGATCTTGTTTTCCTCTTCTTGGTGATTTCGTTTTTCTTCAGTATTGTCGATGCTGCCAAGGTCATCACGCTTATATCTTTTCGACATACCTCTGTTCGGTACAGATGGCAGAACTGACACGTTGTTGTCTGGTCGCTGGTTTTTTGGAGTTCCGTCGCGCCTCTTAGAGTTTTTTTTAGTAGCTTTTTGTACAATTTTTTCTCCTTACTGTGTTCATTATAATTTGCCGTAATTAAAACACTTTGGCCAACTATTGACTCTGGCTCTCTGAATAGTCTGGATTTTGTAAATGTGTTCTACTGGTGTTCTACCAACGAAATTAAACCTAAAGATTTCTTGGTTTTCGCTAAAGAGTATTGGATACTTTCATTGGTGGCAGCCTTATTATTTGTATTTTTTTAAATTCCAATTAATCACAGCTTTCAGGAAAAATTTTAATAATTTCCAGAAGCCGGAATTTTCTCTCCTTTGGTAGTCCAAATTTTTAGACTTTTTCCTGTTGCAAACGTGTTGTTTTGTATCCATTTTTGTTCTTTTACAACCTCTATTCAATCTCACTTGAAATATGGAATATCATTTGTCATTTCATCCTCATTTGTTTCATACAGCACATAATTCGATGATATTGTCGATCCCCCAGTTGAATTCTTCTTCGGTCTTTTGGCGTAGATGATAGTTGGTCTGTGATAGGTCGTCCTCACACCGCCGTCATAGAGCCCTTCAACGCTAGAAGAGCTATTAGGCGCACTGAGATGGTTGGCATGTTGCAATGGAGGACAGGACGGTGTTCCTTACGAACCACAAAACGCCAAAGATGGTCCTGAGCGCCCAATTCTGGATCATCTTGAATTCGTTAATGTAGGTCTTTCCACGGTATCCTCACACGAGGCATGCGTAATTCATGGACGGGGGGAGGGGTGATCATCTTGTAGATTGTAAGTTTTTTAGCAAAAAGATAAGCTAGATGAGGGAACCAAGTACCTAACGGGCGACCTTCGCCTTCACTACTGCTCGATCTACGTAAGACCTCCAAGTGAGCTTCTCGTATAAGATCATTAAGACGTGTTGGGTATCTCTTCCTTCTAAGTTATCTTCCGATCGGAGATTCTGAGCTTCTCCAGGTCTAGTCCAGCTCTTCTTGAACTCGTGGATCACCAGGGATGGTCCACAAATATCCATTGATAACTACGTACACCTCACATCCGCACCGTGCCACAACTCGACGTAGTGTCAGTAAATATGACTTTGCTTTCTCAATTTTCCTCTGCCCATGAACGTCGCTTTTCTAAGTACTTTTCGGTAATCAACTTGTGAAAATCGATACCATATAAGCAAATAGACGTCTATAATTTTATTTAAAATTTTTAACTAAATATTCTTTTGTACAATTCTAGTTGGTCGTAGTTTAGCTCTCATTAAGCAGCAGAGCCGCCTGATGGCCTGTTACATTGACTCAATCCGAATTCTACAAGTTAACATCCCTTCTCTTTCGACTTTCGCTCCTTCTAATCCCAAAAAATTTGACACAAGAGATTCCCAAGGCACACCGACGCTAAATTCAGATCGAAAGATCTGGAAACCACCATTTGGCCCGTCCACAGTTCTGGTGGATCGTTTGCAATAAACGGCAAGACTACAAGTACTGTATTTATTTTTAGAACTTATCAATTCACGTAAGCCGCTAAAAATAGCTCGCGTTCGTGTGTTTTTGTCATGTTATGCGCGCTATTTTAAGTGTTCTATTTGGGTTTTTCCTAATAATCGTATTATCGCTCGATCATTTTACGTCGAGGTTGCTTGATTGGACACTTCATCTACATCTTTTGTTTTGCTGATACCGCTTTATCTGCTTTTGCACAGGAGTGTGCAAGTAAGGCGCTACCGCTACAATGCTTTGAGGCCTTTGAGGCGATGACATAGAAACACCACTTCAAATCTCTTACAGCGTACATGTACACCGTTGTATCCGTCTGAAATATCGACCAGAAGTTCTTACGATATTGATTATATGTGTACATTCGAATAACAGAAAGGTATCAAACGTCTTTTGCGCTCTTTTTAAAATTAGCTACTATTGAAAAGCTTTAATTACAAGAAATAAAACTGGACATTCCACTACTCCAAAGCTTTAAAAACCGTATCGTTCATGACATTTCCCTTCCTCCACTAACGTTGGCTAAGTTATGGCCACAGCCAGAGCATCAGGTTTTGCTGGGAGTGTCTGCACAAGTTAAAATTTTGATAACGAGCTATCAATGAAGTGACCACCGTTGCAGGAATTATGTCTGCAGGCCAAGATGTTCAATGCAACTCAACGTCTGAGTTTCTCTGAATGTTTTCAAAATACACTGGAGACTGCAGACATCGGATCGGTGGCTGCTACCGTCTCCGATTTGCAGGTTTTGGGCGCCCTAAATGAGTTCGAACAGATCACTCCCCTGGGCAGGCACCTGCTAAGATTTTCGGTAGAGCCCCGTTTGGCAAAAATGCTCATTTACGCTACCATATTTCAGTGCCTGGATCCTATCGCCACCATAGTGGCGTGTTTAGCCGTCGGGTAAGTACTCCATGTTACAACTGAGAATAACCTCCGAACTGGAATCCTGCGTTTGCTAGCGATCCATTCATTGAACCGAAATCTGATGATAAAAAGCAAATGGTGTTTATGAATTACAAGCAACTGCTCGCCGGAGATTGCCTGAGCGATCATGTGGCGTTGATCAAGGCGTATCAGCTATGGCAGGTTAGTATAGTGCTTTTTTTATTTGAATTGTTTTCTGGCTCGTTACCAAAATATAGGTATTTGCTTTCTCTCGCCCACTCATGAGTAACATCCTGCACGGAATTGGTTCCAATAAGTTTAAAAAATTAATATATAATTTCAGTTCAAAGATTTTGAATTATAAACGTTTGCTGTTCTTCTTTACTAACTACTTTTTCTATGCTTAGAGAGGGGTCCTAGCCAATAACAAACAAGAGGTTGAATTATTTTCTATCAATTCCTCCAAAATGCAAGCTATCCATTGTCTGCGAACCCAGCTGATATCTCAGTTGCGATGTTGTAATTTCATCTCCAACCAAAAACCATTCACCATGCAGGAAATGAATGCTAACTCGCACTGCTGGCCGTCGATTAAGGCAGTCCTGACCACCGGCTGCTTCCCGAATATAGCTTCTGTGGTTGCTGATTCCCCTAACTGTTTAATGAACAGGTGCCTTCTTCATTTACTCGAACCGTTTTGAAGGTTATGTTTATTGATACTTCGTTTATGGCCTTTCAGATCAGGAAACATACTTGAGGTGCATAAAAACTCGTTGCTGGCAAACACTGACTTAATCAAGTGCATGTCAAAATGCTGCATAGTCTACGGCGACATATTAATGGAGAATTCAGATGCTTACCACATCAATTGTGGAACTGTCATCACTGCTTTTACGGTAAATTAAATTCCTAAATAATTCCTAAGTAAACTGATGTGACTTTCAGGCGGCTCTATTATATGGAAACTTCAACGAACAAACAACGAAAACTAATTTTTATTACAGACATGGGTATACAAACTTGAACGGACTCACTAAGGCGCTTAACGATGCAATTAGGAAGAGAATAGCAAACCCCAGTTACATTTATTCTTATAATGAGGAAAGGCTGTTGAAAGACGTGCAAAGAATTTTGATAATCGAGGAACAGCAACACAGCCTGTTAATCCAGCCAGAGGGGGTTGGCAAAATTCCTGTGTTGTTTCCATGTAAGTATATAGTGTCTGTGTGGTAGAAAAAAATATTAGGGTGGTGCAAAAAAGTGTTTTTTTTTCTTTTTCTTAATCCTTTTGCTCTGTTACTGGGTGTTGGACGTTGATTCCACCCACTTCTTCTTGTCCCCCACGCTATCTTTCATTTTCTCTGTGGTCTTGTCTTTCTCCAGCAACAGCTCTTCAATTTTGTCCCACCAGATTTTCCTAGATCTTCCTCCCTTTCTTTTTTCCACCCCTCTTTCTTATATTACTTTCTTAGTCAGTCTCCGTCCAATTTTGCAAGTGTGTCCGAAGCATTTCAATTGCTTTATGCTATATTTGTTGTTGCCTTCTGCTCTAATTCTTCCCTGTTCTTGCTTCTTAAAATTTAAATGTAAAGAAATTGGCAGCGTTGTCTAATTGATGGCATATTGACCGTTCTTCTGCATCACTGTAAATTAGGGCAATCTTGCTGATGTTCAAAGAATCCCCCAGATACGATATCAGACCGTACAGATCGAGCTGCAAGAGTTTTTGAAGCAAAAGTATACTTTGTATCTGCTAGTATTACGAAAATGTGATTTACTCTGAGCAACCTGACAACATTGGGACACTAATGTTCCAATAAGCGGCTTACTTCGTTGTAAACTTTCAGAAGGTAGAAGAACGATGTCGTCAAATCTTTTATTCCAAACCACATGAGTGGCGTCATGGGTGCTATAGAGCACAATATCGTAAACTCTGATTTTAAATTTTGCATTAATTAAACAATTTCCATATTAAAAAAACAATAGATTTTTACACCATTCTAACAATTTTATTTTACAGAAAGCTTGTAAGTAATTGGAAAATGAAAATGTGCATCGGTTGTCAAGCTACTGAAAATGGACACTTCCTTCGCAGTATTATTGAAAGTTAAGCAATGACAAATTTTTATATAGCTTGAAGCATTGTTTGCATAATAGCCTTTAAAGTGTAATTTTATAAATTGTGATAGTAATAGTATTACGTAAAGTTCAGGAAATTTTAGGCTATTGTCATAAATGCATTTTAAGGCTAATTTTATACGACATTACAGTCATATGTAATTGTTACCTCAGTTTTAATTTTCCTATAATTTCTATTTTTGTTTTAATTCATTTGTAATGCTTTATTTTTAATAAATATAACTCCAATTTGTGTTATTTATTACACAATTGAATCTTTCAGAGGACAAATTTTCTCATTTAATTATTTTTTGCCAACCCGACCATTAATTAATAATTGAAAGGTCTATTGACAAAACAGAAGTTTATCTATAGTTATTAAGAAAAAGGGATTTATTGTAGTTTGGATGTATTACCGCCGAGCCGTCACGGGCCGGGTGACATAATCCCTATCTTGCGCGCAGCCGCGCACGTGTGAGAGCTAGAACAATGTGGAATTACAGACATAGTTCTAATTCAACCCTTCGTACCAAATGCAACTAAAAAAGAATGAGACGTATGTAAAACCCGGAAAGGCAATTTCGAAAGCGAAGCAAGTCATGCATGTGACCTTAGTGACCTATCTCGGGTCAAATAAAAGTTACAGGTCCGAAGAATACCGAGGAAGATGTCGGCCTAAGGTATTTACTGGCCAAATATGAAGTGAATCGGTTAAGTAGTTTCGGAGATATCGTGTCAACAGACAGGCAGACAAAGAGGGCATTCGAAAGTTAATAAATAGTGATAAGTCATCATGTGAACTAAACTAATTAAACTTTTGTTTCTAGGGGATGGTCTCCACCTCTACAAGTGAACAGTATTTCTTCAAACGAATTTCTCATCATTTAATTTATTTTTCTCGAACGCGACGATTTGTGATCAAATAGCCGAGAATTCGGTTAATCAAAATAGATATGTTTCTTCAAATTTCTATCCACTTTTGCTGTAAAAGTGGCAACGAACCGTTTCCCTCAAGGTTAAAGACGCGTATACCTTTGAAAAAGTGCCATTTGCATGCTCGGTACTGTTTCCAACCAACACCTGATTTTTGGTTTCTTCAGTTTCTAGATATTTTGGTAACTCATAGCCTTCTTCTGGTAAGATACTGGCTAGGCCATTAAAGAAATCTAGCTATACCTCAATAGTTATCCCAAATCGAACTTTTTGCTATCGTAACGTATTTTCGAACGCTCCCCGTAGCGACCACCCAGCCACACGGTCGAATGAGGTACATAAAGCGTTCCAAGCATCCAGCCGTGCTGCTTGTGAACATACGAGGACTCCAGCGATGTCGAAATTTTCAGACGTTTTTCGTAGGCCTTAGAACCGGTCCTGAATTGGGTAAATATCACGCAGCGAGGCAGCCAGAAGTCAAGTGCCGGAAGCGTTTTTGGTCTAACTGGATTTTTAAGTCTAACCCAAAGCAATTGAAAAACATTTTAAATAATCCTTGTCGACCGTAGAATTCGGTCTATTTCTTAAAATAGCCCAAGCAAACGGGAGTATAGTTGTTACCATTGTCCCGGCTTGGAAATAAGCTCCACCATGCAGATGACATAGAATCTCTAATACTCTTCTTCTCAGCAGCAACAGTTTTCTGCCATTGGTCTCTTCAGAAGAAGAAATTTTATTGCACCCAATAAGCTTTTACCATTAGATCTGTTGCGCTTTTTTTGTGACGCTCGTTTTCTCTGATGCTTCTAATACAGCACCATGTTCAGTTTTTGCCATAACTCATTTAACACCCACCAGTCACAGTTATTTTGAAATGACAAGCAAGCGATGACTGTAAGTCTTTGTCTATAACAAGACACTTAGTGAAGCTTCTAAAATGTCGTGTTCTAAACTTCTATAATTCCTCTATCATACTTCTGCGATATTCTTTCAATTCTTCTTTTGATTGTCTAATACTTAAAATTGTTGCTTCTTTCAAATGAAAGTACCTCAACTTATTCTATTTTCGCGTGACTTTTAAAACACCGGGATGTTTGAATCTGACACATCATTAGTATCATCCAAGAGTGGAACACGCTCAGTATTATTCCACTAAAACAGGTCCCACTTAGTTTCATAACTGGATCATGTATTCCTCTCGGGAAAACTTAGTGTGTCCTTTTGGACCTCAAAAAGCTAGTTGATTCACCATGTAAAGAAGTCTCAAACAGTTAATTCTTATATTGTGTAAAATTTAACTTTAGTGTTCTTCTTATTGAACTATTGCTACGTTATAACTTCATTAGTAATTTTCCAAGCAATCGCCTAGACGTTCTCTTCTAAATATAAGCATAATGAAAAACTAGTTCATCAACTGCCAGTGTTTCTACTGATATTTATGGAACTCTACAAACTCAATCAAGGGAGGCTGGTTTTGGCTTGTTGCGAATGTCAAGGTATTTTTATAACAATTTCTTTATTATCACCACTCATTGTATCCTCGGTGACTCGATAAGCCATGCTGGGTAAGGTCTAATGTAACTTGATAAAGCAAACGGTTACAAAGTGACACCACTTTAGAATTTCTTTTATTCAAAATGTACAGGAAAATTTGTTTTTGCCTTATGAAAAACAAATACCTTTATCTTGAAGAATCTCAGCATTAATCTTATAAGATATTGTGCTACAATTTCACTTCACAAATTAAGGTTGAATGGGAATTTATGGAGTTTTAGTTTTTTACTAGAGACCTCTAAATGTTAATCTAAATCTTGAGGTAGTCTTCTGAACTTTTGCACTGTGACGACTAAGACCTATTATACTTTTCTAATTTGGTTTATCTTATTTTGTCAGTAATATTATATTGAGATATCTTCTCTGCTTCAAGTTAACTCACTCTGTATACGATTAGTAGTTTTTTAAGATGTTCTTAGAGAATAATTATGTTACCTCTCAGCAAATGATGATTATGTATGTATATCATTTATTAACGAGGACGTCAAGGTCCATAGCTGCATTTTAAGTAACATTTGCACCACTGCAGATTTTATCAGTATCTAACAGCTGGCCAGGAGCAAACACTAAACATCAAACTCAAAATTCTCTACTTCTATAGCACCCCTCCTTTGGATATGAGAATTACTTTTGGATAAATATATATATAATTACAGTTTCATACATATGTACTGTCTTTTTCCTTTATCACATTACACTCCTACTAATCTTACTCACTTCTGGTCACAGTCATTCATTGTTTCACTTTCTCACCAATGTTAAGAGTGTCATGTGGGATTTTGGTAATTGAAAGTCCAATTGTAAATGGTCTCAATATGATTAGTACCAATCCTAGAATTACAGGAAAATGTTCCTTGGTCGCTGGAAATTTGTTGGTTTTTATAATTACTTTCTCGACGCACTCCACTCCAAGTGGAGATCTTTGTTTCTTTATGCTTTATTTTGGAATGTTTGTATAATTTTAATATTTGAGTTTCTGGTGCTTCCGACGCTTGCAAGGGTATAAGAATTAGAGAATGAAGAAGAGTTTCTGATACAACCCTTTAGTTGTAACTCATGCTTCCGCATCGGTTTTAACATTATAAGCTTACACAAGAGAAGGCCGAGTGTCTTCCCAGTGTCCAGTACATTTTTTTCATATCTAATATTCAATTCTTCTCTTCTTTTTTACGTGGGCTTTTCAATAAGTCTTTGCAACAAAAATGAAACCAAGACTGCATTAGCGTATGAGACCACTCGTGCATTATTATATCTGTCTATTGGTGAAATCAGTGTGAGCTAATTTTCCTTAATTTAATTTAATTTTCCGTTTTTTAGTCCAATTTTATAGTTTGTTAACTGTCTCTATATTACTTTTGTTCATTGTATGTAGAGAAGGTAGAAGGCAAACCCAAGCACTACCTTGTGAGACTTTGCCTTGATTTTTTGTAAATTGAACCAGGCATCATTTTATGTAATCATAAAATCTTGATAGAAAGGATTTTAAAATATCTATGAAATATCAGTTTCCAACTGAATATTATAAAGTTTGTCTTTATACCAGGTGTAACAAAAAAAATGTTAAAAACAATGATATGAGAATGGAATTTTAAAAAGCAGTACGATAAGTTCTATATGAAAAAATCTGGTGTGAACATCACACGACTTTCCTTATCCTATTATTTGGATAATTTTGGCAAAATCCTGGGCTTCAATTTTTTCGGGTTCCTATTTTACCAACTTTTACTTTAAATTCATATTTCTCTCGTGATAACAAATCATTTTTATTCTCATGAATTTTTTGTATCTTCAACCGTTTAGATTCGCGACCTTGCGACCAAACGACTCGGCCGATTTTTACCAAAACTTCGCACTACGTCCCCTACATACAAGTAACTTGCATACCAAATTTCAAGTCTCTAGCTCTTACGGTTCTCGAGATATCCTGTTTACTGACAGACCGACAGACAAACACACACACAGGAACCAATGGCCCAAACCAACTTTTTTGGTGTCCTGAGGCTATAATTCGTCCAGAAATGTGAAAAACTGGGTAGGTCAAATTTCCGCCAATTACATTACTTTCCTTATTATAGGATAAGGAAAGTAAAAATGAGTACCTGACCGCAGTCATCTTGCGTTGGATCTAAGAGGCCTTCAATATTTTAGCAACTTTTAAAATACAATTATTAAGCCGCCACTATACAAATAACATTAATACTGGCACATACAAACATCTCTCGGTGAATCTTCAGAGAGAGCATAAAAACTCCATAGAACGTGCCAGCGGAGTGCGTTCCAATTACGGAACGCGCTTCAAAAATGGCGCCGTGTTCAAAACACAATGGCAGCCGGTGAAAAACGTCAGTGTTTATGGTAAAATGCATCGTGCGGACGTATCGTATACTGAAGATGTGCGTTTGCCGTAATTGTGATATTAAGTAAATATATGAAATTCCGCGATCACAGCTCCCACCTAAAGATATTCGGCAGGGTAAGCGCCGTACGCGCCACCTAACCTCACTTAATTTTTGCTTTTTAGTGGTAAGATATAGGATATGCAACTGCAGCTTCGACGGTTCAACAGTAATATAATTTAAGCTTCCGATAAGTGATTCCTTGTTGTAATTAAGTACGTGCACACAATGAGACAAAAATTGGAAGGTGATCCCGTGCTGGAGCACAGCGTTGTCCACTTTATGCTGAGCTTCAAGTGGTTATGTATTATTACTATGGCTTGCCCTGTACTGGCCATAGTAATATGTTTGTTAACAGCCGTCATATACCAAGCTGAAGACGTGCACGAAACGCACTGCCAAGTGAGCATCATGTTGATCTGCATTCATCAAATTACGTATCTACTTTTTTCAGGTCTACAACATAATACCTTCAATTAGTGCTATAACAGGAGTCAGCCCGCAAAGGTATTTATGGAGGATAAGTGTAGCCTTACACATCGGACCGCGATTTATAATTGCTGCAGTGTACAAATCATATCACGAAAACATTATAAACCCAGCTGCCAAGCCGAAAGTCCAAGCACACGCAAGGCGATGGCTGAATATTGCTTTCTGGCTGGGCTTGGTGGAAATCGCTTCGCTCTGTGGGGTTACATATATTTCGAATCGCGAAAACTACCGTAAGTTGGCCACAACTTGACATGGAAATGAAAATTAAGGGAAATAATATTGCAGCAATACATGAGAAATTATTTATTACGTTCATGATCAGTAGCCTAACGCATATGTTGGCTAACATAAAAGCATCAAAGAGGGTGGCCGAAACTAGGGACGAACTGATGTCTATACAGAAGGTTCTCGCCTTTAAACAGCGGGTGTTTATTTTGTCTGTTATCAGTACGGTGGGGCTGGTCGGGTTTTTCCTGGAGCATCGTTATTTCTGTCATGAGATGGGTAAGTTGCATTTGCATTTACGTACCCATTTTTAACCTGCACTTTTCAGCATTTAGTTGGTTTGCTTTCTGTGAATACATAGTAGCAGCAGCAAACATGGCATTTCATATTACTGTGATTTATGACTTTCCAACGGAGCACTTGATGGTAGCTCGGGGTTTGAAAATTGTGCGCAAGGGATCGGCTGACTGGAAACTCAACTAGGAGGAGAAGGGCGTCAACTAGTCACTAATTAATTTTAATTTTTTGTACCAAAATGACACGGAGAGTACATGGTCTTTCTTATCTTACACTGAAGTATGTACGTGTCATTGCAAATCTGGACAGACGTTTCTGTTAAGCCCTTTTACAGTATGTGTAATTTTGTGTCACCGTTTGTGTAGATTTGCATATTTTATTGATAGCACGCATTTTGGCTTTGCTGTTATAATACTTTTAAAGAATATACCAGTGTACTATTATTACTTTTGCTTTTACGTACGACCAAGTGCATACAAAAATGAATTGTCTGTAAAGACTTACGGTGAGAATTTTGGACATCATGTTGGCTGTTCTTAGATTTCAGCGCAGCTGTAATTTTAAAAGTTGTCTGCAACCACACAAAATACCTTTAAAAAAGAATTTTTTTATAGTTAAGTCTTATAGATATCTTGAATTTGGTATTTGCTTATAAGATGATTAAATATAGTCTTTCATGGTTAGTGTTTTGTTTTTGGGCTGCTGGGTTCAGTTGGAGTTTGGAAACTTGTGACGTTTTGTCCACAACTGCGGTGGACATCTGTAGAAGCAGAAATTGGTTTTCAGATTTTATTCTGAAAATATCTGCTACAGTTGTGGATGAAAATCAAGAGTTCTGAACTCCGACCACGGCCTAACAGCCCGAACAAAACGATACATTATGAAGTCATTAGTTGAAATTGCTCGTAACAGCTTCTCGATAATTGACATTGTTGGCTAATTTATGTTGTATGATACTTTGTTCTTTGTACTTTAAAAGTGATACAGAAACATCTACAAGCCAAACATCTAACATCATACATTAAAAATTGGGTGGAAAACTAATAATGTAAACAACCAGACCAGATAATACTTATATAAAGACATGTTAGCAGTAAATACACATCAACAACAGCCCCTCCACTATTACTTTATCACACGTATGTGCAAGATACAAAGATTGGTAGCGGCTTTTAAAGATTGAGACATTTTTAATTCAGTTTAATATTCCGAGAGCAGCCAACATGGTGTTCCTTTCTGTAGAATTCCAAAACTTCTTAACGCCCTATTGTGCTGTGATTAAGAAATATGGTGAATGACTATGAGCTGCAGTATTTATTTTATTTATTTTTAGTAGTTTTGTGTGTACTTGGTAACATTTCAATAAGAATATGGTTGTTCGCAGCAATAGATTGTCTACTATGGCTATGCATTGTTTAGACTGATGTATACAGATCTGTTAGAAAGGTTTGGTGTGTGTAACGAACATTTATATATTGTTTTCTTCATAAACGTATTTCACATGGAAAGTAGCGGGCTTTCTACATATTCGAAGCCACCAAAGAGTGGCGGGCCAAGCTGTCCAACGGCAGCTTGTCTTGGTGCCTTTTTGTTTTCAATTTACTATTAAACCACGTTTTGTAGTCTAGCGTAAGAGAAACAAGTAAAGATGTAAATTATTATAGACGTTAGTTTTTATAACTTAGAGCTGCTTGTTGTTTGGCGGATGTCTTGAAGCTGTTCCTAAAGTATCTCATTTATATAGAAGTATGTTTTGTTTACGGCGGCCCAAAATTTAGGGAAATTAATTTGCTGTAGCATCAGAAGCATTTAGTCTGCAAGTGTCCCAGGTTAAGTTCCTTAATGTTTTTTATTCTTGTATTGTTGAGTGTGGTAATCACAAGTCATCTAAAATACTCTGTACAAAAATAAACTTTGATTTTTAAAAAACAAAATAGGATTTTGATTCCAATTTAACCTTCTATTAAAGTGTTTTTTTTTTATTTGTAACCAAGCTCAGAATTTTTATAATCATTTTGTGCCAATCAACATATTTTATCACAATTTGAAGTGGACATATCTCGTATTGTAAGAAATGTAGTGACATCACAATATGGAAGTAGTCACTATCTGCATCCAAACAGGATTCAAGGTGGCGCACTATGTTTTGAAGTGTCTTTGTCAGTATGTTTGCTGTCGCTACCTGAATTTCTTCACTGATGTTTGCTTTCAAGGTATCAACAATTTGTAGTTGTAGTAAACTCCTCCTTCAGATTACTCCCACCTCCATCTACAAGTGGCATCTGATCCAGCCAGGCTCAGTGAACAAATAAATAAGGCAGTTGCTGAGAGATGACAATTTAGTCATGCTGGCTTGTGATGTGTGGGATGTGCTCCATCCTATAGAAAATGTTCAACTGAGTTCCTCATTGCCTAATTAATTTATGAAGGTCATATGTGTAACTATTTTAATGGTTGTATTAAAGATGGATTTAAACTTTGGGTATCACATAAAAATTTTCGCTCGCTTAAATATAGCAATCCTGACTGGTGAAACTGCATGCAACTCGGAATGCTCGGATTTTCCTGAAGTAATGTCTGAAATCATCTCCATTAGGTGTTTCCAGCAGGATGGAACATTCCTCCTATCACACACCAGCACAATCACAATTGAGTAAGCTTTGAGCGCTTGTGTTACTTTGGAGTCACCACAGTCGCTTAGTTAATGTTTTGTAACAGCAAGCCACGAATCGTAGACTTCTTCAAAGGAAACATCGCAAAAAAGTCAGAGTGGTATCAGACATACTAACAGGAATCTTCCAAATATAGCGCACTTGCTTAATCTTTTTGGAACATTATGAAGTCATCACGTTTCTCACAAAGTGGAGTAAGTCTACTTCAAATTACGTTTTAATCTCTTAACTGGTGCTAAAGTTATTAAAGGATTTTCATTGCATATTTTGCCGAATCCTTGAAATATACCAAAACTAGTAAACCTGAATTAAACTTGTGAATTTCTTATGGCAGCATTTGTCTCTATGGGTTTTCTCATACTATATAATCTCTTTTCTAGGATAATGAAGTTAGGAACAGTCTAAGTAGTGCCCAGAGCTAGACACACAATAAAATGAAAGGTAAATTTTCAGTAATAGCAGTCCATATCTGTCAACTAAGATAAATGTACAGGGTGCTTTATATTTTGAACATTTAAACTACATTCCAGATAATTAAGGTTCTAATTAAATGTGTTCTAACTAAAAACAACAAAAGCAAAAAAGATTGTACTAACAATAACTGAAGTAAAAAAGCATACAAGCATGTGGTGGATTTAGTGGCCATGTAAGTTTACCATTCTTAAGAGCAGATGTACAATAAAAGCAACATGTAGCAATCTTGACCTTCATTTATAACAACGTCAAATAACGACACAGTGACGAGGATCGTGCTAGAAGAGAGGAATTTAAAGAAGGCAAGAATAATTTGAAAAATTTAGGTAAACAAACTGGGATTCATAGCCTTGATTTGTAGAAAGTGGGACTCACACATACCCTAACAAGTGTTTAGTTGTAATGAGACAAGCAGCTGGAAGAAAATTTGTAAAAGACCCCCTATATTACAAAAGAGAAGATTTACCTAGAAGACAATCTTAGAAGCCTGAATTACCAGGAGGCTCTCTCTATCTTACCAAAAGATACTGTATGTCCTTGTAACGCTCCTGCCCATCCTCTCATCTCAGTAGTATTAGTGATTGGATCCAGCCTGTTTAGGTGATTCTATTATCACCCACTGCATCTAATTTATGGATGCTTCCAAAGTATTTTGAAGTAAGAGATGAGATCAAACTGGCCCTTGCAGACTTTTGGAAAGATTTTTATTGCTTTAGTATAACTACCAAGACCTGAAGATAAATTTCTTGAGGTACTGAGCTTTTCTTTGAGGAAACCGGCTAGATTGTGTTTTAGCCTGAGACTAAAAAGTTTTTGGTCAAATTTGCAGTGGATAAAATTGAGTCTAAGCAAGTCCATGCAGTTGGAGATGAGTTATAATGTGAAAGAGTTAGCGGATGGTTGCAAGACCGAACTAGCGTAGAACTTAAAGGACAAAAAATGTATTAATATCGGACTACGCCAAGTAGTTATATTAAAAGAAAGAACGCTATAAGTACAGTTATTTGCTGTATTTTTATAGGGTAACTCCTCTTCCAAACAGTAACCACCTTCTTCCTATCAACTAGTCATAAAACTCTAGTCTAGTACACTTCCTCATTAAAATTCATTATATGTATTTATGACTGTTATTTCTGTATTCATGTATTTTATACTTTCACGTTTTATACATTTTTAAATGCTTGTAGACAAAAAGTCAAAAAAAGATAAGAAAATGGTTTTGAAAAAAGTTGAAGCGTCCAACTCGTCTTGAGTGAGATCCCTTCTTCTCTCTTAACTTCTTTATTTGGTCTTTGTATTTTAGATCTTGCTCTCCTTTGATTTCAGATTTATTAAAATTCTCTAATTTTCTTAACATCCTCTGTTATGTATATAATAACCTATGTGATCCAAAGATGATCATAGGTATTACTATAGCAGAGTACAATCAGTGTACCACATAGATGGGTTAAGTCCCTATTGTAGCTGTAATTGTTATTTATTCTTCTTTGTTTGTCACTTTTTATGTATATGAGTTAAAGCTTAACTCACTTATAATTGTTAAAAATTATTAAAACGTTCTTCTCATAATAGTACCAGTAGAATGCCCAAAAACTTTTGCTATACTTTTTGAGCCTATGCTGTGAAATTTTCCCTGGAATTAGCAGGCATACCCCTGTCATTTAGTTTAGTAAGGAACGGAGCACGTCTACTGCTATATTTTACAGAAGGGATGATTAGACTCCACCTTGCAAACAGTTCTACCAGTTGACTGTATGCTTCTGTCGTGTAACATATTATTTATCTACCTACAGATGGTGTCTTCTGTTTCAAGCTTTTTCACTGCAACTAAGATTAACAAAAGCTCCTACAATGTCAAAAAACTGCCAATGCTATTTTCTGGTAGTTTAAAAAGTTTCAATTCTTCTCACCAACTGAAGGGCACTCTTACATGGTGTTGGCGGGGATTAAAGAAGTTCGCTAAAAGTGAAGTTGCCCTTATATATTCATCACTCATGTTTTTCCATCAACTTTATTATATTATGGTAAAATAAGTGATAGGTTTATATACTTATGCTTGATTTCTAGGTTTAGGAATCAGGAACATTCTAGATCACTTTTAAGCAGGTTGCTTTTAGGAATCTAAAAAACTTTGATGATTTTCTCATGCTGTAATAATCCCATCGTGACCAAATGCTTTATATGGTTTAAAGGAACCTTGGTTTGGCTTATTATTGTGTCCTTGGCCAAAGACTTCTAGAGTTATACTGCTCTTATGGCATTCACATTCTCTTGACAGAGATTTCTCCAGAAATCTCTCCTTCTCTATAGCACAATAAAAAGCTTTCTGGTGTGATTTTGTCTCAGTCAAGGAGATCTTGGTCATGGGGATCAGCTGATCGAAATTCTTACTTCAGATATCATTTCTGGGAGTGCTGTGTGTTTGCCAATTAAAGCTAAAGAAATTACGTTATTTAAAGAACATGGCTTATTGTTCTTTGTATGAGTAAATTCAGTGCCTAAACTTGGTCATTATTGTTCCAACAGATTTTACTAAGATCTTGACTAGAAGTTCGATGATGATTTCAGAAGCAATTTTTGATAGCGTGGAGCATTGTTTATTGTCTTTGCACTGTCGCCTTTGTATCAGTTCAGGATGGCTATCTGAACTCTTACTAGCTGTTTAAAAGCAGGAATGAATTCAATCTATATCTACCCTTTTAGGACAAACTTTCATTTATATAATGACCAGGCACAGGTTTTGGTGCTTTACTATGGCGTTGAAAGGCAACAGGAATCGATGAAATCAAGAAACTACCAAAAAAGCAATTATGTAATGATTATGCGAACGAATTTTTTAGGATTGTTTCTTTGTTTATAACTAAGTTATCCTGTTTTTTCCTTAAATCAACCACTAACGTGCCCAGAACCTTCTGTTGTAAGTTCTAAAACTCTACAGAAAAATTTACCTCGGAAAAAATATTACCAGATCGTCAGCATACCCCTGAGTATATCAGTCTCTTTTACTTAGTTTAACGAGAATGGTGTAAAAACCACCAGATGTAGCTTTCGACTGCGGTGAACACTACGATTACAAAGAATGTCGAAAAAAGTTTGACCTTGCCGTTGACCCCTTAACCTTTGACCGATTTGGAACAAAATCAATCTTATAGGAGGTACTGACCTAAGGTGTATATATGCTAAGTATCAAGTGAATCCTTTGAATAAAATGGAAGTTATAGTGGTTACAAAAAGACAGACACACAGATAGGATGTTAAAACCATTAACTTTCTACAGCGTTCCGCAGTCGAAAGTTAACAAGGAGCTTGTTTACTACTAGAGGTGATAAAACTCTTCCTTGAAGCCACTCTTCAGCAGCAAGTATCTTCATGTTTAATCGGATAAAGTTACTGTACCTTTTTGTCGTACGTGTTGCCTATCTACCTGTATATGGTTAATGGCGTTTATTCCATCTTTTCATCGCAGCTGCAACATTAACTTGTAGGAGGTATGGGTAAAAGTTCCTACAATGTCAAAATAAACTGTCAGTGCTATTTTCTGATACTTCAGGGAGTTTTGATTCTCCTTTCTAACTGATGAAGGGCAGTTTTGCATGTTGATGGGGGTAAAAAAAATATCTAGCATAAAGTTTTTCTTATATGTGTGTATCCATTAACTTTTTCTTTGGTGTGACAACGCAGGTATAATTACATTGCGGTGTATGATTTAAAAAAGTTGATACAGGAGGTGCTGATTATGAATTTGGAATGTGTGGTTGAAGTAGTACTTCCAAGGCTTCCTTGCTTCTTTACTCAGTTTGGCTTATTATAGTTTCAACAGGTTTCGCCGAGTCTTTGATCAGAATCTACTGGATTCAGATTGCTTTAATGTAATTCACAACCTCTTGAGCTTTCTTCAAAAATTTCCTTTTCCGTTTAAAGCGCAATAAAAAGTTCGATGACGTGATTTTCTTTCAATCAAGAAGATATTAAATCTAAATACCGATTGATTAGCACTTTCACTTCAAAACAATTTCTGGGAGTATAAAGTATAGTATTTAAAGTAAGATAAATTGTATTATTGATTATGGGTAGCGGGTAGATACTCCTCTGTGATCCCAACAGAGGATAAATCTACTTCAGGGAGGCAGCCCTGCCCACGCGAGCCTCGACTTTTCTCCATCTCTTAACACTGGGGAAAAGTCGTGTCCCAACCTTAATCCTACCCATAAACTGCATACTCTTATCCTCCTTACACCCTATCCACTCTCTAACCCGCCTGGCAAGCGTGGCGTTTAATTGCCAAATCCCCCTTGAATTTAAGGGAGGTCTATGTCCTGCAGAGGACTCCAATGGCTGTGTGATGATGATTATTCATTGTTCTTTACATAAGTAAAATTAGTGCAAGGTGGGTACTTGAAATCTGGCTTAGATTCCACCAAGTTCTTGACCAAAATGATGTCAAGTTGTACTGCTTCAATGGTATTTGCAACCTCTTGATAGAGCTTTTTCCAGAGCTTTCCCTTCTCCTTCATAGTACAATAGAAAGCTCTCCAAAATGATTTTGTTTTAGTCAGAAAGACATTGGATATAAAGATCAACTATTGAAATTCTTGGTTCAATAGCAATTTCTACACTTTAAAGTGAAAGAAATTAAATTGTTCAAAGAGTTGATTGTTCTTTGCATAAATAAAATCAGTACAAGATGATTACCTGAATTCAGGCTTATTATTGTTCCAGTGGGTTTCACCAAGTCTGTGATCAGAATCTTCTGAAATTGTACTGCTTTAATAGTGTCTGTAGCCTCTTGAGAGAGCTCTTCAAGGATTTTCTTCCTTTTTCATAACACAATAAATAGCTCATTGAAATAATTGTGTTTTAGTCAAGTTGTTGGATATAAAAAATCATTTAAAAAAATCTTACTTCAGAAGCAACTTTTGGTAGTGTTGAATGTTCCTTGTCATTCAAAAAGCATTGACGTCGTATTTTCTCCAGGCCCACTTTTGGTTATTGAAGAAATATAGTAGTTTTAACTTACACAATCTTCTTTCGTGATCAGCATAATAGTCTCCTATACGTTGTTCAATAAGAAGCTCATCTACTGCGAGGTCCCACAACAGAAATGATAAAATTCCTCTTTGAAGGCATCTTTTGGTAGCGTTGTTTTACCAGATAGGGTTGGTTGTACTTTTCTGTTGTGCAACATATTGCCTATTTACCTGCAGATGATGTCTTCTGCTTCATATCTTTTCACCGCAACTTGTGGAAGGTACAGGCAAAAGCTCCTACAATGTCAAGATAAACTGTCGGTGCTATTTTCTGATTGTTCAGGACGTTTCAATCCTCATCATCAACTGATGTAAGGCAATCTCACATGATGTTGATGAGAATTAAAGAGGTTCTCCAGTGGCGAGCTTCCTCTTATAGGTCTGTCAGTTAATTTTCTCATTAACTTTATTATAAAAAAAGATCTGTGTACCCTTACAGAAAAGACTTCCAGACAGGATTGCTTTTAAGAGTTTACAAAACTTTGGTGTAATAATAATTTTTCCTTACTGTAGAAGCTTTAACACTGTAATTCTATAGCGACCAGATGCTTTCCATGATTTGAAGGAGTCTGTGACCCATTATTATCTTATTCAAACATTTTCAATCTCTTTTGTATTGCCTTATAATAGGCTGTATGAGATTAAGTTAATTTACATATGCAGGAGATGCTCCAAAGTTTCGTTGCTTATCTCAGTATATTTGCTGTTTGGCTTTATTGAGGATTTCATCGAGTCCAGAAGCAGAACATGATGGAATTGTATTGCTTTATTGGTTTTTGCAACTTCTTGCCAAAACTTTTTCCAGCAATTTTCCTTTTTTCTTTATAGCACAAAAAAAGCTCAATGAAGTTGGAGATGAAGATCGGATGATTAAAATTGCCATTTCAAAAGCAACTTCTGCGAGTAAAGTGCGATTAAAAGAGCATTATTCATCGTTTTTAGTATGAGCAAAATCAGTGTGGGATGGGTATTTGAAATCTTGTCGACTGTTCAAAATTGAATATATTTCTTCATTTTTAGAACAAACTATTGATTGCATAATGATTGGGGACAAGCTGTAGTACTATACTATGACCTTGACAAATAATGCGAATCGATGGAACGAAGAAACTTTACCAATAGAAGCAAGAATGTAACGATGCACCTGGAAGACTATGTACACGAATTTTTTAGAACTTGTAACATGAGGCCTATTATGCTCCATTGTATGTATTAAAGATAATCACCTTAGAGAATTGCTTTTGTCTGATGATTTCTGTTCATACAATGAGTTCCACCAAGTTCTCGACCAGAATCTTCTCCACTTGTGCTGCTTTAATGATATTCACAACATCTTCACAAAGCTTGTTCCAGGAATTTCTTCTCCTTTATAACTCGATAAAAAGTTTAGTGAAATCTCACTTGAGAAGATGTTGGTCATAAAGGTTGGCTGATTGAAATTCCTGCTTCAGAAACAATCTCTAAAAGTTTTGAATCGTTGGAGTATTCAAAAAACCATTGCATGTAAGAAAGATAACCATGGCGGATTTATCAAGGAATGGGGCTTCTGCATGATCACTCCTGTTTACACAAAGGATTCCACCAAATTCTTGACCAGAATCTTCTGGAGTTGTACTTTAACAGTATTCACAACCTCTTGGCACAGCTTGTTCCAGGAATTTTTCCTTCTCCTTTACAAGATAATAAAAAGATGTTGGGGATAATGATTGGCTGGAGTATTCAGAGAGCCTTGTTTATTGTTCTTTGCTTTGCCAATGAAGGATGGGAAACTGAATTCTGGTCAGCCTTTCAAAAACAAGAGTGAATTCAATCTAAGCCTGCACTTTTGGAACACACTTTTAACCAGATTTTGAGAAATAATGTGAATCCATGGAAGCAAGAATGTAATGATGTAAGAACCTTCAAGATTATGAATATTTGGGGCATGCAAAGCAGGATAATAGATTTTTGATTGTCTGTTATGCTTCATTGTATGTATCAAAGATAATCATGGAGAACTACTCTGTGGGATGATGCTTTTACACGATCACTCTTGTCTATACAGCTGCAACGGTTACGTCACAGTTCCGATATGGCACAGAAGGATTATTATTTGCATGCCAATTTGAAAAAGGATAAAACTCTATGCTTTTGCATAGATCTGGTCGTTCAGAATGTTGTTAGCCTGTTTGACTTCATTATCAAATGATTTTAAGTAACTAAAGGGTTCTTTCTAATAATATAAAATTACTATTAGACAATTTTTTCCTTTTATTCTTGCTTTTTAATTTGAATAATCTATTCCGGTTGCATGGATAAAGCGGAAATAGATCTGTTTTTAGGGCGTCTCAAAGGAAAGCTGGAAGCGTTTACGGGCCTTTTAGATTCTTTTTACGGGCACTTCCAGTTTTATGACATCATATATCCCGGGAACAGCGCATTAAAGTCGCAAGCGACAGATTTTCATCAGGAGGGCAGGAAGCACAGGAGCTCGCGCCCGGGCGCCGGTCTTGCAGGCAACTGAACGGAGCGCGCGGCCGCGGTGGCCGCTAGATGGCGCGCGCGGCGCCGATTTGAAATCTTCCCGGGGTACGGAGATAGGTGAGGCAGAAAACTGGCTTTGGGAGCGCTTACCATGCGCGCTTCAGGTGCGCCGTAGTTGTTGCGTTGTCTAGATTCTTTGTACCATTCCTGGCATACCAATAACAGACCAACTCCTCATATTTACGGACGAAAATCCGCTCTAATTGTCCGCAAAGTTGCCGGCAGGGCGCGAATCCTCGTTTTGGGTGAGTACGCGGCCGTTTTCGGCCAGTTTTCATACAGTTTATGCAGTGTTTTAGGGCAAATATCCGTTAGAATGCGAGCAATGTGTCCACAATTCCTCCAATACTTTACATACTTGTCATGCTTGCTGCTACGAAGCTCTGACGACCCACGACGACGGCGCGTTTCGGTCCGACGCGAATTTTGAACCGCGAAAAATGGTGTGCCGGGCCGATTGTTTTGGGAATTGCGTGCCGGGATGTGGGACTATCGATCCGAGTTGTAAAGTGAACAGCGGAACTGTGGTGGACGTTAGAGTGGACGGTGCGGCAGTGTGCGTTGCGAGCCGGACGCGGGCGCCCAGTTGCGACCATTGTGCCGCGGCCGTCGTTTGTTTACAACGACTGACAGCTCAGGCAATCGCGTGGGTGTTGTGCGTGCGACCCGTTGTTTGTGATTCTAATTAATTGATTGAACTCTCGATCAGCGTGGCTGACTGTGCGGCGGCGGTGTCGCCGGCCGTCGGACTTGGATTTCGAGGGCTTCGTAGCTAGCAAGTGGACCGCTCGCCCCGTTATGTATTTAGGTAGCTCCGATCGGCTTTGTTTGTTTTGAATCGCTTCCGACGACGAGCGACGGCTGCCGTTCATTGACAACGCGCCTCGGAAAACAAACGAATGTGCAAGTGCGAACCAATCAGCGTGACTCAGACTCGCCGTTGTTTCCCACTTGCTCGCCTGTTTCCTCAATTTGCATAATTTCCGCGTGATCCCGATGTTACCAGACCAAGCTTACAATTTTCACATGCATTAACCTTATCAAACAGAAACTCATCGGCGAGCCCGCGGCATCTTCCCGCCAACAAGCCGCTGGATAAGAGCAGCCGTTTTTTGTTTGCGAGTGCCGGTCAGGCTGCTGCAATTAGTCTGGCCGAGCCAGAAAGCAATTTTATTACGCCTCGGGTGAAAACGAAAGTGGCGGGAATCGAAAAAACAGACAATCTGCATTTTGTTCCGAAAAATTTGAGTCGCAGCGCGATTTTCTATTGTTGTTTAAAAAATGCTGATTGCACTTACGCCGGTAGGCTTTTGTTTTTGGATTTTTACTGGTTAACGCTGCCATTGTATCAGTGAATTGTTTTGACAAATGAGGATCGAATACAGATGGCCGAATTAGCTCCAAAAGAAATTATGTGGTGTCGCATGTGCCTTGTCGCGTTATCATAATTGGGAATTTAGAGAGAGTTGATGAGAAACTTAATTAGTAGATCATTTGTGAAATGGAGGTTTAGTGAGCAATAAATTTTACGTTATTGCAATAAATAATGAAATTTGAGCTGTCAGTTGGTTTAACCCAAATTATTAGATTGTTTTATGGTTTTAACTTTATTCTCGTCGTTTCTTTGGCTCATATTGAATGCCTAAAAACCTTCTTTACTTGTTTGTGGTTTATTACCGGCGGTTTTGGTTGCATTTGGAAAAATTTAACTCGTCTAATCTTGGTTTATTCCTGATTCAAATGGCGTAAGTCTTCCAGAAATATGTAAAATACTTAACCCCCGACTTTTCGCCGTCTATCTGTTGGCATGATATCCTTAATGGGGGTGGGCAGATTTTTTCCAATGTTAGTACACACATACTATGGATGGAATAAAGGGTACCTATGAATTTATTGCGAGGAAAACTATGCGTTCAAGTTTTTTTGATACAATACCATTATTTGGAGAAGGTTGGTGGCAGTCCTAGACCTATTATAGCGTTTGAAAGATCCAAGAAGTTGTAGAGGTTATTAGTTTATTTATCGGAACTAAAAATTAATGCCCGTTTACTTCTGTGACTCAAATTTCCTGCTTCGGCAAGTAACAATGGAAGTTGTGTGCTACTTTAACCCCGTAGTATTTTTTCGTCATTTCTGGTTGAGTCGGTGGTTAGATTGGAAATAGCCTCGTAAAAACCTTCAGCAGCAAGGCCAGGCGCGTGTATTCGCGCCACTTCTATGACTCTAGCATGAGTTTTGACCTCTGTCATAGTGGGAAAAAAGTTGTAAAGATAATTGCTTAGCACCTTGGCGCACTTGTGGCAATGGTTGTAGTACGATAATGTTCCTTACTTACCCCCGTAGCTTATCTGCAATCTTTGCATGTTTTGTTACAACCCTTTGAATTTCCGTAGCAATCTCATGGCACTCACCGCGAAAATGACCGCGCACGCACCGCAGCCGCTTGGTAAATTGTCGTCTGTCAAAATAAGTTGCAAAAAGTGCAACACCGAAGACAAGTCGCACTTCAAAAAAGTTGTGACAAGGAGTACAGGGTTTGGAGATGAGCCATGGGGGTGGAAATGGTTTTCTGAGTGTTAATCAACCAACATTTTTGTACTACAACTATTTTATAACCATTCTATTATCAAAGACCATTTGGCGCTGCTACAGGTATGACGAACGACTCCAGTAGCTTTCGGTAGTTAAACATTCGTGTCTGTTGAAATTCGACTATGATTTTTCGAAGGTGTGTAACTGTTATATTATGGTCCGCACATCGGATCGTTTTCTGAAATTGTTAAACTTACTAAAGCTGCATTTTCACAGATATGCCTCTTTTGTGACTCCACTTAATTTTCTAAACATAGAAAGAGTTATTTCCCTTCTTTTAACCATGTTGGATTGGGCAAAAAGTAATTTATTTTTGGGTGAAATTTGTAATCACAGTTTTTGTACTAAAAAGTGCTTATACTTCAGTTTACTTCGATAACTTTTTGTAAATGGGAGTATTAAATACGCAGGCAATTCTCAAGCGTCATTTTGACCATCAATGAGTGGGGTTGAGGATTCAGTCCACCAAACTTGCCCATCCTACTGTTAGTCCAACTATTAATTGGTCGGGAAAAAGTTTGTTAGCAAGAGCTTGTGGCTATTTCCATAGTTTACTTCTAATAAAGTTCGTCTGCCGACATATTTTTTACTCGACCAAATATGTGATTTTATAAGAATTTCTCGCCAACATTTTAGACATTCGTAGTACAGCCATTTGAGATTGAATTGAAAGACTAACCATATTTTATTAATAAAATAGTAATTTATTTTCTTTCGGTATTTTAATTTGTAATAAGGGTGAGATAAAACTCCCTCCCTAATTTCAAAGGGAGATTATAAAGTGAAGGGTGGGGGAAGTGATTTTACTTGCCGCCGAAGTGTACATTCGGAACAGTGACGGTTATGGTCACAGAAAAAGCTTTTCAGGCGAACATAGGAAATAATAATTGCATTTTGAAATATCTTAGGTCATACTGTCATACCGATCAAGGATTTCTTTATGGACGAAGCACATTTACACTTGTCTGGATGCATTAATAAACAAAACTTTCGTTATTGGAATTATACCTCACAAAATATTCGTGAAAAGTCTCTGAGGCGAATGTGTCAGTGTTTAGTGTGTGCTAAGTAATTAGTGCTTATTTTTTAAGGAGAGATGCTAATGTCTTACTCTTACTTCCAAATGATATGTAGGAATGATTTGATAACTTCTCTGTGCACTTCAACTGAAAAACGTTTGATTCCAACAGGATGGAGCCACAACCCATGCAGTAAGGGTTTCACCCCCCAAGTGTTGCGTCTGATGGTTCTTAGACGGCTAATCTCTTAACGCGATGACGTCTGGCTAGTCCGTTCACCTGATTTCATTCCGTGTAGCTCCTTCATCTAGGAATATCTCAAGGTTGGTGTTTACAAACCTTCAAGTACCACTTGACCGATATCCTTTTTAAAACACATTGAAATACATCTTCCAATTCTGTAGTTCTTTTCTGTAAAAAAGAATTTTGTATACCTCTTATTGTTTCTTCTTTATTCAACCTGAAACGGAGGGAGGGGGGGGGTAGTTTTGACCCACCCTGTATTAGGATTTGGGTACTATTTAACAATAATTACGGTGTTAGTAGGAATGCTTTGCTTGAAAAGCGATTATTCGAGCAGCTGTTGCAGTTTTCCGAATTAGTAGGAATTATAAAGACTAATTATGTCATAAAACCAGTGAAAGTTTAATGACTCCCGAATATAATTAACTGCCACTTACAATTATAATTATCTTTAACCTTAGTTATCCTCCAATTTCTATTCTGTTGCACCTTCTAATATTAATTGAAGTGTTTTTGGGCGTAAAAATAAGAAAACAAATCTTAATTACATTGAATTAAACTTTTTTTATTGAGTTTGTACTTTGAGTTAACGCTATGTATTTCCTAAAAATGAATATACAGTGGTCTATGGATTTACATTAATAACATTAGTCTTTCGGGCAATTGTACTGTAATCTATTTTTAGAATCAAGATCTCTTGTACCTTAGTTTTTATTGCTTTTATATTTTTACACTGCCCATAGTGAAAAAAGTGAGTCATTGTTTGAAATAAGTAGTTTTTCCCTTTAGGTTTCTGCTTCCGAAAGTTCCTCACTTTTAAAGACTTACATCCAATCCGTAACAGTTTTAAGGTGCGCTCCCTAGATACAGATGGTAATTCTACCGTTTTCTTCTTGTCACATAATTGGGTACTCCCTAACCAATTTAGATGTGACTTTCAGCTCCAAAGCTCTGTACGCTCTTCTAATATTAGTATATCGTATTTTTCCTTTTAAATACGGAGACACATTTCCCTAAAGAAACCTCTTTGTTTTGGTTTTAATCTAGCCCCTGTTCATATTTTGAGCGGTCTCAAAGGGCAACTCCGATCTAGACTTTTCCCATTTCTTTTGATCTCACATTATTACCTCAAAGAGAGAATTAACGACATGGTTGGAGTCGCATGATCCGTCCTTTGTGTTATCCGTCAATTTTATATATTCTCTATTTGTTCCAAATTTGTACAGAGAATTTTGTAGTTTATGCAGCCTTAGTGTACCTTCTTTAACCACAATATGAAGAGGGGAAAGATCCAAAAAAGCCTCTATTGCAACGGTGGTCGTTGTCTTCGTTACTCTCGTTATATTAAGACAACCAAATCTTGCTTACTGCATACGTTAGGGCTGTTTTTTCTTGGCCTTAAACCTAATGATTTGCCACAAGTTCGTCTAATTAGTACTGATGTAGATTCCGATTTTCTCATGGTTTTGTCTATATGATGGTTCTAAGTAAGTTTTGTTTCCAAGATAACCCTTCTATTCGTGTAAATGATACCATGGTGGATCTTTGGAAGCTTACCGTAAGGCTTTCCCCTTCAGTTGCTCTAATTGCCACGTTCAGCAACATTTCTAGACGATGTTAATGAACTTTCTTCCCCCTACAAGGATCATTAAATTATTCGCATAGCTTAAGATGAGAACTCTTTGTTGATAAGAGTTCTCGTCAGTTTATCCATAACAAGGTTGCACCAGAGAGAGATGAGGACATCGTCCAATAACGATATATAAACCGTCTTTCTTACAACAATTATCTTTCACACATCGAATTCAAAAGACCCTTTGTATATTAAAAACCTCCCAAAAGAACTTCTTTAGTGTCTAACGCTTTCTTCGCTCTCTAAGATGGTGTAGCTATACTGGTTTTGATCCAGAAGGTTGCTTATCAAGGCTTTGGCCTTAATATGCCTATCAAGCAGTTTTTTTCATTATCTTCAGTTTGAATAACATAAGCTTTTTGGTTAAGAATAGTTTGGCTTATCGGTCTTTGGTACAAACACTAGCCTAGTTTGCCTTCATATTTCCAGTAAGTTAAGAGCAAATCTTGCTTTTAAAACTGGATAGATTCTTCTAAGTAAAAGGTCCAATCTTTTTGTAGAATGGCTAGGACCTCATCCGCTCCCGGTAACATAAATGATTCAAGTAAGTTTACTGCCCATTTGATCTTGTTTTGTCAGTTTAGAGTCTACTTATTGTTACTCTGTATCCAAGTCCATTGGTACGTGGATTTTGTCAGACAGAGTTTGAATCTTTCTTAATGTTGATGATCGCTCTTATAACTAGCGAGTAGTTATTCTTGTACGCAGATACAATAGCGTCTGTCAACGGTTTTACTACTATTTTTGCTTCTAGCTAGGTTACGATTTAGGTTTTCTTTCTGGAATTCCTAGTTGGTTTTGCGAGGGTTGCAATAAGTAGTAATCTGATTGTAGAAGATCAAGGCTATAAAGATGGAGTAAACATTCAGTTGCTTCAAGTTACACTTATTACATGAAGAGAGGTGTTCTTCCTGTTACACCAGCTTTCTGTTTACAAGGCGAAATGTGCGTACTTTTCAATTCTGCAATCAACCCACAACCATTCGGAACCAATTCAAAGTTCACGGAATCATCCACCAACTAGTATAGCATCAATTTGTCTAAAATCTTTTTTTTCCTAATTTAATCAATGTTTATGCCTATTTAAATCTCCTCCAATGCTGAGTTCTTCGTTACCCAACGTTAGTGAATTACGCACACCACATTTATTTAGCAGCTTTTCCTGGAAAAAAACATTTCCATCGATTTCTATAAGATCAAGTTTGGAAGACACCGAAGAGTATACGTTCGCGAACCTTTCACCTAGAGACGGCTATCTAATGCCTTGGTGGTTATGATTCTTTCTTGCTACAGGTAACAATTTGTTTGATGAAACCATCATCTTGAGGATTTGTAAGAGTTGGAGACAAATTGTAACTCTTTTTTTATGTGACATCTCAAAGCTTCTGAAACATCAGTTTGTCTGACACTTTCTTCTCAAACAAAAAGAAAGTACCAAAGTAAAATCATACGATTCATCTCTGCAGACCTTTTTGACCTCTCCAAGTACTATGAGCTCATGACGCAGAGAAGATTTTAAAACCCCAACTTCACGAAATAACTTACGTGTACTTCTCTGGCTGCCGATCGTAGTCGCTAGGTTTGAAAGCGTGATCCCTTTAGGGAAGTAAATATTTCTTTGCATTTCTATCAGTTTGTGACTAAGTTGGAATTTATATAGTAAGAATTCCCGAATTAAATTGTCTTTCTAAATTTAAGACATCTAAAATGGATTAGCAACGATGCATCTGATCAAAACGGTCATGTTATAAACAAATGAGAGTTTCTACGGGTGTCGAGGGCAACGCAATGAATTATTACTTGCTTTATTAAAAAAGATTGGTAGCGCAAACTAGAAATAAAAATGGCGGGAAATTGTAGGATACGCTCTGTACAAAACCGGCTATGAAAATGGACTTGGAGAAATTTGATCCTCTTGCCATCTTTGTTATTTTTAATACCTTGATTTTTATATCAATTTTTTGGGGATTTTTTGATAAGGAGTGCATAACTTTTTTTCGTTCTTATGAATTAAGCTACGCCAGTTTTCTAGATAATATATAAAGTGGATTAACAGAAAAAATTAGTGCCCGCGTGGTTGCGTGGTTGGGGAGCTTAGCTGTGATCCCGGACTCTGGTGCTTGGCAAATGGCTTACTCGGCCACTAAAAATAATGGAATAACTGCATTTATTTTAAACAAAGGGTAAGAATGCGGTTGGTTAAGGTGCGGTGGTTACACATGGTCCAGTATCAGAGATGGTATGGTGCGTGACAAAGGTATGGCAGTTTGAAAGGCAATGTCTCCACGCGTTAGAACGTCGCCATTCTCATTATTAACAGAAAACAAAATGGTTTTTAACTTAAATCTTTTGGCATGTCTCAGAAGAATGTCGAACAAAGTCAACGATTTTAAGATTTTAGATAGGTTTGTGTGAAAAACTTAACGGATGTTTTCTAATGTTACAGCGGCCTTGCAGAAACAAAGTATTGAAATGATAATCATAGAGACTCACTATTTTTCGTGTTTTGATCTATAGGTCTCAAACCTATGGTCGCATGGTAAATTATGAAAAGTCACTAAAAAATGTATGAACTGTTAACGTGTTAAAGAATGGTTTAGTCACGCCACTGTTATTATTTGAAAATGATCTGCAATTTTTCTATCGACTTCTTCAGTCCCGTTCCATTGACCCCTTTCAAAATCCCGTCGACCTCAGATGATCTATAGTAACCTCATTAGAAACTTTTTTCTTGGTCAACCTGACTCTGCTGATATTTATAGTTAATTTGTAGAATATTTAGCTACTGTAAAGTAAGTGAATAAGTCAAATTTGCATTTGATGCATCGAATGGAAAACTTTTTGTTTCCACTTTCGCGAGAGGGAGTAATTTGGTGTGGTTGTCGTTCAATTTATGTTTATAAGCTATGGTGATAATGTGATGGTGGACGTTGTCTTTACAGTTGCAAGAATCTCCAGGCAGACAGCTTCGTGCTTGGTCGTGGTTGAAATGATAAACCCAAGTCTTATCACACGCCAGTGTTAGATGCCAAAATCTGTTCTCTTCTCTTTTGTAATGAAGATCCTTTGAGGAATTTCAAGTCGCGTTCCCTTTGTTCACCACTAAGAACAAGCATTCAACTTGCGAGTTTTATTCTTAACTGGGCACTAACATGGCCAGTTATTGCCTTTGGTATACTCGCGAATTCGAACAGCATTCGTTTCAATGTGTGGTAAATTTTCACTTCGTATTCACACTTCCTACCTTCTCGATAAGAGATCTCTATCGAACTATCCCCTTAGCCTGGACAAATCTCATGAAAATACCCATCCTTTTCCTGTTCATAGCAAGCAGCAGGCACCTTTCAGGCAATTTGGACACGTGTTTGATTACTGATGGGCTACTACCATGACTAATGCCCATTTCGCTATACATTTCTTCAGTGTTCATCTATCGATTACTGTAGAAAAGTTCGCGAGTCACACGCGCGTTATATTTTCGACACCGCTCCGTTCTGTAGTGGTCATCTCATGTGATTTGAACCTTTGGCTTCTCAATAACGTGTCTCCACCGAACTATCAATGTAGTGTGGACGTAACATCGGATGCATTAACATACCCGTTAGATGTTCATACATGGCAAAAGTGGCCACCTTACGTTACGCTAGCAACCCCCATCCAATCGCAGCCATATTTGTAGTACAACTTTCTGTTCTGTCTTGCGTAATAAAGATAGCAATTATTTGTGTACGTACATCGTGCGCTTGTGATAAAAGGCGGGATACAGAAGGCGCGAGCGGTTTCGTTTCACAACTTTGTTTATTCCAAACAAAGCGTTTACCAGGTGGATTTTTCACGCAGCTGTTTTAGTAACAAACGTGTCCGTACAATACGTATCTAGTACGGTATTGCATGCGAGAATAAATAATTCATCAGCAGCGGTTGTGCAAAAAAGGAAAAATTAATAATTGCAACACAGCAGTAAATTACGCACGCATTCATTAGCGATTGCAGTTTTAACATTTCCAGGTAGGGGCAGTTGCTTTCCGCGGCCGAGCGGGCGATCTCTATCTCCATTAGTCATACAGATCGAACATCAAAAAACAATGAGCGGCCGCCCGCCCGCGCCAAAAGGGCGAAGTATCGCTGGTGTTATGCGTGAGTGAACTTGCGGCGCTCGCCGCCAGAAGTTTCAGAAATCTTGTTAAATAGGTTGCCGGATCTCGGCAATATACAATAACAAGCAAGTGCGAGGTTACAAAAGCAAAACACAAAGAACACGAGGGATCGCGTGAACCAAAGCACCATGAAAGCCGAGCTACAAAGCGAGGAACACACTCGGATTTTTTCGCGAGAGCTGCACGCGAATGCATTGCGAAATCCGATGGTTCATGGGCGTAGCACCGAATTTCCAAGAGGTAAACCTTAAAAGCAACCGATACTTGATGTTCTGTGCTTGACAAATTCCGCCGCGAATCGATAGTGGCAGAACTGGCTTTGTTTCGATGTCGCAGCAGAAACGTAGCGTGCGTACCACATTTTTTTGTATAAAGTGAATGGGCATGCTGCCTTCATCTTCAACCGTTTTCGTCCCGCGTTGCTTCTCCTTGTTCAATCCTAGATTTTGCGACACCCAATACTTCCTAGCTGCAAACAGGACGATAAGTTCTACTTTCATTAACTTTTGTTTGAAAGTTCTTTCACTCTCATCCTGTTCTTCCAGATGTTCCTTCAATGGAAATTTCGTCGAGTCCCTTTTTTAAAGTAACCAGAAAGAATTTTTTAAAACTATGAAGGTTCGTTTTGTGTAACCCAAGTATGGACTGTTTTTGGCGCCTGTAGTTTTGTATTGTTTGAAAAGCCAAACAATTAGGAAATGAAAAGAGCTTTTGATACTAGTTGTGTATAGGGTCAACGAGATCTTCTAGAAAGAAAGAAATAGTCAAATCAAAATTCCTAACGGAGAATTAGGCAGAAAGCAGCGCAACGAACTACTTTATGTAGAGACGGCTTTCATTTTATGAGGGTTTTGTAGGTGCAAGGAAACCGTCATCGTTCCTCACTCATGGTGTTGCAGAAATTTAGCGCCGGTTCGTAAGGTTCAAACCTAGTGGTAAGAGAAGACACTCCGGTAGTGAATTATTTATGACAATATGATTGTATCATCTCCAAAGGTAGCAACTGTAACTTGCTTAATGGTCAGAATCAGTACTGGATCTTGGACTCTTTATATTTTATTCTGAACTCTTTCGCCGATATGTTTTCAGCAATTGATTTTGGTAGAAAGAAATCCAGTTTCATTCAGACTGTGCGGCATCCAGAAATACTGCCGAACTTATTCTCTTTTCCTTAAGATCAGGGATGCTATGCACTTCGTTTATTATGGTATGTTCATCTTTAAATCCAAGCAGAGTTATGCATTTTTCCATTGTGGTTTTTGGTCTCTTGAAATGGGTTTGTTCATAATTTTGATATCATTGGTAGCATGATGATGCCCCATTAATTAGTTTTCCAAATTTCGAGACGATTATTTCAGCTACTTTACATCTCTTGGAAGGTATTTCGGTCTAAATAATGATCCACCAATCAAATTAGTTACCTTAACAACTTTGCAAACAGTTCTCGAACTATAAGATCTGTTTGGAATTCTGTTTTCACTTCTCTAGGCAACACACGATTGGGAGATATCAAAAAACATTGGCAAGCAAGTGTGTTCTTTATTGCTGCCGATCCATGATCCATTCATTTTCTTAATTCTACATCACAAGAGCCTTAATTGTTTCCATAATAAGTAGTTTGTATCTTTCTCGTATGTAGCTCTTTACGTAATAATTCACTGATTGATTTTTTTAAATCTTTGTTTATTCTGTCTTATTTCAACTGGTTGATTAGTTCCAGATGTCCAATTGGATCTGTATTTGCCCATAAGGCATGTTGTACACCCTTATCGAATTTTTCAGCTCCTCTATATTTTCAAGTTGAATTTTATTAGGGTTAGCCTCAATTAGGTTTTATTTCATTGTCATCACTTAGCGCCGTTATTCTGAAGTTATCTGTTAGAGTAGAATTCGCAATTGCTTTGGTGGGGGTCAATCGTTTTTCTAGATAAAACCTTGACAAGTCGAGAGATCAGGATTAACCTCTAAAATGTTCTCTAATTTGGTTCACCTAATTATTACTCCCTCTTAAAGGTTCCTTAACTTTTGTCTTGTTTGTCAAGTCTTGCCATTTTTTTTGGTCACACTGCTTTACATACTTCTGATCTTGTTTTCTTTATTTCTGTCTTGTTGACTTCGATAATTTTTATCGTTTTATACGTAGTGCGTGTTTCTAATAGGAAAAAAGCAAAACGTCTACTCATGAGCAGATCTGCAAGTGAAAGAAACGTATAAACACACCCTCACTAAAATGAGTGCTTTTACGGAAAACTAACGTCATGAAGAACAGCACCGCTATCTATTATGAAACACATACACTTTCAGACATATTTATCTGTTTTTTCTATCAGCAAACCCTGTAGGTTCCTTTGCTACTCGCAGTATACATTTTATTGACATCATCTTTATTGTCAAATGTAAACATGTATATTGGCAATTTTACGTTGTCTTCTATTTCCTTTGTTCTTACCAAGCCATATGATGGTCTAATTTCCATAAAATTGTCATCTGATTCCTGCTTCATTGAACATTGAACATCTCTATAAACGTTTTCTTTTTGGACCCCAATAGTTTTGACCCGATCCTTACTCCTTTGCTTGTCTAAATAATGCCGACTTTTTTAAATTTTGAAATTGTTCGTCCGATGTTTTTTTTTTACTTTTTGTCCATTACAATAATTTACTTTGCAGTAGTAGGGATTTTAAAGGAGTCTCCAGTAGTTATTTAAATTTGCCAAAATAATAAACAAAGCATCGCAAAATATGAAAATGGCCCTTTTTCAGTTTCACTCTAGCGGCGCTAAAGCTATTTCACTTAAGCCCCGCCTACTTTCTATTGCAACATAACGGCGCTGCATGCAATAGTGCAGTCAAATTTAATCAAGACTTTCGTATAATACCTTTTTGTACACCTCTCCCCTGCCTCTTTGATGCATTTAATCCAGTAAATTTCATAAGAAAATCACGGATTGGCCCTGTTGTTATTTACGCGTGAATTCCTCTATTTGATCGTTGTTTCAAACCGCTAACCTTCTAAGATGTTCTTGAGGGAACAGATGATAGACTGTAAAAATTGTCGTCTAATGAGTTTGAAGAGATAGACGTGCCTTGATGACCAACACTTCTAATTGGAATGAAGCGTTTTTTACGTACACCAACAAGTATTGCATATTGATTGTGTTAAGAAATCGCTGAAAACTGCACGTTGATAATCCGAAAACGCGTTTGCTAGGAATTTTTGTTTATCACTCAATACTACATCCGATAAGTAAGGGACAAATCCATATATAAATATGTTTTTTTTTATTGACTGGGTACTACTCTAACATCCACGTCGATGCATATTTCGTCAAACGTCAGCAGTCGATTGTCTTCGATAGGCTGGTCCACGACCCTGCATTGCATTTTCCATTTTATTTCGTCCCACCGCCATCGTATGCTGTGCGACTATCTGGCTTCCCGCGAACGTGTCTCTACCGAAATGTCGACGTAGCTTGGACGTACCGGTTGTATCAACATTTTTGTACGGATTTTTCAATCATCATGTAAAACTATCTTATAAATGCTAACAGTCTGCCAATCGCAGCCTCCCACTGTTGCCTTGTTGAAAGTGGAACAAAATTTTTTCTAAAATGTTATCTCGCTGCAGTTTCCTGTATGCTATTTCATTGAATACTAGAGTTTGTTTTTGTCTAATTTATAATTAGGTGTATGTATTCATTTTAATGTGGAAGGTAGTAATTGAAGCGGGAACTTTCTGTGATTATTAATAAAATTAATTAACTAATTTCCGGCAGTGATCTACATTACGTTAAATTGAAATTCAGGCCGATACGGGATGCTTTACACAGAACTTTTATTAAGTTAATTAGTTTGTTAACTGCTGAATAAGAACATGCGAGAAAGTTACAAAATCATATTGTTAATTGTTAGTAAAAAATAGTTTTCAATCAAGTGGCCTAATTCTTGTAAACCAAATAAGATGTTTATTTTAGCCGTGGATTTTCTGCAGTGGTTACCGATATTGGCCCGAGTATTTTATTTATCAGCATTAAGCTTCATTTCCACGCAATTTTTTTGTTGTTTGTTATCTCATCGCTACGCTCGCTTCATGAGCTGTTCGGTTTTTATTTTAATCTAATCTGCTTCTGTTATTACATTTATTGTTTTGAGTGTTTTTGCAGTTAAACCAGTAACTGCAAGCTTTAGCTTTTGGTGCTTTTGCTAATGTTATAAAGGTTGTTCCGAAAGCATTTTACACTCATGTTGTTCTATTGTCGTTATTTAATTTTTTAAAACCACATTGGTTTGCTAACAAAATGTTACAATATCTGGATAAAACAACTAGATAATTAGAATGGAGCAATTGAGGTTAAGGTAGAACATCCCAGTTGAATGTCTCATCTTCATTTCTTCGAAGACTTGCAATATGTTCTAGGAAAACAGTATGCAATATTTTTATTATGACTAAAAGGATGTAGATTAGTTTGTCTAGAAGATGGTCTCTTTGATTAAAGTAACACAAGATATGTCGGTATTGTTTTTTTTCAAAATTAAATCGTAATGAACCAATATCTACGCTCTGAACATGGGGAATGGTGAGAAGGTTCGTTATTATTGGAATTACCTTGAAAACGCAGCCGATACTGTTATCTTAAAGTCCTAATTTCGTGCTTGATAGTAGGTACAGCGAGATTACGACGGTGGTGTATTCGAGACAGCTCGCAATATCTTGGACCGGAAAGTCCAAGTCCGTTGAAATTTCGAGTTATTAGAGCCAGATGTGTTGCACCCTATCTAAATGAATTTCTAGGTTATTTAAAATGTTCTTTTTGGAGAGAAAAAAACGTTTAATGTAACAGCTAGGCAAGTTTGTCTTCTGATGTTAAGTGATATGGGTGAATTCAGAACTATGCGTCAGGTTTTAAGCCATTTTGAAATTTTGTTGCAGTAATGCTGTCGATACTAGGAAACATTTTTTGAATTCATTTTTTAAACCGTTATTTCTACATCATCTTCCAGCTATATCGGTAAGTCGGCAATATAAAGCACACACAACAAAGGACCGAGAACACTGCCATGAGGTACACCTGATTTAATGCACTTCAGAAATGTATAGGCTTCACCGTACATAAGAAAATTTTTATTATAGACAGATGAGGTGGGTTGTTTTTTGAGTATAAGCCTCCCCCAGACCTTTCCAAATTGCTCTGTATACAGTTGAACCCAACCGTTCTTTTAACATCTCAGCCGAGGTCGTCCTATATCTCTTTATGTGTGGCACAGCTTAGTGGTCTAGTTTTCTACTTTTGAAACTCCATTATAAGTGTCTTACATTTTCGGTTTTGATTTGATCTTTAGAGATGTTCTTAAAGTTTTCCTATTTATGGCCGTTTCATTTGTTTGAAGTTTACATTGTCAATTTCCAATTCCTGACTTCCTTTTCCCAGCGTAACTATTTGTTGTTCTTAATTTTATAAATTAGACCCCTTGCCAAACCTTGCCGAAAGCTTGAATGATGTTCCGTGTACTTGCTCAATACTAGATTGCTGCTGGCGGAAGCCAAGCTGGTGGTTTGGTACTAGGAACAATTAGGTGTGCCACTTTCATTGTAAGAGAAAGTGATTTACTTGCAAGATGGTAATGATCTTTGTAGCTCCTATTGCTAACAATTCATTTATAGCAGCCAAAAACGCTTGGTGTTACAGTGCTGGAAAACGACGATTCGCCTTTTCTTTAATTCTGACAATTTGTACCACTGTTTCCTTTAGTTTCCCCAGTTTTTGTTGATTTGATGGTTTTACCATCTGAAAACCCCATTGCAATCCTACCAAATAGGGATCAAAACTTTTTTTCTGTTGGAGACCAGGCCTTGCTACCGTTAAAGGCTTCTTACCCTAGACCAAGAGCGTTTACGATTAACATTCTCATAGTCTCACCTCCAGTAACTAATCTCTTCGGAAAAGTTTCTTCTTTCGTGGAAATACGGTTAAAGAGGCTGCTTTATGTAAATTGTTGCGGAACCTATACTTCAGAGCTTTATTATTTGGAGAATGTCTAAAGCATCTGTCAATTCACGAACAGTATAATGGAAATTTTTGTCAACCGTGGCCTAGAGGTCCCTATCTGTGGTTGATTGGCGGCCATTGCAAACTTCATCTTCCAGATTAAAATTGCTACCTCGAAACCAAGTGCCAACTGTCTAAACAGTTGCTTTGACTTTCCACACCTCGAGAATTACGGAAGGTCAAATGAAACGTATTTTAGGATAACTAGATGACGACTGAAAATGTGGCCAAATAAAGCAGCTGAATAGAGGTCGCGAAACATTTAGTGGAAGAAATGAAGAAAGAGGAAATATAGCTTCGTGGAAGTACAAACAATCTTTTCGATTGCACTTGTGGTGATACTGCAAGCGTGCCGCAAGCACCTTCCTGAAGACGTATCGACTCGCATGTTCTATGGTACTGCGGTCTCATTAATACATAACTACGTAAAGTCACAAACTTGAAATGTATAATACTTAAAACCGGTTAATACTGCTAGCTTTTCTTGCATCGATAGCGTAAACGAGTAGCTTTAATCTTATAATGATCTTTAATTACCATTTTACCGTAAGCTGCCAGTGCGAAGTGCATATACTCCAGGCATGTCAAGGAATAAAGCAAACAAGGCGCGTTTGCCCTTCCATGCATTTGCGCCATTGGTTTTAGCCTAAAAAATAAGATTGCGAGTAAACTGTAAAGTGGGGTCAAAGTATTTTTGTCATGTGCCATCGGCACGAGCAACTATTAAGATAAAGTGTAAGCATGCGAAGATATCCTACGCGCATTCCGGGTTCAAGTGGCGTGTAAACTATTTAACAATTTTTGCCCAAGTTAATAACCATCTTTATTGATTATAGATATTTAATAGGCAATCGCGAGGAAATTTACGACCCGCCGTAAAGTTTAATGCTGTTTGCAATTTTTTCTAGAATAGCTGCAGGTCTTTTATAGGTAGGTCTCATAAAACGGCCGGCAATAACGATGCCCCGACTGAGCGTATGGGATTATTTTGTTGCTATTTCGTATCAATGGCCGTCCATAATTGGTCTGAAATTTTGGAAGGGCTAGTGCAACCTAACGAATCGGACTTAACCAGCCCACCAGAACTTGGCTAGCAGGTAATGGATGACAACGGATTAAGACTAACCGCGATAGATGCGCTGGCTCGTAGAACACGATTTATGGTGTGTTAGCGGCGTTCAAAAATAGGCTGTACTTCGAAGGTTTACGAACTTTACATGAACACCAAACAGTTGTATTTATTAGATGAATAAATAACCATGCTATACGATTATAAATGCGTGTTGACTTTGGCAACACAAAAATGTGCCCGCGAAAATGATTTTTGCACGTCTTTATTTGTCTCGTGCTATTAAAATTGTGTTTGTTTTTTTATGTTCGGTGACCCTCTGAAAGATTATGAGTTAACTGTAAGAAATATTGAGAAATTCAAGTTATAGTGTAACTTTAGCTGTTAAAATTTATTTCACGTCATCAAAATAAATATGAAAGTAGAGCAGGAAAAGTGATATCGTAATGAATCGTCCATCTTCTCTGATCTTCCCTTCAACTGCACAAATCAAATCGTCAGTCACTAAAGGTGGTTTTTCGCGTCCTTTCGTGCCATAGAACTACTCATTGTAAATATTACCTCCGCAAAATTGGAGGCGAATTTCAGTTGGTTCAATGTTCATCGCATTCAAAAAATAAACCACAAACTTAATTTATACATTATTTGAAAGCTTTTTCAACTGATTAATAATAATGTTACGTGCACGTACTACTGCAACTTAACTGAATTAAGGATGACTGAAATTTATCCGTCGGCTTTGGACCAAGGTATCGATCGTTGTATCAGCCAAGCATCCAATAGTTTAAAAATAATGGAGTTGTACAATGTTTCTAATGCAAAGAAGATTATAAAGCGAAGGGTGGTCCAAGGGTGAGAAAGTGATTTCCTTAAGACGCAGGAGTGGAGCAGTTTTGTCTAGAACGTCTTTTAGTGACTAAAGAACAAAAAAAGAACTTTTACTATCAAAGGGCACATTCAGAACAACGACATTGTTGTAATTGCATAATGAGCTTTTTAAGCGCTCTTTTAATTTAAGCATCGGGCCTCCGTTTTTGATCGAAAAGGGTTTTGATTCAAAAGAACTTGTTCTGAATTGAGAAGGAGATTAGAACAAACACCAGAAAACGTCGGTGCAGTGAGACATTCCACTTTGCTGTCTTCACCTGTCTAGTCGTTCTATATGGCAAATTTTGCAGCAAGACCTTCGTTTTAATCCGTACAAGATGGTTGTACATGAACATTCCGTACAGAGTTGGCTGGAAATGTGTGAAAACGTCTCGAAGCGCAGTTGTTTTCTTTATCGACAAAGCACTACCCCCAATCGCCATTGCCAACGTTGTTCTCCGACTCCACTACTTCCCGAACCCATGGAAAATCGCGGATATCGTGATGCTTCCTAAGCCTGGGAAGACTGGCACATTTCCTAGGATTACCAACTGATCAGCGTCCTGCCGACCCTGGGGAAGCTGGTGGAGCTCATCATCCACCGCCGGCTATAGACGATAGTCGAAGACCTCCAGCTGATCTCGAAAAATCAATTCAGATTCCGTCCCGGTCCCTCCACTACTCACCAATTCCTCTGGCCGGTGAAAAAGATTTCGGAAGACTTGCAAAAGAAGCTAATGACCGCAACAGTCTTCCTAGATGTGGCCGAGGCCTTTGACAAGGTTTGGCACAACGGCTTCGTCTACAAGATGGCTTCAGCAACCACCCGCTTCTGATGATCCACCCTTTCCTTCCCGGTGGCGTAAAGTTATCTTCTAGGGTTCGGTGCTGTTCCCGGCGTTATTCAACATCTATGACCGGGACATTGCCACAACGCCCAGTATGCAGACGACATAGCGGTGCTGTCAAGCTCGCGGCAACTCTCGAGTCCAGAAGAAAACTGGTCTAGCATATGTCCTATTCTCCACGAAGATCTGAGTTCGTTTGCGAGCAAACCTGCAAGGCTCAGAATCTTGGACCGGGAGATACCCTGGAGAGAAGAGGTACAATACCTGAGACAAAAAACCTACATGGAGATCCCACGTTGATCATGCGGTGGCGAAAGCAAAAACAACGCAGCAGGCCCTTGGCTTTCCCCTTTATCTTAGAATCTATAAGACTATCATCCACCCAATTATGATGTTCGTGTGGGGAGTACTGTGCGAAAACGCACATCACTAAGCTCTATATGATCCAGAATCGGATCCTAAGGTCCATCTTTGACGATCCCCGACTCTCCAGAAATAACTTCCTGCGTCGCGATGCTGACCATCGCGGAATATATCTTCCGGTATGTTACCCAAATATTCTCCAGTATTTTAAAGTCGCGGTAACGTTATCATCCGTAGCCTCTACGATTACAAGCTGGACATGGGCGCCCAAAGATTTTAATCTCCCGTAAGGCGGTACGGGGCGGCCTAATGTAGACCCACCGCCCTGCTATCCAAAAAGTATGGGGTTAGGAATTGATCATTTCGTAATTAGAGTGGTAACAACCAACGTGCTACATTTAATATCACTTTCAATCGATGAATGGAAATGATTTCATAATTCTTCGCGCCGGATCTTGATGCGCTCCAACTGATAAGTGTTTGGTTGTAACAGGACGGAGCCACAGCAAGAGCTTTGCTCCAAGTCCTGATCTCTCAATTAGCCAACTTGTTCACCAAATCTTTTCCCGTGTGACTTCTTCCTATGCGAATATTTCAAGACTAAGTTTTACAAACATGGTCCTAGGGTTCTCCAAGCCCTATGAAATACAATTATACAATGAAAATGAATTAAAAGCACTTCGTTGATAAAATACATTGAAATAAAATTTTTACCTTGTAAGAGTAAATTTTGTAGTCCTTCCATGTTTTTTCATTAATCAACCTGAAAAATTGGAATGACTCTTGCTCCACTCGGTGTTTATTAAGCTAAGTACAAGGGTGATTCGATAATTAAGATAAAAAAGAAAACTGAATATCATTTTTGGGGAAAATCAGTTTTATTTGTTAACATAGCCTTTAATGGGGAATATACACTTAGTCCTGTGAATTCCATCGGAAAAATTTTCAAAGGCCCAAATAATTCATTGCTAGTCACAAATGTTTTACTACTAAACCAAGTGTTTAGATTTGGGAACAGAAATAAGTCATTCTGAACGAAATTTGGAGAGTAATAAAGATGGGAGTTAGTTCGATGCCTAACTCTTTTAATCTTGCCACGGCGACAATAGACTTGTGCGACGGCGCATTGTTTTGCTGGAAGAGCACTTGCAAAATCAGGCTGACCTATTGGTCAATGAGCGGTCGTTGCCTTCTTCGATGCCCTTTCATCTCTTGTTGTCCACTATGTTCTGTTGTTTCTTCTTTCTTATGTAATGCCATAAAAGGCTGCAAAGTACTCGACGGCAGCGATGGCATCCCCATTGAACGAATTTTTCCTTGCCAAAGCAAGTTTTCGAATTTGGAAACGGAAAGAAGTCACTCAAAATTGAATCTAGAGAATAAGGAGGAATTAATTTTGTGATTATAACGGTAGACTCGTTTGTGAAGGGTTGTGTTGGTGGAAGAGCAAATTTTACTGTGATTATTTTTCGTCCTCCAGTAGATGATTTAGTTGACTTAATGTTCTCGATAAAACAATCTTTGCCCTTTTGGCGCGTTTTAACAATTTTTTGTCCACTGTTTTGACTGTTAGTTCATTTCTGATATAAAGTGACGGATCCATGTTATGCTTTTGGTAGCGAATGATTGCGGTTGAACATTGAACTGCGTGTTTGGTCGATAGTCACGAGTTGCGACACCCACCTTGCACACAATTTTCATGTTTTAAATGTAGGAAATCATGCACCCGTTTAGCCGAGACACTTTCCATGTTAGTAATTTTATTCGCCGATCTTTCATAACGAAACCGTAGACTGTTTAAAGATTATTTGTAGTGGTGATTTCAACTAATCCTCTAGGGTGGGCTTTTAATTAATTTACCAAAAAATATTTAACTGTAATGGAGGACTTTCATGCACTTCGTCCAATTCCACCTTAATCTTCATCATTGCACGAAATTCGTTCTTCATTTTTCTGGCCGCTCCTGCAGTGCCCGCTTCAAACGTATGTAGAATATAATTCTCTTCAATGGTGTGCTATCGGCTTTTGTTTAATGCTGCGACTTTACCAGACAAAGCTACCCCTTCACTCCTTATTACAACTCTTCGAAGTACAACTTTGTTGAATTTTTGTTTGTACGCTCGCGATGATTTTGGTGCAAATTTGTAGAAAGTGCTTTAATTTGCTCATAGAACTCGTCTACAACCCTTCTAGCTCTTGTTGCAGCCCTTTGATGCTGCACATTTTGCAACGTATTTTGACAGATGATAATTTGGCAGGTGTTTGGGGTGCGCGCTGAAGTTTTCGCGGCGTGCGCTGCGAGTTTGCTAAGGGCAAACTTCAAAGGGTTATAGCAAGGGTACAGGGGAATGATAACGAACATTTTTGTACTACAACCATTTTATAAAATCATTGATTGAAATGTGTCAAGGTACTGGATAATTACCAATTGTCTCTCCATATTATAGAACAACCATTAACATAGCGTTTCATAAAACATGAACACAATTTAAATAAACCTCGCGAGGTTGGTTGCTCGGGTCACAAGAATTCGTCATGCAGATTGCGAGCGCATTTTTCCCCGCCGCGGAATCTACGCGCGCTTTTCTACCCGTCGGGTCGCTTTTCCGGCGATTTCATAAAATTTCCGCCCGCTTCGCCGCAGCCCGCCGGCAGCACATAAAATCGCCATGAAGCTGGTAGTTTTCGATGGCCGAGCGGGTGGACGCCCTCCTCACAAAGCCGCTTTATTGGAAAAGCGGACCTTGAAAATTAAGTGCGCCTGTAAGTTATGGTGTCGATAAAAAGTGGATCGCTTTGATCTCTTGTAATGGGGTATTAATAGAAGCTCGGCTTTTATTGTCTGCAGTTGTTTATGGTCTCTTTTATATTGTTTTTCAGCGGCCATCGCGCGCCGAAGACGAGCATGTGCTGCGGTGAAAAGTTTCAGAGCCACGCAATTTATGCGAACTGGAATGGCTTCCGGAATTAGTCCCCGTTCATTTCCTAGAAATTCAATTGCCAATTATTTATTCACTTCTACCTTTATATAATCAGGGACTTCATTTCAACAGAAATTTGTCGGTCTTCTTCTCAATTACTGTTTACATTCAAGTAGAGGTATAATTGGAACATTTTTTTCATGTAACGTAGGAAACATATTGCTTACATAGCTTGAGAAAATTATTCTAGAATTAAACTAATAATTGTAAAGTTACATTGCATGCTGTGCGCAACAAGTTCAGTGCTGAAAATTCTATATTTGGTTTGAAAAGTCTTTCTAATAAAAACTGTGTCAAGCTTCTCAATGGAATGAGATAGTTTGGTATTTGAATAATGCGCCAACTCTCATATGCGCCGCTTGATAATTAGGGTGAAATTTTAAAAGATGGCGCCACAACCTGTTAAGTGATGTTACTACATGCAAGCGTCACTCTACAAGCTACAGACATTTGAAGTGGGTACTGCTGAAACTTCCAGAAAGTGAAGGAAAGCTAGTTTCGTGCAGTAATAGATAACCTTTATTTTAAAAAGTAACATTGGATGAAGTTTACGGAGGCTGTAGTATCTTTGAAGTGTCTTTCTGGATAAAAAATGTAATTGTTGCCAAAGGTGCTACGAAGATGAAGCCCGCTTTAGACTTCCAGTCAAAATCATCACAACGAATAATTAAACAAGCCCACGGTGTCCATAGGAAGACAAACAAATAAGAGTACATGCGATTCCTGACATGGTGAGCATCTCAGCTGAACGAATATTTAGCAATGTTCAACCGCAATCCAAAAGACTTCTTGCTACCATTCGCTACCAAAGGCAAAACATGGATCCGTCACTAAATACAAGAGATGAACCAATCAAAACAGTGACCAACGAAAGGTGACAGCGCGCCAAAAAGAGCAAAGGTCGTTTTATAGGGATGATCACAACTTTTTAGAATTCCCAATATATTTGGTTTTCCACTACCACCAAACGAGTTTACCGCCACAGTGCCAAAATTAAACCAGCCCCCTCCCCTATTCTTTAGATTTAGTTTCTATTGACTTCTTCCGTTTCCAAATCTAAAAACATGCCTTGGTGGGGAAAAATTCGTCCACTGAGGAGGCCATCGCTGCCCTCAATGAGTACTTTACATTCTTGATGGTTTGAAAAAATTAGAAACTTATTAGACTAATTGTAAAGCCCTCAACAGAGGCCACGTTGAATAATAAACTTGAGTTTTTCTAAAAAATGCCGTTTAATTTTTTTTTATCATACTGAAAGCATTAATTATTTTTTATTCCACTTAGATCTGCTCCCCTGTTTGTTATACACGCTAGATGACGTTTTTGTCTTTTTCACACAAAAATTGAGTCACAACTTAATTCTTATCACATGATCAATAAAGAGTTGAACGTCTTGTCTTTCTCATTAGCCAGAAGTTAATGAAAATATCAAAATGTTTATGGGAAAATTAACCTTTATAAAACTAATATTGCACGTCTTTCTTGGCTGCATAATTTTTCGAAATGCCGGCATTGATTGGCTAGCAAAATCTTGGGATTTAGCACCATGCGGCTTTCCCCTGAAATCCAAAGTCACGCCAGCGATCCACGCACAGCTGACGGCTTCAAGAATGAAGTCAGTCAATTGATCAGAACACGTTCGAAATTGTGATCAATAGTTTTGTCAGACAAAACGAAAAAGTATTGCTTTCGTTGTTTTTTTGAAGCTGAAATCGATTGGATAATTGTCCACCCATCAAAACAAAAGGCTCGACGAACGGTAAAACAAGTGCTTGGGGCTCGGAGGGGTAAGAGCTGCACCTCCAGGTCCTCGCCTTTTTGCGCCCTCGCCGCGGCATTTAATTTAACATGAGTTTTATTTATAAATTTGTACGTCTGCGACAATCCGAGCCCATAATTTATCGGTGAGAGAATGTCTCGGCTGCATTTTCTGCGCGTTCCATCGTCTGAGATTCTCGGTACGGGTTTGCTCCTTTATTTGCTGCCGCTGCCGCGCCGCTTTTTCTTCTCAGTGTCGCTGCCGCTGGCAAGGAATGACATAAGTATTATTAGCGCTGCAGACCAGCGAGAGCCGTTTTTGCCCGATAACTAATTCCAGCTAAATATACGGAATAAAAGTGAGAGCTGGCGACGTGTCTAATTCTGAACGGCGCTGCCTTCGTGATCAACAGTGCAACGGAACAACGTTCACGTGGAAGGTGGGCGCTTTCAAAATACATAAGATTTGGTACTAGTTTGCAGATGCATATGCAACAATTTACTTCATTGCCAAGTGATTTCGTAACACAGACGTCTGAAAACTGTGATTATAAACAATAATATAGATCTATGGATATATAAGGATACTGAAAGTCATATTAGTGACTATTTATGATAAGATATACTAATATCTTCAATATACCTACCATTGTCATTAATGCTGCTACAAAATGAAACCTATCCTCACTTTCCACAACATCGGGATATCAATAATGTGTGACGAGAGAAATGCGATGAAGTGTCATCTTTAAGACTATACCGCCTCACCGAGCTGCAAAATTGGTTGGTTTAGAACTTCATCAGATGACCAATTTAATATAGAACATATATCAAAAGGAAAAAGTACGTGATCCTATTTGGTACCACCAGGAACAAAATTCCTTGTAGATTTTGATTGTTGATTTTGAACCATTTGCTGTTTTTCACCACTTTTTTGTCCTCTCTTTAAAGTCTACTAGATGAATATGCTTTAAGGTGAGATTTTTGATCCCTTTGGTTTGATTCGTGCATATAATGAAAAAAGTGAGCAAACCCAAATTAACGGAATGCCAAAGAAGACGATGTCTCCATTTCCCCAAAGAAATATACATGTTTGAGTTGTCACCATATTCCATATGCTTGTCTCTTATGAGGGCATTTGTTGCTTGCTACCATGCTTTTGAGTCGCTTCGGCATATTGTAAATCTTTTGAAATCCTATTTTTCCAGAGATCTTTTGTTGTAGCAAATTTATAGTTTCTCTCATCACAATGCAGAAATTGTTGAAATGTCTTACAAACCAATTTTCTGATGAGATTCTTTAAAACCCTCGTAACAGATTCAGCCTTCTCATTGTAAATTTGGAACTGTGAAACATTAATGATTCATGGGCTCGGATTCGTATTGTGTGACTTCTTTGGGTGATGCTTTGGATTTCATTCGGTTTCCAGTAATCCAAAAAGCGAATTTTGTTAACTTTGCCTTTTTTGAGTTGAACAGAACTGTAATTTATATTTGTATGGTCCAATAGTCATGTAGGACAATCCCAAAACATTAGGTTGAAAAAATAAATCTCTGAACTCTAGTTTTGAAGACGAATAGCATTGAGAGCTTTGTTTTTAGTTATGCCTATCATAAAGGTTGTACCAATAAATCATAAATCGTTAGTGTGTAACTGTTTAAAAACGAATTTTCTGGTAAAAAGACTTGTCATTATGAATTTTTATATCATCTGCTACATTAGAACTACAATATTCTGGAAATGTAAAAGGTTCTGCGTCCATATTTTTTCTTCTTGAAAGTAGCAAGGAAAAGGTCAGTTTCGCTGTCAAAATTGTCAACAGTTAGGTATTGTCGATACTTATACAAATTACTTGAAACTTGATTACCAATTGTCATTGAGGTATCAACTTGCCAATTTTCTAAGGAATCTCGTTTTCTGTGGGAGCTTGGGATGTAGTCGACTCATTATTTAATGCGTCAGACGACAGATCTTTGATATTTTTGAGTGTATTACTGCCCCGCTGTTCCCAGTATTGAGTCACCTCCATCCATCTTAGTTCTACCACTTTCTTAATGTCGTTATGTCATCGTGTTGCTGCCCTCCCTCTTTTTCTTTTCTCTGTCCAAGGTCCCCATCTGATGATCTTATTATTCCACCGATTGCACTGATACACTCATTCCAGTATCTATCTCTTAACGTAATGTCTATCATTGATCTTTCCATCTCCTTCAGTTTGTTTGTTAATTTTGTGGGTTGGGTTTTATGTCTGTGCTTCGTGCGCGTCTGAACGGTTCGATGTTTCCCATGAGAAGGTACGGTTAGAACCTTTAATTCGCCCCTCGATACAATGCCGGTTTTCAAAAACGAATCCACGAGAATTGAATCGGTGTTTTTACATGCAAGCCAGGCACCCCAAATGACAAGCCATAAATAGTATAATTAAATGCAATAATCTTCTACATTTCAATGGACCTAAAATATATAATAGAAGATATGCGGAACATTTGTTTACTTTAAAGGCAGAAAAGAAAAATCGACGATACTGTTGGTTGAGCATACGCCTAATGACCATAGAAATATTCTGTTTGGGGATGAAAACATTTTTATACCAAGTGAATCCTTCCACAAAATGGGTTTGTACTACGTCGTCCCAAGAAGAGTCTGAGTTAAAAAACTAGGAGTTCAGAAAGGCTATCATTTAGCATCATGGTCGGGAGTCTGTTATAGTGACGTGAAAAAGATGTCAAAACTTTTGCCAATGTGTATTGTGTAACAGCATGTTTGGAAAAGTATGAGACGTTTTTCCAAGTAGAGGCTTGGACCTTTCCGTAAGACTGCACCGACCCATACAGCAAAGTCAACTCAGATTTGGGTGGGGAACAAAGTATCTCATTTTCAAGGTTAGATGATTGGCCTTCTGGTACTCCATACCTTAATCCTTTGGACTATAAATGATGGATAGTTTTAGAGAGCTTAGCGTACTCAAGAGAACATAGGCCTTTTGTTGTGTATCTCGTTTTGAAAGTCGGACGATTGCTCTTCTGGTAGCCAGTACCTTAATTCTTGGGGCTATACATGATTGGTAGTTTGAGAGAGAATGGTTTGCTCAAGAGGACATAGACGTTTTGTTGTGAAGGTCATCATTTCATATCTGCAATGGTTTGGTGAGGAGTCTGTTGCGATGGAGTGAGAAAGTATCGCGAAACATTTTTCCGAGTAGAGGCGTGGATCTTCTAGTAAGACCCTGCACCAACCCACAAAGATTTGGATGAGCAAAACAAATCTCATTTTGAAGGTTAGATCATTGGTCTTCTGGTAGCTCGTACGTTAGTCCCTTGGACCGTAAATGATGGGTAATTTTAGAGAGCAGGGTTTCCTCAAGAGAACCTCCCATAGAGAACCAATTCAAGGAATTTGATGTTTGATACTCTGCACCTAACCAGGGTATTGATACTATCACCAGGATACCATTTTGCCGGCATTTCGCCTACATATTTCTACCAAGATACGCTCGATTTGCAAATGCGTAACGCTAATGGCATTTCAGTGTTATATTAATCCAGGTCCTTCTAGAGCCAATTAAAAAAGCCCGCGTTGTCTGTCATTTTTTTATTATTTTCAGATTACGGAAATCTATTTATGTAACCAGTCGCGAATGACTTGAAACCACTTTCTAGCTGCATTATGCACATGGATCCCATTGCCCTGCGCCGTCAATTATTCAGAACACTTCGCGGCCAATTATCCTTCGGCTTATTGCGATCTAATTCGCGCGAAACAGGAGCCGAACCGCAGTCGCCGCGGGCCAATTCCAGCTCCAGTTAGCGGCGCATTTTTCCCGCAGCATTGTTAATGCCTTGTTGCACAACGTCCAGGTGCAGTATTACCTTGTACCGGCGTACCCATGAGGCGAGTTCCTGTTTCTCGCGATTTCTCTGTCGCACAGCTGCGGCTCCGTCTAATGGTCGCCATTAGCGACCGATGCGGAGCAATTCTCGGAAAAAGCTCGGCTTCTACTCGCAGAGCCAGAACTGGAAAATCTTCTCGTTCTCGCAGCCTCGGTGGCTGGGAACTGCGATGCTGTTTTCCTATTATGCTCCTTATATCGGCTACGCACCAGACGGCTGTGATTAAAGGATTCTTGAAATCTATCGACTGGGGTTTTCTGGTTACTAAAAATCTTTTGTTTTACGATCTTACCATTTGTCTGTCTTCATTTTGCGCTTAGGACTATCTCCTACTACAAAGTGAGGCAAATAGACTATATGAGTTTCCTAAAGACAATAAATGACTAATCTTCCTCCATCCATATCTGTTCCTTGCCAAAGTTATCCATCTATCTGTTAGATCTTGTGAAACTGACTCTAGATATGATTTTGAAGGTCTTCCTGTTCTGGTTCTCCCCTTTAAGAATCATCTTGGGTACTTTGCTGTGTTCTATCCTCGATACGTGACCTAACCATTGAAACCTTCTTTGTTTGATAGTCTTGATAATTGGTGTATCTTTATAGATTGTATAAATCTCATTTGTTCTTCTCCACCCATCTTCTTTCTCCATAAATTTTTTGAAGTATTTTTTACTCCGAGCTAGCTAACTTGTCGATTGTCTTAGTTAAGTCCATATCTTTTTTTGTTTAGCACTGACCATCGCACACTTTCGTACACCTGCTGTCATTTTTTTGAATTCCTACATTTTCTTTCCAGTGCGGGTTATTTAGGCTCCTAAATAGGAGAAGGTTGATACTCTTACGAATACACATCGCCTTTTTTCTTACATTTGACAATCAAGCAACCATTGGTTGGATTTTTGGTGTTAAAAATCTTTTTTCATTAATCTCTAGTTCAAGAATTCTTGCTTCTTCTTCCAGTCTTCGGAAAATGTTTTTTAGTTCTTTATTAGTTCTTATTAACAAGCCGTCTGCTTAAGCTAAAACTCGATTCGGACTGTTAAGTATATTGTTGCGTCTAATATTTTTTAACGCAAAGTTAAAGAGCGTTAGGGGCGTAGGAGCTTCCTACCGAAGTCTTTTGGTGTTTTAAATTTTTCGAATATTATAATCCTCCTGGAACTCGTATATCTTTCAGCGTCTTTACTAGTTGAGTTCTAACTGTATCATACACTTATTTGAAATCGGTAAACAAAGCATGGATCTGTAATACTTGCGTTCTTGTTTTTCTTGGATCATTTTCAAGGAGAATAGATAGTTCTTCACAGGTCTTTGCTCTTTAAATAATTCCAGTAAGGAGATTGGTCTATAATTGGCACAGTCTTTTTATATATCGGAATATCAAAGCTTCTCTTCTCTATTAGCATCCTGCACGTTGTTCATATCTGTGTCAAAGTTCTCATTTCTAAAGTTCTTCTATTGTGGGTTTATTGTTCTTATTTTTTGGTGCGTAGATTTCTTTCGCTTCTTCCAGCTCTTTTACTTCTATCTAATCTATCTCTGCTATTACAGCTTCTTTCATGTCTTTACTTTTTCTGGTTCTTTGTTTTCTTGTGAAACATTCTCTTGTTTCTATTATTATAATTCTCTTCTACTGTTTTCTGTTAGTTTAAAAAAATTTTTTTGAAACCTATAGTTTCTTTACTTATCTTATTCTTGAAGTTTTCTGTTTGCCCCTGAGTTGAGGTTTAGTGTCTTTTGTTGTCTCCTTTTCAACTTTTGCAAAGCCCCCTCACATTCTTCATTAAGCCAATAATTTCTGCTTTTTCTTCTGCGCTGTAAGTTCTTCTTCGCTGATCGTTTTATTTGTGTTCTGATTGTTGCCCAATTTTTTTCCTCGTCGTCTAAAACTGCTGTTTTTGTCAATTCGTCGTCTAAATACTCTTAGTACGATTATATATGTAATTTCTTTCTTCCTCTTCTATTCTGTGTTGGTTTAAGTTCTATTTCCGCTTTTATTACTGCTTTTACGAGGAAGTGGTTAGAAACTATTTCTGCACCTCTACAGCTTTTAATGTCGACTATCTTTGTTAGATATCCCTTTATTTGCCAGACACTAGTCTTAAATTTTTTATAATCGCAAGATTAGTTAGTCAGTTTCGCTTGGTCTTTGCTGTAACATCCTATAACTGACCTGTAGCATTGAAATCTCCAATTACAATTTTGATACCTTTACTAGATTCGCTCTATTTCTTCGCTAAAGTTTCATTAGCCCCGCCTTCCCCAGCTTCTGTAGAGGAATGAATATTTATTATGCTGAAATTTCTTTTAATCCCTCTTATTCTTATTTAGCCAATTTTCTCCTTTCCTACTTTAAAATGTATCAGACTTTTCAATTTTTATTTCGTTAATCCTTCTAGTTCTGTTTTTATCTTTCTTTTCGAGGTAGTTTCTTGAACTAGGAAAAATTCAATAAGACATTGTCTTTCCCACTATCCTATTTCTTTATAATTTAATTCTGTGACATTCCACGTGTTAATTACTCATTTCTCTTCTCTCGTTAGTGTTTCTTTCATTTTATTTGCTCCTTTGGTTGGCTATAGTTCTATTCACTTCCTGTTGTAGTCTATTTTTTCATTAGCCGTTTCCATTGCAGTCTTTTACCATTTAACAGTTCGATTTTTTTTTAATTATAAGTTTTTTGGTACCATGTATGTTGCGCCATTATTTCTAATTTTTAGTTTGTAGTACCCTATTTCATTCTTTTTGATTCTCTTAATCTGCAATTTTGTTATTTTATCTTGAAGTTCCAGTTCCTTTTCTGTTAAATCGCTTTCAAATATTGCTCCTGAGCCCTTTCATTTTACTTTGTTATCATAAGTGCCATTTTGTCTTTCCAGATTTCCATTTTTACCACTATTGCTTGTTTTTCTCTTTTCTTCGAACTTTAAAACTTCTTGAATTTTTGGTTCAATTTGTAGCTTGTTCTTTACGAACTTAATATTAAGTCTTTTTCTTTTCTTTTTGATTGTGTAGTTTATTTGCAAGTTTTTCGATTCTTCATTTAAAACCTTTTTTTTATTTCTCATCGTTCTTTTACCCTAACTTCTCCTTCCTAAATTCTTTCTCTAGTTCTTTATCTTTCTTATTATAAGACGAAATCGTGCTCTCTGCTCGTCGCTCATGGAATAGGATACCCAAAGGGGGCAAATTTGATTTACTTGAAAGTGGTTGTGCAAAATGGCATGAATTGCTAGTTCAAACTCTTCTATCCGGTGATGGATCAGATAGCTGTTGGACTCGAGCCATGTGCTCTTCTATAACAGAAGAGGGCAGATTCTTGATCTCACATCGTTTCCTAAATTGCAATTTTCTGTTTAAACTTCCAATACAACCTGAATATGGTCGTGCAATAAGGACAGTACTGATCCGAATGTTGAAATTGGTTCAATAAATTTATCGATTTATAAACCACCACTTGTACCATATAAGCTATACAAAGTCAGCAGATGAAGCAAAGAAGTATCTTACGCTTTAACGTAAGAACAAGTCCATTGAGAATTCTCCATATTTCGATTCTTTCACTCAATTCTTACTAGTGACTCAAACAGCAAAATCAACGTCTGCTGGAATTACAATGGTGCAAGTTACTTTAAAATTCTGGAAGTAAGACGGTATTGCTACAGATCGATATTGACAGATCACTATGTCCCAAAAAACCTGTCAAATAGAACTGTTATTCCACCTCGCTTATATTCCTGATTTGGTACTACTAGATTGTCATCGGTTTTCATCAATGATTTACTTTTTGATCATACGCTGCTCTACCGTCTTTAGGGAGTAGAAGAATGGTGTCGTCAGTTCTTTGATTCCAAATTACCAGAGTTTTACAAATGAGTTAAAAGCAACTTGGGTAGTAGATGGTTGTATACTATACAACATACAAATGGCATATATTTGACTTTTAATTTTGTGTCTCAATGAGCTTTTATTATTACACTCATAAAGTGATACAAGAATATTTTATTCTTTTGAATTGTCAAGCTCTACCGTATAGGGTGAGAATTGGAGATAGAAAGTGTGCAGAATGCTTCGAACATTAGCAATGCGATGAGTTATGTGGTGTATCTATTAAGGAAGTTCTGTTTTAACTATAACGCGCCCGTTATCATGCAAAGGAGTAATCTTTAAATAAGCGTGTAGTACAAGTGTGAAATCAGGTCTATTAATAATTCCCGTGACGTAGAAACAGCGAGATGGCTATTTCTGTAATGACCATCCGATCATTCTAATTGTGTCGAGAAGCTAGATGTTATAGAAGGTTCCGTTTAACGTTTTCTTCGTCGGTGCGGCTCTGTAACGATCGCCCTTAATTTAGGTGGAGCGCGAGCCGCATGCAGGTGATAATGTAAAACGATATTAGCAAGCGCCGCGCCGTGGTGCGCCTCGAACGGTGTCCGTTTAGAGGTTAAGTGCGTCACGCATCTCGAAATAGCGCTGGCAGCGGTCGCGATGGCGGCAGCGGCAATGGCAACGGCAACGGCGGCTTGGGTGCGGCTTAACGGGACATCGTCTGCACATGAATCTTGCTGTCACACAGCCGTCGTTAAGTGTTGTGCCTTTGATTTCTTGTTGGCCGCACGTTAAAGACGCCCTAATCGCTAGTCGTATAAATGGCACTCGAGCGCAGCCTTCCCGATGGGCGCAACTGGCCCTCACTTTTTGACCATCGGGATCAAGCTGGCATCAAAAGATTTCATAGAAGTTCTAGTTCCTGAGTTATAAGATATAAAGGGTGGGCCAAATTGGACACCGGATTTAAACTTCGCATATTTTTTATTATGCGGCCAACTCTGATACTTTGACAGGTATCATCTATGATTCCCCTAATACGAAAGAACATCAAATTATTATTGTTCAGACACATTGCAAATTCAATGGAAAATTTTGAATCAAATTTTTGATCAATGAATCAACTGTATGAGCTTTTTGTGAGCATTGGGTAAGGTTCCGTGAAAATATATATAATTATCCAAAGTATTGTTGCAAATCCGAACAACACAATAGTTGAATATTTCCGAAAGTTCCCTTAACTTTGCCGATCATTCTTACCGTCGCCAATTTGTCAATTGATTTGTCTCATTTGGGGATTTGGAAACTCCTCACATAACTCATCAAAAGCAACTGCACTTGCAGTGAATTACTGTTATTGTGCATTTTGGGCAGGTGGGGTCGTGATAAGCCTATAGTAGTTCGATTATGATACTGAAAATGCTGTGACTATGAATGGTAATCGTCATCGTTATGATAACTCAATTTTTGGCACCAACTGGCCAAAAAGATCTTATGAAAATACCATACAAATCCCCAAACAATTAACGACCTTAAGCAGGAAATCCGACGTATTATCAATGAAATTGGTCAAACAAATCCAATTCAAAATCCGGCTTTCAGTGTGGGCTTCTTTGTAGAAAGTTCATAAAAATTGCATCAAGTATACCTTTATGAATTTCGAGTTAAGACAAACTTATAAAAGAAACAGATGAAACAGAGACTATCATTCAAAGTTCTGCAGAATATAAATAACAAGCAAAAATGTTATAGGTGCAAACAATGAATAAAATAAAAATTACAAGATACAGAAATATACAACAATCATGAATGAAGATGAAAAATATAGAACAAGTGATGGAACATCAAATTAAGAGGATGTTTTTTGTTGAGAAAGCAATCTTTAGAATAATAAGACCAATGTATAGTGTCTCAAAAACACGGAATATTTGAAAATGAAAATACGCTATCGCATAGGTCAAGTAAAAAGTCAGGTGTATGCCTTGAAGATGACATCTTGTTGATGACTCGTACTTCCGCGCATTTCTTCAATCGCCAAGGTGCAAAACTTCAATATTGGCTCGAGCAAAATCCACATTAATTTTACAAGATTTCTTTATACAACAACGAATTAATCGTGTAGCGCACTGTCATCGTGTGGCGCCATAAGCCATGCTAACCGTAACAAGATGGACAACGTCTTACATCACACACAGGTGCCTATGACTGTTGTTTGATCGCCGATCTTGATCTAATGATTCAAGATTCCTTGGCTTGATGCCGTCATCTTGTTGGTTCACCTCACATTTGAAGACCTAAAAAATGTTTGTAGAAGAAATTGCCTTGATGACTACAGAGCTGGACGTCATTTTCAAGAAAAATTTACCATTTTTTGAGTATGGTTTGATCGCTTTTTTTGCAACCCTAACAACAAGACAGGACAACATCATATATCATGCGCAATCTATTCCAAGTCCATATCTGTTATGTTCATCGATCCTGAACTGATGACGTGCCATAACCCCCAACATTCCTTGGCATGATTTGTAGTCTTGTGAATTTACTTTAAGAGTAAGGTCTGTTACATTTGAAGGGTTAATTAACCTAATGACCATTAGAATGTTTGCGTGAATCAACTGTTGGGCGTCATTTTTAAGATAAAACCTGACAATATCTTTGCGTGTTGTTTACAAATAATTGCATACCACGTACTATTTATATTCTTCGTCTTATTATTATTAGCCCTCTTCTATTGATTGTGGAAATAAACCTTCCCTGCTGTTCTCCAATGGTTTCGACTTTGTGTTTTTAGATCCAGATTAGGTCGGTGTTTCGTTCATGACACCTTTCCATCTTATGTAAGGTCTCTTTCGTGATCTTAGGCCTAGCCATAGTTCAATTTTCTCATTGTATGCTATGCCCATCTCATTTCAGCTTGCTATTAACTTAATTTTCTGTCTATTTGTTTATGGCTCTTTGGAACCTAATTAATTTTTTTGTTATGTTTTTGTAAGTGCCCATGTGAGAATTGGTAGTATACCGCAATCGTAGTTCATAGTTTCTAGAAGACCCTTGTATTTTTAATTTGGTTTTTTTATTTGTCAAATTCTATTCACGCCAATCTAATTTCACTTTCCACTTTTTCGGTCTAATTAGGTTGATCTAAGTGGATGTATGTTTCTGCATAGTTAACTTAGTCCTTTACTATTGTTAAGTGTTGTGGTTGTAGTTCATTTCTCTTGGCTTTTGCTTCATTTTGATTGAGACTTACTTTTATCTATTATTATATTTATATGTTATCTAAATTTTTTCATAATCTGCATATAGTGGGTAATTTCGTCTTTCGCCATTTGTGTTTATCGCTTTGCTTCAATACCATACTTATTTTGTCTACTGCGACATAACTTTGGAGTTATTGGAAGTCTTTGTCTTATCCCTTATTTTGTAGGTATAAGTCTTGTTTGTGTGCTTTTACTACCATTTCGATCTTGCGATGTGCGACCGCTGGTCAATGAGAGCGAAACGTATAAGAGCCTTAACCTAAAACATGTAAGAGCTCTCACGTGGGGGGAGGGGTGTTACAGCCTTGCTATTGTATATAATATTGTAACTTTACTGTTTTCCACAGTGGTGAATAACTTAACAAATTTACTTAAACTACTCACTTATCTTACTTAGAGGCAGTAAAACTACTTAACACTATTTATGTACATAACAGATACAATGAATTAGGTAAAATTACACTTTATTTCTGTTGTGCGTGCAGCTTCCGGAACTTTATTTGACCGGTTACAGAAAGCACGCGAAGTTGCTCGTAAACATCTGGCAATGTACTATTATTCTAAGCCCACACGTGGACCAGTAGCGCGGCTGGATTCTTGGAAAGTATTATGTGAGATGTTGATGCGTGACGTCTAGCGATTATCCGCTACGGGGGACGTTTAGCAGTTTGTTACAATATAAACCGAAATTATTTTTTAACTTATTGAAGCTGCTTAAAAATATAAACTTACAAATTTATCTTTGCACCTAATCTCCTGGCTTAGAAACACATTTTTCCCAGCGAATAGACTATTTTTTGGTCACGTTATTGCAAAATAAATCGCATACGAATGCTCAAATGCTTTTAGTAGTCTAAACAAATTAAAATCGTTGCAGGTCAATAAATCTAGTGTACAGGGAGAATGTTCTGCCGTAGTCTAGAACAAATTCTCAATTCTTTGTTGAGTTTAGGCAGCTGTGTGAGACCAGGTATTATCGTGAAGGGGAATGGCGCCGCAGATTGTATATTCGCGTCTTTTCTAGCGAGTGTTGTTTCGTTCAAAAATTAAACGGCGATTATCCCTGAATTATCTTGTTATCATCTTGGTTCTCGAGCGACAACAATTAATTTCATTTTCAAATGTGTCTCGTCTTCTCAAAAATGGTTTACGGCACGGGTAAACCTCCTGAGTCTTCTTAAAGGTCTTGTTTAGGAACTGTGCTTGAAGTCTTCTTATCATTTTGGAAGTTTCATTGTCTTAATTAAGATAATTTTTGCAAAAATGCGAGGATTGTTAGAGTGAAAATCAGTTCACCTACTGACTTGCTGTAACGAACATAACTTCTTTCTGTAAGTCCAAATAATTGTTACACCCTTTTTGATATTCCAGGTGTCATCTGTGTATCAACGCTCCTTCTCTGAAGTATCGCATTTGTACATTTCGGGACGAAGCGATGGCGTAGTGCGTTCGAATCTCGTGGTCATTTTTCCCGGAAAAATTGTTAAAAATAGATCTTTAGCGAAAGTAACTTTTCGAAAACTGAATTTGACTACGTGATCCTTAGTGATGGTAACTCACGCCTATTAGCGCTTCTGCACTAGGATGATTATACTAAAGGTTAATTGCCGTGATCTAGTTATAGCCTGGCGCTTTGTCGCAACTGCTGGAAATCAATCGGCTGACCGACAAGCAACGAGGCGAAAATTACGCTAATTGACTACACTATCGATTCGTCAAAGCAATACTGGCCATGGCTGGACACAGTTACAAGAACAGAAAGAAAGCCGACGGGTTAGTTCTAACGAAGAAACGTATTGTTCAGTATTAGCAAAAAGGCAACAAAAAGCATCGAGTACGAAATAGAAGGAAATGCAAACTTAAAAGTAAATATGAATAAGAAGAAGAGAAGAAAGTTCGGTAGTTGTTTAGTACCATGACGCATATAGAAATGGTTGTAGTACAAAAATGTTGGGAATCACCCTTTTTTGAATGTTTCTGCGTACTCTGTATAGGGCTATTTTCAAACTTAGCTCGAACATTGTAGGTCTTAGCATCGCTTTTCTATCTCCTAGGCCGGCCCAGGTTTCCCCGAATCGTCGACACGCTCTCGTTGCGGCGCCTTATCTAATATTAGCCGTGTTTATTATCGCATGAGTTGTTCGCAGGTGAAAAATAGTGGACCGACAGCGGCTCCGCCGCGATTGAGCAGACGCGCACTTGGTCGCCGCGCGAATATTTTGGCCATTGAGTCTCGATCGTGCCGGAATTTTCGTAGTAAATGCTTAAGTTGGTGTCTCGATGGAACAGGATGTGGCATGAGCGAAAAACCACCACGCAGTCTCCTGAACATCCTTTCATTGGACGAAGCCTTCGCGTTTCTGAACTTTTATGAAAGTTGCACTATGCAAATGAACGCATTCTGCTGTCGTAATACCATTAACATTGTTTTAATTAGCCATTGCTGGCATTGACTGGATAATCCGATCGAATATAGCGCGTTTTGTTTAGCACGGGTTTATGTGAAGCATATATACAAATATATTAATAGACTTCAAGTTCTAAAGAAACTTTGGCATGAGCTGCTGTAATAAAAAAAGGTTGTCAATTAGTTGAAAACCTTGGAGATATAAGCTGTTTCTGCTTTGTTTAATTTAAGCAGCCAAAATACACGAACGCTGCCGCTGCGGCAAATTTATCGAATCACCTTTTGCTTGTAGATAAACACGCTGCTGAAGATAATTTATGATGATACTGAACTGCTAAACATAATATCAGTGTAGTGTTGGTTTGGTTTCTTTTTATGAACTTAAACATCTCTCAAACAATAGAAAAGCTCTGTGCCAAAATAAACAATTATATTATTCTCAGGGTTTGTCTAAAATAGAGATCTTTAGCTTCTATGGTGGCATGCACTACGTACATCGAGAAATTTTTGGCTACGATCGTTACAGCTCACCTTAAAGGGCCAATACTGGGGTGTCCTCTTGAGCAACCATGCTCTCAAAAACTGCCCACAATCCAAAAGATTAAGGTCTAGTCTACCTTTAAATGAGGTATATTGTTGTATAATCAAGTCTGAGTTAACTTTGCTTCGTGGACCGGTACACAGTTTTGCTGGCAGGTTTAAAGCTTACCCAAAATAGCGTTTTATTGAAAGGTCTTTACTACATCCTCTAAAACACCCTACCGGTACAATTTACCGTTTCGCAAACATGGGTATCACTCACTCTATCGTGACAGACTCTTCACCAAACCTTTGCCACTAACTGAAGCACTTTTTTGGTTGACCTGGTACACACCATATCACGTTGTTTGTTTAAGAATTTTTTTACTTCTTTAAAACCAAGAGACCCCGCTTCCAGAAGTCGTTGCAAAGCATAAGAGTTTTTGAGACCTAAGGTATGCTTTTTATCTTTGAATTTGGTTTTCAAGGTCAACAGCCTGACAGAATTTATGTTATCTTGGAATAGTGTGGTAATCACCAAACCACATGGGTCAGAAATTGGAGGAACACTATAGAATAGAACTGTCATTTCACCCTACCTATAGTTTTGGTTTGGTACTGTCGGGTTATAGTCTATTCCGATCAATGGTTCACTTCTTGGCCGGGCGCCACCTTGCTAACTTTCAAGAACTAGAAGAATGTCGTCACACCACAAGAGTGGTGCCAACGAGCCATAAGAAACCTGTCTTACGGATGGTGTATATTTTGATTTCCTCTTTAAAGCTTTAAAAACCATTTTTATATTGAAAACAAAGACCCATAGCTATAAAGTAGAACTTATTATTGATAACAGAAGAATAAAGGAAAATTCGTAGTGGCAACACAAATTGTATCGGTGCCTCTAATATCGACGATAATTCGAAACGACGTTGAGTTGCACAACCAGCACGTCGTTCCGTTAGGCTATTAGCGTAAGTCTATTGCTTCTGTTTCCGTTCTCACAGCAGATCCGATACCAGTTTGCTCGGCTCCGATTTCGACGGGACGGCCGGATGTCCTTCATAGTCGCGGCCTGGGCAGCGGCACCGTTCGGTTCGAAGCGACCGCAAGTGCCGGCGTCGCGGAGCGGCGGCGAAACGTAATCAAATTAAAAATACCTGCGCCCTTATTAAGTGCGCGGGGCAAAAATTAACGGCCATGTGCGCCCGTTTTCACGGTCGTAAAGCTCCTGCTTTATGCACCACTAAAATATTTTACGGTGTATGAGCAGGCGCGGGCGCCGTGGCGGCCGAGAAAATGCGGATTTCCAATAACGAAATTTCCTAGGCGGCCCGCAGGCAATTTCCCGATCGGGGCGCCGATTATCCAATCGCGCCCCCAATTTCTGCCGGGGCGAAATCCGCTGGCGCCAAGATGTTATTCGAACTAGATGTATGTTGCTTTTCTTTATACTGCCCGGTTCTGTAAGTTATATATTAAAAACCTTCTGAACCATCTGAATAGTTTGTACGAACGAATGCTCCAGCTTCACGAGAGATTTGATGCAAAATGCACTGCTTCATTCGCTCAATCATGGTAAATACGACGATCACATGCTACACGTGCTCACTTTCCGGCGTCTAACTTCCACCCGACTCGTCTTGATACTTCTACATTAAGATTATTATAGTTCAGCTTAGGTGCTAACTATGGGTATCACAGATTTAAGTTTGTTCTCAAATATTAATATCTATGAATCCATGGGCGACTTGGAGAAAAAATTTGGTTATTTACTATCGTTGACTGCAAGTGTCCTATGAAATGTTCCAACTTCCAAACAACGCATTGCACAATTTTCTTTTGATAATTCAATTCGTCCAAGAGCCTTTCGAGCAGTAATTAATTATGGAAGTTTATGCTTTAGAAACTTGAAAAATTATCTAAATGTAAAATGAAACATGTCCGTCAAATTGAATACTTAGTTGTTTGTTTCGATCCGATGACCCTTTTTCATAGTTGTTTTCCTCGATAAACTCGTAAAATAATTTAAAATATTGCATAGATCCTGAATTACTTAACGAAATTTGTAGTCCGGTGACTCTTTGTGATACTGTAAAATTAATCTTCTTTTTTCTGGAGAGTTTTTCTCGGTAATTCCGATCTATAACTCTGCGCTATCACTTGAACTGCTAATTTTAAAATCACCATATAGGCTGAAATCAAGTTCTTAACTCTTCTTGACTTAAGTCAAAATAAAAGAATATTGATTTTCATAGTTGCAGACATTCACCAAAAGTGTTATCAAAATCCTTGTATTCTTCTCTAAGAAGTGCATTGAACCGTTTGATCCTGCTCATATGATTTTTTAAGGTTAATCTAACTTCGTTTATAAATAAAGTTTACTTCTTGTAGACAAATGTAATTATGCCGTTTTTATTTCTAAATTTAAAAATAATACAATTGCAAATTAAAACAAAAATAATAAGATTAAATTATAAAACTCAAAATTGAGAAATATAATCGAGAAACACCAAGAAAAATAGAAAACTTAGAGAAACAACAAGAAAGAAGAATTTGATAGTACAAAGAACAAAGGAAGAAGAGCAGGAGAATGAAGTGGCATTGAGAAACCAAGTCGAAGTAATTGAAAGAAATTGGAAGTTCAATTAAATATATAAAGCGATATAATTGAGGTAAAAAGAATTGGAAGAAAATAACCGACTGGAAAAAAATATTTGTAAACGAATTAATTAATATTTTATATGACGGAAAATAGAGGAAAAGGATATATAACATGTTTTAAATATAATAAACTTGTGATAGCGGAGGAGATATACACACTGAAGAATCTTAAAGATAATATCTTAGCGAAGCTATGTAAAGAAAATATTAACAATGATTTAACGGAAAAAAGAAAAAGAACTATGAGTGAAAAATCGTTGAAGGGTATAGAGGAAAAATGAGAAAAATTGCAAATGAAATGAAAAAATATAGGAATCAAAATATTGGCGTTACAATAACTAAGATGGGAAGCTGAAGGAAAAATTGATAAAGAGGATTTTACATTGTATTATGCTGGAACAGATAAATAGGAACAAAATGGTACTGGATTTATGATAGATAAGACTAAGAAGAATTAAGAGAATAATTTCGTACTTAAGAATCAAAATATATTATTACAATTGTGAATGTATGTACACCAACTGAGGGGGGCAAAGGATGAAGAAAGTAATATAATTTACCAGATTCTTACAGCCACATGTGAAGAAATACCAAAACTTGACGCATATTTAATCATAGGAGACCTAAATGCGAAAATAAGCAAAGAAGGGTATTTGAATCAAGTTTTGGGAAAGACACATGAAACTAATAAAAATGGCGAAAAAATATGCAGAAAAAAATATGTAGATGAAGGATATGCCAAGATATACCAAATAATAAGGAAACAATAAAAAATGGCAACTACATATATTGCAAGTGATTTATGGGAAAAGTACTTTAAAGAATTATTAAATAAACACAAATGAGATAACGAATTCGAACAGAAGAAACATGAAGTAGGGGAAGATGTTAAACCACCCAGAGAAGAATATGATGAAATAATAAAAAACTTAAAACAAAACAAAGCGGCAGAACCAGACAACATATGTTGCATCGTGTGGTCGGAGTTCAGGAACTCTTGACGTTTCATCCACAACTGCGACGAATATTTTCAGAAGAAAATCTTCTAAAAATTAAGTTACCGTCCCGTTTCGGGACGCGTTGGCTCAGATGGTTCAACCAGTTGGCTCTGTCCTCTAGCTGGCGCGCGCGAGTTCGAGTCTCGCTCAATCCATGGGTGTGTGTGAATATCCTACCATAAGTGCATGTTATTGGGCACAATAAGCCCTTGAGGCTGAAGTGCCAAAAAAACCCGTCCCGCTTCGCTCTTATACTCGTGTGAGTATGGGAGGGGTAGTGTTGGAGGCCGTTCTTGACGTCACCGGGATGGCGGATAACGTAATCGGGCGTAGATGGCGTATGCGTTCCTTTATCTTAGTGGTAATCGTTCGGCCCGTAATCCCAATGTAGACTTCCTCACATGAACAAGATATGCAGTATATCCCTCGTGTATCCTGTAGGGTTTTTGTATCTTTGGCGTGTCCAAATAAATCCCGTGCCTCTGATGCTATTAGTCTCTTTTTGGTGGTGTTGTCCAGAAAGGAACTCTATCAATCTGCGTGTCACGTTTTATCCGCGATGTGGGATTACGTTAGAGCACGGTGTGAGTGTTCCTATTGAGCAGTTTGATCATCTTCGTGTCCTCCTGTGCCAGTACAACTGTGGCGTTAAGTTTATCTGCTGGTAAGACAATGATGGCGTCATGATTCTTGAGTTCACGTAGAGAATTTAATTCCGCCCTGGATAAGTTCTTAGGCGGCTTAGCACGGCGCAGGATGCGTGAAATCTCGACTCGTACTTCCTCTGCTTTGTCTATTGGAAGGTTCCACGTTCTACGTTAGCTATAATGTCCTCAACCGGAATGGATTTAGGTGTTTTGCTGAGCAAATGGCGGCTTACTGGCCGTGAAAGCCTTCGCATTTATTAGACAACATTTGTAACGAGTTGACCCAAAACAGTGGTAAGAAGCTAAGGCACAGAATATATATGAGCTTATGAATAAATATGTCTGAAGAATGGATTAATATCGCATATAAAACGCGAATCTCAATTATTCTGATGAAGATGAAATCATAGGAAGCCGTAGGGAAGAATTAACAGGAGTTTTGGCTAGGAAGATCTGTGATTGATGCAATACATACACAAATAATAGAAAAATCGTACGAAAATACAACAAACAAGCATTATAAAAGATCCAAAAGAAATGGGAATACCAAATAAAATAATAAGATTAATACAAATGACAGTGAAGGATTAAAAGCAGCAGTAATGTTAGAAACAGGGTTATCAACGGAATTTTATTTTGGCACAGAAATAAGACAAGGGGATGGCTTATTCGCAGTATTATTCAACGTAGCACTTTTTAAATACTTGGGTGTAATGGTAAATAATATAAATAACAGAAGTGCGGAAATAACACAAAGAATCCAATTAGGACACAAAGCATATTATATACAAGTTATTTTTCCAAGATAAGAAGATAAACAAGAGTACAAAATTGAGAATTCAAGATAAGAAGCAGTAAGACCGTTGGTTACATGTATGCTCGACTAAATGAAACCAAGAGGAACAAAAAATATTTGAAAGAAAGATAATAAGGGGTATATTTGAACTAATAATGATAGAAGCGATAGAGTTCAGAAGATAAATGAAATTTTAAAAGGTAAAGATGTAGCGAGATGGATTAATCACTACTGAGAAGAATTACAAGATGGAAACCATAAGAGGGAAGACAAAGAGGCCGGCCGATATTACGATGGGTTGACATTAAATTTTTGGAAATAGCTAGGTGGAAAGAAAAAATGAAAGAGTGGGGGAAGATTGTGGGAAAAGCGAAAACACACCAACCTATAGATGCAAGAGTGGATAGAAAACCAGTGGACTGACAAGAAAAAGGCCGGTAGAACTCAAAATGAGTGGTTTGAACTCTAACCGAGAATATACCTTTTAATAATTAGGAAAATACCAATTATGTTTCCGATGAAGACTTTTTGGGTTAAATGTGTATGTTATAATTCTACAATACCAGCGCGAATTCCGGGCTTCGAGCGAGGTTTAATCGATTGTTTCTTAACAGTCGTTTAAAGCGGCGTTGCGTGTTATACATTTTTGAGTATATTTAGACCTCCTCTCCTTTGAAACAATAAATTCACCCACACGCGTCTTCATTTACCGCGCCGTTATTTCGCACATGTTTTCTGGACTTTTCCAGATGTAACTAATAATGCGTTAGTTCCGCGCGCACGTATATTTTTGCGGCTTATTTTGAGCCAAGATGGCGAGGCGCCGGGGTGGGGGCATTTAGGAAATCGCTCGATTGTGTAACACGTTGATGATGGTACGCACGCTGCAGAAGGACCGATGAAAGATGCACCGGCCATGTAGGTCTTCTCCGTCCGAGGCTCGGATGTGTCAGCGTTGCTTTTTTTAATCGCCGGCCACTGGCCACGGCCGATTATCTCTCAAACGCGTTATTTGTCGCTGGTCTCGCGCTCTTAGCGGCGGAGACGAAGCAGAGAGAGAAGCACAGAGGCCTGTGCTGGACAGGTGGGAGACCTAATGTATTGCTTCCTTGGTCGGCGCAGTCATTTATTTGAGTACTTTTGCTTTGTGTTCGCCGACTCGTGGGAAACGAGTAACGAACAAAAGGGTTTAGTAATTCCTTCTCTTTGCTGCACTACATTACGTACACGGGCTCTTAGCTACTTTGTGCATCTGTTTGCCTATCTGCGCTTTACAACGTTTTTTGCAGATGCTTTGGTCATCGCCGCAACTTCAAGTAACCTTCCGTGTTTTACAAGCACCCGTGTACTTTCAGCCGCAGAAATGAAGCCGCGTTAGAGCGCACATCGTCGCCAGCTCTCCGGAAATTATACGGTCATAAAACCGGCCTGAAGATTTCAATTTGCACATATGCCAGCCTGCGAAATTAAAACGTCGTTGTCCATCATCGCTCTCACCCAACAGCGGGAAATTTAATTGCATGGGATTGTCTGGTGTTTTTGAACGACACATACTTGCCATAAGGCCGACGCTACATTTTGTAATTACGTAAATTGCTATATATTGAAACTTTTATTGGAATTGATCGTCAAACATAAATAATCGGTTGAAGTCCTCAATCACAACATTCAAGAGGCTTATGACGAAAACACTTACGCTTATCTCCACCTTGGAGTATTTGTGTGCACATAAATATAACCATCCATTCATCACCCAATTGTTTTTGGTTCGTATTGTCTAATTTTTTTATATGGCAGTGGGGCTGTAACACCCTGCGTGAGAGTCCAGCCTGCGAACTGAGAGGTTGAGGCTGTCTATCCGATCGTCGCACACTAGCTCTGATGCGGGGCGATGTGTAAACCGAGTAGGCCACCTACCAGGCACAGAGAGCTCTACGAATGAACACTGGTCTATCCGTACCGCAGCTCAGCACCTCAACCGCGCAACCATGTTGTCGCATATATATATATATATATATATATATATATATATATATATATATATATATCTGGCAGTATATTTCTATGTGGAATTGTTGCCGCTCTTTCGAGCTCTTCTGACTTTTAAATTAGTGGAGTGGTTCGTCACTCCTCTCCACCTCTATATGGATACTCAATCAAATAAAACTACTACCAACTTAATATGGATATGAAGTGTTTGAGTTACAGAATTATCAAGTTAATAAAAAGTTAAATATATACTGAACTGCACTTGCTCCACCTTTTGCCTATATAAATATATAAAAAATATTTGTATGCCATCAACAAATCTATCCAAAATTTACGATTTATTTGTGAAATGACCCGTGTCATACATACATACATACATACATACATATATATATATATATATATATATATATATATATATATATATATATATATATATATATATATATATATGTAAATTAAATTTAACTGTCGTTGAGTTTGTATGGTTCAACTTTATTTTAACGGACAAAAGATCGTTGATCACAAAATATGTCGTTAGACAACACGCGAAGAATTGTAAATGGCTCAAGAATTAAGATAATTGAATACCACAGAGGTCCATGACTGTGTCTTTGACAACTTGTATATACTACTTGTCATTAGTAGGAATTGCTGCTTGAAAAACAGCACTTTGATTCTGTACGGTGCTTCGCAAATCATAGACTCTCTTTCCCCGAACCTGAAGTTTTAATTCACAAGATGGCCTCTATGGGAATGTAGCTGACGATGGTTCAGCATGTTTGTCCTGACCCCGATGCTTTACAATGTCTAGCACCAGTATGCAGATGACGTTCTGGTAATAACGAGACTCCAGGAGGAACTGCACCTTCTAGAAGACTGGTGTGAAAAGTGAAGAATGGGGATCAAACTAGCGAAAAGTTCAGTGGCCTTTTTCTCCACTAGAAGACAACTTCACTGGTGGGACGACTAAGCGAATTTCAAGATCTTCGGAAGAAGATACCCTGGAAGGAACTCAAGGTGGTGGTTCTGGGCAGAAAACTAACCTAGACAGGCGAAATCAGAATTCGACTCTCTCCTTCATTCTCGGAGTCGTTTGTCCAGCTAAAACAAGCTAACCATTTCAAAAATTATTTTCTTCCTATAATGGCATATGCTCTAGGACCTACACTGCATGCTCATATTCCTCCTCTTCCTCAGCCTTCAGAATCAAAACATACAGGGCTACGGCAATGCCAACGTTCGTGACCGTTACAACCATAAAATCGACATAGGCGCCTGTCACAAGCATACAAAAATCTTAATGTCTCAGAGATGGCACCCTCATCTACGCCTAGTCACTCAAGGGGACTGAAGTTAGGGGCTGGGCCCAGGAACCTCAAATCTCTCCAATGAAGTCAACGTTAGTCCTAACTCACAAGAGCGGCTCTTGGCTCCCTCCTACACCATTGAAGCTAAGTATCTACCACCAACAAGCTCGTTTTGTGGAAGATGATGTGTTCGGTCTCTAATTTGATCTGGAAAGACTGTCAGCAGTTTCTTTGGCGCTCTGTGGTTTGTAAATAACCACGACCTCTATAGAAAGATGGGAGTACCAACAGTCCAGGAGTCCATCTCCCAAAATGTTCAAAATCTCAACGCGAACATAAATAGAAGACATGAATATCATGATTCTTGGCTGAATTATTGCAGTTTACGTCACTGGGTGGTATTCAGAAGTTCTGTTCTTTTATTGAGGCTGCGCAATGTTTCTCCGTTGGTTATCTTGTAATTTCAAACATCTCCTGTAAGACCACATATCAAAGGCTTCAACCTTTTTGACATAGCCTCCGGAAGAGTCCAAGACTGAATACGTAACATATATACATATATACTTAAATCAAGAATTAAACATCACTGTAGATCTTTTCGTTTGTAATGTTTATATCTATATTCTGTATGATCTTAATTAATTTTACATATTTTTCTTTTTGTTGGTGCCATTAACACATTACCTTGTTCATTGCCAATTTCGTCCTCATTAGCCCCTGTAGTATCTTTACCTATTAGTTTTTTCGTGTGGTTTGGGTTGTTTTTCTTATTTGTTCTTCAAGAACGCCTCCCTCGGGAGACCTTTGTGTGTTGCTTTCGCTTTTGACGTCCTTTGTCCGTTCTTTGCCCTATATCTTTTTTCGCGCTTCTTTCAGGAGAGTTACCCACATTTTTCTTTCCTCTTCTACTTAGTACAATCTTTATCTATCAATATGTTTGACCCTTTGAGTTTTTTCGTATTTTGTAGGATTGTTAGTTTCGTACTATCTTTTATTAGTCTGTTTTGTCTTTTATATCTCCCGATTCTTCTAGATTGGTCTATATCCTATATTTTCCCTTTTATTTCGTTATCATTTTCTTTATTTACTACTTCTTTTATTATAAGTTACTTTTCCCTAATCTCTTTTTCTATTTTAGCTATTCTCCCTTGTTGATATGGTACCAAGCCATTTGACGCTTTATTATCATTAATCTGTTAGTTTTGTACCACCGACCTCCAGTTTATACAGAACATACTAATTTTTTCCCGTTCGGCACTGCTCGCCGCCGCCCGCCCCAGAGCAAAAACCATGCTGACCAAACAGAAACAGTATCGAAAACCGGTCACTAATGCTACAAGCCGCGGTCCTGGCAAAAAGCGGCCCCGAGCCCCGTCCGTAATGAAACGATCAGCAGCCGGGCCGCTGGCCGCCGGACGAAGACGGAAGATAAATCACGGAGCTCCTCTCGTTTACTATCTCCTGGAAGTTGTAAAACTCGATCCTCGGTGAGTCGTCGTTAACCTGACAGCCTCACCTGAACGGAAGAGCGCGACCTGTTGAGTAGCCCGCGGCTGGTGCGCCGCGCGACCCGCTGCGAGTGACTCACGACGTACACCTGCAGCACTTCGGAGATGAGATATGGCGGCTCCGACACCGCTAATAGACGCGCAGCTTCGCTTAGGCCAGGCTGCGGCCAATTTATTCAAATGTGCCGGGCGCTGCGGCGTGGCCTGACCTGGCTTACTTTTCCTTATTTAATTAGCCGATCGGATGCGTGTTACGTAACTGGCCGCAAGATGTAAATTTCCCTCGTTTCTGGAGCCGACCCGTTATCAACATCAAACCATCTGATATAAAACTTGTTTTTATGAACCTGTGGATTTTTCGAACGGAAGAAAACGGAGCGAAATTCGTTTATCTTAGTTGTAAGGCGTATGGGAAACATTCTATGGATAGTCTTCCAAGGCTAATAGACCACAAACTACAGCTTTGGATAAAACAGGTCGGAATTGAAAACTCAAGGTCAATCAGCCGTGGGTCGTGTCTTTGTTTTTTACCTATAATGCATCGTCACCTTAGTAATGACGTATATCAGCCAAGTTCAAAAATCCAATTCCTTTGGTTGTTGGCCAATTTTCTAGGTCATACATAGTTTATGTACATAATCATTGAAGAAATAGTTTTACAAAACAATTTTAGACAAGTACATAGAAAATGGCACCTTAACAAGTTTATAGACTCGCACTTTAGCTTCACCATGTGTTTGTAAGGGTATTCTAGATCTTTAACCATCGATCGGCTAACTCTTTGATTCCATAATGAAACCTCTTATGAACACCAGAATCAAGAAACCTTGAATTGCTGAACCAACGCGGCTTATGAAAATAAATTTTTTGCCACGTATACAGTGTGGCATCGAACGAAACGGGTAATAATTTGGCAGTCCAAGACCCGAATTGAATGTTGGATGAAGTAACAATGTGACGTCATCAAACCCTTGCATTTTCTCTATGGTGAAATGCTAAAGCTGAGTAGTTGTAATATAGCACATATTCGTTCAAGTTGCTGAGAATCTACTTTAGCTTAGAACTAGTTCGCGGCAAACGAAACCGTAATTCTACTACTGAGAACCGTCGTTGATCTAACCACTGATTTTGAAAGTCGGGATTCTTTTCAATGATAAACATGATGGGGCACAATAGTGTAATTCTTACAAAACGCAATTCAATTTCAAGGAAGCGATGGATGGTATCTTTCGACGGAAGTGTTTAACGGTTTACGGGTACTTCCTATCGCTTCTTATCCCACATGACAAGGCGCCCATTTTCAGGTTCAAGTGGCTACTTCGAAAACTTTATGCTATATCCACATTTTTGTTGGTTCTTCCCTTTCCAGTCGCATGTTCTCTTATCTACTGCAGTAGCAGCACTGAGGTTTTATTTATAATTTTTCGCCTTCCCTATTAGCGGATGAAGAGACTTTTGCAAGTATACCCTTTAATTACAAACCGATTGTCAGTCAACAAAAGGAAAAAATAGAAAAAATTCTTGCTCCTAATCCAACCTAACTCATCACCCAATTTGAATCCGGATCGTAGAAAGCTTGTGACAGGCACTATATCAACGCTCGTGTCGAGGTCTTGGGGGCTCAGATTGTTGATATTCAAATATCTTTATGGGTCGCCAAAGTTTGGTTTTGTATGTCTTAGAGTTTGTTCATGAAACTTTATGGTCCAATCCCAACTGGACGGTAAACAATCGTCTTCTACAAAAACGAGCACGTTGGTAATACTTGCTCTTGTAAGTGCGAAGACACTGGTATTGACCTTTTTTATCTAGTTTCTAACTACAATCTTTTTGATATGACCGTTTTGTGACGGGCACATCTATCTGTTTGTGTTAAGGGCGCGGGGGTTTTGGGCACTTGGTTTATCGGTATCTTCGTGTTTCTATAGAGGTCGTGGTTATTTACAAGCCAAAGATGCTGATGAGAGTCTTTACGGTGCCGATCAAATTGGGGGGCAAACGGTAGTTTTGTGCAAAACGAGCCTGTTGGTGTAGGAGAGACCCAAGAGCCCTTCTTGTAAGTTGGAAGATACTGGCGCTGACCTTGGCCTAACTTGATGTAACTGCTTCAAAAGAATCAAGACTTTCGAGCTCTTGTGACGGACACCTTTGTCTACGTTCGCGTTCAGGTCTTAAACGCTTTGGGAGATGCATTCCTGAATTATCGGAATTCCGGTGTTTCTATAGAAACCGTGGTTATTCACAGATCACGGAGCGCAAACGTCTTAATGTTACAAAAGTTACTTTGTAGTGTCCACTGAAGTCTCTTTGAAAATGGGAGGGCAAATAAGCGCAAATTCTGGTATTAGTTACTAGAAGAGGTACTCCAGTTTCATGAAAAGCATCTGCAGGGAACGTGTAACAGTTGTAGACTGTATTGTATAGTTTAGCATCGTTGATAGGCACTTTGGGAACCTTTCAGTGGTTTCTCCCATTACTTCTGCGATTTTTATTTTCCTCTATCCCTCTTTTGTGTAAACTGGTGTGCAAGTAAGCTTCAGAGTAGAAAGTTTAGATTTGTTTTTTAACTGGGCACTTTTTGGCAAGCCTAGATGTGATCAGCCACGTTTTAAGGTTACAAAAATTACATAGAGTCTCTTTAAAAATGGGAGAGCAAATAAACAGAAATTCTGGCATTAGTTACTAGAACAAGCACTCCAGTTCCATGAAAAGCATCTGCAGGAAACGCGTGACAGCTCAAAGTCGATTGATTTCTTTCTTCTGAAATGATTCCAACAAAGGGGGGCGCCAGTCCATATTGTTACCAATCTGTTGTTTAGCCAACTGATCTTAAGGATTGCATTCCGGATTTAGAATGCAAAACATTCCCTTCATAATCCTGATGCAACAATCTGCCTGCAAGTTTTAAACGTACACAAAAACTTTATTATTCCTGAACCTAATTACCAAAACGCAATTAGTTTGACGTCAATTCAGAGTACAAAGGAAAATGAGCGGAACACTCGCCGGCTGCGAAACCGAGCGCCTGATCTTGAAGTGTGGCAATTTGCACAACGACATTTTCGGCGTGTCCTTCTAAATTTACTAGCCAATTACCGCGCTAATTTAATTATTCCATTGATATTTAGCGAGAGCGGTCTCGCGAACTGCCAAGTGCGCAAAGGTTGCCGCGTATTCCGTTTCGTATTGCTTTCGATTTTGAAAAAAGCCCCAGCAGGGGAAGATGCAACCAAATTACACGTTTTGGTTTCCTGTTTCCTCACTTCTTTCTTCACTTCCTCTGTTGGATTGTTGCAAAAACACTTTTGGCTTTTCATTTGTATGAAATAAAAGGCGATGTGTTTTTTATTTTGTTCGGTAACCTTTTCCATCTTTCTGGTAACTTCATGATTCCACACTCATAGAACGTCTGGCCCTTAACTAAACAATGTGTGACTTCAAAGTATCATCCAGTTTTACCATTCAAGGAATGCAAATGTCGAAATAAATGATAAGCTGATGGTGTAAGGTTACGGTTGTATGGTGGATGTGACATCACTTTCCAACCAACTCCACCGAAGATGTCTAGTGTTGTCATGGTGAAGCCGATTCTGGATGTTTTTGATAGCTTCTTCTAGTTTTATTAGTTGAATTAATCGTTTGGTTCCTCGTACATCTACTTTTAATGTACTTTAGCTTCCGGTGTGGTTTGTGGTGGTTATCACGTTTGCTCTACGATCTTTTTCGGTTTAGGTTATTGTAGACAATTCATTTTTCGTCACAAATCGTCATTCGTTTCAGAACTTTTTACAATACATGTGAAGCTCAAATATCGGAGCTTTTTAATGTATCTAAGCTTCTGCAAATGCTTGTCTAGTGTTGAAAATGAACCTGAAGTTTTCCACCGATCCCGCGTGTTGGAATATGGTGATCCGAATCGATTGTGGTTTTGATTTGGTCATTTTTGAGTGAAAAATCACCAGCACGAAATTTGGTAAACAATCGATAAATCATGTCATTGACAGAAGTCATTCAAAAATATCCATATCCTTCACTGTGTCAGTAGGTTCAATTCCAGGGCCTGGGTATTTTTTTAATACATAATGTACACAAGATCAGTTCTTCTTCTTCTTCTTGGCCCATTTCTGACCATGTTGGGACGATGGCCTTCTTCATCGATTTGGTTCTATTCATTTTGGTCCAGTTTAGCCTTGCTATTTTCTTTGTCATTGTCTCATCTATTCGTTGGTCTTCCTCTATTTGGTCCATCTGTTCTATTTTTGGGCTAAATGGTCTGTCCAACTCCACTTTAGTGTTGCTATATTTTCTAGTATATCCGTGACTTTCGTTTTCTGTCTGATCTACGCATTGGTTTTTCTGTCAGTGAAGGTGATACCTAGCATTTTCCGTTCCATGGCACATTGTCTGGTAACTAGCTTTTGTAAGTAGATCTTCGTCAAAGACCAATTTTCACTTCCATACGTTATAATGGGCTATTATGCATTTATTGAAAACCTTCGTGTTTAAATATTGTGGTATATAAACTTGAAGCGTCATCCTGATAAGTTCAGTTATAGGTAATTTAATTAACAATGCTAAGAAGGGTTTGATTGTTATTTCTTATCGACGTGCCTGTTAGAGATAAGAGATAATGGTGACGATATATCTCTGAGTAATTGTCTGTCTGAGATAAAATTTTGATTAACTGAGTCATTATGGACACGTCGCTTACATTGGATGGTAAAGCAGACATGTTGGTGACCAACGGGTTCGAATCGCGCCGAACACCCAACACTCATTTTTTTTTAATTTAAATATATCCGAGTGGCTGGTGTGAATATAAACTTCTCGTGGGCTATTGTTCTGAGAATCAATAACATAAACTGCTCTTGCAGTGTTTTGCCAAGAACACTTCTGGGAATGCTCAATCCACGCTGTGACTCACTTGTGAGTTGCTCATTAGAATTTGATATTCTTCGGCCACTTTAGTTTTGTATTCCATTTTCAAGTAGCCGCCTTACAGGTTAGCGGCCGCAAGCCCATAAAATCTAATTAACAGTGCAGGCTGCACTTCAACCTGCCGGCTTTCCCGTTCGCGGTTTAACGGTTTTTTCGAACGCTTAAAATCTGTACACGGCGCGTTTATCGGAGGCTGGCCGGTCTTTCAGACTCGCGCCGCGGAGCCTTTCACTGTATATAATAAGCATAACGGTGCCCACAAAAACGGCGTGTCTATATGAATAGCAATTAGTTTATTTGCGGCTGAGTCAGCGACTATTGCACAAAGGCAGTGGTCTAGCCCGCGGATGGTTCAGCAGCGCGACTCCCCGAATGCGGGGACGAATCGGCGGCCTGGCAACGCCGCGCGCCGCCTGCCTGGCCAGCGGCGCTCTATTTTTCTTTCGTTCGCGCCGTCCGATGTGAATTATAGCCTCGAAAATAACGCAGACTAGTCACCGCAGCGCTAGAATAGAAAGGTCATACACTTGTCGTTACCGGCGATGACGCCGTGCTCGAAATAGCGGCGAAAATTCGGCGCTACTCTCGATTCCGAGTGGATCAGTTTCAGGAGAGCCGGCAACCTTGAAGGCGGGCGGTAGTGAGAAGATGCCGGGCGACTTTTTAGGAGTAAATTGAGATTCGTTCAAGAGTAAGAATGAAAGTACTGAAATTGGATATTAATCCGGGACAAGAACCACAGGCAAAAATCTTGCGAAGATCATCGTAGTTCATTTGACTCTGTTGACAACTGAACTACTAATCGTGCAAGCCTTGTAATTTGTACAATCAACTATTTATATAAACTCTAAAATTATCGTTTAGACTCCAAAAGGAACGCAATAGAGTACCAGAGCTAGCGATAGTGGTCGTATAAAAAAATAACAAACAACTTAAAGTTCAATAAAAAGTTGATCACAAATGCACATAAAAATGCAAGTGATATAACTGTAACATTAAACATTTACCGTTTCCATTAGAGACTTGTATTACAGCCAAGGTCACCCTGTTTGAATTCCTACCAGTTAACCATTGAATAATAACATCGCCATTCTAGTTTTATAAATTATTTTGTAAGCGTTTGTAGCAGTACCTGGATAATTAAGGATCGAATCGAACCGCACTTTTCTTTAGCGTTACTTTTAAATTCAAATATTTTGACGCAACGTCCTAACCTGATTAATGTTTTTTGGCACCCTACGCTGACAATTTTTCATCGTCTTCTCTCAAATGTTTGCATGTTTTCGTTACATGTGTACACTTCAATACAATGTTTATATAGGAAAATTAAAAACAAATGTATTTTTCCTCTAAAAACTTTTCTTTTCCTGGTTTAAGAATTAGGAAAGCTCTGGACTGTCATCAAAAGAAAAACTTTGAAGAAACCTACTTTTAATAAATAAAACTGCAAGGACCGCCATTTTTTCTTTTTTAAACATTGATGTCAAAAAGTTTTTCACTCTATTAAAAGCTGAATAGATCGTTTTCTAGTGCAGTTAGTAACTTCCATACTTAAAAGGATGGCAGTATTGGGAAAAATAGACTTTAAAAATGCTAGGGTTTTTTATTTCTATTTTTCGTTTACTAATTGTCTTACGGCGTTGAGGGAGAGGGGTCTTCTATCAATTTTCTGTAACTGTTTCGGTCTCTTGTCATTCTCCTAACCTCATTGATGTTTTCTCCTTCTTCCGGGCCAGCTCTTTGATACTATCTCTCTCTTCTCTCATTTTGTGTATTATTTAGGGGTTCCTATCGGCCTCCACACGGATAAAGTACCCGGACCATTTTTGTTATTTTTTCTCTATTGTTGGTTTGGATCGTCTCTTATACTGCTGTTTCTTATTTCTCTTTGTTTTTCCCAGTACTTTTCGCAGGTACTTTATTTCAGATGCTGTTATTTTTTATTTATGTTTGTCAACCATCGTCCACGTCTCCAACCATAGAGTAGTGTGGGAATGTATATAGTCTTAAATAAGTGCATCTTTACTTTGATGCTTAGCTCTTCTTTTGCTGTTATAATGTTTTTGCTTTGTTTATTCTGTTTTTAATTTCTTCTTCTGTCTGTCCAAGGTATTGTACTTATCCACAAATTCTACTCGTTCTTCTTCTATAGTAATTGGTACTTCTGCTCTTCTATCGCCTCTTCTGATACGTAGTATTTTGCTTTTATTGATGTTCATTACCAGTCCCTTTTCCTCCAGATTGTGTATCCATATGTTTAAGTAGTTGATACCATTATCATTATATCGTGAAGATTAAGGTCTTTTATATTTATAGGATTTAGATTGTAATATCCTAGTTTTGTCAGTCCGACTTCGTTTTTACAATTTTCGAATATACTGCTCATATACGCCACGAACAGCAATAGACTAAGGTTGTCCCCTTGTTTTATTTTCTTATCTAATCCAAAATCTCGATTTTCATCGATTTAGCCTTACTACTCCTATTGTATTTTTGTTTCGGCTTTTAATTACCCCTCGTAGTTTTTAGCTTATCTGCAATTCCTTTAGTGCCCTCTATATTTGGTGTCTTGCTACATTGTTAAATGCTGCTTTAAGGTCTCATTATTTTTATCATTCTTTTATTAGTGTTCTAATCGTACTTATGTGGTCTTCTGTTTGTTTTCCTGGTCCGAGTGCAGCTTGTTTTTCCTCCAGTTTGTCTTCTATTTGGTTTCGCAGTCTTTTTGGAGTACATTTCTAGTACTACAGGTGATAGGCATATTGTCCGGTAGTTGTCACGCTTAATTGTTTCTTCTTTTTTATTGGAACTATTATATTTCTCTCCCAGTCTTTTGGTATTTGTTCTCATGTTTATGGGAAGATTTTTTTCAACCATCTGTGTATTACTTCTTCTCCTCTCTTGACTAGTTCTGAGGCTATTTAGCCTTCTCGTATGGCTTTTCATTCCATATCATTGTTACAGGCATCCTTACTTCTTCAGTTATGTCATTTTTATCTTTTTCATTTCCATATTCTTTTTTCTTCTCGTTCTGTTTCTATCCCTATTTTCTATTTATGATTTATTCTTTTTCGTTTTTAAATTTGTTTCTATAGTGATTGCATCGGGTTTCTAGGACCCTTCTGTTGTTACTTCAAACCTTCCAGATCGGTTTAGGATATTTTGTATCGCCTTTTTTTCTGTTGCTCTTCAGTCTTTTAATTATTTCTGGTTGTCTATTTTTCTGTCGAAATCCACCCACGATTATCTATTTGCTTGTTTTACTGTTTCTTTTGCGTTATTCAGCTTTTGTATATAGTTTTTTGTTTTGTATTCGATCTTTTCAATTTGCTCTACGTTTCTTTTCTTCTTTCATTTTACCAACTCTGTCTCTTCTTGTGGCCTCTATAGTTTATTTGGTTGGTTCCACAGTTGTCTATAGCTGTTTGAAGTACGACTTCCTTAAAGTTATTCCACCAGTCGTTGAGGTTACAGGGAGTTTCTCTTTTTTACAGTGCTGACATTTTTATGCTTATGTAATTTTTTCTTATTTCTCTTTTGAGTACTTTGAACAATGTATTTGCTATTATTAGTCTATGGTTTACGTCTTGCAATGCCTATCTCATACTTCTAGTTATACTAATGTAACCTATCATGTTTTTGTGCCCTAAAGCTTCGGCCTCGTAGGTTATTTTGTATATGGTCTTATATTTATATAATGTATTAATGTATAATGTATAAAGAATTACTTTTCCTAGTGTTTCTAATCCATTTGTTTATTACTATTATAAATAGGAGGGTGCTGAGGCTATCCCACTTCTTGAAAACTTTTTTTATCTAGCTCCTGCTATCTGAACTTTTCCTTTCACTTTATTGTAAGTGCTTTGTTCAATTTGAATGAGTATTTTCGGATATTGGTTTCTTTTATCTCTTTATCTTTCATTATCTCTTTTTCTATTTTTTCTATATAGTCGAATGCTTCTTCTCTCTATTAGGTTTACTTCTTCATTCTCCTGTTCTATGAATTGTCTTACTTTTTTTTCTATTATTTTTGTATAGTTCTTAAAGCTTATCGATGACACGTATATAATTTTGTAGTTATCGCATTTTACTTGTTCTAATTTGTTATGCATAGGTACTACTAGATTTTTCCAGTTGATATTACTCTTGTTTCCCATGCTTTTTTGCATATCTGAGTCATTTCTGTGTTTTGTTTTGTCTTTTCCTCCTGCTTTGCTTGTTTGTATGTTTTTTATCGTTTCTTTTATTTATTCTCTGCTGAGGTCTTCTATATATGATTCTTTTTCGTCTTGTTCGCTGTTTTCTTTCTGTTTTTCTGTTTTTCTTTTGTTTTGCTAAATTTAATTTCGTACTAATTTTCCATACCCTTAACACTGTTATTAAGGCTTACCTGCAGTTTATTGTTTTTGCCCTTTATTCCCATAATTTCTCTCCCTTTCACCTCTTTCATTACCCTCACTCTGACCCAAAAACTTCTATTATTCCCTTCTATTATTACCTTTTTGCATCCTTGACGACTTTTGCTTGTCGCGCCATTTTGTTACAATCCTCTTTATCGTGTTCGTTCCTAGTTTGGGATATTTTTACCTCTGCCTTTACGTCTTCGTTCTTTTGTACTTACAAGTTGTTTCACTTGATTCCACTTTTTTGCTTCCTTTATGGGGTCTCTAAATGTAGCCTATCTTTCTTCCAATGATTACTGTTTTTTGAGCTTCTCGAATTTTTTTTCTTTTCAACTTCTCATTGTATTGTTTTTGGATATCTTTTTTCTTAAATTTATTTACATTTAATTTTTATTCACATTTCCTTTATTCTTGTTATTTTGTCCTTTAATATTGCCGTTACCACCCCGTGCTTGTTGGTAATCCTGGTTCTATTTTTTTTTTATATTTATAATGTCTTGTTAAGCATTTCTTTCTTGGGCTTTGAAAGTATGCTTTTATTCAATTTTCAGATCTCAGAATATATTGCCTATTATTAGTTCATCTGTTTGACAAAACTCCATCTTCTTCTTGTCTTTCTTGTTTCAAGGTTTCTTCTTCATGCCTTCCCATACTTCCTAATCCTCTGTTCATATGTCTGCTCACCTTGCGTTCCAGTCTCCTATTATTATGGTTTTTCCTTGTTTTTTTTCTTGCTCTGTCTATTATATTCTATAGTTAATGTATAGAATTCTATTACTTTCTCTTCTTATGTTCCTGCTGTTGGGTTTATATTTATATTATTGCTATTTTGTTTTTAGTTCAATGTTTTTTTAGTTCTTTTGGTATCCCTGAGTAATATAAACTATAACATTCAATTAATTTGATGTGTCCGTTTCCCCTTTTTGTTTTCGTTTTGGTGATTCCTATGAGGGCTATTTTCATTTTTGTTAATTCTTCTGATAGAAAAACTCAACAGAGTGCTCCCCGCAGATACAGAGCCAACTAGCTCTAAAGAGCGGTCTCAGCAAGGAATATATATGGCCAGAGGATTTACCTCTTTGCAGTACCCAGATATGTTGCTGGTATTCTCATAGCTCTGTTATTTAGAACAAGACCTAGAAATTCGCCATTTTTTAATTTTTATGGGCACAGTTAGGAACTTAAAAAACTGTATAACAGGAGTTTTCGTAGGTAGCATATAGCTCACCAAAAGCTCTAGTTGGTATGTATGTGACATATCTGGCGTTGAGTCCACAAGTATGGAATACTTGATATTTACAATCTCTTGAACAAACTCTGCCTTAACGTGGTCCGCTAATTGTATAATGAATTCATTGGCAGTTGTACTTTTTCCTTTATTTCCAAATTTTGCTTCATGTCGGGCCAAGAAAGTTACCATTTCTTACAGAGTCTAATATTTCACTATCACCACGAATTAACAGTCCATGGGATGCTAAAAACTTTACAACTTCAACAACGCTTAAGAGAACATTTTGCCAATACAAAGCTTCTTCCTGGTAGTCTCTGTGAAACTCAACTCTTACTAATAAATTATGAAATGTACTCTCTGTGTTCAGAGTTCTTGTCATTATCATTTATCGTATGGTTATTTTTGCAATTACCAAACCCCTCAGTTGCTAGAAACGCCGTTTCCCCATAGAATTCTCACGGCACAGAAAAGAGTCGTCTGGTTAATTTTGATACATCAACCAACTTCGCTTGATACGTTCTCCATTTATTAACATTCTATAAAACAACTTAGTGGTACAAACTCTTTTTTGAGTGGCATACGGTCTTTCAGATTTTTTAAAGTCTAAATAATTATTTGTAGAATCATTAGCGGGTTATTGGGTGATATAATTGCGTCTACCTCTTTGAAAGCCTTTTCAGAGCTGAACACTTAATGCACCACAATATAGGCTTGCACTCAATGCCGATGATTGTGTTTGCTGCACTTTACGTGAGAATAAAGTGTCTAGTTTTGGTATCTTCTTGATCCTGCTGTTCAAGGCGTCCTTTGGAACGTTTTCTGAATTTGCTCCACTTGGTTTTCTAACAAATCTCGACCATCTTTGCTACTCAATGTTCAGCCTTTATGATATAAATGAAATGTGAATTGAACGACGATTTAATTCAAAACCAAATTTTATTTACAAGAGCTGCAGGATGATTATAAATTATAATAACATTAACGCAACGGTTAACGATTACTATAAAAACACTAATTTGTTTGCTGTATGACTTCCCCTACTTGACTGCCGCGAATGTCCATTAGCTCCGCCTTATATTCAAACGAATCAGAAAGTTCTGAGGCGTTGAGAATTTGGGGCGGAAAGTTTTTGAATAATTTCTTTGTGTGACATTATTTCTGTTACCATATAAATGTTTTTAAAATTCATTATACGTCCATGAACGATGAATGTAGGATTTCAAAGTTTAATATATATAACTTTTACAAATCTTCTTTAATTGAACTTACCGTGTCGTTTACTCAAATCCTGGCCGCCTATGTTGTAGCTTACTCAGCTGAATTAGGCCCTTTACGGGGATGGAGTAAAATAGCGAAAAAATTCACTGTGATTTATTATATATAGAGGAGCGGGTCGTTTGCTTTAACATTTAAATTTATCAGTTTGTATATATTAAATCTTGTTCAGAAATTTCTGTTGTGATCGTCTTTTCTAATACATTATTTTATTTTTAGGTAAGTTTTCACCTCTTTTCTCGTATTCTGCTGATTGGGTGAGTTATTTTCTTTATTTTAAGTAGTAAACAAGCAACTATACGACCATAGGGGCACTTTTTGTCCCATTCGATCAAATTTTGTTTACATTATTGTGCGAACGGATAGACGGGCGAACGAAATTAGTCCTAGGAGCAACCCTAATAGATTTTTCGCGATTCCCAATTGCGCATAGTTCCCTGCGCTTTATTATTGTGTCACCGGGGCGAGTCGCAAAAACGAGCGCCCGCCGGCCGCGTCGCTACAGCGCCGCTAATGAATTCAAATTTAATATCATTACCGTCGGCACGAGGCGCGTCAAAAATGCGCAAGATGCCGGCCGAACTCGGCGCGCTCGCAAAAAGCGCCATACCATCCGGGCGGAGCGAGATAATAATCATCGCCGGCATTATAACTCCTCTCAATTTAAACAATTCTATGCAAAATAACCATTTAATTTGCATCCCTAATGTACAGCGAAGTGAACATCATTGATCCGGATTCCGGGCAAATTCCATTACCGTTCCGATTTCGAATGCTCGTCATATTTCGAATCGCGCCCGAAAAACTAAATATGCGGGCACATGGGATATTAATTTCCCTTTATGAGTTGATTTGATTATAATCTCTCGCTCCGCGGCTCGCCGCCACAATGCGCCTACCCGCTTCTGTTGGCAATCGATTCGCATGGGGTTTGATTTGTTTTTCGAATTCCGCCTTTGTTCGGCTGAATTTTTAATTTGTGCGTGCAGCTTTGTTTTGGCTTATGATTGATTAGATTTACATATAATTGGTTCAACAACCGCATAAAAAATTAAGAAAACTCGAACCTCAAAAAATGCATGTTGGTGTACCTCAGGGCAGTGTACTGGGACCAGTCCTGTACTTGCTTTACACCAATTAGAACCAATAAATTGAAAATTACATTAAATGAGCCATGGCAGTGTCTGATTCACCTTTCCTCATTATTAGTTGCGTTATTACCCTATATGGCCTTGCATGCAAAGCTGAAATGGAAAGAATACGATAAGGAATAAAGGATTGTACTCGGTATTAAATATAAACAACGCTATATATGGACACAAACTCCAGGTTGGCACTGCAATACAAAATTCTTGTCTGTAACCAGATTTTAAAATCATTCTGGCTAGATGGCATACAACTCTGGGGGTCTAAACCGCAAAACGTTTCAGAACAAAGTCTTACGTGACTTGATAAATGCTCCGTGGTATGTATGCAATAAGGATATTTATCGTGACCTTGCCTTACAGAGAACTTGCGATAGACTTCTTGACTGGACTAATAAATGGAAAATTAAGTTGAGTGATCGTGAATCCAGCCATATTAATTATACCAACAAAGGAGTGTCTGATTCACTTTCCCTCAATGTCAACTGCATCGTTTTCTCATTCTCGACTAAATACCTAGGTATGATCCTGGACAGGAAATTGAGATAGTAAGAACAGGCTTTGTATTTCAGGTGATTGATCTCTAAAAACACACCACATACCTTTACACCCAATTGATTCAACGGCCGTATAGAAATTAAAAAAGATATTATTTAATTAAGGGTCAGACCTCAAAGAAATTCATGCTAGTGTACCTCAGGGTGATATATTGGGACCAGTCCTATATTTGCTTTACACCAGTGACGTTCTTTAGCAAAAAATAACGACAGCTACCGTCGCTGATGACACATACTTGCCTGCAATAGGTCAAAATGAAATTAATTTCATGTGATTGATCTCTAAAATGACATTACATATCGTACCCCTAAAAGAACAACGCCACAACTCAAAACAGGCTATTTCTTAAAAAATTACAAAAAAAATGAAACTCTCGGGGCTTATAAACTTTCTGGAACAACGAACTACGTGACATGGTAAATGCTCCGTGATATGTAGTCAATAAGGATATTTATGGTGATCTTTCAGTTCTTTTTGTCAAGAACGAGATCGGAAGATTTGAAAGAAAGCACGCAAATATGGAAGCTCTTCGACTTTTGGATAATCAACATCTCGTACGTAGATTGGAGATTACGTGAATTAAAAATAATTTACATATGTGAAAAAGTAGTCGTAATCAAATTATGTGATCCAGCTTCTCTGGGGTTTTTGGGAGCGTTTTTTTTTTACTCTACATGTTTCTCTTCGTATCTACGTTTTGAGTATGAACTAACATAGTGATTTGATAAAATCATTTTCTGGTGAGACATTATTCTCCAAGACTACAATTTGGTGTCTTCATTAAACAAAAAGTCAAATTTAGATTTGGAAACATAAGAAACTAACTTGAAGCTAAATCTGTTAAAGGTGGGGGGGGGGGTAGTTTAAACCATGGCTTGTTTAATTTTGTCATAGTCGCTTGGTCGAAGAGCACGTTTTTAGTTGTTCTTTTTTGGATTCAATTGATCTTTAAAGCTTGCTGTTTGTTGTTTTTCCTTCTCCAAGTAGTTGATCGGGATGACTTCTTGAAAATCCTAAAAAACATGGCTCATCAAACGGTCTTTGCTTTCCTGGGCTCATTTTCACCTTTTTCGTTGTTCAATATTTTGTACGTAGTGACACAACCAGGTTTTGCTTTGGTAACAAATTGTAGCAAGAAGTTTTTTGGATTGCGGTTAAACACTGCCAAACACGGCGGTTTTGGTCGGTAGTCGAGAGTCATGGCACTCATCTAGCATTCGGTTCAGCTGAGAGGCTTTCCATATCAGTACCATGTATTTTTTCAAGCATATCCGTTGTGGTGACTTCAAATGGGTCTCAGGACGCATTACATCTTCACTAAGGCTACAGAACCCTCCTCCTTCCCCCAATTATACTTTGTGAAATTTCACCTTAATGCAGCTTTCAACTTTTTTAAATAAATTCGTTTTTCTGCGTTCTCTTTAATCTTTTGCAGAGTAAAATCACCGCGTCGCTTTTGGCGCAAATTTGACTCTGTTTTTTTTCAAGAGTGACGCTTTTTAGCTACGTCATTGATCGCGCAGAGCAGTTGCACATTGCGTTTTGCCCAATATTTCTGACGTCTGAGAAGTTAGGAATGCTTTAACTTTTTGTAATTCACGGTTAGTTTATTGTGACGTTTTAATAAACATTTTCTGACCTATTGTGAAGGTCCTCTGGTAAGCTGGAGGCTTCTGAATATCGGGCCCATTAATTACTCGGCAGGTGAAGATCAAAGGTCATGGCCGATCGGAAATACCCTCTTAGAAAGTGTTTTGTTTTGTGTTCTCCATAATACTAAGCGATTTTGCGGTACAAAAGATTTGTTTTCGTTAAACTTCGTTAAGCTTTCGTCTACTTTGTACCCGAACATGATTCGTGTTATTTTTATTGGAAATTTGATCTAAATTTACATATTATTTAATGTTTCTTTAATACCAGGAAATTTACGATTAAAATAAAATATTTATAGTGTTGAATTATTTGGATTAATTATGAATGGATGGTAGGTTTTGTTATTGTAGAAATACGAATTTATTTATTATATAAAGAAGAAATTTGAATTGTATTAGGACGGTAGCCAAAGGCGTGAATAATTTTCTCGGATTTTCCATTAGTAAAGGATCAAAATAGCATTTTTCATTTTTAAATTGGTTACGTAGCTTGGTCGATACAAAGCATGAGGGACAGACAATGAAAAATCACCCATAATTTCTTTTGGAAGTAGACAGGGTGAAAAAATATTCTTGGTACAATACCCTGTTTTTTGTTTGTTTCCTCGACATTCGAGGGGGTGGAAAAAATTAATCTAATTTTCAGGTTTGAGCAGCTACTTTTTGACATTAATATAGTAGGGAGTGCTTTTTTCGTGATCTCCATAAGTAGAAGAAAGACTCAATAAGCTATTTTTTGCGTCTTTTATAAACTGGAGAAAAATTACTTTAGTTTCAGCAATTGCCATTTTGGTTAAAGATTCTTTGTTTGTCTCTCTGACTTTGTAAACCGGAAAAAATATTTTATTGTCTTGAGTTCGTGTAGTCGCATTTTATTTCAAGAGTTTTCCAAAATTTTCTCGAATTTGGCAACACAACATTGGTTTCTTTTTTTTAATCGCTACGTTGTCAAACCAGCGGCTGTGTGGCTATTATAGAGCAGGACTGCCAAACATACAGACGTGGTTGCTTTAATACTTTGCCCTTCATATTTAACAGCGCAAAGTCTCCAAACAAGTCATTGATAGATAAAACCTGCACATGCACTTTCGTTAGATCCTTTATTCATGATAATATGTGAATATGATGTGCTTTTGTGGCTAAGCTTGTTATGATATGAATCCGTTATTAATGAGAAGTTAATAGTTGGTTGTTACAGAACGCCGTTTGATCCTGCATTTTAGAAAACGTCGTTTTTATTTTGTTCTATTTTCTTGCTATTGGAAACAGGCCTCTATTGTCGGATGTTTAGGGGAAAAAGGTTCTTTTACCTTCTTCTTCTCTTCTTCTTTTACTTCTCCCTTATGCCCTAAAGCGTCGGGTCCTCTAACCACTTCCGGAAGCTGTCTCGGTTGGTTGCCATTCTTTTTACTTCTCTTAGGTGTTTTCCTCTCTGTTCTACCCTCTTTTCTAAGCTCTGTTCCCATGTTTCTCGTGGCCTTCCTCTGCTTCTTGTTCCCTCTGGCTTTGCTTCTAGAATTCTTCTGGGGTCTCTATTTCTTGACATCCTCACTATGTGCCCATACCACTGTAATTGTCTCTTCTCTACCTCTTGTATTAGCGGTTGCTGACCTACTTCTTCTCTGGTTATTGTATTTCGTATGCGATCTCTTTTTGTTCTACTTACTAGTCTTCTTAGATATTTCATTTCACTCGCCGTAATTTTGCTTCTGGTTTTATCTTGTATTGTCCAGCTCTCCGCCCCATACGTTAATACTGGTGTGTATATGCTTTTGTATACCCTAAGCTTTGTTTGCATGCTTACTTTTTTTCACTATTATTGATTTGTTAATCGCATAATATACTTTGCTTGCTTTATCTCTTCTATTCAGAATCTCCTGTTCTATCGTGCCAGTTTTATTTATTATCGTTCCTAAATATTCATAGTTATTGACCCATTCTAGTTCTTCCCCATTGCATATTATTCTTGTGTTTTCGTTTGTATCATTTTCTCGATTTTCATAATTTTAGTCTTGTTTGTGTTTATTTTCATACCTCTTCTTTCTATCGCTCTGTTCCATTTGTTTATTGCTAGTTGTAATTTTCTAGTTGAGTCTGCTAGAAGCACGATGTCGTCTGCATATACGAGGCATTGTATATATATGGGCTCTAAATTCCAATTTCCTACCTTCACATTGAATCTTGGTTCTTTTGCTTCCTGAATAATCTGATTCATTACTATTAGGAACAGTAGGGGCTCAGTGAGTCTCCTTGTTTGATCCCCTTTTCCATTTCAAAGCTTTGAGATTCTTTCCTTTAATTCGCACTCTTCCTTTTGCATTAACGTATACTCTTTTATGGCCTGTTGTAGTGGGTATGATACATTTAGTTCTGCTAGCGCATTCCATATTGTTTGTTTGGGTACTGTGTCAAATGCTGATTTTATATCTATGAATGCTAGATACAAAGGGTTTCCCTTTCTAATCTCTTTTCTGTAACTGTTCTTAGTACAAAGATATGATCTTGTGTTTGCCTCTGTGGCCTGTAAGCGGCTTGTTCTTCACATAGTTTTTCTTCAACTTCTTCTCGTAATCTTCTTTCTAGTATTCTTGAATATATCTTCTGTACTATTGAAGAAAGGCATATTGCCCTGTAGTTGCCGCAATCGTTTGTATCTCCTTCTTGTGTATAGGTACCACTATGTTTTCTTCCCAGTCATCTGGTATTTTTCCCTTTCCAGGCTAGTTGACATATCTCTTTTATCCACTTTAATATCCTATCTCCCCATTCTTTATCATTTCTGGAGTTATGCCATCTCTACCTCCTGCTTTTCCTTGTTTAATATGTTTTACGGCTTCTATCACCTCTTCTATTTCTATGTCTATTTCTTCTTCTTCTTCCTGAACTGTTCCTCTTCTCTCTGCCCGGATATTATCATCTTTTTAAATATGTTGTTGTAATACTCTCTCCATGCCTCCAAGATTCTTCCTTCTTCTGTTTCTACTATGCCTTTGTTGTTCCTTATACTCCATACTTGCTTTCCATATTTCCCTCTTAGCCCTCTGATTACTTTCCAAAACTGTCTTCCGTTATCTTCGTTGAATTTCGTCTCTAGTTCTTTTCCGAATTCCTCCCAAGTTTCTTGTTTTGCTCTATGTACCGCTTCTTTGGCTTCATTTCTTTTATTTATATAGTGTTGTTTATCGCAATCTTTCTTACTTTGTATATACCTTTTCCAAGCTTTCTTTTGATCTTTACTTTATCTTTTACTTCTTCGTTCCACCACCGGGTTCTTTTTGATCTCCTTTACTGTTACCTTTCCGCAGGTCTTTACTGCCTGTTCCACTATTTCTGTTTTTAGTATTGTCCACTTCTTTTCCATGGGCCATTGGTTTCCTTCTTCTGCTTCTTTCCTTCCCATCCTTCTAAAGTGTCTTCTAATCTCTTTTGAATTCTTTTGCTTTTCTGGTTTTCTTAATCCTGATATTTTTATTTTCTGATATTCTCTTTGTTTCCTGGGTTCCCTGCTATAAAATTTGGTGTCTGTTATTAGCAGTCTATGGTCTGTATGCAGTTCGGCTCCCCTTATTACTTTTACATTTGTTATGGCATATTTCGCTTCTCTGTTGTATGTTATATAGTCGTTAATGCTTTTCGCTTCTCTTCCTGCTGCCTCAAAAGTAATTTTGTGTATTATCTTATGGTTAAAGTGGCTGTTTCCGATTAACATTTGATTGGTAACACAAAAGTCTATCATTCTTCTTCCGTTATTATTTATGGTAGATTCTCCTCCATATTTACCTATCGTGCCATATCCTATATCTTGTCTATTTCCTATTCTGGCATTCCAGTCTCCATTTATTAATATGTGTCTGCTTCTTTCCTCCCTTTATCTATTTGTACTTGGAGTTCTTCGTAGAATGTCTCTTTCTCTTCTTCTGTGGAGTTTTCTGTGGGGCGTAGATCTGTATTATGGTTATTTCTTCTTGCAGTTTTAGGTCTACATATAATATCCTTGCATTTACCGCTTCCCATTGTTTTACTTGTTGGGCCATCTGTGTAGTTAGGATTATTCCTACGCCCTCTTTAGCTCGTCCTGCTGATCCTGAGTATATAAGCTGGTAACCTTGATCTAATAGTTGTCTTCCGTTTCCTTTCTTCTTTATTTCACTTATACCTAGCATCTCCATATTATATTTGGCCATTTCTTCTATTATTTCTACTTCCTTTCCGTTTATACCGTTTACATTCCACGTTCCAATTCTTATCCGTGATTCGCGCCGAGTCCGTTTCCCAGTTTTCCGTCCATTTCCGAGGCGATTGTTTGTTCTCTGAATCTGTTTACCTTGTGCGGGTGATTAGCCCAGCCACAAGGGCCCCGTTACCTCGGGACAACTGGTATCAGGTTATACCCCCCGATCCTGGGTCGCCAGAGCCTCGTCTGTTATCTAACAGGGGGTACCACGTGTAGGTGAGGTTGGCATTTGGGTGTCTAGATGTTGGCGCCACCCCTTACCCCCCGGTTCTTTTACCATATAAAAATAAATATGTAGAAATTATATTTGATCAACGAACTTGTCATATCGCACACCTTCCTCTGGCGATTTTTAGAATGAATCTCGCTATTAAATAAGATCAAGTTATTGAAGGGTGAAATTCGATGTATTTAGCTCTGGTATGGTTGGTATAGGTGGCGCTAATATCGGCCAATAATTCTGGGAGCTAAAAAATTTGAAACTTAAGATAGAAAAATCTATTTGCATACTTGATGGCTGGGGCAAAAAATTGATGTTGAACACAGCATAATCATTACTTGGAACTCTTCCAAAAGATTATATTTACATACGCTATAGAAGAGTAATTTTGAAGTTACAACTATTATACTGATACTCTAGATATTATTTTTATGGATGCCATGAGAAGTCAAAAAACAAGATTTGGAGAGTATGGTAGGTGTTGGAGTATTATCCATTTGAATTCCTTCAGTTTTTATGTGTTATTTGGGTGATATGTGGTCTGGCATTGTCACGATGGAGCATGACACCTTTTCGATTGGTTAAGAGCAGATTTTTGTGAATTTTCTCATTGAGTTTGGTGAGTTTCTCACGGTACTGAACCCCCATGATTGTTTCCAACTCTATTTCGTCGTACATTGTTATATATTGCGTTCAAGCATAGAAATATCTGCAAAAACGCGGTCTGTCGAAGAAGGAAAGTGAATCCAAGTTTTTTTAAATGACATTAATATTTAGACATAGGAATATTTTTACAATGCTATTATTAGTGCCGGAATGCTGTTCGGAGCAGGGTCAGTCGTCCAAGTTATTGTTATTCCAAATAATGTTTTTACTGCTGTGAAAATGGGGGTAGGCGATCCAATCCTTAATCCCTATTCTTATCCTAGACTCTCTACAACATAAAATGGCGCAAATGCAACATTTTGGTCTCCTTTTTGAATAAACCCGCATCTGGCTCCACACTCATGATGCTACCATCTGTTCTTCGGTATGCAACACGGACGGGCACAATGGAAACCGGGCACGAACTTTTGCACTAATCTGATACAAATAATATTTTTAAAAAAATTGGAACTTACCTTTAGAATGAAATAGTCGTTTAATTTGCACCAATTAGTTTTTTTGATAATTAGCTTTTTGCTTATCTTGTAGTAACTTGGGGCATTTCTTCCTTTTAAAGTTGCGACACAAAACAATCAACAGCAAACGAAATCTTGCATTTTGCTAGCTTCGTGCTTTCCATTTCTCATATATTGTCGATAAGGGTGCATCTTGGCTGTGTTGCCACGGAACGTATGGCAACTGAGAGCAATAACAATAAAGCAGTACTTGCACCGGGACACGCAACGCGCATTTCGTGGATATTTCGCCGCAATTACGGGCAATTTATTTTGTAATCTTGCATTTTTCAGATTAAGATAGTCCGGCGAAGTGTGCCGGAAAAACGCAGAAATTTGAGGTTTTCCGGCGCCGCCTTTTCTGTCCTGCATTTTTTAGCGATTGCTGGTTTTCGCATTTTTTATAATCACATTCGCGGGGAGAAAAATGCATGCATTACTTGAGCGTTGTGTTGCCAGTATGTACAGGGTGTGGCAAAAAGAATGCATGTTCTTCATTGCTTTTCCAGATGCAAAATTTTTATTAATACCAGAATAATTTGTAATAAATGCAGTGTTGATAGGTATACATTATTGTACATGCATACGGAACCTTTCACCAAGATTTCTTTTGGCACAGTTTTGATTTGAGGTAACCCCAAAGAAATATAGCGCAACGAGACAAATCTGGTGAGCGTGGGAGCCAAAGGACATTGCCGTGTGGGTCGTGGCTTCATCTTGTTAGAACCATGTTGATCCGTAAATATCGGAAGTTCTGGACGGAAAGAATTGCATAACATGTCAACATAGTGCCCTGGAGTCAATTTTACTGTAGCCTCTTCTTCAAAATAGAAAAGTCCAACGACTCCTAATTTCGAAACACCACACCAAACTGAATCCTAGCAATATAACTCTTGTGGGTTTTCAAATATATTTTACATAATCATCCAAATGGAAATGTGCCTCATCATCACAATGACATCTTTAGAAGCACTAACTTCAAGCATTTTTACACAAATCAGTTTGCGTTGTCCAAAATTATCTCAAAGTAGCTTTTGAACGATTGTGATTTTGTAAAGATGGAATTTCAACTTCTGTATATAATACGCTGTAACGAGTGGCGAAACAGACCCAAAGTTGAAGAACGACTCCTAGTGCAACTTTCTCAACATTTTGTCCGAAACTTATGGGTCCGAAATTATGAAACCCATCGGAGTATTGTGTTATGATCAAGGATCAGAAAGGAAAAAAACTGTTGAACAATAATAATGAAATCATTATTTCTAAAAAAACTGCTCCTCGGGAAAAAGGAATTCATGGTGTTCATAAGAAGCAACATTCAGGAAGTCCACGGTCATTTATCCAGCTTTACCAAAGGAGAACAGTTGCTAGAAACCCTTTTCCTATCTCTGTATGACAAAAAGAAGTGCCCATCGCAATTTCGTGCGAGTCCATTGGAGATCTGACATTCCGACGTTATTTTGTGAATGTTGCCAGGGCAAATGCGTGGAAGATTATCCAAAATTATTTCGACATTTTAACAAATGGATTAATTGGTAGGCTCCTAAAAACTCGCGATATTACTATAGAACAGCATTTCAACTTATCAGGGATTACAGTGTTGTGTGGAATATCAGTATTGGACACCTACGACCCATATTTTTTTGACCAAACTGTCATTGGTTGTGTTTATCTAAATATGGTGCAAGCATGTGTCGATTTATGTGTCGAAGGGTTGTTTCAGCAAGATGGAGCACCTCCCCACTACCGCCACGTGCGACTTTTTCCAACAAATGGATTCGCTGCTCGTTCCCTATACCTTATTCCAACGGACTTCTTTTTATGGAGATACCACGAAGATAAGGATAAGTCGAAATACTTCAGTGCTGAAACATTCACAATGGCGTATATCGAGCTTTTGCTCTCGTTGCGTACACGCCACCCATGAAACTGCAGTAAACCGCTGAAGTTATTCCAAGCAGCGTTTAATGTCGGTTGCGTTCGGTCGTCGATAATAAGTTCTTTTACGATTTCGTAAACAAATCAAGACAACAAGCAAATCAAATCGTGCCGTAACGAAGGGCAACGCAGAACGCGATCCGCGCCGAAGAAAAATCCTTTACGACCGCCCCTGCCACGGCGCGGCGGCAGCCGTAAACGGATTTTTTGAACTTTCCGCCATTAATGCCACATGCAATTAAATATTCCGGCGCAAAAAGGCAATCGGCTTTATGGTTCATTGTGTCGGACGCGGAATGCGCTCAAGTTCAGGTTTGTGCATTCTTCGATGACGACAAAGGCGAGCTTTCGGCCGGCGCTGCGAAGTTAATATTCCGCCAGTTTTTCTCCATTAACGAGGCGGATTTATGGATCGCGGAGGCGGCGGCGCTGCCGGCGGCGGCCCCGCCGGCGGCCCTCGCGCGCTCCGAACATAAATTATTTACCACTTCTTTTGCCTTATTTTGGCGAACTTCCGAAGCCAGTAATTGCGAAACTTGCTGTTTAAATTTAAGCGTCCGCTATAAAGCTTAAGAAGTTGTTTTAATTCGAAAGTTTCGGTGTGCTTTAATTCGGCAAACCGTTTATAATTAAAATTTTATATTAATGTTAGCAGGTAGCAGCGGGCGCCTGCACGCTGCCCGGAAAATCGAAATTTCGGTCTTGGTGCCTTTCGAATTTAACGGGGCGATTCTTATAAATCTTCCTAAAAACTTTATGGATAATTAAGAGAGCACTCTATTGAAGTCTTGATTGTCATTCCTTAGTATCCAAGGAGTATAACTGGTGGCCTAATCGATACATATAAGAAAAGCTAATTTTTTTAATTAATTAAATATATTTTTTAGCCAAACGAACAATCAGTTTCTAAGCTTTCGAATAAGTCAGAAAATACTTGCGGTCTCTTTCACGAGCGCGAACAAACGTAACGATCTTCTGGTATGCCTTGTAGACATTGACACTTCTCGGCTTTCTCCTCCAACGATTGTTAAACGACGGCGCGAATAAGAATCGGCCGGAATAATCGATACTTTTGACCTTTGGAATGAAAAGTTTTGTCAGTACCATACCAAAATCTTTACTGGTTATAGAGACTCGAGCGTTGTGAGCTTAGGTCGGCTTGCCGTTAGAAACGATAATTTTGCTTGCTTCCGTACCCGTTCTTCGTCAGAAAATCAAACGCCCCAAAAAGTCGACGAACTCAAACTGTCATCGAACGTCATGTTGCAATGGTTGGACAATTTTAACGAATTTATTGCTGAGGCGCAGACTCTCAGACAAGTGCTTCCGGCGCTTTATTTATCTATGAACTGATAATTTTCCGTTTGCAGTTTGTTAATTGACTGTCTGTTCTTTATCGGGCCAGAATTGGAAAGAAAAATTTCTCATCATGTCACTCAAAAGCGCATCTTTTGTGTTAACATTCGTCCGGTATGTGCACTAAACATTCAGCCACTCTTCTCCATTTGGCCACATCACATACCACAAATATTCATACCTCTATCGACTACTATACTATCGTTGAAACTTGTACAATGAATGAAAATATACTATACTATACTCAAAAGATGGTGCTTTGATCGTTTAAGGTATTTATACCGTACTACTATGATTCTAACCTTCAACACGATAAGATCGAAGATTTGAGATGTATTGTCTGCTGTAGTCTGTAAGCAGCATTAATTGCGACAAAAGAACGGATAGATGATTGGAGGCCAAAATTGGAACATGGAGAAAATATTTATAACAGAATCACTAATTGGAAAAGTCAAGGAAAACCTACAGTTGAATTTATTCCAGTTACACCGAAATTTTGCTCTTGGTGCCTTTCCAAGAGCTTTCGATTTTTGTATATTTTCTTGAAAACTTGATGATGATTAAGACAACACTATTGGTGTCTTTGTTGTCATTCCACAATGTTGTACAATTTATTTGATAAGTGTAACTGATGGCCTAATGATATCCATATTTAATAAAATGGGTAATATAATAAACAATCGATTTAGAATCTTTTGAATATGTCACAAATACTCTTATTGTGATTCTTGTTTTTCTAATTAAAAATCTTTAAATTCCAAAATTTAATTAAATAACAAGACCTCGGATGCCGGAAATCAGGCTCCTTTTGCATATAAACCCGCCTGTAATTATGGACCAATGCGGAAGCGGTCTCTTTCAAGGGCACGAATAAACGTACCGACTTTCTAATATCTCTTGTAGACAACGACACTTCTAGGCTTTCTCTTCCATCGATTGTTAAACGACGGCGTGAACATGTATCGACCATAATAATCGTTATTTTTGATTTTTGGAATTTTGTCGGTACCACACCAAAACCTTGATGTAGAGGCTCGAGTATCGTGACCTCAACTCGGCTTGGTCACAAACGATAAGTCCTCCCGTACTCGTACTTAGAAAAGCAACCATTATTCGTTTCGATATTTAAAACATAACCAAAAATTATTCTAAAATACTTGAGAGGAAGGAAAAAGCTAATTGCATAGAGGGAAATGTAGTAAAGAACGGTGGAAACTATACTTTTAAGAGCTGTTTGCAGAAGGGAAAAATTGGTAATTGGTAATACAGTAAAAGGAGATTATACAAAAACTCTTAAAACATATAAATTTATATATCAAGGCACAGCACCTGAGACAACAGATAATAAAATAGCAAGAGAAAAACTAGATACAGCGATAACGAAGCTCAAATCAGCAAAAGCACCGGATGTTAACAAAATAACATCAAAAATGGCCAAATTTATGAGGCTAATAGTCAAAGAAACTCCTAGCGTTAAGTACACCAAAGACCACAAGGTCATATATTTAAGATTTGTGAAAAATCCATAGCTAAAAAAGGGGAAGTTTATCTGTGTTTTGAAGATCTAGAAAAGTCTTTTGACAGAATCCCCAAATAAATTGTAAGGAATCCAAAACCGATCATGAAGAATGAGCAGCCATCAAAGTTTTATATGAATATAGTGTCAACATTGTTAAAAATGGAGACACAAGCATCCAAAAAAATTCGAAACCAATATAGGTCTACAGTGATAACAACGAGATTTTAAGAAAACTGAAGGCGCAGTTCGGAGACAGTACCGTTCAAAAATCAGTTGATTCTAAAGGTCACTGACATTGCTTAGGGACCAGCGTAATTAGAGAGTTCGCATTGTTCGCCGTCTTTGAGGATGACGATCCAGACCCATATAGCTGTTGATCCATTGAAACACATGGTTCTGATCGACAGTGCAAAAGCACCTGAGTATAGTAGAAAGTATGGAAATATTTCTGAGGAACATGAGAAATGAGATCACATTACAAAAAGGTCATTCTGAAGACAGTTGGAGTAGTTGGTCATTTAATAAGAACGGGCAAGAACAGATTAGTTTGAAGCGAAACTAAAGGGGAAGAACAAAAAAGGAAAGCCGAAAAAACATCGAATGACCAACTAAGAGAATCAGCTGATTTAAAAAATATAGAGCAAGAGGAAGTGCGTTCAAAAGCAACAAATAGGAAGCAAAGAAGCGTGCAAGGCATCTTCACTCAACTCACATCGCCTAACACTACAAAGTAGAAAAACTTTGAATTAATTCTTCTGTAATTTCGTTAATCTCTAAAGTGATGTTCCTCAAGGTTACCCGTTGGTTATTTTTTATTTTTATGCGGTTGCATTCCTAACGTAATAACCTAAAGATTAGGTCACTCACTGTTACCTCTAAAGTTTTGTGGTGGTCATCGAAACTTCTCTGATGGATGTCATCAAAATTCTCTTGAATGCGATGAAGTATGGAATTAGTTAGCCCTTGCTTGGCCACAATTTTCTTTAAAAATTTTGCCAGACATCTTTTTGTAGATTTGTTACTTTTCTGTCTTGGATAACGTCTAACCAAACAGCCTTCTTGGGTGTGAGGGGCATACTACAGCAGTATGTCAGTTTTCAGTTGGTGTCATTAGGGTTTTGCGATAGTCCGCACTCTCTCAAGAACAGTTTGAGCAAATTAAAATCATTATACAATTTGTAGTCCTGGTAATGACTGTGGAGTTAATCTGAACACAAATTTTAATCTATGGTCGCGGCACAGTCCATGCATGGTGATCGATTATAGTTTTGGTTGTCGTTAAGCGTTTTATAGAATTTTTTCTTCATCCTTCATCCTTATGCTATTTTAGAACATCGGATTCGTTGTCCACACTCTTATACTTGTATCCACATCTTATATTCGGTTCGAGTCCTGGCTAACGTTCTCATTTGTCCTATTATTTCTATTTTCCAACGTTGACTTTTGCCTTTTTCCTTATCGCTTCCATTCTCCATGACCCTTTTGACCAATCTATCCTCATCCATGCTTGTAATATGTCCTATTCTCAGTTGATCGATTAAAAGTTACTAAAATTGTATTGGAAGGGGTCGCAGAAGGTTACCTGGCAAACATTAAGAAGTTGGTAATTATTCAAACTCAGTCAGAGCACGGAAGTTACGCCAACTCGCCTAATTAATACCAAATGTTTAGCCGCAAACAGCGCTACGATCAGAAAACTTTCGCCTGCACGCAACAGCCTGCTAAACAATGGTTTTGCCGCTAAATCCAGGAATAAAAAATTGCTAACGCACCCGAGCAGCGTGTGTTTTAGCTCTAAAGAGGGGAAAGTGCCCAGGTTCATGCTCTACTGGCCGCCGATTTAGTCAGCTGTGTTTATTACGACGGGCTTTCTTAATTTCAATTGTAATACACACTAGACTTCCAGGTTATGCAACGCGCCTCTTAATTGCTTATAGAGAAATTCCGCCACATTAGTGTGGTTACAGTAACAAGCATCTTGTTGCAACAGCGATCTGCGCGGCAATAAAAACATAACGGTGGCGATGTTTCAGAATCAGGTTCCTATTATGCGGTCGGCGCAGTTCTTATTGACAGGTCGCCCTGCTTTTTGTTATCGATTATTAATGCTTTGATTTTTGGTTAAAAGAAGGTAATTTAGATAATTGTCTAAAACTTTTTTGAAACAACTGTTCAAAGCGTTCCATTGATGTGGTACATCAATGGACCTTCACATGATCAAGTCAGCGCAAGGTGTGTGACAAAGAGGTGTTGGCTGCTGTAAACTACTTAGATTGGTTTGTCGAGAAAAACAGGAGGAAGGTCTCGGTTTCATGATTACGCCTAGGAAAAACAAAGGTGGCGCAATCGGCAAAGAAGTAAACGTCGTGATTTTGTTGTGGTTTTGGGGAAATGGCGCTCATTCATCAAAAAAGTACAATCGGAGCAGTTTGCAACTTTCATTCAATTCAGGAATAAGTTGCAAGCCACTTTTATACCAAGCCAACTTAATCATTAAATGGCGGTTAAGAATCTCATAGTTGGAACTTTTAGGGAAAATTCGGGAAAAAAGTTCACCTTGAGTGGAAGCATTTGAAGATCGTTGTGTTAAATCTGAAGGAATCTTGTCTGCCTTGTCGTGTGGAGGTAACATTGGGTAACTCCAATAACCTTTCGTTTCAGTTTTTCTTCTTGGGCATTAATATTTACATAAAAAATTATTTGTTTCTAACGTAGAAATGTTTTTTTAGGGTAAATTTGTTTGTCATATCAATAAAGTAGATAGAGGAACTTCAAATAAGTATATAAGTATGATTCAAATTCTTAAACTTTAACGAGATGTTTCTTTTGCTTTTTGGTTTTCAGCTAGGCCTTTTAGTACGCTACCTGTACTTTTATTCCTATTGTGCTTACTAACACTCGAGACTTGAACTCGCCCGCGCTCTTGACCAGTCGACCACAGCGATGGCCTTACTATTGACTTACAAGTTACACACCTCTAGAAACATATTATCCTCCATTACTTCCAACTATCAAATTAAGAGATTTCTTGCTGATTTCGTGATGAATTCATCAAATTTGGTGAAGGTTAGAAGGCAGCTAGCTGCTTTGTTGCTGATGTGACGGTATATGTTTTGATTATGTTGTGTGTTCTCAGCCGTATTCCTTATTTGGAAATTCTTGAAGTGTGATATATTCAGAAGAAATATTCTCTAAAATTAACCCAGTGGGGGACCGTTGCGGACATAAATCAATCATCTCTTTGGCACTTGCAGATGTCACTGGTCTTTGTGGCCTTTTTCTTGCATGGGGTTCCATTTTTTGTTCTTTAAAAGGAGTAACCAAGATGTAGGTCGGTAGAACACATCTGGACAAGAATTTTATCAGAAGTCAGTCTTTTGGTTAGAATTTTCCGAGACATTGTCAGCAACGGATGATTTCTCGGGTTGGTTGAGGTATAGATGTCATCAATGTTCTTTAACTCCAGTAATAATTATTCCATTCTTAATTCAGAACTGGTTGCGCAAGAACGATATGCATTTGAATACTCATGGTGTATCTTGTAAATTTCTTGCATCTTTAGATTCGATATTAACTTTGGGAAGACGCAAGTCTAATTTTGAAACGATTCTACTTTAGTAGATCTTCGTCTGACGCTCTTAAGGACGTCATCAATTGCTAGACGTTACCTTCGATTAAGGTCAGCGTCCTCCCATCGCTATCGTGATAGTAGCTTTATTTTCGAGGATTTTTCTTCTGAAGGTGTCTTCCGCAGCTGTAGATAAAAGATGGTCAATAGACAGAACAGACAACAAGATCGGACAAACGTAATTGCATTATTTTTTAGAGCTCCACATATTAAATTGAATTTTGAATATAAAATGCGATAGTCTTCGTATAACATAATTGAATGTTGAGTTGCTCACCTTTTCTAGGTGATACAATTCTGGAATGTTGAGACCTTTCAGTCCCTTCCATTAAATTCTTGGCCTGCCACACTATAGTGGTTTTGTGCTTTCTTTACTAGAATTAGTGAATTTTAGTTGGCGAAAGAAAAGGCATCTGATAAAACCTTGTGAATATTTTGTCTGATGCTTGCTACCGCATAACATTCTCATTCTTTTGGAAGGAACATTTCCTTTGCCTTTTTCTTTAGTATCTTGGTGGCTACATTCCGTGTTGTTGATTTTACCATTACAATCATTAATCCAGTGAAAGAAGTAAATGAGTAAACAATGTACCCTGGCCTCTACTATCGATGACTGCTATCCTGACTTCGATCGGCGATGTCTTCATGTTCCCACAGTTTTTCTATTCTGTAAGATCTTGGCAGCCTTTTTTTGTTTGTTTATTTGTTTGATCCTTATTTACTTCTGATATTATTCACGTTGGTAGACAAAAAAAGAGTAACAACGAGTCCACTACCACCATTATGGCTAAATGAAGCGAAAAGTGAAAGGAGTTATGTGTAAATTGGGGAACATGATTAATGTACCGAGCAAGAAGATGACTCATTAGTGAAACAGGCGCTAATGAACGTATATAGAATAATAGTACGAAGGAATACTAAATCAATTTTAACTAGATGTAAGAGTTTTGAACTCGATTGGAATGTTAGTAGTGTCTGAATCTGATCTTTGAAATCTGCACTCCAAGAAGGCTAGATACAGGTAGCGCTAATTATTCCTCGACTGCTATTAAGCGCGCATCGCTCGGTCCTTTCCAAATATAATGAGCTGAGCTATTTGCGACTTTCTAAAACGCTACACTTGTCCGCAGCCGAAATCAACACATTTCATAAATCATCAGGTCGTTGCAATAGCGCCGCTAACAAGAACAGCCGTTTCGACACCCGCTGCTGACTGCACATCGATCTCCTTCGGATTATTCCAATAATTTCGCCACCCGCGGAAACTGCAGCGCCGACGAGGCGGTGTTGGCCAATTTTTGCGGAATACTGGACGCATTGTTTGATCTGGGCGCAGAGGCCGCGAGATTTCCGCCTCCGCGGCCCATTTTCTGCCTAGATGCTCGTGCAGTAAATTCAGCTTCGATTCAAGCTCCCTAGTCCAAAATAACATTAAAAGGGAACTCTGTAAAGTTGCTCCAAATGTTTCTTTCATTAAAAAATTATTTGTGGCGAGACCAGTATTAATGGATGAGTTGTGGGCGTGGACGGTCGACGAAGAAGAAGAAAGTTAAATTTGTAGGAATGAAAGATATCAAGAGTTTTAGGAGACGAAGTACAATGTTGTTAGGATACAATGAGAAATAGTAAAAATATACAATAAGACTCTTAAAGGAAGATCACACAGGGCTGATAAGTCGAAGATATCGAGACGGCAGAAGTGGTGGACTGGTATTGCAATAGTCGAGAAACTTAATGATCTTCAATGCGCCAAGCTTGTAATCTTGAAGATGAACACCGCTACCTATCCGTTAAAGATACGGCTAAAGATCCTGTTTGACAAAAATCTGTCATACCATCCGTGAATTGGAGGGTGCTTTAAATATTCCCCAATCATCTCATAAGACTTTGAAGTATGAATTAATCACCCGCTTAACCATGTTTCTAAGTGTGATTTGGAACTAGAATGCCAATTGGATATTTTATGAGAATGTTAACTATAAGAAACCTTTAATTGCGGTACAAAGACCCGACCTTTACAAATTCAACGAGATACTCTTCTCGACTGAACAAATCGAAGGAAGCAATCAACACAAACTATTACAGTACTGACCTCACCAAGGTTATAAAGAAAAAATAGGGCATGTAGATAGGGTGGATGCAACGAGAAACAGTTAAATTATTCAATAAGACTTAAAGGAAGATCACGTTGGGCTGACAAAGTCGAGATATAAAGATGGCAGGAGTGGTAGACTGCAGAAATCCAGCTATGGAGAGTACTGGTATTCCCTCCAATAATCGAGATTTTTAGGGGAATCTATAGACCTCAATGGTCTTCAAAGCGCCAAGCTTATAGTTTTAATCTAGAAGATTGCAGCGGTCCATCCGTTAAAGATACAGACGAATGTTATCAAGATCCTGTTCGAAAAAATCATGAATTTTTCAATAATCTCATAAAGCTCTGGATATGAATAGCCATATTTTTACGTACGATTTTCTTCTTCGATGAAAGGGAGAGAATTTTTTTTAGGAAATTAGTTACTGCTAGGAGGAGAGCGAAATTTGGATCTTCTCTGGAATGTTAGCTGTAAAAGTGCTTGGTCTAGTGAACAATTTGACGACAGTAGTGACACTTCATAAGTTTTAATGCGTATTTAGAGGGATAGGGCGGGTGTCTTTATGACTTGCTTCCTCCGATGGAACGAGATACTGTTCTAGACAAACTGAGGAAAGTATTCAGCATCAAACACTACAGATACTGGCTTCATGAAGGTTATGAATTGGCGAATGCTTTTAAAAATTATTTGAACAACGGTATACGACCTTCTTATAAAGCTGGGCTACGTCAGTCTCTTTGAAGTGTGCATTTCTCGTCACTTGACAAAAATAATCTCCTTCAGCGAAAAGAGGGGGCTTTGAAGAGTTTTATTATTGGGGATGAGATTTGTATGTTCTATTTGAAAATTCTTGGTCTAGGGAAAGAAAATTTTTAACGACGGTAGCGAGACCTGGTTTTTATACGTTTTTATGTCTCTTCAGTGGGGCGAGAGAAATACACACAACACGAGGTGAAACCATTAATGCTAGATACTGTTTCCAATTGGACAGTTTGAAGATCTGAAGAAAAGATGAAGAACCTTCTGAAGAGATTGATTACCAAGGATAATGTTTGGGTCTTCTATGATAATGATAATTGCAACAGTTCGTGGAGTAACGATAAAAAATCTTTAATGATGCCAAGAAAGTTTTGATGTCTAATTGGTGGGAATTGAGGGGGCCATTTCTTATGAACTGCCCCAACGAGGTGAAACTGGACAAATTCTTCAACGCACAGAATTAAGGAACGGACGGGGCATCTTTTCTCTCTCCCCCAACAAAGACTAAAAGAAACCAAAGAGTGATACTTTTTGACTATGGTACCAAATACCAGGTCCATTTAGAAATAAAACATTTGACTGGTATGTTCCGCCCTATCCTGCATCTTACTCTAACTAATTATTATCTGTATCTTTCATTAAAAAATCCCTTTGCGGTAATGAAAAAAACTTGGAACGATATTTTTGGAAAGATGGTCTTCTACGGCTTCTGGAAGGAGTGAAATGGATTTTGTATTATTTAGTAATAAAACGAAAGGAACTTTTGGGGCCACTTAATGAATGTTGCCAGTTTTATGATTAACTATGAGGTGATGATAGATGACAATCTTTTTTTATGTTAGAAGATCTTCTCTACAAAAATGTCAAAAACGTATCAAATTAATAACTTGGGGGTGGCCTGAAAAAATGTTGATGAAATTGCGTTGCAGTCGTCGGTGATTGTAGCGCCTTTTGGGGGAGCCTTGCGGCCGCCGATTACAATTGTGTCTATGACAAAACGTGGCTCAGGAAAGGGTGCTATAAGGGCGGAATGCCGCGCGGACCTTTTCCGGCGACCACAAAGCGCGCGAAATAAAAGCGCACCTCGAAAAACGCTGCCGATTATTTTATTTGCGCGCGTTTTTCTTCGGCGCAAACGAGGGCCCTCAAAGGCCGAATATTTTATCCGTTCGGGGAGACGAAAATGAAAAATCGCCGCGCGTCCTTTGTCCGGCCGGACGGGTGGTGACAAAGGGATCGATACGTCTTGGACATTTCCATTTAGGCTGCGAATTGAACGGGATGTCACAGACTCATGCAAAATTGCTTGTAGCGTCTTGGGCTCTTGAAAATCAATATGGGCTTCTGGCCATTGTCCGCCGAGTGATTTAACACATACGTGGGCGCGCTTGCGTCTTCGCCGCCACTTTTGTTGCATTTTTCGCCCTTAGGAATTCCGAAGCCCCTTTGCCGGTCCAAATGAAAAACGCGCGTGCATTGCTGGGAAGGCTAAAGCATTTCCGTTTTGGAAAAAAACAGAAACGAACTTAATATGGACATCTGACGGAGAATATCTGAAGTTCTTCAAAATAATTAATCATTGGGATGCTCCAGTAAAAAGAGAGAGACGAAGGAGGCGAAAGCCCTGTGGAAGATGCTTATCGCCATTAAATAGTCGCCAAAGAAGCAACTTCGTTATTTGTAACAAGCCTACTGAATTCCTAGGATAGTGCGGGCGATTTAATTGAAGATAGCGAGCCTTTGATGGTGCGCCGCAGTTCTTAACCTTTAATACCTGTTTTTAACACCGATTTCCTACCGTGTGAATCCAGCGCGACGACAGCCGCCGTAGCGTGATGCAAATTGCGCCATCTACTGCAGCTTCCCAATGAGCGCAACGGGAAATACTGTTCACTTCGACTGTAGCTGACCTGACATATAGTAATCATAGAACTTCTCATCAATTTTTATGCCGTCACCAAGCGAGAGTTGTAATTGTATTTGTGTCCGTCTTGGTAATATTAAAAACACAACGTTTTGCATTTTAACTATATGTAATAACCCCCCCCCCCCCTCCATATAACCTTATAAAATTTGTGCCCTTTGTTAAAACTACATAGTTTTTCTTCTTAAAAGGCCGTGAGGTAGTTTTCAATAGCTTCGTCGTAACCAAACTTCTTATTATTTTGCAGAGGCTGGAACTTTGGGTTCGGAGGGATTTTCCAATTTAACTCTTAGTTTTTTTATTGTCAGTTTGGTGACATGACGCCATTTCCATGACCAAAATTGGGCATTTTTCGTTCACAAATGAGAGAAGTTCTACCAAATAGATAGTAGCACTTTTGTTCAATGAAAGACAGTTTTTGCTACAAATTCTAATCTACAAATTTCAATCTTTAGGATGTTCTATAGGACTCTTTTGTCATCGTCTTATGTCCAAAAAAGCTTTTTTATAGCTTTCAGGCAGAGAAATGGCAACCGAAACTTGTAGTCCGTCAAAGAAAATGGTCCCATGTAAGCAAATCCAAGTTTATTGAATGTAATCATTGGTTTCTTTTACATTAAAGTACACACCATATCATTATCAGCGTCGGAAGGTCTTCTAGATCGTCCAAATTAAAATCTCCATTTCGAAATCTGCGAAACCATTGAACGTTTTTCGTTCATAATACTTATTCGCCAGGTGGGAGAAGTACTATCAAACAGATAGGAACTTCTTCCTTCAACGAAAGTCAATATGCTAGAGACTCTTTGCTTTCACCTACTTGTTTTCAGCTTTTTTTATATTTGGGGTATTTTACAGGGCCCAAAAAGGCTCTTTTATATCTTCCAAGCAAAGAAGTGGCTACAGCGAAATGCTCCTACGTATATCGTCGAAGAAATCGCCAAGTTTTTTGAAAGGTGAAATCCAAACATGCCAAGTTGTAATCCTTGGGTTTTTCCCCTCTAAAGCACTTACCACATTGGAACCACAATGTTGGAAGGTTGTCCAGAGAGGGGTCGATCATTGAGATTAAAATCTTCATTTTGAAATCTGCCAAATCGCTTTTTCACTGTTGTGGCAGCAAGAGCACGGGCGAAATAAACGCCCTGAATGTTTTTTGGTGCGGTTGCATTCGTTCCTTTCAGAAGTTTATATAATTTGCATTGATGCTAACTATCTCTCATAATCAAATTGAGTTATCGCAGCGTCTACGCTACGTTAACCCACATGTCCTGAGGTTCGTTGTGAAACACCACAATATTTCCGCTATAAATGGAAGTAGGGCACGAACTTTTATAATCATCTGATATATGGATGTAAGAAATTGGAAAATTACATATCATCTAGATCCACGTTGACTATCGCACTCGACAGTGACAGCATTGTCAGCTTCATTTTCTAACAAGTAAGGGGCTCTAGACCAAAATATGTACCAAACAGTGACTGTGATCAAATTCGAAACTCCGTACATCGCTTAAGATAATTTTTATACTTTCTCGCTGTTCTTCTATCCATTTAACAAGTTATGACGTTGTGAATGCTTCTATTAAACTTGGTGAACCTTCAAGGATTAATTTTTCTTCAAAACAGTCTACAGTGTGCTTTATGAACGACGTAACGGACATTTCAGAGTCCCCTGCTGCTACGAACTGGCGCTTGGTATACAAAATGGCCAGAAAACAAACACCACAGCCACCATGCGGCAATGTTTCCGCTGTCTTTGGAAATCAGCCGCGAACTTTTGCAATTATCTGATATATGGATGTAAGAAGCTGACAAATTTACATCATTATAAAAAAATAAATTTATACCATCAAAAAGGCGATGGTAATTAATATTCATTGAATCAAAAGCTTAAAAACATTAAAATTTGTTAAAATATGCCGTAAGTAACATAAAAAATGCAACTTATTATTTATCAAATGAGAGAGAGGGGAGAAAATTATGTATCCTCAACCTCTTCATTGACGAATTCTGATTAAACCTTATCACAAACATGAATATAGAACCGCAAGTTAAAAGTATTTATATTTACTTATCTCCTTTATCTTATCCGATTTCGTCAATTTAAAAACTGTCTTTAGATGTATCTAGTCCTGATAATAATAATAAGCGTTACGAATTTAAAATTGTTTTTTCTCTCTTATCATCATTTACATTGATTTTTAAAGATGGCCGATTTTAACCATTGGCGATTATGATCGTAAAATGTGCAACGGAATTTCAGCCACGTGATCAGCAATTTAAATCGGCTTTTTGTCGCCACTAACATAACCGTTTCTAAAAATAATGCGCCCTTGAAATTTTTGGTGTGCGGCACGTAGCTCCCTCTTGTTGAAACCATATTTTATGTAGCGATATCGTACTCGACAGTAACAGCATTACGAATTACGCCTCTAGATCAAATACGTACTAAACAATTGTGACTATTGCGTTTCTTCTCTCCGAATGCGACAGATTTATTTAACCTACTATCCCCTCCCTCCCTGAGCTAGAAGCAAATCGCTTAAGATAATTTTTTAATTCTTTTCGCTGTTATTGAATACGTCTAACAAAATTATCGCTTTGCGAATACTTACAGATCTTAATACTCCTGTTAAACTTGGTGAACCATTAAGGACTAATTTTTTTCCATGTTGTTCTTTGTAAAAGGCCCAGTGGCCATATCAGAGTTTTCTGGTGCTACCACCTGTTGTTTGAAATATAAAATGGGGATAGCTATAGGTTCCACTAGCCATGGAAAGCGGGTACGAGCTTTTACAATCATCTGATATATGGTACATTGAACTAATTGTTGGAAAAGGTAAATTCATATTCTAAATAATTTTTAACATGAGTTTTATCTAGACCTGATAAGATTTTGAAGCGTTCTAAACAAATTTAAATAATTTTTTTAATGTGGGCGATTTTAGCCTGATCGTAAAATGTGCAATGAAAACTTTCCGTTAAAATTGTGTATAAATTACGGAACAATGATTTGCATTTGATTTTTTCATCTGTTTTGAAATAATTTTGCTGTATGGCGCGCAGCGCCGCCTTGCTGAAACTACAAATTATCTAAATCTACGTTGACTATCGTGTGACGATATGGTATGCTTTCGTTTTCCTATCTCTAAGCGCAACAGTTTTGTTTATAAATATACCCCCCCCCCCCCTAACACATAATGATACGTCTAGTCTGTTGGATACGAACAAACAGAAAGAAAGTGGTAAAAGCAGAACAGCTACGTGAAAACAAAATTGTAGCTGCAAATAGCATCAAACTGCGCTTTCACAGATTCACCGTCAGTGTCGCCCCGACTAGCCCGTCCTTACAAGTTGGAAGTAGCCGGAACGTGACAACGCCGAGCGCCCGCGAGCTTTTCACGGTTCCTCTCGGAATCGAAGTGCATGGGCGTGAAACTATATCTGTACCCGACGCGCGCTTGATGGATGGATGCGTGCATTGGTCGCGGTATTTTTACTCCGTTGTGCAACGAACTGAAGAACTAATGACCCGCTTCCAGTCGCCGCGCTCTGGAAAATTACTCGGGAAGCGCCTTCGTAGATCTCCATCGCCTCTATAAAGCTTTAATTATAGCCGGCGTCAGATGCTGATGTTTTCCGATCTGGAGCACACGGAGCAGCAAATCTCTATTTCGAGCGGCCGCTTTCGGCGAGGCAGCTTCGTAAATTTAGCTCGAAATCGTCGCAGTATTGTTGGTAATAAATTTAAAATTGTTGTTAACAAGACGGGACAGATGTAGGGTGTTTTTCTGGTAGCTTCATAAAACATACAGGTATATCTAATAGATCGTTCCATAGATATTGTCGATTTTCCTTGACTTCTGTTCGTCAGTACAATGCGACGTATTGTTTAGTACCTTGACGCATTTGCGGTTGTAGTACAAAATATTCGTTATTATTCAAGGACCGTATTCCACCCCGTGTAACACGTCTACAACTCTTGTACTTCTTGTTACAACTCTTCAAATTGCAACTTCGTTGGATGTTTTTGAACGTTTGCTATGCAATGGGCTCTAATTTGTGTACAACTCTTCTAGCTATTTTTACAACTGCAAGTTTCGCAGACAACAATCTGAGACAGGCAGGGCATTTTCAAAACAATTCGCGAACTTACTAAAGGTATTTAAAGGGTTGTGGCAAGAGGTTGTAGACGAACATTTTCGTGCTACAACCCTAACTGCGTTAAGGTGCAAAGCAATTATCACAATTTGCCACGAACGCCACAAAGTGCAGTTAACGTATGTTCGTTTCATGGCTATGATTAATGAGGTTTGTAGTGTAAAATATTGTGTAATGTGGCATTGTGCTATATATGTGAACGCCAGTCAACAATAGTTTGGCAAATTTAGATCTAGAATTTAATTACCTGAATGGCCAAATAAATTCGATGAAGATGTGGTGCTGCGTGCAGCCATGGAGCAAAAGCTAGTACGACGATGAAGCAATTTACCGAACAACTCCACTCTACCTCTACAACAATTTTTTTCAGAGTTGTAAAACGTTTGAATGAGACCTAATGCTTTGACTCCAATTAAGCTATATGAGACTACTGATGTGGTTGTCTTACCTTCCTAGTTTTAGATAGGATGATAGTTGGAGGTAAAAAGTGTGTCTTATACAATAATGTTAAACAACATTGGCGGATCAATGCGTAAAGATTCTCAACCTTACAAACTGTTGTGTGTATGAAGAGTATGGATGGACTCGAGTTTAATACTACGCTCAGATGTTTTACCCTAGAAGGGTAACATAATATTAAGATTAACATTTTGAAGATGTTTTTTATTGAGAAAACAATCTTTTTCCTTGTGTTGCATCTCAGAAACACAGAATATTTGGAAATGAAAAAAGTCATTGCAGGTCCATTCCAACTCTATGTCTGTTGTTTGATCGCTGATCCTGAACTGATGGCATGTCAGAACCCCCAACATCTCCTGACCTGACCTGCAGTCTTGTGGATTTACCTTAAGAGCAGGGAAAAGCATAGTCGGTCTATTACATTTAAAGGCTTAATCAACTTGATGACTAAGAACGTTTGCGCGGAATGATGGTGTACTATTGGACGTCATTTTTAAGACACCAACCTGACTATCTACAAATAATGACATACCATGTACTATTCATGTTCTTTTGCTTATTATTAGTAGCCCTCCTCTATCCATTGTGGGATATAGACTTCCTCTTATTTTCCCCATTGGTCCCAATTTTGTGTTTTGCTAATCCAGATTAGGCTAGTGTATCTTTTATGTCGCATTTGCATCTTAGACGACCCTATTAATCTTCATTTTGAGCTCTTTCTGAACCTGGTTTTTTGTCTTATAATTATGTCTTATCTGATGTTTCGTGGCTCTTTGTAATGTACTTATTTTTTTCGTTATTTTTGTGTGTCTGTTCCCCAAAAGCTGCTCTTGTCATTTCTGCTATCCCATTAGGCTAATCTAACTAGTTTCGTCTAAGGCGACATGAAAAAACTAGATTCATTGTAACTCTTTAGCTAACCCTCTCTCTATATAGCTCTTATTCGTGTGCTTCTATTACCATTTGGATCTTGTGGTAGGTTCCATGTAGTCCCATGTATCTGTAGCCAATTCTGTTGTTATTTAGAGATCTACCTTTTTAGATTTCAATATTATCGGAGGCTTTCTGATAGTTGATGAGTATTAAGTACAGGGTTAGATTATAATCCGTAACCTTTCCGATTAAGGTTCGAATAGTTAGGAGGTGATTGCAGGTACTATTCTAACGCCGGCCTGTTCTAATTATAACTATTTATATAACGGGAAATAATTGAAAAAAGACCTTTACGTGATGATCATTATTATCACACTTACGCGTGACCCTTAACTGCGGGCCAAACAGAGCCGGGTCTAATACTTAGCTCACGTGTCTAGCGGGTAGCCCACTCTATCGTTAAAAGTAATTGAGCATTTGTGTTCACTTCGAACAAGGGGCAATAATGCGGTAGTCTAAGGCGTGGTGCTTGCTACGTCGCCTCTCATTGGAGATGGTGCGCGACGACCGGACATTAAGAGTGGACATATGAGAGTTTTGACCTCTCAGTTCGCAGGCTATACTCCCACTTGGAGCGTTATATCCTCACTATTATTATTTATTATGAAACAAGTTCAATTGGTTCATTTTGTAGTGCCACTAGAAGTCTTTCTGCGTTTTCATTCAAACTTTTGATTTATGTTATATACATAACCCTTCAATGTTAATCATGCAAACGAGAATTTATGCAACGCGGTAATGAAAAGCAATAAAAATTAATTAAAATTCTTTTGTTGGTGTTGCAATTAACAGATGCATAACGCCCGCCGATTATAAAGAAATGGGGGAAACAATGGCGACATCGACAACGGGAGCGTGCCTTGATTCACAACTGCATACTTAATTAAGAGTTCCGCGGCCGCGTAATGTGCCCAATTGCGCCGATAATGAACGTCGTTTGTGAGCCGACCCGTAGCCGTCGAAAGGCGGAAAAACTCAGAACGGGAGTTCGTTAAACGAGAAGCGCCCCGACGTGCGTTTTCGGTCCGATTAATTCTATCGGGAATTGTGCGGGAATTGGCTACTTGTTGCGTCCGACATTCTTCGCCACTTTCGCCCCATTTTAATGAAATTCTGCTGCATTTGTTCCTCCGCGCTCGCAGAAGGAAATCTTGAGCAGCGAGGGGGGTCACTCGCGAAAAAGCGCACTATCGCGGCCCAAAGATGGAGTGCTCGATTAATAGTTCGGGCAATAAGGGCGAGATGTAGCGCGCTCCCGTTATTGCTGTCTCCATATTAATGTTGAGCATTAGTCAAAGCGTTTTGGAAAGGTCGAGGATCGGGAGTCCTTTGTTCTCCGGCCAGCTCGCCTTGGAAACAGATAAAATTACTTAATTTCAATTATTTTTAGGTATTGCGGATAAAATACGAGATAAGATATGAAAATATCTTTCCGAGTCCTCCAAATTTAATGTGCGGAACCTTTAATATTTCTTCTCTTGATCAAAAATCATGATATTTTATCTTGAGAACGTTTGTACACATACACATCACGTAATTCTATAAATAAGGACGGATTTCGTACAGTAAAAATAAGTCTTTAATTTTTAGCCGTTGCAGTCAACGCTTGTTCCATTTCTGAAAACACTTAATTTTGTTAAGGAAGATCGAAATGGGAGTTCCTCGATATGGTTGTCCAAGCTTTAAAAAAATAATGAAAATCTCTTGGTAAAAGGTAAAATCTATTGACTAGTAGGACGCTACTTTGTTTCAACATATTACAAGAAAGAATGAAGCTGGATGATGCTTTTGGTAAATGACCATATCGCCACCACGATCATCACATACTGTCTGGGGGCTTCTCCGCGACCCAACCACTATTTATTTTTTTACCATTATCAGGGTTCTAAATAATTATAACTGTTGATCCACGTCTGTAATTTTGCCTCCTCAATGGGAAAAGTTATTTGTCATTCTTTATTTTATCTGAAGATACTGAACAGCTTTAAACTAATTACGCTACTTCGACATCAACTACATTTTGCCAAATATCTGGTTGATTTCGGCTTGATATGAATAAAATGGGTATCCATTGATAGAGCCTCGTGCCGTAGTTAAACACCTGCCCTTGTTCGGAAAAAGTGGTAACCCATTGAAGAATGATGGAGGTTATATGGCGGGTAGGGCAGGATTTCCCAGCCGAACTCGAACAATTCTTACGAAGTTGCCTAAGAAATGCGATTACTTGTTCATGTGCAGGACTCGAACTTTGTTTCGTCCTACGATTAATTGGTTGGAGGTAGATAATGCTCAGCAAATCCTACCAAACGCTGAGCACAGTATTTAGCTGTGGCTGTTGCTCTTGTTTTGTCCAGAATCTTTTGTACTCAGTAGTTTTGTAAAGGCACCATTTATCTCTGGCCACGATGGAATCAAGCCAAGCGTTAGAGTGATGATAAAACATTAGATACTAAATGTTTCAAAATTTGATACGTAAATTAGTGCGTCTATATGTTTGTGCACCTTCCTGCAGTGTCTGCAATCTCACGCTCAGTCAGATGCGGATTCGCTAATTGACCTGCAGGTAGCCAAAAGTCAGGAAAAATGTCTATGAAATAACAGTCAAAATTTCTTCTCCTAATAACGTCACAAACTGATCAAAAATCCAACATTTTATACGGATCCACGTGACAAATATTACAAAGTTTAATTCAACGTTTAGTATCTACACGCACCTGAAGCAGGTATTTTATAGAAATGTTGTCAATCAGAAAACCCGTTCCTTGTCTACAACCCTTGCAATCCTCTTACAGTCCTTAGAAGTGCGACTTTGTTGGTTGTTTTTGTAGGTTTACAGAATGTCAACTTGTGCAATGCACCCTGATTTGCTTATAACACTAGTCTATGACTCTTTTGCTCTTTTTACAGCTGGACGTTTTTATGATTACAAAACCGTTTGCAAGCTTACTAAAGGCATTGAAAGCGTTGTAACAAGATCTATTTAATACCTTGACGCACTTGAAGGAGTTATTTTGTAGAGATGGTTGTACTACAAAAATGTTCGTTATCGCTCAGGGAACTCATTCCACTCTTCGTAGTCGTCTACAACCCCCGCACCTCTTGTTACATTCTTTGTAGTTCGACGTTTTTAAATGCTCTTAACAAGCTTGCGAATTGTTCTATAGAAATGAAAACCCCCACTCGCGCTCCTCAGACTATCAGTCAGGGAAAACATTCTACCTATCTCTTGTAAGGTGGTTTACCCTTGAATTCCTTACTACAACCCTTTGCCAACTCGCGAATTGTTTTATAGAAAAAATTTTAGGATAATATTTTTCTAATAACCTATGGAACCCATCTACAAGCATTCCCTTTTTACACGCGCATTTTATAGCTTATTTTGACAGCTAATAATTTGGCAGGCAACACCAAACGGTTGCAACATGAGTTAGAAAGGTCTTAGAGTATTTTAGTAAATTAAGGCGCATTGTACAAATGTACACCAAAATAACTCACGCCCTTACACAAACATCCAATGATGTTGCATTTCAAACAATTGCAATAAGGTATATAAGGGTTGTAGACCAGTGATAAAATTTTTTCTACTATAACCGTTTCTATAAAATAACGATGTCAACTGTCCTTGATAACATCATATTGTAGTGTCGAATAGCATTTGCTATGAAATAATTCACGAGCTTGTTGAGGACGAACTTCAAAGGATTGTAATATGGGGTGCAGGGGTTGTACTACAACTATTTTATAAAATAATTGCTTCAAGTGCGTCATGGTATTAAACAATTACCATATGAAGTTATGGAAGGCGTAAGCTTTTAAAAAAGAAATTATACACAGGGTGTCAACGAGGTTACATATCAAATTTTAACATTCGGTTAAAGATGGCGAACTGACGATAAACTTGACTTTAAGTCCCTTTATGTTCTACTAAAATTTTCTCGACTGCAAGTGGTCCATGGTCACACGAAAGCTTTATCACGCCATTTTGGGCTTTTTCAAACTTTATTTGAAGATTTTTTTGCAATTCCATTTATTGTGTAAACCAATTCTGGACTACAGTACAAAAAACCTAAAAACCAGGCTGATTTTTTGCAAAGCTTAAAAGGGGTGAAACTTAAACCGGTACAGTAACAGAAAATTACCGACATGTCCTTGGAAAAGATTGATCTATCTTATTGATAAGATACATCGCTTCTTGCAGATGTATTTTCGACAGTTTAAAGAAATCGCGCTAACTTTAAGATATGATAGTCTCAAACAGATAACGGACGTTTGTAAATCTGTTTCCTGTTACATTAGTTTTTGACATGACACTTAATAAGTTTTGTCTTGAAGAAGGTTGATCATAGTTTCATCCTTTAGATCTTTTTTGACACATTTTGTATCGTATTTTTTGTTTCTTTGCATTTTTCTCGACCCTTTTACGCGATCTCCATGAGATGATGAGGAGTATGTCCAGCAAACTGGAAGGTTAAGGCTTCCATATATTTGCCCTCACTGTCTTGTTGGAAATGAACACAGATAGTGAGTTAGGCTGCCCACCAGACATCCGAAGCTCAGTATCGAACCCGGGTCTGGCTGCAAAACAACACCTTTAACCGCTCGACTACCAACTTAAAGCTCGCATATATTATAAATAGCTTTCCATAGCAAGATTTGTTTAGAATTTGAATAACATCATACTGGTATTCGACGTTTTTCCGGAAACTCCGCTTTCAGCGCGTATTAATAGCCCAGCATTGCAATTAAACGGAAGATTTCAGTTCCATCGCGCCGCCACGGTTCGGCGACCCCATTTCATTCCGATAGCGTAAAAATCGCGCGGGAAATTATGACAATTACACCCTTCATTAAGCATATCTGCCGCGCCGAGAGCCGTGTTCGGGGCGGCGGGAGCGGCCGGGTAATGACATAATAAATAAAACAGCGGCGCTATAAATAGTGGCGACGAAAATTAATTCCGGGCCATTTTTACGTAAGGGCCGCGCGCGCTCCGGAAAGGAAGAAGTGGTGATTTAGTGCGCGGGCCCGTCGTAATAAATGTCTCGTAAGTTACGAAGTTGATCAGTTTCTTCGGGGCGCCGCGCTAATTTCGCGCCAGGCGCGGTGCATCTTCAAAGGCTGCCGTTATGGGCTTCTATTACGGAACTGGTCTAGCAAATCGCTGGGGAAGGCGATGTACAGAGGATGGCGTTGTTTATGATTACCGAACCTTTCTGACTTTTAAGTGATTTCAGAATTAGTTCCTCTATCACCAAGAATACCAAAATGTTTGGATCCTTTGAGAGAGCTTAACTCTACTCACTTCTATCGCGACTAAAGACGAGATAGGTGGTGGAGGCGGTCTATGTAGTTGCCTCTGTAACAAAAACATTTACAGGTATAATAAAAGGTTCAGGATTAAGAACACCAAGTAGAAAGTTGACACTAACAGTGGGAGTGCTAACAACGACACTGCTTCTCTCACTGTTGTAGAAGATAAAGCGATTTGTTTCATCGCCATTTGATGATATAAACGTATCACTAAGGGCTACATCAAGCAGCAAACCAGTGTAGTCCTTCTCGATGTGACCAAGGCCTTTGACGAGCGAAATAACCTGGCGAATCTCAAGATTTTCGAAACTGAGGAAGGAAAGAGGCGAACTATCTCGGAATGATTTTACACCGCAAGTTGACCTAGAGGTCTCACGTAGATAGAGCGGTCAGCAAGGCCAAATCAGCGCTCGGCTCTCTCCATCCCGGAGCCGACTGTTAAACCAAAATAAACTGATCCTATATAAGACGGTCATCCGCCTTATGATGTACTCGGCTCCAGTTTGGGGTTGAGTTTAGTACCTTTAACCATGACCTCCATAGAGATGCAAAACTACCGATTATCCAAGAGCGCTCAATATCTATACAGCTGTATACAAGGACAAGGCAACTCCACAGTCCGTGACCTGTACAATTACCAGGTCGACAGAGTTGTTTTTCAGAAGCACCTAAAGATCTTGATTCTCCCGTGAGACAACAGGGAGGCGATCTGTACGACCATCCACTACCGACGGAGTGGGGCATACGATCGTAGAAAAGGCAGGGACGTTCGCAAACAGCCTAGAACGCCATTAGATCTAGATTACCAAGATGCCGACTTTGATTACTTTGATTAAGTCGACGGTGTTGTTGGTCAGTTATAGAACATGGGACGCCCCAGGACTTATCGAACCGGCGACCCCAACGAAGCCAATAATGCATTTCCTAGGAAAACAGTCACCTACGTAGTCCCAATTACTAATGCTAGCTCAGATTACAATACTTCCCCCACCAAGGGAAGTAGTGGATGTCGTAATGCTCCTCAAACCAGGATGGACACGTATCTTTCCTAGAACTACCGATCCATCGATTAAAGACTTCAGTTCGGATTCTCCCAAAGTTTTTCTCCACCACCCTTCAACTCATAAGGATGATGGAAAAATCACAAGCACCCGTCCCCTAATGATGGTCCAGCTGATTCGGTCCTTCCTGTTGAGCAGAAGGTTCCAGATCGAGATCGGCAACGTGAGATGATTGGAGAGACGACTTCGTGCAGTTTTTCAAGGACTTTCTTCTAGCTCAATATGTAGACGACACATATTAGTGCCAGCTCGCTCAGATCCCATCTGGCAGTTAGCAAACTATACAATTTATTGATTGACTATTGTTTCTCGTGTTGCAGAACTACACTGACATTTACCCTAATTGGATGACAATCGTCTATGAGTTCGACAATCTATGTTACATGCTTATCTAGCCGTGTCAGAATGGGTTATCCAGAGCGACAGTCTCTCCAGATTCACAATAATAAGCCACCTTATCTAACTTACCTCTAGTTCAATTTATGACTATTGGTGCAATTTTTATATTTAGGCACCTCTAATAAAATACTCACTGTCTATCATGCTGTAAGCTTCTTATACCTGCTTAGCCTATGTGCAATTAGTATATTTGAGAGTTTTAGACGTCAACTGCCGCGACAAACTCGGTGAATGTCCTACACCAGGTCCTCTGCTCTACTAAGTCCGTGACCTTCTGTAGGAGTTGTGGCCATCTGAATCCCTCCTTGATGAGTTCCTTCTCGGCTCATGGTTGCTGTTGTTCCTCTAACGAACAGGTCAACAGCACTTGTTACACGTCTTCTATTTAGCCGTACTCGCATGAGGTCTCTTCGTCCTATAATTTACCTATTCTCGCCAGATAGGTTCTAAAATTGCCGTGTTCCGTTATTAATTGGGCAGTGCTATTTATAAATTCGCCCGCCAACTCGCTCACTTCCACAGAGGGGATGAATGCTTTAGCCAAGTTCCTTTGTCGATGTCGTCTGTCATATATCGTTCCATCCGGCGCGGGTTTGAACTATGGGTAGTTTGAAAACTGGAAGAGGGACTTGGTACTCTCGAGGATTAGTTCATGGCGGATCAGAATCACTCCCGAGAGAACAACAGTAGGGATGTTTATAAAAAAGTTAAGGAGACAAGACCTGTGTCGAATCACCATCTTCTGGCACATCAACAACAGAGCAACAAAAACGAAAGCAACTAGATCAGCTCTAAGCTCGCTGCTGTACCTACCCGGGTAGCAAGGACAACCTCAGAAATCAAATTAACAATATGCAAGATAATTCTGAGACTAGGTCCAATCAGGGGATACAACTCTAAAACTCCTAGAAAATTGCAAGCCATCGAGAACCGGGTAGTAAGATTCATCTTTGGAACACCTTTCTCCACAGGAATGTGGAAATCTCCACCGTCAAAGACTCCTGAAAGAGGAAGTGGGGAAACTCTACGTCAATATCCAAGGACACCATAACCCAAGAATTAAGGACTGGAAACTACGATGCAGAAGGGCGCAACCGTCACAAACGCCCGAAAATGGTGATTCTTTCGTGAGGCGGTAGCGGAAACGGCCAACACGGCCTACCACACCTTCCACAAGAGGATATGGACCGAGACTCAAGTTCCTTAGAAATCTAAACAAGAATGAGTGATATGAATGAAAATGAGCGATATAAATCTCGATTAAGGTACTGATCCCAATTTGTGTTCACAACCTCACATATTCAAATCTGCGATGGCGGGGTGTTCAGAAAACACATAAATTGTGAGAAATAAATACAATCGTCCTTTTATAGGCCCCATATACTGAAAATCGCGATCTCCAAATAATAATTAGGCTTGGTACTATAGCACTTCATTTTTGTCCTTGAAATTGGTATAGTCCTGGGAAATATTAAGGGGTGTCCATTTTAGAATTGCACGGTCTATTAAGGTATCGCAAAGTTTTCCGGAAAGGCATGATTGTACAGTAACTTGGATTTAAATTGCAAAATAAATTGCAGCATGGTTGCAAACCACCGAATTACGTTGGTCGCGATTGGAACCTCTTGAGGGTCGGATATTTTCCTTTCATTCTAGGGCTGATAGGCACGGTGAAACCATTTGTTAGGTCGTCCCACAGGACACAGTAACAAGGCCCCACACGACAGCTTTACATACAAATTACACAGGTGAACGAGAGAAAGCGTGTTATCACAGCGCCCACCATCTCCGCAAAGTTGTTTTAATTTGAAACTTCAAGATCGCTGCTGGAACACCTTAAAGGGCGCGCAGGATTTATTTCCGACGCCGATCTTATTGGAATGAGTTTCATAGTGGCGCAGCCGACAATTTCCTCTGCTTTCGCATTCATTACAGCAGCGGCAGCAGAAGCGCATATTAAAACGGCAGTTTTTGTTTTTGGTTTATCGGCCCTGCCTCGTCATTTTCGCGCCTCGGAGGAGCGGCGCTCATTCCGCTCACCTGGAGCCACTGTAATTATCAGATCGGCAGCGGGACGCGGCGCGGGCGGCGCGAGTTTTCTGAAACGCGAAATTAGAATTCAGCCGGAGGTCGCCGTATTAAATTTCTCCTAATTTTAATTTTTCATGCAAATGCGCCGGAGGTGCGCGCCGAAATCGGCGTTTCATTATGCGGAATTCACTGCAGGCGGCGCCGTTTGCACTCCCGGGGGAATTAAATTATCCTGCGATCGGAGGAGGAAAGCTTGCTTCCCCAAATTTGACGGCTGTTCGTTCTGTGGGCGAAATGCCTGTTTTATTAATAATCTCAATTACCGGCCTCTTAATGGGCGCTAGAAAAAGCCAGGTGCGCTATCACAGAGCAAAGCTATTCTTGCTATGTGCGCGAGATAATGCTTGCCAACGAATAGCCATTAATCACACAACTGCTTATCATGTTAGACATTCTCAAGTATGATATGCATTTGCTTGTGCACTTGCCCACTTAGGACTGTGATACGTACTGTAACTGTTCCATTCTGAATTACTAAGTTGTTCCAAAAGTTCATCGGGGCTTCTTGTGCACAAAGTCAAGCTGTTGGAGATACCGATGAACCATCGATTTGCCAAGGTGCATCGTATGGTTGATTCTCGGATTGTTAAGCCGTGGTCGGAGTTCGGAAACTCTTGACGTTTCGTTCATAACTGCGGCGGACATCTTCAGGTCTTCTTTTTAGAACATGCAAGGAGTATGGGAAGCAGATTTTCTGTCAAGAGACAGGTTTTGCAATAGGCCACTACCATCATGCGATTTCTGTCGTGAATCTTCTTTAGAGGTAAAGCAACCTTTGGTAGGAAATGCATAATCAATCTGCACAACAGTCATCCGAGGGCTAGATAGAATCAACATGGGATGGTTAAAATTTATTATACGCAGTGGTTCAGTATTAAGTGTAATTATTGGTAACTTCCTAGTTGGACCAGTCTTCTTCTACAACGCTTCAACGACGCAGTGGATTTTCAATTTTTGAGAAAGTCTGCCTTGTTACTAAAAGATGTGCTATTTGCAATACGACACATGATGGAGATCAACTCATTTCAGTGTTAACCTTCGCCGGGGCACATGCCTGATAGAATAGTTCTGACAAACAAGTCTGATAGGCCTGACAAATTTGACAAGTTTAATGTGTCTGGCAAGTTTTGCAAGTCTGGTAAGTCGAACAAATCCCATAAATACGATTAGGTTTGTAAGTTTGGTATGTCCTAGTTTGACGAGTCTGATATGTTTTGGTAAGTCTGGCAAAGTTAACATATCTGATATATCTGATGTGTCTGAGAAGTTTGGTAAGCCTGACAGGTCTCACAAGTCTGACACGTCGGACGAGTCTGATAAATTTAATTAGTTTGATAAATCGAACAAGCCCGACAAGTCTAAAAAATCTGATAAGTTTAACATGTTTGGCAAGTCTTACTAGTATAGTAAATTTAACAAGTCTAACAAACCTGGCAAGTCGGACAAGTCTAGTAAATTTTACTAGTGTAACGAGCCCGACAAATCTGAAAAGTCTGGTAAGTTTAACATGCACGTCAAGTCTGACATGTCTGATACGTCTGATAATCGTGAGAATTCTGACAAGCCTGACAAATTTAACATATTCGTTAATCTGGAATATTTGACGTCTGATAAGTCTAACAATTTTTTACAAGTTTGAAAAGTCTAGCAAGCCTTACAAGTTTGGTAAGTCTGATAAGCCTGACAAGCTAGAAGTTAGACAAGTCTAAAAATTTAGTTAGTTTGGTAAGTTTGATAAGTTCGAGAAGGCAAACAAGCCTAACATGTCTGACAAATCTTCTAAATTCGATAAGTCTGACAAGTCTAATAAATTTGGTTAGTTTGTAAGTGTGAAAATCTCGACAAACCTGGCAATTTGACATGCCTGGAAAATCTGACATGTTTGATAAGTATAACAAGTGTAAAAGGACTGACAGTCTGACGAGTTTGACAAACCCGACAAATTTGCTAAGTCTGACAAGTCAGGCAACTTACCCAAACCAGATTAATTTTGTTAGTTTGATAAGTCTGACAAATTTAACAAGTCTGATATATAGCCTGACTGACAAGTCTAGCATGTCTGGCAAGTTTGGTAAGTTTGATTAATTTGGTTAGTTTGGTACGCTTGGTAAATCTAAAGAACCTGATAAGTTTAACATTATCGACATATTTTTAGATTTTCTTCTGAAGATGCCCGCCACAGTGGACAAAACGCCAAGAGTCTCCGAACTCCGACCACGGCCTTATAATCCGAGAACCAACCACACGATGCACCATAAAACCAGCCGCAAAAGCTTTCACATCTAATTGATTTGCCAACTCCAAGGATTGATCTTAAATCTCTGTGCTCGGCGAAGGCTCATTTTCCAACGTTTGAAGCAAGTCTTCTTTGCCTAACTTTAACGGCCGACCAGAACGAGACTAATATATGAGACTCATGTCGCCAGAAACGAAGCGCTTGTACGATTTGGAGACAGTAGAGTAGTGGACACTTTCTTACTTTTAGCATCGCAGATTTCGTTTGTAGTATCTCTTGTCCCCTCTTCCAAAACCCGAAGTTCAATTTTGCACAAAAAGCTTCTGAAATCCGAAAATGCAACTTGTTGCTACACAAAAATCCAATTTTTCGCAAGTGTTGTAGAACATTTGGGACAACTCAGTATTTAACGTTATGTCTTGAAGATTTCATGGTGGTGATGTATATAGTACTAAGTGCGCCAGCACAGGTACAGTTCAACTACAGATTGAAGAAATTCGCGGCCCACTCGATAGCGGCCGTTTCAATTTCGGCTCCAGTTTTTAACCCCGTGCGGCCAAACCCACCGCGCCTACGTCCGCTCCTCCTCCCCCTATTGTTCCGCCCCTGCCATCGTGGTGTCCGACACGGCCGCTATATGTTTATATTGTTGCTGATGAGATTTGACTTTGTAAGTGGGCTCAGTCGATTAATATTCATAAGCGGCCGAGACTTGTGTTTTCATTCAAGTTTCGAGCATAAGAATGAGGCTCTGGGGAGCACGTACTTCACACCTGGAATTTTTATCTCCGGCCCTTGGTTTGTTCAATTTCGTGGCGTCACGACAATTTCGTTTCGTTTCCAATTGTTCTAATCAGTCGGCTGGGAATAAATAACGCAGATAAAATACTCCGCTTTACCGCTACGTGACCGATAGCGACTCTCATGATTCTGGTTCACCTTCTGATGTAACTCCCCCGAACAGTTTAATTGGTGAGTCCCACTAACACGATTGGCAGCGATAAAAATGTTTAAATTGATCAGACTAACTTACAGTGATTAATCTTAGAGATAAAAGAAATTGAGATTACGTAAAAATCGCATCATATTGCAGTAATTACAATAATAAAGAGGAATATTAGAAAGAGCTTATCAACAGATGAGATTGTATTGTATCAGACCCGGCCGACTTTTTAGCCTTGTCAGACCTATCAAACTTACCTGATTTGCTAGACATGTCAGGCTTGTCAAGCTTTTCACACTTACAAACTAACCAAATTTATTCGAATTGTCAGACTTTTCAAAGTTATCAGATTTATAAAACTGGTTAAAAATACAAGACATGTCAAACTTATTAGGCTTGGCAGACTTGCCGGACTTATCAGGCTTACCAAACTAACCAAAATTTTTAGACTTCTTATGCTTGTCAGAATTACCAAACTTGTCAGACTTTCAAGGCTTATCAGACTTGTTAGATGGACTTATAACGCATGTCGGGCTTATCAGACTTGTTAGATGAACCAGACTTATAAAGCATGTCAGGCTTTTCAGACTTGTCAAGTTTATTTGACTTACCAAACTCTTCAAACTTACCAGATTTATCCGATTTACCGTATATCAAACTAGTCAGGCTGGTCAGACTTACCAAACTAACCAAACTTTTAGACTTATCTAACTTCTAGCTTGTCAGGCTTATCAGACTTGCCAGACGGACCAGACTTATAAGGCATGTCAGGCTTTTCAGACTTGTCAAGTTTATTTGACTTACCAAACTCTTCAAACTTACCAGATTTATCCGATTTACCGTATATCAAACTAGTCAGGCTGGTCAGACTTACCAAACTAACCAAACTTTTAGACTTATCTAACTTCTAGCTTGTCAGGCTTATCAGACTTGCCAGACGGACCAGACTTATAAGGCATGTCAGGCTTTTCAGACTTGTCAAGCTTATTCGACTTACCAAATTTTTCAAACTTATTAGATTTATCCCATTTACAGTATGTCAAAACGCTTGCAAAACTTGTCAGACTTATCAGACTTGTCAAATATGCTAGATTTCCGAAGATGTTAAACTTGTTGGGCTTGTCAGAATTTTCACAATTATCAAACGTAGCAGGCTTATCCGACTTGCCAGGTTTGCTAGACTTGTTAGATTTTTCACGTCAGTTAGACTTGTTAGATTTAATAAACTAGTAAGACTTGTCAGACATGTTAAACTTTTCAGATTTTTTAGACTTGTATGGCTTGTTCGACTTGTCAAACTAAATAAATTTATCAGACTTGTCCGAAGTATCAGACGTGAGATATAACAGTCTTACCAGACATGTCAGATATATCAGACATGTTAAATTTGTTAAGCTTGTCAAATTTATCGGACTTTTAGATTTTTCGCATTTCATAGATTGGTTAGACTTTTCAAACTTACAAACCTAACCAAATTTATGGGATTTGTTCGACTTATCGGACTTGCAAAACTTGTCAGGCACGTCAGGTGTATCAAACTTGCCAGGCACATTAAACTTATTAGGTTTTTTAGACTATCAGGTTTGTTGCACTTATTGAACTTTACAATCAGGCTTGTTAACTTGTCAGATACATTAGACTTCTATGTTAAAGCTGTCAGTACTGTTATATCTATCAGGCTTGCGCCCCGGCGAGCCTCGTCTAATTCATCTGTCGGAAAAACTGTTGAAATATTGCTCAAGGTTAACACTGAAATGAGTTGGAAGACCATCATGTGTCGTATTGAAGAACATCTTTAAGTAACAAGGTAGACTTTCGCAAGAATTGAAAATACACTGCGTCGTTGAAGCGTTATAGAAGAACGACTGGTCCAACTAGGCAGTCACTAATAATTTCACTTAATACTAAACCACTGCGTATAATCAAAATTTGGTTTTCCGACCATTTCCATTGGTTTGTCCATGGCTATAAAATATCTCTGTTTGATTTTAATATGAATAACACTCCATTTTATTGCACTTTACCAAGGGTCTGTACTTAAATATCCCCTTTTTTGGATGAGATTTTGATGGTTCAAAAAAACCAAGACTAACTCGACATGGAACAAGAAGAATCAACCTGTAAACCCTATAGTTTTGAAATTATACGATTTTAAAGTCAAATATTAAATAAACATGAGTGACAAAGATTGAAGATGGCTAGATTACACAATTGCACGCATTAGAGTTAGCAACAGAAGACGCAGTCATAATGAACGATGTGACTGTCATAGCCAGTATCAAAGTAAGTATTGTGTCATTTATTTATAAACAATTGTAATTGATTTTTGTTCGATGCGATGACGCGTTTGAAGTGACTACCGTTTGCTGATGACTTGATCCATGTTATTTGACGTTTGAAATCGTTTGATACAATCATTGTAGATCTTTGTCACTTATTTTTGACCTTAAAATCGTATAATTTCGAAACTATAGGGTTTACAAGTTAATTCTTCTTGTTCCATATCTAGCTCGTCTTGATCTTGGACCTTGCAAAATCTCGTATATCTGCTTGTTGTAACCTCTGTGTATTTATCTTAACGTTTTGATTTTGTCGTTGTCATCTTCTCCATCTAATATCGATATTCATGACTATGGAGTTATGGTCTGAATTCGCATTAGTATCCTTTGTCAAGTAGAATCTATCTGATTTCTAATTATTTGCCATCTGCTTTCTCCCGGTGCTTTCTATTTATATAATCTCCTTTTTGGTAATTTAAGGAGAGTATTGGTAACTACTAAATCTTTCTCTATACAGAACTGTAATATTTTCTCTCCTCGTTCGTTTCTTTCTTCTAGTCTAAATTTTTCTACGTAATCTCCATAGCTTCCTTCTCCAATTTTTGCATTATGGTCACGTATTAATATTGTGACGTCCCGTTTTTCCTAGTTTTAATACATTTTGGATTTTTCTTCCCACTAGTGGGGACATGTATACGTGTATTAATTCCAATATTTCTTGAATAGTATAGGTCCCCGTTTTCCGTTGCACATCTTCCTGAATTTGGACATCGAACTTCACTCAACCTCAATACATTTATATTTAATCTGCTTATCTCTTGGGGAATGTGCAATTTTCCTTGAAATAAACTGCGCACGTTCTAAGTTGCAATTCTTGTATATACTGAAACGATTCTCTTGATTGGCTGACGGAGCGATCTTAGCACCGTCTTTCCGGATTGACGGCCATTTGTTGGGTTCAAAATGTAACTTTCGCCAACTGAGCCTTTAAGGAAGTCAATTTTCAGTAGCCCCAAAATAGTAATGCCATAACTGCTATGCTAGTTTTGGTTCGCCCCGAGTACTTCATTCCTCGGTACCTCCCATGTCGCGGGGGGGGGGGGCATTCCCCATCCATCCCTCACGGGTTATATAGGATAGATAACGCGAAATCTATGGCGAGTATATTTCGAAATGAAAAGACGAGGAAGCTGTAAATTCGATAAAATAAATGAAGTTTACTAACAATTACGTATTGCTAATCGCATTAAATCGGAAATTTCATACAATTACCGTTTCTTATAACTCGCTAACCAACACGAGTCCTTGGATAAAACTCAAACTGCATACATTCACTGCTAGCAATTAAAACTGACCTATGTAAAGCTGCCGATAACTGGTGCCGTGATAACAACTCCAACGCTTTGCATATCGCAAAGGTCGCGCAGATAACAGCTGGTTGACGAAGCTACAAGTGGCGTGGTCCCATTTTTCCACTACGATGTACCTGACAGTGGCAATCTAGGGTTATGTACAGCCGCGCTTCCGTCGGATGAAAGAAAATCGCCGGCTACGTTCCAAAGCAGCTTTGATAATTAGTTTCTGCAACAGCGAAACCGCTGCATTAATAAATAACTGGTATAATGTGGAATAAGACGAGTAAGAACTTGTTTGTTGATAATCGCAAATAAGGAAGTAGCTGCGCTCCTCCACCTGTGCGCACATAATCTGATTAGCGCAAGAGCTGCTGTACGTCTGCCCGGACTAACGTTCCGCAGGGAGAGGCTCTTTCGCCGATTAGCAGCCATTATGAAAGTATTCCGCGTGATCTATCACCGTGGACTAGGAATATCGGAGAATGACGTGGCTGCGAAGATTTACCGGATCAGCGACCGCGCTCCAGCCCGAGAAATTTTTGCCTTTCAGCGGCGCCGCGGTTTGAAGGGATTAAGTGACCAAGCTTTGGGGAAATGCTCGCAAAGTTGGAAAATAAATTTTTTTTCAATTAGCTGATATTAAACTAATTAAACAAATTTCTATTAGTCGATCAACAAAAAAACTTCCGGTAAACAGCCCAGAGCAGACAACTAGCTTGTGTTCACGCCTCTTTGAGTACCCTACTGTGTATAGGCTCCGCCCTTCTCGCTTGGTTTACAGATTGCTATATTGTGGCAACAACTTTATTAGAGTGGTGGTAATTTGTAAAGCACTTGTGGGTGGAGCTACGGCTGAGCAATTCTGCGCGACCATGAATTTTAGTTACAACTAGCAGTTTCGTAACGTATAAACCAGTGACGTAACATTTTGGTTCGAAATTATGAATGAAACTGAGCAAATATGAAAATATGTTGATTGTGCAAGTAATTAGATGTTGCTTTTTATGCTTTTTTATTGGCAACTTGCAGTTAACGTCACCAGCCGAGTCTGTTTATTGACATTATTGACTCACCAGAACAATACAAGAAAAAATATGCTACGTTGTCTTTCAAAAGACAGATTTTTGCACTGGTTGATTTCCTTTGTGCTCTTGAAATCTAAAATAAATAATCCGAAAATGTAGAGATGCGACTCCTCTCTTTCAGGCGAATAGACTCGTCCAAAATAATTTCCGAGGTCGCGCATTGTCGCATATTTCAAACAGCGCTCACGTGACAGGTCCTTTACAAATTACGGCCACTCTAATAACTCAAACAACATAATGTACAGCCTGCGAGACAAAATTTTTTTTATCAAAAATTAGCAGTAAAAATTTTGATAGTACTCCCCCCTCCTGCTGTGTCAGTTTTTTGTTCCGATAGAAGTTGGTTGATTGTCTTGAAATTTTATGAGAACTAAGCAACAAGAAAGCAAACAAGGAAAGAGGTTTGTATCATCTCTATTCATTCATGGTATCGATTGATATCTGAACCACCCCGCTTTTATAATTTTTCGTAGACTTCATTATGTTAGAATAACTGTCTTGTTAATCTTTTTAATCTCTTATTTGGTTGTTTCAAACCAATCTACTCCATATATGCGTTAATAATCTTAGTCTGTTTTACTGTACTGGTCAAGCTGTTGAGGCGCTTGTGCTACAGCGATCAGAAGATAATCTTCAGGTACCTCATCTTCGTGTTCTCTTCTATCACCAGAAATCACACCAAAAACTTCAGTTTTTTGTATCCTTTTCTACGTTTCAGGGCCAATATGGCCAAACGGTTGAGGCCTTTGGCTGCGCTGCGAACGGACTCGGTTTAGCAGGTGGATTATTCAGTTAGTAAAAATGATTATCTGCGTTTAGCTCGAACAGGTGTTAACAATACGGTCACTTATAGCTTATTTTATCGCTTCGTATTAGAAATAGTGCGTGACGATCGACGAACATATGGGAGCCTTAACCTCTCAAAATGAAATTATTATTATACTCTTAATTCTTTGCTGTTCCGCACGTTTCGTTCTTTTTTTACTGTGTATATTCATCGTAATGTCTTTGGTTCCCGGGTTTGTAGTATCTTATCAATTGTAGATAAAACCCACGTCTCACTTACAAAAGTGAAGACGGGTTTTATAGCCGCTAAATGCGGTACACTTAACAAAGTATTTAAGGCTTCCAACACTCTTTTTTCAATTATAGTGGTTAACTTTCGGCAGTTGTTATTTCCACACCTAAAATTTGCAACCAAGTAAGAGCAGACTTAAATAACCTCTGAAATAACTGGATGGTATCGCAAATGAGTAGAATATCGTCGCATCGAATTTTCTTGGATCTATTGAGGTATGTAAATCTTCTCGTGTCTCTTCAATATCTGCATAAGCAGCTGGCAAAATTAAAGACGGTGGGGGAGGCTAAGAAGCTCCCCGGATCTTCAATGACTGCCAGTTTCACCAATACGTGAAGATCAGCGAGTTTGAGCTTTATCCTCCCCTTGGAGAATTTGAAAAAGAATAGGCATATCCCTACCATTTCGGCTGATCACAATACTACGTGAAGTAGGTTGGACTAAAAGAGAAGTAAAACTTATCATGAAGAACAACTTCAAGCTATTACTGTTAGATCAGAAGGTTGAGGTGAAACTCCCTACACCAGTAAACCCGATAGCTTATAGTTCGTTTATACTAAAATTTGGAATGGGTTTTTCAAATATGTTAAATAGTCCTGGAGACAAAGGATCACCTTGTTTATGTCCTACATTGTCGTCGAAACTTTGGGACTTTCTTTTCCCAAATCTGACTTTGTTCTGTCATAAGTTTGTTTGAACTCCACCAACAATGCACAAACCAGAACATTCTTCTTCTGGCGTTTTTCCTAAATCTATTTTAATGTAGAAATGTTTATTAGTGATTTAATCCTCTTATTTTGTTGGCGGATTGTTCCTGCACTCGATTGTTAACTATGTTATCTTGCTCTTTCCACGTTCCTTTGATTAATTCTTAACACTTTATTAGAAGTTTTTATTTTACCTCGGTTTTGGTTTTTATTATTTTCTATTTTCTCCAGGGATGTTTGATTTGCTTCTTTTAGTCCTCTTTCACGTTTGAATTGCACTTGGGTCTTGGATCATATTGCTGAAGTATTGTGTCTATACTTCTATTATTTCTCTGCTTGTTAATCACAAATTCCTTATGTGTTCCCGATTCCCGACAGTTGTTGTTTGTATAATTCTTTTACTTTTTTAAAGTTCTTGTGAAAGATAATTTTATTCTTTTTTCTCCTATTACAATTGCTGCATTTTTATTTATTTGTGTTCTTTTTGTAATTTATTTTTCTTTAGCTGCAGTCTTCCTTCTTTAACTACTGTATTAGAGAATTCTTTTTTACATTCAATTGTTTCAATTTTTTTCTTTCTATCTGATTTAGAATAATGCATTCTTCCTTCTTTTCTTGTTTTTCCCTAAGTTTTCTCTCTATATGTTGGTCTGAATATTTTTGTCTTTGCTAAAAACTTGTTCGAGCCTACATCTACCTCCCTTTGTGGTCTTATCGATTCTATTATACTTGCTTGTTCCTCGAGATAAGAATGTGATCTATTTGTTTTTGCGTTTTACCATCTGGGTTGTTCTGTGTTATTTTATAAGAATTCTTTCACTTTCTTGTTTGTACTTTTTTACATTGTGTCTGGTTACAAGATCTACTAGCCTATCATATTTGACTAATATTTTTTTCTAAATTTAGGTTTATCTGCTTCTGTAGCATTGGTCGTTATCAAATATAAATCTGCCTTTTTTCTTATACCATTAGTTTATCTTGTTGAGTTGGTTGACTTTTTTATCTCGTGTATTTGGCCCTACCTATCATTATCTTTTATTTTACCTGTTCTACCCTCGTCTGCATGCTTTCAATTTTATAGTTTTTTCTATTTTACCCCCTTTCAAAACTTTTATATGTGGGCAAGACAACTGCCGTAATTCTTATCAAATTTGAATTTGTTGGTTAGATATCTTGGTCGAGCTTGTATATTGGCAAAATTGGTCAAAGGAATGGGAGAAGGGAACTCTCAAATATTTTTGCATTTTTTTAACTTCCACTCTTTACGTTCCTTGCAGTACAATCAATTTAAGGTTCTCATATACAAATTTTGCACCCAGGTAATCATAAAAGTTGAAATTGGGAAGCTCAGGTACTCAACTAGATTCTTTGTTTTATCAAATCCGGGTGCCGGTGATATTACGGCTAGAAGTGGGTTGAAGCTCCTCCCCTCTTAAGGATATTCTCGCACAATCACCAAGCAAGACCCCCAACCATCCCTTCAGCGACGCCAATATCCATAAGAGTCCAATGTCAATGGGATCGAGTAGCCAGCCACCTCCTCCTCGTTTTAGTCACATCTGTTACTATCTGGCGACATTCGTTGCCCTCCGGTGTGAAATTGGGGCAGATCCATCAGCAACTTTACGGGCAGCTGTCATGGGGTAAGGCGTGGAATCTACTCGTGTTAAAGTTTTCCTTGTTGACGAGCAACCATTGAGGTTACTTACGTGAGCCTCCATCCTAGTGCACACCATTTTATGTTTCTACACCCTCATTATTTACACTCTTGTGGAGTAGTTTGGAAGCACCTTTACGAACCTGTGTCGTAGAGTGAAACACAACCCCACTTGTGTCGGTGGAGTTTCCTCCACCTTGTTGGAGGAACAACCGCCGAGGTTGCTTGCACGAGACTCCACCCCATATCATTATTACCAACGGCATCTTTTAGCCATAGTCAGAGAGTTGAGTAACCCCACGAGCAGTTTTAATAGAGAAATGGTATGGGGTATTGTAGTATTCCTCGGATTATTTTCGTTTTATCATCTCCCCTTCCTCTTGCCAGTCGTTGCGTTTTATTATTATTTATTTTTCTTCATTCTTTCCTTTTTTTGTGAACTTCATTTAGTTTTACTTCAATTCTAATTTTCTCTACTGAAAGTTTTGATATTATGCTTCTTCTTTTCTATTTCATATTTCCGCTTTAAACTTTTGGGCTAAGTTTATTTTAATAATCGTGATTTTCATGGTACTTCCTGAATCATCGTTACCTTTTTTAAACTCATTCTTCATCTCATTTTTTATTTCGTTAATAATTGTATTTTTTTGTATGTCACTTTTGTCTTCTTGTTCGTTTTTGTTGTTGTCATTTTCTTTAGTATTTCTGTTGTGTTCTGTTTTTATACCCACTTTTGAGATATTGACTTTTCTTAAAAGCTAATAGTTAGCTTCTGTTTTTTCAGTATTTGGCTTTTCTTATTTGCTAGCTTTCGAACTGAGATTTGTTGATTTGTCACTCGCTAATCTGTGAAAATTAAGCTTCATGTATGAAAAAGCACCAACTTAGTGACAGTAAGCTTCTCCACTACTTTGGGCAAACAACTTCTTCTTCTTCTTCACCATTGTACCTTATGGTGGTGGGAATTTGAATTATTTTTCTGTCGTTTTTGATTTGACCGTCCGGTTTCGCAGTTCATTTTGTTTCTCTGAATATTTTCGCATTAACCTAGCTCTAAGGGTGGGTCGCATTATCTCGTAACAACCGGCATCTCTTACCTTCCGATGCTGAGTCACCAGAGTCCTGTTCGTTATTTAACAAAGCGTCTCTGGCAGTTGATGTCAGCCGTTCGGTTGTCATTTGTGATCCTAGGTGTTGTCGGGACACTTTACACCTTTCTACGTATCAACTTCATTTTCGATGCTCATTTTCTGAAAACGTTGTAGAAGTCCAAAATCCATTCTCAAAATTATGACCATGATTTACTGCAGAATGAAAAAATGGAAACAAATTGTAGTAGATTTCCGTGCGATATTTAAGTTTTTCGTGTTCAAGCATGCTAACCAATGGTCATTCCAATAATCATAACAACCCATGTCGGCACTGTATTAATAGTACGCACACGCAATTCCGTTCCATTGCGCGCAGCGCGCCTTCCCACCGATTTTCGGGATTTATCGCCGACGCCATTGTTTTCCCCGGAATTATTTATGGGCTATGCAACAAACGGCTCGCATCAAAGCGCCCATTTCGTTTGTTCAATCGTTTCGAGATTCAATTTGTGCAAATTGAAACGTTCGCGCCGCCGGTACACTCAGGTGATTTATTTAATTAAACCACGTGCCCACGCGCTCATTTTATTGAAGCGCGATCCTTGCGCTCGATTTCCACTTCCGGGCAGCGCGCATTTTTGGCATATTGGGCCCGGCGGGACGCCCTGCCGCAACCCCAAAGTGGCCCAAAATATGCGCCCTCACGCGGGCCCATTCGCGATGGCTACGTGCTCCGGCGCCAACGACGCGGATTTGTCGGTACGCTAGGGATGACACGGCCAAGGACTAGCCATTCAGTTATTTTTCACACTTTCGCACTATACAACGAAGTTCACGCTTTGCTTTCTTTTCAGGTGAGTTGTGCTTACTTCGATGTTAGACGGACGATCAAAAGGTTTGTAATCGTAAGTACCTCTGCACTTCTAGTATTAAGATTGTATTACATGATCCTCTAGAATATATCTAGTGTACATATAGGTCTAAAAGTATCTCTCGTGTATTTGTAATTATTTCTATTATGCTACCTTCGTTACTGTAATTTCTCCTCCATTTTCTAAATAGCCTTCTATATCTATCTTCTTGTTTTTTACTGGAACGTTTAAATCTCCCATGACAAGTATAGTTCTTTCTTCGTCTTTCACTCTCAGTTTGTCTGTTTTGCATATTACTCCTGCCATTTTTCATTTTATCCATCATTTCAATCGTATTTTTCAAGTTGGCCAATTATTCTTACGAATTCTTTTATTTCGGTCTTGTTTTTTTTTTAATTTATTTTCTTTTCTTCTGTACTTTCTTTATTTTCATCCATCATATCCTTAATTTTCTTAAATTCTTTCATTTTTCTTGCTTATTTTTTTTCTTTGCTACTCTTTAGATTTCTATCACTTCTAGTTTCCAAATTCATTTATGGTAATGGTTTTTAGAGTTTGTTTTGACTAAATCTATTTGATTTCTCGTATCTTCCGTCTACAACTCTTATTTGTGCCCTATTGGATAAAATAATCTATGCTTGACAACCTACTATAAGAGAAAAAACCTTAATAACAAAAGTTAAGACTGAAAAAATAGGAAAATTGCACTTCTCAGTAACGTTGGTGTTCTGCCTTCTTTTTAACCAAACTTTAATCTATAGAAGGAAGAAATTTTGATAGAATTACACATAATGACCCTTTTTGTCAACAACAGTTTATCATTTTTCAGGTATGATAAAAACGTCCTGAATGTTTCTTTGAGCTTTTCGACGTTGTGGCATTTCATGGACTTGAGTTGATGTTTAAGGGATGGAAAGCCCTAAAATTAAAGGGGGTGTACTCAAGTTTCCTTACCAATATTGTTCAAATATATATATATATATGAACCAAAATAGCTTGCGGTTTGGTATTGCCATAAAGAATTATGAGCTGGCTAGAATTTTTCTGAGCCACCCAATGCGTAAAACCATCAACATTAATCCAAAAACTAACAGTGCTTTTGTAGTAATTTTAATTATAAATATTCTGGGCTGTTATTGAGAATGTCTTGATGACCATAACTCAACTCCCACTTCGTTCAACCAACTGCATTTCCCACTCCTTTCATGGATATAAAATGTGACACAATAAATTTCCGAGACACTTACACAGTCAAAACGAGAGAACTTCTTGAGACCAACCATCTGGTGGTTGTACGCAATAAACGGCGAGACTCCCAAGTATTGCTTCTATTTTTAGAACTTGTTGATTCACGAAAACCGCTAAAACTCAGGTTTTACTATATTTCGTGCATATTCTCCAGCTTTCAACTAAAATCTTTGTTGATCACGGTTGGGTTGAGAGCAGAGCGTGATTCAAGCTTTATATGTGGTCTAAAAATTTTGAAAACTTCTTGGGGGGTCATTAGTTTATTAATATAATGAAGTAAAAAAAAATTGAATGATTTGAAAAAGTACAACTCATCTTTTTTTGGGCATTTAATTATTTTTGAATCTGTTACTGATTGAACAAGTAATAATTCAGTGGTTTAAGTCACGATGGTATGCGACGACCAGGGAATGAGGGCAAACACGAAGAAACTGTTGGAGAATTACAATTTTATAAACTAATAAGCCGATTACGATTTCAAATTTTTGAAGTTGAATTAATTATAAATGCGTCCGCTGTACTTCCCCTATGAAGTAACCTATTCTCTTCTCCATCTAGTTTTTCAAAGAAATGTAGAAAGATTGATAGATCCTTTAAAAGAAAAACTTTGGTCATGTCACCAAAGTTATATTTTGTACTGCAAAACTTCGAAAAATATTTAATTGCTCCTTTCATGTTTCAATATAAGAAAAGAGCAGTTGAAAAATTGAATTATATTTACCCTTTGCAGTTGATTAAACTGAAAATTGGGGAACATAGGGATTTTAAAATTTGAGCTGCAACCTTCTCAGAAGCATCTACCAACGGGACACGTGTCCCATAAAAAAGCACACAAATACCAATGGAACAATAGCGATTCTAGAATTCACTGGATTATAAGTCAACATGCGATGTTTAGTTCCGAAAAAAACTGTCCATAGATAGAAGGCCTTTCGCTGTGGTCGTGTTTTTAGCCTAGCGACGCACATTTAAGTCTATTGTGTGTTTGTTTGTGCTTATTACTTCATTCGAAAACTCCACGCGTCTTTACAGAATACAATTAAAATCTAGTAAGTAAATATACAGTGTAATTCCACCAGTTTTCTTGGGTGTAGTATTATTGCGCCATTATTAAGTTGATTTTTATATTTTTTGAAAACCCGCGTATGAGTAATATAAGAAAAATGGCTGATAAAGGACGTCAGCGAATTTTGAGGAACTTGTCCAAGATTTGTTTGACGTTTCTGTAGACGATGCATCGGATTAAGAATACGAGGCTGACAATTGTGACGAGAATGAAGATAAAAATTGTTCGACAAATTCACATGAAGACTATACCATCTCTAAACTGTGCTCTATGCTAAACATGTCCTTAGTGTCACTTAAGATCTCGCAACCGTCGGGAGTGTTTTCTACAATTGTTTTATAGTAGCTTGATTATGTTCATCAGGTAATGCACCAACAAACGTTTGCAAATATTACGAAAAAATAGAAAAGTTAGAAAACATTGATTGAGCAGAAACGACGTCGCTGATTGGTGTTACGATAAGGTACCCAATATTTTTGAATATTGATCCCATAACAGTTCTTTGGGTAACGAGGCAGTAAAAGTATCCATTGCACGTTACAAGTTGAATTATTGATTTTCGAAGTTTTATTTCGGTAATCTCCAGATACTTCGAAACATCCATTTGGGAGAGTTGCAACGCTGTGATTGAATTGGCCTATGTTCTGGATGTATGTATGGGGAAAGGATCAGGACAAAGTTTTACAAAGACGAACACACCCGGGGAGAGAGTTGTCCGAGACTTGTCAAATTTGATCAGAAATTAAATTAACATACATCACTGAATATACAAGATTAAGGTTATTGTATAAATTGAGAATTTTTCAAATTTAGATAAATCAGAAAAAATACATCGACTGTATAAATTATCTTTGTGGCAATCTATCGTGCGAGTAAATAGCTGTAAATATTCTTTAGTATAATAACAGTATTTGGACTACCATTGAGAATGTCCTGCTGCTCATAATTCAACTCCCACATTGTTCAACCAACTGCTTTTCCCACTATTTTCATTGGTACAAAACCTGACACAATGGATTTCTCAGACACCTACACACTCCTACAGATAGAAATTATAGAGATCAACCATCTGTTGGTTGCATGCAATAAACGGTGAGGCTGCACGCATTGTTTTGTATTTTCTGTCCGTCCACTCAGTTATTCTTATATTTCGCGGTTACCCTCCAGCTCCTAACTAAAATCTCTGTTGGTCACGGTTGGGTTGTGAGTAGAGCGTGACTCAAGCTTCATCTGCGGTCAATAGTCGCTTTAATAATCTATTGCGACATTACTATATCAGGCATCATCCCTTTTCTATATTTTTTACAAATTATGGGGGCATCTATTTTCCATACTTTCTGGACCAATTCAAATCTTGCGAAAGAACATGACACTGAATGCTCAAACTTAGACTCGTAATCTCCAACTGCTGTTTCATTCGTTTTCTCGCCAAGTTATACGGATAAGCTATGACTCTCAATATCACCAACTGCTGTGGGAAAAGGTTTCAAATCACTCACCAAAGAAATGATGGTATCATTTTGGTTGAACCAAAGATATAATCGATAGTTTCATTGACTTATCCCCCCTCTTTGAATAAGGAAGTTAAAAATTGAAAAGGACATGGCTGCAATTTCCAGAATTTGTAGATGTTACACATTGATTTTAAATACCTGTGCGGAAAATGACTGTTAATTCGCAAGGTCACTTACGTGACTATCGGATACTATTTGGTATGGAAATTAATTCTGATTTGGCGGAAGTAAAAAACAGCGAGTTATTAAATCTTTGTTGCTACTTGGTGCCACAATTAATAATCGCGAGGTGAATAGGAAGCCTTATTTAGTCTAACGCCACTTATGGATATGAAAGTTGCCGAATGGAAAAATTCGACGACAGACACACACACGACGCGTACCCCGCTAACGAGCTTAATTAAGTTATGCAAATAATTTTTATTATCTTGTAATATGGCCAACTATATTTCGACATAATTTTCAGATTAAATTTAGTCTAATTGTGCTTTCAAAACTTGTTAGGACCTCGCATTTTTGTACGTTTTCTTGCACGTATAACACATTCTTTGGCTAATTAATTTGGTTATATAAAACAGCATTTTAATAATCGTTGGGAATTTCTCCATACAATTAATTTTTCTAAATTGTGTAGACATTCGGCAATTAACTGGGGTCTCGTTAGGTATTGCATCTAATTGGGCGGCATTAATGTCTAAAGTATTTTCGTAGCTGCGCACAGATGGGGGCGTATAAGTAGGTACACATATTCTTGTTGTTTGTCCAAACAAACAAAATCATTCCTTGTAGATTCAGTCTATGTTAATCGTTCAAAGTTGCCATTATACAAATTGGTGGATTTTAATTTATTATGGTGCAATTTACAATTTGAAAGCTTCAATGTACTAAAAGTGCTGTTGTTAGTTTTGTCTTTTAATAGATGTAACTCAGATATGCGTTGTGTTATAACACTGACGTAAATAAGGTCGTTACATTATTTATAGATAGAAGCAGATGAATCTTTTCGACTATTTAATTATTTTTCAGCGTTATAATGTTGAAAGCATTGTCAGTAGCCACCTTTCTATCAAGTGACAGTCTAAACAGATGTAATGTTTCTCAAAACGATAATTTTGGCAAGCTAACTAGGAAAACCTGTTTATGTTCCAGGGTATTATTACACAGTTGGTAATTTTTTCTCTAAGACAACTCTTTTTCCGAGTGTGTTCATCTCTGAAAGACTTTTTCCTGTCTCTTTCTCCATACATTCCTTCAAACCAATCAAATTATATCGTCGCAATTTTGCCAAATTGATATGTTTTTGAAGTACCTTTTGAAATATAGCTTCGACAACAATAGTTGAACCTGTTAGGTGCAATGGATATTTTTACTGCCTCGTTACCCAAAGAGATGCTACGGGATCGATAACCAGAAATACTGTGTACCTTATCGTAACACAATAAGAGCATAGAACCAATCAGTAACGTTGTTTCTCCTGGACCAGCATCTTCTAACTTTTTTTATTTTTCGTAACATTTCCAAACGTTTGTTGGTACATTGTCTAATGAACATAACAAAGTTACGAGGACACAATTGTAGATAACACTCCAGACGAATGCGCGATCTAAAATGACATGAAGGATATGTTTAACGTGGGCCACAGTTTAGAGGTTTAGTTTGTCTGAACTTACCTTATTATCTAGGCGATTATGTGCACTTGCAAGCAATTATCATCTTCACTCTCATCACAATTGTCAGCCTCATATTATTAATCTGATGAATCATCTACAGAAAGCTCAGACAAATCTTCGTTCAATTTCTCCAAAAGTTCTTTGTCAGTTATTTTTCTGGTATTAATCATTTTACAGGTTTAAAAAATGTAAAAGTTAATTTTACAATGAAGTAAAACCTCTCCAATAGCACTGACTACGACCAGTGCGACAATAATAGCTCACCACAGAAAACTGATGAAATTATCTCATATATATTTCACTTTCATTAACTTCCAAGAGAGAAATGATGGCAGAAGGGTAAATTTTATTTTATTTTTTTAATTGTTTTTTTATTGACACTTTAAGGACACGATTAAACATTTGTTAAGAGTCTCGCAGTATGAAATATAATTTTTGGTGGCGATATGACTTGTTTTCTTCTAAACGATCTGTCAGTCTTTACAACTTATTATATCCCTTTCAAAAACTAGATGGAAGGCAAGTACAATAGACGTATTTATAGCTGTTTCGACTCCCAAAAATTTAAATCGTCATTAGTTAATAGATGATAAAGAACTTTTCTAACAGTTTAATGTTGAAGTTCAATAGGGCAGATGCTATAGCCTCCAGCGAAATGATCGAAAATACTGCGAGTGATTTATGGACTCAAAAAATAATTAAAAGTCCAACCATTTAAAATACCTTTTCGTCTTTTCCCCAGAAATCTTCATAAGTGTCAACCTCATTGAAGAAATCGTAAAGGAATTGGTAGTAGAAATAAAAACAGCAATATCATTTTTTGGTCGATGAGTTAAAGGGTATTTTGGGAATATTTATTTTCAGAGATAGCTTTAGGAAAAAAGTACTGACATACTCAGTGAACTAATCATCTATTTATTGTTTAATGCGATGCATTTATATGAACGATGATAAGAAACTTGATGAAGACAACAGACATCTTTTGGACCACTCTATTTGAAAAAAGACAAGTGTTGGGGCAAACTAATCGATTTTCAATAAATTTTTATTTTAAGCGGCTGCTTTATGGTTTCTCATCATTACGCGTATTGGGAGAAAGCACTGACATGCTCAATGAGGGAGTCACCTCAACACAGGTATGTATAATATGAAACTGCACGAAGCAACTAAAATCTCGATTTGAATCATCTGGTGGTATTGTTTTTAAACCACTCTGGGAAAAAGAATGGGAGGCAAATTAATTTGTTTTTGTTATAATGTGTGATGGCACAATTCTAAAGACATATCTGGGAATTTCCATTTTGAATGGCTACTCTATGGTTCCCCATTATCGTGTACGTTGGGGGAAAGCATGAAGCATTTAGTTAAACTCATCTATATGATAATACGAAAACAACATACATCTGTCTAAATTATCTCAGAATATCTTTTCTGAATGATCTCGTTTGAGAAAAAAATCAAGTGTAGCTAAAGTAACGCCATCGGGGCAAACTAATTGGATTTGTGCCAATTAAACTCTACGTCTTCAAGTACTATGAGTCAAATAACTAACTTGCTGGCACAGGTTCGAAAGTTTATTGGTGATCACTGTTGTTGAAGATAGAAAGAGGTTTAATCCTCCGGCGATGATTTTTCCGGAACTAGCCCGGTATGTTTGGGGCCTTACTTGATTTATTGATCGACCTGTCGTGAATTTAAATCCAGTTTCAGTAGTAAGGGCACGTTTGTGCCGTTATATCGGCGAACTTTAGTTTATTATAACACGTAAGAGGCAAGAACGTCCATATTAAGTGACTTTGGCTTGGCTGACAATATTCAGTTTATCACCCTAAACTTTTTTTTGATTTCTATTATTTTATTCAAAGCAAGATGCTACTAATTGTTCAAGTCTAAGGGAGAGTGGCTGGAACAATAAGATCAGATCTATGTCACAATTTTTTTGGTGGGTATTTTAAATTATCAATTAGTGATTCTGATGTGGATACCATTCTCACCATTCTCCATTTTGAAATCGTCAGTGAGCCTAACTTTATTTATGGGTCGACCTTCATAAAAGACGACTGCCTTAAGATGTTTCAAATTTTTAATTGCGGCAAAAGTCTGTAGACTTATATTAATCATCTTTGCTGGTTGCCGAAGGTAAATGACAGTTTTGCACTACACGAAATCGTAATGCCTACCTGGCGCATTTATCGAGGCAGCTCCGCATAACCATAATTAGTGTTCCAACAATGTTTCAGTTTTTCTACAACCATGCATTATCTGCTCTATCGAGCTGTTGCTACTTTTTACGAGTCGCTTTTAGTAATTGATGTGGTCCGTTGAATGGTTATGATTTTCTCGGAAATAGATAAGGATTCGAGATTTTCCTTGTTGCTATCAGGGATCTTCCGCCATTTATTCGACAAGAAAATCACAAATACAAGGCTGAATCAAATATAAACCGAATTACGTATTTCCCAACGAATGGGTAGTTGTATGATCCTGCTATCATGAAATGAAGATAGTTGTGGTATTAGCCGATAGCCCACAAATGCTTCGATGGCACTGTCTTCAAATCTCTGTCAAAATGGTTCCCTTAGTGGTTCAACCAAATGATAATCACAGGGAGACAAATCCAGAACAAATCATTATTTAATGTACATAATTCTAAAATACAGTTGTAAGAACTGTCTAAATTCAGAACTGAGTTTTAGCTTTGACGGGTGGAGATTCTTCTTTCTTTCTCCACTCCGTACTGGCTTGGTTAGATTCTGGGGCGTAATGGAGTATGTAAGATTCATTGCAGATAACGATCCATTGCTAACGCTGTCCTCCGCTTCCGCCATTTTCCCAGCTCCTGGAAAGTGGCGGATATCGTCATGATCCCCGAGCCTGAAAAGTCTGGGACTTTCCCTCAGGATTATCGATCGATAAGTTTCCTGTCGACCGTAGAGAAGCTTATGGAACAAATAATCCACAAGCGCCTGAGAACGACTATCGAAGACCACCAACTGATTCCGGAGAGTTATTTTGGCTTCCGCTTCGACCACTCTATTACCCTCCAGCCTCTTCAGATGATGGCCTACACCAAGACACTAGATGTGGCCAAGGCTTTCGACAAGGTGCGGCATTATGGGCTAGTATACAACATGGCCCCCATCGCTATTCTGCAGCCGATGTTCTCTCCGTTGGACGTCCTGCATTGCTAGTGCGACAGGTGAAGAATAGGCATCAACGCAGAAAAAAGTTCAGCAGTCCTATTCTCCACCAGAAAACCACTTCATTGACGAAACTTTGGAAGGAAGAAACATCTTACCTTAGGCTGGTACTAGACAGAAAACTGACCTGGAGACCGCACATCGGTAGGGCGGTCACAAGAGCAAAAGTGACGAGATCAGTACTCCGTCTAATATTTCACTACGGAAGCCGAGAACAAACTGCTTTTGTGTAAGACCGTCATACGACTTATTATGACGTATGTAGCTCCATTTTGGGGCTGGGTCGCAAAGACACACGTCAATAAGCTCTAGGTCATCCAGCATCGGGCGTTACGGCCTGTCTCCAGTGCCCCATAGTTCGTGAAGAACTACGACCTTCATAATGACGCCAATATTCCCAAGATCCAAGAATATATCTTCTAATTAGCACAAGACCTTCACCATAGCATCCAAGGCTACGACACGGAAACTCCATCATCCGTGGCATATATAACTATGAGGTCGATCGAAGTGCCCGTTAGACCTTGCACTATCCACGCCAGGTCGTATCAAGAGGACTGAGATTAGAGGTTGCGTCCAGGAACGTCAACGATCCGGTACATAAAAGCCTCCTATTCAGTTTAATAGCGTGTCAATAGTCATTTTTGCCGTTTGTGATTTTCGACGAGAACATCAGTCACACTCTTCTTCGGAAGACGTCCCACTGAAGTCCTCTTAAGGGTGTTTCCCTGAGTTGTGCCGTAAGTTTTCTCAAAATTTCCGACTTTGTTACTCTCTCCGTCGTGAGAAACTTAATATCTCTTACATAACAAAGGTACTTATAACTCTAACATCGTGATACCCCGTTTCATATGCTACAAGTACTCAGATAGTTTACACTTGGTCTATCCATGGCTGTCTATCCTTTGTAAGTACAAAATTCATCAAACGAATTCATTCATGAATTGCTTGCCAGCGTCAATCGCTCTGAAGTATGGGTTCCGCATCAGGTGACAAAGAGCAACCTCCTCAATCGTGTTTTCAGCGAAGCGAGAACGAACTGGAACACTGGAGATGACACTTGTATTCTCTATAAGTATGTTAACCATGAAACTCGATCTTCACTAGAAAGAAGTTTTGATAGCTATTTGTAAGATTGTATCAATTGTTTCCACAAAGTGGAACCACTAATTCAGAGAGATATTGTTCCCAACTGGTTGAATTGAAGGAAGCAATCAGCCCAACATGGCCAAATAGTGCCAGATTCCATATAAAAACTCTTCTAACGGTGTTTTGTCAGCAAAGAAGAATATTTTTAAAAATTGTCGTAGTGTCATGAGAGAATAGAGTATGCAACAAATTTATACTTTCGTTTTAAAAAAATCAACCTTTTATCTAGTGAGTTATGGTTACGAAGCCTGGATACTTCTATGTAGCGACATCTAGACCAACCACCAGAAGTAATACGACAGACATTTGGGATACACACAAAAACTGAAGATAATAATGTAGAAACTACCAATAACTTACTTAAATATTTAAAGCTATGAAAAACAACTTAAGTAGGTCATCAGTGAGTGATGAAAATGTAGAAGATAAAACAGTCGCTCCTTCGAATCTGTTGCACTCGTTGGACTGTTGCCAGATAGGGAGACCCATTTACCATGATTTACAGAAAAAGAGAGAAAAGCTGCACTCCTATCATTTTGGGGGACATTGTCGGCTCTTCTCCCCAAACATTGGACTTCTCCATTGACGCGCTGCGTGATCGCGTCCACGCGGCCTCTTCGGCCAGATTACCTGGAAGCGGAGTGAGTCGTTCATCCGCAGCGACGTCACTCACCTGAGTCCTTTGTTCGCTAATCTGGCGTTACGAGAATGTAATCGCCGATGCGGCGAGACCGGGGAGTTGGGAAAGAACTGCGCCCTGGGCGCGATCCATTCATAGCCCACGATCGCCACGCGGCCGCGCCGCAGCAGCCTAATGAGGGAAACGAAGGAGCTGCTCCGAGGTACTTAGCGTAATTGCGCAATTAGTGCGAGATTAAATCTTTGCCGGGATTAGGAACTAATCAATGGAGCAATGGTGAACTTAAGTCCCTGTTAATGGCGTTTCCCAATTATTGGTGAAACTCGCTGCCGGCGAGCGATTCGAAAGCCGCTGGCCGCCGAGGAGAACGTCGGAAAGCTTTTAGGACACGTAATTGCCTAAATAAAGATTTAATTGGGGAAATTAACAGCGTTGCAAAACTGAATGACGATGCTAATCGAGGTGGCCAGTAGTTGTCGAATACAATTGGAACTTTACGCTCCTGTTCTTGTGGTACCTGACAATAATTGATAAACGGCCTGTATTTTGCACAGAACGTACAAGTATGCTGGTAATCTCTACAGAGACTATTTATCTACTGCTGAACTTTATCTCAATTGCTTTTCCCAAACATTCAATCGCACACGAACATTCGACATCATCTCCACCAAGTTTCTATGCTTCGAGTTCTTCTTTCAGTAGTCCAAACCAATGGTAATCGCAAGACGATAAATTAAGACTATAGGGAGGATCTACAAATGTAGTCCAGAACAAATTCACAATTTTTCTGGAGTTTAGACAGTTCTACGAGACCGAGCGTTGTTGCGAAACAGAATAACTTTGTGGAGTAGTGTATTTTTCAACAACCGTTAATAGATAGTTATTCTCGAGAAGGTAACGGACAATGTAAGTATTCTTCTTAGTCACAATGTTCAAATGCTTCTCATCCTCTCAAAACACTTTGTGTCTTCTTGAAGGTATTGTTCTTAAGTCTTCCCAAAATCTCAGATAATCTTTTCTTGATAATCATCAGTACTGCAATGGGTGAGGGTATCTACTGCTCTGACCAAAAGGCTCAGAAGCCACACCTTATGATGAGTAGAAAAAGAATTTTCCATTTATGTTTGATTGACCTTTGTAAACCTTCTAAAGTTTGGGAAGATAGGTTGAGAGAGAATATATTGCAAAGTGATGATAATTATGTAAGTAGCTTCCTGAAAAGTCATCTACCGAAGATTCAACTGTAGAACTATGGTTTGTTCTGGCTGATAAAAAATGAAGGTGACCTGTTGTTGTACCAAGCCCTTGTCACAACGTAGTAAGAGGCAATCAATGTTTCGCTGGCAATTGAGGTTCGTGCTTTTTTCTTTGAATTTTTGCCGCTTCTTGACAAATGGTTTTGAGGTTAAAAGATGCAAGTCTTCTTATTGAAATCAGACATTGTACAACATCTGCGTTTCGTGCACACCGAGAATAGAAGATGTAGTTCAAGATCTGTTTTTGAAGTTTGAAAATCCTGTGGACCGCCTCCCACGGCAGAGATAATTTTGAAATATTGGATTGGTACGGTTTTTTTTGGGGGGGGGGGGGGTTCAAATTCTTTTCTACGAAGTTTGACCCAAGCCAAACTAAATCGTTGCGACCACGCCCGATTTCTCTGTTACATCTTTACTTGGTTCTTTAGCAACTGGCAAAACTGTTAATACTAATGATGGTTTTGTTGGTTTGCAATTATTTGTGCTGAAAGCAGAGGTTGGCCAAATTTTTTTTCCAATAGATTAACTGATAGTTTAAGCTTGAAAAAGTATACGAGTTCGCTAACAGTTGTTTGCTGATTTCAACATGGAAATCAAAAGGAACTTTGTCCGCTTCTTGATTGTATTTGAAAAAAAAAGAATTCCGTTCAATCACATGAAGTGTATGGGAAAGATCCTTTAAAACTACGACAGTGTCAGACTTAGTTTGTACAATAAATAATAGAGGCATCGAGTGATCGAAGCTTAACATATCGAAATACAGCTTTTTTTCTTGAAACGTGAAGAAAGGCTCCATTATTGGATAGCAGGCGACGAAAAATAGATCGGCTCCATGGTCGAACGAAAAAAAACTGCGTATTTACCAAATTGGTGGTATTTAAAAGGTAGTGTGTTCTATGAATTACTTCCAAGGAACTAAACCGTAATTTGGATAAATGAAATGATTTCATCAAATAGAAGTGTTGGGAATTAGTTAAACGCAAAGGTGTTGTGTTTCACCATGAAAACATTGATGCAGACCTTCTTTGTCGATGAGGATATGAAGTTATTCTTGGAACAAATTTTTGCGGAAAGAATAAAGACTTCTTTAAGAACGAGATCGTGAAGTTACCTGAAAGATAATTGAACAAAATGCATATTTTGTTTAACAAAGTTTCTATTACTGCTGGAAAATTTGCCTTTTATTTACACTTTTTAGACGACTCTAAAATCAAACTAGTAATTTGTTTCACTTACTTCTGCCACCACCACTCATCTGTCAATGATTCTGTGTGGATTAAAAATCATACATCTGTCCCCCATTCGCACACACAGAAAGTCTTTTTGTTTGAATTTTAATACAAGGTGAAGCAATACTCTCTTCCAAAGCAGAATAAAGAAAAACGCTAGCAAGACTATCATCGCTTTAACGAGAATATCGATCTAGTGATTGACCTATCGAAGTTATATTTTGAACTTCTTCATTACTCTATCCAGCTTGTGTTGAGGAATAGAACTGCTTTTTTGACTTGTTGCATCTCGTAGGGTTTGGAGCCCTCATCCCTGAGATATTCCCACAGGAAGAAGTCTCAGGGGGGCAGATCTAATGAGCGAGCTGGTCAAACAAGGTTGAAAGATTAAATGCTCAGGAAACATCTCACGCGGCACTTATGTGAACTGTCATTCCGCCTCGAGTGCCTGAAGGTTCGGTGAGAATAATTCTCATTTCCATATGTAGATTGGAAGTAACGTTGGCCTTCCTTCTCAAAACAGATCCAGTGACTACAACTTTGCCCACTTTTATGGTTGTATCTCGAGTTCGTATCACCCCAAGAACGAAATTTTTCTTTATTAACGAATCTCAAAAGTGGAAAAGGTAAACGTTCCTATTTACAATCCTCTTCTATGGATGTAACTAAGCTCTTGGTGCAAAAATTACTTGAAAGTACGGCCACATAAGTGAAAAACAACGGTATGTTTTAGGTCAGATCACTTCGGAGATTGTAATATGAAATGTCTTATTGTACCGATTTTTTGGGTGTTCGCATACTCACAAGCCGTCCTCTTCCACTTCTCACTATACAACCAGTACTTTTGAAGTTTCCTATCAACAAGAAAACTTTCTATTGGTTCGTTCACATGTTGGTTACTAAGGACTTCTTCAGATAAATGTTCCCGACTATCTACATATAATAAAATCACTTCCTCCATCCTCGAAAACCCTTCGCTTCATAACCTCCTTTTGAAATTAGGAAGGAAGTTTTGCTCCACCTTGGACAATATTGGTTCTGAGAGGAGTGATAACTTCACATGAATGTCGACAATGTGTAAGAATTTCTGATTTGAAAAAATTCTCTAATTTTTTTTACAAAAACTGTTTCTTTAATGATAGATTTTTAAATGCGTTTATTCTGGAGATTTGGGCCATTATTTCGATGGAAATATTGGAAGGGTACTATTTGATATATTCATAAAGTGAGCAGCACCATTGAAGAAATAACAGTTTCGAAGGTTTCTCAGCCATGTGATTTATACTTTTAATATTGAAAAGTACAAATGTCAGCGTCAAATTCATGTGTTTCATATGCTACACTTTCCAGTACTTCTTCGAACCGATCACCATGAAGCTTCAGCTTCAGAGATCAAATAATTATCTTCAGGGACCTCATCTTTGTATTTTCTACCTCATAATATACCAGAAACATCAGTTTCTTGTATATACATTCATATCTTGTTCTTTTTAGTGTAAAGGTTTCCTTCCTCCAGACGGTATTGTTACCATTACTTTTGTGGAACGGCGGTAGCTTATGTCACAGCTACTGATAGTCGCCTATGGTTTATTGTTTCTTTTAGTTTGTCAGAAGTATAATTTGTATGTTGCGTGCGATCGTGTTACTTTAGCTCATAGAACAATTAATTCTATTCAGATTATGAACAAAAAAGGTATGACCTTCGGGTGATTTGAACTGAGGACCTCTTGAATGCAACTGAATGCCTTTCTAACCACTGCACCGCATGATAATTCCATTTGCTTCTGACAGACAAAAATACTTTGTTGGCCTTTTGGTCGACTTTAAAATTTAGGAAGATCTGAAGCAAAAATGTAAATGACCTTTAAAAAATTGTTTTGGTTTCGTATTTCTTCCATCGGAAGAGATAGAAAATAAAAAAGGCGGTCGCATCATTACGGTCATTTTTGAAGTTTACATTCCATAAATCGGACACCAGGCGTAAAATAGTTAACATACAGCTTGTGCATTAAATATTTCTGTCAGACGTGGCTTTTGCAGATGTTTTGCGTGGGTTTTGTCGTGACATTTCAAATCAAGATCTCATTTGACCCAAATTTGACTACGCGATTGGAAAAAATAATTCGATTTAAATAACAGAATATATTTACGGTTATAGATATTGTTTCAAACTATTTCTAAGTTTTAAAAACGAACTGTGACCTAGAATTTGTATGCTTTTATATTGTATTTTATTGAAATACATAGTATTGGGGTAAAAGGTAAATTTACAAAACCTGACAAAGAAGTTTGCTCGTCAGTTTATCTGTTAAACAGCGGAGTATAAAGGGTGGCCCAAATTGAAGGTCAGATTTAAATTTCGCGCCTTTTTCTGTTTTGAGGTCGGCAATTCCCATACTTCGATAGATACGGTAAAAAACTCCGCATCAAATGACTCAACTGCCCGAATTTTGTTTGTGGTTTACAATTCTGTAGGTTAATGTGCTTGTGTAAATACTAAGTAATTACAGTACTATGACTTGATAAGTATACTTCCAGTGAAGTATCCTCTACAACCATCCAAAAGGTCTCTTGGCCAGTTTCTTCTCAGACATCTGCGTTCCGTTCTTCTAGGAATGGATAGAGCAGAATGTTATTGTGGCTTTCCAGTTTTTCATGGTGCTTGACGCTGTTCCTTTGACAACATCCATGACGTGATTTTACATAATCGTGTAGTATCTTGTTAGTGACAAAATGCGTTTGTAATTCGTACAATTTTGGATTGACACCTTCGGATTGTAATTATATTGCTTTTGTTGGCACATCCCCAAAGCTCAGCTCCATAAAACCATATGGGTTTGACGACGGTTTTATATAGTAGTAATTTGTTCTTTAATGATAAATGTGATTTTTTTCGCTAAACCAGTTTTTAAGTCCAAGTGTTTTTGCATTTTGGTTATATGTTCTTTCCAGTTTAATTTACTGTTTAAATGATAGCTCAAGTATTTGGTTGTGTGGTGTGCCCATACCATTAAGATTGACTGAGGGGTGTAAAAGTGACTTGCACAGACTTGGTTTCATTTATTTTGATTTTCCAGTTTTCTAGCTAGACTTGTAGATCAACTAGATGGTTTTGTGGTTTAGTGGCGGCCGTTTGTGAGTCTTGGTCTCTAGCAAGGATCCACTGTCGTGTGCGAACATTCCGATTGTAGTATTAACACTAGATGGTAGATCAGGTGTGAAAAACACATATCAAAGTGGTCCGAGTACACTGCCTTGTGGAACTTCCGCTTTTATTTTACATTTGCCTGACGCTTCTTGATTCACTCATTATTTTAAACGCGCGATCACTTAAATGAAGATTTATTAGAGAATTTGATGAAACTCGATCGATAGACAAATCCAAGACTTTGTAAGGACCTATGAAAATATTGCCATAGTTGCTATAAAATCGTTATAACAATTGGGCATTTCTAGATTCTCTCTTCAGCGAATACTCATTAAAGACTTTTTCCTTCGCGCATATAAAATTCAACTGATGCAAAAGCTGAAGCTTGCTGACCGTTCTTACTATCAACAATAGTTTTGATTCTCCAAACGGGTTCAGAAAATCATCTCGTAACCCATTAAAAGTAAATGCATTCCCAACGAGTCACTATTTGGGGTGATATGCCCATACTTTATTTTATTGGCACTAACTGATGGATCTGGAAGAAATGCCGCCTACGATTCAGCTCGAGCAATAGTCGATGTACTGAACCAAATTCTGACTAGCAAGGCTTGGTGGATCTTTGTGGGGTTATCTGAAGAACAACATCCAACGGTGTTATTGATGAACTTGACGTGAACGAGTACGAAATTGTGTGCGATTTGTGCTGAAGGAGATTATGCATTTCAATACATTAAAAAATCCAATTATAAAATCTATTCACAAATCGTTTAAAATTTGGACTACCCTTTATAATAAACTTGCTTCGGGACGTGCAATTTCACCTGAATCCCAAAATTTCACTTGGGAACAGCGCAAATTTCAGTAATCACATTATGATTAGTTAACGATAACCACCAGCGAGCAGCACTGTTAACCAACATAACTGTATCGCCGGAGGCTCGTTACACAATCAATCCTGACATTGTACAATCGTTGTGATCTCGATCTATATGCGTTGCGCTTATGCAACCGAGCTTTTGGGGTTACTACAGGCCGTGCTTGTGCAGTGCAGTCATAAAGCCAGCGCGTTGCCTAAACATCAATTATCGCTAATGGACCGGCGGATTACTGAAATATCTGTTTTTGCACTATAAATACTGCAATACGCGTGTAAGTAGCAATAAAGTAGACAGTTCCGGCCGCTTCTGGATGACCTTTCTCGATCGGCATTCATGGCTATAGATCTGTTGTTCCGCCGACGATTTTTCGAATTCTGGAGATTTCGATGGAGGAATTTTAATGAATAGAAACTCGACAGGTGCGTTTTACGGCACGCTTGCTTTTTGTTTTCGGTTTTATTAAACGGATCCGCCATTTTTTTGGTTGTCATTAGTAATCAATTTTTATTTCAAATTTTGTGTCGCCCTGTACTTCGAACAAAAAAAAAATTAGGATAATATTCTAATCATGATAGGCGGAGGTAATTTAGATTACACGTGGCAGCAATTTTTTCATTTTTAGAGTGAAGGGGGTTGTAGTTATGCCATGCAATTCTGCACGTGAAAAATGAAAGCGGCGCCGCGGTTAGATTTATGATTTACTGCGGCCATAAGTCACGCCTGGTGTAATTGACGTACATCTGATTATGAGCAAGGCGCAAAGGACCTCAGTCGGCGCCCTTCTTCATATTTCATCTTCGTTGCTTCACAAAAATGGCCGCCCGCTCGCCGCCGAGGTCCGCGCGGCGTTGCCAAGTGACCTCGCGCAATTAATACCGGCAGAGCCCCACATGACTCACGCAGAAACTTGTTTGAGACCCTTTCTCCGGCCGCTCGCTCGCCAGCGGCGGCTCGTCTCCCAGGCTGGAAATGTCGCACAGGTGTGCGAGTCGGCGCCTGCCGCGCATCGGGCGCTTATGGGGGGTGTGGGCGCCTAATGGCTCAATTTCGCAGCAAGTTCCGATACAACACAATGTGACTTCCAGCAAATTTAATTTTCGAACATCAAAATCATATTAAGGAGGTTTAGAATCCTACCAAACCCACAGTAATGTCATGTCAATTTAGGTTGGTTTTATTATCCCTGTTGATCCTCGATCATTACAAACTTCTGGGTGTATTAAAATTGGTTTTGGTGATTTGTTCCACGAAGATGTGGTCTCAATTCCACGCATTCTTCTTATACCACAACTCGGCTGGTCATTCCATAGCGCACCATATATCAGAACGCTGACTGGGATCTTCTCTATCGCTAATTAATATTTTTATTGGACAGCTTCCCATTAAGCAGCTACTGAAGCCCGTGGTTTATAGCCGAAGCTCATTTCCTAACATTCAGACGCCGCGAATGCTCTTTACGTTTACGATCCATTTTATTTCCACATTACGCTCGTGAATGGGTCGATGTTGCAGAATGGCTCGACGTTTTGTGCAATTAATAAACAACCATTGCAAACGGGAATGGGCTTCCGGGTAAAGTAGTGAAAAAATATTCCCCCGAGATCCGTTCAAAAACGAAGAAAACCATGTCTCCTTTTTCATTCAAGTATTATCTGGTATAAATTATTTTTTGCTTCATTAAGTGGATATGTACTATTACCAGAGTATTGGGGCTGTACTGTAGGTAACATATACTACTCACCGAATTTACCAAAATCTGGTAAAACAGAAAATTCTCTTAACGTTACTAGGCAACGTTATCGTAATATAATAGAGAACTATTTGGTTCTTCAAATTGAAAAAGTTAATTCGAGATGCATGTGGTTTTAGCAAAATGGTACAACATGTCACACAGTAAAAGAAACAATGTTTATGCTAAGGATAATGTTTCCAGAATGTTTGATTCTCCGTTACAAGGTCCAGTTGAATCAAAAACAAATACACCGCGAGTACGGGAATTCAATATTGTATCAGTATCTTTAAGGGAAGAAAACTATCGTGTTATTCACGAACAACCTTTACATCCAAGTCGGGCCACAGTTTTTTTTAACGTTACTGGGGAGCGTTATCGTAACATAATAAAAAACTTTTTGTTCTTTTAAAATTGAAGAAGTTGAAATACATATGCGGCATGCCACACAGTAAGAGAAACGGTTGGCATGCTAAGAATAATATTTCCAGAATGTTTAATCTCCTGTTTTAGTGATGTGAATTGACCCCACCCCCCACCCACATTCCGGATCACTAAATTTAATTCCTTCTAACGTTTTCCTATAGGACTATAGAACGTGTTAGGAAATAAAGGAAGATATCAAATTGTTTATGTTATAACAAGATAAAGGTTTAGAAATCAAATCAGGGACTGCAGAAGTTATCCACGTGTAGAAACAAACAGCGACCTCAATTTCGTTATGATGAAACCAAAATTGACTTTTAAAAAACCATAAAAAGTTGGCTGGAACATTAGAAAGTTAAAAGGCCACAACATAAAACAAAAAATTGGGAAAAGTAGTAAAAAAGAAATTATATCACAGAAACAGCAAAAGCAAACTGCCATATAAGTTGCAAATACAGTGATAAATCCAAAAACAAGACAAAAAGAAATGAAAATGATCGAAAATATAAAAATGCACATAATAAACAAGAACAAGAATAAGAAAAATTGAGAAAGAAATCTAGAATATTGAGAAATATGCTAAACTGAGAAGCTAGAGAAGTCAAAGAGCATTTCGTTGAAAATAATCAATAGAAACATGGAAGGTAGTAACGTGGAGAAAAACGAGCAAATAGAAATAGCTAGAAAGCAGATGAAAAAGATTTAGAGAGACTGTATGAAGAAACAGGGAAGACTCCGCTATAGAAAACGATGAAAAAGAAGATCTAACGCTATGAGATGACTGATAAAGCTGTGAGATTACTAACAGAGATTATGAAATGCTTTTTTAAACTAATTCGTAACACTTATCAAACAGATGATATATGGTTTGTTCTCATACATATACAGCATTGTATGGTATGGTTGCGGGAGGTTGACAATTTGAACATGTGATAAACGAATAATCAAAGCTCTAAAAATGTGATGTTACCAAAGAATAATGAGGGAAAAAGCCCTGAGAAGAATACAAGATACAAAATAAAAGGAAAGAAACCGTAAGGGGACACCAAGGATGGAGTACATAGAGCAACTCATACAGGATGTCGGATACAACAGTATTTGTATGATCGACGACAGTAGAAATTTGCAACAAACAAATTGAGAGAAAAGGGGGGACAGGGAGGAGGGAGAATGGGATGGAGAGGTAGGTGGGGGGGGGAGAAAGAGGTAAAGGCGTAAAAGAGACAGGAGAAAGATACACATAAAGGAGAGGGAGGGGCAGGAGTGAGAGAGGGACAAAGAGAGATAAAGGAAAGGAGGAAGAGAGAGAGATAAAGAGGATAAAGGTGAGGGGCGGGAGAGAGGAGAGAGAGAGAGAGGAAGAAAAGTAGTGAGAAGAGAGAAAGAGAGTGGTGAGGAGAGAGAAAGATAAACTGTATAACCACATTAATGTTCGTTTGTTCAGTCGCTTATTATAAAAATGATTGTTGTAAAATTTGATTAATCTAATTTTTAATTTTCCTGAAAAAATGAGAAAACCGTCACATATGGTAGTACCAACCTCGCCCGATGTCCGAAAAATGTCGCGGCTTGTAAAAGCCACCAGCAACATGTTAATCCTCGAGAGTCTGCACGGCTCATTATCAGCGCATTAAACCAATTTAATTAGACGGGCCGGTGTTAATTGGGCAAGAGAACAAGCCTGACATTTTGTAATGCAGCCGAACCTTTCCTTTCCCGTCCCCGCTTTGCGCGCGATCGGGTGTTCGCAGCGGTTTTGCCGCTTAGCGTCCAACTTGTCGAAATGTACAAATATCGAAAACAGCCGTCCGCGCCGCACCGCGTCCTTTTTTCGCCACGGCGTGCTCGCCGTCGCGCAACGTTGCGCGAAAGACGCCAGTCGATCTACGGCCAGTGCCGGAATCGGCTGATGTATTTAAATACAGCCTTGATCTTTTGCGTTAATAGATCGGACAGTTTGTTTGAACGGCGCGCCGATATTTGCTTCAGGAACTGAATCAGCTTTGTTTAACGAGCTCTCCAAGAGCCATTACCTTTTTTGCCGCTCGGTTGGACTTAATGAAGTGATTCATGTATTCCGCCCACATGTCAGATGTATTGAAATTGTAGAACCAACATAGTGGTTTACTAAATTTTCTGAACAATCACTGACAAATGAGTTGAACACCTACAATCAGGAACACCCTCAAAATTAAAACTTCAATATGAACCTGACAATATTTTTGTTTTTCTTTGTCTTCCCATAGATACAGGCCCTTCAAATCTTTGTACCATTCAAATTTCTTCATTTGCATCAATTTGTCGAGACTTCGAACTTTTGAGTTTGCCACCCTTATCTTCCTCTTATATTTGCGCGATTCAGCATTTTTATAAGAGACTTGCTCTTGATCGTTTGATGGTGCATTTTATGGTTCTTTAAACAGCCCACTGATTTGTCAATTATATATTGATCGGCGTTTCAAATTGATATTGGTAATTGTTGTACTTTGACGCACTTCAATTTTGTAGAAGTGATTGTAGTACGAAAAAGTTCGTTATCACTAAGAAAACGCATTTTATCAATACTGTTCCTGAACTGTGTCTTAAGCCTTCTCAAGAATTCGGACGGTTTTACGTTCTCTGTCGTGAGAAACGTAAGAATAATCCATTGCGTAACGGACGAGGGTACCTTTTGCTGTAATATCGCTGACTAAAAAACCGTAGTGCGCGATACTCTATGGGGGAATACTCTTGTAACATATTTACATGCAACGCTTAAAAACCGCGTCTTTCTCCTTTTATCTCACGGTGCATAAGAAAGAAATTCGTTTGATTCACCCACGTAATCCGATACTTCTACTGGGATTCTCAAAATCCACAGATTATTAAACTTAGCAGAGATTATGGTGTGGTGGCATCCCAAGGCTATTGTTTTTTTTACCATACCGTCACAGATGATGTTGATCTAAACATAATGCAAGAATGCTTTGTTTCACACGACGGGAAGTTATTTGGCGACGAAAAGTTTTCTTATCAAGATGTAACACCTCCCACCGCGATATAAAGGTCCATCTCAATAAGACTTTTTGAACGAATGAATTGGGCGAAGAAGTGGTTTCACTGCGCTTTTTTCAATCCTCACCCCAACCAACTTATTTTTATGGAAATACTTCAAAGATAAAGTCTACTGAACAAAACTAGCAACAATTGACGTGGGAAAGGACATTGAAAGGTAGTTCTGAATCAATAAACATTGCATTAATTGCTATTTAAAGAGTTAGCGTATGTTTGGGACACCCTATCGATTCTGCCCAAAGACCAAAAGCTTGGTAAAAAAGCTGCAACTATGTAGTGGTGGATTTTCCCGTTCAACGTAATGATTTTGACGTTGACTTTGTTGTCGATGTTGTGGATCCCTGATCCCACCCTTAATCTCCTTAGGTGATCTGATGTAAAAGTTGGTTGGCCTGTACCGCCTTACGGGGAAATCAGAATCTTTGAGCGTTTATGGTGGACATTTCTGTCCAACTTGTACTTGTAGAGAGTTACGGATGATGGGATACCAATGACCTTTAACGATATAGAACAATTGGGTAGAGCTCTGCTAAATAAAGTCCCAGATCCTAATGGGGGTCGTATTTCTCACGAATCAGGTACATCTTAATGGATGTATAAGATCATTTTGTTGTAAAAGACAGTGGGCTCTCAGAATGGAGGAGGAAGGCAGGGGCCTGACGATCTGCTGTCGGTTTTGTAACTTTCCGTGCCATATGATGCTTCAAGGTGAGCTTCTTCTCTCCATAATATCTCGGGAGAGAAGATCCTAAGTTCTTCAGGTTGTGTCACTAACGACGTTAGGTTCTCTGAGTAACACTCTTCTCAAAGTTGACTCCTATTCCCCATATGCGGCACCACTCTTCAAACTTGTTCAGTTCCTCTTAGACATGTCGAAAAACCAGGGAGGAGCTTTTGATTTTTTTTAAATAGTTCATTTACATTTTTTAAATAAACTATTTGTCTTCTTGAACTGATGTTCCAAGCTTCTCCAAAAGTACTAACTTTTAAAAGATTATTACGATTAATTAAAAATCGAAATTAAGCGAGTATTTTTTATATAAATAAGGCTGGAAAATATCTGCCGACCGGTAATAAAGGGCGCGTAGCAACAAAGCTGCTGCGTGGCATTATTTGATCCATAAAAGCAATGCTGTCCAATAACGCATTAAAACATTGTGTCGTATAATTAATTAGCACACTAATGGCAATAGTGTGCCATTATCGCACCGGCTATTAGGGTCTTCCATTCATTCTCCAATGTGTTGAACAGGATCGAGACATAAGTTTGCTACACGTTCATGGATCGTATCATCTAAAAATTGCGTAAAATTATTTGCATTACATTTCGACCTTAAATAGTGTTGCAATGAGCAACGTGTGCAAGCAAAACGGTTATTGTATAACTTACCGTTGCATTTCTTAAAAATACCTCTCTTTGTTTTATTCTTGTAGTGTACAAGATACGTACGGAAAGAACGGTTTTTGTGGTACAAGAAGTAAGGTTCGATCCAGCTCATTTGCCTTTGAGCCTTTACAAAGTTCGGATCGCTTGCGAAGTAGATAGCCGTTTAAGCGTTGTGTTACGAGTCAAAATCCAGCGTAATGTCCATCAGCGATACACTATAAGATATTGCGTTAAACCCGATCTGCAACCGAGACGCCTGCTATGATGCAGAAAGCTTACTGAAAGGATGCTTTATCAGAAGCATAAGTGTTTGGGTAGCATAACGTGGTCAGAGAAGGAAGAGAGGACGTCAAGGATGAGCAACGCGCAGGGCGTCCATTAACGTTTCACACTTCAGACAATGTCGCTAAGGTGAACTCGGTTTAGGACTCAGACCTACGTCTGAGTATTAGATTGATAATAGATAAAGTTCAGAAATTTTCTACTAAATTGCTTTACAAAGTTTTAACCAACGAATAGAAGAAAAACCGTATGTCAGTGTCTCATGAGCTTCTAGACCATGTGAGCCTGGCTAACCTTTTTTCGACCAAAGAAAGCATGAATGAACAAATCAAAGATAAAAGCGGTGCTCATTGTTTTTTGATTCTAAGGGTGTGGTCCATAAGGAGTTGTGTCATCCTGACAGATGATCATCGCTACATTTTATGTAGAAGTGTTTAAGCAGTTGAAGAGTTGCCAACATCTGGGTTCTTCACCACGACAACGCCTCGAGCAATGCGTTGCAGTTAGTGAGAGAATTTCTAATGAAAGAAACTTTGGCAGCTCTGCCCCAACTTCCCAACTCTCGACTTCTTTTTGTTTCCCCGTCTTAAATCCAGCTTGAAAGGATGCCATTTTGGAACTGTTTAAAAGCCGCAAGGCTGCTGTCAAGAGTGCTGTGGAAAAGATTTCAGTTCAGGACTTTCAGGCGAGCTACAACGCTGGTATTATGCTCAAGAAAATCTTCAATTCAACGAATTTTTTGAAATTAGTAGGATTACTTTCTGGACGCACTTTGTATTTCAACCCTCAACTAATCCTGTAAACAGTTTTAAGCTTCAATTTACGTTTCTGTTGGATTAAACTAGGCATAAAAATTAAGATGAGATCCTTTATTTGACGTGCAACGTTTTTTTTTTTGTCAAAACAAATATTTTATTTTAGTTATGCTAGTAAGTCTGTTCTGAAAATATTGAGCCAATCTTAATATGAGGAAAAAAGGGGTGATGCGTAATGCGCATGCGTGAACGCGGATTAATTCACTGGCTGGCTCAGTTTAAATTTAGACGCTGCTAAGTGAGCACATGTAGTGTGTGTGTGATCGTCACATTTGTAATGACCAACATCCTGTTTGTATTAACGATTTAAAACAACAACGTATACAGTTTATTATCATAAATGCGAAGAATTATTTGTTCTAAGTAATAAACCAGGCAACAAATGCCGAAATTAATGTTTTTAATGGTTTCAAGCATATAGTCAACTTTACATACATTTGGAAGAAGGAATGAGTGTTTAATTGTATTTAATTCTCCCCAAAAAATGTAAGCAAAAGAGGTTAAGTTTCAATCTTTTTTACTACATACGTATTAAATGAATGATTGCTAATTATAAATCTGGTCAAAGTAGTTCTTTTGTGTTAAATTAATAAATAAATGAGCAGATATTTTCGCTTTATAAATCTTTTGTTAGAAAAAAGCGACTACACATTTCAATAGAGGTATTCCTCTTCATTGTTTATGCTATTCTTCCATTGCAGCACGGTACGACTTGTGGACAGCCAATTGAAGCTCATCGCTGTATGAGGACTTCTCATTGCGAACTGCCTTTTTCATTGATTAAAACAGAGCATAATCACTCAGCGCACAGCTTATAATTGTTTACTGCCATGGTTTTCTACTTTCTCGTCAACAGTCATTCACTACATTTCCTTCTCTGCGTTCTAGCAACGCCGTCTAGTGGCATCACATGGTACTTTAGCCTTCACACACACTCTGGTGCGCATTTCAATGTGTGACACAATCGAAGATTCTAGGAAGAGTGTCGATCATTTTTGAACGCCGTAAATATTTTATTTGAAACAATAGGGGCGGGGAAAATTTTGAATTTTACTATCTAAAATGGTCCGTTTCACAAATAATGCCGGTTATAGTAATCCAGAAATAAAACAACAAACAAATTGCTGTTTTCTATATTACATCGCTTCTCCTAGATGCTAAATTATTAATACCGTCGTAATTTTTTTTGAGTTTCAAATTGAAAAATTCCCAGACTACTTTGCGTCTTTTTGAGAATACATAGTTTTCCGGCGAAATTATTTTTCAGGCTCTGAAGCAGAGTAATTTTATCGCGCAATATCAGGGGAATATAGAAGATATTGCATGATTTTCCAGCCAAAGTTGCCAAGCTCAAATTAGTCAAACCATTGTTGGCTTGTTTGCTTCTTACTCTCTTTTATTTAGTCGTTTTAAAACTACAGATCGAACTGACCATAGCCAGGAAATAAAATTATTAAAAAAATTTTTTTGAATATTGGGGTCGTCTCAGAAGAAGTGCTTATCATATCGCTTCGCATCAAAGATGGTGCGTGATGACGAGTCAGTGAGGGCAGACATATGAGAACCTTAACCTTTCAATTCGCAGGCCATGCCGTCATAAGGAGCGTTAGAGTTTCACTATTGTTATTGTACAAAATCACATGTGTAATTCTCCGGTCTTTATCTACCTGCCGTAATTCGGCGACAACTTTTTTTCCTCTTGTACCCACTAGCACAGGTATGTTTTGTCACCATTATCGTAATTTACATATAATATTAGATTGCTCCTTAATTTCATGTGTATAAAGATCAGCAGCTTATTCCTAAACTTGTATGAATCTTTAGGTAAGCAGGAGTTGGTCCTTCAAAATCCACAATTGTTCTACACTTGAAGAGAATGGCGATGATGCTCAACGCTAGATTGAGATATGCGAAGAGCTGCTTCAAAATCTTCAAGACAATTGCTTCTGGAGAGGAATTGTAAACCACGAGAGGTTGATATTTCTTCTTAATCTGGACAAAGAAGAAAAAAGGCGCTTTCAATAGTTTGTCAAGACATGCGTTTGGTGGAATTTTGGAGTTTTACACTATGAGTTGTAGAAGTTTGATTGTATTCTGAACAGCTTTAGCTCATAGATACATTTTTGGTATAGGAAAAACTTTTACCACACCCAGCGGATGTTGCTCCACCTGATTACAGTCTATTTCGTTCGATGACACATTTCTGGAGGCCGGCAGTTTAATAATTTTGAGAAAGTAGAAAATGCAGGTCGGGAATTCTATGCTTCGAAACTAGCAGATTGGTATGGGCCCTACTATTACTTATTTGATTTGGTTTCTGTTCTTTAAGATTTATTTCCAATTAACCGTCAGTATTTTATTTCTTATTAGTCTACTTCACAGAATTTTCTTCGAAAATTAATAACATTTTTGTGCGTAGTGAAACATTCGCAGCAACGGTGGTGGAATGACAACCAAGATTTCGTTCTACCACAGCACGATGGTTTAAGGGAGCAAAAATTGCAGTGTTTACTTAAAAGCTTTCTCGTAAACAAAGATTGGGAGCCATTAAAGATTTTAGCAGGAGGCATTCGGCGCCTTTCGTCATCCACTCTATTTAATGCATCTTAAACATTTTTGCCGTATTGTGTCGTTCTGCTGCTGCCGTAAATGGCTCCAGATGGGGCATCAAAATGCCTGAAATGTCTGACGTTTGCTGTGCTTCAAACATTTAGGCCAAAAGTAGAAATTTCTAACTGGCACATTACGTGGCTGATATTAACTGAAATATCTGTTGTTGGTAGTGGCAACTGTAACTTAACGCTGGGTGTTGATTGCGTACGAATTGGCATAACTTGAGTGTAATCAAAAATAGGGTGATTTGGACCACTAAAAAATAATTGTCCCAAAATTTTTGATAATTGGCATTTCTTTGTTATGAAAGTGGTAGATAAATTACCAATATAATTACTCATTAGCCGTATTGTGGAACTAAATGAACCAAGATCGTTACGTAACAGCCAGATATTGGTACAACCAATACTTCTGTTGGAAATGGTTATGGGTAATTCTTTACGCATTTCTAATGCTACAAATTTCAAGTCTGTTTTTAACATCCGTGAAGTTTTTGAAATTCGAAATGTCCTATAGTGTGCGGAAGTAAGGGTACAACTCAACCACGTGACTGCGAACTAATTCGCGAGACTCAATAGACACTTCTACCGCCGGCCTCCCCCCCATCTTTGATTCGCAACATTGGCGGCTGATCCATCTACGGCTCTGTCGACTTCCGCAGCGCCAGTTTTCTTTGCTTTCGTCTTTGCAAAAGTTGGTCTTTGGGCCCACTTCCGTTCTTGTGAAGTTCCTGAGCGCCACCAAAACACTGGAATGTATTCTGCGTATCACAAGCCGTCCGCGACAGGATACCGTAAGTTGTTGTAATGACTCGATTCTTGTCGAGAAATTAAATTTAATTGAAAATAATTTAGTTATAATTGTGGGTTATTTTTTATGTTAAAGTTATTTTAAAATGCTCTATTTACTTCATTATATCTAAAAGGTGATGTAGAGTCATAGGGGGCTACTAAAATAGATTCCTTTTTGGAAAGTGCAAGTGCAAAATATTGCCATTTCGTACAGCATTGAACAACATTTGTAGTACGTGGTGAGCCTACTTTTTTTTGTTTTTCTAATGGTATTTCAAGTTGGACCTGGATCTTATCATTAATTTTTTTACGCATAGGGTAAATAGTGGTCACTAAGGTTATGGTAGGGTTCTAGAAGCTTATTTCGTGGAACCCATATTAAATGAACCCCCGAAACCACACTCAATTGTTTTTTATTCTTCCACCTGTCAGTTTATTCATTGTTTGCTTTAATCAATTAGCAGTGCTCATAAAGCTTTATGGCTATTTTTTAATCCTTCTTGAACGAGACTTATTATTATATCTCTTTTGGCAGAGACTCTTATCTCGGGTAACAAAGAATTAAGGAACATTCTATTGTTTCTGCAGCCCTTGATACTGCTAAGAGAAGTTTTGGCATTCACCTTTTTTTGATTTGATTCCTTATTAGTTTGACAGATCTGTTCTGTAGCATCAGTATTTTCTAGAACACTTCAACAAGGCTTGTTTTTGGCACGGCTGATTCATCCTTTCGCACCCCAAACAAGACCATATAGTATGTTTTTTCTGTGGGATAAAAAATGGTAAGGTTTCCAGACACAATATCAAATCGTCATTCAGTTTGACTTAATGATGCCCAAAGAGCATTTTTTTCCTTCTAAATAATAAAAGAGGTTGAACCGTTTTTGAACCGGAATTTGGACTTGCATAGAAATATTCTTATCCAGAATTTTTTCAAAAAATGGTTAGTAAAATTTTTAATGTCTTCTGTACGTAATGTAATGTAAAATATGTAATGTAACTTGTTTTCTACATAAGGGAAAAGTTTACAGTTTTTTTAGAGACCATGGTATATTATTCTATAACTTTTTCCATTTTGCTGGTGTGGCGGCTTGCTAGAACAGCAGTTAAAATACTCTTATGCCTAACCTACCTTTCATGACTCTACTACTAGGAAACTACGAAAATTCAGGTCAGGGCTAGCGACTCGAAACCGCTAGTAGCTCCGACTCTTCCCAACAGTTACAGTACTACGCAACAAACTAATATACCTTAACCTACGCCGTAGTCATTAGACCATTTATTCTTTAGAATTCGCATCGCGCAGTGAGACTCATTTTTACAAGATCACCAATTTGCGAATTCCGCATAAGACGTTCACCACTCACACACTCTCCAAAGTTCCCCGATTTGCCTCACATATCTGACCATTTGCACTGCGTCCTGATGAAACCACTCTCCTCTCTGGTCCTGGATTTCCTTTCCTTGTAGGTTAGCAGGACGGACACAGCGACTTGCCTATATGCGGATATGTCTTGGTCCTGGATTCAGATAAGTTAGGACCAGAATTCTACTTCCACCTTGTTTTCTTTTTAGCCAGCTGTCCCGCGTACCCATTCCCCAGGAGTCCCGACGTGCGCCTTTAGAAGGGACCGCGATCGACTTCATAAGTCTAAGAGCAAGTAGCCCTAATTTACCATCTAATATTACTCACTTGGAATGATTTGTTTTATTAGTCCACGTAACACCACAATTGCCGCGCCTCAAGCTCCTTGCTGAATTTGAATGTCATTTTGTTCGAGCGAGTCTTCGTCTCCTTCATTGACCACTTTCTCTAGATCTCACCTGGTCTCAGTGGCTGCTCCGTTATCGTTTGCCATAATCCGCCTGTTGTGACTTTTCAGGCATGCCAATCATCGATCTCTACTCCAAGGCGCTGGGGTTGCGTAAGAAAGTTAGTCTCTCTTGCTTTGGTTGCATTCTGAAAAATATCGCCTCAGTCTTTGTCACTTACGTTTTCGGCGCTCCGTTATTGCGTGCTTCCGAAGTGTTTAATTCCGCCGCCCAAACTATCAAAAGGTCCTCGTTTGCGACTGCTGAATATAAATATACTTTCGTGTATTAGTTTCTAGTAAAATACTGGTCCGGGGCACGAACCCTGGAGGCAACTCGTCGCCACTTGTCGTGTCGCTACGCCGTCTTTCGTTTCAATTTGCGCTATTATTTGATAAACCTCTACAATATCAAGATTTCGGAAGCTGTGTACACAATCGCTCGAAAATCATATTGTCGGCCATGAAACTCGCTGTTTTTACCGCATCACATATTTAACGCCCCTTTTAGACAAACTGCCGAGCGCTATGAGAGAGTGGACGTGTGGTAAAAAGCATTCTGTTTGCTTCTCAATATTTGAGATGGCGATTAAATTACTATGACTCGATTGGAACCTTAGAACAACACTTCATCTAGATGGACGCTAAGAATATTTTATTAGCTGTTAATCTGCTCTCCTACACCATGATCAATCGAAAAGAATTTTTTTGGCAATTTTAATTTAATCGACCATCTCAAAAAAGTGGTTGGAAGTAACATTAAAATACAAACAAGTAAATTGTAAATAGTCAGTGTTATTTGCGTAATTTAAGTTTATATTTTGTTAGTGGCGTAATAAGACTTGAGCGCGCATTTCAGACGGGAAGCTGCTTTAAAAAAAATGGAAAAATACACGTCTATTTAATATAGAAATTTTATTTTTAGTGGAATAGTTCATTGTAGCATTTGCATATTAATCACCGCTGGTTTCCCTAACTTTTCAATTATAATTATTGATTTGGATTTTGCGAATATAAAACGAATGGAATTTTTCTGGTTGGTTCGTGGAATCATAAGTATGTAATTCCAGTCGAGTGGGAAAATACCACTCTTCTATGTTGTTATGGAAATTTGCAGTCTCTAAATTCCCTCCACTTGTTTGTGTACTAAAATTACCTCAAAGCAAACAGACTTTTCATCAAATCATTGCAGGTGCTGGTTGATGACCTTTCTGAACATTTGACCCTATTAGGACGCATCTTTGGATGACCCAACATACAACTTGAGGATTTGTTTGTTGAAATATTCTATCTGTTGCACGTACTTGGTTAATAATCTCTTAAATTTTCCTTGAATACCTTTCTTTAAAGAATCTGTCTGTAAATCTAAGTCCTAGATCTTAACTGACAATTCGGATCATTAAGGTTTTAGAAGTTTGCGTCTGCGGCTTACAAAGGTTTCGTTTAATTCGAACACTTATGGCTTTGACTGCCCGAGTAGTTCGAACTGAATATGGTCTTCTATATCTTTGAAGATTCTTGACGTCTCCAGTCCTGTTAAACAATATTTCAATACATAAACATACGCTAAATGACGAGAGTTTGTAGTCTTAACTTGTGATAGGTTTTTATATTGTGACGATAATGGGCAGGTGCTCCATCTTGCTGAATGTATATCTTTTCATCATAAAACTATTCGACATGTGGATTGACGGATTTCTGAAGCAAATTTAGGTCAACATTTCTAGTGAGAGTTTGGTTAAAATAGAATGGCGCTAGGATGCATAACGCTGATGATCCTACACGACACTATAAGTATTGATAAGTTCAGTCGATGATCCATGGTAACATGCGGGATTTGAAGAGGTTTTGAGTCATTTAACTTAAAGGTCGTTTTACGCAATTCTGCATGCTACATTTGCCATATTTATATAATTGTTTCTGACCCAATAAAGACTACATTAAAATTTTTTGAGGCTCACTGTAGTTGGGTAAAGAATACTAACATAAGAACTTTCTTTTAATCCGAAGAGCATTGCGAATAATGTAACAGGTGCAACATGGTTGCTTCAAATCGGTCATGAAAGTCATTTAAACGCCAGGACATCATTGCACTATGTGTTTTACAGCCAAATAAAACAAAATAAGTCTACGTCTACTTCGGTCGTGGTAAATATAGATCTGCTTTAGATTACTCGTGTCGTCGAGTCTTAGTTTCATAACGTACAAAAAGTTAACGCCGTTTCTGGATCGCGTACTTCATGTACTTCAGCATCCGCTAATTCCGAACGTGGGTGCAACTCAAAACATTTCGGTGCAGTAAAACATCGGATCTTCACCAACTTCCCGCTTTGCCCGAACTTGCGTACAAGAACTGAACTAGAGCGGTTTTATATTACGCCACCTCAAGACGCCCAAGTTATGTCGGGGAATGCCTTTGATGATCCCGGCCTGCGCTCGGGCGAATCGACCGAAGGGGCGAAATTAATAAGCGGCCGTTATGGCACGGAAATCGCGGCCGGGAACAATAGGAGTTAAATTGTACAGTATATCAACGTGGCGTGCGCGCGCTCGCGCGCTCGTGCGGGACACCGTCCGCGTTTCGCCTTTGGTCGCTCAGAATGGGGTGGACCGCGACCCTCGGCTGTAAATTTGCCGCATAATGATGGCGCTGACGGCGCTGGAATGCGCCTCTAATATTGCACAACCATTATATAGATATAGATATATGGACGAGACAGAGAGATGGCGGTGATTATTAAATACGGCGGCAACGGTTGTCGTGCTGAGTGGGTTATTGAAAAATGTCGGGAAGAATTTTTTTAATTTCATTTTTTAGGGTTTCCGAGGGTGGATATTAAAGTACAATGCGATGCAACAACAACAAAGTAGTAGAGCGTATAAAACTACCTTTTTGTTATCTTAACCCATTTACAATTTAATATTCTAATTTATTTTTCCAATTTATCTATAACGATACTATGACCAACAATTAACTATTTTTTACATTTTGGACTGCGTTCTTTGATAAATCTTCAAAAAAGTACCAGAACTGATTTTTTAACTCTTTACCTGCGATATTCAGTCACCTAACATGTGCTCTGAACAGAACTAAACTCACTAGGTGGTAGGGCTATGCCCAGCAAGCTATTGTTGTTCGGTTTGTTGGCGCATTTAGTTGGAAGATGCACTAGTAAGCGTAATAGAAGTGGATTTCGAACAGAAAAATCAACAAATTCTGCGTTCGGCTAGAGAAAACCCCTAGTAAAACAGCAAACTAATGGTAACCAGGTACTATCGAGAAGTCACGTCTTTGAATGCCGCAAAAGGTATCGGGAGGGCAGATTCAGGTTTGGTGTACTATAAATTACTGCCTAAGTGAAAAATGCCAATGCAGTTTTTCCGTGTGAAAATGTCACTAAAAAAGGGAAGCATCTTGAAGAAATTGCAGAAATCCAAACGGCCGTGGTAAATGTGCTGGGAGGCATCTAGAATGAAGATACAGTGGCGACTGTGTCTAGACAGCGATGGAACTACTTTTGACAAGACCTAGGACCAATCCTGAAACTTTTATAGTACTGCGAAATAAAAACTGAACAATTTTGATAGAAAAAAATATAATAATCACTACATTTTTCATCGTTTTGCAACAAACGGAACAAAGTGCAATTAACATACATTCGTTTTATGGTTGTGGTCCGTTTGGTTGGTAGTGATGAAGACACTGAATTGGAAGCAAGTAAATAGCTTATACTCCATGCATTAATATGAGAATTTCAAAATTGAACGGGGCGGTAATGATGAGAAAAATTGTAGAGGTATACAGAGAAGGGCCAATAAGTGAACGTTAGTATCAGAGGGGTTGGACAAATTCAGATCTGGCAACTTCAATCTTCACGATACAGCGCGAATTAGTCGACCAAATGAATTTGACTAATATGTGCTGCATGTAATCGTGAATTAAACTTTTAACGGAATTGTTCGAGGAGGTTCATTCTACGCCTGTAACAATTTAGAGACATTTCTGTCTAAATTGGAGACATGGATTCTGCACCAATTAACAACGAATGTCATGGAGTCGTTGAACACCGATCACGATAGAGTTTGGTACATAATCTGATATCAGTAAGTGATGAATACATGTCATAATCCAAGACATATAAGATATGGAGTCTCCCTTAACAATAGTGCGTATGAGAGACATCACTGATGTTAATTGCATAAGTGTTCTAAAGAGAATGAAGAATAATGCATTGCATTTGTCGCCTTCGATGATTTTTTGGCAATTGTCCAAGGTTCTTAGGAAACAAACGGTGTCGAGTGTTTCAAACGGGGAAGTCTCCTTCCCTAAAGAAGAAATATTTGATCATATCTATAAAACATTCTGAATAGAATTATGCATTGTCAACGAGCTCCTTTTGGTTAGACGAAGAGCAACACGTTGGAACTTCTTCACAAATTTCACAATTTGACAGGTTTAGTTATCCTTGAACAGTTTTATTGAATCATAAATGAGCAGAAGAAAGACATTGCGGAATTACTCCATGGTTCATGGCTTATTTATGAATGCACTGTTGGTCATAATATGATTGTTTGGGTAACAAACAAATCTGCCTTGCGCTGTCTCTTAATTTGCCTCTTTCATACAAATGTACAAAACAGGACATAAGTTGACTTGCTACAATTATTGCATAAGAGTTGACGAATGTTGGGTAGCATTTGAAATTTGGACGTACGTGTTGATTGATTTCTCGCCTCCAACTTCTAAAGTGCGACTCTAGCTTAGTGCCTATTTGATCAATGTTGATTACTTAGTGTGGCAGATCATTTGGAATGGGTGATGGGACTTCCAAGAGAAACTGAACAGCATTGTTTTCGATCTTCTTCTCCTTGGAGAACCAGGGAAAAACAAGCGACCATTTTCTGTGAGGGAAGCGATGCTCTTTTGAGAGCATATTCCTTATTGATCGTCTGAAGTTTCTCATTTTCATATCCTCCACTTACCTTTTGTGCTTGGCATCAATGGAAAAGAGATTAAGTGGCAATTAACAATAATTATCTTATAATTTGGCTCTTCTAGATGGAGTATGCTGTTGAATAGCCCTCCAAGTATTTGAAGGCATTTTCCAACGCAGGAGGAAATTGTCCTTATTTTTTCTGTGGAATGAGATGATAATCATTTTGTTGTTCTCCACTGGTTTCGTCTATTTCTTCCTCAGACCTTCAAAGATATGGATTGTTAATTATACACTATTAATGGTAACAGTTATTAATCATCAGTTGTTGTCGAAGTCAAAATCGACTTCAGTTTCAATGAATTTTCGTCGCAAGAAATTCTTCAAAGCAGAAGGGTGATTCTGAAGTCGATATATATACCAAATGTCTTGGATCACACAGCCAAAATATGTATTCGTCATACACTAATATCAAATTGTGTATCAAATATCATGATAATCGGTGCTTAACTTACCATACCTTGTAAGTGATATGGTTCGAACGTATCGCATATTTATCTAGTGGTCTCACCTTACTAGTCGGTCTAAAAAGACATTTTCGCATAGATGACAAACGGGTATTACATGATGTTATCGGTGGATAAGTGCAGAAAGCAAAACAAGATGTATGGTAGGATATAAACGGTGTAATTTATTTCAAAATCTCGAATACTAATAAAAAATAACCCAGTATTGTCTATTATCAACCTTTAGATCGGCACTGGAAGAAAAGTGGCCATCTCTAAACAAACAGTGCAAAAATTATAAGACCTCTTGGGAAATTATGCGCTACCATTCATATTTCGTGAACATTGCACTTTCCAATAACTAGGGACATTGAAGACTATAGAATTATTTAGCTGGAAAACTATGGATTCAAAACCCTAAATTTTTTACCATTTAATGGAGAAGTGTCATCGAAAATGATGGAAATTATGTTACTGCTAAAGTTCAAACAAAAATTTGTATGGGTCTACAGCCCCACGTGGGAGCATGACCTACGAACCGGAAAGTTAAGGCTCCCACATGTTTGTGAGCAAATATCTACGGTTTTATACTTTTTCTTTAATTTGTGTCTCAAAATACGAGCAAAACTTCTATGTTTGTGTATTCAATAATGGAATCAGTTTTTGTATACAAGATATAATTAAGTTGTTAAAACACGAGAAAGGGGAGGTACCGGCAATTATACCACATTAACTATATTTTAATATCACCCGACTTTAAACTTTAATTCAGATTTGTTTGTGGATAATTACTATATTTTGAGGCGTAGAATTGTAATAGCAACACGCTTTAATAAGTAAATGGACTTTCTAGAAAGGCCAATTATAATATTTTTAAATAGCATACGCTCCTAGGTTACTCTACTTTCCATAATTTACATTTGTAATTTAAATAGGTAATTGTGTTTCCATATATTTACAAGTTCGGGGAACTTAAATAAAGAGAAAGCGGCCCTGTATATCGAGCTGTCAGATAAGATTCTTACGACTTCTTACCATTGTGGCTGGTCAGTGCCTCGACGGCAGAAATTACTGGGTCTTGCCTCAAAAAAGTCATGTCGTTGTTGAACGAATGATAATTTGAGAGGGTTAGATCGTAAGAATACGGCGAGGGCGGTAGAATTTTCAAACTGACCTTTCGCATTGGATTTTTGATGACAGCGTTGTTGTTTTGGAACATTTCATAGTGTTTTACACCCTCCAAACCCCCACCAAATGCAGATCAAAGTCATGCGTGGGTGAATCTGTTTCATATTGACCTAAAAACATTGATCCAGTCATTTTTGCAATGCCGATGTCAACTTGAAACATCTTCTACACTTTGGATGACTCTCGACCGTTAATCAGGATCAGCTCTAAGGAAAGCTAAACTAATGGGAACTCCGCCCTCTGTCCACAACCCCCGGAGGGAGCCGATTTTCTGGTGCCCTACCGCAACATAAACTTGGTTCAGTTTTGTCATGATGGGAGATGAAAATGGTGCCTTTACAGTACTATAAGCGCAAAAGGTCCTGGACATAACCAGGCTAATAGCCAAAATGAAAACTGCACCTGTAGAAGGTTGTGCTCTTCTCTTGGTGGGTTTTATTGGGTGTCCAGAAACTCGTTCTCGGAGAAATTAAGTTCGATTTCTATGTGACAATGTCATAGTTACACGTTACTTGAACGACTTCACAAAATACTCGAAGGTAGTTAAGAAAGCAAAACTTTGTGTTTAAGACGGCAAGGTCATATTTTATGTAAAGTTGACATCTTCAGAACCGACAAGAAAGTGTCATTTTCATAACTAATAGCTTCGTGCGTTATTCATTTCCAACCCCAAACTCTTTCACTTCAGGCCGCGGGCCGTCATATTCATTGAGCTGCAGCCAACGACCCTGAAAATTCCTATTAATTGTTCTGAACACACAATTACACGGGGTGCCGCTGTTTCCGGGGCTGCCGGCCGGGCCAATTCGAGCTAATAATTTGACGACACACCCTTTGCAGGGGACGCCGGGCCAACGCATTACAGCCGTTTACGGGGCAAACCTATATAGGGCGCGTAATTAAAGCGAGCCTCATCTGGCGTAGCTGCGACGCCGGAAAGGCCTTCGTTTGCAGCTCCGCCGTGGGAATTGGAAAAGTTTTGAATTTCCAGGCGGAAACCTGCAAGTTCGTTTTGGGAATTTCCTTCCGCGCTTCTGTACCCCTAGAACGGCGCAAATCTCTATACATACCCATATGTATATTGAGGGGCAATAAATTTTTTAAATCTTTTTAGAAAGACTAACGTTTTCATCTTTGCAAATTGTATTCAAAATGTATCAAAGCACCATTTAAATTCTTCAAACACTTGGTGTTTCTTAAGGACATTCATTTACATTCTCTTAGTATTGCAACAGAGGAACATGGTCTTCGTCGACATGTTTCCGTGATATGTCTGTTGTTTCCAGATGAGATGCGTTAGCAGATCTTGATGATTCTTGAAGATTGGACATTTCTAGGCTACCCGGAACTAATACTATACGTAGAGTATCAGGAAAGTTTGACAATGTACCTTTAATTTGAAAAATACTTTCTGTCACACTATGCACTTCGGCATGCACTTTTATTTGGACTTTAGTGGGTACATCACATAAATAAACTCAGGTTTAGTTAGCTGTTGTAAGGTGGTTGACATATCGAGATGTATCTTTTACAAATTATTGGACATCTTGCGTCACCATTTGCTTGTCAGTTAAAACATTGGATATCTACTTAAAGGTGTTTGTGTAGAACGGTATGAATCAACATTACAGAAATGTATATCTATAAGGCGAAAGGTTAAATACATGTTGGACCCCCAACATCTTCCTGGCAACAGTAATGTTCTCTTCAGTGACAGACGAAGATAGGAGATCCTAATCTGGGAGTGTCTGCCAAACCAATATTTCCTCTTTAGAAACTTCAAATATCATCTGAATGTGATCGTATAATGATAACAATCAACTTCCAACATAAGAGCCATATTCTGCAAACACTGACCGACGCTCAAACTGTCTGTAAAGTTGTCTAGTATTCCGCTTCTGACCAAGATGTCAGTGCGAACTCGGAGTGCAGAAAAAAAAACATTTGCTCCAGATACTGATCAACACAAAAACGGTGTGCATAGTTGTAGCGCAAAATTGACCAGGATTTCATTCCGTTTTTGACCAAGATGACTGTGTCAGTCGTTAACTCTAGAGTTATTTCCTCCAAACACTTAAACAACATGGAAAGTTGCTGCGCAAAATTGCTCCGTTTTAGAAAAATCACTTTCTTCAAATATTGAGCAACACTCAAACCGTGTACAAATTTATATCAAGAAATTGCGTGGTCTTCCATTCCGTTTTTTACCAAGTTGACAGAGCTCCCTAGCACAGGAGTTGTTTTTCACATACGGATCAACACTCAAGGTGCACGCAAAGTTGCAGCTCAAAATTGCCCAGAATGTCCTTCTGTTTTAGAGCAAGATGATAGGAGGTGCTCTCAGCGTATGAGTCATTTCTTCAAATACCGATCAACGCTCAAGCTAGACGAGAGTTGCAGCGTAAAGTTTCTTGGTAGTTTGTTAGTAGTCTTTTCCTCCAGATCTAATTAACATTCAAACCACGTGCAAAATTGCAGTACAAAATTACCAAGCATATCCGTTTTAGACCAAAAAGATAGTGCGAAGTCACCGCAGGAGTAATTTGTTCCAAATACTGATCAACATTTAAATCGCGTTCAAAGTTGTAATGTAAAATTTCCAGGTTTGCTATGTAGCCCTTAGCACTGGAGTTATTTCTCGATATACTAATCAACACTCAAACTACGTGCAAAATTGGCCGGTATTTGGTTTTTGACCAAGATGACAATTCTGATCAACATCGTGCAAAGTTGTGACGCAAAATTGACCAGTATTTCATTTTTGGCCAAGACGGTAGTGGAGTGATCAACACATGAATTTTTACTAACTTGGCAGCACTAGCCCTCAGTGCAGAAGTTACTTCCTCCAAACCTGGTTTTTCATTCACTTTTTTTATCAAAATAAAAATAATAGCCCTCAGCACACTTTCTCCAAATACTGATTAAAGTAAAGCGGAAAGTTGCTGCAAAATTTTCCAATCTTCCGTTACGTTTTTGATCAGATTGACAATACGAGTTCCCAGTGCAAGAAGGGGTCATTTCCTTCAGATGCTGATCAACATTCAAACCATGTGCACAGTTGGTCGGTATTTTATTTTTGATCAAGAGGGCAAGATCAACATTAAGCCGCATGAAAAATTAGAGCGAGAAATTGTCCAGTCTCCCGTTCCGTTTGTTGATTAAGATGGCATGAAGCACCCAGCGTAGAAGTTATTTCCTCCAAATATTGATCAGTCGGTATTTTATTTTCGACCAAAATAGCAGTACTGATCAACACTTAGCCGTGCGTAAAGTTGTAGTTCAAAATTGTCTACTCTCCCGTTTCGTTTTTTTTTACCAAGATGACAAAGCGCAAGAATCATTTCCTCTAGATGTTGATCAATATTCAAACCGCGTAACAGTGAACTTCTAGCCCGGAATTATTTCTTCCAAATAACGATAAACACTCAAGCTGCATGAAATTTATAGCATAAAATTGCTTGGTTTTCCATTCCGTTTTTCACCAAGTTGATCAACACTTAAGCCGCCTGCAAAGTTGTAGCCCAAGTTTTCCAGTCTACTGTTCCGTTTTTGTCCAAGATGACGATGCGAGCCTCCAACGCAGAAGTCATTTCTCTAGATACTGATCAACACTCATCCCTGGTATTCTCTTTTTAACCACACTAAACTGCGTGCAACGTGTAACGCAAAATTCCATTTTTGACCAAGATGACTTACGTTAGGAGTTCATAAAGAATAATTTCCTCCTAATATTGATTAACATTAAAACGACATGCAAAGTTGATCGGTATTCTGTTTTGGGCAAGAAGCGGTACTGATTAAGACTTAAGTCGTGTGTAAAGTTGGAATTCAAAATAATTCACTCTCCTGTTCCATTTGTTGACCAAAATGGCATTGCGAGCCCTCAGCACTGGAATCATTTCGTACAGATGTTAATCAACACTTAAATAGAACACAAAATTAATTGATAGTCTTTTTTTGAACAGGATGTCAGTATTGATCAACACTTAACCGCGTGCAAAGTTGTAGTTCAAGAGTGTCTGGTCTGCCATTCCGTTTTTCGACCAATATGACAGTGGAGCTCCCAGCACATAAGTTATTTCCTTCAAGTACTAGTCAACACTCAAACCGCGTGCAAAGTTAGTCGGGATTCTATTTTTGACCAAGATGACTGGATTGATCAATACTTCAGTGCAAAATTGTCGATTCTCTCGTTCTCTATATGTCAGAGAAGGCCCTAACGCAGGAGCCATTTCCTCCAGATTAATGATCAACATTCAAACCGTATAAAAAGTTAGCCGGTATTTTATTTTTGACCAAGATGTCAGTAGTGATCAACACTTAATCGTATGCAAAGTTGTAGCGCAAAATTGTCCCGTCCCTTTTTTGACCAAGACGACAGTAGAAGTGTCCAGAACAGAGATCATTACCTCCAATAAATGATCAACACTCAAATCGCGTGCAGGTTGTAGCGAAAACTTGCCATTTTTGCCGTTATTTTTCACTGCTATCGTTAGGGGGCTACTGATCATCCAGAAGGTGTCTTGCCGGTTGTAAATCAGGTTTGACAAGGCTCTTACTGCAAAACTTGTTTGGTGTTAAAAATAAACTTTGATGACGATCTATTACACTTATAAAGATTAATTGCAGCGATGTGATTAAGTTTATACTCCCACAATGAGTGACAGTAGAATTTTTTTGTTCTCTGTCGGGCCTGTTTGTAACAGAACTAATGGCAGGACTGCGTATATACAACATTTTGCTGCAGCAACAAGTTTTGACATCCTGGATGTTTTCTTCCTGTGACTAAGGATGATTGATGACGAAACACAAATTTTCCGCGTTTTCCTTTTGTTGGATAAAAGTGGTCTATTTCGAGTATTTTCGCCAGCAAAGAAGTGCATTAGTAATGACGGAGTTGAGAGTGTGGACGGCGCCGTTAGCGGTTTTCATCGACTTTCTCTACATGATAATCCCCCATTCGCTCATTTATCGCGCGCTGTTGTGGCTGTGCTTGGCGTGCAGCGGATTCGCGACCCGATGACTCATGGGATTAAACCTGTCGTAATACACTTAACCGCTATTTATATTCGATGTAAATGTCAGATAAAATTGGCAATTTGGCGGCCCTGTCGACTTTCGCGGCCAGAGCGGGGAGCTTTTGCGTTTTCCGGAAAAGCGCGGGCTGCTATTCGCGCTCGTTTGTAGCGCCATTCATCCAATTTGGGCTATTTTTACGACTCGGAAACCACAACTGGCAATGCTGCCGTGCTGCCACATTAGCTGTGGCATTTGCAGGCCCATTTCGGGATTTTTTCAGGTCCGTGGAGGTGGCTCGGTTTCAGTGTTATCCTGATTTCCGTTCATGTCCTGATGTACGTTGTTTTGAAACTTTAGTTGAAAACATTGCAAAAAGTTGATTTTTCCATGTGCTGAATATTGAGGTCAATTATATTACCACACTTAAGTGATTATATAGCGAATGATTGTATGGGCAATTTTGTTTCAGGCAGCGTGGTGACAGCCAGCACCATTTCCTCGCCGTGGACGCCAGTGGCGGGCCCGCCGGCCGACACAAACGGCCCGGGCCCCGATACAAAGAACCTAGATGTCGGTGACGTAAGTGACGTAAGTTTTCAGTTGGCTGGGTCACAGACAACAACATTTTGGTATTAATTGTAGTTAGTGCATGCAGTTTCTTTTTAAAAAAAAAGTTAAAACAAATTTAATTTTATTGAGTATTTTCTTGGCAACTTTATGGTGATGGGTGATTGTATGGGAAAACCTATCACACAACAACTTAATAGTCGTAATGAAACTTATCAAAAGAGATGATGCACTCCATAGGGGAAGATTATTGAGGCCTTGGGATGAACCTTCTATGAATGGGGGTAATTTCTGAAAGAGGACCAAAACGTTCCTATGAACATATGTCATTTGTTTCTATAGCCCTCGCTGCAAGCATCATGAATTGACGCACCGGGTTGAATCCGAATAACGTCAGGGAGGACAGTGACACCTTGATCACCACGAACTCGCTCAGCGCATATGGCAAATTTAAACTGACCGGTCAGATAACAGTCAAAAGGATTTAAACCCGCTAATCGGACACGACTGCCTTGTTCGAAGCTACTATTGAGATAGTGGCAAAGGTTGACACTGGATTGAGCTGGAGCTCCATCATGCATTGGTCATATGGTTTGACGTGCTACTAATCGCACATTTTCAAACGATAAAGGCAGAATGATTTTCAGAATAAGTAGATAGATTGGACTATAGATTGGTCGAACTACTACCGTGCTACTTCTTATTCCACAGATAACTCTTGTGTAGGTTAATAGTGCCATCACAAATCCCCTTTTCCATTATCTAGAAAAAAATTGACATTCGATACCCCTTACATATATTGCAAGTTATAGGAGAGATAGTAGCGGTTCAATTGCTCGATACACTACGCTTCAGGCCACTTACCGAGAGCTTATACTAGAATAACTTCATTGTCTTGTAGAACACGCTCTTCCAACTCAGGTGTGTACTTATGACGCACTCGTCCTCCATCTTCAGCTCTACTATCAAACTCTGATACACACATTTCTGTAAAAGTTTTGTGATTAGGTTGGTGTCGTCTGGTAAATCCGTGCGGCCTCCTGATCATTTCCGTTCTTCTTGTTCCTGACATGAATAATAGGTCACACGTCCAGATCTGCAAGTGAAAAGAAAACACAGGATGGAACAAAACTCCTCTTTCAACCGAAAGTTGAAGGGAGGGGTGGTTCGAGAATGTGGGAAGTAATTTCATTAGACTAGAGGTAGTGGGGAAGTTTTGCCTAAAGAAGTCTTTAGTAGCTAGCATGTAGTGCTTATGTTGTCGAAGCGTATATTTGAAACGATGATTCTATTGTGGCCGCACAACTTGCTTTTCGGGCGCGCTTTCTCGATCAATTTTGTTGCGGGTAGGGAACATTAACTCGTATGGGGGAGAAGCCTGGCCAGTAACAAAAAAATAAGAACGGTCGAATTGGACTTTTCAGAAGATGCCAGAAATTACGAGACGAGAAAGATGGAGAACAGAAAAGATATGGAGAGAAATCGGAATAACTTCATCCATTACCAGGAATCTAGAAAGTAAAACCCTTAGTTGGTATGGGCATTTAGAAAGGATGCAAGATCACGGGTAAAAAAGACTAAAAGAATGGAAATCTCATGTAACAAACATAATGGTAGAAAGAGATTTCCAAGAAGGGGACTGGGAGGATCGTAGAAGATGGAAGCTTAAAACGACAAACCCACAAAGGGGAAAACCTCGGGAAGAAGAAGAAGAAGGGAACTTCAGAACTACTGGTTTTCTAGTAAGAAAAAGACAAGAAAGACCTCGGAGTTAATGAATACCGAAAAACGTCGATAAAGTAAGACGTTCCTATTTTGAGTCTCCGTTACACTTCACTTGTTTACTTGTACTATTAGGTGCACTTTGTACCAAGATCTTTGTTTTTGCCAGTACAAGATGGTTGTTACATTACAGGAACTTTCCGAACGTAATCAGCAAGGAATCGCCTCCTCCAATGTTTCCTGTTTTAAAAACAATTAACAATACATTTTTGCATTGTTTGTATTACGAAATGGTCCAAAATGAAAATTGGCGATGAACCAAAAAGAACAAGAAAAAAAATATTGCAGCGGCCAGTCCCAGGAAATGAGGAATTGGTATTACAGAGCATTTGTTGAGCAGAATGTGAATAGAAACGAACTAACAGAGGTTAAATAAGACGAGTGCTTTTAAGGGGAATTAACGAAAAACAGTATTGTCATCTATCATGGAACGCATGCACTTTCGTCCATATGAATTGCCCTCTGAAGTCCTTATACTTGATATTTAGCTTCTATATGGGTAGATTGAGTTTGCGGAACAGAATAAAGAGGGTCGTGTTTGGGTCCCTTTCTGTTAGTATTTTTGTAACACAGAATAACCTGGAATTTACTTTCCTAGGTATGTCTATACTATGCATTTTGGGAACATTCAATTCAACTTAGATGATATGAGTATTTTATGGTTTCAAAATTGTTTTGTTCTTCTTAATCACCGATCCAATGGATTTTGACTGCTATAATATATGGAGGCTTCCATTTTTAATAGTTTTGGAAAAAAATGTTTTCGGTGTATTCTTGACACTCAGAAGCATCGACTGTAGTCCGCGTTCAGTGACCAATAAATGAAGACAATGGAAATTATTTTCAATTTGAATTCTGGCTTTTATATTTTCTTGGAAATTAGTGTAATTGACCTTCCAAACAAATGTGTCTCTTTCCTGTTTCAACCGTAAAGTAGTGGTAGTATTCAAAAGCTTCCTTATTTTTCGAAAAAACTAGTCTTTATTCAACAAGTGAAATGAATCAAAGTATTGGCTATCGTTAGTTGTGATTTTCTATATTCTTTTCGTAAATTGACGGATTCTGCTTCGAAAGAACGACTCGTCTTTTGAGACAATCCATTGAAAGATCCACTTTTGAACATCTTCATTTCAGTGGATATAAACAAGTGGTAGTTAGAAGGAGTAATCTCTGACTAATATCGTCGATGGAACAAGACATTCCGGCCAAGCGTTTTCAACGTGTTTTGACTTGTTTCCTAAAATGTAGACGTGCGTTGTTCTGTTGTTTTTGGTCTTTTTGGACATATGGCCTTCAATATTCCATTCAGATTGCCAAATTATTATTGGTATTTATTGCTAGTGGTCCTTTGACTAGGTTTAGTAGATTAAAGTACAGCACGGCTTTCTGGTCCTTCCAAATACAAAGTATTGCCTTTTTTATGGATATTTCGTTTTGGTGTCGATGAGGGTGGTTGGTGTGGGTTTCAAATTGATTTTTTGCATTTGGGATTATCAAAATATATTCAATTTTCATGTCTTTGTTCTTCAATTCCTATAGCATTGGGTTTTCTTCCTTGTAAGCTTCCTGCAGTTCTCTGTCTTGGAATGTTTTGGGCGTCTTGAAGGTTTTTTTTTTGTCGTCCAAGTCAAGATCACCACCAGCGTCGAAACCACTTTTTGCATATTCACGACAAGCATTCGCTGGGCTTCATCGGCAATTTTCTTTATATTGAGGTGATAACGAAACACTTCCAGCAAATGATGCTTGCCAGGTTGGAATTTCAACGTTATTGCTGAAAACGCATACTTTGGTGTGCTGAATATATTGGTGGAAAATGGCAAAACTAAAAATTATGGTGGTACAGACATTAAAATTTACCTCTTTTCAAGCTTCAGCTATTTGCCGCTATTTTGAATACTAGTAATATTACTCATTAAGTTGTCTTTTCATACTTTAAAAGCCATCTTCATTCTCGGAGGATTATATCGAAAAACCTTCACTCTGTAAAGGAATGTCTTTATTTTGCATTAAGAAATGATATTTTTGAGGTGTTGCTGAGTACATGTATTTGGTTTAGTTGCCATCTAGAGGGCGCTAGGCGTCGAATGTCTCTCAATTGTTTTGTTCTGGTATCTACCTCAATCTAGTACTCTCAATAAGTCAAATAGATGTGAAGGCTTTCATGGCTCTTAAAAAGTTTTTGCTTATGAATGTATCTCTCCATAGAAGGACTTTTGAAGATATAGACATTCTAAAGATTGTTAGATGACGGTTGTGTAAACTAATTACGCCGATTGGGTTGAAGGATCTTAGGAGTGGAACAATGTTATTACAAAACTCTAAAATATTTTGCTCTTTTTTAAATTTGATATAATGAAAGGTAGATATGGTCTGTAACAATATTAAGTGGAAACGACCACGGGCCATGCCAAACTTGGCATGTTCTTCATTTTGAACTGCTATGAAGAAAAAAATTCTAAAATTCCTTGAATAGCTGGAATTCAACAGGAACAGCATTATAGGGCTTTGGATTTTAGGTCTAATTCCTATCTATTAGGTTTCGTTATCCTATCGTTTCGTTGGTCTTTTTTTGCTTTTTTATGAAGTCACCTCTTATATTTAATGTTTTGTTTTTTACTGAACAATCCGCTGCGACTTTGGCTGTCCTAATTTTTGCAGTGCCGCATTTAAATTCCTTTCTAAAACGCCTTAATTCATTCAAATCAATTAAGTTATTATCTGAACACAGTTTTTCGATTACATTTTATGTTGGCGTTTTTTATTGCATTGCCGGCATTTTCCTAAATTTTCTGTTATTAATGAGCGCTCGCGTAATTATTTCAATTTACTGTAAGCAATGTTCTGTTTAGAGCCGTCTGTTTCAGGATGAGAAGGACATGGCGGCGGCGGATGCGGAAGGGGTTTGGAGTCCGGATATAGAGCAGAGTTTCAGGAGGCTCTCGCCATTTACCCCCCATGCGGACGACGAAAAATTATACTCTCGGATGAAGGGAAGATGTACGGTAAGTTTTGAAAGGGATGTTCACAAGCTAATATTCACATTTGTTGCGGTTATAGTAAGTAGCTATACCATTCTCTATTTGATTGTTGCTTTCAAACTGCTGTCCTCTTGGGGCATTCTTAAGGGACCCGGACGGATGATAATCGCAAGGATTCAAGTCCGGCTGCAAGGAGGGTAGTTCACTGTCGTCATTTGCTGGAAACGTCGCGTGTTTATACGCAATAAGTGACTTTTGAGTTTTTTTTTTGAGATCAGACTGTAGTAAGATTTTGTCCTGCTACGTACATCTTATGCCATTTAAATATTTAGCTTCTCATAAACGTGTCTCTACTGAACTGTCAATATACTTTGGACATAATATCGGTTGCTTTAGCATTATCTCCCGCTAAAGTCTTTTGTTGAGTACCAGCTGTTTATAGTTGTTTGGGACGAAGCTATGTAGAAGAGCAACCATCCTTATCACACTAACCTACATACACTGATATTGAATTATTTTATTCACCTATTAAAGAATCTCAAAGAATTTCGTAAGTATAAAGTTACACCTTTGGTACTCTACTGTTTGATATTTCAGTCATATGTGAAAATTTTCGTCAACACCCTATGTCATATGAAGCGCGCAACTTAATTCTCGGTTTCTAGTACTTTTTCAAATTCATATATTGTGACCTCTGAATAATTATAGTGAAACACCATCTGTCGGCTTTACAACGTACTACAAAAAATGCCTGATTTGTCAACACAACCTAAAAATCAATGGTGAAAGCAACGTCGCGCGACAGATGGCATTTTGGGCTTAAACTGAAAAAATGCTGTGAATCCCGGAAAATGATTTGTGCGACTTCAGAGGAGGCTAGTGTTCCCTACAGTACCTACGAGAAATGACCTGGACAGCTAAAGGAAGTCGAGCTATTTTTAAGCATCTACACAAGGAAGACCATTGGCTTTCCCACGAATTTGCAGCTGAGAACAAGGGTAGGCCCTGTCATTATGCTATGTCGTTGCTCTCCAGAATCAAGAAGATTTTTTACCTGAGACGAAAAATTGATTTTTATGAGGATACAAAAAAGTAAAAATCAGGTTTTTTCATGTATTGATCAGCACCACACAACCGAATATCCACGTCAGAAAAATATCGCTATGACATGGTGGGATCAGCGAGGTGACATACTACTAATTGCTCCCACCTGGTAAAACGGCAACTTCTGAGCATTACCAGCAGCAATTTATGTTTGTTAGTAATACATTGAACGCAAAAGACCTTATATCAAAGTTAAAAAGGAAACATTTTGCTTTAGGACATGCGCAACCCTATACACTTCTGGAGATCCTTGCAGCGTCATATTCACTTCTGTCGGGTTGTATTTATCAACTCTAAACCACACCCTCTTTCTGAAATGGAATTTAGCAGTTCCCTGAAGGTTGATCAACTTCTTATAATATAAATATTGCAATTCAGTGACATGAGCAACACTTGCAACATTGCCTTCTTTTTGCCGTTTAACTAAAAATAGTTTAGGCGAAGGCTGTGAAGTAATTTCTACAGCTTTAGGAGTGGCTCCAATGCTAAATAGTGGAAATTTTGACTTGCATGTTGCTCAATATCTTAGACGGCCAAAGAAGTTGGGATTTGAGGATCTGCAACAGCTGCACACAGTCAGAACTCGTAAAAACATTTGCACAAGCTGGAGCTTTGTGATATTGCTACTCTCCAGATTCAAGGAAAAAGATTTGTTGCATCAAATTTTGATTTGCGGCGAAAAGTGGATTCTGCATGGGAATCTAAAAAGGCAGAAATCGTAGATTTATCTACGTGACGATCAACCATTACCACATGTTCAAATATTTACGCTATGAAGATAATTCTGTGTATATGGTGGAAATAATAGCACGTCGTATACTTTAAGTTGCCTCCATCTGGTGAAACGGTAACTGCCCTGCATGTTAGTGACTCGCTGAACTCAAATAGGTCTTATAGTGACAAGGGAAGGACTTTGAAAACAATCGCCGATCTGGGTTGGGAAATTTTATCACACCCGGCATCGCACTTTCAAATGATCACTTTGTGAGATTCTTCCTTCATCTGGATGATATCCGTTTCGCTTCTGTCTGGTTGACTTTGTGAACCCAAAACCATCCCATTTTTCTGAAATAGAATTTATCAGTTTTCTGAAAGGTAGCAGACTTTTTATAAATTAATATCACAATCTAAACCAAAAAACAAGGTCGTGAGACAAGCAGCATTTGCGACACTACCTTTCTTTTGCGTTTTAACTAAAAAAAGTTCCGGTGAAGACTGTTAAGTAATTTGTTCGACTTCAGGGGAAGATGTTGTTTCTTATTGTACCTGCAAGAAGCGGTTGCAACGGTTGGAGAGTGGATATTTTGTCTTACATATTGCTAATTAGCTTGGGCTACCAAAGAAGGTCGCAGATAATTCTGAAAAATATCTTGTACCAGGCGTAAAATATATTCTCTATAAGAATCTAAAGAGCCAAGAAGTCGTGGGTTTATATACATGAATCGTCAAATATTGCTCCACGACCAAATATCTACCTTAGAAAAATATTGCTCTGTATATGGTGGGATTAGCGGGGCGTTGTACACTATGAGTTACTTTCATCTGGTGAAAGAATAACTGTCGCGCCTGATAGAAGGACGCACTGAGCGCAAAAGTGACTTTTACCGACAAGAAAAGGCGTTTCGTCGGATTTTGCCCTTTTATATTTTCGCCTCTTTAAATCCCTGCAACAGTGTTTTGTTGTGATGCTTCCCCCACTTCTGTCGAGGATGTTAATTTTACACAACTCGATTTTTTCTGATCGGGAATTCGGAAGCTCCTCGAAAGATAGCACAGTTTTTATTGTTCTTTTTCTTCTGTTGAGTTTGCCTCTTTCTGCTGTACCTATCCAGATCAAGTTTATTGTATAAAATTATTAGCAGCGTAATTGCAACTGCACCTCCTAAAATACGTACGTTATAAGATTTAATCGCGACTTTGATATTCAAAATAACCAACAAAATGGCAGTCCCTGCTGAAACAAAATTCTCCATCTCCGCGACCTCTGTCAGCCAGGACGCGAGGCGGAATTGCAAGCGTGCCGAAAAAATGTCGAAGCACTGCGGAATAAAACACAAGTCTTCGTTATTGGTTTCCGGTTGACCGGAACGGGCGCCTCCGGGTGTAATGTGCGCTCGACGGATCGTTGCACAGGGCATCTATCGCCCTCTCCGTCCCCCACGTATTCCGTCCGGTCGCGAGGCGAAAAGCCGCTGCAATTTCGAGCGAGCCGGCGTGAAATGTGGAAGTGTCCGGCTGTCACTAATGCGACCCCTCCTTCATCCCTGGACGTCCTAGGACGTTTCTAGGATAGTAGTGGACAGTGGCCGACGTGACGGTCAATATCTTCACAGCCTGCGCCTTGCACGGGGCCGTCGCTGTCTGCCCTCGGACTCGAAATCCATGTGGCGCTCGCTTCTTGGCGCGGGGGCGGCTGCTTCGGAAATTAGGTCTGGGAAGACAAATAAACCCGGGGGCGGCAGCGGCACGCCGTTATGCCGAACCTGTTAAGTGTCTTTTCATTGCCCACACGTCCTTTCGCGCGCCTTCTGACGTATTCAGTTGTACTTATGTTTCTATTCTGTTAAAACGACAGCATTTTTTTGTCTTTCTCGGTATGTCGTTAATTTGTTGTTTAACAAAATGCCGTTACAAGGTTATTCTTGTTTTTCTGTAATCTTCCATTTCAGTTTTGTATAGGTTTGTGCAAATTGTCGTTTTCGGTAATTTAAATTTCCCGCCTTTGTAGTTTTTTTACTTTTTACCACCCAGATGCCGCTTTTTGTATGCTGTCTGGTAAGTAACAAGTTGTCTATATAACCTCACTTTTTTAATGCAACAGTTTAAATTAAAGTGGAAAATAAGAAAATTCGAGTAATTTTTTTTTGTTAGCAGAAAGTACAACGATTAGTTTCGGTCTGCGGACAAACTTGCAAAAGGTTGAAGTGGATCAGACAATAACAGTGCGAGAGATTGCAGAGAAACTGAAAATTCGTCACACAACTGTCGCCAAACATTTATAAAAATTAAGAAAATTGAAGGAGCTGGATGAATGGCTATCCAATCAATTGAGGGAGAGGAACGAAATAAAATGTTTGGGAATTTCCACTTTTTTGCTTTTCCGCATAATAGTGAATATTGTACAACGTGTGGCATAAAATAGATGACCATTGACGTTCTCTGCAGTGAATGAACGTTTAAAACATATGCCAAAACAAAAACTTCAATCCAAATAGACTCATACAATCGGTATTGGTCAATAGATATGGTGTACAGTTAGTACACGATAGTGACAGACCTCACATTGCCAAAAATTATACGATATTTCCCTCATCGTCCTTATTGTCCGAACTGATTATTATAGGACTGTGAATAGAGCAAGAAAAAAGAATTGAATACTTTACCATTAGGATGGCTCTCAAAGTGGCTTGAAACCAAGGAAGAAGAACAAGTATCCAAGTGTCCCTATGGGGATAACTAAAACAAAAGTTTTATTGTGTGGTAATTGATAAAAACATTGTTTCTTCCATGATATGTTAAAGCGTATTTGCCTGTCTTTATTTTAAATTTTCTCTCGATATACATTTTTATACTTAAAATGACTGAGACTAGGGAAAGAAGGACGATTTGAAGACTTTCCCACTGGGATTTTGCTTGAAACAAAGGAAGGGGAAGAAGTGTCCAATAAGAAGGGGGAAATTTTTGCTTTTGCAGTAATTGGTAATTGGTTCTATGGTACGTCAAAGCGCATTTGCTTATCTTCATTTCTAACTATCCGTTCCCAATAAGATTTTGGTGATGAGTACTTTGAGATCATCTTCGTTTGGGAAGAATCAGAAATAAAACAAATGCAATTTTAAGGTTATGTTCAAGCTTCTCATGCCAACATCTCGTCTTATCTATTGTGTTAATCGGAACAGAACTTCTGGAGAATAAAAGCATAAATTCCTTAAGTATCCAATTAATGATGTGGGGGTGGGGGTACTGAGTGCACCATAGCGGGCATTCGAGTAATCCGACCCGAGCAACAGTTAGGAATTCGCGCGGCCGAATTTCTCGCGGTGGAAAAATGGAAACAAAAGGCGAGCGAACAACAGCTGGTTGGGCGCGAGCAACAGCTCGCCTGCATCTGCTTGTAAATGCGCCCCATTTGCTCGCGAGGGAGCGCGCGGGCGGCCTTATAAAAAGCCATATAAAACTTTCCCAACTGCTGCCCGAGCGGAGGTGTTTGTTATTCCGGAGAGCAGCGCGTCAGCACCCGCAGCGAGATTTTTAAGTTGCCACCTGTAGATACGTCTGAATTCAATCGGCAATTTGCGTTCCCCGCCGCGCCGTCCCGGCTGTTCCTTCCGGATAGACGAGGCGCGATCCTGTCATCGGGAAAATCGATCGGAAGCCTGCAATTGTGCAGTTTGTGCTCTTTTGTTTGGCGGAAGCACTGAGGTAGGGAGCTCGTTTTTGAGGAAGACAGTTGATAAAAACAAATGACTAGAACTCACCGAAGATTCTTCTTAAGATATAGTTTCAGATTAAAAAAAATAATTCGGAAAAAACTTAAAATCAGCAAGAGGTCTTTTACCATATCCACCATCATTCTCTTTCTAACCATAGATTTATCCTATTTTTGATTGATTAACCAACCAGTATCTAGTAACACACTGAAAAACACTCTTTAAATTGATCTTCTCTTCTTAATCACAACTGACTATGGGTTGTTGGGACTGGTTCTGTTTGTTTCCTCTGATGTAGAGGTGTTTAACTGAGATTCTTCCGATATTTGAGACTCTGTCCATTCAAGGTCATAGCTCTTCCGGGAGCCATTATCGAAATTAGCCGAATCAGACCGAATTGTGCCATCCTGCCATTGAGTCACCAGAAGAATCCCAACTCCCTATAGGATAGGTTTCTTTAATAATCCAATTTTTTCTTAACTATATTTGACTATGAGTGATTGGAGCTGATTCTGTTTGTTTCCTCGAATGCAGAGTTGCCCAGTTGTTGGGACTTTTGACGAAATTATGCACTGAGCCTCTAAAAAGGGTTGCAATGCCCTCTAAGGAGCCATGGTAAGACAAGAGCGCTTTATGATACTTAAGATCTTAGTCAAGAAGTTGGTGTTCTTTTTGATAATCGAATTTTTCCTTAATTGTTTTCGATTATTTATAGTTGATTGGAGTTGATCCTCTTTGTTTCTTCTAATGCAGAGGTTTCCAACTGAGACTGTTCGAATTGTTGAGACTTCTTGATCCAGTGAGGGTCGAGGCTAAATCAGACGGAGTCACGCGATTTTTCTATTGAGTCAGCAAATAAATTGCAACGTCCTCTAGAAAGCCTCCATAAGGCAAAAACATTTTATGGTGTGCCTTAACACTACCATCGAATCAGACCGAATTATCCGATATTAGCACTGAGTCATCAGAAAAGTCGCAACGCCCTCTAGTGCGTTTTATGAAATTTAAGATTTTTGTTGAATAACTCAACTTTTTCGCAATTACATTTAACTATCAGTGATTAGAGTTAATTCTGTTTGTTTTCTTTAATGTAGATGTGCCGAATTGATGTTTTTCCGATCGTTTAAACTAGTCAAAGTGGACCAAATCGGACGCAATTATGCCACCATGCTGCTAAGTTGCCAGAGGAGTTGTAATGCTCTCTAGACAGCCTCAGTAAGACGAGAACGTTTTATGATGTTTAAGATTTTGGTTCTAAGAGTTGGCGTTTCCTTTAGTAATTCAACGTTTTTTTAATTCGACTATGATCTCTTTCGCTTGTTGCTACTTTGGCTAGTCAAGCGCGTGGCTCTTTCCGAAGCCTTTAGCGAGGTTGGTCGAATCGGACCGAATTGTGCAATCTTGCTATGAACCACGAGATCAGTCGCAACCTTCTCAAGCGAACCTCAGTAAAGCAAGAAAGTTTTGTGATGTTTAAGATTCTTGTTCTATGAGTTAGTTGCTCTTTTCTTTTCCAAATTTATTTTCTTAATTACATTTGACTATGGATTATTAGAGCTGACTGTTTTACTTCCTCTAATACGAAGGTGCTCAGTTGAGGTTTTTTCGATTGTTAAGACTTTGGTCTAGTGAAAGTTGGTTGAAACCAGAAGAGTTGCAACGCTCTGTAGAAGACAATAACGCTTCATGGTGTTTAAGACTTTTTCTTAATTATAATGATGATGATTGAAGCTGATTTTGTTTTTTCCATAATTCAAAGTTTTGCAACTCTAGCTCTTTTACTTGTTAAGACTTTGGATAGTCAAGGTCGTGGCTCTTCTCGAAGACATTAGCGAAGTTGGTCGAATCAGACCGAATTGTGTAGTCTTGCTACCTACTGAATCACGAGATCAGTCGCAACCCTTTCAAGAGAGCCTGAGTAAGGCAAGAACGCTTTATGGTGTTTAAGGTTCTTGTTGAAAGAGTTGGTATTTTCTTTAATAATCCAACTTTTTTCTTAATTTCACTTGCTTATTTATGAGTGATTGGAGCTGATTCTGTTTGTTTCTTCTAATGCCGAAGTACCCAACTGAGACTTTTCCGATAGCGGAGAGCTGCTAGTTAAGGTCGTGGCTCTCCCAGAATCCCAGAAATTAAGTTTACTATTCTAGGAGTAATAAGCGTAATAGTGATGGGAATTACGGTGAGATTTTCTGTAAATGAAGAAAAATTCTAATTTTGTTTTGGTTCTATGATGAAGGTCATGTTGTAGATTTTGTTCGATCTCTAAAGGAGGTCGAGGAAGATTTTTCGTCTGTTTAATGAAACATGGAAATTGTCGTCAATATGTTTTATTAACAGATGAAAAGAGTGAATCAGTAGCAGTACCGCTGAAAGATAAAATGCAATGCAATTTATTAAGGAAAGTTTGTCTGTTGTGTGTGATGATTCAAGAACGGATAGGTAGGTAATTGATTCTAGAAAGTTATGGGAGTTGTAGTTTGTGAGAGACTCAAAGGCTATTATCTTCATAGCATACATATGGTGTAAGATCCTTAAAGATTTCTCTGATTATGATTTTTTGATATCGGAAAGAAGTTGTAGAAAGTAGTAGATATATTGGTTTTCTTGTCTGGAAGAGTAGTAAGATGATTTAACTTCGGGAATGTTTGAAGGAAAATCATATGAATGATGAACAGTGTCGAAAGACATTTTACAGATTTGTTCCTACAATTTTTGTACATCATTGTAAATATGTTGTGTATACACCCATTTGTACTAAATAAGAACTTTTTGATTCTTCTTGTGGTAGTTATATTTTGGGTATTTTTTACGAAGGGGGCAAATCGGGATGAATTTGAAATAGTTAAAATGCCATTTACTTCCCTATATAATCTCCTGATCCATCTACATACGTATTTCAGCATTTAAGTAGAGGTTGAACAGCTTCAACTCAGAAATATTTGTTAGCACGCCTGAATCTTCATAGACACCCTACTTCACTTCATCAACAGTGCTGAGATGTTGACCTCTCAGGGACTCTTTTGGGTGTTCAAATAGGTGAAAATGAGAGCGCGAGCCATTAGGCGCCCTTACCAAATCAACCGTTCATTTCACAGATGGTTATGCATATCATGTACTCATTAGTATTGCTAGCAACACCAAAATGTAGAAAATCCATATGAATAGTGCTAAATTAGTCCCAGAAAACACTCGCCATCATTTTACCTGCAGGCACAATTTTCCAATTCTTTGGGTGCTGGCTAGTACGTTTCTATTTTGAGGTGGAATGATGTGTCCAGAAAATCGTGACCTTTCTTGTCAAAGCGCTCTTTCTACTCTGCCTGCAACAAACCGGACGTTTCCAAAAATGGGTTTGTTCGATTTTCCAGAATTGAGTTCACCCCTGGATTGAGTTGGGAAGCATCACAGCCAGAATCCTCATTGGCAAATGTACGTCTTTTTTTTAAGAAGTTTATCGTTCAAATACGTGTATCATCGCCTTACTATGATTTTAGTTTTCTGTAAATTTTGTGAGTTTCACAACTTCACTCGCTAACTTTGTTAGCCACCGTTTTGATTGTTAGTACCTGCCACCTAGCGGTAATAAGGAGACAGAAACGGCCTTTCTATTAATTTCGATTCGCTGTTATTATTTAAAAAAAATTCTTTTTATAATTTATTTCTCAATACAAGTAATCTATGTACTAATTTTTAAATTATTGTAAATTTTTATGTTTCCATTTTAATCATTTGTACATTGTTTTTCCTAGTAAAGAGTGAGCGTATCCCACTCCAATTTTTTTTGCTCTCATCCGAGTCGTTTCTATGTATATATTTTTTTATTAGTTTAATAAAAAATTATAACGTAAAGGCCGCTTCGCGGTCTTCTTAAAGTATATTCCTATGTATGAGATCGTAAAGCTTTCGAGCGGTGTGCGTTGAGGCGCTTCGCGCCTTGTAAGAAGTGCAATTCCTACCTTCTACCCCACTTAAATGTAGCCACTGGCATATAAATTTGAAAGGGGCTATTTTTAGGCCACCTGCACTGGTTTTCTTGAATTTCTGATTGCGGGTTCGGATTCTACATCAAATTTGGCTGTCCCTTTTGTTTTTTCCAGAGGGAACCGGCGGCTAACGGATTTTATGTGCCATTCTTATTGTTTATAGAGGAAATAATTTTGAAATTGATAGTTGTTTAATACCTTGACGCACCCGAAGCAGTTATTAAATAGAAATGGTAGTAATGTGGAAATGTGCGTTATCACGTCAGCACCCCTTACACCCCTTGGCGATAACTCAAAGCTCTGCTGGCATCTGTTTTATAAACTTTAACTAAATAACACACCCCCAAATGTTCGTGACCACAGTGTCGATTGTCGTAATCTCGAACGTGGCCTCAAACCAAATCTTTTGAATGCTTGCGGGCGCGCCTACCCCGGCGCTGCGCAGTAATTTGCCTCCACGCAAGAGCACTTTTTATAAAACCAATAAAGCGGCCCGCGAGCGCGTCGCCAAGAAGTATCGTTATCGGGAGGCATCCCCCGGAATGTAGCGAATGCAATATAGACTGAATATGGTATACTTTAGTGCCAATAAGTTTCTCGAATAAAGTTATTCACTCGATTTGCAGCGCATATTGCCGGGATGGAGCGGGCTCGCCGGCTGTATGCATATTTTATTTGCTACCTGCCGCACTCCTGAGCTGCGGATTTTATCCCGATGGGAATAAAAGGACGCCCGTTCCCGGATTTTCCGCGCGTTGCCTCTCGATTCGAGTGCGCCGAGCGCCCTCGTATTAATTTGTCCATTACGGTGGGTGCAGAATCTGCGGTTGCGTATATTAATTGGGGTGAAATGCTCAAGGTTAAATTGTTGGTAGGAGATCTTCACTGACTTTTCTAAACACTAATCATTTCAAATTACAGATTCTAAGACCACTTCAATGTTGTAGGGAGGTGCTATAGTCTTCTACTTCATTTGCTATGGAAGAAAAATGAATTTGGATGAATTCTACTACTTGGTCACGTTTAGTTTTTTATTGTCAATATAGGGTTAGGTGCGAACTTGAAGTCCGGCTGACGATTCTAGAATTTTATTTCATCTACCCCTAAAAGAAGGGAAACTACAAAGCATACACAAATATATGGTTAATGACAGAAGTTGTTGTAGGCTCTTAAATATGACACATTTTCTATCCCATACTGCGACAGCGATGTGGCTCTCTTTATTACCTGCTCCCCATTTTTAAACAACAAAAACATTCAAACAAAAGCAGAACGCATCTTTCAACTTTAACAATTCACAATCGTAACCATGTGGCAAGGTATTAAATGAGAATTCTAAAATCCTTCCACATTTCTACATTAATTCTTCTAATTTACGTTCTACAAAACCGTTTGCAATCTGTACTCTACTACAACAGTATAGGACCATATAACCTAGGAAGATCTAGAAGACCATGTTCATTTCGAAATGATCTTGCATTCAAAGAAGTAAATATAATAATTTATTAGGTAGCATGCTACGATGGAATGGCAGATATTCATTTTTGTAAAGAAAGAGAGGTCAAAACACAGCAGAATATTTTAGAAAGTGTTATGAAACTTCTGAATTATCCCTTCTTTCAAGATGACTCTTAGATCTTCCAGTAAGTCTGTGAATCATCCCACAAAGCAAAGTCAATTTAAACTGTGCTGAGCATCAACAAAGAATCTCATTTTTTAAGGTAGTTGATTGACCTTCTGACAACCAAGACCTTAATTATCATGGGAAGTTTTAGAGGGCATGATTAGTTCGAAAAGTTATTCCAGTATTGAATCTTTGAAGCGAACCGTAACAAATGCAACCAACAACTTTCCTTTGGATGTAACGTGCCTCGCCAAAAACTAGATTTGTATTGAAGCTAAAGGCGACCATTTTGAATCAGAACTTCTGGCAGAGGATAATAAAAGATTTTGATCTGAAGTCGCGATGATCTTTCAGCTATTTTGTGAGGTACAAATAATCTTCTGTTCCATTGTTGTGGTAACTGCACAAAATATGTTAGGTAACAACTAAACTGTCTCATTAGGTATAATAGATCACATTGTTATTTAGTGATCAATTGGTGATTTTCATTTTACGTTATTGTTTTTTATTTTTGCACCAGTGCGGCCGAGTGGTTGAGGCGCTTGGCTGCGGTGCAAACGGATCCGGGTTCAATTCTGAGGCCTAACCACTAAAAGTATAAATAATTTAGTGTCTATGTTTAATTCGAATAAGTGGTAATAATATGTTCATCTAAGCCGCGGCGTTTCTCACTCTGCTCCGCATCAGAGATGGTGCGCTACAGTGAGGGCGGGCATATGGGAGCTTCAACGTTTCATTTCGCAGGCCATGCTCCCATGCGGGGCGTAGAGCCTCGCCGTTATTGTATTTTTCATTTAGTTGAAACAGGCATTGTTAAATGGTAGACATTTGCTTTCACTTTTTTGTATCTTTGTTTTTTAACGAGCCTTTTTCGCATAGTACATAAACTATTGAGTGAGATAAGCCGTCAGTGGTTTTTTCTAATTTATAATTATGCTCGGGATCCTTCGGGTTTTGTAACAGATTAAAGGATATCATACATACAGTTTAATTTAAATTACGCGCCATTTGATGCATATAAAGTTAATAAAGTGCAGTTGGTAGTATTGAAGTATGAACATTGCAATGTCATCTTATTCACGGTTTCAATGATGCTACAAAGGGTTTGATCAGAACTAATTGCGTTTTTTTCCAATAGGTGGAGATACATATCTTGAATTGTAACTAACTTCATTTCGAACAGACAATTGGCAGTTGACAGTGCCAGATTGTCTTAGAAAGAAAGTTACTATTCCGTCAACAAATGCTCGTTTGACGCCGATTTTAAGAATGGAAAATGGAAAGGAACATTTTTGTTATGCTTTTCTGTATTACTTCCAGATAGGAATAAACTTCATACAAACTCAAAAAAGGCTGGTGACCTGTATGATAGAATAGCAGTACCAGAATTGGTTTGCTAATTTTTGGTTCGGATATTTTGGTGTTAAATATGTATCATATGCGCCAGCGTGGTCCTGTGGTTGAGGGGTAGGCTGCGGTGCGGAAGGACTTTGAGCTTGAGGGCTTACTTAGTCACTAAAAATAATTGCGTATCTGCGTTCGCTTCGAGGGATAATTATGGAGGTCATTTAAGGCGCGGTGCTTGCCACATCGCCCCGCATCAGAGATTGTGCGCGACGACCGGGCAGAGAGGGCAAATAGGTATATAACAGCCTTAATCTCTCAGTTCGGAGGCTGTGTTCCCACGCGGAGCGTTAGAACCTTACCATTGTTACCAAGATGCATCGTGCTGAAGAAAGACAGTTGATAACGATAAAATGTAAGAGGAATTGAGCGAATCCAATCTGCTAACGACACTAGAGTTTGCTGAGAAGCTTAACATATTGAAATCCAGCGTTTAGTACCATTTGACACAATTTTGATGCGTTAGTAAATTCATCTCATTAAACACATTGATAACAGACAATGAAAAATGGCTAATTTACAACAATGTTGAATGAAAAACATCGAGGAGGAAGCGTGATAGACTTGCTTAAGACAATTCAAAATCAGATCAAATAGTAGAAGCAAAGTGCGATATAGTTGATTCGACATTTTTTTCGACCACTTTTTGTCCTCCCTATGCTGTCCATCTGGCGGGATTTCAGAGGTACTGTAATTCTTCGGTTGCTTTCAAAGAACCAAACCATTAATTCGGATGTGTATAGTTTTGGACTGGATGCCATCACATAGAAAGGTCCAAAATGGGTGAATCGCAATGGTGCGCTATACCATGACAACTTTGGCTGAATGTATTATTCTCACCAGACCTGACACTGTTAGATCTGTTTCGCCAACCCAATTGACCTTTTGAACAGTCCGTTTAGTCCAATTTCCGAATCCAAAAATTTTTGAAAAATGAAAATAGAACCATTCACGGGAGTTAATTTAATTTGGTAATTAATCAACGGACATCAGTATTCTGGCCGCGAACGCGAGTGCTTTCGAAGCGACGGATGGGTATCGATGAGTGCGACCGAGCGCGACCTTCTAGTCCAGCCCCGAGGGCAGCAAATTCGGCGGCGGCACGCAACACGTCCGCCGCCCCACTTTCGCCACCCCCGATCATAATGATCGGCAATATTTGTATAAATCATTCGGCATGCTTAACGCCATCAGCCGAGGGCGGCAGAGCGTGGAGCGGAGAATAGAGGCGTCCCCGAAGGGGTGAGGGTGCGGCCCGAAACTATGCCAAGAATGTGCAATTAGTGAGCGAGCGCGCCGGGGATGGGGCGGCTCCGAAGAAAATATAAAGAAGGGTAGCTGCTCGTGGCGGCGAATGAAGAGCTTGCCAATCTACCGAGATCGCGGCAGTTCTTAAACGGCGGAACTGTCTTTCTTATGTAAGCTTATTTGACGGAAGATAAAAGGTACGCACCGCGCCCGCCCCTCCGCGCCCCCGCCTGCCCGTCCCTGATTAAACGCGCACCTTCTTTTCCGACAAGGACTTCATTCGGCCGGATTTTTGCCCACGGGACCGCGTAATAGCGTTCCGGGACCACTTCCGGTTTATATTGGAAAGTGGATTGGAAATGCGGAGAGGGAGGATATTGCTGGGGGACTCTATTGTATAAGATTTAGTTATTATTAATATAATCCGCAATAACACTGACTTGTGGTTTCTGCGAGACTCGCTTAAATTAACATATTTATTGAGTTTCCCGGAGAAATAAGTTCATTCCCTTTTATTCCCCCACCCCACATATCTATCTATTGTCTATAGTTTTTCAGTAATTTTTGATCAATTTATATTTCATCTACAATTACTCCACGTTTTTAATTGTTTTCTTTTATCTGAAGGATTTTGTTCTCATAAATGCTGAATGTTTTCTCAGATAAATTAAGTGTTGCTCTTGGCTTCTCTTTCTTTCTCCTCCTCTCTCTCTTTCTTCCTTTCTCTCCTTCTACTTCTTCTCTCCCATTCGTCCTGTTTGTCCCTCTCTTCCTCTGCCTCTTTTTTCGACATACCCTCTCTCTTTCCATCCGTCCTTCTCTCTCCCTATATCTATTACTCTCTATCCTTTACTCTCCCTTACCCCCTTTCGCTTTTCTTTTTCCTCTCCTTCTCCATCCATATCTGTTTATCTATGCGCATGAAAGTTCTGATAGTATTAAGGTTATAGAAGAAAACTCCTCTCAAAGTTAAAAAATGTTCAATCAAAAGATCAATATCTCAAAATCTAGCTGTAATCCTGGTGTCTATTATGACAGAATAATTGATGTCAAAAAAAAGAAGGCCATTACTATTATAAAAAAAGAGGAAAAATAAGGCATGACGCAAAAACAAAACGTGGAATTTTTAGTAGTCTGCAATAAAAAAAAACTTACTCAAAGAACTTTTTTATGGAGTTTATTTGCTCTCTGCTTCTCTATTTCCCTCTCCAGTTCTATCTGTATGTGTTTGTGTCACGCTGCCTTAACTCATCGTTCATTAAAGTTATGATAATATTGAGATTTCTTTCAAGTTTGAAAAATCTCTAATCAAAAGATTAAAATCCCAAAATTCTGGCTGTTATCGGAGTGTCTATCATGACAAAGTAATTATTGTTAAAAGGAAGTGGACTATTACGATTTATAAACAAGGAGACATTATGGCTAGAGTTTTGGTACCTCAAAGAGTCTGCCTATAATAAACAAGACTTGCTTAAAGAACTTAGAATTTTTGGGTTGTTTATTTGTTCTCTTCCTCTCTTGCTCTTCTCCCTCTCCACTTCTGTCTGTGTTTGTGTCGGCGCCCTCACTTATATCATTGTTTATAAATGTTCTGATTATAGCAAGGGTATTGAAACGATACATCCTTTCAAGTTTGAAAAATCTCCAATCAAAAGATTACAATCCCAAAATTCTAGGACTATTACGACTTATAAAATATTGCTAGTCAAAAACAAGTAAAGGGGGATTTTGGTACCTCAAAAAGAGTATGTCTATAATAAAGAAGATTTACTAAAAGAATTTTGAGTTTTATAAAGTTTATTTGCCCTCTTCCCCTTCGTCTCTCTCTCGCCCTCTCCATCTCTGTCTGTGCACGCGAGCTCGCTTTTATCGTCGTTCATGATAGTTCTGATAATATCAAGGGTATTGAAGCGATAAATCTATACATCCAGGGTATAAGTGGCCAGGAAAAATCCAACATTTGGTGAATGATATCAAAATGACACCAAGTGATCTTTCCCTATCATTTCTTTATGGCTGTTATTTTGAAAACATTATTTGTAGCTTTTCTGAAGGATGTGCAATAGAAAAGTCATTTTCATTGAATGGTGATAGTTGATCTAAGATAAGGAAGAAATATGTTCGTTTTGTTATACTTTCCTAGCCATAAATTGAAATGTAAGGGAAAATGAAAGATAAGGATAAAGTATAATCAATTCTTTCCTTTTTTGCTGTAATCACGTTATTTTTTACCTACAGACTGTAATATAGATGATAAAAGGAATACTCAAAAATGTTCTTTATTTATTTTAACCATAATCATTGTTCTTTCATCCGTATAGTGCAATAGAGGAGAAAAAAATAAGAAAAGATGACATACTCAAACAATTCTTAACCCGGAAAACAAAATACTACGTTTCTGATGAATGATTACATCAACATGATATAACAAACACGATGATTAAGTGTGTGGTATTAGAAGAACATGGTTTTTTCAACTTCATTGGGTGATCAGGATTGTTGTTTAGGTAACAACTAAGAAATTTTGAGGGTGAACTACGTTTAAATACTTACTATAACTCAGGTCCTTGTACCATGTAATCAATTACAGTAACGACTAACAATTGTTCGTGCAATTTTTCGTAATGAGAAAAAGCTTTCAACTGTTGCTGATCAGTGATGAAAAGCAAAAATTTTGAACTAAAGCCTTACTGTATGAAGTTGTCACACGACTTTTTCTTCACGATGGTCTTAAAGCATGACGCCCACTTGACGAAATCCAAGAGTGTCATTATTGAGAAGTTAATGTTTGTTACGTCAGTGACGCGATCTTAAGTTCGGTCGAAGATGTCCTAGAAAAACCAGGAAGATCTATAAAAATCAAAAACTGTAAGACCCGAAACAGAACTAGCTATTTAACAGCTAGAGGACAAATTTGGAGGCGTTTGTATGTCAGCGTGAGCACTTCGTTTGAAGAGTTGAAAGATGAAATTCGATACCTCTCAACCCTTTTTATATACAGTAACAGAAATCAACAATCTGTTCTACTTGTAAGGGATTTTAGTGGGGTAGGGGAAAGTCAATTTTACTGTTTTAACTTAATTCACATATTAGTCAGTCAATTGTCACATTCTCTTTACTTCCATCTCAATGAAGCTGTATGAGGTCCCAAAACATTGCTTAAGTTTGTTCATTTACTTTTCCAAAGTTGGAAGATTATCGATTTTAAGTTTATATGAGAAAAATCTGTTTTTGACTATTGATGTGCTATGGTTACACCGAATAGTCGATCTTAAGTTCACACCATTTTAGATCTTATAAATATTTATTTGTAATTATAGGGCTTTTCAAAATATGTACTCGCTCTTTAAATGGCAGTAAATGCAGAGCGTTTTGACAATGTTGTGAATGGTACTTGGACAAATGAATCTGAAATTGTTTGGAGCAATGAGGCTACCTTTAAGATGCTACTATTAGGCTCTTCAAAATCCGCATGCTACTATGGAACACTATTTCAACTTTTCAGAGGTTACACTGTGATATAGGATATCAGCATTGGGTATCCTGGGCCATTAAAATGAGAAGGAATACATTTTTGGCACACTCTGTATGTAACCTATTTCCAACGAATCTAAAGATGTATTACGAAGTTTTTGACTTTTTAAAATTGTTATATTAAAAAAGTAAAATAAACAATCTGTCGATAATTTTTGAAGGCTCCTTCGGATGATGTGGCATTGCGTTGACCCTCAGGCTGGTCGCCGTGGAGCGATCAGAATCGGCGATCCCAACGAATTTCAGAAGGGACCGGCCGAGCGGCGTAATTAATGTGCTCCGCTCGACCCGAGCTTCTAGTTCTTGCTGTCCGACAAGATCCAGCTCCTGACGCGGGTACCAACCATAACCCATGATGCTCATCACCGAACCGGTTCCGTGCAGGAAGAAGAAATTAAACGCCGCGCTTATTGCCCTTTTTGGGGGCGGAGCAACGGCTGCTATACGGCCTCTTATCCGTAATGACGGTTTAGCAGTTCACTGCCTCGATGACTTAAAAAGGGTTAACGAGAGTTAACTGCTTTTCGATGGGAGGCGATGCCGCGCGCACTGGGCGCTTCGGCGGTTCACCCTTGACCTAGGACGTCTTCTAGGAATGGGGCACTTAAGTGTTATCACGTTTCACTATGGTTTATTGATTGCAATGTCACAAGTTTGCTTTGTTGTGGGGCTTGTGATGTTATTCCCTCTAAATGATCGATGAAGATCATAAAAAAAATTATTATGAAAACGTCACTTTCTTTACTTTTCTCTGTTTAGAAATTGTCGTTATCATATGTATAACTAGGGACAGATCGTCAGTTAATATATCACTAGTGGTAGTAACTGAAGGTATCAAGGGTGTAAAAAAGGGGATAGAAGGGTGGTATAGCAAACTGTCCCTTTTCACTGAAAAGACGACTTATCTAATCTTCGAAATAATCCTCTTAGCTCTGTATGCACTTCTATATACATTGGGAAAAAAGGATGGTTTTGGGTTTATTTGACGAGACTCTTCTTGATACCTTCGATAGATGTGAAGTGGATATCAGCTAGAAAGTATTGTACTAAAAAGATGATTTTGTGAAGGAGCAAAGTGGTGATCGTTCCCAAAATTGTTTTGGCAGTATGTGATCGCGCGTTGTCCTGAACCAAAATCTTGCTTATCGGTGTAAGGTCTTATTATGCCACCGATGGCTATCAACGACGCGTTGTATGTAAAAAGTTTACAGTTTTACCAAATGGAAGCAATACTGATCCCACCATACACTTACCAATATCTTTCTGAAGTTCATACTGTTCACCTGAACAAACCCACAATTTTCTTCTTTTTGGATTCCCACAAATAATCCATTTTTTATGACAAGTCGCAGCTTGGTGTAATAAATCTTTCTTTTGGAATTTGAAAAATAACGATATAGCAGTATAGTAGCATCTACACTTGTTCTCAGCTGGAAGTTTGTGAACAACTCAATGGCGTCTCTCATGAAATTACCCCAACTTGAGTAAACACTTAGAGTTTCTTGGCAAGCTCTGATGGTGTGCGATAGCAATCCTCTTTCAAAAGTAGTACTAGTTCTTCATCTTCGATTTTCTTTGGTTGTTCAGGATATGCAACTCAAAATTTCCACTCAAAACCGTTGGAACCACTTTTTGCAGATACCGTCGCACTAATTTTTTTCGGTCATTACCGAAACATTTTTTCAGTTGAAATGCTACAAGGAGGCGTTGCCATCGCAAATGTTGCTTGTCACGTGACATTGCTTTTACCGCTGATTTGGTAAGCCAGGCGTTTTTAGAATTCATTTAAAAAAAACATTTATTTCCCCTGTGTACTGAGATTTTTGAGGTACAAGTGCCCCTTCGCCATCTTTGGGGGAGCTGCCGAATTTCACTTCGAAAAAAGAGGATTGGTTAGTTCATATACTCGACCAAACTTTTCGCGACATCTTTAACAGAAATGAAGCGGGTATTGGTTATGTGGTGTTGTAGGGATCTGAAAAGGTAATAATCTGAAGGGGCGAAGTTTGGTGAACACTCCAGTAATTAAATTACCTAATTCAAGTCGGTGATCAGTTCTAAACTTCTTTTGGTGGTGTGCGATCATGTGTTATCCTGAAGCAAAATAACTTTTCTTTTCACTGTACGACATCCCGCTGATCCCACCATATATAAAAACGGTATCTTCTTTTATTTTATTTATCAGAGGCCGCCGCCCATGCTTAACCCCAGTTTTGAAGGTAAGAGCATGTCTGTGCCGCCACAAGGGGATTTGTAGTATTCAAAGTAGTAGATCTTTGTATTTAGTATGAATAGAAAATTTGTAGGGCTATTAGAAACGTTAGTGAAATACCAGGTAATTATTGAAATTGTGCTTAAGTAGATAATGTTCTTCCTTACTAATGTTCCCCGAATATTGTAGATCGATCTCTACTTAAGAGGTTTAACGTCCATCTTGCTGAAGAAGATGGAAATCATTTAACGTGAATTTAGACTGGATCGGGAAGGGTTTGTTCAGTTGGCAGCCATTTTTGAAAAACTCATCACTACACATTCTCCCTACCACAAATTTGTTGTGCTGTCTAACAGTTCTATCTTGTTATAGCAACAATCTCGAACGCAGACTATTTTATGAAAGGCTTGTTCAATCAGATCAAAGTCAGAATTATTAGGAGATAAGATGCCATGAACTTGTGATCTGCGACTTCCACAGCCGTTCGTTGTGTTAGTGTCATCAACTATAATGAAACCTGGATATTACGGTAATGACATGTTTTCTAAGGTTTACCTTAATATGCTTTCGCCTCACCCCAAACATAGATGTAGGCTATATTATTTCTAACATTGCGAATGTCCAAGCTATAGCAGTACATGTTTCGTCGATGCTTTTGGAAAAGGCAAAGCTTTTTGAAGACCCTCGTTTATCGTAACTCGTCCTCCATAAGATTTTAGGTTAGATCTAGCCTTTTCAGCATGCCATTTTTTTTTGTTCTTTATTGTCTTCCACCTTCTTTAACTGTTTATATCTATCACATAACTTAAAGTATGTACATCTTAACTTAGGGAAAGTTACTTCCTACTGGGACTGACTCTTTGAGTGTAATGACTTCCATCTTGTAACGACTATTACTACCCCTCAGTTTATTTAAAATCTTGGCTCTCCGCTAGCTACTTTTTTTCGCTCCCTCCTGTAATTGTTATTCTTTAATAGGCGGTATAAGTACACCCATAAATACGAAGTTTCTTCACGCGTGGTCTTTTAGGTCCATTCCTCTGCCTTTTTCCAGACTTCTAGGCATATCTTCAATTTCCGTGTCAGTCTCGTTAGGTCGTTCCGATCACTGACATTCGAGTCAAAGAGACTTCTGTTGCACAGAGAAGTTACAGTATTTCATTCAAATTGGATTCTCCTCATGATATTCTTAAACAAATAATCCACTACCCATTTTTGAAGAACGCAAAATGCTCCAAGTAGCCTCAAAACCAAAACAGCCAAATTCAATTATTTGGGAGCGAAGTGACGTTAGTCAGACTTAGGTCATTATGATTTTAATTAGTGAACATGGTTTGCTTATACATTAGAATCAGTGGTGTTATTTTTCGATGACCACTTGAGCTATGCCTGATTTCTCTATGCAACTGTTGACTATAAATGGTTAACATCTTGAGGGATGTGTTTATGTGACTAAGTTCTCTGTTCCTGACTTACACCACTGTGTATTGATGTTAAAGTGATAAAATGTAATACAAAAGATTTCCATTGCGATTTTAAAGGCTTTTGAATTGATTAAACTGACCATAGCCTCCCGTTTCCGTTGATGGACAATGGTTTCTGGATAGTCATTCGACTGTTCTTGGTAAGTTTCTGTCTTTTTGATTATGTTGGTCAAAGTAAGGTCGGTTTTATCGAGTTCTAGTGCAGGTTTTTTGCTTGGTTATGCGTGATTTTGATGAGCTAGGGCATTGTACTTCGCCAAGGGCCAGTGTATCATTTTCTACAACTGAAGATCCCATGGACCAATAAGATTTGAAAATAACAAATATGTTTTTTTTCACTGTTTTGGATCCTCATTGACTCTTTTTGATTCCGATAATTGAATATTGTATAATGCCTACAAGAATTTTAATAAGCTTTCCAAGAGGGTTAAATGTGCTATTGAGAATTGTTCTGTGGTGGTTGTAACGTGCGTGCAAACCAAACTTTACATCATTGGGATTGAAATGCAACTTTTTATTTTGAGTTTAATTTGTTGCAGTCGGTTCGTGAAAAAAGAGTTCGAGTATTTTTAGATGAACATTTTCATACTCTTGTTCTCACTTTTATAAAATTGACGAGGCTTTATCAGCTGGCAACGATTTTCCCGAAACGAAGATTTTTTGGTACGTTAGGGTCTCATTCGATTCATTAGTAGATCCGCCGCTAATTCTAAATCTGAATTTAGGAGGGAAAACTTACTTGTTGATACTGCTGTAGTCCTATCAGGATGTTTTATGTAATTTTTAGAAATATTTTCTTTGTTTTTCTTAAGAGTATTTTGATTTGTTTTAAATGAATTAGTTTTGGGATTTTGTTTGGTATAAAAAAGTATAAAAACCGATTGAGTGGCATACTTCTTGTGTGACGTATAGTCAGGTTGTACAAAAAGTCATAGATGGTAACAGAGTATAACAAAATTTGCGTTTCATTCAATTAGCCCCGGAGTTTTGGACATTTTTACCTCTTCTGTGTTTTTGGGAATCTCTATCATAAGCTCTCAACTTGTCGATTTATTTGAATAATTTTCTCTTACTGCCAGATAATGGAATATTGTGCAAGATGCAGATTAGTTTTTATTTGCAAAATTGTGAGAGGTTCCGCATTTCACATGGGGGTATGGCTTACAAATTGGAAGGTCAATGCTTCTCATGTGACAGTCGAATTGTTTGAATTTGAATGCGGGTACTCGAATTATTTTTAGTGTCTGAGTGGCATTTGAAGCTCACGATCGAGCCCGGGTTCGTCTGCATCGCAAACAATTTAGTCTCCATGTTTAATAAGGCAAAAACGGAAACAACCCCAATCCCCGAATTTACAAACGAAATTCGTTCGAAATTAAAATCGCAATCAGCTGTCTCATCCAGGAGTGGCCACTAGATTTTATTGCCGCCGAGCCCGGCGCGCTTTGTGAGATGGAGCGGCGCGGCGCGCGCTCCCGTGTATCATGCCAGGGGCGCATTAATCAAAAGCGAACATTCCCCGAATTAAAATGTTACCCTTGTTTAGGCTAATTTAGGAAATAATTTCGTTTAATTATGACCGTTAAAGTTGATGAAACGCGGGGCGGGGGCGGCCGCGCGCCCCATTGTTAATGTGTGCACGCACTTGAAGTGGCGCCGCACGCAAAACTCCAGGAAAAATTGAATCGCATGAATTTCGGCAATGTGGAATTCGCCGGCGTTCGGAGTGCGGTCGTCGGCGGAATGATATTTCATAACGCAACAGAAGTTACTTCGTTTTGCATCCCTTGTAGGGTGTTTGGCCATCGAATTAATAGTATGATATGGGACCTACCTTTCACTATACTCTTTTACTGCCTTCAAGTGTGGTGTTCTTTTATTCTCTATTGTTCTTCTGCTTTTTTGACTTCTGCACCCCTCAAGTTCCCGGATGGTTGCGTGAGGAACCGCAGACCTTCATCATGCGCTTCACTTTAATTCAAACAAATGCCAATTCCTTCTCGTCTTCTTATTCACAAAGCACCTGTTCAGGGGGCAGCTATTGCCGAGAAGAATGGCCGAGCGCCAGATCATAAACAAGTGCGGCACGAGAAGCATAATGACGTTAATTGAAAGGAGCTTTTTAATAATGGACCCTTGGCAGCTTTGTGACATCTCAACTAGGGCTCGTTCCGGGCGGCCGCCGGCGGGACAACAATACGCCTGTCAATTCGGGCCCGATATATTGCGATAGCGTGCTCCCTGGGCTTTTTGTGGGGGTGTTCATTTCGCCTCGGCTTTATGACCGACTGACTGCAAGACGCTGGCGCTGCATCAGAATGCTGCCCCCCCCCCATCCATAGTCCTATCATTGCGATTGTTACTTTACCGATTGGAGCGGCATTTTTGGGAATGAGCCTTACATGTCTAAGTGATTTCGTTTCCCTTTCAGGCAGGAACGAGCTGATCGCCCGCTACATTAAGCTTCGGACGGGGAAGACGCGCACCAGGAAACAAGTCAGCTCGCACATCCAGGTCCTGGCGCGCCGGAAACTCCGAGAGATCCAGGCGAAACTGAAAGTTGTAAGTATCTTCCTGCAGACCAGCAACCCCCGCGTTGTTTATAAGAAATCTTACGCGAGAAATCTGAATCATTGTTATTAACAAAATCAATAGAATGCCGCTACAAATATATCAGTATATGAATCAGTTGGAAGATTTCCTTTAGATGTTCTTCAGGAATATCTTCTTCCCTTTTTAAGGTTGCAAATGTTTTGGTCTAAGTCGATATAAGCTTTATGGTCCTGCATACATTTTTGGTTTTTTCATTATTTAAAACTAACTATAGCAGAACAGCTACAATTTTGTATGCGAAGAAGTTCAAAAGGGAATATTTTATCAAAGTTTGAGTCGTTACAAAAGAGCATAATAGATGTCACCACTAGTGTACAGCATATTGTTTGTTATCATTTTCATTGTTACTGGCCCACCAAAATGGTAACGGAGTGTACTGTTCGACACAAATTATGAGATTCCATAGTTGGCTAACAAGAACGGCAGTTTATGAGAATTTCTTTTACTGGTGCAATCGCAGAAAAGGTTTGCAGAAATCATATTATCCAGAAATGCATTGCAATTGGTGTTCTAATAAGAATTGAAAATTATTGGTTATTGTTTGTTATAGCCATGCGTTCCAAAACGATGTAAATCCGATGCACGTGGCAAGAACCCAAAGTGTAAAAGTGGACAAAAACGGAAGTTTGTGAGGATCCAATTTTCTTCATTGCACAATCACAAAAGATTGCGCTCTTTTGTCCTTTGATTTGTATTTTTACCTTTTTTGGATTAGCTGTTCCCATTTTATGCAAATGGAGAATCTAATCGAATTTTGATAGTTTCCAGTCCGCCATTTATAGATTCATGAAACTCGGGTTCATATTTAACATACCCGCGCGTAAAGCAAAGAAGGAGCGAGAGAAAGAGGGGCAAGCGAGGGCTGAGGGGGGGGGCGGAAGAGCAGAGGAAGAGAACATGGAGAGGAAAAGAAAGTGGAGTAAGAGAATGGGAAAAGAGGAGTGGGAAGAGGGGAGAGCGGGATGCAGGAAAGTGAAAATCCAATTTTTTTTACTGCGCAATCACAAAAGATTGTCCCAGAAATTGAATGATGCCCTTTTGTTCTTTGATTTTTTTTTTTTTTGGGTTAATTGTTACCGTTTTATGCAGAATGGGAAAATTAATTAAATTTTGAGAGTTTCCAGTATTCCATTTTTAGATTCAAGAAACTGGGGCGCGTACTTAATATACGCATGCGTAAAACAAAGAAACGAGAGAAAGAGTGGGAGAAGAGGAGCGAACGAAGGGTTTGATGGGGAACGGGAGAGTAGAGGGGGTGAACGAGGGGAACAGAATGGAGTAGAGAGAGAGAGAGAGTGAGAAAGAAAAAGTATTGATAATTGCAAGATAATTGATGCTTGTTGGTTTCAACAAGATAGTGATTTCTGAAAACTTGAAAGCACGCATAAATAGTGGATTAAGAGAAGCTTTTATATAGTTCTGGTTGTTGTGACAATTAATCAAATCAAAGAGACCATTATGGTTATTCGCCGTATAGTTAATGCTTTCCTTACTCGACTTTACTGTAAAATTTTATTAATTGATTTTATTAAATGTTAAACATTTCCGATTATTTTTTATCGGGATATTGAATTTTTAAAAAGGGACTTGGTTGCCACCTACCCTGCATATAAGAGATTATTATTAGATATGGTTTTTATATACCAATGATTACGCACTCTTTAGTAAATTCAACTTTTGATTTTTAAAAAAAAAAGTTGAGTAGGAAAGAACATAATGGCATTTTGATGGGTTTCCTTTATCTAGATTCATTTTTGTTTCGAGTATATGTTTAATCTATCTTCCAATTCCTATTTCATAAAATATGTCCTCAGTTGCGCAAATTCGACATAGTTTTTTCCCAATTATTAGTTTACGAGTCTTAGAAAACGTCATGAGGAATTCAGTAATGTTCTTTTGTCTTCTAATTTTTGTTTTTTCTAATTTTTGGCTTAACTGTTCCCGTTTTATCCAGAACCGGAAAATTTAATTGAGTTTTGATAGTTTCCAATCCTAGATTTTAGATTTAGGAAACTCAGCTTCATATTTAACATACGCGCGCGTAAAACAAAGATGGAGCGGGAGAAAGAGAGAGTAGAGGCGGAGAACGGAAAGAGGAGAAAGGAGTAGAGGGGAAAATGGCGAAAAAGAGTGGGAAAGAAGGAGAAAGCGGGAGAAAGATACTGAGAAAGCATGTTCTTGAGTGAATGGTCGATTACTAATTGAAAATTGTTGGTTTTATCGAGATTTTCTGAAAGATTGGAGGGGGCATTGATTGGCTTTTATATAGTTCTGATATTATTTATGACAATTAATAAAATTAAAGACACTATCAGACATGCCATTGAATCAATTGAAGAGGGTGGTTAATGCATTTGCTACTTGATTTCAGTATAAAATTTTATTAAAAAATTAATATTGATTTTTTTTATAAAGGGACAAGGCTGCTGCTCATCCTGTATAGTTTTGATTTTTTCATTATTCAAAATTAACCATAACAAAACAAGTTCAATTTCGTATGCGAAGCAGTTTAGTAGGCAATATTTCAGCAATGTTTGAGCATTTAGCTTTTGATAGAATAGTGCTAGTGATATCCCTCTTTAAAACGCCCGCCATTTTGAAACTATAAGAGATGTTACGAAAGAGCATAATAGATGTCACAACTAGTGTATAGAATTTGTTTCATTTTCATTGTTGCTGACGCAAAGTGGCAACGGCGAGTACTGTTTATAACATTGCTGAAAGAATAAAAGTTATGAGATTCCACCATCAGTAAGTGGACAAGAGGATCTATTTATTGGTCCAATTTTCTTCAATGAAACCATGCTCTCCAGCAATCGGTGATGTAATAAAAATTGAAAATTATATATATAGAAGTTGTCCGTACTAAAACGACGAAATCCAAAGCACCTAAAGCCGGGAAGTGAACAAAAACGGCAGTTTGTAATAATCAAATTGTTGATACAATTTTCTTTCTTGTGCAATCACAGAAAGAACGAGAGAAAAGCGGATGAGGAGGTAACGATATAGCAGGGAGAAGAACGGGAAAAAGAGAAGGGAGTAGAAGTAGAGAATTGGAAAGATGAGAGGGGAAGATGGAGAGAGCGGGAGAGAGAGGAGGGAAGGAGAAGCTGGAAAAAGAACGCGTAATTGAATTGGATTTTTTTTCTTCAGCCTTGTAGCGCCCAGTATTGAGCATAGGCCTCCATTTTTGGGGGGGATTTGGCACTTAAAAATTAAAAAAAAAAAAAATTGAATTGGATTAGGGGAGAAAAATTGAAAGAGGCTTTTATATAGTTCTGATATTTTTTGTGACATTTGATCAAATCAAAGAGACTATCAGACATGTCAGTGAATCAATGGATGGGGGTAATTCGCCGCGTGATTAATGATTTCCTTACTTATTATAAAATTTGGTTAATTTATTGTAATAAATGTAAAACATTTTCGGTTGCTTATTATTGGAATAAATTATCTTGTGTAATTGAATTTTTAAAAAGCGGCAAGACTGTCGCCCACCCTGTATACAAGAGATTATTATTACATAGGGTTTAATTATTTTTGATTTGGCAAATTTCTCCCATGTGTTTTCCCCGTTTACGAATTTATGACTTCTAGGAAACCAGTAATACCCTTCTGCCTCGTGGTTTTTGTTTTTTCTGGTTTTTTTTGGATTGCTGTTCTCATTTTCTACAAAATGGGAGATTCTTATCATATTTTGATAAGTTATTTCTTGCCTTTCTAGATTTTTATATTCAGAAAACTCAGGTTCGTAATACAGAAGGGGGGTGGGGTGGAGAAAATGGTGTGAGAGAGAATAGAAGAGTAAGAGTACGAAAGAGCGGGAGAGTAAGATAGGGAGGAGAAGGTAGAGGAAAGGGCAGAAGAGACGGAGAAAAGGGAACGAAATATAGAGAGGGGGGGATAAAAATGAGGGAAATCGAGTGAATGAGTGAGGGAGGGGGGCGCGAGATAAAGAATGTGCATGGGAGAAAGAGCGCGCGCTCGGAAAAGAGTAGTGAGATAGTGGGGGGAAGAGGGTGGGAGATAGAGAGACAAAGAAATTAGAGAAAATCAAGAAAAATGAACCTTGAAGACCAACTAAGCCATGCTTCTGTAGAAAAATGCGATTTTTTATTTGTAAATTGAAATTTTTTGGACTGTTTATCGGCGGCGGTTCGCTTGGCTTTCGTATAATCCACGTTTTTTGACATGCAGCGACACTCGCAAAAATAATCCCCGTTTATATTTAAAAGTTCGTTGTCCAGCGAGAAATCAACACTTCGGTTTTATTTAGCGAGACAGTGGGCCGACTTTTACAACGATAACATATCGCAGCAGATGCGGCGACTTCGATTTATAGTTTCTCTTAGCCGCAGGAAGAGAGCCAGGCGATCGCGCCGCGAAAATCGGGCCTCCTGACGCCTTTTCAGTTCTCCGGCCGAAGCGGCCGGCTGTCTTGGAGGCGGATTTTTTCAGAACTGCGCGCTAGTGCAGGTGTGCACGACGCGGCATGTTTTATTTATGTGCGATACGGTTGCAATTTGTCGCGTTGCGTTTATCTTCGTTTCGCCAATCTCCGGTGCACATTTAAAAGCTAAAACGCGGCTAACTGGTTCTCCGCGATTATTATAATTACCTGTCGCTAATACATTACCTAAACAAATGCGGCCGATAATTTACGCCGCCACGTGCTATTAACCAGCGATTGCTTTTACCATGGAACCGTTCTCGGCCGCTCGATTTTTGTTTGCGTTCTCTGCGAGCGACGTTTGAATTTGTTTAACTAGGAGAAAATGTTTTGAGACCAGATTGGTGCTGTTTTGGCTCGTTTCCCTCTTCACTTTAGCGGGCAAAAATGTTTTGGTCAAAAGGGTGCCATTTGGTAGTGCTCCATAAAATATGTCTGACTTTTATGAAACAGATCGGCGACTCCCTATGTTTAAATCCCCCACCCCACTCCTAGGAAACCTTGAAGTGGCACCTCGTTTCTTAATGTTAAACTTGCTGCCTCTAGAGGGGGGGTTGTGCTTACTACCCCCAACTGTTTTGGAAAGTTGAAAACAACGAATCAATTTGTTTGTGGGAAAGAATAATATTAAGTAAGAGAAGTTGTCGAAGCTAACTTCTTTAAGTGGTCTATGGTAATGCATTACTAGACCACAGATGAAGAAGTTCTTGGAGACCAAGAATTCTTCGAGATGTTCATTACAAACAATAACAAGGCCACAACTATTACAAGTTTTGTTGAATTGGTCTTTGGGGTGGTTTTCGAAAATTTATATTATCTGGACAAATTTCAAAAGAAGCTATTGGGGAAGTTTTGGCAAGATAGGAATATTTTATTCAAACATCTAGAGTGGTTTGATTTGCATACTCATAGAGGGCGACAGCAAACATTTTGCAATGGACAAAATAGAATTTTTGGTGTCAGTATTTTTTTAGATTGTACCTGTATTTGGTAACTTGTATTCTTCTTGCGAGTTCTCCAGACTGACTACTTTGAGAAGGGGAAAACCATTACTGGCGATTTCTACGCGAGTCTATTGGAGAAATGGTCCCGAAATGTACCAAAAAATGTTGTCTCCACTGATTATCATCTGTTCTGAATCTTTTGGTTGAATATAATTTGATTCAAACCAAATTACTCATTCAATGACTCTCAAAAACGACCAAAAAATGTCAGTTCTTTGGCCATTAAAATAAAACTTGTGTTAGAGGGGGTAAAGACACAACTATACCAAAACCAGATGGAGTAATACTTCAGTATCAATTATTGGCTCGTTAACTCCTTTATAATAGCATGCATGTACATTATCAAAGATAATCATTTTAGGATTTTAGTTTAGTAAAGGTCCCCAGTAGGGGGAGGGGGTATTCATATAACATGCGTTATTGTCTGCAATTCAGAGTTGTTTACTGTACTTTTACTCGGTTTCTCCTAATTGGACGTGAATTTGCGCGTTTATCGAGGCATGAGAATTTATGGAGCCCCAATAAGGTTAAAATTGATTGCAGGCTCTGCTCACTCAATGCTAATGGCCTAACTGTGCTTTAAATTGTTTTGCGTATTGGGCAATTGCAAACTATTGCTACTATTTGTCCATGCTAATAGCCGCGTTGTTGTTTTTCCCGAGTTCAGCCGGAAAGAGCTGACGAATCGACGTTCATTGGCCGAAATGAAAATTATCTGATCGGGATTCGGAGCGACACTTGCTCGACACTGCTCGAGATCGGGTAATCGTTAGGTTTTTGCAACCGATAATTAGTTGTCATTGTTGCCATATCATGATAACAATGGAAAGTAAGCGGCCGCTACAACTGTTGTTGATAAACATCTTTTATGTTCCGCCTTGTGTTCACATCTATGAAGTAAGCGGTACCAATAGTTTACACCATTCATAATAACAAAAATTTGATAATAATATAGAGTTACGAAGGCAGATATTCTACCAATTTATTAGATGTTATTTTTGGCTCTAAGTTGCAACTACTTGCATTTAATGTTAGGGTAATCGGATTAATGCGGCCTGGTTGTGTTGCCAAATTGTTTCAGGTTTATTTAGCCATTTTCTCTCTTAACCACAACCCATCTTAATATTTCTCGTATGTCGCTACTAAAGCATGTACGAATTAAACCCGGAACAGAGAACTAACCACTCCACTAGTGTCAGAATTTGGAATCTGTGTAAATCGCCCTTAGTACCTACATTTTTACCATGGGGTTAATGTGGTGATGGTATGTGGTTTGCTAGGACCATGCGGCCAAGGAGAAGGCACTGCAAACCATGTCCAGCATGTCAAGTGCGCAGATAGTGTCTGCTACCGCAATGCACAGCAAGTCGGCAGGTCTTGGTCTCGGTCTCACTCCTCCCGCATCCTATCCTGGACCGGTAAGTCGATCCCGCCGTATGTCCTGCTTACCTGGCCTCACTCCTTGTATTGTACCCACAACGCATATACTTGTTGATCTAGCTTATGCTTAATATGCTAATAACTTTTGTTTGGTTCTGCCAGCCACTTAACAACGGAGTCACTGCTAATGACACTAGTCAGGATGATGCGCTTACTTGCTGTGTATTGTCGGCTAATCAGATGCTTCCTCTGCTTTACTCTTACATTTACTTGGAACTTGTGCTAGTACTTGTCTGAGATGATTTTTAGTTTTTTTGTTCAATGTAGTGTGTGGTGGATATTGTGACCATTCCATTGTTCGACTCGATACTTAAGTCCACTAACGTTTTGTTTCTCTTTTTCAGCAATTCTGGCAACCCGGTCTGCAACCTGGAACATCCCAAGAGTAAGTGCCAAACATTTGTATATTGGTTCCACTGAAAAATATAACAATTTTCATTTCAGTGTGAAACCCTTCCAACAATCTCCTTATCCTGGAAAGCCTGCCACAGCTGTATCGGCAGGTGAAGTGGGACCTCTGCAAGCTCCGCCGCCTCCTCCATGGGAGGGTAGAGCTATCGCCACACACAAACTTAGATTAGTGGAATTTTCCGCTTTCATGGAACAGCACAGGGATACGGATAACACGGTAAAGCTGACTGTGATGGCTAATGTTGCTGTATTATATGTTTGTTTTTCTTACAGTATCACAAACACTTATTTGTTCATATAGGAGGCACGGCGACATACGCTGATCCATTACTAGAGGTATGTTGTTAAATCATTTTGAAGTGCACTCTATTTGATTTCAATTTGCAGGCTGTCGATGTGAGACAAATATATGACAAGTTCCCTGAAAAGAAGGGCGGCTTAAAAGAGTTGTACGACAAGGGACCGCAGTCTGCCTTCTTCTTGGTGAAGTTCTGGGCAGACCTTAACACGAACATACAGGATGAGGCGGGCGCGTTCTATGGGGTCACGAGCCAGTAAGGACTTACAGGTGTTTGTTTTTGTGTACAGTTCTCACTGCTGGCCATTTTTAGATACGAGAGCAATGAGAACATGACGATCACGTGCTCAACAAAAGTCTGCTCGTTTGGCAAACAGGTTGTGGAAAAGGTCGAGACCGAGTACGCCGCTACGAGAACGGGAGATTCATATATCGGATTCACCGCAGCCCCATGTGTGAATACATGATCAACTTCATCCACAAACTCAAGCACCTCCCTGAGAAGTACATGATGAACAGCGTGCTGGAAAACTTTACCATATTGCAGGTAAATATCATCTGAGTGAATTTGGGGCAACTGTCATTGTAGTTGCGGAAGAATCCAAATTTGGTTGAGTTTATGTTTAGGCCTGATTCACAGCTTTGAAAGCAATTCTTCAACCTCTAGTCTTACTTTAGCAATGAAGGTAGAGTGGAATTTGATTCAATGTCAGTTATAAAGGGTTTGTATAATCTGTCCTCAAATAACATGTTGAGTAAACCGAGCCTACATTAAAAATTGAACAGGCCAAGAGTGGAGCACTAATGTGGATCAGGTCTTATACTAAAAAGAAGAGGGCAAAATTGTGTTTGTATAAATAAATGGTAATGCAGCTAAAGGATGAGCAAATGTAGTACCACTACACAATTCCATCCCACTTGGCCAACTTTATAGTGACTCCTGAAAAGAGACATGGCGTTGAATGATCGACTTAGCCTTACACGTTAAGAGCACACTTCTGGTATACTTTTTAAGCTTTAAGATTTGTATGTCTGGTCTACACAAGATAGGAATAAAACCCAAAAGAAGTGTAAATTCCCTTAATGATGTAATAAAAAGCTAAGGTACATTTTTGACTGAGCTACTTTAAGACCTCGGTGAAATTGCTTATATAGCTCTTTTGTATTATCTGTACTCATGGGCAGCTTGTATTTTCTAACATGCATCTATGAATTTTCAGTGAGGCTTGAATGTTCCCGCTGTAACGTCTTCACCATTTGATCATCATTGGCAAGCATCAACAATCAAATGAAAATAAGTGAATGAAGCTGAACACTAGCTGAAACTTCAACAAACTTTAGTAGATATTGATATTCTAGATGGCATATTCACTGCTATTTCTTTATGTTGATTTTTTGTTGATGTTTATTTAGGTTTACTTGTTAAATGTGCTAGCAATTCCAATAAAGTTAACATTTTAGCCATGATCCGACATAGTAGTAAAAGACCAATTTTGATTTTTGTCCTTAAATTAATGTTGGATAATCACACTTTTTTCCTGAATGCTCAAGTTATACTGAAAATGCAATGCCATTTGAACCCATCTTTCAAGTGAACAGACAAAATCATGAAAAGTAGATTGAATTAAAATCCTGATCCTGGGTTAGTATTTTAGTCAATCGGATTCAAGACTTGCGGATGGAAATGGGTTTATTTTGTTCTGTTTTGATGGGCAAAATTTAACTTGTAGAAAAAGTGGTGGATAGATAAGCTAAAGTACCTAGTAATTAGAGGATTTTAAATGAATATTCATATTTGGCATCTGCTCTTTCCTTAAACTGAGAACTGCTACTGCACTAGACTTAACCCGAGAGTAAGAGGAACTATCTGTCCACTCTGAAAACCAAATCTGGTGTTGTGGTTTGATCGGTAAATTTTACTGATTGTTTACCAGCCCATAATTCTGGGAAGTTGAGACCAGAAAAGGCGCAAGTCTAAATTGACCCTGTTAACAAACCACGACCAAATTCGTTTAGATTTTGGTAGACCTACTCACAGTCTGCTTTTGCTCTAACAAATATTGCATGGTTCTTCTCTGGAAACAGACTTTTACCGTTAATGTTAGGTCGTATCAAGATGGGAATGCAACAAGATTGAATCCTGAATAGAATTATAATGTGGATCAGGCCTTATTGGACTCTTTCAGTGAAAAAGTGAAAATAAATACTAATTATATAGTTAACCTTTTTCTAAATACAGTTGATTAGACCGAGTACGAGAGCAAGTTCTTTTTTTGAATAGGTGGGGATATTTTAGATTTAGTAAAATTTTAGCAGAATAGTACAATAGGTCAAAATCCATAGTGGATTCTAAATATGTGTGAACATTAAAGAAATTTTAACCTTTGTTCCAGGTGGTAAGCAATAGAGACACACAAGAGACACTGTTGTGCACAGCATACGTTTTCGAGGTTTCGTCATCAGAGCACGGGGCACAGCATCATATCTACAGGCTTGTGAAAGACTAGCGGACTTATGCAAGCCATTTTCACTTCAGTGCCTACACACTCACAATACTAGTATTATTATTGGTTACATTTGTTAGTAAATAGATAGGTAAATTATAAGCGGAATTGCCATTTAATAATATTTGAAGATTGAAGTTTTCTCTGTGCTCCCTAATTTGCTCCTAGGCAGTAAGTTCTTCTTAACAGCTCTTGGTTTTATATATTGATATTTTAATTCTATTTTACGGCCTCGTACTTTAGGTTAATGATTAACGATGTCACCCAACGAAAGTGTCGACTTACTTTCTCCTAAGGTTTGACCACATAATGTAGAGCTACTGTTTTCCGCAGATACTTATTTTGAATCTAAAAGATGATTGTATATTTATATTGATAGATTTTATGTATATTCATTATGTGGCTCAATACTTCTAATAGCAATCTTACAGTAGGGTTATTTTTAGATTATGATCAGATGTCTATCGTAAGATTAAGTTTATGTGATCCTATCTTTAATGTTTTATATAGATTTTTATTAGATTTGTATATTATCCAGTATTTATCAGAAGTTTTGCTAACGCCCTTTGGTTTAATACTACCCTAAGTAATTTTTGTTAAGGAAGTCGGATTGGTTGGTGTCTTCACACGCTTCAAAAGGCGTCAGTTAAATGCGTTTGCCAACTGATGTTTGCTCTTCATATCAATAATTAGAAAATCGGCTAGTTGGGTATCTGTGAAGACATTCGGCAATCACTTTGATGGTGTTCATTTTGGCAGCCTTGCTTACTATAGTTGGAGCGATGTTTTCATATTTTGTACAGGGCAAGTGCTTGGTGCAATCGAGAAATGAATATGAAGACATTTCTAAGTTAATATAATTTGAAAACAAGTGGCAATGGTTTTGATCTCTTAGTTTTTGATTTGCAGAGGCGAAATTGGGCAGGTAATGAAACTAGGCTAATCGCGGTACTTGTAACACTGGCACAAATTCTAAAACATATCTTCTGTGAAGATAGGCTCGTTCGGTTCCTTTGCGAGAGGGCTGCTTTCATTCGTTACTTCTGTACGTGGAGATACTTAAAACTTGTTAAATAGTAATTAACCGAATTTATAAAAGGAAATACTCTAGGACTAAGGAAATGATTTGACGAACAATAATTACTATAAATAACAAATCAAATGTTTGTACTTTATCAGAATGATCTATATTTTAAACTTATCGTGTCAGTGTAAAAAGTAAAACAAATGTATATATTTCTAATCAAATATGGCGGCTACACATATTTTTATTGTATTAACATACAAAACTGCAAGATGTGTTATATAAAGTGTGCTATAATTGAGATTTTTTTATCCATATCTGGAATGCCATATCAAGATGAATCTTGAAACTTTTAATATTTTTGCTCTGTATGTGTGTACAGTATTTTAAACATGTTTATAATTTGTATGGAAAATACATTAATTGATATAATCTGACTTTTTATTTTTTCGAAGAAATGGCCCGACCAGGTTTTAGTTTTGATTGTAAGCACCGAACCGATAAAAGGTGCTCCGCAAGCTGCAGCAGGTGATTATACTCGGCTGGCTCTTCATTACAGTGAAGACACTTTAACTACCAATGAGAGGTACATATTATATTGTGTTTTCTTGTAGACTCTTCCAGTTAAGTTAGAGTTCAAAAATGACTGCAGTTTGTGAAGCACCTTTTATAAACCTGCGTTCTCTGTGGATATTGTCATATAGCACCATCATTCAGTAATAATTTTCTGTAAGAACTTTGTATTCATTGTCATGTCATTTTACTAATTGGTCAAAATTTTACCTGTCCGAATTTGGCACAGACTTCTGATACCATTCCTAGTTAGCTAATGCAATATGTCTCCTTATAGTGTGGTTGTTTCAAAAACGGTTAGGTCCGATCCATTGTTCTGTCTTGTTTCACCCTAGATCCATTCAGTTGTTCACATCTTTATCAACTCCTAGTCTTAGTGGTGACGTTTAATTTGTTGACGAGTCTCAGCAACTTGCAAATAGTATTCAAATGAGCAACTCGTCAGCGGCTCTATTGCTGGTGATTGAGTTGCTTTCTGAAGTGGCCCTTAGTTTGCTCAAAAGTATTTTCTAAGTTTGTCCTTGAGCACATGATTGTCTTTTAGTCAAAGTCGAGTCACGAGATATCAAAAAATATATAAATAGTAGGGGAGTAAATTATAAATATTTAACTTTAGAAAACATTGTACATACATTACTTAACCAGAACAAGAGCTTACTGGAAGGTAAGTTACAGTACAGTTTATATACATTTTGGTTGGTTTTGCACAACACAACCGTGATAATACTGCTCACTTATACTAGTAACTGAACCAATTTACTATTATGAGTTCAAATGTGGTCATTAGCATAATGCTGTTTTTTTTTTATGTAGAGTTGCTGTAGACCTATCTATTTATAGGTGAGGCAAAATCATGTGATAAGCCGACAGTCAAATGGGTGGGTGTATTTGCATGAGGCCACGTTAGTTAATTTTGATAGGTGATTTTATTTTTTTGTAGGGCAGAGAGTCAAGCAGAGCATTCATTAATGTACATTCTAGCATCCCACAGTAAGATCTTACACTGACTACATATAATGAAATGGCAATGGAGAATTTTTTTGGATCCAAAATTGTGGTGGAACAGCACAAATATATTGATGACCCCAATGCAGCTTCTGCGAGGGGTGGGCTCTCTACTTAAGGTAATATTCGTTCACTTGCCCGTTTTCTGGACTTTTCCAGACACAATGCAAATTATAGGCATAACTATATATACACACACAAATAACTTCAAGTTGAGCACCTCTGCACTAACATATTTTCAATTTCAGTAGGTTCAAGTTCAACTTATAGCAGCAATAGTTCCGTGATTTTCCCCCAGCTCAAAAAAAAGTTAAAATTGCTGGTTAACATACTGGCCCAGATACATACACTATCCTGCAATATGGCGAACAAAAAATCTAATAGGTTTCCATGTACAGATAATTGAGTTTCAAGATTTAAGACCAAAACAATTTGATGTAATTTGATTCCGCAGCAACAGTAACTGCTATAAACTCGCGGTTCAATGTATAATCATCATAACTGGAAGCAGTATTTTTGTGAAAGCCATAACTTCTAGATTAAAGGTCCTAAGACAAGTATCGACGTAAGTCTAGAAGAATGCCAAAAGGTAATTTTAAAATGAGCTGTGCTGCTAAAAAACATTATGATAGATAACGCTATTGCACCTGGGGGGGTGGTCTGTAGGATGCAGATGGCACTACTTATGCAGACATACCAAAAGTGTTAGGTCTGTCTGCTTTTTTATTTATTATGTAGTATTTTTATATGTCGTTTGTTTATGCTATGTCTGTAACATATTATAATTAATACTGCTTTCTATGCAGTAAAACCAATGCCTGTTTTCGGTTGTCGGGAAGAATGCAAAGGGTAATTTTAAGATTCAGCTGTGCTTCTAAAAAAAAGTTACGATACATGGCACCATTGAATGGTGTAGGATCCAGATGGCAGCGTAGTAGGGCCTCATTTTTGCAGACGATCTGTGTGTAGTATTTTTATGTATTTTTTATTTATGCTTTGTTTATAATACATTATAATTCATGTTGAGTGCTATTCGGCAAAATTAAGCCTTAATTGCTTGTAAAATTAAAATCAAATTAAATACAATTTGCTTTATTGACTTCAAGTAACTCAAACAGCGTCCCCTGTTGAGAGCTATCGAAACAGTAAGTTCCAACAATCACTGTTTGAGGTTCGCAACGGCACTGATGACATTTGGGTGAAAATGGCTGCTGCCAGTAGTGAAGGTTCGCCAACAACTCCAAATACGCCCTCAATTTTGAATTCCACGCACTCCGAACGAAGCACATCCCGCTCGCCCTCGCTGTCATCGATCGTGGACGAATTCCAGTGGACCCCATTGTTGGTATCCAAGGTGAAGCGGCGAAAAACGAAAAGCGCGAAAGGTAGGTGTTCGGCTCAGTTTACGCTGATATGGGAGCGATTCATTGTTGTAGGAAGTAGCAGTCGTGCATAGCAATCGCAGTTTACGCAATAATTAAGTACAGTGGCCACGCCGAGGCGGTATTTGAAAAGTGACAACTGTAATGCTAGGTTATGTACCCATTTTTAAAAGGCTGCGAGTGCATCCCTGATTAATGTGCGTTACATAATGCATCGAGTTTGTAAACTTCCTGGTAAACATGATTACGTTGTTTGCGTTGTTTGTACTTCTTTGATGTCCTTGGCTATGTAGGTTATGTTTTGATAATACTTGATCGCTCATGCCGTCCTTGCACACTTCACCTTTAGGTGATTATAAGGAAACTTTTTTGTAATAATACTAAGAGGAATCATCAAATTGATATCCTGCATCGAAAAGTGGGGTAACTCGAGAGGCTATATCCTATACGTTGCGCATAAGCAGTAGGGATTCACTTGTTTTTGTAATTGTTTGTTATTCGAAGTGGGGGGAAAACCACCGGAGGTCTCTGCTTACCAAAGTTTGTAAATAGGGATTTAGTCATTAAATTAAATGCCATTTCTTGCACTAGAACCATGGGTTATGCCACATTTATTTGGGTGTGGAAGATGGAGGTGGACTTTCGCTCCATAAATTGCATTATTTTATCAGCACTAATCTGCTTTGATAGATAACTACATGCATATCATTTGTACACTTTTTAGGGTTGCTTAAAAACTATAACAACCAATCAGTTTTACATTTTAAGTAAGATTTGCTACTTCTGCTATCACTAGGTACTTTCAAAAGGAGTCAAAGTTTAAATAAAATTTAGAAAAATTACTAAATCCAATCATTTTTCAAAAAAAAAAAAATGTGTTTATTAAGCTAACCAATCTTCTTTCCTCATCCTTATAACGTTTTAGAGCGTTGAATCTTTTTTTATTTAGAAACTTCTGAATTAAGTAAAACGAAAAACCCTAAAAGCATTACTAAGCTCAGATAAACATAGTGGATGCGACTCTTTAAAGGTCGCGTGCAGCTAACATTTTGTTAATGTGATGAGGTCAGGAACTATTATCATTTCAGACAGGCTCCTAAATGCCGGCGCCTTTGGGAATGCATATTGGGAGGGCTAGTTATTTTCTTCTACAGATGGCGCTGTGTTGACATTGAGATATTGATTTTCACCCCCTTCCGGTGTAGCCTAAAGCCCTTATTAGTCACAGTCTCGCTAATCAATACGCCAGTATTTGCGTCTCTGTGTTTGTTTCGTAATGGGAAACGCGAAACTCCGCCTGGTATGGAGAAAATAGCTGTTCTGTTACGTTTCTGTGCGTTGAATACCATCAAGCATGGGCTAAAGAGTTGCGTTTGTACTGGAACGTCCCAAAAAGCTTGCATATGAAAACGCAAGGAATGGTGGAAAGCGGCGACACCGCTATGGAACAAGACATGGCAGGCGCACAGGATACAATTTATTTGTGCAACTTTAGGGTATCCGTTGATGGAGAATGGCTGTGCCTCAAGGAGCTGCATGACGTCGAGTTCAACATGCAGGACTCCTTGCAACCGCTCTCTAGCCCGTCTCCTGAAATTTCCCCGTACCCCTTTGGTAGGACCCTCGCAATAGCGATCCTAATTTCGCCGACTAGACCTTAATTGATGCGTTTTGTTACAGGAAGGGATCCCGTTGTTATAGAGCGCAGTAACCTAGTTAATATTAGCAAATTAGTGGTTAAGGAACTCATAGAGCAGTCGCTTCGATATGGGCGAATGCTGGACTCCGACCACATGCCCCTCCAACATTTCTTCATTGTTCTTGAGCACGTCTTGCGTCATGGACTGCGCCCTAAGAAGGTTAGTGGTAGCTTTTCGTAAACGACTGTTTTTACATGTTTTGTTTTAAGGGATTGCTTGGTCCAAAAAAGGAACTGTGGGATATACTACAAATGGTCGAGAAATACACGCCTGAAGCCCAAGATATTACAGCAAGTGTACGAGACCTGCCGACCGTACGGTAAGAAGTAATTGGTGGTATTAAGGCAAATTGCTGAAATAACGTCGTTTTGTAGTACGCATATGGGGAGAGCACGGGCTTGGTTGCGATTGGCTTTGATGCAGAAAAAGTTGGCGGATTATTTAAAGGTTTTGCTTGATCACAAGGATGAAGCCTTAGCAGAATATTTTGAGCCTGATGCACTAATGCTTAGTGACGAAGCCATAGTGATCATAGGGCTGCTGGTTGGACTAAACGTGATTGATTGCAACTTATGCGTAAAAGTAGGTTGTGGCTTTGCAAGGGGAACTTGTTGGACAGCTGTTTGAGTTGCAGGAAGAAGACCTGGATTGTCCACAAGGCGTTATAGATTTCTCGCTGTACCTCCGTTCTTCTCCGCATCTCGCTGGTGATCCGGTTGATGAACAGCAAGGTGATGACAACATGACCACTGTTTTGGACCAGAAAAACTACATAGAAGAACTAAATAGGCATTTAAAGTGAGTATATATGTATTACCTAAGGGGGTGGGGGGTGTCAAATGAAGGTCATTTGAATTTTCTAAGGACAAATCGCCAATTGAGAGAGATTGTCAATTGTCATTTCAAATTTTAATAAATTTTTCCATTTCTGCTGCCTCCTAGATCGTACTCAGCCGTTATTTGCTCACTTTTCTTCCAATACTTCAGTGATTAATTTAGTAGTAATTGCGTTTTACTACCACTACAGCCTAAAGCATATCAAATTCAGAACTCTTGGCTTGCTTAATTTGTTATAAGTGCGTTTCCTTTTACTCTACAACTGTAATTTTAATATGTTCAGTGCAACAGTAACAAACCTTCAAGCAAAAGTGGAATCTCTAACTACAACGAATGCGCTCATGAAGGAGGATCTGGCCATAGCCAAAAACAGTCTGTTAAGCTTGTATGATGAAAATAGGCAGTTGCGTAAGGAGTTGGGGCGGGAGGATAAAACGGACACACTGAACATGTGCAATGATGCACGTTTGTCGAAGACCCCCAACAACGAAGGCGGGGACAACTTGAAACAAATGAACGGGGATGTTTCCGAACTGCAACAGCGTTTGGACGAGGAACGGAAGTTGCGGCAAGAAGCCGACAAAGAACTGGAACTGCAGGTAAAGTTATATTGTGCTCGATTATTGGTGATTATGTCAGAAACCGTTTTGTGTGCAGCTATGCATCAAGGCGGAAATGGAGGTTGCAATGAAACTGCTGGAGAAGGACATTCACGAAAAGCAGGACACCATCATTTCTTTGCGCAGGCAACTGGACGATATAAAATTAATCAATCTCGAAATGTACAAGAAACTTCAGGTAAATAAAGTTTTGATCCATATCAGAAATGCATGCATCTAAGCACATGTTTAGTTGAATTTAATTTTATCCACAGCACTCTCATTTGAAGTTGCTTGATGATTGGTTGTGTTTTTCAACTTCGTACTTGTTTACAAAATTCATCTTCACTCTCCATGCACGACTTATTGCTGTTGTTCGATAATGAAATTTAAAATTCTTTGGAATAATTATAGGAGTGTGAAATGGAACTAACCCAAAAAGGAGAAGTGGTGAGTCGTCTCCAAGCCAAAGCTGGTCAAATCGGCAAAATCCTCAATAACTTAGAAAAATACAACCATTTGATTAAAGATTCGAAAAAGTTCGAGAAGAGGCCCACATCATTCGATAAAAAGTTCGCGAGCGCCAAAAGCATAGAGGCTACCAAGCCCAGTGCGGAGGCTGCCGTCAGCAGCCAGCCCGATGCAAACAGCAGTTCTAAGCGCGACAGCTTGGTAGCTTCCGAGGCAAAAGACTTTGTCGTGATCGAGCACCAGGGCGATGTGGTTACTGAGGTGGAGAGCTTGGAAAAGAGTTGCGACTCGCTCGAGATGAAGAGCAAGTGCGCCGAGCAGCCCCAAGTAACCTAAATCGGCCGTGCGACGCTTCTTTTAACACGTTGATTTGAAAACTAATTCGTTAAATTCCCGCGGGTTGATTATTTTGTTGTTGCTCACCGAAGAATAATGTGGGACTCCGAGGGGCATGTTCAGTTCCTTTTAGGACTGGATGCTGTCGCCTGTTAGACGCCTGTTTATTGTGTTTGTTCTGTTTATAGAGTGTTATTTGAGAGGATAGGAACGAAATTCGGAAGACTGAGGATTGTATATAAAGTGGCTTATTTCAGGAATGCGAGGGGTCCCTTAAACATAAGACCGAACTAATTGCCAAGCTAGAAGCTAAAACGCAGTCTATGTCAGACACAATCCAAGCTCTCGAAGCAAAGTAGGTAAATTTTTGTTTACACCTTTTTGGCTTTGACTAACAATTGTTGGCTTTGGCACACTTGTAGGACATTAACTGTATTTGCTGTTTTGTTACGACAATTTATGAGGAATTAGTAATAGTTAAAAGGTCCTAACCATTTTCTGCAATGGCTTTATTTACGAGGTAGGACGACTGTCATAATTGTACTTTAAGTAAATCAAAGATCACTAGAAGCTTGCGTTTCATTAATTATAAAATTTATTCATCGATACTGTTTTAGGTACTTACATACAGATCGCCCTGCCTCTTGTAAAAATTAATATTTTGAATAGTTACCGTTCATATTTGCTTTTTGGTGTTAGGGAACTATTTATGATATGGTATATTCCTATATTTATTCTAAGGGTAGGTTAAGAGAAGAAACGTTGGAAATATTGGCAAACCTTCACTATGGCAGCTGCTAATATTAATGTAATTCCTTCATTTTTAATGTAAAACTAATACATGTATGTTAAAGCTACTAACATTGTAATGGTTTGTTACTACCAAGTATGACGATGTTAATTAGAGTGTCTGCTTTTGTTAAACTTCTTCACTGCATAGACGATGTAACAACTGTTTCGGCTTTGCAAAAGTTTTATAGAATAAAAGTTTAAAGTGCAAACATTATTTTATTGATGATGTCCCCCTTATTATTGTTTTAGTTGCTTTCCATTTCGTTAGTAGTTACATAGTAGGTTTGCCATTATTTTCGTTTGATTAACTTGTGCATCAACTGAAGTCGGTTAGTTGCATAAGTTAATTGAGTGTTTCTTTTACTTTTTATTTTGATGTTGATTTGCTTTGAGTTACTCTGGAATTTATTTGGGTTTCTATTTTGAACTGTTATAGTGTGAGTCGCAAAAGTTTCTGTGCAGCGAGATATTTTCTAATAATTTTTTTAACATCTAGCATTCTGTGTACAGAATGTGGATGATTATCAAAGAGCATCATATAGATGAATGTAGGGCATCTGGTCAGATATTGAATATGATTTACGATTATTGCCTATACCATATCAGCATCTGAATGGTCAATTTAGTGTGTGCACCATGAATCGGGTGGCGTCGGAGTTATCAAAGCAGCAGCGATTTGCCTTACATATTTGAAAAAAACGGATCCAATTGTGTTTACAATTCCCCGTCATTTTTGGTGTGAAAAGCCTTTTCACAAATGCGAAGGTTTTTAGTACTTTGTAGATGAGTGAAGACAAAGAAAGTAATATGTGCATTAATTGCCCTTTTATTTAATCTAATTATTGAAGATTTTAAATAAGTGTATTAAGTTTAAAGGTGTAAGAATAACAGAACTTTTGCAGAGTTGACCCGTCTTAGCTCTTACAATTAGCGACAATAGTATAAAATTGTCAGTCTACAATAAATTATTAAATTAAAAAATGCGAGGTACGTGTTAATAAAATATTGAAAAGCAACAAATTGCAGTGAAATTCAATGTGGTTTATAATTAAAAATGGTAAAACGAGCCTAATACACCCCTAAACTATACAATTTTGAAAAGTTGACTCATTAAAATTGTAAGAAGAATAATGAAAAGGTAGTCATAGAGGTGATTAAATATAAAAGTGTATGCATGCACAGAATCGCTTTGGGAATGTAAGTTATAAGTTGCAAGAAAAAAGGAAAATTAAGTGAAAGTTGAAGCATAACAGACTTTGCAAAGAGGGAAAGAGTAACAGAATAAAAAAAGATGAGAAAACCCTTAAAAGAAACAACAGAGTGCGAACCTAAAAGAATGAAGGTATTTAAGGAAAACTAGAGAACACAGCATGAACGACGATTGGAAAAAGTGAGTTGGAAGAAATAAATAAACCAATCAAAACAATGAACAAGGCAATGATAGCAGAGCTCAGTAAAGTATAGAAGCATGAAATACATGTCAAAGAAGACAATGGGAATAGACAAAGAAACATTTCGAAAATAAGACAGGAAGAAAGTGTAAGAAATTCAAAACAGAAATTAAAAAGGAATAAAGGGATAGCATTAAATAAAAACGCGTTTAAAATGTTTGAAGATTGAAAAATTAGAGAAAAACTAGTACTAGTACCAAACGCTAAAAAGAAAAAGGGCGAGTAAGTCAAGGTTGGATATAGAAACGCTTCAAGAGAAATGCGGCTTGTGAACTAGAAGATTAAGGCACCTACTGCGGATATGGACTGATATGGCAAGCATGTATTGAAATGTTTTTAGTGACTAGGTAGTCCTCCCGACAGGCATTTGAAGTTCATGATTCAACCTGGGTTTAGTCCACGAACTAACTAGTCGATCATTATCAGAAAAGAATAATCAGAGAAAGAATGAAATGCCAACTAAGGGCAAAAATAGAATTAAGCCAGGCACTTTAAACAAATTATAAATATTGTGAAGAAAAATATCCAAATACAGTTTAGTTACCGTACTGAAAATAAATATTGAAGTTCTAATTAGAGATGAATTAGCAGTTGGAAGTGATCTCACAACAGCAGGCATTAAAAATATATGACTATCAAAGTATCCATCTGAATGGAAAGATAATAGTTATTAAGGTACCAAAGAGAACTGGAAAGGTATAATTCTTTTGAATTTGACTGCATAAAAACAGAATCAGTGAACGAAGTAGACACAGACCAGGTTACGCTTGTGTTGATAACATAACTATAACGCGCAGTCTCTTGACTGCAATTTGCCACTGCAACTATTTCTTATAATTCTAAATGGGCATTTAGTCCAAAAACCGAAAATGCAATTAGATTGTTCTCAAGAGTAAAGAATTTTTGGAAAAAGTTGTTTAATTAAGTAGGGTTACATGAACTACTGATGTAGAAGAGTAATCGAGTAAACCTTTTCAGAAAATAAGACGAATAAAATAATATGCGGTATAAGTGAGCAGGTGATGTGGATCTCATGGTGGAGTTGAGCCTTCAAATTAATAATGCTGGATATAGGACTAGTGAATAGATTAACCTATCTAAGTCATATTGTCTCAAGCGCACTAATGGATGTCCAATAAAAATAAGTAAGTCTTAGGGTCATGTATTCAAAGTGAGCAAAATCTGGAGAGTAAGTAGCATAAATATATCAAAAAAAAAAAAAACTTCAGTTATTTGTAGGCTGATGTTTAATATACATCCTTGAGATATTGTGAACAACATATACATCAAGCACAGAATTACAAGAAGGGAGAAGTTAAAAAAGATTTATGGAAAATAAAGAGTTAAAGGAACTGAGAAGTTTTTATGTGATGGTTTAATAAAAACAGAAGGAGGGAAGAAAGATAAAATAGAAAAAGCGTAAAGTTGCTCCTAGAGAAAACGGAATAGAGATGAGAATAAGATTAAAAATTAGATACATGTGACCAGGAAGAAATGGTAAAAGGTGGCTCTTAGGTTTACTTGGACTTCAGACTATCAATTTCTAAATATCAATCTTTTTGGAAATAGGGGGCCTATCATTCCACATCCTGCAGATATTTTAATTTCTAAAAGTTCGTTTATCAGATTCTCACTCTTTATGGTGGAAAACTCATGCGCTTGGAAATTGTCTTGCTGAGTTTCTGAACATCTGGGCAATTATCACTGTTCTAAAACACTTGCTTTATGAAAAACATACTTTGTTCAGTTATATGTTTTGTTATAAACATCAGTGCTTGTAATGAGTTACAACTCTGGACGATTGAAGCGGCGTACTTCTTGAAGATATATCTTGATGCATTGGGAAAATATTTTTGATGTCTTCTTCTCCCTCTCTTATATAGGCTATTGGCCTGTTTCTAACTACACATTTCGTGTAGTACTATAAGCCATGTTGGGCATACCCTGGGCAGGTGGCTAGTCTAACCCGTTAGAAGAAGAATGTACTTCACGACCGCCAAAGGCGTTTTACCAGAGAGCATTTAGCATTCAAGGTTGCTTTTGACCTAAGAGTTGAACCCAGGGTCACTGCCCGACGCCTTTACCTCGTGGCTGTTGTGCTTTTTTTTTTGTTTTGGTACGTGTGAAAGAAAATATGAAAAGTATCTCACTGCACAGTACTTCTTGGGACAGTGTGAATTAAAAAAAAGTGAAAAGTGGATTAGACACACATCAGGTAAGATTCTTAGTAGCAGTAACCAACTTTTTGTTAAAGATATTAACTAATAATAAGGAGAAGTGACCGAACTATTTATAGTTGTAATGTATTGAAATGGTTTGTCTTATGTTCATATTGGTAAGTTTGAATTACTGCAAATACTTTGCAGTTGTTTTTGAGTCTTGGTTCATTTATTCAACTTGACACTTTTTGTTTTAACTGCTATCCGCTCATCATCTTATGATGTATAAGAAGAAAGTGTTTTCTAACATCTTTGTGTAAGTTAGACCAAAAAAATTGGCAATTGTATACAAAAATTTTGTGCTATTTACTTTGATTTCAAACTAATGGGTTTCAGGTGAGTGGCATAGGACTGCTCTGTAGAGTTGTCTTTGAGTGTTAGTAATCTACGACTAAAAAAGTTTTTTTTGGTCCTCGCACTATTTGCATGTAGCATCCATGAAGGCGTCGATAATAAAAATGTTATTTTTTTTGAGAGAAAACTATTTGGTAGTGCTAAATCCGGCAAGTAGGATGTGTGCTGTAATAGTTTCTTGTTGATAATGGCTTTTTAATTGTGGAGGAAGGTGCACCAATATGTTGATTTAATTTTTATGCTAAAAGTCTTTATGTAAACAAGTAATGCCATAAACTTCCCTGTTTGCACACAGCATTTCTTCGGAGGTGGTGATGTCCCATGTTTTGATTGTGGAAATAGTAGACTCATGATTTGCTTAACTTTCACAAGCCAGTACTTCAGGATGAGATGGTCATCAGTTTTGTGACAAGTGAGACATTACTTGCTAGAAATACACTTTGTGTTCCTTTCAAATGTTCCAATGATCGATGTATTTAATGTTGTGATGTCTCTTTCATAAACAGTTACCGAATAACTGTGTGCTCAACTACATAATTGGTCTCTCAACTGATCCCCATGTGATACTGCTGAGTTTGACGGCTGGGTGGATAAATTACATAGCAACAAGAGTACCAAATAATATTAGTTTTTTTTGTCGCTTGGATCTATCCAGGACACATTGGGGTCTTAGCTCACTTAAGTTTGATATTCGACTTGTTTGAATGCATGAATGCGTTTTCCAGTGACATCTATGGGTTATTTGAGTGAAACTCCTATAATCTCCAAAAACTACATTTTGTTTGAAATGTAACTCTTTCTAATTTGTTTGGCTACTTATCAGAAAATTTTGCAGTTAGTAGTATAAGAGGAAAGTGCCCAAAGAATGAAAATGAAAATTAGACCTATCATTGAATGATTAATCATCATATTCTGCTTTCATGTCTCATCAACATCTAGGAATGTTAAATTTCTTTCATCCTTAAAATATGTGAAATGTCAACATTACTACAATGAGTCCTTTACTTTTTTCCGTTTGGAAAATAAAAGAAATGTCAGTTAGACAACTAGTCTAAACGATTGAAATTTTCTTGATTGATCAAGTATTGAATTTTTATTTTTTAGTGATCGGAAAATGAATCAATATAAGGAAAGCTTATTGGTTTTTAGGTATCGTGAAAGCGAAATAGAGCGCACCAACGTAGAACAGAAAAGAAAAGAATTGGACATACAAGCTAGTCAACATGAAGAACAAGCCACCACTGTTGAGGGTGACTTACGAGTGGAGCGTGAGTGGAGAATATCGCTGCAGGAAACAATGCAACAAGACCGTGAGCGCATCTCGCAGCTACAGCTAGAACTCACACACTTGAAAATTGTTGCGCAGGTAGTCACACGTAATCAGAATTTCATCAATCTTATTGTTATAAATTTAGAAATATGCAACATTGCAAGAAGAGTATTACACATTAAAAGAGCGCTGGTTAGAGCAAGAGCAGACGTTAGAAGAGTTGGGAGCACACTTAAGTGTAAGCAAACTGCAAATATCTGACCTCAAAGAAGAGGTTGTGCGCAAAGTAGACGGCACATGGGTGAAAGACCAAAGCACCAATCAGTGCAAAGCTTGCTCTAAAGAGTTTAATATGACCAGGAGGAAGGTGGGTAATGACTTATTTGTGATGGCCCTGTGCTGATGGCTCTCTGATTTCAGCACCACTGCCGAAACTGCGGTGAAATATTCTGCAATGCGTGTTCCGACAATTCCATGGCCTTGCCTTCATCGGCAAAACCAGTCCGTGTCTGCGACGACTGTCATGTGTTGCTTGTTGGCCGATATTCTGTGATTTAGTTAGAAACTACTAGTTATTGGTGATAATTGTTGCTTTTTATATTATTGAGAGTTTTATTTGTAGATATCTATATTTTCTATTACATTTGCACGTTTTTATGTGTAAAAATTGCATTTTATTAAATGAGCATGTGTATTTGTAATCAGTATGTGAAATATATCTATATTTGTTATGGAAACATTATTTTATTACATTATATTACACCCTGTATATAAATGTATTTTAATATAGGAAATTTTTCATTAGGTTGCCACCTTGGATGTTTTTCGTTATGAGAGTGAGTCACTTGACTAGGTTATGTTGATTCTGTGGTATAATTAACTTAAGGCACAAATTAGGGCGTTTATGATTTAGGAAGCCTTAAAATGAAGTTAGAGTTTTTATTCGTGTTATTATGCGCGTGCGTTCGTAAAGGTAAAATAAAAATATTATTTCTGTACAAGTAACGTTATGTAGGTGTGGCACCAGCATTGTTTGTTGCTTTAAATTATTATTCATTATTTGTATGCACAGGTCTCGCGGTGTGGTGTTACGAATGCGTCAATACACAGCCAGGGTGTGGGTCGGAGCTGAATTGGTTGTGGCATTGGACAACGAAGTGCCCCGCTCAAGACGATGTGTGCGTGAAAATTTTGGAAACAAAAAACGGTATTTCCGTGCAAACAAATTGCAGAAATGCACGCATTATGTGTTTTAATTGCAGCTGATGTGATGATCACGAGGGCGTGTCTCAGTTCTGTTCGAGGATTGCGCACAGATATTCCTGCCGACCACTACGAGGGCTGCCGTCCCGCAGCGGTCGACGTGAAGCTGGCAAATTATGTCAACAACTCTATCAAAGAGCTCGACATTTTTAGGTAAGGCTGTATTTCTCTACATTTCAGACATAAGAAGAAGTGAATCAACTAACTTGAAAGCTCGATAATTTTGTTGATTTCGTAAGAACTTTAATCAGTGGACATTAAAGAAACCTTTGGTAACAGTTTCATACTGAGAATGTGTCTGTAAAAATTTTTGTAGTAATTTTTTTTAATGGAAATGGTTAATATCACTTATAAAAGCATTTTTTTTGCACCTGTGCAAAAGTGTCACAATTGCAAAAACGGGGAATATTAAAGAAAATGTTCGACGGCTTATTGTTTGTTTAAGAACTTACAATTTAGTGGTTGAAAATTTAATAGTAGCAAAATTTACATAGGAGAGAAAAGCCTTACAATAATTCTTTAGTTACAAATATGCGTGTTGTTGCTGTTATTTGTTTGGGTCATTTCATAAATAATGTTGGTTTTATTTGGCTGCTGTTTGGCAGTACGAAACGATGTCCAAACATTTTGTAATAAATACTGTAAAGTAACGCACATCCTGTTTTATGTTGAATTGGAAGCAAATACCAAGCCTATAGACCATATGACTCTATGGTAATTTAAAAGTGGAAGAAATGTGGTGACAGGGATCAGGAAAATTGTGGAGGTGCGTGCGAGTTAATGCCAGTGTTGATAATAGACAAATTTAGATCTGGAAACTTCAGTCTTCCAGACGAAGCACAAACAATAAAATCATAGTGAAACGGTATAGAAATTAGTTTAACAAACCTATTCTACGTCTGCAAGAGTTTAAAAATATTAGCATAACATCAGAGTGGTGTCTAAATAGGGTGGTTTTTAACTAAATAAGTAGTGTGGCCTTACAGCAACACATATTGATGTATTCATCTCACCTCCCTAGTTAGGATTTTTGTATAGGGAATGAAAAATGGGTCTTCTGTAAGAATATTAAAAAATCATCGGTGGATGAGTGCAGAAAGGATACCTCAACTTAGACCAAAGCAAGATTTAATAGTAATAATGGGAGAATAACCGATAGGTTAATATTTCCATATGTTCGCCCTTACTGACCAGTTGCACACTATGGCAGGCACTGCGTCTTATATAACCACATTACCCTTTGTTCAACGTGAACACAGGTATTAAATTATTTTTAGTGACTGAGCCCAGATACATCTATAGTGCAGCTAAGTGCTTCAACTGCGAAACCACACTGGTGTTCAACTGACTTAAAGAGATACCAGAAGAAAGGTGACCATTTATTTATGTAATAGATGTGGTAATAGAAATTACATTAAGTTAATTTTAAAAATGGAATATGGAAGAAAGATGGAAGATCATGAAGGAGATAATGTACAAGACAGCATTTGATATTTGTGGAACAATAAAGGTAAAAGAACAAGCTGGTAAACACAGAAATTAAAGAAAGAAGTCAGAAAAAACCAAGTCGGGAAAAATATATAAATACAAAAAGGGGTGAAGATAAGGTAGAGTATATAGGAAGAAGAAATATAACAAAACACAGAAGTTGGGATTTTGGAAGACAATAGAAACAATAGAATATATTCTGGAATAAAATTAAGGCAATTAAGGGACAGAAAAAGAAAGCAATTAAAGGAATAAGAGATAAAAACAAGGAGCTACAATTGGACACAACACATATTCTCAAAACATGGAGACAATACTATATAGGAAAGTTTTATCAAAATAGAAAGACAGAGTAGAAAGAGGTAAGGGGAAAAAGAAAGGAAGAAGAGGAAATAGATACAGATATAGAAATGGAAGGACTAGATAAATTGGAAAATTAAAGATAGGAAAAGCACCTGGAGAAAATAAAATAAATCCATAGATGGTAAAATATCTAGGACTACGAGGGAAACGATGACTTCTGGAGATTTATAGAGGGAGCTGGGGAGCAAACTGAATACCTATGGACTGGGAAGACAATATAATTCTGCCAATATATAAAAAATCTTAGCATTTATAGACCTTAAAGAAGCCTTTGATACAGTTTAGAGGGAAATAATGGAAAGTTTAATAGTAATGAACAGAGTACTAAAAAACTTACTTCCTTTTCTCCCATCGTACCTCATGGTGTTAGGGATTGAAGCCATTGTTGGAAAGAATGTCTTTCTTTTGCAAGAGTTTGGATTTGTGTTAGGGTCTGTCCTCTTTCTCTAATTGATTCATAAATATTGTCTTTCCACTATCGTCTAGGTCTTCCTCTATCCCTTCTTCCATCACACCTCATTTCGAAACTTTACTAAAAAACGTAAGAGAAAAAAATTCTAAATTATCAACATGGATACAGTACGGACTGCCTGATATATGCAGATGATTTGGTACTGATGGCAGATAGTTACTCCAAAATGCAAAACCTAATAAAGACAAGGGAAGAAGAAATAAACAAAATGAAAATGGAAATGAGCACGGATAAAACAAAGATTATGGTGATAAACAAGCAACAAACAGAAAATACAGAGATAACAAATAATCAACAGATTCTTAGAAGAGATTACTATGTTTGAATATCTGGGCGGTGGTAAAATGGAATTTGACATAACCAGTAAAATAGGTAAAACAAGGATATGTTACATATTAAATGGCACAATAATTGGAAAAGGGGAAATAGAAAACAAAACTAAATTGACAGTGTACAACACTGCCACTGACACCGGTCAGAGTTAATAAAGTATGGCGGTAAGGTTCTGGAGGAGAAGATCCACGATTTAATTGCAGAAATATGGGCAACATGCAAAATGCCCAGAGAACGGAGTGATGCAATAAAAGTACCAATTTTTAAAAAAGGTGATAAGCTAGAATGTACTAATTACAGACCCATATCACTACTGAATGTTACATACAAATTAATGGCAATGTTAATTAATGAAAGGCTAAAAGAACTAGGAGAACAAAAAATAGGTGAACACCAGGCTGGGTTCAGAACACAAAGATCAGTGACAAATCAAATTTTGTCCCTGAAAATAATTCAGGAGAAAACAAAAAGAAAGGGGACACAGATACATGCCCTTTTTATTGATTACAGACAGGCTTATGACACAATAAATAAGTTACAACTGCAAGAACGATTAAGAGAACTGCAAATCCCAGGATGGCTGATACAACAAGTGAGAATGACTTTAAAGATCACAGAAAATAAAGTAAGGGTGGAAGGTGAAACGTCGGAAAGTTTCAGGACTGAACAAGGACTTAGACAAGGTGACCTACTCTCTCCTACCCTTTTCAATCTAGCACTGGAGGTGATCATTAGAAGAAGTGGAATCCAACCAGATAAAAGTATGTTAAATAATCCCCACCAAGTAATAGCATATGCTGACGATCTGACAATATTGGCTAGAACACAGAAAGAGCTTAAAGATGTCTTCCTGAGGATTGCAAAAGAACCAAGAAAATTCGGTTTGGAAATAAGTGAAAAAAAAGTCAAAATACATGTTTTTCAACACAAAAGATACAACTAACTATGTTAACGATCGCAAGTAATCAAGACAACACGAAATTTCACATTTCTAGGAATAGATATTACCAGCAGTGGGGATGGCAATGAGGAAATAGAAAGAAGAATTACAGTAGGAACTAGAAGTGCTACGATGCTAAAATCAGTGCTAAATAATAAATCAACATCGCGTGCTTTTATAATCCATGTGTACAGGTCAATTATAAGACAGGTGATAACGTATGGAAGCGAAATGTGGGTGCTAACCAGTGCTATCCAGAGTAATGTGGCAAGATGGGAAAGAAAAATACTGAGGAGAATCTATGGAGGAGTCAAACTGAAAGACACATGGAGGAGAAGGACAAACGAGGAAATCTACGTGCTTTACCCAGATCCACCCATAATTAATATTATCAAGCAAGGCAGATTGTGTTGGTGGGGACATGTGGCAAGAATGGACGACAACAGGATGCCTAAGAAAACTCTGAAGATCGAACTAGAAGGAACAAACAGAAGGGGCAGACCGCCAACAACAAAAACCTATCAACCCTGAGTACTGCAGATAACTGGGAGCAATTAGTCGTCAACAGGAACGAATGGAGAAAGGCCACAGCCATGGGCCCGCCCAAGGGCCTTTTGAGCTGTTTTATATATACAATACTAACAATACCAGTATTGTTATAAGGTAGCGAGGCATAGGTAGCCCAACAAAACCAAAAAAGTAAAATGACTTAATAGAAATAAGATATTTGAGAAAAATTATGGGAAAAACAAAGTATGATAGAGTAAGAAACGAAGAGATAAGAGGTGACCTAAAATAAGAACCAATTATGCAAAAGATGGAAAGACAAATTAAATGGTATGGACACCTAACAAGAATGGGTCCAAATATATGTTAAGGAAAATACTAGAAATGAGAAGCGACAAAAAGCGAAGAAAGGGCGGGCCATGAAAGACATGGATTCAAGAAATAGTAAAAGATAGAGTGAGATGGAAGAAGTGGCTAAAAGAAGACTAACCTTAAATTCCAACGTTCACAAGGAAAAGAGAAAGTAGATGTTGATTTTAAATTTGTGCTAAACTGGTTATGAGCAATGCTCCTTTGTCTGGGACCCATCACATGGTCAAGTTTGAGTCCCGCTTGAAACTTATGGAAGGTATGTGACGTCATAGCATTTAAGGTACACCCCAACGAGAAATCTAAAATTATTTATGAAATGACATCATATTACATATTATTTGTAGCTTGCAATATAATTCATTTTTTTTTGTTTTGTTTCCAGAAACTACTATGACAGCACAACATGGTGTTTCTGTTTCTTAGATCACTGGTGCAACAGCTCGCCTGTAATTTTGCCTTCCGTTTTGTTATTGTTTACAGGTTTTGTGTACATAGTTTTATTGTAACCATTTAACCATGGTTTTTATCTTAATAATCCGTCCATTTTTATACTTTTACGTGTTTTAATGTTGTAGTTTTAGAGGATGCTCACTGTTTGCTCGCACTCCAGCAATGATCATGACGTAACATAGAGGGTAGCAAATTAAGAAATGAATTCTTTTGATCAGTGAAACGTTTTCTCTGCATCAACACTCAACTATAAAAAGCTTTCATACTTAACCAGGGGAAAAACTATTTCACCTTTCCCGTAAAATTTTCCAAAAGTCGTTCAAAGAGTTGGGATCAGGAGACTTGACAGGAATTTCATTATGGCTTTGGAATTGCTACTTTCTTTGACCTCTTGGGAACAACCTTGCATGATAGTCCTTACTTGTATGATAAAGTTTTGAAATTTTTCTTTCGCCATAGTTTTTTCCATTAATTTTGATGCCACTCGAATAAGTCCTAGGGTCCTCTTCCTGAAATTGGAATCATCCAAGGACAATGAATTGGGAACAGAATCTATTTAGCAAATCCAAGTTTTGGGCACGGTAAGGTAGCAATAATTTCATCCAGTGCCACTACGTACTTTAATCGTTGATTTCTAAGATACTTTTCATGCAGCCTTCTTGCATTTATCTTGCACTTTGCAAAGTGTTAGCACATAAACTCTTTTTATCCCACATTTCCGTAATGACTTGGTCTACAAATTGATCCCAGATGTTTCCGTCATGTGATGTTGACTACCAAGTTACCACCTTTTTGTGTTTCCATTTCGGAAGTGAAAAAAGAATGTTTTCAGCCCAGAATTGACCCCATACATCTGTGTTTTGTATTGTACTCAAATAAACATTAATTCCTTTGGATGTCTTCCAAAATAACCTTGCTTAGAAAGTATAAATAACAGTGATAATGTGTGTTAATCGCTACCTATCAATCTGGTATCATAAGTGTTCATTTCTTAAGTCACCACCCTCTGTATTTTGATCGGAACAAGTGGTTTGCTGCTACTTGCATCTGCTACCCCTTAAATGCACATTCACTCAGTCATAAAGGGGTTTTATAATGTGTTGCAAATAAGTGAGCAGTGTTACAACGTGAAAGAGCCTTTTTAATCTTCTAACTCGAAAAAGATATCTTCAAAGCAGTACAATGATTGTAAACATAAGCTTTATGTAAATTTACGAAATGGAGACTTTTTAAATTTTAAGAGATTCTGTAAAAAGTATTATTTTGAGTAACAATTTTAGGATGTAAGTCATTTTGAAAACCTGTCAATTTCTTACAATTAGTGAGTAAGGTATAGATGTATCATATAAATATGTATCAAGGTTTGTTTGTAAACAAAATATATTTGTAATAATTGTTGCGAAGAGTAAATATATAGAAATGAGTAGCACCCCACTTCGATAGTTCGGACAAATATAAGAAAAAACACCTCTATATGGGCCAGCTTGCTATCCCAACTTCTGCATGGTCAAAATGGCGGTTGAAAATCCAAAAAAAATTTAGGATCTCGGAAAGCGAGAGCTAGCGAGATGCGGTTTTTGTCATTCAGTAACCTGAAGTGTTGCTAAAAAAAGGCCGTTACAGGTGCGGCGGGAAAAATGCGAGGTGCGCCAGAAACATCTTTGAACAAAACTCTAAACTTCATTCACTCGGCTACCCTCACGGATTTTTGATATTTTGTAGGTATCTCGAGGGGGGTTCTAGCTAAGTTTAATTAAAAAAATATGACAGAGCGGCTCAATCGGGGCTCGAATGTGAAACACATTTTTGCACACATCGATTTCTGCTTGACCAAAATGTAGATTCATGTATTGGGAGTAAAAAATGCTTAATAACCTATGCATTTATTCCACCTCTTACTGGCCGGAAGAGGCCCTGAATGGTAAAAAATGTAGTGAATTTTAATTTTTTTTTGTATATCTTCGAAAAGGCAAGAGATAGAAAAACGACTCGTACATCAAGTCGTAGGGCCTAATACCACTTTTATGGTATATGAATTTTTCGTGCATCTTGATGAATTATGAGGAGAAATAGTTTAGGTCAGATGGTTTACAACTATAAAGAAGGTAATTGAGGGCAGAATGTTTTAAATTTCACAAATATTTGACCAGCTGATTATGAGCACATGACTGTAGAGCTCTAAAGATAGCAATCTTGGTCTTGCTGATGCAAACTAAAGACTTGAACAACCCCTGTTGCGACTGAAAAAGACACCAATACGTCACAACTATTTTGTAAATATGCAAGAGGGTTTTTCAAAACATGCCCAGATGGGGATCCGAGAAGAAAGCTGGTCAACAAAACAGACACAGCTTCAGAGACTTAAAAGAAATGTTTTGAAATCAGTAGTAATGGATTCGTTCACTGCATAATAAAGTCTCTGTATATCTTAAAGAACTAAAACAAATATAAGAGATGTAGGTTCAGGTTAGCATGCAGCAGTGTGGTTGTCTACCCTTTCACTGCACACTCAATCAAAGGTTGCATAAAATAATCATAAACGACCCTTACCTGATAAAGAACACCCAGCGCTTAGAGGAGGGTCACAGCGACTACTTGGTTGGCGATGCCGATGGCCGCCCGACATCGAGCACCTCTCCTCACTACACAAGTATGTGAACAACGAAATCCACGTCAAGGTAAGTCCAAACCCCATGAACCCCCGGTTACATGTGCATGAAGTCTTCATACATATTCAGCCCGCGCTTAGCTTAAGACCCCGTTTTCAGCTTTGATGTCGACTCCGACAGGAAGCACAAGAACAGCAATAGAGAGACAGCCTCGGGGACGGAGCTGGTGCCGATGCTGTACACGAGGAGCGAGTTGAAGTGCGAAACTACCAATTTTACGGGCTCTCCCTCCAGCTACTCCAACCCGATCTACTACATTCCACCCAGCATCAGGAGAAGACCAGCGTTGACATAGTGAAGTCAGCAGACAACTACATCAACATGCCGCAGAGCAAAAGTGCCATAAAGAATGACAGTAGTGTGAACAACAATTACGTCAACAGTAGTGGTAGGGACTAGGGACAAATAAAGGTGTAGCAGGTAATCTCTGTCATTATTTCATTGCGCTGATATACACAAATATAGAATTAGACAGTGTGGAAATATAAAAAGAGTAAACTTCTATATAGGCCTAGGTTATAGTTATGAACAAAGGATAACATGACCTGTTTGTAGTGTAATAAGAGTCTTCACAAACATGTAGAGAATAAGATATTAAAATGAACTTAAGGCAAAATTTAATGTAAATTAAGGTATTGATAACTTCGATTTTTTTTGTTTTTGAAGCTCCACGTCTTGTTCAGATTCTAAAAAATCAGTTCCAAAGTAAGCTTCTATGTGTGATTCTATTATTTATTTAATTTTATCTTTCACTAATCATTTGTGCCATAATGTCATTAAGTGACCTGTATGCTTGCTTCGACAAATTAAGTACTTTTAGGAAGTTTTTCAATGAAAATGTTCAATGATACTCAATTTATGTACGTAGACTTGTATTACGTGTAAGGAAAATTGATTATGATCTCTTGTGATGCACTTAATAAGGATTTATCCCTTACGTTTTGTGTATAAATGAAAGAATTACCAAATAAAATTCTGTTCGTAACTGCACTTGTTTTTTTTTTCTAGTGTTAAATAAATTCTATTGCTGTCTCAAAGTTAATATAGATCAGATATGAATAAATCACTTTAGCAGATTAAATTAATAAAAGATTATGAAAAACGTTCAAATAATTTTAACTACTGCCATATAGATGGCGTGAATTATTTTATATAAATAAGTGTTCTATTCTGCAGATCTCTCAACATTGTTTTTTTTAATATTTAAAATTGCAAATTAAATAGTAAAATAATACTGTAATAACAAAATTTAAAAAATAAATACATTATACAATACAGAATTGTTAGCAAAAATTTTAATTATTTTTATTTAATTTAAAAATAATAATTTTAATAATACTTTATCACATTTGCAAGAGATGGCGCCACAACTTATATAAAATTGCAAATTTACAAATTACAACAATGGCATAAAAATTATTAACAGCGTATCAATTAATATATACATGCATATATATATGCTACCTAGCTAGAAACAATAAATTATTCGTATTTCAATAATTCGATTTTTAATTTTTATAATAAAATACAGATACCTGTAATATCGTTATTATGCCATCTCCTCACGCAAATAATTAAAATTGATGAAATATTAAAATCAATTATAAGCTATTAATATTAATTATAAAATACACCTTATTTTTAAAATAATTACTTTTACGCAAATGTTAATGATATGAAAGTATAATTGCATGCGACAGTTTGGTGTAGTGGTTATGTCGGTTGCTCCCTACTTGGATAACTACCGTTCCACTCCCCATCCCGGTAATACAATTTTTTCAAATAAAACAATTTCGATAATTGTTTATAGCATTATTTCGATATCAGATAAAAAATAATGTTCATTTAAATTGACTTTTTCGTGTACATTAGATTTCAAATTAATTTGCAAGTAGTAAGACAAAAAAAATCATTAAATTCGATTTTTATCATTGATGATCCCTGTAATAATGCTAAAATGCCATCTCCTCTTACTCCTCGCGCTTCTGCGATCCTGATACAAATCTTCACTTTTGCCCGAAAATCGCTATGTTATAGAACATTTTGCGCGAAAATCGCCCTTATGTACGCCCAAAATTTGCTAGTAAACTAGACCGAAATTTCTATCAGGATCACAGGAGCGCGAAGAGATCGTTTTATGCGTAGCGGAGCAAAATTTAAAATCAATACATGAGCGCTCGGATTTTCTGCAGCGTCTGATAAACGATCTCCTCGTGCTTCTGCGATCCTGGTAGAAATCCGGGTCTAATTCTCTAGCAAATTTTAGCTGTACATAAGGGCGATTTTCGGGCAAAAATGAAGATTTTTTATGAGCATCGCAGCAGCATGATGAGATGGCGTTTTAGCGAGCGAATTTTGAGCGAAAATCGCCTTATATACCCCAAAATCTGCTAGCGCATTAGAACGAGATTTCTATCAGGATCACAGGAGCGCGAAGAGATCGTTTTATGCGTAGCGGAGCAAAATTTAAAATCAATACATGAGCGCTCGGATTTCCTGCAGCGACTGATAAACGATCTCCTCGCGCTTCTGCGATCCTGGTAGAAATCCGGGTCTAATTCTCTAGCAAATTTTAGCTGTACATAAGGGCGATTTTCGGGCAAAAATGAAGATTTTTTATGAGCATCGCAGCAGCATGATGAGATGGCGTTTTAGCGAGCGAATTTTGAGCGAAAATCGTCCTATATACCCCAAAATCTGCTAGCGCATTAGAACGAGATTTCTATCAGGATCACAGGAGCGCGAAGAGATCGTTTTATGCGTAGCGGAGCAAAATTTAAAATCAATACATGAGCGCTCGGATTTCCTGCAGCGACTGATAAACGATCTCCTCGCGCTTCTGCGATCCTGGTAGAAATCCGGGTCTAATTCTCTAGCAAATTTTAGCTGTACATAAGGGCGATTTTCGGGCAAAAATGAAGATTTTTTATGAGCATCGCAGCAGCATGATGAGATGGCGTTTTAGCGAGCGAATTTTGAGCGAAAATCGTCCTTATATACCCCCAAAATCTGCTAGCGCATTAGAACGAGATTTCTATCAGGATCACAGGAGCGCGAAGAGATCGTTTTATGCGTAGCGGAGCAAAATTTAAAATCAATACATGAGCGCTCGGATTTCCTGCAGCGACTGATAAACGATCTCCTCGCGCTTCTGCGATCCTGGTAGAAATCCGGGTCTAATTCTCTAGCAAATTTTAGCTGTACATAAGGGCGATTTTCGGGCAAAAATGAAGATTTTTTATGAGCATCGCAGCAGCATGAGGAGATGGCGATTTAGCGAGCGAATTTTGCGCGAAAATCGCCCTTATATACACCCAAAATCTGCTAGCGCATTAGAACGAGATTTCTATCAGGATCACAGGAGCGCGAAGAGATCGTTTTATGCGTAGCGGAGCAAAATTTAAAATCAATACATGAGCGCTCGGATTTTCTGCAGCGACTGATAAACGATCTCCTCGCGCTTCTGCGATCCTGGTAGAAATCCGGGTCTAATTCTCTAGCAAATTTTAGCTGTACATAAGGGCGATTTTCGGGCAAAAATGAAGATTTTTTATGAGGATCGCAGCAGCATGAGAGATGACGTTATAGCAACCGCATTTTGAGCGAAAATCGCCCTTATATACACCCAAAATCTGCTAGCGCATTAGAACGAGATTTCTATCAGGATCGCAGGAGCGCGAAGAGATCGTTTTATGAGTAGCGGAGCAAAATTTAAAATCAATACATGAGCGCTCGGATTTTCTGCAGCGGCTGATAAACGATAACCTCGCGCTTCTGCGATCCTGATAGAAATCCGGGTCTAATTCTCTAGCAAATTTTAGCTGTACATAAGGGCGATTTTCGGGCAAAAATGAAGATTTTTTATGAGGATCGCAGCAGCATGAAGAGATGACGTTATAGCAACCGCATCTTGAGCGAAAATCGCTCTTATATACACCCAAAATCTGCTAGCGCATTAGAACGAGATTTCTATCAGGATCACAGGAGCGCGAAGAGATCGTTTTATGCGTAGCGGAGCAAAATTTAAAATCAATACATGAGCGCTCGGATTTTCTGCAGCGTCTGATAAACGATCTCCTCGTGCTTCTGCGATCCTGGTAGAAATCCGGGTCTAATTCTCTAGCAAATTTTAGCTGTACATAAGGACGATTTTCGGGCAAAAATGAAGATTTTTTATGAGCATCGCAGCAGCATGAGGAGATGGCGATTTAGCGAGCGAATTTTGCGCGAAAATCGCCCTTATATACACCCAAAATCTGCTAGCGCATTAGAACGAGATTTCTATCAGGATCACAGGAGCGCGAAGAGATCGTTTTATGCGTAGCGGAGCAAAATTTAAAATCAATACATGAGCGCTCGGATTTCCTGCAGCGACTGATAAACGATCTCCTCGGCTTCTGCGATCCTGGTAGAAATCCGGGTCTAATTCTCTAGCAAATTTTAGCTGTACATAAGGGCGATTTTCGGGCAAAATGAAGATTTTTATGAGCATCGCAGCAGCATGAGAGATGGCGTTTAGCGAGCGAATTTTGAGCGAAAATCGCTTATATACCCCAAAATCTGCTAGCGCATTAGAACGAGATTTCTATCAGGATCACAGGAGCGCGAAGAGATCGTTTTATGCGTAGCGGAGCAAAATTTAAAATCAATACATGAGCGCTCGGATTTTCTGCAGCGACTGATAAACGATCTCCTGGCTTCTGCGATCCTGGTAGAAATCCGGGTCTAATTCTCAGCAAATTTTAGCTGTACATAAGGCGATTTTCGGGCAAAATGAAGATTTTTATGAGCATCGCAGCAGCATGAGAGATGGCGATTTAGGACGAATTTTGCGCGAAAATCGCCCTTATATACACCAAAATCTGCTAGCGCATTAGAACGAGATTTCTATCAGGATCACAGGAGCGCGAAGAGATCGTTTTATGCGTAGCGGAGCAAAATTTAAAATCAATACATGAGCGCTCGGATTTCTGCAGCGACTGATAAACGATCTCCTCGCGCTTCTGCGATCCTGGTAGAAATCCGGGTCTAATTCTCTAGCAAATTTTAGCTGTACATAAGGGCGATTTTCGGGCAAAATGAAGATTTTTATGAGCATCGCAGCAGCATGAGAGATGGCGTTTTAGCGAGCGAATTTTGAGCGAAAATCGCCTTATATACCCCCAAAATCTGCTAGCGCATTAGAACGAGATTTCTATCAGGATCACAGGAGCGCGAAGAGATCGTTTTATGGGTAGCGGAGCAAAATTTAAAATCAATACATGAGCGCTCGGATTTTCTGCAGCGACTGATAAACGATCTCCTCGTGCTTCTGCGATCCTGGTAGAAATCTCGGCCGAATTCGCTAGCAAATTTTGGGCGTACATAAGGGCGATTTTCGGGCAACAATAAAAATTTGTATCAGGATCGCAAGAGTGAGAGGAGATGGCATTTTAGCGTTATTACAGGGATAGCTGAGCAACGATCGTGAATGATAAAAATCGAATGTTAATGATTTTTTTGCCTTACTACGTGAAAATTAATCTAAAATTTAATGTAGATGAAAAAGTCAATTTAAATTAAACTTATTTTTTATCTGATATCGAAATATTGCTGTAAACAATTATCGAAATTGTTTTATTCGAGAAAATTATGTTGCCCGGACAGAGAGCCGAACTGTAGAAGTTCAGACCGGAAGCAACCGACACAACCATTACGCCAAGCTGTCGCATGTAGGTATACTGTCATATCAGTAACATTTGCGTAAAAATAATTATTTTAAAAATAAGGTATATTTTATAATTAATATTAATAACGTATTATTGATTTTAACATTTTATAAATAACTTTAAACATTACGATACTGCACTACTGTATTAAAATTTAAATACGTTTAAGTTAATAGCAATATAAAAAACAAATTTATTACACGAATATAATTTAGTTTGTTGTTTTTGTGTCCTAATCTTAAGAGCTTATTTGTGCTGTCATATAGGAGTTTTAATTAAATATTTATTTTTAATTATACAGATTTATTACAATAAATTAGTAATTTTCCATACATCAATAATTAATTATTTAAACCAAATAAATTTTGATTAAAATTATTTGTTTAACTCTATAGTGTAGTAGTGTAGTAGTAGATTCTTATAATAAAACACAAAATTACAAAATAACGCACTTTATTTCACAATTGACGTTAACATGGTAAGTTTTTCGTTGTACAGTATTTTAAAACATAAAAAAAATTAAACTAAAAAAATTTACATTGCAGCTATTGTAGTACAGATGGCGCTATAACAATTAATTTTCTTATGCTAAACGGAAATATACTTATATATAAAATTTGATACAAAAATATATTTATTGCAAAAATACAATTAAAGCTATTATTTGTATAAATAAATTACAAGGTCATCTTTGTGTTGCCGTCTATTCGAGTCTTAATAAAATAAATACATTCAAGTATATATATATAAATTTATAATAAATTAATATTAAATAATTCTATCGTTGCAAATTTATATATCTTAAAACAAATTATTAGAATTTGTCGCTGCCATCTATAAACAGTTTGGTTAACTTTCTAGTGTTTTAGATTCCTGTAATATAACTTAGTTACAGGTATCTATTTTATCACAAAATATATATTTTATTAATAAAATAAAATTAACATGAGCTTTTAAAAATATATCGGATCGGATACATTTATTAAATACAATCAACATTAATAATGATACATAAACACATTGATTTTATTCCTTCATGTACCTGAAATTCAAAAAAAGTATTTTATTACATGAATTTATATATTTAACCATAATGTACAAGCAATGTGACTAATTTCAATGAATTTTGGTATTTTGTGAGTATTGTATGCGAGTGTTTTTTGTACATGTGTGAAGATTATCGATTTTTATGTACAGTAGGGATCAGAAAACATCCATAGCATAACTCACATCACAACCGGTAATAAAAATAAAGTAGCGCAAATTTTTGTGATTTAAAAGTCCAGGAGGATTGCTAGTGTATACCAATTCTAAGTACATATCCAACTACTACAAACAATTGGTAATTGGTAATTGTTTTATACTTAAAAATAAAATGTACGTCTGATATCAGTACATTTGTGGAGAGGAAGTCCTAGAAAGTAGCTTTCATATCCTTTCTGGTGCCAGATGATTTTCTTGACATTGTTCTCCTAAGTTTAAGTCAACTCCTGCAATATTAACAAGAATTAACTGATGCCTAATTATCACTTTGGATTTATAGAACATAATTTAATTACACAATAGAAGATATAGAACATAATATTTATTGTCATCCACATAAATGTGATTTTTACAAAATGGTTAAAGTTCTCAAGCAACATTCCCTATTTGTAGACTCGAACAGTCTAGCAGCGGTTTGCAATTAGTACATTACAGCTCTATAATATGGTTTTAATTAAAGTTTACAGAAAAAAAAGATAAGTCCAACACGCATTTTAAAGGGATGGCGGTAATTTAGACAATCAAATTTTTGATTCAATTGTTAGGACAATGTAGATAGTTAAATTACATTAATCAGGATCACAAATGTAGATATCAAAGAAAAAAAAATCAAATGTCACCTTGACTATGAGGAAGTAGAGGTATTGACCATTGACATCAGATGCGGTACCAGTATTCGTATTGCCGAGATTCTACTCTTATTTAAAAATCTGCACACGTAAAGTATGCAACTGAATAATCTTGTTGAATCTATAAAGCTCAGATACTCTTCCATGATGACCAAGCAAGACCTATCTGTCCTTAAGAATCCAACGCTACTTATGGATAATGATGTGGGGGATAGATCACACAAGTGACCTCGTTGGTTCTCCCTCCCCTTAGTCTTCACATTCCCTTACCACATCTGATAGCAGCTGCTGAGGTTGCGAGACTTTCCACATGTTTATTGTCTGACAGGATCCATTACCCGCAAGTGTGGAATTGGGTAGTACCATCATTAGCTTTATGAGTAAATGTCATGAGGAAAAAAGCAAGTCCACTTATTGATTAACGTTTTCGTTGAATGAGCAACCGTGAGCCTCTATTTTACATCATTTTATACTTTCTACGTCTCCGTTATTCACACTCTTGTGGGGTAGCTTAAAAGCATCTTTACTAACTGCGCTATTGAGTGAAACATAGCCCTATCATATCAGTGAAGTTTCCTGCACCACATTGGACAAACAACCCCCGAGGTTGTTTACGTGAGCCTAGCCTCTACTTTATATGGTTACTACAACAGTATCCGTTATCCACTTGTCAGATTGGACAAGCAGTTTTCGTGGAGTAACCTAAGAGACCATAATGGCAAGATTATTTGACATCGTTTGATGAGTTACGGTTGAAGTTAGCTATGTAATCCTCTGCCCCACTTTACTACAGGCAGCATCTGTTGCCCACAAATGTGGCAATAAGTAGTTTCTACTCGTTCTAACAATGACATCGGTTATTATAATTGTACTATTTATCCACAGATGCTGTTTTATGTTTGATGGAAAGCGTTGGTGTTTTAGACAAGGTAGTCGTGTAGTTAGTTTTTTTTATATAAATTAGTTCCAGTCTACTTATTCAGTAGTTCTACTTGATTTTTACTATCTACAGTTCTACAACTTTGTACTCAATATTGCTTTGCTTGCCGAAACATGTAGGCCAGTCAGACAAAAAGAAAGCCTTTGAAACTTGCTCTTGAAAGTACGACACGTTCCTGTTAAATTTTGTGTCTCTTCTATATCTATATGTAAATTGTAATTCCTACCAAACCAAGGCTGCATAAATAATAGAGGTCACATTATCTTGGTATGCAACAGTTGCGCCATCTGAAATTCCACGCCCATTATTTAGCTTTCGTTAAGGCAATTACTGATTTCTCGGTAATCGTTTCGCTGCGTTCGCTCGGGTAAGTTTGAAATTCGTCAAGGCTCAAAGAGATGTGGGACTCTAAAAGTTCTTTATTAGTGTAAATATTACCTTATTACCAAATTTTAATCAAATTTTCTTCACCAGCAATTTTTCATTCCTTTACCCAATATCCTGACATTTTGTACCTATTAATCATTATTCTTGTTTGTTACGACAATTTTTGGGTTTTCCCTTATCATACTTATCAGTTAATGGCAAATATTATCTTGTTGAAAAATGTAACATTAATAAGCAAAGCTAATTAACGTTAACTACACAGGACTTAAATGAAACAATAATATATACCTAAGTTGCAAACACAACATTTAAAATAACATCAGGGGCAACCGAGTGCTTCATTTGCAGAATATTTTTGCATCGTCTGCGTGTGCATAGTAAATAGTTGGATTAAAACCATTTCTTTTAGAGACGCTATTTAAAGGTGAGTCGCTTATCATTCCATTGTACATAGGAATAGCAATTTAGGTCAAGCCACAAAGCCTGTATAAGTATTGTTATAACTTTTTGCAGCAAACAGTCAGCATGAACTTCCTTTTCGGATTACTTGCGTTTGGAGTAACAATTGTTACAGCGAATGGAAATAATAATACTCTGGCAGAGTTTGCTCAAGCAGATGCTCGATTTGCTACAGATTTCTTTAATGTACGCCCAATACTGAACATTGATGAAGAAATTAATATTATTTTTTAGGAACTGAGCAAAACAAGCTCTGGCAACTTCCTGACGTGCCCCTTATCGGCAGAAATCATCCTCGGCCTAGTGCTCACCGGTGCTGGGGGCGAAACTGCAGTGCAACTCTCATCCGCACTGTATCTGCCGAACAATAAAAGGGCGGTTACAAAAATATTCACCCAGCTAACAGGCCTCCTTCAAGCTGACCACCCCTACATACTGAGCAGCGCCAACAAGATCTACGTTCAAATTGGGGACAGAATCAACCCGAATTTCCAAGCCGTGGCCGTTAAAAGCTTTTCGGCTTCTGTCGAGAACATCGACTTCGCAAACAGCGTTGTAGCCGCAACTAAAATAAACAACTTCGTATCGAGCCAAACGCGCGGGAAAATAAACGGCATCATCAGCCCGAACAGCTTGGGGGCAGGCACCAGCTCAGTGCTGGTGAACACCCTGTACTTCGAGGGGAATTGGACGCAGCCGTTTGACTCGGCCCGCACCAAGAACGGCAGCTTTTACGTGAGCGACGACGCGGTCGCTGTGGTGGAGATGATGCAACAAGCTAACCGGTTTGATTACTTCGAGAGCGCCAACTTGCGTGCGAAGCTCTTGCGAATGTCCTATGACAACTCCAACGCTTTCATGACGATCGTTTTGCCTAACGAGGTGCTGGGCATTTCTCGCCTGGAAGCGCGCCTGGGGGACCTGTTGGTGTCGCCCAATTTTACGAGGACAAGAGTGCAAGTTGCGCTTCCCAAATTTGAATTCGACACGGACATCCCTTTGAACCCGATTTTACAGGCAGTAAGCGCTCTCGCTATCCGATACGAAGCTACCATCCTAAAACAATACATTTTTAGCTGGGCGTTACGGATGCCTTTACCAATAATGCTGACCTTAGAGGTATTCTCGTTAACCAGTCTTTGAAGATCAGCGAGGTAAAACAGAAGACGTACATTCAAGTTAATGAGAAAGGGACCACTGCTGCCGCTGCTACTTCTGGTAACTCATTGTTAGAGAAAAGAAATAATTTAAACTTGTATTGCACTTTTAGTTGTTCTTATGACAACTGCTGTGCAACTACCGCCACCGAAGAAATTTATTGCGGATCATCCGTTCATTTTCTACATTCACATTGATGACATTATCCTTTTCCTTGGAAGGTACTATGGGCCCTCCAATTGAAAGACAAAAGGTGCAGCGTAGCATTACTTATGGGATGATTTATTATAGTTCTTTGAATTAAAGAGCAATTTAAGATTTAAATATTGCGTTTATTATTTTTTATTAGTTGATTTTCAATAGCAAATATTCAACTATATGTTGAAAAGTATTGGGCAGGGGGATTATACAATACTTTTCAGAATGTCTTACTAGTCTTTTATATTTTCCCCTTAAATGCTACTTTGTCATCCTCTCATGTTGTAATTTTTCGATTACCATGAGGCACTAATAAAGAACAAATATACAATTTATGGTGTCAATTATAAGACTTTTCAGCTGTGAAAATGTATGGATTTAATATCTTCACATAAACAACCTTTTACTTGAAGATCGTTCTTATTTCCCACTTAACAACATTTTTTATAAAATTCCTCTTTTTACATTTTTATTTGTTGTTTAACCTTGCCATAATTGGTGCAATTAAAAGTTTCTAGATATTGTGATGTTCAGACTTTTGTAACATCTTATAAAGGAATGATAATCTTTAAGACTCATCTACTGATATAGATACCACAAGTGCCCTCGCATACTAACGTGGAAAAATCTGTATGTTCATTAAATATGTCTAATTTAGACCTTATAATGACATTGATAATTGTTTTATATTGGGGCGGAACCGACGATCCCTTTAGGTACATTTGTGAGTCAATTTTTTCTAATTCCATCAATAAAATCGTCTCTTCACAAATAGAACCACCACTCATGAAACAATTTGTTGATTAAGAGCCATTGAGGGGGCCCTTTTATTTATCCGTGATATAGGAATGAAACTAAACCCATGCATATTAACTTGAAAATTCCTTTTTAATGTCTTCACGCCGACAAAAATACTTAAAACCTGTTGTTTCGCCACACTTTTGTCTTCTTTGCAGAAGCAAAAGTCCTTCACGGCTGAAAGAGTTGAAGTAATCAAGATGAAACAAATGCCGACGTAAATACTTGAAAATATAATGGACTTTCCAGGTTTTATAAGTGGAATGAATCTCTAACAAAGATAACCATTGGTGATGACGATAAGGCAAATGCTATTTTTGTTTGGGAAAATTTCAATCACGCCTTCAAAGACCACGCCCATTGGACTACTTAAACAAGTTGGTAGAACTTTGAAGAACTTGCTGCCATTAGCGTTTAATGATTAAAACCAGGTCGACAGGTTTGGATCGTTTCCATCATAATTGAGATCTCACTGATTCAAACTTTCTTCATGGTAGTGTAAACAGCGCTGTTCCTCTTGTAGATGGCTAAAGTCATAGAGAGTCGGTTCTTTAATATTTTGATCAGGTTTCAAAAAAGCCTCAAGGTTATTCTACCAGCTGGCATTTCATTTACGACATAAATTTTCTGAAAATCAAATATTTAAATGATGATTATGTCGAAGATCTATAATTTATAGTTCATTATTGGAAAAAAATGAGTGATAATTTAAACAGCAAAGACAAATTACATTACTGCAGAATTATGCTAAAATCTAAAAGTTCCGATCACTACACCGCTATTTTCCAAATGCGCTTGTCAAACCATCATTTGTTTCCTTAAAAATAGAAATTTGGTCCATGAACAAAAAAAAAAAAGATAAATTAAAGGAACAAAAACACAAAGCGTTCGCAGGCTAGAGGTCTACTTAAAATGAAACATAAGATCTGGAGACTTTGAGTGGAGCAAAAGATAAGAAAGAAACAGAAAAACAACCAGCAGCAAAGAGATATCTTTTCATCTAGAGATAAAAAAGCGAGATAGAAGTAGCAAGAGGAAATAAAAGAAGATAGAACTAGAGCCAACAAAAAACATGAAATCTCAAAGGCAGATTAGAAATTCAAGAGAAAAGAGAAATTAAAATATCATAATAAAGCGATTAGAGAACATAATGATGCTATAGCAATAGCAAAAACGCTATTAACAGAGAAATGATACACTAAAACAAACACACAGGACAGTTATTAAGTGGAAAAGGACATGCTCGAACAAGTAACAGTGATAAAAAAAGTTGAAAACAAAAGCACAAGTTACAACAGAAAAGAAAAACTATAAGGTGGGGAAGTGCAGAGTGAGGAAAATAGCAAAAGAAAAGAATAAATACAAACACATAAATGGGATATTAAAAGAAAGTATGCAAGTGAAACAACAATGTTTTTGTGTAACGGAGAGTATTTAACCCTTAGTAGTCACTGTAGGTCCAGGGGACCCAAGCTCTTTTTTGACCTCGAATAATGCTCAGTAAAATAGAAAAAATGGGACTTGTGGCGCGATCTTACAGTAGCTTGGGCCTTAAACTTTAAGTACAGGGGGTAGAATTAGAATTGGTTCGTTAGTAGGAGTCTGGCAGCTATTCGAAGTGGACGTCTCGAGTGTTGGGTCTAGTGGACCCAATGTGACTTTCAGAGTCGTTTTTTTTTTTGTTTTTCACCTCCCACTCGTGAAGGTAAGTAAAATATTGGCGAATATGGAAGCAGGAATTTTTTTTAAATTTACCTTAAATTAATCGATTTTTTTGAATGTCGTCAGATGGCATATAATTTGCGCTCTCAAACAGTTTAAGAAGAATTGCTTGAGGTCGAGGAGCAGCCCGTCCTGGGAGCAGTCCGAGTCATCCAGCTTCGAGGAAGAGAACAGCGATGATGATGAATATGATGACGAAATTGAAAATGCAACGCTGAACGAAAGGCTGCTGCCAGCACTATTACAAACCTCCTTGATTGTACGGTTGATGAGTAGCTTCTGGGTTTTCGAGGCAGATGTCCCTTTAGGATGTACATAAAGTCAAAACCAGATCGATATGGCTTGAAAATAGTATCTCTGAACGATGCACCAACATCATATATGGTATTTTTATTTATGATTTTACATTTTTCACCTGCTATGTCATTTAAAATTTTTTTTTCCTGCTTACAGTTCAATGCTATCCCTCACCTGGGGAAAACAAGTACACCAGCAAATGAGTATTTTCTGAAAGAGGTTTCTAAGCCTATTCATGGCTCAGGTCGCAACATCAGCTGCGACAATTAGTTCACCTCAATTCCTATCGTACAACGAATGCTAGAGCCAGGTATAAACCTGCGCATTACTGGGACAATCAGAAAACATAATGCGAAATTCCGCAAGATATGAAACTTGCTGCAAAGGAATTTCCATCATCCAAGTTTTGTTTTACAGACAAATTGACATTGCTGGCGTACACTGCAAAGAACAAGATCGTATTGATGCTCACTTCTTTTTTACACAGTGTAACTCAGGAAACGAACTCGAAACCCAACATCATACAGCACTACAACAAAAATAAGGGTGGAACAGTCTGTTTTGATATGCTCTGCCACTCATACACTGTGAGTCGACGCACAAGCAGGTGGCCTATGAGTATTTTTTTCGGGATGTTGGACCAGGCAGCAGTGAATGCGCGCATTTTGCTGAAATGCAAAAACAGTTTGCTTGCAACACCAACAGCGTTACTGCAGAGATGTGTCTAAACGCTCTGTCGCAACATCTTGTGCGAGAACACTTACAAGAGCGCTATGCGATCGCCACGATTCGGTTGGATATACGAACTGGCATTAGAAATATTTTGGGCCTGAGCAGTGAATTGCGACACACCAAAGAGATGCCTGGTATGTCTAGCGAAGGCCGACCGAAAAACGTGGCAGCAGTGCCCCAACTGCAAGCGCCCGATGTGCGATGACTATGGAGCGTATTTATGCACAGAATGCTCTATGGGAATAGAATAAGCTAATAATTGGTTGCTCAATATGTTCGTACATGCTACCTAGCATTTCTAATTGTTTTCAAGGTTTTTTCAAAATATATACACCGATTTATCCTAATAAAATAAACATTTCTTGATATGCGTTAGCGCCTCATTTTTTCCCTCAAAATCGCTCCTTCATCCTGCTAAATAAATATACTTTTTGAAACAGTCACAAAAAGCATTGAATTCCCTTGAAAGTATATAGTTTCAAGATATTTATTTTTTAAGTTAAAAATTACAAAAGTTATTGCAATTTTTGTGAAGTCATTTTTAGAAAGTTTTTTTTTTGCACAATTTTTTTGCATTGTTCAAATTTATTACTCATTTGCAACAACTTTCTTCCATTACAAAAATAGGTTCAAATTATACCCCGAAATTTTTTAAAATATTTAAAATGCGTTATTCAATTATTTATAACAATTTACAGACGTCTGGGTCCAGTCTGACTATTACGTAATTTATTGGAAAGTGTCCAGTCTGACTATTACGTAATTTATTGGAAAGTGTGACTACCAAGGATTAAGTAACAATCTAAAATATTAAAATGAAGAAAAAGAGATGAACAAAAAGCAACGATTTGGGCGGATGAGAAACAAAATTAAATCCTGAAGGACCCACCCAATTAAACGAAAATCAATAAAGCTCAAACTTTTAAGGTCAACGAAGAAAAAAATAGAAATAGTAGCATGAATTATACGTGAAATGTTCCTTGAAACATCTCTAAACAGGTTATTAGAGAGCTACACAAATACAAGAAACAAAAAAAGAATTAGATAGCAAACCTTGCTAATAGAACGAATTATATAAATACGCACACACAAAATTGGACAAAACAAAAAAGTATCAACTTATCAAAATAAATAAAGAAGTTGGGTTTATAACAGAAATAAAAATATTGAAGAACGATATACAGAAGTATACATAAATGACGACAGTGAAGATGAACTGATTGAAGTAAAGAATGTAGAAGAGTAAAATAAAACCATCTAACTTACAAAGAATAAATGAAATAATCAGAAAGAAAGGACAAGAGGCAATTCAAGAATAAAAATAAACTGACAAAAAAGTAACTTTTGAAAACGGGGAAATTTTTAATATGAATAAAATCCTTAGAATAATGCCAAAGAAACTTTAAAACTGGGTAGAAAAAGCCAAAAAAAGAAACAAATGGCCTAATTTTGATATAACTGAAGTCATGTCCTAATAATGTTCTCGGATAGACATATTTCGGGGATGGGTGTGCTTCAGTAACCCTTTCCATGCTGGACAGGAGTAGAAAACATTACAGACCTATCAGCTTAAAGAAGAGAGATCTTTTTAGAAATATCTCCCCAATAGAAAAAAATAGGGTCCCCGAAAGCAATGATAACATCTCAGCTTAGTGGAGAGAGCATTTTTTTCTCTGGAAAAAAATACACACAATTGGAAAGATCTGGTAGAAAACATACAGATTTGGAATAAGATCTTCAACAAATGGGAGTTCAAAGTACACTTACAAGCTGAAAAGCCAGTGCATAAACATATTGCGTCAATGTTATCTTAAAAATTGTTATCACACCAAGGCTGCTTATACCAAAATGTAAATACAGTAGATTACAAACGAAAACAAGATCAGTAAAAGCGACCTACATTTTTACTGGATAGAAAAAACAACGAAACTATATTACAGTGAAACGGGTTTATTTAAATTTCACCTAGAAAGACTACTGCTGATTCATAAGCTCGAGCTGAGCAGCCGTGATGGTCTTCATGCCTTCCTGCACAGCCTGCAGGTTTCCTTTCCACGAACAGAGCAGATCGCGCAGCTGCTGCCACTGAGCAGTGCCGAACGTCCGGTGCATCGTGCTGGACGTGTAGACTTTGCGGGCTGCTTGATCCATCCTGGCCCTCACCAAACGCGTCTTTAGGACTAGAAATAAAGAAAATCAGTAAGGCAGCGTTTATAAAACAATGCATAGAGCAGGCTTTAAAATACAACTCATCAAGAATACATTAAATAATCAAAGGTATATCAGACGTAAAGAGATTAGACAAAGCGTAACTTTAAAGAGCCGTCGCAAACTATGCTACAAAGGGAATGAAGCAAAATTCCTAATCAATAAAAATATATCCAACGGGGTTGTACAATATAAAAGCATATCAGAGAAGGCAATTTTTATAGGCATTAAATAATAATACAAGTATATACACCAACACCAGTGCATAATGAAGAAGAGATTAACCAATTCTATGAGCCAACTTAATAAGGGAGAGTAAAACAAAGTACCTAGCAATAATCAGGGATAATAACGCTAAGGTAATGGAAATGAAAACGAAATGATGATTAGACCTTTTGGACTATATTATATTATGACCACATTTTTTAAAAAATCACCTTAAATATGATGGGCAAAGCAAAGGCCGGATTGGAAAACAAGAAATGAGATTGACTATGTAATATCTAACAACAAAAGTATAGTGGTAAATACAACAAATATGGGTCGTCTCTTGGGTGCCTCCCCAGGTGGTGTATAGGGGGCAAATGCCTTTCATAATGTGAATGGTCCTAGAGAAAAACCGGCATGGCACAGGGCAGCAGTTATGGCTGACAACACAATACTGATAACCATTATTCCAAGAGATCTCTTTAATAGGGAGCAGAGCTAAACCAATTGAGAAGGTCAAAGCACAAAGAAGCAGCACCAGAATAGAAATATGGATTGTTCAGAACTTAATTCGCTATTTTAGAGATAAAAAGGTTAAATACTAAGGGCTATGTGAAGTCCAATGGTCAGATTCTAGACGTAGCGCAACTGCAAACAGAATCCTACATTATAATAGTCAGAATAATTTTAAATAAGAACAAATCAGTAATAAATTTCATACCTTGATGTTGCAGCTACAAACAAACCTAACATGATAAAAGCAAAAGTTCTATAGATTGCAAGAATTTATATGAAGATTTGAATAAACAACAATTGCAAGAGAGCAACAGAGAAAGAATCAACCAAAGAAAATGTCGACACAGGTACTGTAAAAAAAAATGTAGAACGTCATATTGAAAGACGAACAGTATACAATAAATACCGACACAGATGCAACAACACTAACTAAAACAGTGGATAATTGAATCAAAAAAGCACCAAAAGCAGCAAAATCCAGTAAAGCAATTGGATCAGATGAAGTGCAGTCTTGAAGCTGATAGACGAAAGTTCAATCTCTGTCATTGTAGAGCTGTTTAGCAATACATACAAACGGAATAATTCCTTAAGAATGGCTTCTTTTCACTTCTGTCCCTAATACAAGTCTCAAGTATCTAAGTGCGATGACCACAATCTTATGAGTCCCTTGTGGATCTATCGATGACCATACCATTCAGTCTAGAACTGTAAAAATTGGTTACTTGGAGTACGTGAGCTAAGCATAAATATCGATAAAACAAAAATGTAAGTAATATCTAAAAAATATATTAGATGACCGTTAATTATAGACCAGGTGATTTAACAAATTCGCTATTTTAAAGACCTTGGCACCATAGTAAATGATGAACTTTTCTTTCATTAACTCTAATAGTTTCCTAGTACTGTTATATGGCCTCAAAGGATGGACATTAAATAAACTTCAAAAAGATTGGAATCCTTAGAGGTGGATGTATAGACGCCTAATGAAGATTTCCTAGATAGAAATTTAAATTCCTTGGACACATTCAAAATATGAAATTCTGCAACTCATCATGGAACGGTTAGACAAAGAAGTAATCGATTTTGCTTTTCATCAGTCAAGTAATTTCACACAATTATATCTAAAGTTAGAATAACCATGTTGATCAGCAACTTCTGACTGGTTCCCTCAATTCTCTGTTTCCAACTAGTTCAAAGAATAGGTAGCAGATTTTTTCTGAGACTATCAGAACTACTTGAAAATCAGCAGGGAATATCCCTCTGTAAATAATAACAAATCATAACATTGTAGTGGCCTATGGGTGCTACATCAACATGCGATAAATCAAATTAAAGGTTCTGAACCTAAAAATGTGTCCAATAACACAATTTCTGAAAGTTTATTCAACTTCTTTAAAAAGAATGCAAATGAAATCGATTTTTTTGTTAGACATAAAAAAATAACTTGGTTTGATGGTTTGAAAAAGTTCTAACCATAAGTGACTTTAATACTCCTTGATCAACCCATAGTGCTTTTCAAAGAGTTATTATCACAGTGGCAGCCAATTATTTCTATATGCCAATCGAAGCAGTAATAAATCTCCCCCGAGCGCTTGGGCACCATCAAACTTGTTAAGTTTTAATATGCAATAAGTGAGTTTGATCTCCGTCAAATATTAAGGCATCAATAATTAACAAATGAAGTGGGATTTATGACTTAATCACTAAAGTCAGATGGACACTTCTTTTTTACTCTTCTATAAGTTCTATGCAGTTAAAATCCATGCTTCACTACTGAAAGTAACTGTCAGTTTTGTGAATGATTTACATATTTGTTTTTCCACTTCTCTCGACACAAATTTATGCATGCCTTCTATAATATAAGTAAGGACTTATGTAAACGCAACCCATTATGCAATGAAACAAGTAATGACTAAAAAATAAAAGAATATGTTTCAACTATTAAATGAATCAGTAGGCTTGGTACAGGAAAAATAGATAGACGGTAAGCACATGAAGTGCCACTAAAAACTGGAGTAATAGAAGCAGATCATGGTATCTGCTCTATAGGCCATGAAGACGCTTGCCTATAGTTTTCCTCCACTCCGTTCTGTTCTTAGCTACTTCTTCCCAGTTATCTTTAATACCTATTTCTGCTAAATCTCCCTTAACTGACTCCATTCGCGATTTTGACAATATTCCTCATCTGTTTCTTCCTTCAGAGTCGACCTCATAAACTATATACTATTTGATGCTAGACAGCAATTTTCCTAGTATTACAGTTATTGTTAAAGAGATATATGAGCAGAGTTGTTGGAGGTCCTCTTGTTACTCTCTCGCCATGTTTTCCTTGGTCTGCCTCTTCTATTTTTTCCATCTATCTCAAATCTGTACATCTTTGTTAAATCTTCATTAGGCCGGTTATGTGTTCCAGCGATCTAAACCTGTTTTGTTGCACAACTGTCTTGATACTTTTCTCTTGGTTAAGTTTTGCGAGTTCCTTGTATGTTCTTCGTCTCCATGTTTCATTTTCTTTAATGCAATTCAAAAAAAATTTCTCAGAATCTTTCTCTCCCATATTTCTAACTTGCCCAAAATTTCTTTTGTTAGGATCCACGTTTCACTCGCTTATTATCGGTTTATACATTATTAATTTCAAATGTTTTGATATGATTCTGTTACTTAGAACATTTTTTAGTGCACCTACACATCTCGTGCAAGCTGTTATACTTTTTTCTTTATCGTTTGTAAATTTCCCTCCACTCGTTCCCAGATAGACAGGTTTGTTATTTCCAAAATATATTGCTTCTTTGTGCCGAAACCCCTCACCCAGAAGTTTTGTGTTTCATCCTATTTTCTATTGCCCAAAATCATATATTTCGATTTCTCTTCGCTCATTATCAAATCAACTTTTAACACTTGCTGTTTGATCTTCTTGAACTTAGTCTTAAGTTCTTCTTTGTTTTTGCCAGTGATACTATGTCATTTGCGAAAGCTAAACATTTTACTGACAGTCCTTAAGTATATTCTTTTCTGTATTTATCTTTATAAAGCATCAGAATCTGCATATTAACAAAATATAAATACCATCAAAAACATGCATGTTTTGCAAAACCAAAAATTTCATTAAACTTTTTTTTATAATTTTAGTTTCAGTTCATCAAGAAATTTACTTTGATGCACGTTGGCATAACACCCACACAGGTGAGCATGCATTACAATCTAACACTTAACTGCAAATTGCTTAATTTATATGCCTACGTCTTGTTAAATTGATTAAATATTTTCAACTGTTTAACTGCCCATTTACTGAATTTCTAGTTATAATAAATGCGATTTAAATTAATCATTTAAGAGATAAAAAAAATCTTATACCTTCTATTAAGAAACCTTCCACTTCATCCGGGCCAATTTGCAACTCCCTCTGAATCGTCTCAAAGCTGATCTCTGGGTTGGTCTCCGCGAGCTGCATGAACGACAGCAGCCTCATCTTCTGCATGTTTTGCTCATGGTTCAGGCCCTGCGATGTGACGAAGTCTTTGTGGTTCTGATAGAAGTTCAAGTAGCTCTGGAGGTTGTCGCTCACAAAGATGCACAGCAGATCATGGATCAGGTCTCCCTCCAAAAAGCGCACGGGCTTCAGCGAGAGCAGGGGGTCCAGAAGGAAAGTGCTGGGGTCCGCCAGGGCAGAAACGATGCAGCGGATGGCGTCTTCACGCGCATGCGAGGCATTTTCGGCTGTGTAGGTGCCCAACAGCTCAATCATAACCTTCGCTGCTTGTTCACTAAAACAACAGTCATCAGCTAGTCGCCAGATGAAATAAAAAAATTACCTCTGATTGCTTTTTAGTAATACTTCATGTAAAAGCCTGTACAACTTCTGCAACTGCTCGCTTGAAGGCGGGCACAATGCAAATTGCTGCTTCAGGTGATCGATATCTCGGAACACGCACTTAACTTGATCGGTTTGTTTAGCAATCTGAATTAAATGGTAGTACACGTGATAACGCATTGGCGACCTCTCGTCCAGAGATTGAAACAATAACCACAACCTGTATTCAATCACTTGAAATAGTAATGCTAATGGTAGTTTCGTATAATATGCAACTTACGCTCGTAGGCTAGTCAACAATAATTTCTGGCCAGGAGCTTTAGTTAATTTCTCACAAAAAGCGAGGATGATATTCTCGGCTCGTTCCATAGGTACCTAAGTGATGCAATTATATTTTGCCGAGCATTACATTCACAAAATACTTACCAGGACCATTATCGAAACAATATCGTTGAGAACGCTTTCAACTTCAGATTCTTGACCTTCCCGGAAACAGGCATCGCACACCCCAATAATCTTGTGCAGGTCATCTTCTATTCCTTTCGGCGACTTTTCCTCGGATATTTCGGCGCCAAGCCCCTTTAAATACGCCCGTAATTCCTGCGCCTACACAACACATAACCTCAATTTGCAAAATCGTCATATGGTACGTTAGAATGGTATGTTAAGAGACTTTTCTTGCCGGCTTTACCTGATCTTCGGGTGTGATATCAATAAACACTGGAGGAAGCTGCATTTTCTCTACTTCTCTTTATTACTCCAGATGCAAGTGAAAATACACGTTTACTTCTTTTAAAAAGGGAAACGCGCAGACCAGTGATCTCAAAAAAGTAAACTCAGCAGTACCACCCATACCTCAATTCTAGGGTGTTTTTAACTTGCTTATATTTATTTAATTGCTACTATTTAGGGTATGTTAAGATTAATTGCTTTGATTTAATTGATCATTTTTGTTTTAGTAAAAATAAATTACGAATTACAAAGTATTTTATATCAACTAATTGTATAGTGTTCAAAAAATTTCTTCACTATGGGTAATCACTTTTGTTAGTTACGACTAACTAATACGGACTGCAACTGCCTCCCATCAGTGTCATCATGTTGGTGATAGAGCAGACTATTTTAATGCATTTCACGAAGAAAAAACCTTTTGGAAACATATTTCCTCAACATTACTGTTAGAATCAACTTCAATATTTTAAATTATAATTTCAGCTAAAAGTGACCATCAAGCTTAGGGTACAAGACCCTTCACTCTTGGCAATGAATTTTTCCCACAATTAAATAATGGCAGACTCAATGGGAATCCAATATTGGGCTGTCTAGTATTTTCTTAACAACCCTCAAGAATTAGTAGTCCAGCAAGCTAAGAAGCAAATGTTTTCAATTTCACTGATAAGACAGTTAAATTCCTCAGCTCACTTGCAGATCTAGCTAATGTTTCCATGAACTGCTGATGTCACTCGTTACTCCAGACATTTCCACCATTAAAAATCTTGTTTTTGCATATCACTGCACTTGACATTTTATTCTAAGCCTCTTATGCACCAAACAAGAAAAAAAGCGAGTCAGGTGTAACTTGATCTGCAAAAACAAATGAATTAACATGTAAGTAGTTCCATAGTGCAGCAGCCAATGCATAAGTTGCTGACCTGGAGTTACCTACCTGCGAGACGATTATTTGTATGCTGAAAGTAGCTTGAATAAGTCAAAAGTCTCCTCTGTTTTAACCGGAATTTGAAAAAATTTGCTTTTAGTCTCTGTATTTTTTGATAATGGAGATTTTACAAAAATAATAATATTAAATATGGTACCTCACAAGATCAAGAAGGCCAATATTTATATATAAAAGAAAAAATGTCAGAATTTAACCTACCTAAATGAGAAATTGCCAGGAAAGCTCGCGTGTTGCGATCGTAGCTGATGCAGTAAGGAAGGAAAACCAGACCAATATGTTAGAATAATGGAAAAGAAACGGGACTGGAATGGTTATATACAAGGCGAGCACTTTTTTTAACGAAGAGTAGATGATGTGTTAATGAAAAACAGAATGAATAGAAGGAAACCTATGACAAAGAGCTACATTCTGGTGTCCAAAATATATACCAAAAATTTCGGATTGCTTGTGTGGTACACATAAAAACATAAATCTGTTGTGATACTTGCCGGAATCAGAACCATGCAAAGTTACCTGTGTTCAGTAGAATCACAATTGTGGTGCTTAGTATAGAATACTCTATACTGGGGCACTTATAAGTGATATTTAAATAGCTACAACAAAGTAAGATAAAACTTCCTCTTTTTTGTTAGGTTGAATAAAGAAAAACGATAGGAGGTACACAAAGTTTATTTTTACAGGATAAAACTACATAACCGGAAGTTCTTTATTATTCTTTCCAGCATGTATTGAAGAATATGTTTGATTTCTTGACATATTGCATATTGTAGGGCTTGGAGAACCCTAAAGTGATGTTTGTAAACCTCAGCCTTGAGAAGGTGCACAGAGAGAGAACTCACCAAACGATGTCACGCAGCACTTAGAAAAAGCTCTTGCTGTATGGACTGTGGCTCCGTCCTGTTGGAACCAAACGTTTTCCAGTCGGAGTACGTCGAGATTCGGTGCGAAAAATTATCGAATCTTTTCCACATATCGATTGGAAGTGGCAGTGTCACAATGGTCCCCTTCCTCAAAAAAGTGAGGACCTCACCACTCACCAATGATTAGTTTGCTATAGAAAGACCTTTCATCGGCATCTCGTGTTACTCCAGAAGTTTTCTTCCTCCCATTTTCACTACAGAATCAGTACTTCCACAACAAAATCAATTTTCAATCAGGAAGCGCCTCCGTGAAACTCGTTTCTGCGAGTTATAATTCCGAATGTTTGCTACTAAGGACCCATCTACACAAAACTTCTTAACTACCTGCGTCTAATGAAATCACTCCTCCCCATCCTCAAACCACCTTTCGCTTCATAACCTTCCTTTGAAATTAGGGAGGCCCACAATGTTCCTATTAATTTGCAACAATTTTGCCTAGCTCACAAATGACTGTTGTATAGGTTGATGATGCCATCCCAACCAAAGGTATTTCATATGTAAAGTAGTGGGATAGTAGAAGCTTATTAAAAACCAGCAACGAAGCCTTTCTGTCGGAAGAAAATCATCTTGTAATAGTTCTTGCACATGTCACAAGTGATAGAAACCATAGGGGTTTTCATGTAGAATACCCATCGGATTAGCTTGGTATACATCACATTGGTAGGCCACTTCCTTCTTCCAACTTAGGTGTACAACCATGGCGCATCCTCTGTATTCATCCCTGCCGTCAAACGACAAAACACTGCTGAACAAAGCTTGTGATTTAGTTACCCTCTATGAGAGTAGGTTTCCTGATAAATCCATATGGCTTCCTAATCATTTCTATTTATATGTCCAAACGTGTAAATCATCACTGCTTGTTGCTCATATAGATATATAATCAACATAAGAGGCCTTAAAGTAGCTTGGCTGCAGTCTTCCTTCGTGTTTTCCTATTTATCACTAGACTATCTTAAGTTCTAGAAAATATCCAGCAAGACTGGTAGGCTACCCTTCACGTTCCTTCCTTTAAGATTTTGTTAGTCATTCTATTACATCCCATTCTCTCAATATGTCCTAGACACCTTAATCTTAACAATGGGGGAGGAATATTTTCCAATAATCATCCACTTTCACGCCACCTACAAACTTTATTAACCCTTTCCTTTTCCATTTTGCTATTTTATACTAAACTGTTTTAATTAACAGCTACCATACCTCACTATCTGTTTTATTATTAATTTGCAAACGAGCAGTAAAATAGTTTCGTTATTAAGCACTACTTTAGTACACACCTTTTTTCTATGTCGTCCATATCATATCCACTACCTACTATTTAACTATAAAACTGAAGCACTATACCTTTTCAAACCGGTACAATACGTTGTATCATCACTAACTGCCATCATTGACATTTAGGCCCATATATTTTGTCTTTTTCTCATTTACTATTAAAACCTTTTTGCGTCTACGCCACTGTGACTAAATGCATCTTTAATATCTTTCTGTATTTTATCCAAGATCTATAAACCATCAGCATAGGCAAGTACCTGATAAGAATTACCTAGAATGCTCTTTTTTGTCTAAGTTTGGGAACCATCAATAATAAAAATGTTGGGAAGATGAGGTCACCCTGTCTAAGCCTTTTTTTGTGGCCCTTGTTGATTGAGGAATTTTTATTTTACTGTTTCTTTTGAGGAACTCTCAAAGCTTTTCAAAGTCCATTTCTTTTCCTAGCTTTTTTAAGTTTCTCTCAAAGTGCTACTGATATTCCTCTTGTGTCTTATTGTTTGCTAACACTCCCACCTACAATTTTTTCTTCAATTCTCTTCCTTTATTGATACCCTTGCTACATGTCTTGATATCGTGTTTTGAAGTATGTTTCTCTTCTATTACTATATAGTCCATATGGTTAACTGTCCTACCATTCAGATGTACCCAAGTGCTTTTATAGATACCTGTTGATTTTGAACACGTTTATTTCCAAGTTTCATGTTGCCACAAAATTTATTAGTCTTTGGTCATTATTCCCTTACTTGTTATGAGATAATTTCTGAAATCTTGTATGAAAGTTCACTATTATCATTTTAACATTGCATTTTGCAAAAGTTTCATATAAAAGCTCCAGTTCACCATGAAATCTATCAACTGCCCCTTTTGTAGACGCATATGTGTTTATAACATTAATCTTCCTCTTCTTACACCTTATTCCTTTAGATTCGTCTCTTGCAATACTAGGAGTTCAATATTTCAGTTTAAGATCATCGCGTTGCATGCATCAAGATTTAGTTTACTTTAATCCTTGCCTTGTCTGTTGCTGTTGACCGATCCCCTTGTTTTCACATTGAGTTTGCGCTATATGTGGCACGTCCTATCAGTATAAGTATTGTTTTCCATCAATGTTTGGTATCCTTCTCAAACTCACTTACCCTCATCCTTTCTTTTTCGTACCATTTCCTAGTTTTTATTTGGATCAGGTCATTTTCCATCACTATCTTCATTATCCTCAGCTTCTTCTCCATGATTTTTCGATTTTACTTATATTTGCCAGTTTTACTACACAGGCTTGCTTCGATTGTTCTTTCTCTCCTTTAGAAACTTCCAATAAAATAGTTTTCTTCTGAAAACTTCTCTACAGTTTCTTTGATGTTACTATCTTGACAATGTAAACATTATAGATTATTCCTTTTCCTTTCTTGATTTGCTGACTTGTCCCTAAGCCTTTGAGCACTTCTTTTCCCATTTTTCCTTTCTTTCAGCTCATGTCTCCTATTAAAATCTTTTTAGCTCATCCAAACTCCACCTCTTCTATTTCTTCTCCTCAAGGCTAATTTTCTGTAATGTTGACTGATAAATTGCTTTTGTCCTTCTAAAACACTTCAAGCTCTTGTTCTTCCTATGTTCTCCTTCTTATGGTTCATGAACCTCCTCCGGATTAGTGTAATAAATGGTTTGGTAACTTTGTTTCAAAAGTGACAGTACCACCTTTTATATGGCTTTTTATTCTCTAAACTTCACTTTACCCATTTTTCTAATCTAACCGATTGAAATATCTTTAGCTTCTCGTTATTGTTTTTTCTATTTTTGAATTATTTCCCTTTTATTCTATACAACAAAGATTAAAATTAACTAGTTTTTTAAAGAGCATATAATAACATTCACCTGATATAAATAACAAACTCTTCTAAGAACAATTTATAATGGATGTACATGACTGTAAGTAAAAAGAAATGTATAAACACACCACTACTGAAATGAATGTTCTTATGAGCGGACCAAGTCACAAAGAACAATATTGGCATCTGTTACGTAACAAATCCGTTTCGAGACATGTTCATTTAAACTTCTTTTTCCTTTTCCTAGCATAAAGTTTGTTCCCATGGTTAATATTCATCCTATATACATATAGTGACATGTAAGACCAGAAAATCTTGATCATCTCCTTCCAATATGGTCTAAAGGGTCTCGATATAGTAAATTGCTCTTCCTGGAATTCGAGAAACAGAAAAAATCTCACCGATACATACACACAGAATTGTGCAGGAGCAGCTTGCTATGAATGAAGGAGTGGCATAGGTAAATTTATTTGCCTGTTAGAATTTAAAGGCACACAGGCCCTCAAATTACAAACAAATAACTGTAATAGTACACAAACAGGAATTATTTTAAACAAAATTTATTATCACTTGCAAAATATACAACATTAACACCATGTACTTAATGCTTAGTTTTTAAATACAATCGTACAATAATCTTATATAACTGCAGAGAGGCAGATATCAATTAATGGCAACTAAATTACTCGCAAATGAATAAAATCTCTGCAACACTGTAGATCATGTGATCAAAAAGCAATTGAGTTTCATGAATTACATACCAACGATAATACAAAACCCAAATGCTCGCACGTAACTCTAGATATATAAAACACACCTATCAGCTGAACAACAAAGCAGCAAGGTATGAATAACAAAAAAGTGTTAGTGAGAGAATATTTCACCGATAAAACAATTTCTCCGAAAGCAAAGGAACTTCTATCGTTTACCTGGCAAAAAAATAATACAAAACAATGAACACTTAAATGTCAACTAAGTTTATTATGAGGGAGGAAGCCTTTCTCTTAAGTTTAACATGATTAATGACAATTTGTACCTTACGAATCTCTTTTCAAATCAAGCTGCACGCAGTACTCGGATGTTATTCGCAGTTGCGGACGACTCTTACTTATAAATGAGCATTTTTAAGTAACAGCAATCACGTTTCGCTCCGAATAATCGCTTTAGGCACATTAGTATGCTCACAACTACGTTACATTTTAGTTATCTTATACCTAAATCGCCAATTTTGCTCATCCAAATAACATTTCGCTGTCCAATAACTGGCCTTGATAATCAGCGCTTTATATAAAGAGCAGGTTCATTGGTAGGGAATAATCGCCGCATAAAAAAATAATCTTTAATGCAGTCATCACAATGTTTTTCCTCACAAACCATCAAGTACAAAAAATGTGTCAACTGTAAGTCAGACAGAAAACGTCTACGAACAAGGATCAAAAAGTAATACACAATTCGTTTTTGATGTCGTACTCTAGCAGAAGAACTGTTAACAACTAAGAGAGAATTTGTGAGGGTCATTAATGCATGAAGATTACATGCAGATTAGGGCATGTAGTTGCTTTGTATGCAATTCTTTCTTAACAAATTATGCATTCCCTTTTGATCCTCTCCTGTAGACTGTCCGTAAAAGCATCAGAAATTTAATTTCTAATGACGTAGACACATTTATTACAAAAATATTTTCAAGTTTGTGTTATCCAACTTTGACAATACCATGTGCCATTTTATGATGGCCAAACTAAAGTCAAGATTGAAATTTCTTTAAAATTTATGGAGCATAAAATCATGAATCAATAAATGAGTTTCATAAAATTCTGAAAATTGTTAGGGTAACCTTTACTACACAGAACTAAATGGAACTGTTTTTAACCATAACGGGATTCTTTGAGCATCAGATCACAGAGGAATGTTACAAATCATTTCAATCCTACTACAGGTGTAAAGGTAAATTTCCAAATGGCTTACTGCAACTTGATACTAAAACCTGCTTAACAAATGAAACAAATACGAATGACGGAACATGTAAAACCAACCAAGAACACATTAAGAATCACATCAAGACGGTCCGATTTTTAATTACCGTAAACTCCATAAAAATAGCCTACTATTTACGTTACCATTACAAAATTCACCATTCTAGCAGTAGATGAAATTAGATTTAATAATACATTGTATTGTTGAATGTTGATATATGATATTCAAACCTGAGAACAGCTTTAGTAACACCAAGATCTGGTAGACGAGAGAAAGGAAGATCTGCAGTAAGGCAAAAGGTCCACCACCTAAATCTGTGTGCTGAATCGTGGCCTGGGCAGATCTCCAAATACAGTATCGCCGTGCACGCTTTTGGCTAAAGCTTTTATGCTGGCCGCTATATCAGCCGGGTGCTCATCTCCAGGAGGCTGCAATTATTTAGGGTTGATCTTTGAAGTCTCAATAAAGAACATTATTACCAAAATGTCGTCATGGTCTTCATCTATACCTCGGCTTTGGTAAGGAGACATGAATACCGGAATATTGACGGGAAGTGATTTCGCCATATTCATCGGCAAACTTTTATTCCTAGTCATGTGCCCCATTTCGTTTTTGCCAGATTCTGCAACTGCAACAGTTTCATTAATGCACACGATTTTTGGTGTGGTAATGGTGAACCTTCGTTTTCACTGTCTTCATGTTCTGACGATGACATCAGGTGGCCATCATCCATCTCCTCTAGTTGAAACAGTCCCTCGGCGTCCAGGGAATTGAACGACAAAGGCGTGCTCATTTGCCTTATAGCTGGGCGGTTGGCGTTGTTTTTTGTTTTCTGCAAAATGGACGTGTTATTATATAACCCACTAGGTGAAACCAGCTGCATCTTGTAATGGCCTTTCTGAAAATAACTCTTATCGCTTTGGCTTCAATAATATTAATCTGGATTCAACATTGCAAACAAATTTTGTAAATAAGAGGTCTCGTGGCCTCAAAATATTTAAACTTTCTCAACTGTGGTCAAATTGCAGCAAACAAGTTCTTGATAAAACAGATAGTAATCCAATTCATATTTATATAATGTTATCTAATCGTAATTTGGCAGGAAACATTATGCTTTGTCAAGAGGTTCTCAATCTTTTCTGTGAGTTGGAAACAAATGCACAAGTTATTGCACTTACAAAATGTTACCCTGTCACATCAAAAAAGTTTTGGGGTATCATGAAACTAATAAAAAAAATTATAATTGTATAATTCGCAGAAGTAAAGGTTTCACATTATGTTTTATACAAAATAGATCAAAAGAAAACAAAATTCATTTTGAGAGATAATACAGTTCTCAAACATAAGCAGTACTCTGAACAATCAATTAGTTAGCACTGATAGTACTGATTACATGTAGATATTTATACATCAAGAATAAACCAATCCCCCTCCTATATCAATAGCAAATCAAAACAATAATTTTCGAACCAAAATGAATCTGTATAACAATTGCAATATCAACTGTGGTATAATCAATACATGGGGTAGTTGTATAGAGTAGTACCTCATTTTTTTTTAATAAAAAATAGAAATTCAAGATCATATAGCAAGACGGAACAAACAACAATGATGAAGCACATGAAGAGGAGCATCAAGAATGCTTAGATGGACTAGAAAAATATGAAGTGCTTGTTAGCCCTACAGAAAATATGAATGAGGAAGACCACAACTAAGATGGATAGATCTGCTGAAGAAAAGGGACATCAAAATGACTGGTATCAGGAATTGGAACAATCACCATTGCGTCATTTTGAGCAACTTCTTTAAGATGAAGTGTTTTGCGGTATTCTCACTTACTACCCAACATACATTTTCCTAAATTGTTATATTTGCCGACATACTTAAAGCTGTTGTTCATCACAATCTATTTTTATTTTTTATTTGGCAAAACAAACAGAATAACGTTTGATGTGTTTCTGTTTTAGCAAAGAGAAAAGTGCATGCAGGTCAAAAAAGATATGTACTATCTGAAGATGTCATAAGTCAATATGCATGGCAAAAAGGATTTGCTAAATTTCATTCTGGTGATAGTGAGTGCACAAATGGACCAGTGGGAGATTGCAGAAATCTCAAAATACCATTATACTTGCTTGTATGAGTTTTACTATAAACTTTGGGAATTTCACGATTCGAGTGAAAAAATTTAAATGGGCCATATCTTCATTTGCCGGTCTGTCACCAAGTAGTTGAGGCGCTTGGTTGCGGTACGGCCAGACTCGGGTTCATTCATGGAGCTCTCTGATGCCTGCTGGGTGACCTCCTACTCAGTCACTGAAAATACTTGAGTACTTGCGTTCATTTAGAACAAGGGAAAACAATGGCAGTCTTCTTAGGCGCGCGCGATGCTTATCACCACATTGCCCCTCATCAGAGATGGTGTGCAATGGCTGCTTCCAGTTCACATAGTGGAGCTCAGAGCCTCACCACTATTTTATTTCCTTGCTCAAACGCAAAAGAGGCATTCCATTTTTAAAAGAAATAATAGTAGGCAATGAAAAGTAGATTTTGTATAATATTGAGCAGAAAAAAACACAGGAAAATAAGGTAAACTGTCCCAAACACCAAAGCAAAATATTTATATGAGAATAGACATGTTGTGTATTTCGTTTGCCGAGCTTCTTCTGGAAAATGAAACAATTTATTCCAACAACCACTGTGCCCAATTGAAGTATTTGAAAGCGTTAATCGATTTGGTAACCTGACAAAAATAGTTTCACTGGAAAAAACTTCATTTCTTTGCAGGTCTGCAAAGAGCTTCTTGAGCAAGTTTTCATCAAAAAGTGAGGAATTCTAAGAATCTTAAATTTGCCCAAATATAACAAAAACGTTATCCAACTTACTTTTTACTCAACTAAACAATACAAAAATAATCAAGATGTGCTTACCACAATTAATTTATTTTTTGGCTTATCACTAGGCGAATTTGTATTGGCAGTCAAAACAGGTACATTATCATTGGTCAGTCTGGGATTCGGTGGTGACGCTACGGCACTATCAATACGCACATTTAACGGCTGGCTCCTCTTTTCTATTATAATCCTGCAAAGAACAAAATAGCAGTGTTACACAAATGCGTAATAATAATAATGGTGAGACTCTTAAAGCCCCTTAAAGAGCTTCTCACCATTATTATCAGTCTTATTGTCTAAAGTGCAGTGGTTTCCACATATGGAGCATCAAACATAGTGTGCGACAAGCAGACAGTGATGGCAAACATATAGAAGCTTTCACCTTCCAGTTCGTAGGCCATGCTTTCACATGGAATTGATTGCAAGGACGCATACTCAAGAAATATTTAGCTTTTATAAATGGATCGTACATTTATTTTGCAAATGTTCATTTAAGAATATTAGTACAGGCTTTTCTTCAAAGAACATTAAAATCCAGTTAGATTCCCCTTAAAAAGTTATCTATAATATTTCGATGGAGAAATGTGAGTAGAGCTCCACTATTGATGGTGTCTTAATATCAATATCATTGAGTACAGATGAGAACAGATGCTAATGAAACCCTTCAAAAATTGCGTTTTTTGTGCAGAATTTTTAGCTACTCATTATATCAATACATTGTGTTGTTGCAAAAGCAATTTTGGTTTGGCAACTTAATGTAAAATCTACCAATCAAAATTTCGTGGTAGGGATACCTAGATCAATCGGTTAGCTTCATAACCATGTGCTAGTGTTGTGTTCAACTTGTAATGAGTGCCTTCAATCAAGATTGAAAACAACAGAATCAAGTCATTGCATTAATATCACATTTAGCAATGCATGGTACAACCTTAATTCGGTCCTTTCTGTAGTGCCAATTTCGGATTAATCTGCAAGAGCTAGATGGAGCAAATCTGGTTAAGCATAAGATTGTAGACAAGCTTGGGTACACTATAACATGAAGTTATCTAGCAAAATTGAAGCAATCAGTAGCCCATACTATAGGTTAATGACTACTAGTGCTATTTAGAAGCTATTGCTTCGCTGTTATTGTTTAATTTGATTCCATTCGTGATTATTAAGCAAAAATGCCAAAACTAAAACTGCTCCTGCAGAAAGTCATGCTCTGCATTTAGCAGGATTCACTGGGTACTATCCACTTTGAGCTGCCTCCTCAGGGCACAAATATGCAGAAATCCAGCTTTAGTGAAATTCTTACACATTACATACAAGTATACACAGTTTAGGCAAGACCGCAAAAATTGTTTAAATTTAGCTTCTCCCACCATACGACCTAACCTTGTGCCAATATATTACAATATTTTTCGAAGACTAAGCAACGCCTTGCAAGGACAGGATTTTAACAATAAAGTGGCACTCCATTAGCAGATAAACAATTTTTTTCACATTAAAACCGGTTCTTCTGCACAGAATCAATAAGAGACTTAAAGATCGGCAACCGGTTATTGATAGAAGTGGGGCACATTACATGAACTACAAAGTTATAAATACCTTTCACATGTAATTTGATTTCCTACACATAGACGCATCTACACAGATCTGCTATAAATTGTTACAAATATTCAAGGTTGATATTAACGATGTGACACCAATACAAAAGTATGCGTCAACTTATTCTGATTGATAGCATTGATAGAATACTGATATTAAAATTCATTAAAGAGGAACCAGGCATTGTAAGGTTTGACGTAAGATCACGTCATATAAAATCGAAAGAATACAAGTACTATGTAAAATACAACAAAGAAGGCGCAGGTATCGATGCGATACAACAATACTGTCGTACTTGTGCTAATGGACTGCGCACTGTTAGACGTTGTTCTCACGTGGGTAGTTTGATATATCATCTTTCTTACGGCCGATGGTTATCAAAAATAGTACGTCCCGCCGAAATGCTGTCCAATATTTTCGATATAGATAACTTTGTACCAGAGATTAATGAAAACAGTGATGAAGATTAAAAATGTAGTTTACATATATATTATATATTATTATAATTCAATTTACTATAATCACAAATTAAGAACTAACTATGTAATTTTTAGAAACTTATAAATAGATTTACACATAATTTTTTTGTATTAAGTCTAAAAATGTAAATAAAACTAAAATTTTCGTCTTAAAAAATGCTACAAAACATGTCATGAGTTTTCTGGTAAATATCCACCTGCGCCGTTATAATTGGAAAATATCGAAATCAAGTAGAAAAAATTTTTTAATTAGTCATAACTTTTTAATATTAGAGCTAGAAAAATTTAAAAACGAAATTTTGTCTTATAAAATGCTATAAAAGTTTCAATTAGTTTCTTTGCTAAGTATCAACCCTTACCTGTAAAACGAAAAATCGAAAAAATGCGAAAAATTGGATTTTAGGGTGGCACACCACACGAAATGTGTTAAAAGTTCCTGTTAGAGGTAAAATTAATGGACTTTTATAAAATAGTGAAAAAAAACTGCGTGCAACTCAACGCTTTCTAGCTCAAAAAACAAAAATTTTTTTTTTTATTTTTTTTAAATACCAAATGACCTTGGATGACATTGAAAAATTTTTTACTGATAGGTCTATTCATAACCTACCTTGATGAATTTTTTCAGAATTTTGCATTAAACACATCAATAGAAAAAAAATTAAAACAAAAAATAACCCTTTTTGACCCTAGGAGGGAGAGGGAAGGGGGTTGGGACCATATGAACTATGTCCGCGTATAATTTTTACCTCAAGATAAAACATTAATTTTCATTATCATTTTCATTTTCATTAGAAATTCCGAATCTGGGGGCATTTCACCTATCTTAACTGGTGGGACCCTTTACCATGGCGACAAAGATTAATGGCAATGCTCATGACAAATACAGACATCAAAACTACTGAGGAGGTTTAGCATCAACCATCAAAATAAAACAAATCACAGTAGTAAAGGAACAGAAATAAAACTGTTAACAGTGTTACAAAAAGTGAATAGTGAAGCAAAAGAAAGAACCACATAAAAGTGGTTGTCATACAATATCCCATCCTTGAACAGATTGAGAAACAGAAGTACTGATAAAACTAGGAGGTACTAGAAATCCTTAGTCCTTCTGATGCTACCCTGCAATGGTGCAAGGTGGATTATTCTTTGTGAAATGTACTTGGTTACACTGGATAGCCAGAAACAAATGAAGTTAATATTTTTTGATTGGTTTTTCAGTTATAACCTGACTAATGGTACTACTGTGACCTGTTCCTATTACCAACTTCTACCAATCATTTTCAGATAATCTGTGGAAAGTCAATAAAACGAAGAAGTTGCTTATCAAGCTAAATGTGCCAACTTATACCAACTATAACAAAATTCTTTGACTTATAAGTATCCAATAACATATTGTAGCCACAGCGTTCAAGAAAGCTTAATGACAATCTGGTGCACTACTGGCTCTTCCTTTTAACCACATGCAGCAACACCTCTTACTCTACCAACTAGCTTCTTAACAATGTTGCCACTACCTTATTTATGTAGATATATGATATATAACGCTTTAAAAAACGTGCAAAATCATCGTGTTGTGAAGTTATATTTAACTTCCATGTTTATCACACTTAGATTAACGATAACCTTGAAGAATACAACATACTAAATAACTCAAGTATCTGAAAAATAACGAGATACAACAAAATATTACTTTTTTAAAGAGGTTAAACAAAGTAAGCATCAGAAAATTCGAACATTTCCAACAAATGAATATTTTAAATTTATTTTTCTTCCTCGTCATAACAGAACTTACGATAGGACCTCCAAGTGTGGCCGTGAACCACCGAAAAAACCTACCCCGCAAGAATTTTGTGCTCCTTGTGTGCTTTCTCTCGCAGCTTTTCCAAAGCTGCAAACTGTGACTCTGTGAACTGCCGCACGCGTTCTTCCGTTGCAGCCAATTCCCTTTCCAGCACTTCAGACGCTCGTTGTTTTAATGCACTTAGAGCTAACTGTACATCTGGAGACAAATCTGAAATAAACGATAAGGGTCAAATAAACGCACCAAAAACGCTGAAGTAAAGCTTTTGTAGTGGTGTAGTGTAATACGGCATGACAAGTTTTAATTCTCTCCGATAACATAAAAACTTGTCAGTTATTATAAAACATATTTTGCTCAGCAAGAATACTGATTATTATTATTGTTAACATGATAATCAAAAAATTTAATAAAAAGCAATAAATTTCTTCAAAACTTCACGTAAGGCATATTTAATACCATGGTGTTGTAAAAGTGTAATCTATACCCTTATTTTAATCTTTTATTTATTTTGCGATTTATTTATCACATCAATTAGCAATTTTTATTTTAGAAGTGACTAATAAATTCATAATAAGCCTTTTACTGCGATAATACAAAGAACATAATCAATCATATTACTAGAACTGATGCTTATGTAAGAACAGGGCAAGATTTCGTGCGATGAACGACACAACCTCCATGAGTATATGGACCAGATACCAATGGATTCTAATGGATGGCCTTAGAACAAAGTAAATGAAGCACTTTCTAGTTTTTGAATGATGAATTTCTTATGAAGTCTGCAGATTTTTCCTCTTTCTTCGACATCATGCAGTTTTTTGTTTTCGATTTTTTCGATTATTTTTTTGTGAGGTCTCGCCTGCCTTCATCTCTTATAATTTTCAAACTGGACATAATTCAATGAAATTTGACAGACGTACTTGGGTGTATGATGATCAACGGCAAACTTCCAGTAGTAGCATAGAAGACACCCGTCTTCACGTTATGAAATTATCACAGAGCGTTGCGGTTTGACAATGTACTACCTTTTCATCATTCTCCATAGAAAGAAATCCAGTGAAATAAAGGCAAGTGCCCCTACCGGCCTCTATATTCGCTGCATAACTTTTATACTCCACTCCGGCCAGGAAAATATTGAGCTTTAAAAACAGATGGTGATCTGAGAAAATTATAGTTTTTAAAACGCACAAGCTCTTCAAAGATGGCCGAGAGGTGTGGAGGACGAATCCCGCACTGGACAGCCGACGACAACATGTGCGTAAAGTGCGGAATTCAGACCGTCTGTTAAGTATGCGCATGGTCGCAGATGAAATTGGCATTGATGAGCGCACAGCATTATTACTGAAAATTTGGAGATGCGAAAGATCTGCGCTAAACTCATCACGAAGATCTTGACGGACGACCAAAAGCAGAGGCGTGTGTCTGCTTGCAAAGACCTCCTGCAACGCGTTGAAGAAGCCCCCTGCGTTTTGGACGATTCCCCAACCTCCTACAGTCCCGACTTGGCACCAGCAGACTATTTCCTATTCCCAAAAGTGAAATCCTCCCTCAAAGGACACCACCATGGGGCCCTAGGTGCCGTCTACCAGGGAGCCTTCGATTCGTGGAAAATCCGCTGGCAAAGTGTATCGACGTTCAAGGGATGTACTTTGAAGACTTTTGAGGTATTGTAGCAATATCTCAAATAAATCTATTTTTCCGAAGCTTCTCCCGATACTTTTTATAGAAACCCTGTACATGCTGAATAGAATGGATTCAGAAAAATTTCAAATTTTTGTTTAGTTAATTGCTTGCGACCAATAAGGGTGGGGGAAAGTTACAGCAAGAAGTTTTTCCTGCAGTTGTTGCTTTCAACTTCTCCAAAAGTAACTATCTACTTTCTGGTGTATAACGGTAAATCCAACTCAGAATAACGTATAAAAAACCGTATAAGTCTTCTTAATCACTTACAAACGGTTGACACACGAATTCGTTGAACTAAGTAATCACGATACACATCCTGCGTAAGGTTTTTCCATGTGTAATTCATTACGTTGAGTAAAGGGAACTCGCTCAATTGACACACCTGTGGGCTCTACTAACTTGTGCACTCACTCTGTCCATCAAAACCATATTATAGATTTTGTCAATGGTTTCTGACGTGACATGTTTTCGAGCTTCAACTGAACAATTCCAAAGGAAGGAAATGAGGGGCTTAATATGGCCAAAGTCACATTACGAACTTTTCCCGTCGTAACACCTGTTTTGAGTGGCTTAATAAAGACAAACTATCCAATGGAAGCAAAATTCATAGATTACCTTCCCGGTTTTTCAGGATCAGGCAACGACTTCCAGTTTTGCACTGTCATTTGAAACTCTTATGTTAAACAACGGTCACGCAACGAATTAATGTCCGATTAATTTGCAACAAAATACAGTTGCTGTCGCGCTCTTTATGAGTAAACCAAGTAACTCATTAAACCACCCACATAATGTTAACTCATTATCAGAATTTGATAAACGAAGGAAAGAAAGAAATAGAGAATAGATTGAAACTGTAGGTGTACAAAATAGCCATACCAACGGTAACATATGCATGTGGATCATGGATAACACAAAAAAAACGAGAGGATGGTAACTGCGGCTGAAATGAAACAACTTAGAAAAATAGTGAGTAAAACAGAGTACGAAATAAAAAGATTAGGGACTCTTTGAAACAAAAACTCATATTATATAAAATAAACAAGAGAAGGTTTAACTGGTTTAGAACAGAACACACTAGTAAAAAAAATAATGGAAGAAAAACGAGAGTATAAGAAAAGGAAGACGTGGCTAGAACAAGTACAAGAGATAGGTAAAACAAAGGAAAGGACGATGAGCAAAATGAAGGAAATGGCAAAGACGAGTTAGGTGAATAGCCGAAGAAAGAAATAAACTCCGATACCCCAAACAGCAAAATGAAGGTACAGTCAAACAAAATTCTTTGTTCAGTTGATTTGCAAGCTCAGGGAATGTTTAGATGGAGAATGTTTGTCATTATCAAGAAATGTTTCATGCACGACATGAAGATTCTGGTTGGGCCATAACGGCCATTGATATACTGATTAAAAATGGAGCCACGTCTTATAATTTCCTATGGCAATTTATGCAACTACTTCTGTGGAAATCTCGACAGTCTGTTCACTACCGCCTTTGTTACTGCGTTTGTCCATTTTGAACATTGAATGTTTCCATAGTTTTTGGTTTCTTACCAGATACTAAATAGAGGATTTTGCTGGGAGGTTCTGAACCCCAAATTGCTTTATTGTTGTAATAATTCCAGCTTGTACTCTACTGTTTATAACTCATAGGAAACTATCTTAAATGCGTCACATTAACCAGCAGTGACAACACACAAGTGCGACACATGGGCTAGAGAGTAGCGCCACCACGTGTGTCTTTCTGTAACCATGTCCAAGTTCACTGAATTAAAGTCGCAAGTTTTGAATGTTTGTATAGAAAAGGCAAAGGTGACCAGTATGTTTGAGTGCAACTTCGCTGTATTATTAACCATCAGAAAATCTAAATCAATCATCAACGCCAGATAACGACTGTAATAAAATCTTCATTCTGTTCATTACCTCAAAATCAATAAGTAAAATTTTGCATCTGCTTCCTTTATTAAGTGGAGCCGTATTCGAGACACAAAGTAATTTGTACATCATTAATTTGTTGAGTCATTTGACTATGCTCATGAATAACTACAAACAAACAATTACACGAGCGCTCATGTTTATTTATTTAATATAATGAATGAACTTACATCATAGCAAGCTATATGTAAGCTGTACTTAAATGAATGTGATTCATTGGATTATCAAATTGAAACAAACCTCATTAGTGCTAATGAATTGAAATCTTTGTGGTCGTGCTCAAGCAAAGAATATCGGATTCTGCTCCCCAACCTCACAGCCATTATAGACATGAATTGACTAAACTAAAGAATAATCGAGACCACAGCAATAATATAAAATTGATTTTGTAGATAAATGGAAACGGAGAAGTTCTGATAAAAGCCTAATGGCAATACCACAACCTTACGGTAACTGATTCTTTGTAACGGAAGAATTATTGAAGCTTATTGCAGCCAATAGCGATGTTATGAAAAATGTTTTAATCAAAAACATAAAAACAGATAGAGTATCCACAGCTCATGATAAGATTATAAAAACAATCGGGCCAGTTATTAAAATAAATTTTGATTATCATCCTGTTTTTCGGCTTGAAATTCTATAAAAATAAAAAGGCTCTTAAAGTTGAAAATGCTTCGACTCTTATAATGTACAAAACATAACAAAACTGCTAACATTGCGGATCAACACTATTCCCATGTCACAAGCATAGAATAGAATTTGAAATGCGACTGAAACCTAAAACGTACATATCAAGGATACAAATTCTTGGAGGACACAACCACAGAACTTTTACCCTGGAAAAAATTCTGCATCTAAAACAGACAAAACGGATAAAAGCTAAAAAACCTCAGATTATTAACATAAAAATGGCGAATTTCTGAATCGATGCTGCATTGCAGTAGTTGCACACTCCCCCACTCTCCAAATCTGATGTCTCTCTCTCTGTTCTTCAAATTAGAAATTCATTAGAAATATTCAAAAGGCTTCAGAGCTCTGCTACGAAGAGTGGGAATGTGTAGCTTATTAATAAATTGAAAGTTTCATAAAAACTGTCCCATTACCCCTTAAATACATTTTCATTTTCAAATAATTCTAGTTATTATTAGTTATTTTTCTCCACAACAAATCTATGGCTGCTACTAATGAGCAAATTAACAGTGAAACTGAATGCAAGTAAAACACACTACACCACTAGTATAGGCTGTATGTAAACTTTAACATACTTTCTGGATGTTTTTCTTCACCATTTTCTTTTTCTGTGTGAACCAGAACATTGAAGATATTAGAGTAGAGCTCACTGCTACGCAGTGTAGATATTGTTGGGGTTGTCTGCAAAAATTATAGCGTTCAACTTGCAAAACGGGCGCTGCTCTCAGTTTGAAACAGACAAAGAACATGAATAAGGGTGATCCATCGCCGCCGAGCGCCGGCCAACTTACCAACAGCTTGGTGGACGCCAGCACGAACGCCGAGCCCCGGTCCTTGTGGATGGCGTGCGTGAACACGTCGCAGTTCAGGCATCGGTGCGTGATCCAGCTGCCGATGCTCGTCGACACCACCAGGCCCGAATGCTCCTTGCTGATCCGGCCCAGCTTATGTACCTGCTGCAGCTCCTGCAACGAGACGGAACGTGCAGGCTGGAGCGAGCGGCGCGCCGCGTGCCTACCTGCTGAAAGAAGGGGTCGGACTTCTCGTCTTCGGTTAAATTTAGCGAGTCCGTCTTGATGCGCTGGAAGTCGTCGGTCTCGGACTCGATCACGACGTTCAGGCAGCCGCAGGACAGCATTCTTGCGCACGGGGTTGTGGTCCGGACGGGCACGTTCTCACCTTCCGCGCTTCCCAGCCGCAGATATGTCTCCGCTGAACATTAACCAAACAATAAAAAATGCGATGCTCGCTTGTCATTCAAGGCGAAGCTACAGCTGTTTGTCGGGACTAGTGCGCGTGAGATATGATGGTTTTTGTGCGGAGTGGACAAAACGCCTCGTTAACCTGGACCACCGCTTGGCTCTTTCTGGGGTCGGCTCAAATATCACAGATAATCGACACACACACTTAAAATCAGCACACGCTTTTAATATTGTCGAGAAACCCTCCAACTGATTCGCGATAAAGTACTTGCACTGAACACAAAGAATTTCTTGTAGAGACCAGTAACTCGTACGCACTTGGTTTATCTCAGTCATGCAACTGCGTCTCTTTCTACCAGAATTACTTTATCTACAGGATGCGTCATTATTTCTGATCATTTCTATCATTAAAAACCATTACAATTAGGGCTTTGCATTCGCAAATTCATTCAGTTCCACCACATTCTCTCTATCCAAATAAAAAAGACCATTGATATAAAATTTCAAAAAATTGTAACAAGTCATTCAAAGATTATAGACGACCTAGAAAGGTGTCATAGAAATATAATGCGTTCCATAAGTGAGACATACCACAACTATTTTTAAGGTACTAAATAGTTAGAGATTACTTAAAACGCACTGTGCTATTTCATAATTAAAAAATAATAATTATTGTATGACTTACCGATAGTAAAGAAAAAGAATTGTAGTCGGTATAAATGGCGACACAACTAGCAAACAAAAGCTCAAGCCCTGGCTAATTAATTGAAGTCCTCAAAATCAAATCATGAAATTGAATTAACCAAATCGTAATCTTGAATAAACCAATTCAGAATTTTATAAGAATGGTAACAAAACCGCTGAAGATCTGATTAAGTTCTAAGGAATTGATGAATATCTGATTAGAAGTGCTAGCCAAATTAACCCAAAGTAAATTCAAAACCCACTACGGCTGTGCACCGTATTCTTACTCCCCCTCCTAATCCCAATTGAGTTTTTTTGGACATCCAGAATTAATTTTCTATATCTAATAAAAATGGTTTTTCACACTAGACACCAGGAAAGTTTTTAGGAGACTGTAAAAGGGCGCACTTAAAAACGCAAATGTAAAAAGCCCTTCCATTATTATAGCTGATATGTACACAGCAGTACAAAACTTCGACTATAAGACAAGATTGAAAATGAGTAGATGGTACTCCAGCTATTTCTTGAAGCCCTTTATAAACCCTGTATACCTTTCGGTGTAGGGTCCTTTACAAGATAAAATGTATTATTAATAGAAACAGGATTTTCCACTACGTCATTTCTGGCTTCCAATAAAAAGTGGCTTTTCTTACATTTTTTTAATACAGGATTTACCGTTATTGACTTTTGCGCATCTTTTCCCTACTTTTCCTTTCAGTTGTTATTCCTTCACTAAAAAAAGCGTACATTCAGAATGTTCTCATTAACTTATCAATTTTTCACAATATTCCATTTATTGTGTAATCAATTTCAAATTTATGCAATATATTTTTTACTCCTACGTTTCAATATTTCCATCAACTAAATGTCCTTTATACATCACAGAGTATTACAATTGATACCACACCTGGAAAAATTAAAATAAACAGTTGTTTCCTCTGCTCTTTTGCTTTGGCAAGCATTTGAAGATGTTATCAGTTTTAATGCGTATACGCTCTTTAGTTGCTATAAAATGGACGAGAACAATTGAATGTGTTTTAATCCCTACATGCATTATTCGTTCTGAACTGTTTTTAGTAGCATTCTTGTGTTTCTTGGTTAAAGAATGTTCTCTGCAATGTAACTTGACTGAAACCATAATTCTGTAGCCGCAGATTGTTCGGAGAAGAATTTTTAAGGTTTCATGAAGAAGATATTTGCAACTGTCTTTTCTTGGCACGGTAAAAACTACAAAAATGATTTTCTTAAGTTTGAGAAGCTTCCAAAGCCTATGAAGAACATTCAATTATTTGCTTGAGTGGAGACAGTCATGGAAGTTTCCATTTCCTCCATAGATGCCTAAAAGGCTATAATTTGCCAAAATATAATTATTCAGTGTGGTTGTCGTCAAATAAGACCTCACCATTTCTGTACTGAAAGTTCCTTTGCAATCTCTTTATTTTCAGTGTAATGAAATAATATCTAAACCAAACTTTTCATTCGTTTGCCCCTAAGACTTAATAAACTGAAATGGAAATTTACATAATTCAAACAAGCCGAAGGAACAAGTCTGTTACAAGTACAGTTTAAAAATTCCCGTTACAACTCCTAGGGTTTGTAAAGAGAAGGTTTTGAATACAAAATACACCATGTCCAAGCTACGAGTAAAACAAAGTCTTCAGACTCTCGCTTCCCCTTACATAGTTATCCCATTACATTTATATTACATCAGCATATTCTTCAGATATGTATTTAATTATGTTTAATTGAAGCAGCAAATACAACTTGAAAGAAGGGTAAACGCCATGTGATATCAGGTGATCTTAGTAATAATATGACGTAAACATTACACTCCCCATCAACCTAGTTGCAAACTATACAGTTAAATTTGATACAAATACAATTGCAGGAGATTTAAACACTTGATTTGAATTGTAGTTGAAACATGGAAATGGTATGTTTCTAAACATGAGTTTCTATTTAAAATTTGATTATCTGCTCAGACCCCTGTACGAGGCCCAGAAAGCTTGTAATGAGAATTTGAAACACCCCATATAGTTAATGCATCACTCATTATACAAATTTTAAAACAATTAAGAAAACTAAAATAACGATTTTTCTTTTCAACTTACCCTGTATATAATATAGAGACAAAAATATTCGTAATTACTTTTATTACTTAATTTACTACTTTTACTCTTTACACAATCAATTTATCTCATAGTTTTTTGTTATTAAAAAATAAGATTTATCTTTTACATTATGATACACAATTTCCAGTTGAAATCGGGATTTGTATATATAAAGTAATTAATGTGCCAGCTTGTATCTGAATCGATAATTTTATTTCAACGCTTTAACCGTATGCATTAGGTACTTTTAAAACTGAGTTTAATCAAGACATTACAAGCTTTTATGAAATAGAGAAAATATCGTTTTGTGCAGCTGGATGAAATCATTATTAATTTGCCATTAAAAACCAACTTCAATGATCAAATTGCCAATTTAGTACTTAATAGAACAAGTTTGCAAAATGCACATTAGCTTTATATTACAGTTCATAAATACTCTGCAAAAATCACTAAACGATTTCACTTATAAATAAATCCGTACGCATGATATGCAATGATTAGCTATCACTAGCACAGCTGACCGACTACAAAGAATAAAAGAATCCATGATGATGTGTAATTTCTCACACAGAACTACAGTATATTAAAAATGTAGCAACAACTACAAAAAATTTTATGACAAATATGTACAGTGATGTCATCTTCATCATAAATAGTAAATCAATACTCACTTAAACTGTTAGTAAGCGAATTTATCCTCTCGCAGAGAATGAATTATAACTAACATAAGCTGAATTAAAATCACAAACATTTACAGCATTCCGAAGCCCTTCGAATAATTGATTGCTTTGACAAGGCGGTCTTTGAGCTTCTCCTTCGTCGAATATTCTGGAAGGAGCAGGACGTTGAAGCAGGTGTGCGCCGTGGGTAATCGGTCGGAGTCTGGCCCGTTCCTTGCAATTACCAGCTTCAACTTGCTCAAGCCCCCAAGCGGTACACGATCAGAACCTGTTGTGAACTGCAGCAGTTTCCGCTTGTCTTCTAGGGATAACGAATGAACAATCGACCAAAAATCTTTTATGATAGGAGTTTCACTCGTGTAACCCCCATCATACTCGGTAGACCCTTCTAACGCATCAAAATCAAAGTTCTGTAAAACAACAGAGAGTATAAAAATACACAAAAAGCTATCATCAAATTCATTTTACCTTGCTACCACAAATAAGTAGCTCAATTTCTTCTGGACGGAATAGCAGCTCTAGTGGAGATTCGTCCGTGACCATCTGAAAGCCTCTATAAAAGGCACGGAACTGTTTTTCTACAGATTTGTTTAATAAGAAGTCAGCATATAAGTCTATGAACTCCTACAACATAAAAGCTATAGTTAATTTTGCAAACACATTACTAATAGCCCCTTACATGTTTGTTATCTTGAGTAACACTAATGTTATCGCCATCTTCCTTCAAATCGTGATGTATGATGGTTCCGAAGACATCTTGATAGCTTATTCTAAAAGTCTGCATGAACACCTCCTCCAAATCTGGCTCGCTGTACTCTAGCATCTCTTTTAAACTGTTGTAGAGCGTCTGAAAGAGAGCAACGTGAGTGCCGGCAGGTAGAAATCAAAAGCTCCGGCGCTTACAGGATTCCAGTCGAGCAAGTCCTCGAAGGAGCCTCTCTTTCCCATAAGCTTCCTGTAAATGACCATCGGAAAGTTGACAGCCAAAATTATGTTATTGTATATTGCAAGGCCAAGGACTATGCCGATAAGGGTAAATTGAGCATCACTTTCGAAAGACGTGGGGTTAAACCATGCAGTCTGAGTTTCGTTTTGGTATGTGAACATGGCGTAATCAGGGTTGAATATTTCGTCTATGACTAGCTGAAAGAACTCTTTGGAGACGCCGCCCTCGTCGATTCCCTGCTCTCCCTCGAACTCCACAACGAGCTGCTTTTTCAGGTCGACGGGGTTCTCCATTGCGATCATTTCCAACTAAAAGTCGTTCTGTTTAAGTACGTATGTAAATGTAAATGAGCACTATTTACCTCTACTAGGGCATCATCGATTATATGGTCTCTCCGAACCCGTAGCCGCAAATAAGGATTCGAAGGCTGACCGGCCACGCTCTGTATAAAACTAATTCTACGTTCAGAGTACATTCGTATTCGGTTGTCAAAGTACAGGCCCAATGTTTTGGTTGCAGGTGTCAGAATGAAGGAGTAATTCATAAAACTAAATTTACCTACAAAAATAATTATTTATTACAATGTTGTAGCTACAAGCACTACTTTTATCAAATAAAAACAATAGGAAAATTACTATTTCATTTTTTAATGGAATTGAAACCTTCATTCTAAAGAACAAAGTATTAAAAACAATAAATTAACATTCAAGAACAAACATCTCATTTGAGAATGACAAATTTCACAGTTTTATTTCATACCATAGATTAAATGATTTACTTGCAAAAAACTTTTTATAGAACCTAAGTTTTTTACTTCTAGCATCTTAGATATATAATTAAACCATAGATGACCTTGAACAATTGAATAATGTATAAAAAATTAGTATACCATGCAAATTTAGTTGCCTTAGCCGAGCAAAGATGTGAACATGTGGTATGTGCCTCCTATTGCCCATAAAAATAATTTCAGATATATAATGACCAACAAAAAATGTCTCATTGAAATTTGTATTCACTAAACCTGTTTTGTTGCTGCAGTTTTATTTAGAACCCATTGTTTTACTTCCTCATGTTAATGCAAATGAAAACAAGTGGTGTGATCATTTACAGTGAATTTTTGTATGAGGTTCTGTCATATTTGACTAAAACCCAGCTCAACAGTATCATTATTGAGGGTGGTTGGTCAGCCAGAGCAGAGTTTATCTTTGATGCTCTCATCTCTCATGTCAATTTTTTTTTTTAATTAGTAGCGGTGAAATCATTTAGAGAGCCCCATCTAAATTCAGTGCACACCTTAAGAGCAGCCTCAACAGCTTTAGTACCCAGATTGTATTCATAGGGCACAGTTTTTTTGATACAGATGCTCTGACCATTCAAAATGGTTGCTGTCCTAGCAACCATTTACTGAACAGGATTTCAAGGTGGCAGTAGCATACTCACTGGAATTAGCCATCTTCTTAGTGCCAAGGTTACCATCTGAAGTACTACACTCAGATTGCAATAGGTTTAGGTAGCTTTTGATATATATATATAAATATCAGCACAATAACCAAGAATTGGTGCACTATCTTGTTAATCAACAAAGCATCGCTCTCCTGTCATGGAGCAAACATACCTAATGATCAAATCCAACCCTATCACTCAAATATTTTTTTAACACTTAGCACAATTTAATTTGACACTTATAATATAATAGACTATTAGACATATGTGCGAACACACAAATACAACTAAAATCTACATGAACTTCATTGGTTTTACTACCCTGATTATAAATTTTTCATTACAAGTTGCAAAATGATGATATAAGAGAAATGCTAAACATATAAGCTATTTATAAGTAAGTAGGTCAAATTTAAATGCATAAATAGTACTTTTCTATGCACTCCCCCCTCCCTCCTTTCAATGTATTTGAATCAGCCAATAGGCAACTTTTATATGCCATAATTTCTTCATTCAGATGTGAGCCGAGACTGAAGCCATTCATAAGCAAATTGCTCTACATTATTGTCACTTTCAAATTGCTACCTTTATTGTTCTTGAGAATCTCGACAAATGACAGTTTCAAGCTGTAAAAAAGGTGTTGTGTTGTTATCCTATATACTAGCAGTAGAGGTAGAACGCAATAGTGTTGAGCACTGATTGTTCAATTAAGAAATTGGTGAAAACTACATTTTGTGATTCTAAACACAAGGCTGCAAGGACCTTCTCTCCAGACAGCTTCTCTGTGTCTTCAGTTTTATTCACTAATCCATACTTGCTTTTTTAGGCAAATGCAAGTTTCCTTCCACACATGTAAGTATCCGATGCAAAAATCCGTCCTCTCATTTTTGCATGGATTTTTGCAACAAATGAAGAATATTATAAGAAATCTTAAATCTTTTCTTGTAGACATTTCGAAATTTTAACACCTTTTTGAATATTGACTAGGTAGTTCTCTACTATGGACCAATATTCACTTTGACACTTCAACCCAAAAAATAGAGTGCAGGCAGACACAACTTTTGTCTGTAGAAACTACAGCCAGAGACTGTTCAGAGTGGAGATTTACAAATATAAAAATAATTTTAACAGGGACGACGAATGCTATTTACCTAAATCTTGGTTCACAACTCTTAATGGACAAAAACAGCAATACAATGAAAAAGCGAATACATAATAAACATAACTGCAATGAAATCGTACCCTACCAACATTTAAATTATTTACATAAACAGTGACTGCCTTGTTTTGACTAGCTGATGATTGTCTGCACCTCCCATTCTCTAGAAGAAATCGTATCCTTACCATTAACATGATCCAATCTAACTACACCCTTTCCATATCCCAAATCACTTAGCTTCGGAAATAAATACACCCGTAAGTAAAGTTCTAAACTCATAATCCCACATTGAAAACTCAGTCTGTCTCATAAATTCTAGAGAAGGCAAGAAATTCACAATACCTAAAGGAAAATTAATCGCGATGGTAATATAACTGCAAATCACTATCACAAGAATTGTAACTCACTAATTTAGAAAATAAAACACAAAACAGCAGGTAAGACGACTTGGATAAACTATATAAAATATCAAAATAAAATCGGATATGCTTTTTGCTCAACAAAGCCGCTTGTTCAAGATTCTAAATTCTTTTGATTCTGGAAGTAAGCACCATTTGGTGAGAACAAATATTATGATAATAAACCTGAAAAAAGCGAAATAAAAACAAACAAAAAACACCAGAGAACTGCACATATTTTTCTATGTACTCAATAAATAAGAAATATTAAACATATAAGAGAAGATATAAATAAGCAATCTCAACATTTAACAAACTCAGTAATAGAAATGTTTAAAGTCTTAAAAAGAACAAAATTGAGAGCTAAAAAATTTACAACAGAAAATATAAGAAAGGAGAACATTACGTAAAGAAGATAAATATGACAAAAGAAAATAGGGATTAGGAAAAGACCTTGAAAAAATTATGTAAGACTAATAGAAAAGGTCAATAAAAACAATATGGAAGACGCTAAATCATAGTTAATAAAGGTAATGACAAAGAAATTAAAGATAGAGAGGAAATGTTTATTACGTGTATAAATAAGTTCTCAGCTTTAGATTTCACAGGACGCAAATCACCGTTTACATGTAACGTATTAGTCCGCCCTCTTGCGGTTTTAAAGCAATGACATTTGGACTTTCGAAATATCATGCGATTTGGCGTTTGATGCACATAAGCTCAATAATCAGCTGCGTTCACGATGGCAATCACAAAAAAATAGCATATTCGATTTTCTATCCACTTCGCGTTTCATCTTAAGAAAAACGCTGCTAAAGCCACCGAAATGATTTGTGCTGCATATGGTGAGAATGCTGTAAGTCATGCAACGTGCAAAAAGTGGTACCAAAGATTTCGCGGAGGAGAGTTTAGTCTTGAAGATCAACCACGCGCTGGACGCCCTCAAACATTTGACACGGATGAGCTGCAGACGCGTTAGGCTGGGAACTTCTCCTACATGCGGCGTATAGCCCAGACATGGCCCCTTCTGATTATCATTTATTCCGGTCGTTACAGCATCACTTGGCTAATACGCACTTCAAAACAGAAGAAGTCCGAAAATGCATCGATAACTTTATCGTCTCGAAGCCGGTGCGCTTCTATCACCAGGGAATTCGCAAGCTACCCGAAAGATGACAAAGGTCATCGATGCCAACGGAGAATACTTTGATACTTAAGCTTTTTTTGTTTGTTTTTAAATAAAACTTTAATTTTGCAGAAAAAAGTTGAGAACTTATTTATACACAATCTACGAAGATAATAAAATAATAAATGTTGGTTCAAAAGATATCCGAGGTAAGCAACAAATAAATAAGATACACCATACAGACTACAAACAAGGCACTGGAAGAGGATGATAGAGGTGATAGAAAAGTAGAACATGTGTAATATCAAAGTTAAAAACTTACTTAGAACAAACAAAAGAAGTCTCATCACCCTTACAGAATTATCAACCTTTTAGTTTATTATCACACCTTTGTAAGCTATTTACAAAATGATAACAAATAGAATAATAAGGAAAATATTAAACCATTACCATGCAGTAGAACAAACGGCATTTCGTAAAAATTACCAATTGTTAACGGTAAAAATACTTATAGAATACTCAATCGAATACAGCCTTGGCCTCTGTACAGTTTTCATAGATTATGAATAGGAGGGGTTTGACTACATCAAACAATGGAAACATCATTATACAATCCTAATAAAAAATATATGGTAGTGGAATGCATAGAAAGTACAGAGGAGATATGATATCAAAATTATTTACACCAGGTCTGAAAACAGTTAAGGTTTTTAACCAATGTATCCTCCTTGTCTTAAAATATAAAGCACAAGAAAACAAAAAACAAAGTTATAAGCTGCACAACACCCATAGAGATATCTATGTTGGATATCACAATAAGAAAAAAGAAAACGAAAATAAATTTGACAAAACAAGAACAAACGTAATCAAGAGAGTAAAACAATTAAAATGGGATTATGCCAGACATATAGTAAGATCTGAAGACAACAAGTGGAACAGTAAAATAATAAAATGGATACTATAATAGAGAACGATCACCAACGAAATGATATGATAATAACTAAAGAACACCATGATTCCAATAGATAAGGGTTACAAAGAACAAAGAAAGATGCAAACATATAGGGACAGCTTAATGCCTAATAACAGGACATGCAAAAACTCCAGTTTGATCAGTCATCAGAGCATAATAACTCAGACTTTCAAATTATTATTATTCAGCCATTTGGACCCCATTGTCAGGTAACGGCATTCCCCATCTGTTTCCATGTGGATTTACTTGTGGTACTATTATCCATAATTAACCAACTTGTCAATGATTTCTCCTTCCTCTTTTACTCTTGATTACCTCTTGGGGTCCATTTCATAATCATCATTCTGATTGCAACCTTCCTACGTTGCTCGCCCAATTACGTTTTAGTTGTTTGTATACGCAATATCTTTTGTTCCCATTCTATTTATTTTTTGAACCCTCACTCTATCACTTAGTTTTTTTAAATTTAACACAGATCTTTTAATCTGCACAACACTTAGTTTTTGACAAAATTATTACGGTCATCAAAACACTAAGAATAAAACAGTCTATTATGAGGTTTGCTGCCAGCGTGGTCCCGTGGTTGAGGGGCGGGCTGCGATGCTGACGGACCCAGGTTCAATTACCAGAGCTCTCTGAAGCCTGGCGGGTAGCCTACTCAGCCACTAAAAATAATTGAGTACCTGCGTTCATTCAAACAAGGGGTAATAATGGCGGTCGTCTAAGGTGCGGTGCTTGCCACATCGCCCCGCATCAGAGATGATGCGCGACGACCGGGCAGAGAGAGCGAACATATGAGAGCCTTAACCTCTCAGTTCACAGGCCGTGCTCCCACACGGGGCGTAGGGCCTTACCATTATTATTATTATTATTATGAGGTTTGGTTGTGACCAAAGTACAAATTATAAAATAAGAAAAACTTACTAGTTATATTTCTAGTGTGATAATATGCGTTTCAGTTAATTTATAAAATTGTGACAAATAATTCTGAATTTTAATATTTTAATACTGAAGATCTAATAGAACTGTCTCTGTCTGTCTGTCTGTCTCTCTCTCTCTCTCTCTCTCTCTATATATATATATATATATATATATATATATATATATATATATATATATATTTAAGACGACCGTTTGTATTCATATATATCTGTCACAATTGAAGGTCATTGACTTTTTAATTTTTAATTCGTATTTAAGGTTTGATATATCAAGTGTTACGCAATGCATACGGGATTTTTCCTAGTAGAACTTTATTACCAGTTGCACCCTTAGACGTTTATGCTTTAGTTTGTAACGACAAAAAAAGTGGTAAATAAAATTAACATTTAAATTTAGTTTAACATAATGCTATTTACACCAAAGGTATTTTAAAGATGTTTATGGAAAATTTTCAAAGAGCTATTTTATTTTATTTATCTTTTAGAAGTAAAATTAAACTAAACCTCAACTCAACTTTTATCTTAACAAAATGCTTGGATACTAAGAGATATATATGATTGCAAAATTTTGTGCCTGACTGCTGCGTGGTGGCGCTGCAAACCGAATGGCAGGCAGTAACGTCAGATGCCATTATGAGAAGTTCATTTATATATAAGAGAAGTTTTTCAAATTTGAAAACGTGAAAGGTTACATTTGCATGTTATGAGTTAGAAACGCAACAAAAGACGTTCAGAACGCTTAGTTGAATCGTAATCTTGCTTTCATAATAGTGAAAAAGTGGCTTAACAAATTTGAAATGGTAGGTGTAACATAAATGATCAACTCTATTTTGGACTTCTTCCTGCATTGATGATGTGATTGTATGTGTTTAGAGGAAAATAATTTAGGGGTTACAATTGAAGAGATTGCTGAGAATCTTAATACTGAAAATTCGGCTGCATTTTGCCATTTAAAGATGCTTGATGCATGGGTGTCGCATTTTTTACACAAACAACAAAAATTGGACTATGTCTCTTCAGCTTTTTTCTGCTTGGATACCATAAAAATTTTTTGGGGTCCAATTATAACAAGAAATAAAAAAAAGGATCCTGTACAAAATAGCATAACCAAAAAGAAAGAAGATATTGCTGTCTATTTGGCAAAATTGCAAGTATTTTCTTTGAGCTTCTTGCATCTGGGGAAATAACCACAATAATGAGTATTATAAGCAACGCATCAAACTCAATGTGGAAATTCACGAGAAACTTCTGATGGTTTAGATCAATCTATCATAATAAAGCTAGACTGCATGTGGCCCAATCAACACTACAAAAACTGAACTACATCCTACGTACTTCTGCATTCTTGGAAACCAGTTTCAAATATTATTTCCTTCTCTTCATTAGAAGATCCTCGTTATTGAAAAACTTTGTTTTAAAGGCAGGTTCCATCACCTATTACAATGCTGTTGAAATAATATTCTCAAACTTATCGAGTATCTCACAGTACCACAAACCACGTCGGTTAATGCATGAAGCAACCAACGTAAAACTTTTTTAACTTAAAAGTAGTCTTGCAGAATGGTGCATCGTGTGGTTGGTCCTTGAGCTATAAGACTGTGGTTGGAGTTCGGAAACTCTTGACGTTTCGTAGACAACTGCGGAGGACATCTTCAGAAGAAACTTTTAAAAATCTAGTGCGTTTTCGCTTGTATACTCGTGCGAGTGTTGTAAGGATATTGTGAGGGGTTTGACGTCACCAGGATGGTGGTAGATAACGTAATCGGGCTAGCTGCCGACGTCAATCAGATCATTGCAGGTAATATTTCGGCATTTTCTGACGTCACACTTTTTCATATCGCCCCTTGAGGGCGATAAACCAATATTTAGGTAGATTGAATCCGTCGTCCCTGTTAAAATTATTTTTATATTTATAAATCTGCATAGCCTCTCTATATAATCTCAGATAATAATTTCTACAATTAGATAAAACTTGTGCTTGCCCGAATTTTTATCTCGTGGTCAGGATTTTTTGATGCATGTTCAACAACTTTATCCTAGTGGTAATCGTTCGGCCCATAGTCCCAATGTAGACTTGCTCACGTAAATAAGGTATGCAGTATACCCACAAGATGCACCGTAACACCGGCCATGAAAGCCTTCGCATCTATTATCTGACGCGCATTTTTCTTCCAGCAGTAATGTCCTCCTACTTGACAGCCAGAATAGGTACTCTGATCTTGGAACGTTTTCCAGACTAAAGTTTTCTTCTGAACCTCTTAATAATATTTTGAATATGGTTATCTCCTAGAACAGTAGCCATTTTCTCCAAAGTTGCAACACCAAATTGCCAGGTTGTATCTCATTTTTGGCCAAGATAACGTTACACGCTTATTTAGTACCACAGTTCAGGACCAACTAACACCCGCAAATTATTTTGCTCATTGCAATTCAGGTTCGAACTTGTCCCAATATACTAGAACTTATTAGAATGTGTGACCATCACTTGGACCATATTGCAAAGCTTTCCTAGTGCTTCATGTTAGTTAACTGCATCATAATTTACTTTAATTTGTAGTTTAACATATAATTATCATTGCACAAATGAAGACTAGTCTACACTGTTCCCAAAACTTTAATCAATAAAAAAGTTTTTCATCTTTAAATTGAAATCTATACTAACATCATTCTCGAAAAGTTTCTTTGCTATCCCAAAATTTTGTCTTTTTTAGGTTATTAAGCCCTCTAATATGAAATCGAGTAGAACTGTAAGCTCTTTACTTACGTTTTTTTTCAAAATAGTCGTCAGCATGTGACTTATTTATCAATTGTTTTAGTCTGAATTTTGATTGCACAGTATAACCAAACGTCCAAGTACAAATATAATAAGCAATGCCTTTAATGATTTGAAGAAATTGAAACAACAGTAAAGACTTCATTATGAACACTATCAAACTTCTGAAATCAAAAAGAATATTCAGTAGGTAAGACAGTTAGTGCTCAGAAATTGTCAGTAGAACTAATGAGTGAATTTACATTGAATTTTAGTACTTGTTTCTTCTTCTTCTTCTTTTTCATCATCCCTTGTACCATTAAGGTGTCGGGTAGTGTTCTAGGACCCACTTTTTCCATTGATTTCGATTTCTTGCAATTTTTTGTAGTTCCTCAAGTGCAGTGTCATGTTTTTTTGCTATGTCTTGGACTATGTTAGTTAACGTTTTCCGTGGTCTTCCCGGTGCCTTCTTGTGTGTTGTTTTTGATTGTAGATATTTTTTCGTTGTTCTTTTGGGCTCCATTCTTATAATATGTGCTTGCCAATTTAATTGTTTCTTTTCTATTTTGTTCGTTATCTTTTCTTGTTTGAGTTCGTTATATATCGTTTCGTTTTTTATTCTGTCTAGTCTAGTAACTCCTTGTATTTTTCTGAGGAATTTCATTTGTACAGTAGTTAATTTTCTTTTATGTTCTGGTAAAGTTGTTAGCGCCTCTATTGAGTATAGTAATGTTGGTGCTACTACTGTGTTGTATACCATTTGTTTTGTGCTTATTCCTACTTCCCTTTTTCCTAATATTGTTTGGTTTATTGTATAGTACATATTGGTCGCTTTTCTAGCTTTGTTAGCCACTTCCATTTCTATTTTGCCATCGTTACTGATTATTGATCCTAGATATTCGAATACCGTTACTTCTTCTAGTTGATTTCCTTTACATGTTAGGTGGATGTTTTCTTCTTTTTTCCTTGTGACTTGCATTACTTTTGTTTTGTTTTCGTTAATCTTCATTTCCATCTTCTCCAGTTCTGATGTCCATATGTCTATTGATTTTTGCATTTTGTGGCTGTATCTGTTATCAGAACGATATCATCTGCATATATGAGTGCTTCTATTTTTATTGGATTCATGTCTTTATATCCTATTATAGTTTTTGGGGTTTTTCTAGACAGTTTTCATTATTCGATCTATGTATATAATAAAGAGTAACGGGCTTAGCGAATCACCTTGTTTTAATCCCGTTTCTATTTTGAATGGTTCTGATTTCATCCCATTTATTTGGATGATTCCTGTGACGTTTTATATATGCTCTTTATTGCACTCCTCAATTGTTTTGTGACTTGTAGCTGTTCCAGGCAGTGCCATATTTTGTTTCGTTAACCGTGTCGAAAGCCGCTTTCAGATCCATGAACGTTAGGAATAGTTGTGTATTTGTTGCTATTCTATCTTCTATTAGTTTTCTTATGACACTGATATGATCCGTTGTTTGTCTAGCTGCTCTAAAGCCTCCTTGTTCGTCTTCTATTTTGTCTCCTATTTCTTCTCTTAGTCGCTTTTCTAATATTTTACTGTATATTTTATTGCAACTGATGCCAGACATATCGCTCTATAATTATCACAATCGTTTTCTTTTCCTTCTTATGTATTGGAATTATTGTGTTTCTCTCCCAGTCTTTTGGTATTTCGTTGTTTTTCCATATCCTTTTATTAGGTCTGTCATCCATTCCGTTAGTTTTGTTCCTCCCCATTTTATCATTTCTGGCGCAACCTCATCTGGTCCATTAGCTTTTCCTGTTCGTAGTTCTTTGATTGCATTTGACACTTCGATGTATGTTATTTCGTCTTGTTCTGTTTCTACCTCTTCTTCGTGTTCTTCCATTTCTTCTTGTGTTTGATGTGTGTTTTGCAATTTGTTTTCAAAGTATTTTCTCCATGTTTCTATATTTTCTTTCTGGTTCGAACTAATTTTTCCTGTGTGGTCTTTAACTAGTTTTATGTTTTTATTTCTCTTTGTTTTCAATGATTTTATTATGTTCCAGAAGTTCCTTTTATTGTTTTTGTATTTTCTTGAATTTCTTTCCCAAATGTTTCCCAGCTCTGGGTTTTGCTTTCTTTACTTCAATCTTTGCTTCATTCCTTCTTCTTATGTATTCTTCCTTATCTTCGTCTTTCTTTGTTAATTGGTATTTCTTCCAGGCTAACTTTTTGTTGTTTATTTTCTGTTTTACCTCATTATTCCACCATTTTGTTCTTTTTGTATGTTGTTGTACTGTCTTTTCCCCACATACTTCTTTTGCCGTCTGAATAGCTTCGTCTTTGAGTGTGTTCCAAATATCATTTATCGTCATTTCTTTCTTTCGTTCTTCGAATTGTTCTAGTCTTTGTTGTAGTTTTTCCTGGTATTTTCTCCTAGTTTCGTCATTCTGTAGTTCCCATATCTTTATTCTCCTATACTTTTTTACTTCTTCTGCTTGGGGTAGTTTTATTGTTATTCTAGCCGTTACTAATTTGTGTTGTGTACTTAATTCTGCATTTTGATTATTTTAACATTTTGGATCAGTGTTTCCATTTGTCTTGTATATACGATGTAATCTATATGGCTTTTCGCTCTTCTTTCTATTGCTTCGAATGTGTAGTTTATTTCTTGTTTGTAGAATGTATTGCCTATTCTTAATTCATTTGATATGCAAAATTGTAGCATTTTTCTCCATTACTATTCCTTTCTGTTTCTCCATAGTTTCCTACGGTCCCTAATCCCTTGTTTTTGTCTCTTCCAATTCTGGAATTCCAGTCTCCTATTATTAGTATGTTTTCATACGTTTCTCTTAATTCGTCTAATGTTTCTTGTAGCTCGTTATAATATCTTTCTAACTCTTCTTCTTCCGTTCCTTGGATTGGAGCATAGATTTGTGTTATTGCTAGTTTTGTTTCTAATTCTATTTCTATAGTTATTATTCTTGGGTTTATTGCTTTCCAGTTCAATATTCTTTGATTAATTTCGTCGGTTACTACTATTCCAACTCCTCCTTTAGCTCTTGTTTCTGTTGTGTTTCCTGAGTAGTATAGTGTATATCCTTCGTTTAGTTGTTTATATCCCTTCCCGTGTTTTTTGTTTCACTTAGTCCCATAATTTGTATTTTCCTTTGCTTCATTTCATCTATTATTTCTTCTTCCTTTCCATTTAGGGATGTCACGTTCCATGTTCCTATATTAATTTGCTGTTGTTCTTGTTTCAATTTATTTGTTATCTTTGGTGTAGTGTTTATTGTTTGCTTTATTGTTTCCTCGGTGTTTGTTGATTGTCCTTTTCGTTATCATCCGTCATCGCTTGAGCCGTCCAGTTCCTGTCCCCTTCTATAGGTTTTTGGGGTATGATGTTCCTTCCTGTTTTAGTAATGTTCCTGAGTGTTCTTTTATGTTCTTCGTCTCCTTTCTCTGTTCTTTCAGTCCTCATTGGGGCTAAGATGGTTTGCATGTAGTTTTTCTTTTTTGGTACTGCGCCTTTATTAAAATTTGTTTCCTCATCATCGGTGGATCTGTTTCTTTTCTTGTTTTCTTCTGTTTCGTTTTCTACTGTGCTTTGTATTACTTCAATTTCTGTTTTCTCCGGTTTCTCATTTATGGTTAATTCCTCTATTTCATATGCCTCGTTATTTACTATTAGTTTATTTCTCCATATTCTTGCCCTGTATCCTTTTTCCTTGGCATTCCTTAAATGTTGTGTTAGGATTTTCTTCTCATCTTGTTCCTTTTTTGTTAGGTCTTTACTGATCCAGATCGTTGTTCCTTTTAATTTTTTGCATTTTGAATATTTCCATCTTAGTATTCCAATTTGTTAGTGTCGCTAGTATAGGTCTCTTTTTGTTCTCTCTGTACTCTCCTAGTCTTGTAACTTTTTCCACTCCTGTTTCTGCGTTTACCACCACCTTTAGATTATTCATCAGCTCTATAAATTTCCTCTTAGTATTTTCTGGCGTCTCCTCTTGGTCCTCCTCTACTCCATAGCATACAACATTCCTCTTTTTCAACTCCTTCTCCATATTGTGTATTCTTCTTTCTTGTTTATTAACCGTTTCTTGCAGTTTGCTGATTTTTGGATTTCTTGTTTTCCAATTAGTTTTTCTCTGTTTTCTAGTCCTTCCCGTAATTGTTTTATTTCTCCGTTGTTTCTATCGCTGCTTTCTACACTTTTCCTGATGTCCTCGTTCATTTCCATTAGTTGGTTTTGTATGGCTTGTAGAGTTGTACCTATTATTGCTAGTTCTGTCATTTCTGATTTTATTTCCTTCTTTATCTTTTATTATTGCTTGTAAATTCAGGTTCCCGCAATATTCTTGACGTGGTAGTATGTGTGAGCCCGGGCCAGTTTCCGTGATTAATGCTTGCGTGCGGCGCGATAAGGGGCCGCAGTACTTGTTTCAAATATTAAATTAATTTCCAAGATAGAACAACGTTTTCCACCCAAATGAAGTCCATTTCTATTTAAACAAACTTATAAATCAACAAAATTGTCATTGGAGCTCGGTCAATCCAAAAATTCAAAACCATTTCAGTGCAAAAATCATGGTTCAGAAGAAATAGAAGATTGGGACACCAATAGCCCTTATTTCTTTGAAGACTATTATCATCCATCCACAATGGCAAAACATTAAAATAAATTGTCGTCAAAATTGTGGCAAGATGGTGCAACTTGTCATGTGGCTCACAGGGATGTTAAAGTAGTTCCAGACATGTCCTCTAGCCCCTACCCCCAAAAAATTTTAAAATGTGACTACTTGGTTACCTCTCCAAAATCCAGACTTATTTAGAAAACATGGAAGCCATTTTTGAAGAAAATATTCCAAAACTTAAGAACACAACGAGATGGGAACCATTGTCCTAGATTTTGTCAAGTGAATAACTTGATTCTCAGTTTAATATTGTTAAAGATAGTATTATTTCTGTTTGAATATTATTAATTTGTTTGTTTTTCTTCACTTCCCTTGCATTCATTTTTCCCACTTTTTACCATTTTCAATTCTTCTACGACAAAATCTTTACAAAATCGCTAGCTATTGTATTTATTGTCTTATAATGAAAGTTTTATACATTCCTCATCTCTATATATAAGACAGATAAAAACTTCCGCATAAAGAATGAGAACAAGCAAAGGTAAAATTTCCTAAATATTCACTTGTCTGTTATAATGATGGTTCCTGTTATAGACATAGTTACGAATTACATTTGAACATAGGATATATACATGCTAAGGCTGGCTTTAAGACAGTGCATTCACCTGGAACTGGACTCAAACTCATTTGGGAATGTACAGATCCTCTAGAAGAATTGGCTACAACAAAGAAAGACACTAACCTGTATGTTCAGACATATAGGTATTTTCAGTAACAAGAAAAATCATAAACTTGATAAGCCAAAAGACAAGGTTTTTTTAGGAGTCTAGAATCTTTCTTGGGTTTCAAAAAGTAACATATTAAGTTGGCTCCAAAAATTGCACAAGAACTATATAGTCGACTTCAGCAATGTTAAGTTATTGTGATTAAGAGGAAAAAAAACAGAAGATCCTAAATACTTTGGTTAAGATCGTCATGGGCATCTAACACCAATAGGTGCCAAGGATTATCCCAACTAGACAAGATGCATAAAAATATGACAATATGAAGTACACAAACACTAGATTCAACATTTATGGCAGTGTGATACTTTAAAGGGGAGTTCAGGGCTCCAAAATTATTGGGCATATCAACTTACATTAGGTCATGGTTTTTCAATAAAATGGTAGAAAAAAGTAATTAGAATAATGATTAATGATTGCAAAAACGGCTTTTTTAATTATTACCGCTACTAATAATTTTATATTTTATAGTTTAACTCTATTGTTACACCATATAAAATTATATTAACATTTCAACATTTTGTATTTTGTTATCATTAATTTAATAACGTGTAACTGACTCAGATAAGACAAGAAACCCTAGTATATCACTTGTTACTTTATAATCACCTGGATATTTTTCATTGTTCCCTTTTTTCTGTATCCTACAGTTTCTTTTATTTCAACAGACAAAGAAAACCGCAAAACATTATCTAATTCAATGTCATTATTTGTAGCAAGAGAAAGTGGTATTTATTGCATTCAAATGGAAAAGACCAAATTGTTATTTACATTTCATTAACCACTAAATTGGAGTAAATAAATCTGCTGCACAACTTGTACACACATATACCTGATTCGCTTTTGTAATTTGCAAAATCTCGATCCATTTCGACAGCGTCGCTTAAAGGCTCATTATAAAATTCAGTGAATGGCATATAGGGCTTTCTACAATCCAACACGTTGACTCCCAACTCCAATGCTAATAACAATGGCATCATGATTACAAGCACAAACATTAATATGATACAAGTTACCTAATACATCGGCAGGAGGCGAACTCCTACTTAATTTTATTCCCAGATACGAATCTTCCATAAATGAAGAGTAATCTTCTCGCCTCAATTCGGGAGACTCCAACACCCCAGCCAGTATGTTTGCGTAATACACGATCTAAAACAAAATTTGCTAACAATTCCTCGAAAACATCCCCCAGATCGAGCATGCCTTCATAATTCTTGTAGCTGAAGTAACTACGTTCTCGTCTTGAACGTAAAAGTCACGATGAAACTGAGTAACAATTACTCGCAATGTGACCAGCTGCTGTAGGTTTTCTAGTATCATCCTCAAGCTAGTGCGGCCCGGTCCAGACCAAATCGTAGCGAGGCGAGCCTGCGCCTCGACAGACAACCAGGCAGCAGCCCGACAAATTGCCGGCAGAGCTGTCTCGAGAAAATCTCCTGAACCTACAACCAACCACAATAATTTAAACATACACAAGCTTTAAAAGAACCCACCAAGGGCTGGTATTTCAAAAACAATCAGCAACGCATTTATCACATTATCAATAATTTTGTCTGACTGAGATCTCAGCTGCAAATCCATTTGTAGATTTCCAGCAAGGGTCACCAAGGCATTCACGAGAGCGTTTTCGAACACCGAAGTTGGTATCTTAAACAGTGCAGTGTATGCTCGTCGAACCGAAGATAGATCCACGGGTAATTTGGATTTGCTAGGGTCGTTGCTGGGAGAACCCATACAACTGTCTTCGTCTTTATCTTTTTCCCCTTCCATAGTTCTCACGTCTTCCTTTTTAAGACCTTTCAAATCACCTGTTAAAAAAAATCTTATAATTCATACAAAAATAATTTAGCTTCCTTTAAGTAACCTGTAGCATGATCTAATACGGCATCAATAGGAGAATTTACTTCGGTTTGCAAAAAGCTTTTGGAAAGCGATTCGATATTAGAATACACTTCACCCAAGGTGCGTATCAATTTAGAGAAATTCTGTTGTTCTTCGCACTCATCTATTATTTCATATAGACGTTCCTCAGTCAAATACAGGACTGAAGCTGCAGAAAATTTCATCTTAATCTACATCTCTGCGTATGCAACGTGAATACTTACGTGGTTTTTTCTCTTTTTTATAGCTATTTTTACTGCTACATTCATTATTAATTGAACTAATTTCGTTGGAAGGAACTGAAGAAACCTTAGGTTTAGTTGAATTAGAGATAGTTGAAGCATCCGAATTACTTTCTGTCAACTTTGTCCTGCTCTGAGTCCGTGGCATCTTGTTAGGGTGCGTCTCGCACAGCCGTGCGTCTTGAGAGAACAACTGAATTGCTTGAGCAGCGGCTTGATTTGCACTTAACTGTTCGAACTGGAGGACAGCGTGTTAGCAAGTGAAATCGCAAAGTCGACGTGTTACCTCCGCACTCGAAGCACAGTACTTATTGTCACACGCAGGGTTCCCACAACCCTCTGTTAACTGGTAAAAGTATCTCTCGATCAGCTTCTTGGCTGCTGCTCGTTTCATATCGTTTTCTCGGCTGGATTCCTTGTTAGATTCGTTGACTTCCGGATGCTCTGCACTAGACGAAGCCTCTTGGTTGGTCCTGCAAGGCACACGCAGGGAGAACACATCTTTAACTAGAACTACTTTGTACTGCGCTCCTGTCGGATAGGTAGCTGACCGATACTAACAAAGAGCCGTTTAAAAATAAAATGATACCATGACATTCAGATTTGACACTGGCAACATAACCTCCAGCGAAGCGCTGCGTCAAAGCTTATAAAGTGGCCCTTTAAAAATAGTACTCGCAGAGCACTCACGTGCTTCCTGCCCGCTAACTAAGTTCTAAAAATTACCTTGAAGCGTCGTCTTCTGTTAGGCTTTGATCTTGTGAGTTCATAAGAGTTTACTTTCGATAAACTAAATCAAAAAAGCTACGCAAACGGCACCCTTCGAACATCCAAAATTAGGCAGCGTCCGCGAACATCGATCTCTACGGCTATGCGTCTTCCTTTCTAAATTTATTAAAAATTATATTATTTAAATAATTGATTGTTTTCTACCCTTGATTTATTTTTATTACACTAGAGCTGTGTTAGTGGGAGGTTGGCTGTGCTGGGAAAATTCCTTATGTTGTCGCATTGTTTGCCGCTAAATTTAAAAACGGGGAATGTGCGCAAAAGAACTGTTAGCGTAAATTCATTTTAATGCACAATAAACCCGACTAGGAGCTTTGGTTTAAAAAATTATTCAGCTTAACTGTTTTGCGACTGCTTATACATTTGAATAATAATTAAGTCAAAAGTGGATGGTGAAAACGATTAAAGACCTTCAAGGCCTAACCATTATCTAAGAGGTAGCAAAAATCTTGGTACGCTGAGAGTCAAGTAAGTAACCGAGTAAGACAGATACTTTTTATCACCTATTACCTATTATTTCATGTCACGAAAGTCTAAAATAGTGATAGCAGCAACTGAAAGAGGCCATGGCTTAGCGCCTAGTTGGGCTGGTTTTGGCAACATTAACCATCCCTCATTATCTGAGATGTCCGATTACTTAAGAGGCCTTAACTTTTCTCTTCAAAGTATCATAATGCCACATATGTTAATTTTAAAGTTTTGCTATACTTTACGTTTGTCTCAGAAGCTATCAGAGTTAGTCTACAGAAGCCCATTAAGATCCCAAGTATTTAGGGTCTTCCAGTTTTTCCTATTAAATACAAGAGCCTGCCATTGCTAAAGTCAACTATTTTTTTTATAAATAGTTCTTCTTGAGCGTTTTTTGAGCCAATTCACTTAGAGCTGGTTTAACATATTGCCTTGTGAAGCCTAATTAAAAGTTCTAAGGTCATACAGAAGTCCCACCCTCCTAGTTCAATAATTACTGTAATTTAACTTGTCATAATCAGCTCTTCTAGAGGATCTGCGCATTCTTAAACGAACATGAGACAGAATCCAGTGTACACAGCGCCTTAAAGGCATATATCCTATGTTAAAATGTATTTAAAAGCAATAAAAGTAAGAAATTGAAGTTATAAAGAGACAACGATCAATTATTTACTAACAAAATCTTGACATGCCATGGATTAAGTATCTCAAGGTATATATATATATATATATATTTTTTAACTGTGTTTTGATGGATCTTACCACCTATTACCCACTTATATAATTTTTATGTAAAGGTACTGTGTATTGAATTTCAGAATATTTTTATATTTCGTTGGAATACTGCCTATTGTAGAAGTCTTCGTGTCATGACTTCACTGTATTTTTCCATTTAATACACCCCCTCCATTGTTCAAAATATTGAAGATCGCCCCCTTCCCCCTTGACTGGACATGCCCATTTACAAACTTAGTTGAAATATTGACTCAATGTGTGCAAACTCCATTCAAATTCAATGAAAATTATGGCAGCTATCGTTTTGAGGCCTGAAAGACATAAAGTAAAACGTTTTTGCAGTAAGCGATATTTTTACAAAACCCACCTAAACAGTTAAGACCTTAGAACTTTAAGAGGTGCCATCCATTCATGAGAATCACCAGAGGGCGCCACAATGAATTCAGCCTACTATTTTATAAACAACGTCCTTTTAATTTGGCACATCAAATTGACAAATGGAAAAATTGTAGTCAATAATAAAGTCACGGACTTCGGGATGATATGGTTTAAACAATCAAATATTGTGAAATTATTTTTAAATTTAATCATTAAAATTTGCATCAATTTAAAAAAAATTATTTACAATTAAAATTTTAAAATGTTAACCCGTACTTTAAAAGTTACATTAAAAGACCCTGTGGTCAAAAACAAGAAATTAATAACATTTAAAACAGGAGGTTGTTAAAACTGATGGCTTTGACAGTTATTTGGTTCGTGGTCGCCATTGTTGCTCATGTATATCATGGAGCAACACCTTTCAGACTTTAGCTCAAGTTCAGGCACTATAGTAAAGATGGCTCACAACAAAACTGAATGTACGATAAATTCATAATTTTGCAGTTTTCTATAGAACGATTAAAGTATTAGATAGTAATTTTTGATTTAGTCTCGTCCCGAATTTACGTTTCAGATTATTAAAATTTTTGGATTTATCAGTTTTGCGATTCTTCTTCTTCTTCTTCTGTCGTCAAGGCTTAGGCCATTCTGCCTGTTCCGAACTTCATTTGATTAGGATTCTTAGGAAAGTTTTCCGAGTTGAATTTTACGATTTGACATTTGATTGTAGTTTTTATTTTTTGTATAATTATACATATTTTTGTTAAGATTTGAAACCTAATTTTTAAAAAAAGCAGACTTTTACTTGGTAAGGTCAAATATCTATCTCAGAACAAATAAGAATGACGGAATATTCAATTGGTCATTGATATTGCCAATTTGGGCATGGCTACAATTGTGTTTCCGTAATTCGGAAAAAGAAAAACCACAGGGCGAATAAATTAAATAATCAAGTAATGTTTATTTTCATGAACTTGGGAATATTATTTACATTAACTGTGATGGTGAAATAGAAATTTTATTGAAAAGGAACATTGACTGTTTCACTTTCCTTTTGTTTCCTTTGCCTGTTTTTCTTCCTGAAGTTTCTGCGCTTCCAATATAAATGGAGGGTCCAGACAACGCAACCCCTTGCCTAAATTATCTCGGGCAAGTTCAGGTGCCACACATTCCTCATAGAAAATTTTTAAAATAGGTAGCATTTCCTTGCTCCAAAATGTTGGGTCTTTTTTTATTTCCTCTATATAAATAGGAACGTAGTCGTTTACATAGACAACTAAATAACACGTATTTAAACCTGTTATATTTAGTTGGCCTTGGATCTTAAAATATATAGTCATTTTGAATTTAGCGTAATAATGTAGGTTTACCTGGTAGTAGTAAACGTGATTCCGCTTGAGTTGTATTTTGTTATTTTTTTCTAAGCAGATGGGCTTTTTCATTTTTCATTTCATCCAAAACATCGTCCATAGTTGAACATGTATTACTATTCAGTTTAGAAGCTGCAAAAACACACTTTACTTCTAAAATTGCCTGTAACTCATTCGCAAGAGCTGCAATGCCTCTGGACCTTTGTTTGCATGTTCATATATAGAACACTTTGCTCGTTTCTGCAGCAAACCAATTTTTACAGTCAGCAATTTTCGTCCTTGGAAATTGATATGGGTATCTTTTTATTTGATGTAGTCTTTTGCCATAGTTTTTAAAGCGTGGTTAGTGCATTCAACTTTCTTAATTTGGCTTCCATATGGAACGTTTTCTTTCAACTTGGCGAAAACTGAGGAATCTCCATCACTCACGAATTTGGTGTATCGGACACCATGCATTTCTTCACTTATCCTAAAACCCTCCACAGCCATATCTGCCTCCATTGCAGGAGCTGAATGCGTCCAGTTTTTATGGCAGTGATGAGATTTTGGAGGACCATTTTTGTTAGCAGCAAGAGCACAAATTGAACGGTATCTGTTTCTAACAGCTACAAACAGTAACTCGCCAGTGTGTCGTCCAATTATGCCGACCATCCCCGAAAGAGCATTATAATTATTGCCATAAGATCTCTTGCTCCAAGATCCATCAATATATACTGTTATGCACGGGATATTATCTTCACTAAGACTTCCAATTGATATGGCATATTCTCCCTCTTTTTCACCAGCTGCGATCATCGATTTCCAGAGACACTTTTTCCATTTCTGCATATTATTATAATTAACAATCAGGCTAAAACGCTAAAACTATGGATTACTTACTTCCCCCAGTTCATTTTCAATATTATAAAACATTTTTTCTGACATATTGGGAATATCCATACAGCTAAGTTGTTCATCAAGATGACTATAACAACTTCCAGTTGCCATAACACCCCAAACAGCTGCTTTATTTAAAATGGGTGGCTTGTTTGGATTTTCTGTCGCAAATTTGAATTGTTTTGAACACATCGTACATTCAAAAACCACTTGGCTGACTAAACCCAAAGTTCTGCGCCTTTCTTCTTTGATATTCAGTTTTCCTAGAGTACATGATTTTGAATGCTCATATTGTAGAGTTACTGCCCACTCTAAGACATAACTAAGCTCCACAATACGATAGCCACTGATGGGTGATGTTGGCTTTGGTTCTACTTCAATTTCTAGTGGATAGTTGATGATCTTTTCATATTCCTCAATTGACATAAGGCCTTCACCACGTGAAGGTCTTTTTAGTTGGAATAATTTAGCATCATATTTATTTTTACACCACAAAGGGTTACTAAAAATAAATTTAAAAACAAAATAAATCAACAACAAATAAGCTTGGCTAACGTTTCGCTTTAGCGAAAGTGACGAAATCGATCGATTTTGGGCTGTGTTCCTAAGTCCGAAACTCCTGCAGGGAAACTCGAACAACCCGAAGGGTGTTGTTATGGCCGTCTTCGGTACGTCCTCCTCTGCTACGAGGATCTGGTGGTAAGCTCTCACCAGGTCGATTGTTGAAAATATTTTGCCATGAAGTTGCTGTGAGAAGTCCTCCACGTGTGGAACCGGGTATTTATCTGGCACTGGGCGAGTCTTTAGTGCGCGATAGTCGCCGCATGGTCTCCACTTTGTGTTCTTCTTGGGTACTAGATGAAGCGGCGATGACCACGGGCTTTTGGAAGGTCGTGCGATGCCTTGCTGTATCATTAGGCAGAACTCGTCCTTGGCTGTTTTGAGTTTGTCTGGGGCAAGACGCCTGGGTCGGGACCTAACCGACTGCCCTTCCGTCGTTAGGATGTGGTGCAGGGTGTTGTGTCGGGAATCTGTTAGAACTCTAGCTGGTCAAGTGATATCTGAAAATTCCTGGAGTAGGGTGCCGTAAATGGATGGTTCGTTGATGTTGATTTGGCCGGCAACGTCCGCTTGGCGTTCCGTCGTCGTCAGAGTTGTGCATTTGTCGAATATTCGTTGACTGCGCATGTCCACCAATAGTCCATAAAATGATAAGAAATCGGCTCCGATGATTAGTTTTTGGACATCGGCGATTATGAACCTCCAAGGGAAGCTTCGTCTGAGACCGAGATCGAGGTCCAGGGTCGTCATTCCTTATGTCTCGATTGCTAATCCGTTAGCTGCGTATAGCTTGTAGGCGGACGGCGTTTGTTTTCACGATACAAGGTTCTTGGGAAAACGCACACGTCGGCACCGGTATCCACGAGGAATTCGGTCCTCGATTTCTTATCAGTTATGTATAGGCGGCGATTGCTTCCCAGCGTGTCGACTGCTCGTCTCGTTTCCCTAGTTCTTGGCTGCCTTGCATGGCAATGAGGATTCTTGTGCTTTGTCGCCCCAGCGGTAATGGTACTAACAGATGTCGTGTTTAGTGTTTCTGGATCGTGAACGGTTGCGTCTCTGTGGTCTATCCCATGTTTTTTTCGTGAGAACGGTTATTTATTTGGGGTTTTAGTTGCGCTACCTCGTTGATTAGCGTCTTGATGGCATCATCCTGACTTGCGCTACGTACCTCGTGTTCTGTTGATGGTACGGTTACCATGGTGACGTCTGCCAAACTTGCCACCACGTCTAAGGTTGCACCTATCGGGCGAGACCAGGCCTAGAAGAATAGACGCTGCTTCTTGGTCGAAGGAAATCGGAGCGCCTTCCGGGGACCTTGCCTTCGCCGGTGGGCGTTTCCGGCGAGTCTTTAATCGAGAGACCGCGGAAGCGGTGATACAGGCTTCGGTAGTGGCGAGCGGCGGAGAGCTTTTCTCAGCGCGTTCCGGAGGGCCTTCGATGGTAATTCCCTAGTGGACATTGGGAGTGCCTTTTTTCCCTGGCTGTGATAACGGCCCGTTTGACCGGGGAACTAGGCTGTGGTAATCGCGAGCGTTTCCTGGTGTCTCTTTCGGGGGTGACTTGGCTATGGTGAGCGAAAGTACACCCTGATTTGCCTGTAAGCACTCGGCTGTGGTAAGCGCGAGCGTTCGCTGGCAGTGTTCTGGCTGTATATATATAGTATACCCGCGCCGCGCTTTGTTCCGAGCGTTCGCAGGGATAATTTCGGCGCTCGCTTGCGCTTTCGGACGGGCGCTCTACACATTGTTTTCGACAAGTAAATAGGGGTCGTTTTACTAAAGTAGCTGTTTTTACTTTTTCGAAATTTGCGCGAAAACTTATGAATATTTTTTGACAAATATTTAATTTTAAAAAGGTGTTGGAAAACCCTATAATTTGAGCCCTGGAAGACATTTCTAGGATAATTACAAAGTGAGTAATTGAACATCGAAAAATCGCTTTTTCGCGGTTTTATTTTTGTGTGAAAAGTTATCAACCGATTTTAATGATCCAAAAATAATTTTATTCGTCTTTTCAAGCGCTATAACGTTATATTTTTGTTTTTACTCAATGTTTTTTCGTGTCTAAAAGCCGAAAAACCTTTTTTCGCACCTTTTGAATTTTTTCGCAATGATCCTACAATCGGATTTTGTCCAAAACATTTTCATTCGATTCGTACGATTTTTCTCGTAATTATTACGTTGAGAAAGTGCCGCAACTAATTATTTTAAAAATCACTCATTTTTGCTACCTCGCCTGTACTATAAATAAATTTATTTTATCAAGCATTTTCATCGGTTGCCCATTATTTGCGCCATCTATTCGCAAAGGGCTGAAATGGTAAGGTACAAGTGATGGGAGTGCGTCCCGACTAAGACTAAGTTTTTCGAATCAAAAATACAAATACAAAACCAATTGCGCCATCTTCAAACATACACGTAACTAGAACGACCTTCAGGGCGATTTGAAGGGAAAATTGGGCCGTCTTAACATTACTCTCCTCTTTTATCCAAATCCTTAAAATCCACCAATCTCCATGTCGCTTAAAAAAGCAATATTCATTTTTGTTAAATGGTCCAAATAAATCGTTTTCTATGATCCATGTAGTATGGTCAGTGGTAAATCACTAAACAGGCCTCATTCAGAGTCGAGAACTATGCGGAGTTGAAAATGATTTTTGCGGAATCAAACTGCTAGGGCCACCATATCACATTCACTACTAAAAGCGCCGCCTTATGAGACATCACCCCCCACATATCGCACCGAGTCTATTTGTTATAACACTACTTTTCTTAAACACTTGGTTGTTTGAAGTTGTATACTTACTTTTTAAGGTCTCAAAAGAATGTAGTATCCTTTTATGAAATTTCCCATGCTTTTTCATTGTAGATATACTGTGCATAGCAAGAAAAACCAATTCTTTTTCTTTTTTTCATCGCCTTTTGTTTTTTTTTTTAAATATAGATGACATTTCAGGTACGGGTGTTTCTTCCAAACCTCCTACAAGTTCTTTTTCTAAGGTTGGTTAAATGATCAACGATATATTTAAACGTCTTTTCAATGTAATGATTAGAAAATAACCAAGAAAAGGAAAAATGTTTAATTGATTTTACCAGCCATATATTTCTAATCAACTTTTTGATTGTTGTAACCAATCGATTAGTAGTCAACAATGCCAGTTAGCAAATCTTTTCTGACATAATAATCTGTTAATAATTCAAAAGTACTGTTTTCCTGTCAGAAGAAAATCACATGTGGTGGACTTTGATGATTTGCTTCAGAAGGAAGGGGAGATTTTATAATACTCATTTAATAGGCGTTGAAGCTTCTTTCCTATAAGGTAATGGTAATACCGCTTCTGGCTCTAAGATGAAATGCACAGGATTAGATTTAATATTTCTACTTAAATTTCTATATACGCCAAAGGAAGTCTTTTTTATTTAAATCCCTGGATTTCGGTATCCATAGAAAAAAACTATAAATCACTTATTTTCACTGCTATATCACATTTTCGACTTCTTGGTATATCGTATGCAGTTCTATAATCAACTCATTTTAATGTATGGTCTTTCAAATTCCCTATCTGTGAAAGGAACTCTGCTTATATCATTAGATCTTAACAAAAATTTGACCTTTTTTCAGATTATGCTTAGCAAAGAACATTTTAACTTGGTTGAAATGAACCATGTTGCTGTATTATATTTTCCACTACTTGCTATCTCCTGTGCAGTTTTTGGAGTTCTTTGGTCAACTCATTTTTGGCATCTTCCATTAATTCCCTCACATACTTATCGTCTACTTTCAAACATGTTTATGGCTTTTGTTCAGATTTTTTCTTAAAACCTCTGAGGTTTCTGGCTGTTATACAATCTAACTGCAACTTCGTCCAAATAAAGTTTAACATTTTCCTGAAAGTTTATCATTTACATACTAAGAATATTGATATTGTTTTTATAGTGACTCTTGGAATTATTTCATTTGTTTGGGTAAGCTTTTAGAAACTACTAATTTTTTTTAACCTATTAACTCTTTTAAATCTGGAGGATAAGCATGAGCATTATTCTCTGACAAAAGTGTCTTAAGACACCTTTTTTTCACATTTACCTATGGGAAATCCTTCCCAAGTCTATTAAGTAAAATAGTATATCACCGCAAACTTATTACTGCCCTTCCCCCTTCCCAATACTGTATCGAGTTTATTTTTCTTTGACATTGGCTTTTTTAAATGCTCTTGGTGCTTTAGAGTGGCAGATTTATATTTTAGGTCTTGTTAGCATTCGCTTTTAAGAGTGTAATTTCCGTTAGCTGTTTTTCTAAATAACTTTTGTTTCTTCATTGTAGCCATAGAATAATCATTATGTTTCACTATAGATGATATGGTCAATTTTGACTTGGCTATTTAATAGATCACAGTAGCCAAGCTCCAGATTGGGATGTGTCTTTCAAGCTTCCTAACGAGTTTTTCTATTTAATTTGCCTTTTTATTTATTAGCTCCCCCTCCCGCCCCATCTATAACAGTCAATTTTGGAAACCATGTTGGTAAACTAGTCCTTTATAGTGAGCGGTAAGTACTGTTTACCTACCAAAATGAAATCACATATGCATTAGGTTTTAGTTATTCAGTTTAGGAAGAAAAGTTATTTGATGGCGCTGTTTAAGTGACACTGAAGCTTTTCTCCTGTGAGATAACAGATTAAAACACGGATTTATGATCCATCTGCAATTCATTTTTGTAAATCAAGGCCACGATGGTCTTGACAGGGGCAGATTAATGTAAAATACTTGATTTTAACAAAAGTTAATCACAAATTATTCATTTTTGTCACTATAACACTTCAAATATATTTTTGGCTTCTTGCTATCTCTTGTACAGTTTTTGGAGTTTTTTAGTCATCTCATCTTTGTGGCCTTCCATCAACTCCCTCACATCCTTGAAATCCACATTCAAAGCAATTTAGTTTCAGGTTCAAGTTTTCTTGCAGTAAAGCTGGATGGTGAGCAGGGGCAGCTTTTCATATTTGTGGCAAACATTTCACAGGCTCATAAAGTGAAGAATATTACCTTAAACTCATGATCTTTTCCCCTCCATATTTAATTCTTTTAAAAGACATTCAGCTTTCCAGAGGCTTATATCTCACTACCCTGTACAGATTATGTTCAGCAAATAGAGCCCATGGAAGACCATCTGTGATTTGTAATTAGTTAAAGTAGAACCAAATCCAAGGTAAATTTGATTTTACCTACCATGCAAATATCTCTAGTCGATGTGTTTCATGACCCGTTTATTGTACTGTTTTTAACCCTCAACCTTTATACTAGTCAGTTTGTTGTCAGTATAATGTAATTTAATCCAAATTTATGGATCGATTGTATATCTTTTACATTCACAAACTCTCATTCTAATCTTTTAACGAATTTGAGATGCTCGTTATTTACATAATGGGAAATTATTTCTTTATTTTTTATCACAATTGTCGCTTTTGTTTTATTGAAGTTATGAGGCCATAGGACACAAACTATGAAAGAGAGACTTGAATATTGTTGGAAACAAAAGCAGACAGACACAACATATTAAAGTAATATTCTCAAAATTATAAATCTGAATGCAATGAGGTGTTATGAATATCCGTACATGGAGGGCAACTGTTCAAATATCAAGCTGCTATAATTTGTACGTGTTACATTCCACTCCATTCTCCTCCAAGTGATTCACAACGCTGCAAGATACATGCTTTCCGAGCACCAAAGGCGTCACAAATCGAGCACCTAGGCTTATGAAGTTGGGGTTAGGCCTCCGCAATACAACATTGCAAAAAAAGAAAGTCACTCATAAGGTTTATTTCCGTCAGTATTAATTCTAATAAATAAAGATTGATACCCATTTTGAAACAAAAGCGCGTTGATGAGCCATCAACTTCCAAATCATCTAATTGCACAAACTACACCCCTCCATTCAAGGCAGAGGTTCACATAAGTTACAACGTGTACTGTGTGCGAAAACACAAACAGATTATGTTTACATGGTGCACTGAAATCAACACAAACTATAGTCCACTTTATACTCGTACGCTATCAACGAAACATAACCACTACGTTACATGAATATTGCAACACAAGCGACTCCTCTGTTACATTACATAAAACTGTAATTAACATGCTCGTTAAGTAAACAATATTAACAATTAGCTTCATAAATATTTTAGTAGTTAATAATAGTAACCAATTAAAAATCTGCTAATACAAAGGTGGCGAAATCGAATCAGATAACCGATTTACTCTACAATCACCCAACTAGAACATTGGATAGATAATCTCTTAAAAATCAAATAGTGGCGTGGGGCAACTGCAGGCAACGAACTAACAGACTTGCTTAATTTACAAATAGTACCTACAATAAAAAATAATATAACACAATGCTGATGACAGTAACAATAAAATTTACAATGGATAAACAACGTTTTTTGATATAATAAAACTGGCAGGTAGCGAATAATACGACACAGGGCAATAACCAAAAACATTGTGTTATTCAATGAACTAACACTTCATTAAATCTATTACAAGTCAATAATTGTTAATAATGTAGATAAATATTATACAACTGCATCTTTACATTTATCTACCGTTTTCTATCTCTACAATCCCTATAATAAACATTTTAATAAAATCAGCTTCTATAGTAGAACGGCATAGAACTCTCGCTTATAATATACAATATTTTATCTAAAATATATTTCATATGTGTAACCAAATATACAATACTTGTGCTTTACTAGTTAATCTAACACCTATCTTGGACAACTGCAGAGTTGCAAATAACAACCTTGAATTACACACACAAAAAGCAAACGCATGACTGCATTATCGACAAAATTAATGTGGATTTGAAGCACTGCAGTGTTCGGGTCTCGGTGAGCACTTAAATGTTAAATAATAAATTGAGCCGTACATCTCTACAAAAAAATGGAGATGTAATTAGGCACATGTCGGCTTGTTTGTCATATGTGTACTTTTGTAGAGGAGAAAGCAAACTACTCTGCGGACATCTCAAAATTATTCCAACTGATAGAGTGAGGGAGACAAACTTTGATCCACTTCGAGGTTTCAAATATTTAATGGAAATCATAGTACTTTAGGTAGATGTGGTTTGGTGATCACTAGCATACAGAACATTTTGTATTTGTTTTACTTCATTATCTAGGCAAGGATATACTCGACCATAAATTTACATCATTTCTTCATTGCATGGTAAACATTTACATCTCTAGTTATCTAGATAAAACTAGGCCCAAATACCAAGTTCCTAAACTGGCCCGCTTTTGTTTGCCCACAGAAACTGAGACTGTTTGCCGAAGTTGTAAACTAGGTGCAAGGTGTTTGATCCACAATCAAAAGTAGTTTTAATACCGCACACATGCAGATGTGCGTAATGTAAACTATTCAAGGTGCTACTTATTAAGCTTAAATCTTTATGCAGGTGAAATGCATAAATACCTGAAGTACATCAATACATAATGGTCCCGGTTCAGCTTCATGTATCAAATACATACAAAAATGTACACAACGCAAGACGCGCAACTTATCAAGAAAGCAAAACTGCGAAAATGCAAAGGCATGTCTTAAGGCACACACACCTGATAAGTCTCATCTATACCGAACGGTAGTTAAGTACTGGTTTTCGATAACGTTTTGTACATCACTTAAATGCACGTTAACGTTCCTAAATATAATTAGATTTAGCGTTTAAAAAATGTAGATTACTCTCGTGAATCTATTATAAAATATAATTCTCTTAGCTTTGGTTCACGGAATGCATTAACACTAATTCTCACTTCTTTTACAATATATTTATATAGTATATATATATTTGGAAGACAAAATAACTCCACTTGTCATTATACATCAGACAACCAATAAAACCACGTCGACTACTTGAAAAATCTTCCAGCTTTCTACAACTCGCCTCAAGCTCCTGTATTAGTAAAATAAGAATCTCGGTATATATAATTTGTACTTTAATTTAAAATAATGATCAATCGATAATATTAAACTAGCGATTAATGTAATGATGTTCCTAAAACTGTAATGGTATCATGGAAATGCTTGCTACCGATAGAAAACAGAAATGAAGTAGCAGGCACTTTACTTGGCAGATTGTTTCAGCAGGTGAGGGTGCGTTCGAGCTACTATCGCCTGCAGCTTGGCTAACTGGTTTATCAGGCTGTTATTGGAGTCTTCTAAGCACTCGATTTTTTTCCGGTAGTCGTTGTTTTCTGTTACCAACAGTTCAACTTTTCGCTCTAATTGATCCATGTATTCCTTCTTTTTTCTCCTACTTTCTTGAGCAGAAATCTGTAACAAGGAAACGTTAGCAATTTTTTTAATTGTACAGCCAACTGACGCCTACCTTATTTTTTATTTTCCTCCGTATCTTCTTCAAGGATTTTTCCTTCAGCTTTCGTCAGCGGAAGGCGGGTAGGAACTGGATAACCTTCAGCTATTAAAGTCCTTTTCTCTTCATCAGTTAGTATAAGAATTCCAGTCGAGCCCTTCTGTGAGAAACAATGCAAAATGAGGTTGCGGTGCCTTGAGTTGCAACTTACTGGTTGAGTACTAATGAGAGGTGTGTGTATTGGCTGGCGGGTGGTTGTATGATGGCTGGAGCTCAAAACGACGCGGCTGGTGGCTTTTCGAATGGCAGGTGAAGAAGGTTGCGAAAGAGTAGCGTTGTCCTCGCTGTCCTCGCTGCTGCTGCTGCTGGAGGGGGGAGTGGGCGGTAGGTTGAAGGCAAGTCCAGGTTCGAGCTTTATGTCTAGCTTGGGTATGTGCAATCTTTGGTTGAATATGTTGCTGGGCGCTCTCAACACAACGTTTGCTTGCTTCAATATACTTTGGCAACTTTGCTAGAAAAACCAAACGATCAGATTCGAGCTGCGTACAAGTTAGAGCGTGTCACTTACCATGTCCGTGTCCATAGATGTGTCGCTGTGGTGCATAAAGGCAGGCTGTGGAGAGGACGGGCACGAAGACTGCGGGCTTTCTGATTCGCTTAAAGGCTCATCTTTTATTATAATATTGGAGTCTCCTGAAAGTCTTCCACAAGCTGTGTTCATTGAAATGGCTGGGAAGCATTCATCTTCCATATCTGTAACGAAAACATAAATGTGATTAATATACAAATAATTCAATTACATTGGGAGATTGCATCGAAAAAATATATTGAAGAATGTTGAATGGGAAAGTTATATAACGTTATATAGAGCAGCATTAAATTTGAATCTGTCTAAAGCTACATCACGAATGTCAAATTTATAATATACAATATGCTTGTTTGGGCTTCAGTGCAGTACTCAGAGAAAAACAGAAAATAAATCAACATGTCAGAAAACCTTTTCTAAGTTTTCATTGCTTACAGATGTCCTCCATAGAATTTCAGCCAAAATCGTTCGCTTAAGCGCTGTCACGATACCTACACAGCTATCGGTTCTCGTAAAGATAAAAACGAACTTTAAAACGGCCTTGACATATTCCTGAACCGCAAACGTTAGAGTCCACTTTCAGCAGCTATTCAGCTTAATTGAAAAAATGCTCGCCACGGCACGAATTCGGTTGACTTGCGTATAAACTTTATCGATACGTTCAGTGAAGTTTCAAAAATCTCGCACGCGCCGACCTACAAGTATAGAGAAGCGAGCAAGCGCCTAGTTGCTGCTCAAGCGAACCTTGTACTTGAAAAGAGTACCAGCAGTTATGCTTAGTAACAATCACATTGTTAAGGTTCATTATCATTTATTATTCAGGACAAACCATCCATATACAACCAAGACAAATGAATTTAGGGCAGGTAGTTAAATATTTCGGTTTCAAATTAACAGAGAGATAAATAATAAAGGCCAGAAAAAGATCTAGGGAAGATTTTTCAATGATATTAGCTTTTTAAGAATGTGATGATCTCATTGCTTTTTTCATTCGGTTCAGAAGAAATAAGACACAAAATAGCAAAAAAACAAGAAACACTGCATTCAGAGACTAATTACAGTAGAGGAAGATCAGCTAAGATGCTTAGAATGGGGCAAGACAAAATAAGTAAGGGGGCAACCATGAAATGTATCGATAGACGAAGTCAGAGAAGCAGTTGAAAAGAAAGCCATCAAATGGAAGGGAATAAAACAGAGAGTACAAGACAGCAAAAAATTAAAGAAGTATGGGAGCAACAAGTAACAGGCAAGATAAAAACATCCCAGTAGGAGTCTGGTTGTTAACAATACGTATAGACGATGAGTAATAGTCCTAATTAAAAATTCACCTTGATCTATTAATTTCCAGAAGTAACTTCACTTACCCCCCTCCCATTTTGTTTCTCGCATTAACAGAATAAGAAACAGTACGTTCAAAGTAGAGTACCGTGATGAAAGGTCAGCTAAGGAAGTTATGCTATGTTATGAGAATGGAAGAACGAAAGATCAAAAAATATATGGGTAGTCAAAATTAGAGAAGCAGCTGCAAAGAGACTCTTAAAATGGAATGAAATAAAATAAAACACAAGACGGCAAAATGGAAAGAAGCGACATAAAATAAGAGTAATACCTCAGTTGTTGGTAATAAGAACAGACAATAAGAAATGGCCCTAATTAGAAATTCATCTTCACGAACTGATTTTCAAAATCAGTTTCATTTTATGTCCATTTTATTACTGGAATTCATGGAATAAGGAACACTACGTCCATAAAAAAGTTATAGACTAAAGCACTGTACAAGAAGGTTAGCTAAAAGGGCTAGGGCACGCATTGAGAATGGTCAAAACAAAACAGCGAGAGAGTTCAAGGAAACAGAGAAGAAAGTCATCAAATAGAAGGAAATAAAACAATAAATTACACCGAAGAATGGAAATAACCCTAAAAGAAACAACCAACAGACAAGATGAGAACAATACTGTTTGTTGGTAAGGCAAACATGAGGTAAGGAATGGTCCTAAACCAAAAATTTACTTCCACTGATCGATCTCCAGAGGCGGCAGCTGCACTTACCGTTCATTGTATTACTAGATTTGATAGAATAAAAAACACTGCGTTAAGAGCAATTTACAATCTAATGCACTGTGTATATGTATATATATATATATATATATATATATATATATATATATATATATATATATATATATATATGGATGTATGGACGAAGTTAGAGAAAGCGCTAAAAGAAGGTCATCAAATGGAAAGAAATAAAACAAATGCTACAAGATAGCAAACAATGCTTGTTGGTAAGGCAAATAAGAGATGATGAATGGTCCTAATTAAAAATTCAAAATCAGCGATTGATCTTCAAGAACAGCTTCACATTTTCCCCATTTTGTTATTAAAACTAACAGAATTTAGAACTCTGCGTTCAGAGAAAACTTACATAATAAACTACTGTAGGATTACATCAGATATGATAGCTAGGACATGTAATGAGAATTGGCTAAGACCAAAAGGTAAGAAGAGCGCTCAAGGAAACGCAAGGGATAATCAATAAATTTATGGGTAGGCAACACTAAATAAGCATCTAAAAAGAGGGTTATCAAGCAGAAAAAATAAAACAGACATCACAAGGAAGCGAAGAATGAAAAAAGTCTGGAAGAAATTAGTGGTAGACGAGATGAAAATAATATCGCAATTGGACGTCGGTTGCCGGTAATACGATCAAGTGTTTAATAGTAGTTTGACATCCTGTCCATTTTGTCACCACAATTAATAAAATAAAAAAAACATTACGTTACGTGAAAATTACAGATCAAAGCACTGTAAAGAAAAGTCAGCTAAGAAGGCTAGGACACGTTATGAGAATAGGAGAAGGGAAGACCAAGTAGTTGAAAAGAGAGTCATCAAATGGAACGAAACAAAATAGATTGTACAAGACAACAGAAAATGGAAAGACGTATGGGAGAAGCTAGTGACAGATGAGAACAGTACCTCAAAAGCAGCTTCGCTTATTTTGTTACTAAAATTGACAGAATATGAAACGGGCCCAGAAAATATTAGATTAAAACACTGTAGAGGAACATCAATTAAGAAAACTAGGGCATGTAAAGAGAGTGGAAGAACAGAAAGGAGAATATTTTTGGAAATAAAGGGGAAGACCAAACAAGACAACAAAGAATGAAAAAGAAGTAAAGAAGAAACAAGCGACAGATGAGATAAGAATAAAAACTCAGTGGAAACTTGGTTGTTAGTAATACGAACAGAATTCAAAATTTATCTTGACTGATCTCCAAAGACAGCTTCACCGACTGTCCATTTTGTTACTAGAAGTGACATAATAAGAAACGTTATATTCAAAGAAAAGTTTCAGGCTAAAGCATTGTAGGTCAATTGTGCTGGCTAGAACGTGCGAAAAAAGTGGGGCAAAACTAAATGCTAAGGACATTTGAGGAAAAAGGACATACCGATAAATTAAACGAATAAGACAGTCAATATGGAAAATCGCCAAAGTGGTCTAAGCGGTTGAGGCGCGGACTGCAATGTGGACGGACTCGGTAAAGCCTGGTAGGTTGCCTACTCAGTCACTAAAAATAGTTGAGTTACGTGCGTTCACTTTGCACAAGGAGTAATGATGGCGGTCGTCTAAGGCGCGGTGCTTGCCATATCGTCCCGCATCAAAGATGGTGCGCGACGACCGGGCAGAAAAGCCTTAACATTTCAGTTCGCAGGCCGTGCTCCCACACGGGGCCTTACCAAAGGATAGAAAAAAATAATAAAGAAAAAATGACAAACTAGATGATAATAACACCCGTTGATAGTACGAACCGGGGATGAAGGGAATGTTTCTAGTTAAGAATTCGCCCTAACCGACTAATATTCACTTTACCCTCTATCCACAGATTAAGAAACGCTACATCAGAAAAAAAGTTAGAGACTAAAGCACTGTAGGGAAAAATCAACTAAGATAGCTAAGACATGTAAAGAGAGCCGACCAAGACAAAACGGTAAGGAGAACATGTGAGAAAGAGAGAGAAGAACACGAAATCAAATAGAGAACATAAGACAGCAAAGGAGGGAAAAGTAGAATAAAAAAAATAAGTGACAGACATGTTAGTAAGATGATGAATAGTCCTATCAAAAATTCACATTCGGTGATTGGTCTTTAGAAGCAGCTTTACTTATCCCCCAATTTGTTACTAGGATTACCAGAATTAGAAAGTCCATGTTTAGAAAAAAGTTACATAATAACGCATTGTAGAGATACGTCAGATATGACGGCTACGATACGTAATGAGACCAAAAGTTAAGAAAAAAGGACGACCAAGAGGAATATAGGTAGACAAAACTAGATAAACATCTGAAAAGAAAGCCATCAAGTAGAAAAACGTGTCCAAGAAACTAGTGACAGATAAAATAAGAATAATATCTCAATGGAAGCCCGATTTTTAGTAATATGAACACAGATCAGGAATGGTTTTAACTGAAAATTCACCTTAACAGATGGGCTCTTCAAAAGCAGCTTCACTTATCTTCCATTTTGGTACTAGAATCGACAGAATATGAAAAGTCTATGTTTAGATAAATAAAGAAACGTCAGTTACGACGACTAGGACATGTAAAGAGAGTGGGGCAAGACAAAATTATAACGAGAGCAGAGGAAGACAAATAAATCAAACAGAGAACACAACACAGCAAAGAAAACAGACAAAATGAAACCAGCACCTCAGTAGAAGTTCAATTGTTGTAATACGAATAGAACATGAGGCGAATAAAAAACATTATAGCAGAAAAAAATTAGACTAACGCATTGTAGAAAAAGGTCAATTAAAATGATTAACACATATAAAGAGACTAGATCAAGACAAAAGGTCAAGGAAAACATTTGATGAAAGAGAGAGGAATACCAAGCAATCAACGAGAACACAAGATAGTAAAGAAGGGAAAAGCAGAATAAAAAAAACAAGTGACAGACAAGATGAAAACAATATTTCAGTAGAAGCTCAGTTGTTGGTAATACGAACAGGAGGTGAGCAAAATGGTCCTAATTAAAAGTCACCTTCGTTGACTGATCCTTACCGTCCATTCACAGAATAAGAAACATTACGTCATAAAAATAACAAACTAAAGATGAAATAAGATGGCTAGGATATATAAAGTGAGGAAGAACATTTGAGGAAAAAGAGGGAAAAACCAAGAAATGAAATAGGGAACACAAGACAGTAAAGAATGGAGAAGAAGTATAGAAGAAACGGGGAGAACGATACCACAGTGGAAGTGGAAGTGAAAATCCATCTTTAGGGGCAGCTTCACTTACCGTCCATTTTGTTGCTGGAGATCGGCGAGTCAGGCAGAGAGTCCCCATCTGAAGTCAAACTGTAGGAATGTTCGGTTTTGATGGGCCTGGTTCCCAGAGCCGCGTCCGTCATCAGCCTGTCGTGCAGAACGACGCCGGGGAGGTCCTTCTCCAAGAGGCTCCACTCCACCGTCAGGTCTCCGGCAGCGTTCACCCTCAGCACTTCCTGCATCGTCTGCAACAAACAGCCAGGGTAATTGCCAAATACGCAACGCGCGGCAGAGTAATCGTCGCAGCCATCGGCCTCGAAATTTATCTCTTTCATTACACGCTTGTTAATGTTGGCGCTCATGCAAAATACACCTCTAGATAACCATCGCTCGGAGCCGTGAAAAGCTGAAGTTCAAGGCTTGAAATTTGTGAATCGCGCGGGGGGTGGGGGGATAAAACAAATAAAGCCGTTCAATTGTTATCTACCACTGCACAGCCAGGAGAGCCGTTGATTAGATAGATGTATTTGCGCCTTATTTTTTGTGTTAATTAGCCCAGAGACAACAGGTAGCGAATGAAACTACGACACATAAATTCATGTTCGATTTGATTGCACTGGGAAAACATGTAGGAGTGCTTTATGTGGATGACGGTATTGTGTTTAAAAGAATTATATCAAGGCCAGCGCTGCACTAAAATGAATTATGAAAAACGCAGATAAGAGGTTTGTGCGCAGATGCAAGACTATAAAAAATTAAGATAATATTAAACATTAGCAATACGCTCGTGTGGGTGCGCACGCTTTGTTAACAATAAATTATAAATAAATGTTTCTAAGAATTGTTGGGGTTCTGAATGCTAATCGTAGTCTACCGCGAACACCAGGACTGGAACGCAACCAAAAACAATTGCCTGTAATAGCCCCCCTCCCAATCCCGCCCCCTAAACAAAATCAGAAAATCGCTTCGCAGGATCCTTAAACTTGGACATGCGCTAAATAACCGACAGCCATTTACATGAAAAGAATGCTAACAATGTAACGGTATATACCAGTTTATTCCAAACGCAAAACATTTACGACATGTTTTGCATCGGTGCATCGATTTGAGGTAATTACGTGACGTAATAAGCGATATATACTTTCTAAAGCAAATATTGTGCACGTACGTGCACCATGTGGAATGCTCGGACGGCTTAAAAATATTTTTGCTCGGTTGCATGCATGTGGGTTTCTCGCGCGCAACAATTCCAGCCGATTCGGACCACCGATTCGGTTGCCTAGATGACGCGATGAGCGAGTTGTCCGATTAATCCGATTAAATATTAATTCCGCCAATCGATAGCCTTCTTGCTACATGCGGCCGCCGCCGGGCCCAATTTACTATCTAATTACCAAAGAGACATTTATAGCTATAGAGTTCGTTCATCAAACGCGCAAGCAAGCTTCCACCGTTTCAGTTGGTTGCCAAGCCGGCTACTCATCTTTGTGATGATTGAAAGTCTGAACAACAATGCATCTATATTTCGCCACTTGAAGAATCTTGGATTAACTTCCAAGCTCGTGGTTACCGCTACCATTAGGTGATCATGTCTCTGTTGGCACTTCGCTGCTTTACATCCGATTTTCATCAACTTGCGCCAGTCATTTTTTTTGACAATTGTTGTAGGGGGAAGCCGAGAAGTACCGTCATCTGTGGGGCGTGTCAGGAAGTTGGTTCGTACCCTCGAGCGCGCGAAAGAAATCGCCATTTTGTTGGATGGTAATTAGTAGCGTGTTGCTTCTCCCCGCAATGTTGTCGTTCATGTTTCGACAATTCAATTTTGACCCGCCAATTGTTCCATGCCATCTTAAAAAGTGTGGAAACAATCGCTGTGACAAGATCTGGGACCTCAAGTCGTCGGAGAAGAGCATTCAGGACTAAAACATAGATATTATTGTAGCCGCGGGGACATTGTCGCCGGCAAAAAGAGATCAACTCGTCGGGCCGATGAGTGTTGGTTGAAATACAGTCTATTTTCATCGATCGACATAAGATTTCATATGGTGAAACATACACGACGAACAAGTACGGCGAGAAACGATTTGCGTTGGCCAATAAAAAAAAAAACACATGTGAAACTGGGGGAGTTAAAATAGAATTCCCAAACATCCACCATACTCTCCAGACCTCGCCCATTCAGATTTTCATCTCTTCTAGTTTCTGCAGAATAGTTTGGACGGCAAGCAGTCGGGGCCTGTGGACGCTGGTTTCCAAGAACGAAGAGTTCACAAACTAAAAACTTTGTTGTTTTAAAGTCTAAGGTATATCCAACACTCGTAAGGGTATATAGGATATCAGAGAAAGAAAGAAAGTCTAGGATAAAGAGTCGAACTATCGATATCTGGGTAAATGGTAATTATAAGGAATTCTCGCTACATTCAAGAGATACTGATTCTCTCACTTTATCAGTCGTTGGTTGCTTTTGTACGGACTATAGCTTATCGAACTTCATAAACGTTAATCTGATAAAACGCCCGCTTGCGTCGAAAAAAAAGAGCACTTAGAATGAGGAAAAACATCCTGGCAATATCATCATCTTTGGGTTAATTAAAGCAAAGCTGTACCTTTGAACGTAAATAAGAATGCCTGAAGGAGATCCCTCCGTAGAGTACCTCACATTGCCGCTTCTATAATAAGTCAGAGCAAGAGGTATCTTTTTCTGTTGTGCAACAAATTATTATCAAGTTTCTCACGACAGGGGAGGTGAAAAGATTCGAAATTTTGAAATACCGTAAGGCATAGTTCAAAGACAATATCCTTAAGAAGAGTCAAGTGACTTAGGAGAATGATCGCATTGTTCGCCGCCTTCTCGAGGATGACCAAATTAAAAGTTGCTGATAACTAAGTTACGGTAGTGCTCGAGCAATCCGAGACGTCATTCTGCTACATGACAACGCTATCCAAACTCGACAAAATTTGAAGATTTGATCTGAGCTACACTAGAACAGCCTCCTATGGTCCAGATCTATCACCCTGCAACTATCATTTGATTGGACCACTGAAAGAAGCACTTGGGAGACAGAAAGCTGGTATCACAACCACATTTATTTTACGATAGCAGGATCAAAAAACTATTTATACTTTGACAAAAATGCGTTTTTAAGTCAGGAGATTATATAGAAAAATAACTCTGTGTTTTTGTATTTTTATATGCTCCAATAAATTTTAAAAAAAATTGTGGTTTTTATTGAATTCAGCCTTGTATGCACACTTGGTTCCGTGTCTTAACCCCCCTACCCCCCCCTAATCTGCATATAATTAAAATTACGAATAGACGTTTCCGCCGAACAGAAAAAAAGTTTCCCCCCAATCGGAGGAAAAATGACAGGACGGTTTACGTAGCCTTAGTCTCTTTTATACTTTAAGATCACAAATAAATTCTCGTCCAATTAACCAAAATTTTGCCGACGACCTAAAACTTATCCTACACAAAACTTGATACAAATTTGCTGCACTATTGGCTCAGTCATTGTAAATGTGACAATCATATACTGCACAAGCTGATTCACCGGCGTCTAACTCCCTATTGATATGAGTCGTCCTCGTTCACGCATGCGCGTTGTACTCCTCATCTGTTGCCAGATTAATAGTGGCTAGATATTTTCAGCACAGCCCTCATATAATTGAGAATCTTATAGGCTTTATGGAAAACTAATGATGCTAAACTGCGATTGATGCAAAGAACTACTAAATTGTCTATATTGTCTTATGGGCAACTCAACAAAATATTGTAAATTTAGTAAGATACATCTCATAACCAAATCATTATAATTTGTTGTGAACTAATGCAAAAAAAGTTAAATCTCATGGTGTGTGATGTACTTTCGACCGGCACTGTAATTATATATAGGGTCTTCTAACAGAAAAAAACAGCTTATTAATCGGATTTAATAGACCCAGAAGGAAATGAATAAGGTGATGGATAGCGTTAAAATTACTTACGACTAGGGAATATTCATATGTAAAAAGAGAATTTTATGACCATGCGTACCGTTACTTTTGGTGCTGCCCTCTATGAGTATGCAAACCAAGTTACTCAGTAAATCATTCAACTATACCCACGACATTACTATTCTTACTCCTCTGAGCATCATATTTTAGCTCTTAGCATTTGTGTTTTATATTTACCTTTATTAGGATCCCAAAATTTGTACCTCTATTTTAGGGACCTTATACTGCTCGTAACTCCCATCTTTACCCAGATAACCAAACCAAAACAAATTATACGTCCCTCTGACTTACTCCAACGGTTCAAATGTATAAAAAGTACCTTAGTAATTGTTGGTGCAAATTAATTTACTCAAATTCCATTATCAAAGCATCAAAAAAATCAAGGCCGATGAAATTCAAGAAACAAACAAGACCAAGACTGGCAAGGGGAAGTAGGATGCGCAGATATGCGAGTTGGGCACTTCCTAGATGGCCGGCCTGCCAAGTCAACGGCCTCGCGTTCTCCACGCTGTTGCAATTTCCAAACCTTCACCTTGCTCTCAACTTTTCAATGCCGCGCGGTGCTCCTTATTTCGTTTAGCTCGAGAAGCGAACAAAGCGGCGCTTCGGCGACGCGAACGCCGTCGCGAGTGACCACCTGATAGTCGCGCCCTCGCGATGGCGAACTCTGAAACTCCTAAAATTTTCGATATTCCAAAAACCGCCGATCCGCCGGGCTTGTTACAGTCGGGTGAACGTATCGAAAGAGACCGCCGTGTCCGCATGCTTGCTTCTTCGCAATTGTTTTTGCGGCATCACCTAACTGTACGCGCACGGAAGACGATAGCCGATTTGTTCGCAAAGAAAAGCCGAACCTTCCTTCGCGGAAATTCTAATTTGAAACTGACTCAATACAAACAAGAGCTCCAAATTATAAGTTATAGAAACCAAACCAAAAGCTATTTTTGATTTTGGCCGCCATTTTGAAAAAAACTTATATTTTCTCGAATCTCAAATGTCGGAAAGGCAAACAGAAAACGGCATATTATACTTTGGATAAAGTGTCTTTTGTAAATAAACAAAATGGCGGCTGATCTGGTGAAGACCTATAATGGTCAAACGATATAACCAACTTAAAAATGCAAAACTTCATTGTGCTCTACTCATGTAGATCTCATTAAAACTGTTTTGACTTCGGTCGCCATCTTGATGCACAAACTACATTTCAAAATGGTAGATGGTAAAAAATAAAAAGCGCCATTTTGTTTCGCTACCGATGCAGACTCCGATCGCCATTTTACTAGTGATGACGTATAATTATAAAAATTACAATCCTTTACGAGTTTTATTGTAGCCAGGATAGAGGGCAGTGATGCAGATAAACTGGACCATTTTATTGAATAGCAGGACTACCACGTACATTTTTATCGTACGAAATTCATTCTTCAAATAATCAAGCAGTTTTAACTGTTTTATGGTCGTCAAAGTGATATTTTGTTAATGTAAAAGCTTTTCCTTCATGTGTTACTGGGTAGCGGTAGATTAAAAGGCTTGTGGGCTCATCATCCGCAGTCGTTGCAGTTACTTTAAGCCATTTGTAGGTTTCGGTAGCGAACTCGCAACTGTTGATGAATCAAAGGCGATGGCAATGGTTCGAGTCGGGTTCATCAACTAAGCTCCCGTTGAGGTTATTTATCTGCGTTCGCTGTTTAGAAGTTAGACGAACTATTACAACTCAAATTCCACCAGGCACTAAACAAACGGTCGGACAATAAAATATACGTATGTAGGACCTCACCAGTGGACATTAAAAGTGCGCGACCACAGCCGTGGTGCGCGAGCTAGCACTGGCGATGGTATGACGTCAGAAGAGTCGCCCTGACAACGCCGATGAAGTCAAATTATCACAGACTTTGGAAATTGCAACTCAAACAGTTCCAGGAGGGACTAAAAACGGTCGGACAATGAAAATATTAACACAAGCCAGTATGTAGGATCCTCTCAGTGTGACATTAAAGTGACGCGAGCCACAGCCGTGGTGCGCGAGCTAGCACTGGCGATGGTATGACGTTCAATAAGAGTGGCCTCTTACAACGCCGAATGAAGTGCAAATTTGAATCATCAGGAACGATTTGGAATGTTCATATTAAAACTGACATAAACAGTTCTAGTTGATCGAAGACGATCAACTGTCAAGTGGACAACGGAAAAATATTAAATACAAAATTTCCATACGAAGATGCTTTGTGACTTGATAAATTGCTATTAATCCATATTCGTATGGTGTTTAAAGTGCAAAGTTCGCGCGCATTTTAGGCTGGTCAAACACAAAATGGCCTCTTAATCACGAATGTACACGTGCGTGTTTGAATATCAGGAACGATTCTGTGAATGTTCATTTACATTAAAAACTGCAATAAGCCCTTGGAGGCTGTGGTAGTGGTAGTGAGCCTAAATAAACAAACAAAAAAAAATAGACGAGCTTTTTGAGAATTAGAAAAATCCTTATATTTTCTTGTAAAAAAGGAAGAGTAAAATACAATCTAACCCCTAGCGGTTATGCAATCAAATGCACTCGCCTCTTCAAGTGAGTTGCATAACGATGGAGGAATGACATCCAAGCAATTAAAAGAGACAGGAAAACCGCTTTCTTGACGCCTTGCAAATGCTACAGAACCCGCACTCCAACGCCTACGATCTTCCGTTAGCAAAGGGCGGCCGCGGCGCGAATCGCCTTTCAATATCGCGTTTGCATTAGATTTGCGAGCCCGAGAAGAACGGCCGTGACCACCGGCCAGGTTGATGACTCCTGAAGACGTCCCGGCCCGGGCCAAGGACTTGTCGCGCTACATCTAATCGTCTAATTTCTGACTCGCCGACTGCTGTCACTCGCCGCGAGATGGATCATGTGCTAATAATACCGACATATTGCATTCGGGGCTCGGATTGAATTGGCCATCCTCCTCGCCGCTGCACTTTCAATGCCGCGAACATGCCGATGATGTAAGCGTCGGTTTGAGACTTGGCAGCTTGCTTTGAGTGCTAGCACCGCCACCAGTTTGTTTAGAATTGTTGTAAGTTAATGTACTTTTCCATGATGATCATCTGTGCAAGTAGCGCAGGATTTTTCAATCGTGGCCCTGATCCCAACTGAATCTAGCAAACAAAAATGACGTCAAACAGGTTTAATCGGTGGAATCCATCCGAGTTTTTAGGAAGGTTGGAGTTAACGAACAAATAACCCAATCGCAGTTGCTTAAACCACTCGTCATTGACTTTAATATCCAAAAGTGTCCTCAACGATCTACCATAGCAGAGTTAGACAAATAGGGAGCAGCACGCAAGACTAAATACAAGTTTTAAGATCAAAAGGATGAAGGCAGGTATCCATGAGGTAATAGCATATTAGGAAATTTCACTATACATATATGGATATATATAGTGTTAAAACTCCATTTCAAAATCCAAATTAACTCCAGTCGCTTAGGAAACACACAAGACGGTAGATGATAGTATGTTCAAGAAGTAGAACAAAACTAATGGAGATATTGACACACTTCAACATATAATTATTTAAATATTGTGGTCTTCTAGTAAACTATTCACAGCTTGAGGGCTCACCAACAAGCAGATTCTTAAAGTTGTTCGATTGATCTAAAATGAAAACTAATATTGGAAACAATAGCAATTCATATATGGCCATACGAGGTCTTCCTTAAGCAGAACGCGCTTCACGTGTTGTGCAACATAATTCACTGATTATATTGTAAAAATGGGAAGAATATGAAGGCGATAAGGAAGACAAGAAAACAAAGTTGATGCAGTAAGGAATAAAAATAAACCCCATAGATAGAAGCACCAACAAAGGTATAAGTAATTGAAGTGATACAAAAGCATAATGGAAAATGATGCGTACGTAGACTTTGTTAAATGTGGAGAGGAAAAGCTATAGCAAGAAGTCGTTGAGATAATCTGGAGGATATCATAAGAATGGAAAGATGCTGCACTGATAGCCATTTATAAGGAAGGCGTTCATCAATGCTACCTTAACGGATTCGGCATACGAAATGATGACCAAGGCGATAAAGAACCAATTGAAACTCGAACAACATTCTAGAAGTAGTTTGTGAAGAGGTCGATTCGCAACACATACACAATACAAAACCTAAGGTTAGGAACAGTGTAAAAGTACTGGAAAGCTTCCAGCTGAGAAGAGTCGCCAGTTCTATTTAACCTGAGACTGGAAAAGATAATAAGAGACCATGGTGTTAGAACTAGTGGACGATAAATGATGGTAAAGATCAACTTTGAAGTTGGAAAAGACGACGAAGTATATGAAATACCTAGCAAACTGTACTCTAGCTTTACAAAAATTAAGTAAGTGGTGATAAGACAGAAGAGTCAGCAGCATAGCAACACAGCAAAGTAGAACTGAAATTTTGAGAAAAAAGGTTCAGCGAAAAATCTTGGACGAAAAAATGCATAGCCCAAGTAGTACAGGCATAGAGGATAAGGCGGCTAGGCATCTAGAAGGGCTTTTCCAGAGTGGAATGGCAAAACAGCCAACATTGAAACATTGGAAAATGGTCGACATGTTAAGTCCACATCAGCAGATTGCTCTTTGCTGATCTAGTGGAACCTTCACACCACATCAAAAAATAATATAAATTGTTTACCATAAAAAAACCATAGTCGACCAAGACGATAAAATGTCATAAGAGTTAACTAACAATGGGAGAGATTTGAGATATCACGTTTAATGTGCTGCATAACAGCAACGTTAATCATTTTTTAATTATCGGCTTACACTCGGAAATTAAAGTAGGACGTGCGTATCGCTTCTCCAGTTTACTGCCAATGTGAGTTATTGTCTTTCCGTATCTTATCTTAACTAACATGAACGAATGTTTTACCGAGCTGACGAGGCATGGCAAGACTGCCCGGGGATTTGTTGAACAATTTCATTGCCACGAAAAATTATGCAATTCGCGACGGCCATCCTGAGGTAGTTTATGAGTTGGTTGGGTAACTTTCAAACACTAGTAGGAAGTGCAGATTGGATCCTGAACTCCTATATCCTTCGGGACAATTTGATCCGAACAAGTACCTTCTAAATTTCCTTCCAAACCATTGTACCAAATATACAGAGAGGATGTGAACTATAAAGACAGTTCAGGCTATAATAAACGCTACATTTCTGATAACTTTAAAGGAGGTGTTTGAAGTAACCCCAACTCAGTATAAGCGTACAGCCATTTAATTCTTCAATGATAAGTTGTTAAAGTGTCTGCACACCAGGAACTGGTTCAGCATAAAGACGCTTTTCAAGTTCTTCAACAGATGAAAAGCAAGGGAGTTTCAGTGTGGTTGGGGAAGCTGTTATTGAGATACTAGAGAACATCAGCATTGAAGTGAGCCGCACACAGTAATTCCAATTCAAATATTGATGCAAAACCTGTGATGAATGATAGACTTTAACTGTTTCATAGAAAACTTATAAGCATATGTTCATATATTTTTTTTGTTTCTTCTCCTGTCAGGAATCACCGCTTTAACATTCGTCCTATATCTCCTTATTCTTACTTCTGGTTTTAACTCCTTGCTCTATGTAGTCTCTATGTCGGCAAATCTCTCTCAAGGCCATTCTTCCTATCTTCTATTTCATGTTCTTAGTCTCATATTCCCTTTTCGTCTTTGATCGGAGGCTTGTATTTTCTCTTTGAATCTCTTTAGCAACTTCTGAGTGATTCGTCCAATGAAGGTGGTTTCCGTTACCTTGGAACCACTGGTATCTAGCAGGATACCACGTGCAGGTGAGGTTAGCATTTGGGTAGCTAGAATTCACCCTGTATAAAGGTTTTATTTAAAACAAACAACAGCAAATTCGTGCCCTTTATAGATTACAAAATTGCAAAAAACCAAGAAACCAAAATAAGAAAAAAGGCGTTGCAGTCCCCCGAAATTGGAATGCAGTAGAATGTGATGTCATCGTCATTTTTTCACCGCAAAGTGGTGGGGGGAAGGTTTTGACACCACTAGTCCGTTATACGATATTGAGTAAACTATCCAGAAGAGCCGCTTAACTCGTTTAAGTACTGCTACCGGGAGCGAACAAATATTTGCTATCGTAACACCGGGATTACAGTCGAGTCGGTGTGAAAATAAATTCGTTTGTGCAAATATTACAATCAATATTTAATTTTTAAATAAATAATCCAACTTAAAACCTTTGTTTATGAGCTTTGGTTTTATTCAAGTTGTGCCTTACGTACTTTTAACGTTTGCGCAGGTTGTATGTAGTTTAAATACGAGGTCCGTTCAAAAAGCAACCAAACGTTAAATTGGGCGCCAGCGGAGCGTCCTGGAGACGTGCGGTTGGCAGCATTGCGTTCAGTAATATCTCACTATAGCCTCCAGTTTCCGAGTTGTTTGGTTCGTTGCTTAGCTCTTGTGTTCACGAAGACTTAGCAAATTTTGTAGGAAAAATCGACTGTTACTTCTAGGCCTTCTTAGACCCTGAGTCATCAGTTCGCCTTTTTTATGTTCTTCAAATTAAATTAATTTTAATTAATTTTTGAAAAAGGGATGTCTCGACATATCTGAGGAAAATGGACCGAATTCGGCATCCCAAAGATGATTTATGGGAAGTGCTTTAAGAAATGGAAGTGGGTGAAGTCTATAAATCAAGTAGAAAAATGATTTAAAGGCGACAAGGACCAATAGCCATAGATGAGCCCCCAAAAAATAGAAAAATAAAATATGGTTACTATTTGAGTATGCATTACTTATATTTTCAGAATGAAACCCGACTTTCAGCTTAGGTTCGCTTGTTGATCTACGTGGGTGAACCAAATATAAACTGAAGATAGTCTTTGCCATAAAATAAAGGTGAATCGAATGCTTCTACAGCAACATATTCATTAAATCTGTCCTCTTAGGCGTATTTTTAGCCTTCCACACAAATTATTATCGCAAAACGGTAAGTCCGACTATATGGAGGGTGTTCCAGTATAGTCTAGAACAAATTCCCAATTTTTGTCAAATTTGAGCAGCTGTAGAATGGACGTTAAGGCGAGGATCTTATCAGCAAACGTTAATCGACAGTCACTCCCGAAAAAACAGCGAACATTGCAAATATTCTCCCCATCGCGCTCCTCAAGCATCGTTGGTGACCTTCATTTTTGACTGCATCTCGTCCTCCGAAAATTATTGATTTCACGCATACACTTCAGCCTTCTTAATGGTATTGCCTCCGATCTGTACCCAACGTCTTTTCAAAATTTTGGACGATTTTACTCGATAACAATCCGATGTGTAACGGATGAGGGTACCTTTTACTGTGACATCATGATACTGACTGAAGAACCGGAAGTGCGAGGTACCCTATGACGACAGTGCCCTTCAACCATCCCTACCTACAACAATTCCGGTTTATATTTGATCTACCTTCGCCACAAAAAAATAAAAATTAAATTAATCGGTTAAAAAACCATCACGCCAATATTGCAGCAGTAATTACATAAAGAAAAACATAAAAGAAAAATTTAAAAAATTAGTGGAAAAATTGCAATAAACATTTCGCACTTGCACTGGATTAGTTCCTATTTACCTTTCTACAACCGACAAAAAACCTCCATTTTAATAACAAAGAAAGCGAGAGTTGAGAAGCCTTCAAGTGAAATATTTGCCACGGTTTCAAGTGTGGCTTTTTTAAACTCAGCGGACACTATTACGGCAGTTGACTTTCTCCTATCACAAATTAATTTCAAGATACCGAACCTCCAAATACGCATTGTATGATATTTGCCTATGGTACACGCATTTAAATACCAACTAAAAATAGACCACCTAAAAACGTGCATAAATCCTTATGTGTGACATAATACGCTACCGTGCGTAATATGTTAAGTTGACGTAATTGCCGACACACATCTGGTAACAGTTAAGAGCAATATTTTATAACATTGCCAAAGCTATGCTGATTTTAGTTTTCTATAGAGCGATAAGAAAACTTCGGTAATCCGTCTTTTCGGTCAAGTTTTGAACATTATCATATAAGTATAAGGTCATTTAAACTATATGAAGGGCGTTTTATGCGCCATCTATAGGTTATAATGAGAATGAAACATTTGCTTATGCCTTTGTAGAGTACAAGAGTAGACACAAATGGTGGTCACTCAGCACAGAGAGAAAATCACATACAAAACTGAGAGGCAACACGATCATAGGTCAATACAGCAATTTGAACATGACCCTTTTTTCAAAATTAATTTTTAAGGTTCATGGGAAAATTTATAAGCTGTGGAAGTGTGCTTGATGATTCCCCAGAGAACTTTAATACGGTCAGCAACATCTGTAATATCAGAAGAAGAATTATATTTGCTTCCTTTTAAAATCCTAGGCCTTTGACCCAAAGAAATTTCCAGTTATTTTCTTCTGGATGGGTACCTAAATAAGTCAAACTTTCGCATTTGGAGAAGAACTCCCCTCCCATCTATCTATTATACGCCCACTCTACCCTCAGAAAGTTAATGTATGGTGCACAAACTCCTTATAGTGAAGTTATAGGTTCAATATTCCCTGCAAAGATCACCAGTGGCCAATTTATTGCAGAGAAGTTCTGGAAAAAACATTCACATCGCATTTTTCGTTCCAAAAGAGAACCCGGATCTCATCTCTGGCGTGTCCGGCGAGAGAATATTGGCATTGGATGCGATGGTGAAAATCGGAGAAGGCCCCGATTGACCTCCACCCTTGCAATCAAAATGAAGGCCGTTTATAATAAAATCCGGCGCCGTGCAATAATTTTTAATAATTTAGACCCGCCTTGGGCATCTTATTGCGAATAAAGAGAGAAATTCATTCCCAACACGAAACAAAGAAGAAGGAAAATTTTCACTTGGTTCCAACAAGACGGAGCCACTGCCCATCAAGTCTCTAGTGAATTCGGAGAGAAAAGGTCGGTATTAGATAATTTTTCACCTACCCTGAACCCTCGCGACAGTTTCTATGAGGTTAGCTTAAGGATCGGGGGTACAAAAATATTAATCAAGAGATGCAGGTTGTAGACAATCTATGGGATGGGATGCGTTCCCTGGGTGACGTTTTCTTACCATAACCATCTTTATAAAGTAACTGTTTTAAGTGCGTCAAGGTACTAAACTGAATAAATAACAACCACACGAGGTACTATTCCAATTTTAATGAAATAATAGCAGGATGACAATGAGGAAAAAATACTTCAACATCCAAGAGATCAGGTGGCATGTTCATATAAAAACTTCCAGATAAAGTGGTTGAATGCCGAAATTTTTGCAACAACCTTCCATAGTAAAAATGTGCAAAAACGATGATATAGAAAATTACTGAATGCAGATAATTAGTGTGCTTGAGGTAAAGTTTAATATCGTCAGAGTTATATTGGGAAATAAAGAGCGCTTGCAAGGGGCACAAACAGGCTATTTACGGTCTGCAACGAACTACAACCTTGAAAGGAGATAAATAAGGGGATGGATAAATAACGTGAACTTATCGCGACTGACACAAGCCCACATAAGGCGAGAGACGCGCCAGACCAGCTAAATTGGTGGGTGTCTAATAGATTTAAGGCACGTCATCAATCCCTTACCCGGCGCCGAGCTCCCTTTCGATGCAGTACAACTCCCACCCGAAGGACGGACGCCAGCTCAACGCAAACAAAAATACCTCCATCGAGTTGGTTTACGCTTCGTTTATTTAAATTCTCCTACTGAATATGTCGATCACTCAAAGAGGTGACACTTCATCCAGTATTTGGATATCTACCATCGGTGGGTTGTAAGGCCGGCAGACTTTTAAATGAGGAAAAACAGTGCGCTTCCTACACCCCTGATTAAAATCGAGCTGTACAGAGATTAATCGGTCAACGGTTGTGACGCAATTAAGGCAACTGGGGACGGACAGCTCGTGAAAAAAACTTGATTGATAAAATTTCCATTCGCAGTTCGTGCTGAGTCGTCATGAAGTGGATCCATTCTTATACAGCATTGGCAGGTATGACAAAAAGTGGATTGCCTACAACAATGTTAAGCGATCATCGTAGTACAAAAATAAAGCTTCATTAACTGCGACAGAAGCCGATTTGCACATTAAAATATTGGTGGGATGCAAGAGCGTTTTTGATTATGAGTTGTGGGAGAAACCAAACTGTACGAGGAAAGATTGGGAAGTTTTCGAAATGGTAATAAAAACAAAATGTTTCATCGCAATCCCCAGTAGTTGCTATTCAGTAGCCTGTCCAAATATACTTGATATATCAAAATACTGATACTGACACCTTTCCAGTTGATTGTTTGAGCTTTTGTAGAGTATAGTGACACATCCTGATCTTGTTGATAGTCATATATTTTTTTAATTAGTAATATTCTTACTTTTTGGGACGTCAAAGTCCAAACGTGTCTTGTGAAGATAAACTATAGTACCATGTGATGCTACCAGATGGCATTGCTGAAAGCTGAAACGTAGTACAGTGTTGTGAGTGCAGTTATGTACAAAGCGGAAAACCATGGAGCGGGCAAAATGTGCCGTCATGAACGATGTGGCTTCTTAAAAGAGAGGGAGTAACTGCTTCGGATATTCATGTCAGGTTAGTAACAGCACGAAATTACAGAACTGTGTTTCGATGGACATCAAAGTTGAAAGGCGGCAGGAACTATGGTGAAAAAGGAACTATCCACACATTATCCAGAATGCACCCGACTTGAAAGGTAAGTCACATGATGTCTGTTTCGCGGAACTTTAAAAGCCATCATTCTGAGTATTTAAATTGTGTGCTCTTCATACTTTCACCGCTCAGCAGAGCGTGGGTTCAGAAAAATTCATCGAATGTCTGATGTCACAACAGACAAATCATGGTTCTAGCACGAGACGTCGAAAGCAAAATAGCACATTAGAAGCTCTTATCCCAAGAAATCACGGTTGGGATTGTGGATTACAAAACATTCGTGATTGTTTTTTGCAATGAGAAAGAGGTTTGGTGATGGATTGGTTGCCTCCTCGGGAGAACATTACAGTAAACGGTACCGAGTCACTTGAAGCGACTTCGTCGCCGTATTCACAAACGCCGCCACAGAAAATAGACGCGATATAAATGTGAAAAAGTGGAAAACCATAAAAGCCGACTATCGTAGATAGCAATGGGGGTGTGGTTTTTTGGAGGAAGGTATGGACTACTTCGGATATCCATACCAGCACCGTGTGTTTTGGTAGACTGTATGAGAAAGAAGATAAATCACATTTCAATTTGAAGGTTTGAAGGCTTCCTTTATAATTTCATCGCTTAGCAAAATCGTGTAGAGGTGTGCCAACATTTGGTGTAGCTGTACAGCGTAAATTAGAAAATATTTTCAATGGTGGATTACAGCAGATGAATGGCGAATCTGGCGCGAGACGCCAGAACAGGAACGCCAGTCTATAGAAGGATAACACATTAGAAGCACTCGTCCCAAGAACTCATGGTCGGGATTTTTCATTCCAAAATAAATGGTTTTTGGGATCAAGAAGGAATTTTATCGATGGATTGGCTGCCCCTCGTAAGAGCATTACCATTACGTAGCCACATCGCTGCCTCCCTGGCGGCTCTCGTGCTGCCTCACATTCTGCATCGAATAACAACGCTTAGTTGCCCCCCACTAACAAGCGTCAGTCAGCTTAGAGAAACACAAATTACACAAATCAAATTTTCATAGACAACTTTTAAGCATCTGTTTATATACAGACATTCTATAAGTTCAGAAGCCTGCACTTCTGCATGTGTGCCAACTTAGGAAAATAAAAAAAATGACATGTAACACAACTCATAATTAAATTTATCTGACTTGTTGAACTGCAACTTGCAAGACACTACACGAAATAAAATTGTGTTAAAATCGCGCAACTACTTCGTCGTATTAAACTTAATCTCGATGATTTGGAATTTCTTCCCCTTCAAAAATGACATGTTTTGGGAACAGCACTAAATGTGCTTATTCACCGGCGTCTAACTCTCAACCGACCCGCTTAGTAAAGTAGTCCTCATTCACGCATGCGCACTACAATCCACTCTCATCTGCTGTCGCGCAAATGTTCTGAATGCGTTACCATTGGCCCGAGATTTTCGAGAAAGACCTCGTAAATAAAATATTGACCACAAAGTTATCAATAATGCTAAAAACTTGATAAATGCGATGGCATGTCATGTTCTTTCTAGGAACAACCATCAATAAAACTTTCCGTGAACTACACGTTGCTCTATATCGAATAGCAGTTCCGATATCCGCTCGTCAATTAAGCGATTCGTGGAATTTCTTTATCGCGACTTAAAAATAAATTAACAAAATGGCGGCGATTAGGTATCTGAAATGCCTTCAGGTTCGTCCTTTTCATAAAAATAAAAGTGAACTGAACAATAAATTAATGGTTTTTTAAAGGGTGCAAAAACGATCTATTCTTATTCTAAATACGAGGTTTGTACTGAAAGTATCGAACCGTATAATACAAAAATAAAGTCAGCATCTTAGGATCCTATACAACCCTTCCAGAATAATATCCACCGTTCAAAATGCTCTGCAATGTCTGGCAAACGCTGTGGGTTATCTCCCGTTTCAAATGTAATTTTAGTTTCAAATATGGACTATAGGCTGTATAATTTGATGTTTAGACAAAAAATTCCGCACGTGATGTGATAAATAGGCATTGTTTCAGCTTCGCACAAGATTTGATGCAGACACGCTGCTCTACCCCCCAAGTATTGCCAACTAGTAAAAAAAACCCGTCTCAAGGACAAGCCACATAAGACAAAGTTGTGCCGCATGCGTCTACTGACAGCAAGAGTTGGCCACGTAATGCATGAAACGCCGAGAGGTGGCGCAAGCTGTCTAATTTGACCTATAACAGGTAAATTGTGACCTACATCAAAAAACAAAACGAGGTTTGGCAACAAACCGGTTCGAGTGAGGTATTGACCTTTGAAATCGGTTCATAACTGGAAGAGAAGTTGCAATATTAGTTACATACATAGCTAAATTTTTGCAGTTCTATAGAGTAGAAGATGCGTAAACCACACTACATGTGCTTACTTATACGCGTCTAACTCCCAACAGATCCGGTTTTATTCACTCATGGACATTACACTCCATTCTCATCGACATTTTCAGGACAGGCGTCGTATGTTTAAACTAGATCAATACGCAGCTGTTAAAATTGAATTAACAATATGTCGACAAACTTGAAAAACAATAATTGTTTCTCCCTGTGAAAATGAACGTAATGCATTCGCGACCATTGCAAGAGCAATGCAACACAATAAGGTGATTGGTACGAAAGCGCTAACAATGCGGAATTGGTTTCTTTATATGGCTCATTGTTAGAAAGTGGAATATTCAATATTTACTTTTTGAGTTATCGAAGTTATGTTTTTATTTTGTTACGGAAAGCTGCCTTGGGTAGGTTTCTCATGCTTAAATGGATTGCAGGCATCGGGAATTAATTCTAAGATACCGTAAATACCCAGAAGTTTTGGGGGGATTCGAACCCATGCAAACCGCGGTTGATAATTGAGGATCGGATCTTCTGACCAGGTGGTTAAGTTCTGATTCTCGGTAGGAAAATGATCGACTCATTTGTCGTTCTTCCATTATTTATTTATAATGAAAAACTACTGCAAAAAATAAAATCGTAAGTGATTTAACAGAAAGATTCTTTACGTCATTCTAAATGCCTGGTTCATGACCTTAGTAATACTCAATTGAATACCTACATGAGCATTTCGAAAAGTTTCAATCAAAAATAGGAACAGGTTTACAATAGTGACATTCCACGCCCCGTATGAGGGCATGGACTATGAACTGAGAGGTTAAGGCTCCCATACGTTCGCTCTCGCTCGCACTACCTCTGACACGGGCGGTATAGCAAACACCGCCGCCTTAGACGACCGCGTTTTTACGCTTTGTTCGAAGTGAACACACGTACTCAGTTATTTAAAGTGATAGCCAAACGCCCCAACCCCGTGGCCACATTGGCGCTCAGTAACAGGTTTAGACTATTAAAATTAATTTTAATTTTCAATGTGATCTCTAATAAGTTCAATATGTTTTGGCTAACGTTTTCCCGATAGCTATATGACATTCCAAGTACGATCCACAAAATATTCTTCTACGGCTGTTGTTACCTCTTTCTTCCAAAAACTGTTTGAGTTTTGGAATACAAGCCAGAGGAAACTAAATCCGACGAATAAGCTGGATGTTCCAATAAATCATACTTCTGCTAGATCGAGGTCACCATCACCAAAGCAACTCTGTGAGTGTGTTGTCTCGGAAATTTTTTGATGCTATGGATCCAAAGGCTTAATTTATCATTTATCTTGCATAACGCTCTTGGTAATTCTTCATACAAAATACGACCTCGACTTATAGAGTGTGCATTGCGTGAATGTTCTTCAGGGCTTGTAAGACGGCCTTTAAACTCATTAGTCTATTTAGTTATAGTTGCTAATAAGGGGGCCTATTCCCTAAAACACTTACCATCTCAGTCTGTAACTATCGCCCATTTTTATGTTCCATTTAAGAGAACTCACCGACAAGTTCTGGGCAGATGAAATATTGAACTGTAGTAGAAATTTTAGTTCCACTACTTCATCATAGATGTCAGTTGTAACACTTTTCAGACTGCCAACGTGTAATATAATTACAATTATAGAAGTAGGACCGTTTTAACGGCGTGCACGTCACGACCAAATATACGTAACGAAAATGGCGGACAACAGAGTATTACATGTTTGAAGCGGAGGTAGCGAGAAAGTTTTTTATGAAAGAAGGCGTGAAACCTGGCGAATTTAAAGACGACTCCTAGTCGACAACCTTTCCTGTGAAAATCCAGGAACGCCTAATCGTGACAAATCGATGTATAACATACAAATATTATGTGGGGACGGTGAATGCTAGGATTCAAAAATTATGGAAATCATTTTCGGAACAGGACAACGCGGAACCTCACACCAATCACTACGCTACGTGAAAAATCTAGAAATTTTATTGAGAAGTGTAAGTCACACTTCCCTTATAAGCCGGGCCTCATTCTGAACGATTTTCTTCTGTTTGAATCCATAAAGAGTTCTCCAAAAGGTTAGCAATTGAACTCTGATGACGAAGTGAAGTAGACTACCTCACAATGGTTTAGGCATACCGGCAAATTTTTCTGCACCGAAGCTTATCAGACACCTAACAATTTAACAGGAGATTAAAGGTGTAAAATTAGGAGTCCTTGAAGGCTTTTGTGCTTTCAAAATGGAACAATACTCCATTATATGAGAAATTATCGTAGAAAATGGCGGTTTTATTCAACCGAATATTAAAGAAAGTCAGCGTAATCATGAGTAAGTATAAAAGCCTTGACCTTCCTGTTCGCAAGCTGTAGCCCTGGTGGGGTACAGATTCTCCCTATCATTATATTGCCATTAATCTGCTATAATAAAATTCTCTTGGTTTAAGACCTTCTAATACTGGATATGAAGGTGTAAAGAACTCTGAGGTCTGAGAGAAACGCCAAAATCATTAAAATGTCTCCCTTTCAGCCAAATGGTTTATGTTTACTAAATTTGTTAAAACGAAACCCCAAATTTCTTGTTCAATTTGGCCAACGTATTATTAATAAGATAATGTTATTAAGAAAACATTCAGACAGATGAGGAAAACTTAAAAAGAAAAACGAGCAAACGTTCAAAAAGGTTTGGCAGTGTGATATGGTCAATAGATGATGTTCACCATATCACACTACCGAACCTTTTTCTATTCATAATGTAACGAAAAATAAGAAAAAATCGATTTCAATGGCATTAGTGACATCAACAGATAAAAATAGGAAGTCCAAGGTTTATTTTAAGGAAAGAACAAACGGTGTATAGCTTTCTTTGTGGATTACTCTAAAGGAAGTTGTAGGAATGTTCAGCAATTGTCACAAGTTCATAAGCACTTTTTTTTCTAAAATACAATGCAGAGAGGTGGTTGAAAAATTTGTCCAGATACATGAAAGATGGACTTTTGTCAAACATTTTTGCTCAAAATTTAGAAAGTCAAGAAGATCCACATCTAGGTGAGTTGGAGCGTGTGATAACACTTGATAATGGGGATGATGCAGCTTTGGCGCGGTTACTGTCCATTACATGCCCAGACCAAAAGTATTGACCTTAATTACCACACTGTGGATTCGAGTCTTACCAAAACCATGAATAGCTAGTGTGTAGTGGGTCATAAAAGTGAAAGTCCACATCCAAAACCCCATAGAGAGCACCACACGAGTAGCGCTAGTACATGTGGTCAAATTTGATGTTTATCGGGTACAGAGCTACTGCTTATCTCTGCTTTAGTTTAGAATTGGTATGTTATCTAGAAGGATGATATCCAGAAAGTAACGGGAGTGCAATGGATAACAAAAAAAGCAATAGGCAGGAGTAGCAAAATATTGGAGAGGCGTACCTCCAAAGATGGAGGTAATTGAGTATCTGAGTTCACTTCGAACAAGGGGCCTAAGGCGCGACAATCGGCAGTGAGGGCGGACGTATGAGAACCTCACCATTATTATATACGAGTGACTTGGTTTGATATTAAAGATAACAATTTGAGTTTTATAAAGTAGCTGCTCTAACATTTTCTCAAGTTTATGGTTCCTTCGCAGAACTGCATTTCTTCGAAGCTCCCTGTTAGTTACAAAAAAAAACTTCTTTGCTTTTACCCTTGAGTGACTTTTACTCGTTTATAGACTTAGTCGATGATTTCTGCCATGACAGCTGTTTTTGGATTTCCAGGACATAGTATGGATTGGATGCTTGTTTACCCAAAGTTAAACGATTTAAAGGTGAGAAAAATCTTTCCATGGATTTTTCGCTGTTTCCTCCCCAAAAAGAGAAAAAGTTGAATCATACCGTGACCTTCAATGTTGTCGATTTTGCAGTCACTCGAAGCAAACTGTCAAACAACGAATTATGAACTTTATGATTGCCTGTGCAACTGCTGCCCTCTATGGGTTCGCAAACCAAGCTACTTATCAAAGCACCCACCCAGTAAGTAAATATTGATGTAATCATATAAAATGTCGTCAACTCTATATATTTTTGAAAATCCAGTGGTCTCAGCAATCCGACTGACGTATGTAACCGCAACTGACACGTTTAAACACGGGTTTCGCGCTAATCTGGTGTCAAAACGTCCGTCACCGATATCCTCAACCTGCTACTTGTTCTACGGTCGTTCAACTTGCATTTCCGTCCGCTCAAATTGAAGATAGCCGCGCCAGTGTGCTAGATTAGTTGGAAATTAAGCAACTATTATCTTTTTATGGCGCTCATCCATATTAAAGAAGCGCCGGGATTTGCTGCGGCGTTCCGTTCGCCCATCCGCCTTCCGGGCCGTACGTTGACACATTTCGCAACGCCTGCCGAAACTGTCACGGCAGCGCAATTTCTGTATGCACCGGGGTCCTTGCGTAACGGCGTTTGCGTAACCGATAAGCCGAAGCAAAAATCGCCGTGTTGCGTTTTCCGATAAGGTCGCGCGATGGCTAGGGGGCGCCACTGAAGTTGACTATTCGGGAAAACCCTCGCGAGGAGGTGGGCGCTCCTCGCGTGCCGGGCCAACAACCTGTTGGAGTTTGTTAACGTGGGGTGCCCGCTTCTTACCGATCGTTGCGGCAAATTAAGCTGCATTCATTAGGCCCGCAAACATAGGTGTCCTATCTGTCCAAATCCGTTATGCGTGCAGGCGGCGCTCACCGAGTGGAGGAAGCGCTGGAAGCCTCTAAGTGGGGCAGAATGCAAACGAGGTTGAGGCAACAATGATAACACTAGTAGAGCACCTCACCAGGATTTACTCTTTCAATGAAAACCAAAGTTCGTTTAAACCATAGCATTTCAATTCGGTCAGGTCACTCATTCGTTCTTTCTTTTTTCATGGTAATCGTTTAGTACCTTGACGCACTTGAAATGGTTGTAGTACGAAAATGTTCATTGATACCCTTTAAAATTACAGAAATATCCAGTTTCCAGTCCTTTTTTACACTATTTTAAATCGCGCATTTTGGCGTTTATTTTGACAAATGACAACATGACAGGCGGCTGGCGTGTGCCCGCGTGCGCACCTCTCAAAATAAGTTGTAAAACATGTACCACTAAAAGGTTGTAAAACGAGCTAAAAGAGTCATAGATGAATGTTATAAGCAATTTAGGGTGCATTGCAACAAAGTTCACTTTAAAGGGTTGTAACAAATGGTGCAGGGGTTGTAGACCGACTGGTGCAAGTACTTTAGTTTGCTTCTGGTCAGAAGCTGATTTGAATCTTGTATACTTGCGCGTTCCTCAAGATACACTAGCTTGGACCAATCATCTACTTAATGGACCACCAATAACAAGACTCGCCTCAGCAGCTACATTTGCAGATGGTAGAAAAGTGCATGTGCAAATCAGCTTCTACAAATTTTAATACTGGCGAATACAGGTCTATCTATAACCATATATTACATTCAATCAGATCAACAAGTCAAATTCGGCAAATATGTTGATATGGGTCTAGACAAATGCCTGACAAGGTATTGCTGTACATAATCATCCCTAATCCTGTCGAGACTTACGTTCCAAAATGAAACTGTATTGTATGCTACTGTTGACATACCCTGGGATCCACCAAGAGAGTCATTTATCAGTTTGGTGTAAAGTTCAGTCAAAATCCTGGATTGTAAAAAAGGGGTGGAGGGGTTGTGGAAGAGCTACAGAAGGGGATGGAATGGGTCCTCTGGGTGGTAAGGAACATTCTCGTACTGCAACCATTTTTACAACACAACCGCTTCAAGTGCGCCAGGGTACTAAACAATTACCTTTTTCGTTTCAGGTTAGTCTTCTAGTCTAGGCTACAAAATGTTCATCCCCATTGGACAAAAATTTTTCTACTAAGCCACGTTTTCAGAAGAGGGCGTAAATCTTCGCCATATTTTATTGAATTCTTCTTTCAGCTAGCTCTGTTAATGTTTTTCTTCTCTAAGTGGATGATCACGAAGGCCTATTAGAAATCTAAAAAAGTGACCGTCACCTTCTCAGATATATAGTGATGCGTCCATATATTTTATCTATGGTGATGAAGCTTTGCAAGAAGTCTTCCGGATTGGGATTAAACAATGCTCAACACTACGTGTTTGATCGACATTGAAGAGCCTTGACAGCACCTTACACACAGTTCCTTCATGCAAGACACCTTCAGCTGAGATGCTTACCACGTGACCAATCTCGCATACTTCTATTTTCTTCCTTAACGATACCACGGGCTTTTTCAATTGCATCTGTTGTGAACTTCGCTTTAGTACATAATCGGTCAGAAATACTTTTCAACTATAGTGTAGTACCTAAACTAGACAGTCTTCCACCTCTTTAAATAAAGTGCTTCATCACCGACTTCCTTTTGTTTCAAGAGCGACACCTGCCAGCCGTGACCCAACCAAACAAACTATAGCGACATCTCGTAGAAATTACGCTAATTTTCAAAAGACCATCGTACAATAATTTAAATCCAAGAAAGCCAAACGGCGAGCCCACGAATTCAGTTACCCAATTCTTCCGGGAACGCGGGGTAATCTTTATTATTCGCTACAACACAATACGTCAGTCAGAACGAGCTTATCGAGCTGCTTCAACGAATTCTACAAGCCAGCGGACTCTGATCGACCCAAGGTTGCTCAATACTCCTCATAGATAACGCGCTGTCTAAGTAAATGAAAAGTAACGGTGAAACATAACTATTAGCGAAATGATGTATATTTAACCACCAAATGTATGTTTATTTATTCCATTAGTGTGATGTTACAGTTTTTGATTTAATAGCTCATTTTATTTTTTTACAGTTGGTGGTGTTTTTAGGCGATTAAATTTCCCAGCTAATGAATGATAAAGGTTCCTAATGCACATTTTTTAATTGCAATGCGCGTTATTTGATTTATAAGTTCGTTTACAAAGAGAAATTTAGTTGTCCCTCTGGTGAATGTAACGAGGCAAGCCGAAGTACTAATCGTGTGAAAATTTAAAAATTTAGCCACAAAATTCGTTACGATCTGCATGGATTAACCAGTTTGGATAAATGTAAAAGTGCAAAGAACGCGAAGTTGCAGCACCATCTAGAGTGTAGTAGCAAACTTATTTTCACTTGGGGTGCTCAAGAATGATTCGCACTGCAATTGTTTTATGTGGAAGAAGTCTAAGCACTTTGGTCATCGCTTCGGTAGTTACCGTAAAATGGTTGCAAACTTTATTATTTGGATGTAGCACGGTCCCACTTGTGGACAGCCGACTAAATCTCGTCGTTGGAGGAGACCGTAGTCGTTCTATGAGGCACGGTGTACACGAAAACCTGCAGAGTAGCTATGGTTTGACATTATCATGTTAGAGCAATGAGCCGCGTCTCCATTTCACTGGTAATATTTGCACAAAAGGGCAGCCACTTCATCAGGAGAATCACCTCTTCATCCCAAAAGGCAATCGGTATTTGTTTTGGCCGTGGCTTCCGATGCACGCTATTCCACAGATTACTTCTGTTATCTTTAAGTCCTCATGGACGAGACAGACCTGTGCATCGAATGTTAAAATGTTTGCCTTTTTATCAAGTCCGACACACGCTGGCTAATGCGTGGCATGCTTTTGTCTTTCTCAGCACAATCTCTAACACTTTTGAACTCGATATCCAGCGATTCGGAGGTAAGTTGCCACATGCAGGAACCAACCTCGCACGAATGTCCAAGGAACCACGTCGTCCGTCACTGCCCACGATTGTCTGCCTTCTAGATTTTCCGCTTTGTCCATAAATGCACTCGCATCACTGAACAAATGTCTAGTGGCATCATGTGGCACCTCATTTCCAGAGGGAGTGTTCTATCGATATGGGGTTTTTATAAAACTTCCCATTTCTTCTTGTTACTAATTTGATTTGAAGTTCATTCTAGATTTTTCCTACATTGCTTAGTCCTTCGCTGTTTTTTTCCATGTGTCTTCCGATCTTCCCTCATTTTTTTTCAATTGGGGTTCATTTAAAAAGGACCCTAGTGTAGTCCTCATTATTTTCTCTTAGAGTAGGTCCTATCCACACCCACTGTCATTGTTAATATATATCTGCATCGGTTTTTCTCTTGTACGATCTCATAGTCCTTCATAAGTTAGTCCAATCAGTCAGAAGATTAACAAGCAATGTTCAGTGAAAATGGGGACTTTACTAGCCCTTCACCCCGTATGTTAGCCTTTGTTCCCTCATTTTTATTTAGAATGCCAATTCTCATTTATTATTTTTTCTTTTGTTTCCAACCTTTTTATCATATTGATCATGTCACAAATTATTCGCATTTTCCCCTTTTAGATAATTCCACGTACTTCCATTTTGCTGTTCTATTGTCGTTTAAGTATGTTGACAAAATGGTTATATTTTGCCGGATTATCTTTGGCGAGTGACCAAAATGTCTTACTATTCAAGGCTATTCTTTTTTTCTAAATCCAGGAACCACCATTGGATTTGCCCTGTTGCTATTTTTGGTCGATGCATGATCTCTCTTTTTCCTTCCCACTTCATCCTTCACCTATCTTCTCTTTCCTTCTCGCGTCTACTCGCGCTCTTTCCTTTTTCCTCCCCTCTCCCCTTGCCTTTCCTTCTCATCTCGTCTTCCCTCTTCATCTCCTCTCGCCTCCCCTTTTCATCACCGTTCGCCTTCCCTCTCCCTCCCCTCTTGTCTTCTCTCCTACCCTCTCTCCTTCCTTAAAATCTGCTCGTTCTTTCTTTAGCTTTTCTTCTAATGCTTCACATATTCTCTAGTTTCTGTCCCCTTTTCAGCTATTTTTTTGTCCGAGTTATTTCAGTTGCTTTCTTTTTATTTCCTTCCTCATTCACATTCAACGAGTTTCGTGTCCATCTACTCAATCCAATCTTCAACGCAAGTGCGCGCTGAATGTCGTTACAGGTTTCTGTAATTGGAACACTTTTATGTTCAATTCAATAAATAAATAAAACCAAGGACGCGCAGCACGTGTTTCTCTTTGTACAGATAGCCACCGACAGCTTGCTACTGCGGAATCGCCGAATTATGTTAAGTTGCATGAATTAAACGAGCTTCGAATAAGCAATTCTGATGAGCACGTTCTTGAAGTGTTAGTCTAGTGTAAAGTAGTGGCCCATAACTGTTCATTTAGTAAGATGTGGTAATGAAGATCGCCCGAATAAGACCCCAATTTGGCATGTTCATTTCGAAGATCATGGAGATTTCACGGAAACCGCGGCCGCGCTTGCCTCTGAAGGCAAAACATTCTTGAGCGTTCCACGCCCCTGATTGTCGTGCACTACATAAGGAGTGACCACTGACGTCTGGCCAGGAAGACCAACCAGTTCTGAGTTCAATCACTCCCGGTTTTATTTACTTTACCGTGTAATGAATACGAAAACTTAACAAGCAGCGGTTTATACACCATGTGCATTGTTCGGCGCGTATGAGATGCGGCCGCGAGCCGCTCGAAATAGACGGCCTGCATCTGTGCGCCGGATTTATCGATTTCCTTATTGATGTCGCGAATTCGCCGAATTCCTGCAAACTGAGTAGTGCGCGATTCTGGTGTTTGTTTCAGATAAATGCGTGCACGAACAGACAGTAATCGTGAAATATGAAACGTGACTCATAACTTTGGGTAAATATAATGCCAACAGAAGTGGAAGTACGGTCATTTTTGGACCAATAGGCAGCCTAACTCAATTGCCCATCCTGTTATTTCCATTAGGCTTAAGGCCTGTAAGCTCTACTATTTAAATATGTATTCGAATATGCAACTGTTTAGTTTACTCGAATACTAAAATAATCTTGAAATCAACGAATTCTAATAAACTGGATATTCGTATAATTGAGTAATTTTGAATAATTCGAATATTCAAATACTATTTGCTAATACTGGAAGACCACACGGATTATTCTAATATTAAAATCACTTTGATGTTCGAAAGTGTAGACTATTTAAATATTAAAATTATCTGAATATTGGAATAACTGAATAATTCAAATATTAGAGTATAAAATAATATTAATCTTGGAATAATTAAATATTCCAATAATTAAACAGTTTCAATAATTCCAGTATTCAAAATATTTTATTATCCAATTATTTGAATAAATAGCATATTTAAGTATTATTTTTGGATTATTCAAAAAATTTTTCAAATGAACAATCTGAATATTCTTAAAATAGATAGTTTTGAATGATTCCAAAATTCAAATACCATTTTGGAAATTCGAATAGTATTTTACTAATATTTGATTACGACACATATTCTTCTGGATATTCGAATATTTGAGTTATTCAATTTAAGATAATTTTAATATCTAAATTACTTTGGATTATTCTAATATAAATTATAAATTTTCAAATAATCAAATGTCACGATAATTGAACAGTGTGAATAATTTCCATATTCAAATTATTTTATTATTCGAATATTTGAAAGTTTGGATTATTCAAATAAAAAAAAATCATCAAAAAGGATAATCTGAATAATCATATAAATGAATAATTTGGAATAATTCGAATATTCAAATATTACTTTTGGAAATTCGAATAGCATTTTACTAATATTCGATTATCACACATATTATTGTGGATATTAGAATATTCAGATAATTTTAATATTTAAATTATTCTAATATAAATTATACATCTTCAAACAATCAAATATACCGATAATTGATCAATGTGAATAATTTCCATATTCAAATTATTTTATTATTCGAATATTTAAAGTTTGGATTATTCAAGTTAAAAATCTTCAAAATGAATAATCTGGATAATCATATAAATGAATAGTTTAGAATAATTCGAATATACAAATATCACTTTGGAAATTCGATTAGCATTTTACTAATATTCGATTATCACACATGTTATTCTGGATATTCGAATATTGAGATAATTTTAATATTTAAATTATTTAATTATTCTAATATACAATTATAAATCTTCAAATAATCAAATATTTCAAATGATTTTATTATTCTAATATTTGAAAATTTAGATTATTCAAATCGAAAAGAAAATCTTCAAAATCAACGAATCCGGGTAGATAATCATATAATTAAACAATTTGGAATAATTTGAGGAGGGTAAGGGGTGACGCCAACATCTAGTCACCCAAATGTCAACCTCACCTGCACGCGGTACCCTCCGCTGGATAACTAACGAGGCTCTGGCGACCCAGTATCCAGGGGTATAACTGGATTCCAGTTGTCCCGAGGTAACGGGGCCCTCGTCGTTGGGCCAATCACCCACACGAGGTATAATCGATTCAGAGAAAAAACGAGCGCCTCGGAACAGGACTGCTTAATAGGAGACGACCGGCAAGACAACGGATACGAATAGGGACATGGAATATAAAAACACTAACTGGGAAAGAGATAGAAGTAGTAGAGGAGATGGAAAAGTATAAGTTACGGATACTGGGAATAAGTGAAGTGAAGAAGAAGGGTCAAGGACTCAAGACACTGGACTAGGGATACACACTGAGATATATAGGAAAGCCTCCCGGAGAAAGAGCGAAAGAAGGAGTGGGGATCATAATATAAGACCCGAAGGAAGAAGAAAAAGCGGAAGACCAAGGATCCAGTGGGAAGAATCAATAGAGGAAATGGCAAGGAAAAGAGGAAAAAACATCACTGAAATACGGAGAATGGCAAGAGAAAGGAACACCTTCAAGAGATGGATAAAAGACCCAACACCGTGAGGTATAAATGGGGACAAAGAGAAAGAAGAAGAAGAAGGAATAATTTGAATGTGTTAATACTACTTTTAAAAAATCTAATATTATTTGCCAACATTCGAATACCACACATATTATATTAATATTCGAATATTTCTTCTTCTTTTATTTTGTAAGCTACTAGGCTACTAGCGCCTGTTTCTAAACCCACTAGGTGCCATGTTAGGCGTACCCCGGACAGGTGGCTAGCCTAATATTTAAATTAGTTAAATATTAAATAATCTGAATATTCTTAAAATTGAATAATTAGAATAATTCGAATATTCCAATAATTTTAATATTTCACTTATTTAATTATTCTAATATAAATAATTAATCTTCAAATAATCAAATATCCCAAATAATTGAACAATTTCCAGTCAAATTATTTTTTTATTCGAATATTTGAAGGTTTGGATTATTCAAATTAAAAAAATCATCAAAATGAATAATCTGGATAATCATATAATTGAATAATTTTGAATGATTGAAATATGTTAATACTACTTTTAAAAAATTTACTATTATGTACTAATATTCGACTACTACACAGGTTGCATTCATATTCGAATATTAAAATTATTTAAATATTAAAATAATCTGAATATTCTTAAAATTGAATAGTTTAGAATAATTCGAATATTAAAATAATCTTAAAATAGAATAATCAGGACATAGAAATAATCTGAATGGTTTAAAAGAACTCCTACATTCAAATACTGCCTTTAAAAATTCGAATAACATTTTACTAAAGTTCGAATACCACATATATTATTCTAATAGTCGAATTATTTTAATATTCCAGTGTTCATATTATTTAAATATAATAATCTGAATATTCGTATAATTTAATAGTTTAGAAAGATTCGAATATTCAAATACCATCTTTAAAATTTAAATATGATTTGCAAATATCGGAGTACGGCACATATTAGTCTAATATTAAAATTGCTTTAATATTCGAATAATTTAATAATTCAAATATTCGAATCTTTAGATTATTCGAATATAGAATAACATATAATAATTAAATATTTGTAATTGAACAGTTTGAGTATTTTCAATATTTAAATTATTTTATTATTCAAACATTTGAATGATTCGAATTTTAAAATATCTTCAAATTGAATAGTCTGGTTACTCATATAATTGAATAATCTGAAATAATTCAAATATTTTAATACTACTTTTGAAAAATCTAGTACCACTTACTCATTTTAAAAATTTAGGTTATTGAAATATTCAAATAATCTGAATATGCTTATAACTGAATAGCGTGAAATAATTCGAATATTAAAGTGTCACTTTTGAAAACCAGGATATTAAAATAATCTTAAAATCTAATAACCTGTATACACAAGTAATGTGAATATTTGTATAATTGAATTTGAATATTCAAATACAGTTCTTAAAAATTCGAATAGCAATCACATACTCGAATAATACTTCTAGAAAATCGAGTACTATTTGCTAATATTAAAATATCACAAAACTATTTAAATATTCAAACTACCTTAATCTTCGAATGTTTAAACTATTTAATATAAAATTTGAATATTTAAGGAATCCGAATATTTGAAATAGTTGAATAACTCAAATAATCAAATACCCATTTTAAAAATTCGAATTCCATTCTCATTATTTTAATATTAAAATCACTGATAAATTCGGATAGTCGAATACCACTTTTAAAAAATCGAGTCGTTGCTAATAAAAAAATAGCACACAGATTATTTAAATATTCGAATGATTCTAATATTCAAATATCACTTTTGGAAATTCGAAAGTTTATAAACATTGAAAGTATCCAACTATTCAATTATTCAAACATTCTGGTTATTTGAATATCTAGACATTCTATTATTAAAACTGTTTTAATATTGCAATACTCAAATGTTTCAATTATTTTGATATTAAAATAATTTGAGTATTCGATTATGCTAGATGTTTGAATTACCTAAATATTCAAATACCACTTTTGGAAATTTGAACATTATTTGTTATATTCCCATACTACATAGAATCGATATTATTTTTGACATTCTAATTATTCGAATATTCAGTTAAACTATTAGAATATTAAAATATTCTGAATTTTCGTGCAAAGAGAACGATTGGGATATTCGAATAACCTGAATTATATATATAAAAAAAATTATGAGTACTGCTGCTGTCACACATTGTTCGTGCCTTTCCGTGCCGACCCGAACGCCTCCGAATGACAAATTGGAGCGACGAGTATTATATTTCCGGAACCGCAAGCGATAGAAAATTTTCGTTTGAGAGGGGGTAATAAAGCACTCGTAATTAAATAATAAATTAAATCGAATAATTCAAATATTGAAATACTACTTTGAATATTCGAATTATTCCACTTACATGTATGCCAATTGTAAGTCGCGACTTATTTGAATACTACCTAATTCTAACGTCAATGTGAACTGGTAAAAATACAAAAGTGGTAATAAGATCAAGAGAAATGGTAAACGGTAAATGGTAAAGCTATCAGGATGGAGATGTTCGGTTCTGTCAACCTCAATTCTCCTAGTTTCTATTCATTTGATGTTATTTTATTCGCGTTCCTCAAATTCCTCACATTCAAGCTTACTATCTCATCATAATATTACCAGTGAATGCAGTGCAGGGTGAATATTGATTTAATTATTCATTTCGACCCTGAACCATATTTTGTTCTCTTTTTTTATTCAATTCGATGGATCTTATATAAGACTATAGTCGCTGAATATGACGAGAGTGCGTCCAGAACAAGTAACTGTTGCACCCAAGCAAACAAACTTCCAATTTCACAACAAATATTTGTGCAAGAATTGAAGCGGCGCGCTGGCTAATCCGCCGTGTTTGTATTTTGGCTGTTCAATTTTCACAATACCGTCTGGAGCAGGCTGGGCAAATAAGTCATTTATTTGAAGCGGCGACGCAATGCAAACGAACGCATTTTGTTTTCCATTGCTCGGCATAAATAATATGCAGTTCTTAATCGCGTCTTATTTAAGCAAACCACACCGTGGTCTAAATAAGCGAAGACCATAATGCAGACTTGCAAGCTCCTCCATTTATTAGATCAAAGCCGTGAGAGCTAGATTTCATGAAAAATGCCCTCCTACTCTATAGGCACATACACAAAACCAAAGGTTGAAGACGAATGTGCTTGGGGTCTTCTTAATTTTAGCCGTGATCTCATAGCTTGGAGGTCTAGAAGCTGTCAGTTTTAACATCAAAACTACTTATTCCCAATAACTTTCTCTTAAATGAATATGGAATGAATAATGAATATCATGAATATCCTGTAGTGTTTAACAATGGCCACTGCGTCTATCTGTGCCATTCATCACGAAACAATTTTTTGCATTAATAAGTTCAGCATTCAGTGTTTGCGCCGTTCATTCTCTCGCCGCGTTCGGTGTCATTACCAGCACCAGTGCCTACGTCCTTGCAAAGGCGTAGCATGCGGAGTTCTATGTGCTAGATCCATTTACGCGATGACTAATTCGGTGGCAAAAATGTTTAATGAATGGAGCTGTGGCTGCAGACTTGACCCCATTAGCGGTCTTGGTAGGAGAGCCCAAATGTCAAATTTGGGAGGGGGGTGACAGACAGTAAGCGCGGATAGGACTGTCGGGTTAGCATCAGTACTGCCATTTCGGGCTTCGCCTGACTCAGCGGCCGTGCTTCTGCAAATTGCATTAGCTGCGTCACTTCGGGCGAAGAAGGAAGTGAACACCTCAATGAGCAGAACAAAGCCCAGAGAGAAACACTAGACAATGGAGTATTGTCTAATAGCGATTTTATTTTTCGGGAAGTGCAGAGCGTTGCAACTCCGCGTTTGCTGGAAAACAGATTCTAGGCACGGTTCCAACGTCAGCTTTCTTCGTCTCGCCTCTCTTGGTTTGGAGAAGGCTTGAGCAACTTTGTTGGGAAATGGGAAATTTAAATGTACCCAACTCCTCTCCAGAAATTGGAGAGGTGAAAAAATAGAAAAGTGATAATAATAATAATAATAGGGAGGCTCTGTACCCCTTAAAGAGCATGGTCAGCAAATTGGAAAGTCAAGGCTTCCATGAAATGACAACAAAAATGTCAAACATTATTGCATACTGCAGTTGGAAATGCTAACATACGTACAAATATTTTATCGTAAAAAACGCCATGTGTAGCAACAAGATAAGCTTGCTAACCGTATCGTGCCACCTCGCAAACGACATAAAACCAATTAAAATCGCACACAAACAAGTCGCTTAGTAGAATACCCAGGCTTGGCCTTTTTATTTTAATTTACCGCCAATCGGCAATTAAAAGTATTAAATATTGCATTAATAATTAAAAAAAATTCACTGGATTCTAACGAAAAAATCTTTAATGAAGGGCTATTCAGAATTATACGTGCCGGGCCTGGTTATGGCCGAAATAAAAGCAGGCGATTGTGCAAGGTGCATGAATTCGGCCATAAAACTTATCAGCCGAGTACAACCACGAGCGTCATTCGATCGCAGCAGTGACTCATAGGCGCTTATCGGTCCGAACGACGCGATGCACTGCGAAGTATTGGCAACGATCGTTAACGAACGGCGGGACATCATTACTTACTGAAATGCTGCTGCGCAATTGGTGAAGAAACTGTGGCCACTAATTAAGAATTAAGATAAGGTTACAGAATCCGTGATTGCTTATTATGCAAGGCGATCGAGGAAGCTGCGAGATTTAAATTTCACCAGTTCCGCGTTCATCAAAATGACCGATGAAATAAATTCATTCCATGTGGAGAAACTATGCATTGAGGAAAAAAATCCCGGACTGGAGTTGTAGACATCATAGAATCAAAAGGAACATTAACATATGTTCCTCTAGAATTTACATAAACCCGACATCTCCTGGACACAAAGGATCTACACCGCTCAAAGACACAACTCTGCCATGGTCTGTCCCAAGTCAGGATGAGAAAGAGGGAAGGATATAGGAGTAATAACCTCTAAAAACCTGGTTCAGCTGGCCCGGATGGTAACAACTGGTCAATAAAACACTAAGCTCAACTTTAGACTAATCCCCCACACCACGGTTCAGAGTAAATACATATAACAGACCCGAGTATAGGAAATTGAGATGGATAATGGAAAAACCCTACGCAAAGAAACTTTCTTCAAATTAAAAATGGACAGTACAAGATATAGGAGCCTCTGAAATGGATCGGACGAGATATGAGAAGATGAAGACCAGAAATGGAATACATAGAACATTCCTTATAGGGAAAACAGTAGAAATAACAGAAAAGATGGAAAAATATAAGCACATTCTAGGAATAAGCAGAAGCTAAAGCAAAAGGAGACGATATAAAGACTTTAAACAAGGGATACACTCTCGGGTACTCAGAAACCGCTGTAGGACGCAGAACAACAGAAGAAGCAGATATAATACTGAGCAACGAACTAGAAACAAAAGTGACATATTGGGAAGTAGTAAGCTCCAGAATACTTACTGTTAATCTGGAACTATAGAAGAAAATAAAAGTAACAACAATAACGGAAACCAGTTCTATGAAGTACTGCAAAGAACACTACATAAGATGCAAAATAAGAACCGCTATATCATAATATATAAACATAAGACCATAGACAAAATAACCTACGAGGCCGAACCTGTAGAGCACAAAAGCATGATAGATTACATTACCATAACTAGAAGTACGAGAAATGTAATACACGACGTAAAGGTGATAAGGGTGACAAGAAATGTCCACTAACCATAGATTATTAATAGCAAATACATTATTCAAGGAACCCAAAAGAGAAATGAGAAAAAACTACATCAGCATAAAAATCTAGAAAACATGCAAACAAGAGAAGAACACCAAAGAGCACTTAACCTAAAACTAAATGCACTAGGAGCAGAAGAGAAACCCCCTGGAACATCAACGGTGAAATAACTTTAAAGAAGCCACACACCAAGCGACCCGAGAAAACTATGGAACCATGCAAATAAACTACGGAGACTACAAAAGAGAACAAGTGGTGGAATGAAAAAGTAAAAACGAAAATCAAAAAGATAAAAGAACCATGGAGCAAAATTTAAATCGGAATGAAGCAAAAGAAATCGTAAAACAAGCAAAGAGAGAATCCTGGGAGGAGTTCGGCAGAAAAATACAGAAGAACTACATAGAAAACCAGAAATAGTTCTAAAATATAATTAAAAAACTGAAGGGCGACAGGAAAAAGACGATACAAAAATGCTAAACCGACAAGGAAGGCTTGAAGTAACAACAGAAGGGATCCTAGAAGCCTGACGCAATTACAGTAGAAACAAATTTGAAGAAAAGCAAAGAATAAATCAAGAACAGTAAATGGAAATAGAAACAGAAAGAGAAGAAGGAAGACTAGAAACTCTAGAATATGGAAACAGGGAAGAAGAAGTAAGGACGGCTGTAACTGCGACAAGGAATGAAATAGCCCCAAAACTATTCAAGAGAAGATGAGAAGTAATACAAGATGCTTGAAAAGATGCTTTCAACAAGCACTGGACTGCGAAAAAATACCGAAAGACTAGGGCAGAAACTAGTTCCAATAGAAACAACTAAATGTGACAACTACCGGGAAATATGCCTACGCACTCCAAAATTGCAGAGAATAGACTACGAAACGAAATAGAAGACAAACTGGAGGAAGGACAAAACTAAATTAGCAACCAGAAAATTAATAAATTTCTAGACAGGCTCTGCAAGTTTCGAGAGAGGTTGCGCAAGTTTCAACCGCTACTGAAGGACAACTGTCTAATCTAATGTCGTGATATTTAAGAACAAAAAATTTCAGGGCGTTCGTTTTTTACGCGTTGCTGATATTTCGAAATCAGACTTGAAACGTCCTACGCACATTTAGTGCGTTCCTGGTAACGGGGGGTTTAAAAAACCCGGAGTGTTGCTGCAAGATCCAATAGGAAAGCAGGTGGCCACAAAAAATGCGCCGCCTGGACGTCTGGACCAAGTTTCTAACACCTCCACCCGCATCTCGCAACACATGCATTATTCATGCTCTCCGACAGTGACTGATTGCCTTTATGTAGTCCACTTCGGAAAGGTCAAAGAAAACTGAAAGTCGGGCTGCAGCCTTCCTATTCTCCGCTCGGCAGATTTAGTGTGCGTTGAAAAAACTCTCGCAGAGGTAAGCGCCCCGGGCGAGGAAAAATGGCAGCACAACGTTCTGCACACCTTCAATTGGCCACTATTCGCTCGAGGCCTACAACCATGTAGTACACCGTTTCCTCGTTCTTTATATGAAAAGATGGGCTTTCAGCAACACGAAATGTAATTAATTACGGCAATCTTTATCTAGGAGCACACAATGAAGTCGTATAACTTCCGTAACTTAATCAAACCCATGCGATCCAAATATAAAATGCTTCATACGAATTACATTCTCAACTATTTTTAGGTAGCAACCTTCAGCTCTCTTGAAATTGCCTAAAAAAGTGATTACAGCAGCTTTTACCATCACCAAGTGCTGTTGGGTTCGTAGAGGTTACAGATTGTGCCGGGAAAAAAGCCTAAGGACAATTGTTCAATACCTTGACCCCCTTTTTACCTATTCTGACAGACAGCTGAAATGCCAGATCGTCGCCGCGAAAGCGCCCGCGCGCGCACTCCAACCATCCGCCAGATTATCGCCTTTCAAAACACACTGCAGCACAAAATGCTGCGCTACTGAATGTTTTGATGAGGATGAACTGACGAAAACTCGTGTTATAGAAGAAGCTGTCTAGAAAAACACTCCTATCTTATGGTTTGGATCTATTAGTTCATATGCATATCAAGAAATAGTTATCAGAGCAATGCAAAAGATCGTGTCAGATTCCCAAAGATGACAAGAGCATTGCAGCATGACGGCGCTGGTGTTTGTTTTATGTTGTATGACATCAGGAGACAGCGTAGCATCAAGCTCCGTTACGCCATTGCATCTTATAGAAAGAAGTGTGTCGGAACTACAACAAAGAACATTCGGAACGTTCATATGGACCATACTCGTGCTTGGATCGAGTCGTAAGAGACGATCCCGTACAAAAACATACCATAAAAAAGGAGCTGGAAATAAACAGAACCCGTGACGAAAGCTGGCTTACATTGAATGAAGGTGTTGGTTCACATGAATAACTCACCAAATTCAATGTGGGAATTCATGGAAACATCCAGTTTTGGAAAATAGAAAAGGCGTCATCCCCCAAATACTAAACCAAGAGTTAGAAAGGAAGACCCTCTAGCACACCATCATGTCCTCCAGATCTTGCTCCTTCAGATTTTCAACAGTTCCGATTTCCTGAAAACTGCCTTACGGCCTCCACAAGCTTGTTGAATGTTAGAAGGCCACTATAGAAAAGCATGGTAACTATATAAATGGATCAATGAAACCTTTCTTCAAAATGCAGCCGTTTGTATTTTCGATATTTTCAAATGTCAAGCGGGTATCAAGTGCGCAACTAAATTCTCGGCCTTTTTTACCGAGTTGTGATATCAGTTTTATAAAAACTTTCGGGGAGACGATTGATTCAACCAGACTTCTTTTGACATCGTCGGCAGAGGTGAAGGAAGTGTCGTCCAAATGCTGTTGCGAGGATCCCAAGAGATGGTAATCTGAAAGGACGAAGTCGATTGAACACGCCAAGTGTATCAAGATTTCCTAACTACGGAGGGTGATTGTTTTCAAAGTCATTTTTGTGGCCTGCAAAATGCATTTCCTTCTTCCCTTACCGGTATAACGTTTCTTCCAGGGCGCGAATAACGCAAATCAGTTACTAGGTTGAAGCAAATCGTAGTGTGTGTTGCCCAGCTACTCCCACCAGATGCAAAGTAATAACTTCCTGGCGTGGATATTCGATGGTGCGGTACTGATGAACGGTTCGCTTGATAAACCCAAGATATCCCTAGAGGATCCATTTCGTCCATATTGTCACGCCACGGGGCACTTAATGGCCTTTCTTATAAATCCAGCTTGTATAACTTGACGTGTTACCCCATAGTCACACAGTTCTATTCCCGGATTTCACTTTAAGCGCGAATAGAGCAGTCTCGCGCGACATGGCTTTTTAGGTTATCTTGGTAGAACAGGCACCTCTCGCAGTGCGTTATAAGGCGGGCAGACGGCGCTAGCATCGATTACGAGAATTAAGTTGCGCACCCGCTAACACATGGTTTTTATATGCACCGCATTTCATTGTATTCCAGAAAATGGGGCAAATTATAGAGGATAATGTAATATATAGCAGAAACGTCAACTAAGCCTACATAATGATGCAGCGCTACCTTGACCTCGTTAAATAACACTGTACATCCCCATGGACATCCGATGGTAATGTAGCGGAACGATGATAATACAAATTACGAATACGTAACGAGGAATCATATCAGATGAATAAGTAAAAAGAGCGACATACAGTAAGGAGAGCAGCTTGACCTTAAAACGGTGAACTTGCCAGACGGATATTGCCGATTTACGGTAATTAGCGTTAATTAACATGTTGCAATTGTGTTAAAATATCTGTGCTAACAGACATAAGCCCTTGTAATGATAAATGTGGAATTACGTATACAGGGTGCGATTCAAAATTAATGGCTCAACCACAAAATTCTAAACAGAAGAAGCCTTGCAAATACAGGAAAAGGCAAAATCAATCATGGGGGAATTTAATCTTTTACTAGTGCTGAAAAATCGAAGAGCACAAACGACAGCAAACATCGATAGCAGTATCCGCAAATCTTGCAAACAGGCCAGAAAGTCAGGAGATGAAAAGGATTAGTCATAAAGCATTTTTTCCAACCTAAGACAGATGAACTGGGTTGGAAACAATTTTGGGAGCGGTATCTAGATCATATTTTCAATATTGAAGCCATTTTTTATTTAAATGGTTGCTGGTGTGACCAGTTGAAAGAGTCCTAATTTTTCGAGATAATGTAATAGGAGAAAAGTACTTCCGTGTGCTGAGGATTTCCTCGATGGTGTTCCATTAGAAAAGAGATGCTATTGCCAAACCACACATCTAACAGAGAGGTCCAGTTGAATGCCCCTAGGTGAGCGAATATAACGCGACTTTTGGCTTACCCTGTACATTACAATAAATAGAAGATTAGATACAAACGTTTCATGTACCTCATAGAAGAATGAAGTCAAAAACCATAATAGATCTCTTGTAAAGTTTTGATCAACCCGATAGCGATCTATTGACCCGCTGCAATCGATTGCGTTCGCTGAGATCGCCACGCCCTGGCGTGGCGAACAGAAATTTCCAATTTAGAAGCGAATACACGTAACGAATTCCTCCATCCTTGTGTAATACCAACATTTCCTGCTTCTATAAACAAATAACATTGTTGCAAGTTTTCTCAAAACGAATTGCGTTGTTTGTTACCTTGTAATTTGGGTACAAAACCACAAAAACTGGCCTAAACGTTTACATATTTTTGCAAACGATTACTTCCTGGAAGCCATTAAATTGCCTTAACTGCAGCTGACGTAACGCGAAGTTATATAAAGCCCCATTCAGACAGATTTAATTATGATTCTAGTGCTGGGCCGTAATAAGTTGCAACTTTGCAGCATTAATTAATCCCGCTAGCTATCAAAAACTGAAATGCGGCTTAAACGAACCCAAATTTTGTCCGGTGTGGGTTATAAGAAGAATTCAAATTACCACCCTTACGAAAACCTACATTTAGCACGAACATTTCCATCGTTTTCTTTTGACTATGAATGGTCAAAATTATTACTTTTAGTAAACTCAAATCAGAAAGTAGTATAAGTTTGAGTGGTCGATTGGTTAGACATCTATCAGGATATCTTAATATAGTCAAAATAGTTTGAGCTGTCGCGTTGTGATCTGGCAGTTGATGACAGCGGACTGTAATGCGCATGCGTGAAGAAGGACTGCTTCACTGACCCGGTCAGTTGGGAGTTAGACGCCAGTAAGTGTGATTGTCTTATCGACAAGAAGTAAAACAGAAAAAATATTTTCTTAGAAATTTACAACAAATTTTAAATAATCAACTAAGCATCAGATATGCAAATTTAAGAATTTGGCTACACCAATTACAGTAAAACAACTTTCTAAAAGATTCCTACATTAAACAGCCTTCCACAGTTTTATTTGCGCGCTAGAAGGATGATTCCAGTTCAGTAACCCTAAATTAGAATCATTTAATTACTACCTCGTTATGGACTGAGTAGATTTATATCCCTTATAACGGGTGTCCCAGCATTTGTAATTTATTTTATGGGCGAACAATTTGAAAGAGTCTTCAAGTGGATCGTTGTGCTTCTCAGAAAAGCACCTCAGTAGTCTATGGTAATGCTGGAAGGCATACAATCGACCATGTGCATCTACTGGTCAATGGTGCGTGGCTTGATTTCCACAGGCCTAGACCAATAGGAAGCACATGGAAAGACCTGAACAAGTCAGATTTTAAAAAAGAGAAACCAGAAACATCTTTAAGATATTTTGGAAGTTTGAGGGCGACAGGATCGCCCTGAAGTTCACTTTCAACTGAATGATTTAGAAATGCAACCCCCGGGGTGCCTTTGAATTATCAAAGTTTTTGATTTTGTAAAGCATACGGTTTCACCAAGGTGGCGTCAAGGCTCACGCAGTGAGGAACACCGACTCTAAAATCAGCAGCTTATACAGACACCAACGTTGCATGACCTCAAACAAAACATTCGAGCTGAAACAGCCGTTAAAGCAGAAGAACTTAGGTCATGAAGTATGCCGTAGAGAGAGCTTGAACGCGCCAGCGCTCGTCGTCTGTAGTATATTATAGTAAAAACAAACTGTTAAATTTGGAACACCCTGTAGCTGAGATGTTAAAACTCTGCTAGATTGATTGATAAAAATTTCTCTATATAGAAATCTTGGGTGTTACTGTAGCGGCACGGACGTGCTTTCACCATCAAATTCCGGACTGAAATGAGGATCTAACGTACCAGGCAATTTTTGGCCCGTTCCGGGAAAACGTCGCCGGCTGATTATGCCTCGCCACCTTCGAAAATCGAGCAACTAACCAGCAAATTGCCGTGGCAGACCCTGAATACTTTATAAGTAGAAGACAGATCAACGAAGCCCAGACAGGAGCACTCCGCCTGGGAATATCCGTTCAGCCAGCTTCGGAGAGCGCCAGTTAGCTAATCATGCGAGCCGCCGCAATCGGCGCTGATTACATGGCTTTCTAAATTCCATTTCACAAAATAATTGCTAATTACGCCGGTGTAAACAAGTTCGAGTCGGCTTGTGTAACTTTCGGCGCTGTTCCGGGAGTTCGCCTCTGCGCCGCAACCGCCGAAAGGTCGCGGACCGAGCTGGTGCTTACCAGGTGAAGGCGTCAGAAGACAGCCTTGAATGCCTTGCTAATTGCCCTGGAAGGAATGCCGAGAAACGAGGAGGAAAGTACTAAATGACGGGGCAGCGCTCAGAAAAGCGTAGACATAACGGAACTTGACCTTCTCGACGTAACGGGCGTCAGGTTGGAAATGCGACGGCCGCGCTGTCCATTGTGCTCAAAACTATACAGTAGCTACAGCTGCATCGATGCATGGTTTAATTTTCTTTAAACCTCGTTTCTAACCTTGACATCGGCTGTTAAATTTACGAAGATCGCGCTCTAGTTTCTTCAAGCATCACGCGTCCGAACCCCCGAAATTAATTAAAAGGGAGTAGCCAGCAACTTACTAAAATGGCCGCGTTATCTACCAAGCGATAATAAATAAATATAACACAAGGATGCGTTATTAACATGATAAGAGATTGATTTCAATGCTGAAACACTCCACGTTGTTTCTAATGGCGTTGGAGTGCCGATATAAAAATACCCACACGAGAACGATTATCAATCAGTTGCTTTACACTGTGACCCACATTGTGACACTCTATCTAGGTGAGGCACTTGAAGACTTAAAACGTTGTTGGATCGTTAATACAAACTGTTAATAGTTCAGCAATTTATTTATTGCCCCCCTGAGGTCGCCCCACCGTCGGCAAGTGCTGATAAATTCGGTGTTTTAAAAATTACTCTTATCACTAGTTAAGTAACATGCTGTACATAACTGAAAGTAATGTAAATACAGTGCACTGGTGCTTCCGGTTGCAACCCTATTATATCAGTGGTGATGTAATAAACGCAATATTAGTGCACCATACCAAGTATAGAGGAATTTATTAAGATGGCTCCGGATAATTATGTAATACTTCTGAAATACATGAAGGATTCTTTGATGTCATGTTATCATTCAGTTGTGTAACGCTACAGATAAATTTGTTGTTGCTTGGTTTAATTATAAAAAATAAGCAATGATAGAAGGGATTGAATTTTCTAAAAACAGTGCGGCCGCCATGTTGACTGGCAGTTGATGCGGGTAGATTGCAATGCGCATGCGCAAATGAGTGAGACTTCATTGGTTAGGTCAGGTAGGATTAGACGCCGATGAGCATGCGCAGCGCGTAATCGTCGCATTTGCGATGACAGAGCGAGTGGAACAGCGAATCTGCATCAAATCGTAAGCGAAGCAATACGAGCAAAGGCATGACATCAACAATTCAAATACAACCAGGAACGTGTTGAAAGTAGTAGGCGCCTTGGAAGATCGACAACAAGCAGAACGCTGGACTTACGCGGTGGCTCTATGAAAAGCTTTTCCCCACATTGAAGTCGTTTGGCTTTGAGTACCACGTCCTGAGAATCCAAAAACGGCTTCCGTGTCAGAAATCATCGCCAAATCCATTTGGTCAATAGACCAGTGAAAGTGCGCGAGACAGTAGAGGTCACGGGCATCTCGACTGAGCGAATTTACAACAGCATTACACATAAAAAGTTTAGTCGAAACAGGTCTACTCATTGAAGAGCAAAAGAAAAATTACACGAAGAAGGTCTAATAGATTTTTGTGACATTTTGTGACCACACACCAGAAGCGAAACAGCAACAAACAGGCAAATCAGCTCCAAAAATGGTGAGAGGCCTACCATCTGCTGGAAAGGCAATGATGTCAGTTTTCTAGGACGTAAAAGAAAATTTCCTTTAGCAAGAAAAAACATTATTGGCGAATACTACAAGACACTTTTAGAGAGCGTTCTTCCAAAACGGCCAACAAAGTTGTTTTGTTGTGGCAACCCAATCACTAGCTCTTCCTGAAATCCAGAAACTTCCTGGCTGGGTACAAATTGCGGAGATCTTCAAAGAAACTCACTTCCGCGAAGGAATCGCGAACCTGGAAAAACCTTGGAGCAAGTTACTCATGAATCCACCGTGTTCCACCACAAATGAGTTCACTGGTCGGTTTTGTGCAAGGCAGGGACGTCCCGTTCGAAGAAACTATTTGGATGGTTCCGAAGGCTTTTGGGAACGATGCAACAACTGGAAAACAAATAAAAGAATGATACAAACAATTCAGAGATGGTCGGGAAACTGTTGATCTTTAGAAGACCAGCAACGAGCAGAAGTCTGTGAAATGTTGAACGTGTACGGTCAACAAGGATCTTAAAACCAGAAGATGACTGAAGTTTTGACAGACCATCTTGGTACGAAAGGTGTTGCGGCAAAATTCGTTCTGTTACCACAGCAGAAGAAACATCGTCTGCAGTTCTAATGGTTTGTTTCAGATCAATGACCAATGACCAATGAAGCAAATTTCCTCAGTAAAGTCATGACTGGAGATGAAACGAAGTCTACAAACAATGTTTGTATCTTGTATCATTGTTGCTGAATATATGGCCTTAAGTTATTGTATTATAATTCTTTTATATCATAAGGCTCAACATTTTTGACACAGACCACGTACGTGTAGGCATAGGTTTACTCATAACTGGCAAAATATGCAAATTCCTGAATCTTCGATGTCTTACTTCCATTAATTTTGTTCTTTTGACAAATTCTCTTAAAAACAATTCCCTTGGGCCGCTACACATCTATGGAAGCATCTTTTCCATTGTTCCAAAATACCAAAGTGACACCCTTTCTATACAACTCAGAAATAAAAACTAAGGATCGGCGAATAAAGAACCGGAGAATCATAGGAATGTTTTCCGTCAAAAATTCGTTTTCCCACAGTTTACTCATGCCTAAATTTGATAAACAACAAACATATTCAAATGCAACTCACTACCGATTGTTCTCAACGTCAATCGACGGTTTGACATCACAAGAATCCTTACTCTTTCCATATTGTCGTTTGTTTTTCACTCTGAAGCTCTTGTATAAAGTTCTTTCACTTCTTATCCTTCCTCTAAAAAGGTCTTGTATCATTTGAACATTTGTGTTTTGAATAGGGAATGTTCTCCATAAGCCCTTCGTAACTTTTCACAAGAAATTTGATAGCATAACATTACTCAAACCTTTGTCGATCCGTGTTTGTAACGCACCTTGTATACACAACTCCAGTTCTGACTCTTTCGACGATCGCGTAGCAACTGTAACAAGTTCAAACTATGCCTGTGAGTGTGGTCAGTTCGCGATCAGTGTTGTCAGTCTTAGTATTTTCCTACGGAACATTTTCTGACAGATGGTTTAAAGATACAGAGATTGTCGAATGAGTAGGTGCATGACGACCACAGAAAGATTCTGTTTACGGACAAAAAATTGCAGTAAAGGAATCCTTGGACAAAAAAAATGAGTCTATACTAAGTCGTTCAAAGAAGCGTCTCAAGGGTTCAGAAACGACATTTGGTTGGGAGTCTGTTACGATGGGGTGGCCAATATTAATTTTAGAGTAAAGGGAGTAAAAATTTCAGCTACTATGTACCAATAGAATGTTTCAGAAGATCTGGTAGAATCTTGTGGGCCTTGGACCTTCCAGCAAGACTCTGTACCGGCCCAAAAAGTAGTCTACTCAGAGTTAGTTGAGCAACAACGTCCCCCAATTTTAAAAGATAGACGATTGGTGTTCTGGTGGCCCAGACCTTAATCCTTGGGATTATAAGTGATGTACAGCTTTAAAGGGTGTGATCTGCTCAAGAGCTCCTAGTATTGATTCTTTGAAGCGCCCTTTCGAAGGACGTAGTGCGTGACACCAAGGGTAGCCATTTTGAATCAATTCTTTGTATTATAAAACAAAATCTGAAGGACCTGAGAATTTAATATCCAACAGCTCCCAGTAGACCGCGCAGACAGCTATAGAAATTTCCATTGCCGAGTGACGCAAGTCGCTAGTTAAGCAGTTCCAGCCCAAATGTATGACCGGGCAGAAGGCATTATGACTCGCCGGCCGATCGTGGCGTGAATAAATTTCTACCACACATCCAGCCAAGTAGAAACGGCCCACCGTTCAACCTAAAAGCAGGAACAGTTAGGGCACATACCGAAAGATAATGGCCATTTGGAAAGCAGCGCGTCGAGGAGCAGCAAAAATGCTCATGGGACAGACCGAGGTTGATGCACCATGAATCACGATCGCAAATCCGTTAATGGAGATGGGAAGCGAGCCTTTCACGAGGCCTCCATGCTGCGAGCCGGTGAGAATATGCCGGCAATTATCACCAGCCAAGGATTTGCCAATAGGCGGCCGACCACCCTAGATGGAGCCAATTAACATTTTTGCGCCTTAATGGGCATTTCGCGCTCCGCAGGAATTGCCTTTATCCCTACGGCTCGATTCGATTTGGCGTTCGTACGCACGGACGCGTTGTTGCACCTGTTCGGCAGACCTTTAATACGCGACACTTTCCTCGAGTCGTGGAAGAAATGCTAATTGCCCAGAAACCAGTCGACATTATGGCAAGATTCCCAGAAACTGGTTTATACCTCAAAGGTCACATACAAAAACATGAGCTAACCGAAGCATTATTTTTTGGACTTCTACTTTGCAAACTTAATGGACGAGGAAATAGTGGTCGAAAATAAAGAAGAGCAAACTAAAAATCTGACCTTTGGTTTTGGTTGTTGAACTGTATCGCAATTGAAATATATTTGAAACATTCGCCTGAGAAAGGTCGCACGGAAAGATGATTCACTGAAAGGATGAGGAAGCGAACGCATCTCCAAGAAGCTGGCCCTGGAAACATGAACAAGCGATTCATCTCTTTTACTGTCAAAGAAGACTTCTACTTAAAAGGTTCTTTGGGAAGATTTAAGGAAGGTCGACTTCTGTTCACAAACATAAAAATGCAGTGAATCAGTGTATGGACACAGTTAGGTCGTAATATGCAACCAGCTTTACAACGAAGTTACACATAGGCCTTTTATACAGTAGACACAAAGAATTGGTCTTCTGACCTTTCATCGCAATGAAAAAGACTGCAATCATGCAACTATCAGGAGAAAAATTGTTTCCAACCCAAAGCGGCAGTTTCAAACGTTACTTGCATTTCACAAATCACTACACTTAAAAACCCAATTTAGATTACGAATTGCTTTACTTCACTGCATAGATCAATTCAATGGGCAGACAGAGATTACGATTAATGAACGATAAATCACGCGTGCGACCACACGAACGACCACGCGCACGATAATTTCGTCCACCTGCAATGTGGTGCAAAATTCATTTCCTAATAAGAGGCACATCGGACAAGATTTGAAATTGCTCTTATTCGATCCTACGGCTTGAATATTACATCAGAGCGTCGAAAAGATATTGGTGCTCCACCTTAAAACTCCGGTTGCATGTGCATGTATAAAGATAGTGCCGCGGGATGTCACAAGATGGCATTGCTAAAGCGCATAGAAGGAAACGTAGCGAGTAATTCAAATGCAAGTGCCGTTGTGGACAAAGATGAAAACCATGCGGTTTTTTTTGGAAGGACAGGTTGACCGTTTTGGTCAGTGGCCGTTGGGTATCGGAATTCAAATGCGGTTCAAAGGAGTGTGCTGAGGAAGGGAATCCAGACTTTACCCAAAGTTTGTCCTACTTGATAAATGGCAAACAGACGAAACTCATTCGATGCACTGGCAGATACAACAGGTCTGTCTCGCGAAACATTGCATACCATCATCCATGAGGACTTGAACATGCCAAAGATCTGAACGCATAATGGGTTCTTCGTACTCTCATTGTTCAACAGAAGCAGAAGCGTGTGGAGGTATGTCAGTAATTACTACAGCTGTACAGCGTGGATTCGAAGATTTCTTTTGAATGTCTGATTAAACACAGCAAACGAATCATGGTTTTAGTAAGAGACGCCAGAAATTAAATACTAGTCTATAGAAGCCCTCGCCCCACAAAGCTACGGTCGGAATTACTTATACCAAAATAATCGATGATCAAGAGGAGAGTCAACTAATGGATTGGCTGTCCTTTCGTCAGAAGATTATAAGCAAAAGGTATTGCAAATCACTTAAACTACTCTGCTGACGTATGTCCATATGGTTTCTTGGAATAAGAGCGTGACTATTTCCGATATCCATACGAAGTTAGTAGGCATGCGTGAGCACGCAGCACTTGGTTGCAGAACTGTTTTGTCTCAAGCCACACATTGATAAATAACAAATAGGCGAATCACCTTCAATGTAGGTGAATGCAATGAATGTATCTCTCGGAACTTTCCATATAACTATCCATAAAAACTTGGAGAAAAAAAAGTTCTGCGTATAATGAATTCTCCATACTCTAATCGCTTAGTAAAAAATATGCCAACAATTGCTGCAACTTTGTTTGGTTACGGTCAACGACTCCTAGTTCTGGTACGAGACGCCAGTCTTTAGAATGGTAGCACACGGGAAACCCTTGCCTCGAAAAACTTCGGCTGGGATTGTGTATTTCAAAACAGGGAAAGATTCTGCTACTGGATTGGTCGCCCGCTTGTGAGAGCATTATCAAAAAGTGGTACTGCGAGTCTCTTAAACGATTCCGTCGACGTATTAATAAACACCGCCACAAGGAAAGGAACCACGTGATTCCTTCGAAAGAAGAGAGTGACTATTTTGGATATCCATACGAGGTTAGTAGTCATATCTGAGAACGTAGCATCTAGACGCAGAATTACATTCGATGATTAGGTGGATGCAACAGGACCGTTTGGTAGAACTTTGCAACCATCTACCTTAAGGATAAGGTATGCATACAATGGATTTCCCATATCATCGCTTAGTAGAAGCAGAAACGTATGTTCGTTAAGTGTCTGATCACAGCATACGAACCATGGTTCTGGCACGAGATGTTGGTATTTAGTTAGAACGACACCACATGAAAAGCTCCCGTCCCAAAAGAAATGACGATTGTCTTTTGGGATCAGGGGAGACTCTGCTAATAGATTGGCAGTCCGCTCGTGGGAACATTACTAGTGAGCAGTATTGCGAAACATTGAAGCAATTCAGCAACTCCCCCATGTAAAACAATGCATGGCCATATATCTAGATGGTCTCCGGTATACCGTATTGCCTCACGCCCCATATTTGCAATTAAAAAAAACAATGCGCAATAAGTTCTTCTCCAACAACGAGCTTCAGTCGGCTATCCACAGAATGGTTTTCAGCAGCTTTATAGATGGAATAGACATTAAAGAGAAATACCTTCAATAAAATGTGTACTTCTTCCTATTAAGAGATTAGTGAGGAAAAACAAATATAGTGACAATAATCGCAAGTACATTGTTTGTATTCTTACTTGCCTTCATTATATCAATTTGTCAAAGTTATAAATGAAGTAATGGCGCAGTGGTGTTCCCATACAACTACCACTGAAAGCAGTGGTTGGTGGCTTTTTTCTACTCTACTCATAAACAGTAAAATAGAATCGGTTCCATATTGCATGGATTCTTATATACTTGCTTTTCCATCTCTTGTAAACATCAAATTGTTGTAACTTTTTGAAACAATAGGCAAACCATCCTCATCAAGACTCTAAGGTATACCAATAAGTAACGAAACTGAAGTTGCTTAGGTAGACCAGATCTAAATAGATTTTTAAGTAGCTGATAAAGATAAAAATTGAACTGCACTCTACCATAACCAAGTAATACCGCAACCAGTTATCGCCAGTTTCAGAACCCAAATTCAAACAAATTGGTGCTAAAGCGGGCCACTTTAAAAGCCCGACGAGGTGCACCAATTAAGACGGCGTACGCGGCCCGTGCCTAGAAGTAACGGCATCGGGCCGCCGTCTGATCGTGCAGCGAGCGGTTTCGAAAGTTGATTCCGTTTCTGGATGATGTAAGCTGCCGCCAATGCGTGAAATCAATCAGAGGGTGTACAACTCGCCCTATTTATTTATATGGGCGTAGCTGCAGCGACGAGATAAGGATCGCGGTTCTCGCCCGTATGAATTTCTACGCGCGTTAATCAGCGACTGCTGCAAAGCCCTGGGAAAGTGGAGAGAAATTGAGTCGGGTGCGTCGATTGCGCTATCACGTAATAGGCCCAGGATATTAAGTTATAGTGGTCGATGCGGAATCGAAACCCCAATTTTCCATCTCATTAAAACGGATATTAAGCAAGTCTACTCTGTTGAGGACTACTATATTACTTATGGGTCTACCTTCTAGCCCCGCGGGAGAGATTTGATATTCAGATATCGGGCTGTCTTTAGAGACCTGAAGGAGATCTATAGCCATACTATTTTGAGATGTGAGTTGATTGAGTTCGGATCAGTTTCTGTAATGGCACTAAACCAGGCCCTGCTTTACTATGTTGACACGGGCCTATTGCCATCGACGAATTGTTCTTCTATTGTTGGCAGGTCGAAGTAGGTCAAAATGTCTGTGCGTTTTTCGCATTTAAATTTCTATCCAGTTCCATTCTATAAAAAACACTTCCATATGTAACGTCACCTTCTTCAAAAGTCTGGTAAGCAAAGTTCTCCAGACATTTGTCATACCCAAACCCTCCAATCAGTTTACCAAAACCACACGTTTCCAGCCATTAATAATGCAATGGTATCGTTCTTTATACACTACAGCTTTTGGGCGGCTACTGGACCATAGAGAACCCCATTTGTCTCAATTTTCTACATATAATCATAGTGCTGGCTGAACAATCAGTGGACTACGGAATTCTTGGGTGGCTTTTCACACGACTGATGATTTTCACAAATTACGTAACCCACCGTGGTTTTGTTGTAGTTTTTTAACGATTTTCTATTCGTTTGGCTAAACTATATTTAAAGTCGCCGAGCTCCTTTAACTCATTTGTTCGTGCATTGAACAAGACATAGTTGCCTGCCCCTTTTATAGTTGTTGAAGATTAGAAAAATCTTTAGACAGCAGTTTATGAATTAGAGATAAGGCTTCGAATACTTTCGATCAAATATTGCATGAAAAGTCAAAAAAGATGGAGTTCTATAAGCAACCAAATTTTTATTTTCGCGAATCACGTCCTTCAACCCATGATGATCATTACACATGGTTTATGCGACTGTGATTTTGTTGTAGTTGTGCCTTCATGCACTTTGCAATCAATACCAATAATTGATTTAGACAAATTGACAAGTGTTTAAATCGACCTTTAGATATCAATTTGAATTAGAAACAAGTGTTCGGATACTTTTGATCTGCCATTGCATAGAAAGCTAAAAAAAAGACGAAGTTTAGGATTGGGATGACAACTGTCCTGGAGAACCAAAGGAAGCCGAAGATAAGGGACCGAACAATTCGCAACAGTTCGCAAAGAAGCGCGAAGTGGCATTTTTAAGCAACTACACAATCTGAGTAGGATTTACAAGTAAGACCATTGAGCCCCCACAAACTCACAGTTGAGAACAAGAGTAGACGCTACGATATTACATTGTCTTTGTTCTCCAGATCCGAGAAGAAAGGTTTTATGCATTAGATTGTGATTTTTCGTCGATCATTGTTGGTTTATCCAGGGTAACTGACACCATAATTGAATATATGGTTATGTTAGCAAGACGTCGTACATTGTGCTTCTTCCATATGGTGAAATGGTAACCGTGGCATATTACCAATAGCTGATAAGGAGGGCAAAAAGGCTTTATATTGTAAAGGAAGAAAGGATGAACGATTTCGGAAGACTTCGTCCCAACAGATTATTACCAGAAGAATCTGATTGGGTTTACCAAATCTAAACCATTTTTTTCAAGACTGAATTGTGAAGGGGATTATTTCGAAGACTAGACAAATTATGTTGTATTGTTTCACCAAAACAATTCCGAAACAGCTATATGGTGTCGATTTACACCAATGCTACTTGAAATTTTTTTAAATTGTTAAAAAGAATGTCCCCAAAAATGTGCTGACTCTTTAAATGACAATAAATGCAGTCTTTACAAATATTCAAACTGATGGTCACCTCTTTCCAAACCAATGGGTGTGACTGGGTTGCGAAGAATTTCGTTTCAAACTTGATGGTAGCGTCTTTCAATTTCATCTTTCAACTCATCGATCGTTGCTGGTTTTGTACAATAAACCCTATCTTTGAGGTATCCCGTAAAAGAGTGAATTCAATACCACCTCTTCGCCAATTCATTTCTTCGGAAAAGTAGCATCAAGTTAGAATTTTGCATCATGATGATAGTAGGGAGGGAGGTAATCCATTTTGCGCTTCCTATAGTATGTTTGGATGAACATCACTAATGGCTGTTTGGTCAAAAATAATGGTTAGAATGATTGATGCTGAAATTCCACACCACAATGTAATCCCTGTAAAGTTAAAATGGCGTTCCTTGGGAACGTGTGGGTTTTCAGGGGTTCAATAGGTGCAATTGAGCCATTTAACTGAAAGGCAGAGAATTTCGGATGTAACTGCTTCACCTTCCACGCATCTGCCTAGGTACCATTCACAAAATTGTTTAAACGGGGAGTATATTTTTGGGACACCCTGCCTTGGTTAGACACTTTATTTTCACATATGATTTTCAGACTTTTTTGGAAAAATTTAATGTACAGATATGTCAAAAAAAACATTTTCCACTAGATAATCATTTTAATTATCGTAACTACTTACCACCGCCAAAAGTAACATCAAGCCAAGTTCTTACCTGCAACAAAAACAAATTTCGTTAGCCTCTACCATTTACAATTTGATAACGCTCAAGCTTAAAATGTTATTTTTAGGAATATGTAAAAGTATCTCGGGGATAAAGTTTAATAACTTTTTCCTTGGCAATTCTCAGATAAAGTCGGCGCTCGGAGATCTTATCAGCAAATTAAACACAAAGATAATTTGTATTAACATTCGTGTATTTGGATGGCGGCCGGTGTCCTATTTGCTTGGAATTAAAGCAGACCCGTTGCGCTACGGAACGTACTTAATACGGATGAGCGGCACGTGCGGCATTGGAAATGGAAACGCTGCGCCCCTACCGTGATCGAAACATAAAACATTCATTCGATCGGTAACGCAACTGCTGGTAACCATTGGGCCAATATCTAAACCTGTACATGACATTAAAGAATCACAAACGCAATTCGACAAATTTCTTCTGCCCTTCCTTCTAGATTTCAATAACGATAATATCGAACCGTAAATTGGTAATTTAATTTTTTTAAAAGAGAGTTCGCTAGAGTTGAGCAGATTATATATAATTATATAGGCCATTGGTGACTGATAACGGTCAAATCAAAGCACTGATAAATTATACGACAAGAGATATAAAGTATCTTAAATGGCCGTAGTAAACTACTTGGTTGTGTGTCTCGGTATTTGAGTACCTCAATATTGAAGGAACAAATTAATTGATCCTATGTCGGTCTGCCGTTTCTGATCGAAGGCAACAAGATCATTCCATTTTTAAATCGATGATAACGAACGAGGACAAGTGGATTGTGTACAAGGTGCCAAAGATCACGGGAAAAACACCAAAGCTGCTTGTGCAAAATGAAATAATTGATCCCAACCCCAACCGGGCCATTTAAAAATCACCGAGATGACATTAGACCTCACGTAGCCTTGGTAACTCGACAAAAATTATTAAGAGTTTTGCTGCAACATCTTGCCTTATTTTTCGCATTCACCTGATGTGTACCACTGGAAAAATCTTCGCATAACTCATGATATGCAAATCCACCCCAACGAATCACCGTTTGGTATGGATTTTGGACAGATAGGCCTATACGTCTTAAAGGTGTTGCTGGAAATACCGTAACTGTGAATGCCGACCGTCACCGTTACATACTAATCAATTTTTGGCACCGCTTGGGCAACATGCATCTGCAACAAATGTGGTTCCAACAAGATGGCGCCACCTACTATACGGCTCGAGCAACAGTCGATTTACTACACTACCGATTTTTGGTCAAGTAATTTCATATCTTGCGACTTCTTTGTGACATTACCACCAGATCTAAGGTCTACACCTTCTAACGCACAAACAGTTGACCAAATCGAGAATTAAATCTGACCAGAATATGTGTATTTTAATACTCAATAAAAATCCTGTCAGAAAATCAATTCAAAAATATTTTTATTTAGAGTTAAAACCTGACCTACAATTTGGGCCATCCTTTAAAATGTTATAAAAATCGTTATCATTCTTGGGTTACCTATTCGCCAAAGACACATTAAAGGAACAATGGAGTGCTTTTTATTAATTTTGTTTAATGTAGCATTTCTTCTGTATAATTCTCTTTATCTTTAAATATTTCGAATCTGTTGGTAGCACTTTTATCATTATCCGCTAGATGGCAGCAGGAAAATGTCTCATCATTCGGGAAATAAACAATGTCATAATGCGCTGTTACCATCTTTTGAAAATATATATTATACAGAGCGGAGAAAAATTCTCTTTCTAATTTCAAAGGGAAGGGTGGTCCGAGGGCAAAAAAAGTGATTTCATTAGAGGGGGCTTTAGTAGCCAATATGTCGTAGATGAACGAACATAGAACTTTTGCTGACAATGGCTCTATTGTTGCCGCTTAACGTGCTTTTCCAGCTTCTCGATTTTGTTGTAAGTAGGAAACTTCACAAGTATTGATTCTGCAGTGAGAAGTGAGGGAGAAAGGTCTGGGAGTGTGCAAAATACAGAAAAACGCTGATAACAGCAAGACGTTCCATTTTGCAGTCTCCGAGGCAATCTGCGCGCAAACATGTCCGTGCTCTTCATTTGTCTAGTCACACTATGCGGCGAATTTTGCATCAAGGCCTTCGTTTCCATCCATACAAGATGTTGCTGTGTAGGAATTTCCTGAACGTGATTTGAAAAATGACCTGGAAATGTCTTTCTTTACAGACTTAGAGCATTTCCAATTGTTTAGATGCGTTAGTAAACAAAACTATCAAGATATCAATGAAACGTCTCTCCATAGCGAAAGTGTGGAGTGAGTAGGGGGCACACCGGTTTACACTTTTTTAAGAAGGGAGGCCTGCGTGTCACTGTCATTTCTAATTGACAAGTAAAAATGATTTGATAATTTTTCGTACCGAATATTAATGCACTTCAACCGGAAAACTTTGGCTCCAACAGGATGGAGCCATAGTTCATAAAGCAAAAAGTTCATCCTATGGGAATATTACCCTAGGACCTTACAAACTGTAAGAGATTCAACATGTCATTTCTGTAGTTCTACCCTATACAAGACACATTTTGTATTCCTCCTACGGTTTCCTCTTTGCTAAACCTGAAAAATAGGGAGGGCATTTTGCCCCACCCTGAAATTTTGGTCACTAAGCAGAACGATCTTATTATCTTTTCCGGCACATAAGGTGACAAAATAATTGAGTTTGATTTAGTGTGAATCTCAACTGCCCCCTTTACTGGAAAGAATTTTCCGTGCAACACGAAGCGGCGTGCTTTCCAAAAATTGCGCGCAAACAAGGCGGTGGCGACGCTCGAAGACCTTGACTCAGCCGCGACCGGCCCGGGGAATTTCACCCACCAGGACGATAAATAATCGGGAATATTCCGAGAAGCAATCGGCTCTCGAATCCGGTTGCTTGAGCTGTCGATGGCGGTAGAAAGCGCGGTGTTTGCGATGTACTTCAACGCTCAAGCCTTAGAACTACCACTCGCGAGGCCTTGTGGCAGATTTGCAGCGAAATGAGATTAGCGAGGGAGAGCAGCGCTCCGGACGAAGACGCCAGGCATTCACCGCCGACCAGCCTGACCTCGTTCTTCTAGAATGCCTGCAACCTTTCTCTGGTGCATCCGTGACGGACTGGGCTTTCGGCCGCAATCTCCTCGGAGAAGAGAGAAGCCCGTTTCGCTGCACCTGGAGAATGCGGGGCTCTTTCGAAATTCCGCCGAGTTGCCCGTTTTCACGAGAACGTAAGTGTGTAGGCCCAACTGTCATAAAAATCTCCTCCACGCATTCCTTTAGTAACTTAAGTTTCACCGTGCAGTGACACATTACACTCTTGCGGCCAATAGATTGCTCTACAGCTTTTTTGTTTCATCTAAGATGGAAGTCACCAAAGAATGGCTTCGCTACATTGTGAAAAAAAAGAAGGAACTAAAAACATTTGAAGTGTGTCTGATATGGTTGAAGAAGTTTAAAATCAACGACTTGATGTTCATTCCTTTAAAACTTTGGTGAAAAATAATCTCCCCACTACAATTTGCGAGCTTGCAAAAGAGTTCGACTCAAATCATGGAGTAATTCAACGACGTTTGAGGCAACTAGGAAATGTGGTATAGTTAGGAAAGTGGTTACAGCATGACCTATCGCTGGCACTTCGTTTCTGGAATAAACTGTTACTGGAGACCAACAATGTTGGCACCGATTGAAGACATTGCTTAATATTTGGTAGGGTTTTCAAAGTTTAATTTAATTAGAGTTGCACAGTTGGACTATTTGAAAGAAGTCCCCATCTTTGGTCAATCGCTAGGGCGCATTGTGATAATTCCCGTCCACAGATAACTCTTGCCATATTAAAAGAATATAGGGATTTGCCTTCAAACCTTCTCAGACTTTGCCCCATCATATTACTGTATTTTTAAGAGCTCGCTTTTAAAGAGAAAAGTGTTACTATCTAAAAATATGTCAAAATTAAACCGTGAACTCTTTTTGAACCAAAAAATTGTTTTAATAGAATCAAGACACTGCCTGAAAAGGTGGCTTGATCTTTTATTAAACAAAAATGAATATACAATTCACTAGAAGTATTCCCCTTCCAAGTGTCTATATGCTTTTGCTATAGCGGACAACCGACTGTACCTCGTCGTTGGAGAAGAACTTCTTACCCCACACTGTCTATTTTGTTGAGTCAAAAGCCGATCGCTACAACACCCAGCAAAAATAGGGCGTGAAGCAGCACCATGTACTCAAGAGTGTGGCGAATGACATGAGTCTCGTACCAGAACTATAATTCATCTACTGTGAAGACTATCAAAGAACATCTTCAGATCCATGCTGTATAGCTGCAACAACTGTTGGCATATCCCCATAGGCTTCTGCTTCTATTGAGCGGTGAGAGTACGGGGAACCCAATGTAGACATACCTTTCTTAACTTTAAGTCGTCATGGAGTATGGTATTCAAAGTCCCTCGAGACCGTCTTTGAACTTGGATGTCTACAGCAGTCACTCTCCCTCAAAAAAAAGCCCTCCATCGCTACTCATAATTGTCTACTTCCAGCATTTTTCGCTTTGTCAAAAGCTAAACAGCGTCATCACTTTTCAAAGCGGCATCTCTGAATACGTCGATGGAGTCGCAGAACCGCTCATTGGTAATGCTCTCCTCCCCAATCGTGGTTTTTGAGAGGAAAGCTTCAATGTGGCTGTAAGTTTATGGATATTTCTTTCTAGCGTCTTGTGCCAGAACCAGACACTCAAAGAACCTCTTCGGGCCTATGCTGTATGGGTGTAGCAATTATTGGCATACAGCTGTTTCTTTTTTGTGTCAAAACCGTGATTCATCTTCAGTGACCAAACACAGAACTTTTTGGAACCCACATGCTTCTGCTTCTAATGAGCGATGAGAGTGTGGACAATTCATTGTGCACATACCTTTGGTAACTCTCAGTAGTTATGGATCAGGGCATTCAAAGTTTCGCGAGACACACCTGTTGCATCTACCAGTGCATCACGCACGCTGGATAAGAGACGTCCACTACTTTTACCTTCCTCGGCAGAGTTCCTACCACCTTTGAACTTCTACATCAGTAAAATATAGTACAGTGATTCACACATGGCTATAAACCTCATATGTATGTTTGAAGTAGTCACTCACTGACTAAAAAAAGCAATACCGTCGCCGCTTATATTTGTCTGCTTCCAGGGTTTTCCACTCTTATGAAGGGGCAGCCAATCCATCAGCAGAATCTCTCCCCATCCCAAAAGACAGTCACCATTTGTTTTGAAATAAACAGTCCGGGTCGCGGCTTATTGGAAGGAAGGCTTCCAAATGTGCTGCTATTCCATGGACATTCTTTTTCGGCATCTGATGCCAGAACCATGTTCGTCTGCTGATTAGATACTCAAAAAACCTCTCTAGGCTCATACTGCGTAGCTGCAGAAAACCTACACACACTTCTGCTGCTGCTGGATGGTGAGAGTGTAGAAAACTCATTGTGCAGACCTTCGTATCTTCCGAAGTTTCGTTCTATTATATCATCTTTCGCGCATTTTTGAACGCTAGCTTGGTGTTGCATCCCCATACACTACTAACCTGGCATGGATGACCAAAATGGCCTCCCTTTCTCCAAAGAATGTCTTCTTCCATAGTTTTCCGCTTTGTACGTTGCCTTTCCACTTCCTGTGCCAACGCTGCTAAATCCACCAGCGGAGTCGATTAAATGGCTAGCAGTATCAACTGCTAGTAATGCTCTCCCGAGAGGGTAGCCAATCTATCAGTAGAATCCCCCCTAAGCCCAAAAGACAATCGCCTCTGTGCAGATTCGTCTGATGTGATCAGATATTCAAAGAACGTCTCCGGATCCAAAAGCGTTGTATAGATGCAGGAACTGTTGGCATACCTCCACAAGCTTCTGCCCTTTGTGTACACATCTTTATCATCTTCAAGTTTTGTTGCCTGTCAAGCCGAGCACATACTTAACAGTGTTCGGCTTGCGCGCATTTTTCGAAAGTCCACTGCTCATACTACCTATGAACTCCGCTATTCAACGAAACTGTTCTGCGAGTTGCTGCTGCGTTTCTACACACGGCTATTACTCTCGTATAGACCTCAGGAATGTTCGAAACTGTTATTCTGTCCCACCGAAGAAACCACGTCGTTAATCGTTATCCTTGGGTATGGTTTTCCGTTTCATCCACAACTGCACTCGCAACACTACTTTTTTCTTTGTACTGAGCGCGAATTTCAATCTACAACACACTATAGAGTTTAAAAATCACAACTTCCTTGTATCGTAGTCAGCATATATAATTGTAGGAGTGGTGCAACGCAGTTCTCAATCATGTCGATTGTTCTAAATAAATTAAGCAAACAAATGTAGCATAAACAATTCTAAGAATGAATTTTCGTTGAAAGCAGTCATTAGGACCACTTTAATAGGGTCAGAAGTTGCATTCCCCGCATTTAATGCCAAAGTTTTGATTCACCCTTCCAAGTATAACACAATGTTTGTTATCACTGCTATTGTTTGTTATTTCTATATCAAAGCTTGATTGTAATATTGAAAATGTCGCAATCATCAATAAATGAACAGTCACGCATTGTTGACGAATACAATAATGAACGCGGATACCATTATTTATACGTTGTATTAATTGCGCAAGCAATTAATTTATATCTCATATTTTAATAACAAATATATTCATTCCTATTGGAAACCTCTAAAATCTTTATTAGTTTATAAGTCCGAAATAGTAAATTGAAATTGGTGGAAATTTACTAAATTAATGAAGGTTCCAAATCCAGTAGGATGTTATAAAGAAATGAAAGAAAGACAAAAATGAAATAAAGAAAAGGTGAATATGGCTGGAAAGTACTAAGAACGGGGTACTGCAGCAGAATATTTAATGATGATAATGAGATCGTTGCCGACGTCATTCAGGCCGGCTTAGCAGTTATTGGCGTCACTGGTTTTTCTGGCTTTACGCAGAACGGCGTTCTGTCCAGAAAGAGCCAAGATTTACGTAAACACAAGTTGTTTCTTAAAATTATTTTTGTTACTTTTTTTTCCCCGAGATAATACAGGGAGGCGACTGATATAAAGAGTAGACTGTACAGATGACGTAACAAGTGGTCCCAGCAAGATCGTACAAGATTGCGTTGCGGCAGTCAAAGTAGTGAGCCAACAAAACACAAACAAGTTGTAAGCTCAAAGAACTAAAATATTGTGCTCTTATTGGGACACTCTTTATAATATCACCACTATACAGGGTGTCCCAAAGAAATGAAATGCATGTTCACAAATATTCAAACTGACGACTTTCAAAAACAGACGAATACGCAGATCTTCAATTTTGCCCTAATTTTATGCAGTCAATCTTATCTCTGAGACGGTGAGGTAGTGAGGAGGTGCTCCATCTTGCTCAAAATAAATCTCTTCGTCACCAAACAACTCTTCACTACATGGACCGACGGATTTCTGCAGCATATTTGGGTTTTATAAAAAAAATGGCCGTAAGATATCCGATTCTAATATTACATACCAAATTATAACCCCTAATAAGTTAAAGTGGTGTATGGTAACGAGCAGATTTTGAGAAGTTCAATAGGTGCGATTGAGTAATTCCAGACAATTTTGGATACAAAAGCACAAAAGTTAATAAACATGGCGTTTATTGTTATTGAAAGAGTAGGTGCATTTTTTAAACACCCTGTATATTACACTCCAACGTAATGGTACACTAATACTGTGTAGGTTAACATTTTTATGTTTCTCGCCAGGTAAGTGATTTACGGATCATTTCCTTGCGAAGCGGGGAGCTTTGGAGTGCAGACCAGTTTGCGCATCACCATCCACATGGACAGTCATTATCTGCACGGCCACGGTCAAGGCCTCGGGTCGTCTGAGATCACACGCCAGGTTATGTAACCTGCAAGATACTTTCCGGCTCCTTCCATGCGGCTTCTGCAGATTTCGTGGAGTTTCCCAGCAATGAATATACAGGGATTTACTAATTTTATCCGAATGAGTGCAGCAGCAACTTTCGGCTTTTTGAGGCTTCAAGATAACCATTATCAAATGTTCTCAATGCTACTTCAAGGTCATAAAATTTTATATAACACCAATAACAACAGGAAGCTAATTTTTAAACAAAATGCGTAATGTTCTGCAAGTTGGGCAAGTTGTTCTCTAATAGCAAGGCAGAAATATTATGTATGCCATGCAGTACCAATGTTTAAAAACGGGGAAGGATATAAAATTGTTAGAGTCCCGTCTAGATTCATCTAATCTTTTTAGACTCTTTGAAGCCACGCATTTTGCAGCTGGATTTGATAGACGACAATCTGGCAGGCAGATGGAGTTCGGACACGGGCATTTTTGCGGCACGCGCTACGAGAAGTGGAAAAATGCGGTGGAATACGCTTCCCGAGTGAAACAGATATTACCGTACTACAAACTTCTAAAAAACAATTGCTTCGGCTACTAAAGACAGACAGCTTTGTGCTTTATGGATAAAAACAAAATTCGGGTGGTCACTCATTTTTTTTATTTGGAAAGAAATTAAATCCAGTTTAAAGAGATGCTGCTTTTGGGGAATAACACTTCATGTTCCACGATGGTTTTGGTGGGTTTGCGCAGCTTTTCTCAATTTTCTCTTACTTAAAAATGATCAAGCCATCTAGATTTGCCCCTAAAATACAAAGCGAGTCCACAAGCAGCTGATAACAGTGAGGTGATCCTCAAACGGAATACTGGACCTCAATACCCATAGAGGTGGGGAAAAGAGTGAATCAGTAAGTTTTAGCCAACAATGTCGATGTTGCAAAATCTACAAAGAGAAATAAATTTTGTATAATTTAAATGAAGAACAAAGAGAAATAAGAGTTGATGCCTGGTATAGTAATGTTCTTTGGTATACACGTCGCAATGGATTATTAAAACAAAATTTGGTCAGGTTTTACTCAGCTCCCAATTTTGACCAACAGAGACTTTGGTTAGAACCTGGAGAGCAAGCACCTGAGTTGAAAAAAAGAAATGCGATGAAGAACAGACTCTATATCTGGTCAAACTTACCGTAACTTTTTGAAGGGTGACATGCTGAATTGGATGCTATGTAAAAGTTACCCAACCCATATTTCTTCACGATAATGCTAGATAGCACAAAACTATTACAGTTGTAAATATACGGACATAGATAGTTTATGCATTTTATTCAATGGCATGCCCCATATAAGAGTTACGGTTGCTAATGGGATACCTGCTAAAAATATTGAAGTGTAGCTAAAGTGCGTAAATTCGGTAATAGCATCACATCAATCAGCTACCGCCTATTTTTGATATTAATACATTTTGAGCAGAATGTACTTGTAGATTACGATACGTTTGTGCAAAAGCGCCGGCGACAGAAGCATGTGACGATAATGCTTTGCCATTTTTAGACGCCAAGAGATAAAAGAGAATGGCCCTGAAAAGTATTATCTATTATCACGCATTATTACAAGCCATCGTTAATTCGGTTACTTAGTCAGTAGCACGCAAACAAAAAAAATCTCTCTTTCTGTAGTAGTTCAATCGTTTAAAGCTTATGACTTTTCTTCTTCAGCCATTTTCATTCCCAGCGTTGCTACCGAATTTGTAAAATAAAATATAAAATTGATCGCGCAACGGAAAACTGTCCGAAATTTTGAGATGTTTTAAGGGACAGCTTGGGAACGCCCTTAAGAGAAATAATTCTTGGACAAACGAGCCGAAGGAGGAATATTCGTATTGTTCGCCACCTTGAAGGTGACCGCCGAAATTGCTTCCCAAACTTGATAAAAATTGACGACTTGTTCTGAACTACCTGTATACTGAAGCAGCCTTGCTATAGTCTGTTCTTATTGTCCTCTGATTCTCGTTTGTTTCGACTGTTAAGAGAAGCAGTTGAAAGGCAAATATTTGACGCCGATGTTGCTGTCGAAGCGATCGTGCGCTTCGCTCGGCAAAATCTGGCACGGTGGATTAGAGAGCCGCATCTTAAGCTATTCGAGCCAACTCGACCTCAAATACACGTAAGTTAGGACATCAAGATCATTTAGGTACAGCTACATGACAGGAGAGCGGTAGCCGAGTTCGTGGTCATGCGAGGACAACAAGAGGTCCACCATGGAACAGCCAAGTTCACATATTGAAGTACCATTTTGAAGCGCAAGCTGATAGTCATCCTAAAGAGTATAAAATCGACACCTTCAAGGGTGCTTCGGAATTACGAAAAACCAGAATGAGACAATTGGCTAAAAAGGCTCCTATAGGAACAACCGACACACTTTGCAACTTAATCATTGGGCATAGCAATTTCAGGTTTTACCTCATCGAAATCGAAAAGCTAATGGAGAACCAAAACATATGCGCATTTGGGGAGGTCGATTACCTGCACTAGGTGGATACCAGAGCCAAAGCGGAGAGCGTCCCTTTTGGGACTCCACGAGTGGTGGGCGGCTATTGCGAAATTCGCAAGGAAACAGTTAGTCTGTTACCGTAACTCTGAGTCAGCTGCCCGACTTTTGTTTTCGCGCTTTTCCCGAATCCTGCACTAAGGCGAATGCCCGGCAAGTAAAACTGCAATCACAATACTTTGCATGATTTGACTACAATCCAAGAACAAAAGCAGTCGAAGTCTGTCCCCAAACTTCTCCTCAAATAGTTATGAGTGGCAACAAGCAGATTTTCTTCCGTAACCAGACGTCCGTAAACAATGGTTAAAGCAGATCATTACAACTTGGTGAAACCCGAAAGCCCGGCACACTTTTTTGTATTTTAGATGGACTTTACTCTGTTCAACCAAAAGCATATGTACGTCGCTTTTAGACGAACGCTACTCTGCTCTTGTAAACTAAAAAAAAAAAACAAAATTTGAAAATTTAATACAACTGACCCATTGCCTCTTCCTATCCAAACCTTTTCTTCCAGCATCAGATTACCTATTTCGGTCAGTGGTTTACATTCTTCACGGCATTATCTGTGACAATGTGTAAAAATGGCAACTCTACAATAAGCCACGAAAAGATCGTTTTTTTCAACAGTAACCAAAATTCTTGCGAGTATATCAGACAATTAGACATTTCGAGAAATTTCATGTGCAAGTAATTCAGCTGATGCAAGAGCTTAAGCTTGACAATTCATCAATTCGTTTTAACATGAAGATTTTTAGTGATGATGCATTCTTTTCAACTCGACGGATTGGTAAACAAACAAAATTGTCGTATTTGGGTTTCCAAAAAGCCTCGCGCAACTCATGAAAAACGTGTACCTCCAACGAGTCACTGTTTGGTGTGGATTTTGGATAGGTGGCGTGCTAGGCTTATACAATGTTGGGGCTACCAGGTTTGGACAAAAAAACAAAAAAATATTGTGTGCCATCTACCAGTGTTACGAGCTGAAATCCGATCTGGGCCACTTCTCGGACAGAAGCTGAAGAAGGTAATGAAGGCAAGCTGGTCAACGATGATTTGGACAAGCGAGAATACGGTAATGGTTTTCCATTGGATGGTTTTCTGAGGACCGTTGTTCAAGCAGAAAAACTTGATCAGCTATCGAAAAACCTCTTAGATGCGGTTGTAGAATTTGGAATCAACGATAGCCTCCTCGGGCGTCGCATGACGGGGAGACATTCATTCTGCGAATGGACTCTCCTACTACTAAGAATTCTGTCCACCTAAGAAACCCATGATTGGCGATGTTATTAAATTAACTGATCCACATGCCTTTAGATTTGTGGTAACCACTACACGGTTGAACTGATATGATGTTATGCATAATAGAAACAGCTCCCAGTAGTTAACTTGAAATCCCACCACATGGAGAGCATGATCTTCTTCGGGGATAATCTCGCTTTCGAGGTAGTTAGCAGAGTTGTGACGATGTTCCTGCACTCTTATAAGCGTGATGGACACCATCTGCTTCAAGAACAGGTCGTTTCCTTGGTCAAATTGGTTTCGGTTAATGCATTAAACGTTGAGCCTCGTGTGGAACATCTTGAGTGCCAGAGAACTCTCTCGTCCTAATCGACGATGGCCTTGATAACATTCGATCTCGATTGGGCGACTACTTCACATCGAAATTTGGCGAAATCTGTTTTAAGGCGCAGCACCAAACGAACTTATTTGCCAACCTACTAATACTACTACTACTACTACTAGCTCCGGGTGCTTACCCAACCACATTCCGTGAAATTTAATTTTCATACCGCACGAAATGCGAACTACTTCCAGTAATTTACCGTTTCTACAGGATATTGCTCATTGCGGCTTATCTTGCTGTCCGAATTAATTGCGATCAGATAAGTGTGCAGATAATGGAGGAACCGTAAAACAAAAATCTGATTTTGCCTCTATTGCAGGCGCGATTAACGATCCGTCTTGGTTGCAACAAAAAGGCAATTACTCGCAGCGATTTATCGTCGGTAACTTTCATTGCGCAAAAATATAAATAAAAATGATCATCTGCAGTCGGTAAAGGCGAATTAAAGTATTTTGGACTCCGAAAAACCCATCTTTACCTTCAACCAGTTATCATGGTGCTGTTTACGTCACGCTTACAACTCCTGGAAGTAATACGAATTGTAAATGTTCGGGTAATTCCATACGTGGAAAAAAAGTGAGGTCTGCAATCTGAGAATCTTCTGTGAAATTAAAGTATCCGCAACTGTTTCACATTCATACCCATTTTGCAGCAAGGTACTCAAAGATGTTATTTTCTGCCCGAACATTAAAAAAATCATAAATAAACCTGACAAGTGGTGTTAAATTAACAATGAGAAAGATTTACACTGGAGAACAAACAAAAAATAAAACGAAAAGTCTTTACGTCATATCTGTCTGGGCAAGATCTAACAAACATGTGCTTGCTTAGAACAAACAGTTCGGCCTGTTGCGGAGCGGTCCGACGTTTGGGGCATTTTATTGGCCGGCTGTTAATTCCGGAAAATTTGAAGGTATCAATTTCCAGATATCTAGAGACTGGTGCCAATTAAAATATCGCGCAATAAGCGCACGATCTGAGCGTAAAAATTGCGAATTAGGAGCACAATGGGTATAATGAGAAAACCCACCGCTGCCTGCTTGTGACGCCCACGTCATGATGAAACGATGTTTTCGCAAATAAGCCGAAAGTTAGCAGCGGCACGAAACGTTTTTTGTTATAAAGCTACCATGACGAACGGCACGACTGTGGCCGACCAACTAAGTTGGTGAATCAGATTTAAAATAAAACTGAGGTGAATGGAGAAAGGCTTCTGAGCGTTATAGGGCACCTCGTACTATCGCTTCTTTGGTCAGTATCACGATGTATTAAGTTTCCCTCTATTAAAAACGGTGAAATTTTAAGAAGACTTAATGCACAGTTCTCGAGAGAGCTTAAACAATTTTTAGAATTTGAAGTAGTCGAAAAAGATCACTAATCGTCCTAGGGTCTGCGTGACTGGGGAGAATGTTTGTATTGTTCGTCACCTTTATGATGGCTGCTGGCCCACTAACGGCTGCTAAAATACGACAATCTGAGAAATTTTCCTGCTTCATGACAATCGCCTTTAGAACACCCTTCCTGTAGTCAGGACTTGCTCTGCAAGTATTACTTGTTTTGACCACCGAAAGAAGCATTTGGAGGACAGATTTGACGGCGAAGTGCCGTAAACAAATGACTTCAATAAAATTTGTGTTTTGCAATGTGCTGCTTTTGCAAGGAAACTTAAAACGGTGTTACTGAGTCACTACCCCAAACTCCCACAAATGGGCATTGTAGTAGTAGAATGTTAGCTGTACAAGTCTTCCGATTTTGTGCGAAAGCAGATAAATGTCAGAGAAAACTCAGTCGATGAAAAGGCCAAAGCAACAAAAAATTAGGTGGAAAAAACCATATTTAGCATTTAACCAAGCTAGTATAAAGCTCGCCAAAAAGCATTTCAAACATCGACGTTCTAGAGCAGAGAAAATTTAGAGAGTCTGGAACAATGTTGTACTTACTGACGAAGTTTCCTTTGAAGTGATTCTGGACTGGGAATGGCCCATAGAACTGAATGTATAAAGTTATTTCAGTGAGTAGAGATTTGTAATATTACACGCTTATAATGGTCCTAAACTAAGAAGCAGGAAAAGATATCTAGAGAAGTAACAAAAAACAGTAATGGAAACAGAATAATATATTTAGAGACAAGAGAAACGAATTGTGGAATATTTTCTACTAAGTGGAGAAGACATAGCTAATAAAAAACGTAAGAGTGAAAAGAGGATCATAAATTTTTAACGATCACTATTTAGTAACAACGGACATAAAAGTCGAAAGAAACAATCAAAAATAAGGAAAAAAGCGATAAGGAAACTACAGACTGAAAGAAAGAGACCCAACAGAAAAGTATCAGCGCTAATACAAATTAAACTGAATAAAGATAGAAAGGAAATAGGGATAAAAAACTAAAGCATACTCAAAGTAACCGAGAAAACTCTAACATAACAAAGCCAGAACAAATAAAACAAAAAATAATACAAAAGAAAGCTAGATGGAAACTATACTTAAAAATCAAAACCACAGGAGACTATAAAAAATGTAAAGACGACAGGAAAAAGTTAAAGATGAGATAAAAAGAACAAAATGGGAGAAATTGGTGTAATTTATAAGCATGATGTAGGTAAAGCTATTTTATAATATATTAAAACAGTACCTGTTACATACATCAGAGACAAATAAGGAAAACTACTCACAAAGGCAGAACACATAATGGAAAAATTAAGGCAACACTCAAGGAAGTGTTAGAGGACAGCGGCGAAAAAGAACAAAGAGAAGGTGACAATAGATATGAGTAAAATAACAGAAAACCAAACGAAGATACAAATTTTGAGCCGATATCAAAAATTGAACTAGAGAAAGCGATAAAAAAATAAGAGGAGCAGGAAAAAATTAAACAAAAACACAAATCATGAAAAACAGAAATAGATTCGCAGACGGGGTGATAGTGCCACTAGACAAAAAATGTGATACAAGAGACTTTCCAAGCATATTAGGCAAGGTATGGGCGAGAATAAGGGAATCAAAACTGGAAAACAGTTAATGAGGTTTCCGAAAAGAAAAACAAGAGCAATATATTTCTACTGAGACAAGAAGGTAATAAGAAAGTACTAAAAAAGACTGTCAACAGAATCAGAAGAACAGTTATGTGGAGAGTATTAGGAAAACAAAACGGAGACAAAGATGACCACAATTGTCATGTTTTCGAAACAACGGAAGGTTTAAAAGTTCGATACTATTCACATGGACGATGTAGTAAAAGAAAGAAAAAAAGTAACAAAAGAATTAAAGATTAAAGTAGTGCACCGGATGATGATTTAGGCAATTGAATCGATCACAGGTAAAGAGAGCAATTTGACAGCAAGTAGAGAAATGATGTTTTGAGGAAAAACTAAAGCGAAAAGAAGACATTGGAAGCAAGACCACGGGAAAAAATAGAGCAGGAAGACGAAGAAAAACATGGACAGAATAAAAAAACATCGCAGTAAGACTAGAAAAAAGTGGCAACTAAATTACGGGCAACTATCGACCCCAAACTTTGCACCTTATGGTAGAAACTCTCAGGAAACATAAGAGAAGTGTTAGCGCCAACAATGGAGATAACTGTTACAAGAAAATAACGATCACAAACGTTGCAGTCAACTGTGTACGAGTTGAAAAGATGAAAATCGGATGCAGAGATTGGATTAACCTTCCCACACCAATCCAAATGAAAAAGTCTGGTTTCGGAGGATTCATACCCTCTAAAACTATTTATAATTTATAATCCAAAGCTTAATGCTTTATCCGGGTTACTAGAAGGTTAACCGCCTAACTTAAAATTCGGAAAATGTTCCGATATCTCAGTGGTAAAATGGATTAGGTGCAAACATATTTACATGGCTAACCAAAGACACCTAGCGTGGAAGAAACAAACTTTTGGGGTAAAACCATCGCAGCCAGTCGAACGTAGTCAATGTGAGATTTAAAGTCGTAGTGCAATGAAGCAACACGTGATGAAGTTCTGTTACAAATGCGAATAGGCAGAAAATGTGTTTACGATTGGTTCAAATGCTTTCGTGAAAAAAGAGACCGATGATAAGCCACATTTCGAATGACTAACATAAACTATAGACTTTGGGCATTTCCACCACAGTTATTATTCCCAGAATTAAAATTCATATGAATCATATATAAGTGTGGAAAACATGAATATGGAAATTTGATATTATATGAGGAGGATTTAAAACAAGTGAAAATCCCACCGTAACCAAATTGTGATGTAACTTACTATGCTTACTATTTTATAAATTGGTTGTAGTGGTTTAAGAGTGTCGCGTAATATTCGCCAGTATGGTTTTTTCTTTCTCAAAGTAGAAAGCCATCTTTTAATGGAATTTTTTGATGCTTTCTCACCCAATAAGTCCACAAAACATAATTTAGGACTGACATTCTAAACGCTTGCTTTTAAGCAACTGTTAAACAACGAATTGGTGTCGGAACCATAAAATATTCATCGTTAAGGACAAAACTTTAAGATCACCTGTACAGTTGTTGCCGGCTCCCTTAATGGGAACGTTACTTATCAAACCACCCACGTATCATGCCCAAGCGAAAAAGTAGTACTATGCCAAGAATAAAAAACAATGAATAATGCACGATTTCATTTGGCAAATTAGGAGAAAATACAATTTTCCCACAACGATTATATAAACAACAAAAACAATGAAATAAATAAAAAAAACAATAAAAATGTATACATAATAGAACTATTTGCTTTTCAAATGGAAATTAAAGATCATTGCGAAGTAAATCGTGTGCTTATCATATAACATCGTTAATTTGCATAAGCGCGTCCAATGATGTCACCAAATGAAATCTTAATTGCCCTAACCAGGTGCGCAAACAGCTGCTGGTTAAACTGACAAAGCAAGTAATTTTATAATGATGAGAGAAAAAGTACACACAAGTACAAGCAAGGTAGACTACAGCATGGGTGTTATTAAAAAATAAAAAGCTTCTTGGTCACTACAATTAACACATTCAACATGAAAGTAGTTTTCCAGAATAAAAAATATACGAGGGTAATACCTTTAAGTTGATGTTACATTTTTTGTCTTGATTTTAAGAACTATAAAAAGTTCTTTACCATGGTGAGGGGTACAGGTGAAACAATTTACAACAGCCATGCTTTAAAAGCTCCTTTCGGCCGCATTGAAGAGGAAAAGAAAGTTGAAGTGTCACTAAAGATCCCCGTCTAGACTACACTGGTAAAGAAAGTGACACTGCAAATTCTTAAAGTTAGTGAAGGGATGTCGGGAAATGTGTGGAAATCTCTTAGATGGCAGTGTTTCTATAGTAATTCAGTTTGAATTAAATGCAAGTTTAATTGACTGAGTCGTCCAATGTTCAGTGAATTGGAAGAACTCTACAAGAGGTACTCTGTCAGTTCCTTGCTAAAAAGGCAGAAGGAGCTTGTACTTGAAAAAGTTACAAAACCAAGACCCCTATCTATCTGGTGCTTAACTAAACCCAAGCCCAAAAGAAAAGTTCTCCGGAATATTTTTGTTGATAGTTAACAAAATTTTGCTGTTATTCGAGTAGGCAGAGGTAGCCCAAGAATCTAAACAGTAATAGAAAAGATATTTAGTTCTACCAGATAGCTTCAAAATAAAAGAAGAAACTGCCTTGAAACAAAAGGGGGAGCCAAGTAATTATTCTCGTTTTAAGTGGAGGCTTCAAAAGACTCCCAAAGGAGGAAGCATAGAAAAGAAGGCTTTGCTGCTTAGGCCATTTTTCTCATTTGGTCTAAAAAAGTTGGTTAAGTTTCGTTGCAAAAACGCGTCCGATTTGATAAGCCGGGGAAACATTTCTGCACGGCGGCGCTAGTGTTTGTTCTATAGTCGTATATCAAAGAACAGGTGGTAAGGTCCTGAGTCAGTGTAATATCAGATTTGTATGTGGAAGAACGGGAATGGCAAATTGCATTTGCTTCATTAACGATTATGGAAGTTTTAGAAAGCAGCAAATGAAATGAACAAAAGACATTCAGAACTTTCACTTGTACCTGCTTTTGCTTTCAGAGCTGAAAAAAATCGTGTGGTGGTTTACGAAACTGCGAACGGCCTTCTCGTTTTAACAAAAACGTTATGCGTGCTTTACTAGAAAATAACCCAAGGAGTAGAACTAAGCAGAATATTAAGAGTCTCAATATTGCCAATATATTTTGCCATTTCAAAAACCTTGGACTTACTTCCAAACTTGATTCTTGGACGAGCAACAATCTACCCGTTTCTCTAAAAACATGTCTCTGCTTGGGCGCCATTAAAAACGCCCTTTTTTGGGCCGGGTCTTCAGAGATGATAAAACGTGAACTGCGAGCAACTTAGCAAACTAAAAGCGGACATCAACTAAAAACATCTGATTTTTGACTAAATAAAAACCAACTTCCATTATGACAACAGCAGACTGTATGTCGCCTAATTGATGTGAAAACTAAAGGACTCTTTTAGTCAGTATCACGATGTAAGAGCAAGACAGCGATAACAGAGGGCGTAATATCCTTCGAAACTGAAAAAAACAGATATAGTACGGAGACAACATCCGTAAGAAGACTCGAGTGTACGCGTGACATAAACAATTTTTGGGAAGATGAGAAGCAGCTGAAAATGCAAAATTTTGGGTCCGAGTTTCATACGTGGTGGCCAAATTGCCACGTGGTGTAGCGCCGTTAAGGTAAAGCAATTTGTGCGCGACAGAAATTTTCTAAGTGGAGAACGAGGATTTACATTTACGCCTTTGTAGGTTACAGGATTTTTGGAAAAGAAAGTGTGTCGGAACTGCACCAAATCATTCAGGATATTTCTGTTGACCATACGCATACTTTCAGAACAGCTTGCATTTCGCCATTTACCAGAAGAAAATTGGATTCACTTCCAAGGTCGATAAATGGGTGTTTTATTCTTTGATGAACAAGTTGAGCCGTCTTTGAGACTATTTCTCTGCTTGGGCGCCATTAGAAAACCCTTTTTTAGATAGACTTAAGAGGCGATAACAATTGGATTCTGTATAAAAATTTGCTATGAAAAAGGAACTGGGAACAAGAAAGCGAAAATGCAGAACTCGTAGGTGTTGCTATATATTTTGTACAATTATCAAGAAATACTTTTCTTCGAGCTTCCCCCACTTGGCAAGATAATCACAGCAAACAAGTACTGCAAGCAACTCGGCAAACTCAAAGTGAAAGCGCTATTTATATTTTTCCCCTCGAGACGGAAGGTGGTACAAATAAAATGTCAACGCACAGTGCTGTATGTTTTCGAGTAGAATATCGCTACGCAAGGGCAGCTCACCATGTATCAAGATCAAGTGCTGATCAATGTCTCCGCGAAAGAAAGCTGCTTTTATGCTCGAGACAAACACTGCCCTAGTACTCTTTGACTGGTATCTCTATTACCCTTTTGGATAAGGATTGCCACGCCAGGGCAGCTCGAATTATAGCACGAGATTAGGCCGCTTTGACCTGTGTTTCCACAAAGAAAAACTACTAGTCAGGCCAAATTGAGCACCGTTCGGGATCCTTGCCCTCTTTATCACATTGGCGTGGATTGTGGATGGCCGTATATCTTTGGGTGCTTGTGACGAGCACCTCAGTCGATCTGGTAAACGTATATGTCACGGACGATGAAGTTGCCATAGCCTGGTATGGAGCTCCAAAGGTTTTGAGAGCTCCAAGATGGCCAATGAAGATTATAATTTTGCACAAACCATGAGGCATTAAAAGTGGCTCGTAAAACCCGATTCTGGCGATCTAGAGGTCCAAACTAGAGTCGCATACATCATGATAGTCTTGCAGATGATAGGTTTGTTGCAGCTTGACAATCGGCTCCGGAGAGCTTATCTACGTGCGATCTACAGGTCAACTTGCTATTCAGAATCAGATAGTTCGGCTCTTCCCTCCAGAGTATCACCCTTCCGAGCATCTTGAGATTCGCCAGATTGTTTGTCTCGTCAATAAAGCGGCTTGTCCGAGTTTATTTTCATTCTTCACATATCGCACCAATCTTCTAGTTGATTGAGCTCCGTCTGGAGCCTGTGGGTGACAGGTCACGGACGTATATGTTGTATAAGGCCGGGGCAGGATGCAGCGACTCGGAAGTCGCCTCTCCGATGACCTCATGCCATCAAATTTGACCCGGTACCTTCCGGAGAGGAAGGACCGGACCGGCTGGACCATCGGTAGCGGGATTGGAGTTGAGCCCATCTTGTACACCATGCCCTTGAAGGCCTTGGCTACATCGAGGAAGATTACATCGGTGGTTTGCTTCTTGGTGTCCCTCGGTGATGCGTTCGATTACCCGGAGAAGCTGGAGAGTAGAGGAGTGCTGGCGTTCATGGGCAAGGGTAGCCTGCTTTTATCGCGTCTGGCTGCACAGACAAGCCACTGGTGGGGTTGTGGAATACTAGCGGAACTACCACTCGCGTTACGTGCTTGTATTACAACCGTATAAATGGGATTACATGACAACCCACTTTTTTGACACCAACTGTGTAATATGGATCTGGAACGAATGTGGCTCTAGCAAGACGCTGCCACCTGCCATACAGGTTGAACAGAATGTTTCGAATATCAACCCAAATATTTAATTACCAGACCTCGTAAAGCTACTTTCGAAATCTATAAATAGTCAACTATGTTATCTAAACTATTATAAAACACGTCGTTTAGATAGCTCAAGATAAAATAGCGAAGCATAATTATTGTATTTTGGACAAAAATAAAAGTTTTGATTGTTACTTCTGGGAAAATATTGTCTATATTTAAAATAAATGATTAGACAAGAGTCTATAATAATTCCGTTCTAAGATCAATACGATGTGCAATTACCCGTTTGTTCGCTTTTAGAACATCGCTTCAGGTAGCCCCACAGCTCCAGCATGCTGGAGGTGCAACTTTTTGTAAGCACAAACGAATCCGGTGATTTTAAGCGGTTATAAATAGCACAACATTCTCGTGTACCATCCACTACATGGAAGCTTTTGATTGGCTGTCCAATAATTTACCAGGCGGCGTGCTCTGAAGCGCACGATAAACAAGTTTGTTATCACATCACCGTTTTGGTAATGGCGAGCTTTCGTCAAACCCACAGGTTCTGCGCTCTGGGGACTGTTTCAATGGCACAACAATGGTTCGGAGAGGGCGGTAAAGGATGCTGCTACCGCGTCTATATTTGGCACAATTCCACTTCGGGACCGGATGCAGCCAAAATTATCTGGCGCTCCGTATCCGTACTTCCAACTTATGTAAGGCAGCCGTCGCCGTCCCTATCACGAATAGCAGACAATTTACGATTTGGTAACCTGCAGTTTCAGCAATTCTATCCGCCGCGCGCATCGATGCTAAAACCACTTTCACATTAACATCGCTGTACAGTCACCTTCGTTGCGAGACATCTTCTGAAGCACTTCAGTTACATATATGGGCAAATCAAATACTAACCGATTTTTTTTATTATTGAAGCGTTAAAAATACAGAGGCAAATTTATTTTCCTACATAAAATCTGGTCTGTAAAGAAGGTGCTTTAGTGTAGTCCAGGACAAATCTTCAATTTTTATCAAGTAAATCGGCGGCGAACAATGCGAACATCCTCCTCAGTCACGATGAACTTCAGAAACGTTAGTGAGCTTCATTTTCAACTGACTCTCATCCTTCCAAAACTCTTTATGTCACATGTATACTTGAGTCCCCTTAAGGGTGTTGTCTCTGAACTGTTCTTTAAGTCTTTTCTAAATTTCAAACGCGATACTGATCCTATGGGGAAAATCCCTACCTACAAATCTCAGAAGCCACACCGCACCCCTTTCGGTTTATATTTTATTGCAAAAATTTTTTCTTCATATAACAATAAAAATAAAGATAATTGTAAGTTAGTGCAATTTGTCCAATCCAAGTGGCTTTCACACTTTCTGTGAACGGCTAATGCCCGTTTCGGTCGATTTCTTTTGGACTTTCGCGTAGCGTAGCGTTTTATTATTTTTTAAGCACCAAAACACCGCTACGTACACCTTCAAACCCAAGTTTTCAAGTTCGGCGCAAACCAACCTTAGTTACAACAGGCTGCGCTCGGCGCGGGATGACTTTCACATTATTATAAATAGCCCATGAGGGCATAAACCCGCAAGTTTTCTAATTATACAGGATTAACGTTTGCAAAAGCAAATTTTCCGTATCTAATTGCCGCAATTGCACAAGTGAAAATGTGCTATCCGAAAGTTGCACGGCAGCCAAAAATGAAAACCAAGCTTTCAGTTGTCGGTAATTCATCTTCATTACTCACGGCAAAATCAATACGACAATTAAACGAATATTGATGCTAGTCGAAAGGTCGAGGGTCGAACATGAAGAAAACGCGTTTTATGTTGTACATGTAGTCCCATGAGAGCGCCCGATCGATATCTACTGTCAGACAGATGGGACAGCGCACACGTGTGCTGTAAAAAATTAATTCCTTGAAATGTTTTTCTGGCGAAGCAAGTGGTTCTTATAAAGAGATTTGAAGCGGTGTTTCTGTGTCACCGCCCCAACGACCCGCTAGTTAGCATCGTAGCTTCAGAGCGTTACTCTTAAAGTCTGCTGATTTCGTACGAAAGTGGTAATATCAACCAACAAAAACCCCATTGATGAAAAACTTCATCGAACTCGAGGTCTCCTTTAAACGGTTTCTGGCCTGTAGATGGCATCATCATCAGCATTAAGTTGCATGTTTGGATGGTTAATACATATGAGAAACGATAACAACCCCAATCGATTTGGAACGAAAATTAAATCAATAGATTCAATTGATCGTGATAATCGTAATTTCCTAGTCCTGCATCAAGGAGAGACGAGGGGAAACGAATATTAATATCAGGATTTGCCAAACGATCCTAATAATGGTGATTCCATACCATATTAAGTCAAGGTCTTAATGATGGTTTGTAAGTACTTGATGAATTGTACTTCGTTTTATTTCTTCATCTTAAACTTGACTCGATGTTCTTGTAGACCAAACTGTGTAAGTACAAAGAATTTATTCAAAATGGACACCTTTACTTTCTAGACAAACCTTGAGTCATTTGAACACTACATCTATCAGAAAGTTGACTATATCCGATTCAAAAAATGAATACTGGGGCACCAAAAAACATACAGATCTATTGATGTTCTTTATTATGAATAAAGCAGATAACATTGGACATTTTAGATAGCTTCTGCTGTATGATTGAATAGCTAGTACCTAATGTGACTTCACGTATCAAAGTTACCAATATTCTACCCAGACTATGTCGATACTTCGGTAAAGACACGTAACCAAAATGGAATTTAAATGTTACGGGATAAATCATATTCGAAAATATACATAAGTGCATTGGGCATGTAACGTCTAGACAATCATTGAAAATGTATCAAAAGTCTTGAAAGTTTTGCAACACAAATCCCTCATCTTCTCAATATTGAAGAAAACGCTGCGCGACTTGAGATCTCTCAGATGATTCTCGCTCTTTACAAAGATTTATGAGATTTGGATTCATTGTTATATCCCCGAGTCCAAGCGAGCAAGTATACAGTAGGAACCCAGCTAAACTAAAAACCCTTACAAATAGATTTTGGAATAAGAAAGGAAAAATAAGCAGCAACCAATATTTTATGCAGACTACGTCGACGACTTGGCAAAGATAACTTTTTTAAATGGCATAGGATGTTCGCTACGGGACGAAGCGAGGTCGAAAACGTAGCATCAGCAACACCTAAACGAACGCTGTTGGAATCCAGAAAGCTGACCACTGACTAAATGTGCACCGAAGTGGATATTAGTTATGGTGGTGCCCAGTCAACAAGCAAAAACGTATTAACATTTGCCCAACTTCAGGCTGCGCAACTTAACATCTGAAGTCTTAACACATGAACAATTAGACAAGAAGCGCTTTAATCGGGATGATGCGCCTAGCGATAATACAATTTACAAGATAATCGCCAGTACCAATTTGCCATGTCCATTTGGATGAAAATGTCCAAATGGTAATTGTAAGTTATATGGACAACATTCTATATCTAAAAAACAATAGTTTTAATATGAGGAAACTTCCCAAAATGAGTGCCTTCTAGTGGTCCTATACACAGAAAACATATCCGAGCAGGTAGGAAGGTTTGGACTATGTAGTGTGAGGTTTGGGCAACTGGAGACTACTATGACTCAAGGTTGTGTTAAATAGAAGGAAACTCCTTCATGGTAAAAACAAAACATTGCGATAACCCCAACAATCCATATTCTCATTTCTGGTTTGATAGTCCGATCGAAGTCTTTTTTGGTCCATTCCTCTTTGTAGTCTTAATTTCGGACTAACTTTTCTCTCATAGTGTTGCAACAAAACGACCTATAGTTATTGGATTAAAGGAGCTGTTCTCGTAAGTTCTGATATCTGTTTCTGTTGAAGTTAGTTGTCGTAGAGTACTACACAACGGAACAATGAATTTTGATTATCAAAACCAATTACAAGAATGGTAAGTATTACGTAACGACTACTCGAAAGCCTCTTGCTTTTGGGGAAGATAAAACCCCGAGAAACACATAAGGCACTGCATCCGCACTATTTCATTATTTGGTGTGGATTTTGGGTTGGTAAAATGAATGAACCTCATTTTTTTCAAAGTAAAGATGAAACACCATAAGAGTGGATATAGAATATTATCGCAATATGGTTATGGTTCTAACAGAACGGAGCCGTTTGCTACACCTTTCACAAGACACAACAGCGATCAGAACTGGCCAGCGAACTCGTATGACCTAATTCCATACAACTCTTCCATTGGGTCATTATAAAATCGTAGGTTTATGAAAACATCCCCAACCGCACCAAAATTCAAAGAGGAAATTTGATATGTCACAACCCAAATGATTAAATGTAGAGCAAGATTCAAGGCCCTTTATAATGGCGTAGAGATACATGCCGTCTCCTCCCTTCCTACCGCCCATCTTTGAAGAGGGTAAAACTTTTTGCGGAGTCACCAAAACCAATTGTTCTGTTAAAGCTCCATATAGATAGACACTTTTTCTGGAGTTGAGAGTTTTTCAAAATGCCAGACGCCGGTCAGTGATCGGCCGACCACCGTGAAATATAAAGTCTTCTTGAAAAAACTTTGATAAAGTCAGCCTGAGTTTTCCTAAAGGTGAACATCATCATCATCTTAGTAATTTGAGGTCAAGTTGTCATTAAGCTTTTGTTGAAGGTTGAACTCCTTCCGGACTTCTTAAACTTAACTGTAATTTTCTATCAATCTGAAAGGCAAGTTGAGGTGGCGACTTTTCCCTAAGTAACTTATTCTAGTTGCCGTGAAGAAGTACTCCAGCAGAGGTTTATTTTTACTCATCTTTAGCATCGGTTTTTACGTATTTCAATATCTAGATATTGGATTCTATGTTTGGAGAACGGTTACCCAATTTTCATTCTAGGAGCCTTTTTGAGCTGTTCTATTGACGATTGTAAAGAAGTTCTCTGTTACTTTGTTAAGCATCTAAAAATATAAAACATTCGACGTCGTGATAAGGTTTAATCAGTGGTCTAAACCTTTCGCTTTGACACGGAAACATTAGCGGCTACTGTAAACTGCAGTTACCTGAAAGACCCGAACACCAAAGGGGCGGGTGGTCCTCCCTTAGGGCCAAACATCCTTTATTACCCTACAATAGGCTTAAATGGGCTGCTAGGATTATCAAAGGTACCCGAGCATTAATGGAGTGCAGCTATTTTTGTATAATGCTAGCTTCTTCGGTTCTAATTTCTATTTCTGTGAAAGTTTTCAAGGACGCCTTAGGTGAATAGCGGTTTGAAAGTGACAATCAAGTAGAGGAAAACGACTCACTCACGCCTTTTTACGAAATGAGATCAAAATTTGCCAATTTGCTTGATCAAATACATCAAAATTATGTAACTTACATACAACTACACCAAGAGTTATTTTTTATAGGAAACTAAAAATTGATTTTATAAAATGCTATATTTAGACGAATAAATTTTTACTTTCACTTAAAAAATTAATCATCAACAATAAATCTGAAAATAACCAAAGTAACTCCCAAGACTATAGAATTCACCAAGAATTACTATTAATTAAATAAAAGGACAAGTCTTTTATATACATAGAATACTAGGAAAGTTTTGTAGATCTTGTGTCTTAACTAACCAACAGATGAAACAAAACGTTTCGATGTTAGAGTTGCAGTTTAGATGAAATGGCTTATACACCTACATTGTACCGCCATATACAAGCAGTATTGGGAGTTTCAAAGAAAATTCCAGTCAGGAGGTCAGGATGAGCGACCTCGTCATGTCGACAGGCGTGTGTCCTATCGCCAGATGAAAGAGGACATTCCTGCACCGTTTCTTACCATTCTGCTCTTTAGTGTCTCATTAGAGTACTTTGTGCCTTAACTAACCAGCAGATGAAACGAAACGTCTCATTGTGTTCCAAGTTTGAAAATGAAACATCTTTTTATCAACAGTGATAAAACTTGGCTTAATTTTTATGAGGAGGGGAGTTATTAATGCCAGAATAGAGCTTTCCAATGATGAAAACCTTGAATGCTAGACGATTGCGCTACAGTTTTGCATGCAGTTGGGATCATTGTATGGATAAAATGGCTCATGCGCCTTCATCGCCGGCAAAAGACGAAATTTCAGTTTGGAGAAGTCTTTGAAGTCAGGACGGTCATCTTTGTGATCTATCGCCACATAGAAGTGTTTGGACTATTTATTCAATTCTGCATGACCCCCTTAAAGTGAAACGATAATGTTTCCTTTAAGTACCGGATGTCTTAACCAACCAGCAGATGGAACGAAACATTTCGCTTTCTCAACAGCATCGTAAAAGTGATGAAACTTGACTTTATTTTTGTGGGGAAGGGGAAGAAAATTATTTCCACGACAGAGCTTTTTAACGATGAGAATCTTCTAATAGTGTGACTTGGCAGATCCCTGAGCAAACACGGAAACGTTGGTTCGACGACTGGTTTTGAGGAATACCAACTTTTCTTAAAGTGTGGTGGAAAGTATTACGTAAGATCATAAAAATTCTTAATACTCTTCCTACAGGGGATAAACAGGAAAAAATATTCCCATAATAACTGAAGCTGGCTAGAATTTCAATCCCCCATAGACAGTTTCCTTGTATTTGCGCCGTCTTTTGGGGATAAAATCTTGCAGTCTAGATCGGTGTTGTTTTCAAAATCGTTTAGCGATGTGTGGCCACGCGTTATCTTGAAACAAAAAGGCTTTCCTTCGTCTTGTCAGTGTAAGGCCTTTTTGTGTCCGGGGAGCATCAGTTGGTGTTGGTAACGCGCAGTGGTTATCAATGTGGAAGGCTCCGCTGGTCCAATATCTTCCTGACGTGAATATTCGGTCGTGCGAGATTGGTAGATGGTTCAGCCAGATAAGATGGCGCAAGAAATTTTTCTTCTAGAATTTGGAGGGACGTAATATAGAAATATTATAGTTTACTCTTGTTCTGGGTTATTATCCCTGCCTTGTCTAGATGCTTCAACTTGGTTTGGCAGTCCAGGACGTTCGGCAACATTAAACCAGAATTTTCTACTTTTAAACGGTCGGAACCACTTCTTGCGGATACTGGAGGAAACAACATCTCTTAAGGTCGCATAAATTATTTTCTTGGTTTCCATCGGCTTTTTATTCCGGGGGAAATGCGACGATGCTTTTAGGTTATGCTGGTAGAGTAGGCGCCTCCTGCAATGTTGTAAAGCTGACAGATCGCGCTTCATTACGTTTAATCATCGATTGAGGTTAGGGGGCAGAATGTGATTAAATATTTCTAGTTGAAAGCTAAATTATGGTTTTCGCGGAATATTGACTTTTGCCACAGAGAAGCTACAAAAAGCGATCGATTCGCCTGCATAATAAATGAAGGGCAACTTTATGCACAGCTGGTTAGACGGAACTGTCAACTTCCTGAACGCGGCTATGCAAGAAGTTTATTAAAGTCAACATCGGCAAAACAAAGAGATAACCAATTTCACATTTCAGTAATTGAACAATGGCATATTACGCGCGTTTCGTAACCCGGCGATGTTTGGCGTTACTTCCTGGACGCCGCGAACAATGGCGCAAAACCTAAGTACTGACGAAACCTCTCTCACGGGAACAGCTTCACAAGAACGGGGTCGTAGTAATCACTTTCCATTCTCCACCTCCAAGCCCGCATGGCGGGCGACCGGCAGCATATGTGCCGCAGAAAGTTCATCGATTGCCCGCTCGCCGCCTCGATCAATTTATTGAGCAGACAGACTTCTGTGGTTCTGCTCCGCAGACTTACAATTGTGAGCGGGAGTTCGATTCGGCCTCCAAGACTGGGCTTGAAGGCGCATTGTTATCAAACGCGCCGTAAATCTCAAAACTCGCAGGCTAATTAAACGAGAGGCTCATAACAAGGGAATTTCGATTCGAGTTGTCGGGCAATTAGCAGCCAACGCTGCTAACTTCTCTTAACAACGCATTATTCGTTTCATTAACGCATTTTATTATCGATTATGTTGCAACCGGCTCATAGCATAGTGCACAAAACCGAATTAGTGAATAGTAAGAGTCAATTGCAGTTACGTAAGCGCACTTGAAAAGTCCAGCGAGGTACCAGGCTTCATATACGTAGCCCGCTCGGAAAGTTTTGCAAGAAAAACAAAACCACCACAGGATTTCTAATTTACAAAATTGGACTGCCCGTATTGCACTCGATTCGTCCAGATATCCCGACTTGCTGATTTTTGGCTAGAAATAGTGTCAATGAACTTTTTAACCCAGATACCGCATTAGCTATTTTAATAAGCCGCTAATGGAAAGATAAGAAAGGTTTGAATAAAACATCGCTGCCACCGGATCGCCGCTAAATTTCTAATTTACGTGAGCGAATTAAATATAAACCCAAATTACTTTTTTACTTATTGAAGCATCGTAATTTAGCCGCAAAAACTTGACAGGGGGTGTCCCAAGAGAAAGCGGAGAACATTGCGAACATTCCCCTCAGGTCCTCGGGTGACGCCGTGACTTTTATTTCAACTCCTTCACATCCTCCCAAAATTGTGCACTTGAGTTTTCTTAACTGTGTGGTCTTCGAGCTGCCTTAATTCTCTTCAAAATTTCTAACGGTTTTGCGCCCTCAATGGACCTCTTGCTCTGACATCGTTATAGCGAGTAAAAAGCAGTAGTGCGATGTACTTTACGTTCTCGTCCGGCTTATTTTCGATTCATCCACGTACATTTTACTTTACTCATTAGTAAGCAAGTGCAGCAACGTCTCTTAATCAGCATCCCATAATTTTGCAGCAAATGCCCGATTAGATAACTAAATATTAAAACCCCCAGCAATTACAGAAACAATGATTTCTCCCAAACAATTCTGCGACCCAGCCTTGGCTATGTAACAGATACTGCAGGTATTATCAGATAACGGCAGCAACGATCGTAAAAATCAGCCTTGGCTGTGCTAGGCTGGGTTATCATTACCATGCGGCGGCCGCCATAAATTCGGCTTCGATTTTAAATATTTCAATTGCGCCGTTCCTCCCTCAATTTTATTCGAGCGGCTGCATTAATTAACTGCGGCGAATGCTTTTCTATTTTCACTTCAAAAATGTTAATCGATTCGTGCGGTAAGACAAACCGAAGAAAGCTCATTCCAGATATCGCCTACGCGCCCAACGCTTTTTATTTAATTCGATTAAATAAAATATCAAACTCACTCCCACTGGTACAATAAAATATTCAGAGCCATAGGAGCATTTAGAAGACAGCAATTTGATAGTTGGAGTAAATTCTACGAGATGGCGCTTCAATTTGTTCGGCGACGTCACTCTTCAAACAAAAGGCGGCTAAATTTGAGCCAAAAGCGACACGGCGATTGTATTACAGAAGTTTGAGTAGTCAGAAAGTGAAGAAAAACGAGTTTCGGAAGTGGGAGGCCGTCCAGATTAATGTGGCATTGGATGAGGTACATGAACAATACAACGAACTTAACGTGCACCGAGTCTAAACCCCTCTTTGGATCAGATGAAATCATCGCAACGCGCATGGTTGATCATAGCAAACAGACGAATAGATACGCGAGATTACTAACAGGAGCCGTACGCAAGGCTACGGACAAAACTACAGCGTGTAGCAATGTTTAACTACAATCAGAGCACTTCCTATGACAAATTCGTTACCGAACAGGAAACTTAACCACATCAGAGATGAGGCAGCAGTCAAAACAATGGACATAAAGTAGCTAAAGCGGTAAGAAGGTTGGGTAGGTGAAGGTCGCAGTTTTTTCAAGAAGTTGGTCATCATAATCAATTACTTGGGGAAGGAAAAATAAACCCAGGACCGTTTGAAAACAGAACTGAATCAAAGATGACAAAAATTCCAAAAAAATAACCAAATTAAACGTGTTAGGTTTCGATCCAATTCCGCATCCCCCTCTTTCCATATTTAAATCGCGTCCGTTTTCATATCTGAACAATTGGATTAGTAGAAAGTCTTTAACCAAAATTAAAATTTCCAAGCCCCTGTTAACATAGGGTAGTGAGTCGTGGGTATTAAACAAAAAATTAAAAGGAAAATTAACGGCCGCAAAAACAAAGATACTAAGGAAAATTGAAGGGTCACAAGGCTTGACAAACTGGAAAATAGGGTCATAAGAAATAGGAGTGAAACCTGCTGCTGATAAGATCGTTGAAAGGCAACTAGGATGGTTCGGACAGTTCGTTAGAATGGGAAATGACAGCTTAGCTTAGGAAATATGGGAAGCAGGATAGGATAAAAAGAACAGGAGAGGACGACCCAAGGGAACCTGAAATCAAGAAATAGGTGATATATTAAGGGCAAGAGGCAGCATATGGCACAAAGCTAAAAGACGGGCAATGGGAAAAAGAGTAGCGGTAGCAAAACAAACCCCGACACCTACAGGTAAATGGGGGAGCAGATAAGTCAGTAAGTAAAATTCCCAAATCTGAAAACTTGGGTTAAAAGAAAACATTCCTCCAACGAGAATCCCAGTGTAGCGTCAACGAATAATTTTTCTGAAAGCCTGTGGGGTTAATGGGAAAAATTTGGACAAAAATTGTCTTCAGAGATGAGGCGTTATTTGCTTTTACCCTCATTACCAAAACACGCTCACATTTGGGCTTGCCTTGGTTTCGTTTTTAGCCCACAAACGAGTTAGCAGAACCGACAGTCGTCTAGATGATAGATTCGATTATCTACATTAAACTGTCAACAAGATTCTCATCATTTCCGCATTTGGTAAGGTCAAAGAATACTACAGAACGTCTTTATAACACAAATTACTAAAAATAAAGACACTCGCAATACGGAGGTTCAATTGCGACTTCCCTTTAGTTATCCATTCAACAATAATTTCGCTGTGGGCACTCAGGCAACCCAAAGCGGCAAGATTGCGGTTCCCAACAAAACTTATTACTCATCCATTACAAATTCAAATCGGCAATTTCGGGCACTGGAAAGTCGGTTGCATTTTAATACATTTTAAATGACGGGAAAGGAAAGTTGATGAATGATGCAGGAAAGTTGATGTGTAATGGAGTGGTACATTAAGCCCGACTTGATTACCTGCCCAGCAAATGTGGATGTTAAAAAGACAGTCAATTGGAAAACATCGACCAGGAACATCATCTAAATCCATTAAGCCTTATAACGAAGCATTCTTTGGACGGTTTGCACATTCTTTTGATATTTGGGCCATTATAAACTTCCCAAAATGTATAGCTTAGGTCTACTACATAACAATAGATAGGCGATACATAAAAAACATAAAAAGAACGCTTTGGATGAATATACATTGAAAGAGAGTTGGCGTCAAAATAAAATATGAAAAGATCAGATCTAGTGGAAAAAATGGTTGGAAAACATATGGAGCACAAAAATGCTGGATCGATTCAAAACCAAATGAAGACCACAACGATCATGGATAAGGGAACGGAAAGAGTGCGGCACAAGGACCGTAAGTTTTTTTTTTTAATAATTAAAACCTTCTAGCATCGCAATGGACGTTGAAACCAAAACTGGATAAATCCATGCTCTTATATGGCGCAAGTCTAGTGTAGATCTTCACAGATAAGATTACAGAAAAGTAAAAAGTTTAAGGATGCAGTCGATGCGATGATGCGTGACGGTGGATTTCGCAATTATATCACTCATCACCAAAGCAATCGGAATTTCTCCAACTCACTCCAAATCTTATTTCGAGAAGGTCACTTAGAGCTCTTTCTCCAACTTTCTAAAGCAAGCCGTCCGGAAATAGACTTGCAACGTTCATTTGTTATGCTAATCAAATCATAACTGGACTGTAGAAAAACTTGGTGCAGTTGTAGAGACGGCGGTTCCGACGACCAATGGTTAGAAGACCTTGTGGACCGAACAATGGTCTTCTCCGTACCACGCGCAATAATGGGAAGAGAAGCGCAGTACATTCACTTACCGGGTCCAAGTCGGAGTCCCACAGCTCCTTGAGGTCTTCCGGAGAGCCGATGTCGTAGAAAGCCTTGTCCACGGCGAACGTTTCCATGGTGCCGGTCGGCGTGCTGGTCGCCTGTTATCAGTCCGGAAAATCCCAACGACTAGCCCAATCGACACTCGACTGAATTCGGAGAGAGAACGCAAAGGGTCCGCATCTATAGCCGGTGCGAAATCCACATATGTTGCGCTAGACACACGAGCACACGTGAACAGGGCGCACTGCTGGCGGGCGGCCAACTCGGGGAGCTCGCGAATACGCCCTGCCGGCGGGTCCTGGCAGCGCTTCGGCTGGCCTACGGGCTGTTCTCTGGGGGCAGTCGGCACACCACTCGAGCGAGTCTGCAGCAGCGCCGTTCGCCGGTCAACTACCGTGCAACCTGTTGCGAGCACCACGCGATCGGAGCGAATGCAAACGGAACTGGAATGTGAACGTACGGCACCGATGGGTTGCGCATGCGACTCCGGCTCGGCGAGGCCCCAGCACGCCCAGTTTCGGTGCACAAACTGCAACAAAACCCTGAATTTCGGCGTCAATGCTCTGCTTAGTATGCTTTATGACTGCCACTCTAGTGGACACTGGACACCATTAGGTAGCAACCTACATATGGACGCCGTGTGGGAAAACTCCAATTTATATAGAGGTCATTCGTAAATTAGCAGGTTTTTGTCTAGAAATCCCTAATACAGAGGAGATTTAAGAATTTTAGTCCGAGTTTCTCCTACGATCTGGACCTACAACTTCCTCATTGGACAACTGCTAGCTTTAGTCATTATTTTTTCCAGACCTTAAATGGCACTCCGAAACTTTTCCCCCCGTCTTACTGTTCTCTTCACATTCTTTAAATAACTTCAACTGTTTCTATTCTGGTTCTGCATTGTCTGCAATACCACGGTCGCAAAATCTTGTCTGTTCTCTCCATACCATATTCTTTACTAATCGTAGGATTGATATGTCATACGCATTCTACCTGTTGACTCTTGGTCTAGATCTATATCAACTTCTATTTCAAGTTTCCATTTGTTGGTATGTTGTTATGACTTAACTTATCCAATATAATCAAGAAATCCACTAGCAGTGCCAGTCCAAAATGATCGCAATGGCAAAAAAGTTAGAGCAATTTCAATCTCTTGGTTTTTTAGATACTCCACCAACTCTTCTCTTTTCTGCCCATACCATTTTTTTACTGATTGTCGGATTACTTATTATAATGCTATACACATTCCTCTTATGTTGTTCTGATCTGATGGGTCTTATCCAATACAATTAGAAAGACCACCAGTAGCGCTAGAAACAACCCAGAATGATCGCAGATGGTAAAAAAGTTAAAGATCAATTTCATTCTCCCGACCTTTTGGTTAAACCCTTTCGGTTCTCTATATATATTTGATTATCAAATTATTTAGATCACTTTATATGTTTCTGTTCTGGTTCTACATTGCCTGCAAACTCTTGTCTGTCCTATCCATACCACCTTCTCTACTGATCGTAGGATTAACATGTCATGCGTATTCCACCTGTTGACCTTTACGTCTACATTTATACCAGTTTTTAAGGTATGTTGTTCTGAATTGGCAGGTCTCATCAAATGCAATCACAAAGACCGTCCCTGGTGCCGAAAATAGCATGGTAAAAAAATTGAAAAACCATCTCAATCTCCCGGTCTTTTGATTAGAACACGTTTTAATTAGCAACTCATTTACATTACTTCATATGTTTCTATTCTGGATCTGCATTGTCTAAAATATTACGTGGTGCAAACTCTTGTCTGTTCTATCCATATCATCTCTACTGATCATAGGATTAAGATGTCATGCACCTGTTGATCTCAAAGTCTATATTTAAATCACCTTTTAAGTTTATAGTTTCTGTTGTACTAAAAGTGTGGGCCTCATCCAACATAATTAAGAAAACCACCAGCGGCGCCGAAAACAATCCAGAATGATTGAAGACGCCAAAAAAGTTAAAGAGCAATCTTAGTCTTCTGGTCTTGTGGTCAGACTACATTTATGTAGTGTTTCGGTTCTATATACATTTTTAATTGGCAACTTATTTAGATTTCTTCTGATCCTGCATTGACTGCAACATCACGGTGACAAACTCTTCTCTATTTTCTCTATACCATCTTCTCTACTGTATCAACTTCTAAGTTTCTGTTTGCTGGTATGTTGGTCTGACCTTGTAGATCCAATACAATCAAAAAGTTAGATAGCAATCTCACTCCCTTGATCTTTTGGTTAGACCATATTTATGCACCCTTTCGGTTCTATATATATTTTTAATTAGAAACTGAAGTACCGCATGCCGCAAGCTTGTCTGTTCTTTCCATACTATCTTCTCTACTGAGAATAACATGTGATATACATTAGAACCAAACATATGTCTAAATCGACTTTTAAGTTTCTATTTTCTGGTATGTTGTTCTGAAATTGTGGGCCTTATCAATATCAGCAGTGCCGAAAACAGACCATAATGGTTATAATTTTTTTAGATCACTTCATATGTTTCTGTTCTGGTTCTGTATTGTCTGAAATACTGCATAACACAAACCTTTGTCTGCCCTGTCCATGCCATCTTCTCTAATCATCGTGTGATTAGAACATATTCCACCTGTTGACCCGAAAGTCTATACTTGAATCAGCTTTCAAGTTCCTATTTTCTGGTATGTCGTTCTCAAACATGTGGGCCTCATCCAATACAATCAGAAAGAGTAGGTTAAACCACATTTATACATCGTTTCGGTCCTAAATATATTTTTAATTTGGATCATTTTTTCTGTTTCTGTTCCGGTTTTGCATTTTTAAAAATATCTTTTCTACTGATCGTTTGATTAAGATGGCGTGCACATTCTACCTGTTAACCCTGAAGTTTCTATTTTTTGATATGTTGTTCTGACCTTGTGGATCTTATTCAATACAATAAAAAAATTCACCATCAGAGTCAGAGAGAGTTGGAGAGCAATTTGTACCCTTTGGCCCTTTGGTTTGGACGCAATACTACTTTTTATTATCTGTTTTCACTTAAATCAAGTGTCGAGTGGTTTTGAAGATTTGAGGTTTGAGGAGATGTACTGTACTCTCCAATAATTGGCTTAGTGCCAACCAAGTATTATTAGCCAATTTGCAATATCTAGTATCAGCAAGGACTTCTTGATTAAGCCAACAAAACATCAAAGGGCCTTCAAAAATATTGATTTAATTCCAGACTCTGCAGCTAATTTTTCTATATAAGGCTCATATATAAGATCTTTTTAATTTTATCTTATCAATATCCCAATAAGGCTTAAGATAAAAGTTATAAATATAACGTGTTTGTAACAAGCGTGCAATTATCTACTTGGAAAAACACAAAGTGACTGATTAAATTTCCAAAAATAGTTGGCAACTGACAGGTTAACCGGACAAGTGGCTGTTTGGAAGTGATTATGTAATTTAATTTGTCCATTTAGTTAACACCCTTTTCCTTTTTCCAGTTCTTTTTTGCTCATAATTTTGTTTGATATATTTCAACTGTTCTATTCTTCTCTCATCACGCCGATCATTTTTTTGCCCTATTCTCGTGTCCAGAGTTGCATGTACCTCTATTTTCTTCCACCCATCTTATAAATTTGAAGAAGGCGTGCAGATATTCCTCTCCATAATAGATACAGTGGCCATTTTCTCCCCTACTTCCGTTTTTATCTCAGTAAAATGTCCATTTTCTTCTTCAATCATTACATAAATCTATGGGGACTACCCCTACCATTACCAGTGTTACTGGTGTTGAACTGATCCTGTAGACACTTAACATTTGTCTCTAGGGCTTCCCCATTATCTTCTTTTAATGCTTAACATGGTTTAATATCTCTTTTTCTTGCTAGTAGTAGCTAGACAGCAATTTTGAGATGGCAATTGACCTTTTTTACCTTTTCCGTTGCTTTTCTAAAACCACGATGTTTGGCCTCTTCCGTTAACTCTATCGTAAAGCACATTCCACAAAACCGCCGCCATCACCAAATATTTCATGACTTCCCCAAGGAGTTGTATTGAATCCATTTTTGGCATTTAGAGTGGCAAGTACGAATCATTCTTGTCTATTATTCTTGCCAGCATCCTTTAGTTGCTTAAAGTCGCAAGCAAACATGACTTCACGTTACGATGATAATAATATCATCTTCGCGATCTTCGATTTTCTGGAGAAGTCTTAAACCCACAGCAGATGGGTTAGCGGTTTTGGGATAAATTTTCTGGCTTCTTACTGCAGTTCTCAGTTCCTGTTCATTATAAAAGAGCGGTTGTTTTTGTGCGTCTCTTTTCTCAAGCCAAGTCAGATCTATGTGCATTGAATGTAAAAGGCAGTCGACTTACCCCCCCTTCATGTTATTCTTCAAATCTCGGTCTAGGCTGATCCAATGCTCGTTTTTGGACTGTCTAGTATGTAGTGTACACTGTTTATCACACGTGATACTATGGTCAAACGGTTAGAGCGGATAACTGCAGCGTAGGCGGATTCGAGTTCGATCCTGGGCTTCAGAGGCTGGCGAGTAGCATAGTTAGTCATTAAAAATAATTGAATACATGCTTTCACTTCGAATAAGGGGTAATAAGGTCACATCGCTCCAATGGTGCACGATGACCGAGCAGAAAAGATGAACATATGAGAGCCTCAACCTCTCAGTTTACAGGCCATGTTTCTGCTTGGTGTGTTAGAGCCTCACTGTTATTATTATTATTATTATTATATGTTATGACCTCTCATTTTTTAAAGACAATTTTGAGCTTTGGATTCAAACCAAAAGACCGCTCAAAAAGAATTACATTGATTTTCATCATAACAACGCCCCCACATCAAACACCACATGGCGGAATCCATCGATAAAAAGCAGAATTTGTTCTCTCATCTGTTTTACTCTCTTACCGATGTCTCCATAGACTATCACGTCAACCGCTCGTCGAAAACTCGTAATTGGGTAGTCTATGATTTCGATGAGTCAATGGCCGATGTCAAAGCGTAGATTGCCTTGAAGGACCAGCTCTTTTTTGTCCGTGGAATCGACTATTTGCCAAGCAAATGAGCAGCAGCGATTGCCTTTAAAAATGCCATATAATTATGCATCAACTCAAATAAGTAAAAATTTTCCTTTATTTTATTTCATACGGGAGTGTTTCGAAAAGTTTAGTTTTATTGCGATTAGTATGTTAATAACTCAAGGGATGTCATTACTCTTCTACAAAATCAACATCCCTATTAATACACACCAACCCTAAACAAGTTTCTTCATCCCATTGGAGAAGAAATCAAGTCTGCTGTGGGAATTAGTGACGCACAGCTGCTTGCATCTTCTCATCTTTGTCCCTTTAGGTTTTTCTTCAGCGAGTGTGGTAAAACGCCATGTCTTTCGACTGCAGTGAAGACGAGCATTATCACGTTGAAGAATTGCTGTGGTGCTAGGGTCTAACTCGATACAGTCGAGCTCGGATTTCTTTTTAAATGTTCACTTTTGTCCGGAGGTGATAGAGCCACCTTGTCTCAAAAATTAAATGTAGATTCTGCCGTTCCAGTTCCAATTTTTCTCCAGCTTCTCCAATCTCATAGAGGATTTTTCCTTTCACTCAAATAAAAACGTACATGTTGATATTGGGGAATCGTTGCTGGGTATCTTAATAAACCTTAAAAAAATTGTTCCCACGTCATAAGTCTAGATTTATCGGTTAGAAGGTCAGAATTTTTAAAACGCCCTCGTAGATATTCTACTGTGCATTTTTTTAGAAGTCCTCTATTGGGTTTTATCTTTTTCCCAAAGAAAGTCCCATTTTTGCAGTAATATTTCCAGTATCATTTAAAAAATAGCATTGCATTTTAGCGAATGCAATTTATTGAAGATCAATAACGTATACAAAGCGTGTATTAAATTGCGTTGTATGATGACCGTTTATTGAATAATAACATGTTTGTGAGCAGAATTTATTATGTTTTTTGTATCTAGCTCTGCTGTAATTTGCTTTGCAAATATGTTATTTCGCTTGTTTTAGTTATAAAAACAAAAATTATTATTTTTAAATTTTACTAAATAAAGAGAGGCGCGCATACGAGGCACATTCAGCAATTATGTGAATTGTGGCAGCAACAGTGTTGATGTAAACTAGAACATTGTATGTTGTAACGTTTTAGCTCTCCACACTGGTGATAATACGTGCAAATAGGCGATCAAAATTACTTAACACTATTTATGATGCACTCACATAGTTTTGGCACTTCAATTCCCCGCGGCCGCCCCGCTGCGCGATATTTATGCCTATTTGGGGTCTACTAGAAGGGTCTGAAACACTCGGAAATGTCGGCCTAGAAACGGCTGAAATGTTCACATTGTCCTTGCACGTGCACAAGCAGCGCGGATGGAAGGTATTATGTCCGCCGTCGCCTGACCGTGACGGTTCCCTTTTATCTTTGTTATCGAGTGGCTATTTGCTTGTAAGGCTTGCTCCAGATGTTTTAACTTATTGTATAAGAATCTGAAGAGGTTGATATAATTAGCGTGTCCAATTTAGCAATGTTTTCAAAATTATCCTTTTTTGAGTCGGACAGAATATTATAATTTGTTCAAAGGCAGTACGTAATAGTTATGTAAACAATGATAGCATAATTATGTAGATGTGATAAAGATAAATGTATAGGATAGAGTAGAAACTTGGGAAAGATGAGGAGTTTTTTTGGTTAGGAAATTAGAATATATCTTCAAGCGACCTTGGTAACTTATGCTGAAGGCAACTATTTCTTGTACTTTGATGTAGGGCTTGGTCAGCTACATATCGTGGCGCTCTGCATAGTACTCTCAATGTTTGGGATTGGAAACATTAAAGATTTTGGACATTAGTGCTACTTGTGGTGCCCTCATTGGTTTTAAAATCATCTTATAAAGTACGAGCGTGTTTCCCATAGATAAGTGCGAATTTCGGTCCGTTAACTGATACATTATTACGATATTGTAGTACAGATGGGATTCTTTTGTTCCAGATGTGTTTGTTCCAAGTTATTTTTGGTTGAAATACAATTCCAGCTGTTTGATTTATTATAAAAATGACATATGTTGACTTAGATGTGTTTGCATTTATGCGGCATCGTTTAACATCAACTTAAATTGTATTAAGGTGATGTGGAAGGAAATTGGGGCCAGCACTACCCGTGAACAGCGGATTGAAGCTTGTTGGAGAATTTCTGATCGCATATTGCCTATTCTGTCGTGTTAAAAGAGCATAGTCGTTTGGCAGCAAAACAAAGCACTCGACAGCCTTCGGGATGAAAATGGTGCGACGATAGATATGTGGAAGTACATTGTCACATTGAAGCAACGCGCTGAGTCGCTTCAGTGACTCGCAGCACCACTAATCGGTAATGATCTCACAAGGTGCCAACCAACTCATTGGCACAATTTCCTTCTGTTTCCAAAAGACAATCGTAATTTGTTTTGGAATAAACAATTTCGAACGTGGCTTCTTGGGACAAAGACTTCCAATGCACTGCCATTTCATAAACTGACGTTTCTTTTCCTTGGTTACTGTAACGGCATAGCCCACATTAAATTTTTCAAGCAGAGAGACGCTATCAGCTCTAGCTGATATCCAGATCTACGTGGTCAGTTCTTGAGAACACGTCCGGAGAAAGTGCTGGTAATATAACATTTTTAGACAGGAACGGCATAGTCCACATTACAATTTTAAGGCAAGATGACACTATCGCCTTTAGCCAACATGTCAACATTTTGAGCCTCTCTAGCACCATTGCAGCAAAATATTTTTTCAATATGGCAGTAGCGAGCGCCAAGACTTTTCAAAGCACCTTCATATGAAGTAAAACGAAGCAGCAATTTTACTAGTACAGGATGGTACACAATTAGCAGGCGCTTAGTTTCCGTAAAGCTGTTGCAAATCATTTTTGAGCAGCACCACTTATGGATTGCCGACTGAAGTTTAAAATTTATGACCGCGTACTGTGTCAAGCAGAACATAAGCAGCATGATATATCCAAAAGCTTATAGGGTAGGAAAAGTGTGGCAACGCATTGCCATGTTGTAGCAACGTTCTGCGTGTTGTTGAACGTGACAGCGAAGCTCCTCGGTGACTAGCAGTATCTCTCACTGACAATGCTTTCACAATGGGGCAGCCAATTCATCAGGAACGTCCCCTCCTTATCCAAAAAGATAATTGCATTTGTTAGCTTGTTAGGACATGGGGCTTTTAATGTACTGGCGCTTTTTTAAATACTTTTTTCATCTTTAAGTACTCAAGATGATGGTATCCAAAGTTCCACAAGCTAGACCAATTATATCTGTCAGTAATCGCATGTGATTTGCCTTTCAAGTCGGATGCATACTAGATAATGTGCGGGTTGAGCGCATTTATGAGAAGTCCGCTGTTTTTGTCTTTCTCAAGACGTCTTTGTCGCTTTTTAATTCTGATGTCTTTTGCGTTTTGGTGTTGCGTTCCCACAGTCGGTTATTAAGCTCGCATATATGTTCAAAGCAGTTACTCCTACCTACAAGGAAACTACACTGTCTGTTATTGTTATGCTTTTCCTCTGTCCATAACTGCACTCGCAGTAAGGCACTAATTACTCCCCACCTTTCCTTTTGTGCTTTTCAGCAATGCCATAGTCTTTCCCTTCACACGAACAACCAGAACTTTAAGGGAGAGTGCCAATCATTTTTGAGTGCAAGGCTTCTTTGCTAGAGACGACAGCTTTTATTTACCTAGCTTCTTGGTTTGCTGCTTTTAGAAGATGAAAAATGGATCGCTATGCCAGAATAACCACTGACGTCGATAACTACCGAGGTGATGTTATCTGCAAGGAGCTAGTTGAGGTCAGCAGCTTTTCTGAAAATGTCCGCAAGAGTTCTTTACACCATCCCCACCATACATGCGCGAATACGTAGGTTAAAGCATTCGGTGTAGTCACTTAATCTTCTAGGATATTTCTTTTGAAGATATCTGACGAAACCTCAAGAGTTTTCAAACTCTGAATGGCCTAACATACATGAATTGTGAAAGCATCAAATAGATCAACTAGAATTCTTGTGATTTATGCCTACTATGTCTATAATAGAATTAAAACCCAGTCCTCAACTCAAATGATGATAAATGCAGGACAGGTCGGCTAATAATTCGCAAACAAAGTGGTATCAGATACTACTATTCTCAACCTTCCGTGCCGCCTTCTGCGGGAATTAATAGCCAATTTTGCATCGTTTTATTTGCGGCCGCTCCACCTTTTTACTGCACCTGTGAATTTTCTGCTTCTTTGAGCCGCAGAATCAACGACCTCGAAGTCGACCACTTCTTTCAGTTTAGCGGTACTATCCCTTTGATTTGCACATTCCTTCGCCGGTGCCGATGCATCGCATTCTGTTAGACGTCACCATTTATTTAGCGCCTCCTAAGCGGTAAAATATCGCGCGCCTCGGCTTTATCGGCTCGAAATGTGCCAAATCTGAGCAAGCAATCGGTTAAACGAAAACTCCGTCCGGTCCCACAGGCCCGATTTATTGGCAATTATTGCGGAGCAGTAAGACACTTCCGACATACGAGAAGAATGCCACGCATCCTGTGCGATAAGCTTTATCACTGTGCTAATTAAAACGCTAAAATGAAGTGTCGCTGCTGCATTGTAAAGTTGATTCGAAATTTAAGGGTTCGGCGTATCCCACACGTGGAACAAAGCGATTTCCACAGAACGTAATTAATCATGTCGCTTTAATGTGTTTACAGCTCAGAATGCATCGAGATCTAAAACACAATGCAAATGTAGCGTAGAAGAAATTTATGTTCATCAAAGTAGGTGGGGGAAACTGAAGCAAAGCCGAGTACCAAATTTTTGAACCTCCTCTATAGTGTTACTCTATATAAAGGGTGGCCTAAATTAAAAGATGGATTTAAAAAAAAAAGTTGTAATCCTTTGCTAACAGGCTGTGTATTGAACAAGATTCTAGATATTTTAGAGAAGGGATTTGGAAGACCGGACCAAATCATTCACGTAATGTTGGAGAAACCACGATCTGCACCGGCACACCCGGAGAGGGATTTTCAATCACTCGTTGATTTCGGTATCGCCGTCACCAACTTCTGTTCTGTTGCTGAAAACATGAAGCTGCGTTTCTATCTGAACAACTCTCAGCTTATCGAAGAATTTCGAAAAAAGCCCCCTGCCTCCAGATCTTGTCGGAGTGACACAGTCACCATCAACCGAAGAAGAATAGAAATCAGAAAGATAATTGTCTAGTCGTCACTGATAATACGTGCCAGATGGGACGTTGTCATCTTGTTGTCATCTTGTTCAAGATTCAAGAGAATAAAAAAAGATAAGCGCTAGGATTTTATGAAGAACTACAACAGAAGGCCTGTTGGAAGTACGAATGTTAATGAAAACACCGTTAGCTTCTTCACTATTCAACAAAATAAGAAGAACGAAAAAATGATCGGAAAGAAGGTCAAAGATGGCAAGACACTGACAAGAGAAGCTGACGTAATGGAAACAAATGACGCCACTCCTCGTTAAAATTGTAGGTGTTATAGTGATGGTGGTTCCTGTGGAATTAAAACGCTCCAAGGGAACCGTCAAAGTAAATGCGTTTTTGAATCGAGGTTCGTCGCTGTAAAATTGAGGAAAATGTAGCTAATAAACTTGGACCAGAAGGCGGTAAGATTCCATTTCACTTCAGTTGGCAAGAAGACAAAGAAGATATCGATGAAGACTCCAAAGTTGTGTCGTTAAAAAATCGTGGGCTAGATGAATCAGAAAATTCGAGATGGATTTTGTTCGAACTAAGCACAACCTCGACTTGCCTTTTCGTTTGCTGTCTGAGCTAAAAAAGTGGAGTGATGTACGAGAAGTTCGATTTTCAAGGTAGTTGAAAGACCGAGTAATTGTTATTGGATTGCATCACAACCACAACGCGCCAACAGCAAGCTAGAACACTTAGGTTGAACAGCGCATGGACCAAATGGAAAGCCCTCTAGATTTAGAAAACGTGAGTTAACAATGGTACTGACCCTGACTAAGCACTCCATAATCTGGCCAAAGATCAGTTTCACATGGAATCGTTGGGCATTGTTAATTGTAAGAAGTTGCCGTAGTCAAAAGAAAACGCGCTTTGGTGATTATGGAAATTGGCATGTTGTGGAGGAATGATAACTTGATCCTTCCACACAACAGAGGCGCAACAGAAGGAAAACTTCGGCTACTGGAAAACCAGATAGACGCAGTTTTGCAGCTGCTATGTACAAAAAAAGGATTCTGTCATAAGCTAAGTTCGAAGGAAGCAGAGTTTGAAAAAGGACGGGTATGGTGCAGGCTGCTATTTGAAACAACAAACACCATAAACCTGGAAAGGTACGTCTCGTATTTGATTACAAGCCAAAGTCCTCTGGCATGAGCCTAAATGATGCACTACTCCAAAGGACCGGATCTCATAGTATCGCTGGTCGACCTACTTTTAAAGTTTCCTTAAAGAAATATCCGGGTCATGTTTCACAGGGCGCTACGCTTCCTGTGGAGGAAAAAGATGGTCATGGTATTTGGTGCAGTAAGTTCACCATTCCAAGTCCAATGGATAAAATATCAGAATGTCTTGGAGTTTCAAGAAGAGCACCTGGGATCAGTCAACGCCATCATCAATCGTCACTACGTTGACAATTACATGGACAGCTACAAAATACCCAAAGGATCCATTAAGAACATAACGGAAGTACGCAAAGTCCATATTCGTGGTGGATTCGAAATCCGAAGATGGTTTTGTAACGACGAAAATGTGTTGAAAGTTGTAAGTTCAGATCTGACCCCGGAAGATAAGCCAGAACGTGTCCTTAGTCTGTATTAGGATCCTGAAGCAGATGTGTTTAGATACAAAACAAGTTTTTCAAAAATTGATCCTAAGATTGTGGCGAGGCAAAAGACTCCAACGAAGCGCGAACCATTGCGGCTTATTATGAGCCTGTTTGAGCCTCTGGGATTTTTGAGTCACCTATAATCCGATGAAACTGCTCCAGGAGACGTGGAGATCTTCTGTTAGATAGGACGACAAGCTTGAATAAATTAAAAAAAAAATGGAAGAGGTACTTAGAGCTGCTTGTGAAAATTTCGGAGACGACAATTGGAAGATACCTATCACCACAAGTGTCGGGAAGCAAAGAAAGCCTATTGCATGTCTTCACTGACGCTGGTCAACAAGCGTATTCCGTCGTGGCGTTTTTGAGAACAAAAGTCGGGAACGCAGTTTACGTAAATATCATCATTGGAAAAGCGAGAGTCGCTCGCATTAAGATGGTGTCGATTCCTCCTCTAGTATTGCAGACTGCGTTAGTTGGAGTAAGATTGGCCGACTATGTCAAAGAAGACGCTAGATATCCCAATACATACTACAATTCCGTGAACAGTCTTGAAAAATGAACTGTGTTGGCTCAGAGCTGAAGATCCTAGTCGCTACAAGCAGAACGTGGGATATTGCATTAGAGAAATCATCGATCTGATATGTGGGGATGTAAAGAAGTAAAAAAGTTACAGCTGATATTACTGCAAATTCACATTGATTCTGTGGACAATCCTTTCTTAATTGGACTGAAAGGCAAGTGGCCACGGGAGGAGCACGCGGCTTTTGCAGTTAACAAAGAAGAGTTAGAAGTCAAAAAGATTTGTGTCACTGCGAATTCACCGGCTTCCAAAAAAGAAAAACCAAAAGAAAGACTATCTGTCGGTAGGAGATATTAAAAAAAAACTTATGGTTTTTGATACTACACTGGCAAAAAGACTCTTTTCCAGAAGAGTTGCAAGCTGTGTTAAACAGTGCAGAAGTGAGTCGGTCTTCCAGGATTTGCTTTCTGGATCCTAGGTTAAAAGATGAAACAATCAGTCGTGTTAAGAAGTCGCCGAACATCCCGGTAGCAGCTTGGTTTTCTGTCATCTTGAACTCCTAACACCCCTGGACAAAGCTGTTGATAGCATGGTATCATAGAATTTACGGACATCATGGCGTAAAACTATTTTGCAACGAACTACGCAAGAGGAGATTGGAGAAAAACTCGCCATGTGGGAAATTAAATAGAATTTCAATCCTCTAGGAGCTTTTCATATGGGAGGGGCATGAGAATGTTTTGTACAACCAATCAAGACAGCTTTGATGGTAATTTTGAAGAATCGTACCCCGTCAGATCAACTACTGCTGATTGTGTTCGCCGAAACAGAAGCTTCAGTCAATAGTCGACTTTTGACTAAGATGATGAAGATGTGATTACACCAAACAGCTTCATTATCAAAACAACCACCATTAAACAGCCGCGGGGGGTTTTGGTACTGATGACCTGTGCTTATAGAAACGATAGAAAAGATGGCTTAAAGAGTACCTGCCAATTTTGGCACTACAAACAAAGTGGAGGAAGGATACTTCGAATGTTCAGGTCGGTGAGCTTGTCTTTGTTGCAATTCTTAGTCATGAGGAATCAGTGGAGCAAAGGCGTCGTCATCGAAGTCATTCCTGGAGATGCTGGAAACATCGGAACGGTAGTGGCCAAAACAGCTGAAGGACTCCTTCAAAGCTACGTCGAATGAAAAGATGGATCAAGAATTAGTGATTCCCATCGAATTACTGAGAGGGGTATGTTTGGGTGAAGACCGTTCCTTCTTCGACTGCCTATCCATTCTATTGGATGTTGACGACCAAAAGATTTAAGTTTATTGAATTGTAAATTATGTGCACCGAGTCGGACGGTAAAAATGGCTGGGTCAGCAGTGGAAAAAAATGTTTGTTATTATGCAGTTGTTCGTAGAAGTTGTCAAAATTGTTGTATAAAAATTGTTCGCTGCTGTTTCAGTATTGTAAAGATTGGTTTATCTGCTGGAGCCAAACGCCTCTGTGTTGAGTGGCCACCATTTATGCAACTGAGCGCCAAAACCATTTCATGAAATTATGAAACCGGAAATTGTTATTGCAGTAAATTTACTGTTGTTAGAGCTGTAGTGCAGGTAACGCCGTCCCGTTGAAACCGCAATCTTCATCAAACAATGACTCGTTGGGGATTTTCCGAGCCTCAAACGCGACAATTTTGTTTGTTTATTAATCTTTTTTTTTAATTTCGACACTCCACTTTATGGTGCTCTGAAAAAGAAATGAATTGTTGACGGTAGGAATAGACAGCAAGCTTAGTCAGTTCAATTTTGTACGTGTGAAGGCTATTGGTGAAGGTGAAGGCTGAAGTGAGCTTCTCAAAATGTCCAGTTCTTGTACAGGATACCGGATCGATATCTTCGGATTTGTAACGATATTGTGATTAACTATAAATCTTGTCACGGAACCTTACCTCGCGTTGATACTCAAGACCATGCATGCATTACCGATTCAGTTGCTATGTGATGAGTGGCCACCTAAAATCAAAATAACTAGTTTCTCATTAGAAGTGTTCAATAAGTTTTTTAAATCAAAATAGAAATGAGTCTGAATTCATCTAAGCATTTTTATGGAAGCAAGTAAAAGGAGTTGAAAAGTATCATCTACCGATAAAGGGTTGTTGTTTGGGAGACTAGGATTTCCTACCGCATTCATGTATCTTAGCGGTTTTTAGCACACCGAAAAATGTTTTCGTTGCTTTGCTGTTAAAGCAATGATCTTCTTTCGGAGGTTCTTCATCTTATTTCTTGCCACTGACGCAAAAAAATCAGAAATGCAATCTTCATGATCCATCCTGGCCTATTTCCTCAAAGTATGGGTTATCTTATTTTTTGTCAGTTGAAATGTTAAGTGTCTTCGCATCGTTTCAAATTAAAGGAAATAATCTCTCTTCCAAAAGTAGGTTGTGAGCAGCTCAACACTTTGAGCGTCCGTAACACCTATTTTATAGCAATCTGCTATTTCTTCTGATTCGGAAACACAAACTTTCTTCACTTATCTTCTATTATCGTTTGAGAAAATTTGAAATCTTAGAAAGCTTTGTTATAATATCGCATTTTCTTTGAAGAACCTCTATAATGGTACCTGGTATCGTGTATTGTGATCAACTCTGCCTTTTTTTTGGTGCATTTTGATCTGAAAAAAATTACATTTAGGTCTGCATTATCTGTTACTGCTATAATGACACTTACATATAAATATATAATAACAAGATATCAGGAAAACTAATTCCAACATAAACATAAAAAAATAAAATAAGGTGTTCAAAAGTGATTGGCACTACAACTTTCTTCTGCTCATTATTTCATTAGAAGAAGTGAGTACATATTTCATTAGAGATATTCCTCTTCAATATTTATGCAGTTTTGCCATAGCCCTGGCAGTTTCTGTAAAGCTGCTCCAAACCATTTTTTGGATGTAGTACAGTACCACTTATGGATAGCTGACTGAAGCTCTTCGTTAGAAAAAAACTGCGTCAGTATAGTCGCTCGGCACAAAATCCGGTGAATAAAGGGAGTAAAGTAGTACGGTATACCTGGAAGCATCCAGAGTGGGGATCGACATGCGATGGCGTATTATTATGTTGCCTCTGAGGGCATTGCTCAATACGTGACTAGCAGTACCACTTACTGATAATTCTCTTGCGAGGGGGCAGCTAATCTATCTGTAGAATCCTTTCCCGATTCTAAAAATCAATCGCCATTTGTTTTGGAATAAAAAATATGCTACTATACCATAGACTACCGTTTCTTTTTTGGTGCTTCCAGAACCATAATGCGTCTGCTTGACCAGATATTTAAAGAACATCTCGAGATCCATGCAACAGTTGGAGCTATTATTGGCATATTTCGACACGCTTTTGTTAAGCATTAAGAGTGTAAGAAACCAATGACAGATAATGTGTGGTTTGCTCGAATTTGCCGGTTGCTTCTTGTTTTTGTCTTTATTAACATAGTCCTTGTCGCGTTCGAACTTCGATGTCCAGAGAAATACAGATCTTCGTATCGGTGCTGTGTTTCTACAAACAGCTATTGACCTCACATGGACGTTCCTTCCTTCTAATAAACTATGAAGTCCATAGCTGTCTACCATGGCCTGATCCTATGGTTTTCGCTTTGTCAACAATTGTACTCGCAGTACTACACAAACGATTTATTACCGTTTCTTACATGGCACTATGGTCTATCTTCACACCTAAATTGGACATGCTTTTCAAACTGTGACACAATCAAAGTTCCAAAGAAGAGAGTATTCATCTGTTATGAGATATCAGCAACACAATATTAATGGTAATATTGCTGAATAAGAAATGCAAATAATATTATAGTAGATACGGTTAGCAAAAACAGTATTAGAAAACCACACCAGACGATAGCAAATAATATAATAATAATAGTTTGAGTAGGTAGGCTGGAATTTTTGGACATAATCATTCTTTTAATTTTTGTCGTCCCTATTAAAAATGTATGTATTGGTCAAAGGAGTAACATAATGAACAACGCTGCAAGAAGATCCTTAGGAGCCCTTGACTAAGGTAAAGCCTTAGGTTGTAATTCTGGAAATATCCTGGTGCTTGGGTGGCAGAATATTTAAGACATAAGAAATGGTCGTAGGAAGCTTCACGTGAATTGTGCTGGTCTTCACATAACTATAATGTGTGACCTGTCAAGTGCTGTGAATAATTTTGAAAGATTTGTTAACAACGATAGGCAATTTCGTCCAAAGCTCCTATTGTGTCGCTGTCTAAAATTCGTACCAAGTGTGAAGAGAAATCATAGTGTCATGTAATGACATCAGATGGCGTTACTAGAACACACAGATTGAAAAGAGCAGTTGTGGATACAGAAAACAACGAAAGAAGCAGACTATTTTGGTCAGCGATAAACGGCGTTGTTAGTTTAGACGGGGAGAGAAAGGTATTGTTTCGGACACCTATACGAGGTCAGTTGTGCGAGGAAACACAATATCGGGTCAGAGAATTGTGTCTTGGTGTACATCGGAGTTCAAAGACGGCAACGAATTCTGCTGAGATTAGTGCCCGGCAGATGCACGAAAGCCATACATTATCCAACAGAACCTACCTAATAATGGTATGTAAGTAAATCAATAGATCTCACAGAGTACCATTATCCATAAGAAGTTAAATCCTTTGCTCGATAGGTTTCCCATACTATTATCTATATACATTATATTGTAGTTCTGTCTACGGCACATTGGAAGCTTTCGTCCCAAAATGTCATTCTGCTGATGGATTGTTTACCCTTTCGTAAAAGCAGTGCCTGCAAGTTTTATTTTAGGTTACTTCGTCGATGTATTCAGCAATGAAAGCAACATGAAAGTAGATAATAATGGGCGAGGTTTCCTTGGAGACAGGAAAACTGCTTCGAACATCCATAACGGGCCAATAGCCGTGTATGGGCATGCCGCGCCGAGTCGCAGAACAAGGGATATCTTCTTGGATATTGGAGTTCAAAGAAGGTAAAGTATAGGATCCAAGCATGTTCTGTATGTGTTTGGACACAACAGACGAATCATCGTTCTGATATAAAACATCAGAATAAAATCAACAGTCTATAAAAAGATAACGCATTGAAAGCTTTTGTCTCAAAAAGCCATAACAGTTTGCGTTTTGGAATCAGGATGGAATTTTGCTGATGGATTGGCTGTCTGCTCATGAGAATATTATTAGCAAGCGGCACTGTTGTCATTCTGCAGGCTGTTGAATACGCCGAGAAACTATGTTTGACACAAGGGAACGGGTTTCGGTCGGCTGTCCACAAATGGTACCCTCCTTTGCCCATTGGTTTACAACTGTCAGTTTCAGAATCTCTCTTCAAGAACAAATGTCAATTTTTCTTTAACCATTCAAGTATACTCAATCCTCTAGATATATCCCATTTGGAGCTACAAATTGTTTTTTGTGTCACTGTGATCGATGATTGTTCCGAAAGAATTCCAAAAGTTGCATTCATAATAATCTTCTGATCCATTTTTCAGTATGTTAACAACTCAGTGACCTTTGATATTCTTCCGTCTACCGTATTTGTGTTTCAGTTTTGATTTATCATCTTATCTGCCAAATACTTCAATCTTTGGAAAGATCTCATAATGGTCTGCGAAATCTACAATTACTTCGCGAAAATAACTGTATCAGTTACACGTTATCTGATATCCTCTCTTCTTACCGACGACCAAAGGTGTACATGAGCAAAAATACTTTCTATAATCGTCTCTTAGAACACTTCTCTTAAATCGTTACTTATTCTATCATCTATTTTTCCAGCCTTTTATGACGGTGGCAGTATTTGGTCGTCGGGAGGATCTATGGACTGCGACCTAGAATATGGCCACATCCCTACTTTCTACATCTGTAACAAATTGGTTTCTGTTCTACTGCAAGATCTAATTTTTGAGTCAGATGATTGTAGATTTACTCAATCAAAATTGGACAGTCTTCTAGAAATTTCTAGAATATTCACATATTTTTTTTTGGGGGGGGGGGGTTATAAAAGTTTTCGCTTGCATTTTTATGGCAGCTTCTAGTATGCTATTCAGTTAATTTTTAAATTAAACGCTTTGGTCGATAAAATTACAGATTGTTTTTGAAAGACACTGGACAGTTGTATTAATTAAATAAGTATACATTCCTTTTAGGTACAATATATTTTTGAACTTGGAGAACGAGCGAGTTGTAGGAACCAGAAAACAAAATAAATTCTAAACCACCCATTTTCACCGCTTGCACAGTTAGCTCTAAACAGAATAGAACCTGAAAGTCTGGTGGAACCAGTTCCGAATTCCTCGAGTAAGAGTCGAAATGTCAAATCAGTCCGAACAGGACCTGCATTAGTAATGGCAATGCTATCTAAACGAATTTCACGATCCAGTCAAGGAAATCCACGAAATGCTAAAGGTTGCGTAACTCGGCTGGGCGTTTATCACCTTTCTGCATTTCTAGTCTAATTTGCATGAGATAGCAGGCGCTAAATAATTCATTATAGCTGGGGCCCGGCAACCGAAAGCGGGAAGTTTATGAATTTTTTTTCGAAATGCCCGGCGGTGGTTTGCTAGAACCAACCAGCAGTTATTGAGAAGTCCATTTAGCTAGATTTATCTGTCTACGTTTTTTTGTTTGGGTAATGACCACAATGCTCTCATTAGCTTATAAAAGATCAAATCGGCAGGATTGCTTCCTGATTTAGCTTTCATAAAATTGTCTTATAGTAGTACAAAACAGGAATTTTTTGAATCATTTATTTTGAACAGATCTTGCCAGTGTCGATGCCTAAATTTCTTAAGCGTTTATGGTTCGTGGTTTGTTGTGTTAAACTCCACCTTTCAGATACTGTCATAGAAATCTCGGCCATACTGGCGTGTAATATGGAGCGTTGCTTCATCTTGCTGAAAATATACACCAAAAATTTCCTCATCCAATCGACTTACAAAGTTGAAGATTTCCATATATGCAGCTGTTGTGATGGTTGCGCTTAAGATCACGCGTCGTTATGCCATGCTATACCAAACATCAGTCTTTTCCGAACGAAAGGGTTGTCCACGGAGATTTTTATTTGTCCAAACACGGAAATTTTGAAAACTGACGTATTTCTACAGGTCAAATTATGCCTATTTAGAGAATCACGTGTCGTCAGAATGCCTGGATTTCTCTAAAGAAGTACCTGAGACTATCGACAGTATGTTAACCTTTTACCTGATCAGCTTGTTTTAGTCGGTGAACCGTAAAGTTTCGCTCTTTACAGTGCTTTTGGATTCCTCGAAGAACATTCTGTACGTTAGTCCAATAAGTCCCCTTGGATTTCAGTTTTTTTGACGATGCTCAAATACTGAACTTGTTCAGCCTCCAAACCTCCTCAGAAATTGCTGTGGACACAACTATCGGTTCTGTTTTTCAGTAAACGTTTATTCCTTCAGAGCATACCGATGCATCAATCACTCAAATGAAAGGTTGGTAAATCCCCAGTTCGCTATTCCAACACGACGAACTTACTCTTAATCTTAATTGGTGTTAAAAATTATTCAGAGAAAGGATGTAAGTCCTTAGAATTATTATATACTGTCCAAATTTTATTTGCTCGGCAACGTATGGTGTCTATGCTAGAAACTAACAGACTTCTGGAGACATTATCAATACCCCAAAAATGGGCAACCAAAGAACTATTTGTTGATTGGCCAAAACAGTTCAAGTTGTATTTAATAAGAGTAACGGCTATATAACTTTATAAGAGTTGCCGTTACCGCTTCTTTCTTTTAGTAACTTCAGACACTGAATGTTATGTTCTTTGGATTACTCAAAAAGAAGTACTGCAAAACTGTGAACGGTTTTTGAAACAGCACAGCTGAACTTTTTGGTAGATTATATAACGTACCAACACACCAAGAACTCTGTCGACAATCACACATTTCTTTAATGTTGGCGCCTAGGCGACGAAGCGCTCGCACAAAACTTTGAGGCGGCATCAGTCTTAATTTAAAGTTGGTGGTGAGTGATAGATTGACTTTGTTGGCGACTCAATGATATCTTGCTTTCATCATTTACAGTAATATTCGATCAAAGATCTGTAGTTTACCACCTAGATAACAACTGTCAGCACAAATTCGGATTGATTTTAAATCTTCAAGCGCAAAATCCAAAGTTAATCCATGGAAAGAAGGCCGCAATGTATAATTCAATTTTCATTTTGACAAATCAAAATAAAAATCTTGTACCTGATCCACGTTTGCTTGGCGTAATTTATTTTCTTGAAAGTGTCCTTTTCTATATTTTCTTTTTGTTAAAATCCTCAGCCACAATCCCTACTACCCATAAAATCCTCTAAGTCGCAACTATTTATTTTGATCAACGTCATACTTCTTGATTGCCTTCTGAAACCCCTTGAACTCATTACATTCAATGACTTTTCCCATCAACAGAAGGTTCATTTCTTTTAAATTTTAGTGAGCACATCAAGCTGGCCAGTGGACAAGAAACGTGTTATGTGATGGAGATTAATAACGGGTAGAATATCACTCCAGTCAGTGATCTTCAAAATCAATCTAAATCTTCACTTATCTGGGGTATGTCAGACGCTTAGTCTACACACTTCAGACATGGGGCACATTTAATCAGTTGGTCAACACATCAGGAAAGACCGATTCTGTTTTGTTTTTGATTTTTTTGTGGGATCCTTGAAGGAGTGACGTCGTAGGAAGCGTGATACATACACGACGATAGGATGCAGTGTTTTGTTTTGGAACCTTTGTAGGACGAGAATCTCACAATCGTACAGTAAGAATTTGTTCAAAAACATTTTTGATTTTAGACCAAGTCGGTACATTTAGTTTGTCCCTAGTTGCTAGAGCTTTCTAAATATGTTTTTTCCTATCCAAAGCAAAATTCACATGGCTAGACTGCCCATTTCTGGATCCTGAGGTCGATAATGGATTAGTCATAAGTGGCATCATTATAGTAAGTGTTTCTATCAGGTCTATGGTATACAGAAGGTATAAAAGCACGCTCCTTTAAAGAGCGTCTAAGTTTATTGGATTTAAATCGATATATTCGTTGCCTTGTTTGGCAGGACATAGCAAAAAAGTTTTTTAATTTGACTTACAATTTGTCGTGTCAAACCTTAGCGGAAGCCTGGGATATATCAAGAAAGGCAGTCGAGCAACATCTTTTTTTTTTGGCATTGAGATACTTATTAATTTTGTTGACTTGTTCTATTGTTCCGTGTATGTTAAGGAATTCAAACTAATATTCTAGAATTATTTTTTTTTGTCTACTACTATTTTGAATCTCTTAACATATAATGAGACATTTTCTGTTTCTTTCTATGTTTGAGGATCTCGATTTTCCCAATTTTCGAGATGTTAGGACATGCATTTTCCAGCATTTCTTAAAGGTAAGTAAAATCCAAATGATTTTTAAATTTAATTTCCTTCGTCATTATACGTTTTTGTCGTAAGTTTGTTAAGCGGTAGATTCATTTGCAATGGAATTTTCAGGAAGTCGACTCTTTGAGTTTCTTCCTGAGTGGATAGTTCAGAAGGAAAGAGTTCAAATAAATTATTTAATTGTTTGGAGAAATCTTCAGCTTCTTCTTTCTCCTTTGTCATGTGTTCTTATTTTCACTAGGAGTATTGAGTTGGGACTTTTTAGACTTTCCTGTTGCTTTCTAGAGCGAGTATTCTGTGGATTCGACTAAACTAATCCCAAATTTCTAGATGTTTTCAAATACTTTGATTTTGTTCTTCTAGAATTAGCTGTTTAATTTTTTGTTCTTGTTTATTTCCAAAGTTTTTGCAATTTTCTGTTTGATTGAGAGCGACATTTGTGGTTTCCTTAGCCAAACAGTTTTGTTGGTATTTTATTTATGTAGTCGAATGTGTAAACGCTTAATGATAAGTCAAAGCAAGATTCTATTTAGTGGTACACCAGGGATTTTGTTTCTATCAGATGACCAGTAGAGATATAAAGTAAGTCATTAACTACGATTGTTTTGACCAATTCTCTTTCCTTTTGGTGCCCTTAACCTCGAGTCCCATATTGGATGTTTAGTATTATAGTCGCTGTTAGCGATAAACTTACTTTCAAATATGTTGAATCCTTTTTGTTGTGATATTCAGGTGGGTAATAGCAGATATTATTGTTGGTATGTTTTTCTTTAGTAGTGAGATCTTTATTAAATTTATTCTTTTATAATGTTTGATATTATCTTATATGGTTCCTGTTTGTGCTTTGTCATTTGGATATTCAGTGTAGTATAGCTTGCATTTTGGAATCTGCAAGTAATGTTGGCTGTGATGTTAATTATATAAGAGTGTTTTAAGTTCTTCAAGTTTAGTCATATTACTGATCGGTTGTTTAGTCAATGGTGATTTTGAGTATGCGTCCAACGAGTATGTGCGAAACAAAAAAAACAACAACAGATTAACAAATTCATTTGCAAACTGCAGCGGCAGAACAGTTCATGTTTACTCCACTTATTACTAGACAACGGTTGATTGTCTTCGGTACTCAAAGAGTTTAGCTGCTATCAAAAAAATCCGTTTTCCTGTACAATCCGAGAACCAAAGATGTTGAAATACATTGTTAAGTTCAGCTAGTACATGCACGGGGTCCCTAGTGATGAAATAAATCCGTGTAGTAAAGCTTTTTCTAATTTGCAGAACTTTATTGTCGATCAGAACTGCACAAACATGTTGCAGTCATATAAGTGAAAGTCTGCGATGTGCAAATAGAAAACTAGCCTAAAGTAGCACCTAAAAGGGTTCTATCAATTATCCTTCAGAACACGCGGTAGTGACTGGAGTGTTTAGTAGAGTTTAAGAAAATTTGGGGGACGGAAACGATTAGTATTTCCTACTGTATGTACCTTAAAACAATAATGTAAAGAATACCAATGATTTTCAGTGATCTGTTCGAGGGACTTCCTAGTAAGAAATTAATGAAGTAATCCTCATGTCACTGGAAATAAATTGAGATAATAAAAAAAAGTGTTCCGCTTACTACAAATTTTCATCAGTATGCAATACTCTCTTAAAAAGCCTACCAGACAGTGTCAGTTCTGTTGAAGCTTTTGAATTGATCTCTAGTGTAATAATGACTTGAGCAATTATTGCACAAAAAACGATTTGAGAAAATGTATAGGATCTACCTCTAAATTCGTTCTGCCATCAATGCCATAGACATTGGAAAAGAAGAGACTTTTTGAATTTAAAAGAAAGAATCAAGAAACCTAGATGTGACGTTGCAAGCAGAGCTCTTTGCACACTCATGGCCAGTAACAGTCGAAGTCGTAACAAACAGCCTCATCTTCGTAAGACACGACGTTATCTATACCACCAATGAACAAATATGAGTTCTTTGTTAAGCAGTGCTGCTACAATGTTTTAGGGCGGCTTCGGCCTTAAGATACAATTGGTAAACGATTATAAAAAGTTGTTAGGTGGACGAAAAATTCAGCGTTCAAAAAATGTATCTACCGCTTGGTCTTAACTCTTAAAGTAATTGGTCCAATCCGAAACAATTATTTGTTCATTATCATGGAGGAAGGAAAATGGAGAGTGTCGATAATGACCATAAACTCTTTTTTCTCTTTACTGAATACCAAAAATTTAACTTCTGACAAAACATAATTTGACTGGTAATTTACCAAATTGTACTCAAAAGACACTCAAGTTCAGACCTGCAATATTATTTTAAGAAGTGGAATCTAAAATGGTTGGAGAAGACATTATAAATGCCATTTAACGGTCGACATTTATCACGCACTCACTAGCCAAGACAATATTTGACGACTATGCTATCTTAACTACAACTATATTTCTTACTACCTTCGTTTTTACTTATTATAAAAGGTGTCTCAATTGGACATTTCACTTTCGAAAATGAGATCTAGCCATCAAGCGTGGGTTTGAAAAATCTCAATGTACCTAGTAAATTTAGTGGTTCTTCTTGGTGGTAATATTGATCTCCAGCCTTTCGTTTGTTTTAAGATAAATTCTAAACGAAATTAGACTAGATTAATGTAAATCGAATTTCGTGTGGATAAGAGACAGATGATGAAATTTTAAGAATGAGATTTCTGGCCCTTCAGGACCATTGGCATACTCCTTAACAATAATTCCTTCCATGATAGTGTGACATTTAAACTTGGAAATGTTTTGTCCATCAAAATCTTAGAAAATGGTCCACAGAAACTGTCATTTGTTAGAAGTTGCTTGGTGTCTCAACTCGAAATTTTCATGCATTTTGGAACCAACAGGCCTTAGTTATAACAATAGGTAGCAATCAGACAAGATGGTTATAGTACTGTGGGCCACTTGTCTAAGACGCTATCTATACACACTATAGCTTTTATAGTAGTAGCACATTGGAAAGATACAAGCACTGATATGCAGAAGATAATTATGCTTTTGTTCCATTTACGGTAGAGATCTTGGTTTACATTTGTGCCCTTCTTAACCAACAAAGGTGCTCAAAGAGAAACTGTAGTGTAAATTATGGGAATATTATCCTACAAAAAAATTGGACAATTTTTTTGTATATATTGTAGCATTTCACTTATTCAATGTTAATGTTTTGTTTTAGATTTGAGTAGCCAATAATAAACCTGCCAGATTCTCTCAGAATTAATTATAAACAAGTTGCACTGTAAATGAATGTTGTAGAAAGAATAAATTTCTAAATTCTAAAAAATTCATATCAATAAGAATTACAACAAAAAGTGACATAAACAAAGCAGGGAGTATTAAAAAATACAATGTAGGTGGATATTAATAAATATATAAATTGTAAAGAAAGTAACATTAATAAATAAACAAAATGGTCTGTGACAGACACCTTTCAGTGACTTTAAACTATATATAGATAAGGGTTACATCTCATATATTTACAAAAGATAGAATAATAAAACCTGAAGTTCACCTTCTTCTTCTTCTTAATAATCAATCCGCAAATTGGTTTGCAGCGCTCCATCTGTTTCTATCGCCGGCCATTCTTTTCATGTTGCTATAACTATCAGTGCCAGCGTATTTTATTGCTCGTTTTATAAATTCAAGCCGTGGTCTTCCCCTTCCTGGTCTTTCTTGCCTTTGCCCTTCTATCACATTTATTATAAATTGATTATGTCTGTATATATGTCCTAGCCACCTATGTCTTCTTTCTTGTATCAGTTCCCATATATGTCGGTCTTCGTCGATTCTTTCTAGCACTTGAGCATTTGTAATACGGTCTGTCCATTTTATTTTTAATACCCTTCTCCAGCACATCTCAAACGCTTCTATAGCTTTTTTATCCGGTTGGAAGAACGTTCATGTTTCACACCAATATAGAGCTATACTCCATAATAAGGCTTTTTACTAATCGTTTTTGAAGGTTTAGACGAATGTTATTAGAACATAGCAGGTTTCTTTTCCTGTTAAATGTAGCCTTAGCTTGTGAAATTCGTTGCTTAATATCTGTTGTACTTCTTCCAAGATATTTAAATGTTTTCGCCTGCTTAATACGTACGCCGTTCAGTTTGAAGTTAATTTCTTCAGGTTCTTTGGAGCACACTAGTATTTCAGTTTTCTTTTTGTTAATATTCATTTTATATTTTTCTTGTAGTATATTTTCCATACATTGCAAAGATCTATTTAAGTTAGCTTCATCAGGGGAGATGATTGCGATGTCGTCCGCGAACCTCAGCATTTGTATTCTTTGTTTATTTACCTTAATACCTGTACAAAAATCTTTGCATTCCTCCATAGCTTTTTCTATATATACATTAAATAGATATGGTGACAAATTACACCCCTGTCTTACACCTTTTTGGATTTTAGCTGTTTTAACTTCACTGTTGTTGATTTTTATTTCTGCTTCTGGTTCTTTGTATAGATTGTATATTATACGCCTATTAATAATAATATAATAATCTATTTGTGCTTCTTTTAGTATCTGCATCAATAATTTCCAGTTTACATTATCAAATGCTTTTTCTATGTCTACGAAAGCAACATATAATTGTCTATTACATCTTATAGTTTTCTCTATTATATTTGTTTCTGAAACCAAATTGGTCGTCTGAAAGATTCACATTGTCAGTTAAAAAATAACTTACTATTAATGAGAATTTGTTTGCTAGCTACAATGTATTCCAAGTAGATATTCACAAATATAAAATGTTTTAATGGCTTAGTAAATCTCAAACACAAATATAATAATATTTAAGAAGGCTGTGCCTTAGCTCAGGTCCGTGGTGGCGCCACTCACCAAAGTAAGTAAGAACCTACCCCTTGCGGAATATTATCTAGCTTCATGTATCCTTTTTTCACAAAAATGAATGAGTTACTCCATAGTACTAGACTGCCACCAAACCATTATAAATGCTGGATAACGGCATCTTCAAACTATTGACTAAAAGATTCTTTGGGCGACTTATCATATATCTTGTTGACTTGTTTGTTGGAAAGTTCCTCCGATGCAAAGAAATTTGCATCCATAAACAGAATTTTCTCTGATTACCATGCATGTACTTAAATAACAATCTCTTTAGCTTTTCCCTCTCATCTGTCTTTTGTGTGGGGCTAGTCATAGTTTGAATATTGAAGGTATAACCTTTTAGTCATTTAATTCGAGTTCTTGCAGCTTTGACCGTCTGAACTGAATGTACTCTTCCAGACTCTTGATAATTCCCATCACCTCTAGTTCCAATAAACAATTTTATAATCCAAGACACATATACACTGTCAATGTCGAGAGTCTTAAAGATGGGACTTTTGTTCTATTTCTAACACGAAACCAGTATAATTCTTCTTATCACTCCACTCTGCTACTCAACAACAAAAATATTTTGAAACACAGACTGCGATTTTGCACTCTTTAACAGTTGGAAATTGGAAGTATATATCGTGATGGTATGTAAAACAGAGGTAAATTTGATTTTGTACCAGTATTTAAAGGAATAGTAGATAGAATAAAAACAATAAAAATAACTTAAGAAAAGTCCAAAACCAGTACACCTTCCACCATTCTTTCTTCACTTTACCATTATCTCCCTCTTTGTAGTACCAAATTAACTTAATTATCACTAGAAAAAGTACTTCATAATCAATTAACACAAAAAGCACAGTATTTACCTCCATTAGATGCTCTATGATATTGCAGGACACACCAACAAAGATCAAAGGCCAAAGTTCATAGCACATAGAAAAGACTTGAGAAAACAAGAGAAGGTGGTAATGGTGTGGGTTTCACACTAGAGAAACTACTGAAAATAGTAAATAGAACCTCTACTTTGTATGTCCGTACCACTATTCAATCCCCTCCACCTTAGCTGCCGATTTAAATTTATAATGGCATTGTTTGTGCATTTATACAGTAGTTCTGGTTAAAAGCCAGTCCATGGTTGAGTGGTTAAGAAGTGGAAAAATTCAGATTTGATTTTAGATCGCTGACGGGTGAGTATCTGTATTTAAATCAAAACATTAGAAATGGCGCACAGCAAGAGGAAAAACACATGGAAGCCTTGCCCTTCCATTTACAAGTAAAACTCTGTTGTAGGGTGCTTGGCCTTATCATTACTATTTCAACATTTCTATATTTTCATCTTCATAGGGCTTCTATGCGCTTTTGCTCTTCTCCCATTTGTTAAGCTGCATAGTTTCAACTGTTTCCTATTCTTGATTTTATACTTATTTTTATAATTCATTTTTAATTTCAGTATCTGAAAAGAGACATATTACCATGTTTACACTCCAGTAAAAGTATGAATAATTGTTGGTGTACACACAAAACTTTATAATACCCCAAAGACAGAACTGCAGTCAGATTACATAGTCTCTTTAGCAGCAATTCATTTGTTTTGTAGGCATCCTGGTAGATTACACCATCTTGTTGAAACTACATACTTTATATCTGCATTATATAAATAAATAACTTTGTTGTGGTAACACATGTCACTTATTGTCATCATGTGACTTATAGTGGATGCAGTTACTTCCTAACAATTAGTCAAGTCATTTAGCTGAAAAATCACACAACCCTGTTGATGTAAGGAAAAAAAGCCTTGCCTAACATAACCGATTTTGGTTGACCACTTCTTAGGTTTGATTGCTCTATTTATCTCGGTCCTCAAGTAGTCATTCCCTTGTAAAGCTTCCAAATGTTTCAATTCTTCATCCAAAAACTGTGGTCGACATATACATACGAGTGACGTCAGAGGATGTTAAAATATTACCTGCAATGACCCGATTGACGTCAGCAGCTAGCCCGATCACATTATCTACCATCCCGGTGATGTCAACAAGTCTCCCCAACACCATCCCTACCACACTCGCACGAGTATAAAAGCGAAAACGTACGAGACAGTCACTTAATTTTTAGAAGATTTTCTTCTGAAGATGCTGTTGTGGACGAAACATCAAGAGTTTCTGAACTCCGACCACAGTCTTTGCAAACTTTTGATTAAAAAAACCTTTTTAATATAAATGTGTATATTAATAGACAATTACAAAAGATAATGCGGTTGCAATTAATACAGTTTAGACAGTAATGCAAGGTCCATAGAACCATTTATATGAAAGTTTTAAAAAACCTATAAAAATAAATACTCCCAATTACACTTTGTCTTACATGTTAAATGATTACAGCTGACTATTGATTATTTTATGCTAACTGAGAGGAATGTGTATGTGTATAACAATATTACATTGTAAATGGTGAAAGTAGTATACATGAAGTAGCTCATACAAGGAGACGATACTTCTATTTGATCATAACATGCACCGTAGTTTATGACCATAAATAAATATGGCAAAATGGCAATCGATTCAGTACACTTAGATAAAGTAAATGCTTGTTTAGCGAAATTACTCCTTGGAATTAAAGTTAATGCAAGAAATACTCCCTAATAAATATTTACTCACAGTTTTTTCGATACAAGTCACAATTATTACTTTGGTTTTTTTGACTTCGTTGGTTTAGGTAATTCAAATTGGTAGATACCTAAAAATGTCTTAGATACATTATCTACTAAAAATGCTACTACTCCAGTTGGTTTGCATCATGAAGGCATGTAAATGCTAGCTAATACCAGTGCAGCAGTTAAAGTAACAAAAAAATGCAATAGCACAACGATAGACAAAAGATTTACTTTTTTGGTTACTGTAAGCATCTTAAGCATAAATAATTAGGTATATCACTAACAACGGTTGACATACAGCTAATAGGTTTTAATTGTATTGACATGCAACCAAATTTTAAATCAGAACTCCGAGGAACATCTTTATTTCCCGTACAGTGAAGGCCAGAAATACTGTTATCTGCTCAAATTTGTAAGTGGGTACCATTCAGTCATTTCTTTCGTAAGATCAAACTCGCTCAGCTTCAGCTCCACTCCCCCCAAAAATTCATTCTCCTGCAAGGGGTCATGATTCCATACAGTAGCTTTTAGCGTCCTCATCCTTATTATGTCCAACGACATTCTATATTCCAACTAAAACAAAGTTATTGCCAAAGGCATTAATAGAGAAGTACCTGACTTACCATTTCCATAAAGCTAGGGTGGCAGTTCCTCTTAACTACTTTAGTCTTCCGTTTGGTTGTTTTTGTTGGATCCGGCTGCAAATACACCTTAACGTACGTGGAAGGTTCTTGGGAGTTCCCTACCAAAGGAAGACCCCTCGCATGGTGAACCATGATAGTGAACACACCACGAGTAAACTGAATCGACAGCTTCAACTGACCCTTCAGCCTACCTACCTCACTGCGATCATCCATTCTTCTATCTAAAATATACTCATGTGAATGCTGTCTGATAGTACGTCACCCTTGAGATACCTTTGGCTTTTCTTGCGAACTGGTCGGGAATCTGCTGATCTCTAAGGAGGGGGTGGAAGAAGGTGTATACTAAATCAGAGTGCGCTATTTCGTCTGCAGTTTGAAAAAGGGAGCGCACAAAAAGGCTTATGTCATAGAATCGTTTGGCCGCAACTTGCTTTATGTTTGATCTGCCCATATGTAGACCTGTCGATAAACTATAAAAAATAGATTTATTTAGTTTTATTTTTTAAATGTGCGTCTAAATAATCGCCAATCTTAATGTTTTGCCATGGCTGTATGAATCAAGTAGAGCAAACTTGTGTATTAACCAGTTGTTTGAGCCACCTCATCATTATCTGTCAAACTTTTGAATCGTTTTGAAGTCATAAAAGCGTGTTGCATTTTCACTCAAGTTTAAAGGCAAGATGTACATATCCAAGAAGAACTAACTGCACTATTCGTGTTGTAAAGTAATATTCTATTGCTTGAAGCCGCATCAGAGAATGGACTGGAAAAGACACAAAATCAGCTGCTCGTCTAACAATCAGTTGTAAGTTGTAGATGCAGAGAAGCATATCCTGCCCAATGTAGCAAGCACTATGTCGATCGGCGCTTTGGTTCCAGGGGATACCACCACCGAGAATGGGATCTTGAGCTCAGTAGCACTGCAGTCTAAAGGAAAAGTTCTGCAACGGAGAAGACGCTGCGTAATGCCAAGTCTGCTTAGATTTGAACTCCTGGTTTGCTTCCAATTCATTGTTTTTTTGATTCATGTTGTTCTTAAGTAATTCATCGTCACTTTTTAAAATCCCATAAAGCGGCGTATTTTGACATAATAATTAAAGCAAAATCAAGGACTATAAGAGGAACTAGAAGGGCCATAAACAAATGTTATAAGTAAATTAGAGCACAGCACGATTTTACATCATAATCATTGTGATAGATAAAATAACTCATGAGTCCGTTTCAAAGGATTGTAGCAATGAGTGTAGAAGTTGTAGATGGTGTAGAGGGTGGAATGTGTTAAGAAACTAAATCATTACCATAAAATAAAAAAAAATAAAAAATAAATAAAAACAGAAGGCCTAGATTAAAGAATGAACACAAATTCGCTTCGGATAAAAATAATTTAAACATTTATATAAATAAAATATTTTTGCAAGAAATAAAAATATTTCTGAATTGGTGCTGTACCAAATATACTACTTGTACCTTTAAAGGTTAATACTCCATTTAGAAAAGTGTCTAAAACATCAGTGGTTTAAAACTGCTTCCTACAGTGTTATGTCTTTCATTTGAAGTCAAAGGTCTTTGTGTCCATCTAGAAAGACTAAATGAACAGTTAAGCCGGTGTCTCATGGTATTTGTGTCTGAAAAATTCTTGGATCTCTTCAGTAGTACTACATGATTTTGGGTTATATAGTTAGTTCTGAAAAGTATGAGGTTCATAAAAAATTTATTCTGGAGTTCTAGAACAACCCTTTCAGGAAATAGTTGAAGTTTAGCGTGATTGCATATGTTTGCACATTATGTAAGTAGAAACCCATAATTTTAGACATCACAACCAAGCGTAAATAATGAGTAGAATGTCAGGTAGATGCCAGAAACGCTGATTTACGCAACTTAAGGACTTCAAGAAAGGTCTGAAAACAGAAGAGTGATCAACGCACTGTGTAGTCCGTCACGTGTATCATTCTGATCATACCATCCAAATATGTTGGAAACTGGAAACAGCAAACACCTGATAGTAACTAGATATGGTTGATTGACTGCAGACGGATCAAGCAGATCATTAGTAGAGAAGATCAAAGGCATATATGGATTCTGCAACCCTGTCCACTGTACAGGTACATGTAGTGGTACCTACGGCCTGCGAAAGCGAATCTGCATTTTCAGCACCTTTTACACACGCTGTCTTTAACACCAGAACGCTAGTGCCTTCGTTTGCAGTAATGCCAACCCAAAGTAACCCAGAGTGTTGAGCAATTAATGTCCACTAGTTTTGGGAACAGAAGATTATCATGTACAGATTTCCTAGTTAATGGCATAATCCCTCATTACAAGAATACATGTTCTATGATGATGAATGATCCACTCCTATAGTACTCGACAGCGTAACGATATGTAGATGAGAGATGAGACTTTAATTACAACATTCCCCCAGTAGGATAATGCCTGTTTGCAAGGTTGTCCAGATCTGTCCACGTCATGTCCAGACATTTCCATGACCCACCTACTCTTCAAATACATCAAACGTGTGTGGGAATAGTTGAAACGCCAGCCAACACTGTAGTACAATATCCAGAATTTGAAATACACTATTTAGCAGATGTAGGGCCATCTATCAGAGGACAATATTAAGTGTCCATTTGAGTCCACATCTATACAATATGTCTTTCGCGTTGTAATTGTCCTGCTACTCACGTGCTTCTTTACCTTATCGGAGCTCAAATTTCATTGTCCATTAGTGTATTTCTCTGTAGATTTGCAATGATTTTGAAAATGAGTGGTAAATGGGATGCTTCAATTAATTTGTACAAAGGTGTATGTCACTAAAAAAATTCAATTTAAGCTACTATTGTAGTGTCTAGTGTCGTTTTAGAGCAATAGTACAAAGTAGTTAGAAGATAAGAATTAAATTTGTTTGTTTCTTGGAAGGTGAGGCATAGTCTTAAACAATAGTTTCTGTAAGACTATATTTTACTTTTGGAATAAGTTTCTGTCAAGGCTTGCAAACAGCGTTGACGAGATTTGGGTCACCAACACAAGATTGTATATGGATTATAAACTGGATATATGTTTGACAAGGAAGATTTAGATAGTCTATTCGAACAATCACTTTTAATTATTGTTCCTTAAATAGTTCTTAAACACTTATAAACATCAATTTTTAACTTGTTTCTGCACCAAGATATGACACCTCTATTATCTCAGACAACTTAAAAATAGTGTATTTTAGATTATATTAAATAATAAACTTTTCACGTAATAATCTGGGTCAAATTACGATATTCAGACAAACAATTACCACTTTTACAGAGAAATGATAATTGTGCTGCTTTTTAATCTTTTAAACTCCACATCCACGATTAAAAGTAGTGATTAAAGTTCTAATCTTTATCACGCTGTGGAAAAACGTATTTCGCAAGTGATAGCAGATGGTAAAACTTGAATTTCTACTACTATTTCATGTACAAAAAGCAAAAGATAGTAAGTTCAGCAAATCTCAGCACAATATTTGATCATTAAACTACCGTTACGGCGAATTTCAAGTACATTAACCACGCCCATACAGAAATCATTGCAATAAAACGCGTATTTATGACAGGCGATAAGCTAAGTACATGTAGTTATCAGCAAACTGATAGAATTACCGAAAACATTCAAGGGCTACGTGTATTTAAAATCAATCAGGTAATATTGGCTATTGTTTTCACAATTCTTTAGGTTTATACATGTTGTACCAATAATGGGGTTGAAACTGAAGAAGTTCAGGGCTAAACTCAAGGCCAGATCCAAGAATGTTACCGAAGAGGTCGTTTGTTTAAAGTACCAAATTCACTCCGAGTTTCAAGACCCCGTCGGTAAGTTGAATTTTAAAGTTACTAATTTAGTGATTATGCAAATGCTTTTATGATTTCAAGAAACAGCACAAATCGCTACAACCAGCATCCCAAAAACGGTGGTACGAACAACCGAGGTAATAAAGCAAAAGAAGTTGGCGCCAAAACCATCTGTACAAAACGTGTTTAACAACACCCTCACACCTGAAGCAAACAGTAGTTTACAAGCAGATGAAAATTACACTGCCGCTTCAACAAATGCACATGCACAACAACCCAAAGGAATTTTGAAGAAGGCAGACCTGTGTTTCCCGCAAGAAGATTCTGTCACAAAGTATAGCGTACAGGATGAGGACGAAAAAAAATCAGTACTGATATTTATGACAGAAAACCATGACGACGTAGAAGATAAAACTATTGCCAATAAGAAAGTCTACAAAAACGATACTTCACATTACACAACAAACGCAGCTCAAAATGTTAATGCAAACGTCAAAAATGGAACAACCATGAATCACCAAGAAGTCGAATTACGAATAAAAAATACTTTAAACGAACGCAGAAAGCCACGCGTCATTCATAATGACTGTGAGGAAGCCAAAAAAACTGAAAAATCCATCGATGACGGATCAGAATCGGCGGACTCTAAAATTGTTAGATGGCGTGAAACCGTAATTGAAATCAAACCGAACATTAAGTGCGATATGAGCGATCCAGAACACAACAAAGAGAGCAACTCAATCGATGATTTTAAAGTTCATTATGCAAAACAGGGCCTTTCTAGTGATAAACAACAATTAGATGATTCCGAATGTACATCTGAAGAAGATGCCGAAGAAGCTGATAATTCACATTATAGAAGCAGAGGTCCGTACACTAGTCAGGCAGCCAGCATTTTCTTTCAAGGGGCAGAACCTGCGCCAACATTAAGAATCCGAAGCCACTCCAACCAAGATGAAGAAAATTCTCAATCTATGGCATAAACAAAAATTAAATGAGCTATAGAATATACTTAAGAAATTAAAATAAACAGAAATAGTGAAAGAAAGTATTTTTAAGGTGTATTTTCACTTGGATAACATACTTCGAATGAACAAAGAGCGCACAAGTAAACAGAAAAAATAATCTAAAAAAGTCCACTATAAAGAGCCATATTTGTTGTTACTAGTCACTAGCATTTAAGGAAATATTACATATTATTCAAAGTTATAGAAAGGATTAACAGTTACATCTATACCATATCAAGGTGCTATTTAAGCTTTGAGCAAGTATGAGTGGAAGAATCAACTGAAATTGAATATTTTTGTTTTGCCAATATTTGCTCACAGTTTTTTTTATTTTTTTTTCATTTCCAGCGCTGTCTGATGCTCTGAGAGTGACCTACTCAACCACTAAAAATAATTGAGTACCCGCGTTCATTCTGAACAAGGGATAATAATGGCGGTCGTCTTAGGCGCGGTGCTTGCCACATCACCCCGCATCAGAGATTACCATTATTATTACCAAATTATTTTAATATATATCTGTCTAGATACTTATGGTAGTTGTTCTGTTCAGAAAAACACACTGATTAAGTGAATTTGAATATGAGCGCTCTTTTCGTTCAGTTCATTCAGAGTAAGCTTCAAGTGAATAACTATTTAATAATGTAAAATATAGATGCCAAACTTAATATGCATAACCATTCTTACATTAGTATATATAGTGTATACAGATGGATAGACATATAGAAGAATCAATAAAGCAACTTACTTAAAACATTCAATAATGATATGACCTTTATATATAGGTGCACAACTTAATTCTCAGCTTCTTAATACAATTGATGATAGTAACTTTTCAGATTCATATACCATGTTCACCATATAGTCATATAGTCCCAATATATCCTAAAAATCAATGCTACAATAACATTTGCAACATGCCTCTTTTTCATGTTTCAAAAAAAGACCGGTGAAGCCTAGAAAACGATTTATATAGCTTTAGGGTGGGAATATTATTTTCTAGAGTATTTGCAACAAGTGCTTCAAACGGTTTAAAAGTAGAAATTTTGATTTGAATGTTGCTAAATGTCCTGGATAACTAAAACAAGACAAAGATCAAAAACTGGAACAACTTTTGGAAGAGGACTGCTACCACACAAGTTAAAAGTTGGCAAAGAAATTCAGAGTGGTATATCAAGCCATTTCTAAGTGTCTACAAAAGCCCAAGAGAAATCATAAAAAAGGCTATTAGGTTCTCCATGAACTGATTGCTGAGGAACAAGAGTCAACACTATGATATTGCTATGACTTTGCCCTCCATATTTGATAAGAAACATTTCTTGTGCCAGATTGCAATGTGTAATGAAAAATTATCCAGGTAAACCGTCAACCAGTGTGGTACAATCAAATACCTACATCAGGAAGATGGTGCTGTGTATATGGTGGGATCAGCAGGGCGTCATACACTACAAGTTGCTTTCACTTGGTGAAATAGTAACCATCGTCATGCTTATTAGGAGTCTTTCTGATGTGCTCAACACTGCACACTGTCAAAACAACTGGAAGCAAGCACCAATCTGGGTTGGGAGATTTTATTATATGCCAGTCATCCTTTCAGATTACTACTTATCTAATTTCTTCAACTTAATTTCGGTTTCACTTCTTTTCTTCAACGCCCTTTTTTTTCAAAGTGGAATTTGGCAGCTTCCTGTAAGATGCAAGGCTTTTTATAAACAAATTTTATAAATCACTAAAAAGGCCGATAATTAAGTTGCCCATCTTTTGTTTTTCTTGCTAATGCTACATGTCAACTGAAAACAGCCATTGTACAAACAATCAATGTAAATTATTTATAAGTATGGTATGTTAGCGCTTTCTAAATGGCACTCTACAGTTCAATTCCCTTAAAATCTATAAACAGTATTAAGTTTTCATTAAGCTGTAGGACATTATATACATCAAAATCTATCATTGAAACAAAACAAATATAAAGGTCATCTAATGATTAAGTAAGAAAATATGGTATCACTGAAATTAATGCTATAACTACGTTGTGTGTCTAAAAAAGTTGGTGAATAGTATCAGAAAGATACAATGATTGATCTTCAAAAATAATTGTCATCCTTCTTTGGCAATGCTTATAAAGCTACTGGAAACTTCTAGCAAAAAGCATATTTAGAAATAAATCATAAAACCATTATCAAATTTTTTTGGATTGACACCAAAGATGCGCCTCATCATGGCGCAGGTGTCAGATTAGGGAAGAAAGAATGGATTCTGGTCACACATAGTAATGAAATCTCCAGATATTTCTATCCTTTTTGTTTTCTGTTTATCTGTCACGAATTGGGATAAATCTTCCACCTACCCAACTTCCGTCAATAATGGTGCACACCATATTATTGCTAATGTTCACTTCTTCCTTCATAAATCGTAGTCATTTGCTAATCTAATACCAGCATTTGTCATACTTGTCCAATTAAGTATAGGATTTTACATGTTGATGGATAGCAAACCTAAATGTGACTCATTCTCAGTCTTAACATATTTTTTGGCTTCAGCTTCTGTCTCATACACTTGCACTATCATTTCATGTCTCCATCGCTGATTTATCCAATTTGTAACAGAACTTTGTTTTCTTATTGTACTACGACTTTACCTCCACATTGACTACATTCAACTGCCCACAACAGGTTTACTCCAATGATCACGTATATTAAACGCTAGATGGGATTTCTCAAAGTGTCTCTGGATAGCCATGTTAATGTTGGGATATCAAACCATTCACAGAACTTTTTATACACGCTTCATAATACCCAAATGTAAAATATATGAGCTTCTTTTGTTCAATGCTCTAAGTGACTCTCAAAACAACAACAAAAATTCACAAAAAACAAATGTAGTAATACTTGTGATTTAAAGAGACGTAGGATATTAATAAGTCAACAACATTTTTGGAGTGCCCAATTTTATCGAAAATGAATAGGTAATAGATGCTGTGATCTCTAAAACAAGAGATAAAGAAAGACAATAATTATACTTCATTCAACACAAAAAAAGCTAAAAAGAAATGGCTAAAACTTTCATTGAGCTACACCCACATCTGTCATTTTTAAAGGATGTTTCAAAAATTCTGGCTACTTAACCTACAGGGAACAAAGTCAATGATTTCTCAAATTCGTACAAAAACAATGACTAATAAGTGATACCAAACACTTGTTCAACACTGACAAAACTAAGATCTGGTTTTAGCACAGTAAAGTTGTGTTCCTGGAAGGAAAAACCAAGGAAATGCCATGCAAAATGGGCAGGTACATAGATGGATTACGCACCTAAATGATTATTCAAGGTTATTATGACTTATCTGTGGTAATAATAATGTAAACCCTACATGGAGTTTCGAGTTTAGGTATAATTTACTAAGCATTATACAAAAATTTAATTATTACAGAAATTTAAATTGACAATAATTATATACCAGGTTTTAAACAAATTTTTGGTTCAAATATTTGAAAAACTATAAGGATTGGGGAAAATGTCAGAGTATTATTTCTAATGTTTGAGCTGTATTATGAGACATTGCGCCCAGTTGGGAAAATTTAAAAGATGTGACCAAAATTTGCAAAAACCAAAATTCAAGAAATTTTGGTTTTCAAGACACATAGGGTACTGCTAAGAAGCACAGTTATAGGTATTCAGTTAAGTTATGGGTATAGTCAGTACTAAATTGATATTGCAAAGGGTTTGCCAGATATCTACACTATCATGCAAATCCCAAAAAACACTTCAAATGTATGTTGTAGAGAAGAATCCATCACAAGAACGCTTAGTATCTTTAATTGCAAAACCATAGTGACAAAATTTTCGGTCTCAATTTAAAAGAGGGACTGTAGCAAACCTTTTCCTCCTGGTTTAAAAGGTATTAGTTCCGTTCATTGATTTGAGGAATATCAGCGGTGTTTTGGAGAAAACTTTCCAACTATGATCCTTTTTCCCTCAGCAATACAAAACTCTAAAAGGTTGTTCCTTTAATCCCTCCCCCAACCTTATATTACTCCAACAGTATATAAACTCATAGAAGCTATTCCAACAGGGTTAATTTTCTTTAATTGGTTCCAGTTCTAGTGCTAAAAATTCTAAGCAGGTGTACAAGAAAATTATCATGTAACATGTTACAGAAGAAAACATAAAATCACTTCAAGTGGTAGCTTAATCAAAATAATCAATATTACAAATCAAAGAAGACTAGTGAGGCATAAAAATGAAGATTTTGGGATGTGTAGATGTATGTCAACACATCTTAGAATTCAACTGCCAGAAATGGCACCTTGCAGGAGCAAAACGGTCATCTTGGGCAAAGGCATATCAAACAAAAGAACACCTCTAGGTACCTACAGGTCAAATATCATCTGCTGCTTATCAAGAAAATTTAGGCTAAACACATCCAGCAAGTCCCAAAATCATATTTTGTGAATAATTCACAGCATTTCGACTAGAAAGTTACATAAGAAAAAAATAAAGAACAGTAAAAAATGCTGACACTATCAAAACGACTTTTTTAGGACTTACTCCTTTTATTACCATAACATTAAGTTTGTTTTGAGTTTATGAGATTAATATGGTTTAATCCATTTTATTTATTATGCATCATATATTTCACTTACCTGTGTAGCTTTGCAAGGGGAAAATGAAGACATAACTTTTGATGTAATTCGCAGAACTCTTTGTAGGTTCTTAGTACATCCATATGTTGCACCTGGTTTTCCCTCTCTACTCGCAATATATACACATAGTACTTATCAGGGTCATACCTTTTTCTGAAGCCAATTACACTGACATGAGTTAACCGTCCATCAGTGGCCATGCTGCAATAATTTTTAAAGAATAAAGCAACGTTTATGTGAGCACACTAAAAAGGCATTACCTGTAAGTTTTGGGTACAAATGAAAGCAGTTGATTATCACCATGGTCCCCAGTAAATTTCAGTTGAGCGAGATTGTGAAGAAAAAAGTTGACCTGGGTGAACCACGACTTCAGCGAGCTTTCGATGAGTCGCGCGAAGTAAGCCGCAGCTTCGGGGTTCGATTGGCCAGGTAATAACGCTTTGTGCAAGTTGCTCACAGCTTCGGTTGTTACGCCTCGAATCCCTGATGAAGCCATCTGCAAGTAATTTAAGGTCATATGGAATGAAACAGAAAATAGCAAATGTGGTCACCAAGGTAAATAAATGCAGAAACAAGTTTCCATTGTTCCTAACGATATTGAAGGCCTGGCAGCACAAGTCTACGAATTTGTGAAACTTCTCTGACGGTCGATCACAACCATTTATCACATATGCCATGTCAGAAGTCAACACAAAAGGCGCGCGATCTCTATAAAACCAAACTTGTGGTTGTTGTGCACCCAGCATGCAAGCCTGCTTACCTTTTAAAGTTGCCAAACATTTGAGCATCACCTAAAAATTTTCCAAAATCTATGTGGAACAAATGACCTGACGTTTTGAGCATAATATTATCATTGTGCCTATCACATACTCCTAATACATATGTGACTACACAGTAGCCAGCACATGAAGCTGAAATAAAAAGTTGGATCAATATTTTAAACGCCACATTATTCATTTAGTGTACCTGTAAAGTTTTCCACTGCACGTCCATACTCTAACTCTGAAGGATTGTGTTTGGCTAGCCACTCAGCTATTGGTTTATCCTTGAAAGAGCCTGTCAAACCATGTTCTACTTGTATTTTTCTGAGTGTTTCAGCTTTTGTTACCATTTCGATCATGCCTGTAAATAGAAGCAAAATGAATTAATTATAGCAATCTTGACATACTATTGAAAGATTGTCATGCATATGTTTAAACAGTATCTTGCCTAACACCCACTCCTTAAACTATAACATCACATAAAACAAAATGAACGACTTCAAGATCAGATATTATCATAGAAGTGCATATACCTCGTTTTTTCCCAGTTGGCACACATGCAAAAGTCACCATTTTCAGATCCAAACCTTGACGCAGCCACATTTTATCCATTATGCGAACCATTTGCAACGTCAGTTGATCCTGCTGCAAATCATCACCAACCTGGAAATTGGAGTTAATCATTAAACAACCCTCCTAAGTGTAAACTGAATAGGAAGCACAACCTTATAAATAGCAGGAATGATAGAGCCATCTCTGGCCAAAAAATTAATCTTCAGCGGGAGGGTGTAGGAAGGGAAGTAAGAGCAGCTCCGGACCTGCACTCCAGCCACACGCAACGTTGGAGACAGTGGAAGACTTGTCGTGGTTTCGCTCAAGGTTTGATGAATGCCTTCCAGAGCATTACACATCACGGTAAGGCGCTGAGATTCTCTTGTTTTTTGAACAGTTTCTGCTATTTCATTCAAATCCTACATGCAACAGAAGGTTGTTTCAGATGTCATCATTTAAACCATTATATTATAACATACCTTAACCAAAAGCTGCTGAGAAATAAAGCACTTCCTTAATGATTCTCCACAAATAGCAAAAAGAGCTCTCAGTAGCAACATCATGCGTCGATGATACCTTGCTTCACTTAAACTGCTAAGATCGTGGTCTATAACTTCTGAAGTCCAATTCTGTAATGCAGACAGTTTTGCAATTATTTTGCACAATAATTGTGTTAAAAGGCGTACCTGAGGAATTGTACCTGGTAAGTTATGACTAAGTAGCCAGAATAGATGATGGGCAAATCTTGGCGATCTTAGCGATCGGTCGAGAAGAAAATGAGCCAGGGCGGAGTTTTCGTAGGTTTCATGTCGTAAAGCTACTACCAACTGAGGTAAGTAGTCAACCAGTTCATCGCTGCTCATGCCTCGAATCCATTTCACTGCTAATTTCCGCACTTCCATGTCGGGAAAACTGCAAAACAAATCTTTACTCTAATATTACTCTACAGACAAGCTGCAATTTACGTGGGTAATAGAAGCTGAATGGACTGGATGGGCAACATTGGTTTCCAGCACCTTAACAATCCATGCAAATCGGGCAAACAGGCCCATTCCCATCGGTGAGCTGCTAATAATACTTTTGGTAAAGCTGCAGGAATGTTGTAAAGATAATGTCGCTTCTCCCATAATACCTACAAATATGCAATAAAATCTAGTTATACTTAATTCATTACTTTTAATAACAAACAAAATAGTACACAGAGTGATGAATCAGAACCAGTGCCGGTTTATTAGAAATCCGTACAGAAAATCATCAGCTATGACTTACTTCTATTTTTGATTTAAGTCAGAAATGGAATCACAACTTACAACTTTCTGTTGAAATGACTTTCTTAAGCATATACCTCTCGAACTTCTGTAGGAGCCTTGAAAAGCATATCCTGTTCACATATTTCCAGCAGCTGTTGCTGAGTTTGTAAATCTAAACTATAGAAGTCTCCCTTAATAATTTGTGACGAATTTAGTTGAGGGATAGGAGGAAATATCACTTTGGGAGGTGATGCAATTTCTATTCCCAACACAGGATGATCACTGTAAGGATGAATACCTGCACTCGGTGCTGGACCATAAATATAGTTCGACTCTTTAGGCCAAACCGAAAGCAGCGCATTTCCTTGGATCATAACGCTAAAAATGGCCATATCATACATCAAGTTTCGCTAACTAGAAAAGTAGTACCCTTCATAGTTGAAAAACTGAACAGCTGCCCAACCCAATTCCTCTTGCTTATATTGCGGGGTGTTTGTGTTATCGTTACTATCCTGCTGCTGCAATATCCTCCCATAAATTACTAGAACCAGTCTTGCTTCTCGGGCTAAGGAACTTATCAGTACATCTTCAATATCCAACCTAAATGTTTTGATTGCTTTGTAATTTACCTATTTGAACCGATGTTATCCAAACTTACCAGCAATTAAATAAAACTCTAGGATATAAACTTTGACTAATTGTGCTAGGCTGTGAAAGCGCCGGTTGGCCTATGGGCCGTGTGCCGTGGTAAATTTGTGCAGCTACAATAAAGTCATCATGCTTCCAATCAGGAGATGGCCTGTGTATTGCACATATCCTTAAAAAAACCGAGTCGTGTACTTCTGGCACACTAAGAGATGCTGCAAAAAGAAAGCGTTCAGAAAGATAAGCGAATATTAGTTTGAATACTTACAAAGCCGGACGCTGTTTTCACTTATGAGCTCAAAATTGACTCGAAAAGCTTGAGCATACATCTCTAGGAGACCCTGTATTGCGACCCGAATTTTTTCACAACTGCTGCTTATCATGTGCGAAATTGACTCGCTCTTCCAACTACCCATTTGCTGAAATGGTAAGATAATGTATTGAGTTTAATAAGGCATGAAAAGTGTTCTTTAAGCTGCCAGTGCAAATTGGTGTTTTTATTTTTATTTAATAACACAAATCACGTTTCGATTACTGATATCTCATACTAAGAGTTTTTCAGTCACTTTAAGATACTGTTGGAGATCGACTCAAACTAAGAACACAACTTTAAGTGGAGCCTTTTCCAGGAGGTATGTCGATTATTGGGAGTTAATAAGACTAAGACAACCTTTTTATGTAGAAAGGATGGAAGATGTTAATAAAAGCCAACCAGAGACAATGTATAGTACAGTACAAAATTTTGGTCATAGAAACATCCAAGTTAAATAATCTAGCCCAAAAAGAGAAGTTTTAGGCCCGATTCTACAATCTGTAAAGACATCGTGGCATTTTGACAAAACCAGAATTTTGTTAAAAATATTAACGGCTCCAAATGCTATAGCTAAAAACATTGTGAAAATTATACGAAGACTAACAATAGTAAGCTTTTAACTAAATTAATCATAAGATGGTGCTGCAACTGATTATGGGGTGTAGTCTGAACTGGTTACATGGAAATGAATGGAACAGAAATACAAGACCACTCCATACAGGTTTGTCTACAGCAAACCAGTTGCAGGAAAAATAGTTACCAGTTCTACCACCAGAGTATGTGCAACTCCAGGGAAATACGTTGATTCAGTTGCAACTCATTCTACAGATGTCGAAAGGGAATTGTAGTTCTGATACAGAATGGCCTTAAGAAGGAAGCAATCTAATGGGCAACTATAGGACACCAGGGCTCTCTGGGATGTAATTTGTGGGTCGGGAGAATTCCAGAAATTCGAATTTCACAAATGTTTAAGCATCTTCTTCTTCTTCTACTCTTATATAGGCTATTAGCCTGTTTCTAACTACACATTTCGTGTAGTACTATGAGCCATGTTGGGCGTACCCCGGGCAGGTGGCTAGTCTGACCCGTTAGAGGAAGGAGAATGTACTTTACAACCGCCAAAGGTGTTTGTATGATGGCCGGAGAGCACTCGATTTTTGCCGTTATTTTGACCCGGGAGTCGAACCCAGGGCCTGCCGCGTGTTAGTCTGGCAGGCCGAAGCCTTTCCGTCGCGGCTGTCGTGCTCTCATCTTTAAGCATGTATACAAGAAATCATCTAGAAACAATTAGATATAGTTAGAGTTGTAATACACCTATGCCAGATCCACATGTGAAAATAAATAACTAGTAATAGCGTCAATGCTTTCGTTAATTGGTTATCAAGTTCAAATGAAAAATTAAATTAAGAAACTCAGTCCTTTACAGTGTCAATCCAAATACTCAGACAAGAACCAAAGTTACAACTTGGATTAAAAACCAAATTCCAAGGTTCATAACTGTAGGAGTTGTTACAAACACGATTAAATCCTTCTCTACTAACAATATTTTTCTATCTGCACTAATAACTTTCTGGATAAACTTTGATCTATTGAACTCCATTCCAAAGTTTATTGCAAACAATTTATTAAATGGTAAAAGAGTATACCATTTTTCAATTATTTTCGAGTTATAATTAAATGTACTTTTTCGTTTGTTTTTTACTCTTCTTCCCTCTTTATTTAAAATATAAGTAAGCTTGCCACTTCTTTAAGTTGCAACGTAATTTAGTGTTGAAATGTTACTAATCAGAGATAAAGCAACATCCAATTAAAATGTTTAACAATCGTTTTTGGATTAATCATTGTCAAACAAGTGGATGGTATGGTGGTTGAAGAATTGTTACCTAGAAACAAGAAAACAAATCAATTCAAGCACTTTGTTCACTTCACCTTAAACCAAAATATCAGTCTGTGACAACTTGTTATATCATATTGCAGTGTGGCAATTTGCTTTTTTTTTAATATGACTACATTTGAAGCAACTATGACCAACATGAGGAAAGGAACGATCTGACTTGCTACAATACGAAAATTTTTGCTTCTTATACAACTTACAAGGGATGTATTATCTTACGGCCATGATGTTCAAAAGAAACAAGCAAAATATAGCGTTCAAAAGTGCCATCGTCCCTATTTATTTAAGCCACAAGTAAACTGCATGAGTTTCTAGTTTAACCCCATGTAATTGAATATTCTTTCATTATATTAGTTACAACATGCAAGTCATACTATTATGACTACACATACAATGGGACACATTCTGGGCGAGCAAAGAACCTATAATCTATAGATAGGAGCAACAGTTTGGACATCACAAGGATAAGATAAAATCCAAACACAGTAACTCAACAAAATACATACTCTATTCAGATGGACTTAGCAAAAATAGTGTTGGTTGAATGGTGCTGCCAATATTGTGATGGCTTGCGCACCACCAAGAGTTGTGTTCAGGTTCTCTCTCTCTAGCCCGATACTTGTCATATGGTTTCTTTGGGATACCAAGCAGTTAGCAGTCAAGTTTCTAGAACATTTCCTGTATGACGGCGTACGATTCTAAAGCTGAAGATGATAATTCGAAATAATAGCATTAGCGGATTAGGTTGGTTATTGATGGTAAACTAAAACCAACTCTCTCCTTCCTTGTCACATGTAAATAAATAATAAATAAATTGATATAAATAAAAGATGTATAAATTATATTTAAATAAACTAATGGAAGAAAAGAATTGTACTCAAATTATGAGCATAGCAAAAAGATCCTCATAAAAAGTGAAAATTATTTAATCCCACAAATAAGAGAAAGAAAGAGAAAGTCATTTAAAATAAAATTGGTTATCAGTGACACACTCCAATTTTCACATTATACATTAGTGCGACAATAGTCCAAGAACTCTATCACTTATGTGACTAATTAACGACCAGTAGCCAATGTTCACGCTTGCAGAAGAGCATAAGTTCGAGACCCCCCCCTCCCCATAAAGTTCTGTTGCACAACCATCTAGAAGATCGAATTTAACGTTTCCATCACTTCCTTGGAGCTTCCATGTTATTAGATACGCCTCTAATTGCTCTTTCATTTATAATATAGCCCATTGTTCCACTCCGACTCATACAGCCTTAACAGAGAAAAACACCACAGGCGTCCATTATAATTCAATTTTACACAACCACTTAAATGTAAAAAAAAAATGGAGGAGTACCAAATGATGTATATAATGTCCTAATAAAACATTAAACATGAATTTGCTCATTGTAATCTGCAAAAAAAAGTTTGAGTGAAATATGTTTTGATAACTGGTTCGAGCGAATCAAAAAATATATCAAACTTAATAGTGAATATTTTGAGAAAGGTAATATTCATAAATACATAGTTCTAATAGGCAATCAGAATTTATACAATTATATTAACATCTGTTTTTAATTTAATGTTCTTAAATATAATTACATATTATATATTACAAAACTGTTCTTTCATGAGCTAAACGTACATTAATTCACTTTAAAGTAGTTCATACGAATAACAAATTAATGTTAGCTTAAATTATTGCTAATAGCACTACTTATTTACATAGTATCGTCCTCAATTAACTGCTAGGAAACAAGTGAAGAGAATGCGACAGAGGCACTATGTTGGACAGTAAGGCAACCAAAAGTGCCGAAACAATAATCTAAAGCGAGTAACTTCGGAGTTAATTCAACAGTTAGAACTGGCTCAAAATTGTTGGGGTCCACTGTACTTTTGATCAGTGCATCGAAGTCCCATATTTTTACCATTCCGTCTAGACAGCCGGTTGTAATCATAGTTTCATCACTGCTAATCGCAATTTTCATGGCAGGTACTGGGCCTGTCTTGATTTCCGACAGTTGCTTAGCAGATGCCAAGTCCCAAATGCGAAGCCTTCTGTCTTCACCGGTACTGGCTAAATAACGACCGTTCGGGCTAACGCATATTGCGTACACTGCGCCTCTAGTTCCAGGATATAATCGCAAAGGTTCTGCATCTTTAATAGACCACATTCTAATATTTTGATCCGCAGAACCTGTAAGCACATATGTGCAGTTTGGATGAAAGTCTGTACACATAATTTCTTGAGTATGGCCTACAAATATCCGCAATGTTTCGTTGCGAACAAGACACCATAATCTAGCACTATAGTCATAAGAGCCAGATACAAAATAATCCCCGTTAGCACTAGAACTGAGGCAATAGATGGGATATTCGTGTCCTTTATACACAGTCTTTTCAGAATAATCTTGCAAGTCATACAAACGAACAGTTTTGTCCTGGGAAGCTGAAATTAAGTGATTGTATTTATCAATTATGCTAATATCATATATTCGACCGCTATGTCCCAGTAAAACCATTTCACCAAATCTTAGTGTGTTATCAAGCTGATACAGAGTTTTTAAGGAACGTAAAATAATAGAGTTATTGTAACTGTAGGCACAGAAACCTCCTTTTCTATGCAATTTTGCACAGGTGACGTCATCTTTAACATTTTCTATGTTGATAGAATAAATTGATGGTGGTTCCGTTTTGACGGCATCAATAGCATTTAACAGTTTCTGTACAGAAAGATTTGTGTCCTTTGGAAATTCGCCATGCCCATTACACAGCATTTCTTCAGTTTGCATTTGTAAGTCCACATTTTCAGCAACGGACTCCTGAGTGCTTTCACCGCCCTCTTCATATTCTTCTTGATTCGTACCCATCTGGTTTTCCTCTATGGTGAACCAGCTTTGAAACACTTGTAAAAGCACGACATGTCCTGCCTCAACTAAAAACTTTCTTAAAACGTTCACAGATTCTACAGATAGTTTAACAACATACTTGTTGCACCTAAAGTTATCTCTTAAGCTAGGTAGTTCAATAAAATCACTAGCAAAGGCTTTAATCAGTTCCTTCACCAAATTATCACACTTGTTCATGTCTACGGACGGTAAATGTACTTTGAAAAAGCTCGCAGCTCTTTCTGTATGGCCCCCACGAAGTATTTCCAAGTACACATGGCAAAACAGAGGCCCGACGATAAGTTCTAAGTCTTCATAGCTTCCCTTCGTCTTGAGCAAATCCTTCAGCCATATTATAAATTTCGAGAATGTGTGGTCGATAATGACGGGGTCGTTGTTGAAGCAGCTGTACAAGATGGAATTGGGCCTGCTGATCTCATTTTCTATAAACGATGCCAGAGTGAAGTCCCCCAAGGATACAATTTGCGGCGATGGCAAGGGGTAGTTGCGCTTCTGCAGGTAGGACGTGACTACTTGCTTAACATGATCGCTACGAGTGCGTTTTACTTTGTTGACGTTAGGATCCCGCTTAAGCTCTTCCATTGTGGCAGCAAAAATAAAGCACAACCCTTCAAACCCCATTTAATGCACGTATCTGTGCGATTACGCAAAGCCACAATTTCAAAGTAACAATTTTGAGGTTAAGAGCGCATAATGGTACATCGTTAATGTCGTTGTAATATATGGGATGAGCCAAAACTTATAGTGAGTGAATATACAGGGTGTAACTGCAGCAAATCTTTTCAAATTTTCCGTTTCTTTTGGATTTGTTGAATATTTATTTTTATTTATTATATTAAGTATTTATAAAATCAGATAAATAAATACTTTTTTGTTTGCCCAGCCCGTTATGCATAATAGAAGGAAATGCATAAAATAAGATAAGTTAATGATTTGAAAATAACAGTAGACTCAAATTGTATGCTAATGGCTAGAGGCAGAGAGAAATCTAAAAGACGTGTACGTCAAAAAATAGATTAATCGCTACCGAAGAAGAAGATTTAAGCACTAAATGGTGGTGTTTACACATACAGATGACAGTATAATAATATATAATAATGTATAATAATATACCATATATTTGTAATATAAATAAATATTATTCTGATTTTTGAGAAAGACACTGATAAAAGATTCTAATATTTGATTTCGAGAGTTTGGGCATACTCCCACAAAGAGTCTATTAGTAACTAATACAGCAAGAGTGTCAGGTATGACTTCAAATTTGGAAATCAAGCTTGAACTAGCAAACAATATGAGTAGTTGCCCCCATCTAAGGTAGATATTAATTAGCCAGCCCAGGAAAAAAATAGTTGTACAACATCTCAAAATAATGCTGTTTTTTTTTTATAATAAGGTCTCAAAGCTATATGAACTTATAGTTCCAAATGATGTTTTGCTACAGTACACGGTCACAAATTTATTATAGAATAGATTATTTTATTAACTCTTAATATACAATGATAAAGAAAAATTTCCTGAATGGTAATGAACAACTGATTTCTATAATAAAAACATGATATATTGTCAACCGCAATACCATGAATGTTAATGATATTCCTACATTAATATCAACGCTGTTTTATTTATTATTAATATAATATATATTATTAATATCATATGCTTTCCCTTCCTCCTCATTCTCGTTGTTTCGTTTTTATTAACCATAGTTTTCATTATATTATTTTACTGTTTAAACTTACTGTGTGTACTACATAGTCCCATTTGATTGGGTTATTCTCTTGATTACGTTTATTGTTCTTGTCCTTTATTAATTCCATCCATTCTGTTTCTGTTTCTTACTATGACACTCAACAACAACAATCCCTCTATGACTGTTTGCATAATTTTGTTGTTATTTATTTTGTGGCCATACATGTTTATAAAGATGTAATAATAAACTAATTGGGTTTGCTTTTGTTTAGTATTCAGGAATTCTCCTGTTTTTTAGGTATGTATTAAACAGGACTTTTAGTCATATTGCTGATATACTATCAATTTCACTATGCCTTATATCTTAAATTGAAAACCCTGGGTGTATTGTTTATTAATACTAATAGTATTTTAAAAAGCTTGTGTTATTGATCTGTAGCGTTTGAATCTTCATAAAATGGCAAGAAAAATGTTTCTTTCTTTAAAAGCGAGAACAATAGTACAAAAAAGTAGTAGCAACACAAAAACTAAAGAAAAGAAAACTTTGTTAGACATTACCAAGGACTACTTAAAGTTTGGTTTCTCTATTTGTAATTGCACTCTAAAATTCTATTAAATAACATGAAATATACAGGACGTCCATTAAGTTCTTTTTGATCATTATAACTCTAGATAAAAAGTCAAACAAAGATAACAATGATAAATTAGACTCTTATTTAGATACTCTTTGAATAACTAAAACAAACAGTCTTCACTATATTAATCAGGAATTAATTAAGTCTGTCTTGCTCAGGAAATCTTGGGTCACTCAAAAACTAAATAAATACGAACTTGGAACTCCTTTTCCACAGATGTCCAGGGCTTCTATGCATAAACAAAAATTTGCAGCCACTTCCGGTCAAACTGGTCTCGAGATTTTCCGATCAGGCTGATTTTTGACGTCTGGACTTGACTTATGGTCCTTAGTTGAATACTGAAAACGTTATTTCTCTATCTTGATCTATCACAGATCAAAAATTATAAGGCAGAAATGATAGAAATAGAAGCTGGTCTTCATCAAAAGTTACAAATAGAGAATGACATATTGGAAGCTGGGACTGCTAAAAAGCCTTCTTGCATTGTTGTAGGACATCCCATCTATGCCAGCTCACGGATGTGAACTCGGTAGGCTATAAGCTTTCGAATTATACCCCCTTTATGTCTTTAGGTTCAGTAGTTCTCGAGTTGAAAGTCGCGACAAACAGAAAGACGTCTGCACCAATTTCATCAGGCGTCCCTTTCAAGTATAGAAGCCTAAAACTATCTATTGGGCCTCTCAATACCGTTCAGAAAAGAATTATTGATATAATCAGCAATATCGAATGAGTTAGTTGTGAAGCGGATAGAAACTTGAGATGTTTCCTAATTACATATGTGCATAGGTAATAATTCAAATGATCATGGCCAACTTGATGAAACTAAATGAAAGTTATTTGGTGAAGAAGCATACAAGAAGATCTTGTCTACTGTCTCAAGAGCTACAGAACTTTTGTGGATATTTTATACACTGCTACTAATAATACCATCTCAAGAGGGTACCACAAACAATTTGTTTTCTGCTGGTTACTGAAAATTGAACCATAGTCTCAATACATAACACTAAGATTGCAGACAAAATATGGAAAGCCTAAATTTTATCATTCAAGCAGAACGAATCTAACCCAAAAAAGTCTAGAAGCAGCAACACCTTCACCCATAAAACTTTTAACCATAAATGCCAATCAATTTTCAAACCATCTCCTCAAATAAAAGAACTCCAAATAATAACTTCTGCATTAAAATTAGCAATATTGCAGCAGAAGAATTTCGTACTCTTCCTGAAAACTTTTAATGGTCATCAATGTTCACAGTTGATGAATACAATGTTGCTCTCAAGAAGGTAAAACATTTCAAAGTATTAGTAGTGGACAATGTATTCTCTGGTTGTTTTATGTAAATATTCTGTTAACCTGCGACATCCAAACATCTTCCTGAGAAACCTCTTAATTGTATTGGTGGTTATTATTCCATTGCATTACTTAACACTACATCATCAACGCAAAAATAATTATGAAATAAACTGGCTTTCTAAGAGACCACAACTGCAGTAATTATATGTTCAGCTTTCCTACCTACATTAAGACTGGCTTCTAAAGAGGTCTGAAGATAACGGTACCCTTTATTGATTTATCATTTGCATGCAATTATGTTTGAAGAAAGGGCCCAACATAAATTTTAACAACTGATACAATGCAACTCATATAAGTCATACTAAGTGTTCATAGAATCGTCTTCTTAAACAACACCAATTAAAGAGAAAACTTAAAAAAAAAACGATTTAGGCAAGAGTTTGTGCTTGCTCATTTATTATTTAATGTTTGTATTAACAACTTGCCAATACAAAACTTAAAATTACAAATATTTAATACAAAAGTGAAATCGGCATTTTTATATATACGTTCGGAGACATGAGCGTTAAACAAATTACAAGTTTATCAACAAGCGTCTTAGAAACATAATCAAGGTGAAATGGTCAGATTTCTTATCAAATGAAGATCTGTGGCAGCGCATGAGTCAGGAAGAAATGGAGATGGATCGGGCACATACCTAGGAGAGAAGATGGAAATATTGCAAAAACTGCACTGGTGTGGAACCCACAGGGGAGCTGCAGAAGAGAAGAGTCAGATACAACGTGGAGAAGAACGATAATGAAGGAGGCTGAAAAAATGGGAGACATGGAACGAAGTAAAAGCCATGGCACAGAATAGGGAAGAATGGAGGCGCTTCACTGAGGAAATACAACTCAATTAGGAGTATTACAAGGACAACACATAAGATAAAGACCAGGGAGCGGATGGCATATCCGCCACCCTCTCTAAATTACTTGATTTTCCAGGCCCTATGCCTCATCTAGGAGCGAAGGACTAATAAATAAAATTTCAAGGAAAGGGCACAACATAAATTTTAACAGCTCATATAAGTCATGCTAAATGTTCATAGGACTGTCTTTTTAAACAACACTAATTAAAGAGAGAACTTAAAAAAACGACTTAGACAAGAGTTTGGGTTTGTCAATTTACTTTTTAATGTTTATATTAACAACTTGCCAACAACACAATCATCAGATATGTCTACACAGAAAATTCCTCAAGATAAAAACCTACAAGATGGTAGTAGCAAATTCACATCATATTTTATCACATCCTCATTCGCAAATGATTCGTCTTATCAGAAATGATCAATTCTGAAAATTATGGGAGGAGGAGTTCAAGCAGCAATTGCAGAAAGCATTCTTTGTGTAGTATCCAACATAGCTCTAACGACAAGGAAAATTAACTGCGTTGATGCATTTCAGCTAATTTAAGATAGGTACATAGAATTCTCGAAACGACATAGTTTACAAAAAAAACCTTTAACTACTGTCTTAAATAAAGAGAGAACTTAAAAAAACGACTTAGACAAGAGTTTGGGTTTGTCAATTTACTTTTTAATGTTTATATTAACAACTTGCCAACAACACAATCATCAGATATGTCTACACAGAAAATTCCTCAAGATAAAAACCTACAAGATGGTAGTAGCAAATTCACATCATATTTTATCACATCCTCATTCGCAAATGATTCGTCTTATCAGAAATGATCAATTCTGAAAATTATGGGAGGAGTTCAAGCAGCAATTGCAGAAAGCATTCTTTGTGTAGTATCCAACATAGCTCTAACGACAAGGAAAATTAACTGCATTGATGCATTTCAGCTAATTTAAGATAGGTACATAAATTCTCGAAACGACATAGTTTACAAAAAAAACCTTTAACTACTGTCTTAAATAAAAAGTAGTGGAACACCATCATTTTTATGGAGAACAAAAAATTTTTGTTAGGGTGGTCCAGATGAATTTAATTATCCCCTTCATGACATATGGAAAGAAAAGAAAAACTGGAACCTTAGCATAGAGAGAAGGTGATAATGATATTGGGAGCCGTTACTTCTGTAATTTTTAGTGACAAACTACAAAAAAAAATACTAGATTTCTTGTTGCAACAAAATCAAAGATCAATGATATGAATGATACAAGGTGGAAATATTTCTATATACTGTAATTGAAAATGTACTTTCTGGAAAAATTTATGACAATGGATGGACAATACAAAAACTTAATTGTTGCCATTAAACAACTAATTTCACAGAATTTGCTAAAATTTTATAAATTATCACCTGATAGAATATTTGAAGCGATAATAAAAATGGTAGGGTCAATTCGTGGTTTAAGTGGTTAAGGCACGGTAGTGCAGACCTTTCAATTTTCAAAGTATACCCTGTATGGAGGAGAAGGAAAAGAGGCACAGCAGCTAAGTAGCAAATGTAGGCTTCAAATTCAATTGACCTATAAGGTTTTGTGCTGAAACTAAATACCAATTAGTTGGCTTTCATTCCTTGCTAATATCATTCTTCTATTATTAAGGACAACCGAAGCAGCTAAATATAATTCAGAACATTGTACTAAACCTCAAATCCAAAGATCCTACTTGACTGGATAATCTTCTTGATTCATTTGCTACCTTTGCTAAACGGAAAGTAAATTGTTTCAAGCACAAAAAATACTTAATATACACATAATAAACAGTTGGCTTCAACATCTCCAGAAAATGTGGAATAGACTAATATAAATCATTCTAGAAGCAATCATAGTAGATGCCTCAATATAGTGATTAATTGGAAAATATGATTGTGGTGCCACTAAACAATAACTGACCACATTCTGAATGATTGCCCCCTCAGGAGGTTTCTGGAATGTACAGTAGAACTCAATATAAAAATGGCAAATGCAATGCATGATTTTAAATAGCTTACATGACAATATAATTCTTTACCTACCTGAGTGCTTGGTGGAAAAAATTGTTGACAGCTGTCTTTCAAGCCATCCAATGCCTCCGATATGTCTAAAGTCTCCACCGTTCCTAGCAGTTTCACAACTAGTTTTACGGACTGCAATACTCCCGAAGGCTGCAGTTGCGGCATGTAAGTGGGCGTGGAGCTTTTCTCAATTTGGAACGCAGCTTGTTCTAACTTTTCCATTTCCTTTTCCAGTGTTTCTGTAAACAATACCGAAGCTAATAAAGATGCGTGCCTATTTTGCAAGCATATTACCCAGCAAGATTTTCAAATGGTCATAAGAAAGTGGCGACACGGGTTCATTCGGAATTACATCTTGCAGATGTATCTCCCGGTCACGTTTGTCATCTTGAACCTTAAAATTTAGCTGTAAATAGAATGATTATGTCACTATCGCAGACTTACGGTCCTGGCAAATGATCTATCGACCATTCTATCTGGTATCAGAATAAGCTGTACATCTTCCTCTAATTTAATGCAGTTGTGAACATATTCGTAATCGGAAAGGAATGTAGTAGGAGCAAGGTATTCGTTGTAGCCCCACACTTTTAATGTATACTCATCTGTCGATGGAGCTTCTAACTCACATGTAACGTGCAATGTAACATGTTCAACACTAGATGTAACTGAAAATAAGTACTTGTAATAATTCACATCGAAGAAAATAACATAATTTTTAGTTACCATCACAGGTAAAAGTAACTGGTTTGGCAGAGTCAGCACCTTCATACTGTGGAAACACACAAACTTTAATGCTCGTTCCCTCACGATACTGATGAGTCATTAAAGGACTCACAACAAGTCCCATGTTGGTGTCTGGATCATCGTAATGGAACTGATCTACAATATGTTTTTTTTTTTATAAATTATTGGTTTGCAAATGAAATTAAACACATACTTCTTAAATTCTGAACCATTCTGTGAAATGATTTCAGGTCAGAGTTATTACTCCCGTTCTGCTGTTCTATCAATGAAATGTTATCATATAACAGAGCTTTCTTTTTCACCTAAAAAACATAGATGTATTATAAATTATTTTTAATATGATTAACACATGCCTCTGTATCTTTATTATTTTTCTTTCTTTCCATGGTTGATTGCTGAACTCTGCGTGACAGAGTTGAGGGAGGCGACATGGGAGCATTCTCCTGTTTCACTACAGCAGCATACATAGGGTCCGACAGGCTGTTATTTCCCGAACCAGAATAAATGAAGTCGTACGGATCATATTCGTCATAAACACTGCCGCACACCGATGCCGTGTCATCTCCTAAACACACTTCTTATTGACGGTAATTCACATCAGCTATGAATGCACCCACCTGGACACTCGGGGCTAGTGTTTTCCCAATTGCTGGAGGAAGACACACTGTCAGTGGCGCTAAGCAAAGGATCAAAAGCTTCAAGGATACTGACTCTCACACTGTTTCTGTCTTCGAAGCCAGAAGGTGCGAGGTCAATAAGGTTATAACTGTGTTTTTTGCCAACCGCGGTGTGCGATGTTGAAGCTGTGCTTTTGCTGGAAGACACTGCTATTGATGGTGGGGTGTTTTGCTGAGATTTAGGCGGTAAAGCAGGTGCCTAAAAACATAACTCAGTCAATACATTTATCGTTTTTACAAGTGCTTTATGGATAAGATTTATCTACAGGACAAAATTTTAAAATTAACTCCTCCAAAAGATTACTCAATAGTTTTTTATATTATCCATGTTTATATATGATTGCATTCCGTTAGAATTGACGTAACTTTTTAATTTAGAAAGAGACTTAATTACTTATTATTCCTATCTTAAGAAAATAATCGAATTCTAATTTAGATTAGATTAAATTAAAACAAAAACAGGTGAATACACTTTTCACATAATAATTGATCATAAATGTTCAAACATTACTCTAGGTTAAGAGTAGATATGCTTCATTTGCAAAATGTTTGGAGAAATTCACATACTTGCTCTAGCTATTACTCAAACAAATTATCAACTAATTAAATTTCTAATTATGCTAATTGAAAATTAATGAAATTCATTTGTAAGAGAGGATTTGAAATGGCTAGCTGAAGGTGTTTTTAAAAATAATTTACCAAATCTATGAAGCCTACATTCATTTGCATCCCCACCCCCACCTCCGTTAGAATAATAATTCTGAAAATTAATATTAAATTTCCATAAGACACAGGACTACAAATGTTTCTATCAGGCAGTTTCACACAAAATGTCGGAGATGTGATCATGTGACATTGCTGCAAGAAGACTTGTTTATCTGCCTTGAAATTCTAATTGTTAGTTCTTTATGTAAATGTTCAACCTTTATCACGATGTTTGGTTACCTATAGTGCTAATGTATGACCCTTATTCTTTTGTAGAAGTGCTCTCAACAAGGGCTATTCAAATACTTTTAAATTTTCGCTTCAAAAAATATTAAATGCATTATAGTGGCAAAAAAAATTAATCAAATGTCGGGCGAAGCAGTGGTACAATGTTGATATCAACATCAGACAACCGACTTCTAACAACAATAAAAGAAAATTACAAGCAAAATTTGAAATTACATTAACTGTTCAGTGCCTTGTGGACAGCTCAAATATATTAAAATTAACAAGTCGTCATCTTCATAATGGCAAAGTTAAGAAACTTGACAGGTGAGTTCTGCGCAAATTGACAGAACGAAACAAGATGCACAGATTAGAGGTGACTTTTTCCTTGCTCCGATACAATGAGAAACGTTTTTTAAATTGGTTTGTGACCTATAACAAAAAGTGGATTCTGTATGACCATCACAACGAAGTGAATAAGTATTTAGACAGTAGTCTTCATGTCATAAAAGTTATGTTGACTGTATTCTGGTTATCTACTATTCCTTCTTGGCATCTTTGTCCATCTTTTTCACCTGATCCTTCACCAACAGATTTTCATCTTTTATGCTATCTGAGCATTGGCAATGAATAATCAATGTTTGTAGAATAAATGCTTCTCAGGTGAAAATTACATAGTTTTTTTAACCTACGAAATTTGGCATTTCATATGAAACCTGGTAAGTTTATAAAACTTTGAATAGTTTAAAAGTACACAGGAAGAATGTATGTCTTCAATTAATGTGATTAAGCGCTGCTTGATACAGCTGTAAATCATTCCTTTGCCAAAATCCTACAGATGATGGAACAATGTTAGTACCAAGAAGGTAAAAAACATGCATTTCATATACGTGGCAGTTATTATAAACAAAAAAGCTGCATATACATTGTTTTCTCCAAATATTTTCTCAATAACAAAGTACTGATATAAAATATTTGATCATTTACACCAGCAGTACAGAGAGTTTTGCACAAGAAGCAATTATAAATATTTCATGCATTGAATACTACAAATTATCTTTTATGTAAAAAAAAACATTTTCGTGCGTAAAGAAAATTTTATGTCTGGTCAAAAAACAATTCACAACAACGATTCTCTGTCATTCTTTGGGTGAGTATCACCAATAACTTTCCAAGTGGGCCATATTTACTACCATCTTGTCTCAAGGAGATAAAGTATCACATTTTTATTGCAGAATATTCCAGCGACTATTTAAACCTTATGTGGTTCCAACGCGATGGAGCACCAGCATATTTCTTTCAACATGGATATGTGTATTATTTTTAGGAGGCAGTGTAACGGCTAAAGTGGCCCTATTGCTTGGTTACCACAATCACCAATTTGCCACGTCTAAATTTTTTCTCGTCTAATAGTTGACGAGTTTGCCACCAGGATTTCTATTGCTGCAGCAACTGATTTTGAGAAACATATGACCCTTTCAAAAGTACATGTCAATTATTGTATTGTATTATTGTTGATAGTCGTTCCTTTAGGGATTTTTTTAAAGGAGATAAACGTTTTGTTGGATTTTTGAGCGAATCTTGAATTATACACATTGCTTGCTTACACATGTCCTACAAGCTTTGAAAGTTCATCATATGAATTTGGAATCACTCTATATAAGTCATCCTCGAGCATCAATGGGCAGTAAATAATCTAATCTTTTAAATTTGTAAAAGAGAATTTCCTACTTGAAATTATTATTGTATCATGACTACTTTTATTGCTTAAGATTAAACTAGATATATCAGAATAACAAACAAAATTTTACATTACTTCTGAATGATAATGTTCTACTGTGATTAAATTGCGATAACCAAAAAATGACTTTGTGATGTTCTGAAATTGCACAGAGTAATGTTAAATCAGTTGTCAATCAACCGCCGTCTAAGACGGATGTGACCTGAGAACAGCCGTTCTCCGTGGCAGGAATACCACAGAGAGTTGGTTAAAGCTGTCGGAAATAGTGCTCTACCATACCAAACAGCCGCAAGGTGGCTAGCAAAGGTTTAAGGAAGGATGCAAAGCGACTGGCATACACGAGAATCACCATCAACTTCACAGGGGAAAGATTTTGATGAAACTTCTGCCTTCTTGGTGATTCTGCTTATTGGTTCAAAATTTATCAATAGCAATGATTCTTGGAATAAGTGGTCTCCTTCCTGCTAGCAACATGCAAGGTAGTTGCAGCATGTTGCATATTGCATCCACTTTTGAACTTCTATTAATACATGTGCTACCCATTTCAACGCAACTTTAAGCAAGTGAAAATCATTCTGAAAAATCCTGTGGGTGGTGTGTTTCTCGATATCACTTTCTCTGACTAACTCAAGTCTGTCGGTCTCCATCAGGTGATCGATTACTGCATGTGACACATCATAGGTCGTCCTGACCGTTGCCAGTCGCAGGTAAGTTGTATTAATGCAGAATTTCTGCAAGGATCGTTTTGTTTCACAACTTTATGTAAAATTAAATGCACATAACTTATTTGGTGGTGATACTTACGCCCTTTGTTAGCTTTATAATCGTGCTAGTAAACTTCAACTAAGCCTCTCATGTGCAAGTATTTATTATAAACCTTCAAATCAGGATTGCAAACAACAGAATCAAGCCATCGCATTAATGTCGCGTTTGGTAAAGATAAACGTATGGTACAACTTCGGTTCAATCATTTCTGCAATCGCGATTTCAACCTCAAAGATCAACCTCGTCTAGGACGATCCTTGACCGTTTATCGAAGAGATTCCACATCATACAGTTGGCTTGCAGTGCACTTAAGCTGGACTAAAATGCACGATTATAACCACTGGTTTCGCTTGAAAACTGTTTTGCTGTTGTGGTGGCTTTACAGCACTAAGGTCATGGATAAAATAAGGCGGATAGCCACAATTTAAACTAAAATAAGAACTACAGCTACAAAAAATTATACTCTGCTCTTAGTAGGATTTCCTGAATATCATCCACTTCAAGCTGCTACCACAAGGCACCAATAGTATGGCCAAGCTATACTGTGAATAACTAGTGAAAACAAGTCTGACTTCTACATGACATGTGACTGCATGTTGCTTGAGTAACTTGGTCAAAATTGTTCAAGTTTGGCTGGGAAATTCTGCCCCACCTGTCATACCTCCTCAAATATCATCAGTGGTTTGATATTTTTCCCGATCAATAAGCAACATTTTGCAAGAACAGGAATTTAATAGTAAGGTGGAGCTCCCACAGCAGATACATAATTTCTGCATATCGAAATTGGCGACACTCCACAAAATCAACAAATTACATGAATGGTGATAAAAGGTCAGACAAATTTCACTTAAAGTGCATCGTGTGGTTGGTTCTCGGGTTACAAGGCCATAGTCGGAGTTCAGCATACCTACTCTGCATACCTTGCTCATGTGAGCAAGTCTACATTGGGTCTACGGGCCGATTACCACCAGGATAAAGGAACATAAACGTCATCTGATAAATCAGAAGTTGCTGAACATGCTTTGGAAAATCCTAACCACGAGATAGAATTTGGGCAAACACAAGTTTTATCCAACTGTAAGATTTACTACCGAAGATTATACAGAGAGACGGTGGAGGTTTATAAATATAAAAATAATTTTAACAGGGACGACGGATTCAATTTACCTAGGTCTTGTTTTATTGCTCCGAAGGGGCAAAAAACAGACCGCGATACGGCGAAAGAGCGAGTGACGTCAGAAAATTCTGAAATATTTATTACCTGCAACGTCCTGATTAACGTCAGCAGCTAGTCCGATCACGTTATCTAACATCCCGGTGACCTCAACAACACCCCCTCCCCCAACACCATCCTTACCTACCACACTCGCATGAGTATAAAAGCGAAAACGCACGGAACAATCACTTAGTTTTTAGAAGATTTTCTTCTGAAGATGTCCGCCGCAGTTGTGGACAAAACGTCAAGAGTTTCTGAACTCCGATCACGGCCTTATAACCCGAGAACCAACACCACACGATGCACCATAACAACGGCCTTTGCATCTATTAAATTTCAGTTAAAATTGTTCAAAATAAAGAATATATCTAAAATCAACCCTTTTATTAATAAGAAAAGTAAAGCAAAGAGACCAAAAATTAAATTGTACAGATCGGTCTAGGTACTTATATTGATGTATAGAGTAAAAAGCAGGACACTACAAAACATAAGAGCAAACAACAGCAGTAATGAAATACCTAAGGCAAGTAATAGGAAGAACTATGAGAAAGAGAGAGGGTGAAAAATACAAACGATTTATTAGAATTTTTGTAGATACAAGACAAAAGAGACAGCCAAAGTAGTATGGACGTAACACACACTGGAGTAGAGCACTAGGGGCAAGAAAAGGGGGTAAAAGAAAATGAGGTATGTCAAGGATTACATGGATGCCTACAATCAAGAGAGAAGTAGAAAAATAGGAAAGAATGTAATCGAAGTTAAACAATAGATGCAAGACAATAAGTTGTGGAAATGGACTGAGGACTTGATACTTTAAGATACAAGAAAAAGATAAAAAAAGAAGAAAAAAATAAAATTACTTTCTCCCACAACCTAATATTTAATAGATGTGAATAAGGAATATTAAATAATTCAGAATTCTCGAAAAGTTAATCACACATATACCTCAGTTTAGAGAATGCTGTGTAAACATTGTGACATATAGTACATTTATTAGTGCATTAGGTAGCTCAATAGAGAAAAATACATCAAGACAAAACGGCCTAACAACCCAAGAACCAACCACATGATGCACCAAGGTGGTACCAGTGACAACCAGCACCAGTATAAAGAATAAGTTCAGCGCATGAAGGCTACAGCCAGATAATACAGCAAAGTACCTTGGGATCACCCTTGATGCCAAGCTCCGATGGAAACCACACATCAAGAAGAAACAAGAACTACAAATTAAATTTCGAAAAATGTACTGGTTACTCGGACGATGATCTGAACTGTCAATATACAACAAGCTGCTCTTATATAAACAAGTGCTGCGACCAGTGTGGGCATATGGAGCCCAATTATGGGGATGTGCAAAAAATGCAACACTGATTTGATACAGCGGTACCAGAACAAAGTTAAAATATATTTCTCGATGGATGTGCATACCATGGCTTATTAGCTATATATATATATATATATATATATATATATATTTTTACAAGCATACAGGACACATACTTATGATGACTGTATCTAAGTACACTAAAGATGTAGAGGATGCTATTATAAATATTTTTGATGCTTATATTTAACTCATGTTTGAACTTCTGATCAGATTGATATCAAAAGAGCACCTATCTCTTGTCAACTTTAATCAATTTTTTTAGATATAAAAGTAATCGCTTTTTATATAAAATTTATAAATATATTTCAATTCTTGCAACTATATGTTAAATAACTTAAAGTAACTTACCTTTTGAACAGTTGAAATAGAAATGGGAATGTTGGCTGAAGAAACACTGGATGGAAATGTGGTAATTGCATTCATCTGCGGCACATTCCACCCAATCCTAGCTGCGCTAGTCGGGAGCATGTTGCTATTTTTCATAGCCATGTTCTGCAGCACTGCAGGATTCACTCTAGAGTCCATAGCCATGGGAGGACTGCCGAAAGTGTTCCCAAATTGCCACGGTGCAGGATGAGTAACCAATGGAGAATTCGGGAGTAAACTGTTCAAAAGATTCACGGGAGTCTGTGGTTGGTATTGCTGCATTCGATGTTGCTGCGCCAGTGGATTGGAATGTAAAAGGCTGTGCATGTTGGAATTAATTGGAAACGCCCTAGATTGCTCCGTTGACATGCTGGAATTAAAACAGATTTATATTATTAAACTGGGCCACTAGACAAACTTGAGGCAAAATAAAAAAAAATGAATATTTTTAAAATTATATGTTTGATATTTGGCCAAATTAGAGAATCGAAAATATTTATTTATTGCCTGTTAACTTTTTGCTAATGCACATCTTTAAAAGTGCAACTCGAGTTTTTTATACAAGAATATAGGAATATAAATCTAATTTATGCTTGCATAAAATTTGTTTTTAATAAATTCAAATTTAAATGGGACAGAAAGGAGATAAAACTACTAACACAACAGTTAAATACCTACTTGTTTATTGGCTGGCAGAATTCAATGACCATGTCATTCATAGGCGGACTAGTGAACGATATCAAATCTGGAGTGCTGGTGTCGGTAGCTGTGCAAGTTGTGCTGTGGCGGCGCTGAAAAGTAGGCGGCGGCGCAATCATCGGATTAGGCTGGCTGCCGGTGACAGTACCCGGCCGTGGGCGAGGTTTAACTTGATGACGCTCAGTTCTGTTGTTTGGCCCGCAATCTGACTCATTCATGGAGGATGTGCGTGATACTAGAGAAAAACATTTTAGGGCTTTCCTTATCGAGCCGCCAAACCTACCAGATGTGCTCCTGCTGGCCTTGGCGGCATTTTTCGATGATATGTTGAGTTCCTGCAAGCGCTTCTGATTCCGAAACTGCTCCAACGCCAGCGACTCCAAGCTCAGCGCCTGTGCGCGCTCCAAGTCTTCTTGGAACTTCTTTTCGTAATCAATGTTCTCGGTTGCCATCTGCAAGCCAAATGTTAGTGCAAAGCCCCGCTTTTTAAATTCGGCTCCGCACACTGCACCATTTAAACGGAACGCAAAGGAAAAACTTAATTCAAGCAGATACACTCAAATAAAATGCGAAAGGTCACTTTCTGATCCGATAAACAGGAATGTTTTGAGAAATGCTGCGGTTACGAACCTTTTCGCATAAGTGCCTGACAACGCGCTTCAAATTCGTGACGACATAATCTCAGACAGTGCTTCTGGATCGTTCAATAACGATTCATTACGAAATTAATTAAAAAGTACAAAACATACGTCAGTTAAATCAACAAGTCAATATAACCTCAACTCGCACCAAGGAAAATAAAACAAGGTACGGTGCAGTCTGAAGTTCGCTGCAGTTCTAACGTAAATGTTAGGAGGCGTTGGTTTTTTTAGTGAATGCAGTTGCAGGTCACGGCGGCGCAATGATTAGAATTCAAAATACTGGTAATTAATGAAAGAACAGATGTAAGAATGGAGGAAATAAAGCAACATATTCAAAATTAGCATGTTAAGTTTCTAAATTTCAATTAAGTTTGAAGGGGGTGGGGTTAACCGGATTATTATAGAAATGTTGCTTACTATGCACTTTCGACCCATTACTTCTATCCTTCCAAGTTTTTCATTGCAATCCAAATTTTGGTTTAATAATATCTTCTCTCACTTGATATCCCTTTTTGATATTCCTCAACCATCCCAATTTTTACCAATTGATCGTCTCTTTTTTTTGCTGTCCTTGATATGTTTAATTCTGTCTTTATACATAACCTAAAACTTGTTTCTTTATTTCTTTAAGCTTGACTTTAAACGATTTTGCCAGTAATGCCGATATTCTTGTCTAAGACTGCCGATAGTCAAATATATTGCAATAAAATTCTAGAAAAATACATTCTTATCGAGAGACAAAGATAAAGCGTAAGGTTCTCTTGGTTCCAACAAGGCAGAGCGCCTGCACGCTTAAGCTAAGAAAATCTAAATTTCACTTTTAATATGGTTGAAGAGAGATAATCGGTACTGAATACGTAGACAAAAATTAGAGAAATACTATAACGTAAAATCTCCTTTCGCGTGATGAAAGGTTAGATATTCTTGACTAAGACTGTTGATAGTCGCAACAAAGTTCTGGAAAATTTATCTCTGTCGCCCAACAAAAAAGAAGCCTAAAGTGCTGTTGATTCGAGTAAGACAGAGTCCTTGCACATCGAGCGTAAGAAAACTTGGATCTCATCTCTAATATTGACATTGGATGCAGAAGCGAAAATTGGAGAATGGGTTTGGTGCACAATATCTTATTATGGTGTGAAAGATAGTCGATATTCAAATCTATCGCAAAGAAATTGTAGAAAAATACACTTCTATCGCGAGTCAAAGAAGAGACATAAGGTTCTCTTGATTCCAGCAAGTTGGAGAGCCGGCACATCAAACCCAAATGAATCTAAATTTCGTATCTATTGATGATGATGATGAACTTCAGCACATTACAATAAAAACATTTCAGATCCACCTTAAGCACTTGATTCCGAGTAAAGAAAAACCTACTTCAAAACCTTTGTGAATTAATTTTTTATAATATGCCATTGTTTTAGAATAAAAATTATTTGATTTGATACCAAATTATTCATTAGTAAAATTTTTCTACTTTCATTACTTTTAGCGCGCCTTGTATATTAATTTGCCCTACAAATTCTTCTCTAAGTTTTAGAAAACTTTTTTGTGGTATGTGATGCTTCTATTCCACATTTCCAATATTAGTTTCCTTTTACTTTTTCATTTTCATTTGTTACTTATGTTAATTAGGTTTGTTGTAGTTTGGGTTGCCGAGTTCCCATTTAATAATTTTTTACATCTTAATACTATAGACTTTTCAATAAAAATTTTCGTATTTGTCCGTTGTTTCTGATACTCCACTTTAAGTTGTTTTTATTTTTGTGCTTTTTGTCTTTTCTTTTATTTCTGTAAAGTCACTGTTTATGTATATGGGTTTCCTTATTTTTTATACAGCCTAACTTTTTTTTTCAAAATTTCAATGTTTGTTTCAGAGTTTCCATTTTAATTATGAATCAACACCTTCTTTATTTTATAAGTTGTTTCTGTTCCTTCTGTTCTTCCACCCCTTTCCAATTGTCGTATGACTCCTTTTTTCTCTTTCTTTCTCTTTGTTCCTTGTATACGTGTGATTTTATTTTCAATTTTAATTCTGCATTATGCTTCTGTAGTATGGCAACTTTATTATAATATGACCACTGCTCACTCCTTTATTTGTCATAGTGCAACGTAAGTGGTAGAATTAATGTTTTCAGAGAAATTGGAAACTAATGGTGTACTGGTAAAAAAATAATATGGTGTGCATTTCAGTTTCTCTTTGTAATGATGCATGAAGTTAAAAGGTTAGGTTTAGTAACAAATCCTAATTGCAGAAAGCTTAGAAAATGTGGAGAAAGGATAATATAGTGGAGGTATGGCATACGTCTCAACGCTCACCACTAGATGCAAATAGAAGTAGAGCGTTCAAGGACGATTGTCACTATATAGTCCCTCAGGCTCAGGTGAACTTGAGAAATTGTAGAGTGATGCCAAAAATTCATTCACCATTTATTTTGGAATAAACAATTTCGACTGTGGCTTCTTGGGGGGAGGGTTGTCAATACGCTACCATTCCGTAGACTGGCGTCTTGTACTAGAACCATAATTTCTTCTACCGTGACCAGACACTCAAAGAACGTCTTCAGATTCGAACTGTATAGCAACAATAACAGTTGGTACACCTCCACACGTTGCTGAGAGATGAAAATGCGAGGAACTTAGTGTGCGCAGAGCTTTGCATCGACCTTTAAGTCATCGTTGTTGCATTCGTCATTTAAGATGGACATTTTGAAATTCAGAAAGAGTCTGTAACTCGGTGCTGCGTTCTCACATAGCTGCTAACTGCGTATGCATGTTTCTCCGTCCAAAGAAACTACGACTTCCGTGGGTGTCAAGGTTTACTTTACCATCTGGTGGTATCACGCAACAACTGCTAATACACCACCACACGCTACTGCTGTTAATGAGCGGTGAAAGTATGAGGAAGCCATAGTGTATGGACATTTGTCGACTTCAAGTTCTTATGGATAATGGTATGCCAAATTGGACACACGCTGGTTAACGCGTAGCTACACAACTTTCTAGAGACGTTCAAAACGGTCTTTGTTTTCCTCCAAAGAAACTACATCGTTTGCTGCTGATCATAATTACTTGCTTTTACGGTTTCCACTTTACCGGGAACGGCACTGCACAAATGACTTTTCTTTCTGTGCGTTTCATCAACGCCATCTGGCGAAATGATGTGGCAACTGTTAGTATCCACAGCACGCTTATGTTGAGCAGTTAAAGTAAGGGAGAACTTACTGCGCACAGACCATTCCTATCTTTAATTCGTCATGGAGGGCATGCAAAGAGGGCATTCGCCAGTAAAATCAGACACTTTGTGGGCATTTGTTGGACGACCTCTGCATTTGTCTTTTTCGGTATAATTCAATTCAAAGACATACAATGCTGAGTTGTTCAAAGTAGTCAAGCCGTAGTTCAAAGGCGTCCATCGCTGTCCATGATTGTCTGCTTCCATTGTTTCCCGCTTTGTCTACCACTACATGACCTTTCCTTCTCTGCGTTCCAGCAACGCCATCTGACGACATCATGTAGCAATTGTTGAAATACCTCCATACTCTAGTGCTTTTGTAACGCGATGAGAATATGGGAAACTCATTGTGTACAGGTTTTTGTAACTTCAAGTCCTCATGGATGTCTTTTTGTGTGTTCCAGCAATGCTATCTGCTGGCATTACATGGCACTATAGTCTATCTTCACATTTCAATCTGCGACACAGATAGAAGGGGGTGGGGGTGGTTGGCAATCATCTTTGAACTCTCTATGTATTCAAATCAAACTTTTTGTTTTGCTTTCAAAGTCTAGATAGCAAGTTTAATTGCAAAAGCCCTTCCAGTTGAATTTCCCATTGATTTATTAGTGGTCCGTATCCAATTAAATGTCTATATTTACTTTGCTTTCTTTGTAACATAAACAATATATGGCACATACTTTTCACGGTTTTTACCAACCCTCTAAGTCACAGTAAAGGTATGTGGTTTTTGGTTTTAACAATATTGTGCGTCTATGGTACAGGAAATGACAGAACAACTTCTGAGAATGATGGTTCTACAATAGTGTATGCCTTCATATCCTTAAATACTTGGTAGATGGAATGTACAGGAAAAATTATTTATGTTGCAACTTTTGAATAGATGATTATAAATTTAAAAATCAATGGGCGAGAGTCAAAATTGATCCTTTGTTGACTTCCTTGGAAGACATCTCCTCCAAAAAGTATATCTACGCCATAAGGTATGGTGACGAAACGATCGAAGTTGCTTAATCCTACGCATTCATCGTTTACTTTTTCCAAGCAAAAACTTAATGTTGCACTAAACAAACACGGTTTATTTATATAAACATCACAAGAATTTCAGTCATGCGGTTTGATTTTACATTGTCTGCACACATGTGTCCGGTTCGTCGACAGAGTTTGATTTCTGAATTTCATTCTTCAAGTTCTTCAGTACGTTCATTTCCACTATCTTAATTCTATTTCGGTAGCTCGCTTTTTGGCCATACTGAAGCTGCTTCTTGCGGCGTTCCAACTGGAAAGAAAATTGTGCTTCAATCTTAGTTTTCCAATGACGTCATAAAAAATAACCTTGTCTTGGTTAGCTATGGGATCAGGACCTAGCCCGCCTAAAACAGGGATTGGGGCAAGCTTGAAGGGCTTGGTGTGCAGTTTTCTTCTTCCTCGACTTTTGCCAAAGCATTGGGCTGTTAGGTCTGCGTTGCTATTAAAGTGCGAGGGGGGCAAGCTGCTTATCATAGAGGGCGTTTTGCTGCTGCACTTTTGGGGCGAATTATTCCTACCACTATTCTGCACTTCTTTGAAGTACACGCTGTTGGATGCAAACAGGAAGTTCGAACGAGGTCGCACTACATATCACAAAGCATTACCTGGTGACATCTGATTGAGTGTCGTTTGCATCAGTGAATTCTTCTATTGTGGTAGCGGCATCGCTGAGCAGGCTTCTTGTCGAATCTCCAAAAATGGACCGCACTGTGTCATCGACGTCTTTCTTCTTTGTTCCGTCAGGGTACCCGATGCGCGCGTGAAACAGACTTAAGTAAGACTTCGCGGGGGTGTCCTGAACTATCGCTTCAACATTGGAGTAACTATTTTTGGAAAATCTGCCCCGTCTTCTACATTTGTTGTCCCGCTTAACCGCACCATCATCTTTTGAGCAAGAAGATGATCTTATTTTATCCCTACTTTCTTGTTGTCCCAGAAACGGATTCGAGAAGCTTTTGTTGGACTGCTCGATATCAGATCTGTGCTTGTCACCCCCATACAAGGGAACGACAGCACAAATGTCGTATTTGTCTTCTTGGTCGGCACATTTCAGCTTTGGTTTGCTTCGGTCAATGCACACGGGTATTTTAGAACTGATTTCTGGCGGCATTCTGCTCGTCCTTACGGAATCGGGCTGCGACGTTGCTGAAACACTGGTGGCGGCACCGGCGTCTCTTTCGGCGGCGGAATTTGGCTGGATTATGTTGGTAAACGTGCTGGCAGCACTGGAGAATTCTTCTTCGAGGGAATCATAGAACTCCTCGTAGTCCATGAAGTCATCGTACGCAGAAGCAGCACATAATTTGGCAAACAAAATTGTCAGACTGAATCGTGACAAAACAACCACAGCCGACCACTAAATTTGGTGTAAAATAATTTTTTTTAATTCTTGTACTAGTATAACTTGTTCGTTACGGTCTCAGAAAGTTCTATAAATGAGATGGTGAAAGTTATTACCCAAATTTTGCCAGACATCATGATTGATGGTTTTTAACCAATTTATCGTGCTCAAATGTATTCGTAACGAAATTCATAATAAAAAAGGGAATTATTGAATGTGAAATTGCCCAACAGAGATTTTAATTGAAAAGTTTGCAAAATAGAGTCAAACTTGGTAATAGAAATGTTTGGTCAAAATATTTGGTTGAGTAAAAAGTGAGTTCCTATTTTAGAGAAAGAGAAAGTATTTAGGTTAGATCTGCCTGCTTGTCTAAAGCTCTCATTTGTCAAAATGCCATATTATCTGTGTTTGCTGGTTTTCTATTTTTGTTGAGTGTTGTGTATAAAGAAGATGCCAAAAGCAAATGAGTATGCCAAAAATGGTTTGTAAAGTTTCGCTTTGGCAATAGAACATGTCCAAATAGTGGGCATTCAGGCAAGATGACCAGGTCATTAACACCAAATCAAGGTATTGGTTGAAAATAGTCCACGAGAGATCACAGAGATAACCAAACTATCTTAAATAACTCTAATAAACTATTTTCACAAGCTTGGTTACGTTGGTATTTGGGCACCTCACAATATAATTGAATTGTTTGACGGGGTAATTGATAAGAAGAGTCTAGAACTGAACATTTATGATGGTATCATCTTTCACCAAGACTTCACTCGGTAAAAACTATTGCAGTTTGTAGTTTGGTTGGGATGTATTAGGATAAAATTCCTACTTACTCAAATATTTTCAAAATGTCCTTAATAGGAGAACTTACATTTTGAACAGTTTCTTGCCTAGAAAACTGGGAAGTTCTGATTGGATCGTAATTGTTATGATGTCACCTTGTATATACTGGAAACCCGGTAAAAACTTCTGTATTTTGGCGGGGATGTCGCGGCTCATTCTTTTTATGCTTCTAGGCTGACACCATAAGGTTTTCACTTATTCCGCACTTTCCAAAATTCTCTTCACAAGAGCACTTTTACTTTTAGCAATTAGGAAATTCTAAAAGAATATTCATCCGTATGGTGTCGTATTCTTCCAAAACAACATTAGAACTCGTGTATCTAACAATCTGCTATTGCAGTTAAATTGGAGTGTATTGCCTCATTTTTGAGCAGTTTTTCCTCCAGAAAACTGAAAAGTTTTAAGAGAATAATAAACACTATGGTACCATATTCTTTCAAGACATATCTGTGGTAAACCAGTAAAATTATTTAAATTTAGTTGGGATGTGTTACCTTATCATTTTATTCCTATGATCTACCACCATGAAGTTTCCACTTACCCAGGTCTCTCCAAAATTACCTTAACAGAAAAACTCGAAAAGTTCTGAGAGGATTATATTGGTTCTAAAGTTATATTATCCAAGACAACAATAGACTTCGTATAAAACCGGTAAAAATGGTTTGCACAATCCTCTTTATCCTCTTGGCCTTACATAATAAGATTTCTACTTATTAGATTTCTCCAAATAATCCTTACAAAATTGGCAAATTTCCACATACAATTTTCGCATAAAGTTCCCCAAGACAACATTAGGTCTCATGTATCTTTGACGACTTGGTAAAAACCATTGTAGTTTGGCTGGGACATTTTATCTCATCCTCTTTATTCCCCTAATCGGGTGTCATGAAACATTTATTTGTTTAAGTCTCTTTCAAATTCCTTCATATAAAAAATTACTTTGAGCAGTTTTGCGACCAGAAAACTTAAGCTGTTCTGAGAGGATAAGAATTGTTATGGTGTGATATTCCTCCAAGACAACCAAGACCTCGTGTGATAGGAACCCGGTTAAAAACAATTGCATTTAGGCTAAAATGCCGCATCCTATTTATTGTCTTGACTTTGTAGGATAACATTTCCACTTATTCAGGTTTCTCCAAAGTTCCCTTAATAGAAAGAAATTCACTTTGAGCAGTTTAGTGGCCAGAGAAGTTTTAGAAAAATCTAAGACCGCTTTACATTTTGTCTAGGAACTTATTGCAAGTTTTACTTCATCCTTTTTGTTCGTCTGACCCAACTATAAGATTTTTACTTATTTAGGTCTTTCCAAAATTTTCTTAATAGGAAATTAATTACTTTAACAGGAAAAAATTCACTTTGAGCAGTTTTTCGTCCAGAAAACTGAAAAGTTTGCGGTATATGGTATCATATTTTCCCAAGACATCATATATCTGAGATGAACCAGTAAAGATTATTTAATTCCATGTTACCTCATCTTCTTTGTTCCTTTGATTTGGTGCCAAGAGGTTTCCACTCACTCAGGTATGACCAAAAGTACAAAAACACTTTGAACAATTTTGTTAAACTAAAGTGTTTTGCCTAATCCTCTTTGTTCCCCTGACCTGATTCCAGTTCTTCAGGTTTCTCAAAATATTTCTGAACATGGGAATAGTTGCTAAGTTTTTCGACCAAAAACAGCAATAGACCTTGTGTATTTTGGAAATCCGGTAAAAATCATTACAGTTTAGCTAGGATATCTTGCTCCACCCTTTTTATTCCCCTCATAAGATTTTTACTTATCAGGTCTTTCCAAATAATTCAAAATAAGAGAATTTCTACTTTGAGCAATTTTTGTTCGGGTAACTGGAGGTTTAGAAAGCATAATAATCGTTAAGGTGTCATATTCCTCTAAGACAACAGTAGACTTCGTGTATCTCAAAAACAAGGTAAAAACAATTGCATTTAGGCTGAAGTGTTTTGTCTAATTCTCTTTATTCTTCTGATCTGACACCAAGAGGTCTCTACTTATTCAGCTATTTCCAAAATTTCTTCAATAAAGAACCTTGGTTTTGAACAATTATTTTACCCAGAAAGCTAAGATATTCTAAGAGGATAATAACCGTTAAGGTATCGTATTCCTCCAACACAACATTAAACCCCACGCATTGCAGATTAATGAGAATGTCTTGCCTCATCCTCTATTTCTCTGGCCTAGCACCATAAATTTCCTACTTATTAAAGTCTCTTCAATACTACTCCAATAGAAAAACGTTTACATTAAACAGTTTTTCGCCTAGACAATTGGAAAACTTTGAGAGGTTAGGAATCGTTATAGTATGGTGTCATATTTGTCCAAGATAACATTAGACCTACTAAAACTAGGAGGTCCTGCTTCATCGTCTTTATTTTCTTGACCTGGTAGCTTGAGATTTCCACTTATTTAGGTCTGTCCAAAATTTTTTTAATAAGAAAACATTCACTTTGAGCAGTATTTCGTCCAAAAATCTGAGGAATTCTAAGAGTATAATAATCGCTATAGTGCTATACTCCTCTAAGTCAATGTTAGACCTCGTGTATCTTGAGAATTCGGTAAAAAGTATTTGCACTTTGGCTGGGATGTCTTATCTTATCATCTTCATGTCGTTGATCTCACAGAAAAATATTTCTATTTATTCAGACCTTTCCAAAATTACCTTAATAGAAAAACTATATTTTGAGCAGTTTTTTGTCGAGACAATTGAGAAGTTTTGAGAAGATAATCATCATTACAGTTTTATATTCCCCCAAGACTTGGTAAATCCGCTAAAAACGATTGCAGTTAGGCTAGAGTGGTTTGCTTCATTCTCTTTATTTTCCTGGTTTGGTATCAAGAGATTCCCACTTATTCAGGTGTTTTCAAAATTCCCAGAAAACTGCGACAATGATGATTATGGTGTCATATTGCTCCAAAACTTTGATAGTCCTTTTGTACCTTTAAAAATCCTCCTGACCTGGGACTATGACATTCCCACTAATTCAGGTTTTTCCAAAATTTGACTAATAGGAAAATTTCACTTTTAGTAGTTTTTGGCCCAGAAAACTGAGAAGTTTCTGAGAGGATCATACAGTAATTTATACTTTCAAGATTTAGATCTTGCATTTCTTTGGAAATCCAGTAAAAACTATTCCAGTTAGGCTAGAGCGTTTTGCCCCATCCTCTTTATTCCCCATACCTGGCACCATGAGATTTCCAATTATTCAGGTTTCTTCAAAATTTATTTAATAGGAAAATTTTCACTTAGAACAGTTCTTTGATTAGAAAACTGGAAAGTTTTAGGAAGATGGAAAGTTTAATTTGTACGAAAGGTAAAAGAAGGTTATCGAACGAAGCGGTGTGTAAATTGTTTCATAAAGCTATTTTGAATCCAAAAATTTTGCTTTTAAATTTCATTTAAACTCAATACTTAGGATAGTGCACTGGCGAAGACGTAAAGGTCTTTCTCATTTTTGAAGCGCGCCCTGCAATCCCGACTTCCATTCGCAAACCTTGCTCATCCCGCCCTTCAGAGAGCATTGAACCCTAGAAATATCGATTCCCAGGACGGCATGCGTTAGGGACAGTTCGCGTTTGCTTTTTGGAAATGAGTACGGGCACGTCCGGGAGTGGCGCGGCCTTTAGGTTAAGTCGGGCAGCTGTGGGGCACGAGTATGGTCGTGACTAGATAACGCTTTGTTTGGCCGGTGGAGGGGGGCGCACACCACATAATGCGTAAGAGTTCCGCGCCGCTCTATTGCATCCACCGCAACATGACTTTTTCGAAATTGCTTGTTGGTCCTTGTTGTTTTTGGTTAAGTGTTACAGTGAGGGGGGGTTTTTCGGTTTTTTCAATGTTGCCGATGCCTATAGGCGCCAAAGGCAGATAGAGGAGGATTGCTCTTCATGTAAGCAGTTTTACGTAACTCATATTTGAAATGATTGCTTTGGCGCATGCAATCGATATAAGTTTATGAGACTGAACTAAGGTTTTGTGGAGGCAATTGCTAAATATCACATGTATTGACTGAAATTTGTCTAAGTACTAGGTGCTTTCTGCTTAAGATTATTTATAATTTCCACCAGCATGTAATGAATTCTATTTTTTAAGTAAATGCCAAGATAAAGCAAGGTATGGCCATTAAGTCATGTTAGGAGCTTGGAAACTCTTAACTCCTCCACAGCTATTGTGGACATTTTCAAGAGGCATATTCTAAGATTGTAAAGAGGCAAAGAAAATTAACACCTATAAAGTTTTTCACTCATTTAGTTTTGGTTTATTTCATCTGACTAACAAAAAATAGAAAAACAGTGCACACCAATAGGAAAACACTCGTTCTATGATCACTAAAACAGATGCAGTTAACTTGACTAATAGAATTTAAAAAGATAATGGTGATTTATTGACTTTTCTTGTCATTAGACATTTAAAAAATAATCGGTAGCTTGTTAACGTCCGTAATTCCCTTGTCACAGTCCTTTAAATTACTATTTTCCTGGAAGCTTTTATACGCTTACGATGATTTTGGCGTAAATTTGTGCAATATACTCTAATTTGCGTATTACACTCGTCTACCCTTGTAATTCATTTTTTTGTGCTGCACGTTTTGCAACGTTTTGTGACAGATGACAGTCAGACGGATGGCTGGAGTTAGCGCGCGGCCATTTTCGTGTGCGCGTCTATTAGAAAATAAATCGCAAGCTTGTTAAGAAGCAAACTTCAAAGGGTTGTAGACAAGCTACAACAAGCGACGACTGGTAAACCGTAGATCGTATTATATTGCATTAAAACAAGCAAATGTTGTCAACAATAGGCAGTTTTTCAAGCTTCAGAGTTTACAGAGCAAATCATCTTCACGTCTGGATGGTACACAACCTTCAGAACAAACAGAAAAGTTTGTATATGCATCAAAATCTATTCCGGTCGAAATATCATGGTCATTTGGAAGTTTTGGACAACATTATTAGAAAAAGACTTAACAACATCAGTGGCATTATCCCAAAATATGACACACTGATAATATCAGAACTACTGCTCCTAAAAATACATAAACTCCCCAAAATCTACAAGATTGGCAGTGGCATTGGTGGTCTTACATGCAAATTGATCAAATATTTCCAATCCAACATGCCTTGGACTATCTTAAGCACGTTTTCTCAATGACATTCCAGCTCTTTTGGCAGTCCCTTAGGTCCAGCTATGTTGTTTGGTAAGCCGTGCATTACCATATGGAGAATTTGGAGATACCGCCATCAATATATCACCATTAAAGCGCTAGGCACTGGGGCAGCTTCTAAAACATTTCAATTCGATACATCCAAATATACAGGTCACCATGACACTAGAATCGAACAATAGGATTGCTTTTCTAAACACACAGGTATTGAATTTAGAGGATGACTATCCACCATCCCGTGTAAAGAAAACCCATGCATACAGATTATTTATGAAAACATTGCTGCATCAGACTCAGCAAATATGTTAATTTCATGACAACCAGTAATATCAATAACAGCTGAGGAGACATTACCTGCAGCTAGTAGTCGTTCCCCCACCACCATCTCCAAATACGCCCACAAACACAGGAGCTAAAGGGCACGAGGTAGTAGCTTAACATTAGAAGATATTTCTTCCGAAGATGTTTGTTGCAGCTGCGGATAAAATGATAAAAGTTTCCAAACTCCAAATATGGTCTAATAGCTGAGTGATTCTTCCCATATAGAACAGCTTATAGTGATGTGTCTTTAGCGTTTTGTCACCTTAAAGATGATCAGAGGTACATTTCTGTGATAACTAACCTCCATTTTCAAACAGTTTAAAATTATCTGGGAAGTCTAGTAGAATAAAAAGTTCTAATGGAGGAATCAAAAAGTAATGTATTAGAATAACTTGAACCAGAACCTAGTGCAACAACACCTTAAAACTTGTCTCATCAAATGTAAGATTCTTACTATTTCTGTTGTGTGTCTTAACCACTAATCATAAACCAAGACCAGTAATGGCTAAGCGGTTGAGGCGCTTGACTGTGGTGCAGACGGACCCGGGTTCAATTCTGAAGAATCGTCCACTCAGTCACTTCGAACAATGCACTCGTCTAAGGAGCGACGCATACCATATCTCTCCGTATTACAAATGGGACGCCATGACGGGGTACTGAGAGCAAACATATGAGAGCCTTAACCTTTCAATTCGCAATCCAAGCCCCCATATGAGGATGGAAACGAATAACTAAATATAATGTTATATAGATGATTGTCCAATTACCAACTTTCTTCTTCCTACCACAAAATAGTTGAGTTATGTCTTTACCATGGAAATATTTGCAGGTGGTATGGGCTTTGATGAACGAAAAAAATTTCTCAATGGAAAATATGTTCTACAAGCAGGTTACTTAAATAAACTTTTTCATAAACAAGGAAATATTAACTGCATCCTTCGTGCAAACTTGAATTCCATATGGATTCTTCCTCTTTATTCCATCTCATCTAACCCTCTTTCTGTTCATCAAAATACCTTTCTCAATCTCTCCCTTCTGTTTCTCTTTTCTGTTTCTTTCTTTTCGTCTCTAATTTCTCTTCTTTATCTTACCACCTCCTAATTCAAGTTCCTTTTGTTTGTTGTCCTTATCGTCTTCTCTTCTTTTTTTCTCTTCCTTTCCTTTTCTTTTTTGTCTAGTGCTATAGCACATGTTTTTCATTTTCCTTACAATCGTACCAAAAAAGGAAACTTTATAAATGACATCCAAAAATTCATCTCTTAAATTGCCTATAAAATTATGTCCCGCAGGCTTTATGTATCTGCATTCCAAGACCTCACCCTGATTTCCCTCTCTTTAGAGATGCATTTTTGAAGGGTAGTCTGAATATTAAAAGATTTTCAAACCAATGATAAGCTGCTTGCTGCGGTTTTCAGTTTTTATGCAATTAAGGGAGTTTTAAACCCTACGCTCACCTCAACCACTCTAACATTCGATAACCAGACACAGATGGGTACATTACGTTTCCTATGTCACTTACCTTATATTTCTGGGTTGCAAATGTGAAGGTTTGCACGAAAACAAAAATATTGTTCCATTTCTTATTCAATAATATGTCGCAAGGTTCTTTGATTTTAGGATTTAGGGTTTTCATCCTTTACCCTTGTTGTACTCACTCTAATATTGGCCAAACGGAAATATGTCTCATGCTTAGTGTTTCTAAGTTTCAACAAGGGAACTCCATCTCTTCCCTCTCAGGGTATGAATTTTGAAAATCCAAAAAATCCAATTATCTCAATATTTACGAAGAGTTCAAATCCCCAAAACAAACATCCTAGGTTTTTTAGGGGAAAATATTTAAAGTTTAGCCCCCGCAATATTGTTTTAGAAGTTTCACTCTTTTGGGGTTTAAAAATCAGAGATATGAAAATGCCACACTCAAGGCCTACCCCCTCCCTTCCGACGCAGTCGGTCCAGCGAATTCTGTGATGCCACAAGAAGACAAATTGATTTATCCGATTTTTGCCATCCGTGACATCCTCAAGGAACCTAAACAAACGACAGTCGCAGGGACTCAAACATTTGCTCCGATTAGGATGGAGTTGCGGCGCCGGCCTCGAATAGGGCGTCGCCATAGAGAAAAAGTGCAGTGCTGATTGGAACGTCTCGCCTTTTTGCGCGATAGGCAACTTTCATCTTCAGTAGCAGTAGAAATGGATTGTGTCTTGTGCGGACGAGAAATCAGTGAAAATTGCACTTTGTGGTCCCAAAACATGGCTGCAAGAACTTGCTGGTTGCGTTTTATGACACTAGGTACTGTTATAGCAATTGCTACTGACAAAATTATATAAAAAGGTGAGAATTCTATATCAAATTGTAGCCTACACGAACACACGTTAACAATTTCCATCCAATTACAGCGCACTAGTGTTACAGTGGGACAGAAAGTCCCAGTTAAGTTCGACTCACATTAATATAAATTGTTAATAAGTCATAATTAAGAAAAAGCCAGATGTCATTCTATACCACCAAGTAATTTATAGTTAGCTACATATTTGCATTTAATTTAATTTTTTTTTTGGTATTCAAAAAGTTAATGACGTAGAATAGAATGTTTTAAACAAATTGCAAGTCATGGAGATAAATGAGATAAGTAAAAACAAATTCGGACTTTCTAAGCTCGATTACAATAAAAAATTGTATTCTTCCTATATACGTGGTGTCTTTAAAAAGTTTGGCGAACGGTATTGTAAGACAAATAAAGCAGAGTACCCATACAAATTATCTTCAAAGTAATCGTTGTTCTTTATAGTTTTCTGTTCGTCTGTCACAAACCGGTAACAGATCTTGCGTCTATAATGGTACTCACGGTCTTTTGCTAATACTCGATTCCTCCAATATCACCAATGAAGTCACAGATCTTGTGCCGGCATTAGTCGGCTTAACAGCATTCGAACCAGTCGTAAACACATTTTCTGCTCACCAAAATTTGTAGCACAACTTGATGTTTACTCATTGCTCCATTACAGCGTGACTGCATTCGACTGCCCGCAGCGGGCTTACCTTAATGGTCACCTGTGCTCCACGTTAGATGGCGCCTACTACTATTAAGATATCGGACCATTTATCGAACTTTTTAGCACACCACGCATTCTCTCGATAGGCCTCTACACGTTGCTTTTGGAACTTTCTTTTAGTGCATACTCAGCAATTCGCTCTATAAAATGATGGAAACGCATCTAAAGTAAAATCGACAATAACTCCTCAATACTGCTGCGCCGCAGAATGGCCTCGTAATATAATAATTCCAAAGTAAGTAAAGAAAGCTGGCTTTCTCCGTGAAATTAACAGGTGATTTCTACAAGTGTTATTTGCTTATAAAGTATTGACACGTAGAGCAGCTCCTCCTCGAGTTACATGTCGCCGTTGCAGCAAATCAGCGATATTAGCTATATCTTGTCGTGCTGATGGTAAATAAAATTGGTCAGGCAGAAAGCTTAACCGCATTAATTCTAACTAATACAAACCTCACTGCTCGGATGCAACGGCGATGAATTACGCGCTGATAGTTGCTGTTATTACGTTCCACCGAATTACAGCTGGGTCGTTAGCAAGCAATTTAATTATCAGCACCGTCAGTTTGTTAATGGGAAGGCAGCTATTTAACCAGTGGTGCTTTCAGAAGTTCAAAGTTTTTGAAGTTTTCTTCTGTGATATCCCACCGCAACGATCTGTAGTTTAGAAGAGTTTGCTGTTAGATTTGGTGAGGGTCCTTTAATTCATAATTTTGACTAACTCACCATGCTGTAGATTATTGACCATTCATTTGTCGATGGGTTATTTCGTTTGACACTCCCCTTGCCAGTCCAGCAGCCCCCTCTTTATCTCTTTGCTCTATATTTCCTGGTATCCAATCTACTAACAGTTTAATAGTTATCCCGAGGATCGTTAAGGATCGTCAAAGATCGTCAAGGATCGTCAACGATCGTCAAGGGGCGTCAAGGATCGTCAAAGATCTGGAAAATTAAGTTCAGGTGATGAAAGCCTTAAGTGCTCGAATTAAACGACATCCCCTTCAAAACCAAAATGCGTAAATTTCTAAACCTTTAACGTTTTGCATTTTCAGAAAAAACTAGGACTAACTGCTTACATTATATATGTGGATGAAGTTACTGTAGAAGAATTCTGCAACAAGCAGAGTAACGGGATGTCCAAACAAGCAGCTCGGTCAGTTTCGAGAGCCCAAAAAGGCCGCCATTAAACATCTGTAATGGTTAGGTGAGAAGTCTGTTCCAATAAAAGGGTCGGTATTCATTTTCGTGAAAAAAGGTGCGATTCTTTTCCCCTCTTTTAACCATCTATCTACGGTCCCTTCCAACTTAACAATCTTTGGTTCTCGTTGTTCTATCTTTGGTATATCTCATCAAATTCCTCATATTTGGCGTTTAAAAATTCCTTTGGTAATGTTATTGAATGCTTGTAAGGTTGTGTAGTTGGGTGCCATCATAGCCAGTGCGATTACATCCGTTTTATGATATTTCTTACATTTTCTTATTTATTGGTTGCATCTTTCTGTTCTGTATTAAGTATTTTCCCTTCAAAAACTTTGTTCTTCCTTATTCATTAGTGTCTACTATTTGTGCTAATATATAAGTATAGATTTTATTATTGCCTTATATACCTGCAGTTTTATTCATTTTGATATTAGTTTTAACATTTGAGATTTAAGGAGTAATTTACTTTCAAAGAACACCCATATATGAAGGTTGGTATAAGGTATTGTTATTGGTTTATATATTTGCCACTTTGTTCTTTTTGATATTTAATATATTCGTTGTTTTGTCTTAAAGTTGACAAAATTCTTATTCCTATAAAGTATTTTACTTCAAAAAATCTCTAGCCTTTCTTCTTTCCTTTTCACTAGTGTCTTCGATTTTAAATATAAGTTTTACTATGCTCTTATATGTCAATAGTTTTATTTTTGTCTTGGATGTTCGCAATGTTGTTCTTTTTCATGTTAGTTTTGCGTTAAATAAATACCATAGGATAGTTTCCTTTTAAAAACATTTACTCTTTATTCTTTCTTTTTCACTAGCGTCTATGATCTGCACCCATATGTAAGTATAGGTATTGTTATTGTTTTATATACCCGTAGTTTGTTTTTTAGTAATATTATTTTATTTTAAAGGTACAATAATAGCTATGGACTACTTCTCTTGTAATAACACTCAGTTTTTATATTTCTTTTTTCACTTTATTATTTGTACTATAGTGAAATATAAGCTTCATTATTGTCTTATATATAACCAGCGTGGTCCGTGCGGACGGACCCGGCTACATTCCTGGAGCTCTCTGATGCCTGCCGAGTGGCCTGTTCAGTCATTAAAAATAGTTGAGTAGCTGCGTTCACTCGAACAAGGGATAATAATGGCTGCTGTCTAAGGCGCGGTTCTTGCCACATCGCTCCGCATGAGACCAGGCAGCGAGGGCGAACATACGAGAGTCTTAACTTTGCTGTTCGCAGGCCGTGCTCCCTCGCGGGGCGTTAGAGCCTTACCATTATTACCTTTTTTTGGCGAACTTACTGGCACTGCAGCCTCAATGACTTATTGTGCCTACTAACATGCACTTTAATATTAGGACATCACACACCACCCATGGGTTGAGCGATACTAGAACTCGCCCGAGCCGGCTCGATGACAGAGGAACGATGATCTTGACCACTGAGCCACCGCGGCTTCATTATTACCATTACCCTTGTCTTATATATCCTAAGTTTTGCTCTATGTAATACTAGTTTAGCCTTAAAAGTGGAATAAATTATTTTTTCAAAATCTTTAGTTAAGATTTTGCTCTTTTTACTAATTTATTCTATTTAATAATAGTTCTGTCTTAAGATGAAAAAAAGAGTATGAAGTGATTTTTCCCCAAAAACCTTTAGAATTTGTTCTTTCCTCTTCATCATTTTGTTACTGGCTATAAGTCGCTCCATTTATAAGTATTAGGTCTCTCTAGATGTAATTTCCCTTAAGTTGGTCTTGATACTCTTGGATATTTTGTTCTTTATTTTTTACTATGATATCTAGTTCTCTTTCTGTATTGCATATATTATGTTCCTTTCATTAATGCTAATCACGACTATATCATCTACGTACTCTAGAAGAGGTAGCTATTGTGTTGTACGAGATTTTTTGTATAATTATATTCAGCACCATATTAAAGAGTATGGGTAACATCGTCTCTTAGTCCCACACTACTGCTAATGGGTTTTTAAGCTCTTTCATCTTACTCTTATCTTATAGTTCATGTTCTTCCTGGTTCTGCATAGTACTCTAAATATTTTTGTCTTTTATCTTTTAATTCACGTAAATATTGTGTAGGCCACTGTCGTATGCTTGCTTGAAACCCAGGTGATAGTTCCCTAAACTAATTTTTACATGTAGTTTATTTTTTTTTAGTAGCGGATGAGATAGGGCATTTTGTAAGTTGTATTGAGCAGGCAGATTTTCCTATAGTTCGAACATATTGCTTTGTCCTTTTTATTGCGAGTGTGCCCTTTCCCATATATCCTGACCTCTAGCTTCTAACAGTTCAGCTTCAGAGAAAATGTTATCTTTAGCCAACGCCTTATTGTTTTTCACTTTATCCTTTCCCGCTTATATTTGCTCAAGCTTGTTTTCGGGCTACTGTATTATATGCGTAATGTGTCTTTTTCTTACTATCTACAACCTGGGTACATTCAAATCTATGGATTATTTGATAGATTGATTAGGACATGATCTATTTGGTTTATCGTCACTTCGTAGTTTTGTGTACGTGTTTCCTTTTCATTTGTTTACCACCAGGTCGATCAATCTTAAATCGTTGTCTTTGTTTTCTTGATCAAAGCTATGATTTCCATTTGTTGGTCCAGGTTGTTCTTCCTTCCCCATTTGAATGTTAAAATTCCTGAATACTACAAATTCGTAGGAATCTTGTTTTTATTCTTCTTCTTTTGTCAAGTTATGCTAAGCATATTCTATGCGATACTTCATTCCTTATCACTTCTCCCATATCCATTTCGTCCATTTTCCTTTCCACTATACAGTAGAGTGCAATTTCCATGTCTGCTGTTCCCAATATTGTGATCGCTAGAATGCTATAATATCTAATTTATATTTTATGTATTATTTTATCAATTAATTCTTCTTTTCGGATGACCACTTCTCCTGCTATTGTTAGATCCTGGCCTTATCATGCAGCAGAGTTGATCAAAAGGTCTCTGATAGAGTTGCTCGGGTTGACAGGGTTCATCTCAAGTGGATAAGCGTCGAAATGGGGTAGGATTAGGCTATGTGATGCCATCCGGAGTCGCTGTTAAGTACTCTACGTCACTGCCCTTTTTGAATTGAACCAGAATAATAAGTTACATTGAAGTCTGATACCATACCTAGTTTAGTAGCTTTTTGATTATCTTTTCACCATCACGTTGTCTATTTGTATGTAATATCTATCTTATGCTGATGTGTTGCATTTGCAAACATCAATGAGTAAGTGAAAGTGCGCACCTAAATTGCACTTTTATTATTTTCTTTTTATATAAATGTCCAAAATGTTGAAGGCCATCCGGTTATTTAACTTACAAGTCTCACTTTTAAACAAATGTGACTATACTTTAAGAAATGTTTGTAAGCTGTAGTTTATAGAAAAGTACTTTCTTATATGGTTGTTTGTCTGTCTGTCTATCAGTGTAGAAGATGAAAAGGTATTGTTGGTTTGGCTTGCAAAAAACGGTCATAAATGTTTTAACAATGATATCACTAAATGAACCACTCAAGGAGCATTACAACATTTATAGCTTCCTGCAAAACCGTAAATCAGTTCCTGTAACACCAGCAGGTTTTCTTTCGCCGTTACATAGGTACCACTGATTTACGCCAAGAAAGTTGCCTCTCGGGCGAAGTAGTCAAGTGCCATTTCGTTTCTTTCTGGCGCAGTTTCCTAATGAACGCGGTTCTTCGCTTCCGCCCAGAGCACCGCGTCACTTCCTCCATCGCGTGCCTGCCTCCTCGTTGACATTGTTTCAGCGGCTCATTAAGAACACATCCTGACCTCAAAGTTCCCAAAGCAACGTTGAGGTTTGCGAAAGAAACCTCGGCCGCAGCGCAACCACCGCAGGAATATTTTTCGACTTACGGCTTGGGCGAAATGCGCGTTGCGCTAGACGCCCGTGAACCTGAAAGCCTCGCGATCGAGCTGTGTTTGTAACACTTAGCACGAATTGCTGCAGTCGAAGTGGGTTAGCAAAGGCCGGGTCAGGGAAAGTCAATTTCGATCGCACCGCATAACTAGTGCCGTTTCGCTAGGAGTTTTGGCTGCTGTAGCGAGCATGACGTCTCTGAAAGAAATGTAGAAAGTGCCTGGCAAAAAGGTCTCGTTCCCGGCCCGGCAGCTGCTAAACGGAGATTTCAGTGTCCGAAAGTTTTTTGCTGGGACACTTACTAAGGAAATGCAAGGTTTTGCTTCTTTGTAACTTCATGATCGCGCTCTCCTGGGAAATGGGTTGAAAAATTTTATAATTTGCGCAAGTTGCAATATTCCGTAACGCTATAGGAACATTAAGCTTCTTAATACTTATATATCAAAACTAGATCAGCTCTGCCGCATTCGTTCTTCATAAGATTAATTCGGATTAAATGATTTTATAATTTGATAATAATAGCACATCTGTGATTTTCCGGTTAACTTACTTGGCGTGGTTTTGATTCCTAGCTACAGATATTTTGTTCGGAAAAAGATAAGATACTCAAAGCGGTGTTCCTTTGTCACCACCTCAAAAGCACGCAGCGTTACCTTTATAAGCTTTTTGGTTTTGCACGAAAGTGGATAAAGCCCAATCAAAAAAAAAGACAAACAACTTTGAAAAAGAACAATCAAACAATAGTCAAATTATTTAAAAACTCTTAAACAACATTTACCAAAAAGTGTGTTAAGGTGGGTTAATGATAACCGTTGCTCACCGAAAAGCACTAGAAAAAATAACGTTTATGAGCAGAGGGGCTAAAGCGATACCATATTTACTAACGCAGCATCATTCTCTTGGCTTTGTTCTCGTTTGGTCTGTGCGTGAAAAAAAACTACTCCAGCGCTTTATTAAACAGCTTGTAAAGCTGCGTGCTTGGCGTTGTTTTAGTGTAACACAAATCTAGTAATACAGTAAAATATATGAGAAGAGTTTCCTTAAAAATGGTATGGTGTCAATAATAAAGCGTGTACGTTACACGAAAGTAACGACCCCAAACATGTTAGTCGACTGTGGACTACTTGATAAGAAGAACACGGTTGCATTACGCATCACAATTTCCCGATGCTGATCCAATCGAAAATGTTTGGTCCTACATTAGGCACAGACTAGGAGATAAATTACGTATAAACAATTATAGTAGTGCGCCTCGTCCACATTACGATGTTGTTAAAGAAAATTGATGTCCAAAACTACCAAATCAAAAATTACAGTTGGAAGAACTTCTCCAGCTGATAACCGAGTTTTGACTTTCACAGGTGCAATTCCCTTTTGGCCACTCCATATTAACTTGCGGGCATTCCGTTGTGCAATGATGTACTAGAATTTGCATTCTCTGAAACGCTGCCGTTTTTGTTTTTCGGCGAGAAGACAAAGAACCCATTTTGAGAACACTTTCAAAAACCTAAAATCGACAGCAATCAACGGCCTCAGAAGGAATTTCAGTAACCTCCAACTAACTGGCGGCCTCCTCGAAAAGATGGCTAATAAAGCGAAGATTCTCTTCAGTCATTTTGGTCAGTGGGCTTCATTTTAACTGTTTGCCATCTTCATAAAAACTGTTTATAATTCAAATACGTTTAAATCTTCTTAAAGCTACAGTCTTCAAATTGGGCTTCTCAAGTCTTCTCCAAATTTTGGTTTTACGCCCTTTGTCGTAAGAAACTTAATAATTATTCGTTGTCCGAAACGGACAAGGGTACTTTTTGCTCTTACGTCGTGATAGTGGCTAAAAAAGCGATAGCGGGGAAATTCACTCCTGGCTTATCTCACATACTTTTGAATTGATCAGAACCAAGATGGTCTGTTTTCCGTCGAAGGAAAAGTTCAGCGGCATCATTAGCAATGCCTTCAAACAATGTATCATTTCATAAGCACTCTCAGGATCAGGGCCAATTACAATTTCCTCCCCTATTTTCAAATTAGGACCAGAATGTTGCGTCTTTAAGCGACCATCTCGCCGCTTAAGCGCTAATCCAACAGTGTGAAGGTAGAAGATGTGTTTTCTTTTTAGTTCACAGGGCACCAAAGACTAACTTGTTTTTAGAAAGCACCAAACCTTGTCACTTCCCATTTCTGTGTATGACCATTATGAGATACGTTCCAGAATATTTCTCGGCAAAAACGGAGAGAAGGTAAATGGAGATGAGTCATCTTTTTCCTTTAAGGCATCTCTTAGCAGAAGATTCTCCAGTTGAGATCTGTAACCTTATTTAGCAGTGGATCAATTCCTTCCTGCAGCTTTCTGGTTTTCAATTCTTTGGTCAAACGACAATTTTTCCGTTTCTGAGTTGTTCAGACTGAATCTCAAGTTACATTAGGCAGTTTTGGTGAGTTCTTTTATGGAAAAATAGAATTCTTTGTAATTTCCAGTTATGGAGAGCAAATAATTCTGCGTGCGTTCTTCAGGTCACAATCACACTTATGGCCATTCTATAAGAAGAATGAGATGCGTTATCTCCTTCTTTTAAGGTATCTCTTGACAGATGATTTAAAAACTGTACAGATTTCTAAACCCAGCTTGAGCTCTGTAACTTTGTTGCGCAGTAGATCAATTAACTCCTGAAACTTTATGGTCTTTGCATCTTTGTCAAATAACAATTCTTTCCGTTCCGGTTTGCGCAAGTGTTAATCGACGGCTTTCCTTGAGGAGGCGGCGAACAATTCAAATATTTGTCAGCGATCTTTATTTTCAACGGTATCTTGTCTTCCTACAAACTATTTATGCCACGAGTACACTTAAGCTTTCTTAAGAATTGAAGTATTCTCTGTACTGTATCTAAGTTTTGCAAAATTTCGAACGGTAGTATGTCCTTTGCCGTGAAATAAAAAATTTCAACAGTCCTATTTACGTAATCGAAAGATTCAATATGGGGGAAATATAGATGTTGCATGATTTCACAGCTAATTGATCAAAGATAACCATTTTCTCCCAATACCGGATTAAGTTGGTCTAAATTGTAATAACAGACGTCTTAGGCGACTATTTAATGAGCAATTATAGTTTTAAAATAAATTATCTCCTCTATATCCCACCATAGAAACAAGAAGACTTTGAGAGTAGAAAAGTCTTGCTTTGGTACAGGTTTAGGTATGATTTCCTCACTCATCCACTGATGATATTTAATACTTTTGTATAAAACCCATGGTTATCTCCAGTTAAGAGCCTATGCAAAATTGGTTTTATGTTCTAACAAACAATGAGCATACCAATATGTGGTGAGAAACTTTTGACTGTCCAGGTCATGCTTCGTCTTGAAGATTAAATTTTCAAATTCTAAACTTGTCAAACTAAACTTAACTTAATCGTCCGTTCTCCATACACTTCCATAATTTTTCTCATCGTTACTGTCACTGTGCTTCTTTTTACAAATTCCCATATGCCCTTTACTCACTTCCATTTCGTTACAATAAAGCGAATGTGCAATAACTGCGCTTTGTGATGTTCGTTCTTCTTGTTGATGTCGTCTCGTATGAGCAGTCCAGAAAAATCGACATTATTTGTGGAATGACCCAATACATAGCATGTACATTTTTTTATTAGTGCAAGTGCAATGAGTCTCTCATTATATAAAATAAGTTGTGGGTTTTATTATTGTAATTAACAAATGATGTACTCTTATGGTATAATTCCACTTTCTCTTTATATAGATGTCCTGGTTGCTATACTCAAGTTGTATATTTTTTGCATGCGGCGGAACCAGGAAGCGCAAAGCAATAGCTGGAGGAAAATCTACAACATAAGGAAGAGAAAAAAGTAGCTTTCACTGTAATGCACAAATTGTAAAAAATGACAAATAGAAACTAAAGTTTTAAGTACAACGATGTTGTCGTGCTAACTAATGTTAAGTTACCTAAAATCTACGTAACTGTATGTACAACATAAATTTGTAGTACCATATTGTCAAATGCATATTTGGACTGTCATCTCTGATTTTTTCAGGTTGGCAGAAGGTTCTTTTTGAATTTGACCAAGGCATCTCTGCAAAAGTATACATTCCTTATTACATTATATTTAAAAATATCTAACGATTAAGGTCGTCTTTTTCTTTTTTTTGTATAACATTGAGGTTCTTGGAGTTAGAAAATTAATAACAGCAGAGCAAAGCAGGGAAGACAGTCCCAAAAGGTAAAACCAAACCAAAATCAGCTGGACAAAGTAGAACACTACACGGACAACCCCGTCTCATGTGATCTGAAGAAAAGTATTTGTGAAACTATAAGTGAGGGACAACAAAAAAGCTACAATAGATTAGAAAAGCAAATTGGGGGAAGTACCGTTTTAAATTTTTTAAAATTATATTGATAGAAGTTACGTTTCATTTTGAAACATAATCTTCTCAGAACTGTTAACAGAAGTGGTTTTCGATAGTCTAATTCTCGTATCCTCATTATCTCTCTTCTTTCGTTAACAATTCAGAACATTTATAACATAGTGATAATGTTTAGCGCCAGCGTAGGTCCCGTGGTTGAGGGGCGGGCTGCGATGCTGACGGACTCGGGTTCAATTCCCGGTGCTCTCTGATGCCTGGTGGGTGGCCTACTCAGTCACTAAAAATAATTGAGTACCTGCGTTCACTCGAACAAGGGGTAATAATGGCGGTCGTCTTAGGCGCGGTGCTTGCCACACCGTCCCGCACCAGAGATGGTGCGTAACGACAGAGCAGAGAGAGCGAACGTATGAGAGTCTTAACCTCTCAGTTCGCAGGTCGTGCTCCCACGCGGGGCGTAAAGCCTTACCATTATTATTATTATTATAATGTTTAGCTCATTGTGGTGATTACAGGATACATTGGAAATAACAATGAATTCGAAGAAGAACGGTACATCTCTAATTTCCCCTAGAAGAACTCATTAAAGAAATGACCTTTAATTCTCCAAATGTAACTTGAGAGCATGCGTAAATCAAAAATGGAAAAAAATGTCATTTGACAAAGACAATAAATACCTTAAAAAGAGAAAATACCTCAAGTCACGTTGTGTTCATAGAGTACCTCTTACATTTCCAAATCTTTTGGTGATTTATCCCAGAGTGGTTACAGATAGGATTCTGACATGAATAACATATACAGATGGCAGTCTACAAAGTAAAGACGACAAGATGGTACTCTCTATAAATAAGGCTCTCCCAAACTAGTGGTCTTTCAGTTGCAGTTTTGGTTCGATTCTCACGTTATTCTCAAGAAGTTCTAACAAACGAATAATATTTATTGCATTATATTGCATATTAAATGTTATTAGAAAATTTACAATCATTATGCCGCCTAGATATACATCTAAAGACTATTAACTACAAACGTCTACTTTGAGTTATATAAGTAATCAACCATCTTGAAACAGGCTTTAATTACTTTTATCTATGTCACGGATGAAGAAGAAACCAGCATTTACTCCGCGACTGATTTTTAAGGGTGTTCTTTCATCAATATTGATGTTCTTCTCAAATAAACCGCAAAGCAAATACAAGTTAATGATAACATTGAAACACGTGAAATATTCATTAACACGATCATAAGTCAGATAAGTCAAATGAGAAATGCAAAAATTGTCCTCAATAATCAGAGAGATAGCCTATGCAACATTCATCCGGAAAGAGAAGTTTTAGTCACCAATATTAATCTTCTGAAAGCAAATGTTTTTTGCAATATTTATAAAGAATTGAATTTGACCAAGAAACTAGGAAAATGTAAGCGAAATAAGAATTTGTATGGTATAGTAATGTCCTTCGTAATGGGTTATGAAAGGAAATTTGGGTCAGCTTTACCCACCACACAATTGTAACCAATAGGTAGGTAGAGAATAAATACCAAATATGGTAGCATCTGTGTTGAAAAGGAGAGAGAAAGGCATAATAGTGTGACTTTCTGGTACTTGTGAAGGCAGACGGTTTGGTCAAGTTCACTTAGTCTATACTTCTACGACAAAGTTATTTTGGTTTATGAATATTTGGACAATACTGTTATGGATACTTCTTACATCCTTCCAATGTGCACTCCTGTAATTTTGATTCTTTTTATTCCCTTAAACATCAACGCAAGTCTAAAAGATACAACGGGCTTCTTCTTTTAATAGTTTGCGCGAGCTAGAGTCACTCTCTTCCTACTTTTGAATATTTTTGCCAAGTAACATGCCTCGTCTAACTTCACTTTAACTTTAATACGTGTCATGACATCTTCATCTTTAAATTGCTCTCCGTAATGTGGTCTCTAAGATTTGCTGCTATTATCCGCTTGTGTTGTCCTAAGTTTGTTGGTCAATTTAAAGAGTCATGGTTTATCAACCTAATACTTCTACTTATTTTAGCGGTTTAATTTTTCCTTGCCATGCTTCTGGTATTACACCTTCCAGTAAATATCTATTGAGAATTATTGCCATTGGTTCAATAGTAATGTTCCCTTTAAATTTTATTATTTCAATTACAATTCCGCCTTCCCTAGGTGCTCTACCGTTCTTCATTTGGAATCACGCTAATTCTATTTTTTCTATGGCAATGTTAGGTAATTCTTGAGAATCAACAATTAAGCTGGTTTTGTCAGATGCATTGCTTTGTTCTCGTTTAGTTCCTGTTATAGCGTACTTCAACTATTTTTATCCAGTCTTTTTTCTTTTCTTCAATATATCCGTATTCTTGACTTCACTGGCAAGATCAGAGCTTCTAACCACATATGATGTTGGTAGACTGTATAAGTCGTCTCCGTGCCGCCTCAAGAAGAAGTAGGATCTTAAGACGCTTCTACCAGCTTGGATAGTAAAATTACCGTAACCTTGTAGACTCTCGTAAAGTTTTTGAGCACTTTGGGAGATGTACTCCTGGATTGTTACAATCGTGGTCCTTACAAACTAGGAAGGTGGATAATTGTCTTGTTGATGGTTGATAGTTGCTTCGTCTTGTTCACTGATCTATCAACGTGAGCTCTCTAGAGCAGTTTCTGACCCAGCGTCAATCTGAGATAATTAATTTTGTGGCTCCGAATATCCTAAAGTTTGCCAGATCTCCTAGTCAGTGAAGTGATCTTTTGGTGGAGAACACGATCGCCAAGCTATTTTCCGATTTAATGGACAGCACCGCTGTGTCGTCTGCGGATTTGGATGAATGTAGCGGAGAACCTTGTCGGCATGTCCTGGACGTAATGCTGAATAGCGTTGGAGATAAAATAGAGATTTGACAGCTGTTGGTTTGGAGTCGTCTCTTCGAAGACTTCACGCCGTCGAACTTGACTCGGAATTTGAGAGCTCTGACAAACTGGAGCACTTCTTCATCGGTTGCTGGGTCTAAGTAGTGATGGGACTTCTGCATCTGAAGACGACCTACAAAATGGTGCGTCTTAGCTAAGGTTACAATGAAGTTCCAAATTGTTGGTAAAGGCCCCAGCTTTGCCTTAAACTGTGTAGTTGGCACTGCTACCTATAAATTGGTGGTAACGGCAGGATCCAGGGATTACTACGCGCGACGCAGGGACGTTTGATGGTAAAGCGAATGTATTCTTGAATTAAGATACTGAGGTGATGTACTGACTCTTCCAGGTCTTCACCCAAGCGAATGATGGGAATAAGTCCCGTGGTCTGTCTTAGATAAACGTTGAAGGCCAGCGGAGAGGAAGGAGGCGTTATCGGCCCCATTGGGGATTTCCACGGTGAAGAGAACCAGGTTGTAACCTTTCTCAAAGATGGCAATTTTAAGAACGTCCGGGCGACTGGTAAGGCTATAGTGGATGAGTCCCAGAGGTCCCACCACCGCAACGCAGCGCCCCATTATTAGTATTGGTCACTTATATCTTCCATGGGGGATGTTTAGCATTTAAATTTTTTGCTAAAAGTCAATTTCTAGATCTTTGGAGAGGAGGAAACTCTCATGGGGGTTATACGCACAAACTAACCTTATATCTCTATAATTCTTCGTCTGGATGTAGATGGTGCTGGTCTCCAAGTGCTCGGTGGCTAAAAGCATTACTGTATGATGCTGTTCTACGCTTACTTGCAAACTGCCGGGTCTACTGTACCAGGTATAATTTGGAAGTCTGACAGCATCTTGGCCATTGAGATAAGTCTGGTAGCATCTTGGCCCTTGAGATGAGTCTCCTTCACCAAAATGACATCCAAATAATACCTTCAGGAAAACTCCAAAAGCTTATCCTTTAGGCCTTCGGCGTTCCAGAAGACAAATCGGATGTGGACAGGCCGGATGGACTCGACAGAAAAGTTTAACAAACTCTGTGCGCCGGACATAAGGGCGGCGATTACTTTACCGTTGTGGTGGCATCACTGAGAGACTGGACCACTTTCTACATATGCAGCTTTTTGACGTAGGCGCACTTTAGGCACATGAGGGCCTGCTCTATTAACTTTACGAAGAGAAGGGGCATTAGCGTTTTGTCATTATCGGCAGCATATCCTCGGAGATGGCGAATACCTTGGCTGTCAGATTCTCTTTGATGTTTTCATCGTTAGCTGGTAGACGTGATAACCTACTTGTCCTGCCTACATCACGTTTGTCGTGCCCTTGTAGTCGTTTTCATTTCTGTCTTCTTAATTGAAGCATTCACTACTATTGTTCATATTTTTGTTTTCAATTGTTTTATTAATTCTACATCATAATGTCGCGAGTGACCGCTTATTTTATGATTATATTTTTATTTGCTTCGTTATATTCTGGACTCCTTTACGTTTTTTCTCTTTATCATAAGTTTTCTAGTCTTTTTTCTCATTTTTAATACTTTTTTCTGGTAGTGGTACATATCTTTTTGGTAACTATTCTAATATTAATTTTATATTAGTTTCTAGAGTATTAATATTTATTTCGCTTATTTTCTCGATTGGATTTTTCTGTTGTCAAAACGATTTGTAGGATCAATGGTATGTGGACGGAATAGACCGGTTGTTAATAGAATTTGGGTTTAGTGCACGATTTCTATAAGTGGTACCCATGGTACCACCCGCTGTAAGGTTCGAGGTTTATTCCGTTTTTTTTCTTTAGGCAATTCTATGGGTAAAATCGGGCGCTGTCAGATCGGGAGAGCGTGCTGGGCATTCAATTTCGTCCCTCAAAAACTTTTCTTAATAATTCCATTGGAGGTTCTGCTGTGTGAGCTGTGGCTCCATCTTGTTAGAACCATATATTTAGTCCTTTAATTCTGGATCATTTCTTGATATCGCTCTCCAGTAACAGTTAACGCATTGCTATCATCATTTTGGAAAAAATATAGACAGATAATCATATTAGTTGTTACTGTACACCACGCTGGTGAATAGCTCTTGGATATTGCGTACACCAGATTCTAGAGTTTAACAATTTTTCTTTTTCTATATCTGTTAAAAACAAATAGCAAACGTCAATCGATGCTGATAATCCTGTTTAATTGTTAAACAAGCTGGATTTTGTAAAAACAACAAGATAAATGTCTTTGAATACGCCTAAGTAAAGTTTGAGACAACCCCAATTGAGTTGATCTTTTGTGAGTCGATGTTTCAAGGTCACACGCTGTATGTTTGCTTTTATAAAGAGAGAACGTGGTCTTCCAATTCAAGGCTAATCGCAAACAGACGATATAATCTCTGTGTTTCAATAAATCTTCGTCCTTTGCTTCACGTTGAGTGTTCTTACTGTATAACTTCCAGAGTTGTACTTTAAAAAACTGGAAAGAAACTGTAGAAATGTAGAACGATCTTTAAAATATATGGTGCTGCACGATTTAAAAATTCCTGCCAATCTACCACTCCAACTGTAACTTCAAATTCCAAATTTTTCACGCTCTACTTCTTTGCAACTTTGCAAGTCACTATTTTTAACAAATTTTTGGCGCTGTACAAAAAGTTTTCAAGTTAAATTGGTTCTTTCATACAGCAAGTGCGAGCTGTTGTTGCATAGAATTCCTTATTCGCGAAACATGCGATTAACTTCTCTTGCTTTGTAACAGTTTCCGTTAGTGGGACACCGTGACGCCCTGAGCTCCGCAGATCTCTCCGCAAACACTAATAATGGCGATCTAACAAATTTCGGGTGTCTGGTTGCGGTTTTTCCCAGCCTTTCGGCCGGCGATGCTTGGCCCTTAACTGCCGAAACTTCAAATTATGCGCCCAGGCATTTCCAATTCCATTGTGCAAATAAATGGTTGGCGGCGAATTCGCCCAGGCGTTGCCCAAAATGTTGCCGAGAAAGGCATGCAACTGCTTCTGTGCGATCTAAGTAGATAATGCAAAGCTTTCTAAAACAGGTACCGTTAATGACGGGAGAACTTGTTGCCAATCGGCGATTTTGTTTCTTTAGCGAGCCGTCGTTTCTAATTTCTCGTTAATTTGCACTTTTTAGCGTCGCTAGAAATTACTAGATCGGGATGTGTGCCGCAAAAATATGCAGTCGAGGATGGATTTCCTGCGGTTTATTTTCGTTGCGCTGCCGCTGCAGTGCTCGTTGAAAAATGATTAGGAGAACGTACTCTAGAATGCACGTTTTTAGGACAGATCTTTCGGTTGGCATATGTCAAAAATCGAGAAAAACAGAAAATAGAAGTCACTTTTGCATTAATGAACGAACTGTGGTAATTGGAAGCATCCTGAGATACTGCGTGTGAAACAAAAAAATCCAATAAGAATATGCGCACCTGAACTATTTCATTATAGAGCGATATAATGATAGAGAAATAAAAATTTCCAAAATTTTGATGTCTTGCATTATCAGACAAGATTTCAAACCAACTGCATCCAAAAGAAGAGTAGAAAAGACTATGAGAAAGATTGTTAACTAAGTATTTATTATATTGGTATAAAGTGTAGAATAGAGAAATCTTTCAACAAACAAAATGATGAAGTGTATGCCAAGTTATCCAAAGAAGTATCTTAGTGCTAAGAGGTCAGAGGTGTGAGGTTACCATCCAACACCTATAATGGTTTTGCGGGGAGTTTGCTGTGATGAAGTGGCCAATTTTCATTTGTGACCAAAAAAGAGTAAAACCTCTGAATCACACATTTTCCAGATGATCTCTGTATCTCGGAGAAAAGCACTACACCAAACCATAGAACACAGAAAACTCAGGCATAGCTGAATAACCATGTGCCCAATTTTTTAACTATAGACAATTGACCTTGTGGTAGCCCAAACTATAATCCTCTGGAAAATAAATTATTTTATAAAAAAAGGAATTAAAACTTTGGCCGCTGTATAAGATTAATGTTTTAGAAGATGTGGTGAAACCTCTCGATCACACATTTTTCCGAGGCGACCTTTAGACCTTCCAGCCAGATTTTCACTCAACCCCTAGATCAAGGTTAAGACTAGTCTAAGCAACAGCATGACTCACAACAAAGACGACTGGCCTCCTGGTAGTCTAAAGCATAATTATTTAGAATATAGATTATAAACAGTTTCAGAGTAAAAGTAAAGTTTCAATATAATATATAAATTTATAATTGCTAATTGTTTGTAATGCACCTCAAGTTCTACACATCTCTCTCTTCTCCCCCTTCCCCACACTACTCTCTCCCCTGTCTCTCCCTTCTCTCCTCTCCCCTCTCTATTCTCTCTCCCCCCCCTCTCACACCTTTCTCTTTCCCCTATCTCTCTATCTACAATCTCAAGTAATTTTGCTGTAATGACCAAAAGTGTAAGTGACATCGACATTTAGTTGTTGAGTTCCTGGTGACTGAGACAACTATTATATTAACTGTCTAAGACAACTATTATGCGGATGTCAGTACTGTTAGTTAATATGCAAAAAGTTTGAAGAGAAAATCCAATTACAACAAATCTGCATGATCAGGTCCAATATGGTCGGCTCTCGACCACGGATTAACACCATAAAGCACGTACAGACGAACTAATCCGTACTAATTGCAATGCGAAGCAGAAGGATATTGCTGAAACTGTTGCTAATTCTCTTAAACTAGGCTGTCACATAATTCATGTTTTGTTTGACTATAGCAAAATGGGTCTCACTAATGCTGATACTTAAAATGAATCACAATCTAAAGGAAATTTGTCAGCAACTGTTAGATGGTACAAAAAAGAAGGTGATATCCTTCTCCGTCAGATTGTCACTGGTTATGAGTCTTGGTCATACCATTACGATCTGAGCTCTCCCAGTCTATTAGGACAGAAACGGCATAGTCCCATTAAAGTGAACTCCAGTCAATGGGTAAACATCTTACAATATCTCATTTTCAACGAGTTAGATACGACAATGCCCATTTTCAGTGCACTCGACAAGCACAGAATGCATTATAGCGTCTGGGATTTTTTTATCGCACCCACTTACAACCCGAACCCCGTCACTTGTAATTTTCCCTTTTTTTCGAAACTGAAGGAAAACATGAAAGGACAGTGTCGCATTAACGACGAGGAGGAGCAAGGAGCCAACAGCAGAGTCTGATTTCTTCTCCAACGAGATAAAGACACCACTTTGGGGTTGGCGTGCGTGTGTGTATAGAGTTGGTGGTTTCAATGAAAAATAATGACACTCCTTGATAGGGGAGATTTCAAGCTTACAGAAAATGTATGGCTTATTTGAATACCTCATATATCCATCGATAAAGTTATCGCAAAAGAGGTAAGGCTTTTCAAAACGCTCTAAAATATATGAAAAATTTCAAATTTTGTATATAAAAATCAGTGGCCTTGCCAATCAACTCAACAACGTCTAATTCAAACATCTGGATAGAAAAACAAATTAGATTCACGTTTTTGAAAAGTTTTGAAGCAGAAAGTAAAAAATCCTTAACCTTTTTCGTAACCGAAGACCAAAATGATACCAACGTTCCTACCATTAAAAAGAGATTGGTTCAACAATTGGAAGTAATACTACAAAATATCAAAGACTATATAAAGGACCTAAAAGTCTTATTGGGCGAGATGCACATAAAAAATTCGTAATCCTTGACATACACAAGAAGAGTTTTGAGACTTAGTAAAATTAAGAAACCTCAAAGGTCGCGATGAAAAATTGGAGGAAACTACCATGATGTTAGCTAAAGGTGTTTAATAAAAACTCAGTGATGAATGGTGTTCCAATAAACCTAACTACAATTTTCGATGACGCTTTTCCAGGTGATTCTTGCAATTTTCATCAAAATATTGGATGGGACCACAGAGTAAAATTAGCTTAAATTAACCGAGCAACTAATTTTTTTTAAGGTAGTCCAGACCTTAATCCTTTGGATTATTGATTACGGAGGGCTTTGGAGGCCTGGTTTAAACAAAGAGATATTCCGTTTCAGTATTGATCCTTTGAAGCAATCCCTAACGGCTGGAATCAAGAATTTTCAATGTGTGCTGCCATGGTCGGGCCTAAATATTTTAAGGCTTACGTAGAAGCTAAAAAATAAATCCCAGTAATTGCTTTAAAGATCCTGAAAACATAAGAAAATACTTAGTTGTCTTGTTTTGGCCTTTTAATCGGTATGTAAGCATATTTATGGAAACTCTAGTTATATTACTTTTGACCCTAGAAAGTAACTCAAAAGTATACTAAATTTTTAATGAAAATTAAAGACAATAATACAATGGTTCAAATGAGACATCAAAACTCCCAGACCAATGGATTAGGCCGTGTTTTACTATAAATCATGCCTTTAATATCCTCTTTTGCTCATCGTATATTGCTGGTTTTGTACAATAAACCGTACTTTTGATGTATTATTATAAAAAAAATCTATTAGGGTAAGGTTTTGAGGACGCGTATGAAATGCAGTGCCACCTCTCATCCAATCGCGTGGTAGGAAGGAGGTGCTCCATCAAGCTGAAAGTAAATCTCGTTGTCACCAAGCGTAGACCAAGAGATTCTTCTGTATGTTTAGGTAAATATTACCAGTGATAGTTTGGTCAAAAAAGGATGACTCTACGATATCCAATGTTGATATTCTACACCACGTCGCAATTCTTCTTAGGTCCAAATGGTGTTCCATAATAATATATGGATTTGAGGAATTCAGTAAGTGCAATTGTGACGGTTGATTGAGCCGTGCAACTTAAAGGTAGCCTCTTTGCTCTAGAAAATTCTGTAGATTAATGTTGGACCGTAACATCTCCAATAGGTTGGGTTTATCATACAAATTTATGTGGGGATCGGAAGACTTTTTTTAGAAACTATTTTTCTTTTGAGGAGTTGATAAATAGTCCAATCTATTTCAAATTTATCTTTGATGCAAGCTAACATCTTATATAACATTAATTAGTAAGTCAATAAACATTTATTTTCATTTAAAGAGTGAGTCTTTTTTGGGACATTTTGCATAAAGAAACTTTTGAATAATCTAATGATACTTTGTAAGTTCTCACTTGTATCATATCGATATGTAGGGTGCAGGGCGTGACCTTGAAATTTGGTCAGAGGTCTAAGAATGGTAGTATAGTGAAACAGCAATTTTACCCTTGCTGTATCGCCGATTCGTGGCGCAAAAACCTAAAAAGTGAAGACGGCCGCACAGCCTCCGAGAGAAATCTCCCTCCGCGCGTTTTTCCAGCCCGCGAAAGTTCCCACAAGGAAGTGCGTACATAAAAATCCGGCCTGCGCGATCTTCGGCCGAGAAAAGCAAGAACGGAACTTGCTTGATCCCCCCTGATCGCCCTACTTCGCCTTTTCAGCGATAAATTGCCACTTGATATTTTTACAAAGGCACTTGCTTTGCATCTAGTCACTGCATCTCCAGATCCGGCACCAGCAGCATCGCTTCCTTCGCTTCCAGGTAGTGCTCGGTTCGAGTGCCCGTGCTGTACGCAGTACCCATGTTCAGTGTCTAAATGGAAATGTGCGAAATCGTCGCGTTCGTCCTGAGGTACACTGGTTGTTGGTGAGTTGGATTTTCGGCTAGGATAGCGTATTAACAATGTCGTGACTTCTGACGTTTGGTTTTACTACTTTTTAGTGTTTTATAACTTCGAAATTTATTTAATTCCAGTAAATTCAAATTCAAAATTTCATTAAGTTACTTGGTAAGGCTTTTCCTCTGAATGTATCGATTTAAAGAAAAATTGCAACTAGATTTTCAAAACTCAAAAAGGCCTTAAAAGGTAAAAGTCTTCCCCTAGTATTAATTTTCAAATTTTTAGGGCCAACTGAGTTAATGAGAAACATAGTAGTCGAGCAAAAAATGAATAGAAAGGTAAACCGTTGTTTTGAGCAAATTTGTTGTAATTTGACAATTTAAACAATTTTTCTGTTTATGCAGTAACTTGGATCGCACTGTTTATAATCGGTCTCGCGTAGTCTGCTATTTTTTATGTTGCACATAAGAGAGATTGAGAAATTTGTCAGTACGCTTGAATCGTCGCAGAATAACTACTTCGGTTCTTCATTAAATTTTAACCTCCTATAAACTGCTTTAGGAGTCCAACAAGGATGAGTTCTTGTAATTTTTACACGGTCCGTTGAGAGGCAGAGTGCTCGCTTTTTTGCAGAGAGTTATGCCTGTTTTCTTCCTAGAAAATACTTGCCACAGTTTTATCTATAAAGATAATTTCCCAAAATTGTTGCGGTGATGAGGCTACGTGCTTTCACTAGATGGATGTTGGTTTCGATTTCGGAGTGAGATGACGCGCCAGGGTTTTGTCGTGCAATCTAGCAACTCCTGGTCTTTTTCGGTAAAACGCTCCTTCAACTCTGTCTAGACTTGGATAATTGTTCGTGTCTCTTGTGCAATATCACGAAAGGTTATGGGTCGACTTTCCAGGATCAGGCCCTCCAACCTCTAAATGTTTAAAAAATAATTGCATAGTGGCTATGTGTAGCCTTAAAATCCTTCACTTAACACAGCTGAGCGTTTTACGCCTTTTTCCACATCGCCACATTATATGCCGAGCACGCACCAAGTCTGTTATCTATCAAGTGAATGGCTTATGATATGTGCGTCATCTAGCGGTTGTAAGGTACACTTACGACAGACTACTGCAAGTAGTACCAGTATGCTAGCCTCTTTCTGTGTGCTTATAAAACAAAAAGTTTCAGTTTGACTTGAACGACCCTCGTACATGTTAAACACCTTGGAATCGTTGTAGTTATTTACAACAGGTAATCATTGCACTAATATATTTTTTGTGCAGTAATAGTTGGCAGTATTCTTATTTTAAATTGCCTATTGAGGTATTTCCTTCCTGTACCTCTTCAGGCAGCTCTTTGCATTGCGCTTTTATTAATGCTGATCGTCGTGTATCGTAGAGCGATGACCGTCCAATTGTGCTTACTGTGCTCTAACCGAACATTTTTAAGTTACATTAAGCAAAATGCGCTGGTGTGGCGCGTACCTGCATTGAAACCATGAGCGCATGTTGCTTCCCAATTGCCAAGCTAACTGCAATTAATTTCAGATAAAGCAGCTCTTCACGATGGCCGCAGTAATCAACGTCTCTCGCAGCTACCTAGAATACATTTACGATTACTACCTCTGGACGTTATCGCTGTCAGGTAAGAAGAATATTTCTAAATCAGCCCGTAAATTCTAAGTGTGACGAGTCAGACATACGTAGTCTGTTCCGAAAGTATCGAGCCAATCATGCAATACAAATCTATATATCTAGTAGCCATAGTCTCAGTCCCCTTCAAAGTACCTTGACCTTGGTGCGAGTTTTACACATCTTTTTTGGACGTAGCGAATTGGGAGACTTCTATTAGAGCGACTAACTCACATGTCATCTCTAGAATAACCTTTTGAAGAAATTGTATGAAGTCATTAGTATCATCATTTTGCCTCAACACCTTGCATGCCCAAGATCATTGGTCAAAATGTTACACATTTTAGTTTTTGGACTCTTTAGCTCACCTTTTAGTTCTTAGACTATCAGTCGCTGATCTTTGTTCCACTTTTTCCCGTGTTCTGCTCGTTGCTGTTCTTCCAGATCGTGAATCATTTCTTTTAATTGTTTATATCTTGCTGGTTGTGCTATTCTCTGCATCGTTCCTGAAACCCCCCAGAATCATTCGATTCCGAAAAGCAGATTCGCCGTTCTACACGCTCGGTTCTTGCAAGTGCAAAAACTACACACTACATGTACTCACTTATCGGCGTCTAATTCCCAACTGTGCATTTACAGCCTACTCTCATCAGCTGCCAGGTTGCAGGACTCTGCTCAATAGTTTAAATTTTGTCGTTTTAGAAAAATATGGTAATTATAACATTTGTTTTGTATTAGATATTAAAACTAGAAAGCGCAGGTCTTGCGATCATGCTGATAGTTTAACAAAAAATTGCAGATTCACGAACGAAAGGATGGCTTTTAGTCGACTCCCCCGTACCTACCCTGCTGTACACGGTCTTATATCTCCTAATTGTATGGATGGGACCTAAGGTTATGAAAAACAGAAGACCCTTCAAATTGACATGGGCGCTAATACCGTACAACTTGGCGATGTCCATACTGAACCTATATATTTCTGCTCAGGTACGTATGGCAAAACCTTGCTTTTGATTAAAATTTAACGAGCAATAATTGAAATTCTACTTGTCACTTAGGGACGGTTAGTTATAGCAACTTAGAACCACCAAGTGTTAATGAACATACAAGTGACAGCCCGTTTTCTGTTTGCTTTCAGCTGTTTACTGCCTCATTTAGACTTAAGTACAGCTATATTTGCGAGCCGTGTAGGCAGTCGAAAGATCCAGACGAAATGCAGGTGAGAAAATAGTGTCCATATGCCGAGGACATTTCTTTAAAAAATTATAGCAATAATTGAAGTACCTAGTAATTGTTTAATATGTTGATGTAGTTATTTGTGGTATAAAAACGGGAGTGGAAAGCATATTTTCGCACTACAATTTCCATAAATTTACTTGCGTCAAGGTACTCAACAATGACCGTAAGCTTTGTATGTCAAGAAATTTTTCTATATAATTGTCATTTAAATTTAAACATGAATTACAATGTCGTACGTTTTTCCCAAGTTGCTGGTAAAAACTTGATATCTTGGGTGCAAAAAAAACATTTTCTCCAGTTCTTCGTTGTTATTGAACCCGCGTTGGAAGTCACTTGGTGCCAAATCTAGCAAATATTGAGTGTGTGGAAATATTGTCCATCCAAAAGACTGAAAAAGTTCCTGGATTTTCCAGCTGAATGTAGGCTGGAGTTGTGAATAAAATTGCTTCCGCTTAATAGCCGCCAAGACGTCTTTCAATGTTTGAGAATGCCTGGTCGAACTCATTGTTGCACCTTTTGGCATGTAACAAATCAAAGGATGCCTCTATTCTACTTTCAGGAGTGAAATAATGTACTTAGATCTTATCTCCAGCCATAATCATTTCAAGGCAGGTTCTTCATTTACCTAACGCGTTAAAAAGTTAAAAGCTGCGTCAGAATACTGCGTTTGGTTGTAGTGCTTTACAACTGTTCACTTTATGAAAACCCAGCACATCTCGATTAATTCAAGCGACTTCACTAACAGTCTTAGGCATTATGCTGCCAAATGATCGTCCGATTCGTTCTTCGTCAACATTTGTTTGTCCTTCCATATACATTTTCCTCCCACGCCACCCCATTGATACCGACATACAGGCAGCGCCATACACATCAGACTTCAACTTCAATTTTCCGCAGAAGATTTGTTCTGGACATATAAAAGGCGAATGACAGTATGCATTTCATCAACTCTATATAGACTGATTCCAGAAAATTCTTTGAATTGGAGATATGCCTATATACACTTAATATTCTTCAAAATGACATCCTCTACCACGCCTCGTAGCCCACCTAGAAATCCTGAATAGAAATCGCTTTCAAAGCAGTCTGCACATTTGTAACAGTCCTAAAATGGTGTCTTTTCCAAGTGGATTTAAGCTGAGGAAATTTAGAGGAACCAGAAAAGTTGGGGCAGCGTTTCTGTGGCTTTTTTGGGATAAAGAACTCATGGGACCTCCCCTTCAGCCGTTTAAATACTTCCACATTCTGTCCGGATAGTACAAACTCGTTATGAACAATAACTTTAAGTCAAAAATTTAATTACATCGCTTTCAACTTTGATTTGCTTATTTGGACTTTTTGTGATCGAAAAGACTCGGTAGTATGCCTTTCAGGGATGTGCCTTTTAATTTCTGAATCGCCCTCGAAAACCCACATTTTTCAGTTCTCACTTTTTCTAAAAGCTCAATAAAAATTTTGAGAACCACTATAGCACAAATTTTTCGCATTTGTAGTTCCGTTGTGATCATGCACAATGGATTTTGAAAGTCTCATTTCACCTCCTATCAATTTGACACTTATCCACCTTCTCTGAAATGTGAGACGTTGATGGGCACCCAGCGCTGCTAATTTTCGACGCCCCATATTCTCGGAACGCTTTAAGGCACCAAAACATTTGTTCTTTCCGCAAAACATCCTTCCCGCAGGCTTTCTGTATCATAGCAAGAGTCTCGGTTGTGGATTATTTGAGTTTAACGTTATTCCGTGAAAGCTCAAAGGCAAACGAGCTTTCCCAAAAACTCTCTTTGCGACTTTTCTGCTTGGACTACAAAAATCAGACTCATTACTTCCCAAACGTATCTTGTACGTTCATAATGCTAGCTTGACATTACTAATAACCCACTAAGCTCAATATGTTTACAGTAAAATGTGGTGCCAGAATCCCAACTATATATAGTACATTCCATAATTTTATAGTACATATATATCATCACACACATCACACAGCCATCGAAGTCCACTGCAGGACATAGGCCTCTCTTTAATTCAAGGGTGATTTGGCAAATAAACGCCACGCTTGCCGGGCGGGTTGGCGAGTGGATAGGGTTGGGACACGACTTTTCCCCAGAGTTAGGAGATGGAGAAAAGTCGAGGCTCACGTGGGCAGGGTCGCCTCCCTGAAGTAGATCTATCCTCTGTATGTTCATATATAACTAAGAAAAAAATAATAGAAAAAACTCTTCCGAGATAATCCTCGTATAGATTGTTTATAAATCTCTCGAAAATCTGTAGACAGAACTTCGAGAGGCTTTATTTTGATTATTTACGACTATAGAATTTTTTTACCACAATTTTGTCGGAAATTCATAAAGGTGCAACTGTGGAACATGATTCTTTCTATTTTTCATATGAGATCAAACACATAACCTCAATTTTTTGTTGGTAATTTGTGTTAGTAGAGTTTTGGTATAGCATTGTTAGACCCTAGAAGCATAAATCTAGACTTATGTCTAGATAAATTTTTCTTATTACTGTGATGAAAGTTTTACCCCTATAAAAAAGAATAATCTTTCTAGAACACCCTAAATATACAGAGTAAATGCTAACCACAAGAAAAAACCAAACATTCACTATATTACATTATTTCTCCTTAGTCTTTGGGCTCAATGAGTTGCATTATGAAGTGATATACTCGTTTAAATCTTAAATAACATTATAGGCCGTAAAACTTCGTTGTCAAGGAAATTTAAGTCCGGTAACCGGACGGATCATCTAGTGGCACCACCTCCTTTAATCCATTTTCCAGAGAAGTTTTTATTGAGATAGTGGTAGAGGTTAACTCGTCAGTCACATAATCTGTCATACTGCCAACGAATCATCATCAAGCAATAAAAGAAGAGTGTCTCTTAGACGTTATGGATGCACTGGACCAATAAGGTGTAGTGAAAACAAATGGTCCAATTGGGCGATCACCAATAATCCCATCCCAAACTTTGGCCTCCAATTGTTCCATAGAAATTATGTTTCACTGTACCAAGGATTGCTTCATTTGTGAAGAAAATTGATGACAAAAAACCCATAGTGGTCCATTGCAAAAATCAGCACCAAACCCTTTCTTTCGGAGGAAGATCCATTTGCCCTTACGCACGTTGTAAGTGGTAGGAATAGTTGTGAGTAGGAGGGAAAGCTCACCCCAAAATTACTCCTATAAGGTGTTTTCACGTATTTCTCAAAGGCATTTAAAAACGCCGAAGTTTTAAGAATTGTAGCAAAGGGGTGCGAGGGTTGCGGAGGTTGCAGATAAGCTGTGGGGGGGTAAAATACCTCCCCTGAGTGATAATAAACATTTTCTTACTACAATCATTTTTACAAAATAACTACTGCGATTGAGTCAAGGTACTAAATGATTACTAATATTCTGTTAATCCATCTCTGGCTGTAAAGCTAATGTTATGCCGTAGCAACTCGAAAGGGATAATACCCAGCAAATCCCACCAAACGTTGAGCACGATTTTTTGCGGGTACAATTCTCTTTTTAGTTAAAGTCGTGGCTGTCTCCTTTATTTTGTCCAGAATCTTTTGCACTCAACCGTGTTGTAAAGGCACCACTTTTCATCTCCCCTCCTGTTGAAATAGGTTCAAGCTTTTGTGAGAAGACAGGACAGCAACGAAGCGGCAGCTTCCGTGCGGTACCGACGGTCGTTAATCAATAGAATATTGGACAGCCATTGTTTCAGTTTTGACACGTAACATAGTGCGTGCATGTATTAGGAGACGAGAGTAGTCTTGAGCAGAACTGATTTTTATGTTGAAATTGCGATAGCTGCATTTGCAGCAATGAAGTGACTTTCACAGTTACCCAGGAATTTAAAGTTTTTCCTAATTAATGTATTAATTTTTAGATAACAAACGCCGTGTGGTGGTACTACGTCTCGAAGCTGCTGGAATTTTGCGACACCTTCTTTTTCATCCTGAGGAAAAAGGACCAGCAGCTGACGTTCCTGCATGTCTACCACCACTCAACCATGTTTTCGCTCTGGTGGATAGGGATCAAATGGGTGCCGAGCGGATCAAGTAAACATACTTTAGGTGTTCGGTAACAGTTACTTAAGCGGATGCTTCCAGCATTTCTACCGGCCATGGTAAATTCGGCAATCCATGTGCTCATGTACTCTTACTACGGGCTTTCGGCACTAGGGCCCAGGGTTTCAAAATACCTGTGGTGGAAGAAGTATCTCACCATACTACAAATGGTAAGGAAAGAAAGCTTTCTACTTTTTTCGTTGGTTTCTATTATTATTATTTTTTTTTTGATATTTCATTCTATTTTTGTTCATATTTTTGATCTCTCCTATTAAATACTAAACCTTACGCTTCTTTAATTTTATATGAGTTATCCAAAATTTGAAAGGTATCCTTTTCTTCTAGCATTTTTCTTGACCTTTTCTTTTTATTCATTTTTTTTAATTTCTAAATAAATGACATGATTTAAAAGTATAAGATGAAGAGAGCATCGTCTTTGATTTTCTTGACGTTTATGTTACTTATTCTTTCCATTTATGATCTCTCCTATACGTTTCTATAATAAGCTTCTTGAGAGTATTTCGATCTTTTGGATTTCTAACAGTTCCTCAAAGTTTTCTGCCATCATTGGTTCTTTTTTTATTGGGTCTTGTTTGTACGAGGGTAGATTAAAGAGTATCTAAAATTTCCAGAAATGTTTATGCGGTTGAGTTTGCAACTCTTCCATCAACATTCCAATCAAACAACATTTCCAAATATGAACAAAAACAAATTTTGGGCAGTAATAATTTTGGAAAAAGAATCGTAAAAAATTAAGCCAAGGTTGATTTTGGGGATTCGTCACCTTCACTTTCCATAGGTTTTTATTTGGTTTTTTGAATTTAAATACACGATCAGGGTGTCCAAAAATGGCAACCACTCCAGAGAGTACAGGTAAAGTTTATATGATTTTGGAAGATCTCTGAACAAAGGTGCATAAAGTGGAAGAAGTCGTGTGCTTCCTTATGAGCAAGTAGTTCACACTTTTTATAATGGGTCTAAAAAATTCTGGAAAATGGATGCCTCATTGGCTCATACTTAAGTAGAAGCTTCAGCCGGTTGTTTAAAAATGTTACAAGAGGAGTCCAACGAATTTAAAAGACAATTTTCGACTACGAATGAGAGTTGATTGAATACTACTGCAGTATTAGACTTGACACGGTAAATTGGTCCCGAAGAAAGTATCTTGTAAAAATCATTTAATGGATTGTATTAAAAAAGCAAAACAAATAATGGGAGTTCAAAGTAGCGAGCCAAAAAAAAACGCCCTGAATTGACCATTCAACTTATTTGCCTCATTTGACTTCTATCTATTCTCAAAACTCAAAATATCTTTCTAGCTGAAAAAATGATCAAATGAAAAGGTGGTGCGGGCTATCAATGGTTGCTTTGACGATCTTAGAGAAACTTTCAGCTAGGAATTGAAGACCTGGAGCAATTTTGGACTAAGTACGACGTTCAAGGAGAGTACAGTAAAAGAATGAAATACAACTGACGTTATATTAACTTTGTTTTCTTTGGTATTCCGAGAGATTTTTATGTCAAAAGCTGTAAGATATTGTTGTTTTATTTTTATTTATTTTTATTTATTTACTTTTTGCTTGTCAACTAGATTTCACTTTTATTGTTTCCATCGTGAGATTTTATTCTATAATCTTTGTAGCATATGATTTTTTCCTTTCATTTTTTTTTCACTTTATCTACTCTTGTATTTGTTATTTACGCTTTCGAACTTAATATTATCCAACACCCCCGTAAGGGTATATAGGATACCAGAGGAAAAAACTCAATATTTTGGTTTTCACTAACTCCTTAAGGGCTTTGGATTTCCTTTCATATGTTCTTCCTGTTCTCCTCTATGAAACCTTCATCATTATTTATGAATTTGTTGTTGTTTTTTGCTGTTTATTCCTCACAAAATTTAGTTAACCTTTTCTTAATACCTTAGTTTTATTGTTTTCCCAATCGCATCTGCTTACTTCATAAATGATTGACATTCAAATTGTTTTCTCTTCACCAACCTATTATTGGGGAGAAGTGGGCCCAAATTTCATTAGAAATAATTCCTTTTAGTATCTATAGACAATTTCTGCAAACCTGCCTCAAACTATTTTTTGGGAAAGTCACGGCACCATTTAAGAATAACGGATTGGAGAACTTTTTACCGCGTACTGCCTCTTCCATTGCACCAAGCAGAGTGTAGTTACTTCATGCGAAATACGCTGAATATGGAGCTTAAGATAATATGGTGTACTCGAGAGCCTATATTTCAATATCATTCAGTAGTAATGGGCCTCAAAAGAGGCAGAATCCTCTCCTAATTCAAAAAGACAATCACCATTTGTTCTGGAATAAAGTATTTCAACCATGGCTTCTTGAGACGAAAGCTTCCAACGTGCTGCCATTCCATAAATTGGTGGTTCTCTTCCTACATTTCGCAACCGAACCATCTGCTGTGTCCAAATACTTAAAAAACGTCTCTAGATTAAATCTGTACAGCTCCAACAATTATTGACATACTTCTACATGGTTTTGCTGATCTATGAGGATATCGTTAACACACTGTGCATAAACCTTTGTCATATTCAAGTTCTCATGGATAGTATGCAAAGTTTTGTAATGCAGGCTTATTGCATCCTCAAATGTATCGAATGTGATTTGTTTGCTTCCTATTATCAAGTCAGACACACGCTGAAAAAATGGTAACTTGTGAGTATTTACCGAACATTTGCTGCTTTTGTCTTTCTCAGCACAGCCCTTGCCGTTTTTTGAACTCGAATATACAGCACAACATAGACTTGGTGCTATATTTCCGCACACATCTATTAGTCTCATATGGATGTCCATATCAGTCACTTCCTTCCTTTAAACACTTTCACTTTTCTTCTGTATGTCATAACAACGTCACCTGGTGTCATCACGTGCATTATAGTCTTCACACCATCATCAGTCGAGTATTTCAATCTGCGACGGAGTTTTAAAGAGAGTACCAATCATATGTAAAAACCTAGATCATAGGAATAATTTGTTATAAGAACTGACTAACATTCAACATCTTTGAGAACTTGCATTATAGACTAAAACTCACTTTTGAAGTTCCCCAATCACTGATCACTAGAACTTGGCAACATCTTCATTGTGTCCAACAAAGCGAATATAGGACGGAAGGCAGCACAATGTATCTGAGAACGTCTCGTAGTCCATCGACAGAATTCCTTCCTTATCCCAAAAGACAACCGCCATTTGTCTGGAAATCAAAAATCGCGACCGTCGCTTCCTGGAACAGGGGTTTTAATGTGGAGCATTACACAGATTAACGTTTTTTTTTCCTGCGTTTTCTGCAGTGACCGGACATAAAAAGAACGCCTCCGAATCCTCACTATGTGGCTGCAAGAACAGTTGGAATATTTATATTTCCACACGCTTCTACTGGGAGCCCTCTATCACCATTAAGACGTCATTTTTCTTTTTTGGGAGTCTATCGGTTTCTGATGTTGGTGACTAGAGTCTTACTGACGGCTGCTTGAAAAGAAAGGTTGTAGTCAAGAAAAATCATTTCCTTAAATTGTAGATTTAGAATACCATTCTTCCTCCTGGGCATCTTTTGCCTTTTTCCATATCTTCTAGCCCCTTTTTTACAATTTTCTCTAAGTAAATATTAAAGAGTAAGGGGGATAATATGCAACACTGTATTATACCTTTTTTATTGCAACCTTTTTCAGTTAATTAGTACTCTATTTTAACATTTGATTGAAATAGTTGTTATGGATCATCCTAAGAGCTAACTCATCAAAGTCCATTCTTTTAAAACTGAGGTGATTTTCGCATGTTTGACTCTGTCAAATGCTTTCTGATAATCAATCAAACACACATCAATCACAGTTAACATCCCTATGCCCTTAAAAAAATATGTCGCAAAAAGCTTCTTCCTTGTCCCCAGAGCATCTCTAAAATCAAACTGCAAATGAGTGATGTGCTTCGCATTTTAAAATTTTTTTTTTATTATTTTCAGGGTAGTTTTTAACAAGTGACTTATGAGTCTTATAATCCTACAATATTTACATTTTTTCACGCCTTATTTCTTGCGTAGGGTTTGCAAAAGTAGATTTTAGTCAGCTTTGTTGTGTTAAATATCGATGTAAGCCAATGTATCTTTTTGTAGTGCATGGTTTTAAAATTTATGAATAAACCTTATTTGATCCCATTGTCTTACCAGCTTTGATTTACTTGATAGGGACTTTACTTTGTTCCTTGTAATTGGAGGTCATCTAAAGTGTTGACTTGTTATCATCAGCAACCATTCTTCTTCCGTCGTTATCTACCAGTTGATCGGAACTCAGATTTGTACAGTTCCAATCCTCCAATCTTGTTTTTGGCCTGTCTAATTGTTCTCTTTATTTTTTTTTATCAATTTGTTTATGTTTCACATTCTTAACCAGTATTCTTTTCTCCATCATGTCCAATATTTCTTTCTTACAGATTTCTGACGGAAATAGTTATCGAGGATTCCAATGCAACCTTCTGCAACTTCTTGAACTTCGAATCTTTTTCTTTGGCACTAATTTTTATTTTGTATTTACTTAGTTGTTTAGAGTCATAACTGTGGCTAATTTTCTTCAACTCTCATAGTGTTAATCAAATTATGTGTTATAATCAGATCCGATATCAGGTTCAGATAATATTCACGCTAAAGTTATCTAATTTGAATTTTGACATCATAGATCAAGGTTTCTTGTAGTGATTTCCATATATATAAACGTTTTAGGTGGAAAAAAGTATTGGATTGTTAATTGCTCCTTTGTTGCAAAAGCGTTCAGTTTCACTATAATCATTGCGATCTCCAAGTTTAAAAGAGTCCACAACTTTCCAGCTTCTTTCTTGGTCTATTTTTGCATTACAGTCACCTATGGCTAGTATTATTTCGTTTTCATTAACTCATTTTAGGGTCTTTTGAGGTTTGAGAAAATGTTCTTATTTCTTCTTGAATAATGTTGGTCTTAACAGAGGATGTATCAAGTTGTATATATAATAGTCTACGGCAAAATTATTGTTGTAGAAACAGAGACTCCACCTTTAGCATCAATTACAACCTGTACTCGTCTGGGAAGACTTTCATTAGTTTCTAATATCATAACCATAGGAATTTCCTTCCATTTCTCCATGAGACTCCAATGAGTCCAGCCACCAAAGATGGACGAGTTGGTCCGACGCACAATCTACGTTTCAATTTTTTCTCCTAGATGTGCTCGATGGGATTGAGATCGGGACTTTGTGAAAACCAGTTTAGTTTTCAACACACACCTATTCAAACCACGACAGAATAACCTTCGCTGTGTGGACAGGACAGTTACCCAGTTGGTACAGGAAAAATCCTTCTTTAAACTATTGCCAGATATATCAAGATAGATCTCAGCGTTTGTTCTTCCAGCTATAGGAACTAAGGGATCTCCATTGAACCACCAAAAACAATTTCAAACCATGATACCTCAAATATACTCGGATAAGAAGCGTTCTCCTAGCATTCGTGAAACTCAGATGCGTCCGTTAGATATCCAGATTATGTAGCGAGAATCACCAGTTCCAAAACTTGTTTCTATTGTTCCGCAGTCCAACGGCAATGGCATTTGCATCATTGCAAGCGACGTTTGGTATTTACCGTGCTTATATTGGGTCTACGAGCGACCGCACGACCATGAAAACCTATATCTTTCAGCTTCCAATAAATAGTCTTGGTGCTAGCAATAACGCCAGAAGCATTTTGAAAATCACAAATTTCTAAGATTCCAAATGCAAATTCTAACTAGCAGCCTATGACCATTTAGGGTCTATAAGGGATTCTTCAATTAGTCCCAATAAATTTTCCTAAAAAAAAAGGTTACGTAATGGTTTTCCATTGCTTTCCTATGCGAAGTGATGTGGCTTTTCTGTTGATACAATTCTGCCTATGCATTTCTGGCTACGAGCCTTGTCGATGTTATTTATCTTCACCCTCATTCTCGCACTGATACTGCTGCTACTCAGTACCAGAGGGAGCCTGTGATCCTCAAATCTGTACTACTCAAATCTGAGAGTCATTTCCGTATCTAGCACCTAGGGAATAAGCCCGACTAGCACAACTCCGCACAAGTAAGTCGTCATGGATAATGATATTCAATGTTTCGCAAGGCATCCCATGTGATTGGATTGTTTTTCATTATCAAGTCGGATACTATGTAGCTTGCGCGCATTTGCCGAACACCCACTACTTTTGACTTTCCCAGTACAGTCCTTGATTCTTTTACTATAAACTCTAATATTCAGTGAAAATGCATTTCCGCGACTTGGTGCTGAGTTTCCACATACAGATACTAACCTCATATAGTTATCTAAAGTATTCAATCCTCTCTCCAAAGAAATAATTTAAACTTTTTTGATGATTATTGTCCTCTCCTGATCGAAATATTAGTAGTTATGTTAGAAGAAACCTATCACAGTGCTCATTTATGATTTGTAACGGTTTCTACAATATTCCCATCTTGGATAGTTAATACAAAGAGTACTAGGAAAATTATACAATAAAATAAAATTTTGTAACTTTTCAAAATATTTTCCTCCACACTCTATATACTTCTCCATACTTCGAAACTAGTCGTCAAACCAACTAACTTATGTTTATTTGGGGATCTGGGCGCAATCGCTATTCCTTGCCATTAGAAGGTCCTTGTAGGTGGAAAACTTTGTTCTGTGCTATATTTTCTTGTCTGTTATAATGCCAATATAGCAAAATGTTTCTATTTTTGGCACCACAGCTCGTTGGTTAAGGCATGGGATACCCTTGAAGCTTATGCAGAATGGTATAAATTTCGATAGGTCATATGTCTGTCAGACTCAAGTATCGTAGTGGATAAGGATGAGCGTTCGGATACTAGCTAAAGCCATGTGTGCTCAGCTATAGTCAATAGACAAACGAATTGTTGTTAATTTAATTAATGTTATTGTTGTTGTGTAAAATATTTTTTGAATACGTTAATGATGGTTGTTTTGCGTTACAATTTAAGGTCCAATTCACGTGTGCTTTGCTGTTGGGCATCAACGGGATAAGGATGGGATGTGAATTCCCCCTGTGGATGCACTACGTGCTAATCCTCTACATGATTTCATTCATAGTTCTTTTCGGAAACTTCTACATCAAGGCTTACATAGAGAAGGTCAGACAGACCCCAGCAAAAAATTCAGTTGTCAACCCTATCACATGTTGCAGGGTAACAAAATATTTTATGGCATGGACATGGGTTGCGGCCAAGGAGTGCTCTTCAACGATAACGGAAAGCCGATAACCTTCGGTGACAGCGGCTTGCAGAACTACAAATACGAGGAAAACGGCAACTTGCACGAAAACGGGCTCGCCGGCAAGAAGATAAACTAGGCGCCCCCCGAGCTCTACCACATCGTGTACATACCAGCTGTGTAATATCAAACTCACTTAAACTGCCTAAACCACACCGTGCGTTGAAATCCCAGTTCTTCCCAACATTTGAATTTGATGCTCTTGCACTTCCAGAAGCATTTATTTTTGTTGCCGTAGATTCGAAACTCCAAGGGAACCCAATCAAAAGGTAAAGTATTACTGACATTTAGTACACGCTCTATATAAAACATTTAAAGTGAGTAGCGTTAAGTTTGAAGTGCGCACGCAACACAAAGAACAGTCTTGTAGTGTAACCAATCTATAGTTGTTACGAAAAGTCAATTATTGTTGCTGTATGCAGCTTTTTATAATTATTATAATTACGAATTGTACTTTAGATCGATAGCTAACTATACTGCCTTTAAGTATTGTTATACTCTGTAACATTTTAACACTGCCGAAGTTAGGCTCTGATGCATCTCTTGCGCGTCAACTCAGGGCATGGTGAAGTTGTCGAAAGCATGCGAACAGGGACGAGGTAATTGTTGAAAAGGAGCGTATGACAATATGTATGAGGAAAATCGTGTTAATAAAACTTTTTTTTATTAAACTTGTGTATTAATTTTATCAAGCAACTTATTTATTTCTATAGACTTTTCTGACCCAAAATGTGCTTTTCTACCATCTTCTTTTATGATTTGATAAACACCTTCTTTTTCTTGATTCATTCGTTCCTCTTTTTGGTAGACCAGAAACAATATCACAGACCAAATCAAGTAGTGGTCGGTATTTTTCATTCATTGGATCACAATGTTTTCTATATAAGAGCCATGTATTGATAAAATGAAATATAATTCTCAGGTAGACGCGACGAACCTTGATGTTGATACGATATAGTTGAATGAGCATGTCATGTAAACTAATACCTCCCGTAAAATCGTCATGTTTCTTTACTACTGATGGATGAGGAACAGATTTTCCACTGGCGTTTTCAACAGGCTCTTGACTTTTAAGTAGAGATAAGAAAAACTGCTTTATTTTTAAACCATTTCAATGACATGGTCTTCTTACTGGTCTCCACATTATAATCATAGAAATTCCGACCGTTCTTTTTCAAAGGATATGTTCTTCATTACCGTCCTCCATACGAATGAAATTATTGAAAATTTTAAAAAAGACTTGACAACGAGAAATTTCATGGATGAAGAGAGTGCGATTCATCCTTATTGGAAAACATCGCCTTTCCCATAAAAGTGACACAATATCAGGGAACAGATTTATCTGCTAAACCAGAGATTGTAAAATCAGCCGTGTGATCTGAAAGACCAGGCAGTTCTAAGATAGAGCTGTAGCCCAAACAACGCTTCGGTGCTTAAAGGAACAAGATCCGAAAGTCTGAAAAGATAGATGATAGTACTTGTGTCAGAGAAAAACGTCATCTAAATATTAAGAAAGAAAAAAATGTCAATAAGGATACAAAAAGACCCTGCTCAGACTCGTTTTAGCAGCAGCAGCAGCAATCTAAGAAACCTAGGAGTCAAATGAAGTTTTACAAAAAAAACTACAAAAAATCTTAGAATGGCGGTGATAAACAGAGATCAGCGAAATCAGACCAGATTCAAAATAAATTAATAGAGGCGTTGGATAAAACTCTCTCGGGTACTCGAGATAATAAACAAACTTAAAGATCTCTGGAAAGAGACAGATTTAACTGTGGTTGAATCAAAAAACCAGAAGCCTTTGTATGGCTACCAAGAACATCATCTTGGCCTACTTAGTTGACGGAGTAACTGAAATAGGCTATCATAGGCATCAGAGTGGTTACAATATAAAAAAAGCTGTGCAAGTAAACCTCCATCATAATACAGCAGCCTCACGTGCCCAATATAAGTTGATGAAGGACTGCTCAAATTAAAAACCTTAAATAAAAGTGAGCAAGGGGTGACACGGGGTTTTGGAGCGATGGGTGAAAAACTGATTTACAGACCTAGGGTTTATAAAGTAGCAAAAAAGACTATTAACATATTACCACCAATAGACTTTATTTTACAGGATTTGACGGCAGTTAAACTCACCTTAAAAGGGAAAAGACCAAGGAAAACTATACTTGGATCTGCCTGCATCCCTTATGATTATCCTGAGTCACCACCAATTGAGGCTATTTAAATAGCTGGTGCAAAGATGTAGAAACAATAGATCACAACTAATTATCAGCTATGGTGCAAAACATAACCTAGGGAATTGCAGATACCAATGCCAGAGGCGAATCTTCATTGCAATTCATTCTCAAAAAGAAATTAGAATCTTATAAAGAAAACGGAACTTAGTGAGAATTAAAGTTAAAATAGACAACAATTTAGACTTAAAAATAGTAGTGGAGCAGTTGACAGACGCTGCAGTTTCTGTATATAATAATAACTGCCCCTCACTTGTGAGGGTGTTCAAGTAGTAGAGCAGAAAACCTACAGGTGTAAAAAAATCCAAAGTACTACTCAATATGGCTAAAGCTCTAGCAAACTAGAAGAAATACAAAAAAATCTCCAAATGAAAATAACAAAGCACCGAGAAGGACACGGAAAGTATCATGGAAGAGACACTGAGTAAATCGAAAAAGATCTCCAGACTCCAAAAACTGCTCTTCAGAGAATCAAAGCGCTCAATAACCACTTATAACTAGCACTGACCGATTTATAAAAGATTTAGCTTTCGATTAAAAAATCTACGTCTAAATATAACTGGATAAAGAATAACAAACGCAGAGTAGAGTGGTAACTATCCGAGACTCAAACGGAGAGTAAACTCATATGAGGTATTTGATTCACCGGGAGCAGATGATATCCCTCCAGCCATGCTATAGAACAAATCGGATCATCTTCTTAGAAAAATCTGTTCGGTTCCAAGAGCAAGCATGTTCTTTAACTAATTACCCAAAATATGAAAAATAACTAGGGTGGTATTTATACCAAAGACTATCCTTAAGTAAAAAGCTACCAACCTATCAGTCCTATATCATGTTCTAGAATCATATTAAGAACGAGGCAATTGTGAATAGTTCCTTATGTGGAAACCAAATGTTAATAGAGCAGGGCCATCAACTAAAACAACAATTTCTATAGTAGATAGACGATCTTGCAAAACTTCATGGGGTCTAAGACCAAGTACGATATACTGGATGCACCTTCAGTTGGTCAAACCAGCCCTAACATACGCAACTATGATATGGTGGTCTAAGAGTAAGCATAAGACCACTCTTAAAGTTGCGACTAGAGGAGAAGCCAGACTATACTATATATATACTACAAAATTCTCTGTATAAAGTTAAATTAGATACAGAATAAACAAGGTTCGTGGATATTATAAAGGGCCTTAATCTACAAAGCGAATCGTACGATTCCAAAACACGTCGCTAATCTTCTCTTCAAGGCAATAATGCAAGATGGAAAAGCGTGGGAAAAATCCAGTACACAAATAGCTCGAAATTTGAGACATATGCTGAATCAGGACTTTGTGACTAATGACTAGTCTTGTCTTTTCTTTGGAGCCATACTTCAGTATGCCCAGAAAATAATAGAAAGAATTGCAGAATCTCTATTTTATACAACAGCGAGGCTGTTCTAAAAAATATTTGACCTCAAAAATCACATCTAAACTGGTTTGGAACTCAACGATCTGGAAAAGTATGAAACTGGTTCCAGTTACGACTCATCATGGATTCAAAGACAACGAAAATTTAATATAATAAAAAGACCGGGAGTAGCTCTGAGGAAGCCAAGAAGCACAATTCGTCAACATAGTGGAAACCACGTTCGTGTTCAGCATAAAATTTACTGGATCATTAGACCTGGGCATTATCATACCAAGGCATTTATAAACGGGTCTAGTAAGATAGGAGCATCAGAATCTTAATATTGTCATAGGTCTACACTTGTGGAGATTAAGAAACATAATGATGACCTAAAATGCAGACTTTGCAGAAAGGGTACGGCAATTACATACTGATCATAAGAACTATTTTACACCCACTGAGAGACCAGTACCTTTAACTAAAGGGAACGAAAGTCACAGATTGGGTGTGAACAACACAGTATGTCTTCATGGCCAAGATGCTTTCAAAGATAACAAATGAAATGTAAAAGAAAAAATCAGCAACTTCTGTCTATAAGGATGTTTTATAAGTAAAATGAATCTTATCCAAGAAGACCTTCTGCCATTTTATGTAGCAGTTGATATATTGTAGCATAATTTGCAGTTGTTGAATCAATATCTATTTAATGTTAGAAAAGTTGTTATCCATTTAGTCTTCGCCTACCAAACAGGTATGCAAGAACTAGACACGGATAGTACACCTAACTCTAAAGTATTCTAAACGTTTATTAGCAAAAGTGCTAAAGAATGTTCTTAGTCAACAAGGAAGCTAATTCACAACCCTCTCCTCCAGCCCCTTCATGGTCCATATGGCGGCTATGTTCTAAATGCATCGATTATTGCTATTGATTTTAAACCTTGGCCAAAATGTAAATCTCATAAAAAGAATTGAAAAGTGCAAGATAACCCACGCCCTCGCACTTTTTTACTTTGACTGCCTTATCAAATAGAACTGAACATGGTCTTCCAGATCTTTGGGTTTGTATGTATGAGAATAATAGGTGTAAATTTGTTTGGTTCTATAAATAGTGCTGATATATAAAAAGTTAAAATAATGAAAATACAATAATCCTCTTTAAAACATGTTTTTATTACAACAAAAAAAAACATCAAAAAATTTTGCCATTAAATTAATAATGGTACCCAAAGTGAGTGACACCAACGTGGCTTTCGGCGTCGCCGTGGTGTCCCCCTCCGGCTCCACCACGGTGATAGTGCTGGGGGTGGTGGGCATGGCCAATTCTCTTCACGACAGCATTGAAACCGCCATGAGGATCGGCGATATACTCTACGATCCTCTTGGTACCATCGGGTTCGTGGAGGCTGTACGATCCTTTCACGACGTGTCCGTCGCGTGATTCGTGCTGCTGCTTAATGTCGTGAGTATGGGGATCATGGACGGAATAGTCAAATTTGTAGTGAGCCGGGCCCTGCCAGATAACGCCAAAATGTTCAATAGTTACGTTACGAAACTGGCCCTACTTACATGTTCATGTTCTGCTGATCCAACCACAACTGCAAAAGCGAAGGTCACAAAGGCAAACTAAAATTTCACTTTAATTTAAACCCTATATTTAATACAAGACTCTTACCACAAAAGGACTCATGTTGGTTATATTCAGTCACTAGACGTCTGATGCCAACAGGACATACGCAGCCTGTTATATAGCGATCAGGGAGTTTAGACGCAATCGTTCATATTACACACATTTCAGCAACATAGACAACGCGTTTTTAAGACAAAAAAAGGGAAACTTTAACTGCAAACCAAGTGATTATAAAACTATCGCCGATTTTTAGTCAATGCTAATAAAAAGCTGCTCTCCAGTTGTATGCATGAATGGCGACGCATACCGTTGCTAAACGGCCTTTTTGTATATTTAGTGCAATATGTGTTAACTAAACAATGTTAAATATTCCAAAAAATGTTTTGCAAAACGTAGGTTTCGTAAACTTTTTGAAATGTGCCGTAACCATTTCAGCTGTACTCTCTCAAAAGATTTACTGATTATACGTTAGAGAGTAAAAGGAGACAGAAACCGAATACCGTTTTAAATAGATCGTGTAATACAAGGTTTGTTCAAAAAGAATAACATTTTCGTAATAGCGCGCCATCTAGTGCACACAGCGTGTTACAATAAGTGACAACTTTTGGAACACACGCTATCTGACAAGCTTATACTAACAGTTGATGTAAATATGGCAATTACCTTTCGTCTGATTTTTAACAAAGTAAAAATAAGGATCTAAAAAAATTTAATTGTATTAACTATTAAACCAGTCCAGAGAAAGTTTTCAACGCAATTGTTTATTGTTTTTTTGATGGCATCTCGTATATTAAATTTTCTATAGGATTATTTAAAGTTCAAAATGAAGCATAGGTTCATCAAGAGGCTCATCGGCCAGGATAAAAAGCGTTTTTATCGGTCATGTGTTTCCTGTAGACGTGATTTTCAATTTTTTTTATTAGCAAAAATGTCCATCAAATTTCTTTAGAATTTTCATATTGCGTAATATGTCTGGCTTTTAATAAAAACCTACTCCAAAGATTAGAGAGACAAAAATCTCTGCTCAAAAATGTCTGATTTACCCACGTCCCCAAGAGGCCTTGCAAGTTCCATCGATCTTTTTCAGGAGTCCATGTTAAACCCATTTAGAAGTCCCCCCAAATTTCTCACCATCTTCACTTCCTATTTTGCCACCAAAACTTTTAATAAAGCAATTAATGATTGCTTGTATAGTTAAAACACTCAAAGGATCAATACTTTCTTCACCATAATCTAACAACTTTAGGCAATCGATTTCAAACGTCTTAAACTTGGAAAGACAAACCGATTCGGAAACTTTCTCTGTATAAATTCTAATATGGCGATGGAGTCAGAGGCGCAAAAAACATTTGCATTGCCAAAGAGAACCTCGCTGTCTGTTACGTTAAGTAAAAATATAGTGTTCAGAACTTTAAAATGGCGACTATGGTCTTCAAGATTAAGCTCGTTCAAGCATTCCTGATTTGAACGTAACATTTTTCTCATTTATAAACCTATGTATGTACTAATATACTGAGGTAAGCGACAGCATAAATCCCCAACAGTTCTTCTCAATAACGATGATCAATATTGGGCACACTAATTTTATGTACTCGAGAGATAAAGAAGACATAAAGTGTGTTAATGTCTCCGTTTTGTAAAAGTAACTTAAAGGTCGCTCATTAATGAATATATCCACATAAGAAAGTAAAGCTGCAAATTCATATTGTTCCAGTACACTAAGAAACTAATAATTCCTTCATTGATCTACTCAATCTTTCCTAGATACCACCCCCACCAAGATAATTTGGATGATTGAAGCTAAAAATATTTATGTATATGAAGTTAACATTAGTCTTCATCTTCATATTATCTTAATTAATCTTAATCAATTTTTGCTTTGTTCCAATGAAAGTACATCCGTTGTCATAATATACAAACGATGGTTTCTCCCTCTCTACGATGAATCGTTGTAGACTTCATAAAATTGATGCAGTGATTAAGATAGCACAAGTTCTGGATGAATATATTTATATACAGAACAAGTATAAAGAGTAAACCAAATTCTCTTTCCATTTCTAACGGATAATAGACCGTGGTAGTCCAATCTAATCACATCCAAAATATTCCTTATTTTGCATGTTCCAGTTCTTTCAAAAGAAATAAACCAGCATATGTTTGCTTTTCTACAAAATTTCTTTTTATTTTTGATGAATCAAAAATAAGTTTGCCATTCGGACAACTTTACTATTCTTTGGACTATGGTATGGTTTACATACTGGTTCTAATTTTCTTTTATTTAGTCATGACATTTTTTTCGTCCATCTGTCTGGATATTCTTAAATCTATTAATTTAATTCTGACAGTCCATACAAATCAGTTCTCCAAAAAAGATAGGACCACACGATTACTCTTTCAAGAAACATAACTCCATTTTTCTGTTTTATATATAAAAAGATTTTTTGTACTGTATTTCCACCCTTCTTGACATTAGAAGAAACTGGACAAGCTTAAGAAATGGTGCAGTACGTGGAGAACAGCGCTCTCATCCTATTCTTTACGAGAAACCTGCTTCGTTGACGACGAAACTTGGCAAACCTCATAACTTTGACAAGAAGTTTTTCTGATGTATCATGACGTAGTGCACCACCGTCATCCGTCCGATAATGATGTATAAGTTCCAGGTAGCCCATAATCAGGCTCTCAAAACCATTTTGGCGCTTTGTGGTTCGTAAGGAATACCACACATTTCAAAAGACACCGACGTGCCAACCAGCTTATCTCCCATTGAATAGCTACCATCCAGCTTCAGAAACCACGACAACCTCATCATCAATCTCCTCTACAACTGCGAGCCGGATAAAGAGAAAGATCTTTATTCCCCAGCGAAATCGTACGGGAGCGGCCAACTATCATCTACGCCAGACCACCAAGAAAAAAGGGGTTAGGGGCCTCAAAAACCCTCCAACATCGCTAATAGAGTCATTGCCAACGTTGACGTTTGTTTCAACTTGGAACCAATTACTTAGCAACTATGGATGAATCCGAACCAAATTTCATCTACCGTCTCCAGTTTTTCAATTTTCACAAAAATGCACTAAAACTTGGATGTCCTTCCCATCTTTGGTTATCATAATCCTCCAACAGTTTGGGAAGAGTTGACTCATGGCACTCCAGCCAAACTTGATCCGAACGTTTTGTTTGTTGCTACATTTGAACCAAAAAGTACTTCCGTTTTCCTTAAATTCTTAACTAAATTAATAAGCTTGACACCATGTTAATGGTGTTAATAATTGAGGGAAGAAGTAGCAATCCTAAACTGATCAACTCTTAATTCCAATGTTCAGTGCAATTACTGGAGACATTTGATGGATGATGTAAAATAACTATAAACTTCTGATTGTTAAGCTTTTTTAGCTTCCTTCCAAATACAACATTATTGAAAGTGACTGGTGATAGTATCCAAGCTTAATGTTTCAACCAGTTTCTTCTCGACAAACAACTGTCCTGTTGTGGTGTCCACTGCTACTCTCAATTTCTTTTATTTTTCAATTACACCAATAGTGAATGTTGGAAAAAGAAACTCAAGAGAACGAATGAGATTTGATATAATCATTTGTCTAGAATTATTTGGAATTTTTATGTAATTAGCATTATTGGTTAATTGACAAGTATAGTAATAAGAGAATGATGCAGGACCATAAGCAAAACTACGATACGTATGCTTTTTTTTATTTCTATTCATAATTCTATAATGTAGATTATTATTTGCATATTCTTCATTTTGTCGACTTCCTCGTAATTTTCTTCCACCACAGAGTACTGACTGATCGGACCATACGCTTCTTACCCTTTGGTGAGGTTCTAAATTAAATTATCATACTTATGTACCTTTTTAAGATTTGCATCTTCGTGTATCGCTTTGAATTGGGACCAGAGGAGAAGCAAGTTCATTAGTACCTCTATATAAATTTCATAGCTCAATCTTTGGTAATAAATCTTGTAGGAATAGGGGCAGACATTATAACAAAGCTGGCGTTAGAATATATATTTTTCCTTTGATTGGGTACTACTTCTTCATATACCCAGTTTGACCTTCATACCTCATGTTGAAAACATATTTTTATTGTTGCTTGTAATACTTCTACACTATGCGAGACTTTGCCACAAAAACTCCTTTGCTCACCATGTCCTTTTCTAATTGAGCTACTATTTTTATCTTTAGAATTGACAGACCGATATTTTCTCAGTGTAAGATCCAAAGAATATAGAATGTAGGTGCTTGCTGACATAATTAAGCAACGCCATTAGTCTCTGCCGTGACTTACAATACCGCATATTAATAATGTTCTCACAAGGAAGCGGCCAGTTAATCAACAGAATTACCTTCCTACAGTAATGCTTCTTCCTCGATTTTTCTGCTGTGATCAGACACTCAAACAACAAAAATCTGCATCAACTGTTGGTATTCTTCCATACGCTTCTGTTTTTCCTGAAGGGTGAGAGTATGAGAAAGTCATTGTACAAAGACCTCTATCATCTTTAAGTTCTCATGGATGATGGTAGACAAAGCTCCTATAGCCAGTGTATTGAATGTACAACAGATGTGTTTGCTGTTGCAACGTTATATACACATTAGATAATGTGTGATTAGTGCGCATTTGTTGGACGTCAGCTATATTTGTATTTTTCAGCCTTCAGTTCTTGTGCCTTTAAACCTCGGTAATAGCAAAGCACTGTGCTGCGTTCCCACATATATGGCTACTAATCTCATCTAAAGAAATCACATCTTCCATCATTATCTATGATTTCCAACTTTCATGATTTTATGTTTTATCCATAGTTACACTCGGGACACTGAACAAATGATTCACCATTACTTCTGTGCATTTCACCTATGCGATTTGGTAGTACCATGTAACGCAGGCAATGGGCGTATATCTTAATCTGTGACAGAACACGAGTTTCAAAGAGAAAGGCCAATCATACATCTTTCCATGTATTTTGTGTATTTACCAGAACTTAGAAGGTTTTGTACCACGACTGCAGAATATTATTTGTTCAACTGGAACGCATATACGTGCTTTGGTACAATGTTTGTCCTTGCAAACAAAAAGCAGAAGTTGCTACGATAAAATAACACTTTTCTCTACGTAACCTAAATAATACAGACCAAAATTCAAGAACTGAATAGGGTTGAAATTTTGCCTCACCTTGTCTCTAACTCTGATCAGATTAATACTTATCCCAGTTAGTGGCTCACCTTCTTCACGGTATGCGCCTTGATAATACCGAGTAATTGAAAATTAGAGTACAAGGTCTTGGATCTAAAAACAAAGCACATGGACACAGACCGTAGACCATTATTGGCTGTACTTTAGAAATGAATGTTATTACCTTGTGTTCGTTTCTAATCAATTAAATTTTAAGAATAGTCCGAAGTTGACAAATCTGAACTACAAGGTGTCTGAGTCATCTCCGTAATTTATTGTTTCGGAAAAGAAATACTTAACGAAAATTTTCGGTTGACATTAATCGTCCCGCACTCATTGCATCGTTTCCGAAAACCTTCTGAATCATTCGAATATTGTAAGGGGAAAAATGCTCCAGAACTGAGTGCAAATCTCCACTTTACGACCCCACCAGTAAACTCTCCCGATTGACGCATGCGCGTTACAGTCTATTGTCATCGACTGTTTGGTTACATCGTTGTTTTCATTATATTATTGACATTAGCTCTGTAGTTTTGGGACAAACTTCATATGTCACAGTGTTTCATAACAGGGGTTTCATATTTGTTTTGGTTTTCAATATTTCATCAAATAAGTGAAAATCTGATCATAACGTTAACCTTGGTCATAAATAGTTTTTAACTTGCGATAACTAATATAAGAGATGGTGTATTATTCATGTTAATTTCTTCTGATTGCCGAATTTTGATGACTGTACATATTTCCATTTTAGAATACGTTTTTTGCAGACGCCATCCATTTTCTTTTTATGTTAAAGTAGGACCGATAGATGAATACCGATAACACTTTGCGACGATTGCTCCCAGCTTTAACCTGTCCATAGACACTCGATTTATTGAGCTAGCGTACATAATTCACCTAGAGCACACGTCTGCTCCTTGAATATCGGAAAGGCACCGTAGTAAACAAAACTAAGTTGTTTAAAACACTGTTGCCACCAAACTTTTTAGATTAGTTAACAAAAACTTAAAATAAGAATTACGATGCTGCTTTCTGCTTGGTCGTCGCACATAGACAATGGACATTATTATACTCTATGAACTACGTGACTTCTGCTGCATAATTAGCTTTTTAGATGACTCCTTCCTACACTTCTAGTAGTCAGAATTTATCTTAGATTGTAAAAAGTTTTCCAAAGCTTCGCTCAGTGTTAGTCTGCTTGATTAGTTGGTTTGTTAGTCAGTCTGGTTAGTTAATCAGTTCTTAGTGTAGTGCCAATTCGATCCACCCCTAGTCCGTAGCTCTAACCAAGCGCGCACTAACTCTATACCTAAGTTATAAGTATCGGTGTAATGAAAAGGAGGTAACTCGTATCCTGGGTGAGCGTTTTTTTTAAGGCTACTGGTTATCTGTAACATATATCTAAGAAAAAGTTTTAAATGTCGCCAAATTAACATCATTATTAACAAAAAATATCAAATAAACAGTGATTTAATATTAAAATAAAAGTTTTTTAGAAATTGTAATATTTGCACTTCTATTAAGTTAATGATTTTATATAAAGAAATTTCAGTATTTTGTTTTTGTAATTTAACCTTCTAAAAGAAATTAAAAGTAAATTTAATTTTATATTGTACAGATAATGTTTTGAATAAATATGACCGTTTTTAGAAATGTTGATTTAAATTGAAGGCAACATATTAAGCCAAAATACAACTTTAATTCTATATCTTGCTGACATCTAACGGCGCTTAATAGAAGTTAGTATGTTTGAATTGCTTGAATATTGATTTCGATTATTCAAATTATACCCAAATTTTGGAAATAATGGAAAACTAGTATGCAATACAGCTGCGGCATTAGTCATAGTAATAAGCTGTACTAAATTTAACGAAAAAAAACATAAAGTAAGATGAATGATCTAATCTTTAAGAGAAGTATATAACGGATGTAAGATTCTATCGGGGAGCAATTGTGACTAACCATTTTCTAGTAGGATAGAGATAACCACAAAAGATAAATTTAAACATATAAAGAAAAAGAGATGTATTATGATAGAATAATAAAGATTTATTAAATGGAAAGTTGGTGTTAAATTATAGAAATGCTACAGATAGAAGCATTACATAAGTCAACAGCACAATATAAGTGCGAAATGAATAAATTTAGAAAGTCTATACAAGAAAGGGTGTTTTGATGACACATGTAGAACAGAGTTGAAGAGGTTGTCTAAGGACAATAAAGAAAATAAAAAAATTATGATGAGAACAAAATAAAAAAGAGAGAATAGCTGAATAAAAAAATAGAGCTGATCGGTAGTTACCGTAGATCCAAAAATAATAAGTTCTACAGGAAGACTTGCAAAAAAAACCAAGATATATACATACCAAATATACAGTAAGTAATATTATTAGTGATGGTAAAAAAAAGCTGGAACAATGGAGAAGTCACTTGATGGCCTCTTAAATGGTAAAATCCAAGGAAATACAGATAGAAGATGTAAACTATATTATTCTAGAGATGGCATCAATTTTAAAGGATCAATTAAAGGCTAACAAAGCAATAGGACCAGAGGGAATGATTGCAGAAATGCTAAAATATGGTGGCAAGATCTTAGTCGGAAACATTTATTCCGGAACCTCTTCTATCATAGGTGTGGAAGTGCAGATATTTCTTCACCTTTTTCTGTCACTAGCCCCTCTCTTCGCTTGTATTCAAATAAGTGCATTTGTCCTTTAAATTTTCACTTATTTTCTGGGGCCTTCGCCGTTCTCGTTAATCTCTATCTTCTATTTTCCATATATCTCGCTTTTGTTGAAGAATGTCTTGTGTACTCCACATAGCGACATCACCATGACACTCCTTGTAATCGCGTCCATTAGCATAATAAAAACTTTTGAACTTGGAATGCTACCTTGCCTTACTCCCTTCCAACTAGCCTTACTATGTTTTCTCTCTTGAAATATAAGTTTTGTATTACTTCTATTATTTTTTAAAGACTCCTCTTTTTAGCATTATCTTCAATATTTCTAGTCTTCCTATGTTATTAAAGACTTTTTCGAAATCTATTGCACAGCAATACAATTTGTTTCTGTCGCAATTAATTTTTCAACTGTTAGCCTAAATTTAAAGATCGAGTCTGTTTTTTATCTAATTTTCTTCATGTACTTTATAGGCGACACAACAACGGTTATCATTTGTAGTTATTGCATTTTGCGTAGTCTTCTTTTTCGTATATTGTAGTAAACGAGATGCTTAATAAAATTAAAATGGTATGACAAGAAGAGAAAACACCCATATATTGAATGAGAAAAATAATTATACTCATATATAAAGACTACAAGACTATGTTCAAACAGAGATAACACTCTTAAATATTACTTGATGATGAGCAGCAACACAGGTTTAAAAAAATAGAACATTAGTATCTTTGTATACTTTAAAGCTACATTTGATAGGATAAAGAGAAATAAACTACTGAAGGCATTAGAAATATTGGAAACACTCGTTACATTGATAAATTTGATCAAAAAATTTTAACTAGGGGCAGTGTTATAGTGAGAACGAAAAGCATATCATCAAAGAAAATGTTTGATTGACGTGCGAGCAGTGAAACGGTGCGGGCACTACGTGTACGCTCTGCTATCAGTGCAACGCAGCTGATTTTAAAGCTATTTCATAGCCTGCATTGTGAGTACATTTTTATGTGTTTTTTATAGAGGTATAAAACTTTAAGTTGTCAGCTGTCAAGTGATTTATGTTTAGTTTGGTTGGCATTTCAACATGAATAGACTGACACCTGAACAACGCTTCCAAATTGTGCAAATTTATTTTGAAAATCATGGTTCTGTTCGAAATACGTATCGCGCACTACGTCCATTTTACGGTCAACATAATCGTCCATCAAAGCAATTAATTCGATTAACTATGGAACCTTTTCGCGCCACGTTTACTCTAAATGATAATACGCATCCACAGAGACGTCGTACAGTGCGTACAGAAGAAGTCATTGCTGCTGTAGAGCGTAGCGTAGAGGAAGACCCGAATCAGTCTATCCGCCATCGTGCACAGGAATTGGATATGTGTCCATTCACTTTATGGAAGATTTTGCGGAAAGATCTTGGTTTGCGTGCTTACAAAATCCAACTCGTGCAAGAATTGGCTAGGTACAATATCGACTGTTGGAGCTAAAATTAAACTAAGTGATCAAAGTATCCTAACTATCTACAGCATATACAGGCAGCCAAATAGAAAACTAAATGAAAATGACATAAAAATTCTATTTAATATAACTGATCAGATACTAGTAGTCGGAGATATTAATTGTAAACATATCACTTGGGGTTGTCGAGCTACCAATCCTGAAGGCACCAAACTTGATCGTTATTCAACTGTCCATGCCTTTCAAATTCTGCTTCAGATGAGTATCCTTACTTCCCTTACCGCACAGATCACCTACTAGACATACTAGATATCGTCCTGCAGAAAAACTTTTTGAAGCAGATCAATCAAAGAGTTATAATGGAACTTAATTCCGATCATTTACCGGTACTAGCATCCTTCCTCAGCATGCCACAAGTAAGGCCACCACCCCAAAGCCTCACTAATGGATCAATTGCCTGGAATACTTTCCAAGAAAACTTAGATCACAACCTTCGAGAATCGAACACCTGCGAGACTCAAAAAGACATAGATATCGCTGTAACCAATATCACCACATCAATTGTGACTGCTGTAAAATCATCAGTTATAACCTCTACTAAACCTAAATTCACAAATAATAACCATCCTTCCAATCATATATTGCAGCTCATTAAAATGAGAAGCCAAACCAGATGCTAGTGGCAAAGAACCAGAAACCCAGAAACAAAAAGGCTATTAAACAGTTTAACTCATCGTCTCAAAAAGGAACTCGACGAATATAAACTGGAATCATATCAAAGACATATAGCAAGTATCGGCCCTGGCGACGCTAGTATGTGGAAAACCACAAAAAGAATATTGAAGCAACATGAAGAATTGCCCACTATAATTAATGACAATGACGCGTACTACACAGACAATGAAAAATCAGAAGCATTTGCTACACACCTAAAACATGTCTTCGCGCCGTTATCTATCTGTAATCTTACACACGGTCTCCACATAATTAATCATATTGAACGAAATGTTCCAGTCATAACCAAAAACATTCGTCCCACATCTCCGAGGGAAATAGCATAAATCATAGCTGCCCTGCCCAAGCGAAAATCACCTGGCCATGATCTTATGCCCAACACGATCTTTAAACACCTGACCAAAAATGTCTGGCACATCTAGCCTCAATGTTAAATGCATGCCTCCCCACTGGGTACTTTCCTCGCGATTGGAAACACGCACACATCCTTATGTTCGCCAAGCCCGGGAAAAACAAAGGAGACATTAAGAACTATCGACCAATAAGCCTACTTACTACACTGTCCAAGATATTAGAAAAAATTGTTTACATTAGATTACTAGAATTCGTCGAAACCCAAAACATAGTACCACGAGTTTCAATTTGGCTTCAAGAGAGGACACTCAACTTATCATCAGCTCCAGCGAATTACTGAAATAATAGAAAAAGGATACCACAACAAATACTACACTACAGTCCTCTTTCTGGATGTTGCTCAGGCCTTCGATAAGGTGTGGATCGAAGGCCTAAAGAAAAAGCTCCTTAACATAAATGCTCCCAACTATGTGTTAGCAATTATCTTCTCATTTCTAGAAGATAAAACGTTTGCGGTTAAGATCAACTCTTGTATATCTGAGACTAAACAAGTGTATGCTGGAGTCCCACAAGGCAGCATACTAGGACCTCTGATGTTTAACATCTACACATCCGATCTCCCGGTAACCACAGAATCCATAGCCGCATTTGCAGACGACACAGCAATTATCACTCAAAATTCCGATCTACAAGAGGCTGTGTATCAATTACAAAAATCCGCAGACAAGATCACTAACTGGTTTAAAAGTTGGAATATTCATATTAACCTTACGAAATGTCAGACTAAAATCTTTACTTTAAGAAAAATAGCTGCGGTATCTAATATCATCATTGACGGCAATCCCATACAATGGAAGCTAACGGACTCGACAGTCAGATATCTCGGAGTATACTTGAACACGTGCCTAACCTGGAGCTTTCATCTCAATCACAATCTATTACAGGGCAACAATACGTTAAGGCAACTTTATCCATTGATTACTCGCAAATTAACATTGAAGCCTGAATGCACTATCTTAATGTACAAAACGCTACTACGCCCATTAATTCTCTATGCCTGTCCAGTCTGGTGTACTACATCCCAAACATCAATAAACTACAACGATTCCAAAACAAAGTTTTACGAATAGCAGTGAACCTTTACTACAACTTGTGCCAGTTGAACATACATGGTAGATTAAAACGAAGACTACCACAGGATCTAGTAGCCTCTGACGTAAATAGTGATTAACGCAATAATTTCCCTAGGTCTTTAATTATTGTCAATTTCTCATACTTAATCAACTATTAATTGCAACATTATGAATAGTCTTGCCAAGCCATTTATTGTAATAGCTAGTCTATATTACATATGTCATGTATAACAATTTCCTTTGTTGATCTGACAATAACTTGTAAATTAAAAAACATAAAATGTTTTTAGGTGTGACAAGAGAATATGATTTCATGGTTGTTATTTAATATCACACTGGAGGTGATTATTGAACAAGTTAAATGGCAAAAATGTATAAGTGGTTGCATAGCAGACGACGTAGTGCTAACTACAAATCTAGATGCCCACAATGTATTTTAGGGAGATAAAAGATATAACCAAAAAGACACTACCAGAGTAATGCATCAACGAATATAGGTTTGAATAAGTTGTTGTTCCTTTATAATACGCATAAACAATGACATGTTGCAAGATATTAAATAACGAATTCATGCTGGTTACCGATGTTGCTGTACATATAAAGAAATACTAGGAAATAAATTGCTTACTAATGCAGTAAAGTTTAGGCTATATAAAACTATAATTACACCGGTAGCTTGGAAACTTAGACTTTGACATTATCCCTGATACAAGAGAAGAAAGGAAACGTCTAATGATGAATTATGAACTCTTAAAACGAATAATTGGTGAAAATATTGTTAAATTTATGAAGATACAAAAAATAAGATAATGGGACACATTCAACGAATGAAAGATACCGGACTAGTCAAAATTGTTACCAAATACAACCACTAAGTCCAAACAACCAAGGTTAGAAGTTTAAAGTGGAAACAAGAGGTAAGGAAGGACACTAAATAGTTAATGCCAGGAATTGTAGCAGGGTAATTAAGGACAGCATCATATAGCGGCAAGTAATTTATGATAGAAATGAAAAAGCCAGTTCTTATGGGTATCCAAAAATGTATTCCATATTTTTTTCAAAATTACCACACATAAAAGGCACTTTTCATTAGATTACCATAAACTTTATACGTTGATCAACCTCCAATGAAGTACTTATATAAAGACTTTTTTAGTTCTTTGATATATTTTTTTATTTTCTTCAGAAATGCTTTGCTCTTAATATCTTTGGTCAACCCATCCTTGACACAACATTTTGCCTGAAAGTATGAGGCAACAAGACGCTATGGACAAAGCTTGAAAGTACCAAAAATATTGCAGCAATTAATACAACCAATTAAATATCCTAATGTTAAAAGTATAGAAACATAAAGAAAAGCAGATCTAAGAAATTTCGAAATGGAATGAAACTATACAGACAGTGAAAAGCTGGTTTTAGTGTAGCCCCTAATGTGGATACGTATGGTAATATGTTTCGAGATTATTCATAGACACGTCTAATTATATCATGTAAAGGATGGTTTTATAGTTGTTGTAACTGACTTGTTGATGACTGTTCTCTAGGTGGCAAGTCTAGAAACAGGGCCTGGGAGGTCGCACAGACATAGTTCTGAAAAACTCCTACTGAAATCGCATCACAAGACTGCAGAATTTGCTGAAAGTACTGAAAATCGCAAGAGAACAGCGAGTTACTTAACAATAACATTCGGATTTGTGTATTCCGTATTTGTATCCAAATACAAATGTTATATCACCAGTATTCGGTCACTGATGTTAGGGCATCCACTTCATTGGAAAAAGAGGAGCAAAAAAAGGAAACGCGGAAAAAACATTTTGTGAGTTTGAATTAGCCGTATGCAAAAAGTATTAAAACTAGTCAATTTAAGGAAGAAGTTCTATTACTAAGTTTTGTTACCAAAAACTAAACAAACTATAGAATCCAAAAGTAAAGATCTCAAAAAGTTACTTTTCACATTTAAATGGAAATCAAGTACTCCTCAGCAAAATTAGCTAAGAAGTGTAATACCAAGGTTCGTAAGGAGCAAAAATTGAAAAAGAAAATGGTTTTCATACTTTACCAAGAGTAACTAAATCAAGACGTCTATGCAAAGCTTACCCGAAGAAGACTTTCAATATTTCCTAAAATAACCTTCTATCTTATTCAAAAAATAAGAACGATGATCGAAAACTCGGTAAGAACACTGATCTCAATTACATTTAGTTTATCTTCACCTGCAAATTTACTCCTAAGTGGACTATCTTGTGAAGTGCCATTTAAATGACCCATTATTCATACCAGATATAAGCAGAGAAGATTTAGATATACAGATCGTATAAATCGAACACAAATGGACAGAAAGTTGTGCAGATATATTAAGAAACCTAGTCTTAGAGTAGTGTTTTGTCGTTTGTATGAAATGAGGTTCTGTAATGGTAGAGATAAACAGGGAGGCCAAGCGCGTCGTGTTGTTATATATGAGTTGGAACAGCGTGTTCTATAAGACGTTCAGAATTATACCAATACGAGGCTCCAGACAAGAGACCCGCCAGCATTGTGTATATCAAGCTACTGTGTTGAGTATCCTGTACAAGAACCGCTACTGCCCCTATTATTTGTGACGTCCACAAGAAAGGGTTTATCACTGGTTTTTGCCACCATTAGAATCCCAGAAAAACTATTTGTGACTTCGGTTGTTAACTTGCAGTACAAATGAAAGCAATTTACTTAGACAGGTTGCGTGGGCATAAAAAATTTTCTTTTTTTAATTCTTGGGGACTATATAGTCTTGGAGACAGTGATCGAAGAATGGGGAGTTTTTCAGTATCAGATAATGTAGTAATAAACGTTTCAATTTTCTTTAAATAAAATGCAGGGCAACGTTCAATTGGTTTTAATAAATTTTCCATCTCACCAATATTGTCTGATGTGTTTACTATAGTCTTGTTTTTGTCTGTCTGCAAAATTTTAATATTATCGTTTTAGAGCTTCTTTATGCATATAAGGAGGCTTTAATATTTTATTTTGGTAATGCGGCTGCACCTTAGCTACATCTTTTCTGGTTTCATTTGCCACTTTTTTAGAAAGAGTGGAAATGGATGACTCTAATTGGAATGCAATATGTTCTATAGGTACACAATTTAGCGTAACAGCAAATTATAACTTTTGCAAGAGCCTGATCACTCGAGTCAGTAGGGTAGTTGGAAAGGTTATATACGGTAGTACTAGATGGTTGGTTTTGGAACAAATTAAAAATTCACATATTTGAGTATTGATTTTCTGTTCAGATGTTTATGACTTTGTCATATATTATTCTAGTAGATAAATCCTAAAAAACAGAAAGAGCTTGTGCTTGGAAAATACCATAAAGTTTAAAAATGGTTTTATCTAAATTTTTTCTAGTTAAAAGTAAGTGAAATGAAAAAAAGATCTTCATATACAAAATCCTCTAAAACCTTCTCATAAAAGACGCCGTCAATCCGTGAATCAAATTATTCATATATCATTAATCGCCCAAACCCATGAGAACATTTTATACACCTCTATAGGGAGGAAACTTTCAATCTAACCAAACTATAACAAAAAATTACAAAAGCCAAGCTTTTGTAGGCTCTTGCTTTCTTAAAATCCTTCAAAGACCATTATATCTAATGGATCAGCAAAATGGTGTCTCACAGTTTTCGTATCTGCTTTAATATCTTTATCAAGAAAATCAACTCTATATTTAGTTTCAAAATGATGGGTGAGCATCGTCTCTTATATTCAGCTATTAAGGGCGTTTTTCTATTTCTGCTTGAGAACACTATTGTATTTCTCTATACTCATAAATGGTCCAAAAAAGCATTACCGACTTCAGTCGCCATTTCGAAATAAAATGCATATTACAGGAATCTGGAACGTAAAGTAATTTCTTGGATTTCAAAAGTGCGGGAGATAAACGGAAAAACATATTTTGCCTCAGTTAAAACGCCTTCTGTATATATATTTTTCAAGCCTTTGCACTAGAACGAAGGTTGATTTTCTTCATCTGGCGACATATCTAACTTTTAAAACAAGAAATCGCGTTCCTCTATTCATTAAGACCTTGAAGAACATGCCGATTTCGGCCTCTATCTTAATCTCACATATTGGAGAGACAAACGAAAAACGGCAAGATAAACATACACATACACAAGTATGTATTTTTATATTGTTACAAATTAAAGAAATGCTTTTTCAAATGTTTTTCGGGAATATCCATGTTTTAGATAACTAGAAACGCTAATTGTATCAATTGTATAGAACAACTGAATAACGACATTGACTACAGATTAGTCCAATAGCTTTTTTAAAAAACGTAGGGTAAATGTTAACCATAGGATCAAATCTTAGAAGGTAATTTCTAATATAAAAAAACAAAAAATTTTATCAGTACAATAAGTTTATTTCATGGCGCTATATCAATTATTTTTATCAACTTTAGAGAACTGTTTGAAGTGTATATTAATGTAAGAGTTAGTGAATTAATGCATCCGTTCAATCTGTAGATTGTTCACAACGAACTGCTTTAGTATACACGACACATTTCAAGTGAATCCTATAGATATTAGTCTATAAGGTTTAAGACCGATGATTGGGTTGCCTATCCAACAGGGACACCTCGTTTGGTCTATCTACCGGGAAAGCTCTTATTGAAATACTGGTAAATGTAAATACTCTCAACTAGAACAACATCATGTATCAATTAGACACATGACCTGTCATAATGCCAATGGTACATCTTCAAGTAATGAAAGTCTAGGTATTGGTCCAACTAGAAAGTCACCCATCATCTTAATCCAAATATTGATGCTAAACCATTACTAATGGTACAGGTAACTATCATGTAGGTTACTGATGCCAAATCTACCAAAGGTAGTTTCATCTGCAGAAAATAATCCAGCGACCAAAACTCTCCTCTTTTTAGAGAGAATTGATAGGTATAGTAACTTACGCCACAATGTATGGCCGTTTATTTGGAGCTTGTACTAGTGTTTCTCCAATATATTTTAGAACACTTTCCACCTCGAGTGTAACCATCTCTCTTGTTCATAATGTAAATTCATTACTTTTGTAAAGTCATAACGGAGCTCTGCTAGACTATTGAAACTCAATTGTATTTTAGGCAGCTTATAATACTCAAAGATTTTACCATAATCTAAATAGTTAAGTTTATGAGTTGAACCCGAAGAAATTGTTCAGAAATAGACTTAAATTTAGTCGAACCTCAATATATCAAAAGTTCGGGAAATATTCAAATAATTTAATTATCAAAAGTCATATAATTTCACTTCTTGAAAAATCATAAATACGCAAATATACAAACTTAGAAACATATTTTTCTTTTTCCAAAGAGATAGATAATTTTTTAATAGAACTATCGTAAAATGATGGTGGTTGAGACACTAGCTAATCACCAATAGGAATAAAAAGCATAAGCAGACCAAGAAAATATTGGAGTGACAACCTGTACAAATAAGAGACAATAATGAGGAAAGAACAGGCAATAAAGCCTAATATATAAGATAGAAGAAGAATTAGGAACGTACAGATTTTCTTTAAAAAACATATTGAAAAGATCGAGGTTCACAGTACTTTATCACTATACGTACAGTTTGAAAGAAAGTAGTTTTTTTTTATTAAACATTTCTTGATCTTCATCTACTAAAACTAGTATCAAAAACTCATCGTTAATTTACTTTAATGTTTCTTAATCTCTCCAATCTTCGAAGAACATGGTGTTGATTGTCCAACAACCGAAGAGCCATATTTACGTAATTATGTCTGCTTGCTGGCAAACTTGATTTCTTCTTTGTTATTTGAAATATCAAGGTTTCGATGAAGATCTCTATTACCAACATACCATCGAGCAGTGAGTATTTAGGAAGATCTTGCTTTTTATTTAGAATGTCACTGGCATTCCTGGTAGCAATATGTAAGTCTTGTTCATCACAATCTTGCTTCACCTTATTCTTAAGGATGTGCTGTAATTCTTTATATATGTTCGTTATTTTTTTGGTACTTTAGTCTTCTAGCTTTATCAACATTTTCTTATTTTGGTCTTCATTTTTACTTTATTTTTTGCCCACTTATCCATTGTTTTATGTCATTATCTGCCTCTAGTAATTCTTGGAAGTAATCTTTCTATCAGTTCATTATCTTCTTCCTTTCCCTGTTGGACCTTTATATTTCTAATTGTCGTTTGCTTCTTTTTCCCCATTCGTTGTAAGGTACTGTAAAATATTTTTTTATTTTCTTCGTAATCGTTTTTCATTTTATTTCCAAATCTTCTACTTCCCTTTTTTAATTTTCTTGTGAAGCTCTATCCTGCCTTTCTTAGGGTTGTCACAATCTTCGTCTTTTTGTTCATTTTTTCTTTTTAAATACTTCTCTTAACTCAAGGGCCCATCTAGACGACCTTTTTGTATTCTCATTTCTTCGTTTTCCTCCAATGTACTCTGTTTTATGTATGTCCATTTTTCTTCTACGTCTGTTGCTGTGATTTCCATTTACAGTTTCTTTTATAACACTTTTGATGTCTTTCTTTAATGTTGTCTCTTTTGAGTTTGCAACTTTGGATGTTTCTTTCATCTTTTTCTTGTTTTGTTTTCTTATGTAACTGCACCACAAAGTGATGTATTCTAATTTCCATTTCTCGGGGTATCCTCACGTCTTTTCTACCATAAAATAATCGACAATTGATCTCTTCCCCGACTCATCACCTTTTAAAGGCAGAACTGAATTATTCTTCCCTCATTATTGTTCTTTGTTCTTTGCCTCTTCTCCTTGAATATCCAAATATTATTCTATCCTTCTATTATCTTTATTCGCTCGCCGGTTAAAATCTTCCATTATTATTTTTATTATTACTACACTCTTATTGGTCGAGTCTTGTTCGTTTTGCAGATTTGAGAAGAATTCGTCCTTGGTTTCTTTTAAGACATCGTTATTTGGTCCAAACGCCACAATCATTGTCCATATACTGGCTTGATCCAATTATTCATTCGCATATTTTTCTTTCATTCCACTTACTATTTTGGGTAGACTTACTATTAACCCTATTCCTACTTGTACTCTTTTATTTACCCCTATAAAGTCCACACAATACTCCTTTGCCATTATTTTAAACTTGTCTATTCTTTTTTGTTTCTGTAGTTTCAAAAAATTTGCCGTTTATATTTTGGATAATCTGCGTTCCCATTTTTAAATGTTCTTGTTTTTTATGCAGCCTTTCATTTTCTTGATGTATTAATGTTTTGTGTCCTTTGTGTACTAATTTTCAGTAATGTTCCTTTCCGCTTTTTCTGTACCTTTACTTCATTCATCATATTTTCATTGCCAATTGTACTATATCAAAAAGATTTACCTCGCTCACAGCCATTTTTGTCTTTTGTAGGTTTTTCTACTTTGTCTTTTAGTTTTTTGTTGATACCACTCCATTTTCCGTATCTTTTTATTTTCAAATTTTCTTTTTTTTTAGTTTCATAATTTCTGCTTGTATATTATATATCCCTCCTTCCTTTCTTTTTCTTTTTTGAACAATCCCCGACTTTGCTGGATTGTAGCAAAGTTTTCGAGTATTATAAGTTGCCTAAGTTGCCTAAAATATGGTTAAAGATTTTAATAGTTTAGTAGAGCTAAGCTGTGACTTTACAATGTGAATGTAAACTGGAAGATGAAATTTTTAGAAATAATTTTTTGTAGGAAAGAGGACAAAATTTCACACAAATTAGTATCCGAAAACGTATGTTTTCCATAATAGATGACAATATTGTTCTTCATGGCATTAGACCTCCATAAGGATACTTCTAACCGAATTTGTGACGAAAAGTACTGTTAAAGTAGTTAATTATTTATAACAAAAATAAGCAGAGCTAATGGACAAAAATGGTTACGAAAATCGCACATACTTATAAAGAAATCTACCTTAAGACACACAACTTTTACAATGTTTTCTAGGACATATAAGACAGAGTCGTTTGATAGTAGAGTCGAACAAGAAAGACGATTACGCATGAGGGAGAAGAACGTGTTCTACAATACATCTTGATATATGTGTACTATACCTATCATTTCTGTTTTAAGAGAAAATTTTTGTTACTGGTTTGTTCTTCGCAGATTAGGCCACATTTGGTAGAGAGATGGTATCAATGGACAGGTAAAATTCCTATGAAATGCCTAAAGTTCATCATTCGTAATGGTTTAGCATCAATATTTGGGTGACTATCTAGTTGTTCCATTGTCCATTTAGTATGTCAACCAACACAACTGTTTCTCTTGTACTTTCTTGTTCATTGATTTAGTTTCAGGACCTTGGTGAATACTTCTTTCTTAGAAATTCTCTCAATTTGTTGTCTACGATTAACTACCGTTTGTTAAAATTAGCACCACTACTTTCTTGAACACCTCCGTCAGTGTTTCCTTTGATAATGTGAATTTAATCATAATAAACAATCTGATAGTGGCCTTCACTCTTTCCCTTTCTAGATCTATTTTATCATTGCTCCCAAATATTTATAGAAATTCTCTTGCTCTAATTTCTTTTCTTCTACTATAATAAGGTGTGTTTTTGGCTCTGTGCTTTCAATATTCTCCACATTTGCTCACTTTTAATTTTATTGAAAACCATCTGGAGATCTACAAAACAAATATGCATTTCTTCCCCTCTATTATAAATATTTGATCCTGTGCTCCTCTGTTGGTTCTAAATTCACATTGTCTCCCAGTGTGTCGTTTAAATTTTCCCTTATTATTGATTTTTAAATTAATGCATATATTTTTCCGATACACTCAGTACCGTGATCCCTTTGTAGTTAATGCACTCCTCTGTATCTCCTTTCTTAAATAAAAGTACCATTATTCCAGATTATTAGTCTGTTGGTGCAGTTCATATTTTTCTTCTTTGTTTATCAAAGTGACTGATCGTTTCTTGTCTGTGTTTGCTACATACTTGATCGTTTTCAAAGTTATTCCGTCTTTTGCCGCCGTTTTTCTCTCTTTATTTTATTTGTCGATTTTTTTCACTAATTTTCTCTTTTAGCTTTATCACAATTTTTTTGTTTTGGTCTCCATTTTCTTCTTTAATTCCTGTGCGCTTATACCTCACTCTGTTTCATCATCTTCCTCTAGTAATTCTTGGAAATCTTTCCACCGATTCATAATTTCTTCTTCCTTTCTCTCTTCGCATTTTATGTTTCTAAATGTAGTTTCCTTCTTACTGCAAAGTAATTTTTTATAAGTAGTAATTCTTTGTCATTTTATTTCCAAATATTTACAAGATTTCTAATTCTCTTTCTCCCTTTTGTTTCTTATGGTTGTCGTAGTCTTCCGTTCTTTTGGTCTATAGATATTTTTTCGATTTTTTTTCTTTTAATTCTCTTTAATTCTCTTAACTCAGAGGTTCATCTAGACGTCCTTTTTATGTTCATATTTATAGTTTTTCATTCATAATAACTTTCTTTAGCTTTCTCTAATGTATTCTGGCAGTTTTTTTGTTGTCTTTTTGAGTTTGCAACTTATGACTTTCTTTTTTGCTCTTGTTTTGTTATCTTATCTAACTATAGCGTAAAGTCATGACTTCTGATTTCAGTTTTTTGGTTTTCCCTCACATTTTCTTAAATCTACTGTAAAATAATCGATTATAAATCTCTTTCCTTGACCTGGAATTTCTCTTGGACATTTAGCTACTATTAAATCGTTTTTAATGCAGTTATATTATTTTTCCATATTTACGTTTTCTGCCTCTTTTGTTTGGGTCCCTAGACATTTTTCTATTTCATGTTATCTTTACTCACTCGCCCGTCATTTGGTCCATATACCACAATCATTGTCCGCATTTGTTTGGTTCAATTTCACATCTTTCTGTAATCCCCAAAAAATCTAACTTTTATCTTTTCATCTTTTCTATTAAGTTCTTCTTCCTTTTCATTTCAAATTTCTTTCATTATTAATGCTTCGCTATTATTTGTATTTCCTATATCTGTGCTCATTTTTAACCCTTTTCTCTTTCGCCGTTTTCAGTTCCATATTTTTTATGCTCCTTTCTTTCATTTATAAGGTTTTCTTTCCCAACTGTGCTTTTATTAATACTATATCCAAAATCATTCAGCTTACTCATAGTCATTTTCGTCTTCTATTTTGTCTTTTAGTTTTTTGTTACTGTATATTTGAACCATAAGTTATTTTACATTATTTTTTGTTTGTGACTCATATTTTCAACTTTATTTATTTATTGTTTTCCCTTTTGTTGGTTAGAGTTATTGCTTTTCTAATTTCTGCTTTAATCTGTAGCTTATCCAGTCACAGTGTTAGTCTTCTTTTGCATTTTCTCTTTTAATTTTCTGCTCTCTTCTATATTTCCCCGTAAGTTTTCTGCGTTGTTTGTAACAAACTTTTAGTAACCGCCGATTCTCTCATATTTTTTTCTCTTTTCTTTTATCCCGTTTTGTTTTGTCTTCTTTTGACCTTTTGCTTCCTAATACTATACTATTTCTCTTTCTCGTTCTGTGTTTTTGAATCCTCTCGTTTTTGTTGTGTTGGTTGATTTAAATTTGGTCATCAAAAACATGTCATCAGATCTCTGTCCTCCAAGTTATTCTTTTGATGGTCCTAACAAATGATGTAGTCTAGTGTATGGTAGGGCATTGACGTGAAGCAACATAATGTCTCAAATTGGAGTTTAGCATCTTTTCCAACAATATGTGAGTTTTGTTTTGTCCAAAAGGTGGCAGAAGCAGTTTCAGCAACTTTTAATCGGTAGTCATCCTCAATAAAGTGGCGAACAATGCGAATATAGTCCTCAGTTACACTGGTCCTCGAATGACATCGGTAAGCTTGGGTGTTCTTGAGGGTGTTGTCCTCGAATTGGAAACGGAGATTGTAGACCCTACCATAATCTACACCTTATTCTTTATCGGAATTTTTTTAATTAGAACACACAAAGGTTTTCTCTGTTACAAAACTTTCTAGGTTTACTTTACATTTTTGAATATCGGAACACTTTATAATAAATCTTCAAAACGAGGCCCGTGGGTAAAAATTTGGAAACGGCATCCTTTCTAATCCGCAAAAGACCAATTTGGATTTGATGGGAAAGGTCCGTCTTTCGGCACCGCGCTCGAGGATGCTAATTACGACACCAAACAGCGCCAGAATCCTACAATTTATGTTAATTGTTGTTATTGTGGCCGAAGATGAAGGTAAACCCAGGTGCGCGAGAGAAAGGTGTCCGGCCGCGAAGGCTAGACCTACGTGGACCGTTCCTTCTCCTTTTGTTGCAGGCGGCGAATAACGCGACCTTTCCAAGGCGCGCTCATTCAAGAAATGCCCCGATCTCACCTGCGGCTGGCTCGATTTGAATCCAGATTTCTACGGCCGACAGTAGTCGGCTGAAAAACACGGCGACCAGTCGCTCGAAGGCTCGAACTGCGCTCTCGGGCACGCTGCATCGGAAAACCAAAATTTCAAGCTCGGCATGTGTGTCACCAAGCCGCGACCGGCCGGGGGTTCGTGAGTTCTGTTGTGCGCCAGGGTATCGAACAGTTATGCGTGCTGCTGACTCGCACTGAATTAGTGTAACTTGGGTGGTTCCAGTCCACATCCGGATTCTTAACACGCGCATTTCCACTTATAAAAAGAACTGAGGTAAGAGCGGGCTTTTTGCCTTCGGTGTGCGGCGCGGAGATTTTAGTCCAGCTCTGCACTTTCTAGTGATAGAAGCAGCTAATTAGCATCTTATTATATGCAAATATTACTCTCCTTGATGAATTCTCTCCGAATTGAAACTTCACAATTTTGGGTCGTAAACAAACAACAATGCAATTGCCGGAATAATACACAAACGCAGGATTAATTAAAATTCAACGTCGCTTAACATTAAAGTAATGCTATATAGGTGAGTGACCGGAAACATCATCTATCACCTGCAGTCTAGAGTGAGAGTGTGTTGTCCTCTTATCATTCTTGCTGACAAAGACAAATTTTCTGAATTACCGAAGTGAAAGTAGTACGCTTATGCTAATGTACCTCGAAAATGTTAAAAAATTCTAATAGTGATAATGACGACAATTTTATGATCCTCTAGTTAAAGGCTGCCAGACAACTTTTTAAAGACAGGAGAGTGGTTAGACCAAAAAGCGGCGACATTTGATGGTTTTTGCAGGTAAAATACCCAAATATTACACAAGCGCACATTTAGAGAGATGCCACGATAAGGACGAGATGTACGTATGCATGTGTTGCAATGTTGCAAGTTACATAACCATTCGATTGCACAACGCGCCGCCGAAGAGCAGCGATATTAATTAGACGGAGTACAGGTGTTTCTGGGAACTGTGCCACGGCAATAGCGGCATCTGCGCGCACCGCGCGTTGTAAAATAATTACGACGTCACCCTAGCCATCGGGCGAAATTTGAGTTGGGCAGCCAAAAGGCGGAGGCTCAAATGCTGGAATTTGGATACCGTAGCTATGTAAATTCGAGACTCGATAACCTCGAAACTGTCCACGTTCGGGCGTAACTGCAGCATGTGAATCGAATGGTAAACATCCAGAGCTGGGTATGTCACTAAAAAATTTGAGTTACGGTTGCTCACATTCTATAGAGTAGACCGAGGAGATTCAATTGATTAATGGGCAGGAACAAAATGCATGTCGCACCCGCAAATTTTGGAGGACCAGTAAGCGAGGGATATTATCACGACGACCATGTTTCGCTCCGTTGAGACGACCTTCAGATGAAGGCTTACCAGTGATCTATTGGCTGCTGCTCATCTCAGCTATAAAAGAAGAGTAAAAGTTGTACACCTTCAGTGACACGCAAAAAGTCAACATGACCATAAACATAATTTTACCACTCAACAAAACGATCAAATCTATACTCACTTATCTTAGGAAATTTGAACAAAAAAAAAGTGAAATTTTACTCCTGTTGAAGAATGGGCAAAGGATGGTGGAAGAAACATTAACTGGAATTTCGCATTTTTGGTTGGACAGACAACTTGGTTCACTAAATGATCAAATTATTTGAAAACTTGTATCAGTACTAGGGGTAGATAAATATTTTTTGATATACGCAAAGTCACTTGAAAACCATGATTTATTAGCTTTATGGACAAAACCCATTGCATCAGAACTTGATATTTTCTATGCGTATCAAGGCGGGGTTAAACGCTATTTTATGCAGAAAATCAATTAGCCTTAAGTGAGGGCTACACAATTATTTCAAGTCGGAATGACATGTTCTTTCAATTTTTTCCCAAGCAGTCAAGTCTTTACATTTAGACATAGAAAAAAGTCATTCTGGGCCAAATCTGAAAAATGGAGGAATTAATTCGAACCCTAACTCGTTTAATTTTGACAACGTGTTGAGGAGCCTTGGTGGAAGGGTACATATTGCACGCTAACTTTATTGTTTTTTATTCAATTCTTCCTGTTATTGTTTTTTCCTTCACCAAACGTTAGATTTTCAACCCCGCTTCGTGCCGTGGCGAACATATTGCACCGTTTGAACAGCTGGCTATACCTAACTGTCAATAGAATGGTTTTGCCTTCTTTGGCGCGCGTTTATCCACCATTTTGACTGCTACTTCGTATCTGATGTGCAGTGGCGGGTGCATAATGCATACTGCCCTCAATAACTTTTGCGAATTTGAATAAGGCTTGTGTCGGTGTTTGCTGCACGCACGGAGCACGTGTTTTATATTTTTGGCCTTGCTTCGTCTATTAGAGAACATCTTATACCATTTGAACAGCTCGCTTCTATATCAAGCGTCTTTGCCGGCCTGAAAATATAGTCTAGATAGAATGCTTTTGAACTACAAAAGATCTAAAAAAAAATAAGAGATTAAAAATATTATGTGGCATAATGGAGTGAAGGCCAGTAATAATTAAATACACCATTACTGACTAGGATAATTAAGAAAGGAGACAATTATTATTTTTACACTTAGTCCGAAGTTCGATGGTAAACATACATTCACTTGGACTATGGCATCACTTTTTTTTCAAGTTGGCGCTCGAACGCCAAGAAGTGTAATTTTGCCCTTTTGACAATAATTGATCAGAATAATATCTTAGAAGTCCCAAAAAACTGCGGTCGCCATTTTCCCAGCCGATCAAGCCATTTTTGACTTCTTTGGCCACTTCCACTTCACTTTGCCTACCATTCTAACTATTGTTTCGTCTTCAGTATGTAATGGTAAACAGAAAGAAAATACTTGGATATAAATTTAGAGAATAGGATCAAACTTGTTTAATTTTATCCTTCCGATAATAGATTTATGCAGTGAATTGTTTTGGTGGAAAAGAGCTAATCTTCGCCACTTTTATTTGTTTCTTGTTTGAAAGGCCCTATTATTGTTTTTGCCTACTCCAAATAGTTAAATAAAAAAATGATGTCTTAAAAAAGGGCCTTTGTCTTCTACGCACTTCCACCATTCGTTGTTCACTATTTTAATCATACTTTGCCTCCGGGATGTAATGACGAATTTGTTTTGCCTACGATAGTGAATCGTTGCAAAAAATTCTTTGAATTGTAGTTAAACTTTGTCAAACACTACATTTTGTTGAGCAGTCACCTATCTTGCACATAGTCACACACTGTTTTCGAAAAATATCAATTTAAGAGTTACCTACTTAGTCCAAGGAGTTTTCAACTTTTGCAAGCCGTTGGAAAAACAGTTTTTCTCAAAGGCTGTAAAATGTTCGTTCCTAATTTTTACTGGGCCAATTGGGGAGAGGAAGAAGTCACTTGGAGATAAATGTAGAGAATAAACTATAGATCTGTACAAGGGTGGATTGATTTGATGTAACAGCCATTTTCATATTTTTCTTCTTTCAAACGGGTCATTATTTTTCCTTATCTCAGTAATTGGTTAAGATCTCGGATATCCTCAAAAACTTTAATTAGCATTTTTCTAGCCTATCAAATGGTCGTTGCCTTCTTTAGAGCACTTTGATTATCTCTTCGTCTTTGATGTGTAGTGGTAAATCCATGTTTCCTCTACGATAACAAACTCTTGCAAGAATCTTTCGGATTAGGATTACATATGACCAAATGCTGCGCTTAGGCCGATGATCAAGACTCGGCACCCATCTTCCACAAGTTTTTTTATGTACATTTCTTGATGGGCGAATTATTCACTCGTCAGCGCTTTGTCATAACAATATCGTAAACTTTTTCAACTATATCCATTGTGGTGACATCACTGGTGGCATAGAGTCTCCATAAATTTCATTCAATTCTACTTTTATCGAGATAGTCTTCAACTTTTCAAATAAAATGCTTTATTTCTGTACGAAACTCATTTATCTCCAATATGATATCAACTCCTACAGTGTTGCATTCAAAAGTCTATGAATGCCTCGAGTTTGGCCTGCCTTTGTTTGAAGATTGCCTGCCCTGACGTCAACAAACAAATTGTGGCGCTATCCACTAGAAATTTAGCTTTATTACTAAACTCCTATTGTTTCAATCCCTTTACTCGGACTAAACTTGCGCTTCACGTCAATTATATGATCGATTAAGAAGATTCTAGAAAGGACTTTTTCAAAATTTGGGGTTCATCACTTGTACCCAAGTGTTTGTTACGAATTTCGAATACAAAAGCTCATGGTGGAAAATCTACAAGAGCAGCATCTAACCTTGATCTAGTTTTCGTTCCTCCTTCCAAATAAAAAACATTTGATGACCTTCCATATACCCCCTCCAATTGAAAACGCACAAAGTCGTTTGATTTAGATGCTTCTCAAAAACAGGAGCGACTCAACAAATCGGTTTGATACTAACAATCTATTTACACGAGAAAGTTGTCGATCGTATCACTATAAAACAGATTTAATAAAGCAAAAATAATGAGAACAGAAAAACTTAACAGTAGGTGGTTAGAAAACTATGAGGAACGGTTGGGAAACTCCCCAGTAATCTTCTAGTGGTGATTCCGGAAAATATTGTACTTTGAAAATATTGAACTTATAACAGCAACACAAATGTTTGGACACAAACATCATAAAATGCTGCCTAAATAAGTGGAATTGGACGAAATGGATGGAAGCTTTACCATCGTTGAATTTAAACTTGGCCAAACGCGCACTAACAATAAATCCCACTCTGCACAATAGATGCAGTCGAAGAAATCCACGATATCACTTGAGAAGAGCAGAAAATAAATGTGGACAAGGCTTCTGACATGTTTCTATTGAGTACTGAACGAAACGCAGTGTTTGACAAAGTTTAACTACAGTTGGAAGAACTTCTTGCAAGATTCGTTCTTGTAGATCAAAGATAAATCTGCCATTACATGCCGAAGACCAAGCATAGTCAAAACGGTGGACAACAAAAGGTAGAAGATGGAAGACACTGTTTTTTGAGTTTCTAAGACACCATTCCGTTATTAAACTATTCGTAGAACGTAAAAACAACAGGGCCGTTTAAAAAAAGAAAAGAATAAAAACGGCGAAGATTGGCTCGCAAAAAGTGCTCTTCCACCAAATGTATCAAATCTATCGACAGAAGAGCAAGATTAAACGAATTGGAGATCGAAGTAACTCATCATCAGCATTATTTTCTAAATTTCTGTCCAAGTAATTCCTTTCTCTTCCCCATTCTGAAATTTGGTTCGATAAGGATAAAGACTGAGTATTTTACAGAATTTGAGAAAAACTGACTGCTTGAAAAAAATGAAAACTCGTTAGGGAAAGTGTGTAGCTCTCAAAATGACTTTTTCCCAAAAAATATGTTGTTCTTGCGCTTTACCCTAATTATCCAACCACCCTCGTATTTCCTTAAATATTCTTCAGATTTTTTCCTAATTTAACTAGTGAAGCTGCACTCAGTTTGTAGGTTTGATTGTTTTTTAAAAGGCCTGTATTGACAGTTTGGTCATTCAAGCCATTCAAGTGGTATAAAATGTTCGCTAAGGGACAAAGCGGAGTCGGAAATGCAAGGCACGTACGTCATGATTGCACTAACAACACCGACATGAACCCTACTCAAATTTGTGAGACTATTGAGGGTAATAGATAGCTGAAAATATGCAATATGGTTACTATTGCCCCATATCAGAGATCAAAATGGCGAAGGCGCCCCAAAGAACACAAAGGTCATTATATTGACAGTTTAGTAGAGACCCTTGAATTAGAAGCTACATGTTTAAGTAGCACAACATGCTCGCTAAGAGACGAAGCAAGGTCCGAAACGTAACGCACGTGTGTCTTTCACTTAATTATGTAGTCCAATTAAATATCCTATAGTAACACTCATCTCCATTTTAAAGTAAAATTATTATCTCAGTTAATTTAATAGGCTTGCGACACGAGAAACTTTCAATTAATCTTCTATGGCACGCAGCTTTCAACAAGGTTGCGAGATTACATAATAATAACACAGCCTGTGAAACCAAAAGTTGCTGTTTAGATTCGCTGAGAGTCCGAACTACCACTTCTTGTAGCCATTCATTGAGAGATATTTCCTTGTCTAAGCAGTTCCCACAGAAAATTACTCAAGGTTTGCATTAAAAGGCGCATTATTGAAATTAATTTTTTGTGCCGGCAGAGAGCGCAATCATGTGGGCCTAGCAAATCTGACGGGGAATGGGCCTAATGAGGCAATTTGTAAAAGCGTACGATTCCGCTTCTTCGCCGGCAGCTGTGGCGGTTCAGGAAGGAGAATAGCAAAAATGTAGATCGCGCGCCGTTCAAGGTCTTCGGGCAAAATTCCTGTGAGAAGCGTAGTACCACTAAAATTGCTAATTTTTCTCCTAAAAACACTCGAGTGCAGAAAAGGTTACATAAAACGGCTTGTAATGCTCACTTCTGCAGTGTTTAGCATCACCAGCCAGAACTAGTTTTTGAAAGGCTCTCCACTTTTTCTGATTATAGGAACTTGTTTATTACCGAACTTAGCTTCGAGTTTTTTCGATTCCGTTCCACTTCAGGAACCAAAAGATAGACTTTGATTTTTTTTAACAATCAGGAACATTACGATGATTATAGTTTGGTTTTACGGACGTAAAATTAGAGATACTTAAAAAAGAAAATAGCAATTTAAATGAAACTAAAGAAAACAATAACAAACGACACAATAGTAATAACAGTAGACAAAAATTTTACATTACATATGGAGATGCATTAAATTTAAACGACTTTGTCCCTTTGCCAATGTGTTAGCGTGTCTGTAAGATAGTTTAACAGAAGTAGTCGCTATTTCTTCGATAACAGTCACTATGACTAAACACTCAGTACCTATTAGTATTGGACAACGCGTTATACAAAGTCTTTAACAAAGGAAAATGTTAAAAGAGTCGACATTATGATGTCGGCTAATAGATAAAGCCAGGTCGAAAATATAACGCACACCTACGAAGATAAACCCACTCACACACACTTAAGCCAAATGGGCGAATATATATTAAATGGATCGTCCTTCTCCTATTCTGTTTAGATTCCATTAACCTGCCAGAGGGCATAAATGTCCCTAGAACAAACCCACAACGTTTTAGAAATATGATCCATTTAAAGGATAAACTTCGTAGAACAAGAGGAGGGATCTAATGTCCAACTGTTTCTTGGCCATCCTCCATGCGCATAAATGCTTGCGCAGTTGATTTAGAATCCTCACGGCTCCGCGTCGTCGAACAGACCATTGAAACCTTCCGTGCCAAACTCCCCAGAACCTCACAAAATTTCCCCAATGATAAACCATAATGAATCATCTGCCATCTTCAAAATTTTCACTAATATAAAAAAAAGAGTAACAAAAAAAATATATACAACTTCTTCAGCTTATACAGTTTTTCAGATGTTTCTTTAATTAAGAATTCAGATATGGGTCAGATATTATCAAAATATCAACAAATTCAAAATAATAATAAATTTGAATCTCTTGTTTTGGATTTTGAAAACCAATAATGCACAAAAACATACATACGTGAAACAACCTCCATGGGGAGACTTTTAAATGCACATTCTAAGGTAAATAGCGCCCCGCCTGCTAAAAAGTTAATTATGTGAAGAACTGGGAAACAAACAATAACAATTTGAATGCGCCAAGGTGGAACAGGTCATGCGAACAAGTAGTCAAAGAAATTACGTTGCATGTGCAACGTGGGTCGTTTACACTTCCCATAATTGTTTAACTACGCTGATAACATTGTGTACCTAGAAAATGCTTTGGACTACGTACGGGTATAACAATCGCGAGAGCCTATTTCAGGTAAAACTATAAAAATAATGTTTCGAAGCACGCGTTCCGTCTCCTTTGATTAATTAAATTATCGAATGGGACAGTATGTACGTGTGCTATAAACAAGTGAATTCGGTGAAGTGCACTCTAATGCGCTTTGTAAGTAGCAACTCAGTGGTATTTCTTTTGCAAAGATATTTAAAGCAGTATTCCTGTGTCACCACTCTAAAAATCGTATGCATAAGTCTCCTGATAGAAGGTAAAGTAATAAGAACCAAAAGCCTAACCGAAAAAAGAGACAAATACCCTTATTAAAGAACGATCAAGAGATTAAAAAAAACTCAATAATTCGTTCATCACATTTAAAAATCGATAAAAGAGACTTATAGTAGGGCTTATCACTAATAACATTATTAATAATAACATTACATGGCATAATTGTACCAAAAAGCATCTTGAAAAATAACGTTGGTGAATAGAAGAACATTTTTAGAAAGGGACTAAAACAATGTTCTGTTTACTTGGTCTTCTTTTGGTACTTTATTGAAAATATGAATGAACAATTTTTAATAGCAATTTCGAAAACTAGATGGATAGTTACTTTCAAGCCGCTACCCCTAAGACATCCTTGAAAGACAGTCGTGACTCAAATTCAAGTCGAGTCTGTAAGGAGGGTGTATAGTAGTACTGTGTTTTTCCACTTAAGGCACTGGTGAAAACTACGCCTTGTGATCCCAAAGCCAGTTTCCTTTTTATTTTGGTGGGTCCATCTTGGGGGTGTAATGGACCCGAGTCTCATCACACATCGGTATCCCATGCAAAAATTCAGTCTTGTGCCTCTCCACAACAAGCGAGGAACCCTTTAGACACCTAAGTCTCGTAGGTTTTTGTTGAGGGCTACACAAGTGCGTTATTTTTCGACCTTGTTTCGTTCCGTAACTAACATTTTATGCCGTTTGAACACCTGGCTTCACAATAATGTGTCTCTACCGCACTGTCGATGCAGTCTGGACAGGATATCGGCTTTAACGGCTTTATCGTAAAGTGTTGTGCAACCCCCACCCCAGCACTGGGTGCTGCAATTTCCATGATGCGAAACGATAAGCATATATGCGCCCCAATGTTCCCCATCGCCAGTAAGACAAAAAGGCTCGTTTAAATTTAACGCGCCTATCTATGTTATGCGCCACATAAATAGCACACTTTTACTTAACGACTTGTTATCGCATGCTTCGATTACGCAAGTCTTCAGTTATTTGCAAGAACATCTGGCAGGTTGCCGTTTAAGATATGTTTATAGCTGCATATTGGCTGTTGCATTCCAGACGTCGTTATTGAGTGTTACTTTTATTGGTGGCGGAATATTAAAATAGACATCGAGATAAACCTGTGGTTTTTCATTCATGTTCGACACTTTTCGGAATATCCCCCCCATCCTTGTTCCTTATGGGAATTTAATTTGCTGTTTTTATGCATTTTTTGGACAAAAATTGGTTCGTCTATTTTGAATTATTAATGTATGTGGTACAAATACATACTGCAATCAAGAGCCATAATAAAAATTAATAGGGCGAAGAGAACCGAATAATAGTTAACGATAATTGACATGGTTTACAATTTAAAACTGTTGTATCACATTAATTATTGCGTAAATTTTAAATTAGTTTTTAGATGCATAGAAAATTACGAGCGTTTCGCGTTGTCACAGAACTGCTACAACCCTCAAAATAGCAATCTACTGTGATTTTGGATGAAACAATAGAACGGAACTTTTGCATTTTTGGTAAGGTGGGGTCATAGATTTGACGGGGGCGAACCAAACTAGAACGGAGGAGGGGGTTGAGGGATCTCACCGTAGGGTACCCCGTACTACCACTTCTTTAGGTAACATCATGAGGTCACAGCAACGGGTGCCTCCAATCAAATTTCTCACAACAGAGCGTGTAAAATCATCCAATACTTTGAGAAGACTTAAGGCACAGTTCAGAAACAACGTATACAAGTGGCGTAAATAATTTTGGAAGGTCGAAAACCAGTTGACAATGAAGGTCACTGACGTAGCCCCAGGACCAGCATGACTCAGGAGAATATTCGCGTTGTTCCCGGCCTTTTCAAAGATGGCTATTACTTAAGAGTTACTGACATTATTTCTAAGGATGGAATTTGAGAAGTTATCCTACTTCACAACAACGCTCGGCCCTATACAACTGCCTAAATTCGACCAAAAATAAGGTTTTGTTCTAATTTCCGGATGTTGCCCTGACATTATCATTTCTTTGAACAATTAAAAGAACAACTTGGAGGACAGAGATCTAACATAGTTATAGATGCATAATCGGTATTAGCGCTAAAATTCTTTGCTTCAAAGTTATTAGAAGCAATAACTTGTTTTGAATCCTTTTGAGAGTCCTTTGATGAATATTATAATGTGAAGACCAATTCAATTTCTTGGGTAGTTGATAATTATGGTAGACTTTTATGAGGTTATCTCACGAATTTAGTAAGTCGACTGTTATTCTCCAAACAAAACAGACGCCGAGCTCAAGCATTGCAGCACTTGCCAGAAAAATGGTAAAAAGAGTTCCAAGGGGTAATAAAATAATTTTTGGGAAGTGGGTCAAAACTGAATTGAATGAAGTTCTTGTAGACTCTGCACTCTATCGACGAAGTGAGTGTAAACATGACTAAAAATGCAGTGAAGATGAAACGTGTTCTGGACGTCCAGCTGAACTCACAACGACAAACATCGTTGAATAGACCTATGGTATCGTTATGGAAGTTTACCTGTAGGCCAACAAATTGGGTATTTCAAATGAACCAACAATAGTAGCCTTGCACATAAAAAAGCAGTGTGCGCGATAGGTGCCACAATTGTTTGATTGCCGACCAACAACGCAAAAGATCATTTCAACACACTAATTGAGTCATCAGCCTAGATAAAACATAAATCGACCACCACACCCATGACTTGAAGAAGCAGTGAAAGCTTTGAACAACGAACAGTAAAAGTGCTAAAAGGGCAAACGACTGCAAAAGTAATGAGTACTGTTTTATGGGATTTTAAAGGCTTCAGCTTTGATCGAAAGAAAAATACTATTGAAAAAAAGAGCCAAACTTGTGCACGAATTCGGCTTCCCTCTCACATCTTTATCTTTGCAAACTTGAAGCTTTGGCTTCCTGAAAAAAATCGTCAACTGAGAATCTCACCGTGTATTCTATATGTTTTGAGTATAAGGGACGAAAAAGTTGGAAAGTAGGGTATAACTTTCAAAATAAAGTGTAGAGTTATAACTAAACCCCCCACGTCTGGAAACACTGCTTATATATAATGTCCAATTGCTACTAAATTTGATGAAAGGATTTTTGGTTACCTAGCTGTCACAATCATGTGGGAGATAATCACTAGTGAATTTCATAGGTTATTCTAAGTAACAAACGCTAAACATCACTTCTTGGCAGATTTTGTTTGAATTTCTGTCTATTCATGATATTGGTCTATAACCCAAACACTCACTTCACTATTTAAATATCACTCATAACTAAATGTGCGAAATAGCTGTGGACTTAAAGTGTAGACCAAGAAATAAGCTACCGAGTCTCTTAAATATACCAATTAAAAATTTAAATTAAAAGACTCCTATGTTTGAACCCTGTGGGACACCAGAAAAATCTGAGTAATGGATAATGGCAGATATTGTCTACAATGGCCACCTAACGCTTAACGAGTTTGTGGACAAAGGCTTTTAGACAGCTCCCTCATGAAACTTAACTGTTTACCATTCATACTCATTCTTTTGTAAAGGTCGGAACAGACAAAAATTAGAAGCAGCAAAGTCTGGAAAATATGATGGATGTTGAAGAATTTCGCTTTTCAACACCTTTAGCTTTTGGAACGTCGTTTGGATGACATGGGGTCTGGCATTGTAATGGAAGATGTCGCCTTTTAGATTAGTAATAAATTACCATCCACTTTTGATCCACTGTTACGACTCGATCCAAAAAAGGCTTTTATTCATGCCGTCCAAACAGAAAAATGGTCCAGAAGATGATGTCAAACTTACTATTGTCCTACAAATGGCGAAATGTAGACACACCATCAATATTTAAACTCTTAGTAGTCTATGTAGTTGTAAAATGAGTTATTTTGTACTAAAACATTGCCAATATCATCCTAAATGCTGGAATAGCCTCCATAATAAGGATCAAGATTAAATTCACCGTTATATAACCTGAAAACTTTTTTTTGCTGTCCTAAAAGCATTGGTCAAAATAAACACTTCTAAGATTTTTTGAAAGTTGCAAATGTAATTTTTTATTCTCCATTTTGAAGAACTGGCCGCAATGGTATCTGACACTATACTGGCTTATGATGCTGCTACCTGTCTTTGTGTATAGCCTGTGAAAATCTAGCACGAACTTTTGCAATCATCTAGTATTTAACCTACCTAAATGAGTTATACAATTTATAGATTTAAAGCAGATTAAAAGCCAAGAATATTAGCCATCTATTATACCACACCCATTAAATTTAGATAACACCAGGCGATGTGGCACACCCTTTATTAAAATTTGTACACGTAACATCTATTTGCAAGACCTATCATTAAGTCAGGTGCAGAAAGCGAGATTCTTGACAGCAACAATGACTCAAAATCTTTATAACGAAAGGTTGTTGCCGGGAGGTAATTTTCAACTTCCGCCCTATTTCCCTGGTTTGTTAAATGGAGTGATATAGGTTTGCCCTTTGGACAGGAAACTCAAATTTTGATGAATAGATTTTTTAATATTACATGGCGTTCATTAAGAAGATGGTTGGAATGTCATTGAGACTATTTGTCTTGTTGACACTTATGAGGGTAAATTAAATATAAACTAGAATTTCTTTTTTACGCCCAGTGAGGAGCTTCTGGGTAGTTTTAAGCTTCTTTAGTCAAGGCAAAAGGGTACCCGATCCGTTGAGCAACTGCTTGTTACCAAGTTTTTTCTCAGGTCAGACTGCACAGTTCGAAGACAACACCCTTAAAGAAGACTCAAGTGTGCCATAAGTAATTCTTGGGAGGGAAGGAACCAGTTGAAAATAAAGGTCACTGACGTTGTCCAAGACCAGTGTCACCAAGAAGAATGTTCGTATTGTTCGCCGACTTCTCGAGACTGACTGTCGATTAACGTTTGCTAGAATGGTTTCTGTCAACTTTTGGACGAAATGAAACTCACATATCATTGGAAAAGGTACGAATTCCAATCCACGATGTTATCTTGCTTTAAAACAGCTGCCCAAACTCGTCAAAAAACTGAGAAATGGTTTTGGAACACCCTCCTTACAGTTTCTCCTCGTATATATGTGGTAGTATTTCCATTAAATGGGTAGGGTTCGGAGAAGTACTCAAATTAAGAATAGATATAATAATCACACGCTTCTAAATTGTAGAACTGAAAGAGAATAATTACAAATCCCGAGCTGTGTAGCAGAAAATGCAAAAATCGCCTTTCCGAGTCTACCTACATTTTAATTATTTCGAAATGTGAAAAACGACCAACATTATGTCCAGGCAACATCGACAGTTCAGTAGAGACACTTTATCAAGAAGTCAGGTGTTCAAATCGCATAAGATATTTAGTAGGCGACGAAACGAGGTCGAAAATGTAACGCAACTGCGTTACGCTTGCACCAGCAATGCCCAAGACGAACGCTGCTCGAATTCGCGAGAGGTTTATCGACCAGTTCTGAAGTAGAACAATTGTGAAATAATTATGAAGCTTCCTAATCTTTGCAAAACCATCTTTAAGCATATCATTACCGCATCAGCTCCTTGGCTTGCTTCCCCTTTCTGACGCAACTTTAATTGGAGTAGTTGAGCAACTTTCCAGCCTCGCTCGGAAAATTTGTTGCAGCCCACCGAATAGACTGATCAGCCGTACAATTTAATAACTGCGGAAGCAAATTTATGTAATGATCCATCTTAGATCATACCCAATTTTTCATCGCAACACGAAATGCCAAGTTGAGCATGATATTCAAGTTGCGTGAAGCACGAGTTTGCCAACAATTCGTGATTTCATTCCACTGCGTTTTTTTAGGGGAATGTGGGCTCCGCAGTGGTTTTTTCGTTTTCTATTTGTCAGCTTCATTCTGTTCTAAAAAAACTAAGGAGCATGCTGAATCCTGCTGGTTAAAGTTTTGGGCTCCAACATCACTGGAAGTTGGGGCAAGGCGCTGCTGATACGCTTCAAATAATCCCACAATTATCATGGGAGTTTGGACTATCCCAATGGACAATAAGCCGTCATTTGGATAAGCAAGGCTAAGTCAACAGACAATAAATAGAAGTACCTAACCAGATTAATGTGATTAATGTTGTATTCCCACTCTCCATACCTCACGATTGTATGCTTGTCCTTGTAGGTCTCTTTCTCGGATTGTTCTCCTTATCCCTTCGATTCAGGATTTGCGAGGTTTCCTTTCTTTGTTTCCTGGCGGTGTCCATTTTAACCACTGTTGCGGCCGAATCGTGCATTTTCTTTAATTAGCCAAAGATATTCCATTTTAGTTTAAATTGGAGCTTTACCTCCAGTCTGTTGGTGCTATTTGAAAATACATACATTATGGGGTATGTCGCCATTTGCAAATCCAGCCAGTGTTCCGTTTCGCTTCGACTTGTTCACCCGCTCTCTACTGGATCTACCATCCCGCTGTAAAACTCCATTCTCTTTTAATCCAACTTACACCCTAGATATGTCTTCGACAAAGTTGTCCTTCTGTCTACTGTCTCTAAGCCTAAATTTAACGCCGTGGCCGAAAGGAAGAACGCTTTCCGCGAGCCGAGAAAAAATTCTATAGAGAGTCTACGTAGGTATAATACTTAACTCCCTATAATTATTTGTCTTTTTTTATCACCTTCCTTATAAATTGAAATTATGTAAGATGTTTACCATTCTACTGGGACATCGTTGTTGAATACAGTTATTCATAAGTATTCCGATTCTTTCTGTTAACATGTGGCCTCCACTTTTTCATTCTTCTAAGGTTGTACATCATTTCTTTTGTCGAAATTATTGGGATCTCGTCTTTTATTTTTACCATTTGCCTTTCTTCCCTAAATTCATCTCTTTTCTCAATTAAGAGTCATTCATATTGTTGTTCCCATCTATCTATGCTAATAAAAGAGGAAAGACAACTTTTATTATTATTATTCACGTTTTTTACAGTTCATACTTCATATGATTGGGGTCCGTGTAGCTGTTAATTTGGTTAATTTTTAATTCCCAGAAGTCATTCTTCTATTATACTTCTTATATTCTTCTTTGTGATTCTCACTAAGGATGTGAAAATAGTTAGACTTAATAAAAAATTTTCAAAAACTGAAACTAGCGGTGTGGTATAAGAGAAGGAATATATAAACGAGAATAACCGTCACGTTAACACACATTTAAAGTGGTATTATAATGGAAATGCGTCATCCAACCTCTACTAATTTGGTTTATTTATTACTTCTTAATTTAACTAAATGGCGAGCCACTTAAATTGATTTTCATTAAATCACCGACCCAAATTTGCAGTTTGCAAAATTATGTTAACCACTTAAAAGTGGATTATAATTGTACGCGAGCAGACTGGCAGTTGTGTAACGGAAAAACAGTTTCGATACAACCCGATAATTTCGTTACCTTGGCACATCATGCATTGCGATTTTTGATTGATAATCATCTTCGAAAGTATTCTAATTGATATGTTGCATTAAAAAAGCACATACACACAACAGCAGATTCTGCTTTTTATTTGTTTCTGTGCGGTTAAACGTGTTAATCGCACAATCGCATGCGGAAGATGTGGCGGTCCACGCAACGGCACCGAAATTGCTTGCTAAATGGCAAGGCTGGCTCAGATTAATTCGATAGGAAAGAATCCATCCGAAACAGAAAAAAAGAGTAAATTATTGCTATCTAAGACAATCTCTTTAATTTATGCTAAATTATATATCTCATATTAATATAAAGATTGGTCTAAATTGAACTTTGAATTTAAACTTCGCGCCTTTTTTGTTTTGCCGTTGGCAACTTTGATACTTTGGCAAATGTCATCTACGATTCATTTGATTAGTAAATATGGAACGCTATATGAAAGGACAATAGGCTGTTAAAATGTACTGCGAAAATAAACAATTCCGTGAAATTTATGATTTAAATAGCGCAGCAAACGAAAATTTAATGGAATTAGATCAGTAATGGATACAAGACGTCGTGAGTATCAGCCGTAGTTGGTCAAAGTTGTGCTACAAATGCGAAAACATTAGCTCGGCATCGAGAAGGTCTCTTCAGAAAATACTTATTAGAGACCCGCAAATTCAACTGTACAACCATTCTCACTGTTGACAATCCGTCAGCTGTTTTTTTGGATTGTCAGTTTAGTTGAATAATTATCTTTAGCGAGATGCATTGTCAACTAAACAGGTTCACAAATAAAACTGTCGCATTTGGAGTGCGGAGGGTAGTCACGCTCAAGAAAAGCAAATGCGCCCCCACCGGGTCACTGTCTGGTGTGGATTTTGGACAGGGGGCGTGATAGGTCCAATGATGATGATGTTACATGATAACCAAACTTTTTTGGCACCACCTAGGCATCACGGATCTGCCATATAGCTGGAGCAATAATCGATTGAATGCGCCAACAATTTCTTTCACGAAATGCAAATATCATCTGGTCAGCAAAATCTTGTGACAACACCGCCCGACCTTTTTGTGGGATTTTCTGAAATCCAAAGGCCTCACCAGGAATCCACAACCAGTTGATGATCCCAAATCTGACGTTGATCAGAACATACAAGAAATTGTAACCGAGGAAGGACATAATTTTCTATATTTAGTCGGAAGATCTTTATGGTAAAGGAACAACAAAATGAATTTTGCTAACTTTTCACGAGCTGCTCCAAGCCTTGTTACTGAAGATTTTCCCATTCGGAAAATTCTATAACAAACGTTTTAGGTGGCAACGGGAAGCATCCAGGTCTCATAAATGCGGAAAACGAGGTAAAACGTTTGAGCAAAAACTAAGCAACTAATTTCCGACGATCAAAAACATGTGAGGCCTAACAGTATCAGGTTGAAGACTTCTGATTTGCCAGCTCTAGAAGTTTTGCACGAGTTGCTTAATCCATTAAACAATACAAGCTCGAATAAATTGTTTTGAGTGACAGTAACAGCTCTTAGCAGATGACGTCCTTAAAATCCCACCACACGAAGAGCATGATATTGTAAGGTTTTTTCTCGACAGTGGTGAATAATACATTTAAATTTACTTCAACTACTTATTAATTGCATCCACAGGAAATCAAATTGCTTAATGATATTTATGTATATAACGCAAGAAATTAGACTTAAAATTACACTCTCTAATTATATTTATGTATACTACACACAGCTGCCTCGCTAGGTGATGTAATTTTCTTATTGTTCAAGTCCTTGCACGTGAACAAGCAGCGCGGCTGAAAAGCATTACTTTCGCCGCTTGACCGTGACGACTGTGGACGTCTACGCGATGGTGCGCTGGGGGGGGGGGTCGGAAATTCGGTACAATATTCTTTCAAAGTTGTTACGCCTTACATTATTTAAGACAATTCACTTTTCATCACTCATCACCATCCACTTCAAAATGAGATGTTTTCTTAGTGTTTCTGACTAAATAGAGAAACATATCCGAGTTGTTGCAAATTTCTTAGGCATGCGTGAAATACCTTTAACGCCATAGCAACTTCTCGAAATGATTTGGATGGATTTTCATCGACAATGGCCTTGACAACACTCAAATTAATCTCGGTCAGGTGACCGGTGCGAGGCGCCTCCTCGACTTCAGAATTTTTAGAAGAGAATCTGATATACTATTTTTGAGGTTTTTCACATATACTCAGCATATTTTTGGAACGTCCACAGCCGGTTTGCCTTTTTCAATATAATAAAACAAACTCAAAAATGCTGGCTGTTTGTTTTCAGTTTCATAGCTGCACACGATACAAACATTAAGCACACTTGCATTTCCAGAGAGATTATGCAAAGCATCCTCTTTAACAAGCGCGGTTATGCTGAAACAACTAGAGGTAAGCGGAACAAACTTTCGCCGAGTTAAAACCAAACGGACTTACATTAGGGTGTTAAAGTGAAATGGATACTAAATGAAACTTGGTAATTCAAAGTGATAGTAAATTATCTAGATGCAAAGATAAAGAATTTTAGCCCTGGGTGTGTTATAGGCCAGGACAAGCATGGTACTTCGTAATAAAATATGAGTCTATCTTCAAAAAAAAAACCTTGTCAACAGTGAATTGAATTATTACTCAATTAAGAGAAGCATAAACAATCCGGATAGCCAAAACTTTAACTCTCAGGATCTTCAAAACGAACAACACAAGCAATCATAAGAAAAGCTGATAAAAGACCTCCGAAAAACAGGCATCACAAAAAAAACATTACTATCTGCGTAATGTACAGCTATACAAACGCACCACCGAGAAAAATTCTTGCTGTCACTCTTCCTGAAAAAGCGTCGACAGAATTGGACAACAGAGATGCATTATCGACCAGTGCGTCATTTTTTCTGACAAAAACTGATACTGCCAATTTAGTGAGAGTTGTTTATCCAAACAATTAGATCGTAAATTCATTCACCAGATTGTAAAATATGAAGAAGCTAACATTATGATATGGAGTTCCATTTGGTATGGTGCAAATTCATGTCTATTTTTCGTCAAAGAAAATGTTGTTTCCATTGAGGATGGTGTACCTTCTTAACCAGCGCGTGTAACTACCACATGGAAAGAGGAGCAACAAATTCACCTTTTGTCATGACCTGGGCAGTCTCTAGAGAAGAGCCCGATTCAAAACCTGAGCTACATTATTTAAATAGTAAAAAAATACGAATTCCTAGTAACAAAATTGAGTTAATAGTAGCAATGACGGGAGAATAGAAAACTATAGACGATTTATACCATGTCCCAAAGATTAAAAAGCATTGTGGGATAATGAAGAAAGTTTAACTAAATGTTAATTGCGGGTTTTAGTTGAATGTTTATTGTATATTTATTGTTTACGTTTTATACTTTTTTTTGACAAAAACTAAGACTAATTTTCTTCTAACCATGAATTTTACAAATCAAAGCAGTTACACATCGATGAGACAATTTTTTCTATTGTTCTTAATAGTGTTGAAAAGCTTTTGCTGAAATTCCTTTTAACTCGTCGATTACACGCTTTTGCATATTATTCAAAGTACCAAAATGCGCCCTTTCAAATGTTTTTCCAGCTGGGATTCATTTGCACGCACTTTCCTTATCTCATTCTCAACTTCAATAGAAGGTCACAGTTTGATAGCAGAGCTCAAGCTTTAGCCTGTCCATTTTCACAAACATAGCTTCACTTCAGGCGCTCTCAATAATATCGTACCTATCATAACAAGGTCACACTTGTAATTAGTTCAATCTCTCGATGAAAATGGAGACAGCAGCGTTGTCGGTTCTCGCGCAGTGTTGCCAGTCTCATTATTTTCCAGAACACCTCGTATACTGCTCAAACTTTGCAAAAGTTTAGTGCTTTGATGCATGTTGAATATGTAACGAGCTTACGGTATATATTAAGCTATTAATTATAACCAGATAATTAAACATCAAGGTTAGACGATTATTAATGGAAAACACCTCCAAACTAGAGCATTCGTTTGGTTTATCCATCTCTCATAATTCCTTTATGACCCATCCTTATCACCTAATATGTGATTCTTTTACGGGCTGCTTTCTAATTTCCTTTCTCTTCCTCATTCTTCAATCCTCTTCCTTTCCTTTTTTAGATTTAAATTCACATAATTAAAGTCTCTAAAACGATAATGTGCTCAGCACAATTATGAAACTACAAGTACATTACTAGACCAAAAATAAAAACAATTAAAACTAACAATTACGTTTTATGAGAAACTAGAACAGCTCCAGCAATACAAAAGCCGCATACAATGCTAATAACTTTATCATTAAATGAAAAATTACTAACTTCACCAAAATTAAAGAGTACAATACAATTTTGTAAATGCACCCGACATTTTATGGGGCAATTAAGCCGCTTCCAAATTAAATCTCCCAATTAATCAATGCAATCGCACTTTTGGCTCCTCAAAATTCAGATGTTGCTATGGAACACCATTTGAACTAACCAAGGGTTATAATGTGGTATAGAACATCAACATTGAGCATCCTAAGATCATTCTTTTTAGTCCGAGCTATCGCTGGTGATGTTAACTTAAACAACATTAAAAAGTGCTTGGTGACGAAAACGTTCGCTTTAGTAGGATGGCACATAACAGAACAAATGGGTTAGTGAAGAGGTATCTGTACGTCCTTAGACTTAAGGATGAGATTTTCTGCACAAAACCATCAATGAACTGAAAGATAAATTTGCCAGGCGATGCCACGCAGTTCCAAATGAAACATTTCGTAATACTGTAGGATGTATTGGTCTTTTTTTGGAAACAGGTGATGATCAGTTTGAATATTTGTAAAAGTGTATTTAATTTCATTTAATATTTTTGTATGGATCATTAAACTCTTGCTTCTAAATCAATAAACATTCGACCTTCAAAGAAAGAGTGCTTTTTTGGAACATCCTGTATTTTTAAAGAAACTCTTGAAAAAACGAGCATTCTGATTGAAGCTTTATAACACAAGATAAAAAACTCTTTTTTCTGATGAACAAGCAAACTATAAGTATACATTTGCAAGGATGGTTTAATGAATAATTTGGCTTGCATACTCATAGAAGGCGACAGCATATTCTATTACAAATAAATGTGACGCATTTTATTACTTAACTGTTGCTTGAACACAAGAGTTTCGAAGACAAGCGCAAAATTAATAAAATTGGCATTGGTAATGTGGTTACATCTTTTTTTAATAGAGATAGCAGCGATGGAAATCCAAGAAAGGTCTTTGCCTATATTGAGTTGAACTTTGAATATTTGGGTACCCATGTCCTCAAGGTCCAAAAACAACTGTCAACCCAGAAATCATCGACAACCTTCATTATATAGTTTTGGACAACAGACAAATGGAAGTGCGCGTGGTAGTAGAAGCATGGTCTTAAATGAGCGAGTATCAGCTGAGAGTTCAAGAAGAACTAAATATTTTTGCGACGTTTGTTGACCAGAGAGGAAAGTTGAAATCACCATCATACACATTAAACGAATCGACAATCCTAACAGCACAAGGAAGACTGGCTCAGAAAAACAAAAAGCACACCATTATCTTAAAATGATTGGCTCAGTTTTCCTGATCTGTTACTAGTACTAGTGAATATACCTAATATCTTTGGGGTAGTTGAAGACAGCGATCGTAGCAAAACGTTCTGAAGTATCCAAAAGGTGTTCCTCCAACGCATTCAAAGCATATCTCTGTGCAAAATTTAAGCTATGATTTGAAATTTTTACGCATCCACCACAACTGCTTTCTCAAATTACTGTTTGATCCCTAAATTCAAATCTTTTCTGGTTGAACAAAGATTGCAAGCAACCAAAGCAACTACTCATCGAACCACCCTCGTATTTAACTAAAAGTATAAACCTTTTGGCAGTATAGAAGATCTAATTCTAATCAGCATAAAAATAAGATACCACCATTTCCATTAAAATTAGAATAATGCTAGAATTATGAAATAGATATACGAGGCTTGTCTAAAAAGTTGCGATTTCTTAAAGGTAACATGAGGCAAGTGCGTGCGCATACACACAGGGTAAGCAGTCGAATGTAGTCAGTATGAACAGTAGTGTCACAGCAATAAGTGAACATCAAATTTTACTACAAATTAAAATAAAATGTTGATGCAAGTATACAGTGACAAATGTTATCTTCACCTGCAATAAATAAAAGTGTTGGTCGTATTTGAGGCAGTCAGTGAGAACTACGCCTTTCAAACTTTAAAACATGTAGACAGTTTTATCTTGGCTTTGCTCTTTACACGTAAATATATGATGCAAAAATTCGCCTATTTTCTTATAAAATGCTCTCAATAAGATAGTTAATTAAAACAGCGTTTGTTTTGGTATTTCTGGTATTTTCTCTTAACGAGTCTCTACCGACATATCAAAGTAGCCTGGACATCAGACTAAAACACGTAGACTGTTTTGTCTTGGCTGTAGTGTAGACATATTCATCTTTTGTTCGACACTCCATACTGGCTCATGTGTAATGATAGACTCAAGTCTCATTACATGTCAGTATCTGATGCGCAAATCGTCTGTCTTCTCATAGAATGCCCTCCATACACTCAAATAGCTTTTATTTTGACATTTTTGGTATTTTCACTTTGTATAGTCTCCCAGAAAACGTTCTATATCATATAAAAATCTAGCTTCGCAATAACATGTTTCTACCAACATATAAAAGCAGTTTGGATATGATATTGGTTCTTTGCCATTTTTTCCAATAAAAGCTTAATAACAATCATCGCGACTGCTACTAAAGAAGCAATATTATATTAGTCTATATTTACGACCTAATAGTCTCTGTCTAAAATTAGGGAAGAGTGGAAAAAGTTAGAAGAGGCCTATGTGTCGTAAAGACACGCCAACACTGAATAGAAATATTTAAAATGCAACATAAACAATCAACTTATAAACTATTGGCATATAAAGGCTATAAAAAGTCTATGTCCAATCATAAAATCCCATTGTTGTGATATCGGCAGTTTGACGAACCTATAAACGTCAAAACAAAGTTTTATTAAAATAATTACAATAAAATAATTACAATAAAATAATTAAAAAAACAATAATAAATGGGGACATGTTATCCACTCCTTTAAAAAGCCTAGCAAAACTTCTGTAGACCATGCAAAAACAGTTATTGGTTTGCTGTAATTAGACATGTCGTACACAAGTGCGTAAATATATACATAAATGTAAATGGAAAAAGTACAAATGAGATAAAAAAAAAACTTTGTTTACGTAAGCGATTTGTTAAGTAGGATAATAAAACAAGTTTGACATCATTTTTATTTTTTAAGATCTTAATTTCGACCTACACACTCAGTCCAATGAGTTTACAAGTTCTTAAGCTGGCAAAGGCTGCAACATACTCAATGGTGGTCTTGAAGGCATCTTTATTGGAGGAATTTTTTTCCAGCAAAGTCAAATTTTCTGATTTGCCAACAAAAAGAATTTAGTTGGAGCAAAATTTGGAAATGGAAAGATGACAGATTTAGTTGGAGCAAAATTTGGAAATGGAAAGATGACCGATTTGTGTGACGCTATATGGCCTTGCTACAGGTTACTTTCTCGACACGCCAATTTTCTTCATTTTTAATTCAGTTCTTCTTTCAAGGATGTTATTGTTTTTAGATTTCTCAAATAGTTGACCTCTTTGACTCGAAAAATTCTGGCCAAGACCTTCTCAGCCCACAAAACTGTTTACTTTTTGTTGTCTACTATTTTGGTTTCTTCTTCCTCAATAGTAAATAGTGGTAGATCCGTGCTCCATCTTCAATAACAAATCACTGGAAGAAGTTCTTCCGATTGCACTTAAATTGTGGTGAGTGGTCATCCAGAGCGGGCTTTATCTTTGAGATACGTTCCACCACGTTTAAATTCATCTATCCCCTTATAAGCAACCTTGATGCAGAATCCCCAAGCCCTTTGTCCAATTCCACCTTAATTTGAGCAGCCTTCTACTATTTTCTTCATTTTTCTAACTCTTATAGTGTACACTTCACACGTCTATAGAATAGAATCAACGCAGCATAAATGTGATCAACTTTTGTTCGAAGAATGACACTTGCATGCCGTGACATCACCTAACAAATCGTGGCGCCATCTCATAGGAATTTGCCCCAATTTTTTGATTTTTTTTAAAATCGCCACCAAAACAGAAAACTAGGAATGGAAATATTGGGATTTGTGATGCTAAAGTTAACCTTTCACATTAAGGGCTGCAATTACAAGCAAGGAACCAGTTTTCGTCTTAACGGAGAATTGCGAGATCCTGGGTAAGCCTCATAGAAACGCAAGAGCACCGCAACTTTCGCGCTGTCTTCTCCTTTTCCCGGCATGTCCGCGTCCGGAAGCATTCTTTCGAACGCATAACGACCACACCTGTTCAAATACGGTAACACGAGAAAACTCCGAGCGGGGGCTCCGCGGTCGCTTGGAAAAGAAGTGGCACCGCTACTGGCTCGAAGCACTTCAGACCGCTAACCGGAGATCGGCCTCACTTATTACCACTTATTGGACGAAGAAAAATGTGCTGGAAAACACAGTTGCTTCGCTTTTCTTCGAACGCACCGGCGCGCCCGAGGCTTCTTCCTCTTCTAGCATTGAAATCGCCGATGTAATGGACTTTTATATCGCAGCTGGGCAATGCATCACCTAGCGCAGCTATGTATGGCCAATCCGTCAACTTATTGCGAACACCGTTATAAATACCAAAGTCCGGGCATATTGTTTCAGGCGCTAAAAGTGCGCAACGTAACAGTAAGCATTAAAGGTCGTGTAAACAAACACTGCAAGCCTCGTTATGCTCTGAAGAAGCGTAGCTGTAACACGGGCCATTTTGTGAACCACGGAGGTAATAAGATGGATTGGCTGCATAGTAATCATTACTGTACATTCTATTTTTAACGCGTTAGTGGCTACCGCTTTTTCTTCTGTGGAATAACGTCACGTCATACACTTTTGTATTTCATAATCGCCATCATGGTCAAAGTTACAAGGTAAACTTTTGGATAACAGTGGAATGGAAATTAGACCAAATTATTTCGGAAAAGAAAAGAGAAAGTTTCAAAATCTGCAATATATCAAGGCGTCCCATAAATTTTCCCCCGTGTTTAGTTTTGCTTCATTTTTTAAAATAAAGTAAACAACAATAATTTGGCACTTTTGATCGGACATCTTGATACTTCAAACCGCCAAGATCATAATCTAAATAGCAATATACTAATAACAAGTTTGCCGAACATCAGCATACTTAATCAACTGTGGTTGAACAAGTTTTGGAAAATCTGGGCCACAAGGCTGTCTTTGGAAAAATGTATCACTCTGAAAAGTCGAAAACAGACCGCTGTGCAACAAAAAAATCAGCGAAACCAAAGACGTTACTTGCAGAGAGCTGTTGAAGTCCATAGTCATTTTGGTGATGTCAGTAGTGGTCCCTATTACCATCCCTACCGTAAACACCATTAATTTTATAAGATTTTTCTTTTAAAGAAGTCCACCGCAAATTTTCCAAACTTTGGTTGAATAGCTCGAGATCAGATGCAAAGCCTTTGCACTTACTAATGTCATTAACAATTGAAAGCCCAGTTAAACTGATTTGAGAACCCTTTTTATATGAATTTCTATGCACCACATTGGATTGTTCCAAAAAGTTAACGTGACAACCGATTTCCATCTGCTACGGTTGATTCGAAAAACACACTTCAATCTGTTCAAACCTACCAGACCACAAATCAAGTGAGGGTCTTTAAAATCATTTATGCATCGCTACCTCATTGCATTTGAAAAGAATCAGAAAAGAACTGCAGAGTTGCATGACTTTAGCACAAGCATAAAGAACTGCTGGATATGACAAAATGGTGGATCTTCTCCCAGAAATGCGTAAACAAAGGTTAAATCCGCATCATACGCCAGAAAACCTTCTTAAACGTGACATATTTGAATACAAATTGATTTTGTGTGTTTGGTAACACTTCAAAAGTCTCATATGCTTTAAGCTTGTAAAAGAAAGTTATAGCGTTAACTCCAGTACTCAATTGAAACTTGTATACACATGCTCAATCACAAAAATATAATAATATAATAATAAAACTAGGCTGCAATTAGTGCAGCATAAGTAAGGCATAACCATTTCAGAGACTTTGAAAGGGGCAAGGTTTAGGCCAATACCTTCGGGACAGACCCCGTATATCGCAGTGACCTAACGCTATCCTTCCCTTGTAACAGAAAGCGCGTATTGCTACAAAACCACACCGTTCGTCTGCATGGTCAAAATCCAGGAACTCAATGCTACCTCAACCTGCCTATAGCCCTGATCTTTAACTATGAGATTACTGCTTCTAAGATCGTTGTTTATGAGTTACGCTTCGCTATTTTTACCAAAAGAATCTTAAAAACAACGCGATCTCTATGGCTATTAAAATTCTATTAGAAGGTATTCGCGTCCCGTCCTTGGCGAAACACCACAAATACGCTAAATGCCAAAGTTGTAAGATGGAACGTGTCCGGGATGAATAAGGCTTAGTCATCGTAGTTTTCTAGGCATTTATGTATACGTTTTTTATCCTCTGCATATCACAACAATTAAAAATAGAACAAACGATGTAAATGCGTATTTTGCTCCAATGTAAGTGCACTTTTAATTTATGCTGTGCAGTTGTTTTGTATATTTAAATATTCATGGTGAATGAATTATTTAAAACTTTCAAACCGTTGCTTCCCATTATAAATTGCACTCTCTTTTAAAACAGCGTACAATTGATGAAATTATAACTCCGCCGAAAATTATATTTACAAATTGAAATGCGTGCCCAGATCGTGCATAAAAATAGACTATAGTCCCACGTAATGACACCAGATGGCGTTGATAGATGTACAGAAGGAAATGTAGCGAGTCATAACTGTAGTGTTGAGAGTGCAGTTGCGGACGAAGCGGAAAATCATGGAAGCTAATAATTATGGGCAGCGATAGATGGCGTGATTGTTGTAGAGGGGTGACTGATTCGGACCAAAACGCAGTACCGAGTTGCAAAACAAGGTTTTGTTAGATAACCGAGTTCAAAGGTGATAAAAAGATGAAATACAGGTAAAAGGTAATTAGAGCTAAAATAGGGATAAGCTTCAAGATAGAACGATGAAAATTAATTGAACAAGATAAGAGAATTTAGAAAAATACCAAACGAAACTCAAAAAATCTAATAAAGCGAAAACAAGCGAAATTAATGTAAATACTATAGAAATTAAATTAAATAGATATTAAAATAGTCACCAGAAGTAAGTGTATTCAAAAATGAGAAACGAGACTAGGAAACTCATGACAAAGAGAAAAAAAATTAGATAAAAGACCCCACAATGTAACCATATAAATAAAAATACAAAAAAGATTATTCAAGATATTTCAATAAAGACATGGTAAAATCAACAAATAAGATCACAAAAAATATAAATAATATGGGTCGTTTACAAATATATCTAAAAAAAGAAATGAAAACCCAAAAACGACCACAGAGGTGCGACTAGGGTGATGTAGTCAGGGCAGGTAGGTTATCACATCTACCAATTAACCCTGCATGCCGTGCTCCGGAGAGGACATCATCTTCTTCATCGATGAAGACATCAATGAGGACTTGAGAAAACCGTTGAGCATGCCCAATGTTGCTACAGTGACCCCCTCAAGTGCTTAAAGTGCGCTGGCGACTAGCACACTGAGGATTGCGTCTAAAGCCCTCCAGGGCTTTGCAGCTATTATTGCCACATCCAGAAACAGATTATATCTGCTACAGTACAGACCGCCAGCTAGAAAGTAAGGGTGGAGCAGCAGTCTTTGTTAAGTCCTGTCTAGAACAATATCCAGTACCGCTTTTAGCAATCGAGCACCTGGAGTTCACCACCATCTACTTCCAGACGAGGAATTATAGAGTTACAAGGCTAGTCTCCGCCTACAACATCCATGAGGAAAGGCAGAGAACTTAAACTCGAAACATCCCTCGTAACCATCAACAGTCCGAGCGTCTGGGCATTCTTAAAATTACCATCTTTAAGAACGTTTTCATCCAGCAGACGACGGCTTTATCAGCGAGCTGAATGGCGATCACAACTTGATTCTTTTCATCAAATTTCCGGCGGAGCCTATTACGTCTCCTGACGCTTCACAGTTTTATGGCTGGCCTTCATCGTCCATCAAAGCAAACCATGGAACCTTCTTACCATCCGCTCTGGTAAAGACCTGGAAAAGGCGACACACCACCTGAAATCTTCGTCCAGGAATCCATTCGTCTCGCCACTAAACCTCTCTGCACCTTCTCTCTGCGCCTTCTTCTCCTACCTCCAGTATTAAAAGAGCGGATCAAAGAGAAGGATAGACATGTAAGAGTACCACAAAATCATTGCAGTGGTTAAGACAGCCGTAAAGGAAGATGATCAAGATTTTACGCAACCATCCTTTTCTGCCACCGCTCATCCACGGGAAGCGTCGTCGTTTATATAGTTTAAGATAAAACTGAGGCCTTTACTAACAATTTGGAACGTCAGTGTAATCTCACTTATAATGATGCCGACCTTGATTACATCGACCATTTTGTGGGTCGTCTTCTGGGGCAGGAATCCCACCATCACCTGGACTCAGCAACATCAAACTTCACAAGATCCTGATGACATTCCAAACCGCTGCACTCTTCCTTTGTCTACGCCACTGCCATCACGAAAGCTGTCCTCCGTCTCCGATACTTCTCAAGAATGGAAAGTGAAGAAATTTTCACTCGGGGCTATCAGCCGATAGGTCTTCTATCAAGTTACTGACTATGTAAATACTGAAATAAAAAAACTCCCTCTACCTAATTCTTAGAATGAACGGGTTAATTCATCGTACAAAAGACTGCCTCACTCATTTCCTCAAATATCTTGGTCTCTCAACGGTGTTAACAATTCTTTATTGGAAATTTTCAGCATTAGCAATAGTCTTGGATTGATTAATCCAGAAAATTTAGGTTAGGCAACCTAGGTGGCCATCCTGTTGGAGCTGTTCTACCAATTCGTCGTTTTCCATAGACGTGATTCAGGAAGTTTCTAGCAAGGTTTGAGAAATGTATTGGAGCACCATCATGCATAAACCACATACTCAATATTGCTTAGATAGAAGCATTGCCAAGCAGAGGAGAGGGAATTAGTTCTCTAATATAAGAGACTATGATCTTCATATACTAACATCTCAGTACAACAGAAAAGATGACATCAGAAGCAGTTCTGTACCACCATTTTTACACAAGCATGGGCATAAAGTACAACACGCGTGACACAGTAGTATTGGAAGACCCGCCATTTCGGTTCTACAAGATTCCACTTGTGAAAGCTTTTTTTTTAAATTTTAACCTAGATAATTCCCGATGTGGACGACCTTCCTTCATTGATGAAGATGTGCGTGGGCCAGTCGAAAAAGATTACAACCGAAGAGTTTACTGGAAATCGAAATCCTTTGACGGACAAGAGCAAGTTGGATATGTCTTTACGGCCATTTCTCTGTTGGGACGTCATAAAAAGGAGTCTTTTTGGATCAAGTTGTATCAGGAAATGAAAGGCGGATCCTGGTACAACAAAATACAATGATAAAAGAGCAGGAATCAAGCAGATAAAAATGATGAACTTATGTCTACTTGTTGGGATTGTAGAGGAATAATTTTTTCGAGTTGTTCCCATCCGGCAAAACAATCATGGCAATTAAATATTGTGAGCAACTCATTGAACTCAATATGCATATCATCATACACGAGGATATTAAGAGGACGAAGGTCTGTACAAAAGGGTTTTTTCATGCCCTCATCGCTCAACAGAAACGTGAAGGTATAAATATGCCTCTAGTTGCTGCAATTATGTTCTTTAAATGTCAAATAAATTGAATAGCTGGCACGAGATCCTGGAAAAAACACCAATTTATAAAATAGCAGCATGGTCAGAATTAGTTATTCCAAAACAAATGATGATTGATTTTTGCAATCATGAGAGGATTCTGATGATCAATTGACTGCCTTTTACAACAGCATCGCCTATGAGCGATACTGCAAATCAGTGAAGCGACTGTGTCGGCGTATAAGCAACGTCACTACGAGAAACATGGACACAGCCGTTATTTAAACATAACAATGAGCGGCCACATATTTGTGAGCTCTCTTCTTTTAAATAGAGGATTAACGAGGAAAAACCAATAGTACTGCCAATCACTTGATAAACAGGCGAATCACATTCGATGTACTGGCGAACACAACAGGCCTGCCTGGCAGAACTTTGCATAACAGAATTCACAATCGTTTGAAAATGGTAAGGGTCTGTGCACAATGAGTTCCCCCTTCTCTCAATCCTCAGCAGGGGTAACAGTGTATGGAGATATGCCAACAGTTGCAATAGTTGCATATGAATTCGAAGACGTTGTCTGAATGTCTGGTTACACAAATGAATCCAGAATCTAGTACAAGACGTCAAGGAAATGCCAGTGTATGGGATAGAAAATTGAAAGCTCCCGTTCCAAGAAGTCACAGCCGGAATTAATTGTTCGAAAACATATGGTGCACCTCGTGCCTGTAGTGAGCGTTACTGGGGCGATTTTACTGATGTTTTTGGCAACGCTGCCATGAAAAATGGAGATGCAGTGCATTTCTACAACATGTGTGTACATGTGGCCACTTTATGGCCCCCATCAGGCTCTCAGATACACCCTACTGTCTCGGGCCTCGTACTTGTTAAATTTTACCTAAATTGCTAGTTATTTTTGTCCAGAAGTTCACAAAAAATTGCTATTGATGTCTTCCCTGAATAAAGCTTTGGGGACTTTCATCCTGCCAAAAATGTATCAGGGTCATGGGTAATACATGTTATTCGAAATTAAATTGACGTAAAAACTAAATATGAAAATGGAAAATGCCAGGATCTAGCCAGTCTAAAAAGCCATAATCTTCCACGAAAACAATGTTTAGTTTGACATCATAGCGGAAACGAATTTGCTGACGAGTTCATTATTTGATAAGAGCAAACAGGCAAATCACATTTGATAAAATAAAGACTTGAAGATGACAAAGGTCTGTACACAATGGATTTTCTATACTCTCAGTACTCAGCAGAAATAGAATCGTGTGGAGATATAATTATACCAACAGTTGCGGCAGTTGTGGATATGGAGATGTTCTATGATGGTTTGGTCGTAGCAGCAAAAATCCTGGTTTTAGCATGAGACGCCAGAAAAAAACCCGCCAGTTTATGCAATAGCTGCACATTGAAAGGCGTCACCTCGAGGAAGCCATGGTGAAAGTTACTTATTTCAAAACAAATGACGATTGTCGTTTAGAATCAGGGGGAAATTCTTCTAATGGACTGGCTACCCTCTCGTGAGAGTAATACTCAAGCGACTGCGCTGACGTATTCAGCAACGTGCAGCGTTACTTCAATATGACAATGCGTGACCACTTAGTCTTACTCGTCGGATCTTACGCTACCAAGCGACTACACTCTGTTTGATACAATTAAGAAAGCAGTGTGTGGTAAGACATTCTCTTTTTTTTACGATCTTCAATCGATTGTCTATATGCATACATAGAAAGGTTTATAGCAGTGTAAGGAAACTTCTGGAGCGATATTAAAAGTACATAGACATTTAAAAGGAATGTGTACTCGCTTCTTAATAAAATATTAGTAAGAAGAAAACATTCTCATGACAATTTTCTTTTGATATTCTGTATGACGAAGAACAGGTGGTAGCATCAGGAGTCAATGTGCCGTCAATTGTGGTGGGTTGATTTTTACGTGAAAAAACTTTTGGACGGCGGTCCTGCTCTTAGGATCCTGCAAAAGCAGTTTGGCAAATTTTGAAATGGCGATTTTAACCTGAGTAATCGACCTCACTGTGAAAGACCTTCCGATATTAAAAATAATCCAATGATGACAATTGAAGAGATATTGCCAGGAGTCTGAATATTGACAACGTGTATCCATTTTCCTATTTAAAGAAACTTGAATTCACTTCCAATCTCAATGCATATGCACTGCATTCTTTAAGGAAAGAAAAAGCTGGACTTAGTTTCTGCGAAAATTTGGATACCATAAAGAGAGCCTTTTTAAATCGAGTTGTATCAGGAAAATCCTGTATAACAAAGTACAATGAAGAGGGAGCTGGAAATGTAGGAACACTACCTCATAGATTTTTTAAAGAAAAACCACGAAGAAGAAGTCTACAAGCTTTTAAGACGTTGAGAAGCCGTTGTGGTAAATGATGACCATGTACTCATACATTACTTCATTTCGAATATGTTAGTGGAAAAATAGAACATGTAAACTAATCTTAATCAATGCCATTCATCAATGACCTTATCGTTTGGGACAACAATACAAGAAATTGTCGGCTTTAATATTTTTTTGTTTTTATGAATTTGTTTGTTTTTTTTTGTTTTATTTATCCAATTCTCCAATAGTACGAACTGATATGCTGTTGATATGTGGACAGTTGCCTGCAGTATGCAACCTGCCCTGCGATAAGCCAAGCGTGGAGCTCGCTGCTCCATCTGCATCTCTGCACACATCGGGCTTATGGGCGATTGTTACGATAGCTTTCTCTTCCTTTCCACCAAGAAATGCACCTCTTAATCACGGAAAATCTGCTACATTTCAGCTGCGTCGGCGACGGACAAACGGGCACTTTCGAACCGTCAATGAAAGCGTTCCGCAGGTTGGTCGAGATAATAAGTAACGCGAGAGGAGCTGCATGAGGTGCCGAGGAACGCCAACGTGTCCGAAGAATATGTGTCGAGGTTATTCACGCAGCTCTTTACTAGCAAATCCGCAAACCTGTTCGCGCCGCAGCGCCATTTGAATGCCAGCGCGTATTTTATCGCCAGCAGATAAGTTTTTCCAATTAACGCTGATGGTCTGCACAATACGTCACGCGAGGGGATGCATAACTGACTTGAAATTTCTGTTTCTCTGGGAAATTTCAGTCTTCTTTATTACTTTTTGGTTACCATTTTCACATACAAGATGTTCCAAAAAATGTATTTGCAATTATTGACTTGAGGCAACCGACCACCTCCCCTTTTCAAACAGAACCAATAATACGGACCATTGGATTCCATGGCTTTCCAAAACACTTTGTTTTAAATTGCGAAACGTCTTCTAATTTCCTCTTTCGACACATCGATTGTTGCTTCGACAGGAAAGTATTGATGACCTTCTTTCGGAGCTGGAATAGTAGACACTGAATTTTTGAAGAAAACTTCAATCTTTAAAAAAACGAATTCGTTGCAGCGAGTTAGACCTGACAATGTTAGTTCTCACTGTAATCGGCAAGCGCAGGAAATGCCATATCCATGATACAACGTGGAACTTACCCCTCACGTTCTCTTTTTTCGAAGCTGAAGGAAAACCTGAAAGAATAGCATCATGCTAACGATGAGGAAGTGAAAGCAGCTATGCATCAGTGGTCTTTTCTAATAAGATGAAGGAACTTGTTTTGTAGAAAAATAATGACGTCGAAATATATATGAGGAACACTACTCAGAGAGTTCTTGGTCGTCTTTTCTAACATGTTCATCTTAGAAGAAATATTTTTAGGCTCTGATCCAGCTCATTTGTATACTTTATCTATTAATAAAATTATCGTGGAAGAAAAAATTGAAGATCTGATTAGACAAAGTGTAAGTACAGAATCGAATTCGTCATCCTAGCAAACAAAAAGCCTGTTGATTGGCACAACCAAGAAACGTTTTGAAAGTCTTAGGAAAATCAAGAAGATTCAAGATAGCAAAGCAGAATTTGGGATAACCACCATGCCGCTAAGTGACGACTTAAAAACTCAAAATGATGATTTGGGTTTCAATACTTCAGATCACAATTCTTCGAATTTTCTTTCGCATTTTCCAGGTGACCCTTGGATCTTCCAAGAAGACACTAGACAGGGCCACAGAGCAGTCAACTCAATTTGGCCGAGTAACAGGGTGTTCTATTTTTAAAGATAGACGATTGGCTTTTTGGTAGACCAAACCTTAATCCTTTACATTATAAATTATGGGTAGTTTTAGAAAACATGGTTTGCTTAAAAAGACATTTCATTTCCCTGTATTGACTCTTTAAAGCAAACCCTAATGGCGGCAGTTAAGAAATTGTGCCGTCTAGAATCTAAAGATGGTCATTTTGAATAAATCCCAATAATTGTCTGACGTATCCTAAAAATATTACTTTTTAACATATACAAAGGGTCCCAAAAATGTTCATACTCTTTATAATGATAAGAAATGTACTGACTATTTTATAAATTAAAAAATTTTATGAACCGAAATTAAGAAAAATTAAAACAATTAAACGCACAAATATTTAAACCAACGATCATTTTTCAAACCAATGAATTCGACAGCTCTAGAACTGCCAGATATTATCTTTCAATATTTTTTCAACTCGTTGATTGTTGTTGGTTTTATGCAATAAACTTTATTTTTGAAGTATCCCTACAAGAAGTTCATTGAAATTACATCTAGGAATTCAACACCTCAATCTATTGTTGGGAAAAGTTGCATAGATATAGGTCTTTACATCACAGTGATAATGGGAAGGTGCTCCATCTTGTTGAAAGTAAATATCTTCGTTACCAAACAATTTTTGGCACGTAGGCAGATTGCTGTCGTAGTTTTAGATAAACATCACCAGTGACAGTTTTGTGAAGAAGAAATGGCCCTGCTGATATCCCACACCACACTGTCGCCGCTTGTAGGTTCAAATGGTGTTCTATTGTAACATGTGGATTTTGAAAAATCCAATCGGTATAATTTATTTGGTTACTTAATCTACCGAACTTAATTGAAAAATTTTAAACGTAAATAGTGCATCTTCCGCTCATGTCCCCACTCAGGATTGTCTTCATTTGGAGCATGGATTGATTCTGGTGTAACATTTTGGGATTTCGTGAGCGATTTCACCGTACAAATTTCCGTTGAAATATGAGAAGGATTATGCAGCAATTGTTCTTCTTTAAGGAATTGTTAGATAACCCTCGTCCTTCTGCAGGTTGCTTATGAACGTCATGAACAGTTCGATACTGGTGTGCCGTTAAGCAGAACAGAGCGGATACCTCTTCTTATAATAAAAGTTAACGGCACTGTAGATGGTGACTTGCCATATAGGGTTTAAGGTGAGAAGTAAGTACTGCAGTGTCGTCCCCAAATTTGCGAAAAAGTGCTTGTATGTTAGCTAAGAATTGAGAATTTCGTAATAGTCCAAAGGCAGTGTTCATCTGATTTTGAATAATAGCCCCTGATGTCACACTTTATTGAAGGCTTGTGCGATAGCTATGAAGATGTTGGAACAGTAATTTTTTCAACTACAGGGTGTACCTATTCAATGGCGGTAATTTTTCCGGAAACTGCACTGATGCTTAGGAATGAGATTGTTATCTAAGATGCAAGATAGTAAATTCCTTAAGAGCAATTTCTCAAGTCTTGGACAAGAGTGGGAACAAACTGGTTTGTACGAAGACAGATCGGTAGATGGTTTACTAGGTTTAGGTAGTAGGATAATTTTAGCAACTTTTCATTGTTCTGGAAAATGCCTCAATCGCACTACCATGTTGAAGAGGTAAGTGATAAGCACAAATCCTTTTTTCGGCAATTCTCTCAACACTATGCTGTAATTAGGTCGTAGCCTAGTGACTTCTTGGTTTTAGCTCTGCTGTGAGCGTGATTTGGACTTATGTAGGTATGAATTTGAAACAGTTGAAATAGTGTTTCTAGGTAATGTTGGATTCTTGTTCTTCTTCCAGTGTAAATTTAGAATCGTGTGGTATGAAAACTGCTCCCACATAGCAAATGCAATGCATATTTCTTCTGTGGTTGCCTTATCGGGCTTATCGTGAAACAATAACACTCAACATCATTTCCAAAGAAGTATGAATCTCCCACTTCACTTACCCAAAATCCACACCGAAGAGTGACTCTTTGAGGGCGATTTTTACGAATTGCACTAGTTTACAAACCCACCGAGTGAAAAATGCGTCTCATCGTTAAATATCATTTTTCGACTAAACCGAGAATCGATGAATTGTCGGCAGTGAACATAGTCAGCAAGAATTTTGTACGCACGAATGTCTAATTTCATAGCCTCGAATATCCAGTTGTCGTGCACAATGTCAAGTTGATACTCACACGGTCTTGCACCCATTACCGATCCAATTTCATCAAATTTTATAATCAATCTTAGAATATTTCAATATACTATTTTGACAAAAATGCTATGGAGTTTCGTATTGTCTGCATAAATGTTTCACCGAGTTTTTAATGCGTTTTAACAATAATAACTCTTTGTCCCTTCTATAGCGTTTCATGTTTACCAATCGGAGAAAACGTGTACGACACCTGTCAAAGTATCAGAGTTACCAAACCGCAAAGACACAAAAATAAATCCGTGTTCAATTTGGAACACTCTATATAAATGTGAGTGTCTACAAATTTAGACCAAATTAAATAAATCGTTTCAGACAGCAACAGTGCAGTAAACAGTGATAGGAAACTCCATATGTGAAGCAGAGTTTGCTGACTTTTCGTAAAAATTTTTTAGCTTCTATTAAATCTTATCTGCAGATTTACTTTGAACTTAATGAAGGAAGGAAATCAAAAATAAAACAAAAAGTTCCAGCTTTTCGATCTTCGGGTAGGATCACAAAAGGACTAAGCAAGAAAGACCAAAAATACAAAAGAGGAAATGCGCATGAAGAACTAGAAAGAAAAGCAAATTTAGCTCGGGTACCTCGGGAGTGCTAAAGCCCGTACTCACCAAATGTGAGCCCCTGAGGGCAACATTCCTACCTCTTGAGTTTTGGATTTCGGTAATTGTTCTTGACGCACTTAAAGCAATTATGTTATTGAAATGGTTGTAGCACGAAAATGCGCATTCCACTTCCGCAGCTCGTCTACAACCCTTTGAAATCCAGAGTTCTTGAAGTTTACGAATGATTTTGGGGCGCACTTTTCCTACTTATTCTACATTGCATTTAAAGCCCTTTATACATCATTTGAAGCCTCGCACGTTGCAGCTTATTTTAATATCTAGCAGATTGTTAACAATAAGTTGTAAAACCGAAAAAGGTTGTAAAATGATCCAGAAGAGTTAAAGACCAGTGTTGTAAGCAAATTAGGGCGTGCTGAACAATTTACGTCAAAATCGTCCCAATAAAATGACACTTCACAGGGTTGCCAACAATTTACGCTGGGGGAAGGGGGTGCGTTCTTGCTACACCTCTTTCTATAAAATAACTGCTTCGGATGCGTCAAGTTATTAAACAATGACCCACTTTTCTCACTTTTTTGTCGAACCACTCGATTTTGTTAAAATTTGTTTCCTGTCCTCAATTTTTTAAGATATAACTAAAATAATAATTAAAAAATTGCTGTTATTGTTTATAAATTTTATATAGCTTGTATCAGAAGAAATAATAAAATAAAATTCTTAGACTAGATCGAGGATAAAAAGAGCAACAAGCAAATAAGAGAAGCAATTCCAAAGAAAAAAAGTGAAGGAAAAGGGGAGTCGCGGGCACCCGAAAATGTGATGGCAAGGGCGTCTCGCCACTTCATAGATCGCGGACGATGCGGAAGGACGCGAACCGGTTCTCCGAGAACGATCTAAGAATCGATAAGTGCGAACGGGATTCTTGTCCCGAGGATACGTGGCCAGCCGGTCCAAAAGGCAGGCCGCAGTCACCGCTACGCTACTTATTAGTTCCGAGAAGCCCTTGCGGAACGCCACTGCGCGCTTTTTGCAGGGCCGCACTGGGTCAGCGATGCAGCTCTTTTTGGGTCACCCGGCTGCGCGTGGGATGCTGAACTGTAAATTCGGCAAGCGCAATCAATCAGCGCTCGTCCGCGCGTCCTCTGCATTTCTTCTCGGTTCTGGTGGTTATTAGATCATGAGAGCACGAAAAAAGAGTCGGTAAAAGTCGGGGACCATGAAGTGTGACATGAAAGAACGTTTGTTCGAGTTGTAAAAGTCTTGGTTGGCCTGCAGAACATTGCTGGCATTCCAGTTTATCTACACGATTCTAATGCCTCTACATTTTTCTTCCTAATGCCTCCCTATTATGCAATGTATTTTTTAAAAGATACCAAACCATTATAGAGTATGCCAAATCCTAGTCTATGATCAATCTCACCCCAATGAGCTTCACATGATCGGAAGCTCCAATAAACGTTGTCGACATTGACATTTGGCTTAGAATAACCTAAACTTCGTAAATGTACCAGAGGATTTAATTCGGACGACCTGGGGACCATCTTATTGGAACTTATCTACCAATCCATCATCCATAGACACGATTTGGAAAGTTTCTGGCGATGACTGAGAAATGTGATGGAGCACCGTCTTGCATAATCCATACCTGATTTCGATAACAACATCATCAAGGACACAGAGTCTTTATTCTTCAAATTCAGAGTACTTTTTACCAATAATTTGTCGTGGTAAGAAAACAGAACGCAAAAATATAAAAGGAATTGCTGTTCAAATCTTTGAGAATTTTCATTGTGTCAAAGTGTCCTTTGAGAAAATTAAAAACACTATCGCAAGCGAAGATTGTTTCGTCCGCGAATAAAATGTTCTTCAAAATTAACTCAAGCTGTTCGTTGTATCAAAAACTGTGAAAAAGCACACGGGAGGAATAATCATTCAGTGATAACGCCGAAACTGATAAGAGTACGAAAATGATCATTGAGTACTTGCCGAAACAGCTGACCTTGCAATGCCCGCTTCTCTGACGATTTCCCTTGTGCTATAACTCAGATTTTTATCAGCAAACTCAAAAAATGCTTCCTCCCCTGCAGGAATTTTTTTGGGGGGGGGGGGAGTATCTCCAGTCGAAGGTTCTGTAATTATTTTCCTTTCCCATGTACCCTCAGGCGTCGAGTCCTCTGTCCATTTCAGGAATTCCCTCCTGTTCCTCGCTAACCTTTTTGCTTCTTCTATATTTTCCCCTTTTTCCTCTACCATGTTCTTGATCGTGTTTATCTATATTGACCTGGGCCTTCCCGGCGTCTTGCCCTCACGTTTAGTCTCTTTATCACCTCTATAAGGTGTTTTGGAATTCCTGCTTCTTGTAGATCTAGGAATGCGAGGTGTAGTGGTTTTCCTTATTCTATTTTTCTTTCCATTGCTGTTCTTAGTGTGTATATGTGATCCTGAGCCTGTCTCTTTTCTCTGTTCCTCTTGTAATTGATCTCCTATATGGCGTCTGATTCTGTGTTCTATTATCCTGGAGTATATTTTTGTATGCAGGACGAGAGACTTATAACTCGATAGTTATCGCACTCCTCCGTTTTTCCTTCTTGTGAAGCGGTATTATTATATTTTCTTCCCAGTCTTTGGATATATTTTCCACTTCTCAAGTTTATGGGCAGACTTTCCTGATCAAGGTTTCTAATCTTGTTTCTCCATACTTTATCATCTTGGGACTTATTTTGTCTCTTCCGTCTGATTTTCCTAGTTTCACTTTTTGGATTGCTTCTTATACCTTTACTTCACGTATTACCTTTACTGTTCTTCTTCTGCGTTATTTATGTTTGATTCTTTATGATCTAGTTTGGACTGCTCTAATCTTCCTATCATAATAGGTCCTCTGTAAATCAACTATTTTATCTTCCTCCGTTATTAGGTCTCCTTTTTCGTTTTTTATACACCAAACTTGTTTACCGTATTTTCCTCTAAGATTTTTAACTATCGTCCAAAACTCTTTCTTGTTTCTTTGGTTCTCCCTGAGTATCTCCTGTATTTCTCTACTCAATTCTTCCCATAAATCTGTTTTGCTTCTTTTAACCTCTTCTTTTGCTTCATTTCTTTTTCTAATGTAGTTTCGTCTGTATTCCTTTTGTTTGTATTTAGGTACTTTTTCCAAGCTACTTTATTTTCTCTGATTCTCTCTATTACTGTGTTATTCCACAATTTTGTTCGTTATCCATTGAGACCAATTTTCTTCGTTTTGCATACTTTGTTTGTTGTGTCAATAATTGAAGTTTTTAGTATCTACCATATTTCCTCTATGTTCCATCTGTGGTCCTGTTGTTTTTTTTCCCTGTTGTAGAATTCTGGTTTTTGCTCCAGTTTGTTTTAGTATTCGATCCTTTTTTGTGGTATTCTTAATTCCTCGACTTTAATTTTTTGGTATACCTTTGATGGTGCTGATTTTCTCGCGTAAAATCTTGTCTCTGCAACTACCGATTCGTGGTCTGAGTTTATTTCTCCTCTTGTGTAGATGATGTATTCTATGGTGCTTTCCTCGTCCCTGTTATCTGCTTTGAATGTAATTTTATTTATTTATTTATTATTGAAGTAACTATTTCCAATTAGTATTTCATTGTCTATTCAGAAACTGATTGTTCTATTTTCATCCCCGTTTATAATCCTATCACTGCAATATTTTCACAGTACCCCCATACCCTCTTTCTGGAGCTGTACCTACCCGGGCATTCCAGTCCCCCATGACCACTACATGTTTGTTTCTATCTCTGGCTTTGTCTATAACTTCCTATAAAATTGTGTAAAACGCGTCTTTTCCGTTATGTCGGCATCCTCAGCTGGTGCATAGATCTGTATAAATGTTACCCTTTCATTCATTATTTTGTTAACCGACATTATTTTTGATTCGATACCCTCCTATCCTATTATCTTATTTGTAAGATCTTGGATAATTATTATCCCCATTCCTTCTTTTACCCTCGCTCCTATTGGTACCCCGGAATGCATTAACTTGTGTCCCCTTTCCAGTGTTACTTCCTTCATCCCTTTTTTCTTAATTTCGATATTCACAGAATTCTCACTTCATTTCTTATCATTTCCTCCACCAGCTTCCACCTCCTTTCAATAACCTCTAATGTTCCGTATTTCCATTCTTGTCCTTTGTTCTCGCTTAGGTTGTCTTCCAAACTTCGGTCCGTTTCCGAGGCCGTCTTTTGTTCTCTGGATCTAGATACCCAGTCGCAAGGGCCTCGTTACCTCCGAACAGCTAGGGTCCAGTTATACCCCCGGACACTGGGTCGCCTCGTTAGTTTCTAGCAGGGTACACCACGTGCAGGTGAGGTTGGCGTTTGGGTAGGCTAGATGTCCTTGAGCCTTTACCCCTTGTACCCCGTATCGATATGACGATGTAAATTTATTTAAAAAATAGAATTTTCAAGATAATCATTTTCCCTAACAACTCTTAATAAATCGTTTCACCGCGGTTTTTGTAAGTATTTCAATGTTTGGTGATTGTTTAGTACCTTGACACATTTAGGTGGAAAAATTAAATTTAAATGTGAATTATCTTTTTCAACGAATAAGCAGTTTTTAATCCCACTATCGTAAAATGAGAGTGATTTAGACACGACAAAATCATACGTGAACACTTCGACGGCATCATTATCAAATATTTGCCTTCCAAGTGCTTCTTTTAGCAGTTCAGGCAAATGATAATCGCAGGGCAAAAAGTCAGAAATGTAAGGAGTGTATTAGAATATAGTCCAGAGCAAATCTTCAATTTTCTTCTAGTTTGGGCAGCTGCCTGAGGCCGGGCGTTGTCGTAATGAAGAATAACGTCACGAATTGGGAATTTGGTTTTTCCCACTACATGAGTATTGCTTCGTCCCAAAGTTGGCAAAAGCACTTTCAGAAATCGTTAATCATCTTTCAACTGCTTCTCGTCCTAAAAATTGTTTATGGCGCACGTACACTTGGCTTTTCTTAAAAACAATTCCAAACAGTGCCTTGAGCCTTCTCAAAATTTCGGACGGTCTTACGCCCTTTGTCGTAAGAAACTCAATGAATCTTCGTTTTACACCCTTTGAAGCCATACAATGGAAATACCCCTTACGTATGCACCTCGGTCACCTGCCAGAATGTCGTCGTCTGTCAAAATGAACCTCACATGTAGCACCAAAAGACTGTAAAAGAAGCTGGAAGGATCGTAGACGAGTTATACCCAAAAAATAACACCTGAATCATCACTATAAAATAAGAGCGTACATGGGCATTCAACAAAGTTACACTTCCAAAGGTTGAAATGGAAAGTCCAAACAAGCTTCAGGGTGGTATACGATTCTTGAGTGATATTCGACTACAGGACCTTCATTATGTGACGCAAACCATAAAAAATTCATTATAAAAAGATTACGTAAGATAAAATTCTATTCTTTTTTATTATGGCGATGAACTTGCTGAAATCAGTATTGGTTGAATCGTCTTTTGTCTCTCACAATTGGAATGAATTTATCGAGAACTGCTGTGCGATAAACTTCATTCACATATTTTGTAAGAAACAGTGGGCCGACAATTCTATAGTAGAAAATTGCACACCATACACTAACTTCTTCTGGGTGAAATCGACGAACTTCCGTCAAATGTGGGTTTTCGGTATTCGAAAATCGGTAATTTTGTTTATTCACATAGCCATCTAGTTTAAAATTTTTGTCCCGAACCATCTCCACTATCACTTTTGCAAAAGTGAATCTTTTGCCAATAGTGATCTTGGTCAGAGGCGTTTGCAATTTAATCTTATAGAAATAGATTCAATTTTTTGGCGGGGATGGTGTGCAAGCGGCCACAGTCACACCGAGTTGAGCTGCGCCTTTAGAGACCAAAGTTGTGGGCTCTTATTCATAAAGCCCCGAGCTTGTTCTACGGTTTCAGGAATGGACACAGTGACTGGTCTACCCGTTCTTGACAAATTGTCATCCAGTACACTTCTTGTCTTCTCAAATTTTACAGTAAGCTTATTATAGCACGGTAAAATAGCTAATTTAATTATAGAGCAAATTTTATCATGGTATTATTTACCTTGCTATTGTAGAGACAGACAAGGAAGTGTGCTTGTCAAACTTGACTTTAAAGGCAGTTAGCGCTCCACTAGCACTTCGGCCCCTCTCGTAAAGAGCGGTTGAATAGCTAGTCCTAGCTGCCATATTCAGTGTTCACCTAGAGTGCAGACAAAATTCCAAACATTGACCTAGCTATTACTAACGTCAAACATAAAATTTATTGAAAGTCTGACCATCGTAATAAAAAAACTGTATTAGACTTTTAAATAACAAGAAATGGTTTATTTAGAATTATTTCGTGAAAAGTCCTTTGGTAGAGAAAGATGCAGAGGAATGACGTTACAGAATGCATCGGAAAAATATAAGAAAAAAATAGAGAATACAATAGGAGATATGTAATGTGGATTGAGAGCAAACAACCAAGTTTAAGTGAAGAAGCCATTAATAAAGTAGGATGAATACATATCAGTTCTGTAAGTCTAGGATTTTGACAGAAGAGAATTGCAGACAAGATTGAAAGAAGAAGAAATGACGACGAAATCGTAAGAGTAGTTAAAGCCCTATATAAAGAAATCACCATGTGGTAATATCAGGAAACGAAAATTAAAGAAGTTCAGAACGGCAATAAGACTGTGACAAGGTCATCTGATTAGTCCGCTGCTATTATATTAATAATAGATAAGGCAATAAATAAAAGTAAGAAATATGTTAAAACATACGTAGTAGGAAACTGGAAAATGACGATGATTGAAGTAGTGAAATTATTATACGTTGATAATGTGGTAGAAAAGCAGAATAGTTACAGCACTACAGAAAGCCGAAAAAAATAACATAAAGATCAAACTCAAAAAACAAAATGATAATGTAGTGGAAAGAAAAATAGAGCAAGTGGACTTTATATTAATATATGGTATGCTAAATTATATCTGGAAATAAAAGAAAGAATGAAGGCTGCTGAAAAATTGGTAAACGTGATTAAATCCACATTTTTAGAAAAAGAAGGTTTCAAGAGAAGTAAAAACAGAAGTGTTCAAAAAAGTGGTTTTGGCATATGATAGTCAGAACACAAGATCAAAAACAAAAGAGACAAAATTCGGAACAACAGTATTTAGGGAGGTTTTGACAACTAAATCAGTGGAAACGATAGGACAAGAGAAACAGGTAGGTTGTTCGAGACATATACACAGAATGGACAATGGAAGAACGGCAAAAGTTAGAAAGGCAGACCAAGAAGAAATTTGTGTGGCGAGGTGAAAGAGGCAATAAAAGGTACAAAAGAAAAATTGGATGACGTATCAAAACAAAAAATTGAAAGAAACTGAAGGAAACATAATGGAAAATCATTATGCAAGGAGGACTCAGAATTGAGTAAGTAAAAAAAAATTGTAGCCATTGGGTTACTTTTAAGATAAATGGCACAATTAATCGACTCGATTTCAGCTATTGAGCTTCTCAAAATCAACATAAACTATGGAATACAATTTGAAGTTACAACAGTTACAATGTGGTATGGGATAGAATTGGGCATCTTAACACCACACTTTATTGACAAACTGTCACTGGTGATGTTGCAGAAGTCTGTCAGTCCACAAGTCAAAGGGTTGTTTGGTAATTTACATTCACTCACTATCTCAATGCGACTTTTCCAATCGAATGGATTGGGCAAAGATGTGGTGTTGATCTCTGTACGTTTCCCATACCTCTCAATGAACTTCTTTTTATGGGGATATCTTAAAGAAAAGTTGAACTGAAAAAGGAAGTTAAAAGACAATGTCTTGCAGTTCCAAATCAAATACCTCATAACGCCGTCGCTGTATTTGGAAAAAGTGGTCGTCAGTTCCGAATATTTGTAAACATTCATTTAAGTTAATTTAGTATTTTTTAATTTGAACTATTAGACTATTGTTTCTAAGTCAAGAATTTATTGTCAGTTACAGAATGAATGCGTTTCTTGGGACATCTTGTATTTAGAAATAACTGTACTCGTACTGTCGAATGGCAATGTCGTCGGTTAGCAAACATATATGACACAGATTCTGTTAGAGCATCTCGGTTGCTAGTAACCCACAGTTTTACAAATACAGATCTGTGTGAGGCATAAATAATCAGCCCAGTTTTTTCTAGCACACCCAGAGACTTATAATGCCAAACTGTTACTGAAATGACTAAGCATTTAAGTTTTAATAGTTGTACTAACCCGTGAGCGGCGGTTGTTGCAAATAAGAGTTTCAGGTTGGATTAATTGCCGTTTTTTAAGTAAACCACGAAATGACTATGATAAAACACAAAATGTAACATGCAAATAGTTCCTGCGTGTAACATGTATTTGTCATTAGAGTGGCTTGTTACAACAGATTGCGTGTCGTGTCCACTTTTACTTCATGTCGTTAAGAATGTAAAACATGTTGCTTTCAACCAAAACAATGTTTTTTTACTTAACCGTCTGGCTACGTGGATGGATTAAATTTAGACAAGGTTTTTGTTATGCTACGAGGGTACTTTGAAAAGTCTTTTATGTTTTATATATCCCCCATCATATTCGACGCAGCAAATTGCCAACTTTTGATGTTATTTTCGTAAAAAGACTTGAGCTGGTTCTGAAGATATCCTTAGGAGAGCGAATAAATGACAGTAGTAGTAGAGACTGTAAGGGGGGTGACGCAGTGTGATCCAAATACCTTTGTTCGAGTTACGGCGGCAATTTGCAATCGGGTGTTATATTGAAGATTATCATTCCTATTCAATTTCTCAAAAATATATCGCTGCCATCTGGAACGTCGAAAAGCAAGCAATAGTATAAGACAGAAACAGAGACATTCAAAGTTATGGTCATATTAAAAATGTGTGCCTTTCCCCCACGCTGCCTTAAATGCCTGAGTGACCACCTCTATCAAAAGTGCGACACAAATATGTACGACTCACAATTCGTAAATTGAGGCCAAGAACACCCTGCAAATTTCAGAATATGCGAGTATTGTCTTGGATTTCTCCAGACACAACATCTTTGCCATAAAGGACCTCAATCTCCAAATACTGAAAGTCCTGTAAATGAAAAGAGCTTCAAGAAGAGCCTAGTCTAATATTACAACAAAAAAATTGCCGTGATAACTCTCTTGAATGGTATCACCAATCAACTCTCAACATTCCTTAATCTCATGAAACTATATATGCAACAAATTAAGGCCTTTCTCTCTTCCGTAATGACCTGTAACCATATACTTATCCATAGCATCAAACTCATTCACTGGAATACCAATAGAGTTAAAACACAAGATCCTTGTCAATTAGCTTCTTAGCCAGACTCTTAAGTCTAAAGGAGTGAAAAATTTAGTTAAAAAATGACCGAATCCCAACTACTAAAATTGATTGCATAAACTTAAAAACTGTGCACATCTATGTTAACTTACGAACCAGTAACCAGTAACCCACATAACCTCTGCCTATATAAGCAACCAAACGAGAAGTTCCTCGGGGCAAAATTTCCTCCCATCTTTAATTCTGTCTAACCTATTCTCTTACTAGGTAACCCAAATTGCAAACACACTTCTTTGGAACTTCCAATTCATCAGGAACAAACCTACTCAGCTTGTCTGATTACGGACTCAATATCCAAATACGTTTAGATTACTCTATTACCTCTTTTACCAAACTGTTATTGCTGAATTAAACTTTGATCATCTGCTTGTAACCATTAAATATCAAACTGTACCGAAATCAAGAAATGACGCAGTCGATTGGAAGTATTATCATACGTATTCCTGTTCACAAAATTTAACTGTCTCTACAGCCCTAAATAAATACCACAGCAGACATTGACAATAGAATACTCCATAGTAATCCAATCCAGCACACAGTTATCAACTAGGCCAAAAAGGAAAACATCAATCAACCACTACTTACCTCCAAATTAACTACTAAAGCTAATAAAATAAAAAAATGACAGGATGTGAACGACGAAGTGCGTGAAACCAACAACAAAAACCCTAGTTAACCAGTTGTTCCGCAGAATTAATGAAGTACTTAATAATCTCATACCAATATTTTATTGACAATCCAGAAAATACTTCAGTCACTACAGGAACTTCCAACTATAGTAACACCATCCTACATGATTGACTAAGGCAAATGCGCAGATTTCGCATAGTCTTTGCAAATAAATTTTACCCCCCCCCCCCCTTCGTTGTAATATACCGGTATTAATTAACTTAGTAAAGAATTTGGTACAGACCCTTATGACAGTTTTAAACATTAACATCAAATTTTGAAAATTACGACAGCTTTTCCGAGAAGAAACAAATCACCTGATCTGGATGAAATCTTCAATTTGATGCTTAAACACCTACCGTCTAAATATCTGGTTTATCTCGTAAGTCTGCTTAATGCGTAAGGCTGGAGTATTTCCCCTTATGTGTAAACATCCCAAGTACTAGTGTTTCATAATAATGGAAAATGTAAAAACGATTTTTTAACTATTTTTGACTTCATCCGAGGTTGTAGAAAAAGCTGCTATACAACATATCAGCATTTCAGTCTGGTTTCAGGCTTGGTCATTCCGTTTCTTATCAACTTCCGGTCAAATAACACAACTGAACTATAATTTGACCGTGTCTGGCATATTGACACCAAATACTAGATTTTACATCTCTTTTCCTTCCTTGACACTCCGAAATTCGCCATAAAAATTCATTTCCTTTCTTAATGCAAATAACATTACCAGAGTGCCATAAAACAGATCCCTGGACCAATCTTATTGAAAATTTATATGCATGATTTAGAACTGGATTTTCTGATGGCACAGCTTTTCTAGTTCAAAACAAAGACCTACACCAAGTTATATTGCAGTTCCAGTTAACTAAGTTGGTTTTTCAAATGGAGTTTTAAAACAAATGCGTAGGTAGCATTGTTTATTCTGAAAAAGATAAATAATCTCAATGAAGGTTATACCAGATTAGGGCAGCTATATCCTATTATAAACAGAAAACCCAATCTTGAACGGATTGTACACTACTTCTCTACAAGTTGCTTATCCGGTACAAAAATGAACCAGAATAAAATACAAACTCTTCTAAACGAAGCATTAGATGTGCCCTAGTTTAAAAGAAACGATCAACTTCACCAATAACTTGAATTTGACATCTAGATATTTACAATCAAATCCTATTCTAACCTTCATAGTTGTACAGGTACCATTCACTACATTTTAAATCAAAAGAACACTCACGTGAGTCTAACAAGGCAGCTAACCTAGAATATATATCTACCTGACAACGATCGTGCGCTAATGCCTAATCTTACTAATCCCAGAAGTATTCCATAGAGGTATTTTGTTAAGATGGCTTTCAAAATAAACAGATGATATGCAAAAGACATAGTACTTATCGGCCCAATCCGATTACCAAAAGCTTCAGAGAACTTTAAAATAAATATGTTAAAAATCAAAATTAGGATTCATACAAGGAATACAAAGAACATAACAACGATTATAATTCAAAAAAAAGATCGAACATCCGAAAAGAGAGCAAATTATCGTGAGCAACTTTCAGAAAGTTGCACAAGGAGGTCTTCAAAAATACCAACATATTCAAATATTCAAGATCTAGGGTATATGATCAATGTTTTCTAGTGGTTTTAACATACAAACCACAAAGCTAGATGCTCACCAAAGCGAACAGGGACAAACTAGCATAAAACCAGAGACCTAGAGAAAGAACAATGATAGGTTTGGGACAACCAAATAGTAAGACAATTTTGGAAACTCTTAACAGGCGTCTTGAAAGAAACTTCCGCGTCTTGTTCATCTGAACATGTCCATACCGCATCAGTTGCATATTTTACATCTTCTACTTAGTCTTCTTCTATCCTTTTATATTATTTCTCGTTTTATTTCTAACCCTATCTACTCTTGAAATTATTGATGATTACCTTTAGTAATTAGTTTCCAATATTTTTAACTGTACTGTTTTATACTTGTTCTTTCCTTTCGCCACGGTAGTAGTTCTCTTCATATGTCAATCTTTATCTGTATGATTTCAGATAGAGTGAATATATTGTCCGTACACGATCTTCCTTCTCTAAATCCACTTTGTTGTTCTAATTCCTGCTCTATATACTATTCTATTTTATTTCTTAATATACATCCATAGATTCTAAAGTTTTTACTATCTATATACTCTTCTTATTGCATTTTTGGTTCTACTTCTACTTGTAAATAGTGTCTATTTTCTGTGAAAACTGTTCGGTAGTACTCTCCGCATTACTTTATAGATATGCTTCCCCGGTTCTCTTTCTTTCTATATGACTACCCAGCTTTTATATCTTTCCTTTTAATTGTTTCCTAGATAACCATATTTCTCGTTTTTCTTTGCTGGTACATGTGTCTTGTTATCTTCGACTATTTTAGGTTTTTATATCTTATTTCATTTGTTATTTTACTATTGTTTTATCTTCTCTTAGTTTTTCGTATTTAACCTCCTTTTGGTTATTCATTTTTGTGTTCTTATTCTGTGTATTTATATATTATATATATGAGCTCGTAAATCATAAACACTCAATCGAGAATACTTCCGAGTTATTATAGATTTTAGTTGTCTGCTAGGTTATGCCAAATGTAAATATGTATTTCTTTATGTCGATAAAAGACATTATTAATTTTTGGTTTTAAGTTTTTATACACCGATCCACAAGTCTTTGTCCATTATTGTTTATTCTTTACTTATTATTTTATCATCTGTTCTGGCTTTTCAGTCCTCTAATATAATTAATTATCCTTTTTCGTCTCTTTCCTCTTCTTTAAATCTTCCCGTGGAATTCGTCTTTGTTTGGTGCTCTTTCATCAACACTCGGTCCATATACTCCAACAATGGTCGTTGTATATCCATGTAGTTTTGTAGTCATTTTTATTATTCTGATATTGCTTCCTAGTTCGTTACACATCCAATTTCTTTTTTAATATAATGCATTTTGCTTCTTGGGGTATTCCGCTCCATAAATCGACATAGGGGTCTCATTGTTCTATTCTTCTCCCCTTTTATTGTTTCTGTTAGTATTAATATCCCCAAGTTTCTTTTTCTTGCTTCGACAACTAAAATGCTTAACAGGAAAGGATCAAAACCATTTGCTCGAAAATAAGTTGCTCATTTATAAGGCAGTAATGAAGCCCATCTAGACAGTGAGCTTTGGGGCTACGCCAATAAGTCGAACACGACTATCCAAATCCCTAACAATTATCGTAGATAGTCTCTGGTTTGTGTCCAATCATACTATCCACACTGATATCCAAGATGTTATTAATGAGAGAAGTAAGAAACATTATTGGGACCACTTACTCGCGGTGTTAACAGTAGAAGACCAAAACATTCCTGCTTTGTATATCACAAGTAAAAGCATACTATATTCTAGCGGGTATTTATATATGATCATGCAATGACTTTAAAATAACTCATAGGATGTAATTAAAATCAATTTTAAAAAAAGTCTACTATGGACGAAACCTCTAAACTCCAAACTTGGATTTTTTTGGTGCACTGCAGCCTCAAGGGCTTATTGTGCCCACTAACATGCACACCCATGGGTTGAGCGAGACTCGAACTCGCGCGCGCCGGCTAGAGGACAGAGCCAACTGGTTGAACCTGCTGAGCCACCGCATCCCTGAACTTGGACTTAGTCTTGAGTTGGTGACAGCACAAATAAAAAGAACCGAAAATACTAAAAAATAGAGACTCTTAGGGTTTAACAATGCCAAAAAATATTAAAGTAGGCTTATGGTATTGGCGTACTTTTACTACTGCTAGCAATAAAAGGTGGCTCAAATTGAACGGCGGATTTGAACTTCACGCCTTTTTTAACTGCCGCAAGAGCTTAAGCTTGCTAACCATTCTTACCGTCGACAATTTGTCAATGAGTTTTTAAAGAATCATAAAGTGGATTTTTAATTTAATCAAAAAATTGTCACATTTGAGGTCGGGGAGCCCTCGCATAACTCCTTGAAAGCAAATGCACCCCCAAGGAGTCACTACTTGGTATGGATTTTCGACAGGTAGCGTGATAGGCGAATACGTCCTCGAAGATGATCTGTGAATGGCAATCATTTCCCTTACATAATAACCCAGTTTTTTTTGGCTCCAACTGTAGTTCCAGTAGAATGACGCTACCTCTCATTCAGCTTGAGCAACAATCGATTTACTGCACTGACAATTTACGAAATGTTGACATCAACTAGCCAGCAATATTTTGTGATTTATCACCATTCGACTTTGGTAACGACCTTAAGAATGAAGTTCGACATGTGAAATTGTAACCAAAAATTGTGTGAAAAGAAAGAGTTTGCAGCCGTAGCCGAGGTGCCCATTTATCAGACACAATTTTCCATACGTCATCGAAGATTGTGTACTTTAATGCTCAATAAAAATCTAATTATAAAATCAATCAAATATGATTTTATTTAAATTTAACCCGCCTTTCAATTTGGGCCACCCTTTATAATGCGAGCTATCATCAGTTAACGCCTAGTACCTTCGTCATTTCTAAATATATCAAAGGATGGTTGAGGTGCCGTGCCCAGCAATTTATTGCACGTTAACCATTTTTAATTTGTTATAATGTCAGTTACAAGTTGTTATTTTTTTAATGAACATTTACTGATTCTTACAATTTACTCTTTCTATATATTTAGTATGTAAAAGTGTTAACAACTACATGACATTGAAGGAGCATTCATCCAGTAGTGAATCTCCAAAATACTTTATACTATTTGTCATAAGTAAGAAATCATTAGTCAGTATTCTGTTTAGTCGTCGTGGTGTTATGTTATATGTGAGTTGATCGATAAGTTGATTGGAGTATCCAGAAAGTTGCACGATATTTTTCAAAAAATCTTTGGCACCGTCTTCGTGGATGATCTGATTTATTACATACCAAGATGCATCTAATATTGTTTAAAGTAATTTTGACTGGAACCTCTGTATAATATTTATGTTTGCTGTTTTCTCACGTGGATTGTATAAGTTCAAATGGGTTTTATCATGGCTTTATAGAGTAACACCTTTTAAATATTCATTTTGGATTGCCTTCCAAGTAGCCAATACATTTCTCGGAACTTTAAGTTTAGCTACTTCCTTTTCAATTGGATGTCTCTTCCATGTGAGGCGTCAGTTCAAATGTAGACCCAGATATTTCGCCACTTCAGCTCCATAGATGTTAACAGGTGGATATACTGCAGTTTGTGTGGTGAATGTAACTTCTACCAATTTTAACCAGTTAACTTCTATTCACCATAGTTTAAATCATGCACTAATAAGGTTTAAGTTTTGTTAAACTGGCAATATCTGGACTTAGATGAGTGGACATTACAGTAGCGTCATCAGCAAAGGTAGCGATTAACGTGTTCGGTGGATTAGTTGTGTATATAAGGTAGAGGACGGGACTAAGTACACCACCCTGAGAGACACCACACCATATAGAATAAAGTTTGGAAAAGACATCTTTTGTATTTTACAAAGTAAGGTCGATTCGCTAGATAAGATTGTAACAATCAGTAGTAGGTACTTTGTCTTTTCCTCCTTCTTTAATTAGCCCTTGTCCATCTTTGAACATAACCCACCCCATTGCCCTCCACCGTTCTCTATCCTGTGCCAGCCCTATCCATTTTTGGCCTGTAATTTTCTTAATATCAGCAAAAAAGTATTTCGTGCAGAATTTTTATTTTATTTACCTTGTCGAATGCTTGGGTAAATATTCTTTTTTCTCGGGACTTTTACCAATTTGGTTCACCTCCTATTTGCTTGGTCCTTCGCGGAATCCAAACTGATGATTAGGCAAACCAACTGCAGATCTACGTCTTTATGAAGTCTTTGCAACAATATTTTTTTGAACACCTTGCTTAGTTGGGAAAATAAGCTGATTAGTCTGGATGATGTTTTCTCTTCAAGTAGTTTTCTCGGTTTAGGTATCATGATGATTTGGGCGTATTTTCAAACTTAGCATGCGGTTGAATGCTGTAGATACGAAATTTTACTTTTGCTGGTGTAGTAGTGACATTTGGCAGGGTATATCTAAAAAAAATTCAATTTCATTGTTATCATGACCTAGAGGAGAAATAGGACGGTTTGAAAACATTCGACAAGTATTGTGCAAAGGTTATTTGCGAAAATGTACCCACTCGAAATATATAGACAAAACGCCGTACACTTCCAGAATCGACAAGGAGAAACAAATGCACGTATCTCATCATATCTCGCAACGAAACATTTGCAGTGACCTATACCATTTCGAAAATGACAGAAAAGCAAAATCGCAAAACTGCTGCGTCAGGTCAAGCGCCAGCCGCCAGCTGCGGGTGTGGCGGCCCTACCCAAGTCACGAAGACACCGTGAAGCAACCTGACCTTTCGGAAAGGAGCGTTCGCCCATTAGGTCACTACGATTTTAAATTTCATCCTTTCGTTCAGAGATTCCAGCGAAATGTGTCGGCCAATTTGCCGGTCTATAAATTGCGCGCCAATAGCCCGTCGTTACGGTTGCCAGTTTTAATTTCTATTGGGCGACTGAAATTGGGAAAGCCAGCTCCTATTAGCATAACAAATATTGCGAGAACGCATCTTAAATCTGGAAGAATGAATTGGTGATATTCAATGGAGTTGCTCGTTTATTTTTTATTGATTGGTTTGCATTGTCACAACCTCCTCAACAATTAAGACAAAAAAGTTTGGGTAATACTATAAATTTTGTTTATGTTCTCTACAGTTAATTTAATTCTTTTGTGAAAGTGTCTCACATCCGTTCCTTCATTTTAGAAAACTAAAACGATTTGTCTGCACTTCTTCAAATATGCCACGCAGGTCTAAGGCAGCAAACACATAAAGCATGGGTAATAAGACGCGGATAATATAAGTCAGAAATGCTGCTGAATTAGGGCTTGTTCACATATTCCGTCCGTAATCAGACGCAGATAAGACACAGATAAAATGTACATGCGAGTAAATTTGTAATTTATGCTGTAACAACAATGTGAAGTAATATAAACGAAGCCACGGGAAGACCAGGTGTATTATATTACCATGCGCGCCCAATACGTGCATAAACGTAGCCAGATATACCACTAGATAGCGTTGCACGTCATCAACGCAGTGCTGCGAGTGCAATTGTGAACAAAGCGGAAAACTGAGTCAAACGATCAAGGGCAAGTATAGATGGTATCTTTTCCTTTGAAGGAGAGAGTAAGTGCTGTGAACTAGTAGCCGTGGATAAAAATGCAACATTGGATAACAAAATTGTGCATCAGACAACAAATGCAGATATAAGTGAATCACTTTCTATACATTGGAAAATTGTCATGCAATAAAGATGGCAAAATTCTATGAACAATGAGCGGCGAGAGTATGGGGAACTACTCTCACCGCTCATCCGAAGGAGAAACATACAGTGGTAAGTCGACAGCTGTTGCGCTTCATCAATCCGCAGATGCTCTTTGAATGTATGGTCACAGCAGACGATTTGTGGTTTTAGCACGAGACGTCAGAGAAGAAACACCAGTCTATAGCATAGTAGCATATTATTCGACATTATTTATTTCAAAACAAATGGCGATTTCCTTTGGAGATCAAGAAAGATCTGCTAATTACCACTGAGCGATTCTGTGAGTAACTGAAGCCATGAGAATAGAGATGAGCGCGTTGCTTCAACATGGCAATGTACGCCGAGCTGCTACGCTCGATTTGACGTAGTGAAAGAGGCAGTTCACGCTAAGAAGTTCCTCTACAACAACGAGTGTTCTCGTACTACACCCAAAGAATATTTTGCAGTAACTTTACGAAAACTTCCGGAGCGGTAGCAAACGGCATTGATGGGGGCCATCTCTAAAGAACTCTGTACTCACTTTTCCTTAACAAAATATTGGGGGTTGGTAGAAAATAATTATTTTTGAACTACCCAAATATTACACAATCTGCCGTTTATTACTTGCATTACTTTACATATGTAAACAAGTCCTTAATGTGGAGAAATTCATTGTTTAACCAAATTTAAGCGGATGCAAATCGAATCACTTGAAAGTGAGAGCAACAGAATGCGCCTAATGTTTTTTTCCTTTTGTTTATGCCGATTCTTTAACCTCCGTTATTAATAATTACAAATAGTATGTATGATATATTTGTTTTTTATCTGCATCTTATTACCTAGGCGCTAATAGTCTGCGAAGTAAGGGCTTGTTCACATATTGCATGGGTAATAATACGACTGAATTAAAAGCGAAGGAATAATGAATACCCCACGAATGCGTAATTTAACCCAAAAGATCAATCCATGCGGTTCATAAATAATTGCGAACCACTTAGTCTAATAATAAACAATCTTGGCCTTCTCTGTCTTTTATGCTGATTTCATTATTAATATTGCATAAATGTCAATGAATCATTACAGATTACCTGTCTTTTATTATCCGTGCCCTCATATTTATCAGGCTGTTCCAGATTTCCTGATGCGCCATGCACACTCTCGCTGAGTTTTGTTTTTCATATTTTCAAAAATAACTCTACGCCACTTTATGGAATCACAAGGAATATAAAGAAGGAAAAAGAAAACGAGATGGTCTGTAGTGCAACAAGATAAATTAAGTAACAACTAGCTGAACTGAAAATAGTCAATGCTATTGTAACAAACTTCCACTTAACTCTTATTTGACAACATACGGGCCTATCTACTTTGACAACTAACATAGTAATACCAATTTATTTCCACACGATTGCTTTCTTGACCATTCATCGTACACTTAAACACCCACGCACTTGATTCTAGAATCCTCGCGGCTCCACACCGCCACAACAAGCAGGTTACTAAACGTTTTACGACCGCGTCAATTCTCTGCAAGCACTAAATATAATCGCAAGAATTTTAAAAACTATGAATCGGGGTTTACTTTAAAGTAGACATGCAATAAGGCGGGATTTTTCAAATTCTATTTCCACTTCTTTAAAAAACTAGGAAGCACAGTCGTCAAAGTCCAAAATTTCTTGAATACTCCCTGTTAACTCTTGTTTCCAACAAAAACATTTTTAGGAGAAATGCTAAATATCTATGGCCAAATCTCAGGAAAACAAAAGACTAAACATTTTCCTAAATGAACGTTGATTTTGCTAACAATCATTTTCATTGGGATGTTACAATCGTTCTACTATCCGATTATATGAAAATTTTAAGGTGGAATTATATCAAAACCAAAAAAAATTAATCAAATAACTTCATAGGATATCCAACTGTGAAGCTTTTCCAAACCATCGAATACATAAATATTATAGCTCTCACCCAAAACATTAAGAATCAATGCTAACGCTCTCTGGTTAGCAGACAACCAAGCACAAACCTACGCAATACGAATATATCAAAAAAACAAAAAATACAGTCGCTTATTGTAAGTCCATACAAATGTACTAAATACGCAATTATTTGTTAGACCACGCGTGTTCAGAAAACAGAAAAGGTCTTGGCCTTAATCTAAAACTAAAGTTACACCAAGGTAGAAATAGAAAGATTACCAACTGACCGTTCCATGATATAGGAGTATGTGGATTATCCGGACAAGTTTCCGGATAATAGGAATTCTAAAAACTAGTTAAAAATACAAATAACGAGTACTTAAGAGAAGTATTTTGTATTTAAGTTGCAAGAGCGTATGGCAAAAATCGAACTTATGTTTTGGGTTCTAAAATGATAATCTTGTATTGTGGTATCGTAGTTGGTAGTTTTATATGAGGATAAGGCATTTTATAATCTTCCTCCCCCTTCTATCGCAATCTTTGTGGACAAGTTCCTGTTAGCCATTTGAATATAATAAATCCTCCTCAAATAAACCAAGTGTTAAGGCCAGTGATTTTTTTTTTATATAAAATGGTTGATTGGACCAAAAGCTATGTTGAACATTGCGGGTAATTCATTCTTCCTCAAGAGTAAACCTTTCAGAATTTACTTGAAATGGCATAAGTATGAATCTCCTAAACTTTCCCCATAACTTTATACGGATTTGGTTTTAAAAGTTAGTATTAACCATTAATTACAAATAATTGTAGGTTATGACAGTGAAGTTCCTCAATGAGTCACAAATGTTTGCAGAACCATCTCTGTTCGTTGTTTCAGTGACGTGAACCAACTCCTTTTTTTGGAAGGGGTACAACCTGAAAAGCTGACTTTTCTTAAGATCACCAATATGTGTCTATTCTAAATTTCACATCTCTAGATGATGGAGAGGGCCAAAACTCAATCGTTTTTAATTAGTATGAACCAATGGTACTAGACCATAGTGTCCCTTTATCAACTCAGTTATTAACTGGAGCAGTATATAAAATTTGTTTAGTTGGACAAACATTGATTGGACCACCATTGATCCCATTCTAGACTACTGTGCCTTGAGGCGATTGCCTCATTACCAAGGCACTGATCAGTTTTCTACTCCTCAAAGATTCCTCACAAAATTAAGATACGTTATTTTAATATATAAATAAAAAGTTTCTTCCTGTATTCCCAATAATCGATTGATCCCATCATAGTTGATATGGACATCGCTGACTTTTCCTCTAATCTCTTTCAGATGAAAGCGTGGCTCTTTTCGGTCGCCCTGTTTTGTTGGATGTGGTTCAGCCAATGCGCGGAAGACTTTGTGCCATGTATAGAAGTATCGAGAGAGCTGCGGTTTCCGTGCAGATGCGCGCTCGGCCCTACGGAACCAGGATTGGACGGCGACCCTGCCGTAAGCATAGACTGCGACAGAGTGGTCTTCGCGGGAGACTTCCCAGCCATTCCATACGGTGCTCCAATAGTGTCGTTTAGGCAGCGATGGGCTGGACACCAGGCTCTGCCGACCCAAGTAAGAATTCTCAAGTTGCATAACTCGATTTCACTGTCTCTCCTATTGCAGATTTTCGGATCGTCTGGTCTACCACTGCGCAACGTGGACTTCTCTGGCAATTCCCTGCGAAGGCTCACAGAAAGACTACTTCAAGGACTACAGGCTTCGCTTATCGAACTGCGCCTAGCCGACAACCTTCTGGGGGACACCCTTAACCCGATCTTCTCCAGCAGCGAGTTCCATGGCCTCAAACACTTGCAACTTCTTGATCTCAGCGGCAACAGAATCAAAGCGATAGAAGAGGGCATTTTAGAAGGCTGCGATAACTTGATGGTAGGTTCTAAATGACGCCCTTTAAAGCACACGCAGCAATTTTCGCTTTACAGGAACTACACCTAGACCGCAATAGTTTCAGCAGCGTTCCAAGTTCATCTTTGAATGGCCCTAGAGCTCTAAAAGTTCTGTCTCTAAAAGAAAACCGAATAGGTGAAAAATTAATTTTGGGTGCCTATTAGGTTACTTTAGCAACACTTTTCCAGGAACTTTAAAGCAGGGGGCCTTCCTTCGCCAGAAGATGCTAGAACATATCAATTTGGACCACAATTTAATATCGACCATTGAAGCTGGCGCACTGCAAAATTTGGATCATTTGAGGACACTAAGAATGGCGCACAACCGACTAACAAAGTTCAACAGCGACGTCTTCCAAGGCGCCGACAATTTGCAGAGGTTGGACCTGGCTGAGAATTTTATCAGCGAGTTCCCCAATGTGGCGCTAAAGACTTTCGCGGAACTGCGCTACCTAAACCTATCCTCCAATTTACTGCAGGTATGCTCGGTCGAAAACGCAAGTTCCATGTAACGCTCAAGTATTTTTCAGAATTTGGATAACAATAACCTGGAGTCTCTTGTGAATCTGTACCACTTGGATCTCAGCCGAAATAATATAGCCAATATTGTGCCGGGGACATTTTTAGGCTTAAAACAACTGAGGAGGTTGGATATTAGCGTCAATTCTTTGAGAACTGTAAGTTCTATTCTAGATATATTAAAAAGTAGCTTGTAATGTTTTTTTCCAGATTGAAGACGACGCCTTTGAAGGACTAGACAACCTGGAAACTCTCCTACTTAAAGACAACAACATCCTTTTGATACCAGCGTCAGCTGTCGGACGACTTCCTCGACTAACTTCTTTGCAGCTGGACTATAACAGAGTCGCTGCTTTATCTGGGGATATTCTCCGCTCCATCGCTGATCGAGTAACGTCTTTAGTGATATCCAAAAATGTTGTGCGGGAACTGCCGCCGGCAACGTTCCAGTATTTCCAGCAGCTGCAATATCTTGACTTGACCCGCAATCTAATTGCAATCTTAAATTCGGACGCTTTTAGCGGCTTGGAAAATTCTCTAAAATACCTTTACCTATCTCAGAACAAGATTAGGACGCTGACGGGATCGCCTCTTGCCTTATCAAAGCTCGAGGTGCTGGACTTGAGTGACAATCAACTGACAGAGTTGGCCAGAAGCGCTTTCACTCTGGTTCCAAGCCTGAAATATCTGAATTTGAGCCACAACATACATCTATCCAGTGTACCAGTCAACTTGCTGCATAAAACACCACAAATAGTCACCGTTGATTTAAGCTTCGCGAGCTTGAAGACCATCTCCACCGACTTCCTGGCGAAGTCCTTAAGACTAGAACGCCTGATATTGAGTAACAATGACATCTATGAATTGTCTGATAACACTTTCGTGAATTTGCGCAATTTAACCGTCGTGGACCTATCCTTCAATAATATCAACAACATAAAACCGAGTACTTTTGTAAACGTCATGAACATACAAAAGCTATCCTTGAGAGGTAATCAGTTAAGCTCATTTAAAGGGGAGTTTTTCAACACGGGTACTGGTTTGGAAATACTGGACATTTCTGAAAACCAACTAAGTTACCTCTTTCCTTCTTCGTTCAGAATTCATCCACGACTGAGAGAAATTTATGCGGCTCGCAATAAATTTAATTTCTTCCCTGCCGAATTGATTGCAACTCTGCAATATTTGGAATACATTGATTTATCTGGAAATGAGCTCAAAACAGTTGAGGAACTGGATTTTGCGCGATTGCCGCGCTTAAGAAGTCTGCTGTTGGCTGATAACCAATTGGACTCTATCAGCGAAATGGCTTTTCATAATTCTACTCAACTGCAAATCTTGGACCTTAGCAACAATAAACTGGAGCGGCTTGGAGATAGAACCTTCGAAGGATTAATTAGATTGGAGAACTTAAATCTGATGGGGAATTTGCTGACAGATCTTCCGGAAACTATATTCGACCGTTCTCGCCTCCAAATGCTGGAAAATATCAACTTGGCTAAGAACTTATTTGAGGTCGCGCCCTTAAAAGCGCTTCAGCGACAGTACTTCTTCGTTTCTTCCGTCGACTTGTCATACAATAGATTAAAGGATATCCCGGCAGACGACAGCATATTAGTGAACATTAAAAAACTGGACCTCTCATTTAACCCACTTTCAGAAGAAGCCATCAAAAATGTTTTGGGCGAGCCCAAAACTGTGCGAAACTTGAATTTAGCCGGGACTGGAATTACGAAAGTTACCCAATTGGAAACGCCGTTTTTGCATCGCCTCAATCTATCCCAAAACAACATTTCTGAACTCTCTGAGGCGATTTTCGAAAGAACAACTTTACTGGAAGTACTAGATCTGTCCTATAACGAGCTGTCCGACCTAACCACTTCCTTCCCTAAGGTTTGGTCGGTGCTGAAAAATATACAGGCGTTAGACTTGTCGGCTAATCCGATTAAAACAATATCTCAAAACGATTTTGAGGGCTTGGAGTCGTTAAGAAGCTTTAATATACATAATCTCGACCAATGCAACCGCTTCGAAAAGGGCGTGTTCAAAAACGTCCCAAATTTGTCTGTTCTTAACGCTTACAATTACCCCAAATTGGGTTATTTCGATATTCAAGGACTATTGCAAAATCTGCCTTCTCTTGAAAAGGTTAATATTGAAACGAAAGATGCGGCGGTTGGAAGCGACCAACTGCAGACCGTTCTTCATCCGCGTTTGCAAGAGTTGGGAATTAGAGGACCAAGACTTCATAGTATATCTTCAGGAACCTTATCGGGCATTAAGGGCGCTAACGTCATAATTCGCTTTCAAAATACTTCATTGACGTCTTTACCACCAACTCTGTTCTTTCCAGTGCCGAGATCGTCCCATATAACGTTAGACGTAACAGGTAGTAAACTGACTACTATAAGTCCACAAATGTTAGCGGCTTTGGATGACAGAAGAGGCGACTTGAAAATCATTGGGCTGGAAACAAATCCCATAGTGTGCGACTGCAGTGCTAGAGCCTTAAGGCGTTGGCTGCCTGCTCATATGACGGAAATTCGATGTGCCGCACCGGATCTTCTAAAGGAAAATTATTGTTAGAGATCGGCGATGATGAGCTGACGTGCGATCCTCGTAAATCTACCAGCACGACACCTTCTACCACTCTACATCAATCACGCAGCACCAAGCTAATTCCAAAAACCACCGAGCCTGAAATTATATGGTCCATAGCCTCGACTGAGAAAGCGAAGCCGAAAGTCTCATCGAAAGTGCCCAATACCGGACCATCAACGATGGGCAATGACGACACCTTAATTATCGGTATAGTGGGCGGTGTTGTGGCATTTATAGCAATTCTCATCATAATAATCTGCATAATACGTCTCCGAATGACGCAAAATCAATACAGGGGCGGCCCTCTGGCCAACGGCACGCCAGTTATGGGGCCGCCTGGTATCGGTCCAAGCAGCAGTTGTGCTTGCAGTGTGAAAGGGGGGACGCCCATGTATGCAGTGACGCCGTATGGGGCCGGATATGCATCCACGCTGCCCCACAAAATCAGCGTATCTGGACAAGCGTCCGTTCGGCCTGCCTATTCCACCATGGGTAGAGTACCTTACTATCAAAACAACACTCAACCTTACTACGTCGCATTTCCACCAGATGAAAAGATTTACCGGTAGTTGCTTCTCATTGGAAAGTTATACAAAAGTATGTGTTATTAATTAGGTGTATGTTGCTTTACGTAAGAGTAGATTCTAAGAAATGTACAATCACACATTATAGATAATAAATTTATTATTGTCGTTTAAGTTGTGTATTTCTAGTAGTTTAAAGTTTATCCGACTTTTAACAAACCGTTGAGCAAATAAAGATATTTTTAACGGACCGTTATTTAACAAGCGCAATAACAACAGGTTAACTGACGGTTTGCTAAGCGCCAGTTTAACTACTCGTTATTTTTGATTGTCCGTTACATAACGTTTAGGGAAAATCAAATTTCTTTTTTATATACTTAAAGGTTTTTATTAAATTTCCAACAAGTAATAATAGTAGACATTCTTCATGTACGCAAAAATCCTGATTTATTAATTATTCTTTAGACTTCCGTTGTCTGTCGGGGATAAGTACTCGCACAGGAAGCAAACTAAGCAGGACAAAATTCCGGTCGTATTCCACGCTACATCTAAACTTCCTGTCTGTACCGTGCAACCAGTCCAATACCCCAAAGGCCCCGAAGCATTCATTAAACCTAAGTACACCGATCGTTAAATTTATCGCTTTTCGTAAACTTCCCCTTACTTTGCGTGGTGATAATCGTGGGCTTCTGGAGAAATCAGGAAGGGGAAATGATACCCCGAGTGCGTGTGCAGCACCACCAGTACGGTGATGGCGAGCCAAAGGCAGGCCGTGAAGACGTGGGAGTCCAAAGCGATGGCGGCTACTATCGAGGGGAGCGAGTTGGAAAGAACGTGCTCCAGGGGGTGGCAGTATATACCGGCAATCGCCACAGGGGCTATCCACTCGTGGTGCTGCTTGTGGACGTGCTTGTAGAAGTATTTAGTATGCAACAACCTAAAATACACTCGAATATTATCATGAATAACCCATCGCCGACCTACCTGTGCATGTAGTAAAATCCAATCTCGTAGACTATACTGTAGATACTGAGTTCGAAGATTATTCTGCGAAAACTGGGCAACTTCCGAAACGAAAGTTGCCCGCGCCACTGCATCATTAGGCTCAATACAGGAGCAAACAATAAAGTTGTAGCTTGATTTATAAGGACAATTTGAATCACCTGTAATATATGTGGTCAATTTACACAACTGACTATTAAGAAAGGTTGTCTTAGAGGTTTGAGAAGAAACTTAGTGATTTACAATATACTTACGTGTAAGATTCTTTCAATATCAAGAGGTTCGTTTCTTCCAGGTTGCACTTTATACCTTCTCAGAGCATCCGGCTTATTGGTAACATCTAATATAGTATAGAGCACCCCAAAAGCCCAGTACGTGATAAACACCGTTATTGCAGGCAAACACCACACAACAACGGGGTTTTCCCCAGTAATGTCCAAAACTGCGTTCCAACCAGTTTGCCAAAAATGACTTAAACTAGTCCATAAATTCACATACCCTTCGATTATCCACAAATACGGGTGGACTTACCCTAAGCTGATGTTTTCCATTATTTTGCAATACTGCAAGCAGTTTAGTCGGAAGTGTTGTTCCTGGTTTAAAGATTGCAAAACAGCTCTGCGGACTTTAAGATGTGATAAGAGATTTGAGGTATTGTTGTTGTAAATGCACTTCAATGCAATGTTAACGATAACTATGTTACATTAGAACGTACTTATGTTGTTACGATTTTAAATGTTAAGTTAGGTATATATCGAACGAAACGTCGATTAACATGACGGTGACGCAATAAAATATAACGAAATGTTTAAGGGCGACTTTGTTTTCTTTCAAATCTTTGATTGTATCATCACATATTTGGAAAAAAATATCAAGCCCCCACTTTTGTACATTTCTGGTCATTAAATAGATGCGAAGGTTTTCATGGCCGGTGTTATGGTGCATCGCGTGGTTGGTTATAAGGCCGTGGTCGGAGTTCAGAAACTCTTGACATTTCGTCCACAACTGGGACGGACATTTTCAGAAAAAAATCTTTTACAAATTTAAAGTTTTCGCTTTTATACCCGTGCGAGTATGGTAGGGATGGTGTTGGGGCCCGTTGTTGACGTCACCAGGATGATAGATAGCGTGATCGGGTTAGCTGCTGACGTCAATCGGGACGTTGCAGGTAATATTTTGACATTTTATGACGTCACTCGCTCTTTCACCGTATCGCAGTCTGTTTTTTGTCCCTTAAGAGCGAGAAACCAAGATTTAGATACGATAAAACTTGTGTTTATCCAATTGTAGTTATTATTCTCTTCTTCAACCTTGTTCTATCCATTGTTGGACATAGGTCTCCCCTTTTTTCTTCCACTCGTTTCTGTTTTGCGCCTGTCGATGCCATTGCTTTCTACCCACTCTTCTGATATCGTCGAACACATCTCTGTGGTGGTCTCCCGACTCCTCTTTTTCCTTGTCTTGGTCTCCATTCTATCATCTTTTTAGTCTATCTTTCATCCTCTGTTCTTATAATATGGCCAGCCCACGACCATTTTTGTTTCGTGATGTGTTCAATTAAGTCTTTAACTCCTGTTTATCTCCTAATCCAGTCTATTGTTTTTCGGTCGCTCAGCTTTATTCCTAGCATTTTTCTTTCCATGGCTGTTTAGGTTTTTCTTAAGCGTTGGATAATTCTTTTGGTGAATGTTGTTGTTTCCATGCCATAACTGGGTACGGGTATAATACACATGTCGAATATTTTGGCTTTTTTGTTTTCTTGTAAATTTGTTTGAGCATAATATATATGATAGCTTACCGAATGCTACCCAGCCTAGTCTAGGTATATATATATATATATATATATGATGTAACTCTTTCTATGTATGAATTGTCTATGTCTATAGAATTGCTATCCTCTGCTGTTAGAATTTTTGTTTTACCATAATTGATATTCAGTCCTACTTTCTTTGATTCTGTGTTTAGTTGCGTCATCATGGTTTTTAGCTCTTTTGTGTTTTTGGCTATTATCACAGTATCAGCATAATTAAGGTGGTTTATATACTTTCCATCGACGTTTATACCTTTTCCATGCCAGTCTAAGTTTTTAAAGATATTTTCCAGGACTAGATTGAATAGTTTAGGTGAAATGCAGTCGCCTTGTCTGACTCCTCTTTGTACCCTAAATTTTGTGGTTGTTAAATTGTTCAGTTTTATTTCGGATGTAGCTTTGGTATATATATCTTTTATGAGGTTGGTGTATCTAGAGTCTATTCTGCACGAGTCCATTGCGTTTAGTATGTAGGGTAGTTCAATCGAGTCGAACGCCTTTTCGTAGTCCACAAAACCTAGTGTTAGACTGACGTTGTATTCGTTACATTTTTCAATAAGTGTTTTAATTTTTTGTAAGTGGTCATTTGTTGAGTATCCTTTACGGAAGCCTGCTCGTTCTAGTGCTTGATAGAAGTGAATTCTACTTTCTAGCCTATTTGTTATTATTCTTGTCAGTAGTTTGTACATAGTTGAGAGTAAGCTGATTGGTCTATAGTTTGCTAGCTTCCTATTATCCCATTTCTTGTGAATTAGTATAATTATGGCGTTATACCAATCTGTTGGAATTTTTCCTTCCTGTATACATTTGTTCATTATTTTGGCAATTTCTATTTTCAATTTTATACTCCCACATTTCAGCATTTCTATGGAGATTTTGTCATTTCCTGGCGCAGTGCCATTCTTCATTTTGTTCAGTGCCGAGTCAATTTCCTCTGGATGTCTTCTGAACCGATATTCCTAATGTTTCTTTTCTTTTTAGTTTCCTCTATATATTCTACTATTTTTGATTTATACAGTTTTTCGTAGTAGGCTTTTGTCCTGTGTAGCATCTCATTTTTGTCGGTTATTTCGATGTCTTCTTCATTATATAGTTTTGTTATATTCTTTCGACTATTACTTAGTTTTGTTCTTAATACTCTCATATTGTCATTGCTTTCGATAGCTTCTTCTATGATCTTTTCTCTGTATATTTCTAATTTCTCTTCTTACAAGTTTGTTTAGTTCTATGTATTCAATACTGTCCACTTTCCCCTGTTCTTTGAATTTTCTTCTCCTTTCCATAATCTTTTTTGGGGTTAGTGCTTAATTTTTCTTCTTTTTTTGGTTTATTTTTGGCTATTTTAGCACTTGCGTTTTGCATAGCTGTTGTTATTCTTGTGTTTGTTTTGTTCATATCTTCCTATTTGGGTATATTTCCTAGTTCTGTATCAAGTTGTTTTATGTATTCGTCTGCTGCTAGGGTGATCTCTTTGTGTTTTGAACTTGATTTCTTCGTTAGTTTTACTCTTTCCCATTTAGTGTTTATAATGACTTTTGCTCTTATTAGTCGGTGGTCGCTTGATGTCAAAAAAATGTTTAGCACTGTTACATCTTTTATTATTTATTTATGGGGGGATATTATGAAATCTATTTCATTCTTTGTATGACCGTCTGGACTTTTCCACGTCCACTTACGTTGTGGCTTCTTTTTGAAGAATGAGTTCATAGCGCGTAATCCGTGTAAATGAAGAAAATCTATTAGCATTTCGCCTCTTTTGTTTCTCTGGCCAAATCCAAATTTTCCTGTTGCTATTTAATTTGGATCTAGGCGATTTCCAATTTTGGCGTTGAGGTCGCCAATTAGTAGGGTGAAGTGGGTTTTGTTATTTGTAAGACTTTTGTTCGGTTCTTCGTAAAATTGATCTATTTCTTCGTCTTCGCAGGTGAAGGTGGGAGCATATACTTGTATTATCTTTAGTTTGTATTTACTGTTGATTCGGATCATCAGATATGTTATTCTGTTGGAAACTATTTGGATTTCTGTTATATAGGGCTCTATGTATCTTTTTATAATAAAACCTACTCTTCCATATGTAGTATCTTCTCCTGCATAGTATAGGTTTCCTGATTTCAACGTTATAAGTTCGTTGCCCTTTCTTCTTACTTCTGATAGTCCTACTACGTCCCAATTTATTTTTGTCAGTTTTTCTTCTAGTTCACATAGTCTGTCTTCCAACGAGAGAGTTCTTGTATTAAATGTTGCTATCTTTAATTGGTTTCATTTGATATCTTCAAATTATAAATTATATAATTATAAATTGATATCTTCAACGATTGTGCCAGTCACGAATTCCGTCTCACTCTGGCGCATCGCGGTAATGGGTGTTGACGTTATGTCGTTTCCGCGTGGCCCCGAACGCGTTACTCTGGCAACCAATGCTTCTCACACGGCCGGGGACTGGGAACCTCCGCATTATGCTTTAAAGATATTTGATTGATTGATGATGTATATTCGTTTTGTACTTCATTATAATTTCTGAATATACTGGAATTGTATGTTCTAGAATATCATGTCTGTTCTTTAAAACTACATCAAAAAAGAATGTTAATAAGACCTTTTCTCAATTGCCTTTGAATACTTTAGACTCCTGACCTTGAAATTTTACTCAGCTCTTGTTATTAAGAGTCATTTTGAACAGCGCAACTACCTACCTCCTGTAGGTCTTGTAATGTCTGGATTATTTTACTATGCTAAACGATTTGTTTGCCTTTTCTTCGTTTTTCTCTCTTAGCATGATCGTGTTTTTTTTTCTATTGGTGCTCCATTGATTTTCACGTTTGATCTGGCAGCTTTTTGTTAAATTATTTTTGCTTTATTTTATGTTTTTCATTTATACTCTCATGTTTCATATATGTATATACATGTGTGTGTCCACACACACACATATATTTATTTATTTATTTATTCGAACCTCTATCTGCTTTATATATTCTTATGCTCTATGTAGCTCTTCTCTGGATTACGGGTAAGTTAATTTGATTATGTGTATTCCCATTTGGACTTGTCCAGGTCATTTCGACGATATCCTTCCTTTTTGACCAGCCACTTCAGTTTTTATCTACCATTAAAATAATGTAGTTTCTATTTTTATTACATTTCATTTATATTATTGGATGATATAGATATAACAACAAAAGATGAAAATACAAACAAAATAAGAACAACAGAACTACCAACAGAAGATATAACATTAAAAGAATTATAAGAGGCATTTAAGATAATTATAGTATATATGCTAAAAGCTGGAAAAACCAAGTGATAGTTATTAAGCATTAAATTCAGGAGAAACTCCAGAAGGTTGGACTATAGATATCATAATCCCAATATACAAAAACGAAAACAAAGAACTGTAATAATTCAAGGGGCATTATACTATTAAACACAGTCGGCAAATTATACACAAGAATCCTAGAAAAAAAAGACTAAGAGAAAAACTATAAGAAACAATTGAAGATTTACGGCAGATTCAGAACAATTAGAGGAACGATAGATGCAATTTTCGTTCTAAGAAAGAAATCAAAGCAGACAGATATATGGAGAAACCTAGAAGAACGAGGATATACAAGAGAAACTGATACAAGGGGTAAAAGCACTATACAAGAAAGCAAGCAGACAAGAAAAGTCATAGTTCGAGACTACAAAATGGATCCACCAAGAATGTTTACTAAGTCCCTTGTTATTCTTAAATGTCTTGGACGAAGGAATTAAAGAAGCTAAAAAACAAATAAAACCGAATAAAATTGGACACTGGAAGATGAATAATATCAGTGTCTCAGAAATAACCTGCATAGACATAGTCATAATCGCAAAAGATGAAAAGGCTGAGTGAGAACCTAATAACATACAACAATAGCCTGAAGAAAAACATCACGAGAATAAACAAATAAGAAACAAAAACAATGATAATAACTAGAAACAAAAACAATGATAATAACTAGAAACAAAAAAAAATACCTATAAAATTAGCGAAGCAAAGCTAGAACGAGTTAAAAAGTTTCAAGTGTCTAGGCTCAATGGTATCACAAGATGGAAAACTGGATCAAGAAGTTGAAGAAAGGATAGAGTCGGTAGAAAGATTATTTAATGCAATAAAAACTCCATTCCTAACAAAAAAAATCCCTAAATAAGCAAATGTGAAAATATTTAAAAAATGGCCATTTCAACCCTAATAATATATGGTCCCGAAACATGGACCCTATTACAAAAACAAAAAAAAAATACAAAACACAGAAATGAAAGTTCTCAAAAGAATAGACGGTAAAACAAAAAAAAGACAAACTGGAAATAACACCTTTAAAGATAAACTGAGGACGAAGCCAGTATCACAAATTATAGAACAGGGACAATGAATATGGTTCGGACACGTACGGAAATAAACGAGGACAGAACAATAAAGGACATAAAAAGAAAAAATAAAGGGAAGGCCAAGATAGACATGGAGAGAAGATGTAAAAGGAGAGTGAATAGGCGAGAAGTGAAAGAGAAGACGCAGGACAGAAAATATGGAAAAGAAAACCTAACCAATAACACAACTCCCCTACAAGCCTTACACCCGAAAGGGTAAAAAAGCTTAGTACGTATATTTTAAAAACTTAATTCTATTTTCCTCTTCTACTCTCTACTTTAGTTGTTTTCCTTTAAAATGACTTTCATTTGTCTTTCTTTACATTATCATTTCTTCTCCTTAGCTTACAATTTCTAGATTGCTATGGCCCTGTACTTCTTTCAGCTTCATGTTGGTTTTTTCTTTCTCTCATTTCCTTTATTTTCATTTGTATTACATTCTCCCTTTTTATGATTTTTATCTAGGTACACCCATCTTCTAGATTTATTTTATATTATCTTAAATCAGTTGTAACCATTATTTTGTTTATACTTTTCTTCCGATTTTGTACATATGAATTTCATTAAATGTATTTTCCTTCAACTCTATGCATTTTTGCTATAGGTCCAGGAGGTTTTATAAAGCTGCTGTAAATAATTCTTTTGATATAGCATAACACTATTTGTGGACAGCCGATTGAAGCTCATCGTTGGAGAAATCTGCATTTTTCTTTACGCCAAATAGACCATAGTTGCTTGGCGTAAAATTTGGTGAATATGGAACGTGAAGCAGCACTTGAGAGCATGCAAGGTGGTAACGATATAGCGATTGACATGTCACTATTATGACATGTGGCATAGTTATGTCGAAGCAACGCATTATCTCTCTATTTATCGAGGCGAAGGTATTAAATACATCAATGGAGTTGCTTTAATAACTATCAGTACCGTTCATTGGTAATGGTCGCACAAAAATGCTAATCTATCAACAGAATCTTCTCCAACACAATGACCATTTGTTTTAAAATAAAAATTTCGCTCATGACTTCTTGGAGCAAGGGTTTCCAACATGTTGCCATTCTATAAGTTGGGGTTTCCCTTCCTTGTTACGTCTTGCAACAGAACCTAGATTCTTCTACTATAACCAGAAACTCAAAGAACATCTATGGATGCAATCCGTACAGCTGCAGCATATTTCCACACCTTTTGTTTCTGCTGATCTATGAGAGTATAGGGACCATACTGTGCACAAACTTTTACCATGTTCAAGTCCTCAAGGATTTGCTATTAAGATCATGTATGGCTTACACACATTTTGTTTATCTTAGCACAGTCTTTGCCATTTTGAAATTACGACATAGAATGAAACACAGTTATCGATGTTATAATCCCACACACAGCTATTAATTCCATATGATGTTCAAAACGGTCGCTTCTTCTAAAAACCATGATCTCAATCACTGTCCGTACTACAATGGTTTTCCGCTTTGTCTACAACTATACCCGCAGTATTGCACGAATAACTCAACTAGTTTTTCTACTGTGTGTTTCAACAATGCTATCTCATGGCATGAAGTGGCATTATAGTCTTCTTCACAGACCCAAGACTTTCAAAAAGAATTTCTATTCATAATAGATAGTGCTTCTGTTATATTAACTACCATCGTCAAATAGAAATATCACCGGAACTTATTTTTAAAGTACTCCAATTACCAAGTGGTGTCAAAGGCCCTTACAACATTACTAGCAAATAGCAATAGCACTCAACAGTCACCTTCTATATTTCTGGAAAGCGACTCTAATCGTAACTGATTCAGTCACTCCAGTCATCTTACTCTGGTCAGACAATTGATTCAAACTGGCACAAAACACCAGTTACCATGGCAGCACCCACATCACCATGAGTAACAACTTGCATGTATTTTGATATTTTCATTACAGTTGAGAACAATTTAAAAAAAAAAGCAATGAGTGAATAGTCTTGAATTTCTGACCCATTACACTGCAAAATAGTGAGGTACTGGGGAATATAGTCTGGTCACTACTGCCACCAGACATCGATGAATTAGGTACCTAGTCAAAATAAAAATCTGCCACTACCTCCAGCTGCGTGAAGTAGGTAAATCTCACTAAACCATCATTTGAGTAGCCACAAGTTTTAAAAAAAAAAAATGATATAAAAACTGTAGATCAAATTCATCCCCATAGTATAACAAATGAGAAAAAGACTGATGTTTCTGCAATTTGATAGAGAGAATCTTCAGTACTGTCTCCAAGTTTTTGGTAAAATCCTTAAACGTGTTGGATAAAAAAGAAGCAATATCAGCTCACTGAAAGTCACAAAATGACTTGCCGACTATTTGAAACAAAGTTTGGACAATTTTTTACTATATAAAGACGGGATGTTCTCTAAAAGTTGACATCTGAGATGTTTTATAATCTGTATCTTAAAAACTACTTTCATTTCTTGGTCTAAATGGTACAAGAAATGAAGGACAAGAGACATACTCTTCAAATATAAGTGTTTAAAACTGGAGAGACAAGTTATTGAACCATAGGTAGTGAACAAAAAGGAAAATTTTAAGAATTTATGAAAAAAGGAAATTATGGAGATTATATGGAAAAGCAATACTTAACCAGTTCAGAGTATTCCAAATATTGAGGTTATTATGATGCAAGAGCACAACACAAGTCAAAAAAAAAGCTTTTCTTATACTGCAAAGAAGTGTGTATCCAACAGTACGAGAAAAACCTTACAAACACAAAATTAGAACCGATTAAAAATTTACATTTATACGCATTAATAAACCACCTAACCATCGATACTTGTTTTACAAAAACGCCTATATACAGTTAGTCCTAAAAAAGCATCCACACAATTTTTCAAACAGATGAAATGGTGTACGTGAGTACAGTAACCAAAGGGAATTTCTCAAAATACACTATAATATACAAATTACAACTCTAGTGCTTTATTATAAACAAAGCAAGTGCTATTTTCTACTCATGTATAGAGGCTATTAGCCTGTTTCTAACTTCACATTTCGTGTAATACTATGAGCCATGTTTGGGCGTACCCCGGGCATGCAGCTAGTCTAACCTATTAGAAGGAGAATGTACTTTACGACCGTCAAAGGTGTTTGTATGTCAAACCCAGGCTCACCGTGCGTTAGTGTGGCAGGCCAAGGCCTTTACCTCGTGGCTGTCATCCTCTCAAGTGCTATTTTTGGAAACATATTTAAAGCAGTGTTCCACTGCAGCAATGGTAACTTGTCACTTACACAAGCTTGATAATTTACAGTAAAAACAAAGCAATACCAGAAAACAAAAGTTAAGCATAATTTCAAAAAGATCCAAACTGAACACCTTATCAGGTTTGTTTAAAACTTGCCAAGGGCTAACTTAGAGCTCATCAAATGACATTTAGAAACTCATAACATTACATGGCAAAATATGACTAAAAATTGCCGTTTCCAAAAAGCAGCTAAAAACAAATATAGAGGGGAACGGAACAACTTTATATTTACCGACAAGGCGTTTTGAGTGAAAATAAATGACTCCCAGACTCCTATTGAACATCATGTTTGAAATGATTTTAGTGTATAGAGATTTGGAACACTTATATCTTTTTACAAAAACATCAAATGCAGAATAATTAAAATATGAAGAGTGGTTATTGCACTCTTCAAAAATGAATAGTTGATAATGAAGTGTGGTGGTTACTCAAAGCAACAACTTCAAACATTGCAGGCGACTTGGAGAAAATATAATGTAATTGATAGATTGGATCAATCATCACAATTTCGTGATGCCAACCTAATCAAAAATGTCTGGTCTGGTCTTACAGCGAGCAAACACTAAAGGGTAAATATGCTTTAATTTTCAGAAAACGGCGCTTGTTTCACATTAAACCTAGTTACCAGTATATAGCTGTTGCTATGAAATATTGGATAGAAATGGTGATTGTAACAATCATAATCAAGGTCAAATAAAACAAACTGATATAAAACATGATCTTTTCCATTTTTTATTTATGTACACTCCAAAAATCAATCTTCCAAAAAAAAGGCAATTTCTGTTCACAGACTTCGTAAAGAATAACAGTCTTGGCACAAAGCAACATACCTTCCAAATATAAGCAGCAATTCCTAAAACAAAAAACATGTTAGATAATATATCTGTCAATAATTAAGCAAAATGGAGAAAGGAAAGCAACACAACATGTATATATAATAGATTTATTAGATATTGCCACAAGGCTTACTTATAGGTAAATATAATAGTATGTAAACAAGTTTGTATCTGATCAACTGATTATCGGGTACATCAGGTAATATGAAACCAAAACGTAATATTTGTGCAGTAGCAGTTTTCTTTGATGGCAACATCTTTAAGAATCCGTGCTTTCCGTACGTACTCTTTGAAGTGAATGCAGCTGCACGTGGCAGCGTGTGGGCATTCCCTCCAAGAGTACGCATGTTAATAGCCAAAAGTAACCATGTGATCAGGTAAAATACAAACCACGTAAATCTAACAATTAGTTTTCATCGCTGAACTAGATTACTTTCAGGGTAGCAGATGAGAGAAAAATTGTCAGAGTATGCAGATTAAAGGACGAGCATCTGAATTCTTCACGCCTAGAGCAGTAGTCGCAAAACAACAAAACGGTACAGAGTACAATACATCTACGTAACAAATAAATCAGGGTGTTTTCGCTGCTCCTTTATGTCAGTCGAGGTCTGAACTGGTTGCTCCACACAAATCGTTGCTCGCATTCAGAACGGCCCCATCGCAGCCGACGGGACCATCCGACAAAGTTAATTAATTAGACACCCTGCACGCACAACTTTTAACCTCTTTAATTAATATTGCGGTATATTTTTAAAACTAACAACACTCAGTGACAAATAACAATTGTAACATCTGAATTGGCACAGCAAACAACTAACTAATGTGAAACATAGTAACTGTTTAAAAGTTGAAACAAAGTAACAGGACGAATTCAGACTGACGTCGTACACAATAAATATATGAATTTGAATAGAGCTTACATACAAATGTACTGACAGAAAAGCAATCTCAAATTCTAAATACACTGATAAGCCTTAGGATAACTCGATATACGTGATGATAAAAACAAATAGCAAGTGTTGTTCTAATTACCAAAGTTCAAAATTGTGAAGCGTCAGCCAGGCTCAAGATGCAAACTTGCATTCATCAACTAAAAATTTCACTAAAAATAGTAACGTTTGCAGCCTTCCGCGCCCAGCTAACGCACAAACAAAGACCCACTTAATCTATCGTTACAAATGAACACTCCCAAACTCTATTCCACTGGACATTGAGACACCAGGTACAGTGTTCTTCACGCACATATTAGGCAACATTTAAAAACAAAAACATCAAATATTCACTTCCACGAAGAAGTTCGTTTCAATATCACTAAATCTTTTATTTTGCACACTAAATTAAAATGTGAGGTGAAAGTAAATATACATTTCTCTAACGGTTCCATTATACAAAGACCATGCATGCAGCAGTTAAAAACGAGCTTAACGTTCAACGTTTCAAAGTTCAAAACAATTATTCCTTTGCTTCTTTAACTGCCACATGTCACGACAAAAATTAATCTTCAATCGGTTAGATGTTTATATAATATGTGTAATTTTACTAATGAAAAGCGCTCCGTTGTTTCAACAAAATAACCACTTTTGGAAACAAAAACTCAACGCCGTTCGAATGTGTATGAAAAATATTGGTTTGCTTTTCCCCTTTTTGTGAAATTCCAAGTTTCGTTTCCATGTCAGTAGATTATTCTGTGATACCCCAGAAATGAAGAGAAAAACAAGCAAAATAAAAATCAAAGTAACTATTTACACGCCAAAGAAACGCTAAAGTTACATATATACCTAAAAATTTATTCTTGTTTTAAACTAAATTACAGAAATTTGAGTGGCAATTATTTATTTAAAGTACTGATAGTTATCACTTGTTATGGCGCGATAACTAGGGAACAAACGTCCATATTTTACACTAAATCCATATCGCATATCGACATATCGACATCGCAGTGTCCGTCTGCACCGCACAAACTTATGATGGCACCCGTGTTGGCGTGGTTCATATTTTCTGGATCTTTTCACCCACTACAACAGGGTTGTTGCGTCGAATTTCCTGCGCTCCCATTTCTCGGTAATCGAAAGTGCAATTGTGCTTATCGCTGTATCTATGGACGCCACAAAATAATCCCCCGCAACGGCATTCGAATCCTGGAACATGATGGTAGTCGTATTAAGCACACGTATGGGATGCTCTATAAATTTCTATGTCAAACTCAACATTAGATGTTTTAATGTTAGCTGCATGAAGTCTATTTGTTAATGAAAGGTAAATACACGCTGCACACACACCTTCAGCTGCAACAAAAACGCATTTTAAATCGGTATTTTCCCCATCGCTGGTTAAAAACAAAGCACAACTTAAAAGAATCAACTGAAATGTTTTCTGTAGAGGTGGACAAACTAATTTCATCAAAACAGACTTTAAAGTATTTAAATGTGCTTTACAGTTGCTTATCATGGTTTTATTAAACAAAGAAATATTTAAGAGACCACTATGCCAAAAATAATTACCAAAAATATATTGAATGATCAAATAACAACTTCATAGTGGATGGATATCTAATATGTCATTAAGTATGCATCGACGAAAATTCAAAAAATCCAAAAAATCCAAAATGGTCCAGTATTTTACAGAAGTGGTGTGTTCATCTAGACTAGGTAAAGTCGATAACAAAAGCCTTGGTTTTAGGTTGTAACAAATTCCAATCGATATTTTTAGACGTATGATTGAAAGCATTTCAGTGCACAGTGGTGTAAATACATGCTGCAATATGTTACACTAAATGTAACCAATAAATGAATCAGTCTATCTGGGATTTGCAAATAATCCTTTTTTTACAATTCTTTTTGTTACTACACATTCAACTCATTATTATCTTTTATGAATACAAAAAAGTAAGATAAGTGAAGCCCCTAGAAAATTAGAAATCTGATTAAGAGAAAGTTTAGAACCGACATTAGCTTGACAGATAAGCACTTCGAACGGCCTTCTGATTAATATTGGAGTTTTGAAATTTTAGTAAGAAATAATCTCTCCACTATACTTCAATAGCTTGCAAATGAAGTCATATGATCATTCAAAGACATCTGAAACATCTGGGAAAAGTGGTAAAATTGCTATTGCTGATATAACTTCAACTTTGCGTTGATATGTGCATGTCATCACTCTCTCGTAAATCTCTGAGCTTCATTCCTGGAACAAATTATTACTGGGAACAAAAATTGATACAATATAAAAATGTCAAGCGTCAGCATCAACGGCTTAACTCTTGAGATAAAGCAGCACCTCTGCCTAAACCTAAACCCCATCCAATGAAGATGTTACTTAGTATTTGGTGGAATTTTCAATGTGTAATTTAGTCCGAGCTGTTGGGAAGAAATCAAATGATCACAGTTGAACTTTATTGTCAACAATTGGAGTACAAAATTTGTCCAGCTTAATAATGTTCGTCCAAAAAAAACATCTTAACGGGACAAGCTTTATTTCCTATGAAAACGCTGAAAAGAAAATCATTTCTTTAACTCAAAAAATTAGATATGACAATAATTTAAGATTAAAAACTTCAAGATTTCTAAACAATTCAAAAAAAATTTATGTCATAACCTAGTCGAATCACATTACTATAATTAAGACTTTCACTTATAATTGACTACAAAATCCATTATATACCAAACCAAATTCCACCAAGGAATTCCTTTCACATTGCAGGAACCATCATGTCCTAACGTATCAACGCCAGTTTTGTTGCATACTGAAATTTTTTAATGTTCTGCTTATTTGGGTGGTTCACATACTCACAGAACAGTCTATGTATATTACAAATTTTTTTGACAATTTATTTTTTGGCAATTGCTTAAATCCAAGAATTTACGTGAAGGTGCAAAATGAACAAATTAAAAAAAATAGCTGAGTAAGCCCATGAAAGGGCTGTACCTACATTGGGCGACATGTCCTTAATTCAAGCACTACAAAGATGCATCGAAGACTCATCAAGTCTTGCAAGTTCAAGAAATGATCGCCGAAGTCCATATGATTTAGACAACAAACAAGTGAAAGTGTGTGAGTTAGCAAAGGCCACGGTCATCTTAAATGAATGAGTTCACTTCGTGTTACACAATAAATTTGGTATGAAAAAACTATGTGCAAGATGGGGTACTACGTCTACTTATACTATCAGCAAACTGTTTGCACTAAGAATCTAACAATTTTTACAAACACTAAATACAAGAAATGACCCGAGGAAAAGCATACCATCCACTGAAAATATGTTAACAGTTTCTTAGAACGCAAAACTCAATTGACCTCCTTGAGAAGAGAAGCCATTACTGACAAACACTGTGTGGAACTTTTTTGAGAGGTTGAAGATAGCAATCCTGGAATTTCAAAAGTGTGTTTCCACATTCAAGCTGTCCCTAAACAAAATTGAGCAAACTACGATTTAAAAACCTTCTACGTCTACCCTATTGGTCTTTTGAATTAACATATTGTCAAAACTTAAAACTTTTCTGGTTAAACAAAAATTTGGGTCGAGCGAAAAAATAATGCACAGCCTGGAGAAACACCGATTTAAGTGCGTTGAACTTCAAGGGGACTATGCTAAAAAATAAAGCAATTTATAAAACTCAAATTATTATCTTTAACAATAAATCACATTATCCTCATACATCTAATCCAGCATAAAAAAAACTCAAAGTTATGTTTGTTTTTTATTAACAGCATGTCATTGAGAGTTACTGAAATGTATGTTGAAATGCTTAAATAGATTATTTTGTCTTTAGAGTTAAAAACAAGTAGATGTAAGCAGAAAATTACTAGGGCTTCTGACAGTCCATATAAATAGAAGAAATGTAAAAAATTATGTTATAGTGGGCTAACAGTGTAACCTTGGTCTTGTAACAACGCTCTTAATTACAATGTTCAAGTTATATACAAGTTATATAATTCTATTGAACAATTCCACTACTAGAAAACTTTTTAAATTACAACAAAATCATCACTCTGGTAACACATACATAGTCTATTTTCAGTTTGCGATGAGATTTGCTGTTGCTAAACTGGTAACCCTGTTGTGAGCTCAATACTACATGGCGTCGTAAATTTATTACATGCATATAGAAAGAATACATCAAAAAGTAAAACAATTCAATCAATGATATAACATTTATTTTTCTCATTCTGAGGGTAATCAAAAATCATTGCCCCGATAGACAAGTTCTGGTTATAAACTTGTTTTTCAACACATATGTGTTGAAAATTAAGTCAACGGCTAACTAAATCATGGCTGAACAACCTTAGATCGCAACTAAGTGATAGTTATACGTTTGAACACATAAGACATCTTGATCCTGTCAAATCTAAATCAATATTTTCGTGGATTAAACAGGTTTTCTTCTAATCCAACTGAAATATTTTTAAAACATGCGGATGTGTGCATTAGAGAATTAAAGGCAGCAGTCAGGCACTAATTTCCGTAAGCATGCAACATAAAACCTTCAAAGGCCCACCGCCCAAGACCTGTATACGTAACAGATTAGTAATCTAGAGACCGGTGATGTGAGATAGAACCAGAAATCTGGACCACAACCCACAGCACAATATCAGATAGTGGAGAAGATCAGGAAGCTAGCTGACTGTTCATGAAACAACCAAGTCATCGGTGCCATTTGATCAGGCAGCTTCCTAAAGCAAAAAAGGCAGGCTACATAAACAAGCAGTACTCTCATTTTAATATTGAGGAGACTAAAGTGGAATGGGACACCTTAAACATGAATAGAAACCGATATATTTCCTTTGTATGAGAGATCCTCTTGTGTAAGACGATGGTGTGGCAGGTGATGGCACAAGATAGGACATTGTAACCAGATTTTGTAATCAGTACGAATATGAATATTGAATGTCTCAGGAAAACTCTGCTACTGTGGAATTCATCTCTAACAGTCACACAATCTATTCAGGCATCCTATCATTTACCCACTCAACAACCTATCTGGAAACTAACAAAATTTGATACGGTGCAAAGATAAACAACCCAGAGCGGCGCTGTACTGCAGTCTTGGCCGATCACTCAATTCAAGCAAAGCTAGATGAGGATTCTGTCCACATTCTGCGTAGTTGAAGGCACATCCTGCAAAGTTGCACCTTAAAGACGTTGTTTAATGATAAATACTCGTGTAGGCCAGCAGTAATGTCAGTTGTAAGTGGAAGGCTATATTCAACAACCTAACAGTGACATCATTGAACGGATTTATAAACATAAGAAAAACTAGTTTCAAACAATTAGAGAACGTTACCCATGTTACCTACAGATATGTTGACGATCTGCATCGCTTCGAGCAAGTTACTCAATTTTTTATTGCATTTAGCACCACCACCCTTTTTAGCAAACGACGGAATGGCATTTGGATTTAGCTATTTTCAAGTAACAAAAAGTAAAGTAAACAAGAATAAAACTGAAAGTGAAAATACATATGAAGAGTTCTGCTTTTACGCTTTTATTGAGAGCTAAAGTTCAAACTAAGGGTGTTGTAAACAAAAAGGTTTGAAATGTTTCCAAAAGTTTTATAAAATCATATTGCACATTGTAATAGATGTTGAACTGTGTAACAATTCGTTTAACTTTGTAGCAAACTTGTTTGCTTTTAATATCCTACACCTGGATTCAAATTAAATATTTTTGTTGATAATCAAAAGAAAAACTACAAAACGAAGTAAAAACAAATTTTGAAATAACGAATGGTACTTCTTTATGCAGAAAATTTTAGTATAAATATACCAACATTAAATTCATGACATTTCAGCAAAGCAGACAGCAATTTCAATTAACACAGACAACAGTTTAAGAGAAATAGAATCTTGCAAAGCAACGTGTTTGAAATTAGCAGCCTTTCAAATAACTAAAATTCTGTTGAAACTACTGCGTAATTAAAAATAAAAAACAAGTAACGAATGGACCAAGACTAATCCTCACCTGTTAATCCGACCTTCTTGCGGCATACGGCACAGCGATTCTTTTTCTTTTTGGAGTCCTTGTCTCCTTCTTTATCATTGGAACTATTTTCAAGATCGGCCAAAGCAGAGGTTTCAGCATTACTACTGGCAGCACTGGCTGCGCCCTCTTCTATAGCCTGGTTAAGAAAGAGCAAAGTATGAATAGGGTTAACATAATACATGCTACAAGTAACTACAGATGCATCTTCGGCAAGTGCAGCGATTTCTGCCAATAACGGCTCGATTAATTTTGTACTATCATTGCTATCAACAGCTTGGTCTTCTCTTGAATCATTCAAATTGCTATCAGTATTGTGTGTTCTGTCATTGCTATTTTTTTGGTTAGTATTACGTTTTTTATTTATCGAATTATGTGACATTACATAGAAATTTAACAAATAGAAATGCCAAAATTGACATTTTAAACATGATGCTGCCATAGTTAACTATGATGATCAGGCACTAGAAAACATTAATGAAACTTATTTTTGATATAAAATTCTTATTTAACAATCACTCACGTCATGATTCTTAATTTTCAATAAACTGACTGTCAAGTGTATGTAGTACACATCTACTATTCCCATAAATATTAGATTAGAAGGCCAAAATAAAATTATTAAGTTTCTTTGCATAATGTTTTCAAGAACTCTATCAATAGTAACTATACATACAAATCTTTTATATGAAATGGCCACCTTTAGCATCTACATACGAACGAGGCATTTGGGCCATCAGAAATTTGTTGACTGCAACCATTAGAGCTTGCTTCAAAGAATCAGTTCTGGTATGCCATCTTGAACAAACCCTCTAAAGTTGTCCATAATTTATAAGCTAAAGGATTAAGGTGCGAGCTTTCCGAATGGCAAATTTTCTACATTTAAAAAAAGAATCGTGTTATTGCTCAGCTGCGTCTGAGTTGACTGCTTTGTGGACCCATGTAGTCTCGCTGGAAGGTCCGAGGCTCACCTTGATGAAGTGTGCGATTCGAAGATTTTTACACACCTTCTAGAACATGCCTGTTGGTACGCAGCAGTCAAGTTTCTGGTCCTTTTTTCACAAAAATTAATATCGGTCACTGCATTACAACAGACTCTCCCAAATCATTACAAATGTTAGACGATGGCCTTCCTGAACTATTGGCTTTAACTGTGATGCTTCTTTGGATGACAATATACAGCTTGTCGTTTTGTTGGTTGAAGCATTCCTCTACTGTAAAATTTTTGTTATCCCTCAATATAATTCTGCTATAGACATGTGTGTACTCAAATCATCAATCTCTTAACTTTCTTTAAAGTATTTTTTGCAAATATTCCAAGTGCCTTTCATAAGCAGATAATCCTAGGCTTTGTTGGACAATGCAAGACGTCGAAATTTTACAAATTTGCATCTTTGGCTTACAAAGAAGATTTTGTTTAATTCAAGCACTTACAACTTTGATTCTCAGCTGTCTGAACTTGAACGTGACCTTCCTTAACATCTTAAGTCTTAAATAATTTTAAAGTTCAATACACACATACGGCTAAGTCTTAATGACGCCCTTTTTCTGTTTCGCACTTACATAACGTTACGACAGCAATATGGTTCTCTCTATCATGCAACAATAAAAGTATTTTTTTACAATAATCAACAATCACAATCATATGTCAAAGTCGCTACAAAGCAAAGGTAGTTTGAATTTTTTTACAGTACTTAAGGGAATACTAGATACTATGATGAGCACACTTAAATAGTAAACAATTTTAAAGCACCAGGTGTAACTGCAAAAATTAGTTTTCATAACGATTAATGTTACTCCTAATGTTTATATTTAAAGTGCTCCACACAATTAGTTTCGTAATGCAAAAATATCCACATTCCTTATTAACAAAAACAATATATAAGACTTGTGGTTAAACTCACATCAGTTGCTTCCGAGGCAGGTAAGGTAGGTAGGCAAGGAGGTATCGTAGGCTGGGCTGTGGCGGTAGCATCCATAAGACTGGCAAGCGACTGTGCGTTGCTCACAGGCGCTGCCGGGCTAGGTGCCGTTACAGGTGGCTGTTGCTTCTTTTTTAAAGCTTCCTAAATTAAAAAAAATAATACTTCAGTCAATTCATTTTGTAATAAACATATTTAAAGATTTTAAATTCTACATATTTTGTTTCAATTATTCGGCACAGAATTTTTAATTTGAAATAAATCTAAAGCAAGAACAAGTGCCGTTTCTGCTTCTTGGTGGTACTTAAAGATACCTTATTTTTCTACTAAAATATTAGATCCTAAGGGCAAACTTTTACTATCTTTAAAATGCTAACGCATTTTAAACTCACATAGCACAATAGCAAGAAAACAAATTTTTGTTTCATCTTGAACGTGCTTATCATTAAAAAGTAAACTCATTTTATGCAGATGATATGCTTGTACAAAGGACGAAGGTTAACCATAGGGACAAACTTTCTGACATGAAAAGGGACCAAAAAGTTCATAATATAACATAGGTATTCATAAGATCACCCATATCAGTTACGTGCTTAAATCATTTTCACTTGCAGATCTACTACTCCTAAGTGGACATTGTGAGCATAAGTGTTGTGAAGTGCTGTTAAAAGAACGAACCCATATTCATATCTGAAATTGAGATAATTCACCATATGAAAAAGTAAATTTAGATTATTAAAAGGTTGCAAGGATTTATCAGGAAACCTACCCACAAATCTTTTATTCTGTGTAAGACAAGTTAGAAGAACATTTTTGATATTGAGTTTATTAACTTATATAAACTTCAAGAAAGTGGTCCGCCAATATAGTTATGTTAAACGATTACATAAGAATCAATATTACCCTTGCACCAGCAAGAACTATCGTAAGCAAATTTCCTTCCAAGAAAAAGATTTGTTGCTAGTAAGCCATCATTGTTAGATTTCTGTGCGCAATCCTCTTTATAGATGAAGCAAACTTGAATTAGTAATGGTTTAGAATGGGATTATTAGTGACCATCTAGTTGGACGTCTTTATTGCTTAAAGATGTGCTGCTATTAATGAGGCTCCAAATAACTTCAGCCTTAACGTTCGTCAGTACCTCAATAACAGCTCCAATGAATGGGTCGAATCCTGGTGTATAGATCCTTGATTTCAAACCCCTTTAATATTTACCGATGGGGCAACTCAAACAGCTTCTAATGTGCAGACACATGACCAACAAGCCATAGCAGCCTGTGAAGGGTCGACTCGATCCTTAACATAAAGTAACTGTCGCCTTATGGATAGAAGTTTGAAGAATTTTGACGGAAATCCAGTTGGTTTTGTCAGCGAACCACTTTATATTCTCCAATATCTTCGACAAATAATTCCTTATTCAACAAAAAGCACTTGTCAACTTGGGAAAAGGAGCTGAAAATCTAGAGATTCCTTAATCGGTCTGTCCTCATGGTACCTCATCACTTCTGGTTTTGGTTGAGCAAAACTTATGCAATACAAACAACCTTTTCTCCTTCAAAAGTGGATGAATCCTTAAGAGGTACTTGAGTCAATGGCTTAATTTGAATCAGATACAGAGACCAGTAACTTCCCCTGTGTCGCTATTACTATTTTATGCATGGTTAGTCACTGTTATGATGCATTAAAACCCATAAGGGACACGGTGAACACCTACCCTAAAGTTCTCAGAAATAAATGACATAGTGCTGTGCAATGGAGTATTTATTACAAACTCACTGTCTTTCCATACATATGTTAATGTGTACTTTTTGTTCCTTTTTCCATCAGAGATAGTTTAAGATTCGCCTTGTAGTCAATAATTTTTTAATTCAAAGCTTTATTTGTGCTTCTTTCTTATCGACTAAATGTATTATTATTTGATGTTATTTCAGCTGCTACTGTAATTATATAGGAGAAAATGTAACACAACCATTTCTAGAGAGATATAACAGCAATAAAATAAACCAAAAATATATACACACTTAGGTTAACTATAAATGGCGAGCGTTAACTATTACTAACAACATAAAAACTTTTTTTCATTCTTAATAGCAGATTAAGTTAAGTTTCAAACTTTTACAAATAATCATAATCAAATAAACATTATTTATGCATAGCACTCAAATAACTTTATAAAATTTCAAATTATATATGCCTATTTGTGATGCATTAAAGAAAAGAAGAAAACAATTATCGTAAAACATAATTATTTTAAAAAAACATGTTTAACACAAGATTTTGGAATGTTACAAATTTCACGAGTAAAAAAATACCCACATTAGCAAATTACAAAGTAAAACTAAATGTATTAAAGAGCTCGAGCTTCAGAAGAAGTATGGGGTTCATTACAGTGTGATTAAAGGACAAAAATCCTCAATATGGTGAACAGATAACAAGAAGGAAACGGAAGATACACTCAAATTGGTTATTTCTAATAGACTTATCTAATGAATAGTTATGATTTAAAGACCGCCAGCAAAGGCTGTTGAATCCCTAAACTGATAATAATGTAGCCAGGTCAAGACTGCCACGACACTGATAAACTGTCTGTTAGAATACATCATCTACGGTTGAAAAATTTCTCCTGAATGCCAATGACTTGACAAATGATAACAAGAGGATCATAAATGAAAGATTGGCTGCTTCGGATGATGGAGAAACTAAACTTTCAAAAAAACTAAGAAAAACTAAAAGAACCAAAACTTCTATAGAGGTAAAATGTAAATGGTTTGGCTATTCATCACCAGTATGGAAGATACTTTAGAAAGTTGAGGGATGAAAAAAAATATTAACAGGAGACAACATGAAGTATTACTGCGGAGGCTACATATTGGATGAATTCAAACGACCACCCCCAACAGCTACTTTTCCTTACCTTCTAAAAAAGTCAGCAAATGCAGTAAAAAAAGCAATATTCAAAATAAATCTGCCCTATGATGAGAAAAATGTTTTTTGTTACCATCAAACTTCTTTGACCCTCATGAAGATAGGGTCAATTATTTGGATAACACCTTCACACACTTCCTGAATAATCTTTGATATGACCAGCCCATTTCAAAAGCTCAAAAGAAGAAATTTGATATCCCTATTAAAAAGGTTTATAGCGACTTGGTATCTGATAGAAAAGGCATCATCTCAACATTTACTCTATTCGTCTGATCTGACCTCAAAGTATAAATATTGGTTATATAAAGAAGTGGAAGAGTAAACGGGCATTTTCGAAGTCTCAACAATATTGAGACGAGTTAAGAAAAATAAAGTACTTTGTGTAAAGGTACCTTTAAATATGTAACATCACATCCTCAAGAACATAGACTATAACATATAATTTACAACTTTGTAACTATTTGGATGATAATTTATTAACTAAGAAAGTTTCATATTTATAAACAACTAGAGATGAGCGAGTAGTCAAATATCTTGTTGTAAATAACATTCAAGTCCTGTAGATATTAAATATAACAATTCAAGCAAGAAATCACAAGAAACGACCTGCACGGTAAAATCTAAGCTTCAAGATAAAAATAAACATTCGGGTATTCGAATATTCTTGATCTGGTTAACATTCGCATTCGAAGAAACTGCTGTTCGAATCATCTCTAGTAAAAATATAATATCGGTATAATAGCATCAAATTATCTACATAGTAATATCATACCTTGTAACATAATGAACATAGACCATCCGTCGCGGGGCTACCATAGAATCCGCAGCCTGATCGGCACAGAGCCTGCATGGGGTTAGATTCACGCTCCATTTTTATTCCTAGTTTTTGGGTGTGCTGGTGGATGCTCGTTACGAAAAGAATGGATGGGCGGGTGGGTATTGAACACGCTCCCTCAAAAGTTACAGTTCCTGTCACGATTTTCCGTTGGAGAATTGATTCACCTGAAAACAAAAATAACATTCAATAAAACAAATACAACGAAACGCCTTTATGTTGCTAGGCAATAATTACAAATAGCGAACAATCACATTTTTTAATTTTTGGATAACTGCAATGAATTAAATTGAATGTTTCTAAAAATTATTCGTTAGTGTTCGTCTCTACAGAAGAAAATAAATTGACAAAATATATTTTCTTTAGCTCTTGACTCAAAACCCCTTAATTATCTGATAAGAGTGTATGCGGTACGCATTCAAATCCTTAATTGGCACTGCAATTCAAATCGGTTGACCATGCAATTTATTTTTATAGGGCAATTAGCTGCTTTAGCCATGCTACAGCCGCGCAAATCGCAATGTTCCTTCTCGCTCTTCCTGCTTCTCGAGACGCAGCAAAGCGAACTGTAATTGTGCGTAATACGTATCACGACGTCGACGGTCCTAGCATGAACGCGGCCATTGCACCCGAAGGGGTTAATGACTGAAAAATGTCCATCGTCGTGTCCATTGATGTACGCGTCTCAAGAAGTCCAATATGTGGAAGACCAAAGTGCGTGCGTGCGTGCAGACACGTCCTTCGTTTGTATTTCGATATTCACTGCTATGATTAGTTTCAATTTAACTTTGATATTCTTAATATGCGTTAATGAAGTTTAGTTACTTATTAGAGTTTATGGATAAATGTCACCAAATGAAAGTGAAGTTTTAATGCATTTTTAGAATATAATATTTCACTCAGAATTTTGTATGAATAGAATATCTAAAATTTGCACAGAAGAAAGTATCTGGGCATTTATTCCTAACTTCTACACATCTATAGCCTAATCAACAAACAGTAAAATGAACTTAAAATTATACCATATGAGCAGGAAATCGATCAAAAACTTTTCGGACCTTCTCAATTAAAGGCACCAACACAACAAAATCATGGTCGAGTTGGGTGAATTATAGATGGGCTGTAATGAATAACAGATAGAGAGGCTGTGCGTTGAAGAACGCGGTTCGCGAAAATCGTCATTGTTCTACTGATTGTTTTACCACGATTGCACAAACTTTTTTATTTTTTAGCTGTAGTGTTCAAACTTAAGAAATGGATGCCATTCAATCACCTGATATGTGTTTTAAATAGAGATGACCTTGGGAGTTCTTCCGTGTAAACTTACTAGGTGGCACAGCTGTGCTTAGCAACTCACTGTTCGGTTTGTTGGGGCGTTTGGTAAGAAGTTCCACTATGGACGCAGATTTTGAGTTCTGCGTTAAGCTAGGGGATATCTAGTGAAATACGAAATCAAGAATGGCAAAATGTTTCGAGAGGCAGATTCGGCGTAAGCCGGCCACCCGTAAACAACACATACCAAGTAAGACAATTACTACAAAAAAACCATCGTGTTACAGTGTGCATATCAGAAGAGCTGCAAATGAATAGAGATATGTATCGCCAATTTTTACGCAGCGATTTAGGAAACTTAATACAAAAATAGTACCTCACACCCTGACGGGGGAAAAGAAACCAGATACACAATTGCTGTTAAACTGTTGGAAAGTGCTAACATTGATATCATACTTGTGTTAAACATTGTTACCCGAGATGAAAATTGGTGCTACCAGTATGATCTTCAAACTTAGCGCTAAAGTTCCAAATGGCGAAGTCATGGTTCACAGACTCCAAAAAATATTAATCACTTTTATCTTCCTGAAGGGAAATAAACCAAAACTATTACATTGACGTGTTAATTTGTGAGGATTTGGGCAATGGTTCTTATTGCACGACAATGCCCCTTACTGAATATGGGGAATATAAGGGCGTTGACCTCCCACTGAAACGGCTCTACCATGTGTTAAAAGCAGCATCTCGAATGAAACTTTTCCCCTCAAAAAATTAAACATAAATTTAAGTGCAAAACGATACAACGACATTTTTATCAGTCTCGTTTTATCTACAATAGAACAATTCGATAATGATGGTTGTCTGTATCAGCATGACAAAGCTTCCTATTTTAAAAGTGTGAAGGAATAACATTACAAAATATAATTAACAGGCCCAAAGCTCCGACTTGAACCTCACTGGACCGTTGGGTTTTCGTTCCAGACTCCAACGACCATATCTCAGTTCTTCCAGAGACATTCAGACACTTAATTAAAATACTTCCCAGTAGAGTTAGGACTATTATTGAAGCAAATCGTAGATTGACTCTATATTAATATCAATTATTAGAACTTGTGGCATATGGTAAATTTGACGAAAGCATGGAGTACGCGTTCATATACTTTCTACTCTGCATTGGAAATAAGTGAAATACCTTTAACCATTACAGAGAGTTAACAAAACCTCGGTGAGACGGTAAAAATAAGTTTTCTTCAAATTTATCTAGTTAAAGGTGCCTTGGTCCCAGCCCCTAACCTTTTCTATAACCAATGGTAACTGGCCCTTGTCGGGTCGTTGTTTCCAAATATGTCCACTGCTGGATGGAAGTGCCCTTGAGTGGTCTTGTAATGTTTATACGTCAACTCCTTCACGAACTCCTTGATGATATGGTTTAAAGTTCTGCATCTCTGTAGAAGGTCGTGTATCGGGCTGGAGCTTTTGACAATACGTTTTTACAACATATCCCCAAACATATGTCTCATCATTGGCCTGATGATTGTTTTATAAACCTTGTTTTCTGGAAATGCACACACCGTTTTCGCCTTCCGTGCACCCTTTTCAATGAGTTTGATGTCCATGGCTCTTCCACAGGATGGCACGCTTCAAGATTATACGTGAATACAAGTCTTCTTCCCGTAACTGTCGTTTAGCAGCAGCGTTGAGCTCTTCTTGGGATTGATCTGGACTCGTCAGCCTTCAAACCAATCCTTGCGGTTGTCTGTCTGGTCCCGTTTCGCAGCTAGATGAAACCTGAGTGGGATGGATATCAATGCCATCTCGCCTGGAGTAAAAATATATTTGTAACTTTAATGCCACTCAAAAGATTTCTAATAAACGCTGACGATATATCCTGGTCGCGCCATCTGCAAGGCCATTTTAATGGTGATAGATTGTTGTGTACTCAAATTGATTGGTTGCACTGGGCAAATGTCGCCGATTAGTTATAAGAACCTTGGAGTACTGACCGAAAATCAAACCAGCTTTCTTCATTTAAGCGATAGCATATCAAAGTAATGTAATTAAATATATTAATATAAATAATTTATTACGGAAAAAAGGCCATCTCTATACATAAATGCAGAAGGCTCCAGAGTTATGCCGATTGATAGAGGCATAATGGGCGTCTAATAAAAATAGAGCCACCTGCTACTTTGCAGCTGTGCAAAAAAAGCATGTATTACAGTTAGAAAAGTTTTCTTTTGATTATAATATACGAGGATTAATCAAAAAGTCAATCACATTAAAATTAAGCGATAAAAATAAGATAGTGGCGGTCTTGTGGAATTCAACGTGCGTCTTTAGCTACATGTGCTTATTTCTTTTGGGGAAAAAAAGATACAAGATGACAGAAAACGGGCATTAATTAACTGCCTGTAGTTTCCCCATCGTTAGTTTACTACATTATTTATGGTTAAAATGTTTATTAGTTTATCAATAAATGTGTTTTATTGTACTAGCGAATCAATAGGGTGGTGGATCAGAATGTTTTGAAAACATTGCTAACTTTGCGTACGCAATTGACACCGCCAGGCACTGTTGCATTCGTGAAGCGTCTGAACCAAAAAATATATATCACTTTGCTAAATTAAATTGCATTTGTTTATTTAGTTTGATATTATTTTTCTATTTCAGTTAAAGATGGAATAGCATCTCTTGTATTTTATGGAAAGTTGAAAAAAGTGTCAAGAAACATATTGTGGGAGGTTGCTGATGCTGCTGCATTAGTATTTCCTGACTTGGATGTTTCGGTTGATGAACAGGATTCGGTTGAGCAATTCAAGAAGAAAAAATGTTATAAGTGATGAAGCTTTTTCTGTGGAGATATGTCAACCAAAGTCAACAAAGAGAAAAATAACTTAGCAAAGAGACACTTTCGATACTTCAGTTGTTGATGTCACTCCATCCAAAGGCATGGATGACAAATAAAATTTTACTGACGATCAAACTCCATTCCAATATTTCTCAAATTATTTTTCTGATAAATTTTTAGCTGAGCTAGCTAAAAAGACAAATAAATATTTCGATACAAAACTGCAGTCAACAGGAAATTAAAAAAACTCATGGGAATTGTTTAGTTTCGAAGACTAAGGATGCATTCGGGGCATCTCTCACAAGAATGAAAATTTTTATGACATTGGCTCGAATAGAAATCGGTTTTAATTGCCGAGAAATAATCTTAGATGTCAATGACAGCAAAGGGAAGACTCGATCTTTCGAAAAAAGATGTGAAGAGCACCCCCCCAACCCCCCCCATCAGAACAAAACCTATGCATTGATGAATCAATTATTCTTTTCAAGGGAAAGTTAATTAGAACTATTTTTGTGAACTATTTCACATCCGTTGCTTTTGTTAGAAGAGCTGAGAGAACAAGGAATTTTCATGGCAGGCACGATTCGGCCTAATCGACTCGAAAAATGCCTCTTGAAATCAGAAGCAGAACTGAGAGCTTCAAGGAGTGGTAGCAGCGACTCCATTGATTCAAATAATGAAAACATTGTGAAAGTTCGTTGATTTGATAAATAATAAAATTGTCAACATAGCGTCAAATTTTATTGGTGGAGAACTGCAAGGTGTATACAACGTCAAGCGTCCAATGATGTTGACAAACATGACTTTTTTGACTGCCCTTTACAGGGCTTTTATTTTCCATTACTATAATCTAGCTGTGTATAACGCATGGCTAGAATATCGATCAGATAAACATAGCACACAAGTATGAAAATTTGACTTGTTCGAATTTATTGAGCAATAGTGGAAAGCTTAGCTTTTTTAGGCCATGCGAAATCTACTCCAAAAAGGGATAGATTATTGTCAAGCCCAGGTTCTTCCATTAATCTAAAAAAAGTCAAGACTGTTAGTCTCGCAACTGATATTAGGTACGACAATATTGGCCACTGTCCTATGAGTAGCGGTGTCCACTTACACAGATCATTTTCGAATCTTACGTGAGAAGTGTCCTTTTAAAACAAGGGACGACTTTTGCTTCATATAGACCCGGTGGTAGCAAATGCCACATTTCTCTAATTTATAACTTTAGTAGTCTTGGGAAATTTTTAAGTATTTTCAACGAACTTAAAAGTTCGTTACTGATCGTCTGTCGTCTGTCTGTCGCTGTCACAAAATTATGGATTTTTAAAATTTTTAAATGGATTCTTATAGGAAATTTTACGCCGATTTCAAAATCAAAATCAAAGTTTTATTTCGAATAGTTTTCGAGATATTCGACTTCAATTTCGGAAAATTTCGACATTGCGATTTTATGATAATTCTTAAAGAAAAATTTTACGCTGATTTCATATGAAATCGAAATAATTCTATGTCGAATAGTTTTCGAGATATTCGACTTCAATTTCGGGAAAATTTTCGACATTACGATTTTAAATGTGATTCTTATAGGAAATTTAACGCTGAATTAGAAAATGAAGAAAATTCTATGTCGAATAATTTTCCAGATATTCGATTTCGAATTCCAAATTCGAAATCGAAATCGAAAGGTTTAATCGTTCTGGGATTGCTTACAGAATCTTAACGTTTATGATCCTTGTGCCTATCTAAGCCCAACTGCAGCATAAATTCAGGGCCGAAAGGGTTAAAGGAGATGTTGTTTGGTCACAAGTTCAGCTCAGACGGTAAGGTTAGCAAATGGTGCAGATGTGGCTTCGTGAGCAACCGAAAGCTTCTGTTGTCGAACATGAAACTCGGTAAACGATAGCAAAGCATTATAGTGCAGAGGGAGTATGTTCTCCATCAGTGGAAATAAAGTCGCTAGTGGAAATTGCCTTTATTTTCTGAATCACCCACGTAAGTATTTCTATATTTTCTATAAACTTGTCGGCAAACATCACACAATTACTCCTTAACAGTTGAGCAAATAAGTAGCAAAAACACGGGTAATTTCTGATCGGCACAAATAACGTTTGTGCGTCATCGCAAAATAACCCATCGCTTTAAAAACAACTTGGCATATTCAATATGTTTATTTTCACGAGCAGTAAAATTTGCGCGAAAGCAGCGCGTGGATGGGCAGCTGCAACAAACGAAAGCCGCCGTTATAAAAATAACAATTGGATTCGAATTGCATTTTTTGAGCGAGCACCTACCAGGTGCTGTAAAAAAGCGCACGCGCAGTCGTAAAGGGCTTTTCCAGCATTTTCGTTGCCATTAGAAATTGAATACTTGAAAAACAGCAATTTCGCTCATATTTTCCACGACTACATCGAAAAATACTCAAATTTTATATTAGCATATGGAGATTGTGTTCGCTGGATCGCATCTCTCTCATGACATTGTGCCACTCAAAATATAAGCCTATTGTTTGTATTGACAGATTGCATAATAAACGTTTAACAAAAAAATTTCCATTGTTATCAGTTTAGACAGAAAATAAATTAGTATACTCTGAGTGCCATATGAAATAACAAGTTGTTAATTGTAGGTTTGTTAAAGCACAAATAAGCATTAATTACATTTCAAAAGCAGTTAAATAAATTGTTACTTGCTATTGCAACTAAGGAACACGAAAGAATTGGGTCATCAGATTACACCACATATCCAGCCTGAATTATTTGTAATCAGATATTAATCCAATATTCCAAAAACAAAAAAATTAAAATTACGATTCAATTCATTACCAAAACAACTATCTCAGATAGTTTCAAAAGTTCGCGCCCGATTGCCATTAGTGGGGGAAACATTGCCGTATGACGGCGCTGCTTACTCTATAGCTGCGCTGTGGTAGTGTAGCATCAGCATCGCAATGTTTTGTATCAGTCGATTTGCGCGAGAGAATTTTTCAAGATGGAAAACGAAAAGTTATATTTGCGCCATTACATGTTGTGCGAGTTTATTAAAGGCGCAAGTGTTGTAACCATAACAAAAAATATTCTGGACGTTTATTTAGACGGTGTTCCCGCTCTCAGAATAGCGAGAAAGTGGTTTGGCAGATTTCGAAATGGTGATTTTAACCCCGATCTGGACAAGTTTCCGGCATTTTTTATAACGTTGCGCATACTTCAGTACAAAATAATCCAAGGATTACAACCGAGGAGGCTGCTGAGTGTGAATATTGAGAAAGCCTCCAAAATTCGCCGTTTAAAGAAGTTTAGCTTCACCCCTAAACTCAATACATCGATGGACATCGATAGTTTGACTGACACCATAAAAAAAGTTTTTTTGCAGATCAAGTGAAAGTACCCTTGGCACACAGCTCCTTCAGATTTTTATCTGTTATGGTTTCTGAAGAATTATTTGCACAAAAAGAAGTTTACTTTTGTTATAATAGCCGAAAGTAACTCGCAACCCATTTTGAAGAAAAACCATATACTTATTGCGCAATTTCGAAAATTTCTAATTATTTAAAAAAAATTGCGTAAAAATTTATTTAACTAATTTAATATTTTTAACTACACGATTAACAAAATGAAGCATCATTACGTCCCATAATTATCACAGTTTGTATGACCGCGTTGTCGCCCGGTATCCGATGAGAGTGGACTGTAATATACACTAGTGAATAAAGTTGACGTCACTGGTCGGGCCAGATGAAAATTAGACGTCGGTGAGTGAACATATGTAATACATGATCTTTGCATTTGTAATGATTGAACCACCAGAACAGTAAATCTTATATCAAATTTTGTGCAAAACTGGACCATTCGTAGGCAAAAAGTGTGTTCAGATACAAGAAGCTTTCGAGAACCATGTAAAGAATGCAACTAATAAAGGTACTGTACAATGTGAAATGATCGCGAATTTATTGAAAATGGTTCACATTCTGGAAGACAGCAACGAGCACAATACCAAATGTGTACGGACAACTCACACTTCGAGAACTAGTCGTCTTTCAACTTCTGGCTGTTCCCAAAATCTTCGAAAGAGAAGATTTCAGTCGTCGACGTGATTCCAACATAAGACTTTGGACTATAGCAACGACGTTGTGGAAAATGTACGAAAAACCTAAGTGTTTACTTTGGAGAAGATTAAAGCTACGTAGAATGTTTCTTGTATCTTACACCTATTTTCAGATGACAATTGTCATACCACACACTTCATAGTATCAAGTATTTCACTTGTTCATGAAACTATAGGGTAACGCAAAACTCCTTCCCTAATTTTAAAGAATGGAGCGCTTTTGCTATCGAAGCGTGCGTTTGGTACAATAACCACAAAACATGCGTTCATTAGACGCGCTTTTAATTTATTTCTCAGATTTCCGTTCTTAATCAAAAAAATTTTTTTTATTAATAGGTAACTTCAGAAGGAAGACCTTGAGGTGCACGGATACTGGAAAACATTGATGCAGTAAACACGTCCCATGATGCAATCTTTGAAGCGATTTTCCTGAAGATATGCATTTGCTCTTCACTTGTGTAGTCGTACTGTACGGCAAGTTTTGCACCTAGACCTTTGTGCTCATCCTACAAGATGGTTGTTGTACATGAAATTTCCGAACATCACCTGAAAATGTGTGAAAACATCTTGGAAAGTGTTCCACACGGGGCAATTGTTTTCTTTACCGAGCAAGCGCGATGAGTTAATAAACAAACAAAATTTTCATCGTTAAAGTGATCATACACGAGATATCCATGGAAGGTCTCTTCATAGTGAACGTATCATTGTTTGATGTGCAGTGACTAAGCGGGAGTCATAGATCCTTACTATTTGAGGGGAAAGGTCAATTTATTACCGTCACTTCTAATAAATGTGTGCAAATTGGAAAATGTTTGGTTCCAACAAGATGAAGCCACAGAACACATAGCAAGAGCTTCGCTCCAACTGTTGCGAAAAATGTTTTTTGGCTCATTGAAATAAAACTTTCAGTTTTGTAGTTTTATTCAACCTAAAAAAATCAAGAATGTTTTGTCTCACCCTGTGAATAATTTTCTGTTATTATAAATGTAAAAGATTTTATATTATACGGCTTATATACTTTTTTAATTGGGCGTAAAAGTTAGTGAGATTTTTCAGAGCAATTTGAATACATCACTTAATTTCCCTGGGTGACGTCTGGGGCATGAATCATCGTGCTGCGAAGCATTGGAAAATTCTGGGGAAATTCCAAGGTCATAGACGCGGGCGCACCTAGTCCACTGATAACTAGAAACTCTCAACGTTGGTTTCAACTACGATTCAAAATTTCCGAGCACTGATCTAAGTCACTTTTTTCATAACTGTATCCAAGGTTCCCCGTTCGACCAATAAGCAGCAATTACGGTCTATTTTGCATATCTAAAATTAGGTGTGCTAGCGCGGCAGCTTTGACGCATGCCATTGAATACTACAACGAATGGATTAGAATTGACGTGTTACATTTGTGATGTCACGAATTGAAGCCGACATTTAGCAAGCGGCGAGTATAATTCAGTTGATTGCGTATCGGTGTAAAATTAACGATATATATAATAACGTAATTCAACAAGTAAAAAATGCTAAATAGCGTCATGTAAATAAAATACTGAAAAAAATATCGACAACAAAAGAGCTTCGATTAAAAGTATCAAATTGTTAATGTTCATTATATGACACAATGTGTGCTATCTTATAAAAATAGTACCCCAGCATGGTAAATTTCAAGACGGGTGGTTGCTGCAAACGAATAATAGCATATCATATACAACCAAAACTTGCAGAAACCCGATGGAACGAAATTATTGTCCTGCTATGCATATAATCCTGATTTGGTACCATTGAATTGTTATCTGTTCCGATCAATGGTCAATTTGCCAAAAAGGTACAAGAAGAATGTCGCCACTTGCATTTGTTTGAATCTAAACCCAAAGGATGGTAAGAAGGCGTAGAAAAAATGAGAAAAATGTATGGTATATAACACACCGGCATACAAGGTGTGGCAGAAAAGTAATGAGACTGATTTTTTATTTACCAAAGTTTTTATTTTTTTCAAACATCAATGTTATCCCCTTCAAAGTTCCCTTGGGCAGTTACACACCGATCGAGACGTTGTTCCCACTGTTGGTAGCAGTGCTGGAAGTCTTCAACCGGTATGGTCTTCAGCATGTCCGTTACACTCTTTTGGATGCTTTCTAAAGTCCCAAAATGACGTCCTTTGATGACATTTTTCAGTTTAGGAAAAAGGAAAAGTCACAGAGGCTGAGGTCGGGTGAATAGGGGGCTGGGGAACCACAAAAATGCCTTTTGATGTCAAAAATTCTGTTACGGAAAGGGCAGTGTGACATGAGGCGTTGTCATGATGGAGCATCCAATTGTCTGCAATGTTTGGTCTCACGCGAATGACCCTTTTTCTGAGCCTTTCAAGGACGTCTTTATAAAAAACTTGGTTAACAATTTCTTTGTGGACGATTCCCCTTCTATCAAAAAAACAAATTAGTATTGATTTGATCTTTTATTTGCTCATTCGAGCTTTCTTTGGTCGAGGAGAGTTTGCAGTGTGCCACTCCTCACTTTGCCTCTTGGTCTAAGGATCGTATTCAAAAATCCATGATTCATCACTTGTGATCACACGACTAAAGAAATCTTGCTCATTAACGATTCTGTCAAAAGATGTTGTTTTTTCGAATGTTCTTCTGCTCAATTGTGAGGTTTTTTGGCACCATTTTGGCACAGACCTTTCGCATGTGCAAATGTTCAGTAAAAATTTAATGAACGGTAAATCTGTTCAAATTTAATTGTTCACTCAACATTCTTAATGTTAAACGACGGTCTTATCTCACAAGAGTGTTCACACGTTCGATGTTTTCGTCGGCTTTCGAAGTTAAAGGCCTTCTGAACGGTGTTCATCTTCTACGCGTTCTCTGCCTTCCAAAAATGATTGTGCCAGCGAAAAACTTGAGCTCGGGATTAAGAATGTTCCCCATAGACCTGTTTTAACTTTTTAAACGTCACACTTGCCAAATCTCCAAGCTTAACACAAAATTTAATGGCACAACGTTGCTCCAAATACCGCTGTTCCATTTTGCGTGACGCACAACCAAAATACAATTTCACTAATAGCAGTCACAAAAATCACGTAATTAACGGAACGAGTTGAAACTCGCACTGGGCTATAGGAGGGTATTTATACACGTACTCTATCAAGAACAACAGCGTAGCGTTGCCAGATCGCTTGCAGTGTTGTCAGTCTCATTACTTTTCTGCCACACCTCGTATGTATTAGTTTTCAACTTTGTTCCTCCATTAAAAAACGAAGCTTTTTGTATCACCTTGTACCCCTTTCTTTATCTCATCTGTTGTTTTTCTCTTTTCTTTTCCCACATCTACCATTTGTTGTAATCACGTTTTCCTTGGCCTTCTTCTATTCATTTTCTTGTGATTTTTTGTTCCCCAAACCCCCCTGGTCATTCTGTTTGGGTTCATCCTAGTCATGTGGCCGAACCGGTTTAGTTATCTTCTCTGTATTTTGCTAGTTAATGGTTCTTGCTTAGTCATCTTTATGATTGCTTCATTAGTAACTCTATCTCATTTTGTTTTCCCCGCAATTTTCCTAAAGTGTTTCTCCAATGCATCGATCTTGCCTACGTGTTTCTTCCGCAATGTTAAAACGGTTATGACATAATTGCTTTTAGTTTAGTTTCTCGTTTTAGTAGTTTAATTGATGTTCTCTTCCTGTTTGTTATTTCTACGTCTATGTTCTCATTATTCGTTATAAGCTTCCTAGGTATTCATAGATTGTTACTTCCTCAAATGTTCTGTCCTTACATTTTATTTTTATTTTATTTAGCTCCTAATTTATCACCATTATTTTACTTTTCTGTATATTTATTTCCATTTTCATCAGTTCGATAACTTACGTCCATTTGTTTCTGCATATTATCATCTCCTTAAAATGTTATTTCTAATTTACGAAGGTTAGCACACTTTTCTATCAATGCGACGCATCAATTTTTGTACAGTCTGTTCAGTAATTGCTTTTGGTACCAAACCTTTTTCTAAATGAAAATTCTATAAGGTGTTCCTTCGATTCTTGCTAAGCATTGTTCACCTGACGTTCCATCAGTTTATTGCACCAGGCGCAACTACGGATTTCAGATTCAGTTTACTTTGCACTACTACAACGTAAATCTAGCAAAATAGCATGAAGCAAGATCCATTCCCCAAAAACTGTAGATACATAAAATACAATAAAATTGATTTTTGAATACATAGGAACACAATTCCTGACATCCCAAATACTTCATGGACATTTCTACTTAGTTGTTCTTTTAATTTTCTATGGTACATTTTTATTAGTTGTAGCTGTTCAAAGCTCCTGTCCAAGTAGTTGAAAGTATATTTACCACATTTTATCATCAATTACCATGCACTGAGAATTTGACCATAGAGCTAATGAGCGTACCTTTCACCTGCCATATTTTGTCCTTCACTGGGGTTTACGCCATTCTGTAACTTGATAACTTAATTTTGGTGCGTCTTTTTTACTTTCCACATATAAAACAGTGAGAATTATTTTACCACATCCCGAAAAGGAAGATCTGGATTTGTTTTATGTTATGAGCACTCCTTCGGCTTTTTTTCTTCGTTTTGAATAATTCTGTTTTGTGTTTGAACAAAATAATTTTTCGATATCTTCTGGATTCGATACAATCCGATGTGAACAGAATGAAGAGAATATTTAGGACCAAAGATAAAAATTACGAATAAAATGTACATTAAACTAGAAGCGTATAGTTATAGTGACATTCATATTATATCCCTTGGGTGCAAAATTTTTGTCTCTACCCAAAGTGGATTATTCTTTTATGAAAAAAATGATTTTTGACAGTTCAATTTTGTCGCGTGTTAATGGAGGTGGGTGATGCTCTAACGCCATCCTCGTAAGGCATGGTTTGCGAACTAAAAAGTTAAGGCCTTCGTATATTTTTTCTCATAGAATTATTTGGAGACTGAGTATGTCACTCTCCAGACATCCGAGGTCCAGGGTTGAACTCGGGTCCAACCGCTTAGCCACACTAGCGCTCGCGTATTAACGGTGTCCTAAATAAAAGGGAAAAAATCCACCCGGCCTTTGTTTATTTGAAGCAGAAAGGCAAGATCAAGGAAATTGCACAATTTTCCGGCAACCATCGAAACACAATAAGTTATGCAATAAACGAGTTGAGGAAACAGGCCACAACAACTGCTACAGATGGAGCTCATCAGCAGACCGTGGCCAATGCGACCACTCTGAATCCGACAATGAAGTTGTTAAGTATTTGAGTTCATTCAAAGAAAAGGAACAATCACCAAACAGAATAGTAACGAAAAATATTTTTGAACCAAGAAAACCTTTGAAATCCCCTGGTTTCGTTAATCATGCAGATTATTTCACAATGATGCATCGTTTTAATTACCTCACTTTCCAAAAGCAAAAATAACTGCCTCGTTCCATCATATCCCTAGAATATCGTGTATCAAATCTAAAAATACCAAAAACCGAACCACTCGCGTTGTACACGTCGCGTCGGTAGCGTGTTAGCCGTGATATTTTCGAAATGCACTCATTTTTACTTCCGGCAATACAAAGCAAAGAAGTACACGTGAGACTAAAATAAAACGGGCCGCTGCTTTGCGTAAAATGCGAATGAATGCTCGGGCTTAGTAGAACGCGAGGCAAGGTCAAGCTAGCGACAGGATACGTTCGATTGAAATGAAAAGTTGGTCAACGTAACACTTGCTGGCAGAATGTAGCACCAAAGGCAAAATCAATCCATTTACAATTTCACTGGCGCAATACGCTACCATTACTACGAAAATACAGTGTCTGAACTTACCCCAGCTGATTAAGTCTAGTCTATAAATAAAATACTTCGTGTATTTTTTATCTCCCCAGTAAAGAGCAATTTAAATAAATCGATATTCAAGAATGCGACTGAAACTCCCATAAGAATAACATTTTGCAAAATAAACAGATCATACATTACAACTAAGGGAAGCATTTAGATAGTTATAGAATTTCCTTCGTCAACTATTACAAAACATGCCGTTTGAGATAACCAAAATTAATACTTTCCATTCGAATCTTGCAGAAGATAACGACCTTTTTTAAATTGACGATAAAATGCCAATCCAAGGTTTCGCTTGTCTGATCAGTTGGGAGTTAGACGATGGTGAGTAAGCACATGTAATGTGTAATCGTCGCACTTGCAGACTGAGCGAGTAGAGCAGCGAACCTGTATAAAATTTTAGATAACTTAGAGGGCTTTCAGAAACCATGCAATGAGTGGGTGCGACAGGAATGAGAACATTACGAAAAAAAATTTGTTGAAAGTAAACTCACATTATAAAAAATAAATAATCAACAGAACATCAGAAAAATATTGAACTTGTACGGGCTACAATCAACAAGGTACAGCAGAGAATTCTCATAAAAACTATTAAGTTGTAGAAATAGTTTCTTAACAGTTGAAAAATTGACATTTTTGTTGTTTTTCGTGGAAATGGTGTAGTAACTTTGGTTTCCAGATGGCAAATGCTAAAATTGAACTTCATCCGCTTTGTTGGAAAAGGAAATCGTCAACAAGAGATGTTGCAAAGAAGACTTGCGATGAAGGGCAAAAGAAACTGTTGAGCAATGCGAGTGTTTCGAAATGGTACAAGCGGTTCGGTGACTTTAGGCTTAAATCCACGATGTTCCAAATGAAGGTAACTCGCAAGTTGCTTTGGATGCCAAACCTTCAACGAGCAGTCGCGATTTGTCGACTGAACTTGGCATCTCACACAGAACTGTCTGAAACAATTTGCTCCAATTTGACTTTGTGCATCAGAAGCCAAGACAGACTCGTTGAAACACAAGCGGATAAACGAGTCCAATTTGTGGCCAACTGCTTAAAAATCTATTGGATGATCGGTTTTCAAAACTCATTAGGTTCATTCATCTTGTTAATCGTAATTGTTCCAAGCATTTGGGTCCTAGGTGCCAAAATTTTGGGAAGAAAGCCATGCTCTCGGTTTGGTGGAATGACGGCACGCTTTGGATTGGTACGGCGACCAACTGGGATGGGTTTACGAAGTCTTAAAGCAAAAGAATTAGACTTTGATCAACCGCAAGTGAGCTCCTCTTCATCGTGTCACAAAGAACACATACAAAATTTCTGAACTGCATGCAATTGAGATCTTCGCGACATCCCTGATCTCGCACTAGCCGAGTATGGCCTGTTTCGATCTATAGTCCGGTCGTTATTCCTGAATTTGGTAAAACTTCCAATTCCACACAGGACTTTGCAAAATGCTTACTTTGAAGATCACTAAAGGCTACGTAAAATTTTTCTTGTATTTGTGTCAATTTGACTGTAATTGTTTGTATTATATGGTTCTATACTTTCAGAACAGACCACGAGTACTACATTTCAACGAGCCGGCTTCAAAGAGTGCCAACAGAGATCACTTGTAAAACAATATTTACTTTAACAACTATGTAATGATACAGCTGAAGCTAACCATAAAAAACCTTAAATGGCATCCAGTACGCACGGTAGGAACGGCAAGAATTAAGAAATTAAGATGCTCATCTTCTAATAAAACTGCTGTAAGCACCAGAATAAAGATAGGGCCAGGCAAAGTAGAACGTGAATGCACATCATGTCCTACATTTCAAGTTACATAACGGTCGCGCGAATTCCCATCCGAGGCGGCAATGCAATATCCTTCTCCTTCTCCTTTCGAAGAGCAGGCAGCGCTACACTTGCCGAGCTGTTGAATAACGGAACGCTGTCCCACTTTCGGCGATTACATTCAAGAGAAAGCCAGAGACATTTCATTTCGCTGCCGCTTGGCACCACAATCTTCATTAATTTAATTTGGCAAGCGCTACGAACGGGTTTCTAATCTTAACAGCCTCTTAATCAGAAAGAGTTGGGCTATTAATGGAATCGTTGGAAGAGTGAAATTTCAATCTCGCATGATAAGGTGAGGTTCAATGCAGGCAAAAACATTAAACTGACATCCCAAATATAAAGCTCTTGGTTGCATGTAGGATAATTAACTAGATGAGCGATGGCATTGAAGAAATAATTAGAGAAAGATAGGATTGCACGACACTTAATGCAACGAGCGGAGAAAAGCATTGAATTAATAGATAACGATATTAACCGATATCAAGAAGTGAAGTAGGGCTGTCGCATTAGGTACTTCATTAGTTATTTATCCTTGCGTTATCTATGAAGGATTATTTCTTATCTAGTCTATGGCGTATCAAATGGAACTGCTCCAATGAAAGGGTTAAAGACATGTTCCCCGACTGTGATGTTAATCGGGAAATGAGACTAATTTGAAGGTTATATCTATGGATAGCGTCAATTTTAAATTATACATGATGAAGCAAAACACCCTCCCTAATTACAAAGAAAAATTATGTAACAAAAGATGGTCTGAGGGTAAGGAAAATCTTCTATCAGATACAATTAGTCGGTTTTATGTAGAAGCGCCCTTAATCACTAACATGCTGTGGACGACAAACAGAGGACTTCAGTTGTCGAAGCGTACATTCGGAACAAGACTATTGTGGTCGTGCGTGTTTTTCAGACGCGCTTTCAACTTACGCCTCGAACTTTTTTTATGGGCAACAAACTTCAAAAGTGCCATTTTTATGGTAGGAACATCGGTACAGTAAGACGTTCCATTTTGTAGTCTCCGACTAAATCTGCGCGCAACCATGCTGTTGGTTTTTATTTGTCTGATCTTACTATACGGCGAATTTTACACCAAAACCTTCGTTTTCGTCCATACAAGATGGTTCTTGTACAGATACTCCATAACCGTGAGTGGCAAAATCGCTTTGAAAGCGTTTTTTACTGGCGAAACTTTCGTTATTGGAGTGATAACCCACAAAATATTCAGGAAAATCTGCTCCAAACAGTGTTTGATGTACAGTGAGTAAAGACAGGGATCCTCGTTTTTATTATATGAAATCTTATTTTTTGAGGAGGAAAACCAATGTGCTGCTGTTACTTCCAAACAATATTTAGAAAAGATTTGATAATCTTTTACTCCGAATTTTGGTGCACTTCAACTGAAAAACGTTTGGTTCCAGCAAAATGTAGCTACAGTCCACACAGCAATAACTTCACTACAAGTACAACGTGAGCTGTTTCCTGGGTGGTTATTTAATCTCTCGACGCGCTCACGTTGCTGACCGGATCTCGCACCGTACTTCTTTCTATGGAACATCTCAAGGCTGATGTTTACAAACATACTCCCAAGCCTTAAAAAATGCAGTACGTCAAGTCAACATATTCCTCGATCCATGCTGGGAAAAGCAATGAAGAACTTCAAAATATGACTTCGCATCAAAATCGAAGGACATCACTTAGCCGATATTCTCTCAAAGGATATTGAAATAAATTTCGTATACCTCTCGTTTTTTCTTTATTCGATATGAAAAAGAGAAACTCGCAATAATTACTCTCATTAAATATATGGCCAAAATGGCATTGAAAGAAAATACTCTATTACTACAAGATCCACTACTTCAAGATAAAATAACGTATCAACTGATGTGGTTTGAATTCTGAGGGGGTGGGGGTATTGAAATGACAAACCGTGAAATTTTTCTAAAATCGTAACCTGGGGGCTTGGCTTCTGCAATTGGCAATATTTCTACGAAACGATGTATTCAAAATAACTACCTCTAGCTGCTACACAAGCCTTGACACGTTTGAACACCGTTGGGTATAGCAGGGTAGGCACTATATCCATGAGAAAGTTTACTACAGCCATTACAGATCTTTAAAAGAATCAATACTGAAGAATGAAAATCTTCTCGAGCAAACCATGCCCTTTAAAACTGACCATGATTTATAATTTAATGTGTTATGGTCTAGGCTATGAAAAAGTCGACATTTAAAAATGAAATACGCTTTTGCTCCGCCGAGTCCGAGTAAAGTCTTGGTGAGGGATCAGAGGGTTACCTCAACAAAAAAGTGTGCACCATTCCTTCTAAAACATTCTGAAGATAAGACAACTAAAAGTATATTGTAACAGACTCCCCACTAAACCATTGCAGATGATCTTTCGGAATTCTCGACCTTGGTTCAAAAAACGCTTACTTATGGGATTTCGTATAATTGGTGTAATTACGGCTTTGACTGCATAATGTGATTTTCAGATCTTTGATAATTCTTAACATCGCCAGCCTCATTAAACAATTTTATAGTTCGATACTCTACTGTTACTGCTGAGAGGTTGTAGTCTTGAAGATGATACTTTTTTTATTCTAGACTTGAGTAACACTACGACAAGACACTATGGTTCTTTTTGTCACTTTACTTCCCTGTTAAACAACGAAATCTAAATTAAACTATTGACAATCGTAACTATTTGTCAGACATAGATATTTCGATGCTGCGTAAAGCAAGGCAAATATTAATAGCAATATAAACATTATGAGAACTCAAAACATCACTGGAGATTATTCAAACCGCTATCCTTCTAAGACATTCTTGATGGCCTTGAACAAATCTATAATGGCAAGAACTCAAGTCGACTGTCATTTCATTGCATTTGCTCCAATTTGAGTCGAGTTATGGTAACGGCGTGGGAGCGGACATTATCTTAAAAGCACACAAATCCCAATAGTATTTAGCGTTGATTGTGTTCTATTCGATTGAAACTTTCTTTGAAATTTTAATTTCAGGACTATTGACATTACCAAGACCAATATCCACTTCTCCGTCAATTGTCAGCTGCCAATTGTCCTCGCAAATTCGAGCAGTATTTAGTCTTGTGCTGCTGATTAGATTTTCGACTTTGCTTCGTCCCTTACGTCATTAGAACACCACTTACCTGGCTTATCAATAGCAGCAAGTCCCAGTGATTATAGTAGAAATCACAGACAGAAGGCCAACCCATGGTTTTTTTAATTGTTCACGCATTCTCTTTATGCTTAAAATCATTTTGTTTGCACAGCATAATAGTAAAATAATATTGTCTTCGCGAGCGAATAGGGATTTACTTAAGGTTTAAGATGAAAAGCGTATATACCAAACAGCAGGGAGGATTTGTAGGGTGCGGAGAATAAAGTTCAACAGATGATCGATTACCTTTTAGATTAATAAACTTCTCGTACTAGGAGTGATTGATGAAGACGGTCTGATAACTTCAAAATACCGAGTTATCAGATAAGTTCATTTAGTTTTCTGCTAACATTATTTGAATTAGCACGAAAAATATTTTCATCCTAGTGATATAACATAGTTTTTGAAGCTTAATTGCATTTCAAATATTCTTAGCCTTGTGACGATGGAGTGGCGAATAGAGAAAAATGGGCATTTGCGATTCCTGGCTTTATTTGCGTTCAATTAAGATTCCAAAGTTACCAAGTTTTACCATACAAGATATAAGCGCGATTTTTGAATAAACTACATTTTTTTCGTTTTAAAGATAAATTGGGCTCGCAAATTATACATTTGGGCCGACCTCCTCAGTTTAATGGTGATCGAGTGAACGAGCAATCTGTCAAATAATTCAAACTGCAAACAAGGTACTCTATTGTTATCGCCGCCCGCCATTTTATCTCGATGGGTAAAATCCCCAAACTCGTTACATTCCGTACGAAAAAAATAAACTTCACTATCGCTGCCACTATGTTTACTCGTGACGACCAACAAAGTTTCTGTACCACATGATCACCACGGATGATTATTTGTGTCTTTACGTCTACATGAAGTAGAGGCTGGATCCCAACAAGCAAACGACACGCAAGTCTAAGATTTGTATTTGGCGAGATTGGGAAGCTGTAATCCGCCAATAAATGAAACAACCGCTGTGAATGCAAAGCTTCCTGTTAAACAACATGACGACGCCGTTCCCTACATTGTCAATGTGCCTGAAAAATGCAATTCGAAGGTTCTATCATATCCACTGTGTTCTCCTAACATAACCCCCTCAGAGTATAATTTTTTCTGGCTCTGTCCAACAATCTGGAGAGCTGAGAATGTGGACTGGTAAATCTTCCTCACGATCTAATAATTTCGACTAGCAAAATGGCGGCAAGGAGTAATCATTGTCTGATATTAAAATATTTGTTTATAGAAAAAATTAACTTAATTGATTATACCACATGACACTGTCATTACACATATTAATGTATACGTAAATTTCTTAGCGATATTGAAATTGAAAGGAAACAGTGATCAGCACAAAGTCCAAACTTCAGTCCTACACAACACGTGTAGTACAAGCTCAAAACAAAAGGTCAAAGTTTGTATGCTGCGCCAGCAAACGTAGCAGAGAGCAAACGCAGCATTAAGATGAAAGGGTTGCGCATACCTCAAAGGAGCATTTAACATGTAACTAATAAATTCCCGATAAGATTAAATAATAGAATTAAAAAGAGCGAACATCTTTTAAAGATCATATATGCAACCAAAAATTCGCACACTAATTTCGTTAGCATTTACCTATAAATTATATATACCCGATTTTGTTTTGCTATGTCTGATATGGTAACTTCTACTATCAGAAAGATAACGAAAATTAAATTGACATGGTTTATCGGATGAATAAACTGCATTTAAACTTTGGCCAATGCCAAATGCCAATGGTATAAATAAAATGGTGGAAAAATACGGGGTCCGTTCCAATAGTATCGAGTCATATAATACAAAAAATTACAACAATAAACTTATATATTTGATTAAAAAAAATGATACAACATACAAAAAACAAGGCATGTAGCTTCAGCACCCCTTAAAATAAGCACCTTAGGGTCTCATGCACTTTTCCCAGTTTTGGGATGATCTGGAACATCTCTTTCAAAGATGAAAAGGGCAATTAGCAACTACCCTGACTTCTATCAAAGTTGCATTTCAGTTTTTAGTCCGTGGACGTTCAACATTTTCCGTGGTCTACTCTTTGATGATCTGCTAAAACGTGAATCATTCATCAGACAATCGTTTGTACCATGCCTTTATTCGTGGTGCACTTATTGTCAAACATTTTTTAAATCATCCAAACAGTTTCTGCAGACGAATGTTCTACATTCGCAGCAGATTCGTTGCTCTAGCAGTTCATTACAAATGAGACAATCACACGCGCGCGCATGCACACACACACACACACACACACACACACTATATGTGCTAGTTTACCGACGTCTAACTCCTGACCAATGAAGTAACCCTCATTCACACATGCGCATTATATTCAACTCTCATCAGCTCCCAGCTTACACAGCAGACACATGAGCCTGTTTCCACTGGCTCGATATTTCTGGGTCGAATCACATAGTTATACAATAAATTATCAAGAAATCAAATTGCCATTACTTAAGACAAATATTTTAATTATTTACCATAATCAGAAGAGAAGACAAAAGAAACTGCAACTTTTTAAAAACGTCAAACTGTAGGAAGTCCCGATATTCAAATACAACAAACCTTCCAATATAAAAAACACCTCTTGTTAAAGATGGATGTGGTTTTGAGGAAGTAACCGAAAGAGGTTCTTCGCCACAACAAATATCTTTGTTTCCGAGGCTCACCTTACAACCAGCCAATAATTGAGCCCCTTTCGCTATGCTCTGATTTACCATTCACGTGTAATAAAACTCGCGAACGCATTCGAAAGGAACGAGAGCAATAAATCGAAGCGGCATCGACAGGCCACGAACCGGATCACCCCAAGCCAGATCGAGCGCCTCCACCGGCCCGATGTGGGTGAAACGCTTCTTCCTACCAACTGCTTTCGTCGGAACTGGGTTATCGGAGCATTTGGTTATTTTTGTCGAAAGTTTTCCCTTTCTCTATCATACCGGTTTCCTGCACACCGCTTACATATTGCTACAATTATTATAGAACGCTTTATGCATTAGGAAAATAAGACCAAAAGTTCTTACGAGTGTAGTAGAACTTCAATATTCATTTATACAGGGCGTTCAAAATTAAGTGTTGCTAAGTGTACTACCATTCAAGCTGCGAAATTAAATAAATAGGCAATGTAGTAGAGCAACATATAAGTCCTTTTTTATGTATTTATAGACAACTAACGACCAACTTGACAGAAAATAATATTTTAAAGAGTTAAGATTCTTTAACAAAAATTATAAAACATCTCCATCATTTCTTTGCGATACATTAAAAATTTTTAGTTCACGTTATACTTGAAAACCCCACATTTAACGCACTTTTGAACACTCTGTATATTAATTCATAAACAAACTAACTTATCGAATTTTACTGCCAAACAGCAGGGGCCACATCTAAGAAAGAGAATTGATTTTGTCAAAATACAAGTTCGTAATTATCTGTCAACCATTTCACCAAGTTCTCGGTTGGAAAACGAGTCGGAACAGATTCCAATAATTTCCTTTATAATAATGAAAGAAACACGCTAACAGCACAAAAACGCAATACATTCGAATACATAGAGTTAAGGATTTGCGACACTGTGACACGTGCATGCTTTGGGCCACAGATAAAGAAAGTCGGGGAACGGCAGTTGCCAGGTGCGGTCGCACTCTTGCTTTTGTTTGAGGACGAAGTGAAACTCAAAATGTACCTGCATCAAATAATCAATATAGAAAAAATTACTTTCATTTACTAACACATTTAATTTCTTACAACACCAACGTTTCACCCTTTGTTCCTGGAAAATAATAATTTTAAACAAGGCAAGCATTTATTTAAAACTTCTCATAATAAAATATCGCTAATCTCAATACGGTATTTACAACCATTAAAATGTCTCAAAAATATCGAGCCAATGGTAATATAATGCAACCTGGCACCCCACGAGAATGAATTATAATGCGCATGCGTGAATGAGAACGATTTCACCGACCGGATTAAGTGGGAGTTAAACGCCGGTGACTAAACACATACAATGTGTTTAATTTTGTGCGAAAGTGCGATATTCGTCTGCAAAAACTATCAGAATGATTTAAAAGGTTTTTGATAAATATGCAATGAGGCATGAATGAAGACCATACAAGTGAATCAGAGATGAGCGAAAATCTGTTAAAAGTGATAAACGTTCTGGAGGGCTGTAAATCGGAGGCTGATACCTGGGGAGCGGTAACGAGACTACGTATAATCATACCTTGTACCATAAACATATACATAGATTTTTGTTGTAGTTTTAATTTTCTGTATTATGATTTGATACTTTCGGGACAGACCACGTATATCGAACGTTTAAAGAAGAAAAACTGGTAAGGTATAGAGAAACCAACCACTTCTGCGAAGTAACTAAATCATTATCAGTGTATTAAAATGCCAAAAACAAAAAATAACGCATTACCTCCGTAATACTGTCGAAATTGAATATGTAGTGCGCAATAATTAAGTAATAAGGCCATTACTTGCATTCAGATAAACTTTTTTTAAATGAAAAATAATTTTAATCCATTACTTATAAGCAATTTGCGTTGCGTCATCTACACAGTCAACTTTTTTATAATTCTAACGATTGAACTGTTGAGCAGTACTTGTTGCAAATCAATTGTTTGGTTTTGCGGAAACAACTCGTAGAACTCGATTCCTTTCCAATCCCACCAAACACAGAGCATGACTTTTTTCGTATGAGTATTTTGCTTCCGATGGTTTACAGCGGTCCATCACGTTCGCTACATGACAATTTGCGCTCTACATCATTATGCACAATTCACTTTTTACCGCCCTTACCATTCGTTTTGAAAATGGAACGCTTTCGTTGCATTTCAGCAAAAAAAGCGCAAATGGAGGTACGGTTTATTAAAACATTTTTGATTCAAATTGTGAGCTACTCAAATAGCGTAACGAGAGATATAACCAAGCATGTGCAAGTGGTTTACTAAGGCCATTCGAGATACTCTGGTTATCTCTATGATTCTGCGTGTCACACAATAAAGATTATTTTTAATCAATGCATTGATTTGGTCGTCGCTAACCGAGTGACCACTATCTTGACATGTATCAATCACCAAAGCAGAATTTCAGATCTTTATTGGCGAATACACGTTAGTTTATATTATCTCCATACGCAGCATTTTTTTATCTGCGTCGCATTTCCCCTTTTCAAAAATTGAAATACCTCTTCTTACTATTTACTTCTTTTTTCTACTCAACAATGATTTTGAATACTGACAATATGGTTAAAATACCGTTTATAACGAAATACATAGTGTAATAACAGTAACGGCGAGACTTCGTAACCCGTCGCGTATGATCTATAAACTGCAAGGTCAAGGCTTCCATATGTCGTCCTCATTGCTCGGTTGTTGACTCCATCTCTGATATGGGGTGAAGAAAGAATTATTTTTAGTCCAGACATCAGAACTCGAGAGCGAACTCGAGTCCGTCCTTGATCGTTCGACCACAAACTGACAACGCAATAAATTTTAGTATTTCAATTTCGCTCAATATTGTTTAGAACATCAAACTTATACAATTCAAATGGCATCATAAATAAAAATAAAATATTAGTATGTTGGTATTCAAATGATACCGTAAATCTAAGTGCATATATTGTTTTCTTTTAAATTTAATAAATGTATTTAATATAATTAGTTTTTTTATGGTATTTATATTTACATTTATAAAAACATTATTTTGAAAAGACCTGACACTTTGACCTGCTTGCAAAAAATTCTATGAAACAAATTGAATTATGATAGATTATTATGTCAAAATACCATAGTTTCATATGCTCATTTGTATGACTTCAATTAAAGACGATTCAATTTTTTTGTAAACTACAGTTCGTAGTTAACTAAACAATTGGACTAAAGCATAGTAAAAAATGTTTGTATATTCACCCAAGACAATAACAGATGGCATTGCAATGAAGACGAAATCAATCTTACATACTATATTGGAGTACCGAATGAAGATACTGTTTTTGAGAGGAATCTGGTAAATCTGGTGAAACTGTCTTCTGAATAGAGAACATGAATATACGGGAAAACATTTTCACATCGTTGATCAAAAACTTTATTTACATATCATCTCTTAAAATCGCCCAACAAAAAATCTGTTCTAACTTCATGTTTTACCACCACGCAAAGAACTGCTAAATAACTTGGCCAAACATTTAGCAATGAGAAAAATTGTGGAGATGTATACAAAATAAACAATAAATGAACACCATCGTCGGTAATTGTTTGACAAGTTTTATCTGGAAACAGCGTAACGTCTGCAACAATTCGTCAAACGTATAAAAAATGGTAAAAGGTTGAATAGAGCCAAGGAAGAAAGATTGCAAAGAAAATATCCAAGAGGAAACAGTGAAAAATTTTAGATGTCATGAATATTCAACGCAAATATTAAAGGAAAAAAGACGATATAAAAAGGAAAAAAATGAAACGCAACTAAAGAGTCAAAAAGGTTTATTACATATGATTTCTTTGCATTAGATAAAACCGATATTGCAGATGTTAAAATCAATTAAAGTAATTTATAAAAGACACGCCAAGTTTGGCGTAAACGTTTTGATTTTGTTAACCATAGGTGGCATATTTCCCTGAAGAAATCAATACGCATATTTAGAAAAATACGAAAACGTCGCATTACGCACACAACATTACAGCCATACAAGAGAAATATATCAAAGACAAAATGGTGGTTTTAGTAATGTTAATCCAATTGCTGATGGACTATGGTCATTCAATAAAAGGCCTGTGAATTCATCTTTGTTAAGACTCTTATCGATATTGACTAAACAAAATTATCACAGAAATAAAAAAACAAATTTTCTATCTTTGTGTCTATTTGAGAATTTTGATTTTACGTCATTTTTAAACATCTGTTCAAGATTTTCAAATCCACTTTTAGTATATGATTTGGATGGACGAAAGGGTAATTTAAAAAAAAACTTAATTGAGTGAGCAAATGTGGTTTAGATGGCACACCTTGCCTGTATTCAACGGGAAGAAAATGTCACCAACATTTTCCAGTTGAAGATGAGAGAAAAGCTTGTGGTGTCTGAAAAGCAAAAAGGCAAAATGAACGGCTCAAATCAAGAAAAACTCCAAATTGCAGTCTACACATTTTCATGAGTTCATGGTTCATACGAGTACCAAAGTGCAACAAGTGGCGGATAATGGACCGGACTATGTACTTTTATATCAAATCGATTATTTAGATTAATTGCAATAATGCTCTTTTGAAATAGTGAAAATACTGCCAAAAAAAGGATTTTCACCTTGCACGTTTTAAATACTGTTCAATTAACTAGGATGTGTAATGTCAACAATTACACCGTTTTAACGGTAACTGAAAATTAAATGGGACTTAAAATGGCAAATACTCGAACATTATTAAGTGCATCTGAGTTTTTACCTAAAGAGTGACCCAAATTGAAAAGCAAAATTAAATTTTAAATAAATTTGTCATTTGATTTTTATTAAGTGTTAAGGATTAAGTATAAAAAATTGACAAATGACCACCTCCGCTTCGGCCGCAAATCTTTGTTCTTTTCAAAATTTTACAGTACAGTTTTGCACGTTCTCAACTAAACGTGGATTACTGGGGTGGATGTTGATCTTCAGATAACCCCAGAAAAACAGTCGCACTGTGTTAAAATCTTGTTGGACATTTGATATTAGCATCTCAAAAATTGTTGGTGCAATACATCAACTTTTGCTCAAGAGGTTTGGCAGGCACCTCCATCACGCTGGAATCACATTTGTTCCAGATCCATATCACCAGGTTAAAATTACTAAGTATCATTGATTGTAACGATGCTTTGTTACATTAGCATTTTGAAGAAGTTTGGGTATCAAATCAACCAACATTACTTGGGTCATGATCATGATTTACTTCAGATTTTCGAACCCTAAATGCGACAATTTTGTTAATCTACAAACCCGGCAAATTGAAAATGCGTCTATTACTAAAGTTGATGTTTCGACTACATTAAGAATCAACTATATGATATTCTAGAAGCAACTGACAAGATGTTAGCAATGAGATTAATTATCCAGCTGTATCAATTTGCGTCAGTTGATTACTGTACACCTAAAGATGTAGTTCTATAGTGAGTATTCCCTGAACGGTAGCTTCGCGAAATATCCAATTCGATGTCAAGTTTGTTTTCAGATTTGAAGGACATTTTGACTAAATATAGAAATATATCACGCTGATACAAATTCCTGTATTCGTTCATTAAATTTCGTAATTTTGCGTCAGTTGATTCGTCACTAAGTTTTCTATAGTTTCCTGAAAAGGTTTCATAAATCAATGCTTTTAACTGCAATGACTCGATGATCAGAATCGATTATGTTGTATAGTTTAACCTAACTTATCGCCTGTCGTAAATCAAGATTTAAAAAAAGAGACAGAAGTAACAAGCTCGTTAAAGAACTTCGATCCTGGTGATAGTATCCAGGTAAGGGCCTCGGAACCAAAGTTATGGAACTAGAGGTAATCAGCACTAGAATATTACCGCTTTTAGTGCTAACAAATAAGTGCAGAAGAAACCCACTACACTAACACATATTTATTTATAACAAGACTAATTAAATCATATGGATTATCTCTCCTGTTAAATTTCATTCCAGAGGTAAAACAGTCTTCCTTTCGAATCTCCGTGGAGGACAACACGAGAAGATTGTACGAAAATGGACATTAGCAGGGCACAGCGGCGTGGAAAGAACACTATTCAAAAGTGAAAAACTCGAAATCGCAAAAATAGAAATTGAAAAACTAAATATAGATATTATGTGCATAAGTGAAATACAATCTAGAGAGGAAAATAAGTCATTCATAATACCACAATACCACAGTAACAATACAAGTGTATATGCCCGCAAATCAACCTAGCCATTAGGAAATAAAAACTATATATATAATACCCTAAGAAAATGCCAAAGGAAATTATTGGGGACTGAATGCTGTACTAGGAGAGAAAAAAGAAGAAAACGTGATAGTAAAATACGGTCTAGGAAAGAGCCAATAAAAGAAAAACCTCTGAATAACCTAAGTAATGCAACTCATAGCAGAGAGACGAAAATAACAGAAAGACAACAAAAGTGTAGAAGACTACGAATTAATGCAAACAAAGAAAGTGTGAGACCTAAAGACGAGTACAAATAAATATCTGTAAAGTACAAGATTTTAATGTAGAAAATTGCGATAAAGCATACAGGAAAATTAAAAAAGTTTGAAATACGGAAAAGCAAATGTCTTGGCATCGAAAACAAAATAGGGGAATTGCTGATAGACAAAAACGATATATAAAGGATCTATATAAAGATGAACCACATAAAAGCAGAATTTGACAAGGCCGTAAAGCAACCAGCTAATAATAAAGCTCCTGGTAAATGCCTGGGAAAGTTATCAAATGGTCAAATCAAGAAACTTACCCTTAATATTTGACCTCATTAAAATAGTTTATAAAACTGGACACATCTTTGAAGATTTTGCCAAAAGTATAACAGTAAGTATTCCAAAAATGACTAGAAATTATAAATACGAAGAGAATCAAACGATAAGGCTTATGTCACACTTTTTAAAAATACTGACGAAGATCAGTTCGGATTTTGTAAAAACGCAAGGACAAGTGAAGCAATCCCAGTATGAAGATTAATTATTAAAAATATATCGAAAAGAACAAAGATGCAGAAAAGGCATTTGAAAACGTAAAACGGACCATACTTTTATAATTTCTGAAAGATTCCAGAAGTATAAGGTTATACGTTTTATTTACGACTCATACGAGAGCTTAACAATAAAGAAACAATAATTTAGATAAAAAAGAGTGTCAAACAGGATGTTCCTTATCTTCTCTCATTTTCCATTTGTACATCCCCAAAAGGCAACTGAAGTTAATTATTCATGCAATGCGGGAATCAACATATACGGAGAAAACATAAAATGTTACGTTTAGCCAAGGATATAGCCCTACTCTCCAACAGTAAAGAGGAAATAGGACACCCAATATCCTGGAAAAGTTAATGAAAACGGAATATAACTCAACATTTAATAGAAAAAGACCAAAATAATGATATATGAAAAAAGCAAGATTAAAGTAAGAATTGATGAGGACAAATTAGAGGAGTTAAATGAATATGCGTATCTAGAAAGCAAAACAAAAGATGTTTCTTAACCTACAATAATATTTCTCTAAACGTAAAAAAGGCTTTGTGTGGAGTGTCGCTTTGTATAGCTGTGAATCAATCGTAGACCATTGATCAACAAGTAAACAGGAAGATTGAAACTTTTGAACAACGGTGTGTGATATAGAAAAATGGTGAAAATCAGCTGGAAGGATAAGGTTCTAGAAAAGAATGTGGATACAGATACGGAAAATATGAGACCAGCTAATTGAACATAATCTCAACCGGGAAGGAATTGTGAAAACAATTATGGAAGGAAAAAGAACAAGGGGATGTCCACATCACCCATATATCAAACAAATTATGGACGACATGGACACGAACACTTATGATGAAATGGAGAGAAAAGCTGGAAGAAGACAAGATTGAAAACATGCGCCACACCAATAAAAGAACTGAAACCTAGAGAAAGTGAGAGAGAGAGAACTCCCTGTTCTTTCTATATATAGCGTTAGATGATGACTTCTGTTAGTGTCAAGTGTTGTCGACCGAAAAGCAAAAAAAAACTGCAAAGATTTAATCCGGTCTTCAATTTGAGTCACCTTTTATATAATTAATGAAACACGCGAAATATTTGCGGGTCAAATTTGTGCAACGTTCGGTGGCCACGTGGAAAATATGAAGGACTGAATGGTTCTAAAAAGATTAAGAATTCCTGCCGTTTTGAACTGCGAATTAAAAAATACCCAACGGAAAACTCTACTGCAGATAACGAGGAAGTCACTTCGCAACCAAGAAAGCAACAAAAATTAATTACAGGTACGTATGCCTCGCGGAAAACCCGTATCAGCGCTGACGTCAACGCAGACATTCCGCTATTATCGTCGGGTCGCATTCGCATTACAGGAAACGCATGAAATGTCGGGAACTTCGCGTATCGTGACCTCAGAGCAGCCATGACGTCCGTCTGACTAGAACGGGTAGGGTAAACGAGGTCATTACGTCACGAGTCTAGGGCCGGACGGCCTTGTCAGATATTTTCTTCTTCCTACTACTTCATCCGTCCGTGCGAACAATCAACCTTCCTACCCGCACGCTGCGCACATGGGTGATTGGGATTGAAAAACCCGAACGAAATGTGAAGAGTGACGAGCATTTCCAAGTCAGGGTTAATTGACTTGTACTTTCTCCGAGGAAAATAGTGCGTGGAAATACCTACTGCATTCTTGCTTGTATAATGCACGTGAATATCATCTGATATTTTTTATGATAACAAAACAATTCTGGCTGCAAAAACTAGAAACAATTAACCTTCCTGGAAATCTGATCCTTTTAAATTATGAGAATGACTCATTCGACCAAAAAATATGCTTATCGAAAATCGAGAAACCAACTGCTGCTCGCGAGTATTCAGAAACGCGGTTACGAAGAACTTGCCATGACTCATGCAGTTCGATAACGAAAATCGGAATTTTAAACAAACACGAGCGCCGGGTTCGTATGCTATGGGATAATTTAATAAGGCGGTTTGGGTTTCGAAACAGCGTCACAAAAGATTGTGACTAAGCACAGGCACAGGCATTTCCGGCGACTAACCAACCGCCATGATGGTGATAATGACATTAATTGGGCCCGCGTCACTGATACGTACCTTTGTGGCAAACGGGACAAAGACCCCGGGCGGTACAAAAATTAGACTCGGGCGAAAAACAAAAGAGCGCCGCTCCTTAACCTTCAGGTCCGACGTTCTGGGGCGAACGAAACGCGCCAGGCCAGTAGCATGTCAAATGACACTTACTTTTTGTACTTCAACGCAGGTGGCAATGCCTCAATGGTTTAATCCAAATAGGTCGCTGAGGTTAGTTCCGTCGAGTTAAAGCTGCACTACTGATATTAGAAAGGGTCCATGTGGACTTGATTATCACGAGGCACTGCACAGATTTTCGGCACCTATCGCGGCACTGGACGGTGTTTTATGCGGCGCAACGTGATCACGGCGTAAGCAGCGCAAATCGTCTGGCCTGTCGGTAATAAAACACAAAACCACCTAATTTTAGAACAAAGGCACGGGCAAGTGCACGCATACGAACGCAACGACCTCTCGCCGGAAACTAATATGTGGAGAAGACGGGCGCACGGACTCCCACAAAGTGCAATCGTGACTCGACTAAAAGTGTGCGCCTGCTCAAGCGAGAGAGACAACATCGCGATGCGCGGCAGCTAGAAAGAGACGCGCGATTGATACAAAATATGACGTAGTTGGCGGGCATGGCATTATCCGAGTTATCAAAAGGGCGAAAGAGCATTCCGTCAGCCGCTGGATATTCAGAAATAAGTTTTTTCCTTACATACAAATTATACGCATTAATTTCCACTTTATTATTCACATGATTTGGATTAATTTGTTTAATATTGGAAAAATTTAATATTTGTAACAAATAATGCGTTGTTAATCAAATATGATGATACATCATCGCCTTATTTATTTTTCAAACTCACAAGAAATATTCTGACTGAAGTATGCAATTTGTCAATGATTACTGTTACCAATACGCGAAAAACTAATTTCATACATTCCTACTATCGACTTCAAATGAAAAAATTTCTAAAAATAAGTGCGTAGAACTATGTGGGTGGATCAAATTTTAACGAGACTAAGTCCCACTGCCAATATGGCAACAATGGGACGGTGAAAATGGATGGCGGTTAGCGGCACGCGCGTGTGTAGGCTTGTTCGACATGGGCGATCGCCCTTCCTCATCCTTTCGTCAACAGCCATCGCACTGTGACTGAGGAGACACTACAAAGCGTTAAAATAAAGTTTTTTATGAGGAAACTTCTAGACGCTTCAGTAGATACGATATCCAGAAGGCAGGGGTTCAAATGGCACGAGATGCTTACTACGGGACGAAGCGAGGTCAAAAATTCAACGCACGTGCGTCATGCTCGAATTCGCCAGTTGACAATTAACGAAATATGCTTTAAAGTGGATATTAATCGAGTGCCCAGTTAATGATTAGAAATGCAGTAATATTTCGAATGGTTACTTTCGAAATCGTTAACCCTTTCAGCCCTGACGGTAGCAACTGATACAACTACATTTCAACCCCCACAAAAGAGAAAGAAATGGTAAATTCAAAAAATGTGCAGCTAGATGTCAACACTTACGTTTACAAACAGATTTAAGCTTCGCTCTTGTAGAATTCAATGTGCATCTTTAGCTACAGGTATATTTTACCTTTTGGAACAAAAATGAATCAAAATGGTGAGTGTAGTTTACCCTATCATTATTTATAGTTAAAGTGTTTATTAATTGTTGAATAACGTGAATGAGGATGTTTTTATAACATTCCAAACTTTGCTGGGCGCAATTATTACTACCAAGAGATGAACCAAAATATATATCACATTGTTTCTGTTTAAGATGAAAATGGAGGAACACCTTTTGTATTTTATGGAAAGTTGAAAAAAGCGTCGAGAATCATATCGTTGGAGGCTGCTGCTGCTGCTGTGTTGGTATTGTCCGACTCGGATGTTTCGGATAATGAATGAACAGGATTCGGTTGTAGAAAATCAAGAAAAAAAATGTTGTTAAAGGACGAACTATGGAGATATGTCAACCAAAGTCAACAGAGAAAAAAATAACTTGGCGAAGAGAACATTTCATCCAAAGACATGGATGACAAAGAAAATTTTGCTGGCGATTAAATTCCATTCCAATATTTCCCAAATCGCTTTCCTGATAAAAATTTCTTCTGAGCTAGCTGAGAAGATACAAAACGTAAACTGCAGTCAAAAAGAAATTAAATATTGGTCGCCATTCATATACTCAGGGAAATTGTTCAGTTTCCAAGGCTAAGGATGTATTGGGCTCCGCTTACGAGAATTTTGGCTTGACCAGAGATTGATTTGAAATACTGAGAAATAATCTTCATGTCATAGATGTCGATGACAGAAAAGAGAAGACCGGTAAGTTTTGGAGAATTTTGAAAAAGATCTGAGGAACTCCTTCTCGAAGAAAACCTAAAATAGTGAATCAATTATTCCTTTCAAGGGGCAGTTGTGCACCAAGGAAGGGAAGCCCAATCCATGGGGTGTCAAAGTATTCATGTTAGTAATGAATCAGGAATAATTGTTCAGTTGTCTACCAAGGCTCCACCACTCTTCTCCAAAACATCATATTTATTCAGCAACCAATGGTTTAAGCGTTTATTTGCCATTCAAAAGCCTTTTTGTCATAACTATTTCACATCGTTGCCTTTGCTAGAAGAGCTGAGAGACCAACAAATCTTCATGACCAAATCGACTCGAAAAATGCCCTTTAGAATACAGAAACAGAGCTGAGGAGCTTCAGGGCATAGTAGCAGTGATTCCATCGTTTCCAATGATGGAAAAATTGTGGCATTTCGTTGGTTTGACAACAACATTGTTAACGCGACATAAAATTTTCACAAGGTGAAGTAAGGGAGTGAGACAAAAGACAGGGAGTGTACAATATATAAATGTCGAGCCTTCAACAGTTGTACAATTCTCCAATGGGAGGGGTAGACAAAAGTGACTTTTGGTTTGCCTTGTTTGAAGAATTTTGTCATTCATACAATTCTACAAACAAAACAAATGGTAATCGAAAGAACCAAGTCAGGTGAATGCGACAGATGAGGTAAAACGTCAACCCAACAGCAAGGTAGTCAAAGACATATGAAACCTAACGGGGTCTTAGTGAAAAACAACACCCTTCAGATTTTCCAGTTCTACACGTTTTGTGCGGATTGCTTGGTATAATCTGACATAACTGTAACATAGTAGATGGCAACTTTTAAAATCCCATCACACGAAGATCACGATCTTCAGGTACACCCTTTCTTTCGAGATTGTCGCGGCTGTTCTCTAAGATACCTCTATGATCTTTTACGTGCTATGTTATCGTGACAATCCGTTTTTCCGCTGCCTGCCACCATTCGCTTCATGAGCAAGTCGTTTTTTCGTTTCCGCAAAATTAACCTGTTAACTTATGATGCAGCCACACGTTCAAGTCAGAAACAACCAATACTTATTACGACACACCAAAACTTTGATTTTCCACATTTGTAGGATACAGAAAGGAAAAACTAATTTAGTATCAACAAAACGGAACTCCATCCCATTTCAGTAACCATATCCATACAATTAAATACACGATATTTCCAGGTATATGAGTTGAAAATAGTGGCCCAGACCTTAATTCCAGTTGGTTTTTCCGTTTGGGGTCATGTCAAGAACATGAAGTACGCAGGAAGCGAAACATTAACCAAGATTGTTGCAATCATGGCAATTATTACATCTATAATATTGACCTAAAACCTAAAACCATTGTTTAATTAAAGGTAAAGTTTTAGACAAAGATGATTGTAAATAAATATTTATGTTTTTATAAAAGAACAAAAACGAATTCCAATTTTCGGACGCCATTTTGAGCCTGAAATAATAGATGGATTGGTTGAAAAAAAACTTGTTGACAAGGGTCTGCGCTTATTTCTAGGCTTTACTTTTGTTTTTTATTTATGGATGAAGAGTTCACTGATATTTGATACGAATGTTTCTTGGAAATAATATAGAAAAAGCGGCGCATATTTTGACATCAGGTGTGTTATTCTAGCAGATGAACGACCTCGACAAGGCCTTCGCATAGTCTCGTTGGATGTTCTTCGCATTTAGCAAAATTAGTAACAAATGAATGGTGGCGTCACTTGCAAGACTTTTGGTGCTCTTCATAGCCAGCATCAATATTACGTAAACACAGAACCATCACGATTTTGGAATGATAAGCGCTAAAAGGCTCTTTGTTCAAATCGGAGCGTTATTTTCGATCGTTTCCTGAACTAATGCGCCGCCTGAGAACGTTTCCTTTTTGGCCAACGTTCAAAGACCTCCGTTATTTTTGGCGAAGGCGTTAGCTTCGCATACATCAACTTTAAAGAGAAGCTTTGTTAACGAGAATGAAGAAGAACCAGAGGTAGATGATTCGAGGAAACGAGATGACAAACATAACCTTACATGCTGCATAAAATTAGCCATACCAAATTTTACTAAAATTTACTCAACAAGTGAGGCGTTTGGATTAAGGAATAAATTTCTCAAAAAAAAACGTTCACAAATGATTGATAAGTAATAGCAAAAAAACAATATGTAAATTAGCACTATCATTTTACGCAGTAATCAATAAACTCGCGCAAACAAAGCGTTAACAACACCTCGGTAATGAAAACCGCAACATGCGAACGATGGTATTATTCACATAAACTCAGTTGCAAATATTTTCGTTTTGCAGCAAGCACGCCAGAAAGAACTAAAAATGCGATTTCCAATAATACCACGCAAATGCGAAATTCAAAGTGAACACTCTAATGGAATGTTATACTCGCAAATATTTGTGTATTGTCATACGGTATCACAACTTCAAAATATTTATTTAAGTGAGCTGAAACTATCACAAATGCTCCAGTTACAGTAATTGATACATCTAACCACAAACATATTATGATGCTTAATTATATTCTCAATCTACAAGCGCAGCTCCGAGAAATGCGCATTTACAAAACATGAATACCAGATAATAAAAAATGATAAATAATTATTTATACAATTGTACAAAAAGTACAATTATAACAAAAAATCTATATACGAGGTGCGTTCAAGTTCTAAGGCTTTAATTTTTTTTTCTGAAAAAATACGCAAGAAAGTTGAAAATTTTGTCATTTCTCAACGTAATCTCCGTCCGTCTAGGCGTACACATTTTTCACAACGTCGTTGACATGATTCCATGGCTGCTGAGAAAACTTCTTTAGAGGTGTGTTTTATCCACTGAAAAATTGCTGATGCAACAGCGGCACGATTGGATGAGCGGCCACGGAGTGCCTTTCAAGGTCGGAAATTCATAGCGACATCACGTGTCAACATGTCCAGAGATATTGCCACCCGCGCAGTCTTTCGTTCGTCAATCAGCATTCGTGGGACCCACCTTGAAAAAACTTTTCGCATTTTTAGGTCATCATGCAAAATGGACTCCACATCCTACGCAAATGCCAAGTTTGGAGGCGATACCACGCACATCTAATCGAGGATGTTCTACTCGCGCAATGATGGTTTCGCTCCGGCTGATTCATGATTGAGGTTGCTGCGGTTCATTGTCACACAACTCTCGACCTTCGCACATTTTTAACATCCATAACGCCTTCACTGCATATCACACTCAATTAGCGATGAATTTCGATAGGCGTTTCACCATGCAAGAGAAGAAAACATATGATTACAAGTTGTTCTTGAACACTGAAGGCAATGGCAGTAATTCGACCTTTGTAGATTGTAGGATACGCCATCTACATTAAAAGTTCAGAAATATATCCCGCGTCTTTTACAATTAACCGTATCTGTCTACTTACTCTCACTGGTGAGAAAATTTTGCGACCTTAGAACTTGAACGCACTTCATATTTACAAGATAGAAGAAACGTACGTAGTCTTAGTCTTCTTAGTGTTGTTTCCATTTTTCAAACATTCTACAAAGTCTTGTGTTGGTTTCTGCGAAAGAATGTTCCAATTTTGCACAAAATTTGACTAACTCTCAAATAATTCAGCCAGTTAAAATAGCCCCCGCTGCATTATTGGTTTGATGTTTTCGGAATAAAGGTAGCGAACGGAAAGTTTTTAAGCATCGAAAGAAGAAAAACCTCAAAACAGCCAAATAATCCGCACCAATGTAAAATTATTCACAACATAGGTCTAATGCAATACTCATTGCTTTTTGATCAATATTTAAGAAGCCTATCAAACTGATCGTTTATAGAAATGGTGGGCTATCGAGTATGTCAATTTAAATACCAGCAAAAATATTTTTAACGTCTATACAAGTTAATGCGTCTATGATCAACAACTATGAACTCTGAACGATTTATCACGTTACCATCCAATGCAGCAACTAATAAGCGGTCATCTTATTCATTAACATCACTTTATCTTGGTTCCAGAGCGCAGGCCGTCGACTTGTAATATTTATATACTGCGGCGTTAACATCGAATGCACTATCGCGGGATAATTCCCACATTTATTATATTATAAATGCAGTCGACGACAAAGGGTTACTTATTTTTCCAGTACATCTACTCCATTTCAAATATCTTTTATAGTGACATTCGCGGAAAAGCAGCCGTTTATCACTTTGCAGTAATAGTAACAACTAGATACAGCATCGCATGAAAGACAATAGCACCGACGAAAAATAAACAAAATTTTGTATTAAAATGAGTCACTGTCTGTAAATGCAGCCTGAATAATTTTAGATTGCACTTTCTTTGTTCGCATTCCCACCACGTGCTTCATTCCACCACAATCGAAGTGTAAAAGGAGTCGAAGGTGGACTAGTCGGACCTTAATGACAAAAAATTCGTTTGTAACGCCATCGGTTCTATTATCGGGCATCAAAACTGGTTTTAATTTCAATTCAACAAAATTCGCATTAAAAGCGAAGCATCATTAGTCACTGAAATAGAACTCAAGGTTATTAAGAATACTAATATGATACATCTATACAATGAACCCTATGGTGTTAAGAAATGTTATAATTCGTGCTTTCAATAATAAATCAGTAATACTACGTGTTCCACTAATAAACGAACACTAGTTTTGGAATAACTTATCCGCACTAGAGGACAACACTTGCAATTATGCTGCGAGCATAGATTTACAAGGTCAAAATGGGGTAAACCACCAAACATGTTTTTATTATAAAAATAGTAAAAATGCCCGTCTTTGGGAGGGGCAACCCAAATTAAATATTTATTTCAGAGTTTCGTCGATAATTGAAGAAAAAATGAGCCAATAATCGTTTTTATCAGTCATATCTAAGCATGGCGACATTCGTTCAGCTATATTCGGTTTCACATAAACCAAAGTTATGCCGCATGCGCCTACTAACGACAAGAATTTGCGACGTAGTGCATGATCTACCAATAAGTGGCGCAAATGTCAGATTACTTTATGGTAACAGGTCAACGGTGACCTAAATCGAAAATCTAAAACTTTTATGCGAGGTTTGGCAGTAAACCGGTTCGAATGAGTTATTGACCTTTCAAATCGGTTCATAACTGTAGGAGGAGTTGCAATGTTAGTTACGAACAAATACGCATAGTTACATTTTTGCAGTTACATAGAGAGGATCTGGCCTTTCTAAAATAATGAAAAAGTGGGCAACAATTTACAAAATCATCTAAAACTATCAAAGTCAACAATGTTAGTTTGGTTAAGAAATTTGAGACAAATGGCGCTGTATTCAATGTTCGTAAAGGACATGTCAGTGATGCTGCATTTTCATACCGCACTCTAGATGTTTTCAGGGCCATAAACAGCCTCTATGGAGACCTTAACGATTATCATAAGGCTGTTAAATTACGGTCCACAAATTACGTCCCACAACTGTGAATAAGATCAAACCGCATCTCAGTTGAGTCTCCAACAACCAAACGTCAATTTGACCTTAGGGACTCTCAAGACGGGCTATAAATCGTCGCAGAACTACTTCAAATGCCGATAAAACGGTTTTTTCTACTGTAACTCGTAATACTTCTAGTATAGTCATAGCGACATTTGCAACAACCAAGAAATCAAGTTATTCCGACAAAGAGGCCAGGCCCATATCATGAGTGGGAGTATGGTTAGAAGTTCATTACTTAACCACGTAAAAAAGTTACTTTAATACTTAATCCTATAATAAACAAACGTCAAATACAAAAAGAGACTAACACCAAACTTATCAAAACTCCAAACATCGAGCAACTGAAAATATTATAGAAAATTTACTAACGCGGAGATGATCAGAGATTGTTGCCGGATCGGAAGAAACGGTTATTCCCACATTAAAGAGGAGATTTTTTCATGCATATCCCTCAAATAATTAGCTGCCGAGCTCCGAAAAAAAATTGCACTAGATAGGAATCGAACCCTCGACCACCGGATTACAAGCACGACTAACCGGCTGAGCCATTCGCTGACTTGTGCAAACATCAGTAGAGCATGCATAGAACATTTGACATGAGAAGAAATCAAGAATAGAATACGGGTCGACTTTCCTGTGCATTCCATACACTTATTTTAAGCTACCGTAGTTCCGAGGAGTTCGGAGCTCGGCAGCTAATTTTTTGAGGGATATACATGAAAAAATCCCCTCTTTAACGTGGCAATAACCGTTTCTTCCGATCCGGCAATAATCTCTAGTCATCTCCGCGTAAGATCAACAAAATTAAAGAACAAATTTAATAACCCAATTAAGAAATACGACAAAAGTAGAATTGATGGAGATAAACAAAAATATAAGATAAGAAGAAAGTCAACTATAAAAAAAACCAATAAAGACGAATACAGAAAACAAAACCCAAAGGTACTTAGAAGAAAAGATAAATTATAAACCTTCCAGACAAACCATGATAAATAATTAGAAGTCATTAAGAAATTATGTAAATAACAAAAAACTACTATTAAGAATAATATTCATCAAAAACAACAAACCAGCTCGCATCCTATAAGACAAGCGAACAAGACCTAAACAAATACCTTATAAAAGACATTACCCTTCGCTATATTGAAATATAAAATGAAGGTAACTCTAGAACAATACAGACAGTGTTACCATCGAGATACCTAAAATGGAAGATGTCCCGATTTTAAAACACGCGAAAGCCCTATTCAACTTGTACCATATAGCATCACATAGGAAGACGTTAGAGTAACGTTGGTCTTTGAGAAAGGAACTAAAAAACCACCCCTTGTATCATTAATAGTATCAACAAATGCATGACCAAGATAAACAACAAAACTTCATTCCAGCTGCTTCTTTACACATTCAGTTTTCAAACAAAGCTATAGCACCGTGAAACATACATATCCATCCACAGTATTAAGCAAATTATATGAGCACAACCGACACCTTCCACTTTCAGAGATTATGAGGTCTTCGATACAATAGAGTTACGAGTACTAACGAATGCTCTAAAAAGATTCGGAATCGACCTCACACATATAAAAATGAAAAATAATTTGAAAGAATAAATTAAAACTGACTCATCACCAAAACTCTCCACAAATCTACAAGATATTTTTAAGACACTCAATTTAGACGGGAAGAACATAATCATAAATAATGAATATTTATCTAGTCATAGAATTCTGACGACGTTGTTCTTCAAATAAAAAAGTGACCCAACACCTCCATGACACCTGAAAAAAGTGGATATGAGTATTCATAACAAAAATAATGAAACAAAAGAAGATAAACCAGTCCAAATCATTAATACAACAGGATCAATATATACTCTAATATACAGAGTAAATACAACACAAGCAGGAGAAAGAAATAGAAAAACATGACATTTTTATACCAAATCTACTCAAACAAAAGCTTTTCACCAATGTGAAAAGAGAGACGAAAATATATTTGCTAAGAAAATAAGGCTAGAGAACTGAAAAACAAGCAACAAAAATTATAACCAAGGACGCAGCCAAATATATAGTACCTTTGAATTGACACTAGGAAAGACTTTTGTTGAGAAGAGAAGACGGAATATAGAGTTGACAAGTGGACGAGCGAAGAGCTCATTACTCGATATAGACATCTAAACAGAGCCAAAGTTCGATGGTGAGACAATATAATAAAGACAGTTGAAATCAGATGTGGTCGTAAAGTACATTCTCCTTCTTCTAACGGGTCAGACTAGCCACCTGCCCGTGGTACGCCCAACATGGCTCATAGTACTACACGAAATGTGTAGTTAGAAACAGGCTAATAGCCTATATATAAGAGTAGAAGAAGAAGAAGAAATCAGATGAATCGGGTTTTTTTCAAAGAGATATTCTTAGGAACAACTAGGAGAGTCATCCATAAATGAAATCCTAAACTGCTATTTCGACCACATTTCCAGTGATTTGTCAAATTTTTTGCGAGTGTTCTGGTTAAGCTGTTGAATCACTGTCCGTCCTTGGCCTACCTTTACTCCTTTAACCTCAAAAAAATTTAATGTGTGGAAACCTGATGGAGAGGGTCAATATATGGTATCTCTCTGTCTTGTCGAAACCAAATTTTGTAGACATCTAAATTTATAAATATCGCACCATATTTCAGATAAATGATAGCAGCTACATTTTCATTGGTATTTTCGAAAAATGACCCAATAACGCCTATAATTTAAATTATTAAGAATTAACATTGGATTTTGCCCTTGGACTGTGGAATTTAAGAGGTTGAAATATCATTTTGATAAAGAACAAAATACCGAAAAATTATACTCTACAAGTTGTAGACGCTCTAACATCAGGATGCCAATCCTCATCTGTCACGAAGCCTAACGAACACGTAACCTATAGTCAGACGAAAAATGTTTTGGACCTTCAAGTGAGAAAGTTTGGATACCTTTGGATATCCCATGTTTTAGCTAACGAGTAAATGGTATAACGCGTTTCGTGGTGCCAAAAGATGCTAAATAATTTTAAAAATGGAACTTTTCGCACCATAACATACAACAAAACCTTAAGTGAAGGACAGAATAAAAGAGAGGCTATTTTCAAACGAAGACCTTCTAGTAACACGGTATAACGACTGTGCCGAGATCACAGAGGAAACGTGAAAGAGATGGTTCTGCGACTGATTTTGAAGAATGCATAATAGCAAAGGCATTTTGAAAAAGTGGTGAAAATTAAAAATGTATTGAACAAAACTATTCTAGTGCCATATACATACTAATCGAAAGCTCTTGCCCAACTCGTGATATTGAAGAATATAGCCAACTTTTTCAAATCAACCTGGAAATCAATACTGGAAAATCGATTTTTTAAAAAGTCAAGGGAATAGTATCAAATTTAATAAACTGAAAGAAGAGGATTACTTTAGACTTATGATCAGAGAACCCAAAATCCTATATACTCAAATTTGATAGTTTACTTGACTTTTGAAAATTGATTACACACAACAGGGTACGCCATCTTGAATTTGGTTATTTTGGCTTAAAATTTAAAATCGGCGGTCTAGACGCAGACGCCCAAATTGCTACATTTGCTTGAATATTTAAAAATAGTTTGCTATATTAAATTCGAATTTTTAATTTCGAAATTTTGAATTCACATTCAAAATCAACACCACCACCCCCACACACACAATTTAAAGAACTAGATACATCAGTAACGAACAATACTCGTTTTATCGGCATTTGAAATCATTGTGCGACGATTTGTAGCACGACTTGAGAGTTTCTAAAAGGTCAATTGACGTTCGACTGTTGGAGGCTCAACTGAGATGCGGTTGAGCATTCAAAAAATGACTTATGATCTATATTTCCAAAACGGCATACAAACATGGAGTTTGTGTATTTTGTATTTCCCCCCTATCATGTACAAAAATAGGTATAAACTCTAATCTGGGACATTCTGTATATAGGAATTCTAAAGCCATGGGGTGGTTCAGAAAAATCTGGCTACGTGCCACAATTATAACCTTCTACACCTACACAATTGTGAAGTATTATATCTAAATAAAATAGAAATTGTAAGTTATAAAAAACGAAGTTGAAACGAGAATGAAAATACACTCAACTGTATTAGCACATCTATTTCAAAGGATACAGGGCTATCGTCCAACCAAGCGTTAATAGACCATTAATTTCCAATTTACGTAACCAATGCTATATGCTGTCATATCTTCAATGCGGTCCGACTACAACTGAGGCTAATTGTCGCTTAAAGTAAACAAAAATTTGTGTGTATTAATACAATGAGGTAATTAGTTCGCGTCTGTGGCTCGTCTCGTACCAACCCACCCCACTAAACTTGACCTCATCACGTAACAATTACTGCTGATGCGTGGGACTTCATCCCACGGTTCTCGGGAGAAAATCGATACTTGAAACGTGCAGCGCGACACACTGTGTAGTACATCCCCTTTAAAGGCCACCGACATTGCTACAAAGAGTGAAAAATCCCACTCGACCAATTACCAGCTTGCAATTACAAGGATTTGGACATTACCCCTTCAACATTAATTGCAGCACGTAGTGTTTGCTCGAAAAATTTTTTCTCTCGCATCAGATTTCAATTAAACAAGCCAAAAATAAATAATTGGATAAAATCATTACAATTATCCACGAAAGTAAAAAAAAACATGAATACAGGGATATAGTCCATTTACACCACATACAAATGAGGGTATTTAGTATAAATGGACCTTTAAGGTGCATTCATACTATAAGATAAGAACATAGTGCGCAATTTACAACAATTAAAATTAAAAATGTGGGTAGTTTGGTGAGTAACTTGATTTAGATACAAAGAACGTAATGAGACATTTTCTTGGTCTAATCAGAAGAGTTGGCGGGAGTCTTCGGATCTGGTGGTAAGGTGAGGGATATCAGGTAAACGGTCAGACCCAGCTCATTTGCACATACAGATTGTTCACTCAATGTTGACAAAAACTGGAGCGTTAGATTGATAGCAGTTAAAGTGGGACTTCCAAAATCAATTGTGCATGAAATCGTCACAACGGAATTCTAGAAGCGGAGAGCTTGTGCTAAATTGATTCTCCCTCGCTAAAAATATGTAGTACTCTGAAATTCCAGTTCAAGCTTTCCAGGTAAGCCACGACGCTAACAAGGGTGTACTGATGTGTTGAAGGATGTTATTTTGAAGAAATAAACAAATTTTCTGGAACCAGCTTCGTCGCATTCCGGGCATACCTTCTTGCAGATGACGATAGTAACAATTGTACTTGGCTATAAGATTTCCTTCTCATAAATGAATGCAAATTGTTCGACTGTTATTTAAACACAAACATTTCGACAAAGGGCAAAATGGATAAAATTAGAATGCGTAATGTGATTCATCCCTTTGGAAGAGAAATTTGAATTATATTTTAATAAACTGCGCTCCCTCCCCAAGTAAAAATACTTTCAAATGAAACATCAACCACCTGTTCGGACTAGTTACGAAAAATTCAACGGATCTTCTGATGAACTTCGTGACTATGGCCAAAGTTGGATTGACGACTTAACATCAGAAACGAAAAATCAATCAAACAATGGCCTGCACAAGGTAAACCGGCTTCGAACAAGGTGAAAAATGTACCAACAATTGCCAAGACAAAGAGAGCGCATGAATTTTGTATACAATCATCATCGTCTAAGTCAGTAGTATCAAAACCCTTTTAGAAAAGCCATTGCGTGAAGAACTTTTCTGAACACATACAAATTTTATAATTGGTAAAGCTGGGTAATTACTTTGAAAAGTGTTGATGTATTCGCTTCTGGCTGGCTCCCTTTGCGTACGTCCACCCGCATGACTGTCACGGACGTCGGTTCAAACGAACATATGTACATGTAAATTACCTCCAGCGGGGAGCCGACGTGAGCGTCGTTTTGTGTGCGCTCTCGTGCTCACGCGACGGCGCTTTGCCCCTTTGGCAACCCTGCGAGGTCGCTGACCGACCCTCACGTGGATGAGCCCCACCCGCAATGCTTTAGGCCCCGAGTGCAGCACGCGACCTTGTATGGTCGCCCCCTGAATGGCGCATCAAGGCTGATGGCAAGTATATATCCCTGTATTGCCTAATAGCCTTTGGTGTAGCGGTATCTAATCTTTGGTTTTGGTTATTGACATTTAGTAACAAAAATGTAGACCGTCAAGACAAACAGAATAGCTTACGATAGCGCCGTTAGTGCTTTTCCAACAATGTGCTCCTTAGATGTGGTCTTGAGAAAAGAGGGGAACAGAGGAAACTTAGCATATAAACACTAAGAAATGGTCATATGTCAACTGTCACAACAGCATTAAGGGGAGCCGATCAAAAATCTAATTTTTATTTGTTGCATTTTTTTGATATTCGTAGAATATATTCCCAAAACGGTTTGTATAAAAATATTTTTTTACAAAAGTTATAGCGAAAAAGTAGCGAGTGTTTTCTGTAATATTTTTGAATTTCCCACCTTTACGACCATACCATGGGTGACCATGGTAAATATAGCTACCTCTAGTGTCACTAGATGTTGGAATATATGCTATTACTTTATATATGTGCTTCTATATATACTAATATCAACGGTTATAGCGTGTAGTGTTAGCTGACCACGTGATCCGAATACAAGCAGTTCGTGTACCGAAAATTTTAAACGCGTTTTTCTCGAAACCACGTTTTTCAAACTGGGCGCCACGATATCTCAGAAACTACTGAATATATCGCTATATATTTTTTTTCATTTCAAAGTAGATTAAATTTACTGGAGGATGAACCTAAAAAATAATTAAATTTATTATTATTTATATTTTTTACAGCACTTTGAAGAGTAAAAAAAGCGCGAAAACGCAACACTAAACTTTGCATGTCCGCAATTTTTTCAATTATTTACTTTTTCTTGGTTTTATAGGTTCATCTTCCAACAAATGTAATATATTTCATAAACATTTTTGGATTTCTTATTTCAGATGATAGGAATGAGCGCTAGAGTGGCGCCCGTTTGAATACTTTTTTTTTAAGGCTGCCACGTTTCAGTACAAATAAACAATAATTATTACATTATTTTTCAATATAAAAAATGTTTTTCCATACTTTAAGACCTATTAAATAAGTACCAAAAACATCGAGTTCCTCATTTATTTTCTTCCATGGAAAAAAAATTCGAGAAAATCATGTCATTTTTGGGTCGCTAGATGAGAACCTCCCCTTAAGCACAATACCAAGATTTTGAGGTCTGCGCATGCGCACTCTGTTTCTCTTTAACCGATGACGTAAACACGTAACAACTTAAACTGAACTATAAACATAACCTAATTTGTTAATGTTATTTGTGGGGTTCAAAATGAGTGAAAGAGAAGGTAAACCATACAAACAACGTGTTGTCTATGAGGGCCATATTTTTATTTGTTCTTCAATTTTAAAAACGAAATCGTGACTTCAAATATGAAGGGTATGAGACACCGTAACAAATATTAGCTTCATTTCTAATGTTAATTTAAATGTGCTAACCCCCTTTCGCTCCTGCTTATCAACTGAAGATTGATGTACCATGTACTATATGTCAGTTTCTATACTGACGGTTATGCCATTTTATGTTAGTAATAAGTACATGCACACGATGCAAATGTTTGTCACGTAATGACGTCATGAACAGTTCAGAACAAAATTGGAATTTCAATTGAGCATATCTTTATTATTGTTTTGTTTATTTTTATGAAATATGTGTTCGTGAAAATTACTAACTTCTGCATGAATTGGGTAGACAAACTTTTAATTGTGTGAGCCGAGTTTGATCCTGTATTCACTTCGAAAAAGGTGCAATAATGCGGCCGTCTAAAACGCGGTGCTTTACAACTAAACAAAGAGAGCCCTAGCCTCTCATTTCGTTTTTTAAAGGCCACTAGGTGACTTTCTGTAACTGCTTTTCCACCGCTGTGAGCAATAGTGGTGCATATTTAATCGGATTTCAAATAGCTTACCACTTCTTGCAGTATGAAACAGTTTGAAAGGTATAAGAGTCTTTTAAGAGGGTTACAAATAGAATAGAGCCAAGAAGAAATAGTACAAATATTATATTGAACTTAAACACAAAATGGCTAACTGTATCTGTCAAAATTGAGGAGGTCGTTAAATGCTATCAGCAAGATGTTTTTTGTTGCCCTACTGCGCGAAGCACTGATGGAATGTCGGTAAATACAATTGAGGTGTTATTTCGATCACAGAAACAAAGTTGCAATCTCAAGCCCTATGTCAGAAGAATAAGGTGAAGGAGGAAGGGTGGATGATGCCCTAAGACCTTTGATGAAAATCACGTAAGTAATAAGCTGGATCGTCTTTCAGAAAATTTCGACATTTTCCCATATATTTTTGGCGTGGATCACAATTTGTTACCACCGTGTCTGTTCAAGCTTGATATACAGGCTTTAGGGGTTAAACTACATTTTGCGACAATAGCTCTCAGTTATTTTATTTGCAACCCTCATAATTAGGTGTGTGATGAAACTTTCGGAAACAGATGTTGAAATGTATCCGTGACATTACCAATTACCGTTTACCTTGTGCTAGCCCAAGGGGTTAAATTGGTGATCTTGAGTTCTTGTTCTCCAACCATCACTATTTTGGTACTTACTGTAATGTTCTGTTTTTAAACCACACTTGGAACAAAGTTTCTTTCATGATGACCGATTGCCACACCTGAATTTTGCCCTTTTTGGAAAGTCCTAACGATTGTTTAATTTGATTTGTGTGCTTGGTTAAAAAAATATTTTCATCCGTCCTGTTTGGAAGTTTGCAAGCCCATAATTTAGATTTTTCATAGTTATCTTTTATTTTGACCTTCTGGTCATAAATTCCTTATCCTTCAGTTTTAGGATTGCAGCCGTATTGATTGTAGTCTACCTTTTTGTTGGTATAGTTTTATTTTTTAACTTAACTACTCCAATCTTTAGCAGACTACAGACTGGTCAAGTGTTGCTTCTCCATATAAAGCTCATTTCTTAGCTTTTAAAATTTTCTTTTCACTTGCTTCTACAATTTTATGTTGTCCCAAGAGTGGGTGGATTGTAGCTGTAATACCCCTTTAACCAAGTGTGCGTTATTTGTGGCAAATTCTCTATAATTATTTATTACTATATGGATCTGTGATAATTAAAGGCATTTAAAAAAATAGAACAAATACAACTGCTTACACTACAATAAAACTAGAAGAAAAAGGACAAAACGCAATAGCACTTTCAAAATTAAGATATCACCTCAACGAAATCAATTTTATGGCTCCCTTTCAACAACATCAATGTTTCAAAATTCATTTACAAATATTCTGTCCAGCTTGGGTATGGTGTTACAATATGGGGATATTATTTATAGAACTGAATTGAATCTGTAAAACTGAGTGAAAATCTAGTTGGTAAAGGATATAAAGACATTTTGGCCCGTTTTATATATATTTATATTATATCTATAATAGAACACTTCTTCGGTGACAAAGCTCCCTGTCATAAATAAAATCTGCGAGAAGATGGTTTGCAGACAATACCAAGACTCTTCAAGAAAAATGACTTACCATTTCCTCAAACATCTAATGTATTGCATGTTCTTTGGAAATATGCGTCTCCAAGGAGTCAAGTCCATCATCAAAACAAAGCGTGAACTCTAATAATATCAATTAGTGAGACTTGCGGCATAAGGAAAGTCTGATGACAGTTTCGAATGGGTGTGATAATTACCAAGCTTTTTCTTGTTGTAAATGGTTCCTTTCAAGTCTGGTTGTTAGTGCTTATACTTCGGAGTATGGCATTCCTGATATTTTTTAAAACAAATTTATGGAGACGTTTTAGTAGTATAGGAAAGAAATATTGCCAGTCTATACATGTGTAACAAAGAATTGAGAGATAATTACCAAACAGATAATGATCATCATCTGGGTCGACTGGAACAGACAAGTACTTTTCTAATTATCAATTTACATTTTCCGATACGCATCTTTAAAAAATTGACACAGATTTGAAATATATGATTTTCACTATCATCATCATATGCCCAACTATCTATTCTTTTTCGAGTATGTCACTCCAAATGTTCTCCACTATTTCGCGCTTTGTATATCCTATTGTAACTTACTGGTGTTTTAATGTCATCAGTGCACCTTAAAGCCGGTATTTAACCCCCTCCCCTCCCACTCCTATACATGTAGTATGCTCAGTCTACGACCATTTCAGTTATTTTGTTTTCCACTTTTAACCTTTGATTTTTATATTTTTATTTCAGACTTTCACCATGGGCGATACGAATTATGCCCACGTGCACACAAAATCCATGTCATCCATTATCTGCTGCTCCTAAAATAATGTTATCTCCTGTACAGATAAGAGGCATTGTTAAATCTGCTAATTAGATAAATTCTTTTCTATCTGTGCTTATCTTATACGGTTGTCATCTCAACGGATGGCGCCGTCTGCTATTAGCAAGTTCAGCCATATTTTAGTAGCACAAGGCGGAGCAAAACTTCCGCTCTTTTTCAAGTTGGAAAAAAACATCAAAGAGGTATACAAAATGTATTTTTACAGAGTAGAGCTGCAGTACTGGGAGTTTTATTTCAATTCGTTTTAAAAAGGATATCGGCAAGTGTGTATCCAATTTTGGATGCACTGCTGAAGTTGTATCTTGAAGTTCTTCATTACTCTTTCCAATACGTGTTGAAGAATATGCCTAATTTTTTGAATTGCGTAGACCTTATACGGATCAATGACCCTAACTTTGTTCATCGCACACCCAACTTTCATTAATATTTTTCTTGTAGATTATTACACCAATAACGAAAATTTTGTTCACTGTCGCATCCCAAGTGGAAATGCGTTTCGTCGGCAAAGAAAACAACTGCGTTATTTGGGACGCTTTCAAGGCCATTTGCCAATCAGGTTCCTGTACAAGAGAGGCCCGAAAAGCATGTTTTGCGACCATAAATCATTATTTCAACAGCATAAGCTCCCTATTCATAAAACTCCCTCACCTAAGCATAATTTTCCGACTACATGTATCTAATGAAATCACTTCTCCCACCTCCAGACTATTCTTTACTTCCTTTAAATCAAGAGAAGAGTTTTGTCTCATCCCGTATTATCTATGATGATATATTTAATTTTGACAATATTAAAGAAAAATAATTTAAATTCACATACCAACTCTATCTAATATTATAACAAATAATGTTGTTATGGTTTTAATATAATATTAGAACAGTGATTCGTGGTAGAAGCGCAGATAACCGATCGAATTGATTTATTTCATAACATAGTCGAATTTCGTTAATTTGAAGTCGAAGAAATTGTAATAATAAATGGACACTCTAATGTACTTTTAATTAAATATAAACATATTAGGTGCATAACTAAGTTCTCAGCTTTTTTCTGCAAAATTAAAGTTTTATTTAAAAACAAACAAAAAAAAATCCGGTGTGAACATCACACGACTTTCCTTATCTTATTATTATATATTATACCGGGTCCATCGTCTCGGCCCTGCGCTGCTCTCGTCCCGGAACTTGTTATTTTAAAAAAGGACGAGGCGCGAGTCCAACACTCGAAAGCTGATTAAAATAAACAGTACAAGACAATAATTGACTCGTACTTAAAATTTTGCTACGTCACTGAAGGTAACCGTGCGAGCTCGGCCGCACGGCCTTCCCCGTTATCGCCTGCGTGCTCCCTCCTAGCGGCCAAGCGCTCTCCCCCCCCCCCTTCCGCAGTCGACCCGGTAGCTCTCCGAGCGCGCTGTGATTGGCCCGTTTAATGAATTTTTAATCGGCTATAACTTATTTATTTGACCTCGGATCAAAAATTTCATTGTAATTTTTTGTTCGTCTCGGTCTCATCTATCCGGTAATATAAATTTCCCGAAACATTTTATGAACACCCGGTATATTAAAAATCCTGAGCTTCAATTTTTTTTCGAGTTCCTATTTTTAGTACCGATTTTTACCAAAAGTTTCGCACTGCGTCCCCTACCTACAAGTAACTTGCATACCAAATTTCAAGTCTAGCTCTTACGGTTCTCGAGATATCCTGTTTATTGACAGACTGACACACGCGCGCGCACTCACGCACGCACACGCACACACACGTTTCGGGAAATTTTGATGCGACTTACAGCATGTTTTTGGGGCAATGCCCTGAAGATAACTCAAACGTATGCGCGGCATAATTTTTAGGAAGACGAGAAGTGGTTGAAACAGGACCAGCATGACAGAAGAATATTCGCATTGTTCGCTCAAAGATTTTACTGATTGCTAAAGTTGTTTCTAAGGATGGCATAATCTATGGCAATGTTCAGGCAATCTGAAACGTTCTGGTGCTTTAGGAGAAGACAACGTCCAAATCCGACAAAAAATGAGAATTTGTTCTGGGGTACACTAGAACACTCGCTCTGTAGTTCCGACTTATCACTCTACGATTATCATTTGTTTGGAGTACTAAAAGAAGCATTTGGAGGGCAGAAATTTGACGATGCTGTTGCTGTCGAATCTATCATGGTCGCCTTCATTTTACAACACTAGGATCAAGAAACTAATAAAATTAAATGCGATAGCGTTATCATGATAGCAAACGCTGATCTTCTGGTGGTGACATGATGGCAACAATGAAGCGGTAGAAAGAGAGGGAATTAAGAGTTGGTAACAAACATAGAACTGTATGTTGGGAAATATATTGAAAGACTACAACAACCATTAAATTCGAACTACGAAGAACAAAAACCTACTACAATCAATCAATATATGGGATTTTATGAGATGTTCACAAATAAGGAAACATGCGCTTCAAACTAGGTGAGTGCTTTGATGAGTAACTTGGTTGGCACACTCATAAAGAACAGCAACAACTACATATAGTCATAAAGTATCCATCAGCGTTTCGAATGACAAAATGGATAAATTCGAATTTTTTAAAGAGAAACGGAAAAGCAAATCACTGAAAAGATTTTGCCTACATTGGACGATGATTACCCCTTCTATGAAAACGCTCCAGAGTGACAGGATGAGTATCGAAAATGTATCATATTCTGGTTATACGAAAACAACTCTCAGGTCAGAAATCATCTACTAAATCCACGATATCGTTTTCTTCAACAGACCAGCAAAGACCACAGGAATTTAATATGATTAAGTTCACTTCATTTTCGGTGTGCGAGCATCAGCCCATTGATTTTCAGACGTTTTGTGAACAGGTGTCAAATTTGGATCTGCTACATTCAAACCGTGTGGCTGAGCAAAGACTGACCAAGCCAAAATACGAAATTCCTCCACATTCTCCTTATCGCCTGATCTATCTACTTCCTCAGACTATTAACTATTCCAGACATTCGAAACTTTCCCGACTGGACAAATAACAATCCTGTAGAAACATTGAAGCAGGTGCGTTGAACATAGAGAAGACTAAGCAAAAAAATTACCCCGTAAAACTCAAAATTACGATTGATCAATGTTTTTGTTTTTGCGCACATTTTAATTTGGACGCGATTCTAATATTACCACTGAAAGCACTTGACTATGAATCTACCCCCCCCCCTCCTACTGCCACGTTTTATCGAAAAATATTCAAATTGACATTTTCGCCCTTTCAAGCCCAAGGCGACCCCCGTGCTTCATCATTTTCATTTTTTCTTTGAGTATCATATATGAATACAAAAAACAAATCAATCCCAAAATAGCCATATGTCTTGAGTCTCTGATCACACGTGGAATGTGCAACGTAAGGTCTTCAATGAAAATCCACCACTACCTTCACCGGAGAGGAGAGCGCTCAGAATTTTTACTTTCCTTATCCTATAATAAGGAAAGTAATGTAATCAGCGGAAATTTGACTTACCCAGTTTTTCACATTTCTGGACGAATTATAGCCTCAGGACACCAAAAAAGTTGGTTTGGGCCATTGGTTCGTGTGTGTGTGTGTGTGTGTCTGTCTGTTTGTGGGTCTATCAGTAAACAGGATATCTCAAGAACCGTAAGAGCTAGCGACTTGAAATTTGGTATGCAAGTTACTTGTAGGTAGGGGACGCAGTGCGAAACTTTTGGTAAAAATCGGTAAACCCGTTTGGTCACAAGGTCGCAAAATCGGTCGCGAATCTAAACGGTTGATGATACAAAAAATTCATGAGAATAAAAATGATTTGTTTTCGCGAGATAAACATGAATTTTAAGTAAAAGTTGGTAAAATAGGAACTCGAAAAAAAATTGAAGCCTAGGATTTTTGCCAAAATTACCCAAATAATAGGATAAGGAAAGTCGTGTGATGTTCACACCAGATTTTTAATATTGAGATATCTCTTCTTAGAGACTCTTCAAGTACTACTAGGTTCGGGAAGTTCGAATCGAAATTGCTAGACGATCCATCTGTTGCTTAGGTTGTGTTCTACTGAAACCTCATTATTGAACATAAACATGAGTAATACGACATATTGATGATACACTAATACTACCTACACTAATACACCGTCATCACTACTCTCTCTCCACACCTTCTCGTAAGCTTCATGAAGGATTCTTCAATTATGCAAATGTTGATCAAAAGGAACGAAAAAATAACGTTCAACTCTAAACCACCACCCAGTACAAAACATGACGTTTTTGTTAAAACCTTGGAAGCGGCTAAAATGGAGCTGGTCTTGGATTACCTCAATGCCATTTTCGTTCCGCGTTGATGGTATCAGATCTTTTACAATTCGTTTCGATAACGCTTCATTATTATAACCTTTAAAAATTGCTAACATTGAATTATCTTGAGGACCTAGGCAACATTTTGGAACGAATAATGGAGTTATTGTCAATAACAGCAATGTCTGATGGCCATCAACCTCAAAGTGCATTTAAAACTTAATCATCAACTATGCTATGATCCACTGATAACCACACACAGAAACTTTATTATGTTGTGTGTGGTAATCACTAAACATTCTCTCATATAATCCTAATCGACCCTTTCATGAGTCATTGGAAATTGTATTTTAGTCTTTATTAAGGATAACAGATCTTTAGCATGCAGATACTGATATCCAGACTAGAAGATCTCGAGACCAGCCAGCCCCACATCCGTGTCTCTAGTGGTTTGTACGCAATAAACGGTGAGACTACAAGTATAGCGTTTATTTTCAGATCTTGTCGATCAATGCAAACCCCTAACATCAAAATATCTTTTCGTTGGCCTGCATTAAAAACACCAAAACGCCCTCCACCGTAATTACGAAACATTTTAAGCTACACTCCAGAGCATTCGACTTACCATGCCTACAAACACGGGGAACAACTCAGTGTCCGCTGGAGGCAACCGGGGCACGTCCACAAATCATTAAGAGCACAATGGTCACTCACGCCACACTGGCACAGAGACACTGCACCTGCAAACGCCAAAAGAGCAGCGATTAATTCACAGTTCTAAAAACGGCGCAATGTATTTATTTTAACGCTACGTCGGCTGACTAATAAAACACAATACGCATTCCTCGGTATGCTACTAAGCGCCGACAACTTATTTAAGACTTACGCATCGTTAACTACGTACAATGGATATTATTGAGAATCATTAAACTGATGTTAAGTACATTAATAGTATTGGTGTTTCTTAACTTCGATAAATTAGTGATTGGAGACGGAAAGAAAATCTGTTCAACCATTAGCAAAAGGCCAATTTGTTTCTACCGCCTTCAACTGTATTTGATACAAGCAGTACAAAGCCATAGTATACCAGAATTAATCTTTAGCCAAAAATATAAATCTATTCTACTGTCATCTGGTGGCAAAGTATCGAACTTCAGTGTAGCTGCTAAGTTAAAGTGATAGTAGATGTCGCTGGTATTCAAAATGCAGAACAGACAATCTGAGCTAGCCGACACCAAATTCGACATCAGAAATCTATGGACCGAAACCATATTTAATCTTCGTGCCTTAACTAACTGAAGCCAAACAAAAGGAACAAAATGAAAATCATCTAAATGTTCTGTTCACTTTGACCCTCTAAGTGGTCTGGAATGACAATCAATCAATGTAGGCCATCTCCGGAAGAATCAAAATCTTGAGGTAAATTGGATAAACCACAATTTCGCTTTTCTACATCAAAGTATCACGTGGTTTTGTGAGCCAATCAGAGGACAAATCCACTTTGGACTGGTCTCCTTCAAGTTTATCCAATAGCATTTTTTGTGTGTGAAATTTTTATCCTTACTAAAGTAAACTGATGAAGTTCTAACACAATTTTTGCTACCAGTACACCGAACGGTTCAAGATCGTGCAAGACGACATCATGATGCCCGAAGACCTTCCAATGATACTGTCGACATCATCCAAGAGCCAAACGTGAAGTAAAATTAGAAATGCAGATTACACTTCACCTTAGATTTGAACGAAAGTCGCAATGCATTGCAACAGATTGCGCATTGGGCGCTTTCGCAACAGCTTTTCATCTTACGCCTTGAAACTCGAATATTTGGAGACACGTGTCCGCTGCACCATCGAAGCGTAGAAAGCCCGGGGCGCCCGGAACTTCCACCGAACACAAAAATCTTGGGCAGCCTTACAGGCGTCCAATTACCCCGATCCAGCAAAAATCGGAAAGGTCACGTGTCGAAACGAAAGCGGTGGCATGTGGAAATTCGTTTCGAATTGCACAGTTTATTAACGATGCGAGTTGGGAAACTCACCTTTGTGTGCAGGTCGGTATTGGTAGCGATATCTAATTGGGGTCCGGATTATTTACATCTTTTGTTTTGCTGGCTGTGTGGGCAGCCGCGCGGCGTTGCCAAATCGCGCCCAATCTTGAAAGTCTTAATTTGCGCCCGTTAATCGCTTTTCGCCTGTCGCTCGCGCCGACGGGCGCCCCGCGCCTTGCCAGCGGCGGCCTCGCCTACGTGCGCCGAAAATCGGCACCTGCAGCGCGAGTCCGCGCCGCGACACGTGTCGCTGGCGGATTACGAAAAACAAGGAAGTGGAAGCGCCGCCTAATTGAAGCCCGAGCGCTCCTTCGCGTCCTTGGAGGAAATTGGAAAGCGGCCAGCGCGGGCCCGGCGGCTCCCGTCCGCGCTCGCGACAACAAAAATATTTATCTGCGGACGAGCGGAGCGCCGAATCGGCCGCCTTAGCGGGCCGTATGCTCGCACCTGCCTTATCGCTCACGCGGGAAGGGGGGCGATAGCACAGGAACGGCGCGGGACACGCTCAGATAAAGCACAGATAAAGGATAATTTAATGCGAGACCAGTTTACAGTTAATTGCTAATGTCAACAATGAGACGTAAATACCTGCGAGTGGTTGGCTCCAAAAGGTCGTTGCGTAAGAAACACGGGCGCACGCAACGGGCTGCACAAATTCCGACTACCGATTTGCGAGGCGCTGCATTACAGCCCACTCGACGTTACGACCGCTGCTTAAATGCGCCCTTACTACCCCCAGTAGTCGAAAACACATTACCAATCAGCTAGACAAGAAAATGGCGACGCAGGACTTCATTGCACAACCACATACATTCGCTCGCACGCAGAGCACGGGCTACAGCCTAGTCACGCGCTACGCGACTCTAAATATTAATGAAGCAACTCAATGCTACTTACAACAAAAACAAAATTTAGACCCAAACAATCCAAAATTCTAACCGATGACAAGGCATTCCACTGCAACTACACGCAGATTGACAAAATTGTGGCTACACTGCCCCACGTGACCCAATCCGCGCTTCTCATTGGTCTGCGCTTTTGTTATGAAAGTATACGCTGCGTACTGATAACTGACTCGCGCGCCCTCTATGCCGTAGTAACAGTATCGTTACTTAAGATCAAAACCACCACCATCATACAAAACTGACGTATAATTAACCTTTCTTTTTCACTTCTCTTTATGATAGTTTATTTAATGCAAAACGATGGAAAAGAAAGAAAGCAAGTACATTTTCCGCTTACTATACATATATGTCCATCTATATAATTTTCAGATATTGAACAATATTTTTTAAAAATAATCAAAAATGAACTTGATGTTTCTGCTGGAGTTGCTGCAATACGTACCCTGATAGAACTCATAAAACACACTCAATGTAAGCTTATGCCATATGTTAACTGCTTTAACAAACCAAACACAAGACAAACGTCTTTTTTAGTAGGAACGGTGCAGGAACTAGATGAGACTCTGAAAACCGGGATGGAAGTCATGAAAAACACGGACTATCCTGCGTCTATAACTTCTGCGTGCAATTTGTTTATGCGGTTTATTACATTTGCAAAGCTGGACACAGAAGTGAGTTAAAATAATAAGTTTGAGCTGGCACAACTCAGATTTGCCTAAAAATCTGTCTTTTGGCGCTAGCACATGATGCAAGCAGAAAAGTAGGTTGACTTCTGCAAGCCTTTTGCACCTTATAGTTAATCAAAAAGCCTTGTGTGTAAGCAAAATTGTTATAAGTTTATCATAAGCAAACTGCTTGGTACCGACAGCATATGGATGACACAACAGTTTGCAAATCAGTGGTTGTGGTTTTATTTCATATTCAAGATTGTGCGAGCATATGCACTGGCCCTACGCTATTTACACTGTCACATATCGAGGTTTGTTTATGTTCCAAAAAGCAGGAACAGTTAGCATCAAGGCAAGAACAAAAAGCCGAAATAGAAATCTTGATTTAATGACTAATGAAAACAATCAAAGCTCGCTTGATCGTTTAATGGTTAAACTTTAATACGGGGAAATTAGACCTTGCCTTGATAATTAAATAGTAAAATGAACATTATTTCCTCACAAAGTCTCGTTTTTCCCTTATTATTTTTTATTGCTTAATTTAATTAACATTCATTTGCTTGTGTCCAATTACTCTTATCGCAGAAGTGTGGCTTTGTGAAGCGATCAAAGAAATCAACGGTATGTTGCAAAATGGCTGTTCTGACTAATCTGATGTTTTGTTGCAAAAGAAGAGGACACAAAATGCAACCATACATCAATAGCTTCAGAATTAGCTTATTACCCTTATGGTATTAAGATTTCCTAGAAAACATTTGAGTTTGGTATAAAGATTAGCAAAACATATTGTTTACCGATAAGTTGCTGTTTTGTGTAGATATTCAAACGGACATCTAAGAGTATGGCAAAGGCAAGGTAAGCGTTTAATGTTGTATCAATTTAACTGCTCTCACAGGATTGCGGTAATTTATTAAAATGCTCTCAATTGTATAATTTGTAACCAATAACTTTTTATTAATGGCTGACTCCCCTCCATCCCTCCACATTGCCAGAACCGTCAAGCCAATACTAGATAAATTGGCAACAGCTCTAGTTGGTCAGGACATCTGAATCACAAAGACACTAGAAATTTAAAGTATGTCACCTTCAAGCCATAATAAGGTCAAAAAGAGAATATTTATAATTACTCAGTTATTCTTACAGAAACTTGATATTTTGACATGCGATGCACTTCACTACTTCACATGGTATGTCAAAATTAATGTAGATGAAATGGGATTTTGTGTAAAAATTCCAGAAAGCGCCATGTAAACCCAATATAAATGTATGTTTTTCCTTATGCAACTATAATTACAAAATTCGATAGCAAATGAATCAGAATTATGTGCTCCTTCCGGAACAGAATGTACAAATAATTAATTTTGTCATACATATGCGAATTTCAAATTTCTTGCGTAATTGGTCAAACGAGGATGTATTTCCTATTATTTCTTCTGTTTGATTTTTATGCCGTGTTCGTTGGATAATAGAAATTTCAGAGTTATATCAGAATGTTCCATAATTATGGAATATCTAAAATACCAAATTGTGCCACTACGGTGGTAGTCCTGAATGACCAGCAAGTTTGTCATCACCCCATTCTGTATTTGAGTGAATTTTTCCCTAATTTGCGAACTAAATGCAAAATACCTTCCTGGGGACTCGCATCTTTATACCTTTAACATGTTGCTGCCGTGGGAAGCACATGTAGCCATAAGACCATTGCAGTTTTTCGGATGTTCAAAGATGTTAACAAAAATTATAAACTATTAAGATAGATTACTCCCATCGAATCCTTTGTTCTTTGGCACATCGCTTTGTTGACCTTGGTGAGTCATTGTTACTAGTGAACACAGTGAACTCTAAACTAACAATGTTTGTTAGGACCTCTACAGAGAAATAAACCAATCTCGTGTGTACATGGGTACAAGCTGCAATCTTATTGGAATTGTCATTGTTTATTAATCTAAAAACACGAACGTTTCCATCTGTTTCTCATCTTGTCCCTTTAAATGAGAGTGGTCTTTCATCTCCGCCTCTTTTGAGCTTGCTTTTTCAATGATCCATCTTATGGTTTCTAATCTTTGCCCTTAGAAAGGTTCTGGGCCATATAATTTGCATAGAAGCAATAAAGTATGCACAGTCTCCAAACTAGAAGCTTAAGACTATCATATGTTCATCCTCATATACAAGGCATCTGAAACTCGAAGATCAAACTTAGATTCATTTAATTACAGAGACTTGTGGTAAAATCTTTGCAAGGTAGCATTTGTACTTGCACTTCGCATATTGTACTCTGTCATAAATGATTTTATTTTTTGTTTTATTATAAATTTCATAGACTTACTCGATGTTGGTTATTTCATATCATCGTGGTCAAGGAGTTAAGATTCTTAAATTTAGTATGATTTGATTTGTAACTTCAGATGCCTGGCAAGTTGGCCTACTGAAGATAACTGAGCATTTGTATTTAATTCAGACAAGGGGCAATTATGTGGTTGCTTAAGATATGATACCATATTGGCCCATATCAGAAACAGTAGCGACAACCAGACATGAAGGGCGAACATATCATAGCCTTAACGTTCTAGTTAGAAGACTCTACTCTCTGGTAGAGTTAGTATTTCACTAAATACTGCTTGCAATTTTTTTATTGGGCAAGCAATGCATTTATTACCACTTTCACAACTTTTTTTATTTTATATTGAGCTTGATGTGCCAAAGTATTGTGGCATTGTTACAAGCCAACCATCTCATCACCTAGTATTAACACTCAGAAAAGACTCAACTGGTTTCCAGATAAAATTGAGAATCAGATTAAAGGCTTCTATCTGATTCTTAGACTTATTTCAGACAAGCAACTCAATTGCTAACCATTAAGGTATTGTTACTAGGTATTGTCGCTAGGAATGTAAAGATGCTGCCGATTATTGACAATTACAAGGGACAGCAATTTAGACGCGAGTTACACTTTTAAAATTGATAACAAGTTGCTCATCTTGATGCTTCTACACCTTAATATTGTTTGGCAGTCGCTAACGAGTTGCCAATAGCTTAACTATTAGCAATTGAATTAACCATCTGAAAAACGGTCAATGAATTTTTTGTGCTTTTACTGGTCATGAGTGCAAAACTCATTGCATCTGGTACTTCGTTTGAATTCTCGTTTTTAACTTTGGAAGCAGCCAAGTTTGTTGGCAAAACAGATGATGGAAATAAGTTACATACATTTCCTCATGTAGGTGGTGAAAATCGATCATTAACATAGTTTCCCCAATGGCATTTGCCTACGTAATACACTATGAACCGTTGTAACAACAGAAATGAACATGCCAGAAGCTCTGATAGAACTGATACCATCTGATGGGTTTTTTTCCTATGAGATTATTACATAGTTTTGATAATTTGAAGCAGGCAAAACACTTCTTTACCATTCCAGATCTTCTCTAGAAACATACATATTTTGCGCATTTTATAGGTGAAAGTTACTAATATTCGTGAGTTAAAAAGGTTTTCCTTAACCAAGGTATTGGCTATGAGACGTTTCTCCAAGGACAGCAGTAGGAAGCACAACCATTTCTATTTATCCAATGATTCTTCCAAAATCAGCAACTAAAATACTTTTGAAGTTTATGAAGTCTTTGTTCTTTTAGAGTCCAAATGTCTTTCCCTGTACTTCATGTTGGTCGCTATGGTGCGTCTTAAGGGATGAGGCATTCCCACACTTGTTGGGAGCCAAATGGATCATCTCAAGAATGCTGATTTTGAATGTACATAGTGGACATGGTTATCCCTTTTGATCATGTGTAGTGCACTTAGCTTTACTCGAATAACAGGGATATTTCTTACAAATCTAATGCCTCTAAGAGTATTCAACATAAGAGTTCACCGACGGTTACTACAAAAAGATTATCAGTGATCACTAGTCTAGATCAGTATCTAGATAAGTAAAGCAAATATTGAGAACAGGGATCTTTTACCTCTTTCTGTGTTTTTTTGAGTGATTTGTGCCGAATAACAATCAAGAGCATCAAGATCCCAATGGTTTCATTAATTGTAAACCTATTATAATGGACTAACTTAAGATTTCGTTTGAAGATTTGAAATGTATCAATCATTTCATTATGGCTAATGCCGCCAAAAACGGAGAGCCATCATCTCACCAATAGATATATTTCTCAATTCATTATATACACAATGAAGATAAAAGACTACCAAGAAATGTCTGGGGAAAAGAGTTGTCAGAACATTTATGACGGAGCTGTTCGGTTCTACTGATAAAGCAAATGCGAAATAAACAGAACATAAGATGATAAAAATGGAAGAATTTGATCTCTCCCAGATTTGATTAGTGGAAAACTACGAAGAGAGGGAATTGCATAACCGATATAGTAGCAATATTTTAAAAAGACCATCAGTTAAAGTAAATAAAAATCGTGGTCTATTTGAATAACGCAGATATGTTCGTCATATAAAATTGAATTCCACTAAAACAAATAGATATTTGTCGTCTCAGAATGATGCTCTTGAGATGTATTGCGATTAAAAAATGAATATCGAGAAATAATCAGTGCTTTCAAATATTTAGTTTTATGAACATCCCCTTGTGTACATAATCAGTTTATCAATAATAAACTTGGTGCTCATTTCATTTTTAGACGTATGACGAATGTAAACAGATTATGTTGGATCGAGGGCACATGTTCTTGAACAAACTCAACGAAGCACGTGGAAAAATAGCGAAACTGGCTTCACAGTTCGTCGTTGATGGATCGGTAAGGATCATATTGATACTACTATTAGATTCACGCCATTTTTGTTGCAGCGTGTGTTGACGCATTCGCGATCTAGAGTAGCGCTAGTAACATTGATAGAAGCCGCGAAGCAAAACAAACACTTCGAAGTGTTCGTTACGCAGTCGGCCCCTGACAACACTGGGTAAGTACCACAGACCTAGAGATTATCAGCGCTACAAATTTGTTTTTAGGGAGACCATCTGTAAAGAACTGGAAACTCACAATATTCCATGTACCCTCATACTGGATTCAGCAATAGGGTATGTGATGGAACAAGTGGACTTTGTTATGGTGGGAGCGGAAGCTGTTGTAGAAAGCGGAGGGATTGTAAATAAGGTAAGTTATAAATTATTATTATATATGCTATGGATCTTTGGTGTTGGTTTTAATTGGTATGTACCAAAAAATTAAAAGAGTTTGATTTAAAGATTGTTGGAACCAAGAGCCTAAATATTGGGACAAAGAGTTTTGCTTAAAATAAAGACCCTTAATGCATGGTAGTCAATTGAAGCATGTTCCAAGATGGTTTTGAGACTTCTTCATCAATATCTCGCCAACCACTGTTTTTCTCAATTTCCTTAGGCCTTATTCAGTAACCGTACTTGCAAGTCTTGTTATTCTTTTTAGCTTCTTGCTTTTTGAAATCAGGCCCATATGAGTGACTATATTTTTCTGTTGCAGATTGGCAGTTATACAATGGCTCTTTGCGCCAAAGCGATGAGCAAACCATTCTATGTGCTCACAGAAAGCTTCAAGTTTTTGCGCTTGTTCCCGTTGAATCAGAATGACTTACCGAGCGAGTATAAGGTAAACATTAAACAATGTCATGTGCTGTGTGTAACACACGTTAAATAATTTAAGTACACGCCTGCCATGCGAACTGGGGACCTGCGGAAAAAGCATCCTCTAGTAGATTACACTCCGCCTGCATACATTACACTGCTATTCACAGATTTGGGGATCCTCACGCCATCTGCGGTTAGTGATGAGCTAATCAAGTTGTATTCATAAACGTGTAATAAATGACTGAAACAATCTTTTATTAACGTCTCTTTATTTGTTACACAGTAAAATATTCATAATCAAGTATATCATAGGTATGTTAAAAGTAATCAACTTAATCCGCTTACAAATATGACAACGAAATTTTAAATAAAAATCGGATATTCCTTGTACTCGAGTTCTCCTTCCTAATATTAAGGGTCACATAAATAAAAATTACAAAATTGCATCTTATAGTTACGAATTTAAAAGTGAATAAAAGTTACAAGAAATATGGCGACAACTAAGCCTTAAGGTGGTCTTAATACGTAATCTTGTTAAAAATCTCTAGTAGCATCACAGTACATTTAAAAATACTTTTTAACTAATTAAAGTCGAAATCCTGTTGATGGTTCCTGTACAATTCGTCACAATCAAAGAAACGACACTCGGTAGGCCTGAAACAGCGTGTCGACAACTGTATAAATTTGTTCAAAATTGGGCCGGTTTTCTGGTTGGTATTCCCAACACCGCAGCATGAGCCTGTACATTTCGTCAGGGGTGTTTTCAGACGCAGGCATCCGATATCCTGTTGGAAATGGTGGTGCATAAAAAATAGCGTGAGTGGGTCGCTTTACCTGTGTCTATTTTTTCTCGCGCCTTCGAATTGCTCATTCCACTGTAGGGTGTACCGCCACGCGAAAAGATTTCCCAGCAGAGAATACCGTAACTCCATACGTCACATAGGGACGTGTATTTGCCTGTAAGGGAAGTTGCCTTGCAATGAAGAAAATTCAAAAGTGTTTCACTTCAAATTACCAAAGTTCAAAGCTTCCGGTGCTGTCCACTTTATTGGTATCTGTTTCATTCCGTCTGAAACTATGTATTCTTCCTCTTCCCTCGACATGCCAAAATCGGAGATTTTTACGGTATTTGCATAACCTGAAGGAAAACGCAAATTAATTTTGAATGTGTCTTCATTTATTTGTAGATGGCATATACACTACTGGTCATTAGAGGTGTAGCTCTAAGAAACAGGAATTATCAAAATCAATATTGTAGATAGAGATGCAAGATTGGTATGATTATTACAGCTCAATTCACTTGTGGAGTATATGTACTTGAGGCATGCCAGCTAGTTTCCCACATTTGTTGGTCTGTAATAGTCAAATGGATGTGTGGATTAAGGAAAAATTTAAACATGGAGATCATTCAGGACGTTGAATGTGAAATGGTCATGCATTGTGTTGTTGGTTCCAAGCAAGCCTGGAGATAGATGACCAACAACAGAAAGTATAACAATAACTGCTAAGAATCATATTAGCCATAGGGAATGGCACTCCATATTATAAGATCACTATATCTATCTTCCCTTGTAATGTTGCAGAAACACTTAAGTAATCAGAAAATCTTAAAGTTGAGATATATGATGAAACCCATTTTAGGAGAAACAAATGAATGTGTGAATTCTGTTCCGGGGAAGAGGACTTGTTTGCAATCCTGAATAGGAATAGAAACCAGAGTGATGAATTTTGGAATCAAGAGATGTCGGGTATAGGTTTTTAACTAGCTGAAGAAACTGAACTATAGCGTGTTTGCACAAGTTCATGTAGTCATCAATGGTTGGCGGCACTCAGATGAAGTATAGAGAATGCATTAATATTACCAATCCCCAGCTAATAAACCTGACAAATTGCATTACTATTAAAAGATAAAAGGCGAAAAATTGTGTATTAGCTGAGAGAATAAGTTGAGAAACTCATCATGAGTCTACCATATCTTAGCAGAGAATGGAATAAATGGATAAATTCTATCAAGGGACAAACGGCTCTACAATTTGCTGTTAAGTCTGATGTTTATCAATCCACAATAAATTGACACTTACATACCTTGGAAAAAATTTTGAAAGAAGGGAAACATGCTGCATATTAATTCTGAAGATTTAATTGGTTGAACATTTTCCTTTCACTACCAGCTTGTCATGAAAAAGGATCTTTTTCCTGAAAACTTGATGAGAAATGGGTATCATTTGATTACCCCGAGGGCAGAAAATCATTGCTCCCAGGTGAGATTCATGATCAGAAAACTCTTCTCTGTATATGAGAAGGTCTTATGATTTTTTGTACTGTTATTACAGTCAACAACCAAACATCAGTTTCCTAATCGCGGAAATTGCCATATGATAAAATGTTACTTCTGCTACTGAACATACATTACCGGAACCAAAATGAGATATTTTATCATATACACCCTATAATCTGGGTATCATTCCATCTCATTTTTTTAATATAATGCTCCTTAGTTGGATAACTCAGATAATGTTTGAAGCATTTCAGTTTTCTGAATTGGTTAAAAATATAATATTCGCCCATTTCTAAAAATAAAAGAGCAAGGAATTATGAACCATATGAATGCTTTGATTCATTGATCAAGTTAGAGAAGCATACCTGCTAAAATTGACTAAACACAAACATACCATATGGGTCCCCGGCGAATCTTAATTTATATTCACTCACAGATAATTTTATACATCATCACACTTACCTACTAAGCAATTACGTGCCGCCAAATCTCTGTGGATACAGTTTTTAGATTCTAAGTACCTCATCCCAGCAGCAGCATCCAAGCACATGTTCATAAGTTGTCCTTCAGTCAAAATCGACGCATTTTTACGTAGAAAAGTCAAGAGCGACCCACCTAAAGCAACAATCAGCTTCAATACTCTTCTAACCTGTAAGCACCAATTAGTACCGGGCACAAGCTCCATAACGATCATGATGGGCTGCTTCTGCACGCAAATTCCTATCAATTTCACGATGTTTGGGTGATCGTACTGCTTCAGGATTCTCCCCTCCTGCAGGAACTTCTTCTTGTGCTCTTCGGGTAACGTCACCCTGCACGTCTTCACAGCAACCTCCTGGTTGGTGCTTTTCAGTTGCGCCTTATACACGTCTCCAAAATTTCCCTACAACAGCAAGCCATGAAAACGGATCTAAGGTGCAACTCCCGTTTCGTACCCGTCCGATTTTATCCAGCAAAACCACGTCGTCGTTATTAAGCTCCCACCGCTCTCTAGGGATTGGTTTGTACAGAATAGCACCTGACCTGCCAGTCACGGGCAAGCCGCTATCAAACTGATATAAGATTAGTTCTCTTATGCTCGGAAAAGCTGGCCCTTCAAAGCGGTAGTGACCCTAGAATAGCCCTCATAACACATTGTTCAAGTTGGTGCCAATTGAATACCTCTGCCGTTGTTTGAACGATGAAGTGTTTGTGGCCGCCCCAACACACGGACAAAACTGTCTGGCATTCGTCGTTTCTGGTGGTCTCCCTGACTAAAAAATCTCCGTCTTGTGTCAACAACCTCACAACTTCTTCGCGAGGCAGTACTCCATGGAACCATTCTTCATCCATTAGGGTTTTATTTGTACTCAGAGCTACCTACAATAACATCATTGTGGTTCTTATTATGAGATGCATTACAATTCAGTTAAAATTTAGATATCACCATAGATTATAGTTTTCAATTTATCAGATAATTAGTCTATCTTTATGTAACGTTTGTAACACCAGAGTAGTTGAAGTGTGTCTAGAATGAATCCAATGTCTCTTCTAGAAAACATTTTGAAATTTGCATTGCATTGGTTACAATTTCATTTGTCACAAATGTTTTATTTGAAGTTCAACAGAGCCATTTTGGGTTAACTGTAATGTTACCCCAAAGGATTCATTATTCTAGAGGCTCTAGTGTTGCAGAACACCTTAAGATGGAATGCAATTAAACCATTAAAACATTTTTTTTTGGTAAATTCATGAATCAATGAAATAATTTAAAAACGACTAAAATTTTCATTAAGTTAACTAAGTTTACTGTGAAGCTTATAAAATAATGAATGGTAGTTAGTGTTTTACCATGCAGTAACGCAACGTTTTCTACGATAAGCAAACGTTGTTAAATGTGTTTAGAATTTAGTATGAAGCATGGAGTTGCGTTTATCATTATTGACTACAGAACACCTAAGCTGAAAGTTCTAACTAAGCACCTACTGGATCGGACCCTTCGCTACGAGGCGCTGAGTCGCGGCGTCCTTTCGTTCGAGGCGGCGCCACCGGCGACGACGGTGCAGACTTTCTGCGGAATGGCTTGCGAAGCATGTTTACTATCTTCTGGTGACCCAAGGCCCGCTTAATCAATGAGGACTGAGAACCATCACCCTAGAATGTTAACCCACACCACTTGCCCACGTTTTACTCTTATGATAAGCATATGGACTTGAAGAGTTGAAGCATCTATATCAGGTAACTGTAAGATCTGCTACAAGATCACCCTAATGTTTAATTGAAGCACTCAAAGCAAGGTACTCATGAATTTATGCAAGTTCACCCTATACCTCGGATTATAAAATATGAACTTTAAGGCGTGCAACTACAAAACTAAGAGTTACGAGGTAGGCTCACCTGCTCGCTAGTAGTACTTATAAAGGTTTGATTGTCTATAGAAAGATCACAGCCTGATGGCACCTCCTCGCATCCCAACTCGTTCAGGGCGCTCTTGATCAGTTCTGTTTGCCGCAACATCTTCCTCTCCTGGCATTTTAGTTCGTTTATCTCTTTTTTGTTCGTTTCTATTCCGCCTACCCTGATATAACAACAACTCTATTGAATCAACATAAATGGGAAACGCCAAACAAATTACCTGTTGTCGTTTGTAGAATTTTTTCCATTTGGAAGACTATCGTGGTTTGTCGGGCTCAGAAGCGCCCTCTTTTCTTGATTTTCTTTGATGCTCACCTCTAACTCTGATAGCTTTGTTCTCAGCCACTCGACTGTCAAATTGTCCACCGTTAATTGATTGGGCAATAGTTTTCCTGCACTGTCTTCTACTAAACTTTCGTCGAAAGTGAATTTAACGGGGTCTGTTGGAGTTGTTCTGGAACACATTTGAGGATGATTTAATGAATCTAAACAACTATATAAAGACTAGATAGGAACCCCAAAATACTCACTTATGCTTCTCTGTGAAATCATTGTACTCTTCCGCTGGTTTGATTGCTTCTAAACTACTCTCTATTTTCTTCTGTATTTCTTTGTATTTTTCAGAAGTTAGATCCGAGAGCTGAACAACCTCTTGCAAGATTTGCCTCCTGGAATAATGCGGTCAGTGTTTGTCACGAGATCACAACGAAACATACCAGGCTAGAACAAAGGCCTCTTGCACCGACTGCTGATGCTCCAAGAGACCAGGTAACAAAACTGTCCTGTAATCCTTCTCAAACTCCGCGGCTTCGCATAACAAAAGCACGTATTCGTTGTGAGTTAAGTGTAGCTTCCTGCAAGCCTTTTGGTACTTATCTCTTACATCATCTAGCTTCCTACCACCTCGTCCAGCTGGAACCCAACCAAGCGATTAGTTTGTTTCCTTCAAATCGGCCTACTATGGCACTAAAAATTTATCAAATAAAATGGCCTAAATACAAACGCTAAAAAATGAAGCACACACTGGTACGTAGATGTGATAGTTGGTTTTGAAAAGTTGATTAAAACTGCATAGCGTTATCAGAATATACACTTTATTGTACCATTGGTACCTTACTGGAGTGCAGCAAATTAATTGCTTTAGAAACGGCTTGACGCACGCTTTGGGAGAAAAGACTGCATTTTCATTACACAAGCACTGTTCCGCTATTTTTAGCGTGTCGCGCGAACGCAATCAAGGTGAATTTCGAATTTTAAAAATAGCCCGTTAATGCTCGACTGTTTTTTGCTCAATTTTCAAAATTTCACCGCAATAAACTGAACGCTGCGATCTAATAAGATCTAAAGACGACGACCTTACCATAAATATAATTCACGATCATAATACCACCTCTAGTATCTAGTATTCTCATAAATTTTGTGACAAAATCAAGGGTACACCATTTTTATCGAGGTATTCATGGCTGTGACATATAGTTTCGATTGTCAGTTGTTAAAGTTGAAAGTCGCATTCTGTTACTGCATTTGTTATTTAACGATGGAGTGGGGTAATAAAAAGACCCGTAATACTATCTTGGCGTTACATAAATGTGAAATAGAGAAAAGTATCCTTAAGTCTCTGCAACCTCTCAGCACTACCTATGAAATTGTTTAATGAGACTAATTATGTCAAGTATTGTTAAAGATCTGGAAGACCACGTTCAGTTGGGATGATTTAAGTGTCTGAATTAAACGAACCAAAAATTATGTTGTGGGAGAGGTAACTTCAATGTCTCACATTATCAGATCACACCACAGGATTAACTGTTTACAAAAGAATAATTCTATTTACAGATGAAAACATATTTACAGTAGAGGAACCCAACAAACAAAATGACAGCGTAGATCGCCCAAGGAAGCGTCGTAGTTAGTACCAATAATTTGGTGGGGAGTGACTGATAATCATTTATGTAGAAAAGGGGTCGAAACTTCAGCTGTTTTGCACCGGCAGAATATTTTGGAGGGTGCGATGAACAAGATTCTTCACCGGCTCACAAAGCGAAGCTGACTCAGACTTGACTGAACAACGTGTCTCATTTTTTAAAGCCAGACGATTGACCATACTGTTTTGGAACATAAGTGATGGATATCAAATTAAAGAACATGGTTTGCTGAAGAAGACATCCCAGCATTGATTCTCTGAACCAAGTCCTAACGGCTGCAGTCAACAACTTTCTGATGGATCTAGTAAGTACCTATATAGATGATCAAAAATTGGTAAAAAAGATGGCCATTTTGTATTTATGATTACTAGTTCTGTAATAAATCCTGAAAATATGTGAAAATATCTAGTCGTTCTATTTTGGCCTTCTAATCAGTTTGTAACAGCACGTACAGGAATGCTGAGTAATCTTCACTGGCTTTGCTGTAATTAGCAAATATAATATTTATACTTACATTTCACGTAATGCTCTTCAAATCTAGACCTCATCAGCTTGTATAGTTCCAAATACTTTTGATATTCAGATTTCTTTCTGCTCACATCTTCAGATAACTGTAAAAGATAAAAATAGTAAAATATTTGTTTGAACTGTCAACTGAACAATTGAATAAAATAAAAAAATACAATACTTGTGGTGTGTAAGATGACACTTTTTTTAAATTTTCTCTGCAATTGTATTGAAATTCTATGGAACCACACAATACTTATGGGGACACAATTAGCCATGCAACTCGCATTCCTCTAGTTGAGGTTTAAATTATCTCCGCGACAACTTGAAGAAGAGAGACATGAATTAATGTGCTGAAAAACATTGAGAAATATCATTATAATGCAATGTTGGTTGCCTATCGACTTTGGGTAAAAACTAAACCTAACAAGTGCATTTTAACGTCATAATTACTAATAATAATATAATGAATTACATTTTGTATTACTCTCAAGGTTTTTCATCGTAACTGAAATGAAGTATTCAATATTTCCCAGAACAATCAATTATTTGATCCAAAATTAGATTACAAAGAGATCAATCATGAAGTGTTTCTTTAAAACAATACAAACATCACGTTAAATCATCTAATACAACTCACAATGCTGAGAGTTTGACAGAAATCCTCACTCAACGAACTTTGAATTCTACAACAACCATATTATCAAATTGGTTACCTTGGTAGGGATGAAGAAAAATTATGCCCTTTACATTCGCCAGTGATTCCTTCCTCTTAACAAGCGCACTTTTAATTAATAAAATATTTCTGTGATCTTGGTATTGCAAAATTTGTGGCAATTAATTGTAAGAAATTTCTTTCAAACTCTACTGGTATAACATGGACCTCATCAGATTACTCCATCACTAAGTCACGCCAATGAACACATCCGATCTGTATCTGTTTTGCCAGCAAAGTTTAGCGTCCTCAGTTATACATAGCATTCCAGTCATAAAACAATGCGAGTTCTAGAATTGCAGAGAAGATTTAGAGAAGTCAAAAAACAAAGCAGAAAACTAAAAATATCAATAAGTTCGTTTGGTCATAATAACCATATCAAGGGAAAATTTGGATTTTGAACAGTTACAAACAACCATTTGGGTACTTAAAAGGAAGTGGTGCACTCATCGATGACTTTTCCTTTTTTCTAAAACTCTCACATACCCGTGACTTCGTAAACAAGTCTTGGGCTGAAGCATAACTGACATCTATACGTTTAATCTCCTATGTAAATGAAAAAGGTCTCCTTAGACAATCAAGAGAAAGGTTGGTTGCAGCTGAACCGTGCCAACTTCACAACCAGAAACAAATAAGTCGAAACGGTAAATCAAGGGTACAGAGTTGGGCAAGATCCTTCAATATTAGAAGATTGACCAGAAGATCGAGAAAGCGAAAATCTTCGAACTCATGTTTAACTGCAGACTAAATTGTTCCATTTCAGTTCTATCCATAACCTAGTCAAAAAGTTGCTCCTTTTTTCTAAGATTTAGGTTCTAGAGTTTAGAGGTTACGGATTGTGACCGATCTTCCTCTAACTGACATGTTTACTCCATTTTTTTGAATGGAGCCCATTCTGCTATTCCTCTTGTCCAATAGTTCCTACTTGTCATACACGAAATGGAGCTTGGGACTTATACCTCATTAAACTGCATCCATTTCTGCAATTAGAATTTCTTCTTCTGATTGTTTCTATTTCTTTATAAGTCATGATGATAAGTTTAATAATTCCAAACAACTCCAAATTGATCACATTGAGAAATTCATGTATCTAAAATCAAACAATATGCTTTAACTTGTAACCAAACATCAGACATGTCAAAACCAATGATTGGTCTCACTGACATAAGACAAAAGAAAACCTGGGCGAAATACCAAAACTGGATTGGGTGTGATTATTAATCAAACTAGTTGTCATTTTCATATTCAAATGCTTCATCTCCATTATGTGATTTTAATTTTATTGGAAGGAATTGAATTCAGTTTCATTTTTCCACTTTGACCTCCCCAAAAACAATCGACTAAAAGTGAAAACTCGGCTAATACTCATGTGGAACAATATAAACAGACTCGCAGTCTGATGAACTCACTCGCTGAAATGACGTCATTTCTAGAACGGATCCTGCTATTGACGACAATGTATGGGCATTTGTCACGTTTTCGGCATTGCAGCACACGAACGATAACATGCAAATGTTTTTCGCTTGAAGCGTGTGTGCTCCCCATTCGCAGTTCAGACCAGCATGCCCGTGGAAGCACGACGACCACACCTCACCCCAACGAGTGTCTTTCTTGTATGGTTAGCAACCAGCTGAGAACAGGCAGCCGACTGGTTCAATGACTTCGACGCGCGCTGCATTCAATGAAGGCGATCAGTCGTCTCTTGCTGGAACACATGGCTTACACACTCGCACAGAGTATATATTATACACGTGATTAACTGTACTTTCCAGCGCGCAAAGGTTGTCCGGCGCATGTTCTACCTGTTGGCTCTCCTAATTACCTCTAATTGCCGCGTTTACACGCAGCCACTGCTCGACTCGGCGGACGACGCGGGCTACGTCCAAATACAGTTAGCGATCTACTTTCGTGGCCGATAGCCGGAAAATCGCCCTGGAATCTAAAAATACTTCGCCACTGTCCAGTTAATCAAAGCGAATGTGTGCATTCCGACGCTTGAAGTGACATGCACAAGGTTGCACATTTTTCTCATATCTAACAGTCCCATTGGATCAATTTTGACCATTTTGACCAGGCTGTTTGAATACTTCTTCTGAAGAGATACATAAACATTTATGTGGTTACAAATATTTCAATCTCCACATTTCAAGTAGGCCAACCTTTACGTAACTGATTGCTACGTTTGAAAGGAGCATCTTGTTTATGTTCATGAGTACTATGTAAAGTTGCAACATACGTGGTGAAAGTGATCGGTCAGCCGAAAATATCTGAAATGTTCACTCTGGATTAGCATGCCGTAATCGAGTTTCTAGAAAGGTCAAACCAAACCATTTCTGTAGTATGTTTGGAAGGTTAGTCACCACTTCAAGGTGGTGAGAGGATCGGTCGAAATGTTATAAGCCAAAAAAGAACTAAATGTGACGTACCTAAACAACTCTTTTCATTTCTGCATTTATAAAACAGAAGATGTTCAGAATGTTGTACCTCCTCCAGATCTCGGAGAAAGCAGTGGAGGTTGATGTAAGTAACTCATTCTTCTTCCACTTGCAAGACACCATTTGTGACTTGAGCAAGTAAATTAGATGAAATGGGAAAACTATGAGATTGTTGCAAAGTTACAAAAAAAAATTGATGAACAAACTGTAAGCGACGATAAATATCATTTTGATAATTAAGAAGTAAATTGTACCCAACGTTGTTGGCGTGTAATAAGAAGCCTACTGATTGGTAGATGTACAATTTAAACATTAGTTTCTTACTGTCTCATGAGGCTCTAGTTTTTTTTTGTATGTTGAGTTTTCTACAGATATTTTAATATAAATGATTCTCTCTAAATGTGTATACTATATTAGTTAATTCTCGGTCTCTAACTTCAACGTGCCCACCGTATAGTAAAGCGCCATCTGTCAGCTTCACAACGCACTGGAAGAGGTACCCGTTCTATCAACATAACCTACAAATCAATGGCGAAAGCAACGGTATAATGGTAAGGCTCTAAACGCCACGCGAACTGAGAGGTTCAGGTTCTCATGTGTCCGACTTTACTGCCCGGTCGTCGCGCACCAAGTCTGATGCGGGGCGGTGTGGCAAGCACCGCGCCTTAGATGACCGCCATTATTACCCCTTGCTAGAGCAAGCGTAGGTACTCAATTATTTTCAGTGATTGAGTAGGCCACCCGCCAGGCATCAGAGAGCTCCAGGAATGAAACCCGGATCCGTTCGCATCGCAGTCCGCGCCTTCAACCGCTTAGACCACTCTAGCGACTAAGCAACGGTATGCGATAAGCAATATTTGTTAAATGCCCCCATTTCTCGTTTTTTACAATACTTCTAAGAATTAGTTCCAACGATTTATGCCAAAGATAGTCAAAAATGAGGAACCGGAACAACATTTGGTAGAGAATTGCTGTTGCACACTCAGAGCTTGCAAAAGAACTCAGAGTCGAACGTTCACATGAACAGAAGCATTGACAAGGCCGTTGGATTCTCCACAAACTCACAGCTAAGAGACGAGTAGACATTTTGCTGTTGCTCCCCATATTCAAGAAGAATTTTTGCACCAGCGACGGGAAATGGAACCGAAGTGACAATCATGTTTTTTTTATCTAGATACATTATGAGTTGCTGAATACAAAAGGGCCTTGTGTGGGCAAGGGAAGAAGGAAAGTCGCACCATTAAAACGACTTCGAAAGGGATCACTCACACGGATTTCCTTTCCTATCCTTTTCCTTCCAATATGAAATTCGGCAATTCCCGAAAGATGGCGCAAATGAACATAGATCACTTTGTGTAGATTTTACGCCAAGAAAAATTCCGATCTAAGATAAGTGACATTTTCACCCGAACGCCGTTTAGGCAAAGAGGGAAAAGAGAAACAAGAAGAAGAAAATAAGTGAATTTTTTGGGAAGCGCAACATATCCCTGGAGCCAATAATGGCGCTGAAGCCAAACAAAACCCTAACCTTACTTAATGATTTGGACTTGAATGGAGTGCTTGAATACATAAGGTCTCCTTAGGTGTCTTAATTAGTTTTTAATATTTCCATAAGAACATTGACTTCTTGATAAAGAAGAAGATTAGAGATTCTCCAAGGTTGGTCTGATGGAAACTATCTAATTCACTATCCAGAATCTTGTCTTCGAGTACCACTTTGAACTCTCAGCGAAATGAAGTCTGCAGTGATCTCAATCTGAAAAAATTCGCTTGCGAATGCCCTTCAGCTCTCGTTGCATTTATTCACCGTTTAGTCATTTGCCAAACACCAGTTTCGCAACGCTCAATGGCAGGCCGAAGCGGGTCGCCAATAGTTCAATCTCCGTGGAAAAGTAGGTCGACATTTATTGCTGTTATATCCGCCTGCATAGAGGCACGCGCGATGCACTGTTGGCCGACATCGCGGCGAGTTGCCAGATCGCGCTGCCGGCGATGCGTCCGTCCAAGAACCTTCAGGATGATGCGTGAACGTTCTTCCTTCCACGCCGCAATAGGCCAAGAAATGGCGCTTCTCGGAACGATTGCACAGCCACGGCCGGCTCTGGAATACATATCGCGTGTAATAGGAACGGAACGCCGCACACGCTTACGGTTATCGTTGCCGCTGCACCTTGGTTTACGGTTCAGTTTTCTTTGAGAATTGTAGAACCAGATAGAAACACGCTTCGAGCGCATGGAATGTTGACATTCTAGACCGATTTAAACACTATAAAATGTAAAACAAACGCGGAACCGACGCTGCGGTGGCATTTCATATTTGTAGGTCACACGAGCAACGCTGACGCTCATTCAATAGGTAAAAAGTGCATTTAGCTGCGTGAATTTCATTGATCTCGTAATGGTCAGGCTCTACGTAACGCTTTGTAAGTGAAAATGGAGGAATAATGTCCATCTAGTACCGTGAGAGTAATGAAATATCTAGATGACCAAAATTGTTTGGACTGGAAATGTGAAAACCATTCTTGAAAGCATGCCCAGGAATTCATCATAATCTGTTGCTAAGTAAACTGATAAAAACAATTTAATCATCAAAAACAAGACCTATACTCATTTACCTCGGGAGGGAAAAGGCAAAGTGATAAGTATGATGAGAAGTTATCACCCTTCTAATAACAAGGAAGATGACAAAGATGGTATCATATCTTTGCGACATCTCCTGAACTTAAACGGAAATAGTCGAAAGTCTGGATTTCAATGTGTGAGACTATCAAGGATAATACTTTTTTGAAGACAATATTTTCATGAAATGGTATAAAGTTTTGGAAAATCACAGAGGGCAACTGTTCATGTGGTCATAAAATCATTCTGGCACTAATTAGCTGTTTGACAGGTTGTTTAAACACAAAGTTGGAATTTGTGATGTGGACACAGTGGTGTAAAATTGGCAACCAATTCCACATGTGATACAGCACACGATTTGTACTCGTTTTGGAGACAAATAGAAATAGATACAGGCTTATCAAGTTGGCACTTAAAAGAAATGATAAATGAAAAAAATGTTTTTTCACAAAGGCGGTTTGATTGACTCGAAACCTACAAAGCTAGACCCACGCAAATAAAGAGAAAGGAACTATTAAAGTGGTGGGCTAGTGGAATAGTGATCGGAATAGTCCAGGTAATAAAGACAATTATTATCAAAAGGCATACCCTCTGTTAGAGTTCATACCACTCATTTTGAGTCCTATGGACCTTTTTGTTGCAAGAATCAGTCCATTGGATTTCTGTCCACTCTTGCATCTGTAAGTTAGTGTGTGTTTTCGCTTTTGCCACATTCTTCCTCCACTCTTTCCTGTTTTGCGTTCTTTCTTCCCACAATTTAATGTCCTCCATCACAAGATCCACCTTTCGGTTTGCCTCTGTTTTTCATCTTGTGGTTTCTATCTTGTAAATCTTCTCAGTATGACGAATCCATCTTACTATTTACATGACCGAACCAGCACATATTTATAAACTGGGTCTCGTTTTTATTAACTCCTAATCCCCCTTTCTTACTTCTTCTTCTATTTTTAGTACTGCTTCACCCAAATTTCTTCCATGTCTTGAAATTATAACAATATCATCCGCGTATGCTATTATTTCTATCATCTTTTCAATAATCTTGCATTGTCTAATAACTTCCTTAAGTGCTAAGGCATCTCCTTGCCTTATTTCTGCACAAAAGTAAAATTCCTTTGATAACTCTGTTCCTGACATCACTGCTGCTTTTTTATTTGGCATTCCTATTTCTATTGCATCTTCATAATCACGTCACGTTTCAGACTATCCACGAATACCAATTGTAATTCAATAATATCATATTGCGATAGTGTATATATCATGGATCTTTCTCGTCGAAACCCCTGTTGGTACTCCCCTATGGCTTCCTCAGTATATGGTTTCACTTGCATTACAATAATCGATGTTAGGATTTCATAGGCGATATTTAACAAATGGCCCTCCTCCTATATTTGTTCTATATTCTGTCCTTTACCTTTTGACCATCATTTAGGATCAACTCATTAGATATGTTGTCTGGCTCTGCCGCTTTGTTCGGTTTTAAGTTTTTATTATTTCATCAAATTATTCTTTTGATGGTTTAATATTTTCCTCTACTTCTTCATGTTTATATCCCTCTTCCTTCTGTTCGAACTCATTCGTTCCTTTGTGTTTATTTAATAATTCTTTAAGGCAATTTTCCCACAAATCACTCTCAATGTATGCAGTTTTCTATTCTATTTCCTATTGTTTGGTATATATTGGCGTTTTTGTTATTCACTCCATCATTTCTTCAATCCATCTTTCAAGCTCTCCTTTGTTAGTTCCCTGTATATTTCGTAATCATTTACATTCTTCTTCTAGCCATTTCAATCTTGCTTCATTCTTCCTATTTATTGAAACTTCACACTCTTTATCATATAATTTGCTTTTCCTTTCTATTCTTCTTCGAGTTAGTTCCTCTTCCGAAATACTAATAATACTTTCCTTTATGCTGCTCCATTCTTCATCTATATTTTCTTTTTTCTGTTTCCTGTTTAGTTCATTTCTTATCTCTTCTTCATATTTCTTTCTCCTCTGTTCTATTTTTAGGATTTCTGTTCCCCATTTCATTATTATTCCTCTCTTCTTTTCATTTTTCATTGCCAAGTTATCCTTTTCTTCATCTATCTTGCAATCTGCTTAATTCTATAAGTGTAGTTCTATCCCTTCAATTTTGCTTTATTCCAAATCTTTTTAGCTCAATTATATTGCCTTGTATATTTAGCTGAACTTCCATTTTCTTTATTACTTCTTCAACTTGGTTTCTCAATACTACTTCGTTCCCCTGCTCTTCTTCCTTTATTTCTTGTATTATCAAATTCTTCTTTCTTGTTTTCTAAGTTTTCTATTCTTTCTTGGTGTTTCTCGAGTATATCTCTCAATTATTGATTTTCTAATTTAATCTTATTTTTTTCTGAAATTCTTTAATTTAGGTAATAAGAACCGCAAATGACAAAGGACAAATAGAGATGAAAAGTCGTAGAAGTAAGTTACATACGTACGATGTTTCAGCCCATTTAGCAATTGTTTAGAAAACTTGACAGGTGCTTGCAAAGATACCAAGAAACATTTTACCAGAAGTTGTAATTTAAAAATGATAAGAATGACAGAAATTAGTGCACGATATAACAGGCACGCGCAAAGACATTCAATAATTTTAGGTACAATTCCACGTAAGTTATCTTGGTTCGAGCATCAAACGGCGTCGACACTACCGCAATACGTGATGTGATTGAATTATTAAAAAAAACAGAAGGAATTCCATGAAAGGAATTTGCATACATTTGGTGACTCAATGTATTTGATATAAAACCACTAGATTATAGATAAATACACTCAAACATGTCAAAACAAACATTGAAGATAGGAAGATTGTGGTGGGGATGCAAGGCATGAAATATACTCATCAATTTTTACTCGTATTATGTTTCAGCTTACTTGGATATTGTTTAGAAAACTTTATGGGTGCTAAAAAGACATTTGTAAATGCAGTAGATTTTAGTAATTGATTTTTTTTAAATACAATAAAGGAAGTCCAAGAAAAATTTTGTCTATATTGGGTAACTCAAGTCACCTGTGAGTTTGGTAAATAAATTCAAGCGTGGTGGCACAAACATCGAAGACGTGATGCGTCCTTGAGGTCTAAAACCGGCTATCGCACAAGGAATCATCGACAAAGTCCATGATATAATTTTGACCAACAGGAGAGTGAGTAACGGTCACAAACATCTCAAGTGGGTGAGTTTACTTCATGTCCTTCAATATCCATCATCAGCTAAAAAAGCGATGTCGTCTTTTTTGGGACTCGAAAAGAACACGGCCAACCTTAATAAAGAGAAAATCATTTCTGGAAAATACTATGCTGCACTTTTGGGGAGACAGGAGAAAAAGGGAAACGATAAACAAAGGTGTTGTTCCACTACAACAACACACTGGAGCGCTCAAGCCACGTCTCTGAGGAAAAGTTGACTTAAATAAGATTTGAAATTCTTCCGCATCCACCTTTTTCAAATGACCACCTGTTCTGGAAACTTTACCTTTTCTGGTTTGCCAAAAACTTGACATAAATCTCGAAAAAACTCACTGTGGGAAGAAATCTGGAACGCGTAGGACCGTTGAAGAAAGTGTATTAAACTTCGAAGGAACTCAAATTATCCTCGAATTACTCTTCATTACTTCTTCATCTCAATTTTTTATCGCAGATACATAACGGCCATTTATGTTTATCAATCTCATTAATCCGGGCTTCCGTTTGCTCCTATTGACTCCGACGAGCGGCCGTGCGTTCTGGCAGCAGTTACAGACGTCGATTTAATTGATCCAATTGACTTCATTACGTGGGCTACAAAGTTAGATTGGTTGACGGGTTGTGTTAGCGCCGGCGGAGGCGAACGTCCAAGATATTTTGAACTCGCCGAATTCGGTACATCGCCAATTTAAAACGTGTTAGGTCTGCCGATCGAAGTTGCCTGGCGCTGTTAGGATTGATACCCAGCACTCCAAGCTTTTAACAAATATGTGCTGCAAATGTATGGAGTACTGATTCAAACTCTTAGCTACACAAAAAGAAATTCTGTGCTTTTGTTTACACTATGAGATCACAAACCCTGTACTATATATTTTGTTTATTAAAACAGCACGGAGAGAATATAAAAGACTATAAATAGTTGAAAACCTAAACACGATAATAGGCAAAATGAACTAACAGATCGTATATGCATGGTGCCTCATAAGTGATCATCGGCAGTTTCTCTATTTTATTCTCATTTTTTTGTTAATGTATATACTGATACTTTTAAGGTACCAGGTGTACAAGTTAATCTTCAACCTCTATCACTGAATTATATAGCGCGTCATAACACGCATCGGTTTGTACTCGTAACGCTTGGGGGTTACCAATTGGAAGCAACTCATAGTTGCTATATGTACATAAATTGGATTGTCAAAGAGAATCTATTTTTCGTTGCAGGTGCAAGAAATCTTCTTGAATTTGAACAACGATATAGCAAAACCCTCATGAATCCTCCTCAGCTTAGAAATGTTTTGACATATTGCTCCAAGTTCCTTTGCGAGTTCTACCACTGTCAAAATTATGCTGTCCAAAAAGGTATACAACTAAATTCTGGATAATGAATTAGGTAGCTTCCAACAGAACACCGTTGAGGAATCTCTAATGCGGTGATAGCACTAAGGCAGTCAGTGTGTCTTTATCAAGAATTTGATGTTCTTGTGAAAATAGTAAAGGAACCAAACAAGACTTCAGCACCCCATTTAAGTCAAAATCATTATGCAAAATTAGGGTTTTTGGCTTCGGTAGGATTATCGACTCCGGATTGAGCTTTCCAAAGACTCCACTTAGATGATAGGCAATTAAATAAAACATGAATTGGAATTTTTCTACCTCGGTATAAAATACACACAAACTGATCTAATGGGGAAAAACTACTTAGAACGATAAAAAAGGGTGCTGCTCCGCTACAACAACACAACAGAAGACAACCTGTGTCGCTGAGCAAAAATTTAATCGAATAAGATTTGGAATACTTCCACATCTATCGTATTTGCCCAATCTAGCTTCTTTGGAGTACCGAGTTTTCTCGATAAACTGTGATATTCATTTATAAGAGACGCTTTCTAGGCATTTGCGCCATCTTTCGGCGAACTACCGAAGTCCGCATCGGAAAAAGATAATGGTTTGGAGTTGATGAACTCCATCGAAGTTCTAGAACATTGACTTCAACATTCATTTTTAGGTTATGTTAGTAGAATGGGCACCTCTCACAATACTTTGCAAAGCTGACAGGTGGCGCTTTACTTTGATCATACGGGCATTATATATCTATCTGAAGAGGTACTATCATCTGTTGAAGTTACAGAGGGAGAATTAAGTTGCACACTGAAAAATTATATTACTTAACATACAAATAATACTAAAGCCTCATGCGACAGTAAAGTTAAAATATTGAAATTATACATTAGTTCAGCCAATGAGTAGGCTTCTTGTTACTAGCAAACAATGTTGGGTCCAATTTACTTTTTCAGTATAAAAGTGATATTTAGATTTTATCATACAGTTTGTTCATCAAACAATCAAGCAAGTTTCAGTTGTTTTTAATAGTTGTCAAATAGGCATTTCTATTTTAACTTCTGGCCTTTATCCCGCTAGTGGGAGAAAGAGAATATTTCTATTGATACTAGCTTTGTTGGTCATCTGCCTTTTACATTATTTTACTTCTAGATAGTTAAGCTATTCTAGTCTAATAATATTTTCTATTTCTCGACATCATTAGTTTATTTTTCCATCTAAATCCTTATATTCAGTTTTTACATTTCTTGATGTGTCCTATTTTCTTACATATTTTTATATGGACGTGTGTATCCATACAGGGTTTCAAAAAGCTTCTCAATAGACTCAGTGGCATCATCTAAAAAGGGTTCGATCAATTTCGTTGGAAATCGCGTGACATATAGAAGAAGCGTTGTTAGTGCAAACCTGTGTCATATTCTCCAAAATTGAGAAAAAAATGTTCGGTTTCTGAAAGAATGCAAATGATTAAAACATGAATTGGTACAGAAAGTGCTGAACGATAATGACGGAGGGACAGATCGCCCACGCTCGAAGCGAGGATAACATCTATAGAGCCGAACAACACCTGATGATAATAAAGGAAGATTTAGAACATTCGTCTACAAGATTCAAATCCATCAGTTATTGAGAGAGACATTGTTTTCCCACCTCCCACTCTGCATGGAGTTTAATCAACGTCTTTGTATAACTTCTTGGTCGAAGAGACCTTCCTTGAGAATCTTGAAATTCTCAAGAGAGAATCACAACAACTTTGAATTCAGTTTCAGAAAAGAGGCAAAAAGTAACCGACTACTTTTTAATGCTCTTGGTAACTGTGAACAGAAGCAAAGAAAGACAATGTGAAAAGATTTTAACCTAGTCCCATGTTTCACAGGGAATAAATGCAATTGACCCAGTTTGAATATCTTACATATATATGATACAGAAGCCCCTAAAGGAAATGCCACGTATCAATATAAATGAACTTTCCGACTTTGCAGAAAGTCACCGTCTGCGATGAGAAAAAAATTATCTATCTACCGATAAAGTCTGCCTCATTAAACCCATCTGCTTAAGAAAAGTTATTTATAATGGCGAGGCTTTACACTTCTTGTGGAAGTATGGCGTGCGAACTGAGAGGCGATGTAAACACATGTACTCAATTATTAGTGACTAAGTAGATTGAACCCAGGACCGTCTGAAGCACAACCAAGCCTTAACCGCTCCACCACACTGAAGTTATGTTCCAAAAAATGCCAATCCTTTGGTGTGAGAATGAATATACGGAGGATAAAGCCAAAAAACGCCACCGAAGGTGGGTTTCTACAATTTTTTTAATAACGCGTTAAGTTGATAACAGTATAGACTGACTTTGACGGAGATACCTTGCGGAGGCACCTCGAAATGGATAATACCGAGCAAATCCCATCAAACGCAAAGCATGATCTTCTGCGGGTGCAGTTATTGTTTTGGTTGGTGCTGTTCACCTTTCCTGTTCAGCAGTCGCTTCTAAATAGCACCGGTAGTCTTTTAATCGACATAGCATGAAGTACTCATTAGTTCAACTTTTATTCATAACCTAGTGCATGCATATGTCTTAATCTTAATCTACGGTTGTGTCGCAGATTGAAGTGTGCGCTGTATATGAGCGTGCGCGTGTGTAGTTGTGTGTGTTTTGAAAGTCATCAGGGCCGCTAAACAGGAAAGAACTGCCCCAAAACTCAAGTCTATATTCTTGTAGCTCAGCTTGCTCCTCTCGATTTTAGATTTATATTAAAAGTCTTGCCAAAGTTGGACTTTGAATAATAAAGAAGTCCCAATAGATAGAAGTCGACAGGAACAATATCCTGCCGCTTTTCTGGATGAATGACATCATCTGGTAACTAGGACCCTAAATCTCATAGCTGTTGCTCTTAGCCCCGATGCACTCTTTCAATGACTCTTGGTTTACGAAGCAATTATTATGCTCTAAAAAACCGTAATCTCAACTTACCAAGTTTTGATGCGACAACACACATATGATTGATATCATAAGACCGTTGGCAGAGGAACGGGCATAAATATGACGTATACACTCTGTTACCACTATTCGTCGACCGGAGAAAACTCATCTTTATTGACTAGCAAATATCTGTGTACAATAGACTCCCCCGTACTTTAAGAAGAAGCATGTAGAGTATCTGGACACAGCAGATGAAGCACGAATTTTGCATGAGACACAAAAAGAACCCCAATCTCTGAAAGCTGATATATGAATAAGCGATTTCATCACATATCAGTGCTATCAAAACATGCATTCGGAACAATGACGCTATTGCAGCCGCGTAACATACCCTTCGGACTTTTGTCCCCAATCGACAATTAACTTTGTTGTAGGTAGAAAACTTCAGATGTAGTGATTTTGTGGTGATTAAAGGGCGCGAACATCGATGCAGTAAGACATTCTGGTTGTCAGTCTCAGAGGCGAACTACGCGCAAGCTTCGTCATCATCCATACAAGATGGTTGTTGTACAGGAACTTTCCGAATGTGATTGGCTAAATTTCCTGGAAATATGTGGAAGCATTATGGGGTGCCTACCCCCACGACACAATCATTTTGCACTTCTTGAGTTAATAAACAAATTTTCGTTATTGGATTGATAACAACCTACGAGATATCCATGAAAGCGAACATCTTACTGTTTGACGTGAGTAAAGTTGGGTTATTGGGCATTACTTTTTCGAGAAGGGAGCTCAATGTGCTACTTCCCATATCACTTTCAATCGAGATGAGGAAATTATTCAACGATTTTTTGCACTCCATCTAGAAAACGTTTGAACCAACAAGATGGAGACGCAATCCACATACCAAAAGCTTTGCTTCTAGTACTGCGGTGACATCACTTAGTGAACCCGCTCACTGGATCTCGCCCCGTGTGACTTCTTTCTGTGAAGATATCTTACAGCTAAAGTTTATCAATATCGCATAGTATAACGAGTGCAAAGAAGAATTGAATTAATAGATAACGATATTGACCGATACCAATAAGTAAAGTAGCGCTATAGCTATTTAGCCTTGTGTTATCTTATCCACGAAAGATTATTTCTTATCTAGCCCATAGCGTACCAAATGCAATACATTTAAGTAACTGTCCCAAGAGAAGATTAAAGGGACGCCCCACGTCAGTGATGTGGGACGAAACTAATTTGAAGGTTGTCTATGGATATCATCGCTGTTAGTTTATTTTAAAAATTCAAAGAACCGCATGCAAGAAATTAAAGTATACATAATGAGGTAAAGTGATTTCATCAAAATAGGGTAATCTGGCAGTTTTATGTAGAAACACCCTTAGTACGAACGAATAGAGGACTTTTGGTGAAACGTACATTTGGAGCAAGACTATTTTGGTCGCACATTATTTTCGGACGTACTTTCAATTTGAACATCGGCCTCAATTTCCGATCGAAAACTGATTTTCTTATGGATGAGAAACTTCAGAAAAATTCTTGATTTCGTACTGAGAAAAAGAGGAGTAAGACCGAAAAACATCGATGCAGTAAGATGTTCCTTTTTGCCGTCTTCAAAGCTATCTGCGTAAAAACATATTACTCTTCACTTTTGCACCAAGACTGTTGCATCCATACAAGATGATTGGCAAGATCGTTTTTGAAAGAATCTCAAATGACACAGTTGTTTTCTTTACAGGCGAAGCGCATTTATACCTGTTTTACTAAGTTAGTAAACAAAATTTATGATATTAGATTGATAAAAACCCACGAAATATTCCTGAGTGGTCTCTATATAGCAAACATGTGACTGTTTGGTGTGCGGTAAGTTAAGTTGGGGGGTCAGTAGCCTTTACTTTTTGAAGAGGGAGGTTATTGTGATACTGCCACTTCCAATCGACAATTTTACAATAAATCTTGATCAACGATCTGGAAAACATTTGGTTCTAATAGTAAGAGCTTCGTTTCAAGTACTGCGTGAGAAGTTTCTGGAAAGGGTATCTCAAAACTAAAATATTGCCCTAAGACCCCTCAAGCCTTAAAATACTAACCAAGCTTTGCTCAACGCTGTAAGGCATCAGACCAAGTACGTAGCAATTGTTGCTCATGTCGGCCTATTTATCCTGCATTTGTTGGTCCATTTTCAATGCTACTTATTTATGCCTGTGTATTTGACCTTAACTCTGTCGTGGCCCAAGCCAGGATGGGAAAGGAGGAGTAACGACCTATCTAAAAAACCTAGGTTCAGCTGGCCCGGTTGGTAGCACCCAGGGTACGGGTAACAACAACTGGCCAATAAAAGACCAAGCTCGAAATTGGACAAATGGAACGACAACATCAAAGAGCTGGTTAGAAAGAAGGGAAAAAGCATCAAAGAGATTAGGAGAATGGCAAGGGATTGAAACAGTTACAGCAAATGGATAGAGGACCTATCGCTGTAAGGCATAAATGGGAAACCAAAAAGAAGAACTGTTTGACCTTAAGTGAAAGGAATTAATTGGCCCACCTGCGATAGATCCACCAAATGCAAATGAAAGAATCGCCGGCAACCCATTATCAGCCAGACAGCAGCCACAAAATCGGTTTATGAGTGTTGCGCGAAAGATAACGGTCGCATACATATATGCAACGCATGCACGGCATGTTGTAATAACACCCTGACCAGATAAAGGTTGCTGCCGCACAAGTTCAAGAATGCCCGCGCTAATTGCGTGCTACGCGGCGCTAATTAGACCATAATGTCTTTTGCAGCGGTCCGGCAAGGTTTTCAGTTCCCGCAGTTTTAGCCACTTCGTAGCTGCGGCGAATGCATATTAATGTGATAAGAGATAGGTACGGCTTCAAGGCAATCCGTCCGATTCTCACTCCGGAAAAGCGGCTTAAAAAATTCCGACTGCTTTTACCGTTTCTTGCCTCCTTGTCATTGAAATTAATGTAGCTACCGTTACACGCATCGACTTCCACCGACATACTTATTATATGTTACTTCAGTTTTAATATGAAGTTGCTTGGAACATAGACTGCTAACACATTCATCATGGTAGTCCACGAAAGTCTATTACAAAATCAATGATTGTTGATTTAAAAGTCTGACATGTGCAATTCGAAGAAATTGCTGAGATTTCTTTTCTCGTCTAGCGCTATTCCAGTACCACACCTTGGTTTCGCCACAATAATGAATAGTTTTCTTAAATGTCATATACAAAGGTTCTGTGTAATCTTACTGCAACATACCACTCCTACAAAACATAAGCCGAGGAATACCGAAATCAGTCTCTTATTTTCCTTTATTCTAGGATCAAGTTTTTAGGTGACACATCCCAATTCTAATCACTTGATAGTCTACAATATTTACCAGGGCATACAAGGTCTGTCTCGAAAAGATCGTGAGTGAGCACATGTAGTGGATGGTCTTCACAAATTTTGTGCTAAAACCACAGAAACTATTGGAATCATTTAGAAGGCTTTAAGGACCAAATAAAGGCATGGTACAAACTATTCGAAGATGGCTAAGAATCTGTTGAAAGTAATCCACCTTCTGGAAGACCTGCGATGAGCAGAACATAGGCGACTAAAAAATTATATAAATGAAACTCCTTTATGATAACAAAAGTAACATCCTCTTTTATCCTTTCTCAGTTGATATAGTCGTAAACTGATCTAAAAAATATCAGCGACCTTGCGAAATGCTTCATTTGCGGATAATATGGATGCAATAAGAGACGAAAAAAGAACAAACAAATTCGAGAAAGGACAAGAACGTAATCAAGAGAGTAACACAATTAAAATATGACTACGTAGCACACATATTAAGATCTAAAAAAAATAAAAGGAACAATAAAATAACACAGTGGAGACAATGGTCAGGAAAGACAGGGGATGACGACCAGATGGATGATAGGATATCAGAAGAATAGCCACAGAGCATGAGGTATGACACATCCTAGTATGTACGTAAGTAAAGTCTATCCCTATTTTGAACTTTACAGTTAGTCTAGTGTAGATTCATTTCGACTAGATCTTGCAGCAAATTCCGATCGAGGATCATGGTCATCCTAAACGGGAGTGATACTCGATGTCGAAATCGCCCTTCCAGAAACGCTCAATCAAAGTTTCACCAAATGCGGAAACAATGCAACGACTTGATTCTATTGCCATCAGTTCCCACTTGCAGTCTTAAAAATGATTGACTACTCTAGTTATGTAAAAGACTGAAATACGCGCCCAGTGCGTATATGAAGATGTACTGTAGAATCATGTGTTTCCACCGTCATGGAGTTGCTAGTTGGGGGGCAAAATGGAAAACCACAGAAGCAGCGATCGACGGTGTCGGTTCTTTGCAGGAAGGGATAGACTGCTTCAAACATACATACAAGATTAGTAGTTGAGTGTGAGATTTGATAATAGCAAACAAGCGACTCACATTCTATGCAATGGCAGATGCTACGAGTTTGTTTCGCAGAATTTTGCATTATCAGGGTCAGGACTTGAAAATGACAAATGTCTGTGTACAATAGACTTCCCATATCTTCAGCAGAAGTATGTGTAGGCATGGAAATAGTTGTGGTATCTGTAGAGTATCTAGACACAGCAGATGAAGTATAAATCTTGCATGGGACACCGAAAAACATAGTTCTGGCATGAAGCCTCGGATAAGAGCTGATATGCTGGATTTACAGCTCCCTCATGGAAGCATTGCCAGCGAGTGAAACTACGAGTCAATGAAGCAACTCAGCCACCGAAAATGGAGACGCAGCACATTGCTTCAACATGACACATATCTATCGCCACACCCTTTTCACCCTGCGGGCTCCTACATTCACTGACTCTTGTGTCTAGCGAATGAATTCGCCAAAAGAACAATGGGCATAATTAAGTAAGTAAGGCAATAGTGGGACTATGTACTGTGGCACATAGTAAGATCTAAAGACAAGTAAAACCATCATATAATATAAGGGAGATCATGGTTGGGAAAAAGAAACAGAGGATGGCCACCGTATGATGACATCCAAAGAATAGCAGAATAGAGAAAGATGAAAACACTTTAGGGAGAGAGATCCCTGAGTGACATATGGTTGGTCTCCCCTCTCCCCGTCCACACTCACACAATATTGGACATAAGCTTCCTTTAAATGTTTCCATTCTTCTCTGTTTTGTGCAACTCTTATCCATTAGAATAAAAGTATTATCTTTAATAGTATATACATTTTTTAATGATACTGGAGAACGATAAAAAGACTACATTCAGATTGGACCATTCAAGCAATCAAAGCTGTAAGTGCTCCACTCCTCTTCATACGCAGATTATGTTTCGAGAAATGCAAATTATGAAACTTCAATGTCTTGTGCTACCAAACAAGATCTAGTATCAACTGTTTATAAAAGATATATGCGATATTTGCGGGCAGTTGCTCTAAAAATGCTTCAAAAAAAGGTAAGAAAGACAAACCAAAGATTGTTGAATGGTTAAAAAATTCTACAGTAGAGGAATCCTTCAACAAACAAAATTACGGAACACATGATAGATTTACCAAGAAAGAGTCACAATTAGCACCAAGGGTAGGGTTTCCGTATGGATAATAATCTGGTGAGGAGCCTTACTGATATTAATTTCTATGAATAGTTAAAGTTTTGGGCGCTGTGTACCAACACAATGGTTTAAAAGAAATGGTAAACTCTCTGAATCGCATATTTTCTGAGATAACTTCCAGATTTTGCATCAGTCCACAAAGCAAAGTCAATTGGAATTTGGTTTTTAAAGTTAGACAATTTGTTGTTTAATAGCTTAGGCCTTCATCTCTGGGATTATAAATTATAGACAGTTATAGATGGTATAGCATTTCCCAAGTCCCTAGAAGGCAGTGGACGCGGTCATACTCCCCAAGCCTGAGAAGATCGACACGTTCTCCCATGACTATCGAGCAATTAATTTCCTGTTGGCTATGGGGAAGCTTATGAAGCGAATAATCCGCCAGAGTCTGAGGACAACCGTAGAAGACCTGGAACTGATCCCGGAGGAAGATTTTGGAAGACTTCCAGAAGAAGGAGGTGTGAACAAGGCCTTCGACAAAGTGCGGCACAATGGCCTCATCCACAAGATGGCTTCCGCGAACATCCCCCTGTCAATGCTACAATTGATCCGGTCCTTCTTATTCGACCGCAAGTTCCGGATCAAGTTCGGTGGTATGAAGTCATTCGAGAGACTTCTCCGGCGTCCTTCAAGGCTCAGTTGTTCCAATCGTTTTTCAACATTTAGGTCCGGGACATGTCGACAACGCCCTCAATGTTAATGGCGCAAAATGCAGATGACACAGCGATGCTCATCACCTAAACGAGGCCATATTTGGTAGTAAGGTAGGTAACTCTAGGAGCACCTTGAAGCTTTAGAAGACTGGTTTCATCGGTGGAGGTTGGGCATTAACCCCAAAAAGAATACAGCAATCTTAATCTCCACCAGGATGAATTTTCGTTGGCGTGACGACCTGACACCACTCAGAATCTTCAACTGGGAGATACCCTAGGAAGCAGAGGCCAAGTACCTTGAAGTGACCCTAGATTCCAAGCTAACCTGAAAGCCCCACGTGAACCAGATCTAGGTAATCCAGAACCGAGCACTTTGGATCATCTTTAGCGCTCCTTGGTGCATGAGGAACACGGCCCTGCATCACGACGCAGAAATCCCAACCATCCAAAAGTTTATCTCAGAGTGGCGACAAACCAAGAATTCAAGACTACGGGAATCTATGCATCTGTGGTCTATGCATCTAAGAAGTTGGCTAAGAACCCGTTATAAACGCTCAAAAATCCTGATTCCCCCGTAAGGCGGTACAGGGGCGGCGTAACACCGGTTAATCAACATCCCTGTCAGGTCACCCAAGAGGATAGATATTAGGGGCTGGACCCAGGAAAGCATAATTTGAATAAAAAGACATCCCAGTATTGATTCTTTGAAACAAGTCTTAAGAGCCATTTTCAATAAATTCTTCATATTTATAACTCGTTTAATAAATCCTGAATTTTTATTATATATTGGTTAGTGCGGTTTGTAAAATTATTTATTAAAAAACTAGATAAATCTAGTGTGAATTGGTGTATTGACGCAACTATGTATACATTATACAATATAAACAAATTAAAAGTTTTCTAAATGCATATTGAGTGTTTGTAGCGTCGGTGTGGCCACGTGGTTGAGGCGCGTGATTGCGGTGCGAATGGACTAGGGTTCAGTCCTGAGCTCTCCGATGCCTGGCGGGTGGTCTACCCAGTCACTAAAAATAATTGACTTCACTTTGAACAAGGGATAATAATGGCGGTCGTCTAAGGCGCGGTGCGCAACGACCGGGCAGACAAAGCGAACATATGAGAGCCTGAACCTCTCAGTTCGCAGGGCATGCTCTCACGCGGGTTGTTGAGCCTCATCGCTATTATTATTATTATATCGAGCGTTTGTGGGATTGGTCCAAGCACATAAAATTGATAATTATGGATGGTTGAATTTTGAATAACGAAAAATCAGAACCTAATTGGTTTCCATGCGCCACTGATACTGGAAGTGCCAATTGATCGCAATTAGTCTCAGTCCAAAAACTGCAAAATAAATTAATGAAACCAGGCGTAATTGCAAATAAAAAGTTGAGTCAGCGTTCGAGCACAATTCGCCGCGGTTATTGGGACGTCAATTACCAGCCCGTTCTCTTGCGCTCAGGAGCGCGGCGCGCCCACCATTCCAGAAACAAAGCCGAATTTTATACCTGTCGGAGCCAGGTATCGGCTGTATACAAATGGAGGCTGGGAATGGCCCGCAATGATGGAGGTAACAGCCACGCGAGGTGGGACTAGTTTAAGAACAAAGGCGCCCGCGTTTGGCACCGATATGGGCCGCCGGTGGGTGGGTGGGAGACTCCGGTGGGTACCCGGAGGCTAATAACGTCTGCGAAGGCGAGAACCGAATCAAGTCGGCGCACCACCACTTCACGTCGGAATCTCTGCGAGGAGCAGTAAAGTGATGCACCTATCAAGAATGTAGAGATTTATCTTAGTCATGCTGTTTTGTAAGTGAAATGAGATGCAATCAAACCAAATGAATCAGATGAAAGATAATCAAAACATAGTAATCATGAAGAGATCGTTACGTTTGACTGGATAAATAAATTTTTAGGATTATTCTCATAGATAAAATTATCCCCTGCAGAAAACTGAGATATTCTTTTAGTACCTATCTTCTGTTTTTTTCTTTTCTATCAATATCAATAAAAAATTATTGGTAGAGAACGTTATATGATATAAATAAGTGCAAAAGCTCGTATCCGATTTCCATAACTGAGAGAAACAATGCCACATTACGGCCATGTTAGTTTATTCATTTTTGATATTAGATATACATGTCAATAAATATATAAATATAACAACTTCTATGGGAAAGTATTCTGTTACTATAACGCTATTTATTTCTCTATCAAACAAACAAGGTGAAAGCAATTTATTGTGAAGAATAACGAACATAAAAATGAGAAAGTAGTAGATGAAGAACAACTACGACAGGAAACAGAACACACTAAAATATTTTAAGAAAATGAGAAAAATAACAAATGAGAGACCCTTAAGAGAGACCTTCAAAAGTAGGCGGGCAATCTGCAAAAAAAACGTTCTCTTATAGTGCAAGAGAAAGGGAAGCACAGGAGCAGTACTAAGAACCAAAATTCATAAATAAAAAGGAAAAGTGGAAAAGGGAATGCGCGAAAATATTTAAAACCAGCACCGCAAATTAAGTACAAGAACTGGAGGAATTAAAACAGATGATGCAAGACATCCAAAGAAGGATCATAAATTTGTATCAGAAAATAATTTGCATCTAGAATAGATGCACTAGAAATCAAATTAGCAAAACAAGAGAGAAATAAACGCAGAAATAGTATAGTGGTAAAGGATCTGAAACTAAAAGACCAATTAGCAGAAAAAATAATAATTCATCAGTAATAAACTGGTAATTGAGAAGAAAGTAAGAAACAGTCCACGATGAAAGGAAGAGACAACCAAAATACAAAATGGAAATGAAAAAGAACCAATCATTAAGAATGGGAGACTGGTAATCTATACATTAAAAATAATTTAACGGTAGACGAAAGAAACATTCAGAGTTGAGAAATAGTGCAACAGAAGAACGGAAAAATGACATAAAGCAAAATAGTCACACCAAAAGACAGCATACAGGGAGAAAGGTATGATTATAATGCAATCCTGCAAGGAATAAAGAAACTAAGGACAGACAGTTCCAGTATAAAAATCTAAATTAGTAAACAGTAAAGGAACTGTTATGACGACGAAAACAATGAATTAAAAACAAAGGGGAAATAGGTAATAAAAAACTAAAAACTAGCAGCATGGAATATAAAGACACTAACTGGCAAAAAACGTGAAACAGTAGAAGAAATAATAAGATGCCCTATACAAATATTAGGGATAACAGAAACAAAAACAAAAGGAAACATAAGAAACATACACTGAAATATTCAGAAATAAAAGTGACAAACACAAAATAGAAAAGACTATCATAGGATACGCAGCAATAAACATGAGAATAGAAAAAGAAATTAAGATCAGAAGTTGACAGAATATTAAAGGAAGAACAAGCAGCTTTCGGACCAGGAAGATGAATACAAGATAACATACACGCTATAAAATGATAACTGAAAAGAATATGGGAAATGCGAAACAGCTCTGTTTAGAATTTGCAGACATAAAAGCGAGAGAACCAAACTGTTGAAATACAGAGGCGAATAAATCTAAGATGCGCAGCACATGAATTCTTAAAAGACATACTTAAAATTAATATCCTCATCTACCTCAAAAAAAAAGGTATTTGATCGGTGTGTGGTCCCAGTGATGACATATAGGACGGAAACCCTGACTGACCCAAAGAAAAATTGAAAGGTCAGTGATTGGAGCAACACTTAGGGCTAGAAAGAGAAATGAAGAATTAAGAACACAAGTTACAGATGTTATTGAAAGAATAAGCAATCTAAAATGGAATTGAGCAGGACATATAGTCAGGATGAAGGATGGAATGTGGGCACGGGAGACCAATAACTGACAGACTGGACAGACGATATCAAGAGAATAACAATTGGATGAATAAAGCACAAAATAGAATGACACAGAAAATCTTAGAGGAGGCCTGTGTTCATCGATGGGCCAAAAAAGAGGCTGCATGATGATGAAGATGAAACATAACAGTTGCATTTGCTGATATATCTTCGCCGCTCATCCGGAATAGCGCAGCTTCTGGCGTTGTCTCCAGCAGCACTACCTAAGGAACCCATGGGGGATTTTCGAGCATCTCTAGGAATTTCTGGGCAACCGGTTGCGGGGAGGCAAGCGACCCATCTCTGCAGACCCCCTCTACTCCAGCCGCTTCAATCAGTGTTGGTGCTTCGCGGTCTCCTCCACCCACCCTACTGGAAAGTGGCTCGAAGCATACCAGCCTCACCCAGGTAATCTCCAGCGCGAGGCAAGATAAAAAGGAGCCACGAAAAACAGATCGGCTTAGTCGAAGCCAAGAATGTAGCGGATGGACTTTTGATCCAGACCGCTATATCTGATCCGCCTATTAAAGTACTGACCGTGAGACGCATGAGAAAGGGCCCACACAGACAACCGAGGCCGCTCATGTTCATCGAAATTAAGCGGACCAAAAAATCTAAGGCAATATTTGACTTCCAAGGCATCTCCGACTTGGCGATAACCATGGAAGAGGAAAGTGGTGAGCCGGTGTCACCGTTGCCAGCGCTTCGGACACGCGCAGTGAAATGCGGTTGCGATCCATGTGACTGTAAAAAGCCCCGAACAAAACCCGTCCACCTGCTCAAATTGCCAGGGCTCGCATCCAGTTAACTTCCTGAGATATCCTACATTTCCAAATTTGGCGAACACTGCACCAGGTCGCAAATACGCCGCAGCAACGAGGAAGGATACTCCAACGTCTGCAACCAGTGATCCTTGTCAACTCCTCACAGCAGCCCGAACACGACGGCCGGATCACTATCGCTGGACGGATCCAAAACATGAACCCCTCAATGTTCTTTGGAGCAATGCCGAATATTGCGAAGGGTCTCTTGATCTGCCATGAAGACATCAAAGTCATCCTTGGTACGTTCAATAAACACTAAATAAAGCGCCTGAAGTCCTACCAACTTCCAAACCACTGCTTCCCAGAGAAGAAAGGTTAGGCGCTTAGACCCAGGTACCTGAAAGACAAAAACAGCGAGTGTCCCGAAAATACGCGCAAACCCACATTATCCAATCCGTTCCACTTGATAATGGCAAACAGGCGAATCCATCAGGATCAGGATTTCAAGAGATAACAGAAGAGTGTGGATGCTAGCAGTTGTTAGAGTGGATCTAAACACGTTCTTTGAGTGTCTGGTCACATCAGATAAGACACCGAAACACAAACGCCTGTCTATGTAATGGCAATACATTGGAATCAAGAGATGATTCTACTGTTTGATTGGCGGCCCGTTTTCAAGAGCATCATTAAGCGGTACTATCAGTAAATAAAGAAGCTCCATCGACGTCTTCAACAACGCATTGCTTCAATATACACAACGGCTACCTTACGCCCTCTATCTGCGCACCAAGCGACTATAATTTGAAATAACGACGAGCGTCAGTCGGCTATTTACAAGTGGTGTCGTGCTACACCCGAAGAATGGATTTATGAACACTGCTGGGGCGGCAACAAAAGTGCAGAAACATTAAGTTTAATAAAATGTGCGCTCACTACTTCCTAATAAAAGGTTAATAACATTGGTCGGGCTTTAACGCCCCGCGTGGGAGCATGACCTGGGAACTAAGAGGTTAAGGCTCCCATGTGTTCCCCTCACTGCTCCGATACGATATAATAATCGCCCTGTTTTAGAAATTATTTTTTGTGACTGAGTAGGTTACCCGCTAGTCATCTGAGCCCAGGATTGGTCCGGGCCCGTCCGCATCGCAACCAAACGGCTCAACTGACCCATAATGAAAGATTAAAAAAATGCAGAGCAAAATCTTTTTTGAACGTCCCAAGTGAATGCCAGTTTCACTATTATTGTGCTGCCACTGAAGGCCATCATTTTCATCCGCTTATTGTTTATTAGCTGATAAACAGAGCGTTAAAATAGCACTGGCAATGAACATGAATTTCCGAGAATTCGACACACACCGCGACAAAATAAGGTTGTATTATAAATAAAGTGTTACAAAACGACGCAGCAGTTTCTTGTTCTCTTTCTTGTGCTTGCTTCTCAGTGTTTGATTGATCATTGGTTTTTACTATTCTCATTTGTTACGGAAAATTGAGAACGCCTGGTGTATAACGCCAATTTCACGGAATCGAGCCCAGATTATCTCCACCCTGTAAGTTTCATCATAAAAGTAACAATAAAAATCATAAATGTGAGAATTGCTAAGGTGTGGTGTAATGTAAACAATAAAAGAACAGGGTCGTTTAAAAAATTAGAAAGTTAAAATTATATTATGCGTGAGCATTGGAAAGTATAGCGCAGCCAACGGCTTCTGTATAGATATTTATAATCGTGTGCAATTTCATTTTAGTTTCTGTCACATCTGCCTGATTGCTTTAAAATTTCTCCTAGTACGAGGTAGAACTGGTTCTGGAATGAAATAACCATAGATACTTGAATAATCTTCGAACCGCACTGTAAGTTGCGATCAGTGGTTTTATTTTGAATGGGAGTTTGTTTTGAGATGTTTGGACTAAACCACGCATCCTAAAACTACCTATAATTTACAACCCAAACATTAGGGAAAGGTTTGGACCACCAGAAGACCAATTGTCTGCCTTTAAAAATAAGGCTTGTTACTTTGTGGGCTATTGCAGTCTTGCTGGAAGGTCCAAGGCTCACCTCAAAAGCCTCCCATTCAAAAGTTTTACCATACCTTCTAAAATGCTGATAGTACATAAGAGGTCTAAGTTTCAACTTCCTTTTCATAAAGTTGAATATCGGTTAGTCCAGACCATAACTAAACTTTCGACACCAACTGAAGTGCTTCTTTGGACGCCTTGACAGACATCCTGTCATTTTGTTTGGTAAGGATGCCTTGAATGTAATTCTTTTCATCATTAACCAGAATGTTTTGGCTCTTCTCTTCTACCTTCTTTAAAGCATCTCTCAGTAGATGTTCCATACCTCTTTTGTCCTCGATCTTGTAATTTCGTTTAATTCGAACCCTTATAAGGTTGACTGTCCAAATAGTCTTCCAAATCTTTGATGATCCTTAATATTTCTAGACTCATTAAGCAATTTTTTTGTCTGATAAACCAACATGATTAATAGGAATGGGTGGTAAAAAATGACTCTTAGTACGTCTTAAACGAGGATAAATTTAAAAGAAAAAATTTAGAACAGAATTATTTATGTAAACCCGTGTTAAGATATTTATTTCTTCTAGCTGGTGTGTTCTTTTATTTTCCTTCTCCACCTTCCCCTGCACTAACAATTTCTTGTGCTTTGCTCCAGTCCGATCTTTTCTGTTTTGGTTAACTATCTCGCTATGCTATCCCTTCACATCCCATTTTCCATATTATTTTTGTTGGTCTCCTTTCTTTAATTCTGACCACATGCCCATACCTTCTCAATGAATGCTCCCTTATTATTTTTTCCGTCGAGTTTATTTCTAATCTCTTTCTTATTTTCTCGTTCTTGACTAAATTTAATAGTTTAAGCCCCGTTATCTTCTTTTCGCTTGCCTGTATTCTTCTGCCATAATTGTAAGCCATATGTAGGTAATGGAATCAACAACAAATTGCAAATTCTTATTTTTGTTTTAGGTATAAGTTATTTTGCTAAATGTTTGTCTGGTTATAACTACTCCTAGATGTTTAAACTCATTTACATGTTCAAGTTCTCCTTTCTTGTGCACTTCTTTAATATTTTCCCTGCACTATCATCTCAAGTTCTAAGTCTTCCCGCTTAGTTTTTGCCCCACACTTTTTCTAGTTGTCCGTTCACTTTAACTTTTGGCTATATAATATTCCACTTCCATTTTAAGTTCTTCTCTTATGTCTTCATTCCGTATTCTGCCTTTTCTCTTCTCTGTTAACGCTTTTAAACATCCATATCTGCAACTTTGGTCTTATTTACATTAAGTTGTAAACTGTACCGAGTCAAGGCTTCATTGAAATTATCCAGATTAGCCTCCACATAGAACAGTACCGTCGACACATGCTACAGTTTATATTCTGCAGGTTCTTGTAACCCATATTAAATTTCTTTATCTTCTTTTGGCATTTTTAAATGGTTTCGTCCGTAACCTATATGAAAAGCGAAGAGCCAATTAACGCCCTTTGAGATAAAATCTCCAGTTCTCACTATATTAATAGTTTCTACATATGGCATGTACTTCTAATGGCTTATGTTAATTCTGGGTCAACATTCTTCTTTTCCGGGCATTTCTGTGTTAATAGTATCAGGCGCTTTCCTTAAAGGCTTTTCTGTCTTTAGTAACTTCCACTGGCTGTAAGATAAAGATGTGGTCTCCGTCCAAATTTAAAAGCACTTTAAGTTAGCGTCTTGAAGTTGTGACTATTGGATTTCTTAACTTTTTTTCTAATGTAGCTTTATATATTTTGCAGAGACATTTAATAAGTACTTTTGAACGTTCCCTAGTATCACCTTTCTTGCATATTGTAAGTGTGGTGACTGTGTTCCAGTCTGTTGGAGTCTTTTTGCTATCCCATATTATATTGAGTATTTAATGTACATCCGGCACTAGTTCGTAACAACTTGGGGCTTTTTCTACTTTTATTTTATTTATCTGTCTTCTTTGTGTATTTTCATCGACATCCATTGGTTTCTTTTCTCAGAAGTTAACAGCTCTTAAAAGTGTACTTTACATGTCAATTGATTTGTCTTTTATTTGTTTTACTCTTACTACTTTCTCCTTCTTACACGATTTTAGGGTCTTCTAGAACAGTATCTTGTTTGCTTACAGTTCTTTTCCAATTGCACCCAGACTGTTTTTTAGCCTCAATTTTCTTTCGCCCTTTGGGCCTTATATGCTTCATATTCCTCTTCAGTATACTAACTTCTTTTTTAAAATTATCTGTGTTTGGTTTTATTTGTGCCACATATTGGTTTTGCTGGCCAAATTCTAACTTTATATTGTAAATCGTCTGGTTTCTTTGTCTTCAAAATTTAATCATTAGCAAATACTAGTCTTCTTTATTTTTATTTCACTAATTAAAATTGCTCTTGATGTGGAGAAACCAAAGGTATTCATTCAAAAGCAATAGGAAGTATTTTTATTACAATAGTCTTTCCTCTATAGTTTGGACCGATAATTTAAAATATGGTGGTGGGCGTATCGTTACTTTTCGCTCTGCTTCGGCTCGGTTCGACCACAGCTAGCGTCTTCTATAATCTCTACCAGATTTTGCCTCAACTATATATAAGTGTGAAAGAAAAATCATCCCCTCCCCCCTCCAAGTGCAGACAATTCGATGCCGGTTGTCTTTTAACGCAGAAAATCAATCTCATTAACATATACAGCTATTTTACATAACGAATACAATTTCTAACCTTGCATACTTTCCAGATCATTAGAATGTGATTAGAGATTTTTAACCAGAAGCGACTACATATTTGGTATACGCCGAGCTGGAATTTCCGCTGCATGCTATTTACAACTTTTCCTCGGGTAGAACTTTAATTGCGCCGTCAGGAAAAAAACACCAACAGGCGAGCAACAGCTCAAGATGCGAAAACAGCAACGGCAATAGCAACTCGTACATTCTTAAGGCTCCTTTGTGGCGACACACTCAACCTTGGAGCATTAGCTTCGACAATTTACATAACAATGACCGACGGGCGGTACCGTTCCGTGGCACTCGCAAGCGACAAATCGGGCTTTTGATGGCCTCCCGTATGTTTAGTCTTCGATCACGAACGCCTTTGTCGCTTCCATTACCTGCGTGCATAAACTGGTAGCAGGCGCCGGTCCTGCGCTATAAACGGCGGCACTTGAGGGTGATGGATTGCACCATAAAGCGCTGCTCCATTAGAGCGACTTATTTTACCCCCCTCCTCCTCCAAGCAATCGAAACGAATCGAATAGACGGTCCATTAAAGTATGGTATGCGTATTTTGGACAACTCCCACTCGAGTGGTAAAAATCCAGACTCGCATTAATCAAGTCGTCAGTTCGAATCTCCGGAAGTTGAAATTTTTTCCGTAATTCACCAAACGCAATGGCTCTGATAACGCAAACATTATTTTCCCCAATTAAATGATATTTCAACATTCTACAGCTCATGTACCAGAAAAAACCCGACGAAACCCAAATGATAGTAATCAGAAGAGACAGTTGTGCAACTCGCAGATTTGCAGACGACGGACGTCACGGAGGAGTTTGTGGATGTTATGCTGGCGTGTTTCTGGCTTTGTGAGCTTAAATTAGGCTATTACGAGCCTTATTTTTAGAAATCATAAAAGTGTGCGCTGAAATCTGTCAGATGGGGCGGCCGATCTTCTCTAGAAGAATCCGAGAAGACAAGCCCATAATGGGCGAAAAGAGGTCACTGGGTCGGTTGCGGCCGGCTCGCTCTTTAATTAAAAATTGTGTTTCTAATCGGCATTTCAATTATGGAAACATTTTAGATCCGAAACTGGCGGAAAGGTTAATAGGCCCCTTAAGTTTTATTTGAAATTGGCACGCGCTATGGCTATCATTTCGATTCATGAAGCTTCAACCCATACCTTCCGCGAGTTTAGCGGGACTCGATCCCGTTCGCTGCCTCGGCGACTGCGGCTGTAAATTCGTCTCCAAGTTGAAAAGATCACAGAAAAACTGCGAGCGCCGCGCGATCATTTTTGTAAATATAATTTCAAGGTTTATAAATAGAATCTACCTGTTTCTTGAGGCGAGCCAGCAAACTGCTCTTCAGGGATAAAAGTCAAGGCCCGTAAATTGCGTGTGGAAAATCTGTTGGTTCGAAGTACGCTAGCAACTTTCGCGAATAAGCTGGGCAATTCGAGCAATAATAGATGCGCACAAACATCTTATGAATAGAAAAAGGTAGGGCCCCGCACTGAGCCGAATGTGAAGCTTATTAAAGTTTTAATTAACATAGTCTCGCTATACTTTTGACATAGTGGATCTTATTATCGTACTGAAACTTATGAGAAAGTGAAAGAACGAATTTTATTATTTAACCAAAACCCAAAACACTACAGGAATCTATGGGTCTTCACAGACATTCAAACTTACCCGCGTCGAACCAAACCAAAGGAGCGTTACTAATTTTTTTAACTAAAGCAAACCATTTATTATACTATGTCTAGGATCCTTGAAAGAACTGTAACGAATTTTCGAACGCCCCCGTAGCGACAAGCGCAAGGACTCGAACAATGAGAAATTCCCAGATGTTCACGAATAATTTCGCGTACCCTGAAATCTGTTTTGAGTTGCTTAATATCACGCAGCGAGGCAGTCCGAGGAGCGAAACGTCTGTGTGAATATTACAGATAAAAGTATAGTTTTACATATTCTCTGTGTTGTGTACATAGTATTATCTAATTGTGATTGTCTGTAAGAAAATAAATAAGCAGTTTAAGATCAGTCTTGTTCACACCTAGTGGATCCGGCAGCCATGCCTGATGGTGTACAAGCCGACCCGATCACAAAAATGTCATTTGGTAAGGTTCAAAAATATCTGCCCGTAGCTCTCCTTCTCATTGCGCGTGAAAAAGTGAAAAACAATTGTAGAATTGTACCGCATAATGTGGATCAAGCATAGGAACAGAAGAGTTGATGTTTGTCACCAACTCCTCACAAATCCTCAAACATACGTGACCAATTGTCAAATCTAGACCAAAAATGAAAACACTTCCAAGCATGACAAATTTGAACACAAATTCGTAAAACTTTGAATTTCGAATTTGTTCTGAATGATCACAAAATTTTAATCAACTGGAACATATGTTCGTCGCATCTCAATGCTGTCCTATCCTTTAATACAAAAAGTGGCTATTATTGCAACGTGATAATTCTTCCCATCATGTAGTCCAAAGGAAAAGGTCAAAATAGAAAAACTTGATGCAATTCAATTTCTGTCTCACCTATAGCTCTGATTTTTCATCAGTCTATTTACTCTGTAAGACAGTTTTAAAAGATAGAGGAAACGGAGAATCAAGTACAATTCCTTGCTTCTAAGGACAAAGCAAGGATTGGTCAAAAGATGGATCCAGACCATATATTATCTATCTGTACATTTGACCAGAAAGTAAAAATGCCTGAGGAGGTGCGTAGTAAACAAAGAAAGCCTATACATTTGAACGGAAAGTAAACAAAGACGGCTGATATGTAAAGTGGCGTGGACGCGCTCCTTGCCGAATGGCCGGGCGGCCGCGGTTGTCATCGGGCCGCTGCATTGCCAAACGGAAAAACGTGCCTGCTACGGCCATTTGATTTGTTTCCACCGAGTAAAGCTTCGATTGTAAATTAAACTGTTCCACATTCTCGATGCCGGGAAAAAAGCCGATTATGTTAAAAATGTATAAGCCTTGCAAACAACAACCCTCTAGTACTAGATATTAGAGTAGAAAATCAAGTTCAAAATTACACACTCAATACTTCAAGTTTAACACACTGATAATAAAAACAGAGCAAATGAAGATCATCATCTCCACATATATTTTAAGTTATCAGAAAGTGTGATTTAATGAAAAACTAATTAAAACCTATGGGATTGGCCATAAAGTGTTCATATGAATGGCATAATTTCCTTGAGAAGTGAAATTTATATTAAACAATATATTCTCCATTTAGTTCAATTATCTTTGCCATCTTTCAGAAAAAACACTTCTTATTCTTTTCATCCAAAAAAATATATTGCAATTTTAGCAATAGGGAACACCCTAGTATCCAAGATTATGACCCTTCCACGACGTTTTAAATCTCTCGTGTCGTTAACCCGTTGAATTCTACTTAATGACTCCACTATCAATTTCGAGTGACCTTTCTGAGTATGGTGCAGCTTTAATATCAAAATCTCCAGACCAAAGTTTGGTACACCAATTCTGATAGTCCTTTTGATTCTCAACTTTGAAATCGACGTCAAATAATTGTTAACTAAACCACACACTTTCTTTTTCAAATAAGCCTTGAATTGTTAGCTGTCATATTACATAACAAACTTTCTTTTTAAAGTCAAGTTGGTTGTTCTTCAAGTCCATCTATTGAGGAAAATGCAATTACTTTTTGAGCAAGCCATAAGGAAAAATACAAATGAGTTAAAAATTTCATTTTGAATTTTATTACAGAAAAGTGAAAGCAAATGTGAAATAACCAGTAAAGATTATAATAGCTTTCTACGTACAGCAGAACCCTTTAACTCATTCACCAACATTTGAGTCTACACTATGACGGACAGATACCTAAATAAAACAATACAAAAAATAATAGATGCTATTTTGGGGATATCCAAAATAAATTATCAGATTCGGAAAACTAGAGACCAGAATAAAAGAAATGGTACCATACAATCAAAAAGTCTTCAAGGTTTCAAGATTTTTTTCTTTTTCAGAACATTTCTTTAAGATCAGTTGTATGCTTTCAATAAAATATTCAATAAACGTACATCAAACTTCATAGAAGGTGAAGAAAGAGAATATCTTTTTTACGGATTCTAAAAATTGTGGGTCTGGATGCATGAAAGCGATTCCCCCTTCCTTCTAACGTTATTTATAGTCGGTATCATCATGTTAAAGCAAGAAGTACCCTCATCTGTTGCTCAATGGGTTCTTACTTAGCTTATCACGCTAGAGCGGCGTAAAACCGTCCGAAATTTTAAGAAAACCTAAGGCACTGTTTAGAGACAACATTCTTAAGACACGAGAACACGCGTGGCATAAATAATATTTGGGAGGACGAGGTGAAAATATAAATCACCAAGGTTCAACGTGATTGAAGAGGATATTCGCATTGTTCGCCGCCTTCTCGAGAATGACCGCCGATTAACGAGTGCTGAAATTGTTTCTGAGGTTGTGTTCAGGAAATCCTAAACATTATCCTGTTTCACCAGAATGCATGGCCCCATAGAGCTGTCTGCACTACACAAAAAATTAGATTTCTTTAGAACTATACTAGAACATCCTCTCTGCAGTCAGGACTTATTGCCTTGTAATTATCATTTATTTGGACAACAAAGGTTTTGCGGTAGTAAATGAACCCTCAAGCAAGTGGCTTTATTAAGTACACAAGAGCTTTTGATGATCTTTCTAATAAAGGTAACCAATCAGAGACGTTATTTTGCTTACGACAACAAAAGGTCCCATACAGTTGCCTAGACTTGACAAAGAAATGAGGATTTGTGCTGAACTATACTGGAACACCCCTAAATGTGGATGACACCTTCTGAGGTCCATCACTTGCTTGGACCACTGAAAGAAGAACTTCCAGAATAGAGATTTGTCGACGATGTTGCTATTGAAGCGTTCGTGCACGATTAACTAGACACATGCTTAATTTCAAAATTTGCTTATTCGTTTTCATGTTTTGAAAACTATGTTTAGTAAATATACCTATTTACAGGTAAACGTATATAAAGGAAAAAGCATTTACATTACCTTAATTTTTTTCTATTGTTAGCATCAATGATTTCGACTTTTCCCTTTTGGATCTTAGGAGTGGTTTCTTCTAAAGATAAAATTCTTTTCTAGTGAAGAAGGTTTTGTCATACCGAATACGAATCAAATATAAACAAGAAGGTAGGCAAGGATGTCTAAAGGAGATTTCTCTCTTCTCTCTGGCACTTTCTTATTCAGTATCACGATGTCAGGGTAAGGGATGCTCACATCGGTTGTATAATGGGTGAGAAGCAAATATAAACAAGAAGATAGGTGGAGGATGTCTAAAAGAGATTTCTCTCTTCTCTCTGGCACTTCCTTAGTCAGTATCACGATATCAAGGCCAGGAATGCTCCCATCCGTTGTATAATGGGTGATTAACAAGTTTCTCATAACAAAAGCACATAGGCTCATAGCCTATATAAGAGTAGAAGAAGAAGAAGAAGAAGCACAAAACCGCCAGAGTATTGAGAAGACTTAAGACTAGTTCAGAGAGAAGATTTAACCGTATACACAATCTAAACAATTTTTGGGAGGACGAGAAGCAATTAAAAAAAAGCAACGTTCCGAGAACCAGCGTTACCAAGGAGAATATTTGCATTGTTCGCCGCCTTCTCGAGAATGATTACTAATTAACGGTTGCTGAAATTGGTTATGAGGGCAAAATAAACTATTGAACTATAAATTTACTTCTTACAGCCCGGTCCTATCACTTTGCAATTATCATTTTTTGAATGACCAAAAAGGGCACTTTGAAGACCGAAATTTGACGACCATGTTGCTGTCGAAACATTCGTGCGCGATTGGTTAGTGTCAAAACCAACTTCATGTTACAAGATTTACCAATCTACAAGACTATCTACTGGGGGGGTTCAACTAGTTGGCTCTGTCCTCTAGCCAGCGCGCGCGGGTTCTAGAATAAGTGCATGTTAGTGGGCACAATAAGCCCTTGAGGCTGCATAATATATATATATATATATATATATATATATATATATATATATATATATATATATATATATATATATATATATAAATCTTTATACTTCAAAAAAAAAAAAAAAAATCGGTTTGCATTTGACTCGACTACCTAAAAATCGAACAAAAAACTAAGCGACATTTTTGCCTTAAAAGTGCCTATATCAAACAATTTTTTGGGGGGAAATTTTAAAGCCCTCTATCAATTAAACAAGGCAACTTTGAATATATGGTAAGTAAGATCAAATCAATTTTTTTGGGGCCAAAGAAATTTTGATCTCATGTAGTATTTTCCAAATACCTTGAATTTTTCTATTATACAGGGTAAATGATAACTACGTACAGAAACTTCAGGTGACTCCTACTAGAAAAAAAAAGATTTATAGAAACATATGTCCACTAATATATGCCCTTCATGACAGATGAGGGTAGTTCCTCATAAAAACACCTGCCTCAGTTACGTTTTTTTTGAACTTGCAAATCAGCACCCAAGAGGAAGTACTGTGAAATTGGCCTATTATTCATATTACAAATAAGCAACGATAATTTAGGAGGACAAGCAAATGAAATGTGTGAAATGTTTAATAGTAAGGGTAAACATCGAGAACGGATATATCATATTCCTACAAGTGAATTGGAAGAACGTGTTCCACAAGACATTGAAGATAATTCTAGCATAGATCTCAGTGACTCAGTGGATGAGTATTATACAAGAGAACTGCTACTATCTTTATCACTTGTAACATGTGCAGGAAGATTTTCTTCTAAAAAAAGGAGAAGTCACTACCATAGAAGCAAACTTTGGTAAGGATGGCACAATATACTTACATAGTAGTCATCTGTGCACTAGTCAGAATCATGTAATGGTATTAGCATAAATATTGGACCGGACTTATTGGTGACCATTTAGTTGGCCCAATTGTTCTTCCCCAAAGCTTCAATGGTCCAATATATCTGCGATTCCTAAGGAATACTATGTTGGGAAATGTGCCACAGTACAACAGCACGTCAGGTCATGTGGCTGATGCATGATGAAGCTTCAGCTCACTTCAGTGATAATGGAACAATGGAAAAAAACAGTTTTGTTTAGGTCAAGAAAGCATCGAAGACGAAGCAAGTACAGGTCGGTCAGTTGAAGTACATTTGGAAAAAAAACGTCGCCGTCTTCAATCTATTGGTGCAGGGGATTAAATCATAATCCCGCACTATAATCTCCTAGCAAAAAGAGAGTCAATGGAATGGGACAGACCAAACAAAAAACGACAAGCAAGGCATAGGTGGCTCAATAAATAAAAAAAATTAAGACAAAAAATTTTGGTAATTGATAGCAAAAGGAAAAGAATTTTAAACGGGGAGTACTACGCGAGCTTACTACATAAATTGCGCGACATTATTAAGAACAGGGAGTGTGGAATACTAAGTCGAACTGCCCGCCTTCTGCACATTAACACTTTGAAAAGCTTCCCCATCCACTCTGTCACTCAATATCAAAACTGAAGAAAGACCTTTGTGGGCTGAAAGCTTTTAGGACGTACCTCGTATGTTCATATAAACTTTTTTGTTCCATTTCCTACCAGAAATCATCTTCACAGATTTGTTTTTATAGTTGCTTCACCCTGGTCAAGGATAAATTATTGTTTTAATATCAAGAATCATTCGAATCCAAAAATTCAAGTTATCCCGAGCTACTGTGTACACTTATAAGTAAATAAACAGATAAGAAGACGCACTTATATAAAACTTGTACACATGAAGTTGATTAAAATTCCAAACTATTAACATGTCTCAAAGAAATTCCTATTTATCAATTTAAAAAATTTAACCCCCGTTATTTCGAAAAGCACTTAGTAATATAAAAACTATGTCAGAAAGAGTTTAAAAAATTATTAATGTAATGATTGACTTTCTGACCTTACAAATGAATCGAAGTTGTTAACGTGTTAGCTAATTTGACTTGATAATCGCTCTTCTACATCATTTTATTAGTACAAATAGGAATGACTGAACAACCAGTACCTAGTATCATTGCACAATGTCTTATAATAAAGTTTCCAACTAAAAAAAGATATTCTGCCCAGACTAGAGCAACAGTTCGGTAGAGACACGTAATCGTTTGCTATTGGGCTAAGTGAAGTCAAAAATGAAATGCACGCTCACAGCGTTCACACCACGCAATTGACGGCTGACAATTGTCAAAATATGTGGCGAAAAGAGTTTTAATCACGGTGGTGCCCAATCAAAAACGTATTAATATTTCGAAAGCTGTCTGTAAGATAAATTCCCCTCTCCTTTAATACTATGAGACTTGAGATCTCTCAAACTTCTTTTCTTTAGAGAGCGACACCAAACAAGTCCAAACGAGCAATCACAAATAGATAAAATCAAAACAAAGCTATAGGCAAAGAAGCTCCTTAAAATTTTTAACCGAGCAAAACAATCAATTACTTAATACTACTTCAATTTGCTGGTGAAGATGAAAGCCGCCTATTGCGTAAATAGACTTCCCTTTTCCAATCAGAGATGTACTTCTTCAATACAACACCACCCTCAACTTTTACAAACCAGATGGCGTTAAAAACGCCCCAAAGAGAAGGTAGTGGGCTATGCGTGCAATTTTGCTAGCATGGCTGTAAACAAATCGGAAAACCACATGATAGACAGTGGTTTCTCTTATGGTTAGGAGGGCATGTCTTTTTGGTAAGGAGGTATTAAAAGTTTTCCTAGTCTCTGAACCAAATGCATATAGAAGGAGAGAGGTAAGCGATGAAAGGAGTCTTGTGAGTGATATTACTATATATCACTTCAATAAACATTTATTTACGTTGGAAAAAGATTGGTACTTTCCTTCAAAGTCCGGTTGTGACACATTAACTTCTGAAGATGTAGTTCTACGTGATGCCACCAGATGACCTTGCCGAAACGCACAAAAGGAAAAATAGTGAATCATTTGTGCAGTTGACACAACTTCTTATCAGAGATGTGCTTCTTCTTCAAGACAACAACACCATCATCAACTCCCACATACCATGGCCTAACTCAAGTCAAATTGTATCAAATACATTGGATCCAGTAAACAATCCTCCTCGACTTGAGTCCTTGCGACTACCAATCGTTCTGAAAAGTGCCTTAAACCAAAACATCTCAAAAATATTCCTAATCGCTAACCAAATGCATCTAGAAGGAGGAGGCATGCCGAAAACTAATCTTATGGGTGGTATTGTTATAAGTCTCTTCAATAAAGCATTTGAAGAGTTCAAAAATGATCGGTATACCCCTCCAAATTCCGATTGTGCCGCAGATTAAAATGCACGTCCAGTACATGTGTCAAAATGTAGTGTCATGTGATACCATTAAATAACATTGCCGAAACCCACAAAACGAACGACAGTGAGCCATTTATGGATTTGTGTACAAAGAGGAAAACCACGAAAATAAACAATCATGGGCAATTATAGGCAGTGTGTTTTTTTTAGAGAGAAAGAAATCCACAAGCTTAGTAGCTGTGTGTAGGAATGCAAAACTGATTGGCAAAACTATATTTTGGTAGACATCAGAGTTGAGAAAGGCAAAAACAGCGGGAGTCCGACAAATAGAAGCAGATAATACATCATCCAGCGTGGATTTGACTTGATAATAGCAAGCTAGCCAATTATATTCAATGTATTAGTAGATGCAAAAGGTCCTACAGAATTTTGCATACCATCATCTATGAAAATCTGGAGATGACAAGTGTAGAATTGGATACATTCTTTAAGCGTCTAGTTAAAACAGATGAATCATGGTTTTAGCACGAGTACATTGGAAGCTCTCGTTCTAAAAATCTATGGTCAAAATTGCTTATTCCAAAACCAAAGGCCTTTGGCCTTCTTGGTCTGTTGGGATCACGAAGAAATTCTGCTCTCGTGGTAGCTCTATCAGTGAAGGGTACTGCAAAGCGCGCTGCTTCAACATAAGAATGTGCGGTCACATGTCAGTTGTTAATCTACACGCTGTCGGATAAAAATATAGTTGTAGCAGCTTTACAGAAACTGCCATAACGATGATATTGAAGAGAAATACCCCTAATAGAATATGTTCTCACTTCTTCTACATGATTATTGAGAAGAATGCTACGCTCTTTCGCTACCATTAACAAAAAGATAATAAATACTATGAGCTGCAACGTCATCTTCATTTTGAGAATGAGATCAAAGCAATATGAGCTAACATTTTGATGAAGGACAGAGGAGATGAAGGGACTTTGTTCAACTTTCATTAAGCATCTCTCTATCATCAAAAGACTGATCAACTCCAGGCTCCATCGTTCCAATACCTCATCCGATGGTGACATTCAAGTGTTGATTCATTGTCTAGATAAAAATAGTCGAGATGACATAAAATTGTAATTGCGTTCAATAAAACAGAACTGTCCTTGAACATTAAACAAGTGAACTACTTGGAACGACAAGGCGGGATACCTGAAAATTCCTCGAAAAACTAAGCAAAAAAGATTGTTTTATCGTGGACTCCTTTTGAAATTCCACAAGTTGACAGACGTCAAGCGAGTTAATCATTACCATAACTATACTGGAACTTCATGAGAATACCATCAAAAGTGAGCCATCCACCGCGATAACAATAATGACGGGCGACTTTCACTTTCCCGTGCACTTCTCGCTTTTTGTGCTAAGGCAGCCATTCCCTTCGTCGAAGCATTCATTCAGACTTGGCTTACATAAACCGATCGCGGGCTCGCCCGGATTGTGCTATGCAGCCCCTCCGGTATTAATCAGAGCCCAGGAATTTGAACCTGACGCGGCGCTTCTGCGAAGCCTCGTGGTGGTACGGCCTGTTGGAGTCTTTGTTTGGGCTGCCTGTGTTATTTCGGTAATTATCGATGACGCAATGAGCCTAAAATCATAATTGTTTATGGACAGGTACGTCAGTTGCTAAAAATATATTTAGAAAGTGCGCTTTGATCTTTGGACTGCCCTATAAAACCAAGAATCGGAGATAATGAGGCTCATTACCAAGAGAATATATAAAATATCATTACACATTAGTGAACCACAAATTCAGATATGATATACGAGAACATAAAAATTAACTTGGCTATATCAAACGCTTGTTAATGTTCTCTAAGAACTTAGCAAAGGTTATAAAGAACTAGAGATTGGTTTAAACAAAACTTCCGAATGATTTGAATGGGTTCTCCAACATAAGGGCCCATGTCTTCTCTTTCTAGAACGGTTGGGTACTTAAGGATGTGAATAAACCTCGTCATCTAGAACTCCAAATAATTTGCTATGCTTTCCTTTTCCTCAACATGTCATGAAGTTCTGAGTTGTCAGAACTCAAATCGAATGAGACATCATCTAAGAAGCGGTTACATGCCTACTGCTAGCAAAGAAAAAGAAGCTGAGCATCCTAAGTTTAAAGACTTGATGAAAATTAGAAAACTTAAGGTAACATAAACTACACATGGTACTACTTATTTCATCTACAGAATTAGTTTCCGAGTTGTGCAGAAGCTGTTGTTTCTGTTGGCGTATTATCATCTATCATTTTAATTTAAGCCTGATAGACCTTAAAAACGTCGGTCCTCTTAGTGAAGGTTTCATAGTAATCCATAATGATATGGAGAATGCCCTTTCTTCCGTGGATGAAGATGTCCCGTTTACTCTCTTAAGACTCCCCCGATGGTTTTGATTTAGGGACCCAATGGTTTAGATTCTTGCTAGTTATCTGGTATTTTTCTATAATTCTCTTTTAACTTTCTTTCTAGTGGGACGGGCTTGGCAACAAAACAAATGAGGCCTTTACAAAGTTTTCACCACAACAGACGATGAAGAAGAGTCGCATGCATTTCGTCAAATAAACGGTGCTAAGGGTGTATGGTTTCTCATCTCCTCACGTAACACATTGAGGGACAATATAACCACATTAGTGTAACAAGTAAAAGACCGTTACCGGTCCAGATCATCTCAAGATACTCTTTGATTCAAGAGTTTTCTCAACCAAGTCCTTACTGATATATGTGGTAGGAAACACGACCAGTTTCTATCTATTAGTCTCGGAGACAGATACTTATTAAGAGTACATGATGTTTCACTTTTGTCGAATTTATCGGTTTTTTTCTGGATGTCATTATGAGCTTCACTCAACAGAATTAGGCGTCTATCTACACACTAAATCCCTCTGATTATGTGGTTGAGAAAGGATTGCTTAAGAAACCTCAAGAGTCGGTGGTTTTCGTATAAAAAAAACGCCGAAATTCTTCTCCAAACTAGGCTTTCCTTGCTGTAGTCACATCTAAAAAATTATACACCTCAACATTACAGCTCCTTTGGGAATACAGATTTTTTGAGGGAAGGAAATTGCCAACAGTTAATCACATCCTCAAGACAAAAATGTATTCACATCTTCTTCATACTATAAAAACCTGTCAAACCAGCATCTTTTTCGTGAAATTCCCACTCCACCAGCCTCCTATTAAAGAAGTTTAATTAGGCTTCAAGAGAAGATGATTGTTTAGTACCTTGACAAACAAATCAGTTATTCTAAAGCAATAGAAAAGTATTACTCTTTCCTCCTCTTATCCCTAGTAGCTCTCCAGCGACTTTTAAACCTTTTGTTATAATCTTCTGAAACATAACTTCGTCATTTTATAGCGATGCTTTTGGTATAAACGTGTAGATTGCACCCTAATTTGCTTATAAAACTCGTCACGACGCTTCTAACTCATTTACAGCATTTTGGTCCTGCATGTAGTGCAGCTTATTTTGGCAGACGACAATCTAATAGGTAGTTGGGGTGCGTGTGCAACCATTTTCGCGGCGCGACAACAAAGGGTACAGATTTTAAGCGCACTGCAGACGGAGTACATCGGTTGTCAGAGTAATTAGGAGAAGCTCGTCAGAAAACGTCAAACTTCAAAGGGTTGTAAAAAAGGGTGTATAAGTTGCAAGACGAACATTTTCCTACTACAACTATTCCTATAAAATAACTGCTTACAGTGCGTCGACGTAGTAAACAATTGCTCAGAAACTAATAGGAGGTTAAGTTTATTCAAGACAAGCAACTTTATAAATGGTGGAACACGCAAGAGCTACATTATCAGACACTAAAATCTCTCCATGTTTCTCTTTCAATGACACAGTCGGTCGCATTCTTAAAAGAAAAAACTTTTGCGTCAAGTAGAGGAGAGGCAACTGAGAGTGGAAGTTCCAAATTGACTATAGAAAACGTGTCAATGCTTTAGCTGATTAGACGACTGTTGCAGAAGTCTTAGACTTAAAGACATAAAATAGCATAGTTATTGAATACAAAATATCGTTAAGCTATCGCGTATTGCATCAAAAATTTTATATCAAAGCTGGTGCTGACCCAAAGAATTGTATCACTAAGTAACCTCCCTTCTCAAAATAAAACTGTTTAGATACCCCCCACCCCACCCCGAAAATCTACAATCTTTAAGCAAAGGAACAGAAACATAAGATGACTTTTTACAATCGTTCCAATGCCCCCCACCCCACCCAGATATAACCCATTTCAAAAGACTGCCTTGTCTTAAACTGTGGAAAGCATCAATAAATAAAGAAAAAGAAGATATTTCTTTGTATTTTATGAATATATACGCCAATTTTCTGCGAACCCTCGTATATGTCATACAAGAGGTGTCTGAAAAATAGCATAACAATTTAATAGTATTTATCAGTTAGTTCTGCTAATAATTAACTTGATTGGTTTTTATCAATTGAATTGGGTCCAAAGAGAAAATTGATTCGTCACAAAAATAAAAAATGAAGTTGATAACTGTTTGCATTCAAGATCGCACGTGTGGAAATATTTAATGGTTTAGCACGCAATACGTGCAGAACTTATCGTGTATAGTAGAGGTTTCGTCCAAAATGACCTAACGAAGTTTCAATCTCATGGATTTAATGTCAACTCAACTAATTACTTAGTCTTTATAGGTAACAATATTGCTTTTTACACCAAAATAAATGATCTTAGTTATCCTTACATGTTCAACTTGGAAGTTTGCAGATACGACATTCACGTAACATACAGTACAGGTCAAACAACACGTCAAAGTAAATCAAAATCACTCCATCAATTATTCCTAGCAGTTCACGTTTGTTATGAATTTGGTTAAAGAATCATTTCGAGAAGTCAACAAAAGAGAACTTCCTACAAGAACAACGCTATGCTTCTCCAAGTATTTTATTTACATAACCTTGCATTTTTGAAAATACGTTAATGCTCTTCCATAAAGCTGATTAGCCAAAAAATCTAGTTGGTAGTAAATGTAAGTGCGCAACTTAATTCAATTTGATATATAGTGTCCTTTATAATGAGCACCATTTGTCAGTTTTACGGCGCACTCCAAGAGGTGTTTATTCCACTAACATAACCTAAAAATCGATGGAAAAGGCGATGTCCTGCGACAAGCAATATTTGCAACACTACTCCTCTTTCCCGTTTCAATTGGAAAAAAATTTCGTGGCTTTAAGAGAGGATACTGTTTCTTACAGTACCTGCAAGAAGTGGTTTAGATGGTTTAAGAATAAAAATTTTGATTTGCATGATGCTAAAGTGGAAGATGAGGAAACGGAACAAATTTTTGTGCTGTTGCACACAGTCAGATCATTTCGAAGAGTTTACACAACCTGAGGAGGGTTCACGGGGAAGATTCATAGCGATTTCATTACTTTCTGAAATCAAGAATATATACTTCTTGCACCAGAACCTCTAAAAGCGTCTAAAGAGGCGAAAATCGTGGGTTTATCCAGATGAATCATCGACTAATACCGCACGACTGATTATCACTTTAGAAAGATATCGCTGTGTATATGGTGGAATCAACGCCTTGAGTTACTTCCACCTGGTGAAACATCAACTGCTGCGAATTACCAGCACCAATTGATATGTTAGTGACGCGCTGACACAAAATGGCTCTATACCAGCAAGGGAAGAAGAAAAGTCATTTTGGTTGCCCCGTCAAAGTGATACTGAAAACAATCACCGATTTTTATTGAGAGATTTAATTATACCTGGCATCTTCGTCAGACTTTGTCCCTTCAGATTATCACTTATTCCTACTACACCACATAGCCGATACCTGCTTCATCTCTGTCAAGAATATCGAGGAAAGTCTGACTGAGTTTGACAACTCTAAAGTCAATATCAATAATTGACATATCGCACCTGCCGTAAAGTCATGGTCATTTGTCAGCTTTACAACGCACTATTCTACCAACATAACCTAAAAATCAGTGGTGCAACAAGGAATATGTGCGACAGCGACACCTTTTCAAGTAACTAATGAAGTTCTCGTGAAATCCAAGAAGTGATTTGTGCGGATGATACTGTTCCCTATACTATTTGCAAAAAGTAGCATCGACGGTATGGGAATGAAAATTTTCACCTACTTTATGCTGAACGTCCTAGATACCCAAAAAAAGTCAAAGTTGAGAAACTGAAACCACTTTTAGAACATGTCGCAGTCAGAGTAACACGTCAAGGCACTGTTAAGCTTCTATACGAAGAAGATCGTTAGGTTCTCTACAAACTCACAGCTGAGAAGAAGAATAGACACTACAGTGTTGTTACGTCGTTGCTCTGTACATTCAAAAAGCTTTCTTGCACCTTAATCTTTATGGTAATCCAAACAATTTATTTAGCTTTAAGGCTGTTTCTTACAATACCTGGTTCAGACGGTATAAAAATGAAAATTTTGACTTGTAGGATGATATCGAATGTTCTGAACAGCCAAACAAACTGGAAGTGAGGAAATGGAACAACTTTTGGAAGAGAATTGCTGTCGTACACAGTCAGAGTAAAACATTAAGCCATTTACAAAAATCTGCACGAGCCGAGGAGGATTCATGAGGAAAATCCCCACAAACTCGTAGCTAGGAACAAGAGTGAAGCCAAGAAGATTTTCTTGCCAAAAAGCTCTGTTAGAATCCAAAGAAACAAAAATTGGATATTTATCCAGATGAACTGTCAGCCAGTACGGCATGTCCAAATATTCACGCTAGAAAGCTATTTGTCTGTACTTGGTGGGATCAGTAGGGTGCTATACACTATCCGTTGCATCTACTCAATAAAACAGTAACAGTAACCACTGTGTGTTAGTGACGCAGTAAACACAAAAAGATCCTATACAAATAAAGCAAAAGGGAAAAGTCATTTTGCTTGGAAATGATCACCGAGTTATTAGAAAATTTGATGATATCTAGCCTGCTCACCAAACTTTGCCCCTTCAGTTTATCACTTCTTTAGATTCCCACGCCATCATATAGTTTATAGCCGCTTCAATTATGTCAAAAAATGATTGAAAAAAGTCCGGTTGAGTTGCCAAGATTCAAACATCCTTTATCGAAGTGTAATTTTAGACATCAGGTAAACAGCCGATTTTTTAGAAATTAACATCACTGTTCAGCAGAAAAGATCGAGAAGAAAGTTAAGCATTTAACCTCCAAAATGTTTTTGTTGGAAAAACTTCAAGAATGTCGCTATTAAAAGAAAATCAAGACCGAAAGGGATGATTTCGTGTGTATTTACAAAGAAGCAGCTATCGTATAGACAATATTCTGTCAATAAAAGTTTGCTCTGCTCAAATTGCTCGCTTATGTAAGGTCACTGTCAAGACACCACGTAACCGCCGTAAAGTCGTAGTAAAGCGCCATCTGTTAGCTTTATAACGCACTACGAGAAAAGCTTGTTCTATCAACGTAACCTAAAAAGAGGGGCGGTGGCATCATTTACAATTTTTTGTTTCGGTAAAGTCCGGAAAATAACTTTTAGCGGGCGATGCTGTTTCCTGTACTACTTGTGAAGAGTGGCTTCAACGGTTTAGGAGTGGAAACTTTGACGTGAATTATGTCCAACGTGCTGGACAGCACACCAAGCCATTTCTAAGTATCTATACGAGAAGGACCATTAGGTTCCTTACAAACCCACGTTCCTTGGATTCAAAAAGATAGCTTGCGAGAAAATATATGGTAATCCAAAGATGAGAAAATTGTGGATTTATTCATGTTGATCAGTACCACACGATCGAATATTATATCCCAGAGGATATTGCTTTGTGTATGGTGGGATTAGCAGAGTGTCGTACACTACGAGTTGTTTCCACCTAACAAAACACTAACCACGGCGCGTTATCAACAGCATTTGATGCGCTGGATACAAAAAAGCCTTACACTGCTAAGGAAAGTTGAAATTGAATTGGGATAACCATCTATACGAAGAAGATCGCTAGGTTTCCTACAAACCCACAGATGAAAAGAACAGTAGACACTATGATGTTGCTATAACGTTGTTCTTCAGATCCAAAAACATAATTTCTTGCACTGGAATATCTATGGTAACCCAAAGACAAGAAAATTGTGGGTTTATCCACATCGACCAGTACTACACGATTAAATATAAAAGCCAAGAAAATATGGCTGTGTATATGGTGGGATGATATGAGTTGCTTTCGACTGACAAAACACTAACCACAGCGCGTTACCACCAGCAGTTAATGCGCTGGAAGTAAAGGCCTTACGCTGCTAAGGGAATAAGAAATTGGATTGGGATAAGCATCTATACGAGGAAGATCGCTAGGTTCCCTACAAACTCACAGCTGAGAAAAGGAGTAGATACTATGATGTGCTATGTTGTTATTCTTTAGGTTCAAAAAGATATATTTCTTATGCCAGAATTTCTATGATAATCCAAAGATGAGAAAATTGTGGATTCATCCAAGTCGACCAGTACTACACGATCAAACACCAAAGCGAAAAAAATATGGCTTTGCATATGGTGGGATGCTATGAGTTGCTTCCAGCTGACGGCGTGTTACCAACAGCAATTAGTGCGCTGGGAGCAAAAAGCCCTTACGTTCCTAAGGGAAGTTGAAATTAGATTGAGATAAGCATCTAAACGAGGAAGATCACTAGGTTTCCTACAAACTCACAGTTGAGAAGAAGAGTAGGCACTATGATATTGCTATGTTACTGTTCTTTAGGTTCAAAAAGATATATTTCTTACACCAGAATCTCTATGATAATTCAAAGATGAGAAAATTGTGGATTTATCCACGTCCACCAGTACCACACGATCGAATATCAAAGACAAGAAAATATGGCTGTGTATATGGTGAGATGTTGAGTTGCTTCCGGTTGACAAGATACTAACCACAGCGCGTTACCAGCAGTGATTAATGCGCTGGATGCAAAGACCTTATACTGCCAAGAGAAGTTGAAATTGAGTTGGGATAAATATCTACACAAGGAAGATGGCTAGGTTTCCTACAAACCCACAGCTAAGAAGAATAGACACTATGATAATGCTACGTAGTTGCTCTCCAGATTCAAAGAGATTTCTTGTACCAGAATCTCCATGATAATTCAAAGATGAGGAAATCGTGGATTTATCCAAGTCGACCAGTACCACACCATCAGCTGACGAGATACTAACCACGGCGCATTATCAGCAGCAATTGGTGTGCTAGAAGCAAAGACCTTATACTGCCAAGGAATGTTGAAATTGAATTTGGATAAACATCTACCATATACAAGGAAAATCGCTAAGTTCCCTACAAACTCATAGCACAGAAGAGGACTAGACACTATGATGTTGCTATGACGTTGTTCTTTAGATTCAAAAAGACAGATTTCTTGCACCATAACCTCTATGATAATCCAAAAATGAGAAAATTGTGGATCTATCCACGTTGACCAGTACCACACGATCGAATATCAAAGACAAGAAAATATGGCTGTGTATATGGTGGATGTCCGGCTGATAAGACACTAACCACAGCGCGTTACTAGCAACAACTGATGCGCTGGATGGAAAATAGGCCTTACGCTGCTAAAGAAGAAGAAAATTCATTGTGAGTATCTAGCACCCTTTGGAAAGCTCACTTCCGCCAAAGCCAATCAAAACCATAACCTACTTAATGTTCTGGACCTCACTGGAGTACTTAATAGTCTTATTTGGTTCCTTTAATATTTTCACAAGAATATTGAAGATTACCTTAGAGCTATTAGAGTGCATTAGTCTCATCAAGAGTGTTTGTTGTTCTATATCTTTTTGAACATCGTAATGTTGTTTAGGTAAATAGTCAACTTTTTATAAATAGCAAAGTTGCGCGCCTGTTTGTTTCTAAATCGAGTTTATTGCGTTTTTTATGGATAATTTCGATACCACTCTTTGGCTAACCCAATAACTCACATAGGATATAAATAAGCATGACACGAGAGAACTCAGAACGCGCTTGTTTGATTGGGGCAATTGCGCCTATTAGACCACAGTTTGGCGCTTAAAAAATACCAAGAAAGGCCCCATAGTCGCGGATATTTAATTGGGGCGCCAGGCGAGCGAAACGGCCGCCCGAATTATCGCACCAAAAATAAACCCCGACTCACGTGCGTAAACTGCTGCGCTATTCTGGTGTGCTCCTCTTGGTACAGCTTCCTGGCCTTCCTCTTCTCGGCGTACAGGGCGTTGAGGGCGTCCAGCGCCTTGCTCTCGATCGCGTCCGCGCTCTGCTTGAGCAGCTTGCCCGTGCCGTCCAGCTCCTCCATCATGGTCCTCCACGCGGAGACGACGAGGCTGCCCGACAGCTCGTCGCCGCGGTCGATCTTCAGCCCCTGGGCGGCCACGGCGCTGAGCGCCACCGCGTACTCGCGGTCGCAGCGCGCCTTCGACGCCATGCAGCGCTTCATGGTCTCCAGCAGGCGCAGCTCGGCGTCCTGGCGCAGCAGGAGCGCCTCGTGCGCGCTGCGCCCCTGCAGGTTCGTCGAGAATCCCATCGCTGAACTGTGGCCAACTCTGGACCGCGCGATTCACATTTTCACCGAAAACGCCTGGAAGCCCGGAAGCCAAACGGAATGCGTGCACATCCAGGTGCCCGAGGTGGTCCGGGAAATCGAGTGGAAAGAACAATCACCGATGCATGCGTGAAGCACTGCCGAAAACACGACCTTCTCCCAAACAAACGTTGCGGCACGGCAGAAAGTTATTTCAAAAATGCCATTATGTAATTATGCGCTGCCTTTTGTTGTTCCATCAAGGCATAGTTTCCGATACGAAATAAATCCGATGGGCAGCCGACCAGTCCCTATTTTATCTTCCATGAAACGGTAACGACTTCAATTGCACCTAATTGTCTAATTACAGCCAGCGGAATTACATGCCATTGTTTTATTGCAAGCACGAGACGCGTACTACACCTTCGCGCACGGTTAAGGTAACTTTGCTGGCTGCCTTTGCGATCGTGCCTTCCTCTTGTGTTGGTGACTGCGGGTTAACAGTACAGACAAGGACAACACGTTGAGTGGGCAAATCACGACTCAAACCGCGCGCGAACTGGACGATAGTGTCCGGTTTACATTCGTGCGCGCCATCTGTTAACAGTGGCTTTGCTCAACATCAGTATCAATATAACGTGACGTCCAACAACATGGATGACAAGCATGTGTTGCATACCAAAAAGGAAACCTTTCAAAGTGCTTTATACATTTTGTTCTAGCAAAGAGAGATACAGATATTGGACAAAATAATGAGACATATTTTTATTGGGCACTACGCAAACCAAACGTTGTAGACGTTATGCAGGTGTGGTGAGTGATCTGACGGGGTTTCAAAGAGGTCTTATTGTTGGTGCCCGTTTAGCTGGAGCATCCATGAGCAAAACAGCGACGTTATGCGGTGTAACACAAGCCAAATTCTCGAAAGTCATGACCGCATACACAGTGCACTATAAAACAGGATCAAAGAAGCATAATAGTGATCGAAAGACGAAGCTACAGGATAGGGACCATTAAGAAGCATATAGTGTGATGTTGCAGAAGAAAACAGCGCCCGTGACTATCATCACCTAAACACTTCAGTGTCATACAAAACAGTGAAGCGGGAACTGCATAAAATGAGTATCCATAGGCAACGTATCATTTAGTTGGACGAATCACCCTTTACCCTATTCCCTATCACTGCACTTGCGTTTGTCTGGCGAACACCCTCTGAACATACGATATGGACTGTCTCCGCCTGACTGTTAAACTTGTTAGCTCTATTATGGTCTGGGGCGCTATATAATGGTATTTGGCAGCCCCATTGTCACATTACACAGTCAGGTCACAGCATCAATGTACAGAGAACTCTTGGGTAACCAGGCCCACCCAATGGTGCAAATCATATTTCCAGACGGGAGTGCCATACTTCAAGATGATAATGCCCCCATTCACACTGCTGGCCTTGTTCGAGAGTCCCCAGACCTGAAAATCATAGAGCCTTCTGGGCAATTTTGGAAAACCGAGTTCGGCGTTGATTTTCACCTCCTTCATATGTACTTGAGCTACATGAAAAATGGCTTCAAATTCCACTCACCACTATTCAGGACTTGTATCAGTCTGTTCTGTCCAAAATTACATGCTAAAATTGGACCAACGCCGTATTAATGCAAGACGTTCCAACTTCCACAACTTTCCTTTGTTTTGTCCAATACCTGTATTAATATTATAGTACCAATACCATCAATTTCCATCAAAAATTAAAATATTTGGATACTCGACTTCACTCCAGTGAATAGACATGACAAGTTAAGAAGAGAAAAGCAGCTTAAAATAACATCACTTCTAGAATACCAAATAATGAATTGGAAGATTTTTCTTGTTTCTGATCAATGAACTTTTCAGTCTCAAACTTCAACATGAGAGGCCTTTCAAACTTGTATGAGGATAGCAACTGCAATGATCAAAAAAACCACTAAACGATTTAACCTTCAGAAGAGCGGGAAACAAAACGTTACAATTCTTCTTCTTCGTTCTTATCCTTATGCCTTCCAACGTTGGATAAAACGTTACAATCACAATAAAATTCAAATAAATGTGAGGGACTAGGCAAAGTTAGTGCTGATGACCCAGTAAATTATGTCAACCCTAAAGCGATTTGTAAAATTGGTGTAATTTTTTTGATCTTAAAACAAAGACTTGCGTGATGAACATTGTACTTTCACGGCTACATATTTTATTTACAACTGAAAAACTGTTAGTTCAGAACAGGAATCAGTTACGAACATTTACAGGGGTTGCACAATGGAAACCTGAAAGACAGCCATCCACATCTTGTATGAGGATGAGGCTTTAACTCACAAGAAGCAAACTATTTTGTGGAAATTCAATAATAATTCAAAAGAACAGAGCAACTGTTCAGTAAGGTACAAGAGCCAAGGATACTGAAAAAAGTGCTGTAAACTATTTTATTCACATCAAACTTATAAACAAAAAAAAAACGATTCTAAGGGTTAAACATGAAAAAAACAATAATTAGCCATTGTTTCTGGTAAACTTGACAAAAAGCTCAGCAATTCTAAGTTTATGGTCATAGCAAAAAATTTAGCTAAAAACCTAAGTTAACCATACAACGTTGAACATAAACTTACATTATCTAAAACAACGTTAACCTAACCTAGTCTAAAAGGAACTTAATCTAACCTAACCTTGAATACGCAACAGCTTAATGCCGTTTTATATGAGAGAATACAGAAACAAGTATAAAAGCTTTATTAATGAAAACAGTGCTAACCGTTTAGCTGCTACTTGATGTTTTTAGGGAGCCCCACGTGGAGGTGGTCAGCTTTTACTCCCATGGCCCTTCAGTAAATCTTCATTAGGACCATGTCCTAAAAAAGGCGATTTAAGCGTTAAGGCATCATTTAATAACAATGGTCACCGTATCAGCAGAGCCTCTATTGGATCCACCTTACGCCTAGCGCCAGAAGTACTCCACCAAAATGAGTTCCAAACAAGAAATTCGATTAATTGGCGTTTGGCCTTTGCGCATTCACGATAAGGTTAGGTTGGGTTCACTTTAGACAATGCTATGTTTTTGTTGCCTTCGACAGTGTAATGTTTGGTTCGAAGTTGTATGATTAATTTGTTTCTAGGACCATAGTATTATTGACCTTCGTTTTGTTAAGTCTATCGAAAGCAATGTTGTCTGTAGCCGTAGCAACCACGTTAGCAATGTACAGGGTGGTCCACTGGGTTGTGCCTAACCCCTTAACCACAAATCCACCGATAAAAAAAATTCCTCATCTAGCGTGGTACTTTTTCCCCACTTCTAAGATCAAAAAAAAAAACTTTAAGTATTTACTTAGTAAATTAAATTTTCAAAGCGAATGCTTTCCGAGTCCTTATATGGGCTTCAAAACTTCTTACTATTCTTGACACCACTTCTATTATTAATGATTCAATTTGCTTTGCGATTGCTTCTTTGAGAACCGCTGTTGACCGAATTTGTTTTCTGTACACGTTGTCGTTTAGGTATCCCCACAGAAAGTAGTCATAGGGATTTAAATCCAGTGAGTAGGGTACCTATTCAGAATCCAATGCGATAACCCTTTCACCAAAGTACTCCTCCAGAAGATTAAAGATGGGTATTTCAAGGTAGTGATCACCAGTTATGTTTTCGTCTATAAAAGTAGGTCACACTACTAGGTCTGTGCAAATCGCACACCAAACAATTACCGGCTTCGAATGTAAGTACTGTTGAGAAATGTGAATTTTCACTTCCCCATATCCTCTCGTTCTGTTTGTTCACATCACCCTCAAGGTAAAAATGGGTTTCGTCTTTAAACCAAATCTTCTTTAGCTCTATTAATCCTTTTTCTATTAACTGCGCTAATTAGTTGGTTTATCTGTATCTTATATGGGTTCGGTCGTAAGTTTTCCTTCATAATCCTTTGGAACGATGATCTGCTAACCTCCAACTCTTGGCAGGACTTTCGAGTTGCTACTATTCCGTTTTTCTCTTCTATAAACTGTTCCAACTCTTTGGGTGTTTTAACTGGTTTTAATTGTCCTTTCTTTTTTCTTAATTTCCTGAATACGGTGCAGAACACTACCAGTCCCCAAAAAATTTTCGTACATCCTGTTAGAGATGATCATGAAAACAAGATAAACGTACTTGACAGTTTTACCTTACCTTTTAACAGTCATATTGTCCAAAGAATGGTAGTTATTACCACACTTCTTGAACTGACGAACCGCTGGAAATTGGTTTACATGATATGCCATTTATGTTCTATGGTGTATTTTTCTATTGTACATAAAATCTAGGAAAAGAAGATTAACTTTTTTGAAATTGAATAAAATGCACTAATAATATACACAGAATTAACTTTTAAGGGAGCATAGTTACAAACTTCTTCCGCCTTTGATTTTACAAGACTGTTTTCACAGGATTCGTAGTTAGGGAGCTTAGGGACAACGATTTAAAATGAAAATCTCATCTAGCATACCTATTGGGCCGACCAAAAGATGGAATTTTAATTTCGTTGTTTTGACCTTCAAGGCGGGAAAAAAGTGCCGCGCTAGATGAGAAAATTTTTTGTCGGTGCATGCATGGCCAGGAGGTTAGGTACAACCATTTAAAATAAAAATTTCATTTAGCGTACCCATTAGGGCATCCTGCATTTTCAGTGGAAAATTTCAGTGGGCATAACTTTTGCCCCGAAATTTCTTAAAGTAGGGAAGAGTATCAATCGACTCAGCTTGCCTATACAAGTCGAAATCGTCACTTCCCCTAAAGCAAAAACACATTTATGAAGCCTTTTAACTGCTGTTAGTGTGATAAGCAGGTTACTATCAATTGATTCTTCCACATAATCTGCTTCGTACTTTTCCTTAACTGGAGAAAGGGGTGGTTTAATAATACAAAAAGGTTTACCCAAAGTAGAAAAAGACAAATCACCGCCGTTAAGGTCTCATTAGAGAGAAGTTATTTGAAATTGATTATATAAAATTGGTCGTTTGTAAATTTTGTTTTGGAACAATTAACATTCATAAAAGAAACATTAGACCTTTCTTCTGGTTATAAAAGAATGTTTCGTTCATAGTAAATTTTCAGCACATCGTAAAGCAAAATGTCAAGATGCCATTTGCAAAGTTTAACGTATCGACGTGTCTGTAAATGCCATAGTTATCAAGAAGGATATTACCCCTCACGAAATAGTTTTCCCAGCATACATAACATACAACAATAAATGAAATTTTGGGTATGTTTCATATGATGCCAGCAGATGACGTTGTCAAAATGCACAAAGGAAGATATAGCAAGTCACTCTTATATTTTGCGCGTGTGGACAAAACAAAAATCATGCAAGTATATAATCATGAGCAGAGGTAGTAATAATAATAACAATAATAATAATAATGGTAAGACTCTAATGCCCTGCATGGGAGCATGTCCTATAAACTGAGTGGTTAAGGTTTGCTGCCCAATCATCGTGCATAATTTCTTATGTAGTAAACACCACGCCTTAGATGACCGCCATTATTACCTCTTGTTCGAGTGAATAGGTACTCAATTCTTTTTAGTAGCTGAGTAGGCCACACGCTAGATCCAGGAATGAATCTAAGTCGGTTAAAACCACAGTTAAATACCTCAACCACTTAGCCAGATGGAGTAACTTTTTAGGAGAGCGACTGCTTCAGTTAGTAGCCATGTGTCGGATATCAGAGTTCAAAGGTTTGTGTTGAAAAAAGCAAAAGCAGCCAGCATACACCACATATTATCCAACGTGAGTCGTCCAATTTGAATAACAGACGAATCATATTCTATATACTGGCAGATGCAACAGGTCTGCCTCCCAGGATTTTGTATACATTCCTATGGTACTATGAGTGCAGTTGCGGACAAAATAGAAAACCATAAAATACACTCATTTTTTGGAATGATCAGTTTTCACACATTGAAACGAGGTCAGTAGCTATATGTAAAAACGCAGCACTGTGTTTTGCTGAATATCGGAGTTTAAAGGCATTGTGCAAAACCATCAATCCTGCAAACGAGCGCATTCTACACATTAACCAGGGTTTCTTCATCCAACTTGATAATAAAAGAGATCAGCATTTGAAGATAAAAAAGTCTATGTACGATGAGTTCTTCATTCTTAAGGCTCTACAGAAACAGAAACGTGTTGAGATACAAATAAGTAGGCAGTTGTTGGAGTTGTACAGTGTAGATCCAAAACGTTCTATGACTGCCTGGTCACAGCAGACAAATGGCTCTAACACAAAACTCCAGAAAAAACCGCTGGTTTTTTGAATGGTAGCGCATTAAAAGCTCACAGGCAGAATTATTTATTCAAAAGCAAATAACAGTTGACTTTTGACTATACTCAGACAAAAGACACTATCTGGTACGTTCTTCTCCAACAAGCTTTGGTCAGCTGTCCACAAGTGGTGCTGTACTACATCCAAAGGTGGAAAAAGCGCATATACATTAAAAAATATTGGAGAGAAAACAATAATCTCAATATCACCACAGCAATGTTAAAGGAGGTAGGATAAGATCCAGGAAATCTTGAATAGGTAAAGCAAAAGAGCACCTACAGTCAGTTGAAAGGAAATAATACTTATAATAGCATTTGGTACTTTAGAAGCTAGAACATATGATTGGTACTGTCTGTACTGATCAGTTAACAAATTAATTTTGCTCAAATGAACCCCACTGGTAACTCTTTCAAGAGGACAAAACGGCAATTGTAATTTTTCATTACATACGGTCCCACTATGTCATCACGTTCAGGGTTCAAAATCTACATTAATTTAACACATTTTGTCTTACAAACCCATTTATTGCTTTTGTGGTTACTCATCAACATTAAACTTACTAATGATTACATCAGATACTTTTTCTCATTTCTATTTTTTAAGATACCCTTCATGCCATTTATTTCATCCTTCTCCAAGAACCTCTTCAAGCACTGCTCAAACGCTGTCTCATTACACAAAATCCTGCATAGTCTTTCGGCATACTTCCTAAAGCACGTGAATCCAAAACTAAATTAGACTGGAAAATGCCAAGTATACATTACCTGGTTTCTTGATCTTTGTCGTTGAGAAATTTAACCATAGTTTGTATAATTCTTTTCCTGGTCGTCTCGAGATGTGGAGCGTTTAGAACCACCTCAGGTCCTGCTATCACCACCGCACAAATGATTAGCCGAATCGTTGCCGTCCTCACCAAGGGATTTTTATGTGTGGGACCTTTCAAGCACAGTGACCGCACCGAATGGAAAATAGGGATATGAGTGACCATGCAGTCGAGAGATACGTTGGAGTCTTTGCGAATGAATTTGTTGGCGTCCGCCGTTTTACAAAGAAGCACCTCGACTATATCATCAAATTCCTGTAAAAAAAACAGTTGTAACGTGTTAGTTACTGCTTCATTTAAATTTACGGGTCTGTGCGTGTCTTTAACAGATTCGAACAAGTGTCCAGCAGCTTGGCATGCAGTCCTACAAACATGAGATCTAGGGCTGCGCAGCAGCTCTAGCAACCTCTGGTTTACCATAGTCATGTGGGGATATACCAGATCTGGATCCATTATTCGGCACAATTCCACCATTTCTCCCAGACCTTTCAATGCTACACTCCTAAAACTTCATCAATTACCAGTCAAATCTATCGATACACACTTTTTTACCAATCTGAATTTCTTATTTTAGTTAGAGTTGCATATATTAGGCTATCGTGCGATGTGGCAGTCGACTCCTAAAATAACTTGAATTATCCAATTACTATTTAAAATACATGATCCTACCTCTGAACTCGTAATATTTAAATTCTGAAAATCACTTTGCAGTAAATCTTCATCAAACCGAGATCTGGTAGCTGGAGGACAAACCAAGACAGAAGAATCTTTTTTTCGACTAGCATATAATTTTTCTACATTCTTGTTTACTTGTTTGACCTGAACAGTTACTATTAATAGGCAGTAATTTTCTATTGTAATGTTTTCTTACCACTTTCTGAGTAGCTGAAAGATTTCTGTCCGAGCACAGCGACTTTCCTCGCTTCCTTAGACGTTTTAGGTCGTTTCTTCCAGGAAAATCGAGTGAATTCTGTGTACTCATACATTTGCTTTGGTTCAAATGTACGGTTGTGTCATCGTCATTACTTCCATCTTCATCCTCACTGCTGCCAAGTTCATGCACCTGAGATGATTGTGAAACAGGGTAAAAGCGCCTCAGAGGCAGAATATTATCTACCACAGGCTGCTCCTTAATGTTTTTAACCGTAAATCGTGTGATTGGTAATTGCGGTTTTTTAGAGAGAAAATCACTTTCGGTGGACCTGTTAGAAGATTCAACATACGATTGGCTCTTAAAGCAGCCATCATGTTTCGCATCAAAGGTTGCTTCATACTCTCTCGGCGGGTTAGAAAAAGGAGATGTTTGTTGAAAAATTGCGAACGGGATTGTATTATGGGCGCATTCCTCCCTTTCCCCTTATTCTGGAGGAATGTCTTGGTCAAGGACATAGGCGCAGGTTTATTTTCGCCTGTCGCCGCTCGACTTTTGTCATGGTCGTGGCCCTCCAAATATAGCCTTATACTGTTTTTACGAGCAAACGTTAAAGGAGCTTTGCCGTGCACTGATCTTCCAGCATTACCTCCCTCGATATGCGAATTCGGAAGACTTTTACCACCACGAGGAGACTGCGTCAAGCTATCAGAGGACAGTGAACAGCTCTCCAAATTTGCCAGCTCTAAAATAGTCTTGCTGGTTTGTGTATAGGACTCCATATGTTCGCACTGATTTCTTGCACTCCTGTTATAAAGAAAGTACTCTCATATAAGGTCGATATGTCCTAGTATATTTCAGAATATAGTAATGTGATTGAAGTGATCTTAAAAACCAGTTTTAATTGCTTGGCTGGTTTCTCCATCACCTATGGGATGAAGACAATATTGTATGTCAAACCAAAAGTATTCAATTTCACGGACTTACAATGTTTTGACATTTATATAATGTTAAATACAAGGTTTCTATGATTATTTTAAAACTGAATTAAAAACTGCAGGTCTGAAAAGCTAACATCTCTAAACTGCATTTCTTTCCATAATTATAGTAGTGGAGAATACAGCATAAAGATTTCATTGCAAAATTACAGTAACTGGAAGGTTATCTGGAACAGATAGCAAAATCTGAAGCTGTCATACAAAGAGCTAGTCTGAAAGTAAAATTGGAACACAATCTACCAAATTTGCTTAATAAATGTGTAATTAATAAACAATACTCAAAAGAACAATCAATTTATTCCTCTCTAGAGCTCATTAAAGAACAGTTCACAGTACCATTTTTTTAGTTGTGTAGTTCGATGGGCTGAAAGAGAACCTCAAGGTCACATCACTATCAATTGTTTATGTAATGGTCAAGCCAGGAAAGGAAGTAGATGCCGTTACAGAAGTTCATCCACATAAAAATTTAATATTTATTATACCTTTGACACAACAGCAATGTTAACAATACAATTTCAACATTAAATACAAAAACAACAACGTATAAATAATCCATACATTATGCTTTAAATGAGTGTTTTATCAGAAGATCTAAAAGTAAGACGCATATGCTACCACTTCAAGTCTAACAATATAAGTACCCCTACCGCATTCGTTCTAGTGCTACAGCCAAAGATTACTCTTCCACATGGCTGTGAACGAAACGTGAAGAGCATCCAAACTCTAAACAGCCAAGTTCTAGTTCTGAAAGCTTTCACACTTTTTACTAAATATATGCCTTTCCTTACACTTTCATGTGGTAGCATATGTCCTATAAGAGAGTGAGGTCAGAAAACCAGGAACCCCGACTGAATGGAATCATTATGTTGAACTGATAAATAAACGTAATTTATAAGTCAATCGATTACTCTATGAACAGATACGTCAGTTATGTTACATTTATTACGGCAACTCTGGCTTTGGCACATGATAGATATTGTGTAAAAGTAACCTTCAAGTAAAAAAATTAGAAGTGCAAAGAAACCTGAATCTTATAATTTTTCAGCATTCAACTAACGCTGCGAGCATACCATACACTAAAAGTGATGTTTGAACACTTCTCTTCGCAATATTATTATTAAAGCTAAATTTTTGGACAAATTAATTTTAATATAATTCAACCAAACAAATAATGTAAATAAAAGTATGTAATAAAAGAGCTTTCGCCACAGTTCAAAATTGTCTTAGAAAGGTAACCAAGTTTTGACTAGTATTTTCTGTAAGATTTCTTCGTATGGCCAATATTGATAAATATAGAATATTTTAATTTGTGTGCATAACTCGTAAGCTGGTACAAGTGCACTAATAGGAACAAGCTACAGGAAGCTGGTTGGTTAATGGTTACTAAATAAGACAAAAGTTTCAAAACAAAAAATGAGACACAAAAAATGAGACAGAAACAATGAACAGGCTCAAACCACCAAATTATTTTGAAAGTTGCAAGCCTGTAGAGTGACCTTGATAATCGATTGGTCGGGTTATTCTCTCACCAATATGTTAGTCAGTCGTTGAGGGTTGAATAGTGAAGAAGCGTGGTTATGCTGTGAATGAATTAATAATTTACCACCTAAAACCCATACATATTTTTCTGGTAAGTTACAAAGCATCTTTCTACTGAAACTATGACTAAGCAGAATATGACGTTATGCTCGTAATACTCCTGCAATTTCATGATTTCAAAGTGACAGTAGTGTGTTATAGCGGCTACCAACATAATCAAGGTGTATTTCTCTGAAAATGTAACTAGAGAAATTTGTAGCATAATTTCTATGACCATGTCAACTCTACAGGCCTGTCAAACATTCACAACAATAAACTTGCAAGATTCGAAACACCTTCAATTCAAACCTGATTACTGTTGGTTAAAATATCTAATAGAAAACCACCAAAGCAAAAACTATAAGACGTTTAACTTTACTACAGTTTTGGAAGTTAAAACTTGGTTGCCTTTCCAAGAAGTAGCCTACAGGGCATAATTAAAGCTCTCAACCCTTTTGTAACAAAAAAATTAAAAAGATTCCCACTGCAATTTGCACTCTTAAAGTTACTTTAGTTTCAACGCTCAAAAACGGCAAAAGACACGAGAAAACTGCTTTTAGATCATAAAGTTTAATATTTTCTTGCTAGTAGGTGAATATGGAACATTTATGAGTATAATCATAATTAATAGTTTGCTACATAAACAATGCTCCTGATATGTCAGTAATAAAACGAGTAGAAAAGGAAGTATGATGGTATTCCGTCTGGCATTTACAATATTGAATGCCCGGTCGTTAACTCCTCCTATGAATTCACTACAGATATTAAGATGTTTGAATGTACAAAATTATTACAAAAATAATAAAATATGGTTTTTCGATTACGAAAATATATGTCTTACAAGTACCCTTATGTGTGAAGTTCCTTCTTGCCATATTCAACATAAGAGTTACAAAAGTTGCGCGACAACAAACAAATGTGGATTTGACACTTTAGATGTATGAGCACCTGAAAAAAGTTGCTAATGCAGCCCGAAGTAGCCTACACAACCTAACGAAGCGCTAAGACTACGAAACTGATCACCACATAATCTGGCAAACCTACCGAACACATCTAGCTACTACAGTGTGCCCTTGTAACCCTGTTTCAAACTGCCTGCGAAGCAGTGATTAAGAACTACACGTTATGCTCTAAACTAACACCAAACTAAATCAAGGGTGTATGCGCACAGATACACAACAAGCGTCCTGCTAAATCCTGATAAAGCACAGTAGAACCGAAACGCTCATCAGCTGCGTAAATTAAAATCAACTTTGCTGCACAAACAATGGAAGTGCCAGTCTGCTTCATAATGAATCAGTCTCAACATCTTTTCGAACACACGTTAAATTCTCTTGGTTGGCAGTACAATGGCATGTGAATTCAATTTAACTACAGACATATGCAGTCATTTGAAGGTAACATTTGAAAATAGTACTATCAGTTAATACTTACATACTTAGTCTTCACCTCTTATAGCCTTAACAAGAGTCGAGGTACTATAATTATTGTAGTTTAAATTTACTAAAATTCAAGTCCTTTAGAGCGTCATTTTTATAATCATTACATTTATTAGGAATAGATCACGCATAATAAAACAAAAACAAAATGTAGTTTTCTTAACTTCGTAACGGCAAGATTGACTGCATACATCACTGTAAAATTATATTTCATACAGGGCTGTTTCTCTTTTAAAATTACCTAATTGCCATTTTCAACCAATAAAATCTTAAATACTACACAATCATCCCCTTGTAAATATTATTCAAGTACAGACTATGGTTACTCCTCACCAAGTACGCATTGCATAAATTAGCACTCGCGAGTGCATTTGTTAAAAATCAAATACTTCTTTAATACTTATGTTCGGCAATAAATTCTGCATGGCTCTCCACTATATTTGATACAATGACGTCTTCTATTTCCATTCCGCTGAGGATCTGATCTCTTGTCAAGACGACCTCATAGTTATTCTCAGGCGTCACGAACACCACTCGGTTTCTTCTCGTTTGCAAGATGTTGCCTATCACTAACTGGAAATCACTACTTTAGTAACCAACTCCTTTAAGGACAGTGCAAGCACCCGTACTTTGTGCTTGTATTTGTTCATGGAGTCTCTGGCTTTTGTAATGAGAATGTTTTCATCGGTTTCTAGCTTGAACGACACCACATAGGCGTGAGGGACCCACAGGCTCACGAGCGGGGCAAGTAGCTTAGGGACTAATTGCAAAGATATTGTCGGCGCACCAGCTCCTGATTGTATCTTGTGAGTAGGCTGAAAGTCATGCTGCCTCAACAAACGATCATGATGGCTTAGAACTTACCATTTCACTGGAAGGTATATAGAAGTCTGACACCGCAGCAGCCAAGTACAACAAGGCTTTTGTCTCGAAAGCAGCCAGGCATTCGCAAGCTGCGCGCAGCAGCCAGAAATAATCCGATACAGTCGTAAAAGTTACATATAGTATTCGGCCCGCTTCCTGTGCTGCTTTATATCGAGCCAAAATGGGTGCTACGATATCTACGCAGTCTGGTTTAACTGCAACAGAGAGATTTCTATTTAAAATATTGTTGCTTTACACATTACTACAATATAATAATAAGAGTGAGGCTTGCATCCCATGAAAAAGCAGTCTGTGAACTGAAAGACCAAGGCTTTCATATAGAAGAATTCCTTGCTTGGTTGTCATACACCATCTATAATGAGGGGCAATGTGGCTTGCACTATGTCTTAGATAACACTTAATGACTAACCAGGTCACCTGTCAGGCACCTGAAACCTAAGTCCTGCTCAATAGTAATCTCTCAATTGCTGTATTCATTATCAAATAACGAATAATGGAGACTGGTGTTTTGTTCATTTTTACAAGGAATGATATTGAACGAGTGCAATTCACCCATAGACTCTAAAATGTATTGAATGTTGTAATATATACACTAATAGGGTGTGCACTTTAAGTCTAAGGTTTGTAATCCTTAAACTAAGATGCAAAGGTACCAAACAGATACTAGATAAATTGCACTGAAATTATATATAAAAGAGTGGTCTTGTTAGAAGGCCAGACATGGTTGTGATGACTTGCAGATTCCAACACATAACACAACACTCCAACCAGTTCCTGCAAATCATCACATCTCAACACAGATCAGGAAGGCATTCACAAATAATTTTCTGCAGTGCCCATAACAGGTTGCAAAATAAGCCAATGTAATAAATACCTGCTCAAATTCAAAATCTCACCACAAAAGATGTTATGGTTTGTTGTTAGGCATGATGTTACTTTTGTTACCAAGAGGACCATAGTCAATGAAGTTTGTATGTTCCTGGCTTTACAAATAATGCTGGCATTGTGTTCAAAACTTTACATGATTACAAACTCATATCAAATAAGACACTACAGATGACCAGAAAGAAAACAATTGAAGGTGTTGTGCAATTACCCTATCCTATGCCATTCATTCCACAATGCCAAGAAACAAAAAAAATGTCTGAACTATTACATCATAATCAACTTTCAAATCCAGAATTTGACTGCAGCATAGTAGTATAACTAAAACATTAAAACCAAGTACAAGTCATGGTTTAATTGTACAGCCTACCAAGCGTCCTTTTTATTGTTGTTCTGTAGATGGAACTTTATTCAGGGCTTAGTGACTCTAGCACAATGTACTGCAACTTTTGTTACCAAATTATTTCATTCAAATAGTTCTCCTGTGATTCAGGTCCTGAATTAGAACATAGATGCTCAATCACAACTAGGCTTTTCCAGCAGTTTTGTCAAAGTGCAATAGTACTTTTAGAAAAGCGTCCTCAACGCATCTTGCAACCACAAAAGTGACAAGTCCAAAACATATCAACGACTTTTGGTACATTTCTTTTGCATGGAGTTGTTTTTGATGGACTTGGCTATGAATCATCTTCAATTTTCTCTTTTTAATCTTCACAAACACTTCCAACCATAGCAGTTTTATCCAATTAAAAAAATCCATATTAGTGCAATTTTCCATTGTACTGACTTTATAAAGGTACAAACAATACTGTCAGTGGCTTCAACTTTTACTAGTTCAGTGATGCTATTACACAACACATATGTTGATTCAGAGATGACATTGCAGACAGCTTAGAGATAGTCCATTTTGTAGTAGACTTCACATTGTGATGAGGGAACATGGCACTTTCAAAACCATTTGAGTGTACCACAGCACCAATCTATGCTTTTCTATGCATGAAAAGTTTCTAGATAAGTGATAGAAGACGTTTCTTTTGTTCCATATGTTGGATAAAAATTTTATTACACGTCACACATGCAATGTGTGCAATTGCAGTTATTATTTGCTTGCAGTGTGAGATTCAATTCAATTACAGGTACAATAGTAACTAGAGGACAGTAGTGATGATAACAGTGATGCAAGACGATTGTCTTCTTTGAGAAATCCGGCAGTGTGTGGTAAGGAATGTCATCCAGGTCCGGTGTCTTGTGGGCTTAAATAAGGTGGAAGGCTTCATAGGTCCCTGGACCCACAACTAACAAAGGTGGTCTAGATCAGGGTTGTCGAGGTTGAGATCACACTGATGCTCCAGACTGACAGCAAAGACTCAGCTTTGTCTTGAATGAGGACATTAAGCTTTTCGTGGCTGAAAGGTAGCAGGCAAGACAATTGCAAAGGACTTTGACCATCCTCCAGAGACTATTATCAGCCACATCAAGTGTCTCCAGCTTGTACAGCAAGTGGAGTACTTTTGTATGCCTGCAAGTTTGCGTGGCTACTATGTAACCGGACAGCTAATAGAGAATTCCAATGCGCATGCAACTTCACTTGCCGGGTCAGTTAGGATTTAGACAAGACGGTGCCATAGCACACAGCAAAAGTGTAGATTTTATGTACCCACAAATGTTATCTGTATTTTAGTGGCATTCCTCAAGTATCTTGCTCCTCAGATTTGTTCATTTGTGGCTAAAAACCAACCAAATCATATAAAAACATCCATTTGCCAGAAAATCCATGCAGCTCCCAGGATGAAAATTTCATACTTCACAAATTTTCTCTATTCTTTTCTACAAAGATATAAATAATATAGCAGAATTAAACAGAAAAAGAAAGAACAATACTCACCTAAGATAACAACAATGTTAATTGGTGTTTGTGTTTGTCTTTTTTTGCCAAATAACTCTGCGAGGACCTCAAAATAATTTACTTTGCTTTTTGTTCAACAATTTTTCTCTAAGATTACCATACCATCAAATTTGAATTGGAATTATTGTTTTCAATGTATTAGTAGATTAGATTTGTATAAAAATTCATGTCCTATGAGATTTCTAATTTACATTACATTCGCTGGTCTATTATGCAATTTGAAAGTATCACTCTATATTAACATATAAAAATGTACAAAGTCCAAATTGTTAAGGCAGTTCGTTTCAATTCGGATGGGCCTGGGTTTGATTTCGTGTTTCAGATGCTTAGCAGGTAGACCATTACATCACAAAAAATTACAGGGTTCTCGCTTTTAATTTGAATGAAGGATAATAACACACTTGTCTCGTCAGAGATAATGTATGGGGGCAAATATATGGGAGCCTTGAACTTCTAGTTTGCACCATTATTATATAAAATTGTAAAAAGAGAAACAAGAAAATTATGTTATGAATTAACATGTTGAACACCTAAAGCTAAAAAGGTAGAATAGTCCAAACCATGGAAACAATACTTCTATAATTCTGGTTTTATTTCAGCAACACCTTCATAAATAAGACAGCACCTGTGATCGTCGTGCTCGGGCCCCGCTCGTGCAGTTCCAGCATGTCCATGAACTTCTGCCCGCTGAAGTGCCTCGTGAAGGGCTCGAGCGACTTCAGCCGATGCAGGAACACCACCGTGTAGCCGTGCTCCAGGAAGTACTCGGCGGAAGCGGCCCCTCTGGTGCCCGCGCTGAAGTTGTCCACGAAGCGCACCGTGTTGTGCTCGAGCGGGACTGTCGTGCCCCCTGACTGAAGACCACATCAGACACAACCTTGAAATCCGGCGCGGACTTACGGTAACCAGCACTATGCGCTGGCCGGCCTTGTTGTGGCGCTCGCAGAATTCCTTCAGCAGCTTGCGGTTGTCTTCGAAATCGGTCGGGGGCAGGTGCGTCGAATAGAACTCTTCCCAGTGCGATGCCATATCCGCCGAATTTTGAGGTTAATTGATGCATTGATGGAGCAAAAATGTTTATGAAGCACAGCAGCGAATTCTGGCAATTAAAACGAATTTATTCAAGAATCCGGGAAATTCTAAATAAAGCAAATTCACTTTACACTTTAATCTTATTCAATTATAAATTCATACTCTTCATAGACCACTCAATAACTTTGCCACAATATAGCAAATTTGATAGTTTACTTTCTGCCAATTATTTAATAAAGCTGAGAAATTTAATAATACAGTAAGATGCACATCGACTTTAAAATGTTATATTTACAACAATGTCACATTATTACTTAATAAACCATATTATGTAAACTAATAAACAACTAATATGAAGTTCCGACAATTAGAACTTGGGAGCAGGGCTTTCGATTTTGTCGTAATCAATGTTCGGGAGTAGAACTGAAAAAAATCTCATCATTACTCTGAGCCGCTTTGCTTGCACATCATCCACCTTGTATTGCTTCCCCCTGTAAGCTTCGTTAGAGTTGCCATCGGCCTTGTTGGCCCACGCGACATCGGGATTCCGCAAGGCTAACCTTAGGGTGTACCCGATCGCACCCAAGCATCCAACCCCCACACAGACGTACAGCGGTATTAGCTACAAATAAAAACAACTTATTGGATATTGCAAAGCATTATTATGATGGCATAGGTTGAGACGGATATTAATAGCGCATTTACGCAACAAGCAATAAGTTACGCATCACTTACAGCCTTGTGCTTTTTAAGGCTGGAAAAGCTCATTCCCTGCATCACCATCTTAACTATTTTGGTTTTCCGGGCGAAAGCTCACTAACAACTCCTTTGGAGATTTCCAGCTGACAGACGGGTCAATCTGTACACTTGATTTTGAAATGTCGATCTTATGAGATGGAAAATAGTCATATGCCATGTATTGGATAAGGATAAACAACCACTAGCGAATATTAGTCAGGAATAAGTCAATTTAAGTGTATAGAATATATAAAAAAAATTTAAAGTATTTATTAGCATTATTAAACATGATTATTTTTTAAACCAAATATTTTAATCTTAGTAAAAAGTAGTGTTGCGTACTTGAAATAAAATATCTTTTTCTTGTACTTGTATGGATTACTAAAAGCGCGGGAAATTTAAATGTAACAGAAAAGATGTTTTTAGATTACTTAAATTTCTCAGTTCTGCATGAATTATAAAATGATTTTGTTTCTTTTGACATGTTGTGTCCCATGCCACTGGTTCATAGTTTTTTTCTTGTTAATTCTTTCTTATTCTTGAAGGCTTACTATACTTCTTAGTATCCCTAAGGCTGGTTTTGGTCCTCGCCAGTTTGTCAGCTTTTTGGTTGCCTTAAATTCTATAATGGTCCAGAACCCAAAGCAGTTTTACTTTGTTCTGCTTTGTTTGATCATTCCAAGCTAGCCAAGCCTTTCTTTTGGTCTTGATCTGGCACCTGTGTCAAATTTTCAGCCTTCTAGATTATCACAAGATTATCTCCAATCTGGGTTCCTCGTACTCTCTTCCACCTCCTGTTGTCATCTCGAAGAGAGTATTAATGATATATTTTAGAGTTATATTCGTCTTCATATCTAGAATGAAACCCTCTATGTTACTTTGTATACTCTATACCTGTTCTTATTTTATACAGAGATTTTTGTAGTTTATGTGGTCCTAGTCTAGGTCCTCTTCTGTTGACAACCTAAAGAGGAGGAACACTCAAAGAGTCTTTATGTCATCGGTGATCGTTGTCTTCATTGAATCCTTCTATGTTTAGACAAGCAAATCTTTGAATCTTGATTAGTCTTAGTTTAGTCCACCATACCAGGGTTACGTATGTTACTACCTTATTATACATCTAGCGGTACCATACTTGGTTTTAAACTCCATAATTTGCCACCAGTTCGCCTAACTAATGCTAAAGTAATTTCCGATTTTCCTATGATTTCCAGATAAGTTTGGGGTGTAAAATAACCTCTAAGCGCGACAATTAAAAAATCTGTTTTTCTCATTAAGGTGAGAAGGTCGAAATTCTTTCTTTTCTTTCTTCGCATAAATGGTATTATGATTTTTTGGATTTGTTAGTGAGGCCTACTCTTTCAGTCCACTTAATTTCACATTCAGAACTCTGCAGTTTCCAGACTATAAGGATGACTAGGCCATCCGCGTAGCCTAAAGGTAAGAATCTTTTTTTGGTAGGAATTTTTGTTAGACAAGGTTTCACAAGAGGTAAATTTTTTTTCCTGTGAACACTCTCCTGCCACCTGGGTTGTCAGTGTCTCTTCTAAATGTATATACCATTCTTCCTCTTAATATATCTCTTATATATATCTATAGCAAATATTCTCTACCTCTAGTCTTCTAACAGCTAAAGTAATGTATTCCTAAAAGAACCTTTTTATTATCTAAAGTTTTCTCTACATTTCAAGTAAAGTAATACACCCTCATTTCAGTTAATGACTCTGCTCTTTAGACGTAGAAGACTGTTTATGAATGCATCTTTTCTTTACTTAAGAATAGTCTGACTTACCAGTCTTTGCTATAAACAACACACTAGTTAGCCTTCACATTCTCGGTAAGTAATTAAGAGCCACATGCTCTTAGAACCGAACAGATTCTTCTAAGTAAAAGGTCCAACCCCTTCTGTAGCAGAGCTGGAAGGATCTCATCTCATGGCAGAAATGATTATATTGCCTTTTCTGGCAGTTTGCCAGTCTGTTCTCGTTGCCCTGTACCCATAATGTTTGATCCAGGAAAGTATATTCCAAATAATTTGGTCATTGTACTATTCCCGTGTTGGTGTACTCTTGAGTGCTAGGTACTAGAGTACTTATTGAACATCTTTTAGAATCTGGCACTTACTAAAGATCTTTCGATATTCTCACGGTTTTTCTTTCGAGTCCCTCTCGGTGCTGTGTTATATTCAGTTAGAAATCTTTTGTATTCCCCCTAGTTTCCTGAAAATTTTGCTTTTGTGAGTTCTTCGTCCCAACAAAAAACTTTTCACAATATTAGTGTCCCAACTTTAGTCTTCGCTATGTTACTATCTAGATCTTCTTTATAAGGTTTCCAACTCCTTTTTCGATAATGTCATCGTAAAGAGTTAGTATCCGTGGTTTTTATCAGACACATGTCAATTTTTAACAAAAATACTTACATAGACGCTCCATCTATGGTTAAATAAATGACTTCTTGCCTTGCAATAAAAACCCACCCCTGGGTTTAGTATTCGTGCATCTCTAGATCACTTCGTTAGTACCACAGCCGATGATTAGTTACGATTCATTGTTTCGACACCAATTGTTTCGTAGCTTCCGTCAGCACCATCATATGAGAGGTAGGCTGATCCCAGTATAATCTTTTTAAGCCCGTCTCCTTTTGAGTTTAACTGCCACTCAATACTACAAAAAGAAATCTGTTAATGATAGTATTTTAACGGTCTTCTTGACTACTATACGTGTACGTCTTAGGTTTTGTAGGATCTATTATAAATCACTAACTTAAGATCTTGTATCCCCCCCACTATCTAGGGTTCTCATATAAGGGCAGTATCACAGCCCTCCATTGACTTACATATGGCATCCGAGGGCTGCCCTATTGGGTGAAGCCTGTAATAAACCTTGAACTTAGCCTGTTCAAGAAACCTGTAGGAAGCTCCATCTACTATGTAGGCCAGTTTACCTCCCTCTTTCTCAGCGTTGGAGCTTCATAGTAACCAGTCTTCCGTTCTTAAGCGCGGATTTTGAAGTCCAAGACGTTTTTTCCAGTGGATGTTTCTGATAGCCTTATGAGAACCGGTCTTTTGGGAAGATTCTTAGTTTTTAGAGATATTTTAGGTTGCCCACCGTCTAGACTCGTTGGTACATGCCATTCATAAAATTGGCTTTGGGTATCTTGTGTTTTTAGACTGCAAAAGACTACAATTAATTTGTTTTGAATAAGATCCACTTTCTCTTGATCTACATAAGATAATGTTTGGGTAACGTTTCTCTATCGCCGCCATTCTCAGATCTTTTGCAATTTTACTGTAAAACCCAGTCCACCTTTGGAAACCTAGGAGCTTTTCTAAATTTCTAAATTTGTGGCTAAAATACAAATAATCTACGTATAAGCTTCTGCCCTTTTTCTAGAAGTCCTTCGCACAATTAAAAATAAACATCCTCAGCTAATATCATGTCGCCTTGTCCTGTTGCAGGTTTTCCCAAATATACTTTTAAGGCCCATGTGAACCCAATTTATATTCTCTAAGTAAGCAGGATGTCATCGAGATAACATAGTGCTTTGCAAGATATGAACTAAGATACATTTCTTTGTATTGAATAACTTGTCTAATAATCCAAAAGAACATTCAACCTAACTAAAATCATTCATAGCATTGACCCTAATAATTTTTTTTAATTTCTTCATCACTCAATACCCATTTACTAATAACAATATATATACTTTTGGTTTCTTCATAGTCTATCTCAAAAATAGCTTAATTGCAGAAACACTGATCTGGTCAATACCATCACCATCTACAACCAGAAAGTCTCCGATGGACTATTTCGGACTATTCATATCCACAATTTCTTACACAGCTACTTCCCAGATACCATTTTCAATATGGTCTATGCCTCATTAGATGATTTGACTTTCATACCGTAGCCTAATGCACTGTTAACTTTTAAATCAATTCCATCTGCAATGTCTTTGTGTGATAACATATTCGATGACATTTCAACTAGTTTGGGTATTTATACAAAAAAGTTAAAAAATATTCACTCATGAATGTTTATAAAAATATATTAAAGGAACTCATACAGAGAGAACCTGTATGAATGAAACATGCATACTATGGAAAAGGGCAGTTAGCCCTAGAGAATATTTTTCCATCATTTGGTATTTAATGTGTTAAAATGTTAACAAAAAAGGAAAGCTTTAAAATAAGTAGTAAAATAAAAAGAAAAATGTCGAGAAAGGAAACTGTCATAAATACAAATAAATAAATAACATGAAAGTCTTAAATCAGGTTAAGCAAATATAAATAAATCTAATGAAGAGCAAAACAAACATTAGATAAAGAATCTGAAAATTTCAAATGAGTTAGAAAAACTAAAATTAGAAGTTGCGAATTAAATTAACTAAATTATTAAAGAACTGAGGAAGGAAGGGGAGCAGAAGAAATAGTTCTTTTTAAGGAGAGGCGCAAAGTTTCAGTAAAGACATGCCTTTTAAAATTAAATGAAGCCTAACAGAGAGGAGAAATATAAAAGAACAATTGAGAGAGAGAGAGATAGAAAAAATAGGTGGGGAGAGAATATCAAGAAAGGTAGAGAAGAAGGAGAGAGAGAATCGAGAAAAGAATCAAGAGGGAGAAAAAAAATAAGTGTCAAAACAAAGAAAGTTGAAAGAGGAGGGAAAGAGGGGTAGAGGGAGGTAGAAAGATGGAGGGAGAGAGGGAGGTAGGTAGAACGAGAGAGAGCAATAAATGGAGAGGGGGAGGGAGAGGAAGAGGGAGAGAGAGGGGAGAAGAAAGGGTGGGGGGAATAGGGAGAGAGAAAGAGAGAATTACTTGCTGTTGTTCTATTTACTTATTCTTTGTCTTCCGTAGCCTTTAAGAAAATTGATTAGTAAACATCAACAAGGGATATATACTTTCAACATAGTATGATCCTTTTAATTAATCAATTCATCAATTAAATCTTTCGACATTTTCATAGTTTCTTATTACACATTCAAAATATCTAAAATTAGGTTGTTCTTCATCTAGTTGTTCGGATGCAAGCAGAAGTGGCGAGTTGTTTATGGTAGTTGATACCTACATGCAAAAGGTATATTTAAGGTCATCACCTGCAACCAGTCTCAATCTTTTTTTTTCATTATTATCTAGAGGTCTTATTTCTTCTCTCAAATCTCTGCAGCTGAGTGTATTTACATTTGCAGATCTGCCCATATTTTGAACAGAACCATGATCGATTAATCTTATTTGATTATAACCAACCACCTTTACATGGCAAATGTGTTGTTTTCCTTCTTTGTGTCAACTGTGTGTGTTCTAATGCATATGATACTAGGCAAAAAATAGTTGTAGTAACGTTCATGCTTCTTTAAATTTGTCCAATCAAATTTCAGTTTTGTAAATCAAATATCTTGTATGGATTCCATAGAAACCTTCATACAGCAATTACGAAGAAGAGAAGACTAGGTATTTGCTCATTTAATTTGTTCGACTGTGATATAAACTTGTATGCGCAACATTTCTATTACCTTGCTAACTCACAATTTTAATCGTTTAGTCCTATCTATGCCTCTTTAATTTACCTCTTCAATTATCTATCTTTCCTGCATCTACTTTACTTCAACCACTGTAATTCTAAATTAACCTAATTTTAAAAATTATTTTCGCAGCAGAAAATGTGTGTTTTGTGACCTTTATCAACGTTGATTATGAACAAGTGATAACGACAACCCAGAAAGCATTTACTAAATGGTGGAAATATTGATCAAAGATTTAAACTACCATAAAGCTAAGCCCACTACACGTAGACTCCATTCCATGACGATCTTGATTCATATAAGTTCTTAGTCGTCAGCTCAATTCTCTTGGATAATACTGTAATACTTTTTAATTTCTTTTATTTTAAGTTAATTTTGTATTTACCAAATGGTTTTTAGTAAAATGTCTTGTACCATTATTGATCGTAAAGAATACCACTTTTGGAATTTGACCATTGAGTTGATAGAACTAATCGAAGAGTACTTACTTCTACTGGTAGACCAAGTGGTTTACTTGTTCCTCTGGTTACTAAAAATGTAATTAATAGATAGAAAAGCATCATAACCATCAGTTTACTAACTTTTAATTATATTACAATGTACATTTATTATTATAGCACCATATTCATTTGCAAATAAGAATGTACCGTACTTTAACGTCTAGTGAAAGGATCCTTAACTTACTGAACACGAAAATGGCAGTTAGAGGGTTGCGTGTGTGAGGATAGAATGAACAGAAGTAAAGTTGCCTCAGTTGAAACATACAGGCCCTATTTCGACCCAAAACGCTTGATCCTTCTCTCCGAAATCGCGAATTGCAATGTCTGTGATTGGAAGTCGAATCGCCTTGTCCGTTGAATAACTCAGAACCGTTTCAGCCCAATGGTTTTTCCTGAACTAGAAGATGACAAGGTAGCAGGTTTGCAAGAGTACTGATTAGCTTAAAAATCTTTATGCAGCCTTACCTTGCATTCATCTTTCATCGCTTCGAAACGCAGTCGCTGATTTCCCCGTGGGGTCAACTCGACATCATTCCAAGCTAGCAGCTTAATGCCTTTACGGTACGTGCGCTTCTTCTCGTCATAATAAGCTACGGTATTCTTACAGTGGTACGTTACGTTCTGTTGCGCATGCGCAGATAGCAACTGCATAAAACCGATTTGGTTGTTGTCAGCTTTGTATGTTAACTAAAAACCCAAATATTAATTTTCACCAGTATAAGCATCAATCTATAACTAGTAACCTTCATTCCGTTAGTCATTTCGCTAAGCCACATTTCTGGTTCGACACTTGTATATGATATTTCAGGAGATTTTTCTGGTTTGGGTAGAATGCAAGTAGCTCGCTTTTTCATATCACAGTAAACTAATACAGCATCCCGTGGATCTCCTTCGTTAGGATCAACCCAATATTCTCCTATCGCAATTTATACACCGGTTATACCATTTCTATTTGTTGATTCGTCAATCTTACCGTTTTCATAGTTAGGATACGCCGCAGCGATATCCCTGCAAGTCCTTCCAGGTGAATTTTTCTGACCATTAGGCTTTTTAAATCGCTCGAATGAACTCTTTAGCTGCTCATATGCTTTGATCACGAGCTCTCTTCTTTCTTCTTCGGTTATTTCCTTTCCAAATATTCTAACTGGCTCGTCGCTCAATGGGTCAGGACCTTTTTGGCTTTGCGGTCCTTGTCCCAGAATGGCTGCCAAAGCAGCAGCATCATACCCGATTCCATCTCCAGGAGGACCAGGAGGGCCAGCCGGACCTGGAGGGCCTGGCGGTCCAGAGCGTCCGCTTTCTCCGGGGAAGCCCCTGCTTCCTGATGGACCCACGGGACCTTGGGGCCCTGGACTTCCGTCTCGACCAGGAGGTCCTTTAGGTCCGGGTTCTCCATCTTTCCCAGACAGACCTGTCATTCCCAACATTCCTTTTTCGCCTGGAGCGCCTGGAGCTCCAGGTAATCCTTGAAGGCCAATTAAACCTCGATGACCCTTAATGCCTTGTAATCCAATTTCGCCTCTATCTCCCTTATGTCCTTGTTCACCAGGTGCGCCGGGTTTGCCTCGTGGACCTTGCGGGCCTTCAACACCTTGAGGCCCCGTTTCTCCACGCGCACCCCTCTCTCCCGTAAGGCCCGGACTTCCTGGTTGCCCAGGGGGACCCTAAAATAATTATAAATAAATAAACTTTATATAACATTCTCAAATAAATTTACTGGTAACCCAGTAGGTCCAGTTGGTCCCAGCTGACCGGGAGGTCCAACAGGACCTTTATCTCCTGGTCTTCCTCCAATTCCAGGCGGTCCAGCTTTTCCAGGTGGTCCTTCTGGTCCCTGATCCCCACTAAGACCTGGTAATCCAGGTGGACCGGTTAATCCTAAAGGTCCTGGGGGTCCTTCATTGCCAGGCTTTCCTGGCGCACCAATTTCACCCTTCAATCGGATACTTTATGAGCAGGTAAATAAAAATACTATAAAAACTCACAGTAGGTCCTCTTAAACCTCTTAATCCAAAGGACCTGTTGGTCCAGGAAGACCTGGCAGACCTCTTTCACCAGCCGGTCCTTGTGGACCTATTGGGCCTGGAGGACCAGATGGCCCTTCAGAACCCACATCTCCTTTAGGCCCTTCTTGACCAGGTGCACCTAGTTGTCCTTGAGGACCAGGATTTCCTGGTCTTCCTGTATCTCCACTAGCCCCTTTTATTCCAGGAATTCCTTGTGGACCTGAGGGACCCATATTACCAGGTTGTCCCTAGTAAAAATTAATTAAAAAAACTTTTAAAATTTAATATCTATATATCTTACTGCCGGACCAGGTTCTCCAGGTCTTCCTGGCGGCCCCATAATTCCTGCATCACCACGAGCTCCTGGTTCTCCCCTCACTCCTTTAGCTCCAGTTAATCCTGTCAATCCAGGTGGTCCTGGTTCTCCAGGTCTGCCAGATGGACCTGAATTTCCTTGTTGGCCTTTTAGACCTGGCAATCCACGTTCACCTTTGGTACCTGGTAAGCCTACCAAACCCTGTGGACCAGGAAAACCTATAATAAACGGATTTAATTCAAAAAGCAGTTTTTTTCCTTAGTTTTAACCTTGTAGGCCAGGAGGCCCTACACCACCACGTTCGCCTGGTGCACCAGGTGCTCCATGTTCTCCTGGTAATCCTGGAGGGCCGGGTTCTCCTCTTTCTGCTGGTTCACCTGGTGGTCCAGGTGGCCCCATGGGACCTTGTGGTCCTCTCTCTCCTAATCGGCCAGGTGGTCCTTCAGGCCCTGGAGGTCCTAATGAACCTCTTTCTCCTTTTTCGCCCTGCAACCCTGCTGGACCTCTTAAACCAGGTAAACCAATAAGACCTGGCAGTCCCGCATGACCTTTTTCTCCTCTTGAACCAGGTGGACCCTACAAATGTATCCATAAATAAATGTTTTTTTTTACTTCAATAAATTAATGTACCGGTGGTCCGTCTGCGCCCTGTGGACCTGTTTCGCCGCGTAATCCAGGTGGCCCATGGGGTCCCATTAAGCCTCTTTCTCCGGGAAATCCCCTTTCTCCTCTACTTCCTGGGCTACCGGTGGTCCTGGGGGTCCTTGAATTCCAGCTTCTCCATCTTTTCCCGGAATACCTGGATTACCTGGTGCTCCTGGTAATCCCTTTAACAACACATTGTAGCAAGAAATATACAAAAATATTGAAGTTTATGGATGTGAGTATTGTACCTGAAAACCTCTTGGTCCCGCTGTACCTGGTTGTCCTCTCTCGCCGTCGTGACCAGGAGGACCTGGCGGTCCTTGAGGCCCAGATGAACCATCTTTACCAGCATCTCCTCGAGGGCCTGGAGCCCCTGGAGGTCCTGGTTCACCGTCTTTCCCTGGTTCGCCCTATAAAAATATTACCGATTATTTCAACATGTACTTTAAGTCTATTAGAATGTTAGCTAAATGTATATACACGCATATTTTAATTGATTTAAAACATATTTGTATTCACATACTTGATGACCTTTATCGCCTGGCAATCCTAAAGGCCCAGGTAAACCTTGTAACCCTTGCAATCCTGGTTCTCCAGGTTTTCCATCAGCCCCAGGTAAACCCCTTTCACCGGGGTTTCCAGTTTTTCCGGTGGGGCCTGGACGACCGGTTAAACCTCGCAACCCTTGGAGTCCTGTTGGTCCTGGTCTACCTGGTTCTCCTTGTGAACCTTTCATCCCATGTGGTCCAATTGCACCACGTTCTCCGGCCTGGCCTGCCATAAATTAACATACTATTTAAATGTGCACAGTTTTTACTATACCACAAACCTTTTGGTCCCTGCGCTCCATCAGGTCCCGGAAGACCACGGACACCAGGTGATCCACGTTCACCTGGCGGTCCCGCTGGGCCTGTAGGACCACGCATGCCTCGTTTGCCCCGTTTTCCTTCTGAGCCTATAGGTCCGGGAAGACCCCTAGCACCAGGTGTACCAGTTTCGCCTTTCATTCCAAATTCTCCTTTATAACCGCGTTCCCCAGGAATTCCCTGTATGTAAGCAAATTAAATTTATAGATTTAATGTGTGAAAAAATCGTACAGGAGCTCCTTTTGGTCCGACTTCTCCCGGACTACCAGCGATTCCTGGCGGACCACGAGCACCTGGAAATCCCGGAGGCCCTCCTAAACCCGGAGATCCTGGACTTCCTTTTTCGCCAGGGTATCCGTCTTTGCCAGGAGCACCTGGTGGACCCGAGTCTCCAGGTTGGCCAGGACGTCCCGATTCGCCTAATAATTATTTTTGTTATAAAACTTTATTGGAATGTTTAAATATATTATTATACCTCTTGGTCCCTGCAGACCTTGACTTCCCTTAGGGCCTGGAGCACCTTGATCGCCTGTAAATAATTTGGTATTTTATTTATAGTTGTGGGGAGAATATATCTTACCTTTATTGCCATTGCTTCCTGGGAAGCCTGGAGGACCAGGTTTTCCAATTGCACCCTATTTTAACAGAAATTGAGTATAAATAATTTGTAATTATGGTAGACCTACTGGTTGACCGGGAGGACCTGGGATGCCATCGATCCCTCTTAAGCCTGGAGGGCCGGGTGGACCTTCTCGGCCTCTTTCTCCGCGGGGCCCTGAATTACCAACCGGCCCAATTACTCCAGCAGGACCTGCAGGCCCTTGCATTCCCTTTTCGCCTGATTGACCCTGTTCTCCTTTAGCGCCGTCTAGACCAGGAAAGCCTCTGTGCCCTTTAACACCTGGCAGTCCTGGCATTCCCGGAAGACCTCTCGGGCCCGGTGGACCTGGAGCGCCAGATTGTCCTGCTTCTCCGTCTTCTCCCGGAGCTCCCTATTATTTAAAAATTAAATTAGAATTATAGTAATTGAACAAGAGAGCAAACTTGCATCTTTTCCCGGTAATCCAGGCAGTCCTCGTGGACCCGGCGAACCTGATGGTCCTGCCGGACCAGGTTCTCCCGTTTCACCGCGAGATCCTTGAAAGCCTTGCGGGCCTGGTGCGCCAGGAGATCCCGGCGGCCCCCTCGGCCCAACAGGTCCCACTTGCGCTTGCAGAAATTGGAACGGTTCAGGGTACGCCGGCCCTTTATCCTGGCCCGATTGTGCGAGCGCCAGTTGTTGGTAGTAATGCGAAAGATCTGGGGCGGGACCCGGTGGACCTGGCGGTCCAGGAATTCCAGGACTACCAGGGTAGCCCTGAATTCCGGCTTCCCCTGGCTGCCCTGGCTCTCCGGGATAACCCGATTCGCCTCTAGGTCCTGGTATGCTATCGGTGGGAGATACTCCATAAGAAGTTGTTGCTGGTAGTCTGGTTGGCCGGGTTCCTGCAAACAATTGCTATTTGAAGAAAACTACGAAGTATGTTTAATATTGTTTGGAAAGTAGTGGAAGTAAATTTGATATACTAAGTATATAAAAAATGTATTTAAATCAAACCTTTAGGTCTGGTGCAATTCAAATCGGTTTGACAACGGATTTGTCCAACTATACAAGTGCAGTTCGTGCACGCATTGGGTTTCCAAAACTGCCCCTCGCGGTACCACTGTCCATCTTGGGAACAACTAAAAGGTGCTAAAGTTGTTCTTGTTGGTTGAAGAATATGAACATCTACGGTCCCGGTTGGTGTTGCAGTAGGAATTTCATCAGGTGGTTGCTGGAAAATTTCCGTAGTCTCAGGTTCCCTTGGCCTTTCATCGGGAGGTTGAGGAGTCGGATTGACTCCAGCAGCGAGTGCAGGGGAGTACGTACTAGTAGTTGCTAAAAAATGCATTGCCATTGATTGTTACAAGCCTATTGCGGCAAACTCACTTTTTTTGTCGTAATCTTCGTAATTGTAATCGTCATATTCCGCGTAATCTTCGTAATCAGCGTTGGCCTGTTGATTCTGAACCCCATCCTCTATCGCCTGCGGGTGAGTCTGATTTCGAATTTTCCTCCGGACTTTCCCTGCTTCTGCGGTCGTCTTCAAGAACATGAACGCCACGAACAGTGTCCAAAAGACTTTAGCACTCGCCATTGTAACCTGGAGGTAGCCGCGGTCACCTCGTACCCGCGAACACTAAACGAAGGAGATGGGACGTGTTAGGGTTGCGCGGCCCTCATGTTCCCAGTGCCCCGTGCCAGGGCAGGGACCTTCTGGCGCGCGGGACTTCTTCCCCGTTTTTATAAGCTCAGAGGGGGCCGGGGCGTTGTGCATCTATTAAATGTAAGAATTAATACATATGTGGTTACTTCCTTGTCGCAGAGCGATTTGCGGAGCAACTTTGCATCCGCAGCGCTGCTTTGGCTGGCACAATCAATTATAATCTGCCCTTATGTTATATCATCGCCGGCTGACATATTTATTGCTTTGGAGGCTATTCGCTCTGTGAGGTCAATATTACAAAAAAATGTTTATTAGGAATTAAACGTTTTGTAAGCTACGCAGGTCATTATGTCTTGCATCTAACCACATGGTCAACAAGACCGCGAAACGTGAATTTTTTATGCAGCTGTCTAGTTGACGGTAAAAAAAGTGTAAAGCACTGTGACTGACTCTTCCATATGGTGTTTCTCTACTGCTAATGGAATGTCGTTTCTATATAAAACCTTATAAATGGTTAGATTGCCAAAAAAATGGAATGCAGACATTACGAAAACCTCATTTGAATATTGACTTAAATTTCACACAAAAGTTATAATCTTCTTTTTGATATTCGCTCCTTTATAAGTAATTAATGAAACACGCATTGCAGGTAAGAAAGAAAGTTATATAGTAAAAAAGAATTTTGTGTTTATGCTAAAATCGAAGTAGCTGCGAGAACAGACTGAAATGTTCATGAAATAATAATAAAATGAGCATATCAAGATAAACTATAGCGCCACATATTGGCACTAGATGGCGTTGATGTGATGTAGAGTACAGTGTTGCGTGTGCAATTGTGGATAAGGCAAAAACTTATGGGGAAACGATAAACGGTGTGGTTTCTTTGGAGAAAAGGAGTGACTACTTAGAACATCCATACAATATGAGATGTATGAAGGAACGCAGTGCCTACTTAGTCACAGAACTTTATTTCACTGGATATCGGAGTTTAAAGGCAAGTGTTGCGCCGAGAAAGGCAAAAGCCGCGGTCATCTGGTAAATAAGAACAAATCCACACATTAGATGTACAGGGAGTTGTAACAAGTCTGCCTCGTGGAACTTTTTTACCATTATCTATAAGGACTTGAAGGTGACAAATGTTTGTGCACAATTGGTTCTCCATGCTCTCACCGCTCAACAGAAACAGAAATAGAAGCTTGTGAAGGTATGCCAACAGTTGCTGCAGCTATACAACATAGATCCCAAGACGTTGTTTGAATGTTTCGAGTGTCACAGCAAACAAATCATATATAGAAAGGTAATATACTGAAAGCCTCTTCTTACAGAAAGCCGTGGCAGGGTTTGTTCATTCCATAGGATCAAGAGAACATTCTGATGATGGATTGGTTACCCGCTCTCAACGTATTCAGCAGTGTCGCCATGAAAATGGAGACGCGTCACGTTATTTCAAAACGCCACACTAATGCTAGCCTGTAGATTCTCGATACATCGTGCTACTATTTTTTGCTGAGCAACTACGTTCTGTTTAACGCAATGATGCAGTGCGCGGTAAGAAGTTTTTCTCCACCGACGAGCTTCAGTCGGCTGTCAGCAACAGCTCTATGGAAGAATGACAAAAGTGCACATGCTGTGGAATCATTTCTTCCTACTAAAATATAAGTAAAAAGAAAATTATTGTTGAATGTCCCAGTATTTTATTTAGCACTACAATCACTTCCAAACATTTGCACCAACGTCACTCCAACTTTCTACCATTTAGGGCCTCTTATTCCAGATACCAATAGTTTGAGTCCAAGAAAACTCAATCAGGATGCGGAATGATTTTATTAAACGATGGCACTTGAATGGAACGGTGTGTTTTAGCACAGGGACAGTACTTGCTGTTGATCAGTTCGGGTCGTTTTTTTTTTGAATTATTGATTGCAATTTGTGTAAAATTATCTAATTCCAGTTTTTCCTTCTTCAAGATCTTTAATTAGCAACATTTCTTTTGTTTCAAGATACTGGCGCTAATAGTTTTTCACTTGATTAAATGGGTTTTGTTTTCTTCGGAACCGATCCACTACTTTGATTGCGTTTTTGTTTCTGGTGTTTGAGTTCCCATTTTGTCCACGCAATCGGCTGCAGTTTGTGCTCGAAATAGGTTTCTGCCTCGAAATGAGCAGACAGTTTTTTATGCCCAATGTATTATGTAAAATATGAAATACTCGCTAAGAGATGCCTATGGTTTCTTCAATTATACACATCTTTAGTCACCAACTCGTGGATTTTATCCACAATCTATGGTGTGATTGGAAGTCTTGGACATAGTTCATCACTTGTGTGAATGATTTCACGTTTACATTCCAAATCCTGTAGATAAACCTTCCAGAACTGGTTTTGTCACGATTCTTCCCTTCAAATAAAAAAATGACCTCCCGAATTTCCTTTCTGCCCATCAGTGAAAAAGAACAAAGTTGTTCGAAAACCACCTGATCCATTTGATACTATCAATTCACTAAAATGAAAGAGTTGAAAGTGGACCCACATAAAAATATTTAAAGAGAATACTCCCCCCCCCCCATGCACCTGATTCCGGGGCTTTTTATTTTATCGTCGTATATCACATCGTGTAAAGTCTTTGAGTATTCAGTTGATTTCATTTACAATCCACAACAGATTGAGACTGTTTTCCGAATCAGTGATTCGTAAAGAATAAGAAGAACATTTTTTTCAGATTCCAAAAGCTGATACATAAATTATGTTAAACTTGTCCGACAATTATTTCGAAACTAGATAATTAAAATGGTGGTTGGGGGGGGGCTTAGGATTGATCTTTCTTTCCTCTTAATCCTTTTGCCCTTTTACTGAGCGTCGGATGTCGACTCCACCCATTTCTTCTGTTTCTCCCTGTCCCCTCTCATTTTCTCTATCCAGCCTCAGTTCTTCAATTCTGACTGTACTAGATCTTCCTGCCTTTTTTCCACCCCTCTTGTTTGGATTACTTTTTTCGGCAGTCGGTCTCCGTCCATTTTGCAAGTGTGTCCGAACCATTTCATTGCTTTATGCCTGTTATATTTGTTATTGCCTTCTGCTCTAATTCTTCCCAATGTACGTATTATACAGGGTGAATGTTAACTACAGAAACAAATTTCAGAAGGTGATTCCTAATAGCAAAAGAACAGAAAGATTCATGTAAAGATATGTCCGAAAATTACGTGTTTCATGGTATAGGTATGGCAATGCTTTCCTTCATGACATTAGTCGTCATAATACTCATCTTAGTTACGATGTGTGCATACAGTCCGGGTCTCCTTCTAATTGGATGTGTGTTGTGAAATGCTGTTAAACCAGCAGAGATAAGTGATGCACAGATAATATGGCCTCTCATCACGGAACGCAAATATTTTCGGACATACATTGATGTGAACTTTTTCCCCTTTCTCATCGGCAATCTCCTCCTGATAATTGGCTCTATAGTTAACATATGTGAAATAAATCAATGAACGATATCTGGTACAAACAAATCCAAATCGCTTTTAATTGCGCAATTCATTCTGCACGAAGTTATTTATGAAAGCTAAAAATTCGCATAAGTAGCTGACCGTTGATGATCTCGAAACGACGGTGATAAGCTTCTTGGAATCGAATATAAATACCGCGACGTATAATTAGTGAAGATTAACAAGGCTCGCAGCAATAAGTTGTAACTTTAGATAGACCCTTTGTATTGTACTCAGAGTCCAAAAATTTTCTGTCTACGCGTATATTTTGCGGAAAACTGTAAATTGCAAGGTTCTGACTTGAGTAATATTAGTCTTGCCTTAATTTCCCATATTGTGCAGATAAGCTTGCAATTTTCTTAGATATGTACAGGGTATCTTAAAAATATATGCAACTTTGTTGAACGTTCTTTGAACTAGAGATGATCAAGCTGAATTTTATAGGGGAATCAATTCGAATCAAGTCGTAATCTGTCTTGAATAGAAGAACGAGTGATTTGAAGCTGATAGAAGAAGGGGAACTCCCGTTTTTGCTGTTCGAGAGTTGTGGTCGACTTTGGGATTGTCTTACATTAAATCTCTACTCTCTTGAAACCATTTGTGACATTCAAAGACATGACTTCTCGATGTCTGGTCACCATATAGTTGCTGTATCATATTTCATATTCCATTATGGACGTTCTCTACCAAAACTTAATGTTAATTATCTGCTTGGAATCCACATTCATCACATTACTCCTGTAACTTCCAACTAACTCCCGTTTTTGCTGTTCGAGAGTTGTGGTCGACTTTGGGATTGTCTTACATTAAATCTCTACTCTCTTGAAACCATTTGTGACATTCAAAGACGTGACTTCTCGATGTCTGGTCACCATATAGTTGCTGTATCATATTTCATATTCCATTATGGACGTTCTCTACCAAAACTTAACGTTAATTATCTGCTTGGAATCCACATTCATCACATTACTCCTGTAACTTCCAACTAAACGCGCCAACAAGCCGAACAATGGGTTGCTAGGCATGGCCCAGCCACCTAGTGAGTTTACATGAAAAGATTCTTAAGGCCATGTCTATTCAGGTGACTGTAGTGACTTCTAAAAGAATGCGAACTAAAGTAACAAAATCTCCTGTTAAGCTATCACAAACGTAATACTCAGTTGAATATTGTGGTCAAAATAATTCTTTTCTGAAGTGTTGACTCTTCAACCCCCATCATTTATCAAAAGGTATACACGTAGAGGACAACCGACTTAAAATTTCATGATTTTTCCTTCAAATTCTCAATGCAACATACTAATGAGATGATCTTCAATAGACAAAACACTGACATGATTATTACAAATTTATATTCTCTCCTTTGTCTGATGGAGTAAATTAATTTTAAAATCCTTTGGGGATGTGTATATAGCCCCCCTATAGTAGGGAGATATTTTTACCACCATGCAGATTAATGACCCAAAATCTTGGATAAATCCGTTACATAATCATCCTCAGCATAATGATGTGTTAACTATGAGGGTGAAGTGTTAATAAAAACGGCTGCGGTCACGATTCAATTTAAAAGCAATAAAGTTAAATAGACGCCGTCATGAATGTTTGTGCTAAATAAATCATTCATCTGCATGTTGGTGGCATAGACCAGCCTCGCTGTTTTTTAGTGGAGACAGGAATAAACTAGGAAGTAGACTGATTGATGGCTCGCCTTACACAAGCCGGCCCTGCAATTCCCATTTCATTAGCGCAAAATATTTGTGCCTAATTCTCTATCAGTTGATGGCGGCCGTGATTTTAACGCGAATGGAACACAGTCGAATTATTAATAGCGCTGTTTCCATCGTTGTGCCAAAGGTCCTTCCCGCTCTAAGCGCCTCAATTAAGTGTTTCTAATGCAGCGATGTTTACGGCTTATTCCAGTTATGGAATGGATTTAACGAGCGCTCCGGCGGGCAAATCTATTAGCATTTGCAAGTGTTACGCAGCGCACGCACTGCGAAAATAATTGGCAGGCTTCAGTTTGAAGCCAGCAACGGCCGTTTTATTAGGTCACGAATTTCTATTGAAGGGGCGAAAAGTACAAAAATGCGGCGATAGAATCTAAGAGTTGCGCAGACCTAACGACTTCTGGGTGTCTTTGACCCATTACTGACTGACTAATGAATTTAAGAATGAGCTGGGAATCTCATCAAACGCATTACGTCATTATCAACACATGTTACTTCCGAGTTTGTAAATTAGTTTGCTTTTTTGCTTCGAGACGCTCAGGCTGAATATGAAGCGATGCGCTATCGGATTTTTTAAACCCAAGCACCAAGATGCTTTTGTTGTAATCGCAGATTATTGGCAAACCCTCACAAACATTTTCCTACTCCAAAGACTACCCAAAAAAAGTCTACCACATTTGAAATTTGGTAGCCTTTCTTAAGGAAAAATGCCCCAAAACTTAATGTTGGAAACACCAAAGTGACGCTAGTTGAGGCGTCTGATTTTGTTGATGAAGGTTCTTATGTAGCACATTCCAATCCAACCAATGGTTCAATAGAAAACAATTACTATGACATTCTCAGTCATATATCGGATGATTATGTTAGGATTGGTTAGAACACGGTTTCTCAACATCTTTTCATGTTGATTTTGTTTTTGTTTCATTAAGAGCTTTTTCCCGCATCCTTCACTACCCTTCCCACACATACACACGTATTACAGATTAAGAATTATTGGTTTAAGAATTAGATTTTACCGTTTTATTGTGAACAGTCTTGCAATATTTGGTATTTTTCTCATATATTGCTTCCAGTAACTGGTAATGATAAGTACCTCCCCACAAATGTTTACTGCAGACGCCATTTTAGGGAACAATCAAACACTTTCAATTTAGAAGAAATTTGGCCAACATAACTTGAACTGTAGTGTGTAAACTGCTTTTAGAATTACCACAGTTTGAATTTGTCTTCAAAACTTATCATGAAAATTTACTCCATGGCGCATTCTGTAGGTCAACATTGTCATTATAGTAAATTTGAGAGACACATAATAATGGACTGACAAAATAAGGAAACCAAATATCTCAAGGTCACCTAACAGATTCATGCTTAAGTCAATAATAATCTCCAACAATAAAATTTAAAAGGAAAGAGTAAGCATTATCCCGTTTCTTTCAAAAGATTATGACAGTGTAAATGAAAATAAACAGAATGTTTTGTCGTGATTTTATCCTACTCGATTACATAAAAACTGGTGGATCTGGTTGCAAGCTGTAGTTTTCTCAATTACTACACAAGCAGTAGGATGGATACTTCTAACGTGATTATTGATAACAACTGACTAACACTTCAATGAAAAGATACTGTACTTAAAGCAGGAGAGATGATCAACCCAAGTGTAACCAAATATTATACAAAGTATAAGGCTACTATTAAAAAGCAAACTTTACTACTTAAGAGACTATGTCAAGCAAAAAGTATTTTCTTAAAACAGCAAAACTGAACAAAAAAAGTATGGTGCACATATGGTGCAATGCTTGCATTTAATAAATCTCCAGTACAAATCTCTAAAAAAAAATCTCAAAATTCTACGCATGACAAGATGATTTACAGTTGCATTAGAGAAGAGTTGTGGCCTGCTCAAAACATTCTTCTCCGGGTCAGAGTAATAAAATACATGTGAGTGAGTGTGAATATAAAGGAACATAATAATAAATAGTAAAACAAAAGCATACTGTACTGCCTTCACAAAAATGATAGTTAAGTGAAAGGAACCTCAACGGAAGTAAAGGTAAAAACGCTTAACTACAATGGTAAATTTTGTATCCCAATAACACACCATAAAAAAAAGTACAGCCAATCCAATCCAAAACAATTTAACAATTCTTACGAATGTTGCCTTTATTAAAACAAAACTAGCAAAACTCATTGATTTAAAACATGTCTGTGAAGATTATATACCATGTTGTCTGGTCTTGAGTTACTAGGTCATGTTCAGAGTTTCAAGATTTTTGACGTACCACCCACAGCTGCAAACATGGCCTAACAGCTCAACATCAGACAACACATAACAGTATCATCACTCTTATTTCACGTGCAAGATATTTTATTTTTCCTTTTTATTTTTACTTATATCTTCATCTTGAAATTTGCGAATAGAATTATTAGAATTTAAAAACCGTCATGTTATATAAAAATATTATTACAACTACCCTTACAAAATATAAAAAATAAAAAACATCAACATTCAACAAAAAAGTTTCACACAATTTCACTGCCCGAACTGTCAGCATCAGAACCGCCCTCGTCAGCATCTTGCACTGGAGCTTCATCGTCGCTTTCATCAGGTGGCAGCTCTTCATTATCGCTTTGTATTTCGTCAGTTTCATCTGTCTGCATGGAACTCTGCGACAAGATGTCTTCTCCATGCAAGTCACGATTTCGGAGCGTTCCCATCCAAAACGCAGCTGAACAGCCATTCGCCACCAAGGCAGCCTTCACCCGGTACAGCAGCGATTCTAGCAGCAGTCGGAACTGTGGCACGTAAGCTACAAGGCTGGTGTCTTTTGTAAACTTCGAGTAGCAGCACAGGTGATGGAGGAAGCGAGTGCTGGTCTGCATGATTTTGAAGATCTCTATAACCTCGTCGGTTTTCGAACGTAGCATTATTTCAAGAATTGGAATGCCGCTGGAGAGAAAAACCTAGAAAGTGAAACGACTTAGAGAAAATCAAATCACAATTTTTGTGTACCTTTAAGATGCCCACAGAATTTTTTAAGAAGCTTATCAGATTTGATCGAGATTCTTGCGCTTTCACTATAGTCATCAAACCTTGCAATGTAAGAGCAGTAGTTCGCCACAAGACTAAATGTTGATTGTTTGTCAAAGAGACAACTTCGTTTCGCACTGCTTCCAACAGTGTCATGCACAGTGATCGATAGAAAATATAAAAATTCGATTTATCAATGCATGTGAGCATCCTCAAAGAATCCTCTTTTGTTTTCACCTCAGCAGCTTGCTGTTGCAGTGTACCCACAAGCCCATAAACTGTTTTAAGGTTCGCACCACTTAAATAGGCTTTTACTAATAAATCTACATTTATACAAGCATTCTTCCCGGCATCCAGATTCCCATTTGAATTGTACCAGCGTTTTGTTAACAATTTCCCACTTAGGATTGCAATCCTTTTCTTGACATCTGGATTTGAATTTAACGCATACAATGCCTGAATTATTTGAACTAAGCTGACAGCAGCTGATAACTGAAGACAGTGTTCCGAATGATTTAACAATTTCCCAGTAAAATCAGTGATCAAACCCTTCACCGACATTAAAACCTGTGACTGTGGCGTCTCATCACTAAGGGCTTTCAAGCAGTCTCGCAGTAAATTCAAATTTTTTGTATGTTGGAATCCTGACCAACTGAAAATTAAGGCGTAAGCTTTCATAACCAAAGCAAATGATAATTTCAAGTCGTTTGCTTCAGGGGTAAACATTTCTGGGGAATCTAGACAACCATCAGTCTGCATCAAAAGTTCATCTAAACCGGATGTAATGCAAAGTAGGTTCCTTTGAATGTTCGGAAGAAGCCGTATACAGTCTGAAATCAGGTCTGTCAAATTAACTGTGCCGATACCAGAGAATCCTGAACTTTTATTTTTATTCAATCTTTCCAACTTGGCTACAAAATCTTTCATTAAGAACTGAAACTGCTTTATACCCAACTGTAAAATTTGACTTTGTGATGGCAATTGCAATTGGGAAAATTTAGAAAAGCTACCGTGCAGCTTTAGCGGATATCTAAGCAACAAAATTATGTCCGTGTCCATTTCTCTATAGTTTATGTTCGATTCCATTATCTTTTCTTTCCATTTTTGCTTAGATGATGCCACAGTTTTTGTCTGTTGAGTAACCAGGGCGGGATCAAGCGTTTCATTTGCATTTACTGTAGTTTCGGACAATTTAGCCTTTTTCCTTGGGCGCGCCACTTTCACAGGTTTATTAGGCGATAACTGTTTGGTGGTTTGAGAGAGCACATCAAAGTAACTTGGGGGCAGTTTGTGGTCAGGAACGTTTTCCAGGCATTCCTCAAGCAGCTTTTCCAAATGAACAATATCTGTAAAAGTATCAAGCTCTTAAAAATACACAACTGCTACAATATATAGTCAAGGCAATATCTCATAGAAAGACGCAAAGGTGTTTACTTGTAAGCTCATGCAGTCAGTGTCCACCTGCATAAAAAGAAAGTTTAAGTGACCCTGAGCAAAGAAAAAGGAATAATTAGATATAGGTACGGTACAGGAGATACAATATAAAAGAGAGGGAGAAATTCGAAAATTAGATGCAGGAAACTTGTAGCAGCAATTAAATTCCTTAAGGCAAGTTAAATAATTGGTAAATGGTAAACATTTCTTACCGTTAACTCTTTCCAACACTTTCATGCGCAGCTGTTTGCTCTTTTGCGTAACAAACGCACTAATGGCCTCTCGAAACCAGTTGATGCAGTGAAATATACAGTCGGCAACTTGTCTTTGTTGATGTGAGTCATACGCATCCATATTCTCTAAGTTCGGCATTATCACAGCGCATCCTAACAGGGCATCGATGGTAGAGAGATTCTTGTTATGCTGATGATAATGAATCAGTCGTAATAATCGGAACATGGGAGCTAGCGTGAGCACAGAATTGTTATCAGACCTTTGTGATTTTAAACTAAGCTCAGCAATCTTCACTGCTATGGGGCTGTCGATTTCTTCCTCAGTATTCAGTGAATGCTGCATAGATAGATGGATATCATTTATTGGGTCAGGAACTGATTCCGTTATGAACAAATTCTGAAAATCATTTGTCACCATGCTGTACAGCCAAGCCATAAAATGGTTGTCGAGATAAGAACCAGTAATAAGCATGGAGGCCAGCTGATCGTAATAGAGGCCAACGGAATCGGGACTGCCTAGTGTACAGGTATTTGCCAAGATTAGTAATGAAGCTGCATCTTGTGGGGCACCCGATGGTAAATCTTCTATTGACATGGAATTGTCCTCCACTTCAATGGTGCTTTGATCCACTGTAGTTGTAGCTAGATGTAAAATAGAATTAATTTACTATATCAGTGTTCAATTAAAAAAACAACAATAAGTAAATTTTACCTAAGATCTTTGCAGTTATGACAGCAGCAATAATTCCGCGATGTTTGACAATTTTCTTCGAACTCGACAGCTGCTTGCGCACAACCATATGAATTTCATCTCTCAGACCCGATATCGACTCGTCTGCATGATTTCGGCATGTCAAATTGCACAGCAATTCAAAAACCAGCCTTGCATCTTGCAGTTCGATAACGTCCAACTTCTCCAACAGTCCCATTAACTGCACTGTGTGCTGCTGTAGTTGCTCGAAGGCTTCCAAAAATGATACAAGCACGTTCAACACAGGCCTCACCGCTTTCTTGTCACTCATACCCGTGAGAACGATCAAGCTGTGAATGATGTTCTGGCGCTGAATTCGGTCCACCATTTTATGAACGAACAGTAATTTGTACATGGTCGAGGCAAACTCAATCAAAACAGGGTCACTGTAAAATCTTAATAAACTCGTAGCAATTTCAGTGATGGACTCTAAAAAGTCTTTCAGTATCTGCAATTCAAAATACCTCTCAAAAAGGGCTTCGAGCAGAGAAATCTTGAAGTAGCCGGCTTTTATACGCTTTCGAATTAACCCTTCGATTACACTTTTACGAGAGTTCGCAAGAGAGTGTAACATAAATAAGATTAACAAATCGATCGGTTTCTGGTCTACATTTGACCGAACTGTCGATATAGCGTTTATCCAACCTTCATACAAAGATTTCCGAGCTGTCGCCAATGATTGCAAGCGATTAAATATCAACACTTTATTTGACTCTGCATCTTCATCAGCACTTTTTAAACCCATTATCATATCCAAGGTAATTCTAGCATGCAAAAGCACAGTCTGCAAGCCCTTTGAATTGCAGTCCGTTATTAAAAACTCAAACAAAATGGGAAATATCCTAGAAGATGAAGTGGATTCTAGCTTATTTAAAATCTGCTGCTGAATCTCATGCCGAACATCCGTACTTAACGTTAAGGAATTCAAGCAGTCTATAATAGCACCAGTCAAGTCCGCATTTCCATCTAACAGTTTACTTAATTGGTTGGCTGTAGTTTCATACTCATTATCAGGGATGATTTCGGGGATCATGTTTAAAATTTCTAGCTGTGCAGTAAAAGAGGAAATTTCTAACGTGTCTAGCAATTCAGTTGTAAGAGTCTTCGAGTCATTTATGTGCGACAGGTAACGCAACTGATTGAGCAATAGTCTCAACTGGGTGGTATCATCATGTTCTTCACCAACACAATTAATCACTTCCTCCAGCAAAATTCCAATGATTTCACTCTGCAAGCACCCCACATTTAGCAGTATTCTCAACAGGCTGTCTTGCTGCATTTTTAAACCAGCAAGGTCTTGGTCCTTTTGTAGTTCTGTGGGTAAAAGCGATTTCTGGAAATAGTCGGCTTTCTTAAGAAATATCTTAAGACCCGTTAGGAACTCTTGAACGTTATTCGGATGGGTAACATGGCTTCTAAGGGTTTTGCTGATGTCTCGTACAACTAAGGCTTGCTCTTGCGTTATGGTGTGGGCACCTATGCTATGCTGCAGTATAACACCAGCTCCTGTAATCACTTCTTTGAAATATGCCGTCTTCTGGTCTTTCTCCATCGACTTCTTTTGTGATTTGGGCGACCGGGCGCTCATACCTGGAGATAAATGCGGCGGTGAGTGCAAGCTTAAAATGGGGCTGCTCTTGCGTGACATTTTAATCCTGCAACGTACAAAATGAATGCGATAATAAAATATACATTTTAAATTCTTACACAAATGCAAATTAGTAAACGTATTCGAGTTGTTTTGGAGGGATTTTGTGGTCAGTAACGTACATGACGTCACGTTATGTATCAATCACAGATTACATATAAGACGTAATGTGTAGCACGAGCGTACATATAAATTGGTCAGGGTGTTTTTGTGACCACCTTTATGCTGTGTATCTTCGAACTCTGCGACAAGGGGAGTTCATATGTACCCACATAAATGCTGTTCGTGCTGCAGGGGCCCCAAAATGGAATTTTAGAAGTTATTAAAATTATCATTACATTGAATTGTATGAACATGCGCATCCTGTATTACTTGTTGTCATTTAGTTATCAATGATAACTTATCATTTAGCGTAGAAGCAAGCATGCGCACAAGGGACGTATAGGGTAATAAAATTCTTGATGCATGGAAACACTGCTTGTTGAGCACATAACCTATGAAAATGTGTTTTGGAAATTGTAAATAGCACTTACAATCAAAATTATGCACAGAATTAGCTAAACAGTCATCAAGAACATAATTTTCGAAACATCTACGGAGCTATAGGACGAAGAAGAAATTGAACGCCAAATGCTATCTCCCAAGGTAATCAGTGATGGTTATTGCGGAAGTTACTACATTGGCAAATTGCAGGCGAAAAGTATTTTACATGTTTGTTGCAGTTCCTTGGAATCTGTTGAGCACATCTTTATGGCTGTTAATATTTTGCTGGGCACATTCAACTCTTCTAGCATTACATACACTAGTGGCTAAAAGCAATGCATTCTATTTTGGCCAGAAATTTCTCCTGGATCATTTCCTATCAGCGTTTTTTATTTTGAGTTGCTCTATATTTCTGGAACATTACAAGGTCCACTTACACACACTATCTTGCAACTTGCTGTAACCCAGGCCAAATGCCGGAAATTCCTCACAAAAAAGTACTGCAACTTAATTTCCGGCACTTCCATGTTCGATTACAGGTGGTTTGTTTACGCTTTTTAACATTTTCTTGTAGTCTGGTTTCAGTTATGATGCTTCCTGGTCACTATCACACCGACGAGTTGAAACAGAATATCGTTAACGCTGTGAATTCAAGGGTTTTTTTGCGTTATCCAGCACGAGGTGATGTCCAAATAGAACTGAAGTCTGGCCGCTCTTCTAATTTGTACAGACAAGAAAATTGCTTGGCTCTCCATTGCAGACCTCTGGCGTATGGCAAATGCAATTCGGACTGAATTAAGGGAGAAATTGTCGATCTGCACCATCAGATGACGTCTTGTTGAGGCTGGACTCCATAGTCGCTGTGCTGTCAAAAAGCCGCTGATTTCCAAGAAGAACTGGACTGCCAGACTGGAGTGGGCACAGCAACACAAGGACTGGACTGTCGCCAATTGGTCGAAAATTCTTTTAAGTGAGAGAGTAGTAGATTTTGTTGGTTTCATTCGGATAGTGCGACGTTTGTTTACCACCCCACGGGCACTACATTCAATTTCCAGTAACAGGCACCCACGGTCAAGCGGTGACCATTATCACGGTATGGGGTTGCTTTAGTACTCGTGGGGTGGGCCAATGGATCATTGGATTGATTTGTCTACCCCAACATACTGCATATGCCACACGAATAGGCTTTTCCAGCATGATCACTGCCTGAAACACTGAATGGCTTGAAGAAAATAAGGTTCGGGTTATGACCTGGCCTACACAGTCTTATTGAGCATCCGTGGGATGAGATGGAACGGCCAAGTCGGCAGCAGAATAATTCGCCATTCTGACTCATGAATGGGCGAATATTGGTCAGGAGGTTATTGATTGGCTTATTGCTTTGATGCCTAATCATTGGCATTGGACGTTAGCCGGAATTGTAACAAATTTTGGCTCTGTGTATGCAAGCGAGTGAGAGTAGGCTTCAGTGATGGGAAACAATCCAAAACACTAAAAAACGCAGGTAGGAAATGATCCAGGGGAAATTCCTGGCTAAAAAGGAAAGCTGCATTGTTTTTGGCCACTAGTGTACATTTCTTCCCTTATAACAGTGTATGCTTTACTGAAGTCGATAAAAAGATCATAAGAGTGATGTTTTGTTCATAATTTTTTCTAATATCTGTGTCAGAGTAAAAATATGTTCTAAAATTGACCTGCCTTTTATAAAACCACAATGATATTGGCCTACTTCTCTTTCCATTATTAATTCTAATTTCTGCGCTATTATTGGACTTAAAATCTTATACCCCACATTCCTCTGTAGTTTTCTAGTATACTTTTGTCTCCTTTTTTATATAGGGGGAAGGGGTAGATTAACGCCTATTTCCAGCTGTTTGGCATTTTCTCTTCTTGCCATATCCTTTATAGTAAGTATATATTTTTTTCAAGATCTTTTTCATTGTATTTTATCGTTTCCCCTGTTCTCATCTATACCTGATGCTTTTGCTTATGAATTATTTCTCAGATTGCTCTTTCTATTGGTAACTATTTCTTCTTCATTCGCTTCTTTCTATTTGGGTTCTCCTCTTATAAATTCTCCGCCCTGATTTCCTCCTGTGTTTGAATATATTTTTTCCATAGCTTCATATTCCTACCAAATTTTTTTCTTAATCTTTAAATAAATTTACTCTCGGTTGGTATCCTTTATTGTTCTGAGTTTTTCAGTAGCAAGAGTTTTTGCTTCTCATATTCCCTCTTCTTCTTTCTGTAGATTTTTTAGTTTTCTCTCTGTTCTTTTAACTGCTTTGCATTTCTTTCCTTAATTGCTTGTCTGCAGTCCATTTTCTTTTTTGCCTGTGTCCTACTTTCCATTAACCTCCGCTTATCCTAATTGCTACCCTTTCTCGGTACTTGATGCGGACTAGAAAATGGTCACCAGCTTCTCACGTCTTACACATCTATTAATAGGTGGTGCATCTCATTTCTCGTTACCCTGTTAGGATGGATCCATGTCTCTTTGTTGCAGTTTTTAGTAACAGTAAAAATGTATTGAAACAAAGACCCAAAGATGTATTTTTACTGGTCTTTTTCTTTTCTTCCAACGTCGGCACCCTTTTTCGGTCATCCATTCCTCTTGTTTGAAAGCACCTTCTACTTCTCTTCCCAGTACAACAGTCCAACGCTGCATCTCATTTATTTTGTACTCCACATTTCCTTCTTTGCACCTTCAGTTCTCTAAGATACTTAAATCTTTCTATTTGCTTTATTTTTTTCATTTATTGCAATAGTAATTTGTTTATTTTTGCTTCCAATTATCACAATTTTTGATTTATCTATATTTAACTTCATCTCATCTTTGTTTCATTTATAGTCTACTGTAACTGTTTCACCGTTACTTTTTTTTTGTCGTAGACTCTTAAAATACCGTTCTTAATAAAAACATCCTTCTCATTTTAATTTTTTTTACTTTTCACCACTAATTGTTGATTTTCCCAACTGTCAAATGTTGTAATGGTCATATTGTTGCTCTATCATTGGTTTGTTCTAAATGCATCATATGGTTTCATTTGTTTTTTCAACTCTTGCAATATAAATTGCTTGACTTGATCTTTAACTTTTCCTTGTTTGAACTCTTTTCTATATTTTCTTTCCATTTTATTCTCTAGCTTCTCTACTACTCGTTTGAGTTGCTTATTTTTCTTCTGTACTTGGGTTACTTGTCCATTATATGGTTTTTTTTTATTCTTCTATTTCTGCTATCAGTTTTTGCACTTGTTCTTGTTGCTACGCAGTTCTTTTCTAACATTTTCTTCTGTCTCTGTCTTCTTGATCTCTATCCTCGTTCACCCTTGTTCACTATTACCTTCCCGATTTTTAGAATTCTTTTGTTATTTTTGTCTCTCCCCTCCCTCCCTCTCTTTCTCGTTGATAAATGCTATCGTGTTTTTTTTATCTGATTGTCTCCTCACGATTTTCACGTTCTTGTTCTCTTGTTAACTTTAAAATCTGGTTGAATGTTTTGATGTTTTATGCATTTCATCTGTCTTTACCTAGCTGTGTGGTTTTGGTACTCCATTTAATGTTTTGTTTGCGTTTCTATTGTTTATATCAAGTTCTAGTGCCTTTTCCTTAATATCTTCTTTGGTTGTTGTTTATAAGAAGTTTGTTTCGTAACATACCTCCATGGTATTTCGCTCTTTCCATTTTTATACTTATCTTGACCCTCAATCTTATCATTCTATGATTACTTCCTGTAGTCTAATGATGCTAATCTTTCACTATGCTTTTTGCTGTTTGGCTGATTCATGTCCATTTATGGTTTGGCTTTTTCTTAAAAACGTTTATCGCATAATAGTTCCGTTTTACCAAGAAATTTACCAATATACCACTCGGTTTGAAATGTTTGCATATATTTTTATTTTTGTCTTATTTATTATAAATCTCACCCTCCTCTTGATGTCTTTTATAGTATAACACATTGCTTGAAGATAATGTTAAGCATTTTACCACTATATGCTGCTTAATGTGTGATAGTTTTTCCAATTCTTTTAGTTTTTCGTCTTTATTTATAGGATGTATTATATGTTGCTATTATTAACTATAGATTCTTAGTACTCTGTCCCTTCGCCATTTGTGTTACTACTGTAACCAATAGTTTCAGAGCTGCTGCAGATTAAAGGCTTTGTATTATTTGATCTGCTCATTCCTTTTTTAGGGGAAGAAAGGGGCTTAAAATTAGCTGCCCTTAATACGAAGAACAGATGTTCTCAAATAACCGCTTTTGATTTGAAGATCTGATGTTGGTCTGCTAGTTTTGCCTCACTTTGAGTACTTTATTTCACTAGTGGTGGTACCTGGTGAGGCTTCCCACATGAGCCACCGAATGAGAAGTTGTAAGATAATCTTACATTGCTCCCTCATCGCTCTTGAAAAGGTGAAGAAGCACCACATGATTTCACTCAAACTTTTACGGTCCAGATATGCGTAAGCAATGATTAAAACCAGGAGGAATGCCAAAATCCATTTTCAAAGGTAACGGATTTAAACATAATTCCTGTTATTTAATGGAAGTTTGAATGTTTTGTACACTTTGAATTTGATCTGGTATCTTATCTTTTGTAAAGAAAAGATGAATATTGTTACAAGTTAATATTCCTCTCCACAAAAAACTTTCCTCTACTTGCTTGTAGCGCTGGTCTTTTATTATCAGATTACTACTTATTAACAGTGGTTCAGTTTGAAAACTGAGAAAATGAGGGTTAGGGAACAAGGATTTCTTGATTTTGGGGACGGAGCTTCAAATTGGCTATAAGGTAGACATATCTTTGGCCAATTTAGGTCACATATCCATGTTTACTTTTTGTAAACATGCATTTTTTAGAGTGTGTGCGCAGCATATGCAGGATGCTGCAAAGTTCCTTTCCAAATTTTGAAGGGAAATTACAAAACAAAGAGTGGTCTGAGAGTACAGGAGATGATTTAATTAGACTTAAGTAGTTGGAAAGTTTTGCCTAGAGGGGCCCTTAGTAGTCAACATGTCAAGGACGAACGAATAGAGATTTTTTTGTTGTCGAAGCTTACAATCGTGGGCTCACAACATGGTTTTTACACATGCTTTCAACTTACGCCCCTCCGTTCTCGATACAAAAATCGATTTTGGTATGTGCAGGGTACTTTAGAAGTACTGGTTCTGTAGTAAGAAGGAAAGACCTCAGATTGTGTGAATACTAAAAAAAAAATGGTGAAACTTTTTCACACCCAATGCCTTACTGTTTAGTTCGCTTAATATAATAGTTGTGTTACTGTTATTTTTAATAGATATGCGAAAATAATTCAGCAATTTTGGTACCGAATCTTGGTTCACTTCAAGCGGAAAATGTTTTGTTCCAACAAGATGGAGCTACTGCCCATACAGCAAATGTTTCGCTCCAAGTGGTGCGTGAGATGTTTCCTGAACACTTAATTTCACAATGCGGTGATGTCACTTGGCCAACCCACTCACCGGATTCGACTTTAGCAATGCCTTAAGAATGAGGGACACTACTTAGCTAGTATCCTCTTTAAAAGACATTGAAGTAAAACTTTCAGTTCTGTATTACTTTGTAAAAATAAATTTTGCATAATTTTGCAATATTTTTTTCAACCTAAAGGAGGAAGAAGTTTTGCTCTACCCTGTATACTGTAATTACAGATTACGCATGTTCATATATTTAGATGTAACGATAATATTTATAACTTTTAAGTCCTTTTTGAGGTCACTGCTTTGATATAGGCATACATGAACTGCCCACAAAATTTGAATATACACACCTAAACGTGACCACAAAAAGTCCAACCTGACTGTTTTTTTTTATATAATGTTTGACAACTTTTACAATTTTTGTAGTGGTTTTAGTTGATTTTAATGTTATATTTAATCAAATAATAAATATAAAATACATCCAATTTTAACATTTATAAAAAAAAATTCCGACAATTTCAATTTCATCGATTTGATTTGTAATTTAAAGCTTTGCACATAATAAACCATCGAATTAGAAAAATAATTGCGACTTAAATGTGCAATAACGTGGTTTGTAAATATTAAACGGCAACAGTGTTGAAATTTTCGTGATCATCTGATGAATGCCAACATTGGTAGCAAAGAGCACAAACGTCAAAGAATTTAGGGTCCCTAGTTTTTAATAACCTATTCATTCTTACAAAGCTAGTGCTATTTTTGTTTATAAAAGTCGCCTAGTTAGTAATACGTCGTGCGATTGGAAATCGTGTATGTATTATCCAAGATTAACTAAGTAAATTTTTAAGTGTCTAGCTTCAAATTTCGTTGCGTTAAGTGAAAATCGATCTCCGGCTCATCATTTGATTGTCCTTAGATTACCGAAATGTCTACGCCAGCACGACGACGCCTTATGAGAGATTTCAAAAGGTTTGTAGTGATTCACTCCTTAAACTGCGCTTTGTGTTGCACAGCCGAACCCCGCAACCTATCGCAGTTTATCGGGCGTGACCTCGCATCGCGACGCTCGCGAGAAACGTTTCTGTACCGTTCTGAATGTAGGTTGCAAGAGGATCCACCTACGGGGGTAAGTGGGGCACCAACGGATAACAACATTATGATATGGAACGCAGTCATATTTGGGCCACATGACACACCGTTCGAAGACGGCACGTTTAAGCTAACCATCGAATTTACCGAAGAATACCCCAACAAACCACCGACGGTGCGATTTGTGAGTCACATGTTCCATCCAAATGTTTACGCGGACGGTGGGATTTGCCTAGACATATTACAGAACCGATGGAGTCCAACCTATGATGTATCTGCTATTTTAACCTCTATTCAAGTAAGTAGGTCATTGGCAAGCCTGTAACCTTTACATTATAATTCTAATTTGTACCAAAGAGCAGCACAGACAACAAACTTTTTTCTGGATAGCGCATAACTATGTGAAACCTTATGTTAAATGGCATTACCAAAAATTCAGTTTTATTTTCCTTAAAGAAACTGACAGATTTATTGGAAAATGTTTTGTACATTTTTTTAGCTTCACACCTATTTTAGAATACGAAATTTGAAAAAAGTAATGCAAAAATATAGATATGTCCATACTTATATTTAAGAAGAAGAGCCTGAAATTTTCCAAGTTTTATGTCATCGCGTCGCTCGAGTGACAACAGGAAAAATCACCATAATTCAGCTAGCACTTCCTCTAGAGAGAGAGAGAAAGAGTGGGGTGTCATCTACAGCATTTACTGTGTTCAATCGCGCCAAGCTTAACTTCAAGAAATGATTTAGTGGAAAGCTATGCTACTTTACAGTATTCCACTTTAAACTAATAGAGGAAAAAAATCAAAAACAAATACTCCCAATGATGAAAAATAGCGAGAATTATCCATCATCTGAAAATGCAATGGTTTTGTCCACAAACAACTGATTGGTGTTTTACACTGGAATTTTGAAACCAAACAGAGAAGAATGAGTCAACATTGAGTCAAAGTTGCAAGGAATGAAATTTGCTTGCTCATTCCCTCTAATTCCTAAAATTTCGACTACTCCCATTCAACTCAGTTTGTCAGGTACCATTTGATGACATTTCTTCCTCGTTATAATGAAGTTGAGTTGTAACAAATTTTTATAATTGAGATCCAACTCACATATCCATTTAAAACCTTTCATCCAGGAAGATTGAAGATAAGGATGCTAATGGAGCTGTAGCTTCTAATAGTTGGTTGTAAGATTGAATAAAAAACTCGATAATATCATTGTGTTGTCCTTGTATTTGCGACAATAGCATTCAGCTAGGCTGAATCCTGATAAGAATATTGTGGTCCATGCACAATAAACTTACAAAGTAAATGTTCCAATTTTTGCTATGCTTCATTTATTATCTTAAATCCAAAGTGGTTATCGGATAACAAGATAGGGGGGTAACCTTTACGATTGCCCTCCTTTCTCTCTCTAGAATAGAATTAAAACGTTGTTGTGCCATTTTGAATTTTATAATATTTTTGATTTCTTCAATGAATATTTCAGGAATGGCTTGATAAATTACCTGTCACGTCAAATTTATTATAAGGCAACTCGTTGCAAGCGGAATATCAAATAAGTAAACATAGAGGAGAGAGGTTTTGTATTATTTTTCTCTTCTAAACACAAATCTGCATTTTATATGTAAATTACAACTTTTTATATTGTACTCTAAACGAAGGATTGACGCTTCTTTAATTTTCAAAGGCTGCGTTGCTTTTTACATTCCTATTTTAGTACTAACAGTTTGCTACTTCACTTTTGCCATTGTTCATTCTCTTGGTGAAATTCTTCCTCTTATTATTTACTTGCATCATAGATTTTTTGAAAAGGAGTGTAAATGGAAAAGATAATCACCCCCCCTTCAAAACAACGTTGGTTAACTGTTCCATTACCCTCACTTTTTTAGTGTATCAAAGATTCCTTTTGAATGTTTTTTGTTTGACTTGTAGATTACAATTGTTTTTTCCTGTGCTTATCCTGTTTCTTATCTCTATAGCTGGTAATGCGACTTCACTTGGTTCACGATTTCTTTTCATTAACCACTTTATTTTTCCAATTCTGATCCTCATCTATTTTGGATAGTCCCTCGCCTTGTTCTACTAAGTTATTTTCATCTCATTTTTTATGTGCTTCAATTGGCTTCCATTGTCTCAATTGTTCTCACTTTTTCTTATGATGCGCCCCGACCGGTCGAAACCTCAGAGTTTTGATTACTCTTACTATGTCTTCCCTGTTTATCTCCTATTGCTGCTTGTGATTCATTTTGGTTCTGTCTTCCTTTCCCAATATTGTTCTTTCATTCCCATGTTCTCGTTTTCTTCCACTTTTTTGTAAAGTTTCATATTTCAGTTCACATTCTCATAAACTATCTGTGTCTCCTTAAGATTTGTTACGACTATTTTGTTTTTGTTTCATAATTGTGAAGCTTCCACAAAAATTTAGCAAAATGAGTTTGGATTATTTAAAACACACAACTGATTTTTAGCAATTGTACTCACAGTAAAATAATATGAAGCTTAATTCTCTAAAAGTGAGCAAAACAAGCTACTTGACTGTCCATTGTTTGTTTGGCTAAATTTTGATTGGCTAAATAGTGCCCTCGATTGTTTCTTTAGACAAAAAAGAAAATCCCTGTTTCCCTAACGACTAAGTGGATTTAAGTGGCTTAAAATAGAAGAGTTTTCAACGATTTCTATAAGAACTAAACGCGATGAGAAAAAAAGTGGACCGTAGATCTGGAATTAGCACAAATATGAAACATTGAATGGCTCATTTACCTTTTTTCAGTTTGTCAAGATAACAAAACGCAACTCAGTGTCACATTACTGAGGAGATGATCAAAAAACTAATTCTGACAGAAGAGGAATCTTTAATGATTTGCTGCTTTGAGTTACATTATGAATCACTGACAACTGATAATGAATCTCAAAAAATTTTATGTCATAAAAAACAACGCAAAGTCGCATAAATCGCTTGGCTTAAAAATGATAAAAGTTGTCTACTATGGAGCATACCGTCAGCTGCTATCTTGAATCCTGTAAGTTTCATACTTACACACATATAACAGAGATGTTAGTGGAGGTTTTTTGACCTTCAAGGGCGACAAACTAAGAGTTAGGTAAATAGAAGCTGATGTCTTTGCTCAAATTATTTTTAAATATATGAATTCCAACGTTTATTTCTCTAACCTCGGGTAGTAGTTCTTATAATGAAACGAAGTTTCTGTTTTTTGAAATTAATCTCTTGATCAGGATTTTCCAAGACATCCTTGGCAATGGCTGATTTTTTGGACTGGTTGAGGCATAGCTATCGATGCTCTTTCATCCTAGTGGTAGTTATAGGGCTCATAATTCTTACTTTTTTTTTTTTGTATATTTTGTTGGTCCAAACAATCAAGTACTTTTATTTTAATGGTGCATATGATTTACATTTTATGTTTGTTTAGAATTTCCTTTACCCAGTCTCCAACTCTGCTGCTTACCATAAGAATTTCAACTGTGGTTTGGGTGTGCATCTGTTGAGTTTTATTGTCCTTTTTATTTGTATTCTTGAGTAACCATTGTTTTGTAGGGATTGTGTCAGATATTCTATCTTATCATCTAAGAACTGAAATATGGTCCTGTTGTTTGAAGTTTGAATGCTGTTCTAAGTGACAGAACACCTAAATAATACATAGAAATAAAAGAATAAGAGAAAAAAGAAGAGGGTGAATTACACCACCTAGAGCTGAAAAGTACTAATATAACGTATGTGACCTAAGATAATGTAAAGGCCAAACTACCATAAAGAAGTAAAGATAAGAAAAATTAAGATAAAGCTAGATAGACAACACACATCATAGGCTAGTATAGAAAGATTGCATTTCTGAATAATAAATACTAATACTTTACAAGATAAAAAAAATATTTAAACATACCAACTGGTATTAATTAGCAATTAAAAGTGGTAAAAACAGAATTGAAGAAAATACATGGACGCAGTGAAAATTTTTTGATGGTAAAGTGGAGCACTAAATAAGCAAGTAGGACTAATAGCAAGAATAGAAAAGGAACTGTAAAGAGAGATAAAGAGAAAAATAATAATTCGTGGTATAAAAAAGGAGATTAATGAAAATGAAGGAGAAATAGCGGAAAGATAGAAAAAATGCTTAAAAATGAAACTGGGAGAAAAAAGATAGAGAAATAATAAGATTGAAAAAAGGAAGGAAAGAATAGGCCTATAGTGGTGGAGTTGACAGGATGGAAAAATTTGGAAATCTTCAAAGACACAAATGTTCCAAAAAACAGGAAGTTGGTTATCTAAAGATTGTCTAAAGGAATTACTGAAGTTAAAGAAAAAATGAAGTAGGAAAAGAAATAATTATATACAGGGCAGATATAGCAGGACATGATAGAATAGGAAAAAAGAAGGTAGTATTCTACAGAAACATGTTTTTAATCAATAAATGGTAGATTACCCATATGAGAATTAAAGCGAGACTGGCAAATTTATGAATTATGAAATGTATACGCATCTATGAGGTAAGCAAATTAAAATGAAATGGAAAAATTATATTAAGAATCAGAAAAGTTTGTTGACGCACCAAGATACTCTATATCATTAATAAGACAATAATGAAAACAGATTATGTAAATTTATAGCGTCAACAAATGTGACAAGTACTACATTTTGCAAAAAAAAGGTATAAAAAGGAGGAAATTAGATACAATATGAGTTAGTAACAAAAAATTGCTAAATAATTAATGAGTGTGAGGTCATATAGCGACGCAAATGGGAATTCCAGTAATAATATAATAATTTAATCAAAAAAAAAATGGCAAAAAGGAGAAAAGAAAAATGACAAACTGGCTAATTGAAGAGTTTAAAGAGGAAGATATAAAAACGATATAGAGAAGCAACAAAATAAAAATTTGAAAAAAGTCTTATATATGGAAAATTAGAGAACAGAAGGTAAAACAAGAAACAGTGGAATGAAGAGTAAAAACGAAGAGCTATAAAGCAATAGCGAAAAAATAAAATAGATATGTAAAAAGTATTTCCAAAACCTGCTACATGCAACATACAAAAATATTAAGAATCAAGATCAATCAACGGACAGAAACGAAAGCCAAATATTACAACTGACAATGAGGAGGTTAAGAGGATAATAATAGGACAAAAAATAAAAAATTCTAGGGAAAGTTTAAGTGTGCGGAAAAATGATTAAGACTGGTGAGTGATGAAGTATACAAAGGAAATTATGAGTGAAAAGATTTGGAATACCGAACGCAGACAATCGAAAAAAAGTGATAAATACAATTTTTGTAAATTTCAAGCAAACGTTTGATAGTATCAATAGACAGAAACTGATACAAGTATGGAAAGAAGGTGACATACAACAAAAGAACGCTAATTAGGACAACGTTAACAAACACATCTGCTTCAGTAAGAAGACTAGAAGATAAAGGTAGGTTTTGCTTTAACAAAGGAATGAAACAAGTTCTAGAGTGCAAAAGAAAATTAGACTACTTGGAAACAATAATCAGCAGAAAGGGGCCAGATAATTGTAATGATGTAAATTTGAAAAAAAAATTAAGAACACATTAGGAGATAAACATATTTAACTGTTTAAGAGTATCAATAAAGAGAACCACAAAGTAAAAGAACAAACATTCGATGACATATTTTGCAGAAACGGCATCTTCGACAAAACTAGAAGAGGAAAACACAATGAAAGCCGAGGGAAAAATTAAAATCAATGAAAATGAATACCAACAGACGATACTATAAGGAAATTACTCGGAAAGAATGGAGGATAGGAGGAAAACCCAAACTGAGGTGGCTGGATGAATAATTGTGGAAGTTACAAATTGAAAGAATGTGAAAAAATGGAGATACAGTTAAATCAGCAAAGATGCACTTAAAGTTATAGTTTATAGTGATAGTTAAAATTAAAAGAAAATGAGGATGCAAAAACTGAGGTTTGACATATTTGCTGTGCCCGATCTGCAAATTCCTTCACAATCATTTGTTTACTGGATAGGTTAGATTGATTGTGAAGGTGTCAGTGTATATGCATGGGTTTTCCGAAATGTCCATTGTAGATCTCTTTAAGATGGTCCGAAGCATCTTGTATCGGAACTTTCCTAAACAGTGACATCACATCAGAATTTACTGTTAGATTTCTATTGACTATTGGATGTCTTCAAATAACTGCTGAAGTCCACCATGTGGCTGTGGACAAATATTTGGCTATTTTGTTGGTAGGGCCATTGATGGTACTGACAATAAGTTGTAATGCTATACCATATTTGTGAATTTTGGGGAGTCTATATGTATGTATTGGGTGTTATTCTTATCTTAATGACATCAGCATTTTTTGTGACATTTGTAAGATTGAGCTGGTAGATTAGTTCCACAAGTTCCTCATGTATCAAGTATAATTTTGCAATGAAACAAGAGAAAATCGGTGTATATACATTTTCCAACAAATCTGAAGTTCTTTAATTTGAAGCAGTGTGGCGTAGTCTGATATTAAGAAAAATAATTGAGTGATTGCTTTCTCATTTTCAGTCGTTACTAAGTGATCCCAACCCAAATTCGCCAGCAAATTCGATGGCCGCACAACTGTACAAGGAAAATAGAAGAGAGTATGAAAAACGTGTGAAGGCATGTGTTGAACAGAGCTTTATTGATTAGCGCATCAGTTCTAGATCTTGTCGCATTGGACATTTGATGCTTATAAATTATTACTGTAATAATCACCTGTGCGTTTCTTTCCTTCAATACCTTTTATTTAATATAGTAAATTTAAGTTATACTTGTGTTACATTTCTGTACTAAGCGGCGCCGGGAGGCCACGTCTGTTCATCTCCGGCAGCCATCTCTAATTGAGGAAACTTGCATTGTGTAGTGTAAAACCAATTTAATGTAAGAATTTCGAAGCACGCCTTGTGTTCTGATTGTTATTTGGCAACTGTACTGTACTGTACTATTGTTTTAGTTGTTCTCTCGCTGTGAATAATAGTTAGCAGAATGTGAATAACAGGCTGGCACCTATCATCTCATTCAAAAATTATTGAAGAATTTGAAACGAATGCTTCACTTCTCCTTAGTGTTTGTAAACAGATAATTATTATCTTATTTAATAAATCATTGTGAACTGTTATATGGTAGTGTTTATTTCTTGTGCTGCGCAAAAATTGTATTGTGATTTGCGAAGAGTTGCCAACTGTACAGTAATTACCATACAGTAATAGTGTAAATTGTATGGTGTACCGGGTTTGCCGATTATATGACAGTAAAAGTGAATGAAGAATAAAGAATTGTCACATATAAGCTGGAAGTTGATTCTAAAATAAGACGAAGGGTGGTGGCAGCTTTAAAGCTTGTTCTGTAATTATTAACATAAAAAACTTTGATTAAAAAGTGTCTTGAGGTACCGAAATTTCTTTTAATTGCACATAAAATCATTAGATTATATATAGTAATTTCAACTAAATGTGAAGACTATCAGGGCTAGCGTTTTGATGTATTATGTGATTGGTTCTTAGATTGTTCAGCCGGAGTTTGGAAATTTGATATTTTGTCCATAACTGCAGTGGACATCCTCAGAAGAAAATCTAAAAATTAAGAAGCTCTAGAACCAACCACATGATGCACCAAAACACCGGCCATGAAAGCCTTTGCATGTATTTCATCAAGAGTGTCCTTGGCCGAAAGGGGATTTTTAAGATGCTAATATAAATGCAAGGCCAAGTACAAGATGTCTCTGCATTATCATTGATCTTCTGTATACAATTTCATATAAGTTTCAACAATGGACTTAACAAGTTGAGCAGATGAGACATGCCTCATTTAAAAGTTCATTGGGAACTGTTGAGAAAGTGTGTTCTAGATCTGTTCTAATTATCCCAACGTTGTCAACTCTGAAGATCATCAATGGAAAACAAATGCCTTGTGGACATGATCTGAAAAGAAAAGTATGAACATTTGCTTCTTATATAATCTTTTTCTTCTTAGCTATTTCATCCATCTTCGGATGTAAGCCTCTCCAAGCCTTTTAAAGTTATTCTTGGAAGTTTTTAGCCTTAACTCACAGTGTTTTCCAAACGTGTTGGTTAGTGGGTTTAAATGGGAAGGGGATTAATAGAATCGGTAGGACTTTGGTTAGGACATGAATTTCTCTCGACATAGGAGGTAGGGGGAATCAAGTGCTCGCGTGGGCAGGGTCGCCAATCCCTGAAGTAAGTCTATCCTCAACTGGGATTGCTGAGGAGCACCTACCCGCTACCCTACTTATATAATAATTAGAGCAAAAACTGCGTTGTTTGTTTAGGAAAGCTCTAATGTTGAGGCATTGCACTTCACTCACCATATGTTTGCTCTCGCTGCCTTCCTGGCTGGTTTTATGATTATATTACTTGAAGATTTTTCCACAATGCGAGTTGCAGTATGAAATTTCTGAGCCTTATGATCATAAGTGAAACATTTGTAGAGTGGTTCATTTACAAAAACCAAGTTTGGTGGCAATCTTGGACTGCTGTAGTCACAAAGTGATGATCGAGATTTTTGGCTTTGTGAGTTTTTGTATACTCTCAGATTGTACTTGATGGATTGGTTTTTGATTCAAACTCGCATGGTCGGTTTTCATGACGTGGTACATGCCGATCTAAGCTGCTGTTACTGATAAAAGTTGAACATCATAAAGAAAACTCATATGTTTGACCTGGTATGAGCCAATCCAATATTGATGAACATCAAAATGAATATTATTTGTTATGTACCCTCACGTGTGCTGTGTGTTTTAGTAGTGAAACTAAAAAACAAATATTCAAAATGTTTGTCGCGGCTATCATAGAGTTTAACCTCGTTCATAAATGTTTTTGATGCATGGTAAGTGCAAAAAGCATTCGTTCCTCCTATGTTTGGTAATTCTAAATTCCATTTCCGTTTGCTTTTACAATTTGCATGTTACACCTAAAAACATATATATTAGCTGAATTCATTGTAGAGTCTGTACTTACTTCTGCTTCTGCATCAACTGGATATTTAAATGGTCATCCTATGGTTCATCTCTAGAAGGTTCTTCTTTAGCAGGAATAAAGCATCGGTGAAGTGTTGTTTCTATTTGGAGATTTGGAAGTAATTTCATGAGGCTTTTAAAACTCGTTACAGCACCAATTTGTGGGTTATGTATGGATACCTCATCAAGGTGTGGATTGCACTATGTAACCAATAATCAATAGCTCAGATTACATTTGTGTGCAATATTTTTAGGGGAGCAATTTTGTAGAGGTAAATTTGAGGGATGTTATGCAACAAATCTTACTAATACTAGCAATGGCCTTATATTGAACAATTTGCTAAAGTTGATATCACCCTTTATTCAATTGCTTTCATTTTACAATTAGTTGCTACTGCACTTCTGACTTTATGGCCATTTATGCTCTGCATAGCTTCAAAGTATGAACCTTTCTCCACACCTAGTTATGGTGGCCAGTGACAGTCATGTTAATCACCCTGTAATGAGATTGAACTGTAACATTAATTACAGTTTCATACTTTACTTAGTTTGAAGGAATGTTGGTTGGATAACCCCTTGAACCATATCACGCTTGACGGTTTGAATGTCATCACCTTTGGAAAACACGAATTTCTCCCTCTCTTAGATTCATCACGAACCAAAATATCAGATCAGTCAGAGGGTGTTTCCCTTTTCTTATTTCTTCTTTTGGGCGCTTACCTTTCAAGACCTTAGCTATGATGCTTTGTCTTTGCCCACTTTTATTTGTTAAAGTTTCTTGGTACTGTTACAGTTACTCTAGTAACGTGCCCCCTACACCTTTTTTCAAATGTTAGTCTTATAATATGGAATTAGGTCGTCTTCAAACCTACCTTGAAGTTACCAGGCTTATGTTAAATAGTTTCCATAAGCTACAATAGAAACAAATTTATTCTTAAGAAATTTTTCAATTTTGTCCTCAAACCACGTCAAGTGTTTTTACCACAAGACTTATGTACCTACAGGAAATCCAAAAGTGGACATAGGAAGCTTCTTCTTTACTGAAATAGGTTGCCCTGCATAAGACCTTTAGGTATGTATAGTAGCAGTGGCAATGCTATTGGAGTGTAATCAAATGTCGCATAGGGTGATTATATGACTATCGAAAATCATTGCAGAACAGCAGTTCTTAAGTTTGCTTGATCATACCACAGTTCGAGTCATCGAAAGAACAAACGATTTAAAATTTTACAATGCAGAGTCAAACAAGGCAATAGCCAGCAAAAAATAGATATTACAGCATTACCATAAATAAAGTGAAGATCTTGACTGATGAAAGCACAGCTTTGACAGTTGTCGAATTGGTTTTGAATTTGACATAAAAACTCACTATTAGTCAAGTGTAGTAGTCAAAATGAGTACTAAAGATGTTGTCTATATAGTTTCCGCTTGCCGAACTGGAATCGGCGCCTTCCAAGGCCAATTCAGCAACATTTCCGCTGCCCACCTGGGCGCCAGCGCGATCAGCTTTTGCCTCAAAAGGATCTCTTTGTCGCCCAGGAAGATCTCGCAGGTGATAATGGGCCAGGCGTTAGCTGCCGGGTGTGGCCAGAACCCTGCAGGTTGGGCCGCCATAGGCGCTGGCATCTCGGAGTGGGTTCCGCCTTCACCGTCAACATGCACTCCGGTTCGAGCTTGAAGGCAGTCATATTAGCCCACGAAGCCCTCTGCAGTAGAGATGCTAACTTTGTGGTGTGCGGTGGCAAGAAAACATGAGCCGAGCTCAGCACGTAGCTTACATTCGCGGCGACAACGATGGAGATGTTGGCGGAACCATGCAAGACACCATAGAGGTGGACGGCTGGCTGGACCCTCTCACGGGCCTTTTCTTCGACGAACTGGCCGATCGCGTTGCTCAAGCGCATGGCATTTCCCAAGAGGACCAGGACGCGTTTTCGCAGGATTCGCTCGTAAAAGCGTCCGTAGCATCGAAAGAAAATTATTTCATCCATGAGGTCGCTTCTGTGTGTGACATTTCCAAAGATGAGCACGTCCACGCTTGCACCACAGGAGATGGTCGCACAAGATCGATTGGTGACGGCGCAGCGGCCTTGGTGCTTTGCAGAAAGGAGGATGTGATCGACAACGACCTTGTACCATTTGCCAAAATTATTTCCTTCGCGCAAGCAGGCGCCGATCCTCTAGAAGCAGCGTCGGCAACGGTCGAAGCTATAGAGAAGGCACTGAGATTGGCCGGTTGGAGTAAGGATGCGGTAGATTTATTCGAAATTAACGAAGATTCCGCCGCTCATGCGCTCGTTGTGATGGAAGAACTTCGGCTCGACCCTAAAAAGGTGAACGTGAGTGGGGGTGCAATCGCTTTTGGTAACCCGCTCGGGGCGGCTGGTGCTAAAATTTTGGTGACGCTCATATTCAACTTACATCGACTAAACAAAGATAAAGGTGTGGTCGCTCTGGGCGTTGGTGGCGGTATGGGGATTGCGATTGCCATAGAGAGACCTAACGAAAACTTGGTGATATAATTCCCAAATTGTTCAGTTGTAGTGCTTCTCGTTACATGTATTGTCTTCGATAACTTTTTAGTTTGATATTAAATCATATGTATGTTTAGCAGAAATTTGTATCACCACTACCGAATATTTGTGCCCATGAGGGATCAGCTCGTTGTAATTGATGAAAGATCATCCTTATCAATCGATACGGGGTCAGTGCTATGATACTTCAGCTTAAGCCAATACAATAGCCGATAGTCGAGTGTTCTACTTCACAATGTGGTTGTCGTAGTAGCTTTAGACACTCTTGGATTCCTCCAAAATGTATTAGTTTTTGCTTTATTCAACCAACATCAATTTATCCTCTAAAACTGGTATCGCTGTTATTCCATGCCTCACTTACAACTGAAGTGAAGTGCCATTAAAATATGTCGGTTTTTTGGTGAAAACCAAAACGAAAAACAATTGACTAACACTTCATGCCGCTTTTGATGCTTTCTTCTATCTATTACTTCCAATAATCCAAAATAGTCCACATGAACAAAAACAAACGGTACTTTTGGAATTGTAACTCTCAGGTAGTGGAGCAATACCAAAAATATTTAGAATATGCATTCCATGAAGAAACCAATCACCTTGTAGTCCAATTATTAAACTTTTTCACTTGTAAAAATAACTTTCAAGTCTTCATCATTAGCTTATAATCGTTTTGGTGTAATCGATTATTTGTATTCAAGTTGTCATAAAAAAAGAGGGAGGTCCCCTAAACTATCTTAAAAACAGACCTTTTAAGTACTATTATCTGTTGCCTTTTCAACTTTCCATACCCAATTGGACTTCTCAGTCAGATATCCAACATAGATCTGAAATCTTCCAGGGTTTCCAACTTGTCCAACAGTTCTATTGATGCCGATGTCCAATTCGTTGCAAAAGAACTTGGACATCGTTGCTTCCAATCCAACTACTGAATTGGTACTACCTTGACCCTTCCTTCTTCTCTCCCAGTAACACATAATTTTAGTTCCAGATAACGACCCTACTATTATCACTTTGGACATTTCTTGATCTGGATTTTTACTGCTGTCCCACTTTTGGATGAGTGATAAACTCTAAAAGTTTGAGCAAGCTCTTAATAATCTTCAAAAGTTTATATAAATTCTATTAAACACTTTCTTTGGGTTTCAGTGAATAGAAGTGATCAGAGCTTGCCCCCTTAACGTTCTTGGTCAAATCACTTATGTGTTCTCCCAACCCTACACTTTTCAGTACTTCAAAATGGCGCAGTCAGTTTTTAATCTTGAATCCTCTTTGAGGGTGAATCTCACGAACATTCACGATTGTCCTTCTTCAAATGTTGTCTATCTAACTATTTAGGTAATCATCAACATAATGACGATTGGCGATCACTCCTCTATATACTATAATGTTCATTTGATACACGTGCAAAATTTGGCTTCAGTCTTTATTTCTCAAAAAAAATAGCACAGTGGTCTTCCCGTCTAATCCTCACTATATGGATTATGTACCATCAGTCTTTCCAAAAAGCTACTTTGCTCTTTCTGAACGTTAAAAGTACGTCGATGAGATTTGGTTTAAGATCAGACCTTTGCAGTGGCGCATCATGAAAATCGTCCAGTTTATATTCCTAACTTATTTTGGTTAGGCCTTCCAAAATGAAGAAAAACCACTGCTTCTCCCACTTTCAGTACGTGACAAAAGTTCCTTGCGTCGTATTCTATTTTAGACCAATCTCTCGTTTTTGTTCACTTTCTTCTCCAAGATTTGCATTTTGACTAGAGTGCATCGTTGATTTCTAGAAGAGGGCAGTTCTCAGTTTTCCGGAGCACCGAAGCTTCTTAATGGCCACCAATTCTTTTTAATAAGTCCTCCATCAAATTTTCGGTTCGCTAATTTTGTTCTTCTTTTAAAAGATTATTCCAAATTATTCTAACTGCAACTGTTTCTTCGCCAGCTCATGCACTGCTTGACCAGGGTTGACCTGCCCATATTACAAATGCACTTTTACAAGGTCTCGATCTCCTCTGCAAAGTAAGTCCATCTTGCTACTATGTAGTCCTACAATTTTTTGTTTGAGCATAAAAAATTATATTCAGGTCCAATCACTATTGCTGGTCTTCTAGGTAACGCTTCAGGAAATGGTACATTCTCTACATGGAACTTAACAGCTTAAATAGGCTGCGTAGAAAGACCCAGGCTTTTCATTGTCCCCACACCGTCAGACCCAATATTTTCTTAAATTCTTGAAGGGAATGTGGATTTCTGCTCGACATCATCAACTTTCGGACTTGGTATACCAAGCGAAGTAAACAACATACCATCATCATTCAATTAAGTACAACAAGAACAACCTTTAATAAATAATCTATATTTGAGATGTCATGCCCAATACCCATTTCTCTACTTTTGGGTGATTGTAGATGTTTCCTTGTCTTTTTATTGTGCTTTAAGTCTTTCATTTGATTGTTATGAAGAGGTGGGGTAATTTTTTTACACATTCGCCGATTTTACATGAGGTTGAATGTAGGCATTTCATTTCACCGTTCTTTCCCCAAAGAGAACAAACGCACCCGTTTTTTGACAGTATTTTTAACTTTCCTTTCGTGTTCTCTTTCTTAAACACCATTATACATTATTGGCCTTTTTACTGTGAACCACCAGACTGTTACAAAGAAGTACAACAGTTGATAAAATTTCTTTCAAGAATGATGACAGCTTTGCATGGTCTTTAACGTATGTGGGGCCCCCATTTCTAGGGTTCTTGGTCAGTTGAGGGTTGCTTACAAATAGCTTTTTCATCATAATTAAGAAATGTACTAAAGATTGGGCATTTTTTTAAATTGGTGGTAGAACCTTTCTCATTTTGTCAATCATTTGTTTGATGATTTAGTTTGGATGTCTGAATCGCTTCCCCAGAATGTCCATAATTTCTTTTAGATTTCTATCTGAGGTTATTTAAAGAAACAACCCAACAACATTCTCTGTGCTTAAGAATTTGTAGAAATTAGTTGACTTTTAAATCATGCGCAAAAAGGTTGGCCTTCTGTACGTCTTTGGATCTTGTATTCCCATCTTTACAGATTTTCATAGTACTTGCTGTTACTTGGAAACTGCCACTATTTTCTTATCTATCCAGCCCTCCCCCCCGTTGGTCACAACACTATTTCGCAAACATTCTTTGGATATGTTGTGGAATTGATCTATATGTTTATTGTTTAGTTTTTCTGTGGACTTACTGGACACTTTCCATTTGACTTTATGCCCATGTTATTATGTTTAGGCATCATGATAAGTTGGTCAGAACGTTTGAATGATTTTCTTCTTGTTAGACCCAGCGCCTGATTCGGTAAGTCTCCTTTGGCTTAGCTTTCACCCTCATTTGCCCTTCTTCTTTAACTGCTGCAAATTATTCTTCAGTTTCTAGTTGGAGACTTCTTAAAATGGCGTGGTGTTTTTTAAATTGGGAGGGGGGGACATGTAATAGTAAAAGTGATAGTTTTTTTAAATCCAGATTTAACAATGGTGAGACATTTACACTATGTAAAGGAGTATGGTCTGTGAATTGGAAGGTTAGGCCTTCAGTGTTTAATTGTAGCAAATCATCTCTGATTAGGACATCTGCGTTATTACTCATTCAAATTGAACGAAGGTACTGAACTACTTTTAGTGACTAGTAGGCTATCCACCAAGCATCTGGAATATAAGATTGAACTGGAATCTATCTGGACTGTAGCCAATTAATTTTTTTAAAATTTATCTTAGAACTCATCAAGTGAAGTTACGCAAGTTATCTAGGATTATGGCATCACTAAGACATTTTTAGGGCTAACATAGTTGCAGTGCATGGCTTCATTGGACACCTCATTACTATGATTTGGTTGTTATTAAAATTTAGATCGACTTTTCAGCGAGATTCTTGTTGGTAGAGGGGAACATAAGTCTATTATATAAAAGATATTTATTACATAATTGAACTAATTCCTTATTGCCTTAGAACATTAAGGAAGGAAAATACAGTAAAGTTTGCTGAATTTATTGAATGACTAATTGTACATCATTGAATGTCTACCAATTGTAGTACAGTAATAAAATCAGTAGTAAACATTGTATGCAAAAGATACTTAAATAAGGCTAATTACGTACATGACTCAGATTCATGATTCGAACGAATTGTTCCCAAACTTAAAAACTAAAAAGGTATACACGTTCATTATGTCGAAATACCATTCAGTATGTCTCGTTCGAGTCGAATCGTACTTTGGTTTAATTATTTACAGAATCACAAAAAGCGTTCAGTATATACATATAGAAGGGAAATAAAGCCGATACAGGGTTATTAATGTTACAAAATGAGCAGGTCAGATTAACAAATTCAGGTTTGTCAAATCCTTGCAACCGACGGGATGAACAAATGTCAAACGTCAAGCACACAAGAGGTGGATAAAGTTCAAAAAATACAAACATTATCAAGGCCTCCCATGCTATTATTATCTCTACAGTTTCTTGAATGATCATTTTCAAATTGTGTACAACTTCCGCCCTATCATTAATTTTAATACTTGTATTTTTTACTTATATTTATTTATTTATTTGCGTTACACATAATAATGGACTTAAGCTGCATTGCAAGCAAATAAGGAAATTGCACATCGCTGGATGCCACAACGTTCGCACCTCACGAGACTAACTCCGTGTGCATTAAATGCAGTAACATAAGCAGGTAGTCCGTTAACAGTTGTATATACAGCACTTAATACAAATTTGAACTATAACTTTATTACCCACTAACTTACAAAATGGCATTCGCTGTTTATCGACGAGTTATTTGCTAGATACATTCGAGGCAGCATAAATATCAAGAAAGCGAAAGATATTATGGCAAAAGCTGGATCCTCAAGGTATTATCGGGAATACCCGGCCCATGCATGCTTGCATGTGCATTGAAGTGTTGCATGAACCGATGAAAGTTGAGGAAAGGTTGGTTCACACCGTTATGCTGAGAATAAAAGAAATTGTGCAAATATGTCACCTACAAGCCTACCGGTTATAGCATTAGACATGCGGTGACATTTTAGAAAAAGACATGTACTGGTGATAGAGGTTGCGGACGTGATGAGGAAGTTAGAGGCATGCAAGGAAGGGAACTGAGGGACTGGTAGTATTAGCATGAGATCAAGTCCACAACCACGATAGAAATGTTGAGCAACAAGATTACCAGAGAAGGGTGTAAACTTTGAAGGATGGCTAACATGGATAGGTAGTGTTAGTTGGCAATTTGTTGGTCAAGATGGTAAATTAGCAGTACATTATTTTAGATAAAGAAACCACACCTTTGAGTTACGGTACTAGAGGATAGAAAAGTAAGTAATAGATGTGATGAAGAGAGAATGCCATTTTGTAGATGTGTACTAAAAATAGAGTATTAAAATAAATAAATTTTCTTCTTGATTTTCAATAAATAATGATACAAGCATCTAGACAACTTAACGTACATATCTCTGATATTCGTCTACAATTTATGCTAATAAAAACAATGTAGTTGCAAAGCCCAACTTACGATGATTAATATATGTACCTTACATTAATGCAACTGATTGATAAGCAGTAACAACAGCAATCTACCTACAAATCAAACGCTTACATATATTAACACTAGCATAGGGGCACAAGAATATAAATTAAGAACATGAACTATTAAGGACACAATATCTACCAGTTGCTGATCACAATTCCAAGTCTCTTCTATACATCTCATTTTTTAATAAAAGCCTCTCCTTTCAGCACACCTCTGTTGGACTGAAAGCAAAGGCTTGAGCTCACTTTCAGAACCTTCCTGTGTCTGCAATTACGGCAGACTTCGGTACGAGTCCCTTTTGAGTTCCTCTACAACACAACAACCACTTCTCATCAACCTCGAGAATCACTCTCAACCTTTCTCCTTCATTATAAGACAAATGGCCACTCTCAGATGGCAGCCTATGTGATAATGTTCGAACCATTCTGAAATTAAAAAAAATTATTACTGTAACTGCCTTTGCCAATGAATAGTACGAGTGGAACAAAGAGATATCAAACAAAATTGGATCATTATCACTATTGCTTTTGCTATAAATAGAAATAAACATACGGGACTTACTTAGAACTCTGTGTTTGCACCGCAGGTCTCCTACCCAATGAACTTGACACAGCTCTTCGAGGTTGAACAAGTTTGCTGCTTTTACTTTGATTTGATACCGGTTTGTACGGCAGACTGCTTGGCCTTGCAACATGCTTTGGGGTATCGATGCTGCTTTCCAACTGATCAAGTCTGCTTGGTCTATTAGAAGAAGAAATACAGCTTACAGCCTGTTCTTTCCAAACAGCATTTCAATTACCTTGTATTTACGTTTGCCTTTTTCCCCGATGCTGGTTTGACTAGATTACTTCCGCTGCTGGTCTTCGTTAAACTGCCGCCAAATTTCTTGCTACCACTAGGTGGCGTCCCAACCTTCTTCATCACTTTCCCATTTTTACTTGTTGGTGATACAACCGGAATAGGAATACCAGATGGCCGTACCGGGGACGTCACCAGCCTCGGAATTTTAGACTTGGCATGAGTTGGAGATACCGGCGGTGAGCCTGAAGGATCTTTTCCACTCAACATCTCCCACTTTTTCTGCAGCTTTTTGAATCTTTTGCCATTTAGTGGCTTCTCATCAGAAGGATTGGAATCGAGTGATTCCGGATCATCTTCTGGCAAATGTGGCGCTTCTTCATTTGAACTGCTGCCATTCTTTTCATCTTTCGCGCCAGCTTTGTTTAGTCGGTTATTGTTGCAGTTTTCCAGGCTATCTGTGTACTCCTCCTCTGTGTCTTCATACGCTAAACGGTCGTACGCCTGGTACAGTTTGGAAGTTAATGAGATCCCCGACCAACGTTTCTTGGCAACACTGGCGACATCCTCTCCTAATTTAAAGCTGGGTTTGCTCAGGATTCCTGGTTCGACGCAAGATCTGGGGCGTGTCTTCTCGAATTTGTGTGCTACTTTTGAAGCTGATGAGTTCAAGAGGTCTGGCAAAGACGGATCTGATCTCTCATTAGGCGAACACTGCCTGACAGTAGTAGCAACCGACACTTCATCTGTATCTGACAGGGAATGAGCAGAGAGGCTTTGGATCGAATGGGCCAATTTCATCAGATTCCATTGCTTAAAGGACAGCGTTGAGGCTGAAGTTGGTAGCTGCAAAACAAAACAATGTCAATTAGGTGCAAATATTTAGCAATCAATAGAATATTAAAATGAAAAAGCTTTTTACAGATTAAATTTTAACCTGTTGGAACCAAAAAATGAATAGAAAAGGGTGATACCTTAATAGGACTAGATGGCTGTTGATAAGAATCTATTCTTTTCAAACTCTGATGTAGCTGTCGATATTCAAATAACAAATCAAAGTGGAATGGTAGCAAGGCCAGGGGTTCCAATGCAGATACTAATGTATCCAGTAATCCTCTAATAGCTGCACTTCCTGTTTGGGCAAGGATAAGTAATGAATCTTGGTTGTAGTGCTTCTTCAACACACTTTCTCTCGTGCGCAGGTAGCTCATCCAAGCATCGAGCGAGCGCACGTTCAACAACCCAAAAACAAAAGCATTGAATTTTACTAGGCCTTCACTAATTGCATCTTCACTGTTGATCCGCATCACCAAGTCATTAAGAGCCTTAGTCAAGGGACCTTGCTGTGAAGAGGCTTCCACGACTTGCCACACGGAATTGCAAATAGGCCCGAATGATGTTTCTAGATTAGGTTTCAGTCCATCACTAAGTACAGCATACAGTGCTGGGCATAAGTTCAACAGAGCAATCTTTGCACAAGCTGGGTTACAAGAAGAATCGCCCAGAGTCATCAAATCTGCTTGATTAGCTGCAGGTGAAAAATGATGGATTAATTTTTCCACTGCATCAGTGACAGCACTGATGAGAAGACGCTTCTGATTAAGGTCGTAGGCCTGCTGTCTGCGAGTTGGTGTCGCATGTGGACTGGAGTAATTTTCGGGGCTGACTTCGCCTTCTTCGCATATCGGCATGTCGGCTAGCGTTTTACCCTGTGAAGCATATTAGTTTGTATGAAAACTTAAGCTGCGCCTGTATGCGATCCTCATTTCCTACCTGGTAATGTCTCTGATGTGCAAAAGCTGACGCGTTAGGTGAATTATTTGGCGGTTTTAGCTCAGCGTTCTTGGTCAAAACGTTAACCTTTTCGGCAAAACTGACACTCTTTTTACCACCAAAATGTTCTGAACCCTCCTGGTTGATTTTCAGCGCAAGAAACTTTGTGACGCAAGATCGCAGTTGCATGATCCCTTCCTCATCGAGGTCCTCAGGGTCAGACGAAGAAATGCCACTCATTTTGAGGTACTCTTCCAATTGAGCTAGCTCTTCACAACTTATGTTGGACAGTAAGATGTCAGCCTTAGGGTGAGGTGATACCGGAAGTCTGAGGTTTACTTCAGGTTGCTCATCTAGGCTGCTGCTCGATGTTCCAGCATCAACGCCTTCATCTTCTGTTTCACTCAGACGCTTGCTTCTTTGAAAATAATGATCTTGCAGAGAGTGGCGTTTGTTTGATATCTCTTCCAAGATATCATCTTCAGTTACCTCAAACATACTGTACCGTTTTGGTTTTTCTTGTTTACGTAGCTTTGCATTTTCTAAGCTCTTGCGCAAAATGCCTAAAAATATTACATTCGTAAAAGAATTATCAAAAAATGTAAATGTTTAAAACTTTTTATGAACAGTTTTTACTTCTGTAGAAGATAAAAATAATTAAGCAAATTATTATTACAATTAATAGTTAGAAAAAATTACCCTTTGGTAACGGAGGACGTGGTGGTACCATTTCACACTTCTTGCTGTGATCATGAGACAAGCTCATCGATCTTTTAGGCAAAGGAGGTGCAGTAGTAGTGATGGACCGCTGACGTTCACTCGTCATCAAACTGGCCTCTGAACTGGTTACGCTGTCATAACGGTATACAAACAGCGGATTAAAATTAGTCGTAGAAGCTGGACTGTTCTGTGAGTCTGTTAGTAACATGGTCGAGGAGCCACGGTAGCCTGAACTTGGCTGTGTTGCTGTGCTTGAACTGGAGGATAAATTAGTCACCTGGTCTGCACTGTTATGTTCCAGTCCAGCACAGTCGCAGCTTACAGGACGTGTTTTTCGACGTACAGGTGGCGAAGCACAGAAGGTAGGTCTGTGCTTCTTTAGTAAATCGTCTTTTGAACTAATTTTATCGGCGATTTCTGGCATTTCGGCCAAAATTTGCCGGTATTCGTTTGGCAGAAGAAAATTCAGCGAATCCCAGTCCTGTACATGCCCGAAACCCTTCTTTTTTAGTGCTTCTACGTCATTGCAACTGAATGGCCTGCTCTTTCCTACAGGAGTCTTTGCAGGTCCATTTTGTGGCATCAGCAGTATTTTGGTAACATCTTCTTGTTTGTTGTCATTTAAAAATTGCAGGTCAGGAAGAACGTAGTTTGGGTACAAAACATACACGGGTTTTTCAGTTTCGCCCTCCTTTTGCAGTTTGTTAAGAAATGATGGTTGGATTACCTTTATGCAGTCTTTGGCATTGTTGCAATTCAGCTTGTAAGGGGCGTTTACCAAATTCTTATCAATGTAGCAGGACGTCTGCATGCTTTTGTTCATTAAATGCACCGATATTTGCGTAAGGGCATTTTTGGCCGATTCGGCGGCTGGGTCGATGTGATCCGAAGGCGTGAAGCTAGAAAGACTTGAAGAATCAGAAGACAGGCTTACGCCCAAGCTATTATTGTGTTTCGTTTGCGTGCTGTGTATTTTCAATCTTCGTTTCGGCACAGGTCTGTGATGCTCAATGCTGTTGTTATTGTTAACGTTGAACTTGTCGTTGACCCCCTCGTTTCCGTAGCTGTCATCGACAGAATCAAGCTTGGAAATGCTTTCGGAGAGCTGCTCCACAGATTCACTCCTCGATATGTCCTCGTCCCGCTCCTCGATAATCAGGTCATGCATCCTTGCGCCACTATCGGTCGCCTTCTGGTCCACCTGCAGGCTGTCCTCCAAACCGCTCGCTTTTGTTTCCGCATGGGCTAGGTGTTTTCCTTCCAACGACTCGCTGCTGGCACCTGATTGCGTAGGCCAGTTTTCGCTAATCGATGACTGGTCCATTGCCGTAGACATTCCTGAAATACGCAAACGCTCAGAAAAAGCAGAAAACTAAATACAAGAGGCGAGTCTCAAAAATTCTGTTTTACTGTTTCGGTTTAATATATCCTCATGTAACCACCAACGTTTATTTAATTGAAATGTTGAATAATTAAATTAGAAATTTGCCTACTAAGCAGGTCATCATACAAAGAGGGAGAAAATGAGACAGTGAAACGCACGGCAACAGTTTTTGAATTATTTGCAACAAATTAGTTTTTATTCATGCTGCTTCGTTTATGGTTTTACCTAATAAAACCACAATATTTGCATAGAGTTTTTTTGAAATTACTTGATAATGGGCCATAGTAAAATTTCACAAGTAAATAAGTGAAAAGGTAAATCAATGCAATATTACTTTCATAATTTTTTTATTAACTAATGCTGCAGACATAGGGAGAGCTTTAGCAAAAAAAACCTTTCAAATTTTTGGTGCTGCCATCTTTACTAATAGTTTCGATATATTCATCACAAAGGTTATTGAGATGAGTGAATTGCCCTTTTTGTCATGATAAAAATCTATGATTTCATTATTCAAAAAGCTTAAAGTAATTGTTATTGGCTTGAAAAAAAAATGTTTCCCATTTAATCTATGATGTGATTTTCTACAATGGTCAAAATAATGACAAAAATAACCAAAGCCTCTTTCGCTTCTTTAATTGGTTGAAAGAAACAAGTGAAAGAGTAAAAAAGGGGGTAGAGGGAAAAACAGATGTGATTGGCCTTCAAAACTTTTGCACCAAAGTATTAACTTCAGAATAATTTTTTTTAAGGTCACAGAGAATTTATAACTTAAAAAATTATTTATATGTATATAAAGTTGAGGCATCAAGCATCAACTTTTTGGTAGTTGGTAGTATATGTATACTAGCAAGAAAAAAACGAGATATTTGACTGGAATTTAATATTCTGATAGATTTTAGTTGGACAAATGAAAAAAGTTGCTCGGAATGGGTCAAGTTTTCTATCAATCAGTGCAATCTTCACAGGAGAAGCAATTGATAGAAAATTGTGAATTAGACAAATCAATTGGTGTTTTGAATCGTGTCGTTTCTTGTGTATCTCCTGGTAGCTAGTTTTTGGTAGTACTGTGTTTGGACAATTTACTCATATAGGCTCATCATTTGTTTTTTTATGCAAAGACCCACATCCCCCTGAATACTTACAGTTTAGGAAGTATGCTATACAAAAATATTGTTCTGCTGAACTTGAAAACACCTCACATAGAATATATTTGAAATGCACTAAATAATTCTACACAAAGTTATGAACTATCAAAGTTAAGTAAACGCTTTTGCTTCTGAGCCCCCCTCTCCTAATTAACATTGTTGTTGTTGAGCATATTTTCGCATGTTTACATCATCTAATAGTAATTACAAAGTGATAGAGGACATACACAATAAAGTACAACTTATAAATAAATTAAGGATTCTAGGACAACAATACAGGGAGTCATTAACCAAAGCACAAAACAGTTTAAAACAAATCACGTTAATGATAATATAATTACGCACAGTTAATTGTAGATAATTATAGGTTCGAGTTTACAAAATACACTAAAAGTGAGAGTTTCAATTGAACTCCTCCCTAATTGTTTTACACAAGCCTCTATCTCTTAACAGTAATAAGAGGCTTTTATTACTTAAAAGTGACCCACAGTCTTTAAGAATTATAAAATACAAAAATGTGTCAATACGCCATCTACAACCGATTTGTAGCACTAATTCCTTTTGTAACCCAGCTGTAGGCCGGCTACTTCACCAGATTAATTCTAATGCAAATTTGCTGCCTGATCTGTGTTTGTGGCTCTTAGTGTAAATTAAAATTTGAGATTTGTAGGTCCAACAACAAAGTTTGGCTCGAATATACGGTTCTAAGCAAACAAGCCGCCAGTTTATTAAAGATAATTTAAATCAATATTTATAGTGACCTTGAGATAATTTTGTCTATGTGGAGTTTGCTTGATTGAGAATAACTTAACTGTCTTAGCATTCTTTAATACAAATGTGCACTGCATGTAAGAGTAAAAAAAGTTGTTCTACCCTTTAAATAGAAAATATGGATGTATACCTTCTGCACTCAAACTTTTCTGCTTCATAAACAGCTTCACCAAATTGAAGTTGGGCTGCTGCTGCTTGTGAGATTCACTGCTGCTGCTGCCTCCATCTGCCGACGTGGCCATCTCCGACATGAGGCTGCCCCCGCTTAAGCTGTTGCTCTGTATCTGATGCTGAATGTCGAACACCTTAACAGACCGCCGTTTCGTGTTCAACGGATCACTCTGGATTGTTTCAAGAAGTGTAACTTCTGTTTGGACGCCAATCCCAAAAAACTTACCGAACTATTAGCTAAGTTGTGATTTCTCAGGCAGCTGCTCGCGAGCAACCCCTTCAGCTTCTGCTTGTACAGGTTGGGCATGCTTTGGCTCTTCAGCACGTTTTCTGAGACACTATAGCGACTGGTGGTATCCTCCGAAGTGTTGTTGTTGCCCGATGGATGCCGCCTTAACTGATTCTCGCTGCTTCGCTTCTTAAGCTTGCTCCAGGTCGTGAAACCGCCGGAATCTGACTGGGCCATGGAGGTGTCTATTCTTTTAATATTCTCGGACTGCGCTTTCAAGTTGCTAGCCCAATGAGAACTGCCTGTTCCTGAAGCTGAGTCACTCTTATCTGTAAACAATTACAACGAATGGTCAGATATAAACAAACAAGATAATTATGTTGTTTACACTGATGCACTGTTTATTTGATTATTATTGTGCTACATTAATGTGTACCTGTATCATGGTAATCACTATCTTCCGAATACATGGTTAGAGATCCTTCAAAAGCTATAGTATAGTTGTCTTTATTAGCCTGACACGTGAGCATTATATCGTGCTCCGTCATCAGCTCACAGTCAAGGGAATCTACGCTGAAGTTTGCTCCTGGCATGGGCATCTCCTTAACGGGGCTGAATAGTAGCTCCGATTTGCATATAGACATGGAAGTTGAGTTGGCAGAGTCTTCCCCTTGAGAGCTGCTGTGCGGGCTGATGGAGCTGTCGAAATCGAATTTGGCCATCATCGAGCCGGAGACACTAGCAAAGCTTTCGCCCTGCCGGTTGTTCTGAAATTAAAACTTCGTGATTCCTTCAAGTTAGAAATCAATCAATCGCACCTCCTGGCTTAAAGGGTCCACACACATTGTTGGTAGGTTGGTTAGCAGGGCATGGATGTCTTCAGTGCGAAAGCTCTCCATATCTGCTTCTGCCAGGTTTGCATCCATGTTCTTTGCCAGTGCATCATAGTAACCCACGTCGTTGGCATCGTAGGGCTCCGATAAGGATAAGATGCTAGTATGGTGGTTGGTGCTGCCATCTCTATAGCTAATAGAAGGATTTATGTGCTGGGTGTAATGGATCAATAAAAGAGGTCTTACTTGTAATCTAAGAACCACTGATAATCTGAGTTATCCTGAATGAAGTCTGTGTCCTGCGAAGAGGTATTACTAAGGCAGCTGGTCGAACCCGGATGGTTGCTATTGCAGTCCGAGTCGGGACTATGCGCGGTTATTCTTCCACCTACTCCTACCTCGCTCATCGCTTTTCCTGAAACAAAAACAGCGATGACTTTATGGGGTGAAATTCAAAGGATTTTGTTCCGACAGGGGTAAACAATTAATTTAATTAAATAATGTATTTTTTGGAAGGACAATTTAATATGAGCTAATTAGTTATTAACTTTCATTGCATCCTTGTTTCGACACCAGCCGCAAGATCAATAGGCCGTTCTGGGAACGCATTTGTTAACATGGTGTAGAGGCTGCGGTCAAATTCATGAGCGTCGCTGCCCGTGGATTTAATTAAAAGTTCCGATCGTGGATGTTTCCAATTTTTGCTCCCAAAGGGAAGTACTCAATAACGTCGCTCCCTCCTGTTTGATAAAACTCCTCTGTATAAATTTAAAATTCCTTTTTTTACTCGAGATCTGCTCTCGGATATAAACCTTAGATAATTTTGAACGTTTCAAGTTTTCCGATTTGCAAAGTGGTACAGCGGTAGTGATGCTGCTACATAATGGCTGGTAGGCGAACGAAAAATGCGAAACCTTGGATTTAAACGGTTACGGTCGCATTACGACTTAATTGTGGCTGACGAGCGGCCTCCTACGCATCTTCTGAAAAAGTCGCCAAATGCGTTGTCAGCGTGGTTTTACTCTAACGTTCTTGTGCGAGAGGGTCATCGCCTGCGTGCCTTCGGTTAATTAAACAATGAGTGGCGGCGAATCAAGTGATGAGCGCTCGTCACCGACGCAACTCCCGATCTCGTTGAAAAGTGAGCGGTTCGCAGCTGGAGATGTCTAAAGTCGCAACGGCCATTCGGCCACGATATTCTTTATATATACAAAAGACTTTTTAGAGAAATTCCTATAGCAATGCTTTCACCAAGGCAAGCAAACGAAGGCCCATTAAGAACAGATTTGTTTAGTTGCATTATAATTTCAATCTTTGTCCATACTCACACAGGTAGAGAAGAAAACAGTTGTTCTTGTATAACGCTAAGAAATCCTCTGGGTACACAAATAGTCTAACTAAGGGATGTCACTTAGATAGAGAAGGCATGGCCATACCATACAGTATGGGCATATATACAAACCAATTGGAAGGTCAAAATAAAACAGTTTTCATAATTTATTATTCCATTATTCAAAATGGCCACCTTTAGCTTTTTTCCAAATCTTGAGACGGTTAGGTCAATCATCTATGGTGGCATACATTATATCAATCGGAAAGTTGTTGATTGCAGCTTTTAGGGCTCTCTTCAAAGAATAATTATTGGGATCTAAAAGTGTCCATATATTTGTAATCTGAAGGACTAAGGCCTGGGATAGCAAAAGGTCAATCGCCTATCAGCAGTCGAAGTTCTGACCCAAATTTCACAAAAATGGATATCGGTTATATTATCTTAGCACTAAGTGGAGCACTCCGTTAGACAACTCACCACACACCCTGTCATTTTGATTGTTGAAGAAGTCTCCAGTCTTATTAAACAATTTTACAGTCCAATACTTATATATACAGTTAATATAGAGAGGGAGTAGTCTTAAAGATGATTCACGGTTCTCTCTACCACCCCACTCCATCTTTAACGACATGTCCAAGTATAGTACAGCTCGATGTTGTGCAAGAAAAAGGGTAGTTTTGATTTTGAAACAGTACTACGTATATATTGTATTGGTATACCATAATCAGTTACGCTACCATGTTATCATCCACAAAACCATACGTATGATTGTAAATAAGCAACGAAAAGATGTGGAATAGTACAACTGAAAAGAAAAAATTCGAAAACTACATCGAGACCAATTTGCATGCGAATCGGCTGTAGCTGGCGCTCGTTGCTACCACAGAGACGAAGGCAAAGCTCCAATTAGCATAAAAATCGAAAGCGGCGATAATGAAGCCGCGGCACATGTGCTGGCAACGAGGACATCGGTAAGGAAGCAAAAAGCGAGCGCGTTTAGATAAAAATCGGGGAGTGGCTTAAGGCGCGCGGCAGCGATCGCCCGGCGCCTGGAGGATCAAAGACCATCCGGATCGTTCAGACGCGCTCAATCTGCCCCGCAAGTCCGAAAGAACACTCAATTATCTCGCTTAGGAATTCGGATTGTTCAAACTTTCACGCTGCAAAAAAAGCCGCTGGGGGCAGCGCTAGAAATCGATTGACAAAAACGCCTTCGAGACGGAGAACTAGCAGAGCGCTCCGACCCCACAAAGTGAAAATAGGGCAGGACGGCTAGGTAATGTGCCGGCGAGTACGTAGTTTGCGCGATTTTTCCGCCATTCCGCCCCACTTGAGCACAAAGGATGCAGCCATCGTCCTTTCCCTTCGTCCAAATTAGAAGCGTTAATTGGACCTTTGTAAATTAACCCGTTGTACCCGATTATGTTGGTAATTGGTAGCAAACCTTCTAGGGTGACCCATTTTAACATGAACATTTACTCTTGCTTGTTGTTTATTATTGGTCCATTTGAACAACGAAGGAACGGTCGCTCAACATCAAAGTTTTAGAGATTATAACACCAAGTTGTATAGGCAACAATTACACGCGATTAAGATGTTTGTAACATCACCTGATGGTTGTTGTAAGTACTTGAAGTCAATCAGGTAATTGTCCTGATGATTTCCTCTCTGAACATTATTTTTGCGTAGTTCATTAAATGAACTCCATGTCTACATCCCTTAATGAATACCTCCTGAAGGTAATGTCATCAAAATACTTCACACCTTTCAGGCCAGATGAATAGTAGAAGTTTACAAGGTTAGGTTGGCTTGACATTGTAGCAATTCAGCCAACAATGATATTTGGAGACGAAAGCCACCACCTGAGCAGCACTGAGCATTATGGGGTATGGAGAGAACGATGGGCGTTGCTTACATTCCTCTCTTGTATTGGATCTTTATCTCCCCTTCAGGTGATGCAGATTCAGAAGCATATGCAACACCTCATGGTCCGCAGCTGTTGAGCATGAACTTGAAATTATTCATCGAGTGAACACCATACAAGTTGTTTTAAGAAAAAAGTCATCAATCTTATATTTCTGCATTTTTAGCCAACCCTAATGAAGATTTCCCCACTACAAAGAAAGGAAAGATCAAAAGTGGGATCTTAGAGTTGCTCAGCAATAAATAAAGTTTTCTTCAAATTTAAATTGTAATTTCGGTTGAGTTTTTCCACCTTTCCTAAAATTTCTAACCATAAACTAACAACCGCGCTGTCAAATTTCTGATACGAAAAGAAACAAAGTAGGCCGAATAAGACGTAAGGAGTACTTGATCATGAAATCACATTACATGACACTATTCTGACAACCTTAGAGAGGTATTTAAAGTATCCTTCATGCTCCTCAATGCAATGGATTGACGCACCAGTTCAAAGCTTCCAGACTGTATTCGAATAGCGTCACAGGATGCAATGGACCCACAGGTGGGTGGTTTAAATCCGGATGGACAACCTCGTCTAATCCGTCTATCGACGAAGTTGCTATTGAGATATTGGTGGAGCATCAGCCACATACTACCAAAATGCGAAATATCTTTCAAGAATAGTGGATACACTGGTCTGCTAAGAGGTTGTGAAAAAACGACTGGTTCAATTAGGCGGTCACCAATAGTCGCAGCCCAAAAATTGATGCTAAACCGTTGCTGATGATGAACTTCAACCGCTTCATTCATAGATGTCATCCGAACCAAAGGTTGCTTCATTTCTAAAGAAGGCTAATAATGGAAGCTCCATATTAGCAGTGACCTGTTGCAAAAACCAACGACAAAACCTTTCTCTCAGAAGAAAATTTGTACCGGGGTAACTTAAATGACTTGTAAATTTTTTCTACCAACTCAGGTATGTGAATAAGGTTCATCTCCATCAAACGCTTCAGTTTCACACAAACGAGCGACATTGTTGAAGATTTTTGGCGGTAGGTTTTTGATAAACCTGTACGGACTTCCAACAAGACAGGTAAACCATCTCTGCTCTTTCCCGATATGAATAGAGGGGCATTTTAACAGCGCTTAAGAAGTTATGAAGAACAGTATTGCTGTCTACCCTGGAGTACATGTATCTTCAGACAAACGTTCATATGGAATTTTTTGTTCCTATAGTAGAACAATTTGTCATATACAGGTTTCTTCAATAGCAAGTTTCTAATGCAGATGTAGTAATTAGCCGATCCAAATGGGCTATTGGAATTGCCCAGTGATGGCCCGTCACATCTGTAGCGGTCAAACCGATAAAGACGAAACATTTTTCTTCAAATTCGAGCTCTAATTTCAGTTGGGGTTTTCCAACCATTCTCAAAAATTTCTAACTCCAAACTGACAATTGCGCTGTCAAAGTGACCTTAGCGGGATTACAGTATACGTGTTAACAATCGACAAACTTCAGGAGGTGAATTCTAATAGAAAATGAAACAAACTCCATTTGTTTCTGGCAACTTTAGAGAGTAGGTGTTCAAAGTACCTTTCATGGGCCTCAATGCAATGGATTGACCCACCCGTTTAAACCTTCCGGTCTGTTATTCAAGTGTCTGTACGTCAGGAAACTAGCTGAATACCCTCAAAGCTTTTTCCTAAGTGACCCCACAGATAAACGTTAAGATGGTTTAAGTTCGGGTGGACTATCTTGTCCAATCAATCTATCGGAGAAGTTGTCATTGAGATATTGGTGGACGTTAATGGTGCAAATTGAAGCTTTATCATGCATCAGCCACATGACCTGTCATACTACCAATGCCACATCTTCAAGCAATGAAGGCAAAATGCCCCTCAAGAATTGCTGATACACTGGGCCATCGAGGTGTTTTGGAAGAAGGACTGGTTTAATTAAGTGGTCACCAATAATCCCAGCCTAAACATTGATTCAACCGTTTCATGGGGATTTCGCTTCTTCTGTACATTGATGCTATCCCAACCAAAGGTTGCTTCATCTGTAGAGAAGATTGAAGCTCCATAACATTAGTGACCTGTTGCAAAAACCGACAAAACGCTTTTCTTGTAAAAACCCGTTCTTGATGGTCGCGATAGTCAATACAGTCTGTACTGAGGTTTGTAGTGAGTTACAACAATTTATCATACATAAATTGCTTCAATAGCTAGTTTTTAATGTAGATTCAGTAAATAACTAACTCAGATGGGTTGTAGCAGCCAAACAATTAAAAATTGCACAACATTCTCTTAGGCTTGAATTCAACAATTTCCATTTGTAAAATACAGGCAATTTTGGTCAAACTTTGGGTTTCTTTTTAACTTGCTCTGACTGTAGAAAGGGGGGGGGGGGTCGTAGAAGTGCCACCATCGATGCGTTTAATTTTGCAGATGAAGGTTATTATGGGACATTTTCTAATTTAACCGACGATCTACCAGGAAATGGCAAAAACAAAAAAACTACGACATTCATGTATTTGATGATTACGTTACGTTTGATGTTAAAATTGATTGAAACTTCTTGTTGTTCTTCATTCACCCCTTCCTTGTACCCTTTCAGGTGTCGGATCTGGGTTAGGTCTTTTTAGACTTTTATACATTTAAAAAATCTATTGCGTGCGACCTGTCTGTCCGTCGCTTTTTTCAGCTTCGTGAATTTCCGCGTGGTCCCGAAAATGATCGAAGAATCACCGCGCCGTGCGATATCCGCAGCGCAACGGCCGGCTGGCGGGATACGCGGAAAAACTAACGCTTTGTAATCGCACCTTGATATTACCAATAATATGAGTTTAACTTTATAACTATTAAGGCAACGTTTGGCGATATACTATTTCAACACTAGTGACTATGTGGACGGCAACTAAATTTAAAATGACGTATCAAGCTAACTTTTAAGACATCAAAATGACGTTTGCCTTGTCACACCGTTTTCGGTTTGCAGAATATGTCAAAACATGATACAGTGTGTTACAAATTTGCGATGTACAGGTCGTAATAAAATGAAACGGAAAAATAATTAAATAAAAATTTTAATTAGTAATTTTTAAGGCATAATTATGAGTGGTTGGTAACTAAAAATTAAAATGACATCCTTACTGTCAGGCTAACCTGTACTAGGTGAAAATGAGGTTTCTCTTGTCAGATATAGTTTTAGGCTTTTGTACATATAAAAAAAACTATTGCGTACGATCTGTCCACCCGTCCGTCTGTCCGTCTTTTTTTCCAGCTTTTAAAATAACACGCGCTTATATTGTTGTTCAACTGGTAGCAACAGATATGAATAGATTTACAATTCTTTAATAATGATTTACATTGTTCAACATTCCCGACTCGGAGACAAAAGCCGATCCAGTTAAAAATGTATGTGTATAAAAGCCCAGGACATATATGGAACATTGTTACAAGTTCCCAGTTTGTTTATTCATCCACCGATTTCTTCCACTATCTTGCCCCTTTCTTTTCCCACAACCCTTCTTAATCAAATTTGGATTAGGAGGACAGTTGGTTATAAGTGAAAAATATCCACTGTCCTCTTAAGCGAGTCTAATAGTTCAGTTTTGTAGTAACCTTCGTTGTAATTGTAATATTTGTTTAGTGAATATTGGTGCATGCACATGGTTATCCATAGAGACTTTGAGAATTGCCATCTAGCGTTGAGTATACGTGACTATCAGGGTAGGTTTACTCTGAAGACAGTCGAACTTAGTGTAGGAGATAGGGCCATAGTGTAGTAGAGCTACGAGTATACATCAAGACGCATGAAATCCTAAGCAATGACGGATAGAATCCTCTGGAGAATTTATTACTATATGTGACCAGGATTTATACTTTCTGCGAACACAAGAGATGGGAGCTGGTGCTACAGTTCGATTCGGAATACAATTGGCAACCTAAGCGGCCGAACAGTTTTCAAAAGCTTTATGAATGTTGCCACAAGGGGGAGTTGTACAGGACAATAAAGGAACTTTTTAGATACCCGACGTACTCCTTCAGCATGGCATTTGCATGTTTACCATCCTTTCAACTTTCACGAAATCTTTACGAGCGCACTCGACATGAATTTTGTGATTTCTACAAATTTCTACTCTTCACAGCGAGAATATTAAAATCGCGGCCGATAATCGTGCTCTAAGTGCAGTTTTGAGAGACAAGCAAAAATAAATTAAAGCACTGCCAAGCCGTTAGAGCAATTAACCAAATATCTACGAAAGTCCAACAAATAAAAATAAGCAAGGCGATACAAATATTTTAATTGACACATTTAGTTGCTTACGTCAGAAGCTGTGTAGAGCTGAGTTTTCAATTTAATTGCGCGCTACCCAAGAGCCACTCGTGCCATCCCTTCAAATACATTTAATTGGTGTATCGAAAATGCTGCAGAGCAAAAATCCGCGACTTTCGTTCAATTAAAAAAGCTCGCCGGATTCATATTTCATGGGCCGCATTTACGGCCCGCCGTAAGTGGCAGTCACGCCTTTAATCGATAAATCAGGAGAAGTCCGCCATAAATCAACGCAGATCAGATAATTTAATGCACGATTTATTATTGGTAGCAATTGATGCTCGCTCCATCGCGCAGCATCAAGCAAGACTCGTTGAAAAATCTGAAAATGAGTTGGAGCTAACGCTCCAAGTTTCATTGTTCTTTAGAAACTTAATCTGATGCCTATTTTTGGATAGTTGTCCTCGAAGGAGTGCCGTTTTTTGCGGTGGCTAATTTCCGGCGATTGAAACTCGGTTTTGTATAATAATCGAGCTATAAATAGAAAAGGAAATCTTAATATACAAAAAAGTGGGCCTATATGTAAGTTGTTAAATTATTGTTGGCGTACGAGGTCAGCGCCAAAAGATTTCGGCCTATGTAGCAATAATAGCGCCATCTTTGGTTGAAAAATTTCAGCAGCCGATGTGTCCTGGTCGCGTAACAACAGTCACTTGAGTGGGTAGTGCCGGGTCGTTTTGCGCAATGTCGAAAATCGACTACCAAGCCGTGATTAAATTTATCACTAAAGAAGGTCTTAGCCCTGTGAAGGAATAGGCAAAACACTTTCGTTTCGACCGAGAAAGCATCGAAGATAAACCACGTGCATGTGACCAGCTAAAAGAAAACGTTGCTTTCGTCGAGTGTGAGATACCGCAAGATTTAAAAGTAAAAGAATTATCAGCAAGGTTAGGGCTTTTTCTCCGTAAGGTTAGTACAAGATGGATACCGTGACTTCTGTCCCACCAACAAAGAAGTTCTTCAATTCATTCCTAGAGGAGATGAAGTCATGATCCTTCAATAAAAAGAGAGCCAATAAAATATCGCAGACCAGGCGAAAAATGCCCAATAAAAGGCAAAAAGATCGTTACAATAATTTTAAGAAATTCAAAAGAAATTTTGCTAATTGATTTTAATGAAAAGGACACTGTGATAAACGGAAAGTATTACATCAGCTTACTGTACATTGCTCGATGTTATCAAGAATAAGAAAAGTCATATGCTGAGTTCCAACTGTCTGCTTTATGTACAATAACGCTCTTGTCCTTGAGGTCGCAATTACCCAGGTTGATGCCAAGGACTGTGACTTTGAGAAACTTCCACACTTACCTTACAGCTTAGATCCATTGTTACAGGGAATGAAATTGTAACCCTGCACTATGATTCCCCAGCGCCAAAAAGGTCATGACAACAATCTTTTGAGATTCAATTGATAATTGATTTTAAGGAAAGAAACACAATGGTAAATGGAATGTAGGACGGTGGCTTTGAGGAACTTCCTCGCCCACAGAACAACTCAGAGCTAGCCTCCCGCAATTACTGCCTATTTTCAAAATTGGAAAAAGCCCTTCGTGGTACAAAATTGAAACACAGGAAGCTGTTTTGGAGCATTTTGCAGGTCAAACTTTTTTTCAAGGATAATGAAATGCTAATTTTGAGATGTATTGAAATACATGTGGACTTTATTACGCCACTGTTTCATTCCTATCATCCTGGAGTGTAATCGGACCGGAAACTTTCAGCACATACCCTGTATAAAGACGCGATAAAAGTCGAGACGTTCATATATCATGTCAACTATCACGATAAAAAATATAAAACGATATAAAAAATCCATCCAGGTCGCTTTTAGTTGGGTTTTCCCTGCTTTGAATATTATGTTTACAGCAGAGTGTGGGTTGCTATTTGGAGTCTCTGGCCAAGAATTTTAGCACTAAATTTAAATATATTTATAGGCGTTCAAATACGATTGGCATTTCCTCTCAAAACTGTTTTTCGCAAATTGTGTGAAGATAGACTACAGTTTCCATGTGATGTCACCAGATGGGGTTGCCGGCGCATATAGGAAAGGTAGTTTGCCATTCGTGTTGTGAGTGCCGTTGTGGATAAATAAGAAAAAAGAGGCTTTGAGAAAACAGGTCAGTCACAGAACTGTTTTGTTGGATGTTAGTTCAAGGACCCTATACTCAACCTCCCAACAGAAGCAGAAACGTGCAGCTGTTCAACGTAGATCCGGACATCTTAAGTGATTCTGAAACGAGACTCAAGAAATAAATGTCCTTCTATAGAACGGTAGCAGTTTTGGTCGGGATTGTTTATCTCAAAGCGCAAAAGCTCATTGTTTTAGGGATTAACTGCCTCGGAAAAAAGACGAGCTTCGGCCGGGTATCTACTAGTGGTGCCGTGTTACACTCAAAGAATAGGGAAATCGTCCGGGCGATGGCATACAGCTTTAATGAAAGACAGATGAGAAAACAATTGTAGCCTAATCATTTTTGAACGCCCCAAGTACAAATATCGCCGCGATCACGTGCGTATACTTTTAATTGGATAATCGTCATACCAAATTGTTATTTTATTACGCAACGTTACTTGTTTTTTTTATCGATTTATACAATTTAATGAACAGGAGCTGCTAATCTGGGCGATTGCTGGTTACAAAAAGCACTTATGCAAAAACAGCGATGCCGGAAGATCCTGAACGCCTCGAAATTAGAAAGTTCGAGAGCCAAATCTGGACAACTTTTTAGCAATCAACGAACGTTTAATATGACCAAGAACGACCACTGCCATTAAAAACGGATGGACATCGATTCTCCGAAAAACAAGTTTGTGTTTGTTTAAAATTTTTGAAACTCTTATAAAAGCTTCTTCTTCGACTGCCTATCGACTCTATTGGATGTTGGTGCCCACATGTGGTTCTCTTGAGAAAACAATGGAGGTGGTTTCCCGTTGCCTTCCTCCATGGTGTAGGATGGGAAAAGGATATAGAAGAGGATATATGGAGATGGAAGGAAGAAGCGGGTCGGACCTGATTTCTCCTGGAAGATGGGGGATAGGAGCAAAACCAGTAGCTGGCGTAAGGGCAGGATTCACCAATTCCTGTAGCAGCCTGTCTTCTACCGGGATCACAGAACAGTGCTACCCGCTATACTATTTTTAAAAGCATGTCACTATTTTTAAATAAAAAAAAAGGATGTTGAAAACTCCAGTCTTGTTGGAAACCTCGAAACGACAAGGCGTCAATCTTCGATGTTTATAATTTTTAATGAACATTCTTTGCAATTAAATGAACTTAAATATTTTTTAGGGCTGTAAATGTATGAAAAAAAAATATCAAAAAGTCATCTTATAATTTTTCTTTGTGCCCATGTGGGTAAGATAAGCTGGTTAAACAGCACTTATACATTGATTGATGGGCTTCAATGAATTTAACAAAACAAACATTTTTGAGAGTCTGCAAAAAGACGAAAACCAAGACAAATAGTTCTTTAGGCGTCTTCAGTTACTCTGTTCGCCCTTTATTGTAGCTATAGATTTTAATCCCTTAACGTTGGTTTTATGGACCACTTAATACTCGTTATTCTCAAAACTTGCGTTAGAGTAAGTAAGAGAAAGAACACCAGAGATTATAGGGCTACAGGCATAGAACCTATCAATCTGTTAGTATTTTCTCAAAATTCGTGAAGAAACCATAAAGCAACCAAATCCCGACAAGAACCTAGTATCCTGGGTAAAATCCTCAGTTCATTCTAGAGAAGCCTGGTCACTTGTGGTGAGGCCCAAACCAATCGTTTGAACGATACCTCTCCAATTAAAAAGGATGGAACGTATCCTTTCACCTGTCATGCCATACACACGATAATTGTAAAAACAATGGAGGGCTTAATCTTCTTTCTCTCATCTCACTCAAAAGCTTGAGGCAAAAAGGAAGAAAGCCAACGAGGATGTAGGCCAAGAAGCGCCTGAAAATGCCTCATGGTCGAGCTCCTTGACTCATCAAGTGGCGAGGAAGAATATTGTCTTCCCAAAGAAAACTTAGATTTCGTCTTGGTTTAATTAACAGATGCGATGAGAAAAATTGCATATTGAGAAAGATGATATCCAATTTGAAACCTTCCTTTTTAGGAAATTGACTAAAGTGGTAGCAGGATTTATCTTTCTCATTCAACCAGAGATCAAGAATAGGAGGAGACGAATAAAATTAAAAATGATCTTCATTCTCGCAAGCATAGCGGGCAAAACTTTGATTTCCCGCAACGTGGACTTCTGTCGAGGTTTTGTTCATTTCTTTTAATAAGGAAATAAAACTTTTTTTTAACTCTACCTTTAATTTAAAAAATAAAATCATTTAGTAGCTTCAAATCGATTGTGCAATTGATTTTACCGATTTTGACTGGTGAAATTGACTTCACAGTTCGAAAATTGTTTACCACTCTTGATAGGCACGCCTGGAAGTGCTTAAACGTATGTTCTATTTTTAGTAGCGGTATCTGACGTGATTGGCTTTAGAAAGGCCGCACTGAACAACAGTTCAGTTATTATGATCTTCTTCCACGGGCAATTTAAGATGGGCAATAATAATATTCAATTGTTCACAAATACTATGACCTTGAAGCTACTTTTTATTTGTAGCTTGTATATATTAAAAGTTCTAAAACGCAACTAATTTAGATTTTACGGTAATTTGGTATGGAATTTGAACATTTGTTTATATAGCGGGGATTATAACTGTAATAAGCAATAATGAAATTGTAAATAGCAGTAAAAATAGTGTACTTCTGCGATGACATAACATAAAAGCTATTGGATGATTGCAAAAGTTCGTGCCCGATTTACATTGTTGACGGAAATATTGCCGCGTGGCGGCGCTGGTGTTTGTTTTATGGCCATATTGTACAACGAACGATAGGTGGAATTATTATGAGTCAGTGTAGTGACAAATGTTGTTGGTACTTAGAGACACACAATACTTTTCTGTCACCACTACCATTCATGTAGCTTTGTCATTAAGCCATGTTTTGTTGAATAACGTGGCACAGGTTTCCAATCCAACCAACAAAGCTCTGATGACCCAGTGTTGGGGGTTTAACCTGAACACAGTTGTTGATTCAAAGCGCAAATAATGGCCTTGGACAAGAATTGATAGAAAGAAGACAACAGGCGAGATAAAGGGCAGGCTTTGGAACAAGGACATATTACACCCTTCAGAGGAAAAGAGATAAGAGTTAATCGAAGGAGATGCAGAAATATACATATGATACATTGGGAATACCAGAAGTAAAAATGAAGAAAATGGTACAAAATTGTTGAACAACACTGAGATAAGGAAGAAGAGCAAGAGGCACACTCCGAGTCCAGTGGGCAAATAACATCAACCAGGTGGCTAGAGAAAAAAGGAAAAACCATCGATGAAGTACGAAGAATGGTGTGATAAAAATATCTACAAATGGCAAGGAAAAAGAAGAAGAAGGCAAAAACAACGTTTGCCTTGACGAGAACGTTATTATTAAAGGCCTGGAGAAATGGTTCGATTTAAATTGACAATATTGGCTTCCACCAGAAAAATGACGAAGTGATCAAGAACGTATCTTTGTCGCCCAATTCTGTCAATGTTTCTTTTCGATAGGTATCAGCAAGGGTTTCTTCTTGGCGATGCGTTTATATAGCCCTATACTATGCAATGGTGTTTTTGCACCAGGTCCATCGCTGTTTTTCAGAGCTCCTTAACAAACTTCTCTGCTTTACCACTTAATTTTTCTCATTCTAAAGATATTGAAAGCTCGGGGTCTTGGCACTGCCGATCGTTTAGAATTTCCTTTAAATTTAGGAACAACCCAAATCACCGTTTCAAGGTCTAAAAACATTTAGATCTTCGAATCTGGAAAAGTTCAAACTACATCAAACTGTACAAAATTGTTTAAGAACATTACTTAGCTGCAGATGGTATACTCTCTTTTGCATACTTTTCATTTTAAATTACCAACTTTTTATTTTTTGTTCCTACCGTCTGTTTCAGATAGGAACGAAAAAGGCATTCAAAATATTTAATTAAACCGCGGTTCTGCTCTTAGAACAGCGAAAGGGTGGTTTGGCGGATTTCCAAGTGATGAAGAAACAGAAGAGTATTTCACCATTTAAAGGAACTTGAATTTATTTCCAAGTTCGATACATCCTTTGACGGACAAGAATAAGTTGGGTCACGCTATTTTGACCATTTTTATGCATGAACGTTGGGTCAGGTTATAACAGGGCAGAAAGTGGGTCATGTAAAACAACGTACAATGAAAAAGTAATTGAAAACAATCAGGTGAAAGTGCAAAAACCTTGGTAAAGGCTAGTTTTGCTTCCTATTTGGTGGGATTGCAGAGTACTCACACAAAGATTCTCACAACTATTAGAAACTACTATTTTGAGGAATTCACCAAAGTGTGAAAATTCACAAAAAAACCCATTTTGGTTACTTGAAAAGGCGTCATCTTTAATCACCAAAATACTGCATCTTACAAAACTGATACTGACAAATTAAAGGAGACAAAATGAGAAATCTTCTAGCACCTTCCGTATTCCCCAGATTTTATTCCTTCATATTTTCATCTTTCGCATTTGTATGGCAAGAAGGTTGGTTTCATAGAAGCTGTCGAACACTACCTCCAGACCTTTTTTTAGAAAAAGATTGTAAGGCAATTCTAGGAAATAATGGTGACTATATAATCAATTAATAAGACTTAATATTTCCAAAGTGGGCACAAATTTTTGAACCTATCCAATACATTACTTTATAACAACATAGTGAATTATAATTGTAAATTTTGTTATTGATGCAATTGATAACCATGCGTGGGGGCATGGCCTTCGAATTGAGAGGTTAAGGCTCTCTTACAGGTTCTATGAATCGCGCGGTTGTCGTGCACCATCTTTAACGGAGCGATGTGGCAAGCAGCATTATTGTCCCCTGTTCGAAATGAACTCAGACTCTCAATTATTTATACTGACTGAGTAGGCTACCCACCAAGCATCTGAGTCTAGTGTCAAGCCCGGGTTCACCCACAATGTTGCCAAGCCTTTCCACATCTTCAATTTCCTTAATGACAATCTTTGGAAAACCTTCCTCAGTACGTGCTTGATATGCATAAAAAAAATTTGGCGAATAGGCCGTAAAATACAGGGTGGCCCCAATTGAGCCGAAAAATTAAGGCTTCGTCTGCAAAGCTTGGTCCTTTCATCAATAACATGTTCTGGAGGGTGTCAATTGTTTGTGAATTACTAGCGTAGACCTTGGATTCCAAGTAATCCCGTACAAAAAGAAGTTGTGCGATGTTTGAATCGTAAGATCTTGCTGGCCAGTTGATTTTGAAATTTCGTGAAATTACACGACCAAGAAACTGTTGGTGCAGTAAATCGACTGTTGTTGAGCTGCACAACAGATGGCGCCATCCTATTTGTACCATAATTGTGTATTCACTAAGTTTTTGATTACAATTTCACTCATTCTGATCAATTTCATTAGAACCACGTCGAATTTCATTCTTGAAATTAACTGTTTGCAGATTGGTGGCGTAGTCCTTGGATTTTAGATACCCCACAAAAAGAAGTTGATCTTAGCATTTCGTAAAATTATGCGACTGGAAAATTGTTGGTGCAGTACATCGACTATTATTCGAACTGTTTGGTAGATGGTACTGTCCTGCTGGAAGCACGTGGAACAAAAACACCTGGGCAATGTAAGAAAAGCCTCTCACGCCAATTGCCCAAAATCCATACCAAACGGTGACTTATTGAAAGTGCATTTGTTTTTCATTAGTTCCGTGAGGATTTTTCGAACCCCAAATGCGACAATTTTGCTTGGTTATAAACTCTTCTTCTAAACTGAAACTTCATTAAATGGTGAGCGAGCCTAAGCTCTTGGGCCTGTTGAATTTTATATGCATGAAGGTGTGGATCTGTAGTGAGTATTCGCTGAAAGCTTTTCGAAATGTCCAACTGCTGCGCACAACGCCGCGTCGAGCGACATTTGCACTTTATCTCATACTTGCAAGGCCTTGCATCCATTACCGATCCAGTTTCATAAAATCTTGTAATCAATCTTCAGACAGTCAGACTTTCGGCGTTCAATTAGCTGGCCAAGGCCGGGTCTTTACGGATAGGTCATAAGCATTTACAAATCGGAGTTGTAGGATTTTTTATCATTGGAATAATTGCATTCGAATATGATTCTGGTGTGACCAATGGAAAAAACTATCAAAAAACTTGCCCGACCTTCCATAGCTCATTTTTGAGCAAGGTTTCGAGGTTCCAACCAGCAATTGCGCCGGATTGTTCCCAATATCACGTCGCGCTGCCTCTGACATCGTTTCTCAACCTTGCATATGTTGCTTCGGCAGCCTCCCTCAATTTTCACGTTAATCGTGGGCGCGTCCTCGCGACGGCCACAGCACGCAGGCGGCGATTAATTCGGAATTCACCGCTTTTTCCGATGGCGGCCCGCGCGGTTATTTATCGGCATAATTTAATTAGTTGCCAGCAACGAGCGGCTGCTCTATGAATAATTATTACGCAGCCGCGTGCAGCGGAGAACGCAATTACACGCGCAAGGCGGCCCAGCCTTAGATTTCCTTTGTGGCGCCGGAGATATGAATATTTCATAGGCGTTTCGATTATAAATAGGCTGCGATCGCGAGAAGGTATGCTTTGGTGCCAAAAATTCCTGCGGGCCCCCCTCCAATTAAAACGCTCAATTGGCCTCAAAGCGAGTGGGCGTGCGGATCTCGCTGCCATAAACGCATCTTTTTGCTTGTAAATATTTTCACGCTCGACGGCCGTGTGACTAAGTGGCCAGTTTTTCATGCCAGTAACGTCGCTGAAGCGCCGCGTAACTCCAGCCAGGAGATTGAACAAGCACATATGGACATGAGCGTGCTCATTTCATTAGTCTGGATAAAAACAGATGTACCGCAGTATGAGCACTTCCTCGATACAAAACTTCATTCAAAAGCGTGACATCATTCAAATTAAAAAGCACCGGTAATTGGCTAATACCTTAATGCACAGTTACTTTATAGGAATAGTTGTAATAACTCAAGCAATGCGTCCCGCCCCACCAGTATGAATAGAAATCGTATATTAGAAAAAGAAAATGGAGAACTCGAAAGCGACAAGAAAACTTAAAGAACCCAAAAATTTTTTTTTGAAGAAAGGTAACCTACAATAAAGTTATGGTAAATGGGAAGACTAGCAGAACTGGAATAAGGCAAACAGAATATGAAGCGGGAGATCATCAGGAATTGAAAGGAGGAACTGAGGAAGCAAATACGGAAAATTGCGAACATAGAGACTCGCCCAAAAGACTAAAAACGGGATGGAAAGCCAGGAAATCGATTGCAATGAAAAGTGAAAAGAACTGACAGAATAGGAATAGAAGAAAAACAAAAAATGTTAAAGAAGACATAATCGAGGAACTAAACAGTAGACAAAAAATGCATATAGAATGTTAGAATATTCAGATAAACCAAGGAGGAACAGGAACTTGGAAATTGAAATAACTTAAGAAATGGATAAGAATATTCAGATATTAGGACTACGTGAAACGAACAAAAAAACAGGAGAATTAAACAAAAACGTAATCAAATTCAATACCCTCAAATCGAGAATGACAGTGATATATCTACAATTACTATCATACAAATATATGGGCCTATAGAGGGAACAGCAGGAGAAAAAGTGATGTATTTTTATATAAAACTGCAAACAATATTAAACAAAGTAAGGAAAAAATGAAAAATAATACCAATGGGAGATTGAAGTAAGTATATTAGGGATAAACACGATAGATTTTTGCCAAAGAAATGATTTGATCATAGCAAATATGAAATGGGAACAAAGAATAGAAACATACCTTTTTTGCAAAAAAAGCAAACGCTAAGAATTTGGTCGACGACTATTAGACGTATTGGAGAAAATTCAACAAATTCAAACAGGGAAATAGGTAGCAGACAAACAATACAGCAGAGTGGCAATTCATAAATTGAAGAACAAAGAAAATATGGACAAATACAAGAAAAGACAAACCAGGAATTGAAAGAATAATACAAAATGCAGTAGCAGAAGGAACAAATTTAGAAAACGCTAAAAGGATGAAATGGTGGAATAGTGAAATAGAGACACTACTGAAATGAGGAAACTGGGTGGAAAAAATATATAAAAACTAAAACACAAAACGATAGAGAATATTGTACCACAAAGAGAAACAGAGTACAAGAAACTATTAAAAGAGTTAAAATAGAAAATTGGGGGAATTTGGCAAAGACAGATGAAACTAAAAATAGATAATAAAAAAATTCTAAACAAAAATAAAATGATTTATAAGGGATTAAACATGTAAGAGTGGTAAAAGACAAATATATATATATATAATCTTAACCCATTTACCTTACGGTGTAGGGTGTTTGTAAGCTTACATACATTTACATTTCCGTGAAAACAATTTACATTCTAATAATTATTGTCAATACCGTTTTTTAAATTAATTTCAAATAAACCAAATTAAATTAAATTTACAATACATTTTATCTTACAGTTCCTATGCAAGTTGTTCTTGTCTATCTGGTATTCTATTTACTTCACTTGCATTACACTACACTATGTTTCGTATGACGAATCTTCAGTCATTCTTAACCGCACCAATCTATAGTTCACTCACACGCTTCACTACATTGATTACTCTCTCTTTTTATTGTGTATTTGTTATGTACGTACGAACCTTGCCCATTCCTTTTTGTTCTGTGCCAATGTTTTGGCCTCTTTCCAGTTTCGATTCTTGCTCTTTAGAACTCCCGCTATTGTCTCATCCCATCTCCTTCTTGGTCTTCCTCTTGTTCTTTTTCTTATTGTTTTGGTTTGCCAAATTATTTTTGTTTGTCTGTTATTCCCCATTCTGATCAAGTGTCCAAACCATCTCATCTGTTGTCTTTCTATGTCCTTCTTTATTGGTTTAACTTTTAGCGCCGTTCGTATTTCTTCATTTCTTAGTCTATCTCTTTTAGTTACACCCATGATTCCTCTCAGGAATTTCATCTCACATGCTTGTATCTTATTTTCTTGTCTTTTCGTGAGCGTCCAGCTTTCGCAACCAAACATCAATATCGGCTTGAATATCGTGTTGTATACTGTTAGCTTTGTTTTATTGCTTATCTCTTTTTTCCTAATTAAAGCATTGTTTAGGGCGTAATACACTTTATTAGCACTTTCAATTCTGCTATTTATTTCCGTTTCGTTTTTCCCATCTTTCTGTATTGGTATTCCCAGATACTTAAAACTGTCTACTTGTTCGATCTCTTTATTATTAAGTTGTATTCTTATTTGTCTATTGTTTCTTCCTAGTATCATCACTTTGGTCTTATTAGTATTTATCATTAGTTTTCGTTTTTGTAGTGCTGTGTTCCACAGTTCTAAGTTTCTTTGCAATTCTTCCTGGTTTTTTGCACAGATCATCAGATTATCTGCGAATGCACATTCTGTTATATATACCGCTTCCAAATTTCTATAGCCCACTAACAGTTTCTTAACTTTATGTTTAACTTCTTTTATTACTTCATCTAATACAATATTAAAGAGTGTTGGGCTTAATACTCCCCCTTGTCTCACGCCTTCTTTTGTTACAAATTCGTCTGACTCCATATTATTTGTTCTGACCTGATTTCGAGTTTTATTGTATAAACTAGCTATATTGCTTCTTAGTCTGTTTCCAATTCCTCTTTTCTTAAGGCTATTCCATATAACTCTTCTTGGTATGCTGTCGAAGGCTTTTTTAATATTGATAAACGCCACATATATGTCATTGCTGTGGAACTTCTCTATCAGCTGTTTTATTGTGAATATGTGGTCCTGTATTCCTCTCCCTCTTCTAAAACCACTTTGCGATTCTTCCATTTGGTCTTCTGTTTTGGCTTTCAATTTGTCGTCTAGTAGTCGCTCGTACACTTTATATGCATTGCTGAGTAGTGTTATCCCTCTATAGTTATTGCAGTCTTTCTTATTTCCGGACTTGTATAGTGGTAATATTATACCAATTTCCTATTCCATCGGTATTTTGTTTTCTTCTGCAATTTTGTTAAACAGTGTTGTCAATACCTCTAGACCGTTGGGCCCTAGTAGCTTTAACATTTCTGTTGTTATATTATCATGGCCTGGTGCTTTGCCTCTCTTAAGCTTCTTTATAGCTTCTCCTACTTCTTCCAGACTAAATGTTCTCCCTTGTTCCACGTCTTATTCTTCTTCCCTATTTTCTTTTTCGATGTCCCATGTACTTGATGTGTTTGCGTTTAGCAACTCTTCAAGTATTCTTTCCATCGTAGCATTATATCGTTGTTTTCCGTTAATATTTCCCTTTCTTTGAGTTAATATATTGACATTTTGTTTCTTTTCCTTTCCTTAATGTTTTCAGTACTTTATAAAACAGTTTCTGGTTACTATTCTGTCCTTCTCCATCTTTTCGCCGAATTCTTCCCATGTGTGTATTTTTGCTCTTTTCACCATCTCTTTGACCTTTAGTCTCTGTTCTTTATATTTTGTATAGTTTTCGTTATTTTTGTTTCTTAGATATGTTTTCCATGTCATTTTCTTTAGCTTTGTTTCTTCCTTTATCTCTTCGTTCCACCAACTCGATTTCTTTTATATTTATTATCACTCGTCTGTCCACATATTGCTTTGGCTGTGTTTATTACATTTTCTTTGAATTTTATCCAAAGCTCTTCTATGTTATAATTCATAATACTTGCTTTTAGAGTTCCCATTTCTTTTCTGTTCCTTCAGTATATTTATTTGCTATTTCTTCTTCCCTTAATTTGTGTGATCTTATTTTTATCTTCTCTTGTGTGTTAATCATTTTATCCTTTTTGTTTCCTTAGTTTCCTTACTAACTCCATTTTCATTTCCGATACTACCAGGTAGTGATCCGTATATAATTCGGCTCCTCTTTTACTCTTGTATCTTGTATGTCTCTTCTATATTGCTTATTTATTATTACGTAGTCAATGATTGACTTCTCATTTCTACTTACTATTTCTCTCGTATACTTATGTATATCTTTATGTTCGAAGAAGGAGTTTGTTAGAACTAGGTTATTCAATATACAGAAATCTATTAATCTTTTCCCATTTGTATTTCTTGTTTCTTTTCCATGTGCCCCTATTGTCTCCCCTGATTCCGCATCTTTTTTCCCTACTCTTCCATTTAGATCTCCAATTATAATTATTCTTCCATTTAGGCTTTCTATTGTTTCTGCTAGTTGCTCCCAAAACTGTTCTTTTATTTGTGCCACGTCATTTTCCCCTGGTCCGTATGCAATTATCATCGTGCTTTTAACTGTGTTACCTGCTTGTATCTCTATCATAAGTAATCGTTTTGTAATTGCTACCGATTTCGTAATATATTTAGTTATTTCTTTTTTAACTATACAGCCTACTCCCTCTCTTGCTCTCTGATTTCGTTCGACTCCTGTATATATTAGTAGGTTTCCACTTGGCAGAATTATCTCTCCACTCCCTTTCTTTTTAGTTTCAGTTATTCCTAAAATGTGTAGTCTTGCTTTGTTAAATTCTTCATCTAATTCATGTTCCTTTCCTGCTATACTTCTTATGTTCCATGTTCCTATATTTCATCTCTCAGTCCTTTTCATTGCCTTGTTCGTTATCCCATAGATCGGTCCCATGTTCTTATCTTCCGCTTTTAGTTCTTTTTCCAGGTTGTGCGTGTTATTTTTCTCATTTGTTCCGTAAAATTTTGCCCATCAGGGGATCTCTCAGCTACTGTTCTCTTGTAGTTAGTATTTTGTCTCCCTGCGGATTCTACTAGACTTTCTTGTTGTATTTCTTTATGTGTAACCATTTTGTTGTATATCTTTAATTTATCATAACTTAAATATGCCGTTTGTCCTTTTTCTCTGGCTTCTTTTAGCAAAGGTATTAGTTTTCTTCTTTCTTCTTGGACCTTTTTCGTATAATCTTCATCTATCCAGATGTCTGATCCTTAGTACTCATCTTTGTTAGTTTTACTAATATTGGTCTTGTTTTTCCGTCCATGGGGTTTCCTAATCTTTTTATCTCATCTATATCGACTTTTCCATCTAGGGTTACTCCTATTTTATCTATTACTGCACATGCTTTTCTTCTAGTTATTTCTTCGTCCTCGTTTGTTTCTTCTTTAATACCCTTCATTACCAGATTTTTTCCTCTTACTTCTCTTTCTAGCATTTCTATTCTGGTGTTTTGTTCGGCCACTTGTTTCATTAGTTTCGTGTTTTCCTCTTTAACTTGATTTAATTCTTGAATTATCTTATCTAACTTATTATTCGTTTGGCTCGTGTTTTCATTTATAGGTGCAAACATTGCTTCAATTCTTTCCATATCCATTTTTATTTTTACTGTTTTTAACTATTTTTATTCCGTTCGTAAGTTTTGTATCTCTGTAATTATTCGTATTTAATATTTATGCCCGTGTATAATTTTAATTTTAATTGTGCCCAATACTGTTATTTATGATACTATTTTCGCCGCACCAATTTTTATTGTTGGCTTAACAGTCCGGCTCGACCTCGCATCAGCCGATGTGGGGTACACGTGCGAGTTTTATACAAACGCCTCTTTCTGCGTTGTTGAGGTTATGACATTCGTAACAATAAAAATAATCAGTTTCTTACCAGTGTCTGCTGTACTTTGTTCACTGGTATCTACTCTACTCACATGCAATTTTTTTATAAATTTTTATCCACTTTCGCCGTGTTAACAGTAAGAAATTTATATAGCGTGACGGAGCCGATGTGTTCGGTTACCCGTCGCCGCCGCGAATCCAAAAGACAAATATAAACAATTAAAAAAAGAAACCAAAGGAATCTTACAAACTTAGTAAGAATTTTATTCAAAAGGAATAGACAAAAAGAAACAAAAGGCAATTACACAAAATAAAAGAATAAAAAGAAGAAACAAAAAAGCTATTCAAAAAATTGAAATAGTAAATGCGTATGTAAAAGATGAAATAGCTTTTGAGATGATTGAATGGTTGGAAGAAAACAAGAAACTTAAAGAATAGGAAAATAACTTGATAATATCTGTATACAATATGAATCAGAAGCAAAATACAAATCACAGAGCAAACATTAAAAGAATTTATGTCAAATACATTTATAAATGGAAATAAGTGCATTAACTAAAAAGCAAACAGCCAAACACTATAATTGGATATAGAAATTTAGAACCAATTAATTGTTATATGCAGACGACATAGTTTGGTAGCAAAACAGAATTAAATGGAAAACTAGTGAACTTACGGATTAGTAAAATAGAAAATTTAAAGATGGAGATAAATGCTGGAAGAAGAGAGAGAAGAAAGGAGTTGACGAAAATAAATGAAGAACACAGGGAAGATCAAAATAATAAAGACATAAAATGTAAAGGAAAACTACGAGAAGTAGTAATAATTTAGGTAAATTTGTTTAACATTTCCATAATCGCTGTCTTCACTCTCTTCTTCGCTTATAATATTTCCTCTACTTAAGATCATCCATATTTCATTTAATTTCTGTTGAGTTCCAAAAAACTGATCGTATCATTTTTCCAACGAATTTATTTCATTGCTTAAATTGCTGTTTCGTTTTCTGATCATCATCATCCCATTGTTGGGCATGCGACTCCTTTGTTCTTCTCCATGTGCTCCCGTGCATTACTGTTCTATGTACTTCTTTACATCATCCAGCCATCATCATTGTGACCTGCCCACACTTTCTTTGGAACATAGCGGTAAGTTCAATTATATCCTTCGTCACAAAACACTCCAAAAAACCCTCGGATTCTTCTTAAATCTTTGGGTCCTGAATTACTTTTTCCTTTAATATAGGTTTCAAACTTCATCAGATTTGAATAGGGAAAAGACGTCAAATGGAAAAATTTGAAATATTCTTTAAAAATATATGATCTCATTTAATACCTCTAGGAATTTTATGGAACTGTAAGAAATAATTCGATTTTTATGTCAAACAAAGCCTAACAACAACTAGAATAGTGTGTTCTATGAGGTTCCCTACGACTGTTGCGCATTTGTCCAGCCCCTCCTCCTGCTCGAGTTTCAACTTGATGCTTGTAAGCTCACATGCAACTACTAGGCGAAATTGTGATTTTTAAATACAAATATCTGGTAAAATCCTCCACAACTCTAGCACTCAGCTGAATTTCAATAGAATCAACCTTCTTAGAAGGAATTTGGAATTGTGAAGCGCATGATGATTCATCGGCTCATCTAAAGTCCTCCAGATGAAGGGGTTTAAAAAATCGCCGAGATTGTGGTTTTTAAAAACCAGTTCTCTGCTGAGATCTTTCACAAGCCATCTATCTGAATTTTAAGAGAATGAATCTTTCCAATGTTTATTTAGTACTGTGAAACATGATGATTCGTTGGTTCTGGTGCATATTTTGTAATTCCCCTAGATGGGTTTGAACGGCATATAATGTGGAAACCTTTGAATTTGACTATTGACTTCTAGATACTTTGGTTTTCGTTCGGTTTCCAGTAAACCAAAAAGATTATTGTCAATACATCGGTTGACTCTTGGGTTGAACGAAATTGTCGTCATGTGTATGTGGCCCAAGAACTATGCAAAATGATCTTAAGACATTACGGATAGAACAAATGGACATTTGAACTACAGTTTTGAAGACCAATAGCCTTTGCAGCTCGGTAGGATAAAAACGATCACCAAGCAGCTGGGTGGCATAGATTTGTCTTAAAGACTGGTTTTGCATCAGTTCTCTGGTAAAAAGAGATAAAAAATGTTGATAGGGAATTGTATATGATTCGGTACATTGCGACCATAGCTTTTTTGAAATGTAAAGTTTAGTAGTGCGACTAACATTTTCCTGACACAATTATCAACAGTTATATACTATACAATAAATAAATATTTAGCTTATTCATTTTTTTGCTTTATAAAGAAACCCTAAAGAGTATTTTTCGTGATGGGTGTTGAAATAGCAGTCAGCTTGCGAAGCTGGTGTTCGAAAAAGAATGTAACCCGCAGATAGGAGTAATATTCTGTAGCTAAGAAGAAACATAACATCCGGTTCCTCTTTTCTGTATGGTCCGTTGCGTTAATCAATTTCCCGTTCCCATCTATATACCTGAAGCTGCTTAGAAGTCGTTGTGACAAAGATGTTCAAGAGTAGCCTTTGTTTCATTCCTACAGAAGAGGAACCAACTGGTATCAGCGCAGGAGTAGAATGCCCCAAAGGTCCATGTGGTGTTAAAGGTATTGTATAATCTGGAATTATTGCAGATGATCAATTCCCGTCTGTGCGTGGTGTTTCAGCCCAACTACTGGAGTGACCTGGCGTTTCGGCGAGTTATACTTTTGATGAATCCAGGCATTTTGCGCTCAGATGTCACAGCACCCGATGTTGCGTGACTAGATGTGGCATCCCATACCTGTGTGGATTGTCCAGGAGTTGCATTAAGCGTTTTGCTGCCTTTGTGTGTCGGAGTTTCATCCCGAAGATGATCTGGTAGTGTGCGGTCGTTTTCCTCAACTGGTGTTGGAGAAGCGTAAGATACATCCGAAGTTTTGCGTAACTCATTTTCTTCACTTTCGAGTATGTGCTTCTTCATAATTTGCGCGCAACCTCTGGAATGGTGATCAGAGCTGTGGGTCATAGTTGGTTTCAGCGAATTGAAAGAAAATGTGGTTCACTTGCAAATAGTCAGCTGACGTTCTCATACGAACTCCTTTTGGTCTGGAATGAGCAAAGTTCTTTTATATGTAAATTATTAGGTAAAATAAAGCGAATTTGCTCAGTTAAGATGCCTGTGACCTTTTCTAACTCCCGCAACTTCACTTGTCTGTCGACCAAACCACAACACACTGATTTCCGTCGTAACCTTTAGAACCCAAAGTCGAACAGTTTCACAGCAAAACCCACGTAGGTGAAATTCAGAATGTTTATTGGCAAGAAGGAAACCTTATGAAAGTTAAACTGCTTTAGAAGAAACTAAAAAAAGTGCATTCTGATCTAAAAGACTACAATAGTTTGCGTAATTACACTTGAATGGGTGCAAAGCGCATCCAAGAAAATTGATGCCATAAGGAGCTTAGTAGTTAGTCAATTGAGTGTATTAAGTTTGTAATTTGTAACCCTTGTAATGGTTTCTCCATTACTGTTCGGCCACTAAATAGACTTAAAACAAAGTACTCTATAAATAAACAGCTTTGCCAATAAGATCTTTTGGGGGAACATAAAGGAACGTCAGATCATTATATTTTTTGGCACTCAAGCTGTATCACTAATTAAAGCCGTTAACATAAGCTCATACTTTCATGTAGGCATTAGTAATATTGTCTTCATATTACGTTCAATAATGAAAAGCTCTAAACTTGAATACTCCTACCCTCCTCATCATCTACACTATAACGGTGAATACACTGTAGAGTACGTACGAGATTAATGCGAATCGCTATTTGAAAATAATTGTGATAAAGAAAATGCTAATTTATATGTGCCTTTATTACTCGCTAAGGTTTTCAACTCCATTTCCATAATCATTACGATTTTGCTTTCTTTTTCCATGCCCTTGCACTAAGATACTAAGGTGTGAGTAATGACTGCAAGTAGTGATAAATCCAAATTTGCACTATAATCGGCAGAATGATCTATAGGTATTAGTGGATTCTGAATTGTGTTCACAGTATCATCTTGGTCAAAAACGGAACATCAGGCAAGTTTGTTCTATAACTATGTATGTATGCGGTTTGAGTATTGAGTTTGAGAAAATGATTATCCTCATCCTATAACCATATTCCAAAAAGGAAATTTCAGCTCGGAAAACTCTCGACTGTCGAAAGCTAGAGTTCGACAGACAAATCTATTTGACGATAGATCGTTAAATCGATGAGTGTTTGGACAGCGCACTGGCGATCCATACCATTCAGCACAACCATCTTCAAATAAGATAAGTGTATCCTTTTTGGGTATTCCATGCCATAGCACGACGCGTTTCGTCGTACCACGAGATAGTCAATAAGTATGAAAATGTCAAGCCCATCAGAAGGAAACGCTGAATAGTTGGTTCGATGATTATAGAGTGTGGTGAACTGCATTTTAAAAGATCATGAAAATTAAACTTTCTTTGGGTACTACGTGTTTTTGACATCTATTTGCTTTTATAGCAAACATCATCCTAAGAAATTAAAAAAATTGTTTGCCCTTTTTTGAACCACTTTGTGATAGTTTTTTTTCAATTGCATGAAGTTGAGTGCCTTTGGTCACATATATTTCCTATAAAATAATTTCAATGAATTATCTGACTCAAAGATAACTATTGATGCTTCAAACGAATTTCAGAGTATTCCAACGATAGCACAAAAATACCTTTATTGGTTGCACATCAAGTTTTTTTTGCACACTAAGGGCCGTGGAACAATTCCAATCGCGCTGATAAAACAGACCAAAAAACTCCTTCCCTCACATCGCTCACCACCTCAATTTACTGTTATTTGGGGGGGGGGGATCTAGATTGCTCGTGCATTTGTACAAATTCATACCAATAATTATCAAAGACATAATCTCTATTCTAATCTAGGAGATTCATTAAGAATTAACTAGCTCGATTTATGAGTATTAAAGCTAAGGTTTATTAAGACCATGATTAAGGTCGTTTTTCCAGGCAAAATTCCATTCTTATGAGGTCAGGCGTAAGTATATATTTTTTGATAGTGCAATTGCAAGATAGTGAGGAAAATCTATTTTTCCACAGCTATACTGGGTTGTTTTAGAAATCCCACATCCTTCAGCTGGTAGACGGGACAATTTCCATTTCTGTTAATATGCAGAACGTGCTAAAAGTCAATAACAAATATTGTTAAATTATGCACTAGGAGAATTCCAAATATATTTACTCATTTGAATAAGATTAAAATCGCCCATTAACATGTAATGGACCGAAACAGCATTCATTGATCCCTATTACAAATATTTACTTATATTAACTTGAGATTGTTTTGTATGTCAACACACCCGGTAAAAATATAAAAGATGAAGACTAAATAAGTAATCAAGACTCTCGGGAGTTCAATTTCCCTGGAAGAACTGCAGTCAGCCGTGGAGATGGTGTCGCACGTAAACATCTAGAGAGTTCTAGGCGCATCGCAAAAGAAGGTTCTAGCAATCCGCTCGGCAAGGCGATGTAAAGCTTTAAAAATTCTGGAAGCGTGTACGAGCAAAAGTTAAGAAGTCAACGACGGGCAGTTGCGGTGGGGCACAGATAGCGTGGTGACTAAAGTGCGTCGAAGAACAAATCGGTCAGTAGACATAAAAAATTTACAGACGACAGGGTGAAAAATTGTGACAAGCCTGATCGACAAAAATAAAACCCAAACAAATATCTGTCCAAGACCACAGATACACAATCTTAAGAGTAAATGAGAACAGTCCAGAACCTTCAAAAAAGATCCAAAAGAAACTCAGAAAAATAAGAATTACGGGTATACTCAGAAAAGCAGATTAAAAACCAAATAGAAGAGTTTGGAAAATATACCCGACTAAAGCGTGCAAGAATACTCTGGAAACTTAGTAGAAGAATCGACAGGGGAATTACAACAAAAAATTATTCAAAAAGTTTGATCAACTCATTGAAGCAAAAATTTACAAAAGCAAAGCCAGGCGGAGAAGAACGATCATAGATTTCAGCAGGGCGTCTAGGCGAAAATTTGCCGAAAAATAAGTAAATACAAAGAGATATGTTCAAACTTTAAGAGAAGTAAAAATAAGCGTGGGAGAACATTCAAAAAAATCTAAAAGAACTGAAGATAAACTCGGAAGAACACGTCCGAGATTTTAGCTGAGCTGAAAGAAAACAAGAAATGTTCGGAAAGTTAAAAAAATAGAAAAGCTAGACACCAGCAGATGCTTTGTTGAAACTAAATCTAGTGCTTATTGGGCACAATCAACACTTAAAGTCAGAATATGGTCTTCTGGAGAAAAACTTGGAGAATGCTGGCGGTGCTGAATCCCGATCGCGGTTATTAATGCCGAAAAGCCAAGTGGCAGAAGTCCTACGTCATCTGTATGATGGGAGATCAGAAAGATATTTTGGGAGATCAGAAAGATATTTTGGGATAAAGAAGCAGTTTTATTAGGTAAACTATGAAGAGGTGAAGTGCTGAAAGTGCGAATTGTATGCAACTCCGAGATAGTATGGCGATTTCCCCACAGCTTTTTCGACACGTGGCATATCATCGCGTTTTTGGGACAGAACCGCTTTAAGGAGGGGGGAGGGGTCAACTGCGATAGAGGAGGAACACGTAAATATCCTATAGTTCTAAGTTCATCGCAAAGGAAGGTTTCAGTTGTAAAAACCCTGGAAGCCATGCGTGTGTGTTTAAGTGTGTGTGGGCAGTGACGGGCAATTGCTGGAGATAGAGAGTGCCTGTAAATAGCGAAATAACTGTCAAGTATTCAAAAGACTACAAACCAAGTTCGTTACATTGCTGATCAACAGATAATTATTACAGTTCAAAATCCAATTTAAATCGAAAGCTTTCAAGAATGCGACTTTAAAATTAAATATCATCTGCATGATTATTTAACACCAAAACGCTCTTAAGAAGATCATGCGTTATCTTTACCAAAAAAAACTATAGATGAACTAGTGCGCAATACAAAACACAAAACCAAAACATCTAGGACATCTAAAGCATTTATTAACTAATAAAGTCAGAAAGGGGAAGACTGAACTGAAGATACGTCAGGAACGCTTTAAGTGTATGATTTTGTATTGGTAGAAATATGAAGAACCAGAACCACGTTATTGACGATTATAATAGCCACAGTGTGTTAAATTCTTTAAATGAGAATTAAATCAAATGCACGTTGCTTTTGTTCGATTACTTGTCCATAAAGTCATAGTGTGCGAGGGTTTACTTTTCAATCAGAAACATTGACCGAGCAACTAACTAAGAAAGGAATGTGGACGTAATGCACCAGATCGCAAAAATTGTACCCTAATGAACCTTAACACCAACTTGAAGAATTTCAAATTGAGAAACCAAATGCAGAACAGTTTTAGGAAAAAAAGATACGAAGTGGTCTGCTAATTGCTATGATACGTGGGCGAATCAAATCTGAAGCGAGATATAATAACGCTTCCATCTTTTTTTATGTTACTTTCGTAAGACAGTTTTGCACCCGAATTCTTTTACTTGGTTGTTGTTCTTGAACCGTTTGATAGATGACAGTCGTTAAGACTCAAGTCGAGGTTGTACGCTGCGTGGTTCTTTGTTATCCTGTGGATTCGTGCTCTAATTTGGCTCATATTTCGGCTAGAAAGTGGGATGAGTGAACTCTTGAAGAAGTAAACTTCTGATTGCAACGCCGTGTTGTCCTTTTGCGTGATGGGTAGCTCTCACCTTCACCAGCAGATCGCAGTGATACCGAGCACTGGTTGTGTTTCACTCGATTAAAATCAGCTGCAATGACTTTCTTCACAGAAGTCTTTCACGTTCCACCCAATTTGCTCGTTTGGATTTGGAAGTGTAATGATGGGCTCAAGTTCCACTAGCAAAAATGTGGCTCCTTCTTCTTCGTAAAGAGCGAGGAGTCTTTTGTTCAGCATTTGAGGAGATATTGCAAAAACCTTTACATTTATCTTAATAATTGACTACTTTGGCATGTATTTTAACAATTGTAATTCTCTGATTGGACTCAATAAGCTCGCGAATTCGGCATTGGTTTCCCTTTTGTTAGTGCGATGCACACGAGTCTCTTATGTTATAAGAATATCTATATTTTCGATAAGGTGCTTCTACCAAACCCCCGATGTAGTCTAGATAGACTCCCTCATTAAAAACTCCATTATGGTACTGGTTGTGCAGTCAGTGCGTTGCCCAAGGACGATCGTCTGAGTCAAAGTAACCTATAGACCTGTCTATGTTAACAACTTCTATCCAACCGCAGACCTAAAGAAGTAATTCTTCCGCAATTCTGCCAAATGAATGATCTTCATTGAATGTGACTTTTCGTTTTCCATTTTTAAAAATTCTTTTCGCGCAAAAATTGACTTATCATACCGACGTCGGACACAACATTGACTCATGATGTCATTCGGTATATAACAAGTCCATAAAACAAACACCAGCGCCGCTATGCGGCAATGTTTCCATCTATAAAAATGGGAACAAAGTTTTGCAATCATTAGATATAAAGGAACAGAATAAAAATACTTTGGAAAATGATTCTAAAAAAGTTGTGGAGTGAAGCTTAAAGCTAAAAATCGCACAATGCAAGCTAAGTGGAATAAAATTCCGAAAAATCTACTAATAGTTGTGGGATTACACAATAAAAAAAAATACTAACTAATAAAATTTGAACACTTCACAAAGAGTTGCATGGACCATTTAACTTCACCTAAACATGCGGTTTGAGGATGAAGAAATGGTCGGTGTGGCAATAAAAAAACATCATTCGGGGGAAATCCAATACATCACTACTGATTGAACATACCTTCGTATATGCAGTGATAGATGAGGTTTATCCTGCCACCCTTCTTAGAAGGGTAGCCCCTCGACTGGTATTTAATGAACTTCATAATACCGACGGCGTTCACTCGAGAAATTGCGCCGGTCCCACGCACCACATTGCCGTAGCACGAACTACTTACTGTTTGAGTTGCCGCAACGAGTGCGTTATCACAGTTTGTTAGTCACAAATCACATCACCGTCCTATTTACAATGGCAACGCTATCGCCTTTTTGTTGCTGTTAATGCGATCCGTGCAAGCCCGCGCTCTGTTAGCCGAAAGTGGACAAGGAAGACAAAGTAATCATCGCATGCCTTTTGATCGAGTGGTGATTGACGCATTGTCTCTCGGCGCTTCGGCAGGCGGCACGCCTATAAACGCGCTTATCAGCGTTCAAAGAAAAAGCAGGAAAAATCAGCGAGCGCGGCGAACCTCGAGGGTCAGCACGTTTGAGGCGCCCGCACTGCATTATTAATGACATCTCGCACGGCTTTCGAATTTAGAAAAACGGAAACATCGGCTTAGTTTTTATCAAGTTGATTTTAGAAACTGATTTTCCATAATACATGTATGTAGTGTTATAAATATTGAAGTCGCAGAACATTCTCCTATTCAGGAATAATTTACATTTTATTATTGAATTTAATGATATTTTCATGTACAAGAGTTTAACAATTAGAATAAATTTCCATGAGATGGCGCCACATTTGTTTGGTGACGTCACCTTTCCAACAAAAGTAGACCAAGAGAGAGGCGAGAATTTTGTTTTAGAGAAGATTTTTGGATAAACCAATTTGAACGCGGCTATTGAAATCACCACAACAGATATATTTATGGAAGACGGCAAATAAAGGTAAATGAAATTTCTGACATAAGAATTGTAGATGAGAAATAGTGGTGTGCCGCAACTGATTGCGACGATTCGTTACCGTAGACGAAATTTGGACCTACCGCTACATACCAAAGGCGAAGAAACAATCAAAACAGAGGAAGATGAAAACGCGCGAAATAAAGCAAGGCCGCTTGATCGTTTGGGAAGGTGATGGACACAGTTGTTTAGGATCTCCAAAATGCCATCCTGATTAGGTACTTGGAGAAGAAAAATCTATTAACGATATGGTTTCAAGGAAAAACCGTTCTTCACACTTATCTCCAAGTGACTTTTTCCTATTCTCAAATCTGCAGACTTGGCTGAGAAATCATCCAATGAGGATGCCCTCGCTGCCGTTGATGAGTTCTTGCAGTCTTTGGGAAGAATATATTTTTTCTGCGTTTTGAAGCTCGCTAAACCACGCGTATATCCTTCAATGAAGGCCCTGTTAGACACTAAAATTTATTCCTCCAAAAAATGGAAGTTAACTTTCGTTGCGACATTAATTAAATCACTCTCATATTCTCATGGCGGCTCTAGTGTGCTTTATTATCGTGTTGTATATAAAAGGTCTAATAGTTAGATGTTATAAGTGGGTAGAAACTTTTTAAGACTTATTCAAGTTTCGGAAAGTCCATAACAATAAATGTCGTATAACAAAATATAACTGAAAGGTAGTTGGAAAGAATTCCCCAAACTCAATATAAAAATTTGCATAAAATATCACGTACAGCCCAATTCAAAAGGGGCCACGACTACGCCAGACCGCTTATTGCTAAACCGATACTGTAAAAACTGAAGAATTTATAGGAAACCCCTCACTGTATTCTTCAGGCTGAAGAGAAATGAAGAAATCCACAAACTTGATAATCATTCAAACACCAAATTGAACACGAATTTTTGCAATCACCCAATATAAAAGAACCAGATTATAAAATATATTTTGATAACCACATTTTAATGATTCATTCATTAATCACTCCTTGTTAAAGATAGTAAAATATTTTTTAATCAAAAATTTTACAATTTTTTGGGGGTGGGGATGAGAATAACACAATCACAGCTGGTGAAGCGTAAGAAACTGACAACATTGGTAAAATATTTTTTATAAGATAGTCATAACGATACTAAAACCTGACAACAAAAGAATAACGTTTATTGATCTTTATCAACCGTATCATTCGTGTGGTTTGTGAAAGTTACTTAAGGTCACGCTAAGGTACGTGAATTATAAATGCGTATGCAAATTGCTCAATTTTCTTATATAAATTCAGCAATTTTGTATTGACCCCGATTCACAGCGCAACGTCAATGTTATCACATACCATCTTTGAAGCAGTCAAACTTACAAGGACTGATCGGCAATTAAAATTTGCGATCCAAATAAAATTCTTGTTAGAGATCGTATGTGTGAGCAACGTACAACCTTAGATTTTTTTTTGTAGAAGTTAATTGTTTTCCATCCAAAAGATAAACCACGTTATTTTAGTTTCTTAGTTATTACAGATATCTTTCTATGGGAAGCTATTTTTCGGGTAGAGGTTTAGAATTATCCACAAACGTTGACACTTCCAGGTAGGTTCATATCAGTTGATTAGTCAAGTCAATCAGAATTAGGACCAAGATTTTCGAAGATTCCCTTCCTTGACCGCAGTTTTCGAAAGATTAGTGAAGATGAAAGCCAAGAGAGTTGCACCGAAAATTTGTCCCAAAGGATCCAAGCAGAATTGGAAAAGAATGGACCATCCCAGCAAAAATTGGAAATCGTTTTGGAACATCTAATGAATTAGATGGGAAGAACACACGTAAATGATGATTAAGCACTGATTAAAGAACACCCAGAAGACCAAAAGCTCTACAAACTCATGGAAAATATTGCTTAAAAGGGCCTTAAAAGATATCAGACGGATCTGGTACAGACAAGTAAGAAATTCAATCTTCCGAAAATTGGTTTTGAAAAAGTTGAATAGAGTATATACGCTATGGTTATCATGGTCGGCGCGATATAAAAAGATTCATAAAGGTAGGGCTTGAATCTGTCCGAAAAGTTTCAATACTTAGTTCAAACAATGGAAACTAGAACTAGAACCTATGCTATAGTAACTATCTATCTAATAATAGATGTTAATTACCATAAAGATAAAAGAAAATAAAAGATTACTGGCCATGGTTGTACAGCCAGGAAAGGCGAAGAATAACAAGAATTTTTGTATGATCAATTAGAATGACAGCTTCGGACATCAAGGACTTTGGGAATTGAAGCCGAGAACAGCGTTGCTTTCCTTACCCACTAGTTAAATCCAATTTTCCTGAAAATATTATTCAAGTTTGGCAACGGACCCTGTCTTCATTTTCCAAAAACCTTTACGCTAAGCAATGGTTAAAAATACGTCTGAATGAACCTACGAAGTTCTTGGAGAAAAGGGTTGAAGAGCGCCTAAAATTTGTTAGAAAGAGAAATGGGGCCAATTATGGAAAGAAAATTATTGAGAACTCGATACAATAGCAGAACTTTTCTGAAAACAAGGGACTAAAGATAAATCTAAGCTTTTTATCTTTTTATTCTGTAACGGAAGTAATGGAGCCAAGATGGCAAAGCGCCAAGAAATTAGATACTGAAAGGTAGACAAGAAAAATTCAAAACTAACGATGTTGTTTCCGATGTTTGAAACCAGGCCACTTTGCTCATAACTGTAAGTCCCAAATTAAATGTTCTACATGCAACTATTAACTTCACACTTCTCAAGAGCACTTGAACAGTCTTAACTGTCTCTAAGTAGAAGTAATTTACAACAATATGGCCTACAACGTTCCGGAAATACTTTAATATTGGATCACAAAGTACACTGCTGGATTTGGCTATAAAGATCAATTGGACTCAAAATCATAAAATGAAGGCAAATTTGGATGGTCCTGTGTTACCTAGAAGCACAAGGTCTACAATATAACCCTTCAGAATACATAAAACAATTTCTCCATGTATATATACTGGAAAGTAATAAAAATTTAGCCACCTTTTCCCAGAATGATAATGGACCATATTTGGATTTCTAATACTGTAACAGACTATTCGAAGCTAGATATTTTAATCAGAATTGATTATCCTCCAGAATAGGCAGGATCACTATCCGTCGCTTGGGTAAACTACAATGTGATAATAATATGGAGAATGCAAACAGTTTAATGTTACCGTCTGTTGAGCATAACTTATTAAGACTTATGGAGTTTCTAAGTTCTTGTTATCAAGATATCATCGAAGTTAAAATGAAAAGAGAAGAAGAGTCTAAGCTGAGCTTCCAAGTAATGAATTTATGGCTAAACGAAGACTATTAAGTACAACGTATAAAACTAAGACGAGTCAAAGACTGGACCAAAGAAGGAACAATAGAAGTACCGGAAGGAATCTCGAGACCTAATTGTTACTATGTGCCCCATCACACAGTAATTAAACCTATTGCCTGGTCGTTTTTCGAGGCTTAATATTCCATGGGATGGAATACATCTTTAAATGATTGTTTACATGAAGTATCCAATTTGATTGACTTTATCTTCAACTCATTAGCAGAAGAAACCACCCATCTGTAGTACACAGTAATAATGGATTAAACCTTATCGGGACTCATAACCTGTTCAAAGAAATCAACTGGGAAGAAGTAGGAATTTGAGTTCTATCAAATCAAATGAAAATTCATCTCTCCAACTGTATCTTCAGTAAATTTAAAGAATTATTTAAGAAGATGGTGAAGAATCAAAAGTTGAACTACGCCCAAATGGAAACTTCTCATTGAGGCTGCAGCTCAAGTCAACGCCCGTTCCCTGACCTATGATTTTGGATACCCTAAGAGTTTGATCCCTTTACCCCAAGCTGTATTTCTTCAGTATACAAACTTATGGAAGCTATTGGGCCTGAAAAGCAGCTGAAGAAAGTTCAGCAAGTCCGCAAGGAATCAATAAATCGGTTTAGAAATGAGTATCTTGAATTAAAGATCAAAGTGGGCGAAGCGACAAACAAGAAGTGGATTGAATGGCCATTATCCAGAACTGAAAGGTAGGTTTTTGGACGAATTGCAAATGATGGCAGAACACTTCGTCCAATTCGTGCCTACAAGTTGGGAGTTTAAGATTCATTTCATACATCATGTTCACTTTCCAATTTCATTGATTATTTTGGAACTGTAATCAATGAAGTGAAATCCATAGAAGTTCCAGAAAACTTCTAGAATTTAATAATCTGTCGTTGGCTCATCCTTTCTTTCAACTTATGTCGCGAACAGACCTCTTCTGCAAACTTAGAAAGAAAGTGAAAGAAAAAGGCAATTCTGAGCATAATGGCCTAAGTTACTTCAGGACATTAATTACTAAGTGGAAGCTACTTCTCGGGTAGAAGTTTGAAAGAATTTTTAAATATATAGCAGTGGTAAGGCCTCATTCTCGGGTACATCGAATAATGATTAATGATTCTAAAACCGAAACGCCCCTCTAAAGAATACGTTCTCCAGTGAGGCTAATCCCTTAAGGCCCTTTATTTTAATCAGCCGCTCGTAGCGAAGTTCGGCGACTTGGAGCTCGCGGCTCGCAGAACTTCCAAAATCCCCGAATTTATTCGCAAACCGCGAAACCCGCGATGTGAAAAGGAAACGCAAAGCTCGGGCCTTCTGCTGATGCGAAAAGCACGGCTTTTGCGAGTTTAGAGAGCGCCATTTGACTTGTAAACGAAATGTATTGGAAAACATTTTGCCGGATTGTTGCGAAGAGCGCTGCGAGTTTTATAAACGATCCTGCCATATCTCCTGTCGCAAGCACTCAGGTCGCAGTTAGCTGAGAATAAAAAGGTGTCAGTTCAAAGTCGACTGTTTAACATGTGTCGCGTTGCTTTATGAGCGAGTCTCAGGTTATAAACTACGAGGACCGATTGAAAAGTCATAAACTGGCCATCACTTTGTTTTTTAAGATTTTTCCATTAAGGAGGAACAAACGTTTGAGCGGATACCACTTTGGTTTCATTTAGAGAGAAAAATTACAAAGGAAACTAAATCCAGGTCGGATATGATTCTTGGGGATTCATCAACTTCATTTTCCACCTTGATATTTAAGATTATGGAATTCAATCATGGCCACATGTTCACGAGTGATGAATTACGTTCAGAATGTCCTAAAACGGTCACCACATCAGAGAAAATTGTGGTTAAAATTCATGTTTTGTTACAATATTGAAGAACCTTAAACATCTCTTATAAACAAGTAGTTCTATAATTTTATAAAATTCATTGGGTCCAAAGAAGCGTTTTGCAAGATGGACGCCTCACTTACTAAATCAGAAAAATTCACCGATAGTTCAAAAATGACCGAAGAAATTTAGCGAACTTCAAGAAACAATTTATCCATTGATAAAGCTTGTATTTGCCATGAAACAGCGGATTGGTCACGGTGAATTACGAAGAAAGCAAATCCCATTTGATTAACTGGAAAAGTGTTAACAATAGCATTTTAGGCCACCAAAGGAATTTTGCTTCTAATTGCCCCAAAAACGAAGAGATGGTTACTGGACAATGGTATACAGCACCTTTAGACAAGCCAAAAGCAGCAATTTAGGAATAACTAGAAAGAATTGTTAAAACCCACCCTTCAATAGAAATTACAACATAAGTCCACGTCCACTGTATCGCCTGATTTTACTCAAAATATTGCTGTCTGGAGAAAATATTTCATCAAACGAAGAATCGGTTAAGGCTATAAATGGTCATTTTGACAACCTTAGAGAAGGAATCGTGAATCTGGGGCAAAGTTGGACCAAATGTGTTGTAAGTTGGGGCATACGTTGAAAAATTGCAGTATTTTGTTTTCATTATCACACAAATTTTCCTGGTTAACTTTTAACCACCTTTTTTTGGACAAAATGGATATTTTTCCTAATACAGTTTTTACTGGTTGAAATCATCTAACTTAAAATATTATCTTCTATAGTTAGTACACATTTTCTATGTTGTCATTGCTAATAATACATATATAAATATTCGGAGCAATCAAAAATAATTGGCACTCTCTCTCAAAACCGCAAATGTGTCGCAGTTTGAAATAAACACCAAGTACTTGTGTGCAAAGACAGACTATAGTGCCACGTAATTTCACCAGATGACGTTGCTAGAACACGAAAAGAAAGGTATTAAGTCATTCTCGTACAGTACTACGAGTACAGCTGTGGACAAACGGTCATGTGGTTTTTTGAAATAGAAGGAGTGCAACATATAGCTGCTAAAGTGTACGACAAGGACCATGTTAAAAAATTCACGCGTCACACATTATCCAGCATGTCCAACTTAATGATAGCAAACTAACCAATCACCTTTCTTTTGCAAACTTTGCATATCGTCATTCATGGAGACTTGACGATGATGGTCTATGCACTGCTCAGCAGAAGCGTGTGTACGTCAACAGTTGCTACAAATGTACTGCGTGCATCTGGAGACGTTCTTTGAATGTTTGGCCACATCATGAACGAGATGGCAGGAAAAAATGTCAAGCTATGGAATGATAATGCATTAGAAACTCTCGTCCAAAGAAGTTATAATGACTTTTTCAGACCAAGAGGGGATTCCGCTGATGGATTGGTTGCCCTCTTGTGAAAGCGTTATTATTCTATACCGAGATACCGGAAAAAAGCGCCATTCTATGAAATGACAGTACATTGGAAGTCCTCGTGCCAATAATCTATCACTGGTATTTTTTATTATAAAGCAAATGGCGATTGCCTTGTAAGAGCACTACGAGTGAGTGGTACTGAGAGACTTAAATTAACTTTGCCGACGTAAAATAGAGACGCGACGCATTCCTTCAAAATGACAATATCAATTGCCACCCTGCCAGCTCTTATATATACCGTGGTGTGTCAAAAAACAAAAACGTGGTCAGTGGTCAGTCAAAAACGTGGTGTGTAAAATTGGTGAACAATAGAAACCAAAGACCAAAGACGAGCGACGAAAACTAATGCTTATCTAACTAGAAACTCAACTTTCTAGTTGTGGAGTCCACTAGATGTAGAGAAGGCGGATTTCCAACACAAATTATTGAAGTTGATTTCAAATCTCCAAGTACCAAACCAAAGCGCGAGTTAATCATCATCTCTTACGACAGCGTTTTGGTGGCTAGTTTGAGCAAATCATTCATGAATAAAAGAGAACAAGCTAAAAGACTTTTACTTTCAGAAACCATTCCTTGGACTTAATCTACCTCTGGTTGATGCAAAATTTACTCCGTAAGAAAAATTGTGACCAACTACGTCAGTGGATGAGGAATACAGAGCTCTCAATTTTTTTTAATTGAAGTTTTCAACAGTAATCTACAGAATATAAAACTGCTAGCTTTGAATAATGGTATGCACTATAACGTTCCTCTGAAGGCTTCGTTGATTGTTTCCATAACCAGCAGGAGGTTAATGGGATGGTAATCCTACGACGAAGACGTTGGTTGGCCTGGTTTCGGTCGCGTAAGTTATATTGGTTTATATTCTATAATTTTTGACTACAGTCTTGTGTGTTTAAGTGCTCTATGCGCTTCCAGCGCGTCAAGTTGCACTCTGCGAATGATGTCATTTAGAGGACGCCTAATTGCCCTCAGTACTAAGAGTGCCGTTGTTTTTCTCTAAAAATACCAAATTCCAAAAAGAGCGATGAAGAAAAGTCCAGCGAAATTCCTCTCAGTTTGAAAGAGGATTTCATTGCCATTTAAGGGTAAAAATAAGGGTATCGTCACCCTCACGATCACTTTGGGATGGACCATTAGACAGAAGCAACTTTAATGAGAGTCTACTTCTTACAACAGCCGGTATTGGTCAGGGCTTCTAAGGAAGTTTAGAAGGGACATCTGAATTGCATAAAGTAAAGCTTTTTATAGGCTTGATAAAAATCTATTTCTGAATATTACATTTCAAATTCCACTATCCACCATTGATGATTAATGAGTGACAAAAATTAGCAGTGATTATCTGGTTAAGGAAGACCATCTTAATTCAACAATAATCGTAATTTTCATTCATAAAACACCTGCTACATTCTTTAAGTAACGATATTAAATAGTTAGTAGTATTGTACATATTTGTACTACCCTTTAATTGGAAGTTAAGGTGATAAAATCATCATTTGATAATTCATTAGGGTTTTGGGGTTTTCACTCCCTAAGTGTGAAAAATCCGTATTTCATTCTTAATATGGACACTGTGATTTTTAAGTTTTTTAGGTTAGAACTCTTAAATTGGAGAATAATGGGTTTTTGGTACATCCAAGGATTTTAAAAGATTATTCGGTTCCTAAGAATTTTCTGAATGCCTGAGTGTATCTACTTTTATCGACTGGATAGCTGGAATTCTGTCTTATCTTATGAATCACCTGCGTAAATTAGATTAGCTTTGTAGATACAAATACTTGAAGGGATTTTCCCCGTAGAGTAACATACACTAGCGCCTCTTTAGTCGGTATCACGGTATCAGAGCAGGGGGCCCGTTGTACAATGGATTACTGACAAGCTTCTCACGACAGAAAGCGAGGATAAAAATTTTTTAGGACGAGAACCAGTTAAAGATGATGGTCAAAGTCCGAAAATGACCACCGATGAACGGTTGCTGAAACTACTTCTGAGCTGCGGTAAATATTACTGATGATTGGTTGCACAATAGCCGAAGAGCAAATTAATTCTCATAAAGACGGTCTGGCCTTCTTGATTTCATCTTCAATCATTAGAATATTAAGGTTTCGATGTATGTTACCTCTAAAGTTTAGTACATTACTCAGCACTTTGTCTTGAACAATCCATATGGATTGGTTGCTGCTATAGTTCACCCCATAGCTGGACGGTTTTAAAATCTGATTGTGTAGTGACAAATTGGAAATTTTTCGGAAAACCCATCAATTTTCTTTCTTTCCTGATCTACGAAAAGTATTGTATTATGTCTTTGTCTTTATAAGAAGTGTAGTGTCATCTGCCAATATAACTAGTGATTTCTCCCAATGCTAGTATATCACTTGTATAGAACTGGGTCACGGATACTTCCTTGAGGCACACTTTTCATTCTGATTAGTTTTTCCGAGTCGTATGATGTTAAAGTCTGTACATATTATATATATATATATATAGTATTGCGATGTATTTGATCAATACTGGAATGCTTTTGTCTAAAGCTAAGTTGCAATCCAAAAAACCTTTTTTAGAAAATTGATTAGAGATTTCCCTAGTGGTCTTGTAAAAACTGTATGCTTTTTTTTGGTTTTTCTAAGTCTGATTTCTTAGATTTCCCGAGATATTTTCTGTTCTTAGATTTAATTAGGTGGAAAGGTAGCAACCACTTTTTGTTTGCTATCTCTGGCTCACGTACCATCAATTTTTTTATTAGAGGAATTGAAGTTATAGGTCCTAGTCTTCTTAGTTACTTTCCAGAGTCTCATCCATGGTTAAATTTTGTAGGCAGGAATTGATCGAGAGTCTTCCTATATTTATCTATTCAGCAACGTTTTGTTATTTAAGATGGTCTGGCCAGACAGGTTCTTCAAGCGTTACCATTTTCTCATAGTTCTTCTTTTCTCTCTAAAAAGTTTTATTTATATTGGAAAAGTATACAGTTATAAGGTCAATTTTCTTTATTTTGCACTAGGATTCTAGTTTAAAATTTTAATTTTTTGGGAACTGAAGGATAACTCTAAAACTTTCCCAGCCAGTTTTGCTCACCAATACAAGTCAGGTCTCTTCTCACTTAACGCCAATACGGCATCTGAGTGATCCGAATCGGCATCAAAATAAACTGGTGTAATACTTTTCTTGAGATATAAGACCAACATATTGGACCTCTTCAGAAGACCAATAAGTACGATTACCTAATGATTGATAATTGCAGACAGTTTTTCTCAAATCGGTTGTTTAGTCCAATATCCTTGATGGTGGTCAATCTTGATCATTCGTTATCCACCTAAAATTTTTCACCACTATATTGAAGATTTCTTGGGGATATATTTGACTGGATACTAAACTGCTCCAATCATCAGTTTTTATTTGGTGGACTCAATGTCCACCATCATACTGGAATCTTTTGCTTGATTGTCGGGCTGGATGGTACAACAAATTTTGACGTAAAATTGCCTTGAAAGCAGATATACATCTATTCTCTTTTTGTTCCGAATGCCAAGGGAATTCCATGTAGTAATCCGTAAGCCTCGTAAGTTCATAACTTTCTCTTTCCTTATGGCTAGTTCCAGTATTTCCAATTAATCATGTCTACTAATGGCTCGATCAAGCATTTGCATCATATTCTGCAACATCTGTATCATAGATGGTTCAGACTTGAATATAGAAGGATTACTTTGGATTATCTGTATGTTTCTGGCTGAGAGACTACTTTTTTGTAATGTTATTCTTTTCCTTCTGCAGTTCTCTACTTCAGTACCTGCTCTGTGGTGTTTCTGATCTATCTGAGTGCAGTTAGCCCAATTTGCATTAGTGTATTTCGCTGTTAAATGATTGCCATCACAAACGATAATACGCTTACAGTATTTACGAATATGACTATTTCGTTGGTACTTTTTGCCTTAATTTATTTTTATAGTATTTGGTTCGGCAGATTTATAAGAGATTGTTACTGTTTTATTTGGAAAGAGGGGAGGCTTGAGAAACTGATTTTCCAGGTTTAGTTGTCGCTGCTGTTGTTGCAGCATTAAGTGATGGTATTCCTCTGTTTTGACATTTCACGGTCTATAGTTGTGGTACGACCTTTCATCAGTATACCTTCAATGCCATTGTCTTGTACATTAAGTTTTTTTTTCATTTTTATTAGTTACTTAGTTTCTATGGCTCAACTAACTTAACCTATCTCAAAAAAGATGATTTCGTTAGCTGATAATGGCTAACAAAGTTTGCATGGAACATGGTTTTCTGTAATATTGTATATTGCAACAATAGCACAGACTAAAAAATAACAGAAAATTTATAAAGCATAGTTTATGCGTAACTGTATTAAATGCAAACTGGAATTTCTTTTTTATACTCCACATGATGAATGTAATGGAGCGCGGCTTTTCAGAGTTCTAGATAGGGGTTTCTGAAGAGGATTGGCCACGTAAGGTATCTCGCATTATCACTTCTTTAGTCAGTGTTGATCTCAAAGCAAGAAGTAGTTTATGTGCAAGAGGGCCTAAAAATCCGCCAGAACATTTCACAAAACTTAAGACACAGTGTGGAACAATGGCATAGATAATTTTTGGAAAGTCACTGTCACCCGAAAATTAGCGTGATCCAGAAGAATATTCGCATTCCCCAGGATGACTACCGACTAACGATTGCCGAAGTCGGAATAAGATAGAGCAGTGCTCAACTAGAGATGTCATCCTGATGCACAACGCAACCCCCAGTGTTTAAACTGCATACAATTTCGGTACCTAAGAAGTCTTCTCACGATGGACGGAATATCAAACAAGGAAGCAAAAATTAGAATCACTAGAAATATGATGCTATAAGAATCACTAAGGCACCCCTAATTCTAAGTGAATACAGTTAATTGTGACTAAAATGACTAATATGTTTCCCGATGACTTCTATTTCTTAACTTAGTATTATAATTTACAGGTACAAATCGAATGAGAACCGGAATTTCTTTTTCTCAAGTCGTAAGGTAAATAGAGAAAGTTGTGGATAGAGATGCCTTTAGTCAGTATTAGGATGTCAGGCCATTGTCCGTTGCGCAATGGATTATTATTAAGTTTCTCATGACAAAGAACTTAAAACTGTCTGGAAACTTGAAAAGACTTAAGATACAGTTTGGAGGCAATACCCTTAAGGAGACGTAACTGTGCGCGTGGTATAGACAATTTTTGAAAAGATGAGAAGCAGTTACAAATGACCAGCGCGACCAAGAAGAATATTTGTATTATCCGCCGCCATCTCGAAGATAATAGCCGATTATAGGTTGCTAAATTACTTCTGAGGTTCAATGAGGTACGACAGTTGTCCAAAATGTGGATATCTCCTGAACTACAGTGAAATACTCCCCCTAAACCCCTGACAAAGTAGAGAATAACAAATATGAGTATAAAAATACAAAGAAAGATATTGAAGTGTTATGTGAAGCAAAAGATATTACTAATGGAAACTAAGAATGGAAAATAAGAGAGACAAAAGATAATAGCGTAGGAATCCCAATGCTTAGTAAGATTTTTCACGATGGACAGAAGATCAAAACTAGAAAGCAAAAAATTAGAAGCGTCAGAAATCGATACTATAGGAATAAACACTTAGCAGTAAATAAAGTGACTAATCTTTTTGTTGTCTATTTTATAATTTACTGCGTGGGTGAATCAAATATAAACTGAATTTTCTTTTTTAGGTGCCTTAGGTAAATGGGGCGTTATAAGTAAATATAATGTTAGAACAAGTGGTACTCCCATCTGTTGCATAAACGAATTTTGGGGGGACAAGAAGCAGTTGAAAATTAAGGCTACCGACGTTCCCGAGGACCAGCGTGACTGGGGAGAGTATTCGCATTGTTTACCGCATAGTCGGAAAAACACGAATTTCCAATCCAATCGCGTTTCACGACAACGCCCGACTCCTTACAGCTTAACCCAAAATCGACCAAAAGCGAAGGCCTGTTCTGGAGTACATTGGAATGCCTTTTCTGCAGTCTTTCAATTATCATTTGCTTAGGCCATTAAAAAAAGCACCTGGAGGATAGAGATTTGTTGGCGACCTTGCTATCGAAGTGTCTGAGCGTCTGGTGTCACAATCACCTTAATTGTAAGGAATAAAAAAACCTACTCTGATGGGTTTATATTTCACCCATCCATGTATTTGTTCTTGATTGAATTAAAATAACGTCGTGCTGAAGCGACGGGTCTATTTCACTTTCTCTAGACCGGTGGCCTCATTAGTTTTAGGTATTTAGTGAAACCGGCTGATACTTCTGTTGAGGAATACAAGCTGCGCGCGTCAATGAGGTTAATCGTAGATTTTTGAATTGAAATCGTCAGCTGAAACAGTTGCATAAGCACCGAGCCGGCCTCAATTTTTATCATTTATTGGAATTATCGCCTGAACTGACATTAAATAATAAGTGAGAAATGGTCTACTTTATAATGTTGGTTTATGAATTCCACCTTGATAAGAATCTATTTGCGCCTTGCCGCTTCTTCATCCTGGGTCGTTTTGAGTCTTGGTGGCAGCAAAGTTGCAGGACCAAGATGCTTCTCAAACGAGAGCGAACATAGACGGAACCAAGGCCGATCCGCATCTCTAACTACGGTTTTTGTTTAGCTGAAATTAATTGTGCACTCTGTGGAACAAATTAAGTTTCAAGGAGAGGAATTTCTCCGAAAAGAATTCCTTTCATGCGGCACAGCAAAAACGAATAGCTAATTTTATGTCTAGGAGGAATAGCGAAAACAAGCGAAGAGTTGCGTAATGCGGAAATGCCCCTTTAAACTCCCTTAAACAGATTTAAGGTACACAAATCTAACGTAGGGGGAAAAGGGTATACAAGTGTGGGAAATGTAGCGTCGGAGTTTTGTTTCCGCGCGATAATTAATTTCACAATGCATAAGCTAGACGTACTGTCTGCGTGATAGTGTCATTCACCACCTCCATTGTCAGCATGTGTGCCGAACCCGAGTGGTGCGCCAAGATAAACATCCAGCGCACGCTGCGTTACGAGAAGGACGGTTTTCAGCTGCCATGGAAACCGGGTAAGAAAATCGATCCCCCAATTCGTGACGGAGAAAAGCGACCAATTATCAGTTTTTCTTTGCGTTCCCCGGCTTCCTCATTTGGCAACTTCCCCAATCACCGATTAGTAGTCTGCTAATGGTCACGACAAGGCGCTCCGTTGGTTTTTTGCGCCTTGAGGCCAAACCGAGCGGAGCAGGGAACAATTAAAGGTCCATTTGCCGTAATGCAAGGATGGCCGCGTTTTTCAGCGCCGGCCTTCATTTATCCGGAATGCGGTGCATGACGTTCGGAAATTCCAGCGAAACGCGATGCTGGCGCTCCCGAGCCGTCCTCTCTCGCTTGGTTTGATCAGGGCTTATCAGCCTGCGATTTGAACGTTTCCGGCAACAAGATTATACGTCCCGACGAAGTTTTGTTCGTTCAAGGTGTTATCAGCAGCACGGAATTTACATAGCTAATCTCTTATGTAAGGTGACTATAATAAAGTGTTATTATTGCTCGTTCCCACATGTAGTTAACATGTTGATCAGTGTGAATAAAAAAAATGGAAATTCTATATAATGAATATCCAAGAACCTTCATGAGGATCTATGGTGTGGTTTTGTTCTAAGCTAAAAAAACTGGGACAGTTTTCCAATATTACGCAAGCGATGGTCGCACGTCGCGGCAAGTTCCGACAGGTTTAAATCTGCACTGTAGTCGGAAGAACAACCTTTCACAAGATCATCTTGCGCTGCATTTTTAAACGAGGTTTGAGTGATGATGGTTTGGAGAAAATGACTCCTGCACCGGGAAAACAACCTGACCGAGTTGGATTCCGATCACTTTGAAGGTTCCAAATGGAGTCAACGATGCCTCCTTTAGAACATCTATTTTGTGACCGGCCTTCATTGACTACCTTGGAACCGGTCCCCATTATTCATCCGGTTCCTCACGAATAAAATGTCTGCCAGGAAAGAGAATTCCCAATTAGGAAAATAAAGAAGCGAATCCAGAGTAATTTGAAAAAAATTGTAGACCCCGAGGTCAAATCCGTCGTCCTAGCATTCAGCCAAAGTAACCCTTGATGTCACCCATCTACTGGTATAAAGTCGATCAACAAAACCCTTCAAGTGATTCGAGCATCCAATGGAACCATCAAAGCCTTCCTCTAGGAAGCATTTGTCTGCAGACCACTAGCGCCAACGCTGTTCTGAAATTACGATACTTCTCCACCAATGAAAGTTGGCTAACGTCGTAATGCTTCTCAATCCAAGGACGAGCATCTCTTCCTAGAACTAGCAACCTGTTAGTCTGTTGCCAACCCCGAGAAACGTATTGGAAAGCATTATTTACGCAGTCTGAAGAGAGCTAATCTCGGAAAATCAGTTCTAATTCTATCAAGACCTTCCCACCACCCTCCTACGGGCGGTGGAACAAATCACCGAAATAATAATTTCCCTAAAACCTTTAATAAGGTGATCCTCTGCTAATTCGGTTCCTTCCAATGGTTTCGCATCAAAATCGGCGGCATAATGTCATCGGAGAGGCGACTACACGCAGGGTTCTTCAAGGATCAGGGCTATATATAACTCTCTTCAACATCTACGCTGAGAACTTACCCATCACGTCCTCAACGATACTGGTTCAGTATGCATACATGGCGTTAGTAGCCACCTCGCTCTAGTCCCACCTGACAGTGAAGAAACTCCAAAGTCTCGACGATTTGGAGGATTGTTTCGATCGCTGGCAGATAGAAATCAATTCCGAGAAAAGCACAGCAGTGATGTTTGCAAAGAAGACGAGGAGAAAAAATCTGTACAAAGTGCATCGGCGTAATCATGGAGGGTAGCTCTAGGCCCTCCAAATGATTCAAACCCGAGAAAACATTCGACTGAGTGACCGCTACCGCCAACGCTATATTGAGGTTACCATATTTTGCCACCGGTGGAAGTTGGCAGACGTTATAATGCTTTTCAATCAAAAAACTAGAACTACCGCCCTATTAGCCTGTTGCCAATCCCGAGAAACGTAGTGGAGACCATCATCTATCACGGCCTGAAGAGAGCAGTCGAAGGTCTCGAGTTGGTCCCGAAGAGTTCTGATTCCCTCAAGACCACTCCACCACCCTTCAACTTCTATGGACAGCGGAATAAATCGCCGAAAGAATAATTTTCCTAAAGCCTTCAACAAGAAACTATTTTACAAGATACTCTCAACATTCCGCTAATTCGGTTCTTTCCCATTGGCAGAAGGTTCCCAATATAAATCGGCGGCATGATGCCACCGGAGAGGCGACTATGCGCAGGATTCCCCCAAGAATCAGTGATGTCTCCGATCTTCTTCAAAATCTACCCCAGGAACATATCCATCACGTTCTAAACGATGCTAATCCAGTACACAGACGACACGACGTTGGTAGCCATAGCGAGAAAGCTCCAAGAAGTTCTCGAGGATTGCTTAGATCGTTGGCGTATTGGAATTTTATATTTACAAAGAAGCCACCATTTTCGGGTGCATCACTCCCTCGAGGAGTAAAGTCAAGTATCTCGGCGTAACCATGAAGGGCAGCTCTAGGCTCGCTAATATAAAATAATTTTGAAACCAATGATGATATACGCTCTAATGTGAGGATACGCTGCTAAAATCCTTACAGAGAACATTGCAAGTTATCTTTCGGATCTTTGACGCTCAAAAACCCAGAACTCCTCACAATAAAGAAATTCCGGAGAGAAGAGGCGACGAAACATTCAGGATGCTTATTTGGCCCGTGTTCCTGTCATTTGGTAGATTTCAAATTGGTAATTTTAACTGCACTTTAGACGGTTTTTTGGTATTAATGATGATAGGCGTGCTTTAAACATTTTAATTCGCTCTCAAGAACCAAATGTAGGAGTCCATCTTTGACGTTCTGTGGTTCGCCAAGGACACGATCCCCCCGCAGAGGCAAAGAGGCCCCATAACAAAGAAATTCTTGGGGGAACAAGTGATGCAATATTTAAGATGTTAGCGAAAAATCATTTGACAGATTTCGACTGTAATGTAGATGTTTTTTTTGACACTGATGACGTGTATGTTTGCACTTAACAGACTGTTGAGAAATATCGACCATAAGTGTAAATGATGTCATTTACAAACGATTGAATCACTTTCCAATATGCATATGCAGAAGCCGCAAGTTATACAGAACCAGGGATTGCCGCCCATCTTCGGCGCGCCATGGTCAGCCACAAACACAATCCTCTACGAAAACGCGGGGATCTCCACATTAAAGAAATTCCCAAGGAAATTCTCCGCAAGGTAGCAACCAAAGCGGCCAAGCCAACACGACCAACCTCCGCTCCCACAAGATACTATCTAACAGCAAGAGACACTTCAAAAGAGTGAATGATGTATATTGGGAGATTCCTCTCCTTATGAAACTACCTTACTTAGGTGGTATCGAAAGTTTTAGAAGGAAAAGTGTAGTCTAAAAGACGCTCCGAGGTCAAAACGCCCAACTGCTACGAGATGTGAAGGTATATGACATATCACCAGATAGAAGAGTGTTTGCACATTTCATTCTGCACGATCATTTTCAAGCAACCAATGTTTGTTCTATTTGGGTATTTCATACCTTAGTCTATAAGCAAATAGTATAACGCATTTCGAGGTGCCGCACTAATGTCAACAGCACGTTAACAGGTACAAAACCTGAGTTTATTTTTATCACGTATCCAAACAAAGTTTTTTAACGACAAAGACACTTTAATGGAGTGGGATGACTAGTGCGCCCAGCTACCCAAGCAAACTTGGAAGAGTTGGTTCCATGACTGGTTTATAATGATGTAATGTCCATGGAGTGGACAATAGACTTGAAAATAATAGAAATAAAATTTGTTTCTTCTGAAAGTCACACCGAGTACTAAAAAAAATCGCTGATTTTGATAGAATTTAAAAGCTTGCAGCTTTTGCGTAACAGTCCCGTTTTTTAATGACCCCACTCCGTACATCGTACTTTTGCGCAAAGCAGGCGCCAATCTAGCCTGCATTCAGTCTCATAAATTCGAGCGGCGTGGGCATTAGATGATGTATTACTGCATTATGCAAAGATATGGCAACGCATTCAAACAGTCGGTTAAACTTGTCGTTTGAGCAGTTCGGTCGTATTGCTTGGCGCCAGACGGTGTGCCTTGACATTTATTCGTCATTTCCATGCCGGGCCGGCAATCTCTCCATGCTGGCAGAACCACAGCCTAATTCGAATTGCCGCTATTTTGGTTTGTCTAAAATCCGTGCACACCCAGTCGCGCACAACGCAAAATTAGCATAGCCGTGCGATAAAGAGAAAATTGGAGCGGAGTTTTCAATTATTTTTGACCACGCGATTTGTGCTGCGTGACTCACGGGCGCGATGCATGTGCCAGATGTATTTTGGAAGTTGTCACAGCTAGCAGACTCAGAATTCCGGCGGTGAATAATTGCTGCAGGGAGAGAGTTCGCGCGCAGCTCCCTTTTCGTTGCTTCCTTGCAGTCTACTGTAGATTTACTTAAACATTTTGGGTGGATAGGCACACCATTTTTTTAAAGTCAAAAAATAATCCGGGTCAATAGAGGTGACGTGACCTATTCTAAAAATACGAGTTCTGTCCAGCCAGTATTAATGTACTACAAGCCTAACAGTGGGTTGTTAAGTGGAGCCCTGCCACCTAATGAGTTTACATAAAAACGCTTCCAGGAGCGTGTCTATTCAGGGCTGCGCCGTGGCTCAGTTATCGAGATTATAGTTACTTTATCCACAAGCCACGAAAAAAAAGCCATACCTATTTCATACTATCTGTTTTTGTATTGGACAGTTGTAAAAGTTCATACCCGATTTCCAGAGGTGGTGGCTATTACGCCATCGGTGTGTATTTTACTGGTTCACATCCAAAACAAAGTTGCTGTCTGCTTGATAAGATTGTAGGGGAATCATTTCCTTCGAACTTTACTCATCTGGTAGAACAATCATAACAAAAGAGTTGTAAAACAAACTCACCAAACTCAAAATTTGCGATAACGCCCCGTTTTGTACAATCAAAAAGGCGTCATCATCCATCATGACAATGTCAGTCTGCATCTCGCCATATTTCTAAAACTAAAGAACTTAAAATGGGGTATTCTTCAGCGCTCCCCATGTTCTCCAACCTCGTTTATTTTCAGATTTTTGTCTGCTTCTGTTTCTACAGAGCAGTGTGAATGGTAGAAAAGTTGGTCCCATGGGAGTTGGCAAAAACTGCCTTGCGGCGTGTAATATTTTTTTAATATACCCCTTGTGTTTTTAATATTTTCAAGTCGGCTACGAATTTATGGATTCATCCAGTATATCAATGTGTAATGCGACTTGCACACCAAGGACGTCTGCCACGGGATCTACAACTAACGAACGGCCTTAACTAGCTCAATAAGGACCTTTAACCTCCTTAGGCTCATTTGAATGGCATGAAATGCGCCCCCTGCCCCGCAAAATTCTCGTTACACGTTCGTGTTATCTAATATCGAACCAACAGTTACGATGTAATCCGCAAAGCGTGTAAAATCAGCAATTCTGCGGGCGTTTAATAGAAATCTAGATGTACTGCGCAGCAAACAGAGCTGTTGTTCGCCAAAATTGTTCTTGTTTTGTTCGGTAAAAATGTAAATTGCAAATTACCTCGGAGCCAACAAAGACAAGAAAATAAAAACTTAATTTTCCACATTAGGCAAAAACTCAATTCTGTCTATCAAAAAACCCACACTATGACAACTATCAGTTCGCGTGACCATACCATAACTATATTATATGCAGAATCATTTATCTGTCCCCGCTGCATTCTTACAGCGTTCTTTATATACAGGGCCATCTACAGAAACTGGACAAGTTTTAGAATGTAATAAATATTATGTGTATACTTTAAGCTTAAGATAACTCTCAGGAAAGCAGTCTGTAGGACGTGCCGGTCGCGGAATACCTCCTCTGGACCTTAAAATATTGTTGAACCGCCCCACAAAGAAGCAAAGTCGAAAAATATTGGGCAGAACCTCAAATGAGCTTCAGTGCCAAAAATTAGTATAAAAGTTTCTTGAAAAATCCAGAGGAGTTTTCGCAAAACATTTTAATATCTTTGTTTCGCTTTTTTTTTGAACAATATTGAACTGTGTTTCCATTATTAGTATCTCCCATCCATGCTTTGGGTGATTAACAGTCCCATTTTTGAGTATTTTTTCTGAACGATTATCTCTAGATCTTCTGCAGTCTTCGTCATACATACACGCATGTAAAAAAGTGTAAACAAATTTGTTTTTGTTGCACCAAATAGTTGAAAATGCGTTTCGTTACTCAACAATAGGGCAATTTAATCGCCCAGTAGGTTGAGAAAATTTTTGGAGAAAACCACGAGGTTTGCTTTGTCGCACCAGTGCCATATTGCGAATAAAAGATCGAATTTTTATTAGAATATTTTAGTTATACTAATTAAAGCTTAATCTTCTCTAGATAATCGACGCTACAGTGTAGCAATTGCAATATTTTTATATAACGTCAAACAAAAAACTTAAAAGACGCGGTCGGGCTTACCATGGCCCTCATGAGGTACATTACCATAGAAAAATGGGGAGGTCAAATTTTTTTGAATAAAACTGGTGTTTGGTTAGAACGCAATGTTTGTTAGTAACCATTCGGAATACTGTTAAGATGTTAAACATGAGGTTGACATATCAGTTTTTGATGAAGAAGAGGGTTTGATCTTATCAACTCAAATTGGAAAGAAATAAAAATATTCACCACAGTATCATGTACAGAATGAAGCATAACTACCTCCCTAATTTGAAAATGTTATGAGACGAAGGGTGGTCTGAGGGCGGGGAAAATTTTGTCTAGAAGCGACCTTAGTAACCAACGTTTTTAGACGAACAAAGAGCTTTTGTTGTTGAAGTGTATGAATGATGAGTCTGTTATGGCCACACAACGTGCTTCATTGACGCGCTTTCACTTTGCACTATAGCTTTTTGTTTCCAATCAAAAACCGATCTTGTTATGGACAAGGAACTTCAAAAGTAGTGTTTCTGTAGTGCAAAGGGGAGGAGGAAAACCTCAAAGTGAGTGAACATTGGAAAATATCAATTCAATAAGACATACGATTTTGCAGTTTCTGAAGCGATCTGTGTGCAAATACACAGTTGGGTTTAGTCGTACTACACGGAAAATTTTGCACTTTTGCCTTCACCCATACAAAATCAACTGTTGTAATTGGGAAAATCGCTTGGAAATGCAGGGATACATCATGAAAAGCGTGCCACATGACGCAGCCATGTCCTTTATCGACCAAGTGCATTTCCACTTGATGGGATATGTTAATAAACAATTCACAGCAAACACTCTGGTGTGCGGTGGTTAAAGTTGGGGTCGTTGATCTTTCCTTTTTGTACCAGAGAGGACAATGCGTTACTACCACTTGTAATTAATATATGGAAATGATTCCAAAATCTTCGCACGAACTTCGATCCACTCCAACTGGAAAATGTTTGATTCCAACAGGATGGAGCCACAGCCCACACAGCAAGAGCTTTGCTCCAAACGACTCTAAAGCTTCTTCATATAAGAATACCTTAAGGCCGAGGTTTAAAACATCGCTCTAGGACCATCCAAGTCCTACGAAATAAAATATGTCAAGAAACCAGACCTATTCCCTGACAATGGGTAATGAAAACTTCAGATTTCAACAGCGCACTAAAAATAAGGGAAACTACTTGATCGAGATCCTCTTTAAAATACATTGAAACATAACTGCTAATTCTCTATCTACTCTGTAAAAATAAATTTTCCATATATCCTATGACTTTTTCTTTATTCAACCTGAAGAAAGGGGGAAAGTTTAGTTCAACTGGTGAATGGTTCATCAAGGATGAGAAAGTTTTTACAATTGAGCTGATCTATAATTACCAAAACAATAGGAAGTAATGTCGTGAACGTCTAACACCATTTGATGTAGTTATGCATCATTAAGGTGCATTGTTTGTCATGGTATAGGGTGTAATCTAGTCAAAAGGTAAAAAAATACAAAACTCCATAGGACTTTTGAGTCGCTGAAGCGATATCTTCTAACGGGGTGCAAAAACCAGACACTGAATAATTAATTCTACCCCACGTCGTTTGACACTGTATTAAAGACAAGAGAAATGCTGATGTATCAACAGGTTGTAACATAAGTTCTGCCCAAAGAATTCATCAAATTGATGGATTCTTTTCAATCTGAGATGTGTAATCCAAAATGTACTTTTGGTAATTTTTTTATCATTGTGCACACTACCAAATCTAATGGACCAAGGCTTGGAAAGAATAACGAATAGGGCATTTTCCTACAGTCATTTTTTTTCTGACGTGGTGCAAGAATGACCTTGATTATCAGAGCTGATGTTTTTTGTGTAGGACTGCCTTCAAAGAGTCCAGTTGCTGACGATAAACTTCAGCTGTGATCGTTTGATTCTTTCCCTTGAATGTCTCACCAAATTGTAAGTGACGTCTTCATTGGTTGAGGTTTAATTTTAGATCTAGTTCGTTGATCCCCAGTAATGATTTGATTCAGGAACAAAGCTTGGAGATTATCAGAGTGCAAGGACATGCACATATCAACGGTTGTGCCAGTGATAAGTTGTGCGGAAGTCATTTTCTCAACTTTCCCACTTTGCCCGATTGTTTCAAATGCCTTATGATTTGACTTATATCTAACTTTTTTGTAAGCTTTCGAACTGTAGTGGATGGAGGGATTATTTTCAACCGAAGTTTTCTAACGTTTTTACACCATCTCCGATATATATTTTTAAATTGTTCTCTTGCGACGTCATTTGCATTGTGGTTATTTTAAATGACTGTTATATAACGTCAAAGAGGTTGGATAATAGGCCTATCAGAAGCAGGATAGGGTACAAGGCGCATGGCTAAACATATAGAGCACGAAGTAACAATTATTGGTCGTTGTTGGCAATAATGTTTAGACGAAGGAACTTCAACTACAATGCCTAATTCTGGTTGCGAGAATAACATCAGGACGTTACGGTGGGCTAAATCTCTGGTGCTACAGCATCTGATGTCGCAAAACCACCGTCCAATATAACAATTTGAAGACGGTTGGATGAAGTTAACTCTTCGTGGTAATTGTTTACCTTTAACTGAGTATCATCGACGTGTTCGACATCAATGGTGCACAGCATGAAGAAACTGGAGGCAAGAATGGCAAGAAATTGTCTTCGCTGATTACTTAGGCTTCTGTTGATGGCTGTGCATTTGTTGAGAGAGAGGGGAAGGAAGAGAGATGGTGTATATTTTAGAATGTCTTTGATATGTCGAAATGCTCTCTTGGTATGCACCTACCCTAATCTTTCTCAATAATAAAACATCTGGGATCGCATGAGAAGCTTCTCCTGAAACAACTGGGAACTGCGTGGGAATGTGTCAGACAGAAGGAAGTACGAGTACCGTGACGTTATCTATAACATTGCAGTCTTGCATATAAATCATCACTCTTTAGGTCGGCAATTTCAATTTGAAATGGTATCGATTAAAAGAGAGTTGCTCTTTTTATCCTGAGATGGGACAAACCACCAATTCGCTTAATTGCTCCAATTCGCCTGAGCCCCTTAGGCGCAACTCTTCACTCCGGTTTAGGCGAAGTCAGTGCACTACGAAATATTCACTCCCACGCCGCGCCATCTCGCGTGGCTCCAGCTTGACCGCGCAGCATAATCTTCCTGGCTGCGAATTTGCATTTAAATTTATTTTCGAAAACGCGAGTCATAGGTTACGCAAAACACGAAACAATAAAAGGCAGCTCTGTAAATCTTCCGCTAAGCCGTCTACGGACGAGGCCGCATATTTGACATAGCGACGCGTGACTTATAAGTTGTTATGAAGTTTATATGCATGCATGCAGCGGTTATTGCGGCGCGGTGCCAAAAATGCAACCTTTGACTGACGTCAGCGGGCAACGGTGCAATGCCGGCGTGCGCCAATTAAAACTGTCGAATTTCTTACATCAGCGGGCACCATATCTACTTGATAGAAAACAAAGTTAGGCAGAACTTAACATGGAGTTATAAGATTGTGTTGATGTTGAGATAACACACCTGTCATCTCAGATGATTGATCGCAAAGGGATTAAAGAAATTAAAAATTAAACAGTACTGACACAACATATGAAGGCTTGCACGATAAGTGTATCTCTTCCTAGATAAGACACATTTAAATTTAGAGAGTTTGTGATCCATAATAAGTGGCATCAAAATAAAAAAATCAAACCGATTCCACTTGGACAGAAAGTAACAAGCCAAATAACGAAAACAGGACTGTAATGTGCATGCGCGAACGAGAACGCCTTTACTGGTCGGGCCAGTTGGGAGTTATAAGCCGGTGAGTGAGCACATGTAAATATGAATGCCGCATTTGTGTGAAGTATTCGTCCACAAAAGAATGATTCGGGAGAATTTCAGAAATAGTGCTCCGAATAAAAGCGTGGCACGAACGATTCCGAGACAGTTGAGAACTTGTTGAAAGTTCTGGTAGATTAGCAATAAAAAGAGCATCTGAAATATTGAAGGGCTGTGAACTACAATCCAGGATCGGCGATTGATAGCCCAAGAATAAGAAAATGCAGTTGTAATAGTTGCAGTAAATAGCTCGATACTTTCAAGAATGTACAGGGTGGGCCAATAGTCATTAAGAGGTTTGAAGAAATCAAACTATCACAGCTGAAGTTTATTGCCAGCAGCTGGACCAATTGAAAAACGCCTTACACAAAGAACCCCAGCCTTGGCCATCAATACAATTTTCGCTTGTCAAAAAGAAGGAATTTGGTTAGGGAAAATGTCCCATCTTCCTAAACCTCACTCCACTGGATTCTTTGAACTTTACAACATTTTTTCAATCCCAACAGCTTTGCTTCGCAAGAAACGGAAATCGATTTTTAAATTTCGAACATGGGTTTTTGCGTAATCCTGTTGAAATCTCCAAATCTCCAAAATATTTCTAGTTTTCATCTTCCAAAATAACATTGCGGTACATATCTTGACCTCTTTTCAGTCCTTTAAGTACTAAAACAAGAGGAGTTTTGGCTTTCGAACAGATTCCAACCCATACCCTGTCATATAATGGACCCTAATGATGGATAACTACATCAGATGGCGTTCACATTCACGACATAATTCCCTATTGTTTTGGTTATTGTAAGCCTGCACAAATATAAAAACTTTTCCTCCTGTGAAAGGGCATTTGCCAGCTAATCAGTAGCGACGTGACGTTGTCTTCATTTCTTCATCCTACATGTTCGTTTGCATCTGCAAGATAATGTCCTCTTTGCAACATGTAAGAGGACAGTTGAAGATCCCTCTTTGCTATGGAGCGGGAATCCACTGAATTCTCTTTGAATAATGTTGCAAAACCTTGCGGCTTCCGATGACTCATTTTCTTCTTCCCCTTGGATTCCCAAAAGCGCATCAAAGTCTGTTAAGGAACATCGAAAATAGAAGCAATGTCACAGATTTGGAAAAAACTTCCCTTCCCCTTTTCAAGTCGAATAAAGAGAAAACGATAGGAGGTATGCAAAATTTATTTTTACGGGATAAAAACCGCAGAACTAAGTTATATTTCAATGTATTTTCAAGTTGTGCCCCTCATTTTCCCCGATGAAGTGTTGTTCTTTCAAACGTATGTTGAGGCGTAGGCCTGACTTATTTCGTTTCGTAGAGCTTGGATAGTTTTAGGGTGATGTTTTAAATCCCAGACTTGGGATATTCCCGTATGAAGAAGTCTTGGGGGTGACTTGGAGCAAAGTTCTTACTGTGTGGACTGTAGCTCCATCCTCTTGGAATAAAAAATGTTATAGTTAAGAGCGCATCAAGATTCGAAAAATTTTAGAATCATTTTCACATATCAATTGTAAATAACAGTAACATATTGGCTTCTCTTCTCAACGAGGTAAGTGTCTATGAGCACAACTTAACCGCCACCACACACCAGAAAGTTCGCCTTGAATAGTTTTGTTTATTAATGCATCCTTACAGGTGGAAATGCGCTTCGTTGATAAAGAAAAGACACCTATGTCTAATAAAATCACGCCTCCTCATCTTCAGCTCACTCTTCGCCTCATAACCTTTCTTTGAAATTAGGGAGGCAGTTTTGCCCCACTTTGTATCGTCATCTTGCATATGATGACGTGATGAACACTTTGATTTCTTTCCGATTTTAGTCACAGGACCAAACTCTATTCTTCATTAAAAACTGTTGCCAACCTCATTTCAGAAATACTTCCTGAGAATGGTTACTGATAACCATCGTGATTTAACCAAACATCGGTTATGCAAATGTTTCATTCAAAAAATATTGACCGTCGGTCATTTTCTGTTTTAGTGGGAGCCATGCCGTTTATTTTTACTGATTGGGGCAAAATAAAAATATTTTAATAACTACACTGTAGCATAGATTATCCAGAGAACATTAATTCGAATAACTAAAATACCGTGTACAAGGATTCAATCTTTTATTGGACGCGACAAAGCAAACCGCACGCTTTCTCCAAGAACTTCCGCAATATCTTGCCTGATAAAATTGCCCTATTAATGAGTGACAAGGTATGTTTTCGTTTATTTGGTGCGATAAAAAGTGTCTTCTTTATAGTTTACAGCATATATGAAGAAGATTACAAAAGACCAAGAAATAATCAGCCGGAAAGAATTTAACTCAAAATGGGAACCAACTCTGAAATGCCCACAGTAGAGGTTTCTCTTGAGGGTGTTTAAGAAAAAAAGGAGTGGAACATATTTTCAATCCAATATGGTAATTTTAGTTCTATACATTTATAATAGTGTGACGAATTTCCGAACGCCCTCGTAGCGGCCGCCGCTAGACATCCGTAGTCTCAGTTTTTTGTTGCGCCCCGTCACGCCCCAGCGACCGACATGCCTTCCAGGTATGCAGCCACGCACGTGCGAGAATTGGAATATTCCAAGCCCTTCCGTGCTGGCGTTTCCACGTGTTTTCCAGTTCCTTCTGGTATATTCTAAATATGCATAAATATAGCACAGCCAGGCGTCCGCGGGAAATTCAAGTACCGAAAGCTGTGTGCGTAGAACGTAGTGTTACAGATAAATTACAGTGTAATTTTACGTTATAATCAATTGTATGTGTTGTGTCTATAAATAATGTTCGATAATTTTTTTGCCTGTAAATAAAATAAACAAGTAGTTTAAGAAAATTTTCATTTGCATTGCTGTGGGGAGTACAAATGTTACAATAAAGTTCTAGGAAGCGTTCCTCTAAAATAAGCATTTTTTTGCTTTAAAAAATCTCAAAACATCACAAAATGGTCGGATATTTTATAACCATATTTGCATTGCTTTGGTTTTGAATGTGTAATGAGCCCCATAAACAATTTTTTGGGACTGAAGTTCACGTGAGGTTGTAGCCAGTCTTTTTGGGGCTCGGTTCCTCTGTGCGACAGTTCGAAAATATTTTAGGTTCATGTGATTTTGGCGAAAATGTCCCACCTCCTAAGAAATAAAGGACGGATGCTCTAAAACATCTTTTCTGATTCTGAATCTGGCCAGGTTGGGTCGCCGACGAAGTCCGATGTTTTATTGCTATTCTCAGCATCGACTCCTATTAGCCACGTGCTGCACCATTCTCCAAGCGAGTTCAGCTTCTCCTGCATTTGTTGGATCGCTATTGTATATTTCTGCGAGCTTGACAGTACTGCGGCACACCGGCCCATCGTCGTAAGGATATCCCGGATGTAAAGCTTGAATAACGTCAGAGACAGCACCGAGTCTCGCGGGACATAGCTCTAATGACCACACCGTCGATTTTGATCCGGAATTTTTGACCGGAGAGGAGAGACCGGATCATCAACAGCGGATGGATGTTAAAGCCACCTTGAAGTCATTGTGCCAAACCTTGTCGAAGACCTTGGCCACATGTGGGAAGATTGCTGCGGTGTGGAGCTCCTTGAAGAAGCCTTCCGAGATCTTTTCCTCCATATGGAGGAGTTGGGGGAAGTGTATGAGATCTCGAGGTGTTGACTTTGTTCCTTGCATATACACCACTTTTTGGCACTGTCATTGTAAATTGTATTGCGGCTCCAAATTTTTGGGATAGACCATGTATACCCTTTAATTGGGCAAACCACAATTTATGATATCCTATCCATCTCGTAGAATGTTTTATATGTTTACTGACAAGTCAAGAACGCCTTGCAATAAACGTGAACACGGCAAACATTTCCTGAATCAATAAACCAGTAATTAAACCTACCGTGCCCGCCAACACTGCGCTGCCGTTCTTACTTCGTGTGCTCTGGTGGCTGTAGTGTGAAGGCCGCACGCTTAAATTTGATTACATGCAAATAGTGTTTGCGGGTGACCAACCGAAATAGCAAACAAAAATATTGTCACGTCCAGCGGTGTAGCTTTCGCTTCATATGGGATGGGTGTTGAACGGTTTCTAGATTTCATTACCAAACGCGATAGCACGTGGTGGTGAATGACTGATGAGGTTTCATTGCGACACAGCGACACTATTAAAACTAATTAGTAATTTCAACAGCGATAAAATTTTTCGTGCTGATTGTATAAATGATGCTTTGATGTAAGTCCTGTCTAAATTATTGCATTTTACCATTAACATATTTGGGAACATACGTGGGTGCTTTGATGAGTAACTTGATTCACATACTAGCGGAAGTTGACAGTAATAACTATATATGAGATTATAAAGTTTCGTTTTTCTAAATTAATATTCTATGGTCACAAATCATCCTGACACCAATTAGTTACTTGATAGTGATTTAATTCTTTTTTTTTAGGGGATTTTGCTTACATTGTGTAACTCATTTCCTTTCTATACAATCATTTGATTTTGATCAACAAATTCATCCTAGAAGTCTAAAAAAAGCCACTACTCCAAAAATCATCGGCAAAATCCATGATATGGGTGGGCAAACAAATAGAAGCTGCGGCATCTCTACTTTTGTATAACGAATTATTTGTGAAAAGACTGGTTAATATTCATATGCGAATATCACCAACTGTTTGCAAATGTTTAAAAGTTTCAGGCCAAGGACAAAAGTTGTATTCATCACTAGCAGTTTTGTGACGCGAAAGAAATTCTCCTTTGAGATGCGGGCAACACATTCAGAGGGATGTGAAGAGTCTGCTCAGCGAATCTGCACCCCACACTTACTGAAACGTGAGAACGTTATTTTTGTTTTGAAGTTGTTATCATTCCAACTTGGCTCGAGCGTCCATGAGTCGCCATTCCTATTTCGAAACCTCTAAGCGATTGCCAAGGTTAGAAATATGGCAGCAAAAACGTAAAGCAGAACTGCGACACGATTTTGATGGGCTTTTAATGTTGAAACATTCTAATTGCTTTACTTTTAAAAGTGTGCGACGTCCTTAAACAACATTTCATGTAATTTTAAACAAATTTGATTTTAATAGGTGGTTTTTAATTAAGATCCTCAACGACATACGGTAACGCGATATGAGGGTAATTTCAGTCTTAGCAAGTCGGAAAACGTACGTAACAATAGAAAATTTGTTGCTGCTGATAATTTGCCAAAATGTTATTTTATCGGGAGCCTAAAAGTTGCCAAGACTTACAGAGAAATTCAGAAGCGGAATTATGAACAGATTTATGGCTGCGCAATGGTAACTGTAAAACGCTGTAAATATTTAGAAAGAATGCAAAGCTACTACGAGCTATGCCAGCTCGATCCTATTAGACCACGAAGGTTCTCATGAAACAGGCCTTTAATAGCGACGCCCTTTTTTAAAGGTCAAATGGGCTTCGTAGCCCGACCTTATAGATTAACCTTTCGCCGCCCGGACGTACTCCTTTTAAATTTTCGATAATGTAGAGCGCTGAAACATGAAAGTGCACCGACAGCCTGAAATCGTTAATATTACTGCAACGACGCTTTGATTTTTATTTGTTCCACCCTAAACTTCATTTTCGGAATTCAGGGCAGTGGTTGGAAGCGCAGAACTCCTAGAACACAGTTGTAAGTCACCTTCCTCACAGGTAGCTAGTTTTGACTTCCGTTCGCGACTCTATATTTGCTCACTTGGACCGTAATGTTGGACCAAAGTTTCACGATGACAATATCTGTAGTTAGCTAATAGCAATTGAAAGGCCTCAAGGTGCATTAAGAAGATGAGGAACCCAGCTTGCCGACACCTTTCGAAATTTCAGTGTTTTATTATTTTTTGGGTGCTGCTATACCATTCAATTCATGCAGTGTTGCTGGTGCAAACCTGAAGCACATTTGCACCAGCGTTACATTTTCGACCTTATCTTGTAGTGAATTCTGCATTCTCAGTAAGGTATCTCTACCGAATTGTCGTCAAAATTCGGACAGAATATCAACAATAAAAATTTTATTACAATGCAATGACATTAGGCTACTGGTTAAACGCTGTAGAACGACTATCCTACACCCACACACGTTAACAACCTCCGTCTAATCGCACCGTTTCAGTGTTGCAATATCTCTATTTCGATAGTGAAGTCTAAGCCACTTTGAATGGATAGATAGCTTATTCAACTTCTTAGAATTTCTTAGTTTTACTTTAGTTTGTAAAACCTCTTGTTCAAAAGAAGGACAGTTTGGCTCATGTACTAGAGCAAGGCAGACCTGGCAAGAGCCCACTTTTTCATTTAAAAGAAGACAATTTAAATTTGAACTCACATATGAAAGCTGTCAGGTCTTCCCACAGCGTGAGGGGGTGGAACCTCTACAACTGCTACCAACGTTACAATTGACGCTGGACCAAACTAAAACACAATTTCAACAAATATCAGGTAATTTTTTTCTACTGCCACAACCTTATCAATAGACTGAGTTTCTCAATCAAAACACAGAATTTCCACCTCTAACACAATCTGACAGAAGTTGGAGTTAAGCTACGTATGACAGAGAAAGAAATTCTCATAACATTGAGCTAAAAATTACACATTCATACCGACTCAGTGCCCTTACTCACCTCTGCAGATAATCAACAACACGACACAAGCTCCGAAAGAACACCAAAGCCTCTTCCAACATTTATAACTGGTGTTTCACTACTTATGCAGCTTCTGGACCAAATATGATATTAACACAGCTTCTTCTGAAGAATAATTTAAAGAGAGAGGGAAGTTATAAAAAAAAAACTAGGTGACAAGATCACACATATTTGCCTTACTGTACTGAAATACTACAAATCAATCTCAAAAAAAGATCTTGTGATGTCAAAGGAAACCATCCTGTAAACTACAAAGGTTACACCATATACAAAGAACTCCCAAAGGAAAGATTCCCATCGCTTAGACCTTAAAATTTCCAGCATCAACTACAATATGAAGATTTTGAAAACTCACTTCACTGAAAGAGTTCCTAACTTTTCAGTTTATCACACCAACCATCAAATGGGGAACCGCCTACAGCAAAAGTTTTCCACAGGCCCCATAATTATTTCAGCTGTCCACTTTCCTACCGAACACTCAGTGAAATAGGAGCAAGTTGACCTGAACCCCGGGACTATAATGTCAAACACACTATAAAAAGACCCAGAGATGGAATTATACTAAACTCTAGAAAAGAACAACTTGAAACACCCACCGACAGAAGAACTTACTTATTAGCCATCTGACAAGAATAATCTGCGGCAAAAGGTACTCCCCAAGACTTAGCCTTGTAAAGTTTTGACTTATCAACTGGTCATTCATTCGCCTGTCTTGATCACAATAATTGCAGCAGAAAGAAAAACCAAGTTGAAATAATTATATAATTCTGTCGCCTACGAAATAAGAATCTACCCTTAAAGGTCCAGCTTTAATTTGAGGACTGTTGAGCATTTCAATGATACAATTCAATTGGTTGACTGGAATTTTACTCCTGAACAAGTAGCGCCTTCTGTAACTGATGGTTATCTTTAATTAACCAAACATAAAATCGAAGAAAAATAAAATTCTGGGAGGGGCCGTTGCAACAAAAAAAAGTTAAAAACTTCTCTAACTACCAGAACACCAAAAAAGACTTGGACAAAAACAAATAAAGAAGAAGCATGAGTTTTATAGAACACTTAACAAAAGTTTTTCAACCAAGTCGACTCAAAAATGGAACAGAAGAGGAAGACGATCTTACAGAAACCTTAAAGGTATTCTATCGGTTTAAACTGTCAATCTAGTCTTAACACTGTGGAAGTCCAAGAAATCATATATTTTCTAAATTCAAGAACTATTTTGACATTAGAATAATATATCCTACTCAACTGGAAAGTGCCACAAATCGTCTTTATATAAAACCAGCAAAACCTTACAGTCCAAAAATTTCTTCCCTGTGTTTAAAAAGATTTTACTTAAGAGACTCTTTATAATCACCCAGAATAACGGGCCAATACCTAACCACCAGTTTGGTTTCGGGCAAATGGATTCCACAATAGAATAAATACATAGAGCTGTGCAGAAGATCCATGAGGTTTAAGAGCAAAACATTGCTCGGCTGTATTTTTGTACATCACTGAAGTCTTTGATAAAGTGTCGTGTACTGGTCTCCTATATCAATTATAGGTTATTATTCTTCTTCCGCTGATCTATTTCCTAATCCTCCATCAGGAACACTTGTTGGTAAAACTTGAGAATGAATGTACAGAACCCTTCCAAATAAACCCTGGAGCAGCTCAAGGTAATTTTCTTGGACTACTATTGTACTTTTTGTATGCTACAGACCTACCAAGTGCGACCTTTGTGAACAACACCGCATCATAATGGATTATTTTACAAAAATTAAGGATAAAAGCCAAACCAGTTGACATAACTTTCAGCATACCCTTCCCACAGGTTTATATAAACAACCGTCAATTACTACAAGAAGAAAAGGTCAAGTAGCTCGAAGTGCACCTTCATCGAAGACTTACTTTGTGCAAGCACATTTTTATAAAACATAAATAATTAGTAATAACTCTTCTAAATGTATTGGTTGTTGGAACAGAAATCCAAAATCAGTTTAGATAACAAGTTGTTGGTGTGCAGAGCAATTTTCAAATTAATTTGACTTATGCAATCCAGCTTTGGACACAGTTTCAAATTCAAATATTGAAACTTTGGACCGTTTTCGACTAAAAGTGCTTCGCGTGATAATTGATACGCAATTGTATTCAACACCATCAGACTTCCAAACTTCAACAGTCCAGGCAAAAATTCTTCATAGTGTCTATCCAAATGATTTAGTACTAGACTTATTCAAAACAGGCGGTAAAAGAGACAAACTGATCTAATGATTACATTTTGAACGTCAATGTAGTTGATTTAGCTTTACGTTTCAGTTGTTAATGATAGTATTCAAAAATATCTTTTATAAAAAATAAATAAAATAAAAATGCATATCCATCAAAGTGTTGGCCCTAATTAGTTATGACTTTCTCCTGTATTGTGGCAATTTTTTGAACGGCTCGTTTTTAGAGGCGATCCAATGAGAGATCCAATTATGGACATCTTCATATGGGCTTCAAGTGCTAGTTGGAAGGAGCAATGTCTGGTGAAACACTTCCAACACGTTTTTAGCCAGTTTCCCAAAATGAGGACGAGCGCTGTCCTATTTAAAAGCCATTTTATCTTGTCTTTTGGGGTATTCTAAACGTTTGATCTTTATTGTTGTAAGTAGAGGTCTTGAGTGACTTTCTGAGTTGGATCTTATAGCTCAAAATACAGCACGATTTTTTGATCCCACGAAATACTATCTTTGTATGAATATAACATCGATGTTAATGGCTAGTCTGAATCATCTGAATAAGATTTAATGCTTCTGCAAATTTTTTCGGGTTCTCTCGGTTGTCCTTAACCTTCTTTGACTTCCACGTCAAAATCACCTCTATCGAAGCATCGTAACCCCTTTTTGAATGTGGTTTCTGATACTTTACGTTCACTATGAGCTTCTACCGGCATTCGATGGGATTTAGCAGCAGAGAAAGTAACAATTCCCACAAATAACAGTTATTTGGCTGGAATTCCGATAATTTCAACAAAGCCAAAAATTATATTATTGTTACAGACACAAATCTTCTTTCTTTTTCCTTCAGTTAATAATCTTCTTGATTGGTTTGACTACACATCACCTGCTTCCATCTTTTATTTTCAACCAGTGTTTTCAGTTCAGTGTAAGAGCTGCTCTACATGGCCTTCTTATATGATCTAAGATATCTATTATGGGCGTGGCTCCTAGTCCTTCTACAATGACTATCAAGATCCCATCTCTTAGGATATTCTTCGTTGGTGTCTCTTTTTTTATGCTATTTACATTTCTTTTTTATTTCTGCGTTAGTAATCCTATTTATCCAGCTCGCCCCTATATCAGACCTGGAAAGCTTAAATTCTCTTCCGATGGTCTATGTCTCATGCCCAAACAGTGCTATACACCACACAAGTGTTTTCTGGTTAATGAAATTTTATTTGATGTTAGTAATCGTTTCTTCTTAAGATATATAACTTTAGCTTCCGGCCTTTATATAATACTGTCATGCATCTTCCACCTTCATATACTGAATGTTGATTGTAATTTCCGTCTCTAGAGGGCGACAGTTTTTGACTAGTATGTTTGTTGTCTTAACTGTTGCCAATCATTAACATAAAACGATTTATTTAATTTACTTGTACAAAGGTAATTGGGATATTAATTTAAAAAAAGCTTGGCCCCTTTTTGTTACCACTGGATCAGTTGCTTTACGTAAAAGCGAAAACTTATTTATCTGCACCAAGTAACCTATCTCTCCAACCTTGTGATGCAAATGGCGTTACGCTTTTTACAGTCATTACATCACGGTCACTCGCCGCGTTCACAAGGAACTAACTTGAGACGACTTAACTAATGTGACACGGAGCATGAGTAACCTATTTAAGCCTGTGACGTCAGCCATCTACAATGGGATATCGCTGTTCGACCCCGACAGCAATTACCCGATCCTCCAACAAACCAGCCATTGTTCCGGACTGTTTTATATAAAAAGGTTATATAAAACTGAAAGTGCAAATGCGCTCGGGACATTTACATAGTGGAATTAAAAAGCCGTAAAAGAAAGGCAAGCAGTTGCCGCTCATTTGCATTATAGATTCAATAAACTTTCTTCTGAAGAACGAACTCTTAAAAGTGAAACCGAGATGCGCATTTTGTCTGAATTTCGCGGCTCATGCATTAATTTCACATATCTAGGAAATATAATATGGCCGCAGCTACAGGCATTTTCGTTCCGTTTGCCGCTTACTAGTGCATATCGACAACAATTGTAACTCAATATAAATTACGAAGGAAGAGTTTGCCAACTGAATAAACGCAGCTTTCTTGGATTTCTTGCGTCGCCACGAGCACTAGCACAACCACGACAACCGTGCCTTCTAAAAAGGCTAATCCGACTGCATTTCACTTTTAATTGTCGCTGCTTAAACTTGCGTGAAAAGGGAATTTTAATTCGCCTCCTTTTGCTGACACGCTGTGTGGAATTGGAAATTTGTATGAACAAGATGTATCGAGTAGGCAGTAAGTGATAAAATACCACTTGATTCCATGGTCAAAGACAGGATTGTTCCAATTTCACTAATTGTAAGCAACTGTATTGCGTAACGTTAAATAGGTCGTACTACATGACGCCCTTCAAATCCCACCATACGGAGAGCACTGCCTTCTTCTGGTGTAATCTTGCTTTCGCTGCGGTTCATGATCTAGACACAAACCTACACAAATCCACTTTTTACTATCCGCTTCATGATTGGATCGCTTCCTATGCATTTTCTCAGTAAATCCCCAATGGCTAAAATGATCTCAGTTAAGTCGAGAAACATTGAGATGACACGAAACAAGTAGAGATAATCGGAAGAAACTTTCACCAATGTAAAAACCCAACAGACAACATAAACTTCAAGTTTAACCTTCAACGATGATTGCAACAACAAATTTCCAATTGTATAGAGTATCAGGTCAACTATTTTCATACCACAACTAGTTGGTTAAACCCTGAACTTAACAAAATGCACCCAGGGATAGTTATCAAAACAAATTAGAGGTACTTCGCTCTTATGCGCATTATATGGATCATACTAGCAAACAGAAGGCTTATAGACTTATTAGACTTATAGATTTCACCAGATCTTCATAAGAAAACAAATACCTAAAGCAGGAAATGATTGGAAACACCTATTTCCACAATCCATCGATGAAATTCGGAAAATGAGTTGATAGCTACACTTTCAAACGAAGATCGATGTTCTCGATGCCCCTTACATTGACAAAGAAACAATTCCTGAAAAGGTGTTCTTGATTTTGGTGGACGAAGAGCACTAGATCGTCATTAGAGATCAAGATAAGTATATGTAGAAGCTAATGTAATAAAATGAAAATGACTCAAGAAGACCAAATCAACATACGTATGTTTTCCCTAGCATTAAAAAGGGAAAGGAAGAAACAAACACTAATCTGGTTAACCGATATACAACAATAACGAAACACCATTATACTAAAGATAAAAAAAAGATTTGGAGAGCAAGAAGGTAAGAGTTTTTGAAATGTGCCTAGAATATACAAAGTGACTTAAGCGATAGAAGAGAAAAAAAACAAAGCGATTCAATAATTAGTGAAAATAAAATAAAAAACTAAGGTCTTGAGACCAACCTTTTTGAGTCCATCCTTTGTTTCGATAACAATACTAACTCTACAGGAAAAACATTCAATCAAGGGCCGGAATGTCCTTGGAGAATTGACAGGCCTTCTTCTTCAAGGACTGTAGGCAAAGTATTTTGTGTAATTAGTTGTTGAAGTCTGGAGCTAAGTCAGCGTTCCAATTTACCTTAATGACCTCATCACAAGGTCTGCTTTATGACAGAGAGCATTTGACCAGCTGATACAAGCAACTATCGTTGCCGAATTTTCTTCTGTTATAGGTAGCAAGAAATTGTGAGAAGGTCTAAAGGGCCTTTGATCGACTTCCTGGTCTTCTGTTAACCGATAACTGGATCACGTTCGAAGTCATAAAGTTCCTTTAATTCAGTTGGTCAAGTTTTAAAGTAAGAGATAATTTCGGATACTTTTGATCAAGTAGCGTATCTAATGAAAGGAACATTAAACATACAAAAACAAAGTGATACCTATTCACTAGCGAATTCATACATGACGGTACCAAATGGTTAAACATATAAATCATAAAAAGTAGGTGAACTCGTTTGAAAATTGTAATACGAGCGCACTTGCAACTTAAAAACGGCGCTTTTAGTCGTTGACCTCCAATAAAAATAAAACTGCCTTTCGGCTCTTCTTATTGCTCTATTTCTACCATTCCCATCCGACTTTTGTCCTTGTTTATATTGACTTGGTTTGTTTAACTTTATTATGGCTGCTTATCCCGCGATTTCCATGCCCCTATATTTAATTTTTTTGATATGTGAAGTTTGGTTGTTACTTTTTAAGTTTGTCTTTTGAATTTTTTACGTCATGTGTTTTAGGAAGAAGGTTATAGTGCCTTGTGGTGTCGCTAGATGGCGTTGCTGGAACGCACAGAAGATAAAGTAGTGAATCATTCGTGTAGTGTTACGAGTATAATCGTGGACAAAGCAAACATGATGTTACTAGCTAACGCTAAGGCTGTGTTAAGTCTGATTTGATAATGGGAAACAGACAAATTACATTTTATGCACTGGTAATTGCAATATCAACAAGGACTTTAAAGTGACAAAGGTCTGCGTACAATAAGATTTCTGTACCATCATCGATCAGAAGAAGCTTATGGAGGTATACCAACAATTGCTGCATCTGTACAATATATGTATAGATCCAGACAAATTCGTTGGGTTTCTGGTCATGGCAGTTTTGGCATGACACGCTAGAAGAAAAATGCCAGTGTATAGTATGGCAATACTGCTGATGGATTGGTTGCCCTCTCATATAGCATTCACCAATTAATGATAGGGAGAATCACTGAAACGATTTCGTTGATGTACTCGGCAACGCGGATATGGAAAATGGAGACGCAGCGTACTGTTTAAACATAACAATGCGCGGCTACAAACGCACACGCACCTCATATTCGCAATGAAAAATACAATACGTGAGAAATGGTTCTCCTTCGACAACGAGCATCAGTCGGCTGTTTATGAGTGGTTCAGTACACTAAACCCAATAATTGAATTGCAGAATTCTTGAAATAAAAACAGACTTCTCTTAAAAAGTAGCTCTGAAGCCAACCTTTAATTTTTTTGCAAATAATGACTCCAATTTCTATTACTATGCTTCATCTGCTTCTAGTTCATTTTTCAGTTATTTCGTTTACTTATGACCACAAAAAATTGTATATACGTAGATAAGTTAAATTTAAACCAAGCTTTTTTATAATGTTGCATGTGAGATTTCTTTTCCACTTGCTTTTCCTTTCTTTCGATACATTTCATCGCGAGAATGGACAACTCTCATAAAAAAGACGATAATTGGTCCTGATGCCATTTGTGCATGAAACTTCTCTGCTTGGCTGTTGCTCTTTAACAAATAGACTCAAGTCGAAGTTGTAAAGAGGATCGTCCACTGTCCCCCAATAGATTTGTTCCAATTTAGTTCGAGTTAGGACGACGGTTTGCATATGACAGTTGTCTTAAAGAATGCAGCGTCTTCTTGCGCGTGAAACAGCTTTCACCTTCACCAGCGGATCGTAAACTGAGCATTGATAATCTTTTGTTCGATTAGAAAATCGGTGAATACAATGTCTTTGTGATCCCAGATCGTGAGGTTGTACGAATCTTTCCCATAAACAACTTCGTTTTGGATTTGACAGGTGTACGTCTATCTTTCTCTCGTTTGGATTTGGGGGTGTATTTAATGTAATCATCCATTTTTTTCTCTTTACCACAAATGGGGATCTGCAAGTCGTGTGGCCCTTTATTTAGTATCAAAGAGTGCCCAGTAAGCTCGATAATTTTAAGACAATTCTTCTTAACCAGCTGGGACCCCGCAGGCTTCGTCGACGAAGCCTGATCTAGACGCCAGGCAGTCGTGTAGAACATTCCACATGTTTCTGCGACAATAATCAAAATATTTAAATGATTCAAAAACGGTTAAAGTTAGAAGGCTGATTTTTGTGCCGAATTAGCAAATATAGTTGTGAATGTGGTGTGCAAGTTTCAAGGAAATCGGTTGAAGCGTCTAGGAGGAGAAAGAATTATAAGTTTAGAAAGAAAGAAAGAAAGAAAGTTAGGCAGATAAGACAATTATATTATAAGATGCTGTTGTTTCAAACACAAAGTTGTGACTCAGAGCTATCGCTTTACAAGTGCTGTTTTTGTTAAGAAATTTGAAGTGATATCCTTGTATTATCACCCCGAGGTCCCTAAAATTTAGTGTAAAGGTGAAGAAGGCGATACTAAGAAATAAAAGGTGTGAATAAATTACCCATTCAAGAAAAGAATACTAAACTCTAAAGTAAATGAACAGAATTATATAGATGGATCTGCACGTCTTATTAGAATGAGTGCTATTTTTCCTAAGGAATTTGAGACGGTGTTCCTGTGTCACCACCTCAAGATCCTTAAAATTTCGTGGGAAAGTGGATAAAGCGACGCCAAAGGACATTCGGATATCCATGGCGGTAGTAATAATCCTTCATGTACAAAGTTAGCAAATTTAATTGTTTTGAGACCCATAACTATGTCTCGTATTTAGTTGCAACTATCTATATATTTAGCTTTAAAAAAAATTCCTGTAGTAAAAAGTAGAAAATTACAGTTAGCTGCAAACTGGAATTTTCGACCAAGTTCTGTGTCGCACTGTCCTCTCTAACATTTCTGTTAGGAACGAGCTTAGCCCGTTCTCATGCGGCGAACTGCGTTTATTTCTGGCAAAGCTAGACTGGTATTCAGATTAACGACAAAAATACACGGGCAGCAGCCATTAGCACTTGCGGGCCTAAATTTGATCGGCGTCCGGCGCTCTCTTTATTCGCAAGTGCACAAGGGTCGAAGCAAGAATGCAATCCTTATTAGAATTCGCCGAGCGCAATACCGGAAGAGCGTGCTAGCAAATTAGGGCATCATTAGAATGACAATGGCGTGTTTGGCATTTTGGCATATTGATTGTTCCGCCGCCTTGGCAGGAAATGCCGCTTACAAGCGTTGGTGCAAATATTCAGCGCGAAGAAAAGAGCTGGCGCAAGCTTTCGTTTGAGAATTTTCTGTTTTTTGACTACACTGCGTGGATTTTATGTGGAGCAACATAAAAGTATGTGTAAGAGCGGATATTTTAGAGCTGGCGCTGTTTTTGCTTTCACCAACATCTGGGTTCTTTAACTTCCTTATTTCAAGGGTTTTCTTCTTTTTAATTTTCTGCTGGAAGTTGTTCTTTTCGTAGTGCTACTTGCTAGTGTATTTATACAGGTTAAGGGAACACCTTTCAAGTTTTCAATATTTTCAAGATTTTTGTTATACCTGAGTCTTTAAGATCTTCGATTTTTCCACCGAAATGCCACCAGTGACGAAAGGCGATCTATCCAAACAGATCCAATTAATGGTTAGAGGTAGAGGCCAAGCTGCAGGTTATGTTGTAAAACGCTTTGCGTCTGGTGAAATTATAAAGCTGTGATTTACTTTGAGTTGGTTCCTGAAGGTCCTGTCAACAGCTTAAGAGAATTTATTTTATCTCGAAGTGGTCAATCAAAAACAGATGTTGCTGTAGATGGATGAATGAATTAAATAGAACCGAACTGTTACTCCAGCCTGCCTATAGTCCTGTTCCATTTGTTCCGATTAGTGACTCACTTATTGGCCGGACGTCACTTTGCCAACTATCAGAAGTAGACGAATAGTGTCGTCAGTTCTTTTATATCAATCCACAAGAGTGGTACTCGTAGGATGGTATACAACACAATGCCATATACTTTGATTTTTAATTTTGTGTCGCCTTTAAAATACTAAATAAATAATTTTCTTGTTAAAACAAAGGTTTGTACCACCCTAATACTGGTTTAAGATTTAAAAAAATTATATAATACAGTAAATGCTATCACTCGGACGACCATACGCCATTTTCAGCGAGTTTTTAGAATTGGCTATGACAGCATATTTTTAGTTTAGATACAAATGTCAGACATGCCGTTTCGACTGTTTCAAAATCATGAAATCGCTGACTATACCAAGTAAAATCCAGATCTTGAATTTTTTGCTAAATCCGACCTATGTGCTGGTACTTTATCATGTTGCAATGGTGCTCGCCTTCTGTTCGCTAATGGCAGGTATTTCTGTATTAAGGAGGCATACATCTGACCTACTTGTAGACAGTACGGCTCTGTGATCTGGAACTATTCAAAATTTCACCATACGCTTTTTTCCAAAGAGATCTTGTCAAACTGGCTGTTGTTCTTAACAGGATTGCCAAAATAGACCCACCTCTTATAATAGTCATAATCCGGTATCAAGAACGGCTATCCGTGGGGTTTTCAAGGAACTATCTGCAAATCATTACTCGCCATTGGGCTTGATCTTTGGTTGATTCGTGTGACTCAGTTCAAAAACCTTTACTGCAGAAATTAGAACTATGCAAATGTAGAACAATAGTGCCTTTTGAGCCCTTAATAATTCGCGACTGTTAACGTAGGGTTGCTTTTCCAATGCAGTGTGTAGAGCCTGTTCAGGCAAAATTGATGGTCGAACTGAAGGTGGCACATCTCCCCAAGTTCATGTCTCCATAAAAAAAGCCCTTGAACTAAGTTAAGACCGTTCGTCGATGTTACGTTCACACCTTCAATCGCACAAATTTGCACATTTTTCATCAAAGTTTTCATGAAGGTTTTATAGCAATATATTAAAAAAAATTCTTAACATATTTTTAAAAATATATACATTTTCAAAAACACGTAACAAACAAAAAGTGACGGAAACTTTTGTTAATGTACTAATGAAGTTTTTAACGTGAAAAATGTTAAAATAACCCTTATTCTGTCCAACTTACGCCGATAGTATGGTATAGACCAGGTGTTCAAATGATTCTTTTAAGGTACTCAATCTTGTGGATTGGTTTATCTCAGTTCTGTCTTCGGTCAGTCTTTGTAGATCCCGATAACTTTGCAATCTAGGTCTTGCGAGTTCTTTCCATCAGTCATACCTTCTAGTATTATTTGTAGTAGACCCGAATGCTACAATATATGTCCTACCCATAAGTCTCTTCATTTCCTTATCTCTCTCATTGACCTTCTTTCTTCTTCTATTCTTTTTAATATCTCATGATCACATTTTAAATGGCATAGGTCGAAAATATAACGCACGCGAAGATACGCTTGCACCAACAATATCAAGACGTGTTGGAATTCAATTTAGAACAATATGTCCCAAAGTCAGTATTAGTAATTTAATCTAATCAATAATCAAAAACGTGTTCATAAGATGAGGCTAGGTGACTTGAGGTCTCTCAAAGAGTGACAAAGGAAAGACGAATATCTCACTAAAGCTCTGTTTTGAGATCATAAAGCAGTGATTTTCATAGATTCATTAACTGAATCAAACAATCAATCCTCACTACTAATGTGAGCCAACATTCTTCCAGCCTCCACTTGAGTCTTTATGACTATCATCTGTTTGGACTTCCCAAAGATACTCTGTCCATTCGCTAGATCAAATAAATTGAAAGAAGGGAGGAGGGTGGCGTTTAGAAGGTAGTCTTCTGTTCATAGTGTCGCATTTCACCCAAGAAAGTTTCGTTTAAATTTGACTTACCCATGTACTAACATAAATTTCACGCAGAAAAATCTTTTAAATAGTTATACTACAACATTACATGCATCAACAACATAACGTCGCACCTTCTGTCAGTAGCGCGCATTAGTAGCATATTCTACATTACAAGCTGACAATAAATTTTTTTCACAGGACCCGTCTTTTATAAAAGCAAATTAAGAATTAAAAAGAAGCTTACTTGGCAACATCCACCTAATAACCGGGAAGTAACTCAACACTCACCAGAAAAGCGCAACTGCTCAGAAATCTGGTCGGCGACAGTCGGCATTATCAACGTGAATTTCAATTTTTGTTGCCAAAAGCATGTTTATCGCAATCCGCACCTGGCTCAAGCATGCAAATTGAACATCTGCTACAACTTGCGCGAACTCCTAATATCCTTCAATTGGCTATTAGAAATACTGAGGTATGATCAAAATGTTTGCAGTTAGTTTTACATTATCAATTTAATTCATTTAGTTCCTTTTAAATTGTTCCGTCCATTAAAGTGCCAAATACGTGTGGTATTAGGGAAGGTCTACAACGTGGGGCAAATGATGGTCGCACTACTGGAGCCGACAGAAAAAATGTCATTTTGGTCAAAAACCCACCGTATGACGATATGGTTCCAAAGAGGAAATTTTATTCTGGAAGGCGCTCCTAGGTCAGGGCGTCCATTTTCATCTGTCACGGAGGAGAATATTGCTGTTACCTGACTGATTTGTGGCTTATTGCCAATTAGGAGAATGTTTCGACATTCCGAAACCAGCAATTCATATCAATCTACATGACTGCCTTCACGTGAGGGCATTTTGTTCTCTATAGGTACGCCATGTCTTAACTGACGAACCAATGGTTTGGCTGAACTGAAACCTAAAACCCAAAACAAAATTTTCCAACGATGAAGAACTAATTGGTCCCTATATACCTGACGAAACGCAGAAGAGTTGGTGCAACTACTCTGAACGATTATGAAAATTGAAGGTGTATTGCATGTTTGCAGTACCAAATAATTTTTAACTAACCCTCCTAACATTATCTAACAATGAAAAGGAGTTATCGGACGAGTTGCCAGTCACACCTGTGGTAAAAATAGGCAAAAATTTCTTTATCACTTGTTTTCGACCACCTTTACATATAGACCATGAGTCGTTTTGCCTCGACTATGGAAAAGGAGAGAAAACTCTGAGTAAATTGAAACATTTTGGATAGTTCTAATATATTATGTGTTCTTAATGATTTATATGCGATATTCATATAAAATTCTAGTTTACCTTAGTTCAAATCTGCTAAAATTATTTGACGTATTGAGGCGTCAATGTTAGAAGTGAGGAAATTCAAAATATCCTTCAAATTTGGATCTCTAATATATAATAATAGAGACGTTTTACGCCTTGCGTGGGAGCATGGCCTGCAAACTGAGAGGTTAAAGCTCTTATGTGTTCACCCCCACTGCCCGATCATAGCGCAACTGTTTATAGTAACTGGGTAGGCCACCCGCCAGACACTGCTCAGCCATACTGACACCTAATTATAATTTATTAACTACTGATAAATTGTAGTCAGATATACAAAAAATTAAACCACTAAAAATTAATTAACAATCATTATCAACAAAACATCTTTCTGATTAATTTCTTTTTGATTAAAATATCCAGGAAACACCCTCACGTGGAGATACATCGAAGGCTATATCGAACGTGCAAATTGTGCCAAACAAAGAGAAAATTACGATTCACTGCCGGCGATAATTTTTTTATTCTAAGCCGCCAGGAGATGCATGAGGGAGAGCAAACGCAATTAAGGACATGAATCACCCCTCGTTTTATCCCTCTGCGTTCGACCCTCGTGTAGCTGAAGAGGGTGCCGGGGCACGAAGCCTCCTGAGTCACGTTCTTGAGTTTGATGACGTCGTCAAGAATTGTGTGTAGGGCGGTATTTTTTGTGTTTCGTAGATAAATAAAGTTGAGTATTCGTATACACAATATGTGTTATATCTCTCTTAAGCATATTAAGACTTATAATAACCTTCATATACATAGAATTCCACAAGTACTTTTACAAACTGATTGGAAGGCCAGATAAAACGATGAGGTGTTTTCGCGTATTATCAATATTTACTAAGAGTCGAGTTCTAGCATTTAGATGGTCGCCTATTGTGCTGTTATCGCTGCGAGCCTTCTATCGAAATGCCACAGCTCAGCCGTTACTTGTATTTAATTTCAAGTATCAAATCCACTTCTTAAATTTACTAAAAATAGACCGCTGCCCTCTGGGGGTAGAACGCAGCTCTGCTCATTTATCACCAAATACCAATGAGAGCCTGAAACCCTACTCGAAGAAAATTGATTCTTCGGGGACAAAAATACGGTATTAGATAAATCCACGCCAACATAAAACTGAAATTTTTCTCAACAGATCTCTAGACCATCAAGAAGTCATGCAAGACACACAAATGTTAACTACAGGTGGCTGCACAACTAAAATCAATTTAACCAACGAAAGGGACTATAGAAACCTTTCTCAATACTATCGCAACCAATTCTCTATCCATAATTATCAAAATTGTTACCCGTCCTTATCTGAAAAAGAAAAAGAACCAGACAAACATAATCTCAATAATTGTTAGCAAGGCTACATAACGAAGATAAACTATCAAGAATATGTGTAGTAACAAACAAGACAAATTTGCAAAATTTACTAGCCACAATAAAACAACGCAAACATTCACATATTCCCCAGTACCATAGATGTTAGCTCTACAGTCATACTAAGACCTAGTGTGTCTGTCCTCCATGATGTGCAAAGTACCTCAGTGACCATCTCCGTCGAAATAGGGACAAAAATAATGTGTACATTACATCGAATACCCTGCAAATTTCAGACGGTTAAGTACTCTCTTGAATTTCTCCAAGTTAAAAGAAACCCTAACAATCCCAAAGTACTGAAAAAGTACAATAAAAATAACTTCTTTGGCCAATAACACTTATGCCTTGAGCCTATATTCTACAAAAACCTTAACCCTGTTTCTCAACAACCCGTAACCAGATAGCTTACCCATAATATCCTCCTCAAAACCGAGTTCCTTGTTAATTACCTTCTTGGTCAGACACTAAATAAACGTATAAAATATACAGAAAGAATAGAAATGCAACTTTTGCAGCTTAAGCTTCGCTTAAAAACATTTTAGTCACAAGGAACCACCAAAACTTAATTGCATCAACCTAGAAACTGTAAATCCATGTTAACTTCCAAACTGGTAACCCACTCAATCTTATCTGCGTTTATAAGCAATCAAACAAGCCGCTAATCTTCAATTTTGTCCAACCTACTCTCGTAAGAGGCGACCCAAACGACAAACATATTTCTTGGGGGCGTAAAGCTTCCAATTCAGCAGGAACACAACTATCCAACTTGTCAGCTGATTACGTGTTCGATACTAAAGCATCTCCTCATTATAAATATTTCCCATAAAAACCGAAAACCCCACCAAACCGTTATTATTCAATCAAATTTGACCATCTACCTGTAATCACCATGCTTGAAGCAGCACCTGGAAAATGGCGTAGTCAATTGGGGCTATTTTACGCATGTCTGCTCATAAAAATTAGCTACCTATAGAGCTCTAAACACCACAGCATACATTGATAATGCAATCTAGCGCACAACTTCGCTGAGAAGGAAAATATCAACAACCTCTAGTTACCTTCAAACTACCTATTAAAGCTAATGAAACAAATACATATGGCACGAGGTGAATGGCAACGTGTGAAATCCAGCAACAAGAACTCTAGCAAATCAGTTGTCTCAGAGTTTCAAAAAAAAATTTGATACACTCAGAATATTACTATCAGCATTTTATTAGTGCCTTCAAAGCTATCGACCATGGAATATGACGACCCAGAAAATACTTCAGTCACAACAATAGCAACGAGCTTAACATCCTACGTGACCTACAAAGAGAAATGTTCCAGTTTTGCACAGCATCTGTAAATAAACTTTACTCCTCCAAGTTGTGGTACACGCACGCAGGCATTCCTTAACCTAGTAACTAATTTTGTAGAAACTCATATACCAGTTCCAAACATTAATATCGAATGTACTACTCCAAAAGAAATTTCGAATATTACTAAAGCGATTCCAAAAAACAAACCACCTGAGCTCGATAAAATTTCCAATTTAATATCTTGCAAGTGCGGCTAGGGTACTTTCTCCTTACACAAAAAAACCCATCTTTCTCAAAAGAGGACGATTTTTCAGCTACAGGATTAGTCTGCTCTCAACTTTATCCAAATTTCTAGAAAAAGTGCTGCAGCTCAGTTTGAATGAACAAATTGGTGCCCTGAACACCATACCAACACTTCAGTGTACTTTCAGAAGTGAGCATTGCATGTCTTAGCGATTTCAGGAGTTGACTAAAGTCTTTGAAACATAATAGTTCTATTTTTGGGCATTTGCCAGATACTTGATAGTGTCTGTCACATTGGTCTCAAATACAAAATCCAGATCTAAAAATTCTAAACTACCTTAAAGCAGTCCTCTTTTCTTTCCCTGACAACCCAAAATCTGTCGTACGATTCCCAAACTTAAGCCGGAGCACCACAAGGTAACATCCTTGGTATCATGCTATTCGTCATTTATGTGCATAAATTACTATCTATTCGGGACAAAATAACTACGTTTGGGTCGACACAGCTCAAAACCATAGCGCAATTCTACTTGACAACTAATAGAGTATCCAATTAGTTTTCCAAATGAAATTCTACTTAGTTGTAACAAAAGTCTTAATCGTCTTAATTGACGGTGTAATATGATTTTGATATTATCCGAAAGCGTGTTCTTTTGAGAACATTTTGCCTTATAACTTCCTTCTTATGATGATATTCGAGAAAATTTATAAGCGAATACTTTCGCTTCCCTGTTAGTGTGCTACTTCCGCTACCAAAAAAATTCATGTCGTAGAGGACAAAGTTGCGGTTCGACAGTGGTCCAGTGCTTCAAACTCGGAGACAAGCCATATTTTGGAAGACCATCAATTGTTGATCAAAAAGCCCTGTAAACAGCTATCAAAGAAGGATTAGATGTATTGTCTGGAGAGCTTGGTTTGGTAATACCTTCAAACACTTGACTTTAAAAACAAGTATCCTCGAATCATCTTATACAACTTGATATCCCAATAAGCTCAGAGGCGACTCGCTATTTGCCGCTAACTTCTTTTTAGAATCTACAAGACAGTTGGTTCTCTCTTGCGCCGATAATAAATAGATCTTCCTAGTTACCCTAAGAATAAACAAGCTCCTGTCAATACTTATCAATTAAACTACAATACGGTGGAACTCTAAAGATAAACTAGTAAAATACCTCGACGTCTTTTCAATACAAAATTAACATAGACAACCCATACTCTGTTAAAGGCACCTGGATACTGTTATAAACAGAAAATCCAACTTTAAGGAGAATTGCACACTACCTTTGTAAAGGTATTCAATCCATGTATAATCTGGGATAAGAGATAGTTCTTTACTCGGGGTCTCAATCTGTTTACTGCCCAAGGATAGTTACCAGTAAAAAAAAGATTATCGAAATGAAATACCTCAGAAAAATTGCAAGAAAAAACAAATGGGACAGACTAGGAAATGTGGAGATTAGAGAAATAGTAAAACAAGAACCAATAATGGAAAAAATAATAAATAAACCAAATAGAATAACAAGGAAAGTAATGGAAGTTGGAGAAATAGCCAAAAAATAAAGAGGAAGACTAAGAAGGAAACAGATGAACCACATTCAAGAAATAGGATTAGAAAGAGGAAAAACAGCAGAGGAAATGAAACTACTAACGAGAAATAGGAAGAAATGGAAAAATATACAAAGCCTGGAAAGGCAAAAGAATAAGAGAAGAAGAGAATAAAGCACTGACAATACTAGTAGACGCTCCTTAGTTTATAAGAAACAATTAACTTCATCAAGATCTCGCAATTGACACAATTTAAACAATACATCCAGTGAATTATAATCAAATTTCATGCTAATCTCCAAAACACGAGATGAAAGTAGCAGCTATCTTACGATATATACCTGACCAATTGCAAAAACGTCCCGTAGAGGTGATTACCCGTCCTCACCGCTATGTTTATTTGTATATTGTAATTTCCCAACGGTGCTATGTATAATCTTGTATATTGTTGAGATGGTTTTCTGAATGATAATAAAAACTATAGCTACGTCTCTATTAAAAAAATCAGTACTGAGGAATGGGGTGTCTTCTTGAGCATACCATGTCTTCTAAAACTGACCATAATTTTTAATCTCAGAGATTTAAGATATGGGGTACAAGAAGGTTAATAGTCAACCTTTAAAAAATGAGCCGTGGTGGCTGAGTGCTAGAAGTGAATCAGATGTGTCACCACACCATTCTACTAATACGCAGGAGCCGAAGCTTTGATATTCTTTTCACAAAACGAAATATCGCTCACTCCCCACGAAACCAGATGCTAGATGATACCTCTTTGAACCCTTGGTAATTAAAATACTTCTTTGGATAACCTTTGCTTGTTAAAAGATTCCTCTACTGTATTTTTTTTGTTGATCATTCGCGTACTCGCTCAACAATCCTTCATTTTTCTCCTTCAACATTCTTTAAAGAATCGGCCAGCAAGTGACCCATATATTTTATGTAAACAGTTAACCCTTGGTCTTGATTGATGATAATGCGGAACTTTGACTACCCGAGTGGTCCGAAATGAACTGGTCTTCCAGAACTTTGACGAGCCTTGGAATGTCCAGTCTCATTATACAAATTCATAGAGTACGACTAATGTCGAGAAGTCGTAAAGCCTTAACGACTACATTTTTTTCTTTTTCACGCTTCTTAATGTTACGACAACAATATGTCCCTTTATCACCTTCTCTACCGTCAAAGAAATTATAATCTACAACTTTAACAATTGAAAATTGCAAGGGTAAGTTTGAACGAAACCTGCCAATTATAAACAAATTTGATGTTACGCAAAACGAATATAAATTAATTAGCAGGCATTGTTTCAATAAAATTAAGATGCGCCCTAGATAAGGCTTGCAACAATTTCCTTCCAGGATACTCGAACAATAAGGTAAGGTATGTGGGAGAACTGCTAAACTACAACAATTATTTATGGAGGTCAGGTGAAACCATTACCGTGAGTAGTCACTGAAGTGGATCAAAAGGCAGTCTGCTAGACCTCGTGGTCTATTAAAATCCACTTGCTGTCTGCATTAAAAATTCGCGTGCCAAGTTTTAACACATCGCGTCAGCGGCTTAACTCTCTATAATGTAAATTTGGTACTAAACGGGAAAATGTACTTTTTCCTGCCGTATTATTAGTCTGCATTAATTTTCCACAAAATTAGTCTGCATATTTTGTATAGTTAATATTGCACTAATATTCAAATTTTTATCACCATTCATTCAGCAATATTACGAATTTGATGTCTACGGATAGAGCTAAGCAAAGTTCTTAAAAAGAGTAACCATAAACACAACTATCGGAAGATTATATTTTAGCACATTGGAGCTATACATCATTTTCATCTAAACCAGAACAGTTCTTTTTCAAAAAATTTCGAATACATGTTCCAACCACTTTCATCAGTAACACGTCAGATTTCGTTCATGAGGTCCTCAACTATTTATGCGTAGCTGACGCAGACCTTGGATTTCACGTAGCTCTACAAAAAGAAGTGTTAACTATGTTGAGTAATTGCGCAATAAATCGATTGTTACTTGAGCTGATGACAGGTAGCGCTGTCCCGCTGGAACAACATTTGTTCCTGATCAATGCTGCCCAGTTGATACCAACAAAAAAACCCGGTGCGACGACCGCCATTCAACATTTCCAGCATGGTCTTAGAAGAAGTATGAGACACCTACCCAAAATGCACACCAAACAGTGATTCTTTGCTTTTCATCACTTACGCGAGGATTTTACGAGCCTCAAATACCACACTTCTATTGGTTTACAAATCCATTCAGTTAAAAATGCATCTCATAGCTAAAGATGATTTTTCAACTAAACTAATAGTCAACAAGCTTAAGCTCTTTCGTCAGTCGAATTTTCATGCATGAAGGCACACTGTTCAATTTGGTCCACTCTGTAGCTCAACTGGCCTCCCAAATTACCCAAACAGATTAGTTTTCTCGCCAAAATTAACAGTTCGTCGGTAATGGAAATGTGGAATCCCAAGATTTTTATCCTCGCCAATCTACTTTTATAATTTCGACCTTGAAGACGTTAATAATCTATTTTTCTGCCCCCTACTATGTGTTTACCATGACCAAGAGGTAATAATTATAGATAATAATACCAAATTGCCCCGACATTTGCAGCAGCTAAAGTATTTCTGAGAAAGTAATCTGCTCTCGAAATTATGAATTCGTGCTTCAACCAAGTTCTTGTACAAACGAAAATTCTAAGACGGCAAAAGATTAACAAAAAGCGACAATCCCTGTTTACTGACATACGAGGAATGTCCCGAAAATATCGATTTTGATATTCTAAATTTCCGGTTTTTTAAATAAAGCAAACAATGATCTATTGGATTGTCCATGATTTCTAAAAACGAAAAGGCAAGTTAAACTCATCTAGAAATTCTAACTCGGTTATAAAGCGACAAAAGTATAAAGAAACATTTGCATTGTTAATGGAGATTATGGTGTGATACGGTTGATTCAGAAGCCATATTTAGAGTTGTTCAAGCCAACTCAACTACGAGTACAACTAACTTATTAGGTAAAGTTGAGACTTCTACATTATCTGAGCACGGTCTGCGAACTGAGAGGTTAAGACTCTCGCGGTCATGCGCTTCAACCGTGCGGCCACGCTGGCGTTCGTAATCTGTGCTCCAACGCAGAGTAAGATTGATTAGTAACTAAATATACTCATAAACAGCGACAGCAACAATTGTATATGTGACCTTACAGATACTTACAAATAATTCTGGCACTAATCCGTTTGTTTACAATTGCTTAAATATAAAGATTTCCAGTAACTATAAAGTACAACCACAAAAGAAAAAATTCGAAGGTGCATCACCTTCTCCAGATCCGAAAACATCTGCCGCCCCAGAAATTACAAAGTCCATGATATAGTTTTAGCCGACAAACGAGTAAAAGAGCGAGTTAGCATAACCCACGGGCATCTCATCTGAACGATTGCACCTCAATTTGCAAAACAAATTACAGATAAAAATGTTTGCACAATGATAGACGCCGCATTTGCTCAGTAGGGAAAAAGCAAATTCGTATGCAAATATCACCCGACTATTGCAAATGCTTTTGAGAAAGAGTCGTCGAGTCACTGGGCGGAGAAAACTATATTTTGAAATTTTTCCACATCCATACTATTCGCCAAATACAGCTCCCTCATTTTAACATTTGCTCCTGAAAATTGAAACTTTGGACCAAACGAAGAGGTGATACAAAGGTGAAAAAGAGATTCGAAAAAACCTTTATCATCAGAGACACGTTAGTTCGACAAACAGTTCATAAATAAAGGAACAATAATATCCAGGTACTCTAGCTAAATTCGCACACGAAACTTTTACTTGTCATTTTGCTTCCATGTTATTTATTTTGTTATTAACGGTTTAAATCTTTACTAACACCTCTTGGGGTGCAGTGGGAGTTGTCCTTAATAAAGGTCATTCTGCATCAAAATGATTTGGAAAAGCCCGTTCCAAACATTGAATGGAAAATTTTCTTCCATCTCAGATGACGAAACGAAACAATCATTTAACATTCTATATGTTACAACATCGCTTATCAAAATACTGGCGTTCAATAGAAGAGCGTATGAACTCTAAAAACAACTGCATTTACAATGCTATCGCTTCGAGCAGCCAGCTCTTGGGTTCACGCAGCAGCTGTTTGATAACAGCATTAAAAATAACAAAGGCTATCTTCAAGGTTAAAATTAAAATTTATCACAAACTCAAGCTTTATATTGCAGTAAAAAACCAAATACTAAACCAATTGGTTGTATAATTGTTAACAGTAGCGTACGTGGGTGATTTAAACATAAACTGGAATTTCTTCTTCACGCGCGGTGGCGTAAACGGAGAAGGGTAGGGCTCCCGGTCGTCGTAAATCAATATGCCCGAAAAAGATTATTATCAAGTTTCTCACGACAGGGGAGCGCAAAATCGGTCGAAATTTTCAAAGATTTGGGGTACAGCTCGAGGACATCCTCAAGAAGACTCGAGTGTATGCGTGCTACAAACAATGTTAGAGGAGACAAGAACCAGTTGGAAATAAGTCATACGTCCCAGGAGAATATTTGCATTGTTTATCATCTTCTGGGGAATAACCAGACGAGTAGTTGCTGAAATTGCTACCGAGGTCCGAATGCTCAAGGTTTCTCGCCTCATGACAATGCTCGGCACCATATAGTTGTCCCAACTCGACAAGAAATTGAAGATTTGTTCTGCACTATCGCAAACCGTGCTAAATGTAAACACAGCCGCACTAAAATAAAGCAAAGGAAAAATTGGAACGAAGAACACAAAAGATAGTAAAACAAGAGAATAGAATAGAAAGGTTTGAAAAGCAAATTATAAGAAAAAACTTGCTAATAAAAGGAACAGTCGATGAAAACATGTAAGATAAGAAATAACATAGGAAAAGGTAGTAACTGCCTTAAACGATTTGATAATAAAGATAAGATACGGAAAAAGATTAGAACAAATAAGACAAGTCGGAAAATAACAAAGCTAACAAAATACAATAAAAAAATATAAATAATAAAAAACACAAATAAATTAAGAGGAACAGAAGTATGGATAGACGAAAATTATTTGGAAGAGAGTGAAAACAATCCCAATAATGAAAGGGACAAGAAAAAAGAACAAAAGGCACACCTAAGATGCATGTTGATAATAAATAATAAAGTGTACAAAACATGAAGAAGGAGATGGCACCAGAATAAAAAAAAGTAAGAAAAGCTAATATCAGATCTTTAGAATCAAATATACTGGAGGAACAACTGAGAAAAATAATTAGAACTAGCCGTACAAAAAAAGAATAAATATAAGGATGAAAATGATAACGACTCGAGCAATGAAAATAGAATAAACGAGAGAGAAGCAATAAAAATAGCTACATTGAACTCCATTAACTGGAGAGGAAATGGAATTAACAAAAATAAAACAAAAAACAGACAACAAATTAAATGAAACCTATAGTTTATACTATTCGGGGGTACCATAGAGACACGGGGCAAAAATGGGGTAGGTCCAATAATAAATAAACAAGTGGGGAAAAGCATAATTAAATGTAAACTAATAGCTTCCAGAATGCACAATGAACTAAAACGCATGATACCAATAATACAAATGTACAGTCCAACAGAAGAAACAGAAAAAGAGAAACTAATGATATTCTATATAGAACTACAGAATATAATACACAGAGTAAGAGAAAAACAAGGAAAAATCATAATAATAATAGACTGGTATACAAGGGTGGAAAGAAATGTGAACAAAGGACTAGGAAGGATAGGAGAACATCGATAAGAAACCTTAAACAAAAGCGGTAAGAAGAAAAATAAATGAAAAACTTTCATAGCTGAAGAAAGGAATGCAAGGAGCTTAACTGACTATATAGTATATAAAAAATCTGGAACAAAACATTATAAACCTAAGAACAGAAAAGAGCCAGAATTATCGACACAGTACAGGATGGTCACGGCAATGCTAAAGGACAAAATAACAAGAATAAAGGAAAGAAAGAAATAGGTACTATAAAACAATGTGAATAAATTTAAAAGAAGAGATATCCAATAAAAATACCAAAGAAAAACCGATGAGAAATTGAAAAGACTTGCGAAGAAAGATGAATTGCATTTAGAGACATCATAAAGGAAGAACCAAAAAAGTATGTGGAATCGAAGAGGATTATAATGAAATAAAGCGATAAGTAAAAGCAGTTGTCAAGAAAGCAAAAAGAGAATCATGGGGGACTATGGAAAGGAATTGCAAGAAAGTTACGAATAATAAAAATTTCTGGGTCAGAGTAAGAGCAACAAAAGGAAACAAATTAAAAAATATATATGAATAAAAGACAAAGAAAATAAGCTGCACGCGTGAACAGAATATTACGAAGACAAATTTAGCAAAACAATGCAAGAACATGGACAAAACAATGAACAGGAGAAGAAAGAATCACAAATAGAAAACTTAAAAAAACAATAAAAAAAGCGATAAACAACATGAAAATAAATAAAGCAGGAGGAGAATACGATATAGAACAAGCAATACCAACGGACTGGAAAACATCAAGCAGCACCAATATATAAGAAAGGAGAACAAGTAAAATGCAATAATTACAAAAAAGCATGGGAAGGAAGAGTGGGAAAAAATCTACTAGGACCTGTATGTAAGAAAGGAGAACAAGCAAAATGTGATAACTACAAAGCTATATACTTATCATCGATAAGCTTTCAGATCTATTCAAAAATAATAGAAAGAAGAGTAAGACAATTCGTAGAAGAGGAGATTGAAGAAGAATAAGCAGCATTTATGCCGAGAAGGCAGACAGACGATAATATTTTTATAAGATACCTAACAGGGGGAAGCTTAGAGGATGGTGAAGAACTGACGTTCGATTCAACAGAAAGATGGTGTGGAGGTGCTTAAAAGACTGCAATATTCGGAAAACACTCATACAAAGTACTTTCGATAAAGTGAAAGAGAAGGTTCAGATAGCAGGAGCAAGGAAGAAAGAAAGCAAACAAAGGGATGAAGAAACTGGTTAGACATTAGAAAGAGAACAAAAAGACATCAAACAATTGACACATTAATACACATAGACGTGGGAATAACACACTAGCAATACTAGAGAAAAGGAACTGAAACAAACAAATTTAAGAATCTATAATATAAGAACAATCACAATACTGATACACGCAACCAAAAACTGACTATTGCAGAAGAAACGCGTGGAAAAGATCGATGGAACATCTAAGAAATATTGCGGAAAACACAAAATGAGATAGAATTACTAATAAAACAATCAGAGATGACTAAGTAAAGAAGACAACTAAAGTGGTTCGGCCACATGACTAGATTGATCAAAAGGGATTGGGGAGCAAAAATCACAAGAAAAAAGGAAGAGGAAGGTCAAAACAAACATGGTCATAACAAATAGCAGATGTGGAAAAGGAGAGGGGCAAAACAATAGAAGAATGAAGAAAATGGTAATAAATAGAAAGTATTGGAAGAAATAGATAGAGAACCTAACCTCTACCGTCCGAACGTTGTCCTGCGATTATTACTTGTTTATTTTTAGAATGTCAATTATAAAATTTAAATAAATTTAATTCGAAGTTAAGGTACACCACCTAACAGAAAATTTCCTAATTAGGGCACGCTTTCATCGGTTCTGAAACTAAAATAAGTTACGTCATATGTCAGGTCAATTTGTAACTTTTTTGGGAACCCGCGTATACAACTGACCAAACGTTATAACGCCAAAATATTTCCAGTTGAGTTGTTCCGGGTGAATTTACCTCACCGATAAAATAACTCTTGGCCGACCAAGAAAAATGCGACCTTTAGATTTTGCAACGAATTAGGAAAGTGGCGCAAATTATGGCGCCGCTCCCGCCGCTGCGCAAAGGCTAATGATTCACGCGGATCCGCGCTTTCAAAAATTCCATCAGAATTCTTCCGCGCAGTTTATGGCCTATTGTCAAACGCGGTGACGTGCGCCTCGCAATTGCCGATCGCAAACAAACGAAAGCGCAGCCCGATCGCAATGCATCAATCACCGTCCCGTCGCAGCGCCCGAGCCAAAACCATACCACACACAGCCTTACTTTACCATTTTTAGCAGATGCTGCCGCGAAATCCCAATCAACACTACAAACTCAACACCTTGCACCAACAATTCGACCGACCATGCCGCATAGCACCAATTCACCGACTGCTCAACTTACGTAGAGCGCGCGTCCGCCCAGAACATGCGAAACACACACCTCGGCATCAGGAATTGGACTGGCGGCCGCGGCGCGTCAAAGTAAACGGAGGCCGGCCGAAAACTGCGCACGTGCTCTTCTCCCCTTCGAAATGTACTCGGTTGTGGTTCGTGAATAGGGGATGAAATGTTCTCTTGCGAATACGTCAGTATTTTTTAGATACAGCAGTTACACTGTAAAAAAGTGATTTGACTAATTTTCGTCCATTACAACAGATTGGAATGAGTGGTGTTTCCAAAAATACAATACAACCCCCTCCCTCCTATGTACACAATTTTTCTAAGATTTTAAGCTACATACATAGAGTTGTTATTGGATGATTGCAAAAATTCGTGCCCAATTTGAAAACTGAAAATGAAAAAGAAAAGTTTTGTTAAAAAATTGTACGAGGTAGATACTAAAAGTTTCTGGCCCGACCATATTCCAGGGGAATAGAGTTATTCTCCAATATCAAACCGCAGCAAGATCTCGACCTTGTGGTACATCACTTAACTATTGTCTTTCAAGAAACTATCTGGACTTCTACACTTAAACAAACTAAAAATACGACGTGGGTTCAAGTTCTTTGGCCTCCAATTTTTTTTCTGAAAAAGTACTTGCCCAATAAAGTTGAAACTTGTTACTTCTCAAAGTAATCTCCGTCTAGATGTACAAATTTTTCACAACATCGTCGCCATGATTCCATGGCTGCTGACACTTCTTTAGAGGTGTATTTTGGCCACTAGAAAATCGCTGATGCAACAGCGTAAGAGTAGAAAATGAGCAATCATAGAGACCTCACGTGTTAACATGTCTCGCGCAACCTTGTGTTCGTCGGCCAGCATTTGTAGGACTCACTTTGAAGAAACTCTCCGCATTTTCAGATCATCTTGCAGAATAGACTCCACATATTATACGGAAATGCTAAGTTTACAGACGATATTGCTTGCACCTAATTGAGGGTCTTCCATAACAAGTTGGTCCACTCGCGCAATCATGGTTTCGGTCCGGCTGGTTCGTGACCGAGGCTGCTTCGGTTCATTATCACGCAACTTTCGACCTTATTTAAACTTTCGCACCCACGAACTCACATTTTTAACATCCATAACGCCTTCACCGCATGTCTCACTCAATTGGCGATGAATTTCGATGGGCGTTTCACCACGCAAGAGAAGAAAACGGATGATTACACGTTATTCCTTAACATTAAACGTCGCAACGGCAGTAATTCGACCTGTACACATTGTATCTTTCTATTTATTCTCACTACTGAGTCTAGAACTTGAACGCACCTCATAAGTACCATGTCGATAATATGCAAACTTGCGGAAAAATGGAGAGCTAGGGAAAGGTGGCAAAGACCTAGAAACCGAGAAGATAAACGAACTTGCAACAGATTAGTCCGAAAAGTTCATCTACTCTTGAAGAATTTAGAATATCTTTCCAACCTAAATAAAGGACATTCACCCCATCTGGAGGGCAACTAAAAAGTTTAAGAAACTACAACTTCCCATTCCACCTATCAGAACCACCGATGGGAAATGGGCTAGAACAAATCACGACCAAGCGAACACCTTTGAAAAAAACTTGTCAACAATTTTCAAGCCGTCTATTCCTTCTCCAGGTCATGATAACAGTGATTTGTTTTTTAAATATACTTTATCAAATGTCACACTACACCATTAGAAGTACAATCTGAAATTAGTAAATTAAAACCATGTAAATCTGCAGGTTATGATCTAATCACCCCTCAAGTATTACATATGTTACCGAGAAAAGCAGTTATTCTCAAAATTACAGTATTCAACCCCTTAGTTTGCAAATACACCCAGTTATGATACCTAAACCGGGAAAAACCACTTGAAGAGCAAACATCACAAAGGCTTATCAGCCTACTTCCCAAATTAAATAAGGTTTTCGAAAAATCATTGCCCAATCAAATCTTGAACGATATACCAAGCAAATAGGATTGGAAATCAAACTGGAGAAAGTCTTGAGGAAAAAGAGTATTGCACTGTGGTATTTTTCCACGTCACCCAAGCATCCGACGAGGTAAATAAATTAAAAACTTCTCCACAAAGTTTATTATGTAAAACACAAAGCTGCTGCCTCCAAACTTTATCCTATATAGTCCGGTGTCCCTCAGGGTAGTGTACTTGGCCCCATCCTATACCTCATATACACAGCTATATACCTAAATCACCAAACACCTCTAATCAAAGTCCAGACATTCCACAAAACTTAGACCTTGCTAGTGAATGGTTTAAACTTGAATAGAAGTTTATTATTCCAAATCGGTGCAACTTACATACACCTGTCCGCTTGTCAACATCAACAGAGTTGAAGTTCCAGTCAAAACGGAGGCGAAATATATGGGACTAAATCTGGGCTAAGCGCGTCACATAAAAGAGACCCATCTAAATGAAAACGAAGCAGATAAACTTGTATACTTAGATCGCAATCCAAAATGAATGTTGAGAACAAGATGTTACTCTATAAAACCATGATAAAACCTATTTGGGCTTATGTGCAACACCGTAAGTTGCAGTCAAAATTACTCAGAGCAACATTAGACGCTCCTTAGTACATTAGAAATCAGACAATCTACGAATATTGAGGTTCTTTTGCATCGATTGAGCCACTTTTGCCTTCCTTGACCGTTTTTCGTCCGGTATACGCCATTCCATTGACTATCTGTTTAATAGGGGATTATATAATTACAGGACTACAGAATCATGGTTTCATCCACTACAACAATTGATTAAAGAAGCTCTTCGTTGTTGTCGCGCCAGAAATTTACAACAGGTCACGAGTTTGCATTGGTTGAGCTACTTTTGTCTTCCTTAACCCTTTTCCGCCCGGTCTATACTATTCCATTAACTCTCTTTCTGATAAAGGATTATAGTACAGAATTATGGTTTCATACCGTGCAAGAATAGATTGAGGAACTTCTTGGTGCATCGTGTGGTTGGTTCTCGAGTTATAAAGCCGTGGTGGTAGTTCAGAAATTCTTGACGTTTCGTTCACAACTGCGGCGGACATCTTCGAAAGAAAATCTTGGTTTATCGTTCTCAAGGAGCAAGAAACAGACCACAATATGGCGAAAGAGTGACGAGTGACGTCAAAAAATGCCGAAATATTATCTGGAACGATCCGATTGACGTCAGCAGCTAGCCCGATCAACGTTTCTACCATCCCGGTGACGTCAACAATGGTCCCTCAACACCATCCCTAGCACACTAGCACGAGTATAAAAGCAAAAAATTAATTTTTAGAAGATCTTCTTCTGAAGATGTCCGCCGCAGTTGTAGGCGAAACGTCAAGAGTTTCCGAACTCCGACCACGGCCTTATGAACAGAGAACCAACCACAAAATGCACCATAACATCGGCCGTGAAAGCCTTCACAACTATGAGGAACTTCTTCTTTGTTGTTGTAATGAGGTTCGCAACAAGTCACAACTTTTTCGTCGATTGAGCCACTTTTGCCCTCCTTGGCCGTTTTTCGTCCGGTCTACGTCGTTTAATTGACTCTCTTTTTGATAGGAAATTATAGTGTAGGATGTAGGAATGATAAACTTTTTCGCTGTTGTTGCGACGGAGATTCACAAGTCACATTTTTTTCGTCATTTGAGTTATTTTGCCTTTCTTAATCGTTTTTCGCCTGCGCTATGCCATTCCATTGACTCTTTGATAGGAGATTATAGTACGAGATCATGGCTTCATCCCCTACAACAATATATTAAAGAACTTTTTTTCTGTTGTTGTAACAGAGGTTCGCAAAGAGCCACACCTTTTTCGTCGATTGAGTCACTTTTGCTTTCCATAGCTGTTTTTTGTCCGCTTTACGCTATTCCGTTGGCTCTCTTTTTGATAGAGGATTGTAGTACAAGATCATGATTTTATCTCTTACAATAATAAAATGAGAAACTTCTTCTCTGTTGTTGCGACAGAGGTTCACAAGAGGTCACAATTTTTTCGTCGATTGAACCATTTTTGTCTTTCTTAACCCTTTTTTTGATTCAGTCTACTCCATTCCTCATCGACTCGGTTTTTGATAAAAGATTATGGTACATAATCACGGATCATCCTCTAAAATAATGGAGTGAAGAACTTCTTTGTTGCAACAGAAGTTTATAAATTGTTCATTATAGGTCACAGGTTGGTATTTTTAAACCGCTGGTCACAAACATTGATCGTGCGGTTATTCGTAAGAATAGACGCACCACTATCAAGAAACTTGGAGCAATGCTGTCCATCAGTCTTGGTAGCGTAGAAGACATCGTGAAAACCCACCTGCGCTATCGCAAGGTAAATACACCGTGGATACCACGCACCTTGACGGACGTGAACAAAATGGTGCACATGCAACCTGCCGGTCGTCTCCTACAGCAGATGGAAGACGAAGGCGATGCATTTTTAAAGTCTATAGTAACCTTCGATAAAACGTGAATGCACTACTTCATTCTCGGGTTCTAGCAGTCATTATGAGAGTTCTCCCAAACCCAAGAGACCGCGGAGGAGCCGTTCAGTAAGAAAAATGATAGCAACGTTCTTCTGGAACTAGCAGGGGGTTATTCATGTAGACTTTCTGACGGACGCCAAAACAGTCAATACTGTTTATTACTCCAGATCTCCTGCAAGTGGGTAGCCTTCTATCAAGATAATGCATGCCCCTATACGGCCGAAACAACAATGGAGACTCTACGGAAATTGAGAAGGGACCTTCTGCCACATCCGCCGTACTGCCACGATTTGGCCCCAAGTAATTTCTACCTGTTTGGAAGGCTCAAATCAGACTTGCAAGACATGCGGTTTACGGACAACGGCGTCGTCATCCAAACTGTTTGGGAGTGGATACGCCGCCAACCAAAAGTTTTTTTGAAAAGAGCATCGGGATGTTTCCAGAATGTTGGAAAAAATGTGTTGACCCTGGAGGGAATTACCTTGAAGACTGACTGTGCAGGTAAGTATTTGGCAATTTGATTTTTTGTAAAAAAAAATTAGTCCCGGGCATATATATGACAAGGAAGAAAGTACTCAGTGGTGTTACAATGATAAACATATTTGTGATGTTAACAGTATTATACATGTAACTAAATAATCTAGGCTACTATATCTCTTGGTTGAAACCTTCAAATTTGTCTTTGGTAGGTATTATCCACTAGAAGTTGGATGGTCACACATCGGTAAGTTTCAAGTTTACATGTGGTACTTTCAGATCTTTATTAAGGGTTAGATTAGTTATATAGTTCGGAGCGTGCACTAGAGAACTACTATATCAGCGTTTCAAGAACTGGAACAACCACATTCTATAATGCCATATTTATGTATGAATAATTTATTTTTTATTTAAGAAACAGCAAAGTGAGTCGATGATCTAAATACACTACTAGACCGATGAGCAAGGTTGTCGCGGTAGCGTAAATATAACTCGGATGGACTTATTTTCATCCACGCGAATGCGCCATTTTCTCATCCAGTTGCTAATGAGGTCAATGTGCTCTCATACTTGCTGGTTTGCGGTTTTTGGATTTTGCAAGAAAGAGAATGTTCTTATTGCTCTTGTTTGTGTTGTAGGTAATAAAAGTTGTCTAAGAACATTACCCCACGAGACACCAGAGTTAATTTGCTTCACTTCCGAAAAGTACAGTCGGAATAGCAATATTTCTTATCTTCAAATGACTTATTAATCACATAATTTATATAGTAACATAAAACAAATCAATGTTAAAGAATTTGATCTTTGAAAAGGTACTAACATGAACTCTTTTTAACTATTAATTTTTCTAGTAGGTTTAATACTACCAGGAGTAATTATCTTGGTCTATACGATGTATATTCAATGGATAGATTAGAACAATCTATTCAGAGAAGTGTAGCGACAAATAAGACATCTATTATTATTGTATCTATCCTGACCAGTTCCTTTGGTACCTACTATGAAATAGTAATGATGATTTAGTGCTTTTTAGATATTTTATCTAATTTCTTATCCCCGCGAGTGAGGAAAACGTCGAAGGCGTAGTTGGGTATTTCCCCACTTCTTCTTGTTCATTTTTCTCTATTGTCTGTTATATTATGTATATATTATAAGTCACTTCCTCCAAAGTTAAATTAGATTAAAAAAAGACTCAAATCTCTTTGCGATCTTGGTCGTACAACGCGTTAGTTGTTTTAAAACGTGTAGTCTTTCATGGCGCAAATGCGGTTGAGTACTATTCAAAGGAATATCATACACTTCTTCCAGTATCGTTTAAAAACGTTCTGCAAGCTATTAAATGTTTGGGAAAACAATTTTGTACAAGATGTGGTGATTGTTGATGATCATCAGTATGCTAGTGCGTGGCCCAAACAATATGAAATTCTCATATGTTTTCGAGATATTCCACGGCCCTTCTTGTAGACGCCGAACAGGCATAAATATAGCGCAGCGGGGCGGCCGCGGAGATTTTGAAGTGGCGACAGCAAAGTGAAATTAATCCAAATGCCGGAAGCTGTGCGCATCCACATAAATACTGTGTAATTTTAAATTATCTATTGTATATGTTGTATACATGAATAGTGTTAAGTGATCCTGTAAGTAAGATAAATAAGTAGTTTTAGGTAATTTGCACGTTTGTAGACAGCAGAAACCTTACAGTAACATATTCTTTAGTTTATTGCAACAATTACGTCTTTGTTTCCGGGTCATAGCCGTATATCCACGTTTAATCTTCAGTATTGTTCAGTTTCAGTATTGAGAAAATCTGATTTACTGGTCACAGTCTGAAGCAAGTTATTATCAACTGTAGTCCGATATTCTTTATACTCTGGTAGCAGTAGTTGCAGAACAAATTTCCTCTCACACGTTTCGTGCCAACATCTTCGTCGAAATTTCGTGCAGCTTAGTCTTTCAAATCCTTAGCTCATTTTCTAGTTTTTTTTTCTGTCAATTCCGATTCCTGCTGATTATAGCCCGTTTACGTTGAACATTTTTCGATGTTCTGTTAGTTGTGGTCTTCCAGAACGTGCATCACTTTAATAGATTTTCGGCTACTCCTGAATCGTTTATACGACGCTAGTATTCAAGCTGTATCATTTTTGAACCATCTAAATAGTTCCTGCAGATGGATTTTCCGGCTTTGCTCAAAATCTGATGAAAATTCGCTGTTCTAGTCGTTCTAGTCATTGCAAATACCACATGTGCCCACTTGTAACTGAACTCATTTACGCATGCGCATTACAACTCACTCTCATCAGTTGCTAGGTTATATCGCAGCAGTGCACAAACCCATCTTGAAATAGTAGTAATGTAAGCCACAAGTTTTCTTAGCAATTAACTACCCCTTTCAGGTAAGAGTTTTCAGAAAAGTAAACAAGAGATTCTTAATTCTGAAATATTGTGATTTGAAGAGAATAGGACTTGAGCAAGAGAGAGCTATCAAGAAAGATAAAAGAGAGTTTTTCCCGAAACAAGTTAAAGAAAGAAGACAACTTAGATAGGGTAGTCGCAATCACCAGGCCCCAAATTTATTAGTTCTGAATAAATGTATAAAAGCAAGATTATCATTATAAAAATAGAGTATCATATTTATACTACACCGTTTAGTTTTCTTATCATTATCAACTCCGCTGCATTTTTGAAACGAATATTTATCTTCTTTACACCTTTGTTTGTTTAAAATAGCCTACAATTCAGAGAATAAGCTCGTAGAAGATACACAAACAACGACAAAATTGGAAAAGTAAATTTTTAGTTCAGCAAACAGACAAACTGACAAAAATAAAAATTTCTATTAAATACTGGGATATGTTATGAGAGAGAAAAATACGAACTACTAAGAAACATCATGCAGGGCAAAATAAGGAGAAAGCAAAGTGTTGGTTGATAAACCTGCGGGAATGGTTTAACTGAAGTTCTGACGGATTATTCAGAAGAACCTCTAATAAAATTAAAGTTGTCATAACGATCTCCAATTTCCGATAGGAGAGGAACCTAAAGAAGAAGATTAAATACTGCTATTATAAGCTATCGATTAGTTAAGGGTAACTCAACACCTACAAGTTTAAGAGGAAGAAGATGACGATGATAATGATGATGATTAGCTAACGGTATGTAAGAAACATACTCAAGTTCATCTCTAAACAATCCTCACCTCTTCCAAAATTGCAGTAAGCTACGTTATTACTATTATAAGTCCCTAAGATTTTTAGTATTCATATACTCAAAATTGAACATATGTTTCCGACATCAGACTTTTTATCACCTGGTGATGATCATATTGTTCCATCTAACTTGGTACTTTTACCAGATATTTCATTTACAGGGTGTAGGAGTAGCAAGAAAGTATGAGAAATGTTTTTGGCATGTCTAATCAAAGAACAAGGTATAGGAAAAGTAAAATTGGTGGTACTAGAACTCCAGACTGAGATTTGATCTCTCCACTGTTCTATGGTTTTAACTCATCTCTCTGCCAAATCCCAAATTCCGACTTTATACAACCCCTTATATTTTAAAACAAAAATTTTTGAACCTTAACTTTTACCCCAGATAGATTTTCAAAACATCTACCACGCAGGAGATGAACCATTGACCAGAACAAGTGAAAATAGGAAGGCGCTAAACCCAGTGCCTAGTCAGGATGCAGGAAAATACCCCATTCCGTCCAAGTCTGACTTTTATAGTTTATTCAACTGTTCTAAGTGCGTTTGATAGTCTCTTGCTGGTGTGAATAGAAATCCGCACGAAATTTTGACTCATCTTCTATATATGACAGTTTTTAAGAGTTAGATTTATCTGACGATTATTTAAAAAGTAACCAAGCTTTGCTTTTCTAATTTTTTTGAACTTATCTATAAACGTTCGAAGTATTCTCCTGTCGACTGATATGCTTCCTCCAGATACTTCTTGTGACAGTCCTCAAAAAAAGTTTTTGAAATGTCTTTTAAAGCCTGTACCAAATCCCCTTTCAATACTGATTTCAATTTAGGGAATAAGAAAATTCAGCTGATGTTAGGTCGGGTGAGTAGGAAGACTAGAGAAGAAGGACAGTCATTTGAATTTTCCTATGAAATTCTCTCCCACTTTTAAACCAGATAAATCATCCGAGAATCGAGCTTACATTTGTAAGATTACAATTGTAAGTTTTGTGGACCTTCTCTCAATTTTTAAAATTTGATATTGCAACGCTGCTCCCATACATAACTCATCATGACAGCACAGACTACCTCTATCTCAAAAAAAAAATAATAATACAAGAGCTAAGCAATGAATCAACAAATCGAAAATGGAGGATTTTTGTTAGATTACACTGAGCGTAGTGCTGCCAACCGCACCACTCTAGGAGCATTCGTTGCCGCGCAAATTTGATTCGCTCATGTAACAATTTCTAGCATTCAGAGTTTTAAATTTGCTATTTTAGATATTTTGGTAATTTTTGGTGAGATGATTATTTTAAAGTAGTCCTAAATTGAGACTATTTTCAGCTAATTTTGACCATTGCAGTTTTATGACCTTCAACCTCATTTGGGGCTAACTTTTAGCCATTTTGAATTTTAAACTTAAAACCTTAAAAGTTAAATTACACTTCTTGGATCTTGAGTTATTGAGTGTATGGATTGTCTAAATTAGTGCTCTAGAAAACTCAACGCCACATTGTTGCAATTAGTGTCGCAGCCAAAAATACTAAAAACTCTATTTTACTCAAATGATCTACCAAATTCTGTATTTTTACTCATCATAAATAATCCTCTTTCAATTTTTTTCCTGGGGCGTTCATAAGTGATCGGCAATACAATTGTTTTCTCATCATGAATATTTTATTGTCAAAAAGTGAGTATAAGCTATTCTGTGGATACAGCACATCACCATTTGTGGACAGCCGACAGTGTCTCTTTTATGGCATCAGACAGAAGAAATATGGGCGGAAGGTAGTACGGTATACCAGAGCCAGTAGAGTGGAAACAGTGGTAGAAGTCCAAGCGCGCATTGCCATGTTGAAACAATACGTCACTTAGTGGTAATGCTCTCATGAGAGGGCATCTAATCAATCAGTAGAATTTTCTCTTAATCCTAAAAGACAATTATCAATTATTTTAGAATAAACAATTTCGATCGTAATTTCTTGAGATAAAATCTCCTAATGTACTGCTAAAACCTTAATTAATCTCCCCTAATTAGACACAAAAAGAGCATTTCCGGATCCACGCTGCACAGTTGTAGCAACGTTTGGCATACTTTCACGCGATTCTGCTTCTATTGAGCAGTAAGAGTATGCAGAAATTATTGTGCAGAGACCTTTATCATCTTCAAGTCCTCACAGACGATTTTTCGCAAAGCAAACTTCTTCGTCTGTTTGCTATTATCAAATTAAAACAGATAATGTGTGAGCTGCGCGTCCTATTTGAATGCTCTTTTGACTTTCTCTGCACAATCCTTTTAACTCTGGTATTTAGCAAAACAGGTTTGTATAACCTTGTATCAATGTTCAAAGTTGTCACTACCTTTCTCCAAAGAAATACGCTGTCCATTGCTGCCTATCATAGTCTTACGCTTTGCCCACAATTGCACTCACATCCCTCTACCTTCTCTTCTGTGCATTCCAATAGTGACATCGCGTGACACTATATTATACATGCACTAGGCACGCATTTCAATTCGCAACATAACTGAAACTTCGGGAGGAAGTGGCAATGACTTTTGAATGCGCTAAATATAAAAGGATAGATAGAGAAGTTTTGAAATTATAATGAACTTAACTGAATTTTGATATTTGGTTCAACGTTGTTCCAGCTTCTCGATTCGTTCTTTTTTCATCATTCCGTGACATTTTCTAAATTGATGCCTTCAGCTAGTCCAAAGTGCTGAGTAATATTGTTCGGTAACCGTTTTTACTTTTCTAAAATAGTCAATTAGAAAAATTCCTTTAGCATCCCGACACACTGACGCTAACACCTTTTCAGCTAATTGTACGGACTTTACTTTTTTAAATACTAACTGACCCTGCCCAAAGCACCTTTTTATTGGATTTTGATTTCTGGCTTGTAACAGCAAATCCATACCTATACATGGTCACAAGTTCGCCCAAGAAACTTGTTAGATCTCTCTTAAACATCCACAAACAATGTGTTCCTGCTCCGGATTGAACAAACGCGCCAACCATCTTGGAGAAGGTATTTTTAGACACAATTTAATAGGAACTAGTCTGTCATAAGAAATTATCACATAACTTTCAACTTCCTGCACCTTTATTCGACGATCTACCAAACCCATATCTATACTCTTTGGTATGGTTAGCATCGTGAACGTGATGGTCACGTACAAATTCCACAACCCAAAAACTCATGGGGAAATGCCAAGCTGATGAATTCTCAAGAGCAGATCCTAACCTGGACTCAATTTCTGTAATGCTACTGTCTACTAAACTGTCTAAATGGAATACTTCTCAAAAAAAATTGTTTGGCAGGCCAATTTGATATCAACAATTAACTGATGTGAAAAATTTGGTAGCCCAACCACATATAAGTATTTGATCCCCCCTCCCGTAGTTATTATAGAAACTTTCTAATCGGTTCTCGTACATTATCGCCTACATAATTAGAACAAGTTAGCATATGTAACGTATTATAGTTTTGTTATAACTTTATATACTACAAACTTTAATTAAATGTATAATCTTTTCTTTCGTTAATTTTTAAAATTAATAATAAATATTTTTGGGATTCAAGTTATAAGTAACCAGTAATTGTAAAACAAAGATTAATTGTTACCAATACAAACAACAACTAATTATATATTTAAATCTCGGAATGACTCACGCGTTTCGTAACAAAAACTGAGCTGTATAATCAACAGGTATGTGAAATACTGGAAAGTGAAAAGAATTTGTAGCAAAAATAGTTTTAAAAAGCCAAATTACATACCGACACTAAATATCGGCGTTGCAATTAATAAAAATGATTTAATAAACTAATTGTAAGAGGTTTATTGGATAACGAACAACACAATTTAGAAAATTTACAAGGTGTGGTGGTATAAAGTACTACCGAATTGCGTGCGTATTAAAGGTTGTCCCATAAGCTCCTTTTTATTACTACGTAAGACGTGTGAAATATTTTATGTTCCACTGAGTTATATACGGCCCATTCTGCTTCGTTACCTTCCTCCATTTCTCCGGAAGTTAAAACTTTTATGGTTTGCTAGCAAGATAGCGTTCAAAGTACATTCTAAGGTAATTAATTTTAATATAAACTTTTTATTGTGAACAGAATTTTTTATTTTAAAAATAGGTAATAATCACGAGGATTAATATAAGTGTATAAATAAGTTCTCAGCTTTAGATTTCACAGGACGCAAATCACCGTTTACATGTAACGTATTAGTCCGCCCTCTTGCGGTTTTAAAGCAATGACATTTGGTCTTTCGAAACATCATGCGATTTGGCGTTTGATGCACATAACCTCAATAATCAGCTGTGTTCACGATGGCATTCACAAAAGAGCATATTCAATTTTCTATCCACTTCGCGTTTCATCTTAAGAAACACGCTGCTGAAGCCACCGAAATGATTTATGCTGCATATGGTGAGAATGCTGTAAGTTATGCAACGTGCAAAAAGTGGTACTAAAGAGTTTAGTCTTGAAGATCAACCACGCGCTAGACGCCCCCAAACATTTGACACGGATGAGCTGCGTTAGGCTGGGAACTTCTTCCACATGCGGCGTATAGCCCAGACATGGCCCCTTCTGATTATCATTTATTCCGGTCGTACAGCATCACTTGGCTGATACGCATTTCAAAACAGAAGAAGTCCGAAAATGCATCGATAACTTTATCGAAGCCGGTGAGCTTCTATCAGCAGGGAATTCGCAAGCTACCCGAAAGATGGCAAACTGTCATCGATGCCAACGGAGAATACTTTGATACTTAAACTTTTTTTGTTTGTTTTTAAATAAAACTTTAATTTCGCAGAAAAAACCTGAGAACTTATTTATACACGAGTAGACAGACAAATGTTAACAAGTTGGCGTTAACCTGCTGGAAAGCGACGTCGTGTCTATTCGTTCGTTTTGGCCATTTTGTCTCGATTGCTTTCCTTCAGTTTGTCTATTTGGGAACGGTACATCGATGACATATTGGTTTCACGTTGTGGAAGCATTTCGTAATAAATGGCACCCTTCCAATCCCACCAAATAGACATCAAAACTTTCTTCGAGTGAGGACCTTGCTACCCTTAAATTTCTAATCATTGGACAAAGAGCTTTTACGATTAACATTCTCATGGAGAATACAAAAAAAGTTCTTTATCGTTTTGATGAAGCAAATAACATGTGAAACCGCAGTTAAGGAGAGTAATCATACTTCAGAGCTTTATGAGATGATTGTGCGCCATTGTTCGCGAAATGGTTGAAGTATCCGCAGCGGTCTTTATCTTCCAGGTTAGAATTTTCTGAACTAAATGATAAATGTTTTGGTAATTGTAGTCTGATCAGTGGTGCCGCAACAAATTTGCGAATATACCCCGTAGCAAGTAGCCCCTAGACGTCGGGAATCAACAAATTACATAATGTCTTCCAGAAATCCAGCCGCGCTGCAGGTGCACGTACGGAGCTCGAACAATAGGAAATTGCCAGATGTTTATGAGAAACCCCGCGAACATTCTGGAACCGGTTTTGAGCTACTTAATTAAATATCACGCTTTTTAGGCCTCCTTTACGTGTATAGGAGTTCGCTTTTTGAATAAGAAGAATATATGTCACGGTCGAGAGGGGATCAGGATTTTAGAGATGTTTAGGTGCGGCATAGCCGAAAAAGGTTGCAAACCACTGCTCTACTATAAGCGTTATTCGATCAACAGGATATTAGAGCAACTTAAACATTTTTCTATTTCAGCATACTTTTCATTGAGGGTTAGACACTTGGTTAACGAGTTCCGAATTTATCAGGTTTTCAGAAAAAAATCATTCGGAGCTAAATCTAAAGAATTTGAAGGATGAAGAATTACTTCAAACCGTAACTCGTTTAATTTTGCCAGTACAACGATAAACTTGAGAATTGGCGCGTTGTTTTATTCGTAGAGAATTTTTTGAGCGACAACCTTCGCCGTCTTCGAATAAGTTCTTCTTTAAAAAACGTCCTGGAATAATTCTTTCTTCTCTAAATAGATTATTAGGACGATTTGCTAGATGGCGTGCGTGCGTGCGTGTGTGTGAAGTTTATAGTGCCACGTGATGCCAACAGATGGCGTTGCTAAAACGCACAGAAGTGAATTATTTCGATGAAGGAGACAATAATGGACAGCAATAAACGACATGGTTTCTTTGAGTGTAGGAAGTTACTGCTTCGGATATCCGTACCATGTTATATAGACTTGCATTTCGCTAGATATCTAAGTTCAAGGACAAAAATAATTGTATTTCGAAAGGCAAATGCAGCGAGCCTCTGGCAAATCCGCATAAGTCAAAGGTTATCTAGAGTGTGTTCGATTTGATCATTTTCCGACGCATCCAACAGATTTGTATCACAGAACTTTGGATACAACATTTATAACATTAAAAATGGCAAAAGTCTGTGCATGATGGATTTCCCTTTTCGTTTTCCATAACGATACCACAAATTCTTTCATTCAACTGTATCTTCTTTGGACGCTTCACAAAGTTTAATCCAGATTTATACAGAAATAATTTCAAACGTTTGTGCAGCCCCCATGAATCCAGACAGCGTTCTACTTTTTTAAATAAACATTCTTTATCGGTGTACGGAACTCCTTTTTCTCTAGTTTTTTCGAAATTCCCACGGTGTCCAATTCACTAGTTCGCACTAGGAACTTAATACCCAAAAATAATGCAAAAATTATTCCCCGGATTGATATGCATCCCCAGGAGGTAATAGTATAGTGCCACGTAATGCCGCCAGATGGCGTTGTTAAAACGTAAAGAAGGAAAGGTAGTGGGTCATTTGTGTAGTGCTGCTAGTGCAGTTGTAGACAACTCAGAAATCTTGGAAGTAGACAATAATAGCCGGCGATGGACGATATGGTTTCTTTGGGGGAAGTGAATGGCTGCTTCAGATGTTTGACGTTACATAAATTTGTGTTTCGTTAGATATCAGAGTTCAAAAGCGGCAAAAACTGTGTTAAGAAAGACAAAAGCAGTGGGCATCTAGCAAATGCTTGACAATGGAAAAGAAACGGATCACATCCCATACACTAACGTATGTAACAGTTGCCTCGTGGAACTTTGTCAGATTTAAAGATGACAAAGGTTTGTACACAATGGGTGTTGAGCAATAATCCGATGAGGTCACAGCAAAATAAATCATAATTCTGGCACGAGACGTCGTAAAAAACACCAATCTATGGAATGACAGCACAATGGATCAGGGATTGGGATCAGAGGGTTGTGCTGAAAAAGTGTCTGCTTTCTCGTAAGAGGTACTGCTAGTCACTGAAGCAACAAATAAAGACGTGGTTTCAACATGACACTTCTCTGTCACGTGTTAGTTATCATATCGTTTCTACTCTGCAGGATGTCAGAAATACTGTGCTACCTCACGTCCCATATTCACTAAATTTTGCACTAATTGTAAGTTACTACGCAATGAAAGAGACAATGGGTTCCAAAAAGCTATCTGTAAAGAATGAACTTCAGTTACCTGTCCGCATGTGGCGACGTGCTACACCTAAGGTATAGTTTGCACAGTAGCTTTAAGAAAAATACTGCGAAATTGCAAAAATGCATATACATTAAAAGATTATTAAAGAAACAGTTATATTATCTACCATAATATAACAGTCCTTTGTGTAAACATAAATTCTATTCGGGTTTTTCTGCATTTTATCTTGACTAACTTCCTTTTTGTTTATCTAAACGTATTTAGGTATCTTTCTCTTCTTCCTTCTTTCATCTTTTTCCTCCTTCCAGTCTCCAGTTTCTAGTTTCATTTTTTCCGTCCTTTCCTTTTCTCTTCCCTCCTTCTCACCAATTGCTATATCACATAGAAGGGTTGATCCTTTCCCTTTGTTGTTCAACATCCTTAAAAATGATATCTCACAACTGGTTAAGTTTTGAAGGGTATATTAAATACTAAAACTAAAATATCATTAAATTTTAAATTCAGTTATATAAAGCATACTGGGGCCTTTGGTTTCCTTAGTATTAAGAGAATAGATAAACCCCCAACTATCTTAACATTTAAATATCAGAAACATTCATTATACAATGATATCCAACATGCCTTGAGTTTATGGGATAGATGAATCGTGTGAAGAAAATATGAACAATGAAAACAAACTTATGTTTCATTTCCTATACAATGATATGCCGTACGATTGGTCTCCCGGATTTTATGATTAGGGAAGGTTGATCCCTCTACATTTGATGTAATTACCATAACATTTGCCAAATACAAAAATAAAAAATTTGTTCTGTCATATTCAATGGTGACCCGTATGCCTAATGCCTCTAGGTTCCAATATTGCACACTTAGATCCCTCCCTTACAGAATGAAATTAGAGAATAAAAAAATTTCAAGAAATCCCACCTTAGTAGGGGTTTACGTTATATAAACAACAAAACATCAAAAAATGTCGATGTTTTTATATTCAGTGGTTTGTTGTGGGCGATGTTAAGTCAGTTAGTCAGGACATGTGAAGATTAGGTCTCTTTAAAACGTAATCACATGGCAGTGGATCGTCTGAGAGAAGTTAAATTGATGGTAATGTCTTCAGAATGATCTAACAAATCACATCCATTTTTTTCATGTAGCCGATGTACGGGACCAATGTAAAACAAATATGAAATGTTGTCTAAACCTGGGAAAACGTCAACTTAAACTTATCAAACGTAGAAACACGCTGTCAACGAGAAGTCATTAGCCTGTGCTCAGTGTTCTGAGTGATTTCTCCAGTTTAAAATTCGTGGGGAATGTTGTGTGAAAGATCCAATTGTTGTTCCTCCCGAGTCTCCTTACTACCCCCCCCCCTGACCTAATTCAAACTCACTATTACATGTTTTCTAAATTGAAATAGGCGTTGAAAGTAGTCGTTTTGACACATTTATGAAAATTTAAACAAATTTGGCATAAACCTTGAAAAACATCATAAAAATTCGGGAGTTTTTGCCATCTCGCGACAAGTAGCTGTAGCTTGAACAGAGGTACATTCTAATGGCTATGCCTATTAATTTTTTTAACATCTCGATTAATATTCAGTACATAACAATAACAATAAATTTTTTTGCTGCGTTGAAAGTGTTGGAAGTGCTACTTTATTTCTTTAATATCAAGAAAAAGTTGCTGAATCTCATCGAGTGGTTGTAGAAGCTTATGGTGAACGTACTCCATCAGAAACAATATGCAAGTGGTGGTTTTCAATGCTTCAATTGACATAGAAGACAAAGAACGTTTAGGGCAATCGAAAAAATTCAAGACAAAGAATTGAAGAAATTATTGGATGAAGATTCATGTCATAAGCAAAAGTAACTTGCAAAAGCATTAAATATTACACATTCTAAGTTTTCAATGCTTTTAAAATGGGTTTTTGTTTGATATGCTTCGTGGTCACGGAAAATGAATATATTTATATAATTCCAAACGCAAAAAACCAATTCACGATCCAAGCGAACCATCAACATCGACACCAAAACGGAATGTTCATGAAAAGAAACCAGTCCTACATTTGGTGGGAGCAGAAAGGAATACTACATTTTGAGCTGTTAAAACCGAATCGATTATTGAAAGTCAAACATCCAGAATACAAGAAAAAGAATGACAAAGTGATCTTTCAGCAGGACAACGCTCGTTCACACGTTGGGAAACAAGTTAAAAACTCGTTGGAAGCATTTGTTTGGGATGTCTTACCACATTAGCCGTATTCACCAGACACTGGTTTTTCAGAATATCATTTATTCATAAAGCTGTCCAAAATTGAGTCTCTCAATGGATCACCTCAAATGACGAGTCATAGCTAGCCATGGCGAATAGTTCTATTAAGGCACTTTCCCATTTTAGATGCTGATTAAGCGCCTATTTTTGCAAAACAGGTAAAACTTCTAAATCTTGTCATTATCAATCGAGAAGGATAGGTAAGCCTGAAAAATTTGAAAAATAAAGTTCAGTTTCTTTTTGAAATGTTTAATAGTTAAAAAGCATCCAATAAAATGAGTGATGCAAATTGAGTTTCACTTTTAGGCTCTTCCATTTTGGAGACTTGCCAAAAGCTCAGCTCCGACCGCAATGGCAGCCCGTAAATTTGACCCCTGTTTACTTCCAATTTTAAAATTACGTAATCCTAAAAATTGCGGTATTTCCGCCTAATTAAATGGGTAGTTGAAACACTAATAATCATTAATTAGGTCCTATATACAAATTTTTTCGTTAAAAAGGAATATTTCGGTAGTATAAAGTGTAGATACCTTTAGTCTTGAAATTACGCATTCCTTAATTGCATTTTATTTTAGAAATGTTTAGTCGATTCTAATATAAAAGAATTTCACGCTTCCGTAATACTGTTAGCCCCAATTATAACAGTTACTAATTAAAGTATTTTGTGAAAGGAGTGCCACCTAGTCAAATTAAGAAGTTTACATAACTTGTTACGGAAATGCGGCACTATTTGTTCGTGTACGGACTCGATAAGATTATGCAGTAAGTAGAAACTTTGTGCATAAGTTTAGCTGTATTTAGTGTACTTATTTTCCAATTATACGGGGTGGGCAATATGACTGACTTAAATTTCCTGCCGTTCTGAACCCACGAATTGTAGAGAAACTAATTATGGGACGTTTCGCAGTTCAATAACGTGTGCGTATTATCAAAGTCAAAGCAACTCATCAATAATTGTTGCTTTACGAAAAAAAGCAAGAAGTTGCTGACACTTACACCAGACGTCACTCTCGAAAAATGGACGTTCGCCGAACGAACCATAAGAAACAAAGCCTTGCACCTTAAGCCATCCAGTTGGTTCAAGAATTTTAGTCTACAAACTTATAATGAGCACCTAGATCCATTTTGAACCATTTGGGTACTATAGAGCATTTCTGTAACTCAATAAAAATCTTGTGGTTTGAGGAAAACGATGGACAAGTTAATCTTCCATTTTGGCGATGTAGTTTTTGATTTTTTTCTGTGGAAGTATCTTAAGAATAAGGTTTACTCTACTAAAGAGCCAAACAAAAACATACAAAGACCTTTTCAAAGCAGACTCATCAGCGTCAATAAAAAGGTGATGAATAATGGGATTCAAAGTACTCATCTCTGTGCGGCCTCCAGAGGTGAATATTTATCATTTATTATATTCAAAACATAATTTCAAACGTTACGTAAACAATTAAACATAGAAATACTAATTTGATTTATTTAAGGCGAAAATTATTTTAAAAATGAATCATTCACTTATATTGCCCACCCTGTATATGCATACTCCTTTGTTTTTAATTATTTATTTTTTAAATTCAATATCAAAGTTATTACAGCTTCCATTTTAAAAAAGTTCCAGTATTTATCTGTATTCGGTAAGCAAATACAATGCTGGAATACCGAACAAAGACGTTTAGAGAACGCAAAACACAAAGCAGCTGTGTAAAGAGGGTTGCCGAGAATCCCGCCGCGCACACGTCTATGAGTTGGTTGCCAGAGATACGTGCCTCTGAGATTGTATAGCCATTGCATTCGAAATGTGAGTTGACTGTCGAACATTTCCTTGAGCGACAGTGATATAAGTTATTTCTGGAAAATAATATTATGTACAGCGTTATTATATATAGGATGCCCCAGAAATATTTCTGATCAAAAAGCATCGAAAAGTAATATTTTTAAGCCCCGTCCCTTGCGCCCTTTTAAACATCACTAAAAAAATTTCTCGTATTTTTTATTGAAGCTAAAGTCCTAATGATTCTGTTTTTCAGATGGTTTATTCCCCAAAAACAGAACTGGCGGCCGAACAAGGCGAATTTGAGGCATTTTCCAGCTCCAAACATGGTAAAGAACAATTGAAATTGAAAAACAACAAAATGAGTTCACATTAATTTGAGTCTGGTTTAAGTATCACCTGCAATCAACAGAATTGATCCTAAAAGAGCCGGGATGTGTTCTTAAAAATCAATGGAGCTTTGAACGAAACCATTTTTATTTCCAATGTTATCAACTTTATCATCAAATCACAAAGTGGTGTTGTTCTTCTTCTTCAGTTGTTAGTACGTGGACTAGTTCGTTCCAGGCTGCTATACCATATCTTCAATTATTTATTATTCTTAGTTTTTCTTCTTCCGTTGGTAATGGTCTTTACTATACCTTCATGGTATTACATTAATATAGCATCTGCAAGTTGCTCTTTCGTTTCACCCTCTTCAAGATTTCTTTGTTTATTATTATTTCTGTCCATTTTAGCATCTAACACCTTGTTAACTATCGGAATTTCTTTACTATTATTTTTTTGCCCTTTTTATGTTTAGATATTACTTATGCTTTTCTATTGCTATCTTCATGCTGAAATGATTTAAGATTCTTTGAATGGTATTTAGTGTTTTCTCCTACTATTCCTCGCGCTTTGCTAATAGGGTGATATTACTTTCATACCTCATATTTCAGTACTCTTCTATTATACAATCTTTCATCATAAAGTGCTAGAACTGATTTTTAAACTTTTTAACTCTAATATTCAAACACAAGAAGCGGGTGTCATTCAGTAACTCAATATGTGTTCTAAATATACATGACCTTAAAAGTGTTTTCATGTAAACTCATTGGGTGGCGGGGCTGTGCTTAACAACCCATTGTTCAGCTTGCTGGTGCATTAGTTGGAATAATAGACCCGGATTCCCACCAGAGAAGACATACATACTACTGTGCCCATTATATTAAAAGAACTGAAAATGCAGAGAGTTGTGCGTCACCAAATTTTACAATTTAGAGAACACTGTCAGAGGAACAGAAAGAAACCAGACGAACAATTGCTGCTGAACTATTAGAAAGAAACCATAGTTGATCCTATATTTATGTTAAACATTATTGCTGGGATAGAAGTTTATCTACAAAGTGCAAAAGTGCCGAAAGGAGAAGTCATGGTTCACTAGCCCTCAAAAAAGTGAAGCGACAACTTTCGAAAACAAAGAGTATGAATACTTTCTGAAGGATAAACGATAAACCAAAACGTTTATAAAATGTTACGCCAAGGAATTCGGCAGCGCCATCCTGATTTGGATGCATCTGGGCAATGGCTTTATTGTACGACAATGCAAGTCACCACACTGCTGTGCCAATCCAAGAATATCTGTCCTTCTTCTCTTCTTCTTCTTTATTGTAGGCTACTAAGCTGTTTCTAGTCGTACTGGAATATCTGACCAAACATCATATACCTGCTCTACCACAGCCCCATATTTATTCGACCTGTCGCTATGTGATGTTTTTGTCTTCCCTTGTGAAAGAGAAACGTTATGAATATATTGCAGTAATGTGCTGAGAAACATCCAGACTGAAGCTTTGTTTGCTTGTTTCCATGACTTTGACAAACGGTAACAGCTTTGCATAAATAAATAAATAGATAGATAGTTGGATAGCTAGATTTTTATCTTTTTCAGAGCCAATATTGCTTCTTTGCTTCCTATTTCTCTTCTAAATCCTAAAACCTTTTTTGAAATTGGTACCATTATGTCCTTTGTGAAGTCTCACATCTTGTCTCGAAAATCTTACGTTACACAATTCCTACTTGGTCTTTTCCTCTGATATTTCATCTAGTCCTCAAGTTAGTAGTAATTTCTTGATCTCGCGATACACTAGTCGAACAAGCGCTTCGATAGTAGCATCATCGTCAAACCTTTGCCCTTGAAGCAATCTTTTCGAGGTCCAAATAAACGATACGCCCGGAACTGTAGAAAGTATAATCCAGAACAAATCCACAATTTTTTACTGAGCAGTACGGGGGCGGGCGTTGTAAAAAGCAAAGATGGCCGACAATGATTGCCCAATGGTTTGTTACAACCTCAGAAACAATTCAGCAACCGCTAATCGGGGGTCATCAAAAAAGCGGCGAACAATGCAAACATTCTCCTCAGTCACGCTGGTCCCCAGAGAACATTGGTGACCTTTATTTTCAACTGCTTCTCATTCTCCCAAAAACTGTTCACGTCACACTTACACTTGATTATTCTTTCTACTTTCAAAATTTCGTATAGTTTTATTCCTTCTGTAGGTAATAATCTCTTGCTCTGACATTGTGATACTGGGGGTAATACGGGAGGAACCTTCTTCCTTGCTAAAACCTGACGTAAAAAAATCCGGTTTATATTTCATTCGCCTCATATAGTAAATTGTGCAAACGGAAGTCTGTGGCTTGGCTGACGACGATGACTTATTTTCAAATAACGTGGCTGATAATGAGGCATGGTTGCATCAATGACACACAGTTACCAATCGGAACAACATACAAGCTTAGCAAAATAAACTTTTTCAAAGAATAATGCGTTATTGGAAAGGCTCTGGGGTAACAGTAAAACGATTAATTGAATTTATTTGAAACAAAACCAATAATCTAAATGGCAGTACTAAATTTACATGTTTCTTGTTGACCAGTGGTGAGTGGATTTAATTGATGCTTACTAATCAAATTACTACCAGGAAACGTAATGCATGCTGTGGTAGAATAAAACTGCCCAGCTGCACCTCTATGCTGTGTAAGAAAGTATGGGATATTCTACTGTTGTATTTCTCAAAGAATAAGACAACCACTCGTCGTATCTCTTTAACATGTAGTGATACAAATAGTTTAACATCTAACCATACTTCAACATCAGCTAAAAATTATGAAAATAGAGAAACTGAGACACAATAGACCTGAAAATACGTATAGGTGATAATGAGACATCGAACAAACAACAAAACCAATCTAGAAGAATTAGAAATTTAGAACAATATGCACTTGATGCTATGTGGTCATTTTCAACTGACCATTCTTGCAACTTTTTTATAGGAATGGGTACTGTAGTACAACCGGTTGGAATAAAATATTAAAAGTCACCCAACCCTTAAGTTAATTGGATTATTTGGAAGGATTCACAGTACTACCATATTGAAAGAATTTGGTCGGTTTTGATAGACCTTTTGGTGATCCCTTTATTTTGTACTTATCGGCAGTATTACTAAACTAAGGACTTCAACTATGGTGTTTAAAACTTGTCAAACCTATCAAAGTCTAATTAAAATATACAGGTTTAATAGTGGGCGAAGAATTATTATACACGTATAAAACTACTTAAGTGGTATGTATGTGTGGATAATATACTGGTTATCAAAACGAGCAAAATTTTCTAATTTCTTCTATTCTTGCAGCATTTAACCGTTTAACTGTCAATTTACGATATTGTTCTTTTGGGTACAATCACTATTACTAATTTTAGAGTACTTTATCTTGTTATATTAAAAAATAATTTAAAGCAAATCAGAAATGGTTGTACAATAAATGGAAGAAAAGGGGTACCGTGATTCAAGAACTTGAGAAACTAGACTCATCTGAAGGTTGAAGAATTAATTTGTTTAAGTAGAGAAGAAATATTATGCTAATGGTCTACGATGATACCAGTATTAAAAGAAGAAAGAGAAATGAATCCCGGAGTTGACATAATTTATTTGACTCAGTTCATTCAATACATAGGGTATTAGCAAAATTTTGCAAGAAGCTCGTAATGTCATCTGGTCAAAAACTTAATATCAGGTAATTTTTGGTTACAACTTTGCCGCGATTTGACTATTGATCTCTTCCGTTTGGGAGATGATTGCCTTCATCATATCCATCATGGGCACGATGGAGTATCGGGAGTTCCAGAAAAAAATTTCAATATGGAAAACCTTCGGGGGACAGGATACCTATCCTCTTCTGTCACAAAGGAGAATACCGTTGGTGTCAAGATGCTCATATTTATATCAATATCAACAGACTTGTAACGAAATGTGCTTTAGATTAATGGCATAAAGAACAAACTAAAAGTTTTTACAACAAGGACCTCCTAATTATGTGGGATGATAAGTGTGCCCAGATCCTTCAGAAACTCTGTACAAATTGTGAAGGAAGGTGTTGCGAAATATTATGAAAATTAAAGGTTTTACTTAAAATTACAAATTTCAATTACTACTTGAATTATTTAATATTTGCCTAGATAATTAAAATGACGAATCCGAAGTCTTTATTTTGGAGTAGGGGGGGGGGTCCATAATCCATAATCCAAAGGGTTAAGTTCTGGACTACTAGAGATCACTACTTTTCCTTTAAAAAGGCACATTGTTAGTCAAGTCTGAGTCGACCTTGCTTTGAAGAAGATAACAAAGAGGGTGGGGGAGAGAACAGAGTCTTACTGAAAGTTAATAGTCTAAGATTAAGGGGTTCCAGTATACCTTCTAAAACATCCTGTTGGTACAGGCCACTGAAGATTTGACCTTTTTTTGCAAAAATCAATACCTCAAACTCTCCAACAAACCGTTGTATGCTGGATGATGGGCTTTTTTTGGACGACCTAGCATACATGCTGTCATTTTTGTCGGATTCTAAATAAAGATTAAAAGAGGCAAAAATTGTGAGTTTGGCCAGATAATCGTCAACTAGTATATGATCGACTGAATATTGTGTATATGATGAGATCAGCGAGGCATCGGACATTACGAATTGCTTCCATATGGTGAAACAATAACCGCCGCGCGTTACTAACAGCAACTGGTTGTGTGATAGTTACGCGATGAATCCAAAAAGCCTTATACTGACACCGTCTTAATGACTTTGGAAACGATCGTTGATCTGGGTTGGAAGATTTTTTACACATGGCGTATTCGCCAGAATTTGCCCTTTAGATTGTCATCTGGCTGATAGACTCATCATTGTAGCCAAAGATTTCGAGAAAGGTTTGTTGAGTTTATTAACTCCAAATCACTCTCTTTTTTTCTGAAGAAGAGTTTACCAACTCCCCTAAAAGTAGTTCAAATCCTTAAAAAACTACCCTTAAAAAGGAGACGCGTTGGTGCTTAACCAAACCCGAGATAAGCATTTATCAACAAATGTCCTATACGTCTTTTGCATGCTGATAATCTTAGGTCTTGCTAGATAATGTAAGACATCAAAGTTTTAAAAATTTCCATCTTTTATTCGAGTATCTATGGTTTGGACTATTTGAGTACTCCAAACTGAAGGTGGCCTTTCAGATCTTTACCAAAATTTGACGTATCCGGTATCATTGAACAATTTCATAGCTAATTCCGAGAAGTTGTAGAGTCTTAATGATGAACCAGGTTTTGGACAAATCGTTTTCTTTTTAATGTTCCTAACTTGATCATCAAATCGACAAGTTTAAATCTTCTTCTTCTACTTTCACTTTCTTTCTACCCTTTCAGGCGTCGGATTGTGGGTCCCATTCTTCTTTCACCCAGTTCTTCCATCCTTTCTGTCCCCTGCTAGCATATTCATCTCTGTTAATTATTTCCCTTTTCACGTTCCTACGTTCTCTATCTGGTCCAACCATCTTCTTCTTGGTCTACCTCTCCTGCCTCTTATTGATTTTCTCATTTCCATGTTTCTTTTTGGTAATTTTTCATTGTCCATTCTTGTGATGTGCCCGTACCAGTTTAACTGTTTTCTGGCCGCCAATATTTTGCGACCCGTACTATTTCTTCCCCCAAGGATTTATGAAGATCCAAGTTTATCCTATAAAAAAGAACGATTCCTGAATTAAACGCAAAAATTCGAAGAGCTATCGAGGAAATTGAGATAGAGTTATGCGAAAAAGTGATCGAGAATTTTGTCAGAAAAGCTCGAGAGTGTCAAATGAGCCTCACAGGATATTCGTCAAATATCCTATTTGATACCAATGTTTGCCCTTTAAAATGATGTCGTAACTTTGACAACTAATAAATAGATAGTTTTTTTCTTAAACTAAATGCTTGTTCTAGAAACATAGCTTACAATCAGTGGTTTAAAAAATGCCGTAGAGGACGCTATTAACTACAGTCGCTGCAAAGAGTAGTGGTTTAGGGGTAGAAATTTTAACCTACATGATGTAGAACGTCCAAACCAAAGGAAGTCGAAAATAACTAGTTACTTAACATCTTTTGGAAGAGACTTAATGAAACTCTGAGTAACATACAATTTTTAAGCGTCTATATAAGCTGGGGAGAAGTTATAAGAAAATCCGTTGGATTTCCGATTAACTCACAGATAAGAACAAGAGTAGTCGTTATAATATTAATATGTCGTTGCTCTTCAAATTCTTGCATCTGAGATGAAAAATCGATTATATTTGAGAATTTAAAGAGGCAAAATTTGTGGGTTTCTCCATGTGAACCACTCATAAGTACCATACCATCAAATATTTACGCCATGAATATATTGCTTTGTATATGGTGGGATTAAAGGGGCGTTGTACACTAGGAGCTACTTCTACATGGTGAAACGGTAATCACTGTGCGTTAGTAGCAGCAACTGGTTGCGTGTTAGTAACGGACTGGACCCAAAAGACCGTATATTAGCAAGGAAAGATAGATAACGTACGACTTCACGACGCCAAAATGGTTTTGGAAACGATCATCGACTTAGGTTGTAAGATTTCATCTAGTTAATAGGCTTTTCCCATTTAAAGGACAACATGCAACTGCACACCGCATAAAAGATTTTGGAAACGATTATCGACTTGGGTTGAGAGATTTCATCGCTTCAGATTATCATCGAGCTTATAGACTCATCACATTTGTTGAAGATGTCGAGAAGAGTCTGGGTGAGTTGATCAAGTACAAATTGCTCTTTTTTTCGTAAGAGGAGTTCAGCAGCTTCCCGAAAGATAGCGCAAATGCATAAAACGCAAGGTCCTCTACCTTTAAGAAAAGAAGAGCATTGTTGTTTGGCCAAGCCTGTAAACTGCTAGTCTTAGATGTTTCTAGATAAGGCAAGACACTGAAGTCTTGGAAATTATAATCTTTTGGCCACGAAGAGAATTTCGTTTAATTTGAGCACTTATGGCTTTGATTGCTTGAGTAGCCAAAAATAAGGGCGATCTTCTTGATCGTTAACAATTCTTAACATACCCAGTCTTATTAAATAATTTTATACCCAGTTACACAAACATATATCTGATGCCGAGATGTTGTAGACTCTTAAAGATTACACTTTTCTCTATTTCATATTTTCCAGTTATTTTAGATCAGCGACATTATTGTAAATAATTAGAAGCTAATTGCTGGTACTGATGTCGATAGTTTTGACATTTTATTTAGTTATTCATTGTTTTTAGGTGTCAAAAGTTGGAATGTTATAAAGTACATTTTCGACATTCGCTACTTTTCAGGCTTGATTTGAAAATTCAGTTGCTGACGCTCATCAAATGCTTGTGGAAGCTTATGCTGATGCTCTATTATACCCCAATTGCAAACATTGCTAAAACATCAAGAAACTTGCAGAAGCATTAGATGTTGATAAGTCATCATTTTGGGAAATTTACATATGATGGAAAAATTCCAAAAGGAAGGAAAATAGATACCACATAAATTATCAAATCGCTTGAACATTCCATTTCTTCGCTTGCTAGTTAGCGTAAATTTTTTTTATATTGTGAAGGGTGATTAAATATAAACATATTTTGATAATCCCAAGCGCCAAAAATCATAGGTGAACTTTGAACAACAGTTCACTTCAACGTCATAGCGCTATATCTATCTCCACAAGAGTATGCTCTGTATCTGGTAGAACAAGGAGGACGTGGTCTACCACAAACTACTGAGATCGAGCAAAACCGTCACTGGGGACTGCTACAAACAACCATTACTCAAGATGAACGATAATTTGCACCAAAGGGAGCCTAACATAGTTAGCAATGCCGAAAAATAATTGTTTTGTACGATAATGCCTTATGTTGATTTGTAGTAAACAAGTCTGGTAGACCTCCAGACCCTATCAGATTACCACTTTTTCTGATCAATGCAACACGTATTAACAGACATGCACTTCTGTAGTTTCTAAGAATGGATTGCCCCCAAAAGATCGTTCATTTTTTCGGCACGCCAAGATGTGAAATGTTCATAACTAATGGCGGAAAATATTTTGATTGATCATCAAAAACATTGAACAAAATTAATCGGAATACCTGATATAACAAGCAGTGCGTTTTTTTTCCCTCAATTCATCATTAAACAACAAACATATCTGGACAAAAACAAGCGACAATCGCAACCATACCTGAAGGTCACAAAGATCTGGGTGCCGTGTAAAGGAAGAGTATTAAACAATTTCGAAAAGGAGAGGTATCTCTTTTTGGATTTGCTACTGAGCAGTAGTTTCCTATTTTTCAAAAAAATCTATTGGGAAACCGGAATGAGTGTTCCTTATTGTTACTAACATGTATTGCAATGTACCCAGATTATGGAAAACGTGCACTGATATAGGGTACCTCATAATCTCGTTAATGACTTACCTCTTTCGCATTTCTTGTGCTTCCTAAACCTCTTGGGTATCATCCGTTTAGGGCCCACGGGTCTTCCCGTGGAAAACTCCACAATTTTCATCATGCAGCACAAAAGTAACACAAGCATGTCTTTACAGCTAGGATAATAGAGTCATTATTGCTCCGAGAGGGTGTTCCCGTTCACTAGTCTATTATCTAAGGGATTTTCAGTCTTCACACTCAACTTTGGTCCATCAAGAAGAGTCAACTGGTACGGATTGTCCACACATGCAAAACAAACTTAATCATCACCGTGCCGGCTCCGATAGCGCGGGAAAAGGACGAAAAGAAAACGAAGATAAGCAGAGGCCTATTACAGAGGGCAATTTTACAGTGCAATAACAATTTGCGTGCATTATCAACTCGCCTATCAAAAAGCCCGGACACTCATAATTGCTAAACAGGATGTGACGATTCAAGACCGCGCAGCAGCCGCATAACCACGAATGTGCAATGCTGTGATGAGATGTGTCCTCGCCCCTACATCTTTGTTATTCAATGAAGACATTAAGATAGGAACGGTAGCCTGCTAGACCATCTGCGCGCCCTGCATATGGCACGGTTCAGATGAGCATCGCAGATGCCGTTCAAACGAAGCTGCTGTTTGGCCTTAATGACCAAAGCATAAACAACTCTTTTGACCTCGTCGTGGATCCTATAATCCATGTGGATTTACAAGCAAAAGTTAAAGTAGAAAAAAATGCATGCAATAGTTATCTTACTTTGTAGCTATAAAAAAATTAAACCCCCTCAAAACCCCCCAGAAAGTCTTAAGGTACTCCTAGACTCCGATGAGTTCTAGAAAGCCGGCGCGTGCTCGCCAAAATGGCGGCCGATTCGCCGCGCCAAAACGGCGCCGATTGCACCTGTCCACGTGGCGCCTCGGGGCCCCCCGCGCGATTCGCGCCGCTTTCCCGCGGTATCCCGCCGGCACTTCCCGGATTTTCCCGCGCCACGCTTTCCCTTATCAGTCAGCGGCCCGCTCGCAGTCATAAACATGGCCAGTCCGATCTGCTCGCTCATGTTCACTGAGCGAGGGAGTCAAATTGGTGCACACGACTCCACGCGGCGGCCGGCTGCTCCCGCACGGACGTCCCGCGGGAGAGCCGCGGGTGCGCGGCCGCCGCTGCGCGCGGGACGTCGGGGATTAGCCGCCGGCCGCCCGAAATAGACGGCTCTCGAAATAGTGGCCGCGCGGGCCGCGGGCGACGTTTTAATTTCTTTAATTGCGCGCCGGACGCCCATTGGAGGATTATTTCGATGGTAAACAAATCTTTTTTAAAAGTTCTGAGCGTTGGCAGCGCGGGATATTAATCGGGGCGCGCCGGTTTTAACCTCAACTGTGCGGAGGTATTTTTTGCCCGCGTCTAATTCGGGCTTTTGGGACCTCGCGGTTCAAAAAACTGTATCGGTGCCGGAATGAGTGGATCTTCTGGAAAAAGACGGCGGGGTACCAACATTACAAACCAAAACCGTCGTGTCCAATCCAATAAATGCTAATGCACTACCAAAATTCACTTTAAGAACGTATAGACATTATTTAGGCATTTATAACGAAACGTTAATGGTTTAGTACTTTGACGCACATTAAGTACATATTTTAAAGAAGTGGTTATAGTACAAAAATGGTTATTATGACTCAGAGAACGTATTCGACCTCACTCTCACATCCATTGTTACAACCCTTTAAAGTACCACTCTGACGAATTACTTTATAGCTATGATTCTGGTCTACATTTGTGGAATAGACCCTAATTTTTTTATGACACTCGTCTATAACTTTTTTAGCTACTTATATAGATCTTGCTGCAGTTTTGCAAAATAGACACTAACTCAAAAGGAATGGTATAAAAAATATGTTTGTGACTGCTGTAATGAATTAATTTCACACCAAAAGCTTAACTCTTCTTTAGGTTTCTATGGGCATGTTCTTGTTACACCGTATCAGCATAGTCTGATCAAGTGAGTCGACTGCGTTACTTATCGCTTGCTGAATGTCCTATCTAAGTGGGAGTACAAACACCTCGTCCTTCACATGGCACCAGGACCTAATGAACACATAGGATGAGTAAGCTGCAGTATAGGGCGTCAGGATTTGGGGAGTGTAAAATTTTGACTTTGTGCCAACTGTCAATTTTGCCGTTAGTAGGCGCACGCGGCACAACTTTAATTTATTTTTACTCGCAATTTTTTAAAAAACATTTATATTGTAACAGAAATAACATCACCAAAAATTATTCAGTAACTTTCCAGAATGACCGATCATCGTCCGCGACATTTCTAGCCTTCAAATTGCCGTACTTTCTGAATCGTTCTAGAACTGCACGTTTTAATATAAGGCTGATCAGTCGAATAGGAGAGCTCATACAGCGAATAACAGTGGTGTTAATATTATTACACTTTATAATTATTATAAAGTTTCGTTTTGAATTACATCGTTCAATTCACATTTCGTTTATCGTAGTTTCGATTTGGGTTTCAAAGAGGAAAAACGTTGCTATCGTAGCTATGTTATCGAGTGGCCTTGTGTTATCACAAGTGTTTTCCTGCAATAGTTTATTTAGTTAAATCACACACAAAAGCTGTTATGGCCTATCTCCAATCTCCAATCGTCCAAATCGTCCACCCTCACAGTTAGCAGTAAGCCAAAGGCGTTACCTACACCAATAATAACGTCCGATCAAAACCAGATATACAACACACAGTTTCAACAAACGCAAATGCCAGGCAATGCCTTTCTACGGCTACAACAAAATATGTTATACTCCAAACCCCAACACCATCCTCAAACCGCTATGTTTTTATCTCAACCAGGAGTCAACAATCTTCCAAATTTACATATAAAAAGGAAAAATCCTCAAAACGATTTATAATTAAAAGCCAAACACTTGAACATCCTAGAAGAAAGAAAACAGGATGATAATCAACCAAATGCAAGTACAATAAGAAGTCAAATACTATGGTATTATAATAAAATAACACCATCAGTTTAGCAGCTACAACAAACTTTTTCTCTGAGCAACCAGTGTGTCATAGAATATTCAGTCAGTTCATTAACAAGTTCAGCTGTGCATTTCCCTCCTAAATTCACAGTAAAACAGGAGCAATTCAACGATTTTTATAGTACCTTAAGACGACGGTTTGTTGGAGGATGTGATTACAATGCCAAACGCACTGATTGGGGATCTTGACTTATAACACTCAAAAGACATGTTTCATCGAGTGAACTTACTGCCCAACCGACGAGAACAAACAACTTGATCTATTATACCTTAATCCTCTTGATACGATCTGTCGTTGGATATTAACAGGCCGCCTTTGTGGTAGAGGTCACGGATAGTGGGGTTACCGTGGCTCTATACTATAGCGGCCATTTTGTATATTATGGCGTTATGCCACATTCTGTTGAAAACCTTGACCACCTCAAGGAAGACTACACCCGTGGTTGGTTTCTTCGTGATACGTTCCACTATCCGGAATAGCTGGAGGGTAATGGAGAGAATTCCAAACTGACTTTCTCCTCAGGCTCTTGTGGATTACTTGTCTAGACTAATAGACTAATAGGCCAGCTGTCCTGGGAGAACAGCCATGATTTTCCAGGCTTGGAAAGCATGACATCTGTTACATTCTAAGGGCTCGGAGAGTGGCAGAGAATAATATTGGTGATAGGACTTATGCAAACGATCGCTTTTTTGAGAAAGCCTACAGTGTGCGGTTTGGGATCGTGTCCGGACCGGGTTTCTTGCGTGGCTTAAGAGCTTGGATAAGCTGAAGAACTTCACAGGTCGCTGGATCCATGACCCACAAAGCGGTGGACTGGTCAAGGTGGCCAAAATCGGCGGCGTCGAGGCTGAGGTCACATTAATGTTTCTGGTCGTCAGCGAGAGTCTCATATTTGTCTTGAGGAATGTAGACGACTTTACACTCCTCGTGGATGAGAGGTAGCGGCTAATACGATTGCGAAGCATCTCTAAGCTATTGTTAGGCATGCTGAGTGTCTTCAGCTTGTTTTCCCAACAGTTGCAGTGCTCCTCTACGGCACTCTTGATCTATGCAGTGTTCTGCGGTACTATTGCATGTTCGCATGTCTATTCAACCAAAACAGTATGCGCGGCTGTGATGTAACCTGGCAGCCGATGAGAGTAGACTTTAATCCGTATGAGTGAATGAGAGGTCGGGTCAGTTAGGAGTTCGACACTGTAGTACGAGATCGTCGCATTTGCATTGACTAAGAGAGTAAAGCAGCAAATTTTTATAAAATTTTATTGGAGAAGCTGGAACACCCGTTCGTACAAATTTATCGATTGATTCAGAACGTTTTTAAATTTAAATTTTTCGTTACTGTAATTCTAATTTTTTGAATTATGTCGCTCAATATTTCGAAATGAGCCACGTATTTCACCCTGAACGTCGTTTCAGACTTTTTCTTTTGCGAAAATTAAGGACCCTTTCGACGGACCTGTTCTTACGTAGAGTACAGCAACAATAATTGTTGCCATCGACTTCACCGACTTCAAGCCCACATATCAAATATGCAGCTGCAAAAGGCCTCGAGTTCACAGAGTTCTAAAAATACCCTCAAAGAGGCAGACCCAATTATATTACTTGATGACCTGACATTGTGGTGCGTAAATGATGAACTCTATGAGTTGGCAGCTTATAATAGAATTTAGCAAAAGCATTATCCTGAAGAGTTATTAAAGTTGTGAAGTCTTTATCTTCTCTTCATTGCGATAACAAAGTATTGCTCTGTAAGAAATGGTAACTTTCGCGGCTGTCTAGATCTGATTCAAAAATTCGAAATTAGAAATAAAGAAAAAGATGTTCCCGCATACTTATCGATTACAATGATCAATGAATTCATTATACAGTTATCGGACCAAGTTACGGCAAAGATTGTCCAAGAGATCACAAATGCTAAGTATTATTCCATAATTGTGGACTCAACTCCAGTGTCGCAGTCAGACTAGCTTTTGTGGAACACTATATGCTGTCTATGGGAACTCCCGTTGAACGATCTTTGACGTTTATTCCTAATTGTGGTCATAAAGGTGAAGAGATGATGAATGCTGTAATGTCGACCATATATTGTATGGGTCTTGATCTAAATAACGGTAGAAGACAGAGCTACAGCAATGCCAATAGCATGTCTGGGACCTACAAAGGTCTTCAGGCTAGAATAAAAAAAAATCTTCTGGCTACATACATCCTTTGCGCAGACCACCCTTTACAATTAGTTGGTTTTGCAGCTGCAAAGAGCAGAAACTACTCTGTTAAATTTTTTTCTTTAGAACAACAAACCTACAGCGTTTTTAGGTTTTCAATAAAAAAAAAGGATATTTTGCAATCCCACCTTACTTTTTAAAAACTTTGTCAACAACTCGATGGAATGCTTGTTCTAATGCCAGTCAAGCATTATACAAATCGTACCAGGAGGTTCTTCATACACATCACCAAAATGTTGATCAGATATAGGATGAACAGTATGAAGTAAATGTGATATTGGAAAAACTCAAAAGTTTTAAAATGACATTAATGGCGTTTCTAGAACAATGTTCTTGTAAAGTCTCGAGAAGTAAGTGAAAGGCTTAGAGGAGAAAGCACAGACACAACAAAGGTACTTTAAAAGCTTTTCTAAACACTCTTCGAAACGATCATGAGTTTTTAAGGCTAGAAAACTAAACAAAATTGATGTGTGAAACAGGCGCCTACAAAACAGACATTACAAGCAAGAGGAAGGCAAGAGTTCTTTTGGTGAAAACAAAGATGGAAATTACGAGTTTTCTAAAGGACAGTCTTTTGCGATACAAACATATTATGCTGGAATTAATTTTTTGAAGATCAACTTAGCAAAGTGAAAAAAGAAGAAATGTGTGTATTAGCAGCACTTTCAAGAATTAATAAGTGTTGACAAAGAACATGAGAATACAAAACCAAAAACACAATTAGAATCACAAAGATGCCTGGCATATTATTGAAGTCAAGAGACGTAGAGTCTACTTTTTCTATCAAACATTAAACAAGAAAAAAATGGCAGATCTTGCACTTTTATTTACTGATAGTAAGTCTTTCATTTGATGACATAGTCCAGAGGTTTGCTAATTCTAAAGCCAGGAAAAAAATGTTTTCTAAATAAAGTTTTCAGATAAAATGAACTTTTTTGTAATTTTTAGATGACGTCCCAAACGTGTGAAAATTTGAGGGAAGGCGGGTGAAAAGTTGGCAACCTAGGGCCCTGCATAAGAGAGAACAATCAAGAGTAAGGCTTAAATTGCAGACGCTTGTAAAACGAGGCATATTAAGTTGTATTGACTTGTTAGGGCTTCCTTAGTAAGTCGCAGAAATGTTTCTCATCCTTTCGTTGTTGATGAATGGTTGTCTTCTGTTTCTTCTCCTCGATTTGTTCCATCTACTTTGTGATGTGACTGCGAGGTAGTTCTTTAGCAAATTTGGTCTAAAGGGTCCCTGAAGTATGGTTACTGATAAAGTTTTTGCGCAATCTAGCACATCTTCTACGATGCCTTGACACAGGTCGATTGGTATATGTTTGTGAGTTTATGGTGAACGCCCCTGTCCAACTCGTAGTTGTAGAGACCACAGATGATGAGGTTGGCAAAGACTAGTTGTTCAACGTACCGGGCGAAAAAGTCTTTGGTGTTCTGGTGTTTCGAATAAATCACGAAGCGTCAGAGATTGCTCTATGGGAGCAGTTCTGGACCACTTGAAGTTTGTTCATGTGGGATTTAGCACAGTAGCTCCAGACAGGGTAGGTGTACGTTTTCAACTGCTTCTCGTCCTCCCAAAAGTTGATTATGCCACACGTACAACTTGAGTATTTTTGAGAGTGTTGTCCTTAAACTGCATTTCCTCAATTGAGAAAGTTTGGCACCTTCTGTTTGAGAAACTTTATAATAATTCGTTCCGTAAGAGACAAAAGTACATCTTGCTCTGTCACTGTGATACTAAAGCATCAACATTCAAAATTCATGTCCTTTTCGTCCAAGTCACGGCGTGTATAACATATTCGGTTTATATTTGATCTACGCTCGTATTGATACACATGCAAAAAATAAACATATTGAAGCAGAGAGGGGGGAGTTTGGAGAGTAAATGAGAGGGAGGGAGAAAGTGAGAACGCTTTATAACGAACTAACAAAATAGGTTTATTTCAAATTAATGACTAATTAGCGATACAAAAACGTTATTCGCTTTTGTAATCGGTTAACAACTACGTGGACAATTTGGAAATACACCTCCATTTTCACATGCGCAACAAGTAGACGGGGTAACGACGCTCATCCTGTAGTATGCAGTAGTTCAGTAGACAGTACGGAGTGTAAAAAAAGTTGTGTTGCAGTTTACTCATCCGCTAAATTAATTAAACATGAACGCTGCTGTAGAAAATTCCTCAAATGTGAAGTGCGTACAGTAAAAATGGGTTTTGCTTTGTAGTTTCTTTCCTGTTACCCCGATGAAGAAGAACAGAACAGAATTATGACTAGCGATGAGACCTGGATGTCTTACGTAAACTCCGAAAGCAAACAGCAATCACCTATAGCTCGGTATAGCTGGCATCGAGCGACTACCACGTCTTCAGACACATGAAACAGAGGCTTGCGTCTCACGGCTTTGATGATGACACTGTCACATTCCCAAGCGGGAAAAGTAATGCATTGTTGTAGGTTTCTAATGTGCACAATAAAGGTTTTACATCTATGCGTGTTTGTGATTAATAATTTAACGGGGATTTCGTTCCAAATTGCCCTTGTAATCAACACACTAATACTGTGGCTAGTTGTATATGTTCGCAGATCAACAATTTGAGTTGTATCTACTTTCCGACTACACATTATATAGCACTTAAGTAGCAGTTGGTTATATTCTAGAATTCTCGCAGCCCAGATGGCGCCACAGCTAATAAATTTTAAAAATAGGTGTCAGAAGTTGTGAGAATACCCTCTTCTTAAGGCCGTTTTGTCTCAAAAAAGGAATTGTTCTTGGCACCTGCACAGGGGCCCTTGAAAATCGAAACCTTTCTCCGAGGTTGCATATGCCCTTACTGTAGAGATAATAGTGGATCGTCTATCCTACGGCTTGTATATTGCAGGTAAGGTTCCATAGGGTAATCTATTTCTCCGTTCCTTTGAAAGCGTTCTAAGAGCTTCTAACACATTTCGCAAGTCTAGTTGGTCCAAGTCTCACCTAATCTTTTATGTTTTAATATCGTTGAATTATATCCTGTTTCCGACAAGGTAGGGTTGCTCTCCACATGTTAAGATAACTCGGGATAAGAGGAGAAAATTGCTTGGTCGCTAGTATATGACATTTTCTTTTTTTTTGATAGTCCACAAAGACTCAACTGCTGTAGAGTGTTGTCGCAAATTATTCAGATGTCCTGTAAAAGGATACTCTCTCCTTGACTATTAAAGATCCTCGCTGTATGGTGAGCCATAGATAGATAAACAGTAATTTTATTTGCAAACTGTCTTACCACTAACATAGTCGTTTCATTTGATTGTTGCTTCTGATATAAAGCACCTCAATATTGAGTGTTAAACTAAAAGATTTTTTCAGTACAGATACGTATAATAATGGTAAGGTTCTAATGCCCCCCCACCAAAGGGTGGCCTACGAACTGAGAGATTAAGACTCTCATATGTTCGCTCTCTCTGCCCAGCCGTTGCGCACTATCTCTGGTGCGGGACGACACGGCAAGCACCACGCCTTAGACGACCGCCATTATTACCTCTTGTTCGTGTGAACGCAGGTACTCAATTATTTATAGTGACTGAGTAGGCCACCCACCAGGCGTCAGAGAGCACCGGAAATTGAACTCGGGCCCGTCAGCATTGCAGTCCGCCCCTCAATCACGGGACCACGCTGGCTTACTAATTAAAAATAATAACAAATAAAATAGTAAAATTCTTCGTCTCGCGCAGAGGCAAGGCCTGCAAATTGAGAGGTTAAGGCTCTTATATGTCCGCACTGGCACCGTTATTAATAAAAGCAAACAAAATGAATTCTATTTGCTGTCGAAATGTGGAAACCCCAAATTTGAATGAAAATTTTAAAAACCTTGATGCGTATCGTTTAATTCAAAAACCGACTGTTAAATCTTTCGTTTTTCTCGTAAGCAAATTTAATTTGATAAAGAGAGAAACGATTTTTAACGCATGGAATTGCTCTTAAGAGAAAGTAATTAAAAATGGATTGCATCCAGATGAGTTACAACTACAATCAGAGTAAATATGTAATGCATGTCATTTCTGAAGGTATCCTTTTTCCTTCCACCTTTAACTGATAAACGCAATTTCCTCTTTATTTAGAAATAAGTAAAATATGATCGAGTTACGCTACCCGTAATTAATTTTAACGAGCACTCTCTTTAATTATAGGTTGGCAGTAAAAATCAAATACATCAAGAGGAGAAGAAAGTTATCTGCAGTATTTCCTGTGACGCAAGAAACTTTCGCTGCATTTATGCATTTTTATCTCTCAGGTATAAAGTGCAAAAATCATGTTACAGGACTTTTAAAATGAAATACGGGGTAGGACGAGAAGTATTTGCAAACCAACAAATCAGGTGCTCCAAGGTAATAAAAATGTCACCAGACAAATATTTATTACGGTCTATATATCGCAAGCTTACGTCTTCTTAAGGTCAAAGTCTATTACAATTATCGTGGTTCATAATAAAATGAAATTGTCCACAGACATCGTAATGTTGTTTTGAGTCATATTGCACATTAGAGAAACTTTTAGAAATTTACTAGTTAGTACCTATTTTCTCAAGTTAAAATTTAGAGAGAGACCATTATCAAGCATTTGTAAGGTTTGGAGGGGGTATGTTACGATGAGGTGATTCATATTCATGTTTGTATTCATAGGATATTTTAAAGAAAGAAATCCTTAACGAACAAAATGACAGGGCGTCTAAAGAAGCATCCCAGTTAGTGGCAAGGGTTGAGAGAGACTATTCTTGGTGATATAATGGTTTGGTGGGAGTCTGTTACCAAAAAGTGACTAATGTTCATCTTTATAAAAAAGGAGTCAAAAGTTCGGCCTTTGTGTATCAAGAGGATGTTTTAGAAGGTTTGGTAAAACTTCTAAGACGCACGAGGTGAATGTGAACCTTCTATCAAAACTCTGTACTGCGCCTTAAAGCAAAGTCAACTCAAACTTGACCAAGTCTCTCTTTTTAAAAGAACTCTAGTTTGGCTTTCTATGAATTTCGATAATCTTTTAAAGAACTGCCGAATTTATATTTAGTACTTAATCGAAATACATTTTTACCGTTAAGTGTAAGTCTTGTTGGTGATAGTTCTTTACTTTTTCTATCCACTTGTTTCTTATTCTACCTCGTTTCTTTTTTCCTTGAGAACCTTATTTCCGCTCTGGTGGCCCTAGATTTGTGTTTGTTTGATAATGTTGACAACTTACTACCTTACACTACAGTTAATAATACTTTATTTAAACGTCACTGATATCCTTTTTTGGTATATCGGCTTTTCCGAAATGTGATTTTTGTTGCGTTGAACAGTCTAGTTTTCCATTTTCACTGATTTGTGCTCATAGGTATTTCAATTGAGTTACTTGTTCTATTGGATTTCATTCTATACTGATGTTGGGTTTTCTTTTTTCTGAACTCACTATCATAGTTTTTGTTTTTTTGGTATTTCTTGCCATTTTTATTTTTTGTAAGTTTTACCTGTATACTCTTAAATTGCGTTGTGAATTCTTTTTGGAATTTACTATAATTGTCATGTCGTATACATTAATTCCGAAACAGTTATCTTTTCCCCTTTCTGAATTCCAAAATTAACTTTTTTGGCCGTCTTCTCACTTTCTCGAATTGCATTGTCTACAAGTAAGTGTGAAGAGTAGTGGGTTTAACGTGTATCTTTGGTGAATTATATATTTGTCACTAATTCTGATGGTTTTTCGTTTTTTTCCTATTGTTGACGTTTTTTAGTATTAAGCCTTTGCTACCACTTTTCCCCCTCGCAAGAATTTAAACATCTTTTTTGGATCATTTCGAAATCTTTACTAGATCTACGAAGCATAGTATCTTCCTTTGTTTATTTGCCTCTTGTGGTCCTTTATTCTTTGGACGCCGTACTGAGTGTCAGCAATTGTATTTCCGGCTTTCTCTTAGTTTCACTTTCAAGACTGATTGATGTAAACTCTGTTCCTGAGATAATTCGCACCTTTCCGCACTCTCCCAAATCTCCTTTTTTGAACAGTAGAATTGTAATTGTCAATTGTTAGTCAATAGTTATTTTCTTTCTTTGCAGTATATTTGTCTCATCCATATACTTCCGCATCTCCTCCGTTATGTAGCCTTTAAAAGATAATTTTATAAAGCTCAACCTTCTTATTAGTTTATGAAGTTCTTTTCTTATTATTGTTATCTTTTGTTTGCCTTTTTTAATCCTATCTCTGTTTTGTCTTCCTCTTTTTTTATCCTAGCAATTTTCAAAAGCACTATTTCTATCTTTTTATTATGTTCAGTTCTTTAGTTAGTAAATTTTCCTGTTGACGTTTTATATTATTTGGTATAGTTATTTTCCTTACTTATAATCTTTTATAAAAAATTCTTAATTTTCTGCGCAGTTTCCTTTCATTTTATCTTCAAATTCTGCCCATTTAATTCAGTTTGTAATTTTTATTGTTTTTAACATCAGCTCTTGTCATTTTTTTTATTGCAAATATCTTTCCGCTTATTCTTTATTTTTCATTTTTATTGTTATTCCTTATTTTTACTATTCTCTAACTCTCGTTGAGCTACTTTTAAAATACTCTGTTTTAAATTTTTCGAGTTCTGTTTAATCCCCGTTTTTCTAATGATCCTGTTTTATTTTCTTCTTTAGTTTTCTTGGTATTTTTCCTGACTCCCTCTATTCTTAGGTTGTAATTTCTAATTCTTTCTGTTACAGTAATTTTCTTTCCAACTTTATTAAGTAGCGTTCAATTATCTTGCTCCACATTTTATGTGTTATCACAATGTAATCAATTATTGCTTTTCTTATTTTCTATTTTCTTTGTGCCCGATCTTTGTATTAATAGATCATTGTCTATTCATAGTTGTACTGCTCGGCCACTGCTTTATTTTCGTGTGTTTTCATGATTCTTTCTATCTCTGCTCTCCCACTAAGATGATATTATTGTAATATTTTTGTGTTAATTATTTCTATCCGTTTTTCTTTTCTTGGTGTATTACCATTTAGTTCAATACTTTTTATTTCTATTGGTAATACTCTTTCGTATACAAAAATTTCAGTTGCTGTCGTTTGTGTTTTTTCTGGTTTAATTATAGAACCCCCCGCTCTCTCTTCCTCTCCCTCCCTTACTTCCGACCAGTATATCCAGTAATCTCTTATTAGTTTTTGTAGGACCATTTCCCTTAGTTTTTGTTTTTTCGATACCTAAATAATCTAATTCTAGTTTTTAATTTCGTTTTCCTTCCCCGTTAAGCTTCTTATATTCCAAGCGCTAAATTTAATTTTCCTACACGTACTTTTATTCCTTTTCTTATTTTTACTTTTTGCATTTCTTTTTTACTGTGTTTGTCTCTCCATGTAATATTATTTTGTTTTTCCATTATTGTCGAGCTTGTCCTTTGCCTGTTCCGTCCTTTTGTTGTGTTGTGTATCTTGGTTTGTTAGTTTTTTGCTTGTTCCTTCCTTCTTGTCCTAAACGTATTTTTCTTCGCCGAAAGTTATTTTTCTGTACCTCACTTTCTATGCGATTTTTCTAATTTTCATTGATGTTCTCCGCCTTTTAAATCATATTGCTTTCGATATAGGTTTTTGTTCCTTTTAAGTTGTATTTGTTACTAATTACTATTTGTTTCTCTGTCCAGTTATTTTGAACATATTCTTATTATTATCCCAGTTTTGTTTCCAAATGTGTATTCCCACATCTACTCCCAACTTTGTGTTGTTTCATCGCTTGTTCTTTATTTTGATCGCCGAATGTTACGACTTTTGCTGCTACATTACATCTCTTTTAATCTTTTTATCGTTCACAGTTTGATTTTTCTATTTCACTATTCAATTTCTCCTCATTTTAATTTCTTGCCTCATCTCCCCGTTTTATTCCGTGTTTTTTATTTCTTCCATTTTCCAAACTTTGCATGTATTTAATAAGAGCGAGGTCTCATATTTTTCGGTGTTTTCCTATTTCCTTGTTTTGTTAAACAATAACCAAATGATTTTTCCGCTTTCCTTGAATATTTTTTTTAGTTACTGTTTGACCTCCTGCCTCTTATTTCCTTAGTTTATTTGGTGTATTGTTGTTTGTTCTAATGTTTGATCTTCGTTAATTGTTTATCATTGCGTTCAAATTTGTCCGGCGTTGACCTCGTTTCGCCTACTACGTTCCGCGCACTAAACTTTGGTCTGTCCGCACTTTCACTTTATATTCACTTAATTTATTCTCTTTTTGATAAATATTTTCTTGCTTTTACTGCTAGATTACTTTCCCATAACAAGGTCTGTAAATGTATTTAGGATAAAATTCTCACATAGGTCGCCACCGTTAAAATTTACGTCTGTTCTCACTCGATTATAAATCAAATTTTTGCAAAAATTTTTTTTTTAAATCAGACTGTTTTCAACATTTTCGACAAGAAATATGACTTTACCATTCAGGTGATAATCTGAAGGAGCTAGGAAATAATCTTCATGTAATATTCTTTTCATCTCTCTACAAAGAAGTTTGTAGGACAAATATGTTAAACTATTTTAAAGTATTTCACGTCACTTAATACTTAGTCTAACTTTTTTTAAACTTTGGGGCTTGCTTAAAGACTATTGGTCCTTTGAAGCATTCCTCTACTTCAGTAACACACTTCAACCAGCGGTGTTTCCACTTCTTGAAGCTGTTTTCGGGTCGTCTTTCAAAGCTTGTGCCAAATTCGTCTCATTTTCTTCATGTGAGTCCAGATGTCTCCAATAAGTTCAGTTAGGGGAACACAAAACGACTAGCTAAAGAAAAGAAATAACAACACTAAGTCCTAAGCCATGAACCAAGAAACTGAAAATTGAGGTTATCCTACTAAGCACAGTGCTGCCAGCTGCACAATTAAAAAGTCTGGTTACTTTTCGAACAATTTTTTGTTTAATATGGTCAGTACCAGCATTTTGAGTTTAATACTGACCTACCTGCCAAAAATCGGTATACATCTTTATTTAGACTGTGTCATCTGGAAGCAAGCGTGCGGATTGTTAAAAGTCGGCTACAGCTAGGGTAATGTGGCTCGGCCAAAGACAAGTCAGTGTTTGTACAGTGCACGGGGTTTATAAATAGGATAAACATTCTCGGATCGTTTAAATACAGATGTGATTTCGTATACATACGCCAATGCACATTTTTTAAGTAGGCGCTTGAAGATTGTTGCCGTATTCTCAGTATTATTCGTAATATCTGCTATTTTAAAGCTGCCGGGCGTTAGACAGAGCCGCTAGCAGAGCACAGCGGCAGCCAGATGTTGAGATTTATAGGTGGCTAAATTAATTTCTACGACAAAAGTGCTGCGCAAGAGGTTTACTAATTTGTCTAATTTTGAAACCTCGCTGTGCTATTCTCGGCGTTGGGCAATACAAAATGGCGCTCCCGCTAGCTTGCTTCATTAATAAAAGTTCTGGGTATCAGCTTTCTAAGAGAAGCTAACAAAATGCAGGTGGATATACAAAAATAAAAAGAAGAATCCATGCCTTCCATGTAGAAAAATGCAAGGTAGGTTTAGATTAAATAGAAATTTTGAGTATGAATTTTCTGGCTAATCATTTTGTAAGTTCTGACGTTTTTTACTTTTATAAAAATATTCAAAAATTTCTAATTAAAATTATTATTGAAGAAAGTAATTTGAAATTTTTGGTTTCACCAAGAAATGGTTGAGTGTCAGAATGATGATAGACAGAAATGTAGACCACGTACGGTGACGTGTGGAGAGAACATCGAAAGAATCTAAAAACATCCCAAGAAACTAACATAAGTAAGCAATGTATCAAGAAAGCTCAAAATCAAGAGAACATTTCTTCATCGGATCGTTGGACAAGAATTAGAACTTTTCGATTACAAAATTTAAATTAATCAGCCGTTGGGCGACAGAGCAAGTGGAGCCCCATACCAATTTTGAGACTAATAATTGAAGTAAATCAAATCGATTATCGAAAGATATGGTTTTCAGAGGAGTTACACTATAAATTGGAAGGATTTGTGAACATTCACAATTACCGCAAATGGGGGTTGAAAAATCCAAAGGTGATAGCCCTCTACACTCAGTTGCTTTGGAATTATTGGACCATATTTTTGATCGACATAATCACTGATCAGATATGTAAAAAATTGAATCTGTATTTCGATGAGGTTTGGCTTCCGGTTTATGCAAGATGGTGCGCTGTCCAGGCTCAAGAAAATATTTACGTCATTCCAAGAATCTTAAGCATAAATATGATAGTTCTGGACAAAAACAGAACCAGGAATTTATTGGCCGACCTCTGTAATTATTCATTATAGATTCCAATTAAACATATTTTATACCGCCAAAGTCACAAATTTCCGGAGATTCTCAAATGTTTTAAAATGAAGAAACTCGGCAGAAAATTATTGATCACTTTTGAAGAGATTGGCTGCGTTTACCAATAGCAAAGAGTGACATTTTGGGAATATTTTCAACTAGTCTCATCTTTTGTCAATTAGTTCCAATTTGAACGGTTTCAGTATCTGTTATAATTTTTGTTACGATTTTTTCTTGATGGTAGTTTTGATACACTGTAGAATTTTCGAAATCCCACATACCGCTACACCGGGTGAATTAAATGCTCCTGCAAGATTGTAATCGTAGTCAAAATGTGACTTTTTATTTCCTGGGCTTGGATGCTATACTGCTTCCTCCTCAAAAATGGAATTGTCCTTTTCACTTGCAGTACGGGTCATAAAAGAATCGACGCATTTCCCAGAGAATGGATATACTTTTAGGGTAAAAATAGCAGTGGACTTGACATCTTGACACCTTGTATATTGCGGGTAAGTCTATTTTTTCGTGCCCTTAGAAGAGCACTTTTAACATGTTTTGCACCCCCTACTTGGCCACTCAAGGTGACTCGGGTTATAAGAATTGAGTTGCTTGGATATCAAGCAACGTTCCTGGTTCAGACAATCGAATTTATTTCTAAAAACGATGGTGATTCCCATTTTAATACGAAGATCCCGCGTTGAACAATGTTAATAGAAAAAAATTGTTTCTACTGACACTTACCTCTAAACAGTACAAAATTCTTCTAACGACATATGCAACGTTAAAGCTTTACTTCTTGGTGCTTATCATGTTCTAAACGGAGAATTCTTGTGACTGTTGATGTACGATATATGCAGCAGGCAATAACACCTTACTGATAGATAATGTTTTTCCAGATTCTTTTGCTTATCTTTATGAAAGTATTTGGATATATTCAAACTTATTAGTATTGTGATTCAAAAAATCTATTGAACACTAATCCACCTTGTATAAATTAAATCTCTTGGTTTTGATAGCCATATCTCGCATGCCAAAAACTTAGACCATATCAACTTCAGACGAGACGAAAATATAATCTTGTTGTGCTCTCTCTATGTAGTACCAATCGCCTCCAACGTTTGCATTCAACACATATATGAACAAATACCTATTAAATAAATATATCTATTTAATTCAAATATATTTATGGATCATGAGTTTTCCCTCAGAAGCAACTAAAATACCTAGAAAATAACCAGAGTGTAGGTAAAAAAAATTAAAACTTCCTCTGATATATATCCTTTGCAGAATTAATGCAACAAAGAACATTGAATCTCAGTCTTTTACCTTTTACGATCCCTTCAAGAACGCTAATTCTTTCTCTTCAAAAGGCACACAAGATCCTAAAAAAAATACAAGAACAGGAAAAATAGCAAGTCTAACTTCTTCCATGTACAAGTTGGAAATTGATCAAGAAAAGCAGACAAAAACGTCTAAGGATACTTCAAAGAAGAAATTTGCATAATAATTCAAAAAGAAAACAGAGAGAAAAAACAAATAACCAAGAAAAAGACACTTTAAAACAATAATACTGCGTATGTCCGCATGCGGATGAGAGACGCTGATTAAAGAAGAAGAAGATACTACAGAACCATATTCCAGAGAGGCGTATAGCTTTCGCGTTCTATGAAAATTTATAAAAAGATCAATAATATTTTTCTTTAAGTGACTTATGTTGGACATATACTACATATTTTTTATATGAATTTCTACCGACATTTCAAAGAGTAAAAAAGGATAAAGATAAGAAGAAGAATACGTACGTTTAAACTTTTAGTACCTGGGTTTGTCCTGTCCCTCTTTATTTTATTAGGGTAGTTAATGCACAGAATAAGTAAATATGTTTAGTTGGGAATGCAGGGGTGATCCTGTAATTAGTGGCTCATAAACACATAAGGGGAAACTTCATTGATCTGCTTAATTGTGGCGGTAAGTTGAAAGATTTGTTAGACTTTTGGTCATTTTAATTATTTAACCAAGCGTAAGATTTTTGCCAATCACGACCAAGTGAAGAGTAAGACAGGGAGACCTTCCCTCCCTTAAGCTATTCATAAACTTATTGGAGGATTCTAACGTAGAACAAATGGAATAAACATAAACGGCGAGTATTTCAGTAATCTAAGATTGTTTACGAATAGTATGGAAGAGATCGAAATTATGGTAGAAGAGCTACATGGAGCCACGCAAGAGGTAGGACTCACATCCAATATGGCAGAAACAAAACTAATGACAAATAGAAAGAGAGTTGCTATTGAAATTTAAGTAGCCCATCCAATCAGCGGAGAGGAATAGATATATTTAACTTGCATGGTCAGCTTTTGGCAAACTAAGAAATGTTTTTAAAGGAACATTCACGCAAATTCAAAAAACAAAGGCATTCAACCAATTAAACATATGTTTCTGAGACTTGGGTGTTAATAGAAACCAACCGAACAAAAAAATGCATGGATTAGAAAAAGAACAAAAGTCGACCATGTAGCGAAAAGAATAGCAGACAAAAATGGAAATGAACAGGCCATTTTGTACGTAGAGATGACAAAAGGTGGAGTAAAAAGACGACCCAAGCTGGCCATAAGAAGGTCTAAAGGACGTTGGAAGGATGACATCGCAAAAAGGGCTGGAACGCAATGGACAAAAAAGTCACAAGACCAGACTGGGTGGAAAAATCTTAAGGAGGTATATGTCCAAAACTGGAGTGAACTATATGACTTTCTTCTATGATGATGATGATGTTGATAATTTTTGCCACAAAAATACTAAACACATAGATTTCCAAACGTTTGAGATGGTCTATTTACAGCTTTCAAAAGCGATTGGCATTCCCTCTTAAAGCTCTGTTTCTAATGCAGATTGAAATGTTCACCTGTTGTGTGTGTAAAAATAGACTATAGTGATACGTGATACTACTAGATAGCGTTGCTAAAATCCACAGAAGAAAAGATACCCACTCATTCGAGCAGTATTGCAAGTGCAGTTGTGGACAAAACTGAAAACCATGAAAGCAGACAATCATAGGTAGTAATGGCAGACGTGTCTTCTTTGGAGGGGAAAAGGTTAATAACTATGTTTGGGACACAGCACAGTAACGGAACTGTAAATTATCCAGTGTGTATCCAACGTGATAATTACAAACAGGAGAATCATAATCTATGTAATGTAACAACTCTGTTTTCTACACCATTATCTATGAGAATTTAAAGGTTACATAGATCTGTAAACAACTTAGCAAAAGCAGAAGCGTACGGAAGTACTCCCATAATTGCTGCAGCTCTGCAGCGTAAATTTGAAGGTGTCATTTGAGTGTTTGGCTATAACGGAGGAGATGTCAAAAAAGAAATGCGAATCTATAGAATGGTAACACAATAAAAACCTTCGCCTTAAAAAGGCATGGTTGAGATTGCTCATTCCAAAACAGATGGCGAGTGTCTTTTGGGATTAGAAGAGGATTCTTCTGCTGATGGATTGGTTATCTACCGCAAGAGTTTTATCAGTGAGCGGTATTGTGAGTCAATGAACCAACTCTGTTAATGCGCTGAAAATATGCACAAAAAGCTCCTCATACTCTTACCGCACAGCAGAAGCATATACGGAGATGTCCTTTGGACGCATGGTCATAACAGATGAAGATCCCGTAAAAGAAACACATTGAAAAATATTGTCCTAAAAAGCTACACTCGGGATTGTTTATTTCAAAACAAATAGCAATTATTTATTGGGATCAGAGAGAACTTTGTTAAAAAACACTGTACCGTTGTTACCCTACATGCTCTTGGGTATTTGACGAATCTTACGCACTTATCACAATGGAAGAGAAAGTACACGGTAAGAAGTTATGCTTTGACGACGAGCTTCAGTCGGTTGTCTACAAGTGGTACCGTGCTTTATTTAAAGGATAGTTCGCAACAGCTTTACGGAAATAGCCGGAACAAGTAAAAGTGTATAGATAAAAAGGAGAATATCTCTAATAAAATGTGTACTCACTTCCTCTTAATAAAAGATCAGTGAAGAGATAGCAATTGTAGTACCAACCATTTTTGGAAACTCTCAAGTATTTTATTTGTCTGAATATACGTATTACATTTCTATAGTCTGTTTAAATATTAAAAGTACAAGGTCTGTAGTATATATCAAGCCAAGACTATGGCTATTTACTCCAAGAAAGCTTTTAAACTTACCTATTACTACAGGGCCACGACAATTGTCCGCCATGTTAGCTAAAAGAAAAATAATTAGTTGTAAAAATGGTACAAACGAATGGATTCTAATTGCTTATAAAAATTGACATATCTAAACCAGCGGCTCGCAAATTAGTAAAAAAGAAGTGAAAAGTGTTCGGTAGATTTATAAAAACAGTACTTACTACAACCACATGAAGCGCACTGACATACTGTGAACATTTAACATCTTTGGTAGGAACACTATCACCGCTTACTTGACATTCAACCAAAACAGATAACTGACGTTGTTCCAACTTGAAAGAAATGAACGAAATTACATTTTTTTCGACACCTGGAAAAAGTTTTAAAAAGGTTAACCGCTCCGATTACTCTGTTTGGTTTCTCCCCATAAACCAAACCTCGTCAAAAGCATCCTCAATTGCTCTCGGTATTTTCTTTGCTTAGAACATTTTTTGATAAATACCGTTTTCCTAATATGCTAGGTTACTGAACATATTGTTCATGAAGAAGGATCGCAAACACCACATATCAACGTTCATCGAATTAGAGAAGATGTTGAGTCATGGTTGTTGTGCCTTACTTGTTAATGTAGATCGACGACTTTCTGAAAATCTACTGTAACACTAACAAACAATAAGGAGTTTATAGCAATATTTATAATAATGGAATTCCTAACTGCTAGATCAGGAACATGTTGAAAGAGCAACTTATCATTGTTGGTGAGACATGGAGTTAGGTCCAAATAAATTTCCCACAAATTGAAAAATGGGGAGCCGTCATCTAGAAAATAAAGATATTCAAAGAAAGGCTAAAGAACATTCATAAAGTGATAAGTTGATAAACATCTTCCAAGATTCATCATAGGACGTAGGTTTGGGAAAAACAACCAGTAGTCCAAAAAATACAATCAAGAAAGGCTACAGGTGAGAAACTGAACCAAACACAATATTATTTTTACATCCTTCTACTGTGGCAGTTTTGAGATTTGTGGGTAAATTAATACCTCACAACTAGCAGAGGTTTCAGTGGAAAAAAACGTTCTACTTTACATTGAACATAGAACAAGCGATAGTCGTAGATTATGACAAGTTTAAACCTACACTACAGGCGACAGGACAGCCTTTGAGTGTCATCTGTGACATTGAAGAGAGCTCGCATCTGGTGTCATAACTTTGCATGTGTTTTTAGTATTGATCAGTGTTTAGAGAAAGTGGTTCCCGTGCGGGTAAATGATTCATCCTTATCGTACGCACGGACTATATTCAGGTGACATCTCGAGCTCGAGAAGAGTAATTTAATTCTGAAAGATGCTTCGAGGTAAGGAGGATGCTCATCTTCGTCCGTCACGGAGGAGGACATTGTTGCTGTCAGGAAGACTCTTGATAGGCGTGTGATCCATCACCAGATAAAAGAGTGTTTGAGTATTACAACTTTTTAGAAGGTTTGTATGTTGATTAGGCTTTTGTGCTGAGAGATGATTGTTCTCGATTATATTCAGGTGATACCAAAAGTTATAGAGAGAAGATTTTAGTTTGGAAAACATTCCGAGGTTAGAAAGGCGTTTATTACGCAAAAGGACATCATTATTCGGAAGACTCTTGACAAGTATGTGAACTATCGCCAAATAGAAGAATGTTTGGATAGTGCAACTTAACATGCGGTTTGATTATTAATCGGTGTTTGGAAGAAATGGTTCATGTGTTGGGATAAATACTATATTTAGTATCAAGAGTTCTAGAAAAGTAATTTTAGTCTGAAAGACGCTTCGAGGTTAAGAGAACACCCATCTTTGTCTGTTACGGAGGAATACATCATTGATGGCAGGAAGATTCTCGACAGATATATGACCTACCACCAGATGGAAGAATATTTGGATATTATAACGTTGCATGCGGTTTGAAAGTTGCCCTGCGCTCTGAAATGATTGTCATTGTACGATTATATTTGTGGTTTGATATTGGCGTCGGGAGCTTTAAAGGGGAAATTTCAGTTTAAATACGTTTCGAAGTTAGGAGACATCCATCTTGGTCTGTTTTGGAGAACGATATTGTTTCTGACAGAAGAACTCTATTGCCAGATAAAAGATTTTTTTGTATATTCCACGCGGTTTGAGTGTTAATCAGTGTTTGGATGAAATGGCTCCTGTACTGGAAGGTAATTGTCTTCATTGTACGACTATATTGAGATGGTATTGGAAGTTCCAGAGAGAAAATATCAATTTAGAAGTCACTTCGAGGTTAGGTGAACGTCTATCTTCGCCTTTCGTGTAGGACATTATTGCTGGCAGGAAGACCATCGAGAGGCATGTGACTTATTGCCAAATAAAATAATTTGGATATTACAACTTTGTGCGCGGTTTGAATGTTGGTTTCTGCGATGGGAAATGATCGTACTCATTGTACGATTATATTCAGTTGGTATCTTCGAAGAGGAAATTTTAGTTTGGAAGACGTTTCGAAGTTAGGAAGACGTCCATGTTCGTCTGTTATGGAGGAGAACAATGTTTCTGACAGGAAGTCTCTTGACAGGCAAGGATGTTTGAATATGACAATTCTTTAAACGATTCGAATGTTAATCAACATTTGAAAGAAATGGTTTATATGCTGAGAAATTGTTCTTGTCATATGGCACTAAATGTTGGTGAGAAAGGGAGTTTCAGATTAGAAGAACGCCTATCCTCATCTGTTATGGAGGAAGATATTGTTGCTGGAAGGAAAATATCACCAGGCATGTAATCTACCTTCAGATAAAAGAATGTTCAGATACTGCAACTTTTCAGGAAATTTCAGTGCTAGGAGATGATTGTACTCATTGTACGATTATATTCAATTGACAAAGAGGTAATTATAGTTTGTAAGACATTCTCAAGTTACAAAGATGTCCGTCTTTGTCTGTCATGGAAGACATCGTCTCTGACAGTAAAACTCTTAAGAGACATGTGACCTACCTCCAGATAAAAGATTGTTTGGAAATTATAACACGGTTTGAGTGTTAGTTTCGCGCTGAGAGATAATTGTGTTCGTTGTACGATTATAACCAGGTAATATCGGGAGCTCTAGTATATTTCGGTTTGGAAGACATTTCGAAATTAGGAAGTTACCTATTTTTTCTGTCCTGGAGGTCATCGTTGCTGACAGGAAGATATTTGACAGTCATATGACCTATTGCCAGATAGAAGAGTATTTGGATATTAGAACCTAGCATGTGGTTTGCGTGTTGATCAGTGTTTGAAGAAAAAGGCTTCTGTGCTGAGAGATGATTGTTTTTGTCGTACTATATTTGAGTGGTGTCGGGAGTTCCAAAAAGAAAATTTTAGTCTAGAAATCACAGGGGGGAACATTGTTACTGACAGGAAGACTCTCGACACGCATGTAACCTATTACCAGATAGAAGAGTGTTTAGATATTATAATTTTACACGCGGGTTGAGTGTTGATCAGCATTTACACGAAATTGCTGCGGTAAAGGGAGATGATTGCCTTAATTGAACGACTGTATTCAGATTGTATTGGAAGTTCCAGACAAAATTGGTTTTGAAAAAGCTCTGAGATTAAAAGAACGCCCATCTTTATCTATCACGGAGGAGGACATTAGCAGAAAGACTCTCAAATCTGACAGGCATGTGATTTATCACCAGGCAAGGGTATTTGGATATTCCTGCCGGAAATTTATATCATTATGCATGGTCACCTTCGTGTGAGAAAAGTTTGTTCCGTATGGATACCCCATGGCCCAACGACGTACAGGTGTTTTGTGGTGTTCTTAAATATTCGATGTGTCAACAACAGATGACGAAACCTGATTTTATTTTTATGGCGTAATCACTAAAGTCTAAAACGAAGTCTGGGTCTTTGGAGATGAACACACGTTCGTATCTGTTTAGGGGATTCCCGATTCGCAAAGAAGAGAATGGTGGCCGCTTTTTTACCGGAAAACATGAATGAATTGGTTTGATGATTAATTTTGAAGGATGCAAACAAACTAGAGGTATGTTATAAAACTTTGTTAGTACCCCATGTAATTGCTACTCATTGTCAGACGTTTGTAACAGAATTATGCGAGTTTAAAAATTTTTTTAAATGTATGCAATACTTACTTTTGCTTATCCACAGTCAATATGTAGCAGCATGGTGTTACAGCACCTAAAATAATGATAAAACATTAGGTTAGTATACATCATAAAATAATTATAATTACAATTTCCCATTCCCCCTCCCTCTAAGTGTTACAATAAGCGTTCCCTTTTCTCCCACGGCAATTATTATTACCGATTGTGAATCTATTGCATTTAACATTTGCACTGTCAAAAACAAATTCGCTGCATAAACATAATACATTATTGATTGTTCCATGCTTCTATGGCAATATTGTTCTTCAGTGCATCCCCACGGAAACGCGAAAGCAACCTCGGCAATTTGGTGCGCAACGAGCATATGCTCTTCATTTTTAATGAAGCACACCGCCACTATCGCAGTAACACTTACTTATCAACCGGATCCGTTTGGGTGGAAGGACATCCCATTCATCTTAGGCGAAGGGCGAGCACTTAGAGGTACGGAGCTGTAGCAGAGGGACCACAAAGTTCGGCGCGTTTACTGCACAGCCACTTCAGCTTTCACGTTCTTCCAAAAAATTTTATTTCGCGACGTATACGCTTAAGGACAGACATTGTTTCAGCAGGCGGGGTTGCACAGGGGTGGAAAGCAGGGGTTCTTTAATTTATCGGAAAATGGGGGCCTGGCGCCACCTGCCGCGAAAATGGCTAAGGTCAAATAGCTTCCGATGCTATTGATTTTCCCTTGAGGCTTAACGTCTCGGATTTGCGCTTCTGCATGCACGCGTACTTCTATTCTCTGACTAGTATACAAATGACATTGAAGATTAATGAAACTCCTATACATATATGCAATATGGCGACAATTTTAGAGAGAAAAGCGGTGAAAAACGATAACATTTCAAATATAGCCTATTACAATCTATGGTCTCTACCTATTATTGTATTTTGTCCTTAAATAATAAATCCAATCTGTCTATAGCAAAAATGTGAGCCATTAACCAGAATAAGTTGATGGTGAAAGATTAAAGCATAGGCAAAAGTTTAGTTGCATTAAGTTTCCAGATTTTGGTCCTGTTGTTGCGATACCCCCTCTATGTTTATAAAAATAGGGTAGAATTAAGTTAAAAAGGCTTACATATAGTACCCAATAGAACAGATTACAGTTCTATAGTCAAACCATGACCATCTGGAGCAAATTTAAAATGCAGGGACCTTCGATATTCTGAATTTAACTGCTGCTTATATATGTCTAAGTTAGGAAGAAGTTACGATTTGTTTGATGAAGCTATCAACAGTAAAAATTGGTATCAAGAAGTTTTTTTCTCTGCTTGCGCTCAAGTCAAATCATGTGGTACAATTCTATAACTGTTCTCCTTTAAAGAGCAATTAGGTGGTTTTAAAGTCCTAACTTTACCTAATAATTTACACGTGTTTGTGGTTTGGTGCGCTTAAACAACTTAAGATGTGGCGTCCGATTCTATTGTAATCTGTAAGTTTCTCAGAACCAAATGAGCTCAAACAGCGCATTTGCCAAGTTTACATTTTTAGAACCATGCTTTCACCACGTGAACGCAATTTGCTCTCTCTTATTTACATAAAGAAATGTGGAGCTCATTGAGATACTATGTGCTTTGGGCTATAAAGTTATTGTGCTAAAACGCCCATCAACCAGCTTCAGGTAATCCAAAACTGAGCCCTAAGGACCATTTTTGACGCTTCTTAGTTTATCAGGAACACTGTTATTCAGAAAGATGTTGACATGCCAAGTATCCAGGAGTATATCTTTCAGTGCTCCCAACATCTGTTTTCCCTCGTTGATTATTATTATTTATTTGCGTCTGCTACAAGTGTCCGAAGATTCTAATTCCCTGTCCCTCTACTACCATGTAAGACGGTATGGGGGCGATTTATCGCAGACGGACCGTTATCTCCGCTTGGCCACTGAAGAAGAGGAGTGTTAGGGGTTGGACTCGGGGACCTTCAGTGTGATCAACGAAGTCAACGTGAACGTCATGTGAGTAAACCAAGGTGGAAGAATTTATTGCGAACAAATAAGCATAATACTGCTCTGTTTTGTGAAAATTAGGAGACAATCGTGTCGAGACTAAGATTGTGACCAACCAGCGCCTTTCTGGAGTCGAAAGAGTAGCTGTAAAAAAAGAAATCTTAGTAATGCCGTGTTCTAGAATCCACATTAAGAACCTTGTGGTTCAGAGTAAACTTTGAGTTTATCTGAGCTTCCGGGATGGACCACTAGTTCAAGTTCTGTTCATAAAATATTTAGAAAGCCCAATAATACATTTCCTATTTGTAGTCACAAAAGTCATACATATGGTCATAGCTAATGGAGCCTGTATTTTAACTGTGCCAATATAGTGCACAGAATCGAACCAGATGCATAATGTTAGGTTAATGGAACCACACTAAAAAGAACGTGCTAAAAGAAAAAATAAGGAAGGAGAATTCAAGAATTTCAGTCAGAGAATGTTGACAGAGAGGAGAAGAAACTAAAGAAAGAAATCGCTTTTAGAATAAGATTATCCCTAAAGAATGGTGAAATTTTTGTGCTTGGTAAGTTTACAAAAGTAGAGAAAAGTTTATTTAAAAAAAATTTAACTGCCTTACTATACAAGGTCTTTCAAGTGTGTCTGCATCAAATATTATTAAACTTTACGTATTTCCTACGAGAAAAGTAAAACTAAACGGTAGCAATCATCGCTATCTTTTGGTGTTCCACTTTAAATATATTATGCTCATTGAATGAAAGCGAAGAATTTAAAATAATAAAAATACCGAATTATCTAAAGTCTGCGGTTTATTGCAATTGTTCATTTTCTTCTATATTGCTTTAATCATCCCCACCAGTTGTTTTATCATATATCATTAATGGAACAGCTCGAACAAAATTCTATATACTAGTACTGACATCTACCAAGTGGCTTTGTAATATCCCTTATAGTTTGAAAATGGCGGATACAAAAAAAATAAATAAAAGATAAACATTCAAAGTTTTATTTAGAAGTATTTTCTTTAGAGTTTCTAATAAATAGTGATGGTTCTAAAATCGCAAAATACTATGAAGCACTGAAAAGAGAGTCAAAACCAAGGCGCCTTTTTATACTTTACAGGCTCCCCATGCAGTCAACGATATACAATCAAGTTATCTTTCCAAGAGATAATCAGTCGTTCAATAGTTTGTCCTTTTCTTTCTCTTATAGATCATCAGCCATATTATTGTCAAAATTCAACCACAAAATCTGCGATTATATATGTGAAAACAATTGCAAAACAATTCACAGCCCAAGTATATGACCAGCTAAGATTTCAAGTGGATTTTTAAAGAAACAGGGGGAGTGCGGTAAGTAAAGCATAGAGAAGGATGAAAACGTAAATAAACAGGTCATTCAATGTGTCCAGCATAAGTAACACCAAATATAATAAGACATGAAAGACAAGGTTGTCGTAAAAAAATAACTTGCTCGAAAGCACAAAATATCTTGTAGAGTTCAAGTCGCAATCTCGGATTATTAAAAATATTAAGGAAGATATAAAACTCATTTGAGAATATAATGGAAGTTTCAAATAGCTACTCCATAAGTCTCTTCATAGGAAAGGAACCATAATGGAAAATTAAGAAAATTGAAATCTTTTCGACCAAGAATAGCCAGCGCCGCCTCAATTAACACTGATAAGAAAGAGGTTTTGTATCTCCCTAACGTTTAGTATGTATTTGTTGCCTCCTTATCATAGCAAAGGCACATACAGTACCATTGACTCATCTACCACTTTTAACACTTCTCTTGTCCGGTGTTGGGCCGTACGTTCTAGGTGTGGTCTATGATATTGGATTATATTATATCTCTGATTTTAAACTCTATCTATACGATTATTTTCTTTTCTCTTAATAGCAACAGGCTGCAATCTACTGGTTAACTATTCATCGACTATTTCAGGTATGTTATTGGCCTTATTCATTATAATACTAACATGAAGTCATGTGCGACTCCTATAGATGATTTTCTTTCCTCAAATCTACCCTGTGGTATACCATTGTTCACTATCACTGAATACTGTGACGTGCTCTTTCAAATAATTTAATTGTAGGAAGGATGTTTCTTGCAATATTTATCCTTCCTAACTCTTTCATTTCCACGATTTTAATCACTTCATAAATGGCATCCATCCTTGATCGTCTTTCTCTAAAGCTAAACTCATTCTTCTCTTTTAAAAGTCTCCTTTTAGTCTATTCAGTATTAATCTTTTTAAGATCTTCCATCTGTATTGGTCTATATAGACTATTCCCAGTTCTATTGTTGTTATAGCGTATTTAAACCTCCTTTTATTAGGTTCGTCGGTCAGTCGTATTGCCATACCACTTTTAATTTGCTTTCCCAGCTCCCTCCTTATAGCATCTACTGCCGTTGCTGCTACGGGGATCTATGCTTTTGAAGAAAAATTTATGCTGAAGAAGGATACGTTTCGTTGGTGGTTTAGGTGCTTCAGACTAGAGGACACAGATCTGGAAAAAAGCCGCGTTTTGGCCGAACATCATCTGTTGATCACGACTCATGAGGCTCCGGGGGATCTCTGAAGACGTCGCTGGAATTGAGTGTATATGATATGGGAGTCATTGTATAACTTCACGAACTAAAGCGAGTCTGTCAGCAGTTCCTCCAGAACCCACAATACATCAACTTCTGGCACAGAGTTGTGACATTTGACGAGAAGTGGCTCTTCTGACGCAACCCGGAAACCAGTGGTTTCAACCTCATCAGAAGGCAGTTCTAGTAGTCCCATAAGGCTGGTTCGAGAAGAAGTATGGAATTTTGAAGGCATCGTGCACCGAGAGCGTATCAATGTTAATACCTCTTTTTATATGCTTTTTTATATGCAGAATATGATACGTTTTGATTAATAGGTTTAACCGCTACCGTTTCTCTACTAACTTCTTTATTTAGAGTCATTTTAACTTCCCCTCCCTCCTTTTTCATATCTTTTTTCTCTTTGTTATAAATCTATTTGTTGCAAGCACTTATAAAAAACTGCCTCTATTAGTTATCTTATGTCACATTTTAATTTAATGCTAATAGTTATATCAACAATTTTATGTTATTAAGGGAAATTCCTGTTTTCTTCATTTGATCCTCTACATTTACATCGAAATATTATCAGGATCTTACATGTTATCCAATAATTGCTTGTCCAAGTTGTTTATCGCATGCTCTTAAGTTATTTAAGAGTATGACAAGTCATCTTCCCAATCCAAATGTCTTTTACACCGTTTGCATGGGCTTCGATAGTTTCTTTTTTTGATGCATTCATCGAGTGTCATCTTTCCTTCTGTCTGTGTCTTTATTTAATTGCCTTTCATTGAGTTGTCAATCCCATCACTATCTCCTACTCCTAGTTGTCCTAGCATATCAGACTATTCGTCAAAAATTGTGAAATTAGGCTTGATAGCCTTGCTATTAGTTATTTCATTTCTTTTTTCGCATTAGTATTATCTTTCACTATCTTGTCAAGATTTCTTACTTTCTTTTCTATTCTGTTAAGAAGTTCTTTGATTTTCCAAATAAATTACTAAAATTATGATTTGTTATAGTTAGATATTGCCCTCTTAAGGGGTATTCCTTTATCATAATCCTAACTAAGGTCAACTATCCCAACATTTCTTATACTTGGTGTGGCTCTTTACCACTTTTGATAATTTTCTTATTCGGGTTTTGTCTGTATCTCTTTTTTCATTATTATCGAAAGTCTAGCAATTGTTCTTGTTTCATCAGCTAATTTATCATTCGTTGTTTATATATTACTCATAACAAATTTGTTATCTGACTTGAAAAGTCTGCCCTGGTGAGATATACCTAGAGCAACGGAATCTTCGTCACCTTTAACGCTCTACCAGAATATGCCCCATTGAAAGAAAAATTAACTTTTTGGGGGTCCAGCCTCCTACTGGTCGAAGTCTTCCGGGATTCCACGACCCGGTAGCAAACAAAAGATGAAAATTTATACTATCTTATAAGAACATCTAATAAACCTTATACATCACGTTCGTTACCTTGACAAGCGAGAAGAATAAAGTGAAAACAGGTAGAAAAGGTCTTCAAGGTCTTGATTAACCCAATAAGGTTAATGCTTGAAAAACAAAGGTCAATCAAGAGAGACTGGCAGAAAAGTAGAAAGAACTTCATCCGCAAGTTGAAGCAAGATGAGGTCAAACCTAAGAAACCCCTTCTTTATCTGAACTCAGGACCGGTAGCAAAGGGCTGCAGCCTATTCTAACATAAAGATGTCGCGACAGCAACCAGACCGTCTCTAGCAGAGTTAAATCAAACAGTCAGTTTCAGTTCTTTTGATCTTAGAATTCTCAGAATTAACCTTACTTTCGTCTTTGTCGTTGCGTAAGTTTTTTTGTTGGCGCTGATATTCAGTTTATTCTTTGACATTTTGTCTTTCAACTAATGTTTCTTTCCGCTTTTGCATCGGATGAATACTTTTGAGAAAAAGACTAAGTGGAAAAAGTCTGCAACTTTAAGTTGACCTGTTGAAGCAGAATGGTTCTTGACGAGGTTTCATGTGTGCAATCGAGTCGATGATGTTCCATAGTGGTTCAATGGTCAATTCAAAATGCAGAATGTAAGTTTCAAAACAAATGGCCGACTAGAATGAGGCTAGATATCGTCGTTTTTAAAGCTCTCAAGCCATTCAACAGCAGTCGGTTTGTTTATCGACTGGACACTTTCAGTTTTATAAGTTTCACCTGAAGCAGTCGAGCATGAACCTTCTATTTTCCATCAAACATCACGGTTAAAAGTGGGGACGGTTAGAATTTGTATATTTACACAAAAAACACTTTTCGCATTGAATGCATTGTTTCTGTCTCTGTTAGCTATTTTTATTGCCTCCATTGCCTTGACCTCTGACTACCTACAGAAGTAATTAGCCTTCAACAAGCCTACCATTTCAATAATTTCTTTAAGTGTAAGAGTTGTTTTTCTCACTAGCGTAGAATGGATCCTATTTTTTTTATAACACACTTGCCTTTCAAACTAGTATATATATACTCAAACTTTGTTACATAAAGAGAGGTAGTTGCAAGGCTTGTAATAAGGCAAATACTGATTTTGTTGTTCACCTCTTCTGCTTTGCTAATTCTATATTGAGAAGACAGTTTTGTCACCTAAGTACCAATACCGATCCTCTAAAAAGATAATGTTTACGTCTTTTATACAGCTATAAACTCCCTCTATTCAGAATAGAGAGCTTAAATGGTTTGAATGTTCTATTTCTCTTTACACTTTTTTCTACTTTTTGTTCTTGTTTGGTTTCAACATTTTTGTTTTTATATTTTTTACATCAATAATAAATTTTATCTACTTGTTAATTTTAGATGAGAAATCTTAGTCATTAAAATTATTCTCCATGCCCGCAAACGTAAGAAAAACGCAGATTACAGTACCACCCTCTCAAGGAGCTGTGAGACCTTGACGTTGGTGGGGGGGGGGTCATAGTACCTTTGATGACCCCGAGAGCGATGCTGGCGGGGGACTACAGTTCTCCAGCAGGGTCACCTATGCTAGTAAGGTCGAGGCGAGAGGGAAAGCTAAGGACAGCTCGCCCTCCAGGAGGCACTTTGCGCAACGGAAACTGGCGCACCCGGGGGGTAACGAGCTACGGACTGCTGAACGCCAGGAGCCTGATTAATACCGTAACCGCAGCCCGTGTTCCAACAACCACTGGAGGGCGTACCAGTGGTACGCTTCACGGGGACTTGTGGTCGGCTTGTGAGGACAACACCTCTATAAAAAGGAGGAGAACACCTCTAAAAACCTGAGCGCACGGGCGCACCCCTCAGGAAAGGGCGCACCCTGGGGGCGACCACACTTTCCACCCATCTCGTGGGAACAACATGGAAGAAACTAAATACAAAATAAACAGAAATGCAAAAATAGAAACAGAGCATGACGATACCTTGACCGAACTAAGAGATGTAGCAGATCAGAAAGGAGCTAACAAGGGAAAGAAAACGACCCACAAACCCAGCTGCAGTCGAAAACACCAAAGAAAATATAAAGAAGAGAGGAGGAAGTATAGGAAAGCGATAGAAAAATCTAAACGCGAACACTGGCGCGAACTGTGCAGAAAACTGGAAGAAGACATATGGGGCAAGGTTACTAAATTGCAACCAGATACATAAAGAAAGCACCCCAACCTTACAACCTGGAGGCAAGTGAAAAAATCAGAATAACAAACGAGCTTTTCCCCCAAAGGCAAGACAATTGGAAGAAAAGAGAGAGAACGGAGGTAGACAAACCCTTCACAATGGAGGAATTACTAATAGCAGGCGAGAGACTCACGGAAGGAAAAGCTCCAGGACCAGATGAAATAACTCCTGAAACAATAAAACAAGCAATAAAGGTCATACCTCAAGAAATTCTGGAAATGGTAAACCAACTGCTACAGGAACAAAGCTTCCCCGACAACTGGAAGAAGGCAAACGTAGTGATAATACCAAAAAAGACAGCGAAAAATGCGACGCAAACGTACAGAGCAATCTGCCTACTGGACACCATAGGCAAACTGTACGAACACATGATAAAGAAAAGACTAGAGGAAGAACTAGACAAGAAAAACGGGCTATCTGAAAGACAGTTTGGTTTCAGGAAAAAACGGTCCACGGTCGACGCTATTAAAACAGTAGTAGAAACAGCTAAGGAACGCACAGCAAAATGGGTAGTAATGGTGATGATCGATGTACAAAACGCCTTTAATACGGCTGCATGGAGGAGTTACATAATCAGGAGATTAAACAAACTAAACATCAGCGGATATCTAGTGAGTACTATAGAAAGTTACCTGAGTAAACGAGAAGTAACAATAGCAAAAGAGAGAATAAACGTGACGCAGAGTGTACCACAGGAATCAGTGCTTGGTCCAACACTGTGGAATGTTTTATACGACGAGGTCCTAACTTAGGACTCCTAAGGCTAACACTTCCAACAGGATGTAACACAGTGGCGTACGCAGACGATTTAGTTCTGACGGCTAACGCGCAAGTACTAGCACTCGTAGACAACATAAACAACGCACTGTATATCATAGGAAAGTGGATGAAAGGTAACGGTCTCAAAATAGCGCCAAACAAGACCGAAGCGATTATTTTGAAAGGCCCCAGGAAAAGAGACGATATCATCTTTGAGATTGGAAAACATCAAATTAGGCCAGGGAAAGCAGAAAATATCTAGGAGTATGGATTGACGATAAGCTAATATTAGGAGAGCATGTAAGAAAGACCACCAGCAAAGCGGAAAAATCAGTGAGGGCACTGACAAAATTAATGCCAAATATTGGGGTATAAGCAGCCACAAACGTGAAATACTACAAGGGGTGGTGCAGTCCATACTAACATATGGGGCGCCAATATGGTACGGCGTACTAGAAATAATGAGAGTGCAAAGACAGATGACCATAAGGATAGCAAGCGCATACAGAACGGCTTCCACAGAGGCGCTATGTGTAATAAGTGCAGTAATACCCATCGACTTGTTGATAGAGAAAAGAGCGAGGATATATCATAACAAAAGGGAAGAGGAAGACGTACGAAAGAAGGAAAGAAAGATCACCATCGCAAAATGGCAAGAAAGATGGAACGAGATAGAAACGGTAGCCAAATGGACAAGAAGACTACTGCTGTCAGTGGAGCTGTGGATAAAGTGTAAGCACAGAAAGTCGGAATATTTCCTGACCCTATTTTTAACGGGCCACGGATCCTTCAGGACGTACATGTACCGAATAGGAAAGGCAGAAAACGAAAATTGTATATACTACAAAGAAAAAGACGACCCAGAACACACGGTATTCCAATGTAACAGATGGCATTGAGAAGGAACGAGTCTGTAACTAAAAACTGGAAAACAGATAAACATAGAGAATGTAATAGATTTCATGCTGGAAAGCACGGAAAACTGGAATCACATATGTGGATACATCAAGCAAATAATGAAAAAAGAGTAAACCAAGGAAGGTAAACAAGAAATGCCAGTTCCACCTGAAGATAATGCCAGGTGGAACATGCATGGCGAAAAAGGGGTTTTAACCGCTAAGAATTCGGCACACCACCTCGCACGGGCGTCGTGGCATCTTATGAAGATTTCTCCCCTAGGAAAAAAAAATTATAGTACCAACATTTCACATAATGAAAACATTTATTTTATTAAAAATTGTTACAAATGACATCTTAACTAATAGTTATCACACTATAGTTTGGGGGCATTTTCGTCAATCCACTTCTCGACCTTCAGTTTGTTCCATTCCATCCACTTAATGTTATTCCTTGCATTTGTCAGAGCTTCTTCCCTAGCTGCGGCTCCTGCTCCTGCTTCTGGGTATTCAGCAAAGAAGGCTTCGATCTGTGTTTAAAATATGATTATGACGTCATTTGAAAGCTAGCATTTACAGCATGTACCTCTTTCAGCTTGGTTTTTGTACAAAAACTGCTAGTGATGGCAGGGATCAGCCTTCCAAGGTAGCGGTCGTTTAAACCAAATCTGTTCTGCAAGTACGTCCAGTTTTCCCTAAAACAAAAACCTAAATTGTATTTATATTTGCAATGTGTTCATGAAGTTTTAGTATAAGAGGAATTAAGATTACAACCTAGTAAGATGTTTTTTTATTTCCTATTTGTCATATATAAAAAACTAAGTGAATATGTACTGTAAAGTGTTATTAAAATTGCCTGTTATGCATATCGGGATCAAGCAAGGATAATTTACACGCAAAGACAAGACAACAGAAGTAGTTGGTTCCAGAACATTTGTATAAGATGAGGTCCTTTGATGGTAGGGGCGAACACGGAGGATGTTTGTATATTTATCTCAGTTGGAAGAACATGTTCTAAAAGACATTGAGAATAACTTCTGTACAAGTTACAGGCAAATAGCTTGTTGGTATAGCGCATGCCAATCGCCTTATCTCTATCACCTGCAATGTGTGTAATGAAGCACCTTTGGTAAGGATGATGTTATCAATCTTCACAATCATTTGTGGGTTACATAAAAGTCTACCAGTAATAATTTAAAATCAATCAATCGTTCTTCTACAATGCCTTGATAGTCCAGTACATTTGCAATCCATGAGGAACATTCTGTCATTGGACGTATGGTAAATTATGTAATTGATGCATGATGAATCTCTAATTCACTTCAGTGTTACATTCGTTAGCCTTTCAATAACAGCTTCCTTGACAGACAGATCGGATGAAATAAATTTGCTGCATAACACACCTGATCACTGGACCATTTAAACTTTTACCTGTAAGGCTGTTTGAGTCAGTTCCTGATGTGGAAAAATGTGAACAACGCGATAGCTATTTGGGTAGAGTTTAGGAAAATTAAACTTTGAAGCTTATAGGAAGGAACAGTTCAAAAACCGACTCTCAATGTAATGTGATCTAAAGATCCAGTATTGCAGACTCAGTGTGTATTTCTAGATCTTTGTGTAAACATTAATTTTTTTTGTTTTCTTATCAGGATCACCTCTTGCAGTTTGTTCCTATAGTTAGCATTCTTTCTGTGTAGAAGCAATCCAATGGACTAAAGTTAAAGAAATGCACCTAGTCAAAAAATATTTTGTATTACTTCTGTATTATTCTTGAATATTTGTGGCATATCATGGCAACTTGTTAGAAAATGTAATAAATGTCACTATGCATGTTTTAGAGATTTAACACAAAACCTTTTTAAGACCTAGCACTAGGGTGCACACATTTCTATTAAATTACATACCGCACATAATCCCAGACAAGAGCTGTGCCAATAGGATTTGCAGAAACGTATTGCAACATAGTGAAATAGTCTTGCCCACGAATAATGGTTTCATCTTTTCCAAGTTCAATTCAATCTGAAAATGTTCGATTAAAAATTATGTAAAACACTACTTTTTTTTTAAATTACTGTCTCAGCAACCACGATTCTTTAACAGAAGCTAACCCCTTCAACAAGTTCAGTTTCTCACTGGCATCTATCTCTTTCTTAAAGACGGACAACAATTTTTCCCACTCTTCTTTCCCGCTCTCTTCCATGCCTTCCAAAATTTGCTTATAGTATCGCAGCACCACTTATTGGATAATACTTACCGTATTGGAATATAATTCCTCTTAAATTCTGAGGCAAGGAAAAGTTATAAGGGTCAACTAACCAACTTTTGAATAAGTTATAGGCCTCCTTCTTACATTCTGGATGACCTAAAGAGCAAGCCAAGTTTAAGATTGTAATACGGGCTCGCCTGCAATAACATAATTAGAGAATTTTCATCTGCTCATATTTGCAGCTTTACTTCCGAAGGTGTTCATCGTTTTTATCTTCAGTCCAGGTCAAATTTTCATAAACAGGTGTAACAATGCTCAGTACATAATTCTAAAACAATAGATAGAGTACGAATGATTGAAATGAAAGGTAGAACCAACCAAAAATTTAGAGTACTGAAGTGAACCAACTAAAAATTTCTTCAGATTCTTCAGTTTTGTAGATGCGACACTCCAAGGTATGTAATTGGTTTCATTCTTAAGATACTTGGTCATATCTAGAGCTACACTGTAATCAAGTTCGTTGCCACTTTCAGCAATGCTGAACGACTCTTCCAGTAAATGGGTTTTATCAGATATGGACTCCATATTTTCTATATTGTCTGCTAGCAGCTTCCACATATGAAGTGGATAATTAACACGATAATAACCAACTTGGTTAAAATTAAACTTGATCCACTTTATGTCTTTTGGTTTGTCAATTGTTACTAAAACATTAAATTAGATGATGAGTTTTAAAAACAAACTTACTGGACTTACTGCTCGATTCAGTGTAGTCTAACCATTGCAGTACAGGATTCGTCTGGTTTTTATCCGTTATGTAAGTAACTGGGATTGTCCACTTGTATCTGTAAATGTATCTAGGTATGAATTAATATGAGAGATATTTACTTATATTTACCCTAAGGAAGATTCAATTCGTCCTGGATTTTCTGCATCTTTCAAAAATCTTTTTTGTGTTATTACATATTTATCATTATCTTCTTTGATTGTTAAAATGGGATAACCCATTTGAATAGTCCATGTGTCCATAAATTTCTGGATATTTACCGATTCCCCGACAATTTCTTGAAGTTCTATCCATAAATCCTTCGTAACGGCGTTACCCCACTTGTGTTTGTTTAAGTAAGCAGTGACTCCCTTTTGGAAATTAGTTTCGCCTACAGCCCCCTCTAACATTCTTAGAAGTGCTGCCCCCTACAATAACAGAGCAATTAATCTTAAGTATAATTTACAACTCAATCAGTAGTTACCTTATTATAGGTAATTGTATCAAAAATTTCTGTAATTTGATCAGGAGTGACCACATGCTTTAGAATTGGATGTGATGCCGGAGTGGCATCTAAAGAAAGTACAGGATGAAGGTCTTCAATTAAGAACTGATCCAACTAAACATATCAATTATATAGATATATATTTTTAGTTAAAGCAATATAATTTACCATTCCCCAAGAATTTTCCACGTGATCAACTCCTTTGTATTCTATGTAGGAGGCAAAGCCTTCATTTAACCACAAGTCATTCCACCAATTCATGGTGACTAAATTTCCAAACCAGCTATGGGCCAATTCGTGCGATACTACTGTGGCGATCCTCTGCTTGTTCGCAGAAGAACTCTTATCTTCATCATACAGCAACGCAGTTTCGCGGAACGTCACCAGACCCCAATGCTCCATTGCGCCAGACACGAAATCGGGAATTGCTATCAAGTCTGCAATCAAAATAAGCATTAAAATGTTTCGTTCATGAAGTGAAACCGACCTAGTTTTGGTAGAGGGTAAGGGATGTTGAAATATTTCAGATAATATTCGATAATGCCTGCGCAGTCTTCAAGGCGTATTCGGTCTTTTTCACTTGAGCTGGAGTGGCGTAGACCCGCAGCGGGATGTTATCCGCGGTGGGATTGATGCGAGTCTCTTTGTAGGTAAAATCACAGACGATAAAGCAAGACAGGTAGGTGGACATCTTGACGCTTTCTTGGAAATGCACCATAATCCCGTCGCCTTGCGGCTCTTCATTTTCCTGCACAGGTTTTGAATTAAGCCCCGGGAAGCAAACGTCCGTTAACTGACTTACCACAGGCATGTTGGATAAGGCTATGTATGTGGGGTCGTCTTTGGGTTTTCTAATGTGAACTTTGTATTTCGCTTTCATATTAGGCTCATCAAAGCAAGGAAAGGCTTGCCGCGCATAGGTGGGCTCGAATTTGCTGGTAGCCATGGGCCTAGAAAGAGAAATAAAGTTATGACGGTCATTCGGTTTCATTAAGTAAAAGTTGAAATTTGATAGACGTTAATATTGCAGAAATACATCGCTCATTTAATCATAATAACGTGAAAGATTTTCCAAGTAGACCAATGATTAGAAGTTTTACGAAAAAGAGTTTGGTAGGTAACCTTTCGTAAACAGGCAAAGAATGAGAAAAGACTTGAGCACATCACCTCAAAGCTGGTACGGTCAGGTTGGAGTTTGTTAGTCCTATCTCGATTCCTACAAAATCCAGCTAGTGCAATAGGTTGTGCCCTCAGATGGTAATATACAGCAGAATTCGCCCATAAACTGACGTCAGTTGAAGCACATTTTCAAGCAAATGACTTTTTTAACAAACAGAAATTCAGTATTTTTGAGTTAAGAAAATCTTAGGACAAATAAATAGTCTGATAAGGAGCGAACTCAAAAAAACTGATCGAAATGTTTTATTTCCAGCGGTTCAAGATAAACAAGATATGTGATTGCAACATTTCATGTAGCAAAGGATACATTTCAACTGATTGAGCAGCTTTTTAAGGGTAGAATCATTTTCTGCGGTTTCGATATAAACTGGGAGAAATCTAACGACTCCTGATTATTTTCTACACAGCCAACTCGGAGAAAATAGCCGAAGAACATTGTTCGAGCTGGCATTACAGTAATGGAATTTAAAAATACAACATTTATATATCAACAGTAGATATTCTTTCAAAATCTAGAATGATTGGATTTAATGGTCTGGGTAAGAAATAAGAGAAGGAATACAAGTGTGCAGGCTGTTGAAAGAAAAGAACAGGAAAGAAATGAAGATGAAATATAGGAGCTCAGGTTGATTATGATGACACAGACGATGACTAGTTAGACAATTGATTGTTGCGTATTCAGGACGAATACTTGTGTGTACTACACTTGAAACTACAACGTGCACGAATGGACAACTCGCAAGAGCACCTTGCCCAATCAATCGCCCCCAAAAACATCGCCATCCTTATAGTCATCCTTCGGTCTATTCAATTTCATAGTAAAACATTTCAAAACATAAAATCAAATATGCAAAAGTTATTCTTAAAAGTTCAGCAGTCTACCAACGTATTCTATGGAGAGGCAATGTTTGTTCCATTTCACGTATCTCTTGGGCTCAGACTGCCCAAACGTGGAGGTGATTCAAGGTTCCCTTCCTAAATTCTGCTAGGATATTTTACCCTGCACTCTTCAAAGAATTTCCAAAATAAGCACTAGAATGGAAGATTGGCTTAACTAACTGATGTCAATTAAAAATAATTAGATCCTTACAAGGACGACTTGTTGGAAAAAATCCAAGGGTTCTTAACTAATTTTGGGTATGAATGAACAATTTAAGATTCTTAAAAACTATTAAACCTTGGCCCAAAAAAGTTTTAGATTACCGAGGTACACTTTTAGACTCGAAGAGATGTTTTAGGGTATCCTGACCTTTATTTCCTACATATGGTAAATTTAAAATATAAAAAAAGGATTATTAAATACTCCTTTTAAAGTCCCCTCATGCCTACTCTGTACATATGTAGCGTATCTCGAAAATATTGAACCCTATAATACAAAAATTACAATCATATCTTCTAATTCTTGGACTATGAGTTGCTGATCTTCGTTGATTGTTCGTACACCTCTTCCAGAACGTGGATCACTTTCAACAGGTTCTCGGCCATTTCTCAATAGTTTATACCATGCCTCTATTTCTGTTACACTTTATATTAATATGGCTCGATATTTTCGAAGAAATGCCCTATACCTTTTTAATCAAGCTTCGTGGAAAGCCCTTTTGAACAAATCTCCTGGACGTCTCATTATTTCATTAGAACGCACCAAAGAGGAATTACCACCAAAAACTTTTCTCATAGAAATAAATGTAAAACTACAATTAATTCTGAGGAAATCCTTCCCCTCTTGACAAGAGAATCGAATGATTACCAAGTATAACCATCGAGTTGGATTATTCAGTACTAAATATCCACACTTGTGATTTAATAGACATTTTCTAAAATATGTTTTGTTATAAGTAGTATGTGGTCAAAAGAGAAATATAAATGTGTTAAGGCAAAGAGCAATGTTAGCCTAACCCAAGTTCGCTTTCATAATCCATTACTATAGCGGCTCATACTTCTTTTTATTCTTCACTTAAATTATTGGTTGTTTCACTCTTTTTGGGCAAACGTCGTGTGTATTATTTCTTTGGCCATTGAGGTCATATTATATGGGCAAGCCATGCATCTTAATGTTGTTATCAATTGCTTATTGATTTGCTTCGCGTATTGTTTGGGAAAAATCCTTATTTTGAAGAAGAGAAGCTATTTCAAAGCAGTCATCAAGTAATAATGGCTTCTTCATTCATAACTTGAACAAACGCGTTTTCAAATTGAAAGCAATTAACTACTTACATGACACAGTGAATAGCATTTGTTTACCATCAGTAGTTTTCGAGTGGTAAACCTAGATGGAGTGGCCCTATGGGTAAACATAATGATAAATGGATCTTGTAAGAAGATAATGATTCAAAATACTAAAATAAGTAATGGAGCGAGTAGACGATAATCTATCGAGAATCCGTCGTCCCTCATACAGCCTTGAGAGAAACGAATGTTGTTTCTTCGGAAGTATGGACGCTATGGCGACAACTACCCATGGATTATGGAAGAATATGTTTCAAGACCAAGCCTGCTAATAACGGTGCATAAGAGTACTTCTCATAAAATGGCCAGTGCTGAGTTCTTTACCACTCTGCAGAAAGGCAAAAATAGAAGTAACCACGGTAAAATGCGTTCTTATAGGGACTACGCAACTAATAAAAAAGGTTGGTTCATTGAAAGTCAAGAGTAGGTAGAGCTTTGTAGATAGCAGACAAAATGCCATAACATACTTTATAACTGATCAATAAAAAACAACGATTGTTTGCGACATTCCATGCTTATCAAAAACAATGCAAGGCTATTTATTACTAATATAACGAATGTTTCATTTCATTATCGGTACAAAGGTACTAACTACCTACTTAACGTTTTTTACGACTGCCATGTTTGCGTTGCTATCTTTAATTGGTAAGATGCGCAAGTACATTGTGCTCCATTCAATTTAACGATGGTTATAAAAATGCAGCACTTTAATGTGACATCTGTTCAAAAATGTACCGAACCTTTTATAACAGAGCACCATGACACCATATGAATGTGCAATAGGCAGCGCTGCCTAGAGTTGCCTCGGCAAGTAACCTACATTTTTCCACGTCCCTCTATTGTGATTAATCATGGCGCTACATCGCTTTGTTTCCGAACTTGCCGTGCGTGTTCTGCAATTTTCAAGGTGGATGGGTCTCACGGCAGTATCCGCCTTGATATTAAATTTTGCATCAGACTTGGGAAAATAACGGAACAACCTTGTGGAGACCAGCAGTTAGGTTCAATGTCATGGTCAAGCGAATGCGTTCTTCATTCAAAAATGTGAGCTTGTCATTACAAGGGCGAATCAAATATAAACCAGAATTTCTTGGATTTTCCTGTAGGATACTTCACAACTTTGTCACAACATAGGGCGTAAAACTGTCTCAAATTTTGAGAAGACTTAAGGCTCAAGTGTATGCGTAGCATAAGCAGTTTTGCAAGAAAGTGAAGTACTTGAAACCAGCGTGACCTAGAAGAATATTTGAATTGTTCGCTGCCTTCTCAAGGATGACCGCTGATTAACGATTGCGTCTGAAGATAAAATAAGCAAGGAAAGTACCCAAGCAATCTGAGGTTTCGAAAGTGTCCTTAAGATGGACCCGTTCTTTTTCTTCTCAACGAAGATTAGAAACGACAGTCTCTCTAGGTCTCAAAAACATGAAGGGGAGGTTTCTTTGCATCGGATCGTTGGGCAAATAAGTTAGCATGGAGTGGCAAAAGCAGGGAGAATCTGCATCAGTCAAAGCCAAAGTTCGGTTCTTAGCTAGAAAGGTTCTTGTAACTTTCAGTTTCCAATCTGAGACGTACGTCATCCTGCTACACCTGCTCAAACTCGTCACAAAATTGAGAATTTGTTCTGAACTGTACTGGAACAACCGCCCTATAATCCGGACTTATCGCCGTGCGATTATAATTTGCCTGGAGAAATCGGAAACTAAGTAGAGAAATAATTTTGTATTTTTGTGAAGCTTCAATAAATTAAAAAAATTATTTTGGTTTAAATTTGACACACTATTATCAGAATTGATACCTTTTTTATATTAAAACAGTGTTTTCACAGCAACAATGGTTAGTATCTCTATAACTGATTTGAGATGACCTTAATGGAGGGAAAGGACAAAATGCGAAGGGCGCCTTTAGCGGTTATTGACCTGACGCTGCTATGACTAATGTTTACTTAGGCGCAGATTTCATGTAATGCCAGCCGCTGATTGCTCTCAATGAGCTCACGAATTCGATCAGCGCTCATCTCGTTAAAGCTGGTGGGAGCGCGACACGCGTGCGATAGATTCTTGATCTTGCATCCTTTCAACAGCTCATGTCTTTTGACACATGCTTTTTCAATAATAGGCCCCTATTGATCTATCAACTTAGCTTGGTCAGAATATCGGTTGCTTTGTTACGAACTTTATTACAATGCTTTGTGCAATGAACTACGCGGGTTTGCAAACTTAAGATATGACGACTTTAAATTGGAGATAAAATTTTACAATCGTTTTTTTCGATAATAAATATTGCAACGAATTTCCTGTAGCTAGTAGTCACTAGACGCATCAAGGAGACACAGTTTTCCAGGAATGCAGGCGCGCTGCCAGTGCACGAAGGGAACTCGAACAATAGGAAATTGCCAAATGTTACGAGAAACCCCACGAACGTTCTGGAACCGGTTATGGGCTTCTTAAATATTCCGCGGTATAGGCGTCTACATGAATAGAATTACAGATAAATAGATTACAATTTTACGTTATATACTCTATGTGTTGTGTACATAAATAGTTAAATAATTTTGATAACCTGTAAGTAAAATAAATAAGTAGCTTAAGTAAATGTGCGTGTTTTATTCATTAACGCAAAGAGTGAAAACCTTACAATATGTTCCGTTTGATAACTCTGATTCTTAATTGTTTCTCTCCTGCGGAATTTTCTAGCGGCTATTCAATGCGGTTGCCTAATACTAGAACATACATTGTTTCAGTTAATCACAAAATCCATACGACTGGCATTAGGAGACTTAATAGAACTCTTACTATTGCTTATAAGCTCTAGACCATCACTTTCTTTGACTTTTCCATCGTATTCTTGTGTCAATCTCGCAAGATGGGCTTTAGATGCATTATGATAAAAAAACATCTTTTCTTCCTCCCCACCAAAGGGTTCAACATTTCTTCAACATAGCGTTTTGCATTAGTTTCTACAAAATTTTACTTCTTTGAATATCCCAGTGCAATAGTTTCTAAACCAAGCTTCATCTAGTACCACCACATACTTTTATCTTTGAGGGGCTTCTGGTACTTGCGGTTTGCTATATTTAGCCTATCAAATTTATCTTTTGTGACCTTTTTCCCCCTAAATCACCATAGAGGACTTTCCGGGTGGTCTTTATATTGAAGTCAATGGATTTGGCCACTTAGCATTGATCTTATTTTTGACTTCGCGAGTTACTTATATAGGTTTCCGTTTTAAATGCGGGGAAGAATATTTTCCGTATGGAATTGGCCCCGCATACTTTTAGATCACATTTTGTATGGTAGTCAAAGCGATATCAATTCCATCGGATTTTAATAACTCCTCTAGAATCGCTCACAGCACGTTGTTTTCGGTGATAACAACTTTAACATTTTTTGATAGACATAAAATACAAGTATAAATAGCTGACTTAATTAGCTCACTACAGCGATATCGTAAACTCCTCACTCTCTGTATATAGATATCGATTGTTCAGTTATTGTAATTGCTACTAATGAAATGATATAGAAAGGCAACCATCCATAACATATATATTATCATATATTATCATATCGGCGGTGAAATAAAAAGTATTGTTTAACCATTTCGTTCTTAGTGGTTCATGTGTCTACCACGATAGAGTGAAATATCCTATTACAGTGAGATTTTCGGTGTTTGCTTGCCTAGAAGTAAATGCTTAAAAAAATAGACTGACAGCTCTTTAAATAGAGTTTATTTCAGGGGAAGAAACATTTATAAAATAAAATTGCAAATCAAAAACTTTCATAAAAAGTCGTCTGATGCAATACATCCTATTTTGTGCTCTTCGGGAATGATGACGTAACATGTGCTGACGCACCTTCCATTTATAGCTCAGAAAGCTGACACTCCAAATTTAAGGGGAAAACCGTACTAGCCGCGAGCACTGTCCAAATGAGAGTGAACGCCCATTAGAGCCAGATTCGAGCATCACGTTGGTTTCTCTATATGGTCCTGCAGCAATCATCAGAATTTTAGTTAATTCTTACACTACACAGTATTTTCACGTGCAACTTTTGCAAGTAATATTTTGGTTCATTTTTTATATCATTACTTCATCTTTACCAGCAAGACTTTCTATCGGCACACCTGTGGCAGCAACATAAAAATGAATAAAAGAATTTTGAGCCCAAATAAGTTGAGTGGTAATATTTTTACTATATCTTCAGACGAGTACAAACTTAGTGATAGTGAGACAAAACTGAAGATGAGCATCAAGATTTCCGAGATCACAGGAAATCCTTAGCATAGAAGATACGACAGCACAACATTGAAGATCAGTAATGCTCAGCAATAAGGTATTTCTGATCATAATACTGTTAATCGTCGTTGGATAATTTCATATGACATGATCACCATTCTTAAAAGATCTCGTAAATTGTCCCCAAAGAAATAAAATCAATCAAGTCCAACAGATATTCAACTTTTTTATATTTACAAATAGTCCAGTGCACCAATCGGTGTTTTGAGCAAAAAAGAATCTAAAATTCAACTGGTATGGGTGAAATCCTAGAAGTTCTAGAATTGATGCTTATACCATATGATTGTTTTCTTGGTCTAAAACATTATTGAAGACAAAAAGAGTTGGTTGTATTGAAAAGGATGTTTCCCATTATAGATTCATGGTCGTTATTTTACTTTGTTCCAGAAAGTCCTTAAATGCTCCAAAATCCTATTATGTTGACGAATTGAGCAATCGTCGACAAGATAGTTTTAAATCACTGATGAATCAAATTCAAGGGTCACTCAAACCAACTAAGAAGAGTATCAAATTATGGGCTCGTTGCGTGCTGATTCTGAGTACATATACGACCTAAATGTACACTCTGGAAGAGGGTTCCAAGTTGAAAATTACGTCCTGACCCCCTAGAGAACGGATTGTCACATCTCTTGCAAGGATTATAAAAATCCCAGATATGGTCTTGTGTTTTGATTACTTTTTCATTATTGGAAATTATCAATTTTGCTGCATTTGGTAATTACATCGTCAACTGCATAAATGTACGTACTGTGCAAAGTAAACTATAGGTTAAGTTTAACTCAGAGATGTGCAATACATCAAGAATATCTTGAAAAAATGAGAAATTCCTGTCCTGGCATTTTTGGTAGATCTTGCGAAAGAATTGATTGTTGGGGGAAAGAAAAATAGAGTTACTATTACCAAGAAGAAAAGAAAATTGTTCGGAGGAGCTTTATATCTTCGAGTAAAAGCTCCAACAAAAAGATGTGCACGTTGTGCTGAAATAAACATTCAAAAAAGAAGAAAAGTCGCCTTCTAGGAATATAATGTTCTTTTATGCACAATTTGTTTCGTACTCTTGCACATTAAGTAATTCAAAGTAACAAAAAAGTATTGTTATAACTTAAATTGTGTGTAGCTAAAATTATCTTTTCTGCTTATCTATTGGTACATATAATTTAACGGTTGACTCGAGAAAGCCAGCTCTTCTTGGTGAAATAACAGCTGCCAAAACGCTGCGAAAATTCTCGGGTTTGGAGCGACCAAAAAGAAAGTTTCACTAATCTGTTCGACGTGCCAACGCAAAGCCGCGAGAATTCCAGAATTAAGTGCGCAGATACTTGTATGTATGAGGAACGGTAAAAAATCCATTAATAGTACATTTATGTATCACACTACCCCCTTTCCATTCACTAAAACCAGGAAATTCATTTCTTTCAAGAATCCGTGCGTTATCTTCAATTTAGGTTAATAATAATCGTATTCTTTTAAACAGCAAACCGCTAAGTGAACGAACAAATGTACACAAACCTTGGCGACTCAAAATTATAAAGTAACTCTCCATGTAACAAAATGTAAAAATATTAATAGCACTAGAAAATATGTTATGCTAACCCATTTAACCATTTTTAGGATTAACATTAAAAGCTAAATTGTAAAACCAAAATTTCTTGTAAACAAAGCAACCGTGAACTACAGCCAATTTGTGTCCTTTTTAGGAACAGGAAATAAAATAAAAGTCAATCAGAAGCATTCCGGATTAGAAAGTTCGATTAAAAATGATCAAAAACATTATGGAGCTGCTGTTTAAGGCAAGTCTAACAAATCAATTGGTTCTAGTTTAAAATTGCAACTTTTATATCAATGGGAACGAAGATTAATTATACTAATGTTAACATAAAAAATACACTGGAGCATAAATTGCTCATAATATAATTTACGAAATGAAATTAAATTTGAGATACAAGTGCAATTAAAATTTCATCTGCTTATACGTGACCTGTCTCAAAAATATCAAGCCAATGTTAAGATATAACTGAGAGTATATTGTAATGCCCATGAGTGGATAAGGATAATTTCACCGATTAGGTCATTTAGGCAATGGTAACGCCCTGCGTGGTAGCATAGCCTACGAACTGGAAGAATAAGGCTCTCATATGTTCGCCTTCTCCGCGGGGCAATGTGGCGAGCAGCGCGCCTTAGACGACCGCCATTACTACCCCTTGTTCTAAGCGAACGCAGGTACTAAATTATTTTTAGTGAGTAGGTAGGTCATCTACCAAGTATCAGAAAGGCTCGGGAATGGAACCCAGCTCAACTACGCTACTACGCTGGTGATAGGTCATTTAGGAGCAACACGAATAAGTCGTGGTACAAACAATTTAGAAGATTTGTTAAAGAATAACAACGCGCAGAACATCGGAAAATGTTGAGGATGTACGGACTATAATCAATAAATATTAACAACTACGACCCAGAAAGACGATTTTAACACATCATTTTGCAAATCATAAAGTGTTTAGGTTAAGGGGTACTGAGGTTATTAAAATATTGTAAAATACAAAAATAGTACGATATTTTTTACATGATCTCTTGAGTTGCAAACTCATTGTTCCCAAAAAAATCTCTCTATCGTAAGGTAAAGGTGATTGTAACATCAGCCGATAGTACATAAGCGCTTCGACAGCAACATTGTCGTCAGTCTCTGTCCTTCAAGTATTTCTTTTGGTGGTAAAAAAGCGATAATCGCAAAAATGTACTAGATTATTCCGACAACAGAAGCAAATTTAACAATCGTTAATCGGCGATCATCTTCGAAAAGGTGACGAACAATGCGAACGTTGTCCCCGGTCATGCTGGTTCTCGGGAGCATCATGTAGGTGATAAAAGTGTTAGGTTAATCATCTGTTCAGGGTATGCCCAACATGGTTCACAGTACCAGGCTACTAGCCTATATATAAAAGTAGTAAAAGAAGGAAAAGTGTCACAATGAAAAAAGAAAATCAACCGCTATTTTGGTTCAAGATCGTACTTGATGTCGGAAATAGTTTTGCTGGAGTCTTCATAAATATTAATCACAGGGCGATAAATACAAAATGTACCTTATTCCGACCCCCGAAGCAAATTCAGTAACCGTTATCGGCTATCATCCTCGAGAAGGCGACGAACATTGTGAATATCCTCTTCAGTCACACTGGTCCTCGGAGACGTACGTGGTCCTTGTTTTCAACTGCTTTCTGACCTCTTAAAATTAATTTGTCATGCGTACACCTAAGTCTTCTCAGGGGCGTTGCCCCCAAACTGTGACTTAAGTTTTCTCAAAATATCGGATCGTTTTACGTCTTCTATCGTGAGAAACTTGATAATCAGTTACGCAACGGACGAGAGTAGCTCTTGATCTAATATCGTAACAAGAGTGGTAGTCAGAGACGCCCCTTATTTACAACGCTCAGTAGCCGGACTTCTTTCCGTTCACTTCAGTGTACGTAATAAATCCCAGTTTATATTTGATTCACCCACGTAGTTAATGATATGTCCTGGTCTATACTATATGAGAAGATGGAACGTCTTCACAATCACCATTAGGGAATCCCTTTTGCTGAAATATTTTTGGGGTTGAGTTGGCAACGCCTACACATAAATTGATAGTTCGTATCAAATTTATTCATCTAATAATTTGATTTTGAAAAGCATTCAAATCAAAAAGTTTGCGCATTTTTAGTTGTAAATAAAAACGAAATTGGGGCAGTTATATATTTTTTAATTTGGAAAACCCTAACAAAAATTAAATCCAAGTTTCGTGCTGTTCTTGGGAATTCATCACCTTGATTTTCCACTATGAGTTTTGGGTTTTGGAATTTAAACGTAGTCGTATGCAGAAAAGTAATGATCCACATTCAGGACCTCCAAAGAAGGTAAGCACACTAAAGACCGAAAATTCACGATGTGCTTTTGATACACAACAGACTGAAAAGTGTCACACTGAAGAAGTCTGATGAATGGGTAGTTTGCACAAGAGCGTGAACTTCACCCGGTAGTTTGGAGGTATTTAAGAACAATCCAAAGGATTGGAATTGTGAATGAAACCTCAGTCAACTATTACATACCAGAAACAAAAATGCAATCAAAGCAGTGAATAGCTGAAGGGGTGTTAGGATAAATATTTTGAGGCACTAATGGAATTGTGATGATTATCTGAAGAGATAAAAACGGTTGCTAAGAAATATTACACAGCACTTTTGACAAGCTCAAAACTTGCCAAGAAAGTGGGGCTACATCGCACTTAAGCGAACGTTGTTAAAAATAAAGTTCAAAATCACTTCTCATCTGTCTTGTTTGTCTGGTTCGGTTCCTCCGTACTTCTATCTATTCTCAAAATTCAAAATCTTCCTGTCATATGAAGAGGTGGAGGCTATTTTTACATTCTTAAAGAAGATTGCTTCTGAGAAGAAGCCAAAGCCCATGAACTGAGAGGACGAGGCTTTCATATGTTTGCTCTCGCTGCCGGGTGGTCGCGCAATATTTCTGGTACGGAGCAATGTGACAAACAATCGTATTATTACCTTCTAGAAGGGAGAAAATACCAAAAGAGTGGGAAACAGCTTAGCTGGTACCTATTTATAAGAAAGGAAGATCCGTAACTGACCACATCTTTACGCCGAAACAAACGCAAAATTGTGCTAATATGAATATATATATATATATATATATATATATATATATATATATATATATATATATATATATATATATATATAGTGTTAGTAGACTTTAAACAAACTTACGACTCTGTAAATTGGAGAAAACTTTTCAAGGCAATGAGAAAACTAGGAGTTCTGATGAAGCTAGTAAATTAAAAAAAAATGACCCTAGAATCTACTACAAGCGAAGTAAAACTCAACGATAAGACTTCCAAAAGCTTTCTAATAAGCACAGGACTAAACCAAGAAGGCGCGTTGTTGACAACAATTTTAATTTACTCTTAAAGTAGGTAGAAAAGAAAAAGCGACATTACTTGGTCTGGCACCTTAAGAACAAGATTTCAACAAAAAAAATTAAACCAAAAAATTAAAAGAAGATTTGGCAGGATCAACAAATAGTGCAAAGCTAGAAGAAGTTCAAAACTATGTATATCTAGGAACTGTCACAACGGAGATGGGGGAAGAAAAGAAAGAGATTGAAGCAAGATTATGGACGATTATGAAAGTATGAAACCTCAATAGAAAAGAGAAAGACAATAGATACATGAGAGAAAAGTACCGAGAAGAATTTTCGGAGAAAAAAGAAAGGACAATTATGGTTAAGAAGAATTACCGAAGAAATAAAGAACCTATATAAAGAACTAGAGCTCAGTAACCAAGTTAAAGCAGCAGCAAGGATGAGGTGGCTAGGACATCTAGAAAGACAAGCAGAAGACAGGGTTCCCAAGAAATTAATGGATACAAACTTAGAGGAAACGAGAAGAAAAAACCTAGAAGAAAAAGAGATGCAGGACTGGAAGATACAAGCAAAAGATCGGAAGAGATGAAGAGAAATCACCAAGCTATAGGCCTAAATGGCCTGAGTGTAGCAATTATACATATACATTATTATCTTCTATTCGAAATGAACGCAGGTACTCAATTGTTTTTAGTGACTGAGTAGGCCACCCCTCCAGGCATCTAATTAGCGGAGAAATTACAATAAAAAATGAAATAAAACTTTGTTTCCATTGGCATTCCGGAAAATTGTCAATGCGTCCTTGTACATACATCCAGGGTGAATAACTCAGTACGGAAGTTATTTGTTGCTATACCATTAAACTACAAAAAAAAAACTGTAATGGTCTTAATTGGCCGTAAAATACTTTCACTTTCTACAGCAAGATTTTTCGACATCTAAAATTACTACACATGCAACTGTATAATTTGTAGCCATTCAGGGGCCATTTTTAAAAAAGATTTTATAACAATGATGTAATATGTAAAGTCGCAATTTTAAATGTTAATACCCACAAGATTTGGCATCCCGCTTAAAATATTAGGCTTGTATCATTTGTTAGCCGCAATGACTACAATTAAGACATAAAATTGTTTTTTTTAATGACAGTGATAGCTTGTAGAGAGTAAAGTTGGTAATTTATTAAGGCAATTGCCCCAATTTATGCATTGAAATGTAGCCGGGGCAATTGTAACTCCTAGACAGAACAATTACGATAAGAATGTTACAGCAGAGTGAAAGTACCGTTGATTAGCAAGGCTTTATGGTAGCAGTTCATTCATTATAGGAAACGGCACGGTATGGTAATGAAGTTGAAAGTATAATTTATGCCCCCTAAATCCATCAAAATATGCATAAGCTCGAGCCTTAAATATTTTGAATAGCTCATGATCATGTTCGACCTGTAGGACAATGTTATAAATAAATAAAAATAATAAAGATAAATTATTTTGCAATTACATACAGTAACGTAGTTGATTAGAACAAATTTTCCTGCACGCTAGCTGTTTGCTTGTTTCAAAAAAATATTATTATATAAGGGTTATTGCTCCTTTGTAAGTCCGCTCACAAAAAAAAATTTGACCAGACGGCTAGTTTATGGAGGCCATTAATTTAACCAACACTTACGCAATGAATTTTAAACATTCTATGATTGTGCAACTTTTAAGTTTCTTATAAAAAGAAATATTCCAACATTTAGTAATAACGCCACCTGTCAGCTTCATAGCGCACTGGAAGAGGTGCTTACTCTACTAACATAACCTAAAAAAATGAATGTTGTAGTCGATTCCACGCAACATTTGTGACTTTTCACGTTGTGGATGAACCCCAGGAAGAGGACAATCATCACGAGCACCCAAAAAATTAAAGATAAATAACTGGAACAACTTTTGATAAAGAATTACTATAGCAGATACTCAGAGGTCATAAATACACCAAGCCATTTCTAAACATCTACATCAGCTGAGGAGAATTCACAGGGAAGGTCGTTCGATTCATCATAAACGTTTAGTTGACAAGAGTCGTCGTTATGATACTGCAATGAAAGAGTGCTGATTTATCCAGTTGACCCCTGGTCCAATCCTCTTGTCCCAATATCTACGCCAGAAATATATTGGTGTGTGTGTGGTGGAATTAGAGAAGCGTTGCACCAGCAGCAACTGATGCGTGTTAATGACGAGTAAAAAGGGCGTCTGCGCATACTCCCTCTAGGCGAACCTTTACACAACTGTGTTGGTGCGTTTGAAATGGGCATCTTGTTTATATTTATGAGATTTGTGGTGATACCTAACACAACTCTAATTTTTCGTTTCTGCATTTACAAAATTAAAAATGTCCACAATTTTGTAACTTTCCTAGAACTCAAAGAAAGCAGTGGTGACATAAAAAGTGATAGGCAAGAAAGAACGATTTAAGGTATCCATTCTTCTTTCACTTACATGTCTCACCATTATATATGTGAGTCGAGTAGGTGAATTTGGTATAAATGGAAGAACTGATAGACTCCTACATCTTCACAAAATTCTAAAAGGTGCTCTATGTATCTTAAAACGGTTTTTAGAAGATACTTCCACAGAATAATCATGTTTTCGCTTATTAGCACTTATTGAACATCAAAAGTGTACTACATCTAGTAAAGATTATTTTCTCTAAACATGTACATGGTGTGTCCTAAATCTACTATCACTGTTCGCTGTATCACATGTGGACCACTTGATCAAATTCTTCAAATGTTCACGTTTTGTTCACATAAATTTGGAAAACACAACACGTCTCTTAGAGTTCGTAAAATTCCTTCATCCTATGATAAACATTCGATTTCCGAAAGGACACACATCATTGAGCTTTGGTACTAATGTAGTAAAGATGCCCCACCTAAACCGCCAAACGACGAACAATCATTCATCAAGCCTTGATGTTTTTATTTGTGAAAATTTTTCAAAATTTGATAATTTAAATTTTTATTAAAAAAATCATTTGTAATTTTATAGATTAAATGAGAAATGATTGAGTACTGGAACTGCTCAGAATCATAAGACAGAACTGGTAAGCTATCAACAGTAACGATTGAAGAGAACATTGAAAGAGTTCAAAAACATTACCAAGACACTCAAACAATGTCAGTGAGAAATGCATTAAAAGAATCAGAACTTCAGCTTACAAAATTAAAATTCATCAGGATTGAGTGACGCATCAATTAAAAATCGATATAAAAATGCGTGAGTTATCAGACGATTGTCACTACGAATTTGAAGGGTTTGTGAATAGTCACAATTATCACATGGGAGTCGCAAAAACCGGAACTCATCGCAGTGCATTCTATACTGGGTATCAGTTACTCTGACCGATATAATCATTGGTCACATATATAAAGAAAAAATTTGGATCAGTTCTTGGGCTTTATAATCGACGAAGCGTGGAATCCATCAAACTCAAAAAAATGGACGCCATTTTAAAAGCCTTCGTACCAAACATCATAAACTCAGGATGCAATGGCAAAGACAGGAGCGACCTATTCTCCCGATTTAAACACCTGGAAGTCTAACCAAAGATATGTTATGTATCACCCTAGTCAAGAATGTCCGGAGAATCTCGAAGCCTTGGGAAAAAGAATCATCGAGACAGTAAATTCGTTTTCCCGAAGAAACCCAACACAAGAAGATTCACTTTTTGAAGAAACTAGCTGCAGCAACATTTTGAGAATATTTTGATCTAGTTTTTCGTACATTAATTACGACTCGAACGATTTTTGGATTTCTGTGATACGCGCGTAACTTAGTTCTCCGTCTCTAACTTCAGTCAAAGATAGTACCAATTCAAATTCATACATCGTGCTCGCCGTATAGTCATAGTGAAATTCCACCTGCTAACTTCAGGACGTACTATAAGAGGTGCCTGTTCTACCATCGTAACCTAAAAATAAGTAGTGAAATCGATGTTGTATAACAAGCAACACTTGCAACAATGCATCCTTTTTGTATTTCAAATGCCAAAATGCCGATGAGGCTTGGAAAGTAATTTATACGGCTTTAGACGAGAATTATGTTTCTTGTAGTACCTACAAGAATTAGTTTTAGTTAGACTTACATAGTGCCAAATGCCTTGGAAGCTGAAGAAAGAGGGGAAGTCCTTTTACTTTCCCTCTTCAAATTATTACCTCTTCAGATTCTTACAATATCATCTGGTTGCTACCCACTCCACTTCTCTCGAGGATTTCCAAAAAAGTCTGGTTGAGCTTATCAACTCTAAACCACCCTCTCTTTTCCGAAGTGAAATTCGGCAGCTCCCTGAAAGTATGAAGAAATTTGGGAAGAATATTTGGGAGCAGCTGAATTGAGAGGGTGCAAAAGAAATATAAAAAACGACAAAAGACCAACCACTGTTTTTGGACAAATATGAAGAAATTATAAAATTCCAAAAAAAGTGGTAAGAAAGGTTTAGAGTAGAAAAAACTAAATATTTGGAAAAAGAAAGAAATAATTAAATTACAAAAGTAAAATGGAAAAAGGAAATAACGACATGTAACATAGAAAAAAACAATGAAATGGAAGATTAAGAAAGAGCCGAGAAAAGGGGGACTGTATAATTGTTTATTGAAATTGTCAACGGTTTGCAAAACCACATTCAATTCAGACTGTTTAGATAGTTAAAATTATACGTGCTCGAATTAAACTTACCCCTCTTCGTAAGCAGAAGACTTCGATGATTCTCTTTATCCAACAAGATCAAGCTACTTATAAAAAAAAACACTTGCTAACAGACGCTCTAAAGAACGAGAGAAAAATCAAAGATTGTTGAATGAATAGGCGCATGATGGCCGTAGAAAGATTTTGTTTACGGACGAACAAAATGTTTACAGCAAAGAAAGCTTTCAACAAAACGACAGGGTGTATGCTAGATACTAAAGATTTAGGAAGGCCATTGTTCAGCATCTGTAATGGAGTCGTGGAGAGCTTTTTATGATGAAGTGGCCAATATTCATATTTTGTGAAAAAGGGGTCAGAACTGCGACTGTTATGTATCAATAGAGTGTTTTAGAAGGTACGCTAAAACCTCTAAACCACACGGTTTTCTGAGATGAGCCTTAAAATTTCCAGCAATACTCAGTCAACTGAAATTTGGCTGAGCAACAACAGGCTTCAATTTTAAAAGTAGCCAACTAACCTTCTGGTAGCCAAATCTTAATCTTTTAAATTATAATTTATGGGGGGGGGGGGTGGAGTTAGAAGATGTGGTTTGCCCAAGAAGGCTTCTCACTATTGATTCTTTAAAGCGAGCCCTACCGGTTACAGTCAACAATTGTCCGATGGGTGTAGTGCGTATCACCATAAAATGGCCCAACTTATGTTGGCGTTAAAGGTAACTATTTAAATATATGAAGTTAGGACTTACGAAATGAACACTTAGTTAATGAATAATTTTGGCGCTTCCAGCTCTAAAAAACTTTCACATACATATCAGGAAAAAGACTATTCTAACCCAGAATGCACTTTTTATGTTGTCTTTCAAAAGTCTAAGAGACGAACAAAAAATGGCACCTTACACCTTGAGTAAAGTGCCTTTTTAAATTCCTTTTCAAACCTTTCCAGTTAAAAGAATCAGAATGGCGGTTGATTTTCTTTGTTTCATTCTCACTTTATATTAACCAAGCGATCTACATTCTCGAACCATATATATATCTGACTTCCGATGAAATGCCTATTGGACTATTAATACTATTTTATCTTCATTTTAAACTAATACCTACAGCACCTCCAACTCTGAAAAACTTCCAATATTAAAAAAAAGGCTGTTTCAATTTCTCTGCAAATTTTTTTAACTGCTGATACACACGTTTCAGCCAGCTGAAACCAAAAATCATCGGAAGACTAGACGGGAATCTCACTATTGCATATAACTTCTTCATGATATTCTTGTGTCAATCATGCAATACAGATTTTATGCGCATCGTGATGAATGAACACCTTTTCTTCTTGTCCAAGACAACCCTTTCTTTCACTGTAAACTTCAGTACTTTTTCGACATTTTTTGATAAAAATCGGAGAAATCCCAAAGGTCCTGTTTCTAAAATGAGTTTGGAACCATATTTCCTCATGGTTTCACAAATCCAAGTTTAGGTTTTACCATCTTTAACGTATCAATAGTCCACTCTTAACCAAGTTGATCCAATAACATCACAACTATACCAATAATAGGGCCTTAATATTCCTCAAAATTACCTCAGATGATCTTTCGGATTTCTGCATGAAATTTACAATATGAACCTCATGATGAATTAAGGCCTTCTCCTCCTCCCCAGGTTAGAGTTCTAGAATTCTTCCTCCACCACAGGCTTCAATATTTCTTTGACATAGAGTTTTACATTCGTTTTCACTTTGTCTCAAGGATTATTTTTTCGAGGCGATTTCAACCATCAGTTAAGAATCGAATCAGTCAATTTAGAGCAAATATTCAGTGACACCACACACTCTATTTTTTGAGTTGCAGGATGCTTCACGTACAGCTTTCTTACATTTCTTGCTTTGAACATTCGACACTGAATTGGCGGGTTTTCCTTGATGCTTATTCTGACGAGTTTCTTTTAACTCCGCGAGTTACCTTTCTGGGTTTCTGTTTCAAAAGAAAAGAGAGGAATGTACTTGTATGTATCTTCACATTGGATCACATATTATATTGTATTTAAATAGATATCAATTCGATCAAACTACAATTAGGCGTGAATGGCTCATTTTTACTGTTTCCAGCAATAACTTTGAAATTTGATAATATAGAAAGTTGTCATATTTGTCATAAATAGGTGATAACTGCTTTACCTCTATATGAGCTATGTTATTTACGGAAGCTTTTTGCGCATCTCTGCCTTTAGAAATCATAAAATATGTAAAAAGATTCTAATATTTAGTGGTACTTAGTTGAAGTTAGATAGTGGTAGTTGTCCTTCCTAGCTGACCATAGTCCATTTCCCTATTGTTGTTATTCGCCTGTTCGGTTCGCGCTTAGTCCGTAGCTTGAAGTAGCGCACGCTAAAAGCTCTACAATATAATTTTGCGCAGCAGTGTAATCAGTTAAGTTGTCTACCCGAAGATAATAAATAAACACGAAAAGAAAGCTTTAAAAAAAAACACTGAGCTTCAAAAATATATAAGTGACATTTGAAATGGATACTAACTAGCCCTTCTAGCTGACATTACTCAGCTTCCCAGTGTGATTCATCTGATCAGTTCACGCTTATTCCGTAGCTTGAAGTAGCGCACACTAAAAGCTCTACAATATAATTTTGCGCAGCAGAGTAATCAGTTAAGTTGTCTACCCGAAGGTAATAAATAAACACGAAAAGAAAGCTTTAAAAAAAACACTGAGCTTCAAAAATATATAAGTGACATTTGAAATGGATACTAACTAGTCCTTCTAGCTGACGATAGTCAGCTTCCCAGTGTGATTCATCTGATCAGTTCACGCTTATTCCGTAGCTTGAAGTAGCGCACACTAAAAGCTCTAAAATAGAATGGTGCAAAGCTGTGTAATCGGCCAAATGTCTAACCGAGGGTAATAAACACGAAAAGGAGTTAGCGCTTTTTTTTTTAAAAAAGACCGAATTTCCAAAATGTTGAAATATTGAAACATGCAATAATACAAGACTGTTATGTGACAATATATCTGATCACACCAACGTAGTCATCAGTGGTATTCAAAAGTTTCCGCCCTATTTACAAAAAATAAGCCTTTTTTAAACAAGTAAAATAAACGAGCACAGCGATCAACGTGACAGCCATCGTCAGCTATGAGTTTCTCCCCATATTTCCAGCTTCGAAAGAACGACTCGTCTCTTGAGGCGTTCTATTGAGGGACCCAATTTGAACATCAAGTGTTGTTCTGCAAGTGTTTATGCCGTTGAACTAAAAGAGTATTAGTCGCAAGGGGCAATGTCTGGAGAATACCATGGGTGGGGTAAGGCATCTTAGTTAAGAGCTTCCGACGTGTTTTTTGCATATTCTGGACACTTGGCCTTCAATGCTTGGTTCAAATTGATGAATTGTTCTTAGTAAAGCTCGCTAATGATAGTTTGATTCGGTTTTAACAGCTCAAAGCTGATTGCCTTCCTTCTCTGAATCTTTCGTTTTGCCGTCAATGGTGGGTTTGGGTCGCAAATTGAGTTATTACATTCTAGATTATCGAAATACATAAATTTTTCAACCCCAGTGATAATATGCAAAAACCCCTTTCATGGTTTTCGTCTTTCGACGTCTCCTTCCTTAAATTCGCATTTTTCTTCCTTGTAAACTCTTAATGCTTCTGCACGTTAGTTTCCAATAACTCCTGCAGTTTTTTGTTTTCGAATCTCTTTGGGTGTTCTGGGCGTTTTTTGTCTTCCACCTCAAAACCACCACGATTGAAACATCAAAACTACCCTTTGTATGTTGTTTCTGATGTAAGAATACTTCGAGATTCAGCAGTGATTAAGCAAATTGAGCTGAATTGGCTAGAAATTGACAAAAAAATGTTATAACAAACGCAAACTTGCGTGTAGTGAATTTGGTGGCAGATTTAAGAACTAAAAAAATCATGGCGGACATAGCTACAGCTATTTGTCGCTAGAGGGCGGAAACTGCTAGACCGTTATAGTTATGGCTGGATGATTTTTATTGGAGTTGACATGTTAATTAAACACTCTAAATGTGGATGTAATAATCAAATGTTACAATTTACACTTTCATTTTACTAGCCTCATAAATTCTCAAATTTGTGAATAAAATAAAGGCTAATTGGCTTTCTTTAGTCATTAGTTTTGTAAAAATCACCACTTACTACAAAAACATGCAGGCTAAATTGTAAAAAAATTTATGATAATGGAATTAACCCACATAGAAAATAGAGAAAATTGCTAAGGTCGAAACAATGATGTGTTTGGTAAATAATTTGGGAATTTACAAACAATAGTAAATTGTTACTTACATATCGTTAAAAAAATATTTCAATTGCCTATTAGAACAGACTTACTGCCTTTCATAGGATCGCCCTTGCAATGCGAAGTATTAATTTCTTTCAAAATCAAGGTTAGCATCCGCCTTGCATTAATTACCTCGTTTCGTCCGTGCTGGGATCTCGATAAACACTCCTATAAAATCCTCTGGTCTTATTGAGCAGACTCCCACTGTACACTAAATTCAGGTAGTAATCGCCCGGAGCCAACTCGTTTTTTGGTATAACAGAAATGATTTCCGACACGGCATTTTCTTCGACATTTTGCACTTCTAGCGCTTGCGATTCGTTAACGTAGAACAACTCGACTTCGTCTATGTTCAAGTCCTTGCTGTGCAAGAGGATGTTCCTTCTTGTGCTTCCGATTCGCACGGTGATGTTCACCTGGCCCTTGAAGTCGCCCTTCTCTAAGTCAGGGGAGAGAGTCAGATCGTAGTGGAAGGCGACGGTGTCGTCGGGCAGACGCGCCAGGAGGGCTTCTTTGGGATTCCCGGGGAACTCCAGCTCATTGGTGGAAGAAGAGTTCTTCGCGTTGTGGTACAAGTGCCTCCCTATGAGCACCAGAGCCGACAGCAAGCTCGCGCACATGACGGCGAGGCACAGGCAGCAGCTGAGCACGACGGGGTAGCACTTGGCGCGGCCGCAGCACCCCTTGGGGGCTCTGTCGCCCGACGGAGGCGGCTCGGCATTTCGGTGGTGAAAACGCGCACTTCCTTCGGACACCGTCATGACTGCGGCCGCATTACAATTGCAGTCTTGGTATTTCGTTCACGTGCTGTGCATTTCACCGTTCGGCAAACCAAAGGTAGGGATTGCAATCGGCGCGATCGCCTCCTTCTGCCACCACCGTACGAGTGGAACTACATTCCAAGTGATTCGTTCATTATTTCAAGTCTGACGCCCGGCGTGTGAATCACGCGTCTCGTCACTTACTCCCGGCATTACTCTTCAGTTGGATGGCATCATCTTCGCGGGCGGCTTAACACGGATTCAAAATTATTTTAACTACTAGGGTCGTGCAAAAGTTTTTGGTTTTTATTTGAGCAGCTAGCTTTGATTCTTAGAACAATTAGTACATACATGCGAGGGTTAGGGCATAAGTCATGGCAACTATTGTTTTTTCAAAGGTAAGGGATGTTATCTCAAGGAAGCCGTGCGTCCGTAATACCAGAGGTCCTGTAATTGCTCAGAAAGCAATGGATCTGACCCGTGGCAGAAATGCCAGACAATCTCACAAAGAGTTGGTAGGAGATGCCAGGAACAATGCTCTTCCACACCAAACAGTTGCGAAGTGGACAGCAGAGTTTTGGCGAGGACGACGCGAAGCAACTAGTGACCGGCAACGGGCAGGGCGACCTGTGAGTGCCACGTGCAGTAAGAACACTGACAATGAACACTGTTTGAGTTAGAGGCATTGCGAAATGCACCATTTGCAGGATTTGCAATGTCAATTCGTATCCCAAACCGTCTGCCATGATGTGCAATTACAGAACATCACAGAGCCATCTTGTGTTATGGACATACGGTGTAAATGCACGGCTTCCTTGAGACATGGGAGATTTTATGATAATATTCCCTATCTTTGAAAAAAAAAATAGTTGCCATGTCTTACGCCCCAACCCTCCACCAGAAAGGCCTCAGAGGCTTGGAGTCAGTAAGTTATCACCCTTCATTTGGTTGCTGTTTTTGATACCACTTCCATTTTGTACTTTTTATGATCACCCGCGATCTACTTCCGTAAGACATACTACTTTTTTGGCAACTTGCACTTTCGTTTCTTTTGGTGTTTTTTTATAGCATTTCAAGTTCTTCCTCCTACGACTCTGCCGTTTATCTTTCCATTGGTACCGACAAGTGTTCCCAAATATTTAAATTTGTCTATTTGCTCTACTTTTTTGTTGTTTTGTTTCATCTGCTGCTATAATTATCGCCCTTGTCTTTTTTTTATTTTATTCAGGTTATGTTTTAGTTCTCCATCTGTTTCTGCTAAGACCATGTCATCCATGTAAAGGTATTCACTTCCATTTTTCACCTTCCTACATTATATTTTCTTGTTTCTTCTTTGCTTTCTTTCACTACTTCGTCCATGATTAGTGTAAATAGTATCGAACTCAAGACAACTCTGCCTTAACCTTCTCATTGTTTCTAAAGCGTCTAACTCCCCATTTCTCGTTATCTTGTTATATAATATTTTAATCAACACCGTTTTTGTTTTATTTATGTCTTTGTTTTCTAATACTCTTCATATGCCTGTATTGGGTCTGTCAAAGGCTTTTTTAGGTCTAAGTAACCTAAGTACACTTCTTTTCTCTTTCTTATTGTCTTTTTGCTGATTTCTTTCCATATGCATTTTTTTTGAAATTGTATCGATTGTCGCATATTATGTTTTTCAGTTCCTCTCTTAATCTTGATTTCCATATTTTCCTGCTTAATAAGGTTATTCCCCCATAATTGTTATAGTCTCATATATCGCCTTATATCACCTTGGTCTGTCAATCCTGTACCTCCTGAAAGGGTCGCCTTTATCTTTGCTTTATGTATTCTTTCTTTGTCAGCAGTTTTCCTTATTTGTATCCGATATATTTTAAGGTACTGTTTTGTTCCTTCTTCTAATTTCCATCTGTATGTTCCTTTCAACTTATATCATTTTCGATGTAGACTTTAGTTTTTAAAAATGGACTTGTCGCTTGTTCTTCATGTTTTCGTCGAATTTTACTACATTACTTACTGATACTTTTACCTGTTTCTCGCTATTCACCTCTTTCTTCCTAATTCTTCTGTGCTTTTCTTATGTTTGCATAATATTTACCATTACATTCTGCATTATCTTTAGGTATCTCATTTCCTCATCGTTTATCGTTTTTATCTAGTCAACTGGAGGTCTGGTTATTTTTCTATTTTTAAGTTGCCTCTTCACTGTTGGTTGATCCTCTACCCCTCTTGTTTCGTTGGCTCATTTGATTATTTGTATTGTTAGCTGGTTATTCTTGTCCTTGATTCGCCCACCCCAATTTCGCGTGCTAAAACTTGAATTTAAAAAAGGAAGTTGTATTCGATTAAAATGTGGACGTTCTTCTGTAGTACTAGAAATTAGGACGCAGCGCTGCTAATTCGGTTTAAATAATCTGTGAGGTTGAAGGTCAAGGTGCTATATCAGATCGATGGTACCAGTCCTCAAATATGGTCTAAATGGTGTTCTATATTAAATCTAGATGCACCTGATAGTTACCACAAGAGCTTCGACCATCCCGATGGACAAAAAATCGTCAACAGATTCTTTCACCGAATTGTTACCATTGAGAAAAGGTGGATCTATTTTGGTAATGCAAATAGATTAAACCAACTGTTAATCAAAAGGTAAGAGTTCTGAGGCCAAAGTGATGCTTGGCGTCTGGTGGAATTGCGAAGGTATGCTTTACTTTGAGCGGGTTCCCAAAGATTTAGCTGTCACCACCAAGCTTGACGTAGAACAACGATACCATCGTATGATCAATCAAATATTGGCGTTGCTGCGGATAGATAACGCTAAACCATATACGGTCCAAAGAACTCGACAGAAATCGGAGAAATTCGACGACTGCCCCCAGTTTTGATACAACACCATCTAATTACCAACTGTTTCAATAAATGGTTCACTTTTTCTTAACTTTCAGGAAGTAAAAGAATGATGTCATTAGTTCTTTGAATCCAAACTACAACAGTGGCGCCAATAAGGCCTAGAAAAGTCGTATACAGTTGGCTCATTATCTTGTTGTAACAACTCTGATTATTTATCGACTCCATACCAACTTAGACCGTAGCAAACAGTTCTTATATATTTAATCCATCTTCTCTACATTTAAGGTACCTGTAAAGAAGTGTATAGTTCCAAATTCACTAATCCCAAAAAGCATCTAAGATGATAGGAACAGGTCGCGTATATTCATAGCACAATCTTCTGTAGATTAATAATTCACGCTCTTAACACACGGTGGGATAGTCAACTACAGAATTGAGCGTACCCAAAAAGTTTTCTTATTGTGAGCAAAGGGGTAGACCACTTCATTAGAAGCTTTGTTCATCTTCACAAATATAAGGACCAATCCGTGCATTATATATATGAAAATTAAAGATACTTCTGATTTAAGATGTTTTTTTTAACAAGGTAATTAATAAAAGTTACCAGTACCCCTCTTACTACTGCATATCTTCCATTTTCATAGCTTTTATGATTGTAATGTAGAAAAACGTTAGGATCAGCTGTGCTCACAATTTTACATTTTAAAGTTCTTTCATACTAGAACAAACTTACAAACTTCTTGGTATATCTTTTCTCATTTGGAGAAGGACCTCTTCATTGGTTTTTTAGGATAGGGATTTTACAGAGAATGGGAAAGTTTGATAACAGTAGTGATGCCCTTATTTTGATCATTAAAAACTGTTAAGAGGACTCTTAGCAAAAGAAAGAAACCTCTAGGTCAATTAGCAATAGAATAAGCCCGAGAAGAGGCGACTGAACGGAAATGTCCTTGCCCCAAATTGCTACCAAGAGTAAGAAGATTTTATCACACACCGACAATCTTGCAAATCGCAAATATATTAAAAGAGACGCTGAATTCATTAGTAGACTAGCTTCGCACTTAAAAATCCAAATCACAATTCATATCAATAGAGTCGTTCTGTAGTAGATAGTAGAAAAGAAATACGCGAGTGCTTTGAATACTGTGGGAAATTTTTATTAGACAGCCTCGCAATTTACTTGGTGATGTTGGGGTAGGCAAATGTGTGACTCTTGAAAGAGAAGCAGGCCAAATTTGGACCAAAAGTAAACATTAATTTTATTACACAGACGAATGACGGAGCTGTTTTTTCTTCCTGTGCAAACATATGATAACTGGGTCCATCTTCTATGTAACTTCTGTAACTTCCAGCATATATTCAGCTTAAGATTGGAGCTTCCTGCTTCAGAATTATCACAAACTATAAAAGCCGTTGTAATGCGTCGCGTAGTGCTAGTTAGTGCTAATTAGCCCTCCTAGCTGACCATAGTCAGTTTCCTTAGTGTTTGGTTCACGCTTAGTCCGTAGCTTAAAACAGCGCACACTATAAGCTCTACAATAAATTGTGGATAGTAGTGTAAGCTAACCGAAAGTAATAAGTAAACACAAAACGCTTTTAAAACGTTAGAAGCGGATACTACAAGTTGCCAAAAAAAAATGGAGAAAAAAGAGCATAATGGAGTGATAAAGTGGGGGGTGAAATTAAATAAAACATACGGAAACTGTTTATATTTAAAAATGTCTAGAGTATATTATGTAGTATACGAGTTTCAGTTGAAAAATTGTATAATATCCTGCATTAAAAATTGTACATGAAAAGCTGAGCAGGTTGGGTGTCGTGACTCTATGACTATCAATCAAAAACCTAGAGTTTGACAACGTCAAATCGTAATTCGAAGAACTTTTTGTGGAGATTTCTTATCATAGGATCTATCACTACATACATAAGATAACTCAGTACTCAAAATAGTGAACGACAAGAAGCGAAAGCACGCAGAAAAGGGCAAAGTCCGTTTTATCAGCCAGGAAGGTCATGGCCATGGCTTTTTATGAATTCCAAGAGGTCATTCTGATTTTCGACTTGGAGAAGAAGAAAAAATAGCAGGGCCGCTTGAAAGAAGAGTGAGTTAAGTTTCGAACAAAGTCCTCGTTTCTTCGATTCTCCAGATTTACCTCCGAATAACTGCTTTCTGTTGCCAAATCTAAAAACTGGGTTTAAAAGGAATTAATTTCGTCAATAAGGATGCCATTAGGTTTGTAGTCTTTGGAAGAAAGTACTTTTAGGAAGCCTTATTGTACTTAGTTGCCCTCCATAGAGACTGTTGAAAAATAAAATTTTCTACAAGAGTACGCCGTCTAGATACCAGAGCAGCATGATAACTAAAAAAAAAATCAAAACGGAGATTCTATCTGTTGGAAAATTGACGGCGACTTTTTAAGGATGTGAAACAAGCTTTGTTGGTGGATTATAAGAAGAAAATGGCTAAATCAATGCTGCAATTGTAGAATGATGTTTTTTGCACCACAATTGCATGGTGCATTAGCATTCAAGGATTTGTCCGCATTTGACGCTGGAAGATTTCTCTTTAATGAAAAAAAACTTTAAGTAAATAATTAAAAAATATGACAAAAAATGCGATTTCAAAATAAAAATAAAAAGAATAAAAAAAAGTAGCAATTTAAAAATGTTTTCCTATTAAAGTTAACACCACTAAATGCAAGCACTGCAACAAGAAATTCATCCGTCACGAATGCGTGCCGCTCATGAGCAGCTTGATGCATCTTTTCTTGTTTAATCTTCTTAACAGCAGTAATGTGTCGCAAAATTGATTCATTGACGTCATACTGCACAGTGTACGATGTACAGGTCATTGAATCTGTTCTAATGGAAAGTGTACGTACTGTTCGTTGAGCTTGCCGGCTCGTTACGTATGACGTGGGTAAATCAAATATAAAACGGATTTTTTTACGGGCCATTAAATGAATGGTAAAGGGCGCGGCCTCTGAAGGAGATCCTCTCCAAAGGGCACTTTGAACTACCGCTTCTTTAGTTAGAGCAACAAGTATTTTCGTCCGTTGCACAACGGTTTATTCTCAAGTCACCGACGTCGTCCGAAGACCAGCATGATTGAGAAGAATATTCGCATTGTTCGCCACATTATAGAGATGGTCGTCATTAACAGGTGTCGAATTTCTTTCCGAGGTCGGAAGTGCTCAAGCAATCCAAGACACGTTATCTTGCTTTACATCTGCTTAAATTGCCTAAATTGAAGATTTGTTATGGACTGTATTGGGACACCTGACTTACAGTGCGGACCTATCGCTCTGTGATTGTCATTTATTTAGACTTTGGAAACGGGGACTTGACCACAATGTAGTCGAAATGATCGCGTGTGATTGACCTTCATTTTACGACAGTGGGATCAAAATACTGTGTATAGAGAAATACTTTTATAAATATATCTTAATAAATTGGTGACATTTATGATTGCAATACGTGCTATTTGTAATGACCAAGCAAGTAAAACAGCGAATATGCATAAACATTAGTCTATAGAAACTATTCGGGTAAATCAAGAACAAAAGCAATGAGTGCCACATGAATAAAGACAACTGCCGATTGACAGCTTGATTACAATAACGCGTCCACCTATTCATTACATTTTGTGAAGATTTTTTGTCTTGCATCTTGTACAACATTTACTAAACATACATATTTTTGTTTTGTTGTAATTATAATTTTTTGTACTGTATGGTTTGAGACTTTCGGAATAGGCTTTTTTTGTGCGATCATAAATAAGTGGCAACTGCGTTTATTTATCTATGGACGACATGATACTTGCAACTTTCGATTTAACACAAGCTATAAAACCAATTATAACGTTTCACTTAGTGTTAGTTAGTTGAGAGTCACACTTGGTCCGTAGCTTAAAGTAGCACATACCAAGAGCTCTACAATAAATTGTGCGTAGCAGTGTAGTCGGCTAGGTTAATGCAAAAAAGGTGTGAGTCTTTTTAAAAACGTTACTAAGTTTCGAACACTCATATGTGTCTGTTCAACATAAAAAAAGGTAATTTTCTTTACTTTCTCTTTTTTAGGTAAACTCATCACGTTATTTTTTTATAATTATATTTGACCTCTAAATGAAATTAGATAAAAGTCATCATAACAAAAGTGTTCCGTTTAGAAACCATGAAAGCTAAGAAAAATGTATGGAACATAAAGAGTAAGAAAGAAAGAATTAGTTCAAACTAAAACTGAAGAGGGGCAACAATTCAAATTTGAAGTTGAATTTAAAATGTGTATTACTATGGCTGATAAATAAAGGTCGCGTTCAAAAACCTTTGTAGATGATTTGCCAAAAAAAAACTCTTCAAGAAGTTTTCTGATAAACAAACTTCTCTAACAATAGAGTTATTCGATAGCAATCCAAGTTCAACACTGCGTACTAGCAAAAAATTAAACGAAAATTGGACAAAAGGTCAAGCACCCCAAGGTAAAACCTTTACTATCAGAAAAAAACGTCACATGCAGGATGGAATGGGTTACGGAAAATACAGATCGTGATTAAAATAATGTACTGTTCAGTAATGAATTCTTCCTTTAACAATAGATTTAAAGAACAAAGACCTGATAGGTCGGTTAAGCACCCTGTTAAGGTTCACATTTGGGGTTGCTTGAATTCAAATGATGTTGGGATAATGTTGCAACTATGCTGCTAACGAAGCCTCTCATCTGTTTGGAAATCATTCGGTAAAATTGATGATAATGAGATTTTGCAAGAGAATAAAAATCCAAAACACCAAAATCCCGACTTTAAATTGGCCACCAAAATCCCTCGACACTAATCCTACCAAAGTACATCAGAACAGTATTGAGACCCATTTTTTCAATCAGAAGGGTTGGGGGCGGAGTCTTCGGGCCTGGCGGTTGGTGGAGAAAGCAGGTTAATGATCAAACCCGACTCATTTGCCTTTGAGCCCTTTGCAAAGTGAGCAGCTGTTTGAGTACGATGTATCAATGCTAGTGAAAGAGTTGCTAGAAAATACAAACCGTAGCATCGCTGTTTCGACTTCCCTATATTCTAGACTTGGTCTCGCCTGACTTCTTTTCGTTTCAAGCTTAATAGAATTCTATTTTGAGACTGTAAGCTGCTTCGACAAGTGTTGACCAGTATCAAAAATATGATTTTGAAGAATATTAAGTGAATATAAACATATTTTCAATTAAACAAATTTTCTGGAATTAGTCTCATTATTTTTCGGAGGTTCCTTGCAATTATTCGTAAATTATAAGCTTGGAGAGAAACGGATATCAAATTTGAAGCATATATTTTCAGAAGTACGAAAGTTATAACGAAAGCTACTCAGCGGTTATGTCAGAATATTGATAGAAAGCTTCTCGATGTTGCTAGACCTGATAATAATGGCAAATAAATTTTGTACCACGTAAGACTTAAATAAACTACCAAATATTTTTAGAAGATGTTATGTACAAGGACTGTCCCAATGTTAATATAATGAAAAGAGCTTGCGCGGTCACGATGTGGCCTGGTAGTTGATGAAAGTGAACTGTAATACGCATGCGTGAATGAGGACGCCTTCACTAGCCGGGCTAGTTGGGAGCACATGTAGTTTGTAATCGTCGCAATAAATAAAGGTATGATACAAACGAGTATTGAAAGTTATCTATGTTCTGGAAGGCCAGCAACGAACGAAACACCGAAAAATGTTGAACAAGTACGCGTTTTAACCAACAAGTATCAGTTGGAACTAGGAGGTAATCTGTACATTCTAAAATTAAAGTGTAGTGACGAGAGATATGGGTGAAACTTGCTTTGTAATAATCCCTTAGTTCATCACGTTCAAAGGATGTGCTTAGTTTGAAGGAAACTGAATACGTTTCTTGTATCTTACAGCATTTTTATTAAATGTATAAAAATATATTGTGTGTAATTTATAAAAAAAAATGCTAGATTGTACCTATACTGATATAAAAAATTATTTTTTTCAATTTTAATATACTGGAAGAATCTTTCGTTTAAATATACTGGGAGAATGTTCGTTAGATAGTACAGAGTAACTATTAATGTAACTACCATTAAACAAAAAAAATATATTAAATAATCTCTTGCAGTATGGGCAAATTTCAAAATTTCCCCCATTGGCTTTAATACAGAGCGCCAAACGATGTGAAAAAGAACTGATTATGTGCCGTACTTTATCCACTACCAGAATGTCCTACTCAATTAGAAGAAACTACAAACACCTACGACACTTTGCACAGTCTTGAACCTCCAAAATTAACTAAATGTTATAGTCCACAAGATTCAGGACACGCGACATGTTTCTGTTCCTAGCGTCCAGCTTCCAACTTCATTTAATAGATTCTACTCGCTGCTTTGGTAAATAATGTATCTTAACGATAAATATTCACACCTGATGGTCTTCGGCGGTCACGAGACCACTTCCTATCATTTTGGTTTTGGTAGACCTGCTCAAATACAAAGACATTCTCGTCGCCAGTGGATCAGCAGCGACGTGCCGCATTAGTTGTCAGCATCTTTCCAGCCATACACGTTTTTTCTCTTCTTCAAAATACTGTCATCTTCACAACTTGAATAGGGTCAGTTGAAGATCTTTCTTTGCTATCAAGCGGCCAGTTTTTCGATTAATACCAACTTCTTTTGCAATTTTCTTTACTGAAACTATTGGATGTCGCTGAATTCCTTTTTGGATAAAGTTCCAGAATGTATGGGTTCTGAGGGTTCGTGTTCTTCCTTCCCCTCCATTATACTAGAGCTACTCTTTATAGTCTTCAAAATAGTTTTCTGAGAATCACTAAAAATGCAAATATCATAGTTGCGTTTTTCATTTTTAAAAAGTTACCTTGTATTTCTTGGTGGATGGATGATAAAGTCATACGTAACGCTCTAGAGGCAAAATATAAGTGAGACGTTGAAATTTAATTTGCTACGAATAACATTAAAAAATTATGATCATAAACGCCATTCTCACTGTGCAATAGAATGTACTAACACGCAGTAATTGAAAACGGTTGCTCAAGAACAAGTCGAGTCTTGGCTCAATGCAAGCAACGCAACAGAGCCAAAAAAGCGTATTAAGAATTTGGGTCGTGCTACGCGAGGCAGAGATTCGACATTAAAGGAATGGCCAGTTTCCTTCGAAAGAAGCGCAAATTGTGCATCCACTTGTTGAGAGTTGCGAAAGCGATTTCTACCTACGCCGGCGGAAAGGCAGCTATTTCTAATTACTAGCTGGCATAATAAAAATCTGCAAAACGCGGCACGTGAAATTAGAAAGTTGGTGTTTTGCTGCACTTTTGCTTTCCGCCCGTACTCGAATCGATTTATTCAATCGCAAACTTTTAATGAAACTCCCGAACTGGCTCTTTGCTTAATTCAAAAATAAATTGGATTACCAGCTACAATCATATGCGCGTTGTATCCTAGTTCTTATTTTAATTTGGTTGGTGGGAACTTAAATAACACAAAATATTTTCAAGACAATCGTCCAATAAAATACACTTCAAGTATACTAGAAAGAGAATTTTTTAAATCAACAATAAATAATTAAGACATAAGATAAATGTTGCGACGACTGAACAACCAATACCTAGCGCGATATATCAAAGTTTTTAACGAATAGATCACGTCAAAGTTGAATAGAGACACGTCATTGAGAAACCAGAACAAAGTGAGGTCGAAAATGTAACGCACTAGAAATAGCGAGACGAATGCTGCTCGAATTCGTGAGCAATCGGTGACTAACAATTGATAAAACGTACACTACAGTGAGAATTATTTACCTATGATAATGTCCAGTTAATAATCAAATCCTCAAGAACAAGAAATCCTAAACAACAAAGTTAAATAACTTGAGATCTTTCAAAAACTTATCATCGTTCTAAAAAAATAGATTTTTGTACTCGGTAGTGACATGCAGTACAAGCAAGGTCTATGGTTACATCTTCTCCCCCACACTCCAAGTTCAAACGAACCAAGTATTGAGTGCATAACGAAAGACTAACGTACGGCCACCAAAATCAAGGGAAAAGCGCACTTTTCTCCGATTTCTTAATCAAATGAATCATATTTAAGGCTCAATACCATTTCGGTTTGCTACCGCAAATGAAATCCTCTTGTCGCGTTATCTTCACGACAACGCTCTCTCCAAAATGGAGAAAATCCTTTGGAAAATACTGGACTACCATCTGTTGGGATGGGTCATTTCAAGGATGTCGTTAGGATAGTACCAATCAAGTAGAGAAATTGTGTGCAAATGGCTCCAAAACCAAACCATGTCTGCTATGAAAGTAACATCAAAAGTGACTCATCCTCTAGATCGAATGTATCGGAAGTGTATGAAGAAGAGCAGCCTTGTCTGTCACATTGTCATATTTCGCTACAGTGAAGGGTTATAACAAAAGTCTCAACCTATGTATACTAGGGTGTCAGACTAAAACAGGCACTTCACTAAAGTGGTAAAGGAAAAGGGTGCAGCTAAACAAGATTCCTTTATAAAAGTGAACAGTTTAGCGTTGTTTCAACCATACCATGCTTACCATAGCCCAGGCTGATCGTCAAGAACTAAGTATGTTAAAAACCTTAGCAGTGAATTGGGTTGTTACCATTTTAAAAGAAACGATACAGGACCAGAGTCACCAAGACCCTACCTCCTAGAATTTTCGAAAGAAGGAAAACCATTAAGGGGAAGTGGGAACACCATTCGATGCTACTTTCACAACATGAGACTCTACAAGTGCGTGGCCCTGCTAACACCCTTCCAGAAAAAGTGTAGAAGAATTGGCAACAGAGATGCGTTTTCGACCGGATGAGCTTTGACGGCCAGACATTTGTTCTAACAAAAACGTTACTGCTAATTTAGTGACGGTGCTCAAATTTGGATATGGGGACCGTCAAATCAATTAAATGATATTTTCCTTCACCAGATTGCAAAATATAGGAAAGTTAGAGTAATCCTGTGGGGCACCTTTTGGTATGAGTTAGGCTTACATTACGCGTTCGCGTAGAATCCTTCTTTGTGAACATATTTCGCTCAAATATAAATATTGTTGTAAAGTAAAAGTATATTATATGAAGTGTCATTTATGAACCATTTTAAAAATGAGACTCGCAACTCATTCTAATAATTCTTATACCAATAGAGGAAAGAATCTTCCAAGATTGTTTTTTGCATATTTCACAGATGCTCAATAAGTCCATTTTTGTGTGCACACACCTACGCGCTAATTCATTTTATTCTACACGTGCGTGAGCATATCGTGATCGCCTAGGACCACGGCGAAGATACGGTTGAGAAGATCCTGAAGATTAGAGGAAAGTGGAGACACAAAGACAGTATCTTTCACAAATTTCTTCTTGTCTCTTGCATCCTATACAGTTTTGTAGTAAATGGTTCATTAATTTCCTCTTTCCAACCTCGTAGATGTCTTACCACCACGCGTGGATTTTCAACTGTCCAAATGCGTGCATTGTGTTCATGTACCTTTCCAGACAAATGGACAATTTTCATGTTAAAGATAATTTGTTGTGGACTTCTAAACGTCCTTTGATTGTCATAAGTCCTACTTTAATACTCTTTTGACAAAGCGTTCAGTTTTTTCAAACCATCGCTTGATCGTCCTTTGCAAGGTCACTCTTTCTTCGATTGAAAAATTCAATCACAGCTTTTCTAACGCGCTACCACCGCAAATATTATTTAAGTGCCTGTGGTGTGGTGATACAAGAACATCACTTCAAATCTTTTTTAAGGACACTTTACGTAAAGGACGAAACACAAAAGATGTTATCTAACGTTCGACAATGAAAACTGACAAAAGAAAAAGATTAGACAGCTTGTGTGAATATTTAGTTGTCAAAGCGATATAAAACAATTATTGTGTAGATATTGGAAATGATGGAATGTTGGAAAGAATAATAAAACATTTATTGGAAATCAACATCGTGATGTAGTATTAGCACCTTTTGTGGACAAAAAACTTACAAAAGAGATTACTTACAACTGAGATTATTAATATGAAAAGTAGAACTAGTCATTGCTTAATTATACTGTTGAAGATAACAGATCTATGTAGGTAACATCTTTAACATTTAATGCAGTTTCAAATGAGTCTGAATAAACTCAATAATTAGAATTATGCCGTATTCTGCCATAGATTTTTCTCAAGTGCATGTTACAGGCAAAATAGCGCTATCTCCATCTTCATTTTTGATAAAAAAAACATTTTGTTCCTCCTTCAAGCCTGCCTCGACGCATGAAATTTTTTTATTCGTTGAAACCACCTTATTTTGAAAACGTAAAAATGTTTTTAATCTGGAAGTATGATTTTTCTTTTACTTCTATAGGAGCAATTGCTTTAAGGATGGTTGCTAATTACCAACTAAATAATATTACACCCCAGAACTGGTTAATCGAACAACCGTTGCGTGAATGGATTGAGAAGCTTCCGGAATTACCCTGAAGGGGTTACTTTTCTCTGAATATTTTTAAATGGTTGCGTTGGCAGCTCTTCCAAATGAATGGGTTGTTGACATAAAATCTGTCCGTGAAACAAGCTGTTTTTGGGAAGCATTCAAAACCAACAACCCTATAGGTTTTCAATGATACATAAGAGTGAAATGCACGTTCACATCATTTTTTTTAAATGTTGGATACTGTTTTTGGAGATTCATCGCCTTTGTTTTCCATCATGGACTTTTGATTTTTAAAATTCAAACGTAGTTTCAAGCGCAGAAGTGACAAACCATATTTAGGGCGTCCAAAAACGGTAAGCAGGTCACAGTTTATGGATAACTCCGTGACATGGTTGTAGCAGCTCTCCGAATAAAGGTGCATGAAATTAAAGCATCTCTTATGAACTACTTATTGGCATTTTATAATGATATGTTTAAAAAAAATTCTACGCGATGGGTGTTTCATTCAGGACAGAAATGCACTCGAGCATGAATTTCAACCAATTATTTGGGGGTGTTTAAGAGAAACCCAACGAATTATAAGCAGCAATTTGTGATCATGGATGAGACCTGGATTTGCCATTACACCAAAAACTAAAAGGCAAATCTATTTGGTTAGTATTTTGGTAGGGCCAACGAAATTTTGCTGGTTGATTATACCAAAAAAGGAAAACTGGTGATTAGGGAATATCGCACACCACTTTTGGACAGAATGGAAGTAGCGCAGTTCGAGAATAATCAAAAAGAATTGTTATTTGACTGTGACAACGCATTGGGCCATTTAATTGTCAAAATTTGACAAAACTAAAGTCAATATTAATCTGCACTCACCTTATTTGTCTGATCTGCTAGAACTCAATACGTTGGAAAACCTTTTTATCAAATGAAGTGGCGATTGAGGCTGTATTTGTTAATTTTGTTGAACACGAGGTAACTTACTTCTGAGAATTAATGGAAAAGCTAGAGCAACATTGAGGTTTTAGAGGATTACGTTGACTCGGTGAAGAAGAGGATCCCCCACATATTCCACTTTCGCGTCACTAGATCCAAAAGTACACTACTAAACTTTCTGCCTAGTACAGTGGGGACATGATTCTGCTCTATAATTGGTGGAGTTGGTATTGATAATTTCTTTTTCCTTGTTCATTCTGGACTCTTCCCCGCAAAAAATTTTGATGGGAAGATAATATTTTGACAATAAAAACAAAGTATTTGCCCTCTCTTGATTTATACTACCATCAATAGCAGTCATGTAGTACAATCGTAGGTATAATTTATTTAAACTTCCCTGTAGAGCCAAAAATAATTAATAATTCAAGAAATAAACAATTTTCGATTTATTTCGTCAGACTTCTCATTTATCTTATTAATTTTAATTGCTTGTATTAATAGCAAACTTTATACTGAATGTTTCATTAAGCAACAGGAAGAATTGAACTCTCTTTCTCCCACCCCTCAACTTCTCTGCCCTCTATGGGAAAACAGTCAAACCGCTTATTACTTGGCATTTATCGGTTAGTCTATAGTTATCTACTCCTTACACGTTTCCCCTTCTAATAGCTCCGTTCATTTGATCTGAAGGCAATAATTTTTATTGAACTAAATTTCTCTTATTTTATTATTTGATATCCGATTGTAATCAAATATGTTATTGGTGCACTTTTTATTTATATTTTAACTGCAAAAGTAAGTTGTTTTTTTTACCTGAGTAATATTTAGTGGCCTCAATAGATTTACTATAGTTTCACATAGGGATAAAAATGTTTCCACAATAACCGCAGCCCAACCACAAAACAAAGTGATATCAATGCATCAAAGCAACATGCCAATTATCAATGGTCACAAAATAAACAGCAACTTTATAATAATTGAAAATTAGCAAAGAACGAGAAGGTAAGTGTCATAAACAGGAGGATAAATTAATTAAAGAAAATGTATGAAGAACTGAGCAAAAAGTAGGCTAACAACACCGAAGAATAAGAGACAAGTTGAATATCACCCTGATAAAGAAGAACTAACTCGTAAGATAGGGAAAAAATGGTTATTTCGCTTATCTTATTACAACAGAAACACATCAACTGGAAAACCGACATATTGATCTACAAATCCAGAAAAAATCTCAGATCAAATCAATTTTTTCGTAATTCGAAATGCCTCTGTGAACTAAAATGCACGTCAAAGAAGCACAGGACATAAACTCCAATCACTCCCCCATTCTCTTTACGCGATTATATATATTATACAAAAGAAATTAGTTAATAAACTGAACCGTGCAGATTCAATTTACAACTTGAAAAAAATATAAATCTGTTAGTTCCTCTAAGAAATGAAGAACAATTCGATAATTACACAAAAATTCCTGTTCAGGATATTCAACAAGCCTTACGGGATACTCAAGAAAAATAAGAGAGCTCATCTCTGAAAAGAAGAGACTTAAAAGAATCTGTCATCAATCTCGAGTTCTAGTAGACAAAACCAGACTGAACAACAGTATCTAACAGCTTAAAAGAGAAATTCAAAGATTTAAAAATAAATCGATTAGTGACTAAGTGAATTGACCAATGAAGTAAAATAAAGTATTCACTCTGGAGACTCGCTAAAAGACTAGAGACCATTTCTACATAATCCACTAATAAGAAACGTAGATGGGAGTTGGGCAAAAATCAACTAACAGATTTGCTGAACACCTCAAAAGAAAATTGTAACCAAGCAAAGTCAAGGCAGACCAAATTGGAAAAATAAATGAAAACATCGACCCAAAGAAGGTTGTTTTGATAACGGGGAAAACAATTGAAACAACTTCCTAGGTATAGTCAAACTTATCTGTCTTAGCAATTCCTCATTTTGACTGAGTTATGTACTCAAAATATGGAAAGTAAGGGCTGAGTTGCCCATGATACCGAAACCTGGAAAACCACCTAATCAAATGTCATCCTAAAGACTAGTGTATTTAACCCCTCCCATAATTTGGAAACTGTTGGAAAAATTGCTTCTTAACAAATTAAAATCCATTACAGAAGAGAAGAGTCAAATTTCATCACACCAGTTTGGATTTAGCCATAAATTAAGTCTACGAGATAACAGATGTTACTGAAGGATTATTAGAGAACAGACAAGTGGAATAATCTTTAATAAAGTATGGCACACTCCATTTAGACCTGTCATTTACCATTATACACCAGTGATATTCCTGAGTCAGTGCACGACACGATAACCACCTTTGCATACGACTCGGCCATCTTGGCTGTAGGGAAAGATCACAAAAATTAACCACAAAATACTACTGCATAGACAGATTCATAAGTCTGTATGGACTGTGAAGCCTAAGGTTGTGCCGCAAAGACCAATAATGACATCATCTAATGCTACTGAACATGCAAAGGTGTTTTTCTAAAATTTCAAATCTTAACGCGCGCTAACCTTGGCGGTTAAGTACTTATGATAGGATTCGTGTTTATTCAAAATTTATTTAGAAATCTAAACAACTTTAAACTGAACCATTAAATAGAACATTATGTTCTTCATCTAAATGGATAGTCAGAAAACCTTTCCACTTCACTATTCATCTCAAAACCCTTCACTTAATTATATATAACCAATATCTAGCAAGTGGCTGAAAAAAGAGAAAAATTAACAGATCTACTGAAAGAATTGCGCTAGATTAATCTTATCCCTGTACCAAAACTAAATAGTACACCCTAATGATGACTTAAACCTAAACGAACAGCAATGACAACACTCGAAAAATCTCTAGATCACCTCCAATGTGGTGTTACAAATCAAAACCGAACACAACAGACAACCATAATTGTTACAGCATTGGCCTACAGATCATAAAAGGCTCCCTGGTCTATTAAATCTCTACATTTCGGCTGAAATAGCCATAAATTCGACCCTAGTCGAACCAAATAATGACCCCTCAACGAATCATGTGCCAGTAATGTTAAACTTGAATTCTAAGTTTAGCTACTGCTGGAATAATTTTATTTTACTTTTTGGTGTGCAATGGTAAATTCAGATCTAATCCATGATCACAAATTCTCTCTTAAAATTCAAACAAATTGGTTCAAGTTTGTACTCCAATGGGTTTCTACTTCAAATTCGGCAAACGCGACTTTCATCGCATAGAAAATTTTTTTAGACCTATGTCATTATGTAAAATACGAAAAAGTAGTTCATAAAAGATTGTCACAGTTTCTTCATTTTCACGGACCTTTATTCGGCGATCTACCACAACCATGTTGTGGATTTTACTACAATCTGTTTCTAGATATCCCAAATGTGGTTTAGCACTTGTGCGCACGTAGCTATGTTTTAATTTCTAGAAACAAAAATCCATGATGGAAAATAAAGGCCACGAATCTCCAAAATCGGCATCTAACGTAGAGTTCTTTTTCAAATTATCGATTCTCCAGTTTGAGGGCCTAATATTACTGATTTGATTTCCCTAAAACAATTATTAGTAAATAACTGCCATCAACATATAATTAATCGAAAAATAATATCTCTAAAACGTAGAATCATACATCCTAATGTAAATAATAGCAATTATATACCAAAAAGTGTAGAAATAATGTTTATTATTGGTAAAAAATCATACTCTTGTCGGAATAATAACTGAAAATTATCCAAGCAATCAAAAGTTTGCATTTTTTCCTACTTTGAAAAGATGGTATAAGGCATTATACGTAGTCAGAGTCCCATTCAAAGTAAGTAGCTTTTTTTGGAACGACTGAGCCTGTTTCCAGACAATGGTTGCAGACCAGCGATTTATCCCTGATTATAACTTTTTTGAGAATATCTAGTTCATTGGTGGCAGCCTGAAGCTAGTCATTAGTAAATATAACACGCTGTTCCTTTTACTCTGGTAACAGTAGCCGAGAAAGGAATTTTGTCGCAGCACGTTTCGTGTCAAGATATTTGGTTAATATTTTACAGGCTTAGGTTTTGGAATCTCTAGCTCATCTTTTAGTTCTTGGACTGCCAGTTACCGATTTTTGATAATCGTAGCCTGCACATGTTTAACATTTTCCGATATTCTGTTCGTTGTTGATCTTCCAGAATCGCTTCTATTATACGTTCAGCGAATACATATAGTAATAAATCATCATGATACACCCCTAAACCGTCCCTGAAACGCAGAAAGATGTGCGCCGAAGCCAGCATTTATAACAATATTTTAATAGGTGTATAAATAAGTTCTCAGCTTTTTTCTGCAAAATTAGAGATTTATTTAAAAACAAACAAAAAAAGCTTAAGTATCAAAGTATTCTCCGTTAGCATCGATGACCTTTTGCTATCTTTCGGGTAGCTTGGGAATTCCCTGGTGATAGAAGCTCACCGGCTTCGAATCGATAAAGTTATCGATGCATTTTCGGACTTTTTCTCTGTTTTGAAGTGCGTATCAGCCAAGTGATGCTGTAACGACCGGAATAAATGATAATCGGAAGGGGCCATGTCTGGGCTATACGCCGCATGTGGGAGAAGTTCCCAGCCTAACGCGTCTGCAGCTCATCCGTGTCAAATGTTTGAGGGCGTCCAGCGCGTGGTTGATCTTCAAGGCTAAACTCTCCTCCGCGAAATCTTTAGTACCACTTTTTGCACGTTGCATCACTTACAGAATTCTTACCATATGCAGCACAAATCATTTCGGTGGCTTCAGCAGCGTGTTTCTTAAGATGAAACGCGAAGTGGATAGAAAATCGAATATGATCTTTGTGATTGCCATCGTGAACACAGCTGATTATTGAGGTTATGTGCATCAAACGCCAAATCGCATGATGTTTCGAAAGACCAAATGTCATTGCTTTAAAACCGCAAGAGGACGGACTAATACGTTACATGTAAACGGTGATTTGCGTCCTTTGAAATCTAAAGCTGATAACTTATTTATACACCTACTATGTTTACCTCTTTGCGTTAAATAGATGAATCAAAATTTGAAAACTTACTTTTACAAAACACACTATGATTAACAGTGATATACAAATGAAATCACCATTTCTAAACACAACAAGTTACCCGCACCACTAACACACGAATGCCTAAAAATGGGTCAGTGTGTACCTGACTACTGAAATACCTGCACTTTTTTAAACCGGTCAATAACGGACAGTTATTTAAAATGAGCGGAAATTTTTGACAGTTTTATTGCTATACGTATTCGCTGAACGCAGTATAGGATCATTTTCAACAGATTTCGGCCATTTCTGAATCGTTTGAGCTATGCACATTCTTGCTAAACTTCAGAAAGCCTTTTGAATTACCGGAAAAGTTTCTACAGACGAATATTCTGGGTTGGCACAAAATTTGATGCAGATTCGCTGCTTTATTTGCTTAGTTGTTGTAACTGATCCGATCAGTAAAGTCGTCCTTATTCACGCATGCGCATTACAGACCCCTGTCATCGGATGTCAATTATATTAACATGTATTATGAACTTCTTTTACAAGGTTCCTAACCGGACAAACTGAAGGAAACAATCAGCACAAAACTTCCAGAATTAACCAACAAGGTATAGTTTACCAACACATAATTCCGAGCCCCATGTGTCTTTAACTGTTAGATAAAACCGTTAATATATGACCTAGATGTTTTACCCCATCCCCCCTATTCTCCTGTTGTTCTATGCGATTACTGCCTACATCTTTCGTTAAAAAATTCTCTTCGCAATAAAATGGCAAAAATAAAGTTGGAACAGTATTTTATCAACAATCACAATACTTTTTGAAATGTATAGTACCTAACTCAGTAACATAGCACAAACCATAGAATACCAGGTATGTAATTTTTGGAACAACTTTGCGCAGTAACATTTCATTAAGAAAATAAAACTTACCGAGCTACTCCAGCTTCGTTAGTGTAGTTGCTGATGTACAAGCCCACGATCCTATTTTTCATGTCCCCTGCGTACTCGATCGTAATCTGTTTCCTCCCCATCTGCATTTCTTTTCCATTAACCTTCGTAATGCTCAGCATCTCGTGTTTGCGATCAATTTCCGCTCTGGCCTCCTCTCCATCTACGTAGACCTTTCTAATCGTTAACCCCTTGCTATTCATCTTCACCTCCTTGCTGGTTTCGTTCATCTCCACATCGACCACCACTTTCCCCTCGAATAAGCCCGTTTTCAGGTCGGGGAAGAAGAAAGGTTATAAAGAATCGGGACCACACTTTCACGCAACCTGTACGAGGAATCCATGCCTGGGTCCGGGATTTCCGTGGATATTTCTGGTGTGACCGTCACCGGGTCTGTACAGACGTCCACAGCCTCCTTGGAATTTGCCTTGTCCACGGCAAGAATCACCGTAGCCACCCCGAAAGCGCTCGACGCTGCAACCAAAAAGACCAGTAATTTGTGCGAACATAACCAAGCACTACCGCATAAGCCCATGTTATCAGTACACTGATATAATTAGCGAGCTATAAATGAAATACTGATTGCTGGTTTACATAGCGAGTCTATTTATGGAGCACTGATCACCAGATGGCTATTAAGTAAGACAATAAAAGATAAATACAATGTATTATTACAAGGTCTACACAGAAATTTAAAAATTCGACCTCATAAATGATATTGCACAATATAACTATGGCTTTGAAACTACATTTTACTATAATTAATAAATGGTTAAAATGGTAAATAATTTTTACAATAATTTGCTATCGTATCTTTTGGGTTCTCATTCAAGAATTTAGGTTACCGGTAGTTGGCAAGCGGTTGAGACGTTTGGACGGATCTGAGTTGAATTCTTTGCTCATATATCTGGCGAGTGGCCTACTAAGTGACTAAATATAATTGAGTACCTGCGTGAACTTTAAACAAAGGGTTATAATGCCACCAGCAACATGAGAGCCTTAACCTCTCAGTTCGAAAACCATACCCCCACGTAAGACGTACCTCACCAAATTAGTTAACAGATTTTAAATTCGTTCCATATCACCGGACATTCGTCACACTTCCATAATAAAGGTAGTAATTGAAATAAGTCTCTGTACGACTTCTCAATACCCATGTACTTGATGAATATGGATCAAAAAACAAAACAACCATAAGTAACATTTTTGCAAAATTTTGTATGACTTTAGTCTTTTTAAAATAACATATGTGCAATACCAAAGATTCCATATTACATAACATTCTTTATGAAGTGAGATTTTGTTACGTTGCCTCGTAGATTATTTTTCCAGTGCACATAATTGATGAAATCGAAAAACGTTCCTATCATCTTTGGTGCATAATGCATTTTTGTGATAAAATGTCTCTTGATTTTTTTACAAATATTGACTTGCATGAGCTTATCTCTATTAATTTAATCTAAATAATCGTTTGAATGGCTCGTATCAGCAATTAACCCACAAATATTCAGTTATCAAATCTGTAATAATAAATGAAAAAATAAGAAGGCAAATTCAAAGAATTGTGCAGAAAGAACAAAAATCTACTGGAAGAGATGCTTATTTGACTATAATATTAATAATTCTGAGGCTGTAATGCACCCCCCCCCCCCCCAAACGAAAGAATTTGCTGCCCCTACTGCCTGGTCTGGGGCACTCTAATCCGGGGCAAAGTGACAAACAAAGTTCCTGAAAAATATTTATATCATACGCAAAGGTGATGGATAACTTAGCATATTGATAGAAGGCGACAGCAACAACTTGTCAGATGGACCTTCTATGGTTACAAATAGTTCTGACACTAATTTGTTGTATGACAGTTGCGTAAACCCAGGTGTATCGAGTGACAGTGCAAAAGAAATTAAAATGGAATTCGTAATGTCTTATTTTTTTTAGAAGGGAAGACAGTGAAGGAAAATCATGAAATGTCAACAGTAAAGATACACATTGTGTTAGAAATACTAAAACTGACGCGCCAAAAATCATCAGCAAAATCCACGGTATGGGTCTTGCGACAAATGAGCGGAATAAAACAAGTTGGGAGAAAGACTACGGGTATTACAATTGAGCGCATTTACTACATTTTGCATATGAAATATCTTTACGAAGGATGCGTTCAACGCCCGCTCATTCCAGAGTAAAAGAAAAGATAGCTCAACGCATTACGCCAAAATAAAAAAACAATATCCAGATTAGAGATGTTACAAGCTACCTGAAACAAAATAAGAGCAAGAATAAAGAAGAACAAAGAAAATTGGAGCAAATTTGCAGTAGAAAAAAGAGTTTGTTGTGAACATTTTTATTAAGAAACAAAAAACATTATCAAGTAAAAACCCATTGCTACAAATACAAAATTATGCAAAGTTGGGTACAGTACTTTCAAAGTCCATATATGATGGATAACAAGAAAAAGAGGGTGGTACCGTGATTTAATCGACAATAGAAGAGAACAACAGAATGAAAAATATATGAGGATCCGTAGCAAAAAAACGTGGAATAGAAGTCTTGGAGAAAATGAAGAAAAGAAACTACAAATTAATACATAAAATAAAACCAGAAGAAACAGATAAAAAGGAGCAATGCTGTGGAAACAAAATCATAATGTCCAGTTTAAACGAGAAGTCAATAGAATGGGTTGAAATAATCATAACCCATTATTAAGAAGATTTATGAGACAGGAAGGTCAACTGTAGACTAAATACACATACCGAATAAAGTACAAGCAAATTATTCATATGCTCTAAGGAAGTAAGTAAACAAAATTATATAAGACGATAGAAAAATTTGAGGTACCACCAAAAGTAGTAAGACAAAAGTAAATGGAATTAAAAGCGAGCATTTTAAAGTAAATAAAGGGTTAAGATAAGGAGACTCCCTAACGATCGCATCATTTGATTTACTCTTTAAAAAGTGGTCAGCAGAAGTAAAACAAACACAAAGAGAACAGTGGAAGTCATCAATATCGCGTACGCAGATGATGTAGTAACGATCTTGTAATCAGTGTTTAATTCAAAAGTGATACCAAGATTTTAAAGAACCCAACGTGACGAATTATATTAAAGGACAAAGAATACGCTGGTTAAAGCCTGTAATGCATTAACCAGAGAAGAAAGTAGTCAGGAGTACTACTAAGAAGTGAGAACATTCAACACAAGAAGAAGAGAAAGACTCTGCAACAAATAGCTGGAGCGAGTGGAACAAGATTTTGAACCAGTAAGCCTACAAGGATAGAAGAGGATAGTAGAACATGGAAGAGAGTAATGCAGACAACTTATTAAGGCTATCACTGTAATACGGATAATAACGATAATTCGATAAGTGCGTTAATGTATTAAACAATGATCATGCTATTACGCCTTAAGGCGACCGCTTGCGTAACTTAGACGCTAGTAACAATGGATTCTCGCATTTTCTCTCCCCCCCCCCTCATTACAATTATCTTTCAAACCCATACCACTATTTAGAGACAACACCTATAATATTTATAATGTCGAATTGTATTAATATAATAAAAGAAAACAGCACTAAATTCGTATAATTAATCAAATAAAGGCCATCTCTCAACAATGCAACAAAACAAAACAATAAACGATACCGCAGGTACTTCACTAAATAGCATTCGCTAAATAAAGGTTATCATTTGCGGGTTTAAGATATAAAGAGTGCCGACCAATGCTACTCTAGATGATACGAAAATAAAAGTTATGTATTTTGCGGTTTCGCTAAGCTAAAATTGATCAAAAGATACCAAAAACGTTTTATAGCTGGAGATTGGTTAATATCTCTAAAGAAGATCAAGTACATAAAAAAATGAAGTGCTCGTATAAATAACTTTTTCGTTAATTTCTAAACTTGAAGAGGCGATAAAGCCCTAACTCCATTTGATGCCAGTCACAGTGAAGCGCCATCGGTCGGCTTTGTGGCGCATTGTAAGAGGTGTATGTTCTGCCAACATAACCTACAAAATTGTTGGTGGTGAGAGCAGTGCCGTGCGAGTTTAGAGAGGAATACTTGTAGGAAATGATGGCAGAAATTTTGTTTTGGATGATGCCAAACGTCCTGGATTGTCAAAAATTAGAACAACTTTTGGAAGAGGATTGCTGTTGCATAATCAGAACTCGCAGTACCACCTCAAGCCGTTTCTAAACATCTGCACAAACTGGGGAAGATTCACGAAAAAGACTGTTAGACTACCCACGATCTCATAGCTAGGACAACGCGCGACCATACGTCACCAAAACGATCACCTATCTGCATTTGACGTTTTTATCACACTATGCGTATTCGCTAGACTTCGCCCTGGCTGGCATTTTCCTTGCTGCTGTCGAATAAAGTCTAACTGAGTTTGTCAATTCCAAACCATCCTTTTCCAAAGAATAATTCGACAGTTCCCCAAAAGAAGGCGGGAGAAAGGATTATTTCAAAGATTGGGTATAAATATCACAAATCAGTGAAGAAGGCCCAGAAAAGTAACGTGAAAAGGTATACGGGTTCAAACGTTGGAAATGGATTTAAAAGTAGCAAAAATGCCTTTAAAGGGTAAAAACTATAATCTTGGACTTACCCACTCTTCCAACTTCCAACTATTCTTATCGTTCAATTTGCAAACGTCAATTGGTTAAACTAGGAGTTTTAAAGCTTAGCACCGTTGCAAACATTGTAAAATATTGAAATGGTCCAATAAGTAAAAACATCAATTTGACAAGGTTCCGACACCGTGCAATAAAATGCTTGCATTATTAGTAAGTTTACTGTATTTATTTTTACTTATGTATATTACATAGGGTACTAGGAAAGCTTTGCAATATGCTTTTAGTTGGTTTCATAATCCCTCAAAATACTTTCCATCACACTCTGTGCAATTTTACATCCTTTGAAACTAGTCGTCGAACGAATTCTTCCAATTTTCTTTGGGGATTTGGATACACTCATTATCTTGTGCTTTATAGTTAGAAAAGCCAGGTTACGTCATTTGTCATGGCGCTGTTGATATAGTGAGATGTTAAATTTTCACACTTATTAACCATCTTGCGGTAGCATAAAATGCATTATACCACTCGCTCATTTGTCAAGGCACAAGGTACCCTAAGAGAACAATGATTCTCATTTAAAGATGGCCGTGCACAGTGGTATGAATTGTCTGTGCAAAAATATCTAAATATCCTTCTATCTGCCAGAATTGAGCCACTTCCTGACAAAAGCGATGTTCTCCTCCGTGACTAATCTCAAAGCGTCTTCTCCAGACAGAACTCTAACTACGTATTGTAACGCAAAATTGTCTGGTATTCTATTTTTGACCAAGATAACTCCTTTCTACTGCTTAGGAACAATTAACACTTACATACCGTTCCTTCTAGATTTAGCAAAAGTTTGCATCTATATAAACACTCTTGAACTTCTTGCAACCTCAGACCGCAACTAGTTAATTCTTAGAAAAAATCCTGATCTGAAAATCATGACCTCACAACATTTAGTATCATCTCGTGTAATGTCAATTTTCGATTATCCAAAGATTTTTTAAGTTGCCGAAATATATATAATAATTTGGTATGGCGAATGTGGTGGATGGTCGATGGTGTCAAAATCGATTTTATTAAGTTTGTTGATATAACATATTCAAAGTTTTAGGCCAATTAGCATATTATAGACAGCATTAATATTTTCTTGAGTTAATACGGAACAGGACAAAACTCTTTCGCTCTTTTTTAGGTATAAAGAGGATATAGACCAAGTGGAAGTTTTTTGTTACTCTTTCCAACAAGTGCTGAGAAATATGCCTGATTTCTTGACGTATTGAATTTCGTAAGGCTTGAAGGATCCGAGAACGATGTTTGTAAACATTATCCCTAAGATATCCCCATAAAAAGAAGTCACATGGGGGGAGATACGACAAACAGGGTCAACAAGAGGAGAAATCGCTTTGAGGACTTAGGAGGCCAGAAAACACACGCAGGACTTGTGGCTCCATCCTGTTGAAACCAAATGTTTTCCACTTGAAGTTCGAAAAGTTGTCAAATCATTTCCAAATATTGAGTGGAAATAGCAGTAGCCCACTAGTTTCCCCCTTCAACATAGTAGTAGCCAAAAATTCCACTCATTGTGAAGAAGTATTTCATAGATTTCCTCGGTTGTCACTCCTATAACAAAATTTTTCTTTACTAACGCATTCTAACAGGAGAAAAGGTGCTTTATTGATAAAGAAAACAAGTGCGCCATGTCGGGTGCTTTATAAGATGTTTCTCATATTTTCAGGAGATTTTCCACTCATCTTCGGAAAATTCTCCTACAACAAATCTGTATGGACGAAAGAAAAGGTTTTCCTTCTCCACTTCTCACTACAGACCAATACTTCAGAAATTTTCGATTTTTGATCGGGAACGGGGAGCTACAAGTTGAAAGAGCATCCAAAAATCATTGTTTCGAATGCATGCCTTGACAGCAAAAACTTTTTGTTCGTTCGTCCACGACGTTGGATACTAAAGTAACCTTCCCGACTACCTTTTACTAATAAAAAACCACAGGATGTTTATCTGTAAGACGTAAACTTTGCAGTAACATACACTGTTACAGTTATCATCTCAGGTGAGTGTGCAAAGCCAGTTACTTATCAAACCACCCACGTACTTTCTATCAATTTATTTTAAACATTTCTTAAATGATAGCACATTCAGAAATTAATTAAGGTACATGTGGTTTAAGACAGTAATAAACACTTATATACTATTATGTAAGTTCATAATAAAGTGTTTTGCTTTATAGATAACATATCAGTACTAAAGTTCGCTTTTGTTATTGGCGTTCAAGGTTGTGGACAGCGGAAATGCTTTAATAAGAATTTTATTTATCTATTTTTTAATAATAACGCAAATAGAAAAGCTTGAGCTAAAAATAACTCAATTATTAATTGTTGACCTTCAGAAAGCGATGTAATAAGAGAAAGGGGGGAGGCAAAATGGTGTGCATAAATTTTTAGAATAGCCATATTCTCTTAGTATTGGTAGTAGTATCTTGACGAAAAGAGTTAGTCACATTCAGTGATTTCGAAATCAAACTATTGGATAATTGCAAAGATTTGCGCCTGATCTACATCTGTTGTAAACATTGCCACATGGTGGCGCTGATGTGTGCTTTATGTCTATGTTGTATATGATACACAAGTGGTAGTATCATAAGTCAGTGTGTGAGGGAAATTTTTCGAAATTTCGAAACCACAGCCTTTTTGAACTCATTAAGTACAGAGCATTGCTTTCCATGAATATTCTCTTTTGGCGTCGATGTTGATGGTTTACTTAGGTTGAAAATTGCTTTTTTGCGTTTGGGACTATCAAAATATATCCACTTTTTAGCATCTGCAACAATATGATACAAGAAGCCCTTTCTTTTTTGCATATCAAGCAAGGTTTGGAACATGGTGTTTCACCTTTCGATGGCTCTATCTTTCATTTCCCATATCACCCATTTTCCTTCCATGTATGTAAGTTTTCATGCTTTAAAATATTTTAAAAATCTCACATTAAGTAACACTTAATACTTGTGCACGTTGTTTTTGCAACGGACAGGAATCTTCAAACGACAGTTCTTCCACATCTCTGACTTCGTGTATTTTTGGACATCCTAAATGTTTTTGTCTTCCTCGTCAAAGTTACCACAATTGCAGCATCCAAACCACATTTTGGATGTTAGTTCTGGTGGAGTTAGTTTATCGTAAGCTTCTACAAGCAACTCTCATTTGGGTGGAATTTAACAAGAAACTATCTTACCATTACAAACATAAACATTCGTGTAATATTGATGGTAGATTTTAAAACTATGGCGGATACAGTCAGTAGTGATAAAAAGTGGATGTTCTCAGTGGTAATGATCACTCGTAATTTTCAAAGTGCTTCTGGCATCGTTACTAGCACCAGGACCGTGCGTGGTGAAAAACGTGGGTTTTGAAGATCGTGCGGCCGCTCACAAGCCCAACATAAGTAGGGTCAATATCAAACGTTGCTTGCAATGGTGCAAAGACCACCGCCATTTGACTGTTGAACAATGAAAACAAGTTTTGTGGAGTGATGAATGTCACTATACAATTTGGAAATTCGATACACACCAGGAGGACGCTATTGTGCCAATAGTCAATTTTGGTAGCGAAAGCATCGTGGTTTGAGAATACTGAGATTCTTGGCAACAGATCGGAAAAGGACCTTTCCTGTACCAACAAGGCAACTGTTTTTTCCACACAGTGTTGTGGTTGAAAGAGATGGACGTTGAAAAGATGAACTGGCCTTTACAGGTCCCCGATATAAATCTTAAAGTTAGGGCATCGCTTATCACTCAAATGTTAATTTAGAGAGTCGAATCAGTTAAAATCGTATAATTGCAAAGTAGGCCAGTATAGAGTTTGCATCCATCTTTAAAACTTAAGTTATGTACTTCTCAACGACACTCGAGATATGTTGCCTGGAGTTGTTATGGTCAATAGCTGGCATCATTCAGTTTTAGAACAAGATGCTCATAAAAGGAATAATAAATCTTGGCAGTACAATTTTTCCTTGATTTTGGTTGTCATGAACATTTTGCTTACATACAACCCTTAACTTACCATTGCTCTCGCCTAGACCACACCTTAACCTGGTACAGTCTTGTTTGGGTTGGGTATGTAGACTCACCCAACTTTCATGTTTGATAATCATGGATGATAGTAATAACTCAGAATACAATTTGGTCTTTTGTGAAATCGTTGGGACTCCTCTGTATGGTACTTTTCTATAGACAATTGCCATTTCCAATTCCATTACAAAACGGTAACAAAATTCAGATAGATAAAGAACTACCTATAACAATTTAGAGAAGCTGGGAAAATTAGAAGAGCTGTAATGCAACATAAGAAGTTCTTGTTGTGATTACTAACATCCTATGGAATTTTGCCTTAAAATATGCAGAGTCGGTGCTAGGAAATTTTTCTAGTTAGATAAATACTAATTTTCCCCACTTCCATCACTGTCTAGTCTTCCATTAATTTTATATTAAGATCACTACGGGCGACTTCGTACTTCGTGTTTCTATCCGATTCTTTCTTTTAACTTCGAAGTCAGAAGGTATCTTCTTTCCGGTAGCAAAGTAGCTTCTAGTACATCTTCGCCAAAATAGGCAGTGTGATGTTAAGTAGCCCATAGAAGTTTATTTTTAGCCCAATCTCTTGAATAGTAATCATCCGCGTATTTAGCTCATTGTGAAACATTATACCAAAACATTGCTAAAGTTGTATTTTATTATTCCTAATCTCCTCAAACTTCAACACCATTTAGCCCAACGATTTCGCTTCGAAATAAAACGATCTATTAAGAGATCCAACTTTGAACATCTTCATATGAACTGAAGTGGCAGTCAGAATGTTTGGTCAATATGACGGGTGGGGGTAGACATCCTAATCAACGTGTTTTTGACTTGTTTCTCAACATATGGCCGAGTGTTGTCCTGTTTAAAGACCACTCTGTCATTCCTTATGGCGTATTTTGGACGTTTGGCCAGCAATCATCTGTCAAATTGATTAACTGTTCTTGGTAGCGACCATTTGGCTCGGTTTTAATAGTTCAAAGGAGAGCATACTTTTTGAGCTCACCAAACAGAACATTGCCAAATTGATTTTGCAAAAACCTCTTTCAATGTCACTTTCCTTCTATTGGTATAGCACCTATCGTCTTGTGAACCTAACTCCATGGGTTTCAAACGTTTGGAAACCTCAGATTTAAAACATTTAATGCTTTTAAAAGTTGTTTTTGTTTTTTCATCTGTGAATTTTTCCATTCTCTGTCATTCACGTCAAAATCACCACAATTGAAGCGTCTAAACTTCTCCTTGTATGTTGTTTCTGATGGAATGTGTTTCACACAATATCTGGGATTTCCTTCTTCACTTGTATCACACCTCAACATTATATCTCAATATCACTTCCCCTCTCAGCTTCTCTATAACTAGAATTAAAGACTGTTAAGATCTATCATTTAGATACTATCACGGTGACATCAACTATTTGTGGATATACTCATCAGTCTTTTCATAAAAAAAATTCCCTTCTGATTATGTATTAGATTTGTGGTGCCCAAACGATCAAGGATGCTCATATATATTATAAATGTAAAAATTGTAAAACACAACACGATCGCGATGATTCACAGTATTCCTTAGATCAGATAATTCAATGTATTTTGTGGAAAATTATCGTTCACCAGCCTTCTCATAGTTATGGAATACATTACTAGTGGTGATGTGCGTAAAAGACTTAAAAAGAAAACTATTATGTCTGACGAGAAATTGCTGATAGCGGGAGCTTTCTAACTCAAACTCAGAAGTACAGAAATCGCAAATCATAAACAAAAAATTAATCCAAATAATTCATACCAGCAGACAGATCTATACCATAGATAATGGTGCTCTATGTGGTTGGCTACGCGCTAGCACCAGTACTGAAAATGTGTACCTAAATGAAAAAATTAGAAAATTGATTTCATTCAATTTCAGTCAAGGCAAGTGGTTCTAGACCTAACTAAAAAAGATGAACAAAAAGTTGGCTTCAAAGCAAAAGACTAAAGATGTTCCAGAAGTTCAAGTATCAAAAAAACTCATTAACAATAGAGTCACTTTTTAGTAGTTCTGAGTAGAGAAACAATGATAGTCACTAGTACATTGTAAACTTTCTTCAAAAAACACTCCAGATTCATTGATATGGAAGAACATCATTCTTCATATCAAGACCTGTTTTTACAAAGACATAGATATAAGAAACGTTGTGTAAAAGAGCATTTCGAAATTGACTGACACTCTCTCGTACTTATCCACTGCAATGATTTTCATTTTCAAGCAAGAAATTTTTTTACCACTTTTATCACTCTATTCCTTCTAAATTTCCTATTTTATAGATGTTTCTAGATGTCACATTTAAACTAAATGTTCTTTAAAACCCCCTTCTTTTGTTCCTTCTTTATACTTGTGTGTTTCCTATAAGTATGGTTCTAAAATTTTTAATGTGGAGACTATGATCTTCAAGATCTATCTTGCTTAGAAAGACCTAATCCAACAACAATCCAACCGAATTTCTGCATCGCCACATTAGCGCTTTTTGAAAGATAAGAGTTAACTTTGTGATTTGACTTGATCACAAGCATAGAAGAAGTTTGGTGTCAAGTTCATACAAGTGCTTAAAATCATCACTCAACACACAAATTGTTCGCGTAACGAAAATGAATCATCCTTCACAATTCAGACATGCATAATCACTGATTCGGTCCAGACTAAACACCAAAACCCATTCTTGACAGATTTGAACAAAAATTGATATGATGCATTCGATTCAAAGGTCCCGCACACAATTCTTCTCAAAACTTCTACTTGCTTTACACTTTAGGCTAATACTGTTTTATTAAGCGGCGAAGAGAAGCAGAGTCACTTACTAACTTCAGGTTGTCCGTCGTCCGTCCGAGCAATAACTCGAGAACGGCTGGGAATTTCCAAATTCTGTTTTCACCAATCGACAGGTGACCAAAAAGGCTTGTTTGCTAATGATTTTGAAACTGATTGGTCAAAGGTCAACTAGAGGGTTCTCAATTTTGCTACATTATGATAGTGTTCCTCTCTGTGCAACTCAAAGTTCGGAAACTTACTCCACTTGAATTCTTGTCTTTGGTTACCACTTATTCAGGTCAATGATTCAGTTTCTCTATGAATGGTAGTTTGAAAACATTGAGAAGGTGGATAACAAAATACAACATTTCTTGGTTCTAAGCACAAATTATGGTACTAACGCGGGATTCAAGAACTGGCCGAAAGATGATGTATACAGACTGTAGATCATAATGTACTATATGTTGATAATTAATGTTCTTGCATTTCTACCCTATATGGCACGAAATTTGTGGAACACACTCTTGTAATATTCTTGGGACGTTCAAAAATGATTGACAGTACAATCGTATTCCCTCAGTAATTTTGATTAGGAAGAAGTGAGTACACGTTTCATTTCAATGTCCATGCCATTGCTTCAATAGTTTCCCTAAAGCTACTGCAAACCGTGCTTTGAGTGTAGCAATGCATTTGTTATTCTTATTATATGTAAGAAGAAATTCTTACCACGCACTGCCATTTTTATTGCGTCCAACAGATCAATTAAATTTAAGACGTGAGATAGTATGGGCGATGGCGTACAAAGTTTCGCGAGGCAGACCTACTTCATCCGCCAGTACATTATATTTGTTGGACGTCTGATATTCTTGTCTTAATAGTACAGTCCTTGTCGTTTTTTGAACTCTATTCAATAAAACAAAATTCTTTCTGCATTCCTCCACATGGTTACTACCGTCCTATGGATGTCCAAAGCGGCCATTTCTCTCTACAAAGAAAACATGTCGTCCATCGCTGCCCATAATTGTCTAATTATTTGATTTTTCGTTTTGTCTACAATCGTACTTGTAGCACTGCCTTCCTTCTTGGTGATTCAGCAACACCATCTGGTGGCATTATCTGGCACTACAGTCTATTTTCATATACACTAGGAGCACATTTCAATCTGTAATATAACAAAGGTTCGGGGAAGAGTAACTTTGCATATCTTTTAGCCCACTTCTATGTAATCTATGCCTGTTTTGTTTGATTCATCGAGAATTTATAAAATGCATTTAAATGATTTACTATGGGACATCATCATTTTAGTTTTGACGTACAATAAAGCTTCAACCTAGACGTTGTGTTTGGTCCAATCTTGGTCACAGTAATAGCACATTACAATTGGAACAGCAAATATTAAAAATAATAATTATAAAAATTCAAAAAATTTGGAACGCTAATCATAGAAGAATTTCTCATCATGCACTGCCCCTTTCATTGTAATAGTCGTTCAAAGTAAGATCTGGCGACTATGGAGCATGAAACAGTATGGTACTTCGGTTGAGTGATGAAAGTATGGGAAATCCATTATATACAGACATTTAACATTTTCAAGTCCTTATAAATGATGGTGTGCAAATTTCTGCGAGACAAATATATTGTATCCGCCAGTACATCAAATGTGATTTCCTTGTTTATTATTGTTAAGTCAGACACACACTGGATAATTTGTGGCTTGTGTGTGTTTATCGGATGTTCACTGCAATGCCTTTTTCAGAACAGCCGAGATCTAGCAGTTCTGTGTCTCACAATGATTGTCTGCTTCCATAGTAATTTGGTTTGTGCACACTTGTACTCACAGCAATGCAAGAATGACTCACTCTTTCCTTCTGTATATTGCAGTAACGGCATCTGGCAGCATTATTTAGCACTATAGTCTACCTTCTTACACATACATTGGACGTGTCTATCAATTTACTGCACAACCAGAGAATTTAGGGGGAGTACTAATCATTTTTGAACATCCGAAAGAAAATTTGCTAGAAACCATTGGTGGTACACCGCTACACCAATTATATTAAACAAAATAAATTTGATTAGTTTTCATAGTTTTTTGTTCTATAATTTATCATATTTCAGGCATTTTACTCTTTCTTCTAGAATTTTACTAAATATTTAAAAACTTTTATAAAAGCACTAATACCTGATTGCAATAAGTAATGCAATTAAAAATACACCTTAGGTAAACCTTGCTTTGTTCTTATTTAATGATTCCATTAAACAATGCTAGATTTAAAATATACTATTATAAAAATTTTAAATTAGAACAAGCACAATATCTATTATTATGTAATGCAATACGCACATGTCAAAATAAAAATTGTAAAAAATAAAATATAAAATAATATAAAATGCATTTAACGGAAGTTTGTTAGTGTAATAAATACCTTGCCTATTAATTTGCCGCTGCAGTGCTTGGTTTAATACACGCCTGCAATCCAAATACTTCTTTGCATTACTGGAGCGATACAATCTTGTGGAGTGTGCTGAAAAAAATTATAAAGCGGATTAAGTTTTGATCATTTTAAGTTTAAAAATTCAATTGTGCCATCTAGTGGTAGAAGAAGTTTAGAAATACTAAAAATATTTAGTTTAGCTACGAACCAAATGAAGTGTTGATAAGCAAAGGAAAGCTCAAAAATAATCGTTCGTGTAAACTGCCGCGTTTGATTACATTGCGTTCAAAACTATCAGAGTTTACGTAATTATTAGCAACTTACCTGATATTATGCAGCGCTTTAGACTACTAAATGAAAGAAAGGTTTGCCATACAAGATATAGGAGGCTAGCGTGATTGTTCTTAATCTCTCTGTCACTACAGTGTCAATTTAGTGTCGTAGATGGCGTTGTATGATACTTTTACACATTTTTTTTTAATTATTTGACGTATACTCAAAATTTATAGCATTATCTTATTCAGTTCAAAAAACATATTGTAAACAAACTTACATTATTCTACGGTTTAATATACATTGTGGCTTTGTTACATGACTGTTATAGTGTGGGCCAAAATGTAAGTGTTCTGAAAACAGGTCAACATTGTTTTGGCAGACTAATACAAGAACAAAGTTTGGTTGGAGTGCATTGAGTTTCTTAATCGTTGTGCATGTAAGTTTCTACAAACTATCTAATTATGTAGCATAGTGGTACTTTCGTATATTTTAGCATATATTACATACAGGTTACAAAGGGTGTTACATGAATTTCTCTGGATGTACAGGGTGGGCAATACATAGCTGACTGGCTTTCTTGCCTTTTTAATTGTAATTTGGAGTTTAGGTAGAGAGTGTTTTCTGCTTTAACAATGTTTTACCAAAGTAATTTATCAATTGTTGTTACTATGCAAAAGTTAAGGCTAAATTTTGGTCGTAATAACGTACTCAGAGTTAACAGTTCGTTAGCAGGTAAAAAAGTTTTAAACAAACTGGTGGTGTTAAAGCTGTTTTGAGGTATAGCTGTACTCTTACTGTTCCCATACTAGACAATATTAAAATTATCCAACAAAATTTATAAGAGAATTTTACACTTCTGCCAAGTGTCTCCCAAGAAACGGATATTCGCCGAACATCTTTGCGGTCATGCTAAACAAAGACTTGTACTCAAAACTGCACAAAACCTAGTTGATTCAAGAACTTCAGTTTACAGACTCTTAAAAACGTCATGGTTAAAGTAATGCAAAAATTAACTTAGTGTCTAAGGAAAAGCTTATTTTGACCTATTTGGGTAAGTTAGTATTTGGGGAAAGGGAAAACCTTGTACTATCCATAAACAATTGTTCTGTCTGGTCTGGGCAACAGAGTATTTTTTTTGAGGTGCCATCGGATCTTTTATTTAAGATGAAGTAAAACATTACCATAACACATAGAAAACTTTTTGGTGTTTCAAACTGAAGAACTTAATTGGAGGACCATGTGGTTTCAGCAAGATGGTGCTACGAGCTACTCAGCGAGAGAATCGAGGGATGTGCAAAAAGCAACCTTTGCAGGACGTTTAATCTTCCATTTTAGTGATGCGGTTTGGTCCTCCAAATCATTGGATGTACCAGAGGTGAATGTTTGTCAGATATTATATATAATTTTAGGATTTAAATAAATGATTAGACACAAAAATATTAATTTGTTTTATTTGAGGAAAAATAGTTGAGACCGAAAGTAATAACATTAATTTTTAAAATAAAGTCCATTGTGGCTTATGGTCTGTGTTCTGCTTTGTTCTTAGAAGCAAGAAATTCTTCATGTTTTTAAACTGGATATTATAAAGAAAGTTATTTATTGCATGGAATGAGTAGTAATTTGATGATAAAGGAGCATGGTTATAGATAGGGTGAACCAAGAGTTAAATTGACTTAAATTTTTGGAGTTCTCTTTTTGCTGTTTGAGTTATTTGAAGAGGACTGTTATCTTGTTGTAGTATTATTCTTTTTCCATTTATAAGAGCAGAACACCGTTTAAACTCGAGCAAGATGCTTATGATCTAAGTGAGTAGAGAAAAGTTCTGAGGTTCATCTGTGGTCTTTCAGAATAAATTCAAAGTGTGTAGGAGCTGCATTATATCACTTTCTTTAAATCTGTCACGTTTGGGAATAAATTTTAGTGTTCGGCCTGAATTAATCATTGCTTACGCTTCTTTTGATTCCGGAAGAACATTCACTTTGGTCACACGAACAGTTCATTCGATGAGTGATCATAATCAAAATCTACAAGAAGTCGACAATAGAGTACTACTTTTTAAAATTAAATCACGCAATACAACTTTATAGCTTTTTTTGCCTTTCTAAGTGTCGAGAGGTGGCGAGGAACGGGCGATTTTAAAGCTCCAACTACACCTGATGGTTATGGTCGAGAGTTTTTAAACGCTTTAAGTTTTGCTAAACGAGACTAATTTTGAAAATGGTAATTAAAAATTTTGGTACCAAATCTTGATCGTATCATAACATAAGTGTGGTTTCTTTTGCAGTGCAAATGTTGTGAATTAAAATGGCTAGGCTACATAATGAGAATGGAAGAAGGTAAGTCCGAAAAAGAGTATTTGAAGTACGAACGTATTAAAGAAACCAAAATAAAGATAAAGAAAAATGCAAAATGAAAGAGTTAGAAATGCAACCTTTAAGAAAGATCTAGTGTGGGGTGAAATGAGGTATAAAACGCAAAACAGAAAAGTATAGCGGCATAGAGAAAGACCAGGACATAACTCTCTCTGCTAACCCCCCCCCCCTCCCGACTTTACGGTCTCAAAGGGTTAAATAAGAAAATTTCAAATCTTTGACAGAACATACCAATTATTAGTATTATATTGTTAGTACAATATGTGATGATTTAATTTCAGGAATTTAAAAACCTTTTACCTTAAGGTCTAAGGTGAAATTATTTATATTACGTTTCAATTTATATGCACAAACACTTGTCGATTCTTTCTTGTTTGTTGCCAACTTTTTAGCTTTTACCCATGTCCTGCCTTTTTTCTTCAATATTGCTGCTACTTTGTCGTTCCAAGTCTTTTTGGGTCTTCTTCTGGATTTATGTCTATGTACATCTGCTTCCCATATACGTTTCACGTCGGTTGTCGCTCAATCTACATACGCGTCCAAACCATTTCAATTTTTGCTTGTTTTCCTTACTTATTACCATTACTTTTGTTTTATTTATATTTAATTTTAAATTTCTCTTTGCTAGTTCTTCTTCTCAAATCTGTAGATTTTCTTGTGGGTCTTTCTCTTTTGCTGCACAGATCATAATACATTCACGAGTGATAGTTTATTGAAACCTATATGTACCTTTTTGGTCTTATTTGCTGTTGCCTTAATTATGTCATTCATTATTAATATAAACAACGTCCAGGAAAGCCCTATATATATTTCTGAGTTTTTTATTCTGTTTTTCTCTATCATTTGTTTTATACTGAAGATATGGTCTTGTACACTTCTCCCTTTCCTAAAATCGCTCTGCAGTTCTTATAGTTGCTCTTTTATTACACTTCTTAGTCTTTTTTCCAATATATGTTCGTACACCTTTGATACCACGTTTAATATAGTGATGCCTCTATAGTTTGAACACTCCCTACTATCGCCCTTCTTGAATATTGGTAGTATTATTTCTATTTTCCAGTCTTCAGAAACTTTCACAGTGTATCATGCCTTTTTGAAGATTTTTGTTAACAATTCTGTTCCTCGCCGTCCTAAGTTTTTTAGCATCTCTGCATTTATATTGTCATGTTCTGTCGCTTTGCCCTTTTTCAAGCATTTTACAGCTGTTATCACTTCTTCTATTTGTATATTGTTTCCTTCTTCTTCATATGTACATTTTATTTCTTCATCGTCTGCTTTGTTGTCACGTCTTCCTTCGATCTTTCCTGTAATTTGTATGTTTTAATAGTTTCATTAACTTTGTTGTGAAAAATTTTCCTGTTATGATTTTCTTTGCTTTCTATGTGTAGACGTACTTTCGCTTTCACTAAACAGTGATCACTGTAAATTTCTGGCCCCCTTCTTACTTTGACGACTATAATTTCGTTCCTATATGTTCTATTAACCTCTTTCGTAAACTTATGTATGACTTTGTGTTTGGAAAACGTGTTTATTGCTATTAGATTATTGTTAACGCAGAAGCTTATTAGCCTTTCTCCATTGTTGTTTCTATGTATTTCCCCTTGGTTACCAATTACATCTAATGGGTAATTTCTTTTTCCAACTCTTCCTTTACAGCGTTCCTAGCAATAGTACTCTGCCATTTATATTTTCTGTTATTTCTGAAATTTCTTCCCAGAATTTTTCTTTCTTTCTTGCTACTTCGTCTTTACCAACCACTGAGGTTCTTTTGTTCTGCTTGCCTAATTGTAATTCTACTTTTAGTATATTTCCTGTTATAAATTTCCATTTCAGTATACTTTTTCTGTTCTTTTTTTATTATACACCCTACTCCTGCTGCTCTTACTTCCTGATTTACTCCCCTGTACATTACAGTGTGGCCCCTTTCTAGTTCTATTATACCTTTTCCTTTCTTCTTCGTTTCGGTGATTGCTAATATATATAGCTTTATTCTTTCAAATTCCTCTACAAATTCTTTTTCTTTATCGCTTAAGCTTCTTATGTTCCACGTACCTATTCTTAAATTTTCTCCTTTGACTTCTCTATCGTATTTACATTTTTTACTATCTTCTTGCATGTCCTTATTCTTTGCCATTTGCATCTTTGTGTGCCGAGTCAGCGTCGTACTCGGTTTTTTGATAGATTTTATCTACCTTTATTATCCTGCTGTGTATTCTTTTCCGTGTCCTATTTTTCCCTTCTATGGTCAACTTCTGGTATCCAATTTTTACAGTTTTTCCTTGATTCTTTTCTTCTTCCGCTCTTTTTCTAATTCGTTTGCCTATTTCTCTTTCTTTTCTTGATAAATCATTATTATAAATATCCTATTGCCCCTCATATTCTTCAGCTTCATTTTGTTTTTCATTAACCTCATTTTATCCTCAAAGCTCTGTAGTTTCATTATGCATATCGTAGACCATATTTTATAAGCAGTTTGAATTGAAACGCTTGTTGTATAAAATCCCTTGCTTTAAATCAATCGGGTTGCTGTTGCCTATTGTCAATCCCGATATTACCACATTATTCCTTCTTTTTCTCTTTCTAGTTATTCCAATCTTATATTTGTTTCTCTCAGCTCTTTTTTAATCTCATTGCATTCCTTTGTTATTGCGCTGTTCTCTTGCTTTCTTATCTTATTTTTGAGCTTTAATTTGCTTATTTCCTCGTTGTATTCTCTTTGATCTTAACGTATCTGGTTCATCTCTAGTGTTAGGTCTTGTAACAAGCTTAACATTTGGTCTAATTTGGCGTCTTTCTTTTCTTGCTGTTCCAATTAACCTCTTTTTGTCTGGGATGCTACTTGATTTTATACTTTTTTTTTGTTGAATCGCTACTCCTATCCTCGTCGGCTCTCCATCTTTTCCTTTTTCCCTCCTCCGTTGAAGATTCTTTGCTATCATATTTCGTGGGTGTGCGGGGCAACGACATTTTTATCAGTCACTTACTCTCCTCTATTTTGTGCGTCCCGCGCTAGCCTCTATCGCTGTAGGTCACGTCACGTCGGTCGCTCGCGCTATCACTTCTCAGCTGTTTGGTTCCTACTCGCGTTATCGGCAGTTGGTTTAATTTCATTAATCTTGTACAGTTATATGCTTAGGTCTCTAATGCTTTTATTTACTTGCAGTCATCACCTTTTTTACTTCCTTTTGCATTTCCAAAGTTGATTTTACTTGTTTAATAACACTTTAATTTAGCACTGCGAGACGAGGCCCTGTACATGATTACTCAGATCGTCGCGGTCTTTGCATTGAACCAATACATAAATAAATTAAGTGTTTATAAAACTAGTCATTCGTTATTATTGTAAAAATAGTTATTCAAATTATGAGCAGTGTATTGTAACGTTTCTGCTCTTTACGGTGGTGAATAACTCGTGCAAATTTAATTAAAACTACTTATTTATTGTACTTATAGATTATCCAAATTTACAACGTTATTTATATACACAATACATACAACTATTGACATAAAACGACACACTATTTATGTCAACACAGCTCCCGCACTTGGATTGGCTCGCTGGCGTCACTTTAAACTTGTTATCTGCGGCCGTTCCGTCGCGCGATATTTATGCCTATTCAGCGACCTTCCAGAAAGTCGCAAGCCATCGAGAGGCGCTTTACGAGAACCTTCTGAAATATTTCGACGGACACGTGCTGGATTCCTAGAAGTGTCAGCCGCCGAGCCTGATAGAATGTGATTGTCTATCAGCAACGTTACAGAAGGCGTTGGGAAATTCATTACAGTATAAACATTCAATTTTGTGTGAAAATCGGGAAAGTTATATTAAAACATTAAAAAAAAACAGTGGTGCATAGCATGTAGAGTGAATTAAATATAAACCAAAATTTCAAGGTAAATAGAGGTGAAAACTTGAATGGGATTACTCCCCCCCCCTCCCCCCCCTAATAGCCCTCATATAACTTTTTTAAAACCAGTATTACGATATCAAAACTTTGTTTGTTGCCCAACGGATTATTGTCAGGTTTTTTATAAAATCTAAAATCGTCCAAAATTTTGAGAAAATTTAAGACACAGTTTGAGGACAATACCCTTAAACAGACTCGAGTGTAAACTAGGCATACATTTTTGGAAAACGGGAAGCAGTTGAAAATGAAGGTCGCCGACGTCGCCTGAACCAATGGGACTGAGAAGACTAATCGTGCCGTTCGCTACCTTTTGGGGGATGGTCGCTAATTAACGGGTGCTGAATTTGCTTCGCAAGTACTCAAGCAACTTGAAATACTATTTTGATTTGCGATAGCACCCAGCCCCATACAGCTGTTTAAATTAGACGAAAAATTGAAGATTCGTTTTGGACTAGTCAGGAATTATCTCCCTACGATTAACATTTTTGGGCCATGAAAAGATGCACTTAAAAAGCAGAGATTTAACGATGGCGTTGCTGTGGAAACATTTACGCACGATCATTTTACTATAGTGATATCATAAAAATGTAGAAAAATAACTTTGTATTTCTATGATCCTTCAGATAGTTAAAAAAATAATTTTGGTTAATATTTGATTCACTTTTAGATTGGCATGGTCCACTAACAGTGGCAGCTATATATAATCCACTTAAACACGCAAGTAAGGAAGAACACTATACCGAGCACCCGTGGTGGGATCTAAATTTAAATACGAACACCAAAAAATGAGAACTATATGAGGCTGCAGTAAAAAATCGAAAGATTGCATCCAGAGATAAATTAGAAGATGCAAGTAATTATCTGAACAAAAAATCCAACACCAATTGAACAAAATGCCCAAAAAACGCAAAAACAAACATAGAAATAGAATATCGTGGAAAACATGGTAACGAACACTACACACCAAGTTAAATCTAAACCAAATGAGGATACAAAAGTACTAAAAACATATATAGAGGAAGAACGCAATATAACAATATCTCATCGCTAAAATAACCTTTAACAAGTGAATTCGTACTTTGGAAAGCAACACAGAAGATCAAACAAACCACATATCCTACCAATAAAATAATAAGTGGGTTAGGATCTGCCAAGGAAAGGAAAAAATCTTTGAACAATTTTCTAGTGTAGTGACCGAAGAAGAAGAAATTGAGATACTCTCCGAGAAGAGTGGCTAATCAGGAAATTCGCAATAAAAAAAAATTGTAATGTCATTACAAATGACCTTAATTCAAAACCATTAGCGGGTTATGACCTTATTACTGATAAAATCTTGAAGGAGCTTTCAAGTGAAGTAATAAGGCAAATAACTTATATCAACGTCGTACTAAAACCCATGTTGTATCATACAGACCAGTAAGTTTGCTCTCAGTGGTGTCAAAAAGTTCAGAACAATTGCTATTAAAACGAATAAAACCTTATTTGGAAGAAAGATAACTTATACCAAACCACCAGTTTTAGTTTAGAGAAGCACAAATACATAGATTGGTTAGTAAAATAAAGACCTTGAAGTAGGAAAATATTGTTGTGCGGTATTTTTGGATATCAGACAGGTTTTCGGTCAAGTCTGGTGGTAAACTTTTAATAAACAACTGGTGCCTCATAATATTTTTGAAGAACTAAAGTGGTATATTAGTCAGGGGCAATTCCAGATCAAACAATAAAAATACTCCACTAAACTACGTTCCATCTCATCTGGAGTTCCACAGGGTGATGTGTTAGACCTCATTTGGTATGAATTGTTTGCAGCAGACTCACCTACATCTGATCAAACTAGAACAGCGACCTTCGTGGATAACACCTAATGACTTTATATACACACCAAAAAAACATCTAGACATGACTCAACACTGGCTTAGGAAGTGGTGCGTACAAGCAAACAAACAAAAACGGTACAGATTATTTATTAAAACTAAGAATTCAACTTAAAAAAATATACCTGATGATAGTGTTATTGTACAAGATGACTCTGTGATGTTCTGAGCAATCTTAAATCAGTTGTGAGTCAGCTGCTGTGCAAGATGGATGTGACCTGAGTAGAACAACGTTCGTATAGCAAGATAGTCGTTTTCCATGCCAGAGAATGCCACAGAGAGGTGGTAGAAGCACGCGGGTATATGCTCTTCCATACCGAATAGTCACGAGGTGGGTAGCAGAGTTTGAGCGAAGACGCGAAGCAACCAGCGACTGGCAACGGACAGAGCGATCTGTGAGTGTGCGGACCGATGTGTCACGTGCAGTAATCGATCAACTGATGGAGATCGACAAACGATGGGCACTGTTTGAGTTATAGAGAGAAAATGAAATCGACAAACGAACGCTATCTAACTCGATACCTAACCATTCTGCGAGTCAGTTAACTCACAACTGACATTTTGTGATGATCACTTACTTTTGAAAAAAAAATAATTGCAACGACTCGTACTAGAAAGATAAAAGAAGTTGTGGTTTGTAGATCGGGATTTTCCCCAAAGAATTAACCAGGATTACCTTTTGAACAGTGCCTTAAAAATGTAGGCTTTAGAAAACCTGTAGCCTTCTTCTAGACTAGAGCAACAATTTGTTAATAACATCTCGTGTAATTTGAACATTGAACCTTTTATGCTGATGTGTTCAAGAAACATAACATACATAGGATACCAAGAAAGTTTTACAATATAGCGCAAGTCATGGTCTCACGTAAAAAACTCAAGTGTGTAGAGACAGGTTTAAACCTGTACTCCAGCCAACAGGTTGACCTTTTGATAAGTTCCCTGAACTGTCACAGTAAAAAGATTCGCAAAGTTATCTCGGTTAGTATTTTGGGAAAATAACTTCTCTGCTGGGGGATGATTGTTCTAATCTTATGACCATATTAAGGTGAAAATTTTAGGCAAAAGATGTCTAAATATTGTGGCAAGAGATAAAAGGTAGATGTAAGTAAATCTTCTAATGAAGTAATAGTTAATTTAGAAGAAACTGTTGAAATTCGGTCAACAAATGTTTATTTATGTGGTAGGGTCTAACCCTACAGGTTATAGACAATTTCTTATTGCTCTATTTCTCAAATATGTATACAAAACCGTCTTTAACACTTACTAACTTTAAAATTTATGTGTCTACCACCTTTAAACCACATTAGCTTATGCACAGACAACGGTGGGGTCGAATTGACCCCGAGAGTACGTTTTTCGTGAATATTTATAGGGGAAAATTTTCATGCTTTCATTATTTTTCTATCCGAGTTTTGCAGTATTTGACATTACGTTATGTTTTTTTAAACTAAATCAAAAATACTTTCCTAAAAAGTGAATTTTGAATTAGTCAAGTTCAATTGCAAAATAATTGTAAGTAAAAATGGAACCTAGTAGTTAAGGCAAAAGATCGTTTCCAAGACACCTATTTTTAGAGAAATTAGGAATTGAATTAGTAAAACTGAGAACATATTACATCTAAAATAACATAAATATGTTTTTAAAAACCGGGGATATAGAAGACCCCATTGAGTCTGCTGTGGGACTACACATAGACGTTTGGTGACATGCCCTAAAAAATTGGACAATAAAATCATCATAAAGTGCTGTAACCGTGATCAATTTGTTTGTAATAACCACACCACTACAGTAAGAACAATAATATGCAATACTTGTTAATGCTTTGCACTATTGTTTTTTAATTATTTATTATTCTAGTAAAAGGCTTTCCTAACGGGTTAACAAATGCGTTCGGGCTTTTATTTTATATAGTAGCTTAATTGAGAATTTGACAGGAGGGGCCAGAATGACCCCATGTGGTATTCTGTGCTTTCAAATTATTATTTATTATCTAAATAAATTGCTACAGCACAAACCAAAATATTCGTAGTTTGTTCCTTTTTTGGAAAGTTTGCAACACTTTTACGCTTTAAAAAACAAACAAAGCAGATAATGAGTTTTCGAATTGTTTATTCAAACACTAAACAAAACAAAATCAAATAAATCTTGGTTTTCCGCCATTACTGAAAAATAGCCTAGTCCAACTCAGCGTTTTCCGCCAACCATCGATTGCAATTTTCAATTATGTGCAGAGGCCACACAAACATCGGTTCCATATTTAGCGAATTTAGGTCGGCACCGAACCAAATACTTAAACTTTCCAGGTCATTCACGGCTGATTTTTGCGGGATTTGTTTTTCCGGATCTGAAACATTTTTTATGAACTAACAACAAAAAGAATTTTCATAATTTTGATTCATAAATCACTCTTACTTCTAGTTCGTAGCTCGAAGTAAGCGCGCACTAATGCTCTACAATAGAATTGTACGTACCAGTATAACCGACTAGGTTGTCGGTTAAAGATAATAAACACAAAAAAACTAGCTTGTAACTTGCGTAACTGCTTTTTTAAAAGGGCTGGCAAGTTTAGTTATAGTATGACTAAAGCTTATAATTTATTTTTAAATCGTCTTAAATTTTAACTTGCGTTTTTATTGCAAAAATTGTAGAAATTTGATCAAAAATATTTTTAACCTGTAAAATGAGACGTCTAGAAGTTATTATAATTTGACCAATAAATATAAAAAAGCATACAGTTGTGCGTTACTTAGTGAGATCCAGATATATTTTATTAACAAAGGCACATATCAAGACCCCGGAGAGTGAGTGTGCGGACTGGCTGGCCAAAGTAGCAGCTAAATCGCTGATTTTCAATGTGGTTCTATTGCGGCCCGTAAAAAACCGGTTACGAGCTACGGTGAGAGTAAGATGTGTGTATAGATGGCAAGCAGCAAAAACGGGGTAAACTGCGCGGATATTTATTTCCACAGTTGACACAATGCAATAAGCACCGTCCACCTTATAACTTGGTATAAAGCTATTGATCATTAGAATAAAAAAACTAACGAGAAACAAAGAGCAGAGCGTGAAGACAAAGAAGATCAAAATATACTGTGAGAAATTATGGTAATTTCCAACAGACGCATTGTGGTTGGGGAAATTAGTGTTGGTGCACGATGCGAACGCAAAAACAAGAACTAAACAAGCAGTGACTATAGTGTAGGTTAAAATAGATTCGTTTGTTTCTTTGAGTAGAATTGTAAATGTTCGAAGGAATTGGAGCCATCAACAGTTTCAGATCATCTACCCTAAGTTGGATTTCCGAAGTTCTCTCGAGACCTGCGAATTAGCGACCACAATAGATTTTAAGAAAGAGAGCATTATAAGAGTCAGCTTTAGCGAGTAAAAATATTATATTTGTAATGCTGATGTAGTGTTGTTAGATAGAACATCAGCCAAAACATTGTAAACATAACCCAAAGGCTTTAGATATTTTGACCAATAAATTGCATTACCAACACTAGAAAAGTAGTGGAAAAGGTTATTCATTATCGAGCCGAACCTAAACAGTCGGTTTGGATTTCTCCTAGCCTACTTCAGCACCTTCTAACTCTTAGGAGTAGTAGAGCGCATTACCGAAAAATATAATAAGAGAAAAGTCCCCGATGTGACCCATGCCTTTAACAAAGTACAGTTAATGTTTCAGATGCTTCATTATATATCCCACTTTTAATATTCCAGTTGATCAACATCAGCAGCTTCTCTCAAGGATCAATAATGTCCCCAAACCCTTCAATATATATGTTGGGGTCATATCTACCACACCCTCTATAACGCTACTTCAGTACGTAGACGATACAGTGCTGATAATCAGTTTATCCAAGCCTCACTTAAAATGATTCTAGAGAAGAATACTTTTACAGAGAAGATCTGCGTCTATTTGCCTATCTTTTAAACAAGCCAGGCCAAGTACCTCAGCCTAACCATGGATGCCGAACCTATCTGAAAGACACACTTTGAAGAAGTAGCGATGAAGGTTACCTAGGTAACAAGCTATCCCAAAAGAACAAAAGGTCATCTATAAAGCTGTATTAAGACCAATAGTGAGTTACTTAGCTTTTCTGAAGATATCCTGCTAAAACTCATATCGAGAAGGCTTCAGAATCTAGAATTGCGTATTAAGGTCAATTTTGGGTTTTTCTGGTTTGTCAAGAAGATCTTTTAGAATCAAGAAGCTACTGAGGGAGAGAGAGATCACTACAGACCACCCGATAGCAATCGAGAGTGTGTGTGTAAGTGCGCGCGTGTTTGACCTTGTGTTTGTGTGTCTGTCTCCGTGTCTCCGTGTTGCCAATCATCAAGTGAAAACTTACATCAGTTCTATGGCCAAGTAATCATCCACAAGCCAAAAATGTTTGCTGCAACTGATAAGTGCCCCATACAATGATGTAAAATGACGTCATTGAACTGTTGGACAGTCGGAAACCCTTTACTATCTGTCAGTCTAATATAAGGTTACAAAGACATTTTGAACGGTGTTTAAGTAATTTGTGTTAGTATGATGACATTTCTTGCCATGTGAGGAAGTGATTTGAAGACAACATTACATAAATGCTTTGACCACCCTAAGTTCTGACTTTGGGATAAATTAGAAGGTCGACTTTATTCCAGATCCCAATGGTGTACATCATAAAATGCTCTAACTGCAGCTGTTCATAAAAATAGGCTGCTGTTTCTTTGAAGGAGTTTTGACATCTCACTGAAAGTCTCCAAGCACTACCATCAAAGTAAAGGGTAGCTTCACTTTGTATTTTCGTTTTCTTGTTGTTGATCTTTTCTTGACAAAGACTTCGTTTGCTCTTTACTTCTAAGATATGGTTATACGCTAAAATTAACTGAGTATGTATTAAGCTTTACCATTGGTAATAACGACGTCGTAAATATCAGCAGCTAATTGGTTTCTCTTCTTCCATAGGCTTTTGATTTTCTCTTTGCACTTTTTATGGCCATAAGAGCAAGCCAGATTAATAATGGTTTTTCTTTCGTTCCTGCAATATAGACACCACAAGTTATTTTTTCTGGCTTTCCCAAAGAGCAGGACTTACTTTTCTTTGAACGATTCGTACTTATCCGCTTCCCATTTTTGTCTGCTGTAAGATTTGTCGATCAGCTTACTAACATACATCTAAAACCAAAATCCAATTATCTTGAAACATCGTACTCGTTGCAAGCACACCTGCAGACTTTCAACGCTAAAGTTGTGCTGTACCAAACCTGTCTGGATTTTTCTAAAGCCCGCTCCAGCAGTGTTCCAAACTTTATAGTTGACTTCGTTGCGGAGGTATGACATTAAGCTCAAAGCAGTTTCACAGCGAAGCTTGCCAGCACGCACCAAAGCTACGGAATCATCTATCAGATTTGCTCTTTCTCGAAAATCGAGAAGTTCTATATTGGTTTTGAAGGTGTTCCACATTTCAAGCGGGTAGTTAGTTCTGTAGTACCCAAGCTGCTTGTAATTTAATTTGATCCAACTAATATTGGTAGGAAATTGTAATTCAACTAAAATAAACAAACAAAATTTTGTATGTCATCCTACTTTTATGAAATTAGGGTTACCACTATTGATACTATTGTTAAACCAAACTACTTCCGGTTTGTTCCTTTCTAAGTTGGTTGTGTACTTAATAGGGATGGTCCATCTAGAAAAAAATTAAGGAACACCATATTAACACGTTAATCAGTCCGTGAATTACCTCCCCTCTTTGTAGTGTTGGCCATATCTTAAGAATCTGCGTTGGGTGAGGATGATGCGCAATTTATCTTGAAGCTGCAAAACTTCTACTAATGGATAGCCGTTTTGGTATATAAAATCGTCTAGGAAGTCTGATGCATTGAAAGTTACAAAGTCCTGAAGTACATCGACAATGTTCTGACTTATAACATTCCTATACTGAAACTTTGTTATATATTTTCGTATAGCTCTCTGCATCAGGTCTTTGCCTGTTATGTCTTCAACCATAGTTAAGATCGCACCACCCTAAGGGCACGCAAGATATGTAATAAATAAGATTCTGTTTGAAGTGCAGCAATTACCTTCTCGTAATTTATGTTATTTAAAATGTTGTACGCATCAGTAGGGCGTTTTAGTTCCCAGGACAAAGGTTTGGCCAAGGTTTCGTCATCTCTCCACAAGGCGGGTTGAATTGTATACTGTGTATCATGGAAGAATATCCTGAAATAATAGAAAAGGTCATTCAACATGATCACCCGATCTAGATTTACTGCTAAAAAACTATTAGAGGTAAACTGCTACTTAGTGATGCGTGTAAGAAGTTTAGTAAATGGCCCAATATCTTGCCATCTAGCGTAGACCGTCAGGGTAAACTCACTGTAGCCAGTTGAACGCAGTTAGTACGAAAGGTAAGGTTGCAGTGCACTAGGACAACGAGTGAAAACTAAGTCCTGCTACACAATGGGAAAAATGTGTTAACCAATGGTTCAAACGACTGACAATGAGTCATGTTCTGGTCCCCTGTTGACAAGCCAAACCCCAAACATGATCGAGTGCAACAAATGCCGGCATGAGATCGGCAAATAACTCTACTACTGATGGTGAAGGAATTGGGAAAAGACACGGTCCGCACCATTGTCTACGATAATTTGGGTAGGTGGTAAATCTGTTTGGGCAACACAAACTAGCAGACGAGCAGAAAATAAGGCGAGTGGAAACCTCTAAAGATTTGATTACCACGAGTGACTAGCTTTCATTCTTTGTACCAAGCATCATCAAAGGGGATGAAGCGTGGTGTTCTTAGCTCGATAGGGAATCCAAGCAACACGATTGTAAAAGATTTATAACAAGGCAGTTTCCAGAAGCGACCGTTGTTATAAGTGAAGGATGAAATCATTTTAAAAGTCAGTAAATGTACTTTGTATTTTCTGCTTTTATTCTAGCTTTTTAAACGTCAAAAAAGGTCATCATTTTTCAGTCAGTGATTTGGAACAGCGCTCTTTATCCAAATTAGTCTTCAAATTCACAAGTAGTTGGTGACGACATTTGGAGGAATGGTTTATCTGTATAACACTGTAAGAAGGTGGGTTAGCCAAGTCACTAACGGAAGAATTGATCCCAATAACCAACTAGGTGATGCACGCCCATCCGGAAAGAAATAATCGAATTGAAAAAGTTACACAAGATAGTTGACGACTATGAGAGTTTTAGCCAACAATGTCAAATCAAGAGTTTTTTCCGCATATTTTAAGTGAAGAACAGAAAAATAGTATGTTTTTGGTATAACCGCCGCAACGGATTATTAAAGTGGACAATAGCTATAGGTCACGATCTACTTACTACCAAATCCTAACCAACAAGAACTTTGGTTAGAAGCTGGAGGGCAAGCACCAAACATAGTGAAGCTTGAGTAGAGGAAGAGAAAAACAGTGCTGACTTTTACGGTGGATTCGAATGTACGTGTGCGTTGAAGGACATACTGTATTTAGCCAATTTTTTACATTCACAGACCTCACCAAGCTATTTTTGTTCGTGAACATTTAGACAATGTTGATATGGATGCTTGGGTGCTCATGTATTCTCCTAGTGTACGCCTCTGTGATTTTGATGGTTTACATTCTCCCGGTTCAAGAGGTACAAATTCGAAAGACTCAAAGCAGCAATTTTGTCCATCGTGTTATAATTTTGAATAGTAGACGTTTTAAGTTTTTTTTAACCGAGAGGTCAAAAGTGCTTTTGATTAGGTGGGTTCCTACATTTAATTGTGTCAAAATTTCGTCTTTTTTACTTTTATATTTACAGATTAAATTTAATTTGATATAATTCACGATAATTTGACTAAACCGTTCTATTACAATTTTTAATGCACAACCATATAATATACAAGGTTTGTCCCAAAAATATTGGACCATAGTTAACATAATGAAATTGGTTTGCGCTGTTACGATGTAACCTGGTAGCTAATGAGAGTGGATTGTAGTGCATATGCGTGAATAAGAATAAGTTAGTTGGGAGTTGACGTCAATAACTAAGTACATGTAGTGCATGATCGTTCCGTTTACAGTGACTCAACCAGTAGGGTAGCAATTCTATACTCAAGTTTGTGCTAAGCTAGATATTTCGTACAAAGAAGCAATTTTGGCGATTTAGAAGGCTTTCAGGAAAGATGCAGTGAGTGTATTACGGTACAAGCTACTCAGAAATGGCCAAAAAGTAATCCAGATTAGTATATGTACCTCTGACTAGATTATAACGTAAAGGCCGCTTCACTCCCTTGTTAAAGTATACTTCTATGCATAAGATGGTAAAGCTTTCGAGCGGTGTGCGTTGAGGCGCTACCTTCTCCCCCACTTAAATGTAGCCACTGGCATATAAATGTGAAAGGGGATATTTTTAGGCCACTTGCACTGGTTTTCTTGAATTATTGATCGCAAATTCGGATTCTACGTCAAATGTGGCTGTCACTTTTGTTTTTTCCAGAGGGAAGCCGCGGTTAGGGGATTTGCGGTTATGTACGATAAGGTTTTTCTCAACTGTGTACAGATTTTTAAAATGAAAAGAGCTATTTTTTATGCCACCTGAAGTGGTTTTATTGAATTTCTGATCGCGGATTCGGATTCAACGTCAAATTTGGCTGTCCCTTTTGTTTTTTCTAGAAGGAACCGGCGGCTAGGGGATTTTATGTGCTATCCCTATTGTTTATAGAGGGATGGGTAAAACAATGGCGGCTCGGGTTTCAAGAAGATGTCTGCAGTGAGGAATTCTGTCTTCTCTACTGTAGAATCTTCTAATAGATGAATTGTTAAAAACCTTCAAAAGGGACAAATACCGAGTACTGAAATATGCAGATGACTTGGTCATAACAAAGAATGTTTAACAATACAGTTAAAGAGCGCCTGTAAAAATCAGTTACAAATTGGGCAGATTCAGAGAGACTAAATAAAAGAATTTCTTAGTCTCTAAGTCTAAGATTATTAAGTGAGGTAAAGTATCTTTGAGTTATTTTAGACCCAAAACTCACTTGGAATCAACATATTCAATAAGTCAAAAGGAAGGCGTAGGCGACACTAGTGTTAACCGGACAAGCTCATGGAAAAACCAAAAGTAATATATTGGATATACAAGCTGTTTGACAATTGTCCCAGGAAACCCATACTACCATGTTGGATAAAAAATATAATTTGGACAATTGTATAATTACCTGGTAATCACAGGCAATAAGCCGCCCAACAATAAATTACAGTTTGCAGGCTCCAGTTTGGGGACTTGCGTAGCGAGTGAGCGTGAGGGAAAAGAGCTTAGCTTCATCAAAATCTCCGATCCTTTTCGAAAGTACCGCAAGCAGTAATTTAATATTGGCTGGCTTATTACCTGTAATTACCAGGAAATTATGCAATTGGCCAAATTATAGCGGTAGCCTTTTTTGGCCCAGATTATTTATTCAACGTTGTGGTATGGGGACAATAGTCAAACACCAAATGTGGTATACGTGGTATACGTTTGTTATGGTGGACAAGATAACCTAAAGAACCAGTATAACCGTACTAACCAAGATACAAAGACTTGTTTGTCAGAGAATAACGACCACTATAGAAACAACACTAACAGGGACAATGGAGACACTGCTAGACCTTCCTCCTTTTTATTTTCAAATCATTGGGAAGGAAGAAATGTCTCTTAATAAACTGCGCAATGCACCTATCCGCAAATTGAACATCTATGAGGAAGCATGCTGGATATGAAAATATGACGCCAAAATTTATATTTAAAATGAACTTTGAGGTTAATATGACAGATGGAAATAAATGTATGAACGAAGTAAACAGGATCACACGCGGAGATTACTGTGAAAAGGGAAACTTGTAGTGAAGCTTTTCATTATAAAAATATACATCCGTTGGTTTATTAAGTCGCGGATAATCAGGCATTTCCGAAACCATTAAAGAACCCAAAGGTCACATCCAGGTTGGTATGGAAACGCCGCGAAAAACTCAGAGTTTTGACAAACGTAACAATTATATATAGGACCTGAATCGGCTCTGAAAATACTTAAAGGTATAGAGAAATAAAGGAATAGATCAGGAAACATAAAAAAATACTGGGAAAATGTACCATGCCAAAGGAAAAACCTTTAGAAAAAAAAAGATCTCGTAAACGAACCTATGGTCACAATAAGTCCATGATGCTATAGTGCTACCGGAGACGCAGATTAAACGGTCCTCAACAAACAAAAAAAGATGCGGTATTTACATTGTCTTGTGACAGATATAGAACATATGAGAGCCTCAACCTCTCAGTTCGAAAGGCCATGCCTCTATACAGGGAGTGGCTGCTCACAAATCTTAAATTATCTTTTAAAGGGAAGATATTACAAACCGTCGATTCCAGCATATGACTTTGCAAGATGTTTTAAACAGCGAAAATAGCGCTCAGAAAATTTGGTGGAATTCCAAGATGGTTATTTTTTTGTAATTGCAATTATGATTCTCGATAAAATTCCAGCTTTACCTTGTGCTTCTTGTTGAAGTGACTGTTTGCTTTGATGTCCATAAATCTGGCAAAACCTTCATTCAGCCACATTTCACCCCAAGACGACGTAGTTACTATAAACAGCGACGATTAAACTCGGAAGAACAAGGTCGACGCGTTTCTTACCTAAATCACCAAACCATATATGAGAGAACTCATGGGCTATGTTCAAAGAGTTGCCTTGCGCCAGATCCGCCATCTTGTTGTTATAAAAAATAGAGTCTTCCAAGGTGGTCGTCGCTCCCCAATTTTCCATTCCCCCAATCACGTGGAACTTTTCATCAAATGTTATGTAATCTGTAATTTTCAAGTTAATTGGCAGGTAAGTGAAAGACGAGCTATTTCACCTAATTTAGGAAGCATGAAGTCGTACCCCGTGTAATTCACAAACCAGTCCAGCCATTTCGGCATTTCTTCGGAGGCAAAACGAGAGTTCGCTATTTTGTTAGGGGGAGAGTAGACCCGTACGGGAACAACTTCATTGTTCCGCTTCGTGTAGAAGCTCTCAACGTAGGAATAATTTCCGACGAAGAACAAGACTAAATATGTCGACATAGGTGGAGATCTTCCAAAACGTACCAGAGTTTTACCATCGGTGGTAAGCGTTTGGTCCTAGAAACGTTGTGTTAATATTGCAACAAAAAATTAATCAGCATTACAATCTCGTTCATGTTTGATACAGCAACATATCCAGGCGGTTTGGTGATGCTAACAGAGAACCTGGCTTTAAACTTTGGTTCGTCGAAGCAGGGGAAGGTGGTTCTGGCGTTGATGGGTTCAAAAAATGTCACCCCAAAATATCTACAATGTAGCAATGTTATTAACAAATTATTGAAAGTGACAGAAAACGTAACACCTTGATAGTTTAATTTGCAGTTGTTAGTTCGTTAATTCAAAAAATGGAAAAGGTACTGCGTTACCCTAATGGTTATGGGCTCATTGAGCTTTATAGAGATTAATTAGAAAATATTGCTAAGAGATGGCGCTACAATTTGCTTGCATTATTGTTCAAACAAAAGTAAGTCAAATTTGAGCCTGAATAATCAAATTCTACACACTTTTGAAGTGGACATTGTAGGAGCAGCCAGCCAAAAAAAATAATGAAACGTCTATTTTAGACGTTTCAGGAAGTCACCACATGATGCATGAAAAATTGTGTGATGAATACCACAATACTTGATGCAGTATTTGGAAATGTTTAACAGTAGACAAACTATGGATTCACATGTATGACAGAGTAATAACCAAAACAATGGACAACTAGAGGTGAAAGTTCACCGAAGAACGCAAACACCATTTTATCGGCTGGAAAGATGATGGTCAAAATTTGCATGGGGTTATTTTGTTCAACTAAACAAAGAAGAAAAAAATTAGGATCATTTCAAAGCAAAATTGAATCAAAAGCGACATGGATTCATAACTTCATGTCAGAGATGAAGTAGTAGCCAAAACAGTGGACAACTAAAAATAAAAAGTCAACAAAGAAGGCAAACGGTGTTTTATCTACTGCAAACATGATGGTTTGGATTTCCAAGACGTTATTTTGTTCAACTACTCAAATAAGAAAAAATTAGATTCATTTAAAAGAAAAATTGAATATAAAACAACATGGAGTCACATCTTCATGTCAGAGACAAAGCAGTAACCAAAACAGTGGACAATTAGAGGCAAAATTTCACCGAAGGACGTAAACGGCTGGAAAGATGATGGTTAAAACAGCCAAAACAGTAAATAACTAGTGGTAAACACTCACCAAAAAAGGCAAAATCATGGTTAGAATTTCTAAGAGGTTATTTTGTTCAACTGCTTAAAGAAAAATTGAATCAAAAGCGATATGGATTTACAACTTCGTGCTAGAGACGAAGTAGTAGCCAAAACAGTGGACAATGAAAGGTAAAAGCTCACCGAAGGAGGCAAACGCCGTTTATCGGCTGGAAAAATGATGGTCAGGATTTTCATGGAGTTATTTTGTCCGACTACTCAAAGAAGAAAACAATTAGAACCATTTGAAAAAAAATTGAATCAAAAGCAATATGGATTTACAATTTCATGTCAGAAGTGGACAACTAGAGGTAAAAGTTTACCAAGGAAGACAAACGGTATCTTATCAGCTGGAAACATGATGTTTGGGATTTCCAAGAGATTATTTTGTTCAACTACTCAAAGAAGAAAAAAATTAGGACCATTTGAAAGAAAAATTGAATCAAAAGCGACATGGAGTCAAATCTTCTTGTCAGAGATAAAGTAATAGCCAAAACAGTGGATAACTAGTGGTAAAAACTCACCAAAGAAGGCAAAATTGTTGTTAGAATTTCTCAGAGGTTATTTTGTTCAATTACTTAAATAAAAATAAATTTGCTACCATTTTAAAGAAAAATTGAATCAAAAGCGACAAAGATTTACAATTTAATATCAGAGACAATCTTACTTATCAGAAAGATATTTCAGAATTAAACAAGAAGATGCTTATTCTGAGTTAAAAAAATTAGAGCAGGGGTACCACAAGGTGGTGTGCTAGGTTCGGTACCTATTATATACTAGTGACATTTCAAGTCTTGAACACGAAACAACAGCAACATTTGCTGATGACACCGCAACTATTGCTGCCGGAAAAGGCCATGAAACTTCAAATATCTGTTAATAAAATTAACATCTGGACTAAACTTGGCGCCTCAAGTTAAATGAAAATAAGTCTGTATATGTAGACTTTACTAATAAACAGAGGCAACATCTACCTATCAGAATCAACAATACCCAGATCCTATACTGACTCAGCTAAATATCTGGCAATGAAAAGCGCTAGACTTCGCTGAGAGTTCATGTTAAAAAAGAAACGTGAAGAGCTTAACATCAAATTAAATTGGCTACCTGGGAGAAACTCCAAGTCTACAAATAACAAACTGCTCTTATATAAGCAAATCTTTAAACCCGTATGGGCATATGGCATTCAATTCTGGGATTGTGCCAGTAAAAGCAACATTCAAGTGATCCAGCGTTTTCAGAAAAAAGCACTAAGAAACATCGTTGATGCACCCTGGTACTGCCGAAACAGAGACATCCATCGGGACCTTCAAATGGATATTGTTGACCAAACCATCGCCAAATTTGTCAGTAGCCACAAACAAAGGCTACTCAACCGTGTGAATGTCGAGACTATCCAACTCCTGGACAACACAAACCTCATAACAATTAAGAGGATGAAGCTTTTTGAGTTAGTGAAAGGATGATAGTGCAAAGCAGAGCATTTTACTTTGATAAATTCAATTTATTTTAGAAAAATAATGTAGAAGGTGCAGTGGTAAGATTTCTTCTATGTAGTATTGAACGAGCGACTGATATTTCCGTTGTTTAATTGAAATCTTATTTAAAATTTGTTTTATGGTACTTCCTTTTTGGTAAAATTGATCAAAACTGGTATTCCAATATCGTTATTATCTATGATGCCAAAATATTGTCCTGTTGGACTACAAAAAGCACAAATAATCAAAATATTTATTTTTATCTTTATCTACATCTCGATCTCCTTCTTATGTTCCTCTGTATTCTTCTCCATCTCCTTCTTCTAATCCATCTTATCCTTTTCTTTCATGTTCTTCTTTTACTCATTCAAAATCATAGGCCTCTTTTATATAGCGCCACTTATTTAACTGTTCTGTCGTTCTGCACCATAACGTTTCTGCAGTTTTTGGTCTCTGCCCATCGCTGAAATCGTTTTCCTCAATTTCTATGTTTACTCTAGAACCTCTGCTTGGTGGTAATATTTTACAGAATGTTACATAAGGCTTTAGAAATAGTAAGCAAAAAAGCGAAGAAAGTGTCGGAAATGGAAAAGATTTGTGAAATTCTCTTTGATGAGGCTTTTGATCTCATCCTTAATACATGATATATATATATAATTTTCTGAAACAATTTAAAGACTGAAATGTTTAAAATGTTAAACTCACCATATGTAGTTTAGAGAAAATAGGACTCGGTTTATTACATCTGACTTTGAGAATGATTGTATGTTTTTGTTCAAAATCCATTCCTAATTTGATTCTGTTCCCCAAATTTACGTTTTCTAATGTTTTTTGTGTACTAAGGTTTGTGTGAAATCATATAAGAGACATAGGCTTGCCATAAAAAAACATAACACCTAATTAATTGCGAGTTATTGATGCAATCTTGTTCTAGGTTTAGGTCAAAGTTTATCAACTTGAAAAAGGAACAGTGGATGAGGGTACAATTTTATTGTGCTACCAATTTACTAATTGTAATTGAACATTTTGTTGCTTAGGGTTTTTATGCAACTCAATACTATTGCACCCTAAAACTATATTTGGAACAACTCGTCATTTTGAAGTTCTTTTAGATCGTAAATAATGGTTTTATGTATTCAATTTCAGATTATTATGAGATATTCAATCTTTTCTAAAATCAAAGTTTGGAATGAAGCTTAAAGAACTTGAAAAGCTACAATTTTAAAAACCTTTGCTTCCTACAGAACGTCAAGTCTTTCAAGATACTCCTCCAAGATTTAAGGTTAACTTGCAGGATAACTGGGCAGTAAAGTTAATCAAGATGCATAAGAATGTAGTTTTTCAATAATTCGGACATCCAGGGGCTCAAACAGATGCTCTAGTCCCATCCAAGACCGCAATTAAGTCACTGCTTTTGGGCTCTAGGAATACTAACTTTTGCACTGAAGAGAAAGACTACTTTTTGTTCCAAGAAATAATCAACCGACTTATTCAAAACTGCACAAAGAACAAGTAATACAAAACTACTATCTGACAGCATTGATAAAATTTTCGAATTGTTTGGTGTGGAAAAATTGAAAGAAGAAGAAAGAGAAGCTTAGCGAAAAAACTAAATTTGAAAAAATCTGATTTTTAATGCTAAAGAAGTTTCGAAGACAGAAAAGACATTTTGTTGTTGGTTACCATAGTTACCATTAACTTCTCCAAGAGATAAAAATCTGTTATATTGGCTGAATAAAACGGACGAGATGACTATTGGTCAGAGATGGATGTTTTAAACTCAGCGTCCAGTTCTCTTTAGTTGGACTTTATTCTGGTTGCTTTACCAATTTGTAGGAAAATAGTAAATAATGCCTTTGCTAAACCGCCATACAATTACCATGGCCTTCATGAAGGACTTTTCCCAAGCAATGTCTTCTTCGTTTACGATGATCGTGTAGAATTTACTTTTTGCGATAATGCGATTTAAAAGTGCTTCTTGTAATGCTTGAGCAGCTCGAAAAGGCCACCTGTATAGTTTATGTATCATATGGTGTTCTGTCAACTTATGCAGTTTATCAAGTTTTTTAACCTATCCAATATTATGAAAAGAATACGATGGTACGGTCGTATAACAATGAAGAACCGGTAAGGATATTAACAGAATGGATCCCAGCAGAAGAAAGACCAAAAGCAAGATGGAAGAGCAAACTGAAAGGGATATAAGATTAATGAAGATACACAACTGGAAAAGTCTGACTAAGGATAGAAAAGAATGGAAGAAGATAGTAAACCAAGCTAAAACACACCAGGATCTGTAGAAAAAGAAAGAACACAAACGGAAAATATGGTCTTATTCACCACGACAAATGAATCAACAGAGCTAAGAAGCAGCTTCAGTTTCTCCGGAAATATATAGCTTATTGTATAATATTATGCAAATGGTGGCTTATAGTCACATTGAGTACCTTGAAACTCTCCGTGCGGTATTGACATTGACGTTGACTTTACTGGTGAAACCAAAGGTTTTTGGGGTCAGTCCCTAACCTGAAATCTCTTGACATGACTTGGCTTTAGATGATGAATAGCAGTATAGGTCGCTTACGTGCCATCTAATGAAAGAATTAATATCTTTGGCAGCCTCCGTTAACTTCATGTTAGTAGAGGCCACGTATGGTGGAGTTAACTGTGGATCTGTATGCTTTCGTATAAGAAGAATTTTAGCTTGTTGAGATGTATGTCTCTGTAGAAGTCGTAGTTCCTTTCAAACCACGAAGCGTCAAATATAAGCGAGATACTGGACAGTAAGCGATGTATTTCATTCTGTCCATAATTCCTCTTCATCGATAGAAGGAGTTGGTCGTTTACGATCTCTATTTTTAGCTCAAAATCTCATTTCCTGAGATTTTAATATCTATGTTTTACTATTTTCTCCTCTTGCTTAACTTTTGATTAATTTCTCTTTCCACTGGGCATTTAAACCTTTTTTGAATGGAAATAGGAAGCTAGAATATCCCCTGTTGAGAACATTTCCGTAAGAGAGCTCTGAAATAACGTGATCTAAAATCCAAAATTTTATGTAGAACTGCCTGGATTACCATTATATTCCTTAGGCCTAACAATGAAATATTCTAGACTATACTCAAGTGCAAATGAATCTTTCGGAAGAAATGTCGTTTGAAAATAGAAGAAGGTTGTGGCTTCTCGATGGACGTGACCTGTTGTGATTAATATGTTGCAGCAGCAAAGTAGAAGTTCTTTAATTCTGTTGAACCAGGAAATTATTGCATTTGCATAAAGTCGTTTGGTTTTAATTTTAGTACCTTCAGGAAATCTATCAAATAGTCAAGAGTGGTGAATTTAATTTAGTTAAGTATGAAAGTAAGAATTCTAGAGCTAAACGAAGAACAAAGACACAATGAAATTATATTTTAATGTAAAAGGAAAAGAATGTTATTGATTTGTTGTGATTGAAACAGTCCGATATGCGAGAGAAATGTTTCTTGTTTACTGCGAGACCAAATAGGATGAGAAATAGTGGTAAGACCTTTAGTCGGAAAATAGAGACATCACGATCAACCATCAAGACCTATTACCGCTGATCGCTCGTTATCGCCAGACGACACCGGTACTACCACTTTATATGAGAAGTAACCATTGGAAGTCGCCTTCCAAGCCGATCTTCGCCGCTAAGCACTACTCGTACCGTTTTAGACGCATAGGATAGATTCCGCTTTAGAGTTCCAACTCTATATGCCCGCAAGACTTCGATCGAGTACCACAGCTGCCATGTTGCCTTCTTGTGACGTTACTGGATGATAAATATAGACATCTTTTGAGCGCTTCAACGTTTTTAGTGAACAATTTAAAAACTTACAATAAATACAAATTTCTAATCATCAATTTAATGCAAATTTCAAAACTCACATTTCCAAAATTTGAAACTCGACTAATTTTTTATTTAATTTAATTTTTTCTGTTTAAAGTTTAGCTTTTATTAATTGGATTTAATTGTCTGACTTTGCATGCTTGTATCCCTTTCTCTCCTGCAATAATATACATGTTCTGGAGCAACACTTTTGGCCAATCTAAGACCTTCTGACCAAGCCGCAGTGAGGGAGAGTCTATTGACAACTACGTTACAGTTGTCTTGTTCTTAACAAATCTATTTTACAGGAGATAAAAATGGACCAGACTGGACAAAAGAAAGGCCAAGGAAAAAATCGACGAAAAAATCTTTTGCAAATTATTTTTAAAGAAAGAAATACAGGAGTACCTTAAGGTCCATAAGGACACAATTGCTGCAAAGGATTGTAGTGTTGAGGAGCCTCTCCACCTACCTTACGACCCAAGCCTAGCCCCCAATAACTGCTATCTATTTTCAGAACCGAAGAAAGACCTTTGAGGAAGAGAATTTAGTAACAATGAAGAGTTGTATTAATTTTACTTTGACGCTTACCTCATATGATGGAAAGACATTAACTGTAACAATACCTGCAGCTACACATTGTTAGAAACAACCTACTTTTGTTGGTGTCACGTTTTCCATGCAACTCCATGGTATACTAACACTTTCTTCCCACTCTCTTTTTCAATTTCATAACCCCTAAAGAACCCGTAGGTTTTATTCTTCATGTCACCTCCGAACCGAATTGTAACTCTGTGGGTCCCAACGCTGAGAATTGAGGGACTGCTTAATATCAGGAAGTCGTAAGGCGCGTACGTTGAAACTTGTGCTTCTTGGTCGTTCAGCCTCGCTTCAGTGATTTGTAAACGTTTACTGTGCATTACCACAGAGTACGTCGGAATGTCCACCTTCACTTGCACATCAACTTTACCAGCGTAGGTTCCATTATCTAGATCTGGATCAATCGACAGATCATACTTGACGGGCCTGGTACTTAGAGGTAGCTGGAAATCGTACTTCTGAAAAAGCCCTGAAAAATTGCATTGCGCAATAGCAATTTGCTATTATTATTGTAAATTATACCCAAACTGAAAGTTGCAAAGATCAAGTTTAGCTTCAATAAACTTCTCTGGATCATTTTCCACCACAAATAATTTGCTCATCTCGCTGCAAAATTTTATTGCTATTTTTATTGTTTGTGAATGTTATGGCTTATTGTGTTGCTTTATCAAACAAATGAAACAAAAAAGTTTGATTAGGCGAGTGCACATTTAGAATTATTCATAATTTCTATTGCATACAGACGAGGGCCGTGGCCAAGGTCCTTGCGAAATGTCGTGGTCGCTAAAAATAACTCAATTTCGGATGATGGGATGTTTGACCTATGGCATGTCGCTCCATCCTGCTGGAAACATTCAGTGAGGACTTTCTCATCGTCCAGTTAATTAACCAACGGTTGTATGGGTTGTATGGGAGAAGATAAAACGAACTTAGCGCTGCAGAATAAAGGGGACCTTGAGGTAATCTCGTGAGGATTTTCACTTGTTCAAAATGGAGACTTTTAAGAATCAACGCATTTGGACACTCTTTCTCTGAGATGTAGCGTGCGCGTAATCCCGAATGCCTACAACCATCTTGATTGGATACTTTCGGGGATGGAACACATGTTACTATGGTTGAAATTGGGTCGTTTTTTAGCCCACATCATTTTGAATTGACCTTGACTCACTAAATTACGCTCCACACTTATCTACTGTGCATGCTTTCCTTGGTTTTCTTACCATACTCTTTTTTCTTGGTCTTGTTTCGAATATCTGTTTTACCATACCAGCCCCAGCTATATCATTCTTTCACTGCCTTTGCTTCTAACTGCTCTCTGTATGTTATGTTGCTGATCTTTTTCTCCGAAACCTCATTTTTATGTTTGACAACTTGTTTTGCTTATCTGTTATCGTCCATAATTCATAATACTTTTTTTCGCAGCTTTCACTTTTGTTATTTTTGGTATTTCTGATTTTCCTATAAGGGTGTTTTCTTATAACAAAATATTTTCTCTCTAACAGCTGCATGTTCCTTTATTTCGTCGTTTATCTTCATATTGCTAGTGACATATGTTCTCAAAAATTTAAATTTGTTTACTTGCTCTACTTCTTTTTCTTCTTCTTCTTCTTCTTATTCTCCTTCTTCTAATGTAGGATACTAGCCTGTTCTAACCACACAGATGTGCGGTAGTATCAACCATGTCAGGCGTACCCTGGGCAAGTGGCTAGCCCAACCCGTTAATTTGGAAGAAAGAAAATTAAAGCCGTTTCTATGACGGGTGGAGTGCATTTTGACATTGCTTTTGACTAGGGAATTGAATCCGGGACTTTCGCGCGTCAGTGTGGCAGATCGAGGTCTTTAGCTCGCGGTTAACGTGCTCTCTTGCTCTACTTCTTTCCTTTCTATTGTAATGTTGTGCTTTATTTTAGTGGTATAACTATCATCTTTGTTTTTTCTATATTATTTTTTGTTTGTGTTTTATTTTTTATTGTACATATTTAGATTCTCTCTCTCTTTCTCTTCCCCATCTATTTATCTATCTGTACCTTTCTCTTTCTCTCTCTATCCTTCTTCCTCTTTCTGTTTTTTTCTTCTTCACTTTCTTTTCCCATAGAGAATCTATGGAAAAGAGAAAATTCTAAACAGACGCAAGTTAGAAATCATCCACACTACTAAAACCAAAATACGGGATTTGCTTTGACTAGTCAAGAACGCAATTCAGAGAGACCATGGAAATTCAAGAAATATAAAAATAATTTGATAGGACTACCATGTCGTGAATAAATCGGCAATACGATTTACGTCAATAGCTAGCCCGATTACGTCAGAAACTAATCTGGTGACGTCAATAACGGCCCTGCAACACCATCACGCGCACAAGCATAAAGTGAAAGCACACGGAACACTCATTTAATTTTTAGATTTCCTTCTGAACAAAACGTCAAGAGTTCCCGAACTCCTGCTTCTACGAAGCTTTGTTTTACATAATCCCATTCTTTCTATTTTCTTCTCTGTTCTTTGTCTCTATATGTAGCTTAATTTGTATTTGTTTCTGGTATTTCCTTTTACATTCATTTCCTAACGACAACTATGAAGAACAAATTACAGAAAATGGTGATGAAATATCTCCGCAAAGTAACTGGCGTCACCGGAAGAGACAAAATAAGAAACACGGAGATACGGTAAAGACTAAATGTGGAACCTATACTAAAAATAGTTGAAGACCGAAAACTCACCTGGTTTGGTCATCTCATTAGATTATTGGATTTTTAAACCAAAGGTTGTGGGATCTGGGTTTTATAGAAAAAGGTCCAATTTGTCGTGCAGTTGATTATAATATTCCAGTGTCCGTGATAAAATACCAGAGCTGCGGAACTCCGACAGTAGATGGCTCTTACTATTTCAATGTTCTATGGGGTAGTTACAGTTACAAGTACTTCTTTTGGGCTTAGAATTATTAAAATAAATTTATTTCGCAAGTAAAGCTTTCAACTTTTGATCTCTTTTTCTTTCAATTCATAAGACGTCCGTTTTCCTTCTTTTTGAATCCTTCTCGCTGAATGCGAACATTTGAAAATGCTTTATTGTTGTTGTGTTTGAGTATTATCTTTACCTAATAATGTTTGCAATTCTCATCAATTTTTTTGTTGATTTTTCACCCTCTTTATCATTAATATTAAAATCACCACTCATGAGTCGATAAAACCATTCTCCATAAATACTTTCAATTAAAGTATGTTCACCATAAACTTCCACAAATAATTAGTGACTGTATTTTATGTATAAATGACACACATTAGCATAATATTGCATAGATTCGGAGAGTTCACCAATTTCGAATGAGCAACGTAGTCTCTGTCTCTTATGTTTCATCCAAGCGAAGGTTAAGATTAAGCGACTTCAAGCATTCACGCAGACAGTTATTAATGTCCTACATTAAATTTGAAAACTTCCACAGGACACATGTTCTGAGAAAGGACGTCATTTTTGGAATCAAGAAACAGATCTTCAGCAGAAAATGTGCGATATGTGAGTTTAAGATGAAAAGTGTGGAAACATAAGCATTTTGAAAGCTAGTTCAGCACCCTCTTCGAATACTGGATATCAGAACAGATTAGCTAAAACTATTTCAAGATATCCAATTTAGGAATTTCAAAGTAAGAAAAGAGTTTAGACTTATTGGTTTCCTGTATCAGGGATGTTACGTCTGCTAGTACAGACCTCTAATGAAGCACCACCTAAGGTCCATACATCGAATACATATAATGATAAAACTGTCAAAAATTCCCGATAGTGTGAGACAGATATTGACAGACAGGGTTTAATATGGTACAGGAAAGAAAGATGGCAAATAATAGAAAGGAATGGAGAAAATGTGTCAATGGTAATGGAAATCAGTAGAATAAAATGTACACCTTTAAATAGCCGTCCGTGATTGGTCGGTTTAAAAAAGTGTAGTCAAATATGCACTGACTCATTTTTGGACACTCCTGTCCGTGCGGCTAATTTGTGGTTAGGTTAGGATTGGCGATTTCATTTGCGCTCAACTATTAATGATAGCGTGTATTGTAAAAGCAATTTTTTAAATTTTGATGCATTTCTTTGACGCAGAGGTAAATATAAAATATTGTTAAAATTGTATTAAAATTTAAAGAGTATTTTTAGGTTATGTATTTTAATGCCTCGATATAATTTACTTATTTTGCAGTTGCAGGTGTTGGCGATAAATTGTTTTCAACTTCTATTGCAGTAATATCTTTGGTGGTAAGTAGAAACTAATATATACATTCTAATAAAGCTTCTCATTACAATTTGTGTTGTAGCGTAGATCTTGCCACCTAGAAGACGATCAAAGCACTTCACCGTTACCGATACGGGATGTATATTAAATATTTTTAAATCGTACAAAGACAACCCAAGAACGAGTAAATATGAAATTGCGCAATTTACTGCCAAAGCAGCAGGTTTATTTATTTTAAATATAATTATTAAGACTTTCAATTACTATAATTTTTGTAGGCGTTGGAGTGGCCAGTGTTTATAATGTTCTTTGAGAGTATCATACACAACGTACATTACAGCCATCGAAACTATACCGCCAAAACAAAAGTATTGTAGATACTCTAGATAAAGAAGTAAAAAATGGCATTAGGCAGATTGTACAATAATTTTTTACGAAATGAGCCACCAACGTTAAATAAAATGCTTACTGTGGTTAATGAAAATGAAAATATGCCAATTATTATATTATTGAAAGAAATTGGTTTTGGTGAGTAAATAAAACGTGTTATTTGTTAAAAATACATGTCATTTCTATGTTGTAGTTATGCTAAGACACCAATAGTATGCTTAAGGAAAGGGGTGAAATTATAGTTGGGAGACGATGATTTCTGTGTTAAATAAAATAAAAAGTGAAGGAGAGGAATTTATTTCTTAGATGAGACAGGGATAAATGTTGGCCATACTATAAAATATGTTTGGATGGATAGACAAATTGGAGCTGTGAGATAAGTCATTTCGGTTAAGAGCCGACTAGGCATGTCTCCAGGTGGTGGATGGGAGCATGACCACAACCCAACTCAAGAGTATCAACTCTGCTGGAAATGGTTAGTAGCAATAATTACTGGGCACTATATACAGTATTCAGAAATGTTACTGCCGAGGACCAGCTTATTTTACAGTTTCTTGAAAAGCAACGTGAAAGTCAATTATTGTCTTTAATAGAGAGATAGTTTACAGTGAAATCCAAGTATCACTGTTTCAATAGCCTCTAAAAAAATAGGTGCATTAATTTATATACTTATATATTTTTAAATCAAACTAATAACAGCAGTTTTTATTTTATTGCATTTAAATTTGTTTTATCATTCATTGTTTTGTTGAGTTAGTATTAAAAACGATTTTTAATTTGTGAAGAGTAGTAAGTATAGAAGTGAGTAGCACCTCACTTTTAACAAATTTTTTTGAGCTGCCCTTCTATGGCTGGCTCACTATTCTAACTTTTTCATGGTCAAAATGGCGGTTGAAAATTGAAAACATTTAGGATCTCGGAAATGGCGAAAGCTAGCGAGATGCGGTTGCTAGAAAAAGTCCGTTACGGGTGCGGCAGAAACGACTTTGAGCAAAACTCTAAATTTTATTCGCTTGGCTACCCCCTTCTGGGGTAGGTACCCTCATGGATTTTTGATATTTTGGAGGTATCTCGATGGAGTTCTCTTTGCAAAGTTTAATTGAAAAAATATGACTGCAGTTTAATCGGGGCTCGAATGCGAAATACATTTTTGCACGTATCGATTTCTGTTTACAGACCAAAATGTAGATCCATGTATTGGGAGTAAAAAATGCTTAATAACCTATACATTTATTCCACCCTTTATTGGCCGGAAGTGGCCCTGAATGGTAAAAAATGTAGTGAATTTTAATTTTTTTTGTATATCTTCGAAAAGGCAATAGATAGGACAACGGCTCCTTCATCAAGTTATAGGGCCTAAAAGGGAGCCCATTTTGTATATGAATTTTTTATGCATCTTAAATGGGGAGGAGCCACAATTGGGCATTTCCGAGACCGGAAGCCATTAAAATAAAGTCAAAATAAATGTGGTAATTAAAATAATTTAAGAAAATTTAACGTTGAAGTATTAAAATTCAATACTATATTCCTATACTTACTTTTCGATGTCGACCGCTTCATGAATTATAAGGAGAAATAGCTTATGTCAGATAGCTTACTACTCAAAAGAAGGTAATTTAGGATAGAATGTTTTAAATTGTACAAACATTTACATAGCTGATTATGAGCACGAAAAATACTGACTGTAGAGCTATAAAGAAAGCCATCTTGCTCTTGTTGAGGCAAATTAAAGACTGGAACAACCCCTTTTATGACTTTGTAAGAAAAAAACGCCAACAGACCTTAAATGATTTTCTATAACCTCTGATAAACTTTATGATTGTCTGGAATACTATAGTGAAAGTGATTTTAAAAACACACCAACAGGCCACAACTATTTTGTAAATATGCAAGAGGGTTTCTCAAAACACAACATGCACAAATGGAGATCAGAGGAGAAAGTTGGTCAACAAAACAGACACAGCTTCAGAGACTTAAAAGAAATGTTTTGAAATCAGTAGTAATGGATTTGTTCACTGTATAATAAAGTCTCTGTAGATTTTCAAGAACTATAACAAATATAAGATATGTAGATTCAGGTTGAAATCCAGCAGCATGGTTGTCTACCCTTTCATTGCACACTCAAAGGTTGCATAGAATAATTATTGTTACTAAAACACATTATTGTTACAGCTTGGTCGAAGATCCCGTTTTCAGCCTTGACATTGACTCTGAGAGGAAGCACAAGAACAACAACAGGGAGGCAGCCTTGGGGACAGAGCTGCAGCCGATGTTGTACACGAGGAGTGAGTCGGAGTGCGAATCGCCTAATTTCACGGGCTCCCCCTCCAGCTACTCCAACCCGACCTACCACATTTCACCCAGCATCAAGGAGAAGACCGGCATTGACATAGTGAAGTCGGCAGACAACTACATTAAGATGCCGCAGAGCAAAAGTGTGAATAACAATGCGAGGCCCAATACAAAGTCCAACAATTACGTCAACAGTAGTAGTAGGGATTAGGAACGAATAAAAGTGTAAGAGGTAATGTCTGTCATTATTTTATTGCGGTGATATACACAAATATAGAATTAGACAGTACGGAAGTATAAAAAGATTGAACTTCTATATAGATCTAGATTTTGGTTATGAACAAAGCATAACATGACCTGTTTGTAATGTAATAAGAGAGTCTTCACATATATGTAGAGAATAAGATGTTAAAATAAACTTAAGCTAAAGTTTAATGTAAAGTGAGATGTTGCTATCTTTGATTTTTTTTTGTTTTTGAAGTTCCACATCTTGTCCAGTTTCTAAAAAATTAGTTCTAAAGTAAAGTGATTCCATTATTTATTTAATTTCATCTTTCTCTCGCCAATCATTTGTGCCATAATGTCATTAAGTGACCTGGATGCTTGCTTCGACAAATCAAGGACTTTAAGGAAGTTTTTTTAATGTTAATCTTCAATGATACTCCGTTTATGTATGTAGACTTGCATTACATGTAAGGAAAATTGATTACGATCTCTAGTGATGTACTTAATAAGGGTTTGTCCCTTATGTTTTGTGTATAAATAATTATAGTATAAATGAAAGAATTACCAAATAAAATGTTTGAAACTGCTCTTGTTTTTTTTTTCTAGTATAAAATAAAAAATTTTATTGTTACCCCAAGAAAGTTAATATAGATCAGATATGAATAAATCACTTTAGCAGGTAAAATAAAAAATAGATTAAGGGAAAACGTTGAAATAATTTTAACTACTGCCATATACATGCTGTGTAATATTTTATATAAATATTTCTAAAATTTTATACTGAACCTAAAGGTAGTACTATAGCTCAATGTGAAAAGCGCTTGCTGGCCATCGCACAAGAATAATGTTTTCTTCTGCACATCTCCGACATGGCTTTTTTAAAATCTCTTAAAATTGCAAATTAAATAGTAAAATAATATAACAATATAAAAAAAATATAAATAAACAATACAGAATATAAACTAATAATAATAATGGTTTATAAGATATGTAAGAGATGGCGCCACATCTTAAATTATATAAATTTGCAAATTTATAAATTACAACAAAGCCATAAAAATTATTGAAAGCGTATCAATAAATTTATACATCCATTTATATAATATATAATTAAAAACAATAAATTATTCGTATTTCAATAATTTGAATTTTAATTTTTATCATAAAATACAGATCCCTGTAATAACGTTATTATGCCCTTTCACACACAAATTTAAAATTTTTGATAAAATATTAAAATAAATAAGTCATTAATATTAATTATAAAATACACCTTATTTTTAAAATAATTATTTTTACGCAAATGTTAATGATATGAAAGCACAACGGTATGCGACAGATTGGTGTACGGGTTACGTCGATTGCTTTCCATTTGAATTTCTACAGTTCAACTCCCCGTTCCGGCAATATAATTTTCTAGAATAAAACAATTTTGGTAATTGTTTACAGCAATATTTCAAAATTGGATAAAAAGTAATGTTCATTTGAATCCTCTTTTTTATGTATATTAAAGTTCAGATTAATTTTCACTTCGTAAGACAAAAAAATCATCAAAATGTGATTTTTATCATTGATGACAATCCTAACTTAGCTATCCCTGTGATAAAGGTAAAATGCCATCTCCTCTCACTCCTGCGATCCTGATACAAATCTTCAGTTTTGTGCGAAAATCGCCCTTATGTACGCCCAAAATCTGTTAGCGAATTAGACCCAGATTTCTATCAGGATCACAGGAGCGCGAAGAGATCGTTTTATGCGTAGCGGAGCAAAATTTAAAATCAATACTTGAGCGCTCGGATTTTCTGCTGCGACTGATAAACGATCTCCTCGCGATTCTGCGATCCTGGTAGAAATCCGGGTCTAATTCTCTAGCAAATTTTAGCTGTACATAAGGGCGATTTTCGGGCAAAATGAAGATTTTTTATGAGCATCGCAGCAGCATGAGGAGATGGCGTTTTAGCGAGCGAATTTTGAGCGAAAATCGCCCTTATGTACCCCCAAAATCTGCTAGCGCATTAGAACGAGATTTCTATCAGGATCACAGGAGCGCGAAGAGATCGTTTTATGGGTAGCGGAGCAAAATTTAAAATCAATACTTGAGCGCTCGGATTTTCTGCTGCGACTGATAAACGATCTCCTCGCGATTCTGCGATCCTGGTAGAAATCCGGGTCTAATTCTCTAGCAAATTTTAGCTGTACATAAGGGCGATTTTCGGTCAAAAATGAAGATTTTTTATGAGCATCGCAGCAGCATGAGGAGATGGCGTTTTAGCGAGCGAATTTTGAGCGAAAATCGCCCTTATATACACCCAAAATCTGCTAGCGCATTAGAACGAGATTTCTATCAGGATCACAGGAGCGCGAAGAGATCGTTTTATGGGTAGCGGAGCAAAATTTAAAATCAATACATGAGCGCTCGGATTTTCTGCTGCGACTGATAAACGATCTCCTCGCGCTTCTGCGATCCTGGTAGAAATCCGTCTAACTAGCAAATTTTAGCTGTACATAAGGGCGATTTTCGGCAAAATGAAGATTTTTATGAGCATCGCAGCAGCATGAGGAGATGGCGTTTAGCGAGCGAATTTTGAGCGAAAATCGCCCTTATGATCCTCCAAAATTGCTAGCGCATTAGAACGAGATTTCTATCAGGATCACAGGAGCGCGAAGAGATCGTTTTATGCGTACGGAGCAAATTAAAATCAATACATGAGCGCTCGGATTTTCTGCGACTGATAAACGATCTCTCCGCTTCTGGATCCTGGTAGAAATCGCGCTTAACGCAGTTTTGAAACAAACTTACGCCGATTTCGGAAACTGAGTTGTATCAGGATCAAGAAGCGATCTCAATTTCAATTCAAATATTTGAGTTTTTCCTATTTGCTAACTTGCTAATTTACAGCTATTATAGGAGGCGGATCTTCTAAACTTCTGTGATAGCTGAGCTAGGATTATCATCAATAATAAATAATCAAATTTTAATGATTTTTGTCTTACTGAGTGAAAATTAATTTGAAATCTGATGTATACGGAAAAGCAAATTTAATAAACATTATTTTTTATCTAACATTGAAATATTGCTACAAACAATTACTAAACTGTTTTATATGAGAAAAATTATATCACCGAAAGGGGGAATTGAACGGTGGAAACTCAGACTGAAAGCAATCGACATAAGTACTACACCAAGCTGTCGCATACAGTTGGGCTTTTATATCATTAACATTTGCGTAAAAATAATTTTAAAACAAATTGTATTTTATTGTTAATACTACTGTAATTATTAATTATTTTTAATTTCCAACTTGTGCTACTATCTACGTCTACATTAAACAAATATATGATGTTATTTTTTATGTAAATTTATAATTGCAATAAATTTTTATTTAGTAATTTAATCATGTTTATTTAAATTTGTTATATTTGAAATACAAATTCATTAAATTACAGAAATCTATCAGCTTTATTCTGGCATTTATAAAGAGTTCGTATACAAAATATCTGCAGTACGACTTATTTTTAGACCTTCATATTTACAAAATGCATATTTTATTATATAATCAACATTAACAACACAGTAATTTTATAACTGTATAAAAATTTTTAAATATTCAAAAAATAATTTTTTTACTTTAGATGTGCTACTGTAATACAGGTGGCGCACCATGTCTGACATTAATAATATAATTATTTAAGTCAAATAAACCATGTTTAAAAATATTTGTTTAAATCTATATAAGGTTTTAAATAAATTTATTGCAGCTTATTTGGAGATTGTTATAATAAAACACAAAAATTGAAAAATAACGCAATTTATTTCACAATTAACAACATGTTGGTAAGTTTAGGCTCTGTAGTATTTTAAAATATAAATAAAATTAACCTAAGGCATTCACATTACAGCTATTGTAGTACAGATGGCGCTGTAGCAATTAATTTTCTTATACTAAACGTAAATATAATTATATTACAATTTTGATAGGCTGAAGTTAGGGAAACATAAAATATATATTTATTGCACGAGTACAATTAATGCTCTTGTTTTTATAAACAAGTTACAAGGTCAGCTTTGTGTTGCCGTTTATTCGAGTTTTAATAAAATAAATACATTCAAGTATATATAAATTTACAATAAATTAATATTAAATAATGGTTTCGTTGTAAATTTATATATCATAAAACTATGTTATTATTATTTGTCTCTGCCATCTATCGACAGTTTTTTTAACGTTCTACTTTGTTTTAGATTCCTGTAATGTGACTTATTTTTAGTTGTTACAGGTATATTTATTTTATTTACAAAATAATTTGTTAATAAAATATTAAGATTAGCTTTTAAAAATAATATCAGGTACGTTTATTAAATTCACATTAATCAATCAACATTAATATTAATACATAAACAAATTGTTTTTTTCCTTCATGTAAATGAAATTCAAAAAACTTTATATGGTAGTCGGAGTATTTTGTTACATGAATTTATCTTAATTACCAAGTAGCGCAATTTTCTGTGATTCAAAAGTCTAGGAGGCTGCTACTGTGTATCAATTCTCAGTAAATATCCTGCAACTACCACAAGCAGTTGGTTGATTTACTGGTTGATGTGAACGGAGCAAGAATAGATGCTCAGATTGTCAATTCATGCAAATTACAGACTTGAGGAGTCTTTTCATTAGACTGAAATAGTAGGGTGTTAGGTAAGATATGTAGTCCTGCATGTAGACGGCTTTGATCATTTCATCCGACTGTTCGGAACAGCAGAAAGGCACCCACATACAGTTGATGAGCTCCAAATGCACCTGGTAGATATGTGTGGATGCTACAGCAGCCTAATTCCAATATATAAACACATGTAAGGATTGTTGTGTGCTGATATACCATTTCCAAATGCCTTGTGGGGGAAATCGTTGATCCGAGCATACTTTATATGTGCCACTTTTAACACTTGAACATCAGTGGCCCTGTGTCCGGGCGTAGAAGTCCTTTTCACATCTTTCTGCGTTTCAAGAGTGTGTCATGATGATTTATTACGATATGTATTCGCTGAACGGATGTTAGATACCAACTATTTATTTTATAATCTATTTATATAATAATTGCGATCCTACTGTGGTCCAGTCTCTGATTATACTACATTATTGTCGAAGAAAATACATGATCACCACATATCCTTTGCAAACATTGAAGGCCTTTGTAAAATAGATTTTCAGACGTACCTTGTTTGCATTGATATGGTCATTCCAGCGTGTACAGTCTCTTTCAATTGGTACACGCTATTCCTGTAGGAAGAATGAGCGAAGACTTTTTCTTGTACTGCCAAACATTTCAGTCGTAGTGCAATCCCTGCTTTAGTTTACCGTTCTTTTTGATAATGCAGCAAGCGATCCCCCAAAGAAAAGCTACCGCTATATTTATTTTGCCTATCATTAGACGCACATTTTTGTTATGCAGACTGTTAATCTGTTCCCAGTAGAATCAGAAACCAGGTCTTTGAAAAATTCGGCTTTCACCCGGGGCTGAAACGTAAGGGACTGAGTTGAGTGCTTCAAGAATGTTTTGTTTATTAAGAGAAGAGGAATGCCTTTACGTCTTATGTTAGTGTGCTATTGGGTCATTGAAAGTTTGTATCAATAAACTTGTGGTTGAGACGTCCGTTTGAAAAGGTTTTCTTCCAAATGTGCCTGAAGTCGTTTCTGGTCTTTAAAAGTGGGAGATGGTGAAATGAGCAGGAGATCCGACGGGTCTTTAATCAAGGATTGTAAGGTTGACTACAAGATCCTGTGCAGGCGCCTTCTTAGAACTTGCCAACGCATTAAACCGCTCTTGATAAACATTGCATTGGATCACAGGAACACCATCATCAAGTATCTTACATACATAATAGATTTTAGTGTCCACATTTATGTAGATGGTCTCATGGGCAGTTAATTTCCACTATAGGACAAGAGCAACTGTGCATATGGTCATAGTTTTGACGTAGAATTTTTATAATAATGCAAAGCAAAACTAAAAATATTTGTTTTATTAATAGCTTTAATAACATAAATAAATTACGCAATACAAAGCGTGTTTTATATTGCACAAGATAACGCAAAAATATTTACATGCTGCTATATACAAGAGCTGGCGTTCATTCGCAGAAAAATTCTTCCACTGTCTTGGTGCACGTGTCGCACTTTACCTCGCAGCACCACTTGAATGTGCAATTGCATTTTGATGTGACCTGCTTTTTGTGCTTGCGAACCTTGTAGCCGCATTTCTTACAGAGATTTCTGCAGCTCCGTCTCTCCGCCGGAGAAGTATTGTGCAACCGGGATCGCGAGCACATTCTTCCCTTAGTTCCTGGCCAGCCTGAAGGCAAGAAAAATTATGGTTCAGTAAAAACACAAGAAAGTCTCTCACCGATAGTGTTATTGCCGAAGCAATAGTTCGGCGACTCTTCCAAAAATACAAGTTGCTTATCGCTTATTTGGGAAATATCTTCCGCTGCAATCTCCACGACCGAGGAAGGGCCATGGATGGTGAAGGTGTTGCCCCTGTTCTCCAGATGGATCTTGACGGCCTTCTTGTAGCGTTGCCTTAGGATAGTGGAGACATGGGCAAAGGGCGCTACTTGCATCCAGCAAGTTTGCAAGGAGCAGCTGCCCGACACCCCGTGGCATCTGCATTTCTTTATCATCGAGTTTCGTACTGCCTAAAATTGTATAGTGCGACGCTTATCAAGTAGAAGAGGAACCTTTAAAACCTTACCTTCCGCCCAACAAGATTGTTGTGCAAGTTGACGTAGGCTTGCGGGTCTTTGCCGCGTTCCAGCACGTCGAGGACTCTCTCGGTGGTCAGTTGGGCGTACTCGACGTCGTCTGAACACCCTCCCCACGACCAGTCGACTGCCTTGGGAGCCTGGTCCATGCTTCTGGATATGTGGCGGCTGCTGACAGGGAAGCGCCCCCGAAAGCTTTTGCTGCACCCGCACCCCTTTAGCTCCCCCCGGGAGCAGTTCCTGGCGATCCCGTGCACCAAGCCGGCCGACAGGACCGCGTGCGTGACCGCCTGCTCCTTCGTCGCGGGCTGCTTGTGGAGCCTGCAGCAAACGTTACTTGCACCAAGAACCAAAAAGGGGAGCGCAGATACTGACTTCGCAAAGGCCGACTCCGGGCAGTTCCACCTGTCCCACCTGAAGGTGTTGCCGCACTGGGCCATGGCTGCTTGCACGCTGCTCGCGATGCTCTCCAGCAGGTTGGTGTTCGCTCCGATCTGCAAAAGCCCATTGCTGCAGTTTTGCGCCAGCTTCGTCCAGCCGCGTACTTACCGTCCTGGGCATCAGGTTCCTAATCAAAAACATGTTGCTGCCGGTGGATGGCCAGGTCGCAAGAACGGAAAAGACGAACAAGAAGATGCTGCAACTTTGCATGACGCAAACTTAAAAAATTGCTGTAGGATGCAAGGCTGCTTAGGGTGGACTGCAGTTATGAATGGCGAGTTTCTTTTATAACAGCAATTGCAACCCCGTAGTACGCAGGGCTTACCTCTGGGAAGCCTTAGGGTTTACAAGATTTGCATCTCAGGTAGCTGAATGCAACTGGAATTTTTTGATTGTAGTTTTTATGCGACCGCTAGAAATGATCACAACTGTAGGCCCCTTTCGGTAAAAAATTATATATCGGTTATTAGATAAACAATTACCTTAGTTTTTATGCAAAGGTGCACCTATATACGCTAAAATTGGATCATCACACAAAATATAGACATACAAAGCAATGCAGGCGTTAAATTTCAAAGTGGACCAAACAAATTATAATCTCAAGAGGATAAGTCGGGACTGTAACGATAGTTTCAATGTAGTCCAGAAGAAATCCTTAATTTTTGTTGAGTTTTGGCAGGTTCGCATTAGAAATTCGTATATTTTTTTAATTAGCGGACATTCTCGTAAAGGCGACCAGCAATGCAAATATTCTCTTTGGTTACATTAGCCTTTGGACGGCGTCTTTGATCTTTTGTTTCAACTGCTTTTTTTCTTAACAATTGTTCTGCCTTCAAGCTTAAAAACATAAAATCAATTTTTACAAATTATAATTTTTTCAAAGTTTTTTCTTTTTTTTTAATTGGTCCACTTCAATCGATTTGAAGATACTCATCTAGTACTTATTGCACTATTTATCATTTGTTGAGACAAGAATGAGTCTTGGCCAAATCCTTAATTACTTTTGAGTTCGGACAGCCATGTGCGGTCGGCTTTGTCGTAATGCAATTTAGCGTCTTAGTATTCGAGTTTTGTTTCGTTCAAAAGCTGGCCGAAACAATCCCAACAATCGTTAATTCTTCAAAAGGCGGCGAACAATGCGACTATTTTTCATTCACGCTGGTCGTTGGGCGCGTCCTGGGTTTTTATTTTCAACAGCTTTCACAGCAATTCTTTTGCTTTAAAGGTTTTCTTAGAACCAATAATTAAGACTTTTCGTAGTTTGTTTTCCTATTTTTTAAATTTTGAGTGTCAAATAAGTTTTAAGGATGTTAGATAGTGTTCTTATCGGCTCAGTTTTGGCAAGAGATAAGTTTTGATGTAAGCTTTGAACCCTCGCGACTCTTTACCTAAAATATTTAATAATAATGAAAACCTTAATCTCTCCGAATCCGCCCGGCTTTTGCCAAGTTTTTGTGTAAGCCTTGGAAAGTCGCAAGTCTTTGCTACCTGTCATTTGCATTTTAAGATTCTTGTAAACTGGCCTTTCGTTTTTTTTTCGAATTATTATTTTTAATTTATCGAAGCGTCAAAACGATACAAAGTTATTTTCCGCACAATATCTCGATTTAGAAACACATTTTTCGAACGGGTAGATAGCGCTTGATCCTGCTGTCATAAAACGGCGGTTGTGATACCAGCCAATCGGGCAGAAGCATCGTCAGCAATTTTTAACTTTTTCGATGATAATCACAAGGCGATAAGATTGAAGTGTAGGGAGGAGTTTCAGTTTAACTTTAGCAACCATTAGCAAGCGATCATCTTAGAGAGGGCAGCGAGCAATCCAAATATTCTCGTCAGTCACGCTGATCCTCGAACTTTTGACAAAATGCGAGTTTTGGGCAATCTTGGGTCGGTGTTCATTCGCAAAAAGACGGCGAGCGATGCAAATATTTTCATCAGACACTCTGGCACTTGGCAGCCGCCCGCGATTTTTATTTTCAACTGTTTCTCGTCCCTTCAAAATGTGTTTTTAACAAAGTCTTCTTAGAAATAAAAATTCGGATTTTCCAATAATTGAGTTTTCCCCAAAGTTCATTTTTTCTATTTGTATGCCAAATAGCTTTCGACAAAATTTCCCCACGCTAATCAATTTGAAAGTTTTAGCGATGATGTCAGCTAACAGTTATGGTATTATTGATTCTTTGCCTTTGGGTTGCTGTGTGGGGTTGGGCGTGCTATTGAGTCCTTGTAGCCTTGCAATTACAGTTCGGCTGATTACTTCATGGGGCAAGGACGAGTTTTGATCCAATCCACAATTTTTTTATTGAGTTTGAGAAGCTGTGTAAAATCGAGTGCTTAAAAGACTTGATTTTCTATGAAGCCTTTTTGACAGAGAGCTTTTTTAAATTCCAGTTTTTTTTGTTCAATTTTGAACGAAACGGAGCCCTCTTGCATTATTTAGACGTTACACCAAATATTGATTTGACCATTTTATAGCAGTCTGAGTCGAGTATATCAAAACCATCATTTATGATCCCAAAGAATTCCACTATGGAGTATTTGTCCGGATGCACTTTTAGATCTAATTTAGCTGTACAATTAAAAAATAATTGAGTGGCATAGAAAACCGAAGGGATTAAATATTTAATTATAAAAATAAATTAGCAATATCATAGAAAACTTATCCCCATTGGCTCCGTCTTTGTCTTTGTCCCAACTTTCCGCCATGGAATTCTCTTATTTTAATTTTTTTGAATCATTATAATGATATAAACATACAAAGTACTTATCATATATAGTCTCCTGACTGAAACACACAACGCAAAGTATTCTTTCCTCCATCATAAAATGAAGACGGTCGTAACCCCAAACAATGGCGAATGAACGTCTTGATAGTATCATCATTGTCAAGTTTTTTCGCTAAGTCTTTTTATGTACCGTTTAGGTAAAAAATTGCATATCGGTTCATGAATAGAAAATTACTTGAGGCATAAATTGGAATTATTTTTTTAAATAAAAAGCAGCATCGTGTCTAAATTTCTGTACCCAAGAGTTTCTTTTAGTAGTTCAAACAAACGGCAATCGTAGGGCAACAAGTCCAGTCTGCACGGTGAGTGTTCTGGAGTAGTCTAGAAGAATTCTCAGTTTTGTCGAGTATGGGGCTAGAAATTATCCTAAAGCAAGACAACGCCTCAGAAATAATTTCATCGGCTGCTAACTGGAGGTCACCCGCAAAAATCGGCGAGCAATGAGAATGTTCCCGCCAATCACGCTGGTTCTTTGGTAAAATAGGCGATCTTTATTTTTAATTACCAAAAATTATCCGTGCCCCACGTACACTTCTTGTGGATGTTATCCTTAAATTGTACCTCAAATCTTCTCAACATTTTGATAGATTTTACGCTCTCTGCCGTGTAAAACTCTTCATCTGATTTGTCTTACAGGGATCTTACAAAAATCATGTCTCTCTACATTCATCTCACAGCGCGCAAGAAATCGGTTTACATTTTAGTTGCCCCGTAGAAAGCAGAGAAACCATAGTAAAATTATCGAATAATCAATTTTACTAAAGAATATTCAAATCGAATATTCAATATCGGTATTTATGGAAATTTACATTAGAATTTATTATTTAAACTTTTAATGTATGATTTTTTCAAATTTTTGTATTTTCTCTGACTTCATAGCAAAAAATACTAATGTTTTTAATAGCGTGTCATTTTATAAATAACGTCGTCTTAGTAATCTAGAAATAAATCGAAACAAATTTTGGCTTAACGCTTAATCAATAATATACAAAGTTGAGGAAAAAGTCGTACTCAAAATTAAAGAAGGTGGGAAAGCGACACAATGTTCCACAGATATCCCGGACTTTTATATATATACTTTTTTAACTGTATCGACTTTTCGTTAGTTTTTCCGCCGCGTATCCCGGCCAGCCGGCCGCTGCGCTGCGGCTATTGCCCGGCGTGGCCATGCACAAATGATTCCTATATATTTCGGTATGTCAACATGACGGCAGCGTCCATTGCAGCTATGCAGCAGAACGAAACGGAATTCGTGGCGCGCAAAAACTTTATTAGCGACACAACAGCAAGCGTCGAGCCGCGAACCTGCCGGACGCCAAATTTTTACTTTTAACTCGTGAAAACACTTAAAAATGGGATTTTTACAATTGCGTTTTTTGGGACTTCCTTGCCATTATGGGCCAGACAATTTTTTTATCACTTTCGGTTTCGGAACTGAAAAAAGCGACGGATAGACGGACGGGCAGACCCTGTGCAATGCGCTTTTTATATGTGTAAAAGCCTAAAATAAAGTTTTTGTTTGCCATTATATTTTATATTGTTATTTTTACATTAACAATTGTAATAAATATATTTAAATCTCTTTTCTGGATGTCTGACACATCTTAAACAGTGATTTCCGGATTTTTTACGGCATTGGAAGATAAATGTTGTTAAGGCAATTTTAGAAGTTGAAGGCGAGGGAACAGTTGCCCAAGGAATAGTCTCCAATGGTTTACGTGCTCCAACGAAGGAGAATTTGATCTTAAGACAAGTATCGTTCTGATCGACCTGCTTTCATAAGGCATTCTTGAAGTTCCGCCCCATTAAACTGCGCCCAACCACTCGTATCAACTTAATTTTGTTTATAAGAAGCACAGTCCAACATGCGAATTTAAATCTGCCGCTGAACAATAATTTCTGGAAGCGAACTGTGACGTCTGATGAAAAGTAGTTCTATCTAGTCAATCACGATGCCAAAAGAAGTAGGTTCTACTAGGTCAAAATCCGTCGTCAATTCCGCGTCAAAATCGTTGGGCAAGAAGTTTATGATTTGCGAGTGGTGAAATTTTGAAAGAGTCTTGCATTTTGAACTATTGCCAGTAGCTGGGGTGCGCCCCCAAGCTGGAAAAAGAGTATCCAGTTATGGCCCGAAGGTAGTACGCTTTGCTTTAACAGGACAACGCCAAACCGCACACCGCCAGAGAGACTAAGAAAAAAAGTTAGACGACGGCCTTTTCCAATTAATGGATTTGAATCATTTAATAAAAATGAAGAAGTGTGTTAAGAAGCTCTTTAGAGAATAAGATTCAACAACTTGCGGAATAGTGGCAAAAGATTTACGGAATAAATAATTTTTGCAATATCATTACATAATTTTTTAGTCAAAGGCTTTTAAATTATGCACGGTTTATTAGGTGACATGTGGGGTGTTACTAAAGCTATGGAACGACACATCATGTCTATTGAGCAGAGGTGGCTCCTTTCTTCCAGTACTCGTTTAAGTCAGCTGAATTGTTGACACTATATATCCAAGATAATTGATAATTAGGATTTAGGGTGTTATAGTTATATTTATTATATCTTATTATATACATAACAAGACTTTCAGGGAATGAAAATCTTTCTTTGGTATGGGTTAAGGTGTCCTGTTCGCACACACATGTTGAAGGTCTGGTTTAATACTCTTGTAGAAACCCATTTTTCATCTCACTGCAAAAATGGTTCTTTGCGCCAACGAATAAAATAAGAGGAACACATTAGCCATATGCTACTGTCGTGTCCTATAGTTTAACTGGTACTTAATTGAAACACTGATAACATTTTAAAATAGTTGCAAACTCAGACTATTTTATCGCACTAAAATGCATTCACTTGGTCGTCTAGATCGCCCTTTGTCTTTAAAACTGGTGTTCAGATCTAAATTTGTCAAACCATAGACATTTTTGTCCATTCATTAGCCTTTACATACACCTCCACAATTACTGCTCCCATGGTGATAGTGCTAGTACCTATAACTGGTTATATCTATAACTGTGCCACTTTTCAGCCGCATGCCGTTCCTGATAAGAGTCGAGAAATCCGCGAAGTGGCCGTTAAGGGCCCTGGCATCCCAGAACTGTTCAGCCCATAAAGCAATTATGCCGGGACTGGCGTCAAACCCAATAAAATCGGAGGTGTGGAGCAGGCCGCCTTTGCAGCAAAGCGCACAACGGGCGGCCATTAGGGCGCAAAGGCTCTCACGCCAAGTTTTACTGCCCTTTCGGGCAGCCTCAGATCTTTCGCAGAATCGCGGCCGCACAAAATGAATCAAGCGGGTCTTTAGGCGCCGCCGAACGTGCTAGGCATCTCAATCGCGTGGACAGGAAGCGGCGCGGCGCTTACTGCACCTCGCTACCTGCGCCTTAAGTGGCTTAGAGCGGCGGCGGCAAAGACAACGGCAGGCAGCGCGTGAATCAACCGGAAAGAAATCCGCCCTTCAGGCCTTTGTCACAGCATCGAGAGGGTGGCATCCGGCTTTAGATCGGTGCTTCTTGGAAAATGGCGTGGGCCATTGAGGTGAGAATTCCGGTCCTCTAAAAGTAAAAGTTTTGGTTGGGTCTTCTCGCGCAAAGTTTTATTTTATTGCAGAAAATAAAAGCGTTACAAATTCAACTCTTTTTCTTGACCTTCTTTCGCAATACACTTTTCGATCTCCACTACCTTCCTGATTCCTCTTTCAGAAAAAGTTTTTGGTTGCTATAAGCCACAACTACACAATTCGGTAACAACATAAATTTCTTATCCCTTAAGTGTTCTTTCAAGAGACCCCATTTTGAGAAAAATGCATTTAAAGTTTTTTTTCTATTTCACGGTCAACTATTGACAATTGCAATAGACAAAATGCTTACCAATCATCAGTTTGCGATTCCTGCGCCATAAAGCAATCCTTGGGCCTCTTGAAAAAGTTTTTCTTGCTCATCAAGTTCATGTTTCTCTTGATTCTCGCATCTTTTGAGGTTTGCTGAAATTTTTTATCGTCATAAAAAATTCGCTCCAGTCGCGAAATCGTATGGCGCTTGCCAGTAACGATTTCCATGGCTTCGAGCATTACCAGACGGAGTTTCAATCCTTCATTGAATGTGCAAACTGCAATGTGGGCGGCAATATCAGTCACTACTTCCGTGGAAATTGTGTTTGGGAATGATTGACCAAAGGCAATTGTTGAAAGACTCATTATTATTTTGAGTATTTGATCCCAAACACCTTGTAAAAGTTCTAGTTCTGTTAAACTAGTAAATATTGGTTTGGCAAGTTTGTGAACTTCATAACTCAATGCTGGCTTGTGTGTAAACGGTTTTCCTTCTTGCCGTGCCTTCAGATATTTACACCAGCTGGGATTGCAGTACTGATGTTGAGGTTCTTCATCCGTCGAGATTCAATGGTAGTAGCCAGCCCAGTCTTGAGTTTTTACTTTTTTCGCAACTTCTGCTTTTGCTTTCTCTTTCTTTTTCACCTGCACCTTTTTCTTCCTCGCTTGGTTTTTTGGGCAACTTCTTTCGTCGATTTCTCATTACTCTGTGTTTCTTCTTGCTCTATCTTTTTTTTTGTATTTGCTTTATCCACTTTACGTCTTTCGGCCAGCGTTTTTTTTTGTCTCCTTGAGACGTCGAAACATCCTCTTTCCGACATGAAGGATACACTCAAGTTTTTGAACCACCCAATTGACTTATGGATTCGCCAGAAGCAAATTTGAGAAAGTTTTTGAGCATATATTGCAGAATGCAGTTTCATGGAGCGTTTGAACATTTCGACTATGGCCTGTACTTCCATTCCTCCCGAACTACCTTCATAATTAATCTGACACTTCTTCAGAATGCTCAGATTCGTACCAAATAAAGAAGTCTGCTGGATTTAGACGTTTTTTCATAGCTTCACAGCTGTGGCATCTTTTGCCTGAAACAAAACAGTCTAGCACTTTTCCGGAAATTTTTCCAATGACTGTAACAACGCCGATCAAAGAAGAAAATCCTCTTTTCGCCCACGCTCCATCTCCAGAGACCGACAATTTTGTAGGATCTAATCCATTCTCAGACGTGAGTTTCTTTTCATCTTTACCAGTTTTTTCTATGACCAGGTTGTGTACTTTTTCGAGGGCAATTTTTATGTTTTGAATACAGTCGTAATAAGTATACTTAGAAAAATTTGAACGAAAATCCATGAAGGCACAGAATAAATGTAGGCCATGAATACCGACGCCAATAGGTCGCATAACAAAAACAATTTTGTTATTTACTTCAAAATTTCAATCAATGCGCTTACATGAACCAATCTTTCTTTTGAACAGGGGCACTTGAAAACCCAACCCTTTTTCACATATTTTTGAAAACCTCACTGGAGCATCACACTCTGCACATTTTATAAAAGTGGCTAACGTTGGAAAAAAAGCAGAAAATGAAATTATAACGTATTGGAGCTCGGAATTTTTTGAAGCGTCAAATCTTCAGGAATCGTAAGTTACAAGCCGATGCACTAGTATTCGCGGTGTCGGTTTCCTTACCAATATTTTCTTTTTGCGTGAATCGATTACCGTGAAATTTTCTCTTTTTATTTCTACCACATTTCGTTTTATTTGGATCTTTACGAGATCCTGTGTTTTGCAAATATCGAGACCTGATAACAAATTCAACGCCCGTTCAACAGTCACGGCGTAACTGGCGAGAAAACTCGTTGAAACTTGCACCGCGGGAAAACTGATGCATGCATGTATAGGTTAAAGATATGCAAAAATTAATAAAAACATTGGGATTCTGAGGTCGTTAGCCTTTCGAAAATATAAAAACCTGATATTAATTTTTTGATCCAAAAAAAACGCGACGTTTCTTCCGAAGAAAGAAGTCACAACTTGCAGGGCGGAAAAAATAGCTTGGCGAGCATGGAAATATATAGCTATATATACATCTATATGTACATCTTTGCGGTAAATTGAGATAAAGAAAAAATTGAAAAAGCATTATGATCCTAGGGTTTTCAGCTTTCTGAAAAAATAAAAATCTCAAAATCGATTTTTTGGTCAAAAAAAACCAGACCCTTAAACTAACTTTCTTCACATTTCAGTGTTAACAGATCTGCAGTCTTTAAATGTGGTTGCAAGAATATTTCAAGCAGCATTTGATTGGAAGCTATTTGTTTTCGGGTAAACGTGATGCATTCAGGTATAACTCAGGTATAAGTGACTATGCTTTTAGGGTATCAATCACTCTTTTCTTCAGAACTTTAGAGTGCAATGGTGCAGATTTAAACTCGGCGTTTTTTAAAAAATCTACTGTCAGTCAGAGCTTTACGTCTTCAACTAAAACTTGAACTACAACAGCTGAATTAAAAAAATATCTTATCGCTCCTATTGTAAATATTTCAAACAGTACGACTGAGAAGGTTCTCTTAGAAGTTAATGAACGTCAGCATAGATTAGCTTAGATCAGCATTTCATGTTGTTTAATGTGTCAAAATCTAACTGTTCACTGCACTATTACACATACTAAAAAAGTTTGGTCCTCTTGAGCCATCGTACTAGATGTTGATTGTCTAGACGTTGAAGCATTTCAACGTTTGGGATTTTATGGAGCCTTTTCTCATTATTATTAGCATCCTTCTTGATTACTTTTTTAACTGTCCTCATCTGGAGTTTTCTGTAAAGATTCTCATTCCGAACACATTTTCTTAGTACTTGTTTTGGAAAACTTATAGGCAGTCATAGTTGCTTCTTCTGCCCCACAACTGTTTCGAGGACTTAATGGTAAACTTCCATTTTGTTTTTGATAGACAGTTCGAAGTTACTTCTCTATTTGAATTTTAATTCCTGCGGTCTTTGACAGCTCTTGTTATCGTACTAGATGTTGATTGTCTAGACGTTGAAGTATTTCAACGTTTTGGTTTTTATGGAGCCTTTTCTCATTATTCTTGATTAATTTTTTGACCGTCCTCATCTGGAATTTTCTGCAAAGATTCTCATTCTGAACACGCTAAAGGGCATTTACAAGATTCCTTAGCACTTGGCTTTGGAAAACTTAGAGGCAGCCATGGTTGCTTCTTTTGCCCCACAACTGAAGGTCATATGTATATACCGTTTTAAGGACTTAATTGTAAACCAGCAATTTGTTTTTGATAGACAGTTCGAAGTTTCTTCTCTATTGAATTTCCTGCAGTCTTTGACAGTTCTTGTTATACTTCTATATCCTTTTTCATCACTGGCATTTAACTTAACATTGTCTTTCTCAAGTACAGTAGTCTGCAATTCGATTCTTTTTCGTAATTATCTAATTTAATGCTTTAGTGCTGGTTTATTTTGCATGTGTATAGTTTTGTTGAAGCTGCAAATCTAGACGGTTGCGTTGCTTCACGTAGATGAGTTCTTGCTTTCTTAGAAGTTTTTGATTTGATTCATTCAGTTTCCTTGCTTTCTCTTCGGTGTGGTGTTCGAATTTGCAAGGAAAAACAAAGACAGCGATGGCAAGTACTCCATTCGTTATATAAAAAGCCTCCCAAAGATAACCCCAATTGGTACAGAAGTTTTCTGAACTACTCAAGGAACTCGGAAAACAATCGGTTAATGGTACTTTCGCAGATGGACGTTTAACGTCGTTTTAAATGATAGAGGCTTTCGTACTAATGGCTCGTATTATGCCATTCCGATTCTTAATTATCTCATTTGTCTCTTTACTGAAACCAACTTGTTCGGTAGCATTTCTTGGATTTTAACATCTTTAAGTGGGATCGTTCTGACAGCATTGGCATTAAAATATCAAGTGATGGCGTTCTGGTCGTTGTTAAGAAGACATTTCTGATCTCTTATTACATCTCAATGTAATTTTGTTTATGCTCCTTAATTCTCTGGGAATTAACAGCCATTGAAGAGTAATAAATTTTGTTTCATCGGTGACTTCAAGTTTATGCCCATGGTGTGACTTTTCTTCTTAATATTTTAGACTTTAAGCAATTTAACAACACCCTCAAAGTATATAGTGATGGCATTTTATTAAAAAATCTGAATTTGAACTTGTAAGGATTCTTTCTTATCACTATCCCTTGTTAGAAATTGAATGTGTTGCTTTATCCCAGTCTTCCTTTGTTTTGATATAACTGAATATAATTTCTGAAATTCTAATTATAAACTTACTAGATGACAAATAACATCAACTTTGTCTGAGCGAAATAATTTTTCACAAACGTAGAAACATCATTTCGAGTGACTTCTCAGCAAGAATCTCCTCATACTTCGTATCATAGCCCTTTGCATCGATGGCAGCCTGACATCGCCTGGACATGGAATCGATGAGAGTGTCGATGGTGGACTGGGGAATCTTCTGCCATCTCTGCGCTACATTCTTCGCCCAACGGCTTGTCACATGTCTCGCTAGCTCTCCCCACAGCGGCTCAATGATTTTGAAGTCATGAGATTGGCTTGGCCAGTCGAGGAGGATGACGTGACGACTGCGATGCTTCGAGTCGTTGTCTTGGTGGAAGATGAAGATCCGGCAGATGGAACGAAGAGAGTGTGGTCGCATCGTGTTCTCCAGAATGTCCTCGTATTCAAATCGGTTGCGAATTCCGAGAATAAGACGAAGAGAGCCGACTCCATTCGCACGCCAACATCCCCACACCATACACGATGCTATTCCGACACTCCAGACGACTTGGCTCCACTTTCTCCGTCCCCAATGCAGATGGTCCTTCACCCATTGAAGTCACAGCTTCCGATTCTTCTCGCTGATCATTGGTTTCTTCACAGGTCTCCGACCAGACAATCCTGTCTGCTGTAAACAAGTCTGAACGTTCTTATGGAAAGGTTTGGACCCATGGGAGAATTGATAAAGACGGTTGTTCCTTGCGGCAGGGAAGATTGTTCCGGTCCGTTGTGCGAGTAGTCACACGGGGTCTTCCAGCTATATTCTTCTTTACTACTTCCTGCACTTTCCAACGCTTCAAAAAGATACTCGCTGCTATCCAGGTCACTTCCAATGGTTGTGCGGGTTTATCCTTGTCAGCCGATTAAGAAGGAGCTTGTGCTTAAATTAATCTGACCTTCAAAGTAAATGCAAAAAGCTCTCGAAAAATTGTTCTGAGGATTGTATTAAAAATGAACACAACAGCGTCCATCATTTTCAAATCAATTCCAAAAGAATTTGGAGTTATGCAAAGAAAAATAATAACTTTCCAAAAGTCTTTAAGGGGTGAAATAGTTTTCGGCTGTGAAAGAATTTCCAACTTATTTGTCAAAAACTTTGCTACTGATTTTCATGCCCCTTCAAGTACTGCAATAATAAATTATCCTAAAGAAAACTCAGTAACTCTTTCCTCAATGTACATTCCATATGGTAAGATACGAGACAAAATCTTAGACCTCAACCCCCATATACCATCAGATCCTGATAGCGCCCCACTTTTATGTTGAAGTGCTGCTCTGATGGTATTTCAATCTTTCTGGCTAATGATATACTAGCTGAGCTAAGACAATTTTTAGGAAGGATAATAAATGTGATATCAAACATTGCAGGCCCTTCCTGTTATCTATGTTTAAGTTCTTCGAGTCTGCAACAACTGTGTTGTTGTTTGTGGGTCTTTAATTATTCATGGTTTCTTGAATAAATGCCACGTTCTATCTAATTTGCTGACCTTTGAGAGCTATATATTATTTTTGGCCTCTAGGATGGCTCAGTTTACATCTTGCTTAAAAAGCTTTCCTTCCTTGGTTTAGGTAATCTTTTTCCCCCGTATTTCACTATCTCCTTGGTCACAAACTGATAATTAAGACTTACACATCAGACTCCCTTTCAGATGTTCCTTAAAAATCTCACCTCATTTCTCTGTTTTTTCTGTTATAATGGAATGATACAGGTGGTATACTTTTAAAATGGAAGTTTGTTTCCTATTTCTTTCCGATGACGCTAAGCTTTTTAAATGATGCATCAACAATTTCATGATTTTACAAAATATTGTACTTTTTGCGAAACGGTGCTATAAGAATGCATTATCCATAAATCCTTTAAAATTCCGTTTCGTTACCTTCCCGGATAATTTTATTTCATGGGAATATAATTACTTAATACGCTCTGAGATCTGCGTGTCACCTTTGTAGTCTGAACTTCTCTGAGCACATTTACATTTGTTTCAGAACTCTTAGAGCACTGGGATTTATTCTGAGAAGTTTGCTACTTGGTCTCCATTTTTTAGTGTCTGCACAAACCAACTAAAAAATAAATTTACTAAACGCCTTGCTTATATGGATAAATCACCCGAAGGCTCTAAAAGTTCTGAAGAGTAAGCACAAGAAGAATAAGTTCTGGTTAAATTTGTGTTTATAAAATTTTCGGTTTTCTAAACCGCGGTGCTTGCCACGTGGCGCAGATCAGAGAAAGTACGCGACGACCGGGCAGTGAGAGCAAACACATCAGAGCCTTAACCTTTCAGTTCGCAGGCCGTCCACCATTATTATTATTATTTATAACATTTTACATAGACAAATTAATTTTTCTGAGTTTTGTCTCTCATTCGCTGTATGTATTCAATTTAATCTTAGACATACTCGAGCCTGTTATTGGAGCAACTATTTTAGCAACTGTAAAAAGTTTTTTCCTCCCTCGCTACGAGACTCGGCAATAATTCTTTACAAACTTTACATTATTGCATTTCTTATTTACTAAGCAACTGATTTATGAAATATTGCAATTGTGATTATTAGTTTATATTATTGTTCAATTACTAATTCGCTAATGTACATATTATTTATTTGAAATGCAACTAAAAGCGATACATTGTAACCTGCAAAATATAAACAATGAAAAATAATCCATATAATAATAATTAGTTAATTATGGGTTCAGATGCTTGACGGGTGGCCTACTCGGCCATTAAAAATAATTAAATGCCAGAATTTATTTCGAACAAGGGGTAATAATGCGCTTAGCTCAACCTCTCAGTTTAGAGGTCCTATTTCTACATGTGGCATTACAACCTTGCCATTATTTAATATTAATTAGAATTGGAAAATTGATATCTTGAATGTCTTTATTCCCAAGAGACGCAAAACCAAACAAATTCGTAAATGCTATTACTGATTTCAGTTTTATAATATAAAAAGTTATTATAAAACAAATGAATAAAAAACGTTTATTGCATGTGCGGGAAATTAAACGCTAGGGACTTAATGATTGTATGCATACAACGCCACAAATGGTTCCATTCCACTTGCATGAAACTAACGGACTCACAAATGAAACGACTCGGAAAACCATGACTTTGCGATGTATCGAAAACTAGAAGCCAACTTTACAGTCACACTCAGTTGCTGTTGTAGTCAATAAGTCAGAATTCTAGTAACCCTAGAATGCCCTAATTATTTTTATTTATCAGGTCCTTCAAAGATGATTAAGGGTTAACTCCACAGTTCTTTTTCTTCTTTTTCTTTTCCCCTCCCTTGTACCCAAAGGTGTTGGGTCTCCTGCCCACTTCAGGAATTCTCTCCTGTTCTTAGCCAACATTTTTGCTTCTTCTATACGTTTTTCGTTTTTATCTACCTTGTTCTTGAACTTATCTATCCATGTTAACCTGGACCTTTCTCGTCTTCTCTTCCCTTCTCTTTTTGAGTCTGTGATTTTTCTTATTAATCGCTTTTCTCTTATTCCCACCACATGTTCACACCATCTCAGTTGTTTTTTTGTATTGTTTCCACTAGTAGCTCTGTTTCTAGTTTTTCTCTCGTTACATTTCTTACTTTGTCTTTTCAGGTTCTCCCTATTATTTTTCTGAGGTATCTCATTTATGCGGCCGTTATCCTGCTCCTATAGTTGTCCTGTAGCGGCCAATCTTCTGCACCGTATGTTAGAGTGGGTACGTAGATTGTTTTGTACACGTGTATTTGGTCTCGTTATTTAATTCTTTCTTGTTGATTAGCGTAGCATTAATTTGATAATATACTCACTAACTCCATAGTACCATGGTACAAATCTTCTACATGTCATTTAATATCGATGGAAACAAAGATAAGTTATGAATCATCAAAAGCAGGTTTTTCCCTTTTCGACCGTGTAAAAGCAAAAGTCAGAGATTTTTACATTCTTTAAGCCATACAAATACTGCGTTCACACCATACTTTAGCACTTTATGGTGTCAACATATTATAAAAGTTTAGATTACCAAAGATAAATCTATACGACTGCAACATCACCAAAAATCATTTACCATCTCCTCTTGTCTTTGTTTGGAAATTTTATTGATTCAACTTTATGGTATTCTCCCTAATATTCCTCCAATATCCACCCTATTATTTGGAATTCTTATTCTAGGCGCCCTATATATTCTAAAAGCAAACCAATATCAAAAAACATTTTTAATTTGTTCCAAAATCATGTACCTACCCTATATCCAACAATACCGTAGTACATAACCCTTTCGATTACTCTATAAGCGACTCGATTATCCAAGCTCTTGCAAAAGATTATCATATCACATATTTCACTTTCCCTGACAAGCGAAACCATGCAAGATATAGATAAACTACATCCATTCATATTACCTAAATTAAATATTACAATTTTGAAGGCAGATAAGGGCAATACTACAGTGATCCTTAACTCATCTTTACTGACTTAAACCTACCATTTGATGCTAAAGAAATTCTTATGTCTTGACTTACATTTTCCTAGAAATACTCAATTTTCGTCTTATTTCACTGCTTTTTAACTCGTCCAAAATATTTTGTTCATGCTACCTCCATCTTTACTTTTAGTCTTGTTGTAATTTATAGGTCATCTATAGATCGATACAGAACAAAAGGTTGTACGAGTGCAGATCAAATATAAACTAGAATTTACTTTTTACGCGCCATAAAGTAAACGGATGCCTGAAGAGAAATACTTCCGAATGGTACCTCAAACTACCATTTCTTTAGTCAGAGCAAGAAGTACCTTAGTTCATTGAGCAACGGATTACTATCAAGTATCTTATAGAGGATATAAATATGTCTGAAATTTTGAAAATACTTAAGACACAGTTTAGGGACAACACCTTTCGAGTGTACGCGTAGCATAAACAATTTCTAGGACAGGAAGCGATTGAAAATGAACGTCAACGACGTATCTAGATGGTCAGTATGATCGAGGAGGATATCGAGGGTTACTGAAATTGCTTCTACAGTCGGAATAATTTCAGCAATGCTCAGTCAATCCTAAACATTATCTTTATACTCAACAACTCTCGGTCTCATGCAGCTATCTAAATTCGCAAAAAACTGATGAAGATTTGTTCTGGACTATACTGAAACACGTTTCCTCTAGAGCGGATTCATGTCTGAACCACTAAAATAATCACTTGGAAGTTTGATATTTGACGACAAGTTTGCTGTTGTTTCTTTTGCTCATGATTTTATTTATAAATACCGTAAATCTGCCACCTTATCCTAATTCTTGTTTACTAATTTCTGCTTTTATGATGGTTCTTTAATTGTGCACTTCGAAATCGCTTGTCCTATTTTCCATTTTCTGAAAATCTTCTTTATCTCTTGTTATACTTTTGTAATAGTACTTCTGTGCCTTCGTAATCATTTTACCCGTACTTTTGTCGTGTCTAGTAGATTTATTTTTGTTTATTATTGTTCTGTTGTAAAATAAGGACTAAGTGAAAGTTGATAATTCTCTGCTCAGTCGTCGCGCACCATCTCTGATGCGGGGCCTTAGACAACCGCCATTATTACGCCTTGTTCGAGTGAACGCAGATATTATTTTTAGTGACAGAGAGTAGACCATCCGCCAGGCATTAGGGAGCTCAGGGTCCGTTCGCACCGCACCCCCGCTTCAGCCACTAGACCACGCTGGCGAGCTAGATAAAATTCTTAAATATCTGTGGACAGTTTAGTGTTGTTTGATCTTGCCATATTTATCTGCATTACAGATCAAACTGATTGTGATGTCTTACAACGAGAAATAAGTGCGTTTTTAAAAATATCCTTGTCAATAGCGAATCGAGTTATAAACAATTAGCTCTGCAAAGACCCGACCCCAAGATCCTCGAAACAAACAAAATGAACAGTGGCAGGACAACGACCAAGCTGGCGCACGTGTGAGGCATAAGTAGGAAAACTATTCGACGCTATTTGCAGATAGTGTGAACTATACAAACGTGTCCTCAAAAAGAAATTCTGGCATTGACAGAGCATTGAGTAGTACGGGGTTCCGCCCCCAAACATGTGAAGTAACATCTCGACGTGGGGGTATATGGGGATGGACAAGGAACGAAGTATAGAAAGGGATTTTGGTTTTGATTTATAAAGGTTGGTCAAAATTGAATGTCGGGTTTAAACTTTGAGCCTTTTATGTTCGCGGTCGGCCGCTTTAATACTATGACAAATACCAGCTGATTCTTTCGATAAATAAATATAAAACGCTACACAAAAGACAAAACAGGGGGTTATTATTGTTAAAACCCTTTTTGGTCGTTATAGTGCACAAAGTAAATTAATTGTTCGAAAATTTATAATGCAATGGATGGAAGACCTTGTGAGCATCAACATGAGGTAAGCTCGTATTTCTTTAAAGAAGACGTTAGAAATGCTGTAACTGTAAATGGTAATTGTTATTGTTACATGACAACCCAGTTTTTAACACCAACTGGCCACCTGGATTTGGAACAAATGCAGTTTCAGCAGAATGGCGCTACCTGTCATACAGCACCGACAGTTTACTGGTCGCAAAGAAGCAGATCTTGAGACTTCTTTTTACAAGCCTGTAAAAATACATGAAAATAACTAAATACCCAGTTAAGTACCAGAGCGCTCCTTTTATGGTTCAAACTAGAAAGCAGATGTAAATTTTTATTGCAATGTTTTATTTTACAAGCCAAATAGAGGATATAAATAAATAATGTTTATCTTTGTTGAACAATCCTGTTTACATTTTACGACATGACAAATACAATAAAAACCGACAGATGCTAATAAATTAACAGACGCAACATTAGTCTTGGGAACTCTAGTCACACTATGAACGTATGTACATATGCACTCACACAACATGGCAATTTTTATCATCTGTATCCCCTCTTGTTGACGTAAGCACCGTACTCTTCGTCTGCCGTGTATCCGTAGTGCTCCTGGGCTAGCCTCTGATGCATGTGCTCGTGCTCCAAGTTGAATGTTATGGGTGTAGACACCTCCACTGTTCGCATTGTTCCTGAACATGTTCACCAACCCCAGCAAAATCGCCATCTTGCCTATGAACGCGCTTTTGATGAGCATTATCTTGAGCATGGTGAGCATCATGGGGATGATGGCCGTTTGCAGCATGAAGGGGATGATCATCATCGGCAGAATCCTGGTCATCATGTCCTTCTCCTTCTTTTTGCGCGGCTCTGTTGGCAAAATATACTATAAAGAGATTGGTACAATTAAATATCTACGTGCTAAATAAAGTGCACTATAATGCGCATGCGTAAATCAGAATTACTTTATTGGGAGTTAGACGCCAGTGAGTAAGCATTTGCGATGAATAGGCGAGTAGAGCAGCAGCTCTGCATCAAATTTTTGCGAAGCTGAGGCATTTATTCGCAGAAACTATTTAGGTGGTTCGGAAGGCTCTCGAAAACGATGCAATTAGTGCAACATAAATAAAGACTTGATACAAACAATTCAATATTGGACCAGAGTCTCTTAAAAGTTATCCACGTTCTGGAAGACCAGCAGCGAGTCAAAAAATAGAAGGTGGACTAGAGATCCCAAAAACTAAAATTACAGTTTTGACGGAGTCGGAATTTGAAAACTCCTGACGGCTCTTCGAAAAATTAAGTTACACTTTATACTCATACGCCTGCAACAGAAAGGATGGTAAAGAACCGTTGTTGACGTCAACAGGTTAGTTGCTGACGTAACCGGGCTAGCTGCTGAAGATTTGTTGCAGGTAACCTTTCGGAATTTGCTGACGTCACTCGTATTTTTACTTCATGCCAATTTAGTTTTGCCAGATAAGAACGCTAAACCAAGATTTAGGTAAATGAAATCTGCCACCCTGTTAAAATTATTTTTATATTTGTAAATATATATTGGCATGAATGTGTCGCGGTAAAATTAAATCTGCGTTTACAGTTAGATCAGGAGGAACACCAGTTGCTAATTACTTATAGACTGATACTAATAAACCGGATTGTTTCAAAAAAGTCATCCCTAGAGAAAACCCGTGGGCCTACGACTACGATCCGAATACAAAGGCTCATATATCTCAATGAAGGTCTCATAATTAATTGGTCACATCCAAAGACGGTGTGTAATAGAGGGCTGAGGCTGTATAAAATATTTTTTTATTTTGTACTATTTTTAATAAATTTACAGATGTTTTTGTTATTGCAATTGTAATTTTCCGTGTCACATAAACCGAAATTTCTTTTTACGCGCCATGAAATGAAGAGGAGAGAGGTGAAGGTGCCGTGACCTCTGAACATTGTAGGTAGGAGTTTCTGAATGGGATTTCTTCAGTAGGAAATCTCGCACTATGGCTTCTTTAGTCATTATTACAATTTTAGAGAGAGTTACAATTGCCCGTTGCACAACAAATTATTATCGAGTTTTCGTGGTATAGAATTTTAGAAAACTCGGGGGAAGACTTAACCGTATGTATAGCATGAACAATTTTCGGAAAAGCGAGAAAGGTTAGAAATAGAGATCAGTGGTATTTCTAAGAATCAATGTGACAGAGGAAAACATCTTCTTTGTTCTCGATATCCTGTTTTACAAATACCGAAGGCCTTAACCTCTCTGTTTGCAGACCGTGCTCCTACACAGGGAGTTAGAGCCTTACCATTACCGTTACCATCAGCCTCATACAGCTGCGACAAAAATTGGGGTTTTCCTGAACTTTACCGCTACACCTTCTTTACAGTCAAAACTTATAAACCTGCAATTATCATTTATTTCAACCACTAAAAAAGCACTCGAAAATCAGAGGTTTGAAGTGTTAGCACGCGAGTGACTGATATCTCGATCACCTTTTTTGTAGAGAAAAATTTGTTTTTACATCAGCAAAATAATTTTGTATGTTAGTATTCTTATGATGCTTCATTAAATTAAAAAATTAATAATTCCGGCTTATATGCAATTTTCCCACTTATATATAGCTTGATGCTTTCGAGACAGACCATGTATGTTCTGGTCGCACGACAATATTTAGTACTACAAGGGTAGATGGATAATTAGGGCTTAAAAGCAAACTGAACACAACTTTTTTCATATAGTTTTCATTGGAGGCTATACACACAATCTAAAGAGTTTCCAACTTTTCAGTTCTCCAGAGAAATACTTCTTCCCAAAGGCGCAACGTACCCGTTCATAGCCGTGCCATCACCCTCACGAGAAGAAAAAAATACTTAAATTTGGGAATATAAAAAAATCACTGGAAAACAGAGAATAAGGAGTTTAGGTCAAATCCGCCATTAAGACGATAGACTTAAGAATTGGGTGCAAGAATATTTTCGTCCCTTATTCGGATCTTTTTTTGAAACCGCATTTTTTATTATTTTAAGCTTCTTATGTGTAGTTGATCAGGATGATTTATTGCAAATCCTGAAAAACTGTGATCATCACCTTCTCAATCGATAAAACTCCTCTCTTAATGTCTACTATCTCGACTGTTGCTACGTTTCTGGTCTGCAGTAGTAAACTGATATTCAGCGTTGCTGTCTGACCCTGGAATCGAACCCAGGACTGCTTCGCCCCGTGGCTATAGTGCTTTCCATGTTTCATTTACGATAACGAATCATCTCAAGAAGCCATTTGGATTGCGTTAAAACTTCATCAAACGCTACGTTTTTGGCCGATAGTCGAAAGTCACATAATTTATACAGGATATGCACTTATTCAGCTAAAGTGTCTGTAATTTTAGTTACCGGTCGCCTCTAACCGTGGACTTTTTCAGGAATATCCATTTTGGTGATTTCAATTAGGGGTCTAGAGAGGGCTATGTTTTTAATTCGGCTACGCTTAATTAATTTATCAAAGCAAAATAATTATATGTACCATTTTAAACTGCGTTTTATTCCTACACAAATCCGGTTTTCTCAATTTCTGACCCAATTCTGCAGTGACCACTTCAAAAGTCTATAGAATACAAACATTGAGTCGCTTCTGGCTTAAATTTAGCCTGCTTTTGTTTGAAGCGTGACGTCACAAAACAAATTGTAGAAATCAGAATCTTGTAGAAATATATCTTAACTATCAAACGACCCTCGTAAACTATAATTTAGTCAATCTACTAGAAGCTATGAGATCGCACAGTTGTCAAAGCAACTGAAATGGATAATAAAATTCAAGTACAACGGAAGGCTTCCTCGTAAAACAATAGTCTCAGCTCTTACGTGATAATAAATAAATAACGGCGCCTTAGTAGTAAAGCAAACGTGACTACGTGTTGACTTAAGCTGTCATGTCATTTACAACTGGAACTAATGAAGCTGAAGAGAAAGTAAGCTTAAGTGTTTGCTCTTCTTGCATCGCTCTTCTCTCCGAAAATAAATGATTTTTTATTGCGGCAGCCAATAAACCAATAATTAAATTATTCAATAACAGAGTTGCAAAATTTTAGTTTTGCTTTTTTATAAGATTTCTGGCAATTACAGGACATTAAACTCGTCCTATTTGTTAGAAGGAAGTATGAAGTTGGTCTAATTATTTCCATTTTAATGACAATTCAGATCATGAGAGCTATAGTTTTAGTATTTTTAAATAAATTGTAAAATGAGAATTTTAATTATCATAACCTGCTAAGCAGCGTTCTGACCTGCTTCTGCATTTTTTCCAGAATCGGCGATACTGTTAACTTTACTGCTTCTGGAGTACAGCTCGTCGCTCCCCAAGCTGCTATTGCTTCGGCCACCGCTGGTTTCCTCGAGGGTTGACTCCAAGGCCACGGCTCGCGTGACATTTTCACCACTGAGGTTTGGCCCGGCCAGGTCGCTCCTCGCGTTGTCGGCCACCGAATTTTTCAGGACTGCACCGAGCGCCGGCAGCGACCACACACACGCGGCCAAAAAAATCCGCGCCACCATCTCGAGAATTTTACGACATTTCTCACGGCCTGCGAATCTGTTTTCGCCGCGGACTCCGCTATCAAAGTGAAGGTTAGGTGCCACCGCGCTGGCCGTGGATGTTGCCTTCGTGGTCACGGCCAGTTGTCCGTTTGCTCTCATTTACCACTTTTTCCCGCCGGGCCACGCGCACAGTCTAGAGAGCGAAGCTCTCGTGGAGGTCCGCACAAAAAATTCGGATCTGCTAATCGCTAACTCGATGTTTGTAGTGCATTAAAAGATTAAGACAAAACATCTACCGCCAAAGCTTTCCACGCAATTACAAAAACAATTGAAGTTGTAAAGGTTTATAGAAAGTCAGATCTAATTAAACGAATTTTACCATTAAAGATTATAATAAAAGCTGAACAGAAGAGAGTTGCTAATTTCAGAACAGTAAAATAATACTTATTCTATCCTGAATGTAGAGAGCCATATAATACAAAAAGTCCACTTCTCCTTGGGTTGTAATCGTCTCATCGTATTGACCAAAGTCTTGTCGACAGTTTGAAACCTTTTTTTTTGAACTTTGATACAGATTCGCTGCTATGGTCGCTCAGTCATTGCAAACGCATGTGCTTATTCAGCAGCGTCTAACTCCCAATTAAACCAGCTAGTAAAATAATCCTAGTTCACGTATGCACATTACAGTCTACTCGGCTTAGTAGGTTACCTTGCGATTATACAAACTGAAAAAACGGTTAGAAAATTGGTGAAGAGTAGAACCAAAAATACTAATTGTGTTTAAGGTGAAAAAAGTAAAAAAAACTAAAAATAGTAGTGAAAATGAGGTCAGAAAGGATGCAAAGAATAAAGAAATAAATAAAAATTGAAGGAAGCAAAATAATTATAGAGAACAGAAAATTGGAAATACAAAGGGCAACAAAAAATTGCAGAGAAAAAGAATGAGAACGAGATACAGCATCAAATTGGATGTCTTTAATAAATGATTATGGCTATATTTGAGACACAAAGAAAGTGTCTGCAACCAACGCAACAACAAAAATCCGTACCAAATAACTTATAAGAGATAACCAGCAGGACGGTCCAAAAATAAACAAAGCGATAAAATGATAAATCGGAGCGACAAGAAATATGGAATTTCAATTAGACAAATAAAAAAATTGTCTATATTAAAATTATTATATATTATAATTAATATTCATGCCCCTGTAGAAGAAACAGAAGAGGGAAAAGGCAAATGAAGAAATGCGGAAAATGTTTGACAAGAAACTAAATTACGATGTAAAGATGCTAATTGAAAACTTTAACCTCAAAGAGGACAAGAACAAAGATATAGACTTTCTGTACAAAGGTATATGACTATGACAATAGACAAAGAGTTACCAATTTTGAAATAATGAAAAGCTTCAGAATAGTGTCTATAATTAAGCCAATCGAAAAACTTACAAATGCACATGTCAGTACTCCAGTAGGAGAACATTTAACCAGATCTAGCACTAAGTAATTAATGCTAAATATCAAAAAATTGTAGAGGATATCAAAAGCAGGAAGGGGTAGAAACACCATCAAACATAAACCGATAACCAATAGGAAAGTAAGAAGAATAGTACAAAGAAAACTTCTGAAGAACATGGAAGTAAGGGATAGATAAGAGAAAAAGTAAAGGGGTTTCCAGAGAAATAGTGAAGAAGAATCTACAAGGTTCCCTGAGATAAAAACTTTTATTTATGGAGAGATGGTCATTAAAGCGTTGTTGGGAACTAAATAGATAAAGTTAAGACAAAACTTTAGAGAAATTTAAGGAGAATAGAAGGCGAGTTAAAAACTACATAGAAAAAAAGAAACAAAAGAAAAGTGTAATAAAATATTTCTATAAGCATTAACGATCAATAGTCATAATTCATAACGTCAAGTGGACTCTGTTTGAAGATAAAAAATGAGACGAGCAGGATAAAAATATAAAGAGCGCTGATCAAAGACAGTGGACACCAAATCAACATTAAATGAAGTTTAAAACATGGTAAAGAATTTAAAAATATCCTCAGAATACAAAAATTTATGCGGTATGAAGGACCAACATTAGACGTTACGATACTCGATCTCAGCAGCGCAAGATGCGTCATGTTGTTCGTTCTCGGGCTGTTAGGCCATGGATGAAAATTGTAAAATATTGACTTCCGTGTGTGGAGGATCGTTGTGGACGTCACCGGGTCCGCTGCTGACGTAATCGGGCCGTTGCGGATAACATCTCGACACTTGCTTACGGTCTACTTTTTGCACCTTCAGAGCAAGATTTACATAAATAAAATCCGTTATTTTTACATTTACTAGAATCCTGTCGTCGAAAACCGGCACCTTTCAGCATGTCCTTTATTATTAATGTTACGTTATAAAAATACACGCCGCCCGTTAAAATATACGGGAATCTGCTTCACCGCTAGGTCCTGCTATTATGTTATAAGAATAAATTTCCATCGTCTCTATGTAAAACCTTGGACAATAGTTCTTACAATTAGACAAGATTTGTGCTTGCCTAAACTCTATCTTGTAGTTAGGGTTTTCCAGGTATGTTGATTCAGCAACAATTTATTTTTCGGGAGTTTATTCCTAGTGTATTCTGTGAGCTTCTTTTGGCCTCGGCTGGTAGAAGCAAGTCTCGTATATTGGTGATGGCAGTGTAGATGGTTTTCTCCTTATCTTTCTTAGGTATTCTCCTATCCGGTCCATAACTCTGTTAATATAAGGTGAAAGAGCTTTATCTATCGCGAACATTTTCATTGATTTTTTATCTCCACGATGCATTAAAAGACCAACCGTGAAAACCTTCATATTTATTTAAAAGAATGAAGCACTTGTAACCTTGGTGGGTAAGAGAGATAAATAGAAATGTTCCAACTACAGACAATAAAATGCTAAAAAATTGGGAGGGCGCACTGTAGGAATAAACAGAAGAGAAAGACCGCTAAAAACGTTGAAGTCAGTTAAGAAAGCAGAACTGAGCCCAAAAGGTGACCAGGAGCAAATAAATAAAAATGAAAGATGACAAAAGAGGAAGGAAACAAGTGATATAAATTAAATCAGGAATATGCCTACGTGAAAAAAAAAACTAAAAAACGTTTAAGATAAACTAGATAAAAATGCGGAGGTGTTAAAACAGGAAAATAGAGCACTACACAAGAATATTGATTTTTACAAGGCAAGATACGAGAATAGATTCTCTAAAGAGAGAGAAAGAGAGAGAAAAAAGGGACGTGAGATAAAAAGAAAAATATTGTAATACGTGACGTTAACAAATCAGTACGAGAAGATGAAGAAACAATAGGATATCAGTTTACGAAAAGAGAGGAACGAATAACAAAAATAGGGAAGAACAGTCAATTATTATGGAGTCAAAGTGAGGAAATTGGAGTACTAAAATAAAAAAAAAATTGAAAGAAACAAGCAGTTGAATTAGAAAAGGTTATCCGATTTTTTTTAATAACGACACTATATAAAACTAAAAACAATAAACCTTAGATAGAGATACGAAATTGGAAAAATGAAGAGTTAAATAAGTCAAAATTAAACGAGAGGGCGTTCAAACCGAAAATAATCATTAAGAGACGACAAAGGAGGTACGAAGATGATGAAATAAATAAGCAAATGATAATCATTGCTAATACTGGACGATGCCCAAAAAACTAGTAGAAAGTAAAAGTCAGACGAAAGTAATGAAGGACAGGCAGTAATAAAGAAGGCAACATATAATGTCAGAGGAACAAAACTCTTTCCTTAATTTCAAAGAAACGTTATTATGCGAAGAGTGGTCTGAGCGCAAACCAAGCGATGTAATTAGATGTCAATCGTAGAGAACTTTTACCTAGAGGGCTTCTTGGTAACAAACATGCCTTAGACGAACGAATGGAGAGTTTTTGCTGACTAAGATGTGACCGTACAACGTGCTTTCAACTTGATAGAAGATCATTTTTTTATGAGTAGAAGGTTTTGTAATAGTAAGGGGAAAAGGACGACAGCATACGCAAAAACCTGAAAACCTCAGGCAATCTGCGGACAAATATGCCGTTGCTTTTACTTGTCAAGTCCTAGGCGGATTTTGCGCCTTGATTTTTATCCGTACAGGAATTTTCCGAACGTGATTAGGTCACATTGTCTGGAAATGTGAGAAACATATCGGGAAATGTACCACATGACGCAGTTGTTTTCTTTACCGACGACTAGGGTGCGTTAATAAGCAAGACTTTTGTCATTTAAGTGATAACAATCCGCGCTATATCCACGAAAGGCCTTTGCACCTCTTTGGTGAGCGATGAGTAGAGTTGGAGTCATTGACTCTTAATTTTTCGAGAAAGGATGCCGATGTCTTACTGTTATTCAATGGATATGTGGAAGTGACTGGACAATTTTTCAAAGTCGATACTCTTCAACTGGAAAGCATTTGGTTCTAACAGGGTGGAGCCACAGCTCACACAGCAAGAACTTCGCTGCAAGTGCTGCTTGAGATGTTTCTTGAACCCTAATTTATCAATCCAATGATGTCATCTGGTCAATCCGCTCATATTTCAAAATTATAATCTATAAAACATCGCTCTAAGACCCTAAGACCATACGAAATACAATACATCAAGAATAACAAAGAAAAAGTTTATAAACACCTTCCATCGTTTTTTCTTTATTTCACCTAAAAACGAAAGAGTAATGCCCCATCCATATAATAAGAGTGTTAAAAAACTAAAGGATGAAATCGGTTGGTGCAACTTCGCTATGGTAGTAGTACCGTAAGGTAGAAAGAGAGAGGAATAACACAATATTAGGGGAATATATGATGGTAAACAGTGAAGCTAAAGATGGATAATTTGGAACAAAGTACGATGTAAGGAAAAGAAGTATAGGCAAAATATTTTGATATTATCATCTGTAACATACATGTACCAATGGAATATAAAACAAACAGTTACAAGAAATAATAAATCAAATACAATAATATGCCCTAAAAATAATAATATGAAACTTTAAAGTGAAGGTGGGGACCAAAGATATTTCAAACAACATGAAGAACCATAGTCTACACGATTTGATTGGTAAGCAACAATAAGCAGTACAAAATTCTTATACAAGAATATAGGAACATACAGAAATTCCGAAGGGAAAGAATAAAAAGGAATAAAGAACTGCAGGTCAAACGTAGAAAAATTAAAGTAGAATGAGCAATCATTAAGAAAATGTGGAAAATATTACAAACAAACGTAGAAATAGAAAAAAATAGGATAGGTAAAGAAATAAAGAGAGTAGAAATAAAAAATAATACTGAAAGGAAATACGAAAAGACAAAATAAAAAATGATACGACAACGAAGCAATCCAAAGAAAAAGCAAGATAAAAATGAAAATGTTGAATGAGAAAAAATATATGAGAAGCGAAGTTAAAAGTAAGAAAGAGGTTTTCCAAAATGAAAATTAACGCAAATCGAAGAAACAGATGACGCGAAGTGAAATAAGAATTTTTACAAAGAAGTAAGAATGCAGAAGATTAAATGTCAACCATGAATAAATTTTATAAACAAAACAGAAGATTGTAGAAAGATAGAGCCCAAGCACAAATGAGTATAGAACAGGGACAGCAAGAGAAACCACTGAAAAAAATGGAGAAGTAATAAAGAAGCTAAGGAATAAAGAGTGCCTTAAAAATAGAATAGTGGCGGAGATATTAAGATAATGAGGGAAAGAAGTGAAGAAAAAAATTATGTGAACTGATAGAAAAAATCTGAAATATTCCCCATATTTCAGCAAAACTGAGTAGAATAACATATTCTTTACTGGATAAAATGTAATGAATCATAGCAAAGAAACCGGTGCAAATAATGGAAAAGGAGGTAGCAAAATATTAGAATGGGTCTAAGCAAAACTGGAAACCGCTGGAACACATTTTTACGTTATGGTAGATGAGTATGAAAAATTATGTTTGACAAATGGCCACCCCGGCTTCTTTCTTTGTCACTCTAAAAAATGGGTAAGTTTATTTCGCTTGGACCAAGAAAACAAACCAGTTACAGTTATTTCGGAAGAAAATGAACTATCAGCAATGAACTATCCGATATAGTCATGTCCTGTATTCTCCATGAGCACCTTCACAAATAGATATTCCGATTTTCCAGCGGTTCAAAAGCAGCTACGTGTGAACTATTGCAAACAATTTGTAAACCTCTCACAACAAAGAAGAAATTCCTCAATCCATTGTTACAGGGATGAAACTATGGTTTTGTACTGATTCCCTAGCAAAGGAGAATTAAAAAATGGCGCAGACTGGATGAAAAATGGCCAAGGAATGACAATCGGCTAAAAGACCATGCAATGATTTTTTGAGATTCAAAGGAAATTTTGGTAATTGATTTTAAGGAAAAAACAGTAGTAAACGGAGAGTATTACGCCACCCACCCTACAGTCCAGACCTAGCTCTCAACAACTACTGGTCTACGACTGGAAACTTTTGGCGCTTATCTTGTATAACGAAAGCTGTAAACAAACCAACGAAAATTTAGAATCTGCGCTTTTCTCACTTGGTGAAACAGCCTCGAAAAAAAAACTCATCAAATACAATATAAACTCGAATAGTCCAGTTTCAGCCAACGGAATAGGCGTTATCATTCATTACAGCGCCAGACAAAACCGAAGGAGTTCGAAATCGAAAACGCTTCAACACCCACCTTATTCTCCAGACCTTGGATCTTCAGAATAGTTCGAGCGGGAAGAAGTTTAGTTTCGTAAAAGTTGTCGAAAGTTACCTCATGAATAACCACACAAACGATTAAGAAATAACGTACTGACTTGTATATTTTCAAAATTGGGCACGAACTTTTGCAAGTATCCACTATATTTCTTTAAATATAGCTCTTTAAATTTATTTTGTTCTCATTTGCATAAAAATAAAAAAATATGTACGTTTACTAAATCTGCATTGCAAATTAGGATTTAGATAATGTAAGCAACCTAAAACTACAAACCTATGAATAAATTGACGGTGGGTAAGATAACGAACAACTTGAAGTAGGCGAATTTCTCGAAAATCTCAGCTTTCGACAAAGTGGGCCAACAGGTTTGTACGAAACTATTTTACTCAAATTAAGCATCTAGCGTGTTTTGCTGACGAGGTAATAATGTACCGTTTACTTTCTACCTCGTCTGATTGCTGAGGGTACCGCTGCGTAGTGTTCGTCGTGCTCATCCTGCGTGTACGGAGATCAATCTAAAACTACAAGTTTTTAGACTCGACTTCTTATCTACATTTTTTTTAATCATTCTGACAAAAATAGGAAAAACATGTCTAATGAACTGACCCCCCTCCCCCCACTCTTTCGTCATGAAAATGGCGGCTGAAGTATAAATTTTCTTTTAGATTAGGAAAACCATAACAAATAGCGGTATGTGGTTTTTATCAGCCTTTGGTTCGTTCCAAAGTTATCGAAACAATCAATTCGATCAGAAAAACATAGGGAGCGCCAGAAACGCATTAGCAAGCTACTCGAGAATCTTTAGTCCGTCTACTCCCTGGTAAATCAAAAACCCCCACAAATCTTGAAGGAGCTGTTCCTGGTGAAGTCTAATCAAGGATCTACTAAATTAAGTTCAATCGGGACTGTAAGGCAAAACTGATTTTTCCAGATATTGGTTTTAAACCTGGGCCAAAAAAGTGCAAGTCAACTTGCGATCTGCCATCACCATTTCACCACCGAAACAAGGGTTAAAGTTGGAAAATCGAGCAAACTTTTGATTTGTTGGCTATATCTTCTGAACAGAGAGAGATAGGATTATGGAATCTTTGATGATTTGTAGCCAGTAAAGGTTGCCATCTTTTCTAGAAGTAGTTTGGTCGAAGATAGAGAGGGTGTTTACAAAACAATGATTTTTGAAACGGTTCTAGATAAAATCACGTTGTAGATCGTATGCATTACAGCGTGCTTCATAGATTGTTTTATAAAAATGGTTATATAGAGTGTGCCAAAACTCAATTAAGTGAATATTATTTTACAAAATAATTAATATCTTCCAAACCGCAATATGTACAGAGTAAAAACCTTCACTAACAGAATTTAAGTTTTCCTGCACAATATATACACGGTGTGTCATATTTGGAACTGCGCCAGGTCTTTACCATTTTGTAACTCGCATTGATTATGGTATATATCGCACTGTAACGACTTTCCGAATTCTCCCATATCGGGTAGCTGCTAGTCGCTACGCATCAACAACGCACATAATGTCTTCCAGGAATCCAGCCGCGCTGCACGCGCAGGGCTCGAATAATGGAAAATTGCCAGTTGCTACTAGTAACTTCGCGTATATTCTGGCTCCCGTTTTGAGGCGCTTAAATATCAAGTAGCAAGCCAGCTCTAGAAGTCAAGCGAAACGTTCTGTGCAGATGCAATATAAATAGAATTACAGATAAACACAGTGTAATTTTATGTTATTAATTCTATGTGTTGTGTACATAAATAGTGTTAAATAATTTTGATTGCCTATAAGTAAAATAAATAAGTAGATTAAGTAAATGTGTATGTGTAATTCACCACCTGGAATACCAAAAACGTTACAGCACAGTAGTTTGATCAAATGTATAGGGTAGGCCAATATCATAATTTATTGAGTCATATATAAAATAATTTATATCTTTTGATCTGTAGAAGAAATGAAATTTATGTTTTACTACGCATAATATATACAAAATTGTCATGTATGAAACGATTCTTCTAAAAACTTTGAAAAAATAAATAAATGTATCCAAAAAAAATACAAAAAACTCGTATAGATTACAACGTTTTGTGTAACGTTTGGTAAATGGTATCAGAAAAGGAACCAAACAGAAGATAGAAATAAGACAATTCATAAGTCATAAAGCATACTTTGGGGGAAAGGAGAAGTTAAATAAAAAAAAGCTAACTTGATAATTTAAAATAAGGCTAATATGTTAATTAGCTGGAAGAGTAAGCAAAAACTTACCGAATATAAACAGATAATACTTCCCGGAGTAGTATACCAAATAGGATTATGCACCATGATGACAGCAGATAGAGAAAGGTAGACCCAATAGAGATGTGATGCTAGAAAATGGTATTGCGTATTTCCTAAACGATTCGGTTTTTAAAAACAATAAAAAAACAAAATTCTTTTGACACGAGACTCCTAATACAAGAGAAAATAGGAGTAAGAATAAGAAAACAGAGACCACATAACAAATTCCCTCAATCAAGCTACTGAACAGGTTACACACCGAGATAAAAGAAGGAAAAACTAAGGCAGAGTGTAGGGGGAGACAAAACTTTTAAAACCAAGATTTTAAATTTTCTACTCAATAAACTCATCTACTTATACTTTATTAACTATTGTAAAACATGTGTTGTCTAAACAAATAATAATCACAGAAGGATAAGTTGAAACTGTAAAGACGGTGTTCCAGTGTGGTCCAAAACATATTCTTCTAAGTCACGTTGATCCTCGGATGACATCGGTGTCCTTTGTTTTCAACTATTTTATGCTTTAAATTTTCACAAAATGCTTGCTCTGCCATCGTAAGACTTACTAAAGGAGGGTAGTGCGAGGTACAGAAAAACATTTTATAATAGATGCAACCTCATAATACATAATTTATACATATGCAGCTGTAATATAAAAAGATAAAAAAATACCAATATTATAGAAGATCCAAAAAGTCAAGGAAGCATTCTATATCCATTATTTTTTATCATATATGAAGAGTACATCATAAGAAGATCTAAAAATTAGAGCAATAATGATAAATTATTTACTTCTTCTAGAAAATAAATAAAAAAAATTGGAACATCTGGAAACAAAGAAGAAGAAAACAAGTACACATTTATGTAAAAAGTTATGACAAAAGACCTGACATTACTCATATAGATGAATAATATTTATATATATTTATATATATTTAGAGGGCAATCATACTAAATGAAGAAAAAAGTTCGCTTGAACAAAGCGAAGATGTGAAATAACTAGAAGACCAACAAAAAGACAACCAAATATGGGCGTGCAGAAAAAATGCGCTAATACAAATTTGCTATTGCACTATACGAAGCAGAATCATGGACCAAAGAGAGCCTGCAGGGCTCCAGAAATGTGGTGCTGGAGAAGAGTACCGCATATTCCGCCGACAACCAGAGAAACAGATGAATCAGCCCTCAAAAAAACGAAAACCACAATGCCTTTCACAAATTATCTACCCGCGTGTAATAGTTCTGAAGCCGCATCTCAAGAAGAGACAATAACAATTTAGAAGAGCTTACAACAAAAGCGTAAGAGCAAAAAACGCTGGTATGACCAAAAAAACAGTTTAATGAATATTTAGTTGACCAAGCTACATACCGAGCTTGCTAGAGAAAGGTAGAAAAATAAGCTACGACAGAAGAACAAGATGGAGAGATGATCTTCAAGAACCAAAATTGTAGACTTGTTATTAAGCGAGTAACGCTAATATCAAGGAGCTTTTAGGTTACTGAGCTGCTAGTAGCAAAGTTAAAACAGTGCTGTGTCGAATTATACTTAACAAAGTTTCTAGAGTGCAGCTAATTGTCCAAGGAATGTTTGTTTAAATATTAGAACACAACAAAAAATAAAAATCTCCATAAAGGGCATATCCTGGTAAACTCAGTAAGAATAAAGTACATGAAAATGCGGTTATCCAAAAATGTTTATTGTATTTCGCTTCAGAAAATCTTTTTACAATTTTATTTGTCCCAGTTTCTATCCCTATAGTTGAGCACAAATTTTACGACCATACTGCAACTGTAAGCTGGCGCAATGTGTTATCATACATAACAGAACAATTGTACTTCACGGTGTTTGCCTCGTATAAAAGGAATTACCGCTCTCGTTACGGTTATTCTGATTTTTATTTTTGTAAAACAAGCATAGAGAATTGTTTATATTTAATGAGGAACTAGGTAGGTCTTGGGTCCAAATGGGCCTGCCAGTTAGCCAATTTTGGCATTAATGTTGCTTGGCAAGCTTTAAGTCCTAAAAAAGCTAAAGTATATATGCGAGGTATTTTCAAAAAGTACTAACAGCAATGTTGTACACGAGGCGTTTTAAAAAGTTTGATATCTTTGCTAATATGGATTAAGTGCGCGCAAATGCACATGATTATCTAAAGGCATTTCGAGTGTGAAATACACTTAATGGTCAAGGTAAACCCGCTACGGGCAGTCGAATGTTAGTGAGCAGAAAATGTGTTCAGACGTAAAATACCAAACATAATCCAGCAAACGTGACAAATGCTGGTTTGAGATTGGCGATTGACTCTATGATCGGTAACAATTGGGCATTAGCTAACAGACAAACAAAAAACAAAATCAAAAAGCTTAGAAAGTTTATTATCATGTCTGACCAGGACCTAATCTTTTTTCAGAGTTTGATGGGCAGGTCGTGGACGTTGTCACCTGCAAACATTGCGGCTTTCTGATTAAGGTTCTGTCCGATAACTAAATTGTACACGTACTCGTTTGCACATCATTGTCAACTCAGATCCATTACTCTGCATTCTCTGTCATGCATGTTATAGAATGCAACACAAGTTTTTGTCACTGATAGCATTCATCATCATACGCCTTTGAATCAGTTGTTAAAATGGCCATGAAAAGCTTCAATAACATATCTGAACTTTGACACAAATCACGTTTCGTTTGTTTCCTCTGCTGCGATATGGGTATGAAGACCATATATTGCTGACTTTAAAATTATGATTTGACATCTCAGAAATTAGGACCAAAAGTACTTGGAGCTTCTTCATCAGATATGTTTTTGTTTTCAAGAGTTGTAACAGTTTTCGCAGCTATTATATCTCACCACGCAACACGTTCCCCATTTTGGCCAGTTAATTGCCTATAAGTCATCACAATTAACTAAAGCCATACAAAAATTTAAAAACTACCTGTCACTGGACATTGTTCATCCCTAACTCTTGTGCTTAGGATTTTTAACCAACAGATTTTAAATTTAAGGACATATAATCTTACTTTCAATCATCACCTAAACACTCAATCTATCTGAAATTCGATACTAGAATGACCATCGATCAGGGAATGGGTTGGATCTGTCTTCAAAAACTCTACCACTGGTTCATCTTCTGGCTTTGGTGGCATCATATGCATTTTTTTACATTTTTACAGAAGCCCAACCAATTGACAAATTAGGTGTAAGTCGGTTCTCGCCATGGGCCTTTGTAGCAGCACTTCACTTTTTCTTTAAGGTCAGTAGCAGAAATTATTATTATATTCTTGAGTATAAATGAACTGGTAGTATTTGAAACACTTTGAAGCGACAAGAGACAACGAATGTTTATTAAAAACGATGCATCTGCAATTACATACATCGAAGAGCAGTGAGCTTATGAGCACGTCTTCAGTAGAGAGTTGCATACCAGAAAAGACATCAAAACCAGAAGATAAAGCAGCGATGAAGTTCTCGAAGACAAAACCAACGTAATTCCTGATCGATGGTTGCCCTGGTTCACTGCAACATCAAATTTCCGATTATTGAAAATAAGATCTCTGTACCATTTGACTTTAGAATCTGTAAAAAACACTTTATCCATGGGAATGTCCAAATTCGTTTATTATTTTATTTCATCGTGATGACTTAAAGGCAATGAACTGTCCAAGTTGAGGAATACGTTATTTGGTGAGATCGAGCAGCTGGAAACTGTTGAATGTTTGAAAAGAGGGCAAGATCATTGTCGAGGATGTGTCTGATGGAGAATTAAAGTATGCAACCACACTGACTAGACAAAAATGATAAAACTACAGATTTACTATCTCGAAATCTATTGCTGTCAAATATTTGGAAAAGGTCACTAGAAGCTCAATCTATTGTATACCACACATATCGAAATTGACATACCTCTAAAGCTGCTCGTTTCTCTATTTCAAGTGCAGAAGAGTCAGAAAAAACGCATCTTATGAAAATGATGAACATAACTACTACCGATGGCTATGTTATCAACTGCGCTGAGGTATGGTCAGCTGCTTTAAACGTTGCGCCGATACTAATCTGATGATCCATGATAAATATTTTTCACTCTTCCAAACGGGTAATATGTTTATTTTCGACCTTGGTTTCTTGGATGTCAAATCATATCTTGAAAGCCAGCACATCGAGATCTTCATATCCAATTTCTTGCCAGCTGGCCGGATCCAATTCACGCCAGAAGAAACAAAAATTGACTTTTGGCAAAATTCAGAATTGAAACTTTCTAAGGAATGATCAAACGCTTTCTGCATCGCATTGGAAACAAATGGTTGAAGAATGCTATCACTGATATGAAAACTTGAGTTGTATTGTATAACATGTAACATGAGACGATGCAAAGTGTGCAATCTGGTTATCTGGCAGAATTTTAATAAAGAAGCTACAATGGCTGCAATTGATAATGTCTATGACTTCTTCACCAAACTGGTAGGCAGCAGCAGGTGCCATTTTCTGTGACAATGTTTTGCAAAACTAGTAGATCCTGCTCAGACATAGTAGTGAATTGCCTAGAATGTTCCATCCATTTTAGTTTCTGTTTGTCAGCTTCTGTGGTACAATCCGCCAACAGATTTTCCGCTTATCCAATTTTCTTTTTGCTAATGCCCTATTACTATCAGTCAAAGAGTCATTTGTTGCAATAGCTCGATTATGTTTGGAATTCTACTTGTCAACGGCCAACTCGGCGAAAAAGCGTCTGAACCAGTGGTAAACACATTTTTGCATTTTTATTGCGTCTCCGTCACCATTTTCCTTATTTATACCAAAACTTGGTGTTTTGCACTATAACCATATCTCTCGTTGGGCTGCCTATAGCGTATCTACCCTAACAGTTACGTATATTCCATGCTAAGTGGCGCTTCTTAAAGTTTTTCTTGATAGCCATGTGCAAACTTTTTAGACATGCTACGTCTATTTTAAGGTCAAAGAATTGCGATATGCATTCTATAAGAGTGACGTCATTTTTCTGAATTTTTCTTTATTGTCTAACTTGATGAGTTTCACATTTTCACATGTGACATAGGACAAATCAGTTTTAGTGTTAGATTAGAGTAACTGACCAAAATGGAAATCTCACTTACTCATTCCAAAATTGAGTAAAATGTAATATAAAGTACAACACTTTGCAAAAAAAGCAATTTCGATTAATTTAAGGATCAAGGAATGTAGAACTACAATAGATAACGGCATCAAGAGCAAATGAGTGCCGTGCAAAAGTGTGTTTTTGTAACGTCGCACACGAAGAAAACTATTATGCTTTACACTCATGAGATTTACGCAGATTAACCGGGTTAATTGGCTATCGTGCTTAAACCAATTGTTCCAGATCAGATGTTTGACTTAAGTATTAATGATTGAGCTATTTATTACATGATTAAAACGGAAAATTAGAATTATCGGAACAAGTCCGATTTTCCGAATTGTTGGGGAAATAAACAGCATTATCAAGAGTTATGATCAGAAATGGCAAAGTAAATTTTTTCCACAATATGATTCATACTTGGTTGATTTGTTAAAACAAACATGACAGGATGTTTATCATTTGACTGACATTATTTCCCATAATCATCCGTCATATGTTGTCTCTTCAAAGCGTGTCGATTGCTAACAGGTTATTTATTCTCAAGAACAAGCCTTCACCATCTTTAGCAAGTTCAGCTACTGACCTTAAAGAAAAATTAAAGTACTGCTGCAAAGACTACGTGATCCATGTTAAGAACCAACCTGTACCTGATTTGTTAATTAGCTGGAGTTGTGCTAAATATGCAAAAAGCACTAAACACTAAAGTCAGAAGATGAAGCAGTGGCAGAGTTCTCAAAGGCAAAACCAACCCAACGGCTGACTGACGGTTGCCCTGGGTCATCCCGATATCGAATCTCCGATAGTATGTTTAGTTGATGATTGAAACCAAGATCTTTGTGCCCTTTGAATCTAGAACCTGCAAGAAGCTCTTTGTCGATAATAAGTTAGTTGAAGATACTAACACGGAAATCAGTAGTTCAATAATAGGCAGTATTTGATTCATTTCTTCAGTTGTGATAACTTATAACCAATGAACTGACGATGGTAAACATGTTGCTTGGCCATATTCAGTAACCTTGAATTATCCATTTATACTGCGAAAGGTTCCAAACGAGTGATGTTAAATCATATCTTCATACCCAATTTCTTGATAGTCAGAGCTAATTCACAGTAGAAGAGGCAAACAAGAATCCAATTTGTGGCAAAAATCAGATGTATCCTTGGGTTTTTTATAACTGTGGTTCAAATACTTTCTTTATCTTGTGAGAAAGAAAGAGCCAAGAAGGCTATCATGCTATAAAAACTTGTGTTGCATTTTGGGAGAATGGAGGATAATAGATTTCAGCTGAGAATAATGTGTAATTAATTTAAGCAACGCAAACGTGAGCATAATAATTTACATGTTTTGGATATGGGGTAAACCTTAATAATGTCTATAGCCGACGTCAATACCTTTCCAAATCTCTCAGAAACAGATTGTTGGATGCTTGATTGAGACGAATACATATCTCTCGCAGAAGGTTTTGTGAAAGATACAATCAGGACTTCTAAAGGCATCGTTTTCCAAAAAGCTACAGCGGGAGCTATTGATCTATCTAGATTGGTACTGCAACTGCAGATTGGTACTGAGACTGTTTAGCGTTGCCCACATTGACTAGCTGGTGTATGGTAGAAAGTGGTAAAGATACAAATATTAAAGAAGTTTAGCTTTGTATCGATTTCCAGACATAAAACTCTCCTCAATGTAAATACAAATTCATCAAGGCGCAAAGAAAATACAATGCTTTGTGCTGCGTATCAGAATAATAAGAAATTATTTTAGTTTCAAATTTTAAATTTGCGAGTAATTACAAAGGCAACGGACCTTAAATTGATTATTACAAATTTCTATTCATTAAAAAACATTGGAACGCTCAAAACACGTCTGTATTTGCCATAATCGGAAGACACTTTACTAGTAGGCCAATGACGTTACAAGAAAGCAATATGGCGATTGCCAAATGACGTCACAAGAAGGCACATGGCGGCTGCGGTGCTTGATCGAGGACTCCAGGAGTTATGGTGGAATTCTAAGGTGGAACCTACCCTGTGAGCCCAGAACAGCGCGATCGTTAAACATCCGTCATCCAATTATAGTACGTCTTTTATGAGCAGCTAGTCCTGGGTCTCGTTTGATAATGCGAAACATGCAAGTTCTCGAAAATATGCATTTCCAGAGACACCATGCATAATTTTCTTACGAAGAGAATTTTGACTGAACTGAACGTGGTCTTCCAAATCTTTGACGATACTTCACATTTTCAGTCTCCTTGACAATTTTGTAGTCCGACATTGTTGTAGGGTGTTTTTACTATTCTCCAAGGTTAAAGAACAAAATGCAACTTTTTACTTTTAACAATTGATAATCGCAACTCTGTATTCAATTTATAGATAAAACAAAAGCAGACTGAACGGAAATATTAGGTACCTAACGGTATGAAGATCAAATAGTTGTTATTCAAAATTGTTGTAGAGTCGCACACGGATGCGCTGTTTAGTTTACCCTACACTCTTATGAAATTCAGGCACATTAACCAGACTAATTAGCAATTTCGTTCACACCGGCTGCCCTAGATAAAAAAATTGACTCTAGAATTGGTAATTAAGTTAATTAGTTTGTTTTACATATTTTTTAGGAAAGTAAATTTAAAAGTGCGATCTTAAAAACTGCAAATTGCAATTAGAGCATGTCACCATGTCGACTTATGTCTTTCAAACGCAGACTATTACTAAACAAAATACAGGGCGAAAGCATTACAAAAATTCGTGTTGGGTGCTACTTTTAAGCATAGGAGACCGATAACTAGATTTGGCAAACAAAGGACGTGATTAATCTCAAAATAAAATTGAAATAAATCTTTGCAGGTCACTAAAAGGCAAAGGGACAAAATTTGGGCCAGTAGCACGGACAAAAAAAGTTGGGAGGTAAAGACGTAGTCTAAAAAACTATCGGCGTCGATTAAACGAAACGTTTATTCAATTACTAAAACTTTGACAAGAGTTAGGAAGATTAATTAATAATTGCGGTGACTATAAAAAATAAAAGGAAATGTTGAATATTCACGAAAATTCCTATAAAATCCTATAATTCATATAGGGTAAATGTTAACTATAGGGACAAACCTCAAAAGGTAGTTTCTGAGAGGAAAAGAAACATTTTTATGATACGTCCGAAAATCACAATAATAAATTATTACATAATATTCCACTGCACTTTTCCAATTTCGCTAGTACTAAGTAAGTTTATGTGTTAGTGCCTTCTATAGGCCACCATAAGCCGCCGCTGAGCCGGAATGTTCTACGCACTCAAGATATGGGTGAAAACGTACCAAGCCAGAGACTAAGGGACCAGCTTGGAATACTTTGTATTTATTTTGTAGGAAGTGGTAGATCGAAGACGACTGATAACCTGTTCGGAGTAAAACTTTGAGATGAGCTGGGGCTGTGGCCAAGCGAAATAGAACAAAAGCAATTTATTCGGCTGAGCGAGATTCCATTCCGTTCATCGAAGAGAAGCCTAAGAAGTAACGAGTGTACTGCTACGTAAATGAATTACGAACAGACAACGGAAGAGCGAAAGCTGTGTTAGTGGTCATGCGAGGAAAACGGAAAATCCAGCAGAAAACAAGTCAAACTCGTAGATTAGAGCACCATTTTCCAGATAACTACGAACTATCCAAGAGCGCGCGAGGTATATCGACAGATATACAAGTCGGCGCACTTCCATTTAGAAGCACGAGGACACCAATGGATTTACAATTCAATTAGACTAAGGCGCATGTCAGGATTTCAAGAAACGAGCGTGCGGACCAGCTAACCAAAGAAGCTACGACACCAGCAGATCGCCAATTTTTGTGGTGGTTCAACGGGCTTGTGAAAAACCGGTTACGAAATAGAGCGAGAGCAAAATAGGAGCAGAGATGGCAAACATGCGCGGATATACATCTCCACAGTCTATACGGAGTATGAGAGCCTTAACCAACACACCGTCCGGCTTATTAGCGGACATGGCAACTTTCGGTCTTGCTTTATCAGAATCCGTAAGCTAGTGGGAGACCAAAATAGATACTCATATGGGAAAGCCGGCAATACCATGCACGATCTGCTGACTTGCAATGTGAGAGGAAACCGGTACCATAGTTTAAAAGGCCCTAATTATAAACGGGCGGAAATCGCCACGGACGCAAGATAAGATCAAAGGAAACTCAATAGTGTGCAAGTGATTGTAACTGTTTCTAGTCGTCTAACCTGACTCAGGTTTTCGTGGTTTTTCCGAACCTTACAGTAAGGTAAATGCTGGGCAGATAAATTTGCCGTCACAATAGTGAAAAAAATCATCAAGTTCAAAGCTGCAGTAGAACCATAAGAACAACCTTTGAGTGGTCCTGAACTATGGTAGTATTTTTGGTTTGCAACTCTATTAGTTTGAGGGTTGATTACTGTATATTTAGATGGCTTCGCTAGCTACAAAGAAAAAAAACACTCCGAAATCAAAACGCCAATTCTGGTTCGTGATCTATCGCCAGATAGAAATGAGTTAAAGCATTTCTGCATTGACCATTTGTGCCGTTCTGCACGACAAGTTTCAAGTAAGAAAGGTTTTTTTTCTATGAATTTTCCGTGCCTTCACCGACTTTTAGATGTGTAGCGCGTTATGTGGTGTTGCAAGGTGTTCATGAAAACGAACATTTCATTATTTCAATGGTATCGTAACGATAGTGAAACCTTATGTGGAGAATGGACTAAAAAGGAAAAGGAAGAAGAAACCCACGAGAACTATCTGATAACGTGAATAGCGAATGTACTCAGAATCCCAAGAAAACTTAACAACAGATGGTTCGACTAGTGGTTTTGAACTTGAAATGATTCTTAGTGAAATTAAATAAATTAAACCCTTGAAAAACCCTATCGACCTAAATTTGGTGAATGGTAGCAAAATAGGAACAAATTATTTTATTCAGCTTCGCAAAGCACTTTTGGCAACATTCATGAAGCTTCTTAAAACTGTCAGCAAAGACCCCTTTCGGAATCGCAGTCACGCGTTCTACAGACCTTGTATTTTTCAGGCCCCTTTTTGCTTCTCAGAAAATTAGTGAACACTTTTTTATTGATTATAGTTGGCTTTCCCATTGAACTAGGAGCAGCAGGTTGCATCCCTTGCATCAACGTTTTGCAAAAAGATTTGATCCCAGTCAAACATGGTAACGAACTCTCCAAGATTTTCCATTCATTTTGCTCTCTGTCTTGTGCGGCACAACCGGAAACAGATCTTCTGCCTACTCAATTTTCGTAGATGATGGTGCGCACCATGCCTTGGAAATGCCCATTTACTATCAATCATAGATTTGCGCTAGCATTTGTCGCACTCGCTCGATCATATCTGGGACTTTGTTCTTTGACGGCCGATAAATCGTTTGAACCAGTCGTAAACACATTTTTGTGTCCGCATCATCGTTTTCCAAGTTCAGTCTTTGTGACCCAACCTCTCACACTGATTAGGTTTGACTGCCCTTAGGAGGTTTACCTCAAAGATCATGTATAGTTTAGGCTAGGTGGCGCGCCTTGTCGTATTATCTGAGATATCAGACCACTCACCTAACTTTTTAGAACGCCCGTGTACAACACTAGTCTCACTAATTTTTTGAAATACCTTGTGCTTTAGCTTTTTTAAGATTTTAAATTTGTTAAGCAAAATTAATGCCAAAGTTGGCTAACTTTTTACATTAATGAATGCAGGTGGTACTAATTTAAACTCGCAGGCCAGTTTGGACACAAGACCCACATACTTAGTTCCTCATTAAAAATAAACAGTTCTCTAAGCTTTGTTTTTACAAAATTAAAAACGTGAATAACCGTAACGTGAGCCGCTATTCTTTTTACACGAGGCAAACACACCGTGAATTACAATTGTTCCGTTATGTATGGAAGCACGTAACGCTTACAATTGAAGCGTTGTAGTATGTGGACGTAAAGCTGAAGCCGAGAAACCGTAAAAAGGTAAAGCGAATCACAATAAATGTGCCTTGATAACTACATTTCAATTTCATGACATTCCATTCAAAACTTTTCCTTGTTCTACCAAGATGCGCCATACGTGAAAAATTTTAAAATTTGTTTTAAGGTTCAAACACTTTTTTAATAGATTTGTGTGTTTGCAATTGCCTTGACAATTAGTTGCAATGTAGAAGCTTTGTTACGTAGAATTCGACAAAAACGCTGTTCTGAACTTCGTTCAGTAGTCTTCAAAAGCTCTGTGGTATTAGACTTTTATTTATTTATTAGCTCCCTTAAGAGCAAGTTTAGGAATCTTGGTTCTTGGTAGTCATTCCTCTATCTTTCTCTTTCGTTGAAGCTTCCTTCAGAAGTGTCTAGACCTTACTTACTTTCTAAACTTGTAGCTTGTTCTTGTTGTTCTTTTTTGGTTATACCAGCGTATTGGTACTAGTCTTTTTGCTGTTACTCCTTTCATTTTCGCTAAATAGTTATTGCATTTTCTTCTTCGATAATGTGTGAAAAACATTCCGGTTGTCTTACTTCTTTGAGGACTGATTTGTTTGTTTCTCTAGTCATCCAGGGAATACGCACTACTCCTCTCCAGCATCGCATTTCTAAAGTATGCGCCTTTCCTTTAAGGTCTATGCTTCCATCCCATGTAGTACTTTAGGAAATATTAAGATTCCGATTCACTTTTACTTGGTGCAGTTTTTCTGTTGGCCTATCCACCTCTTCTATGTATATTGAATTATTACTTAGTATTGTCCTTTATGCATTGTTATTGTGATTCTTTGCTATTTTCTTCTAACTTTATTTTTAGACGTTTCAATTTTTTAGATATATTTGCCAGAAGAAGTAAAATTATTCATCGTCATTGTTCCAATATTCAGGAGATCTTCTCACGATATATTCTTTATACATGATAAAAAGTGTTGACGACAGGATGCTTCCTTGTCTTCCCCTTTTTGGATTTTATAGCATTTCGACATTACTTTATCTGTTTTATTATATATAAATTATGTATTACAAGGTCGCATCAATTATAAAACGGCTTTTGAGAGTTGCAAGTAGGGTGCTTGAAATTTTGAGGCATTTTGGAATAACACTCTTAAGAAAGCTCAAGTATACGCATGACATAAGCAGCAGAAATTGAAGGTTGCCGGCGTTGCCGGAGGACCAGCGTGACTGAGCAGAATATGCGCATTATTCACCGCCTTTTTGAGGATGGCTCACCGATTAACGTTTGCTAATTGGTTCTCCCAAATTAAAAAAATGATCCCTGTAGTCCGGACCTGTCGCCCTTAAGCATCTGTTTGCATCTTCTTCTTTCTTTCACAAACTCTGCTCGCTCTCATGGAATTTGCCAGAGCGAATAATCTTTAAACCTTTCGTTTATCACCATAATCCATATTTTTCTGGTGTGAGACACCGGTGCTAGTAGATAATTTTGGCGCGTTTCCTTTTATTTTCTTGTGTGTGAAAATGACTATTAAGGTCGTCCAGTCGGTTGGCCATTCATCAGTCAATTTTTATATCTTGCGCTTGTAGTCAAATATTTATTTTTTCGGGGTCTTTAACCTACCACGAAAGTGGCGTACAGACTGGAATTGCCAGAAATGTGATGGTGATGATATAAGGGCTAGAGGTAGTGAGGCGAGAGTACAATTTTACAACTTTTTATCTTTCTAAATGCAGTGACTGTTAATCCTTAAATGTCGTATTCATTGTATTAGACCTTACTGAATGAAGCTGACCTTGAAGATTTAAATGTGTAGGCTCGTATTTTTATTTTACCATAACTAGTTTGGTTTCTTCTAATAATTCAAAAGTTTATTATTAATTTAATTTGCTTTTCCGTTTTAACACTCTTAAATAAATTATTGTAAACAAACTAATGTTTATTAAAGTGTTTATTACACTTAACTATTGCTGTTTGTCTTATTAAAAAGAAATCGGAGCCAAAATAAAAATAAAAACGACGGAGAATTTAAGGACACCCCCTGTATATAAGAGATTTTCAGTATACGCATATATTACCAACTCTGCGGAACATAACAACCGGTTATTAACCTTTCTAAAATTTATTATCAGATTTGCTATCCGTGATTTATTGTCTATCACTTTCTTGTATAAATCAAGTATAGAAAGTTTTTTACGAGCTGCTTTTTGGGACATCGCCTAAACTTCTACGGACTTGTATTTGTTATTGATTTTTTACAAAGCACTCTTTTATTTTATGTTTCTAAAATATTTTAAATGTTTAAAATAGATTTGTATTTTCTAGAGTTCTGTACATAGAACTTGCAAATTCACAATAAAAGACACGGAACCGAACAACGCCTTAAAATTTTAATTTTATTTTAAAACCAGCATTTCGATGTTTTAACATTTGAATCAGATCTTTGGAGACAGTGATTATAGACTAGCATTTTTTATGGATCTTGATTAGACAACTTAGACGGTTATATAGCTACGCACAAATTTTATTGTAGAGCTCTGTGCGCGCTACTTCAATCTACGAACCAAATAGGCAAATAACCAACACAAATTAATAGGAAAACTAGCTAGCGTTAGCTAGAAAAATAATTGATGAGGTAGGAAGACTAACAAACGTTAAACGAAAGATTACAATTATTTATATAGATTATTATTATTATCTAAAGGTTACAAAAGTGCAAAAAGCTTTTCTGTAAATACAGCATATGAGGGGAAAGACCTTAGAAAGGAATGAATTAGAAAGAGCTTGCAAGATGTTTTTTTAATGATTAACCAGGAAGAATTCTTGGTCATTATAATTCTATTTGAAATTAAAAAATTAAATTCAAAACAATAAATTATAATTTGGACCTTTTTCCTTTATAATATGCTATCCTGCATTAGGCTTTTTTTACTAAAATAAACTGCAAATTTCTGTGTAATGACATATCCAAATTAATTTATACTGCTATTTTTCGAACTTGATTTAATTTTTGGGATATCATTAGGCCTATTTTCTCATTGTTTCAGTTCTGCTAAAAACCTGTACGATTTTCTTCTTAAGTGTCATTTCTATTTTTAATGTTTGCACAATGTATAGAGATAAATTAAACATGAAACTTGAATTTTTTTATTAGTAAGTTTCTCATCAAAGAAAACAGAACTGTTCGAAATTTTGAGAAAATTTGAGGCACGCGAGAAGCATATGGAAAATCGAAGTAGACCTCGCGTGGCTGAGGAGAACATTCGCATTGTTCGTCGCTTCTCGAGGATGAGCGCAGATTAGAGGTTGCTGAAGCTGCTTCTGAGGTCGGGCGTTATCCTGCTTTATGGAAACGCCCGACCCCAAACAGCTGCCCAAATTGGACAAAAAATTGAGCAGTTACGTAAAAAAATAATTTTGTACGCTTGTATTTTTATAATGGCGATGAATCTAACACCCCGCGTGGGAGCACGGCCTGCAAACTGAGAGGTTCAGGCTTTCATGTCCGCGCTCACTGCCCGGTCGTCGCGCACCATCGCTGGTACGAGGCAGCTACATTATTATCTTTTGTTATAAATAATTTATATTTGATTCACCTACATATATAAAAGTTAATAAACTGTTCCCATTGAGCAAGACCATTGTTTTACTACCAGGCAATGGTTGTAAGAAAATTTCATGATTTGGGTGGTTTATCGAACTGAGTAATTCTGGAATACTAGTAAAAATTGAAGCTAAATATTTGGTTCAGTTTCGTCGACAATTGAAAAAAAAATGAGCCAATAACCGTTTTATCGACCATATCTAAGCATGATGACATTCGTTCGGTTATATTCGATTTTTTCTTAAATCAAAGTTGTACCAAATGCGACTACTAACGGATATAATTAGTCACGTAACGCATCAAACACCGATAGGTGGCGTAATTTGCCTAATTACTTTATGATAATTTATGTTTTGACCAATAACAGGTCATTGTGATCTAAATTGAAAATCTAAAACTTTTACGCGAGGTTTGGCAATAAACCGGTCCGAATGAGGTACTGTCCTTTAAAATCAGTTCATAACTGCAGAAGAAGTTGCAATGTTAGTTACAAAGACACAGTTACATTTTTGCAGTTTTATAGAGTAGATTTACTACTAATGTATTGTCATTCAAAACTATCGTACATTTTTTATTTTAAAACTCTAATAACATAACATCACACATTAGAACCCTCCAAAACTTAACTTGACCTTGAACGGATCACAGAATATTGTCGGCCTTAGCAATTGCCACATAGCATTCCAATTTTTCTTTTCTAACAAGTTTAAATAACGGCAGTTTTATGTGCTAGTGGTATCAAGAGCCAATTTTATGGGCCTATCATTAAATACCAATTGTCCTCATTTTTCGAGATTTGGCAGTGGTTTATTATTCGCGTTTTTACGAAAAATTATACGGCAATTATACAAAATGACAGAATTACTATGCTGTAATTGTCGTAAATATGTGATGACTGCATTTATCTTCTGTGGACGACGTGGCTTTCGGCTTCAGATAGAAGCTTCCTGCACACATGTAACTTTCAGAATTATTACAGACTATAAAAGCAATTATAACGGTTCTCTTAATGCTAGTTAGTCAAAGTTAATGCTCATTAGTCCTCTTGGCTGACAATAGTCAGTTTTTCTACAGTTTTATTCTCCTGCTGGATTTACGCTTAATTCGTAGCTTGAAGTAGCGCAAACTAGAAGCTCTACAATAAATTGAAATTGTGCAGTTAGAAGTAACATTACAATGTATTCTATATAGAATATTGAGTAATTTGCGTTACAGAAAGTTTGATTTTTATTGTGCTATAAGCTTAACTAATTAAATAGATAGATAAAGAATGGGGTGGACCCAACTGCTTTCTGCACTGCAACCCTTAGAGTCTATTGTGCACTTCTCTAATTTGTTAGAACTGCCTTTCTAAGCCTAGGCTTTTAACTAGCCGCCAGAGTCTAGAGAGAGACTCTTTTGTATAGCACTCTAGCTTTGGCTTTCACCTAGTTGAAATCTGAGGCTTATAAGACCCTCACAGTAGCACAAATTTGGTCTGCGGTGTCTTCCTCTTGAATGATGCTAGATTTATGTCTGTTTAGTCGTAGGAGGCCTTCTGTAGGTTTTTGCATCTGCATGAACTTCTTCGATTGTCTCAAATAGCTGGTATTGTTCCACCTTTCTTGAGTTTTTTTGGGAGGCTATTTGAAATGCCACAGTAGAGTTTGGGTCCGATGTGTCTTGTTTCTGATCTTTTCTTGGTCAAAAGGCCTGGCGTCTCGTTACCCCTAAAACCCCAGGTATCCCAGAACCTAGGCAAGGATCAAGCAATTGTTTTCCCCAATGTCAGAGCACGTATGCGGTCCCAAACAACCTTTGATTTTACCACAGTGTGGCTAGAGCTTTAAGTGCTGCTTGGCTGTCCAAAAAGATGGCCATCTTCTTATCCCTAATGTTAAGCTATTTGATATCCTTCGCACAGTGTTCTATAACAACTTAACTAATTAAATAGAAAATAATTTTGGGTTATCATTCATACAATACATATTTATGGATGTACTAACACTAAGACTGGTACTGTGATGACTTTAGAGTTGATTGCCAAACTTTTAAGACAAATCCAATGGGTTTGCAATCTTATTATCTTGCTGTTGTTGTCCAGTTGGTTTATAGCCATGGGGTTTGGATGATTCTTAAGTGTATTGGGGTACATTGCATTGGTGGAGCTAATTAACTCCTTGACAGAATCCATATTAAGATATCTTAGAATGACGGCATTACGGACACATATATGAAGAACCTTTGACTGGTATGTTACCAGGATTTCAATGGTAGCTTTACTAAACGCCGTATGTCCATAATGGTTTTAAGATCGCTTTGTAGACAAGTAGTTTATTTTCTTATGAGCTACTAGTATTTGTCCAATTTAGCGTATAAATTGTTGTCTTCTTTCTAAATGTGTGTTCACCTGGTATTTAACTGACTTAGATTGTAGTAGTTAATTATTGTTCAGTGTAACCTGTGGACATAGTCCTCTTCAGTTGGTTAAAGTTTATTTCCTTTCACTGGTTCGGATGTCATTTCTTTAGCTAAACTTGTACATCGTTTAGGTGTTCTTGTAGTATTTGTGCGGCTTGGGGAGGATCGTCGTGTAATAGTTGTTGGGGAGTTTTAGTATTTTCTGGCATATCCGCAGAGTTAGATATGTACAATATTGGTCCTAGAACACTACCCTGAGGAACTCCACCTTTAATTGCATGCAGATTTAACTTCCCATTTGATAGTTTTGGTACAAATAATTTGTCAAGTACGATTTTATTAGATGAACAAAAAAAATATTTAACTTAATTTTACAATTTAGACCGTCATACTAAACCTTATCCAAGAACTGTGTGTCAGTATTTCTGCTGTTGCAACGCTTATTCGATGCTAACTCCTTTGTTATATGTTTCTATTGGAAATTATTTTTGGTAATTATTGGTCGCAGTCTAAAAAATGCATACGCATCAATTCCCACCAACATAAAAATTTTATTACTCCGTTTTTCATTTCGTTAATTTCTTTTTGTGCCGCAACTAATTAGTTTTAAAGCTTGTGTTTAGACATTAATTGCAATAACTTTGCTAACGACAAAATTAGTTTAGTCGTAGAAGGATGCGTACTAGCGAAAGTTTTATCGCTCCTGCTGTGGAACTTGGTAAGAGGCAAATTTTTGTTTAACCAAATAGGCAAAGCTGTAATTTTCAGGAGTATGCTAATGCTTACTTTGGGAAAATTTTAAAATTTAGTTTTAAAGCTTGTGAAGTTAGTGCAGTAACTATAAGAAAACAGCACTAACACCATTGAGAGATGCCAAGAGAGAATCATGGAGGAGGTATGTGCCAATATGTGCCAGACTCCGTAAAGTACTCTCAAAAGACTCTCACTACAATTTGATTGGTACTCTAGAATCTAAATCCGGAGAGTACACCAAAACAGGAAAAAACTGACCGAACTTACTCGAATACATTTTCCTGGATCTGTAATTATACAACAGTTGCCCTCAGACTAGAGAAACCAGGTACCCCTTGATCTTGGCAACACAGCATCAAGGAAAGACTGGGAGACTGCAAGGAGAGTGGTAACTTTCAATAAACTCAAATGTGCTATAAACTCTTTTAAAGCCTATAAATCTCCGGGACCGGACGGAATTATTCCTGCCATGCTACAGAAGGGCTCGGAACTTCTAATGATAAAGATCTGCAAGGTACTCAGAACTAGTTTGGCCCTAAACTACTTCCAAAATTATAGAGACTTACCAGAGTGGTATTTATACCAAAGCCTGGTCGGGCGCATTATTTGCAGGCAAAGAGTTACAGACCAATTAGTCTTATGTCTTTTTTGCTTAAGACGTTGAAAAAACTGCTTGATAAGCAAATCAGAGGAAGTATACTGGTACACCACCCCCTATATGAGAACCAATTTGCCTATCAAGCTGGTCTCTCAACTGAAACAGCACTTCACTACAAAGAGATCCTCCTATGTGCCATCTTGGACATAGAAGGAGCCTTCGACAATACATCTTTCAACTCCATAACCTCGGCCCTGAGAGGGCGTAGCCTGGAGGAGACCTGCCGTAGGTGGATAGACTACATGCTTAAAGGAAGGATGGTTTATTCGTCAGTGTATGATGAAAATTTATGGTCCAGGTAGCGGGGGGTGTCTTCAGAGAGGAGTTCTCTCTCCCCTGCTGTGGAACCTGGTAATGGATGGACTTTTAAAAAACTTGAAAGACGAAGAATTCTCTTCTGTAGGCTACGTCAATGACCTAGTTGTCTTGGTGGAAGGGAAATTTGTAGGCACGATCAGGAACGGATGCAGAGAGCCCTAAACGTGGTAACTGAATGGACTAAACAGGAAAGCCTCAAGGTCAGTCCCGTAAAACCAAAATTATAGCCTTCACGCTAAGAAAAAAATTAGAGGGGCTTACACCTCTTTTCCTTGGCGCAAAAGAAATCACCATATCGGGAGAAGTATCTAGGAGTCGTTTTCGATTCTAAACTTACTTGGAACCGTCATATTAAGAAAGTGGTCGACAAATCGGTGACAACTCTAGCAGTTGTCAGACGCATGTACAAGTCGTGGGGGTTAAAACCAGGTATGGTGCACTGGTTGTACACCAGAGTGGTTAGACCCTCTCTTACATACTCAGCTTTGATCTGGTGGCCCAAAGTAACACAAGAAACCATCAAACTAAAACTAGGCAAGGTACAAAGACTTGCCTGTTTGGGCATTACAGGGGCGATGAGAACCACGCCCACTGCAGCAATGGAGACTCTTCTAGACCTCCCACCTTTGCACATAGTAATTCAGGGGGATGCAAGATTAGGTCACTACAGGCATTCACTGTACAAGACACACACGGGTACAGGTCATACAAGAATAATTGACAGTCTGGAGGCCCTCCGCTTGAAATGAGGACCTCAAAAATATGCGACGACTCTCTATTCGAGGTGATTATGCAGGATCAAGGTAGAAACGAGACATTTAGACAGGCAATTGCACCTGGTAGCCTAATTTGGTACACAGATGGTTCTAAAACCGAACTGGGTACCGGATCTGGAACATATGCTGAGGCTCCCAGGGTAGAGCTAAGCTTTTCCCTGGGTCAGTACGCTTCTGTCTTTTAGACAGAAATGTACGCCATACTACAGTGTGCGCGCGAAAACGGTAAGAAGGCTCACAGGAGCAAGCGGATCTGTATTACATCAGATAGCCAGGCAACTTTAAAGGCTTTATCAAGCACAAAAGCATCATCTAGACTGGTATGGGAATGCATCAACGAACTCAATGCACTGTCAGAACATAACACAATAAAACTGTTATAGGCATCTGGGCATTGCGGTATCTATGGCAATGAGAAAGGGATCTAGTGAGGCTTATATAGGCACAGAACCTGCATTAGGAATTTCACGAAGTGCTGCCCGAAGCTTTATTAAGGAGAGGAGACGCACTCATCATCGAATGTACTGGAAGAACCGACCAGGAAATTATTTCAGCAAAACCTTTAATAAAGGACCTTGCCAAAAGAGAGCTGCAGAACTCCTTAACCTAAGTAGGCCACAGCTAAAGATAACCATAGGGTTTCTTACAGGACATGCGACTGTAAAAGAACACCTCTGGAAAATTGGTAAATTCAATGGTGACCTTGCATTCAGAGTTTGTAGCAAGGAACCAGAAACAACCTTACACATTCTATGCAAGTGCGATGCGTTGTGTAGCAAAAGGCAACACATATCCGGGAGACCGATCCTGGAACTGGAAGATTTCCAAACACACCCTGTAAAGAACCTATATCTGCTGATTCAGGGGACATCAGTTACAGATTGGTAGTGAATTTATTTAATTAGGGTAATCAAAATAAGCCATAGGCTGCAGTGAACATGGATCCATTAAGGAAGACATACCCTAAGCGCACCAAAAACAGCATTTACAAGAAAAACATTATGCAGGTTCAAAATACTTCTTCAATAAATAAGAGCACATAAATCAGAAAGTCAAGTATTTTAGTATACCTCTATGTAATAAAATGCACATGCACAGAGAACTGTAAACGAAAAAAGAATTATTTCTACGGTATCAAAGAAAACAGTAGTTCAGTAGTTGTATTTTGTTGTGGTGAAATCGATAAATCACAGGCACGACCTAAATTGAATAGGAATGGGATAAGCTAGAGCTGTCTACACTTCAGACGTGTCTACCTGTCTGCAAGTACATTAAAAACACACCAACAGCAGTCATGCAAATCCTATTAGGTTCTCCTCTCCAAGATGCTTTAGTCAAGGCAATAGTAGAGATACAATCTTAACAGTTTAGTCTTGACTATACTAGGATAACAAAATGAGTAATTATCCTGTTTTATTTTGGTAACTAAAAGATATTTCTATAAGAAGGCGTCACAATGAAGAAGTCATAAAACAAAAATGTCATTAAAAAAAGGATGCCAAAGGCAACTCACCGATTTTTGACTATCTAGAAAAACTTAGTGTTTTACAAAGTTCTGCGCAATCAGGAGGATTTATTTTGATGGTTTGTTGCCTTCAACGATCCTACCTTACAGTCAAAAACAAGAAATGAACACTTCGTGCCAAAAACAAATGGCAGTTGTTTCTGGGTGCAAGATAGGTGTTAGCTCATGGATTGGTTGCCTGTGAACTGTACTGCGAGTCATTAAGGTGATTTTGTCTACGTATCCAGCAGTGCCGCCACAGGAAATGGAGACGCGACCACGCGGCTTTGAAATACACCGTATCTTGTGGCGAGCGACTACGCTCTGTTTGATGCAATGAAACAGGCAGTGTGTGGTAAAAAATTCTCCTGCAATGACAAGCTTCAGTCGGCTGTCCACGAAAACTGCCAAAGCGATGGCAAAAGTGCATAAACATTGAAGGATAATTCCTCTAATAAAATATAATAATAATATATCAGTTTGCAGAAAACAGTTGTAGTTTTTGATTGCCTCGCTAACTCTAGCGATATTTGTAAGCTACTCTAAAATCAACGGATAGCACGTATATGGCTGTGTTGTGGTTCTAACTGATGGTGAAAATATGATTTACGACCCGTTGATTCCGCCGAAAATCACTTTGATACTCTCATAAGATTCCATCTACTTATTTTTTAATATCATTCCTCTATAGTTGTCACATTCTTGTAAATGGGTTCCATCACAGCATCTTTTCATTCTTGTGACATTCTCTTCGTTTCTTAGATTTTTTAAATTATCTCTATTACTTTCTATTGTGGACTCTCTTTTTCACAATTGATAATTTTTTGTGTACGCTGTTATGGTCTAGTATTTTTCTGTTCTTTTGTTGTTGATGTCTCAATTGTATCCATTGCTTGTAAAACGCTTTAATTTTTTCTATTGCCTCTCCTTCTGCTCATTTAATGCTTACTCAAAATATTTGTCGTCCCCTATTAGATTTCCTTCTTTATCTTTAACATAGATAACTGTCGTATTATCTCTCTTCTTTGTTCTTCTTATTTCCTGATAAAAGCAAGGTAATTACTTTGTTACTATATTTTTGTTATCTCTTTGTCCGTCTGCAAGTTCATTTAAATTTCTTTTTTAGCATTCTATACTCTTACTGCTTTTCAACATTTTTTATTTTGACCAGTTTTTTCTCTAATTTGTTTCTGCACTTGTTGTCAAACAACTCTTTCTCTTTTTACTGTTATTGTTACCTTTAATTGCTACAACATTTCTTCAAGCTTCATTATTTTGTTCTTTAAGACACGTAGCTCAGCTAACAAAGTTTCTTTGGAATTTAACTTGAATCTTTCTTCAGAGCATTAACTCCGTATCTTCTCTCATTATGCTTCTGTTTTATTTTTTCCCGTTTGTTTTTACTTTTGTTTTATTTCGAACTATAAGATGATTAGAGTTAGATTTCGCTCCTCTTTGTATCTATATATTAGTTATTAGCTTAATATTTCATTCTTCAATTAAGACGTGCTCGATCTGATTTGCATTCTTTCTCTTTGTTGCACACTATGTCCCTTTGTGTACATATTTCGTCTGAAAGTATGTGGTTACAATCCTTAGTTCTTTATTACTGCGAAACTGATAATGTGGGCACCATTGTTATTAGTCATGTCATGTTTACTGTACCTACCACAGATTGGAAGATAAATTTTCTATTTTCCAGTAATTGCATCGATAATCCCAAGTGTTAGCCTAATATTCTAAATTAATAGGTGGTTGTATAGTTTTTCTAAATCTTCGTAAAACCTGTCTTTCTTCCCTTCCCCTATCTTTTCTGTTGTATCATGTTTTAATCTTCAGTTTTGATAACATTGTTTAAAACTTAATTACCTTGTTCCTTTATTTATTAAAAAACATGTCCGAACATTTTTATTTCGATGTCACTAGTGAACATATGACAGTCTTCTACTCCTACGGCTACAAATATTTTACAGCTTTTCGTCTCCGCCTCTAAGTTTTTCAGTGTTCTTTTGTAATAAATTCCACTTGAATTCTATTATATTAAGAATTGGTTTTCTCCTATTACTATCTTTGCTTTCCCTTTTACTATAAACTATAAAAAGTTTTACGTTACTCAAATCCATTTTTATACTTTGGTTGTGCATATGTATGCTTTTATGTCTGTTACCATCTATCTATTCCTTAATATTCCTGTATGTCTGTCCTTGTTTGGTTGTCAAGTGATTTTCAATGTTCCTTAAGCTTACTATTATTCTTCTACATCACCTTGAACTTGTTATTATATTGCTTCAGTTCAACTACTGCTATGTTTCTTCCCTGACTCTGTTTTATTTAGTACGCATATTTTATCCTTCTATTGACTCCAATTTCTTTCTCCAGAAATGTCGGCACTCATAGTTTAACAATCTTTGTTACTATGTTGTTCCGTTTTTTCAGGCTCTTTTCCCAAAATTTGTTATTCTTTGTATTACTTTTTATTTTTCTTTTTTAGTAATCTGCTTTATTTCAAATGCTCTTTCTAATCTTGTCTAATTAAATTCAATTCGTTCGTTATATTACTCTTTATTAAAATAAATTTTTCTATTCGTTCATTTTTATTTTCTCCTTCAGATTGGTGATCTTTTGGTTTTTCTGGACTTTTTGAACATATCTGGAGAATCTGGTTTTTCTTACTTTTCTGTTCCGCTATCGATTTTTCACTCTCTTTGATCAATTCCGTTAGGTCGTACCATTGGCGTCCACGTTTATACATCCTTATGTGGTGGTAACCTTGAAAACTTTAAAATCCTCGTTTCTGATGGCTTTATCCGGCGCAAGGCCTCTGCTTTTACGCTGCTTTTTTCTAACCTCACCCATTCAACATTTACATTATATAGATTCTTCTTATTTATTGTTATGTCCTTCTTTATGACAATGCCCTTCAGCTAAGCTTTGTTTAAATTTTCTCAACTAAACTTCAAAACGAGTCACTCATATTGAAGTAAATTCAAACCATATATATATATATATATATATATATATATGAGCACATAGACAAATAGATTTCACTAAAACTACTGAAAGTGGGCGTAAGGATTAAGATACAGCAAAAACTGTATGACGTGTACACGTAAGACTAGGCAGACAACCACTCTGAGCACATGCTCAGGTGTTCTTAATGAAGGACCTGACTGACTCTGTAGTGAGAAAGACAAAACATGACATGCACTTGTGGAAGATCACTCTCAACAAGCTCTAATAAGAAAAGGATACCAAATCTGATAAAAATGGCAAGACTTGCCATTGAATAAAAATAATTCTAATTAATTTCTAACAGTACAATTAACCGCATATTTCCACGTGCTTGCTTAAACAATGAAGACGATGTTTTAATGTTCTCATTTAATTGTAGCTACAAATCTATGCCAAAAACCGAGTAGAAAGCACTTTCAAGAACTCTTTCTTGGTTTACTAGGTCGCTGGTTTAATATCGCAATTATAAAAACAACAACAAATTATTCTTGCTTTATTTAAGCTCCGCTATCGATCAATAAATAAATAAATTAATCAAACTGGCACGCATACTCATTCCAACAGATTCACCCCTGCCGTGTTCACATCAGTCCTTAAAGTAGACGCCGGTGTTTCTGAGGTCCGCGTTGGAGTCGTAGCCCTGCGTGGTAGACGGCAAGAATCGCCCGTGCTTGTAAGGTCTGTGGATGACCCCCACCGAGTCGCTCCTGTCGACCCATGGGTAGTGGTGAGCCATGGAGGGGAGAGCGTGATATGCCGGGATGGGCACGCTTTGGACAAGCGGCGCTGACCTGCCCTGAAGCCTCGCCAGGACCGAACTCAGCCCTACCACCAATATGAGGAAGCCGATGAATCCGTTGCTGACGGCCACCAAGGTCACAAGCAGAAGCAGAGTAAACGCGATGCCAAGCTTGAAGAAGATGGCTGGCGCAATTAGCATGAAGCGCCTCAATGTTCCTTGGACGAAGGTCCTTCCTACGAAAACAAAATCGACTTCGTTAATCTTAATTTAAAAAGTGAAATCAACACTTTTGAGAAGGTTAGGGTGTTTGAGGGTGACCCTATACCAGTTAAACTAAAGAAATAAAGTCAAATTCCACTTATTAAATAGCTGGTATCTCAGAAATGACTTTGTTGGGTACCTTTATCACCCAATACGTAATTTAATTTGAAGGGTTGAGATTTATTTTGCATGACATCATATGGTCCAGTTGTCGATCTTCACGAAATTTATCCCCAAAACTACTATACCCAAGCTTGGATTATTGAAAGCAATTATGTATGGCTGTCTTCGCCAAAAGAAAAAACTAATGAATTGATACATTGTTGCTGAGTTAAATCATCAGAATCTACAAACTTTAGATGTTGCTCTCGTAAAATTAGGAGGTTGGAAATGTTGACTCCAGTATTCTATTGGACCTCCTAAACACCAAAACTATGCTTGTACTTAAATTGTCTTAACAAAGAAGGTGAAGCCTCTTTGCCAAAAATTTCAACGTCTTCTTATTAGTAAAGAAAAGTGCTAATGTCAATTTCTTGGGACTAAGACGGCATATTCCAATTAGAATTCTCCAACCAACGTATAAACTTCAAAAAAACGAATTCGAATATAGAAAGCATTACTGCGCCTGAATGTTTGCGCCGTTATATCGCCCTACAGCCCAAAACTTGTCCCTTTTTGCGAAATTTAAGGAAAATATGGGGGATGGCATTAGACTAATGATGAGGAAGTACTGACAACAGATTCTTTTAGCATTAGACAGCGTTGTTTGATAAGGTAAAATGCATAACTTACATATAAAATTCTTATTATAACAACGGGAAGGCTTTAAAGCGTTGCTTGGGAGTATGCCCTGTGTATTGGAAGGTTAAGCCCTCACTGTTCGGTCGTCGCGCACCATCTCTGATACTACCGCTTCGTTACGCAAGTGCTCAATTATTTTTAGTGATTGAATCTAAGACATCTAAGTCCAGAATTAAATCCGAATTCGCCCCTAACACAGTCAAGCACCTTAAAAGTCTTAGTTATTTAAATAAAAAAACACCCAAAAGTTTGTTTACGTACCGCACTTATTTATTTATTAATGGCCGGGTTTAAAAGTAAATTAAAATTAATTCGCACTAAATTGGTAAATCGCACTAAATGAGGCATTAAAACTGAAGAATGTAGCAATTTTAGATTTAGCTAATTAATAAATAGTGGGTTAATTGCTGTTTCTCCTAAAATAAGTAGTACTAACATTCCGGACGAAAAGCCCAATGAAAGCTTACCCCGCTCGATGAATTCCTCCAGCAGATCCGACGGGCTTTCATCGCTGGCTGAAACGGTGCCGTTCTGGCCGCGTACAGCCGAGCTTGCAACACAAAACCAAACACACAGGAAGATCTGCGCGAATTTTGGGCTTCGCATTTTCGGCGAGCGTGCAGCAAGTGCGTAAAGGCGCCCGGGGCCGGCTTTTAAAGACAAATGACTTCCAAAAGTGCGTTAGGGGACAATGCCGATCGCATTTGCATGGCGATCACGCAGTGAAAAGTATGCGACATGGTGTCGGTGCTAAGTACCTCACGTTCATTAGAGCAATTTTCATATCTACTACTACAGCCCTGAAATAAACATACTTTCAGGCGCTGGCTAGGCAGTCATTTTTATTAAGGGTAATATCTAAATATTGAAGCTTCTACAGGAAATCTGCGTGCAATTAATGAAAATCGCGCATAATTAATCATGCAGCGCATGATGTCGCCAAATTTCACTTTGCCTAGATTTGGGCGTCTGATAATGCTGCGGTTTCTGCATGTCTAATTGTCCGATCATCTAACACTCGAGAATTAATTAGTGGTCTAAGTAGGTGATTCGCAAAATGGTTTGGTCACGAATCCTGGTAACGGTTGAGCGTTAGTAGAGCGATTTCAAAACGAAAATGCAAATTGGAGAGACGGCTCGTTTGTGTCCAGTAAAGTGACAATAGTTAAGCAGAATTTAATTTTTAATTAATTAATCAATTAAACACAAACAGGGGCATCGTTTAAAATTCAAACTGCTCTAATAGGGAATGTTATTTTAGTAGTAAACGAAAAGTTAGCAAAACCGGGTAAATTGGGCTTGAGTAGGTGCACAAGAGGATCTTGAGCTGAAAATTTGCCAGATGGATACCTGAAAACCATATTGGGTTTGCTGTTGGACGAAACAAGGTCGAAAATGTAGTCAAAGATCCTGCAGCTAGAAAAAACATTATTATTTGCTGTTATGTTTTCAGCGGACTTGCGAGCAAAGCGCAATCGCTGCTGATAATAGCAATAATGTAGCGGCTATGACAGTAGAGATGACGACGGTGTTGGTGACACGTCTATTGACACCCCCTCTTATTGTAAGGCTATTTTATTTCTTCACAAAACAGGTTTTATTTATTCATAATCATTCAGAAAGTAGGATTAGCAAAAATGTAATAAGACCGGGTATTTGACTCCCAAAGAAACAACGTAAAATAGACGAAAAAGTTCTCAATTTCGAACGATCATAACAAAACACAAGTGATAAATAGTCAAAATAAGCTTAGTACTTGGGATACATGGAGTCGCTGACATTCTGCTAGACACCTTCCCAAATCGTCTTCAACTGGTCGAACTTAAACTCTGCATTGCATGCCTGCGAACCCACCATACCCCTCTCCAGCTCACCCCACAAAATTTTGGATCCATAACAGTCTTGTCCCAATGCTTCATGTCATTAACTTGCTGATATGTAAAGGCCCTGCCGTGAATCTGGCATGCCAGCATACGGTTCTCCAGAATTCTTTCTTAGACCTATCGATCCATGCTTCCTCGCATACGGACAAGGAGGCGCATTCCACATAACCACTAACCCTCTTCCATGCTTGATCGTTGGAGGGCTATACTTTACATCACACCGGATGCCCCTGAGGCAACTTAATCCACATTGGTAGACAAAATCACGCACCTGTCTACAGGCAATTGAAAACCTTATCTATACTGTTGGGAACAAGTTGCAAAACAGTTGATAGACTTTGTTATGTGTCCACACCTGTATACATGTCTTGAGTCAGTTTTCTCAGTTGACCATATTTTAAAAATAATTAAACAGTTTTTAACTAAAAAACGAAGGAGACTTCACTTCGTAGCGAATGGAGAGGAGAGACAGATACTAAGTTTCTGTCCAAACAACACGTCCACACTACGAAACGTTGCGCAACAAGTTGCAAGTTTTCAATTCGAGAAGGAAAATCTACAGACATGCGATTTTTGTCTGTGAAAAGTTGTAAAACACCCACATTGACTGTTTATCGCCAATCTTAGAACTTTGTTCATAGGAACGAGTTTCGCGGCTTTGTCTACCGGTATTTACATAAGTTTTGCCTGCTTTACTTTTGCGGCTCTATTTTTGGGGAGACCCACAGTTTCTTCAACCAAGAAGATCGTAGGCGCCTCCTAATGCTGCGGATCAATAAAGGCTTTACTTCGTAGCCCAATTTTCGAAGAATGTCGGCTGTGGTGAGACGGGATATGCGCCTCGCGCGATGTGAGAATCTGGTGGTGAGTTTGGGTTTCCCAGAGACGCTGCGTTTCTTAACTCTTCCACTCACTCGCTAATGCGAGTAGTGTGATCAGCAACAACTTTTTCGTTTGCCCCTATAATGGCTTCTTGTTCGTGCACTGTCAGGTCAATATTCAAGATGCCAAAACAGAAAAATAATAATATAATTCCGTATAACAAAAAAAAAGGAATGGCAAATTATCTCAGGAGTCTGGAATTTATCACACTGAGATGGTATTTGAGTACTGTAAAACGCTTCGCAAAGTACTGTGAAAATTGTACAGCAATTTATTGATACTAAGAAATGGCAGGTGTCAATAGACTTTTAATCGCTACTAATGGCTATCATAAAGTCGACCATCTGATAGAGAAGAAAGAACACGTATTCTAAGTGAAAACAACCTAACTTGCGAACTTACTGTTTCTGAATTTAAGAGTTAAACACTGCATATTGATATGAGTGCACAGCATGTTTTAGACTTAACTCTTGATAAATGTATCATTTTATGAAATAGTATATAAGTTCATATTAACAGATGACATGTTTTAGTGTGTAACATATGAAAATAAGACCAACAGGTTCAACCGTTGGTATCTGGGTTACATACGCTGCTATTGGTAGTGATGAATCTATAATAAACCAAAGGAAAAACCTGGTGATGCTTTTGATGAAAGATATGTTACCACGAAGCCAGAGTGGTACCGTGGTTGAGAGGCGGGCTGCGATGCGGGCGGACCCTGGTTCCATTCCCCGGAGCTCTCTTGGCAGGTGTCTTACTCAGTCACTAAAAATAATTGAGTACCTGTGTTCACTTTGAACAAAGGGTAATAACAGCGGTCGTCTTAGACGTGTTGCTTTCCACATCGCCTCGCATCAGAGATCGTGCGCGACGACCGGACAGGTTCAGCGAACGTATGAGAGCCTTAACTTTCAGTTCGCACTCAAATGCTCTGATCATCAGCATAACTGCAACAATTCAGATTGCGTTTGTAAACTTCCGCATTATGTGAGCAATGTTCGTCTCAACTGAAAGGCGGAAATGTAAATAGAAGGGGGCTGGTAACTAAATTACGTTTTATAGTTGAGACTAGACATCATAAGGTCACGTTACGTCAATTGATAAATACCTGAGATGGAGATTCCTGAAAACACCCTTATCACATCTGTTAAAAGATTTTCACGGTTGCAAATGTTCTATTGAGTCTGATCTTGAATTGGATTAGTATATAGCAAGGACAAACGAGTTGTGCCGTCCACTATATGAAATGAATCGAAATCGATTATGAGCAAGCTTTTCGCGGTTAGATGCAAAAAGTTTTGATAAGATCAATGGATTGATAATATTATTTGTAAACCTGACCTCTCGTCCCCAAAGCTATAATAAAAAGAGGATCGGGAAGAAAAGTTAACAATGAAGACTGGATACAGCCTTTTACTATAGGATCCACTCCTCCGATCATTTGATGTCCTAGTAGTAGAACAGATCTTGCCATGGAGATGATTGGAAGGGGGCGGAATTTACAACAATCCTTTCATAACACGTGCTAATCGATTGTTGTTACAGTTGTTACGGTTTTCCAGCACGACTGCAAATATGAAGGCTCTTTGCGTACAAATCTGACGCTGATTAGCAACCAATTCGATATCGGTCCCTTCTGATGTGTTCTGTAGACAACGATACTTCTCGGCTTTTCCCTTCAACAATTGGTAAAAGAACGACTAGCGCAAATAAACAGTACCGACTGCATGTTATGAATTTACGCGTTGTTCATCTTAGGACTTCTGCTTCTCTTCTCTGGACGCTTTGTTCTACCCGAAAGCCTCCCCGAAAGCTTTGTGTACTGCAGAAAGCGTCTCGGTAGCAGATTTTTTGAGTTTAACACAGAATTTTATCGCGCATCACTGATCGATGCTGCGCTAAAGGACCTTATCCAAACTTTGAGGGGCCTGGCCCCCGCTGTAATTGGCAACCACGCATATAATAGCTCGTTTAGAAAAGCGTTTCAAGTATAACAAAAATGTGTTTTGACCCACACGAGAATCCATTGCACACAATGCTTTTTTTGCAAAAACCATTTGGCATGTGGTCGTTACATATGTGCAAGGCTTAAACCTTGTAACTCGGCAATTACAGTTTCGCACACGTTCTCATCCAATTTCGTTGTTGAGGTAGTCAACTGCATATCCACCATTGCCCGAGCTGCATGGCAGGTGACACTGTCCTGCTGGATCCACATTTGTTCCAGATCCACATTACACATTTGATGTTAAAAGAATCAGGTTATCATTTTTTATCATATTCAAAGATGTATGGGCCTATCACACCACCTACCGAAATCCACACCAAACACAACTTGTTGGGAATGCCTGTTGGGAGGCAATTTTATTTATTTATGACTGTCGAATTGAAAATGCGCCTCATCGCTAAAAATAATTTTTCATTCAAGCTGAGAATTCACTTCATGACTATTGTCAATGGTGAGAGTGATTAGCAAGCTTCTCAAAATGTCCAACTATTGTGCATAATATTTTCAGATTTGCAGCGATACTTCGACTATGGCAGTGTTCCCACAGGATCTTGCTCGATGCTGATACTCATGAAGTTTTGCAACCATAACGTATCCAGCTTCGTTAAAACTTGAAATCAATATTCAGAAACTTGCGTGCTTTGGTCTACTATTTCTTCTCAAAATTCCACCGAATTTTCATACTACCTTTGTAAAATTTTCACCAAATTTGTAATGTGTTTTAACAATAATTTGTTCTTTCGTATAGCAGTTTATATTAAGTGATAGAAAGATTTGTAGGTGGTACATGTTAAAGTATCAAAGTACTCACCCCCAAATAGAAAAAGGCAGAAAGTTCAAATTGGCGTTCAATTTTTTTTATTTTAACAGGAAATTTGTTTGCAATCTGCTCAAAAAGAGCAATAAGTAAGTGTTGTGTTGTGTCTCTGTTTTACCTAGCTGTTATCCAGCAGATTTACGGCAAGGGTATTGGTGTGAGATTGTAGTCTAAGGAGATATTGCGCATTCGCGCACTGCACTACGCCTTTCACTAATTTCACTTGAATAAGTGGGGCGTCCGCTATTGTCCTTAATGTTTTGGATTGAAACCTTTGTAATATCTATATATTGGGGCTACTCGCAGTTCCCCATAGTTGTACACCATATGACCACATGGACTTTAATATAGTTTTGTACAGTAGCACCTTGTTATCTAAGGTTAGTTTGGATTTACGTCCCAGCAGCCAATGTAGTGTGGAAAATTTCAAACCCAGTTATTTACGTTTGGTAAAGATGTGTTTTACCATGTTAATCTTCGGTCTAAGTGCATGTCAAGGTATTTAACATCCTCAGCTTGAGGTAATGGTGTATTATTAAGAGATACCGACGGACAAGTTCCTCTTCGGAGTGTGAAGGTGATATGGACTGATTTGGATTCGTTAACCTTTATATGCCAGTTCCGTAGCCAGTCTTGCACTTGGTTCAGGGAACGTTTTAAGTGTTGTGAAGCAATGGTTGGATCGTCATGGTAGGCTAGGATTGCAGTATCGTCTGCGAATTGATTTGAATCGATCATTACAGGACTTATCAGGAAAATGGAGAAAAAAAATTTCGCACAGTGATAAAGTAATTTTATTTGATTAAGACTGTTTTGTAGTTAAAGACTCTACATGGATAAGTACATTTAAACGCAGCCGAACGTGCATCAAAGATGTAGTTTGCTTCGATGCCTACAACGGTTATAAATGAAAAAGTTCAGGGTATCATTATCAGAGATCAACTATTAAAAGTAGCCGAGATTATTGACACGATAGGCATCTCAAGTGAACGAGTGCATGGTAGGAGGTCTGTTCCGAAAGTATCGAGCCCTTTAATACAAAAAAATTTAGTTACAATAACATTGTATGCATTCTCACTCCGCTTCAGAATAAGTACCTGGTGATCTCAGATATTTCACATTGCCGGAATTTCTACGCACCTTCTTCAAATATGGTAAACTAAGAGATTTTGTTTTCGCATTGTAACCAGTTTATCCCTGGTTATGACCTTTTGGAGAAATCTGATTCACTGCCAGCAATACATCAACAACTTCAGTTCAATGTTTTTTTCTGCTCTAGTATCAGTGGCCGCGGAACGAACTGTGCTACGATAGGTTTCATGCGAGGATCTTTCAATAAAATTTGATGTTTCAAGTTTTGGATTTCCAGCTCTTTTTCTAGTTCCCTGGTTGTCAGTTTTCCTTTCTTGTTGATTATAACTCGTACACGTTTTATATTTTCTTCTTCCGGAAAATCCCAACCGTCTCTGAAATATTTATAATATACCTTTATTCGTACTACACTCATTACATTGTTCACTATAGTGCTCACACACCAGACTCTAACCCCCAACTGGTCTCTCGTTCACGCATGCGCATTACAATATACTTCACTTTCATTTCCATTATATTAATACCGCATTTTTCATGAAAAATTGTGTGCTCAGTTTCTTCAGAGTCTAATTTTTTCTGTTAATCAACTTAAAAAAGAGCGAATTAAAATATGAAAGATAATCATCAAGAGGTTGGTGATTTATAGTTAGTCCTACAACAGCACCCGGTAAGTATTTCAAATGGATGGGATGGCATACAAAAGCCGTAGATAAATGAATTCCTTAAAATGCACTGTAATACCAGTTATAAGCTTTAGTTGTTTTGCTGTAGTTAAGCAAGTGGTACTGTCCCTCAATAAGTTCTATTTTTGCACAGAGATTTGAAACGGTATTTCCGTGTCACCACTCCAAACGCCAGCAAGTGAGTATTGTAGTACCAACCTGCATGAGTCTCTTACAATACTAGGAAACAAAATCTCTGGATAAATTACCCCATCAAAAAAAATAATACAATTATCAAAAAAAAACTTAGCTTGCATAAAACTTATTAAAAACGTCCTAAAGGTAAGACTCGTAACAATGAAATGATGCTTAGAGGCCCACAATATTTCGTGGTAAAATACAACCGTAAAACTGTTGATTACTGAAAAGTACATGGATAAATGACGTTCTTGGGAGGGGAAAATTTAGAGAAAGGATCCTTTTGCCCTTGGTCTTTGAAGCCGCCAAAAATTACTCCAACTCTTTATTAAACGCCCTATTAAACTGTATGTTTGAGGTTGTTTCAGTCAATTGAGAATTGAAAAATTGCACTCTTTTGCAGAAACTACGCTCTATTCAAAATGGCATGGCGATAATGAAACGTTGCAGCCGACTGTTTATACTTTAGAAAGAAGAACATAAATCAGCCGGTACAATCATCCGAAGCCGATCCAATAAAAAATGTTTCACCTTGCATCTAAGAGACAAACATGTATTAACTGTCAAAAATTTATCCCAGTGGATTTGGGAGACATAACTCCCACTTTTTGTAAACGGGGTCCAAGATCTCAATTAGATCCAATTCACTAATTTTACCTGTGTTCTTTGTGGCACGATAAATGGGCGTGTTGTCTTGATGAAGAAGAACTCTTTTGAGATTGACCAAAATTGGACAGTTTTGCTTTAAGACTTGGTAAACATACTATAATTCGCTTCGAATCAGCGGCTATTCCATTTAAAATCGATTCAAAGTGCACAACACTATCAACCAAACAAAGATATGTCAACCAACCGGCAGCTGCTTCTGGCCCCAAAGAATCCAGCGCTTGAAACGATAACGATCAATAAGATTGATCCGTTTCTTTGAAAACCGACTATTTAGAGGATTTTCAAGTGATTGGGGACAAATCTCGGCTCACTTGTTGGTTTGTGCTTCAGTCGAGCCACGAAGATCTTGGCTTCTTGTGCACAAAGTCAAGTTGACGAAAATGCTTCCAGATAATCATGTGCTAGACGTTCAACCGATAGATCGTGAGCGTTTGATGGTTTGGCATCCAAAACAACTTGCAAGATTGTGATTGACCATCAAAGCTAAAGTCATCAGAATCTAGTTGCTTGTACCATCCCAAAGTAGTCATATGACTTACAGTTCCCGTTTCCAAAAAGATTGTTACTAACACAAAAGACAAAAAAATGAAAAAATAAATTTCTACGACTTGGCAAGATGTCCAAATAACTGGCAAGATCTAAGACAAAGAGTGTGGTTTACTTTGTAAAAAAATCTTGGCAGACATGACTCAGCAATCTGTTCATAACCTTGCGCACTGTCAATAAGCTATAGCATTTCCTTTATTCTCCGACATTTCGAAATTGACGCAATACATGGGTTGTAAATTAAAATACACTCTTTCTTGTTTCTTATTTCTATTTAGAAATTCTTCTACGATCTGGTGATATTGCTTCGAGACACTTAAAATCTATCCAGACACTCAGTGGCGTTTCTTTGAAATATCAAGTGATCGTATTGTAGTGACTAAAAATAGGAAAAATACATGTCTTATCTACAAGGTACGTCCGGATACTAATGGAACCGATTACATTGGTCCAAGCAAAAGAGTCGGGAGTGGATTTTTTCAGCTTGACGGTTGGTGGAGGATGTCAGATACCATGTCCGACCCAGCTCATTAGCCTTTGAACTTTTACAAAGTGTGGATCGCTTGGTGTTTAATCATTGCGTCACAGGTCAAAATACAGCTCGATGTCGATCACCGTCGCGGAATAAAACGCGAAAAATCAGCAACCGAGACGCTTGCTGTAATACAAGAACCCTACGAAAAGGATGCTTTACGGAAAGCACACATGTTTAGGTGGCCCAGAGAATTCACTTCTGACAATGTGGCTAAAACAAAACTTTTGGACTCTAACTTGGGGTTCAAGAATCTAATGTGCATTAAGTCGTCACAACAGAGCTGTAAGTAGTACTCTACCGAGTCTCTTCGACCAAAGAAGATTCAAACGAGTAAATCAAAAATGAAAGGGGTTATCCAAAAGAATTCGTGTTACTTGGACAGACAGCCAACGTGGAATTTTACATAAAAGTTTCACTCAGAGACTGCTTACATCTGGGTTTTTTACCACAATAGTGAACTATGCGTAAACCATAGCCTCAACTTCCCTACAGCTCTGACCTGGCCCCAGTCAACATCATTTTGCTTTTCTGTCTCAAATCTAAACTTTAAAGGACACCATTTTAGGACTATTAAAATGCGCAGGCTACAATGACGAGTGCTCTGAAATAAATTTCAGTTGAAGACTTCCAGACGAGCTACGAGACGTGGCAAAACCGCTAGCAACGGTCTATTAATGCTCGAGGATGTTATTTTAAAGTGTATATAAACATATATTCAATTAAATGAACTTTCTGGAACCACTCTCATTACTTTCTGGGTGCATCTTGTATTAATAAAGTTATCGCAAAGAAACCACGACGTTTTAATTCACCCTCGTATTATAACGTGCTTCCATCAATCATAAATAATAGTATTAAAAACGATAGCCTTCAAAATTCGGAAACGTTCCTTAGACAATTTGGCTTAAAACTAACTATTCGAAGCTTTTAATTGGTAATTATTTGGAGGAACCGATCGTACTTTTTACAGGAAAGATGATTTGCTGCTTGTTTTATCTGTTCCAAATACAGTCATTATTAATTTCTATTCTCTGAGTACTAGGTCAACCGACACGCACGAATTTATTACAACAAAAACCACTAAAGGCAGCACCAAAACGAGCAGCAATTTCCGTACAAAAAAATTGCAAATAACCTCCGTTAGTCATTAAAGTTATTGCGGATCTCACAAATGTTTCCGTTTTTTTACTAGTAAATTGAATGGCGTAATCGTAATCTGTATACACGGCATGGCAATAAATTATGCGGACAAATTTATACGAGTTGTATTATTAATCTAGCCATAGTCTCCTGTTGTATTACGCAATTGTTGCCATTTTGGCTTGGACACGTCGAACAGATTGAGCCTTCCAAAGGATTTAAAAAACCCTAAATCAAAACTCATAAGGTAAAAAGGCAGATGATGTCCAAGACTTAGATAGAGAAAGTGCAGGGCGATTTAAAAAGACTTTAGAGAACAAGTAAGGGTACGAGTGCAAGTGTTCAGCATTAACTATAAAGATAGAGAAAGACGAGTCCCCACAGAACGGAGCAGATTTGTGAAGAGTTGAGAAGCGTGTGGCAAAACGAGAAATAAAAAAAAACAAAAAGGGAAAGTCCAAGATCCTTGCAGCGTGTGACACCGTAGAGTAAAGTAGCATTTTGCCGTTATGAAACTTTTTAAAATTGGAAAGCGCCGTGATGACACTGTTTACATTTTCTATGTTCCTTGACAAACAGTTTTGAAGACCATGAAGCCGTTTCAGGAGCTCCAGCACAATAAAGATTAAATAGGTAAAAAAACGAACTGTCGAAACCTATAGATTTTGCAGCCATATCCGAAAGTTTCAGTGAAAAAAAATTAGTAATAATTGAGGATCTTTAACTGACTCCATGCAAGTTGAGAAAAAAGTTCTTACAATTGAGCACAAGACTTAGACGTCATCGAGATGTATTACCTGTCATGATAAGAGGCCTATTCTGTTCTATAGGTAAAACCCTTCTTATTAATTTTGCAGCGGTGGAGCTTAAAATAAATCAAAATATATACCATAATGACATTTTGAAACACTATCTTACCTGAGCTCCAAAAATATTTTGAAGGTCAGATTTTGACATTTGAACAATATCTCTTACTCACCAGGTAAGATTTTCCTAATTTCATTGCTGAAGAACTATAGGGACTGCAGTGTCTGGTAAGATTTGAAAGCCCAAATCTGTACAAAATCCCATAGAACTTTGGAGTCTCTTCTAGGTGACTAGACCAACCTGATAGTAGATAAGGTAGAACGTAAAACCAATTTTTCCCACAGTGTTCGGCGCTCTGTGCTAATAGTGTTATATTGTCAAAAGGTCCTCCGGTTTTCTTTATTATCATACTGTATATATAAAGAGTGGTTCAAATTAAATTCCGGATTTAAATTTTGAATAAAATGAATTTTTAATTGATTTTTTTGACTGGATTTTATTGAGTTTTACAATAAATAATCTGCGATTCAAATTTGAAACATTGCTTAACAATCGGCTATTTCGACTTTGGCTGCAAATCTTTGTTCTTCGAGCAAAATCTTCTATTACAATTTGTGTAATGGCTAACTTCATTTTTAAGGTCATTGGTTGTTTGTAGATTTCAGATAACTCCAAAAAAAAAAGAAGTCACACGATATTAAATTGCAAGATATAGTAAATCATCGTGAAATTATGGAACTAGAAAATTGTTGGTGTAGTAAATCGACTTTTGGTCGAGATGTATAACGGGTGACACCGTCTTGCTCAAACCACATTTGTTCCAGATCCACAATGTCGCGTTGGTGCCAAAAACTAGGTTATTACGTAACGTCAAGGAACGCCATTCAAAATTACATTTCCAACATCGTTTTCGAAAAAGTATGAGCCTACCTCGCCACCTGCTCAAAATACAAAGAATTAATTCCTTGAGAGCGCATTTGTTTTTCATGTATGCAACAATTTTGTTTGTTTACCCATTAAGTTGAAAGTGTGTCTCATTGTTGAAGATGATTTTTCAATTCGCTTCATAATGCTCTAAAAACCAACTGACGAATTGTCGACGGTAAAAATGCGTCAGCTAACTTAAGTCCTTGCGTCACTTGACTTTTGTACTCTTTAATGAGTTTTGTTGAAACTTCTCAAAATGTCAAATTGTTATGCACGATAGCAAACTCATGTTCTTAGATTTGTCGCCCCACTTTAACTATGGGACCTCACCCAATGCTGATACTCTCGAGCTCTTGCAGTTCCATCAAATCATGTATTCAAAGAGTTGATTTATTTGGTGGCTATTTTGATTCAAAATTGCATAGAGTTTTCGTATCCTCTGCCAAATTTTTGCCAGCATTTTAATGTGCCTTAACAGTCAAAAGAATTATAAATAATATCGTAAAATAATAACGCAGAACAAAAAAAGTTTGGTTAATGAGGAATTAATTTGGATCGCCCTTTATATACACAGATCTGGTTTAAAGTAACTATATTAGCATCATTAATATAAAATTTCACGATCTTGAACGAATAGTGTATAAACATATATGAATACATGTTTCAATGCTAAAATTCGTCTAAGACCACTTGCTTTTATTTATTTTCAGAAATATTAAATTATTAAATAATATTTATATACACAAAGACAAGTATTTACTAATGTAAAATTACACTCTATAACTATTTATTTACAACACAATTTACTTTGCACTAGAACAGTTGACTTTGCTTTCTGATATTCGACTCTTTACTGTTTTCTCGAGGCTCTAAGAATGTTCGCATTTCTTCCGAAATACCTGTACGCTTACGAGCACTACGGGGGTCTCAACCGCAGCGGCTTGCACATTGAGGGCGATGCATTACGTTTACCGCTCGTCCGCGCCAGCACAGCGACCACGACGGCGACTCCGGCCACAAACTTTGGAAAGTGACAGTGCCTTTACGGCGGTGTACGGAAATTCGTTACAATATCGAATAATTTTGTCGATCCTGAACTCGTGTGTAAATTATTTTTAAATAATCATTATTGTCAGGTGTTTCTGTTACAAATTTTAAGTCGCGCTTATGAAAAGGTCCTCTACCTAATATTGAAACACGACACTGTAGTATGTATTTTACTAAAATTTAAATATGTAAAACATGCTTCCAAGTTTTATGCGAAAAATTAACAAAACAATTAACTATTCCATAATTTGGTTCATATGAAGAAACAGTACGATATTTTTTGCCAAAATCCTATGTACTGTAACAGTGATGCAAATTTACTTAAGTTACTAATTTATTTTACTTATAAATTATCAAAATTATTTGACACTATTCATGTACATAACTCGATAAAATTACACACTATTTATGTTGCATCTGCGCTTGACCTCGCTTTGCTCCGCTATCGCCACTCGAATTCCCCGTGACCGCCCCACTGCGCGATATTTATGCCTATTTTGGGTCTACCAGAAGGACTGCGAAATACCTGGAATACCGAACTGGAAGCATCGGAAAGGTTCGCCTTGTTTGAATCCACATACGTGTGTAAGCCACAACTGAATTCTTAAAAAACATTCTGTCAACAAAAACTGCGGCTGGGAAAAACGATATCTTTACGAGGTGTTCAGAAATTCGTTACAATACGTTAAAAGTAGAAACATTGATGCATTTTTAAGAAACTGCATCATTCTCATGATTTTCAATTTAGAAACAGCAGGAAGACATTGTTAAAGAAGTAGTGCTACACATCTATATGTATAGGGTAAAGCAAAACTAACTTCCTAATTGCACAGGAAGATTATGTGGCAACCAATTGTGCGAAGGCGAAAAAAGTGATTTTATTAGACACAGATGATCAGGAACTTTTACCTAAGCGACAACTTAGTACCCAACATGTCGTGGATGAACAGATAGATTTGTTGTTGAAAGGCCCATTCGAAGTTTTTCAGGCGCGCTTTTAACTTGAGCCTTGAGCCTCCAAAAATAAATTTTATTGTAAGAATTTTAGAATTACTGATTCTATAGTGAAATGAAGAGGTAGAAGACCCCGAAGAGCGCAAACACCGGAAGTTATTGATCCAGTAAGACGTTCCGTTTTACCATCTCCAAGATGATCTAGAACTTTCCAAAATTTTATAAAAATGTGTGGAAACATCTTAAAAAGCGTGCAGCTTACCAACTAAGCGCATTTCCACTTGTAGAGATGGGTTAATAGACAAAGCTATCGTTATAGGAGTAATAACCCATGAGATATCTATAAAAATATCTTCACAAGAACTTGCCAGTCTGGTAAGTGGTAAGCAAAGTTGGGTACGCTCGATGCACTCCACCTGGAAAACGTTTGGTTCCAACAGGACGAAGCCACAACAAGAACTTCGCTCCCATGTTTTGTGTTTCCTGTGTGTCTGTCTAATCTCTCTGTGGGGTGAGATCCCTTGATCAGCTTACAAACGATTTAAGCCTAAGGTTTACAAACATCATCTTGGATGGTGATTCCTCATCACAAAAATGAGGGACGCCATTTGACCAACATCCTCTTTCAAACACATCAAAATAAAACTTCTAGTTCTGTATGACTTTACCCATAAAAATATTTTTGTATACCTCTTATCGGTTTTATTTTTATTGAACCTGAGAAAAGGGGAAGCAGTTTTATCCTACCCTACCTGATGAGAAAATTCATAGTTCCTCCAATTTATTCTGTTTGATGTGACATGACGGTTTGTAATGTATTTTATCACTTATGTTATTCTTGCTACTTTGATTAAAGATTAGTTTCTTAAAGAGAGGACAGTTTTTCTACCAGTAAAACAAACGAAACAGAAGATACAAGCAAATAATCTTAATTGGTCTTCAAAAGAATTGCCGTCCTTCATAACGCACATCAACCACTGTCACGTGCACCTTATTTGGTGCTCTTCGGGTGGAGAAATAAAGAAGCTCGCCGGAGGCAGACTGGGGGGTGGGGGTACAATACAATCGTATCTAATCCTGTGCAACTCTGACCCAACATGACAGATGCGTAATAGCAACCATTTTAAAACCTCCTCGCAGGATGTAGCGTTCACGGATTGACCTTCAATAACAAATTATTATGAATTATGACATCATTTTGCGGAAGGCGATCAAGATTGCCTTGAACTTGAACTGTACAGGCGACTCTTTTTGGGTCGCGGAAAAATTATCTCCTGGATTTGGGATCAAAATGATGAAAGGATGTGCCGCGGTTATACATTGAATTTCTAAAAGTTCCTATCTGTTCACTTGGCTAGCACTTGATCGATCGTATCTGGGGTTTTGCTCATCGACTACTAACCTAAACGATGCTCACAATCAGTCGTTTCGTTCCCGTTGGAAGAATTTGAACCAATCGGACTTTTCATTTTTGATTAGCTAAAGTTTTTTGTTGTTAACTAATTGCCAATTATTGTTTTACGAATTTTGCATGGGTTAAGAAGTATAGACGTGACCTAATAACGTGATGGATTAATTGAAAAAAAAATTGTTCTCCTATTTGTGTCTGTAAATGACAGGGACTGTCTTAAAATAATATCGCAAATATCTACCAATAGTTTCATTTTATCCAAACTTAAATTGAAAACGAAGCTATCAAGAACCACATTATTTTTAAGTTCACTTGCAATGTCTCGGTAAGGCAGTTTTTGTTTAGCTCAAAACACTTGCGTATTGTCATATTGTCTGTATGCCCAACATTGGGCTAAAATTAAACGTAAATTACTCACACTTAGTTGGCTCTAAGGGCTTGTTCACATATTCTGTGGACAATAAGACACAGATAACGCACACGTGCGAGTGAATTTGGAAGGACTGATTGACATTTATGCAGAAAATATCGGGATATTTTATTGCTACCAATTTCAAGACTATTCTTCCTGCTGAGAAATGCGATCCTCATAGCCGATAAGACTCGAATTAAATTTACTAGAATTAGGTTAAACAATCAAATAATTATTGCCCCGCTTTTCATTTAGCTGCATTTTTAATAAATGTCTACAACATTATCTGCGTTTTATTGCCGTGACATATGTGAACAAGTCCTAATCGCCCTATAATTTTACAATATTCTCAATTGTATAATTATGTATTCCAATAATACTTTTTTCCTAATCTTTATCACCGTTTCTGTGATAAATTGTATTGTCTATTAATCTATAGAATTTTGAAACCAAAAAAATTATTAATAATATCAAATGTCATAATACCCCGTTATGATCTCACGGATATTACTTAGAAAACATGATAAATAGACCACGATAGGATTATTTTTCTAAAAGTTTCATCGTTTTATTTTCGAGAATGTTGTTCTTTAGTTTTTCCTTCTAGAATTTGAAGGAAGTTAGAATAGGACGCCAAAATGCGACATACTCGTTGTCTTAGTCAATTTGGATATTTTGTTCGATTAGGCTTTATCGTTTTCGAACAAAAATTGTTTTGACAATCATTTGAAGGCTTCATCATTCAAGCTGTTTCGCAAAGAACGAAACAGATGGTAGTCTGACAGAGCCAAATCTAGCGAACATCCTGGGTGTGATAATGCATCCTATTCAATTGCAACATTTTTTGACGCGTGACCAGTTGATATTTCCCACTTAAAAGTGTTCTCTTTAACTTTATCATTAGTGAGAGTTACTAGTATTTCTCATACTATTGTTTGGAGAGGCTTCTCCGAGTGTTGTGAAAATCCTAACGTTTTCTATGTATCGCGTAATTCCTCAGAAATTAGTCTCTAGCTGTTGGTTTGTTTCAGTTAATTATCAGTTGCCTTTGTTTGTACTACACTCACTGCATCGTTCCCGAAGCTTCTATAATATCCAAATTGTTTCTAATGCAATTGCGATGACCACAAGCTACATGTGCTTACTAATTGGTGTCTAAGTCACAACTGACCCGACCAGTAAAGTCTTAGTTAGGAAGAAGCCCATTTTCTTTCAAGAATCATCCCTACTGATAAATTTTGGGCCAAGGCATATTAACCAGAACTCAAATGTCAGTCAACAGAGTGGCGACAGGCAAAATCACCAAGAGAGGTGTTTTACTCTGGTCATATGATTGAGTAGCAACTGATTTAGCATTGCTGTCTGGACAAGAGCCATCTTGTGTTGTGGATCTCTTACTAAAAAAATAGTTGTCATGAGTTATACCCCAACCTTCGCATTATGGAGATATTTCATACATTACTAACTTTAAATACTTCCCCAAAGCTCTGACGTAACCGCTTTGTTACTTGGGTGTCCCAATAACGCCTTCACCCCCTCCTTTAGTATTACTTAGGCTATCATATCTCATAGTACGTTATATTCATAATGAAACTCTTCTAGAATATGAGTTATGTATAATACTATCAGCATATGTCAAAAAAGAATACTGAGAGGAAAGGATTGCATAAAGAGAATGGTTTAGAAAAAGTTTTAAAAACATCAGGATTTAAAACAGAAATAGGTCCTTGACTTTTTCCTTTTATGTAATCGAATTTTTTTTGTTTACAATGGAATATTTCAAAACAAGTAACAGTTGGAAAGAGTGAGTAGTCAATATCGAAAGTATATTATGAAAATATACTTTTATGAATGCTAAATTATGTGAAGCAAAAAGGTTTGTCGGGTGGGGCCAAAAAAGTTGAATTTTCTAACTAGTGGAAGAAACTTGCAAATGCAAATGTTCACGCGTATCAGAATTTGGGTCCCAAGATTTTCAAGATTCCAAAAGTCAACCCTCGACACCTATAGTTACAGAAAAACCGGTGTATTTAACCAAGGTTGCCATAATCTTAAAGTACAAGTATCTTCGTTCTTTGGACCAATATTTCTAGCATATCCAACCACACCTAAATTTTGGTGGCGCCAATTTCTTGTTATCTGTTAATATTCTGTTTAAGGGTCAAGGTAATTTTGATTAAGATAAGAAAGTTGCATGGATACCAAGTGCTACAAGACTGTTCTTCATTTTGTAACATTAAGACTCTTTCTATTTCAAAATGTCGCTTTCGTAATTTGTTCAAGACACCATTTTTTTGCTAAAGACTACTAGCTCGCCCATACAAAAATCCCGTACTACACCGTGAACTGTAGTTCAAGAACAAGACATCAGATAGATCTTGCTGTGCCTCAAATTGAGTTTTATTATCACCAGCATATTTTTTCGTCAAAATTTTGAAGCTTAACTAACTCTCAGACTCTTCATACCCTCTGTTGATCAGTATTATGATTTGTTTATATAGAACATTGGGTGACTTCCAAATGCGGTATATGGCATCATTTATTTTTTTGACACTTTCATACAAACTCTGGATGTTTTGAGTTGTCATACATAATCATCACTTGTAATATGTTTATCTAATGATCCCAATATTTAGATACAACCTTTACAAACTATTTTCTCATCTTTCGGTTAATTCTTTCCGTCGCACTAGTGCCCCCCCCCTCTTTTAGCAATATTTGTTTAAAACGTTTTGAATAAAATTTGCATTTTTGGTTAAAGTAGATCTGCAATAATCTTAAAACGACTAAACATGGGCACTCCTCAATGTGTGGTTTAGCGTTATTTGGACGCTCCTATTTGGTTCTATCATTTAATTCATCTAGGTCACAATAGTATACTTCAGAATTAATGGTTTAGTTTCTTAAAAACAATTTAAAAGGCAGATTATATTTGGAATTTCACCAAACTGATAGCATAACCGATCCTTGGCGAATATCTGCTTTTTTATCAATTTTTTATCATTTGGTATCAAACTTGGATCGTTTTCCTCTCCTTCCAATAGTGAGATGAGTCTCTTTGACCCCGTGGTATTCAAACATCGAGCTCACTAACATATCCGAGTTGTTTTATGTGATTCCTAATGTTGAATTTTGAAATGTTAAGCTTCTCAACAAACTGTCGTATCGTTGGCGCTAATATTTTTCCGTCATCAACTCTGGTTGGCCTTTCTGAGCGTGATGCATGTTTAATATCAAAATACCCCCGTCCCATCCCCAACAAAAGCTGTCATCATTTGTAAACCTTGCGTAACATTAAAAAAAATAAAAATATCAACTGCGCCAGTTAAAAGGAACTACTCTTGAATAGATTGGAAATTCTGCTTATCATATTTTTGTTCTCTAAACTATGCAAACTTTCTCTCCGTCCATCTCACGCCAAACACGTAATAAATGTTTTAAATATTTCGAATGCGTTCCCGAGCACGTCTGGTCCGCGGTCAATGAGCAAAGAGGAGTAGGTCGCTCTAAAAGGAACAAGCCGCGCCGCCGAATGTGGGGCACGCTTCCAACGCGGCCGCCGCGGTTCGACTTCTTTATTCGCCATGCACACTCACGACGTGTTCGTTCTTCTGTTCACGTGTCTTTTGTCAGTGGCTGCTCGTGCAGGCGCCACCGGCGACATCCACGGCACTGCAAGCGATCTAGATCCGGAATGGCCGGTGAAAGTGATCAAGTGCATCGGACGCGACCACATCCTGCGATGCTTCAGGAGCTTGCTAGAGGAAAAGGAAGAGGCGAGGGCGCTGCCTGGCGGCCTTCCGAACGCGGATGATGCCAAGAAACCCACAATGGGATCCCTCAGCGTCAAGCGAATCTCGAGTGCGTTGGACTCGTGGGAAAAATCTCTCGCCGTCCATCTGAGGCGGGAACTGTCCGAGGTATTTAAAAAACTTGACTTATCCATTAACATTCTTGATATTCTTAAAGGCCTCAATTCAACGTCGAGCGAGAGCGAGGTCGCCGACAGAAAGATGAAAATGAAGATGAACCTGAAAAGCATGATGCCGTTCATGCTGGTGCCGGGGCTGTTTCTGGCCGGAATAATGCCCTGGGTGATTCCCCAGCTGAAGATGATCGTCATGGTGGTGTCGATAATGAACCAGATGGCCTTCTCCACGGCGCTGTTCTCGCTTGTGAGGGGATACGTTTTCGACACAACCCAGAACGAGCACATATTTTACGTGAACCACGGGTACGCAAACGAAAAGCATCACCACCAGAAGTATCACCAAAAGCACCACCAACATCACAGAAGGAAAGACATTCCCATCAAATCACAAAGCCTCAATAGATGACAACCAAACCGACCTCTTAGGGAAGTTTTTCTCAATTTTTTATTTATACAAAACTTTGTTTAGAATAAACTTCCTTTGTTTATTTTTTTAATCAAAATAAATGTAACTTGTACAGAATAGTTTAATGAAATACACTAAGGTATGGTTTTAAGGTTTATTGTTGTATTATTTAAGTTCTCATTTTAACTACAGCAATAAAATTAGTAATAACTGTATAGAAATAAAATATATGTGTGTTTTTATTTATAAATATGTTGTTTAGTACTAAAATGTGGTAACGCATAAACTAGGGGAGGGGAGAGTTAATAAGTCGCACAAAAAGAAGCTGGATTTTGGAAACACCTAAACTCGTACATATCTTTTCAATAAAATTTTACACAAAAAATTTTCATAAACGGTGTGTAGGCTGGCAGCTCTGTAAAAAACTGACGTAATTGCGCTGATGCCAAACTTCTTCTTACAAATTGTTTAGGTCTTTCACAATTTGATAATATAACCACGGCATCTCCAATTTTTTAAATACCTACTGAAGTCTTTTTGTTCCTCAATGCATTAATAAATATTTATTACATATCGTTTTGTTAAGTCTACTACATAATTGCAAGATACCTATACATGGGCCATCTGGTGAGTAGTAGCAGAAGTATAAATAAATTCTAGCTGTGAACCAAAATACTTATTATGGGGAATTACTCAACGATACTGTCAAGAACTAAACGAATGAGTATGAAACCAGAATCGTATATAATCAGTAAGTTTTACACAAAATACTACATTTACAGTCAATTATTGTCAATATGTGACTACCGATTTTGTGCACATAAAAGTTTAATGTCTAGTAGTGAAAGTATCGGCGATTCTAATGTTCCGTCAAGATATGTTAAGAATAAATATAGATTGTAAATATATAATCTAAAACGAGAAACGGAACTAAATTGGTTAAAACCAAGTAAAAGGGATAGTTATATGGGGTAATTTTGTAAGTATATATTTATACGCGAATATATTTTTAAGATGTTAGTGACTAATTTTATATAACTGAGGGGGGGGGGGGCTGAGTCACGGAACCCGAAAAGGTAAAATACCTTATTTTAAGAAAGTCTCCATTCCGTTACAATTCAAGAGGGATTTGGCAACTAAACGCCACGCTTGCTGGGCGGGTTGGCAAGTGGATAGGGTGTAGGAAGGATAAGAGTATGTAAATTATGGGTAGGATTAAGGTTAGGACACGACTTTTCCCTGGTGCAGATAGGGAAATGTCGAGGCTCGCGTGGGCAGGGTCGCTTCCCTGAAGTAGATCCATCCTCTATCGGGATTATAGAGGAGTATCTACGCACTACCCGGATCACTGCCAGTGCCAAGCGCAGATAAAGTAGGATAAATTTCCTTGACTTCACCTTAGCTTGCTTCAACTTGTCTTCAGTAAAGCCTTTTCAATTTCTGTGTCTATCTCTCTTGGATAACTCTTGTTTTTCCAGTCCGCAGCGCTATTAGGTTAACTGAGGGTTCGAAGACCTTTTCTGCTCTTCTTCACTTTATTCTTCCGACTTAGCGAGATGACGAACCCAATATGTCAGGTTAGAAGATATATTTAGTGTAGTTTTGCTTCAATTTGTGCGGAGTGAAACTTTCGTATGGCCTCCTGCCTAATAAGCTCATAGAAAGGTAAAGAACTGAAGTTCCGAAGAAAACTTGCTGAAGAAAGGAGAGATTTTGTCGCTCTGTATACCTCACTATAAAGTATCATCTTCCAGTGCGGGTTGATAGCCATCTGTGAGTGTTTTGGATATATCGATAGGTACGTAGCAGTAGTATCAGAAGCATGAGGGCACCAGGCCGCAAACTGAAGTACCATCTTCCACGCCGAGCTAATAACCATTCAGAGCAGTTATTCTAAGACGTGCTGTAACTTCAGCAAGTCACCGCTACTTGCTCTCAGAAACATAAGCGTTACGACAAATTTGCAGGTCGAAGTTTGGAGCCCGGAAGAGGTACTGTTGGGCGGGATTCAAATACAATTTCATCGGACCAAAAGACACGTTTGAACTCTGGGAAACGAGTGTGCAGGCTAACTGGTTAAAGTTCACAATGGGGCTCGTAAAGAAGCAGTTAAGAACTAGAATGAGAGCATGATGAGAGCAGAGGTGGCAAGCAGCGGAGACGAGAGAACATCGCGCAACTTTCCACTGGACTTCTGATCTTACTATGTATAAATCCGAAAGCTGATAGATGGCTATAACAGATGGGCATTCAAGGAAATCGGCGATTCTATGTACGTCCTCTTGATTTGCAAGGCACAAGAGGAGACCAAGGCCAGAGTGAAGAGAGCTCTCGTCACGAGCAGGTGAAGATGTCCATGAACGCGAGAGAAGATCAAATTAGTGATGATGCAAGATGAATGGTATAGATATAATAAACCGTGAGCATTGTAACAGACAGGAGAAGCGCAAGAATAACGCAAATAAGGTGGCGTTCTTGTAGCACCAGCTCAAAATTGTAATCATTAACTTGAATGATGGAAGTGCTTATTCTAACCAATAAATTGTATTGTCGCTACTAATGACGCACAGCTGCTTGTAGCTTCTCTCTATCTACTAGTATTATGTTGTACCTTCAGACTTCTCTCCAAATTCAAAAAAAGAAAAAATCACACGAGTAACACTACTGGGCGTATGCCCTACATCGCAAAATGCTCTGTAATGCTCCTTAAGTTTGACTATGCTACGAGGAGAAGTATCGTCATGTTGAAGAATTGCTTAGATGTCAGGCTTAACTTCCTACTTTTATCCTCGGAGCTTTACTTCGAAAATTCAGTGTGAACTATGCCGTTATAATTTCAAAAGGTCATCAGCACTTTATCTACCAAAACAAAGATTTTGAACTTTTTGGATTAGGAAAGTTCCTGTGCTTGCACTTCAATGATTGTCGTTAATACTTCTGAGTGCAGTGACAATTTGACAAAGAATAACTTTAACTTCTGCTCGTGCCTACGCGCAAAAATGATATGATTTAAGACTCACTCCAAGGAAATCCTAAAACTTCTAGCACACATCAGTTCGTTTATATGCGCTTTATGGTGTTCATGTGTAACTGTCACGGGCCAAGTACATCGAGCTTAATTATCCAGATTTCTTGTGGCTGGATTTTTTCTTTCACGCTTCGTGCCCATCACCTAACAGCATTGAGACTCTCATAGCGGTTGCCATAGACACACCCACTTGTCGATTAATGAAAATGAGGGCACAAGTCTCGGCCATTGGAAACTCGATTTAACAAACCAAGAAACATTGCTAAATTAAACCTCTTGGAATTTAATTTTATTAGATCATCTGTAAACAGCCATTTAAGATGTCTCTTAGTCATCCAATTTAGCACAAAGTCTAGTGGTGACTCGCTTTGTACTCCATATACCATTGTGCATAATCAGTCTTTATTATTTCTAAGTTCCTGTTCCATTTCTCTTCCACATTCTTCCCAAGCTTTCCTCTCAGCTCTTTTAACTACCCTTTTTACTCAATTGCTTCTTAAGATGCATTCTCGTATATCTTCTTTTCTCTTCGTTTGTGGATACCATTTCCACTTTACTTTCTTTGGTCTCATTACTAAATTATCTTTTTTATTCCACCATTTTGTTTTTTATGTGTTATTTTACATTTTTCTATTATTCAAATTGGTGTATGTTTTTTCAATCTTATCTTTCTTCTACTGTCCAACGTATGCCTTGTATTATATTATATATTATAAACCGCATAGCGAAAGAGCCGGAGATTATGGTTGAACCCCCATTACTTCCCACCCCCAGCGCTACAGTAACCACCCTACACAAGGTACGTGGTCTTGCGTTGTCATTGAGAATTATTGTATTGTCCAGAAAATTTCTAAGGGCACGGCGTACTTGTCTCAGGAAAAAGTTCCTATAGTAAACTGGTGTCAGACAATCACTCCCCTGGCGACATAAGCGACAATCATCATTAACTTAACGCGGAATAGATTCTGACTGGAACTTCTGCTTTCTTGGTCTTCTTGCACCTCGCTATTCTGCGGACTGACGTTTAAGCTCTTTTTCCTGCTGCCATCGCATCCACGTTTAAACTCTCATGAATGCATGTGGTAATCACTTCGATGCAATTTTATAAAAATCGTTTTGCAAAATTACGTAGGTGGTGTGGTTCTCGATGCCACCTTCTGCTTTTGATCGATTACTACATGTGACATATCACTCCGCACACTCACAGGTCGTCCTGCCTGGTGCCGATCGCTAGTTGCTTTGCTGAAACTATTCATCTTGCGACTGTTCCTTGTAAAAGAGGAGCTTTTACCAACTCTGAATTAAAGTTCCCTGGAATTTCTGCCACGGGGAATGGCTATTATGATATACGAACCCTGTTCTATTCAAGCCACATTCATCCTGCACGGTCGTTGACTGACAACTGTCTGTGCAATTAGAGAACATTACAAAGCCATCTTGTATTATGGATACACACTATGAATGTACGGCTTCCTTGAGACATACGACATTTTGTGATTCAGTCCCTTAATTAAAAAAAAACTAATTGCCATTACTTGTGTTCCAACCTCGTATAATAGTTTATATCCCTTTTCCAACGTTTCTACTGCCGTTTCTCTTTTATTTCCAATATTTCTAATAGTTTTACCTTATATTCTCCCATCTCATCTACCAGATTCCCACTTTTTCCCCAGCAAGTCCATATCCCTACTATTGTCATTTGGTAGGGCTTAGGTCGTGTTCTTTACCAACCTTATTCAATAATTGGACTAGAACTCTGTCAGGATGAGTGATGGATGAGTTACACCTATTTAAAGAATCGTTTATATTGTGTAAACAGATCCAGAGAAAATAAAATAGTCTTAAACGTGGATAGAGAGAACGAACTTAGTAAATATAATAACTAAAATATGTATCAAATATATAGACATACAAAAATGTATTGTAATCGACCTTAAGTGTACGTGAAATATGGAAGATCATACAGGATCGAGAGTTGTAGAAAACAAAAAAACTCCAGCAGTGTCTTATGTGGGTAACCACACCTGAAAAATTAAAGAGGTTTTGAATCACATGTATGAAAGGCCAACATTACAACTGGGATTGTTACATAGTCATCATAAAAACAACTATTTTAACTGCTGCAACGCAGTAAGAATAACAAAACTCATCCAACAATCAAAAAAAAAATCAACAGTGTTTTCAGATATTCCCAGAAGATTATGTTAAGTAGCCATACTAACAATGTTACTGGGTAAACTAAGTAATGGCTAAATATTAAATTTTCTATTCAAATTTCTATATCAATGTTTTCCTGGCGTCCAAATATGATCAGCACTCCCCCTCGAAGCCCCTATTGTGTTGTAGATCGAAATTCGTACCAAATGCATGAAGAAAGACTATAACACGTACCGTCATCAGGTGGCGTTAGAACGCATATGAGAAAAAAGTGAGTTATTAGTACAATGCTTCAAGTGACAATTATGGGCCACCACAGACGGTGTGTTTTTATATAGAAGGGTTGATTACTTCAGGACACAATATCAAGTCACAGAACTGTAGCAAGGGTTGTTCCAAAGAAAGCAAACTTTGCACACCGTCATCCACGAAGACTTAAAAATGACAAAGGTCTGTGCACAATAGGTTTGTCATCTTTCTGCCGTACAGTAGAAGAGTGTGTAGGTAAGTATACTAATAGTTTCTGCAGCCGTAGATGCGGATACTTTCTTTGAGTGTTTGGTCACAGGAAACACGTTATGGTTGTGGCATGAGACGTCAGAAGAAACGCCAGTCTATGGAATGCCAGCACATTTAGAGGCCTCGTATCAAAAAGCCACAACCAGAATTGTTTACTCCAGGAGAAATTCTACTGATGGATTGGCTGCCTTCTCGTGAGTTCATTACCAAAAACCAATATTTTGACTCACTGGCTCAACTTCTCTGATGTACTTAACAACGTTACTACGAAAAATGGCCGCCCTGCACCCATATGCGTCGGATATCGCGCCAAGTGACTACGCTCTGTTTGTACAAATAAAAGAGTTAGTGCATGATAAAAAGCTCTCCTCCTACAACAAACTTAAGTTGACTGTTTGCAAGCGATGTGGTGTTACACCTAAAGAATAGTTTGCGACAGCTTTATGGAAAATCCCGGAGCAATTGCAAAAGCACACATTAAAGAAGAGAGCCTTTAACGAAATGTGTATTCACTCCTTTCCAAAAACAAAGTATGGGGAGAAAACAATTATAGTGCCAATAGTTTTTGAACCTCCCTAGGTACCAAAATTCTCTATTAGAAGCTTTATGATACCACCATCTAAAAAGTACTGCTCATGGTGAAAACGCAATTTTAGTCAAGAAGTATCCACTAGTTACTAGTACTAAAGTTAGAGCAATACCCTAAAATAATTTTTAAAAAACTTTCAAACGATTAGCTCCACATTTATTAGGAATAAACTCACATTGCAGAGCTCTACAATTAAAAGACGAGATTTGCTGTATCTCCACCATGAAAAAATTATTTGGTTCTGTCAATGAGTACTCCAGCATGTGACCAAGCGACTGCAATAAATTGCCAAACGTCCTAGACTTCTTTGTAACTAATGGTCTTTATCATCGCTTACCGATTCAGTACTCTATTAGTAGTTTGGTAATAAATGTCAAAATAACAAACTAGAATACACATAGAAATAAAATACACAACTAATTTAAACCCTTACTTAAACAGCATCGAGTACTACATTACCAAACAACTGTAAAACTCTTAAACCATAAGAAAATAAAAAAATATATTTCTCAAGAAAGCAAAACATATTGAAAAAGGAACTTACAAATCCTCGGGATAATATCTTACGTACTTATTCAAACCTACATTGAAGACCCGATACTGCCACAAGGAATGAATTTAAGTTTGAAGTAATACTCATACCAAAACCAAGAACAGAGTTAACCCATATTTTACAATTACCCGACAAGTCTCTTCGTTGCGCTTGCCAAAGCCCCGCGGCTCTTTTCTCATTTAATAAGGACTTCAACCAACAGATACCGCTGGTATACTATTTCCGTTTATGACCAGATGAACGTGCGTTGTATTTTAGTGGTTGATACACCTTGTAAGTTACAGTGATATTGCAAGATGGATTTTTGAGGAAAGAGGCACAGTGATGAGCATAAAAACAATCTTCGTGTATTATCTTATTCTTAAACTCTTAGTTCAGTAATGAAGAAGGATGTGATGATAATACACAACCTGCAACAAGTAGCTAAAATTTTTCCATACTTTCTTGGACAAGAAGGTTAAAGCACTTGGCTCTGAGATAATTATATTGGCAAAATTGTGACGGCGGCAAACATACAAGGTGAGGCAAACTCCCCCTCCGTTTGATTTAAAAAAAACAACGATCGGAAATATATAAGGTTACAGAACTGGCAGTTTTATTTCAATTTGAATTTGAAGGTACAATTAGATTACTATTTTACCGAAGATTTGCTAGGCCGAACCCCATTCAAGAAGTTTTCTCAGTTTTCTCCAAATATTTTTGGTGAGCCTATCCGAAAGAGCAAGATAGAGGACGATTGTAAATATACTAATAACAAATCCAAAGAATTTCATGTAGCGGGAAAATGTCGCCGTAAATGAGAGCGCAGTAGGTTTCGAATGATTCGACAAAATAAAACCTACAAGAGGTGAACGGCAATGCTAATATAATCTTTGGTACTCAAATACTAATTATCAGAAGAAACAGCATTATTCAATTTGCAAAACAGACAGGGATATTGTGAACGCTGTGAGTTTACAAGGAGGTGTCACAAATGGTAGAAAAATTATTCTTCTGGCCGATGGGAGTTGTAGTAGTGAACAGCCGCATCGTTTGGTCATTAGATAACGACAGTAGAAAAAAAATCAGCTTGTGAACAATGTAAAGAACACGATTCAAGGAAGAGGAAAAGACCTTCTAATCTTAAGAAATCATCAAAGAATAAGAAACGAAGGAGAGAAACCATTTCTTACCGTGAGACATTAAAGAAAACTTCTGCACTTCCTTCTGAAGATTGTTTTAAGAAGTATCACATTAAAAAAGACAGATAATAAAATCATCAGATGAGTTCATATTATGACAGAAAAAAAATTGTAAGACTTGCTCATCACTTCGACATGGATGTACTGTTTATACATAAGATAAGCCTTAAGGCAACGACCTGTTACATAAACTCAAGTAAACTCTTCCGGTACAACATTAAAGATTATTAAAACCAGAGAGGCAAGTTCAGAACTAGACTAAATGGTGACCCTTCTATCTTTTGCCCAATTAAAGTTGAAGTCCTTCACTGTAGCGTTATGCTTAATGTAGACGAGCAGACGATGCAATATTTATGGATATCCAAGAAGAGCCTCTTCAAACATTCCGGATCCCCTCTTTCAATTATAATTTAAAAAATTTCTCTGACAGTAATCATAGAAATGCCAAATATATGTATGAAATAGTTAGGAGTCCACTTGAATAACGAACTTCAGCGTAGTGAATATTAGGTGAGTTAAGAATTGAAGAATTACCCTGGCCAATTGGTAGAAGATCAAATATGTCACTTGAAAATACAATTTTTATGGCAATACTGTAATAAAATTTGTTTGAGCATGAGGGACTATGAATGGACACAATCTAAAATCCCCCAGCAATGACTAATTTGCCATAGTTCGTGCACTAACCAAACGCTATACAATGACCTCCATATACCTACTGTGTAAGAGGAAGTAGAAAATCTCACGAGAAGCTAGAAATCCATGCCGAACCCCTCCGACATGTTCCGCAGAGTAGCAGCAGAAGATTGAAAAGATGTTGACCGTTACACCTAAAGTAAAATTAAGGAAGGCCCTTTCGTTAGAGAAACCGCGATTCTCACAATGATATTCAAACAGCCAACAAAAAATGCATTTCATGGAAATCCTTGCTATCCTTTATTTATAATAAATATACAGTTTGCACAACATTCTTATTCCTAAACCTTAAATTGAGCAAAACTAAATCGTTATATAACGAAAAAAACTTAACAATACGCTATATATAAAAAACCATCCTCATTCCTTGGTATTCCTTAAATGTGTAGTTTGAGAACAAAAGGTCTTTATATTATATCTGATAGGCATAAAGATAGTTATTTAAAAAACGATTCAAGTAAACAAAAATTAGGGCTTCTCATTTGTCTTGGTGTAAATACATGCATCTTTTATATCTTCTTCTTTCATATCTTTATCGCCCCATCCCCATATACCCTCATGGTGGTGATCGGAGATGTTGCCTTCCAAAATATCATAATTAGTTTTCCGGGTACCATCCCCGGTACGTTTAACTCTCCTTTCCACCATCTCCGCTGATACAGATTTTAAGTCGTAAGCCCACCCTATATGGTAAAAAAAGTCGATCATCATAGTGGTTAGATTGAGCTTGTAGTTTCCCAGTTCAGCCGCTTTATAATCCCACGGAAAAACGTGGTGGTAGTTATGCCACCCTTCGCCGAACGCTACCATAGCTACGTGGATGTTTTCGGTTGGGCCAATGGTCCTAAGGAATAAATCGAATTTATGCTTGGCACTCATCGCCCGTAATTATTTCGCTTACTTATCGTACGGTTTGGTGCCCCATATGTGGGCGGCGCTATTGACCAACCAAGTGAAGTTCAATGAGAGGGCATATCGAAAAATAGCGGCTGTGTACCAAGAGACCCACATGTTTTCTCCCCAGAAATACCACGGCACGGCTGCTGGTATTCCAAAGCACAGAATACCGACCATTGGTAAATAGAACCTGCAAAAATGGGTAAATCTTATTTCCGTTATTCTTAACAAAAAGAGATTGTAATTAAAAGCACTCTGAGTGAGAGTTCTAGATATGAACAGAACAATTCCAGCTAACTCCTTCCTAACCCATCTGAAGAAGAGAATTCTAAACACTTTAAATGGCTTTCACCTTTGCCTAAAATCCAGTTGCCTCTAGCGTTAAGTTCTCCAAATTCACTAAGTGTTATCACATTATCACTCTCTCCTCTCAAAAGTTGCAAACTGATAAGCCGGTCTATATCTAGTTAAAGGCATCTTCGGAATTTCAGACGTTTGTATCGCCCGTTTCACTGACCCTCTTGCACTACTTTTCACGTAGATGCATTCACAAAAATAAGAGCGTAATCAAACCCCCAGAAATGTAAACAGGAGCAGAAACTGACAGGGATAAACTGCGACAGATTAATAACATAATAAAAGCAATAATGACAGAAATAAAAAGCATGGAAGCATGGAAGAGAAGAAAAAACTAAAAAAAATGATAAAAAAGAAAAAATGGGTTATAGCAAAATAAAAAGAATTGAACAACTGAAAAATAATCGGGGAGACCACATAAAGAAAATCTAAAAAACAATAAAGTGAATAAAAAGGTAAAAAAAGATCTAAAGAAAGAAGCAGAATCACAATTCCTTTCATATAAGCTGGAAATGGAAACAGATGTTAAAGAAGTAATCGCTATAAACGGCAAAAACGGAATGCACGCAAATAATCTGAAAATAGGAGGCTGGGAAAAGAATCGGAGGTAATGTTAAAAGGGTGCGAAATTTCCACTGACAATGGAAATAAGAGAGGTAGGAAAAAAGGTAAGTTTGAGCCATAAAAAGGTTAAAATGGACAGAATATATTATTTATGAAATGAGGCAGAACAATTAAAAAAACCAACAGCAAAATTAGACAAGATAAAGCGCTTGGGCCATAAGTAGGGAAAATGTTCCAGAAAGTCTAAAATAGTGCTCAGGAAGAGAAAAAAATATATAAAATGGAAATATGGAATATAAAAAGCATAACCAGAAAACAAGAAGAATTAACTAATAAAGAAGAAAAGAAAATTTTATTACTTATGGATAACGGAAACAAAAAAGGAAGAAAAACGTACCTCGAGATTACCCAACGAATACTGGATAATTTGGTAAATGTGAAGGCTTTTACGGTCGGTTTCTTGATGCATCGTATCGTTCGTTCTTAGGTCCGACCTTAGGCCTAACAGGCCGAGAACGAACAACACAATTGGTCTGATGTTAATAAAGACAATTTCTCAAAATCCGATATAGTCGTACTAATAAAAAAGAGAAAACAAAATGTGTTAAAATAATAAAAGTGGTTTGTGAAAGAATGTTAACAATACACATAAACGAAGAAAGAAGTGGGGTGCAAAAAAAGAAGCAAAAGACCAATTTTTCCAAAAACTACATCTAAACAAAAGTAAGTAAATTGTTATCAAAATGAAAAATCCTAAAAGAAAAGTGGGAAACAAAAATTAAAGAATAGATCGCTTGGGGAACTATGAATAAGAAACAAGAAGAAACAAACCGAGAAAGAAATGAGTTATTTGTGTTAAACTCGCATAAAAAATGTCACAATATTGCAAAAGAGGTAAAGAGCAGACGCAATAAATCCATAATAGATTTTTTGTGATAGCGAAGAAAGTATGTAAAAAGGTAAAATAAGTAAAAGTTGTGGGAGAACCGGAGAAAGGTAACAATCACTTTCTACTGATAATAAAATAGGATAATGGCAATAAAACAATCAAAGTATAAAGAAAGAGAAAAATAATGACCAAAAAAATAAAATTCTTTAAAGAAATAGTCGAAGACAAGAAATAGATACCAGGAATAAACACACACGAAACATTAGAGAAAATATAAAAGAAATGCTTGGAGATAATACTAGCAAGTGCAAAAGAAACAACACAAATTACAAACGTGCAGGGTAGAAGAACATGTCGGTAAATAGAAGATATTAAAAAAGCAATTAAAAGAAAAAGCAAACATCTAAGCACAAAAAACCGCAGAGATTGTGAATATAAATCTGAAAGAAGAAAAGTTGAGAACTGGTGAAAGAAGAAAACAAAAGACCTAGGCTTATTTGGGCGACAAAATAAAAACAGTCTACAAAAAACAGGAAGCTCTTCTTTGGAACAATAAGAACACAGAGAAAGAATAATACCATGTTAAAACCCGTTAAAGATAAAGATAATAAAGTTCCAATAAACGAAGGAGAAACAATAAAAAGATGAAAAGATATTTCAAAGGCATATTGGAAGAGGCCAAGCTAAAAACGGATAAGATTGGAAAAAATAATAACAACCGGATGATAAAACATGGAAAAAGTGTAAGAGTCAATAATAAAAATATAACTAAAAAATGCCCCAAGTGATCAGATAACTATAGATGTGCTAAAAGCAGAAAATGGGAGAATGGTATAGATGTTAAAGAACACCAGAATATTATAAAAAAGGCTAAGAGTAGTTTTGAAGTAATTTTTATAAGACTAACTTTATGGTTTAGACAGAGGAGTTACCGACTCAATTATGGAGGACAGGGGAATAAATCTATATTTCATCGATCCACAAAAGGCCTTTGATAAAATAAATAGGGCTATATGGAGAATACTAGAAGAAAGAGCTGTAGTGAAAAAATGATAAATGATGTAAAATTTCCATGCAGACAAACGAAAAAACATAAAAAATCACGGATATTTAAAACCAACAAAGGAGTTAGGGTCTTGAGTCCGTTTTAAATAATAGAATGAAAAGAGCAAAACAATACAAAGTAGGCCACTGGAAACTAGGGAATAAAAAATTACAAAACTGTTGGTGCTGATCACTAACAAAGAAAGATCGTTACGTGAAAACCTAAGAATATATAACAACAGATTCCAAGCTTTCAGCATGAAAATAAACAACAAAGAGACAAAAAGAATGGTTAGCAGTATAAATAAAATTAAGAAACGCCTTAGAAGAAGTCAGTAAGTTTAATACTTAGGAACAAAAGCAACACAAGACGGCAGATTAGAAAAAGAAGTAAATGATAGAGAGAATGAAGAACACGTTTTTATACAAAAAAAGGTAATACTATAACAAACAAAATGAATATATTCAATAGACTGGTTACTTTAAATATATGAGTCTCAACAGAAAATTAAGTCCTTGCGGACAACTGGAAAAAAAAAGAATGCAATAGAAACATTGTCATTAAAGATAATCTGAAAACTAAACCAACACTAGACAAGATAGAAAACAGCTGTTAGGGTGGCTAGATTACGTAATGACGATGAAAGAAGATAAGATTGTAATAAGAGCATTTGGACCACGAACGTATAAAACGAAAATGATAGAAAGGTCAAAACAGGGGTGAAGGATTAGAATTGCAACCATTAAAAGTACAATAAAATACTGTTTAAAGTGCAAAAATGGAAGGAAGCATAGACAAAGGACACTACTGAACCCCCCGACCTTACAAAGGTACAAAGGTCCTCTACAAATCCTAAACAATTGTTTTAACTAACAGCTATACCAAGAGAACATAACCAAAACTCCTTCTTCGTCCTACAAATCTTGGCCCTTGTATTGTAAGGTTGAAAAGTGTCTTTCTCATCTCATAATATGATAGCAACCTCAAAAATCGATTAAAATAAAGTTTTGTGACCTCAAAATCCATGAGTCTGCGCCTTTACACTCTTTTTGAGCCGCGGCACCAGTGACCACAAGGGGTCTCAGTGAGATTGAAGTTTATTTTATTAAAATAATGTTGGGGTAGTTTCTCCCACTCACTCTAATAACCCCGTCTGCAACATCTTCTAGCGCCCCTTTCACAACTCTTAAAGACGCGCATTTTGCAATAACCTGACAGACGGCTATGGAGCGCGCGCCGCCATTTTTGCGCATTTCAGTCGTCTCCCGGAGTGCAAGGGTTGTAGACGAGCTATGAGAGTAGACTGCGTTCTCTGAGTGATAATGAACACTTGCATACTACAATCATCTCTATAAAATAACTACTTCAAGTGCGTCAAGACACTACAATACTGGGAAAATGCAATGCGCCACCGAGGTTACTTTTCTAAATTGTCTCGTCTGCTCAATGGTGGTACAAATTAATTATGAGACTCATTTCTTCCTTTATGTATTTTATATAGTTCTTCAAATTTGATCGATCTTCTCGATATTGATGAAGCATACATAAAGTACTTTTGCGCCATAAAGGGCCTGTCCTGCTCCTAATCAATTCTAAATCAAAAAATTGTATGAATAATTTTAGAAAGACCAACATATGGTTCATCAGTGTCACAGTAAACCCTGCAGTTTTTTGCATTTCTTTTCTTTCATATGGGGCACAGGTGGGTGTAAACTATGGCCATGACAAAAAGTAGATTCAATTAATACGAGCAACAGTTAAAAAAGATAAACTTTTGACATAATTAAAGAACAACATTCAACATCAGCTTGTCACCTTTCTTGAGCTTAAATAGGTATTTGAAAGGGCACAATAAAGCATATTAAGAGAATATGGGAAGATACTTAAGTGTTTATTCTAATATAATCTAAATATTCGCTTTGTGGTGTCTAGCATTGTCGCGATGTGTGGGGTTGGTAACTTTTTTCCGGGTAATTAAACTTCCCCAGATGGCGTCATACATGATGCTTGTTCTCCAGCTTCTAACTAAAATCTATGTTGGTTACGATTGCATTTGAGTAAAACCTGACTCAAATTTCATTACTATACCAGACATCAACTCATTTCTTCCTATTCTTCACTCAAACCCAAATCTTGTGATTAAAGTCCGATCTTCTTGGATTGTGCTTTAAGAATATTGATGTCGATGGCTAAAATTGTCAGGGACCAACTGTTTATTCTATCAATTTGACCGTTGAGGTAAATTCTTTCGTTTTTGTTTTCCATCACATTAGCCATGTCTCTTGATGTCATCTCCAAGAGCTTATTTGCTGTAGCAACTGCAAAAGTGAAGGAGTTAACGTTTCAAATAATTCAACACCCCCACTCTATTTTTCAGTGTTAGCATCAAATGACTTCTTCTCGTTGCACATCTGAAAACTTGACTTATCAAAGAGTTCGCCTAATGTAAATTCTATCGGCGCCATGAGCGAGTATTTAGCAGTCTTTGAGAAGAGCCTCTCTCCGACAACTTAAAAAATTGTAAACTTGTTAGACTAACCCTTAGACTTATTTATATAGACAACCTTGAACTAGCACTACTAAAAATAATAAACTTACATTCTCTGGAACCTCACAACCGGATCAGATTCCACATCACTCATATCCACGGTTTTTCCTTTTATCATAACGTCTTTATGTTTCTTAACCATAAGCCAGCCGATGTGCGAGAAGAAGAAACCCCTCTTGGCGTTATGAGGGTCAGCGTCGGTGTCTGTGAACTTATGATGGACGCGGTGATCTCGCACCCACTCGTAGATATGGTTTTGAAAAGCTATCGTTTGCAAAATCATAAGAATTATTCTTAGAGGCAGCTTCGCCTTATAGGTTCTGTGCGCCCATAGCCTGTGTGCCCCCGCTGTGATGCCTTGTGAGGCAAGAGCTGCGAACATGTAAGCTGAAAAACACAGACTTTAGTGTAAAATTAAGCCACCACTGAAATAAAATCATCCAAATTACTTAGTTTACATTGGCTTACTCCTAGACATTTTATTTTCAATTTCTTATCAAAGTCGCCTGCATAAAAACTTATTTCCGCACCTAAATACCACATATGTAAAAGCCTTCGTTTATTCATTATACAGTAGACAATTAAATTGCATCAAAAGCAACTTGTAAAAAAATTTATTATTAATAGACAAGCTGGCATTTAATTTTGGTGGGCACGGTTTGTTCATCAAACCATCAGGCAAACTTCGATTGCTTCCATTAGTCATTAAATTCACAATTATTGCCCTTATTTCGGGAGTTGTCTTAAATCGGGGCGGAGAGTGCAGGCAACATAACCTCAGATTTTGCAACTGCCCATGCGCTGTATTTATCTATAGCACACCTTGGTCAAAACAGACCAACAAGTAATTTTGCCCTACCCTAACAAATAAAAAATATTTAATAAAGACCCTAGGCACTATAGGACTTGGCACTATTTGAGCTTTGTACTAAGTTCTGTTATCAGGAAGCTGGATAAAAGACATTCATGATGAAAAAGTCGTTGTTCTTGACTTGAAAATGTTGAAGGTAATGAGATTAAAAATAAAAATATCATAGGGCACTCCATAAGTCCCTTTAGTAATCGGTTTAGAGGACGTTGTATAGTATGGGCTCTTACTGGGACAGGCCCAGAAATGAATGGATAAGTTGAAATTTCTTCCAAGCAACCATTTTTCTGCATTTCAGTTTAAGTTCTTCTCTTTTCCTTTTAGTATGGGCTCTCTTAAGTACCTGGCTGTGTTCGCGTATGGGTTAACTCAATATGGACTGTACTATTAGTGAAGTTAACATGAGCATGACTTATTTTAAATAAAATGCAGCCTTATAAGAAAGTGCAAGAAGTGCAGTACCTTGCAGCACGCCTGCTCTGATTTCTTTTAACTTAGAATACACTCCTTGTTTGATTTCGGTATGATTTTAAGCTAAAATATTGTTTTGGAAGAACACTCAAAAAGATGGTAACGTAGAGCTAAACTGGTGAAAATGAAGTAAATTGCTTTACTCATTCATTGATTTCAATCTTCCCAAAAAACTTTCCTCGATGCTTTAAGAATCTTAAGGAACATGGTGACTTCAATTACCTTGCATATTTTAGGCACGTATTTCAACCAAAAGGAGAGCAAACGACGTAACCGATTTAAAGTCCCTAGTCGGCCACCAACTTGAAGCAAAATGGCAACCATAAATTCACAAATTAACGTAATCTTTTCCTCAAATTCCGAAGTCGGAGAAAGAAACAAAAAACGATTGCATCTTGATGAAAGAAGTCCATCCGCTTTCATTGTATGTCGCTCTCTTTATCAAACAACTTAATCGATTTCAAAACACATAACACCGTTGTTCTTCAATATTTATATACACCAAGAAAAACCAATGCCTACAATTCTCAATTTCGGTCGCCATCTTAAAGCAAAACACTGACCAATTTTCTTCATTTGTTTATCAAGCTCTGTAGCGTCCAAACGATGTAACAAATGAAAAACGAAATTAGGCCATTATGTTGCTCTATGGACTTCTACAAAACAATTACAAATTTCGATTACCATCTTGAACAAAAATAACGTGAACACAAACAAAGTCTCCATCTCTTCCCACTTGGTTGTCTTCAGGGTGCAACAGAGCCTTTGAAAAGCCTTCCAAGTTAGAAGAACACCAAGAGAGCTGATTGAAAAAAGTAGTTCATCTTGTTAGTGAAGTTGAAACATGCCACTAATCATTCCCCAGATAAACAGCAACAACATTTTCATAAAACTTTCTTATTATCAGTAGCACCTCTGATCTCTACCTGGTTTAAGTACATGCACTGGCACATATTTTGTGGATGTGATGAAGTACCATATTCGATTTGACAGGGGAGGGGTCAAGAGTTTTAAAAAACATCGTCTATGTTATCGCAAAAAAATGTATACATGAGATAGACTCTAGTTCAGCTGATCCACAGGAAAAATAAAACATCGAAACTCACCAAACAAATTTTCTTTGCATAAAAACAATGTTGCAGTGATCACGACACTTGTGATCAGACAGCAATAGATCTGTAATTTCATCCCACTGGAAATTGGAAGTAAGTTTTATGAAAGTCAGAAGGACCATGGCGGTGCACATATGTCTTCCAATATCTGACTTAGCTAACTAGCGTTCCGCTTTCGCTTGATATCTCTATGAGAAATATTTGTCCCCGGTTGTGCTTGGTTGTTCTTCTTTCTCTATTTTAGCCAAAATTAACTAAAGCGACTAAGTGCTGAGTATCACTTTCCAATGAGAGTAAAAGAAATCTACAGAAACTATCTCCTTAATTTGCATTTTGGTTGTACAGTTGCTTTAAGAAGTATCAAATATGCAACGTAAAGTCAATACACCAAGGTCACTTTAGTCCTATTGGTGTTCTAAAATGACCTCTGTAAGTATCAATAGGGTTTCTGCCAATCTTCAATTTTAAGATATTGTCATGTGACATACAATGTAAATGTTCCAACAACTCTTGCTTCATACCATTTGGTGTACCTCAAGCGTTACCTTCTTCCAGAAATTAGGATCACCGTTATGGACACTTTTATTAGTAGACCCTATAATAGTTTGGGCAAAAGATTATTTGGAGGGAACTACGCCTTTCATTTCATAGTACACTTCACGATTACTCTACAAATATGTTTGTCACTTTCTTGTTATTTGTGTATCTAGCACGCCACTTTCCAACAACCATCAAAGTGATAAAGTGATTCTTTTGGGAGGTTTGGGCTTTATAGGGCTAAAGGACCTGATATACTTTGTATCAAATATCTTTCACTGCCAGTTTGCAAAATCAACCTTTAGTATAAGGTCAAGATAGATAACAACCCGATTCTCCACCACGTGAGCCAGTTAAGAGCACATACAAATTTCGAATCACAAACGAAAAAGAAATTTGCTGACTAATAATTTATCAGGTGATCAATTTAATCCTTGGTTTTTTCATTGCTTTACGAGCTCTGACTGTACGTAACAGCAATCCTCTTTCAACAGTTGTTTCAGTTCCACCTCATTGACTTTTTTGGCTGTTTCAAACGTTCGGCATCATACAGATCAAAATTTCCACTTTTAAAGTGTTGGAACCACTCGATGTAGATAATGTAGAAACCGACATCACCTCCTAAAACCGCACAAATTATTTCCTGGAATTCACCGGCACCTTCCTTTAATTAAAACGTAAAAAGAAAAGTGTCGCTTGTCACACGGCTTTGCTTTCACCATGGATTAGGTCACATTTATTAGAATTTAGGTTATGTTGGTAAAATAGATGTCTCTGCATGCGTTATAAAGCTGACAAATGGCGCTTTATTTGTGATCATTGTGATTATAATTAAAGACACCAACAATGAAATTCTAGGCTACAAACATCGAAAGACATTAAGCTATCCAATTTAATAGAACTGTCTCCATATACGAGGGAAAGTCTAACTGTTGGCCAATAGAAAAAGACAACTAAACTGCATTACCAACAACCAAGCAGAAATTCATCATAAACTTGTTGAGGAAATCAGAACGCTAATTAGCTAAGTCAGATGACAGTGTTTATGTTCTTTGTAAATCGATTAAACCACGTACACATTTTCTTGACAATATAAACTATGTTGCTCATACATGAGAAATTTCAAGCGGAAGTAGCATAAACTGGTTTTAAGTTCTAGGGCGTCTGAAACACCTTGATTTTCTCCATTTATGAGAGGTATCCAACTGTATTCCATGTTAATGTTTACCTGGGAAATGATCAACAGCATGTGTTAACTTGGATAACTTGTTTAAGAGAGTCGAATTCTAAAACAACACTCCGGAATTTTTTCGATGAAAAGGCAACAGCTTTGCAAAAATTCTCCTATACCTTAGAGTACTATCTGACTTTTTGTGGAAAAATAAGTTTAGGGGAAACAAGTAAAAAGATAATATGGAGATCTAGCTTAAAAATATTACTTGAAGATACTGTAACGAATTTTCGACGCCCCCGTAGCGGCCGCCGGGTCGTCACGGTCGAGCAGCGAACATAATGCCATCAATTCAGATGTTTACCAAGAGGTTCTCGTAGGCTTCGAAACCGGTATCGATTGTATAAAAAGCGCACAGCGGCCCAGAAAAAAATTGGTATCGGAAACAAGCGACTATGCTTTTTTTGACGCAATTACTGGCAATGCAGCCTCAAACATGCATTTAATATTTAGGACATCACACACACCCATAGGTTGAGCGAGATTCGAATTTTTCTAAAGATGAATTTTCTTATCAAAAGTTTATAGTTTCTATATATTAAGCTCTGCTCTTCTGTATACTGTTACGTTTTGTATCTTCCGTCTTGTATTCTTGCTGAAAATTATGTAGTCTGTTATGCCTTTAATGTTTCTTATCCCCTCATGCAAATTTTTCTTCCGTTATTCCACCTTATTGTCCTTTATTATTTTTTCCCATTCTTGAAATCCAGCCTCCTATTATTAACACGCGTTCCGCTTTCTCTCTTAGAGTTTTTCATATTTCTTTTTCTTATCTTTACAGCTGTTGGTCGTTGGTGCGTATATCTATGTAACACACACTAGTTCCGGTAGCGTTAGAGCAATTCTTATTATTATAAGATTTATTGCTTCATATCTTAACACAATATTTTCTACTTCTCTATTATTCCTACTTCCTCTTTTGTCCTGTTTGTCACTCTATTTCTGAGTATCTCAGTGTATGTATATTCCTTTTGTTTTTGTTTCTTATAAAATTTCATGTTATTTGCCATTTAGTGTCTTTAGTCTTCATTTGCTGTTAATTTACCCTTAATTTGTAGCTATCTGACTTTGTCTTTTCTACTCTTTGTAGACTAGCATCCCAATAATACATTTTCCTTTATTTGCACGTTTTGGTTCGCCACTTCCGCTTTATGACCCTTTCTGCGTTTTTCTCTTGCAGTATTTCTTGACTTTGCTTTAATTTTTCTTTCCAGTGCCATTACATCCCTTTCATTGTCACTTCTAAATCATTTTTTGAGTATTTCTTCTAAATTTCGCATTTCCTCAGTTAACTATTTTTCTCGTCTTGCATCATTTATTTTAATTTCTCCAATTCGCTTCCTTGTATTTCATCTTCTTTTGTTCCTTTCGACCTTTTGCTTCTACTTTTATCCCTCTCTTATTTTTCCTTTGGTTTCCATTGTGTATATTCTTGAGTCATAATTTTTTCCGCATATTCCCTTTCTTGACTGTCCTTTCTTTCTTTTTGCCCTTTTGGCTATTTTCCTTGTAATTCATTAATTTGAGTTTTTAATAATTCCTCTATGTCTCTCTTACTGCTACAATACTGGCAGTGGAAGCAATATCTCCTATCAGTAATTTTCTTTATTCTTTTAAATTATTCTGGTGCCTTTTATATAGTACTTTACCTTAATCTGCCTTCATTTCCGATTACGATGCACATACAGTCGCATGTTTATGTTGTTCTTCATAATAAATCGCTTTAACCTTGCTGCATGATACACGCGTCGAGTTTCCATATTTACTAATTGGAAGGTTTGTAGATGACATCTATTAAAGTATCAAAGTCGATCGATCGCAAACAAAAAAGTGTAAAGTTTAAGTATGGCGTTTAAATTACGCAACCTTTTATAATTACATAAATCTTTTATTTGAAACGCTTTTGTGAAGTCGCCACAAACGAATTATTGACACGTATATTAACCCAGTATATTAAACCGTCGTAAACCACAGAAAACAGCAAAATGGATAAATGTGTAACACCTTGACGCAGTGGTTTCATGGTTGTAGTACGAAAATGTATCCAAGTATTGAACAATTAGTCGTGTATGCGATTTAATGTTCTTATTTACATGATTAGCAAATTACTTTCCCCCATGAAACGTATAAAGGAAAGCCAACTCTTCTTAGTTTCGCACTTCGTTCATTCTTTAAGGAGATATGTGAAAAGGAGAAAGTTTAGTTATCTGCGGGGTGAAAGTTATCTAAACATTTTTTACGCAGATAAGCGTAACTATGAACGCTAGCACATTACAAGATCTACATCCATATAGGGAGCTTTTCTGCAATTATTCAGTCTCCAGCTTCGCATTTTTATGGCCACCATTTATCAGAATAAACGCTTTATATTGTTATTGCTGTTCGTAAATAAACTTTGCTGGCTTATTAAACATAAATATGGGTGCAATTAAAGGTTTTCCCTTCTGGTTAATGCCCACAATTCTAATTTTCCGTTACCAATGATAATAACCAAGCTGCTTTCGCACTAATTGTGCAACAAATCACCTAAAAGCATTACAATTTTTGCTATGCAAGGAAACACCAGGTGTGTGAACAATATTAATTTAATGGCCGCACAACAATGTCTGGCCTCTCTTCCTGCTGGCCTGATTACTTAATGACCTACAACGGGGACGTATGGCCTAAAGAAATCTAAAAGTTCGGCTCGTCCCAAATACTTTCTAAGCAATTCAATGCCGCCCAATGAGGCCTTTAAATGTACTTCTGCCGTCCGATATCGGAACTAAGGTGGGGACGAAACACTTGCCAGGCAAAAGTCTAGGCCAAATTAAGTTATAAAAAAACAGACGCGTCGAATAAAAATAGTTCTGCGCAGTAGAGTTTAAACTCTGCCGATTTGTAAAGATTAGACTTATTTTATGGCCGCAAGTCATGCTTTGTTAAAGTGTAAGGTGAATTTTATATTATCTAAACATTGCTTCTGCACAGTTTTTTCATAGATAAGCATGTTCGTAGTTTATTTAAACAACCCTTGGATTTTGTCCATGGCAATTCTTTCCCTACGAAATATATACAAATTTCCATAGATGATCATTCAAATTATCAGCGTATTTCTGTAATGAGAACCTTTAATCCAGTAAATAAAGCCCAAAATCGACCCGACTATTTAAATTTTTTTCCTAAGAGCCGATTTTGACGTATGAGGGCTCATTTTCAAACGTTGTTTGGATATTAGACTCGATTTCAGGTATTAAACTCGATAAACACAAATTTGAATATGAAATTACAATAAAATGTTTATATAAACAATTTGTTAATTAACAAATTGTTAATTAACAAATGGTTCCTTAACAAATTATATAAACATTTTATTGTAATTTCATATTCAAATTCGTGTTTATCGAGTTTAAAGTACCTGAAATCGAGTCTAATATCCAACATCCAAACAACGTTGATTTTTTTGGTTATTTGTTAATTAACAAACATTATTAACAAATGGTTCATTAACAGATTGTTATTAACATTGAGGTGACTGTTTATTGGTCGGGCACATGAAAATATACATTTACTTGCTTACAACCAATGAAAAATAGTATTTTTCATTTTTTTTTATAATGCTCTGAACGATCCGTTTATTTAACACTAATTATTGTTTATTAACAATATAAACAATTAGCCAGAAACAAAAACCCTTGCACTTTGATCTAGAGATCATAACGAAAAAAATGAGCCCTCATACGTCAAAATCGGCACTCAAGAAAAAAATTTAAAAATCAATTTTTACTGGACTACTTAGCCGAGTCATAGTGAATGGACACCTCCTCCTCCTCTCTAGGATAGAGTTCTAAGAGTCTTTCTTTTAGCAAACACTTCCAACATTTCTTTGACCGGATGATTTGTCACCTTGTTTGGCAGTCAAATATGCCTTGTGAGTTCCGTTTCTGAAGTGATTTCAACAGAATCTCTTCTTTGTTAGTCCTCTCTAAATGAATTTCCTCCAGTGACACCACACGCTTTGATCTTTGACAAGACGCTCCTCGTGGTGCTTTCCTGCATTTGTCTTGCGGTTTGCAAAGCTCCAAACGGTCACTTCTTTGACCCCTGCAACGGATTTCCAATAAAATCTAAAACTCTAAAAGCTTCAACATTTTCTCTAAACCAATTTTATTCAGTGACACCACACACTCTGATCTTTAATCCACAAGACACTTCTCGTGCAACTTTCTTGAATTTACCTTGCGATTTGCAAAGCGCGATTCTTGTATGTTCTAGACAGCCACTTTTTGACCACTGCAGCGCATTTTTCCAAGACAATTTAAATTTCTGAAAGCTTCAGAATCCACATGTTCCTTTCTCACCTTGGTTGGCACTTAGATATGCCCTGAAAATTCTCTTCCTAAAAGGATTCCGCATACCATAAATTGTGAACAGGATCTCTTCTTTTTTAGTCCTCTCTAAACCAAACTTCATCCAGTGACACCACTCGCTCTAATCTCTGACACGCAAGCCGCTTCTCTTGAAGCTTTCTTCCATTTCTCTTGCGATTTGCAAAGTGTGATACTTACAAGCTCTAGACGGCCACTTCTTTGACCTCTACAGCGCATTTCCAAATTAATCTAAAGTTCTGAAAGCTTCAACAGTTTCTTGAGAGGATATTTGCAATAATTGGCACTCGGATACGCTCTGGGAGTTCCATTCCTGAAGTGATCTCGAGTACCAGCAATTGGGAACAGAATCTCTCCTGTGTTAGCCCTCTCTAAATCAAATTTTGTCCAGCGATACCATACGCTCCGATCTTTGATAAGCCAGAGGGTTCTCATGCGGCTTTCTTGCGATTTACAAAGCGCAATGCTTACAAGTTCTAAACAGTCGCTTTTTTGGCCCCCTACAGCGCATTCCAAGGCAATCTAAAGTTCCAAAATTCTTTCCTTCACTTCTTTCACAGGATACTTTACATTGTCACCTTAATGGTACTCAGATATATTCTAAGAATCATCTTCGCTCCTTTGTTTCGCAAATCCAATTTGCAAGTACAATTTTACCATATTTATCATAGCAATAGTATATTTTGTACCAAACCTTCCACTTCAGGATGGAGATCTGAAATTTTCAGCATTTCTTTGTGATAGTGGATTAGTTTTTGCTTTTGATAGCACTGATGATTACGACTATCATAATTTGACACCAAATATCTACTTTGCTTTGCTAATTCAAATTCGCCCACGGAGTCCATTCTGAACCATTCAGTGACATCACATATTCTGATATTGACCGCAAAACGCTTTTCATACTGCGTTCTTGACTTCTTGACCTTATTTTTCTGCGTATTCCTGGAACAAATTTCGGTAAGGACCTTAGCTGAATCAATACCGTCTTCTCCCGCCCGGGATGAAGTTCCGAAAATTTTTCTTCCACCAATGGCTTCAATACGTCATCAACATAGTGCTTCGCATTAATTTTACTTTCCATAATAATCGGAAAAGTCTTACGAATCATCTTCTAGAAATTATTTTGACGGCGATGGGCTAGAAATCAAATTCTCTTTGGTTTCTGGCATGGCTTTATCGTTTTTAACGTAACAATAGTCACGTATAAACCGAGCTTCATCTATTGGTACGACAAGCTCTGTACGGTCACATTTTTTGACTTGTGCAGCTGATTTTTGAGCCAATATTTTTAGCTGAATCAGGACGAATGTTATCAAATTGTTTCTTCCACCAAAGGCTTTACTACTTCTTCCATATACTGCTTTGCATTAATTTTTACTTTGACAGCACTCGGATGAGTCTTAAAGATCTTTTTTCAGAAATGATTCCAACCACTATAATTGTGAAAGCAAATCTCCCCTTTGTTTCACAAATTCAAGTCCACTTTAGACTAAGCTTCTTCCAGTAGTACCACATACTCGCTTAGCATAGACGCGTCTTGTGGAGCTTTCTTGTATTTGTCTTTCCGTTTACAAAGCGCATTGCTTTTAGTAGGTAAGGTTCACCTTTCTTAGCCCTATTTTACCTCAAATTTTTGTAGATGATCTTCTAGATGGTCAGCGTATTTCTAGATCAATTAGAGTGTAGCTGAATCATCTCCTCTGCCTCAACGTAATTTTATAAAATTCTGTCACCACAGGCTCCAACTTCTCCCACCGGAGACATGCGGATAAATCCCAAAAATGCTTTTTCCTAAACGATTTCGAAACACAATCACTCTTTTGTTTCACATGTTTGACCATGTTCTCGTCATCTTTGACGTAGAATAGTTCACTTCTAACAAAGCTCCATCCATTAACAACAAATGCTCAGATCTTTGACCCGCAAAACGCTTCTGGGACAGCTTTCTGGCGTCGTGCAAAGAGCGATATTTTCAGCACGTAAGGATCACCTTACTCCAAATATCTGTAGATGATCTTGATTAATTTGCATTCTTAACCGAATAATAATGAATGAAGATTTTCTCCTCTTACTCCGATTAAAGGTCAAAAAAATTTTCTTTCGCCGAAGACTTCAACGCTTCTTCATCATTCTTTGCAACAATTTTCAGTTTTAATAGCGCTTGGATAAGTCCTAAGGCTTCTTTTCCTAAAATTATTTCAATCACTGTAAATTGGAAACAGAATCTATCCTTTATTTTACAAATCCAACTTTCGGGTGCCATTTTACCATATTTATTGTAACAATAGACTACTCTAAAGCAAAGCTTCATACAGTGACACCACATGCTCTGATTTTCCACCCGCAGCTCACTTGTATTTGTCTTGCGATTCGTCTAACGCAATGCTCTCAGCACATAAACTTTACCATTCTTGACACCTAAATGATCTTCCGAATAAGCAACGTATTCCTAAATCAATTTTGTGAGCCTTAGTTGAATCATAGTGAATAAACACCTTCTCCATCTCGGGAAAAAATTCTGGAATAATTTTTTCCACAAAAGGCTTCTTCCAACGTAACGTTTTGTATTAATTTTCTGATGACACTGCAATAAGATCGAAGAGTTGTCTTCCCAAAAAGGATTTCAACTACCATAAGTTAAGAACTAAATCTCTACAAGTTTCACAATATGGCAATAGCCCACTCTATACCAAGCTTTATCCAAATGATGTTCCAGATGATAAACTTATTCCTAAGTCAATTTTGCAGTATAGATCTGAAGTATATCATCATAAAAGAGTATTTGTTTCTTTTTCAAGATGAAGCCGTAAATTAATAAATAAATCTTCAAGATAGTGCCTTAAATTAATGTTTACCTTTGATGAAGATCTGATAGGTCCTAGAAGTTTTCTTTCCAAAAATTATTCCGACCATCACAAATAGAAAACTAAATCTCTGAACTGAATTTCATTAAGTGGCACCACACATTCTGATCCTTGACACGCAGGACGCTTCCCGTGAATGTTTGCTTTACAGTTTGCCTAACGCAATGCACTTAACGCATAAACTTTACCATCACCATTTATGTTTTCCCAAATTTCCGTGGATGATCTTCCAAGTGCTCAGCATATTCCTAGATCAAGTTTGCAATATGGACTTTAATTGAATAATGATGAATGAACACGTTTTCCTCCTCCACAGAATAAAGTTCTAAAATTATTTCTTCTGTCGAAGACTTCAACACTTCTTCGACATAGTGTTTTTAATTAATTTTTTCTTTTGATAAAACTGGGATAAGACATATTTGAAACAAAATCTCTTCTTTGTTTCACAAATGTAACTTTCGGACACAGTTTCATCATCTTTGATGTAACAGTAGCCCATTTCGAACCAGAAACACCACATACTCTGAACTTCCTTGGCCCTCCGAATGGTCTTTGGACCAACTTCGACTGTGTTAACCATTTGACGCCAACTCTGTAAGTATTTCTTAACGCCCATTATGGGGTTCTTGTTTACTTCGCAAGTTAAGTTTCTAGGTTTCTCTTTAAAAGGTGAAGTTGATCTTGGTGATCTTGATTTAAAATAAATTTTCGGTGACTGACGTTTTTTAAATATATTAACAGACACGAAGTCAAAAAGCGATTAATGATGTCAACCCGCTTACTACTATAATGTCATAGTAGCATTCGTTTCTTTCATCCCCACTTTCTGTACATAAATGAATAGTAATTTCAGAACAATTCTATTTACAACACTGGCAACCATATGGTGCAACTACACCAATTGTTCTTTAATTGGCGAAACAATTATGACAACTACATTAATGAATACCATACATTTTCTACTTGAATAATTTGCCCTATTGACACTTTTATTCTTAATCAAAAGCAATTCTGTAAATTCTACGTTTAAGAGCGTACTTACTCCATAAAAATGTTTTCCAGCTGCATACAAATAGAAACAAATAAAGCCCATACAATCCTGCCGTGTGTAAATATATGAATGCTAAAACATTTCTCCACACAATTTCCCATCGATACTTTGGAGATTCTCCTTTGGCATCCTGCTTTGGACTTAACTTTAACTGACTGGTATTGCTAGGTACAGCCTGTTGAATGTTCTTCTCGCTGGTTGTAGCCTCTGCTAAGAACAAGGCCGAACTGCCAATTAGGTTAGGGGCCATACTCAATCTGCAAAGATAATATCGATTTAAAAATCATAATTTACAGGATACAATTATATTACTTCCAGTCGACATTAAGGGAATAACCGATATAAAATAGTACAAACCCTCCAGTCTACTAGTTCTCTACAATCGTAGGAACTTTTTAACTACTGGTCTTAAGAGATTACATTACAAATTAAAATTTATAGCAGATCAAAATGAAGCAGGCGCAAGTTGTGAGGCATAATCAATACAACTAAAAATCATGTTCCTCGAATCAAAGGACTTCAACCTCTATTTTTTGCTTAGTTCTTTCTTTATTATCCAGAATCTTACAAATAAAACTTGATTTGTAATTTGATTATTAGTCTAACACGCTATCTTTCTCTAATAGATTATATCGTGAAGGCCGCTTCGCGGCCTTGTTAAACTATACTTCTATGCATGAGATGGTAAAGCTTTCGAGCAGTGTGCGTTGAGGCACTTCGCACCTTGTAAGAAGTACAAGCCCTACCTTCTCCCCCATTTAAATGTAGCCACTGGCATATAAATGTGAAAGGGGCTACCTTTTAGGCCACTTGCACTGATTTTCTTGAATTTCTAATCGCAGATTTGGCTGTCCCTTTTGTTTTTTCCAGGGGGGACCGGCGGCTAGAGAATCTGTGCTTAAGAAATTTCTGAAGGTTTTTCTCAACTGTGTATATATTTTTAAAATGAAAGGAACTATTTTTAGGCTAGTTGCATTGGTTTCATTGAGTTTCTGATCGCGGATTCGGATTTTACGTCAAATTTGGCTGTCGCTTTTGTTTTTTCCAAAAAGAACCGGATATCCTTATAGTTTATAGAGGGAATCTGAATCAAGCACTTCACTATATACACTTAAGAGCAAAACAATCGACTGAGCGACATGCTCGAGCTTTGAGCAAATGTGTATCCATTCCGATAGCATTCCAAGTAAAGTTCAGTGTACTGTTTAAAAGCTTAAAAACTGTGATTTCAAATGATACCACTTTGATTGGAATCGGACCTGTTCTGACAAAGTTATGGACTTAAGAATATGTGTAACACAAAAGAGTTGAAAGAGAGAAAAAATATCCTCAATTGAAATTAATTTAATGATTTGTTCAATACATGGTGTTGCCACCTCTACCCCTAAGGACACTTTTCAAGCGATTACGCATGGATCGGATGACTTCCTATACTGTCTTGAGGGATTGCTTCCCATTCTTCAATCAACGCCGCTCTCAGTTCCATCGCTTAAGTTCATCTCAAACATCCTCAATTGGATTCAAGTCTGGCTACACGGAAGCCAGTTCATTTTCGGCATTATCATGGACTACCATGAAGTCTTCACCGGCAAATCCCGCAAACGAAACATGTACCTTCAGAATGACACTGATGTAGCGGTCTGCTGTTAAACCTCATCCGCGTCCTTCATTAGGCACAAAAACCTACTCAATTTTTCTGTACTAGAACATGCAAGAGCCACTTCTATATGCGACAGTTTCTTAAACACAACAAATTGCCTCCCTGGCCTCCTATAGACCCTACGTCCGCTGTCGCTGCCATGTGGGCACATCCTGGACTCGTTGGAGAATAATATCTGATTCCAATGGCCAAGATCCCAATCGAAATGTTCGCGAACAATTTCTACACGCCTTTGTTTGGACTGCAGTCAGCTTAAGACTTCTTACTGTCCAAGTGCTAGCGACCACTAACCACACCCAGCTCTTGCTTGAGATCAACGCCAGTCATATGTCAATTTCTAATGGATATTGAGATAAGAAATCGATCGTCTCTCTCCGTTGTCACGTGCCTGCGGCCGCCTCCTTGCCGGCGGCCTTAACCACCGATTTCCCGGTACCGACGCCACGCTTTTGATACAGCTGATTGACTCAGATTTAGTGGATTTGCCACGGCCCTTTGACTGAGGCCCTCTCTTAGCAATGCAACTGCCTGGACTGCTTCGGCGGCTGTGGTACCCATTTTCTTGGGAATCCCTCAAGCATTACGTCACTTACTTACTTACGTCAACTTCGGATAACTGACTGAGATGAATTACCGAGTTGCAAGCGTACTGTACGCCAATCACAGTTGTCACGTACGTGCGTTCCAATTAGCAAGAACCCCGTTCGTGATGCATATTTTTTTGAACGATTAATGCAATAGCAACAGTTTTTTAAAGCTCAATAATAAAGATACTCCTTGCACATTAATGTTTTTATTTTCATTTTCTCTAGACTAAACCAGGAAACGAAAATGCACGTGCAGCTAATGAGTCGATTGTTTTGCTCTCAAGTGCACATCACACGTTAGGTCAGAAAACATGAACCACGTTAGACTTTGCTTTTGAGTAAGTTAGGGTGGGCACTTCAGCTACCCTGATGATAAATAGTAAATTTTTGTATTTTCTTATTGACTTATATGTAGAGTGCCGAGGTCTTGTATGATTGCGTTTGGTATGTACCAAACTGTTTGTCGTGATACCTTTTCAGGATACCTATATTGGAGTTGCTTGCAGCACCTCATAAAACAAAACCCATCGAGATAAATCGGGGATTCTTTTAAGGAAAAACCTACTATTAAGTAAGACAACTTAACTTCACATAATCAACAACTACGATTTTCGGTAAATGAGTCGACAGAAATTATTGCTACAAAAAGACTCAACTTCATAACAGCCAATCTGACCACTAAGAACAAGTAATTGCTAACAGAACAACTCACAGCAAGCGATTTAATCAGAAGGAAAGTAATAAATTCGTCTGGCAGTGCACAAGAACCTGCGCTGCAAGTCTTTTATTTTGATAAACCAACTGAACAGGAAGTTAAAGACCCAAACACTGCTAAACATCACACACGACAGAAAGGTGAATCGTCAAAGTAACAAATGGATCTGCCAAGATGCCCTTGAAGTGTCTACCGCCATGCCTACAAAGTTTGCCACCTTTGTGATGGTATGGGGCTTGTAATCAGCAAAGGGGATGCCAGTGCACCCTACTTCTATTAAGGAAGGCCTGAATATGACCGCCGATAGTTATATCAACATGCCGGAGATAGTTGTTAATCCCTAAATAAAGCAGGTAGCCTCTGGACCAGACGACAAGTTCCAGCAAAAAAAGGCAAGGAATCCCCAAGCATGGCCATACACTACTTATATTACCATTAGTCCCCCGACTTGTGGCCACCCTTCAGCCCCGACCGTAATCACCTTGACTACTACGATCAGGGCGTGGTCGAGGCGAAATTCAATGAGAGGGTAACTTAAGAGCCTCTATTATGGAGGTAATAACACATATTGACAAGGAAGTTGTGTTGACCTCCAGCCGCAAAATAATATAATTCTCGATACTATTTACTTTAATTATGCTAAATTTCATGTAATTCAATTTAATTTTTCTTGTTTTCTAGCGTTATTTTTATTGTTTGTTCATTTTCTAGATTTACCCGCATGACACTACCTTTTTTTGAATATCAAGACCTAATTGCTTTTCTTCGTCCAAATATGCTTTCGCCCCACTGATTCAAATGATTTCGAAGATAATTAAATGTTGTGATGGCGTAACGGTGGGACAACAATACCCTTTTCCACTTCCTTCTCCAGAACGATATTAGAGTACTTGATCTGACTAAGGTTTCCTCTGGCAGTTTCGCCGTTATCAAAAGCTTGCTCGATGTCAAGGAAGATAACTGGGTAGTATCGTTTACTTGAAAAATCTTTGGTTGCTTTGTCTGACATGCTTAAACTATCTTCAGAAGCCAAACTAGTGTTCAAGTATCAAACTTCTTTTTTGAAACAGATGACGTGCTTGTAGACTCACTTTCCAGGTTTGAGTATGACTGGGGAGACCTTTCATTACTTAAGACTTTAGTAAGTTCAATGCTTTTTTCTGTTCATGAACTTACTCTTTTTTTCTTCCGTGATTTGAGTCGCAGTCTGTGCAGTACCGTGTCCGTGTGAGAAATAAATATTTTTTTTGGTTACAAGTTACTTTAATCGGTTCCATTTGAGCAGTTCTCATTTTTTCTCTGAAGCTATTTAAAACACCGTGCTTGGACAAACCCAACGGTTAGTTTCACATTTCCGCTCATTTATGTCTGATTTGTCAGTAACACGTGTGATGCAGAAAATATCAATTTCTCTAGAGTCTATTGAAAGTGTTCTTCAGCTACAAGACGAATGCTAAAGCCTCTTCTGGACCACCCCTTGCCCAGTCCTGTATGATGGTCCAAAATTTTTTTAGTTTCAACTAAATGGGGGAACCTTAATTAGCCCGATTTGAGTTGTCCCTACTTTTTTCCCAAAGCTGTTTGAGAGAGCTTACTTGGACAAGCCCATGACACGATATATCGAAAATGTTTGTTGATTAAATTGGTATCAATTGAATGGTTATCGACCGATATCTGAAAAGTATAAGGTTAGTTTCACATTTCTCGCTCGTTTGTGTCCGAATTGTCACACTTGTGGTGCAGGAATTATCAGTTCTATAGTGTTGAGTGGAAGCGTTCTTCAGGTATAAGGTTAACGAATGCTCAAGGCTCTTCTTGATCGCTTCGTACTCAGTACCGTATGGTGATTGAATATTTTTTTGGTTTCAACAAGCTGGGGCAACTTTAATCGGATCGATTTGACCTGTCCCCACTTTTTTCTCGGAAGCTATATGAAAAAGCTTGCTTGGACAAACTCACGGCACGATATATCGAAGATGTTTGTTGATTAAATTGATATCAATTGAATAGTTATTTGAAGTTAGTTTCACATTTCTCGCTCAACTATAAAATATCAATTTCTGTAGTGTTAATTGGAAGTGTATAAAGCTATAAAGCTATAAATTTATAAAGCTATAAAGCTATAAAGCTATAAAGCTAGCCGTAACGGTAACATAGCATCGATTTGCTTAAAAGCTATCGCAAAGACATCCGCTGGCGGACCGCGCATTCCACGAACGAAAGAAAGTTTCGCGAAGAAAACAAGTGGGTTAGTATCAACACATCGGTTGAAATCGAGGACAGCGCTTGGTATTGCGCACGACGTTGCGTTGCACTTGCACTGCTCGTGAACTGAGAGAAACGGCGGATTCATACAGTGCGCGAATCTCTCTTAATCCGCGCGGCGTAATGAAGTGCCTATTACCCGGGTTATTACAAACGATTTGCGGTTTCCGTCTTAGATTTTCCGTTGGGCCGTTGAAAGATCACACGACGTCGGAAATGCATTATTCAACCCACCTGTGTTTACTTAAAACAAACCTTTGAATGTTATGAAGCCTCATCTTTAAGTTACGCCGTGAAACATTTTCACATCATAAATAAAAAAATGTTTATTCATCACACACCATAAAGCGGGCAAATTGAGAGTCTAATGTGTTTATAAAAATTTTAACATACTGACAATATTCGCATCAGTACTAATGCAAATATTTAAACATTAAAATAGTATATACCATATTGAAAAACAAATTTGGCGGCTGACTCTAACGTTGTATTACTAATATATTTCAAACGGATAAACTATTCAACATTAATTGTGGTAGTGCCCCGCGTGGGAGCATGGCCTGCGAACTGAAAGGTTCGCTCTCTCTGCCCGGTCGTCGCGCACCATCTCTGATGCGGAGAGATGTGGGAAGCATCGCGCCTTAGACGACCGCCATTATTACCCCTTGTTCGAATGAACGCAGGTACTCAATTATTTTTAGTGACCGAGTAGGCCACCCAAGCATCAGAGAGGTCCCGGAATAAACCCGGGTCCGTCGTCCGCACCGCAGCCCACCCCTCATCGTGGGGCCCTGCTGGCGATTACTCAACGTTAATATAATTGTAACATTTAAAGCCATTAAACCAACTGCTTTCAAATTCTGTTCAAATCTACAGACAGTTAGGGGGGTTTTTACTCTCGTGACAATTTGCGTCTTCATTAGTCACATATGCAAATGCGACTGCTAAAAAATCACTTATACAACCATAAATTGCCTCCTGTTCGCGTGTACGTTAACAAAACAAATTGGCTGTTCCATTAGACAGTTTAAATTAGATGACTAATCCTCCCTCTTTAAAAAGAACCATCAAAACTGACCTTTATCCTCTCAACGTGGGCAACCTTTGTATTAGTCTCAAATAAAGCGAACAGAATCATATCGCGCCACTTTTTTAACTGAACGTTAGAAACCTCTAGCAGCGAAAAACTTCAAAGAGTCTTGTCAACTGGCAATCACACTTTTGTAGAGGGAATATTTCTAATTAGAAACGAGTTCGTACCATAGCAGGATTAATGACCTCACCCCCAAGCCAAAAGTGCATCACATAATTTTGAAAATGTGAGATTTCATTGTAATGTAATTTATATACCCCCCCCCCCTGTTAAAAGGCAAAAAATATTCGTTGCCATAGAATGAGTTACATTAATATTTGAACGGCGTGGGCAACCTTTGTAGATTTCTCAAATAAAGCGATACAGAATCATATCGCGCCACTTTTTAGACTGATTTATTGTCCGTAGAAACCTAGGTAGCAGCGACATGAAACTTCAAGAGTCTTGTCAACTGATGCAATCACACATTTTGCGTGGTCGTTTGATAGAATAGTTCTAATTACGAAAGCGATATTCGTAAACAATTAGCATGGATTGAATGGCCTCCACCCTGTAGCCAAAAGTGCATCATTTCACCATCGTATTAAGAACATGAGAATTTACATTGCTACGAACTGTAAGTATTATAAGACTCCTCCAGCTCAGTTAAATCATTGGGCCAAATATTCGCGAGCCGGCGCAGGTGAGTTCAAGTGCGTTCACCATGTAATATTTGATACGGCGCATGTATTTTGTAGATTTAGGCTTTCAAGTGAGCCCCAACGAATAAGAACCAGTTTTATTAGAGTGATCTTATTGTCCGTTTTAGAGGACAAAATAGGTGAGGACATGAAATCATCAAGTTAGCAACTGATGCAAACAATTAAATTTTGCGTGGTCGTTTGATAGAATGAGCATACAATCGGTGACGACCTCCGGAGACCAGATGAGGACAAGAATTTAAATCCCTCTAGTTGTCGAAATAAAAATCGGTTGATTGGAATCGGCGCTGCGACCGTGTAGTCAATGCCACTCGATATTTCACCATCGTAACGAGTACGAGAGGCGGAGCAGCTGAAAAATTTACTTTGGCGGCGCTACGACAAAATCGCTTCGTTATCAGTCTTATCAGCACTGCACTTCCTAGCTCAGTAGTTAAGATCATTGGGCCTCTATTCGCGAGCCGGCGCAGGTGAGTTCAAGTCTCGTTCACCCCATGGTTGTATGTGATGCAGTATCGGGCGCATGTTAGTCTTCCGATATTCTGTTTGTATGGCAATGCACGATGCTCTAACGTGGTAAGTTCACTCGCATGCTGATGGAAAGTAAAAATACCAAGTTTTACACAAAGTAATCTTAAAATATGCCCATTTTACGATGTACAAAATCATAATATTGGGATACTCAGCCTCAGCTTATTGCGCCTTAAAAATTAAATTGGTTATTTCTAAAGTATGCAATTTATTTGCATCTGTAGATGAGCATAAACAATCGGTGACGACCAAATTTCGAGACCAGAATATGAGGACAAAGATCATGTTAAATCCCTCTAGTTGTCGAATTAATGAATCATTTATTCAGCGACGCGTCGTTTTGTCATTCCACTCGATTTATCTTTCGCAGAACGATAGTCTTAACGAGTACCGAGATTGGCGGAGCAGCTGAAAAGTCCCAGGTTCTGAGCCCAGCTAGTATCGCGATAGCGCTAAATCACAATCGCCCTTTCGTTTTCTACCATTTATCAATTGCTGTACCACTTTCTAGCCTACGATTTTCGCTTTCGCTGACTCGTGGAGAAGATGAATGGGTGGTTAAAACCGGTCAAATCTTTAAGTACTGGAGATATGACACGACCAATGAGTGTTGACTAAATAGTTATCCTTTCATGTTTGTATGGCAATGAACGATTTCTAACGTGGTAATTTTCACTTTCGCATGCTGATGGAAAGATAAAAAATACCAAGACTGACAAATTTCGTAGGAAGCGTACGATGTACTAAATCATAATATTGATACCCATAGACACCTATGGCGAATTAACGAAATTTCTAAATTGCTGTTATTTCTAAAGATGCAATTTTTACTTTCGCAGTCTGGTGGAGAGGTAAAAACCCAAATCAGCCAAATTTCATAAGCAATGGTAATATGTGGACAAAATCATGTTATAACTCCAACGGGGTCCTTGCCGAATTAATGAAATTTACAAAATGCTGTTAATTCTAATGTGGCAATTTTCGCTTTCGCAGAACGATAGTACGAGTAAGATATACCGAGATTGGCCACATTTCAAAAGCAAAGGTAATATGTGAGCAAACCAGCTAGTATGCGATAGCCTAAATCGTGCTATGACTTCGACGGGAGCCTTCTACCAAATTTATAAATTGCTGTAATTTCTAAAGTGACGATTTTCGCTTTCGCAGACTCGTGGAGAAATAGAAAAATATCAAAACCGGTCAAATTTCGTAAGCAGCGGTAATATGTGGACAAACCAATGAGTGCTAAATAGACTAAATCATAATATCGTCTCTAATGGAGACCTTTGCCAAATTAACAAAATATCTAAATATCTGTTATTTCTAAAGTAGCATTTTTCACTTTCGCAGACTGGTGAAGAGATAAAAAACACCAAGATCGACCAAATTTCGCAAGCAGCGGTAATATTTGAGCAAACCAGCAAGTAATTAACGAAATATCTACGTGGCTGTTATTTCCAAGTTGGCAATTTTCACTTTTGCAGACCGATAAAAAAATAAAAAATATCAAGATCGGCCAAATTTCGTAGGCAGGGGTAATAAAGGGTGTCCCAGAATTAACGCAAGATTTAAATTTTCCTCCATTTATGCAGCAAAGTGTTGACAACCCTAAAACAAAAACAAATCGACAGCTGACAGTTTAGGGTTAGTAAAAATGGAGCGTTACACGATAGAACAACGTGTTTTCATTATTGAACAATATTTCAAAAATAATGAAAGCTTGGCGGCCGCTGTTCGAAAATTTCATACAAAATATGATCGGAATAGTGTTTTAATTTCGTCAACTGTGAAGAGATTAATTGAAAAATTCCGAGAGACAGGATCCGTTGGAGACGCCAAACACACTGGTCATCCAAAAACAAGCCGTTCAAATGTCAACATCGAAGCAGTGGGTGAGAGTGTCGGTGACAATCCAGGAACCTCAATTCGGCGTCGTGGACAAGAATTGCAAATTTCAAGAAGCTCTCTACAGCGTATACTCACTAAAGATCGGTGTCTCCATGCTTACAAAATTCAATTAACACAACAACTGAAGCCTAATGATAATGCACAGCGAAGATAGTTTGTTGAATGGATTATTGAGCATCAACAAATGGATGCTGACTTCATTTTCACCTTGATGGGTTTGTTAATCGCCAAAATTGCCGCTTTTGGGGTTCTGAGAACCCACATGTGATTGTCGAAAAACAAATGCATCCACAACGTGTCACTGTTTCGTGTGGATTTTGGGCTGGAGGCATAATTGGACCATACTTTTTTGAAAATGAGGCTGGTCAAGCAGTGATTGTTCTTTTTGCCGAAATTGGATGATATTGATGTGGCCAATATGTGGTTTCAACAAGACGGTGCCACATGGCATACAGCCCGTGAAACACTTCAATTACTGCATGAGACATTTCCTGGTCGTGTACTCTCTCGTTTCGGTGATCAGAATTGGTCCCCTAGATCGTGTGATTTAACACCATTAGATTTCTTTTTATGGGGTTATTTAAAATCACAGGTCTATGTCAACAAGCCCACAACCACGCGTGCATTAAAGGAGGAGATTCAACGTTGCATCAACGAAATTCAGCCATATTTATGCAGAATATTCATGGAAAATTTCGACAAACGAGTGCGTATGTGTATGCAAAGCCGTGGAGGCCATTTGCCCGATGTGTTATTCCATAAATAACCCTATCCTATGTACTTTATGATTCAATAAAAAATTACAATCAAAAGACTAAAAACTGTGTTTTCTATTTAATTCAAATCTTGCGTTAATTTTGGGACACCTTTTATATGGACAAACCAACGAGTGCTAAATAGAGTAAATCATAATACCGTCTCTAACGGGGACTTTTGCCAAACCAGCAAAATTCCTAAATGACTGATATTTCTAAAGTAGCATTTTTCACTTTCGCAGACTGGTGGAGAGATAAAAAACACCAAGATCGAGCAAACCAGCAAGTGCACGATATACTAAATCATGGTACTAACTCCGATATGAACCTTTTGCCAAATTAACGAAATATCTAAGTGGCTGTTATTTCCAAGTTGGCAATTTTCACTTTCGCAGACCGATAAAAAGATAAGAAATATCAAGATCGGCCAAATTTCGTAAGCAGGGGTAATAGATGGACAAACCAACGGGTGCTAAATAGACTAAATCATAATACCGTCTCTAATGGGGACTTTTGGCAAACCAGCAAAGTTTTTACATTGTTGTTATTTCTAAGGTAGCAATTTTCACTTTGGCAGAGCGGTGGTACGAGTAAAATATACCGAGATTGGCCAAATTTCAAAAGCAAAGGTAATATGAGGGCAAACCAGCAAGTACACGATGTATTAAATCATGATATTGACCCCAATGGGGGCCTTCTGCCAAATTAAGGAAATTTGCAAATTGCTCTTATTGTAACAATAACAAAGTGAACCGTTAACGAGTCGGTTGCTCTCGACTTTCCAATAAAAACGCTTAGTTGCCGAACGCGGCGTTCCAGATTCGCTGGCTCATCGTTATTCAAAACGCCAGATTCGCATGACAAGAAAAATGCAACTGTTTTAAATGCTACAGCCAAAGCATGACCGGAAGAAATAAGATACTAAACAAAGGGCTGTCAGTCGCTAGTGCCGTTTTCTACCTAGAAACCTACAAATCGACCAAAACCGAAATAGTGGCATTGCGATCGTATGCTTAAATTTTAATTTAATGTTCGCGTAAATGTCGGTTGTAAAATTGGCATTTTGATGTTAATAGCCGCTTGGACATATCATTTTAACTGTTCTAAACTCAAAAATTTTCTTTATTTGCCACTATAAAATGATTGACGACTATTTCTCATATATAAAATGAATTAAAAACTTAAAAAAAGTCGATTAAATATTACATTTCTATATACAGCAAAGATGTAGATTGATTTTGAATCTTCTTAGCAATATTTGATGTTTTTATATACTTAAATATATTAAACTGATGGTATTGACGTAAATCATTGATATGTTTAATAAAAGTTCAATTATATTCACTCGAAAATATAAAGGATGTACAAGATAATATTCAACTAATATGGCCTTTTCAGCTTTTTGAAAGTTTCATTTGCCGAAACAGTGGAGCAAAAAACATCTATTTTTTGGAAACTAGTTGATGATTATTATCACTTTCAAAATTTGGAGTTCATTAAGTAGTTCGCCATCTTCACTACGTACGGATAGACATATTTGAATGATTAATGAAAATTCTTAGCCTAAACTTGAATTAATTTAATTAATACTCACTTGGAATTTCTAGACAACAATATATTTTTTATATTATTTTATTTTATTTATATTATTTGTTAAAATAATTAAAAACAAAAGAAGCTCACCACAATTCAACTGTCACAGTACCAGTCACCCGTGGAAGTATTTTTCTAAGACCATAGAACGGCACCGGCTTCTCACTAACAGTGACCAAGGAAGAATTGCTATGAACATTTATAACACTGATCTTGAACCAGAATCCCTGCAACGCATCCATCGGCACTTGTTACACGCGCCTCGATCTCTCTCGCTCCCAGCGCGCCTTACTCCCCTTTCTTCGAGCTGGCACTCTATTCGCACCTTCGCATCGCATCTTCCATCTCCTGCCATTTCAGCGCGCTCTTGCAGATGCGAGCGCTGTCTTCGTCCGACCCGCGTGCCCGCGGCCTTCCGTCCTCGTCCTTCTTGTAGGACATCCAGCAGGAGGTACTTGCTACACCGCCGAGCTTAATTTTCACCAAGGTATATCGGTCAAGTGCACGCTGCCACTGCCCACTTTCACGCCATGCACAAGACGTTCCGGCGCGCACATTTCGGGGCTTCCATGAAAATGCAACTTTTGTGTAACATGCCCCCTGCATATACTCCAATAGGAAAGGATGGGTACAATGAATACATTTTTTCCTGTCCTATAAAGTCGCTGGCAAAATTTAAAAAAAAATTCCAGTTTGACAATTCAGCAAATGTCCCTAATAAAACTATACTTAACTGATGGTAACTTGGGTACAGTGATAAAGTTTGCACGTGGATGACCAATTAGGACATCTTTTATTTCTACGAATACAAAGTAACATAAAATTTTAAAACATTCCAATTTGGTAATTCAGCAAACGCCCCTAGTAGCACTAGATTCAACTGATGGTAACTTCGATATAGTGATGTAATTTGCACGTGGATAAACAATTAAACATTTATTTCTGTCCATACAAAGTCGCTGATAAAATTTAAAAAATTCCAATTTAATGATGCAACAAACGTCCCCAGTAGCATTAGACCCAACTGGTGATAACTTGGTTACAGTTGCACCTGAATGAACAATGAGTACATTTTTTATTCCTATCTATATAAAGTCGCTGAAAAAATTACAAAAATTCTAATTTGATAATGCTGTAAATCTTCGTAGTACCACTACATCTAATTTGCAGCAGTTTATTGCTCCCCAAATCATAACAACAAACTCAAACACTTCGATAATCTATTTAAAACACTTGGAAGTCTGTTTATAATTGAAGAAAATTATAGTGCTAAAAACACTATATGAGGTGCCAGAATAACAACACAAGGAAGACAGTTACTAGATGATATATATTGAAACCTACTTCGTAGCATTCTAGACGAACTTATTGACCTAACCCTCTCATTGAAAACTCAAACAGATATTGAATTAGCACTCGAAACATCAACCAAAACTATTCAAATAGTAGCCATCAACACCTGACCAAGCATGTGATGCACATTAAACCAGTAATACCAATCTAATCTCCTAGAAAAGGAAGGCCAAAGCAAGGTGGCAACTAAAACATTTTCATTACACATACAAAAACTAAATAAAATTACCACAATGTTCAAAAACTAAAGTATTAATCTATTCAGTAATACTTAAACAAACTTGACAACAAAAATATTAGTAAGGTTAGTATTTTTATTGACCTCCATATAATTTGCTATTTTTGATGTGTTTTTAAAAGAGGAAAGAATCGCCCATATCATGTCACTCCCCTTTGTAGAGCCGCAAGCAAATTATCATTTGGCTTTTATAGTTATTTATAACCATGGCTGTCCATTAATAATGCGTCAATAAAGTTTTGGCAGTATTTTTTAGGTACAGTTGGCCTGAGTAAGATATTTAAATTAACGCAATAACAAGAAATTCCTTGCAAAGGAAAACCAATACACTACAAAACTAATTTGAAAGGTAAAAATTCTAGACGAATTCTATCATTGACAGTTGCTTAAACACAAACACTTTGAATGACAGTGCTGATTGATACAATTAAAACAAAATTCTTTTTTTAAGAAAGAAAATACTTAAACAAATTCAAGTGCCAGAGAAGAAATACTGAAGATACATTACTGTGGAAAACAAATGTCATGCTAAAAAACATTGACAAAGGGAAAGGGGTGAGGTGAAAGGGGGAGAGGGAGGGAAGAGGGGAAGAGGGAGAGATAGGGGGAAGAGAGGGAAAGAGGAAGAGAGACATAAAGGGTGGGAGGGAGGTAGAGAGAAAGATAGGAAACGAAGAAGAAAGAGAAAGAGTGAAGGTGTGAGAGGGAGAGGGGAAGAGAGAGAAAGTGGGGGAGGGGGAGAGCAAGAGGGAAAAAGGAAAAGATATATATAGAGAGAGAGAGACTGCTTTGGACATCCATACAAGGTTAGTAGCCGCGTGTGGGAACGCGTTATGAAAATTATGTTTTGCTGGATATGTGATCTCAAGGGCAGCAAGGATTATTCTAAAAAAGGCAAAAGCAGAAGGCATCCAGCAAATTCCCATGAGCCATACATTATCCAACATGTGTCCTACTTGATAATGGCAAATAGGCGAATCACTTCCGATACAATAGCAGATGCAACAGGTCTGTCTTGCAAAACTTTTCATATCATTATCCATAAGGACTCGAAAACATGCATAATGTTTCTTCACACACTCACCATTTCAAAAATGCTTATCGCGATATGCCAACAGTTGCTAAAGCTGTACAACTTATATCCGGAGACGTTTTTATAGTATCTAGTCAGAAAATCATGGTTTTGGTACGGGACGCCGGAAAAAAGACACAAATATATAGGATAGCAGTGTTTTGGAAGGCCTCGTCGCAATTGTCGGAATAGTTTATTCCAAAATAAATTATCTTTTGGGGTTAGCAAGGAATTCTACTGGTACATTGGCTGTCTTCCAATAAGCAGTACCGCAAATTACTGCAGTGACTTCGTCACCACACGCAATGGAATGGCTTCAACATGACAATGCGCAGCCATAGGTCAGTTGCCACACCGTTGTTACCCTAGAAGCTCTTAAGTGATGTCTTATCATATTCGGTGAACTTTATGCTGTGTGACTACATTCTACTTGACCATAAAATACAAACAAATTCTTCTCCAAACAATGAGTTACAGTCTGTTGATTACAAGTCCTACAGTAGTATACTCAAAATAATAGTTTATAACATCAAAGCCATAGCAAAGGTGCATAGAAGTTAAAGGAGAGTACCTCTAATAAAATGTGGTCTATGTAATGGAAGTACTTTCAAAACCCTCATCACAAAAAGCCATGGCCGGAATTTTATTCCAAAACAAATAAAATTGCTTCTTGGGATCAGGAGGGCATTTTGCTGATGGATTGGCTACCCCCCTCGTAAAACCATTAACAGTAACCAGTACTGCAGGTCAATGACGCCGCCACAAAAATGGAAACGCGACGCGTTGTTTCAACATGATCATAATAGACCTTCACAACACGATACCAGTAAGAAGATGCTCCATCTTACTAAAAATAAGTATTTTCGTTACCAAACATCTCCCAGAAATCCGTCAGTCTACAAGACTGATGGATTTCTGTGGTATGTTTAGATCAACATTACAGTTACAATTTGGTCAACACAGAGTAACCCTAAGATGCTCAGTGTTGATATCCCATACCACATTGTAACCCTGTTTTATATTAACAAGTCGATTTCGAAGGTCCAGAAAACTTTTTTAAATAGAAATGCTGCAACTTTCACGCATATGCTTAGGCACCATTCACACGATTGTTTATAAATCAATAAACATGGGATTTGTTATTATTTAATGAGCGAGTACAATTTTTGGAATTATTACAATCATATTTTAATTACGTTCATGTTCACTTAAAGCCCATGCCTTTCAAAACCATATAAGTAACCGTTTTAAGGGGGTGAGGGGGGGGGGGGGATATTCTTGACATTCTGCTATTTAGACAGAATTTTTAAAATTTATTTCTGCCATTCACTTTCTTATCATAAGAGCTCAAAGGTGGGTAAATAGTTAAAGGCGAAGAGAAGACAAAAAAATAAATATATTAGTGTGACAGCTGATAAAAAGTTACCTTGAACGTTTGATAAACAAAGTACATACATATAGCAAACTGTAAACATTTTTCTTTTGTTCCTTTTAATATTCTGGATTTTCTTTATTATGTATCATACCTCTTTTACATTGGTGCTGCTTTTCTGTTGTTTCTTTGTTTTTCTTAGTTGTTGTATGTTGTTTTTCAGACAAATTTTTTGTCTTATAGTTCCTGCTACTATTGTTACTTCTACTATGCTTTAACTAATATTGGATGATAGAAAAAGTTTGCGCCAGTTCTGCGTAGTTCTAAAAAAGATTGTGGGGTAGTTTTCGACAGCTTAGATTCCAAATCTAAAGCAACAAGTTCTGGAGAACACGGTCGGTGATGGAGAATTTTAACTCCTTTAATTTTCCTAGCGTTTTCGCAGTGAAAGATTGGGTCTTTTCGATTAGTGATCTTTGGACGTATTCTGTGAATTTCTATAGTGGGACTAGTATGTTGGGCACGACATTTGTTTGTTGTAATTATTCCGCTAAGAAGCAGAAACTTGACAAAATTGTACCCCTCAGATTCCACCAAAAAGATAGCAACACACTCGTTGCATATAATCTGCCTTTTACCACGAACTTTGGTAATTGGAAGAAAGATCCCAACATAAGCAATGACAAAACTATAATACAACATTTAAAGATCATCATATTGGAAGAAAGAGTTTAAACTAAACAGATTATTCAACATAATGCTGCAGAAAGCAAACGAAAATAAAGGTGCCATTATGCAACTGGAAAAAAGCCGACTTATCCAATGTATACGCAAAATATAACCACATAGATTACAAAACAACATTTTAAAAAGCAACGTAAACGAAAACTTGACGAAGATTTGGAACAACCAGGACTTTTACTATTTAGTATGCGCATAACACACTCTTCGAATGCAAATTTGCCCATTTTGCAATCAGTAGATTTGATAGCGATATCACCCTGTTGATTTAGACATTAGCTGCCTTCTCAAAATTTTTAAATTATCAATCTCTTAAGAAATGTGGCATCAACCGAAATGGACTATAATTAGATGCTGAATGTAACAAAACTTCCAACTCCTTGCATCTTCTACATTGTTGCTGTACCAAAAGGGTTCTGTACACCGGAATATTATCTTGTTATGCCAAGATTCTATCGAGCTGCCCAAAATACAATCTACAACTCAGCCTTCAGGAATTAGCTTTTTCGAAATTCCATTAAACGCGTGGTTATTACCTTATAACAAGTCACTAAAAATAGCTTTCTTCTGGATATTAAAGAGACATTCACTTCTTACTACTTATAATCATCTCCACAAGTGCTCATCTTTAGTATTTATTTATTTTATTCGCTCTTCGCTCTTCGCTCTTCGCTCTTCGCTCTTCGCTCTTCGCTCTTCGCTCTTCGCTCTTCGCTCTGCTCCTGCTCCTCGCTCCTCGCTCCTTACTCCTCGTTCCTCATTCTTTGTTCCTTGTTTTGCGTTTTTCGTTCTTCGTTAAAACGAGGAAAAACTTAAATTTGGACCCTCTATGAAAATGTTTACCGTAAATGCGCATTCTCTTTATATTTTCAATTACCCCTAAATTTTTTTTTCTCAACCATGTTCTTCCAGCCACATTAGTCTCTTCCTCTTAGTTCAGTAATAAGAGGGGTTTTTACCCTAAAAAAGTCTATTTGGTGGGATTAGAAAGGTGTCATTGATTGTGAATTGCCTTTAAAGGCTAAAACAATTAATCAAACAAAACACTGTTCCAAAATGGACAAAGTCATTGAATCAATCAGCATTAACAAATAAGAGAGCCGCGTGGCTTTAGTCGCTAGAAAAAAATTGTTAACATTTTATTTGACGTTCTACCTCATCTTCCTGAATATTGAAAAATTATCAATAGAAAATTTGGAGTTGGAGGAATATATATGTAATAAAGCGGAATAGATTGTACAACGTAATGTACGTGCTGCTTACTAAAACAAAAGGAATTTTAGGCCAACCTTCTATTTAGTAAATTAATGAAAAAATATTTAATATGAATTGGCCTTTAACCCTTCCAAAACAGAAATTAGAACAGAGGCGTTGAGGGTGCTAAACATTTCCTTTAATTTGCCAACTACGCAGTTACAAAATGATGAAATCAGTTAATGAATTTGGAAAAGTATGTCTTACAAATGGTTAGCTCGACTGCAGTTACAAATCCTGTTTTTTTACAAACTTTTCAATTATAATTTCGCATATATTCTGATCAAAATCATCGGAAAGCGTTGGATTTTCATCTTGGGGAAGTCAAATCTTTGTGAATTACGAAAAAGTTCTTCTTCTACTTCTTCTTCTCTCTTTAGATTTAAGAGATGACTTCTAAATCTAGTAGATTTTGTATCTTTCTTGATTATAGTTCTTATGGTAAATATGCGGTCTAAACACTTCCTGCTCTTTTCCCAGTTCTGCTCCTTCTCTTGGTCAGTTTTCTCTTACTCTTGCACATATCATCATTACAACCGGCGACAGGCACATGACCTGATAGTTATCACAATTTGTTGTGCTTTCCTTTTTGTAAATGGATATTATTATAGGAGACCACACTCCTGGAGGGCGCATCCTCCGGATGGCGGATGGAGGGAATCCTAAAAACAGGATTGATCTGAATCCAGAGTGATCGACTGGGAAACTATAAATTCAAGGATTTAAATGTAGAACTGTATAAAAAATATTTTTATGAAAACTTACAATACACAATAAAAAAAGCAGAAAAGAAAAATAGACACTCACTATGGTAATAGAGGTCTGAGATGTTCGAATAAGAAACGAACAAAAGGTAGGAACCGGGTCTGTAGGAAAATATGGAAGAGAACAAAATCAGAGGGGATGATATACTTCTGCGTTAATAACTAACTAACATTCTATAAACATAAAAATATACACCAAATTACATATGAGGCAGAAGAAGGAGGACAAAAGCAGAACTGAATATAGTGGATACAAAGATAAAAAGACCGACAAGAGGAACAGAAAATAAAAGCATTAGAAGATAATTAAATAAAGAAATAGCATAAAAGACAATTACATATAAAAATAACAAAATTAGAAGAAAAATGGCAAACCGTAAGATTTTGCTCGCCATTCAAGAAATTATTGACGCCGTCCTGTTGAACCATATTTGCTTCATGTTGCGCAGTTGCCACGTCAATTAAAATTTGTACACATGACAGTGCATGTCTTCAGTAAGTATTCGTTACAAGAAACTTCTTGAAGTTTTAAATGTTTTTTGACCTTGCCCCACGAAGTGTTATACCCATTACTGATCCAATCTCATCAAATGTTATATTCAATTTTTGGACATTTGATCATTCTGTGCACTATTCGCTTAGAAGTTTTCTTCTGCGTTCCATATGTATCACCTATATCTGTCAAAGTATCAGAGTTGCCAACCACATAACAAAATGGCGCGAAGTTTAAACCCGACTTTTAATTTAGGCCGCCTTATAGTTTTTAACAATCTTAATTGCATTAACCTACATAAAGGCAATAGTAACTTCAGCGTTTGCACTCCATTTTCCGAGCCACATAAATCTTTTACGACAAATGCTAAATTGAGGAGAAAGGAGCGATTGTACTGGTGTAACAGTAAATTAATTGCCGCATTCAATTTAACTAGATTTTATTGAGTATATAAGTTATAGCTCCTGCTCGCAGAAATAAAAACTCGGAACAGTGGATTCTGTTCGGTTCGATTTAAAAATAGGATGTCGTAATACACGGATGTGATTCCAGAATAATCGCAAAGAGCAAATTAGGTAATTAGTAAATTAGGTCTAAGATTTAATCGGACTTTTCTTTGCATTAAAGTAATTTTCCCATTTCCCCCGTGAATGGTTCTACATAATTGCGAAACGAAAACCGCGGTCCGGGGCCGTAAAAACCTGTTTAAAATTAGAATTTGTTTGACATTCTCAAACAAGCGAAATAAACAAAGTGCGATTTTTGCAAGTTTAAGATTGTAACATCGTGTGCCTAATTGGTTATTTAAACATTGTTTATCGTTACGTAAATTTGCGTAAAACGAAGAAATCCGTTGTTATCTTTTATTTTCTTTGCCACACTAAATTTCATTTGCTCTTTCATCGCTCACTTCTTTTCTGAGTTTTACGAAGTTGTTGTGCCTCTTGAACTGGAGTTGAAGACTAAAGGAATGGGAAGCGTCATAATTGCAGAACTGCGTACTGGGAGGAGATAGAGTAAGAGAAGTGATGTGCGCCTAAGTTTATACTAAATTTGTCCGAACATTCATATCCAAAATAAGTCAAAATTGCTTACGATTCATTGGTAAGTAAAAGCTATGACCAATGTTTGCCTTAATAATCCAGTGCAACGCCTATACAGAAGAACTTTAGTGCATCATACATTAACTTTTATTTGTCTCTATTTCCCAATCAAATTGTACCAGAAAATCAGATGGCCATCTTCTGTTTGGTCTTCTTCATTTGCTCAGCCAGGCTTCGAGAAGATTCTAGTAGCACTGGTCATTATTGGAAGCCACATCTGTTTTGACTCCTCAGATATCAGTAGCAAACACTAAATATAGAAAAAGCCGCAGCACGCTATCTCCTGATTTGATAAGGTGATAAGAAGATTTTTTCAGATTTAATATTGTCTGAAAGTAGCGGTTAGTCGGGTAGGATTTTAGTAAAAGATAAAAGGGCGTTGATAGGGTAAGTTTTAATTTATATGATAGGCCATTATGCCAAAAGCGTTTAGAAGCTTGCTTTAGGTAAAGGAAGACGGCAGTAAATAGTCTCTTTTCTTCAAAACTTTCGTGTGTCTACTTTCTTTAAAGTTCTCTCAATAAGAGTTTTCAAAAATTTTTTAGACACGATTGGAGTGGGCTAATATTAGTTAGGCTGCTGCTTTATGTGGTAGAGTTCCAGGTTTTGGAATCATTATGGTTTATGCCAATTAATATGTTAACTTAAGCTTAGTGCAGGGCTTTCATTATATTAAGTAAAAGTTTTTTATTACCATGATCAAACTTTTTAGCCAATTTCATGTTTGACGTTAGTTATATGTTAGCTAGGTAAATGTTTGGACTCTAGGTGGACACTAAATATGACGTCAGCTAAGACCAGCAAGTTTGACAAGCGAGTTCTTTTTCTAATAAATTTTTTAACGAAGGCCCTGTATTATATATGGTTTTCAATAGTACTATAGCTTATGAAGTTAAGTCAAAACCATGATCGTATTTTTACATTTAGACACTTCTTGTATCACTTCCGCTAGAAAAAGGCTTTATTGGAAATGTCATTAGGCAAGGACGGTCCCAAAAGTTTCCAATTTTTGATTATCATTATATGACAAGTGCTCTACAAAGATCGATTTTTCCTGATGCCTCCTTTGCTAGCCTTCGTCTTGGTTTCTTATCGAAAAAACATGGTGACAAGCCTCTTAAACTTTTTTGCAGCCTCTCAGTTGACAGGACACTTTTCATAATGTAATACAAGTTTCAACATGGCGTTTCCAATTTCTTGTATCACAACTTGTCAGTCTATTGCATGCGTTTCCATCTATGGGATTTCAACTTCTTTGCCACTTACATATAGTTCCCCTTTCTTTGCAGCAAGTTCTCGTGTATGTAAGAGAATGCCGATTGTAGTATTCACATTACGGCTTGTCACCGGAGTCTTTTGATAGCCTTCTTCATCGTTTTACTGATATGATTTTTATATCGTCTTCTCAAAGTTTCTCTTTCCTAGTCTAGGCTGCCAGTTTAAGAGTCTATCCGCCCATCCCTCTTCTGTTCTTTCTAAATGCCATGCCCAGCTTCACTGATGTCGTGCGACTTTCTCCGCTATGTCTTTAACCCTTGTTCTTTCCCTCGACCATTCATTTTTTATCTTTGATATTTGTGTTGTTTGTAATTTCTTTATGCCCCCTTCCCAAATAGCGAAGAAATTGCGGTTGATTAAAGTGGTAATTTCATCAAGCAATATAAATTGAAAAAAGTTCATTTCGAAGTTTTTTGCTTGTATTGTTCTGGTTGATACGTTGGGGAAACGTTGACTAAAATTCACTGAGAAAGGTATTCAGCTGATCATCCTGTCCTATTGCATCTGGTATGATGTATTATTTTTTCATTGTGCAAGTGTGTAATAAATTTATTTTAACCTATGTGTTGTTTGCTACAGCTCTACACTGATATGTTTTATCTGTCGTGACTTTTTTTACGACTACCCCTATATATGAATATTGAATGAGGTTTCGGTATTTTGTGGATTTTTCCTAAAATATTTGTTTCTTTTGTTAAACTGATATTTATTTTTTCACATTATCTTTCTTTCTTTATTTATTGGTTGGTATCTTGTATTTCGAAGTCATATTAGTGCTTCATGTATATTTGACTTGATTGGGATCAGATAACTGTAAATAGTAACTTTATGGGCTATTAGTCGATTAAGTGTGACATATACTATCATTTTTTAATGTATTCTAGCTTCTTTATTGTATAAACATTAAATAAACTTAGTTATAATTGAAGATGGAAAGCAACTTTGGAGAGGTATGTCATATATGTTTCACCGATCTTACTGGTTGGAACTATTTGTCCACTAGCACTCCAACCAAGAAATGAAAAACAATATTTTATTTTCAAAAGTATACAAATGTACAAAGATGGCATATAAAAGAAAGTTTATCATAGTGTTAGGTGTAATGTGGTGTAAAACATGGCACAATGGTGCATGATACTAATAGTGTTGGTTCTCTTTACAATTTCTACACCGTCTCCTTGTAGTCTACTTTCAGAATAAGCTTTATTACTTTTGATGCTCTGACTTTCTTGCTTTTTATATAACTACTTCGTTCTTCAGTTGCCATCACTTTTCAGCAAGTGGGACAACAAATTGCAGCAACTTGACCTCCTTCTGACTTTTTCTTGGTAATTCATATGTATAAAATCCATGCAATTGCGTCAATCAAAGTCATACACGCCAACCTTCTGGTCAGAAATATCCAGCCCTCCTATATATTTGCCGTAGAAACAGGTCAGACTTGGGCAGTCAACTTCCAACTTGTTTCCGTCTTTTTTTACAACTATTGGCATTTCCTGAAAATAAGAATTTGGTTGCTGTGTTTGTTTATTTGTTGTTGATTCCTAAGAAATTGAAATTCCCTCTTTCTAATTTTCCAGTAACACTGATGGAAATCTGATAACATTTTATCACATGGACAGTTGTGGGAAATCAAAAAACAAGTGTGGCATTTGGGTTTCTGATCATATCTGATATGGCCAAGGCAAAATTTTTCTCGAAATGTTCGCTTATGAAAGGATTTGTCCTGACTCTTTTAGATAAAAGGCAAAAGGAGTTTTAACCCCTTGCTTTAAAGCGAGCCCTTTATCTATACTCTGATAGGCACTTTCATTCCTTGTCTATGAAAAAATGCGTTGTATAGAAGTAAAAAGTTTCCACAACAAAAGTTAGAAACTGTTGTGCGCAATACATGCTTTTGTCGTCTCGTCAACCAAGGAATTATTATGGAACCAGTAATCAGAAATACTGCGTACATTATTGTAACAAACATGAACTGAGCACCATCATTTCTCTTAGATCAACGCCTTTCATCTTTTTTTCTTATTTTTTTTTTGTAATCAAAACACTTGTTGGTACATTGACTAACGAATATAATTAGTCAGATGTAGGCTAGAAGAAGGTGTAAGTGGCAAGGTAATAGATCGAACCAGCCCAAACGTCAACCTCACCTGCAAGAGTGGTGGCTTAGGCCACCCGGTACACCCTGCTAGATAACAGACGAGGCTCTGGCGACCGAGTAACAGCGGTATAACTGTAAAAACATGCTCTGAGAAAATGCTTAGCATAAATAGACCACTCGCCAACACGTCTGGCAAGCGTGGCGTTTTAATTCCAACCCCCCACCCAAGAGACAAATAAGAGGGGAGGCCTATATCCAACACTGGATATAAAGAAGGCTAAGAAGAAGAAAAAGAAGAAGGCTAGGAGAATCTATTTGATGTAGATTATATGCTGAAACTGAAACATCTGAATTCAGCTAATTATCGATTTTAATAGAATATTGATCACTATCTTCATGAAACTTTCTAAATTGTCAGCTTCGTATTCTTCATCTAATAAATTTTCCACAGAAACAACACACAAGTTTTCATTAGCTTCTCCCAAAATCCACTAAAGTCTGTCGTCAAGTATTTTCTTGTATTGCTAATCAACGACGGCAAAAGTCAAGAAACACAAAGAAGATGTGACTAATAGCAGTACATTTTAATAAAATGACAGACCCAAGAGGGTACCAAAGGCTAATCTCAAAACAATTACACGAGCAAACACAGCAAAAGTAAAAAAATGTTAACATTCATAGAAATGAAAATACTCAGGATAATAAAAGGTGGTACTTTATGAGATCAATTAAAAAGCAAAACAATTACAGAAGACTGCAGAATTTAAAACGTGGTAAGATGGACAAGGTCAAGATATTAAAAATTGAGAAACCATGTGGATAGAATGTCACCTGAAAGATTAGCAAAATGATCAAAAACAGAAAAACCAAACAACAAACGAGGACCAGGAAAACCATCAAAAAGGTGAAGAGAAAGCTAACTTAAGAAAGAGAAGAAGAATTATAAGAATGTTAAGTTTTGCTACGTTCAAAACATTAATATTTTATTATGGAAGAAAAACAGTTATCTTGTTTTTCAAAGACAAAAATAATTTTAAAAAAGTATCTTCGAAAAGTACCTTCGTTCGGGGCGTCCCTCATTTGTCTGTTCAATTTGTGGTAGTCAATAAAAAGCTATTTTAGTTATGCGGCTACCCTCTAATTGAATATGGCGACGTTTTCCCTTTTTAAATTGCTACGTCAGTTGGTCGATACAGAGCTTGCAAATGAGACGAAGAAAATCAAGCTCAAAAGACTCGAGCACCGTAGTCAACGTACAACATACCGTTTTTCGTTTATCTTTCGAATTTTGAAAACCGACAAAATAATTGATTTAATTTTTGGGTTCGCGTGGCTACTGAAGACAGACGTAGTTATCTTGGTGTTTCGTTGAATAAAAAAGCACAATACGACGTTTTTTGATTTCCCCTCCTTTCCAAAGCCAAAAAAACACTTTGATTCCTAAATTTGAGTAACCGCCATTTTGTTTTAAAGTGGAAGTCAAAGTTGCAAATACAATAGTGTTTTGTTTTTAGGTCGGTTTGGTCGTTTCGCCATTACAGAGAATGATATAAAAACAGACAGAACAGTTGATCACTTTAATATATTCATTTCAGTGAAACCATTACCAAGGCGAATTTTAGTCACTTCAAGAAAGGTTAAAAAGTGTGATTATGAATAAAAGCAAAATCCAAAGCTAAAACCAACCTAATTTTCTAGAAAAGCTTTTAGAATGCTTAGACGTAAGATGTAGAAGTTAACCTTCAAAAGGCAAATGCAAATTTTGCCTAATTTCGAAAAGTATTTAACAGTTAGTCCCATCTACTACACAAATTGATCCAAGACGAAGTGCTTGTTAAAATCCTTTTAACATCTCGAAAAAAGCACGTACTTGCTAAAATCAGATCAAAATATTTAGTCAGTCAAGGCAACACATTAGTAATTACCACACAGATATTTTTGTGCTTTTTGTTATCTTTTGGTTTCACAATTCAAATTATATCGAAACCAACAACTGAACTTAATGTTATACTTATATGTAGTAATGCAACTTACAACTTACAACGTACCAAGAAGCACTAACAGTGGCTAATATCGCTTTCTCATTTTTAAAAATCATTCAAGCAGTCTCGTAAAGCTAATGTTTTATCGCATCTATCAATTAAAAAAAAGGACTTAATGCCTTGATTTAGACGCACTGCGTGCAAAAGTCAATCAAAATCCCTCGGCTACTGATAGTTTCTCATGTCCGAAGAGATCATAAGTCATTACCCTCACAGTCCTTGAAAAGTTAAAAGACGACAGATGGGTTTCGTATGAAGTGACAGAACGCTACAAGATGCAAACATTACAAGCGGCCTCTCTCTTGCTTCTAAGGCCTAACCGAAATGTGACCTCCAATAAAAAGTAGATTCTGTACGATAATCATAAACGAAGTGGATAGTAGTCGAACCACGAAGGCAAACCTTCATGACACAAAGGTCATGGTGACAAAGGCATAATTCACAATTCCTTATTGCAACATGGTAAAACAGTCACAGAAGGGAATTAAACGTTATCTCTGAGAAATTTCGTTTACAACAACCATCTCTGACCAATAGACGGGAGGCGATACTTCATGCCAACACGAAATCTCATGTAGCACAACGGGTGCTGCTAAAATTAATGAAATTCGACTAAAAAGTTTCACTCATTCACTCTATTCACCTAATCTTTCACCACTAGATTGTTACCTATTTTAAGATATCAGCATTTCGAAGACAGTAAAAATTCAATTTATTAACAAAATTTAAATTTGTTTTTTAACTTTGTTGTAAGTAAGATTAAAAATGGTTTTAAGATTCTTTTTCAAGACAATATAGTAGTATGCTCTTTAAAGAGAACTATTGATGTGGAGTCTTTTGGAAGAATATCTTTAGCACGCATTATGATAATATAATATTGTTACATGGAGAGTCTCATATAAATATAAACACAAAACTGTTTTTTATATAACATGTCATGTAAACCTGATAGAATAATTCGTTTCTTTCATCAGTTTTATGCATATTTAAGATCATTTTGAGTATATGCATTATGTAATCCTAATAAGATAATCCGTCCCCTTTATCAATTTATGTACAAATTTTAAGACCATTTGGAGCAATAAAATCTTCTGCAGCTTATTTAATCCGAATACTACAATAATTAAATTCCTTTATCAATTTCAGTGCTATTAAAGACCATTAAAGACATACCCAAGAAGATCTCTCGAACCTTATTTCATCTGAATGAAATTTATCTACATGTTGAAGACCATCTGGGGCATACGCATCTTAATTAATTGGATGATCCAATAATCTGTTCGCTTTATCAATTTATGTGCAAATTTAAAGACCATTTGGAGCAATAAAGTCTCCTGCTTAACCCGAATACTACAGTAATTAGATTCCTTTATCAATTTCAGTGCTATTAAAGACCGTTAAAGACATACCCAAGAAGATCTCCCGAACCTTATTTCATCCGAATGAAATTTATCTGCATGTTGAAGACCATCTGGGGCATACGCATCTTAATTAATTGGATAATCCAATAATCTGTTCGCTTTATCAATTTATGTGAACATTGAAGACCTTTTGGAGCAACAAGATACATGTGCATACTGAAGAACATTCGGGCATATGCCTGCATTTTATTTAATTCAAATACAATAGTTCATTCCCTCTATCAATTTATGTGCACATTGAAGATCACTGAAAACATATGCCATAAGATCCCCTGCATCTTACTTAACCTTGAAAAAATGTGTAGCCTTTAACAATATGAGTGTGAAAATCATTTGAAGAATACATAGCAAAATCTGCATATTATGTAACTCTGATATAATAGTGCACGTCCTTCATCAAGTTGGTTTTCTTTGTCGGTTTAAGTGCATATTGAAATATACTCGGGGTATATGCAGAAAAATCTCCAGAATATCTTGTAATCGGGATAAAATAATTGAAGATTATACGGGGCATACACTACAAAGTTATCTGTATATTATATAATCGTTATAAGATTACTCGTTTCCTTTATCAGTCTGACTGCATCTTTAAAAATATTGGGAGCATATGTACCAGGATTTCGTGCATCTTATGTAATCCTAATACGATCATTAATGATTTCAGCACAAGATGTCTTGCATCTTACTTAATCCTGATATAACGATTTGTTCCCTTTATTCATTTGAGTGCATATTGAAACTTATTTTGGGTATGCGCACAAAATCTCCTGTATCTTATTTACTCCGAATGCGATAGTTTGTTTCCTTTATGATTATATGTGCATACTGAAGACCATTCGAGGCATAAGATCTCCTGCGCGTCTTATTTAATCCGAATGCAATGATTTGTTCTCCTTGTCAATTTGAATGCATACTGAACATCATTTAAAGTGTATGCAGCAAGATCTCCTAGATCTTATTTTATCCTAATAAAATATTGACTTCCTTTAATAATTTAAGAGAGCACTGGAAAACCTTCGAAACACTTGTGCAAGAGACTTGCATGTTATGTAACTAGCAAAAAAATCGTTCTTTTTATCAATTCAAGTGCATATAGAAGAACATTTTGAGTGCACAGGGCATGATCTCCTAAAGATATTTTGAAGCATACATTCGTTCCCATTATTAATGTAAATGGATAATGAAGAATCTTCCAAGGACATGTGAAATGTTTCCTGTGTATTGTGTAATCCTGATAAAGTAATTCGATCTCAACGAGCAAGATCTCCTGCAACGTATGCAATAGCGATAAAATAATTCGTTCCCTTTTTTAATGTGAGCATAGATTTAAGGTATACATAACAAGACTTCCAGAGACTTATGGAATCTTGATGCAATAGTTCATTCTCTTCATCAATTTGAGTGCGCATTGAAGACCATTTCCTGAAGTTTATGGAAACCCAATACAAAATTCACCTCATAAATTTGGGTAAATGCATCTTATATAATCTTCGTCAACAACATCGTCGTACAATCCCGTCCTCCAGGTAGTTTTTTTTTTTGAGTAATCCCAATAAATCATTATCGCAGGACTACAAGCCCGGACTGCGATAATGGCGTTTTAACTGCCGTTTAGATCTTGGACAGTAAAGCAAGAGTATCTTGCAGACACGTATCATCATAGTCATCAAAGCGTAATGTAATACGTTACTATCAAGGGTTAAAAAACACTTAAACCATTCAGCAAAGATAAAACAACAACTTAAATTCAAATACTAAAATTATAAAATACAATACACAACAGAACAAAACTTAAATATTTCATTTTACTAATGCAATAATTACCACTGCACTAACTCGATTTTCTTGATGGTCTTTGGTTTATGGTTATGAGTCGCGGTCATGACTACAGTTAAATTTGTTACTTCTCTTTTCACGTGATAAATATAATTGCCAGTTTTAAACCCCCAAGAAAAAACACAGAATAGTACAATATGTCAAAATTATAGCAATTCTCGAACATATTGCAAGAGGCCATATGCATGTATCAAATGCTGATCAGCCCTCGAAACTAAGATTTGCACCAAAACCAGGGGCACTAAGACCGCATACACACTTTGCGAGAAAGCACATCCGGCTTGCAAGGGCTGCTCACCAAAAATTGCAAAAAAATATCAGCCAAATAATCAACCACCAACTCGAAGACCGTTTCACCTTCAACCAGCAGAATAAAATTACCCAAACCTTAATCGTCAACAATTCCCTAACCAACTCCATTCATCGAATCTAAGCTGTTCACACAAAGCCTCAAACCAACTCTACCCAAACCCAAATTTGAGCCTCTAACAGTACCTCTATATACTTTAATCAGCTCCATTAAAAAAACATAACCTTAAACATGTTAAGTACCGCTATTACCAAATTAACCCACTAATAGCTAACTTTCTTCAAGTAGCTTTATGAAACGCCAGTAGACTGCTACTCTGTGTTTCACACAAAACACTCAAATGGTACTGCACTCGGTGGTTCAGCAATATTTATTCGCGATTCTATTACCCATTCTAAACAACCAGAATATAGAACAGAATTATTACAAGCCACGACAATCCAGGTTGAAAAGCTCACAACTCCATTGTTAATTTCGGCTTTGTACTGTCTCCCGAGACACTATTTGACTCATCAAATATTGCAACCATTTTTTTACACACCAGGCCAAAAATTTTTAGCAGGTGAAGATTTTAATGTCAACATACCCATTGGAAATCCCGTTTAATAACAACGAAAGGCAAAACATTCCTTACCCTTATTGCAGATAACAATTATAATTTGCTAGCAACTGGAAGTCCTACTTATTGGCCATCTGATCCAGACAAAGTCCCAGAACTCTCGAACTTCTTCATCACCGAACGGCTTCCGATTATGATCTTATGTCTGACCATAGTCACAATTAACACAAGTATTATACGCAGAACACCTAACTCTTCGACCAGTAATAGGAAGGCTGACTGGGACCTTCAAGGTTTACATTAAGCAACATCTGGACAGTAATTTAAACGTAAAAACCGCCGAAGACCTAAAATATGCTACTAACCATTTCATAACTACGGTACAGAATACAGGCTAGGCTGCTACACTCCAACTAGCATAAAAAAGCATAAAAAAACCACAACCCATATCCCGTGCATCGTGTGGTTGGTTCTCGGGTTGTAAGGCCGTGGTCGGAGTTTGGAAACTCTTGACGTTTCGTCCACAACTGCGGTAGACATCTTCAGAAGAAAAGAGTCTGAACTCCAAAACCAACCACACGATGCACCATAACATCGGCCGTGAAAGTCTTCGCATCTATTAAACCCATACCCCATCAATACGCGACCAAGGACCTTTATGGCTACGATCTGACAAAGAAAAAGCAGAAGCATTCCAGCCAAATTCTGATGAAGTAGATGAGGAAGTTGAGGAAAAACTGCAATCTCCGCTTCAAATGACATTACCAATACGTAATATCAGCTTTCAAGAAATTAAACACAAGATACACGACCTCATAACCTCATACCGGTAGCCGTACTCAGTTAGTTGAACACGGGCTACGATTCTTTAAATCCTCTTTAACAGGATCCTACTGGCCGCTACCATTAAAATTTGCACAGATAATTCATATTCCTAAACCTGATAAATCCCCCAACGAAATAACTTTCTATCGTCCCATCAGCCTTCTGTCATTGGTGTCAAAGTTGCCCGAGAAATTAGTCTTACAAGGTATTAATAAGAATTTGCTGCAACAAACATGACTGGCTAACCATCAATTTGGCTTTGGGCAGCAGCATTCAACAATCCATCAATGTCATTGTTTAACCAACATAATTCAAACTGCATTTCAAATTAAAAAATTTTGTACCGTTGTCTTCCTGGATGTAAGACAGGCCTTCGAGAAGGTGTAACATAAAAGACTATTTTTTAAAATTAAGAAACTGTTCCTTCGCGAATATTATCTTTTTGGTAAGAAAAAATCCCAAATAAAAGACATGCATGCCGGTGTACCCCAGGGGAGTGTACTAGGGACTCTGTTACACGTTCTATATACCTCTGATCTACCTACAGCAGCACAAATTAAAATTGGCATATTCGCTAACGCCACGATGACACTCACCTGTAATGAACACCAGGTAGCAATATTAACTTCTTTACAAACTCACTTACATGACAGAGCAGTGGGTAACTAAGTAGAAAATCAAAATAGATGAAATTAAATCAACACGTTGCCTTTACGACCAAACATCAAATTTACCTACATGTCACTTTACATAATACTCCTATTCCCTAGTCCAATAACATCAAATACTTGGACCTACACCTTGACAGTAGATTAGAAAACTCATATTTTCAAGAAACGCAAGAAAATGGACTTAAAATTGAAGAAAGTGTATTGACTTATCAGAAGAAACTCCTCATGATCATTATCCAATAAAATACTCTTATGCAAGTGCATAATACAACCCATCTGAAAATACGGTTGTCAGCTGTGGGATTGACCCTTCGCATTAGTATGTGACTAACCAAACCCTTCATACAGACCCTAATATCTTCTCTGTACTAATTAATCACTAAACTGTAAAGCACCACACCTCCCTAGAGCTTCACCCTAACAAACTTGTGGCAACTGTCAAAGAAAATCCTCTCCCTAAACAACTTAAGAAGACGTGGCCAAAAGAACCAATAGCGGATTGACTTCACTGGAAATCCGTTCACTCACGTCTTAAAAAGCCAAACCATAAGCTCATATAATGCACCATTACTCTGATTACTTATTGAATTTTGCTCAAATAAGAAAAGGCAACACAAGATTATCACTTAATCGATATTGGCTGTAAACGTTGCTGACAAGAGGTAAACTGCCTACTTCATCTGGCCATAGCGACTAGCAAAAAATGAATTGATTCCGCAAGAAAGACTCATTTCGTTTACGAACCCTAGAATTAAATTGCTTGTTTATATGAAGTGTAATCACTTAGCCTTGCAGTCTTTATTGAGAATTCCTCACTGCAAACCTTCAAATTTAATTTCTCGTAGATGATGCAAAATTCCTTCGAAACATGATCCCTTAGACTACCAAATTTTTAAATATTTTCGAGCTTCTTTACAGTGTAAACATTAGGTAGACTTGGTTATAACTGAAGGTGGGGAGCAACTTCGGAGATTTAGGTTATATATGTTTCATCGGTCTTACTGCTTGGAACCATTTGTTTCAGTAGTACTCCAACCAAGGGATGACAAACAATATTTTATTTTAAAAAGTATACAAATGTGCAAAGAGCCTATGTAAAAGAAATGTTATTATAATTTTATGTGTAATATGTTATGGTATAAAACACTGCGTGATGAAAAACAAGTGTTGCATTTGGGTTTCTGAACATATCTGACATGGTCAAGGCATTTTTCTCGAAGTGTGCGCTTCTGAAAAGATTCCACACCAAAAGTTAGAAACTATAGCGCGCAGAGATGCTTGTTAACCAAAAAGGTATTATGGAATCAATAATCAGAAATACTGGATACCTTATTGTAACTAACATAAGCCGAGCAACATTAGTTTTCTTAGGTTTGTTAGAATATTCGGTTTGCATAATAAAAGATTGTGCAATCTTGATGGAGGTAGGAAGAATCTGTTTGATGTGGATTACATGATGCAACTTAAGACTTTCATTTGAACTCACTTCATAGATGTGGTTCACCATCTTCATGAAACTTTTTGAAAAATTTTCATTTTCACTCTTATCACAATGGCCAGCATTGCATTCTTCATCTAATAAATTTTCTACAGAAACATAAGGCAAGTCTTGCTTAGAATATTCCAAAATCCACTAAGTCCATCGTCGGGTATTTTTTTATTTTGCTATCAAAGGCGGCAAAAGTTTATTTAAAAATAAAGTAAAAGATTTTTGCAATATCATCATGTAACATATATAACCTACTGACCACAATCAGTAGGACAATAATAATCCCACAGAGAAAACCAGTAAGTTTACTTGATATGTTTACTTACAAAAAGTTTTGCTTGGATTCTCTAATGACGCGTGGAATTCAAGAATAACAGCAACAGCACAAGTCCTGCGATCTATGAACAGTTTTCGGAGCTGAACAAAACGATTCTAGATCTATCAGATCTAGAATCGCTGTTGTTTCTCTATTCCGACTCGGCCATCTCTTTCTGAGTGAATATTGCGTGAAACATCTTTTTGGTGGTTGAAGTTAGATCTTTCGTTTCCGGTTTGACTTTGTCATATATTCCTATACCTCTCAATGCGACCACCAATTGCTTGTGAATGTATCTGTTTGTTCAAGTTTTCGTAACTTCTGCTGGCGTTGACATAATTCCCTCTAAAAAATGACGACATCTATTTGGGGTGATTTATTACAAATCCCATTTTGGAAGTTCGTGCAACGTTCCAAATTTCGTAATCCTAGCTCAAAGATTCCACAGGTTATTCCAAATAAATCATCTTCATCCCCGCATTTTGAAGAGCTGTGTTTATCCCATAAAGCATTTTTTGACCCTTGCTCATAGAGAGTTATTTATTTTAATGAAAGGGATTAGGGCCTGATAAATTTTGGTATCTTTTAAGAGACTTCGGATCCAAATTTTACTGCCAATGGGATCGCTACGGATAATTTAGAGTTTTCCTGATCCAGTAGTCATTTCTAACTGCCAATTTTCCCCCCTCAAAAGCACTGTCTCAAGAAACCTAAAATAATGTGACTAATAGCAGTACATTTTAATAAAAAACAGACTCAAGAGGGCATCAAAGGTTAATCTCAAAATAATTACACGAGCAGACAGCAAAAGTAAATAAACTGTTGAGTCACAGAAATAAAAATACTCAAGACAATAAAGAGAGTTACCTTACGAGATCAATTAAGAAGAGAAACAATTAGAGAATACTGCAGAATCCAAGAAAATGGACAAAGTCAGGGTATTGGGAATGAAGAGATCATGTGAATAGATCACCTGAAAGATTAGCAAAATGGTCAAAAACAGAAAAAGCGGACAACAAACGACAATCAGGAGGTAGATATAAGCTATTACTTTTACAAGAATGTTAAGTTTCAAAACATAAACATTTTATGGTAAAAAAGAGAAAACCAATCGTCATCTTGTTTCTCGAAGACAAAAATATTTTTAAAAATATATCTTCGAAAGGTACTTTCGTGTCTAATTTGTCTGTTCAACTTGGAGAATTCAAGAAAAGCTATTTTAATTGCATAGCTACACTCTAATTCAATATGGCGACGTTTTCCATTTTTTAAATTGCTACGTCAGTTTTTTAATACAAGGCTTGAAAACGAGACGAATAAAATCAAACTCAAAATACCCAGGCACCTTAGTCAGCGTACAGTATATCATTTTTCGTTTACCCTTCTGAGTTTTGAAAATCGACAAAAAAATTATTTTAATTTCTGGTTTCGAGTGACCGCCATTTTGTTTCCAGACGGCTACTGAAAACGGCAATAGTCTTCTTGAGGTTTCGTTGAATAAAATAGCAAAATGAAATTTTCGGCTTTCATATCGTTTATGTGATAATAAAATAAAGAAAATCTACTGCCATTTTGTTTTACGAACGCGGACGAAATTCAAAAAAATACCTACGACAGATGTCCTAACTAACGTACAATATGCCGTTTTTCGTTCGCGCTTTTGAGTTTTAGCGATCTGAAAAAAACATTTTAATTTCTGTGTGTGTAGCCGCATTTTTGTTTTAAGATGGCTGCTGAAAATAAGAATTAGAATAGTTTTCTTGCTTTTTTTGAGTAAAAGGGCACAATGGAATCTCCCGTTTTTAATTTGGTCGCGCGCTTCGGACACTAAACAACGTGCCAATGAAACAAAAAATCTATCGCGTTTTTTAATTTTTAAACAAATTTGTTTGAAAAAACGTCCGAAAAGGCGTATGTTTCTCAAATTTCTATTTTTCTCAAAATCCTTTTTGTCATTTTGTTTTAAAATTAAATGAAATCTTCTCTTTTAATTAACCAATTACATCATTTAGTGATAAAAATCTGCCGCCATTTTGCTTGTTAAAAGCGAAAAAATGTCTGCAAAAGACGCAACATGCCAGTTTCCGTTGATTTCTCCAACTTTGCGTAGCCGCCATTTTGTTTTAAAGTGAATGGTGAAGTTTCGTCGATTGGCCGTTACAGAGCATGACAGATCACTTTAGTATAATTCACTTCAGTGAAACCATTGCCAAAACAAAATTTGATCACTTAAAGAAAAATTGAAAGTATTTATGATTGAGAACTCGTTCTGGACAACATGTTTTGTTTATTCTCATAATGACATTGGAAAGTTGAAAGCGAAATCCATATCCAAGCTAAAACCAAACCAAAATAAGTTTTATAGAAAACTGAAATTACTAAAAGGTAAAGTCAACCTTGAAAAAGCAAACAAAATCTCCTGATTACAGAAAACATTTACCGACCAAAAATCTATAACTAATATTGTCAATTGCTTGCTTATATCGCTAAGTCACTATACAAATTGATACAAGACAAAGTGCTTGTTAAAATAATTTTAACACCTCGAATTACGTACTACTTACTAGAGTGAATCTAAATATTTAATCAGTCAATACAGCACATTACTAATTACAAAAAAATACAAAAAATACTTGTTACACTAATTGTGATTAAAATTTATTCAACTTATTAAAGGTCTCTATTATATTTAACACCTTACTCCGATAGATCTGTTAAAACCAAACAGTCTGATTCAATTCAAAGAAAAATAATTTAATGTGTTAATTCAGACAATTTACAAACAAAAATTAATCAAAATCAACCGACTACTGTCCGGTAACTCTTGGATAGTTTCAATGTATCCAAAGAGATCATAAGTCATCATCTTCACAATAGTTTAAAACTTGACAGATTTTCATTTGAACCTTCAAATACATTAAAAATTCATTTTTTTTTAATTTATGCAATACACCTAAAAATGAATAGATTGAACCTAGTTGTATGTGGAATTAAGGGTAATGTGGCTCGATAGATAACGTACCCCCTGAAGTCAAAGAACAGATCGTAAACTCATTTTCGCGAAACCCGGGCTTAACATTGCGTCAAGCAGCAGCAAAATTAAAACAGAAAGGTGTAGCTATATCGTACGTAGCTATCCAAACCCATATCCGTGCGCATGATATCATATGCTGTAGTTCAGTGAAGAAATCTTTGTTAGGTAAAAATCATATGACGAAGCGACTCGTTTGTGCAAAAGAACAATATTGGTCGAGATTAGAGCAGTATTTAATATTTTTACAGACAAAGCTTCTGTTTGAGGATATCTTGTCGTCCCATTAGCCTGGTCAACTTCAACTAACAGGTTAATACAGCGGACCGTTAAACATCCAGTGAAAGTGCATCTTTGCGGCTGCTTCTCAGAACTAGGTTTCGGAACATTGTATCTGTTTACATACAACCTAAATGCTCCTAAAATTCTCGGAATTTATAAGAAATATTTGTTACCGACTGCCAAACGTTGGTTCATCAAAAAAAAAAAAAACGAGGACTGGATTCTGCAGGAGGACAACGTTTTCTTACATATTACTTGGTTCTAATAAAATATTCGTTCCCATTATTAATCTAAATAATCATCATCATCGCACAGCCATTGGAGCCCACTGCAGCACGTAGGCCTCCCTTGAAAGTTTTGCAATTTTGCAATTCAAGGGGGATTTGGCAATTAAACTCCACGCTTGCTAGGCGGGAAGGCGACTAGATAGGATGTATGGAGAATAAGAGTATGCGGATTATGGGTAGGATTAAGGTTGGGGACACGACTTTCCCGGTGTTAGAAGATGGAGAAGAGTCGAGGCTCGCGTAGGCAGGATCGCTTCCCTGAAGTAGATTTATCTTCTATCGGGATCATAGAGGAGTATCTACCCGCTACCATATTAATCTAAATGCATAATGAAAAATCTTCCGAGCATATGTGAAAGATTTCCTGCATATTATTATGTAATCCTGATAAAATAATTCATTCATATTAATAATTTAAGGGCATACTGAAAAACATTTGTAACATATGCAAGATCTCTTGCATATTATATGATTCTTTTAAGATAATTTGTTTCCTTTATTAATAAGAGTTCATATTGAACAATATTCAACATATGCAGCAGATTTTCTACAACTTACGTTATCCTGCCATAAAATAATTCGTCCTCTTTGACAATTTCTATGCATAACGAATATTATTCAGAGCATAAGCAGCAGGACTTCCTGCATCTTATGTAATCCTGATAAAATGATTCGTTCCGTTTAACGATGTGACTGCATTTTAAATATAGTTTAGAGCATATAGAGCAAGATCTACTGCCACATCTGTAATTTTGATTAAACAACTCGTTCCCTTTAACAACCTGAGCAATAAAATTTGCTGCAAAGTATGTAATGCCGATAAAATAATTCGTTCCTTCTGATAAATTGGCTGCACATTAAATATTATTTCGGGCATATGCAGCAGGATTTTCTGCGACGTATGTAATACCAATAAAATGATTTATTCTCTCTAACAATATATATGCATATTAAATATAATCTAGGGCATATGCAGCAGAATCTCCCGCAACGAATGTAAGCCTAATAAAATAATCCGTTCCCTTTAGCAATTCAGTTGCATATTAATATTACTTAAGGCACATGCAGCAGAATTTCCTGCAACATATGTAATCCTGATAAAATAATTCGTTCCGTCTAACAATCTGGATGCATATTAAATATAATTTAGGGCATATGCAGCAGGATCTCCCGCAACAAATGTAATCCCGATAAAATACTTCGTTCCCTCTAACAATTTAGATGCATATTAAATATAATTTAGGGCATATGCAGCAGGATCTCCCGCAATGAATGTAACTCTGATAAAATAATTCGTTCCCTTTGACAATTCAGTTGCATATTAATATTACTTAAAGCATATGCAGCAGGATTTTCTGCAACTAATGTAACTCTGAAAAAATAAATCGTTCCCTTTAGCAATTCGGTTGCATATTAATATTACTTAAGGCATATGCAGCAGGATTTCCTGCAACATATGTAATCCCGATAAAATACTTCGTTCCCTCTAACAATTTAGATGCATATTAATATTACTTAAGGTATACGCAGCAGGATTTTCTGCAACGAATGTAACCCTGATAAAATAATTCGTTCCGTCTCACAATTTGGATGCATATTAAATATAATTTAGGGCATATGCAGCAGGATCTCCCGCAACGAATGTACGCCTGATAAAATAATTCGTTCTTTTTAGCATTTCGGTTGCATATTAATATTACTTAAAGCATATGCAGCAGGATTTCCTGCAACTTACCCAATCCTGATAAAATAATTCGTCCCCTTTAGCAATTTGGTTGGATATTAATATTATTTAAGGCATATGCAGCAGGATTTCCTGAACATATATAATCCCGATAAAATAATTCGTTCAGTCTAACAATTTGGAAGCATATTAAATATTATTTAGAGCATATGCAGCAAGATCTTCTACAACTTACCCAATACTAATAAAATAATTCATTCCCATATCAATTTGGATTTATATTAAGTATAATATAGGACATATGCAGCAGGATTTACTGCAACTTATGTAATCCCGATAAAAAGCTTCGTCCCCTCTAACATTTTGGATGGATATTTAATATAATTTAGGTCATATGCAGTAAGATCTCCTGCAACTTACTGAATCCTGATAAAATAATTCGTAACCTTTAATAGTTTGGATGCGTGTTAAATATAATTTAGGGCATATGCAACAGGATCTCCTGCAACGTACGTAATCCTGATAAACTATTCGTCTCTGTAACAATTTGGCTGGATATTAAATATTACTCGGAGCATATGCTGCAAGATTTGCTACAACTTATAAATTCTGAATAATTTGTACCCTTTAATAATTTGGAAGCATATTAAATATTATTTAGAGTATATGCAGCAGGATTTTCTGCAATAAATATAATCTTGAAAAAATAGTTCGTTTCCTTTAACAGTTTGGCTACAGCTTGTGTAATCGTGATAAAGTAATTCCTTCTTTTTAATGCCGATAAAATAATTAAGCTACGTATTCAATATTATGTGGAGCGAAGCAGCAGGGTCTCCTGCATACTATGTAATCCTAATAAAACGATTGGTTCCCGTTATTAATTTGAGGGCATATTTAAGGTATACACAACAAGATTTTTAAGTTTTATATAATAGTTATGTAATATCTCAATCTCTTTCTGCATCTTATGTAATCTTCTTCAACGGCAGCATCGTCTTAAAATCCTGTCCGCCATGCCTTTGGTAGTCCTAATTAATCACTATAACAAGACTATAAGCCCGGCCTGTAGAAAGGGTGTTTTAGCTGCCGTTTCAGATCTTCGACGAGAAAACTAGAATCCATCTTGCAGACACCTTTCAAAAACCAATACCGCTAATAATTACTGCCTGATCAATGCCAACTTATCCCGACCTCAGAAGTAATTTTAATTAGTTATTTCACTCATCACTAATTTTTGCGCCTTCTCACATATTGCGTCCAGACAAGGCCCTCATTTACAATTTGGTGCCGATAACCATAAAATATGTTTATTATTAGCATTACTTCAAGCAAATGCGGTTTTAAAAGTGCTTTTTGCAGCAGAAAAGATCTATTGTGCAACCAAGAACTGTGAATAAATAGTGGAATATTTGCATGGACCAGAAATTTTCTCACATCGGCAACGGGAATAATTAAACTTTTAGCGACAAAAACAGTTTGAATGTTAAAATCTAGTCACCAACAGGAAATGCAACAAAAAACTCAATACGTTATTATGCAGGGCAAAATTAAACCATTCGGCAGCAACTTAAACGCAAATAACAATACTATAGAACCAAATGCATTTTACAATGCCACCGTACAATACACAAAAGAACAAAATTTAAATACTTAATTTTGCTAATAAAATAGTTAATTACTTATCGTTCTCTGGAATGTTTTCTACCATTCTTCTGTCACCACTGCATTAACTCGACTATTTTGATGAACTTCTGCGGTCTTGGTTTTATGGTTTTGTTGAATAATGTGTCCCAACATTTCAATCGGTCACGGACATGACTAAAATTATATTTGTCGCTTCTCTTTCCACGTAGTATTAGCATGCGCTCGACAAGAGCCGCCACCCCCATAAAAGCAACATTTACCTCAACGATAACTATTACAGAAAAGAGGTGAAAGTTCATTACTCAAAGTTTCTGTGTTTTACAGCATCCATAGTGCTACTACACAAAATTAAACGTGATCTGCTACTATAGTAAATGGCATCTCACACCATTATGCTAATTCTGCCACATTCTACTGTCTATTGAAAAAATAATCATTCAAGTGATAAGTTCGGACTTTTATTTTAAAAAAATGGCGACGCCGAGGTCATTCGGTCGAAAATGCATCTCTGTTGCTCAATTCTGTCAATGCCTTCCGAAAGGGGGTAAGCAAGGCTTTGTTCTTATCAAATAGCGATAAATAGTACTCCTGATTGTTTCTGACACCTGCACCATTTCGAAAAAATTTTAGGAGTACCTTAGCAGCTGTTCTTACCACCGTTCATTTTGTTCACTCCAGGGGATCTTAGGGCCAAATCTAAGCATGATCCTGGATTATCGCTTCTTTCAAACTAAATAATAATCCAATTCACTGTTGATAATAATATTTTTAAACACGCCACGATCAGACTAGCTATCTTAAGGCGATTTAGATTTAGAAATTTAGAAATTCTTCTTTTATTTTTGAAACATTTTAAAGCATGTAATCTCCTGATCTAAAAATAGATTTTCCAACGCTAGTGTAAAACGACACAAACATCGTCTTTAAATCTTCATCCTACTAGTGCTTCTTTTAGTGGCCCAAACAAATGGTTATCGCAAGGCAATGAGTCTAGACCGTAGAGAAGGTTCTAGTGTGGTCCAGAACAAATCCCCCCTTTTTGTCGAGTTTGGGCACCTGTATGGAGCAGAATAACTTTTCGAAATTTTATTTGGTCCAAAACTGATAAAAGGAATTTCAGCAATGTTAATTATCATCCTCAAGAAGGCTGCGAACAATGCGAATATTTTCCTCAATCATGCTTATCATCGGCCGATGTAAGTGACCTTTGTTTTCTCCCAAAAATTGTTTACGCCACGCGTACAATTCAGTCCTCTTAAAGATAAGCCCCCGCGCATCTCGCAACGCATAAAAATTCTGATTTATCTTTGATTCACCCACGTCCAAAAAAATAAAACAATGACGCGGGGGGTTTTCAGGAACCCTTTTAGGGACCACGCAGATGAAAAATAAAATTTTGTAAATTGGGATTCTCAAACCTATAATCGTGTTAACTCTGTGTGTTGATAGTTTATATTAGAAGAGACCTATCAGTGTGAATATATAAAAAAATTCACTTACTTTTTGTTTTCAATCATATCCAAAGGAATATGGAAGGTTTAGACCAAGAACTCGAAGGTACTAATACTTGAAACTATATTTGAAACTAATAATAAACTCTGATAACTTTACAAGTACACGCTAATGATAAATTTTAATTGGGGCAACTTGTTATCACAAATGTAAGTTATTTGTTTCTGCAATAACAGGTAACAGCAGTGTGTTACGCACAATCATTAAAAACGAAAAAAGGAGCAAGTGCAAAACAAAAGTACCTACGAGGTAGAGTGAAAAGTCAGATGCGTTCCTATAAGATGGCGCTGCAATCGCAAAGATGCTTAGATTTGTGAATAGCATCGTCCTTTCTAGTAGTGTTCTATAAATTTCAGGCCGGTCTGACAGTTAATTGAATTTTTACAGCCTTCGAAAATTAATAATAGAAAAAAAAATTCCATGTGTTGACTAAAAAAAAGTATTACGGAAACTCTGCTCCTTCACATTTTAGGGTCCATAAGCGGTTTACGGAGTTTCGATGTGGTCGAACCAGCACGAGTGATATTCCTCGCTGAGAACACCCAGTTAAAGTGTCTACTGAGGAAATGACCAATAAAATCCATGACACGGTCTTGGTCGATTGCGGAGTGAAAATTAGAAAGATTGTTGAGATGGTAAACATCGCAGACAAATGCGTGCAGAATATCCCACACGAGCATTTAGGCATAAGAAAACTTTCAGCGCTTGCTTACTGTGAAACAAAAGGAATCGAGTGCCCTCTTCCCTTCTCAGACATAAAAAATAGCTGGCTGGGCAGAGTCTCTCATCAAATGAAGAGGTCATCGCAGAGGACTATTTTGCAGACTTGGAGAAATCCCACTTTTTGGAGGACTTTAAAAAGTTGGAACATCGTTAGGCGAAGTATATCGAGTTAAAAGGAGGCTGAGTAGAGAAATAAATAAAAATTTTATCCAAAAAGTATCTGCTATTTTACTCTACCCTCGTATTCATAAGTGAAACTAGTACGCCAATTTAACTTTAATTCATAAACATTTTTCGCATTACTATAAAATGTTTATGATTCCACTACAACAAAAATTGTCAGATTTTTAAGTACTTATTGAAATAGCTGTGCTCTGCTATAAAAAGACCAGATAAAAACATTACAATAGTGTCTTCAAACGTTTATTATGTTTGTTGTAACTCTAAAGTTGTATCCCATCCTGTATTAGAAGAGCACAGCCTTTCCTTAGGGTAACTGATAAAATTGTTCACTTTTCCAAATACACACATATGCATTGCTTTGTCGAAATACTTTGTTCTTTAACGATGGAGTGGGGTGACAAACAAAACCGCTTTATTGTTGTAACGCTACACTAGTGTGGAATCGAAAAAGCGCCATCTTTTAGACAATCCTTCAGCATTAGCCAAAATGCGGTAGTTTTTGTATTGGACTATATACTTTTTTATGCGCTTATAAATGAAGTGCGCCGTCAAAGACCTTAAAAACCTCGTCCAACTTGAACTGGTTAGACATCCAAAGCCGTAAGTTCTTGAATTAAACTAAATTCCCGTCGTAAGTAAAAAATTATGTATCATAAAAATAAGATCTACTAACAGACAGATTAAAAAAATTTTTCACCAAAAAAATTGACAGAATATAAGTTAAGTGTTAGTTAATGCTAATGATTCAGAGAGAGACCACATTCCGTGTTCTACTAGAAGTTTTCCCTAGCTTCACTTTAACTTTCAACTAAACACGCCCTGCCACCTAGTGAGTTTGCATAGAAACACTTCCAAGTCCCTGTCTATTCAGAACACATATCAGATGAGTGAATTTCAGCCATTTCTTGTGTTTGAATATCACAGGATAAAAATTGGAAAATCATCCCTAAAACTGTTTTGTTAGTTGTATAATAGTTTAATGGATATTACGCTAGGATGGGGTGACCAATGTTCATTTTTATAAAAAAGGACAAAGAGAATGTTTTAGATGGTGTGATGGGGCCTCTGGAACACACGATTTTCCAAGGTGAGCCTGGGTACTTCCAACAAGACTGGACCGGTTCACAAGGCAAAGTCAACTAAAAATTGGCTGAGCGGTAGGGGTATAGTTTGTACAGAAGTACATTCCATTCCCCTGTATTGATTTTTTAAAGCAAGCCCTAACGACTGCAGTCAAAAACGATTTGCGTACCGCCATAAAATAGTCACCCAAATGTCTCAAAACTTGTATATCTTAAGATATAAATCTATCCTGACTAACTGAACCGCTTAATATCAAAATTTGTGGGTAGACCCCCACTAAACAGAGATAGAAGCGCAATATTAAAACCCACAAATACTAGGCGTGCTGCACATCATATAGGAAATGAAAGCTGTACGGCGATAGGTTGTTAAGATGATTGAAGTACACGTGAGATATAAAACTCGTTTTCTTTCATTTTGATGTTCCGTCTAGCCTTCAAACTGAAATACAACCCAGAAGAGGAGAAAATAGTGCTATTTATAAAGTTTCCTTTTCTCATATGATGATGGGATAAAAAGAAACTCGATGTCGAACGGCAAATGGAAGAAACTAATCTTTGCAAAACAATAACGAGTACATGACATAACAGTAAATTCGAAAGAGAAATAACATAAAGGAGAAAAGCGAAAAAGGAAAAGAGAAAAGATAAATAAGGAAGAGGAATAAAGAATGAAATAAGAGGAAACGATGGGGGGAAGGAAGAATAAAAGAGGGGGAACAAGAGTATAGATTAAGAAATTTATTTAAATAAACAGAAAAAGAGTTGGGAAGTTTGTATCAAAGATACAGAAATGTTAACAAAACTCTTAGTTAGCATTCATCTTAAAAAATAATGAAAAATTTGGCAGCATTTGACTCTTTCATCGTAAGCAACCTGCTTTGGTGCATATCAGATTATTAAAAAGGCTTGTGCCCGATTTCCATATATGGCAGAAACATTGCCCCATAGCAGCACTATATACCAAAGAACAGATCATGAGGCACTATAGTGCCAGATCCCATTACACTATTCCGACATCAAAAAGTTCGGGACGTTTATTGGCTTATTGTTTTCTGATTAGTGAAAAGCGGTTTTGTGAATTTTAAGCAAACTTAAAGATTATAACTTAAAGTCATTGTATTTTGACCCCAACACTTTCTCCCACCACTTTCCGAACGCTGCGATGAAAGATACTTTTCACGTATCCATCCGATCTGGTTTCTTTACTACTCAACCACTTCTTTCTTTAATTTCTATGCTGTCTATTCTTCTCTCTTTCTGATTGATTTGATTCATCTTCTGTTCCGATTGATTCAGCAGTATTCCTCTGATGCAAGCGTTAATGATATAATTAAAGAAAACTCCCGGATATCGGACGACAATGGGGAAAAATAAACACATAGCAGTAAACATAAATAAGATAAGAAAAAGTTAGGAATTGTTCTTTTCCGAGATTAGTTCAACCTTCTTCTTACGATCATCCTCTACAAAAATTACTTTGCCAACCCCCGGATCTTCTTTCTACTTTGGATTTTATATTTTTGTACCAGTGGAGATAAATATTCATCACAAAATCGTTGTTTGAAATCTTTCCGTAGATTCTGGATCTTTCTTAGCTCGAATCTTATTATGTTTCGGTAACCCAATAGTGAACTAACATCTTCTGGATCGTCAGTCAATGTAATTAAGGAAAGGCAGCTAGTTGATTCTTTAAAGTAAGTTTAGCAATATTCAGAATCTTTCGTAAGAGTTCCTTAACACTTCGTACTAGTACCTCTCTTCATTCGCTCCACCATGGAGCCAAGGTGCTACGAAATTCGATTTTCTTCGCTTGAAGTGATGGTTTTAGCTTCTTCCAATTTAGACCGTGCGTCATATTTTTAGTTTATCTAATTACCACTATAAATTTTAATAAGACGACCTAACGAATGCATAAATGTATCTAATTAGTCTAAAAACTGCGAGGCACTTAATGAGTCAACCCAATCTAAATAAACAGCACACGTGTAAATAACTATCCATTATTCATAACAACCATTTATAATTAGCCATTTAGAATCTACCTCAACAGTTTAAAACATTGATCGGTTCAATTCTTATCAATGGTAATGAAGGTGAATTCACATCAAAACTTTTACTTAAATGACAACAATGTCTTTATTCCTTTCATGATCCAACAATTTTTTCTTAGCTTGTTCAAGATGAATAACATGGAAGAAAAAAGATATTTAAAATTGTTTTCATATTGTTAACTTAGAACACACTATTAGTTTCTCTCTCATTCAAGATGGTATTCAAAGTCTTCAGTTTTAGTAATTTGATGAATGCTCAACTTTCTTGTTGGATAATTGTTATTGACTCGCTGTTCTTTGGGCAATCTTGTATCGTTGATAAATCTCCGAAGCCCCTTTTGATCATAAACATTAGCTTTAAAATTATCGAGTCTAGGCTCTGCAACTTTGCGTTTTGCGTTCTTTTAACGTTTCTTCTTTATTTTAGGTAATTTCAAAATTAGACCAGTATTTTTCGCCTTGTATGAGCAGTACAGGTCTGCCCCACCATTGAAATCAGTTCAGTAATGAACAACAAATTTAGTTTTCAGCAGTTTTAAGAACTGATCGGGTAATTGATCCCAATGAAACAACCCATTAAATCTAACCATGGAATCATTACCTTCTTTGATTTGAATCTGTACAACAGAGGCAGCCTTGAACTGATGATACTCCTACTCAGTATTTATGGTAAGCACAGCATATATACATATAATAATTTTAGAAGTTTTTTTAACCAGCCGCTGGTTGGTCTTCCATTTTCACATTATGAAATGATGATCAAGAACTGCAGTTAACATAAACAAATTGCAGTTCATCCTGAAAACCGTCCGACAATGACTATATTCCATTATCTTTTCATAAACTTTGATAATAACTATCATCTAAAATTTAATATTTGAAATTTCAGCAAAATTTCCCCAAGTTTTATAAGAATAGACCAGATTAATTCAAATATATTTGGGGTAAGATATGTCCAACAACTTTATCGTCAAAATTTGCTTTCTCTATAATACTATCCTCTTCCCACTGCTTGAATATGTAGTAGGTTTTATATTGGCACTGTTCCAAAAACTTCCTAGTTGTATTGTTTAATGTTTTCTCTAAAACAGCGCGGTGTGTTAGTAGAACAGACTTGTCGCATGCCTAAGAAAATTTTCATCCAGGTATCTTCCATCTTGTACAATTAAATTTTGTTGAATTCCAATTTCATCATTTCTTCTGAATTCTATGCTATTGGATTTATAATGCCCCACATTTGTTGTGGGGTCGACATATGTTGATGAGATAATTGACATATCTTTGACTATCTGGATACATTGTATTATCCCCAATTAAACCACTTAATGCCCATCTAAATAAACCCATTCTTCTGGTCGTATCTCTGGCCCATAAATCACTCGTGCAAATCACAATTAATACAAACCACTCTTAAATGTGGTAAATCTTAGTATCTATAAGATGAATTTTTAGTGATTTGCATTCTTCATGTCTTATCAAAATTCTGTAAACCAACACTATGGATATTTCTCGTCTTTAAATCACTAACATGACCTCCAAAGATCAAATTAACATATAATGTAAAACAATATTTCCTCATATACAACCATTGGTTCACGATTTTCTTGACTTATAATGATGTTATGTTAGGCTCTGATATATAAAGTCCGTCCGTTTTATTACTGTTTCTGATTAAAGTTGAATAAAGAATCTTCTCTGTTGCTTTTGCTAATTCATGTTGGTGGCCCCAACAAATGTCAAAATGCCCAACAAAAGTGTGGTATTAGAAACTAAATTTAATTAGAATAAGTGTGAAGCGGTATCACCTCAATTACCTCCAAATGCTCAGGATAGAACCTCCAAAGATACAACGCTTTTTATTTTAATTGATGATAAAACCTCCAAAATGGTCAACGTTCCTAAAAACATAGATTCTGCTTCGCAATTCAGCCAAACGTCCTTACGAACTGATAGATGTTCCAATTAGGATCTTGGTGGGACCTCTACAGAATGTTGTGAGCAAAGACAACTTCTATCTGGAACCGACTGTCACTAAATAACTAATCGTAATTGGACTTGCACTACTAACGTAATCATGAAAATTATTATTTCGATTCCAACAGTGTTACTCTCTCTCTCTCTTTGGTTGGATTGCCACTCCCCATAACTTAATGCAAGCTCGCAAATTGTTTTATAGGAATAATTCTGTGAGCTTTTACTTACTCTAAGATCCTATCTATTACGTGTATAAATAAGTTCTCAGCTTTAGATTTCACAGGACGCAAATCACCGTTTACATGTAACGTATTAGTCCGCCCTCTTGCGGTTTTAAAGCAATGACATTTGGTCTTTCGAAACATCATGCGATTTGGCGTTTGATACACATAACTTCAATAATCTGCTGTGTTCACGATGGCAATCACAAAAGAGCATATTCGATTTTCTATCTACTTCGCGTTTCATCTTAAGAAAAACTCGGCTGGAGCCACCGAAATGATTTGTGCTGCATATGGTGAGAATGCTGTAAGTCATGCAACGTGCAAAAAGTGGTACCAAAGATTTCGCGGAGGAGAGTTTAGTCTTGAAGACTGGCGCTGGACGCCCTCAAACATTTGACACGGATGAGCTGCACACATTGCTGGATCAAAACAATGCGCAAACTGAAAAAGAGCTTGCAGAACAGCTTGGCGTCACTCAGCCAGCCATTTCCATACGTTTGCATGCAATGGGTAAGATACAAAAGAAAGGCAGATGGGTTCCGCATAAACTGTCCGAAGACAACAAAAATCGACGGCGTGGCACCGCACTCCATTTACTTTCAAGGAACCGAAAAAAGGATTTTCTGCATAAAATTATTACGGGCGATGAAAAATGGATCTTGTACGACAATCCCAAGGGCAAAAAATCATGGGTAGACCCTGGCAAACCTTCGACATCGACTCCAAAGCCCAATATCCACGCCAAAAAGAATTTGCTCTGTATCTGGTGGGATTGGAAAGGTCTGTTGTACTATGAACTCTTGAAACCAGGTGAAACAGTTACGGCGGATCGCTACCAACAGCAACTCATCAATTTGAGCGACGCAATCGAAGAAAATAGGCCATTTACTGGACAAGGAAGTCGCAAGATCATCCTGCTCCATGATAATGTCCGACCACATCTTGCGAAGGCGACACAAGAACACATCTTCGCGTTAGACAGGGAACTTCTCCCACATGCGGCGTATAGCCCAGACGTGGTCCCTTCCGATTATCATTTATTCCGGTCGTTACAGCATCACTTGGCTGACATGCACTTCAAAACAGAAGAAGAAGTCCGAAAATGCATCGATAACTTCTATCACCAGGGAATTCGCAAGCTACCCGAAAGATGGCAAAAGGTCATCGATGCCAACGGAGAATACTTTGATACTTAAGCTTTTTTTGTTTGTTTTTACATAAAACTTTAATTTGGAGAAAAAAGCTGAGAACTTATTTATACACACCTAATAACCGTCTACAACCCCTCTATCCCCCTTTTTACACTATTTTAAACCACACATTTTGACAGACGCCAATCTGGCAGATGGCTGGGGTGCGTCCGTCAAAATGCCTTGCAAAACATGCAGCGCCAAATGAGTGTGAAAGGAGCTAACGCAAATTAGGCGTATTGCACAAACGTACAAAAATATCAAACAAAGTCGCACTTCAAAGAGTTATAACAAAGGATACAGAGGTTGCAGATAAACCATGAGGAAGAAGATTAAAATTATTAAAGACACTCAAAGTAGCCCGTACTCACCTAGTATTGTTTTTTAATCATTAAAGTAACTAATATAAGATCTACACTTTGAAGCTGCTGGGATCACAATCCCCCAGCATTAACTTCATTTGTGATAAGAGATGCAGAAAGTCAGATAGCGCTGTCATTCTATCCCGTAGAGACAAAATGAAAAGCTTGAGATACACTCAAATAAAAAAATTCTTAAATAAAAAAAGATGCTCTGTTTAGTCTCCAGTTATTAGTTCAGAGATCAAAAACTTCTTAGAAAAGAATATATTCTACCTACGCGGTGGGGGAAAGGCAGCTCCTAACGTCACTGAGCTACCTGTTAACGTCAATCTGTTCGCTGAAGATAATGTTGGTTGTTCCGGCTTTTAAAACAGAAATCCCAGCCAAGACTTTAGTCATTTTACATCCTGCAAAGCTTCTAGAAAAGAATCTATCCAGTGCAGTTTTTTGTAATCTCAAGAACGATGCCAGTGGGTAAACCTAACATAATAGGACTACATAAAGATGACCGAAGAACTAACAAAAGCAGAAAACAGTACAACAGATGAAAAGAAAGAACTAGACGAAAGAGAGGAAATCGAAGAAATACAAGAGAAAGAAGTTAGGAGGCCATAAAGAAAAAGTTAAAAAGCAGGAGGAACAAAATAACACCGGAAATGATAAATTTTATGGGAAATGAAGGAATAACTAAATTTACAGAATTGCTAAATGAAATAATGAAGACAATGATAATACCAAAGGATTAATATGGAATCATACCCCATACATAAGAAAGGTGACAACAGAGAATGTGGTAATTATAGAGGAATTATGTTAATAAGTGTCCCTGGAAAATACTGGCCAGAATAATTGAAAAGAATAAGAGACAGAATAAAAATACAATAGAAGAGACTCAATGTGGTTTTAGGAAAGAAGCCACAAGATTTAATATTCATCATTAGACAAATCAGCGAAAATTTATTAAAAAGAAGGAAATACATATGTGCTTTATAGATTTAGAAAAAGCTTTTGACAGAATACAAAGAGAACAAACATGGAAAGCACTAGAAAAAAGAGGAATAGAGGAAAGAACGATAGAAAATGTAAAAGCAATGTACAGAAGTAATAAAAACGTAGTAAGGACTAACAATGAAGAGTCACGAGAGTTCGTAACAGAAATAGGAGTAAAGCAAGGATGCGTGCTGAGCCTCTTGCTGTTCTCAATAGTGCTAGACGAGGCGACGAAAAATTCAAAGAAAAAGATGAAGAAGATAAAATTGGGATACTGGCAAATGGAACAAACAGAAATAAACGAACTGATGTTCGCTGACGACATGACGATAATAGCCGCCACAGAAGAGAATCTACAATACAACCTAGAGGTGTTAGAAACAGAGCTACGGAAAATAAACATAGCGAAAACTAAAAGTATGGTAGTGGCAAGAGAGAATATACACAAAATAAAAATAAAAGAAAAACAAATTGAACAGGTAGAAACTTTTAGATATCTAGGATCAATAATCGAGAACAACGGAAAAATAGATAGAAATTAACGATAGAATGGAGAAAACAGGGAGAATCTACAATACTCTGAAAACGAACTTTTTAGGAAAGAAAGAAGTACCAAGAAAAATAAAAACAGAAGTAGTGAAAAAAGTGGTGAAACCGTCAATAATGATAGTAGTGAATCGTGGTCTTTGACAGAAAAACATAAATAAAACGAAAAGAGATAAAATCCGAAATGAAACGTAGAGACAAGACTTAAAGATAAAACCTATAATGGAAAAAATAGAAGAAGGACAATTAAGGTGGTTTGGTCATGTCTCGTATGCCAAAAAACAGATTACTGAAAAGAGTGTATGAATCACGAGTAAAAATCAAAGAGGAAGGCCAAGGAAAACCTGGGAAGAAGGAATAAGAGAGACAGCAGCAAACAAGGGAATAAACTGGGAAGGTATAAAACAAGTAGCCCAGGACAGAAAATTATGGAAAAATATACAGCAAAATAACAAACTCTTCTCCCACCTGCCTTACACCTAACATTAAAAAGGGCATAAGGATTAAGTAAAGTAAAGTAAAGATGACCGAACTACTCCAGTAAAAATTCCTCTATAGATGACACCATTAAGAAAAAAATAACATCAGGGGAACTGCCTTCAAGGATGGTATTCTACTACAACCCATTATCGGGACTATTGTCCATTGTGGCAATACCTAAAAACTGGTCAGATACTTGTACATCCTAGTATATCCACATATTAGGCTTATTAACAGTTATGTCAAGGACTTCACATTCTTTGTGAATCACCTTCGAGACAAGCAACTGCAGAAAGGAACTCTAATAGTCAGTTTTGAAATCAAGTCACCATTTGCCAATGTTCCAATACAAGATGTTTTGGACCACCTTAAGTAAGTCTTTTCCACTACCAAATACAGTTCTTCCAACAGCACCTTACGCCCAACTATGGGAAACCCATGTAGCCCCCTAATCGCCAATTACTATATGGGAGAGTTTGAAAAATTTCCATCAGTTCGCCACGTTTAAAGCCCATAATGTGGCTAACAAGGGGAGCACTGGCCCTTCGGGTTACTGAAATTGTTGTATTGGTATAGAAGTACCAAATGTTATTCTGAGCACGGGCAGCGCTGTGGATTAAGATACGTGTTTGCATCTCACTTGACCCTTTGATTTTTCTTTTTTCTACTGCTATTGCAAATAAGAACTTATAGAATGCATGCAATACGCAAATAGATTTATTAACTTTTTTCTTGTGAATAAACATAATAGTGCAAATATTTATCTAGGAAAATCGGAAAATAAGATAAATGTATTTGTAGCAGTTCGAGATCCAAAGAATGTAATTATATTTCGGCGAAATCAGTGACTCGGGTGTCCGTACTCCCCTTGTAAGATAGGTTTATGACACATAAAATAGAAACACATTAAGGGGATACTACCGCACCTTCTAAAACACCTTAATTCAATATATCCAAATGTGGAGTTTACTTTGGAACTGGAAATGCACAATAAATTGTTTTTCTAGACGTACAGGTACTGCTATAAAAACAGACATTGTGTATAGAAAACTCATGCATACAGACTGACATACTTTCACAAGTAGTTTGATTATCACTAAAGTCAAAAAAAGAACGGTTGTGAAAACAATATTTGAACATGGCAAATACATCAACCTCAGTTCCTACATTTGAAACAAGCCTCTAAATCAAATGATTACCAAAAATGGAAATAACAAGGCCAAGAAAACCTAACAGGACATTTCTACATCTACCAACAAAATTACAAAGCTGCTTTCAAAGAAAGACAAGATAGAAACAATACATTAAAATACATGATTTGCATCAACTAGTCAAAGAAATCAAGAGTATATTACACACCATCTTCGTACAAGTTGAATCTATGAGTCAAACATTTACCACTAGAATAAAAGAACATCAAGACATCTATGCCTCAACCAACTCAAAACATTAGCTGGTCATGAAACTGTCTAATTAGGAACTTTATTATATAGATGGAAGTAACTCATAAATTTAAAAATAATATTAATAGAGCCGACTATTTTTAGTTATTTCCTGCTCTTAAGACTCAAAAAGCGGACTACCATAGAACAAGAAAAAGCCAGAACAACTAGTGACGTCAACTTCCAAAGAGGTGTTATCTATAGTGAGCCGATAAACGCTCTATCACAGCAACAAACCCCACCAGCATCTCTAGTGTATAAGTGTAAATTCAAAAGCTAAAACACAAGAGACAGTAGCTCAATTCTACAAATTTCTTCTTCTGGAGATGTCCACCATAACTGATACAAAACATCAATAATTTTCAAATTGCAAACAGCCTAATAACCCAAGAACAGACAACAATGTTGTAATTTGTACACTGCTTCTAACGGAAACTTGAATAGAAGTATTTCACCATCATATTAGCTTTGATTTTGTTGTTACAAACATATGAAAAAGTATTAACTTTGTTCCTACTCGATTGGTTTGTCCCGAAAATATCAAGTCACTGTTAATAAATTTTTTATATTATATGGCTTGATACTTTTGGAACATAATGCCATTACACCCGCTGAATAGAATAAATGATGTGCAAAATGAATTTATAAGACATGTAATTGCATCAGGCGCAGTATTGTAGAGCGGCCTCGAACTCAATATGAAGTTCAGTTACAGAAAAGTAATGGCTTATTTGTTTTTCCAAAAGATTACGTTCTACAACCTAAGTACTTGCCCAATTTACTTAACTAACATTGAAAAAAGATAGGAATCACCATGCAGACTTTTTCAAAATCCTAGATCATTAGTAATGATTGCCAGAGCTTATTCTAAATTCAAAAGCAATTTCAGCAACTGTTAATTGACATCATCCTCAGTCATGATGGTCTTCAAACGTCAGTGACCTTCATTGTCAACTGCTTCTAGTTGGCAAATCTAAAACAAAATATTTTGAATTTTCGTCTCTTGGCTCAAAGAATTTTTGCAGTATAGTAAAGTCTTCACTGAAACAGAGACTTTTAAAATATCCATAATATAAAATAACAGTTAGTTACAATTAAATACAATAAGGCAAAAACGATGAGTTATGAACCAGTCAAAACACAAATCCTTAAGAATCCAGGTCATTTAAATGTTCCAAAATTTAGTATACTAAGTATAGCACAATTTAAAAGAATAAGCAGAATTATTTCATACTCTAAATATAAACTTAGTTACACCTGTGAAAATGCTTTACTCCAGTTAACGATGGAAGAATCGAGTACTAAGTGTATTTCAATACACATTGAAGAAATTAAAATTTTTTATCACGTTAAGATGTATTTAAACTTGAGGCAAGATATTAAATGTGCATCACCCAAATATAAATTAGCTTACATAAAAAAATCAGCCTCAAAAATTCTCCCGAGTATTGAAAATATACAATTTAAAATTCAACAAAATAATATGGCTTCAACTCCAAGGTCAAACAATCAAAACAAGTAAAACTGCTGTTTAGGAAACAGAAGCCATCAGAGTACAAAAAATACAAGCTGTACAAAAACCTGTAGCATGTATAGAAACAAAGGAAACGCACGTATTCAATCAGCAAATCATTATAAAATCGGTAACAGACACATAAATACATAAAATAAAGAAAAAATTTCTTTATTTCAAGGTGTGTACAATTTTTTTAAATAAGAGTTTGTCTCCTACAAAATACAGTACCCGTTAAGTTTTATTTTCAATCGTTGCCTTAAGCGGGGAAACAAAAAAATTGATAGGACAAAACAATTTATTTAACTATAAAATAAACAAGTTCTTGTAATATTCAAAATTAAATTAATACGCTGCCTAGGCAATTGCAGTAAGCCGAAAGATCACTTTATTGTTCCATTAATATTCAAGTATAAATTAATATTCATCATCAGAACCTGGTCCCTGTTCGGTATTTCTAGCTAACATATAATTATCCATATCAATAGAGTGGCAATTATTAATTGAGTATCTCAATTTCTCTGCCATAATTTCTTGTGTGGTGTACGGAGGCAATCGTAGCTGGAAAAAGCAAGTTTGGGCAGTCGGCAAGCCATTGACCGCACGATCAACTCGCATAACCTGCAGAAACACAGTAAATGTTGTTCTGAAAATGCATACCAACTTTTACCTGAAATCTCTGTGAAAGGTCGGCCAAATTAGCAGGCAGACGCGAACGTCCAGAAACGAATCTCATGAAAAGCACTCTCTCCGCGTTGGTGAAGCTTTCCAGTATATTCCACAGCCACTGAACCAGCTGGTGGTTCTCATCCAGTTCTCGATACCTGCAATCAGCGCAAGATAAATTCAGATAATCTGCAAGATAGCTGAAAGGTGTTTACCTAACAACTTTCTTAAGCAAAGGCACAGATATATACGGTATTCCACAAACCAGTTGTTCTAAATGCTCTGCAGTTACTAGAGATAGCAACGGTACGGGAATTATACCAGACATTCCTTCTCGAACTGCTGCCACTTGCATGTCAAATTCTTGCAAGCGGAACTGCACTGCCTGCTCATAATATTGTGCTCTATTAGTAAACAGCAGGGGAATGCTTCGACCTCCAGGAACAATAGGTACAACCTTAAAAAATTATATATCATCAGAAAGTAGACAAACTTTATATGAGATCATCCAATAACAGATCTTATTTTAAATTATTTTTAAAAAACAATTTTTTTTGGACGGTTCTGTAAAGATTATTTCATACAGTGAATAGGTAACTACTTTGACATGCCAGGTTTGAGACTGGCAATGATACTTGATCAGCTACTCCAATCCACCACTCAAGTGCCATAGGCAAAATGAGTAGAGCTGATAATAATAAAATAATTGAAATAAGAGATAAGAAACTGCATAATAAGAGACGCCCAAGTAGAACACAAAATTGATGAGCCAAAAGTTAGATTTAAACATCAACAGAATAAAGGAAGAAGAAAAAGTATTAAGAAAACAAGTCACAAGTTTCTATTCCATATATAACAATAGAGGGGACACACTGGTTATACACTTGAGCTGTAGGTTATTCAGAACAGCCGATTTAGTAATATAAAGTTTTCCAAATGCCTCTAAGACCAGATAAGTAATTTCCTATGATTCCATTAAAAGACAGGCCTATTTCAAAAGCTTAGCTACACGGAGAAGAATCATAACCCAACCACACTATCCCATTGCCTCTCATATACCCCTTCCTTTTCTCGCATCATCCATCAAAAGAATTTGCCCAATGTGGTATACTACAGCTAATGCATCCCCTATAATTGTTATCTATTATTTTACCAGTCTACAACGAGGAAAAAATTGATAAGCGCTAATCTAAGAGATTAAATGATGTTTCCATCCTAAGAAGTCACTAGGTTGACTCTCACATGCATCAAAAATGTTCAGAAACACTTGTCAAAGCATAGGAACAAGCTGCCAACTTCACGTGATACCTATCTCCAAAGTTCACGAATTTAAGTAACCTGACCAAGTAAAAAGAATGTCGACGGTTTCAGACACTTGAACAATTTGGTTATTATAAACCACACATGGTTCTTGAAACAAGCATGATTTCACTTGTTAAGAATCACTAGGTTGAACTCACATATCAAGAATGTTCAGAACACTTGTCAAAGGCAATGAAAAAGTAATAAATCCAGCTTACATTAAACAAAGCAAATTTAAAGTGGACTATTGATAAAACGTGACAGATAGTTGCACTTAGGTGATACACAGAGCTTCATTGAATGAGCAACACAATGGTTCTTACAAAAGACATGATTTCATTGTTAGACACTTAGAAGACTAATTAGAATCAGGAATAAGAAAATTTATATAGAAAATTCAAACTAAAATAAACAAAGAACAAAATAAAAGTGGACTAAGATAAAAGGTGAAGATACTTGACTTTATACAAGAGCTTGTGAATGAGCAAAAGAAATGCTAAAAGACAATCAAGACAACACTTAGAAGAAATTGAAAGAAAAGAAAATTTATGTAGAAAATACAAACTAAAATAACAAAGAACAAAAACAAACAGAAAGTAAAATGGAGTAAGAAAGAATAAAAACTTTACTCTGACGTTGGAAGAAGAGCTGAAAAGGATGATGGCTAGCGCAATAAATATGGAAAACGAAAATCAAAACATAATAAGCCTCAAAATAATATCCCAATATATTACACAATAGTTGCAAAGATAAAACAAGAAAAAAAAGTAAATAAAACAAATCGAAAAGAAGGAAAAATATACAAACGAATAGAGATAGAGAAAAAGTGGAGTAAAATGTACGTAAACAAGAAATAAATAACTACCAAAATAATAAGAATAAATAATAAGAGAAGAGCAAACCAAAATAAAGAGAATAAAACAAACATGCAGCGGCATGCTGATAAATGTTGAAAAATAGTTAATCACACCAAAAACGCCAAAGGTGAAATGATAAACAAACTAAACCAAAACCGTAAAAAATTTTACAAACAAATTAAAACCCAAAATGGAAAGAGCTCCATGAAATTGAAAAGGTGTATGAGAACCATTGATGTATCTTGTTACATGAAACAGTGAACAAAGTTTGAAAAACCACGCAACAAAAATAAATGAATAAGAAAAGGAAAAAGAAGACAAAGGAAAAAAATGAAAACCATCATAACAAAACTAAAAATGAAAAAATGGCTTGATGTAACGATCAAATAAAAGGAGAGATGCTGGAATATATAGGTAAAAAGTTACATAAATATGGAAAAAAGAAATATGCTGGCCAAATAAAAAATAGTAATAAATATACCAATAAAAAAAGACAATTAAAACAAATGAAAGAATTACATCATCAAAGACAACACATATAATATGTATAATAATGCATCAGAAGAAACTCACCAAATATGTAGAAAATTTGTAAATGCAGATGATGGCAAATACTTTACATGTTATACTTCAAATAACGGAAAAGTGTTATAAGAGTATGGTGTCAAACTACACTCATAAACTAGTAATGTACTAGAGGATGAGAGTATTAAAAACTAAGACGCAAATCACAAAGGCAATATGCCAACAGGGATAAGTTTACAACAGTTTTTAATATAACAGAGACAATAAAACAAATAATTGAATAGAAAGTACAAAAAAAACAAGAAAGTAATGGTTATATCAAAAGCATGGAAGAAATTAGTCTTTAAAGGATTGGTGAAAAGAAATAGATGAAAATAATATAAAGAAAAGACCAAAAACATACGAATGAAGATATAATAAAAACTCTAAGAAATGCAAAATATCAGGAATGGAAAGAGAAGACACAAAATTGGAAAGTATAGTAAAGGAAACAAAAGCCCATGAGACATGCATATACTTCAAAACCTTCAAGCTACAATAAGGGTCAATTTTCAACAAATCATATCACATACCCTTTGAAAAATTTGTAACATTTAGAAGTACGAGCAAAATAGCCTTCATGAAGTTGAAACTTTTGTGATGACAATATAATAAATGTCATGTTTCGGACATGTATATTTGGGCATCTTTTATAAATTCCTTCTTAATGTCAATCATAAACCTTTTCATAAAAAGAGCAATTCCTACAGAGATAATTAAAGTTCAAAGTTAAATAAAAGTTTCAACCAATGTTAGTACAAAAAGCAGTAAAACAAGTGAAACCATAAAAAATCGCCCTTAAAAATAAGGAAGAAATGAAAAAGCACTGTAAACTACTCATCTTTGTACATCAAATGTCTTCATCTATTTGGTCTTCAATTTGAGAAAAGATATAAAAAAGCATTTCTATCTATAATTTTCATTTCTTAAAGGTCGTTGTTTTTTTAACATTTTCATAATAAAAGTAAATTTGATCCATTTAGAAAAGTTGATCTCACCAAGTACCATACAGGTATATATGTGTAAAATGTAGTATAGACTACATCCTCCCATATTAGAGATGGTTCATGACAAGTAGACACTAATGGTGAATCTGGTCCTCCAGTTAACAAACCATGCTCCCTAGCAGTGTATAAAAGCCTCACCACCATATATATTTCTTATAATAAGAAATGTTCAAGTTGAAGTTTGAATATAATAAAGTGGAACCACTAAACAGTTGTTCCATTATGGTTAAGAATAAGAAAAGGAGAGTAATGATCATTTTAGTGATCCCTCACCATCACAAAAAGCAAATTGTATAAATATTAAACGCAAAGTTAAATTAAAAAAAAAGTTGAGATTCCAAGAATTGCTGCACCAACAGAAAACTGCAATAACTTGCGTCTTCAAGTGCTAATCTGTACGACAAGAAAATTGTATTCTACTTTACCGGCATCTTTTCAGATGGTATACTTAAAATACACTTTATAATAACGAGGGGAATCTCTACCTACAATGCTTAGAAGCCGCAATCTTCTCGGTTTACCACATGGTGCATAATCAACAAATTTCGGATTATATATGATGTGTCTTTATAGGCAGAATAATTTTTTTTAGTATTAATGACTCATTTGTTTATTTTATTAGCCCTTCCCTCAAATCACTACATCATTGACAGCAATAGTTAAACTTTGACCTGTGTGACAGCAGCAGCAGCAGCACTCATAATTTTTTTTATATATATAATTAAATCATTAAAGTATAAATTATCAAAATCTCGCAGTTAAAAAACATAACAATAAAAAAAAAGCTACATCTTCTGATATCTTCAACTATTTCATCCATTAGAAGGCAACCTAAACATTAATTCAAAGAATACAAATTTTTTCATTTACATAGCAGTCAACTTCTGTATTCCAACCTACGCACCTTTCCACTGCAACTAGTGCCTTCAAAACACTCCAAAGGGATAACATCATGAAAATTGGACTCGTTCACGCCAGAAAGGTGGATGTCCCTGATACTACGCAAGCTTTGCATGTACATGCAGTCCACTTCTTCCAAATCTTCAGTACTGACAGGCTCCCCGACTATCAGTTTCCAAATCATCGGCGCGAGCGAAAGAGCCAGCGGCTTCCTCGTTCGCATCGCGACGCCGAATAAAATTCCTATATTGTCGCACAGATTAACTAAAGTCAGAGCCACCAACGTTTTACGCACCTAAAAACTTGAACCACATGATGTGCTGCTGCGTATTCATTTGCGGGTTGAACAAATATTTGTCTTTGTTGAATCCCTCATCATTAACGGCGTTAGGTGTGGGCACGAGCAGCGGAATCGCTCCGGAAGAGATTTCCTGGCACATTTCGGTGATTGTGTCGTCAAATACACCTCCGGCATCATCCGCACCTTCGCCAATTAACTTGACTTTCCACGCTCTTGAAGGTAGACGCAGTTCGTGCGGCCGCATGTTTTCAACCACTTGTTTGGCTATTTGCATGAAAATTGGTTTACATTTACGACCTAAAATCCAATACAGAATGCAAAATTATATGTAGCATTATGCTTACAATTAGAATGAATTAGAACTAGACTAACCTTTATTTGCAATTCTCCTCACTGTAACTTGTGGTCCATAATTCCTCCCCTGCACCATAGTCTTCCCGATACATCTAACGAGCGGAAGGGTATAAACTCTGGGCGCCAACAATGGTTTCAATTTAGGGGAAATCAATCCTTCCAATGGGGGTATTTGAAAGTTTCTCTGCTGTGCACTGAGCGGTATCAATGTCCAGCATGAATATAACTTATCAGAAAAACCATGCAAAAACTTAAGCCTTGACTGAATAGCCTTTATAGACAGTCCTTGCAGATGAGTATACTGTGAAGGAATTTCTAGGGGCAGTCCAAAGGTAAGAGAACGTGTAATGCCAGGAATTCGCTGAGGCAATGGAGTGGCAGTCCATGCAGCACTATGTGTACGGCCTGTAGATATCTGCTTGATTCCCACATTGGATAGTTCAGAAATTAATTCCGGCTCTCTCACTAAAGTAGTATGAGGCAATCCAAGCTGACCTTCCGAATTCATTCCCCAGCCAAATACCTTGCTACATTTGGTTAAAAATAAAACGTGTTCTGCGCCGATGGCAAAATCCTCAACCTCGTATTCAGACAAACCCATCAACTGTTGCGGTTTGTAATCTGAACGTTCTCTCGGATGTGTTTGCCAAGGGATGCGGTCGATGCCGCACACAAAAACTCGGCCGTCTTTCGTTAAAAATATCGTTAAATTTGTGCCACAGCCCACTTTTTTAATTGGAATATTGTGAAGTGCTTCAACTCGTTGAGGTGTGGACTTTGTTGTGGTATGACCCAATCCCAATTTGCCATAGTCGCCTTCTCCAAAAGTCCACACTGTAAGACCGTCTGCTGACACACAAGCTGTATGATTTAACCCACATGACACTTGACCGATTTTAGAGCCTTGCAAGGCTGTCACTTGTTCCGGCAGTTTCTTATTTGAAGTTGAGCCTAGACCTAACCTTCCATAGTCACCGTTACCAAATGTAAACAGTTTACCATCACTTGTTACCACAGCACTATGTTTGAAACCACATGCTACTTGTACAACTTCCTCATTTTGTAAGGCCTCAATCTGTCTAGGACGCCTTTGTCTGTCACTATTACCGTGTCCTAACTTACCAAAATCACCATCACCCCACGAGAAGACCTCCCCACTTTCCGCCAACGCCAAACTATGGCCGTCAGAGCCCACAGATGTAGCCAGATCGGTAATAACGAATCCTTGAAGACTAGAAATGATGCTTAGAGAGTGCAAGTCATCTGAATTTCCTTGACCTAATCGCCCATAACTACCCTCACCACAGGCAAGGACTGTCCCATTTGCTTGTATGACAAACGTACAATTTTGACCACATATGATTTTCTTGGCTGTGCTAAACGATTCCACTAGTGTAGGTGTAGATGCGCTGCATCCTACTTCAGCCAGCTGTCCATGGCGATCAGATCCCCACAAGTAAGCACAACACTTACCCCCAATCTGCCAATCCTGAGGTCTTTGCGTTACCCACTGAATTATTTGTTCATCTTGCTTGATGCTCCATAATGTGTTCTGAACAGCTTCAGGTTTCACTTCTTCCTCACCAATGGTACTTTCTTCCTGATTCAATATGTGTGCTGGCAATTCCACCCTTTTAATTAAGCTCTCTGCCATCTGTGCTGCCAAACTGAAGGTGTGTAACCATTGATACTTGGTGACCACTTCAGATTCAATTTTAGAATTGTAAGGTTTGATTGGAAAACAAAGCATTTTGTCCAACTCCAGCAGAAGAGATAAAGATGCCAAACTTTTTAAGTATAAGCTGCTCATTAAATTCGCCCCTGTTTGCACAGAAAATTTCTCACTGTTATATTGATCATGCAAAATGCTTGGAAGACATAAAATAAGAGTCTTAAAAAAGGGCGCTTTATTTAAACCCTGTATGCCCTTCTTCATCAAAGCAGTTCTTGCTGTTGTAAAAACGTGGTTATTCATAAATTTCTGTACATCACATTGTAATATGCTAATCGATTTTGACCGAGAATAGGCCATTGCCAAAGAACTTTCATTCAGCCAAACCAATCCATCTGTATCAACACCGCCCCCACCGGTACTGGTTTGTATTAAGCTGCCGTCGTGTAGTGACCATATATTTATAACACCATTTAATCCTTTCAAGCAACCACTCGCTAAGAATAAGCCAGTTTCATGTATTGATATGCTTGTAACAGGATTAAAGGAGTGCCCTTGCACTTGCATTACAAGTTGTGGCACCACCTTGTGTTTATTTTCGCTATCTGGCAGTTTCCACACACAAACTGTGCCATAACCAGTACCAATAGCTAAAAGGAATGGTGTGCTGCTCTCTCCTATGAACGGAGACCACTCCAAACAGACTGGCTCATGAGGTTGTATGAACGAGTGCAGCATGTGTAGCTTTCCTTGTTGCTCTTTCCACACTTTGCATGTCATATCCACCGAAATGCTTCCAAGTAGAACGCCTCTAGAATCCCACTTCAAGGCTGTTATAGCGTTTTCGTGTGCCTTTACTGTTATAATATCACTATTCTGGCAAACGCGGCCCAATTTTATTGTCCCATCTATGAAACCTATTGCAAATAGTTCATCCTCATGATGCCAGTCTATCTTCACGACAGCTGCAAATAATTAAAAAAATGTTATTGAAATGTGGTATAAGGAGCTTCATAAATAATTTTCTGTTAAATATCTGTCTACATACACAAAACATGTTATGGCATATAACTTTCAGTAAAATTAATTTTAAACAGCTAATGAATATCTGTTTTTAGGTGTCACCTAGATAGACACATCAACTATATCCTTCTTTATATAAAATAAAACAAGAGTACAAATTTTAAACTCACCGTGCGATAAAGAACAATTAGCAAGTGTTTCAACTTCTTTGTTTCCATGGTAGAATGAAATCAATGAAACAGTGCCATCGAGTTTCCCAACTAACAAGTAATCTTTTTCACTAACACCTTCCTGTTTATGCTTAGGCCATGTCATGCACGTTACAAATTCATACTGGTCATCAATAAACCAATCCTTATAACCATTAGTCTCCTCCATACCGGTGGTCATAGGCCAAATATTAATAGTGCTCTCCATTGCAGCAGCTATATACTTTCCAGTAGGAGACCACTTAACGTGGCCAATCAACTTCCCCTGCAGCTCAGCTCCAAAAACGTCCATTGATTCGTGGAATACAAAAGTATGTTCCAAGCTAAGCTTACCCTTACTGTCACACGTCCACACACGAACAGTTCCGTCAAATCCACTTGATGCAAGCAAGTTCTTTTTACTAAACCATGCTAACACACTGACGCGATTATCGTGGCCTTCTAAAAATGTAGCGTCATTTTGGTCAGATGAGTTTGCATCGGACAGATTAATCTCGTGCACTTCGTTGCCTGAAAGCATTTGAATTTTTGTCGCAATGCATTTAAATAACTGCTCTGCTGCCCACTGCCGATTTTCTTGTGCAATGCGAGGTGCCAGCATGTATGCAGACAGTGCATTTTCCAGCGTCAGTGGACCATTATCGGTGCAATTATTAGCAGGACTCATCGGAAATTCTTCTTTTGGTAAATCCATCAAGGACCATCCGCCATGAGTTGACAAAATATTCACAAGAGCTTGCGTTACAACAAATCCACATTTTGGAATAAATGATCCAAGTGCAGACATGATCAGATCTTTGGTACACATGTTCACAACTAACTTAGATGCTTCAGAATTGTTTTGAGCAAGAGCAGCAATGACTATGCTGAGGTTGTTCAAACAGCTACTCACTACAGATGTAGGGACTGCCAGTTGAGAAATATTCTTTATTAGGAATGTGGATGCATTGTTCACTTTCCCATGACTGTGCACATTTGCAACTTCTACTCTGTTCATAGCCAAAAGCGTCATTAAACGAACTACTTTGCAGATATCTGATAAACCAATCATCTCTAAGCTCGGGGCAAGATTTAATGGATTTGCGCTCACAGCCAGCTGGGACAAAATTCTCAAAATGATAGCTCGAGAGAGCAATACATGAATAGAAATGGTCAAATGTTTTAAAGCCTGTATTCTGTCACGTGAAGTAGTTAGAAGTGAAGCTTGATTCCCAAGGTATCGCATTTGGTAATCGTTTTTCATTTGATATTCTTGAGTAACAGTTACTACAGCCGACATGCCAAGTGGATCAGTGTCTTGGAATTGTACCGGATCAGGGTTTCCATTTTCTGACAGTCCAAGGTAGGTTTTAACCATACCTGTGCTTGTAAATTCAGGCATCACAAATTTAATGGTCTGCACATCTGCCTCGGTTATGTCTAAAACTCAAATCATAATACAAACATTACACATTTGTATTGTTACCATACCGTTTTCATCAAATATAATATCTGGTGCTTGAGCCTGTAAAGAATTGCTACTGCCTTGACCTTTGTTGGTATATTTTTCTTTACAATCATGGCATAACAAGTAATGAGGACCTGCATGCACACATAAATAGTATTAGTTTCTCCTTTTTTGGATTTTATTGTAAAGGTGCACACTTATAAAAAGGTACTGATCTTGATTAATAGCAAGAAAAATTACTTTTCCAAGTTGCCATTACATTTACAAACCTATTATAGCGCCACAGCAACTACGACCCCATAAGAGTCCACAACCTGGATGGTGAGAAGTCATATGTGCACCTAGGTGTGGTGATCTGAGGCCACAAAGAGTACACAAAGAGAAAATATTTTCAATCTGTAATAGTCAGGATTAGATTGTTTTCAATTGGATTTACTCTGCATACTTCAATGGCGTAACTATTTCGATGCTCAACATTAATGGAGTCTGTAAGAGAATCAAATGAGCTCGAAGGATGTTCTTCTCCACTAGGCTCATCAAAGGTAAAAGTTGTTAGCAGTGGATGAGCTTCTCCTCGCACGTGCTGTCTTTCTCTTCCACGTTCTAGGCGCTCCATTCTATCAGTAAGATAGTTTCTGATGTCAGAGCAAGCCCTTCGTCTCAAGCCTACATTCGATTGTCTTCGGCAGAATGTCTGCATCTCAGGGAAGTCCTGGGCCTAACAAGAAGCACTGTGTTAAAAAGCAATATGGATCGTTCATGATTACCTGATATCTAAGCGAATCAAATGTACGCAAATACTTTGAAATGCTGCTTACTTCAAGTTGGTCTAAATGATTTGCAGAAGCAGTTTCAGTACTGGTACTTGCTGCTATGCCTTCGGTGCTGTTGGTTTCGTCTTCAATACATGGGTGATCAATCATCCAAGTCGCCAACATATTAATAGTGTGAGCACTAATTTCGCCAGAACTTTTGGTTGAATGCATTGCTTTTAGAATATGCTTCAAAGTGAAGCCCATTTCTAACAACGGAGCTGCAATAGGTGGCGGAGGAGGAGAATTTGAACGTCGATAGCAACCCCAAATTTCCTCATCTGATAGTAATCTTTGAGTACGTTGTACATTACAAACTAAAAAACAAAAAAAAATTAATTTAGTAAGCGACTCTAATAGTTGAAACTTGTCATTTAAAGGTGGGGAATTTTGTATACATTACATGCTTACCTTGGGGAGTGGAAGGATCCGAATAAATAAATCTTGAAGGATAACTCGTTGAAGGGACTGTAAGAGATGAAGGCGGCCTTGGCAAAAGTGTAGAACTTCTAGAACCAAGACCAATAGCAGCTTTCGTTAATGATGCTGAATTAGCGAAACACTTTCTGGCAGCTGCCGCGCCTTTTTTATGCATACTTTCATTATCTAAACAACTTAAATCAGTGTGTCTTGGTTCTTCTCTTTCTGGCTCTTCTATTCTGCATTTGAGATAATTCCAATGTAATACACTTTCAGCTCGTTCGAATTCAGCCGTACTCACAACACACTTCAATTTACACTGTGCTGTACCTTTAGTAATTAGGCTACACATAATTTCTTTAATTGAACCGTATATATCATCCCTCGGCAAGTCTTTTTCATCTGGCTTATCATTTGCATTAAAATGATTTATAGCAAGAAACAAATCCAGATATTTACCAGATGTAAGCAAGACATTTAGCGTCTTCAAAGCAGAAAATTGTAAAATTGACAAGTGCAAACAAAACATTTCAGTGTCCAAAAGTTTCGCTTTCAGTAATTTGGCATCTCTCTGAGCAATGTCCTTGTCTGCATCTATTGCTGTATTTGTAACTGCTGGCGCATTGTGAGCTCCTATTATTTTCTCAGTACTTGCCTTTTTTACTTCGCACATTATGTTGGAGACCATTTCGTTAGAAAGTGATTCCACAGTTCGCATTATCGGCGTCGTAAATGCATCAGGATTATTTTGATTGTGTACTTGTGAATCCGAATTTGAGTGCCAGGTATCAGCCCACGAATGTCGGCGCCGTGTGCAAATGTTTTCCGGTTTCAGCAGTTTCTCTTCTTCTTGTGTTAGTTTGATTTCAGGTAGCTTTATTTCCTCCATTACCCCACTAAGTCTTGCTATTTGCTTTAACATTTCTGTTGTTACACCTAGAGTTGCAGAGTAGCTAGTTGGGCTTTAAAGTCAGACATGTCATCAAATACATTACCGTTCAATTTGGATGAATTAAATGGATCTGCTTCAATTGGTTCGAGCAAAGCTATGGACGCATCAGTTACATCCCCTTCTGGAATCCACTGCACTTTAACAACAGTTATGCCTTTTTTCAAAATTCCAAGCACGACGGCTTTCTTTCCCGTGTTTCTGTGTCTGCATAAACTACCTACTCTTAAACCTCTATCTAAACCTGAAACAATATACATTTTAAATTGCAGTTATTATATAGAAACGAGCAATGATAAAAATAATAATAGCTCAACATCCAAGCCCAAGACTTAAGCTTTCAAAGAATCCAATCTTTCGTATTTCAACTTGCATCCTTTTTTGCAATCTCTTCTGTTCTCAAAAATTATTCTACAGTACTTTTCCAAAAATAACTGAATTGTGTAATCCAACAGATTCAAGTTCCACATCCTGAGCAACAAAACTTCAGAAGAAAAAGCAAAAAAGATGTTGTTCAATCACTCTTATATTGTTTTAGAAAAACTTTATTTTATTAAAAACAAATCAAATAAAATTTGCATTAATTTTTTCGTATCTTACAAAAGTACTCCTCTCTAGATCATCACAGAGTGACAACTACTTTTTGCCCTTCAATAAACATAAAGTTGCACATACAAGGAAGCTCAAGGTATCTAATTTATCTATCCTATATAACATGGATGAAGATGATAAGCCTATTGTAGTAATAAAGCAACAGCTTGAACAACCAAAAATCTATATATGTGAGGATGTGCAGATCTAGTTAATGGCACAATTCAAACCTCGCTATTGAGTTATACACTTTTCCCATCACAGACAATGGTTTGAGAAACCTATGACATCTAACCTAAAATCTTATGGCCCCACGTATTTTTATTCTTAATATTCCACTGTATTCACATACGGCACATGCCTATATCATGTCCAGACTTCTGCTATCCAGACATGTCCCTTACCAAGCATGTATGAATCAGTTACAATATCCGGAATTTGAAACACACCACCCAACAAATGTAGAACATTTTGCTGCCAGACATCATGTGTCTGTTTGACTCCCTAGCAGATCACAGTGAGATGTTATTAAATAAAGATAATCAGACTGCTACACCATATTTCCCCCTCAATTTTCCTGCTATTGTTTTTACAATAATGTGCAACATTATGCTAAAATTTAATTTTGCATGATTATATATTTTATCATACTTTATGACTAAAGTTTATCCGTTAAATTACGATTCTTTTCAAAAGGGAGACTCAAACTTCTTTAGTTAGTTTCCTGGAATGATTCCAATCTTTTGTTTTTTTCTGATACAAATCTGGTGAGAATGAGTCAACTTAGAGCATCTTTTGTTATTACATTTTTATAGAAGTTTGCCAGCATTTTTGCCCAATAAGTTTTATATTACATGTAAGATAAGAACTACAGATTATACATATATAGAATCTTAAGAGATTAAAAAATTCCAAAAAAGATTCACAAGATAAAATAGTTGGAAATTAAATGCAGCAAAGTCTATTATTTCTTTATGTTGTAGATTGTATACAATTCCAAATTTTATTTGGAGTGAGGTACGTAGTTAAATCTCAAAGGCTTCCCTTACTAGAGGACAATGTGTAATCTCAGAAATAGGTAAAAATGGACATGGTACAAGAGTACAGCAGCATTTGTTTCTTGTATGGCAAAGTGTATTTGCTTCAAACGTACACTTTGCCAGGATAAAATAAAGCAAACTTTTGGGAAAACAAAAATAAAACCATATCCAATATGAGACCCATAAAAAACAACTATAGATTCCAGTAACAATATAAATGAAACAATGTAAGTATTACAAACCTCCTATAAGCACCAAAGCCGGCCAAACAATTTTGCATAGCTTATTTGTGTTTAAATACTCCACATTTAGGCATTCGTCCTGTGTAAAGTTGATTTTTTCTAAAACATTCTCTTCAGTCTCATTTGTTCTAGAGTTAAGTTTAGGGAACAGTTCTTTTATTTGATTTAGGGAACTTCTTATACAACTATTGACCTAAAAAAAATTAGACAAATTATTTGATTTCTCTTATTATTGAACTTTACATTTTCCGTCCAGACATCGCTCTCATGTAGTCTTCTAATTAAAGATACGTGAGCTTCTACAATAATTGTAGGTAAAGGTGCAAAGGTAGGCTCACCAGGTAATAAATCCCTTTGAGTACCATGCATCTGTAATTATCAAAAATTATCACTCTCAACTTTAATGTACATCCACAACTGCAAACTCACCTGCATGTCTACCATCTTAATTTTCTCGCCAGGATTTGTACTGTAGAACATGACACAAGGGTAAAGTTCACTAGCTTCAATATTCTCAAAGGCCACACGTGGTTCATCACCATTTTTACCAAAACTTAGGGTTTTAGAGTCCATGTCCAGCACCACAGTGATGTAATCGCCTTGTGTATAACTTTGCAAGCATAAATCCTTCTCCCCATTATGGTATAAGCCGCCATTATATGCTCTGTATAACCACATATCACTAGTGGTGCGGTGACTGAAATCTTTTATAGGGTACTTTGACACTCCTATGCAAGTTCCTTCATTCCCTTTATTCTCTTTAACTATAAGAAATTTCCATTGGTAGCAACCAGACTTTATAGCCCTCATTCCTAATCCGTAACCTCTACCTCCCGGTCCATGAATCAAAGTTAAATTTCCCTCCACAGAACAACTGCAGCATTTTTCTGGATCAAAACCAGTATCATGAATTGGCAGGTTCTCTTCTATATCCATATAAAACTGATCAGATTCACTAAATGTAGTTAGGGCTTTTTCCATTATATTCTGTTTTTCAATGAATGAGTCTACCACCAAAGCAGGCTCCTTCCACATCTCTTCTGACATATTGTTGAATAATTCTTTTATAATCAACTGTCTGTATTCTTTCTCGATATCTGAGGGATCCGAATCTGACAAAATTATTTGGAGCAATTGTAAAGCAAGTAACTTTGGCCGTAAGTAATGAATTTGCCTAACGTTGCCATTGCTCTCCTTATTAATTACAATAAATAGTAGAGAATCAATCCATTTTTTTGAAGACAGAAGTTTCCGTATTATGCGATTGGAAGCAACCGTTCGTAAGAAAACCAAAAAATCCCCAAGCACACGTGCGTAAGTAACAACAAAACGATTGAATGGAAAATACTGAAGCACACTGGTAAAATTCAAATAGTTGTTCTCCAAAATGTCTTGAAGCTGTTCATACATGGTGCATATAATTTTTTCGATGCGCTCTACATCGATTTGCCTGGCGTTGATACAACAAGATAGGGCAAAAACGTGCAGCAATCTTAGTGAAGCAACATTCAATGTATGCACCTTGCTAATTACCATGCTGGGAATTGCTTGCCAGTTGCATAAGTGGGTGAGATAACTCGTTAGGTTATTATCGATGACCAAGCTTAAATCTGATGCTCGAAATCGAGTGCTAAGCGCAAATATGGTTAGAAGTTGTAAATGCTTACTTTGTTCGTTTTCTATGTTGTCTTTTAGTGATGCTATCAGCAATTTGTAAATGTTATGAACTACGTTCGTAATTTGTTTTTGTATCTTTACTGGGGCCACCTGCACGCCCTCTAAATAATGGTGCAACTGGGTACAAGCATCTTCCATTTTTAAGTTATTCAGGGAGAAGCACCCGGTAAGCAACTGCTGGTGAATGCAGCTCATCAATGTGACTGACGACTCTTTCTGAGATTTCATCAGCAACTCGTGTATCTGAATCAACCCTTGCAGCCTTCCTTTAGCTCGTTCAGAATGCCGATTCATAGCTGCACTAATTAAAAAAGGGTCACTACACCAACCATTATCCAAATTACTGCTGCTCCCTACTAGGCGTTTCTCAAAGGGTTCGTCGCAGATATAAGCTAACAATAAATTGCCGATGCGTTTCAAATTATTGTGGCTATGCAAATCTTTCACATTATTATAAAAGTCTATGTAATGTCGTTCCAATTTTAGTTCTTCATTTGGATCTTCACAATCAGCATTCATTTCGTTTTCTACAAGAAAATAATAAATAATTAAATAAGAATGAGAGTAACACATGCAACAAACTAACATAATTAATAATGATATGCAAAAATGGTAACAAGATGTCTAGCAATTACTCTTTAGATTATTGAAATCCTACATCTGTTGATTACCTATCAGCATAATACAACTATTAAAGAATAAAACACTAGCAGTAAAGTGAACATGCTATACAAGCTGCAGTTTAAAAGCTTATGCTTTTATAAATATTTAATTGTTAACTCATAATATAAACCAAACAGTAGTTTGTGTGGAAAATAATCAACAAGAGCTGACTTCACAGGTTAGGATTGATATCAAAAACTTTATCATTTAATGACAAAATGAACACGACTAATAGAGGATAAGAGAGAGATACCCGGGAAAACGACAATAGCAATAAACAAGGCAATGAGTAAGGAAGCATCAGCAGAATTATTAGGATAGGAACATGGAATGAATTGAGATGACACAAGAATCTAAAAAAGCAACATTATAAACAACGTTTTAACTGAAACAACAAAGAAAAGAAGAGAAAAAACATGCAATAATTTACAGTGACGTAAAAATGAGCAGAGTCAGGAGTAGGATATGTACCTAGCTCTTAATATATGGAAAAGTGAGATGATTAGAAAGCAATTAACAAGATAATTATGAAAATCAAGCGACAGAATATGGATATAATTATCATATATCGTCCTGGAGAAAGCAATGCAGCAACTAAGAAGGATCAATTCTACAAGAAGTACAGTACAAAATAAACAATACAGTAATAATCATGAGAAGAGCCAAAAAGGAATGAGAAGAAAGGAGAAAAACATACCCAAACAAGTAATGTAAATTATTAAGACATGTTTTTCTACAAGAAAAAGAAATAAGATACATATATATCAAACTGGTAGCAGAAGAGGTAAAGAAGAAAGAAAAAGAGAAAAGCAAGCTTAGAAAATAAATGGCGAATGTTTAAAGAAATTATAAATGAAGCAGCCATGAAAGCGTAAAGTAGTACAAGCCATCAAGAAAAAGAAAACAACATGGAAAGACTATCTGGAAAGGAAAACACCAGGAAATTATGAGAAATACAAGGAAACTAGGAAAGCAATAAAGGATAAGGTCAAAATTTCAGAGGAGTGACACTACATGTAAAGTATATAAGACAATACTTGAGAAAAGACTAAGAGAATTAATAGAAAGCACAATAGACAAAACGCAAAGTGGATTTATATATTCACAATAAGAAGTTTAATGGAGAACTTCTAAAGTACAGTAAAGAAATATACATGTGTTTCATAGGCATATTAACAACACTTAAAGAACTTAAAGTAAATGCGTTAATAAAAGGAAGGAAAAAGTCACTGTACAAGAAAATCAGCAACATAGTAAGGAGAGAGAATCAACAATCTGAAGAATTTACGACCACAAGAGGAATGAGATAAGGAGGAGTGCTTATTCCACTATTATTCTTGCTATTTATAGATTCAATAATTAGGGAATGTAGCGGGCAAAACATCAAAACGAATATGGGATACAGAAGAATGGAAAATATACAAATAAGAGAGTGTGTGTTTGTAAATGACACTGTATAAGTAGCAAGTAGCAAAAAAAACTTGCAATATAAAATCAACATATGAATGAAAGCATTAGAAGAAAAAGATGAGAAAATAAACCATAACAAGGCTAAAAGAGTCGTAATAGCTAAAAAAAGAGAAGGAAATAAATATAAAAATAAAAGACAAGGCAATAGAACAAGTGGAAAACATAAAATATCTAGAAACAGTACCAGACAAAACAGGGAAAATAGAAGAAGATATAAATAATAGAAGAGCTATGGTGGCTTAGTGGATACATCGCTAGACTACGAAACCAAGAGTTTGCGGGTTCGCTCTCGCCAATTCGATCGCTAGCATTTTTACATCCCAGCTCGACTCAGACTGCAATAAATGAGTACCTGGAGGTGAAACTCTGGGGTAATAATAGGCGGTCGGTAGGTAGCGCTAGCCACGTTACTACCCTTGTGTACCGTAGGCTCTAGATTGTAGCAGACCTATCCTGTTACGACCCCAAAGGGCGTTCAAGGCCTATTACGGGGAACTATTATTATTATTATTATTATTATAACAAGGTTACATCATTCTATGAAGAAGGGATTCATTGGGAAGAAAGATAAGTGAAAAGGTAAAAATAATAGCATACAGGACAATATACTTATCAAATTCTTATGGATGGAAAAGTTAAAGAAAATACAAATGGTGGAAACAAAAATTAGCAAGCATGACAATAATGGATAAAACCAGAGATGATGTTATAAGAGACAGATTAAAAGTGGAAAATATTAGCAAACTTGTTTAGAGAGCTCAATTAAGATGGTCGGCACACCTAAATAGAATGGGCCAATAGACAAGTTAAGAAAATATGGAATGCCAATAAACCAAGAAACAGGAAGAGATGTAGTCCTAGGATGACGGGGGATAAAGTAGCGGCAAAAATAATACGAGAAAGAAGACTAACGTGGAAATGCATAGTAGAAAATATTACCACATAAACCATTTTAAATTCAGTACATCCTATCCACTTTACTATGGAACAAGATTTTTATAGATAGTTAAGTAGTGAGCTTGGAAAATATACTACTGTACTCAATACACAAAATGCACAAAAACTGATACCATCTTATAACCTTATACAATTATTTGTTTATAACCTTTCTTACAGAACAAGTTAAAACATCTGAAACAAGCCTTACAAACAAATGGTTACCCAAAGATAAAGAACAATAAATCCTAAATACATGAACCATAGTCAATATTAATTACTATGTATAAAACTTTCCTATAATAGAGTTAAACTGGATAAAGAAAGTTTACTATTTATACCACTACAACCAAAATTTGGAATTTATTGCAATCTGCCATGAACAAAAGAAACCTACAATACACCAGAGGTACACCGCGTACCCTACGTATATCAAAACGTTCTCATCAAGACTAAGATAATCAATAATAAAATAAAAGAGCTACAACACAATTACGAAAACTTTAAACAAAAACATACCTAAGAATTACTTTGTGAAGTTGCACAGGAAGAGACCAAATAAATGAGCATCACACAGCAAAAAGCCAAAACAGGTAAGCTGCATAATGGCAACAGAAAAGCATCCCCTACTACACGTAGAAAAATACAAAGTGGCAAATTATATGTGGAATTTTTCCTGTAAAGATGTTCAACGCATTTGTGCTTCTCAACACTCAGAACATCTAGCATAAACCTGAAAAAGTAATTTACCTTTAAAGAAATATATGTAACATAGAGACTACAATGGAACACAAAGAAACATACTTTCACCTCCCCATGAATCAATCTGCATCATCCTTACTCTATTTGGTTTCTTTTACATAGCAAATGTTGACTCCACCACAAATTTTAAAAATAAATTTTATTACTACAAAAATTCATAATGCTATAACTTTATAATTAGTCCAGTCAATATTCCAAATGTTAAATCAGAAAATTACAATTCTGCTTCAATGTATGTACATATATAGGCAGCAGTAAGATTATGCTACAACCAATAATTTTATTATTTTTACCGATAACTTTTAACCACAGAATATGAATATTAAGGATAGTAGGGGTTTGGATATGGTCAGATTCATAATAGCACTTCTGTATGTGTTCAGGGAACACAATGCAATAAAAGCTTGCTCAATCATATAACAAAGAGCAAAAGACAACTGAATTTACAGCAACCCAAATAGTTTTGAACCAAACAGATGTAATTAAGTGATAAAGCACATCCTGCTGACAGTGTCATAATAGAAAGGAAACAACACCATGACATATAAACCTCAACACACAGGTTAAGTGAAGAAATATAGCAACAAGGCAATAGTACAGTGTCGGTCAACCTCAGTGCTACAAAGTTAAATGAAACAACATATTTGAGAAAAATACAAGGTTAGCAAAACACAAATCCAAATCCATAATTTAAGCGCAAAATTCCTTCCATGGAAAGAATATCAGCCATAGCTTAACCAATTCTGGGAAACTATTACTGTAAAGAAAAAAAAGTCACTTGGGAGAATACAAACATCAGTTAAAATTGTATACATCACAGAATGATGTGCTACAAGGTTGAGTGCATTTGTGGGGTGTTGTGTGATGTTTACCACACGAGAAAACTACATAGCTGATAGAACACAAACACATCATTTAAGTACAAGGTTCCCCCACACGAAAAGAATATTAGCCAATAATTCAAGCAATTCTGGGAAACTGGTACTATGGAGAGGAAACAATCACCTGGAAGAGTAAAAAAATCAGTAAAAATTATATGATTAATCTGGCAATCCGTTATACAAAGTTCTAAAAAATTACCTCAACATCCAACATCTCAAAGTAGGTATCAGAAGAACTTGATACCATCACTGTAAACATTCTTAATAAAATAAATGGGGGCATATTCACTAAGAAACCTTCCTGCATTTTTGTAAAAAATTAAAATATTCTATTGCTAAATTGTGCATTGTCTTGCTAGTAATTACTTGAGTTATCAAACATAATAAAATTTATTCTACTGCATACTTTGTAATAGCTAGTCCAATCCTAATATTCTTTTTCAAATATCCTGTAGCTTTATGTCACATTAACAATTAAATAGTAAATTGGTCTCAGTATTACCTGCATGTAACAAACAAACAAAATGCCTATTGACTGATAAATATCAACACTACTTCATCGCAGATCATTACTTAATCATGGCGAAAACACCAATAGGTAAAAACACGGGCAAATGAATCAATAAAATCCCATAAGCTAACAGAGAGAGAGAGATAGCGCAATAGTTCACTCAGAAGACAGAAGTGTTGTTCGGAAATAGGAACACAAAAAATATAAACAGCTTTGCAAAAAAAGTAATAAATGTGAAAAAACAGATAAGCGGGATTAAGAATTCCAATAAAAATACAAAAGGGACATCATGGTGGAACACAAAGAAACGGAAATAGATAAATTACTTGAGAAAAGAAGATGATATTACATACAGAGGATATAAGGAACAGCGTAAAGACTAGTAATGGAAGCAAAAGAAAAATCGTGGGAGAAATTTGGGCAAAAAATCAAGAAAGACTACCACACTCATCAGAAGTTGTTCTACAAAGTAGTCAAAAATTTAAGAACTGAGAAACAATCAAAAGTGAAACAAATGAAAGGCAGAGCTGAAGATACAATGACAGGTGGGGAGGAAATCATGGAGAATTGGAGGGAATATTTTTAATACTATGTATAGAAGGAAACAGAGAAAAACTTCAGATTCAAAAAGATCAAGACATACCAAAGCAAAGAAGAAATTAAATAAAACAGAAGGAAGTAGATGATGCAATATAATGTTAAAAAAAGGAAAGGCAGCAGGGCATGATCTAATCATGGCAGAGATGTTAATAAACATAGGAAAAAAAATTAAAGAGAGATATGTAGCAAGGCATGGAACCAAGAAGAAATACTGATGGACTGAGGAATTGGAATCATACTGCCAATATTTAAAAAAGGTGACAAAACAAAGTGCGGGAACTATAAAAAAAAAATCATTGTTCAGTATGGTTTCCAAAGTTTATGGGTCAAACCGCAGTTAGAAAAACCACAAAGCGGGTTCAGAAAGGGAAGAAGCATACAGGACCATATATTCACAATTAAGCAGATAATAGAGAGAACCAAAATATCAGAACTTACAAGTGTACATGGTATTTATAAATCTAGTCAAAGCCTTCAACAGAATCCCAGGAAGGAAAGTAAGACAAAGTTTAAAAAAAAGAAATGTGAATATAAACCTAAGCAGAGCAATAATGAGCCTGTATGATAAGACTAGGAACTATGTTACAACCGACAATCTCCAGTCCAAAGAATTTACAGTGCAAGAAGGACTGAGGCAAGGAGGTGTATTAAGTTCAGTGCTGTTCAATATGGTAATAGATGACATCTTAAAAGAAATCAAAGTGAATGGATTGAGGCCTGCACATTTTCCAACAACATAGTTGTATTTACAAGAACTACAACAAAACTTAGAGATATGGTGTAGAGCTTTAGAAGAACGGAACTTGGAAATAAATGTTAAAAATATTATGCGGGTAGAAACTGTACCGACAGATGCCAAAAAAGAAGTAACGGGGAAGAAACTTGAACAGGTCAAAACTTTGTAATATTTGGGGGTATTCATAAACAATAAAAAAGAAAGAGACATAATTCATAGCAAGACTACAAAGTGAGGCAACTACCTACCATAATACAAGAAACATAATCATTAGGAAGAAAAAAATCTCATGAAGAACCAAAATAAGTGTTTATAAATCGATTTGTGCCTATCCTAACCTTTGGCTGGAAAAGCTGGAAGCTCACAAACAGATGGAAAAGTAAATTCCATTACTTGAAAATAAAGTCACTCAGACCGATACTAGGAATAACGAGGATGGACAAGTTCAGAAATGAGATAGTAAGAGAGGAATCAGAAGCAGAGCCTGTTTTGGAAATAATCAAAAGAAGCCAACTGACATGGTATGCACACTACTTAGTTATTTTTCTATATGATGTACATATAATTTCAAAATCAATATGCTAACAAAAGATACGTTACTTTCCAAAAATTTAAAAAAAATGAAGTCTGCTGTGCCAAAATTGTTGTACAAACTTTTATCTTTAAAATTATCAAATAAGTGTCTATTACATAATTTCATTAACACTCAGTATAAAGAAGGAATATTAGCTTACCTTACCTTTCACAAAAATCAGTAAGAACAAACATCTTTCAAGAATACATTGACAACATTTACGGAACTCATAACTATCAGTGCTTTCTAATCCTACATTGTCCATTTCTGTCTCAGTCTCCGTATCATCCAGTATAGAATCTTTAGAATTTTCCAGAGTCGCGCTCTTTTTATCCTCACTAAACTTGGATAAAAATCTGGAGTTCAACATTTTCTGCCGCAGATTCATCGCAAATTTGTACATCTCCTGGACTTTTGGGTGCTTAGATGATTTCTGCATTAGTCCAGTATGCTTCAGCAGGGTTATCAGAAAGCACCGCACCACAGCTTCAAGTAGCTGATTATCTATGTCAGCACAAACCCACACGTCATTATCGATGCACTCAATCATTGCCTCATAAAATCCTTCCTTAGCTTCACTGCTACTATCGTCCTGAAGTGCACAGGCCTCATCATACTGGCAAGGCAATTTCAAGGCCATGTTGCAATAGCCTTGCACTTCCTCATCAAAACTACTTATTACAATCGGCACTTGTTCTTGCAGGTTTGTTAAGATTAAATATGTGATCTCGGAGATGCAGTCGATGTTAGCTGCGGTGGTGTTATAAATGCCGGATGAGAATATTGGCGTTTTTAACCAGTTCTGGCATTGGATTTCCTCCTTAAGAGGAGCTTCTCCGATCAGCATTCCCCCTAACGACTGTCCAATTAAAAGGGAACAAGTTCGTTCCAAATCTATCAGCCATACCCAAGACTGGTCGGTGAGTTGAGAGAGGGTTGGAGTCTCTGTACCTGAAAAATCCATAGAAACTTATAGACCACAAATCTTCTGTTGTTAAATAAAAAACTATTGAATTATTTAAATCTCACCTGCAAGGTGGCAGTCACTATCAACTTGTATCTCAGTGGGCATCATTCTGTTTAAACTGTCCAAAGGTGACAGAACACCGAGCAAGTGTGGCAACATATGTTTTATGCAAGTCCCCGAGAGTAATAACAATGAATTCAACATCTTCAACAGCATTGATCCAGCATGAGAATCTAACAGTACGTTGTAAAGTAGTTCCAGACTACATGGGTACTTCTCCAGCATGCTCGTAGCTTTACAAAACACTTCAGAGGCAGCCGGCAATAAACACTGCAGATGGCTGGTTAATAAACTTAAGCTACAGTTCATAGAAGCGTCATCTGATGATAAAGTAACACAATGAGCCAAAAGGTGGTTTTGGAGCGAGGACAACAGCTTTCTTAAGTGCGTAATTCGGGAATTACTTATGTTCTGCCAGTTGGATTTTGAGCCACTTTCTATGTGGTTTACAATGCTTACTAAACATTCTTCCTAAAAACATTTTTGTTAATAATAAAATGCTTTACCGGCTAAAACTTACTGTATGTGCTTGAAAAGACTGCAACAAAGTGTTCATTAACATTTGCACGACAGACAAGTCCCTTAACTCAATCTTCTCAGGTATGCTACTGTACCCCAGAAGGGCTGCAATGTGCATTGGTTCTTCCAGACTACTCAAGATAATGTCCAGAAGCATTTGCTGGCCTGTCGATAGATGCTTTCTGTGCAATAACTGTTCATGTAGCAGCTCCATTCGTTCTTTCAATGTTGGCAAAAGCAGCGATGCTCCCACACTCAGTACTTCTCTAACTATTCCCTGGATATCCAAAGGCGTTGTTATATCAACTAATCTAAAAGTAAATCGGCGCTTTACACCACTAAATTTAAAATATTAACAATAAAATACCGGAATAATATCGTCCTCAGGCCTCTAGCTTGCACCCCTAGCACAGAACTGCTCAAGCCACCATTGATGCACAAATTTAAGTGAGTAAAAAGCAGCTTCAATGTTAGCAACACAAATCGGTGGTGCTCCATCGATGTCCTAAATGGAGCTGGCGGATATTTATCATAAAAATTGTTGGTGTACTTCTCCAAAAAATTCTTAAGCAACTCAAACGTGCGTTCGTGTAAATCAAGGCAAAACGGTCGATGACTCGTGACCTGCCTGTTCTCGATCGGTGTCGATGTCCAAGCAATTGAGTGCGATGTTCCTAATTAAATACCCTCTAAATTATTGCAACAAAAGTACTAGAATTATTTATTACATATATACAGTTAACAATAGGTGCATTAATCTTTAATAAATCTGACAGCATGCAACAAAGTAGCTGAAGCACATAATTCCATAATTTTTTTAAAACAACAAAAAATATAAATTTAAGAGAAATCTCTCGGGGATGAAGAGCTTCAGCTACTTAAAAATATAGATTTCCTATCTCTAGATGATGTATTATACTTACCAGCACTAATTTGCCTAATCTTCACTCCACTGAGTCCCAATACCTTCAATGGTTTAGTTATTGGGCTATTGATGTGGCCCTGGCCACACTGTCCCATAGAATTTGTGCCCCAAGCAAACACTTCACAATCATCGGTTAAGGCCAAACAGTGAGCATCGCCTGCTGCTATATCAATAACCCTATAAGGCGTCAAGTCCTGAATAAGAGTGGGTGTCAGGCAAATAGTATCGGTTGAACCTATTCCTAAGCACGGTCCACTACCCCAAGCATAAACCTAAAAAATGCATTGCGCCAAAACTTCCCCAATAAGAAAAAACTTCCCAACCTGTCCTGATGCAGTAAGTGCCACTGAAAAAAGAGCCCCGGCACAAACTTTGATAATAGTAAATCCTTGCAACGCTTCTATAACTTTCGGCCTATAAACTTTTACAATTTCGCCATGCCCCAGTTTCCCGCTATCGCCTGATCCGAACGACCACACTGTCTTGCCATCATTTGACAAGACAAGAGTGTGTGCACTACCACAAGCCACCGATCCAACATCACTAAGATCCTTGACTTGTGTAGGTATGTGGCAGCCATTGCTGTCTCCATGCCCTAATCGACCGTGATCACCTTCTCCCCATGTGTACAGCTCACCGTCCTCCGTGACAGCTGCACTGTGCCGATATCCTGTGAATTTGCAAACGTCCACGCAAATAAATTAATTTCAAAGTGAACATCAAACTGCTTACCGGCATTTATGCATTTGATTGTTTTCCCCAAAAACGGCACACCAATAAGCTTGGGTTGTTTGTGAGTGGAACACGTACCGTGACCTAATTTGCCATAGTCTCCATCTCCCCAACTATACACCAGACCATCTTCGGTAAGTGCCAAAGTGTGGCCATCGCTTCCTTTTGAGCTGGACAACTTCTTGGCGGTGCTGTCAAGAAGAACTCGTTTTGGTACGTTCTGATTGGACGAATCGCCCAAGCCTAATCTTCCGTAGCTGCCTTTCCCACATGCGCTTACCGTACCGTCCCAATGAATAATAAATGTGCAATACTGGCCAGCTTCAACCTGATTAGAGTATGAAATAATTATCAGAAGAAAGTTTATAAAAATATTTATATAAAAAAATAACAAACACAAGCCAGAGCAACTTTTAGACATAAGTTAGAAATAAATGTTTGGATGCTTTCGATAAAAAAATCATATGTTGTTCAAATAAACTCAAATTATATTTTAAAAAAGGTATTATTTACCTGCTGCACTTGCACAAAGGCTTTGGATTTTACAGGAACTATGATCTTCTCATGGCTGCCTTCGGCCAACTGATGCGAAGAATTGCTGCCCCAAACGTAAACATCACTGCTTTCAATGCTGCTCACGCCAGCCTGACTTGAGCTTGAATCGGAAGAGTGGGAACCATTATGATCCGTTGCCATTCCGGCAACCATTTCCATTAAACAACACGAAGCTTTGTATAAACTAATCTCTTGAGCACTCTCAGTATCTATGTCTGTTTTGTCCTTTATTTTAGCGCCATCCATCTGCATTACTACCTTTCTAAACATCACATTACTTATCCTAGCTTTGCTGTTTTCTCTCGTAGAGGCATCCATTGCCATTTCAATCCACTCCAACAAATACCGTAACGAGCCCCTTTGCAGAGCCAGTCCCAACAGTAACTCTGACGCCAGAAGCTGGCCTTGTGAATCATCTGTGACAGTTAGCAGAATCACTTCTTTTAGGAAAGCGGACACTTGTTGAAGGCTGTTGACTCCTAGAGTTGTCAGTTGAGAATCATTCGAAAGCGACAAAGGCGGAAGATCTTGAACTATATCAACGGCAGTCTTTAAGACAGAGTTGCAAAGTGAGGGTACACCAAGTGTGCTGCTAATATACCAATTTTGGCGCAATAACGAAAACAACAAGCTTAATGCTGTCTGGATTCCCACTTCCAGCAGTGCCTGCGAGCCCGATAGACACTCTCTGGGAGCCACTGCTATTTCACTATTATTATCAGATGGCAATAGCTTGCTCTTAGTCTTCTCGTGGTATTTTACCGCTAGTGCATGATAAACGCGCTTAAGAACAATCAATCTTTGCTTAAGAATCACAGCAAACGGGGTCGATGAACACACGTGTCTGGCCAATTCCAGCTGGGCAGACAACAGCGATGTTATATAATTCTCTATTTCCTCCGCCGTTGGAGATTCGTACTGATAATCGGACAGCATTTGGACGTCATTGTAAGTTAAAACAGGGGGAGGTATAATGCGAATTTCTTTGTTGTAGAGCAGAGCCTCGAACATCGTTAGGGTGACATCTCGATTGGCCAAGCCGTCGCAGTCCTTCGATGCCCACGAGCTGTTCATGTGGTCGGCCCATTCTATCTCGACGTTAATAGGTGTACCCCCGTCCATTCCGGTTGGATTACTCTCAGTGCACTGGCTCAGGCATGAATGTTGAAATGAGTTTTCGAGTGAAATCCGGCTCAGCTGAAAATCGCGTTAATGGAACTTCATTATTATCATGTAAGGTTAATTATATTTGTAGTGTTCCTCAAAATCAGGCGACTAAAATGACACTATCACAACAAATTTTCATTACTTTCTCCCACTGACTGATTGGAGTCAAATCATTGGACCGTGATCTTAACTGTAACAGCTGATTTGAAAGTAACTCCATGCTCGTCAGGAATGTTACCGGGAACTCAACCGAATGAGATTTTTAATCAAATCTGAACACATTTAACTTATCAGAGTAATTTTACATATACACATACCTGTTACTTTTAGCACTTTTTACATGCATCAAGTTTTAACATGTTTTGTGTGCATGCACTTTGTATGTACAGGATGTGACAATATTGCAACATTGTAAAAGCTATTTTCTGAAAAAGTTTTTTAAATTCTCATAATTATTCTAATTACTTTAAGTTATCTAATTAATAATTATCACAACTTTCTATATTTCTTAATTTTAACATGATGGCTGTTAAGCTAGTTTCTTCTAAAAAAACTCGAAAACTACATGATGAATGTTTAAAGCCAGGCCCTTTCTCTTCTATTTTTATTATTAAAAATTATTGGAGCACTTTTTATATTTATGAGTCCCAAACAAATCATTTAAAACATAAAAAATCAAACGATAATGGTAGATTGTTGATAGAATTAGCAGAGTAGTAATGATAAACATATTTTAAAAGAAAAAATATATATAAACTTACATGGATGACTCCTGATAAAAAAATGTTGACCAAATTGAGCGTTTACTAGTGGATAATAAAGAAGTAAATAAAAGTTAAAAGTTACAGAGACTATGATACAGATCCATGCCATTTAATGATTGGGAGCAAAATGAAACGAACAACACCAGAGAGCACGGGGAACAAAAAAAATAAACAATGGTAAAACCGGTATATTTACGAAGAATAAACAGCAAAGTTAAATATATGAAACAGTATTAGAAGAAATCTGACATTAAAAAAGAAATAGAGATAGATGAGAAGTAGACGAATATAGCAACAGCCGGCAAAGGAGTTGCATGATTGGTTTGATAAGGAATGGCACAATAAACTAGAATCAAGGTCGAAATATAGATAAGGACCATACAATTGGAAGAGAGAGAGAGAAAGTAGACAAAGAAAAATACAAATTACAAAAGCAAAAGAAAAAAATACAAGAAAAGAAAGCTCCAAGGAATCGACGAAAATTTTAGGAATAAAGGAGTAACATTTTTACAACAAAGTAAAAGTATGCACTTCCAAGGCAAGGACAGTGGATGGACAAACGATCCACATAAAGTAGTTGGATAGTTGAGCCGTTTACAAAGTGAAGCTGAGCATCCAAGGAAATAATAGAGCAAACAGCAGCGGATCAAGAAGACTGATAGAAGCTTTCTAGCTTAGAAGAGGGATTTACTAGAATTAAGTGTGCAGGAGATATGGATGGAGTATAGAGGAGTCAAAATACAAGAAGATATACACGATTTGTTGAGGATTATACGGGAAAGTCAAGTAATTCCAAAACAGTAGTCATAAGCTCTCATTTCACTCATTGTAAAAAAAGTACAAAGAAGGGTTTCAAAAACTACAAAGGGAGTGGTGTGCAAAATATTAAGAACAGGCTCAATTTAGAAATGAATAGTTTTTCCTACCTAAGAATGAGATTTGGTAGGGCCCCGCGCATAATAGAAGGAAACAAGGCTGTGTATGTACTAAATAATATACCAAAGGACAAACAAATATTGGGAGATTTAAAAATCCGAATATATGAGACAGTTATCAAGGAACAGTTGTTACGAGTGACGGCCATAAGCATTAGGAAAAAAAGAAGAAAAATATGGAAATATGGGAGTGTTCAGGAATATATTTGGGAAAGAGAAAGTCAATAAGCGGTAGGAAAGATGTCCCAACAAAGAAATAGGACTGTTAGCTGTTTAATCGATCCAAAATGGTAAAAGTGAAAAATGAGATTCTAAGTTGCCTTATAGGAGGTAAGAGAAGAAGGGGAAGATTTAGGTCAAGATTAATGACAAAGGAAAAATTACATCAAATGAACAGGAATTGGAAATAAAAGTTCCCAGAAAGGAAGAAGTGGTAGAAACTCACTTATTCCAATATGGAAAACATTGTTCTCTACATATGTTAGACAACTCAGGTCAGAGAAGCAAGACTATTTTCAAAATTCTTTTGATGGCAGTTCTGATGTCGGCAACCAGTTTATGTTACTTGTAACCAAGATGTAATTTTATGTAAATTCCTTAGATGATCTTTTTTAAGACCAGAAGTAGCTCTCTTCCTCTATCAATGCAGCATTTAAGGCTTTTGCTAAAACAGATGATAAATATGACTTACATAAATTTTCTCAAGTAGATAATAAAATTCGATCCTTGACACAACCTCCAGAGTGGTGATTACTTACACACTTACCACACCATGGAACTGCAAAGCTATAAAATTAAGCAAACGCAAGTTTTGAGTGACATTGACTGATAGTCTTTTCTTGAGACTGTTGCGCAATTAAGAGAACCTACATGATATGCGACACATTCTTATTCTTAGATTGTTTTTTCTTAACCAAGGCATCACTAAAAGTTTTCAACACTTCTCATATCACGTATCAAAGCTTTTTCTAAAAGTATAGAGTACTTAGGGGCGGTACAAAATACAACCCCTTCCCAACTGTCGTAAAATCATTTGGAAATCAATGAGACGCTTGCCTTGCATTACAGTTGTGTAGGTAAAGGTCTCTCCCTTCGTCTGAACAGTTCGATTCCTCTAAAAATTCATGATATCCAAAAAAATCTTTGCTAATAGCAACGACTGGATAATTTAAATTTTCAGCATCTTTTACAAATTAGTGAATAAGTAAAGTTAGAAATTTCATGTTTATTTCAAAAGCCTAGCCTAAATAATTAATTTTTCAACATCTCTTTGTATACTTTGTTTTAGAAAAATCCTCTTATTTAAAATCAACAGTAAGATCAAATGATTTTGGCCTAAAGCATTTATTATCATACATAAAAATACCCAAAAGGCACAATCGATGACCCTCGAGCTTTCACATTTTTCTTCATGTTTCAAGCACCTTCATCAGCTTTCTTGTTTTGCATCTTCAATATCTTTATATTGCTAATGCTTTTCTTTGTAAGGAAACTGACTTTCTCTTTCATAAAACAGTTCTCCATTGTGTAGCTCTTTAAGGAACCCCTCGAATGAAATATTAATGGATTTTGTTTACATCTTGATTGAAATTTGTAGCATCTTTTTTGGGAATGTGCTGTAATTAATACCTCAAATATGGAATTGGCTGTTCAAAACCCATCTAAACCATAGTATAGAGTTCAGAGTTCAGTATAGACTTCTAAAGCATGCCAGTAAAAAAAAATTAAAATTTCATTGTTTGTCCAAAGTGATTCTCACATCAATTACAGATATTCATTAATTTCTTTTATTGAAAGCTCTGCACATGCACAATGGAGTTGCTTTGCATCTACTGTCGTTATGTCTAACACAATACCGTTTGGTTACACTCACATGATATTCCCATTCTGTTACCGTGACCTAGCAATTTTCCATAGTAATGGAAGAAACCACCCATGGTTATGTATTTGGGAGGTCTTAAAGGTCTGTCTGAAGTATAACAAACATTTTCAACTAATTTGCAGATTTTATTAGTGCACAAAAAATGGTCGATCTTACATAGATAGAAATGCTCACATCCTTCCTCAAGGCAAGCAAAAGTCGATTATATTTGAGAGGAACCTGCTGACAACAAAAATTCCTTCTTCTCAATACTGTTGTATGTCACTTGTTCACTGATGACCTCGTTAATTGTAAACCTTTTGCAGAAGCAATGGATTGGAAATTTGAAATCAGGCCAAGTCGATTACACAAGAATGCGTAAATCTTTGACCAGTTGATATTGTAGATGGGCACAAATTTCTTTAAAGTAGTCCAGAAAAGATTTATGCATCATCCAATATTAAATTTAAATTAAACATTGCACTTCGAAACGATCACAGGTTAGTACCGGCACTGCCAAGGAATTTACCACAACACAAAATCTCTTAAATTGGCTCCATTTTGTAGGCCTGCCATTTTATGAAATTCCTGATGAAGCCCCATGCAAGTTACACAATATCTTCTCACAACAGTTTCAGATTTCAGTCTTCATGTTGGTGCCATCCAAGTCCACAATGTGGTAGGAACGTTGCCATCAGGACTGTTTTTCTATTCTTCATCTTAAATCACAGTACCTTCAACTGAATTTTTAACCATAATGGACAGCTAATTTGACATTGGTTATTGATGAATAGATTCCCCTCCTACCAGGACTAATCCGAATGTATTGCTTCTTCAGGTACTCTCGTTTGTTCCAAGTTCAGAATTTTCCAATTTTCAACCTGCAACAAGTGAAATGAACCAGCAGTTAATTTTGATCTCACACAAAATTGATTTGATTTGTTAAGCCTCCGCACTTTTTCATCATTGTTTCCGGTTTTGTGCAGTCTATCCAGTTTGATCAATTCCTTTCTCTTCTTCAATCTCCTGACTTCCAAAAAGTATTTGTGTGGCCATCTGGTACCTTACCTTGACACAAAAAATACGATCAACACCTCCCCCTTCTTCCTCAGAGCATATTTACTGAAATAAAGAATTGTTTAATTTTAAGTGGAATTAATGACAACACAGATAGAGTTAAAAGTTGTGCTTCATCCATTCATATAATCACAATCTATTTTGCCTGAAATTTTATGAAACTAGGACTCCAAATGTCATGAACTACCCATAATTTAAAGATAACACTAAATGCGATATGCTTTATTAATAAATTAAGAAATTAAATATAATTTTTGGTTCCTCGCATATAATTTGTACAACGTATGCTGTGCTGAAACCTGTACAGTTAACTAAGGCCTAATTTCATTGTACTCGTAGAAAACCTTTTAATGTTCTTAAGTACACATATACATACGCGTACATGCATGCTAGCAATGGTGAGTAACATCCTGTGGCACATTAAGTAACAGAAATGTATAAAAACAAAACACTCCGTAATATTCCTAACAATAGAGTTCATAGCATTTTTATGGTAATAAGCTACGAGGTAATTACATTTTTGTTACAAAACACGTTAACTAAACACAGTCTAAATATAGGTATCACTGAATATTTCGTACTCGTTAAGTTATTCAAAATAATAATATTTACACCTAGCATGTGAGTTATACCGGAATATATCAATTTTATAATACAGTAACCCATTAAATCTCGATGTTTTGGTTACAAACTTACAACTATGTTACTATTGAAACTTATGTTAATTTATAGATTAAATATGAATTTCTTTAGTCATTAGCACTACTATGATTAAGTATAGACTGGGAATCTAATGTATCAGCAGACAGTAGCAAATTATTCACAGACAGTATGCCAGGAATTTGCCCATTGTTCCGACTAAATGGAAAGAAACTATTGACTTTCTTCAACAGCTGTAAACTCTGTTCCCTATTCCCATTTATGGTAGTGCCGTTCACGTCCCCGCTTAACAACTTCTGTCGCAACACGTGCACCTCAGACGTTATAAACCTGTTGCAGAGGTCTATTTGTGGCTTGCCCCCATTTCTGATCTCTAGATCCGGTAGCCATCTAGAATAACACTGATTCCATATTTCCAAAAAAGCAACGGCCACATCTGGTTCCAATCTATACGTGTATGTGTCGTCAAACAATGGATTACAAAACAGTGCAATGTCCTTTTCCAAAAATTGCTCTTTCCAGTCCCAAACACTGCGCAGAATTATTGGGCTGCCCCCCTAAAACAGCCAACATGGCAGTTCATTAGCATTGCAAGCAGGAAGAACTCACTGTTTGCGCCAGGAAGCGGTCGTGTTCACAGTTAAACAAGAATGTATCAAATATTGAAATGTGTGCCGAATCCCACACTGTAGTCAGATACGTATCTGTGAACTGAAATGCTGTTGGAAACTGCTGCAACAGCTGCCACACACAGTCGAGAAACAGGAGGAAGAGCGGGGATGGTTCGATTTCCTGATTAAGGACATGCCCAAGCCTGTATGTGAAAGGATGTCCAAGAGAGACCCACTCCTTTTGAATAAGGGACTGAAATCCACCCACCGTTCTCCAGTGCGGATCCAGGTACAGCTGAATAAGGCTCGATATTACACAATTCATATCCTGGCCATTTCCTGCAATAAAGTTAATCATAAATGTCCAATCTAAACTGAACATAGCACATCATAATCTGAGAATACCTTCTTGCAATACTACAGTCCGTGAATGAGATTCACACATTTCATTTGCAGCTTCGGCAGCTTTACTTAAACATACGGAAACATGCAGCAGCCACTTTGTACTATCCAAGAGTCCATAAAATTTGAAATCTTGGGTTTTGAACACACGCACGCTTTCTGGGGCACATAATTCTCTCAACTTTAAATAGCTAGACTGAACATCTTTAGGTGTCGGGCACTCTTTGCTAAGATCAATAATATACGGCTGTCGTTTGTCAATGTGACTCTTGCGCACGTGTTCTAACATTATATTTTCTTGAGTCCTGTCTGTAATTGTGGGCAATATATCAGACATCCTGACTAGTGCAGCTCCACTAGGTGTTCCCCAAACCTGCAACGATTTTCAAAGTGTAATCATTAGTTAGCAAACAACCACACATATTATACCCATATGGGACAACACCTATTGCGGAAATGTTCTACAGCCTGGTTTAAGCTACTATCCGTTACTGATGCTGGCACAACCAGCGTTTGTGGAAGAGAAGGAGACATCTGGAAGTTCTGATTGACCAAAGAAATTCGCCAGTTTTTACAGCCGGTTCTTTGCAGCTCCCTTTTCCAGTCATCCCCACCACGGAACATCCTCACATCTTTTAATGTCTTATAGTAAGGTTCCCTACAAGTAACACAAATTAAACTGCAGACATTTTGAAGCATGTGAGAGCAATCACTTGTAGTCATATGCAAACAGGAGTAAGTGTCTCTTTGGATAAGCGTGATGCAGCAAGGCATTTGTAATGTTTTTCCCACTATCTTTGTCAGAAAATTTAAAACTAAACTCAAACACTCTCATGTTCTAAAAAAATGTGCGTAATGTTAAGTCAACCACACGACAGAATTTAGTAGTATTCACCTTACAAATTACAAGTAATTCTTTAACCTTGGTGGACATGTTCTGTCCGGGTAGCAATTTCTTTTTCGATCGATCACCTAGTTGGTATACAGTGTCAATTGCGGACAAGCAAACTTCATAGGGGTTCAGCAGCAAGCTGTGTTGGTAACAATCATCTAGTATTTCGTCTCCTTTATCGTTCGCACTTATGAAAGACAACTTGAAAGTCGTCACGGCTAAGACGCCCAAGGTTCCTTTTTTGCGATCACTTAGGGGTGCATACATCATAACCTTCTGCGCCTCGGTCACCAACGTTTCGCCTAAAACATTAGCATTGAAGTGCTACGGTACTTGACACACATAGTGGTGTTTACCGTCGAGTAACTTCAGCTGGTTCGAATCGTTAAGCGAAATCGACTGCAAGTAAACACAGTTTAGTTGTGCACAAATCGCAGATGCCTGAACTAACCTCTAGACTGCCCTCATCGAGTATATAGCTTTTAAAACCAGTTTCCCTTGGGTCGTTCATGATTGGCGTGATGCTAAACGCGCAACATAAATTTTGAAGGAACAGCAAGCCGCTATGTGGAATTAACTCTGGATCTGCTGCACGCCTCTGTGTCCATCATAGCCAATTAAAACTGCTTAATGATTTAAACAATCGTTGAATTATACGGATCAAAAGGGCACGTAAAACTTAAAAATGTCAATCGCAGAACTGGGGTTATGTTATTTATTAGTCAATGGCTGCGGTCGATTAACAAAGTGACATTTTTATCTGATTTTTAAACGTGCAATCGTAAATTGATATCATGCCTTACATCACCGTCGTTAGACTTATCAGAGTTTTAAGTAGAAATGCTAAAAATATTTCTGATATTTATATTTACTCAAAAATGATAACAAATTAAGTAACTGAATGGTGCCACCTGTACTTAACCTAGAGTTTTTAAATATTATCCACATTTATAATGAACTTTACACTTTTTCCTATTACTCACCGCAGTTGATGAACATTTTTATGGTGACCGAAGTTACTTAGTTATTTGTTAATTGCTTAATTCACTGGTTGTAATTGCAGCTTCAATTAAAAGTGGTAATGTGGGGCATTGAAGCCAAAGCAAGCTAGTTCTGAATTAGTTAATAAATAAATAAATTGGAAATGGATGCGGTTATTACTGGCCTGTTGGCCCAGTCAGGGATAAAGGAACGGTAAGTGGATGCGTGAGGAACGGAAGGTGCAACTTGGAGCACGTTGGTTTTAGGCCCAATGCACACTCAGGGGTTTGGCTGATGTTCCTGCTGCCCTGCTGTATAATATGGTGCTCCGTTAAACATTTACAGGAAACATCACAGCTATATCGGCTGTGCTCAGCCATGTCAGTGGGCATCATCGGAACGTCCGCTATATTTGTTGTGCAGTGCACTCGGAAAAAACCGCTTACTATTACCAGGACGCTGCACTTGATTCCAGCAGCGTTCACCGCAACAGTATTCAGGATTTGGCTACATTCAGGTTGCTTACTGATTCAAACAGTTTAATGTAATTTTTAACTCGCCAAGCAACTAATGCAGAAACCTAATCCAGTTGGAAGATACAAAGCTGATTGTGATACAAAAGCGGCTGAATTTGAGTCATAAAAATCTTGACTTTTGAACTTTTGCATTAGATACTAGAAAAATGTATTCTTTATTTTATTCTATAATTGTGCCGTTAATTATGATAGTAGAATACAGTAAGGTTTTTTTATAGCGTAAGTGACAAAATTGGTCGATTTTAGTGTTGACCGATACGTATAGATGAGCTGAGTCGATTGACTTTAGGGGAAAAATTATGTGTATTTAAAGTTTCAGTTGGAAATACATTGTTAATGTGTTTCTATGACCACAGAAAATATTGTTTTTGGTAAACTTGACAAAAAGAAGGTTGACAAAACTGTCTATGGTTATAGAACATCCGAACTCTAATCATCAGTCTCAATATTACCTTCCCACATTATTTGCCATTTCTATAATCTTTTTCTGGAATTACTTCTGGATTACCTATCAAAATTTCATGGTTTATAAATTATAGTTCTTCTGTTGACCAGTAACTCCATTGGCATTATTCCGGTCAACACTTGTATGGCTGCTGTTGAAACAGTCTTCTGCTGCTGTCTGGCTTTCAGACTATATTTTACATGTGTTCATTAAAAATACATTTATTGTCCAGCCAGACCCCAAGTATTTCATGTATTTACTGGGTATGATGCATGTAGATCTCACTCGAAAACATCCAAGGCAATATTAGCATAATCCATTAAGTCGTCTTTTTTCTCTTCTGTGATAACTAATGCAAGATCATCTGCATACACTATAGGATAGCAACCTTCCGGCAATGGTATTCTCAGAACTCTGTCATAAAGGATGTTTCACAATATGGGGCCCAAGACAGCTTTGCGGAACCCCCTGTGTTATCTTGATATATTGCTTCCTACACGTATCTCCCACTGCTTTAAATAATTGGTGGCAAGATTGATAAAGATATTTCTTTGCTCCATGTTCTTAATGATATGACTCCGTTTAGCAGTATTAAAGGCATGTTGTATATTGACTGCTATCGCTTCTCATGGGTTGTTGCAAGTTTTACTACTCTTTCCATGGCATCGATTGTGAATGTATGCTTTTTAAATCTATTTTGTTTCAGCAAGACCCCTTTATCTTCTAAGTTGGCTTTAAGTTGCTCATTGAGTTCAAAAGGCAAACTGGTCGGTATTTCACCTCAGCCTCACTGCCATGTTTTGGGATCAGCACAATTGATTTCCATTCTTTTAGGAAATCTTGTTTATTCAATACTTCTAACATATTTTAAAATATTGTATTACAAAAGACTGAAAAAATTCTATTAGGTTCAGAAGCTTGTTTTTAGCATAGTCCAGCTCTTTGCATGCAACTTTTTTGCCATCATATTGATCCCTAGTCTCCGGGATGAGACCAGAGACGATCTCCAGCTTCTTCTTTATATCCAAATTATAGGAAGTGACAACTTGTTTCGGATCAATTGGTATGCTTGTTGTCCCCCATTCGTTGTTTTCCAGTCTGTCACATAAATTCTTTCAATGTTTTCTTTTAGATCAAAATATTGGTATTTGTAGGTTCTTCTTTAGTATTGTATATTTTTCACCCAGCCACATTTTCGTCATGACCTCTTTCTTTAGCTCGCGTTAGCTCTCTTCTACACCTGTTGCAACAGTAAGGTTGTAGTGTCTGTGATATCCTGTCTTAATATTAGTAACGTCTTCTCCTTTTGCTGTAGTACACTTTGAAAGGTATCTTTCTTGAGAACCATGTGTCCCTTTGTATGAATTTTAGCTTTAGGAACCGTCCTATTAATTGCAAATAAAATATATCTGTGAAGATTCCGTCTTATGCTTTCTTATTTTTTTAGCAACTTTAGGCCTTGAGATAGTAACATTGATGTTGGATTCCTGAACACCCCTCACAAACGTGGCCAGCTTTCCCATTGTTATGGACAATCAGATTTAGGGCACTTATCCATTCAGCCATGTATGCACTTCTTTTGTTCATAAACTGAACATCTCCATACTGGGGGTTTTGCATTCAAATCTCCTAATAATACAGCATCGGTTTTGTCCTTTATGAATGCCCCTAGAATCTCATCAATTTAATTCTTAAATGTACTCATTGCTACATTAGGTGATTTTGTTCTGTTCACTTGGGCATGATAAGGTTAGGTTTTTGATGTTTTTGGCAATATAAGATCAGATTGTATAGTTAGATTAGGTTAGCAGTGAAAGGTTTTTTTTAATGGTTTTTCTATGACCGTAGACAGCCTGTGTTGTCAACCTTTTTTTTTGTGAAGTCAACCAAAAACAATGTTGTCTATTATCAGAAAAAACACATTTCAGTGGGCATAACTTTTGCCTCCAAAGTTTCCTGAAGTTGGGAAAGGTGTTGATCGATCAAAATCGATTTCATTACTTCCACTAAAGCGAAAATTGGTCTAGAATACTACAAAAAGTATTTTAAAAAATTTAAACCTTTGGCACAATTATTAAGTTAGCAGAAATTAATCAATTTTTCTTCCAAATATCTATTCAATCAGTTGAAACTACAGCTCAGGTTCCATGTGGATAAGGTTTTTTGGCACAGGTTCAATCTTTTTACTTTCAGTCGTATTTGCAAGGCTTTTTGTTAGTTGAAAATTAGATTTGCTATACACTATTTGTCAATAACAAAAGATGTTTACATTTTGTTTTACACAACAGTGCATTCAGAAAGTCTTTTTACAAGGAAAGTGGGAGTCCATTATAATGTAGCTTCTCTTTCTCACTATAGAATATTTTTATTATTATCGCCTTTTATATCATCATAGGAAAATAAAGTATAGCTTACAGTATATAAATGCCTCCCCATGGTAAGTCCATTTTGGTTGATCTTTTGCTAAGTCCTAGGAACTCTAAAATTTCATTTGTTTTTGGCTGACCTTTGCTTCTACCATGTATCTTTAGATTTAGTTGCCATAGTGTTACTATCTGCGTATTTTATTTATCCAAGGCAAGTTGTTTCCTTTTCATGCTTTGCATCAGAGATTTTTATCGTATGTGTTTTTGATGTTTATATCTAATCCTATTGGTTTGCTTTCTGTATTTTAGATCATTTAGTATTATGTCCAGTCCTGCTGCTGTTTTTGCAAATGATACAAAAAAAAGCATCGACAAACCTAAGGTTGGTTAGTAACATTCCTGATTTGTTTATACCTTAATTTCTTCAATTTAGTTTTAGTCCCCTTGTTCTGTACTTTGCTTGATGTTGAATGAATGGTTTACCAACTTTTTCCAGTACATTTCAGGAATTTTTTGGTCCTATAGTGCTTGTAGTATATATGGTTGTTTCGTGGTAATAAAAGCTTTGTGATAGTATATATGAATTTATATTATGTTCATTAACGTCAGTGTGGCCAAATGATTGATGTGGCTGGTTGTAGTGCGAATAAACACAGGTTCGTTTCTGTGTTGAGATGCCTGGAAGGTGGTCTTCTTAATAATTGAGTACTTGTGTGCACTTGCAAGGGTTAATAATGGCGATTAGCTAAGGTGCGGTGCTTGTCACATTACCTCCTGTCAGAGATAGGAGCTTTAACCTCTCAATTCGCATACCATGCTCCCACATGGAGTGTTACAGCTTCACCGTTATTTATTATGTTTATGAAATTTCTCCACTAATTAATTAATTACATGGATATTATCATTGTAGATAGTTTATTTCTCAAGCCACTTTGGTTAGGTGGTTATTGTTTGTTCAAAAATTTATAAACCCGTATTAACGTTATTGAAACAAATGACTGATTTATCTTGGAAATTAAACTAATAGACATGCGGTTTCAGATGTCTATTCTGTCTTCGACGATTATGGAATTGCGCTACTGCTGTAAAACCCCTTTTACTAATGCTTGGTTAAACAAAGTTTATAATTGTTTTATAATTTCTTCTATTTCTGTCTTCGCCAGTTCATTACTTATTTTCTCGAGTACGATTTTAAAAGGCGTATTTAATAGCAATTTACATTACCAGCAAAGATTATGTGGTAAAAGTGAATGCTTGGTTGTAAGACAAGATATAGCCAGGGTTTAAGGGGATCATCAATAATAACAAATAACAGGTAGAAATGCTGGGAAGAGAAATACAAAAAAAATTATTGCGTGAGTCTACAGGAAACAAAAATGAACTAAAATTAAAAATGAATGAAAAACAGTGTGTAGGAGTAAGCATAAATATACAAGAAGTGGAAGAGATTAAGAAGGCTAGGAAAACAGATCACAGGGAAGTTATATATTATATAATAGTTCCTCGTAATAAGCCACGAAGTCCCATGGGGTCGTAACAGGATAGGTCTGCTACAATCTAGAGTCTACGGTACACAAGGGTAGTAACGTGGTCAGCGCTACGTACCGACCGCCTATTATAACCCCAGAGTTTGACCTCCAGGTACTCATTTATTGCAGCCTGAGTCGAGCTGGGTCGTAAAAATGCCAACGATTGAATTGGCGAGAGCGGGATTCGAACCCGCAACTCTTGGTTTCGTAGTCTAGAAACTTATCCACTAAACCACTAGGGCTCTGAGTTATATATTATAAGTTGATATTAATGGAATTAACAACGTGGAGCAAAAATTCGATATTATCAGGGCAGCAAAAATGTCTGGATTAATAAAGATCAGACACAAAACAATCAGAGACAAAGAAAGATTCTCATTGAACATATGAAAAGTGGAAGGGAACAAGGATTGCGAACTAATATACTGTACAGTAAGTTGGAAATAAATGGGGAGGCCTACACAATAAAATTAATGAAACTGAAGGGGCATGAAGTAAAATAGTTAGATTACAGAAGTAGTGGTTTATGAAAAGAAAGGGAGTAAGAAATCAGAAAGTTATAACAATAAGTGAGAGATCTTTGGGAATCAGAGAATGAAGAAATAAAAAAACATGCAATGGACAAACGCAATGGGGAGGTGCATGGAAAACCAGGTGCATTACAAAATTTGAAAGAGGAAATTACACACTATAAAAATGCATATCAGAGCAATACAAGAAATAAGATTTGAATACAAAAGTGAGGGCTGAGAATGTTATGAATTTATTATTGGTAATCACAACTTATACCACATAAGCAATGACAATGAAAAAAAATAACATGGGTATGCCCTGACAGGGAAATAGATAACCAGATCTTGGTTGATTTGAGACATATATCCAATATACTAGACGTTCGTAGTTTCAGAGGAGTAGGCTATAGTTTGGACCATTTTCTATTGTGTTAGATTTAGAGAAACAATCCCAGTAAGATAGGTGATAGGGCATAAGGACCAAACATTTAATCTAGAAATCTAAACTGAAAAGGTTGTGGAAAGATGAGGAAATAACAAGAAAACATTTTCAGAACTCGGTGAAAATGAAAGCAATGATGGAAGAAGACTGGAAAGAATAAAGGAAAAGTAAGCAAAAAGAATGGTACAATGTAAATTATAAGCTAACAATAAAATAAAGAAATTAAACTACACTCGCACTACTAAATGAAACAGAGGAAGAAGGTAAAGAGATACATAAGGTGAAAAAGGAAGAAGTAAAGAAGCTTTGCAGAAAAAGAAACGAGAATATAAACAATAAGGGCTAGTCGAAATAGAAAATGTGACAAAAGAAAAAATTCAAAAAGGTTTTACAAAAAAAAAGTAAAATAGAAAAGGAAAAATTATAGTCGCGAATGACATGCTGCAGAAATACAGATGGGACAAGCAAAAAAGAATAAATATATGAAAAAGAATGCTTTGAAAGGTTATCAAATGTAGGAGCTGAAAGCGGGATAGTAAATAGACTAGAATTAATAGTTATATAACAAGAATAAGCCTTGTTAAGTATCAAATGTACAATAATAGTTAGGAACACTAACAATGAAAAAGATGTTAGGGTACTAGCTACTAGTATAGATTTAGGAAAGGGAAATCTACTTTAGTTGAGATCTTTACGATAAGATTACAAAAGATTAATAAAATTATTTAAAAGATCTGCAAGAAAAATAAAAGTCCAGGGGGATTTATCAGAAATATTTGAAATCAAGAACACTAAAATAGATAATAAGACAAGGAACAGTAATAAGAAAAGAGACTACACTAAACAGAACCACCCAACTAAGTAATTGGAAAGGTCTAACTGTAAATAGAAAAAAGTGGTGTGAAGTAAAAAAAAAGTATAAGTGAATAAGACCAGTGACTAGGAGTAGATCTAATTGACTTAATCTGGAAGAACAGCCAGTGTGGGAGCTTAGAAGGGAGGCTATGGCCGACAATCGCCAGGGAGTAAGTAAGCAAATAATTAATAGCTTCATATGTTGTTTCTAAATTGAAAGTGGATATACTCTCTTTATTCTTACCAGATGTGCACAGGTTTCCATAATACTGAGTAACATTCTCTAGAATTCCATTGGAGTTGTTTTCTTAGTTCAGAAATCTATTCGTCTTCCGCATGGAATTTGATTTTTCGATTATTTTTCTAACCTTTTACTTTTTTGGCGGATCTTCTCACCAACTTGTTTATCTCACACCATTCTATTTGCTCTATTTTGTTTGTCTTCTCTCTTTGTAGTGTTTTTCTACCTTTATTAGTGGGGTTGTATGTAACTGTCTTATAATTTATTTCAGGTACTATGTTAAATTGTTACACATTTCGTTAGTTGTGGTTTTAAGGTTGTTTTGTAGATGATTAACTTTTAGTGCTGTAGTAACTGATGAACCACTATCATGCTTATATATTAACTTTTATTGGAAGATAAATGAAGATACAGACAAATAACGTCAACAATTCCGAAACACTTAAACCATCATTAGACTCTAACAACATAATCAAACACACAAACTACCAGAAAAGAAGTCTTACAAAGTGGTGTTAAGAAAGTTACATCACCCAACATACGATAAAATCAAAGAAGCGCTCAAAATACAAGGACATAGTGTCAAACAAATTACAGTCTTAGAATAAACACAAAAAAATTTATTTTTTTAAATCTAAGAAAGCAGATACTAGACAAACTTTGAAACCCAAAACAAAAACATATATGGAAAAGCTCAAAAGTGAAAATGTATATAAACCAATGACCGAAAGATCGACGACTATGAAGAAAAGAAATATAAGGATTCCTAGAAGAGCCAGAATAATCAAGCCTAAAATTGCTAAAAAATTGTTATCCAAAAGGCTAAACAAGATAGTTGATACTTGATCATCAGTTTGTGTTTAGAGTGCAACATTTTACACTTGAACAGGTGGATTATGTAGTTACCATCAGTAAAACTTTCAAAGGTAAAAAATATCTTGTGACAGTATTCTTAGATATTTTGACAGAATATGGCACCAGAGACTTCTTTATAAACTCAAATAAACTTCCTGAAAATATTTTTTTAATCAGATCTAAGTAAGAGATATGAAGGTGCTTTATACCCATTATAGTAAGGCGTGCCCCACAGTGTAGCAGATTGAATCCGTTATTATACCACTTATTCAGATGAAATAGCAATCAACCTACTAAATGAACTAAGAAATGGGGGGTCCAAATAAACGAGGTTAAGTCTAACCACATTATTCTTACTAAATACAAAGATTCACCACAAATAATTATAGAATTTTAAACTATATCTAACACAGATAGCGTTCCATATCTCGCCATATTCTTTGAAGTCAATACTATCAGGATGAGTACTGCAGAAAAAGCTCCAATTGTTTCTTGCAAAGTAATGGCGATGCAAGTATTGAAACCACAAGATCAACCATGAGAAACAATGCCTCCACTTTTTTTACTTCCTATTAACTTAGTGAGGATATGTCCAATAACTGTCGTATTAACAAAATGTTTTAATTATGGACAACAAAGCACACTTTTGTTTTAGAGTGCAGGAATTTGAGCATTTGAATATCATAAAAGCATCATTGAATAGCATCTGGTAGTACTAAGTACTAAATGCTGAATTTGTTACACACAACCATATAATTCTTCCCATCAGACATATCAGTAAGCCAAAGGTCATTATCACTATTTGCAAATGTTATGCTTTTTTTTACTTTAAATGTACTACATCGTAGACTGTCATTTTAAAATTTTATTAAAAATTCATGAAACTATTTAATTTTACGAGTTAGCAAGACTTTATAATATAATTTTATTTTGTATCACTGATAATAAAGGAAAATGACTATTGAAACTCACGTGAATTAGCAGCTTATCAGTTGTTGTTTACAGTAACCCCCTTTAGTTTGTTTTATATAAGCGAATTTTTTGAACAATTTAGAAGGATCAGATATGCAACACAGTAATGAGAAAGGAAAGATAGTTTGTAGTTAAGTACATGGTTTATTGTAAAGTGAAGTGATCAAATTTTTGTCCTCCAAGTGTTCTAAACAAATGATAATCGTAGGATGATAACTCTTGATTATAGGGAGCGTATTCCGGTGTAGTCCAGACTAAATTCTTAATCTTTTGTTAATTCTGAGCACCTGTACAGAACTGGGCCTTGTTGTAAAGCATAGATGTTTTGGATTATGTGAGTACTGCCGTGATTTTATTCTCAGCTGTATTAAGTAACCTGTTCTTATACCTCCAAATTTTTTCTGTGAAAATGTAGAGGGAGTTGTGTATGCCGATTTAGATATGCTAAGAGTGCACACTGAATTGTAGTGAGAGGCATTTTCAACGCCTATTGTAGTTTGTTGTGTGCCCATTATAAGACCTATCAAGGCATGAGAAAAGACTTTTTGAATGTTCTATGCCACAAGAACTAGACCTATAATAAGAAATCTTTTAATTGCAGGTCTCTTCTTTAGTCTTATAAGCGGCTTAATCTCGAGCGTCTTCTATTGGAAGATGCTGTTAACCTATTTCGGATGTTTCCGCTGAGTTTTTCTCTCGGTGAAGTGTCAGTTACTGTTCAAGCCTTAATTTTATTTTTGTACTGTACAGCCGTTAATATATTAAACGCTGCGATAGAGACGCCGACTACAGTAATTGGAATTTCGACTATTACAATTCAAGTATGTAATTCCCTTCCTGAGCTGCCACTTAAATGAAAACAATTTATGATGCCAGGTTGGTTTAAGTGCAATAGGACTAGTGTGTCTGTTAACCTACCATTTTAAGGAGTTAAGGAACCCACTCTGGTTTTACACAGTGTCAGGCGTAATTATGTTTTTGTTTATTGAAGTGCTGCTGCATTTGCTCCTTCAACAAGAACCCCTTCTATGGGTTGTTACTTTTCTGTTGGAAGACTTGAATAGGGTAAGTAGCAAGGGGTTGGATTAATGCATGATGGATAATTTATGTTGCAATTCTAGGCCAAAATGGTTATGTACTGTGTCGCGTGCAGCATTGCTGCGGCAGCTGCTGTTAACAGGCAGATAAGAGGAGCAAAGAAAGCAACGCCCGCAGTGAGAAAGATTTTTCACATTTTTGCCGTTGCTGTGTTCCTGCCCGGCCTGATTTGCCAGTGTTCGTTCATATTTCTTGCGAGTGGAGTGGTTCTAGGAGTGTTTGCTGTGTTAGAGGTGCGTTACAATGGTATCTTTTCAATTGAACTTTTACCATTTTGCTATAATGTTGCAAGAAAATTTATCAAATTCTTATCAGAGCAGTGAAGATGCAAACAAAATAATGAACAAAATTTAATTTTGATGGTTGGAAAATGGAAGTAACATGGAGTGGCTTGAGTTGCTTAATATTACTACTCTTAATAGTACAATAGCATAAATGTGCACTGACATTAAATTTATTATAAGACCATTCAAAAGATGTATTAACAGCCAGTTCCATATCGTGGGCGATGAGACATATTTCGTTTCCTTAAGGTGGTCCATGGTTTATTGGATTATGACTTGAGGGAATGACTTTCTTATGTGGAATATTTTCCCTCCAAAAGACTACCTCTATAAAAAGGAATCATTTGGTGCAGTATGGCTGTGGCACCATCCTACTGAAAATAAAAGTTTCTTATATTTATTTGTCATCTTTGTTCTGGTCATATAAAGTTGTTCGGCATGTGAATGTAACGCACTGAGTCAACAACCACTGGTACAAAGTTTTCCTCGGAAAATACGAACCAATAACGCTAAATGGTACAACCACACACTTCAGTCTAACAAGTGCAGAGTGAAGTAGTCTTTCTCGAGTGTTGCTGGAATTTTCAAGAGGCCAGTAATGAAGGTTTTGCTTATTTACTATTCCATTCAAATGAAAATGAGCTTTGTCACTTATGATTATTGCATTTTTATTTTCTCTCAAAATTACTTGCATTTGCAAGCAAAGTCTGCTTGTAATCTCTCATATTGAACTGTTGAACAACCTGCTTTTTGTGAAATGGTTCTCAGTGAGATTTACAATTCAATCGCAACTCACTTACATGTCCTCCAGCAGACTATCCCAGAGTTTTAATTAATGTTTCTTTCACCTTCACAATGTTTTCTGGCGTCCTTGCATTGTGTGTGGGGCCTGATAACTTCTTATTCATTATATGTCTGATTGTTCTGAAATGTTCAACTCACTCGAAATTGTGTTGCGACTGGAAATAGCTCCATGTTGAATTCTCAACAAAATAGTCGAGATAGGTAGACTCAGCACTTTCAATAAAGCTATCATAAGCAAACCAATGGTGTCGGAATGCCTGTTACTCTATTGTAACTGAATTGGTATTCCAGTGAATAGGGAAAGCCGCTACTATCTGTTCCAGCTCCCATCACCCTGCACAAAATTTGGAAACAAGTGCAAGTGCCAAATAACAAAAAGGAAGCTCCAAAAAGTAAACTTGCCCAAAACCGTATATGCAATTTTTTATTTATAATTAAAATAGTGGAATAATTTACTGCTCTGTGATCTTCGAGAGGTTGATCTGGTAGAGAGGCAACGGTCAAGCACTGATAAGATAGATGACTAGTCAAACGATATCGAAGTTTGCGAATTTGTTGCTTACTTACTTTAAGTAAGCAGTAGCGTGGAATTCGGGAGGGGTAAGAATTGTGGAATTAGAAAAATGCTGAGAGAGAAAGGCAACAAGAATTAAGGGAATTGGGAGCTTAAAGAACAAACAAGATTTGGAGAAAAAAGCAGACAAAATACACAATTGGTGGACTAATAATGTAATCGAGAGATTCATTAGAAATAAACGAATATTTAGGAATAAAATAAGTAAAACTGAAATAAAATAAATTAAGAAAAGTGAAAAACACGCGACAAACGACTAAACAGTTCAAAATGAAAAGGAAAAAATTAAAAATAACAAAAATGGGCTAGGAGTAATCAAAAAGACTTTTTCTACCTAAAGAACAGCTTCCACTTAACAATTTACATAAGTGCTAAGGTTACTTATAACTTTCTACATACTCCAGCAATTCACTAACTAGCCCTGAAAGCGTACTAGATCTTCAGGATTTCACTTCGTTGACTTTAATTTCAAGATTTTGTAAAATTGAGAAGTGATCTTGCTGTCCAGTCTGACAATTACCACTTTACCCATCGTGAACTCTTCTGTTTTGTTAGCGTCCACAATTTGCAATTCTGAAAATTGGTATAAATTCTCATTCGAATTTACATTTCAACCCATTAGATGAATATTGCTCTCCAGTATTTATTGAATTGGAAAACATCTGTACTACAAATATTCACACCAGTAGGATTTTGTTTTGCTCACTATTCGAAATGTTATTGGTATTCTGAACTGAACCTTTTTTTGTGGAATCAGATTGTTTATTCCCTCACACTATTTCCTTTTTGACAGCTCTTTCACCATATATCCACAGGATGGGAGATCTGCTGAATTTATTTCTCCCAGAACAACTATAATAAGATTTCTAACAAATGTTCTCCAGGAAAAAGACACATTCGCCACAAAAAATACAGAATCTCCATTGCAAAGTGATTTTTGGTGTAGATAAATAATAAAAAAGGGACTTAATAGTGACAAAGCTCACCTACGCAAGTATAATTAGTGGTTCTTTACTCCCCCAAGCATCAAAACAAATAAAAATTGGCGAGTATTGGATATAAAAAACAATAGAAACGATAAACAGATTTAACAAGTTTTATGACCGCTATAGACCTAGGGCTCTATAAAGTCTAATAAAGTTTTCTTGCACTTGATTTCATCTAAACGCAAAAATTATTTATTGTAATAGTTTAATTTGGTTTTAAAAACTGGTATGATAATACATCATACCCTGAAGTCTCATCAAATACACAAAAGGAGTTTTTTGTGTTGATATTACTCATGTTTGATATACTTAAAATCCATAGCGATCTTTACAAACAAGTACAAGTTCATTCAATAATACACAGCTTGAAGAAATGTTTAGTAATTCATACAATAAATGAGTGCCATGCTTAACTTACTCACAATCATCATTAATAATTTTCATAAAAAGAGAAAGATATTGACATCGTAATGACACCAGAAATTTACTATCTGCACATTAATGAGAAAATATAAAGAAACTGCCATAATCACATGAGGGAATAGCAACACCATAGAAAAAAAGAATTTACCAAAAGTCACAAGTTTTCCTCTGTTGAAGACAAAGGCAAATCAATGGTAATCTCTGCTGCTTATTGTTCAGGAAAACTTAACAGGGAAGGACAGTATAAGAGTTTTTAATTCTCTTTGTAATGTTCCAATTCTAAAGTGGAGGAGAATTAATCAAAACAATTTCTAATGATCAGGCAGCTAATTGACCCTTTGGTCTTCTCTATCATAAAGTCGCTGTGTCAACAGAGATGATAAAGGAAACACCGACAACAAACAAAAGATGATAACACGCAATATAAGAATAATAAATTAGAAGAAATGGAGTACCCACAAAACTATTAAAATCAGCCGCAATTCCAAAAAGAACAGGCTATTGTATTTTTCAAAAAACAAAGTATCTGACCGCACCATTCCAAATAAAGCTTATGGAAAAATCAAGGCAACTATAATGAAAGATATAAACGAACAAGACTTGCCGCTGTTGCTACGTTCGCTGACAACAGACTATATTGATCTGGTACCAACTTTAACAAAAGTCAGAACTGTCTAAAGGTTCAAGCTCAATGAAACTAAATCAGGAGACAGAAAAACTTACCCTCCTGTAAAAATCAGCAAGTGCCAACTACTGTGAAGATACCAAAATATCTTGCCATACACCTAAACCAGTGTCTAATAAAAAAATATGTTAAATACAAGCCATCTGCCGTCTTAAGCTTTCAGGTTCCATTAGATTAGTCCAGCAGGCACATACTATCATATGGGTTTTGAATAATTTTTAAATTATTTTTAATTATAGACACACATAATGAGATTTTTGCTGGCTCTAAAGAGCTAAAATGCATTGTACTTTGGTGAATGATGATTAACCACTGACTAAAAGAGTTTGTTTCAGTTATTGCGAGTTTTGGATGTTCCGCCATTAGGGAATTATCTAGAAAATGGTTTTTTAATGTATAGAGATGAAAAAGATACTGGAACTGTTGCACTGACACCTATGTATTTGCTAGTGGGATGTTCGCTTCCCCTTTGGCTCCATCCATCGCCTTGCGATGTGCTGGACTCCGCAGGTTTCAACTTGCTGCCCGTAATGAGCGGAGTGCTCGCTATCGGTGTAGGGGACACGCTAGCTAGTGTGGTGGGTACCACCTATGGCAAACACAAATGGCCTGGTGAGACCGATCACCATTACACAACTTTTGTAATTAATTCGTAATGTTTAGGTACAAAGAAAACTATAGAAGGCACCATCGGGTGCATCGTCAGTCAGTTTGCGCTGGTATGGGCCCTTATTTATACAGGTAAACATAAGTAAACGGTATTAAGCTCAAAAATAATTTGCTTGATTTTATTACAGGTTATGTTAGTACAAATGGGTATGAAATCATAAGAGTTCTCTTTGCGATTGTGGTGGGATCACTGGTAGAAGCGAAAACGACTCAAATAGACAATATAGCTTTACCATTAATTCTATTCATTATTCTTTGTTAATTGTCAATGTATTATTTATTACAAAATAAATTGTTATCTATCAATTTTGGACGTTTTAATAGCAGCTTTGACTGTTGCAGTGATCGAGTCAGGGTTTCACGAAAACATCACCAGGGGTTTCTTAAAAAATAGTAACGCAGCACAACTTAGTAAATAAATTAAATTGTGACAGTAGTACTGGAATTTCTTAGTTGAGGTTCACTTAAGTACAAATATATAAAAGGTTCTGCAAAAGTAAAAATATTGTTCTGCACAATACAATACAAAACTTAAAAAATGGGTTTGTGTAAGTAAGCTAAAGATTAAGAGAATCAAACACAAACAACTTTTATTATAAAAGATTAGTCCTATGTGACACCTTTTTCTTTCTTATCTAAATTATGTCTGGTAGTGTTTGTTATTTGAATGAAACACAGTATATTATAAATGACATGGTCTGTCCCAAAATACTAAGCTAATGTTAATATAATGGAAACAGGCTTTTGGGAACAATGTAATGAGTGAAGCTCAAATAAAAAAATGGTATAAATAATTGAGAAAGAGAAAGTGGTCCACGATCTGAAAGGCCAGGAACGAACGGAACACGGAAAAATATTGGGCAATAACAAATCACCTTTGAAAGAGATTGTAGACTAGCGAAGATACTAATAGGAGTTATTTGTAAATAGTGAAAACGATGCTTGAAGAAGTCTGAGATCCCAATGTGTTTATTTTAAACATAACAAACCACGTATATGATCTGAACAGTTTGAGAAAACGGTAACGAAAATGTTTAATATTCTAGTTGATTCTGAATATTTTGTAATTTGTGGTAAGAAATTTTTGGTTACGCAACCTTTGGGAACTAGAAAAACATTATTTTCTTCCGAGCTACAGTTAGTGGAATGATCATGCAACAAGTGTAGAATTTATTTTTGCACCGTTTATCAGCTCCTGATGCAAATAAACCTTGATAATCTATAACCTCGAGCTGTTTGTGAGGAACCTTTATCTGTAGAATAAGACTGATATTTATTTCTTTCAATTCACTTGTTTTGAATTTTCTTTAAAAATTGAAACCACATAAAATAACTGCTTTAAATGCTTCAAGATACTAGACAATTAGCTCGGGTATTAGTAGCACTTTATTATTTTAACGCTCGGAACCCTTTCCCCTTCCCCCAAAAAAGTAAGACATACAACAGATGAATACATTTTGGCAGTATTAATTACTACATTCATGTAACACTTGGCAACAAAAAAATCCAACCGGCAACATTACAACGGTTATCTGTAACCTTGTGTATATTGATAAGTGATAGCCATTTTCTTAACAATTTAAGTTGGCTTAATTATTGATAACAGATACCCTAGATGATTATCTGCTTGGCTTTTAAGCCTTTGTGAGCACGAAGATCTTACTTTGGTAATGGTCGAGGTGTTTGCTGCCGCCACATTTCCATTTCGAAATTTCCACAGTAACATATGGCACATATGCTCTTCATTTTCTTCCATTCCAACATCTTCAACACTACATTATCACCCATGAAACAAATGTGCGTTAAATGCGTCTTGGGACGTGTGTCGTAAAATGTTTAGGCTGCCCCTGATGACGCCATCTCGTAATGGCGAATATATATTACATGCTTAAATTAGTCAAAATAAAATTATAATACAATATGTTAAACAAGATAGCGTATCAGAAGTATTTTTGGAAGTAAAAGTAGGATAAGAGAGCCAGAGAGCACAAGCATTTCGAGGACACGCATACCGAACAATTAAAACGGTCTGTAACTTAGCATAAGGCCACCGGCTGGTATTGTCTATCACTGGCGTTTGTTCTGAATAAAAGTGGACTACTAAAAACACCACTGTCGCGAAGAACTGCCCAAAACTAGTGTGTAACAATTACAACCTACAAGAACCATTTTTTGGTTCACCAGATAGCTACGCAGCTTTTATGATGCACATCTGATTAGGCCTCGCCCAAATGAGAGAGAGATTATTCTCTATTGTGAAATTTGGCAATTCTTAAAGATTTTTACAGCGCCCCTACCTTCAAAATAATTTTCTGAACCATAAACGATCGTTATTAAGAGAATGTGCTCTTTAGACTACTTGAGACATATTTGAATCGCTCAGTAATAACGTGGAAAATGCAAAGAACACAAATTTAGGACAACAATGAACAACGTACCGTTAACTCTACAAACAATTCCATGCAAGCTTATTGTACTAGAGAGAAAGATAAAAAGAATACAGCTTATGAAGAAGAGAACACATGCAGACGAAACTAAACCAAAATGTATACAAAATATCAGTAATGGGGTGTTCTCGTAATGTTTTCTCCATACATAGTTGGAGTTTCTCAATCAGATGTATTTAAAAAATACATGGTTCAGTACCTCAACGATAACATGGAGAAGCGCCATCCAGCATGGAGTACACGTGACCGTCAGGGTAAATCCGCTGCAAGCAGACGAACGTAGCCAATGCGAGAAGTAAAGTCACAGTAATATGAACCAACTAATGAACATTAAATTCTGCTACAAATTAAGGAAAATTGGGTAGGAAGCCATGAGTAGAAAATGTGTTTGCGACTGGTTCAAATGCTGAATGCAAGAACACGTGACAGCGGTTCTGCGATTCATTCCCAAAAGAACCTTTGCTGACAGTTTCCAAAAGCTTTATGGACATTGCTAAAAGTGTGTTGCGAAGGTCATTAAAGCTAATTTGTTTGTTCTGTTTTGTTGGTTTTATGATACCGTTCGCTGAACTTTTTAGACACACCCCATAAATCAAATTTTTTTACAGCTCGTATTTTCAAAAAAGAGACTAAAGCACAATTTTAAAAGTTGCTGCGCAAAAACACGTCATAACGTCGGTGGTTTTAATAATCATGTTGTATATATTCGAGTTATAATACTACGTTTGTTATACCTATCCTACCGCATTTTTTAATAAATCCCACCGCATTCTCTTCATGTGAAGTTGTATGTGTTGGCCCGAGCACACCTTTCATGGTTTGTTCGTTGCGAAATCAACATGAGCATATTAATATTCGATTACTATAACTAGCCAACAAAAATAATTACGTTTTTAAATTATTTGGTCACAAAAATATATTTACAAGTTCCAATAAAAGCTATGTGGCTTTCGCTAATCCACCAGCAACTATTTTGTTACACAAGGCAATTCGAAACCTTTTAGTGCTATCTATCAAATGACTGTAAAAGTTCGTGCCCGATTTCCAAGAGTGGAAGAAACGTTGGCAACCGTCGCGCTGATTGTAGACAATCGGGAGCATACGAGGTACGTTCAAGTTCTAAGTTTTCCAAATTTTTTTCTGAGAAAGCGCTTGCCCAAGAAAATTGAAACTTCTGTTACCTCTCAACGTAATCTCCGTCTAGATGTACACATTTTTCACAACGTCGTCGCCATGATTCCATGGCTGCTGAGAACACTTCTTCAGGGGTGTGTTTTGCCCATTGCAAAATCTCTGATGCAACAACGGCTCGATTGAAAGATGAGCGGCCACGGAGTATCCTTTATAGTCGGAAATTCATGGCGGCATTACGTGTCAACATTGTCACCCATACAGCCTTGTGTTCGTCGCATTTGTGGGACCCACCTTTCCGCATTTTCAGGTCATCATGCAAAATCAGATCCAAAAATCTTAGGGAAATTCCAAGTTTAGAAGCGATATCACGCACAGTTGATCGACGGCCTTCCATAAAAACTTGCTCTACTCGCGCAATCATGGTTTCTGTTCGGCTAGTTCGTGGCCGAGGCTGCTTCGATTCATTTTCACACAACTCTCGACCTTCAAACTTTCGCATGCCCAAACGCACATTTTTTATATCCGTAATGCCTTTACTGCATGTCTCAGTCAATTGGCATTTAATTTCGATGGACGTTTCAGCACGCAAGAAGAGAAAACGGACGATTACACGTTATTCTTAAACACCAAATGTCGCCATTTGAAGTATACAAAAAAACACTCACTGCAATGGCAGTAATTCGACCAGTATATATTGAAAGTTGCTGCCATTTGTATTATAAAATAAAAAATATTTTCCGCCTTTTTTAAAAATAAACCGCATGGAAGACAGCAAAGGCCATTCTATTGATTTTCGTTTGGATTCCGGATCGAACTAGAAGCTGTAGGTCTCATCTCTTGTGTTGGAAGTTTGTAGAAAAGATGGGTCTGATCTCACATAGTAATGAAATCTCCAAATGTTTTCTACCATTTCGTCTGTCAACTTGCACCAAAGCGATTTATAGAATGTCATCCTATTCAGCAAGAAAGAGCTTGAGACGACGAGAGAGCGGGAACTGTATTCATGGTCATACGAGGAGAACAGGAGATTATCATGAATAAGCCAAGCTCGCAAACTGGAGCACCATTTTCCAGTGCGAACTGATGGTCCACCAGGAATGCCTGAAATACATCGACAAACAAATCAGTAATTCCAAAACGCGCTGTAATATCTGACAGTAAGTTAATGCTACTGGTTCTCAAAAGCGCGAGGACTCCAACGGATTTGTAAGTCGAAATTTGGAAACTTATAAAGCTGTCGGGTGAGATCAAGGTCCGATTCCATTGGATCACAGCACATGTCAAGACATGAAGAGGCGACGGCTCATCGATCTACGAGACGGTTCCAATAAGGCTCGTAAAGGACCGGATATGAGCTAGGACAAAAGCAAAATGACATGCGAGGATATTTATCCCCACGGTCGACATGGCACGACAAACGGCGGAGTACCTTAACAGACATACTCTCAATGTTATTATTGGTCCCGAAACTTCCAGTTCTAGTTTATCAAAATCTTAAGACAGATAGATGCGTCATGCATGTTCTGCTGGCCTGTAATGCGGAGAAGCAAACAAAGTCCAAAGTCATCGGGTGAAGATACTTACAAACGCAAGAAGAGATCTAGAGACTTTTGGGAGTACGAGAATAGTAGACGACTATTGCGGTATTTTTAAAACTGTGCGAGAGATTATGCATTGATGCGAATTTGTAACGAGCGCAGAGGGTTCAATAAATGGACGATAGAAACAGAGACTGCGTCCGTACTAGTCGAGACTAAGAGAAGCATGGAGGAAGTCGGATATCCTGTAAATTGGAACGGCATTCTGTACACCACAGAGGAAGAAACGTGTCGTAAGACTCGTAGTCCACCGAAATGATGTGAATTTATCGCCACCGAGGATTTTTGCAATACCTGATCAGCAAACGACACATCGAACCTGAGCTGGATGTATGGAGGCTAGCGAAGGAACTCTCAGTGTAGACAAAAATGACGTTCCATTAGATCAAAGCCCACGTCAAAAGCTAAGGAAGCAGCAGAAAGAAATGGACCATCTCGTTTCACAACGATACCTCGAAGCTTAGTAAAGATGTAAATGTTGGAAAGGATGACAAATCGGTGAAACACAGATGATAGCCAACGACAACAGGAAAATATCTAAAGAAGTTCCTGCCCACCCTAAAGACAGAAAAAATCGCTTTTGATCACTTAAACCAGCGCAACCACCCATATCATACCTGATGGGGATACCAACAACGCCTTACAAGTGTTGATAAACTGTTCGCCTAAAGACGAAGTCAGGGCCTGCGCAGAAGGAACTTTATCACAAAAGGGAGTGGCATGGCCACAAATTTCTGAAAAGTTCATAGCGCTAATAATAAAGGACAGCTGGTAGAGGGCTTTGCGCGCTTAGCAAAACTGAACCCAAGGTAGGACTAGACCGCGAGTGGGGATGAGAACAGCCAGAACAGAATTGCAAAAATTAGGTATATTGGCTGGGACTAATAAGTATGGGCTAGTAAATTATGTGCGCGGTTCTAGTGGGCGGAAACAGCACTCATGCCCCGCCAAAGCGAGGACTGGAGTACGGTGTGACTTGATCATCAGTAAGAATTTTCTGCGATATTTGATTAACTGACGCATCATTGCTAGCTGCTCAATCATTTTGGATGCCGGTCGGCACCCAAAGAAGCACTACAAAGCACGAGACCACCTTTCAAACTTCAATTGAAGGTATGGAGACTTGCGAAGGAACTCTCAACGAGGACAGAAGTGACATTCAATCAGAACAAAGCCTACGCCAGAAGCTAACGGAACAAAAGCAGGAGACGGACCAGCTCGTTTCACAACGATATCATAAATCTTGGTAAAAACACGTGCGTGGGAGAAGAATTGGTTTTTGTCAATTCCAGCTCATCTGATGTCAAACACACAGTAGCATAATGCACTTCTTGTAGAAACTGCCTCGTGCGTTCCACATTTGCAACGGCATGTGATATTGTTGAGCGGGCAACTCTGGAATCGTTTTACACTGAATTTCTGCTATCCCAAAATGCTTACTGTATCATATTCTATATTTCAGTAGGAGTTTTCCCTAGCTTAACGCAGAACTTAATGTTAACTCTCAGTTAAATGCACCAAGCCGAACAGTGGGTTATTACTACGGCCCTGACACCTAGTGAGTTTAGAAGTTTGCAAGACTCACAATAAGTTATTTGATGTTGACGAATGACCGACTCTGAAATCTTTTGTTCCATTCAAAGATAAGGCTTTTCGATTATACTTCGTTACTATATGCTTACTGTTTTATATTCCATGTTTTACTAGGGGTTTTCGTGGCTTAACGCAGAACTTAAAGTTAACTATCTTCTGGGAATTCTCGTACGTCATGTTACTCGTCGTGTAATTTTCAACTGAACGCATCAACAAGCCGAACAGCCGTTTACTAGTACAGCCGTGCTACCTAGTGAGTTTACATGGAAACACTCCCAAGGTCAGATGACTAAACGACGCCCATTTCTTGTTTGAATATCACAGGTAAGAATTATAAAATTAGTCTTAGAATTTTTCTGCTAAAGGTTGTAAGGCAAGATAGAATAACTTTAAGAGACTAAGAGAAAGTTGCTGTTAGAAGTCGCCTATTTTGACTAGGGATTTTCCATGGTTTTTACCGAATATTCTACTCTTCTGGCCACAGTCAAATAAAAAAACAAGAATTGTTAGAGAAAAGTCCTGTAAAAAAGCTAGGAACAAATCTTGCGCTGGCCCAAAATTTCGCAAACGACGGTGCACACATTTTCAATGCCCAAATTCTGCTCCATCAATAGGATCAGTTTGACAAGACTGCAGTTTTGTTTGTGGACAGCCAAAAATAAGGAAGTAAAATAATTTTTGGAAGAGCATTGCTGTCGCATACAACCAGAGCTCGTAAAAGAACACGGAATAGCAGTTCAAGCCATTTCTTAGCGTCTACACAAGCTGGGGGAATTTACAAGAAAGGTTATTTCGTTCCCCACAAACTCACAACCGATAACAAGAGTAGACGCTACGATATTACTGTCGTTGCTCTCTAGATTCAAGAAAAATTTTTTGCGCCAGATTGTGATTTGAGACAAAAAATGAGTTCTCTCCGAGGATCCACAGAAACAAAAATCATCAACTAGTAGCTCACTACCAAATAGCCATAGCAAGAAAATATTGCTCTGCATATGGTGGGATTACGTAGATTACGAGTTGCTTCCACATGATGAAACGGTGGCCATTGCACGTTACTACCAGCAACTGATGCGTGTTAGTAATGTGCTGGGTCTAAAAAAGTCTTATACTGACAGAAGAAGAAAAGTAATTTTTTAAATGATCACCGACTGGATTGGGAGATTTTATCACATTCGATGTATTCGCTCAATTTCGTCCTTTCAGATAATCGCCCCTTCTGTCAAAGATGTCAGGAAAGGTCTAAATAGAAGCATCGTGCAAAATTGCATCTGCTCCAATTAACCTAAAACACAGAGGAAAAATTTGCAACGACCTTGATATTTATGTTTGTTTAGCGGATAACTTGAAAATATTTGCCCCGGCTTTCGTTGCGGCAGGCAAATAGACCACATCGCAAAACAGCGCCCCGAGCATAACGAGCAGAGCTTGCAACAACGTGAAGGCAATTCATTTTGCACCAGACCCCGAGGCACGCAAGGTTACGCCACTGACGTGCGGGCACTTTAAATGCGATAGTCTCTGTGCACCCCGCCTCAGAGCGATTGTTTCATTCAGTTGCTATCGTGCTGCGATCAATTCGATAGTGGGTATCGGTGCAGCGACAAAATGCTTCGCGTAGCAAAGGCCGCAGTTTTAAATCTGCAGAGATGCAGCAGGAAGCTCTCGACGGCGGTGCCCGAGCCCATAGCTCAACCCAAAGTACTCTACTCTGGGGTAAGTGTGAATGTTTGTTCCGTCCTAGTTGCATCCAGATGCTTTACTGTTTTTCTTTTTTGTCTGGCGCTCCTCTAAGGTATGACGAGCAGGCAGTACAGATTCGTGACGAAAAAATCGGGCACGTGTTGCGTTCTATTCTCGTACTGCCAAAGGCATACCCGTTGCTATGATAACGCGTTTGCCTTAGATGAAACGATTGCTTGCAAATACGCTACGACGCTTCTACTCCAGAACAACACATACTTTCGTCCTGTCTGACATTGACTTCAGTTAGTCATAATTTTTGAAGATAACAGATTCACAAATAGTTGCATATGTTATTATAGTTGGCATTCTCGTAAATACCTTCCACAGTACTGAAACATCCATGACTTTGACATATAGTTGCGATTGTCACTTCTTAAATTTGAAAATAAAAATGTTTACTCGAGATAATTGTGCAAAAACGAATTATTACAGATAATTCAATGTAAGTAAAATAGTTCATTCGTGGAGATGGAGGGAGGAAAAGTGTCCGTAATGCAAGCTACATTTATAAACTTATGCGTTGAGTTATGTAAAAGCGAGAACAGGCGTCACCAGAGATAACTTCAAACGGAAACCGATATCATTACTGCAAAGGGAACGAAAGCATATCTTCGTTCAGAAATAGTTTTATACTTTTTTTTTCTTCTTCAAAACTGCCAATCCCGCCACAAACACAATCTTCTGAATAGAATTCTCAAAATAGGTGGGGCCATTGTGTCACTGCATGCAAAGCCCCGTACGGGGCTTTTTCTTTTGGCCAAAGTACCAAGGTCATACCATCAGGTCATTTGCCCTCATCACGACCAAGTCTCGTAGGCTCAAGGAATGAAGGAACTTCGGTTGAAATGACAGTTCACTTAATAACATCATTAATCCTTATATGTCTAAATTGCCTGCCTAAACTTTTCTTGTAATGGTAGACCATGATGGACCAGGCTATGAATTTTCGAAACGCAAAGGCATAAATGAAATTTACAAATATCCAGGCCTAAGCGAAGACCGATGGCAAACGGATGGAGTTACCCAAAAAGTGTCCAAAACCGTGCAGAAGAAAGAGTCTATTAGTTTTGAATAATTAATGGCCCCTAGAACGTTGGGTAGTTTTAGTTGCAGGGGCATTTTCTCCATTTGTGGTTTCCCACAAATTCAAAGTCTCATAAATTCTAACGTTTGCCAAATCTTGAGTAAATGAGAGAATTGATATGACCAGAGCATCCGTGGCATGTAAACTGAACGAGAAAGCGAGGAGAGCAATATCTAGCTTGTCTTCGTTGAGTATCGTGGAGATGTGTAAAATTTCTTCTAAACAGATTTTAAAACGTGGCTCAAACTTTTCCAAAATATTAGGAATTTGAATACAGGTGGAGACCGAAGAAGGTATAAGAATACAGTGTTAAAGTAAATAAAAGGTAAAGTGTGATCTGATTGAAGATAAACGAGAAATCAGAGTGTGAATTTCTTGGAATTTCTTTTCGAAGATAAGGTGTATGGCGTTTTCGATTATTGGTGTTCCTAGAAGAGATAAATCATCTTGAACGAATTTAATTCCAGGGGAGAACTTTGCAAAATTATCAGCGACGGATTGATTGAATGGACCCAAAAAATAGTTCACACTTAGAATTGAGACTTGAAAACTGTCAAAATATTGTCAGCAAATGTACCATCATCGAGGTACCAAATATTTAGTTCAGACGACAATGACTGAATAATGGGATGGATCGAGAGCTTGAGGAGCAAAGGTCCTACAGGTTATCCTTGCTGGACTCCATTATAAGAATTAAGAAATTGTGATCCATGTGCGAGAATGAAATCTTGACAAAGCTTGGTAAACAAAGGGGTAAAGATCTGGTATTTTCTCCTTGAATGCGTTCTTAACATTCACTTTGAAGAGAATTTTTTCTAAATCCACGTAATGTCCTACAAAGCTTTTCACATCATGAACCGTTGCTTCATAGACTCTACGAGTAGTAAAGTCCAATTGTAAGGGACGTAAGTATTCTCCTATATCAGACTAAATATATTTACAGGCCAATTTAGAAGTAAGTCTTCTAAAAAAAACTTCCAACAGCAATAGGTCTTATTCCTTCATCCCTCTCAGAAAGAGCACAAAGCGAAACTCTGAATAGAATAGGTATAAAGTCTTGTTAAGACAAATATTAACTTATCTCTGAGATCATCAGGGCGAGGGCATATTCTGATTTTATCTAGACTTCCGGTGAAGTCTTTCTGAAAAGATCTGATTGCTAACAAAACCTCCTCTTCTGAAACAGTGGTTCAACATCTGAATCTGGAAGTGGTCGATCACTAGTATTTTTATTGCGAGAGGAGTGTTTGTCTAGTAACTTCTCAAAAGCGGACGAGTTTTCAACAGCTAGTTCATCCGATGAAGTGGGAATATGCATAGCACCAGATGTAGAATATCACCAGAACTAGACTAGAGAGGTTAGTACTAAAACTCTTCCACGTACTCGAAAAATGTCAATTTCTAAAAGTTTGATATCCTGTGTATCTGGTACTAGTATAACATAGGGGACTGGCACGCTTCAAAAAAGGTAGAAGAAACAGACCAAAAATTTTTCTGACTGAGTAACCCATGGTTACCAGAGAAAAATTCTCTGTGCGAAAATTAGAGGGCATATATATTAGGTCGTCCAAAGAAGTGCTATAATTAGAAGAGGCGTAATCCAGCATCTATGATGACTTGGAAGGGAATTCTGTTACGATAGGATCCGGATGGAAACGTGGCGTGTCAGGTCTTCCTGACATTGTGTCTTCTGCTATTCTAAACAGCTGGTCTGTGCTTCTGACACCAGTCCATTTCCGGATGTTCCCCATCCAAAGCATTTGTTTCGTACCAATTCTACGCCGGCCCTATAATAACCAAGGCTGTTTTAAAGCTCTGTAGGACTTCGATGTTTGGAACTCCCATAGTGTATTTATAACATTCTTCTATGTAGCCACATCGCGAAAGCTTCCAAGATTTTTATTGTTATTGTCTTAAGCGCTCACTCTTCCATGCCATATTTGACCATTATTTGTCTTGACTTAGGGTTTATACTGTCATTTTTTATCTGGGTGTAAATTTATCCAGATATTTGAAGTCGTTTACATGCTCAATTTGCTTGCAGCGTTGTAACTTTGAAGATGGAACACCATGAAATTTGTTTTTGTAATATTTATATTTAAGCCACTTAACCATTTACCAGAGATGCGATTTACAAGTATTTGAAGATCCTCAATCCGATCTGCCCGCATAGAAGTTCAATAATAGGGGAGAAAGTGTACATCCCTGTTGCACTCCTCTCGGATTTCTAGATACGATGATGTCAGGTCTCCAATCCTAACTTGTGAATGTTGTTGCCAGTATAGATTTCTATAATTCTAATGTTCTTTCCATCCACACCGAACTGAAGTAATTTAACTAGCCTGGTATGCTATACTCTTAACGAATGCTTTTTCATAATTAACGAAGTATGCGAACATATCTCTTCATTCTTTAAAACATTGAAATCCAAAAGTTCTTCTCGTTTTTCAAAGACCTTCCTGAAATCAAACTATGAATGGTCTAAATTAAGCTTACATTTGGCCATATAAGAGTATATCCCATAAAAAATTATTTAAAAAAAGTTATAAATGTCATCAAAACCAGGTACATTGCTTTGGATTGACAAATGATTGGACTAGATAAAAATGTTCTCTAATTAGCGCACTTTGCTCGTGGTAACTGCTCTCAACCTCTTCAAAAAGTGGTCAATAATTATGTGCTTTGAGTCTTTCGAACTCTTTTAAAACATTTCTTACTGATGTTGTTGTTGGTTCTATTCTCAGTATTACCCTGAACACTTCCGGTACTCAACCATTTTTTGGCCAAATCGTAGTTTTTCAAAACAAAAACATTTTAAAACAATCGAAATCTAATTTAATGGAAATTCCGGAAAAATATTTTTCATATTGAATCAAAGCCTTACCGGATGACTGTTCAACGATCCAATATAGACTTCTTGCCCACCTCTTTCTTCCATAATTTGACAGCTTCGGTGGCGTCTTTGCCACATCTGTACCAAAATTCGATGATTTGTACCCTTTGGGAAATTGAATATCTCTGCTGATGTGAAGACATTCTTATAAATTGACCTCAAGTTTTACTATTTCCACCAGGACTAGCAGCTTTTCTAACTTTCTAACACTGGGATGGCGTATGCTTCTACCGATCTTAAAATCTTCTAAGCTTCAAGATTGTTATAGTCACTATCTTCGAATAACGCTGTTAAATATGATTTCCGCATACTCACTAGTTCTTTTCATCTAGTATAATTTTGTTGAGTCAATTAGTACAACCATAGGTAACTGTCTTTTATATAGACCAGATAGAGGAAGCAGTATCTTCTTATACATATTAATAGATCGGTTTTTGGATTAGTTCTTCCATTTGATCATTTAGTTTTTGCAGCTTTTATTTTCTTTAGTATCGTACTTTAAAGCTTTTTGTTTGTGTTTTTGGAGTGGTCTTCCTTCTTCTATAAGGCCAAGTGTTTCATCTACCGTCCAGTGTTTTCTTTTAGAACCTTATTGAGTACTAATCTCACCTATCTAAGATCTAAGATTGTTACGGGTTCCTTGCCATAGTAATTTCCTGGGAATTACATTCCAATTCGGAAAACAAATGCTACATTTCATCCTATCTGGCTATCCCCACCTGTAGATCAATGCAGTTTCCGGGGTGTAGCACTTGGGAACCATAGGTGGGATCTGCATATCTTGTGAGGACCAGTCACCGTGATCTACCTTCTGTTAAGGACATTTAGTGTAGCCGATTACTGTTAAAGATGCTACCTCTCCAATATAACCCCCTTCCTACCCTACCCCAATGTTTTAGATGGCGTGAAACCTCTCATCTGGACACTGGACTTTTTAATAAGACTATGCACCGATCCAAGAAGCAAAGTCAACTCAGATTTAGCTAAAAATAGAAAACTGATCTTTTAGCAGCCTAGGCTTTAACCCCTCAGAGGGCGGGTGTGTTCAATACATCCCCGTATTGATTCTTTGAAGCGAGCGCTAACAGCTGCATATAACAACTCGGCCCAAACGTCTCAAGGCCAATGTAGAAGCTAAAGATAGCCAAATACAAGGCATATACTTGATGCTCGTAAGAAGGATTAAATGACAAATGAAAATCGATGTCTCAATAAATAAAAAAACAAGCTCGGTGTGTTTGAAATGTCATGCAGGTGCTTTATTAACACAAAATGTTTAATTCATCACGAGCCATCGCTTGTCGAGAACCTCTTTGAGGCCTCGTGGATGCTGTAATTTAGCGTAACTAATTCAACTCTTGTCTTATATAAGTATAAACCCAATTTATTATGTTGGTGCGCCTCAATGCATTCACATTTATCCTGTTATTCTTTTGGGTAACTGCTAGCCGCTTTCTAAAAATAGCTAAAACGGTTGCTTCCTATTTGTTTTTAGATTTTGAAATAGCGTGGTTTGGAAATTGAAATTTAACATTTACATGGTCTGCCCTGAAAGTATCGAGCCGTACACTACAACAATTACAATTAAGAAACATTGTGTGTAGCTTCAGCCTTGAGACATCTTTCACTCTTATTTTTCGGACATGTCGAACCAGAAGAGTTCCATCGCGACGACTGAGTTTGTATTTCTAGATCGTAACCGTAGACCGACTAGTACTAAAGTAAATCTCTGCTAAGATCTTTTGTCAAAATTTGACGGCTTTGGTTTTTGGTATCTCCAACTCCACTTTCAGTTCTCTTTGTTCTGCTCATTATCGGTTTTCAGAATGTGGGTCAAATTCAACAGATTCCTGACTATCTCTGAATCGTTTGTCCATGGCTTTATTTATATATAATCACATCGTTTCGGAAAACTTTCTGAATCATCCAAATTTTCCCTTAGAAAGAAGGACTCGTTTTTTGAGACAATCTATTGCAAGACTTAATTTTATAAATAAAAGGCCTGCATAAGTGGTAGCCTAAAGAAACAATGCTTTGTGACTGCAACGAGTATTTTTGACCTTCTAGTCGACTCCCTTTTGGAGTCGATGTCGATGGTCCGCCTGGGTTTCAAATTGACTTCTTGCATTTGGGATTATTTAAATATGTCAACTCTTCATCCTCAGTACCAGTAAAATGTATAACCCCATTTTTTCCCTCTCAAGCAGGATGTAACACCCGGTTTCTTTCAATCCGTATGACACCCTTTGTAAACCTTTCATGGCTTTCAAACGTTTGAAAACCTTAGATTGACTAACATTTAATACTTGCACAAGTTATTTTTTGGTCTGTCGTAAACCTTCATCCAATAATTCCTGCAATTCCCCGTCTTCAAGTTTTTTCTGGCGCCCTGGACATTCTTATCCAAAATCTCGCCAAAATACGTTCACCATAACTTTGGTTTCGATAAACATTAAATGAGATTCGGCAGCAATTTTTTTATATTGAAGAGACAAAGTAACACTTTCCCGAAATGACACTTTTTTTGTTTGGTTTCCAACGTTTTCGACAACAAATTGTGCTGTCATTACAAACACAAATTTTGTGCATTAAATATTGGTGGCAGATGTCAAAACTAAGAAATTACGACGGGCACAACCATTAGAATTCACGTTTGTTCAAGCTACAGCTATTCCTCCCTAGAGGACGGAATCAAAAATCCCAGTACTTTTTCATCTTCAAGCAATTTAAGTGATGTATAATTCTTCCGCAGAATCTTTTAACAGATTCAACACATGAGTGGCTTGATGAATAACTTAGTTTATATACTCATAAAAATTTTCCTTTTAGATGAATACTCCAAGATTTGCTGACACTAATTCCTTGTATGATATTTGCTTAAACGCCAGCATTTCGAGTTAATTGGATAAAATTGGAGTTTGTGGTGTGATTCATTTATTTTCATAAAGAACCATCTCTACTCGAGTTTTTGACTACAATCAGTTCTTTACGCACCTCATTAGAACCGTCTCAAAAATCGGTCGCTCTTCTACTCCAACCTTTTTGATTAGCTGATCCGCACAATGAAATTTAATATCTCAACCTCTGCTGGCAGTGTATTGCAAGGTTCCAAACCAGCTTGCAAATTCGTCAGTGCTTTCATACTACTAAGATAAAGTAGCACTTGTCAATGTATTTCAGGCATTCTTGGATAGCTATTATCTCTCATCAGAATATTGTGGTCTAGTTTGTAAGCTCGGCTTTTCCATGGTGGATTTCCTCTTCTCTTTACATGACCACGTACATGGCTCCCGATCTTTTATAGTTCTCTAGTGATATGTTGTACTTCTGTTGAAAAGGCGATAAGAGTGAAATTTTGGGACACTAAAAGAAGTCTCCCGATCAATTACCTTGACCAGACAAGCACTCTTGAAGACGATGAAAGCAGCAATCGCAAAAATTGTTGCTGGTTTTCCTCCGTCGCAGCCTTTTTGGTTAGCTAATTTGCACTCTATTGACTAACGTGCATCTGAGTAAAATGGAATCAAACATCAATCTCTAGAGGCGACATTCCAAGCTTAGACTGCTGAGGGCAAGTGTGTTGATTCGTTATCGTTTATAACAGCACATTTTGTCAATCTATCTTAGGCACTACCAGATGCCTATCAGCTCCAGTCTACGGGCTTGGTTTTCCCATAATCGATTCCCTCTTCTCCTCTAATGACCACGAACGCGGCTTCTGCTTTCTCGTAGTCTGCTCGTGACCTGTTCAAAAAGCAACGCACTTGTTGCACATCAGCCTCTTCTACGCTGAATGGAAAAACGTGCCATCCCCTAAAGGGTTTATGGAGTCAGTTTTTTGGGCGCCTGGTTGATTATCTCAAAGTATCTCCAAGATACATTGGTAGTATACAGATATAAAAATACATGAATAAACCATCTTAAAATGTATATAAGTAAACAAAACAAAGGTTGAGGCAGTTCGATTGCTAGAACTGCACCACACTCGTCCCCTCAAGAAAAATGTACATTTCTGGTGTGGTTGAGTGCCAAGATAAGTACTGATCACCTTATCAAACCATTTTCAACCTTGGTTCAGTTATTTGTAACTGATTTGTTTCACTTTAAAGTATGAGATAGCAGCAACCACAGGATTATGTTTGCAAGGTTGTTTAAAATGCGCCATTCGTCAATATATAGGTAGATAATAACTTGATGCCATTTAATATGTGTGATTATTATATTATAATGACAAAAAATTACAATTAACACCGGTCCCTTGTCGCCGTTGATAACGTCTTTGAAACTGTAATAAGAGATGAATGAAGACCTTCTATTTTTTTACTTCGGAATCAATTCCAACGATTCGACGGGTCTTATATATATATCAAATAGACGAAACTTCTTTTTGAACAAGCCGAAAGCATTTTCTTTCGCTGGTGGTAGTGTACGTTCATCGACCTTTTGACATGCCCTATAATCGACGACACTTCTCGTCTTCCACCTCTAAAGATTATTAAATGACAGCGCGAATAAAATGAATGTATTGGTTTATTTCGTTCATAGTTGAAAAAAAGAGAATTAAAGAAACTATAAAGACATAATTTTAGGGCACGAACATCCTGGAGCCCTGAAACACGTTCTGAAAGTGTTTCTTGCCTACCATGAACTGTTGCTTAATGGAACTCTTGTCAGATTTTGTGCCGATTACTCCATATTATTGCCAATAGCAACTCTCCAATTTGAGCTGGAGTTGTTTCCTCTTTGTCCAGATTTTTGTTTTCCAGATTAAGTCTTTATCAAGATACATGCCGAGAGACTTATACACTCTGAAAGACTTTATTTAAATTCCGTTGTATTTGTGCTGGTTTAACCGGGTCTTGATGTGTTGTCAGGATTACCGTATCGTCAGCATATGTTGCAATAGTAACGTATATGATATGCAGGACGCTCCGTTGAGGAACACCGAATTGAATAGGGTGTAAATTTAAAATTGCTCTTCCAAACTTTACTCGAAAAACCTCTCTTTAAGCTAAGATTTGATAGTCATTAACTTAAATAAAAGACCCTCGTCAAAGGTCTGACGTCAGGGAAGACTGTTGTGCAGTGGCTTTGTCTTTGAAGCTCAACCTGATTTTATCCACTACTCTGCGTACCTGCTCGATGGTGGTGTGCTGATTTTGAATTCAAACTGATGGTCAGGTATCAATTGTTGGTTTTTCAGAAGAAGAGTCTGGAAAACAGTGGTTCATCATTTGGTTTACCGGGCTTGTAGATGAGAACTATCTGTACACTTTTCCACTGAACTAGTAAAATTCTATTCTTATAAACTGTTGAAAATTGGTGAAACTGGATTTATGTCTTCGTAAGGTAGTTCTTTCAATATTTGCCACAACTTAGAGACTTTTTGCAATTTATATGTCTAGTAATCCTTTCCAGAACTTCTGTAAAGGAGAGAGGTTTTATGGACAGTGAAAGACTTGTTTTTAACATCTTCTAGTGGCAGTGGTAGCAACAGCTTGGTTCATATCGATGAGCGCCCATAATCAATTTTCATAGCTTTACAGAGGAGATACAGTCAGCCCTTAGTACACACGTAGGAATATTATTTTTTGATCTGCTGATCACTTATTTAATTATCTAGCAGTTGTATTGAGTCTATGTTTATCATCTGACGATCTACTGTTTTGCCATATCCCTTGAAAGCGTCGTTTTCCAAAAAATTTACTATACTTTGTAATAATAATTAATTCTTCTTTCTGATAGTTGCCGTGTTTTTCTAGTAGTTGCGTTTTAACTATATTTTCTATATCTATCCGTCGTTTAACAATCGTTGTAGGAGGAAGCCGAGAAGTGTCACTATCTACAGAATGTGTTAGCAGATCGGTACGTTTGCTTGCGTCCGCAAAAGAGCCGCTTTTGGGTTGGCTGGTAGTCAGTGTCGTGTTTGTACGCAAAAGGCTTCTGAATTGTACTCGCGTTTGAAAAGGAGTTACAGCTGCTTCGATTTCGTGCCGCAACGTTGTCACGTGTGTTTTGTTTGTCGTTGTGGCAAGGTCCACTCAATATCTGAGCTTCGGAGGCGTTATCGGCAGCAAGAGGTCAGGACGTTGGACCGGTGAGTAGTGTCAAAAGCCATGATGTTATTTTTGAACTGATAAGAGTTTTGAACTTTTTGGGGAATCTACTGTTCCTAATCTGTTTATAAAATGTGCATCTCCTGTAATTGGCTTGGTGTTCTCTTAGACGTAGGACACATTTAACTTGACTATCATCTTCTTTCTTTTTAGAAAATGTTTTATAATCTTGACCTTTGGCGCATTTGGCACAGCGATACGGACGTGTGCAATAATTCTGGTTATGGCCATAACACTAACATCTCTTGCATTATGCATACTCTCTTTTTATGGGATGGTTCAATCTTAACGGTACATTAGGAGAGTGTAATTTTGTAGACATTTTTATTGTTGCCATGTTTTAAGTCAACAAACAATAAATTTTGGTGAGTCAGTTTATTACGACGTTTTACTGTGAGGATATTTATTACTTAATATCCATGCAACACTAGTGCTTCTGTTACGCCTTTTTTGTCAGTAATCTGTCTTACGTTTTTGTTGGGTGTTGATACAGTTATTCATTGTTCGCTTTCAATAGAAGTAATTTCTATATCTGCATTGAAGGTTGTTTTATTTTGTTCCAGTCCATAAAAGACGAGCTATATGACGTAGGCGCTGTTTAGGTGATTGCGTTTGACTGTTGGTAACTAGAAAGAAAATTTGTATAGGTTTATCTCACAACTGACAGAACTAACCTTTCCTCACGGTTTAACAAATCAAACGCGACCTCTATAGTCGAGTTTTATGGTCATCATCTGCATATGCTTTCATACCACTTAGACAGTCTGTAACGACTATAGTTTTAACCCCAAATTTGCACTGATATGATAAGTGTGGGGATTCCCAGAATTTCGATTGTAATTACCTCGGAAATATGTCTTCGAAACTCAAAAAACTCAAATTAAGAAGTGATGCAAGACAAAAGGGATTTTTGAGGGCTTAACAATTCTTCCGCCTAGACGTCACGGTCGAGTGCGGACATAATGCCCTTTAGCCGCGCTGCTTGTACACGTGCAAGGACTAGAATGATATAATATAAAAGACCCTAGAACCGGTCTTGATTGCTTAAATATTATACAGCGAATATTTACCTTATAAATTATCATTTATTCGGGCGTATAGTAACTACAACATAAAACTTATATTATTTTGTTTGTAATAAGATAGTAAGAATGAATGTGATAAAAAGTCGGTTTCCTTTTTTTGCAATTAATATAGCGCTCTACATTTGTAAACTTCTTTTACAAATATCTGCAATACTATGATTTTACAAATACAAGAATGAAGGATTGAAGTAAAAGAAAGGAAGACATTTTTGTAAGTAATTAAGTCAACATAAGTTGTAAGGAACCGCACGAAGATGCAAGTTCACGTATTAACCATTGCGTGTCGGTAAAATATGCGTGATCATAGGCTATCAGTAACATGAAGCGCAAATAGCACAATCGGGCAATGTGTAACTGCATTCTGGGTATTGAAGATTATACCTTGTGGTTTCAAGCTACTCCGCGTCGGACATTTGACGTGATTACGATAACTACACAAATTCCTACAGCTATAGAGTACTGCCTTTCAAATTCATCGCCACGCGATATGGTAACGAATTAATTATGTGGCACACCTCGTCCACTAGAAGAGGCCGTTCAGCGACTCCAAACTCCTATGGGGTTTTGTACAGAATGGGGCCTCCAAAAATGTTCAAGCCAGGCGAGTTTGGTGGCCATTCTTCAGTATAATGAAATCAGCGAAGTTTTCTCTGCACCATTCTTGCGCTAATTTCCAAAAAATTATTACGGTACAGGGACGAAAATAAGAGTTTTACTTGTGGAACAAATTCTACTCCGTACCGTGATAAATAATGCACCTTGATCTTGCATAACCACATTAGATGGTCTTGGATATTCATGAGACCTCCGATTCTAGAGCCTACCCGAAGCATCTAGTACACGTCTGGAAATTTCTCATTGTTCGAATCTTTGCACGTGCATGGCTGCACTCCTGCAAGGAGTAACAGGGCAATATCTACTACGGGGGGAGGGGAGCGTTCGGATAATGTCGCTAATCTACAAGTTCTGATGGTACGTTGTCGTGCTCTCCATTGACGATCTCCTTTATACCCAAGTTCCCGAAACCGCTTTGCAGTCTTTAGAATTGTCCTTCGAGAGATACTGAGAACGTAAACAAGGTCAGCGTTTTTGCACTATTTTAATAATAGTGTTACGACTATTTGACAGGTTCTCCATTCTGAATCAATGATTAGAATAACAAAATATCAACAATTGCGGATTTAAAAAAACAAAAGACTATCCCATCCCATATCGTGACCTTTGTTAAAAAAAATAAAACTTGTTATCACTTATCACAGTCCACGTTTCGAATAACAGTGAAAACTGGATAAAACTTAAATTCATTTAATCATTAACTTGTAGTGTGTTGTTATGTGAAATCCATAAAGGGATTGTGCCTACAATGGATGACTTTCTATAAAACAGTTCGATCTTCTTGAGTAAAGAAATTGAGACGTGACAAGTTAAATAAAAATCATCAGCAAAATCCATGATACGCTTTTGGGGGACAGAAAGTGGAAATGAGCAGTAGAGGGCGGGGATATATTACGTTAGCGAGTTGACTTAATTTTGCGTATTGAACCCGTTTTCTTCTATTATTGCACCTAAATATTTTAAGTATTCTACTTGTTCAATTTGTTTTCCGTCCAGTTTGATTTCATGAGTTTACTTTGTATTCGGTGTTGGTTTTCATTTTTATCTTCTTTAGTTCTTCGCCGATTACTTTAAGATTGCGTTGTACATTCTCTGCTATCAATGTCATCTGCGAACATCACTTCTGTCAGCTGTGCTTGTCTCATTTACCAGTATACCAATATTAGTTTTTTATCTTTTCCTTAACCATCTTTAGTGCCTCATCTAGTACCACTGCAAATAAAAGAGGATTTAATCCACATCCCTGTTTAACTCCTTGTCTAGTTTCAAATTCTTTAGGTTCTTCATTATTTTTTTTGCTATGTTCGTATTCCCTTTTACATGTCCTTTATTACTTCTATGGTGTTTCTAATTATTATTATTTTCTGTACCACTTTCCATATATCTTCTATCGAACGCTTTCTCCAGGTCTATAAAGCATATGTGTATTTCTCTATTCTTGTTGATTAATATGAATATTAAGTTTTTTTGAATCCGCATTGCGTACCTTCCAGTGTTGTATCAATTTTATTTCTTAATCTTTCTTCTAATATTTTTGAAAATAGTTTTCCAAAGACACTTGATAGCGTTATTCCTTTGTAATTATTGCAGTCGCTTTTGTCCCTCTTCTTATATATGAGCAAGATGATGTCTGTTTTCGAATCCTTCGGTATTCTTGCATTTTTTAATACATCATTTATTATTTTGTTTTTATCTCATTTCATGGATTTTATCATTTCGGTAGTGATGTTGTTACCGGTTGCTTTACCTACTTATAACTTTTTTATTGCCTCTTTTATTTCTTCTTCTCTTATAGTGTCTATTTCTGTCTACTGAATACCACATTCTTTTCTTTCCCTCCTCTTAGTTTTGTATGTCCTTGTGTATATATCCATTATTTTATCTTCTTTGGTTATTATATTAACCTCCTTATCTTTAAGATTTAGCAGTTGTTTTAAAAAACTACAGAACAGTTTTTGATTCTCTTTATAATTTTCCGACATTTTGTGCCCAAATTTCTCTAACAATTTCTTTTTACCCTCTGTAATTGCCATTTTAACTTTTTTTCTTTGTATTCCTGGTAGTCTTCCACTATTCTTGAAGTTGCGTATTTTTTCCATTTGTCTTTTTTGTTCTTTATCTTCGTTCGTATTTCGTTTGTCCACCAATTGGTTTTTCTCATGTTATTGTTTGATATTTTCGTATTCCCACAACTCTCTTCCGCTTTAGCCAATATGTTAGCCTTAAAGTGTTTCCATTTTTTCATTTCTTTTAGTTTGGCATCTAGTCTCTTGGTATTCTATTCGATAATTTTCCTCTATTAGATTGAAGCTTTTTACTTTTTCATTTATTTTCCCTTTTTTGTCAATTTTTTCCTCCATTCTTCTTTTTAGTTTCATTATTACTAGGTAATCACTTCCTATCTCTGCTTCTCTTTTGGATTTTACATCTTTTACTCTTTCCATACGTTCTTACTTACCAGAAAGTAGTCGATAATTGATTTCACATTCCTGCTTTCGGGTACTCTCGTGTATTTGTGTATGTCTTAATATTTAAATTTTGTATTTGTTATAATGAGATTGTTCTGAAGACATACTTTTATTATTCTTTTCCCATTATCGTTTAATGTCTCTTCTCCGTTTTTCTTCATATATTTTTCTACCCCTTTATTCTTATTCCGAACTCGGCCATTTAAATCACCCTTATCTACTTGTTATTGTAGCTCATCATAGAATTTGTCTTTTTCTTCTTTTTTCGCATTCCCATTTTTTCAGATGCTGCATGCATTTTCCATATTTCCTTGTCTAGCAACTTCATTTTGACTGTTAACAGTCGTACTTATATATTTATATACTATTCTTATATTACATCTTTTAGTCTATGTGGGGGGATTATTAGTTCAACTCCTTCCTTTGCTCTTCCCTTCATGTCTACTTCAGACCAAAATATTCAGTATCGTTTATGTTTTTTATTTAACAATTTTCCTTCTTTTTTTGTTTCTGTGATTTTAAGTATTTCTATGTTTTGCTGTATCATTTCTCCTACTAGCTTTCCTTCTTTTCCCGTACTGCTTTGTATATTAAATTTCCCTGTTTTGATCTCTTTTTGTTTATTTCTATTTTTTGGCTCTCATTTCTTTCCTTATATTTTTATATACTCTTTTTACGTATATCTATTTTATTTATGTAGTTATTGCGTTGCCTTTTTTCTTTGAGTTTGTCGTCATCGTTTGATCCATTCCCTTATTGTTTTTATTTTTTGGATTATTGTCGTAATAATTACTCCTCTTCGGCCTCTCCATACTATTTTTTTCACTTTTGTTATTTATCGGCGATCTCTGACTTATCGTTCTACTTTTTTCCTAATTTATTCCTTCGTCATGTTTTATTTACTATTCTGACGCTTTATTGTTCAATTTTCTGATCGTTCGTCGATTTGGTTTTGCATTTGTTCTATTGTGTATCTTTCACCATTTATTATGAGTTTGTTTTGGTCTAAGATTGCTTTATGTCCTTTTGATTGAGCTTTTTTCATGTACGGTATCAGTAGTTTCAACAAAGGTGATGTTCAAATCCACTCAAGATTTATTAATGGCCAAGGTTCGTTTAATAAGTTTGTAGCGATTGAGATTGGTTCTTGACGATATATTCCTAGAATCGTGCTGGTACTTTGTGGGTAATTACGAGACCCGTTCTGCTATCTTTTTGGTCCGTGTGAGAACTGCACCTATTATTCCGTGAAGAGCGACTTTTGAGCGAGAACTAAAACAGGTTTCATTAGTTGTTCCTTCAGATTTTCGAGGACTTTCTCTACTCTTTCTTCACCTTGTTTTTTGACTTTTGTTTTTCCCTTCTGTTCATTGGTCCTTTTACCAGGTCTTGGTAGTTGGCGACTGAACGGAGAAGGGGAACACGTGCGAATAACCTGCTTGTCCGCATGCCAAACTTGTCTGTAGTCAAAATGGCAAGATAGAATCAGATTATTTCGTAGTTTTAAGTTCACCGGTAGCAAGGCGTCGTTCTGAAGAATGACTTCACATGTGGTTTAGTATGTCCAAGTATTATTATGTCCTTTGCAACTTTCCACATCTGAATGCAGCATAAAATGTATAGGGAAAAATTTAACTTTGGCTTTCTTAAAAAATTCTAAAGCTTTCTTTTACCTCAATGCCAATGTCATTTGGAGTTTAATTTCCTTTTTGTCTTGGTTACGATTTCTCTGCTTTAGTGTGTTATCATCTTCGTTATTGTTGAAATACATTTTCTAAATGCTCATCAAATCTGTTATTACGGGTGCAACTTCCATCTGTATTCCTGCAAAATAGATCTCTTAAACCTCTTGAAGGCCTTCTAGAGAAAATAATGAGTGCGATTGCGACTTGATGGCTCACTTAGATAAGCACCAAGCAATTGATTTTTAATGCGTTGGATGCTTGGTTCCTAGTAGAGCCGAAAGGTCAATATATTTTTCAAGGTTTATTTTGAAGCTTTAGAAGTCAACTTGTTGACAAATCTAGGAGAAGATTTCTTCTATATCGTACTGCTGCATGCCTTTTCAACGCGTAGGAAATTTGTAGAATCATTTCTAGTTACAAATAAATCTACAAAGCCAGATAACTTTAGAAGAATAGTAAACCAGGAGGTTGACTTCCCGTAAGCTTTGGTTTGGACGTTAACAGTGTAGCCTGTATTACTTCAGTACGGTAATCCATTTTCGAATTATGCATAATGGATTTCTCTACAAAGGCTGCATTGGGTTATTTGGCTGCATTTTCAGGGATGGTATTGCAGATTTTATACCCCCCCCAAATTTTACGAATTACTCTTTTATGAAGTGCGCTTTAGTTATTAAACGCACATAAATTTTTCGTATATCAAAACTTCCCTACGGCTCTCGTTGATATTTCAGCAGCCTATTGGTTTTCTATTCCACTACCCTCAACTCTCTAGCCATTTTTGTGCTTAGATATCACTCTGGGATCCGATATTCTAATTTAGAAATATGCTCATTCACTTTATTTAATTTTTCCATCAATTGTTGAAGAGTAGAATGAATTGATGATTTTTGGTGACTGCTCACTGGCTGCTCGACCGAAGTTCTTTGGCTTCTGCGTTTTTTAAGCTAGTAGTCCAGTGCTAGTGGGTACATGACTAACTTTGCGGTTGTTTAAACAAACTCGCCTTTTTTATCTACTTATTTTTCAGTTTTTGCAATTTCTTTGTCACTATGTAGCTAAGATGGTGTGCAAGATAGCATGCTCTTCAATGAACGCATCTTATACATTTTAGTGGTGTGTTCGTATGTCTGACGTCCTTTGTACTGCTAATTTTTCTATAGAATAGAAAACTTATGTACCTACATTTTTATCACGCCAAAAGCTCAGCATAAACTCCATTAAAGGTTGTTTGGTCTCATATTTTAATTTAGAAACTGCTTCTAAAATTGTAAATCCGTTTTCTTAAACTTTTTACTATTTCTCCTCTTGGTCTATTTTATAAGAACATCAGAATGGTTCTATTATTGAAGTATCTGGCCCATTAATCTATAATAATCGCTGTCCTCTACATTATTTTTTCTTTCCACCTTTTCTCTCTAGTTAATTCTTCATCGGTACAATATTTTACCGTCTTTTTCTATTTCCATTTTTTGATTACTGCTATTTGGTTTTGGAGATGATTTATTTTATTAACTAAAGCATTCCTTTCCCATCTCATGTATAGCTTGTTTCGTTTTTCCATCTGGAAAAATTCTATTGCATTCATGACCGACTGACAACACTGTGTGCGATCCGATCACGCTACTGCCTTTTCCTTCATGCCGTAGATTCAGCACAAGTTTAAACTTGTTACAATTGTTGAGAGCATTTGAAGCGAAGTTATATGTGTATCTTAGGCAAATCCGCTAGTGCAACTTGTGAAAAGTTAATTTTCCTGTCCAGTGGCAAGTATTCAGATGATATAAGACCTTTTTACATGGCCGAGAAGTAGAAGGTGAATTTTGTGCGGGAAGATCTTCAACTCCAAAAACGAAAGTGTTTACCTTCAATAATATTTTAACGCAGAATTTTGATATGAGGAAAGTATGCACCAAGATGGTTTAACAACCCCCCCCCCTATTTATCAGATTTCAATCTCTGTGACTTTTTATTTCTCGGCTGAAAACCCATTTAAAGAGACGCTATTTTGATAGTTTGGATAATATCCAGAAGAACGTAAGTTAAAACTTTTCAGAATCGCCGTGAATAATGGAAAAAAACGTCTCCAACGATGAATAGCGTTTGTAAAAATAATAAAACTTATGGTCAAAAAACCTCGTAAGAAATTGTTTTTTACTTAGGATTGACTATAGATATTAAAAATATCGATTTTTGTAGAAACGGTAAAAGTCTGAAGCCAGAACATTATATTTTTTTAACATAAAAAGTTAAAATCCACCAACGTTTAAAGACAAAAGTCATTTTCAATATTTACCGGTAGATGGTCCAGAAATCATTATAGTCTACGATGTGCATGGCAGAACAAAACTCCCGCTCTAATTTTAAATAAATTTATGAAGCGATAGGTTGTTTAAGGGTAAAAGAGAGAGAGACCTTAGTAGCCAGCAGTCGTGGATGAACAATCAAAAAACTCTTGCTGTTGAAGAGTAGAGTCGGAACAATGATTATTGTGCTCTTCGGACGCGTTTGCGACTTAGGCCTCGAGCCCCCGTCTCCGATCGAAAATCGATTTTGTTGTGAGTTTGGAAATACTACACTTAAGAGCAAAAAAATCGACTCAGCAATATGCTCAAGTTTTGAGAGAATGTATATCTACTCTGAAAGTATCAGAGAAAAAGTTGTGTAACACAAAAGAGTTGAAAGGGAAAACCAGATGGTTCCTGTATGCTCCAGAACAGATGCTAGTTCTATAAATAACACGCAGCGGTTCAGGTAGGGGAAATCAAGTACCGGAAACGAAGTGAACAGATAAATACAGTGCAATTTTTGTCAGTAACTCTTTGCGTTATGCACGTAAATATTAAGTTAATCAATTTCCTGTAAAGAAATAAGTAGTTTAAATGAATTTAAGCGTGTTATTCACTATTGTTAAGAGCAAAAACAGCATTACGCAATTGGAGTTTGGGGAGATGGCATTGAAAAAGAAAATATATTTCGCTTTCGTTGTTATTTAGGAAGCTTTTCAGCTTATTCTCATAAGATAGATATGCAGCAGAATTGGTTTGTACTTCTGTAAAGAATTCAATACTCATATTTCATATAAACTGAATTTATTTGTTCGGGTTGTTGTACGGATAAGTGTATTTGTTTCAATTTTGAACGATAAAACACGTACCGGAAAGTGCTCTCGTGCGATAAACAAGAATTATATTATACGAAGTTCATGCCTGCAAGTGGTCACGTTACAAATGGCATTTTATCAACTATTAATGCAATAGAACTTTTCTAGATAGGAAAACAAAGCCATATATGAAATAGGAAAGAAATAATTTAGTTAATAGAATAAATGATCCCCAAAACCAAATAGTAATTATCCAAAAAAGGCTATCTCCTAAAATGGAACTATATGATGATGAAGAGTTAACTGTGAAGACAGAGTGTAAAAATTAATGTAAAGGATGGCGATTGTTACAGATTAGTGACCCAGATACTTCAGTAAAAGATCCGCCAGAATGATCCAGTGCAAGAGACGCGGACTGCGATGCGGTCGGACCCGGATTCCATTCCCGGAGCTTTCTGATGCCTGGCGAGTGTGACTAAAAATAATTGAGTATCTGCGTTTACTACGAACAAGAGGAAATAATAGTGGGTGTCTAAGGCGTGGTGGTTTCTTCCGTCCTAATCACACATTTTATGCCAGGATATTTTGTCAAAACTTTACGCACTTGTAGTTGTTGGAAACGTCAGATCATCTTCTAGTTCTGTGTATCGCCGATTCTTGTTGATTGTAGGCCGTTCACGTTCAACATTTTTCGGTGTTCTGTTCATTTATGGTCTTTCAACAAATACATCTCTCCCCTCTGGTTGGTTTGTAACATGCTGTTCTTATTGCCTTGTTTACAAATCTTCAAAATTATTTGAATAGTTTTGCGGATGAATACTTCAGTCGTCCTCATTCACGCATGCTCTTTACAGTCCACTTTCATCGGCTGTTAGGTTACATTGCGAGCACACAAACTGTTTTTATTAATTAATATTTGGTATAATATTTTCGAATTTCTACTTGAGTCTTGAGACATTTATGGTAGCACGCATTACATCCCCAAAAAAGTTGTTTGTTGGAACCATTTGGGCTTGCTTTATGCATTGTACAAATTTACTTCAAAATCATCGCAGGTTTACAAAACCATTAAACGAAGTTGCTTTTCAAAGAGTGATGCAAGAATTGCAAACGAGTTACTGATGGTGTTTATAACATTTTAATGAACACTGATTTGTTTACAATATGACAGATTCGACCAAATGCATTGTTATTAATTTGTTTTTAAAGTCTTCAAAATGGAAAGACACAGATTGAATTGAAGCTTTCACTGCTTGGTCGCAAAACTAGAAAACGAGAGAGTAATAAACGCAACAATAATATCGTAAAAATATGTTGAAAATAAAAAAGGACAAGCTGAAAGTTTAAGACAATTTATCACTCATAAACTGCGAATTGAGATGAAAGTAAGAAACAGACAACTAAACGAAAAGACAACAATCAGACTATAGTTGCAGAATGAATACAAACATGGGAAATGCAGATAGATATAATGATTAAGAAAAAAGAACTAAAAGGTAGAGAAGTATACATTAAACATGGTTTAACGGATTGAGAAATATTGAAAGAGAAAAGGACAGGGGGCGAAGATATTGTACCTCAAATATACATGGAACGGGGGAAGGTATAATTGAAACGCTAGTTTGCAATGTGTAGAGAGAGTAAAAGCAGACAGTTTCAGCAGAAAAAGTAAATAAGAAAACAAGAAAAGGAACTACTATAACGACGAAAGCAACGAATCGGGTAAAGATTAAGGGTAAATTAATAAAAATAAAGGAGAAACAGTTAATAAAGGAAATTAAAGACAACTACATAAAACATAAAGACGCGAAATGCAAAGAACATGAAATAGTTAAGAAATGACAAGATACGATATACAAATACTGCAGATAAAAGAAATAAAACAAGACTGAGTAGAAGTAATAACAAGACAAACAGAAAAAAACTTGTGGAATGAAGTAAGAGGTCATGTAGCGCTACCAAAACTGTAAAAACTGTGAAAATAAAAAGAAGGAATAATGAAAAACTCCAAGAAAAATCGGAAATATCTAGGGAGAAAGCAAAACACATGATAATAATGGGAGTCTGAAATGCAAGGACGGGAAAAATAATAAAGGATAATATGGTGGCGAGGAAACTATAAAAAATAACGGAAATAAATGATACAATTTTTGCACACAAAGCCGTACACAAATATACATACAAGAGAGTGCGAAATTGAAAAAGCAAAAGACCATATAACTTTCAGCAAGGTTACAAGACCGAAGGGAAAAAACGTAAAATTATAGAAAGGAGCAGAGTTGGATACGGACTTTTAATAGGACAATTCATTTTTAGAAGCCCTATAAAAGCAGTAGTAAAAACGATCGAGAAGATAACTTTGACGAAAGTGAATAACCCAAAATAAGAAGAGATAGAAAGAACTAATAACGGAGAAATTAAAAAGAAAAAAGGGGAAGGTGTAAACATAAAGTGGAAAAGTAAAACAGAACGGCACTGGAAACAGAAATATGCGAATAGGAAAAATATACAGACGTGTTAAAAGAACTAAATGGTGCAATGTATTGGTGAAAGGAAGCTGAAAAAAATATTTGGAACAAAAAAGCAAAAGACAAAGAACATTACATAAATAAAAGAAATCGATCTAAAACTACTATAAAATAGGCCAAAAGAATACCATAAGAGAAAAATATAAACGAAAGTAAAGTAATTACGAGATAAGAAAGAAATAGTTGAAACATGGAGGAAGCATTATGAAGAGAAATTTCAGGAAGATTGGTTTATCTTCCTGAAATTTCTCTTCATAATAAATAAACCAAAGACTAAATAAACAAAAATTATGCATAAGACGGATAACGAAAAACATATTTCAACTGGAATAACAAAAGAAGAAATAAATACATCAATAACTTAAAAATAAAGGATCTGCTGGAAAAGATAAAATAACTTCAGAATTAATAAACAAGTAGGAGAATTAATAAAATAAATATGCATTAAAGAATGGGAAGATAAAAAGATCCTGAAGGATTGGGAACAAAACATAACACTAGTGAATGTGGAAATTATAAAGCCTTAATGTTTAACATCAGCAGTCTAAAGGCATAACGAGACGAAGGAAAGTAAATATATAAAACTACGATCTTCAAGATCAGCTTCATTCAGGAAGACCTGATACAGTGAATTCAATTCTCAAACCGACCACAAGTACATATATTATCAGCTGCCTTGGAACTTCATTGTATTATATCGCATGATTTCACTCGAACACAAGCAAAGAAAAGTGAGAGTTGTCATCTCATAAATTCTCTTGATGGTCATTTTATCAAACGGAAGTTGGATCTTCTCCCGTAACCCAGATACGTAAACAGTGGTTAAATCCAGACCAAACACCAAAACCCATTCCCACAGTTCCGAGACTGGATACATAATGATATAGATTTAATGGAACGTGAAAAGTCCCAATAGTTGTGGTATTACTTCAGAGCCGTACTCAACTAAACGTATGTACGTGGCTTTGGCCCAACTGTAATCTGTCTGGTCTTAAGAACAAAAGCAAAAACTGGGAACTGGATATAACTCAACTCTTGTTGCACCCCGCCTATAGTCCTGATCCTTCAGCATCATATTACTGCTTCTTCACGACAGACAGTTTGAAAACACTGAGAAAGTGGAGATTGGGGTACTACAATTTTGGTTCTTAAAAAAATAAGAGAATGGTATGAAAGATGGATACAAAACCATAGAACATAATAAATTGTATTAAAAAATATTATTGCTCTTTGTTCCTTTTGAGAAATATATAGGGCACTTTCAGTGAATTCCAAAGTTACCAGAAGTAAAATTATCAAAAACCCATTTTCAGCAGAATGTTCCGCCAAGATTATTTATAATATATTAGTTATCAGTCACTCAATATTTGCTGCTTTAGATTACAAGTGCGTGTCAATAGTGGAACTGATTATAGAGTTTATTCTAAATAAAATCAGTGTACGCCCCTAAGACCCCAACTGAATATATGTATTAGATTCCAACAAACACAGCTTTAGTTATATAAATTATTAAAATCGAAAATTGTTTTAAAGAAAGCAAATGCAATCATTTAATATCTCATTTAGTGAAAATAATGAAGAAGTCATGCCAATGACACGTAGAAGTAGTTAAAGTACTTATCTATACGATTGTATTGTCATTGTGTTGTTCGCAAAGCTTGAAACGCCAAGATGATATTTTTGGTAAGACAAATTCTGAGATTTCGGTTTGTATAAAAAAATATAAATATACCTTGGCATCTATTTAGGGTGTTCAAAAATGATTGCCACTCCATTTACGTAATTGAAAATAGGTTATAGTGCCACGTGAAGTCACAAGATAACGTTGCTAGAACGCACAAAAAGATAGTTAGGAAATAATTGATGGAGTGTCGCGAGTGCACTCGTGGACAAGGCAGAAAACCATAGAAGTAAACAACAGTGGGCGGTGTAGTTCCTTCGAGGGAAGTGATTGTTTTGGATATCCGTACGAGAGCCGTAGCAAGAAGTCACGGCTAGGATGGTTTATCCCAAAATAAATGTCGATTGTCTTGTGCTGATTGATCCATTGCCTCCTTGTAAGAGTATTACCAATCAGAAGTATTGTCAGTCACTGAAGCGACTGCGTTTGGAGCTACAGCGCGTTGCTTCAACATCACAATGCGAAGCCACAAATCGGTTATTACCCTACAGATCTGCTGCCTCACGCTTTGTATTCGCCGAATCTTGCACAGAACGACTATATTCTATTTCACTCAATGAAAGAGGCAACATGGGGTAAGAAATTCTCTTCTAACGATGAGCTTCAGTCGGCTTCCCACTAGTCGTACCGTGCTACACCAAAAGAATAGTTTGTGGCAGATGTAGCAATGGCAGGAGTGTATAGACCTATAATTAAAATGCGCACTGATTTCTCTCTAATAAAAGATTGGCGAGAAGAAAACAAATGTAATGCTGATGACTTTCAAACGCCCCAACTAAGATAAATATAACATGATCACAGCATGTTAAGGAAGATCATAAATAGGTGAAACACAAATAAAGTTACAACATACCCACTTAGCCCTTTTAACGCTGTTATTCGAAAACTGTTGTGGGAAATGACCGCTGAAAAATTCGTAAATTAGATGCTAAAATAAATTCAATGCCTTTATGTTAAAATGCATTGTCATTTTATTGTTTTGTTTTAAACGACTCTTAAATGTTTAAATGGCTTTGCAACTGGATGCACAATATGCATATGCGAACTATACCAGCAGAAGCCTTCAGCTGATTGATTTCATTAAAGGTAACCAAGATTGTCCTAGACGTTTTTTTTGAAACATAAAAATGCTCTTTGGGTGTTTAATGGAAATAAAATGCATTCATTTTTTTTAATTCAAAGGTACGACCACACTTCCCTAACACTTTTTGGTAGGTATAGTTCAAGGTCAATTGGAAAATGACTAACATTCTTGGTTAATTGGCGTCTCACTTGTCAAAAGCTGTTTTGAAGGTCACGAGTCAAGATTACAAGAACTAAAGTACAATTTACCAAGATATTTAGAAAACTTTCTTTCGTCGCCGGTAGGTTCGATAATATTGCTCCTTAACTCATTAATTATCAAGATATCTAGTAACGTTTCCCTTCAGTGAGCAAAACAAGTGACATGGACATTCGGATAAAACAGCACGATGCTATTAAGTTCCCAATGGTTGAAGGTTCCATTGTGAAATTGGTACTATCTATGGTAATGCATGTGCGAACATCATTACTGTTACGCGTTGAACGAGAATTATGAAAAACAAGAAAATCTGCATGATCAATCTTGATGTGGTCAGACCTTGATAACCTTGAACATCTATTCGTGCTAATCGCTACGTGAAACCGAAGGATATCTCTGGAACTGTTGGGGTTTCTCTTGAACGACCAGACGACCCCTTGATAGAAGGCATACCAAGCTATAGGAAATATACATGGTCTGTCTAGAATGTATCGAGTCAATGTGAGTATACTAAAAGCAGTTTGTGCGGCCACTGAGCATAAACTGTAATACGCATGCGCCAATAAGGACATCATGAGTCGGGTAAGTTGTAATTAGACGCCGCTAGGTAAGCCCAAGCACTTATGAGCGAGCAAGCAAGCAGCAATTTTGTACAAATTTTCTATGAACGTGAAACATTTGTCTACGGAAACTATTCGTATGATTCAAAAAGCTTTAAGAGACGATGCAATAACTGCGGCACAAATAACAGCAAACGATATAGAGATAACTGAAAATCTATTGAAAATGGTCTTCGTTTTGGAAGACAGACAATGAGCAGAACTCCGAAAAATGTTATGGGTTATAATCAACAAACAGCAGCTACCCTACATCCCAAATTTATCGCCTTATGACTGCTGACTATATCGACCAGATCGAGGTTAATACAACGAAGAAATTGTTGGCGATTCCAAAACAGGACTTACGATGGTATCTTCTTCTTACATACAAACACTTCGACTAGTCTTTGAAAATTCATTCACAATCTGACTAACAATGCGGGACTCTTCTAAGACAAAATATAGTAGCTTCTGTTATACTTATTTTTAAATCTTCAAATGTGGATATCAATAAAGAAGTTGTATCGAACGAATATGGCGGACAAAGAAAGATTTCAAGCCTCATTTCGATAGATTTTTCCTCAGTTGCACAGTGTAATGGAACAACAATTTGGTTGAACATTGAAAGACTTTTGCGATTTTCGTCTTCATCCTTTTAAAAGTGCCAAGTAGTGTTTGCCTTTAAGGTACACTCTATTACATTTTCAATATTATGCATACTGAAGTACTAGAACTGCCCTGTTTTAGGAAGGGGTCACGAAGAGGCTACAAGGAACGGGAACCGCGTTTGTGATCGTGTAAGAAAAAAATCCCTATTTCAGTCCAAGCTAATAATCATTCGGAGGTTCCCGAAATACATCGACACCCACAAAGCGATCATCTCAAAATGTTTTGTTATAACTGATAGCAAGTCGGCGCTACTTGCTCTCAGCGACTGATTTGCAAGCCACAGTTTGGTATTGTCAGCAGAGGTTGACATCGAATTTTACTAGACCAAGGCGCATTTTGGAACGTGATGGCCAAAAAGGATGCGACAAGATAAAGACCACCGATTTTGAAACGGTTCCACTATGGCTTGTAAAGAACCGATTGCGACCAAAAAAAGAGCAAGAATGAAGTAGTGATGGTTAGCAGCACTCTGTCGATGGTAGTTCGTTTTAGACCTCCAGGAAGTATTTTTTATGTTTTGTTGCTTTTGAACTCGTTTACGTAAAGTCGAACGGCTTTATGGGAAAAACGTATTTTCTCCACTGTTTTCTCTTACAAAAAAGTCATCACACCAGAAATTCTAGTTGTAGCAGTTTTGTACCATCACTCGGGCTTAAGTTTAAGCAACTGTCAAAGAAGGAATTAATGTCAGCATGATTTATAAGAGTGGAAGAAGGAAAAGTTGTGGCCACATATACAGTTTGTCAGCCTTTATGAATATGTGGTAAATAGGATGAATGTGGTCCAGTCAACTTTTACTCGGCTTTAATGATTTTGATTTGCATTTTATGTTACGTTTAATCTTTAATCTTTCAAGGAGTTCTGCAATGTAGTGGTTTTCTCCTTCTCAAGATAATCAGGAGAATTTGTTTCGCATCCCAAAGAACTTGACGCCGCCATCTTTCCAGCGGATGTCACACTTTAATTTCTGTTCCGTTTCCGGTGTATAGTAGCAAATCTGACTTTTATCCATGATCAGATGACGTCTTAAAAATTCCTTAGATCCCTCTTAAACACAGAAAATCGTTGCCTTCCACTTTTCTGTCGGCCAAAACCATATCATGGATTTTGACGATGATTTCTAATGCGCCAGCTATTTTTGGATATCTATGACATGGTTTATCTTCTGTCGCTCTTAGTTTAGCCAAAATCGTACGGTTTTAGAGGAAAGAGATGAGGCACTGGAGGTAAAAACCCTCATGGATTTCTTTCGCTGTTTTCTCTTCCAAAAAACCAATACCAACCCAATTTTTGAAACAACAAATTAGGGTCAGAGTAATATATAATCGTGGAATATTCATCTACAAAAAAGAAAATTTATAACCACATGTACAGTTGTCGCTGCCAGCTTCTATGAGTATGTGAACAAAGTTATTCATCAAACGATCCTAACCACAACGAGATATTTATTATAAAAATTCCAAAAATGTAAAACGGTTTGTAACCTGACAGGCGATGGACTGAAATGTAATGCGCAGGCGTAAATGAGGATGACTTCATCAGTCAGGGAGGTAGAGTTGGACGAAAGTAAACTAGCACATGTAGTGTGGGATCGGCGCTAACTAAACGAGTACGAATCGGCATCTAACATTAAGTGAAGTTGGAATATTCGTTCGCAGAAACTATCTGGGTGATTCTTGAAACGCTTCAGTGAAACTAATATTTGGTAGCTTCATCACAACAATGTTACAACTCATGAATTACATCTGTGCAAAATTTGTTATTGAAATACTAAATCGCACAGGTGGTTCGGCTACCCTACAGTCCAGATTTGTTACCGTACGACTTCTGAATGTTTCTAAACTTAAATTATCTTTAAAAAGGAAGCCAGGAAGTCGTTTGGGATTCCAATGCAGGACTTAGCAGAATGTTTTGAAACAGTGAAAAAGACACAAAGTTTGTTTCATCTTGTACCACTTTTAATAAATATATAGATTTGCTATTATTGTAATTGTACTTTTTTGTATTGTATGACTTGATACCTTTGGGGCAGATTATATATAGCTTTTTATCTTATCTATTAATAAAGTTATCATAAAGGAGACAAGGCTTGTCATTCGGTTTTTAACAGTGTTGTAAATGATCACAAACTCTTTTTATTCTTTCTACTCTTTTTGAAATTGGGTAGAAAGAACCCTCTAGTAGTGGTATAATTGAACAAAACTGTTGAATGAACTGGAAAAATTCGTGTCCGATTTGAATAATTAAAAGGGCAAGCGGTTACACTTTGAAGGAATTTTAAGGAATATTAACCAATTATGTAGCCACCATAATTTTATACCATGGCTTTCAGACATTTAATAATCTTGTAAATTTCTTCTTTGTAAAAACTGGAGGTTTTTCTCCAAAGAAAACTGTGAGATAGTTTTTGAGAGTCTGCAAGGAGCCAAGCTCTTATGGTTCTTATTCTGCAAAGATCGGAACAGATAAAAATCTAAAGCAGTAAAATCTGAAGAAAACAATGGCTGCTGAAGGATTGCCCTATTCAACACCTTCTATTTTCACAACGTGGGTTGAGCAAGATATAGTCTATTATTCTCGTGATGGACAATTTAGCCTTTTCGATTAGCTGATCAATATTCTTGTGATTGTTTTTTTAGGTCTTTCACAATCTCATAAGACTCATCATTCTTCCGGGTTATGAAGTTTCGTCTCCTTGTTTCTATTTTCTTCGCTGTATGTTACACTTCTAAAAAATAGCTGCAAAAACTCCGTCCCAACTGATTTTTGGCCATCAAAGAATGCAGCACCTATATATCAAGCTTACAAGTGAATAAAACTTCCTTTAAATAATAAAATGTAGACGCTTTTTCAATAGTCAGTCTCTCAGTAATAATCTTTGGGTTATTTTTTGTCATTAAAATGGCAAGAAATTTTTACCTGGTCAATATAATAGTAATATATTAGTTTATCATGTTTTTCAGATATTCATCAACAACGAATGGTACAAATCCAAATCAGGAAAAACGTTTGATACAATCAACCCTGCGACAGGAGAGGTGATAACTGAAGTTCAGCGTGGGGGAAAAGAAGACATCGATTTCGCCGTCGATGCTGCGACCGAAGCCTTTAGGCTTGGCTCACCATGGCGAACCATGGATGCATCCCAGCGTGGTCGGTTACTGTACAAGCTCGCCGACTCAATCGAACGGGATGCAGCATACATTGCGGTAAAGTACAATTACAGTCGATTCTAACTTTGTGCCTATTAACTCTGATACATTTATAATTTAGAGCCTGGAGACTATGGACAATGGAAAACCTTACCAGCAAGCCTATCAAGTAGATGTGATGGCCAGCATTAAAGTTTTTCGCTACATGGCGGGATGGGCCGACAAGCAGTGCGGAAAAACAATCCCAGTAGATGGACAATACCTCTGCTACACTCGCCTCGAGCCAGTCGGAGTGTGCGGTCAGATAACCCCGTGGAACTTTCCCCTGGTCATGATGACATGGAAAATAGCCCCGGCGCTCGCAACGGGAAATACTGTCGTGTTGAAGCCCGCAGAGCAAACGCCACTGACTTCTCTGTACATCGCTGAGTTGTGCAAAGAAGTCGGCATACCGCCGGGCGTGGTCAACATTGTCCCTGGCTTTGGAGACGCGGGCGCTGCTCTGGTGGCCAATCAAAAAGTGAGTATTTAAAAACGCACCAGTGTTGGTTGCTACGAAAAGCACTTGCAGGTCGACAAAATCGCCTTCACCGGTTCGACGGAAGTGGGCTTAAAGATCCAGCAGGCTTCTGGCGTTGGTAATTTGAAGCGCACGACTTTGGAGCTGGGAGGGAAAAGTCCCAGCATAATCTTGGCCGATTCGAACATAGAGGAGGCTGTTGAAATTGCTCATCAGGGGTTGTTCTTCAACCAAGGGCAAGTGTGCTGTGCTGGATCGCGAACGTTCATTGAGCATTCTATTTATGATGAATTTGTTGAAAGGTGAGTGTAGACAACTTTAAAGTTATCTGATCAGGATTTGTAAAAAAATTTGTTTTCACTCTACATAGTAAGCGATTAAAACAATTGCATGCCAATAAAATTTAAAAAAAATTACTTTAACTTCATCAACTTGAAAAATGCAACAAAAACTAAAAGTATAGGCATATTATGAATATTAATCTACTTTTTTTAACGTTTTGGTCTTGGATCTGTCCCTTCAATAACGCTTTATAGATCGTCCCACACTTTATTGGCTTTTAGGATTGTATCTTTTTAGCATCTTTGGGATTCTGGTTTCATCCAACATATTGAGATGTTCTTTCCATTTTGTTGTTTGTGTCTGTCTGATTTTCCTCTATTGGTGATACTGCGTATATCTTTAACATTTTTTCCCTTAGAGAGTACTCATAAAAATTATAATGAGTAAATAGATGGTTTTTACGACCGGTATTATGGCGCATCATGGTTGGTTTTCGGGTTATTAGGCCGTGGTTGGAGTTCGGGAACTCGACGTTTCGTCCATAACTGTGGCGGACATCTTCAAGAGAAAATCTTCTAAACATTAAGTGACTGTCCCGTACGTGCTAAGCCACGGAAGATCAACTTGTCCAGGGCGGAATGAAATGCTCTACGTGAACTCAAGAATGACACCATCATCGTCTTACCAGCCAGCAGATAAAGGTAATGACATAGTTATATTATCACAGAAGGAATACAAAGATGACCAAACTGCTCGATATGAACACTTACACCGTGCTCAAACGCAATCCCATATCGCGGATACTACGTGACACGAACAAACTGATAAAGAGTTCCTCTTTGGATGATACCACCAAGAAAAGACTAATAACATCAGACGCGCTGTCCCCACAAGGATGTACCGCTGCGACCCATTGTCAGTACCATCGGTGGTCATACCTACAAGTTAGCCAAATACTTATCCAGTCTGCTGCAACCGTACATTGAACATACCAGCAGTTACATCAAGGACCCCGCACATTTTGTCAACCATCTTCAAGGCATCTAGCTACAGGAGGGCGATCTAATGGTGAATTTGAATGTGACATCCTTGTTTACCAAAATGCCAATTCAAGATCTCCTGGATCACCTGAAAAAATGTTTGTAACGATATTTTTCAGCTACTTCAGCAATGACTTATGTCCAGTTACTTTGTTTGACAGGGCGTATATTACGAATAAAAAGACTAAGTAGCAATTGGTAGCCTACTTAGCCGTGTAATTGCCAATTACTACATGGAGAAATTTGAAGAGATCGCCATCAATACAGCACCATTAAACCCGCGATATGGCTAAAACACTCAGATGACACGTTTGTTATATGGAGACATGGTAAGGAGACACTATCACAATTTCTTAAAACAGTTGAATTCTATACACTCAAGCATAATGTTTACCATGGAACTGCAATCGAACGATAGGATTGCTTTCTTAGATATACAGGCGTTGAGATCGGAGAACGGCCATTTACAACACACCGTGTACAGAAAACGCACGCATGCGGACAGATATCCTTCACAAGCAGTCGAATCACAATCCAAGTCAAAAAAGAACGGTTGTGAAAACATTGGTAGACCGTATATTGGATTATATGGATACTGATTTAAATGATATAACCTTTCCGTCTGAAAGATTTACCATAGTATAAACTATACATCATAGTGAACAACATATTGGTCAAGGTCATTTCAAGATCAGATGAGTGTTTTGAAAACATCAAAATTCGATCCAAAAAATCTCCTGTTCTAAAATCACAAGAAGATGTTTTAAATCTAACTAGTTTGCTGCCAATTATGTTAACTTCAGATATATCGTTATAAAACTATAGAAATTAGTCTCACGTTACCATTATTGACCAAACTAACTCAATTAGACTAATCTGATGTGTTGTCTCTGTTTATATCCTTATAATTGGTCTCATACGCTAGAAGATCTGATGCAAGGAAGCAATCTCCCATCTTGTTTGTCCAGTCAACACAATGTGCCTGTCATATGATAGGTATGATCGTAGTAATACGACTCACAGTTGGTATGAAGTGCTCAACGTACTCAAATCGACTGGAGTCTACTATGAGAACTCTAGAAGTAGATTTAAGACTACAAAATTCATTTATGTAAACAAGCATCTTCAGCTTACTTCTCAGTATGCTACGTTGAAGTATTCTACTGATCCTATCATTTTCGTCATCCGACCATCTTCCACCAGATAGAGGACTGATCGATTTCAAATAGCGCTGTTCGAATAAGTAATTGCCGCATTTAATCTTTACTTTAAATCAATTCCATATCTACCACCTTTAAAAAAGGTCTCTGGACCGAATGCGTCAATGATGAAATCGTCTGTTGTGGTAGCTATTATTGGCTCAGCAACATTACGATAAGATTTAATTTTCTTGAATAGGTACAAATACGTGCCGTTCCAAACAGTTACACCTTATTCTTACCAATGCCTTTACGAACTTTCTTGTATTCTTAACTAGCATTATTTGAATTGTACAACAGGTTACAAGGTGCTAATTTACAATGCTTTACAGCCTTTATTTATATACAAGGTCAAACAAAACTCCCTAAGGAAGATTATGAAGTGAAGGATGTTTAGATGATAAAGGAAGTGATTTCACTAGAAGTTGGTCTCAAGTTACCATCATTGACTAACTTAACTTATTTATGTTGCTCTGACGTGTTGTCTCCGTTTGCGTCTTCATAATTCGTCTCTTATACTGGATGATCTGATACAAGGGAGCGGACTATCATGTTATTTGTTCAGTCAACACAACGTACCTATCATACCATAGGAATGATCATAGTAATACGACTTTTAAGTCTCAGTTGTTATGCTCAGTGTATTCAAATCGACTAAAGTCAGCGACGGGAACTCTGGGACTTCAGTTAAACCTACGAAAGTGGATGTCTTACAATTCAGTCCATTAGTGCCAACCAACGTTTTCAGCTTTCCTCTGAAGTATTCTGCTGGTTCTATTACTCTCATCATCTTCGATCAGATAGAGAACTGATTTAGTTGAAATGATACTGCTCAAATAATTGTAGCATTTCATATCACAGTGTCGATTCTCGACCATATATCTCAATGATGTACACTGATAAAATTCATTTATCACTTGACCTTGAATAAATTTCATGCCTTCGAGTTTACGTCGTATCCTTTTATATTTGAAAAGGCTTGGCACTATTTTACGAAAAATATCAGAATCCGGCATATCACCTTTGGAGAAGCTCTTTCGACTGAATGCGTTAATGATTGTGGTAGTTATCATTGGTTTAACAAGATTGTGGTGCTTCATATATTTCTTTAAAAGCGACTATTAATGCTTCTGTATATATTATTACAAGCACACATATATCATTCCAAAATGTCGCGACTTTGTTCTCACCAAAGTCTTTACGAACTTAGTTGTATTTTCATTATTATTATACATATTATATATTATTAGAATTTTACAACTGGTTGCAAGGTGCTAGTTTACAAAATTTCGCAAGGTTTATTTATACACAAGATGAGGCAAAACTCCCTCCCTAATTTCAAGGGAAGGTTATAAAGTGAAGGATAGTTTGAGGGTAGGGGGAAGTAATTTTACTAGTTTCACCTAGGGTAGTCCTAAGTAATCAACATGTCATGGATGAACGAGTAGAGAACTTTCTCTGTCAAAGTTATGAGCATACATCTCTCCATTTCCGATCAAAACGAAAACTTCGTTGTGAGTAGAAAACTTCGCCATAGTTTTCAGCCACACAAGATAGTTGTTGTGCAGGAACGTGTTGGTAGAATCGCCTGGAACTGTGTGGAAATGTCTTGGAAAGTGTACCACACGAAGCGCATTTCCGCTTATTTGGGCACGTTAATAAAAAAAAATTTCGTTTTGAGAGTGATAACAAAACCCACGAAATTTTCAAGAAAGACCTCTTCACTGGTTGGTGTGGGGTGAGTAAAGTAGGGGTCGTTGGCCCTGACTTTTTGAGGAGAGAAACCAAAACTAACAATTCCAATCGAAATGTGGAAGTAGTTTGACAATTTTTCGCACCAAATCTAGATGCACTCCACTAAAAACATTTGATTCCAACAAGATAGAGCTACAGCCCATACACCAAAAGCTTCGCCCAAAGTGTTGTGTGTGCTGCTTTCTGAGCAACTAACATTTCAACGCAGTGACGTTTGGTCAGCTCACCCTATCTCATCCCGTGTAACTTTTTTCACTGGGGACATCTTAAAGCTGAGATTTTCCTTAGAATCCTCCAAGCGCTAAGAAATGCAATACGTCAAGAAATCTTTCTAACACATGTTATCGAAGAACTTCAAAATACAACTTGATGAATTGAAAACTGAAGGACAGCGCTTGGCCGATATCCTCTTTAAAACACGTTGAAATAAAACTTCCACTTCTGTAGTTTTTCTTTTGCTTTTTCTTTATTCAACCTTAAAAAAGGAGTTTCGTTCCGCCCTGTATCTTGTTGCTGTTGGACGTTATAGCGCTCGGTTATATGGAAGATCGGATCTTCCGCGTACAGCTTTATTAGATATACATGAATAATCATTCCCACTTGTCGCTGCGTTTTTTATCTATTTGTACAGTACTGTCATTGTTATCATATAAATACAAGCTATCAATTTTCATTACTTCAGAAAACATAAACCTAATGCTCTCGAAGGTTGCTGTTTCTACAATGTCATCGTAGAAAAACATTTATTTTTGTTTCTAAGATAATATTTACAAACTTTCAATTTTTTGCGGGATCTATATATGTTTGAGAATACTCAAGAAATTTAATCACACATATTCGTGTAGCTAAGAGATACTTACTTCTTATGATATCCTGGTAGTTGTTTCATCAACGCACTAATCTGCTGTTTTTCAAGCAACATCAACTTACTTTCTTTTCTATTGTTTTGTACATTTTCCATGATAAGCTGTGGCGACAGTCTCTATGCTGACTTTTCCAATTCCTTTGTCGCAAGACGAGCCAATTTTATCAGAAAGAGTCAGGCCGCTTGTAGCTCTCCCCTCTTCGCCGATGTTAGCCGAAAAACTGGTAGAAGTTGTCCGATTACTTATAGTTCCTCCATCATCAATTGACAAGCTAGAACCTTTACGTACCGCACCCATTGACTCACATGTGGTAAAGACTTGCAAATGCTCTTGCAGTCCAGGTCTCCTACGGCAATTTTTCAATAAGAGATGAATGTGACTCCTTTGTATAAGGGGACACAAGGTTTTTCCTGTGGAAATGGAACTCCCTTTGCTTAAACATCTAAGTTTGTTCAGGCAAATAGGGTTAATGTAAAAATTTTTAAATCTTAGTCTAGTCAACTTACTCGGCGGTTCCCTTTTGGATGGGGATAATATGATCTGTATTCCAGAAGCTATTTCTGTAACTCCTGGCTTTAATCTCTTAAAAAGAGGCTTAGTGTAATAGTTTTCCTCTTCTTAAGTGAGCCAAGAAAATTTCTTTACCATCCCAAAAGACCGATGCCACAATCTTGAATCCAACTTTCGTCCTTGGTCAACAAACGCCGCAAAAAAATCTGTTGGTTTGTAAAACGCTTTGCTCTATCAAGGATTTTAGCGATTATTTCTGATAACTCCAGAACGTGGTGCAACTGTGCTTTTATTCCATCGTGCTTAAATTCTTTGACCTAAATTCGAACGATCTCATACGAAGGCAAAATACTTTAATGGATTTCTTCTAAAAAATTGTTGTTTTATTTCAGCAAGTCAAACAACAAATTACTGTCAGAATAATTTGTAACCCTAGAATATTTATGTATCAGAAAGAAACGTTATGGCAAAGTGTTATTCTACGTACATCTTCTTATTGTGGCCAGTTGAAATAATTTTCATGTTAGCGAGTTATGTGTAATAATTCCACCAAAGCTGTATCACCTCATATAACACGTAAAAGTTGTCTAATTGTCATATTAAAAACTAGAAAATCCAGCCATCTACGCTTGGATACTATAGAGAATGCAAGTGTAGCAATCGTTACTATTGCTGCCCTCCAACGATTGTGCCAGTCACGAATTTCGTCTCACTCTGGTGCATCGCCGTAATGGACGTTGACGTTATGTTAACATTACGAAATATATAGCAACGATCGTTCGTGTATTTCCGCGTGGCTCCGAATGCGTTAACCTGACAACCAATGCTTCTCACACGGCCGGGGACCGGGGAGCTCCGCATTGTGCTTTAAAGATATTTGATGTTATTTTTGACTAAACATCTAATATAAAAACTATAAGTTCCTTAAATTATTATTTTGCTAATGTAGACCGATGTTCGAAATAGTAAGTTCTAAACTTTGTAGAGACCCATACATGATTCTGATAACACGAGACCTCATTAAAACTATGAGCATTCAGGAAACCTGTGATTATTATTATGACGGATGAGCTGAATTGACTACAGTGACATTTTCCGTCAGTCTGGATGTCTGTTACTATTTTAATCACCCCGTCTCTACTATTAAGGTGGTTTCGTTCTCTTCCTTTTTTCCTACAAACATATTGTACTCGTCACTTATGTATTTATTTCTGACTATCTCGTCTTGTTTTCTTCTTTATAACATTTATTTCCATGTTTATCATTTGTTTTGTTTTCCTAGTGTGTGTCCCGTAAGTATTAGCCTGACCATAGCTTTATAAAGAAGACGTATCCAAGGAACTAAAATGGAACTAGAAAGGCGTAAACATAAATTAATAATTTATGCCACCATCACAAATAATTTCACATATCTTCAGAATTTGGTAGAAGAACCTAAACCCGACCAGGAAGGGTAAAAATAAAAATTGATAAAACCAAAACTAAAATACTGAAAAACCAAGATGAGAGATGGAAATACACATATCATGGCCAGTTAATTAAACCAGATGAATAAAATCTGACCGCTAGAGTATATATGGTTGGGATTTTCAGCAAACAAAAAGATTTCATTGTATTTAAGACAAAAATGTGTATTACGAGGTGTCTAAGTAAAGTAATAAAACAGTGTAGCATGCGATTTGAGAAAACTGGAAGTTGCCCGTTTGGAGGAAAGGCAGGCCGACATCCGATGCGCGTTCAGTGCGAGTGGGAACGCTCGCGCGGCAGTACGTTGTCGGTAGCGATTTGTCTCGTAAAACGTTTTTAGCTAGTGCGTTTTAACAATGAGTGGCATTAAGGTCGAGCAATGGTGTGCGATCCGGTTTTGCTTCAGACTTGGGCACAGTGCAACATAAACGTCTGAAAAACTTCAGCAGGCCTATGGAGACAGCGTTTTGTCAAGGGCGGAGGTGTTTCGATGGTTCAAGGGATTTTCAGAAGTAAGAGAGACGATTGAAGATGAACCGCGCAACGAACGCCCTGCAATTGAAATGACACCAATGTTGACAGAATCCAGGAGCTTGTGCGTTCTTATCCTCGGCTGACAGTCAGAATGATTGGGAAAAAGTTGCATTTGACTCGGACCACTGTCGTCAGGTTTTGGCCGACGAATTGGGGATGCGGAAAATCTACGCAAAAAAGAAATCTTCCGAGAAACCTTTCGCTGAAACAAAAGGACAATCGGAGGAACATGTGCCTTGACTTTTTGGAACGGATTGAAAAGGACAGCGATTTCAATTAATGAGCAAAGACATTCCTGTGGCTCCTCAGTCCCCTTGTTCACCCGACTTGAGTCCGTGTGGCTTTTTCCTCTTCCCGCGTATGAAAACGACGTCATTTTGGGACAGTATTGGACATTGAAATCGGCCAGCTGAAGGCGATTTCAGCATCCGCGTTCCAGCACTGCTATGACGAGTGGAAGAACCGTCTCCAGCGTTGTGTGGCTGCCCAAAGCAATTACTTTGAAGGGGGCAATGTCCAAGTGTAACTGTCATTACCTAATAAAATGATAAAAAATCAGTTTCATTATTTTATTTGCACACTTCGTATGCGTATTGCCGGTCCTTACATTTGGAGCCCAATCGTTATGACGAGCAAGGCAAAGACAAATGCTGATTATCAATCTAAAAATCAAGTCTGAAACCAAAAATAGTATATATAGTACAACATGAAGATGGGCCAAACATACGGATAACAGATAAAACAAAGAAACCTAAACTGAAAAAAGAGATGGAGAAAGAGTGCCGATGATCATAACGCATGGAAGAACTAAAGTCTATATCCAAGACTGGATGAAAAGGATTAGAAGAAGAAGAAAACGAAAGATTACTATACATGCTTCCATAGTAGAAAACTACAAATAACAATAAGTATTTTTCGTAAAGAGCACATAAGTAAAGTACATACAATAGTTATCCTGTTCTAATATCCAAGAAGGTATCGTTTTGAGATGAATCTCGGCCACCATTTTGATTTTAATGTGTTTCTTCTTCGTTAAAGCATATTAGTGCTTTAAAAAAGTTTATACAGAAACTTCTAAACATTCCAAACAGTTGCAGTTGTGTGAATTTAGTGAAAAATGCAATGTATTTTGTGCCAATATAATAACATTATATTTTATTTGCTCATATGTTAGCATAAAGATCAATAAAAGTTAGCCTACATCATTCCTATATCTTCAAGGTAATATATATGTATATACAAACGTTTAATGGGCAATTGGGAGATGAAGAATTTATCATTTACTCACACAATTAACTTGGTCCAAAGTATATGAATCAGACATAATTTGGCATTCCTTTTTTTTGAATACAGTAAGGTGAACGGAGATTGCCTCATAGTACCGTTTTTTAATTATTATTACGTTTAAAATAAGACAGCCTTGTCCACTGCGTATCGCACTGTTATCAAATTTATCAGGATGAAGTACTGTTTAGGGACAACACCCTTAAAAGACTCGCACGTACGCGTGAATAAAACATTTTTGAGGGGATTAAAATTTAATTCAAAATAAAGGTCACCAAAGTCACTCAAGAAATGGCGTGATTGAGGAGAATATCCGTTGATTAATGGTTGAAGTCAGAATAAGATGCGGCAGTCCTCAGGCAATCATTACTGGCGATCTTGGGTTTGAAAAGTGTTTATAAGAAACGCTCTTCGTCTTCCCGTTAAATATCAGAAACGGCAGCGATTCGAAGCGTGTAAACAACTATTGGCCCACTATTAGGCTAAAAGAGGCGTTTTGCACTAGATCATTACCTACGATGAAACTTGATTGTATCATTACACCCCAAAATCCAAACAATACGGCATGGAGTGGCGAAAGGAAGAAGTATCTTCACCCGTCATAGCCAAAACACAGTTCTTAATTGGAAAGGCTTTTGCTAGTGCACTCTTTATTTCAAAAAAATTTGCACATCGATTTTCTCCATGAACCACTGTCCATCTTAACGAAAATTGGGGATTTGTTCTGGACTACACTGGGCCCCTCTCACCCTACAATCCAGACTTGTCTTGCCATTACCATTTGTTCGGGCTACCCATGAATGCACTTGGAGGACACAAATTTGACGACGATGTTGCTATCAAAGCGTTCGTGCGTTGAGTGGTGCCACAACTACCTTCATCTTACGATAGCGGGAGCAAAAAACTATCTATTCGTTGGGCAAATGAACAAATGTGTTTCTAAGTCAAGATGACGTGTAGAAGAATAAATTTATATGTAGGTATTTTATCTACCATCCGAAAATGGCCATTTTAAACACAAATTTGCAAGCAGTTGTTTCATTCTCTCTAATAGGTTGTAAGAAAGTGCTTTTACTAGATTATAATAGTCACCATGACCTTCGTGGTGTAAATATCCGCTTTTGTACGCTGTCTGGGGCTTCTTCGCGGTTCAACCACTATCTACTTTATTTAGGATTATCGTACAAATCCATTTTTCATCGCAGGTCACAATCCGGTTCGAAAAAGATTCCTTGATATGTCCAAGCCGCAAGAAAGAGGCTACCTCTAGTCTTTGCGCCTTGTTGCGGTCTGTTACACGGAACCCATTTGTTAACATTTGTGACTCTTCCTATATTATGCTGGCTTTTTGCGAGATAATGGATAATTGATGAATTTTGTTCAACATCTACCAGTAATTTCCTTTCTGAAATTTTGATACCGTTAGTTCGTTCCGCCAAACACTTGATTAATTTCTTGTGCCACTGCCGATATGTTTAATATATAAGAAAAAGTACTCCCTTGTTGAGAGCATATCTATAAGAGAAGAGAAAGCGGATATATAAGCACTTCAGATAGAAAATGTCTTAAACTTAACAAGCTATGAAATAACAGTCAGAATTTCATGTACATCTACTTGATGCTAATTCAGAAAGCGATTTATATAAAAATCATCATCATGATTTATATTGCAGATCTGTTGAACGAGCGAAGCGGCGCGTAGTGGGAGATCCCTTCGACAAGAAAACGGAACAAGGGCCACAGGTCGATAAAGCCCAGATGGAAAAGATATTGGGCCTCGTAAGCGAAGGCATGAAGGATGGTGCCAAATTAGTGACAGGAGGAAAACGTATTGGAGATAGAGGCTACTTCATAGAGCCCACCGTGTTCGCACATGTCGAAGACCACCACAGGATTGCCCAGGAAGAGGTAACCTTCAGGTAACTTTCAGAATGCGCAGTACTCGCTGCGGCTTTTGCAGATTTTCGGCCCCGTGCAGCAGCTGATGAAATTCAAGGACTTGGATGAAATCATCCAGCGGGCCAACAATACCAATTATGGCCTAGCCGCCGGCATCATTTCAAAGGACCTGGATAAGGTGAATTACTTGGTCCAAGGCCTGCGAGCGGGCACTGTTTGGGTCAACTGCTTCAACGTGTTTGGCGCCCAGCAACCGTTCGGTGGATTCAAAGATTCCGGCCATGGAAGAGAGATGAGCGAATACGGGCTTCAGCAGTACACGGAAGTGAAAAACGTTACGATTAAAATTCCTCAGAAGAATTCCTAGTATGTTCAAGTTGCTCAATCTTCTGTTCTCAAGTTGAGGATATTTACATACCATAATTTACGCACTTAAGATGAATTTTGATAGATTATGATAAAGAAATTTATAATTAATCCAAAATATTTTTCTAATCATTGTTTAAAACAAAATAAAAGTATCATAACAATATTGGCGAGTTTTAATCCTCAATACTCATATGAGATAAACAAATAATGATCACTATAAGCGTAATATAAGGGAAATTGGAAATTGGAAATAAGGGTCAACGATAAGGACGTTTCAGATGTTGAATTACAAACGCAACACCAATTCAAAAGCGGTCTCTTTTACGGGCGCGAACAAACGTACGACATTTCTCGGATTCTTCCTTCAACGATTGTTAAATGACGACACCAAGAAATACTACAAAATGGTGCACTCAACACTAAATAGCATTTTCCAAGTCCTATATTCTTATATATAAACTTAGCGTGACTCCTAGAGGTTTGAAACTCTTTACTACATTGAAAATTATAAATAGACAATGAAAATGGCACAATAGACTATTAGTAACTCATCAATAACTATTACTGAGGTCCATCAGTAGTATCGTTTAGCATCATGATAAGCCCTTCAATACTTTCAAAAGAAAATGGTCACTTCAGAGATGAGTGCTCACAATTAGAAATAAAATCCGTATTCAGCCGATTAATCTGATTCAGTGATTAATATTATGGTAAATGTTTAACCCCCTTAACCCGTAGATCCCTATTTCCGGATATGCAAAAAATTTAAATATTCGATGCGCATTCTGCAGATGAAACCAGTCGTCTAGTAAAAACGAGTTGAAACGAAATTTATGAGATGAAGCTTTGAAAAACTGAGATAACCAGTCTCAATCCAGCAAAATCCTTCAACATGAAAGAAGTTATGATACTTTGGAAGAATTAAAAAAAACTGATAAAACAAATAAGGGGGAGAACTACTACGATTGTTTGTGCATTTAATGTGGCAGATAGCTATATCCCCCCTACTTTCTTCTATACCAAGCAGCAAATGCCTCTAACTTTGGAAGGGTACCTTTGCTTAAAGAATTACTGGGCTATTAAAGTCTACTTATTTAGGGGCACTGTCATTAAAAAAAACTACTCCAAATAAAGAGGAACTCGCTGTCTTACCAATGACGACTTCCGTAAGAAAACTATTGTCATTACCACTCATCCTTCTCACGGTCTAAAACCTTTAGATGTAGTTTTATAAAGGCCACTAAAAAAACACACGCAAAGGGACAAAGTTGCAGAACTTTTCAAAAAAGGGGTATCTAGATTTGCAATGAACCCAACTGTGTTCTTTAACGAAGACTCTCCAGCAAAAAGAGAGCAGACAAAGGCGTTTCGAGAATGTAACACTTCAGGATCTTTTTCCTCTGCCAGTTTCAAGTCGACCAGCACTAACACTCGGAAATTGGAGGAAGCAACGTCAGAAACAAAACAGAAAAACTTCTTTTTTCTACTGTAGACTGCCCAAATGATCATATTGTACCAAAAGTCCGACGAAAGCAACTTTATGGCAATAAACAAGGATGAGCTTGAAGATAATTCATCAAGAGTTTGACTTAAAAGAAAACGTTTTTCTAGGTAATGTTTTAAGTGCAAATCAGACAAAAGCTTTCAATTAAAATTAAATTCTCATGTGAACATAGAGCTGAATATATCAGCGATGTCATTCCAGCAAACATCGTTAGAAAAAACTTGAGCAGCCGTATTCCTCAGAGTAATACTGCCAAACATATCTCGCACTACCTCTTTCTTAGTTGCTATCATAAAGTAGGGGCAAAATGTATCTTCGTCCGTTATCCAGTACGATATTATATTAAATTCTTCGCGTCAGAGGGCGTAAAACCGTCCAGAATTTTGAAAAGACTTCGGGGACAACACCCCTAAATAGACCCAAATGTACGTATGGCATAAACAATTTCCAAGAGGACGGGATATAGCTGAAACTGAAGATCACTGACGTCACCCGAGAACCTGAGTAATTAAGGAGAATATTCGCATTGTTCTCACAGAAGACCTATAATTTTTATTTAACATTTGCTAAAATTACGTTCAAGATTAAAATAACTAGCGACAGTTCTCAATCAATTCGAGGCGTTATTTTACTTTACAACACCTAGTCCCACATGATTGCCCAAAATCATCAGAAAACGAAGGATTTGTTCTGAACTACACTAAAATACCCTCCTTACAATATGGACTTAGTACCCTGCAACGTTCACTAAAAAAGGACTTAGAGGACAGAGATTTGACGGCGATGTTGCTGCTGAAACGTTGCTGTGGGTTCTCCCAAAGAAGCATTTTATGCTTACCAAAAAGCTTAGGAAAGACTAGTACTCAGTGGGACAGAAAAAATAAAATACAAATTTTCTTCCATGCTGTCATGTTCAGTTTGGATTTTTTTGCAGTTCCCCTTGATTATTATCAGAAGTATAAACATTTATTAAGTTCTCATTTATTACATCAAATGAACGTGCAACAAATTAAAAAAAGGTTACATGTGTACACAGTGGGACAAGAAAAAATACACTGTTTCGGAGGGTTTTTTTAATTACAATTAAACACAAATCTGTTCTTAGACAAACTTTATATTGTGAAGAAATGATACAAAGAAGTTGTAGTTGTACTACATTTAGTTGTGTTTGGCAATTTTTTTTATTCGCTGATATTTCACGTCTTTGTTTGATTTTCTAGAAAGTTCACCGTCGCGTTATCGTCTTTCACTTTTAAAACCTGCCCTGCATAATATATTTCGTTTTTCTTCCCTTCAAACCCAACCAACACACAATTGAGGAGGCTCAGGGCAGCGTTACTGTCCAGAAACTTTCCTGCCGTAATGAAGTTAACTGTGTCTTCATCATCTGTTGAATGTCCAACCCAGTTCACATCGTCTTCGTTGGGTTTCCCATTAGATGACTCTTTGAAAACACTTTTTTTTGGGTTCTTCTTTTGCATTTTAGACCTAACCTTAGGCCTATTCTTTTTCGAGTTCTGCTTTCATGGGCGAGATGGTAGTAATGGACGACTTTTTTCATATTGTCTTTTGATTTAAATTTTCTTTCCAAAGCTTTCGGAAAATTCTGGATGTTTTCTGGTGATACAAAAGCCTCTGAAGCGAGGCTTGGCCTGACGGGTGAGGAACTGCAGTTGTTCTCAGTCACTGGGCTCAGTTCTCCTGGTGCTCCACTTGGTTTTGCTGAAGCGCGTCCCTAAATCAATGAAACGTTAGAACCTAACTTTTAAGAAGATTGGACTTCTGATGTGGAAGTGCCGTCGTTGATTTCTCCTGTCGGTAACATCAGCTTTTATAAAATCAACATCCGTGAAAATTTGAACGGAAAAATTACAGTTTTCATGAAACCAGATTTGATGTTTTTGGGGTCATCGCTGCATTATGGGCCACATTTACTAAACCTGCGATGTCGTAGATGGTAATTGGCTTTCCTGGGTGATTCGGCATTCATGTGTCAGCTGCAGCATTGCAAGCCCCCCTGAATGACCCCAATGAATAGAGTTATCTAAGGGCTACAGTGAGGCGGCAGCGTTACAATTGTGACCCCTGCAGCACGAGGTTTGCAAATTACTTCGATGGTCAAATGAGCATCTAAGTTATCATAAATCAGCAGACTCCATTACTTCTGGAAATAACTGGAATTTTAAGCGGCCTGAAGGATTTGCCAAGTCCAGTGCCCCATGAGGTGCTCCACGCAGAATGTGCTGCTTAAAAAACTTTCGGGGATAGACGATGGTAGGGGGAAGGACTGTGCCAGCTGTTCAAATAATGGCACTAATTGTGACTTAAGATTCCCCTCTCACCACTAGTGCAGAAGCTCACTTGCCTAATCTTTTTCTCTTGATGGATTCACCAACTTAGAATTTTCATTAAAATTAGTAAAAAAATTTCAACATTGTGCTTATGGAAGGAAATCATTCTTGACAGGCCACATCACATTTGGATTTTTGTTTATTATTTGCAATGGCATATGTATTTATAGGCTAATTCTTTTCTACCATTTTAGAGTTTAATCCATATGCCATTTTGGCACATACCAAAATATAGTATTTTAGTGCAGACTCCTCATGCTCTTTAAACACTATTTATAGTATAATTTGGAAAGCCAAACATACATTATCTGGTTCGTTTTTTATCTTGCTGTAATATCGCTGCAATGTTGCCCATCTATCTCCATCTTTTGTTTAACCACACGCTTAGATTTCCCTTTCTTAAAGGACTCCAATGCCTCCTTTATAATTTCCACACTTTAAGTAGCTATTTTTCTATCTTTAAGCTTCCTTGGCATCTAAAAAAGCACAGAATTCATTAATAAATAGAACTACACAGTTTGTGTAGGTACTCAGTGGGATAGTGTCCCAGTGTCACTGTGTACTAATGGCTCACTTAATACTATAGAAACGAAAAAAATTAAATAAGGAAACTCATCTTTCCATATTTTTATCATGCAAGCCAACAAAAATTTAACTTTTCCATATAAAAAAGGGAAAAAATCATAACACAACATGCTTCCATCAGACTGAATGGGAATGATTATGATTGGTTAATTTAAACAGTGCGCGATATTTGAATGGCGACTCACTGTGTATCATCCTCTCCTATCACTATTTTTAATATCGACGTTTTCTTAAGTGAGAAATTTGGAAGAAGCTATAAAATTTTCTTTTCTCTCTATATCTTTAAGGAAGTATCGCGATGTAATAAAATACATAATCAAACATCGCAGGATACTCTCTTAGTCACTTCAATTTAAAAATGATAATCGCAGGACAATAAAGCAGCGAACAGTGCAAATATTCTCCTCAATTAAACCTGCCCTCAAGCGACATCAGTATTCTGTATTTACAACTACTTTTCTTTCGGCCAACGTTGTTTATACTATGCGTACACTTGAGTCTACTTAACTATGCCTTAAATCTCCGTTCACCTCACAGCATGTAAAACAATTCTAAATTATATTTGGTTTCCGGTTATAATTCTGCAAAAAGGCAAATTTTTATACCGCTTTAGCGAAAAGATCTTTACTTTTAAACTTAGACTTAAGCTGGAACTTTAAGGAGGGTGGCCTACTATTTCCCAATGCATTTTATCCAATTTGGCTCAAGTAGCTGTTTGGGGGCGGGGGGGGGTATAGGAATTGTCACCTTTACCAGCAAATTGCAATAGTATTTAAAATTAATTGCTCAATTTTCACCTCGGAAATCCAACTCTTATCACACATCAATATACGATGTAAAAATCTTAAGGTCTTAAATCGTATCGTCTTAGTGACATTCCGTAAGTCCAGATGGGCCTAAGGGCAACTTTATAAACTAGCAGTTTATTATTTAACGATAGTTTGGAGCTTCTTCCAATTAGCCAGTAGAGTTTACTAAGTTTTAGTCCCAACTGCTTACGCTTGGCGAAAATATGCGTTCTTCATATCATTTTCCTGTCAAGATGAAATCCAAGGTGCTTAACAAATTCGGTATGTTTCAGTTGTGAGCCATTGAGAATCACTAGTGGCAGTTACTACTTTTTAACGTAAAAGTAATATGGTGGGACTTGGATTCATTAACTTGATTTTTCCAGATTATAAGCCATTGTTGTATTTTGTTTAATTGTACTAGCAAATATTTAGATGCAGCTTCAAGTTGTAAATAGGACGCTAGCACTGCTATGTCATCAGAAAAAGTTGCTGTTGTTGGAAAAACAGCAAATAAAGTAGAGGTCCCAAGACCCTACCTTGAGGGACTCCTGCATATATCGGGTGCAGATCGATGATTGTCTATTAGTTAGATAGGACTTGATGATACCATATATTTAGTGTGGAAAGAGCTTTTTCAATTTGTAACATACTGTTTAGTATTATTAAATGCCAGGAGGAGTCTAAAAACCCAGCGGAGCAAAATCTGTGTCTCTTAAAATTGTAGGATATTTTGCAGACGATATATTTGTTTAATTGTTCCATGTTGATTACGAAAGCTAAACTGATGATTTGGTATCATCTCTTGCTTTTCTAATAAAGGCTGTATTCTCAGTATTATAATTTTTTCGAAATTTTTGACAGTATAGGAAGAAGAGTAATAGGTCTATATAACGTTACTTGTTCTGGAGGTTTACCTAGTTTGGAAACCATAATATTCTTACTGTAGCATTATAGATTAGGGTAAGACTGCAAATCACTTTCTCGGATAATTGTACAATAAGATCTCCAGTTATTATATTGTGTCCTGTAGATTTTTGGTGTTGGTCCTCATAACTTGGTAAAGAGGCCGTTTTCCTATCTTTTGGCGTTTCTAAAAACCAAAAGACTGAATTTTTTAAAGTTTGGGTCCGTTCTTGGACAAAAAGGATGGAATAAAAGAATAGTTTATTGAGCATTTTTTGGACTAATTTTATAGAGTAGTCTTTACTAGAATCACTATCTGCCAAAATTGGTTTTGCCTTAGAACCCCGAATGAGCCGTTAAATGGACATTCGTTTTAATTAAAATTTGCAAGAAGAAACTTTACTAGGAAGTCTCCAAAATCACGAAAACTCCCACAAGGTTCCCTCATCTGTGAGCGGCTAGCCGAGCAAACGTATTTTATGGTGTTTTTGGAACAAGTTTCTGGCGCACCCCGTATTTTTCTGTGGCCGTTTTAGTAGAATAAAATCGATCTAAATAGTATTGAAAATCGCATCTCGCTATTTACTGCTGGTTGCAAGACCTTGAATTTTTTTCAGCTTTGAAACTCTTTTGACCATGAAGGAATCGGGGTAACTATATTATTCACTAGGTTTATTTTCTTTGACATGGCCCAACTATAGAGCCGTGGTAGTCGAATGGCCGTAATTACTTCTCCAACAAATAAGTGAAAGAACTATAGAGGTGCATCAACTAAAGAAGCTTACAGGTTTTAGTACAAAGTACAATATGACAGGACAATTTCATACAATTAAATAACTGACTGAAAACCAATAAGGCTTAACAACTTGAGGTTTGGTGGCGAGATTATGATATTTGTATAAGACAGAAATAAAAGAATGTTTAAGAAATTACAAAAAAAATTAAGAAAAGTGAATTGAAAGTGAACTTTAGAAAAATGGTAACATTTCTATTCTCTATAATAACCAAGTGTTGCTGGCTGGATCTTTAGTCTATTCTTAAGAACTAGTATTTCCTAAAACTTTCTATTTTTTGTAAAATAATTCAATTTGTTTATATGGGTAAGCAAAACGATAGTGAATATCACAAAAACAGTTCAAATAGTTTAAAAATGACAATAAGAACCGCAACACCTGTGCATAGCCGACTGGAGCTGGTCATTGGAGGAGAATTTCTTATTGCACATTGCTTTTTATATTGTGCAAATAGAATGTAAACATGAGGTATAAGACACCAGTTTGTACCTGAGAGTCTATAGGCTCATGTTGAAACACCGTCTTTAATTCTGGTGACGGAAAGTCGCTTCAGTGAGTCGCAAGCACCATTTATTTTAAAATAAGACAGGCTTCTATTATGCTGCCATTCTATAGAGTAGCATTTCCTTTTCGATGTCTCTTACCAGAATTATGATTCGTCTGCTCTGATCAGACACCCAAAGAATATCTTTAGTCTTCGGGTTCACGCTGTACAGCTACAATAATTGTTGGAATACTCCTATACGCGTCTGTTAAATGGTGAGAATGTGAGAAACCTATCGTGCACATACATTTGTCGCCTTCAAGTCCTCACGGATCATGGCATCCAAAATTTTACGGAACAGAACTGTGGCATCCGCTTGTCTGTCATTATCAAATTGGATAATGTGTGGCTTGCACTCCTTTTCTTAAAATAACCTACTCTGTCCATCATTGACCACGATTGTCTATTTCCAGGCTTTCCGCTTTGTCCACAACTGCACCCTCCGGACTACATTCCAGCAACGCCATCTGATAATATAACTAGGCACTACATCCAATTTTAAAGAGAAAGTGCCAATCACAGCTGAATGTTCTACGTAACACGTACAAAAAATGTCTAAATAAATAATTTATTCAAGATGGAGTAGGCTAAAGTTAGAAATTTAAGGGTATATAAGTAATGAGGAAAATTTTTAACCCTCTTACCTTAGAAAAACTATTTATAAACAGTAAGCTCTGTTTTTGAAAGAAATGTATCAACAAACTGTATATTATAATCAACCGTTCCGATAAGAATGTTATCGGCACACCTTTATATATAAACTGTAATACTTTCAAAATACATGGATTCAACATAACAACTAACAAGCTAAACCAATGCAGCAAATCAAATCATACCAAATCCGTATTATATACTAAGTATTTTCAATACAAATTATCAACTACCCCCAACTAGTAACGGACACTTTCAATACCCTGCAAATCAAATTCAACATGTGCAAAAATTCCGGCACCTAACCAGTTCTATGATATTCCCTACTTATCAAAACCACACGGTCGTTTCTTAAATTTCTCAAAAACAAGTTTAGCATGTTATAGGAGAAGAAGCCAAAGAAGCACAGATAAGTCATAACCCACAAACTATTGGCTGAACAAATCAACTGAAACATCCATTTTAAGAACTTAGAAAATAAAAGCACAAGGAGCAGTTCCGAACCTGAACCGAAATAAAAAAAACAAACGAAACCAAAGGTGACTGTTTAATATTAGTTACATTTCATGAGAATGAAGATTAAAACTTATAAAAATTACCAATGCTTAAGTCGAAAGATCTAACTTTATTCAAACCGCAACGAAATAATTTCTTAAACGGGTAAAAAAGCAGCCGGTCAACAATGTCTGGAAACGTTATCCTCTACTGAATCTACTGACTACTCTTTGTAAAATGCCAAAATAACCAGTCCGGCAAGCTCCACCTCTCAAAGAAGCTAAACGTGGACAAGAAGTGCTTCTGAAAAAGCGACGGTAAATTCAAATTGTTGTTTTCTTTACACCAAAAGCGTATTTTCACTTGTTTGGATAAGTTAATAAACAAAACTTCCGTTGTAGGTGTGGTAACAACTACCAAATTCATGAAAGGCCTCTCCACTGTTTGATGTACTGTAAGAGGAGGAGGAGACCAATGCGTTACTGTTAACTTCAATCGATCTGTGGAATTTTTTACACCAAACCTCGATGGACTCCAACTAGAAGACATTTTATTCTAACAAGACGGAGCCACAGTCCACACAGCAAAAACTTTGTTCATAGTATTGCATTAGATGCTTCCTAGGCACCTAATCTTTCATCGCTTAGTCAGCTCACTGAATGTCATCCCGTGTGACTTTCACTAAGAGTATCTCGAGACTGAGGTTTACAAACATCGTTCTAGGACCTTCCTAACCCTACAAAATGCAATACGTTAAGAAATCAGACGTATTCCTCAACACATGTTGGAAAGAGTAGTGAAGAACTTCATAATACGACTAATGCATCGAAAATCAATATTAGCAGATTACAGAAAATATAATACTTCCAAAAAGCACAGATAGCTCAGTCTCCACCAAAACAAGCAAAACTAATTGAATCTTCACAGCAATTCCAACCTAAACCAAAACATAAATAAAAAGACCTCCAGATCATAGATGACTAACCTGCAGAAAAAGAAAAATTAAAACGACAATGGCAAACCACCAGAGCTCCAATTGATAGAACCAACTTTAATCAAGCAACAACCAAACTTACGACCAAAAAATCAGTCGACACTATCTGGAGCTACTGTCTACTCTTTATGGAAAGCCACAAGAAAGCTGAAAAGAGAATTTCAAAAGTTTTTAACGGCGCCATTTTCGATGAACTTACCAAGCAAACCAATATACCAAACAAGTCGCCATGTAAGGTGGCTAGAATACTTTCCTGGTCAGTGGAGAGTTGCTTCTGTAATAGTAATTCTAAAACTGCCTTACCCAGAGTTAATTCTAGAGTACCACAAGAGGACGTCCTTGAACCACTACTGTACTTACTCTATATGGCTAACAACCATCTTGTCGTCCCATCAGGACCTTATTGTACCATTCCACCATTTACAAATTAATCTCAGTAAAGTGCAAAAAAAAAGTAAACCAAGAATTCGTATCAACAAAACAAATCTCTACATGTGACATTTACGTTGAGGAGAGAAATTTGCTCTCTAGTACCTCTCGATGGTCAACGACTTCCTGTAGAAAAGATACTGGAGGATCCATTTGCACCGTCGTTTCACCTGGAATCAGCATGTTTGGATCAGATGAAACCATTAGGACTTAAATATACGTAAATATGTTAGTTTTTAGGTAGACATCCACGGTTATCCACCCCACCATAAATGTAATTCAAAGATTTCATTCTAAAGTACCAGGGCAAATTGTGAATGCTCCGTGGTACGTTCCGTACGATATGATGAGTCGCACTCTTGAAATAAATTCAGGTAGTGAGACGATTGCGAAGATAAATGGCAATTATCCTAGTCGACTCTATGCACATTCAACCAAATACCCTAGCTAATAGCCTGCTAAATGCTCATCATAGAGTGCGACTACTGAAGAGGTTCAAACCTTTGGACTACCTCTAATTACTTTTTAAAAATTAATTCAAGTTATTAATTGTATCTATTAAATTAGTCTATATCTAGCCTAAGCCTAATTTCGAACCAAATATTTGGCCGGAAGGTTTTCGTATTTCCGACAGAAATAGAAATTTGCTTAAGCTTACCTTGACGCCCTCTGTACGCAGTTTAAATTATGATACCGCACTTCATTAAATCGAGTAGGCAGTCCCTGTGTAGCGAACCGCTTAAGAACATGTTTCGGTTTACTCGTGCAACAATTGGAAAGCTCAGAGCTTGTCGATTCTCTACAGCTGCAAGTATTCCTAATCCAATACTAAGACCAGAAATATTGTACTCGGAGGCAAGTATATTTTACACTAAATTAATTATTACCAATTCTTCAGTTTCATTTTCTACACGTTCCCACCGTTGTTATAAATTTTCTTATTTGGGTTAATTAGTTGTACTAATTTATCTATTATTTAAAATTAAATAACAAATGACAATATTACACCGGATGTCAAGTGTTTACAAGGCCATCTAAAATTATCAGAACTTATCTGTAGGCACAGCGCAATGTACAATTTTTTAAACCACTTAATGACGTAATCCTTCCTTGTATACGAACAATAACAATGGTAAAGTTTTATATTTCTTCTAACTACCGTCTCTTTTTATTTTCCTTCTTCACCTTTCTCTATCACTCGCAGTTTTTTGTGCCTTGATCCTATTTCATCGTTCCACTTTTTCTGCATCTTTCTCTTGTTATCCTTTTTTCCCTTCCCGTCTTCTATTTTTGTTAGCCTCACTGCTTCTATTCTGACCATCGACCGATCGACTGTATTTCTAATATCTTTCTTGTTTCCTTATTTATCTAATAGTTTTAACCCTGCTATTCTTCTGAAAGTCTTCATTTCGTCTGTCTGCATTTTTCTTCTTCGAATTTTGCATAAAATCCATGATTCCAGGCCTCATATAAGTATTGGAATGATTAGCAAATTGCAAATCTTTACTTTTATCCTTTGTTAAATGTTATGTAGAATCTCGTGCTAATTTTACTTCTATCATCCAGTTCTGCTTCTGCTAAAATATTACAATTATCCGTGTTTTATGTTAATTTATTTTTAGTCCATGTTATTGAGTTCTTCATTGCCAAACACTAAGATTATGTTGTAAATCTTTCATGCTTTCTTGTCATCAAAACTAAATCATCAGCAAACACCAGATAATTTACTTTCTCGATAAATATATCCCCATGTTGTCATCTTCATTTTCTTATTACATTTTTTATTATTTTATCCATTAAAATTATCGCTTGAGTGGTGTTAAGTGTGGTGCAGGGTGCAGTGCGGACGGACCCGGGTTCATTCCCGGAGCTCTTTGATGTATGGCGGGTGGCCTACTCAGTCACTAAAAATAATTGAGTACCTGCGTTCATTTCGAACAAGGAGTAATAATGGCGATCGTCTAAGGCGCGGTGCTAGCCACATCGCCCCGCACCAGAGATGGTGCGCGATGACGGACAATCAAGTCGGGCATATGAAAGTCTTAACCTCTCAGTTTTCAGGCCGCGCTTCCATGCGGGGCGTTAGAGCCTTACTTTATTATTATCCATTAAACTTACAGTCAGACAGGGCTTAATGTACTTCCTTATCTTACACGTGTAATTGAGGGCATGCTTATAAACGGATTTTATATTTTTATAAACTGTTTACCTACTTTTCTCTGCCTTAGTTTAATGGGTATGAATATGCTTCCTTGATCTGCGTTTTATGACATGACTACAAAGCATAAAAAAGCTGTTTGTTCCATTATAAATAAGCCATATAATTTTCTATTTTTAGTTTTAAATCGTTCTGTTGGAATACTTGCTTCTCCGGTACACTCAGTAAAGTGATTCCTACACTTCATTTTAACTTTTTTTCCACATCATTTATTAAATATTTGATTTTATTATTTCCTTCTCTTCTAATATCTAATAATTCTTTAAGATAATTTCTCCACCTTTTCATGTATTCTTATTCTATTGTTAATAATTCCTTGTTTTTATTTTACTTCTATTGTTTTCTTCTCTTCTAATTTCTAATAATTAAAGCATTTAAAATATTCTTTTCGTCTTGCCATGATTTCTAGTTCTTTTATTATATATAACTTATGAATACAGTTTTTGATTTTCATTAAAGTTTTCCTCCATTTGTTAACGAAACCTCTCTCATGCTCTTTATTTTTCCTTGATAACTGTCCCTATTTTCTTTTTAGATATGCTTCGATGCCTCTTTTCTTATTTATAGCTTGCTTTGCTTCGTCTGACCCCCAAGTCGCATCTTTCCTGTCTGTTTGTACAACTGTTGCTGCATAAATTTCTTTCGCACTTTCCTATTATTTTTAATTATGTTCCATCATTTTGATGCATTATACTAATTTGTTTCATGCCTTTTATTTTTATTTCAAACGTTAACGCAGTCAAACGGTTCAGGCGCTTGGTTACGGTACGAATAGATTCGGATTCAATCCTAGGCTAAGAAGCCTAGCGGATAGTGTACTCAGTCACTAAAAATAGTTGAATAACCTACGTTCATTTCAATCATCATATTAACGCGGTCGTTTTGAGCGTGATGTTTGCCACATTGTCCCTTAGCAGAAATAATTCGCGACGGCTGATAAATATACGATAGCCTTAACCTCCCATTCTAAAAGGCCAGGCCTCCATGCAAAGTGTTACAACTTCACCATTGTTGTTATTAATTTTTGTTCCAATCTTTGTATTTTTTTATCTCTATTTTATCTTTACTTTTAATTCTCTTGAGTATTTATTGTAACGCTTTCACAGAGTTAAACAACGCAGGCAAATTTACCAAAACTACTTATTTATTTGACTTATATGAGATACAAATCAAATTTATGTACAAAATACATACATACCATTAGTAACTTAAAATTATATTGTATTTATCTGTAACACTATCTACTTTGCATTCGTTTCGCTTCCGATAATCGAATTATCAGAAACAGTAGAAGATAAGAAATAAAAGCACACCAAAAAAGGCAAAGAACGTTTTATCGGCTAGGATGATGTTGGCCAGTTTTTGGGATGCCCAAGAGGTAATCCAGATCAACTACAAATCACATCTCATACATAATATTGATTTTTCTCGACTACTATTCGAGAGTACGAGTACTGCTTATAGTGTTAAAGACATTGAAGTAAAAACGAAAAAAGTCATATATGCTATGAGTTATGGTGAAAATTTTAAAATAAAAGCACTGCAACAGTTATGATGAGAAAAATTGTATTGGTGTATCAAGCAGGAACCAAAAGTAAACACCAAGATCGATAAATTCAGATTGGAAAACTTCATTCTTCAAGTTTGAACACGACCTGGACCACAAGCAATAATTGAACAAAATTATAGTGCGATAGTACAGGAATTAACCAAACAACTTCATTCTGTGTTTGCAACAGTTTGTTGGTGTAATGTCCAAATTGGGACATTGGTTGCACTGAGCAGCAACACATACCGGTATGTTCATCCTACCTTATTGGTTGAAATAGAGAATCATTTTTGCATAGCATACAAGAATATTAAACATCTTCGGAGGGTGAAGATTGCGAGAAGAATACTTCAACCTATACCAAAACAAGATCATTTTGTTGCGTGTGTAGTGGAATATAAAGGTTATAATTCATTTTAAACCTTGAATGATAATTCAAAAATTACCCAGAATGTCTATTATCAAGTATTAAGCTAACTTAATGGGCATTGAAACAATGGCCAAACATGGCATGTTGTTCCATCATGACAATATCAGTCCACATATCATTAGAGAACTGCAACTTGGAAGACTTTAGTTGAGAAATCGTGTCATATGCTCTATACTACCCTGAAAGTATCATAAAAAATACCATAATAACTAAGAATATGTGTATTTAATAAAAATCTTTCAAGGTATAAGAAACTACAAGTAGCCTTGGTCCTCTTTAAAGTGACCACCTTGGAATCTCACACAGTTGACATTGCCGCAACTTTTACCTATCTTCTTCAGACGTGGCAAACCAAGAGACTTCTATTGAGTCTTCGTTTTCGAATTACAGCGGTAGACCCACGTTTCATCTCTTTTGAGAAAATCTGGCTAAGTCGCCGATCTTTATTGAACATGTTAAACATTTCCTGATTGTTAATCTTCCAGAACGTGACTTACTTTAAACAGATCTCGTTGGAATGCTCCCAAAAAATTCAGAATCATCCCAATAGTCTCAGCTCTACTCACTTTACAAATGCGATAGTTACCAACTACAAGTGTTTACTTACCAGCTACTGACTCTCAACCAGTGTATTCCAGGCGTATCGAATTTTATAATCCTAAACGACACTTGTGCTCTTATGCGCAAATGGTAACGGTATTGTTCCCGATTATTACAAATTACAAAGTTGAAATGCCAAAAAATAAATTCTTACAGTATATTAATTAGGAAAATATGGGTACGTTGTGTCTCGACCGATTATCCTATACTGAATTATTGGTAAATCTTTTTCCCGGTTAAATTATTGTCAATAAAACTGTTTGCATTTGATTTATTCATGTTGTTACGTAATATTTTTGAAAAATATAACAACCAATAAGTAATTTGGTAAATTGATAAAAACAATTGTGCTGCAATAGTAAAATGTTAAAATCTAAACTATTAACTATGTAAATGTTTAGGGGCAAATGTTAACATTTGAGCGTAGGAGCAAACATGCTTACAAGGGACGTCCTGGGTCATAAAATTTGGTGCCCCTGGAAACCCTGCTCTTAACTACGCAGGACAACAGTCATCCTCATTCACGCATGCGCATTTCTGTTCACTTTTAATAACTACAAGGTTATTCGCGGCCGCGCAAATCGTTATTATCAACATTGACTCAATATTGTCAGGATAGACTTCGTAATTAATTTAGCATATTCATAAATAGCATAGATTTCGCGCGCTGCACACGTCCTAAACTCACGTTGACTATAGAAAACTAAATAACCATTTTAAAATTATAAATTACCTAGCATTAATAACCTTCTAAACTGCAAGTCTAATTTGTGATAGTCAGAAAATAATTTTCAGACTCAATTTTCTTTAATCTAAAGGAATAATTTCAATTAATTTTCCATCCTCTCTGGTGAGATAGTAGATTAAGACTATCGATTATTTTATCAAACAATACTGGTCTTTGCCTTATATTTATCAGCATGTAATCATTACTTTCACAACTTAACTCTGAACAAGCAATCACGCACAATAGCTACTAATAAATAACAAATACTTTTTATCTACTTTATGAATTTGATCAGAAATCAAAAACCTGGTCTACGAGAGAAATTTAGTTAAATAACGTTTTGGCTGTTTTTTTTAATTATTATGATAGAATAATTATAATAATGACACTGTTCTAAGTTGAATGTTATCAAGTATCTAATCTACAAAGAAAAAATCTAATTTTAGTTTAGGGAAAAGAGAATGATGATCTGAAAATCAGTTAAACTGAGTAATTGACCATCAAAAAGTGAGAACTCATTCCTGCTACTTCTGCGTGAACAGAACAATGCAACAGCAAGCCTGCTGTACATTTTCTGAACATTTATTTACGAGACTTTAGCAAAACGCATTCCAACATCTTTATCGAGATTCAATAACTTAAGTATGATCATGTTAACTTTGTATTTATGTAGCTAAACAAAGCTGTCATCTCTTTTTAATGAAATTTGACTATCTGTTTTGACTACGTTTCTATTTTTCAGATATTTATTAACAATAAATGGCATAAATCAAAATCAGGTGAAACTTTCGATGTGATCAACCCCACAACAGGAGAGGCGATAACAAAAATCCAACGCGGCTCAAAAGAAGATATCAATCTTGCAGTGAATGCCGCAAAGGAAGCATTTAAATTAAACTCTCCATGGAGGACTATGAATGCATCCGAGAGGGACGACTGTTATACAAGCTTTCCGATCTTATAGAACGAGATGCAGCATATCTTGCTGTATGTATCATCCACCTATTCCAATTTTTTATTACAATCATCTTTAATTTGTTAGAGTTTGGTAACCACAGAGAATGGAAAACCATACCAATTGTCGTACTTCGTTGACATACAAATGGGTATAGAGGTGTTGCGTTACATGGCAGGATGGGCAGATAAAAGCTGTGGAAAGACAATTCCAATTAACGGCCCTTATCTGTGCTACACACGACATGAACCCGTTGGTGTTTGCGGTGTAATCATACCTTGGAATGTTCCACTACTCATGACGGCATGGAAAATTGGCCCAGCACTTGCGATGGGCAATACAATTGTATTGAAACCGGCAGAACAAACTCCTCTTACTGCCCTCTACATAGCACAGTTATGTAAAGAAGTCGGAATACCTGATGGCGTTATAAATATTGTGCCAGGATTTGGAGATGCAGGTGAAGCTTTGGCTAATAACCCAAAAGTAAAATTAAGCAGAATGGTTTAATTTACCCTTTAAAGCAAATTTTTTTAGGTAAACAAAATTGCTTTTACTGGCTCCACGGAGGTGGGTTTAAAAATTCAGCAAGCTGCTGGGATTCATAATTTAAAACGCACTACGCTGGAACTCGGTGGAAAGAGTCCTTGCGTCATTTTAGCAGACTCCAACATAGAAGAAGCTGTTGAAATTGCCCACCAAGGCTTATTTCCTAATCAGGGCCAAATATGCTGTGCTGCATCTAGAACTTTTATCGAAGCCTCTATTTATGATGAATTTGTCGAAAGGTAAGATGACGGATCATTTACAAGAACATGTATCTTAATAATATAACGTGCAGGTCTGTAGAAAGAGCAAATAAAAGAATTGTTGGTGATCCTTTCAATGACGAAACGGAACAAGGACCACAAATTGACGAAGCGCAAATGAACAAGGTTCTTGATCTGATCAAGGAAGGCATAAGAGACGGAGCCAAACTCGTAGCTGGAGGAAACAGAATCGGGGACAAAGGTTATTTCGTTCAACCAACTGTCTTTTCTAACGTGGAAGACAACCATGTCATTGCGCGTGAAGAGGCAATAATAACGTAATCCAATCAGATTACAAGCATAAACTTGGTCTTATTTTAGATTTTCGGTCCTGTACAACAGCTAATTAAATTTAAAAGCTTGGATGAAATAATTGAGCGTGCGAACAATACTACTTATGGTTTAGCAGCTGGTATTTTATCAAACGATCTGGATAAAGTGAACTATTTGGTTCAGGGACTCCAAGCTGGTACAGTGTGGATTAACTGCTATAACGTTTTCAGCCCTCAACAACCTTTTGGGGGATTTAAAAATTCTGGTCTTGGAAGGGAATTGAGCGAATATGGACTACAGCAATATACGGAAGTTAAAAACGTTGTAACTAAGCTAACTCAAAAAAATTCTTAATAAATGATAAAAAACATCACAAATTTAACATACATTAATTTGAGGTAAAGAGCAAACTATGTTATTTTACATCGAACTAAATTGTATTTTTTTAAATATTTTTTTCTTCTTTAATCACTGTCCTGCATATCTGATATTGTAATGGAAACTAAAACATGATATGAATGCAATCTTTGATTTTCTTGTTAAGAAAAAATAATAATCGCAATATTCATATTTGTATAGAAGAGATGTAAAAAGCTGCCCTAATAAACATTAATATTACCAGTCAGTTAATGATAATACGTCATAAATTAAAACTAGATACATTTCAAACAAAACACCATTTTTCCAGCAACCAAGTCAGTACCTATCGTTCTGATAATATTTACTTATTTATAAATGTGATGGCTTTCACGTTCTACTTTTTGATAGGTGTGGTTCGCTTTTGGATTGTTAGGCTGTGATTGGACTTGACGTTTTATCTACAACTAAAATGGACAGGAAGAAATTAAATAAGAAAACTCACCTTTGAGTATTTTAATCATCCAAGTCAACAAAAATTAAATTTTCCATATAAAAAGGGAGAAAGATGAATAACACAACACGCTTCCGTCAGACTAAATAGAAACGGTTATGATTGGTTAATTCAAACAGTCACACTTATCCTCGAGCGACATCAGTGTTCTTTACTTCCAACTACTTTTCTTTCTGCCAACGTTGTTTATACTATGCGTACATTTGAAACTACTTAACTATGCCTTAAATCTCCGTCCATCTCATTTTCAAAACAATTCCAAATTATATTTGGTTTCCCGTTATAATTCCACGACAAGGCAACTTTTTGATACCGCTTTAAGAAAAGACCTTTACTTTTAAACATGGACTTAAACTGGAACTTTAAGGAAAATGGCCTGCTATCCCCCAATTCATTTTATCCAATTTGGCTCAAGTGTGGATGTGTTCAAGGAGCGCACTTCTGATTAGAACAGTTCTTCTGGGAATAGGCAATTTTCACCTTTACTAGCACATCACAGTAGCAAAAAATTAATTAATTGCTCGATTTTAACTTGGAGAAACCCAAGCCTTATCACACATCAGTATACGATGTAAAGATCAATTTTTCTTCGTAAAGGCAGAGAAGCCTCTGCGAAGTCTTAAATCGGATCGTCTTTGTTCCACATTAAAGATTCAGAAGACCCATTTTAAAGACACTTCGCAATTATAACACTTTTGTGATTATTGAAACTGCCACAACTCATCCACCTTAGTGCATATTTTGTTAAATATCAAGCTACAAATTGGAGCAGTGTTTGTGAGCGTGATGCACGTTCCTTGCATTCTTGACCTTCCTTCGTCTTGGTGGAAACATCTTATGCCATTTGAACACCTGACTTTCCAATAAAGTGCGTTAATGATGAATAAGGGTTGCTTTGGCATTTTCCTCCGTTAAACGGCGATGTGGATATTTTAAAAACACTTAACAACACACATTCACTTAGGAGTAGTCTGCAAATGAAATTAGTTAGTTAATTATCAAACTAAAATGCTCTCCAGCATTATTAACACATTTATGAATCCTACTAATTGTAAGATATTAGAAAACTCCTCTTAGTCCATCACAACCTAAACTTGCCAGTGGGTTACTCTAATAAATAAATAAGAAAAAATTGCATTAGATAAGTTTTTCTAAAATAAGAAACACGTGTATTTCACAACGGTAAGGCTCCAATGCCCCGCGTGGAATCAAGGCCTACGAACAGAGAGGTTAAAGTTCTCATATGTCTGCCACTGTGCCCATTCGTCTCACACCATCCCAAACGCGGGGTGATGTAGCAAGCACCGCGCCTTAGACAACCGCCATTATTGTCCCTTGTTCGTAGTGAACCCAGGAATTATTTTGAGTGACTGAGTCCACACCACAGCCCGCTTCACAACCAGGAGATCACGCTGGCACATCACACGTGTATTTGCATTTTCTAAAAGTACTAGGAGTATTATTTCCAACAAAACCTTAAAAAGCTGTTTTCCGCCTAAAGAAAATTTTTTTCCGCAATAAGAAAAAAAACGGTCGTATCTTATATTATTAGATTTCTAACAAAATTTAAATGTTTCATCTCCGTTTATAACAATTTGATTAATTGCATATCTATTCTTAAGAATTGTTATTTCCTAAAAGTTCCTATTTTTTGTAAAATAATCCATTTTGGTTGTATGAGTAGACAAGACGATATTGATAATGTAGAATATCGCAAAATAATTCGAATAGTTTAAAAACTACAATCAGAACAGCAACACATGTGAACAGCCGACTGGGGCTGGTTATTGGAGAAGAATTTCTTAGTGCACATTGCTTTTTATATTGTTCAAATATAGCGCAGCCGCTCTTTTAAACATGAAGTATAAGACAGCATGTACCTGAAAGTCTATAGGGTTATGTTAAACAAACGTTTTCGATTCTGGTGACGGTGAAGTCGCTTAGTGAGTTGCTCTCATAAGAAGCCGGCCAATAAATCAGCAGAAATCCTTCTTAACCCTAAAAAAACAGTCAACAATTATTTAAAAATAAGACAGTGCTACTATACTGCAAAGTAGCGTTTCTTTTTTGACGTCTTTTACCAGAATAGTTTTGTCTGCTCTGACCACACACCGAAAGAACGTTTTCGAGTCTACTCTGTACAGGTACAATAATTGTTGGAATACTCCTATACGCTTCTGTTAAATGGTGAGAATGTGAGAAAATTATTGTGCACGTCTTTGTCGTTTTCGAGTCCTCATGAATCAAGGTATCCACGTCACAGAACTGTGGCAATCGATTCTAACTTTGTATGGATATTTGAAGCAGTCACTTCTGCTCTTAAAATAACCTACGCCGTCCATCATTGGCCACAATTGTCTATTTCCACGGTTTTCTGCTTCATTCACAAATGCACCCGCACTATTGCATTGCAGCAACGCCATCTGTTGATATAACGCGGCACTACATGCGATTTTTCAGAGAGAGTGCCAGTCGCTGCTGAATGTTCTAAGTAGTACCTATAAAGAATGCCTAACTAAATAATTTATTCAAGATAGCGCTCTAAATTTAAAGGCATGCTTACAAGTAATAACAATACAACAAAACTATATATTATAATCATATTTTTTAAATTTTTTGTCGCTAATGTATTGCAAAATTATGCGACAGACAAACATAGGAGCCATCCAGGTCAACCGTTGCGATAAAAATTTCAAAATGCACGGATTCATTATAACAACTAACAAGATAAACCAATGCAGCAATTCAAATCACACCAAATCCGTACTATACGTCAAGTATTTCCACTATGAATAAGCTTTTTTTTAAGATTTCTCAAAAACAAGTTTAGAATTTGTAGGAGAAGAAGCCAAAGAAGCACAGATAACTCTAATAACCCACAAACTACTGGCTGAACAAACCAATTGAAACATCCAGTCGTTCTGAGATCTTGGAAAATGAAAGCACAAGTAGTTCTAAGCTGACCCAAAATAGATTTAAAAAAACGAAACCAGACTATTTAATATTAGTTAAAAGATAAATTACAGCGAATGAAGATTAAAACTTTTGCGAATTACCCGTGGTCCAGTCGAAAGAACTAACTTTATTCAAACCACAACAAAAAAATTCCTTAAACGACTAAAAAAATCAATCGATTCAACACTGGAAACGTTATCCTCTACTGAAACTACCGACTACTCTTTGTAGAAAGCCGAAATAACCAATTCAACACATTCCACCTCTCAAAGAAGCTAAAACCTAAGCAAGAAGTACTTCTGAAAAAGTGACAGTCAATCCAAATTATTTAGAAAAAGTGGAAAGCCTCCATTAGCTCCAGTAGCCATCCATTAGGATGAGTAAGGACTGGGAACCTCGGGCCTATTCGATGTTTCATTTAAATGTGATTAGGTCCCCAAAAACGTTACTCTTTTTTTCCGTAGTTATGGAGGCTTTATGGACAGTGGCACCGTCCTGCTGGAACCATATCATACTATGCCCATGTTGTTAGATTTTTAAAATGACATGTCATGGTTCCTCACGCATCGCTGCTATGTAACTGATACACTCATCATTTTGATTTTTTTAACCTTTGATGAGAGGCCTTTACTCCCATGAAGTTCGGAAAATTTGCTTTTCTGTGAATCATAGACGTGCAGATGACAGCAGTCAGAATTAAAAAAATTGGTAAGATCAATTTCACCTATCTTCCGATACTTTTGTAAGGTATTGAATTCATTTTTGTTCATCCATGCTGAGCAGCTGCCAGAGAGACTAAATTTTACACAAGAACAGATGTAGTTTTTGCTAAAAGATTCTATGTAACATTATCTCTTACTCGCTTCACAAGTTTTTAATTTCCTCCATAATATAATATCCCTTGCATTCTTTATTTGCTTATTACATTCTTTTCTTATTTTATCAATTAAAGTTACAAGCATATAGGGCATAATATACCTCCTTGCCTTTTTATTAGCTGTTTACCTAATTTTCGTTTCCTTGGTATATTGCGTATGTATATAATTCCTTGATTTCGAATTAAAACTTTTGATATATCTATAAAGCGTAAAAAAGTTTGTTTGTTCCATTAATAGTTTTATTATAAATCAGTTACATATTCCTCTTCCTGTTCTGAAGCCACTGTATTTAAATCATTTTCTATTTTTAGTTTCAAACCGTGCCGTCAGCATACTTTCTTCTCGGGTAGACTCAGTAAAGCAATGTCTATAATTTTCGCATTTTTGCATCTCCTTTCTTAAAAATTGGCAGAATTGTCGCTAGTTCCAAATTTGCGTTTCACTCTTTTTTTAAAATTTCCAGTAGCATGTTTTTTCCTGTGATATCCATACTTTTTAACATTTCACCATGTCTTAGTGTTATATTTATTACCGCTTTTATTTCATATTCAACATTTTTTCTTCATTTTCATTTATTAAATATTTTATTTCACTGCTTTCTCTTCTAATATCTATTAGTTCTTCAAATAGTCTGATCCTTCTCCTAGTAATCCATCCTGTTTTTGTTATTTCTTTTTTGTTTCACTTGTGACAGTTTTATCGTTATCTTCTCTTCTAGTCCCTAATAATTCTTTAAATATTCTTTTTGTTTCTATGATTTTTTGTTCTTTTATTACTAATTTATCTTTTATTTATAACTGTGTTATAGTTTTTGATTTCCAGTATAGTTTTTTCCTTGATAACCAGTCTTCTTGCATTTTCTTTATTTTGTATGTTCTTCGTGTGCATTTTGTTTTTCTTTTTTATGTTTTCATACCCCTTTTTTGTCTTTAAGGGGGGCCTATACACAGAAAAAAAAATTTCGATTTTTTAAAATTTTTTTTTATTCTTAGTATGTCAAGAACAAGTATTTAAAACGATTTTTCAAAACTCGTCTTCTTGAGAAAGTTATATGTAAGTATATACCCGTGTATACGCTTTAGTAAAAATTCGGCGCTCACTACCTTGCCGGCAGCTGTACTTCGATATATATATCGATGTGTATGTGTATCATGTAAAATATATCGATGAAGTCATCTGCTTATCTAGCCTTAACTTAAATTTGAAAAAATCTTCGGCAAGGGCGGGTTTGTTTAAAAACCTTTCCAAAAAAATCTTTCATCACGTTTTCTCGAAACTGGGTTTTTTGAATCGGTATCCGCGATTGGGATCGATGCAATAACATCACTCGATTTTTTTTATGAAACAGTTCACTAACTTATTCTTCAGTCTACGGGCTACGGGTTTTGAGAAATTTAACTCTGAACCTACTTTATAGGACAAAAACTGGCCGAAAAAAGGCCTTATTTTGAACTTTTTATTCGGTAGGCCGCCATTTTTTTATTTTTGAATATTTCCGGTCAAGTGTAGCCGGTAGACTGGATTTATGCATTACTTTAATGGTCAAATTTAAATTTTCGGTTTCAGACTCACGAGAAAGGCTGAATCGTGGATACCGCCAGGAACCCGAAATTGAGAGGTTAATTTTGGCACCTCCTACTAACAAAACCCGGAAGTTTTTAAGAAGAAAAAATTTTTTTCAGTAGATCTGGTATCTCTTTACGTGATGTAAAAAAAGTTTTTTCAATTTTCATTAAAATACCTTTCCGAAAATTTCAAAGTTTGACTTCATTTTTGCTTCCTAGGGGTATAGGTCCTCTTTAAGACTTGCTTTGTTTCGTCCGACGACCAAGTTGAATCTTTTCTGTCTGTTTGTACAGTTGTTCTATACATTTATTTCCACTTTCAAAAATATATTCCATAGTTCTGATATATTTTACTCATCTATGTTGTCTTTAATTTGTATTCCGAATGTGTAATGTAGTGTAGCCAAGCGATTCAGACGCTTGGCTTCAAAATGAAAAATCCCCGTTTAAATTCTGGGACTACTAATGACTAAATATAATTGAGTATCATGCGTTCATTCCGAACAAGGGGTAATAATGCGGTCGTCTATTTAAGCAGTTCAGAACCTAGAGCCTACACAAAGCTTGTAGTAAACATTTGAAGATTTTTTATTATTCGAGTCCTTACACGTGCGCGGCTGCATTCATGGAAAGCATTAATTTCGTCGCTCGACCGTGGCGGCGCGGCGGCCGTTACGGAGCGTTCGTGCAGCCGTTACATTTCTAATTTATGTAGGTTTTTGTATTTAGATTTGGTGTTGTTAATCTCCACCGCCTCTCTTTCTGTTTCTTCTTTTCTCTTCATAGTTTTCCAGAGGTATACTGTTCTGATGCTTCGGAGCTTCTATATGCTATTTCGATTTACATATCTTTCCTTCGATTATTAACTTATGACATCCCATTTTTGTCTGTTTTCCTTGTTCTTTTCCTTTTACCTTTAATTTTCTTTTTGTACTTTTTTTGTCTTAGTATTTGTTATAAATATTCGATATATTATTTTCCTCAATTTCTGTTTGGCTCTCATATTCTAGAATTCTATTTGGTACTTTTTTTCTTTATTTCTTGTGTGTCTTAATACTTATTTGAATTTATTAACATGACGTTGTTTTCTATTTACTTTTTCTATTATTTCCCAACTGTTTTTATCTATATTTAGTTTTTTGTTCTCTTGTTGTTTTGTATTCTTGATTTTATATTGTTAGATTTTTTCTTGCTCCATTCGCATTTATATGCTTTCAATTATTAATTCTCTTATTTGTTTTATTAACGTATCCATTTTATTTTCTGCTTGTCTGGTTCCTTTAACTGGTGTTTGGGTGTTTTCTTACATACTAAAGTTCCTTGCTTTCTTTTCCTCTCTTTTATTCCTGTTTATCATCGTTTATATATTCTTCCTTATACTCCGTCTTTATTTATATTTACTTATTTAAATTACTGAATTCGTATTCAGATTCATTTATTTTAATAATTTGAAAGCCAACTTCCCATACACCTTAACAATTTGTGAAACAAATTTCAGTCATATTCTAGTTGTTTGCCCTCAAAAATCGGAATGCGTAGTGTAACTCAATGTTGGACAACACCTCTATACGGCGCGCCGTACTGACACCTGCGTACTAAATCAACTACAACGCTGTTACTTGGAACATAGAGAGACATTGTGGACAGTATTACTACCAAAGGAAATTAGTATCTCTTTTTTCACTTTTTGATCTGCCCTCGACAAATATTCGCTTAAGAGTTGTAATGCAAACACGTGGATCACAGCTTCCCCATTAATCTTTTAACAAAAGGAAAAGACATTATGTGACGATTTATATTATCTCTCACTAATTTAGATAGTATCAGTTTCATATATGCCCATAAACCTTTGCAATGGTAGATAAGAGTGCTTCACTTAAACAAGCAAAACAAACATTTATTTTCAGATATAAAAAAGAAATTCATACGCATCATAAGAAATTTCTTCCAAAAGAACATGTAATTAGTTGCAACCCGATTCTACAAAGGTCCTTGCGAACATATTGTAAAGACAAATGGACAATTTTCCGATGCTATTAAATAGAAAAAATTTTATTCTAACGCAACTTATCCTTTTATATGATAAAGGTCACCTAATAATTAGGATAATTTCCATTATATGCCGCCACAACTTGTTTGGATACGTCACGGCAGACGCTCTTCAAACAAAAGCAGACCAAATTAGAACTAAAAGCGACGCACTTATCTTATTCACCAGATGTCTGAACACTGAACACTGCAAAACTTGAAAGAAAAATAGAAAAAACTAGATTATGGTTGAATAAATTCTGGATAAATGAATTTAACCACGACGAACGCACACTGCAGATAAAGGTTGTTCTAAATGCTCTATGAAGTCACCACAACAGATATAGGTGAAGAAAATAGCATCTCTATGGAAGAGAAGCTAACAAAAAATATAGTAGACATTTCAACAAAATATTCTGAAAAATTGTATGTGAAAAAAACGAAAAAACTTGACTATCGACCAAAAACTCAGTGCTTGCCATGTTTAACTTCAATCTTTTCCATATCAGAGATGAAGCAACGCTCAAATTGGGACATTTGTTGCACTGAGCAGCAACACATACCGATATGTTCATCCCACCTTATTGGTTGAAATAAAGAATCATTTTTGCATAATATACAAGAATATTAAACATCTTCTTCGGAGCGTAAAGATTGCGAGAAGAATACTTTAACCTATTTCAAAACAAGATCATCAAGCCAACAAAATTTTGTTGCGTATGTGGTGGAATATAAAGGTTATAATTCATTTTAAACCTTTTATATAATAATTTAAAAATTACCCAGAATATCTATCATTAAGTATTAAGCTAACTTAATGGGCATTGAAACAATGGCCAAACATGGCGCGCTGTTTCATCATGACAATGTCAGATCATATATCACCAGACAACAGCTGCAAAAATTGAAAGACTTTAAAAATGTTTCAAAGTATAAGAAACACTATAAGTAGCCTTGGTTCCCTTTAAAGTAACCACCTTGGAATCTCTCGCAGTTTACCTTGCCGAAACTTTTACCTATCTTCTTCAAATGTGGCAAACCAAGAGTCTTCTACCGACTCTTCGTTTGGAATTGTAGCGGTAGACCCATGTTTCATCTCTGGCTATAACCATTCTGAGGAAATTTGGCTCATTGATAGCAAGAAATGTGTCACTTAAGATCAAAACTTTCCACACTAATTTCTGGAATCCCTAGTTCATCTTCTAGTTTTTAAACTGCCAGTCGCTGATCCTTGTTGAACATGTTCTTGGTGTTCTGCTCGCTGTTAATCTTCCAGAACGTGACATTTCTTTAAATAGATCCCCAACTACATCTTAATTGTTTGTATCACGCTTTTATCAACGTACTTAAAAAGTTCGCTACTGAATTCTATATGTCTGTCTGTCGGTCCGTCACAAAATTTGAGTTGTTTTAAAATTTGAAAATGGATTCTTATAGGAAATTTTACGCTGAATTCGACAATGAAGTCGAAAAAATTATATGTTGAATAAATTTCGAGATATTCGATTTCGAATTTCGGGAAAATTCGAAATCGAAATGTCTTTTTAAGTTCGTTCTAGGATTGCTTACAGAGCAATCTCTTCACCGGCCCCATGTTTTGTATTGCACTCATTTGATTGCTCCCAAAAAGATTCAAAATCATCCCAAGTCTCAGCTTTGTACGAAATTTGTTGTCGATTCGTTGCTCTACTCGCTTTACAATTGCAACAGTCACACATTACACGTGTTTAATCACAAGCAACTCATTCCCGACTAACCAAGACAACAAAGTCATCCTCATTCACACATGCGCATTTCTGTTCACTTTCAACAACTACAAGGTTACTTCGTGGTCGCGCAAATCATTATCATTAATATAAACTCAATATCGTCAGCATAGACTTCGTAATCGATTTAGCATATTCATAAATAGCATGGAATTCGCGCGCTGTACACGTCCTAAACTCACGTTGGCTATAAAAAAGTACATAAACATTTTAAAATTATAAGTTACCAAGCTTTAATAACCCTCTAATCTGCAGGTCATATTAATAAGCTCCAAATTGATGGCTAAATCAGTACAAAGTCTAATTTGTGATACTCAAAAAATTATTTTGAGACTATTTCCCTTGATCTAAATGAATAATTTCAATGTATTTTCAGTCCTCCCTGTGGAGATTATTATTATTTTATCAAACAATACTGGTCTTTGCCTTATATTTATCAGCATGTAATCATTACTTTAATCAGAAATCAAGAAAATTAGCCAAATGACGTTTCGGCTATTCTTCATACCAAAGCTAGCAAATTAATACAATAAAATAATTATAATAACGTTCCAAGTTGAACTATGAAATATCTAATCTGAAAAAGAATTATTCTAATTTTAGTTTAGGGGAAAGGAAATGATGATCCGAAAATCAGTTAAACTGAGTAAACCTCATTCCAACACCTTCTTTATCAATAATTCAATAACATAAATGATGATCATATAACTTTGACTGACCATTATGTAACTAAACAAAGCTGTCATCTCTTTTTCAGAAATTTGACTGTTTTTATTTTGACTACGTTTCTATTTTTCAGATATTTATTAACAATGAATGGCATGAATCAAAATCAGGTGAAACTTTCGATGTGATCAACCCCACAACAGGAGAGGCGATAACGAAAATCCAACGCGGCTCAAAAGAGGATATCAATCTTGCAGTGAATGCCGCAAAGGAAGCATTTAAATTGAACGCTCCATGGAGGACTATGAATGCATCCGAGCGGGGACGACTGTTATACAAGCTTTCCGATCTTATAGAACGAGATGCAGCATATCTTGCTGTATGTATCATCCACCTATTCCAATTTTTTATTACAATCATCTTTAATTTGTTAGAGTTTGGTAACTACAGAGAATGGAAAACCATACCAATTGTCGTACTTCGTTGATATACAAATGAGTATACAGATATTGCGTTACATGGCAGGATGGGCAGATAAAAACTGTGGAAAGACAATTCCAATTAACGGCCCTTATCTGTGCTACACACGACATGAACCCGTTGGTGTTTGCGGTCAAATTATACCTTGGAATATTCCACTACTCATGGTAGCATGTAAAATTGGGCCAGCACTTGCTATGGGTAATACAATTGTATTGAAACCGGCAGAACAAACTCCTCTTACTGCCCTCTACATAGCACAGTTATGTAAAGAAGTCGGAATACCTGATGGCGTTATAAATATTGTGCCAGGATTTGGAGATGCAGGTGAAGCTTTAGCGGCTAACCCAAAAGTAAATTTTAAAAAAATGTTTTACTTCGCGCTTTAAAGCAAAAATTTTTAGGTAAACAAAATTGCTTTTACTGGCTCCACGAAAGTGGGTTTAAAAATTCAGCAAGCTGCTGGGATACGAAATTTAAAACGTACTTCATTAGAGCTCGGTGGAAATAGTCCTTGCATCATTTTAGCAGACTCCAACATAGAAGAAGCTGTTGAAATTGCCCACCAGGGCTTATTTTCTAATCAGGGCCAAGCATGTTGTGCTGCAACTAGAACTTTTATCGAAGCCTCTATTTATGATGAATTTGTAGAAAGGTGAAATGATGGATCATTTTCACGAACATATATCTTAATAATATAACGTGCAGGTCTGTAGAAAGAGCAAATAAAAGAATTGTTGGTGATCCTTTCAATGACGAAACGGAACAAGGACCACAAATTGACGAAGCGCAAATGAACAAGGTTCTTGGTCTGATCAAGGAAGGCATAAGAGACGGAGCCAAGCTCGTAGCTGGAGGAAACAGAATCGGGGACAAAGGTTATTTCGTTCAACCAACTGTCTTTTCTAACGTGGAAGACAACCATGTCATTGCGCGTGAAGAGGCAATAATAACGTAATCCAATCAGATTACAAAGCATAAACTTGGTCTTATTTTAGATTTTCGGTCCTGTACAACAGCTAATTAAATTTAAAAGCTTGGATGAAATAATTGAGCGTGCGAACAATACTACATATGGTTTAGCAGCTGGTATTTTATCAAACGACCTGGATAAAGTTAACTATTTGGTTCAGGGTCTCCAAGCTGGTACAGTGTGGATTAACTGCTATAGGTTTTCAGCCCTCAACAACCTTTCGGAGGGTTTAAAAACTCTGGGCTTGGAAGGGAATCGAGCGAATATGGACTACAGCAATATACGGAAGTTAAAAATATTGTAACTAAGCTAACCCAAAAAAATACTTAATAAATGATAAAAACCAATCACAAATTTAACATATACACTAATTTGAGGTAAAAAGTAAACTATGTTATTTTACATCAAATTAAATTGTATTTTTTAAATAATTTTTGTCTTCTTAATCACTGTCCTGCATTTCTGGTATTATAAACTAACACATGATAAGAGTGTAATCTTTGATATTCTTCTTAAAAAAAATAATCACAATATTCATATTTGTATAGAAGAGATGTAAATTACCAGTCTGTTAATGATAATACGTCATAAATTAAAACTGGATGCTTTTCAAACAAAAACCAATTTTCCAGCAACCAACTCAGTACTTATCACCCTGACAATCTTTACTTATTTATAAAAGTGAAGACTTTCACAGACAATGTTTTGAAACGTGTAGTTCTTTTTAAAATGGACATCTTCAAAATATTTTTTCCAAACTCCGACCACAGCCTAACAACCTCAGAACCAACAACAGAATTCATCATTTACTCACTGAGTTTAACTAATCTAATTGCAGCATAAAATCAATCATCTCAACATGCATATCAGAAAATGGTTTCTTTCCAAGTAAATCTCGGACTAATATTCCATAAATACTTACTTACTTACTTTATCCTTATGCCCTTTTTACCGTTAGGTGTAAGACATATTCCATAAATGCTGATATTAAAAATCAAAAACTATAGAGTGTAAAGCATATGAAGAAGAAGAAAAGTATAACAAACATTTCATTGGATGTTCAGGATACAATAAACTCAATTATGCTTAAAAATTTGTCAAATTGGATATTAAAGTAACAATACAATCATGTTTAAATAAACGACAGAAATTATTTTCTCCAATACTGTGCAAACTTATGCAACTGCTCCACTAAAACGGCCATGACTGCTGTGACAGACAGATTGATAAGATTTTCCATGTAGTGCACAGCTTCTTCATCACCCAAATCCAACCGAAGCTTGTCTTGAACCTTCTTCACTGCCTTGTCAGGCTCCAAAGCTATATCAGGCACACTAGCATCAATCATTAGTGAAAACAAGTTCAACATTAAGTTTGCATGTCTAAAACAATTAAATAAGGATACGTAACAGAAGTAAACAATACAATACAACCTTCTCAAATGCAGAAATGCCGTATAACATTGCTTTCGAAATTCTTGGTAATGTTCAGAGTTCGTGCCACCCATTCCTTCCACCATTTCTTTACTCAGCTTCATTGGAGGTGGTAAAGGCTTTGGATCTCGTCCTAGAATGTAACCAAAATCTATATGAAATAATTTCCCTGACGTCGTCAACAGCAAATTATCTAAATGTCTGTCGCCCACACCAAGCAGGTAAGTTATAACACAATATCCAGCACAAGACCTGACGTAGGTATCCATAATTTCAGGAGCAATACCATATGGACCATTTTCCTGTGGATGGTATTTCCTAAAAAAGTTATGTATGCTTCCTGTAAAATATTGTTCCAAATTATGAGCCTCTTACAAATCTTTAACTTATAAGTACCCTCAGTAGCTAATGCCTCAGCCACAGTCACCGAATCGATAAACTGTAAGAAACCATGCTTCGAGCTAGTTGCTAAAACTTTGTATGGTGTAAGCTTCAAGTCCAAGTTTTCCTTTCTCAGTAGTTTATCCATTAGCGTAATCATTTGCAGGATGAGCTGATCTTGTCGCAAATCGTCGCCGTACTTAAATATAGCAACATACTCTGTGTCATCTGTCGTAATAAAATGTAATTTGGATGGCATAAGGGCAGACTTGAACAAACTAGCTTGCTCCGGAATTATTCCCTTAACCTGCACCTCTGGGTCCAGAGGCAGAGGAAGCGGATCGAAGCTCGCAAAATTCCACTTGAACACGTCTGGGTCCGCAAGCAGCTGCTGTAGCTTCTCAATTTTCTTCTTGCGGTTCCCGCTTTCACGGGACACAGTCTTCATTAACTTGACTAATTTGTCGATAAATTTTTGTTGCCGGCCTAGGATGTCTCTCCTCTTCTGCCACTCGGGGTTGCCTTTGAGGAGCGTCTGAGAAAACGTCTTCAAAACTGTTAGGTACATCTCTCTCACTACCATCTAAAATTTGTAAAACAACCTTATGACTCAGATAAAACTAATAGAAAAACAAGGAAATATTACAATGCGTTATAAAAGTAACCTAGTAAAAACTACATGAACAAAACATTCCATTGTTTGCTTTAAATTGTATCATCAGTTGTTTCAATTTGATAAAGATATCACATTATTAATAGACCAAGTCTATTCTTGGATATGTCTGTCTGTCTGACCAGCCATTCGTCTTCTATATATTAGGATTTTTTATTTAATCATAAATAACTACGTCTGATAAACTTTTAACAATAAATGTCAATATACAATTAATGAGAACAGTTGAAGCTTGCATCGTGTGATAAATTCAAAATAAAAGTTGGAATACAGGTTAAGAAGGGATTCATCCCTCCTCCTATTTGTCTCCACCTTTTGTTTTATTTTTCAACATTTGCAGTTATGATATATGCTTAAGGCAGTTCATATATAAGAACTTTATTTCCACCAATGGAAAACAAATGTCATTTTTTGACTTGATGAACCTCAGCATTCAAACTGAATTTGGGACTGCACAGTGTCTTCCTTAAAGGATTGAAGATGTGCTAATCAGACTAAATTATTAACTGAATTACTAACCAAATTTCTTTTCACTAAGTTTTATATATCTAAAACATCTAACATAGATCTTCTATACACAAAATATCTTGCTCATCTGCGAAGAAAAGAGCTTTGATCAACTCAAAACTGTTAGCAAAATAAATGTTCATTATGAGACAACTTAAAAAAATGTGAAAAATATGAAAATGTATTTTTGGTTAAACAAAAAAAAAAAGAAGAAAAAACTGTAATCCCAGTAACTGTAAAAATTGATATGGTCATTCCTTAACTGAGGACTACTTGTACCAAACAATCCCAAAATTAAGCAAAATTTGTGCTGTAAGTGACATTACCATTGCTCTTTTATCATCATCATCATCATCAGTCATTTGGTACATAGAATCTATCTTTGTGCTTATAAAGTTGCCAACTCTATACTTATTTACCACGTCTTTTATTGTTTTTATTTGTTTAAATTGCCTTTTACGTTTTGATTATCACTGACAGTGTCACTTACTATTTTCAAACACAATTTTTTCCATTTCTTCTTATTTTTCACCGTTGTTTTGATTTTATTCCATTCAAATTCCTTATTGGTAAATTCACTTTAAATCATTTTTTCTATTGATTTTTGGCCTTCCTTTCTTTCTTTTCTCTCTTTTCTCAATGTGTAGCCTATCTAATCCCATTTTCTTGTTTTTATTGTTTTCTGTATCGATTCTTGCTGTGTTCTCTCCCGTAATTCCTACATTTCAGATTGTTTCTAGCTAATATATTCCCAGTATTGTTCTTAGCCACTTGTGCATAAACATCTGTAACTTTTTATGTGTATTGAACTTGTTGTCCATGTTCCAGAGTCACATAACAGTATAGTCTTCACATTCATGTTAAATAATCTGACACTATCTGTAAAATCACCCACCACTTCAAACTTGCCATAACCGAACATGCACCAATTATGATGAAATTTGTAGAGGTGTGTATGTATAGTCAATGTCACTCACTATATTGTTGTCTCTAGCATCGACAACATGAATGTTCTGCATCTTCCCTCCCCATCAAAATTATCCGCTTCAGGATTACCCTGAATCTCTGACCTCCCTTAAAGATCTGCGTTTTATCATGTCCACTGAAATTAATATCAATCTTGACTTCAATATTCATATCTGTAAAGGTACGAAGAAGGAAGAAAACAAAGCAGGTGGAGAACAGCAGGATGATTATCATTCCATTCCCTGCTGCGTTGAAAGGTGGCCTCAAATGCTTGGAGAGATACTAGACAGCATCCTAACAAATAACCAAATAATTTTCTTCACTCAAAAGAGCTAATTTATAAGGTAATCATCATTACTTGTCAAATATGATTTATAACCCAGTTTCTCAATACAAAAAAAAATGAGAAACTTCACAAGATTAAGCAGGAATGTCTCACCATTTTAAGAGAGGTAAAAAAGCATCATCTAATTGTCCATTATGATAATGTTCAGCAATGGGCCATCTTGGTCAGCAAATCTTTCCTGTAGACACTTCCTGCATTTCGATTTTTCATTTACAGCTGGAAGAAATGAATGGCATTATATCTCAAAAAGTAAACAAGTTTGTTTTCCTTCGGTTTCCTGGCGAGAAGAAGAAGATTGAGGACAATGCTGTTCAGTTTGTGTTAAAATTCCAGTCACTTATTCCAAATCGCTTTATACCACACCGAGTAATCGTCAACGATGGTCAAATGGACATTAATCTAAAAGCCATCTTAAGTTGCATCTTGGATGTTTAAGATAAGAAGGCAGTTATCAAGTATAACCAACCTCTAAGTACCATCCAACATTCATCCACCATTATACCTACAGCCAATCAACTTATATATCCTTTGTATATATTTATGAAAGAGACAAACGTCTCTATTACACATTTCCTTATTTACCTGTCACTACTCCTGAATACTTAACTCCTTCCAGTTGTTCATAATGACTCCCTTCCATCCTCCGTCAAAGTTCATCGTTTATTTTAAATTCTGTAAACACTGTATGTTCTTTTTAATTTAATTTCTATTGTTTTATCAATTTTAAATTAACACCTTTCCATTTAGATTATCGAATACTAATGGGGATCTTGTCAAATGTTTTCCCTAAGTCAAGGAATATTAAGTATAATTCTGTTTTCTTCATTTTAACGTTTTCATTTATCTGTTTTATAGTAAAATATGGTTTTAAGTACTGTGTCCTTTTCTAAAATCGCTTTGTGCCTCTTCTAACTAATCATCACTTTCCTTAACCTCATATATTATTGCTTCTGCATTCATTCTAAGCCCTTTATAAATTTCTATTAACATTTCTATAATCGTTTGTCCAAAACTTTTCAATATTTCTAGAGTTATCTTGCCAGGTCCCGTTAATTTTCCTTTTTTCATTGATGTTGTTTTCACCCCCCCTCCAATCTTTGTGTCATTTTCAAGCTTTTCCTTTCCAATGGTGTCCTGTTGATATTTTTGTGTTCTTGTTTCTAAAAGTCTTAGCAGTATTCTTCCCACCTCTCCATAATCTTTTCTTCCCCCTAATCTGTTTTAACTCATACTTCTTGTTTCAACACTTCGTAAAATAATGTCCCTTTTGCTTGGTTTTCTTTTATCCTTTTTCTTCCAATGTCTTCTTTGTCCTACCATTTCTTGCACCGTTCTTATATACTTTTTCAATTTTACTTGACCTTTCATTTGTCCATTCATCAACTTCCTGTTGTTTACTATTATCGTTCCACATGCTTCCATAATTGCTATAAATTTTTAATGCCCAATTTTCTTTTTTTTGTTTTTATCTCTACATTATACTTGAGTTTCTTCTTCACATCCTTATCTCTCAATTTATATAGCTTCATCGTCTCTTCGTTATCTTTGTACTTTTTGTTTTATATATGATACTCATTTTAATTTTACTTATTCTAAGTGCTGCTATAAGTTTATGATTCCTTTCTTGCTCCTACATCCCCAATTTCTTTCCTATATGGTTCATTTATTAAAACACAATCAAGTACTGATCTTTCTATTCTGCTTTTAACCTCTCAAGTATGTATAGCTTTGTATGTAAAAAAAATGAATTAACAAGAAAAGCACAGACCCTTTGTGGTTGACCGATTTTACCAAAATTTTGCAGGAACAAAGTATTGATAGAGTTACCAAATGCTATTTGAAAACAATGCACCTCTCAAGCATTTTCGAGAAATCGCAAATTAAAATTATGTAGACCATGAGTACCATCACAGCAAGACATCTATCAAAAAGTCTCAGTAGTCAAATAGAGAAGGAGCAGCGCTACGAATGAAGAAATTGTTCAAAGAAGTTGTTCGAATCTTTGTTTCCTTTTTTCTGTTGCCAAATTTCTATTTTTTTGAAAACTCTTGAGAGGTGCATCGTCTCTGTATAACATTTAGTACTTTAAACTTTATTTCTGTAAAGTTTCAACAAAATCGGTGAACCAAAAGGTCCATACTCCCCTTGTTATTTTGGGGACAGAAGTATATTTTATTATTTTAGATCATTCTCACCATAGGAACCTTCCCTTTTCCCTAATCTGCTATTTAAATCCCTATGATTATCAGTCTATCCTTAGTACCTCTAATTGCTTCATCTAAATTTTTCTAAAAATTTATCCTTTTTGCCTGCGTCTTCATAAGGCTCATACACTATTAAAATAGTCATACTGTTTTCTTTTAACTAAGTTTCTATTTTTCAAATTTTTAATGATTCAAAGACGCATTTTTTAATATACTTCTACTCTTCCTACTCTTATGGTGGCACTAAAGGTTGCTTCTACTTTATTGGACACTAAGAATGCTCTTGTGTTGCTTTCCTTTTTTAAGCTTTACTAATTAGCAGAATACCTAAATTTGCCTTTCCAAATTCTTTAATTAACTTGTGTTCTTTTCCATTTAAACTTCGTATGTTCTAAGTTCCCACCTTTTATATTTTTATCCCTATTATGTAATTATTTTCCACTAGTAGTGATTGCATTTCCTTGATTTTTTTGCTTCTTCAAATTTTTTCCTTCATATGCCTAATTTATTGCTATCTATTATTTTTTGTCCTGTGTTTGTTTTTCATTTACAGCTTTGATCATCATCTATGAATTTCCAAGTCATTTTACTAAGACTAATCGTTTTTGATCTAATTTCTGAGCGTACTTTGATTTATGTGGCTTTTCTGTCTTTCATTCGAGTGCTAAATTCGTTTATTTGCTATAATTTTCCAGTAATATACTATGAATCTTCTGCCTTCAACCTTTTCTTCCTTCCTTACTTTATTCTAAATACCTTGTATGGTTTCGCTTGGACTCCCAACTCTTGCAACATAAATTTTTCATGTTGTTCTTAACTATTCCTTATTTAAACTTCTTTCCTTTTCTTATTATTTGTTTCCATTCTTTCTTTGAGTTGTTTATTTCCCTTCCACAGTTTGGATGCTTGTCTGTTGTATGAAACCAAAATATATTCTAAATAATGAGAGAACAAAAAAAATGTAGTAGCATGAAGGCTACAGACTTATCCCTCACACTCTAAACCATTTTATTATAGTTAAGGGATTAAAGGTGGTGTAAGGAAATAATTTACTCTCCCTTTATACTCAGAACTTTCAGACTCCAGGATCGTTCCAAGATACTAGTTCCCAAATGATTCTCAACTCTCACTTACCGCTCCAAAAAGCTATGCACACAAGAATGTGTGTAGTATCGCCCCAGTAAACTGTACCAACACACAGACAAAACTAAGTGAGGGACCATTAGAAGCAAGCAACCTTCCAATGGAATTTAATGGCTCTAGTGGTAATTGCAAGGGGACAACAGCTTTTGCAGTATCAACTGCAGGTGGAGATGGATACATCCATCCAACTGGCTACTGAATTGCGATGTGGAATGAAAGGAGAAGCCACCACATTATCCTCTCATAGCAGCTTAATTTGTATAAACCTGCCAACCAATTTAAGGAATGAAGAGTAGAAGATTAAGGATTACATCACTTGCTATAAGATTTCCCAAAAACTAAAAAACGCATATTCCCTACCAAACATATGTAATTCCCATCAGATACTATCAATAATAATATTAGTTAATAATAATAATTGATAGATATGGTGAATAAGTAATGAAGAATGAGAAAGTCATTTCTTATTTGTTTAGGTATTAAAATATATTATGAGTACAATAAGTAAAGATATACTTATTAATTCAATTTCTGTAAACATCACTTTAGAATAAACTAAAAAAAAATAAAACATACTAAAGTTTAACAGGAAAATCTATAATAAATAGACACATTGCAATACTCACGTCTTGCTTAACTGTTGGCTCCTGATCTTCGCACTCTATAAGGAGATACCAATAGAAGTAATTTGCCAGAGTTGAATTGTTACATGCCCTTGTAATCAAAAAGGATGCTAAATCTTGATCCTCCTCCTCGTTCTTTAATTCGCTCTGCAACGTGTCCGTGTTGGCAGAATCTGTGTTTAAATTGGCATTCTGAATATTTTCGCCCAAAGTGCTGGTCTTCTGTTCAAAATCAGCATCAATTTTATTATTGTTAATGGTGTGATCTGCTTGATTGAGGCTCGCCGGATTATTCGTCACAATTTCGTTTGTGATAGTGCTGTTGCTCTCCTTGCTGTCCTTCTTCTCCAGCTGCGGCTCTTTTTCCTCACCCACTGCTGACTTATCTTTTTCTGGGAACACTTTTTTGTAACCTATAATGTGAGATAAAAAAATCTATGTATAATATCATCATAATAATTAACCTTCTCTAATGTCTTCAATACTTTCATACTTAAGTGCCTGCACTAGCTGCAACAAGTAGAGTATCAAGTCCTCGTCCACTGCGTGCTTTAAACGAGAGATGGCATATCTTCTAACAGTAGGATGCGTAAAGTTAGGGCTAAGCAACTCCAATGCGTCTTCTACGTCCATTGGAGCCCATTGCTCTAACATAAATAGCGCCTGCCGCACCTCACCATGCTGAGTCCAATTCACGCATTTTAAAAACTTGGTTAGCGCCTTCTTTTGGTTTGACAAATAAAACCTGAATTTCCAAACCTGATCCTGTTCTTCATTAGACAGCTGCTTGGTGGGTGGGTATGAAATAATTGAATTCAGCATGTCCCTCACTGCAGCGTTGGGCTTACATTCTTTGTACGAGATGCCGCTTCTTAACGAGCGCGCAAGCTTATGATGCTTGCTTTCGACAAGGTTTTCCTGGATGCAACATAGAAAACAACTTCCATTAAAGAAAGCTTTCAATAATTTCAATTTAAACAATTTCTTTTGAGCCACCATTTTTAAAAGTAAATATAAACTGAATGAGGAAGCCTTAGTAGTTTAACAGGATTAAACCAGACAGAATAAAAATGTAGGGCAGACTTTTACCTTCAGAATCTCCTGATCTGGAACTGTCACAATATCAGCTTGTGCTCTAAATTGGTACACCTCGTCACCATCTTGCTCAAAATACACTACGTGGTATGGTTTCCCATCAACAATGATGGTCGGAAACTCAATCATAAGATACATATAGTCGGATGAGCGCTTTTCTTTCTCATTAATCATCTCCAATTCCCTGAAAGTCAAGCGATCTAACCAGTCAACCTGGAACAATAGACTTAAAGAATTTTGCACCCCGAGCTTGCATTCAAACCTTTGTTATGTAACCATTACGGTGCTTTTTGGCCAATTTAGCCAATTTTTGCATTTGCTCCTTTCCGCAGTCTTTAATTTTGCCTGGCGTCGAACTAGGGAAATTACTGTCGGCTTCCTTGTTCGGCCATACCCTTAAATCTAACATTCCCTGGTTTGATTAAAAACTAATGATAATCTGGCCTCGGATGCTTTCAAAATTTACTATACCTGACGAAATAAGCCGTGCTTACTAAAGAGTGAAATAGTGGTACCGCCAACAGGCGTCAGTCGGTTAGGTCCTATGCAATCATAAATTGTTAATGCTAGCTGAGCATTTCTAGGAACATCGTTAAACTGCACAGGCAACGTAATCCATTCGTTCCAACTAAAAAACAACACAGAATTAATTGTAACTAAAAATTGCACAATAATGACTAATACCAACTTCCAACGAGAAGTAAATGCTTTATATGAAGTCGATATGGGTAAAGCCACTGATCCGTTCTGGTCGAAGACCTGACATTGTACCATCAGATCTGCGTAACCTTCCTGGCATAACCCTGAGTACTTAAGTAAGGGGTCCTCGATTAACTTTGTGTATTCTGGCTTTTGTCTCCTACCCTCCAAAGTACCACTGCAACAAAGAAATCATGTAGCATCAACCATTGTTGCGGTACACTCACATTTTAATTTGGATCCTGTGATTAAGCGACGAGCTGTGCACGTAGTGGAATCTGTCGCTCAGCCCTTCCATTTTAGATTTTAAATCGACTAGAGCGTATTGTTTATTTAATCAGCTGATCATTCAAACTGGCAATTGGCAGAAGTGCCAATCAGCAAATGCTATTTCACCAACTCTGAGCTGCCTGGACGAACTTCCACTGCTATAAACGTTGCAGCCGGCTAAAACTAGCCGTACAATCCAAAACGTTTACTGCACCACTACACGGCTATAAATTAACACAAATCGGCCAGCGAACAGGTGTAGATGCACATTTGGAACCGGCCATTACTGCCAAACGCCAGCAATTGAAAACACTCAAATACGAATCCAAGATGCACTTCACACTTTCGATATATCAGCGATTTTTAACATTATCTGCAGATACGAAAAATCCTGAGCCAAATAAAGTAATTTCTAATTTTTGTGAATATTTCAGCCGATGACGTATCGACAATCGCTTTTTCATACTTTCCCTTTCGATTGCATATCAGCGCTGTTGCCAACTTTCCCTTTTTTCCTACGTAGAAAGTGACTGCACCCAATTATAATTAAAAAAGTATAGATGTAATTAATTTTAAGCTAGACATTTTTTTTAAGTATCGGAACTCTTCATCTCACCACGATTATGATCACGGAATGGAATTTTTGTATTGCATGGGTTTCAAAAACCAAGTCGCATTTTTGATTTTTGAAAAAATTAAATTTTGATGAAATCATAAAGCGGTTACCCGCCCAAAATGACGTAATAACATAAGCACTATATGCCCCATAAGGGAAAAAAGGAAAGTGGTACACATGCGCACTCTCTTGCTATTACGTCACTAGCATAATTCAAATTAAAAACCTTCATTGCATAAAGAATATTGACTTTACATCAATTTACTTATTTATATTGAAAAACTATTATTTTCACAAACTCACTTTTCGAGAATTGATTGTATTAGTTGTTCAAATGTCAAATTGAAAGAACTTGCCTTTCCTTAAAATTGCTTTTTCAAAAACTACTATTTAAAATTTTTTATTTTTTTATCTTTTGAAAGGCTGCTTATGAAAACCGCAATGGCTATATCAGTCGATTCTTATTTGGCAACTGTTTTTTGTTAAATTATCCCCATCTCTAGTTTTATGCTACAAAGTTATGGTACTCCAACTGCAACATAGTAGTAATTCGTCTGTTCGAAAGTTTCATGTAAACTGAAATCTCCAACCATAACATCGTCAAATCTACAAAGAGGAAAAAGCATAAAGAATTGCTGCAGGAATTTGAAAAGTGAGAGAATAATTTAATGGCTTTTAAAACGAAGTTGTAGAAACAATACAACCACAGAAAAAGCAGGAACCAGTATGCATATAAATATGCCCAAGGAAAATCAACAAAATGTTGAGAAGAGTCGAGAAACAACAGATTGAAACAATGAAAAGAGAAATGGTAGCAGAGATAATCAAACACAAACGAAGAAGCAAAGCAGATTTTAGAAAGAAATCCAGAGAAGCCAAGATAAAGTCTTAAAACTAAGAGAAGAAATACAAGCAAAAAAGGAAATGGGAACAAGAGTAGAAACAACTAGAGAAACTAAGAAAACAAATTTGAGAAAGAAAAAAACGCAAGAACAACATAAAAATAAAAGATGTGGCCACAGAAGAGAACCAAATTAAGGAGAGAGTAGGCAGCTAAGATAAGCTGAAAATCGTCTCAACAATAAAAAAACGTATATTGTTATAGGAAAGGAAGATAGAAAATTTACAACTGAACTCTTGGAAAGAAAAAAAATAATGGAAAGAAGAGTTCTATTAAAAGAAACCAGAACATATACTGAAAACGATTTCACCCGAGAAGAAAGAAAAATCCAAGCACATATACGAAATATCAAAAGAAGAAAGAAATAAGGAAAATAGTTAAACCTGTTTTAACTCTTTTTACCTTATACCAGAGAATAATGATGGAACGATGTAGATTTGTTTTGGATCATATTAAATAGAAACTGGTGAAGATAGAGTTAAATGACCCAGAATCAAAAACTAGCAAAGAAGAAGAAACAGCCGGCAGCTCATAGATAACGAATCAGGAAAAGGAAGAGGTCATAAGAAGTAGTATAACAGAATCAAAGGAACACCATAGAAAAAGAAATCTGGTAAGGGTAATAGATAGGAAACTAAGAATAAAAAAAGAGAAAGTACATGGAATGTAAGAAAAGTCAACACTAAAGGGGCCTCAAAACAATCAATAAATAAAGCTGAGAAATATAGCAAAGGAACTCAGACTATGGAAATTGGTAATTATTAAGTGATGAAGCGAAGCGGAGTTTTCACCAATCGACAGCTGACCAAAAAGGCTTGATGGCTAGTGATTTTGAAACTGATTGATCAAAGGTCTGCGTTAGTGCTTCGCCACTTCGCTATGCGTTGCAAGCTTTGCAGGTTTATTGATTTTTAAAATATGAAGGACCAAAAAGTAGGCTGAGTACCAATTTAGCAGCAAAGATTCAATAATATAAAATCGGTAATAAGGCCAGCAGCATTACATGCAAGTGAAACCTGGGTTTGGAGAGCAGAAGATATTAAAAAATTAAAATTTGAAAAAGAAGAACAAAACCAAGAACTCTAACATCTATACTAGAACCTCTTTATTAATGCAATAATCAACCAAGCCAGAATTATGTGGGTAGATCATGTATTACAAATGGAGGACAGCAGAGCAGGAATGTTACATTCAAAAAGATCCACGAGAAAAAAAACAGGAAGACCCAAGAAAGAGTGGAGGGAGTTTGTAGAAGAAAACTTATGAGAACTAAAGATCACTAACTGGGAAGTATAAACCGAGGATAGAAAAAAGTGATCGAAAAAGTCATAGACCTCATAGACCTTTCGAGTCAATGCATGATTATGATAACTTAAACATGTCACCATTATTCCTTTGACTGAAGCAAAATATATTTGAAACACTCATATCTCTCTACTATCTATTATATTCTGAAGAATTTAGTGACATAGTCAAGGAAAACCGCTGCCTCTTCCTTCCTGGTCTTCTCCTGCTGTAATATGCCACATCTATCTTGGTTTCTCATAATATAGCCTAGATAATCAAATTTAGAGCACTTCACATTTGTAATGATCTTATATTTGTTGTTTATTCCAAGACCTTGTTTGTTCATAACGTGAAAAATTCGTCTTTTTAAAAATGGCTCTGTTAACATCTATGATTCAATCCTATAAAAAATATCACCCCAGTAAACGAGCTTTAAATGGGTTTTAAAAAAATTATTCATTTTAATAAACACTACTCTTGTTTTCTCCATTCCTTTAATTTCAAGTTAGTGATTCCATTAGGGCCAAGTAGTTACATTTAGTAACCCTTGCTACTGGTTATTGGTTTACCATTTGACATTCTATGGTACTGGGACTTTGCTAATGACCATGTATAGTTTTCATGGTGATAAACTCTAGGCCCTAGCATTAACTGACTTCCACTATGTTCAAAAGTGCCCAGAAAGATAATAATACCATCTACATTTCAGATATTATTAAGCCACCCCTCAATTCCGTATCTTCTAACCCTTATTTCATAATTTTACTGCAACGATTGAGATAATGGTCATCGAGATCCACCATTTCTAAGTTTCAGATAAGTTTCTCATTTTCTCCTTTGTCCTCGGAGCATCTCTAAAACCAAACTGCGTTTTCAAAAAAAGCCTTCATTAAGTGACTCACAAGGGTGTTAATTCTATGATCACCATATTTTGTCGCGATATTTTTTGGGGGGGAGGGGTAAACTTATGAGAGTGGACTTTAGCCAGCTTTAATGTAAGCCAATTTATCTCATGATTTTTAATATTTCTAAACAAACCAGACTTGATTCCCTTAACAGGGGATTTCACTTTCAAGGTCCCATAATAAAAATTTTATCTAGTGTTGTCTTCTCCATTCTCCCTTTCACCTACGTCCAACGTAGAGTAGTTATTATTATCTACCAATTGTTCGGAACTCTTAGATTTGTACAGCCCTACTTTTTATAAAGATTAAACAAATCGCATATATGTTCCAAGGTTCCTATTTCATCACACTCACCCTCCAACTTATTGCTTTTGACCTCCCTTCTTATTTGTCTATATCTTTCTTCAACCACATTCTTTTCTCAGTCACGTCCAGGTTTTCTTCCACACAGATATTAGTCAAGGATTTCAATGCTAACCTCCTACAACTTCTTGAGTTCCTCTTAAACTCAAAATTTTTTTTTCCCTTCGACACCATAGTTGAGCATATTGTGAAAATGATTGCTCCTTTACCCAGTAAAACTACCAATTCATACCTTCCACAGTCGAAACAATTGGGCCTATAATGCTAAAAGGCAACGAATTTCTCCAAAACATCAGAGAACTAACTCCGACTCAAGAGAGCACGAAATAATTATATTAGATTGCTCTTATTCTAGCTTTAAATTTTCATATTTCTTATCAGACAGGAAAATGTAATGGGATCAATGCATCCGTGTATTGAAGCACAATAAATTAAATATTTTTTTATGGATACAGAACATATGCTCCTCAGTGCTTGGCTGTGTCTAAAATGAGCAGATTGTAATCTTCTAGATTAGTTTGTAAAGCATAAGGGTGCAAGAAACAATAGCCAAGTCTAGCTAATTAAAATATTGGCAAAAACCCAACTTCTGAAAGGAGGAAGCAATCATTTCTAGGATAGGACATTCTCCAATGATGTACCGCCACATTGATCTTCGACTACCTTGCAATTGACTTCGGGACTTCTTATGTTAGAAGCATTTGGTCACATCAGACATGCATATCATTTACTTGAGATAATTGAATTATCTATTTAATATTAATGAATAAAAAATAAAAGGTGTGTCACAAAAGCAACTACAATGACATTTAATCAGCATTACCTTATTCTTCTTTTCCTGGTGGAGCGGCAACCCTACCCAAACATCTCGTTAAGAATCCAGACCTCACAATTTCAAATTTATCCATATGGTAGTTTGAGTTAAGTTTCATTCTTTAATATAAATACGAAAAATAATCTAATATTTCTTAAAAGCATATTTTAACTCTCAATACTACATCATGTGTATCTTCAAATGTACTATATTTAATGCTATTTTCTAGATTCTCTCTTTAAATAGATCAGCTGCTTAATGATCATGATGCAAATTATGTCACATGTGGACTTATAAACAAGCAAATATTCTGACCTGTGCTTTAGAAGACCATAGTGCAACACTACATTTCATTAAGTGTAATAATACCTAACTCTTAAAAAGGCACAATACATACTCTCTTATCACTATAAACAACAAATTATCCATTTATATATAATACTGTAATTATAAGCAATTATAAAAAATTATGCCATTATTTATAAGACATGGTAATGCAATCTGAATTCCCTTTTTATTATTAGTTACGAAAGCTTCAAACTTATGGTAATCCTGCTTTTGCAACACAATTTTCCAGTTAACATCCAACGAAACATCAGCTTCGCTTCTTGTATACATCACTACCACGTTTGCGCTGCTAGTGCAATTCCGCAGATTTTCAAGAATCTTCGAGTGATAATTCTGCAGGCTTATAATCCCGTTGCTTAGGCGGTATTCCCAATAATACGATGATAAACCATCCAGCAGCACCAAAGCAATGTTGGGCTTTTTAGACAGAATCTTCTCTAAATTTAGGAAAGTCATGGCAAGATGGTGGTAACTATAACAATTGAGAATGATCAGCTTGCTCAGGCACGTTTTGATGCTTTGTATGTGGTCAGCTAGGGGGCCACCTGCCATCATTTTCTCCATCCTCTGGACCAGGTGGAGCAAGTTGAAGTGCTGGTTTGTGTTTATCAGCACTGCCTCACACTCGAGCCCTCCGCATTGCCGCGGCACAAGGCATTTCGCCAACAAATCTGTAGTTAGCACTGTTTTGTCCGCGTTGCCGCTTATTTCGATGACTTCGTTCGGCTGCGGCCCGCACTCTCCAAACAAGAGACTGTTCAACTTATCCAAGCTGGGTCTGCGATTAAGGCGAGCAAATAGCTGCACGCCAGATTCAATTTTGCTTCCACTCATTGCGGGAGAACAAGTCCAACGTGATGAATGGTGTTTCTTAAATAATAAGATAATATTACAACAGAACATACACTAAGCTGGTAGCATTACTGTATACTAATTGCGCTTTAAAAATAGACCTAAGAATAAACAAATCTTGAAGTGCTAGAAGATTAGCCTGACTAAGTTAATGCAGCAATGTAACAGAATTCTGCATTACTTGTAAGCTAGCAAATCCCTAGTTATTGCACAGTAAAATGTTCTGTAAACCTTAGTTTCATAGGTTCGTCCATCTTAACCTCTAAAATATAAACTTATTCTATTAGAGAAATTAATAGAGATCACGCACTTGGCTTAAACTTTTCTCTGCAGAATTTGTAAGGCGCTATACTTGAAAAGTTGATTTTACTAACAATTACCGGAAAGGTATATACTTACCTAATGTGAGCATAATTGTTATAAGTAGGGTTAACCGTTTCCATTTTCATTGTAATTTTGTGCGTGAAGTCTAAATGGTTTTTTCTGTCTTGTAAGTAAAAGGACATAATATAGAATTCGTTGATTAAGTTGTATTATAGTAGCGTAGTTTGCAGACTGCTTTTTGTTTGTTTATGTCTGCGGGTTGAGTTTGCTGTTTGTGTTTGATTGCTTGTGTGGGTGTTTTGTCTGTTTATTAAGTTGGTGAACGGGAAAGTTAAATATAAAAATAAATATAATGTTTCTGGTTGCAACGGCAATGACTCATTTGTTTACAGTCTGAGGTGGCTTGCGATCCTCCACTCTTGGTGCTCCCTGGAGGAATGTCCTTGTGCTGCGGCAAGGGTTATATTTTTATCTTCCCTCTCGGACATCTACTTACTGCACGAAGAGCTACCTGTGGGAATTTGCCAAGGATAATTTTGGACTGCTCTTGAGCTAGCAGCTGTACTTGCGTGCACCTCGATTCCAGACAGGCTGCTTGGAGTCTGCAATGCAGAAATTTCCCAACACTGTTATGAACTTCATGACTCACTGCGTCTGCTGCAATGACGATGGTGATGTATAAATTTGTATATCTGTGTCATATTCTTGTAACTGTGAAGATGATTTTGGAGAAATAATTTGTTTATATATATTTCTAAAAAAATACAAATTGAAGATGCCACCAAAAATGAAGAATAACAAAACAGTTTGCTGGTATTTAACATGTTAATTGTCATGGAATAAAGAAGTGATCTGTTGTTTAAAGCTATATTACGTTGTTTATATAACGGCTATACATTTTGTACCTTGCTTTATACTTAAAATTATTCTTTGTATTTTAACTTTATGTTTAACCTACTAAGCCTACATTCATTATGAATGGCCATTAACAGGCAGTCTACGTGTTAAGTAAGATTGCATTAGCCTTCAAGGTCTATTACGGGGAACTATTATTTATTATTATGTTAAGAATAAGCTTGTGTTTTAGTGCAAATAAAAATTAATTTTAAACTTAATGGGCCGTACAATACTTAAGCTTGTGGCAAATACTACAAATCTTTAGTTTTTCAAAGTATTTTGTTTGTACCAAAATTTTATTGTTAGATTCATAGAGTATGTTTTTGTATTTGTAAAATACATTTTACTAAATCGTACTTATGCTAAAAACTATTCTAACACCTACTTAGAATAGCTTTAGCATTTTCAAACATTTACTGTTTGAAGGTTACTACTTATAATCATTATCATTATCATTACTCATTACATATATTTAAGGCGACTGTATTCATATATATCTGTCACAATTGAAGGTCATTGACTTTAAACGTTTTTAATTCGTATTTAAGATTCATATATCAAGTATTACGCAATGCATATGGGCTTTTTTCTAGTTATATTTTAATCTGTTCATACCTTATTTTTTATGTGATGTGCATTAATTCATCTACATTGACTTATTACAAATAACACGACTGTAATTATTCTAATAAAATATTTATTCTTACGCATATTGCATATTATTGTAATTATTTTCGGTACTTTGAGGGAAAGTGTGATAGTTGTTGCTTTAATAGTAACAAATTTTAACTTTTGTAAAATGTAGAGTTTTGAAACCAAAAGTATGCTTTGTGTCTGGTTGAGCCATCACGGCTAAGCTTTATTGTCAATAGCTTGATAGAAGGTATATACTATCTTGGTATGGTCAATCAAAGACACATATTGCTGCATATGAAATTAGAGAAACTCTATGGAATCAAACTGTTACCCTACCCTACTTACAGTTTTGATTTGGTACCATGTAATTATTATCTGTTCTGATTAATGGGTAAAGTAGAATGGTGTCACCGGTTTTTTGATTCCAAACCACAAGTGCCATAATAATGAAGTACAGAAAACTTGACCCATAGATAGATGTAGACTGTACAACAGAGTAGTACATACTTTGACTTTTAATTTCTTATCTCCTTTAAATATTAAATAAGTAAATTTTATATTAAAAAACTAATTCTACATAGATTCTACCTTCTTTTTTAAAGATCTAAGAAAGAGATTCTTCTAGTTTTATTTGATTTTTTTCGACTGCCTGCTTGCGTATCTACTAAGGGGCTCCATATAACAACATGGACTCTGTGTAGCTTATCAGTTTTTTTTTTGAAATTCTACCTTAACTTTAGCATATGTAGGAATCTTCATAATTCTACATTTTTGTTGTGCTGGGTTTGGTCTTGGTTTACCCAGCAGTTTTATCAGAAATTCGGCATTTTACTTTAAATTTCCTCCCTGTCACTTCCTATTGGATTTTAAAAAATTGTTATAACTAAAGCAGGATGATTGAGGTCAAAGCTATTGTATCTAAGACTCATTATTATGGTCTCTATCTCAACAAAACTTTACTAATAATAGACATAAGCTTCAAGCTTTTGTTGGCTGTTTTAAAAATTCATTAGTGACAAATTTGTTGTATTGGTGCACCCCATAAGTACTTGCTACTCACATCACTATTAGATCTACATTTTCTCTCCTAAATGTACCCCTCGATGTCACTCGCCAACTGTGGTGGGTAGATACCTATTTGGAAAAATACACGCAACTGACTATCCAAATTCTAGTACTACAGAGCTTCGTAATTAATCAAGGCTAATCCCTCTGTAAACTATAAGAATAGCACATGAAATCCCCTTGCCGCCGGTTCTCCCTGGAAAAAACAATAAGGAAAGCCAAATTTGACGTAGATTCCGAATCCGTAATCAGAAATTCAAGAAAACCAGTGCGAGTGGCCTAAAAAATAGACCCATTTATTTTAAAAATCTATACACAGTTGAGAAAAACCTTCAAATATCCTTTATAATACATTAGCACAGATTCTCTAGCCGCCGGTTCCCTTGGGAAAAAAGAAAAGGAACAGCCAAATTTGACGTAGAAACCAGTACATATAGCCCCTTTCACATTTATATGCCAGTGGCAACATTTAAATGGGGGAGAAGGTATCGCTTGTACATCTTACAAGGCGCAAAGCGCCTCAACGCACACCGCTCGAAAGCTTTATCATCTTATGCATAACAGTATACTTTAACAAGGCCGCGAAGCGACCTTTACGTTATAATTTTTTAAGCTTGTTCTGTGGATATATACAATATCAGCAATTTGGTGTGTATGTTGATTATATAATTTATAATTGGTCTCAAATAGCTTATCTTACCTAATTGCTAACCTCACCTTCTCGCGGTAGACTCTGTTATTATAATAAGGCTCTGACGACTGAGTAATAGAGGAAATAACCTCATCATAAAAGCACGAAGGAAATGTAGCTAGGACTGGATACTAAAGTCTAGGTTACTACATATGGCACTCATATTTCAAGGATTGATTTAATGGCGATGAACTCATCAACTCAAAAAAATAGATTAGCACAAATCATCAAAGAACATAATGCTATAACACTGACATTTCAAGGACTGCTAAAAACTAAGGTGGAATGGACAAAGAGAACATGAATCTGCAAATATTTGCTGGGAAGAAACCGGGGAATCTCATAAAAATGGAGTTAGCAAAAACGAAAAGAAGACTTTAATATAATGGACAACCATATTAGACATAATTATTCTATATTTACTACAGAAACCTTAGCTACATCAAATGTTATGCTCTGATCCAACTGAACCTTCCTCTGATGAAAATAAACCTGCCATGACCAATTGATTGTATATATCCATTGTCATAGAATATCTATGGTAAATGCAAAGGTGTATGGCAATAGCACGGACCTAAAAGCATAATAGAGAAACATGGGTTGGGACAAATACACAACAATGGAAAAATGTTTACATTCTACTGATCAGAGGCACAATTTTCCTGTGCAAACGCATCCACAATAAAAGAAATGAAAACCAAATAAACCATATCTTAATTTTCAAGATAGAAGAACTTAGTATTGTATGTGGTTAACAAAAGATTAGCCCTTCCTAGCAAACGTACTTAAAAACTGACACGTAAAGACCAAGTACAAACTGGAAAAATGTAAAACGCTCCTTTGGGTAAAAGAATACAAACTTGGAACATATTTACCCATAGAAGTGAAAAAATGTGGCAGAATTTTGAAACTGATAGCTGATACAACACTGGTAAAAAAGGAAAAGAAAAGTAGGCATGGTCAAAAAGAAGATTAGAGTAAAAGTAAAGATAATAAAGAAGAGAACATATCAAAAAAATCCGCAAGACAGAATAAAAGAACTTGGACCAACACACAAAAAAGCAGAGTGTAGTAAAAATATATGTGATTATACAGTATAATTAAAACAAGTCCACGTTAAGAAGATTAAATTTCGTGTTACTTATTCGATCCCAGAGCAACAAATAAAAATTTGTAAAGAACATTTCGAAGGGCACAAATGATAATCATGAACAAAATAAGGATCAGATACAAGTGCAAATAGAGAATCTACCAGTTACCACTAGGCCACTCACCGAAAATAAGTCTAAGATGCAATATGTAAACTCAAACACAATAAAGCTACTGGTCCTGACAACCTGCCTAGTGAAATAGGAAAGGATACTACATGGTAACTGCGAAAATCTATCAATAACTTCAAAATGGAATCCCCAAGGAAACGAATAATGGTAGATGGCGCTTGATCTAGGAATGATCAATTTTAGACGATTTCAAGACTGTCAAAACAATATAGCAGGAAGAAAAATGGCCGGAAATAGGGTCAGTTGAAAAGTTCATATCCAAACCCTATGTTCCAATTAGGAGATTAAGGACTCAAACATGTTGCTCATAAACGAGTCTCCCATTTTCAATACTTGGAGTTGGATATAATGGAAGACTTCTTCCCCCCTCTTAGAGAAAGGCTTTCTAACAATTTTATCAAATCGTCTACTAGCTGGCTCGTCTCCACTTTTCTTCCTCCTACTCACTAGTGAATGATGCTTTTCTTCTTTATCTTACCTTTCTAATTACGCTAAAAGGAATATAGTTTGGAATAAGTACGACTTCTCGTGGAGTTCAAGTGCCTCCCTTCTCTCCATATCTACAGCCAGAGATTCCAAAACCCTAAAGAAAAACCTTGTGCATTCTTTCTTCACAACAGTCTTGATCCAGGTAGTCCGAATACGGGACCTGGTTTCATCTTCATTTAACATGAAGACTGTGCAGAGCTCCGGCTTAGAAGCATCATCTCCAAGTAAAAAACGGCACTTTTTCAAGCTGTACTTTTGGCCTATTCTTTTCTATGAATAAAGTAGAACAATATCTATAAAGTGCTCAAAGAGATATTTACTTTATAACATATATAAACCTCATATGCTTTTCGTAATAACTAAATTTGTAGTTTATAACGCATTACTTCCAATCATCAAAAGCCGTTTCAAAATCTAAATCTTGCAAAGACTTTTCTCCCCTGTGAAGCTAGGTGCGACAACACCAAGCAATTTGGCCAGCTGCATGCGTGCAAACCCTGCAGCTGTTAGAAATTCTGCGAATTTTGGGTGTGGGTATTTGTTCTCAGAAACCTCCATGCCAGTGGCTCTCAAATTTTCTTACAACCAACAGCCAAATTAATGGGTAGTTAACGTTGATGATTTTGATAAATAATGTACGTAGGAAAATACAAACAAGTGTTAACATTTTTACGAGAAAGCACCGAGTACCTCCGCATTATATTGTGGGGAAAATAAGAATAATTATTTTCCTTTTATTTAAATGAAAATTTTTCCGGTTGCCGAAAAGACGATAGAAAAAATAAATCAAGAATTAATAATATTAAAAAGCCATAAGTCTCTGATTATTTTTTCTTCTGAAGTTTAACAGTAAAATCAATTAATATGCAAATTGCAATTTATTTGGCCAACCCCTATATATAGGTTGCTGCTGGCATCTTCGCGCCAAAGAAGCGTGGCAGAAGCAACACCGCAAGAGCCGAGTTTTGGGAACACTTGAACTGCGCTCGTTGCGATTAATCGTGATGTGACCGCGGGGTGCAATTCTGGGTGTTGTAGCAGTAATTTTAGCGGCATGTGATGAAACAAATTAAATATTTGGAGCCGTGCCGGTAAAAGGGAAGGCGCCGGCGCAGTCGGATCCCGCGTTGAAAATAAAGGCAGCGTCGGGAAGTACTCATCTGAAGGAGGTTCGAGATGCCGGCGGAGATGCTCTGGGGATGAAAAGTGCCTTTAAGACTTCTGGTGGCCAGTAATGCCGTGTTATGGCCAACAGAAGCTCCGTTTGAAAAATGCTAAGCATAATCTAAGATGACGTTGCACACGTCATTATGCGACCTTCAATCTTTCTTGTTTGTAATGATGCTTGAAATTTCAACTTTAATTAATTGTAAATTTTCTTTTCTATTAAATTATTTCATTGTGCATTTTAATTAATGCAAAAAATTGAAAGTAGAAAAAATTAAATAACGAAATAGTAATCTTAGATATTATTTAATCGGAAAAGCTGTAACAACAATTTCTGTACAAAACTCTGTTTTTTGGTACTTCACATGTAATGTAAAACAGCGTTGCTTTACTGGATTACTGATATTCATTTGCAAACAAGAAATGTTTGGGCTACTCCTGCAAACGTTCTTCAATTGTTCATTCAATCAAGCGAATAAGAAGTTGACGTCTTCGTACAAAACAAGTGCGGCAGACGCCATGGACCCCGCAAACGCCGAATTTGTTAATAGTAGAAATGCTCTCGTTGGAATCAGTTACGATGTGCTGGCGAGGTGTAATAATAGTGCAATCCATGTGATCGCGGTGGAGAGTACTTTGTAATGAGGCAGATCAGCTACTTGGTGTTGTGCCGGGGAGGAATATAACCTTGAAACAGCGTTGGAGACGGCGTGGAAGCAGCGGGAGCAGCAGGGGTAAGAAGTCGTCAAAGGTAGGTTCGAGATGACGGTGTAGAAGTTCCAGAAAAATGTGAGTGCCTATATGAATGTTTACTTTATGGCCCAGAAAAGTTTAATTCCAAGAAATGTCAATTAAAATATAAGATTACTTCGCATGCCATTTTGCGATCTTCAATTTTTTTAGTTTGGCATAGTGCCTGTAGCTTCAATTTTATTTCTATCAATTGCACTTGGATGTGTTATAAAATTTTTGATTTTTTGAATAAAATGGTTGTCTTATTTAAAGTAAATAAAAAACAAAATAACAAATTTAGTAATAAAAGGTATAATAACAATTTTTGCATAACAACCAAGAATCGTTTGGTGTACTTCTACAAGCAATAGTTTGTGCAAACAATCGCAGATGGTTTCTTCAATTTCTTCTTCAATTAATTTCCAAAGACTGGTAGGTCGTATGTCTCATTTAAATTACCTGCTGTATGAAAAGCGAAAAAACAATACGATAAATTTAAAACAACAAGAAAATCTGTAGCAATTTGTTTATAGAAAACCTGCTTTTAGCTTCTTTTTATTTAAGAAAAATATGCATTATTTTATTTGAACACTGGTGTTCATTACTAAGCTACAAATGTTTACCTCACTTTCGCCACTCAACCAAGACTTTACTACGTGAGCCTGTATAGCTAGACAGTTCATTAGATGCAGATGTTTTTCTCCAAAACAAGTGCAACGAGCGCTGTAGTGAGATCGTGAAGTGAAACTAAATGTAGTGTATTTCATGTGATGACGCTAGTAAACTTAAGTGCGATGCAATAAGACTGACTAAGTAATCGGTGGAATCAGCTAAATCTGCTGGGGTAAAGAAGGTATTATCTGCAGATTATGTGTTATGTAGTGATTGAAACATGTCAGCAGGTACGTAAAATAACTTGGGAGTGCGATTTTTTTATGTTGTTTTACTTTTAGGAGTTTAGCAGTAAATTAGTAGACATTTTGCCATTCAACCAATCAAGATGCTACACCTCTTCATTAGATGCCATCTCTGTGATAAAGCTTTAGAAGCTGCTGCTCTAAACAGTTCTAAGCCACTTTCTGAGGTTTTGTAACCATGATCTTCTTTCCTTTCCATATTTCTTCATCTTCTTATAATACATCTAAAGTATTCCAGCTTTCGTTTCTTGATGGTGCCCAGTAATTCTTTATCTTTTTTCTTTTTTGTAAGACCTCCACGTTTGTTACACGATCTATTCATGATATTTAAAGGATCTTCCTGTACACCCATATTTCAAACGTTTTGTTTACCTTGGAAATTGTTACGTTTAAGGTCCAAGCTTCTACTCCGCAGAAAAGAGTAGCAAAGATAGAATTTTACTAATCTGGTTCTTAACTTTAAGCTTTAATGTTATAAATTGCTGTTCCATAAACTTTTATGCCAGTCGTCTCTCCTATGATAAAATTGTAAGGATTAATTCAGAATATGCATCAAAGAGAGTTGGCGGCAATACACATCCTTGGCTTACTTCTTTTCTTTTATTTCTATTTCTTCTTTAAGCTCAGGTCCTTGCTACATGGACCTCGTTTCATTTTAATAAAATTTGCTCCAGCTTTTTTATATCTATTTTAATCTTGTGGGTATAGTCGTTTGTCTAATTTATCACTACAAGATCACGTTCGGTGTTTTTTCCATTGATACTAGGACTTTCACTCCTCTGTGAGTTTTCGATATTATCATGAGTTTGGTTTTTCCAATATTAAGTGTTAGTCTATATTCTTCACTACACGCAGCTATTTGGGTCATTAGATATATTTAAAGTCATTAATTGGTGTTCCAACAACTTTTATTCCAGTCGTCCTCCATTGAGAAATTTTTAAGGATTTCTTCAGAATATGCATTGAAGAGAGTTGGCGACAACGCATATCTTTGCTCTTACTCTTCTTTTTGTTTCTATTTCTTCATTAAGCTCAGGTTATTGGTTGATTGTGGCGCACATCTAAGCATCTTTGATTAAATAAGAAGAGAGCTTCTCGAGTTTAAAACCCTTTAGGAAAATCACATGGATTTTCCATGTCTAACTTACAATATATTCGATTATGGATAACTTTAAGCAATAATTTTAAAATGTAAGACATTAAGCTAATGGTAAAATGATCGCCACATTCTTTTACATTTGTTTTCTTGGGTAAGTAGATAAAAATAGACACCCACCACGTTTTAAGAATATTTTCGATCTATATATTTTATCGAATATATTGACTGCTGTACACATATGTTCAATATCAATAATTTTCAGGATGTCGCTTGAAAGTTTCGGTCCAGGACTTCTTTTTTCTCTTGATTTGAAAACATTTCTCCCGGAGTAGTTCTATCATCCGTTAATACATCTTTAGTGTATTTCCTCTATCGTCGAAGTTTGTTTTCTCTAAAGCGGCCATATGATTCTTTATTGTAAGTCTGCTAATTCTTTCCACTTTGATTGAATAAATTATGTTTCTTTTCAAACTCCTCAATTTCTTTACACTTGTTTTGATAATATTTTTCTTTTGTATGTTTTAACTTCTTACTGATATGTTTTTCTATTTTTTATGTTTTTGTATATTCTCTGTTGATTCATCATATTTGAAATCTCACAGGTCATCTATTTTATGTTTTTTTAATGTAGGTTTATTTAATATCTCTTTGTACGGCTTAAGTATGCTGTCTTCCAGTGCTTTCCATATCTTGGCAATATCATAATTACCATTGTTCATCTGATCTAAGTTTTTGTTCTTCTTATACAATTTTTCTAATAACTTTGTTTGTAGTGCTCTTGTGTCTAATCTAGGACATACTTTTGATTTATGATTTTTAGAGGATTATTGTCTAAAGATACTTTAACCTCTGAGTAAGCTTCTACTAATTTATCTGTTATTGACCAGGATGTAATCTATCTGATTTTGACAATTTTATCCGTTTTCTCTACAGGCGTTCACCATATGTACAACCTACTATTTGTTAATTTAAACCAGGTATTTGTTACAATCGTTATTCTTGGCAAAATTCGACTAGTCGACCTCCTTTTGCATTACCTAGACCTAAACAAGTGCAACAAACGCCGATATTGCTGAAAGCGCTCGCTTTATAATCAGACGCTGTATGATTGCGAAATTCTAGAAAAGATGGTGTATCTACCGTACGGCTATACCGATGAAACCAGCGGGGGCAAGTAAAGAAGTCATTTAAAGAAAGGTTCCAGATGACGGCGTAGATGTTTCGAAAAATGGTGAGTGCCCTTAAAATTTTTGGCAGTGTGCAATCCCTTCTCTGTGAATATATAAGGCCTAAGATTGATCTTTCTAAATTTTGCCTGTTTAATTTGGATAGGAAACATTTTATTTTTATATTATTTGAACGCTGTTTACGGCGTTTACAGGTGAATATACAATTATTCACCCGTAAACGCCTCTAAAAAATTGAATGAAATATTTGTTCTTCCCCTGGTGACACTTAGCTACTACTCAACCGATCAAGACACTATAGTACCTGCACCCAAACAAGTGCAACAGACGTCGTGAGTGATGGAAGTGCGCGCATGTTCCGTCGCGAGGTGATCGCGAAGTGCTAGTAAAAGTAGTGTATTTCGTGTGACCGTGCTAGTAAACGTGAGTGCTGTGCAATAAGACAGACTATGTACTATGTGTTAGATCGACGAAGAGGACGGAGTTGGGGCAACAATGGAGACTACGTTGGAAGTAGCGAGATCTGCCGTGGTAAAGAAGCCATCAAAGGTAGGTTCGAGATGCGGCGTAGATGTTCCGGATCGGATAATGGTGAGTGTTTTTAAAGTTCCTGGTGGTGGAAAATGTCTCCTTTATGAACAATGATACATTTACTTTAATGGGATCCTAAAATATTATTTAATATTGGGTTTTCTCTTGCTCTTTTTAAGGTCTTAAGTTCTTCTTAGTTAATTTTTCTTTTGGTTGAAGTCCGTAAAAACGTGTTATTAAATAATCTCTATGAGTTATAAAATTATATGTCTACAAACGTTTACGTTATTTTATTTATTCTATTAATGCTGAAGAACAAGCGGGTTATGTGTTATAGTGTTAGGTAGTGATTGAAACATAATATCAGCAGGTACGTAAAATAAAATTATTATCAATTATCTTTAACTTGAAAGTGTGATTTTTTCTGTTGTTTTAATTTTAGAAGTTCAATAGTAAGACGGACAAGTGGATCATTAAAATTTTAGGGTAAGTTTTTTATTTATTATTTAGAAGTTTGTGTTTATATGCAAGGTCAAGATGTTACATTACTTCTTTCGGTGATCTTTTAGGGATTTGCTTTCTGATAATAAGATTATATAATTAGCAAGTTTTAAAGTCAACAATTTCTTTCCTTCTATGTTCACACCATATCTTTTTCTATGTATGCTTCTAGGTCTAAAGCGTTTGTAAACAAGTTTGGAGATGAGGGGTCGCCATACCACTTTACTTTTCTTCTTCCTTTTCAGATTAAAATATTTTTCTTCTATTTCTGGGTTTATTTTGGTTTTTCCTTGTTTATATATTTTTCACATTTTAAATGCTTTGCTTTTCCTGAGATTTGTTACGTTTAAGCTTCATGCGTCTATTCCGTAGAGAAGAGTAGTAAAGACACAGTATTTTGCTAGTCGGGTTTTTAACTGTAAGCTCTCAGGTTTTTGCTACATAAGACTATTTTAATAAAATTTGCTCGAGCTTTTTCTATTCTTATTTTAATTTCGTTAATAAAGTAGTTTGTCTGGTTTATCATCGTTACAAGATATGAGTAGCTATTGACTTGATGTTTTCTTCCACTAATATTAAGGTTTTCATTCTTTCTGTAAATTCATGAATATTAAGTGTTAGTCCACATCCTTCGCTAAATGCGGTTATTCGGTTCATTAGATATATTAATTGTTATTAATTAGTGTCCCACTGAATTTTCTTCTAGCCGTCCCTGCGAGAATTTTTTAAGGATTTCTCTAGAATATGCGTCGAAGAGAGTTAGCGATAACAGACATCATTGTCTTATTTCTTTTATCCATCTTTCCTCTTGATTTGTAGTTATTTCTTCTCGATTAGTTCTATCATCCACAATTTCATCTTCGATGTATTCCCTCCATCGTCAAAGTTTGTCTTCTATACTTATTAACATCTTTCCATCTTTATCCAAAAAAAAACGTTGTTTGGTTCTTTCTTTGTAAGTTTGCTAACTCTTTCACTTTTTTATGCAGATTTAATAAAACATTTTTCTTTTCAAGCTTCTTAATTTCGTTACGATTATCTTGATAATATTTTTTTTAATATTTTCCTATTCTGATACCTTTATTTTTTATGTTTTTGTATATCCTTCGTTGATTTATCATATTTAATATTCTTTTGTACGGCTTAAGTATACTATCTTTCAATGCTTTCCATATCTTGGTAATATCATAATTACCATTGTTCATCTGATCTAAGTTTTCGTTCTTTTTATATAATTTCCCTAACAACTGATGGTTGTAGAACTAACCTAGGACATATTTTCGATTTATGATTTTTAGAGGATTATGGTCTAACAATACGATAGCCTCTAGGTAAACTTTTACTAATTTAATCAAACTTCTGTATCGTTCATTGCCCAAGATGCAATATATCTGATTTCTACAACTTTATCCGTTTTATTCTGCAGGCGATAGTCATGTATACAACTTACTATTTGATATTTGTTACAATCGTTTTTTTTTGGCGAAATTTGACTAGTGGATCTCCTCTGCATTACCTGGACCTAAACAAGTGCTACAAACGCCGTTATTGCTAAAAGTGTTCGATTTATGATCAGACATTGTATAATCGCGAAATACTAGTAAAAGTAGCGTATTTCGTGTGAACGCGATGGTAAACGCGAGTGTTGTGTAATAAGACAGACTCTGTACTTGCTGCTGATCTGGCAAGGAGGGCGGCGATGGGGCAGGATTGGAGCTGTCGTTGGAAACAGTGAGATCCACCAGGTTAAAGAAGTCGTCTAAAGGTAAGTTCGAGATGACGGCGTAGATGTTCTGGATAATGGTGAGTGTGTTTAAGATTTATCATGATGGGAAATGGTTTCATTGCGAACAATTAAAGCGCAAGCTCAATTCTAACGCAAGCTTTAGGGCTTTGAATTTTTGGGTTTTTGGATTACTTAAACGTGATATAAAGTTATTCGCCTACAAACATCATCATTACTTTATTTATTTAATTAACTCCAAAAATAACTAATAGTTTGACTCATTAATGTAGGCAGTGGTATTTCTGAACTGATCAAGTCAGGAAAGACATAGTGATAAACATAGAAAGACATGAAACATTATAACATTTTTTATACCCAAAAATCTGCTTCTATGTTTCTCGCATAAATATAAAAAGACTCATTGTTTCATTTAAAAATATATTTTTGTATGTAACAAATATTTGTCCTTCTCATTGCTGACACTTAGCTACTACTTAACCAATCAAGACACTACACTACTTGCACCCAAACAAGTGCAACAGATGTTACTGATGGAAGTGCACGCATGTTCGGTTACGGGGTAATCGCGAAGTGCTAGTAAAAGGAGTGTATTCCGTGTGACCGCATTAGTAAACGCGAGTACCGTGCAAGACAGACATGTACTATGTGTTGGACCGACGAAGAGGATGGAGTTGGAGCAACAATGGAGACTACGTTGGAAATAGCGAGATCCGCCGTGGTAAAGAAGTCATCAAAGGTAGGTTCGAGATGACGGCGTAGATGTTCCGGATTGGATAATGGTGAGTGTTTTTAAAGTTCCTAGTGGTGGGAAATGTCTCTTTTATGAACAATGATACATTCACTTAAATGGGATTTTAAGGTATTATTTAAATATTGTCCTTTCCTCACGCCCTTTTTAAGATCCTGAATCTTTCTTAGTTAATGTTTTCTCTTTGAATTAAGTACATTAAAACGCACGTTTTAGTCATACGATCGCGTTATAAAATTATCCGACTGCGGACGTTTTCGTCATTTTATTTCTTCTATTAATGCTGAAGAATAAGCGGTGTACGTGTCCTATTGTTATGTAGTGATAGAAGAATAAATTTACAAGATACGTGAAATGTAATTATCATCAACTATCTTTACCTCGAAAATGGAATTTGCTTTTAATCTTGTTGCTCTTTTAGGTGGATTGTCTTTTATTCAGGCAGTGAATAAATAATAGGAAGCAAAGAACTGAAACCACTTATAAAAAAGAACGATCTTCTCTAGAGGAGGGTGGACATGCAAGGATCGAGGGTCACCAATCAAAACATTGGACTACCTGTGGCTATGTAATCTCATATAACCTGACGTGTTTATAATTCCTTGACGTTTTTATCATTTTATTTCTTCTATTCGTGCTGAAAACAAAACGGGTTATGTCCTGGTGTAATGGTAACATCACCAGGTATATATAAAAAATATTATCATCACAAGTGGATCAGGCAAGTAGTGGGATAAGTCTTTTATTTAGGTAAAACTGGCCAAGGCACACGGAAAAGAAAAAGAAGAAGAGAAACTAGATTACACTTACTAAACCTAATATAAACAAACCAACAAGAACCTAAAGATCTATTGAAAGTCATATAACTGAAAATAAAGACTTAAGAGGGCATGTAGCTATATTAAAATAGAGTTTTGCAGTCATAACTCTAAGCAACAAAACCACAGATGGAATACATTTCTACTGGCATGGAGAGGACGGTACGGTAAACGAGAAAGAGGCCTCCCACAGATGAGACGGGAAGACGATTGGAAGGAAAAGGAAGGTTACGCTGGAAAAGTTTAGCACAAGACAGAAACAAATGAGAGGATTTGAGGGAACCCTGCGTCTAAAGTTAAAGGGACTAAAAAAGAAGAATAAGGAAAATTTCTACTCACACGTACTATTTTTGTAATTTTGTTTACTCTAAGTGCTATTCTTGCGGTTTGGATTAAATCTGCTTTGTTGAATTTTCTAAATTTAATGTTTTCTCTTCAATTTGAGGCCCAAAATGATTTAGTTTCTCATTTTAGATTTTTAAATGCAAAAATTTGATTACTTTTCTAACACCAAGATTTTATATGCATGATTAAGTCAAATTTAAGCGAGATTTTTTTCATAATTTTGAAGCAAGAAAATGTGAGTTTTGCTTTGCGAAGATAAGGTGCTTACGGAACAAACCAGCGAAATCTTGGGGGTTGGTTAGTATAGTTCATATTGTAACGAATTTCAGACCGCCCCCTGTAGCGGCCACTGAGCCGTCACGGTTGAGCGACGGGCTATCCAGGAATACAGCCCCGCACGTGCAATGACTCGAAAATGCGGGAATTTCCAGGCGTTTTTCAGGTGGTTCGCATAGGCTCTAGGAACGGCTTTGAATTGCTTAAATATCAAGCAGCAAGCAAGCACAATTCATAAATCGGCCAAAATAAAAGGTGAAATATAATGAAACTGAAATTTTGAAAGTAAACAAAAGTAGATGAGCATTTGAAGTACTATCTTTGTATCCGGGAACTTCATTATATGGAAATAGATATATCAAAGAATGATGTGAATCTTTAAACTTGGTATGTTGACTACCTAAAGATTGTAACAAATTATTTAAAACTGTGTTTTTAGGGGACACCTTATAATTTTCGTTTCTGCTGCTCTATCCATAAATTATTAACACACTAATTATCCACCAGGGGCTTTTTCATTGGATTTGATAGATTACGGAATACATTGAATAATATAACATTCATCAAGGTCAGCATGATAATATTTTTTTATCGCTCATATTGTAGTTGCATATGAATACACGGTTTGACTATAAAATTTACATTTCCTCTGGGACTCTCAAAATATTCTACGTTAGGTATCGTTTCTTCGTTGGACCTAAACTATTGTCCACCCAGGAATTTTTATTTTTGGGAGCAGGTAGTATGGGTTAGATGGAGAGAACTTTAAACCTTAGCTTAGACATTGTTTGTCGTAGTAGATTCACACTTTTAAGCCATTTCAGAACGTTTTTTCTCAATTGCTACCTTTAACTTAAACAAAAGTGACTTCTAGCATACCCCAGTGATGTTTGTCTCTTTCTTAATGTAAAAATTCTTTCACGCCCTTCAAAAACTTTCTGAAAATACACGCACTTTTTTGCTCTTCTCTGTAATTTGGTTTTTTTGGGATGGCAGATACCTTCAACTGTTCAACAAGCTTAAACGTTTAATTTAGTTTATCCAAAGTGGATTTTATGAGTGATTTAAGTCGTTTTTCTCTTCAAAACTAAAAACATTGAATCTCACTTCTGATTATTTTTGCACTATTAATTAATGTGCATGTTTTAAGTAATTTTTAAACAACGAATTAGTATCGGAAGAAAACTTTATGACCATGTGTTCATATATTGCTGTCGCCCTCTATGAGTTTTCTATTAATTTAAGTTTTCTTTATTTTTCCTTTTCTTAACTCTCATTGTAGAAATAAGTATGCTATAGATTATATTTTTGCTTTCTATACATGTGTTAATTACAAAAATCGCTGTTCTTTTATTTTCTTGGCCAAATGATTTTTTTTACTATGTGTATGGTCAGCATTTCGGAACCATGTTACATTTGCTATTTACCAGTTAGGGAAAATATTTTGTCCTTTAGATTATCTTATGTAATTTGTCTATAGTTTCTATATGCCTTTTGTTTCCTATTTTGTGTATCGTTGTGATATATTCAATAACTTATTCTTTACATCTTACAGTCTCTATGCATTTTTTTCTGTTTTTTCTTGTAAAGTTTTTTTTTCTTCGTTTAAACAAAAACATATTTGTAGGTTTTATTTTCTATTGAATATCTAAATATCTTCTTCCAGTAGAGATAGACTTTAAATTTAACTTTATATTGCTTTGTATTTCCTCTTTCCACTACTTGCATTGTAATATTTTTCTTGCGGTTTCCAACTCTCTCCACATAATTCGACGATATCAGTCCGATGCTTTTTATATTCCCTCTATATTTTTTGTATCCGTTTTGTTTTAAAATTCCTTTGTTTATTTGTTGTATATTTCTTTTTTAGGGCTACCCCATGATGATCAGGTTACGTTTAACTAGTTTTTAAAATTCTTTACCTTTATTTTATTTATTTATATTCACTCAATCTCCTTTATCTTGTTCTATTTTACTGCATTTTATTTTTGGCTTTTTCTCTTCTCTTGCTTTTAGTTTTATTTGTATTTACCCTCATGCTCTGACCTTGTAATTTTGTTCATGAAAAGCCATTTCGTTTTTAGTTCCCTTATCATAGGTTTACGTTCCATATTTTTGTCGCTCCTGTTCTATAATTCTGCTTGGTTGAATTTCGCCCAACTATTTGTTTATTTTTCGGAAAAATGTACGCAATTTACTTTGCGAAGAGCTCGGCCTTTTTTTCTAAATGTGTAACGTAAATAGGATTACAACTTAAAAACGGCGTTTATGCATTTCTATTTGAAATGTTTGAATAAAAATATGGCAATCTTTTGCTGCGACCAGACATAAGAGATGGGAATGATGTCGTCAGATAGAATTATCGCCAGAGAGGGTGCGATTCGTTACCCCCAGACAATTTTCCAAGAAGGTCTATGACGGGTGCGGTGGAAGGTGCTGGAGGAGGAGCAAATTGGGACTGAAATCGCCCAGCCGGCTTTCTAGGAACTCGTATTTTAAAGACGGTTGCCCTATTTAAAAGATAGCAGAAAGAAAATATAAAAAATATTAATTTAAAATGTTTTGTTATGCCTACCCCCAAAGGTTACTTTTTTAAACATTCTCTCGTGTAACAGAACATATTAAATTTTTTATATAAAATCTATTAATCAGTAAGAGCTTATATCAGACTTTTGGATATCGAAGTGTTCGAATGTCTCAAGGTTTTTGTTTTTGTACAAAAAGATTTTGCAGGTCGATTCCAGGACGAATCTTCCTTTACTAATGTCTGATCTACTTTATCTCTCATATAATTAATACAATATTCAATTGGCTGCTTATTAAAGCACAAAAAACGATCCTTCTGAAGAATTATGTTTGAACTTTTTGATGAATCCTGAAACAAATATTTTTATTTTTAACTGGATCATCAATACCTTAAGCATATACTGCTCTGCAATTGTTACAATTATATTATACTGTTGTAATTCTGTGTGTCTTTGATTGGAGTTTTCTGTCTTCTATATGGCTTATACTTGTATGTGGGATTTTTCCCATAATTTTCTTTAGCTTATGTATTTGTTTAGTGAGCAAGCTATTTACGGTCTCTTTTTTAGTATCACCAATCTTTCCATGTTGCCTTTTTGTTTTATATGTTTATAGCATTGGACAATATGTTGGCGATATACTATTTATCAATTTTTTATCTTTTTGTTGAATGACTGAGAAGTTGTTTTTTATTCTGTTCAAGTATTGCGCAGTCATTTTTTCTAGCACTAGAGCTCAAAGTACTCTATTCTTTTTCTCTCTGTTTCGTTTATTGACCAGCTTTCTACCTCACATATGAACATTGCAAAAACTATTGTTTGGCCATCGTTTTATATTTGTATTTGATGATATTTGTTTGTTTATTTATATCCCGTACAGACGTTCATTGCTATGACGTGTCACCCACATACCTAAAATTGTTAATTTTTTTTCTTTCAACGTAAATTTCTTTTTGGCAGTTTTATTGTTCTGTGCATAGACCGAATAATGTGGACAATAATATATGATCGAATCTGATACCTTTTGTACATTTTAAAAGTTTAAAATGTGTACATCATTTTTGTTTTATTTTGTACAATTATTTTGTAATATAATTTGGTGTTTTGGTACACACTTTCCTTATCATAGAAGCTTTCATTTGATGCAATGAAAGATCCTTATTGTAGTACAACAAAACATACGACCATAGATATATAATAAATTTTCTTATTTTCTTAATTAATTGTGTTATGTTAAGCATTTGGTTTTTTGTTTCTTGTTTCTAAATGAAATACGCTTGTTCCACGGGGATTCTCAAATTCGTGTTTGCCATTTATGCTTTATAGATACATACTTGATAAAGAGATGAGATGACTATAACCACCAATGTTCTGTCGCAGCAAAATCACACTTTTTGACCATTCCATGGCAATTGTTGCTTTCAATCTCTTTCAATCTTTTCACGGATTTTCTTTGCCGCTGGTCCGTCCAAAAAGAAGTTGATTTATACCTAGAATTCCAATTTATTCATTTTGCACTGCGCTTAGTTGTGGTGTCGCGCCCTCTATGAGTGTGCGAACCAAACCACTCACGTAAAATATCCATAAAAACTTCACAACATACATACTTAACGTCGATGTTGTCATATTACCAAAACACAACGTCGTTTTAATGCTATCAAAGTTAGTATTTATTAAATAAACTTACACCGTTTATGTACAAGAATTTTTAAAGCAGATTACGTTCATGGCGGATAGTTTTCTCTTTGCCTTTTTTGACTTCCTTTTGTTTGTCTCTGACTTTTTTTTAAATTTTTGTTATATCTCGTTTTAGCTTGTTTCATTGTGAATTAGCGTTTGGTTCTTTTGTCTGTTGAGGGTATCTAGTTTTTACTTGTATCTTGAACTTATTGATTTTATAATTTTTTATTGTTTTTCTGAGTATTGTAACTTTTGTTGTAATCTTTGTAAATGACAATTTGTGTTTAGATTTAGTTAGCACTTATTACACCTATGCTTTTATTTCTTATCAATCATTTATAGTCTATCTGATTCCTATGTATGGTTGCTTGAAGCTTTTTAAAGTACATAAGCATCTCCTGTGATCTTGTATAAATTATAGTTTTTGCTTATGTAAAACTGCATTAATTTCTGTTCCCCTTGTTTCTTCTTCGTTATTAGTATCATTTATGATGGTTACCAGTTGTTTCCCTTGTTTTGCGTTGATTCACTCTTTTGTTATTGTGCCGTCTTTGTGGTCGGTCGATATATATTTAATATGGTTACATCCTCACCTTACACCTGAGGGTAAAAGGTTTTTAGATTATATACATGCTTACATCCTAAGGTTCCGCCCGGTTTGTAGTTTGTTAATATATTTTACGATGTTTATACTACTGGGTTTTGCCCCGATTTTCGTCATTTTTCCGTGGTCTACCTGATGTACCTTATTATTACAGTATTTTTCCTATATTGTTAATTAAAGTTTTTACTTAGAAATGTAATGCTATGGTGTAACTTTTTTCATAACGAAAAAGGCAAAACAAACTCCAATTTTAAATTTAAATGTTAGATTTGACTTGAGGTGGAAGAGGTAAATAATAAGTAATTTTCGATAGCGTTATATGCTAGATGATGACTAGATAGCTCTATATCCATCACTATTATTATAAATTAGGTCTTCATTCCAACGCACTAATAAGGAAATTCTTGCACCGTTTTTAATTGTATTTATTAATTTACTTTATACAGTGGACTAATAATTGTAGTCTAAAATAAAATTTACGGTCTTTAAAGTACCTTGAGTCCATGTATCAAAGAGTTTATAGATCACTATGTTTTATTGAACATTTAAATATGGCGCCAAATTTTTCATTTAAGTTTGGCGCGCACAAATATGTATATTTCCGTTGTTTTGCCGGGGACGACGCCGGAAAACCGCCATCGACCGCCATTTGCTAGCGTCGGTTCGAGGGTTGAGGTTCGTAGTCAAGTATCTCTGCGCGTTTGCTGCTTTTTAGGGGCCCCCAAAAATCGTTTGCGGATTATTCGATATTCGCATAGTAGTTTGCTGCTTTGAAATCATTTGGACAAGCAAGGTAAGCCTGTTTGCATGTATTTCCAAGCGTAATCGCTCGTGGCGTAGGTACGAGCACGGACCAGAATCGCCAGAACTGCTTTGTTGCGTTTGTGACTGCATGCCTCACGTCTGTTTGCAGAGAATGAGCGACGACGAAAGAGACCGCTCTCGTGAACGGGAACGCACTAAGCGCGAACGCCCCAGCCGCTTTTCGGAAGCCAGCAGGGAGCGAAGCCCCGACAGGGGCAAGGACCGCGGCGGCATGAAGTCCTCCCATTGTCGCGTGTACGTCTCGAATATCCCATACGAGTACCGCTGGCAGGACCTGAAGGACCTGTTCCGCAGCCAGGTCGGGGACGTTTCCTTTGTGGAACTGTTCGTGGACGCAAACGACAAGCCTCGCGGCTGCGGCATAGTAGAGTTCTCGGACCCAGCTTCCGTTAAGAAGTGCTTGGATGTCATGCACCGCTTCGAACTGAAGGGGCGCAAGCTGGTCATCAAAGAAGACTTTGGGAACCAGCGGGACAAGTCGGGGAACCTGATTGGCAACATGGGCGGTAAGCGTCCCAGAGAGCGAGATGATAGTCGTGACCACAGATTTAGAGATGACCATCGAGGTGGATTCGATTTGAATACCCAGAACAATCGCTCCACCTCTGACTTTTCTGATAAGTGGGGTAACACATATGGCTTAAGCCCTCAGTTTTTGGAATCGCTGGGCGTCAATTCGCCACTTATCAACAGAGTATTTATTGCAAATGTAAGTAGATCTATTGTAGCAATGTTTTGTGTAACATTTAGGTATATACAATGGTTTTTCAAAGCAGTGCTTCAAGCATTCAAATATAGGTACTGAAAATGATAACATTTTTAACGTTTATTGGGAAAAAAATTTAAAATTTGCACTGCTTATATTTACCTTTAAAGAAGTTTTTTGTGATATTTTATGAAACTTTATTTTGACTTTTAAAACTAATTTTAATTTAAGAGTTATGGGAGGATGCTTTCCTTGCTTGTGAAGAAGAGCACGTTGCGTGTTTTACTGTGTAAGGTTTTTGGTTGTTTTGTATAAAAATAACAAAGGTATGAAAATTTTTGTCATTTGGAGACCATCCATTTTTTTGCCCAGCTCTGCTATGTCTGCTCTCTTTGTTAGTATAAAGCTACACTATTTCCACGAATCTAACTATGTTACTGGTTTACAATTTTTTTGTGGTATCTCTCAAACTGTCCGGAAAGAATAAAGCCATATTATACATTTTATTACAATAACATCGGCTTGTTGTTTTCGGATATACCAAAAGGTACGTTTAAAAGGAGTCTTCCAATTAAGAAGGAAAACGGTGTGTTTTGAAAATGCAGGTTTGGAAGAAAACAATTGACCAGTCTTGACGAAACTTTCTGGAAATTTTAGTTATGACTGATGGCGATTTTTTGTCTCCAAAAACAAATTGGCGGCGGCGCGTAGCACCGAAGTCACTGCTCACATTCCATGGGGGCCCATCTACAGCTGTCAGTACTTACCTGAAAAGAAATGTTTTTCATTTGTAACACTTCTAGATGAACTAGTTTCTGTGAAAATTTTTGAAAATTGGAAACGTACCATTAAAAAAAGCCTCTTTCATCAGGAAATTTTGCAATAAATAATAATTGCAATCCTAGTAAATTATTTACTTTTTTTAGTTCATCTTGAAGAAGAGCTATGAATTGAGAGCATGTGGGCCAAGTTTCAACCAAATCACTCGACTGGTTCGTGAGACAAATTGGTCCCCATATGGGAAAATACAGTTCTGAGCAAAAACCCATTTAAACATCTGATGCTCGAGAAACGGCAGATAGCATATTTTTGGACGCGCGCACGTTCTTCCTCATCTTCGTACAGCTTATATTTAGTGGTAACTTGCTGTTTTTGCCTGCCTGACTTCATTAGAGAAAAGTTCCGTACGTCGGTTGTGCCTCTCCACTTGTCAGTTGTTTGCGTTGATCACATGCAACCATGCTTGCCAGGCAGGCCTGAGTCCTAACTCATTCATCATGCACGGGATATACTTTTGACCTTCATTGAAAAGTCCATTTATGATCAATTATCCAATTCTCATACTGAGTATCATCTTTGCCTTTCGTGAGGCTATAGCCTTAGCAGAAACTCCTTTTTACAAATAGGTCTATGATCTTGCCAGAAAAATTCCTGATCAAAATGGTCACGCTAAAAAGGGATGTAAATCCTGCTTTTTCCAAGAGCCATCAGCAGAAAGCCGCAGATCCAGGATCGGTATTTCTTTCTTGGTATTTTTTTGCTGTTCTTTTCTTACTGCTAAAAGTCTCACTGGATACATGAAACCGGCATCATAATCCAGACTTTCATCAGAACTTGACAGTTTCTTGGCACTTGCGTGTTTAGCTCGTACTATCACTGTCAGTATTAACGATTTTCGTGTACCGATTTCCGTGAAATTGGCGTTTTCTTGGGTTACTCGGATGCCTTTTGCTTTCACGACCTCCTTTTGGATACTTTCATCTTGCACTGTATACATCCAATTGAGTCTAATATCCAACAATAACTGGCGTTGGAAAACTCTTCGACCTGAGAACAATGGTTAAGGAATTCGGGGCACAGAGGGAATAAAACAGTTGGAAGTCGAGAGGCATTATAGACAGGCCAAGAAACATTTTTCTGTAAAAAAAAAAATAGATTTCAACATTTTAATTGGATGTCCTCCCATAAGATTATGAAATTTTGAAGGACTGTAACAAGAGACTTAAGAGATGCGTTCTTAAAATGCTAATATATAGAATTATCGTGTACTGTGTTTGGTCGTACCAAATTGCCTTTAGAGCTGGTTTTGTGAAGATGTTATTCTTGATTGTTTTCTATTTGGCAATAAAAGAAGATTTTAATGCCTACGACACAAACGGAAAACAAAAAAATTAAATTTTTCTTATATGGTGCTATTTGACTGTTATTTGTATATACCCTCATTTTAAGAAAAAAATGTTTGTATCTGCTGCAATATCTTATCGAAAGCAGAAGGCTTTTTACACTCTTTGGTACTTGTTGGTAATGTGCTTGGTCAACTTGCTGATCATAAAACGGCAATGTATTTGAAGGGGGTCATTTTCTGGTTTACTGACTGGAAAAATAAAGCTAATTTCAATTTTTATTTTCTTTGTAGCAATTGTACGATTTTTGACTTATTCAAAAATAGCAATAGCATGTGTCATGCAAGTCTGTCTAACATAGCTGATGTCATGTTTAAGAATTTATCAGTCGGATTAGGATTTCAGTCCTGACATGCTTAATCAGTTGTGTAAATTTAGCTCTAAATTTTAAGAAGTATTAAAATAATTCTATGTCAAGATTGAAATTGAAAATGTTGCATGTGAAAGAACCTGAAATACAAAACGATATACTAAACAAACTAAATTAAGACAAAATAATTTTAGGAGGTCTGGTCTGAGTGTCTTCGGAGGAGTCTATTCACATCTCTGTGCTTTTTGCAAATCCGTAATGGTTTAATAAAACAAGGTAAAACTTTTGCCAGAGGAAATTCAACAATTTAGTACAAGAACAAGCAGATAGGATCTAATTGTAGACTAATACTGACTGGCAAAATGCTTGATTAAAACGAGAAAGGTAGAGAAAAACGAAAAATATATCATATTAGGATATAAAAAACAACATGGAAAAATACCATAAAACGACTTTCAAAGTTTTTAAAGGAACTCTACAAAATAAATATAGCAGAGAAAATGTGGAAGACTTGAATTTATAAAACTGGAATAATAATAAAATAAAGACTGGTAAAAAAACAACATTGCTTGGACAAAAACTAAAATGCAGAAGATTATAACAAAGAGAAATATAGTAAAAGAAGTAAAAAGACTGAAATGTGAAAATTGAAAGAAACTTGTAAATGGTGAAACTCAAATTCTGGATACAAGGGAGCAAAAGAATAAGAGCGATAAAAAAAACAAAAATAGAAAGAAAAGAATCTTGGAAACATGGACAAAGTTTTGTTTAGAAAACTGACACGAACAGAAGAAATAAAAGAACAATTAGGGAAAAAATAAAAAAGATACATAGACCACATGAAATAGCTTTTAAGATAATTTGATGGTTATGAAATATACAAAAGGTACGTAAAGAACGAGAAAACAACTTGGCAATACCTTTATAGAAGGAAGAACTGCAAAACTGATTTTAACTAGTTTAAAACTATATATAAGCATGTTAGAGGGAAGATACATAGAATTGAAAACTAGAAGAATTGAGCAATTTTCCGACTTGATAGAAGTGCTTGGGGAAAAACTTGTTAATGATGGGGCCCATGGTTTAACATCTTCATGGACAAAAATGTTCTTTTGTCTTCCTAAAAATGGCTAGATATTTCTCCTGGAATTTGTAAAATATTTTGAGATCTTCTATTGTGGAGAAAATTAAATGAACTGCCACAAACCACAACGAAACAAACTATTTTTATGAAAAGTTGTGTGCTTTGTGAGATTGAAAATGAATCTATATAAATAGACTATTGACAGGAGATGGTGTACTACATAAAAGTTGTTAGAGGGCAGCAGTCATAACGATTTCTACAGAAATTAATGCTCAAGGAGGATTGTATTAAAGAAGAGGTAGGATTGCTAGCAGACAAGCTAATCATATTCTATAAGCTATTCTTGCAAAATCAAACAGTTGGTTCTAATATTGTTTCCAATTGGGTAATTTTTAAGGCATGCAATTGATAAAAGGTACTCGGAATTAAGCTATTGTTATGGTGGCTATGGACTTCGTGTATCTTTGCAATTTGGCGAAAACTATTGCAGTCTTTTACATCACTCATTGGATTTCTATTTATTCAAGTCCTTTCAGAGTCTCCTCAATGGGAAATATTTCGTTTCTTTTGGAGATCCGAAAAAGCATTTTGACCAGTAAAGTACTGCAGATGTGGCTCAAAAACTCGCGAAGTTGGAGCTCGAGATGCACTATCAGATTGCACAGCCTAAACTTGGTTGAAAAATTCGCTAATCATAAAGTCATTCAAAGACTACCTCAAACTGTTGAAACATCCTCAGTTATAAGCTAGAGTGGTCATAATTTGTAAAGGACCTGAGGCCCAAACTACGGCTGGGCTTAATCTGCACAACCATAAATTTAGTTACAACTAGCAGTGTCGTAACATCTAAACTAGTGATGACACTGTTTAGGTTCAAAAATCTGTTGATTCTACAAGTGGTGCGATATGATTTTTTTCATGTTTGTTGTTGGCAACTTACAGTTAACATCCCCAGCCGAGGCTGTTTAGCTAAATAAACACAATAACATTATCTGATTTTGAGGTTAGAAAGTAACTTTAGCAACATGCACATTACTGACTTACCAAAACAATACAAGAAAAAAATATACGTTATCTTTAAAAAGATAGATTTTTGACTGGTTTTTTTTGAGCCTTTGAAAATTGAAATAAATAATCCCAAAACGTTGACGCGACTCCCCTCTTTTAGGCGTTTAGACTCATCCAAAATAATTTCCGATAGCGTGCATTGCTGCGTATTTCAAGCAGCGCTTACGTGACAGGTCCTTTGCAAATTATGACCACTCTAAAACAGAAGTTTGGACGACCATCCCTATGTGGATGATAATAAACTGTTAATTGCATGAGCTAGGCAAAGTCAACAGATGACACAAAGAAATATTGTCAGTGATGAAAGTGGATTAGTCTTCGAAATCACAACAAACCAATGGTTAAAGTAGAGGTTCAGCTGCAAAACCTGTTAAATGTAAGATTTTTGAGACTGATGCCATACTAAAAGGTTGTTGAAATTAACAAAGATCGAGTTATCACCATTAAGCTTTACTTTAAACATTTCACAAAATTTGTTGGAACAATACTCTGGTATGGTCAATCGAAGAGGACTATTGCTATAGATCGATCACACATAGCTTTGACGAATTTAGCATTTAATTTGAAGGAACTATGAATTTGATATTACTGTACCCTACTTATAATCCTGATTTAACACTACTACTATTTCAATCAATGACTCACTCCTTGGGCGGATATCAAGGGCTAGAAAACTTGGCTTGAAGATAGATGGATAGATATGAGTGTAAGTCAAATATAAACCAGGAAGTTTTTTGTGCTAACACGTGACTGGAGAAGTAGAGTTGCTTGAAAGGTGTTTTGAAAGAAAGTTCAGGGAAGACACTTTTAAAAAGACTTAGTGTGCACGTTGCATAAATAATTTTTGGAACAACGAAAAATAGTCGAAAATGAAGGTCACTGACATCGCCTAAGGACCAGCATGATTCGAGAAAAGATTCACACTGTCACCACAGTTTCGACTTGTTGCCCTGCAATTATCATCCTTGCATCTTTTGTACTCTGGAAGGCAGATATTTTAATGCAGTTGTTGTTTGATGGGAAATCTGTTTGAGTTGGGAGATCATGTAGAATTATTTGTATTTTAATGATTCTCCAATTAAAAATAATTCTGGTTTATATTTAATTTACCCTTGTATACAACACAATTATTAACAAGTATTAATAATTAATTTTTATATTAAAACACTTCCCAGCACACTAATATTGGTAAAAAAAACCAATGTGCTGTTTTTTATAACTATGTGTGGCTAATTGTGAATTGCCAATAACTGAGAAACAAACAAAATTCATGGAAGGTTAGGTTATATAAAGCATAAGGCATGCTTCGTTACACTTTAATGAATTTTGCTACATCACAAAGTTTACAAGTAAAAAGTGGTGCAGCTTTGGTTTGCTTTGCCTGTGCCTCCAATCAGTACCCAACAAAACAAAGTTCACTTGCTGGTTTTTAGTGTCGAAAGGTTTTCAGGCTGTTTAGTCGATATGTTTATTTAGATTTTATGTGTATCATAGTATTTAGAGTATTTTAATAAAATTCAAACTTCATTTCCAAAAATAGATATGTAAATTACATGCATATCATTCCCTTATTCTTTACTTTTTTGTTTGGATGATTTTGTTTTGGTATGCTTTTAACTGCTAAATTGATTTAATTTGATGTATGAAGGCACTGTCCGGTCAACATTGAAGATTATGATTTTGTGGCATTTTGAAATAGATATGAAGGATGGATTACTTCCTAATCGTCTTGCACAGCAAAGAATACTTTTCTGTTGGTGAAGTTAATATATAATTTGTTATTGATAGGAACTTTGTTTTAAAGAATGTGAGCTTCCGCTAGTATGTTGCTGGAGAGAATTAACACATGATCTTTTGGTATGTTTTTTTATAATCCAGATATAATGAACCCCTGTATATTAAAGATGTCAGATCCGACCTTTTTGTCCTTTTTGTTTTATTGTTGCATTTTCAACTGTTTTGATGTAATATGTTATTCTGGTATCCAAATGTAACAGAATTGATCATCGGAAAGTAGTTGCATAGTACCTTCAATTCGTATTAAATTGTTTCTTTAATAATCCTATTTTTGAATTATTGGTCGTTGTACTAAAAATGTTTCCGTTTTTCTTGCGACTTAAGATTTTCAAAAGAAGGCTTCAAAAAAGTATATACCGTTAGAAATGGTTAAAAAATTGCTAGTTTTGGTGAATTATTGGTTCATGTCAAGTATTTTTATTTTCAGATTTCCTTTCATGTCTTTTCTATTGCATATAATGAATAGTAAGAAGTATTCTTTTATTCCTTTCAATGTGTTTTCTGTACACAATTATTTAAAAAGATGTAATTCCTTTTTGTAATTATTGTTACAAAAATCCATCAAATGGTTTTTTTAACAGTTATGCTTTCATCTCGTTTCATATGTTGGGGCATTGAAATATGAAGTTTGAATTTTTTATGCAGTAATACTTGTTAGTTTTATAATACACAGTGTAGTAATAAACAGTTAATTAAATGCTCCGGATTGCTTTACAGTTGGATTATAAAGTCGACAAGAAGAAGCTCAAGGAAATATTTAGGTTGGCCGGTAGAGTTCAGCGGATTGATTTGTCTGCCGATAAGGATGGTAAAAGTCGTGGTTTTGCTGTTCTCGAGTATGACCATCCCGTGGAAGCGGTCCAGGCCATATCTATGTTTCACAATCAAATCTTGTATGATCGCCTCATGACGGTGCGCATGGATCGCGAGAATGATCGCTTGTCACAGAAATTGCCCGAGGGTCTGAAAGGAATGGGCATGGGGTTGGGTCCGAATGGGGAGCCTCTGAAAGATGTCGCTCGTAGTTTGCCTTTGATCGCCAACTCGACCACTCAGTCGTCGAACACCGCAGGTGCTGGCATTCTGGGCGCCGTACCCAACATGCAGCTTGGTGGCATCAGCAATGCACTAAGCAACTTAAATTCAGCAGTGGGCTCGTCGGCTCTCAGCAATCTAAGTACAAATGCAGCTGTTCTCCAGGCTGCCAATTTGGCCAGCGTGGGGGGATTGTCCAACAATTTGCTCGCAAACAGTTTGGGAAGTGGAGATTTGGGACTTGCCGCTGCCAGTCTTGTAAACAACCCTCTCGTCCAAAATCAGTCCCTAGCTGCTGCCGCAACTTTGGCAAGTGGCTCTTTGAGCAATTCCAGTTTTTCTCGAAATGACAGTAATTATTTGGGTGGTAATCAGAGTAGTTCTAACTATCAGAATCCGGTACTGCCGCAGAATCAAAATTACTTGAGTGGTGGTGGCAACAGAGGTTATGATGATCAGAAAGGGTCTGGATTTAATTTTGGTTCGTCTGATCGTGACAGCCGTAACACTAGCAGCGGTGTGTACAGCTCTGTCAATAACGGAGGTCAGATCATGCGCTCTTCGCAGTCTTCTGTTGGAGGAAAAACAACCGGTGCATTCTCCAACAAGATCTTGATCAGTAATGTGAGTTTTTGATCATTGCATTATGGAGCATTACATTTATAAGTTTTGCCTTATAGATACCACCAACGGCTAGCTACAAGATGATTACAGAGAAATGCAACGAGTTTGGAGACGTTCAACGTTTTGAAGATAAGGGCAACAGCAGTATACTTGTTGTATTTTCAACAGAGTGGGAAGCCGAACGTGCTATAAGTATCCTTTGATTGGTTGTACTTGTTTTGATTGGATTTTTTTAATATCAGTTTATTTTGCATACTCCTACAAAAGTATAATTGAATGTGTTTTCACGTTTTAAGTGGTCATGTAACACTGATACTGAAGAAGTACTTCAGTTACCAACAGCCAAGCAAATATTTCCTTAACTTGGTTTTACAGAAAATATGGATCGAGCTCGCATTGATGGTCGCACCATTGATGTTCGTTTTTTCTACTAAATTGCTGACTTTTATTTGTAGACGTCAACTATGTTTAGGTTATTCCATTATTCTTGGATATTCTTAATTAGGATAGTTCTTATATTAGGTCTTACATGTTTAACAAGTAACAAATTCTGGTAATAAAATTTGATGACAGAATGGATTTTGAGGAAGATTGACTGACATGTATTCGGATTTTATATTTGGGACAATGTTTTTAATTTTCAATTCATTCATTATAATACTTGATTGCCATTGTTAGTAATTCTGATGGATCGACAATTGTAAGATGATGTTGTATGATACAAGTCTCATGTGGTTTTTGCAGTTAGTTTTTGTGTAGCATATTAGTAGAGGTAAATTTTAGTTCTATCATGTACACGATCTAGTTCTAGTTGTTACTTGAAGTCGACGTTAATGCTGGTGTAGCTGTTGTTTTTACTTAATCCTGATGTTACAAGAAGGGGTTTCGGCATTCAGTTGTGTTTGGTAAGTCACTACTAACCTTTATTACAATTGGTTTAGATTTTCTCTTCTTTGACGACTTTGAAGTGGATGTGTAGAAATGATGTTGCCTTAAGAGTTGTGTTCCATTTGCATTGGCAAACACTGTCATGATCATATTTATCCTCTTATTTATTGGTTCTTGGCTTTGCAAGTCATTTTGAAGGTGAAAGTGGGAGCCGGACATACTTCACTTAATGGGGCAAGTGAATGAGCGTAACATCATAGCCGCAAACAGCGACTCCACATTGGTTTATGCAAACAACCTTGCAAATGGAACGCATTTTATGGATATACTTTGTTACATGAGAGATTTTGTCTGTTCCTCAACATCAGCATGGTAATTCTGGATACAACATAAATGGGTGGTCGCATTTACATCGATGGACTGTAGACTTCTGTCAATTTTATTGTCTCACATTTTATCTTGTTTTAAATAGCAGAAAGGAAATTAATTTATGTTTTGATGTGTGCTGTGATTTTGAAATGTAGTTTAATATAGATTTTGTTGTTTGCAGGTATTTTACACTTATAAAGGAGGTGGTTGAAATTACAAAAATCTATGGCATAATTTATTTACAAGTCTGTGTAATGCCCACCATTCAATGTAATGTCACATAAAGGCAAAACTTCCATGAAGGCAACAATTAACAGCAGAGGAGTTTTCTTGTTCGCTGAAGATTAAGATTGTCAATCTTTGTATACAAATGTGTCGAATTCAAGTGTGAAATAAATAATTTGGATAATTGTAATGCCTTTTTTTAAGTACTGTTACTACTGTGTAAATGTTCTATATGTTTATTGTATGTTATGACCTACTTTTGTACAACTTTAGCAACATGATTTTTTGAACACATATGCGGAGGTAGGTTTGAGAAGTTATTTATCTGCAACAATTTTATCTGTAGGGGAATTGTGGACTCTGTTCTCTTGGTTAAATGTTGTATTTACTCCTTAGAGCCTCCTCTATTTAACATAAAAGAGTTCTGCTAAATGAAGTCTTATAAAGTGGATTGTAAAAAAAATTCAAAATTCTTTTAATTAAACATTTTTGATATTGCTGTCGCCTTTGTGTATCTTTAAAAAGTACTTTTTATAATGTTAGTAATGGTGATATCTTCTCATGGTAGCCTTGTTAAGAGAATTCGCTGTCGTTTCAACTAGTTTGGACCCAGTTTACTGGGTTTAATTGTTGGATTCCAAATGTACGATTGTAAATTCTATTCTCAATTGTTGCAAACTCAAAATTAATTACATTCAACCGTTTGTTACTGGTGTATAATTCGTACACAATTTTTTTAAGGGAATAAACTACTTGTTAATTTCTTCATGTAAATGAAGTTTTTGCTTGGTTAGGCTGCTGTCTCGCTTTTACTAGTTTGTTTGCCAAAAATCATTTGAACTTATGCTTTAATGTATTCACACATGTTCAAACTTTTATAGGAAGAACATTAATGTAGAAAATTTATTTTTTCCTTAAAAAGGAATGTGGTACCATAAATATCAATTTTATTTGCTCTAAACCCTGACAAAAACGACTTTGTGTTTTTTAATATAGCCAAAAAGTTTTATTTTCTATGTTATCACGATCTTGTATGCGGTATTTAAGTGTTATTTACATGTAATTAATACACAATTAGATTTCCTATTAGGATTTGAAACATTTTCTTGTACTGCTAATGTACACTGCTTTCATTCTTCATTTGATCATGTAGATGCTGCTTTATATTGATTTTTTAGTTCAATACTTGTTTTTATATATTTTTTTTTGCTGTACCACAATCAACCTGTTCCTATTTCTTTTATTTGCGTCCATTTTCTTTGATTATTAACTTCAAATATTTTTTAGCCTTTGCTAATATTGATAGTTTGTCTTTTCTTTCTTTGTGTAAATTGCATCATGTTTGTTCTTGGGTTGTTAGGCCATGGTCGGAGTTTGAAAACTCTTGATGTTTCTTCCACAACTGCGATGGTCATCTTTAGAAGAAACCGGATAAATTGTACAACCTGAAGCAATCTTAAAGATGAGTCCATTGTGCCACAACTTGTTGAATGCCCTGGCCACGTCAAGGAAAGTTGCAGCAATGTGGTGCTTCTTGAAGCGTTCCATGATTTGTTGCTGCACCACCCGAAGTTGAAGTGATCTGAACTCTGAACAATACCTAACAACCAAAGAACCAACATGACACTGACACTGAAAACCTTCAGATTTAACTTATTATCATATTTGAGTTTTGCAAGTCTTTTAGATCTATTTTATATTTTTCTGTTTATTAGTTCTGTGCTCTTAATTTACTTTTTGTATGTTTTTATATTAAATCATTTTTTTACATAGTCATTGTTTTACTACAATTTTCTTTTTGTTTAAATATATGCAAATTAATGTTTTCTATTATGTTTGTAGTGTCTCCTATTTTTATTTGTTACGTACTGTTTATGTCATCAATTATTTTTGTCTTATTTGTGGTATTACAAGTATTGTTATGGGGTTAATTTGTTTATAGATTTTTAGCAAAAATTTTTTTCGTCTTGTTTTTTTGTTGGTTATATATACTTATATATCAATTTTTTGTTGCAATATAAGATATCTTTTGTTTTCTCGTGGTAGACTAATTTCTTTTTTAGTGATAAATTAGTCTTATTTTTCTTGTTTGTCATTATCATAAGAGAATATATGAGGCATTTATTATTGTATATATTTAATTCAATTTTATTATGTTTAATACAAACATTGTCCTTATATTCCATGTTTTACAGTTTTTATTAATTTATTTAGAGGCCTTTCTTTTTTAAATTATTATTTCTTGTTTTTTGTTTCGTTGGATGTTTAGTTCTCTTTATTATGATCCTTCGCATAATTTCTTGTCTTGTTACTCTTTTTTGTTTATATTTTCCATTTTCGCTTTTATTTTCCAAATTCATTTTGTATGCTATATACTATATATTCACAATCAATTTAACTTGTTTAAGTCTTTCTGTTCTTATTTTGGTTGTTTCACATGTCATACTAAGAGTTTCTATTGTCTCAGACTTAATACATATAATAGATGTTTAGATGTTGTGTTTTTAAGTTTTTGGCTTAATTATATATTTTTGAATTTTTTACTCCATTCTTGCAAGAATTGGCCTTTCTGTTCTGAAAAGGTTACGTCTAATTTTTCTGTTGTATCTGTTTTGTATTAATTTTTATTTTATTATATATAATTATATATATATATATATATATATAATAAATTAATCCTTTTATTTCATCTCGTCTATCAACATTTTTCTCTGCTAATTGTTGCATTATTATATTATATAATCGGTTGTGAAAAAATATTTGCTGCATGTAATAATATAGTCACATTTGTTCAATATTTCTCCTGTAACTATTTCTGAATAATTTTTAATCATTTTGCTTGCTCTAAATTTTTTATTCCATGCATATTTGAATTTACAGATGTTCACGTTTTGTAATGCATAACAATTTGATTGATAAAAGTTTGCAAATTTTAATTTTTTGTTCTCGTCAGTTAAATCATATGATCTAACTGCAGCTTTTTCAACCACCACGTGCAATGTGGTGAGGTACAAATAATTTTGAAGTTTAACTTCACCTGATAATTTACAAGTACTTGTAGCCGATCTTTCTAAGCAAGGTTAATATTAGAGATCATAGTTGTCATGTTTAAATTTTTAAAACCTTATTTCACCTTTAGCACGTTTTTATGCATTTCCGTCATTTTGTGACCAAATTCGAATTTGTATTAGTAAGTTTTGAATCGGTTTGTCTTTCACGTGTTAGATTTGCGAAACTGCAAATGGAAATGATAATTTATGAAATATTCACTTTATAAATAAACATTTGGTATTTTTAGTTTTAGCTTTCGGGCGTTTCTTTCTAGACTAGATACTTATTGCATTAAAAGGGGTCAGTATAAATATCAAGTAAACCAAAGACCTCGACAAAGTATATTCTATGTACTTACCTTGGTGTAAACAAATGAAAATGTAGGTATTTTTATACAAATGTGGTTTAAGGTGCCACTGCTTAACATTGAAGGCAATTCGGAAAGAAACTTTCGTTTAGTTGTCAATGCCAGACAAGCATAAATACAGAAGCTTTATACACAAGCATACAACAGTTACCTTCAACATAATCGCCATGAAAATTGATACTTCGTCATAACGTCTTAAAAGGTTTGAAATTCCTGCTTAGGAATAAAGCCGTGTAATGCAAGCGACTGTTTCATGTGTATAATGGCTCTTATTAATTATCTGCATAAATTTATCGTTAACTGCAGATAGGCGTCCATTTTTGTCTCATGATGCACGTTGACGTGTCCATTTTAAAATATGGGACACCTTCATTCGTTACATTTGGTCTGTAAACATTACACAGTTCACGATGAATTGTAGCTGTCGAAAGCTGTTGCGCTCACAGAAATCATATTACTGCATGCACTTCACATTATACGAATTTTTTGATGATAGCATTCATTTTTAATTGATCTAGTCGACAGCTTATTGAACCGCCACAGGATAGGCGTTGCCATTTTCGCCTATTTTTTGCACATGCGGAAACGGAGGTTTCCTTCAAATTACTCTCATAAATATATGTAACACTGCACTACATTACAATACCGTTATCTAAAATTATCTCCAAATAATACTACATTAAAGCAAAAATCGGTTCCAGTTTCTATACCAAACAGTTTTTATTATTAGTACAGGAGTCTGTTTCTGGCAGACTTTAACATGTTAAGTACCTAAAGTACTAAATTTGTACTACAGCCAACAGAACAACCCCTGGACGTTGGTTACGCCCGAACTGTGTATCACGAGTTTTAAAGAGAAAGTTTCAGTTTGGAAGGCGATCAGAAGATAGGAGAACAACGCTGCTCTCAGCTCTCAGATAGAATGTTTGGATCTTCCTGTACCCCCATGTCTTACCATTCTGCGCGACGATCTTCGAGTGAAAATAGTTTGTTCCTTTTGGATGCTTGATACTTGTACCGAACAATGGATAGTATGAAGTTTAAAAATGGAACGTATAGCTATCCCAATAGTATCATAACAAATAACAAAACCTGGCTTTATTTTTATGATGTGCCCGCTAAAGCACAAAACAAAAAATTTTGTGAAGATGAAAATACGCCCATGTTTCTGCAAAAATTTCGATGGGCACAACCCTTTAAATTTTCTGATTTTTTCAATTCTCTCCTTTTGTATAGATAGTTAACCGAGACCCTTGCTGTTCTCGACAGTGTCCACATTTGTTATTGTGTTTAGGTGGGCAATAGATTGCTATCTTTCCAAATTTATCCCAGATGGTGACACTAGTAGCTTGCATATATTCCGTTGCTTTTTGAAGATGTTTAATTCTTGGTTTATAAATATTGCATTACCTACCTTCATGTGCGGTTTCATCTTGATTATTTGTAAAGAATACTTCTTGCAATAAGATATATTTTAGACATTAGTAAATTGTCCAAATGATGTTTGATAAAAGAAGTCTTTATTACTACACGTCTGCTCAAACCGTTGGTATTACAGAATATTTTTGATAGTTGTTAGATAAAAGCGTGGCGACTGTTTTGAAAAATCCACGATATTTATTAAATTTTTTTCCATTGGACAAATTTGACCTTGACTTCCATGCAAATTTGTCAGTAGCGCATCCAGTTTTCACCAGCATTAATTGTTGCCTGGCATCTCCAAGACATGTTTCCCACAAGATTTTGACATATTCGATCGGAAGGGACCTTCAAATTTTTCGAATTTGTCGCAAGAGCTGATCTAAATTGCAGGATTCGATTTTAAGTAATATAAACCCAAATATTCTCGATGGGATTGGCATCAATTGACTGAGCCGGCCAATCCAAATTTCCTTCCACGAGCTACACGATTTGATCCGATATTTCGGATCGTTGCCTTACTGAAGAATCCAGTCCTCTTCCTCTTTTCCAAACCAGCGTTTTGCAGTCTGTAATAAAGCGTTACAGTAAATTTGGTTCATTTTTCGGCGTTCGAAATGGTGAATAGGTATAAAGTGCCGATACACACCCCTAAGCATGGATCTTGACTGGGTGTTTTACGGTCCGTTGGAGCAATCTGCCTCTCGATGTTGTCCAGGAGCGTTTCATGATCGGAAATGCCCAAAAGGATGCTTTGTCGAAGAAGATTACATTGCCCCAGTCACGGTCTGAGTTCTCTTGCGCCCACGCGAGACGTTTCACGACGTCTTTTTCACTCAACAAAGGTTTTTGCAAAGTGCTTCGATATTGTACGTCATTAGCACGCAAATGCACATGAATAGTATCGTACGATATTTCGACACCTTTATGGAAAGTCAAGTTAGGATTTTTCGAAAACAGAATAATTTTCTGGGCTTTCTTCAACACTTTGCCCGCGATTTGGAAGTCATCGACATTATGTACGGCTAAATACCGGTTTACCCACTTGCTTACCAATTGCCGCGGGTTTCCCATGTATTTGGCGGCGGATGTATGTGTCATTTTTAGACCATTGGGGTGTGAATACAAAATATAGTCTCGTAGCGAGAAGCGTAAGCGACACTCGTTTTGTTTAACTTGCCAGAATCTAGCTAAATCAAATTAACAGCCGATTTCTTTGATAAAGCAGTTATGACTAATGTTCCCTCTACATTTACAAAAACAAACTGCAAGGCTATGATTAACGTGTTACTGATAATCACCGCCACGCTTTTATCTGACAGACTATAACTGCGTCATTTGTGTACTTTCGTTATGTGTTATAAAGTTAATAAGTAAATAAAATAAGTACTCTGCAGTAAATTTTTATAGCTTGTTTTAACTGCTGTATTAATGGGTCGAGTTTATTTAAAACTACTACATTGTTATCTCTACTAGTTGGATCTTTTTGTCTAGTTAATTGAGTATAACTTATTTCTTGTCTTTTGGGTAATGTTTCTGCTGAAGTTTACATAAATTATTTCACCATTCTTGTTTTTTTCTGAGACAATTCTTTGTAAGATAAGATGGTTGGTGGTATATTTTACGCAGTATTAACACTAGTTGTTAGCGTGTTCAAATCGTTGACACCTTATAAATTTCTCTTTTAAATTGTGAGAGTTCAAATTGTATGCTCATATTTAACAATGATTAGTATGACTTTATTTTATATTTCGGTTTAAAATGAGCAAAGGACTGCAATCACTAAAGCGGGCTGTTATGTTAGTACATTACCAGCAAAATTCAAATTAGAAGCTTTTATTGTCTATATAAAATAGCTATTTCTTCTACTTCTTAATTCTACTTAATTCAACTCAGATCTATTCCTAAAAACTTTTGAAATGATCCATTGTGACCTAAAAGGAAGCGACGATCATTACTTTGATTGCAAAGAACACTTCAACATGATTTATTTTGTCGCACTTTATACTCTGGTGATTTGCATTATTATGATGAATAATTATAATAGCAACCAACCAGAAATGTCCCACAAAACAATCCAAAATGTGAAGGGCCGATTACTAGTTTCTGAGAAGTTACTGCAGACACTTTTATAGGAATTGGAAAGCTGTGGAAAAAACTGTATTATACCAATATTTTTATGGTCTAGCCTAATTAAGGGGAGGTGGTCAAAAAAATATTTTTATTGTTTATTGTGTATTACAGTTCTACATAGTATATTTTATAATATACCTTTACTTATTTTTGTAAAAATCATCTCTAAAGGTCTTAAATGTGATTTAAATGTCATTCTGGCAGTTCGGATAACGGTGAGGACAATAATGAGTGTGACAATGAACAATTGAACCAAGTGAACCGTATAATTAATATTCAAATACTGGCAAGTATATTGAATAATTTTGTACAGTGCAAAAAGGTTCTACTGATTTGACTATTTTGACTATTGCGAGGACATACAAGTGCCAATGATAATAGTTTCTGCAACAAGTATTGATACAGGAAAGGTCATAGATGTTGAGCCCTTGAGTAAATACTGTCCAAAGTGTGACAATGTAAAGAATTGTGAACAGAAATTGAAACAACATAAAGACAGTGGTGAGTGCAAAAGTAATTACACTGGGGTCAGTGGAATGGAGACAGCTGGTGCAGTAGATCTGTAAGCTGATGTGACCAACAAAAATTTCAGGGTACTAACCAGGAACAAAAGGAAAGTACAGGAGGATAAAGATAGTAATCCAGATGACTCTGAATATGGACCAAGGATGCACTAACATAGCACATATCTTCACCTCACTTTTTCCACAACTAAGTTTTTTAAAGATTAAATCATATTTTTCTCAAAAACTATGTAAGCTACTATCATGAAATTTTTACCAGTTATTCTGTGGTAACTGTAGGATATATTGACATTTTTTTAAATTTCTAATTCAAAAACTTCCAAAATATTTAAATATACTTTTGTGTAAAATGAGTATTTTTTATTCACTTAAAGAGAAATTTTTTTAAGTGTTTGTAACCTAAAACTTAAAAAATGTCAATTTGTAGAGAAACCATCAATCTATTTGTATACCAAATTTCAACACCATAGAGTTGATAGTTTCAAAGAAAATCACTAGAAAGATAGCAAATTTAACATTGCGGAGATAAGGGTAGGGTGTACCACCTCCCCTTAAGTGGGAAAATGACTGTTTATGGTTTCTGACATTTCCTTAAGAAAGTACGATAATTTGCAGAGCTACATGTGAATTTTTGATAAAGCATATTTTCATCTGTAGGGATGGGTTAATTTTCAAAATATCTATTTTTATCCAAGAAACACAAGAAGAATCTCTTTTTTCAGAAAGACTGATGTTTGGTGTGGAATTTAATACAATAATCGCAACAGGATGGAATGATACCTCACGTATCATATACTGGCATGGCTCAAATTGAGTTATTTTCCAACTAAAGGGTTTTGGCCACCACTTTCGCTTAATTTAATGTCGTTTAAGTATTTGCTGAAAAACAAAGCACAAACCATAGATACATGAAAAATACCAAAATTTAATTGGCAACAATAGGACTTTTCAAAATACAGTGCAACGTCTTTAATCCGAACACCTCATTGCCATGGTCTCTTTGGATTAGCGAATCGTTTGGACTAACGAAACTATGTACCATAAACAATAAAACAACGTAAATATGTTTACTGCACAGGGAATTCTAGGAACATCATTAACCGGATTACTATCTGAATGAGTCAGATAATTTATTGAATGATATTAGTTTTAGTTTGTAGTTCATCGCTGATTGCTTTGTCATGTGTCACCCACTCTTCGATCTCTTCATTCGTTAAGCTTTGGTCAAGCTTTTTCCCCAAGTCCAAAATTTTCTTCAGATCACTTTCTTTCTTAACAAGTCTTCTTGGTCCAACGATTTGTCTGGCTAATCTAGTCAATGGGATACCACCGTCTTCATCACTGGTGTCAAGCTGTTCGTCATAAACCTCATGTGGTAAAAATTTTTTCCAAGAATTTTTTTTGGTTTGCTAAAGTAAACTGAATAAACCGTAAGTAAGTGGCCCTCACAGCAGCGCCGACACAGTTCAACTGACTTGTTACTACTCAAAATTCAAACTGACGCAGTACCACCACCACCTAAAAGGTGGTGGGCCATATAAACAAGAAGTTTTTATTTCTTGTTTAGCGTTCGGATTATCATTTTGTAATTTTGCCGTCGGATTAGCGTACATTCGGATTTTAGAGGTTGCACTGTATGGTATTCTTTGGTATAGTCCTTATTTGAAAATAAATGGTGACTACTTCTAGGACATGCTACAATGTTACATTTCTCACAAAATGGAATAAATTTACTTTAAATTGTATTGCAATATCTTCATTGGCATTAAAGGTATTAATGGGTTCAGTAACTATTTGCAATAAAAATTACATATTACACTTTATCATATAACACAACGCTAATATTCATAGTAGAGGTGCAAATTGTACACTGGTGGTTATAGTTTCTTCTTGTATGTAGTCTTGTTAATGGTTCCGGCTATATCCAGTATTGGAAATTATAGAAAAATTCAATTTCTCTATAGATATAATAAGGAAGTATTGTTTACTTATTTAAAATTAATGAACAGCTAATTCTCTGGTAAGTTGAACTTCAATAACTAAAATTTAATAGATCTTTTCTCAACATTGTTAGTTCTTAATTATCAAAAACAACAAAACAAACACTTTTTTTTAAATTTTACTGTATAACAAAGTCCATTTACAGATATATTTAACATTTGTATATTCACAGTACTCTAAATATTAAAACCGTAAAGTATTAGTTGCTGCTGAAAACTTTTAGAAGTCGCTCAAATAAGTTCGTTGATCTTGCAAAATTCAGACAATTAGTCCACAATCTTAAAGGCTGTCGGTCATCTTTCAGCAGTCACTTCAAAGAGTAAAATAGATTTCTTATAAAACTATAGCAGTACATCGTGTAATTCTATATGACTAAAAAATTATTTGTTTGTCACACTCTGTAAATTTTCCTAAATCCTTTCTTAGTAAGCAATTCGTTTATTCAGAAGAAACGCTCTTCCATTTCCTAAGAAACATCCTTAGTTAAACAATTACCTACGTACCTTACACTTAATCATTTTCAACATCAACTTTATCAAATTTTATCAATTTCCTAGGGCAATTTTCATTGCTACCGCCTATCACATTTGAATATCCTAAAATTTCTGCCGAACATGACAAGCTATGCTCCTAGAAGCAAAGCGGTATGGTGAAGTAGGTCAATCATCTACTACCAAATCTCCCTGACAGAGTGTAGAATATTTGTTACATCAGTCGTCTGGTAAAACTATAAGTGAAGAGTCCTAATCACTAGTAACAACATATTCCTACTAAATATTTCAATCAGAAAAACAGCAAAGCAGGCTGGATTACCCAGAAAGTATGATACTAACACATTAAAAACAGCATTTCGACGCACACAGTGTATTAAGTACCACTGACCTTAAAATATAGATCACAATAATTAATTTGCACTTGAAACGAAATCTGTAAAGTCAGTGGCATTGTATGAAAGACGCCAGCGAGGTCGGTACAATCCCCTTGTAAGGTATTTTAAATTGCTGTATAACCTGTGCGGCAATACAGCTCAGTCTTGTATATTTCGCGACATTGACAAGTTCGTGCAAGTGTTGTCCTTTCAATAAACTGGCAAACGTATCACCGTTATTGTTAACTAAATCAATGTGTGCTCCGTGCTCGAGCAGAGTTTTAGCTAGACTGGCAGGGCATGGCTTAGCGAGTGCTGCGAGGTGTAAAGGTGTATTGCCTTCCTCATCTTTAGCATTAGGATCGGCACCTACGCTCAACAAAACAGTCGCTAGGTGAGGGGAAGGAAACTGACATGCAGGATACCTTCCAACCAGTGCTGCATCCCTGCAGCAAGCAAAATGCAACGCAGTTCTGCCAAGTTTTCCTCTGATTTTCAGCTTTACAAGATCATACAAAGCTCGATGAATAATGGCCGATACCTCTTCAGTGCAACTGGGATGCTCCAGCAATCTCGTCAAAAGGCAACCTAAATGCAATGTGATTATGAGCACTCGTGTGAGATATGTCAAATCCCTTTCAACGTTGGGCATTTTGTCTAGCATTTGATTGCCCAATTCCACTTCTCGTACAGCTTTGTGGAATACACGCAAGAGTTCTGATAAGTCCACCGGTGGCACTATACGCCCCCTGGTAGTGGGTCTGCCCTCTTCACCCATCATGAAAGAAAACAGTTCCGTAAAAGAGAACAAACTGCTTTGAGTCATCGGGTTCAGCCTTTCTAGCATGGACTGTTGCATATCTAATGCATAATTCCACAGCTCGATGCACCTGTTGAATTTTCCTGCGTCTGCATAAACAGCACCCCTATAACGAATGTAGTAACTGGTGTCTGGATGTGCAGGCCCTAAGATCCTTTCCCTGATCACTAAAGCTTGCATACGCATTTCATCAGGATCTGCCATTAACTCATCCAAGTGTTCAGGACTTCTAATTTCTACAGTGTAATCATATGCAGCAACTGCCTTGGTGCGTTGCTTTGGAAGTTGTGGGCCATTGCCATTGTATCTAAGCAAAACATCAACAGATTATGTTAAGAATTTTCAATGTTTTATAAATTACCTTTCATCCATTGCTCTTTTCCAAAACTCGAGAGCTCCGATCATATCTCGTTTTTTGTCCACAAACGTGGCCCCTAACAGTTCTAAAGCATCGACACGCTCCTTTCTCGTTACAAGATGTGATTGTTTTATTAGGTACTCGACAATGTGATTGTGTCCGGTTACTGCAGCTGCCAGTAATGGCGTCATACCTAAATAAATAAAACTAGTAAGCGACCATAATACAAATTTTATGCTTTAAGTCCTTTGGTATGAAGTTATGTTTAGTTTATTTATCACTGCTGTTGTCAAAATGATGATCAAACGAAAGTGTGTTCTTAAAATTCTAGGATATAGAAAAGACAGGTCAAATAATCCTCCTAATTTAACACTTTTGTTGATATAAATTTGGCATTGCAGATACCGGTATTTATGTATTAGCATGATGGGGTTGGTTACAACTCAAGATATTGAATGGTACCACTTCCGATCTAGTTCTTGTAAACCGAAACTTCTAGTGACAAAATGGTGCAAGACATTGTAAACATTATGTTTAGTTTATGAATTCGGCATAGTCCAAGTGCAAAATGCACTATTTTTGGTATGGCCTAGTTTATTGCCCTCATTCAGTTATTAATTTAATTTTTTTCCTAATTAATGGTAGAACAACTGGATTTTTTAAATAATTACTTTTAACACAATAGTTAATCTATACTTCATACTACAGAAAAAATACTTCTTTATGGGCAAAACTAAGAAATTTTTGTTACTGTAGTCTTGTTTAATTTCATTTTGCATTAATTTTCTTGTTTCACCAACAAAAATTGAAAACGAGATCTCTTAAATAATGAAAATCATGGAGGTAGATGAATGTTTTACCATAGGAATCGACGTCCATGGTTGCACCATATTCTATAAGAAGTTTTAGTATGTCCAAGCTGCCTGACTCTGCACAGTCATGAAGAGCGGTGTTCCCCTTAACACTTTTGCGATTGACGCCAGCGCCGAGGCTCAGCAAGTACTTTGCAATTCGAATGTGGCCCTTGTAGCATGCTATCATCAGGCACGTGTGGCCATGCCTGTTGGCCACTTCAAAGTCTGAAACAGTTGGACGTTTAAATTGAACAAGCTCAATAATAGGGCATTGCACAAACCTGCTCCGTTTTTAACCAAGTATTTAACAATTTCCAGGTGCCCGTCGAAGCACGCTGCTCTTAAAGGCGTGGAATTCGTGCGGGTGGTGCTGTTGACTTTTGCTCCATGTTTTATTAGCAGGTGTACAATGTCTAGGTGGCCTGCTGCCGCTGCACACCACAATGGCGGTGCTCCTTCGATCGTCTCTCCATCAAACATAACTAAAATGAGATGATCAATCTTAAAAAACAATATTGGTGATATACATATAGAAGGTTATTAGATTCAATAAAAAAAACAATCAAATGAAAGTTTATATTTAAATGTTTTTTCTAATGTACTTTTATTGGTTATCATAATGCAGATTATATAATCTCAATTTAACATTTATTGTTTTCCTAATGTGAAATTGTCTTTCACACATGAAGATTATGGTTTATACATAAATGAGTAATGATAGCATAAAAGATATGTATGGTCAAACCCACATAATTAAATGTTACATTTTAATTTTATTTGTTATGTCAACAGCAGGCCTCATATTTATTATTAAAATAGTCGATTTTATTAATTATATCACTCTTCAACGAAAATATGAACCCTATCTGACACTCCAGTTGCCGCTTGTTCACAATTATCTCTTATTTATTGTGTTCAATGTTAAATGTACATATGTTTAGAACATTTATTTCTGTAGAAATGCATTTGTGGAATCCTTCATAGAAATTGCCTGTTTAAAAAAAAGGTCTTTAGGTAGTTCTTGATAACTTCTAAACTTCTTGCTGTTCAAACTATTTAGAGACCGGAAGAAAACATGAGCATCTGAAAGAGGTATTGTCTGGCGAATACAGTGAGTGATGGAGAATTTTCTATTTTGATTCTTTTATTTTTAGAGCATCGGTGAAATGACATACGGTCTGGCATTGTCCTGATGGAAATTGCCTTTTTTCGATTGGCCAAAATGGGTGATTTTGGTGAATTGTTTTTGTACTTGTTTATGATTGTTTCGCCAGGTGAGAGGAGCTCAAAGAAAATGGTTCACCTGCAGTCACTGGATGTAAGTCACGCGTTCTGTATATTTAGAACATGTGCAGCCATGTTTGATTTCAATCATGTGATATTTTGACGATAAATATCTTTTACATATGAAGTTGCACAGCAAAAATAATCAACAAACGTTACTAATTAATATTTATCTAACAGAAGAGGTTCGTTGGCGATATAAAACTTACCTGATCCAGGCTGTTCAATATCAGCGTGGCATCTTTCAATAAGGAATTCTGCAACATCGAAGTGGCCATTACGACAGGCAATTACCAGCGGCGTTGCTCCCGAAGTCTTTGCGGATACCAACATGGATACTTCGTCCTTGCCTTTGTTACAGTGCAGGTATATCTGAAAACACGTAATATCATTAGAAAATTGCTTCATATTTCAAAGAGAATTAATTACAATTCCAATTCTGTTTCAAAGAAAGTGGGCTGGAAAATATTTGTCTAGATACACGATTACCAATCCCACTTTGATTAAAAATTCATTCTTGATTTTGAAACCTCGCAATTAACCAACAATGGCAATTGAATTTCTTTTACACGCACGTATGCATGTTTTGTCTCAAGAATTTCGCAGTACTTGAAGTCAAGGTGGTGTCAAAAGTTAAGCCAGATAAAGAAACAAAGAGTTTCGTCTTTCTCACACGCAAGCGCTCGCGTACATACATAAATTGGTAAACGATTTCAAGGTTAATCAAAATTAACATTGGGAAAGAAAAAATTATGTACTCGGAACCAAAACCAACGAACGATACCAAAACAGAGGTATCCACAACATGTGACTAATCGTAGCACTAAATCAACTACAACAATTGCAAAACATCAGCAAGGTTTGCCAGAATGAATATAACGCGAGTGAAGACTAAGAGGAAAAATCATTTATCCATACAATTAACGGGCAAAGTCGCGCTAACTAACTGATGATAAATTTACATATCGTACTTTGACAACCATTAGGTTTTAGATTAAACCAATAAAGATTAGATATGTTTCTTATATTAGACCTCATCCAACCTACAGCTCTGTCATTTTTTAAATATTTTGCAATTATAGCTCTCATAACGTAAGAAATAATCGCAATTAAAGTGATGAAAATTGTGCGCATTTAAATTTTAATTATTGGTTATCATTGTCAATTTCGTGTGTAACGTGACGTCACTTGTAATGGTCTACGAAATGCGCCTCAAGAGTTATTCTAAAAGTATAATTGGGTTACATAACGAAATTATACAAATAATATTATGGAATTTCAAGAAATGCGCATGGCATCTGAGAAAGCAGATTAAAATAGTAGAGATTATTTATACAAGTGATATACATTCGTCGAAGATTAATCATCACGAGCAGCAGTGGCTTCTGCTACTGCTGTAATTTTTCATATGTAAATTCTATCCACACCGTTCTGATAGAGATTATGTAACAGACATTTGGGTGGCAGGTCGGTCACCAATACTGCCACTTAAATCGCATAAATTCATCTGTAATCTTCGATTGGTTAAAATGAAATTGCGGAGTTTTCTGAAGGTATTAAATCTAAAAAACATTATAATTGTCTTTATGGAAAGTAGAACGCTATAAAATCTAGGCGACCTAGAAGTGTCTAAACTCTGCATCCTTAAGATCATTCACAAAAATTATTACGGAAGTAAAATATACCCGTACCAAAACTGTCAAGGACCGTGTCTTGCGTCATGAAGAACGACTTTTAAACGATGTAATGGACGTATGATGATTCCTACTGAACGCTTCCTCCATCAGTGATAAATGATCAAGAAATACATTATACCAATGAAGTATTCTTCGCCAACAAACGAGGTGGATGTCATTTCTCATTTCCTAATGTCGAGTAGACTTTATAAGAAGTTACTGTATCTGGAGATTCGACTAACAGTTAATCCGAAAAAATATACCGAGACGAGGAAGAAGAACCGATAAGTGTTTGGTAAATATGGCTCAGTTGAAACATATCATAACTTATTTTACATACTGAATCAAAAATAAAGCAACATCACAACTTTTATTGATCTTGAAGACACCAAAGAGAGAGAATGAAAAACGGCTCCTGTAATTATTGAATGAGACTTCACCGATATGAATTATATATAGGGTAGCTCAAATTGAAAGCCGGTTTTAAAATCGCCAATCTTGGTTCTTTTCGCAAAGTTTTTGATCACAATTTCGCATGTTGATTCCGTCGTGGACATCAACTGTTTGTTGATTGCTGGCGCAAATCTTGAACCAGCTGATGTCGGTTTTTCATAAAATTACATGACCATACGATAAGTGGCACCGTCTTGCTGAAATCACATTTGTTCTAAATTGATGTTGTCCAGTTCATGCCAAAAAAATTAGGTATAGCTATATCTTCCGTGAATGATGGGCCTACTACTTCGTCGGGCGTACATTTGCTATTCGTGGGTTACTGCAAATGCGACTGAACGGAGAATCCAGTTCGTGATTCTCTAAAAGCGAACTGATGAATTATCGACGGTGAGAACGGTCAATAAGCTTAAGCTATTGCATCAGTTGAATTTTCTACGCGTGAAGGTGCAGGTCTTTTTAGAGTTTTCGCTGAAGGAAGGGAGCTTCTTAACTGGATTCTTGTCTTCGTGGTAATCAGGGTAAAAGGACTACTGCGGGCGTTACTACACCGATTGTTTGTTTTTAGATCTTTTAACTCTGAACGTCTCTGTTCTTTCCAATGTGGATAGAGAGTTGGTGGTAGAGCAGGTGGTGTGTCTATTAAATCAAATTGATTTTAACACACAGTGAGACCGGACATTTACACATTTGTAGTGTCTAAAGCTCTAACAATAAGAATTGCGTCACTATTCAACCTTTTTGCGTGCTTCGTTGTAGCACGCGGAACATTTAGTTCTTTATCAATCCAATCCACCCAGAAACATGAAGGTTGTTGTTTTGCGCATTTTCTAGTGTAAGTTTTCTCTAAGAGTGGTGGTTGGGTGTTACAGAAAATGCTACTCGTTTCAATAACCATCCAAACGCGGAGAAATGAAGTCCACGAGATGTTATACATTTGTAAAATACAAAAATCGTTATTAAAACTTCACTAAAAGCTGAGCATGTGTTCTGCAGGCTGATAACTGGAGTTCAAGCAGAGGCTATCTCTGGCTGATTGTCCTTCGTAACTGAAAGGAAGTTGCACAGAAGGACTTGTGGATCAGCGGTGTTCCATGTAGAACTTCCAGTTTTAAAATCTAGACTTATGGAGCTGTTTCTTTGTGCTATTCACAGTTACGAACAGTATTTCCATAATCTTCGAATAAGTACGGGCCTATCGCGTCACTTGCCCAAAACCCACACCAAACAGAGGTTCGTTGGGGGTGCATTTGCTTTTTACGAGTTACGCGAAGATTTTCAGAAATTAAAATACGACGATTTTGTTTGTTTATGAATCCGCCGAGATAAAAATGATTTTTCGACTAAATTTAAAGTCTATTCCACGATACTTTAAGAACTAACTGACGTGCAACTGGTGGGCAAACTTAAGTTCTAGAGTCAGTTGAATTTTGCACGCATAAAGGTGTAATCTTTAGTCAGTTCATGTTTTCGGATTTGTAGCGAGCGATACTTTGATTAACTGTAGCATATTCTTTTCGTACTTTATCCCATGAGGTATTGCATCTATTATCGATTCGGTTCTATCATAGTTTGTAATCAATCGTCAGACAGTTGATTCATTTGGTGCACGATTTCGACAAAAAATTCTATAGAGTTTTCGTATTGTCTCCACAAAATTTTCACCAAATTTGCTGCTCTGTCATGTAATCCGTTCCATATTTACTTACCATTCGGAAGAATCGTAGATGATATCTGCACAAGAAAAGGCGCGAAGTTTAAATGGAAAGTTTCATTTGGGTCACATTTTGTGGTGGAAATAGTATAGGAAATTAAAAGATCAAAATTAACATTTAGAAAAAAATAAAACTAATCAGAAAATCAACGAGAGTGTCAAAAACATTCCGTAGCTTGATTGCGTCAATAACGAATTTAAAACAAAATTTAACTTTCAAATTAAATATTTGACAGTTACGACACCATAAAAATAGCCTTAGAAAAGTCTTGTCCTACAATCACCCGAATAAATAAAACACCAATGTAGTTGGTTATTAATATCAAAATTAAAAGGAAGATCCCCGTTGAATATTATTTCCAAAGATGGCAAGATTCATTCTGCCTACTCTTAAAGAATCAATTGTTTTTTTACTCTAGGAATAACCTAGAAATATCTGGCATTTAAAAACGTTTCGCTCGCAAATTTTGTAACCGGAAAACTTTGTATAAGGACGATAGCCAACTATATTTCCTTGAAGTCGTCCTCTTCACATAGCAGGAAGAACTGTCTTAAGTAACTGACGTCGGTTTTCTGGTATGTGCTATTGATTTAAGTTATCACATGAATTTGTCCGTTTACGCAGTGATATGCGTTATCAAAATTTTAGTTATTCAATATATAAATGCACGACTAGGCTAATTATGTTTCAATTTAGTTATACTTCAATATCAATTTATATGGTCCATACCAACCCTTCTCTACAGTATTCAAAACTTTTCTATTGGTGCTCTCTAAATGTCTAGTCTACAATACAAAGTATTTTTTTTAAATTCATATCCTCTAGTTAGTGAAAAGAATGTATATAAAAAACTTATCTATAAACTTGCAAAAGAAAAAAAATAGTAACCTGATTTAGTTTTCTGTGTATCCAAAGCCGCCGCCTTCGCAACGAATTCAAACAAGCATTGTAAATGTACAAGGGCATCTTTTCCAAACTGTGCCAATTAGAATCGTTTATCACCAACTTCACCTGTTACCGTATGAACTGTAACTGGCTGCACGGAGCGCCAGCGTTTACTTTTTAGTAGTGCCGCGGCCGTCCGTTCGACGCGCAGCTTGAGAAATTGAGAGCTGCAAGTAACACTAAATAGAAGTCGGAACGGAGGTCACGTACGCCCCAAACTCAATATTTGGTTATCTGGAACCGTTTAAGGCTAGCGCAGCTGGATGTGACCGCCGAATCCGCCAACTCGGGAAAAACATGATGCCGAAAAAATGACATGGCAGGCGGTAAATTGCAATCGAAAGTAATTGCGTTGATTGTTGACCCGCACTGAAGTTTACGCTATAAAAACCTGTTCGGCGAAAACCGTGACGTATTGATTGAATGGAGCACGAATAGAGGTCTATGTGCTAGAGCACCTGAGGCTTCACCAAGAGAAATGTCAAGGTTGTATAGGCTTGCACGTTCGTTTGTACAAAACAACATTGTCAGTTACATAGTACGTTCAGTCACTAATGAGTCCTCTTCGCCAATCTATAACCGATTCCTTCCAACGTCGTTCATTATTGTATCAAAAAAGTATCGGTTCTTTATCTTTCTAGTTGTTTGCATAAGAATATTTTGTAGTTCCAAACCAATATATTCAAAATAGTTTCGCAACAGCAATGTGAATGCGAACTGCAGATGGGTTATTCCTACAATCTCTACATGACCAAGCAAATCTGTTGTAGTAAACCACACTATCTTTCGCAATACACTCAGTACAATAAATGTTTAGAAAGTTTAACGAAGTCTTGTTAGTCCAGCACCTTGTTGTACAGTTAAAATATCTAGTTTCATCAGGTCAACAATGTGAACTCTCCGATTTCGATACATGTCGAATTCCATAAATATCGAATCATTAAGGGTAGTCTACACGTTTTGCAACAGAGACCGCAAAGTGCAGTTAACGCACTTATTTCATGGTTGTGGTCGGTGCGGTTTGTAATGTTAAAGACGTTGTGGAGCGAGCGTGGGAATTTCAAGATGATGGGAAAAATTGTAGAAGCGCGTAGAGGACGGGTAGCAAATGAATGCTAGCGTCGACGTGATTTGAGAAATTCAGATCTAGAGTTTGGTATTCAAGACGATGAGTAGCCCGGATAACCAAATAAATTCGATCGAGCAAAATGTCAATTCAACTGGCCATTATACATTTGCACAACAGTTTACATACATTTATAAAACATTGGAATGGTGTCGAAATGTGGTGAATGGGTTACGCACCGATTAAGCAATTGATGTGTTGCTTCACCCTTGCAATAACGCACTATGGATTGGTTAGTAACTGGGGATGAAAAGTGGGTCTTACATAAGAACGGTCACCCCAACCTATGTCTAGTCAATACACCTGTTATGTTGCTCCAGACACGATTACAAATTATTTAAGTGAAAAATTATGGATCTTCTTGAAGATGAGAATTTTTCAATTGAAAACCAAGTCATGAAAGCATTCATAATTTACCATCTAGATGAGGAAGTGTTAAAGGAAACGATGGAAATTATATAGGGTGGGAAAAACTCTTCCTAATATTTGAAGAGAAGGTTAAAAAGGTCTACAGGTATCTAGACAAAGCCTTAATAGCCAACATGTCGATAAATCCATATATTTAGTGAAAATAGTACAAAATATAAGAAACATTGTACGGTAATTGTGGTCCTTTTTAAAGAAGCCTCTTGGGATATGGCATACTTCCTCCAACATGGTCTTGACCTTATTGCGACTTATTCGAACGTGGCTAGCCTGGAAACTTCCATTACGACGATTGAGCTCTTGTTCCCTACGTTTCTGGTTCATTGGTGGTAATTTGAAAAAAGATCTTCCATCAAAATATTACAGACTTTAGTTTTTGGAATCTCCAAATCATCTAGTTTTCAGATTATCGGTCGCCGACTCTTGTTGATCGTTTGCACCATGTCTTTGTTCCTGCTGCATTCATTGCATGGTTCCTGAAACTCTTCTTAATTTTCAGAACAGCTTCTGGGCACGAATGTTCCAGTTACGCACATTTGATGCAGATTCTCTGCTCTACTTGCTTAGACACTGCAAATTCAATCACATACTACACGTGCTCAATTAACGACGTCTAATTTCCGGCCTCATTCACGCAGGTCCGTTACAGTTCACTCTCATCGGCTGCCATATCACATCGCGGTCGTGCACTAGACCTCATCTAATTTTCCGATATTTTTTCTTTTTAGAACATTAAGCATGTTAGACAACTCACATGTAAGTTACCAGAGCAACAGAAAAAGTGATATCGGAATGCTTTTGATTAAAATATATTTGGCCTTGTCTTTCTCTGATAACCATCATTTGGAAGATATATTGAACGAATTAATTCAGAAATTATCATTGTATGCAGCAATTTAAAAACGTTAATTTAATAATTTCAATTGTTAAGATGCAGTGATGTTTTTACACAAGATAAGCGAGTCTATTTCCAGCAATTAAAAAATTAGCGGACAACAACAAATCTCCAGGATATAACTTATATAATCATGACTCGTAATAAACCAGAAACAGAAACCGCAGTGTTTTTGTAATTTATATCCTAAAAAGTAGCATCACGGAAGTGTAAGGAAATTTAAAAGGAATATAGTGAAAATTATCTCTTGGTAATAACACCTTCAATCCGTTACAAAGAACTGCAGCCACGATGGCGTATTAAAATTAATTTTAGATGAAATGAACCCTAAGATCATGCAACATCGGGATTATTGTTAATTACAGTCTTCGTATTCGACTATTTCTTTTGATAAAACTTATAACAAGCCAGAAAATTGTTCTGCTCGTTTACTTTCCCCTGTATATCGCTTATTTACAGCTCCCACTATTGTTAAACATTAACTAATTTTAACATCTTTTTGAAGTTGACATTTGATCACCCAAATCGATTCTGTTCGTGTATCCATTATAAAAATGTTATTGTTTTTGAACGGGTACGTCAATTTTTCGCCACACTTTTGTTCGTTTTGCGTCCATAGTATTACTGGAGTAAAAAATAGTCAAGTTGATTGTTTTTGATAAATACTACTTAACCTTATTAAATGACTATTCTTATCTATTTTGTTTTCTTTTAAATGCAAATACAACAGGAAAATCTTTTAACGTTCCCTCTTGTTCTTCCCTATCAGACCCAAGACATCGTGGTATTTAAAAGTGCGCCCTTTAACGACAAATATTGTACCTTGAATACACATTTCTATGGCTGTATCCGTCATAATTTTATAATTTTGATATTTACCACCAATGTTCAGTACGCACAGCTTTGCGTTTGTAACAGTAACAATTTTATCCTTATTTCTGCTGCTTTATCACTTCCATATAAAGGAAACTGATGAATTTCATTGAATAGTTATAGGAAAGTGTTCTATCAGAAACAACATGCACAATAATTTCGACGCTTCAATTGTGATTTTCAAAGAGAACATGAAGACCGTTCAAAACGCCCAAAAACATCCGAAGACGACAACAATTTAAATATTCCTCATTTTGAGATTTTTAAACGTTTGAGTCATGGGAAAAACGTCATGCCAATCGAAGGAAAAAGACATCTAAAGTCGAAAAACCAAATTTGAGACCAACCATCCAAGATACTATAAGGGAATATTTATGGAAAGAAGGCATTGCTCTGTATTTGGTGAGACCAGAAAGGCGTGCGGTACTTTCAGCTGTTACAATCGAGTGAAATGACCACTAGCGACGTTTATCAACAGTTCATAAATTTGAAACGAGCGTTGAATACCAAACGTCCAGAATACACAAAAAGGCACAATAAATTGGTCTTTGAATAGGACTACGCTGCTCGGTCAGATATTGGGAAGCACGTTGGAAGCACTTGACTGGTATATCCCTACCCTAGCTTCCGACTATTATTTGGATTGATGATTCACGCGCTTGCAGGGTAGCATTTTCAGTCATATGAAGAAGTTTAAGATTGGGTCTCTCAATTGATCGCTTCAAGAAGAGCCGTTCTTTCAAAGTAGACGGGTTGATAGGTTTCGTGCATGTGTACTGTTTTAGACTCGGTCGCTCTTTGAACCGAATTATGTTTTTATCAATAAACTGATAACAGTCTTGTCTGTATTTTTAGAGCATGTAATTTCATAAGTTTTACTAGAAAAGCTATAAAATCATTATACAGTAAAACGGAGAATATAGTAAGGAAGGGCAATATGGAAACAAACAAATTCAGAACCACACAAGGAGTGAGGCAGGGCGGAAACCTTAGCCCACTGCTCATTATCATTTTAATGAATGAAATAATCACAAAGGTAAGTAGCAAAAGCAAGAAGTTGACGGTAGGATACTATAAAATGAAGCCAGTGGAAGTGAGTGAATGCGTGTTTGCAGACGATATTGCAATATTGGCAGATATGGAAATAAGGTTACAATTTAATGTAGATTTATGGGTGAAAGAGTTGACCAAACAGGGAATGGAAATAAATATAAGCAAGACAAAGATAGTAGTGATAAATAATAATAATAATGAGTGAGAAATAAGCATAAAAATAAATAATCACACAGTGGAACAAGTAAAAAGCCTAAAGTACGTAGGAGTAACCATAGAGGAAGGAGGAAAGCAAGAAGAAGAAATAAACAATAGAATAACGACAGCGACAAAGATCTTCCATAGTATGAAAAGGGGGTTCATTAGCAAAGCAGAAATTAGTAATAAAACAAAATGTCAATTTATAAAACCACATACTGTATGGATGCGAAGCATGGGTACTGACAGAGAGAAACAACTTAAAAAGATTCAGGTGGTAGAAATGAAGTATTTTAGAAAAGTAGTTAAGGTTATGTTAATGGATAAAATAAGAAATGAAGAAATAAGGAAAAGATACCGAAAGTGTCAAGAAGATCATAGAGAGGGCACAGCTGAGGTGGTGGGGGCACATGAAAAGACTGAACGAAGAAAGACAAGTTTGAAAAATATGTGAGGCAAAATCAATTGGAAAGAGAAAGAAAGGCAGACCAAGGATGACGTGGGATGGAGAGGTGGCGAAGCTAATGAAGGCAAGAGGAATCTCATGGAAGCAGGCTGAAATTTCAGCAAGGGATAGGGCTAGATGGAGAACAATGTTAAAATAGTGGAGAATCAGTGTGAAAGTTGGGAAATAAGTGTGAGTGAAGGGGAGTTCAGTTGTTGAACATCCCTGATAGGCTTTGGGGTTAGAAAGAGGAGAAATGTGGAGTGTTTAAGGGAAGGGTTAGTGAAGTGATAAATGACAGAGGCATCACAAATAGAGTGGAGTTAAGTTATAGAAACAGAGCAAGATAAGATTTGATGCAAATGTAGAATTACTAATAATTTATTTTGCACGGAAAGATGAAATTATTTGTAAGTTATTGTAAATGAGGTATTTACATTAATTTTTAAAAGAAATGTGTATTTTATCCTCTACACCTAACGGTAGGAGAGGTACAGATTATATTATATATTATATTACTAGTAAAGCATACAGATATTATATCGGAAAAGTCTATTTCCTTAAATAGAAGCTTCCATAAATTCATTATCCATAGATCTTTTGCTCGACCAATATAATACTGTCATCTACGTCTGTGTGTCGTTTTTTTTAACTTTTTTCAAAAATTTTAATACGTCTTTTTCTCTTTTACCATATTTAGAACGGCTTTGTTTCATCTCGTCTTCGGTATTTTCTTTGAAATTATTTAATCCATTTGAATAGCTGGAGTTTACCTGTATAACTCAGTAATGTAACATAAACATAAGACAAAGGAAGGAAACTTTTGGGAGCTTATACTAGGTGCCCCAAAAAACGCATTTTCTCTTTAAATGCCAATAGTGTTTGTGGATTTAGAAATAAATATATTGTAATTAAACGCACAATATTCAAATTGACTACCACCTTCCTTCAAAAAGCCAATAACGTGGACAAATGGATTCGACAATGTTTTTCAATTTCTTCTTTCAACTCATCGACTGGTGCCCGTTTTGTGTAGCTAACCTTATCTTTAAGATATTTCCATAAAAAGAATTCAAAAATCACCATTTTGCCCAATCCATTTATTTGGAAAAGCCGCACCGACGGTGATGGGGAAATGCTCCGTTTTGTTGAAAGTAAATGTATTCGATACGCAGACTGACGGGATTCCTGCAGCAAGTTTAAGTAAACGTCACTAGTGACAGTTTCGTCAAGAACGAAAAAAATATCCCACACCACGCTTATTTCAGCCATTTAACTGACGGTAGCCTCATCGCTCCAAACAATTTAGATTAAAATGGTGCATCTTTCATGCGTTTGTCCAAGTACCATTTACCAAATTCAACTTTTCGGTCAGGATCATCTTCATTTAGACCATGGAGTACTTTTACAATGGAACATCAGCAAGAGGCTCGCGGGGGGTATTCGATTTTGAAATTCTTGTCTCATCAGTCATTTGTCCTATAAATTTCTGTGGAGATTGGAAGAGGATTTCTTTTGGAGTGGTGTAACAGGACCGTGACCTTCCTAAAGGTTACTTTTCTACGTTTTCATCTGTTTCGAACTCATCTGATGTATGATGCAATTTGTCTTTGCATTTCTGGTCTTCAGTAACATCTTAGGATAAATTATTATTAAACTGCTGTTTGTAAGTCAACAAACCTTACAGATGTAGTCATTTAAGGTGTGAGTACATTTTTTGGATATCTTTATATTACGTCTTGGCTACTTACTCTTGTGTTTTGCCCACGCCCGCCAGACGGTCGCATATGTAAATGGTTAAACATATTCAAAACAAGCGTTGAATATTATTTGCATATGTTCATTGCTATGATGTGACTGCACACAAATATAACGAAATAATGCCGTTTTTTTAATGGCGACGGCTGAATACTTCACAATAATACACAACTAAAAAGCGCCAGGAGCAGTCCAAATTGACTAACACTCCAACCACATCAAGCACGGGTTGTTTCCAAATAAGATAATGTGTACATGATGGAATTGGAAAGAAGTTTGTATTATGTCAAGTTCCACCAAAATCAGTAGAAGCCCGTATTTTGAATAAAAGTTCTCGTTTGCCAAATGACCTACCGAAAAACGAATATGCGCGAGCTTGAAAGAGACGAAAGCGAACAACCACAAGAATATACCTGGAAACACTTATTATACAAAAACGCTATGAGTACAGAAATTGAATACGAATTGCATTTTCAGGGTAATTCTTTTTACATCATCGAATTTTAAACTAATGATAATTGTATTTGTATACGGTATACAGTGTTAGTAGTTCAACGCCATTTTCGATTCAAATTGAATTTGAAGACAATACGTGATCTTAAAATAAAAATAGAAAATATCATTGAAATCGGGTAAATTGCATCGTATTGGCAAATTATTGCACTAAATCAAATTTACCCTTTAAGAAATCTAATATCTCTCCTGTTATGACGACATTTCAAGAAATCGAAAATAAATGTTTTGGTCACCAATTGTATGTAAACAAAACCTGAGGATTTGCCTCTAATTCAAAGAACAGTCTAGAGATTGCGTCACAAAATCTGATGACAAAGTTTTGGGACTTCATGTATGAAAACCAAAAAATCATAATTCCACGCATATTCCTTACGTCATTATAATTGGAAAGATGATTTATTGTAAGATCCTCGTTTACTCCACAGTAGCATTGTGTAAGATGAAATAGCAATTTAGTAAATTCACGACTGTTAGCTGGAATTTATGGAAATTAAATTACATTTGTTATTTTCACATACGTAAATTTTGCTATGACAAAATAATAAAGAAACGGCTACGTTGATACGATTTCGAGCCAAATTAATTCTCTCCTTGCGTACCTAATGAGAAGCAACCTCGTCATTTTAATTTATTCCACTTCATAATCGAAATTCTATCGGTTTAATAAATTTCACGAAACCGAGAATCATGTACACAAAAACAAATCATTTGCATAACAAATTAGACTTGTTACACAATTTGTGGTTACACTTACCTAAGGCGGCGTTCGCGTATCATGCAGCAAGCGATTCTCACGTCTAGGATCTTCCTATTAAATGTTAAAGCCGTCTATAAAAATCCGGATATCCAAACATGAGCGCAAAGCAAATGGATACAGAACGAATATATAATTATTCCTTGAATGGCCATCACTGGCGGAACAAAAAATCCGCGAAGGTCGGCCAATGCAATGCCAATAGCTGGCCTTAGCGGCGCTTTATGGTATGCATTAATTGCTGGTCAAATGAACTTGACATTATGTTATTAAAGAAATAGTCGAATTCGTGACCAGGCAAAGGGCATTTTTTGTACCTTTTACTAAGCCATCCGAAATGTTAAATTTTACGTGCACATGACAAAAATTTTCATTAGTAACTCACTCCGTCACTTATTTTCAAATTGTAAAGGCCAATCTAGATATTTAAAATACAAAATTCCAGAGGTACAAAAATAACGCTTCATAAGCTGAAGAGTGTCTGAACTGTAGCAAGGTCTACAAAATTGCAGACAACTTTTTTGTTAAAAAAATTAAAAGAAAAGGCTTAATTTATGCGTCTGTTTACAAGGCCGCATTTGCTAAAACCGCCAACATTAAACGTTTCAGTTAGGGTCCGTTTACAATCGATGTCTACGCACTTTTGGCAGCGTTACCAGTTTCTTCATCATAACGTTAAAGTAATTTGCTGCTAATGTTCATAATTATATAGTTACACCGTTCTTTTGTTGATCGTCATTGAATTCTTTAAATACATACATTTTTGTGTCCATGCTTTTCACCAACTCATGAGACTGGATCCATAAACACTATAAATTGTGAATTTCAGCAGCATTGCTGTTTTTTGATTGTATAAATCGAATTGATCCAGAAACTTCAGTTCAGAAAGTTACTCTCTTGCACATGTATCAAACACAAATTTAGTTAGTGGGATCATATTAATGTAATATCCATCCACTAATCCGTTTCCCAATTTCTCACACATTAAAAGACAAAGATCTTACTAAATATTATAGAACATATATAAACAGTATAGAAATAAACAAAAACAATATTAAAGAAGATGGAATGGGAAAAGAATTATTCGTGATTTAGTCAACGTATTTTAACATATATTACATATAGGGTCTGACAGGACTCTCCTAATTTCAATGGAAGATTATGAAGTAAAGAGGGGGCCAAGGGTGGAGGAAGTGATTTCATTAGACGGGGATAATTAGGAAGTTTAGTAACAAATATCTTATGAACGAACAAACTGACTACTTGCAACTTGCTCCTCGCGGCTCTGTTCCCGATCGATAATCTATTTTGTTGTGAAGGAACTTCAGAGGTACCAGTTCTGTGTTGAGAGGGAGAGGAAGAAGACTTCGTAGTGCATAAACACAAAAAAAACATCGATGAAGTAAGTCTAGAAACGATCTGCGCGCAAAAATGCGTTGCTTTTTATTTATTTGCATGACGAATTTTGCAGAAACCTTCGTTTTTATCAATACAAGATGGTTGTTTTGTACAGGAGCATCCCAATCCTGATCGGAAAAATTATTTTCAATCGATATGTGGAAATGATTCAACAATTTTTCGCGCACAGTTTCGATACACTCAAACCTGAAAACGTTTGGTTTCAACAGGATGGAGTGTGATGAAGTGTTGCATGAGATGTTTTCTTGGTCATTCCGCTCGTCCCATGGGGATATCTAAAATCTGAGGTTTACAAACATCACACTAGGTCTCTCCCAGCTTTACGAAAATCAATGAGGCATATTCCTCACCACATTTGGTAAAGAGCAATGAAGAACTTTAAAGTATAACAGTACGTATAATGTTCTCTTTAAAACATTTCCAGTTTTGGACTTTAACCATGTAAAAATAAATTTTGTGTGCCTTTTATCGTTTTTAATTCAAGTTCAAAAACGAGGGAGCGTTGCACCATGTTGTATATTATTTATAATTAATATACGAAAAAAACGGCTTGTAATGTATGATCAATGGTTTCTCTCGATTCCTTAGGGTCACAACTCAAATCCCAGTTCAAAACGAAATTTTTACATTTAATTTTTTTCAGTAATACACACACACACACACATAAAATCAGTAAACCCTGTATACCTTTCGGTGTAGGGTGATTAACCTATCTACTAAAGCTACTAATTCTCTTGTTTAATTTTTATCTACTTAAACTAATTTGTTCTTAATATTTTCTTCAAACAATACGCGTTCTTAAACCTAGCTTAGCAGAAATTCCTTTAGCACTAATTTTCCACACCTCACTATTTGTCTTATGTCTCACTGTGCACAAATTTGCCCACTCTTTTTTATTTTGCGTCAGCGCTTTCGCTTCTTGCCAGCTTCTGTTTCTCTTTCTTAGGATTTCAGCTATTACCTCATCCCATTTTTTCCTTGGTCTTCCTCTTATTCTCTTTACGATTGTTCTAGCTTGCCATATAGTTTTGGTTTGTCTGTTGTTTTCCATCCTATTCAGGTGATCGAACCATCGTAGTTGTTGTCGTTCTATGGTGTTCTTGATTGGCTCTACCCCTAGTATTTCCCGTATTTCTTCATTTCTTAACCTATCCATTTTCGTTACTCTCAGGATTCCTCTTAGAAATTTCATTTCGCTGGCTTGAATTTTATTTTCTTGCTGCTTAGTAATCGTCCAGCTTTCGCACCCAAACGTTAGTATTGGTTTATAGACTGAGTTATATACTGTTAGCTTGGTCTTTCTAGTGACTTCTTTTTTCCTAATGAAGGAATTACTTAGGGCGTAGTATAATTTGTTGGCACTCACTATTCTGTTGTTAACTTCGGCTTCATTTCTCCCATCCTTCTGTATCGTGATCCCCAGGTATTTAAAGCTGTCTATTTGTTCTATTCGTTTATCATTTAGTTGTATATTTGTTTGTATATTGTTTTTTCCTATTACCATTATTTTCGTCTTATCTGTATTTACTTTCAGTAATACACTTACCGAATGAAATTAAGGTGCTGCATGGGCTAGCGCGACATGATCAATATGAACCCTTCCCCCTCCCCATAAATATTTTTGCTTGTTTTTATAGTTTTATATATGGGGAAGTTAAACAAAATAGCGATTATCTATATTGCAAGATATCATTATGTTGATTATTAATTAATTCATGGTAGTTGCTTGCTTATTGACTGTCTACTCTGTCAATCTTGTCTACCAAAAATAATTTCATTTTAGGTAATAGGTAGATGTATAATATCCGATAACTTAAGTACTTCTTAAGTCCACGTATCCTTTCCAGTTATTAAACATCTTGTAGATGACTCAACTATAAACAACCCTTGCCCCACAGCCATATGGCATGTATTTAACGCCACAATCGGATAAAGTTTCGTTAGTATCAATGGCCGCGACTTGAACAGCCAGGATCTAGTGTTGTAATAAAGTTTTTAACAAGGAAAAATGTTAAAATCCACACTAGGTCGATAATTCGGTAGAGATACGTTACCGAGGACTAGCAACACCAAGACCCTCTGTTTGCACTATGACCCGCCTCTTTAATACTAAATGATAGTCTGTGCAAGCTAAGAGAGAGACTGAAGCACCGGATACTTGAAACCTGAATCCGTCATTACGTTTTTGATAAACCAGTGGAATGAAAGATGAACGTGCATCCGTCAAACCCGAACCGAAGCTGTCTACAATAGTTTTTTGAGTGAACGAAACGATTAATATTACTACGATCTGCTGATTAAGATCACCTATTGTACAAAAAGATGCAATTTGCTTCTTATTTAAGACAAGTTTTGTTCTTATAGCGCTGACGCAATTTGTGGCAAATTGGAGCATAGGACTAGAGTAAGTCACCTTGATTCGAGCCTTTGTGATTATTGTCTGTTCAAGCTTTTTATGGTTGCTTTAAGAAAGTAGCAATAGTCAAGTAGAGGGAATCCGTGTGCAAATTGCCTCAGAACCAATCCACTTAATTTTACAAACGTAAAATCAAAGGTTTCCAATTTACGATGGGGGGGGGGGGGTAGAGGTTGTTACGAAAAAAGTAGCCCTGTGTGTCGATTGTCGTTTATTATCTCAATAGTGTTATAACAAAAAATTCTTTTAAATTAAAAATTATCAGGGCATACATTTTTTCTGGATTTAGCAAATGTGACCCTCCTAACCAAAACTAAGTGTTTTGGAATTGAAGCTTTTGTTGTTCTAATATTGAAATTTTATACATGACTAACAACGACGTGTAAAAGTGATACAACATTCTTTGTTCCTATCAGCTATGGTATGGAAACAGCCTTTATGTAAGTTGTTGCGTCACCAAAGGTCATCAGTTATAAAAATGCCTATATTTATAACTGAATTGAAAATATCCATTATACTAGTGTAAAAATATACACACATGCACACCCCCACAAAACAAAACAAATGATTAACGCCCGAGTTTATGCATATAAAATATTTTTACATATGATATGATGATATATCACGTCACCCCCTAATTCTCTGCGCGGAGCACGTACATAGGTATATCTGCACTACCGCACGTACTTTTGTATTCTGAAATATCTATTTCTTAAAATTTTAAAAAACAAATGCGTCACCAGAGACAATAAGCAGACAATGCACTTAAGAGCCGGTACGAACCAAACGGCCTTCGATGCCAAATAGGGCGAAAATGGTTATTTTCCGCATGCTATAATCTCAATCGCGCCAGCATTGTTGATTATAATTTATATTTGGAGTTCGCAAGTCCTTGTGTATTGGAGACTTCCCGTCTGTAATATGAGTATGTTACTAAATGAATAAGACCTCAAGCAAATGCAGAAGTCGTCCAGCATTCGCTTCAAATAATTTTTCTGGGTGCGATTTCGAAATATGTAATCTATAAACAAACCAAGCCCATAATACATATTGATCTCATGCAACAACAACAACAAATTGCACGATCGCGATTAGATGATAAACAACGCTATTTTTATGGCACACCATTAATTTAATGCACGAGGCGAAGTTCTGAGAACTACTACAAACGCACGTTTCTAAAAAGTTAACGTGTTTTGCATCAGGTGTATTTACTAGTCAATAATGGTAAATAAAGCGATTAAACTATCTTTGTATAGGTAAAAGTACAAATGAAGTTCAATTTTATAATACCCAGTATGCGCGCGCACACCTTGTTTGCACTGAAACATTGACGATTGGAACAAGAACGGCCATGAGGTTAAAAAGACTCGAACCCGCCGTTTACGACGCAGCGCAGAGATTCGGTAACCTTTATTTTATTTTAATCGATATTAATCACTTAAAACCAAGCCGAACATACTGTTGATATAGACAGTATGATAATTACATTATTTGTCTACCGCAATTATGAAATCCCGATTTCAGCGAGCACTTTTTGAGCTTGAAAAACGTTGTGACAAATTAAAGCATGTTTAAACCTTGCACTGCAGCGAGCAGGGTGACTTGGGTCTTAGTTGCTTCTTAATTGTGGCAATGAAAATAGCTTGCAATGTCGTCTTGGTCAAAAACGAAATACTGGGCTACAACGTTGCATTGGATTTGAAGGTTCATCAGTGTTCGGAAGAAATGTGTTGGGAGATGATTGTCCCCGTCGTACGGCCATGTTCAAGTAATATCAGGCATTTTAGAGAGGAAAGACAATCCGAGGTCAGCACGCCCAGGCTTATCTACCAGAGAGAAGAAAGCTGCTATCAAGAAGATACTTCAGTCCAATGAACATCAAAGAGTGTTTGGACATCCATGCACCGGCAATAAATACTTTCTGCATCTTCAAGTGAGAAAGGTTTGTTCCCTGCAGTTAACATGACGAGCTGTAAGTGTTAGGTGCTCTTTAACTATGGTATTGAAAGGTACTGGCAAATTAATCTTGGTCAGAAAGAGAATATTGTTCAATTTTGCGTTCCAATGTTGCAGGAGGTCTGAATGTTGATCAATATTTGAAAAAAATGACTCTTCCGATAGGGAATGATTGCCTTCTTCATGCGACCACATGAATGATGAAGAACTTTATAACCTCAGAGTATCGTTCGACTTAATAGAGGTGCCTAAAAGAAATTAATATCTCAAACAAATAGAACGACGCATTTGCAATAAAGTGAAAGGAAAGGTTCAGGTATAGCAGGAGCATGATCAAAAGAGTTTGTCTGGAAAAAGAATCAAGCAGAGGAATAACTTCAGCCTCCTATTTATAGCAGGAATAAACAAACTGATCAAAAACACTAGGAAAAGAATGAAAAACTTCAGACAACAACAGGATACTAAAATCTAGAGCCAATAAGAATGAACACATTAATGTACGCTAACAGCGGGCTCAAAAAGAAGAGGCAGAAACAGATGGACATATGGATAGAAGAAGTTGAATCGACGAGAAAGAAAATAAATGCACAGAAAAGTAAAATAAAGGTGATAAATGAGAAGCAACTAAATAAAACAAAAATAAAATGGGAGGATACAACACTTGAGGAAGTATCAATCTATGAATACCTAGCAAGCCTTATAACCAGTGATGAGGACATAGACAATCAGAGAGATGGTTAAATAAGAATCAATAATAAGCGAACAAAGAAGACACCCCCAACTGGTTCGGCCATAGGATGAATCCAAACAGATTGACCAGGAGGGGTTGGGGAACAAAAAGTCACAAGCAAATGAGAGGAGGAAGGCACAGAAAAACATGGTTACAAAAGATAGCAGATGTGGGAAAGGGTTAAAATAATAGAAGAGATTCGACATTTGAAAAGGTACAAGGAAAGGGCGAAAGAAGGATTCAAACGTGAACGCTTACACATAAGTGATGAACCAAGTTCAAGGCGTCCAAAACGGGCAACCACCAGAGATTGTGAATAATGTCCACATCTTGGTTTTAGTAAAACGATAAATGTTTACGGAATTGGATATCATTTATGAACGAACAGTTCATGTGTTATATAACGAAATGGATCCAAAGAAACTGCAAAATGTTCCGTATTACTCAACTCAGAGCAAAATCGCACTCGAGCACGAACTTCTTATTGTGCCCAAAAGGAATCCAAGGAATTTGAAGAGGAAATTTGTGGCCGTTGATAAGACCTAGAGTCACCATTACACAGCACAATCTAGGCGATTAATTAGACACAGTGAATCAATCCATCAATTCAACTAGAAAGGTGTTAGCATCAGTATTTTTGAACGCCAGGGGGATTTTGATGATTACCTTGAAGAAGGATGCTTAATGGGCAATATTACTCAGCACTATTGAATAAGCTGAAAGTTGCAGTTCAGGGAAATCGCCTTGTAATGATCAAGCAAAAAGTCTGGTTCCACTGCGATAACGCACTGACCCACTTAAACGCCACTGTTCAGCAAAAGCTAACATAATTGTAGTCCGAAACTATTGGTTTGGCTTATTCAGGTTTCCACCTGTTCCCAAAACAGAACATATTTCTAGTTGGAAAGAAATATAGATCAAATGAATGGGCCAGATAAAAATAATAGGAAGTTAAGATACATACCTTTCCAACTTTTGAAAGATACTACAGTATAGGCTATATGGATGCTGCATTAGCAATTGCTTAGAAATCCTCGTTATACAATCGCTTTCACTTTATACTTTAGAATTGCCTAACGTCTGACATTATTTTTTGCATTATGCATTGCGAAGTGGGTTAGTAGTGTGACGAAGAACATCTGTTAATGAAAAATATATTTTGTATGTTACATAAACAATACTGAAAGAATAATCTAAATATTTACAGTTAACGGATACTAATTGTGCTCTTCAATTATTAGTCAAAATCGCGAGGAGGAGGGGGAGAGATAAAAATATAATACGTGTACGTCTATGCTAGGAATTCTAGTATAAGTTGCATATGTCATCAGTTATAGTAAATCCGTTACGTGACGGGGCAAACGTAAAATCAATACAGTCAAGGACAACGAATCGTTCGAAATTATTACTAACGGTCAACACAACCCTTATGACTAATTTTGAATTTAGCAAATCTGATGTAGTGATTACTATATTTTCACAAAAAAACTAAAATTTTACTAATTCCAATTATGATGCATCATACGAGAGTATGTTGAAAAGTTTTACTTCCTAAGTCTGGTAATATTACTTCGAGACGCATGGAAAAACTGTTTGGATTTATCTTGAACTAGTCCGCCACATCATTGGTGCTTTATCTCACCACAAGAAAATATGCGCAAGATGAATTTCTGAAAATTTCCAGCAGCTTTTGGCTATACGAATAGCAAGATGGCTTTCTATGTTGGATTATCATTAGCGACGAGTCTTGGGCACGCTCTTACAACCTGGAGGTGAAACGGAAATTATTGGTGTAGGTAGATATGAGCACTACCAACTCTAAAAAAAATTCAAAGCCGATAACTATCTTTTGGGAGTAGAACAACACAGTTCATATTAATTTTTTAAAGTAGGGCGACGCTATCAATTTTAGCTCGTTATTAGTTTTTGGGTTATTAGGCCATGGTCGGAGTTTGGAAACTTTTTACATTTCGTTCACAACTGTGGCCGGCATTTTCAGAAAAAATCTTTAATTTCTAGAAGACTCCCTTCTGAAGTTATCCACTGTAGTTGTAGAAGAAACGTCAAAAGTTCCCAACTCTTACCACGGGTTTTTATAACCCGAAAACAAACAACAAGAGCTCGTAGTTACAGTAAGATTAAGAAGGTACAAGAAACTGCACATCCCTGGAAGCGACAGATTTCTGATTTGTTTTACCAGACGAAGAAATTTGTTCAACGTTGACGTGTATATAGGGATGCTGTTTTCTTAAATAGTAATGTCGCCCCTTTATAGGGACATTTCAAGATTATGGGAAATATATGGCTTATTTGTACAATTTATTTGTAAACAAAATTATTGCGAAGGACTTCTCATATAAGCGTATATGTTTTCGTCTTTTTTGCCAAAGATATGCACAATCAAAGTATTGGCCATCGTTCACTATGATTTTTTGGTAAGTTACTGATTCCGTTTCAAAAAGACGACTTATATTTTGAAGTGATTCATTGAGAGATCCAATTTTGGACGTTTTCATATGAGCTTAAGTGCTGCCCTCCAAGCGCGCGTGCCACAGATTTAAACAAGTGTGAGACAGCAACAGCAATACTTGATAAATAGGGAGGGCAGAATAAGACATCCCATCGCAATGGTTTTAATGTAGTTTTGACCTGTTTTCCCAACATGTACCAAGGGTTGTCTTGTTGAAAAATGAAATTGTCCTGCCTCTGGCGCATTTTAAACGTTTGGCCTGCAATGTTCGGTTCAAATTGTTAGTAAAGGTCGCTAGTAGTCATTTGACTCGGTTTTAATGGCTCGAAGTGCAGCACGTCTTTCTGGTGTTACCACATATAGAGCATTTCCTTTGTTCCACGAATATTCCGTTTTGGCATCAATGTTGATTTTCATCTTTCATTCTTTTTTACCTATCATTTAGGGTTTCGTGCATAGTTTTTCCCCTTTTGATGTTTTTTTCCTTCAATTCATATGGCACACATTATCTCTCGTTTTTGAAATATTTGGATATCTCAGATAAAGTCATATATAATGGATCTAGAAGTTGTTTTTGCATCTGACATTAATCTTTATCCAATAATTCCTGTAATTCGTCATTTTCGAAGTTTTTGGTCATCTTGAACGTCCTTTGTCTTTCACATCAAAATCGCCATAATTGAAGCGTTGAAAGCACTATTTGCATATTATTTTTGATAAAGCATATTTACCATACGTTTCTACAAGCATTCAATGAGATTCAGATTTCTTTATAGTGACAAATGGCGCTCATTTAACTGAAATTCGGACAATAAATTACCTTATTGCTACAAACAAAATCTTTATGTAATGAACATTGGTGCAGATCATATATCTAAAAATTATATCTCGTATAGCCATTAGAATTTATTCCGTTCAAGCTTCAGCTGTTTGTCACAAGAGGGCGGAAACTTTTAAATACTACTAATGTAAGTAACGAGTATTCCAGAAATTGTTTTGTCGTCCCAATGTACCCAATCTAGTTTACTCTTCGTTTTTAGCCATGAGCCGAAATTCATAGTTAGAGTTTATTTGAATTTGACTACAAATGTCACGCCAAACTTTTTTTCTTTTCTTTTTCCAATTTCAGTCCAGCTGGATCTTTCATGAGTTTCACATTCTTCCTGTTGATACACGTTAGAATTTATTTGTTTGCTTTAAATGTGCACTATAAAAACATTTTCAAAAATGGTGTACTTCTGGTTATACTAGAAATAGACACGAACTTTGTTATTATAGGCGGAACATCATATATTATTAGATTTAAGAGTCAACTTTATATGGCGTTTTAGATTTGTTCATCATTTTCAATCGATAACAATCCCGAGAGAACGTAAGATAGACGGTTGCTTTTTCTACCTCGTAATATACATATATACATAACTTTGATTTTTTGAATGGAAGAATATGTCGGGCTTTACACTAAACGTTTGCATATCGTTTTACTAGAATCCCGTCGTCGAAAACCGGCACCCTATTAGACTGTTCTTTATTATTAATATTACGTTATAAAAATACAAGTCGCCGATTGAAATATAGGAATCTGCTTGCCAGCAGGTTTTGCATTTACCTTTGCTATTTCTCAGCAGTTTGGTTAAGAGTTGATCTGTATCAGCATCCCGTTGCTAACCTCATCAAGGGAGGAAAGTTTAGCTCTCCAATCAAGGCCCAAATGCCTACTCCTTCAGGAGAATTATAAGTTTTGGAAGACAACCAATTATTAGTGCTTTACTAGGAGATGAAGGTTTGACAGGAGATGCTCTGCATTCTTAGATTTAGAAAGCTCCTAACAACAAAAACGTTTCACCAACTTTTTGAGATTTTCAGGTTCGTTCCAAAAACTTGCATCTGTTTTAAGATATTTTGCAATGAAGTTATAAATAAAAATACTCAAAAAACAAAGATGATGCAGAGGTAAGAACTTGTTGACCCTCATACTGGAAGAAAATTTCTCTAGTAAGAAAAGCAATTGTTGGATGTGCAGCAAATTGAATTGTAGCGAGATTGCAAAAAAACAGATCACACATAAACACACAAAAAACCTTCAATTTAGAACTATGGTATCTATAACTGCATTATTAAAATATGAAGATGATTTTAAAAAGTGCTTTATTTGAGTAGTGATTAAAATTGAGCGTTAAACGAACGCCTTCTTAAGGAAACCATGCATCTGAAACTGCCCGTAATTTATATTCCGAAGGACTAAGGTCTGGTCTACCAGAAGGCTAATGGTTTTTCTACCTTTAAAGAAATGAAGCGCGCTTTTGTTCAGCCAAGTATGAATCGAAGGTTTCAGCACATTTTCTCTACAACATTTTGTTTTGGGTGTTTGTGCACAGCGGTAGAAGTTTTAACAAAAATGAGCCCTCGAGGTGCCGGATGATGGTATCTCTGAATACTTGACACTAACTGAGACGCTGCCATTTTTCCACTTCAATTTCGACAGAATTTACCTGTGGTATTCATTCGCATTCCCGATCAGCAAATTCTTTATTTTTATTTCTTCCTTTCTTTAAAGCACCTCTCAGCAAATATTTCCTATGTTATTGTTGGCAGTTAGTTCTAGGACTTGTTTAACGATGCGAGATATCCATTATACAAGAGACAATCATATGCTTATCAAAATTTCGTTTAACTAGAGCACTTATGACTTACAAATTATCTAGGTCTTTAAGGATCCTTGACACCTACAGCCTTATTAAACAATTTGATAGTCGGCTAACGGAGTGAAGTTATAGAGTCTGAATGATAACAGTTTTTCTATCCACACTTATTTAATACTGCGATAGCAATATGGTTCTCTTTATTCCTCCGTTTCAACTGTCAACTTTCAATTTTAACAGTTTGGCAATAGCTACCACATCTTGGATTTTATAATAGTGCTTATGAGAACAACGGGTAGTTCTTAATTCTCTTATGGTGCTGTGATATAAGTTTGAGATGAACGTTAAAATAAAATTACAAGTGCAAAAAAATGTAATTGTCAAAAAATAATTTCTTGATAGGTGTCACCAAAAATAAACTTTTACCCAAAAATTCCTTTGGTACCTTGTATGCAATTACTGTCTTAACTTTAAGGTCGCAGTGTTTCATTCAAAAATGCGGTAGTGCTAACGATAGCGCAAACGAGTTTTACACCGTTTATAAGAGAGGTGCTACAAGTGTTTAGAGTTCGTACTTGACTTAGGATGTTCAAGGTCGATAATTCAATCAGGAAGATAAAAAATCATTCACTACAGATAAGGCTTATAATCTTATAAAACTTTAATGTATGAGTTAACAACCTCCTTAACCGCGCTTCCACAAGTGATTTTCTTCTTCAGCGATACGAAAAGAAACGTTTTTTGAAGAGGGGATGAGGCGTAGATCTTCTATGAGAATGTTGACCATAAATGCTCTTGGCTTAGCAATAAGAAGTTGTTCATGGTACCAAGGCCCGTTTTTCATCTAAAGGAAGTTTTGACATCTATTTGGTGGGATTGGAAGGGCGTCATTTATTAATTATTTCTACAAGGTGAAACCAATAATAAACGAAGACTTTTTCCAATTGGACAAACTAAAGGCAGCAGTCAGCATAAAAGTAAATTATTAACATTTGACTGGGGCGTTCTACTTCATTCTCTCTTGTTATTGGCCTATATTATTATTATGTACTTCTTTCATTAAGAAATTCTCTTTGTAATAAAATGTTCAGTTCGATAAATGAGATAAAATACACTTGGAATGGTATGTTGCTGGCAAAACACAAAAGTTTCGACTTCTGGTGAACGTTATCCATGAGCAACTTCATATGAATAAGGTTAGTGCCAGCCATGTGTGACCTGTTGCTAACATTTTTTATACAACAAAAAGTTCTTCGATTCAATGTTACAGAAGATGAATCATTAATTTTATACTATGGTAAAAAGAAAACAGATGGAAGGCAAAGGTGGCTCAATCGACGAAGAAAATCGTGGCAACGATCTTTTGCTAATTGATTTCAAGGGATGTAATACAGTGGTAAACGAAGAGTAGTATGATGAGTCGAACTGCCCACCTGCTGCACCATGGTGTCGCTGTCCATAAGGCTGCAATTGTTCAGGTTACTGTGAAGGAGTATGAAGAACTTTACCGCCTATCCTATAGTCCAGACCTGGCTATTTTCAAAAATAAAAAAGGAGAAAATTTAGCAACGATTAAGAGTTGTAAGAGGCCATTTAAGTATTTTTTCAAGGGTTAATTTCAAAATGTAATAAATAACCCTATTGTTTTATTTGTGCCATTTGAAATATAGACAGTAAACTTTTTGCGCTTACCTCGTAGAACAAAATATATTTTATATAGTTTCGACATACAACTTCAGCATCCAACCACACGAATTTTAGAATGTTAATCTTATTTCAATATGGACATTGCTCGAATTTTGGTAATTACAAAACTTCTTTTAAATCTATCATTCTCATATTTAGATATAACATTTGCACTCGGGGAATTCTCGAAAGATGTCAAGGCTAAGGAGGTCAATCGTAATGGTACATGTAAAGTGGGTTTTCCAAAAATTATTTGTCAAACAAGTTATTGAGATTGCCAGTCAAAAAAATAATGCAAAAATCACTCCTGGTCATAACATCGGTGACGTAAACGTTCCACGATTATCATCGATGCCAGTCGAGCATAAAATATCACGAACAGCAATTTAAATGTTGACTTTTGATATGACAATTTATATTATTCGAAATCTGAACGTTTTCGCGATAAATTATCGCATTAGAATAGAGTACATTTATTGATAGTAAGTAATGAAATGGTTGAATTATATATGTGTTACACATTAAAACGACAAAATTTGAATTAAAAAAGAATCACGATGATTTGTGTTCTTATTTTGTCATCCATAGTTTTAAAGTACATTTAATATTAGGTAGTCTAGTTATATAATAGTCATTTTAATTCTCAAAGTTTTTTAAAATTTAATATGTGATGAAGTTTAATATGTGTGAAGTCGTAATCAATACAAATTTAAAAAAATTCTTTAGCGCAATCCGCATCGACGAACTCGCCCACCACACGCTGCCGCTCGCTATTTAAAAATTACAATTTCCTACATAATTAGCCGCGGTATCGTAAGACGGGAACAATTTTACAAATCAGACCACGTTCCAAAGTCCACACGCAATATGCAAATCCACAACACCACATAGAAATGATGCATTTTTACGGACAGCACGAACGGGCTTAGGAAGAGAAAAGGCGGCAGCTCACGATTCATGCAATTGTTAAGTGATCAATGTTACCGTTTACCTACAGTCGCGCTTATTTTGCGCAACACGAATTCAAAAACCACATGTAGGTCATCCGGGGGTGTACCAAAATGAAAAATGCAATATTTTCAAGAAAGTACGTAATAGTTTGCCCAGAGCTTAATTTGCATGATGTACGTTAGAGAAATGCAAATATATGCAAAAGGAAGCAAATTGCTGCCCAAACGAAGAATTTGCATACTTATATACATTTTATATGCCAAATTTATTGCTAATAAAGAATATAACACTCAACCGTTTACCAACTTTTTATTGGTAGTTAAGAAACAAACTAAGCTGAGTAACAATTAAAAGGGCGATTACTTATGGTTTCTAGTAAAAACAATGTATTTATAAAATCACGGCATACGTGGTCTGTCCCGAAAGTATCGAGTTACATAATACCATTATCATCACCATCGTCTAAGCTATTGCATCCATCGTCGGATGTAAGTTTCTCCAAGTCCATTCCTATCTGTTTACAGCTATTTGCAGGCAATGATGTCCTGTCACTTTGTTGGTAATGAAAGTTAAGAATTTTGGAAATTCGATAGTGTAAGTAAAAGATTATGTGTAAGCGCTCCGCTATTATAACTCACATTTTAGGCAATACCTAGTAATCGCACACAATTTACAGTTACTGGTGCAAAAGATAAAAAAGTGCAAAGCTGAGGGTAATAGTGAAAGAATTAAAGAAGGTAAAAACACCAGTGCTATAAAGAATATGATGAATTTTGCCTATATATATTACCAAACATGTATTGGTCGACCTGGACAGCGCATGATAAGTCGATCTAGAATTAACAAATACGATTCAAATAAAGAAAAGAAAATGCGATACCATAAAGCAAAGTTTAATTCAAAATGAGCGATGATGAGTTAGAACATACGCTTGATCCAGTTAACTTCGGAAAACCCCAGTCAACGGAAAGATAGAGCAGAGAACAGATAGTCAGGGATATACAACCAATGAGAGGAAGATAAAACGCGGAGATAAAGAAGAAGGAGATAAAATAGGAGGGTCATCCACAAAACCCACAGATAAAAGTGAAAGTCAGCTGGATAAATAATCCTTCAAAAGTTAACAGGAGAAATAACAGAAATAAGAAGCAAGTTAGCGGAGCAAAATAAAGAGTTGGAGGAATTAAAACAAAAAAAAAAACCGAATAAACAAAGAACAAAAATATGGACATGAAAGAATATGAAATTACAAGAAATTAAAAGCAAGAATGAAACAGCTTGAAAAGGAAAAGGAAAGAAATGTCGTGTAGTAGGAATTAATATAACCGCAAACAAAAGTCATCTAAAAGTAGAAGCAGGTACAACTAAAGCAGCCCACAAACTGAGGCAAGGAATATGTCTATTAGAATTGGCAAATACAAGACAAGGTAAAAGTTATGCAAAACAAAGCAGGCAAGAGTGGAAGAATGACGACGAAATTGGCAAGGAATAAGGACATTAAACACAAAGGAAAAAGTCAAATTAGAATGAATAAGGAAGCAAGATGGAATAAAGAAACAAAAAATACGGCGAGGATATGGAATATAGAATTGAACATTGATAGAGAAAATAATAAATAACAGCAATACAAAAGGAAACCAAAAACGAAAACTCAGGAAGAAAGAGAAGCATAATGAAATTAAGAACTTGGAATGTTAGAAGAATGAATGCCAAAGAAGATGAGTTAATTGAAGAGATGAAAATACAAAAATTTACGATATATGCTATATTGGTCAGGAATAGAGAATACAGAATGTATGGGTGATATGTCCAGATAAAATAAAAAATATAAAAATGAGAGAAACATCTGAATGAAAGGCTTTTAGATATACAATAAAATTAAATTGGGCTGATAAACACAGCAATACTTTAATAATAGCCTATAGGCCAAAGCAGTGTGCCAGCGACTATTGACATGCTACCGGATAGTTACTTGCAATGAAACTTGAATACACCTGTACACCACGTAATCTAAAGCCAATATGGCGTGACCGTTCCCAGCTGGATAGGCTCTTGCTACTGTATGTTTTGATGTCAAAGGAGTTTTGCACGTCGATTTTCAATGACATGTACCACTTTTGAACGAAACGAAACACGCATGTAGTCGGAAGAGAAGGGACTTTCCAATCCAAGACGAAAAATTGAGGATTTGCTCTGGACTACAATGGAACACCCTCTCTATACGATTACTATTTGTTTAGATCGCTAAAAGAACCAGCTGAATGACGGCGATTTGACGACGACATTTCTGTCGAAGCGTTAAAAAAATAATTCCGATTTATTTTTGATTGACACTCCCACTCGAAATAATTTGAACGTTTTTTCGAATGAAGAGCGATTTATATTTTACCAAAAAAAATATTATAAGTTACGTTTGCCTTCATTAATAAGATTTGCAGCGAATACGCAATGAACTGTGAATAATTGAAGCTAAACCTCATTTTTTAAGTTGAAGAGGCGAGAAGAGACCTTTTCGAATTTAATATGAAAAAATTTGGATTTGTATTTGAAGGTTTTTAGAATTCAAATAACGATAACCTGTGACCTCACATGTTATCATACAATACAGACAGCGTAAATGGAATTTTTGTCGACATCTTCAACTTAGAGATCAGCCGAGCAACTGAAATTATTTTCAAATCTTGTTTGATTTGAAATACGTGGGTTATTTTATGAGTAACATTCTCACATTAAATCTTTTGATGGTTGCTTAACGAGCTTCAAAGAACAACGCAAAATGGATGAAATTGTTATCTGTGGAATGATTTGATTCTTTTTTTTCTAAAAACTGCACTGAAAGTCAAAAAAATAGTTTTGTTTGTATTGGAAGGATCCTGTCCTCTATATTGAACGTCCTGGAGTTCCGAACACGGATTTCGCACCAGAAATCATCGGCAAAGCCCATAATATGGTTTTGGTTGATAGCAGAAACTACGAGTGGCTCAACTGTTCGAGTTCACTTAATTTTCACAACGAAATCCATGCGAAAGAAACTACAAGAAAAGTACAGTCTACTCATTCCAGAGAAAAGAAGAACTAGTATGGGACTATAAACAAACAGTTTAAAAGTGTTTAAGAAATGGATTGCACGAAGTGAACCGGCACTGAAAAAATCGTCAGTCACTTGGGACGTAACATGAATTATCTTGATGGACTACCTTGAGAAGAGGAAAGCGAAATCTGGTGAACACTAGCTGATGCTTTTGAGAAGATTGGAGGAAAAGGAAAATGTCCTGAAATTGTCAAAAAAGAGATGAACAAAAATAGACTAAACTAAAGTTTGGAATTCTTCCTCATCCACCTTATTGGCTCGATCTATCTCTTCGGTTTACCATATGTTTCCAAAATTAAAAACTTTCCTGTTTGGACTAAAATTTAGATCAAAGCGAGACTTGAAGCAAAGCGCAAACGAGTATTTTGAATATCTAGAAGATACCTACCGCCTCTAATTTGGAGAGGCGTTAGGGCAACAGAGATGAACTTCAAGGAAACTATGTCGGAAAATAATGTTCCAAGTGGACCCCCATTTATTATACCCTGTTAATCATAACAATAGTGGAATATAAAAGAAGAGAAGCAATCAGACGCGCAAAAGGCATCGCTACTTCTTTAAAGCCTCAAATTAAATGTTGATAACTTGTTACACTCATCTGTAACAAAACCTTTTCGTGTGATATGTAGTTATCATTACACCGTTCCTTCGGTTACTCTCGACCTATCCTTTGCTGTTCTGGAAATCAATAAGTAAATTGACTCCCCCGTTACACTTCCTTCCCAAAGTTGCCTAGGTGACAATCCAACCATATTTTGTTTTTGCCGAAGACCAAAAATAGAGAAAGCGGGAATTCCACAGCATCATCTGCTCCGCTGCGTTAACCCCGCTAAATTTAAATTTAAACAAAGAACAACCTACATTACAGTCGAAATCGCATATACATGCAACTTATTAATTAAAATGATCCTTACAACAACACAAAACGTTGATTTCGCAAGTCCACCAAACCAATTATATGCCAGTTTATAACTAAGGATAACTTAATTTGAAATAACGGCCAAAAAACGATTGCGCGTGCATGTCAATTGCAAATATAACGGTTGCAACAATTAATAAAATTTATGTAGTCCTTGATTTGTGATAGAGAGAAATAGTTATTTTTTAATAATCTACTATTCTGGAATTATTCCCAATTAACATTAAACGGTATGTTATAATTAAAAATGAAAAAATAATTTGGAGGCAAACATTTTTGATGATTAGTAGAACTTCCTAATTAGAAATTCGTAAATTAAGTGGGCATTTTTAACATTTTTGTGAAATTAACATTTAATTTTTGTTCTTACACTTGGCAACAACTCTAGCTCTCTCAGGTGATATATTTTATAATTGCGTTTTAAATATCATTACGAGGAAAAATCTAAAGTCACAGTCGATATTTTGTCAAACTGTTCGATAGCCGGCTTGATATGGGACGAAACGAGGTCGAAAATGTAACTTAATCTGCAGCTAACAATTGAAGAAACATGTCCATCTCTTATCTTCTTAATGCCGAACAAAAAGCTACGCGAATGGAGGTCTCTCAGAATCTCAATGAGAGGAAGAGAGATTTTTTCATCGGATACTGACATGTGATGAGACTTGGGTTCATTAAACAACCCAAACAAGTAAATATGAAGTGATAAAAGATGAATGTACACCTACCAAAACGAAAACAAAGCCTTTTGCGAGGATTCAATTCGGGGCCAATGTTAACAGAGGGAAAACAGTTTATGGGTGTGCAATGAGATCTGACCACCAATGGAAGTATAAGCCTACGTAAACGGTGACGACTTCACTGGTCAGACTATATACCACAAACGGTTGGTGTACGGAAGATGAATATGCACCTACTAAAGCTAAAACGAATATGTTTGCTGTCTGTTGTAACTCGAGTCAAAGTAAATGCATTGGACGATAATGGACCATCCTTTTTATTGTCCCGACAAGTGTTCCCGCAACTATAATTTGTTGGTTGAAAAGTATCAATCAGAGGGCATCATGCCCAAAGGGCTCTAAGAAAAATCTACGCTTTTTCAATAATGTGATATATAATTTTTAGGGGGTCTCACTCGATGGTAACAGAACCAACAGTGCAGCAGGTGGAAAAGATAGTTAATCTCTAAGCGAGTAACAAAAAACAGCAATGGTAGACACAGCAAAGTATTCTGATAGTTCTAAAATTCTTCTCCTGATTGATGTTGAAAAAACTAATGGCTATGATCCGCTTTACAACAGTGAACAAAATTCATCATCCATAGGCAACTATTTATTGATCTTTCTTTAATTATTCTGTTACTGTTTCGATTCCTAGCCATTTTCTCATTTTCCAGCTCTTTGTTTCCCTCTTCTCTCATTTCGTGCATTATTTTGGAGCATCTATCAGCCTCCATGTGGATAAGGTGCACCATTTTAGTTGTTTTTTCTCTCATTCGTTCCTTACTCTACCTCTCTTCGTTTTTTTTCAGTACTTTTCCAATATTTCAAATGTTTTTATTTTTGATTTATATTTGTCAAGCATCGTCCATGTCTCCGATCTATAGAGTAGCGTGAGGACGTGCATAATTTTAAAGAGGTGTTGTTTATATAGTAATATGTTACTTTGCTTGTTCTATTTTTGATTTCTTCTTCTATCCATTCATCTTTGTTTATTATGTTCCAAGGTATTCGTGCTTATCCGCATATTATACTCGTCCTTCTTCCATAATAATTGGTACTTTTGCTCTTTTATCGTCTCTTCTGATATATAGTCTTCTTCTTCATATCCCATTTATGCCTTACCGTGTTGGGTTCCGATATATAGTGTTTTGCTTGTTTAAGTTATGCTGTAATTGATGCCAGTATCACTACATCGTCTACAAAAATTAGATCTTTTGTATTTATAGGATTTATATTGTAATATCCTAGTCGGTCTGACTTCATTTTTCCATTTTCTGATGATTGTCCCCAATAGCAATGGCCTAAGGTAGTCCCCTTGTTTCACTCCCTAATCTCATCCAAAATTTTGTGACCTTTGCCTATTTAGCCCTACTACTCCTATTATATTTTTGTTGGACTTTTAACTATCCTTGGTAGTTTTTGGTTTGTTTGTATTTCTTTTAGCACCGCCAATATTTGGTGTCTTACATTTAGTACATGGTCAAATGTTGCTTTGAGGTTTAAAAACGTCTTTTCTCTATAATTTTGTAATACATTTTTACTAGAGATGATAGGCATGTTATAGGGTGGTTATCGGAATTAGTAGTTTCTCCTTTCTTGTGTATTTGGAACTATTATATTTTTCTCCCAGTCGCCGCTATTTGTTCGCTCTCCCATACTTGCTGGAAGATTCTTTTTAATCATTTGTATATTACATCTCCTCCTCTCTTGAATATTTGGAGCTATTTCGTCTTCTTCTTGGGATTTCCATTCCGTGTCGTTGTTACAGCCATCCTTACTCACATTTATTGATTTTCCTTCATATTATCTCAATAGAGTCAAGATAATGACCTAAAACCAATGTTTATTTGTTATATTATCATAGTGTCATCGCTAGAGAATTCTGCATTCTTGAAAAGATTTTGTTCAACGTCAGTTTAAGGAGCTTTTTGAATTTCATCCTTTTTGTTTTTTAAAATATAAAAGAAGGTTCTATTCAAGTTTAGATTGTTTTAAATACATTTTGTTAGTACTATTGTATTGGGAGATAATAATCTCTATTAGGTAGCTATTAACAGTCGAGAATGTTGTTTATAGTTTATACAACTATAACAATTCCATTGTTTACACCGATAATCATCGACATTCTTATATAATGACTGAACAGGCGAGCAGGTCCACAAACATCCGGAATTTAACCCAAAGCTACCCCTCATAGAGAATATATCTAATCCCCCACAATAATGTGCATTTACTTTTGTTAATTACATCATCTGCCTTGTGGCGTCCTCAGTTATTTAATTCTGCCTGGTAGACCTCGAAAGCTATCGCCTTCGGCCAGCACAGCAGATTACACTAATCAACAGTTTACAATTAGCTTAGAAGTTATTAGTAATAAGTACATAACGTTACGAATAAACTTTATAAGTTTCAATTTTATAATTTAAAAGATAATCAAAACTTGCTTGATCGTTTGATAAAAAAAAATTGTAGACGGTAAAAGTAAATATGAATAGCATACATATATGTACGACTTAGGGATGTTTCCAATACGCAAAATAATGTACCGATTATGTGAAATAAGTGGGACAATATCAAAATTAAAAACGAAGTAAATAAAACATGCATGCGACGCTACGGAAAAAAACAAATATTTTTAAAAACAACATTAGTGAATAGGGACGTCAAGCAGTTGAAAATAATTGATAAACTGATAAGAGAGTCTTTAAACACAACATAAATTCGTCAAAGCTATGGTTGATCTAATAGACAGGTAGACAAAAGAATGAGACCGCGCAAAAAGTGATTGCTTTAGAATACTTCATAACAGGCGATTGCAAAAGGTTATGCCCGATTTTCGCGGAAACATTTCGAAATGAAAAAATTTTTCCAATGAAATTCATGGAGATTGAACTTGAAATATCCAAAATAATAATTCGTCGCATTTAAGGCACTCATAAGTTTGCCCTCTCTGCTCGGTCGTCGCCTACCAGGCACCAACGCAGGTACTCGATTATTTTTAGTGGTTGAGTAGGCCACCTGCCAAGCATCCAGAACCCAGGATTGAACTCCAGTCCATCCGCACTGCAGTCTCGTGCCTCAAGCGCGCGGCCTCCCTGGCGCTCACGTCTATTGACGGGTGACCAAAAATTGTATCGAATTGGAACATTGCAAAGAGATCATTATAAGAGCTCGAAAAAATGAAAATTCCTCTTTAAATGTTTGTTTTAAACTGGTAATGAGAAGTGGTGTTTTCAATACGATCCAAAAACCAAGCGTGAAGATGCCGAATTGTCACCAGATGAAGGAAATCCAAAAAAGTCGTATAGAGAAGTCAGAAATCAAAGAAACGCTCATTGTCTTTTTCGATACTAAGGATTTAGCGATGAACGATAGCTTTCAACGATCAACGACCAGCAGTCTCAACACCGTTTCAAAAAAACAACAAAAATATCATTTGATGCACTTTTTGAACTTGCAAGTCCTTGTATTTTGGCTTTTCGAACAAATAAAATTATTTTTATTCCTTTTAAAGCAATTTCGGTTATTTTTGGGACAGAGAGTGTATTCACAAGCCAGATATATAGGTTTTGCAATGATAAACGATAAGTGAAACTGCCATTAAAAATATTGTAACAGGTGATGAAAAATTGATCCTGCGTAATAACGTATAATTAAAAAAAGCTTAAAACCCAGATGAAAATGCAGAACCCGTAGCAAAAGCTGGCTTACACCTCGTAAAGGTGTTGGTGTGTTTGGTGGAATTGCAAGGAAATAATTTTCTTTGAGCTTCTTCCATCTAGTGAAATAATCACAGCAAATAGGTACGGTACTATGAATAATAAATACAATGTACAAATCCATGAAAACGTCCAGTTTTGATCAATAAAAAGGTCGTCATACTCTATCACATCAGACCCCATATCGCTTAACTGACGCTGCAAAAACTGAAGAAGTTAAAATGGGAAATCCCCCAGCACCTAGCGTATTCTCCAAATCTTACTCCTTTATATTTTCATCTGTTCCGGTTTATGCAGAATAGATTAAATGGCAAGATATTTGGTGCTCATGAAGCTGTCGCAAACTACCTCACACCCTATATCAAAGATAAACCACGCAGTCTTTTGGAAAGAATTGTGATGATTACAAAATTGATTGATAAACATTTCTTTTATAATGTGACGGTTTGTGATTTTAATATTTTCAAATCGAATTTCTATAATCATCAAATAGTATTATATGAGCAATTCACATTGCCACTATATTCTCTATACGAATGAATGTGTCAAGGAAATTCAATACTTGTATATACAAAAAAAATTTTGGCACATTGAAAACAGTGATCTACAAAATACAAAGTACAAGGTGGGCCAAAACTCTTTCCCTAATTCAAAGGAAGGTTATGAAGCGAAGAATTGTCTACGTGTGGGGGAAGTGATTTACTAAACTCAAATAGTCGGGAAGTAGGAGAACAGAAAACTTTTTCGAACTAGCTTTCAGTTTGTGCCCCGGGCTTCAATTGCTGATCGAAAATCGATTTTATTATGTGCAAAAAACTTTCGAAATGCTGATTCTGTAGTGATTATTGAAACCACGCCGGAAACCATCGATCCAGTAAGATTTTACTTGTCTAGTCGCACCGTACGGCGAATTTTGCATTAAGACATTTCATCCGTACAAGATGGCTGTTGCACGAGAACTTCCTGAACTAGTTTTGAAAAGTCACATGGAAATATGTGAAAACAGCTCATCTGTTTTCTTTGTCGACGTAGCGCATTTCTACTTTGGAGTCTCCATAGCAAATGCGTCACTGTATGGTGCACGGTGAGTAAAGTTAAAGCTATCAGTCCTTACTTTTTTCAGGAGGGAAGCTGATGTATTGTTGTCATTACTAATCTCTATTTGGAAATGATTTGCCAATTTTTCGCGCCAAATCTTGATGCACTCTAACTACAAACGTTTGGTTCCAATTTGAATAGAGCCACTGCCAGTTAGATGTTTCCTAAGCGCATAATCTCTCAACACTGTAACATCGCATGGTCAACCCATTCAACGAATTTCGCCCCGTGCGACTTCTTCCTATTCTATATTAAATCTATATGCAAAAATCAAGAAAAAGGTGTCTAGTAGGGTCTTTAAAACAATAATCAACTCATTTGAAAAAATATTGTGCTGACTTAAGCTCCTATTATACAGAGTGGGACAAAACTCCTTTCCTAATTTCAACGAATGATTATAAAGCGGAGGGTGGTCCGAAAGTGGGAAAAGTGATTTCATTTGACGGAGATAAAAAATTTTGCCCAGAGTGATCTTTAGTAACCAACATGTCATAGACGAATGGACAGAGATCTTTTTCTGTTAAAGTGTAAAAAGACTTTGCTGTGGCTTTTTGAGAAGTGCATTCAACTTGCCCATTAGGCCTCTATTTCTGATTTTGTTGTAGGTAGGAAACTTGAAAAAGGAAAGAAAAAGACTTCGGAGTAGGCAAATACTGAGAAACATCGAAGTAGTGAGACATTCCAATTTGTAGTCTCTGAGACAATCTGTATGTAAATATGACGTTACTCTTTACTTGTGGAAACATTTTTGAAAGTATACATCATAATGCAGTTGTTTTTTTATCGACAAAGTGTATTTCCAGTTGTCGAGGTTCATTAATAAATAAAACTTTCGTTACTGAAGCAATAACAACCTGCATGATATTCATAACAGACTTCACCACAGCAAACACGCTGCTGTTTGGTGTGTGTTGAGTAAAGCGAGGTCATTAGCTCTTACTTTTTGAGAAGGAAAACGAAGCTGTTGATAATTTTTCGCACCGGAATTGAAAATGTTTGGTTCCTACAAAACGGAACCATAGCCCACACAGTAAGAGCTGTTTCCTGGGCGAGTAATCTCTCAATACGATAACACTGCTTGGTCAGACAACTCACTGAATTTCGCCCCATGTGCCTTTTTCCTATGGAAGTATCTCAAGTATGCAATATTTAAAAATTGGGCGTATTCCTCTACATATGTTGGAAAGACTAATGAAGAACTTTAGACTGACTCCAACATTGCATTGAAAATGTGGAATATGACTTGGCTGATACCCTTTCTTTAAAGCACGTTAAAATACAGCTTCCCGATCCGTAGTTTGTAAAAATAAATTTTGTAAATCAACCTTATCAAGAAGAAAGAAGTTTTATTGTACTCTACATGTTACGAATACCAATATATTTTTATTAACACGTGTAAATAATGAAATATTCAGTTATATAGCTAAAAGACCTCTAATACAAAAGCAAACGCGAATATATGCATTGGTTTCTTTCTTGGTTAAATCTAACACTAGAAAGTTACTGCCGCAAAATTGGGGACGAAAACCCGTCTTGCAAAACACACAATGACTTGTCTAATTAGTGGCCAAGAATTTGAAACTGTTCTTGCATAATCTCAAAACGTTAAATTAAAAAGCCCGTTTTCGACGTCGATTACCGAGAATTGACTATAATGTAGTGCATGCCAAACAGCGACTTTCACAAGTCCCGATTTAAAATTTAGATTGCTCTTTGACAACACAAAAAAAATTGATGCTGAACTGAAAATGTCGAAAATAGCATTAACCGCATTTTTAGGCATCGGGCTCAATGTACGAGGGCGTTTTGAAAAATCTTGCTACCTGAAAACTATCAATAGATAAAGTGTATACCATCAGATACGTCAACTCTGATCAAGTTTCTTCATCCTGTTGGAGGAGAAATTGTCTGCTCGTTCCAGAGAAATTCCAAGAGTTCCAACGATATCAGTTCCTCTACACCCGCTTGATGTTGTTTAGGCATGGTTGTCAAGGGTTGAGCGCATCAATCATAATCTTACAGCCTTATTATAGCTGAATTTTTCCTTTCACACTTCTTGCTCGTCGCCTAGTAATACTGACATTTATACAAGCATTGTCATAGCCAACACCCATACGTCGCTGAATGTGAATGGGTCCACAACCCAAAACAGTTGAAAACTCAACAGCGCTGTCCATATAATATGACATTTTGGTCATTATATGCCACTGAGTTGGAAAACATTACGATATGTATTTCATCCTCGTAACACAGCGATTATTTTGTGAAAATAATGATCGCTAACGATATTCCGGCACAAGCGCCTTGGTTGGTGAAGGCAGTTAATTATTTTGATGAAGTATTTGCGGAATGTTGCCGTTATATGTAGTACCAGAAGTATTGGGTGTAATCCACCATATATGCCGGAAACGTAACCTCAGAGTGCAGTGTAATGTAGAAAAGGGGAAGGTTGATGATTACACGGAAATAAATTAAAACGAGGTTAACAGCTACATTATTGCTAATAAAAATGTTATTAACGATCTCTCCAAATTGCAAGCATTAAATCAGACTATGAAAACACAAATGGCAATGTCAAATCTTAAATAGTGTACAAATACAGCTACAGTAAAGAACTAAACAATTGCAATGTACAAACAGAAACAATAAGTAAACTTTATGTAGCATAAACATTCACAACAATATTTTCTTCCCTTGCACTTCCCAAAGCACGCACAGCTTATTTCAAGAATTGAGTAATAGAACTTAATCACATACCAGAACCATTTCACAACCACTGATCAGGTAGAAGCACTAGAATGCCATTTCAAATAATAGAAATGGAGAAGCACAGCTAACGAATATATACGACATGATTGCCGAAATGGGGCCGAGGTAATTATAATACAATAATTGTTTTCAGTCAGGTGTGAATAACGTTGCACAAATGCTGAACCCTAACCCAATTTAAATTTTTTTTGCCGTTATGTGACCACTTTTGCTTCAAAACGTCTCAAAATATACGTCGCTGCGTTTTGCAAACAATACCTCTCCATGCAATTGATTTAATATTCGCATATATTCAAAGATATTCAAATAATGGGTGTTTACTTCAATGGTAATTAATGCGCTATTTATTAGTATTAATTTTTGGGTTACTGGTAAACTTAAATAATTTGCCTTTTATTTTGTGGGGCGATATCCTCATAGAACCGTTTTTCCGTTGTTTTTTTTTTAAGAGAATCAAGTTATTGGCAGCCAAATCCAGAGAATAGAAAGACGAGGAATTACATCGAATAACAACTTTAATTTTGCCATTGCGACGGTTGTCATAGTAGAGGAGCAATTCTCCAACAAGTTGATCAAGGTGGCCACCTATTGGAAATTCCGGAAAAACTATAGCCACTACGTTCAGTCGATAAAACCATTTTTAGTGCACTTTACCTCTAGTTGTCCACTGCTTCATATCTGGTATGTAGTGATGGGGTAGCGGGTAGGCGCTCGTCTACAATAGGTAGAGGAGAGGTCTACTTCAGGGAAGCGACCCTGCCCACGTAAGCCTTGGTTCTCTTCCACCTCCCATTATAGGGAAGGAGCCATGTCCTAACCCGTAATCCCACCCCATCATTAACTATCCTTTCCTATCGAAAGTTGGGGAAAGCAACAGAAACCTACCCTAACTGATCCCAATTTCGTAAAAGAATAAAACAATCGCGACTCCTCCATCAGGAAGATACAAAAAAGAAGAAGATGCACTGGTGGATTCCCGTTTCGCCTAAGCCAAGGAATCATCACAAAAAGTCCTTTAAATTGCTACAAGGTGGCCCAATGAGTACGCTAAATGACATTTTCATTTTAAATCGTTGTCTCTAACCTCCTGACTAAGAATTCAATGGTAAAAAGCCTTGTAAAATCAAAGACAGAAGTTTATAGTTAACTATGCTCCCTTATAAGTTAATTTTGTGTTTACTGTTAGTTCAATTTAGTTAGATTACAAAAAAGTTAATATTTTTATCCTAAATTTTATGTACAATGGGAATATACACCACAGAATACAAAATCTTCATTATTTTGGTGTACCATGTTAACCAGTCTCCGGCTGCAACGGTTAGCCAATTCAAGAAGTTTGGTAACCACCATTCTTTGGACAATTTGACAAAGTTAAACTGCCAAGTACCTTCAACTTGTCTTCGTAATTATCTCCAAACAAAGCGTAGTAACTACGTGGTTCAGTTGGCTGTCCATAAGTAGTGCCGTATTACACTCAAAGAATGGTTGGCAAAACTGCAAAAACATTGAAGGGAATACATTTAATGTGTTCGCTTTTTTCGAATAAAATATTAATGAAAAAAAAAATTGTGACGCCAATCATTTTTGATTAATGCCAAAAAATTTGGTATTCTTTTAAGATTCTTTTTTTTTATACTTTCTTTTCCCACTTGTCCTATCGCTACTCCTAAATAGTTGAAGTGTAATACCTCTTCAATATTGTAGTTTTTTATTTTTATAGGATTTACAGTTTTTTGCTTCTCCCTTGTAACCCTCATATATTTTATCTTGCCTAAATATTTTAATCTAGTACAATATTCGCTTGAATAAATGCAGTTGACCTAATCCCTACCTCATTTCTATTTTTTTTATAACAATTTTTCCCGTTAATGTAGAGTTATTGGTGATACATGGTCAAAACCATAATCAAAATAACAGAAAATTAATCAGGCGTATTTGAACAAAACATTATTGCATTAATTTACCCAGCTTATATAACATAGAAAAAAGATCAATAGAGTCATGGAATCATTGGGAAGTAATAGTTAAGTTATTTGAAGGAATTTAATATTTTACAAATAATAAAAGTGGCCATGTGAGGATTTTGTTTAACTAACTTTTTGAACTATACAATCAGCGAAATGAAGAAAATATTTAATTTTTTATGACCTTTTGCTGGTAAGTGGCAAACTTTAAAGTAGTTCAAAGTAATTTTAAGAGAAACGGTGCTTTCAGGCGAAGTGAAAAAGCGAAAAACAGGTGCGCCAATGACGTCAGCAACCGATAGGGGGGCGTTATTTACAGCAAGTCGAGTGACGTCAGCAGCAGACCGAATTCACCCTATCATGCCGTGCAAACGTAAGAACAAGAACACGCAAACCAGCAGTACAAATTGCATAGCGTTCAGAATTTAAAACTTCGCGGCCAATACCTTTGCATATATTTATGTTATTTATTTACTATTAGCCTTATCAGGCCATTAAAGTCTTTATTTTAGGCAACTTATACCACTTACAAATTTTGCTAGAGGTCGCTGGAAATCGAGCCGGGAGGTAATGCTTAGACTGTAGCGCTTTGATCCTCTCGACTACCCCTTGGCCAAATATTTTTATTATTTTGTTTCATTTCTCGTTGTCTATTGATTTGGGCCGTTTCCTTCATATTTTTATTTGTAATCAGAAGTTCCCTTAATTGTTTTGGTAAATATAAACAAGTTTTATAAGTCTTATCTAAATCTGATGACTAATATCTCCTTGTTTTCACGTTAAATTGAAGGTATTCGAAATGTTTTATACTGAATTATGGCAATAACCTCTAGAATTTTCTGGAAAGCTTTACAAAGACATATAGGACTATTGTTACAGGGTTGGCAAATGTGCTGATGAGACACATGGAAAACTATGGCGTGTGAACGGGGACGGTGCCTTAACCCACAGACTATTATTTATTTGAACTTTTTTTATTGTGGAGAATTTAGTCATGCATGGTCATATCTCACATGAAAATGGGGAGCAATTTTGAGAGTGTGGCACATATGGGTCTTATCGGCCAAGCGATAAAAACACTACTTTATTTTGAGAAAAGAGTACAAAGAGGATAATTACTTTTGATGGTCTGACTTTTTTAAGTGGCACTCTTTCAGCAAGTGGACCAATTGCGATAATTTGACCTCCTTCCTGGTGATTTCAGTATACAAAATCCATGCATTTCCAACAGACACCATAAGCAACTTTTAAAATACTTTCTTCCAACATTTCTTTGAGTGTCGATCAAAGTTATACACACCAACGTTTTTGCCGGAATCAAATTGAGCTTGAGCAATCAACTTCCAACTTGCATCCAGCTTTTTCTAACATTTTAACAGTTATTGAGAGCAAGAACTTTTTTTGCTGTCTTGCTACCTTGTTGCTAATGTTCGTTGTTGACTCGCAAACAATTCAAATTTTCCAATTTACCTTGGCATTTTGGCATATTTCTCTCGAAACTGTAGCAGTACCTAGTAATGGAAATCGGATAGTACTATGCAAATGGACACTTGTGAACAATCTGCCAAAAACAATTGTGACATCTAGATATCTGATCGTATCTGACAGTCAAAACAACCCTCTCCCCAAGTCTGTTCATCTATGGAAGTATTTATTCTGATCTTTTCATAGTAAGCGTGTCCAATTACTGAATTGCCTTTAGACAGGCGTGTTTTAGGTAAATGGGAACCTTATTGATGTCAGGGATTATTGAAATATAATTTCAACAACAAAAGTTGGAACATGTTGTGTGTACTCGATGCTGTTATTGCCTCGTTGTCCGTAGAGGTATTGTGGCACCAATAATTAAAAATATTGAGTATTTTATTCTAATCAAGAAATATTATTTTTCCTCCTTAATTTACCTTCATTTTGATTTTGTCGTAATTATCCAAACGCTTTTGGTACATTGATTAATAGAAAAACAATTGTAGACACTTCATGTCGTCAGATTGCCTGTTCAGTTTGCATGATTAGACGGTTCTGGGATATACGGCACTATATCTAGCCACGAAAAATCTGTTTGGAGTAGACTACGTGCTTATAACCCTGTTTGGAAGTAGCATAGTAAAATTAGAAGATTTTTCTGAACTTACTGAAGAATTTTCATCTTCATGTTCGTCATAATTGCCAGTTTCGTATTCCTCATCTGATAAATTAATTGGCTACAAAAATTTCAAACAAGCCTTTATCAGATTTTTCCAAAATCTGCTGTAGGTCTTCGTCGGGTATTATATTGTATTGCTCATTTGAACAGCGTTTTTTGAACGTGTTTCCAATACTAATAGACATACCCTACTGACCACAGCCGGTGAGATAATTATAGTCCACCGCAGAAAATAGATGAAATTTCTTGATATATTTACTAACAGTCTTTTGGTTGAATTTATAATATAGTACTAAACACAAAATAAACACAAATCTGAGCCATAAGTTTAAAAAAACATGACCACAGATGAGCAACTAGCGATAAACAACATTTTCCCCCCCGAACTTGTCTTGCGATCTACCGACAGTTTCGGAACTAAATATTGCATGTTGATTTCTGACCCAGTGAGTTCTAGAATCTCTATGTCCAATTGGTGTATATATTCTCCTTCATGCGACACATGTACCCCGGTGGCAGTTTAAGGGTTAACAGAACATGTATGCCAGAAGTGACTCGCCAAATTCCTCTTTGAAAGTCAAGAAGGTATTCACTCTAAATGTCTCACCAAGTTTTATTTGAATGTTGTTAAGGCCATCATATAATAATAAAACTTCACCCCAATCACTACGGAAGATTACTGTGGCACTCAGGATATCTCATACGAGTAAAAAAACTACTTGTGTCAGCTCGGGTGCTTCTCGACTCAACACATGGATTAACCGAGCCCAATTCGCAATTCACTCTAGGAGAGTTACGAAACTAACTTACCCTTGAAACGAACGATGGGGGATGGGGGGTGATAAAAGGCGGGATTGCACCCAAAGGTCGTGCTCCCCATGTAATGAAATCTACTATAAGGAGTTACCGCCATGCTAACTAATTAATTCAATCGTGTACTGCTAGTTAGACCAAGCAACCCACGCAATATATCCAGAACTGGCGAACCAGAAAGGTATGGTCCATTACAACACCTCTGGATCTCACATTTTTTTGACTACCCAGAATTAATTGCTTATTATTGGAGAAGATATACTGCATCCTCTGTATTAATCAGACCTAATTCCTTCAAATCGTAACTTATTTTCTTAGTTGCAAATTTTGTGAATGGAAACTTATCTTCTATAATTAAAAAATCAGTGTTTGTGAGTACTTAAGTTCGATACAACCGAAATTAGTTATATTTACCAAAGAGATGAGTAACCAACACTCTTGAAACAAAATCAGCAAAAGAAAAATACTGGAAACCAAATCTGAAAATAAATAGACACATGACAAATAAAAACCGAGAAAATCGCAGTACTGATACAACTGTAAAGAATCGCTTATTGGGACATGGTTTTCGTGGATATATTGCAATTATAAATCGTCTGTTTAACTAAACTAAGTTAAATGGTTAGAGTAGCCTAAGGACCATCAAGTCTGGGAAAAAGTGCTATAGACGGACGAATCAAAATTTTGTTCACCAAATGTTGAAAGACAAGCTGCCAGAGTGTAGTACTAACCACCAGACATGGTGGCAGTTCAATTATAGTATGCGTTTCCTTTTGTGCTGCAGGAATCGACGAAATAGTAAAAATTCATAGTATTATCAAGAAAGAACAGTACAAGGCTTTTTGAGAAGAACATGCAATTCTCTTGAAACTGAGATTAATTGAAAAACCGTTTAAACTTTGTCAAGGCCGTCTGACAACTTCTCTTTCAATGTTTAGTAAACAAAATTTTCATTCACCCATCTATAGCACTTTTGCCTGTTCTTGATATCTAGTTGCGATACATCCACGTTCCAAAATAAAAAAACCCACAAAATTCTAAATAATATGGTATAGTTGACAAAATTTGCTATTCGTAATTTAATCAAGCTTTTGTGGGATGAGCTCTGTCAAACGGAACACAGGGCTTATAGATAAGCTACAGTAGGAGGGGGGATGTGTATTTCCTGAGAGATAATGAACATTTAAATACTACAACCATTTCTATAAAATGACTTTTTCAAGTGCGTCGAGGTATTAAACAATTAACAAAATAAGTGCTTTATTCTACTCTAAAAGCAGAATTTAGTTACGAATTACCTTTTAGTAGCAGTTAATAAAATTAAGGTTGATGCAGGGAATGTTAATATTAGAAAGATAAAGATTGCTGCAACATATTACGTTTTTAATATACAGAGTGTACAAAAAGTAACATGAGTCGTCTGTATTTCGAATATTACGATACCTTCACAAAAGATTTTAATAAGTTTTAAATAATCATGTTTGGAATTCATACAAATATACAGGGTATTCCATCCTCAAGGAGTAGATTAACATGTTTTCTAAATGGCGCACTATAATTTTTCTAATAAGTAGAATCTTTTAAATTATACTAAATTCATCTACGAATACAGAGTCTTGTTAACATTATGCGTTTAATAATTACAAAGCGAAGAAGAATAGCGAAGGAAGGATTGTTATTCTTGATTTTTTTTTAATATACTGTATACTCATCCACTCCACAAAAGGCTTCAGAAAAATGAGACACTAAATAATTAACATTCTGAAACAACTTCGCCGCAATGCGACTTGATTAAAATAAATTATTTTCTCTTTCATTCGTCCTGTAACTTACAAAGAGATAAGCTTTGTACAACGCGGTTTTCCCAGTTGAATTTAAAAAAGAAATATGTAGGTTGTACTATTTCAAAAAAATTAACTTTGGTTAGTCCGAAAATGAATCGCCCCGCACAATCGAATATATTTTAGATTTAAAGCTTACGTAACCATCTAAAATTCGTATTAGAAACTTTTTACAGTCATCATAAGGCGAAATATTGAAAAGTTGCATTACTTTTTGTAATAGAATTCAACAAAACTTTAAGAAAATATTTGAGGTACTACAAGGGTAGCATCGAAAATTTTTGGTATCTAATGAATCAGTGTTGTAGCTGAAAATTATTTTTATTGTCGTTTTTCGAAATATTTGTCTTTAAATCGAGGCATTTAAGCATTTATTAAAAGGTTGTAAGAGGTGATGGCAACAGAATAGGAGCCAACCCAAACGGCAACCTGCAAAATAGCTAACGAGGCTCTGTCGACCGAATATCTGCCAGACTAAGCAGATCCTCCTTGCTAGCCAACATCTATGGGCGGGGAAGTTAGCAAGAGCAAGGGCGTTTTCTCGTTTTAAAGGCGGATGAACTAACAATTGATCAAAGTCATGAAAATGTAGAAGGCTACAAGAAGCCACTCCATTAAAGATCTTTACAAATATCTCTAGAACAATCACAAAACCGATAAAGATGAAGTATATCTTATTGATCATGGAATTCGGAGTCTAAGATCCGAGAGGGGAAGGGGGATTTTCACGATTAGGCATCATGGTCTATTAGGTCGCGAAACCCTTGCTCACGGAACTGAACTGTAAGATCACTAATTTATGGGAAAGCATACAAGAAAATATACACATGAAGCTTAAGAAGCTCATATCAAACAGGAAAATCCCATAGATTAACACGAGAAATACAGAGTTAACATAGATAATCATACAACCTAAAAAACAAAATAAATTACTCATACTACTCAGAAGACAGCATTACACAAAATCGAAATGGAGTAGCTATTGTTGTGAAGAAAGAAACTGAGAAATATTATTATGAGATTCCTTGGTAGTAACCGATAGAATAGCAATGTTACAATTCAACGTTAAACGATTCAATACAAATATTATTCAAATTTATGCACCACTTCAATCCTAAGCTGGGAAAAGGTAGGGACGAAGATATTGTAGGAGAATACTCTCTAGAACAGAATCTAACAAAAACATCATCTAGAAGACTACATACTTGGCAGTCCCTGGAAAAGGACACAACATAGAAAACAAATTTACTACGTTCTCATAAATGAATAATTCCGTAACTCAATATCTCAAAAATATATCTTCCAGTGGATGTTCCAAGCTACTGTAACCCCCTATTTTCGATGATGCTATTGAAGTTGGAGACAATTAGGATACAAAAAGAAAGGAAAATCAATATATAGAAGTTAAAAAATGAACAAATACAACAACGTAGAAATAACTATAGAGGTAGATATAATAAAAGAAAAACCAATCGCCGTAAAACAAAAATATAAACAAATAGGATCCATCATAAATAAAAAGACAAAAGCTAAAAGTTAAGTTCAAAAGACCTAGAGAATAAAATAAAGCTTTGGTGGTGGCAAGACGAAAAAACGTGAAAAACAGAAACGATCAAGAGTACTGAATACTAAACAGGAATATCAAATGAAAAATAATTGGGGCCAAAGAAATATGATTATCCACGAGGTTTGTTGAAATCGATAAGCTAGACGAACATCATGACAATTTTAATTTACTTGGAAGAATTAAAGAGGGGGGCAAAACTTGAGAACCGAAACAAACAAAAACGGTAAGGCACATATAGGTATCGAAATGAGTATATTGAACTTTTTTTAAGAGAAAGACAAAACAGCATCTACGTAACAGGAACAAGTGGATCATCAATATGTAAAGAAGATTATATTAAAAGCGACGACATGCTTATAAATCTTTAAAATTGATGTCGGAAAAACATTTAGATCAACTAGTGGACCTTTTAATAACAATAATATTGATAATTAATATAAAAAAGTGGCTTATACCTACATTTGTTCCAATATAGAAAAAAGCAAACATAAGAAAATGCAAAAATACAAAAAATTGTACAGTACGCTGAATAATAGAGTATCTCATAACCAGCTTGGCTTTCGTAAAGGTTTCGAAACCAGATAAGCTGTTTGGTTTGAAAATTCTTATAAAACGATGCTGGTATTAGCTGTAATGTTTACATGTGTTTCGTTGATCTTGAGAGAGCTTTTGACAAGGATCAGCATAGTAGCTTTATGCAAATACCCAAAACTCTGACGTAGATTATGGAGGTGCTAAAATTATTGATAACCTATGTTGGGTACAACAAGCAATAATACACGTGAATAACCAAGATTGCGTATTATCGCCCATCCCATTCAATATATTCTCAGACGAATTTTCAAAGACACGGAGTTGTAGTAAATGGACAACCTAAGATATGCGGACGACACGATACTCTTGGCGGACACTTAGGAAGTTCTGCAGTTGCTAGTCGATAGGATTATGGAAGAATGTAAGGTGAGGTTCTAATGCTCCGCGTGAGGGCATAACCTGCGAACTGAGAGATTAAGGCTTCCATATGTTCACTCTGAGTATCCAATTGTCATGCACCATCTCTAATTGACTACGCCTTAGAAGAGCGCATTGTTACTTAATTATTTTTAGTCACTGAGTAGGCCATCTGCCAGGCATTGAACCCGGACCCACCTTCATCGCAGCCAAACGCCCCAAGCGCAAGACAACACTTCATGTAACAAATATGCAATGAGGCCCAAAATATGAGCTTATGGGCTTAAGGTCTCGAACATCCTAGCTAAAGCATATATGATAATAGTCCGGAATGTCAGCAGTCACACTGTTTAGATCCGCGGCTGACAAAATAAAATGGGCTAACGTGATAGCCCTCAAAGAAATAAAAGATTCAATAAAACCAGTTCTAAAAGCATAAATTACACGCTTCTTTAACCACTTCAGACACAAGTGAAGACACTTAGTACTTTCAGAGTAAAAAAAAATTAAAGTCGTAGTGAACTGTTAGTTTGCAGAAATCTTCTGACCTACCCTCGTGCATACCTGCTGCATGTCCTCTACTACCTCTACCAAATAAATTCTGCATTCGAAAACACGTACCAAATAATGATTTCGGCACTTGGAAACAAACTACTTTAGTTAGTGTTCCTTCACGTTCTACCACACTATACACTAAATGCGTGATTGAGGCAAACGCAGTAAAATAAATCTGTATCTATTTCGGAGCTTGACGCACGAAGGCCCGCTACTTTGTCTGCAGGCGCTAAAATCTAGAAATAATTGCGGCTCGCTCGGGCATTAGCATAATTTCACGATAAATTTTGCAAAATGTTTCCTTTTAGTTTATTCTTAGAAACCAATTTACATTTCAATCCTTTTATTATGTTTTTCCTTTCGGATAAACTTAGTCAGCTCCATCAAATCGATTATAACAAATTTTATTCAGCAGTTTAAGAGCCGGATTTTGTTTCTAATGTTGTTTTGCAATGGTCGCATGTGATGTAGTTCTCAAGTACGAAACTCTAATTGTATTATCTATTTCAGGACAGACAAATATAGATGGGCCAAAACACTTCATCGAGTAGGTATCCACCACAGGGGAGGTAGCTTACTATTAATAACCGATTCGAACCGAAGATCCTTTATATTTCATGCCACACAGGTGCAGTATATGCTACAATTGTTAACAACACAACAGTACAATTATTAATAATTAGCCATAACAAGTTTTTATCATTATCATCCTAATTATCGACACCCTTGTTCCAACGTTGCATCAGTTTCAGTATGGCCTTAAAAACGTATTTTCACCTGTACCGCGCGAGTCTACCAATAATTGGTTTTAACATCTTAATAAGTGATTTGAACATTTCCATTCCATGTTGTGTCGTTTGCTTTCTGGTCCCCAGTGTTTAGTTACCAGTCCAATAAAGCCTCACCATGGCGATTCAAGTTTTTCTGGCAGATGTTCAAGCGTGTTTGTTTTGGACCCCATCTTGCAGACACTTAATGAAAGCCAGTCTATTGTGGATGACTAACTTGCAGTAGTTAAGGTCTAATAGAAACATGTCACGTATTCAGGCCCAATGTCCTTAGTTGTGGCCGTGAATGGAGTCTGTGTAATACTTACGCGATCTATTTTAATTTTTCAATGCCTTGGGGTAAAGTACTATTAAGACTAATATTAGTACAACTTTTGAATATTTTTTAATACCGAAAAGGCACTAAAACTGGTCTAACGGATTATCCAAGACGAAAACTAACAAATTAAAAGTTACTTTTCATTTTCAGGTTAAATTATAAAAAAAATTTGTAAAACATTGTAAAACCAAACCACAGAAATGTAAGTTTTGAGAAGGATATAGGACAAGTGATATTTCTCATTTTCGAGACACTTTTGAAGTTTTATTGTAACGTTTTTCATTACAATTTCCAACATGTGTTCAGGAATGTGCCTGATTTCTTGACCTTTTAGTTTTAGGATGCTGTCTGTAAGTCGCAGCCTTGAAATATCTCGATAGGAAGAAGTCGCACTGGCCAAGTGACGTCATCGCATTGATATACAGGATTCGGCAGGGACTTTCACTATTATCCCTATAAAATCATGGTAGTTCAAGAACTGAAGGAAAATGGCTATGTATGTACGTTTGCAGAGAGAATGCTAGAATAGTGAGTGATGAGGCTCATTTTCATTTATCGAGTGCTATAAACAAATAAAATTGCTAGTACTGGTCGGAATATAGTTCACAGGAAGTTTATCAAAGGCTCCTATATAGTGAAAGACCAACTGTGCGGCAGAAATAGCCCGATTTGGCATAATTGGACTATATTTTCTCCAAGAAAACAGACGCATTGTGATAGTTAATTCACAACGTTACTTTACGATGTTGCAAGCATTTTTGATGCCTGAAGATCTGGGGTTGCCTTCGATATGATTTGGTTTCAGCAGGATGGGGCTACTAGCCATACCTCAAGAGAATCCATGGCTTTTTTAAGGGAACATTTTCCAGGGTGCTTTATTTCATTGCGCGGGGATGTGGAGTGGCCCCCTCAATCATCGAATCTTTCACCGTACGATTATTTCTTATAGAACTACCTGAAAGTTCAGATTTACATTTGAACAATCACGAATTCTTGAAGCTCGAGAAATTCGAGCACTTCCACGCGCTATGGTTGAAAGTTGTATGGATAATTTTTCCACCCGCAAAAGCGGTCGCTACTGAGATGGTGGTTTTATGCTTCATGTTTGTTAAATGGCATTATATATGTAATATTTGGAAAAAATAAAAATTGAAATTTGTTCAAAAACTTTTGTTAGAGTGCTTTGAAAAACGTAACACCTCCCTGCTGAACCCTGTAGTAGGCAGCCAAGCAACACCTTGCGCAGCACTTGGAACGAAGCTTTTGCTGTGCAGGCTATGGATTCGTCTAGTTCGAAGTAGAGTTCATTGAAAGAGCCAATGACTTCAACTTTGCTCAGCACAAACCAAACAGCGACACGTTCGCCGCGGATATCTTGTGGACTCTTATCATACACAAATATTTTGTTTGATAATGCATCCCGACAACTGAAAATCCTTTTGTTTGAAGAAAACATCTGCTTCATGTGGCATATTTTTCAAGATGTTCTAACAAATTTGCAGGCGATTTTGCCAATCAAGTGTGCAACAACCATCTTGTATGTATGAAAATAAAGGTTTTGGTGCAGAAGTCACCGTACAGTAAGACTACACAAGTGAAGCGCAACATCATGTTTTGCGCGCATATCACTTCGGAGATTGCACAATGGAAGTCTTGCTTCTAAAGTTCTTTATCCACAAACAGGGCTTTTCATCGAGAATGGAGACCCAAGACGTATGTTGAAAGCGTGTCTGAAAAGCACATTATGGGAACACAACAGACACTGTTGAGAACATTACTTCGACAGCGAAGCCCTCTTTCCATTCGTCCACGACATGTTGGCTACTAAGGGTCTATCTCAGCAAAACTTCTTGTCTACCTTCGCTGAACTACGTCTAACACAATCACTTCCCTCACTTTTGGACCACCCTTCGCTTCCTAACCTTCCTTTCTATTTAAGGGAGGAGTTTTCCCTCGCCCTCGCCTGTATAATTTTTTTATCCTGATTTAGTTTTATATTCCGCATGTTAATAATCAGCTAAATGACGTAAAATTTAAGAATCCATCAAAAATCGGCAAACCAATTACAAATCCTCTTCAGAGATATAACCAAAATAGATACAACTAAAAAAAATACGAATCATTATATATTTTTATACTAAACAAATAAAGAATATCTCCAGTAGAGATGCGTTTATGAATTCTAACAAAGAAGAAAATGGTGATGGCAGGATTATATTGATAATTTCCAAATCAAGACTAGGTTTTGTGCATATTTTATGTTGAACACCACCGGCGGGGGGGGGGGTTACAAATGTAAAATATGTAAACATTATATTTTAGATTTTTTAGATATTGCAGAATTCAATTTCAATGTTGAAAATTTAACATTATGAAAGGGATAATTTTACACACGGGGTTGAAGGTACAAATAAATTGTATGGATTGTGGTGTCAAAAATTTAATATTCTGACAGGGGAAGGTTTAGGGCTCAAATATCAAATTCAAAGTTCCGATTGAAGAGAGAGAAAGAGAGAGAGAGAGAGTCAGAGAGTCAGAGAGAGTCAGAGAGAGACAGAGAGAGAGAGAGAGAGAGAGAGAGAGAGAGAGAGAGAGGAGAGAGAGAGAGAGAGAGAGAGAGGGAGGGAGGGAGGGAGGGAGGGAGGGAGGGAGAGAGAGAGAGAGAGAGAGAGAGAGAGAGAGAGAGAGAGAGAGAGAGTCAAAGTCAAAAGGGCGAAACTGCAAAACCATATAAAATAAAGTTTTGGGGTTTTTAGTAATCGCTGAAGTTTCAAAAGATAATATTCTAGAAGGAAGCGTGTGAGGTGCAAAATTTACAAAAGTAAAACGAAAAAGCCAGCCTTAAACTCCAAAGTTCACTTTACGTGAGAAACCATATTAATATCAGAAAATATTTTACGTCTTGGTATCTATACATTTTCTAAGATTTATTACATGTCACTCTAGAAGGAAACTTTATGAACATATGTGACCATTATGAGAAAAATTTTCGATGATTAACGTCAGAATGCTCGCATTGTTTAACAATCAGTGTAGTCCTTCCAAATAATGGTAATTGATCTTGCCGAGTTGAAGATACTACTTACAAAATTCTAGTTGTTTGAGGTCGGTGGCTGGATGTTGTTACCTTATTTTGTGTGGTCTAAATTTGTGTTTCTCCAAAAGCGATAACGCTCACCAGATATATTAGGTTCGGCCACAATATGACAATTTGAAATCAGAATTTGTGTTCTTTGTGGAAAATAGAAAACAAGACGATGGCCAATTTTGACCCTAACCATCGAGGTTACTCATCAAACCACCCAGTAACAATCACCATCTGTAATTTGCACAACTTACCCAAACGGTATAACATTCTCATAAACTGAAAAAGTTGTAAAATCATTTCAATATCGGTACGCGCGATAAACGCGTCATGCACTTGTTTAAGCTGACAACACGATTCGGAAAACAAATTTTCCAATTAAAATAATTTTTATTTTTGGTAGTCTTTTTCGATAAAAGATCATCAACATTTCAAACTTGGTCACGTTGATAACCTTTTCTTGTACTCCACAGGCAGTTAACTGTAGCTGGAACTGAGCTCAACGGCCCGAAATATTCAAAAAGATCAATTTAAAGCACGAAAATGTCCAACTGGAATTTACCTCCGTAAAGGGCATTCGAAATTCCATATTTGTAGTTCAAACCAAAATCATCGCTAAACTGTATTTGTTTATTGATTTTTAACTTTTTTTTTGTAGTGCCCTGTATGATATACATAGTGAACCATAATAAAAATTGCCCTAACAAGTTTAGTCTGGAATAAACACAACCTCTCCCCAACTTCTAAAAATATGTCTGTTTTAAACCAATATAGGGTATATCAATTGCCATCACCTTAAAGGGTTTCACCGTTAATGAAATTTTGACTGTTAAGCATGTAGCACGCGTATCTGGAGGTTCGCCGTAAGGGATGTTCCGTTACGCGTTCAGGTATTATGGCAGCAGCTGCAGCCGCTATTGTCATAAATCAACCGCCGAGGGTCTTTTTTATTCGAAGATGTAGGTTAGTTGACGAAAAGGCGTAACTAATAACAAAGAGTTAAATATAGGTAGTATGTATGCGCCTGGATGGTTACGTATGTAAGTTGCAAAGCCCATCCGAAGATACGTGACGCTCGCCTGCAAGCCACATAGCCGAACAACAGAAATTAGTAGGACGCATCAAGGCGGACGGGATGTAACAACAAAACGTCAATTTGGGATCGGACCCTCGCAACCGATCGTCGTGCGCTGCTCCGTTGCTCCTACCTTCAGCCGATTGAGATTGCCATCGCGGGCCGCGTTGTAGACGACACTCTTGTAATCCATTTCGGATACACCTCTCACACAACAATATCGGCGCACGATCAGCGGTCACCCTACATCACTCCCTACGCTCGACGCAACTGACGAACGACTACGCTCACGCCGCACCAGTGATAACGTGAACAAAACAGAGTGGTGAACCAACCAACAGCGCGCGCTGCGCGGCGTTGCCAAGCCGCAACCGCGAAAGTTCCGACATTCCGGGTCGATTTGGATGGCGTGGTGGCTAGGTTTGCCGTGGATGCCATTTGAATGCATTCGGCGCGTGCTCGGAATGAAATCGAGGCACGACTACAAAAGTATAATTAAGGACATGCAGTTCGCATTCCACAAAGGAGACCACTTTAAATGCCTCATATTTTTAGCTCCAATAATCTGTCAGTCTAACCTAACCTGGATTGTATTCAAATTATATTATCTCATTCAAATCTATTATAGACTGACAAAAATTGTAATAATTCACTAGCTATAAATGTCACATCGACGATTTTTTAACTAAGGTTTCGCTTAGCGTAAGTGACGAAATCAGCCGGTGTCAATTGATTCGTATTAACGAGCTGAGTTGATTGACACCTCTCTCAACTTCAGGAAACTTCAGGGACAAAAGTTACGTTTACTATAAGTTTTCGTTGAAAATAAATTGTTTTCTATGGCCATAAACAACCTTGTTTTCGGCAAACTGACAAAGAAAAGATCGGCATTGCTGATTATGGTCATAGAAAATACATTACGAAAATATTTACGTTAGAAATTTAAACTAACCAAACAACGTTGAACCTAACCTTACATTGTCGAAGACGACAAAAACCTAACCTAACCTTGTCTAAAGGAAACCTAACCTACCCTTAAATTCGAGAATTCAATGAATATACTGGAAGAATCGCCTGCTTCGGACGCTTATGACGACCAATCGTCACTAAATTGTGCTTTGGTGCTTAGATTATCTTTTTCATAACGTAGTCTTAAGTAAGGTTGTTTTCATCAATAAATATTGCTTTTTATTTGTTTATAGTATATTCCAGCATATTAATTAAACGACGTTAAACTCTCTCTCATTCAAGGTTAGATTAGATTAACTTAGGTTAGGTTAAGTAAGATTAGATTTCTTTTAGACAAGGTTAGCTTAGGTTTTTGCCGCTTTTGACATTGTAAGGTTAAATTAGGTTTTTGACGTTTTCGACAATGCAGGTTTAACGTTATATGTCTTTTTTTATAACCATAGACGGCATTGTCGACCTTTTGTGTCAAGTTTACCGAAAACAATTTGGGCTATGGCCATAGAAAATACATTAGCAATGTATTTTCAACAGAAGTTTTCAGTGGGTCCCAAAAGATTTTTAAAGTTGGGAGGGGTGTTTAACGATTCAGCCCAAGTCTCCTTCTTTTTCTCCATCAAACAAGCTATAATGAACTTTGCGATATATTATCATAAGCAACAAATGTAATGGGAAACTTTACACCATTTCTTTCCATCTATTCAGGGATATAAGGAATGACTAGTGACGGTAGTCTTCTCTTGGCAGAGGTGCAAAAAAAAAAACGATTCCAATGAAATCTATTGCCAATATCCTTTCCTTCTCCCTGAACTCTTGCTTGGCTTTCGTTGAGCAGTCTACTTCTCTCCTAGCCATTGAGCCAATTTGTTTTTAGTTAAGTGTTGGTAAAGGAGTACCCAACTGACATCTATGGCGAGGGTCAGTTTCGATAGTTGAGGTCGACAGTTGTACCGAAGGAGATTATCGCAGCACATGTCAATTCTCGTTTACCTTTGATCTTCTGTCAAATTGGGGGAGACAAAATTTTCCAATTTTTTGACCAGACACAAATCCTCTTCTAATCTCTTCAATTACAGTATGCCCTTTGTTCATATCGGGCACCCATTTATTTAGGGTGTGAATAGAGAATGTCCCTGACGGGATACTTTTTGCAACAAATTCTGAATGTAGCTTAGTGACTCCCCAATTATGCGTCCGATTTTGATGAAACATTGCTGATTTTGGTCACTCACTGAAGATATCAATAGATTTTTGTCAAAACTGCTAGACATTTTACTTACTAACAAATGCGAGCTCACGTGCTAAGTTTTACCTCGCTGAGTAAAGAACATAAGGGTAGTGGTCAGATATGGTAGCAAATGCTGTTTTAGCAACTGGCAAAAATGAAGAACTAATGAAGTTCATAAGAGCTTTTTTTGTAGAATTCAGACATTTCATGCTCAAGTTCACCAACAGCTTAATGTGTGTTCTTCATGACGACAAATGGGATCCAGGCAGATGCTGCTTCTGGTTACAGGTTCGTCTTCACATCATGAAATCTATGAGATGTCATGCTTTTGTAGAATATTAACATCATCACTAAAACTTCACTAGAAGCTCAGCATGTGTTCTGCAGGATGATAATTGTAATATAAGCAGAGGCTGTCTCTAGCTGTCTCCGTTTATACATTGTCTTTGTAGCCGAAAAGCAGTTGCATAGAAGGGCGGTATTACATTAAGAACTTCTAGTTTGCTCTCTCAAAATCTCGACGTAGGGAACTATTTCTTTGGGTTATTCACAGTTACAAACAGTATTTCCATAATCTTCGAAGAAGTACGGGCCTATTACTGACTTGTTCAAACCCGACATCAAACGGTGATTCAATGGGGGTGCATTTGCTTAATCAAAAAATCGTGTGTTTCACGTGATGATAAAAGGGACCCCTCACAGAGGCTGATCATAACTAGTGATCTTTTTATACATCATAATCTTCCGCTATTATGATTGAAGAGGGTTTATGATTAGGCGATGCTTTTGTTTTCATCCTCCACTATCCAAAGCTTTTACACTTGTTGGAACATTTTTCCTAGCATCTTAACAATAGTGCTTTTCAAAAGATTGAATTTTGTAGAGAAAGAGAATTTTTGAACAATTTTCTCCCTCCCTCCATCTCTTCTACCTGTCTTTATCTTCCTTCCCTTTTTTCTCCAGCTTACCTTATCTCCCTTTTCAAACACGAACGTTTAGTTATTAGTAATTAAGTCATTTGATCGCTCATATGTCTTGACTTTACCGAAGGCGATGGATTTGTTTTTGCATTTGAAAATTATAAATCAAAATTTTAAGAACAAAACAAAAAAGAAATGTAAAACGAGAATCCTAAATAAAAATCAGCACCTATGCCACAATTGTAATGGAAAGACATCGATGATGATGATTCCGAAGAAAGAAAATATTCTGTAGAACCTGTAATCTCTTGTTCTACGTGCAATTATAAAATAGAAAAATGAAGGAAGGGGAAACACTAAATAGAAAAGTATCACACTAATGGAATACAAAATTTAGCTGATGAGAAAACAAAAAAAGTATGTTTACAACTGTCTGTGGTTATTCAGATAGTTGTTCTTATCAGTTGTTTTGTTGCAAGTATTTATAAAAATAATAGCATGAACTGTTAATAACAATTAGCTACTAAACACAAGCTTTTTTTTGTTTTTTATCAGTCTATTGGATATTCCACTAATGTTATATTTTTAAATTTAATATCTGTGTTAATATTCGACAAAACATCATTGTCAAAAAATTTCAAGCATTTCGTGATAGATTATATAATATAAATAATTATAGTTTGTGCTTTTTTCCTTTTGCTAACTTTGAAGCAATTTATACCTGATCAATATTTTTTAAAATCTTTTGTTTGATATATCGCATAGTATATATTAGAATTCAAGATATCAAGTTGAATTAAGAAAAGTTTTGGTTAAATGTGCTCCTCCAAACAAGTGAAAAAATTGAGCCCGTGTTTTATAGTCTATTCTAAAGTTAACAGATGGCTGTAGCCGTCTAAGGTGATGAAGACTTTGCCTCATGGTGAAGCTGGTGTTTCTTTTATAATTATGTTGTATATAGAGTGAATGTTAACTGTAGGGACAAATTTTAATAGGTGATGTCTGATAGAAAAAACAACAAAAGAGTTTAATAAACGAATGTCCGGAAATGTATGTATTGCACAATAGATGGCTGGCAGCACTATTCTTCATGACATTAGTATTTCGTAAGATCAGTCATCTCCGTTGCGGCGTTTCTTTTTATTTGCAGATCTACTTCTAAGTGAGCCTGTTGTAAAATAGTCTATTATTCACCTCAGGAACAAACAAAGAAAATTTATACGTATGGATAAGCGAATGGAAATGGTCGGGAGGCTGCACTAATTTACAAGAAAACCTACCTCTATAGACAGCAACTGATTCAAAATTTGCAGCAGCGTTTCATTCATACTTTGTATGAGATCATAGAAGTGAACACGAAACACGGGTGCGTTATGTTTGTTCACTTGAGTTAGAAGAACGTGTTCTACAACTCGTTGCAGTGCAAACCATGCGACTGTGTTGAGTATGCTACAAAAAACCCTCTATAATCTCGATCACTTACAAGTCTAGAGACTATCGTGAGCAGAGTTTCTTCAAAGGAAAAAGGTTTGTCTTTGGTTTTTGCCATAGACTATTTTACCATTATGGGCTTTTGTTGTCAATTCTCTTCATAGATTAAGTAATGTTTAGTGTGAATGATATTTACTCATGCAATAGTCATCTGTTGGGTTGGTAGAATGGTTGAACTTTAACATTCTCGATCAGTGTTTGGTCTGGAATTTTTGGTAACCACCTTGTAGGAATAGTTTTCTCATCAGACGGATCGGATGAGATGATCTTGCTTTATCTGTGGGGACACTCGAAAAACGACCTTAGATTGAATCAGTTCTTGATGTGCAAACACTTGGACAACGTTTAATTATAGCCTAACTTTATTTGGATTTAAATTGATGTATTTATCTTTGCATTGAAGCCTATAGCACTTTGAACACTATAAAGTTGTCAGAAACAAATGGGATAGTACTGAGCAATCTGGTTGCACATTTTCAAATATATGTTTATATAACCTTTTTTGTGCTTTTTCTTAATTCAAACACCACATTCTAAAGTCTTCATAGTGAACATTCATTCTGTACTGAAAGAAGGGTGATAGGATTGAGTCAGCGTAACGTCAGGCATCGTTGCACTAAATGGATTTATGAGAGAATGTTGGAACTACAACAACAACAACAAGAAAAACATTTAGGACGTTTATCGGACCACCCCCTTGCTCTCAGAACAATGAGAAAGTCACTTAGCAGATTTAGAAATGGCTATTTTAACCTCAAGGATCAAACCTACTTTGAACGACTTTCTCATATTGATGACGAGGCTATATGTGCTTTAGTGGGAAAGAACCCAAGTATTACAATAAAATTAATTGCTAAGAGTCTGAATATCGACAATACGTTTGCAGTTCGTCCTTTAAAAAACTTGTGCTGCACCCTTTGCTAAACATTTCTCTTCTTGGACACCATGTGGTGAAAATTGGAGTCTCTGCAACATGCAATGAAAAATAAGCTGAAAATAAGCACCTGAAAGCACAGAATATGTAAAAATAAAAGAGTTGCTAACTGTTTGATGGGATTGTAGTGGAATCATTTCTTTCGATGTTTTATCACCTAGCGAAATAATCACGGCAAACATATACTAGAATTCATCGTCCTTCATCATATCAACTCTAGAGTGCATGTCGCTTTTCTGACACTGGCAAAACTGCAATTAAAATAAAAAATCTTCTTAACGAATTCTGAAGATGTTCACCCGTCAGATTTTTATATGTTGTGATTTCTGTAGAATAGTTTACAAAAAATTCTGAAAACTTTGTTGAGGAAAACGAGTTTCTAGAAAGAATGGTTTCTTAACGAAGGAAGGACATTACAGAAAATGGAGGCGAATATAATCGATCGATAAAATTTTTCATTTCGGTCGATATTAAAAGCGTGACCCACTATATAAGTTTTGGAAGTAATTATCAAAAATTAGCTAATTCCCTCGTATGTAAAGTAAGCTGGAGCCAGATGTGCTAGGTAGGCGTATTTACGTTCTCAGTTCGCGTTGTGATGATTCAGCATAACTCAAATTTTTGTTTCTATAAAGGCCACGTACACAAACCGTTCTTGGAAACTGATTCTGCATTGTACATGGTGGAAATCGTTTAGTTATGTTTAGTTGGCAGTGGGTTTTTAATAAGTGAAGGCTGTATATGCATATCTTTCACAGACAACATAATTTTGATAGGTGAGTATTGTGAATATGTAAATTTGAAGAAGAGCAATCGTTATGAAAATCCAACAATGACGTAAAATAATGGCGTTGTCAGTTAAGGTGTTATATTGTTATCTTATACTGTTGCTTGCTGCAAGTATAAACACTTCGTGGCGTCTTCCCAGCTTAATTACATAGAAAACAATAGAAGACTTTTATGAAGTCATTATACGCTTTTCTAGGGAAGATGGCGGCCTAACTGTTAGGCGCGGTTGGTATTTAGATAGTTGAAGATCCTTAACTGCTATTAACTTGATAGAACTGACGACAGTACGATTATCTATTTACGATTAAGGTGAGAATGTAACTACAGTTGTGTCAGTATAAATAATAACGACAATTAAAATGAAATTTATATAAATTTTTAGTTTTTTTATATTTTCGGTTTTTTATTTGTAAGCCTTTTTAGTTTTTATTGTCTCTGACCCCGTTCTCTTAACGTAATTGTACCACTTAAAATTCTGCTATAGTTAATACTTCAACAGAAGAGGGAAAACTATTCACACCTGCACCGATTTGATCTAGTTTTACAATAAAAAATAAATAATTCCAAGAAAACTTACTTATTTTAGTCAACAATATTAATTATACAGGAAGTCTGACTGGATACCTTGAATTTATTTTTTACTCCTTTCCGTACAAAAAGCGACCAAAGCACCATCTTTTGAGACTGATAAAGCACTTCGTGCGGTTCTGCTAGGTCATTTTTTTTTCATTCATTCTGTTTGACGGTGGTGAAGTTCTCGACAGAAAAACGAATTTTTGTGGTATGTAGTGCGGCCAAATTGGAGAAAGCTGGTCGGATAATTGGCGCAAATATTGGTCGAATTATTCGACAAAAGAAACATCTTCAGCTGATGTGATCAAGAGGTCAACTCCATTTTTAATTTTTATCGCCAAAACAACTTTTAAGGGATCCTTTTTCCAGTTTTGGTCCATCCAGAGTCAATTAAAATTAAAGCAATTATGAGCATAGAAAACAAGTGAAGAATGCGCGTAAAAAAGAACATACAGGTTGATCAGTGGATCTAAAATTTAATAATATGCATATTGTACTGGGGGGTACATATTTGAGGCGGTCAAGACAGTCTTTAACCTTACCTATTTGGACAGAATATTATTCATTGTATTTATCGGCAAATGTAATGCTTCCAAAAATCAAGGACCCTTTCTTTTTTAAGGTTCAAAGAATCATATTCTTTTTTGTCACTCTATGAATTGTGAACTGTAATCTTACTTATTAGTATTTTATTCTTTATATTATATTTGCTAACATATTCTTGACTGTCGCGAACTGTTTATCATGTGAAAAGAATTTTTCTTCTTATATCTTCTTACTATATCCACCCATTCTTAAAAAAACTTCGAATTGAACCCCAAAGGGTTTGTCCAATTTATAAAAAAAGCGAATTTTAAGAATGTAAAATAGGCGGCTTCAAAAATCACATCGGCGCCTTTACTGCAAAGGAAGATGGTTACTTTGAAGCATACTATCAGTAAACCGCATTTTTCTGACAAGTCGATAAATTTATTATTTCTTGTTTCTACAGTCTTGTTTTTTAAACTTAAGAATTCTTTACCAAAGCAATAATTCTGCAAACGTTATTTGTTTTTGAACAGATTTTCGATATTGGTCTCAAGATCTGTCTCTTTGGTGTTGCATATTTTGTCAAAATAAGCTGTAACGTGCACGAGTTTAAAGGGTTGCAAAAAGAGCTATAGTATTTTACACGCCTTGTTAACGGGGGTCTACATGTTATTAAAGTAAATAGGAGAAATCCCGCCCAAAATCAATATTTTACCAGTATAATTATTTCCATGAAATAACTGCTTCGAGTGTGTCAAAATATTAAATTATTACCAATATTTGTTATTGGTGGTTTGTACAACTTCGTTTATGATTTTGGTGATGAGTACCTCATCAATAGATTATTGTGGGAAAAAACATTAGAATTGGCGCTAAAGTGTATCTACGGGATGTTCTAGAAAATTTTTCAGCACCCCTGTAGTAACTAAAAGTAGTCAGTTTTTAGGAAGACTGCTCTAGCTAGTATTGGCTGCTATTAGCTTTTACTATCGAGCAAGTTCAGGCTTTAATCCAATGAACTGTAGATCAAAAAAATGTATGGCTCGGTGCTTTACAAATGGGAATAAATTTATATTTAAGGGCTAATAATTTATATTAAGAGCTAATTAATTAGCGTGACATTTCAATTACATTTATAAATTAGAAAGTCATTTGACAGTTAGGGTACATCTCAATAAGATGGCGCCACAATTTTTGCAACGTCACGGCAAGCAAATGGTTTTCTTCAAACAAAAACAGGCCTATTGTTAAAGTTAAAAGAGAAGAAGACAGAGCTTTAAGATTTTATCTATAGGTACAGTTCGGATACCATTTTTACTTGTGAAACACACCTTAAGGCAGGAGATGAGCTTAGGCTTTCGAACTACACCTGCTGCAGAACAGAGAGAAAATGAACAGTTAAGGGAAGGACAACCAGATATGTCAAGTCGAGCTTAGAACACTATTTAGTTTCTCTCTTGGTCATGGAACACCCAGAGGCAACTTGTCAATGGAAAGCTGCTGCCAATAAGCAGAAAATTTGATAGATATATTTCAATGTGTTGGCCGGGGGTCTAAGCGCGAAGCATCTAACATGGAACAGCAGAGTGACCAACTCCAACGGTTTAACCTTTCGAACCCACCCACTATGGCAGGTCACCCGGATGTCTTGGATATCGCCATATTCAAGGACATACCTATGCAACACGCACTTGGGAAACTGAGCGAACCATAATTCGTTTCGAAAGCAACCTGAAAGAAGTAACGCACATCTAGCTTGCCATAAGCAAAATACCAAACGGTGGTGGAAGATATTTCTTGCATAGGGAAATAAAAGAGCGGATTTAAGAGAAGAATCAGTGCGATGGCGCGCGTGAGAAATCTTTGACTTGGGGGACAAAAGAATTTATGACAGGTTCATCGCTGATATCAAAATTGAGGTTCTCGGTGTGACTGATAACTTGCTCTGGAGGAAGATCAAAATGTTTTGCAAGACCTTCCCGATGCCATTCATCTGCGAGGAAAATGTAGTCGATTACAGAGAAGGTAGACGCACTCGCTGACACCCTAAAGAGCTAATGCGATCTTGATTACCAAGTTGCAGACCTCTAAACTACCTTGATTAAGAACAGAGACGTCCCAAAACCAATGGAACCGGTAATCGTTAAAAAAATCCATAATATGATAAGAGCGCTAAAGCCAAGGAAAGCGTCAGGGCCTGAGGGCATCTCCGACGAAGCTATCAAAACACTCCTCAGAAATGCAGTCATTTGCATGACCACAATCCCCAATGCTGTCTTGAGATTACGATACTTCTCTCGTCAATGAAAGCTGGGGCATTTTGTATTACTGGCGTAATGTTCCTTAAGCCAGGGAAGACTGATACGTTCCCCTAGGATTACTGACCCACCAGTCTACTGTCTACCTTCTGAAGACAGCGGTCGAGGGCCTGGAGCTGATCCCAAGCTGATTCACCACTATTCAGCTTTTATAGGTAGTGGGAAGAACCACAGAAGGCTCCAATAAAAAGAAAGTGTAGAGAGTGATTTTTCTAGACATAACCAGTAAGACGTGGCACAACGGGCTACTATTCAAAATGGCTTTAGCATCTATCTCGCTGCCGATCATCCAATAGATTTGGTTTTTCCTGACTGGCAGAAAAATCAAAATCGTCGCACGAGGTCATCGGAAATCCGTAGGACTTCCTCAAGGATTGGTACTGTCTCCGGTCCTTTTCAGCATCTACACCGCAGACATTCCCATGACGCCATCTATGATACTAGAGCAATATGTAAACGACGTAGCGTTAATAGCTATTTCGCTCAGATCCCAACTGAAAGTGAAGAAGCTCCAAGAAGGACTAGATACTCTCCAGGATTGTACTCTAGTAATGTTTACCAAGAAATCGAGGGGGGATGCCCTGGGTTCAGCCATCATCTCTTAAATACTTCGGCGTGATCATGGACACCAAGCTCAACTCGAGGACACCTGTGGAGATAGCTACGAAGACGAAAGCATCGAACGCAGTCCTAGACAGTTGTACTGATGCAGCAAACTGCTTCTAAAAAACAAGATGAAAATATACAAAATGATACTGGGATTAATAATAACATAGGCAGCACCGGTCTGGGATACTTTTCTAAAACGGACAGAAAACTATAAGTCATCTAGAACCAGATACTGAGGTCTATCTTTTGCGTTTCGTGGTTTATAAGGAAAACGATCCTCCATTGGAATGCATGAATTGTAGTCGTCTGTTAGTTCCTAAAAGACGAGGCGATGAAACTTTAAAACATTCAAGGTTATCTCAACCCAAATATCAGGGGTCTTGGAAAGTTTGATAAAACAGAGCGTAACCGCCACAAATAATCAATAATGACGGTTCTCATGTGAGGCGATAACGGAAGCCATCAACACGGCCTACTGTACCTCCTACAAGAGGCGATTTCCAAATTAATGAAGAGGATATGGGTCGAGACTCATCTGCCATAAAAAAGAGTGAACAATCTAGAGGCGACTCGCTGATTTGGTTCTGGCGTTTGAAGTGAACACTACAGAAGATGTTAGAAAAAATGAAGAAAAACATGTTTAATGCAGTGGCAAAATATTTTATTTAAAAAAAAGTTGAGATAAAATTAGACAAAGTACATAAAAACTTTGTATCATTATTGGAGGGTCATTCCGGGTAAATTAATTTAAACGTGGTCGAAAATCAAACCCGCTCTGGATGCCCAGTATCGTTATGGAAGACTAGCGAATAAGGGTTCAACGAGTGCATATCCTCAATGAAAAATTGTACATCCAAAGGAGCGTGTAGGATGGTTGCGGTGATTCTTGATTATCAACCAAGAACGCAGACTTTTTACGATGATTCGTTAAATAGAGGAAACAATGATATGCGCTGAGGAAGAGGAAGCAAGCTGTCAAAACAATGAACAAAAAGAGGTGCCGAAAAAGTTAAATATTTTATTGCTTTAAGACAGGAGCAATTATAACAAGTGCTCTTTCTCCATACAAAGTACCGGCGTACAAGTTGATAGTCGCATTGTCTAAATTAGACAAATTTGGGTTCAAATTAATTCCTAATTTTTCCTAGTATTTCCAAATATGCAAATTTGGCTTAATGACAAAAAAATTGGTGCAGTGAAGATACCAAAAGTGTTCACTTGGGTTTTGAAGAGTAAAGGCACTTGCGACCGAGCTCCGATAAATAGAAAGTGATTGTGCGATAACTTTGTTGCGGTAAACATAGATAAAACTTATCATTCTGTGAGAGTTTTAGATGTGTTTTTAAATAATAAATAATGTTAGCCGTGATAGAGTATACAGAGCGTTAACTATTCAAGGAGAAGCACTATTATATCTTTTATGTAAGACAGAAAGCATGCTAAAAGATTTGATAGAAAAAGTATTCAAAATTACTGACGCCTACAAATACAGAAAGCAGAAGAGATAAACGTCATATGTCTATCTTTATGTGAATCTTTGATAGAGAGGTGTGTATGTATGTATGTATATTTTATATATATATATATATATAAAAGAAATATTGGACTAGAAGTGGAAATAGAAGCACTCGGGAAAAGCAGACTACTGAGCATACCCAAAAATATTACAAAAAAAAGAGGCAAAATGTGTTAATTGTGCAAGAAACCTGAACAAGCCAAAATGCACAAACTGTGGAATGGTGCGTCCCGCAAGTGCATGGGTGTAGAGTAGCAAAGCATCTTCAAGAAATAAGGAATGCTATAAAAACAAAACTAATAACGGTAATGTACCAACTGAAGAAATAAAAAAAAATACAGGTAGATACTGCAGTGGCCCTGCCTACGGGCAAACAGTAAATAATATCACCAAACATAAACCAGCAGAAAATAACCAGACAGAACACTTTCTGCAACAGTTATTGAAAAGTATAGGCATTATTAACAAAAGACTGGACAGAGAACTAGGGAAATAAGAGGATACAATGTATACCTTGCTGTACATTCTCAAAATGCGGCAAGAAGGATAATAGATAATAATTAAAAATTCTAGCTAATGACTTCAATCAAAAACATACTGAATGGGGGGGGAGGTTTCAAGGTCACCACAAAGGGTAAGGAATTACTCGCAGGGACAACAGGAAATGACGGTACATCCACTAGCCCAGCGACCCAGGCAAAATAAAAAAAGGAATTATTAAGCTGACAAATGTAGTAAATGTATTATTTAAGCTGAAATATATGCCAAGACACTGGAAAGTGGCTGAGGCGGTAATAATATCAAAAGTAGGAAAATGACCAATATCACTACTTCCCGCTATATCTAAAGCCCTTAGAAACTATACCTAAAATGACTGAAAACTATAATTGCCGGATCATCAATTTTGATTCTGCACAAAGCACACAACAAATTGTGCCGCTTTTGATACGGCATGACACTATGGACTGCGTCAGAAACTGCACAGAACCTTATCTAGACAACACCGTGAACTTTTGGAATCTTACATACCCGATAGAATGTTTTGGGTCAGACAAGACTGATACTCAGAATCAAAACATAAGAAGTACCACAGGGCAGCGTCATCGGTCTCAATTTGTATCTTCTCTATATCTAACATTAGCAAGTTTTGCAACTTACACTTCACTCTTAGCAGTGGACAAAAATGAAGAAGGTACAAATAAATTACAAATGGCTGTAAACAACACGAACAAATGGACGAAGAAATGGAAAATAAAACTAAATGAAAGCAAATATGTCCGCATAATAGAACAGCGCATGTCAACAGTTATAAACGAAATGATGATCCCATACTTCAGTACAGCTAAGTATTTAGGTATGACCCTCGAGCACAATTATGACGAACATAGACAGTATAAAAATAACTCAGAACAAAGTGCTAAGGAATATAATCAACGCTCCTTGGTATGTATGAAACAAGTACCTATATCATTCGGGATCTAGAGAAAGAAGAAACAGTTAAAGCTATGTTACATGACATTAATACTGAAATTGAATTGAATTACTAGACCATAGAAATCAGATAAGGAGGCTCAAGCGAAAAAACCATAAGATCTAATGTAACGCTGGTGCTATTGCTAGTTGACAGAACAAAAATATGTACAGCTGCTGGGCAGAGTAGCAGATTAAGTTATAGCTGCTAGTTAATCTTTAAGACTAGTTGCAGTTACATATAAATAAAAAAAGGATACCATTGTAGATTTTTTGCAGCCTTCGAGGAAAGGTTTGAGAAAATAAAAACTCGTCTTTAATTGATACTATAATTAATACTGGTTATCCTCCTTTTGCTTTTTTATTCTGCTTATGACGTCATGATGCCATAAAAAGAGAAAATATGTTAAACTTAAAAATACCTGCATAATTTTTTCTTTATAACTGAGGATCTCGAGCAAATAATTGTAGACGAATAAAATTTCAGGACATTTTGCAATATGTGGCAACATTGCAAAGCAACAGATTAATGTAAAATAAATATAAAATTAATTTAATGTGTACCCAAAATCTAATTGGTTGTTTTGAGGTAGTGTTATTGACTATAATATTTAAATGATTAGCAATAAGGGAATCTGTAATTGGCAGCGTTTGCTGGTGGAAGGTTACCACTAGCACCCATCAGATGGACACAGCAGTTTCGATGTTGTCAAATCGTGAAATTCCTCACGTTGAGTTGATGACCAACTGTCGAGTATTCGTAGGAGGGGCATTGCCACAACTCGAATATTATTGGCGATTGAGCCTATGACGCTTCGGCTGAATAACCACGTGGGTTCGGTTGTTCCACCACCCGCGACAGACAGCAGATGAGGCTGCTCTCGGTACGGTGTTGTGTCTATATGCGTGAACTTCTTCGACATCCGCGTGAACAATGGATTGTGCGCGCTGAACGTACGCGGCCACTCTGACAATTTTTCAAAACTGGTCCTAAGATGCGGCGCTGGAAAACGTGCCTGCGACACACTTGTGCCGTTGGGGTGTCCCGGTGAAGAGGCCGCCTTCCCCAAAGGCTCGAAGATCCCCGCTAGTCCGCCGACGGCTGCTGTGTCTTACTGTGCTGCGGGTGACGATGTTTGAGCGCGCGCGTCCGTAATTATCCGGTCGCTCGGCGGTTCCTGATGATTTGTTGATGCGATGAGTCGCCGGTGATAGCGGGACGGCGTGGTTACAGCAGGACAGCCTAACAATGTACCCCACCCCCACCAGACATCCATCTGCCGCGGTAAGTGGTTGTTTAGTAGCTCTGTCTCGCTCCGTCTCATTCGGCGGCCGCATGCCTCGTCGCGACGCTCGTGCAACTCCGGAACGTACCCCAAATATTCGCCGCTGCCGCCGCCACCGCTTAAACGTCCTTTAAATAACTATTACTTCACATCGCTTCTATTGCCAATTAATGAGCGAATGCTCGCCGTTCTTTCTCTTTATCGCGCGGAGCATCCTATTTTCGTTTGTAATTGCGCCAATTTTTAGTCTTGCGATTTTTTAAGGCCCAATGTCGGTGTTATTTCAGTCCACTAGCAACTGAGGTAGCAGTCGCATTATGGTCAATTGCCATTTTTATTATGCGCTGGGTTTATAGCGTCATTTAAACCGCAATTTTCATGCCTTTCAGCACCCTGACATCTGTTTGGCGCTTGAGGAATTTTGTGATGCTTTTGTTCGATTCGAATGTTATTAGATCTCGAATGTCTGAATATCTCATATAGTCACTACAGGGTGTCCCAAAAAATGTGCTTCATTCCAATTAATATTGGAAAATTAAGTGAAATGGACGATCATATCTCTTCTGAGTTGGAATATTGCGCTCAAGGAGCGCAAAATGACCAAGGATGTAAGAATAATAGAATGAGATGCCAGTGGACAGTGGACACTTCATCAAGGAATCGCATATCAAATTTGAGGGTACATAGTCGACCGTACCATCCACCCGGGTAACACAGCGAGAGTTGGTAGTGCAATAATAATAAGAGAATCCATCACACATCATCAATAAATGAAATATCAAACAGAGTAAATATGTCACGGCTGTTAACGTTAAAACTGATGAAGTAATATAGAATATAGATTCATCATTGAAGGTGATTTCAGCGCGAAGCACCCATTGGAGATCGACGCTAACAACAGACATGCAACCAGCTTAACTATGATACAGAGTGATCAATAATAGGTGTCGCCAAGAATTTGCCTATTATCTATCATACATAATAGTTGGCTAATTGAAGTTTTGTAGCAAACCATTAATCACGTGACCATCCAATTGTAAACATTGAATCCATCCTTAACCTTCGAAGAAAAGCTGTTTATTGTACAAAAAGTTTATGGGTTTGGAAGTTATGTCATGGTCTGACGGACCTTTAAGGAGTCTTCCTTAGACAAAGAGAAAATGTTTTGAAAGAACGATAAGCAGGTGAGAAAAAGAGTAAATGGAATTTCGGAGCAAAAACGTACAATAGTCTGAAAATTTGTAGCGCTACTTTTAGGCTGATTCAGAGATTTCAGAAAACTGGTAGCGTCTGGGACACCCGACCCGCAAACTCTGGCTGGCTGGCCATCTACCGCTGTGCCGCCACAAAATATCGAAAAGGTTGGAGATCTTTTCGAAGAATAGCCAGGTTTGTCGATTTGGCGAGTAGCTCAACAAGCGGGGATCAGCTATGGGAGCGTCGAAGCTATCCTGACAAAACATTTGAAAATGTTCCAAGTCCATGAGTCGCTGAAGTCGCACGATATCGAGAAAAGATTCCAATTTGGCCAACTGATGATTGAAAAAAGTTTGGTTTAGTGATGGGGCTTATTTTTCTTTGCAAGGTTTTGTTAACAAACAAAACATGCGTCACTGGGGTACCGAAAATCTTCATCTTGTAATTGTTAAGCCGCTCCATTTTACAAAGGTGACTGCCAGGTGTGAAATTTCTGGGAATTCCCAGACACTCGAAGAGAAATTGCTACGGAGAACAAAGAGAGTAAAAATGCTAGGTGCGAGGCCTCATCGCACTCCGAAATTTTTTTCCATACTTCTGGATAATTTTGGAATAGGTATAATAAGCCTAGACTTCGATAAGTTTGCTGGTGATTTAATCGGCTACCATATTCCCCTGGCACGCATCCATGTGACTTTTTTCTTTAGGGATACCTGAAGGACCGGGTCTACAAAGGTCTCCAAGGACACTGGAAGATCTCAAAATAGTAATGAGGTTTTTGAAAGTAGGTTGCGCCATCTTGTTGGTAATCAAGGTTCGCATTTTAAAAACTTCAGACTGCACTGAATAAAACATTTTTGGAATTTTGAAAATTGGTCAGCTACGTGAGAAATTATAAGCAAATGCTTTTCGACACGTATTACTGATCATCCTTTACATTGTCGACTGGGAAGCTTACCAATTGGCCGACTGATCAAAATAAGATTCTTGACTTTTTTATAGCCAAGAATATATCCTCTAATTACTTATACAGTGAAGAGGCTTGGGATATGAATTCAGATCACTCTTCCATATTACTCATACTGAGTGACAGGATAATCAATAAAGAAAACCCGTCGAGGCTGGTAAACAAACTGGCGAATTGGGATAGTTTTAGAATCAATCTTGCAGATTCTATTAATCTCTTTTTCCCCCTTAAAAATAAGGGACAGAACATAATTATAAAATAATAAAATAATTATCTGAAAGAGATTATGGGCCTCGTTATGGAAAAGAGAAAGATAAGAAGAAGGTGGCATCAAATCAGAGCTTTTTTGAATAAAACTGCTTCGAATAATGCCACTCAACAATTACATCGGGAGTTCCTACGCATTAAAAATTAAACAATGAGCAACTTCTTAAATTAATTCACCAATGATAGCAAAACGGATTGTTCTCTTGAAAAATCTAAGAAGTTCTATTCTCCATAATGCACTAATCAAAAAATGCAGATGGTATCTAGGCACCAGCAAAAAGCTTACAGATTTTTAGAGCACTTGGAAATGATTTTCTAACCAAATCAAGGAGATGATCCTCAGGACTGTGCAGAACCAATACAGAAAAATACCGTCAAACCAATATTAATCGAAAAAAGCTTCGGTTTTTGATCTTATTACCAGTGAAGTTTTGAAGCAACTTTCAAGAAAAGCCATAGTAAAACTGATCAAACTTATTAACGCCTCATTCAAACTGGGGTATGTTTCTAAGATGTTTATGACGACCTCCCCCGAGCCAGAAAAATCTCTACAAAAAGTTTCTCCATATAGGCCTATCTCATTTTTGCTTGTTAATTCGGAACTATGAAAAATTACCCCTCAAAAGGCTGCAACCTATAATCAAAGAGAAGGATTTAATCCTTCATCATCAATTTGGCTTAGAGAAAGTCACTCTACTATTGATCGAGTGCACAGAATCACAAGCATAATTGAAAAATCATTAAAAAAAGGAAAGTATGTTCTACTCTCTTCCTAAATGTGGTCCAGGATTTTGATGTAGAAGTTGATGTTGAAGTAGACATATTCCCGACCTCACAAATCCTACCTGCCAGAAAGATACTTTCCGATGATACCGCAAGCCTTGCAGTTGGAAATGATCATGAAGAAGCCACCAGGAATGACACCAAATTTGTTCACATCAAATTTTAAAATAAACAATATCTACAGTTACCCATTAGAATTAACGATGTCTAGATCTCATATAATAACACGGCTAAATACCTAGGCATGACACTCGATACGAGGATATGCTGGAAAGGCCCACATTAAAAAGAAAATAATTTGTTTAAGATACATTAAAGCATGTTTGGTCACATGATATTGAATTTTGAGGTTGTGCCAGAAAGAGCAACATTCTCATCATTCAGCGATTCCAAACAAAGTATTAAGTAACATCGTAGATACACCTTGGTTGTAAGTTACATAATTTGGTTAAATGATTTAGTAATTTTGATCCCCTCTATTTAAGTAATTCAGGACTTATGTAATTACTTCCTGCTGCTCTTTCTGACTTTAGTTTTTTGATAACTTTTTATAGCTTTCTTCTTTTATTTCGTTTTCTAGTTCTTGTTGGTTCCCTTCTTCTTATAATATCCTTTCCATTCTAATTTTTTATAGTAATTTTTCCATGTATTTAATATCCTTTTCTTCGGATATTAGTGTTTTCTTTATTTCTAACTTCTTATTTTTTTGCCATAATTGCTTTGTAATTTGTTTATTATATATCATAAATGTCTTCTGTTGTCCTGAAATGCTCTATTGTTGTTCTAAATTCTTTCCAAGTAAAGCTCTTGCCTCTTGCACGGCTAGTTTTGATTTATTTCTTTTCTTTTTGGTTTTTGGTATTCCATCCAGGCGTGTTTCTTATTTTCTTTTCTTTATCTGTATTATTCCACCATCTCATTTCCTTTTTTGTTTTAGTTTATGCTTATTTTCCCACAAACTTCCCCAGTTGCTTGTTATAAATTATCTTATTTTAGACTACATTTTGTTTTGCTCTCCGCAGTTTTTCGGTTTTGTTTCTGATTTCACTTGCAGATTCTTCTATTTTCTCTTCCTTTGTTTTTTTTTAGTTTAAATTTTGTTTTCCTATAATAAGTCTGTGGGTTGTGCTGAGCTACGCTCTTCTTATTATCTTCACGTTCCATATTGCTTCTCTTGTTTATGTAATGTAGTTTATGATACTTTATGCGTTTCTTCCTTCTGCTTGGAATGTTATTTTGTAAATGTTTGTACTCTGTGGGAGATTCTGCCTTTTCTGAAATTTTAATATTTCATTATTAGTGTATATTTACTTGCTATTTATTCTATAGTTTTCTTTCTAATATATCTTTGTTTACAATTAGTGCATAGATCTAAATTATTGTCTCTAAGTCCATTCTTATGATTCTTGGACTTACTGTTTTCCAGTTCGTTACTTCTTCTTCTTCTTCTTGGGTTACTATTATTTCCATTCCCATTTTTGCTCTTTATTTTTTCCTGTTCTTGAATACCTTAGTTTATATCTTGAGTCTAAGGCCATCTTTCCACTTCCTTTCTTCTTTGTCTTATTTAATCTCGGTAGTTGCATTTGATATCTATTTCTTCCACTATATTTATATTTATAATTATGTTTACCGAGCATTTAAGTGGCGCTACCCCTTACTCTCCCCTAGATCTTATATTGATACGACTTTTCTCAACAAATGAATTGGGCAAAGAGGTGATGTTCAATTTCTTGCATGTCCCACAGATCTCATTCCAAGTGATTTCTTCTTATGAGAATACATAAAAGACAACGTTTACAAGGTAAGCAGAACCGTCAGTAACCCATAAGAGGAAGGCAAATTGAAAAACAATGTCTCACAGTTGTGAATGCTGAATCTATTTTTCCGTTGAAACCAGGAAACTATTTGTTTCTAATTTCTTGTGCTGAAAAAAGCCAAAAATTGTTTTAGGGACAGCGCTATATTTGAAGTTCTAAAGCTATGAATATGATCAATTTAAAAATTCAAATAGTTCAAATATATAAATAAGGAAGCTTCAAAATCATCATCAGCATTATCATCATGCCTATCATACATTAAGTCTTAGATTTGTTCCTGTTTCTATCTATTTGTTCTTGTCTTCATACGTATATTTTCCGTTGTGGTTTATATTTTAACGTTTATTTTGGGATCTTATTTCATTCATTACGCATATTTCTGCTGAATTTCTCTCTTGCCATAGAGCATTACAGGAGTAGACGTAGTTTTGTATAATTTAAGTTTCTGTTTTTGTTTTGATCTTTAGTGTACTTTTATATTGTTTTGCAAATGGTATGGAAATTACTATTTTCTTTTTGTCTTTTTGGGTTTCTTATGGGAGATTTTGCAGTCTAGATAATTGAAGTATGAGACCTACTCTAATAATGTATCGTGCATAGGGAATTTTGAATTTTAGGGGAATTTTCGTGGAATTCCCTCACTTTAGTTTTGGAGTTGAATATTTTCATGCCATAGTCTTGAAATATTATGGTGTCCTTAAATAAGCTGGCATTTTAAATTTTCAATAAAACACTTTGTGTTATTGTTTTATTTGAAAGTAGAGACATGGAAGTTATGTGTGAAACGAAACATCTGACATGACCTCCTTGGACGTGGCAGCACATGTTCACTCTTTTGATGACATGTTGACATAATTTCTGGGAAATTTCAGTAATTTATTCTTTGAGGTCCTCCCTCAGTGGTTTGTGGTTGGTTGATGTACACTCTATTTTTAAAATAACTCCAAAGAAAGAAGTCTAACGATGTCACGTCATATGATCTTAACAGTCATTTCACATCATCTCGCTGCAAGATAACACGACCATTAAATTTTGTTTACAATAACTGCTCGGTTTGAATTTGAAAAATTAATATTCCTCCATATTTAATTATATTTAACATATCGATTATACAAATATTATTAGCAGTGATAGGATGAGCTCATTTTTCTGGAATTCGAATATTAACCAAATCTATGAATATATCGACCATTCAAATACTCTGACTAGTTATTTTTATTTTAAAAGTTTAAATATTATTTATCAATATAAAATCTATATGTTCTCATTTTTCCTAATAAAAAATAAAAAGTACCAAAAATTGCTAATGGTATGGTACTTGAAGTATGTGAATTTTGAATATATGAGATTTCGAATACTTAAATACAAGGGATAACGAAATATAAACCGGAATTAGCACTTTTTAACGTAATTATGTCATGGAAAAACAAGATTTTTTTTCTATATCTTTTGACTTAAGAACACATTTTTTTCAACGGAGACATAGTTTTTTGATTCCCCTCTTGTAAAATAAGCGCGATTGTGATAGCAGCCAATGACGTACGAATGTTTTAACATATGGTCGTCAAATCTGTATTCCAAGTGCTTCTTTTGGTGGGCCAAAGAAATGATTAGTGCAGAGCGATAAGTTTGGATTCTAGGGAGGATATTCCAGTGTAGTCCAGAATAAATCTTCGTTTTTTGTCGAGTTTTTCCCGACGATATGCGAGTGTTGTTTCGCTGAAATGTTGATAGAAGCAATTCTGGTGATGGTTAATCGGTGGTCGTCTTAAGGAAGACGGTAAACAATGCGAATATTATCCTTAGTCACGCTGATCTTCGGCCGTCTATGTCATTTACTTTTATTTCTCAGTAAAAAACTGTTGAGGGGAAGACGTATGTGATACCAATCATTTTTATAATGTTGTGTGATGTTGTAAGATTCATCTGCTACTTTAATGTGTAATAATACTATTTGTGTACGACTTTCATTATTTAATTTCTACCCTTCTAAGACATCATCAAGAAACTCGAATAGGATGGCCGCAGGGCTGTAGTGGGAACGTAAGGAGCGTGGTCTTCTGTCTTCAGTTTACTTAGATTTACAGCGGCGGTATGGGAGCGGATGTTATCTTGAAGAAGTAGCCTACTCCTGATTGGAACGTCGTATCTTTGTGTTTTGCTTGGTTAAGAAATATACGCCTTTGTGATGCCTAAACACAGCTACAAGGACCTTCCTCGCAAACAGTTTTGTTTTGGCTTTTGTGGGTGCAGGTTTGTCTTTTGTTTCGCTGGGGTCTCATAATACGTCATTATCCGATACGAGAATCTGTTTTCTTCTCTTCAGTAATCAGTCACATAAGTTTTTGTTTAGTGTTAAATGTGTTATTTCAACACGTGTTTGTTTATCGACTGATTGGGCACTACTATATTTATTTATTTTTGCGGTTTTTTGTCAGTTGTCAGTTACCCGTTTCCTTAATAACCTTACGATATCGAGCAGTGTTTGATTCGATGTTGCTAATGTGAAAACTTGCTTGCGTCTAAAGTAACGAGTGAGTACGCACTCGCAAAAATTATGTTCACATTTCACGCTAGAATCAACTCAGGTTGGTTTGGTTCAATTTGACTCGGATGAATTGGACTGCAGCTATTTGGAACGGCCGGTTTGATTTGATCCATCCAAAGTATTAATTTTAACATTTGTCCGTTTAATGGTGAGAATTATGCCCGCAAATATTTCTCGAACGTCGCACATAGCTCTGCTTTATCCTTGAGTGTTGTCAACAATATTTTATTTAAAACAAAAACTAACGCAAATATTTGCTGTTTGTTTATATCGGCCAGTGCACACTGCGTCGTGTGACCTTTCACCACCTCCACCCTATCGCGTATCAATGACTGAAATCATCGACAAGAAAATGCAACGACACCTTTCTATGATGGTGTTTTATCTGATAATAATGTGACATCGATGTTAAAAGAAAAAGGTTTTTGTAGAAAAGTTGTCCGATAATTAAGTGAATAACCATTGTATATGCCATTATCTGCGTTTTTCCTCTAAATTTATCTTTTATCTCAGCTTTATAGTTTAGGGCGTTTTTTTCTTATCCTATCAAATATTTGTTTAACTAGAGTTGCCTTTTTTTAGTTAAAGAACAATTTTGAACGTCAATTTCAACTTAATTTCTGATTGGTATTTATTTTATAAATAATTGTGGTGGTAGTAGTTATATAACTAGCAAAATATGTACACACAATCAAAATATTCTCAATAGAACAATGGCTTCACTTTAGTTAATATCTGTTTATTTTGTACTAACTTTTTTTTGTTAAATTGCCTGTCGAATGTTTACTGTCTTTATCTCGTCTTAAACTTCTGTAAACATTGTTCAGTGTTTACAGAAGTAATTGCGGGTTTTATATAAGTTTACAGCTCGTATTCATGTGTTACATTAATAGCGTTGTACAAGTGTTGATCAAGAAGAAAGGTTTCTTATTGCGAGAATATTTATTACATAGTGAAGAAGGGTAGTAATGTAGTCGCCTTGTTTGATGGGGGTAGATTAGTTTTGGCAGCAGAATTAGTCCGTGACCGTTTCTTTGACCTTTTGAGTTTACCGAATAATGAAGGTCAATAACGTGACTTATTGAAAGTGATTGCCATTATGTTTTTGCGCCAATCTCACAGTGCGAGGATATCAATATTTGACACACGGTTGCTTTTGTCACTAGCTAAAGTTGAGAGTTGCATTCTTTTCTGTTTAACAGTGGAGTGATGGAGGATAAGAGCACCATGTTGCTGTCGTAGTGATGTCTAATTATAGAATAAAAAAAATTTATCTTTAAGATTTTGCAACATTTTTATATTATTCCTCTATTTGTCTGTGATACAGTAAGGCTGTACGCGTGTAACGCTCCGCGTGTAAGCATGGTCTGCAAACTGAGAAGGTTAAGGCTCTCATATGTTCGCCCACTGTGCTTAATCGTCGCGCACTATCTCTGATGTATCAAGAACCGCGCCTTAGACCACCACCATTATTACCTCTTGTTCGAGTGAACGCAGGTATTCAATTATTTATAGTAACTGAGTAGGCCACCCGCCAGGCATCAGAGAGCTCCGGGAAATGAACCTGGGTCCGTCTGCACCGCAGTCCGCGCCCTAACAGCACGATCGCGCTATTTATGTATACGACTAAAAAATTATTTAATGAGACTGGGGATGTCTAAAGAGAGAGAGAGAGGTACGTCTAATCCTGATACCCAAGCTGTCACTGTGAATTAAACGAAAACCTCTTTGAAAGTAAAAATTATGCAAATTTTTAAAACTTCGATGCCCCGCTTTACCAAATAAGACCTAGGACTAACTCTTTACAAAAGACATACGGAACATTTACTGAAAGATATTAAAAAAAGTAAGGGAAAATCGAAGGGATTGTTGATGACACACCAAAATTTGGTTTGCGGATGAAGATATTTTTACGGTAGAGGAATCAATCAAAGTGATAGGGTGTATGTTAGGTTATCCAATGAAGCGTCTTAGTACAAAGAGGTCATTGCTTAGCATCTTTATTGGTTTGGTGGCGAGTCTGTTACTGCAATAAAGTGACCGATATTCATTTATGTGAAAATAGGCTAAAACATCGGCTGTTGTGTATCAGTAGATGTTTTAGGTGTGGTAAAACTTCTGAATTTTTTTAACTTTATTTATATTTACAATCTGCGCTGGTGAGCAACAACTAAATTTGGCGAATTTACAATAAGTATTATTATTTACATGTGGGACGCTTTTCCTTGAGAATTACTTATAGGTACATTACACTTATACACATAACACTGATATGCAATGAAATCAGTATCGATCTGGTAGGTCCAGAGGGTCGTACTTTTTCAGCCTATGAGTGGTATTACTGTTGTTTAGCAGATTTACGGCCAGAGTGTTTGTAAGACTTTCAAGGCGAGTAAGATATTTTGCACTCACGCACTTCACTTCTTCTTTCACTAATTTTACTTGTAAGTCTCGATGGATGATTTCGTTTTTTACGTACCATGATGCGTCTACAGTTAACATTAACAATACCATTGTTTGTCTTGCTATGCGAGGTATGGCTCCATCTTGTTGGAACCACATCTGTGGTCTGTTTTGAATTGCGTAAGGTTAAATATTCTAGATTGTTACTCGGTATCGCTCTTCAGTAATAGTTGTTATATTGCCACAGTCATTTTGGAAAAAAAAATATGGAGCAATGCTCTTATCAGTTATTTATTTTATCACTAATCGTTAATAATCAATTATTAACAGGAAACATTCTATAAACACAAAACTATACACCAAGTTATACATGAAACAGAAGAATCAGTATAAAAGAGTATAGTAGACTGCATAACATACACAAAAAAGGTAAGATATGCTATACAAGATGTCAAAATTATGAGGACAGCATAATTTAATATAGACCATAGATTGGTGGTAACAGATACAAAGTTAAAAAGACCGCTAAGAAAATAATTATAAAAGAAGAGTATGAAAGACAAATACAGATAAAACTAACGGAATTAGAAGAATAAGAGCAAATGGAAGGCTACGGAGAAGTAGACATTTAGGTGAAAAACATATAAGAAAAAATGATGAAGATGAATGAAAATAAAAATAAACTCATGCACATTACAAAAGAAGAACAGAGCGAAAACACAGAAATAACGATAAATGACAATATATTAGAAGTGGTTAACAAGTACGAATACTTCGGTATTGTCGTGACAATGGAAAAATAATACACTGTTAGGAAAAGAGGAATTAAAAAGAAAGGACAAAATTCATCTATACAAAACCATATGCACACCAACACTAACTTATGCAACTGAATCGTGGGCAACATTGAACAAGCACAGAGCTAAAATAACAGCAATAAAAATGAAATACTGGAGAAGAACAGCGGGTAAAACGAAATGAAATAGGATCCGAAATAGGAGTTTTAGAAAAGAGCTAGAAACAGACCCCCCCCCCTCAAGGGTTGCAAAATCGAAACAAAACAATTAAAATGATGTGGCCACCAAACCAGAATGGACAACACAAAGATCCCCAAAAAGATGATGCAAAAAGTTGTGGGAGGAACACATAAAAGAGTGGGATTGGAAAAGAGGAAAACAATCGTAGGTGCATGGAGAATGGCAAGAGATAGAAACAACCATCGGAAGTGGATATAGGGTCCAGATCAGTGAGGACCAAAAAAGACCCAACACTGAAGCTGCGTAAAAAAATAATACCTTATTAGCTATTATGCTGTTCATTTACTGGAGTGTACTTGACGCCGATGAATGGCTCTTGGTTTTGCGCACTCCATTTTCTAGAGTTTTGTGTATTAGCAAACCCCTTCAGATATAAATGAGGCTCGTTGTTCATTGTCAAGAGGTTTAGGAAATGTTCTTTTTGTTTAGCAAGCTCTTAAAAAGAGAGTAAGTGAAACAAGATAATTGTCTTAAAATACTCCTAAGTCAAGTTAGAGAGAACTCAAATTGCGTTGATGGCCTCCAAGTTAACATGCTGTACATTTGCGTTTGTAAAGGCAAATCAGAGCCTTGTTGTTGAAAAAACGTTGAATAATATTGTGTATAGTCATTTCGGATTTGTGTATCTATAATTGAATGATTATTTTCAAAATAAAATTGTACAATCTTCATTCTTTAGTTCATGTTGAGTGTCTCCATTATAAAACTTCCAAAGTTGTACTCCAAAGGTCTAGAAAGAAAATCAGAATTATTTATCTGGGAAAATGCGATTTCTATAAATCACTTAAGAACACTTCAACTATCATGTGCCACACAAACTACAAACTAATCTGATTGACATCAAAACTTGTTTCAAATGGATAATTAAAAATAACAAAATTAAATCTATTTACGTAATCTTTATCACTTGCAGAACCACTTGTTCTGTTTATTTAAATAATGAACTTTCCTAAGACGAAGTTTAGTACGTTGGATTATAATTTGACCGGAAGCGTAATTGGCGTAAACACATCTTCACAAAGGGGAAGTGATTTAGTATGATCTTCATTTAGATGTAGCAGGTGGAGATAAAAATTCTATAGAAACATTTATCGCTTCTGCTGTCCAGTTTCGATTCGCTCTATCCATTGGGATCTATGTATTGGTGACCATATGTATTCTTTGATCTTGTATAAATTTAATAAATCTTTATCTGTTGCAATCACTAATTAGGCTCCGTGATTGGGGCTCTTAGTGGGGGCGGAGCTGGGTCCATTTTTGGGACTGTCGGGTGGCCTACTCAGACACTAAAAATAATTAAGGATTTGCGTTCACTTCGAACAAGGGGTAATAATGGCGGTCGTATCAGGTGTGCGGTGACCGGGCAGTAAGGTCAAACATATGCGAGCCTTAACCTCTCAGTTTGCAAGCTTTATCCCCATGCAGAACGTAGAGTTTTACCAAATATTATCAGCTGCCTTATTCAGTTGTCGGGGTGGTAGGCATGTCCCAAATAAATCTTCTTCAAGTAGACCGTTTATTTTTATGCCTACGTTATCCAAGACCTTTGAATTCGCCATTTCTTTGGTTTTTTGATTTATAATTAATGTATTTGTGGGGTGGTTGGATATTAAACGTTACATATTTAAGTATTCTTTTAATATATAATATCAAAATTATATAATAGTTCCTATTTATAGCCTATATTTCTAGTGCATTGAGAGTTTAGTAGTGGATATTAGTATTAACGAAAAAGGGGGCGACAGAAACACCCAACTTTTTCAGCTGAATGTCTTTCTAACTATACCATCGTTTACTAAAAAAGCGGTGAGGCCTAATCAGCCCACGGCAATTTTCTCGGAACGGGCCGGAGATCGCTTGGTGCATCGGGACCTCACTCAATTCATTGATTGATTTGCTAATTCTAATTGTGGTTTAGATTTTTGTTTTTTTTTTGTGATGATGCCTTATGGAAAAATTGTATATTCTGTATGTACCGTCTTATTTTTTTTTCATATAAATTGGATGTGGGTTTCAAACATGGCAGCTTCTACACAAATGATGAATCGCATTTAGGATTTCCAAAAATAGCAACCATATTAGAGATTGTGGTTGAAGCCCATGACATGGTTTGCCAAACCGTCAAATAAAGTAGTCCACCAAAAGTTGACAGAACTGAAGTTCTTAACCACTACATCCACCTTGTTATATATCTTCTATTCTTTATTTTAAGTTTTTTTTTTGAGAGAGACTCATAATTATCTATTGTTTTTCCACCTGTTTACATTTGTATCTTTATTTCTGTTTTCTCAATTTTTACAGCTGTCTATATTTACTTTTACTTTTATTTACATTTTTTTATATTCTGCCTCAGTTTGTAATTCTTCTTTTTGTCTTGGTTTCTAATTTCTTTTTTACTTTATTATTTTGTTACATGTACTTATATGTTTTATCAGTCATTTCATCGTATATTATCGCTTTGTGTAACAGATACGGTAAAAAAGTTTGTACCTAATTTATTATTATTATTTTTTTTTTTTGATAAGATTGGATATTATCTCTTGTTTGGCTGTGAGTTTTTGTTTCTTTTCTTGACAATTCTTTGAACATTTTATAAGCAATGACATTCATTGATATTAAGATAAAATATGAAAAAACATCAGAACAGCAATACGCTCGCGTAGGTGATGTACACTTCAATTCGAATAAGCTTTAGTAATGGTTTCATGTTTTGTCAAGGTCTCAGATAAACGCGATTAGTCCCGTGAATTATGATTAACATCGCCAAGCATTACATTGATATACTTTTCGCGTGCATTTTTGGTCGCCACTCAACTATTAGTAGTATTCAAATGTTTTCTCCCTCTAACGACAAATAGCTGTAGATTAAGCAGACGTAAGTTTTAACGGCTGTGCTCGCCATATATTTTAGACTGCCAAAAACATTCAACACATAATGAAGATTTATGTTTGTAATAATAATGAAAACATTGAAATCTTATCGAATACTCTTAGAAATGTATAGGGAACGTGATTATCACAAACAACACGCAAAGGGAAGTTTTAACGCTTCAATCGTGGTGATTTTGACGTGAAAGATGAGGAACGTTTAGGGGCCTGAAGAAATTCTGAAGGACTGTAGGAATTACTGAATGAAAATTCATGTCAGTCGCAAAAATAATTTTCAGAAGCATTAAATCTTACTCAATTTGAGAGTTGTAAACGTTTGAAAGACGCGGAGAAGGTTTACAAGGAAAGAAATTAGTGCTATATGAATTGAAGGAAAAATCATGTATGAAGTTCTTCTTAATATGCAAAAAAGGACGGATTTTTATTGGATTGCACTGTTGTGGAAATCAAAAGTAGATACAAATTTGTGTAACTTTAAACGTCGGCCGCCGCTGTAACCTAGTGATCACGATCATTACTCCTCTGTCCGGGGATCCAGCGCGCGGGCGAATTTGAGTCTCGCTGGAAACTCTTAGATGTATATGACGTAGTAGAAGTAAATTACATATTAGTAGGCGCAATAAGTCCTTGAAGCTGCACTGCAAGTAAGTGCGCAGTAACGAAAAAAATCCTAAATGTATAAAATAAGGTCTACCGTCAATATTTATGTCAAAACAGAATATTCCTGGAAAAAATGCAGTGTTTTGTATTTGGTGGAACCAGAATCGTGCGTTGTACTTTAAGGTGTTAGAACAGAGACAAACGATCACTGTTGACCTCTACCAAGAACAATGAAGTCACGATAAAGTGATTTTTCTAGAAGACATTGGGAGACTGGATGTCTAAAATTGGGTTTTCTCAAAGTTTGTGTCGTTTTTTCGAAGCGGAATCCGTACATTACTAGAATCCGGGAAATAATTTGTGCGGTTTTAGGGAAGAGTACTGTTTACTATAATACCTGCAAGAAGTGGTTCCCTTGGTTTAACTGTGGCAATTTTGACTTGCATGGTGCCAAATAAAGTCAAAGATGAGGAACTAAAACAAGTTTTGGAAGAGAATTGCTATCGCCACAGTCAAACTTGGAGTAACACGACAGGCTATTTTTGAGCTTCTACGCAAGCTGGAGAAGATTCACGTGGAAAATACTGTTGGGTTTACCATCATCTAGAGTTAAGAACGATAATAGTCACCATGACATTCCTAACCGACCTGGATGATCACTCTGCGTATTCATCAGATTATCACCTCTTTAGATATCTGAAACATCAACTACTCTTCACGTTTGTCAGAGATTATAAGAAAAATCTGATTGGGTTTATCGACTCTGAAACAACCTTTATTTGTTGGAATTTGGCAACTTTTCGTACGAAAGCGACATGGATTTAGAAGAACAAAGAAAACTGTCGAGAATTAAGTTGCGCCTCTGATAGATGATTGATAAACATTATTTACGTGTCGCATTTGACTAAATCTTTGTCAGATGTCCGTTGTAAATTACGCTTGCTAGCAATGATTCCAGTTAATGAAGTACGGCGTCACTCAATGAAAATTTACTAATATTTTTAAGCAATCCCCGTATTTATTTGTTAGTAGTAGTCGCACTTTTCTTTTAGTTCAAGTAAAAATTTGAATCTTTAACAATTAGAAACTATAATTTTAAAAAGAGTTCTTATAATACTATTTAAGTTAATTAGAACCTGATACTAGCATTTTGGGTAATCGAATAAATGAAATGAAAGTTCTGCGAGTACACATCCAAAGAATATAGTTGTTCAACTGTAGTTAAAGACTTGAGTAAGCAGGGTATGTATGGTCGACCACGTATCGATCACATTAGAGCCCGCAGCCCTAATATTTCGACTGACTTTACCTCAAAAGCTGTTGGGAATATTGTTGAAAAATACACAGACGCACGAATAATCACATTAACTGGTTTTAACTAGTGCGGCGAAAAACGTAGTCTAGCGATGCTCAGTTATATGATGGATTAATTTTTTTATTGTTAGGTGCATTTAGCAATTTTGTTGATTTGCACGCATATATATATATATATATATATATATATATATATATATATATATATATATATATATATATATTATTTATTTATTTATTTATGTACACAACACATACAATTAATAACATAAAATCACACTGTATTTATCTATAACACTATTTATGTTGCACTCACACAAATTCTGGCATATGAATTCCTGCGGCCGCCCCGCTGTGTAATATTTATGCCTATTTGGGATGCATCAGAAGGAACTGGAAAATGTTTGGAAATGCTGGCTTGGAAACACCTGGAATGTTTGCCTTGTTCCAATCCTCACACATGTACAAGCGTGGCTGGATTCCTAGAAGGTATTGTATGCGTCGCTGATGTGACGTCCAAACCATGAGTAAGCACTTAATTCCGGGTGGTCCAAAGCTTATGAAGTTTGGTGGTGTTGTGTAAGGACAATACCCATTCTATTTGCTAGCTTTGGATATTTTGTGCGGGTTGCTTGGCCCATTAAATAGTACACAGTTGAATCAAAGGTTGTGCATAATGGTAATAGCTCTTGGTAGATGATCAAATTGGGCTTGGTGAGTTAATTCAACTCAAACATTGACTCGAGATATATATCCGAGCCGGAAAAATTGTTTTTTATACTTGAGTGGGATATCTTCACAATACTCACCTCGATTTAATCGGATATCTCGATGTGTTTCTTTGAACTCGAAATTTCCAGATTGGAATTTCACGAACTGTTTTTGGCATACATTTTCTGTTAAAGTGTTATCCTTGTATACAAGGTTTTTTTATGTGCGTCCGTTGCATTTTTGAAATACGAAATTATATCAAATATAAACCAAAACTTGTTAGGCGCCGTGAGGAAAACAGAGGGGCGCAGCTTCTCAACATTGTAGGTAGATATGCCTAAATGGGATTCCCTCTGTAGGTTACCTTATACTACCACTTGTTTAGTCAGTATTACAATGTCACAGCAAGAGGTATCTTAGTCCGTTACGCGACGGTTTATTATACTGTCCGAAATTTTGAGATGTTTTAAGGCACAGTTCAGGGACCATTAAGAAAACTAGAATGTGTACATAATGTAAATAATTTTTGGGAGGGGACAAGCAGCTAAAAATGAAGGTCTCCGACGTTGCCCGAGGACTATCGTGATTGAGGAGAATATACTAGTTAACGGTTTCCGAGAATGTGATAAGCTACGGCAATCAGAGACGTTATTTTGCTTCCCGATATCACCCGGCTCCATACAACTGCCCAAATTCAATAAAAAATTGAGATAATGTTCTGGATTATACTGTAACATCCTCCCTGTAGTCTGGGTTTGTTGTGTTCTGAATTTACCTATTGGTTCCATTTCAAACGAGAAGTTTATTTTAAGTTAACCTCGCCAAATATATCTTCAAAAAATCATATTACGTCAGTTAAAACATTTTCACGCAATTATTTCAGCAATGACCTGAGTGTTATAAATATATAACCCCAGAATGTCTATCCCGCCCATATTTCAGATGCTTCATAATTCATAAATTTTTGTTTTCGACAATGACGACTCTTCATTCTCAGGACATTTAACTTATTTTATTGCTTTGTCATAATCTTATTGGTTTTTTTAAATGAATCAGTTGACAATTACTAATTTGCTGTGAATAACTTACTTGTGTAAATTTATTTAAATTACTTATTTATTTTACTTACAGGTGATCAGAATTACTTAATACTATTTGTATATACAGCACATACAATTACACAAAATTACATACTGTTGTTTATGTCGACGCGCACAGTTTCCGCACTTGGAATCACTTCGCCTTGCTGTCGCCACTTCGAATCCTCTTTAGAATCTACTAGAAGGATCGCAAAACATCTAGAGGCGTCAGACTGATACCTTCTGGAAGCTTCGCCTTTTTTGAATTCGTACACGTGTTCCAGCCAGCGATAGCTAGATTCCTGAAACGTATTATATCGGCCACGGGAGACAACATCTTTACAAGGAGTGGGGTGTTTGGGATTTCGTTACAATGCATTAAGAATCTGAATTGTCGCATGATCTTTTTGAAATTTCATTAACCCTCAAGGAGTTTATATCGACTCTGTTGAAAGTCATAGGTTTATACAAATTTTATAGAAAATTATTTCCTGAGTAGAATTTTAGGTTTAATTCGTCAACTAACAGTATAACATTTCAAATATTAACAAATTATAAAAAAATAATGACTATCAGAAATTAGCGTATCCTGAAATGCTAATAGTTGGAATGGGAGTTGAGAGTGGGCGTATTATCTACACCTACTTGAATATCTCGAATTCCAGTATTACGAAGGTAAATGAAATATAAACCGGAATTTCTGTTTTACTCGACGTGAGATGAACGGAGAGAAGTGCGGCTTCTGAACCTTGTAGATAGGGATATCCAATGAAAATCTTCCTCCCCCGTAGCGCAACTCATTACGAGGTATTCTGATCTGTTAGGCAATGGCTTATTATTAAGTTTATTGTTACATAGTAGGTAAAACTGTTAAAAATTTTGACAATTTAGTTCAGTTTAATGAAAATACCCTTAAAAAACTCGAGTGTACCGGTGGCATAAATAAGCAGTTGAAAATAAAGGTCACAGACGTCGCCCGAAGACGAGTGTGACTTTAGAGAATATTCACATTGTTCGCCATCTTCTCAACATTGAAATTCCTCTTGTCAACTTTTACACAAAACGAAACTCGAATATTCTCGGAAAAAACGAAACGTACTAATTGCAGATGTTATTTTACTTCACGGATTTATTCTTTTGCGATTATTATAGGTTTGGACCATTAAAAGAAGCACTTGATGGATATAGATTTGACAACGACGTTACTGTCGAAGTATTAGTGTGCGTGTGGCTGTCACAGTGATCTTCGTCATACGATAACAGAGCCAAAAAAAAAATACCCATTTGTTGGGAAAAATGTGTTTCTTCGACAGAAGGTTGTATAGAAAAATGACTGTATGTTCGTATTTTTATAAATAAATTTAAAAAATTGAATTAAATTTGATTCAGCTTCATAATGAAATAAAAAATGTTGAAAATGTTCCATGTTTTCCTCCATTTTTACAGCTATGCATCAAACATAACACAAACGTTAAACATACATTCAGTGAGAGATTAAGTAACATGCGCACACGTTTACAGAATTGTTAAACGAAATGTCCCCTTAAATATGCACATTGAAATTGTGCTAATGCGCCGAAAATAGCTAGAGATAATCAGTACAAACTTGTGTCGGAGCTAAAACTGAACGGAGTTATTTTGCAACCCATTAGCATGAATATAATGTTAAATGTTTTTGATCTTTAATAGATAACATTATAATACCATACTTATGAATTGTTAAATTTAACACAAACAAAGCAATAAAAAGAGTGTTTTGAAAAGGCTTTGTTTTTAATGTTCTTCTGCACGAATAGGATTTTTACTAATTGTAAGATGCGTTTAAGCTAGTCTGACAAGAACGTCTGGTCGATTTTAAGAAAGGTCCTCATTGGAGAAATAAAACGAAATATAATTTATAAACTACTTACACTGAAATTGTGACTTAGTAAGGTGTCCAATCACCAATCGTCCAGTATTGCTTGGCATCAATTTGACATATTGACAACTAAGTTTACAGTGGAATAAGTTAAAACCAGCCAGCGCCATACCTTTTGAATTTATATCAATAATTCTTTAATAGTTAGTATGTGTTTATTCCTTAGTTCACCAATGGTGTAGGGCCATACATTTTTGATTGATTTGGCATCGAAATATTTTGACGGCCAGTCCAATTTATTCATTCCAGTTTTTCTTTTCAAGTTAGACTTTCTATAATTTTTGACCAGACCGTAACTTTTCATATATTTTAATCTTATTTTTTATATTTATTGTTTCTGTAACGAGGTGAAATGTTCTAGAAGAAGATGACAAAGAAGACGAAGAAAAAGAACAGAAGAATAACATATGGGGTGTGGAATATACAGAGATTCTCCATCATTGGCAAGATTACTGCCAATTACTACTCTCGGAAGATCTCCCAATGTTTATGACTACTGATGAGAATAGTAATGTAGAACAACAAAACTTAATAGTTGTCTTACAAGATATAAAAGATATTGTGAAAATGCTGTAAAATAACAGACTTCCTAGACCTAGGAGGTTCAGTACTGAAATTTTCAAAGTACGGATCCGAAAAAGCTACCACAACAATGAACAAAAACCTAGATAACATCTATATTTAAAAAAACAATAGGTAAAAAAAGGTATGAAAACTACCGAAGCATCGGCGTGTGTCATAATTGGAAGATTTTATAGAAAGTTAGTAGTTGCACAAGATGAAGACGCCCGTACTTTCGTAGTTCATAAACTCACTGAAGAATGTTAAAAAAATAGTTAGAAACTAATTTTAATAAAAGAGAATACTTGGTCATGGGAACGAAAGAGTTAACAAATTTGGAAATCACAGAGAATGATAAAATAAGCGGATTTTTTTTAAATGTCGTGGTTTCACAATCTCGAACGAAGGGATAACCATAGAAGACATGAAGAACAAAGTAGATCAAACAAGATCATGCATGAAACAGTTAAATTAAATCGCATATCATAAAAACACAACAAAGATGATATTTAACCATAATTGGAAGCATCATGACATGCGGCGCAGAGAGCTTGATTATAAAAAGAAGAAACCAGAGTAGAATTACCGCCACTGTAACAGAATAACAAAACCGGCAAGAATTTATAATGAAGAAAAGCGTCTACAGTGGTTGGGTACGTTAGAAGAGCTTAAACTTTCTCTTCCGACGTTTGTCTGTTTCCTCTATTGGCAAAATCATTCGCGTCTTTTTTTTTCCTGATATCGCTTTATCCACTTTCACATGAAATCAAGAGATTTTTAGAGATAACACACTACCACTGTAATAATGCGGGAATATGGAGTGGTAACATAGGAACACCCCTTCAAATACTCTTATAAAAATAATATAAAAAAACATTGTCATTTGTTTTGTCTGAAAGATTTTCAGATTTTTAATACTGCAACACGGGACGTTGTCTGTTATCACATTAAATGTGTTATTTAAACAATTTGCTACGTTTATTTAAAACACATCTGTTGTTTGTTTTTTCAAGGAATTTCACACCAATTGTCTTTACTACTTAGATATTTTTTGATAGAAGACAGCAATTCCAAAGAAAACGGCGAACAGCACGTGCATATTTACTTAAACTATTACTTAAGACTATTTATGTACACTATACATAGAATTAATAACGTAAAGTTATACTTTTTTTATCTGTTATTTATGTTGCATTGGCGTTTGACCTCACTTCGCTTTCGCCAATCAAATTTTCTGTGTCTGCCTCGCTGCGCGATATTTATGCCTATTTGGGTTCTCTTAGAAGGGACTGGAAACGCCTGGAAACGGCGGCTTGTAAACGTTTGAAATGTATTCCGAGTCCTTGCACGTGTACAAGCGGCTGCTGGATTTCTATAATAAATGATGTTATGCGTAACGTCTGGGTAGCACTACGGGGGGCTTTCAGAAATTCGTTACAATACTTTGAACAGTTATACACGAACTTTGTTATTCGCTATTTACAACTTTAAAGTACCCGTGAAGTTAAAAAAACAGAAGTAATAATTACCATATTTATGAAATGGTACGCGATAACGTCATTTCCGCGGTAGTACGTAATGTATACAAGATTGTTCATTTAATTTTCAGACAGATTTTTTTGTGGTAAAAACTGTTTTGTTAAGACCCGATGCCATACTGCTAACAAATGAGTCATCCCTGGATGACGTAACATTTGTGAGACACGGTAGTGTCTAAATGGTAACGAACTAAAAAAATAACACCAAATCAGTATTTGTTTTTGTTTTAAGGCGGAGGAAGTAGCCGGGTTGTTCAATTCGTGGATTGGAGGATTGCTTATTTTTGTCCAGCGTCACCACATCTGATTAATTATGGAGTTATAGGGCGTCGATGTTGGTCTAAATGCGGAACAGAAGGGGGAGGGGGTAAGTGTATGGATTTAAAAATACAAATACCCTCATATTTTAACGTTTTACGCTGCCGCAGGAAGTATTTGAAACCTAGCACTAGTAGGCATTTTTAACATATTGCTGAACAGCATTTTATGCCGACAAATTTTCCTTCCTACAAATATTGGATTGCATTTCTATAAAATTACGCCGCCATTCCATAAACGTGTCTGCCATTTGCACTGAACACGGACCATTTTTACTTCCGTTTTATGGCGTCGCTTGTTAAACGCGCGATTTTATTATCAGTTTAATGTTTTACTGGCCCATCAATACATTATTGGTGTTGGATCTGTATTTGGTTGTTACGTAATGTTTCTCCGCATTTGAAAGATCCATGACAGCAAGTAGGTTTTTCGTGTAATTTAACGGATGTTATTGATGTGCTTCATTGTTGCCTCCAACACAGCGTGGTCAGTCATAGATTAGTTAAGTTTTATGTCTTACCTTCATGATTAATTTGAAGAATGAAGTGTGTTATGAGAACAGATTCCGCGTCTGGTTTAGTTTACTATTGATAGCATTCCATTCTTATAAGGTAAGCGAGAAAAGTTTCAGGTCTGACTGTTCCAGTAATAATAGAAATAAAATAGCGGTACTATCACATAGCATCGTCTTTGGTTGAACGTTTGTAAAAATTTTAGCAGACAGTTTGTCTCAGTCGCTTATCTACAGTCACTTGAGTAGGTAGCGCCGCGTCATTTCGCAAGATGTTGGAAATCGAGCCGTGATTAAATTTCCCACTACGGCGAATCTTCGACTTCGTATTCCATTCTAAAGGATAAAATGGACGAAACAATTTCGTTTGAGCTGAGAAAGTATTGAAGACGAAAGTGAAAGAAGCGCCTTCATCAGGTGTGAGGTACTGCAAGATAGGCGTTTAAAAGTAAAAATGTTATCATGGTCAGGGCTTTCCGATACAGTCGTGCGACGCATTTTCCATGAATACCTTCATGTAAGGTGTTGGTGTTGGGTGGGTACCCCTATATTTGTGAACCGTTCACGGATAAAACCACGGTGTTGTACCGTGGTCCCCTAGTAAAAAAAGAGTCATTGGAATGATGCAAATTGGATGAAATAGGTTAAGGAAGGCAAAAGTCTTTCAATTAATGAAGATTATGACAACGCTCATTCAAAGAGAAAAGAATACAGTGGTAAAAACAGAGAGTATTACACGAATTTATATGCTGAGTTGAACTGTCTGCCTTTTACACAATAGCGCCTCTGTCTATAAATCCGCAATTGCCCAGGTTGCTGCGAAAGATTAGTTTTGAGGAGATTCCCCATCTGCCCTACAGCTCGGACATAGTCCCCAGTGAGTACTATCTATTTCCAGAATTATGAAATGTGGTGCAATATACGGAGGCTATATAGAAAAATAACCCTATTGTTCTATTCCTATCACCCCTGGAATATAGTTGGGACAGAAATTTTCTGCGCTTACCTCGTACTGGTCGTTTTTTTACTGGCTGCGCACTTACTAGGTGTGGCAGAAAAGTAATGAGACTGATTTTTTATTTACCAAATATTTTATTTTTTTCAAACATCAATGTTATCTCCTTCACAGTAGTTCCCTTGGGCAGCTAGACAGCGATCGAGACGTTGTTCCCACTGTTCGTAGCAGCGCGGGAAGTCTTCAACCGGTATGGTCTTCAGCATGTCCGTTACACTCTTTTGTATGTTTTCTAAAGTCCCAAAATGACGTTCTTTGAGGACATTCTTCAGTTTAGGAAAAAGGAAAAGTCACAGGGACTGAGGTCAGGTGAATAGGGGGGGAACCACAGGAATGCCTTTTGGGGTCCCTTTCGCATGTGCAAATGTTCGTCAAAATTTGATGAACGGTAAATCTGTTGAAATTTACGAGTAATAGTTCACTCAACATTCTTAATGTTAAACGACGGTCTGATCTCACAAGAGTGTTCACACGTTCGATGTTTTCGTCGGTTTTCGAAGTTGAAGACCTCCCTGAACGGTGTTCATCTTCAACGTGTTCTCTGCCTTCCAAAAATGATTTGTGCCAGCGAAAAACTTGAGCTCGGGATAAAGAATGTTCCCCATAGGTCTGTTTTAACTTTTTAAACGTCACACTTGCCGATTCTCCAAGCTTAACACAAAATTTAATGGCACAACGTTGCTCCAAATTCCGCTGTTCCATTGTGCCATTGTGCGTGACGCACAACCAAAATACAACTTCATTAATAGCAGTCACAAAAATCACGTAGTTAACGAAACGAATTGAAACTCGCACTGAGCTATGGAAGGGTATTTATACACGTGCTCTATCAAGGACAACAGCGTAGCGTTGCCAGATCGCTTGCAGTGTTGCCAGTATCATTACTTTTCTGCTACACCTCGTAAGTCTTCAAAATAGGTAGGTTTTCAATAACGTGATGTCATGTGTTGTGATAGCACAACTAAAGTCTGCCAAACGTTCTTTGGTGTATTATTAGACGAGCTGATCGTAGGAACGAACACTGCAGAAAATTAGAACGAGGTTGGAAAACAGCTCTATATATTCAGAAACGAATAAAGTAATACATTTGGAAGGCCAATTTGTATATTGGGTGTCAACGAGACCATGCAGTGGGATTTAAAAATATTAAAAACATAAACGGTTAATTAATTATGTACTCACTGGTGACAGTTTTTACGAAACTGAAAACATTATTTAAATTATTCTACGGAAACTGGACCAGTGAAAATTTGGGGAGGGGACGAGATCTGGAGAATACGGTGGATGCCGGGAGCGTTCTAATTTTAACTGCTTTAGTTTTCGCAGCGTCAGTTGGACGCGATGTGGTTTGGTATTGTCGTGACTATATTTGTGAATTTTTACATCAAGTTTGGTGAGTTCCTCTCAATACTTGTTTGGTGTTATTTCGATAGGTGAGATTCTTTAATTAATTCACCACAATTTTACTACAGGTTTTGTATTTTTGTTTACTTGTCTTCAGTGCCTTTTGGGCATCGTATGTTGTTATAAAGGATTCGGTTTTTATCAATTTCTAAACAGAGAAATGGCGGTCTGGCTCATTGTTTTCGTTAAGGAATGCGGCATTCAATAATCGAAGTGAATCCAAACTACTTTAAATGAGGAAATGTAGACGGATTGTTAATATTTAGACTACCGGCAAATTCATTAGTTGTAATTATTGAATTATTTTCTTCTAAAGTACGAACAGCGCCAGTGTGGACGCGAGGTTGAGACGTGTAACTATGATGCGGACGAACCCGGATTCACTCGTGTGGTTCAGATGCCTGGCGGGTGGCCTACTCAGTCACTAAAAATAATTGAGTATCTGCGCTTGCTCGAACAAAGGGTAATAATGGAGGTCGTTTAAGGCGCGGTACTTGCCACATCGCCCCGCATCAGAGATGGTGCGCGTCGACCGGGTAGTTAGAGCAAACATATGAGAGCCTCATATGTTGTTGATTGTTCAGTCAGATTGAAGAAACTTGATGAAAACCATTCTTCCATTCCATCAAATAGATAGCAACACCTTTTTTGGATACTTTAGCTTTTGCCGCGGATTTTGCACTCTTATCCGCTTGTTTGCAGTTTTTTTTTTATTATTATAGAGAATCCGTAATTCCTTGTTTGTTATGCCGTGATTAAAAATTTTTTTTTTATGACGGATAAACAGAGAAATATCCACAGAGGCGAGGTCTAATTTATTTGTGCTTATCAAAGAAAATGGCACCCATCTATTGAGTTTTTAAGTGAACCCTTCTTTTTCTTCTCCCTTCTTTACTGCCCAGTTATGCCTCACGGCAATGGAGAACACGGCACGCGGTATTCCCAAGCGGTTATCCGGTATTAATCGTGCCCGATGCTGTTTCACTTCGGTGATCGGGCGAGAACTAGTGTTTTCAACGTAGTATCGTCGTTCAATCTATTTCTGCTACGAATTATCTTACCTCGGGTGGGTGATTAACCCAACGACGGGGTTCCGTTATCTTCAAACAATTGGTATCAGGTTATACCCCCCGATGCTGCATCGCCAGAACCTCGTTTGTTATCTAGCAAAATTATAATCCACTAAATTTCACTAAACCAAACATCATCATTACTAGAAGACAGAAATTTGTTAAATTACTTTTTCACTGTTTTGAGAACAAGATCATGGTCCAAATAAACGCCTAGAATGCTTTTCGTGCTAATTGTATTCTTTATGAAAGTCGTAGAACATTTTAATGGCATAAATGTAACTTTTTGTTCTACAATAAAATAATTGTCTCACTCACAAATCGATTTGCCATATCGGCGTCTGATCCTATACTGACTTGTGATATGGAGTGTGACAAAACTCCTCTAATTTTAAAGGAAGGTTATGATGATTTGGGTAGTTTGAGGGTGGGGAAGTAATTTCATTAGAACGAATAGAGAGCTTTTGCTGTTAAAGCAAACATTCGGAACAATGACGCTGTTGTGGCAGCACAATGTGCTTTTCGGGTACACTTTCAACTTCCGACTTTCAGAAGCACTGGTTTGTTAGAAGGGGGAAGATGAATATGGTGTGTGCGTACATCGAAAAATATCGGTACAGTAAGACATTTCACTTTCTGGATGTGATTGGGATTGCCCTGAAATGTGTGGGTACATCTTGGAAAGCGTGCCTCATGAAGGACTCGTTTTCTTTACCGACATTGTCGCTTGTCAGGATACGTTAATAAACGGAACTTTTGTTATTGTCATTATTTGGTACGCATTGAGTAAAGTTGGGGATCATTGGCTCTTATTTTTTTGAGGAGGATGATCAACGTGTTACTGTCACTATCCATCGATATGTGGAAATGATTCGGCAATTTTTCGCACATAATCTCGATCCACTCCAATTAGAAAAAGCTTGGTTCCAATAATATGGAGTAACAGCCCATACAGCAAGACTTTTGCTTCAAGTGCTGCGTGAGATGTTTCCTGGACGTCGCTTAACTATCCCAGTCACCGGATCTCACCTTGTGAGATTTCTTTCTATAGAGCTATCTCAAGGGTGTATTCTTCAACAAATGTTGGAAAGAATAATAAAGAACTTCAGAATACGACTTCATCACAGCATCGAATATGAGGGACACCACTTAGTCGGCATTCTTTAAAATTGAAATAAATCTTTCAATTCTGTTGTTTTAACAAAATAAATTTTGTATACCTTCTATCATTTTTTTTTATTTAACTTGAAAAATTAACAGGTAGTTTTGACTCACTTTGTACTACTACTTGTACTTCAGTATATAGTATAAACATGAAACAAACATTGCTACCTGCAGAAATTGGACACGAATTTTTATTCATCCAATAGTATTATTGATTTGGACTTTTCGATGATAGATATGGATTACATGTAATTTTTTATGAAATAATGGCTGATTTCACTAATGATATCACTTCATTGATATTCGGCATATACGAGGTAATGTGATATAGGACACTAAGCATTTTACAATAAACACCGAAAACCGCAGTTATAGTTGTAGTCGCTACTGTTTATAGATTAAATGTTTTTAAATCGGGGTGTGCAAAGAGTATATGTACCATATATTGCTGTACAAATTTCTAAGCGGAAACACGGCGACGATAACGTTGAGAAAAATTGTGGAGGTGTATGGAGAAGGGATAATAAGTGAACGCCCAGTGTCAACAATGTTTGACTAATTGAGATTCGAAGGCGACCAAATGAATTGATGAAGACGTGCTGCATGTAATCTTGAAGCAAAATTCTACTTCTACAGTACAGGAATTGGCCAAGTAAGTCCGTCGCAGTTTACAGACATTTACAGAACATTAGAATGGTGTCTAAATTTGCCCTCCCCCGTATTCTCCCATTTTCCATTTGACTAATTTCCCATAGAATTGGCCAAGTAAGTCCGTCGCAATTTACAGACATTTACAGAACATTAGAATGGTGTCTAAATTTGGTACATGAGTTTTGCGCCAATTAGAAGATGTAGCTTGATAGCAATGTGTATTATGTTAGAATATTAAACGACGTTTTCAGTGGGCGAGTGTGGAAAGGACAACCTAATTTATACCAAAGCAAGATCTTCATACCCATAGTCTTGTTGGATGTATGGTAGGATATGAAAGCTATAATTTATTTTGAACCCCAATTAACTAGGATGCGAACTGTTAACAATTAGAAAATTTAAATTGGCACCAGAGGAAAATCGGCCGTCTTTGGTTAATAGACAAGGTCTATCATTGTACTACGACAGTGCCAAATCATATGTCGCTACACAAATGATGCAAACATTGGAGCACTCCCATTGGCATAAAATTTCCTTTTTTGCTGCTTTTCTTATAACTTTAACCATGTTTTTTTTTAAGTATTGTCTCTTTAGATTATATTTTGGTGTTTATACTGCACTAACAATATATTTCGCCTCGTACTTATAATGTCCCTGCCAGCATTGTGATGAATGGGAGGGCATTTGTACTACCTCCCTCCTCCTTCTCTCTGTTCTTTCTTCTTCTTTCCCTTTCTCCCTTTCTGATCCTTCTTTTGTCCTCTTTTTCTTTCTCTCCCATCTTCTTTCCTTCCCCCTTTTCTATTTCTCCCTTTTCCCTTCTTTTCTTGATTCTCTTTTCTTTTATTTCTTTACCTCTTTTTCTTCCTCTCTTTTTTGTTTCTGTTTTTTCCTCTTTCTCGTCCACTGCTGTATTATAAAGCATTCTGAAATGGCCAAAAGTGTGTTTTCCACTGCTATTGACGCTAGGGGAAAATTTACTGCACAAAGTTTTGAAATATTTTCTCATTCACTCACCTGCAGAATGGTTTGATGTAGGTGCGTTGGAACTATGTCAAAAGTGAAGTATTTTATAAAACTCAACGTGTCGTTAATATCAACTTTCATACCGCATGAAGCAGAATTAAGTAGACACTTTTTGAGCACTTTGCAACTGCCTTCTCTAATGACCATTAGATGTCATTTTAAGGGAGATTGCCAACAAAAATTTTGATAGTTGCTCGGCCATTTTCGGTTTCTTTTTCATACTATTGAAGACGTTTTTGTTTGTGTTGAAAAGAATGAATGCTAATTAGGAATATATTCAGTTTCTGTTAAATGATTCTTTATAACAATCTTACGGAAAAGTCAAGCTGTCTGATCTTACTCGATCCACATTTTTATCGGTCACTGCGGTTCTCTTGTTTCCCAAGAGTGTATATTTTATAGTGGGAATGTTCTTTTTGAGAACCCTTTTTTTTGGATCTTACTTTATAGGAAGATTGACAATTTACGCGCCAAATAATTTTCTACACCGAACATAAGGTTTTTTTTGTAATTGGCCACCATTTTTATTGTCGTATTGCCAACAAATGTTTTGAAGCTATCCTGTAATGAAAATAAAATTTGAGTTACTTAGCAGGTCGTGACCGATACTGGCGGGTGGCCTACTCAGTCACTAAAAGTAATTGAATTATACTACGAATCTTTTTTTATCCATTTTGCAACGCCACTCGAAATGCTTGTGTTTAAGCAACTGTGAAACAAAGAATTAGTGCCAGAATAATTTACAACTAGTAGGAAACTTTATCGCCACATGTATAATCGTTGCTCTATAAGTATGCAAATCAAGTTTCTCATTAAAGCTGTTCAGAACATAGGACGATAGGTAAGCGATACTACATATGTTAGTACGTTACTGTAGAACATATGAAGAGATTACTCTATAGAAAGTATGTAATATCACTTATTTAATCGTCCCTGGGTAAAGTCTTTCGAAACGTTTTAGTTTTATAGTGTAACTGAAAATACCACATACTTTTTATTGCTACTAAGGTACTTTAAAGTGTTTTTTAACTAAATTTATAATACTGTATTAGGAATATGTCATAATTTTTATGTAATAGAACATTGGTTTCTAAATTATGTTCTGGAAATTGCGAAGTCGTGGAGGTGCCCTGCTCCAGTCGTCCGGCAAATGTGGTCAACGTCATCATCCTGATCGATGCAAAATAGTGCTGTAGCATTTAAGACATCCCACAAAACTATAGAAACGTTTGAGTATCGCATAAACCATTTTGCCCACTTGTATTTTCATTTGCGATATAAGGTGTAAAAGGTCGTGGGGGCACTCCAATACGGGATTGCACCCGAAGAGATGCTTTCCATGTGGTGGGATTTTATAGGTGTTATATACTATGAGCTCTTATTGTCATCCACACAATTGATTCAACCGTGTGCTATTCGCAATTAACGAGATTGAATCAAGTTCATAACTAGTAAATCGGAAGGGCGTTGTCTTTCACTACGATACCGCCAGGCCTTGTACCTTTTTGACCACCCGAAATTATTTGTTTATTCTTAGTCATCAGACCTGATTCTTTTGCATCACCTTCTATTATTTTAGGTTAGCGGTCTTTTCATGTCCTAATATGACAATTAGTTATTTAATATTTTAGAGAAAATGCAAAATTGAAAATCCAAATACATAGTGTTGCATTGTATCTGTCCATCTATAAGACAAGTTTTCTATGCCGCACTGGTAATACCATTTGTAATCAAGAAACTGACACCATTCTTCTACTTCACCTTTTAAGAACCAGGTCACAGTAAATCACAACTTTTTAAGTTTGATCTTAAAACACTTGTCTTTTACAAGTTCTGCAGCTTGGCCACTACTTAATTGATGGTTTGATCCATTTTTTACAATTGAAGGAATCTAAGGTCCTGAGGATTGTTAAACAATTGTCTGCGAGCTTTAATTTGGTGTTCAGCTTGCTCTTACGTTAAAGCACGAGGCATTATTCTGTATCGTTTATTGTCTTTACCCAGCTTATGAAAATGTATAAGAGGATGAGTCAGCGTTATGTGATAATCAGGAACTTATAGCTCGAAGTAGAAGTTCTTGATTTACTGTATAAGGCTGCCCGGTTCGATCACATTTGAAGATTGGTGTCGCCGATAAGAAACCGTACGAACTGATATCGCATCTTAATCATTAACCTCGCAGATTATTTAATCTGAATCATCAGCGCTTTGCCCTAATCTTCAGTAATGCCGAACAACGGCCAAAATTTCAACATTTGGTTTGGGTATGTTGCAAACTTTTTTAATTTGAGGAAATTTAGCATATATAGTGAAACACAAAGAATTAATAATTGAAAATTCTGGGTGACAATAAGATTGCAAGAGGACAAAAGGAAAAAATAAGAGCGCCAAAGATGAATAAAATCAATTAAAAACAAAATCAGAACGGATTTTACCCAGATAAGTTTTGAGTAATATTATCGGAAGAAGAAATAGACAGAGGAAACAAAAAATAATTAAAAAACAATAAGAGAAGAAACGCAAAGGCATATAGAGAAGATGATTAAATGGTTAGGAGAAAGGGAAAATATTTCTGCTCTTTACAGTGGTGAATAGCTCGTGTAAATTTACTAAAACTACTTATTTATTTTACTTACAGGCGATCAGAATTCCTTCAAACCATTTCTGTGTACAACACATATATTAACAACGAAAAATTACACTGTACCACCGCGACACTATTTATGTTGCACTTAGGCAACTTCCGAACTTGAATTGATTTTACTTCGCTACTTCGAATTCACTGGCCGCTCCGCTACGTGATATTTATGCCTTTTTGTGATGTACTAGAAGGACCGTGAAACATCTGAACCATCTGGAAGGTTTACAGTGTTTGAAATCGCACACGTGTGCAGGCGGCAGGTGAATTCCTGGAAGCCCGGGCGTGTCGAGGTACGACAAAACTGCGGCGCGGAAGACAATATTTCTACGCGGGGTATTCAGAAATTTGTTACAATATGTTCTAAATTGTATATAAATATATTAGAGGCTGTAGTGTCAGTGAGTGCGCCCCAACGAAAAAGAATATTAGAGGAAAGACGTGTAGAACCGAAACAAGCTAACTTAAATGCATTTGATATAAAAACTAAATATGTCAGAATACGCAACGAAGATATTAGAAAAATAATAAGACAAACCAATAACAGAAAGAATTGAAAGTAGACAATTAAACTTCTGTGATCTAATTATAAAAGTGAAATGAAAGAATAACATACATTATAATTGAAGCAAGAAAGACAAAAAAGAAACAAAAAGGCAAGCCAAGAAGAAAGGGAAAATCACTTAATTAAATAAAACTATCACAAAATAGAAGAGCTAGAATTCCAATTCAAGGTCTGAAAAGGCATAAGGATCACAAGAAGAAGAATAAGACGTGCAACTTGTCAAATACTTCAAGAAACTTTAAAAACCTTTGCACTACCCTAACAGAGTGAATTTATTTATCCATCATTCTAAAGTTCTGAAACGAGTGCATGTAATGCTTTTCTATTTAAAAGAGAATAGAGAAGGGTACTTAAGGCTAATTGCAAAGTCGTTCAATTAGTCACATCATTTTTCGAATTCTGAACGCGTCTCGTGCGTCGGCGTTCGTAGAAATAATGAAAAATGCTTTATTTACCGGTCGAGTTGTGCCATAATTTACGCTTTAACATGTTATTAATAATAGGGGGAAATAATAATAATATGGCCTCAAATTGCTAATCAATCGCTATGATAGAGCAAATTGGGCATTTGAGCGGTAGAAAGATCGGAGTGGAGACCTGCGGATGGCATTATTTAAGTGAGCCCACGGAATATCGCTCAGTATGGGTTTAGCAATTACTGATTCGTTTTTCCGTATTGGTTTTAGCTGTCCTACGAGCTGCCTACACATAAATTGTCTGTGCAGTAAAGGCAGCAGCCAGGGCAACAAATGATTGAAATATAAATAACGTGCTCGCTTTGATAATCAAGGAAATGTATCGGCAGCGCCGTGTAATTTATGCAATATTTTTATATAAGAATGTAATTATTGTTTTGCATGATGCCATTATAAAAGTTAACCATAATTGCTTTTATTGGTTAGTATGGATCAATTAAATATTTAATTGTACTTGCTGATAAGCTTATATTGCTACATTTACGAGCATTACAGTTGACTAGATCATTATTTTTATAGTCCCTGCACATCGAATTTTAGTTGTGTTGTGGTCTTCAACAACCACACAAATAGATACTAAACAAGTTATTTTTTTTAATATTTGTATTGAATTAATATTAACACTCTGTGGAAACTCACACTCAATAAACAAAAGTGCAAGGACCGCCATTTTTATTTTTTAACGTTGACCCCAAAAAATTTTTCGTTCTCGTAGGAGCTGAAAAGAATAGTTTTCCATTGCAGTAAGTAACTGCCATACTTAGAAAAATTCTTAGAACGGTGGCAGTATTGCGCATTCTAGCAATGCTAGAAGTCTTCGTGGCTCTAATTGTGTTTTTGGTTTGGTGTTATTATCTTCTTTGCAAATACTTTTATTAGTTTTTAAAAATCCCGATAAATGCACGCGTTTTGTGAAAATCAGATGTGTACTTTTCAATAGCTGATTTGCCCTCCACCGTATTCTCCATTTTCCCATTTGACTAATTTCCCATAGAAATCTGAAATCCTTATGTGTTTCTGTATAGATTGTTCTTTTTCGTACCAAGTTGAGCTTCAGAAAATCAACTGCAGCATAATGTGTTTCTAACACGAAAGTCTGCTTTGTAGTCTTGAAAATCGGTTTTTGCTTCGAAGTGTGCTCCTAAAGTTCTGCATAGAGTAATAACCTTTGTGGTGTCTATACTTTCTCCTTGAATCCTTATTTGTCGAAATTTTGCTAGGACTTTTTTCCAAAACTATATCATTAATGCCATTTCAAGGCTGTTAAATCTTTCCATTTCCACATTTGCTTTATATTGTGCGTCCACTACCATGTGTAATGTGTCTTAAAGCATTAAGAACTTTCTAGTATGATTAGCATAATTCTTGACTGACATCAGCATAGACAATCTATTGGGTTATCGACAAAGTTTTTTTCTAGAGAAGTCCTTTTTAAGGTGAGACTACAAGATCTCATCTTTTGGTTGAAGAACTAAAAAAGTTATGGATTCGTTGTTTCAAAGCTGCAGAGCGAACTAGTTGTAAATGGTGGCATACTCAAGAGATGCAGCACTCAAACTGCTGGGATCGTCGCAGTTCTGTGCTCTAGAGTTATTTAGATCAAGACCTACAAGATCCACGATCGACATTACAGCATTCGCCACCCTTCATGGTTACAGTTAGGAAGAAACGTTAAAAATTGTTCAACAGAAGTTCCCGTAGCGTACACAAGGCGTAACACAAAATAGTTGGCCTATTTGTGTGCGACACATCTAGCATCGAGTCTGTAATTATGGATAATAATTAGCATTTACAATCTCTGCCTTAACTTGGACAGCTAACTGTGTAATGAATTCATTGACAGTTGTAGTTAATAAGTATGAGGGAAGAACACCTCTTCCTTTATTTCCAAATTTTGTTACTTGTTCAGCGATAAAAAGATTGAATTTTGAAATCAGTTTTACACATTCAAGAATGTTACCATTTGTTACAGAGCCTGATATTTTATTATCAACATGAATTGGCTGGCACAAGTAGCTAAAAACTTCACAAGTTCAACAACTCTTAAGAGAATATTTTGCCAGTACAAATCTTCCTTGTACTGCTATTTTACAATTCACTCTTGATAAAACTCGACATTTACTAATAAATTTTGAAATGCATTATCTGTGTTCTGAGTTGTTGTCATGATCGTCTGTTATATGGTTATTTTTCACAATCATCAAATCCCTTAGCTAGAAATGTTGTGGCTCTATAGAGTTTGCACAGCGCACAAAACACTCTCCCAGTTGATTTTGAATAAACCAACCAATTTCCATTCCTTAACTTTTTCCAAAACAAATGATTGATACAAAATCTTTTTTAAATGGCATATTGTCTCTCAGATTTCTCAAAGTCAGAGTAGGTCATCGTCTCGAATGCTAGTGTTGGCACCAACTCACGAATGCCGGCTCACCTAATAATAATCAATAATTGATCTTACCTCTTTGGGATTGTTTTTAGAGCACTTGAATTTGGGTACTGACGTCGATAGCGACGATTGTGATTGCTGCACACAACGTGAGAAAGAAATGTCTAGTTTTGGTATTTTTTTTATCATATTCAAACGCGCGATTCTAGAACGAATCAGAAAGTTCTGGAATTTTAACTCAAGGGCGCCGATAGAAATGGCCCAGACAGTGATCGATGGTTTGGAAAGTTCCTGAATAATTTGTTTATGGTATGTTATTTCTCTTGCAATATAAATGTTTTTAAAAATGTATTATACATCGATGGACGATCAAGGTTTCAGATTTATAACCTATTCAAAGTTTATTCGATTGAATTTTGGCGCTCTAGGCTGCAGCTTACTCAACGTATGAGTTAATCATGCCCTGATTGGCCGCATCTTCTTTATATCGGACTATACCATTTTTTAATGAAACTGAAGATGTCAGAGATCTGGAAGACCTTGTTCTGTTCGAACTGCTCAGACAGACAAGGCTGTAATTACTTGAATTAAACGAAATTCCCTTCGTGAGTAAAAGACTACATCTTCTAAAACTTTGATGCTCGCATTATCAAGCAAGACCTAGAACTAGCTGCTTATAAAAAATATATCGGAATTGCTAATAGATGCATTAAAAAAAAAACTAATAGAGAAATATCAGAAAATGTTGACAGATCACATAAGATCCCCACAGATAAACTCTTTTTCTGGTTAGGAGAAATTTGCAGCAGAGAAATTTTCTTCCTCTGTCGAAAGATGGAAAGATGTTACTGCTACTCGGAAAAGTGAGATCATAGTGAAGGAAATCCATTTCTTCAGATTATGCAGTTGCGATATTCTTCTTCCTGGTCCTCTCCTGCGGAGAACTTTGTTGTAATATACCTATCCTGATTTATCATAACATGGCTTGGACATTCAAGCTTACGGCACTTCACGTGTATAATGATCTCACATTTTTTGTTCATTCCTGGTTATTGGTAATGTGATCCACCCAAGAATTTTTCAACATCCTCCGGTAGCAGCATATTTCGAAGGATTCAAATATTTTTAAATGGTTTCGTTTGTCGTTGATACTGGTGTCCAAGTAGTCACATTTGATAATTCGTATGATTGGCTGTTGATTAACACGGGACTTTGAATTCTAGTCCCTGACTTCTGCTACATTCAAGACAAGGGTGAAGCTGTCCATAAATATAATGGTATTTTCGTACATAATTCACTCTGAGTAAAAATTGAAGAGCAAGGGGCATACTACTCTTCTTCACATCCTTGTTTATTGCAACCTCTTCATTTATTTGGTACTCTACTTTAATTTTACGGATGATTCTAACATCTTCTTCATCCAAGTCCAAGTTGTTAAGATTGAGATGAGTTTGATCATCTGTAGAGCATTCATATATATATCTCACAGCTAACATCTTACAAAAAGCGTCTTTCTAGTTCCCAGAGTAACTCTAAAACCAAACTGCGTGTGTCTCGCACTTCTTCTATGTATTTTTTAATTTTTTTCAGATTAGTCTTTAACAAGTGACTCTAAAGTTGATAATCTGATGATCCTATATTTTTTTGCGCCATTTTCCTTGAGTAGGGTATGGAAGTGGACTACAGCTAGCTTTGTGCTTTTATTTTGTGTCGTAAGTGATGTTGAAAATTGATGTAAATCAGTTCTTCTCTTTGTTGTCCATGATATTTAACATTTTTGAATAAACGTTATCTGTCCCCCACTATCTTACCAACATTTATTTCCTTGGCAACGGATTTTACCTCGTTACTTGTATTGAAAATATTATCTAGTGTCGTCTTCTTTATCGCTTGTAAACGTGCTTTTTATATTTCTTTCAAACACTTTTATTTTGTTCTGTGTCCCGTTTAGGATTGCTGCCGTCTTTACCAATCGTTCGGAACTCTTAGGTTTTTAAATAGAAATTAAACGAATTATGTCTCCTTTCTAGAGTTTCTATTTCACACACTCATCTTCTAACATCTTGTTTTTGGCCTTTTTTATCGCTGTCCAAGATTTCCATCTTATAGATTTACAATGCAGGTATTTGTTAAGAATTTCGATGTTAACCTTCTGCAGCTTCTCTGTCCGCTTCTGTACTCCAAATATTCAACGAACTTAAAAAGTTCGTTACTGAATTCTATATGTCTGTCGGTCTGTCTGATGCTGTCACAAAATTATGGATTTTTTAAAATTTTAAAATGGATTCTTATAGGAAATTTTACGCTGATTTCAAAATCGAAATCAAAAAGTTTCTATCTCGAATAGTTTTCGAGATATTGGACTTCGAATTTCGGGAAAATTTCGACATTGCGATTTTATGAGTAATTCTTAAAGAAAATTTTACGCTGATTTCAATAATGAAATCGAAAAAATTCTATGTCGATTAGTTTTCGAGATATTCGACTTCGAATTTCAGGAAAATTAAATGTGATTCTTATAGGAAATTTTACGCTGAATTCGAAAACGAAGAAAAAATTCTATGTCGAATAATTTTCCAGATATTCGATTTCGAATTTTCCCGAAATTCGAAATCGAAATCGAAAGGTTTTTTAAGTTCGTTCTGGGATTGCTTACAGAGCAATCTCTTCGCCGGCCCCATGTTTTTCTTTTGACACTAATTTTGTTCTTCTTGTGTTCCTATGCTTTGTACCTTGCGTTGTTATTACTCGTTTGCTGTAAGTCATGATTTGGAACTTTACCATATTTAATTTTCTTCAACTTAAGTACCAACCAAAGTTTTATGAACAAATCCAGTACCAGCTGTAGGATATGTTTTTAATATTATTTTTGATGATCATAATATAGTCAATTTGTGTCTATAAACGTCTAGGTGGCGATTTGAAGAAGATACTGTTGGCCACTGACTGCCCATTTGTTACAGAAGCGTTCAGTTGATCATTGCGGATTTCCACTCTAAAAGGTCCACGGCATCCTCGCTTCTCTTTTGGCCTATTTTTGCATGGCTAGTATTATCTCATTTTTATGAACTCCTTGCAGGGTACTCTTGAAGTAATTGTGGATTGTCTTTGTTTTTTCAAATCTATGCACTGTTGAAGCATATATCGATAGATAGTACTTTTCATAGCTTGATTTTTGAAATTTTTGAAAAGTATTCCCTGATCCGTCACCTAGGGAAACACTCGTTGGGGGACTAAGAATCCTGCATTTAGGGTCAACGTTTCATTGGTGAAAATAAGTAATATTGTTAGAGTTGACCGTTTCACTGATGCATACGAAAATTATGTACTGCTGATACAAATGAAAATCTGCACGGAGATCATTACATCATAATAATTAGGATGCAATGGTCTCTTTTTCATTCGTTATGCCCTTTAAATTACTTAAACACACATTTTATGTGTTCTTTGACCATACTGATATAACTTAAATTGCACGGTAACAGACAAATGCACGTATTTATTACTTAGAAACATATAATTATATATCGATGTGTGAAAGATCTTACGCCATTAGAAAGTTCTCATAACTGAAAAACTGTTTTTCACTTAAAGTTGTCTACTTATGGAAACTAAAGGAATATTATTGTAGACGTCCATCAACACTTTAGAACAAAATGACAGATACACAAACCGCAAATTAAAGTGTTTTTTCTATCGGTTTCCAAAACTTAGAAACAACCGAAATAGCACATTCTTACTTTGTTGCAGATACAGTGAAATATATGCTTTTTATCCCCCACCCCTCTGTTGCGGAACAAAAGGATGGAGTCTGTTTTTTTCGTCTATTTGTCACAATTTATTTGGGCGTAACAACACAACTTACAAATGAAACACCTTGCTTTATTTCTTTGCTGATGGGGACCACAAATATTTATCTTTAATTTACAGATCTACCATGATAAAAAGGAAGTTTTAATTTGAAAGCTAATAGGAAAGACAACCTCACATATATTTATATAAACATAGAATGCGCTACATTCGACAAAGTAATCTATAAATATTTGTTGTCTTTCGGATAGCTGACGATTTCTCTGTGGCAAGAGAATGCTGATTTCCACTCGATAAAGTCGGTAGTGCATTTATCGATCTCTTCGAACGTTTTGAAAGGGGAATTTGTCAATTAGGTTTAGAGGGTCCGAAATAAGTGATATCCGCTTATGTTTTGAGTACTCCGGGCGACTCATTTTCGCGCGATTTTAAAGTTTGAATTACGCCACCCAAGATATCGGCAGAATATCGTCTGCGAACATCATCATTCGGCGTTTTTTTGGGTACTAAACTGAATATACTTTTATATACCAGCTTCTGGTGTACCGGCTCGGAGCATGAACTCTGGAGGCACGCTCTCATTACCTGTCACATCGCGATTCCGTATCCCGTTTTGATCTGCATTGCCCTTTCGAAAGAATAGTGTTTTACTAGCGAGAATATGTGGCTAATCCCTTTCGAAAGAGGTCTGGTAAATACACACAAACAAAGCAATCGTGCTTTTAAATATTTTTGTAGAGTGACTTCGCCTTATCATGTAGTATAATAGGCAGCCTAGACCTGTTGTGGCTAATTGAAATATTGCGCTGTATTTGATCACTTACATAGAAAAGCCGATGTAATGGTCATTAGTAATAGTTTTACCTGACTTCAACAACTTTACTAAATTTATGGATTATTTTTTGGGTTATGTCAACTAGGTTCATAATTTATTATCTTAGTATTATATACCCACAAGGTTTATAACTTCAGTGTTACAATTCATTTAATATTAGCGCCGAGAATTAGTTTGTACGTATAATAAAAACACGTATACTCAGTGATAATTGAAGGTAATCACAGGACATTGTATAATTTACAATTTTACAATTAATTAATTTTACAAGAGTTATTTGTGCCAGGGGTATTGATATGCTTTGTAATTAGTAAATAAAACCAACAATTCAAAAAAATCTGTGCAACTTGATGTAGAAGTTTGTAAAAGCATTTATTTACTGAGTTCCCCTCGTATTCCTTATTTTGTGTCTTGAACTCTTCTTTAATATTATTGGCGTTGATATCATAGGTATACTGTATAATATTGCATTTTTTTTTACAAAACTCGCAAGTTTTTCTTTAATTCCGTCATTATTATTTACCATGGTTTTAGTCACACATTGTTTATCTTTCAAGATATCTCTCATTTTAATTATTGTTCTTAGAAAGTTTGCTTTTCGGTATACAAATATTGTTGGTGGGCTTTTATTGTAAACACCCGTTGTGTTTTCAACATCAGAGTTTGCCAAGGGACTAAATATGTTTTTTGAGATTACAGTTCGTCTGTAGTTTTTGTTTTTACAACTTAACAGGGGTATCTGTGTTGCCATTTAATTATTCTTTATTGCTTGATGTCATTGTTACAATTAGAAGCTGTTTTTGGTTTGGAGAAAATACGTGGTGTGTCTAAAAATTTCAGCGAATGGTTCGATATTTCAACGCTAATATGGAACAGATGCGCGTGCATCTAAGCATAGCATTCAAGAAGTGTCATAGAGTACACGTGATAATCAGGATAAACTCGCTGTGGGCAGTCGAACGTACTTAGCGTAATAGGCAAGGTTACAGTGCAATAGAACAACAAGGGAAACGCATAAAATGTCGGTGCGAGTATACGGGATGAAGACCGTGAGCAAAAATACGTTTATGACTGTTTCAAACGTTTTTCCGGCGGGAAAGAAACGACTGAAGACGAACTACATTCGGATCAGTCGTCGACAAGTAGTTGTCTATTTTTGAGGTCAAGTGCATTAAAATGAAGGGAAGGGGTAGTTTATTCTGACCGAAGGAGCAATCTCAATAACCGTTAATCGGCGGCGATCCTTGAGAAGGCGACGAACAATGGAAATATTTTCTTCGGTCACAGTTTTTGGGTGACGCTTTTCGTTTGCGTTTTAAGTCTTCTCAATGTTTTTATACGGTTTTACACACACAGTCATGATAATATGTTGCGTAACGAACTAGAATACCTTTTGCTTTGACATAGTGATACTGCCTAAAAAAGTGGTAGTATGAAGTGACCTTCAGGTCTGAATATAACGCCGTGCCTTGCTTCGTTTGTCTCACGGCTCGTAAAAAGAAAATTTCTATTTATATTTGTAAAGTATACTCGAGAAGTTGTTTATTAAAAAAAATAAATCAAATTGTTGGATTCTCAAATGACGTTTTAGTATGAAAAACTAATATTAAATGTATTCATGACTTAAATAGAGTTGGTATAGTGGCTTTTCAAAGCTTACAAGTCGTTTTTCTTTGTCGGAAAGAACACCCGGATATATCAATAGGGTCTGTCCTATTACATCTCAGACATATTGGATATGGTAAAATTATAACGACTCCATTGGCCTGGTTACTTGGGAGTTAGACGCCGGTAAGTGAACACATGTAGAGTGTGTTCAATTTTTATTCGTTAAGTGTCTAAGAATTGTTGCATTTATTAAAACTAAATTTGAACTGCCGTACTAGACATCAATAAATAATCGTTTATTGCCACACTTAGTTTCTTTGGTGAGTTTAGTGTAGTAGTTTGCAAAAGTTTTTGGTGTTGCTCTCGTATAAATGTAATCGTATGTGGATAGTCGTGTATAAATCTGGAAATTCTCAAATATGCCCGTTACGGTTATTGCTAACGTTAACTTATAAATACAAACGGGTTCATGTGGGGTACCCTGTACAATTATAAAGCACCATTTGTTCATTCGAACGAGATAATATCATTGTATGCCGAACTTTGACCCCTAGCAGTTGCATTAGCTAAAATGTCTTTAATTACTCAGGTTAACTAAATTGAACTTTTTGGAGTGCTGTCACTGGTTACGATCTATTGCAGAATTGTGCGTAGTTTACTTGGTAGCATTACTGTATATCCCAAATTTTCCAAATTGTAAAGCAACGATAGGGCAGACGCTAATTATTTCTCTTAAGTAATTCAGTGGACGCTATTGGATTTACAACAGTACATATTTAACATTTTGATTTTTACCTTTGACAGCAATTTGGAACAAAAATGGTATAAATTTATTTTGCCTACACAGGGGGAGCACATTAATTTCTTGTTGAGTATTTTGAATAAAGCAAACTAACTGTTCGTGTTGCCTGTAACATTCGAAACAATAATTTGTCATCTTAGGTCAGATGCATTGTTGCTGATTTATTATTGAAATTCGTTAAAAATAGAAAGACAAATTAGACTAATTTGGTAACTTTTACTATATCAACTTTAATCTGAACACAAAGCAGCGGAAGCGTAAAGAAGCAGTTGCATTGCTAAAGAAGACCACGTCGTCATTTATAATACTGTAATAGTGTGAACATGAAAGTTTAAAAATAGCAACTCCGGGTCTTGTTACTAGAATGGAGAATGCTATAGAAAACAAAGAGGTACTTTTAGTTGCCTTTTCGGATATTAAAGTAGCGTATCATAATACATCCTTAGATTCAATCATTACAGAGTTGAGGAATAAAGGACTCGACGAAACAAGCTGCAGGTGAATAGACTGTATGCTTAAAGAAAGATTAGTATATGTGTCCCTAACGGGTGAAACAAGGATGGCCCGAGTTCTGTCTTCTCTACTGTGGAGTTTTGTAATGGACAAGGTGATAAAGACACTCGAAAGGAACGAATATAGAGCACTGGGATATGTAGATGACTTACTCCTACGCTTCCGGGGAATATTTAGCGTTGCAGTTAGAGAGTATACAAAGTGTGTATACAAAGGACCCTAAAGTTTACTCTGTTTAACGTAAACATAGGTATGTGCTTTGCCTGAAGCTGACCCCCCCCCCCTGTAAACAGAAATAGATGTTCTCTTCTATTTTATTCAGTTTTATTTCCTAGATATAAATATAGACTTTCTTTTTTCTGATTTTATTTTCACCTCTTCATTCCACCGTTAGGTTTTTTTGTGGTGGGCCTTATTTTATTGCTTTTTCGCCACACATCTCGCTGTTTTTCTTAAAGTTTATTTGAAAAGTTTCCACGTTTTGTTCATGTACACTGTTTCTTCTTGAGCTTTATGTTGTTTTAGTCTATTTAGGATTTCTGTTAGTTTGTTTTTATACTCTTGTCTTTTCCTGGGGTTTCTAGTTCTTCTAACTTGGTTTTTGTATATCTCTAGTTCCATTCTTTTGTGGTTTCTTAATGTGTGTCTGTTATTACTAGTCTGTGTTTAACTATGCACCTCTTCTTCTTACCTTTATATCATAAATTGAGTATCTCGTACTTTTGGTATACATAATGTAATCTATTGCGCTTTAATGTCCTAGTTCTTCCATTTAAGGGGTGTATGTTTCTTAGTTCTATAGAAAAGTTGTTAGTATTGTTGATTTAAGAAAATTTTTGTTTAACTTGTTAACTATTTACTTTTTTAAAACTTTTAATTAAACATTAATTAAACTTTAGCTCATTTTCGATTTAGGAAAGGGTCGCATTTCAGCAATGGTATTCTAAAAATTGTCCTTCAATTAGTTTATTTGTGGTGCTGTTGTATATGTATAATTGTTTATTATGCACTAAAGCACATTATTTTTTCCATGTTTGCGTGTCTCTGGTGGTCGGCATGTCTGACGATAATTGTTGAAAATAAATGTCCAACGCTCGGTATGGATTGGGTTTGTTTTTCCGGGAGACTACAATTTTTTACTTTGACGGAAAATCGATGTCCTGCTAAAGCTTTCAAATATAGTCCGTTTAATTAAATTTACTTTTGGCGGAATTATCGTGCAACCAGACTTGTGACGCAGGCCGGTATTATTTGCGTGTTTTCTCGGCATTGTTGCGTTGCGGTTTGATATAAGCTTCGCACATTTTTTATTTAGTATCTTTAAACGGACATGGCACTTTTACACTGTCGTGGTGTCACGTAATGGATGTTTGCATTCCATTTAATTGTGTCTAATTCGCACCGCAATTATAATAGCGTGCGGTTTATATTTGCAATTTAAATGCACACATGTCAAGCATCTACGTTGATTTCGAGAAGTGGTTACTTTTGACGTTTGTTTTTTGTAGTTACCTATTTATATAGAAAAAAATATTTTTTTTTAAAGAATTTGAACACCGTTATGTGAAAAAGGTCAACATCCAGAAGGAATGAAGATGGTAGTGTTGTTTTGTGGGGAAGAATATAAGAAGATAATCTAAGAGTGGACTATATGCGCATGTACGAGCTGTAATCAACAAGAATAGGCAATTGACAACGCTGAGTTAGAAGATAAGTTGAGGGTTCGATTAACTAAAGTAATTGCTTTCAAAACTTCTTTGTTGTTTTTTTTAATTATATGTCTGGATACTTTCAGAAGATTGCGCTAGCCATGAAAAAATAAGAGTATTTTGCTCTTTAAAGGAGACCAATACAGGACGTGGTCACATATTCTTTTTCTGAAATTTTCTTCTAGGAATGTTCCTTGAGCAAAGAGGTTCGGTAATGTCTGGATTACTTCAGCAATACAATGAGTACCAAAGGTTTGCAGTAGATGTAATTGACCTTTATATCTGATGGTTTCCTCTACTATAACTTCTCAAAGAGGTATACGTTTTTTTATGAACAGACCTTTTGCGAAAGTTGATACAACAACAGTTGTGTGCTAACTTACTATATAATATATTTTGTCTATAAAGTCCACTATTATTCGACTATTTCCATCCATAGGGGCGTGACAAACATTCATTAGCGTACTGTATATTTTATTTTCCAAAGAAGTTTTACTACTTAAAATGCGGATAAAGGAATACTTTTCTGTCCTGTGGGTATTTGAAGTATTATGAAGCCTATACAGCGATGCTGACTTATATGATGTTTTTATATCATCGGTCATTCCTAATTTTGTTTGTTATTTTTATTTGACCAATTCCTGAATATATGGTATATAGAGTTATGAATTCCAAATTTTGGAACAGTTTTTTTTGAACAGGAAGCTTCTACGATTGTGTTGCATGCATTGATTTGTTTGGATGTTATTTGCTAATGATTTTAAAATGATTCTTCGTCGATAGTATTCCTAATATACACTTGAAAAAGTCATCTAACGGTGTCAAAAGTTTTAGTAATTGTCATTATTATATAGTGGATTAACCCTTTGTTTTAATAACAGCCCCCCTTTCACAGGGACATCCCCTAAGGTATCGGAACATTCCCAGAGAAACGCCATCTCTATTCAATCTGAAGTGAAGCCGGTTTTTTAATTCATCCTAAAAAGTTAAACAGACTTCAAATTACGGCTTTGAGCTGTTTAAGCTATCTTTATAACGTTATTATCTGCAAAATATTTCTTCAAATGCCCTGCTTTGTGACAGGGGGCGTTGTCGTGCAGGTACATCCAACGACTATGTTGGGGATATTTGAGGATTCCTGAATACAACCTGTAACCCACTTCTTCGATGATCTGACGTGGATGATGATTATCCTGTGTTTGGCCGCCCTTTACGGGAGATTTAGAATCTTTGAATTTCATTTCGGACTCCTTTGTCCAGCTCATGGTTGTAGAGGGGGTTATAGAGTGGCTCTCGATGCTGGACAATAGTTGTTCCGTGCTCCGAAAGATAAACTCTGTGGAGAACGGCGTTAAAAACCACGGAACGTCAAATATGATCCTGATAGAAGAAGGAACCAAAGGCCTGACGGGTCGTTTGTGTTTTCGCAATTGTCCGATTCCGAATGAGCTTCTTATCAAGGGTTACTACCAGGTATTGTGCTTTGTCGCTCCAGAGTATCTTTCAGTTGAAAATTCTTAGTCTCACTAAGAGTAAGTCTAGTCGCCTACGAAGTCCGGTTTTGATAACCAATAGAACGAATACACTCTTTTCGTTATTGACTTTTGTTCTCCATGTGCCGCACATTCACCGTGTTGTTTATTTATTGGGCCACGATTGTGGAGGCTGTCGTCAGTTCCGTACGTAGCGGTTGGGCCAACGGCCATAATTGAATTGTTTTTTTTATTTGTGGAAAGGACGAAACTTGTCAAAATACACCTACAGTATTGCAATAAGTATTCTGGCAACAATTAGTGAACCACAGAAAACAATGATCGTCAAATTTTATTCGCGTGTCTGCTGAATATATTCTGTATGCCCTCTAAGTTAGGACTTTTAAATTCTTATTTATGTCCAAATGTTGGGTATTCAACCTTTACCATAATCTACAAATTGTTTTTGCTTGCTGGATCACCAAGATATTGCAATAGAGACTATCCTATCATCTTTAGAATAATTTCTTGAAGAAGAGAGATGTTTTGCTCCTTATAAGTCAGTGCAGGATGAGAGCTGTATGAACAGGTATTGTTTTGATGAAATATTCTGTCAGGATTCTTCGTACAGAGAGTTACATTTGGTGACATATCTTATCTTTACAACTGATGACTTATAGCACTGCAGGCAGGTATCGTGCCTCTCTCTTTCTCTCATATAGTGGTCTTTTAACGACGTTTTCCATGTTGCCAACATATATAAATGTGGTTTTACAAATTGAAGCTGTATTTATCAGAAAACACCACCGAACGTTATTTTTGTCATCAAAATCGACGTTTACGGTACTAAGGCAGACGGGGATTAATAGTGTTGAGGTGTTAAGACTAAACTAAGCGAGAGTTGCATTATCAACTATTGCCATTTCCAGACAAGAACTCGTGCATCACTAGACCGAGTCTGAAGAATTTATTCAAAAATGTTCTTGGGGGTTTGTTGATAGGGGTTCACCAGAACTTGAGTGTCGTACTGTTTTTCGTGGTCGGTTTATTGCCATCATACACAACTAATAGTGTGTCACGATTTTTGGGCATTTCTGGCCTTCCTTACATAAATCTACAATGCGACCCTGTACAAATTCGAAGATTTACTCATACACCGTTCTTGTGTATTTACGAGGAATTGTAATTTCTTCTTTCGCTACCCTCAATGAACTGAGTGTCTAGTTTAAGCGTTAACTCTTTTCTAAAGCGCTTCTACTCTACCTTCATTTTGAATTGTAATAATTTAGTTGTTTTTCTACGTCTTCGTCCTATTCCATTTTAAACTGAACAGTTACATGGTTTCCAGGCAATGAACATTTTTGCCCGCCAGTGTTTAATAAGACATTTATATTTTATAAATCTGGCTGAAGCATTTTTAAATTTATTAATTTCTTTACCAACCTGAAGTGAATTGCACGAAATTGTTGGTTTTGTGGACTGTTTTTTATTTTTTTATTATAGGCCAACTAAAGAACTCATTTAAGTTCAACGGAAGTTTATTCTCGTCAGATTTTCTGTACATCGTGTACTCTATAAAATTGCAAAAATGTAACTATGTGCGTGACTAACATTGGAACTCTTCCTATAGTTATGAACCGATTTCAAAGGTCAATACCTCATTCGAATTGGTTTGTTGCCAAACCTCGCATAAAGGTTTTAGTTTTTCGATTTAGGTCAATTTTAGGTCGACTTTAGGTCAAAACATAAATTATCATAAAGTTTACGCCACCTATTGGTGTTTCATGCTCTACGTGGCCAATGTTTACTGTTAGTAGGCGAATGCTGCACAACTTTGATTTATGTGAAACCGAATATAGTCGAACGAATGTCATTATGCTTAGATATGGTTGATAAAACGGTTATTGGCTCATTTTTTTTCATTTGTTGACGAGACTCTGAACCAAATATTTATTTTGGGTTGGCCGTCTTGGGCACGGGCCTTTTTACGAAACGTATGGAAAAACAGGCGAAACTTTAAATTTTTATCTGTGCTGTAAAAGGGATAGGACGTTAATTTTTGAGATTTAAACTCTTCTTGAGAAAATTGGATTTTGTGGATTCTCAAAATTCGTATCTTAAGAAATGGAAATAGGGATGCCATATTAGAATCCAGAAACACTGGGCATACAGCACATCACTGAATGCAAAACAGAACATATATTGGATAGGAAATGGTTGTTTTCGTTGTTAAATATTTCTTCACTTGATTGATACCCTAAGAAGAGTAAAGTGGGGGGTGGAAGATTGCAACAAAGAAACTCAAAATATCTGACACATCATTGTAGAGAGAATGAAACATATCTTTTATCAACATATGGCTGGGGTGTGAAAAATCCTTTTATCGTATGAAAAATGAAAACCGCAGCATGAGACATATCATTAGACAGAAAATTATATAATTTTTTCGTTTTTATTATTTAGCTTATTCTTCAAAACGGGCTGCATTCCCGTTTTGGGGGAAATGGGAGATAAGGTTTAGGTATACATGTGGCGCATAATTTTATAAGAAATTTAATAAGCTATGCTTACTGGATGTCATTTACAGTGTTTTCTCTTTTAATATGATGATGGGATGAATGAAGAGCACGTGACTTAGCAGTGGGCAAGAAAGAGGAAAGAAATAAGAAGAAAGGAATTAGGAAGTGAGAAATAGGTGGAAGGGGAAAGAGAAAGGAAGGATGCGAAAGGGAAAAAGGAAGAGAGGGGGAGAGTTAAGATAGTTACTTAAGTGAACAAGTTTGCAAGAACAACACAGAGGGTTATTAGAACTTCCAGGTAATATTTAGTTGTTAATGGAAAGACCGACTAGGATTTGCTTGGTGGTAAATAAACTACTGAATGGCTGGCACACTGACGTCTCTGTGGAGTACGGTGTTCCTTACGAACCACGAATCGTCAAAGATGATCCTGAACGCCTGATTCTGGATCATCTGGAGCTTGTTCGCGTAGGTTTTTGCACATTAGACTAGAATATCTTGCCTTTTAAAGACCATTTAAGTTCTGTGAACAATCAGAAGTCGATCTTTATTGGTTGTATCCCGTACCTATTCCAAATTTGCGATGTTCTGCTCGTTGTTGGTTTTTCAGAACTTTTTAACAGATTCCCGGTCATCTTTAGATCGTTTTTCATGTATTTATCTGTTGCATCCTTTCTAAAACCCTTCTCAATCATTCAAATTGTTTCTGTGGACGAATATTTCAGCTTTGCAGATTTGCTACTCTACTTACTCGATTATTGTAAATGCTACATTCACACGGTATATGTGCTCATTAATCAGCGTCTAACTCCCAAATCATTCGGTCACTGAAATTGCCGTCTTTAAGGCATGCGCATTATACAACCCACTCTCATCGACTGACAGATTACAACCCGGCCACACAAACTGTTTTCATTATATTAACATTGTAAAGACAGTCCTGATATAAATTTAGAGGTAGAAAAATTGATTGTTCTATTGGAAAGCCAATTTGGAAAACGGCGTCTGCCATGACGAAGTTATAAAGGAAATAGATTAGGTTCTTTGATTAATTTAGTTAAAAACTTTTTAGAAAGGTCACGGCATTTGTCACTCAAGGATGCTAAAAGCCACCATATGGTGAAATTTAAATGCAATGTTCTAAACGCTTTAAATGTGATCAAAATAATATTTTTTTTAGAAATAGATGATTAAGTGTATTGTTTGTTATGGAACTTGTATTTCACTGTTTTTCAATTCTGAACCACCAAGAAGGCTAAATTAATAAAAAGCGTTGCCAAGACTATATTATAATTTTTTTATCTGTATCCCAAAACGAGTATTACGTAAATTTTCGAGATTTAAACACTTAAATACAGAGAGAGCTGAATTTTTTGGATTCTCAAAATTGGTCCCCCAAGACGGTGAAATGGGGTTATGATAGTGGGACCCGGAAACACTAGCCATGAGGCACATCATTCGATGAGAAGGAGGTTTTTATTTCTGTGTTTAGTGATTCTCAGGGTGGTTGCCCATGAAATCACGAATTCCGTTCACCGATTTACGACATACTATTGGACGGGAAACAAAACAACTTTTTTTCTTGTTTTTTAAAACTTCACCCACTCAAATCATCCGCTAAGAGGTTGAGGTGAGGATGAGGTATTGACGGAACAATGTTTCTTCTCGTTCTTCAATCTTTTCCTACTCCGATCATTCAGAGGTTGAATTGAGGGTGAAGTATTGCAACCCAGAAACTCAAGGCATATGATGTGGGAATGCAACGTATCTTTCATCAATATGTGACAATTAATTGTAAGAATATTGAGGTGAGTTTAGTGTATAGAAATTCTTTTAATCATATAAAACTGGAAGAGCGCAGCATGTGAGATGTGAAAATAAATTTCCGAAAAAGGGGAAATTGGGGTATGAGACGTTATTTGAACATTTTACTTTTTTCATAGGATGACTGCATGAAAGAAAACTCGGAGATGTCGAATGGCGAAGGTTTATAAATAACCCTCTCAACGAAAAATGAAGACCATGTGAAATAGCAGCGGATGTGAAAGAGGAGAGGAAGGAAGAGGAAAGAAGGAGACCGTAATTAAGAGAAGAGGGAGAAAGCAAGAAGGGGAGGGGGTTGAAAAGGTGTTTAGGTTAGCTAAGATAGAATGAAGAAGAAAGTTTGCAGTAAGCATGCAAGGGGGTTATCAGAACTCTCAAATAACATTAAAAAAATGGACAAAATTTTCTTTTTTCTCCAATTTTCCGATATGTTACATTGTTAGCTTCTGCTGGTACCAGCAAAACTTTAGTGCCAGCTAAATAAGAACTGACGGGCGATTGTCGGCTCATTGTATCTCACAGGCCGTGGCACTGATGTGATTAATCGAAAACAACACGCTATAAAACGCAATGGTTTAAGTTAAAATATAAAACCCCGATTTTACAATCGCATAGGTAATTGTTGGTACGAATTTCTAATTACTATCGTATTGTGATTCGTTCGGCCTCTCGCGGCGGCAGAATAGTGCCGATCATTAACTTCTCATTTTAGCTGCGCGCCGAGCGGCGTAGGTGTCCGACAATCTGTTTATTCATTTTTCGTTAATCTGTTATAAATGTGGTGCTAGGGTTTGTCCTTGACTGCAGGCGCAGAGTGGGCGTAATTATGTTTATATGCTTTGCATCAGGTTTGGAACAATAGACGCTGAATGTGCGCGTCGAAAAGTGGCGTAGCAATTACTCATGTCTTTGACATTCTAGGATTTTGTTTTACGTCCTGCGACATGTAATTATTTATTGATTTATGTTGCCTTCCAATTAGAGTTTGTTTTATACCCCATTGTAAACGATAGTTCTTTTACTCGATATTTAAATGATGCATACTTTGGTAAGGTAACCATCGATGGTAATATGCATTCACAGTTGAATATTTATACTGATAATAAGAGAGAAAGGCTATGGCTTCAAAGCATTTCCGGCCATTTTTGAATTGTTTGTGACATGCCTTTATTCGTGATGGACTCGTTGCATTATTTCAGAAAGCTTTTTGAATTAGCTGAATGGTTTCTCTGTACAAATATTTGCTTTACTCATACACTACATGTGTTCACTCACCAGCGTCTAACTCCCAATTGACCAGGCCAGTGAAGTCGTTCTTATTTTTTCGTATGGATTGCAGTCCACTCTCAGCTATTGCCAAGTTGTATCGCAGCCATGTAAATTGTTTTTATTATATTTGCATTGTCTTAACACTTTTGGGATAGACCTCGTATATTTTCCAAACAAACTACACACATGTGTCTGCCTGTACTGTATATATTTTTTTCGATTATTTCTTGTATTTCTCCCTTATACCCTGCTTTAACTTTCGGGGCTTCCTTAATGTTCTCAAACTGCCTTTCGTAAAAAGGTAAGCAATTATCCAGCACACAGATGGTGAATAATCAGGACTAAAGTTAGGATGAGGCAAGCATTCAATTGGACCACGCTCCCGAATTATGGTTTGTGTACTTTAGGTTGCATGAGAAGGAGCGTTATCTTGTTGTAGCACACCCACCTTGTGTTTACAAGGGAAAAATAAGATTAGGTTAAAATGATGTACGTAGATTCCAGCAGATCATTTGCCATAATATTAAATTGTGTTTAAATTTGTCTAATTTTGGCGTTTGGCTGGATTTAACGGATGTTGAAAGATAATCCACCTTTCGTTATAGGTAATAATTCTTCAACTCATTTCTACACTTATGCTTGATCCAAACACAGTAACAATAACGACAAGGCTCTAACGCTCACCTTGGAGTACGGCCTACAAACTAGAAGGTTCAGATTCTCATATGATCGCCCACTGTGCCCGGTCGTCGCGCACCATCTCTGATACGGGGCGGTGTTGCAAGCATGGCGCCTTAGACGACCGCCATTATTACCCCTTGTTCGAAGTGAACGCAGGTACTCAATTATTTTTAGTGACTGAGTAGGAGGCCACCCGCCAGACATCAGAGAGCATCGAGAATAAACCCGGATTCACCAGTATCGCAGCCCGCGCTGAAAAATAATAAATAAATAAATACAGTACAAATGAGATACATGAGAAAAGTTACGAGAAAAACAAAGCTATACAGAGTAAGAAATGCAAAAGTAGGAAATAATTTATAGCAAAAACGGATTATTTAAAGAATGAAAAAAGGCAATTGAAATGGTATGGAACTGAATAGAAAACCAAACAAAATTATAAAAATGAAAAGTACTAAAAAAATGCAAAAAATAATAGAGATAGGAACGAACAGAGAGAAAAGTGGAAGAAATGAAAATACTAGCAAGATACAGAACGAGATGGAAGAAATGGTTAAAAGAAGACGAATCTTAAATTCCGACGCTCACAAGGACCTAAAGATTAAAAAAAGAAGAAGCTTGAAGCTTGAGTAAAATTAGACGGTAGAGCTCTACAATGAGGTGGCGTTACGCAGATAATTTTAAAGCTCCCACTTAACCTGATAACTTAGGGATACTTGTGGACGATTTGGCAGTTTCTGAATTCACAGTACCAGGTCTTCCTGAGCAAAGTTGATCTTGGAGATCGCCGTTGCCACGTTGTAATTTTTAGAACCATATATTTTAGGGATGCAAATTGCGGAAAATTGAAGGTACGCCTTCTGCAAATGCATTTTTAATTTTTTTGTACTTAGAGATTGTATTTATAATATAAATAACGAATCTACAGTTGTTTCATTTTTACTAATATTATATTAGGAAGAAGTGAGTACACTCCTTGTTAGAGATATTTCTCCTGAATGTCTATGCACTTTAGCTCTCGCTCCAACAATTTGTGGGGAGCTGACTGAAGCTAGTTATTATAGGAGTAATTCTTACCGCATACTGACTATTTGATTGCGTCAAACAAAGCGTAACCATTCGACACAGGATTCGGAGAATATGGGGCAAAGGTGTACTAGAGAACCTGCAGAGTGGCAGCAGTAGAACGACTGACATGTGGCCCACGTTCTCGTGTTGAAGTAGCACGTGTCTCTAATACATCGACGAAGTCTTTTTACGAGGGGTTAGCCAGTCATCAGCAAAATTGCCTCCTAATCTCGAAATATAATTACCACTGGTTTTGAGATAAACGATATCGGCTATAGTGTCTTAGGGCACTTGTCCAATGTGATATCATTCTATAGACTTGGTGCTGTTTCCACACACGGCTTCTAATGTCATATGTCTCTAATGTCTAAAGCAATCGCTCTATCTTTCCAAAGATTGTCTACTTTACCCAAAAATGCACGCTTAACCCATTCTTCTGTACGTTCTATAATGCCATCTGGTAGTAATACGTGGCGTTACACACAAAGTAAAGTTTTGATGAGAAGTACTGATCATTTTTGAAGGTTTGTTTTTGTTTTTTTTTAAGTTAAAATAAAATATACAGCATCTATCTGAAAAATAAGTTTTATAATGTAATTAATAAGTCTAATAATTTGGATAATTTTTTTATACTTCCTTGGTTTATATCAGACATTGGTAAAACTATTATCATTTGTGCTACAGAGCAGCAATGAGTTTGGCAATTCGGTGCAATTCATGTTTAAGTGAAGGGATGGATGAATACATATATGATATTATCAGAAATATTCTTTCTGCAAGAATGCTGATAACATCAACTGAGCCAGAAGAACCTTGAGACTGCATCGTAGTGGATTGATCAAAGACGATGTTTTTACTCGAAGTGACCTTTGTAACACTCACTCTTTCTTTTGTGTGTTTTCGTAAGAAATTGTAGAACTATGTAAAATCATATTAGAATGTCACCTACCACATTGTCAAAAAAATACTTTGTATGTATAGCGGAAGTGCAATATTCCATAGATTACTCTGTATGGTTATAATTGCCATTTACAAATAAGATTGTCATAGCCTAGAGAAGTTTTACTTTGTCTAAAATGCTATACAAACCAGCTTAATTACTCATAATGATCCTCCATGAAAATTGTTTTAGTTCAGGAACGTTAGGGTGTATATTGCTTAATATTATTTTTACTTACACCATCACACATTATGAGAAAAGTTCATATGCTAATAAATAATAAACCTGATTCGATGGCGATAAATTGGAATCATTATAAAGTCATTTATAAAGTGGACAGTTAAAGGCAGTGAATACCAAAGAAGAAATGAACATAAATCATATATATGGAAATAGCTGTTAGTTTAAAATAACTTCTTCAGAGAGGTGGTTGATTGTCTTTGAAGTAACCAGATGGATTCACCCTACATATAAGTAAACATAATATTTACGCTTAAAGAGATGATGTAATTAGTTGGCTTATTGAACGACAATTTATTTCTTAAATAGTCGGTAGTCTAGACAATAGAAATGATAAAACAGCTAATGATCGAGGATGGGATCACATATCTAGATTGTCATTATACCAAGCTTTGTAAACTTCTAAGAGCAAGCCTAACATTGGAATATATTCCATCTGCTTGAATGTGACCTAGAATAGTTTTATTTCTAAGCCTGCAAGAGATTAATTTTAGGTGAAGGTATGTAGACCTATGAGTTCATCAAGTTTTATGATAAAGCTGTCGTAATACTGACAGATACATTGTTAAACGTTTTCGGCTAGGAAGCTTATTTCACCTACATCAACTCATCAAGAATGTTATGTTATACAAGACCGTCTTTCACTAGTGAATCGAGGGAATTGAAAGTTTTCTAAACTGCCAGAATATAGTATTTCTTAACTTTGGTCACATCTCCTAGACAGATAAGTTGCACGGTATGGTCAACCCTATCTAATATAAAACGTTAAGAACAGTTGCTGCTAAAGGATCTTCATAAGAGAAATTTGTCATTATTACTGTGGAAACTGCTATACTATACTCAGATATGTCAACGATCGGTTGATGTTGGTACTATTTATGAGGTAAATGATATTGAGTAGGCCGATATAATAATCAACTGCAAGTGAGCTACAGTGAGCCAAGATGAAACTCACGTACACAAGAAGTTAACGAAGGATAAATAGCATTTGCGGCTACAAAGTGGGGAATGAGTAAAACCTGAAATTGGACATGGTACACTAGCTATACACTGCTTTTGTGAGACTTATCACTAGTTTGGTGATTCAAAAGTAAAATAAAGGTGAGCTAATTTATAGCTGGTTAAGCTCCAGAGATTTATCTGTCTGTATGCTGTACGTACAATTTTAACCACAGTCATGAAAACGTGGGCATTTTAATCAAGGCGGGGTAAGGCTTCGTATAAGCTGAAGTGTAATTGAAACTCAAAGCTAGCCCAGGAATTAGTCATGCCAGGGTAACAGCAATTGTCAAAAATATTATACTGGAAATTAATAAGACGAATCTAAAATCGACAGCGATACTGTGGCTAGAATGTATATGCATGTCTGAGAAAATATACGGAAGTGTTCACGTCATATATGCGTCTGCCGAAGAACTTGGTAAGAATTATCAAGGTGAAAACATATTTTTCCTGATAAAATCCCTAGGTAGTTACCAGATTAATTTTAAACTTATCTGGGAGTGTTTGAACACCTTATAAACCTTACAAACAACAACGTCTTTATTTTTATGTCGTCGTAAGAGCACAAGGATATACGAAAAATAAAAAAGCTAAGGTAGTGTTAAAAAGAGAATAAAAAACCACTTTTACAATACCTGAACGAGTGTTTGAAGCAATCAAAATAGCAATTTGCAGTTGTATAAATGATTGGTTATGTAAATCTCATGAAAATTACAGGAACTGGGTGGGAAAGATGCTCAGATAATAATAACATGTTAATTTAGTGACTGGCCTAGGGCTAGTTTCCGATCTCTGTAAACCTATCTGCAAAATGGGTATTTGTAGGAAAGAACCTATTTGTGGATTTTGTAAGGAAGAGGTTGAAGCAAATTATATTTTTTTGTCTGCAAATATCTTTCTCATTAAATAAAGAGTAGTAGTACAATAAGCCTTAAGACTGTAGTATTAATGGTTTCCAGTCCTCCCCTCTCTATCATCTTCAACTTTAAATAAAACATAGGCAGCAAAAAATGCAAGTAGAAGCCGCGGCGATGCATGTAATAAACTTATGATGGGGAAAAATTTACTCGATGGATCTAAGGGAGTGATACGAATACGTACGATATATGTAAAGCGCAAAACGAGAGCTATATAATATATAAACGTATAAAAAATCGGAAATTTGCGCCCTCATTAACCTCGTGAGTTTTATTTCGTTTAACAGTTGCCAGAAGTAATGTCAACAACTGTTAATCGACTGTTGTTCTCGAGAAAGTAGTGAACAAACAATGCTGATATTTTCCTCAGTCACGCTAATTAACCATCAGGCAGTTGTAAACTTGAAAATAATCTGATGTGACAGTGACTAAAAAAGCGGCACTACGAGGTACCCTAAGGAAGGAATGCCTTTTAGGTTAACGGGGAAAGCTTAGGATTATCTTAGAAAACTTGATTTAAATCGCCCTTATGGTAGCTTCCTTTACTTTAATTTCACTTGATATTTTTAATAAATTAACTTCAAGTTTAAAACTAAGAAAATTAGAAAATGTAGGTATAATCACTTTTGATCACATGAAAATGCTCAAAGTGCTTTTAATAATTCTTTATTTGACCCAAATGATCTTTTGAACATTTATTCTACATTTTCTACATTTATTCTACGTTTATTCCGCTGAAACTGGTCTTCTTTCTTGAAAACGATTCTGTGGAACTTCTTCAAATTTAACTTTGTTAAACCATCTGTAAGCAGTTCTCGTGACTAAATGCTGTACAAATTTAAAGTAGTAAATTAAAGCTCTAAAATTTTCTTTTTCTAAAGTTCATATTTGCTGCATTATAAAATTATTTTGTAAAATTGCAATTGTTTTCTTCTTGTCGATCTTTTGTTAGGAAGATATTTCATTAGAGGTATTTTCCTATAATGTCTATACACTTTTATCATCGATCCGGCAATTTCCGTAAAGTTTCTGCAGACAAGTTTTAAGTGTAGCATAACACTACTTGTGTACAGTCAACTGAAGATGGACATTGATGGAGGACTTCTTACCGTGCCTTGCCTTTTTCTATTGCATTAAATAAAGCGCATTCTCTAGGTGCAAGATTTGACGGTATATCCAAAAGTCTGTACCGGTTATTAACTTCAAATAGTTGTTCGAACTAGTCACTTTCTTCCTTTATCGCTGCCCATAATTGTCTATTCCTATAGGGTGGATCCACCACCAGACTTCCAGTACTTGAACGAATACCTCATTATCTTTCTTTCTGTGCATTGTAGCAACGCCATCTGTTGACATCACGTGGCACTATAGTATATCTTCACCGCCGCAGTTCGTGCGACATAACTTTTGGAAAGAATACTAATATTTTTCTAACGCGCTGTATAACTGTTGCACTTATCAAAAACATAAGTGAACTCTCTAGCTAGACAATAATAAATATTTGATACCGCCTGGTAGATGAAATTTGGAGATTAAACTAATGAAGGTAGTCACAGTGCTCCAAAAGTGAAAATAATGGATGAAACTGTATGGTCGTAAAATAATCGAAAGCTTGTTTAGAAAATTCCAAAATCCTTAATTGCCAATAGCATATAATGCATTGTTATTTGTCTGGTAGCGAGCTTTTACAGTTACTGCAAGTGCAAGACCACCCACCATCATACCTTGCGCTTTAGTAGAAATTAATATTAATCAGTGCGGACGTGAATAAATTATGTGCTCTCTATTAATCAGAAATTAGCAACGCTACTCGCCTAATAGTTATACTAGTCGTTATTTTACCATCCGTAGGTATTCGGTCCCTTTGATACTCCATTTACGTATTGAAATAGCTATAAGCAATTTTTCGGGAAAGCGATATTATCATCGATGTAATAATGCTTCCGCGTGCATGTATGTTTGTACAAGCCGTAAATAAGTGTACACTAATATTTTGTGGTTATTGATTTAGTTTTTCTATTTTACTTTGTTTGTTTTTTTAAACATAAATAGAATCGAATTGGAAATACTCAGATTGTTTTATATTTCAATCCATATATACGTATGTGGATGAATCAAATATAAACCGGATAAACGGATAGAAATACGAGTATGAACGTTGCAGATGGGATTGCCTGAAGGGAATTTTTCTTGTAGGATACCCCGTACTCTGCTTTTTTATTCAGCATCGCATTGGAGTAAGAGGTACCCTTGTCCATTGCGCAACATATTATTCGGTTCAAGACCGTCTTAAAATTTGAGAAGATTTAAGACACGATTAGCTCGTGTCACGTTCAACAGAATCACTAAACTACCTATCCTTTGGAGAAAAAAAGGCGTTTTTAAGTTGGATGGTTATGTAAAAAATAACTTTCTATGTTTGTATTTTTATGGTGTTTCAGTAAATTTAAATAAATAGTTCCGGTTTGTATTAATTTTACTATATTGTTTGTCACTCCAGTCTTTCAGATTTTCAAACCCAACAAGCCCTTTTAAAGACCTAGGGTGATTTTTCTTTCTTTCTAAGTTTGAAAGCTTTCAGTACAGATTGATACTAGTGAAAATTTTCAAACCTGTATCAGATAGCTGATTTTTTAAATAAGTGTACGTTTTCTGTTTCTGAGACAGAGAGACTAATTGTCTTGTGGTCTAGACATTATAGAAAATAAAATAGACAAAAATTGAGAAATCTTCTTGGTCTTCTTGATCTTAAAGCTGCATTCGACCAAGTACCACGAAAACTAAAGCACTAAAATAAGTACAAATAGCTCCAATATAGTAATACCAATAATTAAAAGCATCAACAAAAATGTAAAGGGAGTGGTAAGGCTCAATTGGCGTAAATTGGATAAGTTCCATATAGATAAGGGAGTGAAACAGGGAGATAGTCATAGCCCGCTGCTTTTCATAGTATACATGAGCATCATAACCAAAAAAGGGCAAAAACGAAACTAGAAGAACAAAACCCTGGAGCAGATATACGCAGACGACATACTATTCATAGCGGGCAACCAGCGTCAACTTCAGAATAATATAAACATTTGAAAAAGAAACCTAGAATTGGATGGAGATCATTATCAATAATATAACGCATATCACCAGAGAAGAACAGATAGCAAAAATGGACATTCAAATAGAAAGCGAACGACTGGAGTATGTGTATCAAATAAAATACCTAGGAACAATGATCAACAAAGATGGGAAAATAGAAGTCAGACACAGGATAAACAAGGCAATATTAAAAAAAAACCTAATAGGCAAAAAACAACTAAGTGTCAAAGCAAAAATGCATCTTTACGAAACAATATATACATCTACATTACTGTATGGATCAGAATTATGGGCATTTGTACATAAAGTGAGATCAAAAATAGCTGCATCCGAAATGAAGTACCTAAGTAAAGCGATATGCAAGATTAGAAGAAATAGAGTCAAAAACAAAAGTGTAAGAGAACTAGACCAAAAACCGTTAGTAGAGTAAATATAAAACAAGCAACTCAGATGGTATGGGCACCTTATGCGTACGAGAGTTAGCGCTTACCCCAGAAAAATATCTGAAATGAGACCTGAGGGTTAAAGGAAAAGAGGGAGTCCCGAATTACATGGGACGATAACATCAACGAACTGACAAGGAAAGGAGGGAAAACCATCCAGGAATTTAGGATATTGGCGAGACAATGCCATAAGGCATAAATGGAATATGAAAAAGAAGAAATCTAGACATTAATATATTTTTTTGCTGCAGCTACATGCACATCAGTCGAGTCGGCTTACACATGAAGCAGATCTCAGTCATACGAACTATAGGAAGTTCATTATAGTAGTATAGCGCTGGATGAAGTGGACAAAGCTGAACTCTTGGTGCAAATACATTTGGTGTCGCTGAAACTTCCTTACTACTCATCACACAACATCCCTCGAAACATACATTCAATGGGAAAGTTGACGGATGCTTATTGATGCTGTTTTTGGCACGCGATTGAGCATCCTGACTCTCTATTCCAATTTGTATGACGCTTATACATCCGTTTACCTTTCCGGATACCGCTTTCTATGTTTGTCTGTTTCTATGTTATGTAATACTCCGTTTGCGATAAGTAGCTGGCGCTAGCTGTAAACAATAGTTACTACTGACAAAACGTAACACACGATTGTATTGCAAGCTAACGCCGCAAACTCAGGCGCAGTGGTCAGATTAGGGTCTAGTAGCATTTGAATAAGCATTTCTGATTATCGCTTTTCTATCACAAGAAACTTATTTTAAATTCGTTACCATTTGCATTATTTTAACCCAATAAGTATCAGACACCCTGTATAAATAAATTTGTTATAATAATAATATGTTAGTGAGGTGATCTAAAAGTTCATGGTCTTTTTGCATTAAACTTTGAAGTTAAAATCAATTTTTGGGGTAGAAACTATTTGAAGACGTATGTAGCCAAATTGCTCAATCTTGCAACAGTACGACTTTGTACTCTTGGAGGTAAAAAAACTCACGACATCCCATTTTGACTTCGTCCAGATCATTGAAGCAGCGTCTGAGTGGAAAGTGTGCCATGGAGCGGAAAAGATAATAATCGGATAGCGCAAGGTCCGGACTGTGTGCTGAATGTGGTAGAAGTTCAGGGATGTTTCATTTAGACTATTGTGCGAGGTGTGGTCCTGCATTATCTTGCTACAGAATTGATGAACGCGGTATATTTTTTGATCAACTCCTTCTATATTTGGTCGAGTTGAGAGCAATAGAGGTCAGCGTCGTTAGTGCAATTATTTAGAACCAGCTGAAGGCTACCAACTACACAACAGTGAGGAAAACGGTTTCGTTTGACCACATCATTGATGTTTTGCCCGCCAAAAAATATTTTTGGCGTCCTAGGCTGACAATTTTTCATCCGCCATTCCTCAAAAGTTTGTATAAATTTTTTTAACTGGATCGGTTTTTTCCCTGAGTCGACTTTTCCCTGAATCGGAAACGCGGAACAATTAAGCTTTTTCTTTTATAGCGCACTTACATGCACTTAAACAAGGACATCACATACACTCATGAGTTTCCAGCGAGACTCGAATTCGCTTGTGCTGGCTCACGACAAAGGAGCAATGGTCGTGTCCGTATGAGCCAAAGCCTCAGCTCAACAATTTAACTTACAATCGAACCTCCGCTCGGCGAAAGCAAACCAAATGGCCGTGGCAGACGCGCTTTTTGTATTCGGGACCGCCCGATGATATCTGCGACCGCCAGGTCATTCGGCAAGGAGCGAGAGCGTTCTCGACGTGCGTGCACGAACGTACGGACCTCCTCGTGTAAATCAAGATTTTAGAGCACAGCTACGCCAAATTTTATATTAGTTATCTTTGTTTACTTTCCGTTAAAATGTATAGGCTGTCTTTGTTTACTACGCACGGACTTCCTCGTGTAAATTAAAGGCCTAGAATCACGCCAATTTTTTTTTGTTTACTTTCTGTTCATACTTATTTAATTTATTTAAATAAAAATGAAAACCGCATGTGTGCTACACATACAGGTATATGAGGGTCAGAAATTAAAGTAAGGTTACAAACTTACTACACCCTACATATTCGATTCTTGTTAATTATTATAATTTTTTCAAGTAAGGGTTTTTAATTTTATTTTGTTGATTTCATAAATATAAACACTAAATTTTGGTCGTAAAAAGAACTACTTGATTTACGCATACGTTTGCTTTGGTAGAAAATGTAATTTGTGTTATTATTTGTTTGTGGTAAGCCCCTACGTTCCGCAAGGAAGTATAGTCTGCGAACTGGAAGGTCAAAGCTTTCATATCTTTGCACTCACCGTGCACCAACTTTGATATGGTGCGATGTGTCACACATTAGAAAACCCCATTATTATCCCTTACTTTAGTAGCTATGCGTGTTAACTACTCATTCAGAAACTGAAAAAATGTTCACTATTTGGAAATGTATCGAACGTAGATACACTTAGGTAAGCAAATGATCAAGCAATCTATTTCAAATTTAATGTTTTCCATCTTTGTAATTATGCAAATAGCTGTTAGAAGTATTTCTTGGAATTATTTCGTTTAAATATATTTTCAATTTGCAAGAGTTCTTCAACAATCTGGATTGTTTGTATGAAGAGATCCGATTTTTCAGAAGACATGTAGTAATTATTTTCGACGAAAGCTTCTCAAAGAAGCGTTTACTAACAACATCGTAGATGTAAATGATAACAAATAAGCATAGCTGAAGTTCCCTATTTTTATTTTTTGGCGAGATCGGCTTACTGTAATACAATCCTAAAAATGAATTAGACGCTATTTTGAGTTAGTATTTTCCATGTATGCAGTATATTGATAAGGTTTTTTGGACTACATTTATATCGATCCTTTGTGCACTTTTTTGCAAACTGCTGCTAATAAACGAATTTGTATTGATGTTATGAACGTTGGCATTAAATAGTATTTTACTATTGTCTATGATATTGTGATGGTATCATATCTTGGAATCTACAGAACAAATTACATGCTTCAAAAATTCGTTTTCTTGTTTTCTCATTTATTCACTTATATACATATGATGGCTTTTTTGACTTGTCTGCAAAATCGATATAAATGTGAATTTTGAAATTAGACATTCTCATGGCAGATCGGTTTTTAAAAATATTTTTGCTACTTTATATTAAAGCCGTTTTGGGTAATTTGACATTTAAAGTAATTGGAAAGTGTAAAAGTTCACAAAAACAAGTTTTCATTAAAATAAATTGAATGATGATTTACCAACTGTTATGTTTCTTATACAGGTAGGACCAAAGCGCCCTCCCTAATTTCAAAGGAAGGTTATGAAACTATGAGTGGTCCGTGAGTGGTGGAAGTTATTTTGCTAGACGCAGATAGTCGGAAGGTTTTACCTAGAGAGGCGTTTAGAGGTCAAGATGCCGAGGACGAACAGAGAGCTTTTGCTGTCGGAACAGTGACTGTTGTGGCTGCACAACCTTATTATCTGTTAGTGGAGAACTTTGGAAGTACTGGATCACTGTAGATCACTTGTTTAGTTGTACACCAAGATCTTCATTTTTATGCATACAAGGTGGTTACGTGCAGGAACTCTTCGTGTGTTCGCAGAATCGCTTGGAAAACATGTCACATGACGCAGTAGTTTTCTTTACCGATGAAGCTAATAGGCAAAACAATCTACGAGATATTCATGAAAGGCGTCTCCATGACAAACGTGTTTACAGTTAGGTTTGTAAGGAGTAAAGTTAGCGTTATTGGCTTTTACTTTTTTACAGAGGGAGACTAATTTGGTATGTGGAAATGAATAGACAGTCGTGCGCCAAAGTTCCATCTACGAACAGCATGCAGCTTCAGCCCACATAACAAGAGCTTCGCTCCAAGTGCTGCGTTTCCTGCACACTTTAATCTCTCTACATGATGATGTCGTTTGGCCAACTCGCTCACTAGTTATTACCCTACGCAACACGACCCTCAAAAGCCCCACCAAATCCAATACGTCAATAAATAGAGTGCATTTCTCAACACATATTGGAAAGAGGTATGAAGACCTTCGGAATAAGACTTTAAGAGTACATTGAAAATGAGAAATGCCACTTGGCCGATCGAAGGGAGGGAGTTTTACCCCACCCTATATTACACTTCCGTAAATTAAAATATTAGTTAAAGTTGCAACTTCGTGAGTTGTTATCTAAATTAAGACATTCTAAATTTGTTCCTCATTCACTAAATATCTTGGAAGATAGCTGTTAAAAGTTGGACTAGTGTTTTTCTCTTTTGGTATGTATGACAACAAGAGGTTCGAGAAAATTGAGTCCATGTTTATTAATTATTCTAAGGCTTAATTACTGTCAGCAATTTTTTCTGAGACAGTTTTAAGACTTTCTTTTTCACTACTTATTGATGGTTTTTCAAAATCGATAGGCATACCATTGCAGCATATTTTATATATATATACATTAGCTGATTGAGTTGAATTTTTTGCTATTCTGAATGTATGTATTTTGGGAAGTTGTAAATTGGAACTTGTGCAGAGGACATATGCTAAATTATTATATTGTCAAAGTGTTTTCACAAATTACTTCTTCGATTTTTTACGCAAATTAAGGCAGTGTTTACATAGTTCATCGGCTGATGAGAAAATTTGAAGAAGATGGTGGAATTAAAGATATTTTGAGATCTGGTCATGCTTGTACCGTTCGTACATTGGACAATATTGAAAACTTCCAACAAAGTGAGTAAGAGGATATCAGCATCTCCACCTAGTAAATGTCATTCTCAAGAAATGGGTATTTGTCGAATATCTTTGCACCTAGAACCGTTTAAAATTTAGTTGACTCGCGTGTTTTAGATTAGAGAGCTTCGAAAATATGAGTATAATAATGCAATATAGGAAGTTTGTGTTGAAGGTGAGCGGCTTTTTTAAATTTTGTAATCAATGATGAGATCTATTTTAAGTTGGTTAGGGATATTAATAAGCAGTTACAGTTTAGCGCGAGAATTTTTTTAATGAATTTGCCTAGCGTTACTGTGAACCTGTCTCCTAACACGATAGAGAACTTTTTGGCCTTTTAAATTGAAGGATTTGTGAGACATGCTGTACAGCGAACGAGAAGATGAACGCGCTAATAGCTTCAAGGACGTTTAATCTCCCCTTTTGGTGATCTAGTTTAGCACCATCATTCAAAGTACATCGGGCTTTCTTAATTTACCCAAACGCAAAGTATAACTGTGACCGGGGAAACTCTTTCGTTTTCAAACGTATTCTGTAGATTGGTCTGTACTTACCATTGGATTATGTAGATCATTTTTGTTACCTGTATTAATGTGATGCAAGTGATGTCTTGTTGTCCATTGGGATTGTCTGAAGCAAAGCTTCTCGATTTACTACAGAAGGCATCCTAATCGAGACTCCATTTGAAAACTAGTGTCACTGCTAGGGAACTTTTGAGCTAATTTTGCATCGTACGATCTGACCTTCACCTTCACGGATTATTGGATTCGCATCAGCAGCGCTGCTTCGTTCTAATTTTCAGTAATGCTGAAGAATGGGCAAAATTTCAACATTCGAATTGGGCGTGTTGCTTTTTTTCTCAAGTTAAAATTGTATGGTATGGATTTCAAGTCCTATATTTCAATTGTTTCGGCATTTTACGAAGCTAATCATTCAAAAAATTGACTTGCAATAATCCAATAATTAAAGCTTGGTATCTTGAGGGCAAAACGTTAAATAGTTGCATATTAGTGTTGTATTCGAAAAGACATTTTTGCAGCGTTATTTCAAATTTAAATAATTCCATGGGCTCAGACTATATCACAGCGCCCCGAACAAAAAATTCTCAAGCGAAATATGAAAAAGAAGGAATTTGCACCCTCTCCCGCTCGATGTTATTCGAAATATATCCGGGCTATACATGTAATGTATGTGAACGAATAGACGTGTGTGGAGTAAAAAAGTGTCGGTTTTTATTGATTCGCATGTCCTGCGCGCCGACTCGCTCTTCAACCCTCTCACTCAAAGCCTTTGTCACTGTTTATCCTGTATCTGGTACAATAATTGGTTGCGCAGAACTCTTGGATCTACTAGTGCACTCGCTACGTTTACAATGTATTGACGACGATTGCATCTGCGGAAATTCCAGGCTATGCGGCTGCGTTTTGTCCAGACTTTTCGGTTCGCCTTGCGCCCCGGAACCCTCCTGGAACTCGGCACTTAATAGCAGGCGCAGTTTCGGCGCGGCCTATAAAATAACGGCTTAATTAACAGTCATTAATGTAATCGCCTCAAGACCGGCCGCCGGTAGCGTGCGTCGTTTAAAAATTCACGATTTGCCTTTTTAAAGCCCCCACTTCTGTGTAAACGTTGACATTACATTTATGGCGCTTTCATTTCACTTACTCTAAGTAAAATCAACAACTTTGCGACACCCTTTCTAGATTGTATCAGGCAATAATTGGGTTTTCAACTTTAATGTGCTTTGTTTCTTTTGTTGGACTCGAGGTGCTTATGCTCCCATTTTATAAACAGAATTTTTTAAAACAAATGGCGCAGAAAGCGGTTCCATATTTACTAATAGTAATGATACAATAATAGAAGTGTAAAATACAAGTTTCTAAACAGTAATGCGATAAACCAACACTATTGTTATGGTTCTATTGACTATTGCAGACATTGTGCAGATTTTTTTTATTTAACAACTGCGTATTTACAATCTACCCGTTTCATGAGTGATTTCACACTAGACTTGATTGGGTTGCAAATGTAGGTCTCATGGTTACTATTTTTTAACCTTCTGGTGATGGTCGATTGATTGCTATGTTCTATTAAGTTGCTGGTTTACGCTTTTTATTTCGTCCACTACATATGGTATCCTAGGTAGTTATTATTACCATGGTGCATTTCTTATGGTTCTGAGAATTTTTGATTGGCATCTCCAAGTTTTTGTATGTGATGGCTTTGCTCAGCCCCACAGTTAGATTCTAGAGGCCCATATAGGTTTTAACATTACTCTATATAAGAGTAATTTGTTTAATAAGGAAAGTCCCAATCAACCAGTCCATTTGTTTAACTTTTCTATCTGTTTTTCTCTCGGCCTTAATGAGGGTGTTCCAGATGAACGTCTGGTCCAGATGCGATCCAAGATATTTAATTTCAGACTTCTAAGCTATTAAGACATTGTTAACAGTGATGGGCGTCTCTTAGAGAACGTGACCTATGCTAATTTATCGCAATTTACGGTTATTTGCTATTCATCAAACCAGTCTTGAAGAGTGTTGAGGCGGGCTTGTAAATGTATTGTTTTCCGGTTTTTCGTTAATTGAGCGAATAGCCGTATAACCTGCAAATGTGGCAATTTTGTTCCAGATAGGTGTATGAGATGTGTACAATGGATAGAGTAGTGATCCTAATACGCTGCCTTGCGGGACTCCAGAGGTAATTGCACAATAGTCGGACACAGAAATGTTTATCTTGTTATATTCTCTTAGATACGACTTTCGTTGGAAAGTGGAGTTTGATTTTGCATAGTAGACACCTTATCGAAAATCTACCGTATATTTATGAATGCAGCTGTACATATTCGTTTTGTTTCGAAACTCTCCATTATATAAGTAACAATTCGATGGCCTTGGTGTATTGTTGAGTGATATTGTCGAAATCCAAATTGATGTTATGGTTTTATCTAATCCACGGTTTTGTAAATGATTTTAAATAGCAGGCTTTCGAATGTCTTGGACATACTAACTGGTTGATATGAGAGGGGTTGTGCAGGTGGTTTACCAGGCTTAGTAACCACAATAAGCTTGAGTCTTCCACTTGTTAGGAAAATGGCATAGTCTTGTTATGCTGTTATAAATAGTGATAAGAAGCATTAAAGGTTTCCTGTCAAGGTTTTGTAGGATGTCTCCTACTATCAGGTCATACCTCGGGGTTTTACAAGTATTAGTGACATCCGATATGGGGTATCCAGAAATGTGGCGTTGTAAAAACATTAACAGTGTTCGACGAACGCATCTGCTTGTTGTTTTTCTAATGTAAACCAAGTGCCATCAAGTTTTTTGATGGAAGGTATAGCTACTGCTGGTCTTTTGAACTTTTCCGTTACTTTCCACGTGTGGTCATCGGGTGAGAGGTTTCTAATATATTGTTGGAAGGTATTGTTTCGTACTTCTATTAAGGCGTTATGTAATTGATGAGTAGCTTTATTAAAAGTGGTTTTATCTTGTCCATTTTTGGTTCTTTGCCACTTCTTTCATGCCGTGCGTCTTTCAACAATAAGATCTCGTATATAACGTGGAATATTAGTGACTTTTGGATGTTTATTTGTCTATGTCGGGTTGCTTCGTTAAGGTCTTTGGCGGTATAACTCATATAGCAAGATTGAGCCTTTTTTTCAGTCGACTTCTGATATGGATTCTTTGCTGATGATTATTATACTTAAGGTAATTATGACTGGGGAATGATCGGACGATAAATCATGATTATCTTCTACTTGAGAGTATGTATTTGTTATACCGTTAACTATCGCAAAATCAAGCAAGTCTGGTCGTTTATCTGTATCAGCAGACCCGTAGATAGGCTTACTGGTTGAAAGATAACCACAATTGAGGTTTTGGACAACTCGCAACAGATTGTGGCCGTTTGGATTGACTAGTCTCAAGCTGTATTCTTAGCTTTCCAGGCACCCCCATATCAAAAGTTCTTAAAAACCCCTTATATTCGTCAGCGGAGATAGCATATCTCGTCTGACTGTAGACTGCATATACTACTGTGTACAAATATAACCCGGAATTTTGTTATAATTTTTGAAATCCTTATTTATTCTTAAAAATCTATTTCAACGCCTTCGAAGTAATCTCCCTCGGCTGCAATGCACTTATGCCAGCTAATTTTCCACTCATCAAAACACTTTGAAAAGTTCTGTTTCGGTATAGCCTTCAGCACCTTCTTCGATTCGGCTTGAATCTCTTCTATCGTGTCAAAACGGTGTCCCCGGAGCGGTCTTTTCATTTTGCTGAATAGCCAGAAGTCACATGGAGCTAAATCAGGCGAATACGGCGACTGCGGAACGATATGGGTGGAATTTTTAGCGAAATGGTCACGAATAAATTGAGGGTTTTATGAAACCAAACGAGATTTGACTTTTTTGAGGCACAAAACTTCCTTCAAAATGGTGTTGACTGATTCATTTGAAATGCCAACGATGTCAGCAAGCTCTCTAGTTGTCAATCGACGATTTTGGAGCACCAATTCCTTAATTTTCGCAACGTGCTGTTCGTCAGCTGATGTTCTTGGACGTCTTTGATGTGGTTCGTCTTCAACGCCTTCACGACCCTCTTTGAACATTTTATGCCATTCGTATACTTGTGTTTTAGACATAGCCTGTTCACCGAAGGCTTTTTGTAACATTCTGAGCGTTTCCGCAGCAGAAATATCATTTCTAACACAAAATTTAATCGAACTTCTTTGTTGAATATTTTCTGACATGGTAAAAATCGAAAAAGTTAATTTTGGTTGTTTACGAAAACGAGCGTCACTCTTCAACTAATTAAGATATTAACCTAAAATTTGACACAGATGTCAGTAGCAGTCCTACCAACTTAAAACTAAAAAGGTTTGTGCCCAATGAATTGTCCTCGTAGTTTAAATTAAAAATTCCGGGTTATATTTGTACATAGTAGTACTATTAGTGAGTAAGTAAGAGCTTGAAGCTTTATACTTGCACTTTGAATTTTAATCGTCTGAGGTACCCATTCATAATGTTCTATTGTGTTTTTGACAATTGCAGCTGATCCTTCGTAGGCTATATCTGGATGGTCAATAAGATATACGCAGAATTTTTCTTACAATTCTTGACTTTGCCTGGGTTTCCGATATTAGTAATACGTAAATACTTTGTAGTTGCAAAAATATGGTAATACGCAAAGAAATCGCTATTTTTAAGTTAGCTTCTTTATCCTGGTAATGATTTTGTACACTGTAACTTAGCTATTTTCCCCCCTTCTTTACCTAATGTATTTACAGAGCGACATGGAAAAAATAAGAATAAAATAGCTAAGTCACAGATTAGAAAATTATTGCTAGGATAAAAGAGTGTAGAAATTGTAGTTGAATAACAAATAAGACGGGGTAGATACACGAGAAACCAGGATCCGGATTGGTTTAGATTTCAACTTTTATGGGCTGAAAGTTTTTGGATAGGAACTTGGTATTATTCTTAACATTTATATTTTTGTATTTTACATCAAATATCACTACATTATTTTCTGTGGGTTGTAGATCAGACTTAATAGCAGAAGTTGTTTAGTTATTCGATGACGTATATCAATAATGTGATTGCCAATGTAGTTCTGTGCGGACGGACCCGAGTTCATTCCCGGAGCTCTCTGATGCCTGGCGAGCGGCCTACTTATGTTCACTTCAAACAAAGAGTAATAATAGCGATCGTTTAAGGCGTGGTGCTTGCCACATCGCCCTGCAACAAAGATGGTGCGCGACAACAGAACAGAGAGAGCGAACATATGAGAGACTTAACCTCTCAGTTCGCAGGCCGTGCTCCCACGTGGGGCAAAAAAATTAATAATGTTGTAAACTACATGTCCATGTGGACTGAGCTCTTTTATGATGTGGTCTGTTGAAATGGCGTGATAAAGATTACATAGGGCCACTCTGTACAATCTTTCTCCCTTTAATTGGTAAGTATGATGTTTTGTGTTTTTATTTTCGAGATTTCTAGTGAGTTTTCTGTACGAATTTGACGTATTTGTATTAATTTTAATTGTACCATTAGGTAACGTCGCCGTGTGGCGTTCTGTTTCTAATACTCTATTTATAATTTTAACCAACTCGTAATTATTTACTCCGTAGATGTAAATTGGTGCAATTTTGGATTGTTGTTATTTGAGTGTCTTAGATTTGTGTTGCTGGTTGTGGTTGTGAGAGAACTTCAAATCTATTTTATGTGCTTTTTTGAGTGGAATATTGATATTGCTGTGAATTGTTTCTTATCTTTCTTTTTTATAACTTTTTGCCATTCGTGCTTCGATTTTAGTGAGCTACTTGAATGGTTTCGGCATCCATGTTAACAGAACTTGCATTGGATTCTTCGTTACTCCGCAGGTTTTTGTTTGTTTTTGTGTTACTGGGTTTGTTTTTGTTTGTAGCAGTAATTACTTGTTGGCTTGTATTTATTTGCTTAGCCTAGGGCATTGACGATGTATGGGAACATAGTATAGAGGAGGGTGGCATTAATGTTTGGTTATAGGTTACATATGGAACTTATGAGTTTATTTTTGTTGAAATTGATATTCTTGTTAATTGGGAAAGCTGAACGCGAATCTGTAGTTTTTTGGGGCAGTTTGATTTAATAGGCTTGGTGGTCTAGAAGTGTTTACTCTTATGTACACAGAATAAGTAACAATATAAATAATTCTACATACAATTTACTAAAGGAAAGTTATAAACTTATCGCTTATTGAACGTGTGACACTTTCAAAGATAATTGATCGTAGTGGACGTATGTTTTTGCTCTTCGAAAGTCAAATGAGTAAAAATGATTATATAACTACAAAAAGTTCGTGTCCAATTTGCATAGGTGATGAAAATACTCTCGCATGCCACCGCTAGTATCTGTTATATCGTACCATTGTATGTTAGGTGAACTTCGGAAATGGGCAAGTGTTGGAACCGCAACAGAAGCCGTTCGAGATATTTATTTAAACAATTTCATATTCTTAGAACAGTTGAATGTGGCATGTCAGATTTAGAAATGATGATTTTAACCTAGGCTCCACTCTGTTTGGGGCTCCTGCATTGATGATGACGTTACGCGTGGTTTAGTGGAGAGTAGCCCAAGAATTACAACTGAAAAGATTACTGAGAGTCTGAATATTAGCAATGAGCTTTCATTTCGCTATTTAAGGAAGTTTGAATTCTTTTATAATCTCAATACATGAATAAGTTGAATGGCGTCTATACGGTTATTTCTTTGATTGGACGCCATTGAAAACAGCCTTTTTTAGATCTAACCGTAATGGATCCTGTACAACGAATAAGAGACTGGAAACAAGGATATGGTGCTGTCTGTTTGATGGAATTGCATGAGAATCAAGTTCTTCGGGCGACTTCCTAGAGAAATAATCACGAAAAACAAGTACTGTCAGCAGCCCACTAAATTCACGTGGAAATACACGAAGGGTGGTCTATACGCATATATTGAACGTAAACACAGGGTAAACTCAAAGTCATCTAGTTCCCTGATGGTTTGAGTCTTAGCCTTTTTACTTGCGTATCTCTTTGTTTATTACGTTTTTTTGAACTATACTATGGTAAGGAATTCTATTTGTATCTATTGTGTTCACTAGTATCATTTTATTTATGTTGTTTACCATATTTTGCCTTAATCTTTTTTTTGTTTTTTAGTACTAAGCACTTGCTTTACTTATAATCTAAAATGATGATTAGTTTTATGATTTGCGGTATTTTAATTTTCCATCTTTCGAATATCCTTGACTACCACTATAAAGTAGAAAATAAGAGAAAACGCAGCTGAGGCGACGAATTTATTGCCTAGGCGTTAGCGCCTACATTAGATATTAATCTATCTTATAGGGTCTCTGATCTATGCTTTTAAGATTTGCGTGTTTGCTGGTATGTTAACTTAAACTTTGCATTACATGTAGCTCCAAACAAAGAGTCACGCGATCTTGACGGCCACTTTACATCATTTTGTGAAATTATATATTTAGTCAATTTTGTATATTCGCTCGTGGGGCCTTGTAGAAAATGTACATATGAAATAGTTTTATTAAGTTTAAGCCACAAAAACTGTGTGATTATTGTGTTACAGCGATCTATATTTGCTGTAACAGCCTCGCTACAATTATCTTTAAAGAAACTTGGCCCATGATTTCTGCAGGCCACAAACCACATCAAAGCGTATGTACATGAAGTAATTATTTATCAATAATTCGATGACGTCGATGGATAAGTTTAGATATAGTAGGTGATCGTCGCATTTGTAATGGCTGAGCCAGTGAACATCCGTCCGTTGAAACTATTCCAAACCATGAACTATATTCAGGTCAATATAACGTGGCAGCTATTCCAACCCAGGAGTTTACAGAATGTTTGGTACAGCCCAACATGCTGTAATTCTAAGATTCTTAAAATTGCGTCCAGTATTTCTGGACAGATTTTTGTTATTGTAATTGTAATTTTTGTGTTATATAGGTCGGTAACATCGGGACAAATTACATACTTCAAAGAAGAACAACCTCCGTTTCAGTATTTGCAATATGGCATAAATATTTAGGGCATTATTATTCTTTTATAAGCTACTTCCTCCTTCTTCTTCTTCTTAATCTCAGCTTCTCCCTTGGAGGTTGCTGATCAGCATGGCTATTTTGACCTTTGATATAGCTGCTCGGAATAGTTCGGCTGATGTAAGATTGAACCATTCTCGTAGGTTACGTAACCAAGAGATTCTGCGACGTCCGACTCTCCTTCGCCCAGAAATTTTGCCTAAGATCCATAAAATGAACAAATTCCAAGTAAAATTTCGTATTAAATTTTGTTGTCTTTTCTCTTTGTCAAAAGTATTTGATTTATCAAAGGTATAGTTCCTTACAACAAATCGTAGAACTTTATGTAAATCTGATATAGCAAATCAATGGCCAGATAAAGTATAATTACCGGAAGTACTGGTAAAACGGGAATGGCTCGAACCATAAGTTTTTTATGCAGTTGGTATATTCAGAATAGTTGTATCAAATGTCTGCAACTCTATCTGAAACCTATTTTGTTTGGAAGAAGGTATCCTTGCAACAAGATACGCTTTTATCAGGTAATATGTCTATGGTCTATGTAGAAGAAATCGATCATATGTGTGGTTAAAGAATTTTTTACCAAAAATTAGATTGCAATAGACGTGGAGAAGTTGGTAAGAGATCAATATACAACGAGAAATTATACGTGGACGCTTGGGACACCCTTCCGGTATTGATGATAACGTTTGTCATGATTTAATGGGAAATGGCCCAAGAATTACAACTGAAGATATTAATGAGTCTGAATATTGGGAGTGCTCTTTAAAGAAACTTAGTTTTACTTCCAAGCTTGAAAGAGTGGTGCGACAGCAATAAATTGCTCTGCTTCGATCCAATGAAGAAGCTTTTTTGGATTTGGAGTCACAACCAGTCCTGTACAACAAGGTACACCGGAGGAGTTGGAAGCAAGTAGGTGAAAGTGGGGATAAACGCTTGCTTATATCCAATAAAGGGGTCTATTTGGTGAGATTCCTGGGGAATAATTTTCTTTGAGCTTCTCCCACTTGGTGAAACAATCATGACAAATAAGTTTTATGAACAACTCATTAAACTCAATCTGGAACTTCACGAAGAAATTTGGTTGTGACGAGCAGAAAATACGACAAGGCTACATTGCATGCTGCTTATTCGACTCTGCGAAAACAGAGTTAAAATAAGTCTTCGCCGTATTTTTCAGAACTTGCTTTTTCAGATTTTTTTTATTATTGTCTGTTATCAAACATGAATGACAAAAGGTTTGGTTCTGTGGAAGCTATCGAAAATTAACTCACGTTTTGAAGAAAAACGCGCAGTTGCACCTAGAAGGAATCTACAAGCTTCATAAACATTGGGAGACCACTGTATAAGAGATTTTAACTTTTTAACTTTCGATTTTATGATTGGATTTTTATTGGGTATTAAAGTGCACAATCTCCGATTGAATAAGAAAAATTAAGTCTAACGAATGTTGGTTCGCTGCACAAAATTTTTAATTACAATTTCGAACATGTTCTGATCAGTTTCATCCATAATATGTCTGATCTCGTCAACTGTTTGTGGATTGCGCAGATCGTCAATTTCAGGAAACCCTGCAAAGAAGTCGCACGGTGTTAAATTGAGAGCTTCCTAGCTAGTCGATGTCGGCATTTTGTCAAATTACGCGGCGAGAAAACTGTGCAGTAAGTCGACTGTTGCTTGAATTGTGGGGCAGGTAGCACCATCCTGCTGGAACCATATTTGTTTCAGATCTATGTTGCCCAGTTGCTGCCAAAGAACTGGGTTTCCATGTAATGATAACGATCACCATTCACAGGTATAACATTTTCAGTGTCATCCTCGAAGAAATATAGGCCTATTACGTCACTTGTCCAAAATTAATTTACTTTTCATGAGTTAAGTGGAGATTTTCCGAACTCCAAATTCTACAGTTCTGTTCGCTTATGAACCCGTCTAGTTGAAAATACGTCTCATCGCTAAAGATGATTTTTTTATTTAAACTTCATGATGCTTTTAAAACCTATTGAATTCTTGACGAATCGTCAACCAGTTTAAGCTCTTTCATTCCTTTAACGCATAAAGATGCAAGTCTTATTGAGTATTCGCTAAAGAGAGTTTCTCGAAATGTCCAATTCTTGTGCAGAATGCTGAGCCGATATTTTTGGATTTGTAGCGGCACTCTGACTAACTATCGTAATATTCTCACGGGACCTTACCCCATGCTTATACATCCATTACCCATGCACTTTCATCAAATTTTGTAATCAATCTCCAGACAAGTATAAGTATATAAGAAGTGTAAAGTTTAAGGTTTGAGTTTCTTAAAGATTAATTCGTATTTTTTCTTTTTTGGTAAAAAAGACTCTCCTTTATAAATTCTATAATATAGACTAATGTTTATTTCCGAGAAAATGAAAGAAATTGAAGCAACTAGAAAAACTTCTTTCTACAGCATTACCGGTGGTACAGTGCAAGTAATAAGGTGCGCTGGCGTAAGACCGTAATTTCATACAAATCTCAATTCCTTTATGCGTCGGTCACAATATCGCCGACATTCATTAATCCCATATTTTCCGACGCGCGCGATGAGTGGTCGAGATGGGGCGAGTAGGCAACATTGTTTGTATGGAAGAGTGTACGCCAAGCAGCAGGGGTCGATAGGTGTAAAAAACATTATGTGGTCGCGTAATATCCGGCACTTTGAAAGGGACGGAACGCGCTCAGGGCTTCATGAATTGAATAGTGTCGCAAATTAGGAGGGGAACGGTGCGTCATTATGTAATGAAATAATGCGTGCATTATACATGTGCTCGCCTATTTAATAAATTTCGAGCGTTTAAATTTATTCCTCTGCTGGTCCAGATAAATTACCCTCGGTCGTTTAATTATTTACGTAGGTTTTCGGAAGTCGGTGTATAGATTTTTGCAACCTCAATTAAGTACGTGCTTGAATGAAATGTAAACTGGAATTTTTTTTTATTTGTTTATTGATGCATCGTAATAATACAAACATATAAAGTTGTTTTTCTGAAACTGTATTCCTTACTATTGTAAAATGAAGCTGATTGTGGCACCAGATAATCGGACACGAAACACAAATCTAAAATGGTGCCCTTCCATGCTCCCCTGCGTGCTATTTATACGTCCAGCACCTGTTCTGGAACCTTCTCGTAGCGCCAGAACCTTTTGGAGTATTTCGCTCTTTTAAAGGCCTTGTACATGTACAAGCATCGTGTGGGTCTCAATGACAGCTCCAGCGCATTGAAGGCATTACGTTCGCCACTCAAACCGCGAGCTTCGCAAAGTGGCGATGCCTTTATGGTGGCGTTTTTTTTTTCTCTATTGAGTTGAGGCAGGATAAAGTCTGACTACTTAGTACTGTCGTAGCTTAATTTGACCTCAGAAACAATTTCAATGAACGTTAATCTGTCATCTCTCAGAAAGCGGCGGACATAGCGAATATGCTTTTCAGTCATACTGGTACTGAGGCCTTGTCAGTGACCATTTTCATTTGTTTTTCATCCCCCTAAAAATTATTTATGCCGCTTGTACGTGTAATGATGAGAAATGTTGTTAAGGAACTTCAAAGAACAATGGCACCTTTATATGGGCTTGTGCAAATGCACCTCGCTGACATCTTTCCAGTAAAAGCGTCGACAGAATTGGGTAACAGAGATACGTTCTTAACCGGATGACTGGACGGCCCGTAATTTTTGCTAACCAAAGCCGATACTGTTAATTGGTGACGATGGTTTGATTTGAATTTGGAGGCATTCGTTCAGCGAATGAATTCCTTCATCAGTGTAAAATATGGAGTAGTTATCCCGTAGAAAACAAGAACAAATTTGACTGTTTTATATCCGAGGTAGCCTCCAAACATGGACTCGGTTGGAAACCTGTGACTTATCCAACAAAGCATGGCCAAAACGCTGACAAAACCTAGCGATAAAGCTGAGTTAATGACAGCTATAACAAAAGAATAGCTTTACGATACCCTGGAAAGCGATAGATGATTTAAAAGATACTGTGGTACTTGGGATCTGGACTCGAATAAGTTTGATGATACAGATCGTAAGAGTAGTAGTAAGAATATCTAGTAGGATTTGCTCCTGTAAATCACTATGATAACTTATGGAAAGTAAGTTATCTATCAACTTTCTTGGATCTATAGCGTGTGCAACGATTGAGAACAATAAATTTCTTTGGATCTGAGATGCCTTTTATTCTGTCGCTTACATTTTGACAAGTCGTAAAAGTCACAAATAGTTGGTTTATTGTGCCCGTAAACGCTCTGTATAGTTGTGAAGCACATTACGAGATATACTTCTGAAAGATTGACATATCGGTGTGATTGATTCCCGATTCTGAACTATCTGAAATTTATTCATGTGTGTCTTTGCCGCGCTGTGATTAGTCATAATTGGGCTTACAGTTTGTTCTTTGGCGATATTTTACTGTTAGTGTGCAGCAAATTGCCCACGACTTTGCTGTGTTCTCCACATAAACTATCGAAGTGAGTTTCTTGTCTAAGGTTGCTGTAAAGTACTGTGCCTCCACGTTCAAGAGTATATCTCAGTCGAAGATTCTAACGTTCTCTTATTTAATCTTCTTCTTAGTAGAGGACAGGGCTGCCACACTTTTCTTAGGATTGACCCTGATCATTTACTTATCGCATAAGTCCTCCTAGATATGCCCTACTGCCAGTGAAGGCTATAGCAAGCTTGACAGCACCGTAGTGTCATATGAAAATTTGGACTTCGTCCTAGATGACGTCGATATAGTCTGAACATAGAGATTGAAGGGGGGAGGGGGGAGAAGGAGTTTTGAGGGTAAATTTCTGGTATTTTTCCCGAAAAGTAACCCAATTTTTATTTGCTAGAATGTTCTGATTTTCCGTTTATTCATTCGACTTTCTTTTGAACTTAAAAACAGGGAATTTAGGTTTTTTTTTATAACGAATCATACTTTTTTCCAAATCAAAACGAAGCTTTCCAGCGAAATATGACAATACAATACATAGGGTTACTTTTCTACATACCTCCTTCTACTGATGCCAATTTTGAGTTTTCGAATTTCTTTATTTGATTGTGAACCCTTGTTTTTCTAAAGCTTTGTGGAGAGATCCGAACGCAACATATTTGGAAGAACATAAGTTGGGGTTGCAACGAATATTACTTACTGTAATTCAAAACGTTAGCTTCAATTTGCTGGCCTTTAGACATTTACCGTTAATTACTCTGCGGTATTGTTGGCACGAGAGCGACAAGCATGCGTTACATTTCCGACCTTGCTTCGTGCCGTAGCGGACATCTTAGCAGTAAAAACTAAAAATAATTCACTACCTGCGTTCTCTTAGAATTTGGTTGTCTGAGGCACGGTGCTTGACACATCGCCACCTATTACAGATGCGAGAGCCTCAATTTCTCAGTTCGCAGGCCATGTTTCTGCGTGGTGGCATTAACGCCTGACTGTTATGGTAATATATGTATGACGTACATTGTAATCTATTAATTGAAAATATGTTATAGACCGAATATATATAAATTAAATCCTCTTTCGTAAATAAACTTTTGAAATAATAATAGATAAGATTGCCAGAGTAAATAGGTGTTATTTTTTTTGCAGGGTCCACCTCCTCAAGCTGGTCAAATTAAGTTTACAATTGCCGACACCCTGGAGCGAATAAAAGAAGAATTCAACTTCCTTCAAGCGCAGTATCACACGTAAGTAACATAACAATTGGTTGTTATTGAGTAATTGTTCGGCCATTCGAAAATTTTGTATATAAGGTGCTTCAAAATTGTACAAAACAAACACTAGAATGTTATTCTATAATAAAAAATTTTAAAAAGCATATGCTCCCCATTCGTACTTTAAACGGTCTACCTTTCAAGGTAGACGTCAATAGAACTAAATTGCCCTTCACACCTAGGTATACAACTTTTGCAATATACTTTATTTGCATGTCATGTTGTGGATTTTTTGGGAATCATAAATTACCACAACTAGGTGTTTCTTTTTCCTAAAAATTGATTGTACTGTATATTGTACATAAAATAATCGATACATGATTGAGCCAAACTGTCTGAATATGACTTTATGCTTTGTTAGATGGTAATGGTTTTTATAAGGTCACCGGCCGCTTATTTGCCATTCTTTTCAATAATTTGCTCAAACAAGATAATAAATTTGTTGGGTTTTTTATTTTGAAGAATAAGTAGTTTCTTCTAACAAAGGCTAATAATGGAATCTTCGCATTTTATTATATTGTATTAGAGATCAGAGATGGTGCGCGATGACCTCACAGTGAAGGTGGATGTTAACCAGTCAGTTCGCAGGACAACTTTTTTAAAGAGGGTTAGGGTCTCATCATTATTAATTGAATTATTAGTTTGACGAAAACATTGTAATCCGATTCTGCAACTTAGTTCTCTTTGTATCTGCTGTTGTATTCTGTTTATCATGTTTCAAATGTGTTCTTCAGGGTTTGTATTCTCTTCCTATTTTTTGTCGATTGTTTCAATACTTTTAGGCGTTACTATCAGATGGAGTTTCTGATAAATTTTAGTATCTATCGGCGTGTCTGTGCTCTTGCACTTTTAAGTGAAATAGGGTTATGTTTGGTCGGGCACCATTCACATTTATTTAGAGCATTTTTTGTTTCTGACGACCCTTTGCACTTGAAGATTTCATTAAGGTGTCCTAAATACATAAACTTACTTGATAGCGATCTTTCAGCGATCTATAGTGTATTAGAGGTTAGGTTATGTGTGTTCTCATCTGTGTCGATGGATAAATCTGGTAGTGACGGGAAGAGAAAGAGAGAAAAAGAGAACTTTATCATGTCAGAAATGTAGATAGCAGATATACCATTATCTAGAAGTATAAAATCAGGAGATTTGAATATTTCTTCATTGGTATATCCTCGTTGGTCGCAATGTTCTAAACCCCATAGACTTTTGTGAGCAATTTCCGAATAGTGTGACTAGTTTTGTTAATTGCAGTATGTCTTGGGCGTGATCAATATTCTAATTAGTATCCGGTAAGTACATACTACGAATTGTTACTGTACAAAATAGTAAAGGATTCTTACTGTGACTATAGGATAGTCTTAGGATAGAGCTTTCTTCAAAGGTGGGTTTCTTTAAGTTAGATATTGGTTTATGCTGTGCCAGCTATAGCTTATATTTGAGCTATTTTGTAATCTATATGTGAGATCTTTCTGCAGTTCCTGGTATCTCAGCATCTTATTCAGAAAAACAGACAGAAATAGATGTGTCTTTTTTTCTATTTTCTAATGCTTCATACTGCGTGGTCTAAAAGATTTCTTTAATTTGGGAAACTTTAATATGGCACGATTTAAATTATTTTAAACTCCCATACTCTGGGTGTGGGTGTGAGTGCTGCTGCTTCTTGTTTCTAAATGAGGCTGCTCTTAGACGTAGCCAAATGGCTACCTTCGTAGTTGACAGAGAAGTTTCTTGGTATAGTCGTTCTTCGCGCCGGAGTTTTTTACAGAGACTGGTTTCTTTGTTGTTATACTTAAATGGCATTTGGTCCAAATTTTGACATCTGAAACATTGAACAGGTATATATAATCAAATCTTTAGCAAATAAAATGCAATTACAGTTTTATCAGAACTGCAGGGTCATTAGACGTTAAAATGTATTTTTGTGTAACTTGGAGTTTAATACTGTCCTTAAACGTTATTTATCTAACTTTTATAACACCTTGTTCTCTTAACTTTCCGTTAATTTTCTTCACACTGCAATTTAAAAAGTCGCACCAGAAAACTATGACTTTTGACGTGCTTTTTTCGCAACGTTGGGATTTAGTATTAGCGACAGGTCTACTAATAAGTCGAATAAGGCTTTGATGTACTGCGCTGATGAAGTCTTGCCGCCTTTGTAGAAGTGAGAGTAAGAGTATAGAGGGTTTAGGGTGGTGAATTGTAAATATAAACACAATTGATACACGAAACGTATATTTTAATGTACACAGTACTGTGGCAGGCAAGTCAAAAATAGCTAGCGACAAAATTTTAGTAGGCAGACGTACGCCTGGACGAAGACTCGCCGCGATCTACCCTGGTGCAGGCCGATGTGTCTCTTGTAAACCGGTCCAAAGTAAAGGTTGAAACTTGTCTATCTTGGGGACAATGAAGGAAAATATTTCATATAATTTTGGCAGGTAAGATAAACCAAATGCCCAATTAATTTGGCACGGACTAATTGCTGTCTGCCACGACCGATCCCAAAGCCATTAAAAAATATGACCGTTATAGGAAATATTTTTCGAGTATTCGCTCCGTTACAAGTATAATGAGGTTTAGCTCAAAATATTCGACTTATTTCTTCCCTCCCCTCTGTCTTAAAAACTAATTGCTGCTACTGAACTCCCCAATCGACGCCAGTAGTTTAAACTATAAAAGAGAATGGTATTTTAATCCCAGTAAACAAAGATATTACTTAGAGACGTTGCGTTTGATTGCACGCACGCAGGGAACACCTTAAATTGATGACTGGTGTGATCCGATTGTGTAACCGCAAATCCAATTTCCACATTGATGCAAAGTTAACAGGGTCGTGCTACCAAGTCGTGTATGTGATTTTCAACTCACCAGTTTTGCAATCAGTTACTCGTGCAGCTTTCGCCTCCAACATTTTTCCGACTATCGCGGTGCAACCGCTACCGCCAAGGTCTCCTTTGCCGCATCCACATTCTCCAGCCGCGTACTCAATCTACTATTCAGTTGGCTCTTCATAAGCGTTGTGCACTGGTAGGCGCCGCTTCATCCACACTCCTACGATCTTGAGGATCACGCTGTTGTATCTGTTGATACCCGGATCACCAAAAGGTACCGATCATAAAGAGAATATTATACAAGTAACTGACACCTCGAAGCCGCAATGAAGTATCACGAGACGAACAATTTGATCAAAGTATTGTTTGTTGTCTTATTTGAAATAGAAACGTCTGTGATGGATGAAAATTATCACTTATAAGGATTATAAACTGCCGGACGGTCTCTACAAATTCGTCATAAGCTGATTTTACCTCTGCGTTTTTGTAGGAAATTAAAGCATTTCATCAAAAATAGTTGGTCTTTTGCTTCCTTCTTTCCTTTCTTTTTTTCTGACTTTATTAGTCTCTCTTGATCCCCCGACCCTAGGGTAGGAGTTTAGGTTCTACCTGAGAACTGTACTTCAATCCATGTGAATAAAGCTAGTAATTCAAAGTTGTAGTGCTTAATTTGTATGTACGCGACTATCACCTCACCTTTTTTCTGAATATTGGGGAATATCTGTCATCGGCTAAGATAAATTCTTTAAACCTATTAACACTTGATTAATATTATTATTATTAACTTATCTCGACTTTTTCTTCTCTTCTTTCCTTCTTTCTATCCTGCATTTTTTACTACCTCATTTCTATTTTTTTATTAAATAATGTGATGAAAAATGGCACGCGCCATCGTTAAGCTTAAAGATGATCCTAGAGATGGGGTTGGACCGGAAATTCTAGAGTGAGGAAAAGGAGCTCAGCGATTTTCAACTTCCATCTTTCTAGACCAGATGCGGATGGCGAAATTAATATACAATCTGAGCATTACGTTTTTATAGCGGAACAAGGCCAAAGTTTAATTACGTTACTTCTTATTGTCTACAAAACACCAATACGCTACTTTAATTACATCATTGTTCTTCTTGCCCCTAATTCGTTTCCGTCCGCATTTGAGTGAACAACTACTTTCCACTCAAGAAAGCTCCCATTGTCATTTGTGCAGGCGAGTTACGTTTTTAAAAGTAAACGCAACTCATTTGGTTCTTTCTAATATCGCCGGCATCAGGCGTGCTGTTGTAAAAGCGCGATACAGAACCACACACAACCAAATGTATGTTGTGGCGAATTCTTTATCGCACCATTTTATTGTAGTGCAGCGTCGCACATTTATGGCTCAAATTTTTAAAGGAATAAACTTATTTTTATCGCTTGCGCCGCTATAAATTTATTGCATTGAATAAATTATTTATTGTTTCCCTATGTCCTCTTTTTCGTCCATAGAAACTATATTTTATTATTGAATGTGACCACATTTCATAAAATGCTTTTGTTATAATGTTGCGATTGTAGCCCTTTTTAGGTTGTATTTTAATTTATAGATTATTTATTTGCTCTTATGTATTGGTTATATTACTTCCGTATACATAAATTACGTGAGCTGTCCCAAAAATATCGAACCAATGTTAATATAACGGAAACAGTTTGCACGTTCGTGATGTCACATCGCAGTTGGTAACTGGACTGTAATGCGCGTGTGTGAATTATGACGACTTTAGTGGCCGGATTAGATGCTGGTGAGTGAGCACATGTGGTATGTGATCGTTGTTTTTACTACGACTCAGTGTATACCATTCTGATTACTAAGAATGGTTTTGGAATCGAAGTAATGCGTGTAGTACTAGTAATGGCAAACACTTTAAAAGTGTCCGAGAATCTGTTGAAAATAATGCACGTTCTGGAAGACGAGCAACGAAAAGAATACCGGAATATATTAAATGTGTACGGATTACATTCAACAAGAATAGGCAATTTGAATACAGCAATGAACAAATCGCTTCCCTGTCCTTTTATAGACCCGACGTCTCCTATCGTTGCTCTATGTAGGCATATCCTGAACTTGTTGGTGAATAATATCTGACTCCAATGGCTGAGGTCCCAATCGAGATGTCGCCTTTGTTTTAGGATTGCAGTCAGCTTGGGACCCATAGCTGCCTTTTTTTGGGTTAGGTTGGCTGTCCTCAATCTTCTTCTCGCTGTCCAAGCACTAGTGACCACACTTGTGAACGCACTCAGCTTTTGCTTGAGGCCAATGTTAGTTATATGTCGATTTCTGAAGGATATTGAGACGAGAAATCGATCGTCTCTCTCCGTTGTCACGCGCCTACGGCCGTCTGCGTAGCCACCGGTTTCCCGGTACCGACGCCACACTCTTGAAAGAGCTGATAGACTCAGATTTAGACTATTTGCTACGGCCCTCTGATTGAAGCCCTCTCTCAATAATGCAATTGCCTGGGCTACTTCGACGACTGTGGTATCCATTTTCTTGCGAATCACTCGAGCACTTACATCACTTACTTACGTCAACTTCGGATAAGTGACTGAGATGAATTACCAGATTGCAAGCGTATAATCGTTGCGCGCGTTCTAATTAGCAAAATTCGCAAAACTTCGTGCATGATGCATATTTTTTCTTAATGCGTCATCCGATTAATGCAATATAAGCAGCTTTTTAAAGCTTAATAATAAAGATACTCCTTGCACGTTAATGTTTTTATTTGCATCTTCTTTAGACTAAAACAGGAGATGAAAATGCACGTGCAGCTAATGAGTCTATTGTTTTGCTCTCATGTGTATAAAGTCATGGCCACGGTATTTCAATTGGAAAACAAGAAGACTTCATCTTGGAAAAATATCAAACTGCACAAAGCAAATAATCATCAGCAGTTACACCACAATGCATGCGTAACAGTCAACAGATGGAAACTATTTGAAGATTTGGAAAGCTTACAAAATACTCCTATAGTAGCTGAGACTAATAAAAATGACATTGGATTATAGTGCAATAAAATCGGGTACAATGATAACATACTGGAGTGTTTCGAAATGAAAAGAGGAATGAGGCCCAGGTAATCCAGTTAAATCTGATTCTGGAAAGATAATAAGTGATAGTTGTATTACAACAGAAGAGGCGATAATCAACAAGTCAACATTGTCTAACATATGTGGACCATAATGGCAAAATCACCGTCGGAACTGGAAAAAATTACAAAGGACATAAAATACTAGGCCAGGCAAAGAAAACGACTGATAAAAACCAAGTTTTTGGTGATAAGAAAAAAAATCAACTTGACAACGAAAACTCTAATAATGGAATTAGAAGAAGGAGGTAAAATAGTGGTAGAGAGTCAACAACTTCTTGCACTTAGGTGCAGATGTAACACAGCATGGTGAAGAAAATGCTGAAATTGATGCGAAATTAGTTAAAAATTAAAGGTGCTTAGAGTTAAGTTGAAGATATTTAACACAATGCTTACAGAAGTAAACAAAACAGGGTGGAAATTTTGGAGAGAAAGATGTTACGAAGAATAGGTAGCGGGAAAAAATTGAGGAACAAATAAGAATGTAATATATCTATACAATCAACTCAGTGAAACTAAATTATAAAGGCGCAAAGATTATGGTGGCTAGGCCATATATAAAGACTACCTCAGGATAAAATACCGAAACAACTATCGAAGAGGGAACTGGAGGCACAAGAAGAGTAAAACGATCAAAGAAGAAATAGTTAGCGGTTGTCAAAGAAACTAGAAGAGAAAAAGTGTGGAAGAAAATTGTTAAGCAATGAGTCTAATGCTCTGTTAACACTTCGTACATATGTACATATATGGAACTTGTACCCTTTGTTATCCCAATATTCGTTATTTTTATATTCTTTATATCTATATAAATGTCGAAGTTTACTAGGTTTCCTAATTCTGTTATTTTTTTAATCTAGCGAATTTCCATGGTATCCCTATTTCTTAATAAATTTTTGTGGTTTTGTCACTCGCAAACTTTTTTCTAGCCTCGTTTTCATTTTCTGCTAAATTTACATATACCAAAAGAGTAACCAAATCTCATTGTTGATAATTGACTGTGATAGTATTTTATTGGTATTTTTCGTTAGTTCCTCTTTAATGGCTACCTGTTTATCTAATATATTTTTTAAATTATATTTTCTCACAGCTGAAATGCTCAGGCTATTAGATAATGTAGTAAATAGTAAAGACAGTAAGGACGTCGGTCAAATAACCCAAGAGTTTATTTCAGAAGACCCAGAGATGTTGCTTACAAGATTGGTATCCATTTTACGCCTGAATAAAACATCTGAGCTTGTTATAGAGGGCCTGCATGATTAAGGTATGACACATACTGTCAAGATCAAACGAGTCGCCCTTTGCAATTTGTTTGAGAATTCAAAGCATAAAAGTACAAGCCCCTACGGGAGTTTCTCAAATGGGAAGAGTAACCATTGTTGGATCATTAGTAGCCATGAAGATGTCCTCGTGGAAATCAGGACGAAGTTTCAGGCTAATTCTTACGTCTATATTCAGTCATACAAGTCATTTGGTTGGAAACTTTCTGTGTCGATTTTGACATGTATTGGTTTATTTCTTCTACTTTTATATATAGGCTATTAGCCTGTTTCTGGCCACACATTTCGTATAGTGCTATGAGCCATGTTGGGCAAGTGGCTGGTCTAACCCGTTAGAAGAAGGAAAATATACTTTACGACCGCCAAGGATGTTTGTATGACGACCGGAGAGCATTTGCTGTTTGCTGTTGGTTTTGACCTGGGAGTCGAACCCAGGGCTCGCCGCGCGCTAGTGTGGCAGGCCGAGGCCTTTACCTCGCGGCTGTCGTGCTTTCAACTATTACATGCGGAAAGTTATTAAAAGAGTTACTAACAATAGACATCCATCTAAGCTGTTAAGCAGATCTCCTGCAGATTTAGACCGAGAGCAGTCAATGAGAGCGTGCTCGCATTTCAAATAAAGTCGAGACTCGAAAATCCCTCAAGTGACATATAAGTACTTTACTTGAAGTTTATGTTATTATAATGAACTGTTGGTCCCAAGTTTCTTGACCCAACCTCTAATAAGGGTATCGAAACCATCGATTAATATTCAGAGACCAAGCACCATCGAACAAGAAATATGGACCGATCGATAATGTTTAATCTGATAGGGAATTATTATTTGCAGTAAGATTAATGATATTATTTTTGTGCCTCCACTAGTATACAAAATACCTTTGGAAAGTAATGATAATTGGAGATTCAAAAAAACATTATTGAGTATCAATACAACATTGTCAATGGTTCTGCTACGCGTCGTAGTTCGTCTGAAAGTCTTGAACTGGACTAATAATTCCAAAACGGCATCCTTGTAAGTGGGGCTTGAGCCGTAGAAATATAGAGAAGTTGACCGGAGCCAGGTTCAGGATGTAAGGAGATTGGGACAGCGTTGTCATGTGATGTGTCGTCAGAAACTGTCTCACTAGCAGCGACGCATGACTCAGCGCATTGTCTTTTCACGCACAATGGATTTGAGATGCCCTACTTTATCTGCTATCAATCTAACATTCGCTCAGAGACCAAAACCGCTTTCACCTTAGCCACATTGTTCGAAGTGTGAGACGTTAATGAACATTTTGTACGTTACTTATCCTTGACGTTCTCCTTTCCTTCTTTGAACGTTTTTTGCCACCTAAATATACAAATGGTCTTTTTTGTAGACTTTCTGTATCATAGCAAGCGTTTTGATTGTACAATTTTCGAGATTAACGTAAAATTTTATTATGTTGTCCACTTCGCAAACGATTCGCACTCTGTGAAGTATCAAAGGCAAATGAGCTTCGTCCGACTGTTTATCTGGCGTCCCCCCATCAACCGTCAGGCCCGAAAACTAAACTATTCCCCCCCTCTCTACCGATCCTTCTGCTTGGACTTGGAATTAGTATTACTTCTCAGACTACCTTTTGTATATCACTCTTAAGTTCAAAACATTACCTAAGACTTCAAACACCACCAAACAACTCGAAAATTGCTTAATCAACAACATACACTCGAAAATTTCGTTAATTTGCGTCGTTTATTAAAAAAGAAGTTTTAAACAATAACCTTATTTTATTCCTTGTACATTTAATATTAAATTTTTCTTTTTTTATAGGTTGAAACTAGAGTGTGAAAAACTAGCTAGCGAAAAGACTGAAATGCAACGGCACTACGTTATGGTAAGTTATTTTTATAACTTGTGTACAGCGCTGAAATTGTCGTAACACTTTATTGGTGAAAAAACATTTATAAACTTTATTGCGTGTAATTAGCAATTAATATGAAAATAATTAATATAGTGTACTAAATCCTAACAAAAGGAAATATGCGAGATTTGCTGTTAATATAATGAAAACAGTTTGCGTGGTTGTGATGTAACCTGGTAGCCGATGAGAGTAGACTCATACGTTAATGAGTGCTACGAGCAGAGCAGAATATTTGTCCGCAGAAACTATGCACTTGATTCAGGAGGTTGTTGGAGACGATGTACTGAGTGCAGCATAAATAAAACATAAAAATGACCGTAAACATATCGAAAGTGATCCATTTGCCAGAAGATCAGAAACGAGCAGAGAACATCGGAAATTTTAAAAGCGTACGTGCTACAATCAATAACGATCGATGAATAGCATTCGAAGAGTAGTAGATGAGCTGGGGATTTCAAAAACTAAAACGTATGGAATTTTGACGTGAAACGTGTAGCTTTTATAAGAGTGACGGTAATTTTATGCTACAGTTTCTAATGACCCTCTTTAGGTTAACTGGAGACGAAGCGTGGGTTTACGGCTCCGATCCGGAAACAAAGGGTCGATAGCAATAATAGAAGTTTAATTTGTCACGTTCGAAGAATGTGCATAAAAACGTTCATGTTAATTTTTTTTTTATTATTATTATTATGAAGACGTTATCTATCATGAGAACATTCCTTCAGGCCAAACAATTACTAATCAAAGAGAAAGTATTAAAGTAACCTATAAACTGTCCATCGGCAGTTCGGCAGATACATGTTATCGAGGCCACCCGTATTTAAATGACACAATATACGCCGGTATCCATTATGGTAGTAGACAGTCAATAACAAATAATGTATGAAAATTTAGAAAAATGCATGTGAAATGGGTTTTCCGTCTTCTTAATGCCGAACAACATGAGATCTGTTACAGAATTTTTCACTCATTATGAAGAGGCGGAAACGGTTTTTTGTATTGGATGCTAGTGGGTAAAGAGTTTTGGGTCAATCATGGCACTTCTAAGTCCAAGTGAAGAAGGATAAAGTGAGGAATGAAAGATGAACGTGCACCTACCAAAGTTGAGGGAATGGGACATTTTATTTTTGGGGCATTTGGTACCAGGACGTTTCCAGGAAATTTCGACTTTACCAACTTTATTTAAAAAAAAACAATAAAAATATATATTTGTCATTAACCTCAGTATACGACTGCAATTTTATCTGACCTAATATTCATCTTAGCACAGGACGAGTGTAACTAGGAAAACTCTAGTCCGAGCAGGTGATTTAAAACCACTGATGGTCCCGAATCCTCCCAACAGTTATAATACTAAAAAAAAACAGATTAGTCTAAGCATTTCAAAACCATCCGGCACTTGCGTACTTTCGAAAGTTTTTTTTTTAATCTGCTCCCGTATTCATGGCCATATCAACCCGTTCATAATAAAGGCTCTCTCCGCTCTAGATCTGGTCTCTTTCTCGGCTTTCCAAGTCATAGATTCGTGCATGACTTTCTCGACTTTCCCATATGAGGGTCTGTCATTCGCCTTCTGGGCTACAAGTGGCAAGATTAAGAGAAAGCGATCCATGTAGGGGACATCCCATTGGGCTAGGAAGAGCTTGAGGCTCCACAACTGCTGCTACGCGGACGGTTTGCGGCTGGACGACGAGAGGGCGGGAATCAACTTGTGGTCATGCGAATAGAACAAGAGATCCACCTTGGAGAAGCCTAGAAGCCTGCAGACTGAAGCATCATTTACCGAAGTTACATCCGAAGATACACTGTAATATCTCACAGCACGTCAGCGCTACTTTTTTCTCAAAAGTATGAGGACGCTGTCGGCCGGGACCGAAATGAGTTTTTATTAGACCACGAGCGAGCGACAAATTGGTCAAAGAGGCAACGGCAGGAGCAAGACCGCTGATTTTTTAAATTATTTTAATGGGGCTCGTAAAAAATTGGTTATGAACTGAGACGATCTCAAGGTATGAGAAGAAATGGCAAGTAGTAGAGACCAGAGCGGAGAAAGCCCTCATTATAAGCGTGTGGAGTTCGAATGCGCGATTGGTGGGCGGTGTTTGTGTGCGGGGGTCAGTTTCCAGTATACCGGTCCGGTGCACGAATTCTGGATTGACATCTTATAACCTATTGCGTACTTACTGTTTTAGCCTGCCCCATCCCGAATGATTTCGCGTTCTCGAATATGTTCGAATGTTCCTAGGATATTAAAGGCTATTGGCGCTTAATATACTTCATACTCGTACCGTTTGGACATCTCGGAAAGATGCCTTAGTTCCAAATCCTCATTGAAGTTACTTTTAAAAATTTTCTGTGGAAATCTCAAACGCTTTCCGCATGGTTTTCACCGTTGTATTCTGGGACTTTTTTGGCTCTCACGATGGATCTAGGTATTACTCAATACTCTGTGCCCCACGAGTCTTTTTCTTTGCTGTGCATACAATTTTTTTTCTATTTTCCTCCAAATAAATGCTTGTATTCCCGATTAGCCAGTTCCCTATAGTCGGCTTTTTAAAAATATCTCTGAAGGTACTATAAGCAATATATGTTACTGTTTCCTTTAAATATTCCATTGCGTGGTATTAATAATAAAGTTATAAATATAATTAAATGAGCTTGAAAAGTTCCAGCAAATTTTCCTTTCTTAATTACTTTCTGCCTTTTTCTAATTGCTCCCTATTTTCTAATGAACTTAGAACTTGGAAATTATTTTTGGGATTTTCTAACTAGGCATTTGTTAGCCTTTTATTTTTTACTTTCTAGTCTGTTCTAGCATACTGTTTTATAACATTTGTTATTACCACATTTTTTAAATCCTTATCTGTTTTCTTCATATTTTCTGACACAGTATTCTTTCAGAAATTTTACATTATAGTTTCTATTTAACCAACCTTATTTTTAATTGAATTAAATAAGATTAATTCTGTGACTTATGAATGCATGGTACAGAAGGATATTATATAGCGAAAAGATAGAAGTCTTCTGAAGAAGCAACCAAGCGTAAAAGAAATGTTACGGATAAAAAAATGAAGAGCAACATAATTATAAAAAATAAATGGTCAGAACTTAGTGATCATGGCACAAGATATGTAAACAAAGTATGTTGTAGAGAGGAAATGTTAGAAAAATGGTTAGAAGTTATAATATATCTAGTCAGCTAATTGGAAGCAGTTATGAGAATCTAGAACACATATAGTTTTCATTAACATTTAGCAAACTGAGAGCTCGGTAATTTAGAATAAATTATGTATAGCTATGGAAAAGTTAGAGATATCCATAGAAACCAATTTCTAAAATGTTTTCTTCCTCCCTCTTCTACATGAACTGAATTACATCTTCTATATTCTCTTACTAATTACAGTTTTTTCATTATTCTTTGACATGCCTATGGGTTTGTCAGTCAATTTTGACTTTGAATTATTTGAAATAGAAAATGTTCTCAAAATAATTAATCCAATTCGAAAACTCTTTAAAGTAATTATGGAGTGTTTACAAAATTCTACAGAAGATTGCATTGAACAAAAAATAATTCTTGGAGTATCGTAAAAGGTTTCAGTAATCTACTTAATGTGCTGACGTGGAGCTGTGAGAATTCTAGAATCACGTGCGGAGATATTTAAGTGCGTACGAGGCCAAAAAGGCAATTGCCCTTAAACATAATTGTGTTGCCGGTATATCCGGTTCTGAATGAATTTTCTATAACTCATAAATGTGATACGGAAGCTACCACATTATCTTCCTTGATATCGATTAGAAAATTGATGTCAAGAAAAACCCGCTCTTGTATAGAAGCGTTTGCCTCATCATGATATTACTGAGCAGTAAACAAATTAATTTGAAAGGTAATGCCGTTCAAAAAATTAAAAGTGAAAAATTGAATAATTTACATATGAGAAAAAATATTGCCCGTTATTTTCTATAAATAACTTGACGTTGAAAGTTGTTTATATATTTCCTCGGTCGTATCTGTAGTATTTATTTAACTGAAAATAAAGCTAATGAGTGTTCGCTTCCACATTGATCTTCATAGTTTGTCCTCTAAAAATAACATTTATATTTCAGTACCTGTTACAGCCACTTGTCGCTTTTAGTTTTATCAAATGGTGTTGAATATGCCTATGAAAGAATTTCTTTTATAATGTAATTCTATCTGGAACAATTTATAACTTTTACGAAGTGCGCTCAAGTTTTAAGGTCCCAAATTTTTTTCTCCTTAGTGAGAGTAAGTGGAAAGATGCTGTTAATTTTAAAAGACGCGGGAAATATTTCTGAATTAATATGATAGATGAAGAAATTACCGCCATTGTAAAGAGTGTAGTTTTCTCCTCTTGCCTCGTGAAACGCCCATTGAAATTCATAGCCAATTGAGTGAGACATGCGGTGAAGACGTTACGGACATTAAAAATGTACATTCTTGGGTGTGAGAGTTGTGTGACAATGAACCGAAGCAGCCTCGGCCGCAAACTAGCCGAATCGAAACCATGATTGCGCGAGTGGAGTCCATTTTGCATGATGACCTGAAAAGCGGAAAATTTCTTTAAGGCGGATTGTACGAATGCTGGCTGACGAACGCAAGGCTGCGCTGATAGCAACGTCTCAGGGCATTTTCTGACTATGAAGGACACTCTCCGTGGCTGCTCATGTTTTCAGCAGTATACGTAAATCTAGACGCGAATTATGTTGAGAATGAATAGAAGTTTCAACTTTTTTGCTTAAGCACTTTTTCAGAAAAAAATTTGGAGACCTTAGAACTTGAACGCACCTGGTATATCAAAATAGGACCAACTGTTACGAAGAAAATCAAATATAAGAAGGAATGATCTTTTTTATATTACTGAAGCATCATAAAAATAGAAACATACAAAGTTAATTTTCTATATACTCTTCTGATTTAGATACAATTTTTTTTCCAACGGGGAGGTAATTTTTTGGTCCTGCTATGCTAAAATGAAGGTCACGAAGGTAATTATGACACCAGCTAATCGCCCACGATAACAGCATCATTATCAAATCTCTGACCTCCTAGTGTTTATCTTAGTAGTCCAATCGACAATAGCAGAGCGATAAATCTGGACTGTAAGGAAGGTGATCAAGTGTAGTTTAGAACAAATCTTCAATTTTCGTGAAGGTTGAGTAGCTGTACGGGAACAGGCGTTTATGGGGCACTTTAAACCAAAAAACACCTAATATGCTTGCTTGAGCACAATTCCAGCAAGCGGCGAACAATGCGAATATTTCTTCCAGTCACGCTACTCCTAAGGCAGTGCCAGTAACCTGCATTTCAGCTGCTTCTTATCCCCCAACAAATTTTTATTTCATCCATACGTTCTAGTCTTCTTAAAGATGTCCAAACTGTCTTTAAGTGTTCTGAAAATTTAGAATAATTTTACGTCATTTGTCCTAAAAAACTGATAATAATATGTTCCGTAACGGACGAGAGTACCTCTTGCTCCGCTGTCGTGATACTAACTAAAGAAGCGATAATGCGAGGTACCCTAATAAGAGAAATTCCTTTAGGCATCCCTAACTACAACGCTTAGAAGCCGCGCCTAGCCCCGTTCATCGCATATTGTGTAAAAAAGAAATTCCAATTTATGTTTGAATCGCTTTTGTATTATCCGGACTAAGCTATTTATAGATTTTTCATTGCCAAACACAGATGGTCTGAGGTGTTATTTTTCACACAACCCCGGCTACCCTTATTTATATATGGACCTCTGGATTATTTCTACGCAAACAATAGAGCATTTAACTATGTTTTTAAATTAAAATTCTTTCGGGAATGCCTTGACGAATATTTTGGATACTCCCATTCCGTTGCGTGTTTCCCTAAAGAAACTTTTGGGCACCGTTTTGTATCCAATATCATAGTGATCCATAAGTGTGCCAAAAAATATTTTAGATACTCCAGCTTTTGAATACTCTTAAGAAATGGATTATCGTATCTAACGTCGTCCTATGATTCAAGAAGTATTCAATCACCGCTTTAATTTGGTTTATTGTATCCAATACAGTAATCCGCGAATACTCCTTAGAGTATTTTGGACTCTCTAGCTCCGTCATGTGTACTTTGAGTAATCTTATCTAGTGCCGTAGTAATCAGAGAATGATTCGAAAAGTACTTTGGATAATCTAACCTACCTTAAGAACTCTGAAGGGTATTTTGAATACGTCAGCGCCGTCGTGTTCTTTAAAGAATCTTTTGAATGCATTTAGAAAAGGGTTATTGTATTCAGTATCATAGTGATCCATGAGTATTTTAGATCTCTCCAGCTCCGTCATGTTTGCTCTGAAGAATCTTTTGAGTACCATTTAGGAATAGGTTATTGAATCTAGTGTCATAATATTCCATAAGTGTTTACTAGAGTATTTTAGATGCCCGTTTTAAGTGCACCGGAGAGCATGTCGGATATTTCAGCGCAGTTGTGTATACTCTGAAGAAAATTTTGGGTGCTGTTTGAATTCGGGTTATCATATCTAGTGTTTTATCCACTGAGGTTTTCACGGACTACCACGCCAACCGTTCGCTGAAAAACTGGCAAGTGCGCAGAGTCCCTGACATCAAAGCGTAGATTTCTTCGAAGAACCATTTGGCAAGCAACTGGGGAAGCAAGAGATTTACTTGCCATTTTCAAATTGAAAAAATGTTCTCTGATTACGACCACTCATCAACCCAATTTGTTTATGTTGCTGTTATGCGTTATCTCTGACCATATCTTCAGCATCTGTTTCATAAGCGAAGGATTTTGATTAGGGAAGTGATTTTTAAAAACCTCACATGTTGTTCGTTCATTCAACATAATATAACTGTTCAATCCATTTCTTCATTAACCGCACCACTTTAATATGGTAGTAGTTGAATTTCTCGCCAAGTCAACCAACAAGTACACTATGGACTTTGTAAAGTTGCTTTAACTTTCAGGAACAGTAATTTTTCTGCTCCGATTTTATAGACAATCTAATTATGGCTAATAGATTCGTTACTAATTGAGAAGGCGTATATACCATTAGTGATACAACTTTTCTAATGCTCAGTTAGTATCAAATACTCAGTTAGCTGCACGAACTCTAAGAACGAAGTTAAGTCTATGAAGCTAGATTCAATCCAGTGCGTCATCCAGCGTCTTCAGCTTATTTCTCAGTGATGTATTTTACTAGCTCCGCGCTTTGGTCATCCGAACGATACCGCTTAGTGATGCAGCGATTGACAATAGCTGCTACATTTCTAGTGTCTTCAACCAAATAGAGAATTGAACGAGTTGGAAGAACTCCGACATTTTGACTTCGAATCCTATGCTTCAAAGGTACCTGAACAGGTTTTTCTTGAAGCATCTCGTATATAATAATATAAATATCATAATGTCAGACCAAGAAGTACCATAGTTCTTTACTTACCAGATTATTTTCAAGTATTTCACAATAGAAACCCGAGTGTAAACGTTGTACAAAAATTTTTGGGAGGAAAAAGAATAGTTGAAAACGAAGGTTACCGACGGAAAGTCAACGTTACCGAGGAGTATATTCGTATTATTCGCCGAGGATGATTGATTACCGCCCATTAATTGCTGTTACAATTGCTTCGGTCAACTTTTAGATAAACCAAAGCTCGAATAATGAAAAAGACACGAATTTCTAATTCAAGATGTTATTCTGCTCTACAACAACACTAAGTTCTATATAGCTGTCAATCTGGGCAAAAAATTGAGGATTTGTTCTCGACTCTACTGGAAAATTCTTCGTACAGTCCGGACTTACCGCTCTTGGGGAATATTTGTTACTGTCTAGCGTTCGTGCGCGATTGGTTAACGACACAACCAACGAAATAAAAAAACTCTGTTCATTGGAAAAAATTTGTTTCGAGTCTAAGGAGACATGCAGACATGATTGTACGACTTTAACAAAAAACGATAAAAAATCGCCAGTAGATTTCCATTGCTTATTTATAACAGGTCATAGTTTGGCGTATTTATGGGATTTTGGTTTTTGAAAAGTAGTCTTGAACCTAGCTGATGTAAGTGCTCAAGAAAATCATAATTTTTACTATTTAAGTTGATCTTTTACAGGAAGAACTATCTGTTTTATGCTTTATTTACTCACGCACTTCTTTTCTCCAAGCTATTCTATATACTTATAAAATTATTGAAAACTAAGAGATTTTGACAGCTGAGCAGATGTCAGAGAAATCGCATTGGAGTTTATTAAGAGGTTTTGAATGTTTGTTAGTGTTTTTGCTGCACTGAAAATTGTCGGTGGTAACCAGTGATTATTATGGTGTTGCGAACTTTTGGGAAACGGTATTAAACGTGAATAGGGTGTGCAACATTTCAGACGTACTATTTTTTGGGACAGTGTAAACTAAAGAGTGCCCATAACATCAAATGCCCTACAAAGAACGCCTATGAAGTATAAGAGTAGGAAATCGTTGACAGAGGAAAGAAAAGGGAAAATATGAGTTAAAGAAAAAAAACGCCTTTACAAAATGCAACAAGAAAAAAATATTATATTAGAAAACGCCATTTTAAGGGAAATGAAGTAGCTGCTGGGGTGTCTAACTTGTGATGCTTGTACGTAAGATCTAAAATAATCAAAACTAACGTCATACGATGTCTTGCCGAAATCACTTATATTCTCAATTATTTGAGTTATTCAATCGGTTCCAAGGTACTTGCACTTGTACTTTGCGAGTTTGTTTATTTTCTTTTTACTGTAATAAGTGGGTGAGCTATAGGGAGAACCGAATCACCTATGTATTGACTCATTAGGCATACACCAATAACCGTTGCTGCAGGTCGAGGAGCTTCTATGTTATAAATATTGGCAAGCTCGTCAAATTGCTTGAATTCGTTTTGTCAGCGACTTCTAAATCACTGTCACTGAATTGCTTCAATGTTATCATAATTATTACAGAAACGCGTTATCAACTGTTTTCATTACTTCAGAAGCAGTAGATATAGTGCTCTTTAAGATTTCTGTTTTTACCAGGTCATCCCAAAGGATATCTGGTATTCTGTTATCTTTAAAATAACTTTTGCAGATCACAATTTTTGATGGGAATGCCTTAAATAATCTAGTCATACTGCTATTGGTACAACAATTGAGTATGCATTGATGCATTAGAATCATGTACCTAAGAAATACTTCTTATGACTTTCTAATATTTGGATTGGAAAATCAATCTCTTGCTCCTCCTCAAATGACTTGACTCATTGAGCCGTCCCGACTTTTTCTTTCATTGTTTTTTTTTATGATATGCTGTCGACCTGTATCCCAATTTTGCTGTTGCTGGCCTTGTTAATTCTTTTCTTGTAAGACGGGAAAATTTTATCAGAAGTGGCTTTGCTCCTTTGAATCGCGTTTTAAAGATGTTGCCGAAATTATTTTAAATGTAAAATGACCTTCCTCGACGCGCGATTCGATATGACCAAAAAAAGTTGCTACCATTTACAACCTCTCTGTAATACGCCAGGGCAAGTTTTATATCACCTTAACCAACATTAAGTATAGTTTTAACTATAAGTGATTTTAATAGCTCGGGTCCTGGGAAACTTTTTATTGATCACGTCAAGTAGTTAGTTTACGGTTACTTTGGTTCTGTGATTGACGAAAACTTCGAATTTTTTAAAAACAAAATGGCGGGTCCAATGTATCGACTGTATTGTCGGCTTTTACTTTATTCGCCGCAAAGCAGTTGTTAGAATGAAAAACTATCAATGCATATAAATTAAATTAAATGGGCTAAATGTAAGATGAAAGTGAGGTAATTATGAGAACTTTTTTCATTCGGCGAAGAGTAACCAATGTTTTTTATTAAATTAACCATTTTCTGAAAGTTTCACGAAGAATTAGGGGGAAAGTTTTGGAGATATTATTTTCATTTGATATAGTCTTGCCGCAGGCAAATTTATACATTGCAGAGCAGTGTGTTTTGATACGCAATGAAATTGGGACAATTTTTGGGTATCGCTATTGATACGTGGAAATGCCCAATTGTTTCTACTTTGAAATACGTCACATATTATACTTTGTATGCTTTATCGCGTAACAGTGCTGACGTGAAGCAAACATTGCGCGCGCCGTGAATTTAAGAAAGATCAAAGGATGCAGTTCGTGTTGGGTATTTTGCGTAGCATGTAACTTGCATGGTAGTTTGAAGACGAGCCCCACCTCCGCCCCTGGAGGCGGCAGCTACTATAAACAGCTATTTCACTTGTATCAAACGTGACAAGCACCTTGTCGAGCCAGTAATCGATATATGACCCCCCAAGCTCTGCGAATGCTATCCGACCGTGTTCGTCTGCTGGAAAAATGTGGCTGCTTCGGAGGATTTGGGTGTTTGCGCACTGCGCAGTCGGATATGTGCTTTATGCATGCCGACCGTTTATGCGATGCGTGCCTCCTGGAGCTTAAAATGCGATTATGACCTGCAAATTGACCCTTACCCCTGCGTGTATTTCCTTCTTGCTTTGGGTAGTGCCGAACTGGGATTTTCCACATGCGAAAAAGTTCAGGGCCATAATTTAATTTTAAAAAGAGTCAGCATTGAACTATTTTCTCAAATATTCTTTCATTCTGGTAAAATTCAATCTTCTACTCTTTGAAGACATGATTACAAAATTAAAGCAGGAGAAACTTTTGTGTGAATTGTTTGTAATTTTTGTAAATTCCTACATAATTTACAATCTGTACAGAATACATTCAGCAAATACTGTTTCTATCTTTTTGCCACTCTTGGATCTCGGTTAGACTGACTTGCAATAGTTGTGTAGCAATTGTTGAATCACTAGAGGAGGCTAGGATTCCGTTATCATCTGAAAAGATTTCACTTACGACATTTGGTGTAGTAGATAGATCTGCAGTGTAGAACAGATGTAGCAGTGGTCCGAGGACGCTGTCTTGAGATACTCCAACATTTATGAGGTAGAGTTCTGTATACTCAGCTTGACTAAGAAGATAGAATTTACGAATAACAAATTAGGGCAAGAGAAAATAATAATTTAAATAAAAAACAAATATACCACACTTTGTCAAGAAATGCATCTATCTAAAATCAAATTGGTGATCGGGGATTGATGCGTTGTTCTCAATCATTGGTAGAAGTCTGCTCAGTAACTGCCTTTTCAAACATCTTAGACACTATAGGCAAAAGCTGATAGGCCAATAGATTGTAAGTCATTTGGGAATTGTGTGCAGAATAGTATTGAAGAACTGTGTAAAATACTTTATTCTGGTGAAAGGCAATTCCTTGATGACTTTTCTAAAAGTAGGTAGTATTTCGGTACTTTTTTTGGGTATAAGATTGTGATAACATCTTCAACGCCAGTGGTTTTAAAACGTTAGATTGGTGGTTCGAGTTGGAAGGGCATCTCTAGTATTCTGAAAGATGTGGTTAGAAAACCTACTTTAGCTGTTTTGCGAAGCCACAAGCTTCTTGCGTTGACGCGTTCTGAAAAGTGAGAAATTTTTTGTTACCCGTTGTAATTTTTTAGTCGTGCTTTTTTTGTAATTCTTTGTAAACCGTATAATTGTGTATAGGCACAGTATTACTTTGTGCTCCAACAAATACATAAAAGTCGTAGCTGAAACCTGATACTCCACTGCGTACGAACTTATCACATTTCAGGTGATAGAAAAATTGTATCGTTATTAGAACGGATAATGTTTTTATCTCTTCCCATATATAGGAAGACGTCTAGTACTGACTAATTGAATAATCAACATGTAGAGATTGATTCCTATAAACTGTTCCAATTCTTATATACTGTCACATACTTACTGAATGCTTTTAATTGATTCCAGATGAGGACCTTACCAGTGGCAATCAATTTTATCAGAATTAAGTCTAAGATTGCTTCACTTTCCGAAGATTGCCTCCTTTAACCGGGGTTGTCTAAAAATGAGTTGAATGTTCCAGGTATCCTCCAAACGAGAATAGTTGAAGAAGAAAATCTTTTCCAAGAGATCTAAAAAGGAAATGATGAACCATTCCAGCAGAGAAAAGCAAATACTACTTGGACAATGTGAATGATGATCAAGTATTGATTTAAAAATCAGACACAAGTCTAAAAGTTGTACAAACTAATCTTAGATGTGAAAAGAATATTAAAAAGTTCTTATGAAATTCTTAAGAAATTCAAATTTGCAAAAATCAATACTGTGAAGTTTGGTGGAGAATAAACGATGTGGTTATCATGGTGGTCGTACTATGAAAAGGTCCAAAAAGATGAGACTTGGATCCATCAGAAAAATTCCAGTATTTAGTCCAAACATTAAGACTTGCTATAATAACTAGTTATCCAATTACATATGCTAATTGCTATGAAGTAATGGAACAAAATAACAAAAAATTGAGAAGAACTTAAGTCGATTATATGGTCAATTAGAATCACGTTTTCGAACATTATAGATTTTGGAAATTGAAGCTAAGCGCTGCTTTCTTGTACCCACTAGTTGAATCTAGTTTTCATGAGAAATGATTTAAGTCTTTTAACAGATTTTTTCTGCATTTTCCGAAGAGCCTGATAAAATGAGCACCCGTTAAAGATAGTTTAGATAAACTCATACTTGTTGGGTCCGGAAATCTATAATTTGTTAGAAAGAGAATTAACGCAACTGATTGCCAGAAGAGAATTAATAAAAATTCAGTTAATAAAAATGATGAGAATTTCGTATATAGGGCAACAGCACGCTTCTAGAAACAAGAGATTAAGAATAGGCCTAAGTCTCCGATATGTAATTATACTTCGCAATGGAAAGCACTAGAGCAAAGATTGCAGAACCTCAACAAATTGGACACGGAAAAGTCAAAACTAATCGACGTTGTTTCCTATATTTGAAACCAAATTGCACTGCTTCTAACTATAAGTCCCAAATTAAATGTTCAACATGGAACCATTATGCAATTCTATGAGTTTACTTGAACAGTCGTAATTATACCAAAGAAGTATATATATATATATATATATATATATATATATATATTTGGGCGTCCTGGACGTTTAATTTCAGAAACCCATGGTGTAAATTGAAGATGATGAACTCCCAAAAACAGCATCCAAGGAGCAATTTCTGGTGAAAACGAGGAGCGGGGTAAACCATCTCAGCCAAGCACTTTCAATGTTTCTTAACCTGCTTCCCAACATGTGGCCAAGTTTTGTTCTCTTAAAAGACCACATTGTCATGTCTTTTGGCGTATTTTGGACTTTTAGCATTCAATTCTTGGTTCAGATTGATTAATTGTTGTTATTAATGAACGCTAGCGATCGATCGACTCGGTTTTAACACCTTAAAGTACAGTATACCGTTTTGGCGTCTATGTTAATTGTTGATCTGAGTCGCAAATATATCAAGTTCTTGTCCCTAGTAACAAAACATTGCAATAACCACTGTGTTTTGGCCTGTGAAGCAGGCTTTGATACATGTTTTTTGCCCTTTGATATCTCTTTCCTTTCGTTTGTATGGTGCCTATTTTCCATTTTTTGTAAACTTTCTCCGTGGCTTTCAGACATTTGGAAATCTTACACCAAGTAACATTTAATGCTTTTGTTGTTCTTGCGTCTAATATGAATTTTCCTCAAACAGTTTTTGGAACTATTTGTCTTCGAATTTTTTCGACCGTCGTGGACGTTCTTTGTCTTTCATATAAAAATCGGCACAATTGAAGCATCAAAATCATTTGTTTCTATCATATTGTTTCTATTGGATTAGGTTCCTCATATTCTATGAACATTTAATTTATGTAGGAGTGATACAGCAACACTTCTTGCAAGTGTCTTATTTGACTGGAATTTCGACATTTTTTACACAATAAAAATTGTGATGTTATAAACACAAATCTTTATGCACTGAACGTCAAAACTAAGAAAATATGGGGGCACAACTTTTGAAATTTACTTCTGTTCAAACTACGGCTATTTGCTACTAGAGAGCGGCTATAATGCACATGCCTAAATGACAATGATTTCATTGGTCGGTTCATTTGGGAGTTAGACGCCATTAAATGAGCATACGTAATATGTGATCGTTGCAGGAACATGTGACCGCAGAAACTATTCGAATGATTCGGAATGCTTTCGAGAACGAAGCAATAAGTGCAACACCAATAAAGCGCGGTATAATATGGTCGATAATTTGATAAAAATATCCACGTTCTGGAAGATCAGCAATGAGTAAAACATCGAAAATGTTGAAAGTGTGAGAATTACATCTCGTACTTAATTTTTTAACATCAAATGGCGCAAGTGACTCAATCTCATTTGTCGCCCCACCACTTGTGATTATTTCCAAGACTTATATCATCCTTAAAAAGAAAGATATTTTATGATCAGTGAGATTCAGACTATTACATGATATTAACGCAGAACTTTGGAGAATTTTTTAAACAATGAAAATGATGGTGGAAGAAGTGTTTTCATTGAATGGCACTATTTTTACTGAATATACTGAATATACTATATATATAATATATATAATACATACATATATATATATATATATATATATATATATATATATGTATGTATGTATGTATGTATGTATTGTTATTAATATAATTGTAATTTTTGTATTATATGGCTCGGTACTTTTGAGATAGACCACAGTTTTGTGCAAAACAAAAGCCTATCTGTTCAGAGTAAGCAAAATAATAAATGTACGATGGATATACTTTATCGTTGTGGTTATTCCTCTATTCCTATAATTTCGGTAACACATAAGAGACTTTGTAAAGAGGACTAAGTCAACACTACTTAATTTAAGACAGACAACTATATTTTAAGGCCTCCATTCTGCGTTTGTAAAACTTTCAAGTGACTACTTTAATCGAGCTAAAACATGAACTTTACTACGGTGGCATTGACAGCGGAACTTTCAACTGAAAATTAATCATTAGCCCCCTCATTATTTGCATTCCTTTCGTATTTTATCATAAGTAACAAGAATTCTTAACTAACCCATTACTCTTCATTACAAGATGTATAAAATCAATATATTTAGAAAACTGTATGCGCCCTTAATGCATTATATAATGAACTGAAATTAATTACAATTTTTTCTTGTTTGCAGTATTACGAAATGTCTTATGGCCTTAATGTGGAGATGCACAAACAGGTAAGCATTAACTTACATCTTAAACATAGACAAACATAATCTTCAATTTTTCAGGCATATTTTTATTTTACTGTAGCTGTTTTATTCTAAAATTTTTCAAACCCGGGGTTTTTAAGCAGTATTTTAAATTTTTATTAGTAGTAATAGACAAAATAAATAGAATGTTCCTTTTATAGCGCGTTTTTGCTTTAAAAATGGGTACTCTCTTTTCAGTGGATATAATTAATGTTTCAGTAGCTTTTAAAAACGTAGTGAAATGTCTTTATTCCTATATTTGTTAAACGTCTCACACAGATCAAACCGAATTTAAAAACTGTAGTTGCTAGTAGTTAAGTTGCACTGCAGAAAGTAAAATACATAGTCTGGTCAAAAGACGCTGTAACCTGACCAAAAGGAGCACATTGCTATGTATCTATATATCTGGATGACGTACTACACATCTATTTTAAACCACCGTCCGGGATTATATCAAGTTTCTCACCAACAGAACTCCCATCGGAGCGGGAAGAGAGCAGAGTTTTGAAACGCCACCTGGAAGAGCAAGTTGTAAGCGCCAAAAGATCAAATGCAAAAATGCTTAAAAATTTCTCCATCGCCCATCCAGGGGGGAAACGGTGTCATTCACACGATTTTATAGAAAGCAATGGCGCTCGCTAACAGTTTAGAAAACTCAGAACTTATAGAACCGGTGACGATCGACGAAATCCTTCACCATCGCTAACACTGCCTCTCAAGTTACGGCACTTTCTTCGCCAAGGATAGTTGACGGATGTCTTGAAGATCGGCAAGCCAAGTAAGACGGGTACCCTTTCCCAGATTACCGAACAATCATCCTACTCCCAACCTTGGGTTGTTCACCATCGTCTGAAAATAAGTGTCGAAGGCCTTGAGCTCACCTTGGAAGTGGTAGAACCCACCATCGAAGGCTCCAACTAGAAAAAAATATCAGAGTAATATTTCTGGACATAGCCAAGCCCTTTGACAAAGAATCGCATAACAGACTAGTCTGAGTTCCATGCCATTGTCAATGGTCTAGCTAAGTAGATCCTCGATTAGCGATTACGCGGAGATATTCTCCAGTATTTCGTGCCGTCTCCGACCTTATGTAACATAAGAAACATAACCACCCACCCTCCCAGTACTAGCCCACTGCGTATAGACGATGATGTCAATAGCCAGCTAACTAAATTCCCACTGGACTGCAAAAAAGTTTTAAAAATAAGTTTGATCGGTGGTGGATCAAATCATTTTCGACAAAAGTACAACTTTCACGCTTATAAAAAAAGATGAAGAAAGAAAATCCGGTTCCAGTTACTATTATCGAACACGTTATCCCATAGAGGAATTAACCTAAGTATGTACTCGCCTGGAGGACACCCAACGATAGGTTATGCAGCTGCAGTCTGGAGATATGCTGTTAAAACTTATATTGAGAAGCTACATGTAATTCAGAATGGCGGATGAAAGTTTGTGAAGGAGATTATCTTCCATAAGGACCCGGGAATATCTACAATTCAGGAGGTTCTTCAATATTTAAAATTACCACATCAAGAGAACTCAGGGTACTACAACCCACCAAAACGTGGCAACACGTAAAATGTCACTCAACAGCGAACAGAAGGTACAGGCCGATACCTACATGCATCACAATAACAAACTTGAGTTGATGATGTCTTTTTCAATACTAGAATGATTAAGTCAAGGAACTTATGAATAAAAATTTGATTAACCTTTAAATTAATCAAGTGAACTCTTAAAAACATCACATAGATTTGGATACGTGACATAACAAAACCAGGGCCGAGTAAGCCCCGTTAATGACAGAAAGGTATGGTCGAACGCATTGGTTAGCAAAAATCTCCAGTCAGTGTCTGAAAAAAATCGGTCAGGAATTTCGCATTGCTACTAATTGTTTAGTCAGCACTATGACTGTATGTAAAGAATTTAGAAAAACAAGATGCTATGGTTGATCTGCCGTCCTTAAACCAAACATATCTACTGTAAACTGGACTATGAACGTTTTTAGAAACATGTAATTTGAAATGACGTTTTACCATGTGAAATTTGAAGCAAGTTGTGTTATAGAATGGGAGTACTTCCTTTGGACGAGTACATTTGAACCTCTTTCATCTTATTGATGGATGTTGGAAGATTTTCCGTTTTAACTCTGCAGTTGTAATAGAAAAATGGTTCTTTTGATTGTCCCAAACAAGGCAATTTTAAATGAATTTTTACAATAAATTTGACGAATTGCACAACAGTTCGAAGAAAACGATTGAGCATCAATACCAAGCAAACATCAATATTTTCATTGCACACATTCTGCACTTTCATCTATTTTTTGATTCAAAAAGCGTTTTTTTATGATGCCTCAAAAAAGAATGGCCTACTTCTTTAACCGAATACATCTTGCAGTCTTGTACAATGTTACACAAGGTGTACCTTTCATTGAAAAGTTGGACCGGTTTCTTTTATCCATTTTCTCTTTCATAGGTTTTGTCACTTATTGCACTTCTACCACCCACATCCTCTGCAAAGGCTAGATTTTCTCAATAGAATGCAATATCTATTTCAGGGATATCGCAAAGACTTAACCCATGAAGATTCCGTCTTTCCTTCTCCTACCGACATTGAAGAATCTCATTCAGAGTGTCCACTTTATTTTATAGGGTAGTCAAATCCTATGAAAGCAACTGCAAATGTTCGAACGGCATTAATTTTGTAGACTTCGGAAAAATCTTCAAATTTTATTAATTCAAAAAGGGGACAAACGGTAACCACCATAATCCAAGCTAATGGCGGCCAATAACTGTCTCATCGTTGTCTAAAGATTTGCTGCCTTACCTTTCCACTCTGTTTAACAAGGCGTTATTCGCAATGCTGAACTTAAAATTCACACATAAAGTTCCTTAACATCTTCACGCTCAACCTATAAAAATCATTTGATGCCCTTCTTTTTCCTTGTATCCTTAGAGGTCTTTCCCGCTTGGTGGTTTGTCAGACGTTGACCTCTTATATCCAAAATGTCTATACTGATCCTATTACTAACATTTTATCCAGTCCAATCCGAATCGGTCCCATGATTTGGCACAGGGAAGATAAACAGAGGCCCCTACCTCTTTTTTGCTATGGAAAAAGTTTTCCCCTTTTGTTAAATCTAGTTAATAGAGTTCCTCTCCCTGGAGGGAACTCCTTATACTCCTAGTCCTTTTATATATTTTTCCACCCACTGCAAAGACTCATTTCAATTAAAGACAGAACAGCATCAGGTCATGAAAAAGGCTACAAAACCACTCCGTAAATGTGTAGAATTTTTTACTAAACGGACCTTCACTTAATTTCTGGTGGTCTTTTTAGGATTAGTCTCTTCTGAGGAGTTATACTTCGCATTCAGGTTTTTCATTTTTGTGGACGGAAATCTCATTCTTCAGATAGGTACCACCAAGTATTTCTCCTATTTGGAATTCAAATGTAACCCTCTTATAAACTTCCTTAATGTATCCAGATTGTTGTTTCAAAAAATCCAAGTTTTTGTGTAACAGCTGACTTACGATCCTTCTTCGTGTCCTTTGGGGTGCAGCTTGCTCATAAATCAAACATCAGCGCCGCCACGCGGCCCTGTTTTCGCTACCTTCAGGAATCTGTCACGAACTTTTGCAGTCGTGTATCATGGACAGATATTACTTTAATTAACGTCAGATATAAAACATCAAATCAATTATTTGTAATTGTTTATTTCCTTATTGCAGACTGAAATAGCAAAACGATTAAACGCAATTATCGCCCAAGTGCTGCCTTTCCTGGCCCAAGAGCATCAGCAGCAAGTTGCTACCGCCGTAGAAAGGGCCAAACAAGTTACAATGACTGAGTTGAACGCCATAATTGGAGTAAGTAATTGTTGTTGCTTGATTGCATTTTATTATTTATGTGATGACAAATTACAAAAAATTGATTATATCGAACTTTATAATTAATTTGTTTATTGCGTTCTTATTTTACAGCAACAACAACAGCAAGGATTGCAACAATTGCTTGTAAGTAGCAGCACATTGTAGTTTTTAACTTATTAGTACTCGAAATTTTGTGTTTTATACATTTTATTCGTTTATAATAAAATTGTTAAACACGTCAGCATGATTACGAGTACTTAAGAGTATTGGGTGTTGTGTATTAATTTAACAATGTCTTTTTTGTGTTTTAACAACATGTATGACTTAGATGCAGTGTTATCTTAGAACATTTGAAAAAATCGTAATATACAAGGGGTCTTTAAAAAATGCTTCAAAAACTTACGGGAACAAAAAATTTAAAATCTTGTTTAAGAGCAGTTGCTTACAAATAATAATTAGATTAATACGAATTCATATAGTGTGTAATAGTGTATACATAATGTGGGCTGAAAAATAAATTGTTTAAAATTAGAAACTATTGTATCAGTGCAACCCTTAATATAATTTTGTAATCGGTCTGCTTCTTGGTTAAAATGTTCCAAGAAAAAATACTTACCGGTAATTACAGCGCCTTGGTGTTCAGGTAGTTAATATCTCTGCAGCGCAAACTACACGGTTCTCAGGTACCTAGAAGGGTCGCGGCGCTAACGCTAGGAAATATGGCCGCGGGGCGGATAAATTTATGTGTTTCTTTTGTTTTCCTTTTTGCCCTTCCCAATGTCCATGTTGTTTTTGTTAGTCTAATTAATTTCATTCTAACATTGTGTTCTTTCTTATTTATTTTTAATCGACTGCACTTCTATTTTCTTATCCTATTTCTTCATTTCTAACTCCATCTAATAGTTTTATCCTGCTATTTATCTGCGGGTCTTCATTTCGCTTATCTGTATTCTACGTATTTGAAAAAACAACGAATTGTAAATAATTACTTTTGTTTTAGTTGCTAATTTTTCTTTGCTGGATGTTTGTTTGTTTACAATCAAGTATATACTCATGTTAGCTTTAATCCTATTGTCTCGTTTTGCTTCTATTGTACCATCACCTGTTCTAATACTACTATTAGTTCTCAATATTACCTTTATTTTTGTTTTATCTTTATTTATTTTTAAGTCATGTTTGTTAAGTTCTTCATTTGAAACACTAATAGGTTCTAGATGTTGATGTTGTCATCAGAACTAAATAATCAGAAAATTCTAGATGATTTATTGTAGCCTCCTTTGTGTCATATAATTGTATTCTTTATGCTGTTATTACGCTCTTGTATTATTTTATCTATTAAAATTACAAAAAGACGTACCTCCTTGTCTTACGCCCAATCTAGTTTGGAATTTCTGCGTTGTTCTTTTTTTTTGTATAGTTATAGTGGTATATGTTTTTTATTATCTTTTTTACTTTTTGCTTCTTTAGTATATTATTTTCTCATTTTGAGTCAAAAATTTGATATGTCTATAAGGTATAGGTATATTGCTTTGTTGTCTTCAATCGTTCGTTCGATTAATTGTTTCAGAGTTGCATTTAGATCATTTTCTATTTTTCTATGTAAACATGATGTCGGTACTTTCATAAATTTTCTCAAGTACACGTAATAGAGCTATGCATCTATAATTTTTGCATTTTTTGCGTCTCACATCATAAATATTATCGCTACTTATCAACCTGTTGATATCTCTTTTTTTATAGTATTTATTCAAAAGTTCCAATAACTGTTTTCTTCCTGTAATGCCCATAACATTTATCGTTTAGATAATTACTCCGTCATGCCCTGCTACTGTTCCTATTTATACATTTTTAGCTGTTTAAGTTTGCCTTTGTTATTTCTTCTTCAGTCTATTGTCTTCTTCTTTTCAAATTCCTAATAATTTTGTAATATGTTTTCTCCGTTTTTTTTGTTAATAATTTTTTTCTGTATTGTGCGTATTGATCTTGGTAACTATTTTTTGAATTTCCTCTGTAATTTTTTTTATTCCTGGTAGACAATTTAATTTCAATCTTTTAGCTTTGTTTTCTATGCCTTCTACTTTTTTATAGCTTGTTTTACTTTTTCTGATCACTAAGTTGTTTGTTTATTACTATTGCATAATCTATTATAAATTTTTCATTCGAACTTTTGTATACTTTCGTATGTTTTTTTTTTGTTTTTTTAAATTTTGCCCCACTCTTGTATTTGTGTTTTGTGATTATTTTGTCATTTATTGCTCCATCTATCACCTCTTGTAATTTATTATAAAAGTTTCTGTTTCTGGGTCTCCATTATGATCGTAGACCACAAGATTCGTTTTCTCTTTTATGAGTATTTGCAATTCCGTCGTCAATATTCTTGAACTTATATATCGTACCTACTCTTAAATTGCTCAAAATTATTCATGCCGTTTTCATCGCCGTCATTGTCATCACTTTTACTTGTTTTTTCTATCTTCTTTTTAATTTTGTGGGTGTATGCTCTTGCTTTTCTAAAGCCTCTGTATGCTGATTTTATCTCCACACCTTTCCTTCGATTACCAATTTATTATATCCCATTTTTACTTGTGTTCTTCCTTGTTTTTCTTCTTGTATCCCTATCTTTAATTTTCTTTGAACTACTAGTACATTTTGTCTTATTATTGATAATAAAGATTTGGTTGTTTCTTATTTTCTTTAATTTCCGTTTGTTTTTCATATTCCAATTCTATGTGGTATGTTTTATTTCTTAATTTCCTTGCTGCTTTAATACTTACCTGAATTTATAATTACTGTTCCATAACTCGTTTACTTTTTCTTTTAACCACATTGTTTTCGCTTTGGACTATTCTATTATTTTCAAAGTGTTTTATTGAAACGATAGTTTTGTTTTTAATTTTTTGTTATATTCTATTATCTACTTTTTTATTTTTTCTGTATTCTTCTTGCTCTTCTCTTGATCTTAGTTTTTAATCCTTTTATTTCTTTTATTAGCATGTTTCTTTTGCTTTCTTACTTGTTTAAAAATTTCTTCTTTTTTTCCTGTTTGCTATCCTCACTTTTTCTTTGACTAAATTTGTATTTTTGTTACCGAATTTGAATTAAAAATTGTTTTCATATTTTAAAAGCCAACCCTGCCTTTTTTAATCTGCTCGATTATTGCTTTTCGCTTGGGTTTAAAGACCTTTCTACGCGTGTGACAGGTATATCGTGCGCAAAGCGATTAATATGGCTTCTATTAAATTTTAAATTTTATTATAACTATATTATGTTTATTACACTATTTTACTGTCTTTACTTTTACTGTCTATTAATACAATGTCACACTTTTATTACTCGTAATTGCCCAATTATTTGAGTTTAATTACATCACTAAGTATCATTAACACTTATTGTCACTTACCAGAACTTGACCTTCTACAAATTTTTAATCACATTAAAGTGTGGAATTCTGTGAGGAACTTGATACTTAGATCTTCTTTATTACATCATCAAAAGATATTACTTATCTTTTAAGCTGTTGTAAAACGAATCGAGCGCGCGCTATGACAATGAACAAAATCATCGTGAGACACCAACTTAGGAACCTTGTGAATCTTCTGAAAGTATTTTATTAATTCCAAATGGCAGTATGCATTTTCATACCATAACATGGACTGAATGCTTAATGGTAGTCGCTTTTAATTCTAAATTGTAACATTCTGCAGGTCTACAACGCACTGTCACTTCTCCATTTGGTCTTAAAATAGTGAATACCAGGGGTTACCCTCCAAAAGGTATTTTTGGCGTTCTATGCTGACAATTTTTCACCCTCCTTCCCTCAAATTTATACAAAGTGGGAACGTGGAACAATTTAATTATAAATGATAACAGTGACCTTATGAAAGTAAGATAAGCAAAACAACCCCAACTTTCTCTTCAAATATACAATAGACGGACTCGTCAAACAGAATAATTGTTCCCGATCACAGTACCTTTAGTCTAGTCTTTTCTTAGCCAATTGCAGTTTATATTTTATTTTTGAAATTAAAATTGCTTTTTAACTAGTTTCCGGTATCGTAGTCTCACACACACACAACACTTTGTACTATCTACAAAACATTTTTTTTGCATAAACCAAATGGCACATTAGATCTCCACCTGGAATTAATAGATCTTTACCCGTACTTTATTATTAATGTTGAGGAGCCTTGTTTTGTCATGTCCACCACGTATCTATAAAAACATGAGTTTAGAACTTTGGTAGTTTGAAATTCTGATTTTGTTCCTAAGGTGGGTTTCAATGCATTACTCCTTAAGCTTACTATTTTGCATTTTTATCTTTTAGGGTATAAAAGCACTGTCAGCCTTGCCTACGCAACTTGTGCAACCTATAGTATTTCAGGCTAATGCGGAGTTTATCTCTATTTTCCCCTTTTCAGCAATGCACTTAGATATTGGTAAATATTTGATAAATAATAGAGTGTCTGGTCCGTTATCATTCTGTTTTACACATTTCTCGTTTTATACAACCATCTATGAGATGAAGGGTTGCATCAGAGTTGTATAAAATCAACTTTTTATCGCCTGTGACAACTCGGCCCATAAAGGTTCTTTTTCATGAAAATGAAGCAGAAGAATTAATAGAGTATTACAAAAAACATTTGAGTGAGGCTCAAACGATGCTTACATATTGTAACAAATTCACGTTTGTTGAGAGAAGTAATTTTGCTTTTGAATATAGATCGATGTTTGGAGAAAATACCTACTATACTGAGAGATTATTAGCCTCGTCGTACGACCATATACAAGAGGTATCGGAAGTTTTAGGAGGAAATTTGTGTCTAAAGGTGTTCCGAGGTCAAGACATCATCTTCGTCTATCAGAGATGGGAATATTATTGCTGTTAGAAAGATGTTCGAATCCAATAGGAATGTGATTGATCTATCACCAAATAGGAAAGTGTTTGGACATTCCTTCTCTGAAAATTTATACCATTCTGCACGACCACCTTCAACTGAGAAAGATGTGTTCTCTTTGAGTACTCTGTGCCTTAACCTACTAGCGGACAGCATAACGCGTTCCGTGGTGTCGCAAGATAATAAGTGTGAAAATATCAAAAGAATTGTAATAACTAATGAAGCTTAGCTTTATTTCTATGAGGTCCTACTAAATACCATCTGATCTGATGGCATGGGATACCCAGTGTAATCAAACCCTTGAGAAATTTGTAGGGGTTGGTTTGACGACTGTTTCCAAAGAATACAAAGGTGTATGGTGTGCTGGAAAGGTATAGTGGAAGATTATGAAAAGTGAAGGTAATTGCAAAGCGTTTCTAGTACTCTATGTAGTTGACCAGATGCGATTAATGTATTTCTGTCCGTCAAAGAATACGTCACTCATTGTCAATATTCAGATTCTTAACAATCTCTTCAGCTGTAACCCCTGAATAATTTTCAGTTAAAGTCCACATGACGTCACCATCAATGCCGAAAGGCCGTGTAGACCAAAATCGATCGTCCAGGTTCAAATTGCCATATCTAAATCTGCCAAACCATTTTTCACTACTTCGAGAGTAGGGGCACAGTTCAAATAAACGTCTAAATTGCTTTTTGTTACGGTTTTAACATTCACTTTCTTTCAACGCCCTTTATAACAAGCAATAACACAAGTGGACTGTTCGTGCGCCACTTTGCACAATTGTCTCAGGTCCAATTCACCCACAGAAACATCTGACACTATACTTTGATTTACAGTACAGCCAACAAATACCAGCGACGCCATAGGGCTATGTTTTTACTACTTATGGACAGCGGACACAAACTTTTCCAATTATCCACTGTACAACTTGAATTAAATACATTTTACCGCGTTTTCTTTGTGTTTAGTAGGTTTGGATTGTACAACTGGTTTTTTCATAATGTTGATTACTGTGAAATTCTTACTTCGGTGATATTTGTTGGCTTTTCTGATTGAGTAGCCTAAACATTTAAACTTTTGTTTGTTACATAAGCGCAGATAGAAAACTGTAGCCAGAGAGGAATAAAAGAAAATTAATTCAAATACTTCTTCAGAGAATGTAGAAGTTCCGGGAAGGTGTTCCAGTATAGTCCAGAATAAATCTTTATTTTCGGAGTTTGGGAGCTGTATGGAGTCGAGCATTGTCATAAATCAGGTTAACGTCTTATCACTCGCCTTGATGCTGGACGACATCTGTATTTTCAACTGCCTGTTATCTTTCCAAAAATTATTTATGTCCCGCATACATTTATTCTTCTGGAGGTGCTGTCGCCAAACTGTCTTCTCAAACTTTTAGATGACTTTACGCCACCTATCGTGAAAACTTAATAAATCGTTGTGCAATGGACAGGGGCATTTCTTACTGCAAGTAAGGCAGTAGCTTGGGGTACAACACTCAAATGCCGCGCCTACCATCCGTTCACCTTACAGCGCGAAAAAAAGAAAGTCCACTTTACATTTGAATTACCCATGTATTATTTGTAACATCTACGTCTTCATCAAAACTTTCATTAGAGAATAATGGGAGTTGATAAACTCAACCAGACTTTTCTTTCGCCCTGACATAGACCGATTAACGGTTCGCCAGAATGATGTGAGTTTGTGTCAAACTTGACTATCTTTTTTGTTAATTCTTCTCCGATTGTGTAAACTCTTGTAAATAGCTTAACGTGGTCGTACTATTTATTATGCAAGTATAAGGCTGTTCTAGTTTCTCATCTTTGACTTTTTGGCTATCTAGGACGCTTGGTACTATGCGGGTCAAAATTTCCACTCTTAAACTGTTGAAGCCACTTCTTGCAGGTACTATGGAAAACAGCGTTCGCCCTAAAGCTACACATATCATTTTCTGAGTTTTAACAACACTTTTTTTAGTGTCGCAAATATTGCTCGTCATATAACACATATTTTTTGCAGTGCGTTGCAAAACTGACAAATGTTTTACCATAACTATACGACTGGGACAATATATCAATTTGATTAGGTATTATCTTCAATTGAACTTGGTGTCTATAATCAAGTTACGCACCTAATACTATGGATATTAGAACTGGTCCAGATTTGATCCTGGGCTCAGATGCCTGGCGGGTGGCCTACTCAGGCACTAAAAATAATTGAGTGTCTATGTTTACTTCAGGCAAGGGGTAATATTGAGCAGTGAGGTTGTTGAGTATATGAAAATACTCTCATTTCGCAGACTATGTTCATATGCGGCGCGTTTGAGCCTCACTAGCATTATGTAATCCTATAAATTTTTGACTACCTTTCAAATTGAGAAAAATATTAACAAGTAACATCTGAATAATTTACAGACAGTATAAGATATCCAATAATTTGCCTGAAAAAGTTTTTATATTCACATCTGAAAACTATAGCTTGATGACACATTTATCGCTAAACTGCCCAAATTTCAAAATTTATTCGAGTCTAGTCTAACATAAAGCAACTATATAGCAGCACTTCTAGTAATTAATACATGATCGGCGCTTTATATAAAAAATCAGAATTGCATTATAAAATCACTTCACTTCGAAGGTTAAACTTATTCTATCTTGTAGTTCTCTGTACTATTTTTTTTTTATTGATCAGATACATAACTATTTACAATCTGCTGCAAAGCAATAAGTAAATAATTTACGTAAGTGTGGGTTTAGGTGGAAGTTGACGTTCATTAACGTCACTTCTGCTGTAACTTAATGTAAGAATACTAGTACTAAATCCGGAAGGGTAAGTCCAAGGTGTAGTGTCTTTTAAGTCTGCGGTTGTGTTCACTGCTATCTAATAGGTTTAAAGCTAAATGATTGGGGTGCAATTCTAGTTTATTGATATATCTTTCACTATTTTTAACTATTTCACTTATTTTTAGGTCACTGTAAATGTCCGCATTGGTTATGTAGTATGGTGCATTAGTGATGGTTCTGAGTGTTTTTGACTGGAATCTTTCAATTATCGAGATATTGGAAGATGAAGCAGTTCCCCATATCTGGATACCATACATCCACACGGGCTTGAATATGACCTTATATATTAACAGCTTGTTGTCGAGAGAAAGTTTCGAGTTTCTACCCAGTAGCCAGTAATGCTTGCTGAATTTTAAATTTAATTGTAGTCTTTTCTTCCACAAGTGTGTTTTCCACGTAAGGCCCTTATCGAGATGTATTCCCAGATATTTAGCCGAATCGGCCTGCGGAATTTGCTGTCCATTGAGCATTATTGGCGGGCATATACCACGTCGTTTAGTGAATGTGACGTGCACAGATTTCGCTTCGTTTATTTTAATGCGCCACTTTTTAAACCAATCGTGAACAGTATTGAGCCTGTTCTGCAGTTTTGCTGATGCTCTAATTGGGTCACAGTCGGTAGCTAGCAGCGCAGTATCATCCACGAACGTGGCGGTTGTGGTAGTTTCACAAGTCGGTAAGTCAGCCGTGTAGAGGAGGTATAAGAGCGGTCCCAGGACACTACCCTGTGGCACACCAGAATTTATGGGCACAAGATTAGTGAGTTCATTTTCGTATTTAACTTGGAATAGTCTATCGTGTAAATAGGATTTTAGAATGCGATAGTAGTTATCCGGTAGCCATTTCTTTAGTTTATAGTGCAGCCCCTTATGCCAGACTTTGTCGAACGCTTGACTGACGTCGATAAATACTGCACTACAGTACCTTTTTGCTTCGAAGGATGCATTTATAATATCTACCACACGATGGACCTGCTCTACGGTTGAATGCTCTGTACTATGCTCTTCAAATTAAATGACACAGGACAATTCGGTTGTGCAATATCTTTGTTCAGTGGATTGCTTAAAAATATCAGATTTATATTTTGACATTTTGTCCTAAAAGAGATTCTCGCACCCTAATTCTAATTCTTTGTTTTCAAACAATTAAGGAATAATTAATAATCTGATGAAGCTTAAAGCTATAGGTAGAATACTACAAAATTCAACTGCATCAATATTCCGAATTTCGATAATTGTCCTTTGAACTATCTGGTGATTATCTCTATCCTGTTGTACTAATATACATTTTTCAGGTCAAAGTAATGTGCATATGTTCCATTTGAATAGAGTACAGTTCTGCACGCGATAAATTTAACATATATAGAACCTTCAAAGTCCCATCAAATACATAACATCAATTTGTGTTCAGATTTGTCAGGTGTGAGAATGAGTATTATTGTCTGCTCTGGATTTAATCGTAGCCTAAGCATTTCTGGATTACGGAAAAAGATCATTTTTCCCTTAATGGATAGTTTGTTTGATGAACTGAACCTCATGAGGATTTGTAAGAAGTTATCATCAAACTTCAACACTTTTATGTACTCGTATTCGAGTCAAATCCTTTTGTATAATTCTAAGGCACTTCTGTCTAGCTCCAAATAATAATATGATAACAATTTGTTGTAGAAATACTAACATCAACTGTTAACTTACGTACAGTTATGATCAGATTTGCTTAAACATCTTAAAATGTGGTTTTGGAATTTACCATACTACGTCTTCGTGAACTATTTTGATTTTGAGTTTTAAAGGCATTTATTGAAATGTCTAACTAATATTACAATATCGTACATTAATCTACAATTTTCTCTTGTAAAAATTTAACCAGGTTCCCCCTTTGTACTGAGTTACTATAGATTTTGGATTTATCTCTAAGGGGATTCTGGTCTTCTTGTTCACCTTTATTTCAAAGTTTGATACTACACCGGTGACCAAAGCTTTTATTTGCATTATAGCAAATCGCTGACCTGCAACAAATTTGGTATTAATAGATTTATTGATGCTTTAACACAAATGCATCACCGTGGCAAGCTCTTGGTCCGTCACCAAACGGCATAAAAGTTCCCTTAACTATATTTTCCTTGTTTGCGTCCAAAAAGCGCTCAGGGCTAAATAGTTCGGGCTCTGGAAAGTACTTTGGATCCAAATGCATGGATCGCAAAGGTATCATCACACTAATTCCCGTCTCGAGATCTACATTCGGTCCTGTGCCTGCACCTCTTGGTGGTGGAAGGGTAAAAGGTTTTGTGCACATGCGTTGAAGTAGCATTCCTGGTGGATGAAGACGTAATGTTTCTAAAAAGATATACGCTTCTTTAAAGCCCCACCAACAAATAATTTTTACCGTTAAGAACAGCGTCTAGATAAGGCAAAGAGTGTAAAACATTATAATCCAGTTTCCCCCCATTTTGGTTTAACGCTTCTCGTACTTCCAAGCAAAGTTTGTTTTGAATACCCGAATTAGATGCTAACTCGAAAAATACATGAGTCATCGTGGTTGAACTGGTTTCAAAACCATCCACAATAAAACTTATGCTATGCGATAAAAGATCATCGTCTGCGAATTCTTTGCTTCCGTACTTATTCTTCAGATCCCTCATGAAGTCGAGAAAATCGCTTCTTACTAGACCATTGGCTTCTCTGTATTTGATAGTCGCATTTACGATGTTTCGAAAGTATTCTGTTACATCATCGGTTAGTATCCTAAAAAGAAGTTTATCCTATCCGTAAAGGACAGCTAGTACAACTTACTCACTTTACTTTTAAAGTGGAAGCCATGGATGGAAAAATTTCAATCAGAAAGAACTTTAAAGCGGTAGTTAAGGTAGGCTGAAATATCTTCATCCCCATTTGCCTGAATTTCGAGTTAGGGTTTTCAAATGAGTTGTCCTCCAATCCAAAAGCGCAGTTGGCAACCACCTCAATAGTGTATTTTCCACAGAATTCCTTGGTGTTTAGACCGTTAGGTCCAGTAGCATCAGGTTCGTTTTCTAAGTAACGGATTGCTTTGGTTACTGCGTTCTCGACCAGAGGAAACATGGATTTTAACTGAAAAGTCGCCATGTTAATTTTATATGTATCAAATGTCCACAAATGTTCCTGTCGTTTTGGCATAGGTGGTGGAAATAAAAGAGTTTCGGAAAAAAGTCCACAAGCTTGTTAAACGTTTAGAGGTCATTGTAGAAAATTATGGGACCTATACAATTGATTTCTTTAAGGCATGACCAATTACGTTTTCAATACTTCAAGATCGAGCACGAATTTTTACGATACCTGATAATTCAGCTATTAAGTTACACTAACTAACCTTTTTCGACGTAAAGCAAGGTGATATTTGGCTTTTGGAAATTTTCCATCTTTCTCCCTTGGCGACGAACGGATTTTTCCCACCTACCGGGTCGACCTTCTCATCCACCATAATACCATTGTCGTGGAAGCTGTTGAAATTCTGCAACAGCACGCTTCTTATCAGCTCCGGATCCCTCAGAATAATTCCTGGTCGGCGCATCTTGTAGAACCCCACGTAGAGAAGATCGGGAAACTCCCTGAGAGTCCGCTCACATTATTACGAAATCGCAGTTTCATGACTTACTTGTATATCTCATTGTACAACTGTCCAGTAGATTTTGATAACGTGAGGGTGCTGCTAATGTTTCCGAAGAACAGCGAGGTCGAAGGGCTGGGTACCCCTCGTTTCTTCCAGTAGTCGTAATTGAAAGACAATAACCAGCAGAGCGCAAGAACAATCAGTACTAATATTAACAGCAGCATTTCAATATCAACCCGACCGCTGTGTTAAGCTTCCAATATACTAATATGTTGACGCTGTTGAACTCGATAATAGGAAGATTGCTACGTCATTGGAGTAAGTGATACATCCTGAAGGTTAAAATAATAAACTAGAAGAATAATTCAGTAGAGAAATATATGTTTAAATGTTATGATCGGAGTAAAAGGCAAAATTTTGTATTTTTACATTATTGAAGTCGTTTTTTTTTTTTTTAGTATATAAACAATAAACGAAAATCTATTAGCTGTTAAAATCATTAGTTATATTTATTGTATTCAAAAATTACTAGAAATTAGATTTTTCCGGTCGGAGAGGTAGTTTTTTGGTCATGCTGTAATCGTTAATCGGATAGCATCCTTGAAAAAGCGGCGAACAGTGCGAATATTCTCCTCAGCCCGCTGGTTCTGGGGAAACGCCGGTGAGCTCCATTTTCAACCACTTCTCGTCATCCCAAAATTGTTTATATCACTTGTACGCTTGTGTTTTCTTAAGGGGGTTGTCCCCAAACTGCCTGAAGTCTTCTTAAAATAACAGACGGTTTTACGACCTCTGTTACATGACAATAATCCGTTAGTCAACGGGCGAGGGTATTTCTTGCTCTCACAATCTGATGCTTACTGAAAAAGCGGTAGTGCAAGGTACCCTATTGAGGAATCCCCTTCAGAAGCTCCTACTTAGAACGCTCAGAAGTCACATCCCTCTCCGTTCACTTCAAGATGCATAAAAATTTCCGTTTATATCGTCTTTTCGCACTTTTCATTTGCGTAATTTTGCAAAATTCCTTTTATAAAAATGGTACCCATATTCCACTTTTTTATTAAAAAGATCATCAGATCTTCCGTTTACCTTCATTTCAACATTTGGTACTACACAGACAACTAAAGCTTTTACTTTACCTTAACCTTAACATTGATTTGTTTATTAACATTTGACATAAACATTTTCCCTGCATTCGCTCCTCTTCTTGCACCAATGGCGGCGTGGCGAAATAGAGGTTGAATGAAAGTAAGCACATTTTCAGAAGTAACAAGTGCTGGAACATTTCCATTTAATCACTTTGTTAATTGTTCAGCAGATAAAATCCTACTTTGCAGAACTTATCGTTTTCATTTACGCTTTAATGTAAGCGTTCGCACCCACTGCCCGTTTTTTTATTCGAATCTGCATTCCTCTCATGCTTCTCATGATGACTCATTTGTTTGTTTTGCCCGTAATTTTATGATCAATCACATCTCCGATAAAGCAACATTTTATCTTTATTCCCAACACCTAGCACCATTGTAAAGAAGAAAAATTCACAACGCACAACACCGCAGGTTTAATTTGTTGCATCTGCCAGATAACTGATTGATGCGGCATTGTTTTTGTATCAGCCAATTAGACAAGGTCGTTTTCAAAAAAACAATATAATCCTGATAAAATCTAGAACCGTTGCGTGGAGCATCCAAAAACAACTAGAACCCCTACAATAGCGGATGCCAGAATCGTGGTGACATTAAAGTTTCGCATTTCGTGGGGCTTGAAGGGTTCTAAAGCTATGTATATAAACCTAAACCTTAAGATATTCCTATAGGAAAAAGTCACAGTGCTACATCCGGTGGATGGGCTGTCCAAGCGATGATACCGCGTTGAAAAATTAGACACCCAAGGAACATTTCCCACAATACTTCAAGCGAAGCTCTTGCTGTATGGATTGTGGCTCCATTCTATTAAAACCAAACGAATGTCGATTGCGTGCATCGAGATTCTATGTGAAAAATTGTCAGTTCATTTTCATATATCGATTGGAACTGGCTCTTTACTCATCGCAAATAAAACAGTAACATTCGCTGTGGAGAAACCTTTCATCGGTATGTCGTGGGTTATTATCACTCATGCATTCCAACAAGTGGAAATGCGCTTCTTTAATAAAGAAAATAACTGCGCCTTCTAAGATGTTTTCGCGCATTTCCAGACCAATAAGTTGGGTAAGTTCCTGTCCAATAACCGTTTTGTATGGATGAAAACGAAATTCTTGGTGCAAAGTATGACTACAGAATGAAATGTCTTACTGCATCATTTTCTAAAGTTTGCGCATTTCGAGGTCTTCCTTTGCTCCTTCGCATTACAGGACCAGTACTTCTGAAGTTTCCTGCCCACAACAGAACTTATTTTCGATCTGAAAAAGTTTCGAATTACTAATTATAAAGGTCAAACGATAAGTCATACAAATGTGACCTGCTGAACTTGTAATAATGATAACCCTTAACGGCACTTTCAAAAACTCAAGCTATCTTATTTGGCCACTTTGAGTTACAATATGCAAGTTATTTCTACCATTGATAGGAATATTTGTAACACGTGTTTTCATCAGCACCAGCTGATTACTAAAATGGTAAAAGCAACATGGCGGCAAAAACTGTGGATAAAGGTGATCGTTATAGGCTATAGACCTTACAAGATTTTGTAGCAAATAACAAATTCAGCTCTTTAAGTGATAAAGAGCCGTTCTGTTCTGACTATTTGACAAACAATTGGACCCAAAAACTGAGAGATATATAAGACGTTTGTTTCCTCCAAAATTAGTACTAATACTACCATCACTAACCTTTAATACATTCTGATAATACCTTGTAAGCTACTTTCCAAACATCTTGGTGAAAAATGGAGTATTGTTATTGTACCCAAAATGATGACCATGATGAGGCTAAGATGTTCAAATCAAACAAGCGTATGTTACACCAAGTAAAGCGTATGATATGGTATGGTGGTGGTTCTTCAAATGAATATGTTAAAATGTGAAAATAGGATAATATATAAAATATGGTTCATTTTACAGAAATGCGTAATAGAACTCTTCCCCCTCTACGGTTTGTACTAGATACTAACATTTATTCAAAGTTTATTCTTTTACAGCAATATTCTAGGAAAAATAAAAAAATTATAAAGAATGCATTAACAAAATGTTTTGTTTATGTTAATTTATGTCGCCATCGTTGTTTTACTCAGATACCATGATCTTGTTCTCGTCGAATCTTTCGAGGTTTGCTACTCAACAACATTTTTGCCTATTATTATAGTCACTTCCAAAAGACTCTGCTTTTTTCACTAACATCTATTTTTTGCAAAACACCCATTGAGCAAATAAATTATTGCTACCATTAAATGCATTTGCAACAATTTTTGAAAGATCGCTATTATCCAGGACACCGCCAGACGTAGTGACAGTACTTTAATATCCTCATTAACTATATATTTTTTGTCGACTTCAACACTTCTTGACTTGTCATAAATAACTCACAAGTTTGCTACAAATGGTTTGTTCGAAACAACGTTGGGCGTTTGAGTGTACTTGGTACAACTTCCTGGAAGGACAACAATATACCCATGTTGTATTTCTTTAGTTTCTCTTTCTCACTAATATAACACCGTTATGTATCCTATATGAGGAACCTTTTTTCAAAACAATACAAGCCACAATTTTTTTTAAATATTTCTATAAGTTTATCACACATATAATAATTTTTAGAAAAGCACGATTAATACTTCTTCTATATTCAGGATGAAACCCTATGAAAAACATTGGGAAATATTTAACAGAGCCATAACCCAGAAATATAAAGAGAACGCCAGGAGAGAGTTCTGCAAGTTAATACAAGGCTTGCAAGCAAAATATAGAAAAACGATGCAAACTATAAGAAATGGCTAAAGGATAGTAGAAACAGCAGAAAAAATCTTACAAGCTTGGAGGGATTACTACTCAAAAACATTCGAAGTAGGTAGTGTAATAAAAAAAGAAAGGGAATAGACTAAAAACTAGAACCTTAACGAACGTAGAAAATTAATCCAAAAGAAATAATACATAGATAGACGAAATCAAAGCCGCAATAAACCTGATCAAACAGTAAAAGCAACAGACAGACACGAAATTACACCAGAAAGGGTAAAGCATAGAGGAGAACAGCTCCTTGATTGGATAAAAAATTTATATCAACTATTTTGGAAATAAAAAGAGGCACTAGATGTCTGGGATGAATACATATAATTGTCCCAATATATAAGAAAAGGAACACAAACGGCTGCAACAATTATCGAGCCATATGCTTATCCTCCATTATACAGAAAACATGCACAAGATGTTTAATTAACAAGCTAAGAGAGCAAACAGGAAAGCCACTGTTAACAAGAACAAATAACATACAAACCACAGAAGCCGACACAAGACCACATACACACTTTAAAGTTAATGATAGAAGAAATAAAGGAAGGGACCAATATTCATAGACCTCGAACCAGAGTTTCACAATATTTCTTAATGTATATGGAACTGAAAGTAACACAACAAATCAAGCAATTTTTTAAAAATTGTATGAATAAACGAAAGGAGGAGGAAAGAATTGAAGGAGTAGAATCAGAGTGCTTCTAAATACAAAGAAGAATAAACCAAAAAGTCTTTTAAGTCGTTAATGTTCATAGCAGTAATGAATCGTGTAATGAAAGAAACAAAGAGGGCAGATTCGAAATTACAGTGGAACCTAAAACCAATAAGGGTATAATGTTTGAGACATGTAGATGATATTATCCTTCTAGCTGAATCGCCAAGAATAATATAAGCAATCTACAATGTACCGATAGAATCAATTAAAGAGATTAGGTGTGGAATTGAAATAACTAGAACAAAGGTGAATGAACATCAACTAGAAGTATTAGAAAATGATGAATATCTAGAACAAATAACAACAAGAATTCCTAAACAGGAGAAACAAGTAAAGTATATTATGCAGCAAATAAGGTCATACCAACCAAAACAGAATTAAACACGAAAATAAAATTATGAACGTAAGAGCTGGATTAAATACGATAAAACGAGATGAAAGAAGAAACTGAAATGAAGTTTTGGGAAGTTTATCTAGAAAAACCAAAGGAAACAGAATACGAAATTCGAAAAGGCAAAGAAAGTGATATGGTCATCTGGTCAGAATGAGTAACCCAAAGTACCCGGAAAAAGTGCTAGAAACGAGGCCCTAGGGAAGAACACAGATACAGACTAAGGGAAACATGAAAAAACTTGAGAAAATTGTGAACATTAGCAGCTCACCACATCCACCGAATAGAGGGAATGGGGATCAGAAAAGAAGAAATGTATCATGCAGTCCATTTTGCATAATATTGCAGCAATGTTCTTTTTTATAATTATGAAGCAAAGATAACGAAGTCGGAGAGTTTTTCTGCTTTCGTCTTTTCTTTTCGACGCGTCTTTAATAATATGATTAGAGTCTCTCCCAGATTATCGAAACATGAACACATTTAAGTCTTCATTCTATAACCCGCGTTAACAAGAATTCCTCAAGTTCATCGCTGACTTTTTGGAACCACGTCTTCTGAATGAACATCTCCCGCATATTCTATCACACTAAACTTAAATGTTAACCGTCTTGGTTAAAGTATCAAACCAATACTAGCACTAGTGCCTAGGCGACGAAGCGATTACTTCAGGGCGCAATGTTTTGGAACAGTATCAGCCTTAATTTAAAATTGATGGAGGATGGTAGACTGATTCTACCGCTACAGTACGCATTTACTCCATGCTTGTTCGCGTTCACTATCTATAATATCAAAGGACAAAGGCCTTCATAAATCTTTGTTAAGACAATATATGTCTCCTGCAACAGTTTTACATTTAACGAGGTCACTGATATATGACCCCATTTTTAGGCTTCTGATTGTCAATTGTTACAGATCATTTATGGGGATACTGAAAGGACTAAGAAACCAAAAAATGAATGAGAATAACAATACCGTTGCAAAAAATGTAATTATCATTAATAGTCCCTGTTAGTGATAAAGTATGTACATTAATCACAACTACTTTTTTAAAATAATGTTAGAGTTCTTAAAGTGACCTTGAAGCTTTTTGAGGACATTACCTTTCTGAATTTTCCCATTAGCAGTAGAAAGCTGACAGGATGACAATTCTATAGTTGTGGGCAATAGAACGAAGACGCCACGAGAGTTCAGTGAGGTACTGAGATTGTGTAGTGTCTTAAGTGAGTTGTAATAATAGTGTTATGTGTGACCAAATAGAATAACCACACCTGGCGTACAGAACTTTAAAAACAACACACTGCACGAATGTACGAATGATGCCACTCAAAGAATGTTTCATCCCTCTTGGTATTCAAAATAAGAAGATCACTACTAGTAGTCAAAATTCTTGTCCTAGAAGTAACGCAAAAAAAACTGTTGGAGTATAACCGCGAGTATATCTACGTGACCCCCAAAGAAGAAAGAAATGTCAGCGAACGTCTAAGAGAATTCCTCAGTATTGACCAAAAATTTTGATAAAATTTAGGATGAGATAGCTGCATTCCACAAAAACAAAACATCTTAAGGGTTTAATAGGCGTCCGAGTTGCTGAGGAATTACGATGTAATATGAAGAAGCCCGTCCAAATAATTTTTTGGATAGTGCTGAACCCAATATTCACAGAAGTTTCCGTGTACAAAATTTTTTGATGTAAACTGGGCTGATAAGAAAGTTCCATCTGATATATGTTATACATGTCCTTATCACAATCTTAACAACCATAAGAAGAGAATAATCGGACAGTCTCATCTTAACCAAGGGTTCGGACAGATTCAATTTTATATGTTCCGTGCCATTCCGCAGGTTTTGGTTAAGATTGATCTTCGCCTACCTGAAGAAAATCTTCATCGCATATTTGAGTGTAAATGTGGTTGAAGCACTATCTGCTTTAACCTCATTAGCATTAGAAGTGGAACAGACCTCCAAAGTTAAAAGGAAGCTCAGAGAAGAGCATAGAAATGGTTATCAAATTCAAAACTGTTGGTGAGACGCTAAGAGAATAAGTTGAAACTTGAAACCTTCAGGAAGTACTGTCGGTGCTAATCTTTAGATGAAAATTCATTCGATTTGCAGAACAATATTTTGAGATGTTATTAGTCTTAATGTGGATGGTATAAGGGACGCGACATGATGACTTAAGCTGGCACCGTGCAAAGTTCTGGGATTCATTAGGTTGATACAAAATAGACATTTGTTGGACACCCAGCGTTCATTGGAGACAGACGCTATTATAAGTTGGGGTATACAATGTTTGTTTGATATTTTGGCCATATTTCAACGTTCTGAATAAATCATAAAAGTCGGTTTTGATTAACTTCCACGTGAAGCTGACTCCACATATTCATAATTGTTTCTAATTGCTTGATAACTTTGATAAATTTATCGTAAATTGGAGCAATCTTATTAACGCCTTCTGCACACTTAGTACCTGAAATGTGCAAGACAGCAGAAGTTATAATGACCCCCCATAAATTTTCAACATACAAGCTCATCTCTTTACTATCTGTAATTTCGAAATTCTGCGAAAAAATAGCTTTTTAAGGAACCAAAACCGATAATAGAAGAAGAAGATTTGATTTCCTCCCACTAGTTTGGCTTCAAAGAAGAATATTCAACCTTTAATTAGATTTTATGATTATAGACATCGCTGAGAAGCCATTAGAAAAAATGAAGTTGATCTATTATCTTCCTAGATGTCATATAGGCTTATGATGAAGTATGGCACAAAGGCCTAGTCTACAAACTGAAAATTATTTTAAATTAAAAGAAAACAAAGCAAAATGATATTCCTGATCTTGAATACGATACAAACACCATCTCCACCAATGATATTGCAACTTTTCCTGTGGGTAAAAACTATGAAAAAGTTACTGGGAAGTTTCAAATCAGTTTAATACTTTAACCAAAGGGTGGCGCATCAAGTTGAACGAAAACAAATTTGTTCATGTCAACTTCACCAATAATCATCTATTTGTCAAAATAGAAGACATCAGATTCTTCAAGCTAACTCAGCAAAGAATTTAAATATCGATTGGAAATTCCATGTCAAAAAGACACAAAAAAGGTTGGTATAGAATACAAAAAAATGTATTGGCACCAGGAAGAAACTTGAAGTTGTTCAAGCACAACAAACAACACCTCTATTACCAAATATTGAAATCTGTAGAAACATACGACCAGCAAGAGCAACATTCGTGTTATTCAACGTTTTCAAAACAAAGCATTAAGGAACGGTTAAAACAGCAACACCCATCGGAACCATAAAGTGTATTCTGTTGACAAGACTAAGTCTGGATTTGTCGGGAGTTATGAACAACGGCTCCTTCATCACATGAACGTCCAGGCTATCCAGTACAGTAAAGTACACTAGTGAATAGAACCTTGGTTTTAAATTTTATACCCCGCAATTTGGCAAAAAACAGCTTAGATGCAAAAACCTACGAACGCATTCTAGCCGCCTGTCAGATTGTCAATATTAAACGCGTTATAGATGGGAGAGTACATAAGTTATTAAAGTTTTTATAAAATGCGTTCTCTGATTGATATGATTGATGTTTGTCTACAATCATCACCCATAAAATAACCACTTCAAGTGTGTCATGGTACTAAACAATTACCAGGTATTGTTTTTGAATTAATAAACACTGCATTTATTATCATATAAAGAGTGTAAACACATTTGGACAACCTTAAATATTACAGCTGTAAGAATATTTCATGTATGCGTCTGTTTATTAGCAACAGATCCATGCACAGCAGTTGCCGCATGGAGCCCATGGGCCTGGTCTCCCTATGGGACCCCATCCCGGACTTCCGACTATGGGCCCAGCAGCTGGCTTACTAGGCTTTGGGGCTGGGTTAGGGAGTGCCGGTGTGCCTGGGACAGCGGGAGGGTCGCATGCCTCTGCAGTTAGCAGTGCGCATCCTTTACTCAAGTCTGCGGACCTCCATGTTCGCGAAGCTGCCGATCTGAAACGGCCTGGGTCCGTTAGCAATGAAGAAAGACTGGTAAAGTTATCTGTTTAATGGTCACCACTGTGTGCTATTTTTAAATTCTTCTTCCAGAACTCTGTTTCTCCCGGTGATAGGGATAAATATAGGTCAAGGTCGCCCGCGGATGGTGAGCAAGATGTCAAAAGGAGAAAAGAAGACAAATTGGGGCACGTAAGTATATTTGCTAATATATGATAACTATAAATAGAAGCTATTTCTAGCTAATCATCTTCACATGCATCAGTATCAACTGGATTATAACTAAATGTCAATCTTCTTTCATTTTAAACATATCCGTCGTGAAAATACACTTTATTGTTTGCAATACTAGATAAACATTATAGATTGATGTTTATCTTATGAACTGGTGCTCCGCCTTGCACTCTGCCTGTTCGGTATTAATAGTCTAGAGTTCGCATCGCACACCAGTAATATTTTGCATAACCTCTTAACAGTTATTACAAATTGCTTTCGAAAGTTCTTCTATTTATAGTCTGCTCCTACGCATTGCAAATCAGTAGGATGCCCATCTCTCTTGATTCCCTCTCAGCTTTCGGATTCTGACGATGCAGAATCAGAAGTTGCCATGACCTTATCGCGCGGTGTCGACTGTGGGGATTAATATCAGTTTCCTGTCGCCCTTATTCTTCTGTTTACCGTTTCTGTTCTCATTATATCTCATAACTATAGCCTGTTTGACCAACTTCCTGGAGTCTTAACATACATTTTGATCCAATGGAAATGGATCTCGATCTCAGTATTTGCAAGGCTCTAAACCTCGGTTTATAAATATCGGCGCTTTCATGTATATTAGGACGACTGCTCCGTGTCTAGCGATGTACTTCAGGCACTCTTGGATGGCTATCGGCTCGCACTAGAGAATGGCGCTTCGATCTGCGATATTTGCTCGCACATGGTGGACTTCCTGTTTTTTTCGCCTAATTGTGAACGCGGGTACAGTTCTTCTGTCGTCCTCCAGCGATCCATCAGCATAACAGCGCAGTTGTCAGGCTTCAAGCTTCTCCTCATCAAATAGGATGCGATCTTTGTCGGTCGAACGCCTTGTCTCCTCCATGAACCGCTTTTGTTCAATCTAGCCACAGCCCCAACTTTTTTGTAGCTGCTCTGGTCCGGTTATCTGCCACTGGCCCAATACTAACGCCGTCTTGATGGCTACGGTGTTGTAAGCACCTGCCGTTTTAATCATGAATATCCTTTGTACGTTAAAGAAATTCCTAGCTTCTCTGACCTTGTACCCTTTCGCTCATATCTCGGTTGTGTACAACATATCTGGCTGTATCGCTCCCTCAGAAGTACTCGCCACCGCTTTATCACGCAAACCCCACGTTTTTTGGGGCCCCATTCCGGTCCAATGGATTTTTTTGCCACAAATTGCACATATGTGATTTTTTATGAAATCCAGTCATTGAGCTCTACAGGGGATCTTACTAGATGTAAGAAAATCGATCTTTACTGCCTTGATTGCATCCCAAAAAATACGGCCCCTATATTTTTTGCATTGAATCTCATTTTGCACTATCCGCTCACATTTTGAGCATTTTGAGCGTCTGATTTTTATGTGCCTTGAAAGTGTCAAATGGCACCGCCCGAACTATCAGCAGGGTATCGTCTGCAAACTCTATGATCCAATATCCTTGTGGCAACTGAACTCCGAATATACTTTTTTATACCACCTTCCAGTCCGGAGCACGAATCCTGGAGGCACCCCTTCGTCACTTGACACACCACGATACCGTTTTTCGTTTCGACTTACGTCATCATGTGGATGAAGTAGTATTTTATCAGAGAGAGTAGATTTCGTGGACAATCCCTCTTGGCTAGATTCCCGAATAATCCCGGGTCACCACACTCCCACAATATCCTCCGTTCTTAACGCGTAAGATTCTTTCGCGCTTCTTGCGAGATCGCGTACATGCACGATTGCGTCCGTAATTGACTCGCCCACACAAAATCTGTGTTACCGGTCGTGAAAGCAGCCATTTTTCGTATTATGTATTCGAGGCGTGATATTATGATCCGGTCCAACGTTTTCTTGGCTACCGGCAGCAAACTTATTGACTAGATTGCAATGTTTGGGCCTTCCAACATCTCGGGAAGATGCCGAGTTCCAAACTCGCGTTGAAGATGCATTTAAAAGTTGCCGTTCAATTTCAAAAACCTTCGAGGCTACATCTGCCGTTGCGTTATCGTGCTGCGGGGCTTTTTTTGGCGTTCATTCTCGTGATGGATCTATAAATTTCTCTCGCTGTTATCCAAACGCTGACTCGCCGATTGCCGACGGTCACAACCGCGTCATCTTCCGCGTTGTCGCCAAGGAAGAAAGTTTCTAATAAAAATTTCGCCGTTTCGCAAACGGCTCTTCTGTACATTTCGTCTTCTTTACGTGTGCAAAAATCGCAAGTATTTTTGTGCTTTCCGCGTATCGCTTAATATGCAAAAATGCAAAAACTTTCATTTACACGTATGCGTATATTCAATGAACGTTTATAATCTCGGTAAGCTTCCTGATAAGTTCTCCTTTTTGATATGACATAAACTTCTGCTAAATTCGTTTAAAAAAAAACTTTATAATGGTGCGTAGACTTTTCGCCCAACCAAAATTCTGAGTTTTTTTCGCCAAAAATCTAACACCATCAGCTGTTTGGCTTTTTTGGAATAAGATCACCTCGTATAGTTCTCTGTTTAGATTGCTATTTGGTTTCAGGTGTATAGTGGTGATTCTAACTTTTGTCCATGGTTACAAAATGTAGAAAAACTCCATTCGTCGACTGATGTTCGCTTACAAATACGCTTTTGCTCTGGAGTAAGGAGGCACGACAGTCATTCTACGTAAAATTTATTCATGGGTAATCCATTGTGGAAAATAAAATCCTCGTGACCTCTTCTAACTTTAACCATATTATGGACTTTGTCCATGATTGTAGGAGCAATAGCTGTTAGATACTTGTTTTGCCGCGTTTGAATTCATTTATCCAAAGAACATGAGTTACCCAACAAAAAAAATTTTTCATGGATGTCCTTTGCTGTTTTCCTTTCAAAAAAAATTGAATTATATCCCGAATTCCAATTTTAGCGATTTTAAACAAAAGTTAGTATCAGAATGATTTGCAACCATAGGAATGTTCATCTATGAGAACGAAACTTACACACGTGCAGTTGCTGCTGTCGCCCTCTATGAGTGTGTGAAACAAGTTACTCATCAAACACTTGTACTATACCAGTTAATTAATTAATACCAAGAATTTTGAGACAGCATAGCCAATTGAGGTATACATTTGACATTTCCACTTGGAATTTAGCCAAAATTAATCATACTTTGAGTCTTAGTTTTTGGTTTCCAAGGTGTAACGGGCTAAACAGATAAAGTTTAACATAATATAGGTATTAATAAATTATCACAATTATTTAATTATTTTACAAGAGAATCGTTCCTTAAAAACCGAGTGTAAAGGCATATGAAATTGCTACCCTTCCTACAGTCTGGATTTGTGTGATCCAACATAGAGCGAAGATCAAACTCATAGACAGGCTATTTGTAAGTAAACTAGCATAACAAGGTGCATAATAGGCATCAATTCTGAGAAGAGCTCTTTGGTGCTATTCTTCACCAGAATAAAACTCTGTTGGAAAGAAGAACCCCCAAAAGCCTTTCACGAGAGATACTCTGAAAGAAAAAAGCATAGTACCTCAAACTAACCATGTGCATGAGATTAACTTGGAAAGCTCTCATAAATAGGACACTCGATAAGACAAAGACGGGTGACTCTCGGACAAGAATAAGCTAGTGCTATAAAGAATTTTGGACAGTCCGCTCTGACGTGATGTAATTAGGCTGGGTTCCAAAAACTCACATAAATCATCCATCTTTAACGCATCTAAAGATGCTAACATTCCCATGATTAGGAAGTTTGTAGACTTTTATAGCAATGTCCGAGGCTATGGTAATACAACTATCTCTGTTCTCTACAACTGTGAAGTTGACAAAGATGCTCTTTATAAGCGCTCTAAAATTTTTCGATGCTGTATGACCCACCACCGTCCATCTCTGATTTCGCTACTGAAGTCATTGTTATTGTGTCCGCAAATATTCAAGTGCCGTTGTTGGGATCACCTATAGAAGAGGATCAAATCATCAACATATAAATCCGCTGATTAAGCTAGATCGCTCTGCTCACAGTACGTGATCTCCAACAGCTCCTGCAATGAGTACAGGACCATTGTAAGGGAATCATAGAAGAGTTGAGGAAAGTCTTCTGGTATTCTTTATGGCTCTGGGCGAATATGCCGTTTACCAAAGAAAACAGTGATATGCAGTACTCTCATGATATGGGTGGTTCTTTCACGGACCACTTGAGTGAGAACTCATTTCTACAGCACAGTTTCTGACGGCTATCCGGTATATGAACATCATTGTAGATTAAGTTTACATGGAAAAGTATTTCCAATGGTTAATGATCACTACCAACAGGATATTCTACCCTGGTTTGAAGAACGTGGTAGTGACTTTTAGGCAGTTCCTCTGATACCAGGTACCCCATATTTCCCCTCATCGTGTTATTGTTTTGAGGAATAAGAGTTTATAAAGTGGTCATCATTTAATAGCTCATTTGTCTATAAACATCAACTATTTCCGATTTTGACCACCATCTTGAAACTAAAAAGCGATCACACCTGTCTAGAAAATGAATATGATTGTTTCAACCCTATCTGTTTAAGAAAAAATGACAACTTACAGTGTGATTTTAATTTATATTTTGTGTGAATATAATTTTTATACTGTTCAAGGAAAGCGACGGGGAAAAAAGCGACCAAGACCTTGTCGTTGACGTAGCAAATGAGGTAAGAAAAGTAACCTTGTAAATGTGTGGGAATCAATTGATAGCTACTCTTTCCAGCAGGAGGCATCTTCTCCCCACGCCAACGGCGAACACCACTCCTTGGGCAACTCTGGTGATAGCCGAGAAAACGGTAGCATCAACGGCGACAAAATTAAGGTGGAGCGTCCGCCCAGTCGTGGTTCATCATCATCTCGAAGCACACCATCCTTGAAAAGTAAAGATGTAAGATTACTATTATTTTGCACACAATCATTTCTTTTTTATTACGATTATTTGACGATGGTCTTTCATTTAAACAACACGCGTTGGTTTTGATTTGTTACAACTTGATACAAACTCACTGAATGCAGACCAATCTGAAATGTTATCATCCAAGAGACTTAAATTACAACGTGTTCTTTAAGTTTCTGTCATTCATATCCTTTAAACATGGTAGGCCTTTGACCTCTGTTGTAATTTTCTATAAACATTTTTCTTAATTTTCTCATTAGATCATTCCTTCCAACAACTGCTTTTTTGTTTAAACAACAAATTTTCAGTTGTATAATATCATAGAAATAAGGCCTCAAATTTTAGGAGAAACCATTAACTCCTGGTTTGAAACCTCGTGCTACAACTCCTAACATGGTGGCCGGTCCTGGCGCGAGTGTTTCTAAGGTGGGACTTGGTTCTTATCCCTCATATGCACTAACTAGTGGACGAGGCCCAGAGCACTTGAGTCCCTACAACAATATAAACTCTTCGTCATACGTGCGCCCTCCACTGCTAGGATACGAGAACCATCCTCATTCTCGAACTACCAATATTGTTTCTAATGGACTGGGAACAATACCTGGAGGAAAACCGTAAGTGTGCTTTCTGAAACAGACAACATCTAAAAAAATGGGCAGGTGTAATTTTACTTACATCTAAACGCTTTTATTTTATTAAATTCTTAGAATAATCTTGAAATGGTGCATCATTTTACAATTTGCTAATTTTTAGAGCTTATTCGTTTCATATGAACGGAGATGGACAACTGGAGCCAGTTCCTTTTCCCACCGATGCCCTCGTAGGGCCAGGAATACCCAGACATGCTCGCCAAATTAACACCTTAAGTCACGGTGAAGTAGTTTGTGCAGTTACTATTTCAAATCCCACCAAATATGTGTATACCGGAGGAAAAGGCTGTGTTAAAGTGTGGGATATTAGTCAGCCAGGTTGCAAGACTCCTGTCTCACAACTGGACTGCCTTGTAAGAAGTAACCACTTTTTAAAGTACTCATTAATAGTAAATATAATCGACTTTTCAGCAACGCGACAATTACATACGTTCTGTAAAGCTGCTGCCAGACGGACGAACGCTCATTGTGGGCGGTGAAGCTAGTAATCTTTCAATTTGGGACTTGGCCAGTCCAACACCTCGAATTAAGGCAGAACTGACATCAAGCGCGCCTGCTTGTTATGCCTTAGCGATAAGTCCCGATTCAAAAGTGTGCTTTAGTTGCTGCTCGGATGGCAACATTGCCGTATGGGATCTTCAGAACCAGACTTTAGTGCGACAGTTCCAAGGCCACACAGACGGAGCGTCTTGCATTGACATTTCTGCTGATGGCACCAAGCTGTGGACCGGAGGCTTGGACAACACAGTGAGAAGTTGGGACCTACGCGAGGGAAAACAACTGCAGCAGCACGACTTCAGCTCGCAGATCTTCTCTCTTGGTTATTGCCCTACCGGGGATTGGCTCGCAGTGGGGATGGAAAATTCGCATGTGGAAGTGCTGCATGCCTCTAAATCTGACAAGTATCAGCTGCATTTACACGAGAGTTGCGTTCTTAGCTTGAGATTTGCGTCTTGTGGGAAATGGTTTGTATCTACAGGGAAAGACAATTTACTAAACGCGTGGCGAACACCGTACGGTGCCAGTATATTTCAGGTATGTGTCTTCTATAATAGTAACTCCTCTGATTGTGTTTCTTTTGCAGTCCAAAGAATCATCGAGCGTCCTTAGCTGCGATATTTCGACAGATGATAAGTACATTGTGACTGGTTCAGGGGACAAGAAAGCCACAGTATATGAAGTGATATACTAGCAGTTTTTAAGAGCTGAGTGCAGGGACCAGAGTTAAATTAAATGAACTATTTGAGTACAGTGTACTTTATGCAGCAGTTTTATTGATTACATATAGAGAGATGATAAAGTCAATATCTCTGTCGACTCAGTATTCTGCAAGACTTTGCGGTTTTGTTTCTACATATAAACTACTATGTAGTCCAGATTGTTAATATTTAAGAAGAGTGGAACAAAAATTTTAGTTTCTTCAAACTTCCGTGTCATTATTTGCATCGGTTTTTTTATCTGTTTTGGCAATTACTCTTTAGTTACTTCTGTGTGTGACTTAAGTGTTGGTAAGAGGCACAAACAATGGAAATTCTTGCATACTTTTGAATTTTATTCATATCTTGATGTTAGAAGATGAAAAAATAGGTAGGATATTTTTCGTAATTAAATAAATACCTATAAAAAGCGCCTTTTTTTATTACCTGGAACTATTTACATTTCTTATTTGTTTTATATAGCGTAATTTACAATGGTGTCCATTTTGATCTAGGTAGAGGCCAGTGCTGACCAAAATTAACTGAACAGTTGTTGCACCCAAACTAGTCGAGGCATATATCCAGTTGAGTTCCGGTCTGTTCAAAATACTGCTGCCTATCAATGGGTGAGGCATGAGAACTGTTTGGTTAATTTCAATCCACACTGGTTTCCACTAGTACACTTTCTCAAATCAACCTGTTGACTTACTGGACGAACAGCTTGTCAGCTATTACTGATATCACTAAATGATTATGATATTTATAAAGTTCTCCAGTCTCTGTATCTATTGTTCCTTCAAGTAGAATTTTTTAAGATATGTTAAGTAACTATGATCTTTTTGGCTAGTTACTTGTAGTGATGTAGATGCTCTCCACCTTAAGCTTGTTCCTATAATTGCTGATATACAGTAAGAAATCTTTACCTGCCTTGACTGATTCTGACCTTTGTTTCAACTCATGTAAAAATTGAAGTTGATATAATTGCCATCCTTAATCTATCAAAGTTTTTGCAACTCTTCTTTTTTGACCTAGATAGCAACTCACTCCTTGAGAGGTTATTAGTCTTTGTCTTTTCAGTACCTGCAGTTCAAATAAACCTGTTCGATTTCAGTTCCGTGATAAAAAGATGTTTGGATAACATATGTTAAAGCAAGGTGGTTCAGGAAATGTGATGGCGTCTCCTTGTCGTAGCTTCATACTACAAACTTAACATTAACATATTTTACTTATACTGCAGGTATTAATGGTGATGTAGCAATAAAGATCTTTTTGAATTTTCCCATACAGTAAACCGTGATCTTCTGCCACCTTCAGAAATAAAATAGCAGAACATAAGACACTGTCAAAGAACTACAGTAAATCAATTTAAAAAACCTGTTTAAGGTGGCCCAATCTATTATATATTGGAATTTTGGTAAAAAGCAACATGTCACAATTAACTGTTGGATCTTCTTGCATTTACTTCTTTAAATATAGTTAACAATGTATGGGAAGTTCTTGATGTAGCTGCTAGTATCCCTTAACAGGTAAATATCAAATCAATTTGTTGGTAGAGCTACAAATAACACTGACAGTAAGAGAAACGCAACCTTTTGCAAAGTGTCATCATCTAACTGAAAGTAACTAGTCGTAGAAGTGTTGAAGGCACCGCCTTTGGACTAATTATCTACTTGCATGTATGTAAGATGTGAATAAATAACTGCTCAGTATGTTCAGATCTGTTACTTATACAGAGAATTGAATTGCATTTTTTAAATATTTTTTTTATCATCACTGGCGCTACAGACCTTACCTCCTCTACTACTTTATTCCACTTTTTTCCTGTTTTAGTCTGTTATTGCTGTATTTCCAACATTCTTGGTGTCCAAAACGACCTTTTGGCTCGTCCGAGTAGATTTAATTCTGTGGTATTTCATTTTCTATTTTATCCTCTAGCCACTTTTATTGATAAGATTGTCTGGTTCCTTGTACATTTGATACACCTGAAAATTATAGTAACATCGTCATTTGTTGTTTTTTAACCCGTCCAAATATTTAGTAGTTTTGGTTTCCAAGTACCTATTGTTATTTATATCAAAACGTGTTGGGTTAAATTTAGATTTTGAAATTTGTATAACGTAGACGCATCATGAAAATTAATTAATTTATTTTTTTAGGATGACAAACTTAGGCAAATAAGTTCAGTTACAGCTTTTAAAAATTAACAAATTAAAAGTGGATTTTTCTGCTATAAATGAAACATTTTCAAGGGCCTTATTTACGTTGTGCTTTCTAAACATAAGTGTTTAGACTGTTGCTCTCATCCTAATCTTGCTCTGACAAAGAAAATGTTTTGGCTTAAATACTAGCAGACTATCACTACTTGCACTGACATCCCTTGAATAAACTTTTATTTGATAGCGATCAATAATTCATAAAAAGGCAGTACAATATGCCCCTAAAGACAAAATGAGCGAAACAAACTTGGGATATAAATGTATTGTCAAAATGGAGTGAATGTCTGTGTACTTTCAGTACTTTACTAATTACTACAGGGTTTTTCAGTCAAACAACAACTCTTTTGTAAAATATTACAGTGTCCTGGATTTTGGAGAACTTATATAGTCGTGAAGATAGCATGTCTGATGTTGTTCTTGTTTTAGGAGTATCATCCAGAGAAAACTCTTAATGTCCTAATTGTATCACATAATAGTTGTGCTGAAGGATGACGTTTGGGAATAGTCTGAATTTCCAGAATGAGCAGCTCAGATAGTTTTTTTTTATAATATTGCTGTTGCATTAATTTATCTATTAATAGAACATAAAGAGTTTTTACATAATTCTACTATGACTACGAAGTCTTTGACAACTAAATTTTGTTGCTACTGTCAACTTCTTTCCTTTGCTGAACGTCTTCCTGAGTTAGTTTATATTCAAAAAAATTAAAACCTGTCTGTAATTCAGTTGTGGAAGCACATTCTCGTCCAGTAAATGTTGGAACTTGCAAGTGTCTTTTGTTGGGAAAGGCTTCTTATTTTTGCTATCTAATCCGAAATAAAATTGCACAAGTTCTAGTAAACGCAGAGAGTCTTCCTTGTATTGGAACTCTTTCAATGTTTTTCCATTTAACAAAGCGCGTATTACTATCAGAAAGAGTGTATCTACAAGAAGTTCATCAGTACATCACCATTAAAGCCTGCAGTATGACTAACACATTAATGATACTCTTATGATAGGTACATGCAACTCTACTACAGTTCTCAAGCCATCTGGCTTGATACCTTCAAAAGTAATCATGAAATCAAATCAAAACACCATGGAACATAATTACTTTTCTAAACGTTTCAAGTACTATGATTAGAAAATGAATATCTACTCAGATATAAAACTGATACCTCGCAAATGGTCAAATCATCAGCTAATCAAAAAAGAATGGTTGTGAAGATATTAATAGATCAACCACAGAGAATATGTCAGCTTCAGTTCTTACACATTAAAACGGACGGAGATGAGGTCAATAAAAATTCATCTTCCTCATCACGGTAATTGTCAAATATTGCATACTATACTTATGTAGCTTTTTTATTATTTTGAAAAATCGTTAAAAGTATCATTCTAATCAATATTGACGTGCCATTGAAGTTATGTAATAAAGTTTGAATTGGTCTTTTATTTTACAGGTTGCAAACTAAAGATTTGGCAAAACAAATTCCTCACACGGGTATCTGAAAACAATCAATAAATTAGATTTGATGGGGAAACATAGACCTAAAAGGAATCATAGAAAACCTCCATAATAAATTACAGAAAGTACAGTTAAGAATGAATTTAATCAAAACCAAAGAATTCTTTCACCAAATATAGATATTTATAAGAGTGGAAGAAACCAAAATTCATACTTAGAAGAAAGAAAGAAGAAGTATGGCACAATAAATAAAAGAGCCATTTCAAAAATTACAAAGAAATACAAAGTAAAGAACAAAAGAATACAGTCGATCACTAAAGTAGCAGATGATGTTCAGGAACAAATAGATGAAACTGTAAGATCGCGAAATAGAGAAGGAAGGGAAATGAAGGCTGCATATGTGCTTGTATGATGGTTTAAAAACTGTTAGATTGCCCGTGAACACAAAACCATGAATTTGGAGAAAGTTGCATATTTCTAAAAATAAAAAACAATAGGATTGAAAAACTAGAGTTGATCGCTTTCTGAAAGATGATTAACAATTGGAAACTATAATAAAAGTTTCTTTTTGAAACTATAAAATATTAGAATTGAAAGCTTTAATAGACAAAATGACAAAAAAAAAGCAAGTCGGTAAGATAATTTCATATTGACATTAAAAAAAGTATAACTTGACTTCTTTTACTATTGAAATAATAGTGGTAAGATTTTTGCACCCTGCAAGGGAGCATAACCCTTGAACTAAAAGGTCAAGGCTCCCATATGTTTGTCTTCACACAATTATTTAATCGAGTTACAGTAAGGGATCTATTAAGCATATAGAGCTCAGGATCAAAACCAAGCCTCTTAACAGCATGGCTACGGACTGCTAAAGTGGTCTTTTCGACTGTTTTCATTACTCTAAGCAGTTCAAATGATCCATGAATATTTTTAGAAATGTCTGTTTTTTCATCCATAGTGTTTGCCAATTTTGGAAATTTATCTTCAAAACATTATGATAAAAATTTCATAAAATTATTACATTCACTGAGTTTTACGAAGTCAATTTTTATCTAGCTAACTGTAGAAGTACTTGTGTGCAATGGTTAAAGTGAATATCCTTGAAACTATCTTGACTGAAAAAGTGTTTCGAATGAACTTGATTTGATGGCGATCATTTATGCAATAAGACCAAGACTGCAGCCTGGCTCAATTTATGTAGACTCGATGCAAAATGAGCAGAGTAAGAGTGGTGTGTGAGCAGACAAAGAGTGGGCTGTGAGTAGAACACCGATGTGGATCAGACCAAAAAAGTGAAAGATATTTCCCACAATGTTTAAATCAAGATTTCTATAGCAGCGTAGCGTGCCTACGTCCGTGGGGTTCTCATGTAATCCTCAGACCTCGGCCGTCTTCAGAAAAGAGAAACAATAAAATTGGAATTAGCAGGCTTTGAAACCTTGTCTATTTCAATTAGTTAACACATTTGAGCACATCCGACGTTACAGCTAACAAGGACATAGTTTTGCAGAATACAGATCTGTATTAGAGCAGTCGTGGAACGCTGCAAATACACTGACGTATTTGCGACCCGTTGTGCAAACATTGCTAAAACCCATAGCAAGTCTTAGAAAGTGACGCGCGCCATTATGTTTTCCAAGTCAAGGATCTTCCAGTAAGTGAGTTTGGATGCCACTACACTGTCCTCTAACTTCTCAAGGTGTAGTCTTTAACGTGGTCAAATCCTTTGACAAAGGTTTGACACAATGGATTAGGGTACAAAATGGCCTCTACCGCAATCCCGCTGCTGATGGTTTAGCTTGTCCGATCCATTCTCCCTAGAAAGAAGTTTTGCATCAAGTTTGGTGGCGTGAGGTCATTCCAACGCCTTACAATCCCTATTACGACGTCTTCCACTATACTGCTCGGTACATAGACGACATGACAGTGCTGTCCAGCTCTGGTGACAAGATGGCTACTAGAAGGAACTGGATCTCCTAGAAAGTTAGTGCAAAAGGAGGAAAATGGACACCAATCCGGAGAAGAGTTGGGCGGTTCTGTTCATGAAAAAATTATTTCACTGGCAAGACGATCTGACGAACCTCAAGATTTTCGGATGGAAAGACCTAGGGATGATTCTGGACTGAAAACTGGCCTAGCCTAACCAGCTCTCTCCTTCGTTTTGGGAGCTAAATATCGAGATGAAACAAGAAGACTATTTACAAGACAATCATCCGCCATATCATGACGTATATGGCTTCAGTTTGGAGCTGGGTCTCAAATCACTTATCAACAAGCTTTAGATAATCCAGAATCCGGCTTTAAGATGCTTTTTTAACGCCCCGTGATTCATGAAAAACCACTACCTTCATCAGATGTAGGGCCACGTGAATCTTAACGTCCATGGCGTCTACAACTACGAAGTAGGCAGAGACACTCATTACAACCACCCGAAGATCTTTTTTTTTGTGAAGCAACACGGAGATGGCCTCTTTGGCGTACCATCATCTACGTCAAGCCACATTAAGAGGACTGAATTTAGGGGCCAGACCTGGAAACCTCAAATCTCACCAGTGAAATTAATGAAAAGGGACCTAAATATGGATAGCCTTAAATTATTTAGTATTCGCTGACGATATAATCCTTATTAATATAGTCTTAGAAGATTTGAATGAATGGGGGCTTTAAAATGAATCTTTACAAAATCAAAAAATGTGTTGACCATTTCACCAAAATTGGTAAAAATAATGGAGCAAAAAGAATACACACAGCGTAGACGACTTTTGGAAAATTCAGTTTTGTACTAAAAAGAAAAATGTACCAATACCAATAAACAAAATATATGTACAACTGCATATCGCCAATGCCGTCTATATATGGACTATATAATATTGGAGTTGACAAAGTGAAGTATATAATAGGAAAAGAGTGGATGAGAGTGAGCACTGCATAAAAACAATCGGAAGGAGGGCCTATAAGAAAAAGAAGTTGTGAATTAAGTGCGTATATTCTGGTGACCATTCTATTAAAGTTATCCAAAATTATCTGGGTTAGAGGCTTATAAAGCTTGTTAGAAGTACTAAGATTTGGAAGAGACAAAACATTAATGTAAAAAGAAAATACCGCGACATTACTGGTACTTCGAGTTCTAGTACTTTTTCGACGAAAAGTAAATCAAAATATTGAACAGTCAAGATGTCAGACCGAATTCATAAAAGCATCAGGAGGATGTGGAGTGTAGACCAACAATGAATATCAAGAATCATGACAAAGAGTGATCTTATACATTCAGGAGTGCGGGGCCCTTATACCCTATTCAAGCAGTCCGTAAGGATCAAAAACATACGTCGAGCATAGCAAGTAGAAAGTAATGATATACAAAACATCTGCAACTTCTGAGAAATCACACTTCAGCCCTGAAGCTACTGCCAGCTCTTCGTCGCGTTATAAAGATGTAGTCCAATTTTCCAATGATCGATTTGTCTACCATTTTCTCTCTACTTGTGCTTTTGTATGATTACCTGCCTTGTTCTTGGGAAGATTCTAGGCGAAAGTTTTAAATCGGGAAGGTCTCTCTAAAATGCAATATTTTATCATATCTATAAAATATTCTACTTAGTATTGATGCATCCTCAAAAAGTAAAACTTCAATGTGCTGTCTCGATAGGAGAGATAGAGAACAACACATTCAAATAAATTGCGATTTCGAAACTTGCTCGCAAAATTTTTTAAATTGTCGATCTTAAAAGAGAACCAGAAATTTAATCAATCCGGTTTCTTTTGGATTAATGACTTCTTTGACAAAAATGGTGTTAATAAACTTCATTATCCTTGAACAGTTTTGTACAATCATAAATGAGCAGAAATAGAACATAACATCATAATACTTGTTTTATTCAGAATGGCAAAGGTGTTGGCTAGAATATGATGAATGTTTGGGCGATGAAACTTTATTTGGCTCTTTCATTCACATATACAATACGTTTATCAGCTACTACAGCTGGTACAACAGTAGATGAAATTTGAACGTACTTGATGAACTCCTTTCGCTACTTTAATTTCTAAGGTGCGTCCCTAGACAACCTCTAGATTAATGCCCAAAGCGGATTTGGTCACTTTTCGAGATTCAGTGCGATTCTCTTTCTTCTAGCTGCAAATAAAAAAGTTGAGATAAAGAATTGCGAAGGAATATCGCCATCGTGGACAATTAGATGTTCTTCTGCCTTCTTGAAAATGTCTTGGTCTTGTAAAATTTTCCCTTCTGAGATCTTCCACTTTGATTCTGTATTTTGTATCTATGGGTTATAAATCATGTTTGACAGTTGATGACCTGGCTCTTTTCAATAGAGTATCATTTCGGGACTGTCTGTTGGATATCTTTCCAACATAGCAGAGGATGATTCTTATTTCTTTTGTGGAATGGATTGGTAATCGTCCTGTTGTTGTTCTTCACTTGATTTGTCTTTAGCAGTTGTCATGGAAATTAAGATACACACCACTTTCAATAGTTTCAAAGTTTTTGGGGTGCTCTAAGATCAATATTTTTTATGAAGAATATTTATGGGACTGACCGTTGCAACGAGAGTACAGTAACACTTGTTATTGACACTAGAAACAATGATATAGTAATACCAACAATACATATACAACGCTTTGAAAATTTCTTGACGTGTACTGATCGCTCATCGACATCAAACTGTGCACTAAATTACGTTGTGATCGGTGCACAATTTCATGACTTTTCTTTTGAATTGTCATTTGGCATTCTAACGGGTCATTAGAAACAGATCACAACTTATAAAAAACTCAATTAATCCAAAAAGTACAAAAAGAAAACGAACACAGTGTACCAAAAACTCCATGACATTTATTATTAATCAAGTTCCTCAGGTTCGAATTTTAAATTAATATTCTTATATTCTGGTCGACTAGCATCACGATTTTGATCACCGTGCGTTACCAAGAATTTTAAATTTTTTTAAAAAAAAGTTTGAATTTTCGTTGTGTTATGCAACCAAACCAACACTTGCATTACGGAGGTTGCTAATTAAACAATAGGAAAATTAAAATCCGTGATTATTTCCTATAACAAGACATACATTGCGAATACTATAAATTACCTGGAAAAACATATATTTTTGGTCGTTTTACTATACCACAGTATATTCCTTTATCTTTCACTTTCTAATAAGATTTCTTTTTGTCTGTACTGTATATTAGACATCTGTTGATAGAAATCATAACTAAGCATCGATGTATATTCATTTAATCCCATGCTTTTTAGTGTCTGTTATAAATCTAATGATTTTTCTTTTTGTGTGAGAAAAATTTTAAAATTATCAATGCAAATTTTTAGTTTAAAATTAAAATTGACTTAAGAAAGGTCGGGCTGACTTTATAACTTTAGCAGCTTAACATAACGGATTAGTTTTAACTCGGGTATCGCGTGCAGTTAAACCCCGAAAATTGCAAGGGCCATAACGAATCACCGCGAACTGGAACTCCCTGGCGCACTTTCGTGGTGCCGCTCCGCCTGATTCATACTTGGCGCGCGTGTCACGTGCACGTCCTTGGGACGCGAGAGCCTTCTGTGGAACCGAGACGATGAACCGCAAATAAAAATGGTGGCTGCTGGAACGTTAGTGAAATAAACTGTGGGGAGATGCAGGCTAAAATCCGGAGCATGTTGTAGCCGTGGAGGGCGTGCGAGGTGTGCAAGCTACAGGTACACGCGCGCGGGCAGCACGCCCGGAGTCCGGCGTTGGGGCATGTAGGCGCCCGACGGGCGGCCGCGATGCTGATGGGTGTTGCATGTATAAGAAGCCTCGCTGCATCGGCAACTGCCACTGCTGATTTGTGCAGGCCTATTCCGCCAATTTGCCTCAATTAAACTGTTGGCCGTCACTTGTTGGTTAGTTCCAGTGGCTAATTGGGGCGCCCGACCAAACTAAAACTTTGCTTTGATTGATGCATGGATTAAGAGAGTAAAATTACAAATGACCCCAATCTGAGTGGGTTTCGGCCTTTTTTTCGTCAAAAATAATCGATGAGAACAAATCAGTGGTGTTAGTTTGAGTTAATAAGGCTATGGATTCAGCTGCCTTTTATCTTATCGTTTCGTTTATTCAGTACATGTAATATTGCCATGCGATTCCGGCTCATAATTATTTGACACCACTTCTGTACATTCAGGTAAACTAATTGGGTTTTTCTGGTGTGTTTCAGTTTTCACGAGTTCGTATTCTACATGATCGATCTGTTGCATGAACATGAGGCACCAAAAAGTTCCGAAATCGATACGCTTATTCAAACAAACACGTTTCAAATATTCTTAAAGTGTTAAGTGTAGATACAAGCCTGCAGTTTTGGAGCGCAATCAAGATGTCTTTCATAGACAACAATCGTTATATGTACAGGTATATGTGGGAGCATTGTCAGCATTGTATGAGGCACTTTCGGTGGAAGCCAGCAAGCAGACGACTTCTGAGGAGATAGTGTCCTGTATTGTAGAACGCCTATCGTTGAACGAGAGTCCTGGTGGCACCTATGAACTAGCCGAGGTCGTCGGTGATGCGTTAGGACGTGAGTGCAAAGAGAGAAGCTTGGGGGCGACCGAGAGCCCTGTGCAGGTGATGATGCTGTGGCCGAAAAGTAGAACAGACCAGTCCTCCTACAGGTTCTACCTGCGAGAGAAAGCTAACGATTACGTATGGTCAGACAATTTTGCTATGGACCCACAGCTGATTAGAGACTATTTCCACCGCTTCCTCTACCAACCTAAGGATCGGGAGTATCCGGATCTGTGCCAACTACCAGACTTAAACGAGCAGACCCTTCTTGACAACCTGCGAGCTCGCTTTATGGCCGGTCATATTTATACCTATGTAGGATCCATTCTTATAGCCGTCAATCCATTTAAATTTTACCCTATTTATAATCCGAAATACGTGAAGTTATACCAGAATCGAAGACTGGGCCCGAACTTGCCTCCACATATATTCGCTGTAGCCGATTCAGCATATCATTGCATGTTGAAAGATCGCAGAAATCAGTGCATAGTAATAAGTGGCGAGAGTGGCTCGGGTAAGACGGAAAGCACAAATTTTTTATTACATCATCTAACAGCATTAAGTCAGAAAGGTTCACATGGGAGCGGCGTCGAACAGACTATTTTGAGCGCAGGCCCTGTACTTGAAGCTTTCGGTAACGCTAAGACTGCTCACAATAACAATTCCAGCCGCTTCGGCAAGTTTATACAGGTCAACTATAAAGAGAACGGAATGGTGCACGGTGCTGTTGTTCAAAAATATCTGTTAGAAAAGTCACGCATTTGCTCACAAGGGCGAAACGAGCGCAACTATCATGTCTTTTATTACTTGCTAGAAGGAGCCAGTGAACACGAACGACAGTTATTGCACCTACAACCTCCCGATTGTTACAACTATCTGAACAAAAGCGGTTGTTTAGTTTTGGACAACGTTGACGAGAGCTATGAATTCTCCCGGCTGAAGCAATCCATGGAGATGGTAGGCTTCACCGCTGAAAAACAGAGACGGTTGTTCTCTGTGTTATCGGCTGTTTTACTGCTGGGGAACGTGGAGTTTCAGCCACGCAAAGCAGCTTACCACCATGATGAAGCCGTCGGTGTTCGTAACCCAGAAGTAGTGCTGCTTATTTCCGAGTTGTTGCGTGTGAAACAGGAGACGTTGCTGCAAGCACTCACGTCGAAGCGAGCCAGGGCCTCGGGCGAAACGCTGATCATCAACTATAGATTGCCGGAGGCTGTGGCTAGCCGGGACGCGATGGCCAAGTGTCTGTATGGGGCCCTTTTTGACTGGATAGTTCTGCAAGTCAATCACGCGTTGCTCTCCAAAAAGGACAGTTTGCGCGAGCACCAGGGGAACTCCATAGGCGTTCTGGATATTTTCGGCTTCGAGGACTTTGGTTTGTGCAACAGTTTCGAACAGTTGTGTATAAATTACGCCAATGAACATTTGCAATATTACTTCAACCAGCACGTGTTTAAGTACGAACAGGAAGAGTACAGAAGAGAAGGGATTCGTTGGACGAACATAGATTTCATGGACAATACTGGCTGTTTGCACTTAGTGGAAGGAAAACCGAACGGAATTCTTTGTATACTGGATGATCAATGCAAGTAAGTTTGTAAATTTTTTTAATTCTGGCCATTTTCCAATTTTGGATGATAAAATGATTTTATTTTTCTCTAATTTTGTACTATTCCTTATTGCGTATGATCAAGGTAATATTTAAAGAGTAATATTTCTCATACATACTAAAATAGCGTAGTGTATTCATTAATGAAGCTAACATTGCGCACCTCACAGAGTTTTAGTCAGATTGATTTATTACTGAATATATTGAGGGACAATGTGTGTAATTTATATGGCTACCAATTATTTGATATTATAACTTCTTTGGCTAGTTTAGTGCGGATTGATCTGGGTTGTAGAACCCTGATGGATAATTTACTCAGTCACTAAAGATAATTGAACAGCTGCATTCAATTCAAAAAACTGATAATAATGCAGTTTTCTGAAGTGCAAGCATGCCAGATCACCCCATGTCAAAGAGCATAGGAAGCCTTATCTTCCAGTTTGCAGGCTATACTCTCTGGCAAAATACAGGTTTCTTGGCTCCAAAGATTAAAAAGAAATTGGTCACATAAGTAAATATTGCTTCACTTGATTCTCGACAAGGAATTCCCGTAGTTTCTTTGTAAACTCTAGAACACTAGTTTATTATTTTATAGATGGTGCTATCAATGTATTGTTTACGTTTCTTAACAGACATTATTAATGACTCAATATTATATGGAAAGTGTGGAATGCCAAACAAACAGAAGCACGGGAACAAATTTGCTTAATAATATGTAATTATTGATTGGATGTGAAGAAATTGTCTACTGATTGATCTCCATTGTATTATTAAACTCTTGTTCGTGTAGGGTATTGGCATAAGTTGGGATTATATGGTTTAAGAGACATGTGGTCAACAGGAACTGAGTTTAATTTCACCAAGGGCGAACCTTAACGCTGATGCCTTACGGAGGCAGCTTGAAGTAAATGATACCCTTTGGTATCCTACCAAACGCAGGGCATTACCTTCTGTAGGTTCCATGGGCTAAGTACCATCACACTGCCTTGTTGCTCTATTAAAATTCATTATACAATAGTGAATTCGATCAATTGTCACCAAGTGTACTTACTAGTAATAATACAATTGGCATAGAAGTCAGAATTAAATATTTGTTAGACAGTTTTGTAAAACATGTTTAAGTAGATGATTTAGTACTTGCTTTTTTTAAGAAAGGTGTAGAAAATAAATTAATCTTATGGGAGAAACATTCCAGTAGTAGCGGAACAGCAGTGTATAAATACACCTTAAAATGCAAGGTTATTTCAACAAAATAATAATTATCAAACAATGCGAGATATTATCAAGTACAAGTGCAGCAAAAAACAAAAGATATTTAAGCTCATCTTTAAAGAGTCCTTGGTTGTAATGGCCATTTTTATAAGCTGTGGCATTTTTATTGTATCGTGTAGTTTTTGCCACAGCTCCACAACACACAATATACAGGACATCCACACCTTTCTGTCGAGCTTATCCCAAAGAAGCGTTAGGGTCAGGCAATTGCAATTGCTAAGGCATTATTAGCAAGTATGTCATTTGGGGGAACCACGCTTCGGATCGTTATTCTGTTATAGCGTGAAACCACTTCAAACGATTCTAAGACCAGTAAATACATGTTTATAGTTCTTCCCCTTCTAATACCAAAAAAAAAAGAAACCTAAGTATATACATTACAGAACATCTCGAGACAAAAACGCATTGACGAGTTTCAAATATTAGTTCATGCTTGGATACATCAGTCTGAAGTAGGTTTTTCCATTATTTTAGTGTCCAGTTCTGATGCTCGAGGCCTGTTGTTTCTTTTTATCTATTAGCTGTAGTAAAGGTTTTTTTATCCTTAAACCAGCACCTCGCTGTCGTGTGAGACCGGGTCTAAGTTCGTTTAGTTGATATTGGCACCGTTTTCTGATGTTAATAGTGTATTTCCTTTGCTTTGAAGGCTTTTGAAACGACAGCGGAAATTCATTTTTGTTTATGTATCTGTATGTGTTACGACCGGATTTACGTGAAAATTTACGAACATGTTTTATGAAACTCTGAGACGATAATACCAGACTGGTTTCGCTGCGCCGTACTGTACTGTAAAATGAACGGGCACATTTGCAAATTTCAGTGCAGAGTGAAGAAATATCTAGACGTGCACGCACAGGTTAAAACTTTAAATGCTCAGGAATGCTCATAAACAATGTTTTAGTTATAGTACTGCTAAACAAATCGCTTGGGACTCCTGAAGATCTTCAAAAATTAGTCTTTGTACATGTTATGGGGGCTTTTGGAGGAGTTGGGGGTACAGAAAGATGAACAACAAGCACGTTTTTATCATCTCGTCTGGGTAACTCTTCAAGGCTCTTTGGTATTTATATTGGTGTTTACTTTTCATCTTATATCACGCCCCTCTAGGCAAATACGATATAGTTGACTTGAAAATTTCTTTTTCTCTGTTATTAAATGAGCTGGTGAATCTTCTTGGGGTGATATCTTCTCCATGAGGTATTCCTTCATAAGACCAAAGATAACTTCACTTTTCTGATACTTCAGCATAATGTCCATTTCTTCTTGGTCCTGTCTCTCCATTTCTTCTACAATAGAATTATAGTTATGATTTGACTTTATGCCAGTTTTGTCTGTTTTGGTAGGTAGTATTGTTACATCAATAGTTTCACCAGCATCAGATTCATGCCTTGATAGTGTGATCAGTAATGCTGGACTCGAAAGTCACCTCTCTATGTACACATATCTACTGATGGATAACATAGTGCAGGTTTTTTGATACAAGTATGACTGACTTCCTGTCTGCTATATAGAAAATAGTGCCAAGCATACACTACATTTGTTTCGCATAAAAATATTTTCAGTCCAAACTTACTCTTTTTCTTTAAACATACATTGCTTCATGATCAGGCCTTATGGAATACAAATTTTCATCTACTAAACTCTTTGATCTGTCTAAAAAGACATGGTTTTATGAAACAGTTCATAGTTAACAATAGCGCAACAAAATCTAAACTTTTTTCCACAAATATTTTCATTAGCCATATTCTACCTTTCGGACTTATGGCAGATGATCGTTCACTACGCGGTTCTGTAATGGAAGTAAACCATCTGTAGGAACAGGAATCTGACTTTCTGGATTTCTATGGTCTGCAGTTCCATCTATTTTGCTTTAAAATTTCATTGTTGTTATTTCCGGAACTACCGCTGTCATCATTGTGGTGAATAGTCACCGAGACATCTTTTCTGTAGATATGCTTCTTTTTCTCTTAATCATTATGTTAGGAATTTGGCGAAGATCCCAATTTATCGACAAAAACCTCGCAATAAGATCACACGAAGAGAGTGAAATGAGGCTCCAATCGGTAAATCCAACTATTGAGAATCTTCCAAAGTATGTTAGATAGAGATTTCTGGAGTGCAAGTAAATACAAATTTGCAAAACTATTTATGTTGTACTTGCACAGCTTTCGGCACTTCAATTGACTTCCAGGGCTGCCTTGCTGCGTGATATTTAATCAACTCAAAATCGGTTTCAGAATGTACCCGTAGTTCTCGTAAACATTTGGCAATTTCCCACTGTTCAAACCCTGCACGTGCACACGCAGCGCGGATGGATTCCTAGAACGCATTATGTCGGTCGCTGGTGCGTAACGTCTGGGTAGCGCCACGAGGAGCGTTTGGAAATTCCATACAGTATGTAGTAGTTTTTCGCACTTGACTCCCTAGGAGCACGTGGTGGCGCTAATAGTACAAAAACCTAGAAGGAAATTTTTTTCTTAGCTATCGAAAGTTGGAGAGACAAACAAAAAACGAAGTATATTTTGTCAAAGGCTCATTTTGAAGATTTCTTACAGAACGAAATAAAAACTAATTTTTTATTTTATGTAGAAAAACGTTAGTATTTTTACAATAACGAAACTTGATTACATCTTTACAATTGATTTGAGCTTAACCGGTGGCTGGGGGGGGGGGGAGGCTTTGCTTACTAAGCTGTAGCGGCTTGTTCAAGTAATTAGTAAAAGCAAGTCTGTGAGGAATTATAAAATAAATATAATGGATTTCAATATTTTTTTCTAGTTGGTAATTGGCGTTATATCAGAAAATGCGTACATTTATTTCTAAAACAGTTCGTGCATTGTAGGAGTCATATTGCAAACAAGTGTTAATTTAATTTAATGCTTAGTTCGTTAAATGCATGTAGGTGAACCAAATTTAAACGAAACTTTTCGTCCTAACATTAGAACTGTGCGGTTGAATGGAGGTCGGGAAAAGGTCTTTACAACTGAGTTTTGTGCTTCCGTCTACTTCATTGCACTTTTTTTGAGGTGATAAGAGCGCAATAAGGCAATTTAAAGAAAATTGAAGATCAAGAGCCAACCCAATTATTATTATTTATTATATTTAGAAACCCATCCACGTTTACATCAGTAATCAGTCGATGGAATATCTGGGGTGAAAGGAGGGTGAAGGAGAAATTCTATTTTCCTGTCCGTATGTATCAGCGTTTGTAGCTTCACCTCTTGACCATCATACTGTGAAATCATAATTATTTTGGGGATGAAGCTTTAGTTAGGTTGGCATATGTTTTGAACGCGCGTTCACATCTACTACCTATTGTGTAAAACATCGACGATTATGGTATGTCCATTTTTCGTCACACATTACATTTCTCCCCAATATTCCATCATCATTGTACTAAGGAAAAATATATATAATATTCTATTTGTCCTCTTCTATTAAGTTAAGGGGAACCCATTTATGCAACTTTTTTTACCTTTCCTAACTTTTGTAAATGTCTAAGAACAGTTGGCGTTTGGTTTCGACTATATCCTCTAAAATAGTGTCGTCATTAACGGAAGGTGCATATCCTCAAAGAAAATTTTTAATGTATTCAACTCAAACTGTTCCAACCAATACCAATTATTCTTCTACTCGCAGAACTTTGCGGAAAGCTGCTTTTATATTTCACGTTGTAACAGTTTCATTCACACAATTTAAAAAGTAAGGTTATGTATGCGTGTTACTTTTTGGCACGTGTACTTTTCACATAGGTAAGCGCTATTTGGGTATCAAAAAGACGGATTACAAAGGCGAAAAACGACCATTTTATTCGCACCAACTTATATTTTGACCGAACCATGAAATAGATACTTCTTTGATCTTCAACAGTTCTAATATGGAGAAAGGGAAACGAGCGAGTTTAAATTGCTACAAGACGAACGACTTGTAATCTTAATTTAATATACATTTCGAATAAAGAATTTTGACATACAATTTACAGAAATAAAGTTAAAGATTACAGATGCAATGAACATAAACAGGAAATTCGTATAATCTCTTGCTTAGATAAAAGCTTCCTGGTTACCGCAATTTTAAATAAAATTTGTTACGATAACACTTGTAAGGATTCCCATAAAAGGTGGATTATTTTTTTAATGGATAGGAAATGAGCCGAGGAAAAGATGAATTCGGTAATGTTTGTGGAAACAAATGAGTGAAAAATTTTGTCTTTTTTTTATTTTTTGCTTGTTCTTCACCTGCCAAAAATGCGTTAATGTTACTCTATGGCTAAATATGTCCGAGAACATTGACTAATAAAAGGTATTGGGTAATTTCAAATTTTTTATTAGCCACATTTGTGACGTTGCTGAGAAGCGCGCTTATCTGCGTTGAAAAATTGCCTGTTACTTCATAGCTGAGTAAGTATTCGACATTTTTCCTGGCCTTTGCTACTTGCAGTACTTATATATCTGTCCTTTACTCTCTTACAGAAATGCTCTCAATAAGGAATGTTCGAGAACTTCTTTTTCAATTCAATGAAGAATTAAATGCATCGATAGGGAAAGAGAAATGATTAAAGTGTTGGGTATGATACTTGAGCCGAACGAATGGTACAACTTTGACATCAAAAGGAAAAGCGAGCTTCTATATATCGCATTATCGTCATAATATTAAACATTAAGCTCAATCTCTCAAGTGTCTTAACAAATAGATAACCAGTACAGTTTTCCATTCTAGGATGAGTAGATATTTCTTTCAGTGGTTCTGTGAAATTGTCTTCGCTTAACCCAATCGAAGATTCGAACAATTCATTATTCATCGAATTATAATTATGAAAATGAATGTGATTTATATTTTACATTAAGATATCCATATCATAGTTAATTAGTTCAGTGCTGGAATGGTTTGTTTTAATCATGGCTTCTCAGTATAGGCATTGAATATGTGATTCACATATTTTCTCGTTTTTGGAAATGTGATAATTATGGAAAACCAACAGAAGACTGAGTAATTTGATTTGGTACATTGGTTAACTCGTACATTACCATGATTTGTTGATATCTCAATCATGTTTGGTTGCTTTTTCTTTCTTTTTTTAGTTTTATTCAATAACGTTACCCGTTGTTTTCAGTCCAGAGTGGTTTTGTTTTAATTTTATAGGTGCCAAAACGATGTCATATCATTCTTTATCTATTGATTCAACAAATTCATCAATCAATTTGCCCCTTTTTTGTCTCTCGGGTTCGCTGGGATTGGTTGGTATTGCTGTCCAAATCTGCATATGTACATTCTTTTTTTTAAATTCAAATTACTCTTTCAACATCTGGTTTTGAGTTCTTGCAGAAATTAGCATTTAAGTGAAAAATTGTCATTGTGAAGGTCCCCAATATCAGTGTGCTTTAATTTCTAAGTATCAATCACTCAAACTTAATCATACTATACACCACATAATACAGACAACTCGCACTGCCGTTCAAGGACTGTTGTGTCACCGGAGTTCGGTGTTCAGCTCACCTGCCTGTACTTTAAACGATAACTGTAGCACTGATGGGCACACAGGATAGGTGTGCTGTAACCAGAAGTGTAGATTTGAAATATATTGCATCCTTTACCATATGCTATGCACTTTACACATCACATTCAACACCTCTCATATGTTTTTCTCTTTTATCTATGATAAACGCAAATGAGTGATAAATGACTCCAGACCCTCAGAGGCGGCGAAATACCAATTAACCCATATTGACTTTGTTATTCAATCCACCATCCATTGAGCATTGATTGATGTCATATAACGGGTCATATAGAATGGCTAATGACTCAATGTGCTCCGATTTGTTTTAGGTTTCAACCAAAGTTCTCCACAGGAGGCGCTCACTCACCCATATACTCAACGTAAAGCTCTTATCAATGAAAATTGATTGGTATAGGTCAAGGATAGATTGAGCACTACCGAAGTTCAAAATTTTCGACTTGAAGGCCTATTATCGGCTAATGCCACAGGAAGTGTCCTCTATCGAACAAAATTCATTTCAACTAGTGCTTTTCAGACCAATTTAACATAGAGACTGCTTTTTCCTTTCAGAGAAAGGATTTTGGGTAGAAAATAAAGTTTTTATCAATGAAGGAAAACTAACAGCAGCGAAATTGAAGCACCTTAAAGGTATAGCTGGGAAAACGAAACTGGACAGGATCAGAAATGAAAAAAGCAGAGAAAAATTAAAGCAGAAGGCAATCACAAATATAGCAGGCATAATGCAATTGAAATGTTTGGACATATTCGCAGGATAGATGAAGACAGACTGGTGAAGATAGTAAATACAAGCAAGAGAGGTGGAAAAAGGAAAGGCAGGAAGACAGAATTAAAGAACATGGGATGAAGAAAGGCAAGATCATAGAGGAAATGAGGTGGAGTTGACATCCGACGCCCAGTAAAAGGGCAAAAGGATTAAGAAGAAAGAATGAAAGACAAATTATGGGCAAAATTGAATAAAACCAATTAGTTTCAACTAAAGCGACTGTAAGTCATTTTCAATTGATAAAACCCACAAAATACATAAGCTAGAAGTAACTTCTTCCTTGCTACTCAAACTTAAAAGGAATCTTTTTTGAACCGAATAGTGACTTGCAACGAAGAGTGGGTTATGTACGATAATCCTAAATGAAGTGGATAGTAATATGACCATGAAGAAGCTCCCAGATAGCTTATAAGAACAAGTCTTCATCCTATGAAAGTCATGGGGATTGTACGATAATATACTGAAGAAATTTCTTCTTGCAACAGCCACCTCTCATCAATAGACTCAAGCCAATACTTCACGACAACACAAGATTTTACATAGTTGTCGTAGTCGTAATGCTGTGAAAATTAATGGAGTTGAGCTTCGAAGTTCTTCCTTACCCACAGATTATCATCTTTGGTGAGCTTCTACAACTAACTGCAAAATCAGCCGAAAATCAAAAATAAATGTTTATGGTTTCAAATCACAAATTCATTTTTACTCTACAATATCCGACATTTCATGTGAACTATATCTAATACATGAAATTATTTTGTCTTACCCACGAATTGCATTTATTGTGAAGTTTTATTTTTCTTTGTTAAATCATTGCTAGCTTTTACCTTTTAGTTGTCTTACTAACTGCGAATTTTGTTTTTAGCTTTCCAGGTGCCACAAACGAAACTCTCCTTCAGAAATTCAACTCTGTCCACAAAGACAATAAATGGTACCAGAAGCCTCAGAAGAGGGAGGCGGCATTTATTGTCGTGCACTACGCAGGGAAGGTGAAATACCAGGTGGTAGAAATGCGCGAAAAGAATCTGGACCTGATGCGCCAGGACATCGTCAGCGTGTTAAAGAACAGTTCCATGGCGTTCGTCAGGGAACTGGTCGGAGCCGACCCCGTGGCGGTTTTTCGATGGGCCATTGTGAGGGCCTTCTTTCGCGCCTATTTTGCGTTTCACGAAGCTGGTCGTAAGCACAGGCAGAGCCGAGTCGATGGGAACAAGAACAATATACAGCAGCGATACAGAAATCACACTCCCAATGAAAATATTATCAGGTATGTTTGCTTCTCGTTCAACTCTTCGAAATCAGATTTTTATTTGTTTAAAAATGACATAGCATAAATACGGTTATTGTTTCAACTATGCTCAAAATAATTATATATATTTTTTTGCAGATATAATAAATAGGTAGCATATGTTTATTACGTTTGAATCAATTTACTACTGTTAAGATATTAAAAAAAATAAAAATGTGTCTGTTACAAAACTGTATGACAGAATAATACACAAATACACCTGAATAAGTCTGATTTTAAAATTCTAGAGTTTATGCTGTTTGTACAGTTTTGTACTCTACATTTTGACATTTTTTGTGACTGACACAATGTGTTCATTCCTAGCCATCTAGTGACAGTTTCTGCTGTGAACCTTGCGGTTAACAGAATCGCGTAAGTGATTAACAATTGAAAATCCCTTGCGGACGTTAATCACTAGCCTTTTACATCATCTCTTCTTGAATTGATTTAAGAGTTTCCTAAAATTACACTAAATGAAATTTCCAGTATGTGCATATGATAGTTTTAAGTTTCCTGAAACATCAAGTTTTACGTTATTCTCTCGATACAAACTGTGCATCATCAACGTGTTTATGCATGTTTGTTAGTATTTTGATGTTACCGATTTGGTTGCATGTCTGCTGTTGTATCAATGGAATTGAAGTGTTGTTTTGATTATTTTTGGTTATTGTTATTTCTCTTTTATTATTTGACGAGTACAGAAACTTGTTAATTGTTCGTTATTAATATATTTGAAGAGTGGCCGGAGCATTTTACACTATTAAAATTGACACGTTCGCAGCAAACAACGAAATACAGTTTCTTACAATCGAGTGGGATGGAACAACGAAGCAGAAGTCTCTAACAGTAATAATAACAATCGATTGTCCTGGCCACAATTTTATCAACGAAATAGAAACAACTTAGGCGTTGCACACACTAAAGCCAATGAGGAAGAGAGAAGGCGTAAAGATTCTGTAAGCAGCAGTCCACATTCGGTTGCTCTCGAGAGGGTTTTGTGTCCCGATGAGGCGAGAGTAATGCAAAGAGCAAATCAAATTGTTATGTATGTACAAGCAAATCATTGCAGTTATGCGCTGGTGATGGGAATATCGAGTGTAGTGTATTGGTGATGGGCTGGCTGTGGCATTTTACACTTTTCTTTATTTTAGGGGATATCTGTATTGTAAACTAAACGCAAGGGAGATACCAAACCTTACAGAAAAGTAGCTGAATCTGCAGGTTCCATTCTACCCATAAAGAGATAATAAATCTTTCTAAATCTATAGGGCCGTTTAATAGTCGGCAGTGTAGTGCAGATGGATACAAGTTTGATCTTGGACCTTCAGATACTTGGCTGGTGGCCTACTTAGTCACTAAAAATAATTAGAGTACCTGTGTTCACTTCAAACAAAGAGTAACAGTGCTGTTATCTAAGGAGCAATGCTTGCCACATTGCTCTCTATCAAAGATACAGTGCACAACAACAAAGCAAAACCTTTTTGTGTTAATTTCTTATGACCGGTTGAGATAAAAGAATGCCATTTTAGTAGAATCATTTAACTATCTTGTGCATGTTAGTACTAAGAGTATCAACCAACTTTATTTTTAAATCCATGTGAATTAACCCTTTATTTTTTCTGCATTTATTTTTACTACATTCACTTTGAACAAGGGCTAGTAATGTAGTCGTTAAAAGCATGGCATTTGTCGTCAGAGACCAGGTAGCGAGGCGAACATATTGGACTCTTAACCTCTTTGAATGCAGACTGTGCTCTCATGAAGTCGTTAGAGTTTTACCGTTATTATTATACATTTGTGAGTCTATTGCCATCTATGTAATAATAGACGAAGTTGTCAATATTTTCAAAGGGACAGAAAAAACTTTCCTTTTTTTATTATGCTGCTTATTATTTTGTCAGTCATTAGTCTCATTATCAACACAGTGATCGCTAATATTATGATCTGGTAGCAAAACCTTGTAGTAGGACATCTATTATGGAGCAATAGATGAACTCGAGTTATCATTGCTATAATATAACAAGTGGACTGGGCATATTCTCTTTTAATATTAAAAATGCTGATTTTAACACGTCAATTCCAAACAGATTTAAATGAAGATGACTGTGGTATTGAGCATCATCTATTCGAGTTACAAGCCAAAGAATTTCTAAGTGTACATTTTAAAAAAAATAGTGTCACCTATTGGAAAAATGAAAAACTGCTAAAGCAAGTGGTTTAAGCTTTTCTGTTTCTATTATTTCTTTTGGTAATCTCATTACTCTGATGAAGCTCAATATGGTGAATAATAAGTAAATTGGATATCTCACACACTATAAATTTTTTTTTTTTTTGATTTGTCCTTTAACAGAACTTGGAAAATCACCTACCACATTTGTAATGACAATTTTCACAGAAAACTTCAATTGCTGAACGTTTTTGGGTGATTGTAAAAATTTATAATTGATTTGAAGAAAGTGCAAAATCCGTTACCATAATTTACTAAAGTAGTTTTCCAAACTTTAACAAGCTTGTGAATTCCTGGTTTGGAGGTAGTTGTGGAGAGTTTGCACAAAACCAAACTTCTTACCATTTAAATAATTCTGATAACCTGATGGAGTCATGTTTAGAGAATATGGTGATTATTGAAAGATTTTCCATTTTAACTTCTTTAGTTTGGTTGGTCAAAATTGGATGAAATTTCTACATTGAGTTCGAAGACTCACCAAACAGGCAGCAGTACCTTGATTGAATATGAGACAGCTTATACTTGTTTGTTTCTAGCTCCGTTTTAAACAGGATCTACTTTTTATTGCATTTGACACTTTCATGGCATCCAAGCAAAAAAAAAGTTCCTTAAAACGACAAAATGCGGACGCATTGTTCAGATTCAGACTCGATCATTTTTTCAGTTGTAATCCTTGATTTATATTTCACTGGAGCACATTCAATATCATCATCGGTGTCAGAAGGCCGTCTAGAACAGGGTGGATTCTAAATTTGCCAAACCACTAAGAACATGAAAATGATCCAAATAAACGTTCTGAATGTCTTTTGTTGTGGTTCCATTACTAACTTCTGCATAAAACATGCAACGATGTCTGACACTACACTAACTCAAGATTATATAATTTGTTTTCTGGTATACAACATGGTTATAAAACAAACAACAGTATTGCCATGCAATTATGATGCTTCTGGAATCTATAGAAATCAGGCAAAATGTTTTGCAATCAATCATTCAATAAAAGTAAAAGCAGGGTTTTGGTCTGCCATAATAAAATGAGTTGGCTGATATTCTCCGTATTGACATACTCTTGTAAAAATTTTGTTGAAACTGTTCTGTCTCAACTCAACCCTATCAATAGTTATAAGGTTGGTAACCTGAGAACTTTTAGGATTTAGAAAGATGTGATTGGCCATTTGAGTGTCTATCTCTATATAGAATTAAACCTACGAATATTCAGCTACCTTTCTATGGGGTTTGGTATCTTTTTGTAAACATTATCACAAATAAGTTTGTACAGCAAATTTGTAATATAAATCGGTTTAGGATAATAGTATGATTTAATATTTATTAATATCAATGTTAAATCAAGGGACTAATACTTAGGTTTCTAGGTAACATTAGTAATATTATCAATAAACAACAACCATTGGCAAAGTTAATATAGTTTGAAAATTGTTATTATATTCAAAAGTATCCAATTTTTCTTTTAGTATAAATTTATGGTTAGGAAAATTTCTTTGTTAGTAAAGAATACCTTTGTGTCGTTTATTTTTTCTAAGTGTTTAACATGCATGTGCATTGCATGGTATTTACACATTTTTCTAAAAATTAACTTAAAATTACATACCCCTTTTTAATAGCAAATTTTCGCAGGAAAAACAAGTCTTTTCGGCCAAGAGAGAGGGGGAAGAAAGGGTTGAAGAATCTTCAGTCTGTGAAAACTTTGGCGGGACGCACGGGGCTGACCTCGGCAAATCAGGGCCAGCTGGGCAAAGCTAGGAAGCAGCCTCTAACCGTTGCGGCGCAGTTCCAGCAGTCTCTCCATTCGTTGATGGACACGCTGAACCAGGCGAACCCGTTCTTCATAAGGTGCATCAAATCGAATGGAAACAAAATCCCGAACGAATTCGATGACGAAACAGTCCAGAGGCAACTGCGTTACACGGGCATGCTGGAGACCGTTAGGATACGACAAGCTGGTTTCAACGTGAGGCTCACTTATGATGAATTCATTCAGCTGTACAGGATCCTGCTGCCGAAAGGCTTGCTCAGCTCCCAAAACGATGTCCGAAACTTTTTGCTCACGTTAAATTTGAATCGAGATAACTATCAGCTGGGCACAACGAAAGTGTTTCTGAGGGAGTCCGAAAAATACAAGCTGGATTGCAAACTGCACCAACAAATAATGGCAAGCATCGTAACTTTACAGCGATGGTTCCGGGCTTGCTTAGAGAGGCGGAAATTTCTAAAAGTACGAAATGCTGTAGTTACAATTCAGTCGTATTGTCGAATGTATTTGGTTCAGAAGTACATGAAAAGGGTTACAGCAGCCTTGAAAATACAGAAGGTTTGGAGAGGATACAAAGCGCGATCGTGGTTACAAAAACTACGAACTGGAGTTGTAGTCTTTCAAGCACATGTTAGGGGATATTTTGCACGGAAAACATTTGATCAACTCAAAAAGCAAATACTGCACAGTCACAAAATTCCAGTGAAGGTGATTATATTTAATATTTAGTGCTATTTTTAGTGAAATAAGTTTTGTATGTTGTAGGCAGTGAAACCATTGCCGATGAGACTGAAGATAGAGCATAGTGGAAGTACCGACGAAGCGTTTACCAGCAAAGAATCTAGCCAAGAAGAACTAGAAATAGACAGGTTATATCCGGAACGTGACAAATTATTACAAGACTCTGATGAGTAAGCACTTTACTATTAAATAATTTTGGTCCATAATGAGCACATTTGGTTTGTAATTAAGAATCAACTTATCATACACAATTTTTTACAGACAACAAAATTGCTTGCAAAATCAATTTCATTGTTTCAATCTTAACACAAGGTACAATTAAAATCTGCATCATAAGCGCTACATGTAGGGGGCGTTAAACTGAATTTTGTTTTATTCAGAATTTAATTACAAAATGTGTATAATGAACTTGATTTTAACAGTGATTTTGAATATCTGTAAAATTTGTTCTTGATCCTTGCTACCCATAAAACCTATTATGCTCTTGTCACCACCATTTGGTTTACCTTGACTACTTAAAAAACTCGAGATCTAAACTCTTGTGACTTCTCTTTTAGATATTTCAGATCTAAAAACAACTTCTGAAGAATTTTTCTCATTTCTGTTTCAAATCAGCCATTAGAGTGGAGTTTCTCTTTTTTCCTCACATGATCTGCATTTACCAACTTCACCATGTAGAACAGTGTCCTATAAGGATTCTTGCCGAGTTTCAAGATTTTACAAGTGGTTTTTCCAAGACGGCTCTTAAATGATTGAAGCCTTGATGGTCATTCCCGAATTTATGGTGATCATCATTTCATACTTTATTGTTGCATGCACAATTGGACATGTTGGTTTTGATCCAATTAACGGCGAGTTGCTTCTAGATCGAACAAGTCCTGCCTGTCCTCTTAATTACCTTTGTGTTCTGCCAGTTTTGCCATGTTCTCCTGGTACTTAAGAACTGTTTAGCTTAAATACTGCCTGTCAGTCATAATATAGATTTTCCTATTTGTATAACATACAGTACTGTAATGAGTACTACAAGCTTCTGTTTGGATCATGTGAAGCTCTTAACTAATTTTGATGCTTTTAAAAAGACACCACATCCAGTTCCAAACTGTTTTAGATGTATTAATATACTTAATGGCCTCATTTATGTTGGAGTAACTCATCTAGTTCTCACTCTTATTATGTATTCTGGTGACCTTATATAATTATTGTGTTTAGAATAAGTTCTATTTGAGCTGACTGTATTACCAATTTTCTTCCAATAATTTCAAGGTTTTGGTTTGATTATTTAAAAACCCAGACAATCTTTTATATCGTAGTATTGTTTACTTATAGCACTAAGCTTTGCTTCTATTTATACTATTATATGTAAAGGATGGTTTAAAATAACCTCCATTAAAGGTGTCTTCATATACTAAAACAAACAGACTGTTTCCTTTGTCTCAAGTCTGTTTTTTATTTATGCCACCAAACTATTACTGCATAAGTTGTAGTGGGTTACTATCACTCTTGTATAGAGTTAGTGGATCATTGGTAGTTTTAAAGTCTTATTTTCTCTCAAACTTTGCCCCACAGATCCAAACTCATGGCTTTGTTGGTCACTTTTTAAATATTTTATTTGGTGTTCAAAAATATGCCATACAGTTTTAAAGCCCTAAGTTTTTCTAGATTTCTTACAAACATAAAGAAGTATTGATGAGATTTTTCTCCGATTTCTAACTCCTTTATTTTTAGTACTCTCCATAATGTTTAAGACTTTCCACTAATTAAAAGACTAATATCTTCAGCATATGCCTGCTTATATTTGTATTTTTTTTGTTAAGTTCTTTCACAATCTACTATACATTTGAACAGAAAATAAACAAAGACAGCTGATATGAAATGTGGCGTGACTGAGCTCTGAGTGACATGTGGTTGCCATCTTTAGGGTCGTTTTGCATATATTAAATTTTTTGAGGGAAGGCGGGTGAAAAATTGTCGGTCTAGGACACCAAAAATACCTTTTTGCAGGCAACCCCTCATACAATAGAGCTAAAAGTGTATCTTGAGGTGATAGTTATTTTCAGCTTCTGCTTAAAACACTGTGGTTAGAGTCCTCAGGTTCTTGCTAACCTTGAAGCTTCTTGAAAGATACCACATGGAATACCAAATTCTGTTTCAGATCCTTAGTACACTACATTGCTCTATTTATGTTTGGGTAACCCATTATAATCTTATACAGTTTCTGAAAGTTTAAAATTGGGTGTATTATCAGTGCGCAGATTTCTTCTAATAGCTTGAAGATCTTGATATGATCATTTGAAAACCCAGACTATATTTCACACACTAATGTTCTAAACCTATGAACACCAAGCTTTGCTCCTGTTTGTGCCTTTGTATATAAAGAAAGGAGGTTTAACTTTATTACAGCTGACATGGTTACCATAATGCTTCGATAAACTATTTTTACTTTTCAAAACTACTGTCGCATTAATTATAATGAATAATATCACCTTGTATGCAACCAATAGATTATTTTCTTAAACATTTCTCACAGATCCAAAAAACTCGTTTTAGTTATATTTTCAATATGTCATTTGTAGTTTAATTTGGTGTCTAAGATGACTTTCAGAGTCTTAATCTGTTTAGAGTTCTAACTTAGTTCCATACAGCTTTAGTTTTTCTTCTAATCATGAAAAGTACCTGTGAAGTTTTTCTCAGATTAACCAGAAGTTGAGTTCCTCATTTTGCTACCATTTCTCCACGGTGAATAAGGTTTATTATATTTTGTGGGCCTTGGGTGTTTCAAATTTTCCACTAATGAAATTAGTAAAATTAGAAATGGTGCGTGACAATTAGACAGAGAGCCTTAATCTCTCAGCTCGCAGACCATGCTCCTCCACAGATCATTTGAACCTCATCATTGTTATTTTTTTGTCCTAATAGTCTTCTTGGGTCTACCAGTCAGTTTGTAACTACCGAGACGCATGATTTGCCTGTTTAGTATGCACATTAGCGTTAATGTTGTAATGCATTTATAAATCTCATCAATAGTTCTTCAAAGATTTTCAGTAAATACAATATTAGAATTATCAGCCTCTTTGATTTCACTTCAGTATAAGAATCCCTTCTAAGGTATAAACACTATTGTGTTTTTTTGCTAAATTTTTGATATATATATGCTAAAATTGTGCTGACTCTAAACATAGAGAATAAACTTTGAAATAAAATGTTAAGTATGTATTGAAGAAAGGCAGAGAAAACCTGATCTACTTCTAGAGACATGAAGGGCTTAAATATTGCTATTGGTCATGTAATTTTTGTGTTCCAACTTTTCTAAATACCCTGAGCAATAGCAATGCTGTCCAAACTGTTTTTGGTTTCTTGTGATATTATTCGGCATTGAAGAAAGTAGGTAGCAGAGCCCCAATTGTCTCCTCATTCAATTTATACTTTATTAAACTTTTGTAAAGAGACCACTTTCTTGGGTAAATTAATAACTAGTGCCCTTTAACTTTCTACACGGCAATATTATACTTCATTAGAGTTTGTCTTCTGAATTATCCCAGGTTTTGGCTCCAATAAATAGTTTTCAAGTTTTAATCCTTAATAATGACAAATCTTTGTTAAACCAAGAAACATCTGTATTATATTTCTTTGTTGTTTATTTACAGCATGTCTCAAAAGCTGAGATGATTTCATTTGTTCTGCCTTGATTTTCAACCCTCCAAAAGGCGCTCACTAAAAAGAGACTCAGTCATGATTGTTTGGATTCTTGTACCCCAAAGCAGTTGCAGTAGAAATTATTAACATTCCTAACATCTCACATATCTGTGAACTGATAAAGTTTGAACTTCTGATGTATGCCTGTTAACTCCCTTAAGGTCTGTGAAGTATGTTGTTATATTAATAACTTCTCTACAATTTTATTTAAAAGCATAGGTTCGTTATTGCATTTCAAAGTTTGCAAGTTATAGTCTGACTTATAGGAGCAACTCACTTTGGTTTATTGATTCTGCTGCTGCCCTATACTTTCAATCGTATTTAAAAAAAATTCCTCCTTTTTTGAAAAAAATTAGTCTTTATTTAAGTGAAATGAAAAGATACATTAAAGTGTTGGCTACTGTTAGCGCGACTTTCTCCCGTCTTTCCGGTTATTTATGGATTCTGTTTTTTCGAAAAAATGAGTCGCCTTTTAAGACGATGCAATTTTGGACATCTTCACATGAGCAGACAACCACCTTTACAACCACCATTGATTTAAACAAGTGATAGTCAGAGGAAGTGTTTTGTGAATATGATAAGTAGGGTAAAGCCAAGCTTCTAACGTGGCCAAACCTTATCCTTCAATCCTTGGTTCAATTTAATTAATTTTTGTTGGTAGAGGTCACTAGTGATCATTCGACTTGGTTTTAATAATGGAAAGTATAGCACACCTTTCTGATCCTACAAAATACAAAGCCTTTTTTCAATTAATATCTCATTTTGGTGTCGATGTTGTTGCTTGGTCTAGGTTACAAATTGATTTTGCATTTGGAATTATCAAAATATATCCATTTTTACCTTCAATGATCTTTCTTTTTTGCGTATCTAGCAGGATTTTGTCACTTGGCATTCCACCTTTTGATATCTATTGGCTTCAATTCACATGACATTCATTTTCCCTCTTTATAAACTTTTCATCGGGTTTCAAACGTCTCATATTGAGTAATTATAAGTTGTTTTTGTCTGACATGAGTTTTCATCAACTATTCCTGTAATTCTGTCTTTGAATTTTTTTGGACCCCCTGAACGTTCTTTGTCTTTCACCTCAAAATCACCATAATTGAAGTGTCAAAACTACTCTTTGTATGTTGTTCCTGATGGATCACATTCACTATCAAATAATTGCATATTCAAAACTCAGCAGTTTTTAAATTATTTAAATTTAAATTTTATGACATTGATTATAGTTATATCCTAAGATGTTGTATTTATTGTAGGAGCAGTGGAATTCAAGAAGATGGAGAGTCAGAGTCGATTCGAACAAAACAAAGTTTGCGATCAACACAATCTCTACCCACTGTTCGTTCTTCACATACTTGCTCTCTTCAATATCCTCAAAATAACAGGTAAGAAATGATTCAATATACTCAATAAGATTGTTCTGAATAAAAAATTTTAACTTTGAAAAATCGGATTAATCAATTAAATTTCCATCTAAAATGTCTTCAGTTTTCTACTACTCTCTATCGGTGATTGAATTTCTTTAAAAAATAACTTTCTATATCTCAACAGCATGCAAATTACATGTACTACATGAAAATTATGAATGTGGCTTTATAGCTATATAAACTGCATATTAGTAACTGTTCCTTTGTAATTCCAAGATTTTGGTTGATATTTGGGAGGTTTTGTCTATAATGTCTATTTTCCAATTTTTTATTTGAGGCGCAATTTTAATGCTCAAAAATGAATAAATAAAAATATAAATCCTACAACTTTTCTTCTTAGTGGAAAGCTCTTAATCAATTTTATTTTTAGGAGATATAAATTTCTGTAGAGAGGAGGTATGCCTTTGCTTTTTTCACTTCAAGTTGTTTCTACCCAAAAACTACTTTATGAGTGTACATTTATTTTTAATAGAATTGGCATTTTCAATATAGAAAATTTGTACATAGTTGAAATGTTGCGTTTACATTCAAAAATTTTTGATTGGTATCTTCAGAAAATAATTGGACTAGAATTAATTGCTCTACTTGGAATTCTGGTCTGTGAAATAGAGTAACGAAACCTCATACAAAACATTCCCATCATAAATTACACACGAGAAAATGAATGAACATTACAATAGATGGCTATTAACAGTGCATGGACCATAATTCACTGCTACCCCTATAAAAATACTGATCGTATTATTACCTGAACGAAAAGATTCTTTACACGGAAGATAAAAAGAGTATAAGATTATGTACACTACCGCTCATGGAAGTATAGACACTAAATAAAATAAATTTATAAATAAAATAACCCTTTAATGTAAGAAAACAATTATAATATAATGTATTATTAATACAACACGTAGAAAAATTAACTTGAGTATTAAATTAAATATTTGTTTCATAAAAAAAAACACCCTTTGCATTTAATACTGCTTTTACGATTCTAGGCATTTTTCGAATAATTTTTTAATTGTTCGAGTGGTAAATCTTTCCAGGCACCTTAAAGAAGACAGAATAGATGTTTTTTGGACATAGAAGGCACCTTTGCTTACTGTTCTGTTAGCTCATTCCATAGCAAGGCTATTGGTTTGAGGTCTGAACTTTGAAGGGGGGGGGGTAAGCATTCATGATATAACGCCCCAGACCATAATAGAGTCGCCACAATGTTGAAAGTCGGCCGGAGACGGCCCACATTGTATGTTTTAGAGGGTATTCGTCCAGGTGACTTGTCCGACCAAACGACATGTTACCAATTCTCCAACTTCCAGTTTTTGTAGGCACGTCCATGGATACCCGTTTTATGCAGTTTCCGCTCTACTATTTTGGATGACACTGGGGTGTTTAAGTGCTGATTAAGTTTTCTTCTGCGATGTCCCAACACTCTTCGAGGCTTGGCGGTCTGTATCCTGCAGCTTCGTCTTTTGATCACTATTATGCTTTGCTGACTCTATTTTACCATACACTATGTATGCGTTCATAACTTTCAAGGCTGTGCCGTGTGATACACGCATAACGTCGCTGTTTTATTCACATATGCTCCAGCTAGAAGAAAATTATTAAAGACCTCTTTGCAACTCTGTCAGGTCGGACATACTGATCACTCACCACACCTGCACACTCTACTATTTGTGTACAGTCAATACTACCTGCAACAAACAAAAGACACAGTGTCCAGTGTTACCAGGCACAGTGAAAATATATCTCACTTTTGACAACTGTTTCCATTTTTTTGTCTAATACTTGTGTATCTCTTTGGCTTTAATAATTTTCCTTTTGGGAGTTCTATTTACGAGGTGTGTTCAAGTTCTAAGGTATCCAAATTTTTTTTTCTGATAAAGTACTTGTCCAAGAAAGTGAAACTTCTGTTACTTCTCAACTTTCCGCATTTTTAGATCATAATGCCAAGTGAATTCCACAGATCCTACGGAAATGCCAATTTTAGAGGCGATATCATATACCCCTAATCTACGATCTTCCATAACAACTTGCTCCACTTGCGCAATCATTATTTAGGTCCGGCTGGTTTGTAACCAAGGCTGCTTCGGTTCATTGTCACACAACTCTCGACCTTTAAACTTTCGCACTCACGATTGCACATTTTTTAAATCCTTACTGCCTTCACTGCACGTCTCACTTAATTGGCGAATGAATTTCAATTTGTGTTTCAGCATGCAAGAGGAGAAAACGGATGATTACGCATTGTTCTCGAACACTAAAGTTGGCATGTGAAGTATACAAAACAACACTCATTGCAATGGCTGTAATTCGATCTGCATACATTGTACGATGCTGTCATCTATATTAGAAATTCGGAAATATTTTTATAAATTAACTGCATCTTTCTACTTACTCTCACTACTCACTGCAACGTACCTTATAGTATTGGGTATTCTTGTTCGTTTCTGTTTTCTTTTTTTTTTTTGCTATCATTTCATTTGTTATCCGTTTTCTATGTCTTGTTGATTCAACTTTTAGCTTGTTTTTTATAATATCTGTTTATTTCATTTTTCGTTTTCTTCTTTCATTTCTTGTCATAGTTAAATGTTTTCAAATCGATTTTCTCGATTTTAGTCGTATCTTTTTTTTTCTTTTTAATTTTCTTCCACTTCAGTTGCAAGATTAAAAGCAGCAGCTCTAGGATGTATTTTTGTAGATATTGTGATTTTTTCTCTAGAAGTCTTCCCTGTATGCAATTTTCTAGGTGATAATCTAAACCACGTGTTTTTTATGGTACGATTGGCGCTTTTGTAGAACTGTACGTTCCAGTCTCCTTTCTCGTTTTCCAAGTTCCTAGACCATGTTTTCCTATAATGTCTTTATCCCTACTTCTCTCTACTTTTACGTTGAAGTCTCCTAGTATGATATTTATCTCTCTTTTTTGGTCTAATCCGTAATAAAAGACCTATTCTTTTTCTGAGATGGTTAAGGCTGGTGCATATATCTGGATCATATTTACGTTACATGGCCTAGCATAGCCATTCTATCAGATACTGGCAAACTCTTAACATATTGCTCCGTTTCTCTTTCATAAAAATAGCTATTTTATTTATTTTGTCTAGTGCTGGATCTCGAGTAGTAGAAGATGTGGTTGTCTATTTTGTTCTTTCTATTGTATATCCATCTAACTTCACCACGACCAAATATATTTATGTTATCTCTGCATTTCTTGTGTTTGTTTGTGTACGTTTTTCCAAAGATGTAGAGTAGTCTTATAGTCTAGTTATGCAAGCAGGAGCTCTGCTGACTGATGACTTACGAAACCCTCCTGCATAATCATGAAAGCCCTCCCCTACTAAACTCTGAATTTTATGATCAAAAAGAAATACTTCATCTTCATCAGCCATCATGATTATACTAAGGATGTACTTATGCCGTTGACTAATTGTTTATTCATTTGCCTTTGGTAACTGTTAGTCAGTAAGAGATCCGCTCTTTAGTTACCTAACAGGGTGTACTACGTGCAGGGGAGGGGGCGGTTAATATAAGAATATTTAATTTTTTATATTGCCCCATTTTTATTTTTAATGCTGTTATTTACCTGTAAATATGTCTTAATCTATTTCTCTTTTTAGAGTGGAGTACATCAAAGAAAGTGTGAAAGAAACATCTTTGAAGCCGAAAGTTACCAAGATTAGTAAAACAATCGACCTATCCGAACTGGATTACGTGCCACAACGCAAAGGTAGTGGTGACTCTCTGGACTCGCAGCGAAGTTTTGAATCACAACAAAGTTCTGACTCGCATTCTAGCGTGACAGTCAAAGAATCTAAGACGAAGCACAACACGCATGATATTGCTAGCTTAAAAAAGCAGGAGCAGTGGTCCTCCACAAGTACTCGGAGTGAAACTGACTCAGAGTGTGGTGCCACACATTCAGCTCCTCCAGTCATCGGAGATCGGTTCTCAATCTATAGTGAGTTTCCAGAAAATGAAGACATATGGCGCAAGAGGGCAGACTTCGAGTCTTCGTCCAAGGCTTGCGTTGCAAGGAGCTCGCCAAAGCATCGCTTGCTTAGTGATCTAACGTCTCGTCCACATTTAGCTTTAAAACGAGAACATCGATATGGCAGTGATAATCTGAATGTTGTCCGTGGAGCTCCTGATGGTTTGATAAGTTTGCCTCCTGTTCGCAGACAACCCCGGGACAATGATCATTTACACCGCAAAACAGATTACAGTCCAAAAATACGTCATGACTCAGAGCAGCAACAAGCCACCAAAGATTTTCTAGCTACGTGCGACAGGGCGCCTAGTAAAGCGGAAGAGATCCTTGGGAAACCTGAAGCACCATTGCGAGCAATAAGGAAGCCACGAAGGGATCACGTGAGGAGTTTGGGAGAGGAGGTGACTGATAGCACAAGCTTAGATAAAAATTTTATATTAAGGACCATAGACGAGAGCAATGTTAGTCATACAGATTCGATGGGAATTTCCAAGAATAATCAGACTTCAAATAAGGACGCGAATGCTTCATTGAGGCTGCTACAAAGTGAAGCTGATTGGAGCCGAGATTTGGGTAAACAATCTTTAACCCCGAAACGACAGAGGTCGAGCTTTGCTTCACTGGATTTAAGACGCAGAAACAGTGATCCAGCTACTAAAACTGGGTTGGTGATTGTGCATCCAGCAGGAATTGAAGGCAGTCCACAGGTGAAGACAACCCCCGGAACAGAATTAGAATGGAAAAGTGACAACACATTCACAATAGCAGGTCACAGCTTCAGTAAAATCAAGAAACTAATTAAAGAAGACCGGTGTGCTTTTTGCAATGAGCCAATGGATGCATTTATTACACAAGGCCATAAGTGTGCCTACTGCAAAAAAATATTCCACACAAAATGTATTCAAAACAAAAGTGTTCTGCAGATGCCTTGTAATGGTTCTTCTTCTGAAAGTGGGAAGCCGGGTAGAAGGAAACATCGAAAGCATTCTAGAGCTCCTTATGACATAAATAAAAGGGCAGAAGTTAGCAAATTTAGCTTAACTGGAACTTCAGAATTTACAGATAGAGCAGATCAAATCATTTCTGATGCTCGAGAGCTACAACTAATGCAGGATTTCATTACAAGCAAAATATGCAAAATGGAGAACGAAGCCGGAGAACGCCCTAGTGAAGTAGATCGTGTGTTCAAACAAGCACTCCGAGAATTTAAAGACAATCTGGTGCAGTTTTATAGCACCGCAAATAAACATGGTTTTGAATCGTTAAGCATAAAATACAAAGACTTAATAACCAACTTTGTGCAAGCCATGGAAACTGTCTGCCAAAGAGAACATAAAGACGAAGACTTCCCTGTCACCATGGGAGTGAATGCATTCCGAGGATTTATGAACGAGTTTATGTCGTCCCGTGCGGAAGGAGAGAAGCTAAATAAAACCAAACGAAAAAAAGAGAAGAAACGAAAGGGCGATGAGCCTATCAAATTTGCAGGTCATCGTTTTCTACTGACAATCATAAACATTCCCACAGCTTGTGAGATCTGCAGTTCATTTTTTATGTGGCCCATCGAACGCGGCTTAGTATGTCAATCTTGCAGACTTACTTGTCATAAAAAATGCTATGCCAAAGCTACAGGAAACTGTGTTAAGGATTCCAATTTAAACGTCCAAGGAGATGCAAGAAGAATATTTGGTGTGCCACTAACTTCCTTGCTAACAGAAGATAGCAAAATTCCAGTGGTAATAGAAAGACTGATCACTACCATAGAAGTCTGCGGGATGTACACAGAGGGGATTTACCGAAAATCGGGTGTTAGTTCCAAGGTTCGTGAACTGAAAATGAAAATGGAAGAGAATCATAAAGAGGTCAACTTTGAACATTACCAAGTACATGTTTTGGCGTCTGTCCTGAAAAGTTTCCTGCGTGAAATGCCAGAGCCTCTGCTCACATTCGAGTGTTACGAAAATTTTATAACTGCTGCCAATTTGACCGAGCCACAGGATCGCGTATCGACGCTTTATGATATATTAAAGAAATTGCCGAAGCCGAACTATGACCTTATGGAACGGTTGATTTTTCATCTAGCCCGAGTCGCACTGCACGAAGAAGTAAATCGTATGAGTGCCGCCTCCCTTGCAATAGTGTTTGCCCCTTGCATATTGCGAACTAATAAGGTAGTACCGGCTCAAGATAGTTTACACGATATTTCTAGCCAAACACAGTGCATCGAGACCATCATCAAAGAGCAGCTGCGGAAGGTGCGCAACACACTCGATGATATAGACACACTGGACACGGCCTGCCAGGCGGCTACTAACAGGCTGTCTTCTCTTAGGAGCTCGAAAGTATTTACGCCAGAGGAAATGTTACCGGTCAATCCTTCCTCACAGCAGCAAGCCGATGATGAAGAAGCGCTACTGGTGGATCATATTGTGGAGATACAGAAAGAGAAGGAGCATTTGACTTCCACCCTTCCAGTTTTAACGCATGCCACCTCGGATGATGATATGCTGTCCACTGATGTCGATGGGGAAGGTAGTTTGGATGATATTTCCTGTGCGGTCGAGCAAAAAAAGCCCAAAGGTCCTGTGATTCGAACTGTATCTGGAGGTGACACAAAACCGCCCAGACTTAAGCGGCAGTCTTCTTCCGATGTGAGTGTTAAAGTTGTGGATGAATCTGAGGATGCACCAATTATGGTTTAATTTATAAATTAGTGTAACATATATAAATAGTGTAATATAATAATGATGATAACAATAACAATAAGTTTAATGATAACATAAAGGATTTGGCAGGTAAAATAATTCAGGAAATTACAGACTGTTCTATATATATATGTAAGTGTATGTATTTATGCGTGTGTGCATGCATGTGCATATTATATATACATTTATATGCACATGCATATATATATATATGTGTACATACACTCTAGCATATATGAATATGTGTATAAATTTATATAATAAGTGTGATACCTTCCTTGAAACTGCTACCTTCTGTATATTATTTTCTTAACTTTTTACACTATACTATATAAAATTAGCAAGTAATGTAATAGATACTGAAACCATGACAAATTGAAGTCAATAGAAAAATGTGTAAATTGCAACATCTGTAAAAATTGTTAGGTATTGGCTGCAGAGTCATTACTTGTTATTTAGGGTTTTTTTTATAGCCATCATTTATTCTAACAGTGTAATAATTTTTAATTTGTTTTCTGTTATATAAATATTTTAGTGATAAAAGATATTTTATTCAAAGTGTCCGGATGGAAGATTATCTTAAACGTTCTTTTGTTTTATAACAAGTAACATTTGATACTCTGTTAGAATAAACAATGGACAAAAGTATGGAAGTGACTCATACTTAAGATCTTGCAGTTGTTACTTTTAAATACTCCCGTTTTCCTTTTATTTCTTAATCATCGAATATGCAGAATACTTTGAAATTTCGATGATGTGATGAATTGTTTGGAAATTATATTGGAGCGTTAATTGAAAGTTATGTTTATGCCATTCTGCCGAGCTTAAAGTAGAAAATGAGGCGAGCGAATTTTCTAATGGTGGTTTAAGAAATAAAAAGGTTTCTTGTTTGATAATTCTCATATTAGATATTTATTGTTACTAATTAATATTTATTAAAGTGTATTTACATTTTATAGTAAAGTCATATCATTGTTACTTATTGTCGTAATTTTGGAAGTGATATAACTTGTATGTGACCCTACGGCAGATTTTACCATAGCTGAATGGTTCGACGACGTTTTAATAATCATTGTATTGCTTATATGTTATACATCCTACATTAACTCTGTATGCACACATTTCCATAAAATTCTGAGCCAATCTGACTTGTTTGTTTTCCTTTTGAGACTGTCGTCTGTGAATTTCGCCGCAACTTCCACATTTTAACTGTGACTTGCATTATATGAAATATTAATTGTAAGTTATGTATCACGTGGCGTTTGCTGAACTTGGAAGCAACTTCGTAAATTGTTCCTAGAGAAGAGCAAGGTGGCTTACAAGCAATACAAAATTGTGTCGGTGTGACGGTGCCGTGAAATAAATTATTTCAAATGGCTGCGCTCAGTTCATTTGGTGACTGCATCTTTACGTTGTACGTTAAACAGTGTTGCTAAATATAATGAAATTGCACAGCAACTGTTAACTGAAATTTCATTTTGTAGTAGCCGATCCCATTATAGTTGGATAAGATTTTCAGTTTAGTACACTAACAATTGTGTAACATTTATATTGTACTATGCGTCTTAAGTATCTATTAAGTGCATTTGGGTTCTTCGTCAGTTTATTGTATATGAGGAACCGTACTGTAGATTTTTTTTTATAAAAGACATTACAATCACAAGTGCAATCGGTCACCATATATTTATTATGTCCATTCCAAATTGTCTTACTTTTAAGCTCAATTGTCTGCATTCCTGTATATCAATAAATTTTTAATTTATTTTTGTAGAGATGTGTTTTTCATTCCAGAAATTGCTCGGTCGTGGCAGAATCCGAGAGGTTAGTCAACTGAATGACATTTACCTTCGTTACTTACGTTGGATTGTTATGTCTATATAATGGTATAATAAAGAGAAATTGTTAACGCCAATATATGAAATATATTAATTTCACAAATCGAAATGTAATTTATTTTTTGAGCGCAAATTTAACTTGAAGCTCGTAAAAAGAAAACTTTCAACAGTCAAAAGCCGGCTGGAGCGATTAGGACTAAGTCAGTACCAAAACAATTTTAATCAAGAGACTATAGATTAGAAGATAATAAGGTTGAATCTAGGAATCTAATTCGTTTTCTTCCAAGCACTCCCTGACCAATTGAGTGGTGTGCAGCTTGGCATCAGCATGGACAAAGATTACTTGGGCCACTCCCACACAGGATGTTAGTCAAAGTTCCTATAGGCTTCAGCAGTCATGATCTTTTCCTCGAGGAGCTCCAAAAAAGCTTCGCTGCAACTATCCATCATCATAATAAGTGTTCTTTTCAAAGATAATTTGCAAACTGCAGACAACTTACCACAACAATGGAGAGTCAGGCAGAGCACGATAGCCATTAAGTAAAATACTCTTTGTCAGTCATGAAATACATTCTAAATTGATGGACTAGACTTGCTCAGAGTAATACGCCTAACATAACTCAAAGTACCACATGACTGGTTAGAAGCAGGCTACTAGCCTATAAAAAGCAGAAGAAAATTTCAAGTTTTCTAGTTCCTCTGAAGTTTGAACAGATTGATTGGGACAACCTACTAATCTTAGCAAGACGCTTCAAATATCTTGCACATCTCAATCGACCATTTGATTGCCTTTCTAATTTATTCTCTCACTGTTTCTCTCTGAGGTCTCGAGCATTTTTTCTTGTCCTAAACCTAGGCAACTTGTCGTTTTGTTTTTGTATGTACCACATTACGTGACGGTTGATTTGATCTTTATTGGTATACTTTAATGTTCTACGAGTCTATTGATGTCTTCCTCCTCTCCTCGTTCTAAAATTATCACTTGTATACCAAAAGTGCACGCAATGGCAAGGGAATGGTACAGAGATTTTTATTAGCTCACACAAAATGGTAGATATTTGTTCCAAAACCATCACATGGTTAAATTGTAGTAATATCTTAGCCTCCCCGCCTTATTCTAATAAAATGGGAACAAAAGACATTGCGATGTAATATAGATACAAATAAAATAGAACTGGGCATGCCACATAAGAAGAATGCAATCAGGATGGGCGCAAAGGATTACGAAATGATTAGAGGAAAACTTAAAGATGAGAAGAAAAAATCATCAACATAGCTGGTCAGTCATTGAAGATAGAAACAAAAAATAACCCGCATGGAAACATATTGCAACAACCGGATCCATATGGCTGAATATCTTAGTCATTAGTGCTAAAATTCAAGAATCTTATTAAAACATTGCAAGATATATCATGTCTTAATTTCAACTGACAAATAAAAATTAAAATTGGTTGAGGAGGCTGATCTAGTCCATATCAGTCTTTTTGAGCAACCCGAAGTGGGTAACCATGGAAGATGCGTCCATTTAATCTTTAAACATGGTAATGTAGTATTGAAAAAACTTGTGTTTGTTGGTAAAGCATTCAACAGTGATTTGTGCACACATACAGAAAAATGAATGAAAGACAAATATGGGTCAAGTTAATTTTTTGTCACGTTATACATCCAAGTGATTCAACCGCAATTTCTGAAACTCAACACCTTTGGTGAAGGCTATTAAATTAGCCACTTTGCATTGCGCTTTGGCTCTACACATTACAATATTTATTGTACACACCAAACAATTATGGTACTTATTAATGGCACAGTTTAATTTTCGTTTCAAAACTTTCACAATTTTCTCTATCCCGGCTAGAGCATGACCCAACAGTCATACTGGTTGAGAGCCAACCGGGCGCGTCTCCAGGTGGCGGATAGGAGAACGGCCACAACCTGTACGGAGTATCATCTTGTACAGGAAGTGGTTAGTAGCGACCATAACCGAGCATAATATATAGGTTTATATGGTGCTCGGGAAAATCGCTGCCGCGGACCAACTCAAAACTCGGACCGTAAGGTTACTTTAGGCAACCTTGGATATGATCGAAATATTCAGGGTCGTTTAAAGACCATCATTAAAAATTCTTAATTTTTAGGACCAAGAAACTATGATCAGAAACCAATCGGGAGAACGGAGCATGTTGCTCTTTTGCCTCACATTCATGGAGATGACACCAATCCTATCGACTCGCACTCAGACAAGGCTCATGGCTACCAATCATCAGACACAAAAACAGATGTTAAAGAAGAAAGATTTGAGGAACTAACTTTCTATTACTTGTAAGAAACTTTATTAATTGTACTAAATAATTTTAGTCTTTCATAAAAAAAATCAAATTATAAATTGAATTTGAGTTTTATATTCCATTTTTTGATTCACTGAGATTCAACACATTTGTCTCGAGGTTTCTTTAAATTAGTCATAAAAGTTTTAAATTTTACGAACAAATGATAATTCAAGGGGGCTAGATCAGGGCAATAGAATGGACGGGGAAGAGTTTTACACCTTAAATAAGGGACACATCTGAATGCGCCGGTACATTGTTACAGGCGGAACATTTTTGGACCATTTCAGTACTCAAAAGTACTGCGTAGTATTCGCCAGTAATTTATAATTCTCAAGGATATTTCCTTTCACGGCCAAAAAAACTAACGCCATCTCTTTTCCACGAGGTGGTACGTTTTTTTAAGCTGGTTTATGTTGCTATATTGTACAAAAATTAATCCAATTTTCTTCCATGGTCCATGCAAATGCATACGAATTGTTGCAGAACGTTTTCTCATCTGTAATTCATTATTCAAAATAAAATAAATACGTTTATAGTTAGATCGTGGAAACCTCTGCTAACCCTTGCTCTTTCTCTTGTCTGTCAGTCAAAACCATAATGTAACGAATTTCTGAAATTACCTCCCCCCCCCATTGGCGCACAATCGCGTTCAACGTCCGCAGTCGTCACGGTCGAGCGGCGAATATAATGCCTTCAATTCGAGCGGCTAACGTGTGATCCGGGATACTTGTGCACGTGCGAAGACTCGAACAACGCAGAATTTCCAGATGGTTCCTGTACGGTCCAGAACCAGTATCGATTGTATAAAAATCACTCAGCGCTCCAGAGAAAAGTGAGTCAAGTATTGAAACGTTCTGTGTGAGTGCAACATAAATAATGTTAAGTAAAATAAATAAGTAGTTTAACCAAATCTAGGCGTGTTATTCACCACTGTTGCAATTTAATTCACTGCTTGCAATTTCAAAAAAAAAAAAGATTTAGTTGCACTACCAATTCCAATTTGATGTCTTGCGTTATCACTCACAACGCTTTGTTGAAGCAACTATCAAACTGCAAAATAGTATTAGGAGGATTTGTAACCATGGAATATTCGTCGGTAAGAAGGAAACTTTATGATCACACATAGTTATTTCTGTCGCCTTCTAAGAAAATATGAATCACGTACATACCTTTATAAACGTTATTTTGTTCCGGACTATTCTTATAATTAGTGCCTTAAGCACCAAGCCATCCATGGAGCTCACGATTCACCATGTGCTCTTCACACGCTAAGCTTCTTGTGGTCTCCATAAACTTCCGAACAGCATTTTAAAATTTCAATAAATCTTTTCAGTTTCCGTTTATTACTTCATTAGTTTTTCTTGCTCTTTCTACAATTTCCTATCATGTGGTCACCCAAAATTATATTTCAGTTTCCAAGATATTTTTTTCACTTTTAAGTAATACAAGTAAAGCTTGTGTGCATTCCATGGTTTCACCTTCCAGGCAGTTACAGTGATGTCTTCTTTTGCATATCCATAATGTTCTGTGATTGACTTGTATTAACATATAAAGGCTGGCCACTCTAATGCAACTCTTATCATATTACGGCTGCTCAATGGTTTCCTTTATATATGACATCGGTGGTCGCTTGACAGAAGCCACCTTGTCAATTTCTTTTATTATCGCTTGTGCATGTGATTCTGTTTTCTGCCTTAAAAATCGTTTTGGAGATGGGGGCCATCGTTATAGCTTATTTCCATGTTGTTGGATGTTGAATCATCTTTTGTTGACCTGCTTTTGGAATGACATCATTATCATTACTGCACTGTTAGGTGTCTTTGGATCTGCATCTAGTATCTGGATCCGTTTTATTCTTCAGTGGCTTTTCCTTGACTTTCAATCCTTCTAGCTGTAACTTCAGTCTTGCTATTTTGACTTTGCGTTAATTCTTCTGTTGCAATAAGCTTAATTTATTATTTCACTCTGCTTACTATTTTTGACCTGCTTCCATTTGTCTTAGTAGATGATTTCAATAAGTAGATAGACGTCTAGAAGGCTGGACCAAGGCTAGACTATTCTGTATCAGCAAAATTCTGCTCCTTTTAAATGTAAAATATCATCTTCTATTGTGCTTCCTGATCTTCAATCCAAGATCCTCGAATCTCTCTGGATTACCTTTATTGCTCATGTTTTTACAAATTTGCTCTAATACCTTAACTGTTCCAAAGGTCGTTTCATTTTTCTTGGAAATGCTGCTAATGTTGGGGTGTTTCCTTTTGTCTTTGATAGCGTCTAACGATACTTTCAACTAATATTTTACCTATGCCAAATACTTTCTTTCTTTCTTTCTCTGGTATCCTATATACTCTTATGGGTGTTGGATCAAATCTTACTTAAAAACTTAGTAAATGTGAGATTGCCACTTCACATAAGTTAAAAATAAACCACAAGATACTGACAATTTTATATGATCACCTGCATGAGGCTCGATATTTCTTCTGAATTGAAGGGGTACTTGAACAAATCTCCTTTATACTCTTCTCTAATATTGTGCTCACTGTATCATCCAAAATGTTTGTTAGACCTTTTCAACCCTTTTGGAAAAACTGTTCAATCAATAAAGGTGTGTTTTGGGTACAACTTGACATACTCTTCTGCAGTTCCCCAAACACATTTTGCTCAAATACCCCAACATTAACTTTATATATACCTTTTAAAGCATCAGGCTTATTTAAAAGACGTTTTAAATAAAGTTTACATTTAAACCGATGATCTGATCCAATAGTTTAAGTTACTAAAAATGCTCATGTAACATTCTCCATGTTTGATGTTCTATAGCCTTAGATGGTTATCTGTATGCTATCAGAATTTCTCTCCAAACTACTGTTAAATAGCATAGTCTTTTTTATCTCTCTCTAATGTACTCTTGAAATGGCCACAATCTATTTCTACTTCGTAAACCAGTTAAATATTGCACTGATTTGGTATTAATTACATAGCTTTAAACTTTTCGATCAAACATTGAGAAATGAAGTTAGCATTTTATATAACTTGCTTGCAACTCTGTTATGAAATTATTGCAACGAGTTCAACTTTAGAAGCAGTGCTTTTGATGAATTGAAATATTGAATCGGCTAACATATTTAACATTTTTACCCAGAATGATTCACTATGTTAACTAATTCATATCAACTTTTCAATCACATCATGGACCAATATTATGAAATTTTTTGCAACCAATCACTCTACACTATCTATAACCAATTTTTTTGTTGTCTGATTAACAAATTTTCAAAAATGTTTTAGTAATTTTATTGCAGTAAAGTAATGCCAACTATGCAATGTTACATTTATTATAGTGAGATACAAAACTCAATTAAATATTAAATAGAAACGCGGTAAGAAAGCAAAGCAAGAAATTTTGAAATCTGAAAGGACAAATTAATCGTCATCATGATCACCACCACCTTGACGTGGCTTCGGTCCCCCAGCTCGCTTCGCCATGATGATCTGATCGACGCGCAGAATAGTGGCTGCCGCGCTGACGGCGTACTTCAGACCCCACATTTTATTTACATACAAGTCTAATATCCCTTTTTCCATGGCGTCACAAATTTCATTCGTATTTTCAATATCCACGCCATAATTCTTATTGCCAGCCTAAAAGAATTTTCACAGTTGACAGAACATTTCAAAACTAATTCTGCATACCTGATGCGCTTCGAGCAATTTATGCACTATGGAACTGGCATGGTGGCCGCTGTTGTCGGCCAGTGCCTTCGGAAATACTTCTAAAGCAGTAGCAAACTTCCGCACGGCATACTGTTCTAATCCTGGCAAGGTGTCTGCATACTGTGAAAGTTGTAGGGACAGTGCAATTTCAGTAGCTCCAGCCCCTGGTACAAATCTTCCATCGCGTGTGATGCACTATAATAAGAATTTGTACAATACACATCCATTCCTTCAAATAATTCCGCATCACACCTTAAATGTGTTAACACCATCATCAATAGCTCTTTCAATATCGTCCATATAGTTATCTGTGGCACCTCTGACAACGATGGTAGAAATTTTTGACTCGATGCCTTCAATTTTAAAGGTCACGAGTGGTGTATCTCCCAATTCTTCAACGGTAACAAAATCGCAATACCCAAGTTCTTCTGGTGTCGGCGGTATAAGACGGGGTAGAACTGTAGCACCGACCTAAAATTTCTCAATGTAATTAAACAAAAACAAATTTTTCCAAAAGCTAACAAACCGTTTTGCTTAGTCGTCGCAGATCAAACTTTGAGGTAAGATGGACAGCCATAATTTTATATTTGTTTACGAAGTGTAAAGCCATGTCTTCAAACTTGCCGCCTGCCACTATAACCTTTGCTCCTGTGTCTGCAATTGCTTTAATTTGCGCCTCCAGAAGGTTTTCCTCTCCTCTACTGAAATTCATTAATTCATCTGCGGTTTTAATGAGCACAGTTCCTTTAGTTTCGGTTTGCATAACACCAACAGAACAACTAAACATCGCTATTTTTGCTTTCTGTATATTAGTTATTTCACCCTCCACATGTCGTTTGAACACCATGCCTTGTACGACTTCAGACTTAGTCAAACCTGATCCCAAAATTTTGCATACTCTTACATTATCTACATTAAATGTGGTATGTTCTGGTAAAATGGAAACGCATGCTTTGGTGACAAGTTCGGCGAGTAAATCCTCGTTTCCATACTGCTTAGATTGTATAGCTGTGCGAATGCCTTTAATTACTATGCTTTCATTGCTATAATCTTTAATCTCTGAACAAATAAGAGTGGGTAATATTTCCAAACTTTTAGATAGACCTTTCTCAAAGCCTTCTGCTATTTCAGTTGGGGTGACGCCCATACGGAGCAACTCTTCAGCACATTCTAGCAAAGCTCCGGCCAAGATTATGACGAAGTTGGTGCCATCTCCCACTTCGGCATCCTGCATTTCGCTTGCTAGAATCATCAGCTTGGCAGCCGGGTGCTCAATGTCGAGCTCTCGAATGATTGTGGCAGCATCGCTGGTAACGAACTGCTTTTCCAGGTGATTTATTACCATTTTATTCATCCCGTTGGGCCCATACGCAGAGCGCACCGAATGCGCAAATTCCTTGCACGCGCTAATGTTACGAAAGACCGCTTCTTCCAATCCCGAGTAGTGCTACGGAAATGTAAGGTTAGGGTTTGTTAAGCGAGCCAGCAACACATGGTCGCAAGGGGTGAAAATGTGAGGGGTGCCACTTACTCTGGCTCCTTCTTTTAACATCTGCGAGAAGCCCGGCGCTTTAGGAACGTGTAGAGCCATGGTTGGAATTGTATTATTGCAGACACTACCAAAAAATTATTGAAAACTCCTTAACACAAACCGGACTTTTTCGACTTAATGATGAAGAAGACAGCAGTGCTGCCAACATACAGCACTTATTTGTAGGACGTTCTTTTACACTACGTTAATTTGGCAAATCATGATCCGAAATGTGACTGTTTATAGGGCGTGACTATGTAAAATAGCAATAAAGCATCCTACAATTTGAAACACTAAATTTATATTTGTTTCTATTTGTGTTATCAAAACCATTTAGATAGTTTTAAATCTCCCTAATTCTTATATTTTATGGTATTTGATTTTTCTTTGTACTAATATTCATAAATAAAGTTGCGGTAACATTTCTCGTTACCCTGTTGGCAGCAACGTTAAGCCTTATACTTTTGTTATACACAGGTTGTTATAAAAGTTACTTTATATTACAAAAATTCCATGAACATTAATAATTTATTTCCCCCTTATTTTAGTAGTACAAATTTAAAATCCTATATGGATATAAGATTTCTGTCAAGAAAATTTAAAAACAGTTTACCCCAGATTGTTCACTTAAATACAATTATTGATTCTGGTAATTTTTATTAAAACCATCTTTTGAACTTACATAAAGATAATTTTAAAATATCGATTTTTGATTTAAAATCTAAACAAGAAAAGCAAAATTGTAGTAAACGGTAGAGCGAAGTATAAAATGTTACATTTTGAGTAAAATTGATTGTGACTTTTTTAATGATCCTGAGTATGATTTTGAATAGAACCGGATTTTGGAATTTTTTAAATGAAACATATTCTGACTTTTCTGCTTCCATCTGATGCTTCTCGAGGAAGTGTCAACATCTCTCAGTGAAAGTTTTAGGTTTGTCGATGGCGGTATAGATGACGCTGTCCTTTCAATTGTTTTGAATTGTCATGTCATAAACATTCATTTTGATCTTTCAAACCCTCTCAACAGTGATCTCGACAATAGGTCTTTTCTGCTTTTGGTGGTTATCAGGATGAAAAGATTGCCGCATACACTATTGAATTTGATGCTTTCTTATAACGCCCTCTTTTAGCTTTTAAAGACAGAAGGTCTCTTTATTCAATAATCTATGCCAAATAATTTCCAAAATGAATAGTGAGAATAATGGATTCTCAACTAGACGACAAAGAGATCGATCAACTGTGCACATAACGGATAATGCTTGACTGTCAAATTCAGGTGCCCAAAGCTCTGAGAGCAACAGTGTTGTCTGACGGTCTTTTCCGCTTGAGCTTTTGTTGCATAGTAATGAGAATATACAATAGGTGGAACACTTCTTTACCAACTGAGTTCATTTCCAGAAGATTAAAGGTTCTTTGGGTATTTCTAGGTAAAGAAGGTTTTTCTTACACAATTCAGCACCGGAATTTGCCAATACTCCTCATATTATTCTTACAAGAGACTCTCCCATTTATTGCGTGGTCTCTCGGAAATCAGCAACCATACACAGAAGTAGATGAAGTCCATAAGATACTTTGCTACTGTGGAGTTTAAATGGCTCTTCGTGAACTTTATCAAAAGCTTTGACCAGTACCGTGTCTTTCAAAAGATGATATAGGAGGGAGAAAGAAGTTTTGTGAAAGTTATTTCTAGATACCAGCAGTGCTCCTTCGTTCGCCATTTAACAATTATAAAGTTTTCTTCTAAACTAAAGTAGACTTTGCTACATTTGATGAAATTTTAACACCGTTATTTTTCTGGAGCTTTCCGGTAGATTGAAGGTCATTTGGATTGAAATAGCGCTAGCATCTATTCCATTGATGCAATGTGCTTTTAACGAGAGTTCAGACAAATTACACATATAAAACGGTAAAGTAAAATTGTGAAACACAATACACTAATGCTTTGCTTTGCTTCGCTATAGTCGCGTGACATCTCTTTCGTAGTACCAAAAATTGGTTACTCTCCTCCTTGTAATGCGAAAAATTACCGAAGATTATGTGTATAGGAAATTGCAAAAACAACACGAAGTACATCGCTGAAGACGAGGAGTTTTAGCCAATTTCGAATTTTATAAATAGTGAGGGAATAATGCATCGTATGGTTGGTTCTCGGGTTATAAGGCCATGGTCGGAGTTTGGAAACTTTTGACGTTTCGTCCACAACTGCGGCGGACACCTTCAGAAGAAAATCTAATAATTAAGTAACTGTCCCGTGCGTTTTCGCTTTTATATTCATGCGAGCGAGTATGGTAGGTATTGGGGGCCGTTTTTGACGTCACCGGGATGGTAGATAAAGTAATCGGGCTAGCTGCTGACGTCAATCGGATGGTTGCAGCGTAATATAATTCTGACGTCACTCGCTTTTCTTCGTAAGAGTCTGTTTTGCCTAAAACGATAAACCAAGATTTAGGTAGATTGAATCCGTCATCTCTATTAAAATTATTTTTATATTTATAAATCTCCACCGCCTCTATATATAATCTCAGGTAATAATTCATACAACTGGATAAAACTTGTGTTTGCCCGAATTCTATCTCGTGGTCAGGATTTTCCAAAGCATGTTCAGCAACTTCTGATTTGTTGGGTTGATTAAGGCGTGGATGGCGTTTGTGTTCCTTTATCTTATTAGTGGTAATCGATTAACAGGCAAAAAAAGAGCGAGTGGCGTCAGAAAATGCCGAAATACTACCTGCAACGACCCGATTGACGTCAGCAGCTAGCTCCGATTACGTTATCTACCATCCTGGTGACGTCAACAACGGCAATCTACCTATACTCGCTCATGGACAGTCACTATTTCTTCTAAAGATGTCTGCTGCAGTTGTGGACAAAACGTTAAGAATTTCCGAACTCCAACTACGGCCTTATAACTCGAGAAGCAACCACACAATGCACCACAACACCGGTCGTGAAAGCCTTCGCATCTAAGTGAGGAAATAGTGAAGGTTTCAACAAAAAAATAGTGAAGACTTACATCTCGCTTGTATTGACGCAATTGGTCTCGTAATTACTTAAGGGAAGAAACGTTTGCTCCAATCAGACGTAGACCAAGTCCAAAAAAAAGCTATTGACAGCGATTTTCAGTGCCGGGCTGATAATGAAGAGCCCGTAGATAGTGTCATACGCTGACAATGTCGTTAAATGTAAATCTGTTAAGGGATGCGATGAATTAACTTGAAGATTCAAAATCAATCTGAACAATTTGTGTTGATAATGAGTCGTTGTAGGCTAACGAAAGATGGGGTCATTACGTACTGCATCAGTCAAGTATCTACCACTCTTTGCTAATTAATACCAAATGTCTTTATATTGCATCTTAAGGCGACCCTTTCATCGCCTAGGCGCTAGCTGGAGAGGAGGATTAAAATGAAATTTTTACACACTAGAGAAAGAAAGATGCAAAGCTTGGTATTTTGTAAAAAATTATTTTAGGTGATTTTGTACGTCTTAGTTTGAGCTATGGTCTTAAATTCTGTTTTTTACCAAATTTGCAATGTGACCTTAGTTTCTTAATGAGCGTTGCTTATTGGTAGCCCAATTACAAAAATTACTAACCGCAATCGTAAAGTTTAATCGTCTACACAAAGTTTTGGGGGAAGCTTTATAAATAAATGAACTCTCCACGAAAGAGTAAAATGATATTCAACTCAGACTAATATTATTAAAACCACAACTTTCGTGATAAAAGAAATTTGATTTATTATTCAGCATATATACAAGTTTTAGATAGTCCATAAGGCCCTAGAAAGGCATGAGCACAGTCGCATTCTTCTAATTGTCTCTACGTCATCAATACTTCATCTTTTACTATCATCCTTAGCTTAAGTAACAAATCCACAAGAATCAAATCCAGGGAGTAAGGTGGGTGGTTTATCTCCTCTCCCCACTTTTGCATCATTGAAAACGCTTCTGTAACACTTCCACATCCGAAACAAAATTTGATGGCAGCTTTTTTTTACAACCCATTGAAGTTCAGGTATAAAACAACTGCTTTAAGTGTATCAAAATACTAAACAATTACCCATTTAATTTTAAAGAATCATCATAACCAATTTCTCTCAAGCACAACTCCACCTGTTGCTTATATTAGGCAGCACATTTGTAGGCGTTACAAGTTATAGATTATCAACGAACTTAAAAAGTTCGTTACTGAATTCTATATGTCTGTCTGTCGGTCCGTCACAAAATTTGAGATTTTTTAAAATTTGATAAAGGATTCTTATAGGAAATTTTACGCTGATTTTGAATTCGAAATTAAAAAAATTCTGTCTATTTAAATGAAGTCGAAAAAATTCTATGTCGAATAATTTTCGAGATATTCGATTTCGAATTTTTAAGTTCGTTCTGGGGTTGCTTGCAGAGCAATCGCTTCGCCGGCCCCATGTTTTTTGACTACTTTGTATATGAGACACGTGACAATATCTATATATACCTCATGTTTGAAATGTAGTGTTCCAAATGTAAACACAATGAACATAACCTGATACGGGTCTATTATATTTAAAACAAAATGGACATTACAAATTGTTTGTTATTAATAATTGCGCTGTATTGTATGCTGCTATTTTTCGACACATTTTTCAAGGTACTTTTCTCTGTAAATTCCTGCAAACTGTACTTATAACTTATTTTTGATAGACTTGTGCCCACTACCCCTATATACAGTTCCTTCGCGGGACGGGCTTGAAGATTAGATTTCTGCACTTGCAGTGGAGCACCACCGCATTCAATCGGCTTATTGTGCGATGGGGCAGCAACTACATGAGGTTCTTCGACACGTGGTTTACGCTAGGCCTTTATGCTACGTTGATTTTATTACCCATAGCGGTTTGTCTGATGCTAGTCGCAACGGCAGAGATATTCTTCAAAAGCAATAAGAGTGCTGATAGTAACTTAATTGTAGAGCCAATTATTTTGGGCATAAATTTGCCTGTTGCAGAACTGGGCTATTATAGCGTCACCCTTATTTTTTGTAGCATAGTACATGAACTTGGTCACGCTTTATCGGCTGTAAAGGAAGACGTACATTTAATTAACGTAGGTGTAATTATCTTATTTATTGTTCCGGTAGCATACGTAAACTTAAACTCAGAAAAACTGTTGTCGTTAAACGTTTGGAAGATGTTGCGTGTGTTATGTGCTGGAGTATGGCATAATTTGGTTCTAGCCTTTCTCGCATATGTATTATATTTTATAGCACCGTTTGTGTTTTCGACATTGTTTTATGTTGATAATGGTGTATATGTAAGTCATGTTGAAGTGTACTCGCCCCTCGATGGACCGAAAGGTCTCCATGCTTCAGACATTATAACAAAAGTCAATGATTGTTCAATAAAAGATGACATCACTTGGACAGAATGTTTAATACAAGCCGGGAATCACAAACCTGGATTTTGCGTCAACACAGATTTGGTACATTCATTAGATGAGAGTGTTCCTATAAAACAGTTGCCGAATGGCGCATATGACTGTTGTCACTCCAGCAAACATGACTGGCTTTGCTTTGAGTATGCAGATAAGAATGATGGCATCTTAGAGCTGCCTCCACACATGTGTTTGCCAGCCCGTAAAGTTATCGAATCATTTAGTCACTTCTGTACTGTAAACATGGTATGTCCAAAAAATTTGCACTGCATTTACCCTATACTTCCCAACACCACCTTCCTTCTGAAAATCAAGCGCGAGCAGAACTCCGACGTGATTTATATTGGACATCCTATGGATGTTTTGCACAGCATACATGTGTCCCCGTTTATCCCGAAATGGTCTGCTGTGAGCACCACATTACCCGATGTGACCATGAAACTGTTGCGATACGTAATATTGTTTTCGTTAGGTCTGGCTTTGGTTAACGTTGTTCCCTGCATATACATGGATGGGCACCACATTGTGAACGCCTTGGTGCAAATTGTCTTTAGTGAGAGGGTGCAGTCCAGACAAACTGTTGGCTTAATATCTGCTATTACTATTTTGTGTGGGACACTTTTACTATTTTTTCATTGTATATACACTGTATGGACTAGAATATTCAAATAAATTGTGCACAACTGTTGCCTAATTTGTGGCTACCAAATCATTTTCTATCTGAATTGAAATTTATATTGTATTGGTTTACAATTAAATTCTGTGTAACATATGGTAACAAACTTTTTAAGTGTGTTCTAATGCTTAATCAGTAATCACAAACGGCTATTAGCTTAAAACAAGAAAAGTTACATAAACTGAATGAAGGGACCACAATAGGCCTTACAGGCTACAGTGTAGCAATTAATTAAAACTAAATTAACTAAACGCTTCCAGCTGATGAAGTTGAAAATTGATCTTTTCTGCAGACTCCATAAAGAAGAAAATGAAACCCCATGCTACTGACTAGCAGATTGCATTCGCTTGAAGCCGAGAAGAAGAAAAATCACTGACAAGTTATCTATAGATCATGAGGATCTAAGAGAAGTTATCTGGATTCAGAAATACCAAGCTACATTGAATAAGGGAGGGGGATCATAATAGAGCTTACAGGCCTCAGTGCAAGAATTAACTGCAATCTTTATAGAACGCTGATTTTCTGCTAAACACTTCTAGCTTATCCTTTCTACAGACTTTTTGGGGAAGAAGAAACTCCGTCCTACTGGTTAATAGAACACATCAATGTAAAGCAGAGCGGAGGCTACAGTGTAGGAATTAATTGGAATCTCTACAGCGACAGTGATTTCTAACTAAACAATTCTAGATAATGAATTTGAAAAATTATCCTCTGTAAGTTCTATGAGAGAGAAAAGGGATAGACTGGGCTAACTTGAGTCAAAGAAGAGAAAAATGAACAATATCTTTAGACATCAAAGACCTAAGAGAGGTTACATGTATTGAGAAATAGTAAGGTAAACTTCTAAATTATGAAGCTGAGAAACGATCCTCTCTGCAGACTGTGTGAAGAAGAAAGGGGAATTCTATCAGGTGACAGAAAGGAGAATGATTCTTTGGGAAGCTATTTTTGGAGTTTCTAAGATAAGTTACGTGAATTTGAAAATGTTAAGGTAACCCAAACCGGAGGAGCACAATAAACCTTACAGGTTGCAGTACGAATATTAAATGGAATACTTACAAAACACTGTTGTCTCTCTGTACACTTTATAATGAATAAGAGGGAACTCCATCTTAATGGCTGCTAAGATGCATCAACTTAAAGCAGAAAACAAAAAATTCTTTGGGAAGTTATCTATTTTCTATCTGATGAAGTTGAAAAATGATGCTCTCTGCAGGCCTCACGAGGAAGAAGAGGAAAAACCATCCTACTGACCGTCAGTGTGTTAGCTTAAAGCAAATAAGAGAAATTTTTGGGAAGTTATCTTTGGATTTTGATGGTCTAAGAGAGTTTAGATACATGGAAATAGTAAGGTAAACCAAACCGCAAGAATTGACAGAATACGTCAGAATGAAGCAGGAAAGAGAAAATTCTTTAAACTGTTACCTTTAGATTATGAAAGCTTAAGAGAAGTTACGTGGTTTTAGAAATGTTAAAGCGAACTTAAAGTGTCTTATGGGAGGAATTAAATGGAATCCTTACAGGACACTGATATTTGCAATAAACACTTCCAGATGATGAAGCTGAAAAATACTTTCTTCAGATTGTGTGAGAAATAAAATGAAAGTATCCTACTGTTTAAAGCAGAGAAGGAAAAATTCTTAGGAAGTTATCTTTGGACCTTGAGAATTAAAAAAAAAGCTCCATAGAAAAAATGGAGGCCAAGAGCACTGTCCTGGGAAAAAGGTTTAGTTCTTAAAATTGAGCACGAGATTGTTTTTCAACCAGGTTCTCTAAAAAGCTACATGTTGCGATTTTTTCTAACAAAAATAGCATAGTTGAATGGGCACTGCATGGACTTGTCCGATTTGATCAACTTTGGCAACTGGTTGTTATGAGAAACACAATCTTGAATAACTAGAGTTTTAAGCATCGAAAAAGTCTTAGTTGGACATTTTAGCAGTCCTATACTAGTCACACAAACTTGCATAATTGCTGAAAACAAGATAACTTATGATTGTCAAGTTTCAACGGAGTTGCATTTTTGTGGGTCCTGCCGATTAAGTCTTCTCTTGGGTTCTTATTTGTAATCAACATTATAACAGAATTAAGACTTCTGTTTAAGCTAGTGAAGGTAAATATGAAATTCTGTGGCATTGTTGATCGATTATTGATATAACTTTCTGATATGGGTCCAAGGAACTGTTACTGTCAGATTGTAGGTACATATAAATGGAAGTCAAAAATACCAATGAGCCAAATTTGAAATATCGAAATCCGAAAAAACACAGACTGGGAGAAATACAAGCAGGACTTGATAGGATTATATTTGTATGGTTACCGCAATGGAAAATCATTATACGAAAGCTTTGTAGACTCTTAAGAGAAAAACTAGCAACACGATACATTCTCTCTTTAACTGTAAGCCATCTAGAATAGTCTTTGTTTCTAAACTTAGAAAAGACCTATCGAATTATTTTCTTTTGCTATACAATTAATGGAAAAGTTGACTGATAGATGTCAAGATGGCCATAATCATAAAAGTTGACGAAAATTGACGAAGAGAATTTAAAATTTCCTCAACTGTTAGGACATGGCAATTGAGATTGAATAGATTGTGATCAATGTTAGCAGCGGTTGGGAGATGTAGAACAAAGTCACAATCTGTAGGTGAATAAGGGGTATGTTGCACAACATAAAAATATAGTCAACCCTATGTGATGAAACAATGGAGGTAGTTGCTGCCGAAGTTGCAGAAGGAAGTTTTATCATTTTTACTGTGGAAGCTTGCAACGAATAAGCTCCTTATTGAAGTAAATAGAACATACTGTTACACTTGGGGGTATGCCAACAATCTGGTAATATTCATACCAAGGAAATTTTCCGACATTATGCAGAAGGCTGTGAGTATTGTAAACTTGGGGTAACCCTATGGAAGAAGAATATCGGATAAGTTAAAATAACCTCATCTCTTCAGCGAACAACTGCAAGTAAAATAAGCTAATTAATTAAGAAAAGAAAGAAGGTAAATGTAATAATAATGAGACTGCATATTAAAGAAGATGTAGAAAAAAATATCAAAAAATTGTTGGAAGATAAGCTAGGAATATAATCAGAACAACAAACTGTGATTAAAGTGGACAAAGAAAAAACAAGAAAAATTAGTGAATATAAGGAGATGATAAAAAGAAAATAAGGGAAACAAAGAACAAGGGAACAAGAATAGAGTATTTTCTGACAGGAAGAGAATTGGAAATATAAAGAGCACTAAAGGAAGTTGCAAAGAAAGAAGAAAGGAAGGGACACGTATCTGAATAGAATAACAAACATTTTTAATAAATCATACCTACAATTGGTACAAGAAAGAAAGGCGTCTGCAACTAACATACCAAAAGCCTCAAGCACTTATAAGGGATAACTAGCATGTCTGGACAAAACTAAAAAAACAATGAAAATGGTAAAGCCAAAAGGCAAGGGACGTGAGTTAGCAGGAACATGGAATGCCATGGTGCATTAAATTCAAAAGAATAGACAAGGATGGGGTTAGAAGGTCATGTTTTCCTGAATAGGGGACCAATACAACACAGACTAGAAAAGGGGATTTAGTAGCGAAAACGAGATTAGAAAACTTGATAAACTTCATTGTAGTAAATGATAGAATTAACTATATTACAATTAGACGAAATAAAGGGAAGTTTAGTGTGATTAATATTCACCAATTTTCCTTCACAGAAGAAGCAGGAAGAAGACGATTAAAAGAAGAAATAAATATAGAAAATTTGTGATCAGATACCATATTATCGTAGAAAGATGGTAATTAGAGATTTTCAACTCCAACTTTTTAGAAAATACAATAAACGAAACGAAACTATAATGTAATATTAAAAAATAATGTTCAAGACAAATAAAGAGATTTACAAAGATAAACCAGAAGATCAGCAGAGAACATTAAAAATAGAAGAGCAGAATTTGCATGAAACCACTTAGTACTCGAAACGGTAGGACTATAAATTAATAAAAAGAAAAAACAGTACCAACAAAACTTCCGAGGGGCGGAGAAACAAGACAGATACGAAAAAGAATTAGATAACGTGCTTTCAACAGCAGCAACTTCAGATCATGTTTATAAGGAATGAGACATGTACTAAAATGGTTCATGGGGAATTAAACAAATAATGTTAAACCAAAGCGCAGAATACAATGTGGAAGGGGTTAGAAAGAACTGGATAGAAAGAAGAAAAGAAACACGAGTAATAAATTGATAGAGAACATAAAAGAAAACCGTAAAAATGTAACATAATACTCCTCTATAGTAATTTAAGGACCAATAGAAAGATTCATCAGGTTAGGCAAAGCCTATTTAAAAATAAAAAAGAAGACATAGTAGGAGAGAAACTGATAGCACAAGAAGAAAAAGAATATTATATGGAAGTCATAAATAAAAAGGAGAAGAGTATGAAGACTTCCGACCAGAGACTAGCAAATAAACCTACATTAGAGGAAACTCGAGGAATAATAAAAAGATTAAAAACATACCAGATTTGGAATAGAAATATGTAAGACCAACACAGAAGTTAGAATACTCGATCTCATGACACAAATATAGGAAAAAGGCAAATGCTGATGGAACAAAACGAAGCCTTTATAGCAGTAGGTAAAAAGAGAAAGAACTACTAATAATAGTAAAATCTTGGTATTATAATAAACGACAAATGTAAAGTAGCAGAGGAAATAGACATAAGGGAATATTATTACTTCAGCTTCAGCACTTGTTTGTGCTGGAAGCAATACAAAAAAACAACTAAAAATGAATGGAATATAGATACATCAACAGATGAAATTTTAGAACATCTGATTAATTTGGCATGAGTAACTTTAATAGATAGAGAGTACTTAAGGATTTAAACAAAGAAATCCTATATCCCCTACCCTTTTCTATAGAATGCTAGAATTTATTTTCAGAAGAATAAAACTAGAATCGATAACATTTTAACTAATCTGAATCAAGTACTAGCATATGGCGATGACCACACTATATTGACTAGAACAAAAAAAAGACTTATAGTAAAGAGATTAATGAGCAAAGACTAGCTCATTAACTAATAGAACTAAAAAACAAAAGCAATATTAATTGGAAGAGTGGGTACTGTTTGTACATAAGCCTAACAGAAAAGGAAAGGGAAGAAATAGAAAGGAGAATGATGGCAGCAATGCGGATAGGTGTTGTTCTGAATTAATTGTTAAAAAGGGTGGCCTCAGGAGCAGTGAAAGACAATCATTAAACCTGAGATCACCCATAGCAGTAAAATATGGACTGACAAAAATAAATGAGGATACACTTGGGACATGGAAATGGAAAATTTATGGAGCAAAGATACCTACCAAGGATGGAACATAATAGAATGCTAAATAAAATTTGTTGAAGGAGTAAGTAGAAGAAGACCGTCAAAAGCATGGTTGGAGTTAAGGAATTTTAGTAAAAATAGACTTTAAAGATAATTGGATAGAAATAGTTCAAAACAGAATGGAATGGAGCAAAATTCCAGTCAAAGACCTATAGAGCTGTTTTCTGAGGATTTATATCATAGTTACAAAACTAACCGGGAACTCAGACACACAAAGTTGTTGTATACAACACTTAAGGTTTCCTCCCGCTTTCATTGTAAAACCTACAGATGAATTTTTCCCTATAAACATTATTATGGGATTTACATATTCTATCGTTAGGCCAACTATTGTTATGGTCCAGGTCTAATAACAGTAGTTCCTTGTCTTTTTCTTTTACAAGCGCATGCTTTTTTTCATTTCCTGCCTTTGCAGCCACATAAGAGTAAGTATTATGATTTGCAAAGATTATAAGATTTGCATCAACCAGACCAGTTTAAAATGGATCTGGTAACTATCTAATGCTATCATTTAGTGCAAGAATATGATGAGACCTATAAAAAAGAAACAAGCCAAGATGGAACTGGGTAAACTCCAAAGACTTGCTGGCCTACGTACCATAGGTGCGAAATTTACAAGTCAACCGTACGCTTGTTCATAGTAGCATAACAGAAAGTGCCGTAGTTTTATTACTGGAAGTCAGTAACCTTCAAAATTCAACTCGCCTAGAATGAAGAACTTATATAAAGAAACTAATCTGAGGAGTGCAATCAGTGTAATACATACACATCTCTGAGGCTGCAGTATTTCAAGTGGAAATTCATGTTAAAGACCTGCGTAAGAACTTGAGCGGGAATTACCAAGATAAAGATGTCGTTACCCTAACTGTAGTAATGGCTGGTTAACAGACCCAATTTAAATTAGCCCACTTATGTTCCCAAAACCCCTTATAAACTCCAGTGGCCTCATGGTTAAGAGTTTGCTCTGCTATTAGGCATAATAAATCCTTGAGACTGCAGTGCCCGCAAGTGTGCCCTAATGGGAAAGAACCAGTGGCTGCCAGGGCAGGAACTGGAAAAACTTGTGGGCCTGCAAAAAAAAAGGAATTAGGAACTACTTTTATTATTCCTGGACCATAACTGTAGTTGGTTAAACAACTGGATATATAAATCCCATGTCACATGAAGTGGGCGGAAAATCTAAAAAAATCCATCTCAGACCATGATAAGCGACATACTACAGCTAAATAAGTTAGTGACTGGATCAATTCCTAATCACAGTAAACAAGGAAAACTCATTTGTGGATTCTGCAATTCAAGGAGAAAGGGAGGAAGTCGTGCACATTATATTTAATTGCTCGATGGAAACATTCACTTCCAAGTGGAGACTCTAATTAGAGATACGGTAAAAAGCCTACTTAGCCTGATAAAGGTTGCAAATATTTTCCCTTGACAAGTGAATAGATGAGTAGCTATAAAAAAATAACATGTATTTCTACACCTTAATCACTTAATATAAACTTAAATTACATCGGTATTGTACTATGATACAGAGAACTTATTTTGCTAAATTTAGGGCGGTCTGCAATTCTTTCAAAGACCTTCTGCCATAGTTTAGAAGCATTTTGATGGCTACTTCATCGGTTTGGTGGGCATTCGACCGAAAGTCCCTCCGGGCCCAATCCCTTAATTCTTCACGCTGATTCTCATCGGGCACCTCCCTAATTGCCCTAAAAATTTGTCTATACAGCGTTTTCACTTCTTGCTTGAGTAGGAACTGGAAACTCGAAAGTGAGGTTATGCTCAAAAATCGGCCAATAACCTACCTGCTTCAAATTTAAAGCTTTCTTTGGAAGGCCAGCGTTCATATTAGTTAAAACTGCTTGGCCGATTTTAATATTTTTATTATTATAAATATTTACGTTACACAACATGCCCACCTAAAGCACCGCCAAAGGTAAGCTTCCTTTAGGCCATGATTTATCATAAAAATGGCTTATTTAAATTAATTTAATTGTATTTACGGTTGATTTTTCGTTACGGACAATTATTAGGTGTAATAAAGGGTGCAATGTTGCCAACTCTATAATTTAAACATTATAAAGTTGCTCGAAGGTTTTTCAGTATTAGGGAGAATTTGTTTATTTAATTGTGTTATATTTTTTGTTAGTGATTGAGCACTGTAGTCCTCTTAAAATAACTTATCTCTACGGGAGACACTATGAGGCCGTGTCTGCGCATGCGTCGGAATCGAACTTGCGCGTTTTATTCAAATGTGGCGGGAATGACCCCTCTCTATTACCAAAATAATCACATCATTGTTGTAATGCTTGCTACGGACAGAACGGTATCCAGTAATCGGTTGCTCGAACGATAATGTGATCATTAGCGGCGTGTTCGAAACATCATTTCTGAAGCTGGTGCGCGTGTTCGTAGACGCAGAGAAAAATAGGAGCAAAATATACCCCACACAGTACATCGACAGCGGTCTCCGCAAGACTCCGAATATTCGTTTGATGGATCGCAGCAGCGAGAATTCGAGTCCGATCCGGAAAATCAAGAAGGAAAGCGCCGACGATGACATGAACGTAAGTCCGCTCCTCGCTACTATTATAGCTTTGCGCGCTGCGACGCCGAAAAATATTTTTGGTGCGGCGCGGATGATCGACGACTTCCAAGCGAGCGGCACGGCGGCCGGAATCGCTGGATGATGCACGGCCAAAGCAGCATAGCAGGCACAGCAAAAACGGGAAATTTTAGCTCGACACCTGATACGCCGTATCACATCGCAGATGGCTGGAAACTGATATCCATCAGCAGGCGTCGTAAATACATGTTATTTTATACCACGTAGAGAAGTTAGTTAATTTTGTCGGCGCTATATTCGTGCATTTGCATGTACGGAACGTGTAAATAAATCGCCCGATATGCGAGTTCGCGCGGGCCGCTAGACGGGAGTTCTTTTCGAATTCGTGCGCGTTTTGTTTCGAAAACGTCAGTCAGCCCCGAGGCATTCGTTTTTTGTTGTTCCGCGGGTACTACCATCTGCGAGCTATTGAATCTATAAAAAAACATACCCAGTGATTCAATCTTTCATTCGTACCCCGCATCCTTTTTTAATTGAGGCCTGAATTATGTTTTGAATCTCGAATTTCACAGATCATCCATCAACTTTTCAAAGACTCCGCATTGTTTTGAGTGCCTGCCCGTATTATGTTTTCTTTAAGTTCCTCTATTGTGTTTGGTTTGGTAGCATAAACCTTACTATCAAGATACCTCCACAGAGAAAAGTCAGGGTCAGTTAAATCTGGTGATCTAGCGGGTCAAAACGCACCATCAAAGCGGGAAAAACACCCTGGAAACATTTTTAGTATGCCATCGTCCTTCTCGCTAGGTTACTCCATCTCGCTGAAACCACATATTTCTCGGTCTTCAAAAAAAGATGAGGGTTAACTTTCGTTTTAGTGGAAGTGACAGAATCGGTCGATTTTGATATCAATCGATTCGTACCGACCAGCTGAGGCGATTGACATCGCTCATAACTTTAGGAAACTTTGGGGCAAAAGTTACGCCCACTGAAAGTTTCACTTGGAAATACATGTGTTTTCTACGACCATAGACAATCTGATAAAAAAAGTCCGATGTCTATGCTGTCTATGGTCATGGTCGTAGCAAATCAATTACGTTGAAAACCTAACCTAACCATACAACGTGAAACTAACCTTACATTGTCGAAAACGACAAAAACATAACCTAACCTTGTATACAAAAACATGGCACAAATTATCATAACATCAATATGCCTCTGGTCCATAGCATAAAGTTATGAAAGAGACTGATAGAGAAATTAAATGTATATAAAGACCATACCTTTAAACTGAGAATAATCATAGAAAAGAAATAAAAAAACTAAATTTTTAAATCTATATGACATGTTACTCAAATCAAGTGTATGTAATGAAGAAAATACAAATATAGTAGATTAGGAAGAAAGTTATATAGAAAAATAAAAGAGAAAACAAAAACAAAAAGACAAATAATTACAAAACTTAAAATAAATAAGGTGGAAACGTGGAACGTTCCACAGATATCCTGGGCTTTTATGTATATAAATGTTTAACTGGATCAACTTTTTCCCTGCATCGGGAACGTGAAACAATGTAACTCAATATTAAATCATTATAAATCTATTGCTATCAATTAAACAACAATATTGCGCGTGTTATTAAAACGCTGAAAAAGCGACGGGCAGACGAACGGATGAACAGACCGTACTTTTTATATGCATAAAAGCCTAAAACTGTAACTGTGAGAACTTTGTACAGGTCAACCTGACAATACAGTTTTTAGTTACCATCCACCTATAATTGTGCCTTAAAATATACTAACTAATTAAAATTTGTATTTACTTATTTTTTCCGTTATATTTATTATTATTTACAACACACCGTAATTCGTTTTGGCATATACTCCAACCCAAAAACGATGTGACAAAGCATTTTGAAGCCTTAAAAGTTAGCTTGACAAGCACATACGTTAATTTAAATTTAGGAACCGATCACAAGCGTTGAAATATTACCTAATATATCGCCAAACGTTGCGAAAAACTTATATAATTGGTAATATTGAGGTGTAATTACAAAGCGTTAGTTTTTCCGCCGCTTATCCCGCCAGCCGGCCGCTGCGCTGCGGCTATCGCCCGGCGCGGTGATCCTTCGAGCGTTTTCGGGGCCACACGGAAATACACGGAGCTAAAAAAAGCGATGGTCAGACGAACAGACCGTATGCAATAGGCTTTTTTTAAAAGCCTAACAAGGTGGGAACGTGGAACAATGTTTCACAGATATCCCGGGCCTTTGTACATATAATTTTTATAATAAAAATTAACGTGGTGTCAGGATAGGCGAGTGATCTAAGGCTTAGGTCGCAGTCCACTCTGTGGGCATCGGTTTGAATCCCAATTCTGACGAGTCGCTTTTTAATTTTAATAAAAAGCTGAAAAGGCGACCGTACGCAATAGGCTTTTATTTTTATATGTATAAAAACTTAAAAGGAATAAAGCAATTCATAGGACCACACATGAGTAGAAAAAAGATTTAAAGAAAAAAATATGAGATGCCCCATAAGTGCAGCCGACATCGGGCCAGTAGCAACTTCTGTTGGAAACTAGTGCAAGTATTTCAAAAAGGGAAATAGACAAAAACTAAAAAGAATACAATGACCATAATGAACACACATAAATGGAAGGGAACAAAAAATTCCCGACCAGAAAATTGGCCATTTCCGGTCATGACCGGAAGTGACCCGAATCCAAAAAAAGTGGTCACTGCACCGTTTTGAAGGCTCCCGAATCCAATGGAATTTTTGACCTAAGTCTTACCGTTTGGCCTGTACAAATGTTACATACAGTGTAAATGCTATAGCCCCCCAACATTAGTAATTTTAGATACGGGTTGGCTAATAAAGGAAATAAACAAAAAAGAATTTATTCACTAATGCTAAGATGTGACACAGAAAGTTGGGCGATTCAAAATAGAAGCAGAATTAAAACAACTGACAGAGAGATTATTCATAAGAAGGTTGGATGTCAAAATTGAAGAATCATTTATAAAATCGAGTAACTGGAAAAATAGGTGATAAAAAAATTGAAAAAACGTATTTCAAATAATATGGGCATTTTTTTTGCGCACTTACAGTAACTGCAGCCTCAAAGGGCTTATTGTACCCACTAACATGCACTTATTCTAGGACATTCACACACACCCATGGATTGAGCGAGACTCGAACACGCGCGCGCCGGACAGAACCAACTAGTTGAACCATCTGAGCCACCGCGTCCCTAATAATATGGCTATATAATGAGGTTAAGCCAGCGTGGTTCCGTGGTTGAGGGGCGGGCTGCAATGCTGACGGACTCGGGTTTATTTCCGGTGCTTTCTGCTGTCTGGCGGTTCGTCTACTCAATAATTGAGTACCTGCGTTCACTTGAACAAGGGGTAATCATACGGTCGTTTCAAGGCGCGGTACTAGCCACATCGCCCCGCATCAGAGATGGTGCGCGACGACCGGGCAGAGAGCGAACATACGATAGCTTTTACCTCTCAGTTCGCGGCCGTGCTCACAAGCGGGGCGTTAGAGCCTTACCATTATTATTACTATTATACAATGGGGTTGGAAATTTGGAGGAAATTTAAGGAGAGTAAAAAGAATGACAATTAAACGTAATAAGTTCCATTATAAAGGTGAGAAAATAAAGGAGACTTTTTTTTTACTAACAAGTTGATCTTTGGAAGAAGAATTTAAGAATTTAACTAGTCTAACTTAGGAATGTTGTCTTTTGAACTTACAAATCAAATTACTGGATGGGATTATTCTTATGTTTATTCCATTGATTATTTTTGTATTAATGTATTACGAAACCATGAAGGTTCATAAAGAACAGGCACTTCACAATTTAAACTAAAGTTGTTAGGTCTGTATTACAACAATTGATAGTGATGTAGTCTTATTTGCAATCACTTACAGCAATCAGTCAACGATGAGCATTCATTGCGTTTAGTTGACGCCACGTTTTTCATTTGTTCGTGATGGCACACACATCGAGTGGACTGAAGCAACCTGGCTCCTAGCTATGGTTTCATAGAAAGTAGACCCAATTGATTTTGTTCCGGTCGCTTATATTCACCTTTCAGGGTGTGGTCCTGATGAAGGTTTACTGAAGGACCAGGGGAGTAAAACCGACCGTGTTCGTACGGTGTTTCTCTTTGCTTGTATTGTATTCTGACATATTCAATAAGCGGTATTCAAGGTTAGATAAGGGTTAGGCTAGGTTTTTTTAGCCAAGGTTAGGTTAGGTTTTTGTCGTCATCGACAAAGTAAAATTAATTTAAACGTTGTATGGTTAGGTTAGGTTTTTCAGCGACAATTTTTTTGTAATGTATTTTCTATAGCCACAGACAGTATTTCCAACCTTTTTTGTCAGGACTGTCGAAAACAATGTTGTGTATGGCCATAGAAAACACATTAGCAATGCATTTCCACTGGACTCTTTAAGTGGGCTTAACTTTTGCCTCCGAAGTTTCCTAATTTTGTGAGGGGTCGATCGATTCAGCTCGTCGATACGAATCGATCGACATTAAGTTCAACTGATTTCGTCACTACCACTAAAACGAAACCTTACTACGACAAAGTGCAATTACACAACTGGGACCTGATGTAGATGTAACTGTAATATGAGAGTTTTCCTCTCCCTAGACACACCAGTTTTGCTTATTAACATACTCAAACAAATTAAAATGAGCCTCATCGCACTTCATGATTTTTCAAAAGAAACTCATCTTTGATACTAAGTTTCAGTATTGGATTACCGAACTCACGACGTTATCGATGGCCTCTAGGTTGAAATTTTTGAGTTAACTAGACTTCGAATGGCTTTAGGTGCAAGTCTCTGTTTAATATATATATGCACTCTCTCTTCCTTCCTCTCCATCTCTATCTCCCTCGATTTTCTCCTCTCCACTTATCTTTTTCCCCCTTCCTCTTCTTTATTTCCTATTTTCTTTTCCTATTTTTTCGTCTCTCTTTCCCTGTCCTTCTTCCTCCTCCCTCTTACTATTTCCTTTCCTTTCTTTTCTCTCTTCCTTTCTCTACTTTTTTCTCTGTCCTCTCTTCTTTTTTTAATTTTTCTCCTCTCCCCTATATCTCTTAATTTCCCTCTCTCCACGCACAAACACACATAGGCACACAATCCAATCTTTTATACTTGTTGATTTAAGGTATTGTAACGTTTTTGCTCTCCACAGTGATGAATAACACGCGTAAATTCATGCTTATTTTGGATCTACTAGAAGGGCTGCGAAACACCTGAAACCCCGGACTAGAAACATCTAGTACTAGCCTTATGTAGGCCGCAGAAGACCATATGCCTATGAGAGGTGTTCAAAAATTTGTTACAGTATTTTTTTATTACTTTTTTTTTATTTAGTACCATCTTTCTTGACCGCATCCTGTTCCATATAACTTATTGGTTCAAATATTTTCATTATTCAGGTTAATTTTAATTTTAGGCTGGTGCTCCGTTTTACGACACTATACTAGCGCTATTGCATTTACATTATTCTTATACCTAACCTCCCTTTTATAATGCTCAGCGTTCATTATATCTTACGTGGCCGCAAATTTATCTGCTCCGGAATTCGCGTTAGTGCAGGACTAAGGAAAACCACGAAAATCTAAGTCAGGGCAAGTGACCCGAAACTACTGACGGTTTCGACTCCTAACATTTACAATTCTACACAAAGAAATAAATGAATCCACCTTAAACTACCCCGCAATCATTGTCTATGTAGTCAGTGTGTTTCTATATGTTCACATTATGCAGCAGTACTAATTTGACTCTCCTTCGCGGGCCTATTACAAATTTAGATCTACACGTAATCTCCACCTGTCCTTCTCCATACGTTCATGTTTTGGTTTTTCGTCAGCTTCCGGATTTTTACTATGTAGGCTCAGAAGTTGCCATGTTCAGTGATCAGCTGAACGGTGTGCCGGTTAAAGTACGCGTGGTTTTTATAAGTCACATTTAAACTGTCTAAAAACGATCTTCCGTCTTCCACTCGCAATATTTTTAATTAGCAGCACAACTGTCAATTTGCAAAATGGGATACCATCTCGCTCGGCTGGGTGTCTCATCTCTTACATGGATCGCTTTCGTTCGTTTTCATCTAGCCGCAGTCTCAGCTCTTCTCGAAGTTGCTGCTCCGGTCAGATTATTAGCCGCCTCCAGTCTGCCGCCTTATACAAAATAAAATGCAAAGGCGACAACTGGTTCAGTATTAACGCCGTAATATAAGCACATGCCGCCTTAATCGTAAGTATTCTTTGTACTCTCTCTGACTGTGCATTCTGCATTCTTCCGCCCATATCTTGGCTATGTATAATAACATCGCCGACTGCATTGCTTCTTCAAATACTCGCACCCCCGCTTTGCTACGAAAACTTTACATTAATCTGACAGTTTGTTTCTCTTTCACCCCGTATGTGACTCATTCACAACAGTCGATTATTAATCTTTACTCCAAGATATTGGATGTCGTCCTTACAATAGACACGTTTGTCCTTGGGTAAGAATGTTGTCTTCTCTTGTCCTGGTCCCATTTCAAAAATACTGCTTTGGTCTTTTTTGTACAATTTTAATTTTGCGTTATCTGTTCACACTTTGAATTGGACCGCCTGAACTATCAGCAGAGTGTCGTCTGCGAATTTCACCATTTTGCATCATTGCAGCAACTGAACTCTGAATATGCTCTCGTACACCGGCTTTCAGTATACCGGTCCGGAGCACGGACCTTGGGGGCACCCTCTCGTAATTTCTCGCGTTGTGATATCGTGTAACTAGTAAAAGTAAATTCCGGAGCACTTTTTTGGCTAGTTTCGGATGAGTTTGGGCCACCACGTGTTATCAAACGACCCAGCGATATCCAACTCTTATCAGCGCGGTTTTTGACTTCGGACCCCGTTGTATATTTAACCGTTGGAAACCATATTGTTTCTATATCGTATAGGAGCCATTCCATCATTTCATGTCTTTCTAGGTATTCCTCTATCTTTCCCTTTTAGTATTTTAGCTCCCGTACTTATTTTACTGACTTAGTTTTTTTCAGTCTGACAAGATAGCCGAACTATCGTAGTTGCCGACTTTCTATTCTTTCACAAACTGTCACTACCTCTACTTCGTGCCTTATTATTTATTTCTTATTTTATCTTTACATATGGTGGTGTCTTTCACGCTTCTTAAATATTTCATTTCCATGATCTTTGAGCATTTGGATAAACCCAGCCTTCGCTACAGTAAGTGTGGATTTATCTGCATACAGTCTTGGACACTATCCTTTTGCTCATTTGTTTTCAGTTTCAATTAACATATTTTTTATCTATATTTAACTTCAACCTCCTTCTTGTTAATTCTTGTAGTCATATTGTTAAGTGATTTTATAAATCTTGGTAGTGTTTTCCATTACTTACTGATACTTTCTACTTCTCGAGTTTTTCTGGTTTTCCTCCATTTACTTAAAAAATTTTCGCAAGTACGTTTTTTGCTTATTGTATTATTTTTTATTTTTATCTATTGCTGCTTATATATTGAACAGTTTTTGCAGATTTGGTATTTTATATACTCTTCTCATTTTTCTTTTTTTAGTTTTACTTTATCTTTGATTATATTAACTCCATTATCGTTTCACGTGTTTTTTTGGTCTCAGTCAAAATTATTTTTTAGAATGTCTTCAATAGTTGCTCTATATTTTGATGATTCAATTTTCTTGTCTTTTTTACCTTTATCTTTACATTGTTTTTGAATTTCTCCGTAATACCCGTACCTGCCAATTTGTACGACTTGATTATCTCTTTATTAATCTGTTTATATTTTCTGTTTCTATAATTATCTCCGTAGGCGCCTGATACTGCCGTATCTTTCTTCTTTCTTTTCTGCACTCTCTTATTTAAATCGCCCATGATAATCATTCTATTCGTAGTATCTTTAATGGCTTCATTTAAATCCCAGATTTAAATTCCCAGATTTTATTATTTATGATTGCTTTTTCATTTTTATTAGACTCACGTACTACTTCTTATAACATAAATTCTATTTTTAAAAGTCTTGATGACGCAAAGTTCCGCATTAATATACTTTTACCATATTACACTTCTCACTCTTTCAGTGGCTCTAGATCGTTGCTTCTACTTCATTGAATAGTAACAATTGCCTTTGGCTATTATTCTTTCTTTTTTAGCTTTATATCTAAACCTCATTTTTCAAATTCTTCAATTAACTGATGTTTTCTGTTTAAACTTTGTATGTTCCAATTTACTATCGTTCATATTTTCCTATTCATATATTTAATCCTCCTTCTCATATAATTCTTTTCCAGTGGCAATTTTCGAATTTTCTTGTCTTTTTTTTCAGATTTTATATTTTAAATGTTCGATATATTGCTGTTATTTTTTGTCATATATTCTTTACACTTTTTACAGCTTTGGTTATCATTCGTGAATTTGTTGTTCATTTTACTAAGACTACTCGTTCTTCCCGTACTCTACTCGTACTTCTCTTGTTAAATCGTTGTTAGTAAAATGTTTTCTTTTAATTTATTTTTATTTTCCATTACCAATTGTCTGTCTTTCTAAATGTCAAATTTTGCAATAGTCATGTCTGCTCTTGCAATATACACTGTTCAACTAATTCTTTAACTGCTTGTTTAAACTTTGTTCTTGTATTACAATTTTTTTATTATTTTATTCTATTCTTCCTTTGAGTTACTGATTTTTCCTTTGTAGTTTATTTACTTTTCTTACGATTTATATTTTTCATTTGATTTCGCTATTTTTGCTAACGTAACAACATAACAAAATTTTTGTACTTGTTTTTTGTTGCTTCTTTTTGTTGATACACAATTCTTAAGTTTTCTCATCATGTCTAGCATTTCCGTCTTTTCTCTTTCTTCTTGATTTTCATACTTATTTGTAAAAATTATCATTTTATGGTAATTTAGTTGTTTTTATATCTTCAACTGATGTTGATCTATCACTCGCCATTTACTCGTTGTTCAATATTACTTTTCCCATGTCTAGCATCTACAGAAGATTTAGCTATCTTTTTATTTCTCTATTTCTGCTTCTTCTTACCTTTTCTTGTTGCTGTCCTTCGTTGAGGATTTCTCGGCGTCATTGCTATATCTTAGCGTTTCTTATTGATTTTGTTTTAATATTATTGTCGTAGCCCAGGTGAGATATGTGTTGCCTACCCAATATTTCTTCAGCAAGGCTTCAGTGTTATTTTTATCACACTTTGATATTGCCAATATTGATTTGACCTGTTTGAATGACCTTATGATTATTCTGTGCTTGGTGCAATTTAACGAACAACTATAATGAGGCGAATATTGATTTTAATTTTGTAAAGTTAATTACACTTTAGTCATTTCACTGTCTTGGTACTTTCAAGTACTACCTTGTTTATTTTTTCCCGCTGATTTTGGCAAAAATTTTGTTTTTTTAATCATTGCAACTATTAGGATGGTGCAAAAGTCTTCGATGTTTGATATGAAAATTATTTATTTGGAATCGAAGAACTGACGACATTTTTTTCTACTTCCTGAAAGTTTGCAAAATGGGGTCTGGCCAAGTTGTCAGTCATCGAGTTCTTTCAATTTTTGTCGGATTCTTTGAGCTGTATGTTATCTGCAGCAACACTAGTCTTGATTGACTATATCAAGGTACTGTTATTTCAGAAGAGCATGCATTTAGTATGGCTTCAAGAACCAGCTTAAAGTAAATCTGTTTGTATTACAAAGATAGAACCACTTGTAACAATTCGACGAAAAAAGCATACTTTATCCGACGCATCGATGTTCCTGAATTTTTGCTTTTGTTCTTTGGGATATATGGAAAGGAGTATTATGGTGTTGCAGCAATACCCCCATTTTGTTTACAAGCGAAGGACAGTATTAGGCTAAAACAACCTGTGTATGTTCTATTTGAAGAGAGTAGAGTTTTATAGTCACGCCAAGACCATTAAAAACAAATTCAAAGTGTATGGAACCTTCGAAGTTCTGCCAAAGGCAAATCTGTCTAAATCTAGCGCGCTTGGGCCCGAGCTTTGGCGTTTGGCCTAGATTTACCATTGCTCGCGCATGTCTGGATTATGAAGAAGATCCAGTTTTCTTGAAGAAGCTATAAGTTTCTTTTTTATTTTCTTCCTTGACGATTTTGTGATTGTTATCTCTACAGTTGTAGGTCACTTTCCATAAAGAGAATCAAAGCCCAAGCGCGACTAAAATGTGGTTCTGATCGAGTCAGGCCATTTTTGCCGAAGTGATTACGGGAAAAACTTTAAGTGATCTGCGGAACAACCTTGCTATTAATTCTCTTCAGACATCACTTCACAGGCAATCGCTCACAACGCTTCTGAACTTTCGGTTTAGCCTAACTGATATTCTTGAAGTGTATCGTGTGGTTTGGTGTCGGAGTTTGGCCACGGCCTAATAACCCGAGAACTTACTACACGTCTGTAAAAGCCTTCGATCTCTTTGATATTCTTGTAGTTCCAGCATGCATTTAGGCCATTGATGGAGCTTGTTTGCTGCTTAAATAATTTTAAAAGAGCTCACTGTCAGTCTAGGTATTCTTTGGTCGACTTCCCGCGGCATCTCCAATTGTTGATGGCCTTTCATCTCGATTTCAAATTATGAACACTTTCTGAATTTATTACATAGATCATTCTATTTCTCATCTTTCTTACCCACTTCTACACTTTAAAAATGTTCATAATGTTATAGAAAAAATTACAATTACAACACCTCTATTTGCTGGTAGCTGCTGTTGTTCAAATAAAGAACAAAATAATAGGTGTTTGACCAGAAAGGTTATCTTTTTTTTTAAATATACAAGTAGATAGACCAGTGGGGCATCGTATGGAACATGTGGATACATACCCTAATACATAAGCATTAGCTTTTATCTATTTAAACATTTTTTATCTCAAAAATGTCGTAAGGCATAGTTTTTACTAAATAGTTCATAAGGCAACCATATAAGGTGTAGCCATAAGTGTTCAGTTGAGAGCATAACCTACTAGGGGCGTCTATGTCTACATATACTTTACTACTTACTTTACATACTTCCTCTTCTCTAATCGTACCTCACAGTATTGTGTGATTTGATCTATTATTTGAAAGAATGTCTAGCCCTTACGCATTTGGATCAGGTGTCCATACCATTGTAGTTGTTTTATTTTTGTCTTTTATCAGCGGTATGAGTTCTAGTTCATCTCGTATGCTTCTGTTATGTACTCTGCCTCTTCTTGCTTTTCTCACTGCTCGCCTTAAGTGTCTCATCTCTGTAGTTGCTATTTTAGATTTGTGTTTATCTGTTATCGCTCATGTTTCGGATGCGTATAAGTGTGGAGGGGTATATATTGTCTTATATAAATGCATTTTTGATTTTATAGTACTTTTTTTTCCCTGTCAATGTGTTATTTACTTGATATTATATTCTGTTTCCTTTGCTTATTCTATGTTTTATTTCTTGGTCTATTCTTCGGTCCTTATTGATTAGCACTCCAAGATATTTGTATGTTTGTACTGTTTGAATTTGTTTCCATCTATTTGTATATCTACTTCTTCATTTTCCTGTTTTGTGACATGCATTATTTTTGTTTTTCAGTATTAATAGTCATCTCAGTTTCTTCTAAGTTTTTTTTCCATGTGTTCATGTTTCTCTGTAGTTGATTTTTGTTTCTTGCCATAAGCAATATATCATCGACATATATTAGGTCTTGGGTCAATACTGGATTTAAGTTGTGGTATCCTATGTGGGTGTTTCTTATTTCTGATTCGATTTTCAACGAACTTAAGTTCGTTACTGAATTCTATATGTCTGTCGTCTGTCTGTCTGTCTGTCGTTGTCACAAAATTATGGATTTTTAAAATTTTAAATGGATTCTTATGATTTTACGCTGATTTCAAAATCGAAATCAAAAGTTTCTATCTCGAATAGTTTTCGAGATATTCGACTTCAATTTCGATGTACATTGCGATTTTATGAGTAATTCTTAGAAAATTTTACGCTGATTTCAATAATGAAATCGAAAAATTCTATGTCGAATAGTTTTCGAGTATTCGACTTCGAATTTCGGGCAAATTTTCGACATTACGATTTTAAATGTGATTCTTATAGGAAATTTTACGCTGAATTCAAATAAGTCGAAAATTCTATGTCGAATAATTTTCAGATATTCGATTTCCAATTTTCCCGAAATTCGAAATCGAAATCGAAATGGATTTTAAGTTCGTTCTGGGATTGCTTACGGCAATCTCTTGCCCATGTTTTGTTTATGTAGTCCATGTATATCACAAACAGGAGCGGGTTTAGACTGTCTTCTTGTTTGATACCCCTTTCCATTTGAAAATTTTCCGGTATTTGGTTATTTAATTTTGTCTCTCCGATTACGTTGTTATTCATGTTCCTAATGATTCTCTGTAGTTTTGGACTTACTTCTAATTCTTCTAACGCTTTCCAGATGTACTTGTGGTCTAGGAAAAGTACGTAAATGTCTTTTTTATTTTCTACCAGCTTTTCGATTATGCCCCTTACTGTATATACACAGTCTTGCGTTTGTTTTCCTGGTCTAAACGCCGTTTCTTCTTCTTCTATTTTTGTTTTCTGTTTCATTTCTTAATCTTTTTTCAACTGTTAGTGTGTATATTTTTAGCGATGATAAACATATAGCCTTTAGTTGTCTCTGTTCTTGGTGTCTCCCTTTTATGTATAGGTATTATAATATTCTTTTCGCAGTCTTTAGGTATCTGTTATGTATTTCATGCTTGTTGTACTATTTTCTTCGTCCATCTAGTTATGATCAGATCGCCTTTTTTCAACATTTCTGGAGCTATATTATCTTCTCCTGCTGACATTTTTTGTTTTCTTCGGGGCTTCTTTTATTTATTTTCTGCTTTTCTTCCTTATTGTCCTGATCATTATTTTCTTTCTGAGGCTGTTGTTCTTCTCTAGGCCTTCGTGGCCTATTACGAGGAACTATTATTATTATTACATCCCTAATATTCCCACTTTTGGTGCTCTATTTCCCTTTAGGCATTTAACTATATTCCAAAACTGTTTTTGATTTTCTATATAATTATCTTCTATCTTTCTAGCAAATTTCTCCCATGTGTCTTTCTTTGCTTTAGTTCGTTTTACTAGGTATTCTGTTCTCTTCAGTTTTATTTATTATATATTTCTTACGGGCTTCTTTTTTAGTTTTAATTTTATTCTTCACTTCTTCATTCCACCATTTTGTTCGCTTATGTGTTGGGTCTTGTTTTATTTCTTTTTTCCCACAGACATTCATTGTTGTTTTTATTATGGTTTCTTTGAAGGCCTTCCATCTATTATTTAGGGTCGATTGATTTTCTTCTTCGGCCTCTTATTCTTCCAATTTGTTTAGGTTTTTAGTTAATTTGTTTTCATATTCTTGTCTTATTTCTGGGTTTTAAAGTTTTCATTTTGATGTTTGTATAGCTTTTCGTTCGTTCTTTAAGTGGTTTCTAATGTTTGTGTCAGCAGTGTGCCTGTGTTTCGTATTTAACTCCGACCCTCTTATTACCTTTACATTGTTCACTGTGTATCTCATATTTCTCGTGTACGTGATTTAATCTATCATACTTTTCCTCCCTAGTTCTTCTGCTTAGTATTTTTTTGTGTATTGTTTTGTGCTTAAACCATGTATTTCCTATCAATAGTCGGTTCGTTATGCAGTAATTTACCATTTTCTCGCAATTTTGTTTACATCTTCTAGACTTTGATCTCCCATTGTTCCATGTTCTATGTTATTTCCTAGATGGGCGTTCAATCCCCCATAATAACTACCCGTCCATTGTCGTTTTGCATTTTCTCTATGGATCTTTGCAGGTCTTTATAGAAAGTTTCTTTATTTTGTACAGCGGCATTTTCCGCGGGTGCGTATATTTGGATTATTCCCCACCTTCTCTCTTGAAGTTGAAGGTTTTATTACTGTAATTCTGGAGTTCACAGCTTCCCATTTGGTTACTCTCTTTACTGAGAAGTATTCCTACACCTTCTTTTGTACTATTTCCTTGGTGTGCCCACATATCTGAGAGTGTACCGTTTGTCTATGTTTTTGAAGCCATTTCCTTTCTTTTTAATTATTGAGATTCCTAGTATTTCAATCTTATATTTCTCCATTTCGTCTACTATCTCGCAATCTTTTCGTGTAAGTGATGTGATGTTCCACGTCCCAAATCTTGTCCTATTTCTCTCCTGTCGTCTTCGTTGTGACCGTCGATTCCGAGACTCATAGTATTTCTTTAAATCATTTTACAGTGCGCGGGTGGTTAGCCTAGTTGCATCGGTCCCGTTACCTCGAAACAACTGGTATTAGGTTATACCCCTGACGCTGGGTTGCCAAAGGCCCGCCTGTTATTTGGTAGGTTGATTGGCACTCGTGCAGATCAGGTTGGCATTTTTGTCCTAGTTGTTGGTGGACCCTTACACCCCATTCTACATAAAGCGGAAGCTATTTGAAAAACACTTTAAGTAAAGCTTTTAGAGAAGAATCCGTGGATGGTCGTAGAGCATCGAAAACCTATGTGAAGCGGCTTAGTTTTTATAAATTACAAAAATCGAAGCTACATAGTTTCAACCATGATTCAGGGATGTTAAGGGAGGGGCGGGGGGCTCACGTGAGGGTTATTTTCAAGACATCCGAGGCCAAAACCAATGGCTCCGGCTCTGCCCAGATAGTTCCTCTTATTCCAGAGATATTGGTGGTTTTATTTTTTTTCGAAAAAATTTCCAGCTGTCCTTTTCTCCCCAGAAGTACCAAATTTTCATTGCATCGGTTGCTTTATCAGATACCCCCTTCTCCCCCACCACAGTCGGTGGAATGTAGTGCGAAACGTACAGGGTATATAACCTTAATAATTGGTCATAGTGCGATGTTTTGGGGTATTTTAGCAACATATAATTATTGTTAATCAGGAACTGAGCTTTAATCCAAATATCAAGCAACAGATATTTTTGTATGTTTATATTTGAAGATTTCTCATCTCGTGGATTTTGAGGTACAGAGTTCGATATTTTATTTTTAGAAACTGGACAAGTCTTTAAAATGTTGTAGAGGGGGATATCTGGTCCGCCAGCTCTTTTTTTTGGGGGGGGGGCAGTTTTCAAGTTCGATCTAACAAGGTTCTGGTAGTAGGGGGCTTGCGTCATCTGCTCCGGTCTCGCCCCTACAGCTCTACTAGTTCGGGAGATATTAACGATTTTACCCCCATTGATCGTTTTATCAGCCCCTCCCATAGTTACTACAACGTACTACTAACGTACTACCAGCCCTTCGATATTAGGTCAAATTTTTGGGATTTTTAGGGTTTGATGATTTTATTTGTCTGCTTGTATCGAGTTTCAGAATATGCGAACAAAGATTCAATATGCGTTGTATTTTATTTTATTAATTCATAAAAATAACAGCCGTAATTTTTCTGCTTGTCCATATTTTTATTCCAGTTTTCATTTTTTATACTTCGATTCTTGGCTAGTGATCTCATTTATTCCATTTCTTTCTCCCTATTCTATTCAATTTCTACCATCTCATCCATTCACTTATCTCTTACTTTATCCTTCTTTTTCCCACATTTGCTAGCCTCCACTGTCTTCTTGATCAATTGTTGAACCATTGTAGTTGATCTCTTCTGATTTTGTCTATAATTGATTATCATTTTCTCCTTAAATATTGCATTTGTTTTACTTTTTAGATTTTTCGTTACATCCCATAATCTGTGTACATACATTGGTATGGAGCGGTCCTTAAATTTATTTTATATATTAATTATGTCTAGTTTAGTAAGACACCTAAGAGCTGCGAGGATTTCTATAAAAGAATTTTATTGCATCTGAATGAGTAACAAACACAGGACAAACCTCAGGGAGAGATTCCTGATAGGAAAAAGGACAAAAGAATTGAAATGAACACAGTGAGTCTGCAGTACTGGATCATTACGTCACATTATAACGCACGACACTATGCCATTTACTTCTGACATTACAGTAGATGTTCGAAGTGCCCCTACGCATCTCGATTAAGCGAGAACACGTTGCATCATTGATCGAGGCATCCGTTCAAATCTTTCGGGCTGTATTCGAATAACATCACATGTTGCAATGGCACGTTGTTCAAATGAGTTGGCATATCTAACGCTTTTCAAGTGGCCCCGCGGATAGAAGTCAAAGAGGTCATCATGCCTTAGCCATAGAAGCTGTCATACTTTCAGTGGTAGAGTTTTAAGCAATTAAGCCACAGTGTCCTTTAGGAATTGGAAGACGGCTAGTCGAATTAGGTGGCCACCAATAATCCCAGCCCATACACTGATACTGTCTCATGGCCGATGATGAACTTAAACGACTCCATAGAGATATTGTTTAGGCCATAAGTGACTATTGTATATCTGTATGGGTATAGCCACCCTTAATAAATGTTGCTTCATTTGTGAGGAGGGTTGACGACAGAAATTCCATAATGGTAGTAGGCAACGACAAAATCTTTTTATTAGAAGAAAATCCGTTCATGTCTGGAGCTTGTGGTAGGGTCATTCTCAATGTCTTGTAGAACGCGTTCTTCCAACTCAGCCGTTCTCTGTGATCATACCTACCATTAAACAACTTCGTCTCATGTAAACGACGAAACATATGTTTTCTGATAAATTCAAGTGGCTTTTTTTAAATTTTGTTATGAGGGCTAACCTCATGCAAAATAGCATTGCCGTCTATCACCGAACACGTAAACTTTCGTACATATATAAACTTCTTTATTTCTTTTTCTACCAGAAATCACCTGCCAAAGTTTATCTTAATGGTTAACATTCACCTTTTATGTTAAGGAAACACAAAATTGAACATCTACCATTTGCATCTAAATGCCCGTTGAACAGGCAGTCGACATATGCAGTAACTGTATTATTTTTAATATATTTTTAACGTCTCTTTCAATGTTTTTCGATGGTAAATCTAAATCATTACAATCATGTGACGAAGGTCCTACCTTTTCATTTAAAGTTGACAATTTACTAAACACATTTTGGATTACGTAGAAATACTTCGTAACCTCTCAAATAAGGTTTTAGCACACTCTATACATGCATTTAGGTATGCTTAATATGGGCTAACATGTGGTGAAGGACTTATCATTCTAATATGTGCACTTTAGGAAAGAAACATTAGACTCTGCTAGATAGCATTTTGCAAACCATCAAAGATTCCATCATTCTATCTCTTTTAGTTTTGAGGATATTGCTGAGGATACATTTGTTCGATTTTCCAAATTAGACTCCCACACCGAGAATGAATAAATGACTGCAGACCATGGATTATCTTGCCTTTTTTAATCCTCTTATTAGGTCTACATGTTGATCTGAGTTTCAAATCGATATCCGCCCTAGAGTTCAGATTAAGCTGACCATAGACATGTATGTAAAATCTGATTCAAGATATCTGCCACATAAAAAAATTAAGCGTTTTCCGCGCATCTAGGATGGTAGTCGAGCCAAAATAGGTTTTAGAAACTTTCGAATTAATTTCTGGCACACCGTTTAGCTAGATTTGTTCAGAGTTATGCAACAGAGAAAACCTCATCTTTCTACTCTCCAATTTTTGAGATCTGGAAGATCAGAAGCCATTTTGGCCATGAAGGAGGGAATCGGTCCTCTAGATATCCCTGTCTTATTTTTTCCCGAACTATCAAATGATAGCCCAATTAAAAAAAGTTTGTTGTCCCAGTACTTCTCAAAATATGTCCATTTGGTATCTAATAAAATAATTTTTAAAATTAAACGTTTGGATTACTTTATTATAATAATATGACACATTTCTTCCTCTTCTTCAACTCAAGAGAACATATGGCAATGCAGTACCAAAATAAATTAATATTACATCATTTATGTAGATCTTATTACGATATACGAGGTAACCGTCAAAAATTTATGTCCCGACTATATTCTAGAGGTGATAGGAATATATCTGGAAATTAGCATTGCAGTACCTTTCGAAAAATACTTTCAAGTTTCATCTGCAAAATGCTCATGAAACTTCACCGATATTGCATTTTCTATCTCAAAGGACTTTCTTTAATTTTAAAAATAGATAACAGTTCAGAAACCTGACCAATTGTGGTCTCATGGAGAGAGGAAGAAGGCTGACAGTTCGATTTAGCATGTCACTTCCCTTCTTCTTGGGAACGTCTCGCAATGCATGCAACAAGCTGGCGCAATACTTTCCGTTCACCTTATCTACTAGCAATTTTTTTGAATCATTAGCATGATCTTTTTGATCTATTGAACCGCTTTCCTACGCCATTCCATTGTTTCTTTTTTTGCTAGAAGATCATAGTACAGGATCATGGTTTTATCTCCTGTAAGAATGGATTAATTAACCTTTTTTTCTAGTTGGGACAGAGGTTTTAAATTTGATCACAATACGTCACAAGTTGCTGTTTTTGAACAGTTAACAAACTCGGGGTAACCTTAGAAGGTGCTCATGGAAAAGCACGACTGTGTCCTGAAGGGGCATCCCCCAGGACTTCTTGCACTATTGGTTATTTAGTCAGTATGACGTTATTTGAGCAAGAGATATCTTCGTTTGTTGTGCAGTGGATTATTATCAGGTTTCTCACGACAGACACCGTAAAACCGTCCGATTTTTTTTTAGAATACTTAAGACACAGTTTCGGAACAACATCCTTAGGAAGACTCAAGTAAATGTGTAACATAAATAATTTTAGAGTGGACGAGAAATAGTTGAAAATTGAGGTTACCGACGTCACCCGAGGACAGGCAATTAACGGTTGTGCTCAGGCTGTTCAAGATGTTATTCTGTTTTATAACGGTGTCCGGTCCCAGAGAACTATCCAAACTTGACAAAAAATTGAGGATTGCTCTATATTGGGACACCTTATCCTCTCTACACTCTGGACTTGTTGTTTTACCTTTATCATTTGTTGAACGAGACCATGAATGACCCTTTACCAACTCTGACAGTTGAATTTCTAATAATTTCTCATTTTTAGATATACTTTAACAATGTGATCAGGTGGTAATGAGTTTTATGCTGTGATGTGAAGTGTTGTCTAGGACAATAGCATAATTCTCTTATAAGCAGGGAGCACACTCTCCAACTATTCTTTAACTACATTATCGAAGATAATTTTGTGATATTAGATTTCGCTTGTGTTTTTTGACTTAAAACTTAGGAATGGAACTTTAATAGAATCTATTAGTGTGTACAAATGCGCATACGTATTGCGTCAGTTGGGAGTTAGACACGTAATTAGAATCACGTAACACGGCAAAATTATTTTAGACCTTACACATTCAAAACTGCCCATTGTCAATTGCTACCAACTTAACAAAAGTTCTTGTAACTCATATATACAAGGTACATCCGGAAAATAAATAAGAATTATTCTGTAAATTTGTTTAATGGAATATTCTTCCAAATAGCATCCCTGATCATCAATGCATCGTTACTAGCGGTCTGCCGATCGCCGTAGCTCGCCCGGAAGTCTTGAACTGGAATATCTCTGAGAGCACTTATAGTAGCTCACACGTTTTTAACAATCCCAAAATGGCGCTCTTTTAGTGGGTTTCTGTCAGGAAAACAAAAAGGTGTCTTTTTGTTTCCGGATTTTACTCAAAAATCTACGTTTTGTCACCAGTTGTCACTTTCTCTAAAATATCAGACTCACTTCTCACAAAATCCAAAAGTTCACGAAAAATTGACACAGTCAAAACCAATTTAGAACAAACTTCCCCCAATTCATCTGCTATCAATCTAACATTCGGATGTCGATTACAAATCTAAAACCACTTTCGTCTTAGTCACATTGTCCAAAGTGTAAGACATTGTGATGGCGGCCCTGCGCGTTGCCCATTCTTCAACGTCCTCTCTTCCTTTTCTGCAAGCTTGTGCCACTTACACACTTGTGCTTTCGATAAACCATCCTTCCTGTAGGCCCTATGTACCAAGGTAAGAGTCTTGGATACGACACTCAATCAGTTTTCTACTTTGCAAACGATCCACACTCTGTAGTAAATGAACTGGTTCGGACCGTTTAGTCGACACCTCCCACCAACCGCCAGGGTCGAAAACTCCACTCTTTTGCTTGGAAAGAAAAAGTCTCATTACTTTAATTTAATGTGATGTAATGATCCAGTACTGCTGACTGTCTGTGTGTTTCAGGACGTATGTTTATATGAACTCTTTTGCTCAGAATCTTCTCCCAAAGTTGCTTCTATAGTAATTCTTGCAATATTTTATAATCATACGTTTCATATCAGATTTTAAAAAAATCTGCTTGGTTGTTTTAGCTTTACACAAAATTTGATGCAACGATCGTGCACCACATGTGCTCATTCACTGGTGTCTGATTCTCTGCCATTAAAGTGGTCCTTATTGTCATCAGTTGCCAGATTAACGTTTCGGCATATACTTTGATGTCATTATCAAAAGAAATTGTCTTTCCTTACTCGGGATCTCATTCTGCTTACTTCTCAAGCAGAACTTTTTTTTAATTTATAGTTTAGCAACTACCATCGTGATGTAAGGGCCTATCTAGAACAAATGGTTTTGGTGAAGAGGTGATGTTGAATTTCCCCATATCTAATTCCAATGGACTTTCTTATGGGGGTACTTGAGAAGGAAATTTTTCTCTTTAAACAAAAATCGATGAGCTGAAAGAGGAAATTGAAAGATAATCTCTCGCGCTTTCAAATTAAATTTCTGTTGATGATACGCTAACAATATGGCGCTAACACATTTAGAAGGGCCCTTTTGTCTTTTGGTTAGCCTTTTCCACTGTCAAAATTCCCGAATGGTGTAAACGTGCTACAAAACACCTGTATTTTATTTTTTTATAGTAGAATAGATCAAAGAGTATATTACGCCCTTTTCGTAGTCATCAAGCTTGTCGATTTTTTAAGACTTCTGAGACAGTTTTTGCACTCTATCCTTTGTAGCGAAACACTCACTCCACAGTTCTTGTTTGAGAAGGCACTAACTTGCTCCGCATTGTTGATAGTGTGTATCATTGTAGGGTCTTTCTTCCCTCTTCGAACTTCTGACGTCAGTTTACGATTGTGGTGCAGGATATGATACTCCTACCACACGTTTTCGCTCTTTTGCGATAAATTTCACTCCGACTGTAGTTTTGCCCACAAAATGGTACTTCATTGTTGTACAAGAGTTCTATATGACGTGAATGCTCCATTCCTTTTTTGAAACATTCTTCAATAGCACAGCTCGATAATTGGAGATAAATTGGAAAATAGTACCGTAGACCACTTCACATAAGTGTTCTTATTTTGATATTTGCCAATTACCATACAGCTAAGGCTTTCGCGCTTTAGGACTTCGTGTTGGCTGTTTCTTGATTATTAGGCTATGTTTGGGGTTTGGAAAGTCTTTAGAAGAGAAAGCACCTACTATAAAATATTTTGAAGATGTCTGTGGCAGCTATAAACGAAACGTTGAGTTGTGAATGTTATAGGCTTATCTTATCGATTATTAATTTATCTGCGCATATGATCTTATTTAGATGTTTGGGCAGTCACCAATTTATTTTTTACTACCAAATAAAGGTTTTTTCCAGGAGTTCCATAACTTCTAATTGAGAGTTGGGAGTTGTATAGATTGTTTCAAAATTGCATGGAACAAATGTAAAAACGCCATTTTACAAAAAAAATAACCTAAAAATTATTTGTTTTAAAATTATTCTTGATTGAAGAACTAAAGATAGCAAGCCTTACTTACAACTCGTAAATTAAACTCCAGATCTCCCCGTTGACCTAACGAGGTTTAAAAGAAGCACGGAGATGGTAACCAGAAATAGTTCAGTTGTCAAAGATGGTGTCATTAGCGATGAGAAAATATCCATCGCAAATCCTCTCTTAATTTGTGAAACAGAAACGTGAAGGCACAATCACAACAAAAAGTGTAATGGCTGGAATTTGCAGCACCAAGAGAGCCTTGATTTAAACCCCGTTGAATACTCTCCGGATGAGTTGCAACGCTAGGTTTGCTACAAACCTTAACTATCCATATTGCAGAATACTCTGACTACAGTTGTTCAGGAATAATGCGTTACTGTTTCTGCGAAGGCGTTTTGAGAGGAGATAGAAAACATCTCTTGCAAATTTAAACCTGTTATGGGAATAAAGATTGGATCTACTATATATCAGTATCAATTACTGGATATGATAAGTCTGACGACAGTTTCTTGTGGATGTCTGAATACTTTTGATGGAAAATGCACATAGTTATATATTGAGAGCGTTCAAAAATAATTGGAACTCTCCCTCGAAACTTCCGTTGTGTTAGATTAAAATTTGTAGTCAGTCTTGGTGTGAAAACAGACTACAGTGTTACGTAATGCTGCAAGATGGCGTTGCTGAAACCTAGACAAGAAAAGATAGTTACTCATGTAGTGCTGCGAGTGCAGTTATGGACAAAATAGAAATCCATAAAAGCATACTATAGATGGCGTTAACTTAGCACACATGTGTGAGGTTAGTAGTCGTATGTGGGAATGCAGATGCATTTTTCGTTGGACTATACTAAGAAAGGCAAAAGTAAATGAGTATATTCCACAACTTGATAAGAACCTTGTGTATCATGATCTTTGAGAGCTAGAAGGACAAAGGTTTGTGCACAATGGATACTTTACACTCTCACCGATCAACAGCTTTTATAACTGCACAGTGTGCCTTTGAGAGTGTCTGTTAAAAATAGTTGAATTATAGCTCTGTCACAAGATGCCGAAAAAGAGACGCTAGTCGACACCAACACATTAGAAACCCTCTTAAGAAGCCACGATTGGAATTGTTTATTCCAAAACAAATGATGATTGTATTTTTAGATTTGGAGTAGGTTTTGGTGATGGATTGGGTGTGGCTTGGTGAGAGCATTGCTAGTCAGCTGACATATTTTGCGATGGATATGTGGCGTTTTGTTCCAAATGTTAATCACCAAGCTAATACGGGAGAAACACCGCCTCTTAGATTATCACCCTTTATTAAAAGTAATCAGGTACCTAATTATTTACATTGATTGAGTAGGCCACCTCCCAGGCATCGAGAGAGCTCCGACAACTGAACGTGGTCCGTCCACACCGTAGCCCAGAGCCTCTTCAATAACTGTATACTACGAGGGGGCTATTTTTTAAATAGATTAGAGAGTAGGTAGATGGATGAAATTAGTTTTGTTGATTTTGATTGAATTTCTAGTTTATGTGAAGCAACTGAAGTTAACCATCTGAAGTCTGATCAGCACAAGCTATAGTTATATCACAGGTGGTCGAACAATGGTTGAGGAATACTGTCTTGAGGTACTCTGGTGTATGTTGGATAGCACTTTGTTTACTTAATGTTGAACAACATTAGGAAGTGTCTGTAGAATAAGTTTAATGATAATACAGTGCTTCAGAGGGAGGAGTGAACGTAATTTATACATGACGTTCATTAATGTTGATATATCTGCTTTTGTAAAATTTTACTTTCTATTTTTAAAATAAAAGTATCTAAACTACGTTCGTTAAAGATCTGATTTACGGTGTTGAACTTTAATATATTGAACAGGAAGTTGAAGTCGATAGGGAGTTTTTAATAGTAATCGTCTTATTTGTTCTCGAAAAGAACTTTTCAGGAGTATAGTATTTCCATTCATTCTTTTTATTTTTTCAGCAGTTTCTTAAGCCCCTATGTACTCATACTGAGTAGCCATTTACTCTCGGACATACCTGACTTTTGCCATTACCTTGAAAGTCTTTGTATTCTCAGAACTCTACTTAATAAGACGGCTCGTATTGGTGCTCCATTTCAAGCTCCCTATTAGATGGTACCATTGAAGGGTAATTGTATAGTACCTTGACGCACTCGAAGCAATTATTTTGTAGAAATGGTTGTAGCATAAAAATGTTCGTTATCGCCCAAGAAACCTGCAACCCTTGCCAATATTGTTACAAACCTTTGAAGACTCTCAGTAATCTCACCTTTGAAGCCTCGTATTGTGGAATTTATTTTGACAGATTTTCAAAACTTTTGCAAAATCTGCAGTACCAAAGATGTCATTATAAGTAGATTAAGGCGTATTGCCCAAATTTACACCAGAATAATTTCTGTAAAATAACTCATGGACGTAAAAAAACATTTAACGAAGTTTGGGGTTGTAACAAAGGGCGTAAGGGTTGTAGACGAACCATAGTGGAACGCGTTTCTGGAGTTATAGCAAACATTTCTGTGTTAAACCCTTTTTATGAAATGATTGCTTCAAGTGCCTCAGGGTACTAGACAATTACTCATAGAAGTATTCGACAGCAACTTCAGTATCTTCATCAGTTTTCAGGAAGACATTTCAAGCGAGTTGTTCATTCACTGGTCGTTTGAAGTATTCCTTTTTGTTGCTCATGAATGATTGTTCCTCTTTTTTTTTGGATTTGAATGGCTAGTGTAATTCGATACTAGGTATCGTTAAGGTATGATTTTGTTACAGCAAAATTTAACATACCTTCTCACTGAATAAGGCTTTCAAATAAATTTTTCAGTTTATTGAGTAATTCATGTTTTTCAGGAGTTGTAAATTTTGGCCTCCATTCTGTTAGTCCTCTTCGTTGCCCTGAAGTATCCTTCAAAATGCTCTCGTTTAAAAAGTGAACAAAGAATCTATATAATCAAGAGAACTAGCAGCACCATCTCCTTTTAAGTTATAAGTAACAATAATATATCATCTTAATTTCTGTTGTCTTCATAATTTAATAATGTATTCCTCCTCCCTCTAATGTAGTTACGATAGAAGAAATCGCCGAATCTTGACTTGAACTCTTCGTCGTTGTTGAACGAAACATTTTGCAAATTGTTGGAGACGTTGATAATCCGAAGGGGCTAGATCAGAGAGTACGGCGAGTGCGGTTGACCCTTCCAATCAAACTTTAAATTTCAATTTTGACCAGATTAATAACGTGGGGGCGAACGTTGGCATGTTGGAGAAACAAACCATGTTGTCGGTTGGGTCGTTTTAGCTGAATTACTTCGTTTTGTTGTTTTCAGTATCGTGAAAGCATTCCGTCTGGTGGGCCAGTTCCTTGGTGCGGATCCTCGTGCACGTGCTCATTCATCGTCGATCCCCATCAAGTGAGGCCGGCCGTGTTTGTAACCAATCGCAAGAAATTTACCCCTAAAACACCCGCTGAAATTTCACGCACACGGTGTACGTGCAGCATCTCAAATTCGCGCACTTGATGGACAAACAGGAAGCTGAATTAAATAAAAACGCAACTTTGGCTTGCAAGAGGAGCAGTAATTTTAGTGCTGGCTTCCCGGAATACTTTTCTATGGGTTACACTATAACCAACATTGTTGCTTGTACGTATAATTAGAACCGTTTTGAAAGCCGACACCGGTGGTGTCTGTTTACTCAGCGACTTGCCACACCCCAACTCATATACACTCACGCATTGAGCTCGAGATGGGGTTGCAAAAATTTATCTCGGGTAGCATCAAATTCGACTTCAAAAATGCGGTGCAATAAAAATGCGATACAATATTAAGTTTATTATATCATACACGTGAACAAAAATATACGCGTTTTCATTATAAGAGCCAAATATCATGACCAATGGAGAATTTTTTTATTTCTTTTTTGTTATTTTTTTAATCAGTGGTTCGCGTAACGCTTTATTTTGATGAAGCGAGTCGTGGATCGCATCGGGGCGCAATTCTGTATAAAGTATGTACGAGGATAAATCAAAATGTATGTTATACTCTCCCTAAGTGGGTGGTTTAATGAGTAGCTTGGTTCGGATGCTTATAGAGGGCGGCAGCAACAACTACACATGTGATCATCAAGCTTTCGTCTTGTGGATGGATATCCTTTTTTTGGAAAGAAAAACCGCGAAGGAAACTCATGAAAGGATTATGCCCATATTGGCTAACACTAATCACATGAAATTGTTCGACTATGGACAAGCTATAGAACAAGCATCGAAGGCGCAGTATATTCTGGTATGGCAATATCTATCACACTAAGTCACTGACCAAGTCATGATTTTGGACGATAAATGAGCGAACTCACTAATGAATTCTTCCAGTTATTCACTAACTAGTCTTGAAAGCTGACTGGAACTAATGTAGTAAGTCTACTCTAGAATTTTACTTTATTGACTCTAGTTGTATAACTAGAATCTTGAACTTGTAGATATGACGCATTTTATTTTGTCCAAAAATCAACTCTTCAATTTTCACTTTGTCCACCTTATTTTGCTACTTTTTAAGTTTTGAATTAATAATCCAAGATGTTCATTTATAAATCGAACTCCTAATTTTTATGGACTTGTAGAACTTTCTTTAACTGCTTTTGGAGTCCTTTATCCAATTCTGGAAATTGGCTTTTTATTCTAAAGAAACACAATTGGAGTTAAGAAGGTTGAATCCTCAGGGTCTTCCGAAACTTACGCCAGGGGACGGAGGTTGATTACTTGAGACAGATTTCTATTGCGACGTAGTTCCCCAGTATCTTCTTAAGTAACTCTTTCAAAGCGTGCATTATATGCTCCTAGAATCCATCCCCATCAGGCTCCAATTGGGGGGATAAACGTCCATTTGATTTGTTGAGGCTTAAACTTTTGGTTTATTTCCTCTTTGGAATCTAAACAAAAGTTTAATCCATTACCATTGTCTGCTACATATGGGTGAATTTTGTTAACGAACCAAGACAGAACGAAATCATCGGCTGCTCGGAAAGTCGCACAAGTACGTATAATTCATAACTTTAAGGAATAATGGCCTTGTGAGGTCTACTCCGATGACATCAAATACTTTGGTTCCTCGAATTCGATCTTTTAGTAGTGAAGCAGGATCTATTTCTGTGTATTTTGTGGGGAATTTTCCTAACACAAGATCTTTCCTCTTCCTAATACTTTCTCTTACTTTTACGATCCAAAAATTCTAATGTAACAGTTTCTCCTATACATAACTAATTAAATGTTGATGTAATTTACAGTACAAAAACTTAAGTGACAATTTTAAATCTTTGGTATCTGCACGATTAAATAATTTATCTTTAATCTCATGATTCTCAACGGGTCTATTTATTTTATCTTCCACCTTCAGAAATGAACATTTCTGAACCATCTCTAGGATTTTTTTCAACAGATTTAAACTCTTCAAACTAGGTTTCAAACTTTCGTTTATTCTTTCCTGTTTATTCTTGTTAATCTTAGGATATAATCTACTGAGGTTTTTGCGTTAGCTAAGAACTTTCTTCTTCATTACAGTTCCTTCAATAAACATCCACGGACGAGAGATAAGTTTGTTCATTTCTTCTGGAACAAATATTTAGAGATCCGTGCTTATGAGGTTGGAGATTGCTTCTCAATAAATGTTTTCCAGGAATCAGTTTTCTTGACCCAGTAAACTACCGTGCTAAAGTCTGCCCAACAAGGAATAGAAATTAGGAACTCCAATGGCTGTTTTAATATTATGTACAAGTCGGACTCCAAAAGTCCGTTTTCAAACCTTAAATATTGGAATCTAACCTTTACTAGAATTGTTGATTTGATCTCTTAGTACAGAGAAATATTACAGTGGGGTAAGCTTTCTGAGAGGCCTTTGAAAAAATATGTAATTGTGAACTTTTCATAGTTCCTATTGTCATGCAGTATGGAATCTTGATTTCTTGAATTAATCAATATCCTAAATAAACTTATATTCAGGAACTTTGGACTCACATTCTATTTTCCAATGCCATAACTTTTGGCTAAGTAACTCCAATCGGATAAACCAGACTTAACTATTCTCTTTTGATTTAGTTCTCTGGTGTCGGATTCTAGATTCCAAAGTAAGATTTTAGTTTTGAACTATGCAGCGGGTACAGGCACTTTCAAGTTCAATTCGCGGCTACTATGTAGACTGAAAAGTCCATTAGTCATTATCTCATAGGTTTAGTATTTGAACTTTTTGTACTCTTCGTAACCGGAGAATGAGATTATTACATCGTTTTCGTAAAAAGATTTTCTCAATTTCTCAGTAGTGTTCTTTGACTTAACTTAAACAGTAATTTAAAGTAACTTCAAGTAGGAACGGGCTATAGTTAACACCTCCTATGATGGAAAGCGGTGTCTTACCGTTCAAAGTCTGTCATAAAAACCATACGTAGTCTTGATCTTTTTCCTGAATTTCTATCATTTGAAAGGCTTCCTATTTGCGATATTAATCTCCTTTCTGAATTATATTAATACGTTGGGGACAAGTTGGTTCTTTTGTATGTACAATAGTTTAAGGTTGAATTTGGACACTGAGATCCTTCCCATTGTTTCCATTTTTCCTTTCTTGGTCCAGTCTTTTAATACTTGGTTGAACATTTCAAACATATTGATGTTTTATTTGTTGCGTTATGCTCGATAGGGTTTGTTCAGCCGCAAATTCTTCATTACTTCGCTGCTCAAATAACCTACAGTTCCATGGTAATGGAACTCCAAGTAAATTTCTTATTGTATTGAAAATGATACTGTGCTCCGAGCTCTTTTTACCATTTCGTTTTAACGATTGGGTTCTTGATTTCAAGAACTTTGTAACATTATAAATCTGTAATTGACTTTGGCTTAAGACCCAGCAAGATTAAATTGGTTTCTCTGTATTATTGTCTGCGTATCATTGTCCAGCCGAATTTCGTTTCAACTGCTAACAATCCGTTTGTAGTTTGTAGGAATAAAATCAGTTCTGACGAGCATTTTTATCTCTCTTGAACAGTTTATTTTAATATCCAAGTATTCTTTCTCTTAAATCGTTAATCCATGGTCTGCTATTCATCCAGGGAATGCATCAGCAAATTTACTTACTTTATAATATATTTAAATCTATGGAGATATTCTTCTTTGTAATCTAAACTGTTATATTGTAGATCTTAGGCTTCTGGAAAGTTCGTGGAACTGTTATAATTCATTCTGAGCCTCGAATTCAATTTGCATTACGTTCGAATTTAACAAGTACGTAATTGATTGGTGGTCCAGTATCAAGTAATGTCCTATCTTTGTAGGCGTCTTTGCTGCGTATTATTTTGTAAGACTTTTCTTGGTGCAATTAAGACTGTTTAAGTCAACTTTAGTATTTGGAGTCCTCCCCATAGAATTGTATAATGTCTTTTAGTGTCCAATAGACTCTTAAGGTTCTGCAATTTTGAATCCAATGCTTTCTATTACTGAATATACATGTTGTAATCTTAGACTCATCAGCAGTTTCTTTTCTTGACAAGAGTATTGTTGTCTTAGGTAAGGAATCCAAAGTTTTTGGTAATTTTTTTAACAAATTTTTTTCATGAGTTGTTTCAGACGTATCTTTAACCATTGTTTATCATCAAGGTCTTCGAAGAATGGAGACAAGCTCCATTGCAAAACTTGAATAATCTCAGGAAAACTGTTGGATGCAAGCGCTGTTCCAGCGTCAATTCCGAAAGTCTGCAAGTCCCAACGATATGAATCCAATTAACCATTCACCTGGCTTAAGTTCTTATTCTTTATCTGTGCTCACTCTACAACCGTCGCCAATCACTTGCTCACGTAAATCTCGACTAGTATTATCTTGCTACCAAATCTTTTCAATAGGACTTCAATTACTTTATGGCAATTAGCAGTTATTTGATAGTTAGTTACCATAGCATGAGAATACTGGAACTTTCCTGACGGATCCAAGTCCCCATCTTTCTGGGTCTTTTTATATTGCGATCACCATGATAACCATTGATTTTCGGAAATTTGAGCTTCTTGTCTGTACCAATGAGCTATTACTGTGGATAATTTTTCTTCATCTGATACTTAAGAGCTTTTTGAAAATTACTTTTCACATTTAAGATTCTTTTGTTGAATTTTTTTATGGAATTGGCAGCAATTACTTTTTAGTCTCAACGCAATCTAAGTGACACCGAGCTGTATTGTAATGCGAAGAAGGATCTTGAAGAGGAGTAGATATTATGATGGGGACTCATCAAAGTGGTACGTATTTTTAAATTCACTATATCTGATGATCAAAGGTCTTATAATCGTGGCCCTGTTATTATAAATGTCAACAATCTATATTACGGAATAATTGATAATTTGGATGTGAAGATCGAGAAGACACACTGATACATATCGCGACATAAACTTATGTCTTCGGAGATCCAGAGGGGTGATTTACCTTCACCGTGAAGAGAGCGGATGGGGTTAGGTAGAAGATATGTTTTTCGAACTAAACAATAAATGGCGGATCCATAGTCTCTTTTTAATAACACCATACTACTATATAAGCGAAGTAAGTTTGTTTGATCAGGTTCCCCAAGACAAATTTACAATGGAAGAAGAGACCATTGATGTGATCTTTCCATTAAAATATAGAATTAAACGTGAGACCGAGGAATTTACATCGTAGACTATACGATACTGGAGTATTTGTTATAGTGATAGTTGGAGAATCATTTTTAGACAAGCTTAGACGGTAGAAGTGTATAGTTTATGTTTTTGTGCTGGAAAAACGGAAACTACAACTATCCACGTTTTGCACAATTTGGTTCACTGTCGCTTGGAGAGAATCTGCCACAGCATGGAGGAATCTGTCAAATTGAGAGAAAAACGGAGGTGGTAGGTTTTGCAGTAGTGTTGAACTCTTAGGCGTTTGTCTGTCCTTCAATCAATGCTTGATTATAATTCAATAGTTTTCTAATCGATTGAAGACATCTTTATATTTCATTAATTTTTCCAGACCAGACACTCTTTTTTAATTCTTCTTGAATTTCTTGGGGCAGTTTTTCCGCTGCAGTTTTCATGGCTCAGCAGCTACATGTTAAACATTCTATCTTTACTAAACTTGAACCTAGAAATTTCCAAGTCCGTTATCGATAATTTTGACCAAACGAAATTTTCGGAAATTGGAAGCAATCCTGGTCTTACTTCCGATGAATTTGAACTAAACTAATAAATCGCCAACCCGAGGGTATCAAAGAAGCTTCCACTTACAAATGTGTCTCTAATAATTAAGAAGTCTATCCTTGACAAGGGTAACATATGAATGACAAATTATTAACTTACACTTAACTAGTTAGGTTGCGATTTTACTCTCAACGGTGATAAATAACACGCGTAAATTTATTTAAACTACTTATTTGGTTTACGTACAGAAAATCGAATTATCTTATAATATAATTGTCTTATCTCCCTAACTTTCTTTCTAAACTTATTCTATCTCCTCCTAGACGCTTCAACCGATTTTCTTGAAACTTGCACACCACATTCATAACTATATTTGCTAATTCGGCACAAAAATCAGCCTTCTAACTTTAACCGTTTTTGAATTATTTAAATATTTTGATTATTGTATTGTATAGATGTCACACCTGTGACAGGTAAAAACTTTTTTTTTCGAAAAACAGCGCCACCTGTTCGACGTAAAAGCAAAGCCACAACAACACGTGGTCGGGTCAGCTATTTTAGAATAAAAACAAACATTCTGTTACTGTTGCCAACATTAATCTACAGAAAAATTAAAAATTACTGCAAATGACGTAAAACGTAAAAATTGCGGGAGTGCATTATGAACGAGCGCATAAGCTTTGCATTAATTCAACTTTACGTATTACGTATTTCCTATGGGCGGCTTATGCTTACGTCCACCATGAATGGGCGTTAAATTGTTCCATGTTTCAGATCCAGAGAAAAAGCCGGTCTAATTAAAAATTTATACGTTCGCACCTTGCAAAAATTTGAGGGAAGGCGGGTGAAAAATGTCAGTCTAGGACGCCAAAAATATCTTTTGGCGGGCAACTCCTAGTTTCATAATATTTATTCACACGCCACAAGGAATTACTAACGTAAAATTACACTCTATAACTGCATTTATCTGCAACACTATTTATGTCGCACTAGCACAGTTCACTATTTATGCAATAAGGACCTGTTCTGGGGTCTACAGAAATCTACTGGGTATTTCTGCATTGTTATAGTTCTCTCACGTGCACAAATGGGGCGGCTGCATATTTGGAAGCATTATGTCCGCCGCTTGACCGTGACGGTTTGGCGGCAATAAAAATAACAAAGCCCTCCGGGGTGATCTTCGGAAATTTATTACAATATTTAACAATTGACATGGTTGCTAAGGTTAGTTATAACTTTTTACGCCACGTATTTCAACATTATTCATTTTGCACTGTCACTCGAAACGCTTGTGTTTAAGTAACTGTCCAACAACGAATGATTCGTAACCACAGAAACTTAACTGTCCTCATACAGTTATTGCTGTCCGCAACCAGGTTACGTATCAATCCACCCACATACTTGAGCAGTGAACTCTGTTGTCATTGTTAAGTCACAGAAATGATTTCATAAGAATTTTGGTTGATGTCTATCATCGTCATTAGTTTAGAATATCAAGGTGCAGACGCAATTCCAGCGGCAGCGCGACGGCAGAGCCACATTATGAAAGAGCAGAGTGAAGCATTTTAATTATGTAAGTTATTAATAGGGTGGATATACGAAGCTTAGATTCTGTACATGAAGGTTGCAGTAACCCGATCTCGGGAGATCGCGTATCGGCATATTTTATAATCAACTCTCTTCCCTGCCTTTGTACTTTCTGTAACCTATAGCCGCAATGTAAGCTGAACACGTTCGTTTCGTTACAGCGACATCCGATAACTTTCTTTAACGATAAACCACATACATTGCTGCATGAAAAATACGATCCTTTGATTATCGGTTGATAAAATTTTTATATTATTTTTGCTAAACTTAGATTAGCGCATGCTTATCAGTGTTTATTCGTTTCGTAATTATTATTATTTGTATACACTCATATAAAACAAAAAATTATAATTGCAATAAGAAAATAACTATATACGTAGGTGAATCAGAAAATAAAGGGAATTTCCGCATAACAACTTTATTTTCAGTAATCGTGAACAAATGCACATGTCACTTTCCGATTTCAAAAGAGAAGCTTTTCGTTTGTTCACGAAATCACAATTGGACTTTTGCTGAACCTTACCATCCAAGCTGAACTTGTGACCACTCATTGTCTCTTTTAAGAGGCCGAAGATGTGGTAACCAAACGGCGCTGGATCAAGGCATCCTTCCTCTGGATACGTATCCTTGAAAGTAAGTACCTTGGGACTTCACACATTTCTACCAGCAATTCCACTGTTCAAAATGTTCCACAAAGTCCTTTGTTGAAATTGCGAATAACTGCCTTGTCCTATTGGTTTGACTCTCATTGACGATCATGAATCTCTTCTTTTTCAAAGGTAATTTAAGTTTTGGGAACGATGTTTCTTCTGTTTTTCTTATTCTTGTTGATTGTAGCCTGTACAAACGTCGGCGTCCCGCTGGTTGCTGGTTTGATGAATTCCAACAAAGTCCTAATCATTTCTAAATCGTTTATGTCACACCTTTATGCATGCATCGTTCCCGAAAGTCTTTCGAATCATTCGAGTAGTTTGAGCATTTCTACAGACGAATGCTTCAGCTTCGCACATGGTGCAAATTCGCCGTTCTACTTATTCAATTGTTGCAAATGCGGCTATTACACGCTATATGTGCCCATTTACCGATGTCTTGCTCTCAATTTATTGCGCGTGCGCATTACAGTCTACCGTCATTGGCCTTCAGGTTATTATTTTTCATTGTATTAGCATTGGTTGGAGATAATTTCTTGACTGGCTACGTACACTAGTATTTATAAGTTTGACACAACTATTTGCAAATACAATTAGAAATGTAAACATCAGTGAGACGGATTAATTAATATGGGGTGCGATTATTCTCAATGGTTGTGTAATACTAGTGCTAATCTGTAGTTCTGGTTATGAGGTTACCTTTGAATTAATTCGTCGTCAATTCTCTTCTGGAAAAAACGGTGTGGAGTTCTAGACTGGGTAATGGTGGCTAAAAGGACCCAATTAGATTTTGATTTAGGATGCTTTCAACTCCACTGCAAATATTCCTTCTTGCCCTTAACACCAAATGTTAGCCTTAGTAATAAAACATGCCAGTTTTCTGTCCCTTGAGATTGCCTCGTAGACTGTTGTAGAGATCTCATATATATACATATATATGCTCACATATAATGCCCTCTGATTTGCCTGTATACGAAGTCTGATTCAACTTAATAAACAAATTAAATAATTTTACTTATCATTTTTAATTGTTAGACAAAAATGGGTGCAAGATCTTGTGGATAAAAATTAACAGATGTTTGATCCTTTTTGGCCCCGGACTCTGAAAATCAATGAGATGTTCTCTCACGATGAAAATTTATAAATATTTAATATGTTGTTTCAATAATGTTGCTTTCTAGCTAATAGGTCTTTAGGGCACACGAAATAGGCATCACAATATTCTATAACACAGTAGCGTTTGATGGAAAAAAACAAAAAGTGACAAACAGCTCCCAATCACATTCATTCATGAATGAGTGAGTGGTGTGGATGACGATTTTTGTGTAGACACCGGTATTGTTAGACAGTGGGCAAGAAGAAAAAATCTATCCATAACAAATTTCTATAATCAGACCCCACGTGGTCAGTCATTAACAGCCACGAATGAACAACATAAAGCGCATCTAGACGAGCTGCCCCGTGAAGCAGAAGGACATTGGTGAAACTCTTGGTTTTCCTTTGAACGAGTCTGCATTATACCACAGATGCTTTGCTTATCTGCTGAAATGAAATAAAATAGAAAGGAAACTTACCAGCAACTTTTTGCTAGATATGAGTAGCAAAGTGATGCCTTTCTGCGTAGGATTGCCAGTGGTAACGAGTCCTGGGCACATCATTACGATTGAGAAGGTCAGCGTCAGTCAATAGTGTATAGGGATAAGAGCTCTCCTAACTAGAAAGAAAATCAAAGCTTTTGCTTTCACAGAACTAGTGCTGTTGGCCGTTTTATGGGCTGGAACGGCATAATTCACACCGAATTCTTGAACCCAGTGGTACTACCAATTTCAGCAATGTGTGAACACTTTGAAAAAAAGTCGATCTCAATTGCGAGTCAGATTTCTTCAACATGACAATGCTTGTCCTCATTATAGTTGATAAGTGTGGGAAGAATTACGTGTATGAATTTTTTGGTTTTAGCGACAGGACAGATCTTGTTTCTGAACAGGGTTGTACTAGGATGGAGAGAGAAAGAGAGAGGGGGGGTAGCAACTGTGTGTCACTAGTAAATCACAAATATCTTAACGAAAGGGTATTTTTTTACCTCGTTGGTGTTGACACCAGCCAATCGCACACGAACACATCGACAGCAACATCATTATCAAATTTCTGTCTTATAAGAATGCATTAAAGCCATTAGACCATAAGTCTAAGTTTTTTGTCAAATTTGGATGGTTGTACGGAGCGTTATTCTGAAGCAATAACGATTTCTGGAGCATTACTGTAGCATATTCCGATCTCATTAACAATTCAGCTACTGGTAATTGGCAGTCATCCTCGAGAAGGTGGCGAGCCATACTCTTTTTAATCGCAATTGTACTGAAGGTTATTATTTACCAACTATATTTATTTTGCCATAAGTTTTCTCTACATTTCGGACAGTTTTATGCCTTACATCGTAAGAAACTTGATAATGACTTGTTGTACAACGGACAAGGGTATCTCTTGCTTTGATAGTGTGTTATTGTAAGCTACGAGGTAATCCTCTTCAAGAAGCTCAAAACTACACCCTTCTCCGTTCAGGTTTATATTTGAATCACTCTTGTAGTTGTCGCAGATAATGCCTTCTCCCACCCTTTAACTCTAACTTTAGTTGATACCATTAAAATCCTTCGTTTCAGTATTCGTAACCTCATGCTAAATTACCTTTCAGTATCTAGAAGCTTCTTGTAATTAATAATTAGTTGCTTATTCTTGTTACGAGGGTAGATTAAAACGTTTTTTCGGAATTACCACCAGGGACTTATATTTCTCTCTGTTTTTATATTGTTAGGTTACCAACTTCTTCATATGACTTATTTTGGAAATATTAAGAACATTGTTCGTTAAATATTACGCTAAGTTTAAAATTGAAAGTGTTGAATGTCGAATAACTTGAAATCCAAGGTAAGAGATTTTAGCTTTTTGGGAGGTGCAGGTAACTCCTAAGGAGTAGATTAGGGCCTTTATGTTTATAGCAAAACCACAGCAAGACGTATTAAAGCCTATTAATTCCTTTAACATCGGACACTCTCAGGCTATTTTTTTTTCTGTCATTGTTCTTTGAGTCTTCCCCGGAGTCCAAAAGTAAGTGTTTTAAAAGGAGTCAAATGGTGACCATATTGAATCTACTCAATTTTAGACTTAACAAGATCAGGGGGCGAAACGGTAATATATACAAATGTTACAACTCATAAACACCTTGGAAACTCAAACTTAGACCAACCAATCAACTCTGAAGGTCTCAGCACTCTATATATTATCGTTCATGAGATATGTCACTTTAAAATAAAAAAAACAGGAAACCCCCCCTTAGGGATGTTTCAATGGGTCGGGTTTATGAGGCATTCCTATTCTACTTTTTAATGAGGAGTTCAAAAAAGGTGGTCAGAAGTTTCGACCTAATTGTACAATTGATCACTATACTCAATTGTATATATTACCTCTAATAACCATTTTAGGACTAGTTAATTATAGAAAAGCTATTAAAAACCATTAATGAGAAATTAGATGAAGTCAAGTACCTCAGATTTAAGAGCCGAAAAAATGGAAACTAAACTATATATAGGGTTTTCCATTAAGGGTGCTCCAACTTAAATTTAAATAAAACAAGTTATATATGAGATATCATTAAATTTATTTTTTTTGAATTTGTAAGGGTATTACATTACGTATGGAATATGATATCGGCCAAATGGCCGCCGCGGCTTTACTGGGTGGGGCGCGTAACCGAGAGGTCCAATTTTCGATGACTAGATCGCATAAATCGGTTGTGTTAACTTTTAAGGTAGCAGTCGTTTGCGGCTTATTCGCATAGACCCATGAACTAATGTAGCCCCACAAGAAAAAGTCTAATGGCGTTAAATCACGCGATTTCGGCGGCCAATCGACGTCGCCGAAACGCGAGATAACCATGCCGTCGAATTTGTCGTGCAGAAGATCCATTGTTGCATGTGTTGTGTGGCACGTAGCGCCGTAGTTGGAACCACATGACGTTGAGATTCGTCTCTTCCAATTTAGGCAAAAAAAAAACTAGTTATCATCGACCTGTACCTCTTGCCGGTAATAGTTATGGCGGTGTCAGCTTCATTTTGGAAGAAGTACGGACCAATGACCCCGTCGGACCAAACAGTGACATTTTCTGGATGTATTTGCACTGATGGGTTTCATGTGGATTGTCATCTCTTCAAATACGACAATTTTCTTGATAACATAGACATTCATCCAAAAATGGGCCTCGTCGCTGAAGATGATTTTCCGTCCGAAATCGGGGTCCACTTCTAACTGCCCCAGAGCCCAGTCAGCGAATGCTCGACACTGCCTATGGTCGTTTACCTTCAGTTCCTGGGTTAATGGTATTGTACGGGTGCAGACCCAAGTTCCGACGTAAAGTTCCCAAGTACTTAGGCGAATCTTACGTTTCGACGACGTACCGGTGTTGTTTGATTTTTTACTGAACCAGTTGATTCGAATTTGTCTACCAAATCACGACTAACAGGACGATTGTGTGCAATGTAAAAATCACGTAGCGCACGGAACGTACATCGAATTGAGCACTTATTTTGATACTAAAGTTTAATGATTTGCACGCGTTGCTTAACACTGTAACTTTCTATAATGATTTGTTCAACATTAATTACTATAACCTCCAAATTTGACAGCTGTAGCTTCACCAACATGACCGCTATACACTGTTAAAGTTCGATTGTCCCTATTGGAAAACCTTTTATAACTATATAATCCAAAAGTACAACTACAGATGGTGAAACCAGGAAATAAATAACTCAAGAATAAAAGTGAAAAACTCAAGAAATAAGTCGAAATACAGGGAGACTAAATATAATTATTAGAAAGAAGAAAATGGTGATGCAAGGCCAAAAGAAATAGAAAATGGGATGGAACTAGAGTTAAAAGAAAATATTACAATATTATTAAGAAATGTGATATAGGCTTGCAAATGAGACCATGAAAATAAGAAATTTTAACGAGGAACATATTCGGTTTAATGATGACTATACGAAAAAAAAACCTAGGAATAGAGGAAAACGTTGAGAGATGCAAGGGAAAAAGATTCAGGCAAAGGTAATCTACAATAAATTTGTTATAAATTGGGAGTATTGCACACTAAAATAATTGGAACAAATGATATGATAAAAACACAGAACAGTAAGCGAGGGATTACGAAACAATGAACAAGAGGAATTGAGGAAGCAAATGCGGAAAATTGGGAATCTAGAGATCCGCTTAAAAAACTAACGAACTCAAGAAAACGGGATTGCATTAAAAGAGGACAAATGTTAAACAATGGGCTAAAAAGGATGAAAATAGAAGAAGAATAAAAAAATATAAACGAGCAACTGAAAAGTCAACAGAAAGTTTGGGTGTTGGAGTATTTACAAAAACGAAGAAATAATAATTGGATCTTGGGTTGCGAATATATTGAAAGTAAAGGAAATTAAAGTAACTGAAATAACATTCAGTATCACGTCTAAGCCAAACGAAGAAAAAATTAACAGGTGAGGTACAACAAATAAAAACCAGATATACTACTCCGGAGTAAATATAGAATAAGGAATAAAAGAAGGGCGGAAATGATAATGACAGGCGAATTAAATAAAAACGTAATAAAATATAATACTTTCAATACAAGAATGATACGGACGCCTCTGTAACTTATCGTCCAATAAACAGAACAACAGAAGAGAAAATGATAGATTTTTTAACGAAAAAAAATTAATAATGGAAGACTGAAATACCAGAGTAGGTGAAAACCACAATCGAAAAATGGGGTACAAAAACCACGAAGAAGAAACAGTAAATAAAAATGGGATAAAGACGATTGATTGATGTTTGTCAAAAAGATGATTGAGAATAATGAATAAAAGATAAATATGCGTTTATGGTAAAAAGAACAAAAAGGCAACGCCTTGATTGACCGTATAGTACACACTCTAAACTTATCAGAGAAAATTCAACGAATTGAAAGAAAGAGAGAAGCAGAGACAGAATCTAATCATAGATTGGTAACAGAAAAATGCTTCAGTAAAACTAATATTTTAGAAAAAAGTGAAAATTTATAAGCTAATAATAAATAAAAACACTAAGAAAGAACAAGCAATTAATTTCGAACGAAAAAACTGAAAAATTAGAATGGATTCTGGGGGAAAGACGGGTAGTCTTTAAAGAAGCCGAGGAAACAAATCTAAGAAGCAAATATAGAAAACAAGAAGATGGCGAAAGAACAAAATAAAGGCACTAGGAAAATGAAAAAAAACGGTCTGGACAAAATATAAACAAACTGAAACACAGCAAGACGGAGAAGATTTACAAGAAAGAAAATCAATGAATTAAGAGAAGTAAGCAAAAGAGCAAAAAGGATATTGGAGAGAATTTAGCAGGCAAGAAAAATATATAGAATAGATAATGGAAAATTCTGGGCAAGAATAAAAAAATGAGAAAACAAAGGAGAAGAAATAAGAGCTATAAAATACTAATACACCTATTTAAAAATATAAACGAAGGATGTTTTAGAAGCTTACAAAACTTGGAAGAAGAAACAGATAGAAAAGAAACAAAAAAAAAACAATAATAGAATATAACAAGAGAAGAAACAGAAGAGCTCTCCGAATAGCAAAGACAAGCTTTTCAATGAGCCCTCGTATAGTCCACTCATCTTTTCTAAGAAGAATTAAGTATCAAGTCTTCCGTGTAACTGAAGATATTTGATGTGGATATCAGCACGTTTGCATTTTTAACTCTGTTAAAGGTCAGTAAAAATCACGCGTCATTTCCATGAAATGGTGCGAGTATATCTATTACTCGAGTCTCTTTTTGAGAAAATATCAATGCACCGGAGATCGCAGCAACAACGTTGTGGCCAAAAATTCGGCGAATTCCTTCCAACTCAAAATTGCAGAACGGCGTATCTGATGACAAGTTGCTCGCAACTACTGACACGACACATTCAGACAGCTAAAGCAGCTATTACTAACTTGAACCGTGTGCTGTGAGTTCGTGCACGTCGCGTTGGTGTATCAATTGTGCGTCAGTTAAAAGTGCGGCAATTTATTTGATTCTTGTTACATTCATTTTTTGTATATTCTGCTGTTGTATATTAAAACACGACTCTCTTTCTAATAAGATTATACAGGGTTGCATAAAAAAATTATTGGAATTTAAAAAAAAACGCCTACATTTAGAATAGGTATAGGCTTACAAACTTCGTTTTAAACGTTCATGTGATAACACAGATCCAACGATACAGCAGAAAGTGATTATTTAGAAGGCAGTAAGAGACATCATGTAGAAGACCATGTAAAACGATTTTTGTATGGTAATGCAGGAAGCGATCGAGAACGACGAATTTTCTTAGTCGTCTGGTGTTCAGTGAATCTTCGGATGTGGGCTACGGAAGAACGTTACACCGTTTTCGAATATGAAAGAGATTCATCAAAACTAACTCCCTTTTGTGCAGTCTCCAAAATAGAAGTATGTGGACTATTCCTTTTCAGTTAAAAGACTGTGACCAGTACAATATACATAGATATGTTGCAGTCAAAACTGTTTAGGCAATTGATAGAGGATTTTAACACCTCTTTGGTATGGAGAAGTGCATAACTATGTAAATGAGGAGCTCCCTCACCGCTCTATTGTGCGATGTGCAAGAAAGGATTTGGTGTTGTTCGACTGGCATCCCAGATTTGCGATTTTTTTCTTTGGAGTACATTAAAGAGTTAGTTTACGCGCCATCAATGCCAACAACTTTGCGACGACATTGCTGCTGCTGTGAGCAGCATCAATGGAGACACACTACAGCGCGTGTGGAACGACTTGGTCATTCCCCCTTCTTTTCATCTATCATTACTTTGTGAAATATATCTTTTTAAAACCCGGTGATTCTTCTGTAGCAACCATGTATACCTCAACATTTTGCAATTAGAGCGACAATATGTAAATCCTGATCTGTTATTAATCTTACAGGAGTTTGCGGAGACAGCCATGAACGAGATGCTGGGATGGTATGGCTATGGAACGAACTGTGAAGATCGCAAAATTTTAATGTCTGCATACAGCTCGCACCATGGAAGCAATAGCTCGGATCCCGAATCTCCCAAATATGCAGGCAAGTATTCTTATGTTTTGTCGATTAGTTTTTTAAATATCTGAAATTACTACAAGGGCAGTTTGATAATTCAGATAAAATTAGACGAAAAAACTGTCCTGTTAAATTCAAATTTGGGAAGAGAAGAAGTCACTTGGAGCTAAATCTGGTGAATGGAAGTATGAGGAATTAGTACGAAACTTACCTCGTTTAATTTTGCCACTGCGGCGGTAGAATTATGTGACGGAACGTTGTATTGGTGGAAGAGCACTTTTTTGAGCGCCAATCTTCGTCGATTTTGATTCAGATCTTCTACTTTTTCAAGTAGTTCATCAGGATGACTTCTTATATATCTTAAAAAGCTATGACCCGTACCTTTTCAGGCGATAAAACGGTCTCATGTTTCCTCCATGGTAATGCATCCTCGCAAGAAATCTGTAGCATCCTCCATATTATTTTTTCATGTATGATTGGTCATGCATTCATTCAGCTGAGTAATCTCGCGTATCTTTATTCGCCGATCTTTCATTATGATACCTTTCCACAGTTACAGTGACTTCATCTGAGCGTTCATAAAGTTTCATCGTCGATGCATGTTCGAATACGTTTAAATTTATTTGTCCAGATATAGTTAACGCATTTACTTTATCTAATTTTACCTTAATCTGGACAGCCTTTCACGTTTTAAAATAAAAGCGATTTACCACTGCGCCCTCACTTTGTCTATTTTTTTCTAACACCTGCAATATTCAATTCATTGGTCAGTGGGTTGGGTTTTGTTCAAATTGGACCTGATTATTAACCAAACAAATGTTTGCGCCATATTATAGAAATTCTTCCTAATTATCAAATTGCCCTCGTATTTTTGTTTATTTATTTTCTTTTTATTTCTGATATTTTTATTTTTGGATTTTAAAGAACAAAATCTGACTATTTTTTTGTTATATATTTTTGATGTTGTGCATGGCCTGCTTGAAAGTATCGAGCCATACAATACAAAAAATGGGACCAAACGTTGGTTAAGTGGAAATTAACTATAGCCAAAAATGTTTTATGGTGGCTTGGTTAAGTTAGGTTAAATTAGGTTAGACTAGATTAAGTTAGGTTAATGTTAGGTTAGGTTAGGTTTAGTTTAGCTTGGTTTAGTTAGGTTAGGTTTTAGTTAGCTACTGAAACATATTGCTAATGTTTTTGTCGGCAGTTATATATTTAATATGGTTTTCCATAGACTTGACAGAAAAAAGATTTGCAATGTATAGTCTGTGGCCATAGAATCACATTAGTTATGTTTTTCAATGCAAACTTCAAAGTGGTGTGATTTCAACAGGGCGTTTTCGTAAGTTGGCGTTGATTGATAGGCTCCTTTCCGCTAAAACAAATTAATAATAAAATATAAAAAATTGTACATGAGGTACAATGAATGGACGGATGCGTTGTCGTTATGAAGTTTCCAGTTATCGATTCCTTAGTAATTATTTGCCCTGGGGAAGCACACTTATAATGGACAACGCCTTCTCAATAAAAACACATAGCATGGTTTTGTGCTAGCTACAACTTTTATTCGCTTTATCTGAGCGAACTAGAAACTATCGACTTAGTAGGCCTTTGTGAAGTCGTCACCATTCACGCACGCACATTACATATTACTCTCATCGGCTGCCAGGTGACATTGCGGTCGTGCAATATATTTTTATTATATTGAGATCAGCTTAATATTTTCTAGATAGATGTATTTAGTTATGTATTAAAAATCGTATCGCGGTATTACATAAATATTGTCTGATTTTCTCGTCTGCTACTGGCCAATACAAAGTGACCTCATTTAAGGCAGCCTAAAAATTTTGCAACGAATGACGCACACTATAGGTATTACAAATAAATTTCATAATTGTGAGAGCGGTTTGTATGTTTGAAGACTTTAACACAGCACCAAGTCTTATTGTGGGAGTTTCGAAATGGAAACACAATGGCGAGAAAAAATGTGGAGGTATATGGAGAAAATGTAATGATGGTTGAAAAATTCAGATCTGGAAACTTTGGTCTTTAAAGCAAACCAAATGATCTTTTCTGCAAAGTTATTTTTCTACGTAATTTCCTGACTTAGAAATACATTTCTCTCAACGAATGTCCTTCAAGTGCTTTTTAGTGGTCCAAACAAAGCATAATCTGGATTGTGGAGGGGGGGGGGGAGGTCTAGTGCAATCCAGAGTAGTTTTGTCGAATTTAAACAGAGGGATAACTTCTCATATTGCCCAAGTACTGAGATATATATCTATATATATATATATATAATATTCTCATTTTCAACTGCTACTCGTCCTCCTTAAATTATTTATGCCACCCGTACACTCGAGTTTTTTTAAAGGTGTTACGCCCAATCGTGCTTTAAGTCTTATCAAAATTTCTGGGGAGTCTTGTTTGTTCCCTTTAGGTAAAAACAAAGTGATGCAAATAATAGGATAAGTCGGAGATGGTGCGAGAAGTTTAGAAACAATAACTTTCTATCTTGAAAGATAGCTAGCGATATTATTTATCTAAGCCCCTAACCTTTCTTCTTTGGGAAGCTTTGGCATCGGAAGTTAATTGCCTCTCAGGCGCTTCCAGAGTGGCCTAGGTGTTCAGTGTTTTCTGAACATACCAAGGATGACTTTGACATCTTCACTGCAGGTCACGAGACCTATAACGATCTGGAAGGCGTTGCTGGCGTTCTCTGTCGCCATCGTGATGTTCTGCGTGGCTTCAATAAACGGATCCATGTTTCGAAGCCATCCGGCTATGGTGGCTTGCTGTAGGGGTACTTCGACTGACGCGGAGGAGTGAGAACTGCGGAGGAGTGAGAACTGCGGACTCTGGGGCACCCCCATCCCCTCGTCGCTGCGGCGTAACTGCGCCGGCTTCCCAGAAGCTGGTTGGGTGCGGGCCCTGGCAATTAGCGCAGGTGGAGGGTTTTGTCCGGGGTTTTTTATAGTCTACGAAGTAGTGATCACAACCACACTTTGCGCACTTTGGGACTGCGCGTGCCCAAAGCGCTGCCAGCGGTGACCCTGACTCACCACTTTCCTCTTCTTTGGCTGTTCCATAGTTATTGCCAAGTCGAGGATGCCTCAGAGGTCAAAAATTGCCTTCGTTTTGCCGGACCGCTCAAGTTAGATGAACGCGAGTCGCATTGGTTGTCAGTGGGGGCCCTTCCTCATGCGCCTCACGATAAGCACGGGGAAGTCATTGTCGCTGAGTTCCATATTTATTTCTTTCTCCGGGACGTTTCCAACGACACCGCGCATGACCGCGGAGATGTTTGTTTGTTTTTAAGAGGTGAAAATGAATCTCCGTTTCCTCCAGGAAACAAGTCAAGCCCCGATAATTATTGATCGTAGCGGTCTGGAGCGAAATTTTATTTGCTACGTTCTTGGCTTTGACCAAGAGTGTTCACCAGGCAAACTGGTGGACCCGAGCGCAATATCTTCCTCGCGGTCACTAAGGACCTCGAAGGAGGAGATGGTGGCAACATCATGACCTTGGTACGTTGGCGGCGAACGTGGTAGCGCTTGCGGGCAGATTTGAAGTCCTGCTCTTCACGGGGCTCACCTGGGTGGGGCTTGCGTGCTCCGAGTCGCTCTCCGGCAGGGTAGGAGGAGCTGACCGCGAAGTAGCAGTACTGGTTGACGCGGCTGGGGCGGCTGGAACAGCTGAGGTAACTGGGGTGGCTGGGGTAGTCGGACCAGCAGGGGGAGTCTGGGAAAGTTGCAAGATTGATTAGCTTAGCTCCTGAAGGCGTTCCAACATGCTTCCCTGATCTTCTAAGTAGTGGTGGCGTAGGCAGCGCCAAAGATTGCGCTGATCTGGATCATCGGCGAAAATCTCCTCTAGCCACTCATCCGGACTATCACTGCCACTTCTGTCGAACATATTCGTACTGCACTAGCTCAGTCAGCTGGCGACAGCACGTTCGAGAAGTATGGGATATGGATTCAGATAATTTCTCTATACTCCCCAACTTAAGTGATAGTGTTATTCAAAAAGAACTATCTAGCAGACTTGTTAATAGATTGATGTAGGTAAAGTTTTAAAATCCTACTTGAAAACTATTAAACTATTGGTTCTTCAAAGAGCCGAAGAATAATTAGATAATGAATTAAAACTTGGTCAAAAACATTCAGCAAGCAGCGTGGAAAAATATCCTGTAGAACAAAGGGCCATAAGTGTTCAAGAGAGATTGAGGAATTAATTGCATAAAATAGAAAACTTACAAGAAAATGTAAAAAGCTTTAAATAATGATACGTGAGATTTATCATATTCAAAGCGAGTATATTGGTGATACCTAAGTGAATTTACTAACAAAATTCTCGATGAAAAACCACCAAAAGATTAAAAAAGCCTGTACTTTAGAATCCACCGATCAGAAAAGTTAACGGAAGTTGCGCCAAATAATGGAGATGATTCCCAGGACGGGACTGAACCAAGGCTAGAAGATATCAGCATTAGACCTACTTCGCCAAAAGAAGTTTATAAATAAATTAAAATTAACATCATTTCGAAAAAATCTCCTGGTTTTGACCTAATTACTGGAGAATTTCTGGAACAATTACCAAGGAAAGCTGTTGTAAAGCTAACCAAACTTATCAAAACATCCTCCAGACTGAAGTACTTGCCTAAGATGTGAAAAGTGTCAGAGGTCATGATGATCCCCAAACCAAAAAAATCTCCACATGAAGTTTCAACATACAGGCCTATCTCTCTACTGTTTACCATCTCAAAACTCTATGAAAAACTATTGCTGAAAAGCTTAAAGGCAATAATCGAAGAGAAGGACGTGATACTTTCTCAATAGAGAAAGTCACTCAACCATAGGTTCACAGACATTACTGAGAAGTCACTAGGGGAAAAATAGTCTGCTCTTACTATCTTCCTGGATGTAGCGCAGGCTTTTTCCAAAAATGGCATGAAGGTTTGTTTTACAAGCTTACATTCAGAATTTTTGAAATCCTATTTATCAGAAAGATTTCTGAATTGAAAAAATTAAGACAGGAGTGCTCCTAGGGAGTCTAGCACCACATCTGCTGTATATCAGTGATATATCTGACCTTGAGCAAAATGCATTAGTAACGTTTGCTGAAATACTTGCAGTTGGAAGAAACCATAAAGAGGTAGTCAGAAAACTCCCAAGTATCTGTTGACCTGGCCCAGAAGTTGTCGCATGAAGTTGAATGAGGGCAAGTCAATGCAAAGAATCAATATTGCTGAATATTGTTGCGTTCTGTCGGTGCATGTGTTCTTAGCTTCAAGACAACTCCCACTTCCACACCTCCACCTCAATTCGAAAGCTGAATTTGAGCAAATACATCGGACACTAGTGGACCGCCAGTTTTGTAGTTCTGACTTAATCGGACTCGTGAAGTATTAAGTATGTGGAAGCACACGAAAGTACTATTAAAAAGTTGATCATTCGTTAAATAAATTGCAGCGGTAGGGGGAGGGAGAATCTAGAAATGAAATCTGTAACACCGCTTCCTACCTATTTGGGTATTCACAGGTTGTTACTTTCTCAAGTGTTGTGTCCTTACATTCTATTTTTGTTTTATGTAGCCCCTTATCATTTATCACCATTGTTTTACTTGTCTGTATATTTATTTACATTTTTATCAATTGAGTTTCTTCTGCCTATCTGTGCATTTATTTCTGTGTATTCTTTTTTGAGTTCGCTATTAGCGCAATGTTGTCTGCGTACATTAGCGGGTCCATTCTTATCGAATCTAGTCTTTGGTGTCCTATTGTTGTTTGAAGATTTTCCATATTTTCCTAGTGTTTTTAATCAGTGGTAATAATTTGGCTTCAAATTTAAAATAAACAATAAAACTACTACATGATTTTTGCATAAATTGGGTGTTAGGCTATATGATGTATCAAAAAGACATTGAAAATATTGAGCTAATGTTAATATGATAAACGCAGTTTGTGCAGCCACGATGTAACTTGACAGCCGATGAGAGTGGACTGTAATACGCATGCGCGAATGAGGACAATTTCACTGGTCGGGCCAGTTGGGACTTAGACGCCGTGGGCAAGCACATGAAGCGTGTGATCGTTGTATTTATAATGGACTGAGCGAGTAGAGCAGCGAATATGCATCAATTTGTCCGCTGAAACGAATCGAGTTTTTGTAATTTGTACCACGTATAGTAAATATGTGGATTTTCTGTTATTGTAACTGTAATTTTTTGTATTACATGATTCGATACTTTCGAGACGGACCACGTACGATCTATCCAAAAGTCATTGTTTCATGCCGGTTATGTAAAAAAATTACGAATGGGCGAGGCAGGCTACATTTCAGGACCGGCGTGGTTGCATAAATATCAAAATAACCATAAAAGTTCTTTTGGCTGTTTTTATTTATTGGCTATAAACGATAACGGCATACTGTTTTTGGTTACCTTGGTTACCTTTCGGCGACTAAAAGAAACGGGCTAAGCCGCATCTTTGGAGAAGTATGTGCAAGTTTGAGAAAATCTCGCCGGGTCGACTAGGGATTTGGCCGAATGTGTAAGATAATCCCGTTAGCTATTTCTGGCCGTGTAATATTAGTCCGCGCGTGGCCAATATGACCTTCTCAGCTCATTTTACCGGCCGCTTTTAGCCTAATATATTATGCCTTCGTCACAGTTTTAATGCTCATCTGATAAGCGGAACACCGCTGCCCACGAAATTATTCGTATTGCATCTGTAAATGAGACCATGCCCCATCGGCTGGTGTATTTGTGGAATAGGAGCACAGTGAATTTTGTTTTTTGTAAGCCGCGCTAACCTAACAATTATTATTTACTTCAATAACGTTGCGTGAGAAATAGCTACATTAGCATTTTTGAACACTATAGAATTTAACGTTTACATTTTTATGTTTAACGATAAAACATCATAAGGTGACTTAATTTTAAGTATTTGTGGAGCCTTTGACCTTTGATGATGAGAAAAAGACAATGAGAAGTTATATATCATTAGTAATATATGCACGACATTTTAAGTTTTACATTATTATTATTATTGTTATCTCCCCGGAAACATTACCTTGCCATTCAAAGTGCGTTCTAATTGCAAACGTAATTTTTAGGTCAAAGATATGGATAATAATTAAATGGGGCAATACCGGAACAACACGCAGGACGTTATGGAACATCCCAATCAAACGTTAACAATTGGTTTCTAACGGCTAAAGACACGTGAGACCTGTAGTTACCGTGCTGGAAAACGATGCCTCGCCTGTTCGTTAATTCTAGCCGTTTTGTGCTAATTGCTTCCTTCTATTTGTCTGGTTGAGAACAGCGTTTTGTTCAATTCATGGTTTCATGTTGTGGGGCAGTTCGTAATAAATGGCACCCTTCCTGTTTTTGCAGAGACATTGAAACTGTCTTCAAATGAGGACCAAGCGCTGAGACATTTGCGGTCAACATTCTCGTAAAGAATCATGTTGAAAAAGCGTATCACATGTGGAAACACTTTTAGGGGGGTTGCTCTCCGTCAACTGATACCAAACCCACACTTCAGGGCTTTATAGGATGATCGTGTATCGTTGTTCGGGGAATATTTAAAGCATCCTCCAACTCACGAATAGCATATCGTAAATTTTCGTCAACCATGGCCTTGATGAGGTAGTGGGTGGACGGTTGTTACGACCTCCATCTTCCAGATTAAACTTACAAGCTCCGAACCTCCTATACAAAGTGCGAACTGCCTAAAATTGTATCAACACCCCCACAAACTGTGCAAATTTCGTTTGCAGTATCGTTAGTACTGGAGCTTTTTTCAAACTAATGCAACATCATATGTTGTAAATGTTTTCTAAAGGCGAACGAAAGGGCAGACTGCCCTGAAAGAGATGTCATCAACATCTGCGTCCTGAAAAACCTTTGGGATAATCGTATGAGGTCAGCGACAAAAGTTTCCGGCCTGGCTATGGTCCAGTATTATTACTGAAACAAAATAGCGGCAGGATCACATAGTGCTGCCTTTGGTTCAATGTTCATAAAAGTTTCAGCAACACATTTATCTCAGCAATAGTCACTTGAGTTGGTATTGCTGCGTCATTTTGCAAACGTAGGAAATCGAGTGCTGAGCCGCGATTAAATTTCTCACCAAAGAAGGTTTTAGTCCCAGTAATATTAAACAACATTTGGATAGTTTGTAAATCTTTGGCCTTATATTTCACCATGGGATGTAAGAAGACTAGAACGGAATGAAAATGGATTTCTGCAATTTCCTTTTTATCGGGCTTAAAGAATACACCAAATCATGCAATTTCTCCACAAAACTCGGCAAGAGGACAAGCAGCAATTATAGCCAAAAGTAACATGACTTATTATGAAAGAGAAGACAAAGGTCTGCGAAGCACCTACAGAAAGATATATAAGCACCAGCCTACGATGAAATACGGAACTACCTGGAAGCACCTCTTCAGTTATCACTATCAATTAAAGTCTTTTCACAAAACGAGGTTACGCAAGTAATTGTCGCTCTGACTGTCAAAGTTACCAGGTACGACGTTATTACGGGACGAGTTTTAAAGGAGTTGTCAAAAAAATATACAGCATCAGTAACGTACATTTTTAACGCCATACTAAGAACAGGTTATTGCCCTGCCCAATGGAAGGTCGCAAAGTTTTTCTCAAATCTTAAGCCAGATAAACCACCGAATGACGCATCATCATATAGAGCGATCGGTTTCTTAGCGATTTTGGGTAAAAAGTTTGAGAAACTGTTATTTAAACGCTTAATGCATATCCTGCATGAAGAAGGTATAATACCATACTATCAATTCGCTTTTAGGAAGCACCACTCGACACCCCAACAAGTGCAACGTTTGAAGCAAAATAGCTATCTTTATCGATGTAATCTAAGCATGCGATAAAGTTTGGCAATAAAGGCGGGTCTTTCACAAGGAAGTGTTATAGGGCCACTACTGTACGTCATTCATACAGGCAATCTACCAACCAATCAATATGTTTTGTTCACTATATTGGTGACACTGTCCTCCTAACCATAGACGAAGATTCTGTAAGAGCAGTACATAAGCTACAGAATTCATTAGACCAGATACTACAATACTTCAAAAAATGGCGCACAGATCTAAATGCGGCCAAGTCTGCTTACGTTACCTTCACGAATCAAGGAGGTGTATGCTCTCTTATTCTAAACGAAACATTAATACCATCATCTAACAATACTAAACATATGGGCATTTACTTTGATAAATGGTCTATCTGACGGACACATATGGAAAAAAGTCTACAACTAAACCTGAAGCTTGGTATGGAAATGCGACGAAGAATTCAGTGCAGTGGCGGACCACAACACGTAAACTGTATTGTGGGTACTAGGGCACTGTGGAATTGTAGGCAACGAAAAAGCTGATGACCTAGCATAAAAGGATCAACTTCATAGATAGGCCCCAAATCGGCTCTGGGGGTATGTAACGATACGATACGAAGCTGAGTGAGAAAATGAGTCAGGAAACAACATATAAAATACTAGGATAATGTACCAGGACAAAGACATGGAAAGACCCTTATAAAAGGACCATCTCAAAAAACTGAAGAAGTGTTAGCACAAAGCAGGAGACATGCTATTTATGGAAAACCAATAATGGATCCAGAAGAGTACAGCAACTATCCAGTAAGGGATTTGTACAGATTGGTATAAGCAACAAGGTAATTGGAAAAAGTGCTCTAAAAAATGAGAGAAGCATAATAAGTCCGTGAGACTGCAGTGCTATCGGAGACATAGGCCAGGCAGTTCTCAAAGAAAAAACTGAAGCTTAGAAATTAGTGTTGGTTACTAGGTAGAAACTCCCAGCTTCGTTTATTTAACAACCTGCTGATATATAAAATTATTTTTAAACGCATCCGACTATATGGAATCCAGAGTTTAAATATTCCATCTCTGGACATATGCCTCCCCAAGCTGTCGCTATACCATTCGATCCGCCGTCGCTCCCATCCATTGTGTTTCTGCGACCTTATTGATGACGTCTTTACTAACTCTTAATGAACATATAATAAGTAGGCAACAAAATTTGGCATTAACAAAGGTACCAACTGGAAGAGTTTATAATTAAACTCGGCGAAAGAATAGAGTTGAACCTACCTATCAAAAAAATAGGGCAATTAGAACATAAATAAAAAAATCATATTAGACATCTAGAAAGCAGCATGAAATATAACACACCAGAAATTAAAAGAAACAAATGGTGTAATTTACACTAAAGAAAAGCCAGGAAAGATCTAGAACAAGAATAAACAATTATAAATTAAATAACCTGATCGAAAAACTATAAAGAGAAATTTAGGAAATAGAAATCTACAAAGAGATTAAACCAACCAATTAAACAAATTCCGTCCAAACGAGAGAAAAATGGTGGTTGGATAAGAGGCAGTAAGATTCTCCCCTGTGGTCGATTCGACACGAGCGAATTCTGCTCTGTCTGGGAACCCAGCGCTCGGGCGAGTTCGAAGTTAAAACTCGTGGATGTACGTGACTCCCTAGGCACAACAAGTCTTTGCGGCTGCGACAAATAAAAAGTGTTGTCTAACGAAAAAAAACAAACAAGAAGCAAAAATCAGATTTGTTTTCCGCGCGCCCAAAAAACTTCAAATCTTTCGAGGAATTTGAAGTAGTTGATCAACTAAATGTATTTTCCCGTTGGGACGCATTTATTGACATAGCAGCTTCAAGGGTCTTATGCAACTTAATACTACGACATCACATACACACACATGGGTTGCCAGCAAGTCTCGAACTTGCCCGCGCGTTAGATCTTCAGATAAAGGAGTAAAAAAGTGCCCGTGACCACCAGGCTACAGTGGCGGCCCAACCAAATGTAATACAAAAACCCAAGAAATATAAAAGAGAATGTTAATCCCAACAAAGCCCCAGGATTCGATCTTATTACCGAGGAAGTACTAAAAAACTGCCAAAGGGAATAGTAAAACTTAGGCATTTGACAAATGCGACGTTTTGATTAAAATACGTTTCCATTTTATAGGAAATTGTAGAAGTAATAATAATCCCAAAGACAGGACTATTTTTTACTGTTGCTCATGTTATCAAAATTATTTAAAAAAACAATAATCGAAAAGGAATTGGGTTCCGGCCATCAGTACGGATTCCAGAATAAACATGCCGCGATAGTTTAATGATTTCTAGCTGGTACTTGTACCAGCTGGCTACGACTGTGCAACAATGGCGAGTGACACTGACGATGGCAATATGGAGGAATTTTTTGGTATGTGCCCCGAAGACCAACTGGCCGTGATTGCTCATCTCACCAGCATCTACGAAGATATGTTGAGGACGTTTTGTCCCTCTGAGTCTGCTGCCACGTCTAAACGTTGCCACCACCTCCCCTACCAAAGAGCAACGGAGACCAGGTCAGCGTGCCTCAGCCCGTAACCAACGAGGAGCAGGAATTTAAGCTTGTCCGTAAGCGCCGCTGAGTTTGCCGTTGAGCCAAGGTGACAATGGTTCCACTATCTCCTCCGGTTTCGGCACAGACTACCAGCACCAATACTCTTGATGTCCTTAATGACTTCGGATGCAAACCTCGCCCGGTAAGCACCCTTTCTCCCCTCGGAAAAGATTCCGTTCATCATGTTGTGGGTGAAAAACGCCTGAGGATAGAATCTCCATCCATAGTGCTACATCAGATCACTACCGGTGCTTGGCTCGCTTTTTGGAGGAGGCGAAGATCGAACAGCACTACCATCTGCTTAGGGCAAACAGCCCTTTCCGAACTGTGTTGAGAATACGCCGCCGAGAGGGAGATGAAGTAGGAGCTTTTCGACAACGGTATCCCCATCCTTATGGTGAGAAGGGGCTTTTATCATCATCTTACACCCTTTATGTTTTTAGAACTTGAGCGGAGCGAGAAGGGCAAGGCCACCTTTAACGGGTGTAATGTCTTCGATGTAGCTGCGTAGAAGAAACTTGTCAGCCAATGCCACCATTGGTAGCGCCTCGGGAACGTGCAGCGTTACTGCTGCACCAGCCCGAAGGGCGTGAAGTGAAGAGAGGATCATCAATCTCCAGAGCGAGCTCACCGAACTACCAGGTGTCCCACCCCCGCCAGCTCTACGATGCTCGTCGCAGAACATCCAGCCGGAACACCAAGGTTGGGCCATCATTGCGGGACTCTTCTAGAACGGAGACCTCTCTACGTTCCTGGAAGCTATTAACAAAATCGTGGCGACTATCCAGAACGCCGCGAATTTCCTTGAGATGGTGTCCTGCAAGAATGACATCACCGTAACCTTTGGTATGTTCAGGACTCCCTGGATGCATGGGTCACTATTGAGCTTCCGTAACTTTGGAAACACTTGAAATGGCACATCAATTTCCAAGCCAGGGCTTCCCAGAGAAGAAAGGTTAGGGGATTAGACTCAGGTACCTTGTCAGCTAAGGATGTCCACGACTTCGTACTCAGTCCGATTCAAAATAAACATTTTGAGATTACAAACTCTTCTCCCAACATTGTTTCCCCTTTCCAAAATATTCTGCAAAATTTTGTGTTGGAATCGTGGCGTCGGGTTCAATTTCGTTGAGTCTGGAATCTCTTCCCTTTTACAATTTGGCTCATTGGTGGGAGTCTGAAGCAAGCCATTAGCAAATGCTTTGATAACAGTAGTCGCGGAACGAATTTGGTCGCGATACGCTTCGCATGAAAATCTTTGTCAAAATTGTACACACTTTAAATGTTTGGAATTTCCAATTTATCTTTTAGTTCTCGAATTGTTAGTCGTTAATCTTGTTGGTTGTAACCCGTATGTGTTCATAATTTTCCGGAGTTATTCTCATTTTTGGCTTTTTGGAACATGGTGTTGCACTCATTACGACTCTAAAAGTCTTATGAGTCATTTGCACCAAAATTAATACAGATACACAACTCTATTAGTGCGATAGTTGAACACTATGTGCTCAGTAACCGACGTCTAGCTTTGACGGGCCTGGCCAATGGAGCCGACCTTATTCACGCATGGGCATTAGTCTGCTCTCATCAGCTGCTAGACTACATTACGTTTGCATTAGCTCAATGTTTTCAGGACAGACCTCAACCTTTATGGCTAATGCCAAGAGGTTACAGTTTTAGATGATACTTTTCTCTATTTCACTTTTACATAACACTACGGCAGCGTACGGTTGTCTTAAAATATTTTTGGAAAATTGGAGTGCCGCTTTGAACTTCAACATTTGACAGTTACAACCATATGTTAGTTATGCATATGACGATATTTAAAAAGTGAAAAACAGTTTTTATATCTGTCGAATTAATATATGCCATCATCCACAGCTTCATTTAAGGTTGCAGTCATTTTTAGTAGCTATATCTAACTTTGAAGCTGCAAAAATATTGCATGCGGAGGTTTCGACAAAAAAGGAAATCATGGCAGCCGTGCTTCATGTCCATTATTAATAGCGGCGGAGATAAAATATTTTTAGTAATCGATGTAAAGCAATCCGGTTTTAATTGGGACGAAGACAATTAATAGATGTTCTCGATTTCTCCAATTTTAATGATAATTATGTGCGTTTGTTTTGCCTTCTGAATAAAATCCATTCATCAGATAATAATTATCGAAACAGCGTGTAACTGGAATACTTTTTGATAATTTTGTCAAGTAACTCGAGCTTGATTAATGTTTTGAATAATTACGACCATTTAACAAAACCCGGAGGTCTGTTTATAATGATCGGAATTAAAACGCGGACCAGTTTTATTCCTAGCTAAAACTTCGGTTGATGAATTGTTGGTAACTGAATTACTGCACAGAAAAAGTAGGAATACGCAGGAAATTTAAATATTTTTTCTTATATTGTTGAATTTAGAACAAATCTAATTGCTGCATATATTTGGCAACACAAAAGTATCTGTTCTAGGTCAGGTATTTTACAAGCACCGAATCACAGTTATTAACATGGAGTTGGGAGAAATAAAGTCTTTAAAAATTCTTAAAGTTTCTAACAACAATAGTAATCAAAATATTACATTTGATTTTTTGCATTTATTCGTGGAGTAATGGATAGATACACTTTTACGATCCTCAGAAATGACCTTACCATAGCAAGCCTAATTTTCTCTCACCTTTCAGTACGATTGTGAGGGAAGAATCAAGTCAATCACACTCCTCTTTACACATTTTTTTCTTCTTACCTTACTTCATCCACTGACCAAGACTTTCTGGCGAACGTGGTGTATTCGCTTAAAACTTTTGGTTCTTCACAGCTGCATTGGTTTCGCTCGACATTAATCGAATTCATTAAGGAGAAGATGATGGAAACAATACCAGAACCAGATCAGGTAAACGAAAATGCAACTTTGGATACTACCTCTTACAGTACATATTCTGTGGCCACCGAAGAACCATCCATAGAAATGGAAGGAGAATCACACCAAATCAAATGGAATTGGAGAAGTTAAGATTAAAATTGCTCGACATCTTCGGGGTACATATTATTCCATACGAAGAGTAATGAGACATTAGTCTAAAAGGGTTGCCATAATTAAATAGACGCTTTAGAATATTTACCAACTTTCACCTAAAGAGCATGAAGTGGAAAAAACAAACCAAGAGACAACAAAAGTCACGATAAAAGAACAAAGAATCTACACGATTATTATAGGAGACTTTAAAACAAATAACATTGAAAAGGGCAAAACAGATTGAATAATAAAAAAAAACACTACAAAAATACCGGGCTAATAGAAAATGAAAAGAATTTTAACAGTCAAGAAGCGAAGAACCTTAAAAGTCTAAGACACCAAAATTGAAATAAAAGACTAAGACTAAATTAGTGATTCATATAATACAACAACACCATGGTGAGCTCTACGAATCTACAACTGTACTAGGAGAATAGTCTCGAATACTTTTATATAAAACATTACAAATATTGGGTATAATTAAAGAAGGAATAACAAGGCAATGCAACAAGACACCAGGGAAAGGTAATATAATATCAGAGTTGAATATGTACACTTAGACCGGCTGATAAAATTAAATAAGAAAATCAGGCCATCGAAATATTAACATATGCGCCATAAACTCCGAGCTTTAGTAAAATCAGTCTCAATAAGCCCACAAAAATGTAAAGGGCAATAGAGAGGCGAATACCTTAGACCACAAAATAAGAGAAAAGTAGAAAATAAGAGAAAAAAGAAAGGGCACAAACGTAAATGGGTGGACCACAGTAAAAGGCATACAACAGCGACATGGGAAAGTACGGCCAAAAATAGATACAAACTTAAAGAATTGGAAATTTTATATTGAAAACTATACCTTATAAATCAGACGACAAACGAAAGGAAAACGAGGAGAGAATGAACAATAAACCAAACGAAAGAATATATGAGACGACAAACTAAAGGAGAGCGAAACAATAAACAAAAAAATAAATGAACGACAAACGAGACAGTAAACGATACAACAAGAGAGACAAACGAGACGAAAAATGAAAAGAGAACGAGGTGACAAACTAGCAGAGAACGAACATTAAACGAGGCCGGAACAAGATGACAGAAGAGAATATAAATGAAACGTCAAGCGAAAGGAGAAGGAGATGACAAACTAGGAGAGAACGGACAATAAACGAGATGATAATAAGATGACAAACGAGGAGATAAATGAAATGACAAACGAGACTATAAATGAAACAATAAACGAGACTACAAACGAACAATAAATGAAACAATAAATGATACAACAAACGAAAGAAGAACGAGACAACAAACTAGTCACAAATGAGATAATAAATGACATGACAAACCAAAGGAAAACGACGTGACAAAAGAGGAGAGAACAAACAACAAACGAAATGACAGGTGAGAAGATAAACGAAAGGAAAACGAGATGACAAACGAGATGATAAATGAGATAACAAACGAGATGAGAACGAGAAGACAAATGAGCCAACAACGAGACGATAAAAGTGGCAAGTACGAGACGAGAACAGAGACAAAAACGGAAACGGGAACGGAGTTGAGAACTGAGACGAGAAGAACGAAGACGAGACGAGAACAGAGGCCAAAAGAGAGACGAAAATGGAAACGGGAATAGAGCTGAGAACTCAACTAAGTAAACTGCGAGATCGAGTTGCTAGATAACAAAACGGAATGAGACGAGAACAGAAACGGGAATAGAGCTGAAAATGACGAAACGAAGACGAAAAAACGGGACAATACGATGAGACGAAACGAAAACGTACCTAGCAAACGGGACGTTAGAACCAGAAGATGAAAAATCAAGATGTCAAAAGCGGAGACAAGAACAAGACGATGAAGAAGATTAAGATGAAATTACGGTACGAGACGACGACTAAAAAAAATGAGATGCCAAAAACGAGACGAAACGTTACATGTGCGATCTAGAATACTTAATTAGCATTAGTATTCGAAGAATTGTTTGCAAAAAAGCACCCCATCTTCTGAGAATTTCTATGAGTAGAGGAACAATGGCGTTTTTCGATTATGTTTGACTGTTACAAAACATGACCATGAAATGAAGAAAATTAACCACCATTTTGTCTTATCTACAAAAGGTGTTTTAGTCAAGATTTAATATGTCGTTTTTTGTTTGTTTTTTTGACTTTCGAAACTTGGAAAAAATTACTTTCATTTTTGAGTTTTTGGGCCGCCATGTTAACTCAGGATGGCGGCCGAATTTGGGAATAGCTGCCCATGAGTGGAGAAACATGATGGCGTTTTTTTGTTTTTAAATCTGTTGTAATTTCGAACTGATTTTAATGTCGTTTTTCAAATATTTTCGATACAATTAAGTCTATTAATGAATAAAGAGTTTTTACTAGCATAAACTCTCTATTTCTTAGTCAAATGGGGCTAGATGAATAACATTAAGCCTACATTTCAATGTTATTCATGACATTCGATACGTTATACATTATCTGAACAAAAGTATATCTTAACTTGTTAATTGACGTCATTAACAGATATAAAAGGAGCACAATTATTAGTTATTCATTCACCACCGCCACTTCCCGAGCCTTTGGAAGATGGCCGACTACATAATGTTTTTCAAGCCTGGGAAATGACGTACAATCCCCCAGAAATATCGGCCATGCCACTATTCTATAACTTTTCAGGGTAGTAGAACACATCACCGAAGACTACACCAAGATGCAAAACACAGGTGTCAAATTCGATCACGTGAGGTGATTGGTGAGGTGACTCCGAGTCGGCGTTTTTTAATGTTCTATTCTGATCTCGATATTATAAGAGCCTCTACTTCTGAGACATGCCTACTATTCTCTTTACTACAGTGATCCAGTATGCAGGCGACCCGACAGTGCTGTCCAGCTAGTTGAGACTATCTTTCGTGACTCAACGATTCTAGGGGGAATTGGACTTTCTAGAAGACTGATGTAAGTATGTGAAGAATGGGCGTCACGCTGGAGAAGCGCTTGGTGGTCCGATTCTCCACCAAAAAATCACTCCATTGACAAAATAACCTGACGAACCTCAAAACTTTCCTGGGAGGAAGAGACCAACTACCTCTGTGTGGTTCTGGACCGAAAGCTGACCTGGAAATAACACATAGATAGAACGGTCACTAAAGCAAAAGGGGGCGAGATCAGCACTCGTCTCCCTCATCCAATCTTGGAACCGAACGTAGAGCAGTAACAAGTGCACCTTATCATGATGTATGCGGCCTTAATTTAGAGCTTGGCTGCAAAGACACAACAACAAGTTCGAAGTCATGGGGCGTTAAGGTCCATCTTTAACTCATCGTGGTTTGTGAGGAACCATAACTTTCATCGCGATGCTGTCATCTCCACGATCCAGAAGTTCGATTATATCAGAACATACAAGGCCACAGTAATTCCAACATCCGTGATGCTTACAACTACGAGGCTAACAGAAATGTTTATCACAAGTACTTGAAGAACTGGATTCAGCCGTGAGGCGGCGCAGAGGCGCGTCAGGTCTCTTCAAGGGGACTAAGGATCTAGAAACTTCAATTCTTGTCAGTTAATATCAACGTCGTTGTTCAGACTTAAGAAGCACTTTAAACCTTATCTGGTTATTGGTCGTTGCATACGGAACAGAAAATTTATTGGAGACTTTTTAGCCTTCTCAATTTGCCCAAGGCATTTGGTAGTGACGTGACGGTGTAGCGTACAGACACATCCACAAAAAAACTACAATCGAGTAGGTGACGTGTAATGATTATACTTTTAAAAACGTGCTGGGCAAAAATCTCTAGGTATTCTGTGGAAAAATTACCCAAGAATCTACTTTTGCTCAGTCAGCATCATGACTGCACGTCGAAACTTAAGCCATATGGGGTTTCATTGTCGAGCAGCCCCATACAAGTTGAATATTTTGTTGCAGCTGCTAAGTACCGTCTACAGTAGTGTAAAGAACGACGCTATTGGTCTATGAACGACTGAAAACATAGAGTAATAAATTATGCTTGACCATCTGCCACCTTGATAGTAGTAAAGTTTGGGTTGGTGAATGTTTGAAGAACAATATCTGTCGGAACTGACAGTGAAATTTGGAGATGGTTTTGTCTGCAATAAAGAAATCGATTGTGTCGATTGCCTCTATCAGCATGCGAAGGAGAAGTTCACATAAATAGAATGATTGACCTAGAACTCTCTAATTTGAAATCCATTGACCACAATTGGGATGAATTATAATGTTGGACTCGTTCCAGAGCCTAACTATCTACATCGCGAAATACTCTTTCTACAACTTGACCTGACTGGACATCTCCATCTTAATCAAATCAACGAGTAGTTGGAATTCGTGGTGCAAGATAAATCTGATCACACTTTCAAGCAGATCTCTAGCTGCTTTTGGACAGATAGTGGACTTTTGTCCCCCTTGAGAGTTGAAGCTATGCAACATTCTTAGTTTTTTGAAGAATTTAATGATATCAAAAATTCTTGGCAGTGACATCTAATATAAAATGAGGCTAATTATAGTGATGCTTTTTCATATATATTTCATTTCTTGTTTATAGCATTTAATTTAACAATAAAAATATTATTTCTGTTACAACATACATATAAATAAGGTTTATTCAAAATCTAGATTTACCACTAGAAACTATTGGTGGTAAACAAATGCTATTCGGTGTGTTATATAAGCAGTCGCATGTCTTTTATTGGAAACAAGTTTTAATAATTTTTATGCGATCGTAGATGGAAGAGTTATCATTTCCTTGGTGACTGATTTGGATCAACGTTCTTTCATCAAAATGGAGCCCTCATACAAAATCCAAGCAGTTGGTGCCGTCGGCAAAGCGGTATGGCTTCTTCGTATGAGAACACACAGAAGAATTGACCATAGTGACTAAGAGGATGGTGCACATATTATTCACCTAGAAAGAGTGAAACAGTGGGCGATTTTGTCCCTGATAGTTTTAACACAAAGAAATACGAGTTGATGTCTGCTATGGTAGTGTTCTTAGTATAAGGATAGTGATGAATTATAAAAACGAACATTGGCCATAGATAAAACTTTGATCGTACTATACCCACTACTTAATTACGATCAACAGAAATTTTGGTGTGAAGGTCAAAAGAGCTGAGGCTCATATTCTAAACTGGATAGCTCAGAAAAAAGTTACTCCTTCAGGCAAATTGGACACTTTAAATAGGTTATCTGAAAGATGGCGAACTGTTATAGACATGGAGGAGGGCTACTGTTTAATTATATCAAAATTTCATTGCAATTTTTGTACTTATTTGATCATTTTTAACACACCCCTCTATTAGGCTGTAGAGCATGATTGTGTATTACGGAAATAATAACATCTAATGCACTTGTATCAAAGAGTTGTAACGAAGGTGGAATGTGTTTCTTGACTGATAACGAACATTTTTTGACTACAATCACCGCTAGAAAATAACAGCTTCAAATGCGTCTGGGTGCTAAACAATTACCATAATTCTAAGCAACGTATTACTTTATTTTAAATGTGGCTCAAATACCTTGAACATGTTTTAATACTCTTTTATTTACAGACAGCTGTGAATGGTGTGGCAAGCTGATGGACGAAAATAAGAATTTATCATCAACTGGGGGAACGTTCTGTTCGGAACTCTGCTTTTCGCAATCTCGAAGAGCGAATTTTAAGAAAAATAAAACTTGCGATTGGTGCAGACACGTGAGACACACGGTGTCATATGTAGACTTCCAGGTAATCTTGTCACTCTTTAGCTTTTCCTTTATTTTTACTATTTTTACAAATGCCTTGTCTTGTCGTGAATGCTGTCGCAACGTTTAATGATCACTGTACATCTGGTGGTTGAAGTCGATGCTTTTTCTCTATTATTGAATTCTAACGCTTTTCCATAAATTAAGAATAAAAGAATCTGGGGGGAGAAGATGGTCTGATAGTTCTATGGAACGTATTGTATGTAATAACCTAGTAGTGCTAATAGTGTGATAAAAGTTCAGGTCAAAAACGAGGTAGATCCGGAGTGTTCTTGTAAATGCTGTGTATACCGATAGATTATGTCTTCTCATACGCATTTCGATTACGATTTACTTCTTCACCTAATCGAATCCTGTTGTACCTTTCAGTGCTAGGGTTAATTTCGTGTTAAAGTCGTTTTCTACAACTTTTTTCATGATATTCTATTTTGAGTCAGTGCTCAAACTCTTTCCTCTGTCTCATTTTACCCATTTTTCTCTGGATGCCTTTCTGACTAATTTTCAGTACCTATCATACACCTATATATGTGATGTAATCAGAAAGTATTATGGGAATTTTTTTTAGTTAGAAAATTAAACAATTTTCTCACGTTTATCAAATGCCAATTATTATATATTGTCACTTTTCTTCTTCAAAAATTCTTTTTTAAAACATAACTTCCATTTAGTTGATTGCATCCACTGATACCTTAATGATTACATAGGCCACGTGTGGTCACACGCACATTGATATCCAGAGGAATTTCCAGAAGCGCCACCTAGTGTGGATTACACGTGACCATCAGGGTAAACGCACTGGGGGCAGTCGAACTTAGTTGGTATGAGAGCTAGAGTCACAGTGTAAAGGAGCAACGAGTGAATATCATGTTTTGTTACAAACTGGAAATTGGCAACGGAGATGTACGAAATGTTTGTGCAGAAAATGTGTATACGACTGGTTTAAACGCTATCGCCACGTCAGCAAACGGAACTCTCGACATGAAAGAGCAAGCGATTGACTCTAGAATTGATGACAGTTGCACTGTTGTCCGCAAAGATTTGAGTGCCTGAAAGATCTGTTTCTGATTAGCACGTGTGACCAGGGGACGAGACCTGGTAGTACCAGTTCGATCCCTAATCTAAGCGTTATGAAAGATGCACGTTTCGTGCACATTGTGGCAATTGAAGAAAGTGTGCCAGTGGTTCTGCATTCAATTTTTAAACAGGCCTTTTCTGGCGGTTTCGAGAAGCTTTATGAACGTCGCCAAAAGTGTGTTGTGAAAAATGTCGATTCTTTTGAAGACCAATAAAGGGAATTTGTTTTCATCATATGTTTGGTTTGCTTGCTGATACTATTCACCGAGTTTTTTGGACACAATTTATAATTGGTCCTAGGTATTTCTTCTAAAACGACCCTTTCTAGTTCTATGTTGCGTTAATTGTTTTTTGCACTCGCTATGGTTGCTTCTATTTCATCTTTGTTTATTTTTATGTGTTTTTTAATTTCTCGTTACATATTTGGCTTATGTTGTAAAGGTTCATTGTATCACTTAATGGAAGTAGGTCATCGATGACCATTATTTGGAATTATAAACCAAACGACGATCACACAGTATAGAAAGGTACCAAAGCAGAAAATTTTAGGCCAACCGTCTCGTGATGACTGAGGGAATGTGGTTTGTATACTCGCTGGCTAGTAAGATGCATTCCATAGATGCCAGCCCTCAAAAGAGAAGGGAACGTTATGCTTGGATCAATAACCTGTGATGCTATTTGTTACTTACGGACGAGCCTTCTCTTTGTAGTGTGTTGGTGGAAGTCGATATAGCCATGGGAATACTTGTGAATGACATTATTTTAGAATACCTGGTGTGTGATGACTATTGGATTTTCGTACATTTCTCTATGTTCTTGATGGAAATTACTGTCATTGGCTGGATATACTGATATGTTGATACATTGAATAACAAGCTTATCTTTTTAGGTGCTTGATGATGCGTATTTTTTAGTTTATTGACGCAAAACCACCTTTTAAACCATTGGGGATATGCTCGAGAGAGGAACTGTAGTGCAATTTTTGATTCCTTAAAAAGTTAATAAGTATCATTATAACTATTTTTCTTTGTCAATCTTTTATTTTCTTTAGAAGAGAGCACACATTTTATTAGAGGTATTTCCCCGCAATATCTATACACTTTTGTCGTCACTTGTGGACAGCCGATTAAAGTTCGTCGTTGGAGGAGAACTTGCGTCAACCAGCGTAATCGTTTGGCGCAAAATCCGGCCAATATGAAGCGTGAAGCAGTATGGTGTACTTAAGAAGCTATAGGCTGGCAAAGGTGTGGCGATTGACATGTGATCGTGCGTTATCATGTTGAAGCTGCGTTTCTATTTCCCATGACATCGGCAGAATCGCTTTAGAGTTCACTGACAACGCTCTTACAAGGAGGTAACTAATCTATCAACTGAATATCTTCTTGATTAAAAAAAACAATTTTAGGATACATATACCTAACCGTGGCTTCTTGGGACAGGAACTTCTAATCTGCCACTATTCCATAGACTTTTCCTAAGTCTTGTGCTAGAATCTGCTAGGATCAGATACTTGAAGAACATCAGTCACTTCTGCTCTTACTAGGGGGCAATTGATCCACCAGAAGAATCTGCTCTGGTTTTCAAAAGATAATTAGGTTTTGTTTTGAAATAAAATAATCCTGACCGTTGTTTCTTGGGACAAAAGCTTACCACGTGGTTCTATACCATAGATTGGCATTTCCAGCATACACTGTATAGCTACAGAAACTGTAGAGGGTGAGAGTATGGAGAATCTATTGAGCACAGATCTTTGTTATCTTTAAGTCTTCATAGACAAGTTCCGCGAGTATGATTTTTTTTACCATTATCAAATCAGATGCATGTTGGACAATGTCAAATAGAGTGTTGACGGTTAGGGCAAGATCCGGGGAATATGGAGCGTAAGGCAGCATGGTGTACACAAAAGCTCACCGAGTGGTAACTGGCATGTGACCGCGCATTGTCCTAATAGACGATTGCATGCAAAGTTCCCTAAGACAAACCTGTTGTATAGACGCTGCACTGCTAGACATTCGCTGCCTTTGTCTTTTTGCCGTCTTCGAGTTCCAATATCTAGTAAAACAGTTCTGAGACGTTGTGCTACATTTCTGCACACGGCTAATCATTTGCTCCCCCTTTCCCCTGTTCTTCTAAAGAAAGTATGCCACCTAGCGCTGCTGTAATTGTCTACTTTCATGGTTTTCTGCTTTTTCCACAACTGCATTCACAACACTGCACGAACGACTTACTACATTTTCCTCTGCGCTTTCCAGCAACTCCATGTGGCGGTATCACATAGCCTATGTTCATATATGCACTAGGTGTGCAAAAGTGAACCTCCATTCCTCAAGAACAGCTTGTTACTACCCCCCATATCACGACACAACGTTGTACAGCATACATTTCTGTCAGAACGTCATATTCCACATTAATGTTTTTATTAAGCATGGAACTTTTCTTCAACACCCACACTATTTTTCTGTCATCATTCTTGGTTTCTTGTATTTTGTGTTTCAGTTGTATATACATATTTTTGCTCTCATTCTTCATTTATGGACATAAGTATATGCGACATAAGTGTATGAAATATATATTTCAAAAATGGAGAACTTGGTGACATGATTTCCAGACGGTTCCAGAATTTTAAAGTTCGAAGAGGTTTGGGAGATTTACTGTCACTATATAGACAATCACGCACCATATTTGTCAAAAGTAAAAATACTGATGACTTTGGTTCTTAGTGAAAATAAAAGATTTATTATTTTTAACTAGCGGAGGAAACAACGCAAAACTACAAAAAAAATTTCAGGGAGCAAATAAGCCATTATCTTCAGTTGTAATGGTATTAGGGAGTGCGCTTTTCTTCTGTGATGATATAGCTATGACATAGCTCTGCACATAATGGTTAAGGAAATCTTTCAACAAGAGTTTGTGTCAACTCAGACAAAAAATGACATTTTTGTTTTTTGGTGTTATTTTATGTTGGAAATTGTACTCAACATATTTCAATTAGCTTTCAGGATGGCTGACGAGATTACGAGATTAAAAACAGTGAATTTCGGGTTTTATTCCGTCATTATTGGAAGAAAGGTCTGACCATAAAATGACAACAGACAAATGGCCAAATGGTTCAAGCGCTTCAATGAAGGAGATTTTTATCTTGAAGATAAGTCTTATTTTGTTCATCAGAATTGAAAACCAAACGTTTTTTCAACGTTGAGCCTGAGAAAATGAGCCTTCATCAAGCTCTCGCGATCTCGCATCGGTTCTTAGAGTTTTGTCCCATCAAACTGTGCTCAACCTCTTGCATCAACTTTTGACTTTCTTCAAAAGAAGCCTCAACAGGATCCACACAAACTCGTCGAAGCACAGGTCAACAAGCGAGTCGAGATCTGCTCAACCAAGAAGTTTGAGAAGCTGATCGCCGTCGAGGTTCTTCCGTATTTGTTCTGCAGTTTAGACGCTGCTTCATCCGATCAATGAAGCACTTCTTGTATGGTTACCGATTTGAGTCTTTTGATATAGTCGAAGAAGCATATGAAGAATTCTTTGATTCAAAGGAGCGACAATGGTACCTTGATCAGATGCGACAACTTGCGGAACGGCGACAAAAGATCGTGGACGATGATGGCCTTTGTTTTGAAGACTAGTTGTTATTGTTTTTTAATACATTTTTGATATTGAGTATGAAGTTTTTGGCCAATTTAATATGTGTTCTCGTCCAATTTTTTTCTTTACCTCCTCTTTAAATTATGGGTCTATGTACCTATTAAAGATAGTGATTTTTAAACGGCGATCAATGATTTAATGTCACAACATCATGCCCAATGTAAAAAAAACAAAGGGTTACGTTTTAAAGAAAAGTTTTGTTAATCGACCATGAATGATCCCCCAAAGTTTAACAAGTTATAGATTTCTTCTTTGTCTAAATTGTAAGACAAGAAGAATTGTAAGATCAGAATACAATAATTCTATAAGTTAATCTTATGAATATTGAGGGATGGCATGATGAGGTTTCGTCCATCTGCGACACCTCAGGTTCTTACAGCAAGTCGATTGGCCGTTTTTTCTTGAGTCGTTTGTTATCTTTTCTTAGTAGTAGGGGTTCTATCAGTGGATCGTTGTGGAATTCGAGTCGAGCATGGTGGATAGAGCTTTTCTGGGGAATGACTTCATTCACAAATTTGATTTTGAGGTCATTATGTATTGTGTTATTGGAAACGAACCACGGGGCATCTAGTATTGATCTCAACAATTTGGACTGGCATCTTTGGATTACGGAAACGTTGGTGTTGCTGGTACATCTCCAGAGTTCTATACCATAAGTCCAAATTGGTATGATTATGGTTTTATAAATCAGGATTTTGTTTTCTATAACTAGCTTCGATTTTCTACCAAGTAACCAATTTAGCTGTTTGGTGGTTAGATCTATTTGCTTCCGTTTCTTTAGTAAACGGGGTTTCCAAGTTAGTTTGGCGTCTATGGTCATTTCTAAGTATTTTACTTCGACTTGCTTGGATTTTAGAACGTTGTTAAGATATACATCATGATGAAAGATGGCGCCTTTTCGATTGGTTTAAAGCGGAAGTTTTAAGTGAATTTCCACATTGAATTTGGTGAGTTGTTTAAGTGAGGAAAGCTCGAAGAAAATAATTCCCTTCCAATTCTGCCATACAGACAGCAATGTCTTCATTAGATGTAAGCCAACTTTTGGCTCTGTGTTTTCATTTCTAGTTTATATATTTTTTTGCCCATTATAGCTGTATTTAAAAAAGCTTTTTATGGCATCCAAGCAGAGAAATAACCATAAAGACGAGATTTATCAATAGATGTGGCACACAGTGGAAGTGTTTTTTAAATAACAAAATACAGACATTGTGAATATTTAGATTATTTGCAATATATTCAGTTGTAATTCTTAGATTATTTTCTACTAAATTACGCACAACATTATCATGAACATCAAAAAGCCGTCCAGAGTAGAGTCAGTCTGATAAACACGAAGTTCGTCATGCAGGAATTTTTTCATCATCTATGAAAATTGGGCACAAACTATCGCAACTATGTAATATATGGATGCGTAATATGAATAATTAGCATTATTAATGTAATAACATTTATAAGACTAGGCATATAAATAAGACGGACAGTTATTTTCGTTTAGTGAAAACTTGAACCAAATATCAATTTTGCTTTTAATTGCAGGATGGTGCTTCGCAGCTACAGTTCTGCTCCGACAAGTGCTTGAACCAGTATAAAATGCATATTTTCTGCCGAGAGACTCGGGCTCACCTAGAAATGCACCCGCACCTCCCAGATAGCGGCTCCTCTGGGACTCTAATAACGCCCGACATGTGGCTAAAGAACTGCAAATCTCCAGAACCTTCCAGCGGCTCCCCGTCGTTGTCGCCAAAAATAAAAGAAAGCATATCACAAAACGTCCCGCTGTCCCTTATAAAAGCCACCCACAGCGCAAAGATCATAAATTGCCCAAACAATAACAAGATCCAACGAATAAAGACGCAGAAGAAGACCAGAAAGAGGTGCACCTCGACTGTGACGTGCTCTCCACCTGAAAAATCGCCACTGAACATAGAAATTCCCCAGGACCTTCGAGTACGGCATACGCCCCCTGTTGTCAATGTTCAGCTTAAAGATGACCAAGGACAAAGCCCACTGAAGAGCACCTACAGCGATATTTTTAAGGACACGCCATTGATCAACAGTTTTATAAGCGGACCTCGTTTGAAAAACTCAATTTACGAGCGCCTAGTTACTCAACCTCAACCTTCACTTCCTTTGCACCCTCCATCATATGTAGACAGCCTTCTACCACCTGCTACAATGCTGATACCTTACCCTATAATAATACCATTACCTTTACCAATACCCATACCAATACCAATTCCATGTGAAAAGAAAAGTAAAGAAAACGACAAAACTGATGCCGACCTTGGAACTGATGTCAGTCGTAACCAAAATAAAGTTGATTCTAATGTAAAATCTCACTTAAGCGATGAAACCAAACATCAAAACACAACGGAGTGTAAAGAGAATGGGGTTTCAGATGTACCAGAGAAAGAGGGAGAAGATAAAAAAACTGAATCTGACTTGTATCTCACTGTAGTGAATGGTGCAGGAGGACCGTACAGGAAACGGAAACGTGTCATGGAAGTGAACTCGAAATGCAAGAAGACAGTACCTGTATAAGATTTGTGTGATGAATTGTTTCCTAAAAATTAGTATTATGAGTAGTATTATCAAATAAATTAGACATAGTTTGAATGTTTTTTACATATATATGTACACGTATGTGGATTTGAAAGTATCCATAATTCTTCAAAGACACAGTTTTAGAATTGTTAAAGCAACAATTTATGAATGTTTTAAGAAAATCCGAGTTTGTGGAAATTTTTAAGCAAATCGCAGTACTATTACTGTATTCATCTTTAATATTGTAGTTTATCATTACTAAAAATACAATGCATGTTATGATTGTCGTACTGCTTTTATGTTGTTCTATAATACAATTTTTGAACTAATTCATAGTTTTAGTAATTGAAATATATTATCTTATCACTGCTCATGACCGTCTATTGTTATGGTTTTTCGTTTTGTCCACAACTGCATTTGCAGAACTGCTCTTTTCAATCTGTGACATTATTTGCCACTGTAGTTTGCCTGCTCATTTCAATCTGCGATACAACCAGAGTTTGGAAAAGGAAATGCCAATTATTTTCGGGACAACCTACTATTTGATCAAAAGTATTTTGGTACCTGTTGTCATCAGACTTGCATTACATCATGAGATCCAATATGTGACAACACAAAGTGTGCATATGCTTTGATGACAGTGTTAATTCTGTAGGAAAGATTCTTCCTAAACAACTGTAGCTTTGGCATTTTGCTTATGAGTCGGGGATTGGGGCCAGCTGTAATGTCTGCAAACAATTCTCTCACAGGTGATGCTTTATGATAGTAAGTGTTGTAATGTTAATATATTCAACTGCCATCACCGAATTGTTCTTTTATCATAGTCAGGATAAAACTGGTCAAAATGTGTTTGTACCTTTTCACATTCCAATTTATAATCAGGAAAAAACCTTCTTTAAATTTTGCTGTTGGTGCTACACATTCTGGTAGATATTGTACTTCAGCCATACATCTGTCACATAGACTCTCTAAACCATCCACATGTTACTAATAGTCCATAGTTTAGTGATGTAGTTCTTTATATCACCTCAGAAAATTTTGGCTCGTAGTCGGCTGCTTAGCTATGCAACTCCAATTGCCTCTATTCTTGAGATATAATCATGGTGATGGCTGGACAATAATTAGCACTGTAAAACTCCTGAATGTTTATTTATACGATGACTGTTGATTTTGCAAATCACATTCTCCAACGCATAGTAGTCTCTTATTGTGCTAATCTACCTGACTATGGTTTTGTTGTTGTGTCTTCAAGCCTCTGCTTCACAATTACGTCACTAACAGCTGACTTAGGCAAATTGAGATCTTTGCTCGTGAGGTAAACAATAACTAGACTACGTTAGAGGTCATTCAGCTCCTTTGACTTATGCATTTTGCTTGTTCTGTTTGCGTTGATCAATACATAGCTTCGTGCACTTTTTATATCTGTATGTGAGGTCACTAGATGTCCTGATAGTTTAATCATATAGTGTATAAGTTTTACGTGTTAAAGCTGAATAAGTTTGAACGAATGTTGTTTTGAAACTTGTTAAATGATACAAAAAGTCTGGATACGACCATAGAAGTTAGTTTCCAAAATCCTCTGTTTGACAGGTAGCACCGTTTTGTTGAGAAAATATGTCATCGATCTTCAATTTTTCGCGATTGTTCTGGAACTCTGAAATAATTACGCAGTACTTGCGAATTATAATAAATTGAGATTCTTGAAATTACCAGTTACTCTGATTCAATCTGGATAAGAGGGGAAAACATTTATTTTAATAATTACTAATTTAGTATTAAATATTAATTTGATTTTTTATAATAATTACAACCTGACTGCGCAAGAAAAATGGCCAAATGATTTTTCTGCTCGTAAAATCTTAAGTTTTCTTCTCTTTCTCGCCATCTAATGGACTGATAGAAAGTGGTCTGGTCTCAGACCTAATGGGTCTGACTATGAATATGATGACTTCAATCTTTACTCTCTATGGTGTCACGTGGTTAAATATCTCCACATCCTTATCTTTTGGATTGAATTCAACACTATATTTGGATTCTTCAGTCTTATAAAGACACTGAAAAACACTAGGAGATTTTTGCTGTCAGCAACTTGATCTGTCTCTGTCTGACGCAAAAGTTTTTTGACCAAATGCATCAATAAAAGAAGGATACTGACTTTTCATATACTGATATATAGCTCTCGTCAAAGTTTTCAGTAATGATCCTTACTACTCATAAAATCTGCAAATTAGTTAAAACTATTATTTCTAAATAATATTAGACTCGCAATAGTCTTCTACAGTGAGTTTTGCCATTACCAAAAAGAAGTTGCTAGGACATAAATTCTATGGTCTTTATTTTGGGACGTGTACGTTATCACGTATCAATCATATTGTGTGATGTTTTATGAGGTGTGCCCTCAGCTATGCTAGAGGATACTTAACTGTCTTTAGTGCTTAGAGTAAGTCCCTCTGATGTTAGCTTAAAAAGGCGACGTTAATACAATTGGTTAAGAAAATGAAAAAGGAAACCTAGTAAGTTTGGCAAAGCTTCTTCTAGTTTACTGTTAATGAAAGCACCGTTACCATAAAAGTCTCCTTGCGCGACCGCCTTACAGCCATAAAACAAAAAGATAAACCTTCACCCAGTAGCAACTTTTATAGGATACTAGCAAACGCTTCTGTTGAAATTTAAGAAGAATCATTGGAAATTCACAAAGCAAACCGTCTCGCGGATTTTATAGCTGTCCACCAATTTTGACAAAGTTCTTAACAGTTTGTCTTGTAGATCCAAACTTTAATATATAGAATTGCAAACTTTTGGGACAGCGTAGTCTTAATTTAAAATTGGTGGAGGTAGAAGTGGAGGTCAAAACCAATGCTTGTCTAATTAGAAAAATATCCAACCAATAGCTCTGCTGTAGAGTCTAAGTATGAGTGATAGAAAGCGATCCGTTTTTGTTGAACATTACATGTTCAGTGTATGATAACTTCCGCCTTTACCATCTATGGTGTCATTTGGTTAAATATATCCATATTCTTATCTTTTGGACAGATGTCAAATCTTCAAACAGAAAAATTTGTGCTCTTCATCTTCACTCTTTGCACACCACTCATGAAGATACTGAAAGGCGAAGAATCTCTTGCTGTCAGCGACTTGCTTGACGCAAATGTTTTTCTGTGAAGAAGGATGTAACCAAATGCATTAGTAAGTGAGGGATATAGCCCTCGTTGAATTTCCCTTGTTATAGTTTTCAGTAATGATCCCTACCAATTATGAAATTTGCAAATTAGCCAAAAATGCTTGCCATAACTCTTCACAGTCTTGTAGAGTGATTTTTGCCATTATCAGTAGCAAGTTGGCGAGTCACGAATTCTAGGATCGTTTTTATTTCGATATTACGTCGGAGATGTCACGTATACTGTGTGATGCAATATCGAGAAAGACTGTTGGGAGATGTGTGGGAAATTTACTTTTAATGAAGGGCGAAAATAAAGGCATTGCTACCCTAAAAGTCTCCCAACGCGACAGCCTGGAAATAGAAGATAAACTTCTATTCAGTAGCAACTTTTATGAGACTCACACATCTCATGGGCTTCATAAGCATCTACCTCTACATGAGTTAAATGCTGATACTGTTGTACGGTCTCAATGAGAATTTTATAACAGGTAGCAGAATTTATCGTTCCAACCATCTCTCCATTATCTCTTAAGGTCGCCGATATTCCTTATGACACTGTCCCTATGAGTTTCGCCAACGATATGGGATAGTGCAATAGGAAATATTATCCTTCTCTATCGCGTGATTCCCAAATATCAGCAATCGTGCAGAGGTAGTTGCTACTGAATGGAAGTTTATCTTCCTCTTTCATTGTAAGGCTGTCGCGCAGGAAGGCTTTTATGGTGGCAATGTCTTTATTTTCACCCCTCATTAACAGTAAAGTTCCCCTTTCAACTAGAAGAGACTTTGCCACTCTTGCTGAGATATTATATTTCTCTGATCCACTTCACTCCCCTCTCAAGAGTCTGCCTCAACAGCGCTTCTTTGAGAATTAGGGGTGAGATCAGAAACACCCTTTATCTAAGTAATAAAGACAGATGGGTGCCCTTAAATTAAATCATTCACACATTGCTTAGGATTGCTGGCACCATTGAAATTAAATCTAAAATAAACATAGGTTTATAGCAGACAAAAGAATCATTTGGTGGATTAAGGTCTACAGGTAATGATGTATTAAAGAGCGTGTTTCTTTTTCCTGTAATAATTTTTAGCGTTCTATTTGAGAATTCTTTTATCGTGACTTTTTGATTTCATTAAAATTAAGGATGCTGGTCAGAGAAGTGCAGACTTGTCCTCTTCCCACTATCTCAATCTGTCTAACCGACAACGTAGTGTTCAGTTGATTCCGCTTTAATACAACTCATAAAGATTGATTAAGAAACTAATTAGGTTTAAAATTAAAATAAAGATAGGGCTATGTTAGATAAAAAGAATTATATGTTCGATTGGGTTCTAAGAGTCATGTAGTAGAAAATGGGGTAATTTTCTTCCATTTAGTCATTATATTTGAGTATTTCATCATTTTTTGATTTCTTTAAGATTGGGGGTGTTGGTTAGAAGTGCAGACTTTGTCTGAACACAGGGTCTAATGGACCCGTCCTGATACAATTTATTAAAAACAACCCCATAAAATCAACCGAGGCTAAATCTGAACTGTTATGTCAGACAAAAAAAATTATTAAGGTAGATTAGGTTCTATGTAGTACTAAAAGGGGAATGTTCCCTCCTTTTATTTATTTTTATCATTCGGACAATCTTGAATTATCACTTTTATTTTATTAGGAAGTTAGAAGTACAGACTATATCTTTTTCCACTCTATTTTTCTACTTTATCCACATAGTGTTGAGTTGGCCCCGCCTAGAAATTTTGTTTTAAAAATATTACTTAAGGAAACCAATGGATGTTAAATTTAAATTAAGCATAGGGTTATGCCAGATAAAAATAATTTGGTCAATTAAATAAATGAGTGGCGATGTACTAAATGGGGTATTTTTCTTTCTTTTAGTTATTTTCATTTTGTTTGAGCATTCATTTGTTTTACTTTTTGGTTTTATTAAGATTGGGGATGGTGGTTACATGTAGCATTTTTCACTTCCTCGCTTTGCCTAATTTACATCACCAGGTCTAGTTGAATCCACCCTGATCTTCTTTAACCTTTGATGCGCCCAAACTTGAGCATAAGTCTCCCTTAGTTCTCTCCATTTTGTTCGATTTTGAGGGGTTCTTATCCAGATTTATCCCGCTACCTTCTTAATATCATCGTACCGACGTGTTATCGGTCTTCCACTCGATCACCTTCCAGTCCACGGCCTCCATTTTATCACTTTGGTGTTCCATCTCTCGTCTTGCATCCGGGCAATGTATTCCGCATTGTCCCATTTAAGACATGAGGCCCTATACTATCTTTATTACTTTGGTTTTATTTGTTATGTATTCGTTTATTTTTATGTCTCGCAATAATAGACCCAGTATCCTGCTTTCCATAGCTTTCTGGATGCTCTAAGTTTATTTACCATTTGTTTAGTAAACGTCCAAGTATGTGCGCTATATGTAAAATTTCTGGTAAAATACATTGGTTATATGACCTTGTTCTCTGTTGGAAGGATATCTTTTTGGCCCATCCGAGCCTTATTCGTCTTTTAATTTCTATATCCTTGTTTTCTTTGCTGAGTGCCACTTTTTGTCCTAGGTATGTATGGTCTCTTACCTTTTCTAATTTTTGGTTATTTATCTCTATTTAGGAGTCTTTTAGGCACATAGTTTTGGTTTTATATTTGTTTATTTTTAGTCTTACTTTTATTGATTCTTCTTATAATGCTGTTATCATTTTCTTCAAGTCGTGACCATTTTCTGTGTCCTTGGTGAATCTTAGGTGTGTAAGTCTTTCTCCATTTACATTTATTCCTCGGTTCTCCCAATTTAACCTCTTAGACACTCGTTCCAATATAAGTATGAACAGTTGCGGTGATATTGTATCATTTTGTCTTATTCCTCTTCGTATCTCAAAGAACTCTGTCATGTTATGAGTTTTTACTGCAGCTTTAGCATTCTTATATAGGGTTTTTATTGTTTGCATATCTATGATCTACACGGGCTTCCGCTAGTTTATGTAGTATGGCCCCGTGTTCAACCGAGCCAAATGCCTTTTCGTAATCAATAAAGGCTATATTTAAAGGCATATTATATTCCAACATCTTCTGTATATTTACTGTCAGAAGGTGATCACAAGTACTGAACCTTTTACGAAATGGCGCCTGTTCTACAGAGTGGTAGTTTTAAGTTTTTTTATTTATCCTGTTTGTAATTATTTCTATAAACAATTTATAAGTCCATTGTAATAGGCTGATCGGTTTATAATTCTGCAGAAGTTGCCTCGTTCCATTCTTTTTGTATGTCTCCTTGTTAAAAAGTATTTTCAGCTTAGGGACGATTAGTCCTACTGGTTCTTTGATTATCTCAGTCATTTCCCGGAATTTTATTTTTCATTTTACTTAAGGCATGCAATTTTTTTTTTATTTGTTTTCGGAATATCTTCCGATCCAACGTTTATTACTTTTCTTATTTCATGTCATTTTGGAGGTCGTTGCATCTGGGAGCTATATATATTTCTGTGGAATTCTTCTGTTATGTTTAAGATTTTGTCTCTGTCTTTTGTCTCTTGATTGTTTTTTAGGGTTATTATTTTTCTTCTTCTTTTAGTTATTCTTAAGCATTTCATGTTATTTTCTATTTCTTGTTCGTAACGTGTGTCTATAGGCTTACGTATAATTCTTCTTGTCTTTTTTCTAATTTCCCGGATTCTGCTGTATTCTGTTTGTTTTCTCTATATAGCCGTCTTCTTCTTGCTATCAGTTGTTTTGTTTCTTGGGATAATTTGCTTCTTTGTCAATGGAAGTTCGTTGCTATTTCGGTTGCTTTATCTTTGATTTTTTCGGTGAATTGTTCGGAAAATTTATTGAAATTGGAAAAATTATGCACCTCTTTCACTTTTTCTGCCAGTTCCTTGCAATATTTATGTTTCTTTTCTTTAGGAGTATATTTACTTATTTTGTTTGTGTTTCTTTTCTCACCAAGCGGTGATCGCTTCCGGTATTAAATGAGTTAAGGACTGATACGTCTTTTAAAACTTTTTTGATGAAAAGATGTAGTCTATTTCATTTCTGGTTTTTTGTCTGGGCTCACTCAGGTCTACTTGTTCATTGTATAAATTGTTTGGCTTTCTAAAGAATTACATAGTCTATGCCCTCTTTGATTTTTCCTTCCTGATTTATGATCCCCAATGCATGACTCGTCTTCTGATAACTTTTTTCCTATAAAAGTCACCAAATGCTAGAGCATTGTTACATTTATCTCATGATAGGGCTTTTTCAATGTCTTCGTACAAGATGTCCACTTCTTCATCATCATGTATCGATGTCGGCTTATATATTTGGATAATTTTCACATTGCATTTTTCTCATAGTTGTAGTACCAAATATACCACACTATCGTATGCTTTTAGTTTCAGGTGAATTAAAAATCCTATTCTTCCTTGGCTTTCACTTTCATGTCCTTGGCAATAGAAGATATTTCTTGATTTTAACGTCTGTAAGTTTTCTCCGTGTCTTTTTACTTTGCTTAGTCCCAAAACGCTAAGCTTTATTTTACTTGATTCATTTTATAAGTCGTAAAGTTGTGTTTCAGATATTAGTGATCTACAATTGTATGTTGTTAGTATGCGAATTTTTGCCTCCCCCAGAATCCCCGAAGAAAACCTTCCTTTTGAAAGCGTGAGATTTGGGACTTCTGTTCCTACGCACCTGGGGTATTTTCCATTTTTCTTTAAATGCGCAATATTCTTCTCAGGGATTTTTAGAATTATCACGCCACGCTATCCTAATGCGGGTTGGCGAGTGTATTTGCAGTCGCTTCTAACATGGAGAACAAACACTGTTTACAGTCGCCTACTACGGGTCAGACGCTGCAGATGTGGTTATTATAGAAGCCATAAAGTTCAGTATTTGAAGGTTGTATCCTATAGCCTCTCATTTTGTTTGGACTGTGTGTTGCACAGTTTACCGGGATGTGGCCGCTTAAATAATAAGCTTCTTGGAGCCATAAACGAGAATGAGAGTTCGTCTGGAGACCAATATCTCAATTGTAGGTCCGATAATTCTGGGTATAGAGGTACTATTCCTAGACGTAAACCCCACACTTCACTTATACACCTTTTAAAAAACATCAGTCAAAATGAGCAATTTGGCTTAAATCTAAAATAAACATAATCAGACTCAAGAATCATTTGGTAGCTTAGATGATATGAGTAATAAAATACTAAAAGAGGTATTTTTCGTCCTTTTAGTCATTTTTTATAATCACTTTTTGATTTCTCTAATATTTGGGGTCTGGTTAGAAGTGCAGACTTCACTTTTTTCCATTTTATTGGCCCACCCAATTCACAACACAGGGTACGGTTGTTCCCACCCTAATACAATGTTTTAAAAACTTTACTTAAGGAAACCAATTGGGGTTAAATCTAATTTAATATAATTATGTCAAACAAAAGCATTATTTGGTTGACTTGGTTTTATGAGTTGGAGGATACTTTTCATTCTGTTAGTCATTTTTTTTTATCTTAATTGAATATTCTTTTATCATTACTTTTTGGTTCCTCTAAGATTGAGTATTTGATAATTAAGCACAGTTAAAAGTAACTCAATAAATAAAACATGAAATAAAACGAAACAGAGTTGTGTAAACTATAAATTGGGCAGGCACAAAAAAATTAATAACAAAGTAACAATAAATTACGCAAAATAAAGAAATTGAGAAAAACAACAATACAATACAACTATTACTAAATAACTCCAAATACGGTGGGCGGCAGGTCAATTGTGCACTCTCCAGACTGCGGGAAAAAAGTGCTGTTGGGAACAAATACACGACGGAACAACTAAAACGAGACTTACCGCACGTGACGGTCTCTGGCAGCCTGGATGGCGGATGTTGGCGTGCTCTTCCTTTGCGTCTTCAACCCGGGGATGGGTTTTCTTTGTCCAGTTGTACTGGGGCACCACGGGCGGGACGGAACGTATAAAAGGCAATCGGCAGCGCGCAAGCAAAGTGGAATCAAAGTTGCAGATAGAGATGGGAATCGGGACAAGGGGGTTTAGAAATGTGCACCAAACATTGAGGATGTTGGTTAAAACTGCAGTCTTTTCCTATTCTCTCTGTTTACTTAAATTACCACACAGGTTCTAGTTGACCCCACCATAATAAAATTTTGTAAAACCATTACTAAGGAAACCAACTGGTGTTAAATTTTAATTAAACATAAAATTATGTCAGACAAAAGAATGATGAAGTACTCAGTAGCGTATGTTCTTCCCCCCTCGATATTTTTATTTTTGTATTTGAGCCTTCTTTCATCATTACTTTTTAATGTAATTACAATTGGAGGTGGTGGTTGGAAGTGCAGATCTCGACTTTTTTCATTCTTCTGATCCACCTAACTTATAACAAGGAATAGAGATGACCGTTATGTTGATATAATTTGTGAAAAACTTTGGCGTTAAATTTAATCTAATCATAGAGTTGTGCCAGACTAAAGAACTATTTCGTTGCTTAGCTTCTATGGGTGATGAAGCACAGAGTTATTTTTATTTTGTTGGAGCATTCTTGTAGCGTAACTTTTTAATTCCTCTAAGCTTGGGGATGTCGGTTAGGAGTGCACATCTCGACTTTTTCCACTTTCTGGGCCCAATTAACCCCGAAGACCTCGCTCTGGTAACAATTTTAAATGGATTACCTAAGGAAACCGATTGGGGTTAAATCTACAGTCCTAAATGGAATAATTTTTATATTTTCAGTTACTTTTATCTTACTTGAGTGTCCTTTTTCTATTTTCTCAGTTTACTTAACTTACCACACAGGTTTTAAGTGATCCCATTCTAATATACGTTCAGCGAATACATATACTAATAAACTGTCAGGAATTCCCGCTCATTTTAAATAACAGTCTGTTATTGGTCGCTTTGAAAATAATCAGTTACACACTGACTCATTTTTGGCCATTCGTGTTCTGTTAGTGGGGTTAGGGGTGACGATTTTATTTATATTCGTTTGTTTAACGCAAATAGCTAATATAAAACATTAAAACCCTATTCAAATTTGAAATTACATTTTTGTATATGTATTTTCATGCCACATGATATAACTTAATTATTTTGCAGGTGCAAGTATTGGCGATAAATTGTTTTGAACTTTGTCTGGTGTGGCGATAGCTTCGGCAGTAAGTAGAAAAAAATCTAATAAAGCTTTTAATCATATTTTGTGCCGTAGTGTTGCAGTGATATAATTATGGTTCTATCGCCACCCAGAAAAAATATATGAAAGCACTTCAACGTTTCTGATAAGAAATGTATATTAAATATTTTCAAATGGCACGAAGAAGTTAATCTAAGAAAAAGTAAATGTCAAGTTGTGTAATTTACTTCGAAAGCAGCGGGTTTGTTTACTTTTAAACATAATTATTAAGATATTTTCAATTACTATACTTATTGTAGGCGTCGGAGGGCAATGTTTATAATGTTCTTTGATAGCATCATACAACGTACATTACAGAAATATTTAGATGCTAAAATCTTTTTTCTTAAAAACATTACTAAGGGCTGTCCTTTGGGATTAAATCTTAATTAAGCATAAGATTGTGTCAAATCATTTGGTTGTTTAAATTCAACGAATGATGAAGTATTCCGCAGGATATTTTCCCCCTTTAGTTATTTTTACCTTTGTATTTGAGCATTCTTTCATCATTGCTTTTGATTTTATTAAGATGGGGAATGCTGGCTGAAATGCAGCCTTCGCCTTTTCCGACCAGCTCGGCGCATTTAGCCCACAACATAAAGGCTGGTTGACCCTTCCTGATACAATTTCTTAATAACCAATTAAGGTTAGCATTTTATTGGGCATTTCTTCAGCATCGCATTTTGATGAAAATGCAGGCTTCGCTAACTCACAACATGTCCTGATAGGATTTTCGAAAACGTTACTCAAGAAAACCAGTTGGGTTAAATTTAACATAAATATAGAATTATTCCAGACAATTGGGTCGATTGGGAGTGATCAAATAACCCTTCCCCAGTCATTTTTATAGTCACATTTTGTTTTTATTAAGATTAAGATATTAAGATTCTTAGTTGGGGCGCATTTAACTAATTTAATACTATGCTTCCAATAAGACTCGAACTCGTCTGCACGGACTCACGGACAGGGGAACAATGATCTTGACCACAGAGCTACGGCGACAGCCGAAGATTGGGTATACCGGTTAAAGTTTTTGAAATACCCTTTGGATTCATTGTAGGAAAAAAAAAGAAAAAGAAAAGATACCAGTTAAAAGTGCAGACTTCATCCTTTCCACTATCTTGTCCCACCTAATCACCAACACCGGGTCCATTTGATCCTACTCTAATACAGTTTTTAGGCATTAGTTTATTTTTTTAATTTTATTAAGATTATGTTGCATATAAGTACAAGTCTTTTTTCATCACTTAAGGAAATCAGTTGTGGTTAAACTTAAAATAAGCAGAGTTATGTTAGATAAAAAAGTATTTGATCGATTAGGTTTTATGGGCGATGGTATGATAACTTCTTTTTTGCGCTTAGGGTATGTCTTCCTTAATGGATCCATATTCACTACAGATAACTTCTCTTAGCCGTTGCTGTTACTTTATTTGGGTAATCTTGTTTGTCAATTTTTGACTAGAAGGGCATACTTTGCCTTTTTCACCTAGCCCACAACATATGATCCAATTGAGCTCACCCAGATATAATTTTTTATCAAGGAAATCAATTGGGGTTACATCTAAAATAAAGATAGTTTCATGTCGTACAAAGTTTGAATTTGAATGGTTAATTAAGATTCATAAGTGATGAAGTACAAAGAAAAAGAACATTACCTATTTTTTTAATCATCGCTTTTTGATTTTATTAAGATCGAAAGTATTACTAGCAATTGCAGACTTCGTCTCTTTAGTCTCTCGAACCACCCCCAAGGCAGTATTTAGTTGACCTCATGCTCAAACAATTATTTAAAAACAATACTCAAAGTAATTAATTGAAGTTAAATCTAAAATAAAATAGGGCTATGTTAGACAAAAGAATGATTTGGTCGATTAGGTTCTATGAATGCTGAAGTACTTAATGATGTATTTTCTCACCTCTAGTCATTTGGCATAAAATTATTTGAGACTGGGGATGCCGATTAGAAATCCAGTCTTTGCCTTTATCCATTCTCTTGGTGTACCTAGCCCACAACACAAGGTTCCGATACAATTGTTAAAAACCGATTGGGATTTAATCTAAAATAAATATGGATTTACGTTAGTCAAAAGAATCACATGTTCGATATGGTTCTATGGGTACTGATGTACTAAATGGTGTTTTTCTCCCCCATTAGTCATATTCATCATTTTATTTGAGCATTCTTTATCAACATGATTAGAAGTGCAAAAGTTCGCCTCTTCTCATTCTATTGGCCCACTTAATACTCAAGACAGGGTCTAGTTGACCCCGCCCAGATAGAACTTTTAAAAAGCATTACATAAGAGAACAGATTGTTGTTAAATCTAAAATAAACACACGGTTATGCTAGAGAAGCGAGGGGTATTGATCTTTTCCTCCAATATTTGAATTTACCTTCTCCTAGGTTGAAGTTGGTTCTATTGCTGTTTGGTATGCCCCACTCATTTTATGCCGAAGTATTCCTCAAAAGAAGTTTTAAAAGTTTAGCAACACATGTTTCATGCAATCTCTGTGTCCCAACACTACAAAATAATCATATTATCTCTTTCTTCCCAGATGAATAATCTTAGATGTATCATGGGGGTCATTTTCTCTCTTTAATCATTTTTATTATTTTATTTAAATATTCTATCATTATCGCTTGTTGATTTAATTAAAATTGGGAATCTCAGATAGAAAAGCGGCCTTTATCTTTTCCCACTCTTTCGGTTCGCCTAACCCACAACACAGAATTCGCTTAAACCCGCCCTGATCACTCAAAGGAACCACTTGGGGTTCAATCTGAAATAAACATTGAGTTATCAGACACAAAGATCGTTTGGACGTTCAGATTCTGAGTTTTGAAGCAGTAAATGGGGATGTTTTCTATTTTTTAATAATTTGAGTATTCCTTCATGTCACTTTTTGATTTCATTAAAATTGGAGATGTTGGAGAGAAGCGTAGTCTTTGTTTTCTCCACTCTCACGGTCTACCTAACCCACGACGCAGTTTTTTTAATTGCTCAAGTTTCAATCTAAAACAAACATTAGGTCTCATGGGTGATGCAGTACCAAATATGGTAGTTTGTATCTATTTAATTGTTTATTGCACCCTTGATGTACCTAACCTACGACACAGGGTCTAGTTGACCCCACCTTGATACATTTTTTTTGGTAAAAACTCTCAAGAACACCAAGTAAAGTTAAATCTAAATTGCTATCTTATTAAAAAAAATCATTAGATTGATTATATTCAATGAATGAAGTACTTCATGCGGAATTTTTCCTCCCTTTAGTCATTTTTATCATTTGAGTACACTTTAATTATCATTTTTATTTCATTAATATCAGGGACGCTGCTTAGAAGTGCAGACTCCATCTTTTTCCATTCTATTAATTTATTTCCCTCATAATATATCATCGAGTTGACTCGGTTTGAAAAATCTTTTTAAAAACAATACCCAAGGAAACCAATTGGAGGTAAATCTAACAAAAACATAGAGTTATTTCAGACAAAAGAATTTATGAGTAATGAAGTACTACAATAGATACTTTTTCTACCTTCAGTCACTTTTATTTTATTTGAATATTCTTCTATTGTTACTCTTTGATTCTTTTAAGGTTGATGTTAGTTATATATGCAGTCTTCTTCTACTCTCTCAGTTTGCTTAACTTACCACACAGGTTCTATTTGACCCCATCCTAATGCAATTTTTTAAAACATTACTAAGGAAGCCAATTGGAATTAAACATAAGATTCTGCCAGACAGAAGAATCATTTGGTTGTTTAGATTCTATAAATATTGGAGTAGGGTGTTTCTTCTTCAATCATTTTTGTCTTTGTATTTGAGCATTCTTTCATCATCACTTTCTGATTTTGTTAAGATGAGGAATGCTAGCTAGAAGTGCAGACTTTTCCAACAGCTCGGTTTACTTAACTCACAACACAAAGGCTAGTTGCCCTACCCTGCAATTTCTTAACAACCGCCCAAGGTTATCATTTGATTTGCGCATTTCTTCATCAGTATCATATTTTGATTTTATTCAGATCGAGGATGTTGGCTAAAAGTGCGGGCTTTGCGTTTTTCCACTCTCTCGGTGCATATAATCCACAACCTAGGGTCCGGTTGATTTAGTCCTGATATGATTTTTAAAAACTTTACTTAAGATAACCAGTTGAGGTTAGTTCTAAAGTAAATATAGAATTACGCCAGACGAAAGAATTATTTGGTTGATTATAGTCTACGTGTAATGAAGTACTTATTGGAGTGTCTCCTCCCTTTATCGTTTTGTTTGAGTATTTTTTATCACCACTTTTTGTATTTATAAAGTTCGGGTATACTGGGTATATCTTTTTCCATTCTCTTGTCCCACCTAATCGCCTACACAGGCTTCACTTGATCTATCCGAGCCGATGCAGACGAGTTCGAGTCTCGCTCAACCCATGGCTGCATGCGACGTCTTAGTATTAAGTTGCACATTAGTAGGCACAATAAGTCATTTAGGATGCAATGCCGGTAAGTGCACCCCAACGAAGAAAAACCCTAAACGCAATGTCAAGTTGACTTCGTTTTTATTCAATTTATTAAAAACATCTTTCAAGGAAACCAATTGGAGTTAAACTTAAAATAGCCATGTTTTGTCACCCGAAAGTTATTTGATCGATTAGATTTTATGGGCCATGGTGTACTAAAATTATAATTCTCTTAATCTTCTTTATCACTTTTTACAAGTACAGACTTTGCTTTTTCCACTCTTTTGCACTACCTAGACTACAACACATGGTCCAACTGTGCTTACCCTGATACAATATTTTATAAACTTAAGGAAACCAGCTGGGATTAAATCTAAAATAAACATAGATTCATTACCTAGAATTATTTGACTGATTAAATTTATAAGTAATGAAGTACATAAAAAAATATTACCTTTATTTTCTTTTAATCATTTTTGATTTTAATTGAGATTGGGATGCTGGTTAGAAGCGCACGCTGCCCTTTTCAATCTCACAGTTGTGCTGACTTACAATCAGGGTTCAGTTGACCCCGCTCTGATACAATTTTTGAAAGTGACGCTCAAGGAATCTAAGTGGGGATAAGTCTAAAAGACAAAAGAATCATTTGATCGTTTAAATTCTGAGTGCTGAAATACTAAATGGGGAATTTTTCTCCCCTTGGCCGTTTTCATAATTTTCTTTAAGCATTTCCTTATCATCAATTTTAATTTCATTGAGATCGGAAGCACAGGCTATGCTTTTTTTCATCTGTTGGCCCTAGCAAGACCCCATCCTGATACATTAAAGAAGAGTTATATCAGATAAGAAAATTATTTGGTCGATTACATTCTGTACGTGATAGAGTATTTTTGCTTTTGAGTCATTACTGAAGGAAAACAAATGTTAAATCTAAAATAATTCTAATGAGTGATGAAATACTAAATGGAGCATTTTCTTTCCCCTTCTTATATTAATTTTATTTGAATGTTATTTGTTCATTACTTTTTCATTTCATTTCAATTGGGAATGCTCGCTAAAAGTACAGACTTTGTTTTTCCCACTTCTCATTCCACCTAACTCACAAGGGTTCTATCCGACTCCATCCTAACACAAGTATTTAAAAACAATGCTCAATGAAAGCAACTGGGATGAAATGTAAACTAAACATTGGGTTATATCAGATAAAATATCTCCCCTTTAGTCGTTGCTTAGACATCACTTTTTGATTTTATTAAAATCAGGAATGCTGGTTTGCTTTTCTTTACTCTTTCAGTTCATCTAACCCGCAACATAGTATTTGCTTGACCCCACTCACACTTTATCATTTTGTTGGAGCATTCCTTTGTCATCGCTTTGTAATTACGATTGGGGTGCTGTTTAGAAGTGCAGACCTCGACCTTTTTCACTCTCTCTGTTCCCCTAATTCATAGCACAGAATTTAGTTGAACGCTAAACTTTGGGATTAAATTTAAAGTAAACATAGGGTTATGTCAGACAAAAGAATAATTTTCTCAATTAGCTTCTACGAGTGATCAAATGTCGTTCCCTTTTCAGCCATTTTTATTATTTTATTATCACTTTTTGATTTCATTAGAATTGGAGATGTTGGTTGTAAGTGCAAGCTTTGCCTTTTTTATTCTGTTGGTTCACCTAAATCACAACACGGGGTCCAGTAAAACCCCTCTTCCACCCTAACAAAACTTTTTAAAAACGTTTCTCAATGAAACCAATTGAAGTCCAGCCTTTGCCTTTATCCATTCTCTCGGTTTACTTAGCCTACAACACAAATTAAGTAAACCTCAGTGTGTTACAATTAAAAAAAAAACGATTGGGGTTTAATCTAAAATAAAGATGGAGTTACGATAAACAAAACAATCATTTGTTCGATTGGTTGCTATGACTGATGAAGTATTACATGAGGTATTGTTCTATACTTTAATCATATTTGTCATTTTATTTATGCATTCTTTTATCATCACGATTAGAAGTGCAGAATTTGCCCTTTTCCAGTCTCTTAATCCACCTAATTCTAGTTCAGTTGACTTTATTGTGACATAATTGTTTCAAAACATCATTCAAAGAAACAAATTGAGGTTAAATCTAATTAAACCTAGGTTCATGTCAAACAAATTTTGATTTTATTGTTTAATTAAGTTCTATATGTGATGATGAAGTGCATAGAGAGAGAATATTACCCCCGTTTTTCTTTAATCATCACTTTTTGATTTTATTTGAACGAAAATGTTGTTTGCAACTGCAAACTTCGTCGTTTTTACTTCTCCGGACCACCCAGAACATGGAATTCAGTTGATTTACTCTTCATATAATTTTTTAAAAACATTACCCAAGAAAATTAATCAGAGTTAAATATCAAATAAAACAGGAGAATCGTTTGGTCGATTAGGTCTTTTTCTTCTCTTCAATCATTTTTATATTGTTTTATTTGTCAATTCTTAATCGTCTGCTTTTGTTTTAATTAATATTGGAGATGAAGTGTCGGCTTTACCTTTTCCACTCTGTTGGTCTACCTATTGGGATTAAGTCTAACATAAAACAGGGTTGTGTTGAAGTACTTAATGGAGTACTTTCCCACCTTTGGTCATTTGGCCTTTGCCTTTATCCATTATATTGGTTTACTCAGCCCGCAACACAAAATTCTGATACAATTTAAAAACTGATTGGGGTTAAATCTAAAATAAACGTGGGGTTATGTTAGACAAAAGAATTGTTTGGTCAATTGGGTTCTATGGGTGATGATTTTATTCCAACATTCCTTTATCATGATTAGAAGTGGGGATTTTGCCTTCTTTTGCTCTTTTGGTTCACTTAATCCTCTCGACAGGGTTTAGTTGACAACGTTCCGAAACAATTTTTAAAAAACATTACTTACGAAAACCGATTGGAGTTCAATCTAAAATAAACATATGATTATGTTAGAGAAGTGAAGAAATACTAAACGGGGGTATTGGATCTTTCCTTCCAATATTTGAATTTACTTTCTCTTATATTGAACTTGGTGTTCTATCGTTGTTCGGTATCTCCTAGCAATTTTATGGCAAAGTATTCCTGAAAAAAAGTTTCAAAAGATTAACGACACACGTTTTATGCAATGTCTGTCCCAACACAGGCTTTTACAACTTCAAAATTTTCTAGAGCATACTTTATCATCATGATTAGAAGTGCAGAGTTCGCCTGTTTCCATTCTCTTGGTTCACTTAAACCTCAAGACAGGGTCTAGTTGACCCCGCCTCGATACAATTTTTAAAAAAATATTACATAAGAACCGATTGTTGTTAAACCTAACATAAACACACGGTTATGTTAGAGAAGTAAAGAAATACTAAATGGGGGTATTGATCTTTCCCTCCAATATTTGAATTTACCTTCTCCTAGGTTTAACTTGGTTCTATTGCTGTTTGGTATGCCCCAGTCATTTTATGCCAAAGTATTTCTCAAAAGAAGTTTTAAAAGTTTAGCAACACATGTTTTATGCAATCTCTGTGTCCCAACACTACAAAATTTTCTGCTATAAACGATTTAAGACATACTTTTTGAAGAACCATATTATCCATTTCTTCCCATATGAATAATCGTAGAGGTATTTTGGATGTAGTTTTCTTCCTTTAGTCATTTTATTATTGTATTTAGGTATTTTTCCAGTAACACTTTGATTTAATTAAAATTGGCGATGTTGGACAGAAATGTAGCTTTTGTCTTTTTTCACTCTCTCGATGCACCTGACGCACAACAGAGCGTCCGGTTGACCCCTCCATGATATAGATCAGCCAAGGTTAAATCTAAAACTTTAAGTGCTATGAGTGATGTAGTACTAAATGTGGTAGTTTGTATCTATTTATCTTCTTAATCACTACTTTTTGACTTTATGAAAACTGGGGATGCTGATTAAAAGTGCAAACTATGTATTTTTGCATACTTGCTTAATCTACAACACAGGGTCCAGTTGACCCCATCCTGATACAATAAGAACTCAACTGAAGTTATATCTAAACTGTTATATGATTCAAAAAATTCATTAGGTTGATTAATTTCTAAGAATGAAGTACTAAATGGGGTACTTTCCCTCCCTTTAGTTTTTTTTTATTTGAGTACACCTTAACTATCATTTTTTAGTTCATTAATATCAAAGATGTTGCTTAGAAGTGCAGACTCCACCTTTTCCATTGCATTGATCTATTTTTTTCATAATGTAGCATTGACTTGACATGCTTTGAAAAATCTTTTTAAAAATAATGCTCAAGAACTCAATTGGAATTAAATATGATATAAACATTGAGATATTTCAAACAAAAGAATTATTTGGTCGATTTAGTTTTATAAGTAATGAAATACTAAATGGGATACTTTTTATACCTCCAGTCTTTTTTCTTATTTGAGTATTCTTGAATTACATTTTGGTTTCTCTAAGCATGAGGATATTGGTTAGACGTGTAGTCTTATTCTACTATATCAGTTTGTTTAACGTACCACACAGATTTTAATTGATCCCATCCGGATAATGCAGCGAAAGGAGGAAGTGCAATTATAATAAAGGAAACTATTTTACATCATCAAGAAATGGGTTATCATACAGCGGAAATGCAGGCCACATCTGTCAACATTAAAACAAAGTCATATGATGTAATGATCACCGCATTATACTGCCCACCGAGACATACTATAAAGAAAGTGCAATATGTAAGCTTCCTCAATAGCCAAGGAAATGGATTCATCATTGGAGGTGACTTTAATGCAAAGCATCTAGACAAACTACTACTAACTAAAGGTAGAGAACTTTTAGCAGCATCTAATCAGCTTAAATGTGAAATATTATCAACCGGTAAACCAACGTACTGGCTTACTGGTTCGCATAAAATCCTTGACCTCATAGACTTCCTTGTAATGAGAAATATCTCATCAAATTATATCCATGTTGAAGAAGCATGGGTTATGAACTCAGATCATTCTCCAATATTGTTCTTACATTAAGTGATAGTGTAATCTAAAAAGAGGACCCACAGAGCTTAAACCAACAAGATGATAGATTGGCAAAGTTTTAAAATCCAACTTGAGGAACTAATAGAGCTTTCAGTACCACTAAGAACAGAAGAACAGCTAGATGAAGGAGTTGATTTTTTTTTACCGAAACATTCAAAAAGCAGCATGGAATAACACCCTAGCTTACCCGTAGAACAAAGGGAAATAACTATCCTAAAGAGATTAGGAACCTTATTTCAGAAAAAAGAAAGCTCAGAAAGAAATGGCAGCAGACTAGAGCACCAAGTGATAAAACAGCTCTGAACAACGCAACTCAGCGATTAAAACGCGAAATCCAACGTATCAAAAACGAAGCGATTGGAAACTATTTGAGTGAATTAACTAATAATAATAAAACAGAGTACTCACTTTGGAAGGCTACCATGCGACTAAAAAGACCTATTTTGCATAATTCCCCAATCCGAAATGCAGATGGAAGCTGGGCCCAAAATAACACCCAAAAAGCATACAGGTTTTCAGAACATTTAGAGAGCATTTTCCAGCCAAACGACGGAGAAGACCCTCAAGATTGGACTGAACCAGAACAAGAAGAAGCAATTATCAGGCCCACTTCACCAAAAGAAGTTTTTGGTAAAATCAAAACAAATATTAACCCGAAGAAAGCCCCAGGCTTGACTGGTGAAGTGTTAAAACAACTTCCGAAAAGCCATAGTAAAACTTACCAATATTATTAATGCAACCTTTAGATTGAAGTATGTTCCTAAGATATGGATGGTCACAGAGGTCATTATGATCCTTAAGCCAGGTAAACCTCCTAATTATGTAGCATCATATAGATCTATATCATTGTTACCAGTCATTTCGAAATTATATGAAAAAATAGTCCTTAAGAGACTAAAACCTGTAGTAGAGAAAAAGAATCTGGTCCCTTCCCACCAGTTTGGGTTCAGAGAAAACCACTCGAGTATTGACCAAATCCACAAGATCACAAACGTTATAGAACAATCACTAAAAGAAAGAAAGTCTGTTCTATCGTCTTCCTGGATATTGCTCAGGCTTTCGACAAAGTTTGGCTTGAAGGATTGTTTCACAAACCGAAACTGCTTCTACCACAACAACTTTCACAACTCTTACAATCTTATTTATCAGAAAGATATTTCAGAATTAAACAAGAAAATACTTATTCTGAATTAACAGAAATCATAGCAGGGGTGCCACAAGGTAGTGTACTTGGTCCGGTACTTTACCTATTATATACCAGTGACATCCCGAGTGTTGAACATGAAACAATAGCAACATTTGCTGATGATACCGCAGTTATTGCTGTCGGAAAAGATCATGAAGAGGCTGCCGAGAAACTTCAAACCTCTGTTAATAAAATCAACACCTGGACTAAAACTTGGCGTATCAAGTTAAACGAAAATAAGTCTGTACATATAGACTTTACTAACAAACAGAAGCAACATCTACCTATCAGAATCAACGATACCCAGATTCCCTTGTAGACTCGGCTAAATATCTGGGTATGACCTTAGATGCTAGACTCCGCTGGAGAGTTCATGTCAAAAAAAAAAAGAAAACGTAAAGAGCTTGCCTTCAAATTGAAAAAAAAATGTATTGGCTACTTGGACGAAACTCCAAGTTATCCACCTACAATAAATTGCTCTTATATAAGCAAATCTCGAAACCCGTTTAGACCTATGGCATCCAACTCTGGGGTTGTGCCAGCAAAAGCACCATTCAAGTGATACAGCGTTTGCAGAACAAAGCACTAAGAAACATCGTTGATGCACCTTGGTACTGCCGAAACAGGGACCTTCAAATGGATACTGTTCACCAAACCATCGTCAAACTTGCCAGCAGCCATGAACAAAGGTTACTCGACCACGTGAACGCCGAGGCTATCCGGCTCCTGGACAACACAAACTTAGTAAGAAGACTCAAGAGGACGAAGCCTTTTGAGTTAGTGAAATAGTGATAGTGCAAAGCAGAGCATCGTGCGGTATTTGTGCTACATGTTATATTTAGTGTAGTTAAGTTACTAGAATACAAGGCAAACTAGTGAGTAATGACCTTAGTTTTAAGAATTTTCAAACGTAATCATTTAAGTTAGAACAAAATTGCTCAGTGATCTATTATTGATCAGATTGTAATCCCCATAAAAGATCTTGTATCTTTTAATAAATTTAAAAAAAAGTGATCCCATCGTGATACAATTTTTTTAAAGCGTTACTTAGAAACCCAATTGCAATTACGTCTTAATTAAACATAAGATTATGTTCACCATGAATGATGAAGGTATTTTCCCTCTTTTATCTTTTTTATCTTTGTATTTGAGCATTATTTTATTATTACTTTTTGATTTTTTTAAGATTGGGAACGTTAGCTAGGAGTGCAGACTTCGACTTGTTGCACCAGCTCACCTCACTTAACCCACGACATAAATGCTAGTTGCCTCTACCTTGATACAAATTTCTTAACTCAACTTTTATTTGCTTATTTCTTCATGGGGTATTTTTTCTTCGCTTAGTCTTCATCATTTTTAATGCAACTGGCCTTACCCTGATACAATTTTTTATTAACTACTCAATTGTGGTTAAATCTAAAATAAAGATAACTTTATGGCACACAGTTTGATTTGATCCGTCGATTAAGTTCTATAAGTGACGAAGTACAAATAGAGAGAATATTACCCTTGTATTTTAATCACCACTTTTTGATTTCATTAAGCTGGAGAATGCTGATTAGAAGCGCAGACTTCCACTCTCAGTCCACCCAAGTCCCCATGCAGGTCCAGTTGACTCTTCCCTGATATTCAAAGAAACTGATGGTGTTAAATATAATATAAATCAAGAGTTATGTCACATAAATAATTATTTAGTTTATTATGTTCTGTAATGAATTATATAAAGAGAGAATATTATATCCTTTTTCCTTTGATCATCACTTTTTCTTCTTTTTCCTTCTTTTAAGTAGGCTATTTAGCCCGTTTCTAACCGCGCACAGTTGTATGGTACTGCGAGCCATGTTGGACGTACCCTGCATAGGTGGCTAGCCTGGCTCGTTAATTTAAAAGAAGGAGAGAATGTACTTTACGACCGCCAAAAGTGTTTGTATGAATTACTTCGCGGCTGTCGTGCTCTCAATCATCACTTTTTGATTTAATTAAATCAGACATGCTGGTTACAAATGCAGGCTTTATCTTTTCGACTATGTCGCTCTACCTATAACACAACTCAAGATCTAGTGCCCCCACAGTAATACAATTTTTTAAAAACGCCACTAAAGGTAATCAACTGGGGGGGGGGTTAAGTCTAAAATAACATAGGGTTGCGTTGAAGTACTTAATGAGGTACTTTCTCAACTTTAGTCATTTGACGTCGTTTTAGTAGAGTATTATTTCATCATCGATTTTATCCATTGCCTTGGTCTACTTAGCCCACAACACAAAGTTCTGATACAATCAAACATGGGGTTACGTCGAACAAAAGAACCATATGGTCGATTTGGTTCTATTCCCTTATTATCACAATTATAAGTGCAAACTTCGCCTCTTTTCATTCTCTTGGTACACTTGTCCCTCAAGTGAGGATCTAGTCGACTTTGTTCCGATATAACTTGTAAAAAACATTACTTAAGGGAACGATTCGGGGTTAAATCTAAACTAAACATGATGAAGTACGGAACGGGGTATTGATCTTTCCTTCCAGTACGAATGAAAACAGAAGGCGTTGCTATGATTTAAATCATTTAATGGCTGAGGCATGTATTGTACATTTATAATTATTTAATAGTTACAATATAACATAGGTTTCTCTTGTGTAGGATAGTAACCCCATACTTTCTTAGATGCGAGGAGAGAAGATTTAGAAGTTCTCCAGACATCGCTCAGTCCCTAATGCGCTTTCATCATAACATTACGTAATATATAATACATTGTATATATGTATATTTATATATATACGTGTATATATATAGCTATTATAGTAAAATATATTTTTTTAGTATGGAACGACAGAAGGCCAATCTCCTGGGTAGCGGCAATTTTGCAGGCGTCTTCTGAAAAACTATAACCTGTTCTAGTAATGTACAATTCAACAAATCTAATTATAAAAATAGTTTAGGCCGTCTCTTGACTATGTGCTGAGATTAGGTCGTACCCAGGCATCGGCCGCACTGTGGAGAAGGGTCAGCAAGTCGTGGGAGCAAGGATAAGTAGGAGTGGAGTCGTAGGATATTTGACATCTTCGCTATTCTAAATGTGCGACAGGCAAGGACTAGCGTCTCGCGGCGAGGGCCGCGAGGCGCTCGTCTGTGCCCCTTTGTGCGTTCGTGCAGTGAAACACATTTAATAATAATAAAATATACACAAACAATGGAGTTATACAATAGAGATCAGTGCAATTTTCGCTTATCGCTATTATTACTCTAGACATGTAGTTATGAAACATTCAATACTTTACAGTTTACAAAAGAGTCAGGACACAAAAATAACTTTCTTTACGGCTATTATTACATTTATTACAGTAACAGCTTGATTTGTTCCTGTCTGTTTGCTTATGCGAAGACGCGGTAATACACAACTTAACCGTTTGTACAGTAACTGTGCGGGGTACGTAAATCAATTTCCTATTCACAGCTGCAATGAAACGCCTACCCTCTTCCTATACTCTTACTGTACCACAGATAAAAATATCCTAACAGTATTTTTTGCCTTTTTGATATATGAAGAATTTTGCATCGTTTGTAATCGTAAAAGTGATTGTGCCTCTTTCATTTTTTTCTAATTTTGCAAAAATTCTTTCTCAGCTTGCTCTTACTCGTAAAAAATTATTGCGATAGTTTGATATTAAAGATTATTACTATACGTTGTTGATTTACTCATTTATTACTATGACTTCCAACTAGGAAACGAGCCGAAACAAAATCGCATCGATCCGGTGGGTGATGTACACGGTACGTAAGTGAACTCAAGGGAGGCAAATAATATCGGTAACGTCAGCAACAGTCGTTACACCAATTAAGTTGTAATAAGCGTACAAATCTTGCAGATTGAACAGTTAGAGTGTGGCAGGAGTTAAACTATATATTATCACATTCATATGTAGTTGATCGCTTTGCGGGCGGAAGGGACAGCTCGAAGTAGCCGCGGGGGCGACTCGGATCGGCCGCTTCCGCTTCCACATACAATACACACACATACGTGTATATGTACACGCTAACTAATATTAAATTGGTGTGATGTGGTGGTGCATTCGTGCTTGGTGCATGTGCAGGTCTTACTTAGTACAGACGTTGTGCAGGTAGGTTCGAGGAAGGAAGGGAATGGTATCGGTGGTTGCGTTCGGAATGTTGATCGGAATACGTCGTCATTTTGACCCTGAGACGTGACTAATATACTACTCACTTTCTACCGTTCTGTGAAAAAATAGTTGTACCAATAAATCATCCCCTTCTTTGTTTCGGGAATGCCCGTTCTACGAACGTCGTGGGGCTAAACTGAGAAAAATTCGTTCGGCTATACCGTGGACCGCACACGTCTGCTACGTGGAACGAAGTGATGAGCTCTTAATTGCCATTTGTCATACGCTACAACGCGCTTAATTACAATGAGGCGGCACGACATTTTTCCCAGGTTAACTAGCGCGCGGCTCGCGGCCATCAATTTGAATATCGGAGTAAACAGGACAATTACGCCCGGGCTTGCCAGTAGTTCCAGACGTCCCCGCCGTGGAGATGTGATTAACAGCGGTGAGAGGCAGGTCGAGGGTTATTGACTTTTGGACTGATTTTACGCGGGGTTGTTTTCGGACATGGTGTCGCGGGATCGATGGCCCCGAGCTCCGCGAGCCGCTAGAACCCCGGAGTGCGAGCTAAGCGTTCGCGTATCGCTAAACTAAAGCTACCGTAGGCCGTTGCCTTGTCCTATCCTGGATATCTGCCTTTGGTTCAACTGAATCTCGGAACGTGTTCGGACTTGCGAATCGCCTCGACGTTGGCTAATTAAGGGTGAACTCGTGGAACGAAAGGGTCGAATAAAAGTAGTTCGCGACTTCTCGTCTCTCATCTGCGCTCTTGGTTTTCGACTCGGTCGTAATACTCTCGCGGGCGTCCCGGAGGAAGCCAGAAAACCGTTGCTCGGAAAGCGGCCGTTACTGAAACCCGCCATGTCAGTTGGCAGGTGTCGGTGGCTCAGGACGACGGTAGCGTTGTCGCCCGACACCGCCAGCGACGTGACAGCTCGTGTTCGCCGACAGCAGATACGGCCCTGTATGCTCGTGCCTGTAACCGGGAATTTTCAGAGCAGCGGTCCAGCCTCCGGGGCTTCCCCCCGGATCGCCGCATCCAGCACCGCGCGACGCCTTATATGGTGCCAGCTAGCTGCTACGTTAAACGTTTAAATATATATGTAGTGCGCTCATACGATAATGGAATATACTTTTCACATCGAAAGCAAGATTAATTTTAGTATATCAAGTTAACATCATCACCACACTTATTTAAATGACTAGTCTAAGATTAACCTCAAGGTGCGAGTAAAACGAACGTCGCGCGGTCGCCCTCCTCCTGCGTGGTGGATGAACTAGCATTGTTCTGGACCGGATACTTAGCTACCAGCAAGTCGAAAACTCGTGTTCGGATTTTCCCTTCCGTGTACTATTAACATTTTAACAATTATCAACAGTGATAAATATGTAACAAACAGGCTTTAACATATCATAAATATATATCCTAAAACAATCGATTAGAACCTTGACTGATTTGAGGCCGCAGCAATAGACGATGCTAAGGCGTTAGACGAAACGTCAGCCAGCGCTACGCCGGAAAGCTTTCGGTTTTCCGCTCGCCCTCTGCTCCTAAAACTTAAACTTAACGATGCGGCGCGAAACTGACTTTCCCTTTATTGTTCTACCCATAGTTCAAGTGATATTTCTGCTAACTGCGAATGTACTAACTTGGAATGATTACTATACAGGAACAGCAAAGCAATCACGCGTCGACAGTGTCCACAGGATTTTCTACTTCTTCCTACGCCTACGTCATGAACGATGGCAAAATTAATTCTCTTAATGCAAGTAATGAAACTAGATGATGACCAAATCTATATATTTAAAAGAGTGGACGCTCACGCGTGTTTACGAGTTGCTGCTTGTTATACATGAAGTCTTATTACTCTCTGAAAGTAGTATACAGACGACAATAGCTGGGGTGCTGGGAATTGGGCGCGAACCATTGCTGGGGTGCGCGGACCTGACTAGCGGGCACCCCAGGACCGGCTGCAGGAACATGGTGAACGTGGCGGGGCGTACTAGCGGCCTCGGGCCCACCTTAATAGAGCGTCCGCTAATACGTCCAGGTGCGCCTTCGTCTGCAACAAATTATTCAACTATTAACTTCATAATAACTACACACTACATATTTTATTGATAATATACACAACATAGTCTACATGTACTACTAATAATGCGTGCAGAATGCTGACTTTACGACGACCTGTCATGACGGTCGTTTCCTTACGACGACTTCTTATTGACGGTCATCTTTTTACGACGACCACGTTTTAGAACGTCTGTTTTTACGACGACTAAAATTGAAAACTATATGAGCATTAAAAGATCATTTTTAGGGCCTGGAAATGACGTATCAACTAAACTGATAACATGGAAATTTTAAATTAATTTAATTATATTTAGATTAGATTGTAACGTAAAAGTCGCTTTCGAGCGGTGTGCGTTGAGGCGCTTCGCGCCTTGTAAGAAGTACAAACCCTACCTTCTTCCCCACTTAAATGTAGCCACTGGCATATAAATGTGAAAGGGGCTATTTTTTAGGCCACTTGCACTAGTTTTCTTGAATTTCTGATCGCGGATTCGGATTCTACGTCAAATTTGGCTATCCCTTTTGTTTTTTCCAGGGGGAACTGGAGGCTAGGGGATTTTATGTGCTATCTTTATTGTTTATAGAGGGATATATAAAACATATCACTCAATAAGTTAGTAGGATGGCTGTTAGATGGCGCCACTATTGACAAATTCATATGATTTTTAGGAAGTATCATCCTTCAAATGATACGTGTCAAAATTCCATGACAATCTGACGTTTAGTTCATAAGTTACAGTGGTTTTAGTGACGCTACTTTTGAAATCTTTAAAACAATGAAAAAACTGAATTTCGTGTCTTGATAAAGCATTGCTTTTTAATGGGAAAAATATCGTTCAAGCAAAACAATGGCTTGACAAGTGTTATTCGGACTCCATCAAGGCAAATGGTAGAGAAGTGGTTTGCTGATTTTAAACATGACCGTACAAACACCAATGATGCTGAACGCTCTGGTCGCCCAAATTCGGCAGTTGTTCCAGAAAACATAAAAAGTCCACAAAATAGTTTTGGCCGATTGCAAATCGAAGTTGCGTGAGATAGCTGACACCTTAAAGATATCAGAAGGCAGTGTATTCACCATTTTGCATGAACATCTGTTCATGAGAAAACTGTTCGAAGTGGGTACCGCGTTTGCTCACAGTACATTAAAAACAACAACGCGCCGACGATTCATTGCGCTGTTTAGAGCTGGAGGTATGTGACAATGAACGAAACATAGATCCATCACTACACTCTAGAGTAAAATCGGCAGTCAGCTGAGTGGACAGTAAAGGACGAAATACGCCAAAAGCGACCAAAAACGCAATTGTCAACTGGTAAGGTTTTGGCCTCCGTATTTTGGGATGCGCACGGTATTTTACTCATCAATTACCTTGAGAAAGGAAGAACCATCAATAGCAAATATTATATGGTGTTATTGATATGTTTGAAGGAAGAAATTATGAAAAAGGTCTCAAACGAGGAAGAAAAAAGTATTCTTTTACCAAGACAACGCACCATGTCACAAGTTCGATCACAACAATGGCAAAACTGCACGAATCGCACTTTGAATTCCTTTCTCATTCAACGTATTCTCCGGATCTGGCTCCTACCTGTTTGCAAACCTAAACAGAATGCTCCAGGGAAAGAGATTTGCTCCCAATGAAGAAGTGATTGCCGAAACTAGAAGTAGGAAACCATATGGAGAGGTAGGCAAAGCGGGCTCACCATCGCAAAACCCGCCAATCAATTCAGCATCACAAAGCAAGCCGTATCCCAGATATTGCGCCGTTGGAAAATCAACGGAGGAGTCAAGAAGAGCTGTATTCCTGCTAGACCAAAGATCACTACTCGGCTGGCCGATAGGAACATCCTGCATATTTCAAGGGACATCCCGCGAATTGGGAGCTTTTGTGAGCCGTCTTCCTTCTACCCGCACTATCTGCCGTAGCCAACATTTCGATAGATTGAATGTCTGCTGTCCGTGCAAGCAACCATGAGTATCTGCGAAGAATAGAGAAGCCAGAGCCTCTTGGGCACGCGCGCACTTGAACTAGACTCTTGCGGATTGGGATAGAATCATTTGGAGCGATGAGTCGAAGTACACTGTATTGGGGCTAATGGAGTTAAGGTCGTTTGATGTCCCGTGGGTTCTAGATTCGATCCTAAGTACATGCTCCCCACCCACAAGTACAGCAAAGGGTCGGTGTTCGTCTGGGGGCACTTCTCTTCTGCTGGAATGGGCTCTATTGTCCGAATTCAAGGCATAATAGATAAATTCGTCTATAAGGATATTCTCAACGACCACATGCTTTTATGGGCATGCCAAAAACATAGAAGGATGCGCTTAGCAGCAAGATAATGACCCCAAACACAAGAGAAGGACGGTTATGGACTGGTTTAAGAGTCATCGGATCAACTTGCTCAACTGCCCTAGCCAGAGCACGGATCTCAACATCATTGAATACGTATGGGATGAGCTGGAGCGTCGCTTGGTGGGACAGAAGGTCAGTAACACGGTGGAGAAGTTCACTCAGTTGAAGACAGTCTGGGTGAGCATCTTCCAATCGACTATCGACACTTTACTGGATTCCATACCTTGGAGATGCCAAATAATCATTGATTCCAAGGGTCATATGACGAAGTATTAAGTTCCTTTGTTGTTGTTACATATATTTCTTAGAATATCTTTTATGATAATGTTCAATGGACACGAAAAAACTGGTTGGAATTTTTTTTTGTGCGACCTGTTCAAAGTAAAATTATTCGATGTAACCCCCTCCACCACAATGAAGCGTTCGCACGCTTTCTGTAAAGCAGCGCTGTGTATATTGGCAAATGCTGCTTCCACAGCGATGCATAAGGATGCTTCATTATGGTGTCTGGGCTTGTTAGTAACCCTTTCGACTACGCTCCAAACATGGAAGTCGAAACAGTTTGAATCGGAGCTATTGGAGGCCAGAATTATTTAGATCAGAACATGTCCACGTTATCCGACAACTAGTTTTGAACTAAATGGCTCGTATGTGCCCGTGCATCATTCTGCTGAAATACACATCGCTTCCCCGAGACCAATTTTTATCCACGGTTTTACGACATTCGTCAGAACACGTACCTACATAGACCTCTTACGTGACAGTTTTCTCCTTATGAAAGAAATGTGGTGGCATGAGGCCATCTTCACTGAACACGACACCTAGCACGTGAACACTGGATTGTGAGCGAGCCAGCGGTCATTGGGTTGATCTTGGTGTCAACAGTAAATTTTTTTTCATCAGAACAGGATCTGATTTGTTCCGCTGCTTCATTTTTTGATGAATGTACTAGAAGTTTGCAGCGAGCAATTCGTCTTGATTTGGCAGCCTCAGAAAATATATGACGATTCTTTATTAATTACGACTTATAGCGTAGGCCCCCCTCTTCAATTTAGCGTATGGTTCACTCACTGACATTAAAACGGACGCCAGTTTCCTTAATGATTGCGCCGTTCTCAAGCGACTCTTTAGCGACGGGTTAGTAGAATATTCCCCAGACTCTTCGAAAGCATTACAAATTGCAACAATGTCGCACACAGTTGATTTTGGGTACCCGAAGAACTGTAAAAATATAATCTTGGGTCTTCCATTTTGAAGTTATGGTTGTTTACTAAGAGCATATGACTTCTACGAATGCCAACAACGACCTTTTAACTAAAAATTAATTCACTATAACCTTTTTCCAACAATTTCTCCTGTTAGCCTTTTCGCCTTTGTTCGAGTTTTTCTTTCTTCTTTACGAGTTTTCCAATTACCTCATCTCACATTTGTTCGGTTTTCTCCTTTTTTTGCCTGTTATTTTTGACTTCCAAATCTTCTGGACCTAGGCTCAGCTATTCATCCTTTGTAGGCGCTCTTTATTTTGTTCTTTATTTAGTTCTTTTCTTATTCCTCATTCATTTGATTCTCCTTAGGTATTTTATTTTGGCTGCGATAATCTTACTTTTTCTATGTCTGATGCCCACGATTCATATTTGTAGACGAGGAGTGGTCTGTATATTGTTTTGTAGACCTTTACATCTGTATGGCCTTTACTTAGAGCGTGATACACTTTATTATCATTCCATTTTTTAGCAAAATTTCGTCCCATATTTTCAGATTTTTTTTAAATCCTCGTACCCCGTTGTTTCAGTTATATGATCTGTGATGGCGCATTTCGAAATATCAACATTTTCAAGATTTGTGTACCCACTGTATAATGCACTTCTGATTAATTTGTCCATGAAGATAATAAATAACAGTGGACTAAAGCTTTCTCCTTGTCTAACTCCCTCTTTTGTGTGGAATATTTTAGACTCCGTATTCTTAACTTTTTATCTATATTTTGTCATTTAGACACTTCCATATTTTAGGTCTTGGTGTCCGATCGAAGGCTTTCTCCTTGTCCAAAAACGCTAAATAAGCTGTTTTCGCCCTTAATTTCGTTGTTTCGATAAATTTCTTAATTGCACACATGTGGTCCTGTGGGTTTTTTCGCTTTCTTAATCCATTCTATTATTGTGAACATCATTTCAACTTTCCCCTTAGTTTTTTTTGTCATTTTTTGAACACCTTAGAGTACTCACTAAGGTTATGCCTCTATAATTATTGCATTCCATCACGTCTTCCTTTTTAAATATCGGTAGTATTAATCTGATTTCTCTTAGGTACTTTTTTCTCGTTCCAAACTCTATTAAATATTTTCAGTAGCGTTTATGTTGCGTTCTCTCCCATGTTTTTGATCTTCTATTGTGATTCTATTCCTTCCTGGTGCCTTGCCACTTTTCAATCCTATAATTGCTACTACTACTTCTTCCGCGGTGATATCATTCATTCCATTTTCCAGTCCTTCTTCTTGTTGTTGCTTCGCAGTCTAATTCTTGCAACGTTTCTATTTCTTGTGTTTCCTTTGCCAGCGTGTTGTAACTTCTGTTTCGCTTCTTAATATCGTTTCTCTTTCATTTTCAGTTGTTTGTTATATCTACTTTTTTACTATTTATATAAACTTTTTTGGAATTTTGAAAAATAATTTTTATTTTTTTACTGTGCTTTTCAAATTTGTCTCTTATTTCTTATTTCTTTGCTTGTTGCACATATCTTTTTGCTGATTCTATGATGATGTTCATTTGTTCCATATCTTTTGTTATCTATTTCTTCCATAAAATTTACTATTTTTCTCTCTACAGTTGCTTCATATCTTTTAGCTATTTCTTTATTCTTTAATTTGTATGATTTAACTGTTTCTTTGCTTATCTTCAGTTCCTTCGCTCCTCCATGTAAGTTCTTTTTTCCATATTTTTTTATTTTTATTTGTCTACTTGGTTCTACTCTCGTGTATTTGTGTATGTCTTTATGTTGGTATAAGGTATTTCAAATAGTTAATTCACATACTGCACAGAAATCAAGTAGTCTTTGTCCATTGTTGTCCTCTTCGCCAAAATTGCCAATGACTTATAGTGTGTCGTCTCGTTTTCCTGCTCTGCCATTCATATCTCCTACTGCGAATATTCTTTCTCTGGCTGCTTCTATTGTTAAACTTAACGGATCCCAGAATTTGTCTTCGTGTTGTGCTCTTTCATCGTCGTTTGGCCCATATGTTGCAATCACCGTTTCAACATACGTTTGCTATTATAGTTTAGTTAATAAGATTCTTTGTGACGTTGCCCCCATCTATTCATAGTATTCTTAATATTCTTACGTATTACACCCCAATTCCTGCTTGCGCTCTTTTCTTCTCGTCTACACCGTTTCATATTAGTACATGTCTGTTTTTTATTCCACTCCCTTTCTTCTTTGTTTCTGGTACTATTAACATTTCAGGAATTGCTCACTTTCTTATTTGATACCTCTTTGAATTTTTTATTCAATTAATGTTCTTACGTTTTAGATAGCTTCATATAGTCTAAATTACACTAACGTTAATTAATTTCTATTCTGTTCTGCTCCATGAATTCTCCTGGTCTATTCTCTCTTGTTACGTGCCGATCTCCCCTCGTTCAAAGTACTTAAAGAATCTTCTAATTGAGTATCTTCTAATTTTCACGTTTTACTTCGTCTACCTCTTTGTCTTTCCTGTTGTGCTCTTGCTAACCACGTTTCTTTTACTATTCTTTCCTCTCTCATTCTTATTAAATGTCCGAACCACCTTAGTTACTGCCATGCTCTTCTTTATTTATTACGCCACTCGCTCTTTCTACCAACAAAAGTTATTTGAAATACTCCTATCTCCTCATGGTGTCATCATCTTTTCTAGTATTTTTCCATCTTTGCTTTTCAAGTGCTTAGTCTATTCCTTGTCTGAGAGCGTTTAATGCTCTATAAAACAGCTCTTGATTTCCAAAATAGTCCTTTTCTGTTTCTGGGTTTTTATTAGTTTTCTTGTCTCCTATTGAGGATATTTTCTTATGTCTTATTATCTGTATCCACACTCTAGCTATAACCAAGTAATATTTGGAATATATTTTAGGCCCTCTTTTCACCTTTATGCCGATACTATACTCGCTCCAGCCGAGACTAAAAGCTGACGACTCTGAAAGAGAAGGATTAATAGTCGCTTGCAAGTGGTAGCCATAAACTTTCCGATCCGGTTTAAGCTCTTGTTTAGTACCGTGACGCACTTGAAACAGTTATTTTATAGACATGGTTGTAATATGCAAATTTTTTATTCTACCCTACATAGTTCATCTTCAATTTTGCACCATTTGTTGTAACTCATCAAAGTGCAACTTTGTTGCTAAGAATAATTGAGTACAAAAGGTAATACTGATTTCGACTAAGGCACGGTCCTGCATTACAGATGCCTGGAAAGTAGCCTACTCAATCTCTAAATATAGTTGAGTTTACTTCGGATAAGGGGTAATAATGCGGTTGTTACGGCGATGCTTGCAACATCGCCACATAGAGATGGTGCACGACGAATGAGCAGTGAGGGTGAACATGTGAGAGTTTCAACTTCTCGGTTCGCAAACCTTTAAAACAATTTTGAGCTTTCTAAGGGCATTTAAAAACCCCAAACTTCAAAGAACACCATGATGACATCATTAACCATAAACTTCTTCCCCGGTACATTCAAGAAACAACTTTACGAAAGAAAAAATCTTTTACACGTACAGACCCAAAGGAGACAAAAGTGGCGTATATAATCAAGACTGGTATCTGTTTTCTATTCATACAGTTAGACCAGTTCTTTCGAAAGGCACAATTTTTTGCGCCATTAGACGTAGATCATGGGTAATTTCGACATATAGACCAAGAGGTGAACCAAGATGGCATAACATGTTTATTACATAATATCTTCGCTGACATCAAAACTAATATTTCTCTTTTGTTGATGAAGTTAGACACGTTATTCAAAAAAAAATAAATTTTTGTATCATCTGAGCTAGAAGGTGAGTAATTTGGATAGATTTATCTAGAGGGATAGCAACATGACATAACGCATCTATGACACCATAAAACATAAAATTCTCCATGTATTATTGCAGCTGCAAGAAAAAAATTCGACATTAGAATTAGATCTTGGGCAGGTATATTAAGACACACACTAATACTTCATAATCCTTCTGTTACGCTGTTAAACGTAAATCTCTTCCCAGATACATTCAAGACCATAACCTCTATTATATTGATGAAGTTGAACATATATTTTGCGCCATAAGCCTATCATAACTAATTTAGGCATATAGACCAAAAGCAGCAGCAACTTGGCATAACACCTATGACATCATTAATGGTATACTTTTTTCCCGATACAAACAAAAAATAGATTTTCTAAGGAATAAATATTTTGCGCCAGCAAATGCGGATGACTTATTTAGGCAGATAGACCAAAAGAGGTATATAACCGATATCTTCAAGACCAGATTCTCTCTTGTATTAATGCAGGTAGACAAACCATTTCGGGAGAAATAAAAGTTTTGAGTTGTCAAAGGTAGATCACGAGTAATTTGGGCATGCAGATCAAGAGCCGCGACCGAGACAGCATAATACGTCTATGATATCAATTAATCGGGAACCTCTTCTCCGATAAATACAAAACCAACATCGCTCTTATATTAATGCAGTTGGATACATTCTCTATTAGAAAAGAAACTGTTGCATCATGAAAGGAAGATTATGAGTAATTTTGGTAGAAAAACTAAGAGGGACATTTAAAGGGCGTGTATAATCAAGAGCAGTATTTATTTTGTATTAATGCAATTAGATAAATCTTTCCGGAAAAAATGAAATCGCCTAATATACTTATGACTCATAAATTACTCATAAATCTCTTTTCAAATACATTCAAGACCATAGTCTCGTCTTATTCTGGTTAGACACATCTATCTGCAAGGGGGAAGCTTTTGTATCAAATGTGGATTATGAGAAACTTGGGTGTGTAAACAAGAGGGACACCAATATGGTAAAACACGCCTATGACACTATTTATCGTAAATATCTTTCTCTGTATATTCAATACTAGTATCTCTTTCGTATTAATGCGTTTGGACACGACTTTTTGCAAGAAGAGACTTACGCATCAAAGATGAATTATGATTCACTTGGGCAAGCAAACCAAGAAGGACACTGAGACGGCATAATACACATATAGCATTGTTATTTATTGTAAACTACTTCCCTGATATGCTTAAGGCCAGTATCTCTCTCATATTGATGCAGCTGGACACATCTTTAGCAAAAAAAAACTTCTGCGTTATCAATAATTTAGAATCATATAGAACTCCTGCGATATTCATCGCGACCATCAAAGATAGATCCTAAGTAATTTGGACAGGTTGACCAAGAGAGACACCAATATGGGATAATACACCTATAACATTAATCGCAAATATCGTCACCAATATGTTCCTTATATTGACACCACTGAGCACATCATTCTACCAAAACAAAATCTTTTGCATCAAAGGTGGATAATGAGTAATTTGGGCATTTAGATCAAAAAGGGCATCAAAATGGCATAACACGCATATGATGGTATTGATCTTGTATTAATGTATTTCCGCTTTGAGAAACTTTCGTTAGTCAAAATAAGCTGAAAAATGCGTGGCTCCAAAGAGTATAAAAGGGTACTAAAGAAGTACCTTATTCAGAAAGTGATACAACGCGTCAATGGTAGCTTGCTTACTATTGGATTTGGAGTTCCCGGTAGAATAAGAAAAACCTTCTGGAAACTAAATAATGGTACAATGCAACCGTTGGTTCAAAACTATACTCTCTCTCACACTTTCTTCGAGTGAATGACCACATATGTTCTTCACTTTTTTGTTTACTGTTGGATAATTAACAAGAAACGCGCATCCAAACGTTCTTGGTTCACAAAGCGCAATAAGAGACTTGAATTTAATTTCCACTTTTTAAAACAGTTATAATTGTTCTTACTGAAGTTTAGTTTGATGTTTAGTTTAATCTTACAATTAATTTTTATTGCATTAATAATTTAATTGATTTTATGTTCATTTAAAATTTTTAGTTGTCCTAAGATAGTCGTCGATAGGACAATGATGCGCGGTATTTTTCTGCTACTTGTTTGAATAAGAATTGATGGTGTCTAGCATTGAAAGAAATGAGCGGTATTTTTTAAAATATTCAGTTACAAAGAAAACGCGAGCTTGAAGCTTTGAGGCTTGGAAATAATAATGCTAGTCATTTTCGTGGTATGACAATGTAATTATGTATAATTCTTTGCTCTTTCATACGGCTTTGTAGAGTTTTTAGATAATGTTAAAGACGTTAAAAGAGAGGCTGCGCTTATATCTGTGAGCTAATTTAAATCCCTAAAACGTAAATCGGGAAAGTCAAAGGTCAGCATCATTAAGGCACTGAAAAATGTGTGTTGTTGTAGGTGCGCTTTTGGGGCACAGCCTATTCCACCGCTTCCTAAATTTTATGCCCTATAAAGGTATGGTAGCATGAATACTAGAGAGATATTGGGGAAAAGGTTTATGTTTAATAATATCGTACGAATATTATACTATCTTTGTACCCCTTTTGATTAATTTGTCCAAAATAACTCGTGCTTTACTTCTGATTATTCAAACAAGAGAAATGTTGGGGAAGAAGCTTAAGAGTAATAATTTTGTAGGCATGTTATTGTATATTTGTGTCGCTCTTAGTCAATATGCTCAAATTACTCATGATCTACCCCTGATGATGTAAACGATTCCTTTCTTGGGAAAAAAATTATCCTACTGCATCAATGCAAGGGTAATATAAGATAGAACTTTACTATTAATAATTTCGTATGCACGTTGGGCCATATTGGTGCCCCTTTTGGTGTACCGGCTCAAATTACTCATGCTCCACCTTTGATGGCACAAAAGTTTCTTTTCTTGCCGGAAACTTTATCCAACTGCATCTATACAAGGGTGATATAAAGAAACAACTTTGCTATTAATAATATCGTAGGCGCTTTAGAACATATTGGTCCCCTCCATGGTCTATTTGGTCAATTACTCATAATCTGTCTTTGATGGTGCAAAGGTTTCTTTTATTGCGGCGAAATGTATCCAGTTGCACCAATACAAAAAAGATATTAGAAAAGAAGTTTACGATTAGTAATGTCGTATGCGTGTTAGGCCATCTCGATGTCCCTCTTGGTCTATTTTCTCAAATTACTCATTCTTTATATTTGGTGGCGCAATTTTTTTAATAGTTAAATACGCCCAATTGCATCAATACAAAAGAGAATCCAAGAAAGAGGTTTGCGATTAATAATTTTGCAGGCGTGTTATGTTATCTTTTTCCCCCTCTTGGCCAGTCTGTCCAAAATACTCATGATTTATCCCTGATGATAAAAAGGATTTTTTTCTTGTGGAGAAAATTATTCAACTGCATCAATACAAGGAAAGAACTTTACTATTAATAATGTCGTAGGCGTGTTAGGCCACCTTCTTGCCTCCTTTGGACTACCTGCTCAAATTACTTATGATCCACATTTGATGGCGCAAGTTTTTTTTAACTAAAACTACATCCAATTGCATCAATACAAAAGAGATATCAGGAAAGAGGGTCTATGATTAATAATGTCGTACGCGTGTTATACTATTTTTTACCCCTCTTGGTCAGTTTACCCAAATTACTCATAATTTCTGATGAGATTTCTTTCTTGCCGAAAAATTTATCCAACTGCATTAATATAAGGGTAATATAAGGAAACAACTTATTATTAATAATGTCGTAAGCGTTTTAGAACATCTTGTGTTCTTCTTGGTCTATTAGCTCAAATTACTCATGATCCAACTTTAATGGTACAAAGGGTTCTATTGTTGCGGGAAAATTTATCCAATTGCATCAATACAAAAAGATATTGGTCAGTCTCTGATTTTGTGAAAGATTTTTTCCTTGCAGAGAAATGTATCTAACTGCATCAATACAAAAGAGATAACAGAAAGGAGGTTTACAATTAATAATATCGCAGGCATATTAGGCTATGTATCTGCTTAAATTATTTATGATCCACTTCTTGGTCAGTTTGCCCAAATTACTCATGATCTACTTCTGATGATGCAAAATATTATACTCATAATCCATCTTTGATGGCGCAAAGGTTTCTCTTCTTGCGGCGAAATTTATCCAATTGCATCAATACAAAAAATATATTAGAAAAGAAGTTTACGATTAATAATTTCGTAGGCGTATTATGCTCTTTTTATCCCTCTTGGTTTTTTTTTGGCGCACTTACAGGCACTGCAGCCTTAAGGGCTTATTGTGCCGACTAACATGCACTTATATTAGAACATTGACACACACCCATGGGTTGAGCGAGATTCGAACTCGCGAGCGCCGGCTAGAGGACAGAGCCAACTGGTTGAACCATCTGAGCCACCGCGTCCCCCCCTCTTGGTTGGTTTGTTCAAGTAACTTATGATCTTCATCTGATGATGTAAAACATATCTTTCTTGCGGAAAAATGTATCTAACTACCTCAATATAAGAGAGGTAAGGGAAAAGACGTTTACAATTATTAATATCGCAGGCTATGTAGGTGTTCCTCTTGATCTCTCTGCTTAAATTATTTATGATCCACCTCTGATTGCGTTAAAGTTTCTTTTCTTCCTAAAAGATTTGCCGCCTGCGTTAATGCAAGAGAAATGCTGATCTTTACTACAGGGGAGAAGAAGTTTCCGATTAATGATCTCGTAGGTGTGGTAGGTTATATTGGGGCCACTCTTGGTCTTGAATATATCGTCTTTACTGCTCATGGAAGATAAATTTAAAAGAATCTAGTTCTTTAGAATCCTAAGAGTTTCTAAACTCTCATGATGTTAACTACCTTTTCCCATTATAAGTAGATCAATGCAAAAAAAAATGTTGGCTGCTTTAGTTTCGGCAGTGCGATGAAGATGTCGCGTGAGTATGAAGAAACAATATGACCGTGCCGAGTAGTGCTTTATCTCTTTTTCTCTTGGTGAAACTAGAATTTGGTTATCCTGGCTATACACATTTGGGTTACCACAGAGCTAAATGCACCATACACTATGATAGAAGGTAATCGCAGTTGCCGCTATACTTTACAAATGATTCTATTCAAATGACGCACAATTACCTCTAGCACTCTATTCTTTTGGAAAGCCAAAATTTCCAGAAGAGTAGTGGCATTTAGATAAACTTTTTGGGCGCAGTTGCAAAGAAGGAATTTTCAATGAGTATCGAGCAGCCTCTTCTAACCTGGAAAATTTCGGTAGTGAACGACTATCATTCGGAAGTAATTACTACGAAGATCCCGCTGATCATCCTTCGAAAAAAGAGATCTGAACTCCACAACTGCAGTATATCTCATAGACTTTTTGAGTATTTGGATTGCTGATTTTTGTAGGATTGCGTAATAAATGGGAACGAGTAGTTTATTATACATACTAATGTTGGATAAGGCTCTTCGAACAATGATACGAGGCGTTCTAATGATAAGAAAGCTTTCATAACGTAAAATGCACGGAATAACCGCCGTGCTTCAGAAGAGAACTGCGCTGGTAAAATGATCCAGGCTTTCATCCTTATGCAACGACCTTTTCAGAATTCTGTTGTCATGCTGAGCGACTCATATAGTACGTGCGTAGTTGTCACTCAAGAAATTGTGTGAAGGATAGACCTTTACCGTCTATTTGAGGAAACTCGCGTGAGCTATTCTCTATATACGCTTCGATAAAGATACGTCAGGCGGTTTGCCACAGTTTTCGTCGGGGGAGTTTAGGGAGCAGACTAGAAGCCCTTGACTGGTCGTTAATTTTATCTGGATACTCGTCAAGGCTTTACTAACAGCTCCATGACTTCACACATCTGCGTACAGAACAGTCCTGAGTCTTCATTGAGCTAGCGCCCGGATGGTTGTCTCAAAGCGCTGTATTTTAAGACGGCGAAACTTTCTATATCACACGTTGTGCACTTAAACGTGAACGTTGCGAATTTATGCGGCCATTATCGTAATTTAAATTTGCCGTTTTACAGTGTGCTCTTATTATTCAAATGCAAACACGCGCCAATAATTTTATTTGACTGCTCTATCATTTTTATTTCTATGATTAGCGATGCTTTTTATAGAACATTATCTACATAATCTAACTAAACGCGATGGTTTTTTGTCAAGGGCTACATTTAGATTAAGGTTTACTGTTTTTATATGTAAATGAAGGTACATAAAATATCCTTCCATAGCCGAAAATGTTTTATGCTCGAACGGGGTACAATTAATAGCTTTTTCTATTGCCGGCATATTTAAGCCGGGTTTATCTGGAAGGGGTCTGCCTTACCCCACCAGCACTTTATGCTGAAATTTTTAACTTACTACGCGTATGTTTTGTTTTATAAAACATGCTACAGTTAGATAGCATTGGGGTCTAAGAGACCCTCATTATGTGTCTTAAATTATAAATCTACAGGTTTATAAAGGGAAGTGAGCAATGTTTGTAACTGACATTTATTTTATACACATGAGAAAGGGCAAGCAAGAAGAGGTGTTTTGGAAAGATGCAATTGCTACTATTAAGACTGCGTTTGAGGGACTTTTTTAAAACGTCGATAAACACATACACTAGGCTGGTATTTGGAATGCTATGAAAAGTTCTACTAAACATGGAATCAAAACCCACGCGCGTTTTACGCTAGATGGAGTGTGTGACGTGACAGCCATATTGGCACACTGTAAAGACTGTTCGGGGTCGTGACATCATTTTTGACAGATACAATTAAAAATTATAGTTCTCAATTATGTTATTAAAAAATGTCATTGTATTTTTTAGTTCTCCTAGTTTCTTTTATAACTTATCAGGAACTTATAGCGAAGTTTGTGGTTACTAAAAATTATTTGTTTTTAGTAAACAAGTTTACAAGAAAAAAATTATTATTCATAGGTAAGAATTTTCAAAATTGAAGTGTTTTTTAAAGATGGAGCTCTGCCGGACCCCGTTGGTTAATTGTTTGTTCGAGCGTGAATTATAAATCCCAAAGAATTTGTAGGTACAAACGTTGGAAAATGTGCAATTATTGTTTCCCATATTCATAAATGTGGGGTTAACTAGACCCCGCGAGGTTCATTATTTTCAGATCGATACCGATTTAATCATTTATTTCGCTGTTTACATTTAATAACAAAATTGTATGTGCTGTCCGAAGTTGCTCTGTTATTTTATATTTTGGCAGATTCATATATGGAATAAAGCAGCAAAAAACAAGTGAAAAACTGGGGTAAGCCCAACTCGCTATTGTGTTTCATAAAGGGAGTTTAATTTTCTTATTTGGTACAATTATATCTAGGGCTTTTGCTGATTTCAGAATGATCTTTGTATACAATATTCTCGTCATAAATTGTAATTATAAAAAAAATCAAAATTAAGGCAAATTTTGCTGCTACACCGTGGTCGCATAACAAACATTTAAATAAAATAGCGACGGTGTGGGCTTTCATTTCGCGTCTTTTTTGTTTGCAAGAGCCGAACTTGTTTACGATCGGATTTGAAATTTCGCTTTCCAAATTACAATTTTCCATTTCCACAAACATTAAGTGCAACTGCGACGGCTACGCTTCAGATTAAGACGCCCACGTTAGCAGACAAGTGGTCGCCTTTTGGTCCAATATCTGGCCCAATGTGAAAAGCTGCGGGGGCGGCGAGCGACCCTGCAATGTGAGGAAAGTTGCAGAGGCGGCGGTATATTTCCAGGCTCGCCGATCTAGGTTAAGGGAATTCTCCCGAACAATCCCGTTTATGAGCTATGGCCCGATGTACGCCTGACGTCACTACAAAATGTCGGCAGAAGGTTTTGAATTTAAGTCGACGCACACTACAGCAATGCTAAGGGTAGGTCCATAAGATCTATGAAGCCATTATCAATCTAATTTTTTTATATTATACAGCTCGTTACTGTCAGGATAGGTCACTTTTATGTTTGTAATTGTGTATAGAAAAGAACAACATAGACAAAATTAAAAATTAATTACATAGGATACTAGAAACAATGTTCAATATGGCGTAAGCGATGGTCGCACGTTGTAACAAAATTCAAACGTTCTGCACTGCAGTTAACAGGATATATATACCTCTGCATATTATTTAGGAGTTCGCAATGCCATCTTGGTAGAAACACGAGCACCAGACAATTTTGCACTACAATGATTGGGGGAATGGCTCTAGAGCTGAGATTGATTGTCTTTATCATACGACCCCGAGATCAGCACGTCTACCCCTGTTTGCTGCTGTCAGGAAGGCCCGACCTTCATGTGAGAAAAGTTTGTTCCTTTTGGGTACCCCATGCCTTAACTGACAAAAAATAGCGCGATGTGTTTCGTGGTGCCGTAAGATGCTCAATAACTTTGAAAAAAGAACATTGTACTGTCTCAAGGGACCAAAACAAAGTTTTCCAGTTACTAGAACCTTCTAAGGGCGTGTTACGCTGAGTGTGAGTATGGTGGAAAGTCTTGTATGAAAACTAAAGGCGTAATGCGAAATTTTCTTAATACTCTATGTACAATGGAAGCAAAACTTACCGTTTTGTAGAACATGCAAGCCTGTCGGTCTTCATCTTCTCCTGTGGGGCAATCTATGAAGCCGTCGCAAAGAACGTGGTCGTCTATACAGTGGTACCGACCTTGTCGGTCGGGGGTTGGACAAGCAAACCTGTCCATACCATCAGCGGCTGGAGGACATTCTGGAAAAATGCGATATAATTATTACGTGTTATCAGTAGTAAGACAGTAGTACTAGAAGCAACTGTGATATCATCATTGAAAATGCAATTCAGATACTCGTATTGTTTATGTTTTACTTATTTTCTGTAGCACCTTTTATTGGATCGAGAAGTGTCCTATAAGAACCTTCATCGTTGATGTCTTTTCTTTTATACAGATTTATCGGGCTACTAGACTCCATTGCTGCATTTTAAGCAATTTACATCGTTCATAAAATTTGCTAGAAACTGAAGGCGCCGACTGGGGATCGAACCTAAGCGTGGCGTTGAGAAAATAGCTTTTTAATCTATACATCACCCCGCTGATGAGAGATGTTAGAAGTTATAATACGAAAGTACGAATAATAAATCCACACAGCGTGTTTAGTAGCTGCATTCATATCAGAGATGGTGCGCGACGACCGGGCAGTGAGGGCGAACATCTGAGAGCCTTAACCTCTCAATTCGCAGGCATTTTCCTATACGAGGCGTAGAGCCTTATTTTTTTAAATTATGTAAAACCCATAACTTCTTTCTAAAGTCGCCTGGAAAAGTGGGGATATAGGAAAAATTATAGTACCAAAAGATCTGCAAGCTGTGCGAATGTTACAAATGCAATGTACAGAACAACATCGCCAAAAAATGTATTCGCCTCTCTTTCCAAACACAGCCGATAATGCGGACCATTCAGTTCAACAACGTTACAAAGGATTTTATTTGGAGCTGGTATACAGTGCCTTTCAATTTCCTTTTTAAGTTCATGGACTGTTTGTTGGTTTTGTAAAGAAGCTTTATTTTTGAGGTACCTCCATAAAAAGAAGCCTATTGGAGTGAGATCCGGGGAACACGCAGGAAAATCAGCATCACCTTAACCATCTCGCTAAAAGTCACCAAACAACTCTTCGATGCGTGCACCCACAGATTCCTGCAGCATGTTTAGGTAAACATCACCAGTGATAGCTTGGTCGAAAGAGATCGGTCCTGAAATTGACATCTCTAATAACATCTGGTATGTAAAAATGATCTTCCATAACAATACACGAATTTTGAAAAGTCCAGTGGATAATATTTAACTTAAAGGCAGCCTCACTACTCCAGCCAATTTTTGATGGAAATGCTACACCTTCCAGCATTTTTCCAGGTAACACTCACAAAATAAAAACTGTATTTAAAGAGCGAGTGAGTCTTTTGGGACACCCTGTACTAAACGAATGGGGCCTCGTTTCACCACTACCCGCCAGAAATTGAAATGCAATCAAAGCAGTCGATTTGACGCAGTGAATCAGTTTTGAAAAGGCAAAGTCCGTTCAATCATCTAGAGAGGAGTTAGCATCCGTATTTTAGGACGCCCACAGAAGCTTGCTGTTTGATTATTTTTAAAAAGCAAGAACTATTACTGAACATGGGGAAATCAGCGAACGAGAAAAACAATAATTAAGAAAATGGTTGTTCCATTGCAACAACCCAAGAGCCCATTCAGATGCCATTAGTAAAGAGTTGGCAGAATTAATGTTTGAAACCATTCAGTGGCTCTTTCAGATTTCTACCTATGCGCAAAACTCAAAATGCCCCTAGTTCGGTGCAAGATTCTGGTCAAAGCAAAGAGGTGATTGAGGCTGCAGATGGTTATTCTAGCGATTTTAAAGAGTCAGCAATCCAGAGTTGCACCAAACGTGCTAAGGTTAAAATAAAAAATAAAATACGACTTAATTATCCTCGTATGGCGAGGCTTTCAGTCTTGCGTGGGAGCATGGTTAGCGAACTAGAAGGTTAAGGCTCTCGTGTTCGCCCTCATTGTCTGGTCGTCGGGCATCTCTAATGCAGGGTAATGTGGCAAGCACCGCGCCTTAGACGACCGCTCTTATTACCCCTTGCTCGAATTGAAGGTATTCAGTTACTTTTAATGACTGAGTGGGCCACTCGCCAGGAACCCGAAGCCCAGGATTGAACTTGAACTTGCCTATACGCGTCTGAGATAGCTCAAATGATTATCTCAATTTTAATTAATTAAACCGAGCAATTATGAACGTAACGTGCGCATTTTTTACGCGCCTCGTTAGATTCGCCGCAAAAATAACCTTTAGCTGGATCTCTCATTTAGTGGGTAGTAACGCAATTTAGAGCAGGCGAGATTTTCATCGCCACTTCATAGAAGATCAAAGCTTCGCTTACTATATTTTGCAAGATCAAAGCTCGGTACAAATTAATTGCATTTTTGAGATAATTCCGGCGCGGCTTTGAATGGGGATGCGATCTGTTGCTGACAGGTTGACAAAACCACCCGCGGTCGCTGATTTTCCAACGCAATGCTACACGTTTATTGTTCCAAATAGAGCGAGCAAATTAATAACCAGTTTTTGTTGCTCCAAAGGTTACAGTGCATAAAACAGTGAATAAAAGTTGGAAGGGACCGTGTGATACTAAAAAGAATTTTCAAAAATACCTACAATTATCGTGCAGAACTCAGTTCCCACAGAAATTGTTAAATTTAATCTCGCAACGAAGCGCCATCTATCAGTTTTGCAACGTACTGAAAGAGGTGTTAGTTCTGCCAACATAACCTAAAAGTCGATGGGAAAGCGTTGTTGTATGACAAACACCTGTCTATCGTGCTTTAACTTAAAAAAACAGGAAATTGTTTGTACAATTTTAGAGGATACAATACCTATAAGAAGTTGTTGCAACGCTTCAATGGTGGAAATTTTGACTGCCGAATATCCTGACTAGTCAAAGAAAATCGAAGATGAAGAACTGGAACGAACAATTTCTAAGCGTCCACATACAAGGAAGGTCGATGAGTTCCTCACAAACTCATAACCAAGTACAAGTGCAGATGCTATGATATTGCTACAAAGTTGCGTTTTAGATCCAAGAAGAAACGTTTCTTGCACCAAATTGCGAAAATCATGGGTTTATCTAGGTGGACTGTCCATCAGTACTGCGCCACTGAATATCCACATATATGGTGGGATCAACGTGGCTTCGTACACTATAAGTTGCTTCCTGGTAAAATGGTAACCATAGAGTGGTACCAGAACCAACTTATGCGTCATTTTGCTTTAGGAAAATGTATACCTGTGCACCACCAAACTGACTGAAAAACTATCACCGATCTGGATTGGTAGATTTTATCACACCCAGCACATTAGCCAAACTTCACCTTTCCAGATTATCACTTCTTCAAGTCCCTGCAACATTACCACACCAATAACCGCTATACTTCTGCCGAGGAAAGTCTAGTTGAGTTTAGCTCCAAACCACACTTTTCTTTCTGAAGTAGAATTTGGTAGTTCCCTGAAAGATGGCGCGGGTCCATAGCAAGCGAGCGGCATTACTTTGAGGACTAGGCCAGCAGCCGACTTAAATGAAAAATTCAGTGAAAACGCCAAGAATTGCGATGGATACCTGCCAAACAGATTCTGCAATCAAGTAAACATGTGCCAATCAGATTTTTTCCCCGCTCGCTTTTTGTAAAAATGTTAAAATGAACCGATACATTTTTTGTAGAACCGATCAACTGTATTTGATACATTTCAAATCTAATGGGTATGGTATTCAGGTTAGGCAACTTTAGACACATTGCCATTTGCCATACCACACAACATTTGCAAGTGTCGATAGAAACAGAAAATCTCAATGTTTATTTAATTTTTTAAAATTGTTTAAATCTTCACAAAACCGTTGACCGTGACATTTGGGAGAAGCAGAGGTCTTGTGGTTCTTGAGCTCGTTTGGCCAAATCCGTGTGATATTAAGTGAAAAATAGGAAGAAGATTAGGCATTGCAAATTCACTGTTATCAATTACCCAGAGATTATTATCTGTACCTTTAATATTTTAAGTGTGTAGAGATCTTATTATAATGGTAATAATACTAAGACTGTAACGCCCCCTGTAGGAGCACGACCTGCGAACTGAGAGGTTAAGGCTCTTATATGCCCTCTTTCTTTGCCCGGTCGTCGCGTTCCATCTCTGGTGCGGGGCGATGTGGCAAACACCGCGCCTTAGACGACCGCCATTATTACCCCTTGTGTGCGTGTTAACGCAGATACTCAATTATTTTTAGTGACTGAGTAGGCCACCCGCCAGGCATCGGAGAGCACCAGGAATTGAACCCGGGTCTGTCAGCATCGCAGCCCGCCCCTCAACCACGGGACCACGCTGGCGTCAGAGGTCTCGTTACCAAACGATTCCGTAGATGTGCATTTTGACAATAATTTTTAAGAAAACGAATTAAGTTAAACTTGAAAGACGCGTTTACTATACGAACGAACCTTTCTCTATGATTGTGTTTTTAAATTCCATAATGAACACTTTTGGAAAGGTAAAAATCTTTACAGTTTCGTTCAGAGAAGACACCAACCTAAACATTCACATTCTGGGAATGTAGAAATTATCTTTGGAGAGTCAACTAACCTTCCTTTCCTTCCTTGCTTGACAACGTTCAAAGCAAGGTCGATAATGTGGCTTACACATGATGGTGCTATAGTACATTTTTTAACTGATTAAATCACGTCTATAGAAGATTGATAAAGCAGCTTCAACAGGATGGTCAGCTAAGTAGTCTGGATTTTTATCTTTGGGGCATTTATGAAGTTTGGTTTATTCTGAACCAACTGCTCATGTCTAAAATTTGCAACAACAAATTGTTGAAAGTTTTGAAAGGACACGGAACACTCCAGGTTCTGGGAAAGCTGGAAAGCAACATTTTTTTAAGAACATTTGAAAAGCTCTATATTCCGTTTTTTATATCTGTCGTTACGTGGTTGATACAGTGATTCCAACTGGTATTGTTCTCAAATAGACAAATTGAAAGCAGTATCGATGAGAAATGTTCCGAAATGAGTAATCATTCTCCTTCTTTACTTACCAGCCCGTAGATTTGTTTGTCGCAAGACTTTCATTCCTCTCTGTTGGCTGCTAGACGTTCTAATTTTGTCTATTAACATAGCTTTAATGCTATTTTTCTTTGTTTCGTTTATGCCAAGACTTCTTCGTTTGTTATCTGTCCATTTTTAGGATTGTTCTGTAGCACTACATTTCTAATGCTTCGCTGTTCGCTAGTAGCTATCTGACAGCTCTTACAACTATATAAGGTAGGCCCCATGCGTACGTCATTATTTTCATTTTTTTTGAAGGGTGATTTTATTTTGTGTTAGCAGATGTTATATTTCATAGGAGGCTTCTTGTGCTTGATGGGTTTTGTACTTTATTTCTTGTTTTGACCTTCTAACAACCGTGACAACATGTCTTAAATATGGGAGTTCCTTTACTTCTTTTATTGCGTTTGTTCTTTTCTAACAGACCGTCTCATTTATTTTTTCTGTATTTATCTTCATACAATCGTTATTTGGGATTCCTTAAATGGTATTAGTTCTTCTTCTAACTCTTGCTCAACATTTTAATTCTTTTTCCTTCCAGATTTATGTCATTTTTTCTTAATTTACAAACTGAAACGCCTTCTGAATTTATAGAAAGTCTATAATGGTATTTTATTTATTATCGGTCCTAAACCAGAATTCACTATATTTTCCTCCTATTCCTCCTATTTTTGCAATCGTTATCTTCCGATAAGACAAAAACTACTGAAGTTTGGCTGGAATATTATTTACTTAACCTCCCATATTCAAATTTTAACGTATTCAGGTTTTTCCAGATTCCCCGAAGGAAAAAGTCACTTTTTTGAAGAGATAATTCTTGAGGTGTTATGGTGGCACATTTCAACTAGGCAAAAATTACTGCAGTTTGGTTGGGATGTTTCGACTCATCCTCTTTATTCGCTTGACTTGTAACCAACACATTTTCACTTATTCAGATCTGTCGTGATTGCCTCAATGCAAAAAAATCACTTTTTTGAGGACATAATTCTTGAGTCATCATAGAGGCACCTTTTAGTTAAACAAAAACTACTGCAGTTTATCTTGTCCCAATCGCCGCCATTAGATTTCCACTTATTCGGATATTTCCAAATATTCCCCGGTTCACTTCTATGGGGGCCTCCAAAATATTTAATTTATCTAAAGTATTTTCGAGGGCGAAAATCTTGCCTAAAAGTACGAGCTTACTTTTACTCGGCCCACTATAATTCAACCTTAAGCTTGAATAGATTCGAACACAATTTTCAAAGCGATAATGCTTTAAAGCGATTTGGATTTGCTACTCTTGGAGACGTAAAAGCCCACCGCGAGGCAATGGAAAATCGGAACAATCAATGACGTCCTTTGTAGAAAATTTAGTGACGTCAATCTCCAGCAGCATCCCCGACACGCATGCACAATTACAAAAGCTCGCCAAGCAGGCCTCGAATTTCAGTTGTTCTGGAAATGTGTGGCACACTTACATGAGAAGCAGCAACGTTGCTTTGATAAAGTACTACGTGGGTGGATCAGATATAAACCGGAATTCTTATTTTTATTGTTATTGTTGAAGTATCAAAAGAATGCAAACATAAAAATTTATTTTTCCTGACTTGGAAATACATTTTTCTCTACATGTAGGTAGTTTTATGATTCTCCCTAAGTGAAGCGCTTATCATCGAGTATCTTTGGTGATCTTTTATGTTTAACAATGTTCTAGCGGGATTGTACCTTAAGTTTCTCAAAAATTTGGTCGATTTTACGCCTTTTGTTGTGGAAACTTGATAATTAATCGTAATAAGCCTTCTTTTGACACTGTGATACTGGTTAAAGAAGCGCTAGTGCGAGATACCTTCACAGAGGACAATCTTTTCAAGCGTAGAAAAGAAATTTGTGTTTACATTTGGTTCACCCACGTAAGACAACCGAGACGTATCGAATGAAACAATATCCACGCAAAACAGGGTTAAATATTTATAGAAAAACCCTTATCAAATCCAACAGGTAGTTACTGACGCCATCTTAAAAGCGTGCGGCTATTTTGGTACCCCGCGCATGTTTTCCCATTGACTATTTATGTCAAGAAATCAGTAATTAATGGCGCTCTTCTATATTTGGCAAAATAAGTGCTCCGGACATTACATATGTACATGCACACGCGTACAAGTTTACAGAAGGACAGGCAATCGTTCGGCTGCGGGCTATTTGTGAATGAGAATGTAAATGTGTACAGTGTTGCTATTGTGAGATGCGCATTGATGTAGTATTGATCGTGCGTGGGCTCTCACCTCGCGGGCGCCTCTGACGTAAGACTAGCCCATCGTCAAATGTTGTGACGATTTCGGCGCTGGTCTTCAATGGAGATTACATCTCCATTTATTTACTAACAAGTGTTAATGCTTACGTCCAAAAAATCAGAGCGGTACGCAAGTTTAAAGTTTGTGTACAGTTCAGCGCCTCCGCTAATTATTTTTAATTGCAATTTTATTTGTTCAGGCAAAGTGCGAGAAAGATGTGTGAAAGATGATGCGTAATACATCGAAGAAGCGCTCGCGATAATTTAAGTCAAATCGTAAATTAGTGTGTCTACGTTTGACGAAAAGGGTGTGGCCTGAATCGTAGCACACATCATTTTTTCACTTTAGTAACATTTACTTTATCATTTCCAACCGATAGTACAACTGAAATATGGTATGAGACGCTCTGCTTGTTGTGTGTAGTTATTGTCATTTTTTTCTCTGAAGTTGTGCTGGAACGATAACTATATAAAGGATCTTCATTAAAATCTCTCTGTAGATGATGAAAATTGTATTGATCAAGAGAAACAAAAGTATACTCCTTTCTGATCTCTAGCCCATATTCAATTTCAAGAAGTTGTTGCAACCCAGTCCCACCAAGTTTGGGAATGGGTTTTGATTAACTATTGCTCTGGATTTCGGAAGGACAACTTTTTGTTGCACGCAGCCATTCGCTTGATGAAGCAATCATCATGAGAACTATGATGTGTGTGGCTACGAACAGTACGGGTCACTTGAAGAAGCCGCATAGCGCCATCTTTACAAAACTTTTGTGGTTTTCTAGCAATTTTTAATGAAGGAAACAGGTAATAATCACTTGGAGAAAGTACGAGATGAGGTAGAACACCCCATTCAAATGTTAACATCAAAACTTTCTTTGAGGGACGACAGGACCCTGCTGCCATTCAAGAATACCGATCACTAGGCCAAGAACGTTTATAGTTTACATATAGGACCCATATCCAGTAACTAATCTCTTCGAAAAAGTTCTTTCTCATTTTACCGGAGGAGCAAATTACACATGACAACACAGATAATCTATAATTCAGAGCTTAACAGATGATTATGTTCCGTTAAAGACTTCTGATCGCTAGACCAAGAACGTTTATAGTTTACATTCCCATGTAGGACCCAAATCCCATCTCCATTAACTAATTTTTTGGACATCATTTAAAGATCCACAAATTTGCCAACAATGGCTTTGTTGAGGTCTATATTTATAGTGGACGGGCTGCAGTCCATTGAAAGAAGGCAGGGCCCTGCCACCATTAAAGACTTCTGGTCGCTAGACCAAGAACGTTTATAGTTTACATTCCCATATAGGACCCAAATCCTATATCTAGTAACTAAGAAGTAAATTACATATGACAACACGATTACTCTATGATTCAGAGCTTAGCAGATAATTCTGCACCGTGGTTTGGGGAATATTTAAATCCGTAAATTCAATAACCATGATCTAGATGAGGTCCATATATGTAGTGAATAGGCTGCAGTCTGTATCGAGGGAAGACGGAGCCCCGCCATCGTTAAAGACTTCTGATTGCTAGACCAAGAACGTTTATTGTTTACATTCCTATGTAGGACCCAAATCCCATATCCAGTAACTAATCTCTTCGAAAAGATTCTTTCTCGTTGTGCCGAAGGAGCAGATTACACATGACCACACAGTTAACCTATGATTCATAGCTTAACAGATGATTGTGTACCGTTCTTTTGAGGACTACTTAAAGATCCGAAAATTTGTCAACAATGGCTTTGTTGAGCTCTATATTTGTAGTGGATGGGCTGCAGTCTTTATTGTGGGAAGCCAGGGTCCTGCCGCCGTTAAATCCAAATCTCATCTCCAGTAATTAATCTTTTCGGAAAGGTTTTTCTCGTTTTGTCGAAGAAGCAAATTATACATGATAACACGGTTAACGTATGATTTAGAGCTCATAGATGATTGTGTATTGTTTGGGGAGTATTTAAAGGATCTTTCAGTTACGAACCGTGATTTTTATGAGATCCATATCTGCAGTGGATGGGCTGCAATCTTTATTTTCCAGATTAAAATTACCAGCTCTCAATCTTTCAAACCATGCGCGAACTGTCTGAACGCTTGCAAATGTTGCCTTTGATTTTCAATTTTGAAAGCTGTGCGAAAGTGCGAGTACAACTCCTCAACGTATTGTACGACAGCTGAGCGACGACCGAAAAGAGTAACATCAACATCTAAGAAATAAGCTGCGTGTTCACAAAAGTAACTTTATATAAACATAAACTACTATATTTGTAGTAACTGATACCCTATGGATCCATTTCTGTCTAAAGCAAAAAAATTGTAGATTGCAAATAAACTTCTCGAATTAGCAAGGATAACTCTACCTCCTTTAATCAACAAAGATGGCTGTTCCCTTTTTTAAATAAGGAAGTTGTCTGCAGCGGATGATCAAAAATAGATATACCGTACTGAACTAAAAGTTGGCGTGCATGGATCGCATCGTGTAGCAACATCTACTGTTCCATTTTGAGTAGGATGCGTCGCAATGACTGTTTTAATACTTCTTCGTTTGGCTCAGAAGCAAATTCCTTGTTGTATAACAAGACGATTAAAATTATCTTGACTTTAGACTTCTGCAAATAACTTTCCTTGAGTTGCGGAGACGATGGTGCACCCATCCGCAACATCTTATTGATTGTTACTTAAATTCCAAGTCCCTCATTCCTTATGACGATGGTTTGGAAAAGAAATGGATGCTGATAACACATGGTAATAAAATCTATAGAGGTTTTCATCCATTTTGTGATCATAGATGATAGCCCATCTCGTGTCAGCCTTTGCCGTACTTACTTTATCATGTCTAGGACTCAGCTTGTCGACGTGGCTTATTCTCACTTGTTCCGCTGAGAAAACATTCGAACCAGTTGCGAACCAATTTTTTTCTCATCGCTTCCACTCCGTACACTTGCACCAACATTTCATGCATTTCCTACGTTCATCCTACTGTCCTCTCTAATAACGGTTTATTTACCACTGTCTGGACTGTCTGTATCGTGCCTTTATTTTATCAAATGTATCTTGGCAACCGGGTAGCGGGTAGGCACTCCTCTACGATCCCGGTAGAGGATAGGTCTACTTCAGGGAAGCGACCCTGCCCACGCGAGCCTTGGTTCTCTTCCACCTCCCATTACAGGGAAAGAATCATGTCCACCCCATCATTAATTATTTCTTCCTATCCAAAGTTGAGGAAAGCAACAGGAACCCGTCCCAACCCTATCTTAATTTCTCAAGAGAATTTAAAAAATGATCACCTCCCTTTTGTCAAGAGGACACCAAGAAGTATGTGGTAAAATAATCAAATAACCTTGATCTATCGTTACCATCTTACACCATATCAAATCACCGTCACATTTCTGATGCAGAGATCTTGTGTTAGATCCCACATCCTTAAAGAACTTCACAATCCAGCTGTTCACAAAGGAAACCACGAAAACGATAAAATTTAGTCGTTTTTCTTTACAAATAGCTAAAACACATTCGAATCAAGTTCAGCAAATATTGAGCCATTAATATAATAGAAACATTTCACGCAACGGTGATGTGACCTGGCAGCCGTTGAGAGCGGACCGTAAGGCGTATGCGTAAAGGAGGACGACTTTACTGGCCGAGTCAGTTTGGAGTTAAACGCCGGTAGATGAACGCATCTAGTATGTGATCGTCACATTTGCGGCGACTGAGCCGCAGCGAATTTAAATCAACTAGTGAGAGAATTTGGAACTCTTCCACAGAAACTATTCGGGTGAATAAAGGCAAGATACATGCAGTTTAGAGATGTTTGGGAGTTTATTTTTTGATTACGCTTGAATACTTCTCTTTAGCTCAAAAGGCTATTAAGGAGTTCTACTTCTATGTTCTTTGTTAGTTGCGAGATCACAAGGCTATTTAGCCACTATATAGTATAGATTTGTCTCGCTGCAAGTTTTAGTTGTCCCAAAACTTAATTCATCTGTCAAAAGTAGGAAAATTCAAATATAGATAAGATTCAGGCAATTATTGCGATTTCCACAAAGAACTTTTCAGAATGTTTTGAACAATGCTGAGAGAAGTGTGCCGAAATTTCAAGGTGTACTTTAAAGGGGACTAAAGTTATTTACGAAAATTTTTGTTTGTGATTGTAATTTTTTTAAACTCGCTAGGCGCTAATATGGCCGCGCGGTTGAGGTGTTTAGTTGCGGTGTGGATGAATCCTAGTTCATTTTCGGAGCTCTCTGATGCCTAGCGGGTGGCCTAATAATGCGTGTTACATCGTCCAGTACCAAAAAGAGTGCGCGACGACCAGCCAATAAGGCAAACATATGAGAGCTTTAACCTCTCAGTTCGCAAGTTATGCTCCCACACGGGGCGTTAGAGTCATACCATTATTTTTATTATTATATTTTATATACGACTTGATATTTTCAGGACAAACTGCGTACATATTTACACCCCAGCAAAGAAAATTTAACTTGACATCTCTAAACGTCTCTTTTCAAGAAAAAAGAGCTCAAAAGATGCAGATCTTTTATCAGTGCAGTTTGATAAAAGGACTAAAAATTAGACTCCGCTTCCTACAAAAAACAAACACTGCAGAGGTTGAGGAGTGAAGGCCTAGATTTTGATGTTACTAAAGACTAGTTAAAGAAAAATTTGAGTTTTAAATACTTTGAAGCCTGAAGTTTCTAATAATTTTTAAAGAAAGTAGTGGCTGCCGCCGTAGCGTCGTAGTAACGAGCCTTGATTTGTCGGCGAGCCGGCGCAGGCGAGTTCGAGTCTCGCTGAGCCCATGAGTGTATGTGACGTCCTAGTACAAATTAGTTAAGTGCACGTTAGTAGGCACAATAAGCTCTCAAGACTGCGGTACCGATAAATGCGCCCCAACGATAAAAAACAAAGCAGTAAAAAAATCTCGCGAGTTTTCAAATTTATTTTGCCGACCAAGTCAAAAGTGAACGTGGTGATATAATTTCCAATCTTTTTTTGAATTCACAACAAGCCTATACATAAAAAATAATGCCCGCGAATACACGACTATCCTGAATACTAATAGTATTCGAGTATAATGTTGACTCAAAATATTCTAATACCTTGAATAACGTGATATACCGTTTGCTTCTTAAAACTTCGAAAAAAGCAAAAATTTTAAACAAACTCACGGTACCCATAGAAAGACTTTACCGGTTGAAATACACGAGGATCAAATATAAACCGATTTTTGCGCGTAATGAAATAAACTGAAAGGGGTGTGGCTTATGAGAGAGATTCCTTCTTACGGTATTTTACTCTAGCGCCCTTTATTCAGTATCAAGTTATTAGAATAAGGGATACTCTCATCCGTTGCGCAACAAATTATTATATAACACATCCGAAATTTTAAAATGACTTAAAGCACAGTCCGGGGACTCAAGAAATCTTAAGTGTACGACGCATGGCATAAACAATTTTGGGGAGGACGAGAAGCAGATGAACTGAAGGTCACTGACGTCACCCGAGAACTAGCGACGCCTTTTCGAGGATGACTGCTGATAATGGTTGCTAAATGCATCATCAAGTGGATTCTCAGTTTCGCCGAAAAATGATCTCTAGCTATAAGGGGGGTTCCTAGCAAACAAAATTGTCACATTTGGCGTAACTCATGAAAAGCAAATGCAACCCCAAATAGTCACTGTTTGGTATGGATTTTGGAAAGGTGGTGTGATAGATCTTTCTTCGAAGATGATGCTCAAAATGTTGTAAATGTAATCATTGTTATCCTAGACAATGCCACCTGCTATACAACGTTGCGCTAGTTCTTTTTGTGAAATTACCTAAGATCCAAGGTATGTGCAAGAGTCCTCGAACAGTTGACGACCACAAAAACGAAATCCGACCTGATGAGGTTAATTAGAATATAAGTGAAATTGCCATCGAAAATACAAGATTTGCAGCCGAAGGTTAGGCGGCTATTTGTCAGAAATAATTTCGTAATTTAAATCCGGCTTTCAATTTGGGCCACTCTTTATGAGCATTGATTGGACCTTGCGGTGTTGAGACTGCTCTCGATGACGTCACCTCGTACTGGCCAATAGCAGAGAGAAATTCGGCATTATTTACGGAATTACTCAGTATACACGTAATGTAACGCAACAGGTACACTCAGTTAAAATATTAGCCCCAGATAGAAAATCGAAAGCTATGAGGGTGGCTCACTTCGTTAACCTCTCAGGCTCGCGTGAGAAAGAAAATTTACCGCAAACAAAGACAATACCAAGTCAATGATGTCAATTTACAAAGAGAGGGGGAAATTAAAATTTCTTGTATATCAACATGTTCTTTCTATTTCGTCTGCCATTTTTAACACAAAAAGGCATCTGAAACTCGCATCCAATCATAAACGAAGATGAAAGATGAAAGGCCCGGATAAATTTCGAAACGGAGCAACATGCTAATTATGCCTTGCCACAATTATCCTTGCTGCTGGTGAAAATAGCTGCAGGTGATAAGGCCCGCGAGATCTGAGGGAGTCATCCTCAAACTTGCAGGTGCAGTCATCTAACGATCAATACAAGTGTGGGAGTGGTAGCGGCGGCTGCGGCAGGTTTCGTGGGTGACGCAGATTCATTTGGTTATCAATTCTTGCTAGTTACCTTACTCTAACTTCACACGAGGTACGAAGCGAAGAGATCCTAGATTCTCCACTTGAAAGGCTTTCCCAACGCCCTTCTAATATCGCGATGCTAATTTTGGGGATTTGAAAATACAGGGTGGAACAACCACAAATCAAACGTTTTTCTGTATGCGTCTCCTTGTTTCAGAAACCGCTTGAAGTTAGTCCACTCTTTCATTTGTTTTAACATGGCAGCCAATCGAAATGCGCGACCTTGAACATTTAAAAATCTTCCTAACGGAACGAAGAAGGTCATTGGAATATTTTTTTCGTTTAGATGCTCCAGGGTTTTGGTTGAAAATGGCGTTTAAAATATTTTTTAATCGGAGTTTTCTTCTTTAGTACCGAAAGGAAATAACAAATCAAGATTTTTGCATTTATATCAATATTTATTAAAAATTTCATTGTTTATGACCTTGTTAACCTTTCATTAGCTTGTGAATCTTTGGGTCTGGACTCAAAAAATTTGTTAAGTCTCACTTTCAGCTCCACAAAGTTGTTCAACAAATAAAATTCGCAGATTATTGGAGGGCGGTTGAGAAGGTGATAATTTGAAAGGGCTAGATAGGGAGAATAAAGGTAGGAGCGGTCAAACCGCCAAACCAAGCTCTTAAATTACATTTTATCTAACTTAACTCGAGATGTTGTTTGTTTCTTAGGAGTTGCGTTTTTCTACTTCATGTGGCCGCAGGTACACCACTTTTAATCCCCACTAAAAATGCCAAAAAAAATTCTGTGATTGTCTTCAGTTTAGAGCACCTGGCACCCATTCATCGAGGTTTTAGACCTTAATCCAATGAGTTAAGATGCTGGATCAATTCCCTGATAGAACGGCGAGGGTCCTGATGGACAAACTCGTTCGATTTGTTCTAGTTGAACAGAGGAGAACATCTAGAGACGCCGTTTTTGATCATCAGTGAATAAAAAAATCTAAAAATCACTTTAGTGTATCGAGTTTTTGGACCTCAATTCAATAAGTTAAGATGCTGGGCCAATTTTCTGATAGAACGGCGAGGGTCCTGATGAAAGAACTCATTCGATTGATTCTAGTTGAACCGAAGAAGACCTTCATGTTTCTGTAGCAACATTATTTTTGATTGTCAGCGAATAAAACAATCTCTGTTGGTCTTTTTAGTTCAGAGTACGTGGCAACCACCCACGCATCAAGTTTTTAGACTTCAACCCAGTGAGTTAAGATGCTGGACCAATTTTCTGATGGATGAACTCGTTAGATTGGTTCTAGTTGAACTGAGGAAGTCTTTCATGTTCTCCTAGAGACACCATTTTTAAACCCCAATGAATAAAAATTTTTTGTTGGTTTTCTTGGTTCAGAGTATGTGGTAACGATGCACCGATTTTTTTGACTTCAACTCAATGAGTTAAGATATTAGACTGTTTTCCTGATAGAATGGTGAGCATTCCAATGGACAAGCTTGTTTGGTTGATTCTAGTTGAACTGATGAGGTCAATTGGAATATGGAGTGTTTGTGCGTTCGAATATCATCATTAAAACGTGAAAACCATTTCTGTAGAGTTTTCTCAATACTAGAGTACACAACAAAAATGTCTTGGGTAGCTTCGGTAGCCTTGGAATATTAATTCAAACTTCAAAAATGATAAGTGGCAATTATGGAGGGACAGTGAAGTACAAGAATCATATATCGCTGGAAAGAAAAATGAACAAACTTATCTAACAACCTACTAGTATAATAACATTTCCCTCGCGTATTTTAGGCAACCGCATTGTTTCCTCCTGTTCGAATTATTTTTAGGCCACTCATTGGTCAACTAGAGCCCACTATTATACAAAGTAATAATAAAAAAATACAAAATGTCGTGATAATTTCCGAAGAACATAACAGATCATAAGATTCATTTTCCAAACCATCTGTTACCCTACCATTAGGTTTGTTGTCTTCATTCGAAAATGGCTGGCATTGCCGTTTGCGTTGCTTTCCCCCAAATGAGACCATAGCAAGCCACTTTTTGATTGCCACAGATATAATTAGCGCAGCAACCCCAAGCCTGTTGATTCTTCTTGAAAGTCGGTACGTCGATGCGGCTCACCCGCGCACCAAGCGCGTTTAGGACAAGCGCCGTCCATTTTTTATTTTTAATTCTGCTGAAACATGCAACTCACGTACATGGGCGGCGCATTATATGCTTCCAAGAAATAATTGGAAATTAACCGTAATGGACAATTCGAAATCGCAAATAAATGTAACGCGGCCGCGTCTCTAGAGGGTGGTAGCCGGTTCCCGGAAATGGTATCGTTGCTCATAAAACTGTAATGGTTTGTTTGTTTCCCGCTGCTAATGTTAATACCGCTGGAGGCTACGGGGTGCCGACATTTACAAACGGGATATCATAGCGAGAGAAATCTTCCCGGAAGAGTTTCCGTAGTGGACAATGTGGTCGGCTGTTGACTGGTCCTTTAATTTTAAGTGATCGATGATCATGGGGCCAAATTTGGCCGCCATTATTGGTGTATTTGAATACTGCTCTGGCAAGATCGATTGTTAGATGGAACAGATGGAAGATTGCGCATGCGCAACAAATGAGGGACACATATTACTCAATGCAATGTCGTGGACAACAGAACAAGTTTACATCTTGTAGTCTAAAGGGTTAAGGCGAAGTCATTTCTTGGAAGATACACCATTCCTGGGGAAACTTCAGCTGTGCAATAGGTTGTGCTGACAGGTGGTCAGATGAAATCTGGAGAGCATTTTGGAAGACTCTTTACACACTTACCTTACCTTTTATCGGTGTTTAGTTTAATCTGTGCCTTTTGTGCACATACTTTATTTAGTTAGGTAGAGCTCCAATGAAGCTTGGAAGATTTGTCTTTAACGTGGAATATGGACAGATGGCGCTATGTACTGCAAAATCATATTCGTGGTGCTAGTTGATATTTGAGGATCCCTCGTACAACCTGTCGGTAGCACGACACCTCAATTATTTAAATGCATTGGATTAACTGCTCGCCGCACTGTGTCAAACAATTGGGCGCGTTTGTTTTAAACAATGACGCAAGCTCGTAACATTTCTAGTTTATCATGCGATTGTTTATATAACGGAACATTAAAAGTTAAACGAGCATTTCCTTCTGATAGATTCGAAGAAGATCTGTCCACTGTTGCGTAATTTTTCTCCAAAAATTATGTATCATCAAAAAATTCCGCGAACGCGCCTAACATGACAACGCTCTGGTTCACCCTGGGGCCTTCAACTGCATTAGCCTAACTACTAATTTTTGGTCTCGTCATACATTTAATTTGATAGGTAACCAGAATGGGGAAGGAACTTAAAAAAGATCTGAGTTTGTTTTTTAATTCGGTAGGGGTGCTGTGGCAAGGGTGTCGTACTCACCTATCTGGGGGACATCGTATTGTCTGCTGCCTCGTGGCGACCGCAGCATGAGCTGCGAGCTCTGGGGTAATTGCGGGGTGCCCTGGTCGCGCTTGTTCCAGTCCAGCGTCTCCGGACGGCGGAAGGAGTCCCGCTCCAGGTGCAGCGGCTGCGGGGTGGCGAGCGCGCACACCCAAATCGCGGCCGCTAGCACGGCCCACATCGCCGCATGCACCTCACGCCCTCAGGTGATCATCGCGCCCAACCATCGGTTACTCGCGTTCTCAAAATAGCCTCGCTATGGATTTTCCACTTGTTGCCTCTGCTGCCGCCCTCGACGACGGGCTCGTCTCGTCCACTTGCCGCTGGCCTCCCTCGTTGACCTTCTTCCGGTCCTCCGCGCCTTCTGCCGCGCGATGCGACTCGAGCGAGCCGGTGCCCAATCGAACCAGCAGACCCTCGAGCCGGAGGTGGTGGGCTGGCGCCGGTGGCGGGATCTTCCGGGTGGCTGCTCGGAGTCTCGAGTCGCCTGCCTGTGGATCCGCTTCTGGTCTGTTCGTTGTAGGCTGGAGGGTGTACGACTGACGCTCTAGACGACTCACGACTGCCAGCACCGGCGCCCGTCGTCGTCTCGACCCAGCCCGCCTACGCGCCGTACCCCCGCACCACCGCCGTCCCGAAATGCTCCATATTCAACACCGATTGTCCGAAGGGGAGGATATCTGCGATGTTTTGCCGTACAAATTAACAAATTTCTGATTCATCCCGAACTATGCGAGGTCCCTTAGATCGCCATCGAAATTTTCGTTCGGATTTGCCTTCCAGGGCCTCATCCATTCACCCCCCACAAAACCCGCCCCACCCCGATCTTGGTTGTCGCCAAAAATTATCCGAGCTTACCTGTCGAATGTTATTCAGCCCTCACTTTTATTGTGACACAAAAATTCACAATTCTATGTTACTGAATCACCTTCAGTTCGGAACGAAGTCTCTTCCTGGACACACCTGTATTCTGGTATTTAACTTGCTAAATTTAATTCTGTTAATTTACAGCCATATCGCAAAAATACCAACAGATTCTAATGATTGAATGCACACAATCCACGAATGGTTTCCTCCTGAAACTAACAGACTCTGGAACTCCAAAAGAAAACGCTATTTTCATCTATCAAGTTCTTCAAAGATCATCATGGCTTAAAAATCCATCTCGACCAAAAACAGATCATAGAGGAAGGAGGGGAGTAACAATTTCTAAAAAATAGGCTTTATCTAACCTGGACGATAGTACCCTATAAGGGCCCCTAAATAGGGTACAGGCGAACATATCTGGTAAATGGTTCCGAGGGTAGTAGACGCAGGAGCAAAGCAACTAGATACCTCTAGCACCGATCGGTCTCTTAAATTACAGAAGAAATTCTTCCTTGGGCGAAAAATCATTAGGAGCACGGAAATTCATAGAATTCATGTACCGTTTGGGGTTGGACTATATTTAACAACACATATCTTAAGTCCTATTAATTTTCTTTTTCCTATGCGTCTCTGTGGCAATGTTTTTACTTCATGCCGGTGTATTTCACGTTTTTTCCGCCTGTCTAATTTGTTATTCCTTGCATCTTAGCTTTGTATATTTCTTTGGCTATTTTTAGCCAATTCGACTGTCTTTCTTCTATTACTATTTCTATGGGTTTTACCTTCAGTTCTTATGCTGTCTAGTGATCTAATTTTTTTTTAAGAACCTCATCTCTGTGCGCTTATTTCTGCTTTTATTTCTTTTTGTCCAAATCTAAATGTCTTATCATTTTTTGGTATTGTGTTTTAGTCTCTTTTGATATCTTTTTCCCCGAAAACGTGTTTCTGCGCATATTGTATAACCTCCCGACTTTTCCTATTTTTTCTGTTATTTCTTTGTCTGCTTTTCCATTATATTCTAATATAGCTTTTGACTTGTTCCAGTGTTTGCCCATTTATTTCTATTTTATGATTTTTCAATAATCATTTCTTGTTCTCTTGTGAAAAGGTTTTTTCAAGTTTATGAATACAATATAAATTTATTTCCTTTTTATTAGTTTTTCTCCTACTTCTTCTCCTACCTCTTCTATCTTTTTTAACCAATTTTTATTATTCTCGTAAAGATTTTCCACCTATACTTGCATCTCCTTTTGTATATAATGGTAATATTATACTAGCGTTCCAGTTTTGTTCGTCTTCCGTTGATTCTTCGACGTGTTGTTTCTATATGTCCATGATATCATCCGTCCTTGATGTTTCCTTATTTATCCTTTACGTTTAGTAACCTTGATGATTTATTTTGTTTCAGCTGCTTTAATGTACTATATTGTTCTCTTATTTTTTACAAAATTCAGTCTATGACTGTTTCTTTACCTCTTCCTCTAAATGTTTAACCTCCTATTTGTTACTTCTTGTTGTGACTGTAAATATTCTTTCCATAGTTGCTTCTTCTCTTTTACTTTCTGTTGTATTTCTGGCGTCCACCATTTCCTTCTTTTTATAGGTACGTTATTTAATTTGACTGTTCTACAATTTGCCTTTGCTGCTGATATTATATTGTTCTTGAAGTAATTCCATTTACTTCTTTTTCTGAATGGGCGTGAGCATATTCTATTTTGGGTTGGTGAGTAATAGATTATTGGCCACACATAGGTCTATCAATCTTTTTCCATTATTTTTGGTTGTTTCACCAAAATACCGTTGTTTATTGCTTCTATTCATATATTCTATAATTATAGCATTTTTTATTCAACTGTCTGTTTCTGTTTATCTATTTCTGTTTTTTGCATTATGTGGCGCATAGGCTGTTATTAAGGTACTGCTGCGTTTGCCATCGTAATTTAATAACAACCTTTCATTCACAAATTTTTATTTTTATTTTTTTTTAATTATATCTAGACTTACAATTAGACCTACTCCATCCGCTACTTATTCTGTATTCTCCATATCTGACTGATACGGCATATGTTCTTTTCTTAGTTCTTGTATTCCTTTACTTTTGTTTTTTGTTTTGGTTATTCCTTGCCATTCATTCCCTAACGTTCCGAGTTCCTATTTTTATTATGTTTTTCTTCCTTTTCAATTTTTCTTTTTTGTTTTCCTTTTCTATTTTTGTATTAGATTTTGTGCGGATGCTGTTATTATTATCTATACCTTTGTGTTTCGTGCACTTGTTCCTTGCCAATTTTGATAAATTCTTCCTATCTTGTCATTACAATTTAGTTTTTTGAATATTTTTCCGGTTTTTCTTTTGGGGCTGCGGTGTCTTCTAGTAGCCCTTTTTGATTATTCCATCTCAATCTGTACCTTTCTTCCTTTCTTCTTCATTTATTTTGCTTTCGTTCTAATAGGTTTTTAATTTCACTTTCTTCTTTTGTTAAATCATTGTTTATAAATCTTTGCTTCCCCTTTTCTTTTTTAAGTTTGCTTTGTTTTACATGACTTTTTCTTGTCTTGTGTGTTTGCCAATTCTAATAGACATATTTCTTCTCTCAGTTTGTGGGTTTCCTTTATTTCTGCGTCTGCTTTCAAATCTGGTTTTAGGAAGTTCTCCATGTCTTCTTTTATATTATTTGTGTTGTTTGCGATATTCATTCTCATTACTACGACGTTGTTCCTTTTTTTGTTTTTCAAGCTGTTCCGTCCTTGCTTTTATCCCTTGTAACTCCTTTCTTATAATTTCATTTTTATTCTTTATTTTTATCCTTTATTTTTCATTTCTTGTTTTAATTTCTTTGGCTCTTTGTTTTGCTCTTCTTATTTTGTTCCTTTGTCTGTTAGCTTCTGGAGTACTAGCACTATTTTATCTAGCTTATTTTTATTTTTACCTGTAGGTTAAAAATTTACCTCGACACGGAATTGAGGTAATAGGACTATCCTAGCTAAAAGATTGTAACTCCAAAACTAACTTCGTCATTGCCGGCCCCAATTCCGAATGAAAAACAAGGAGGGGGAGGAGTAACAGCCTCACAAAGACAGGGTTTATTTGGTTTGGTTGATAGGATATGGTACAGGTGAACCTTTCTGGTCAATGGTCCTGGGGAGTAAAAAAATTGGATATCTCTAGGGAAGATTAGTTCCTTAAGTTACAGAAGACAACCAATCTAGAGGTTCTTCCTTGAGCAAAAATCACCATGAACACGGAAATTCAAAGATTGAGATCACGGTATCCGGTAAAAGATTTGATCTCCAAAACTAACTTTGCTATTGCTGCGACGCCCGGATGAGAAAAGTGGGAGGAATAACAACCTTGCAAAGACAGGGTTTCTCTAACCCAAATGACATTGCTTTATGAGGACCACAGTCTATGGTATAGATAAAGGCAATAGTCCAGAAGGTAGTAGACACAGGATTAGTCTGAAGGGAAATCTTTGAAAAAAAATCACTTTGTCTTCTAGGTTGGAAGTTTTGGCAATAGTCCTGCACCCGTCTCTTTCAAAACTAACAAATCGCATACTTCTATTCAATTAGTTTCGCAACTAGACTGATTTAATCGACAACAAAATTGGCAAAGAAAAGGACAGTAATTGTATCCGGACTCCATCTTTGCGATAGTTGATCTTTGATTGAGTTTTTACTGTTTTTTTCCTCTTACTTCAAATATAGAACGTATTATAACAGTCCTGGTCTTATACTGGTGAATAACTCGTGGAAATCAACTTAAATTACTTATTTATTTTACTTACAGGCGATCAGAATCAGTTAATACCATTTATGTATACAACTGGTACATTTAATAACGAAAAATCACACTGTATTTTCTGCTACACTATTTATATTGCACGTAGCTTCCGTACTTGAATTCGCATCGCTGTTGCCATTTCGATTTCTCGCGGCCAACTCGTTGAGCGATATTTATGCCTATTTGGCGCCTACCAGAAGGGACTCGAAAACGTCTCGAAACGTCAGCATGGAAACGCCTAGAATGTTCGCCCGCACGTGTACGTCAGCCTCTAAGCGTAATGGGGAAAAACCCTCGGCATTAAATGTCTGTGCGACGCTGCTCTTCTGGGTCGCATTTGGAAATTTCTCAGAATATTGTTTTTCTATGTAATTTATTTTAATCTCTCGTTTGTGTTAATCATATAACCAATACATTTCTACATATGGTCACTTTAATTTTGGTAAATTTAGTTTAATATCTGAACGAGACTTTTAATAGAACTTGAACTTATTTTGAATAAATGAAAAAAGTGTATGTTCCAAAAAATTTATTTCTTTAGTACGTTTGTTATTTGACATGCAGTATGGCGCATATCACCTTCTAATTGCATTTTAAAATAATTTTTAGTATTTTCACTATTAATAGCCACAACTTTTCCTCATTCATCTTAGAAAGCAATGTTTTCTGTGGTCTAAAGTCCACATAAAACAATTTTTAAAAGCAAAATGTATATTCTTGAATCTCAGTTGAGTTTTATTGCTACAAATGCCACAACTCCGAGAAAGTTTTCTAATACTACTAGTGGTAACTAAATGTCGACGATTCTTTCATACTGCAAGATATATTTATTCTTTTACCACCATCACGCCGGGTCTATTTGGTTCAATGATATATGAGTTAATGTGTAACCAATGATTTAATTTTTAACTCCAAAGTACCAGAAAAATGTTCTTTGCTCTTTAGGAAACGGATACCATGTCTGTCATTCTCACTTACATAGATCCTTATCTGTGAACAACACATATTTGAAAGTCCTGGTTGCTCATAGTTGATTCCTGTGCTTTTGGAGAGGAGGCCGTGTTTTTTCCTTCTGTAAAATTAGGTCCTGCATCAACAACCCTTTAAACATAGCCGCCATCCTAAAGCTTGAAAAAATTATATTTTCGCAAAATGCTGAGATTCTGTTCCAATTCTCCAAAGCTTCTCCTGAACGAACATAAACATTTCGGCTTATATTGGAAAATACATGTAAGCTTCAAAAACTGAAGGTGGGAAGGCAAATATCAGATAATTCCTGATCCAGTTTTGGAGATTTGTATAGCGGACTGTTTCTTGCAAGAATTGAAGTCGACTTGAGGTGATCGTTTACTTCTTGAATATGGGACTTCACGAAGCAAATAGGTTCTAATGGAAGAAACAGGCAGTTTTGGAAGCCATGTTAATTAGGACCTTCTGCTAAAGTTGCATCGTCCAAACACCAAATATTGAGTTTTAAATGTATAACTTAAACAAAAATGATCTTAAAAATAGAAAACCAAGATTATCTCCTCAGTCCTGTCAGTCAACCTTGGAAAAGGATAATATTGAGGTTAACTCTCTGCGAATTTCGGGAAATTATTTTAGTTGGCCTTGTTCGAATTGAAGCCATTAGCAGTCAATCGATGCAATGGATTTCATATATCTATAGGACAAATGCTCAACTTTCGGCTTTTGTATCTCATTTTGATTTTAAACACAAATAATATCTGGATTTTAGTTGATTTTGAACGATTTGATATCTTTTACCACAGCTATATAAGATGTTTTTGGATGTTTTTCTTGGAGTATTTTCCAAGCTCAACATATCGATGGATTTCACACGCTGAACAAGAATCGATACCGTCCTACGAGGTAACTGAAAGTTAGAAATGTTGTCTTTGATTTTGGGGAACGCGATGGAAGTGATTCGAGTCGAATTTAAATGGAGCGGTAAAGTACTATTATGTATTGACTTTGTGTTGATGATGGAATATGTTGAGCTGCATAGATTCTTTTTGGAATTTCCTAATTTCTCAATTTGGATTTAAGTTGGTGTACTTGTAATGAAACCATTAACTACAAGTTGAACATTTAATTGTAAGACTCCATGTATTGAAGGAAGAGCCTGAAATAAACTGATGATAATTGGAAGAATTTATTAATATACTATTTAAATGTCAAAATACAAGTTGTTTCAAAGCAAAATATTTAAAAAAACGTAATACCTTAATTGGACAATCAAATTTGCAGTATAGTATTAGTTTTAGTAAGTTAATAAATTTTTTCTAATCCATAGTTGTGTAGGCAATGAAATTTTGTGGTAAGAAAATGATTTTCTTTCTTATCTCTTACGTCTTCTACAAGAAATAATCCAACTCAGTTATTAAATCATTTACTTCTTTACACCAAGGTCTCATTGTCTCTAAAACTAAACCCACGAGGATAAATTTCGATGGTTTGATTTTGAACTTTTGTTATATTTCCTCTTGTAAACTGTCCGCATGTTCTTTAGAAGTCAATGGCAGATTAATTAGAGCTAGAATATTTACGCATCTCAAATCCCAGATCAGACGTCTTCTTTTACTCCAGGGAATCAAGGTCATATAATTTGGTCGTGTTCCATCATCACTTAAGAGTCCAATGGGCTGATTTTATTTTATGTCTTGAGTGTTTTGTTTTACTTTTCAAACAGTGTAATTTGTGAGTAGCATGACTAAAATTAGCCCCCCCAGTGACTTTTTCGTAGATTTATGAAACTGGATCTTAATTGTATAGCAATGTAGACCTGCAAGTCTTAACTATTCATCGTAGTTCCGTATTAGAAGAGGTAATTGTAAGTTATCTTTCAGACTCTTGACACTGAAAGGAACTGCAGACACAACATAGCATGGGGCATTATTGTGATCGCGATAGAGAACAGATCTCCATCAGGAATAGCAATCCTACGCAGGGAACTTAACTGCTCCTACCTCCTAATCCAAAAATGCTACGACCTAACCTTAATTCTATCCAAATTCTTATTTTATCTGAATCCTATCCTACTTACCAAACCGCTCGTTCAGGAAAGGAAAACCTTATAATTTGTCTCTCAGTCCTCAGCAGTGGCCTGTTACCAAGGCAGACGTATAATACTAAATTTATGTTATCTGAGGGCAAACTAGAAAACTTGTAAAGGATACTAAATGAAATAACTTCAAATTAAGAAGACTATATCACTAAGATTTGCCAGTGACATTATGATTACTGCAAAGTCAAATCTGAGTTAAGAAACGATAAAGAAGAAGTAACAGAGAGAGTAGACTTGGAATTAAATTAGCTGAAAACCAAGCATATGTCAAACGAAATAGATGTAGAATAGCAATTTATAATAAAAAAGCAAATTAAAAGAGTAAACCAATATAAGCCAAAACAATTACATTGGGAAAAGACAATAAAAAATTAAAGATCGACAAACATATTAAATTAACGTAAAATGCATATGAAAAGCTAACAGCCAAGGGGATGAGCATACATGTTCCCTTTAAAATTCAGTTGTACCACAAATGTATACTCCCAGTAATATTATAAAGGTATAGAACTAAAACGGGGGTATTCGCCAAATACATTCTACGTAAACTTATAATAAATCCTAAAGCTATATAAAGGAAGGTTTGGAGAATGTCAAAAAAAGTTAAAAAAAATGCAAGAACTTGACAAATGAAAATGTAGAAACTTGATTCACCGGGTTTATTAGAGAGAATAAGAAAGGTGTAGCACGTGCTCAGTTAAAATACGTTAAAGAACGGATAGACTTAACTAGATACAGGTAACCCAAAATAGAGAAATCTTAAATAAATACTTAAAGGGTAGAAAAGGGGCTTATGAAAGAAGAAGAAAAATGCATGATGACTTGACCTTCCAAATTTGGAAAAGGCCAGATAAATGTCATAGATGTCACTCCTTTATATTTTGGAAGAGTAAATTGTGTCAGTATTTCATCCATGTTAAGAATGACAATGAGCTGCAAACAGTCATAGAGATCATTATTCATTTCTTTATAAGTTTGGGAAACTTCTGCAAATAGTTGAGGGTTGAACATACAACTCTTTAAAAGGAATTAGGCTGTGTGAGAATTCAAGGTTCCTAAACGTTCTTCAAAGATTGGACTTTCAAGGATTTTGTAAGAGTTTTTATTTCTGGGGATGTCTTTGAAGCCCAAGCGCATGTTAGAATCAAAATTTCGGGAAATGAAATAAATGTTGCATTTGTTTGTGTTTATCTTTAGGTCCACAATAGTCTTTCAGTAATATATCCTACTAGAAATGTATCATCCAAGTACCAAATATTAATTTTTCATGGATTCTACCAGATATTTCCGATGAAGTAATACTATGCATAAGATGGTAGAGCTTTCGAGCGGTGTGCGTTGAGGCGCTTCGCGCCTTGAAAAAAATACAAACCCTACCTTCTTCCCCATTTAAAAGTAGCCACTGACATATAAACGTGAAAGGGGCTATTTTTTAGGCCACTTGCATTGGTTTTCTTGAATTTCTGATTACAGATTTGGAATACTACGTAAAATTTGGCTGTCCCTTTTGTTTTTTCCAAAGTGAACCGGTGACTAGGATTTTATATGCTATCTTTATTGTTTAGAGCGAGAATAAACCATGATCCTATTATCTAAAGCGCATTTTCTCACTTCTGATGTAATTACTTTATCCTCCGGTGCCTCGATTAAAAACTTCTTCAACTTTTCCAGGCTTATAAGGATTAATCGGCCAAGTACTTAGACTTTTCATGTCCTTTATCATTTTCTGGATTTCGTATATTCTCTCTCATATACAATATTGTTACATTTCTGATATGGATTCTTCTTACTCAGCACTATTAGAGCATCTTATATGTTATATCTTCTTTTCTTCAAGTAGAGAGTTTAGTTTTTTCTTCCACCAAAGAATTTGATGTTTGGTTTCACTTTACCAATTTTCTGCAAGCTTTTTTATGCCACTTACATTTTCCTGGATGATTTATAAAGTGGTGTAATTGCTTAATTGTGAATCATATTTGAGAATTTCAAGACTGTAGTACACTATATGACACTTTAGTTCCGATTGCGCTTGTGCCTGGCAAGTAAACCTTGGTCATTAGAATATGATGGCCGGAGCCACATTCTGAGCTGTTTTTACACTTACATCTAAGATATAAAGGGTGTCAATTGCTTAATTGTGATATTATATATTATGGACTTTATATTTATGTATTTCTTTGCCATTGAACCATCCGTTTGTAATCTTAAAGAATTCTAAAATAAAACCACTCACTCCCATTTCTCATTTGCCAACAGAATCATTAAAATGTAATTTAAATATAGGAAAACGTCATCGGTTACATAACTCGTTCAAACAACCAACTTTTCTTCACCAATCGCATTTTCCGCCAAAATTTGTTTGCGCCAAATTTTCACTTCTGATTCAACAAATAGAACTTGCGAAAGACCAGTTTTTTGTGACTCCAGTCTCACTTGATAGTAGCATCAAAATGCCGAGAGTTTTTTGAAAATCGACGCGGTTCAACCCGTTAACCTAATTGTTTACTGTAAATCTATATATTGTTAGCATCAATAACAAAACTGTAACTTTTTTGTTGTCACCGTTCTTCTTTGTCATTTTTGGCGATGAGGGAGGAATTTGTCCCATCGCAATTGGAATTCTTTTCAATGGTGTATCGATTAACTTGCTTGTACAGAACTCCAAAAGTTGTTCTCGCACTTATCACCTCATTTTCATGGTGTTGCTGCTAAGGCAAAGTGCTATCCAAGTTGTCAGAACAGATTTAAAAGATGTCCCCAGTTACAATAAAATCTTACTAAAGACAGATTACAAATATACAAAAGCTTTTCAAAAATTTACCCTTTTTGGCTGAGTATTCCAAAGAACTCTTCTATCTATTTTCAGGGGAAATATTGCTGCAATGCAACAAGGAGATAACGGTGTCTTTAGTTTGACCATAAATCAAATGAAGAACTTTATAGAGTCCGAACTTAGTCTATGGTATTTGGATAGTATATGTAACTCAGACAGAAAATTTGGATATAGACTATCATAGAAATTTATTGGTGCTAACGTATTTCAGTTTCGAAGCCATATCCCCAGAATTACTAGTCCTAAATGAGAACTCTTACGGAATCCTTAAAAAAAACCTTGAGTTCCCACATAGCCTACTTGCTTTTAAAGAATTGTCTGTTCATCCCTCAACTCTTTATGGAACTTTTCCAATCTAATAAAAGAAATGAATGATTGTCTTTAGGACTGTTTGTAGTCCAATTATCATTCTTAACCTGAATGAAATACTATGGACACAAGCTACTCTTCCAAAACCTAAAGGAGAGCTAGGTGTACGAAAAATCTGTGACATTTATCTCTCTGCATTTTTTAGTTCCGGAACTATGATGAATAGTTCACGGAAAAGTCACTGGAGGACTAATGCTAACCATACAACTCATAGATTACACTATTTGAAAGGTAAAGGTAGATACTTAAGACGTAAAATAAAATCAGCCCATTGGACTTTTACGTGATGATGGAACACGACCAGATGGTGTGACCTAGACTCCTTGGAGTAAAGGAAGGCGACTAATCTGCTATTGACTTCTAAAGAACATGGAAACAGCTTATAAGAGGAAGTATAACAAATGTTAAAAATCAAATCATGGAATGGTGTAAGGAAAGTAAATCACTTATTTACTTAATTGGATAATTTAAATCCGATTAAAATATTAGGCTTTCTAAATATTTTGCATTTTGACAGTTAAATTCATAAATTCCTTTCAATTATCAACAATTTATTTATGGTCTTCCTCCAACGCATAAATCATCTAAACTTTTATATATCTCCTATATAAGTTAACCTTGCTGTTAAAGGTTTCATTAGAAATGTGCCGACTTAACCCACATCCAAATCGAGAAACTAGGAAATTCCAAAACATCCATAACACAATATACTCCATCATCAACACAAATCCAATATACAATAGTACTTTATCCTCCCCTTTCAATTTGGCCCAGATCAATAACACACTTCCACCGTCCTCCCAAAAATCAAAACATTTCTAACTTTAAGTTAATCTCGCCGGACGGCATCAACGTATGGAAAGCCATCAATATGTTGAACTCGAAAGATACTCTAGACCTTCTCAATTATAAGATATGTACACTCAAAGAAAAGCATCCAAAAGCATCCTTTACCTCTGATGAAGAACAAGTTGCGGTAAAACTGAAACTTAAAGGTAGATGATTTGAGGGATGTTATATTAAAATAAGGTAGAAAGCCGAAAGTTGGGCGCTGGCCTTTTGTCCAAAAAGAATTAATCCCAAAATTTAACTCCCATCTTTGGATGTTCTCTGTGTCCGTGCAAAGAAAGATATCATTTTTGTCTTATTGCTATCAGAAATTCATGACGTCGATTGACTGCCAATGCCGAATTCCCGAATTTACAGAGCATTTCCAAAAGTCTTCTCGCTTCTAATCCATTCTTTGACATAAGCATTATATTTTCAAGACTCGTTGGTAATAAGGAGACATTGTTGGTCCTTTAATTTTAGCATTATCATTATAAAAGCTATAAACGATCCTAATCGGAATGACTTCCAAAATTTACCTAAAAATCAGTAATACCAAATGCCAAATTTACTTTATATCTTATTTAATCTACAGTGATGTTTATGAGCAATTCAACGATATTTCACCGGGTATACACATGGAGACAAAAGAAAATTTGGAAATTTTACGAACGCTAGCTTTCAATACACAATTGACAAACCTTACTTTCTCACTGAGTACTTCTCTCCAATATGGCCTGCCCGTTTTGGAAATTTCCACAGCTCATTCAAGAAGTAGAAGTAGAATTTGAAGACTTACTTTAAAAGGTTTTTGAACACAATCCACTTATGCCTTCTGGCATTTTAAGTTCAGTGTTTGGAGCTTATAGTATTTTATATTGTGTATACCCCTCACCCCATATAGACGAAAATGTTAATGCTTTTTCAGCAGAAGTTTTGGAAAGTTCAAATGATTAAGTGCGCGGTTTCAACATGTGCCATTTTGCACGTGAAACAAATTATTTCTGGGTTTATACTAATAAATGTGAAATTCAGTCGCTAGATTTCCAAGTATATGAGACCGTCACTTTATTTCAATATGGCGGACGAAGTCGAGAATACTTTTTTCAGGATCTCCATGAACGTAATAATATTTTCCATTGTTAAATAAATTACTTCGTTGTACCTAGTACAGAGCACGACAGACAGAGGGACACACAAATATTGCCGCTTTAGTGCACGAGGTGTGTGAATTAAATCAGAAAACAAAGAAAACAAATTCTCTTTGTTGGCTTTCAAAACAATCGCCATCCTTCACAACACAGTTTTGATAACTGTTAGTAAAGGTCTTTTATGAATCAATCCGTTGTTGGGTTGTCACCAAGTCTACATTTCATGATAGTCTTCAGGCGGGAAAACAAAGAAGTCCGTAGGCTCAGTGAAGAAAGGCTGAATCCTGGTCACACCTGGTAATTAAATCTCTAGAGTTTTTTGTCCATTTTGAACATAATATACACCACGCGTAAGCCAAGTTCGCAGACGGGAGCACCATTTTCCAATGCGAATTGATAAGCATTTAAGATTGCTTAAGATGCATTGACAGACACAGAGCAGTCATTCTATAATACACTGTAATATCTGGGAACAAGTCTTGCTCTTAAAAGTATAGGGACAAGAAGGATTTCCAAGTCAATGTTTGAAGCGTTACAAAAACTTGTGGGCCAAAATCAAGATCCATTTTTCTTGGTCCAAAACGCACGGGAGGACGTTAACGTTTACATTGACTTCATCCAGCCCTAATATCAGTCTTTTTGATGTGAGTTGGTGCTTTTATCAGTCTCATAGTTGTACAAGCCACGGACGATGAAGTAGCCGTCGCCTTAGACGTTGTTGTGTAAGTCTGGAAGATCGGCATCTCAGTGAGGATTATAGTTTCTCACAAACCGCGAGGTGCTAAGTATCTAGAGCTTCTTAATATGGGATTTTATAGCCCAGCCTCCAAATTGGAGCCGTATAAATGTGATAAGGCAGATAGACGTTTTGAGAAGCTTCTTCTTCAAGTGCCTTGACCGTTATCGATTGTTGGCGATCAAGTTGGCTACCATATTTGCTATTTTTATTTTGTCCACCGCTGCTCTAAAAAGTTGCAGTGTTGATTGCCCGTACCACTGTCTCAGATTTTTTAACCATGAGGTTCTTCGTCTACCAGGGCCTCTTTTGCTGTCTATTTTCCCTTGTATTATGAGATGTAGTATATCATATTTTTCTTGGTGTCTCATAATATGAGCAAAATATTCCACTTTTCTTTTTTTCACAGTTTTAACGACCTCCATTTCTTTATTGATTCTTCTTATTACTTCATCGTTTGTGATCCTGTCTACCCATGAAATTCTAAGCAGTCTTCGATAAACCCACATCTCAAAGGCTTTTAGCCATTTAAGTACTACTTCTGTTAATGTCCGGCTTTCTGCTCCATCATGCAGTACTGTAAAAACATATGTTCTCACTATTCGGATTCGAAGGGTCAGGTTTATATCGTGACTACAAAGGGTTTTCTTCATACGCAGAAATACAGCTCGGGCACGTTCAACGCGTCTTTTTACCTCTATGGATGGGATCCCATTCTTTGTTGATGTTGCATCCCAGATATATTGCTTTTTCTACTTTTTCTAACTGTACTCCGTTTATTTGAATGTCGTTGTTCTGCAGTAATTTGTTCTTACTTATCATATATTTGGTTTTTGATGTATTCAATTTTAAGCCGTATTCTGTGCAGGTTCTGGCAACTCTATCCATAAGTGTCTGCAAATCTTCATTGCTACTTGCGGTATCAAAGTGTCATCGGCATATCTAATATTATTTATCGTCTTCCCATTTACGATGATTCCCTCTTTCACATCATGTAGTGCTTCCTTGAATAATTCTTCGGAGTATAAATTGAAGAGGAGAGGTGACAGTATGCATCCTTGACGTATGCCACTTTTTATGTTTATTGTTTCAGTTAGTTGTTGTTCTACTCTAACTGACGCTGTTTGTGCCAGTAGAGGTTACCAATTATACGCAAGTCGTTGTCATCGATTCCTGTTGTTTTGAGAATTTGGATCAGTTTATCGTGTCGTATCTTGTCAAAGCCCTTTTCAAAATCGATTAAGCATATATTCACATCACAGTTGACATGTCGGCAACGTTGTATTAGCACTTGAACTGCAAAAAGAGCTTTCCGTGTCCCCAGCCCACTTCGAAATCCGAATTGAGGTCCACTTAGATTTTCTTCTATATTTTGATATACTCTGGCATGGATGGCGCGTAAAAAATATTTTTAGAAGGTGACTCATTAAACTTATGGTACGATAGTCTTTACATTTAGTAGCTCTATTTTTCTTTGGGATCGTAATAAAAGTAGATTCTAACCATTCCTTTGGCAATGTTCCTGTGTTGTATATTTTATTGAATAAGTTTGTTAACATTGTCAGTCCTATGTTCCCAAGCATTTTTAGTACTTGTTAGTCCATCTGGTCCAGGTGTTTTACCATTCTTTGCTACTTTTATTGCTCTTTCCACTTCGCCTTTTGTAACATTTGGATCAGTTCTTATGTCGTTCATATTAAATTCTGTATCTCTATCATCGCTAAATAATTCTGAGATGTATTTTTTCCATAGCTCTAATTTTTGACATTCTTCTATTATAAGCGTTCCTTCATCATTTTCTAGGGCTCTATTGTTTATATTTATTTTGAGTCCTGATACCTCTTTTAGTTTCTTATGAAGATTAAACATGTCATGTTTTCTATCTTCTTCTATTTCTGAACATTGTTTGTTGAACCATTCTGCTTTTGCCTGTCTTATTTTCCTTCTAATTTCTTTGTGGATTCTGTTGTAGTCTATTTGATTTCGATTTTTGTGTTTCCTTCTCTCGTCCATGAGATCTAAAATCTCTTCTGTCATCCATCCTTTTTTCTTGCCATGTCTCTCTTCTTTGAATATTGTTTCTTGTATGTTAAGGGTTATATCTTTTAACTGTTTCACCTGTGTTTCTATATCTTCCTCTTCCTTCGTTTTGATTGTTGTGTTTATCCTCTATTTGTTGTGTAGCGTTTCTACATAGTTCTGGGTCTTTTAGTTTTCTCTGTTCAACCTTGTTAGTCTTTTAGGCTTAATCTGAATTTTCTTAAACCGTAGTCTTATTGGAGTCAATAGTAAGCTATGATCTGTTGGTACATCTGCCCCAGGATATGTTTTAACAGTTTTTATGATATTTCTGAATCTTTTATTTATCGCTATGTAGTCAATTTGATTACGAATAACCTTTTGTTGTGAATTCGCTGGTGATTTCCACGTATAAAGGCGTCTTTTAAGTAGTTTGTAGTATGTATTGGTGATTACTAAGCTTTTATCTATACAGAATTGAGCAAATGAATTTCCTCTGTCATTACGAGTTCCGAGACGGTGTTCTCCTATTATATCTTCTTGTTTCCCTTGTCCTATTTTAGCGTTTAGATCGCCCATTAATACATTTATATCATTACGTTTCGTTAACTTCATTAACTGTTCAAGTTGTTCATAGAATTGTTCAATGATATCTTCTTCACATTTTGATGTAGGGGCATACATTTGGATTACGTTCATAGTTACTGTATTTGTTTGTATCTTTATCATAATTATTCTATCCGAGTATTGTATCACGCTTTTTATAACTTTAGAAACTTCTGGCGTTACAATTATTGCTACTCAGTTATAATGCTGAGTGTTGTCTTCACCGGTGTAATGCACCGTATAATCATCTACAGTACACATCTCGGAGCATAACCAACTTATTTCACTAACTCCTAGTATACTGATGTTTAGCCTTTTCATTTCTTGTATGGTGTTTTGTATTTTCCCTGGCTCGTACATGCTTTGGATGTTCCATGTACCTATTCTATGTATATTTGTTCTTTCTTCGATTTTGGTAGCAGCTGACCGGGAGATTCTTAACACCTTGCCCCATTTAAGGGGCGCCCGTACTCGGGGCCGTTGTATTTGTCAGCCATTATCATGATTATCCTGGAGAAAGTAGTGAGGTGATTTCTCGTTGCCTTCCTCACCGCAGTGCGGACACCTTTCTGCTGATTCAGCTCTGCTTTCCGGTATTCAATACTGTACCCTTCTTCTCAGCTACAACTTGATATTGATGAAACTGCTGCCTTTCACCAAACTGGTTTTGGTTGCCCCGGGTATTTAATTTCCCCGGTACCACCCATATCTGCGAGGCGTTCCCCTATCCACCACCTGGGAAGGTGCCTGATGGGGGACCAGTAACCCCACACAAGAGAAGCTGGGAGTAATAAAATGGCCTGAGCGAAATCTAAACTGACAGCTGTCCTCCGACGCTGTCCTCACTTGCTCCATAAGCTTCTGGTGTCTGTCATTTTTTAAGGGCTTGGTAAGTGACGAGGACGGAGTACAGCGTTGTTTAGAATACCATTTGAGTCGGGTGCTTTGCGCGACTTGTGGGCTCAGATGAGCTAGAGTACTTCCTCGTGAGATTTTGGGTTTGGGTGGTTGCGAGACTCCTAACCCTGAAGACGATCCACGAAGATGTCAACCTAATCAAGGTGGTTAAGGTCAGCGTTGAACTTAGATGAGGCCGTATAGATGCTTCAGGTTGTCAGCGAAGGCATCAGCTTCGTCGTAAGCGACGCCATGCTCCGCGTGAATAAGCGACGACGGGGAAAGACGGTTACATAAAGTCTTAACCACCTTCCAGAAACTATTGTCAGCCACACTAATTTCTAGATTATTCTCTTAGGCGGCGTTGCGTTACTCCGCAATGGCGGTCTTGACCTCCGCAGCGATTCTGCGGTACTCTCGCACACCACAGGGTCCAAAATTTGCTGCGCACGCCATCGCACCAGGTTCTTCTTTTTGAGATGCTTTTTTTGATAGAGAAATGGGTCTCATGGTCTGCTTCCAATGGACGGTGAAGACCGATCATGAGACTGCGGAGCGGTTTTGTCGAGTATTTTCAAGACGGATTGTGATCGTTGTACAGCTCATTGGCGCATTCCATGTAAACGTTCTTGAAGATGGCGACATCGAGAACGATCGGGTGATGGGTGAGACACCAGTCGGTGGGCTCAGGAGTTCGCACTACCATGAGGATTAATTCATATAGTTTTCTGCCATTGGTGTTGGCTACATGTCTGTTCCACGAAGAATGCGTGGCATTTAAGTTCCCTGCCAAGACAGTCTCGACGTCCTCCTCGAAGACGGAGTGTGAGGGACGGGGAGCTATAAGAAAAGACTATCCTAATAACTCTATCTCTCGTCTGGAGGCTAAAGGTGGTGGCTTCTACGTGCCTCGCTAATTGAAGGTCGGTGCGTTGATAGGTTGAGGTCGGTGCGTTGAATCAGCGTGCAAACTTCCGCCTAGTCAAATCTTTGTAGACGATGGCGTACACCGTGTCCTTGCTAATTTTTAATTTTTCCGCCATCCTTAGTAGTCAGCCATCGATTTTGTACCGGTTTGCTCAATCATGTCTAGGGTTCTACTTGTTGATAGCTGCCTAAACATGGCTTAGCCTCATTTGTTTTTTTCCGCCGCGAAAATGTTTGAACCAATCGTAAACACATTTTCTGTTGACGTTTTCTGTTCCGTACATTTTCACTAACATTTCATGCGTGTCTGTCGTCGTTTTTTCAATTTACACCCAAACGTGTTTATTGGAGCTTTTATTTGCGATCACACCGAACTCCCGAGAATCGTTGCGAATCTTCCGGCAGCTATTTCTCCCCGATTGACTTAGGCTCAGCTTTCTAAGAGGGACCGTTAAAATAGTGAAAAATAGGGAAAACCTTTTTCCCCTCTAACTCTGAAAATTTGAATATTAATGAGCGTCACAACATATCCACTAGAGTTTTAAGTTTGTTGTGGTTCTAAAAACTCATTGCTTTTGTGTTTGAAAAGACAATGCTGGTAAATATGGCCGCTGCTATTTGTGCTTTGACTCGTTAACACATGTGAACAACAAATATTTTTTATATGGTTCATCCTGTAAAAGTTCTCGTATATTTAGTGATCTGGGTAAACAGTTCATACAAACTTGGTGATATTTTAAAACTGACCAAAGTTTTCTCATGATATATTTTCCGTCAAAGTATGTAAATACCAGTAAACTTTTATATATGACAATATGTGGAATTCCGTGACTTACCTCTGCTTTACATGGACATCCATATCCACTATTTTTCTCTAGAAAGTTCAAATTTTCTAAGTTCTATTATAATTTAGGTGGACTAATTGTTAGTGAGGTACTTGAACAAATGTTGGTAACAGAGACTCAAGGTGGCGTTGGAAGAGAGATGGTCCGCTGTCATTACAAGTTACGAATGTGATATGAGGCAAGGAGGAAAGGTACACTTCTGGTTAGAACGTCATGTGATTTTGTGCGATAGGCACAATAAGTATTGGGGATTGATTGTGTTTTTTCGGTTAAGAGGCCCATGAATACTATGCAACTGTGACATTTTGTTACCTGAAATACGGTTGCTAAGATCTTTCCCATAGACAACTTTGTTTTAGGCTTATTTTTCTCTCTTAAAGCCAAGGGTAATGATGGATCCAAGCCGTATTAGTGTCTGATACAAAAACCTGTCAGTTTTAGAATTAGGCGTTGCCTACTCAACTATTTGCTATATTATTATCATTACCAGCGAGTACATATATTATTAGGTATGTGCAACAGTTAACTAAAAATATCTGTCCCTTTCCCCTATTTGATGGTTATGGTGCTCCTGTCTAAATTTGAGAATGTGATTTATGTACTACGTTGCTCCAACAAGTTTCTTAAGCTTTGCTAGAAACTTCTTAAATCACGTTTGTGGAAGAACACGTATTAGTGAAAAAGGACCAACAAGATGGCCGCCTAGAATTTCTGACCTAAATCCTCTGGATTTTTATCTCTGGGGCCATTTGTGAAGTTTAGTTTTTTAAACCAATTATCCAATGATCTATAGGAGATTTTGAAGAAAAGGAGTACTTCTAGGATATAGGGATGAGTGGGGCACTCTTTTGTGTTATAAATAAATGTGTGCATTACAGGCAATGGTGGGCGTTCTAAAGATCTTCTGTAGAGCATCTGAATGAAATCAAAGGATCCTTTTTTTATGATTAATTACAATTAGACTATAATTAGTTAGGATAAAAACGAATGCCTAAAAGTATCTGGTTGCTTACAATGTGATACTTATTTAATAGGAATTGGAAGCGGCTACACTGTTAAAAAGATTTTGAAAATTACATACTTGCCAATAGTTTTGGCTGCAAACCAGAACAATGTCGACAATTCGAGTGCAACATATTTATGTCGTTGCCAAACCAATATTTGTTTTAGACAAGGTAATAAGTATATGTACGTGGGCAATTAATAATTGCAACTTATTATTTGCTGAGGAAAATTTACAGTCGGGGAAACAAATAGACTTTACTATTCCATAATTCTGATGAATTGATAGTAATGAACGTTTCGGCGATTTTCAACTGCCATGAATGATACTCTGACTGCAAGAACCATAATAGGGAGTAGGTTGGAGTAATAAGTAAATTCTCAACATCTGAGACTACAAAAAGTATTTCATTCAGCAATTACAACGCATTCCAAGAAGTCACAGCATAGTTCAACTAACGTAACACAACGCAATAAAGATTTATTATTGTGTTGAGCCGTTGCCAAAGCAATTTTGTGTACTTGTCAGTTTTTAGCCTCTATTTTTCTTGAAGACGTCAAAATACTTTAAACAATTTGGCTTCGATGCCAAGAAATGGCCTATCCGTTGACAAAGCTGCGCTTTTTTGTTAAACCTCTGTCATTTCAAAGCGTTGTTTAGTTTTAGGAAAAGATGTAATCAATTGATGCAAAGCAGGACCTTCCAGTCAAATTTGAACAATTTTTGTCGAATCGTTCCAGCAACGTGTGGTCGGAATTTGGCGTATATTCATATACAGCGAATCCCACCGACTGCAGAGCATGTCCTTTGGGGATGCAATTCTCATTTTGGCTAGAGCCGAATTTATTTTCCCTTTTTGCTTACGACAACAGTGGCGTATAATTGCCGTCTTTAATCTTCCGTCACGATGGAATCGAGCCAGGTGTTGATCTAGCAATAAAGCGGCAACTTCCAAAGAGCATTTGTGGTCGGTAATTGATAGAGCTCAAACAGTTCAGTTTTAACGCATAAATTAATATACTTCAAGCTTCTCTGAATCCCCATGTTCATCTAGATGTGACTTCTGTCCGTTTATTGCCGGTAAATGTCTAACTAATTTAAATAAGTCGCCTTTTATTTGAATAAATCGTCTATCATCTGACAGAATTCCACTTCGTTGTTAAACCATCTGTAGTTGTAGGGCGTCACTTAGTTGAAGCAGCATTTTCTAGTCAAATTCGACCATTTTCTACAAAGTCGCTCAGCAAAATGAATTTCTGCAATTATTTCGACGACGCGTTGCATTGCACGTAATTCAGCTCAATGGTAATAGTAATGTCCTACGAGAACAGCTCGAAATGAATAATGCCCGACGAATCCCACCAAACGTAGAGCATGACCTTCTGCAGATGCAGTTCTCATTTTGCCTAAAGTCATGGCTACCCCTTTTTTGTCTAGGATTCTTTGATTTAACGGTCGCGCAAAGGCATAGCCTTTTATCTCCCGTCACCATGTAATTGAATCTAGTGATAAGACAACAACAAAACGGCAACTTCCAAACGGATACTGGCGATCAGAAAATGTGTTTGCAAATGGAGTGAGGATGAGCCACGTTTGGGTCGGCCGTCGCAAGACATCAAACGTAGCGGTATGAAACCCGTGACTGATTCTACGACTGGTAGGGAAAAATTGAACATTAGCAAGAACATGGTGCCTGTTATTGGGGTAAACTAAAGATCTGTTCTCCATTTTGTGCCGCACAAACTGACAATACAATTTATTTACCAGAAATGTATTCACATATTCAGACGCTGTTTACAATATTTTGGCTGGTGCTCCGTCTTACTAAACTGCACTTAGATTACGGTAAGTACTTTATTCTTATCAACATTTGGTAGATCTATCGTAGCCGCAAACTAATCTTCCCGGTTTTAAGTAGGGCTCGGAAAAACCACAAAAACCCGAATCACGACAAGTGACTCATAATTGCTGATGGCACCGAGTCCTCTTAACGTTTGACAATTCTGCTCAAAGAGACAGACTAATCTGCCTTAATCTATGCCGAAATCTTTGTCTGTTTAGTCTATTTGGTTTTTGATTTCGTGTCACTCATCAGTACTAATTTGCTCAACTCCCACACCATTCACCATAAGTCCGCGTTTACGTGTAATTTTCGATTTCGATTTCCTCCCGTGTTTGTACCCATTCAACCTATTCATTATAAAGTGCTTCTCCTTTCTGACTCCCTTTCTTTTGACCCTAGACTTGCGCATCTGTCTTGGTACTCCTCCAGTTTCAAATTTTAATGTGGTAAGACCGGAAGTTGCCCTTTCCAGTAATAAACTAGACTGTGTGCTGTTTAAGATGATCGAATATGGGAGTGTGTCGCCCTCTGTTTTTGCATCCCAGTCCAAGAGACCCACGCCGACGGTCAACTAACGAGGAAGGGTGTAAGAGCTATCTTCAAAGTCCTATCAAGAGCATTATGCAGCACGGCTCCTGGCACCTAGAGAGCATCATCATTTGCCTCTAAACCAGGGATCATGTAGTCTTCTTCTACCCGAAGAGCTGGATGCCGTCTTCGAGGAGAACATCGCGAGGGTCTTGGTAGAAGATTTAAACATCAAACATCCCCCATGGACCAGTTTTGTAGTTGTTGTAGTCAATACGAACGGCAGGACATAAATTGGTGGTGGGCCTCCCCACCTATTACAAGCTCACCAATCTTGAAGAATGTCCCCATGCAGTAGACAATAAGCTATTTTAGTAAGCTGGATAGCTTAGTTAAGTACCTGATGGAACCACTCTTCAGCCTCATGGCTGACCTTTACCATCCACCTGAAACAGACCATGGGACCCATTCCCATCATCCGCTCGGGTGAAAAGCTAGAGACGGTACATCACCTTATTGTCTCTATTCAGGACTCCCGTCCATGCCGAAAATGAAAGAGACACCCTGTCTCTGGAGTTGTATCGACAAGTCGCAAGAGCGACATTCTGCTATCACTCTAGAAGCCGACTATCCACCAACAACAAACTGCTCTTGCACAAGATAGTTATCTGCCGTATCATAATATATGCGGCTTACATTAACAAATTCCAGGTCGCCAAGAATCTTAGGCATTCCATTGTTTGTAAGGGACCATCATCTTCACCAAAACGCCAACATTCCCATGATTCAGGAAAACATCTCTCAGACTTCCCAAGACTTACACAACAGCGTTCAATGCTATAGTAACTTTATCGTTATATCTATGAACATTCTGACTGTACGAAACTCCTTAGCACTTACCAAACATTTCAACAGACAACAACATTAATTTATACAACTAAGAAACAATTGCCTTTACTACCAACTTGACCAGAAAAAATATTCATAACTTTATACTTAGCAATTATTTATTTTAACTGGCCTATTTGTTTTCCGATGCGCTTAAATTACTATATGCGACTACCTGTAATTGGATGCATTATCTGCAATTGTCTGAAATAGCCTGCAACTGTCTACAACTGCTTACAACTCCCTATAACTTCCTACATATGCCTTCAACTGCTTACAACTACCTGTAACAGCCTACAACTTCTTACAACTGTTTGCGACTGTCGAAGACTAGCTGCGACTGCTTGTGTTTGTCTGAAATTTCCTGTAACTGACTGCAATTGCTTGTAACTACCTACAACTACCTGTAACCGCTTATAACTACTACAATCTGTTGCAATTGCTTTCGACTCCCTGTGTTTGCCTACAATTGCTTGAAACTTCTTGCATCTGCTTTCAACTGCTTACAACTACATGTAACTGCATACAACTACTTACATGCATTTGCAATTGCCTCCGGCTGCCTGAGACTAGTTGCGACTGCCTTTGTGGTTACCTGCCCGCAATTGCTTGCAACTACCCACAAATTCCTGTCTTTATCTTTAACTGCTTATAACTACCTTTAACTGCCAATAACTATCTACATCTGTTTGCAATTGCCTGCGACTGCCTGTGTTTGTCTGAAATTGCCTACGACTGTCTGTAATTGTCTATAACTGCTTGCAACTATCTACAACTTTCTGCATATACCTTCAACTGCTTACAACTACATGTAACTGCGTATAACCACTTACTTCTGTTTGCAATTGCTTACGGCTGTCTGATACTAGTTGCGACTACTTGTGTTTACCTGAAATTGCCTGTGACTGCTTGCGACTGCCTGAGACTAGCTGCGACTCCCTGGGACTAGTCTTGCCTGAAATTGCTTGCGACTGCCTGCAACTACTTAAAACTGTCTGTAACAACTTGCAACTATTTGAAATTATCTGAATCACCTTACAACTGTTTGCAGCTCCCTCTAATTGTTTGCAACTGCCTACAGCCTCCAACTGTCTCCAACTACCTCTAACTGCTTACAATTATCTGAAACTGCCGTGTGACTGTTGACGTTCACATCCCTAGTTTTTAAGGTTTCCCCTACCCTAACTTCTCCTAAAAGTCATAATGTTAGAAAGTTGGTTTGTCATTAAGGCGCTGCCGACCTAATGTCCCAAGCATTCAGTGATTCCTCTACATGTAAAGGATAACAACTACGTCTTCCACGCACAACTGAGGATGTTTGCAGTATTTTCATGATTGCCACGATATTGTGAAAGGTCATTAGAAACGTTAAAGTGTCCACATTCTAAATATTAAACTGCAGCGATGAACCGGACTTGATATTCGGGCGCTACGGTGCACATCAAGCATTTGGCTAGGAAGGGTGGGATGGCTTTTGGGTGGCTTTCGCGAGGTGCTGGTTAAGGGAACGCAGAACATTCCCGAAATGTCCTGTAGTGACAGCTAAGTAGAGGAAGTTCAATTGACATGAAGGGCAGTAGAGACGGGATTGAAATACAAATAACTTTCAACACAAAGTTTGTTTGCTTTCAGCAAGTGGAAATAATGCTATATCTTCGCCTCCGTTAGAAAACGAGTCAGCTATCGATGATTTTGAGGCGTAGTGAGCTACGTTTTTGCCTTTAAGAAACCTCTACACACTTCAAGATACCTTTACACACTTAGTATCTTAATAAAACCTCAATTATTCTGCGTTATTTGTTAGATAATACGTGCAGCAACATTCAACAAAATTATCACTTTATCCCTCTACAACAAAATTGAGCTAATTTTTAGTTTCAGCTTCCTAACAGTATCGGAACAGAGCGTAGAGTACTCATTGGGTCGGGTTGGTACATAATCTGGTAGAGTAATGTTTGCAATCTCACGCTCAGTCAGATATCGATTTGCTTCGACTAGCCCTTTCAACTGATTCCGATTAATGGTCAAGGATCGTCCTTTGTGGGAAAGTGTAAAAGTCATAGAATACAAAAAATCACAATTGCAACAACAAAAAAATCTATATATCTAGCAAAAAGAGTACAATACACAAAAAATATTGTACGTAAGCTCAGAGCCCTTCAAAACGAGCACCTTGGTATCTTACAGACTTTTCCCAACGTCATTTTCACTATTCAAATCATTGTGTCCTGTTCTATAATTGCGAATAATAGCTTCGTCGTACTGGCCTGAATCTCGTCAAAGGTCTGAAACGTCTTCATTTTTAAAGATGATGTAGATTCGCTGCCCTATTCGTTCAGTCATTACAAATGCGACGACCACACAATACACGTGTTTACTCACCGGTGTCTAACGCCCAACTAACCCGACCACTGCAGTCATCCTCAATTCACGTTTTGCTTCAAATTATAATACCAACTTTATATAATTCTCTTAAATAAAATCACTAATCCTTTTTGCAATAAGATTTATTCATAATTGTTTTATTTCGCTCACAAAATAAATAAATATTATTACAGTGTTAAATTATTGCCATTAGAAGTTTTCTCAAAAGTGTGCCACGCAAATAATGAGGCCACCTCTTTATCAAGGTAGACATAATATTTGCGTTCAGCCGAAAGAAAGTAATTCTATGTCTTGTTTATTTTTAGTGAAAGGTGACCTAGAATTTCGTTTTATAATGCCATAAATAAAAATCCGCCGGGGATTGTTTAGCGCTAATTGCACGACGCCGGTGGTATAAACATTAATAAAAAAGAGGCACACTATCGAAATTAATAGGTGATGTTCACGTACTTTGCTGAAATTCGCAGCCTTTTTGCTTTCTGACAATATTAATTTGGAATATACTCTCAAATTGAATGACATAATTTATGGATTAAGATAAAGGAAAAGGAAGTTTGTCATTTAACTGGCTCATCTGCTTTAGTAAAAATAACCCGCTAACATGGGTACATGGGTGAAGCAAATATAAGCCGGAATGAAGCATTGAATTTGAACAGCTGTACGTGGCCTAGCGTTGTCGTAGGGCAGGATAACGTCTTAAATTGAAAAATGACTGCTTGAGCATCGTCGCAGTTTACTCCAACCTTAGAAGCAATTGCAACAACAGTTAATTGGAGATAATCTTTGTGAAGGCTGCTTGCAGTAACGCTGGTCCTCGGGCGACATTAGCGACCTGCATTTTTCAACTGCCCCTTCTTCTTCCGACAAGGGGAACTTCTTTTATCTCTACTAACGATACTGAGAGCTGCACCCACATGACGCGTAACATTAAACAAAATTTTACTAGATTACATTATAACGGTTGAACCCTAGAAAGCAAAGACTTCCTGAAAGAACAAGCGCAAGAACGGCGAGAACGGAAAGCCGCGAGCATTCGAGAATCAAGCGTGTAGCAAAGTATCAAACGATTAAAAGGGCATCGCGATAGTCTTGGAAGGACGTTGCATAGGTTTAATCAACCCCACGACCTTGATGGCGAGACACTCAAAACCCACCCACCACGGTCTTGCTAGTTGTCCGAACGTCCTGGCGAAGACCTGGATAAGGCGGTGCACCATCTCACTATCTTCATCCACTAACCCCGTTCCCGCCACAGATGGAAGAAACCTCCCACCTCCGAAGTTGAAAGAGCGGAATCACTGCAGCGGTCAAGATCACCGTTACGGAGCACCGCATCGCCCCCCGACCGGCAAGAGTCTCTGAAGTCTTATATAAGCGCCCTATCCCGTCACCGCCCATCCAACTCATTTTGAGCAAGGAAAAACAACGAAAGAAATTTTGGCATTTGAGGACTCATACCTTTTCTATGAAATCGTTTAAACAGAACTCAAGCAGCTGTCGTGCCAGAAATGATCGTTCATAACTTGGTTTTCGTTGACACACGATGCCTGATTTAGTAGACACCAAGGGGCACCTAAGTAAGTGAGTTTACTTCACTTTGAATAATACATTACAAATGAAAAAGCTTTGCAACAAACGCGAATTCGTCCAACTGTTTTTAAGTGCTTGAGAGAAATCCAACCAACAAAAGTTGTAGTTGCCATTATACACCTAAATTGATACAGCAGACTGCATAAAGCGAACCGGCTTCGAAAATGAGAAAAGCATACCATCCCTGGAAAGGTGAGGACATCAATTTTTTTGAAGTCCTGACTGGCTACTTTGAGAAGGAAGATACACGCAGAAGGATACACGCGGCGCTTTTGGTCCTGGAATAGACAAAAAATGTTTTTCTACTATACAAAGTTGTGTCTAAGCGAAAATTCAATAGGCTAAGGCTTGAGCGTCTCCCGTATCCACTCTAATCGAAAAAAAATAAAATAAATATAAAATTCTAATTGTTTTTAATAAAAGGTTTTTGCATGATGACCTTTAGAGGGCACATATTAAACTATTTTGCTATATTTTATAATGTGCTACATTTTATAATCGTAAGTTATATAACCTTGACGCTAGTTAGTTCCACTCAATTTCTCTTGCTAGTTTGTATTAGGTATTTGCCCATTTGGTTCACGCTTACTTCGTAGCTTGAAGTAGCGCGCACAAAAGCTCTACGAAAGCACAAAAAGGGAACTTTTATAAGCATCGTTTTTAAAAAGGACGTTTATTTTCTAAAATATACAACTGAAATAGTACATTAAAATTATAAACAAACATTTTTTAAATTTTGTAAAAATATATTTTAAAATATAGTTGGTTCCAGCCACAAACTTAAGGAAACTCTACACTTGGAGCAGGAAAGTATCGCAGGAACGTGGAAATTTTTCTTGAATAAGCCCACAACGTAATTCGTGCTTTATTTTCCTATAGGAAAGTACTCACAAGATGAGTCTGAAATGAAACGCACTGGAAAGAGATTTACAAGCAGCTATTGACTAGATACGAACAGGACGGTGATGCCTTACTCCTCCAAACTGTCGCTGAAAACGAGCCCTGGCCGCACCTCCACATCATGGAGAACTAGAAATAATCAATGGAGTACAGGCATAAGAGGCTCTCCTAACACGAAAAAATGCAATCTTGCTTCGACAACAGAACTGCTGATGACCGTTATTTGGAGTTGGAAAAGTCCACAGTGAGTTAGACATAGCACCAAACCAATTCCTCACTACAATCGTCAAACGTCGGAAGTATTAGAGCGCCTGAAATTTCGCGACGTTTTACCACACCTGCTCTCTAGTCCTTGCGATTTTTTTAAATTTTTCTGAAGCTGTTGTGTTACACTAATGATGAGAAGGGGCAAGCAGCGTGCGTCGCTGGACTCGACAACAGATCTCTGATTTCTTCTTTCACAGGATGAAGAAACTTGTTTGGTATTGGCATGCGTATATGGAAAGAGATGGTGATATTGTGGAAAGTAATGACTTTAATGTAATAACAATAAAAAAGCTATCGTGAGGAGACAAGACATTTCAAAACATGATACTAGCGAAGTAATTAAAAGAAGAAAATATTTGGAAGAAGAAACCGAAAGAATAGTACTATACTAACAGCCACTTAAGTAATGGTGTTTAATATCCACTCCAATACACTGTTGGTTATTCTGTTTCCGTAGACAGCTTCTGGTTTGTCTGTGCACGGTTGCTCAGCGAATGGCTCGAGATCTAAAACCGTATGAACGCCCATTATAAACCACCTCCTTTTTCGCTTGTACATTATTGGACCACCCCAATCCAGCAGACAAAGAGAATTGTTGGCATGAGGGACACCACACAGTTGTATTTCGCGGATAAAGGCGCTCGAATCGTTAAAGAAACATTGCCCCTTGTCTGCGATCGTATACACAAGTTTCTTTTTAGGTACACCCAACTCTGAAAACTGCAACATTAACGCAAGATTCCCAACTATTCGCATACTTTCCTTTTACCTGTATTGTTGGACGCCCAACCGGAAACTATGACCTCATCTCCGAGGCGTGGTAATTCAGATTGGTTGAACGGTAAGCAAATGGGGCGGATAAAATCTGTACATAAAAAACCGGTTAAAAACAATCCATTCGTGCATGTTTACGTACCAGAGAACGGTACGCCCTCGTCTAGCTCCAATAATCCCAGATCGTAATCCTCGTTCAGAAATTTGCCAACAACTTTTCGGTCGAGCGCCACTTCGGTACATTCCTCGTAAGTAGGATCGCTATTCACACAACTGACGTTTTCCCGCGAATTGTACAAACCCAGTCGCGCGACCACGTCGCTAAAATGCATGTTTTTACTTTCTTTTGTTACAAACAACTACTAATGTACGTACATGAAGGAGGCGCAGACTATGTGCGTTAATATAAATTTCGTTGATATCAACGCTCCAGTACAAGATAGTGTGAACTCGTGCCCGCTTGCTTTGGTCGGTAGGATTACCATCCACGGAAACTCGTCCAGAGCTGTCATGTTATCGTCCTTATCCCTAACTCGATCGTCGGTATGTTGCAGGCCACAGTATTTTGCTCTGGGTAAGGTACCCTTCCTCACATGTTCTTTATATTTTCTTTCTATGGAAGAATGTGCCGTCTCGGTAGTAGATTCTGTAGGTTCCTTTACAAAATATTAGTTGCGCATTACAACTCTGAAAGTGTACAAACCTTTGTAACTCTTTCGACTGCCGGTGCAGCAGTTGCTGTTGTTTGGTTAGCTGCATTTTTTTCTGTCACATTTATTTTAGGCAGTTCACAACACGCGAAAGCTTCGTGTGTGACATCGCAAGCAGAAGCTTGTAGTTGCTGCAGATCACTCTCGGAGGCATTCCGATCTAAATGAATTTTGAGCAGAACTGGACACTGAGTCAGTGGAATGCACGACCCTTGGGTGCCCGCGACAGTTTGGCAGGGCAAATCTTGCAAAAATGATGGATAAAGAGATAATATTAGTCTAGATTTAGGTACTTACTTATTGGGTTGGGTGTTACAGCCCGTATATAGAGAAGAACAAATAACAGCCGAAACATTTCAATGGCTCGCGCAGTTACCTTCGAATGCCAACACTTCGACCAGTTTTTCTAGTTTTGTGCGATATTTGCCGCAGGTTTTTTCCCGCTTAATAAATTAACGCAGCTTTTCTATAAAGTTTGAATCATGCAGTGCCTTCGTTATACCCAAATATTAACTAGGACCAAATAATAGACAACCTTATGCCGCTTACAAATAAGGAAAGTTACCCTCGTGGGCTGTAATCTGTTCACAGTTTAGTTTTAAGCAAATATAGTTTGGCATTACAAAAATTTAGGGTGGACGGAAGTGGCATAACGTGTTTTGTAGTATAAACACTAATGTAATTAAAGTATTATACATAGAGCAGTATGAGAGTTTTGCAATACAGTTTCAATTGATTCTGAACTGTGGCAGTGAAAAAACTCGTAATACCTTCTTGATTAAAAACGGATAGGCGGACGTTAAAACTCTGTTTTGTTTAAGAGTTTGGAAGAAATTTTAGTCTGGAAGACGCTAGAGGTTAAAACGCCCATTCTTGTCTATCATTGAAAAAAACATCACTATCGTCAGGAAGATGATCGAGTATGACAAGCTTGAGAATATTTGAGTTCTCCTGCACTAATTGCACCATTCTGCACGGATACAAACACGGGCACGAACACACAGATACACACAAGCACAGACACAGGTATGCAGGCGCAGATACATAGACACAAACACACAGATACGGACATAAACATGTACACATAGACTCACAGATACATAGACACATAAACAAACATTCATACAGACACAGAAGCATATAGACAAACCGACACACAATCACGCAGACATGTGCACTAAGACACAGGCACGTAACACAGATACACAGACATGCAGAAATGGACACAGACAGATACGCAGACACGGATCCAGACACGCAAACATAGACACACATGTATACAGACACATAAAGGCTATATGGACACACTAATACCTAGACATAGGCACTAAAACACAGGCACACAAAAACAGATACACAAATATGCAGACAAGCGCATAGTCATACAAAGACGCAAATATAGGCACTAAGTCACAGGCACGCAACATAAACACAGACACATAGGCACAGACACACAGATACGGACATAGACATGTACACAGATTCACAAATACACAGACACATAGACACACATTCATACAGACACAGTGGCATTTAGGCACACAGACACATAAAGACGCACACATTGGCACTAAAACACGGGCACGCAAACACAAACATGCAGACATAAGCATAGACGCAGATACACAACCATGCAGACATAGGCACAGATACAGATACGCAGACACAGACACATAGACACACATTCATATAGACACACAGACACAAAGGACCACGGATTGGCACTAAGACACAGGCCCGAAAACACAGACTCAAACGTGCAGGCATAGGCATAGAACCAGATACATAGACACATAAACACACTGACATACAGACACAAGGGTATATAGACACAATAGCACACAAAGAAGCAGATATAGGCATTAAGACACAGGCGCACAAACACAGACTCAAACATTCAGACAGGTACAGACAGAGATACATAGGCACATACACACAGATACGGACATAGAAATGTACACATAGACTCTCAAACTCACAGACACATAGACACACATTTATACAAACACAGAGGCATATAGAGAGACAGACATATAGACATAGGCACTAAGGCACATGTACGTAAACACAGATACCCAGACATACAGATATAGGCACAAATACAGGTACGCAGACACAGACGCAAACCCATAGATACATAAACATACTGACATACAGATACAAGGGTATATAGATACAAGGACGCACAAATAAGCAGATATAGGCATTAAGATACAGGCGCGCAAACACAGATACACAAACATGCAGACATAGGTACAGACAGAGATACATAGGCACATACCCACAGATACGGACGTAGACATATACACATAGACTCTCAAACTCACAAACACACAAACACATAGACACATAGACACAACACATTTATACAAACACAGAGACATATAGACAGACAGACACACAGACCTAGGCACTAAGGCACATGTACGTAAACACAGATACAGACGCATAGATAGATAGACACAGACATCGCGCGCACACGCGCGTACTGACAGAGACACACAGGCGTATAGACTCACAAACACCCAGATATACAAATACACAAATATACAGACACGACGCACATAGACACATAGTCAGACGTACGGACAGAGAGAGGAAGGGGGGCGAAGAAAAGGGGAGCCGCATATACATTTGGTTTGAAATATTTGGGTCGGGTTTTCACTATATGATGACCTCACGTGAACATATGGTAGACCGTATAGTTCGCTCATTGTTGTGGTGGTTGCATCGTTGGTAACCCTGGTATGGTAGAAGCGGGATGTTTTATATTCATCCAAGCTATCCTACGTTTAGAGCAAAATCTCTACGAATTTTTTTAGAAATATTCAACATCCTGAGTTTCTGAGTAGTTGCAAACTAGTGGAAATCTCCAAGGTCCCACTTGACCATTACTCTTACACACTTAAATACTCACATACGTTATTGCAGGAACCTCACAACTTCACTTTGGTGCACCAAGCAAGTTATTAAAACCTTTCTTCGCGACGCGTTGAACTTAAAAAATCACTGCGAACCGAAGGACTTTGATACCCTTGCCATTTGAGAAACGAGCTATGTGCGAATTGCCATACTAAATGAGAGTTGCATATGGTCTCTAGGGCTTTCTACATTGTGTTTCCTCATCTCTACTTTTCTTTTTCCAGGGGGTTATTTTTCGACTAACATCATTTTTTATGTCTTCTTTGGAGATCACCCAATCAAATCGTCCTCAAGCCTTCTATGACATCTTTTTAATTTCAAAATGCCTTCATGACACCTCATCATAGATGTTAATAACGGCAACCATTAAGATTCTCCAAGCTTCATTCCAGAAGATCATCTGATAACTTCAAGGAATTTTGATTGTTCTATGTTCTAATTTATCTTTCTAATTTCTGAACATTTTAACTTTCTCACAAAACCCCCACAATGCTTTTCTTCAAGTTTGGAAGTCTTCTTCTGCATTTACTTTTATGTTTGCAATATTCCAATATTCTTACATACTTTATCTATTTTTGCTTCTCTTAACTTTCGAATCAAATTTTTGGAATATCCTTATATGTTGGAAGCAATTCTTCCTTCAAGCTGTTGCAGTTTTTTTTTCTTGAAATTTTCTTTTCAATTCTCTATTCAGTCTTTAACTCTTTACTGAGGATTCTAAAACGTTTTTGAAAGTATCCTCCTATGTTTATTCTTCGTTTTTCTGATTATACCCTCAACCACTCATAGCAATGCAGCTGTCTGCAACTACATCTTGACTGACATTGACGTTGTCTCCTTAGCATCATAGTTACCGAGGCTAAACCCCTACCCTTTCTTCTTTTGAAAACTCTGTGATTGGCAGTTGGGCGTGTTTCATTCAAGCATTTCCAGCATGGCAGAAGCTTGAATGATGTCCCAGGCGTTTAATGGTTTTTAGACATGCGAATAATGGCGCCAACGTTTTCGCACACCTCATTAATCTTGTCACGCCCTCTAGGAAGTAGATGGCGTTGTTTTGGAAAGCTGACGAGAACATGAAAACGCCCATATTTTGGAACCAACCAGTAGTAATGACCTAGCCCTGGTGATCGAGTAGTGGTGTATGTTACTGCAGCGCCCACCTAGGATCTGACTGGGAAGATTGGAACAACTTCTGGGCCACTACTGCGCATGTACGACCTAGAGCGGGAAAACGGAATATTCCCTAAAGCTAGTTGGATGAGTATCCTGATAGTTGCCGCGGTGGGTTTGCATTAGTCCCTCTTACAGTCACCAAAGTGGTTAGCAGTTCCACATTTGACACACTTGGGGCTGGCTTTGCAGCAGCGTTGTGCCTGTCCGAAGTGCTGGCAGCGGTGGCACTGACTAATGACGTTTTTTATTGTTTCACCGTAACTGTGAAGTCTCAGACCCCGGAAAAATCAAAAATTTTCCCGCATCTAACGCTCCAAGAGATTCTGAACTCGTAGGAGATGTACTCCAGCATACCATTAACGACGGCGCGGACGAACTTATCTAGTAGTGTTGACTTTGATCCCCCGGTAGAAGCCAATTAGAAGTAGTCCTGTGGCGTAGCGAAATAGATACCATCCTCTACGTACTTGGATTTAAAGAAACCGATCTTATTATTGCGTATGCTTTCCTCTTCCACCCAATTTGGATGTTAGAGTTAAAGTCCTTCGAGCTGAACATTTCAACATCCTCCTCTGTCACTGAGAAGATCGAAAGCGTTGGTGGTTCGCGCCGAAGCAGGAGGCACGTAGGTTTAAAGTCTTCCTTTTGATGGGGCCAGTTCTAGGAGGGGTGACGAAGGTAACCGCCGAGCAAGAATGCTGGCATCAAGCACGGGAAAACTCGAAGGCGATTTCTATTTGATGCTGTACATCGCGGTAACGACATTTGCTTCTTGTCAATCAGTTCAATAAACTCAAGAAATTGTTTGTAAATATGCCGTTTTTGTGACAACAGTTCTGCGCTTACCATATTACTGTCAGTTTCTATTGCATATTGATCATAACGTAGCGTTACGCGAGCTGTGGTGTTAAACACTACTTTTCACACCGTTGCCTTGAAGAAAATTCACCCTAACCCTTTCTTGGCCATTTTTGTAGACACTTAAATATTCACGCACATTATTCTAGAACCTTCGCGGCTTTGCTTCCGCGCGCCGAGCAATTATTGAAAGCTTCCTTCGCAACCGCATAACTCTGAGAACCATTTCGAATCTTCGACAGCCCCTTTTCGCCTTAGTTGCACGTAGTATTTACAGTGAGGTCTAGCTTCCGGATGCCACATGACACACTATAATACTATGGGGTTACCAAAACATTTCTCGGCGTTTCCTGTCATGTTTCTAATGTAAAACTATATGATTGCGTATTTTTCTATCAAAAATTTAAAGAATAACAGGTGATTGCAAAAGTTCCTGCCCATTTTTCATGGGTGGCATAACATTGCCGCGTAACGGCGCTGGTGTTTTTTTATGGCCAAATTGTAAGCCAGATAGTAATATCACGAGTTGGTTTAGTATAAGACGTTGTTGCAATAAGTTGATTTGTCCATGAGATAATTTCAAAATGGAGAACAAGAAGTTTTGAACAAGAAACGGACCTTCAAACTGCAACAAAAACATTTAGGGCGTTTATTTGAGATTTCGAAATATAAATTTTTAATTGCAATTTTCCTGCATTAATAAGTATTTTTTTCATCTTTAGTAAGAAATAACTTGAAAATTGCAGTTGAAAAGGTTATAAATTTTACAAGGAGGAAAAAAATTTGGGTTCAATCTCGATATATGGCTGCCACATTTTTAAGCAGACAACAATATATTGGATCACATCTCTATATGGGCACTTTGATAGATAATGGATCTTGTCCACCAAAAAAAAAGAAAAGCAAAGAAGTAAGTAAAATACAATGGATGTGTTTCTAATCTGTGGCAGATAACTTATTTTCTTCAAAACTATCTATCTAGTGAAACAAATGTTGTGAGTTGGTCACCAAACTCCAATCGACATTGCGAAAATTGAAAGAGTTAAACGGGAGATTCCACCAAATCCATCGTACTCTCCAGATCTTTCTTTACAGATTTGTATTCCCTTATCTTATTAGAATACGAGGTCACCCTCATGACGCATCTACAACGTCGAAGGAAGCTGAACAAATCGAAGCCTCACTAAGCCACTTGACGTTGCAACGTCCTACCCATAAATTGTATTTCAATTTAACCAAAATGTAAATACACCTACTGGGTGTTGTGACGTTGGAAATTTCATTCCCTATAATTGACGAAAAGAGAACACCTCTGAGGTATGACAAATCCCTCTAAGGATAACTTCATACGCGCAGCTTTAGAATACACAATGAAGCATCCCATTTAAACTTTTAATGCACGAAATGATAAATTCAAGCCCGCGCCTAATAAAATCAGATAAAGCTCGTGTTATAACTTTCGAAGGGCCCACAGCACATCAGCAATGCGGTCCGCTGGTACGCCCGCTATGACGAAAGGCTACACCTACATAAGCTCCCACGCTGCTGCGAACTTATCCCACGATCGTTCTGTGTGACTAGAATTACAGCGCGATTTATGTCTTTAAGGAAAGCTCTTCCTATTTATTTAAATGTCGCGGCTGCAGTCTCCCCTGTTTTATGGCATGCAAATGTAACTGCTCCTATTTTTTACAGCGGACATCTTTGCTATAGCTACTTCTGGCTCTTCAGTTAATAAAAATTTTCAGTCGTATAAAGTTTAAAAAATGAGATGAGTCACTTGCAGCAGATATCTTATGTAAGCATATTTTTGTAAGGAAAACAACAAGGGGTGACTCATGTCCTTTCTATGAAGTCGATCGAGGTCAAGCACGACAAACGAACACCACAGACGGACCACGTCAGAAATCATCCAGAAAATCCATGATACGGTTTCAACCTACAAGTGCGCGAGTTAGGAGAGGTCGCGCACATTTCGAAAGAGTATGTTCACTTCATTTTGCATAATGAATTACGCCTGAAAAACTTTGTCCAAGATGGATGTCGCATCTGCTCACTCCAGAGCAAAAGCAGGTTCGTATAGCAACAGCTGTTTGTGCTTCAGAAGAAACTAACAGATTTTTGAGATTTTTGGATTCTACACCATACAGCTGAAACAATGAACCAACTCCAACAAAGAGAAAGCTTAGCTTTTTGGGGCGTGAAAGGAATTCTCTTGGTTGACTACCTCGAGAAGGGGAAAATCGTTATTGGTAGCGATAGTAAAAAACGTCTTGGAATGGCAAAAGTAGTGACGACACTGACGTGTTCAACCATGTCGTTAAACAAAAATTAGTTGAACCTAATCAAATTCTTCCACGTCCAATATTCAGCCCGATATAGCTCTCTTGTACTATCATTCGTTCTCAAATTTGGATCAAACGAAAGGGATGATTTTGAGAACCTGAAGAAAAGTTGAAGCAAGCTTTGAGGACCACCCCTTAGTACATTCTGAAAAGACCACAACTTCCAAATTGTACTAATTCTGAAACCCGTTGACCACACAAAGGCAGTTACAGTAGCAGCTTTGAAAGCTATTAAATAGATTTCCACCCCAATGTACGTGCAAGGAATATTCTCCGCAGATGTCTTTAACCATTTCCCAATTTTACTGCGAGCATTTCACGGGGAAACGTAGCGAAGCTGGAAATGCCCAAGATGAGTAAACGCCGTTTAATTTTTCTCGCCTGCGCGGGGCGGGGAGGCGACCGCCGTGTCGATGGCTGGCGTCATCGCCGTCGGATACTGAGAACCGGAGCGGGCGCAACAACAATAAACAATGCCGTCGCAAAATGAGCAACAGTGCGGATCCACAGGTAGGTTGCTCGTTTGTTTGCATTATGATGTGTCGTCCGGCGGCGCCGTCGCAGCAGCGCCGGATCGATGGCGCTCAGACGCCCACACAATGCGGCCGACGCGTGCGACGTCGCCGCTTCTCACTGCATCTGCACAATTTACCGTCACACCCGGATGGCCGCCTACCCACGTTGGTTTGAATAAATAACCTTTAAATCCAGAATCGTCCTGCGATAATCTTAGATGCTACAACGGCCAAGACTTTCGACAATACAGAAGAGACATTCGCCCAAGCTTTTAGAAATGAACTACTCGGGTGACACCTCGGAAAATACGAAAATCTTCAAGAGTGTCGTATGCCATATTTAATAACATTTATGAGGTTTATAACATATCGAATTTTCCCCTCACACATAAATGCGTTAATACGATATTTTTTGAAGGTACTCAGATTTGATTAATATAATATTTTCCGCTGAACGCTTATTTAGATTAGATAATCGGAAAATGTGAAAACAACAAAGCATACGGTGCACAGTTGGTATCGATAATATAATTGCACAATTAATGCAAATTATCATTTGATTTGTTATTTAATTGCAATGGGTGTATGGGTGGTTACAGATAATATGTACTTTCCGTAAGTTTTTTCTCCATTCCCCTTATTGTTCCAATTTTTTTCTGTCCCATAGCGTCATTTACCTCATCTCTAAAGGATCTTCTCGACCTTTTCGGGTCTCTTCTTCCTGTCGAACCCCATTTCATTACTTTTTTTATCCATCGATGTGGTGGTGTTTTTCTAGAGTGACCGTACCAACGTAGGTGCTTCTTGATGTAGGTAAGTATGTCTTTATTAGAAATTTCTTTCTGTTTTTTTTTCTCATCCTATTCTCTGCGCACTGCGCTGTAATACTTGTACTTATGGTGTTGTTTCACCTTTTCTTGTGATATGCATCCCATAGGATTTAATTTAACCGTTTTCTTCGTGACTCTGCTTATTTGTCATAATAAACATTGTGGGGTCTTTCTTGCGCATCCTTTGGTAGTAATCTTCCCAATCTGAGATGTAATCTGTTTGCGTTTGTTCTTTATTATTTCTTCTTCAAGATTTGATTGTTCACCAAGTTCCTATTCTCTTAAATTTTGTTCCATATCTTGCAATATCGATTCCCACTTGTGGTTCTATTCTCTAGCGACCAATCTCCGAGCTTTTCTGTTTTCTGTCTGTAATTATCAAGATCTTTAGGTTTGTATTGAGCCATTATTTATACAGTTGTTTTTCTAATAAGCCTATCTTAATGTTCTCATTCATATTCCTTATTTCTATTTTGTATCTTATCTAAAGATGCGCGTTGTTTAGTTTCTGGTTGTGCCTTCTTTGATGGATCATCTTGAAGTAGGCTTCATTTAAATTTTTTCTATTTCTTTGTCTCTATTAATGAGAAATTTATCTTGGTAATTAAAAGTCTGCAATTCTTCGTTATAGTCGTACATCCTTTATTAATAGTGTTGAGGTTATTCAGTTCGCAAATCTCTATTTACATTTTCCCATCACCATTTACGATCTCGTCTTCGAAGCATCCAATCGTTCTCTCACTTTTAATTAAAATCTCTGGTGATGATGAATTCTTAGAGTTTTCTTACTTTTCCTACTTCTTACTAAATTTTTTTTCAGGGGAAAAACTCTCTATTTGGTATATGCACCCCAATTATTACAATGTGTCTGCAATTGGTTTCCTATTTTGCATTGTTTTTAACCAAGACTCCAACGTCCACTTTTATTTATTCTTTGTTTGGGGTGGCACTCCAGTAGTGAGGAGTTCCATCTATTGTTTCTGTTCCAGTTTCTTCTTTTTTACTTTCCTTATCCTATAATAAGGGAAGTAATGTAATCGGCGGAAATTTCACCTACCCAGTTTTTCACATTTCTGGACGAAATATAGCCTCAGGACGTCAAAAAAGTTGTTTTTAGCCATTGGTTCGTGTGTGTATGTGTGTCTGTCTGTCAGTAAACAAGATATCTCGAGAACCGTAAGAGCTAGAGACTTGAAATTTGGTATGCAAGTCACTTGTAGGTAGGGGACGCAGTGCGAAGCTTTTGGTAAAAATCGGCCGTGCCGTTTGGTCACAAGGTCGCAAAATCGGTCTCAAAGCGGTCGCGTATCTAAACGGTTGAAGATACAAAAAATTTATGAGAATAAAATTGATTTGTTATCATGAGATAAACACGAATTTAAAATGAAAGTTGGTAAAATAGGAACTCGAAAAAAAATTGAAACTCAGGATTTTTAACATACCGGGTGTTCATAAAATATTTCGGGAAATTTATATTACTGGATAGATCAAACCGAGACGAACAAAAAATTAAAATATAATTTTTTGATCCGAGGTCAAATAAATAAGTTGTAGCCAACTAAAAATTAATTAAACGGACCAATCACAGCGCGCTCGGAGAGCTACCGGGCCGACTTCGGGAGGACGGGGGGGAGCGCTTGGCCGCTAGGAGGGAGCACGCAGACTGTGCGACCGAGCTCGCACGGTTACCTTCAGTGACGTGGCAAAATTGTAAGTACGAGTCAATTATTGTCTTGTACTGTTTATTTTAATCAGCTTTCGAGTGTTGGACTCGCGCCTCGTCCTTTTTTAAAATAACAAGTTCTGGGACGAGAGCAGCGCAGGGCCGATATATATATATATGTTCCTGTTCTGAAATTCCTTTATTACTTTCTTTGACCGCGTCCTCCATCCCTGGATATTCCACATTCTGTTATTTTTCTTCGATTCCTTTGAAATGAAGATAGAATTTAGATTTTACTCCCCGTATCCGTCGAGACTCTTACCGTTAGAGATGTGGATTTCCACTCGAGAAATATTGTTCTGATTTTTCATTTTGCATTGAGTCTCCAATTTAGGATTTTGTACCAATTTTTGTAGGATCGGAGAACTTTTGTGTTTAACCGCTCAACACCGGATCATCGCTGTTTGTAGCCGCCCACTCTAAGTCAGACCGCCATGTTCTTTTAACTACTAATTCTAAAATCAAGGTTGCTACTTTTGCGGTCGTGAAGTTCTCTCCTTCGCCTTCACCGCCGTTGTAGTCTTTATCCGTAACCATGGACAAGGGGCCTTTACAAAGCCCTATTATCTGGAGCCAACTAAACCTAGGTTTATTAACAAGGTGTTAGTTCTCGACCTCTCATCGTTTCTTACCTTGTGGTAAAGACCAGTCATGGGACTGATATAGGTCATTAATTTTGTCAAAAAAAATAAAAAATATTTCGTAAGAAAGATACGGTCCTTCCAAAGTACATAACCCAACATGATTTTTGAACTGAAATCACGAGACTTAGAACATTGAACAAACTTTTAAATTCTGCATTTGAATATCGAAGCGTAAAGACATGTCGTTTATTGCGAATATGTGGGATAAGATGAACAAAGAGTGCAACCATTAAATCAGATTGCAAGTATGGCCTTTGTGTCATTTTCCGAACCTCTACAATATGGATAAGCCTCAGCTTATCCACCATCCCACAGGGAACCATATACTCGAATACGGAGAATATATTTATCCCTCAACAACCACAACAAATAATAACCGCTATTTGAGATAACTAAGAATCAAACAAACTAAAGGACTACTAGTAAAAGAAAAACAAAGCAGTAGTGAATATAACAGCAAACTCTAAGCTGGCAAGATATGTTAACCTCCCGTTTGATGCTGAAGGGGGCTACACATTAAGAACTCTCCTAAATGATGAATTAAAGATCAAATTAAGTCAGTTGGTAACTACACCAAAATCATCTAAGCCATAGCTGAAGTATTGAGAAATAATATTCGTGCAAGAGTCACCAACAAATTACTCTCGCTCTTTCATTGGAGCTAAAAGCAAACCCCGACAATAAAAATATACACACCATGGATCACTTCAGGCACTCGGTAAATTGGAACCACAGCATAGAAAAGTTCTTCGGTGTGTAAAATATAAGGTTCTGCAAGCTTAAAATAAGATGCCTGAAATATACAGGCAGTAATCTCAAACATAGGAAAGAAAAGAAAAATGAAGACAACCATCTGGCCAACTATAAAGTGTGGACTTTATACAAAGAACTTCAAAAAAAAGAGATTTCCACAGTTAAGAAAAAAACACTACGCAAAGAGCAACAACATCCAAACCAAAATCAATAAAATGTAACGCCAACGGCTTAGCGTAGCGTTGCCAAAAAATAAAAATATCCCAATACAAGACAGAATAGATATCATGACGAGTTCGGAATATCGGTACACTAACAGAAGCTATCTAAAAATACCACACTACTATTTATGATTGCAAATACCCAAATAAATGGCAGAGGTCGCACAGACAGTCTAGGTAACCGTAGATAAACTAGTGGTATCAGGAGTATGTTTACAACGATAGAATGTGATAAAAAAAAGAATTTGAGGACTATTTCAATACATTAGGACATCGCTTCATTGCTAGAGATGACTATAACTTAATATGGTAATGGTTTAGTACCTTGCCACACTTCAAGCAATTATTTTATAGAATGTTATAATGCAGAGTTCTTAGTATTCAAAATACATTCTGCACCGCTTCAGTCTTCATTGGGCGTTTATAAAATAAAATTTGTGCAATCGCGACATAAAAGTGTATAAAAAACAACTCTAAGAGTTTGGCACGTGTTGTAGATGGGATGCAGAGGTTATTAGAGCGAGTAGAAGTAGCTCATCCCAAAATTACTCCTGTAAAGCAGTTCACGAGCTTGCCAAGGGCAAAAATTCTAAACTTCAAAGGTTTGTAACAAGGTGTGTAGGGGTTGTATAACTAATCATTTGCTCTGGAATATACACCGAAATCCTGGAGACTAATTAGAGTTACTTTTACACCGCAACCTGGGCAAATAGGACAGGATGTGGCTAAGGCTCTAAGACTAGTGAGAAACTGCCTGACAGGCACATCAGGGATGGCTTCTTAGTCACTCAACTTCTACATCAAGACCAGTGTGCATATAAAGCAAACGTGACCTCAGAAACAGTAGAAAACAAAGAGGTACTCTTAGGTGTTTCTTTTAGGTACTAGATTCAATCATTGTAGCGTTGAGGAATAAAGGACTTGAGGAAACAAGCTGCAGGTGGATACACTGTATGGTTGAAGAAAGATTAGTACATGTAAATTGATGGGTGAAACGATTATGGTTCGGATTGCAGAGAGGAGTTCTGTCTCCTCTACTGTGAAACCTTGTAATACACAAGCCGTTAGAGACATTAAAAGAGAACAGATATAAAGGCCTACTAGTCATACTATCCTAGGGAAGAGTTAACAGTATGCAAAGGGGCCTAAACCTGGTTACAAATTAGACAGATTCAAAAGCATTAAAAATAAGTCCCTTAAAATCTACCATAGTAGTATTTACAAGAAGGAGAAACCTAGAGGACTGGGATCTCTTAGGCTTCGAGATGTAGAAATAAAATTATCAGATGAGATAAAGCATCTTAGAGTTATTTTAGACTCAAAATTCACCTGGACTCAACACATTCAAAAAATAAAAAGGAAGGCGAAGGCGACACTAGTGTTACCCAGACCTCATAGAAAAACATGGAATCTAAAACCAAAAGTGATGTATTGTATATATACCATGGTGATCAAACCCATGGTATTATATGCATCTTTAGTATGGGGATAAAGATGATGCAAAGAACCGCTATAACCATACTAAGTAAGATACAAAGATTGCTTGTTTGAGGATTTACGCTATAGGAACAACACCAAAAATGCCAATGGAGACACTAATAGACTTACCCCCTCTTCATTTTGAAATCATCTTAATACTCTGCGCAACGCACCCATCCCCAAAAGTAGTATGGAAGTGGAACATCTGAAAATTGGACGTATGGGTGTATAAGAGGTATACTAGGTATGAGCGCAGATCATATGACGCCAAACTTTACATTTAACATAAACTTCGAGATTAATATTAAGGATCGAAATAAGCAACAGTAAGAGACGCGAAAAAATTATCTGGTACACAAATGGATCCAAGACAGAGTCTGGAATGGGAGCAGACGTATTCTGTAAAAAGGAAAATTTTCAGTTAAGCTTTTCATTGGATAAATGCATATTCGTTTTTCAAGCGGAACTATTTGCTATAATGCACCAACCAAAATAATTTGAGGGCTCATCAAAATAGTCAAACATCCCTGAAGGCATACAAATACTCGAAGGTAATATCCAGGCTGGTATGGAAATGCCGCGAAGAAGTCAGTGCTTTGGCGGACCACAGCAAGTTAACTCTTTTGTGGGTACCAAGACACTGTGGAATTACAGAGAACAAAAAAGCTGATAAGTTAGCAAAAAAGAATAACCAACTCCATATATAGGCCCTCAAATCGACTCTGGGAGTACTTAAGGTACACTAAGAAGCCGGGTGAGAGAATGGATTAGAGAGGAACATAAAAGCACTGAGAAACTGTACCGAGACAAAGACATTGTTTTCTTAGAGGTACAAAATAGTACAATGGAATATTTATGTCAAGCTATTTATTTAAAAGCAATAATGGATTTAGAAAAGTACAGTAACTACCTAGTAAAGGACTTGTACAGACTGGTACTAGAAACAGGAATACTGAAACAAGTGCTGTAAAGAAAATGAGAGAACCACATTAAGTCCATGAGGCCATCATTGAAGACATACGTCAAACGATATATCAATCTTCTATAAATTAACTTATTTTGTTTCTTGCTCAAACAAGGCAATACTGAAATATACTGATCTGAATCTTATACCCTGAGCGATTCTTCAAAGTACACTAACTTAGACCGTTTCTTCTAGTTATACACACCACAGGGCCAATAATATGACTCACCTGAGTGGCTATATTTGCAGGCGATACAAATGTTATGGCCAGGGAAGTTACCCATCTGTAAAAATCAACTGCCGAAAATGCCAAATATTTCGATATGCATTTAGACGAACACTTGACATAGGAAAATTCATATTCATGTTAAGCCAACCATACTGGATTCAGGATATCCTTGAACAACAAAGTTATTACTGTACAAAATCATTCTGAGCTTTCTAAAATAAGGTATCGCATGCCATCTTCCTGGAAACTGTCAAAAAGTCATTCGTCAGTTTGGTGTTAATCTCGGCGAAATTTTTATAAAACAAATTGCGAGCTTGCTTGCTTAGAGCACTCAAAAACGCTGAACGTCAACAAGTCAACAAGCATTGCAGGGATCGCAGATTAACTAACAAGAATGGAATGCGTTCCCATGGTGATAACGAACATTTTCGTACTACAGTCATTTCTACCAAATAACTTCTTCAAGTGCGTCAAGGTATCAAACCATTATTATTTTACTATTTGTTTGGGTCAAACACCAATTCCTTTTATTTGGGTTTTAAAATAGAGTCGGCCGTCTTGTGGCTTCCCCTATACGCGTTTTGTTTAATTAGAGATAGCCGCGGCGGTTTGGTTCGTCTGCGCGGCGACGTCGCTATATAAAAGCGGAGCTGCTACGGCCGTTTCGGTGTAGCCATGATGGTTTTGGAAACGTTCGACCGGCTTTAATTTTTCCGTGTGTACGAAACCGTTTTGACCGAGAGTTCGACAGGTGGCAGGAGTTTCCACATCCCGGAGGTCGTTTGTTGTAGGCCGATTGCATACAGGAGTCGATATTTGCCGACGGAGAAACTCGGTCCGTTTTCTTTTGTATTTGATCCGGCGAAGAAAAATAGAAAAAACCCGTTGTAAACCTCGGACGCGACCAGCTGAAGGACCCACATCAGGAAAGACGCTTCCGATCGGCCCCCCAGCGAAGATTGAGGTAACTTGTCCTTTTTTCGCCCACATCCTTTTCTTCTCTTCCTCGATTCCCCCTAATTACAGCCCCAAGAGCCGATTCCCGCAGTAGAGCGTCCGCTTTCACTGTGTGTTTGTATGGGAACCATACATTTCAGCTTGCTTAACATTATGGGTACAAGCGAAGATTTTTTTATTGCATGGTCAACGGAATGAAACTGGTATCTCTATATTAAAGTAGTACAAGAGAAAGTATGACTGAGTTTCAACAAGCACACAACATTTCAAAATAAGCTCATGAACTTAGTTGGATGGGACTGTAAATATGTAATCCTATAGAAAACAGTTGAAATAACAACACTATTAATGTAGAGCTTTACCAACGACTTGGTATGCTTCTTCAACGTGACAACACTCGCTCCCACGTCGCTAATCTACAATGTAATTCTTAATTAAGAGATTCTACCGTACCCACCATATTGTCTTCAGAATTCCATGTTTATCATTCTGGTCGTTCTCCAACAATCTGCAAAATGTTTTAGTCGGTACAATTTTGATTTATCCTCAAACCACAATACTGTTCTCATTACCCTAAATACCACAATAGTATTCAAAACCAAATCACCTTTCCTTTATAACAAACAGACTAGGACTGGTTTTTCCTTATACCTTTTTAGAACTTTTGACAATACATCTTTTAACTCCATTACCTCAGCTGTTAGAAGGGTGAGGTAGTATTATACATCCCTATTGAACGAGACACTAGCAGTCCGGATGTCAGGAGGATGCCTCCAGAGAAGAGTTCCTAAACCCGTCATAAATAAGCTGATGATAATTCTTAGCCACGGAATATTCCCACCTCTAAGCTATGCGGATGTCTTTGTAGAAGAAAAGATTAAAACGTGACTAGAGAACGTATGCTACGTTTCCTGGACGTGGTAGCTAAGTGGACTGAAAACAAAAAAGACCACCGAAGGAAGAATATAAAGGAGCTGGTGCTTTTTTACTTCAGCGGAAAAGATATACATATCAGGTGAGGTGAAGTATTTGGGGATTACCTTAGATTCAAAGCTTGGTTGAAACCGATCTGTAGACAAAATTATAAGAAAATCAAAAATTAGACTAGCAGTAGTAAGACGAGTCTAGGGCTAGAAATGGTACATTGCATGTTAACTGGGGCAGTCAGACCAGTCCTAACAAATTCCAAGCTCGATGTGGTGGCCCAAGTTTAAGATTCTAATGAACCTTCCTTCTCTTCATATTGTTACTAGAAGAAAATTCAGACTAGAACTATATAGACTATAAAATTCTCTCTGGACAAAATAAGAAGAAAGCATACACGGCTGATGAATGGCATAGGGAGAACATTCTATGCTATGACTCCAAAACATACCGTTAATATTCCCGTCTACAGTATCAAAAAAGTTATTTGCGCAATCCTATATTGAACCGAAAGACATTATTCTACATCCACCGAGAGCCGTATGCATTTTAGTACAGGGAACAAAGGTCGTGGATGAAATATGAGTAATTATCAGCAACAATCCTTTATGGTTGAGGACCTTCTGCAGATACCGTCCGATCTTATCAAAGATTTTTGAGGAAATTTTTCTGAAAATACGGTAACCACTAATACACGGTTCTACAAGCTACAAGTTATATAGAGTAGCCCGAAAAGCTAGACATGGCATGAAATACAAAAAAATTGCTAAATAGTATTCCTAGGTGTCTTCCGATGTCTATTATGTTGAACTTCTGTGCAAAATTAAGAGAAACTCTCCACATCTAATATTAAAATTGTGTCTGACACAACGTTCTCGTTAAATATAAAGCACATATGCCTTCAACGATGCCAGCATTTAGAGTCCTATATTTTTCTACTTCTGTCAATACTGCAAGTGATATGGTCAATATGGTTGCTCATCAGAATGCAGCTATAGCCTCTCATAACTTGTAACACTTAAACAAACTGCAGGTTTGATTCAAAAGTTGACGAACCTGAGCATTTATTTGGATAAACAATGGATGTTTCACTTCTGGGCTATACCCATGCTACTTGACGTAACATTCTTAAAAATGTTCTATCTCTTAGGGAAAATAAAAGCAGCGTCAAAATCAAATATATCCCATATATTTCAATTTTTTTATGTAATCTTCGCTTATCCGGCAGCCTTTCTTCTTCAGATTTATAGGGTTTCTGTCATTGTCTTCCAATTGTTTTATTTCCCTTTCTTGTTCCTCTTGGTACATTTCCGTTAATTCTTCGAAGTGTTGTTTTCATCTGTCCATAATATCATCTTCTTTCGGTAATATATTTCCTTCTTCATCCTTTATGTTTAGTAATCTTAGTGATTTCTTCTGTATCAGCTGCTTCAATGTACTATAGAATTGTTTTTGGTTTTCTGTGTAATGTTCTCCCATTTTCTTGCCTAGTTCAGTGCATGATTGTTTTCTTTTTATTATTTCTTGTTGTGACTGTAAATATTTTGACCGCATATCACTAGTAAATTTATGTATGTCTTTTTGTTGGTAAGTAATAAATCATTAGCTACATAGGTCTATCAATCTTTTTCCTTTATTATTTTTAGTTGTTTTGCTATGTGGACCCATATACCTTTAAATACCTTCATTGTTATTGCCCACTCTTCCATTCATATTTTTGCGTCATCATTTGGGCCATAAACTATTATTAAAGTATTGTTATGTTTATCTCCCAATTTAATTCTATAACTAACAGCCTTTCCTTCACGAATTTCTCATTTTTTATGTTTTTTATTTTACTATTAGGCTCTCCACTTGCTCCCCATTATGTATTCTCTACTTCCGGCCAATATAGAAGATATATTCTACTAGTTCTTGTATTGTCTTACTCCTTTTATGATTTTGTTATTTCTAGACAGCCCAATCTTTATATTTTTATCTCTTCCAAGTTCCTAGAGTGCAAAAGGTAGTAAACAAAAATGCAGACGATTGTCGCAGCTTTACCCAAAATAAGAATTACACAGGCAGAAGGCGGTGCTCTGCATTTGGTGGGATCCTCTGGGCAATGCTTTGAACTGCTCCCGCAAGTTACCGAAAAAGTCCACTTTCGAAAAATTTAAGTTTGTCCCCTGTACACCAATGCGCGCCCATACGCGCCCGAAAAACTGCTCTCCTCACTTTCAGGCCTTGTACTATCAGATTTTAATGTTCTCTAAGTACCAATTAATGCTGCCTTAGTACACGGATGTTATTAATTTTTCTATTAAAAGCAAGACGCATTCCGCTAAATGTATTTTTTGTTTTTCGTGTTTCGCTAATTTTTAAATTGAGAGTATGAATTTGTTTTAACTTTTTGTTTGTTGTTATATGGAGGCAGCGAGTAATTACCTAAATAATCCATTAATTTTATATATTAACGAGCAGTCGGGTCGGGCGCGCCACTCCTACACCCCCAATTTGCGATGCCGTCAGCATTCCCGTTAAGCTTATGCAACAATCTATGCATAACTAATTTGAAACGCCCTAACTGCGCTGCACCGGAACCCTTGCCTCGATAACGAAGGACGTCACCGCAGACACCAATTTGATATTCAGAACCGGTCGCTGTTCGTCACTTTTTGCAGGTTTCGGGGCAAAATTTAGCTCTCTAGCGCCGGCAGTTTATTCTGGGAATTTTAATTAGCGGGTCGGCGAGAGGGATAGCTTTATGCATGCATATATTAACTAGCAATTCGCCCTGGCTTCGCGCGGGAGCGATTCTGAATGTACGGCATACCGTAACGCGAAAAAATTCCTACCGTGTGCTCACCTTTTTTGCAAAACTTTTTTTCATCTCAACCGCGTATATCAAGTTAAAACTTGGCAGGCTAGTTTTTCTTCGACTCTTTTCTTAGTACATTCATCACTACTTAGCCCTGTTTCACCATAGACCCATATTCCCTGCAAAATTCTCTTTAATGTAGTAAAAATCCTATCACAGAATGTCCAATGAGACATATCCCTATTAAAAGGATTCTATTGGGTACTATGCAAGAATATTGTAATCGGTGATTAGGAGGAGGCTAATGTAGGTAAACCACTTTGACTTTAGTTTACGAGGTGCGTTCAAGTTCTAACGTCTACAAAGGTTTTCTCAGCAGTCAGAATAAGTAGAAATATGCGGTTATTTTTAAAAGACGCGGGAAATATTTCTGAATTTGTAATATAGATGGCAACATCATCAAATGTACACAGGTCGAATTACCGCCATTACAGTAAGTGTAATGTTCTTGCATGGTGAAACATCCATCGAAATTCATCACCAATTGTGAGTGAAATATGCGGTGAAGGATGTTCTTGAGTGCGAAAGTTTAAAAAAATCGAGGGTTGTGTGATAATGAACCGAAGTAGCCCCGGCCACAAACCAGCTGGACCGAAACCATGATTGCGCGAGTGGAGCAAGTTGTGATAGAAGACCGTCGATTAGGTGTGCGTGATATCGCCTCTAAACGTGGCAATTCCCTAGGATCTGTGGAGTCCATTTTGCGTAATGACCTGAATGCTGGCTGGTGAACACAAGGCTGCGTGGGTGGCAATGTCTCAGGACATGCCGCCATAAATTTCCTACCATGAAGGAGACTCATTTTCTAATAAAGCCGCTGTTGTATCAGCGATTTTCCAATGGCCTAAAGAAGTGTGAAGCGGTGACGTTGTTAAAAATGTGTACGCCTAGACGGAGATTGCGTTAAGCAGTAATAGAAGTTTTAATTTCCTTGGCAAGTACTTTTTCAGAAAAAAATTGGGAATCTTAGAACCTGAACTCACCTGGTAAAATGCGTGCAAGCCTTATCACACGTCAGTATACAATGCAAAAATTTGCCTCCCTACTATTCGAAACAAGCGACAGGTTCCTGGCTCCTGCTCATTTCGGGCATATTTTGTTGCTTGTACAGATGCATTACATTTTTGACCTCGCCTCGTCCCGTCGCAAATATATTTTAATATTTAAACATTTGACTCCTCGATTACTTTTCGTTACTTATGAGCCATCGATTTTCCTCAATAACTTTGCAAATTTGGACAAAGTTTGTGTTGGTGCTACTGGTGGCACGCAACGCCTGTGTAATATTTTTGACCTTGCATCGTTCCGTAGCAAACAGATCCTACCATGGAACACCTTAGTACTCGATAACTCATTTGCAGCAGTAGGTTGCCCTCAATAAGTTTGAGAATTCGAGCAGAGTTTGGCTCTACGCTTCTGTTGCAAGTGTGTAGCACGTGCGTTACATTATTGACCTCGCAAACACATCCTACCATATGAACACTCGCGATAACCCATATTTTACCAGTCAGGCGTCGATTTTTCTCATTAAACTCGAAAATTCGAACTAATAAGTTTATCTCCTTACTGTTGGTGCGAACAATTGTACATACCGTACCTTTATGAGCTCGGTTAGTCCCATCTTAGCAACCATCTTATACCATTTGAACACCTGTCTACTCGATAATGTATTTTAACGTACTCCGTACAAAATATCGATTGCTTTAACACTTTTTTCGTTGAAAACATTATGAAATAATTGTTAGTTTATTTGTGAATTTCCTTTAACTCTTTCTTTTCTTCGAGTTCTTTTCCAAAAATGTCTTCGTTATTTCGTAGAAGCTTTCCAGACGACTTTCTATAACTGACATTCCTTTGTATTAATGTAGTACCCTTATAAGTTTTTCTTTTGGTAATCTGTAAGACATCATAAAATGGTTATGGTGTCTCCCACGTGTAGCAATAGGTATTTTATGATTAATACATTGCATTATTGACATTGGTTCGTCCCGCACCCAACATATTCTACCATTTGAACACCTGACTCTTCTACAAGAATTTCTAGTTACGATGACCTTACAGAAAGAGATATCAGCAGTCGAATTTTACCTCAAATGTAAAATAAAGGAAAAGCCAAAATGAGAAGCACAGGCTGTAGTCATATATATAATCATATAAATGATTAACATATTAATGTTTGGTGGCTAGTTAGTGCTTGCAAGAAAAACAAAACGTGTATCAATCAACAAAAAACAATCTGGAGACTAATAAACGAAAGTACATTATAAAATCATAAAGGGAAAACTAGGAAAAATGGGAAGCGCTATTGCGAATGGTAAGCCCCATTGAGGAAAGTCTTTTGACAAAAATTGAAAAAAGAACTTCTTTAAAGATTAACTAATCTCAACCATTTGATCTGACACATGACCTAACAAAGCAAACAAAACCACATCTTTAACTGTACAAATAATAAAATAACGCATTTAAAGTGGTTGAAGGCAGAAGGAAACAAAAATCGTCTTTTCAGCTGGGAAGATGGTTACCACAGTTTTTTTGATATTCAAGATCTGAAGAAGATAAAGTAATAACAAGGCTATCTCAAAGAAGCATTAAATCGAAAACTGTGAAGATTAGCGTGTAAAAAATTCGCCAAGATAACTCGCCATCGCACAAATCTGCCATGTCAATGGCAAAATCTCAACCAGTCAACGAACAATGTGAATATTCTCCTCAACACGTCTGTTCCCGGTTAAGGTTGATGGCCTTTATTTTCAACTGCTTCTCGTCCTCCCAAAAATGTTTTACTCCGCGCATACACTTAGTCTTTTTAAGAATATTGTCCACGGACTGTTCGTTAAATCATTTGGACGGTTTTACGCCATCTGCCGTGAAAAACTTAATAATATCCGTTACGCAACGAATGAAGATGCCTCTTGCTTTGATATTGTAACATTTTTTTACAGGAACTTATAAAAAATCAAATTACTGAACACAGTTTATATCACACTAGCACTGATCTCTTTGTGTGCAATACTTGACTTCCTCTAGCGGTTTTGTTGCGTGATATTTATGCAGTTTAGGACTGGTTCTAGAGCCTACAAAAACACTTTGAGTTCTCGCACATGCACAAGCAGCGCGACTAGATTCCTGGAAAGCATTATGTCAGCCGCTCGACCGTGATGGCTGGGTGGCTTTTACGGGGGTCGTTCAGAAGTTGGTTACAATATTGCGGTACTAACTAAAGAAAGGAAGAGCATAGCCCTTTTCAGGTGTCACTACCTACAATGCCCAGAAAGCGTATAAATAAGGAATTTCGGTTTATATTTGATTCGCTCTCTAATTGGTCTAAACTTTTATCCACTAAAGAAATGAAGAATAATCTTACAAATATTAAGGAAAAACAAAAATAGGCGAATTTGTGTTCTGTCTAAAGTTTAATTTTAAAATTTTTTTAATGTTTCTAAAAAATCTTTCTAATACAGACCTATCATTACTGCTATATTAGACCACAAATGTTTAAGAAAAAAAACTTTGTGACACACACTTTAGACTCTACTAAGACAATTATAAAGAAATTCATGAGCTAGTAAATCTATCAGCAAATAAGAATAGAAAATCTAAGTCAAAATGAGAAACAAATGGGGGAAAAATCATTGGCAAATGGTATAACTCTCCAAGTGTAACTCAAGGGAAGCAAAAGATCTTCCTTTGGCAAAGAGGCGCATATAGAGCTTGAGATAAGTGATTTAGAAGCGAGCCTTAAGATTTGTCTTCGACGATTTATAGAAACCATCCGTTCCATGGTGTGACCACTGTCAGGTCTATTGTTTAGATAATAAGACGGTTGCTTTGGAACGCAGTTGGTGTGCATTAGCATGTAGAGCTGAAAATGGACGAGAAAACTAATCTTTGTCTAAGCTTTGCCAAAGGTCTGGCTGATTGTGCAAAAGTTCTAATAAAAAAAAATATTTTTTGTTTATCTGTATGTTTGTCTAATTGACAATAGAAGTAAATAACTTCGTTTAAATAGTTACATGGTTTCGCCGAATGCCGCAAATCAGGCTTCACAGCGTATATTGCTCTTTAACTCCTCGATCGTTCTTGACATATTGAAATAGGTGAATGATTTGCCATACCTCCATAAAAAAGGTCCGAAGGCCTCAACTCACATTCATGGTACGTAGCACCGTCTTGTTGAAAAATCTTATCTTAGAAGTCCATGGTGTTGATCAACGTCCTCTACGAAAAAATTTTTTCAGCTGAAAGTGATTTTTTGGCCGAAATTTGGGTCAACTTCGAACTGTTCTGTTACCCATCTACCAAATCTGCGGCACAATAAATGGTTGTTTGGTTTGAGCAGTTGTGCTAACATAATCCCATAGTGGTGAAGTTTCATATCTTTGTACAGGATTTACCAAGTGGAAATCCGTAAAATCCTAAATTCTTGTGTTTGGACTGTCTGTAAAAACTTTCGGTTTATTCAAAACTTTTATTGTTATAATGGCCCATATCACCACAATTTACTTTCAGTTCTCTTCTGAACATTATGGAAGGTTCTTTTGAGTTGGTTAATACCTTTAAATAAGGAATCATTGAATTTAAGAACAACCAGAATTTTAGGATTAGAGGATTATTGTGTTTGTTGAGAAAAAATCGCGTTGCGCAGCGCGTAAATATCTTGGGAGTTCTAGGCGCGTCGCGAAAGAGGGTTCCAGCAATCTGATCGAAAAGGAGAAGTCAAAAGGGGTGGCAGCAGGCAGATGCGATTATGAAGATCTTATAGGATGATGTATAGTATACAGCAACTGAAAAGGAAATGGTTAAAAATAGATTAGTACATACTGCATTTATTGATTTGAAAAAATTGTATGACTCAACATAACGAAAAAGCTTTGGAAATCTATGAAACAACTTATCACCCAAAAAATTGATAGCAGCAATCAAAAATTTGTACCAAGAAGATACAATCTATATTAAAGAGAAAAATAGAATCGTACAAGCATTAAATACATCAAAAGGTTTACCACAGGATTACTCAACATCTATTCTCTTCAAAGTTTTTCTCGAAGTAGTAGGTTGAGGAGAAAGTTCTGTGACGTACAATTGTTGTTGTTTTGTGTTTATAATATTCCGGTTAGCTTCTTCTTTAATTCTAGATGAACAAACCTAAACTTATAATTCGGTACGTTATTGCTGAAAGCGACAACTTTCGTCGAGAGAGGCTGAAAAAGAGATTTATGATGCTGAAAGCGAAGCAACAGTGAGTTATAAAACCAAGGTGATACAAGAAGTTTGATCCTGGCGACCTCATTTTTGAAGATCAGCCACATTCTGGCCTACCATCTCTCCTGGATGACAAAAACTTGCGAGTGAAGGATGGCACTGAAGGAAGACATACTTAACTACTTCGAAGAGAAACGATCACGTTAGAAGAGCATCACCACATCGTGCAAGAGTAACGAAATGGAGTTCGGTGGGAAAAAAATCGGAAAAGATCGAAAAGATCGTTTAGAGATGATGTAGACGAGACTATGGAACGGAAACTGCTATTTTTGGTTGACATCTTTAAAACACTGTGTATAAGCGATACATTTTCACGGGGCGTTTAAAGTTCTCATAAATTAAGCCTAAGAAATGCAGCAGTAATCTTAAAATCAAACAATATGGCTGAAGTTTAAAAAATAGATAGGTAGGAGTTCATAAGAATTTTATTTTGACAAAGTTATAACTTATATATAACCACAGTCATGTAGATATTTATATTATATCTAGGGCCGTCTAAGATTAACGACGTGCACAGCTGTTTACCTGCCTTTTAACAAAGTGATTGAGACCAAATAAAACTTCTACACGCTCATTACAAAATTTAGTGGATTTTTGGGGTTCGCGTGGCGACAGAAGTGGTACGAAAGAGAAATGTACACAAAGAAGGTGTTAGCTTTGGCGGCAAGATATAAATTGGCTCTATTCGCGAACCGATAAATGTTCTTGGCCTGCGCTAACTATATTTAAATTTATAAAGAGAAGAGATACCGGTGTGTATTGCAATTGGGATGAGTCGAAAATAGCCCGCTGCCGTCCGAAGTAGAACTATTTGGCATTCCGACCGGGGCTGACGGTCTCGCCAGATCGCCGGTGTCCCAGTGTTCCTCCCGCAGTTGCAAAATGAGTGGTCCCTTCAAGAGGCGCGCCTCGCTCAAGAAGCCGGTAGCGCTAGGGCTCGTCAAGTCGGCCGCCACCCGCAGGAGGTCGTCGGTGACCGCGCTCGCCCCCATCCCCCAGGTGCAGCAGGATGTGCCGTGGGACCTCGTGGAGCGGTGCTTCCTGCCCCTCGTCTTCTGCCACGCCGCCGCCGCCATAACCAGCACGACCTTGGGCGCCTTGCGGATATGGCAGGTCACCACGTTCACGCTGTTTATATGGTTCACCATAGTCATGCTGGGGGTGGTGCTGTTTTACCACAACCTCAAGGTAACCTCCGGTCTTAATTGTCCTTATCGCTTTTGCTTGGTCTACCATAACTAAACTCTTGGCTCCATAGTGAATTTAGCTGCATATCGATTTTAACCTTTTTGCCACCTTTTGATGTAGATAAAAACGCCGAGTCTTGTCCAATCAATGGAAGTTCCGATTGTTGCTTATTTGCTCTCTACGCTGTTTTTGACTTTGAATTCCACCACGAAGTGAGCTTCAATATATTTTTAACTCGAGTTATTAAAATTATTTAGAACAGACAAACAGAAACTTCGGACGAGTCTACTCCTTGCCGGCATTTGCCAAAACATCGTCGCGAATTCTGTATCGAGTTCCAGCTTTAAAAATATCTCGCCGATTCGCTGGTTTGTGGAAACGGCAGCGCGCCTTTGTCTTAGCGCCTTCGAGTCCGGCGCTGCCCAGCGCCCCCTGCACCGTAGCGCGCGCCGACGTTGCAACGCGCTATAATGTAGCTGCTTCCCGCGTTATTAAAGCGCTCTCGCAAGCCGTACGTGTTACGCACCAAACTGCGATGGCAAAGATAATTCATTCGCGTGCGCGGGTATTTTTAAGCCTGCTCGACGACCCGGTTCCAGGCGGCTTAAAATACACTTTTCAAAATTATATTAAGCTTCGCGTACACAATCGGGCGCTTTGGGGCAGATTCGCATTGTCACTGCACCGGCCCCGGCCCCCGATCGATCAAGACGCCGTTGCCGTGTGCAATTCGCGTCGATTATCGATCGGAATCCAAGTTGTTTACAAATCCCGCGAGCGGGAGGTTAAACAGCACAGAACTCACTCGGCAGAGGTCATGCTTAGGTTCCCATTTGGGGGCATGACCACTTCACCAACTTTGCTGTAGTCTCCCACTATTAATAGGGCAAACGAAAGATGACGACTCTTCTAGACTTCTATCGGAAATCTTAAACTCATGTTTAAATTGTCCCAATCAATAATTAATAACAATAAGGAGTTGCTTTAGTTAATTAATTTCGCCGATATAATGTCATTTCGTGCTTCCCACTCTGATCTTTGTCAATTAATTCCGTCAATCGAATGCTTTTAGTCTTATTAACGGGCTTTGCCGAGCGTGCATGATATAGTTATCGCTTGATGAAAAAGGACAAAACACCCTACAAGCTCCCTCAACTCCAGAAGCTTCGCTGTCCCGTGTGCTTCAAAACAGCCACCGGCTGCTGGTGAATGAACGACTGAATATATGGACCAGCCTTACTCTGGCACAGTTTTAAATGGTCGTCGCACCTCAATAGGTGCTTTGCCAAATTGCATTTTTTGGTAACAATGCACAACCTCATCCTAGCCAAGAAGGTTTAATTGAAGAACAGGAACAGGAACTCTCAAGCGTATTTATATTGTACATTGAACTAGCCGGCGGGTAGCGTAAGGGATTAACGACTGTTTCCCAAGAGCTAGCCTGGGGTTCAATTCCCACTAGACTTCAAGCACAGAAAGAACTTCATTCCTAAAAAAGAGCAACGCCAAAAATTATAAAAATTCCAGTTATTTGTGCCCTTCTTCGGGAAAACTTCTGAAATCTGGTCTCGAGTCGTGGAAACCAGCGATAAAGTCCAAAAATAAATTTGCAAATGATCACGTTTATTCATAGAAACTGTTGCGTCACCAATATTCATCCGCAAAATAAACTGCCCGGACAAACCAGAGACAAAATATGTCTGCCGAGTGTTTATGCGTACGAATCAACCTTTCGCGCTGGCTGTTATTTTCCGACTGGTTCGCAAGAAACAAAAGATTCGCACCTTAACTGAGTTATGCCACACCGGGGCCAAAAACAGCAGAGTCGGCGTACCCAAACAATTAAGCTTCTCGTCGGTCATGAGCCGTTGAGTGACAACTCAGACTCGACATCGCCGCAGAGAGAAGCTCGGCGATCGTATTTTCCGCCAAAAAAGCACTTCGCTGACCAGATGACCTGGCAAACATCAAGATCTTCCAAAAGAGATGCTTCAAAAGAAAGAAATCAATTAACTCGGGGTTGTTCCTGACAGAAAGCTATCCTGAGAAGCTCACATCGATAGATGTGCTTGACTTCCTCCTTCATTCTCAGAACCGAATGTCCAGTCGAAGCAAGCTGACTATCTATAAGATATCCGCCCTAGCGTGATGTATGCGACCCTTTTTTGACGGCCCATGTTTCGCGAAGAACCACGACATCCAACGTAATGCTAATCTCCCTCAGAGCATATGAGACTACGGCAATCTAAAAGTATGTGGCCTCTACAACTGTAAGGTCGATAAGTCCATAAGGTCACATCCAAAAGATTAAGGGTTAGAGGCAAGAACCAATAACTTCAAACCTCGCCAATGATGGCAACGTCACCATCAGACTCGTCATTTTTTTTGAACTCCCAAAAGGTAGTTGCGTCAGTCAATGACGGCGCCTCAGGACGCAACGATTTGGAACTTCGATATAAAACTGTCAAAGATCTCCACATCTTTGTTTGACCACAAGAAGTTTTTATCGATTTTCACTTTTTAAGTTTATCCATTGCCTCCTGCAAAAAGGCTTATGATTGACGAGCTAAAGGACTGGACTAGGAGACTTCTGCTCTACCTCTGTTTGACGCAAAAGTATGTCTATTAAGACCCATAACTCGCCATTTCATTTTTGACAAAATTGGACGTCATAAATTCAAAGCTTCTTCTTCCAAAGACTTTTTGCCAAGAGTTTCGAGATGACTAGGTTTGTGGCCTCTTAAACACATTTCTTGTATCACCAACAGAGGGTTGGCATGGCAGTAATTCTACCCAAAAGATACCAGTTGAGTATTGTCTTGATGTTAATGCAGAGATATAGAGTAAATGTAACAAAATAGGGAGATCGCGTTTTGTCGTTTTAAAGTTTCTGTCCCTAGCGGTACTAGACTTTATTGTATTATGTAGGTAATCTTGGCATCACTAATGTTGGAAAAAATTGCTCCGATCCATAGAGAAGCAACAATGTGGAGATGGGTTTCAGTAAAAAAGAAAAAGAGTCCTTTAAAGAAGGACGGAAGTATTTTTCCACAACTACCTTGCAGCTTTGAAAGCACAGAGCTGCAATGTGTAAATAAATCACCAACTAAAGGCAATCTCTATAAAGGCCTCGCCTGAAAGCTACCGGTTAAACTGGTCAAAACTTTTGACAGAGAGAACCAATGCGAGAATATATTTACGCAGGGGTGTTTGATATCAAAAGATAACGTTATAGATGAGGGCAGATAGTATTCCTCAGTACATCTACTCAGCTGACTAGAAGAAACCTTCTTGGTCGAGGAGTATCAATAAGTTTCGTTCTCAAAACGCTCCATATATTTGTGGAGGAATGTTCCAGCTGCTGTGTTATGCAGGTCTTCATTACTGTACAGGAACTTTTCAAAAAAAAGTGTCAACACTATTAAAGCACTAGATCCAGAGCTATTAAGGAAGATTAGAAGCATTATGAGTACATCTGCTAAAGAGAACAAAGAATCCGAGTTGTTGGATAAATTCGTTCACGATTTCAGCGTTATTTTAATTAATACGCAAAATATTTTCATCCTTGTAATGTATGGATTTTGTAGCTCTATGGTTCCTCTATGATCTTCATTTGTTATTTTTGAAGACCAATTGATTGGTACCAAGTAGATAAAAAAGGGCATATTTGACATCTGATCTTATTCGTGTTCAAAGCCCTCAAGTCTTGAGGGCGCGAAATTCGGCCTCATAAGCTTTCTATGTTTCGATCGACCTTCTCAGTTCAGAAAAGGGATCTACTCAACGAGCTCATTCACAAGGATCCGCACCAATCCACTAGAGAAGTAGCCCAATAGATGATACATCGCCCGTTATATTGACTCGATGGGTAAAGTCCAAAAAGTCGGTGTATGGTTGCACAAATCCCAAATAAAAGACACACTCAGCTTCCACAAAATCAAAATTCTTGTAGACCCACAAAAAGATATCATTACTCCATCATTATCAGTGAAGAAATTGCCACTTTTATATGAAGCAGAAGAAAGCATGGCCGAGCCGCAGCAAGACCTCCCATCGAGTCAGAGATTCATCTATGCAGTTTGGTGAGGTGGAGAATGGTTGAAAATAACAATGCCGTCAAAGCAGAGTTCTATGTCTGGCAATTGAGCTGCTTCTTCAATGGCTCTCTTAGGAAACCCTACCCCCTCCTTCAGAATACTATCTTTCTCAGTTACTCTCCAACAATATGCAAACTGTTTCGTCCAATGTGAAGCTGAAGGCATGGCTTGACGACCTCTTCGAGGTGATTTCTACCATCATGGTAGTGTTAAGCTGGTGGAATTTTAACAAGAAGTCATAAACTACCGACTGATTTGTTGGCATTTTTGATAAAAGTGGGTATCATCGGATACTCAACTTGATTCTCGACTTTTTCATCAAATTATCTTTCTGTAGATCTTTCGGAGAACCACCAAATTCCACTCCAGAAAAAAAGGGTCATTTAAAATTAATAAACTCAATGAAGCCTTTCTTGATATCTTCCACAGCAATGAAGAGGTATCAGGCAGGTGGTGTTGCAAGGATCTGAAGTGATGATAATCTAAAAGGGTAGAGTTTGGGTGTTATATCTCTCTACCCAAGTCGATGGTTGTTAGCAATAATAGAGTGTCTACTCTTGTTCTGAATTGTAGCGAACACAACGTGGTACTCCAAGTTATTTTGTGAGCTCTGATTTTGTGCGAAAAACTTATTTTAGTTTATCATCTTTGACTTCTCTTAGCGGTTAAAATTACCACTCTGAAACTGTTTCAACGACTTCCTTCGAGTACCGCCTCCTCTAAAGCCTCACAAATTAATTCTCGAACCCTAGCGATTCTTCTTTTCATTTGAAACGCCTAAATAAGGCTGTGTCGCAAATATAGCTTGTCGCACGACATTGTTCTCATTACCGATTTTTAGGTTAGTTGGTAAAACAGGCACCTTTTGTGTTGCATTGCAAATCTGATAGATGGCGCTTGCCTATGAGTATACACGGGTTATATAAATTTGAATAATTGAGGATGAGAACTAAATTGTGCATCTATAAAATAAAACCATAAAGAATTATAACTCAATAATTAAAATAAAAATTCGCACATTTAACCGCATTAACTTTGCTCGCTCTTATCGCTAAAAAACTTAAAACTTGATTTTGCGTTCCTTCACTTCTGCACTACATCAAAGTGTCCTTTCAGATATCGGTGGCCGGGAAGGCGGTATTGATAACAGGCTGTGATTCGCGCGTAGGATGCGCCCTCGCGCGTGTTCTGGACGACATGGGATTCACCGTGTTCGCAGGGTTCCAGAACGCGGTTGACAACCCAGTAGCCAACGAGCTGAAGGAGGAATCGTCCGGCAGATTGCACGTTCTCCAGTTAGATGTCTCCGACGAAACGCAAATCCTCGCCGCATCCCTGCACGTGACCGGGCATATTCCCGAAGGCACGGACGGACTGTGGGCCGTCATCCACGCCGCTTCCTGGATCGCTTTAGGGGAGATCGAATGGGTTCCTGTCGAGGTGCGCACCAGTATTTAACCATTCACAGGAAAAAATGCTTAAAATTCGTTAAAGACGCCGAAACAGACAAATTGCTTGAGCATTTTCTCCTCTTTAGGTCGTCAGGAAAGCAACCGAAGTAAACCTCGTGGGGGCGACGCGTTTAATCCAGGCAATGCTGCCTCTCGTAAGAAAAGCTAAAGGGCGCATTGTGCTCGTCACATCAGGCCTAGCCCGCGTAGTTTCGCCAGTAAGGGGAATTCACTGCGCCCTTCAAGCTGCCATAGAGGCCGAAGCCACATGTCTCAGACAAGAATTGAAGCCTAGAGGAGTGGACGTGATCGTCGTTGCTCCAGGAGAATACTCCTCTGGCAGCGCATGGCTGTCGGACGAAGGAATCCGCGACCAAGCTCGGGAAATGTGGGAACAGCTGATGGAAGAACAGAGGCTTGAATATGGGGAGGAATACTTTGAAGCTGCCGTCAGAAGTCTCGAGAAGTACACCAAATCTAAGGTTAGTAGAAATTACAGTGTTCTCATTGGTCCTTGCTATTCCTATATTACCAACTGTTAAAAATGATTTTCATTCACTCTCCACCATTTGCCTTGCCATGATTTGTTTTTTAACTAGCCGCCATCTTCATGAATTAGAATTAGCACTCTCAAAAAAATGGAATTTAAGTGCAGTTTTCTGTAGCAAATCACAACTGTCACCAAAATGATCGATTGAAAATTATGAACACAACATCCATCGATCTACCATTCATTAAACTGAAGCTATGCAGCTGTGAAGCCATCTAACGCTGCATTTACCAATTAAATTTTCACAAATAAATTATCTGTAACTCACAAGCCTCATTAAAAAGGTCCACTACAATTAAGAGACTTGTGATTCAATTTCTTCACATTTGGGTCAACGTTGCTCCAAATTCTGGAGTCCATCCCAAAAGTAGCTTTCTTCGAGATCGTCAACATGACCATTTACACTAGTGAACTCTTCATTTGATCGCAACATTTTTCTAGTAAAAATATTTTGATGAATCCAGGTTCCACCAATGGACACAAATTACCTCTTGAAATAGTTGGATACTTCTTAAACACCTTCAAATAATTGCCTGGAGTTTGTGTTAAATTCCATTGTTACTCCAAATTAAATCAGACAGCTTTTAGATCCAATTCATTATGTGAAACATGAACTATCTTCTATATAGCATTTGGTGCCGGTGCCGGTGCCGTCCTCACCAATGTTTGCGTCATCATCTATCTATCAGCTGTCAGGAGGCGCATGCTTTGATTTATGTGTTCCGTATTTGGGATGGGTCTTTTTACTAGTTTGTTCATAAGTGATGCCTATCGATTTTTTAAGTTTACACACCTTTATTCTTTTTTCTTCTTCCTAAACCATGCCATAAATGTTATTTTTATTATTATCGTTTTTGAACATCATGAACGTGCTTCCACACTTGTGTGCATGCGACACGTCTGAATTCTGAAACTCAAAAGGTCATGGTGGAAAATCCCCAAGAACAGCTCCCAACCTGGATTTAATTTCCTCTACAACTCTTCCTTCTAAATGAACAAATTTGATGACCGTTTTTGTCCGTAACTGAAAACGCACAAAATGGTTTTACTTCAGTGCTGCTCACTACTTGATTGGTCGACTTGCTGTGAACAGTTCAGTTGTCCACCCAACCACATAAAAATATTTTAAAGTAAATAACCTTCAGTGGATGATTCTAGAACCTTTCAATGTGTTCTGGTAAGGGCTCTCTGTATATTTTACTTATATAGAGAGAGCATCATAAAGAACTTACCACCAGCCAATTAGTGTCGAGTATTAAACCCCATGGAGGGCTTGGATCTATTAGAGTTTCACAGTTTTGAACAGTGTACTCTATAAAGAAAGTGAACCCCAAAATTGGCCCAGATGTATGAGGAGGATATTTCTTCTAACCTACATCCTAACACATGCGGTCTCATGAAAATATATTGTAGTTTTGTCGTTTTGCTCATTGCATGATAGCCAATCAGCGCCAAGTACAAGGCCCTGTCGTAGATAAATCGTTATGTATGTAATGCAAACCTAATCGAAAGCCCATTTGAAATGATCCTTACTTGCCAAAGATTCTAACGAAAATGACGAGTTTATGTCTGTCCGCTGACCATTGTTACTTTACCAATACCTCAGCTTAATTTTGGTCAGGCCAGCTTCAGGATTGGGTAGGGTACTGATCAGAACCAGTTTCACGTGTGCATCGCACGGTCTGGCCGAGCATGTAGTTTTTAAAGATTGAACACATCTGAAGATGTACGGGTAATTTTAGAAGTCTTTGCCCTTAAATTTCAAAAAGTAACATTTCACTTTTTACCAATTGTGAAAGAAACAAATTAAAACAAGATGACGAGTGGATGAATTCTCTCCCCATTTGCTTAAAAAATCGTAACATTTTTACATTGGCCATTTGTTTTATTTCAAACTGAATTAGTGCAGAAACTGAACATCTACTGGAACGGACATTGGAAAATACACTAGAAGAAATAAAATGAGCTCTTTTATAAATATAACTGCAAACAAAGTACCAAAAAAGTACTTTAAGAGATAATATAAAAATGTCAAAACTGAATAAAACAAAAAAATAAAAGGGACCTGTAAAAACAATCACCAAATTTTATGATCGAGACGATTCCTTAAGTTCTTAAAACAAACCCTAGAACAACTTTAAATTCCAGAAGAAGCCGGTCTGTGTAGACCAATAACCATGAGTTCTTTAATCTTCGACCAGGACAAAAAAGGGAGCCAGCCATATTTCCAGCCCGTAAAAGTCGTACTCTGCATTTGGTGGGATTTGCTAGGCACTAGCGTTATGGCTGTACTGCAAACAACTTCAAAGTGTTGTCAAAATTGCAGAAACTCGTTCTCAGCTAAATTAAGTTCGCCTGACCAGGAAATCTTGCCCCACTTACTATCTAACGCCAACTTTACATCCACAGATTACCTTCTCTTCCGAGCACTAAGTAATGAATAGACAATTTCTCCGAATCGAAACCAGCGACGTTTTACAAAGCCGGAATCTAGCATTGGCAGAACCGACAAAGAACAGAATTATTTTTGCACCAACCCATAATTAATGAATGGCCATTGTCAGAATAATGAATCTGAGTGGTGCTTGCCAAATTGTAGCGAGCGAACAGCTCTACTATCCTAGTAGAGGATAGGTCAGGAAAGGGACCCTGCCAATGCAAACCTCGACTCTCCTCTGTCTCCTAATACCACAAGGAAGTCGTGTCCTACCTTCTAATCCCACTACAACCTACTTATTTCCTTCATATACCTTACCCATCAGCGGAGACAACAAAATACCAAAATGACTGCCGAACTACAAATTCCCGCGAACTTTTCATAATAGAAATGCCATTACAGTTTCTGATCCAGTTTGCTTTAACTCAAGGCTAATCCAGTTAATAGAAATGTTCTTCACATATACACATCAACATCTGGCAAAAATCGTGACAACAAAGTTGAGCTACTATAAGAAGAAGTTGAAAATATTTTGAAAAAACTTAAGAAACATGAAATTCCATTATGACAGTTCAATGTAATAATAGGTCAAGGTCGAAGATGCAACGTTGCAGGAGATCTTGATCTTGAACCGATCAATGGAAGAGAAGAACACCTTTGTTAAGAACGCCGTCTTCGAACCACCAATACTTGATACAAATTTTCTCTATGACGTTTGCGTGCTTGGAGTTTAGATACATTATCAAAAGAGTGACTATACATATAATAACGATAAGGCTTTGCACTCTGTGAGGGAGCATGGCCTGCAAACTTGAAGGTCAAGGCTTCCACACGTTCGCCCTTACTGTTCGGACATACGTTGCAAGCATCGTGCCTTAAACAACGTATGATTTCCCCTCGTTCGATGGAGCGCAGGTATTTAATTATTTTTAGTGACTCAGAAGGCTACTTGCCAGGTATCCACAATCCAGAATCGAACCCAGGTCCATCCGCAACAAACCAAGCACTTTAACCCCTGACTATATATCCTGGTACGAATATTTCGTTCAATCACAAACATGAGCAGTGTACTCTGAAAATTATCGTCGACTAATTTCACAGGAAAAAATATAATGGAGATAATCCAAGATATCATGTGTTGAAAGAAACGTCACCATATTCATTTTTATAAAGGGGGGGGGGGTCAAAACTTCGACCGCTGTGTATCGATAAGATGTGAAACCTCTGAAGCGAGCTTTGGACCTTTCAGCAAAACTCTGTAGCAAAAATCAACTCAGACTTGGTGAAGCGAGACGATTGGCCTTCATTATTTGAATTATAAACTACGCAAGGTTTTGGAGAGCATGGTCTGCTCAAAAAGAGACTATTGATTCTGATAGAGGTTGTGCGCGCCTCCATAGATGAATCAAGGCTTGTGTAGAAGCTAAATTGCACCTTAACTAGTGCCAAGGGTTCAGAGAGGTCGTCATCTAGCAGCTGTAATGGTTTTATTGGGGAGCGTGTTATGATGGAATGACCCATATTCATTTTTATAAAAATCGGGGTCAAATCTTCGACCGCAGTGTATCAATAAGATGTGAAACCTCTCGGGTGAGCTTTGGACGTTTTAGCAAAAGTCAACTCAGACTTGGTTAAGCGAGAAGGAGACAATTTACCTTCATCATTTGGATTATAAACTACGCAAGGTTTTGGAGAGCATGGTCTGCTCAAAAAGAGACTATTGATTCTGATAGAGGTTGTGCGCGCCTCCATAGATGAATCAAGGCTTGTGTAGAAGCTAAATTGCACCTTAACTAGTGCCAAGGGTTCAGAGAGGTCGTCATCTAGCAGCTGTAATGGTTTTATTGGGGAGCGTGTTATGATGGAATGACCCATATTCATTTTTATAAAATCGGTCAAATCTTCGACCGCAGTGTATCAATAAGATGTGAAACCTCTCGGGTGAGCTTTGGACGTTTTAGCAAAAGTCAACTCAGACTTGGTTAAGCGAGAAGGAGACAATTTACCTTCATCATTTGGATTATAAACTACGCAAGGTTTTGGAGAGCATGGTCTGCTCAAAAAGAGACTATTGATTCTGATAGAGGTTGTGCGCGCCTCCATAGATGAACCAAGTTAAATATGACAATTTCGATTAGAACCTTCTATTTATAATTACCAATTACCAATAAAAATTTGGGAAGGTAGCTGCTTTTATTGAAATTTATGCTGACCCTTGAATTCACTCATCACGTTGAGCAAAAACAACTTTGTTATTATCGATTGCTACAAGATAAATAAGCGAGCGTGCACAGCGGTTCGTGTAAATCGCTTGTTGACCCCACCTTTGCAGTTCATGTGTCCGATATTAACATTAATGTCCCGTTTACGAGCAACTAAAAATTGGGTAATTATTTAATACCTTGACGCATTGGAAGCAATTATTTTATAAAAATGTTCGCTCTCGCTCAAGGCACGCATTCTATTCTCCACAGCCCGTCTGCAACTCCTACATCCCCTTTTAGAAACAAATCAGTTAGTATAAAGAAGCACTGAGGTTTTTGTCATCTACCGTTGGTTTAAGGATGTTAGTAACTAATATTTGCAAGGTATTTTCTTATAAAGTTGTATAATTACTATATAAATAGCTAGGCCGTCCAAATTTCTAGAACTGTCTCGTCCTGTGCGACTACAGGTTGACATGTCAGAATCACCCCAGATTTTCAAACGGTGTTTTTACGAACATCCGCTGCGCCTATTTTTAGGCTACTTTGTACCAAAACCACAGTGGCCTCTGGCAACCACAGTTGCATGTGGTTTCGTGGTGAAAGTAGGACTAAACTGGGGATAACTCTTAATTTTGTATGTCACACACTCGTTAGTTGTTGCCGTGGTTTATCTCTGAGGATACACCAAAAATGTCGACTATCACCTTTTCCAGATTATACTGTACCACAGGTGTTTCCTTTATTCCAAGAGAACCACTTTCCGATACATACAATTTGCACTTTAAATTTTCATTGCAATTTACCCAAAGACTGTTATCGAACCTTTCGCAACGTCTAAAATGTCTTGCTGATGTCCCATCATGCTCTAGGTGTTTCACAATTGTGACCTCAATTCAGTTTCATCCACGTTCTTCAAGGCTCTTGTCAGAAGACCATCTCCCACGTTCGGAAGATACCATTCAGCGTACTGATTTTCTCCCGCGACGGTCACTTTCTTTGATCCTTCCCGTCCAGCTTCATTCTTATTTCAAAATCAATTTCCTCGTCTCCTTGTGACTCCCATAAAGTATACAAATTTCTGCATTTCACAAACCTGTTCCTCTAGTTGCTGTGGATCTTGTGATGCAACAATTTCTTTCTCAAGTCTTCGGAGAGCTCTTCTCTTTAACAACTTTTCTCAAGCCTCAAATTTTCTCGGACTTCTGGAATGTTCTTCTGCCCGACTTCCCTAGGTTGGTCGTTTCCATATAGTCGCAAACATCGTTGTCCTATTTATATGAGGCTAAGTGAATACTGCGCCGTCATGCTGTTTCATAACTTCAAATTACATTTGCAACCGTTTGGTCTTTTCACTATTATAATCCCAAACATTTTGATATAGCTAAAACTGAATGGTTAATATTTTGTTTTCGCTAAGTGAAAGTCAGACAGGGGCAAATCTGTGTCGCTTAAACGAAATTTATTAAACTTTCGCTTACATAGTTTTTTCTTTGAACTCGCCGATGTCTTAATTGTTTTGATGAACAGAACTAGTCTTTCATTTAGGTGAGATCCGAAAATATCGAGCCAATGTTAATATAATGAAGAAGTTTGCGCGACCACCATCTAATCTAGCAGCTGATGAGAATGACTTGTAATGCGCGTGCATGAAGAAGAACACATGTGAATAGAACTCCAAAAAATGTTGAATCAGCAAAAATCGACTGTCAGTTCGACAACTAGAAGATGAGCTGGGATTTCCAAAATGTTAAGGTTACTAGGCCTGAAGGAATGTTGTGCTGCAGTTGTTAATAACTAATGACAAACCAGATTTTGCCAAAAAAGTCATAACCTTAAATGAAACCTGGGCCTAAGACAAAAATGTGTGAGGTCCCAAAGTGTTTACTTTGAAGAGATCTGAGGCTACATAAATATAGGGATTTTTTGTCATTGCCTGCAAAATCCTTATAGGCCGCCAGCGTGGCCGCTCGGTCGAAGCGATTGGTTGGGGTGTGGTAGGATTTCAGTTCGTTCCTGAGGCTCTAAAAATAATTGAATACCTGCCTTCGTTTCAAACAAGGAGAAATAATGCGGTCGTCTAAGGCAGTGAGGACAAACATATGAGAGCCTTAACCTCTCGATTCGAAGGCCTTACCCCTACGGAGGACCACTGTTAAAACCCCGATCCACTGAGTGGTAACCACACGAGAGCTTTTCTCTAAAGCTTTGTTAATCTTCTAAATTTCACTTTAGATGAACCTCTACTCCTTTACAGTAATGATTATTGTGGCTTAATTATTGTGACTTAAGACAAGAATTACAAAATGGTTCACCAAGAAATATTTCAATTCGACAAGTAACATTCCGCAAGTATAAACATGAATAAAATTTTGGAATTTATAGTGAAGAAATCAAATCTTGTTCTGCTTTGACTACTTGTTCTTCCTAGTCAAATAAGAAGATGTAGGAGTGGACACAATAAAGAAGCTTCTATAAAGAAATGTTACATTTCTGATACAATGCGAGTATTGAGAAGCAAGACCAAATATATAAAACTATCCATGTGTTCGTTTCGGGAGTGGGGAGTATTCTCATCAAGAGAAAGTATGTGTATAAAGAATGAAACAGTTTATATATGGTAAACCTATCGGATTCGATTTCATAGCAATGATGGACTATAGATGGAGTGACTAGGTGTAAATAAGCTTCTAGAGTTTTGAAGGCAACTTTAAAAATGTATTGAGATTTGACAACCAAAGAACAACAAGAGAAAACTCTTATTCAAACCAAAGTCTTAGAGAAGGAAACAAGAAGAGACTATAATTTTAGAGTGAACATCATTGGAAGAATTCTAATAACACAGTGGCAAGTCACTAAATGCATTATATCGGCCACAAACTATTACGATGAGGAACAACTGGCTCCGGTTGCAAGATAGAATGAAACAACTATAGCCACCTATCTAAGAAAGTGTACTAGAGGCTTAAAAGAAATTACTAGTTTTGTTTTATCTTAGCTACCAAATTTAATGGAAAAAACCATTTGATTGGAAGAGAATGTCATTAAATATGACGTCACATTATTCAAAAAATATTAAAGCAGTGCCATATAAAATAAATGTATTATCACACACTTGACTGATAAGCATAGATTCTTATTTATGTAATAGGACATCCCTTTTCTCTTCTTCCTCTTTTCAACATTTTTTAATGCTATAATGGTGTCAGGTATTGTGATTCCACCCATCTACTCCGTTCTTTTTTAACAGTTGTTCTCTTTATTTGTTCTGGTATGGTACTTTGGTACTATGGTAATATTAATTCTTCTACTACTTTTGGTAATGTTCTTCTTGAACGTCGTGCTGTTTTCTCCAACTGGCTTTGCTCCCAAATACTGTTCTGATCTATTCTAATAACAATCTTGTATCATTTTTATCTATCTAATTTCTGGAGGTCAATCTGATATCGACGAAACTTATCTTTTTTTATTCATCGAAACATTATAAAAATTCAAACGTAGAAGGTTATTTTTCTACACAACCTTTTGACTTATAAACACATTTTCCCTTGTGATAAAAAGATTTTTGATCCAGTTATCGTAAAATGAAGGTAATAAAGATGGTTCGACAGCAACATTGTCGTTAAATTCGTTCTCTAAATGTTCCCTTCAGTAGTCAACATGATAATCATAGGATGATAAGGCCAGACTGTAAGGAGGACCTTCCAGTGTAGTTCAGAACCAACCCTCAATATCTTGTCGAGTTTGGGCAGCTGTATGGGGTTGTATGGGCATATTCTAATGGTATGGGATTATTCTAAGCTCAGAAGTTTAATTAATCGGCAGTTATCTTCAAGAAGGCAGAGAACAGCAGAAATAGTCTTCTCAGTAACATTGGTCTTTCGGAAACGCCGATAACTTTCATTTTCAACTGTTTCTTGTCCCCACAAAAATTGTCCTCGAACTGTGCCTTAAGTCTTCTCAGAACCTTTAAGTCGTGAGAAACTTGCGCAACAAACGAGGGTACCTCTTGCTCTGACTAAAAGCTTTCCCATGGAGGAAAGCGGAAATGGCGGTCTATTTTTATATTTGACTTAAACATAAATCAAATTTCTCCTCTATGCCATTCTTTACTACATCGCTATCCATTTAAATGCCTGGTTTGTAATGTTGTCGTTGCTTTTTCTCAACGTATGACCATTCCAGTTTCATTTCCGTTTAAATATTACTAGTTCTTGGCTGATTAAGCCAGATTTTTTGGTCATAAAGCAGGTTTTGACATTGCTATTGAAAATTCTCCATTTTGTGTTTTGAACAATTTACGATAATGCCCAGATATTTTTCAAAATCATGTTGGGCTTTCCATATACTTCATGTTATATCCAAGTTTGTTTTGTTTGTTCTTTTTGTCTGTATCCTTTTTATACCTCTTAGTTTGGTTAGCTTCGATGGTGTTCTTTTCGAATTCCATATCTTCTTCATCGTCTTTACACCTTATTCGTAGATAGGCCGTTACTATTTGAAATCTTCTTCAGTTTTTGGTATCGGTTTTTGTCCCCTCTAGTTCCACCCCATGGGCTGACCGTTTATTAATGTTTTTTGATAACCTTAACGGCAACCCTTTCTCTTTCTTCTGAATTATTCCTTCGTCTCTAATTAGTTCGAATTCTATGTAGAGAAGAAGAACCAAATTTGGACCACTTCTTCAATCCTATTTTATATGTTGCATGAAAGAGAGTCATTAAAGAAAAGTCCTTTACAATATATTTAAGGAGCGTCATCAACATTCGGTTTGGTTTGACCTACAGGTAATTCCAAGTCGTCTAGTTTTTTGTCCTTTTCCTTCTTGCTCTTCTTGAACCTAGCCAGATTTTACCTTTTTTGTAAATTCAAAGTATTCTTCAAAATTCGAATTTTCTTTAGGTTTCTATCATGGTGTGTCAATTATAACACATGATCCTACCTCTTTACGACCTCTATTGCTTTTCTTTCGTTTAAAAAGGAGCAATTCGCGCGGACTCGCATTTTTTGGGGTGCCTGGCCGAAGCATCGGAAATGCCAGGTTCAGCTCAATTGTTGTGTCTCATCTTGAAGGGGAGTTAAAAGATTTGCTAGTCGGCTAAAAAATAATGAAAATGTCGTCTTGGCCTTAAAAATGTGGACAGCTCGGGTCCTTGTGAATAACGGCGCTATTGTCTAATTTCCTCGCAGTAATATGCCTTTAAGGGAACCATTAAGATTTTGTCGAAGAGCTGGAGTCGTTGGGTCCCTTGCTGCTGAGGTGCAAATGGACAATGACTGAATCAGAAAGAAGTCGTTAGACATCGAGGGAGTGTGAGTGTTCGTCCCATGAAGGTCATGTCCTAGTAAAACAATCACAGCAGATCCCTACTAGAGAATTGGAAATCATATATAAAAAAATGTGTTTAAAATAGCCTTCCTTAGTCAAAAGACATTGTGAAGCCTCAACTAGTACAATGAACAGTGCAAAAAACCATAACCATAGCCTTTCATCAACAAATTTTTATTTCTTCCGTGGGCAGTCAGATTCAAACCAGATTTGTTCCCACTAAATAACTTATTTCGGCTTTCAAAAATTTCTTTGGTAATTCACCGGATTCTTTACGGGTAGCGATGCCTAAAGGGGATTCCCCGGACCGGACTATCTCTTCTTCAGTAAATACCCTAGTACAATAGAAAGAGGCCGCTTGATTTTGATATCATGACAAATTTAATAGTAACTAATACTTTTTTTGAACATAAAGAAGTGAGAAGTAGCAGGGAATGATCAGCACTAGATTATATATTAGTAAAAAGAGAAAACAGAAAAGCGACAGTGGACACGAAAGTAAGAAGCGGGCCAGAAATATAAATTAAAGATCAAAGAAATGTCAGAGAAATATAACGAATTACTGGAAGAAAATCTAGAACGACGGAAAATATAGATATTAGTAAGGTCGATGGAATTATTTTAAAACAGCTAAACGGTGTATGGAGTAACGAAAACAAATAATAAATTAAAACAAACAACTTGGTGGACAGACCAAAAAAAATAAGTAAAAATTAAGAAGGAATGGAAAAATTATTTAGCTGATAAAACAATAGAAAACTACAAAAAAAGTAAAAAAATTGGTCACAAAAAAAGATACATGGAAATATTTTGGGAAAAGTGAAAAACAATAGAAAAGGAAATCAGAAGCTTTTTTACGAAATATTGAAATCATCAGGGAAAGAACAAATGACAATAAAAATAAAAACGGCAGACAGCAAAGAGATAGAAAAGAGAAGAAAACAAGATCAGAAAACAGAAGAAGGTAATGAAGATTTAATAACCAGAGAGGAGCTGTAAGAAGTAATAAAGAAGCTGGAATGTGGGAAAACTCCAGGGAAAAACAAAAGAATCGCAGAAATGATAAAAGTCATGGGCAATAAGGGAATAGAAATGTTACTAGAGATATATAATAAGATATGGAAAGAAGAGCAGATATCAAAGGATTGGCAGGAATCGTTAATAGTCCCCATACGCAAAGCAGAATTGCAATAATTATACAGGAATAACTTTATTGAATTATTGCCATTAAGTTACTTGAAAACATCATAGATAGACTAATAGTGGAGAATACCTGGATTCGGGAAAGGAAAAAGCAGCATACAAAGCCATATATTTAAGTGCTACAACAGAGACAGAGTGCTATTAGCCTTCGGTGAGCTCGAAAATGCATTCTATTAAAGTCGGAAGAGAAAACTATGAAATATTTTAAAGGAAAGAAGAATTAATAATGGAATTATACCTATAATACATCTAATCTAAACAAAACTATCTACAAGAACATGAAGTCAGAAACATTTATTACAAAAGATGTCTTCAGACAAAGAGAATGGCTGACTCCATTGTTACTTACAATATTTCGAGATCAGACCATTAAAAAATACTCAAAAAAAAAGTAAACAAAGGTCACAATAACTTTTGCTAGTTATATGGTAATATTAGCAAGAAGTGAAAAAGAACTGCAAAAGAACTTAGAAATTTGCAATAGTGTTTTAGAAGAAAATGGCGTGAAGCTCAATAAAATAAGGGAGAAGAGCAAGAACATAACAATAGATGGAGCCAAAATAGAACAAATGAAATATTTTCATAATCTAGGAGTAGAAGCAGTAATAAAAAAAGAGTGGAAAAACCTTGAAATTCAAAGAAGACAAAGACTGATGTGCTTAAAACCGTATATAGATCAATACTAACGTTTGGGTATGAATCCTGGAAACTGAAAAACAGAAGAGTAAGATATACAGAAAGGTGAAGAGAGTTACGAAAAAAGAAGAGAACTACAAGTACAACACTGAATTTAATTAAAAAAAGACAGTTGAATTGGTGGGATCATTTGCTTAGATGGGAGGCAAAAATCCAGAAAAAAAAGAAGAGACAAACTTGGGACAAAATGGTGGAAAAGATACTGGAGAAGAAGACAATGTGGAGGAAAGCAAAAACAGTGACAAAAAACAGACGAGTTTTGTATATAACTCTGTGTATTTTGAATTATATTTTAGTTTCTTTTTTTTCTACACAATTCTCTGGTAAAAGGGTTATGAAGCAGTCACGAGCGATTGGGTTCATCAAAAAATATTTACTCGTGGTGAAAAAAGGTTGCGAAAAAAGTAAATTTTTATGCTGCTTCAAGAAGTTAAAATGATTTCACTTTGTATTCGAGCCGCCCTCGTATTTAGCAGCGCCGAACAGCCCCCTGGCAGGGGTCCGCTGTTGCGGCGAGTGCGGTTTAATTAACAGAATTAATTTATTGCAGGATGCCGACCTGTCGCCAGCTCTGCGCGCTCTCTCGGACTCGGTCATTCGGGCTTTCCCCCTGCAGAGATACACGCCCGTCAACAGGCAAGAGAAGGTGCAAGCGTTCATAGCTAATTACTTTCCACGATCATTCTACGACATAATTTATTCATAAATCACTCAAGTGCAGCGGCAACAACTTCACTGTTTAGTATGAACTGTAGTAATTGCAATTAACAGGCCCACATCCAACACATGCCCATACTTTTTCTTAAAGCAAGCACTCGAAATGCTCTACTCATTACTTTTCATCATTGCGCGAGATTGAGGATAGTACATAAGTATCTAGGGTTACTAATCTACGTAGTAATACAGGAAAATTAGAGAAGTAAATTAATTCTGTGCAGGTTGTCCTTAAACTTATTTAATTCATTTCACTAACGACATCTACAGACGTGTCTTTCAAGCATTTAAAACGGTATGGTATGATTTCGTTCAATTGTTTGTTTGGTATGTTTTTATATACGTAAAAGCACACTACTATGTGTGCTAAAAAACGTTTGCGCGCATTTCCTTTTGGCACAAGTTTCAAATTATCTAAACATTAAATCAGAGATGAAGTTTTTCGATTGAAAAATAAATAGTTAATGCGACGGTAGCGACGCGCTAATTATAATTATTTTTTTAAGGTACTCTCGTGCTTAGTTGTTGCCGTTAAATGAGATTTACATGTAAAATTAGTAACCAAAAACAATAAATCTGTTAAAATTGCCGAACTGCATTTTATTTCTGGTGTCAACCCAAAGATAAGCGGGGCGAAAAAAATTGTAGGGCCGCCCGAACCGCCGGCCTATTGATCCGTCGAATCTGACCGTTGACCCCTGCGCGCCTGCGCGCTACGCAACCCGCCACACAAAAGTTTACAGCGGGCTATCGTCGAGGGCGGACCCCGCGAACAGTGAAGCGCACGGTTTCAGAAGCTCGGCCTCGTCTCACCGACATACTGCCAGCTGCGGCCTCGACGTTCGGCACGATGGACGAAAACGAGCAGCCCGGTAAGCCGTTCAAAATAACCGACGTGACTCGCGAGATTCGCAAAGGCGTGGTTGCTGGCTCCCTACAAGACCTAACCTCGAAAGTGGTGGAGAAGCTGCCGGTGGAGGGCGAAGTCACCGTGGTGCTGGAAGCGGACGGCACCGAGATCGACGACGAGGAGTACTTCGCCACCTTGGAGCCGCACACGAGCCTCATGGTACTTACCGGCACTCAAAAGTGGAATCCGCCGGCGCCTCCTTGTCGGCTGTCCATGGACACCGTCGACGACGGCAAAGCGAGCCCGGAGCTCGCCGGACTGGTCGGCAAGATCAAGCAAAACCTCTGCCACGTCTCGCTACTAGGCGGGCCCGAGCTGGAGTTGCTCAGCGACATGGATCCGGACTCTCTAGTAGACATCACGTTTCCAGACAAGATCTTCCTCGAGCAACTCAAGGAGGCTTCCGGGCGTTACTTGAGCGAGAAACGGCAGGCCCAAGACGCACTGGAGCTGTTGCGGCTATACCACGAGAAGGAGACCGAGGGCGAGACCCAATAAATAGCCTTCAATTTTTAGACAACAAGAAGACTGATTACCAATTTCTAATTATTCTCCTGGCATACCCAGTTGCTCAATAACTGCACGAATGACACCATAAACACCAACAATTATTCGTTACGGAAAAGTCATCACCGGCACTCGCCCCCAGACCCCATGTTTAATCGCTAACCTCTTTTGAAATGTCTCGATAGCGGAGTTAATGTTATAGCTGTGATATGTTAAAAGTAACATTTTGGTTCCCTGAAACAACTTGCAAGCGGAATTAGAGACGGTCGTGAGATCATAATAACCCACCCCATGTATTCATATTTCTTCTTATTGCAATGTTTTGATACCTAGTCAGTAAATGTATTGTTGTACCCTTTTATTATAACATGATTGTATACAACTTTTATGATTTACTAATAAAAGTAGTGGTTTTTAGAGCGAAATTTATTACACAGCAGTTCTTAATTAGTCATGGCATTCTAGCAATGGCCACGTTACGCTACATTTTCGTAAATATAAATGCACAAAGCGGAAACTTAAGGATATTCGAGCGACATTAAAATTACAGCATGGTGCAAGAGCTTTTCTCTCTGAACGGGTTCACTCGCTGACTGCTGAAGCCGACCAAGAGGCAGTCGTCCTGCTCGTGCTCCTGGATGTATTTGATGATGTCGGCGACCGCCTGCGACACGGAGATGCGCTTGATCGCGGCCTCCCGGCGCAGCTGCTCCGTCACAGCGCGCTGTTGCTGCAGGTTAGAGACCACCATGTCCATAAGAGCAGTGTCCGAAAGGCCTATCGTGCTGCGGATTCACGAATGCTTGCACGACAAAAAAAAGGCGCGGCGGATCGCACTGCACCCACACCCACTCGGAACGCCGCGACAGCTGACGAGCAACACGGAAGTATAATTGCGATATTTAATTCAAGAAACTTGCATTCTACGCACTTAATACGTCGATCGCGGCATCGGCGCAATGGCGCTTGAACTGACTAATGACAAATGCAGCCAATCGCCGCCGCTACAAACGCGAAAATCCCCAAATATCGATCACAAAAAATACTTTTACATCACAGGGTTTGTCCAATAATTAAGCTTTTTTGCATAAAAGGCCAAAATTTATACTTTGCTTAAATAGACGAAAAATCCATTCATTTAATAATTACGAAGAGTAATTATTCGTTCAGACAGTATTCTTGAGTTAAGTTCACCCCGCCCCAGGAGTGCTGCTAACCGCTAACAAATTTCGTTATACAGAGGGGCCGAAAACGCCAAATTGACGTTTCCTTTGTCACTTTTATCTTTTTAGGTTATAGAGTCTGTCAAAACAAATTACAGTGTGTTCCAAATCTGGGATATAAAGGTTGTATTAAATTAAACAAATAAAATTAATAAAAATTTTAATTAGTTAATAATTTTTTAGTGCATAATTATGTGTGGTTGGTAACTAAAAGTCAAAATGACGTATGTACTATCGAGTTAAACTATACGAAGTGAAAATGTCACATTTACCGTTTTTAGGTTAGAGAATCTGTCAAAACGAATTGCAGTATGTTGCAAATTTGTAATATATAGGGTGGATCAATTTGTCCTATATAGAGTGTTTGAAAAGTAAAAAGAGAAAATAAAAATTGTATTTCATTAGTGATTTTTAGTGGATAATTAATTTAAGTATTTAACAATTTTTTAATGCATATCCATGGGTCATTTATTAGTAAATATATAAAGTGAAAATAAATGTGGAAATTAAATTAAATTAAGAAAATCTAACGTTGGAGTAAAAAATTCAATACTATATTTCTATACTTACTCCTCGATTTCAACCGCTTGATGAATTATAAGTCAAAATAGCTTACGTCAGATAGTTTACTACTCTAAGGAAGGTAATTGAGGGTAGAATGTTTTAAATTTCACAAACATTTGACCAGCTGATTATGAGCACGGAAGTTACTGACTTTGTAGAGCTCTAAAGATAGCAATCTTGGTCTTGCTGATGCAAACTAAAGACTTGAACAAGTCATAACGACTTTGTAAGAAAAAAACGCCAACAGACCTTAAATTATTTTCTATAACCACGGATAAACTTTATGATTGTCTGAAATACTATAGTGAAAGTGATTTCAAAAATACACCAACAGGCCACAACTATTTTGTAAATAAGCAAGAGGGTGTCTTAAAACACAAAATGCACAGATGGGGATCAACAAAACAGACACAGCTTGTGAGACCTAACAGGAATGTTTTGAAATCAGTAATAATGGATTTGGTCACTGCATAATAAAGTCACAAAACTCTGTAGATTTTAAAGAACTATAACAAATATAAGATTCAGGTTAGCATGCAGCAGTGTGGCTGTCTACCCTTTCACCTCACATTCAATCAAATGTTACATAGAATAATCATTGTTACTAAAGCACATCATTGTTACAGCACTTACCTGGTAACCTGAACACTCGGTGCTTGGAGGAGGGCCACAGCGACCACCGCACGAGTATGTGAACGACGAAATCCACGTCGGGGCAAGTCCAAACTCCACGAACACCCCCGGCTACATAATGAAGCCTTCGCACATATTCAGCCCGCACTTGGCCGAAGACCCCGACAGGAAGCACAAAACAGCAACGGGGAGGCAGCCTCGAGGACGGAGCTGCTGCCGATGTTGTACACGAGGAGCGAGTTGGAGTGCGAAACGCCCAATTTTATGGGCTTCCCCTCCAGCTGCTCCAACCAGACCTACCACATTCCACCCAACATCAAGGAGAAGACCAGCGTTGACATGGTGAAATCGGCAGACAACTACATCAACATGCTGCGCTGATATACACAAATATAGAATTAGACAGTACAGAAGTATAAAAAGAGTGAACTTCTATATAGACCTAGATTATAGTTATCAACAAATTATGACATGAACCTGTTTGTAGTGTAATAAGAGAGTCTTCACAAATATGTAGAGAATAAGATGTTAAAATAAACTTAAGCCAAAGTTTAATGTTAAGTGAGGTATTGATATTTTCGATTTTTTTGTTTTTGAAGATCCACGCCTTGTTCGGATACTAAAGAAATCAGTTCTAAAGTAAACTTCCGTATGTGATTCCATTATTTATTTAATTTCATATGTCTCTTACCAATCATTTGTGCCATAGTGTTATTAAGTGATCTGGATGCTTGCTTCAACAAATCATGTACTTTTACGAAGTTTTTTAATGTAAATCTCCAATTATACTCAATTTATGTACATAGACTTGTATTGCATGTAAGAAAAATTGATTACCATCTCTTGTGATGTACTTAATAAGGATTTATCCCTTACGTTTTGTGTATAAATAATTGTAGTATAAATTAAAGAATTACCAAATAAAATGCTGTTCGTAATTGCTCTTGGGTTTTTTTTCTAGTATAAAGTAAAAAAAATTTATTGTTACCTCAAAGAACAGATATGAATAAATCACTTTAACAGATTAAATTAAAAAAGATTATGGAAAAACGTTTAAATAATTTTAACTACTGTCATATAGTTGGTGCGTAGTATTTTATATAAATATTCCTATAATTTTACAGAGTACTTAGAGGTAGTACGTTAGCTCAGTTCAACAAGCGCTTGCTTGCCATCGCGCAGAACGAGGGTTCTATTCTACACATACCCAACCTTAACTTTTTTAAAATCTCTTAAAATTGCAAATTAAAAAGTAAAATAATATAACAATATTAAAAAATTAATAAGTTATACAATACAGAATTAGAAAAAACCTAACTAATTATTTCAATTATTTAAAGAAAACAATTTTAATAACGGTTGATCAGATATGCAAGAGATGGCGCCTCAACTTAAATTATATAAATTTGCAAATTTATAAATTACAACAGCCATAAAAATTATTAACAGCGCATTAATTTATTTACACATGTATTTATATACTACATAATTAGAAACAATAAATTATTCGTATTTTAATCATTTGAATTTTAATTTTTATCATAAAATAGAGATCTCTGTAATAACGCTAAAATGCCATCTCCTCTCGTTCCTGCGATCCTGATACAAATCTTGACTTTTGCCCGAAAATCGCCCTTATGTACGTTCAAAATTTGCTAGCGAATTCGGCCGAGATTCCTATCAGGATCACAGCAGCGCAAGGAGATGGCGTTATAGCAAAAATCGCCCTTATCTAAGTCCAAAATTTGCTAGAGAATTAGACACGGATTTCTATCAGGACCGCAGAAGCGCAAAGAGATCGTTTTATGCGTAGCGGAGCAAAATTTAAAATCAATACTTGAGCGCTCGGATTTTCTGCACCGACTGATAAACGATCTCCTTGCACTTCTGCGATCCTGGTAGAAATCCGGGTCTAATTCTCTAGCAAATTTTAGCTGTACATAAGGGCGATTTTCGGTCAAAAATGAAGATTTTTTATGAGCATCGCAGCAGCATGAGGAGATGGCGTTTTAGCGAGCGAATTTTGCGCGAAAATCGCCCTTATGTACCCCCAAAATCTGCTAGCGCATGAGAACGAGATTTCTATCAGGATCACAGGAGCGCGAAGAGATCGTTTTATGCGTAGCGGAGCAAAATTTAAAATCAATACTTGAGCGCTCGGATTTTCTCCAGCGACTGATAAACGATCTCCTTGCACTTCTGCGATCCTGGTAGAAATCCGGGTCTAATTCTCTAGCAAATTTTAGCTGTACATAAGGGCGATTTTCGGACAAAAATGAAGATTTTTTTATGAGCATCGCAGCAGCATGATGAGATGGCGTTTTAGCGAGCGAATTTTGCGCGAAAATCGCCCTTATGTACCCCCAAAATCTGCTAGCGCATTAGAACGAGATTTCTATCAGGATCACAGGAGCGCGAAGAGATCGTTTTATGCGTAGCGGAGCAAAATTTAAAATCAATACTTGAGCGCTCGGTTTTCGGCAGCGACTGATAAACGATCTCCTCGCGCTTCTGCGATCCTGGTAGAAATCCGGGTCTAATTCTCTAGCAAATTTTAGCTGTACATAAGGGCGATTTTCGGACAAAAATTAAGATTTTTTTATGAGCATCGCAGCAGCATGAGGAGATGGCGTTTTAGCGAGCGAATTTTGCGCGAAAATCGCCCTTATGTACCCCCAAAATCTGCTAGCGCATTAGAACGAGATTTCTATCAGGATCACAGGAGCGCGAAGAGATCGTTGTATGCGTAGCGGAGCAAAATTTAAAATCAATACTTTAGCGCTCGGTTTTCGGCAGCGACTGATAGACGATCTCCTCGCGCTTCTGCGATCCTGGTAGAAATCCGGGTCTAATTCTCTAGCAAATTTTAGCTGTACATAAGGGCGATTTTCGGACAAAAATGAAGATTTTTTTATGAGCATCGCAGCAGCATGAAGAGATGGCGTTTTAGCGAGCGAATTTTGCGCGAAAATCGCCCTTATATACCCCCAAAATCTGCTAGCGCATTAGAACGAGATTTCTATCAGGATCACAGGAGCGCGAAGAGATCGTTTATGCGTAGCGGAGCAAAATTTAAAATCAATACTTGAGCGCTCGGATTTTGCGCCGCTTTGCATAACGATCTCCTCGCGCTTCTGTGATCCTGGTAGAAATCTCGGCCGAATTCTCTAGCAAATTTTGGGCGTACATAAGGGCGATTTTCGGGCAAAAGTGAAGTTTTGTATCAGGATCGCAAAAGCGAAGAGGAGATGGCAATTATAATGTTACAGGGATAGCGAAGCTGCGATTGCCATCAATGATAAATAATAAAATTTTAAAGATTTTTTTTGTCTTACACGTAAAAATTAATCTGAAATCTGATGTAGATGAAAAAGGCAAATGAAATAAATATTATTTTTTATCTAACATTGAAATATTTCTATAAACAATTACTCAAATTGACTTATCGTGAAAAAGTATGTTACCGAACAGGGAATTGAACGGCAGAAATTATAGTCTGAAAAAGTCGTGATAACCACTACACCAAACTGTCGGATGCAAATTTACTTTCATATCATTACCATTTTCGTAAATATAATTATTTTAAAAATAAAATATACGTTATAATTAATATTAATAACTTGTTAACGATTTTAACATTTTATAAATAATTTTAAACTTTATGATACTGCAACCTAAATATGAGCTATTTTAATACACATATCTAATTTTAATTAATCAAATTACTTTAAAAATCACTAAAGTTATACCAAGATTTTAGTTCTTTTAAATTAATGGAAAATGAATGCAAAATATGTTTATTATTAAAATATAATCTAGAATACTGTACTAATTATTGATTATTTTTAATGTCCACTTTATGCTGCCATCTAGATCTGTATTAATTAAATACTTTTTTAAATAAATTTAAGATTGCCAGAAATTATTCTTCAGTAGTTTAATCGTCATATTTATTTCATTTTATTATATTTAAAATACAAATTTATTATTATTACAGAAATCTATCATCTTTATTCTGCCATTTGTGAAGAGCTCATATTTGAAATATCTGTAGTAAAATTTATTTTCAAACCTTTATATATTACGAAATTGCACATTTTATTATATAATCGACATTATAATAATTTTATAACTGTATAAGGATTTTTAAATATTCAAAAATTAATTTCCTTTAGCTTAGTTGTGCTACTGTAATACAGATGGCGCGGCAACATTTTTAATGTTTGTATTATATATAAACATTGTATTCAAATTTCAATACATTTAAGTTAATGGTAATATAAAAAACTGAAAAATAATGCACTTTATTTCACAATTAACATTAACAACATGTTGATAAGTATTTGGCTATATATTTATTTAAAATATAAAAAATTCTAATAAATTTACATTGTAGCTATTGTAGTACAGATGGCGCTATAACAATAATTTTCTAATGCTAAACGTAAGTATACCATTAAAATTTTATTAGGCTTAAGTTAGGGAATAATAAAAAATATATTTATTACAAAAGTACAATTAATGCTATTGTTTTTGTAAACAAATTACAATATCAGTTTTGTGTTGCCGTCTATTCGAGTCTTAATAAAATAAATACATTCAAATCTAAAAAACGGTTTTGATATAAATTTACAATAAATTAATATTAAATAATTTTATAATTGTAAATTTATATATCTTAAAACAAATTATTATAATTTGTTTTGGTTAACTTTCTACAGCGTTTTAGATTCCTGTAATATGACTTATTTACAGTCGTTACAGGTATCTTCATTTTATTCACAAAATATAAATTACTAATAAAATATAATTAAGATTAGCTTTTAAAAATATATCAGACATTTATTAAATACAATCAACATTAATGATACATAAACAAATTGTTTTTATTCCTTCATGTAATTGAAAGTCAAAAAACATAAGATCAAAGTCGGAGTATTTTGTTCCATAAAATTATCGTACATTATCCTCTTTTCCTGGATATATTTAAACATAATGTACAAACACTGCGACCAATCTCAACGAATTCTGGTACTTTTTGAGTATTGTATGCGAGTGTTCTTTGTACATGTGTGAAGATTATCAATTTTTTTGTCTAGTAGAGATCAGAGTACAAAGTAGCGCAATTTTCTGTAATTCAAAAGTCCAGGAGGATTGCTACTGTGTACCAATTCTCAATACACATCCTGCAACTACTACAAGCAATTGGTAGATTTACTGGTTGATGTGAACGGAGTACAGAATAGATGCTCAGATGATCAATTTATGCAACTTACAGATTTGAGAAAAGCCTTTTCATCAGTTTGAAATAATAGGGTAATCGGTGAACTGTGTAGCCCTGCATGCAGACGGTTTTGATCATATCATCTGACTCTGATCAGAACAGCAGAATTGGGGAAGGCCTACATACAGTTTATGAGCCCCAAATGGACCTGGTAGGTATATATGGATGCTGCAGCAGCCTGATCCCAATATATAAACACATGTAAAGATTGTTGTGTGCTGATTTACCATTTTCAAATGCCTTGTGGGAGAAAATCTTTAATCCGAGCATACTTTATGTGCCGCTTTTAACACTTGAACATCAGTGGCTCTGTGTCTGGGTGTAGAGGTTTTGCCAATTCTTCCTAAAAACACACTTTGGGAGTTTCAGTTCTGAATTTTGCCAGTCACTTGATGGCATTTTAGTAGAGCTTGGTATGTATGCAAAATGCATATTTTTGTATGCATGCCGACTTTGATAGTTTCTTTATAAATATTATTTCGCATATTTAAGGGTGCTCATGTTTATTCATTTTGTTGATTCTACAAAAAATAATTAAAAATGCATGTTCTGGATTCTTAAGTTCCTGGGGTACTTTAATCAGTTTTATTCTGCGTAAATACCGGAAGGGGGTAACTGAAATACCTTTATAATAGCTTCCAAGAAGGTTCACATTCAATATCTGTTTACACTTCGCTCTGTTGTTAAAGGATTACCGGGATTACCTCAAGGTAATCCCGGATTACTTTTCGACAAGTACACATTTTAAAATGCATTTTAAAGCTTTCTTACCGTTTTTCCCTAGTAAAAACGTTGATCAATAGTTCGTTTTATTTAGACAAGCTGATCACTAGTGTGTCTTACACAGATTTTGAGTTTGAGTAATATGTAAATGGTCGATGACTGACCGATGATGCGAAGCAGCCCCACTTAAATATTCAAACAGGTAATTGTTGCTGTTTTTTAGAGCATCTTTCAATTACCTCGATTTAAGATGACCAGTAGCTTCTAAGCATGCTGCGCGACTGCAAATTCAGCTTGGAGCGAACCAAACAAAAACTCGATCTCCTGTACATCATAAGAGCAAATACGCCGGATTTTTTCACCAACCGAGATCCAAGACATTTTAATGTTGGGGTACTACGCTAAATTTAAACTACAAGCATTCCGTTTGCAGCCTCTGCCTACCTTTACCAAAAACAGTAAACCCAACAGCACCCACAATAGTGCTGTTGCGCGTAAATAACCTTGACCCGGCTAGGATTCATGCAGAGGACGGAATGAAAACGGTGCTGATCCTAGACATCATTCTAAATGAAGACGATAACTTTGTAGTCAGCGGAGGTCACCTCTCCATAGGTGACAAGCACGTGACGTCAACCACATCCTGCTGCTCACTCCACCCTGATTTTAAAAAAGGTACAAAAAAGATTTTTGAAAACTACAAAGGCATAGCTCTCTTGAGAGTAGTATAGAAAATATTGGCAACATTGTTAAGAACAAGCTCCACGCAGATTTAGAGAATGTAACTAAAGGATATCAGTGTGGCTTTCGTAAAGAATGATCAGTTACAAACCCAAGAGATGATTGAAGCAGACAAGATGCACAGCAAGATTGGAAGGCCAAGAATTTGGTAAATACCTAGCATTTGCCGATGATGTTACCCAGATTACAAGAAGAAAAGAATGACGATATGACTTGCAAGGACAGCTGAGGAATACGATCTGAAGATAAATGAAAAGAAATGAAAATACATGGTGGGACTTTAATAATGGCATTTCTCTAGAGGTAGAAATGAAGGGGGTTCCTTTTGCTACCTAGGAACAAGACTTGGTAGGGTAATATCAATAAAAGAACGGATATTTAATTTATAACCAAACGCTTATAGTCTCATTATAAGATTACTTTATTACACTTTAAAATATTCGTATTGTTATTTAGTATAAAGTTCTTCTACATGTGTGAAATTAAAAATATAATTTTAGTCCCAATCGGTAACTTTTAGAACATGTATGTTCCCTCACTCATCCGTTAAGTATTCGGAACCATTTGAAATGCTGCTGTCAAAATCTGTCGTGATGAAAATACTGGGTACCTTCCACAGCTTAAACAGCTGCATTTCCATTTCCCGATCCGCGTTTTTCAGCTTCTCCAATTCCTCCTTCAACATGACCTCACGTTCTTTCAGAGAGCGCAGCTGCTGATGTAAAGCATCGTTCGCTGCTTTCGTTTCTTCGACCCGAATCTTAATTGTTCCAATTTCTTTTTCCCTCTCTAAAAATGGAACCAGTTTATTATGTTTATTCCCTTTCACATGCCTACATGTATTTGACTCAAAAATAAAAAAAGGTATGAGACTTATTCCTCTAGTTTTCTTACAATGGTATATTTAAAAAAATAAGAAAATCAAATCCTATCAGGTTTACTAATTCCTATTAGATATTATTCCACCACTATTTCTCCATACTCAATTGATTCATCGCAAATATCAGGGTACCTTTCCTAAGAGTCTTACCAACTTATATGTTCTGTGGTGTATTAGAAAAACGCCAAATGAGAACCGGTACTATTAACCCAATTTTTATATTTTTTGCTTATTTTTTCCACTGTTGATATTGTGTGATGTTTAAAAATCATGAGTAAATTCAACAAAAAACGTAATCTGAATGTACAACAAAAAACTATCTTCCAAAGATGGGGTGGAATAAAAATCCTTATTTGCAGGAAGACTAATGAAAGAGTTATAAAAGTGAATCAGGTTAAAAGATTTCAAATCACCTATCAAGTGACTAATAGGAACATCAAGCTATCCAGAGCTTTCTTTATATCCTCATCGTGTGATCAGAAAGCAGGATTTTGTGGTTGCAAAACCCTGCATGATGTGATAGATCATTAAGATCATGCTGATTAAGGCAAGACATTCTGAAGCAATAAAAATTAAGTATATGTTATTTGAAACAGACAGTGGATATGATGCACCCATTTAAAGTACCAGCTTCCCACGTAAATCTTTGGCAGAAGCTTCATCATATAGTGGGAGTGTTTCCCCTCCTGTAGAATGTGCCTCAAGTATGTGTACTTGAATATTCACAAGTCCCACACACTTCTGGACACATTACATTTTGGTTGGATAACGGCCTGAAACACCAAGTGATTAGAACATCATTGGGTGTCTTTTCTGGATTGGTTAAGCCAATTTTCCGATTTGCATCCTATGAAATGTATTTGGGATAAAGTGAGGCAACGTTTACAGGGTAATAAGTGTCGAATGTAGATGAAAAATTTGACCAAGTGAGAGAGGAGCGAAAGGCAATCTTACAATCAGTCATTAATGATTTTCTCAACTCTACACCCCATCGCTACTAAACTGAAATCTCTAACAAAGGTTACCCAACTAAGTGTATGCCAAATTTTATCATTGTCAATAGCCATCATAATCATTGATCATTGTTCTGGTGTTCCCCTACATTACCTCAATGTTTTTAAATAGCAAAAATGAAAAAAAAAATCAAATTCGTAATTTATAGATGTCTGAATTAGATTCCATATAAAACCTATCAAATTGAAAAAGTAAGTAAGAAAGGTAACCATGGTAGATCTGAAGCATAAAAAGATTGACAGGGCGTTGAAAAAATACTAGCAAAAATTTGCAAGGCCAATACAGAGCAAAGCAGTACAAGTAATTTTATTATTGAAACCTAGAAAACTTTCACAGGTTTTACCAAAATTTAAAAACATGAGTGTACCAGTCAAAAAGCAGTACTTCAATTTAATGGTAAGGCTCCTACGTCCTGAGAACTGACAGATTAATATTCTCTGATGCGGGGCGATGTGGCAAGCACCACGCCTAAGACAACTGCCATTATTACCTCTTGTCCGAAGCGAACACAGGTACTCAATTATTTTTAGTGACTAAGAAAACCACGCGCCAGGCATCAGAGAACTCCGGGAAATAAACCCTGACTCAACCATGCAACTACGCTGGTGATTACAAAATAGTCTTACTATACAAAATTATATTAGGAGGGTGGTTTGATGAGTAACTTAATTTTATATTAGAAGATATCAATTTCGATTTATACTTTAATTTTGCACATAGTACCCTTGAAGTTCTACACTTGCCCCAATATTTCTGCAGGTTTGCTTTGTGTTACCTCTGTAATTGCCCACATTTTTGTTTAGCCAGAATAGATAGTAATTTGAAGAAACTAAAAGATGGATGCAGTAGAATTTGAAAACTTAGTTCAGTCGATTTTTGCTCAGCAATATGACTCAAAGGCGCCAGTGCCTGGTGCAATAAACATCCTCGACATTTTTCAATAATTACAGCCTTCAGTCTCTGCTACAGTATTACATAGTATTCACTAGTAAAGATTCCTTTCTGTCCAGAGAAAATAAAGTCATTACCTTTTTGGAACAAATATATTTTATGCAGTCCTCTGGATTGATGTCTTGGTTCCAGTATATAGTGGAGAATCCAACTTTCATCCATAGTCACAAGATTCCGTAAAAGTTCCGTTAGATTCTTCATAAACTCTTGCAAATAGTCAGCTAATGATTGCATATAGCAGATATGTCCATCTTGAGTAGTTTTCTCATATACAATTCATTATACAAAATAAAATAAACTTGGTTAAGTTACGATACTCATGTCCTCTGTTAAATTATACCCTTTCACTCTGTCATTCAAAACAATAATGTAGACTCCATAGATGATTTTTGTCTCAAAGTTTTCATTTTGAAACTGTCTGTTCTGCAGCTGTCGAATTTGTTCACTAAATATAGAAAGATATTTTCAAGGACATCCATCACCATTTTCCTTTCCAATAAAACAGAATTGGATCACACTACAAATTCCTTTTTTTTTCATTTTACACTATGACCCGAAAGACTAGTTTAAACTGTAACAATAGATTTGTGTCATCTGTAACTGTAGCTTCTTAATCTATACAAAGAAAATTTTATTAGTCATTCTTCAAGAGTATGCAAACCAAGTTACTCATAAAACCATACTTGTCAAGCCTGTATGCACCTATCGTAGTGCACTACCAGCAATTTAAACATAGAAATAACTTAATGATACGTGCAAAACTTTTTTAATCTGTGATAATCTCTAAACACCAACGGTAAAAAGAAAATCACTAATCAAAAAAGACTTCATAAGCATCCAAATACATTGACAAACAACTCTCATAGAACACGAGGAGAAGAAAATTTATATCTCTTCGTAACATTAGTTTATTTTGTCTCATTATTTTAAATAATTTTCTAGAATAAACACTGATAATGTTTTATTGCAATCCAAGAAAAATTATAATAACAAGAAAACTACGGGCCCTGCAGCTGCTGATGATTTGTTTCAGAATGCAATAAATGACCCAAATTTCTTCAAAAAGGTGTTAATCAGAAATGAAACTTGAGTCTCGTGCAATATTACTTGTATCTTTTAACATTCTCATTAAATATATAATTTTTTTGTTATATAATATATATATAATTATAATTTTCTTTTGAAGCTTCAAAAGAAGACAAAGTATGTATAGAAAAACGAAAGTACAAATATCAAAACAAGACAAACTTTATAAAGAAAGTAAGAGTTCAAAAGAACAAAAAACAGACTATTTACAACAGAACTGATAAGAATGTAAAAAATTAAAATACTGAGAAAGTCAAATCATTTGAGAAGAACCAAAATGTGGATAAGAGAAAAGAGCCATAAACCACGCGACAAAAATTTCGGAAAAAGAATGGAGGTAATTATTATTACAGATAAGCTAATTATAAAATGGAGAAGAATTGAAGGTGGAAGATTTAAAAGAATAAAACAGATGGAAAACGATGATGAAGATTGTAATTTTAAAATAGCAGAGGGAAATAGAGAGAATAAAAAAAGAATGAGATCCACACACGAATATAGTAAAAGTTCTATTAAAGAGACAGCTCACGAAAGAGCAATACCAAAAAGCATAGTTTGGACAGGGCTTACAGTACTTCATATAAATACACATACAACACAAATGATACAATACTGACAAACAACGAAAAACCATTAAGAATTTTAAACACATTATGAACACAACTAATCCACACAACAATCCACTAAAACACATTCCAAAAACTAATAGAAACAACAGAAGGATAATAAAACGCAACGAATAGTATAAAGAGAAATAACAAAAAAAAAGAAAGTTCAACAGAACTGGATACCAAGAAAGTAAAATATATAGGAACATGGAATGGGGAAACCAAAGAAAACGCTACTAATAAAAAAAGAAAAATAATAGGATTAAGTGAAGTAACATGAAGAAGTCGTGAGAAATATATGACAGAAAACGGGCTAAAGTAATCTATTCTGGAAAAACAGGTGAAGATTCAAAACATGAAAATGAAGGTGCATGCATGTTACAAACAGAAGCAAAGAACATACTTACAGAATGAACAGGAATATCAAACACGATTACGATAAGCAGATTCAAAGTGAGATTTTAAAATACAATGATAATAAATAAACATACAACAATGAATGTGAGTAACATGCACAAAATGTAGAGTTTGATAAACAAGTTCAAAAAATATTAATAGAACACCTAGATACAAGAATTGGGAATTCAAATGAGAAGAAAAAAGGAACAATGGGAAAAGAAGTACAAAAAAATAAAGAAAATGGAGATATTCAAACACATATATTGATATTGACTTTGCCAAGAACCAAAGTACAGATTCAAATAGATCATATTGCCATAAATAGGATATGAAAAAGTGCTGATCAATAAACTGAATATATGTTAATAAAAACTAAATTAGAAGCAAGCAGAAAAGAAGGAATATGAATAAAAAGTTATAATATGCAATGGGTAACAGAAGAACCAATTAAAAAAATAGAAAAAATATAAAGCAGATATAAAGAAATCATCCACTGTGTATAAAGTGCTGTGGTATAAAAACGAACAAGAAATAGATATTTAATGAAATATGGAAGAAAATAAAAATAAAAATTTAAAAGGAACTCCCAAACAAGAGATACAAAGAAGTTAAAAATATTGTAAAAAGTAGTGACAAAAGATAAAGAGAGAAAAATTAAACACATCAGAAGCAGCAGCAAGAAAAAACTGTGAGAAATCCCTCTACGATATAATACAAGAAATTACAAGAAAAAAACAATAGCAGGATAAACATAAAAATCCTCAAAACAAATGAAGAAACTGGGAAAAGTAAGCAGAATACTTCTAAAGAAATTTACCAGAAAACAGTAATACAAGGAATGGCAGAAGTGGTAAATATAAGAAAAAATGGAAACAAGGAAAGATGGTCAAAGAAGAGAAATAACATGAAAGCACAAGCAAAAGCAGTGGAAGAAATAAATTACTTGAGAAGCATAATATACAAAAAGGAAGAAAGTGAGTTGGACATAAAAGCAAGAATATATCACAAAATGCAAGTGTCATTAAGAAAGTAGGGCAATCTACAGGAATAAAATTAAAATGTTTAATACAAACATAAAGGTAATCCTATTATATGGAACATGAATGTAAACAATAAATAAAACACACGAAAAAGCGTTAAAAATTTATAAACAAGCGTTTAAAAAGAATATTGCGAATTTACTGGCCAGAAGTAATCAGCAATAAAGAACTATAAAAAAAAACATTGCAAGAACCTATAAAAACGACCATTAAGGGAAAATGGAACCGAACCTTAGAATATAGCATCATAAGCATGAGGAAAAAATTAAATCACTTACAAGTGACTATCTTTGAAGTTGTAATAAACGCGTTCTTTTGGAAACATTGTGCTACATCACTTTTTAGAGTGGTTATGAAATTCATAAACACGCCTTTTTGCTCCAAAAAAAGGTGAGCGATGCCGCCGCTATCGAGAAATTCGTGACGTCAGGGACAAAAATGGGATAGCAAGCAGCACGGCTCAAAAGTAGTTCAGTGGTGACACGGACCTGGACGATAACCCACGCTCTGGCAGACCATCGATCAGCACACGCAAATTTGTCTGGTGAGTTTGGTTTGCTGCAACAGGCAATCTGGTGGCACCTCAACGCACTTAACTTCGAGAGCAGCGCCCTTGCGTCATCACACATGAGTTGAAACCTGAACAAGTTCAAGTTTGTTGCCAACGTCTTTGGAATCCGCAACATTTTTCCTGTACCCTCAAATGAGAAACTTTCTGTGCAATCCAGATCCAGTAACCAATGCCCCCAACCACATCAGGCGCCCTATTGTAATTTTCTATATCACATGGTTTCATACTTTCAAGACATACTACTAACAACTACAGCTGTATTTTTTACCCTAATTAAATTTACTCCTAAATTCATCTTCTCCTACAGCTTAAAAAGAAGCTTCTTTTACCTCCACAGCACTAATTTCAATTCTAATAATTATGAAAAAAAACTGTTCCACTATTCTTTGTACTAAAGTATGATCAACTTCTGCGGAATACTTACTTACAACAACAGCAATCAGATTTGCTATAGACTCCGAGACGCTCATTTCAGCACAACCAGAATTGGGGAGAGCATATGTGGGTGCCACAGACGTAACTTCTAAGCTGGACTCAGCCATCACAACGGTACCGATTTTCAAAGGAACGCCCGTTCCATAGTCCGATCCCAGCTCGCTCTGCATATCACCTACCATTGCCTGGACATGTTGCCTGCCTTGCAAGTGTTCACGCTTGTTGTGCAAATTGTGAAACCACTGATCACAAGTTCGGCAGTACAGCTCCTCGTTGTCTTCATCCTAATCAAAATAATTTTTTTGATATACTCATTTAAAATTATTGCATTAAGCGCATTTTAGTACTAACTTTTTTAAACAGTCAATAGAGATTAAATATGAAATATGAAATTCTATTGCATACAAATTTCAAAAATAAAACAGAATTCTATTACAATGAACAAATAATTCACATCTACAAGCACATTAGAGAAATGGTTGAAACTACATATTGAAGGTCAACGTAATCCCTAGAACTTTAAAAGCTGCCGTACTTAGGCAGAAATTGCCTCGTGCTTCGTACTAAAAAGCCATGTACTGTAGTCTCTTTATGGCCTACACACAGCGCTTTATCTCTTAGGCATTGACGTCATTCTTTTCAGTTATCGTCTAGCTGTCATCGTCAGCTCATAAACCTTGGCTATATTAATCGTCCTAAAATAAGGGTTCTGCATTAGTTGAGAAAAAGCAACCTCCTGAATCATATTTCCATGTATGATTTGCTTTTTCAGCAAAACGAGATATTAGTCAACTGCACATGCTCTAGCAATAAGAAAATTTTAACGTAACAAAATCCGGTCTTCACCCACAGAAACCCTCACGTGTCTTTAATAATTAGACAAATATCGTTAACATCTAACTGAGATGTTCTACCTCATTCTCTGTATTCATCATTGTTGTCTCATGTAATTATTATCTATTTTTTTCACTAAAAAATCCAACTAGGAATATTTTTAGTTTTGCAAATAGGTGGAAGTTTGATTCAATAAAGGTGAGGAGAGAAAAAAGGGATGAAGATAGGTGCATGGAATGTTACTCAAGTAACAACCAGTAACATTGGAATTGGGTAGCAATTAGTTTCACATCTATTGCAGAGAGGGTAATAAAATAAGAACACATACAGTTCAAAAAATATAAATATAGATATGTGCCCCTACATCTATTGCTATTAATATTGCAGAGTTCAATTAAAAAATAAGGGGAAAAATTGGAACATATCATACGCAATTATGGAAACCGAACAGATTATGTGCTAATAAATAAAAGATATCTCAAACTTCATTAAATCAGCCAAAACATGTCCAGGTACAGAATTAGCAATTGACCATAATCCAAAGGTAATAAAACTCAAAGTGCAATTAAGGAAACTAACAATGCAACAAATACGGCAATTCAGAAGCCAAACGATGAAAGATCAATTAATAGTAAAAATTAAGAAATAATGAATGGGGAAACATTCGAAACATGATGTTTCCAATTAAAAAAAATAGATATACTAAAGGTTAATAACAAGAGGACATATATAAAACGAGAGACCAAGTAGAAATGGTACACATATAAATATGCAGAAATAAAAAACTGTAAACAAAACATAACGACATTAATTTGCACGAGAAAATTAGAAAATAGAGGTAATAAAAAAGAAACAAAAATAATATTCTGTTAGACAAAAATAGTAACATAATTCTTGATATCAAAGAAAAGTAGAAAGATGGAGGAAGGAGTACATCCAGGGACTATTTGAAGATGAAAGACAATGAGAAATAACAAAATAAAATACAGAACAATACAGTGGCTCATGTGTAACAAAGAGAGAGGTAATTTGTACATGCAGTAAAATTGGTAAAACACAATAAAGCCCCATACTTCTAGCTAAAATAATAAAATAATAAAAAAAGGATGGTCCCGTGGGTGAGGTGGGGGCTGTGATGTGGACAAACCTGGGATGGATCATTCCCGGAGCTCTCTGATGCCTGATGAATGGGCTACTCAGTCACTGAAAATAATTGAGTACCTGCGTTCACTCAAACAAGGGACAACAATGGTAGAGCCTTAAGCTCTCAGTTTGCAGACCATGCCAAGAAAAAATACAGGGAAGAGGAAGTAGAAAAATAAGACCCATCTATTATTGAATAACTTAAGACAGTGGTACAATTCGAATTCCATTAGACTATTTAGAGTTGTAACGTCAAAAATATAAACAGCCTTGATGGAAAAAGGAAACAGCACCTACAGAAGAAGAAGGAAGTCTGAGAGAGCCAAATGAAGCGAATAAAGAGAACATGGAATGATTTAAAATTTCAATTCTAAATGATGGCACTTGGTCATTTTGTAAATTACTGCTTTTGGCTTGTCCAGAAATAATATCTCCTTTATCAAGGTAATCAATCAGCAAATGCTTATGACATTCCAAAATAGTGATACTGACACCTTTCCAGCTGATTTAACATTTTTCTTTTAAATTGATTTTTGCTAAATCCAGGTCCAAATCACCATCACAAGTGCATCTTAAAATTTGTTGGAAAACAATTGATTCTAATGCGTTCTTACTCCATAGTACACAAATGCATCAACCAACTAGCAGGTTTTTTAGATCCAATTCATGTAAAATATAAACTTCTTGTTCATAAGAAATATTCATCGCTTCTTCATCTTGATTCTGTAATCTCTCAAAACCATATCGTGGACTTCACAATCTCTGGTATGGTCGCAGTTATAAGTAACCTTATTAACCGTATTCGCTATTAAAGTTAACATACCTAACTAGTTTAAAAATAAATTAAGGATCTGTCATTTGTCAGCACAAATCATTTGATTTCAATTTTTGGAAGATGGTTATTACTATACCATACCATGTAAATTCTGTACTCAGAATTGAAGGTAAATCATCAAATGCTAGTTGCGTGTATAGCAAACATATTTCACATGACAAAGTTATTAATTACTAGACACTTTACTAAGTGGAGGCTATCTTTCAGATAGAAGTTATATTTTTAAACAAATTGATTGGAATTGGAACCAAGAAAGAAGAAAGTTGTCAAAAAAGGTCTTGCAATTTATAAATTGAAGGTTGGTGAAAACTGTTCCAGATGATCCAAGAATTAGAAAACGGTGGACCATTTCAGCAGAAGTTGAAAATTACTCTGAAATAACTAAATAAACATAATGTATTAGATAAAAAGATTACAGAATACTAACAAAACATGAATGATGCATTAAATGTTGGTTGAAGAAAAGCAGAAATCCAAGAGGTCAATAAATTCATCTGAGATGTGAAAAAAGAGGGGATCGCCAAAAAGCATCTATAGCAAGAGTTCATTAGTGCAGACCAATAAGAAATGTAACTATCGTGGTGACCACAATATAAAACAAGGACTTGGATCTGTCAAAAAAATCCAAAATGCGTGATGCAGTAACTAGCTGTTCAATAACAGATGTTAACATGAAGCAAAGCCCTACAGAGATAAGATAATGCTAAACAAGATTTGCGTGAAGGACATGAGTCATGAAAAAGAATAAAAAGAACTTAAGTCAATTGTATGATCAATTATCTTCATGCATTACAAGCTTCAGGAATTGAAGCCAAAAAATTACTACTTTCTTGCACTCGTTGAATCCTAAGGATATTATTCAAGTTTGGCAATGGAACCTATCTGCATTTTCCGAAGACCTTGGTGATGAGCAATGGTAAAGATACATTTGAATAAACTAATAAAGTTTTTGGAAAACAAAATGGAGCCGATTTACAGGAAGAAAATTATTGATGCAGTTTACTTTCTTACCTACAACACCAGTACTCTTCAGAATAAGAGACTAAAAAATCTAAGTCTCCAACCTGTATAATCTATAATAGAAAACATTAGAACCAAGACTGCAGAAGCTCAAGAAAGTGGACACTTAAAGGTAGATAAGAGCCAAATCATGCTGCGCATAACGAAAAGTCCCAAATGAAATATTTAATATGCAACCGGGACAATATACAAATCTATGTGAACAGATGGAACTACTAACTTCAAACACTAGTCATTTGTCAAGTTCATTTTAATAGTCTTAATTGTACCATGGAAGTAATCTTACAAACTTTGTAGGTTGAAGTAATACATAATAATGCTCTTCCATATCAAACAGTCACATGGTGGGTAGCAGAGTTCCAGTGAGGACGCGAAGCAACCAATGACTGGCAACAAGCAGGACAACCTGTGAGTGAATGGGACAATGTGTTGCCCACTTTGCGACTATTCGGTATGGAAGAACATTATTCCCGACAGTTTCTACCAACTCTCTTTCGCATTCTCTGGTATTTCTGCCAAGGAGAATGGCTATTTTGATATACAAGTACTGTGCCGTTCGGGTCACATCCATCCTGCATGGCGGTTGACCTGATAACCAATTTAACATTGCTCTCTATGCAATCTTGTGCTGTGGACAGACACTATGAATGTACGGCTTCCTTGAGACATACGACATTTTGTGATACCATCCTTTACCTTTGAAAATAAAAGTAGTTGTCATGACTTATTCCCTAACCCTCTTACTTGTTGGATCCAGCCACAAGACAAATTGGACTCATGTCTTTTAATGAAGGGCAACAAGTCCACAAATTTTTCAAAGGATATAACAAGATCTATAATATAACAGTTCAGTATACAGCGAATAACTTCTCAATTAATTCAGATGTACTGAAAAATAAGAAAATTTGCTTAAATGTACTCAAAATAAATAATAGACAACGGAACTAAATATGAAAAAGAAAATTGGCTACCCAAGCTACCCAGAGATATAAATTCTGATTCTGTCAACTCTACAAATTCTACTTTATTCAGTATTCTAAAACTGAAGCCTGGAATAGGTTTTACCAATGAAATTCCAGTAAGCTTCCAGGATTAATGAGCGAATTATTAGAGTAACTCACGTAAAAATATGTGAACAGTTATAAATAACCTTAATAACTAATTTAATTATTAAATATAAATAAACTTAACTAAATCAGTTAATAATCGATCAACCGTCAATTTGAACAACTTTATTAGTTTGTGTAAAATTGCACTAATACTGTACCATACCACATAAACGCTGCTCCCATAATCAGAATAAATCATCATAGCTACATATGAGTGTAGCAAATATATTCCGCATGTCAAAATTATTATTGCACATATTTCTAAATGGAAGCTATTTTTCATATAGAAGCTTAAAACTTCCTATATTTTATGTCGATGTAACCATGTTTCTAATTTCAAAACCCAAAAACTCATGTTAACAAATGAAGGTTGTGGAATTCCCAAGAACAGCATCCGACTTGAATATAATTTCCGTTGTTTTTCCTTCCAAATGAAAAAATTTGGTAAGTGCCCAAATTTCGTTTTCATCCATAATGTGCAAAATGATGTATAAATGCTTAAAAATGTCTTTCAAAGAACAAAACTCGAACCACAAGAATATTTGTAGAAACTAACTCCGGTAATCTTAATTAACTAACGGAAACATTAAACTTACATCAATATCATCAGTAGCATCCATATCACTCTCAGACAGCACATTATTCTGCATTCGATTTTTTCGCTTCTTAGCCAAATACAGCTGATACGCTCCAGATTGTCGGTACACACGCAGTTCTTCCCGATATCTACGTTTGTCCTCTTCAGCTCGTTCTAAGTATGGCTGCTTTTCTTCTAAGCTCAAGCTGGACCACCTATTGCCGATGATTTTTGTAATTTCGTGGAACGCCAGCGTGCTGTCCTTGAACTGCTTGCGCATGTCGTTGAGGTACAGGTTGTAACCGGTAGCAGGCGCCTTTGGTGGCAAGTGCAACAACTCTGGCTTGCGTTTTCGCCCTTTAGGCCAGCCACCGCGCCGCTTTAATGGCAATTTATTGACTTCAAGTGATGTCATTCCCATAGACATATTGCAGGGGTGCGTTGTGCTGCTGCTACCTGTGTCCGAATCACACACCGTGTGAATTTCAGAAGTTTCCTCGGCACTCTCACAGTTAAGCATGTCCTTTGGTTTGTTGACAGGTTGAACTAAGTGCGGCTTGATCATATTTATTCCGTTATCGCTGGTGGGCTCGTCGCTGTCTACCGTGGCATCAGAGGAAAATGGGTGCGCATCACCCATGTACAAGTTCACATGTTGATCAGCCGATTTGCTCTTGTCGGTCTCTTCTTGCAAGATTAGTTGTTCGGCTACAGTCTTCAAGTCATCAACGGACAAATTCAGGTTCGATGACAAGGCATCGTTCAACGACATACAGATGAGACTGCAAGAAACGGGCTTTTAAAATCGGCCTCTGATGCGTCCGCGCTCATACCCTTTGTTAGTTGCCACCAATATTCCGTTCTTGCAAAAGATCGCTGGCTTTATCCCCCGAGTGAAGGTCCATCGCTATTTAAATTAAAGCTTGATGTTAACCTATGCCCAATGCAAAAATTAATACTAAAACATTTCCATTTTATTTACATTTATCGCATACTAGGCGCACGAAGCTATGCAAATGTATTGCACATACTCGTATAACGTAGAGAGACTTATATGCATAAATAAAACAATTCCTGCAATAAACGAAAAAATTCCAATTCGATTGACTTCACATAACTGCGGCTTACGTATGTGAAGCTCTAATGCTAAAGTACTCAAACTGACCGCAGCGAATCCGGTGGATGTTAATAGTACTAATAAATGAGCGGGAATTTTAATCAAGTATAAGAAGAGAAGAGAGCATTCACCAGCCTTTTAGGCCCATAGCATTGTAATTTTGTTTTATTTCTATCTATCGTTTGTCTTTACCCTCTAATCATAGATCCTTTTTTCTTCCAAATCTTTCTTTACCTGTTGTAACTACCTGTGATCTACCTTTCCGTCGGTCATTATATACATTTTAATCTCATTATCTTTTTTCCTACACAGATTCTTTGTAGAACCTATCGTTTCCATAGCCATTTATTTGGTTTTGTCTTTTTTATATTAAACGAACACTCATTACTACTTTTTTCACTTATTAACAATCTCCCCTCTTTCAACTCCCTTTGAATTTGCTAATAGATACAACATCGTCCGCATAGGCTGGCAACTGTTGGCTCGTTGTATTTAAAAATCCCCATTGTATTCATCCCACTTTGTCTTATAGCATAATATTAAAAAGTGTTGCGGAGAGTAAATCCGCTTGCTGCAAGTTTTGTTTAGATAACACTATGTTGAGAAAATTCCACTGACTGAACCCGTTAACTTCTCTAACATATTTTTGGCTTATTATGTTGTATGCTCGTTCAAAATCAATAAAAAAAGGCATAGGTACTATCTTATGCTCATATCATATTATTTTTACTTCCCTAAGTTTAAAAATCTGATCTACTACTAACCTATTCTTCCTAAAACCTCACTGGAGTGCTCCAGAAATGCTATCCCTCTACAATTTTTACACCTCGTTTCTTCTCCTTTTATGGAAACAGATAATTATTGCCCCTTTCCATGTATCTGGCATGTCCTCTTCCAACCATGTATTAGCCTATGCACTTTATCTACTAACCCTCTTCCAACTTTCCTTAGGGATTTTCCCATTCTTCATAGATTTTATAATTGTTGCTACTGCTTGTTTTGCTAGAATTGCCTCTTCTATTTTGTTTGGCTTACCCCCTCTCCACTCTTGCTATTCATTTTCCTTTTCACCCGCAATTAACATTTTCTGAAAATGATTTTTTGGCTATTTTTTCCATCCATTCAAAATCGACATTTAGTCCTTGTGTTTCACAAAACGTGCGTTGGTTGATAATCTCTCTTTTGTGCATTTGGTTTTTTTTTATTTATAATCTGTTTTAGCTTTTCGTAGTGTTTTCTTAGTTTTTCTTTTTTGCTCCTCATTAAATCACTTATTTTTCTTTTTGTTGTTCTTAATGTATGGCTTTTTACGACTTTTTTCATAATTTCCTATATTTCTCAATTGTTATCAATTGATCACTTTCCTTTTTATTTTTATGTTGATATAAATTTTATTTTTTTCTTATTTTCACTTCTTAATGCCCTTACGACCCGCATTATCTGTTTTTTTTCTTCTTCACTGTCTTTTTCATTCCTGGTTTTCCTTTAATTAAACCAAATAATGATTTGGTTTAATATCGGTGCATTTGCATCTTCTAATATTCGAAATGTACTGCATATAACCGTTTTTTGACAATACATTGATCTATTTGATTAGCTCTTTGTTGCTCACTTTCCTTCCTGAACGATTAAAATATGTGCTCATAATTTTCATTTTTTTCTCGGCTGCAAAATCTATAATTTTTTGACTTTTCTTTGGTATAAACAGTGTCCCTTTTTTGATATGTTGTCTAAAATATGTTGCAACTTTGTGTAATATTCATCTTTTACTTCTTTGTCCATTCCTTCCAACGGAGTATTAATCAAGTTCATTATTTTTAGCTTTAAGTAGCACATTCTCTCATATATCAAATTAAAATTGAGAAAAACATGTTGCATTTTTTGAGACCCTGAAGGCTGTTTTGAAAATTCTCCCATTGTTACCACTGCGGGACAATAAATATTATTATAAAACATCCTATCTGCTTTCTCCTATAAACTTTTAAAAGCCCCAAAAATATTATTCACTTAACGTTTTTTTCGTGGCTTTAGTGTTCTAGCTGTTCTTTGTGCCTTCTCCTCTTATTGGTTTTTTATTTTTGTGTTTCTTCTTTTTCAATCCACTTTCATGTTTGTCTGTTAATTGAAAGTTTTGGTACTCTTTCATTTACTGTGAAGTCACTGTTTATGTAATTCTTGTGATCCTTTATATTTTTTTTCAAGAAATTTTAGTTATGTAATGTTTCTCATCGAATTTGCAAGCTGCTCCTAGATTAACTACCAATTACATTTCTGTATATCTTTATACGTTCATTGTTTCCTTTATTTTCTAATCCAGTTCTAACAAGATAACTTCTTTCTATTCCTTTCATAATTTTGCATTTTCCCCACCGCTTCTCTTCGTTTCGATTCTACATTTTCTTCTTGTTTCACTCTAGTCACGTGCTGTTCCTTTTTTAGGCCTTTTCTCATTTTGTAAAATTCCTTTTATTGATCTTGGTTAAGGCGCACTCTTTAACAACCTTTATAATTTCTATAATCAGGTCTATTTAGGTTCTATTTAGCTGTTTTGTACTCTTAGAATGTATATCTTGTTCGCCTATTCTTTTTCATCACTCCCACAAAATTTTATTGATCCTCTACCAATCACACAGCAAACTGTATTGGGTGTTGCCCAACTCAAATGCTTCAATAACTTAAGACACCCTTCTTTATCTCTGTTCCCTTTAACGGCAACTACAATTTAAGATTAAACCAACAACTACTAAAAACTGGTGTAATCTACTTGTACTTCTTGTTAATTTTTCTCTTCGGATAAACCAAAATTTATGAATTAAAACACTAGATACTATCCAAAACTGTTAAAACTTAGCTTCGTAATGCCAACTTACACCTTCAACACATTACTATGTCACGATCACGACTAAGGCTTAGACATGTTATTTTTGTAATCTTACTGATCTACATCAGGCAATCTCATCATAGGGTCCATGATCAGTTGACACTAATATACATTCTGGAAGTATCATGGTTATTTATCTATTTAGAAATACATTGTTCGTAGTGTATAAGTAAAATATGTGTAATACTGCTAAAATCATACACTACATTTGGTTATAAAATTTGTTGAATTAAATTTAGACAGAAAGTTAAATTTATCAACTGTATTTTACATAGATAAGAAAAATTTCGTTTTTTGTAGTTCATGCCAATTTGCTACGCTACTGTTTAGGCTGCACACTAGCGCCGCTGTGTACGAGGCTTTGAACTACAATGTAATTACACCTATAGTTCCGCCTCGTCGCAAAAAACAAGAAACTAATTTATGTTTGTTAGCAGAGGTTAACTTTCATCCTATTTTATAATGAATGCTTTTAAAAATGTATTAACTAAGTGCAAATCAATGTTTACAGCAAAAGGTTAGTTGATTTTTAAGAAGATGATGTGTTTCATCATTTTACTTTTAGATGGTTTTGCCTATAAAAACCAGTTCTATTCCAACACGTGCAACACTACTAAGGGTAGGCTTGTGTGGATAGACATGGAAGTATGTAAGCCACACGTGCTCTAATTTGGTTAATCCAAAGCATTTCACTTCAACAGATGACTGGCTTAAACATTGACGTAGACCAAATTCTGGAAGTTGCTTGTGTGGTAACGGATAACAATTTGAACATAATAGCGGAAGGCCCCGACATCATTCTGCACCAGCCGGATTCTCTTCTGAACAATATGGATGAGTGGTGCACCAAACAGCACGGACAGGTAATTGTGTACCTAAATGAAGTGTTTGTTTCTCTGAATTACATTCCAGACAGGACTAACGGAGGCGTCCAGAAAATCAACGGTACTGCTGCAAGAGGGAGAAGATCTGATACTTAATTTTATTTCAAATCATGTTTTGGCCAATTGTAGCCCGCTCGCTGGAAATTCTGTATATATGGACCGGTTGTTTCTAAGGAAGTATATGCCTCGGGTGAACGATTATTTGCATTACAGAATAATAGATGTTTCAACCATTAAGGAATTGTGCCGAACATGGAGGCCTGATCTATTTAAGAATGTCCCCGCAAAAAAGTTCCAACATAGGGCTCTAAATGATGTCAGAGAAAGCATTAATGAGCTTCAATTTTATAAGGATCACTTTTTTAATTTAAATATACATTTATAGTTGTTCCCTAAAGATAAATAGAAAATATAATTTACAATTACTGTATTTGTACATCATTTATCTCGATTAATTAACTAATCATGAAAATGTGTCGATAAGTACAATGATGAGTAACGTCTATGAAAAAGTTTTATCAACAGAATTAAAGCACCAAAATGTTTTTCCTTTTTCTTAATCAAATTGCAAATATACACATTGTAGCATCGCCAATATTGATTCATATTCACATGAAGAATAGTGAAATAATATTTAGACATTTCTGCAGACCAAAAATAGACCATCAACAGAAGGTCGAGATCTTGACCGTGTGTTTATTGTTATGGTGCTGCTCATGTAGTGTAATAGGGCTCACATGGACAACATGATGGTCTAATGGATAGTCATCCTTGTGTGTTAGGTCTTAAACTTAGATTTCCAATTATGTGTAATTACCACAGTCCATCATTGTCCAACTGCAAAATATAAGTTGAATGGAGGAAATTGTGTGCTTCGCTAAGTTTCAGAACTGCGCTTTAACCATTGCTTTGGATGAAATTGAAGACAACTGTATGTTTCAAAATGGGCACATTGATACCAATCGGACAGATGAAAGATTTACTTGGCAGAAGATGAAAGTGACATTTCTGATGGTTTTCAGTTTAATTTTTTTGAATAATATATCTGAGGTTTGAGCGAGTATAAGGATGTAGTGCACTCTAAGAATGTTCCGGCAATTAGAAATGTATCCAGTTCTTTATTGTTCTTTTTGGTGTATTAACTACCACGTCATCAAAGAATTTATTTTAAAGAACTTGTATCACTTGTGTTATTTTAGCAGAATACAGCAATGGCTTTGCAGGTATCACTCTTGGTGTTGATGGCTTTCTATATTTTTCATCTGAATTACAAAAATTTTCCTATTTAATATAATAGTTTCCCGTAATAGGCCTTGAAGGCCCTTTGGGGTCCTAACAGGATAGGTCTTCTACAATGTAGAGCCTATGATAGACTACAAGGGTAGTAATGTGGCTAGCACTACCTACCGACCTATTTCTGGTTTGTCTTTTATTTTTTCCATTATTTTTAATGTTTTATGTTTAAAGGTTATTGGTAAACTTTGACAAGTGTATAATCTAACAGTACAAAAGCAGAACATCACATTTTAAAGTTTCTTAGTAGCAGAAAGACCAAGAGTAGAGTCCTTAAGTATGCAGGGCTGAGACTGACAGAAGTATTATCAAGTTGTCGTAACATGAAAACTGGACTCTTATTATAACCCTACCAATTAGTCGGACCATCAGATGTGTTCACAATGAATTTATTAAATCAAAATTTGTACAAAATTCAGGTTAATGACTATATTTATGGGCTGGTGTTTTGTTTTATGATACTACTCACCAGCACTACCTCCATCTATATTATTCTTACTCTAAACCTGGTTTTTTATGTTGGTCAGTTTCTTTAACATCTATCGTGGTCGCAATTTGGCTAACCCTACTATTCGCCTTAGTGCGAGTCCTAATAGACTAATCTATCTAAACCTATGTCGCATTATCTGTCTGTTTAGTCTTCAAGGCTTTAGAATTTACCTACAAATCCAGATTCACCCAACTTCTGTACTCCCATCATAAATTTATGTTTGCTTCTACATGTAGCCATCTTTACCGGCTCCTTATGAGGATCTCTGCTTTAACCCTGATCTATTCCGCATTGCAGCATAACAAAACTTGCATAGAATTGTCATGCTCCGCACACATGCACTGTCTTACTCTTCCAGTTTCCAGATTCTGATTAAGTAGTTCTAAAGTGCCCAGTAACAAGTTAAATGGTGTACCGATTAAGGAACTGCACCGATTGTGCCAGAGAGTATCATCTTTTCTGCTGTTAGCCATGTCTGCTCTAATCTTGTTCTTTTTTCTAGCTCATAATCGTCTTTTCTTACTAGTTTTATTGATAATCCTTCTGCCACAGCCTCTTTGGCCAACCATTACCTAGCGTTTCCACTAATGTGTCTAACAGAGTTTACTAGCAACTTCTGCGCACAAGGCTTTAAACTTTGACTTTCAAATTCGTCAGTGCCTTCATGTTGCTCTCAGTGAAGTCACAATGAAATAGATGCTCCAGTCTATGAGCTTGGCTTTCTTCACCTCCTCACTTGGCCACGAATTGAAGCTGCTGCTCTCTCATTGTCCATTTGGAATCCATTCATTAAGCAAGAGTTATGGATTTATCCAACAAGAACAGTAAGGCCAACTGACAAAGGAGAGGCGCATTTCGAGTGGACCTATGTAGACTGATACAAGATATATGAAGCAACAAAAGCAAGCATCTGCTGTTTGGAACCAATCAGAAGTATTAGATTCCCACATAAAAACATAGTGAAGACTGCATCATGACATGGTATTGTTTACATCACAGCTAAGATGGATTGAGTTCATGTTGAATAAAAGGTAAGAATTTTAAACAAATACAATGAAAGACTTTTCTTATCTACATATAGATTTTTGTTGAAATTATCAAATTTGATTTCTCTTAAATATTTCTGGAGTAAAGCTGTGATTAAAATGTAAGCAGATATACTTGTGATTATAAATTTACAACTTTAAAAGTTTGGTTTATAATCTGCTTAGCGTAAAATTTAAAAAATCTTCCCGCTAAAAATATTTTTAAAAAATTAAAACTAAATAGACCCTGTAAAGAAATTATATATTTTTAGGTTGGTATTATGTGCATGTCAATTTAATATCAAGGTTGACGATTTGTTTATATACATTATTTGAGGTTATGCTTTTTGTCTGTATTTTGTAACATCAAAGCATGTCATCAAATATTACGCAGTCTTCGCAATGGATACTTCCCGGACAAGTTCTCAAATTGCAGCGCTTAAAGCAGAAGAAAAAGAAACTGCAGTCTCGGTTGGAAACGTGCGCCTCAAATGTATCGGAAGAGAGCTCCTCGGAGCAGGCCTTTCCCGACGAAATTTCGGCGGCAATTAAAAGAGCCAACCCCTTCATGAAGGACCGCGAAGCAAAACGGTTCAAATGCAACTCCTTTGTGCCAGAAGAGTCTTCCGATCAAACTTTATTCCAACTTCTTCACTTGGGCGACAACAATGCGCCTGTTAAAACCGACCAACCTACTTCATTTGCGAATGTACTCGTTCATTTGGAGGAAAAAGACGAAAAGTGTGCGAAGGTAGATCCAGGGAAGGATTGGATTCCGATCGATTGGTCTTTAAAGTCCAAAGTGCGGTTAATGTCGTCCAAGCCGTTTGTTTGGAATCAAAAACTGAAGATTAGCGAGGAAGCCTCCGGAATTACTGCCTTTGTGAGGTGTTTAGACAATAATTGCGTCACCACTTTAGACACTTCGCCAAATTCCAAGTTTCACCAGTGTTGTTTTTACTGGCAACACCCATCACTGCCGTGGCTTGATTTGTTTCCTCGTTCTAAAGTGCGTGCTGCAGCGGCCACACAAGCAAGCTTTGCATCAAGCAATGCAGTCCGCAGTGTCCTTCAACGAACATGGGCCGACAGTTTCAGATCGCTGTTTCATCTACTGAAGACACGCCAATGCCCCTACTTCTATGTTTATGCGAACAATTTTACAGTAATATTTCGTGCTGCCGGAATTTGTGGGTATACAGAAATGAATGCAATGATAGCCCGACGACTAATGGACTGCGGCAGTTATTAAGGCAGGAAGATATTGAATTCACGATGCCCCTTAAATCGAAACGAGAGTCTGACTGTGGATACGAAACCCTGGATGATGCGCCAGAAATTGCTGTAGATGAAGATGAAGCATGGGATGCTCAGTGGTTGCAGGGAATGGGAGCATCTAAGGAAGAAATCAAATTAATCGAAGATACCCAGGCAAAGCTAGCACATAAACTTGCAAGTGAAGTGGATAATAGTGAGCAAAGCCTAGTTGTTATAGAGGGAATGGAAGTGAACGGCTTGTACAATTTCTTGCTGAATTGTAAAAGCTTAACGGCTGCGACTGGACCACTGGCAGGAATCCCGCCAACGTTACTGTCGCCTGTAGCCTTTAATGCAGGCACTTTGTCTGCACTCGCAGTGAAAGAACACAAAATCCGAGTTGAAGACACAAATTATTTTTCTCTAGAGATAAGCGGCCCAATTTTGCCGCACTTTGTGCACGATTTATTTTTATTACATTCCAAGGACCAAAACCTGAGCATCACATTTGCTGCCGTTGCTTCAACAGCGCCTTTTAGCAAAGTTAAACCAAAGCCAGAACCATCAAATAATGAAAACCAAAATACAGCAGTGTTTTACTTGAAAAACTTGTCGGACTGCGGTTTGAATCGACAAACTGTGCGTTATTTTTGTTCCTCAAAGAGCGACCGTATCGTTAATGTCGACTCATTACGATATAATGCCGAGACAAAAACATATACTTGGATGTAGCTTTTTTAATGCGTTCAATAAAACATTTCAAATATTTATGCGACTTTTAAAGGTACAAATTGCTAGTAGGTAGTGTATTTTCAAAAATATAATTTTTTAGTGGCTTTACTTGCAAGGATTTTAGCAAACTAAAGATAGCTTGCGTATTATGAGAATCCAATGCGATATCTTCAAAAAAGCTGATATAAAGCGTGCAAGTCAGTTCTTTGTGTACGCAGTAGGATAAAACACTTGCACTTAACCCTGTCACCAAATTAGGTACTTCTAACTTCGGATACAATGAATGCTCGGTTGATGTTGAAAGCGTCAACAAAATGCATGCAGATGAATCGACTTTATTGTGGTTTTGTAGCAAGCTGATTGAAGTTGATGTTAACACATATGTGTGTATGGCACTCTCTAACCAAGGCTTCAAGATTGTGGTGATCTACAGCAAATGCAATTATTAACTTGAGCAAATTTGTTTTAACGACAAACCTTTCCGCAGATAATATTAGACTTCGGCTGATACGTGATAACATAGCAATTACTTGCAATCTTATACAAAGATACGCCCATGTTTGTGATTTCAGCCAACGGTTGCACATCATACAATACACATTTTTGTAAAAATTTGACTATGGGTGCGCTTTCGCCAATAATGAGTTTATTTATTTCAGATGGCACGTCGAAACTACCGCGTAACTGCAATTCTATCCTGTAATCAGACTGATGATAGTTACACACAACCAACAGGTGCTCATATACCTTTCATCTTTTGAGTACTCTTCAAAATCATCGTCCCATATCGCTCGACTTTGTGGTTCTACAATTTCCCCAAATACCATCGTTATGGTTTTTACGGTTAGTGTTTAAACAAATACGTTTAGGAATGATTGTTGAAAACTTGTTTATGATTGCTTTATCATTCTAACCTTAAACTCAAAATACTACTGTACAACGTTGCCAAACTTTCATAGTCAGCTAAATTAAGTTTTGATTTTTTAATTTTGAGTCTAATTAAAAAGAACGCGTTTCCTTAAGCCTTTTGTCCTTAACTAACTTACATATTTCAATTAGTCAATAATAGTCAACAAAATCATTAAAAGATTGGGTATAGTATCTTGGGTGGGGGTGGTGAATATTTTCCTTCTATTATTCCTTATTCCTGGTGTTTGAAGATTTGAAGAAGTAGAAGTACGTGCATATATTTTAGGAATAATCGATACTTTGTTTAGCAGTACTCCAAAAAGCACTGCTTTTCTTTGTTGGGGGTACCCAAAGGAAAGAGGTATTTATATGTAAGTATGCATGAAAAACTTCTTACAAGATTAAATTTGGCAAAAAACTTGATATGTATACATGCTTCTCCACACCATACAAGAATATATTCTAGAATGTTAACTAGTCAAGTTGCCCATCGACTTGGTATAGGCTGAAGTTGACCCGTAACACAATATTCTATGTATCAAGCTTCCTGAGTTTGATTATAATTAACTAGATCATCCTCTAGGCCTATGCATACACATCTATGATATAATATGATTAGAAATATTTGCACCCCTTGATAATTTTTAACAAAAAATGATGATTGCGAGCTTTCTGCAAACATTAAGTTACGTTTTCATTCTCCTTGAAAGTGTTTTCAAACTCTAACAATGTTGCTTGTGAGGAGATAAGGGGTCTGGAACGCTCTTATGTGAAGTAGGCTAAGGATAAGAACATCGTCCATATTGATTCAGTACATAACAGCCAAAAAGGCAACTTCAAATAATTTAGACTTAAATGGCAAACATGTCTTTTTATGACCTGCCATGTTCATCTCCAGTTTCTTTGCACAATCATTTGGTGTGTCAAAATAAGTATATTTCATTCTACTATGAAAATCAGACAGTCCTGTAATATGCTACGAAATAATACTCTTTCTAACCATAGGGTAGAAATCATCTTGGTGTAACATTAAAATAGAATGACGTACTTGAGACATCAAAAAAAGAAAACCCACATATAACAGAGGCCGCTTATATTCTTAACAACAAACTTTTGTACCCATGCCATTTTTGTGAAAACAGGAACGGATTCACTTTTTATTGCATAGTGTACATCAATACCTTGAATATCAGCTGAGTGATCAGAACTATGGCTTGGTTATTACAGGATTAAGTAATGCAGATTGGATGAGGGGTAACGTCTTTTTAGGTACTACTATGACGTTAATACGCATCAAAGTCATTAGTAGCAGTTCCTAGTTGTTTTTACAATGTTGGTCGGTTCTAAAATTTCTATTTGCGGTAATCTGAGTAATGTTTTATTATTTTTTTCTTTTTCAACCAGCGAAGTACATCAAGATAGTATTCCTTAGTTGTGATACATTGCATTACTCCACACTAACTATACCATATCTTCCGTTGGTGGGGGTTAGAATTATCACTTGAGAGGTGGGTTAATCCAAGTACAATCATCCTTGGCCTTTTGAATGTGAGTTTAACTCCCATCAAAGTCCTTTTGAGTACTATACACCCTACATCAGTTAGTGGATCTAGTAAATCAATTCTCCACCCGCCGTCCCCATTTACGCAGCATTCTTGAATAAGGACAATATCACAGCTCTGCATTTTCTTACATAGGGTATCTGAGGGTGATCTACCGTGGTAGAGGTTCATTTGTACCGCCTTAAACTTAGCCTATTTAAGGAATTTCAAGAAAACCCCATGAACTGAGTAGGCCAGAATCTCCCTCTCCTTCTCCCCTTGCAACTTATCAATCGCCGTTTTTAAATCTTTGGATATTCCTGATAGCCATACGAAGACTTTTGGCCTTTTGGGATTACACCATAATTAAATCTGCCCTTTTCTGGAGATCTTCAAGGTTGCACATCATCTGTCACACTGTGCTCGTTAGCACAGGAGATCCATAACATTACCTCTGTGTACCTTGTATTTTCGAGCTGTGGAGGGCTTCTCCTGGTTAACGGAATTTTGTCCGATGCCTTTGTCAATTTGTTATCAATCAGGTTTGCTTTCCCTGATTTTAAGACCAGGTAGCATTTATCTGTTCCTGCCATTCTCAGACCTTTTGCAATTCAATTGTAATACCCTGACTGTCTTTGGCGACTAGGTTTCTTAGATTATTTCTATTGCTGCTGAGAAAAAGGGGTGAAAGGGTCTGATCAAAGTCTGTTTATACAAATTTTATTTTTCTCCCTCTTTTTTTAATGAGGATTTTCTCTAGTCTATATTATAGTTTTATCTTCTCTGCCTTTCGGATCTTCTTCTTTGGGCCCCAAATAGTTGTTTTGGCTGTAGTTCCATCTTAGAACTGCTTGGTACTTTAGGTCCTACGTCTTTTTGCAGCTTTGCTATAAGATCCGGTCTGCCTTTGGCTCCTAGATTGCTTAGATTGCTGCTGTTGCTAAAAGGAATGGGTAGAAGAGTCTGACTGGAGTCTGTTTACCCCTATTCTTCTTTTTCTCTTCTTTTCCTTCCTTTATTTTTCAACGATGATTTTCTTTAGTCCACATAGTAGCTTTTATCTTGTCGGTTTTCCGGATCTTTCTCTTCCGAGCCCCAGAAAGTTCTTGTGCTGTAGCTCCATCTTCGAACTGCTTGCCACGTCGGCTCCTACGTCTAGTTTTGTAGTTTCAGGTCTATCTGAAAGTATGTCACCTCTATAGGAATTGCAAAGTCTTCCAACAAGGCTAGATGCACCAGTTCTGTATCTGTGGAATGTTTTAAGGGCTCACACTGATTTGTTATTTGTTTTTTGTCGTCTTCTGTCTAGATCCCACAAGTATTAGGGAAGACAGGAGATAGCGCCAAACGAGGCTTTCTTTGGCAGCATGTTCACCCGCAGCCTAAAATTTCTGTTCCAGTTTTGTCTTGTCTGTTAAAACTAGAGAGAATCTTAGATTTGTCCGTGGTAGTATAGAAAATCCCGTCACAAGAAGGCTGTTTGTTAAGACCTCGACTAGTCTCTAGATGGAATTAATGCCAACGTCGAAAATTTCCAGCTTGCTCTGACTGGTTATCATAGTAAAAATATTGCGCACTCTCATAACTAGTGGTTTTCTAGAATACTCGGTTTTAACTCTAGAAGAAGAAAGTCTTTTCCTTTTCCAATGAGGATTAGGTTGGTAGTAAAATGGATAAGGTTTCTCAGTCTCAACTAAAACAGATAATAAAGACATTTCCCAAATAAATGGTTAAAGTTGAGCATTAGTATGGTTTTCCAAGTGATAATCATTCGCGCACTAACACACAATAACAGAACTAGAAGTGTCCCAAGCCTTAATAGAAGTGGAACTGTCTGACGATTATTTCACAATGATAAGGATAGTAGGCAAGCGTGATAGATAATACTACCTGCTTCATTTACCGTCTAAAATGAAATATCGGCGACTGTGCAACTTTGGTAATGTTGGCTTATTCCAGAAGATGATATGGGAGGTGGGACTTGGAACCCAACCATGTTCTCAAAGAAGACTCGTTTCACCCCTATTGTTCTCCTAGAATTTGAACTTTCTGGAAGGAGCAAATATTTACTAATGGTAGCAACAGTATCACATACTGTGAGTGTTAAGGGCACTTAAGTGACTTCTTTGTAGCATCATTCTTTTTGATCTCTCACGACTTTGTGATAATCTAAATTGTTATGATTACTTGCACAAATCGTACATAAGGCGATAAAGTGTAGCGTTGTTAAAGGAAAAAATGAAGAACATAACACCACCGCGTTACTTTGGTGCACTTGCGCGACATCTCCTGGCCAACCATCATATTTCTTTTTAAATCACCATTTCCTTGGCCTCCTGCTTGAAGTAATCATAAAACCAGCAGAAAGTATAACAATGTTTAGTTATGAATAATAAAGATCATTACCAAGGGTTTCAACAAAAATCTTGTAATGATGCAGTGGGTTGCATAAGTTTCACATCAGCAGAGAAGAGACTGCTAATAGCGGAGGTTTCCTAATTCTGTTAATGGTTCAATTCTGAATTATCAAAGCCCACGAAAGAGGAAACTTCGAAGAACAAGAAAATTGATAACTAACCTTTTACACGAAAAGGCAAATATTGTAAGTTTACTTTAATAACGGCTTTCAGTACCGTTTATAGGTAAAAAAGAGACAAATACCGTGTTAATGCTAACTCTTCTAAAGTTAAGATGACTCGAAACAATTAGTTCAGATAAACCATGAACTAAATTTTTTGTATTAGATAGGCCTTTTGGTGTTTCCGCCTATGGTGACGTAATAGCATAAACATTATACGCTTGATAAGTAGAAAAAAGAAAGAAACGACAATAAAAAAATAATCAAGCGGCTACAACCAGTAATACGCCCTCTTATGTTGTTACCTCGAAAAATTGTGATCAACCTCCTCCCCCCAAAAAAGATTTATAGTCTTCGTTTTGTATTATATTATGATACCTATTAATTCTATCTTTTAAGTTTGGCTTGTTTAATTTAATTGGGGAACTAAAGTGAGTTAATGATAACTGCACCGGTTTGGCCATCTCCAAGAACAACAAGTAATTTAGTCTCCAACGGGAAGTAACTTAGCATTCCAAAAAAATTCCAGTTACGAGATGTTATTTCTTCTTCTACATTGTGTAGCCTTTCTGTTCCGCCTAAAGTGTGCAGGCATAATATTTTCGCTTTGTAGTTGGGACAGTTTTCAAATTGTTTATGATGGACCTTTTATCATTAGCTTGCTATGCTTCGTTATATTCGTCCGTTTCTTTATTTGTGTTCATCTTAGTGTGGTTTTAATGATGAATGTTACTGGTTTTGTTGTTTTAACTTTGTTTTCTGTAGCTGGTTTCTGGAAAGTGGGGGTACATTCCTTATTCGTTGAAAGCTACTTGACTAACTGATTCTATGGAGAATTATTTCCCATTATGAATAGAGGGTAGGCATTCAATGCAAATTGAAAGAATATAATGTCTGAAAAGTCTCTTCCACATTGACAGATAATTTATAATTTGTATCAAAACTTGTCCCATAGATTTTGTTTTATAAATTGGTTTTTTGAATACTTTTGGTTATAAATCCCTGACTTCAAGTTTTTGATCAGTTGCTTTGATAGGCCCCCTTCTAAAAGAAAAAGGGTTTAAAAGAACTCCTATTGTTGTGGTAGGGGTAGATCTCATATACTGTTTAGATATACTTTAGTATTTATTTATTATTAGTATATATTTTAGTATTATGTAACCATAGTCATGATATATAGATATCATTAATAGACTACGGTTGGTCTTATTTTTTCCAAAAGTAATCAGTCTTTTGGTTCTTTGCAATAACAATACCCAAATAGTTACATTTGATATGGTAAAACTGGACTGTTTAAACAAATATCAAGAAACCCTTAGCTTACCACTGTATGTATGATGCATAATATTAGTATTCGATGATTTTTTAAATATATTTATATATAGTTATATCTTGAAGGGGGGGGGCGTTAGTTTTAAAACTGTACCAATTGTTTACACCAGTTTCTAAAACTTACACGCAGGTAGATGCGAAAGCTTTCACGGCCGGTGTTATGGTGCATCGTGTGATTGGTTCCTGGATTATAAGGCCGTGGTCGGAGTTCAGAAACTCTATACTACCACCACCAAGATCCGGAGTTTGCATAGACCAGCTAAAGGTACAAGAAACCCACCTGATACACCACGGGTATACTGCATACCTTGCTCATGTAAGCAAGTCTACATTGAGACCACGGGCCGAACGATTACCACAAACGTCATCTACGCCTTAATCAATCCAATAAATCGGCAGTTGCTGAACATGCTTTGGAAAATCCTAACCACGAAATAGAGTGACGTCAGAAAATGCTGAAATATTACCTGCAGCTAGCCCGATCACGTTATATACTATCCCGGTGACGTCAACAAAGGCCCCCCAACGTCATCTCTACCACACTCGCACGAGTATAAAAGCAAAAACACACGGAACAGCCTTTTAATTTTTAGAAGATTTTCTTCTGAAGATGTCTGCCGCAGTTGTGGACGAAACGTCAGGAACTCCGACCACACGATGCATTTTTGCGCCCAATAAAAATAACAAAAATCCTATAGTAGTAAAAGTGCTTTCGCTGTGTTTTATTGCCACTCGTATAGCGTGATTAAAGTGGATTTTGTGTGATATTTATGTCGTATAGTACAACGTTTAGTGTTATATCGACGAGGCGATAAGAGCAGCAATAAAGGTAACGCCGATAAAGAGACGTTCCGGAAAATGGTGAAAGTCTTTAAGATTTTTGGTGATAGCCAGTGCTTACATTGGTTCGTTGAAAAATCTATTCCTTTCTTTAAATTAAGTAAAACTTTTGCTTTAGATTATTTGAATCCGTTATATACTCCTTACTTATATATCTCCTTCGATTAACGCCGAAAAAAGAACGAGTTGTATGTCTTTAAAAGCGCCATTTTTTAAGCGGGACCCCCTCCTATCGTTCCTCTAAGAATTTAAATGCAATATTTATTAAATCTTGACGTTTTGATTGAAGATGGTGGGCTGCTTTTATCTGTCTTGCAACATATGCACACAGGGAAATAGAGAACGGTAGAGGAGTGAGAAAGAATATTTTATTGAACGCCTCCACTAAAAAAATAAATTTTTTGTATTAGATAGATTTTAAAGAATTTAAAAACACTTTGCCGCCTAAAGTGACGTAATAACATAAGAACTATAAGCTCTATAAGTAGAAAAAAAGACTATAAGCAAACGGTTGCAACCAATAATGTGCGCTCTTGTCCAATTACGTCACTATCAAAATTCAAATTATAATCTTTAATTATATCAGTAATACTGACTCTTTGTTAATTTATGCTAATTTATGTAACCTGTTTTTATTTTAAAAATTTTAAATTTTTGTAGAATAGTTCAATGGCATAGTAGTATGATGAAGTCGATTCTAACCTAACATTTAAAACGTGTGCTCCTTCATAACCTACATTCAAATGTGTAAACCTCCTCACGATTAGTAGTGGTTTAACACTAGAAGTACTGTGACGAACCCTGTGAAAATGGAAATCGAGAGCGAAGAACAGAAGCGTTTGCTGTGCCGGTTCAAGTCGGAAGCCGGCCAGCTTGTAGGGGACATAATGGATTTGCCTTTCGACTGTACCTTGCAGCAGTTAACGATGATTTGCAATGCGATCCTGGGACAGGAAGAAAACATTCCCTTTTTATTTTTCATTAACGACACAGAAATCACGAAGACGCTGCAGCATACTGTCGATGCTATGAATTTGAATACCGAAGGAATCGTCGACATAGTATATCAGCAGCAAGCAGTATTCAAAGTTCGCCCCGTGACACGATGCACCAGTTCCATGCCGGGACATGCAGAAGCAGTCATATCGATTAGTTTCAGTCCCGATGGCAAGCATTTAGCAAGTGGTTCGGGCGATACAACAGTGCGATTTTGGGATCTATCAACACAATGCCCTTATTACACATGCAAAGGCCATACTAATTGGGTGCTATGTATCGCTTGGTCTCCTGATAGTTCTAAGTTGGCTTCGGCTTGTAAAAGTGGAAGAATTTTTGTATGGGATCCTGAGACCGGGAAACAAATTGGGAAGACGATGATAGGACATAAGCAGTGGATCACATCTTTATCTTGGGAACCCTACCACAGCAATCCTAACTGCAGGTTTAATTACAAATTACTTATCTATTATCAGTAAGATTTTTTTGTTTTGCATTCTAGGTTTTTGGTTAGTTCTTCAAAAGATGGAGATATACGAATATGGGACACTGTTTTGTGTCAAACCAAACAAACAATTTCTGGCCACACAAAAAGTGTAACGATGGTGAAGTGGGGTGGTTGCGGCTTGATATACTCGGGATCTCAAGATAGAACTATTAAAGTGTGGCGTGCTAGTGACGGCATCCTATGCAGGACATTAGAAGGCCATGCACATTGGGTTAACACCTTAGCACTTAACACGGATTACGTATTAAAAATCGGCCCTTTCGACCCAATTAAAAATAAAAACGTTGAAGCAAAAATTGTAGATCAAAATGTACTTAGGCAATTTGCAACAGAACGCTACGACAGTGTAGTGCAGGGACATGGAGAGCGCTTGGTATCGGGTTCAGACGACTTTACCATGTTCCTATGGAATCCCCAGTTTGAAAAGAAGCCTATTGCTCGCATGACTGGCCACCAGCAGCTGGTTAACGATGTGAAGTTTTCGCCAGACGGTCGAATATTAGCATCCGCTTCATTTGATAAATCAATCAAGCTGTGGGAAGCACTTACAGGAAAGTTTATTTGCACACTGCGCGGTCACGTCCAAGCAGTTTACATGGTTGCGTTTTCTGCCGACTCGAGACTTATGGTTAGTGGAAGTGCAGACTCAACTCTGAAGTTATGGAATATGAGGACCAAGAAGTTGGAGATTGACTTACCAGGTCATGCTGATGAAGTGTTTGCTGTTGACTGGTCTACGGATGGTTTAATGGTTGCTTCAGGGGGAAAAGACAAAGTTTTAAAGTTGTGGCAAAACTGAAAATAAATTTGCAGAAAGTGAAATGCTGGTTTTAAATTGTTGATATATCAATTAATACTGTCAGATGTGTTTTATATAGTTATGTCAACTTTTTTTTAAAAACAAATTAAAATCAAAACTGGCATGTTATCGTTTACTATTTTATTATCATTTCCACCTCTAGTGCTTAGGTAACCTTAATTTAAAGTGCAGTTACGTGATCACAAGATATTTCATTTCTATCATCCATGCTACAATTTAGTTAGAAATTACATTATTTTCTCGGTTGACAATTCTTTGTCAACACAAATTAATAATGGTGAGGCTGTACACCTCTTATGGGAGTATTACCTGTGACTGGAAGCATAAGACTCCCATATGTTCGAGGTAATACTTCTTAGTTCTTAGTATTATGCTGATGATTAGTTTTATAGTTTCCACTGATGGGGTTTTAGAATCATCATATGGGAGGTGGCCTGATCCAAGTACAATTGTCATTTCCCTTTAAAAATAAGTTTAACTGTCACCAAATCCTACAAAATTAAATCTATTAATGGCAGTATTTTAACAATCCTTTTAACATCTACACAGTGTTTGTTCTCCAGACATTGTTCCAAAACCCTGTATAGTAAAGGCAATATATAGCCTTCCATCAACTTACATACTGCTCTACTAAGGTAGAGGTTCACTCATACCATCCTTATTCTTCATGTTCTGACCAATTTGAAGTGGTTTAAGTCTGTAATAAACCTTAAACTTAGTCTGTTTAAAAAACTTGTTGAAAGCTCCATCATCTAAGTAGGCCAGAATCTCTATCCTTCGCCAGTGTTCCGTTTTAAAATCGAAGCCAATTCCTAATATTTCACTTTGCAGATGTTCATAGTAGCCAACAGGGATTTTTGGGAAAATCCTTTGATTCAATTATAGTTAAATCTACCCCCTTTCCAGAGATCTTTAAGGCTGTACATCTCTCTCAAATTGTGAGCTCCTACTACTCAACGAAGTTTTATTCAATGCGTCCATTAATTTGTTTTGTCCATAGGAATATATTTTAATTATATAAATTAATACTATAACGTTTTATATAATCGTAAAAGCGTTTGTCATTTTTTTAGAAAACAAAATCATAAATGGCATGTTATCTTTTATGTTTTATCAGCGCCACCTCTAGTGCTTAGACAACGAGGCGGTCGCCTTAGCCTTAATTTAAAATTTGTGGAAGATGGTACAGTATGTGATCACAAGATATTTTGTTTCTAACATTCATGCTACAATTGAGTTGGAAATTGCATTCTCCTTCAGTTTCATGATTCTTTATCAGTACAAATTAATGGTATGGCTGTACACCTCATGGGAGTATAACCAGCAAACTGGAGGGTTAACCCTCATGACCTGGTTGTAGTTAGAAATGAACATAGATACTCAATTATTTCTAGTGACTAAGTTACTTACTCATCAGGCATCTGAGTCTCAAGATCAAACCCAAGTTCATGCAAGTGCTTCAACTGCTTGGCCACAAGTTAGCATTGTTAGCACAAATTATTCAGATTAATGTAAAACCTTCAAATGTGAAACCAATATATAAGTTAATCTAATGACTCCTGCAACAACTTGAGAATTGAAGCATCTTTGTGCTTCTTATCATTATAAAGATATTAAGGGGTACAGAATTCTTCTTTGACTTGGTCTACTTAGGTTGGACACAACTTGTACTAATACAAGAGAGATACTAGCCTTGGATATATCTAATATAACTCTTGTTATGAATTATTTATCAAAGTCATTAGTACTGCTCATAAAATTGTACATTAGTCAAAATGGCTTGTTTTGATTCTAAAGTCCTGAAGCATTACAAATGTATCTGTAATTTTTTCCATTATCAGCAAGAAGAAAAAAATGGTTGGTTTAATCTTGGCGTTTTAAAACACTATCGTTCTATATATGTATGTAGGGCGTTTAAAAATAACTGGAATTTTCCATGAAAAGACTATAGTGTCACCAGATGGCGTTGCTGAAATATACAGAAGGGATGTTATGCAGTTATAGACAAAGTAGAAAACCATGGAAGCAGACAATTACAGGCAGTCAAGAGTAGTGTTTTTTGGGGGGAAGAAGGGTGACTATTTCAGATGTCCATATGAGGTTAGCAGCTATGTATGGAAATGGAGCATCCAGTTGCAGAACTGTGTTTTGCTAGATATCTGGAGTTAAAGGCACAAACCACGCATTATCCAGAATATGTCTGACTTGATAATGGCAAACAGGAGAATTTTATTTGATACATTAACAGATGCAACAGGTCTGTTTTGTAGAACCATCATCCGTGAGTACTTGGAAGATGATGAAAGTGTGTATACAATGAGTACCCCACATTCTCACGGTTTAGCAGATGTATAAAACGGATAGAGATGTTCTTTGATTTTGGTCATAATAGATAAATTGTGATTTTGGTTCCAAATATCTAAAAAGAAACAACAGTCTATTCTATTTAGAACTAGTCGAAGTATTTACAAACAGCCACTGTTCGAGTCAATTCATCCATATATAGAATGACATTGCCTTTTAGAATGATCATGTCCAATAGAGAAGATTACAAAAAATTATAATACACTCAAATTAATTGTAGTTACTCAAATGAACATTTGATAACATTAAAACATTTTCAATATCTTTTCCCTTACTCCTGCTGACATTTGCCAAGAGCTTCAAAGAGTAGTCACTGATTTTCTACCTTTTATAAAATGTTCGTGGTTAAACCTCAAGAGTTTCAATTAGTAGATGATCAACTATCTCTGATTGTCTTCTAACTCAATGGTGGATTTGAATCTTGTAGGCGAAGAGTTCCAAATATTTCTTCATTATTGAATGCAGTAAAGGTCTTTTTAATTGAGAATTCCTCTAAGTATTTGGATTTTCCGTCGTGTTGTTAAACTTTTCATTATCATTAAGCATATTTGCAATAAACCGTTAGTCAAACTGTAATTTTTCATAATGCAAATTCTTCTATCCGAGATGTATCTGTGGTCTACCCTCTTCCACATCCCAACTTTTTCATTTGGGTATTTGCCACTCCTGTACCACATTTTAATCATTTGTGTTATTTCAGAAATAAAATACGTACTTACAGAATTATTGAACACATGGTATATTAACCAAATCATGAATTGATTGAATAATTGTAGGTCTGTAAAATAATGTTAATTACAGAATATTGTGGGGGGGGGGAGACCTGACAACTGGATTTGTGGTATCTTACTAAAGAATTGTTTATGTATTCTATTAATATGATAATACTAACACAATTGTTTATTCGTTCACAGTATAGTTTTTAATTCTTCTTTCTCATAGAATTACCTACCCTATAAGTCTTATATGTCATTTTCAGTACATACCAAGTTAGGGGCTGGGGCGACTTGACTGATTTATGTAATAAAAAATATTGTTATAGGGTGGGAGAAAGTATATAAATATGGTTAGTAGTCTATTTTTTTTTTTGACTCCTAACTAAACTAACAGGTGGTTTTTTTGAATATCATTTCGTAAACTTTTCTAGACACGGGATTTAATAGTAAAAATTTTAAAAAATTGATAGCATTTATTCGAATATAATATGTATCTAATCGTTTTTTGTTGTACTAATATCCATATCGACCTCTATACTCATATCGCTCATGGTATTACTGATGTTATTTTGTCTTGCTGATGAACTGTCCTCGCTGTCTCGAGTATTGCTTTCTTCTGTGCATATCTCTATCGGAATCTTAAACAGCGGTATGTGATCTGGTGCACCTAGAAATGACCTCGATGATTTCAAATGGTCCATACCACTTTGCTTGAAATTACCAGGAAAAGGTAACTGTTCCACAGCCAACTGCTCTATAACATAATTCAACATTGTCGTGCTAAATGTATCGTCCCTTTTTAATCCGAGCGCCTTGTGGAAACCACTCCACAGCTTCCTCCGTGTGTCCCATCAGAGCATGAACATAACCAATTGATGAGTATGTATTTGCTGATTGCGGAGCCAATACCAAAGCCTAAAAATGTCTGCATCATTACTGCACCTTTGCTGTATTCAATGTTCACACCTCATGATGATATCGCAACGCATCTTTGTACCTCTTCAGCTTTCGGTAGCAGTGACCCATATTGTTTAGCAGTGGTTCCCAACGTTCGCACACCATGGCACTTTTGTGAGACTTGACCTTGTCTAGTGCTTCCGTAAAATATTTTTGAGCTGATTTATAGCTGAAAATGAGAATTCCAAAATTGTCAGTTACATGTGAATGATAAGAAATTAGCTAAATACAAATGTAATTGCAGTAGAAACAATTGAGAGCTTCTATTTTGCAGCTTTTTTATGTCATGTATAACTGTTTTATAAAAAAAAATTTGCACCTTAACAAATCTCATAACGATTGTACCATTTTTATCAGATTTGTTAGCATATCATTTGATAGATGTCATTAATTGCTCACTACCCATTACTGGTATCTCATGTCTTGTGGGTAACAGTTAATAATTCTTCTCCCACTCTGGCCAACTAATATTCCTTCTTCTACCAGTTAATACTTTATTCAATTAACAATTTTTTCTTATTCTATCTAACCCAATAAACTAAAACATGACGTTTTTAGCTTAAACTGGTCCGAATACCTCCCAAGCGTGACTTTAATACTATACTTTAATGAAGGGTAAGATTTGATGAAATGTTTTGAAACTTGCTCCCATGTACCCCAAGGGTATTTCTGATATTGGTAGCAACAAAACAAGTGAAAAACTAATAGCCAATATCACGAAGCCAAATGCATAATGCAATAAATTTATACATGTGCCAAAGTATCCGGACGATTGAGGTACGAGATTCATTCCTGGAGCTTTATAATGCCTGGTAAGTGGCCCTACTCAGTCATTGATAATAATTGAGTACCTGTGTTTATTTTGAACAAGGAGTAAAATAGAGCTCTGCATCAGAGATAGTGTGCGATGACCAGGCACAGAGGGCGAACACATGAGAGCCTCAACGGCCTCAGTTCGCAGGCCATGCCCTCCATGGAGTTAAGCCTCATGATCATCATTATTATTAAATCTATAAGCAAACCATTTTATAATTGTATAGGGCTTTATGTGGAAAAAAGTGTATTTCATATATTGATATGTTTTATATAAAGTCAGTCAATAAAGACAAAACTACAGAAACCCATAATGGAGCAAGAAACAAGGCGAAAAGTAATATGTCTGATTGTTACAACATGGAGTAGCAGTCATCAGCATGTTTCTTGTCTAAAGGAAGTGCTTCTCTACTGTTTTGTTTTGTCATTTTAGTGTTCATATACAAGTAAAATATAATATATATTTGGAAGAATTATTATTTATTGCTTACACTTATTGGAAAACACAATAGATAAAATCATGTCAATAGCAATTTTCGGGAAGGAATCGAGTCAGATATCTGCCATGCAAGTCCAAGCATTGTTGAACAAGCTAGAAACCAAGGGGATTTTACTGAATCACTGTATAGGAGGTCACTCACGGATGTGGAAAAAATTATATATAATGGAAAGGACTGACTACTAGTGTCCTCCAAATATTACACCTACTTTCACAGTGAGAAAAGTCCGACCAAGTGAAAAACGTCACATATTGTCAATGATTTTAGACACTTTTTCAGAAAAGTCCATGCATTTGTACAAGATGTAATTTCACCTGTTGGAATACGTTAATTTTCAAAATTCTCATATTTAGACAAACGAAAATGCCCAAGTGACACACCCTTCCCTTACAAGAGACTGGTGTTTGGTGTGAGATGTTCCCAAAGCACTTATTGATCTCATCTTGATAAAATCATCACAATTGTATGTATGGAAATATTTTACAATGCGTATCCATTAGATATTTTCAACAAGATGGAGCAACAATCCATGTATCATATGCCAGCATAAACAAAATGAATCAGTTTTTCAGCAATCACATCATTTTGAAAGGATCTGGCATTTTTTGATAGGATAGTCACCTTGAAAGCAAATATCAGAAACAATTCAGGTTGTGACAGCGGAGGTACTGGCAAAATATAGTAGACTGGAGTCAATCCTGTTTGGACGCAAATGGTACATGTTATGATATCATATTTCTCACAAAATAAAATAAATCTGCTCCAATTTCCGTTAGAATTATTAAAGAAATGCAGCATTTCGTATAACTGGTCGTAATTGTCCTATTTTTTGCTTCAAAATGTTCCTGTTTTATTGCAATCACAGTAGAAATACTTACTCTAAATTTTGAAATGCAATAACACCCATTTCATGCATCACGTACGGATCATCCGGTGCTATAGCTTGGGCTTGCTGGAAGAACTTTTCCGCAAGCCTCACGTTGTTTGTTAGTCCACATTCTAGTCCTATATACAACAAGGGCAAGTGACACCTTAACAAAATATTTACAATTTCATGCTTTCATTATTCCTGAGACACAACACAAGTCAAATTTACCCCTTCATAAGTTGCGACGCCTTAAAATAAGCAGCCATCGCTTGGTCATGTTCATTTTCGATGGCAAACGAATGCCAAAAGCCAACCAAGCTGGTCCAAACAAGCGATCCAGGCTGGTCGCTTTCCCTAAAAATCTTCGTGCCAAATCGCACTTGCCTGTGTGAAATAGTCAGAATAGCGCATAAAAGCAACCATATTACATACCGATCACATAATAGTAACAGCCGACTGCAAACCAAGAGATGGCCAAGTTTGGATACAGATCTACCAAATTATGCGCCAAGGTGAAGAGTTCTGAAATAACAAAAATCAATGTTCTTTACGTGTTATTCAAAAGCCGTCACTACGAAACTTAACTGTTGCTTTGTTTTAGTTCCACCAGGCAGGAAATATGTATGGGAAGACAGCCACTGTGGTAAGGATCTTGCTTGAGAATGTTCTCTGTCAATTTGTTGCATTGTAAGTAATCACAATTATAATAATATCCTTCTGCTTGCGACACCAACACATCCAAGCTGTTTTGCAACCAAGTCAGCGGAGAATTTTCAGGTGCGTCGACCATCATCCTTTCAACATCTTTCTTCGTTTGCTTTGCATTAGTTGCTTTTACATGTTCATTTAGTACCGAAGGCGGCAATGCACTGCTTTGGAAAGCAGCAATGCCCTGATTGTTTTTGTCAGGCACTTGGCTGGTGACGGTGTGGTATTTCTTTAGCTTACTTTTATACAAAGTACTCAATATTTCCGCCTGTTCTGGGCTGCACTGCTGTGATATTGGAAGTGAATTTAACAATTCCTGTTCTGAAAAAGATAGTCACATGTTAATTATTACAGATTGGTTTGGATATTATAAAGTCTCATTTTGATATAGCAAATGGATGGATGACATGTTGAATGACAGAAAGAGACAGTCAACCCTATCTGGTAAAATGGTGGAGATAGTTGCTATCAAAGGACGCCCGCAAGAGGCACCTTATCGCATTTGGTGCAGAATCTGTTAGTGAACAAATTTATTATTATTATAATAGGCAAAGATATGTTGATGATATAGTAATACTCTTCTTGGGAAAATTTTCCGACACAATTTTAGAACAATTTTGCCTGCTTCATCCCTTTTTCCATTCCTTTCTATTTTTGCTTTAGCCCGCCATTGTTGTAATCCTAGCACTCGTACTTCAGCTAGAAATCTACTTCTTGATCGTCTGATTAAATCTTCTACCTTCTTGCTCGCCCAAGTAGAGGTTCTTCCATCCATGTTACTTGTGCTCTAACTATTGTACTTTTGTTGCTTTTATTAACAAGAGTATGTTTGGTTCCTTAAATAAATAGCACAGTTCAAAATTCTAGAGAACATCATCATTCGTTGTTTTCTCTAATCAGTCCAAGTATTCTTCTTAGTATTTTCCTTCACGAAGTATGCAATGTTTATATCTTTTATGCTTATCATCTATGTCTCTCATCCAAAAGTTAATACTGGTCAAATTAATATTTTATAGATTCTGCGTTTTAAATCTATAAAATTCTTTGTTGGCTAGGGTTGTACGCCTTTTCACTTCCGCATGAAGTGGCAGTGTTGATTAAAACGCCCAGATAAATGGATTAACTCGCTTAAATTTATATTTATCTATTTCTATAATTATGTTTGTTAAATAGTGTTCGTCTTGTATGTTTATGCAAGTTTTTACTTTTGTCCTGATTTATTGTTAGACTTACTTCTTTTACTGGACTTTCAAGAGCTATAAAAACTGCTTTGATCAACCCATAAGGTTAAGTTCATCTGCATAGCTATTATTTGGGTTGATTTATTGAAGATGATTCCTGTGATTTGTATTTCTGATTTTCTAATTGTTACTTGAAGGGCTATGTTAAAGAGTATATGGTACAGGATAGACTGGGCCTTTTGTCAGAAGAAAATGACTTTGATAATTCTTGCTGAATTTTCCCCTAGCACATAGCAAATATCGTTGAACTTCCAATTTGAGTTCGTCGAACGTCCATTAATCCAGCTTTTAGTAGACCAAAACAGTTATCACACCAGGATGGTTCCATGCGTCGGGGTAGTGGTTTTATCAGGGCGATATTATGAGATCTCCCTCAGTTGTCTCTCATATCGGTTCTTCCTTGATGAATTGGCTGACCCACTTTCTAACCGCCGATATAACATGTGCATCTTTATGAACGCCTCTTTGTGCATATTGGTCACAAAATGATAGTTACAGGTTTGTTTACACTAAGATGTTTGGCGATAACCAAGCAAAATTTGCAAATTTCTATTTATTACATTAACAAACTTAGAGCTTTTTAATTACTTTTGAATGAAATAATCAATTGCTATAGTCAAGGCTAATTTTGTTGGCCTAATGAAATGAATGTTCAGCTTTTTTATGGCTTTCAGACATGTTTGATCTACCTATGCAGTAATAAACTTGGTAATTTTCCCATAGCCTTCATTTTTCTTTTTTGTGGCCTCTTCACAATCTGCATCGAACCAGTGCTTTACCTGCTATTTGTTCTCTTGCATGTTTGCCAATGATCATTTGTGGTTTTATTTTGTATAGTGATAACTGTTTTTACTATGGTAGAAGTTTCTGATAATCCCCGCTTTCTTTCTTCCCCTCTTTTCTTTTTCTGTATTCTCTTCTGTTAGCATATATACGTTATGCTGAAGTTGATCCATACCATACATATTTCGTTTTTTCCTTTCAAATCCAAAGTTATGCATTTTATTTCGTTATTTATCAGAAACACTGTGGGTTGTATATCATATCCGTTTTTTGTGCCCATGACTTTTTTCCTGTCCAGCACATTTCTTGGACTGATACAATGTAAAGTTTATTGTCTTGTAATACTTGTAATGAATGGATTCAGTGCATTTAAATATTCTGTCCATAGTCTTAATGTTTGCTTACAGTTTTAGTTTTCTTTAAATAGGATGATTAACTCCTTAACCAACCTCTTGGATAACGTGCATTAGTTTTACTTTGTTTATTATTGGTTAAGCTGTTGAGGAAAACGTAAGTGTATATTTCCAAAAAAATAGCACTGGTACAATCTACAAGAAGAATATTTGGAAAAATGAAACAACTATATCTCCTCAATGAACAATTACTTGCAGGAATATTCTTGGATGCAAAGGTAATCTGTAACTAACATATAAAAAAGTTGTAAAGAATAAAAAATAATATTTATGACTACAAAGTGAGCATTAGGTAAAATATAGGACTTAAGCCATAGCTGTAGTAAGACCTATGGTCACCTTTAAGTAAAACAGGATTAAGCCAAGTTGGAACTGGCTAAATTAAGAGACTTGCCTGTCTATGTAAAATAGGTCTAATAAAAAGAATACCAATATAATGGGCTATTAAGTTTGGCTCCTTTAGGAATTGCAATCAAAAGGCCAGGAATACTTTTCTATAGGAGGAAATGTAAAGAAAACCAGTACCGAGTCTAGTTCTTCTTCATATGAGGATAATAGGGATTACAATAAACCCATTACTGGAAATGATTAGTGACACAATATCTAAACAAAACTTTAAGAAATCTTTTAAAATCCAGCTTGACTAGAATAAAAGACATAGACACTGTCTGGCAGAAAAACTAAATTGGTACACAACAAATCCGAAACCAAGACTGGCATTAACGCTGAAATGTATTAAAGTATTTTAAGTGGAAATTCACGCAAAAGTGTGTGACAAGTAGGAACTATCAATGTAAAGATACCCTTGTCTTAATTGACAGGCAGGCTGCAATAACCCTAAGCTGGGCTGGGAATATGCAAAAAATGTTATAGCCCTTGCAAATCGCTTATGTGAATGTCTAGCATGAAGGTATACATCAGAAGTTAAAAAATAGAAACTATTTTTACTAGACCTGAATTAGTAACACTGAAGTAACCAAAATGCAGTTGGCAGTTGTGTAAAGGGTTAGATACGTAAATTCCACTAAAATTACTGGGACCGAGTGCAACTAAAAACTAAAGCACAGTAAAGAGATGGTTAGAACTCTCTCTAAAGAAATAACAGATGGTATACTGTAATTCAACAGACTACAAGTTGGGCTAGTGTCTGAATTAATTTTTGGTCATTGAAAACTATGTAAGTAAATGCAAACAAATAGTGTTTATAGGAAGGAATCTATTTGTAACCTTTAAAATGAAGAGAATGTAATAGCCTCACTTTTGGAAGAGCCAACTCCTCGGCTACTCTAAAGATGTGGTAAAAAGCCTACTTAGTTAAAAAAGGTTGTGAATCTTTTCCCTGAATAAGTAGACAGATGTCTCTCTCTTTCTCTCTTCCCCAAAAAAACAACAATTGCTACAAACGAACTAAAACTTCTAATATTCCAGAACAAACTAAAACAGATATCCAATAATCATATTACAACATAACAATTATAAATCTTCTTCTTTTCTGAATGAACTTCATCTCATTTGACATGTTGCCTATTTTGCTTTCTTAATATTTTTAGTCCAGGTTATGAAATGTCAGAAATATAAACATCAAAGGTTTTGCTATTGACAAGCATGATAAGAAAATGGACCTATCATCAAAAGAAAACGAACTACCTGAAAATAAGCAAAAATATTTAATAGGAACTTAGACAGCAAGATATCCCATTTATATAGATGTGTAGTAATAATTATCATCCTTTTCATCCAGTTTCCATTATCATTGGGATGTTTAGAAAACATGTTAATAAAAATTATGGAGAAGATAGAAATGCTGCCAAATCTTCTCAACGTTATGATCAATAAAATGGTTTGATCACTTAAAATTAATTTGTAATGTCAATTGCTTGGTTTGACCAAGAAACCAAAGACATAATAGCGGCCTATAATTATTGCATTATCTAATATTCAATTCTGCTAACATTTTACATGCAAAAATCATTTCAAAATGCCCAATTTGAGTTACATTTCACAGAAAAGCTTCGTAATCAGTTATGCAATCACCATCATTTTCTATAATGGCCTCCCAACATTTAACAAGCATATGGACTCCTTCTTCATAGACTTGCGTGGTGGAACTTCAATTTTTTCCATTCTAATTGTATCCTGTAGAAACGGGAATAGATGAAAATCTGAAGCAACAAGGTTTGGTGGATATGGTTGGTGCTGGAGAATTTCCCTTCAGTTTTCCAGCATAGCTTGGTTGGTATGAAGTCTAGCGTTACCATAATGAAGGCTGATACCTTTTCAATTGGTCAAATTAGTAATTTTTTGTAAATTTTCATACAAAACACCTTTGGCGGCCGTGAAACCGCACGACTGTGCGATTGGAAACAGGCTAATAGCCTACTTAAAAGAAGAATATTAGTAAGATCCACAATACTTGTTATCTCAAAGAAAATGATTCTCTAATCCTGTCAAATAAACAAGAACACCTTCATTAAATGTAAGGTACATTTTGACACGAACCTTGCACTTTCATCTGCTTGTTTCTAACTCCTTTTTCTGTAATATATTATCTGTTATAATTCGATTTCAAAATGCGTTTTTTCATGTCCAAGTAGAGAAATAGTCCAAAGATTCAGTTCGACTTACTGTTGTCCATTACAGAATGTAGTATCCATGTATCAAGCTCGAAAAAATTTTAGTTTCTCAGTTTCTTCACTTGAAATCATTTTTTTTTCTACTACACTAAGCCAGCATCAATAGTTTGGCTCCGTAGGTCCAGATGGCTTCATCAAATTAGGCAGTTCAGATTTTATTTTCTTAGTTCTATTGTTTCTTTTTTTATGATAGGTTCTTGCTAAATAAGATGAAGCCTCACGTACATCATAATAGTTGATTGATATAGTTCAATATTGTTCAAGTGGATTCATACTCTGCTCTTTTCATGAAATAGTAATGTGAGTTGATTTTGTTTTGTTGACTTGTTTTCCATTTCTTAAACCAATCTTTGAGTTGGTCAAGCTGGTTTTATGTCTATATGGCTCACAAGAACGATCATGTTCCTATAGTTCTTTGGTATAGTTGGTAAGTCGGAGGGGTACAACATATAGAGGTAAATACATTTCCCTGAGATACTTTTAATTGAATCTTCTTCTTTCTCCTTTCACTCCTATGGAGCATAGAGCATCCATTTGGGATGTTTCAGAAGCTAGTAGGTTGTTGATAGCAAGGTCGCTATTCCTGCGTATCGGTATCGGTGGTGGGTTCGTGTATTAATTCTTCCACCCAGTTCTTCCATTTTTGTCTATCTTTTGCTATATTTTTGATTTCTCCCCATGTTTTATTGCTCTTTTCCATCTCCTTTTGAATACTCCTTTTCCATGTATCCAATGGTCTGCCTGGCTTTCTTCTTCCACTTCCACAATAATCTAAAGCCTGCCTTGGTATGCTATTGCTTGGTTTCTGAAGCGTATGTCCGATCCATTTCCATTTGCGTCTTTTTATAGTTTTTTCTATTTGTTCTTCTCCTGTTTTCCTCCATAGTTCTTCATTGGTAATTCTATCTGGCCAAAATATGCCGCATATAATTCGCAAACATTTATTTATAAATACCTGGATCTTTTTCATATGTGTTTGTCGTTTTCCATGTTTCTGAGCCATATCGAAGAATGCTTTTATATTTGATCTGAATATTTTTAACTTTGTTTGAAGTGTGATGTTTTCGATGCCCATGTCCTATTTAAAGTATTAAATGAATTGCGTGCTAAGCCAATTCTCCTAACCACATCTCTCTCTGTTCCTCCTTTTGACTCAGAATGCTGCCAAGATAGCAAAACTCTTCTGTTTCCTGTATCTTTTTCCTCTATGAGTACACTATTTTCTTTGTTTGGGTTTTTGTCAGTAATTTTGTTTTTCCTGTATTTATACGTAGCCCTACTTGTTTTGCTATGCTGTCTAATTTATTCGCTTTCCTTTGCATATGGTGTTATTTGTAGATAGAATACTTATGTCGTCTGCAAATTCTAGGTCTTCTAGTTTCGTAGAAATTCCCCAATTTATTCCTGTCTGATCATCTATAGTATTCCTCATCACCCAGTCAATTATGATAAGGAAAAGCAGTGGTGATAGTATGCAACCCTGCCTCACTCCTGTCTCTATATTTATAGGTTGTAATAACTCTCGTTATGCTCAATTCTTGCTGTATAGTTATTATATAAGGTTTTATTACTCTTAAATATTTGTTCGGATTCCATATTGCTCCAAGATGTGCCACATTTTTGTCTGTCCACTGAGTCAAACGCTTTATAGAAATCGATGAATGTTATGTATATATCTTCATTCATCTCGGTGGCTTGTTCGAGTATTATTCTAAGTGTGCATATATGGTCCGTGCATGATTTTTGTTTTCTGTACCCAGCTTGATTTTCCCTCAGTTTTTCTTCAATTGCAGTCTTCATTCTTTCTAACATTATTTTTTTTAATTGAATAGAATACGTTAAATTTAAATAATTTGTAGTACTGTAGTGGTAGAAGTTTGATTTTATGGAAATGTCTTTTGTATCAGATTTTATTGAAAGGTTAACATTTAGAAGGACGGCTATGTAGTAACTTTTCTCTTTTCGGACAGAATTTAATTTTTGGGTGATGCGGGGACACTGTCAGATTGTTGAATGTGACCTGCAAAGCCAAATTGATACTCCAGTATTCAGTCTATTCCCGTAAATTCAAAATTGATTTTTCCAGTAGCTTTGAAGTCATCAATAATAAATTTATAGGATGGTAAGATGTAACATTGTACGACTATTTACGTTTAGAAGAAACTAGTCGGGATTCTTAGAAGGAATCTCTTCTAGTAGTAATGAATTTAGGTACCAATATAAGGAAGAATTGAGAAAGGCTGAGCATTTTGACTATTTTTGTTGCATTGCTATTGGACTTGTTTTCTTGTATGCTTGTTCTTATCTTCCCCAATTTTGTAGTCTGTACTATTTGCCAAGGATACTCTTTAGAGGTGATATAAATCTAATTAGTTATTGGGAATTGTACATTAGGTAGGCCACTGTCTGCTGCCCTTCTACGTAGTTTCCTTGATTTAAAGGAAAATTGTTGCTAATTCCTTATGTTGATTGGCTCATTTTTATGTTATTTGCTATGGAAATTTTTGTAAAGATTTGGAAATTATAGCATTTGAATACTTGTTTGGGAATGACCCTGTATATTTGTGGTAACGGCTGGGTGGATATGTAATTGTTGAAGCCAGGTCCTTTCCAATACCAGGTAGCATTAATATTTATACAAGAAACGCCTATTTTTGTGTCTCTGTCATTGATAACTAATTTTTTTATTCCAGTCTACGCTATTAGGATAATGTGGCCTCAACTGTTTCGTCAATCAATACATTGGAATTTGAACTTACAGCATACACATTTATCATTTATGTTTATGGTTCAAAAATAGAGTTATTGTAAAATATATGCTCTACCATAATTATGATTATCTGATTATCAATAAAAAAAATCAGTAGACCAGGTAACTTGTGCCCTCTATTTTATTGCCAAAAGGCAGGCTCAGATTCCCTATCATACTGATTGAATAAGCTAGGCATTTTCTAAGACTATTTTTAATGTTGAATTAAACTGTCAACAAGTAAATACTTTTTTTTTATTTGAAATTAACATTGCGGCTTATGAAAAAAAATGTTTAAACATCAATCACTTTTGAACCGTTCATTGTATTTTGATAAAATTTTTAGTGTAATGATTCCTGGCCCAGATAAAAAATTTTATATTGATTTTTGATATCTTGAAAAAAATTTAAGAGTCTGAGCTCAATTTTGAAAACGTTCCCATATTTTTCTGAACTTGCCTTATAGCTCATTAAACAGAGCTTAATTAGTAGTATTTGAAAAGAGTAATAAATTACTATAACTGGTTATCTCCTTTTTAAAAATGACAAAAAACAAACTTTTCTCGTAAGCAATATTAATTTCAATTCCAAAAAAGTATCTATCCATTGACAGCTTTTATTGAGTCCAAATATAGTCTCCAGTCATTCTAGGACCCACAAAGAAAATAGGCCATAAAATTTTGGAAGACCCAATAATGTGCGGTCAGTAATTTATTATAAAATTAGGTTAGATTACATATTATAATATTAACCACACGTTACCTACTCTAATAAATTTTTAAATTTTTAAAATGGAATATTCTGCCTTTTTCTGATCATAATTATGCAACAACAGACAACAAAATAGAGGATGCATATTATTTGATCTATCAAATAAACAAAAGAATATTTAAATATAAAATAAATTATGGTACTACGGAACTTGTAGCATGCAATATAAGTATTGCAAATATACACAAATTATAATTCATTATCTTATTGCACATCAAATTGTTACAGTTACTAACCTTCGGCTGCAGAAAGCATGTGATGCTTAATGAGGGCATCAAAGGCTTCAAAACAATAGACATCACAAAGTAGGGCTTGCTTATAACAATCTGTAGCTAATCCACGATTGTCCATGCTCTCTAGTATCTTGCCTTTTAAAAGTAAAACTGCAGACTGCACCAACTGAAATCAGACACGAAAGGTCATATAAACGATGAAAGCATCGTGAATATTTATCTCCTCACATGTTTGGGTGTATCATCAAACATGGCCGATTCTATAATCGCACTGTCCGAGGAGCCGGTAGTGCTTTGTAGAAGCACCTCCATGTCTACCGAGTTTAAGACTTTCAACGCTTCGTTGAATTCATTTGCCTCCAATAAACAGCGAACGGTTAAATAATTGCACAGGATGTATGTCTGAAAACATGCTGTTGCATAAATGGCACAAAATAAACACTGCGTTTACCTTATCTAGATTCCTCGATCTCAGAAGATGCGCCGCCCGATGGTACTGCTTTAACAGAAACATGCACTGTGCAAGCCAATATATGTCTCGAGGGTTCCCGCATGATAAAGCAACCACTTTATCCGCCCAAAAGAGTGCAGAATCGTAAACATGCTACGGCAAGTAATTCTAGTGAATAAGCTTTCATTAATCTATATTTATTTGAAATTAACTATTTCTACATTAATTGCTAGGCTAGTGATACCGATAGATGTTTACCAAAGTTAGATACGTCTGCACCAATTTTCTGTAAGCATCAATGTTTATACTAGCAGCAGAGAGCGATTTTATGTCTAAATCAGCATCGTCAGTCATATTTAGCGATTTATTAAGGCTAGACATTTAGACTTCGAAAAACTAAGCAGACGCTTAACTTGTTATTAAGGTTAGTCCATAATACAAACGAACTACTAGAATTTAAATTTCCAAGTCGGAAATTCCGATGCTGCTATGGACTACTGCATGTAGTTATGACTAAAATTTGACAGTCTCAGGTTTAACATTTTATGACAAATATGTTAATCCGATACATGCTTATATTTATTTTTTCTCCACTCCTTAGTTTATTGAATTGTAAAAAAATAAGCCAACACGGTGAGTAAATGCATTTTATTTTGTAATATTCATTTATTGTTTCTTAGTTCTGTAGTATTTTCGCTTTTTGTGGTTTTATCATTCATCATTATTATAAATATTATTAAATATCTACCACCAAACAGAGTTATTAAAACCAAAATGTTTGAATTGATGCACGCGAGTAGATCAAATTTAAATGACATACTTTAATGAAGAGAGAACAATACGAAAACACGCAATTTCTCTACATATCTTTCCTCTTCCGTTCGGTGTATTTAAACCGCGGAATTGCAGCATTTTGGTTTCATTTTCATAAAGACGTGAGTTAGTCCGTGTGAATTTCTCTACTTGATTGTTATTTTCATCTGACACCCTCAAGGGTGAAGGGAGGATGGGGGAAGAAGAAGAAGATTGTTATTTTCAAACCATTGCTCTTTTAAGGTATCCTTAAAGGAGCTGAATAAATGATAATATAAGAGCTTAAGCTGGAGCTTTAGGAAGAGTGGTCCATTGTCATTCAATGAATTTGCCTCAATTTGGCTCAAGTTGCGACAGTGATATGAGGGTTTTCTAGAAGGAAAAGCACAGTTCTGATTGGGACATCGCATCTTTTTACACGATATGCAGAATTTTCCCCATTTTTGGCTTTGATGGGTGCACGTTTGTTTCTTGTTCACCACTCAACATTTGCTCCGATACAAAAATGTGTCTCCTTCTTTTTTTGTTCAGCAGAAAACCGTCTTGCAGACAGCTTTTAAACCACAGATTCCCCCAATAAGGAATTCGAACAGCATTCGTTTGCTGTTCACACATTTTTTTCCCAATTGTTTTGTAATTATCCAGGAAACTAGGAGCTATTTCTTAGAAATATGTAATACAGTTTCTCCAATGATATTTAATATGAAGCTCCCAGGAGAGTTGACCATCAAACCAAATCAATATTGTCTTGATATTTAGTTTTGTGGATTCTAGTAGATTTTAAATTGTTATCTTTATCCAAAATATTGGAACATTCAACAAATTTCCAGAGAACTTTTAAGCCAGTGACAAGTAGAATGAAGAAAATTGGTCCGAGTCATTTTTACCTAACACGAAATACAATTAGTAATGCATACATTTTTATATTTAGGTGGGAAAAACATCACACTACTGGATACTCATTTGTTAAAACAAACGATTTCCAAAGAAGCTCAAGAGAAGAAAGGCCTTTCATTGATAGCTTCGCGAACTGTCTACTTAACTTCAGAATTCGACAGTTTAAATTCCAAAGAAGTTCCGCGAAAGGGTTGTAAGAAGTTGGCAAAACGAAGTAACGGTAATAACGATCTGGATGAGTCCTTCCCACTCTTTCATGATAAAATTAACATTAGCCAAGTTATCGAAAGCGGCACTGTAAAAGTCGTCGTGGAAAGCGGACTTCCAGCTTCTGCTGCTGATAATTTTCCGGTTGAACATCGTGACAATTTTAATCAAAACGAAGTCGTCGCAAAAACCGAGAACGTCAGTTTGATATCTAACCGAAAAATGGGAGATGAAGAAAATGACCTCTTTTCTTCTACCACGGTAGAAGCTGTTGAGACCACCACGAAACAGCTTTCGATGAGTCATAAACGTGCGCGCAAAACGAAGCAGAGAACAACAAAGCAGATCTTCATCAGATCCACATATGCAGTTAATCCAAACAGAGGGGCTACGGTTGTTGATCAATCTGAAGATCATAAGAGGAGCCAAAATGACCATGGAACGAAAACTCCAAAGGCAACTAGCACTGGTGCAACAATCGTGACAGAAACAGAATCGACCAAACTATCAACTAAATCAAATCGCGCACGCACGACGCTTTCGGAAGATGACCAAAACACAATCGTACAAGTAAATGGTATTTGGATAGGGGGACGATGTCGTTGTGACTATTTGATTCGATCTAGTGCGTGCCGCTTGCAGGAAAATTTGTTGTATGCGCTGGCTTTTAGTTTTATTGCCGTGAAATTGTGGAGTAAATAAATATTTTTATCAGTGTAGTATTGAGTTCTTCAAAAGTTAATATTTTAAATTTGCAGACACTATTAGTAACACCCTTCAGTGTAGTTTTGTAACACTAAGATACAAAAAATACACACAAGGTAATACAAAATGGAAGCATGATGATATAAATCCCACACCAACCAACAAAATCTAGAAAATCTAAATATAAGACAGTTAAAAAAAGAAAACAATTTAACCCAACAATTACCTCTAATAGACATGAGATACTGCCCCAAACAACCGACAAGAACAATCTGGAACAAGGTTCTAGTAGCCAACAACCTAAAACCTCCACAATATACATTTATGAAGTAAACAAATGCAGTCAGATGGTTAACAGCATCATTGATGATGCACATAAAGACCAACTATTCACAACATAGATCAATGATAACAAAGTTAATCCTCTAATTTCAGATTCGTACAGGTAATAAATAATAGTCTTCATCATACCACTCCAATCCATCTTTTTACAGACAGGTTAGCCAAACTAGGACATATAGCACACAACATTATAAATATATTGCGTATTGTAATTTGGAACAACCATACCATTATCACTGTTACACCTTCAAACACCTATGCAACCACAAGAACAATTAAAATATCACCTAAATGATGAAGCTCCTGTTAGATTAGCTATGATTATCAAAAAATAATAGAAATGCTACCTTATCTACTGCTACTTGCAGCTGTCTACAGTTCACGCAGACCTTCCATCACTACTAAGGAATATGAAGATTCCCTTCAAGCACTGAACACGAAATTAGTTGCTGAGAACTCTAAATATTAAAACGAATTACTATTCCAAAAGGTCACCATCTCCTAAAAACTATTCAACTGTACAACTAAGATACTTTTTTGTTGGAGAACTACCAGATCTACTGAACCATGTAATTATGTCACAGCAAACATCTTCTGATCAAAGCCTAGTCACCAAAAAGAAACTTTTTTAAAAGTGCACAAATATACTGACTATCTTGCTATAATAGAAATGTCCAAGCCCTCGTTGACCTATTATCCAACTATAGTGGTACAAGGTATATTATTATCTTTTGGGTTAATTTGAGATCTTGGAGAAGATCTTTATTACTGGTGTAATAGCTCTTTTAACAATTGATCCTCTTTAGTGCAGGTCAGTGGGCTAATGTCTCTTCAATCTTCTGACAACTTGGTGGGGTGGTTCATTCAGCAGTAGGTTGTTATTTTTTCACAGTGTTAGGTCTCTTTTAACCATAGTTTAGTTATCAAAAGAATTTTCTGGAAACTCTGCAGCAAACATGCTATAAAAATAAAAATGTCAAAGACCTTGTTGGCCCATTATCTAACTACGGCGGTACAAGCTGTAGGCAAAATACATTCCTTTAAGTTAATTTGATAATTTGAGATATTGGGGAAGATCTTTATTAATAGCGTGATGAGAACGCTTTCAGTAATGGGTCCCTTCAATGCAGATCAATCTTCTGGCAACTTAGTGGTGGGGTAGTTCATTCAGCATACAAGAGACATGACAAGTCACCCTCAATAAAAAAAATCCATCTGCACTAAACGATGTTCCATATTATCTAGGTAGGAGATTTTATCTCTGATAAACATAGGGCAAGAAAATAGGACCAAAGTTCACACAACAAACTTATTTAACCATAAAAATACTAACAGAAACCCACAATGAAATCTTGATATAGTGCATTAACACCTAATAATTGTATTTAGAAGGCAGTAGAAAAATTCAAGCGTCCAACTGCAACGACTTCTCTTATCATAAAATCCAAATACTTGGGCAGTTCAAATACAGGTAAATAAAATATATTTGCGAAACACTCCACTAGCATCTTCGAAGCACCATATGATAGTAATAATGAAAGGAAACTAAATCCTTCCTGTTCCTTACAATTTTCAGTTTTTAAAAGACTTCTCAACCAAATCAAAGGCAGTTTAGACTTATACTACTTATCCCAGCACACATTTCGAGAAGAACACATTATCTATATAACAGAAAGCTTAAAGATCAAGAGTTTGTACAACATAATGCAAACTCAAACTGCACCTCTCTAACTAGCTGTATCTAGTATTCAATTACACCTGATAGTCAGAACCTACCAAGTTAAACTGAACATTATGGTATGAGACTACCATCAAATCGCTTTTGTAATTCCACAGGACAGCATGTCAGGTCCACCGTTACATTTAATCTGCTCTTTATCGATAACACTGAATTGGCCCTCAGTTAACAGAATACCTTTATGGATTATTTAAGAAGCTTAACTATTAAACCAGTTAAAATCCCACAAACCAGAATTAACAAAGTCCTAAAGCTGTGGTAAAACATCTTAAAATATAAGTTGACCAAGGGTCTAAAAGGAAACGGACCTAAAACGCTCACAACTCACTTTGTTAAACAAAATACCAATATGCAAAATCATATTGAAGCCAACATAAATCTGTGGGATCCAGGTCTAGGGCTATGTCAAGGCATCACACATTAAAATTCTAGGAATATTTTAGTCAAAGACCATCTGATTGTTGATCAATGTTCTTTGGTACGTTACCAATGAAACCCTTTTCAATTTGATAGTCCCTTGCATAGCTACCAAAATGAAAAGAATTTCAAGCACACACAACAATGTTTTAGAACCTCATTGAACAACTTCTTGGCAACTGGATGTTACAAGACAATTAAAGCGATAATGCCTTCAATTTACACGCAAATAAGATACTAGCAAAACTAGAACGCCCCGTATAAGAGTATGGAGTGTTAACTAAGAGATTAAGACTCTCATACATTTGTCCTCACTGGGTCCAGTCGTCGCGCACCATCTCTGATGCGGGGTGATGTGGCAAGCACCGCGCCTTAGATGACCGTAATGATTACCCCCTTGTTAGGCATTTGAGCCCAAGATTAAACCCAGGTTTGTATCACAACCAAGCGCCTCAATCACTTGGCCGCATTGGCAACTACATATAAATGATATTTTAAATTCAAAGATTGCACATGTATTGCACGTTTGTATTTTTTTGCAGGTCATCAGGTAATTATTCTGCTTGTTCTATTCCAAAATTGTAAGTTAGATGCTTTATGCCTGGTCAGAGTTTTTATATAAAGATCTACGGACCTAAAACATAATCCATCTAAGAGCAGCAAGCTACACTTTTCTGAAATTACTCACTACGTAATACACCTACAAAAACTTTAATTAATAAATACAAATATTAAAACAAGAATTTAAAATCAATAGGTTTATTTCTGAAATAGAGCATCCATTTTACAATAAATATATTAATGTGTTCATACACCGAGCATGTACACATAACATACACAATGCATATGCGCGTACTCATATACATATATGTCTTGTAGGTGCACATTATCAGGTACAAAAGAATCAATTGGGTTTTTGAAAAAAATTGCATCTGATAACAAAGTTGCCTCATTGCAGTCAAAAAAGAATTCTCGAGGAAAAATAAGACAAGTTGAAAGATGAAGAGAAAAAATGGCGCACTTCTCTTTTGATTGTAGTATCACAGATGATGCTTAAATCTCACGGGAACTTTGTGATCAGACGTCCCTAATTCCAAGAACTCTAAAACCTATTGAGAGATAAAAAAATAATTAAAAACTACCCATATCAATAAGCAGTCTATCACAATCTACATATACATAAAAGATCATAAAATTATTTCTCGAATAGAATGATGTGGAAAGAGAATACCTAAAATAACCATGCACAAGTTCTGCCTATGAGATTCTTCCAGAAGAAACCTAGATGTTTAGACTTTAGACATATGATGAAGCAAGTTTGCGGGAAATATTGCCTCTATCTTTTCGTATATGTAATAAACAGGTAGTGAAAGCCAATTCAACACCGACTTAGCTACACAACCCATAGGTTCTGGATACTGGTGCGTTAGAAGTGCCAACAACGCTGTAAAAGAGCACAATCCCGCAGTAAAGATAATAAAAAACGGTAGCTCCTTTTTTGGATAAACTGAAACTTCATGAAATGACGGGAGCATTCTCTATCTGCACACTCAGTGCAAGTAGGATAAGGATAAAATAAATGCCCACGTTCCAAAGGATACGGTAACATGCGAAACGTTCCTTCCCAAGTGCAGTGCAGCAGGTTCAAAGCGCCCTCCATGTTCTTCCAGTGTGCGAGATGGAAAAATGCATATGCTATGGCTTCGGAGTCTCCACGTTTTAGTACGTGCTCTGGTGGCAAAATCAGTGGTTTCATTTCCAGTAAGTACTTGGGGACGTGAGGATTAAATTCGACCGCTCGGTGTATCGCCTCGACAGCTGCCATTTCTGCAGTAGTGAGCCCGCGTTTGCTTGCTATGTCGGGCGAAAACTTGTCAGCAACGAGCCTCGCCTTTAAGAGAGCAGCCGTGTAGCAAATTGTGGCAGACTTTGGCAACGAAATGTCATCATACTTGGCCAAAACAGCCTGCACATCGGCATACGCTTGCATTTCTAACAGCGCCTCGATTAAATTTTCGTGAATATTCAGGACGTTCATAATAGGAGGTACTTCTTTCGTCAAATCCCTAAACATCTTCACAGCCTCCTTAAGCTTACCCAACTTTCGTGCACACATTGCTAGCCGCCGCTTAATGTAGATGAGCACGTTGGTGTCTCTTCTATGTTGAGATTCCATTAAGGACCCTTGATGCTGCAGCTGTTGTGATTTGCGATAGTTTGCCTCTGCTACCTGAAAAGTGTTGAAATTAAAATTCTGTTATTGCAACCTGGTGTCAAAAATATCCATATAATTGTAATGTGCAGCTATAATTACATTTTTTACTATAAGAAAATCAATATATTTAAAATACCTAATAGACAATAAAATAAGCCCTAAGATGACTCTAACTTGTCTTAAGTTACGTTCTCTTTACTTTTATCTATACTATTGATCGCTCTTAACCAACTTTTGTTCTTCTCTTCTTCCAATAATATTAGAGTACTTCATGGCTAAGAACCATCTCGAGAGAAAGGTGGAAAATCATCAGCATTGCAGTGCCCCTGGTGGCTGAATGATTATTAAAAAAAGCAAAGGTGCTCCTAGAGAAGGCATAGTAGATAAACCGCGTAACATCCAGACCAGATTGCCTCAGCCAACATCATCTAACAAAAACTTCTGAGGTACAACAGTGTCCATTGATTATCAGAGGGGACTTCATTGCTTATCAAGGGAATGCACTACCAAAACTACTCTAAATTCTATTTTGGTTAGAAGCACTTTCCACTAACTAACCAACATCGTGCACTGTAATCAAAATGCAGTCTTAAAAATAGCTGGTTTTTCTGCTAATGCAAAAAGAGAATGCTATAACAAAGACTACACTCAATCTATGAGGAACCTCTTTAAGTAAGGCAGATTTCTGTAAAAGACTGGGCTTTAGAGAAAACTGAACTCGGCCAAAAAAAGCGAAAGACTGATAAATCACTGAACTAAAGCAACTAACAAAGTCAAACATTAACATAAAAGTGAAAATCAAGAAAACAGCTGAGGTCGCATATCAAATAATACAAGAGCTCTTTAAGGGGAGAGGGGCAAAACAAAGAAGGTCAACACCTAGTAGCCAACATGACCTCTGGACATCATCAAACCGCTACAGAAAATAAGACTATTGAAGCAGATTGAAATAGGACTGAAGTAGATAATCGCCACAACCAACATAGACGAATAAACAAGGTGAGGTCACTATGCAGACCAATACTCGAGACATAATGCAAACGTTAAGACTTGAGGAGCTCAAAACATGGCACCACCTCAGGACATCCAACAAAAACTTAATTCATGACTGGAAGAGGTTAAGACATGCTCTCTAGCAGTAAAGAGAGGACATACCTAATTACCTAATCAGTTGAAAATAAATTTTTATAAGTGATGATACAGTAACAATGCGACAACTACTGCGACAAGTAGAATGACTACTAGGACCAAACATTCCCGGTTTGAAGGTCCCTGGAGTCCGAAAATCCCGCTGTTATTACCAGTTATGACACTATTAAAATTGAATGAATACAAGACCCAATATAAGACTGACCCCAAAGAATTTGTACATGCATGCACAGCAAAGGGCATAAGCAGCTAATTACTGCCTGGCTTCCTGATCTGGAATCCACAAAATACGAAAACTGCTTGGATATTACTTAATAGATTGCGAGATGGGCGGTGACCTCTGTGTTAGAGAGCAGCAAACGATGACAGGACGGCGATGAAGCAGCCCTATACTAGAAAATAATAAGAGACTGTCGCTATCAAAACAGTAGAGGGTGCCAGGACATATGTGGAAGTAGTTCAGGAAATGAGAAACGTATGTATGGACATAAACCTGGATGAGAATGAAATATTGAGTCTTCCATGATGGCTCTTAGTGTGAACAGAGAATATATGAGAGTCTACACGAATGCTGGAAGATGCAAGACCATACTGGCATCTGGGACGCATTGTAAGAACTATGGTACTACTAGCGACATAAAAACTCACCGTTTCAACTGAAATACCCCGAGCTATAAGAGTAATGGAATGGTCTGATCAAGACAACAGATAGTGAAAAAATATCTTAATCAAGTTGCCAACACTTAAAACTAGTTGAGGCATATTTGTTACGCATCGCAATGGATTTGGACGAAAGGCTTTAACAGAGGCAAGTTGTAATCTGCAGCTTTTGTGCAGGAGGCAGCAAATGGGGTAGTGTCCCATCAGAAATGATGTGCCTCACACCAATTTAGTATTGTAAAACGCACATAAATCTATCAACAGTCAATATAAGACAACTAAAAGTGCTACCTTAATACATATCTATATGCATCAATACAGACCGTTGTTGACGCATAATTTACACTTGGACGGCAATCATTTTTAAGGTCCTATTATTAGGGATAACCCCTCCAAGATCAACTTGTCGGGAGGTATATAGTGTAACACTAAAATAGGCTGATACACTTGTATTTCCTTTAGGTTAGCTAGCAATGTGTCTATGTAATAGTGGTGGTATAGCTCTAACTCCCACGTGGGAGAACTGAGAGTTGAGGCTCCTATGTAATAGTACTTATATGTAACTACAAAATAAAAGTATAAAATCAATTTATAATCCTTTAAAGTCAAAATCAAGCTTGGGAAGCAGTACCCAATACAAGTACTGAGATCGTGCTTTTATATCCTATATATGATTATATATTTAGGTAGTTTGTCGAAATATGTGGAAGAAGCAGCACCATCACTAAAAATTGATTCATCAATATAGATAAAGAAGCGAAATCTAAGTCATGGCAGCCCAAGGGCACTGAGTCGCTGACAAGTTCGGTAACTCGAATCGGGACCTAAAGGATAATAGAATGGGGAAAATAACAGATCAAAAACTTATAAAGAATAAGTGTATTGAAAATGGGGCCCTTAAAATCTTGTAACTCAACTTTAATAGGTATAAATCTGCCTACGATTCCGCCACAACTACAAGAAACAAATGTAAACCTAATCACAAAAAAAATTGGATTGTGGATCACAGACATTAATGTTCCTCAGTGACTTACGCAACGGATATGGATAATTTTGGGTAGAATTGAAAGAAATGTCATCACTTATTAAACGCTGATAAAGAAGACCTAACCACACAATTTAACAATAACAAGTATGAAAGTGGCGAGGTGGAAGTGGAACTGAACAGGAGTTTTGTTTGGCAAATAGATAGTATAGTGTTGCTAAACAATTTTCATTAGAGAAGACAAACTTCTACTTTAGTCTTAACATTCTGCAGTGAGAAGTACGTGGAAAAACTAGTAGGATGGTGGATACGAGGAGAATTTCAGCAATCACATGGGTCTTTTATTGAAACTGATACAGAACTCGCAAAATTTCAATAGAACGCAGACCAAGGTGAAAACGAACAAAGCTTCTATGAACAAATTCCGAGAACATCTAATCTGAACGTTGAACGAATAGGTAAGCATTCAAGACTCAGAAACCACACTACATCCTGGTGTAGGAAAACTACGTCAAATATTTTCTCAAAGGATATAAGAGAAAAAGTCATTCTGCTGAAAATCAGCTGACGTTGTGTTAGTCAGGAAGGAATGCTTGCACACTAGGGCACCTGAACTAGAGTAAGTGGCAAGAGTACATAAAATAACCTAGATGATGCCAGAAAGACATAACACAGAAGAAAACCGGATAGGCCATGTATTAGCAACAAAAAAAAATGCTACATTAATAAAGAATGTCAGTTCATACAGAGGTGCAAATGCAAATTTCATCACTTTCTAGTAATAACGACAAACTGAGTAATCGATGGTTTTAAAGAGGAAGAAATATAAATAATATACAGAAAAAGCAAAAAAAAAACAGAAATTAGAAAATGAAGGCACAAATAAAGATATAGATAGTAAATAGAACAAAAAAGGTTAAAGAAGGCAGCACAGAATATTGTTGGATACAAAAGTAATAAACGTTGACCAGAATGATTTAAGATTATGAGAGAAAATATTTAAATGAACATAAGAAAAGGGAAAAATAAGCTGATAAAACATGTAAAATATAATATAAAGAACTTTTATAAAAAAATAAGAAAACAGAAGGAATGCAATACAATAAAAAACAGAGAAATAAAGGATGAAAACAAAGAGCAATAATAAGGATGATAGTCAAGATCTACAAAAGAGGAATCAGAGGAACAAAAACAAAAAGTATCAGAAAGTATTATAATTGATAAATGAGAAAGTTAAGATACAGGAAAAAATTAGAAAAGCCCCACTTAAGAAGAGACCAGTGGAAAAATAAGTAAGTTAGTAAAAGAAATTTGTATTATAGAAAGGACAACCCTAGTGGCTGGAACGAGAGTATTGTTATGCTGAGGACAAGGAAGTACGGAATAACTACAGAGGAATAACAATATTAGACCTAACATATAAAATTTTCTCCTCAATGCTTCAAAGAACATTAGGGGAATATACAAAAATAGTGAATTGTCAATTTGGAAAATCTACAATAGACACCATACTTAAACAGATAATAGAAGAAAGTAATGAATACATAGATTTTTGTGGATTTCAAACAAGCGTTTGGTAGTATAGACAGACAGAAATTAATACAAGTATTGAAAGAAGGTGAAATGCCACAACAGATAGTGAGGCTAAGAACAAAGTTAATAAAAATATCTGCTACGGTAAAAACACCAACAGAAGATATAGTTTCAGTTTAAACAAAGGATGAATCACTAACAGCTACCCTATTCAATTTAACGCTAGATAATATAAACAAATCAAAGTGCCCCAGAAAAATAATCAACAAAAAGGGGCAGATAACTTCATATGTAAATGATGTACTAATAATATGTAGATTAACGAAACACATTAAAATAGATAAACAAATTAAATATTTAAGAGTGTCAATAAGGAAAACCATAAAGATAAAATTTGATGACATGCTGCAGAAACACAATCCTTAACAAGACAAGAAGAGAAAAAAACAAGGAGAGTTTAGAAAATTCTACAACTATTTTGGAATTCATTAAAACCATTAAAAATGAATACAAAGAATGAATCATAAAATAGTCAAAAAATGAGTGGTGGGGATTTAATGAAATACATAGAGCTAGAAGAACAGAATGACAGACACACATAAGCAAAGTAAAGGAATGAAAACCAATAGAGGATAGACAGAGAGAAAGACCAACACTAAAATATCTGGATGAAAATTTGTGCATTGGTGAAAGTATAGTGAACAACAAAGCGGAGTGATCTACCTTAAAAATTAGTTATGGGCAACTTGTATAATAGGCTAAATTTGAAGAATGTTAAGCATTTAATATCATTATTATAACTCCAAGAGGCATTTCAGAAAATAGTGGGTAAAACACCTGATCCGATCAAATTACAGTATACATGCAGCTGGAGAGAAACTTCAGAAATTGGACCATAATGGCATCATAATCCCAATACGCAAAAATGTAATAACAGGGGCATTACATTATTAAGCATAGTAGGCAAACTATACATAAGAATCTTAGAAATAAGACTAAAAGAAAACTAGAACAAACAATTGAAGACTAGCAACAGGGATCTAAAAGAAGTCTAGGAATGATAGATGCAATTTTCATTCTAAGACAAGTGTCTGAGAAAGCAATCAAATGAGACAGGGTAAACAGAGAGGACATATGGAGAATCCTAGTAGAATGAGGTACAGAAAAGAAATTGATATAATTGATATATGGTGATATAAGCACTATACAAGAAAACAAAGAACTTTGTAAGTCAGACTACAAAAGGGGCTCGTCAGAGATGCATATTTAACTCCTCGTTTTTCTCAATAATTTTGAATGAAAGAAGTTAATAAATAAAACCGTCTAAATTTGGGCATTTGAAGATAAACAATGTCAGGATCCCGAAAATAACTTATGTAGACGACGTGGTAAAAACATACAACAGTCCGGAGAAAAACAGTACAAGAATAAACAAACAATCATAGTAGCTAGAAACGAAAAGATACACCAAATAAAATTAAAGGAAACAAAGCTGGAACAAGTAAAAAGTTTCTTGTATTTAGACTCGAAGACATGATGGAAAACTGGTTCAAGAAATATAAGAACAGGATGGGGGAAAAGTTTAATTAACGCAATCAAAACCTCATTACTAAAAAAAGAAATCCCAAAAGAAACAAAGGTGGAAATATTTAATAAAGTAGCTATTCCTAGCATATAGTTCCGAGACACAAAAACAGAAAATCAAGATATGTATAGAGATGAGATTTCTCAGAAGGATAGAAGATAAAACAAGAAAAGACAAATTAGAAACGACCTTTAGAGATAAAATTGGGGATGAAGGCAGTAGAACAAATCCAGAATAGGGGCAGTTAAGATAGTTTGGAAACATAACGAGGATGGACAAGGACAGAACAATATAAAAGGTATATGAAGCAAGAACAAGTAGAAAGAAAAAGAAAAAAAGGCCAAAAAACACATGGACAAAAGATGTAAAAGCAACAGTAGAGAAAAGGGGAGTAAATTGGTAAGAAGCGAAAGAGAACACCTCGGACAAAAAAATATGGAAAAGAACACCTAACCAATAACCCTACAAGCTTTACATCCAAAAGGGTAGAAAGACTTCAAGATTAAGTATTATAACCAAGCTGTTGTTTCCCTCCAAAAATAAATATTTTTGCACGAAATTAAAAAAATTTCTTATAACAAATTCTACAGATGTTTTCAATTATACTAATAGGGTTGTATTTATCTATTACCATGTTTTCCTCAATAATTGTAAAAACTAGAAGGTACTGCTAACTTATTATGATTATAATGTAAAATAATGTAATAAAATTTGAACTCCAGCATTTATTATATAGACCTATCCTTACATACAAACTTTATTCCAAGTGCTGCACTTCAGAATGCATTTGTTAGTATTCAATTGAGTACAGTAAGATTATGAGCATCTTATTGATGTTAATTGGGACGTTCAAAATGATTAACACTAAAACTGTTTTCTCCTCACCATCTTTTATTAGGAAGAAGTGAGTAAACAATTCATTAGAGGTATTCTCCTTCAATGTCTCTGTAATTTTGGTCTTGTTCTGTAAAGGTGATCCAAACCATTTTATGAGTGTAGCACAGCTACACTTGTCGGAGATCGTAATTGGAATTACCACACAATGTCTCTGTCATTGCGTCACTTAGGAAAAGATATGATATGGGGGTAAAGCAGTTCGGTGTACCTAAGAATCTGTTATTGATACATTGCCATTTCCATAGTAATGTTGCCGAGTGCTTTAGCCAAATCACTGAAGCTAGAGCTCGTAAGAGAGGACAATCAATCTATCAGCAAAATCCCTCCTGATTGAAAAAGACAATAGCCATTTGTTTTAGATTAACAATCCCAGCCGTGGCTTCTTGGGGGACAAATGCTTCCAATGTGCCACCATTTCATAGACCAGCATTTCTTTTTCAGCATCTCGTATCAAAACTACCATTCGTCTGCTTTTAGCAGACAGTCTAAGAATGTCTCTAGAACTACGCTGTACAACTGCAATGCATGACATACCTCCATATGTTTCTGCCGAGTGATGAAAGTATGAGAAATCCACTGTGCATAGACCTTTGTTGTCTTCGAGCCCCATGGATGATGGTAAGTTTCACGAAACAGACCTGTTGCATCTACAAGTGTATTAAATGATTCACCTATTTGCCATTATAAGCCACTGGATAATATGAAGCTTGCAGGCATTTGCCGGAAGGCTGCAGCTTTTACCTTTCTCATCACAGTTCCTGCCAACTTCTGTACTCTAAAATTCAGCAAAACAGTTCTGTAACTCGGTGCCGCATTTCACACACAGCTACCAATCTCATATGGATGTCTGAAGTAGTTACTCCTTCCTTCTGCTTTGTTCACAAGTGCACTTATAGTACTATACAAGCAATTCACTACTGCTCCTTCTGTGCATTCAAGCAACGTCATCTGGTGGCACCATATGGCACTAGTTTATCTTCTCTCTCACACACACAATGGATGTGTTTCAATCTGCGATACAACCGGAGCTTCAATCATTTTTGAACGCCCTAAATGAAATTATGCATAGATAGTGTTATCTCGTTAAATTTTGTTTTTCAACATACAGTTTATAATTCCAAACATGAATTTATAAAATTAAAACAAAATCACAACTTTACTAAATAATTAGACAATTTTAGTAAAAATTCAAAATATAGTAATTACCTTTAGAGCTTGCTTTAGTATCTTCTCAGCCTCGGTGATCGTGGTAGCTTCCTCTTCGGCTAGCAAAATGTAGGCAGGGGCACATTCAGAATTGGTTTCAAGGGCCTTGTGGGCCGCCTTGATGCGAACCATGGGATTCCTTTCGCGCCACGCCGTTTGCATGATTTCATATTCCGCCTTGCCCGCGTCAGCCTCGCACGTGAAGAACGTCTGGTGGTCCTGGGCAGATAAGTTCATGTCGTAGTACGTCAACGGTTCTTTATTTGTAGCCCAGTAAAAGCGTTGGTACTCCGCGCCTCGATATAAGTTCAACGGGTTGCGCCACACTTTACACTCAGGCACGTTGTTCTGGTTACCGCTGGGGCCCCCGTTGCTGCTGCCTCCGTTCTCGCTATTATCGGTGCCACTAATCCAAGGGCTAATGTGGTTCAGTGAGACTTGCTCGATAAACGAGGTGCCGTACTTACGAAAATACCACCACTCAAATATCAGTATTAGCCCTGATATCAAGGAAGATGTGCCTGTAAGTGCCACATAGAATTTGGGCGTCAGCGTGCTCAGGAATACGGTAGAGTCAAAACCCATCATTGACCACAAGTAGTGAAGGTGCAGCGTGAGCACTAGTAATTTACCAGTAGTAAATTATATTCTGAGGAAGCTTAATACAACTGATGCAAGCTTCTTATGGTCCTGCTGCTGTAGCTGTAGCTTCACTCAAATTATGTATGGAATATAACACTTATTCGTTTCTACTGTCGTATTCTATTTTGCTTTATTAAAAATCGTAAAATCATAATTGGAATACAAATTCAAATCCACTAGACAACTCTAAAAGAAGGCAAACGTACATAACCTCACTGCGAGATTATTTCGAAATTAGAGGTCAATCGATATATATAGATTTATTCAGGATTAGTCATTCTGGCAGTTTTATACCATAAGTTTATTTATTTTTGAAGCTCCATTAGTCCACAATTCCATGGCTAAGGGTTTTGATGTACCTATATAAATGTGTTCTAGTTTTATTTTTGGAATGAGAGTAGACTGTTAGTACCACTGTGTGGTTCAACCCAAACCAGATCTATAGATATTATGATCTCATCCATACCAATCGTAGAGCCCATTATGTTTGAAGAAAATCAAATAACAAACTTGTATATTTTGATACTTTCATCATTTACGTGACTATTAGCAAAATGAAGAAACTTTATAATTCTGTTAAATAACCCCAAATTTCTAAGTCTTCTACAACGGAGAGAATAGTTGCCAGATAATCCACTTCAGTAATGTTAAAATTTCTTCGGATGTAATAATAAATATATCAACAAAGTTCTTGATAATTTTTCTGGATTAAGATTGGGAATTTAAAAAATCCAAATAAAAAGATAATCAAGATCATTTAAAACTTCTCCATCTGATAAATATTAGAGAATTTGAAGTCCGCAGTCACAAACATCTGCTTCCATATTCGCCTTATACTATCACTGTAACAATCAATTATTTTCTGTTTCAAGCTCCCTAACTTGCTATTGCACAAATAGATGCGAAGGCTTTTACGGCCGGTGTTATGGTGGTGCATCGTATGGTTGGTTCTCGCGTTATTAGGCCGTGGTAGGAGTTCAGAAACTCTTGACGTTTCGTCCACAACTGCGGTGGACATCTTCAGAAGAAAATCTTCTAAAAACTAAGTGATTGTTCCGTGCGTTTTCGCTTTTATACTCATGCGAATATAGTAGGGATGGTGTTAGGAGGAGGGCGTTGTTGACGTCACCGGGATGGTAGATAACGTAATCGGGTAGCTGCTGACGTCAATCGGATCGTTGCAGATAATATTTCGGCATTTTCAACAAATAATGACAAACAATTATAAGAAATATTAGCATTAAAAAACTATTAAAATTGAAAGATGTTTATTTAGGCAATTTTAAAGTAAATACATAAATATAATAAAATACAACTTTATACTAAAAACTTCATTATTAAAACATTTACGAGAGTACAAATTACAATCTTTATGAGTATGTTAATGCATTGACGCCAAATTAAAAGGCTTAGAGTTACCAGCTGTAGGTGCACAGCTTCGTGGTTATGTACAGTTTGTTTTGATTTTTGGCCCAACTTTCCTTCATCAACTAAAAAAACATCGGTGCTAAACAATCTAAGAATGGAAGGAAAACGCAATTTGTGGAAAATTCGCCTGATCTTAACAGTCTTTTCACAAATTGAGCTTGCTTCGTCAAAAACTGCACAAGGTAATGATTTCAGTCTTTTTGTAATGAAATTTTTCAGTCAGAGGTAATCGTTATCCTTTCTTGAAAATGAACTATACCTATAATACACCCTAGTTCGCACTAGTGGATGGAGAAGTGTAAATCGAACTAAAGATAGCTACGCTGCCAACTACAATAATTTAGATCATGTCGCAGCTGACTAAAGGTTTTCCCATACAGAAAACATTAAAATGAATGGGTAATAGCACATTTCAGTTTTTCTCCTTTTGTAGACTGACAATTGCTTCGTACGTAAATAATTATACAACAGTAACAAATATGGTTAACAACATTGCAATCCACAAATCTACCTATGTTTAAAACAATTACTTTCAATATGCAGCGGCTTTTAAAATATACTTTTAGTGATGCATTGTATTTGTACCGGTCGACTGTAATTAAACGAATTCAGGAATGCATACGATTTTTTTTTTTGGAAATTGCCAAACGTAACAGCTGGAATGGCAATTTTGTTCAATACAAATGCAATGTCATCAAATAGAGAGAAAACGATGCGAAGAACATTGCTTTTGATGATTCGTTCCAATTTACAATGATAAATGTTTAAAAAATAAGTAACACATATTAAAGTAATTTGAGAGGATATAAAAAGAATCTCTAAATGCTAAAAACCATGCTATGTACATTATTTAGAAGATACCTTTAAACTTACTATTATAAACACTATACTACTATCGATGGCATCATGACTGCAGTTAAGTCTGGACCACTGTGTAATCAAACACGAAACTCTCACTAATATTTTAATGGTAAAAACACACTGGTGTTGTAATTGAGCATTTCACATTTCATTTCGATAACGTCTTCGAAAAAGTATGTACAAACCAATTTACCATTGCTATGAACACTTGGTAATTCAGTTAGTTAACGTTAGCTTTACACATGAACCGAAGATAAGACGAGTCAAACGAGTAGTTCTAGAATTCACAATCTATAGACATTTCACATAGTTATAATATTCCATTTGTAAAATATTGGAATCCATCGTACAGTTTTGTGGAAAGTGAATGGATGCTGCCTTCCACCATGCGATCCACTTCCAGCTGTAGCTGTTCTTCCGTCATATTCAGGTGGAAGCGGTTTTTCAGATTTTGTACTGTAGCTGCACCAGACTTAAAACATGGTAACTGAGAACCTGTTAGAGAAAATCAAAATTAATATTATTATTTCTCATTAATTTTGCTGATTTAAAAGATGCCTAGTAATTTTTGTACAAAAACACCATATGTGTGTTTTATAAAAATACCTAGGTATTCCCATAAATACCATTACAAAAATGCAACCTATCCTTACTTTACAGAACATTGAGATATTAATGACTTCAATATACGGTTTAGATTCTCAATTGTTAAAATTGTGCTCTATTTTTGCCAAATTTTCGTTGTAAGGTTATAAAGAAAACCATATTGCTGTCATGGAGCCGTGGTGGTTTAGTGGATAGGTCGCTAGACTACGAAACCAAGAGTTGCGGGTTCGAATCCCGCTCTCGTCAATTCAATCGCTAGCAATTTTATGGCTCAATCGACTAAGGCTGCAATAAATGACTACCTGGAAGTCAAACTCTGGGGTAATAATAGGAGGTCGGTACGTAGCGCTAGCCACGTTACTACCCTTGTGCACCGTAGGCTCTAGATTGTAGTAGACCTATCCTGTTACGACCCCAAAGGCCCTTCAAGGCCCGTTACGGGGAACTATTATTATTTTGCTGTTATAGTGTTAGATAAGTATGAAACATAAAAAAGTGTGTTTAAGACTATAACCTTTTCTGTTAACAAGACTGCAGATGTTAAGGATTGTTAAACATCTAGCAGATTACCTTCAGTTGGGACTGCTCAGGTAGTACCTGCTTAAAAATATACACAGAACATTTACTGACAGATAATTTAAAGAACGCTAAGAGTTGTTAACCGAATATATGCATAGTCACAGAAAAATTCTATTTATTAACAGAAAAAGTCAACAAACATACAAGGTTGTCTAAAGAAGCGTCTCAGTTAATGCCAAAAGTTCAAAAACGCTATCATTTAGTACCTGTAACGATTTAGTGGGAAGTCTGAAACAATGGAGTGTTCGATAAGTCATTTTTGTAAAAAAATGGGTTAAATCGGCCAATGTATAGATGGGTTGAAACCTGTAAATCACGCGCTTTTCCAATGTGAACTTTAGGTCTTCCAGTAAGATTCTGCACCGACTCATAAAGCAAAACCAACTCAAACTTGACTGAGCAACAATGTGCCTCAATTGTTAAAGGTAAACGACTGTGCTAGTAGTCCAGACCTTATTCTTTCGACTATAGGTTATGGACAGTTTTTGAGGGCATAGTTTACCCAAGAAGACAACTTCTAGAAGGAATATGAAGCATGCTGCTATAGGTGACTGCTTTATGCAGAAGCCAAGGGTGGTCATTTTGAATAAATCTTTGAACTGACAATTAACAGTATCTATGGGAATATAGTACATAGACACATAGCATCTCTACCAGCTTTATACCCTCAGACTCCTTGAATAATTTAAAACAAAAAACTGGCTGTATTTCCAATAATTTTAAATGAGCTTCAAAAACTAGTGCCTATGATTACAACTTTCTTGGTCCAGAAGTAACGCGGTTTGAAGTTTTTTAACTTTTTGAACACAAACAATCTGTAAAGGATAACTAATCAAGATTACCAACCCACAAGTGGTATGCAATACACCACCCTTTTCTTCTAACACGATACTGTCCCAAGATATTGCGCTTTGATATATCTCTACACCAGCGTTGCTCAGCAAAGTCGTCAGATTTCTCCAAAATGGTACAAACAATGTGTTTTCTACCTAAACCGGTGAAGTCATAGAGAGACTACTTGTTAAAGCCTTGATTAATCTTTAGATGGAATAGTCAAAGATTATTAGCTTGTTTTTTTTTTGTTTTAGTCCATTATGATGCTATTATATTTGAAGCTTCTCTCAAATCCTTTTTTTTAACTTTGAAGAATCTCTTCCATTTCCCAAATGGACTAGATTAAGGGCAAAGCATGTAGTGACTCAAATAGTCTTCATCAGAAAGAGGATGGGTTACATAGACTTCCTTAAGTAAACAGTGAAGGAATGGAACAAAACTGGGCATGCGTAAAACCTTAACAGCAATGACACTGTCCAATGGTCTTCTTGTAAGGTTATTGCACAGTGATGAAATTCTACATAACATATGGTAGGTAGAACACTTCTTTAATAGCCCAGTTCACCTCCAGAGGGTTAGTCCACGCTTTTTGCGCATCAAAATTAGTGATACTCATGGGTTACAAAAATTTTCCTCATCATCAAAAGTATTCCAATATTCTTCATATCACTGTTCAAAAAGAGTTTTCTAAAAGTACTGGATAGGTGTGGTAGGAAGTACTGACTGTTTCCATCTACCACACAACCGCCCGGAAATCAGCAAGTGAAGTTTATGAGATGTTACTTGTTATGAAATTTACATATATCATTTTAAACTACACCAAAAACTCTGATCTACAATGAGCAAACCTCAAGGAGTTCTTGTGGTCTATCTGCACATCACAGTACTTTGCAATCATGGCTGTATAGCAATTGGGTAAAAGGATGTTAGGGAGTAGCATCATAAAATAATGATCCATCACTGCTCTTTTGAGATTTTGGGCGTGTTAGAGAAAAATAACTTTTGCTAAAAGTAGTTAATGTCGTTCTTACTTTGAGTACTAAGAATTGTTATAGTAATGTTTGAGCACATACTCATTGGTCCCTTTTATTGAAAATTCTGCTCATATACAATAGAGGTAATAATACAAGACATTCATAGTGGTTCACTGGACTCATCCAACATCTCATATTACCAAGACCAAGTCACCTTGTATATTTTCCATAGAACTACTATTCCATTAGCGTTTGGTACACTATAGAAGGCAATTAAAAACTATAATATTACTCAAGATAAATAAATTTGACTAATTTGATAACTTTATGACTCATTAGTGGGAGCTTCAAGTAAAGTTTGTTGAAAGAACTTATACTTCTCTTTACATTTATAGAGGCAGTATTTCTCTCAATATGATGATTTGCTCAGATGATGACTAATGGTGCCACACATATGGCAGGAAGTAATAAATTTACTGAAAGATTGGTTTCTCTGAAAGATTTGAAATCGGTCTGAACGATTCATGCTGGCAAAGTCATAGTTGACAATGCAAAATGTGTAGATTTTTGAATGATTGATATACCAATAAAGTTACGATCATCTTCTACCAATTTTAAATAAATTCTGATCCTATTTCACAGTGTTGCACCATCAGGTAACTGACTCAACGACTAAATGGTAGCTTTAATACTAAATATAGTTATAAAAATGTGTTATTGCGCTCACATACTTATTCGTGAGAATAGGCGCAGCACTATCAAGGAATTTGGAGCAATACTGTCCATCGGCGTTAGTAGTGTGAAGATATCGTGAAAAACCACCTGCACTATCGCAAGGCGAATGCATGGTGGGTACGTACTACGCACTTTGACGGACATGAACAAAATGGTGCGCATGTAAGCTGCCAGTCGTCTCCTATAGCACAAGAATGATTCAAATATACATTAATTTAGCATATATTTTCTAATGGCAGGCCAGAAAAAGGAAATTGTACATATTTAAAGACCACTCTTTATAAATGTCTATTTTTATGTCCGATGATTCTCAAAACCTTGCGTGTGCAAGCTTACGTTATCATGTTATGCTTTTCCTAACATGTGCCTTCTCATATCAGGTGGGGGTTCCTTGCTCTTCATTATCACACAAAAAGCAAAGTAACCTTAATTGTTCAGAAAGCGCATACCACAAATGAGTGGATTTTTGTTTTTTTACTTTCCTTATCCTATAATAAGGAAAGTAATGTAATCGGCGGAAATTTGACCTTCCCAGTTTTTCACATTTCTGGACGAATTATAGCCCCAGGACACCAAAAAAGTTGTCTTGAGCCATTGGTTCGTTCGCGCGCGCGCGCGCGCGCGTGTGTGTGTGTGTCATTCTGTCAGTAAACAAGATATCTTGAGAACCGTAAGAGCTAGAGACTTGAAATTTGGTATGCAAATTACTTGTAGGTAGGGGACGCAGTGCGAAGCTTTTGGTAAAAATCGGCCAAGCCGTTTGGTCGCAAGGTCGCAAAATCGGACGCAAAGCGGTCGCGAATCTAAACGCTTGAAGATACAAAAAATTTATGAGAATAAAAATGATTTGTTATCATGAAATAAACATGAATAAAATAAAAGTTGGTAAAATAGGAACTCGAAAAAAAATTTAAGCTCAGGATTTTTAATATACCGGGTGTTCATAAAATGTTTCGGGAAATTTATATTACCGGATAGATCAAACCGAGACGAACAAAAAATTACAATGAAATTTTTTGATCCGAGTTCAAATAAATAAGTTATAGCCGATTAAAAATTAATTGAACGGACCAATCACAGCGCGCTCGGAGAGCTACCGGGCCGACTACGGGGGGGAGCGCTTGGCCGCTAGGAGGGAGCACGCAAGCGATAATGGCGAAGGCTGTGCAGCCGAGCTCGCACGGTTACCTTCAGTGACGTAGCAAAATTTTAAGTATGAGTCAATTATTATCTTCTACTGTTTATTTTAATCAGCTTTCGAGTTTTGGACTGTATATATATATAATAGGATAAGGAAAGTCGTGTGATGTTCACACCAGATTTTTTTTAATACCCTCAAAACAGTCATATGATGTACGAAGCATAATTTGGAATGGATTCAAGACGTGTAAAGGAGTGATATAAACAATATGAAAGTTAACTAAGGGTAGAACAGAAAAAGAATGAAAAGAAACGGTTTCAAAAAGACAGTGATAAATCTGAGGGATTACAGTGGATTATAGATGTAAAATGATTTGGAATATATATTTAATCATGTTATTAAAGAGAAACTAAAATTGATAATTTCATTTGTTTCCAAATGTCGAGACGACTAAATTAAAACCAATAATTGTATTTCAACTTGGTATCAGAAAGATATAAAAGGAGCAGTTATCATCCCAAACTGGGCGAATGAACGCCAAACCTACATATATGTATATCATAGAAAATTGGTAAGCAATTTTTCGTTGAAAAAAGGCTCCTTACATAGGATGCACATTGGTGATACATCAGCAAGATAAATAAAAAGAATTGAAGAAATATAACATGGTCACTGCTGTGACCACCAGGAGGCTGCATCAATCATATTCAAGCACCTTTTATCTTAGAAACTTAAAGAAAAACAGAAAGTCATTTATGACAAATGGATAAAAGGTAATTTTGATGAAGAATACACAAGTGGAAACCTTACTGTCTAAATACTAGCAGAAGAAATAATCCATAACTTTTAAACGCAATTGATACTAGCAAAGATTGTTTAATTAATTGTTTAAAGAACCATCAGTAATTCTCTTTGAAAAAAGAGGTTTCAAGGTCAAGAGAGGAAAAGAGGAAAAAGCGCTAAATGAAAACAAATGATGATGACCATGATTAACAAAAAATAAGATACACTTGCCTGAACTTGTTTATCCATTCTTGATCATTTTATTCTTTTATATAGAACATAGTCACAAGAGAGTAAGTGTTAAATAGATGATTATAAAAAAGAAACTGCTGAATAAATACTGAGTCTGTTATCCAATTCTGCAAATAAAAGGAGGGTATATACAATATCTTTTGAATCATGAGATATTAACTTCTGCAGACTGGCGACTTTTTGGCAGCCATGATGATCAGTGTTGCACTACCAAAAATTTTTCCAGTCAGCTATCTAGCAGCTGAATTACGCCTATTTCTAGAGAAAATAATTTGGGAATGCTTTGAAGAGGCACCTTCCATTAACACAGTTACATAGTTCGACTTAATGTTGTATACATAAAGAACCCACAGGTTATTTAAAATGGAACATTATGGTTCGTGAGAAATTCAATTTCCTGAGAAGTTGATCAAGGATGCAGTTACTGTCTCAATTAAGGAATCCATTAGTGATTTAATAAATCAGCTAAAGACTAATAAAAATTAACAAACATCATATAATTTTGCCGTTGAAATTTAATGTCAAAGTAACATTTTAGGTGGTACCAGAATTGTTTCAGAATATATTTTTTGACAATGTCATAGACTAATAACATCCAATAGCCTAAGACCGTCCAATATAAATGTACGAGTTATAAAGCGTCCCCTCTATGTTCCATCTCCCTGCACCTTAGACGACAGCATTATTACTCCTTGCTCAATTATTTTTAGTGACCGAGTAGAACACACGCCAGGCATCTGAGCCCAGGTCTTTCCGCATGGCAAGCCAACTATCTCAAACCCTTGACCACATTGGCACTAATACTACAAATATTCCATATAAATATCCGCAGTAATGAATTATCACTTCACATTTTCCAATAGAATTTACGCACAATATGTCTGTAAAAATATAAACTATAAATTGACTAAAATTTCTCAAATATTAATGTTACTCAAGTATTTCAAATACCGTGCCATGCTGTTCAGCATTTCTAGGGTTACAGCGCAAATTTTTAGCTCTTTGGGTCAAAGAAAGTTAATGAAGATAGTATCACAGAAAAATTTTTGAGTACAACGAAAACAAAAAGACAAAAACGACTGTGCATAATAATAAATTGACAGGATTAAAATCCTGTTATACAGGACTAAACATAGTATCTTACCTGACCGCATGATCTCCACCAAAGGTATTATCATATCTTGATGCTTTCGAGCAGCAACAAGCCCTTGCAAAATTAAAATTTTGAAATACTCGAACATATCGGACCCAATGCCGCCCATAACCTCAACAAACTCCAAAGTGAGCTTGAACGGTGACGTTTCAAAGCCAAGGTTACGCGGCGAAGTAGACAAAATGAATCCAAAATCTATGTGGATAAGGTGGCCATCGCTGTTTAGGAGGATATTACCATTATGCCTGCAAAACACAATGTAAAGATAACATGCTGCTTGCAACTGTAATGTAGTAAATTACCTGTCTTTCACTTGTATGAGATAACTAATAAGGCAGTATGCAGCACAGCTTTGCACAAAGTTCCTTTGTGCTGTCAAAAACGCTTCGGAATTGTGTGGGCCATACTCTTTGGTAAAATATTCCAACAAAGAGAGCTGGCAGTGTTTCTTGATTTGGTGAAGCGACACTGTGTTTAGAATTGGTTCAATAAGGCCGCTGTCATCGGACAGACACAATATTCTATAAGAGAAAATAGCAATATTAGAAATAAATCAATGATGCATAACTGAAATATGTAATAACATTATAAAAAAAAATAAATAAAATCAGTCAACTCTTAAAATCTTGTTAATTTTAATGGAATATGGAATTTGATTTGTAAGTGGACAATCATGTTATATTAGTTACAATTTTCCTAACCAGAATCAGATTACTATCAGCCAAAGCAGAAGCAGCCACCTTTAGACAACAATGAATCTGTATTTAGCAATATATTCAACGAACTTAAAAAGTTCGTTACTGAATTCTATATGTCTGTCGCTGTCACAAAATTATGGATTTTTTAAAATTTTAAAATAGATTCTTATAGGAAATTTTATGCTGATTTCAATAATGAAATCGAAAAAATTCTATGTCGAATAGTTTTCGAGATATTCGACTTCGAATTTCAGGAAAATTTTCGACATTACGATTTTAAATGTGATTCTTATAGGAAATTTTATGCTGAATTCGAAAAAATTCTATGTCGAATAATTTTCCAGATATTCAATTTCGAATTTTCCCGAAATTCGAAATCGAAAGGTCTTTTAAGTTCGTTCTGGGATTGCTTACAAAGCAATCTCTTCGCCGGCCCAATGTTTTAACATTTGACCTCTATGGCTAGTTCTAAATTAGACAATTATATGCTAGTTAGCTAAAAAGAGATTATAAAGCCAAATTATTAACTACATTCATTCATCCATTTAATGATAATAAGACTACACAAAAAGCATCTGGAAAGTATGTATAGGATCTATCTGATTGTGAAATATTAAAAAATATTTTCCAAACTTACTTATATGGATGAATCCACAAAGGAACTCTTTCCAATTCCCAAATCTTTTGAAACATTTGCAGCAGTTGAGACGCTAAAAGCTCCTGCCGGAGATCGTCACCACACTTAACAATAACTGACAGTAACTTCCATGATGCTACATGGCCATATGGTGAACTATCACGCACTCTTCTCTCTTTGTCCTAAAAATATTCATGAGCACAAGCCTACTACAGAAAGCAAAAGCAGTACCATCCAGGGCTCCTTCAAAGCAGCTGCAGATGGGTCTTCTGGGTCGTGGGTGAAAGTTTTGTTTTTACCTTCTCGAAATGAATCCGATAAGCGTCTCCGGATCTCGCCTGCTGGAATCCATAAAGGCGGCTCACGAGAATCACTGGACTCCTGACTGAACTGAGATATTGTGTCTCTATCTTTCTGCTTCTTTATTTGGCAGTACTGGAATTTTTAAAAACAAGGTTATTAGTATTTTCATGGTTATGTCGCTACCTAAACAAACAAGCCATTAACATTATATAACAACCAGCAATTAAATTTACATATAAACAAAAAATATTAAAATTTCAATATTTGAATCTGCAAATCAGTTTCTAAGAAATAATCCTAAGTTTTCATAATGTAACCATAAAACCTAATATTAAAAATACTATTTATTTTAAAAATGGAATGCATTATCTCTAGCATTTAATTATTTCATCTCTGAACATATGCCTACCCAAGTTTTCACAATGTTATTCGATTTACTAATCAGTTCAAGATCTTCCACAGTCTGTCCCTTATTCTTGGTTTCCATATGGTTATCTTCTGAAATCTAGTCAGCATATCAGGTGACCTGACCATTGTCATTTTTAAGGTTGCAATGCATCATGTCGTGCCCCCTCCCCCCGGTTATATTTTGAATCCAATTATTTCATTTTCTGCTTGCAATCATATTTCTAACAACAATATTCTCATTGCTCTGCGCAATTTTCATTTTTTCTATCATGGCTTCTCTAAGAGACTAGGTTTACACACACGTTTTTTAAGATATTAGGCTCTCAACTGCTTCTTGTTTGCTCAAATGTCACACATACACTTTAGCCTTCTCCAAGGTGTTGTAAAAAACTTGATAATAAAATAACCCACTATGCAACAGACAAGGGTAACTTTTGCTCTACCATCGTAATACTGACTAACGAAGTGATAGTGTTAGGTACCTTATGAGAAAATCCCTTTAGACATTGATACAATGTTCACAAGCCACACACCTACTGTTCATCACATGATGCATAAAAAAAATTCCGGTTTATATTTGATTTACACTCGTAGTATATTTTAGTAGTGGGGATACTTAAATCCATTTCACAATCATGTGCTAGTGTCATGCTCAAACAGTAACCATGAGCTCAGCAAAATTTTTAACCAATCAACCCTCCTGTGCAGCTGTTTATTATAACTTTAAGTTGGAACTTAAACTAATCAGAATTAAAATGTCGTCTTAAAGCATCATTTGAAAAAGTATAAAGGCCAAAACTTTAATTTAGTTGTTTCCGCAGTGACGATTTCAATCTCCCCACTCAGGTCAATCCTTGATTGCTAATCTAGATCAGTTGCAAGAACTAGTTAAAATTAATCCATATGTGAGAATTCAGAGTACATTATAGCAACGTACACAAACATATGCACATATTAAGCTATGACTCCAAGCAAAACTAATGGCTACCCCATGCTCGGTTGATTAATAAGCGCTTGGTGATGTTCTGAACTATCCAAGAGTTGCCACCTCAAAGCACTAGCGTTACAGCTGAATCGACTCTGGAGATATCAAGTTAGGTTCCTGCACGTCAATGCATGACCACACGTTACTTAGCAACTTGTCATGAGCTGCAATGTCTTATCATATAGCCACTGTCAACTACCATTTTTTGATTACCAAGTCTTACAAGCACAGGATTTTAACAACAAAGCGGCTTTTCATGAGTAGATAGGTAATTATTTTACATTGAAGCTAGCATTCAACAAAGCCTACTTAAAAGGTGGTTAGTAAACATCTTCAGAGAAGATAATAGTACATTACGATACGAGTGCGCAAAGTAGGTCGTGCGGGATGACCTACGAGCGCACGGGTATCGTATACTATTTTTCCTATTGAGTGTGCAAAGTTCGATACTGCGGTGCTACGTGGGCGGAGGAAAGGGGGGTTTGGGGGGCGAAGCCCTCCCGATCAAAAAAACTGTTAATCAACTGACTTTCTTATCCTATTATATATATATATATATATAATATATGAGCGCCTGCTCTCGTCCCAGAACTTGTTATTTTAAAAAGGACGAGGCGGAGTCCAACACTAAAGCTGATTAAAATAAACAGTACAAGACAATAATTGACTCGTATAACAATTTTGCTACGTCACTGAAGGTCAACGGTGCGAGCTCGGTCGCATAGCCTGCGTGCTCCAGCGAGGCTCCCGTCCTCCCGAAGTCGGCCGGTAGCTCTCCGACGCCGCTGTGATCCGTTTAATTAATTTAATCGGCGTAAACTTATTTATTTGACCTCGGATCAAAATTTCATTTTAATTTTGTTCGTCCGGTTTGATCTATCCGGATAATATAAATTTCTGAAACATTTTATGAACACGTATGTTAAAAATCCAGTTTCAATTTTCGAGTTCCTATTTTACCAACTTTTATTTTAAATTCATGTTTATCTCGTGATAACAAATCATTTTATTCTCATAAATTTTGTATCTTCAACGTTTAGATACGCGACCGCTTTGAGACCGATTTTGCGACCTTGTGACCAAACAGCTCGGCCGATTTCCAAAAGTTTCACTGTCCCTACCCATAACTGCATACCAAATTTCAAGTCTAGCTCTTACGGTTACCGACCGACCAAGACAGGAGCGCACGCAGGCACAAGACGGACCAACGCACGCGCAGGTGACGACAACGCAGAGCGCGTCAACAGCGTCACGCGCTTGCACACGCTTCGCACACTACTGCACACGGCGCACACACACAAACTCAACCTTGCGCACGCTAGTAGGAAAAAAAATAAAACTACTTCTACAGTTAATTAATACATTAAAAAATCTTTAAGTGCGTTGCAGATTATGAGGTTCTTATTAAATTCATGTACAGTTGCCCTAAATATATTATGTAATCGCAATGATTTCAACTTCAATAATAACATGCAACACATTAAAAATGTTCAGCAAATTCTCACTTCCTGCTGATTCCCAAACTAGAACTACATTTCCACTTTGTCAACCCCAAGAAGTGAAGCGACCAGGTAAATGACGTGGTTCCTATACGCCGTCGCATTTGGTTGTACGTAATAGCTGATGTAGCATGCGTCATTGTGATGGCTTATGTAGATATTTGTTTATTAATTTTTGACTTTTCCTTATATTGCTTATAGTTAGGATACAATTAAAGTCCATCCAACCCTATGACTCTTCCTTCTGATTATCACTTAAAATAACTTTTTAGCCATAATCGGTTTTTTGTGCCTCTCATAAATTTATAAATAGCTTCATAACTATGCTGGTAAACCGCTATTTAATTTGCTTATCTTTTTTATTGCACATTGTCTTTCACACAAATTTTCATTTAATCTGTTACTTGCATATTTAGATTAATTTACTCAACATTTTGTTTTAATAAATGTGCAAATAGATCAAGTATGGCACTGTGTCTGCATTTTCAGCATAACAATTGTCGTGAAGCTACCCAAAAGAAAAAAATCATGCGAGATTAAATTGGGCGAGTACAAATTTGGGATATCCCAGACTAAAAACTTGGCTGCCCTAAACTTTATTGAATATTTTGAAGATCTAGATTCAGTGTGGTGTCACTCCATCTTACATAGAATCTAACCTTCTAATAAACCTCTTTGCGCGAGCGAAAAATTTCTGTTCAAAACTTTTATCAATGATTTTTTATTTGAAATATTACAGACAAATTCCTTTTACCAATATCACAGCTGATGTTTTTGTTATCTAGATATGAACATTCCACTTGACGTACTGTTAAATTTGTCACATTTATAATGCAGTTGATGAGATGTTATTTGATGCAGATACATTTTGGGGTACTATTTGTGAAATTTGAATAGACCGGCAACTTACCAGATTTTGTTAAAACAATTCTTATTTCTTTCTATAGCAACAGACATACAGGAATCTACTGTATTGTGCCTTTAGTCACAGATAGTTCATACCACATAAAATGATCAATAATAATAATAGTTCTCCGTAATAGGCCACAAAGGCCCTTTGGGGTCGTAACAGTATAGGTCTGATATAATCTAGAGCCTACAGTACACAAAGGTAGTAACGTGGCTAGCGCTAGGTACCGACCGCCTATTATTACCCCAGAGTTTGACCTCCAGGTACTCATTTATTGCAGCCTGAGTCGAGCTGGGCTGTAAAAATGCCAGCGATTGAAAAAATGATCAATAATTCTATTAAAAATTGAAAACTTAGTTTTAAATTTCAATTTTCCTCTTAAAAAATTATCATCATCAAATTATTTATTCTAACGCATGTGAACTTGTTTTTACCAGTCTAAATAAAACTACGCACCCTTGGACTAATAATCATTACCATAAGACCCTTTCTTAAATACTTTTTTTTCTTGGGCGTACTTATTGACACTGCAGCCTCAAGGACTAACTTGCACTTAAAATTACGACGTCACATATACCCATGAATTGAGCGAGACTCGAAACTAGCCTCGGCTGATCTTGATAACTGAACTACAGTAGCAGCCTTTCTTAGACCCTTACTTAGAATACAATTCTTTGTCCCAAGCAGACATATTTTCTTGTAATACTAATCTTACTCATGTAAACAGGTTTACTTCAGAACAGCTGCTGTTAAAATATAAAAACATCAACAATATATGTTTTAAAATCCTAAAATACAGGAAGCTATAAAAAATAGAATAATTTTAGCAAAGAGCAGTTTCTAGCTGCTTACACGTAGTTTTTAGAAGCCAAAGAACAGTAGCAAAAAGCAGTCAGTTGTTATCAACAGTACCCCTATCTACTATACCCAACTGGTAACTTTTTCTATTGAAGATGTTTACACCATTTGTTAACGGAATCTTTAGCTTTTCCATACCATCTGATAATTATTCCTGAACTACGGATAAATTGTTACATTTCCAAACTCTGAACTTGACCTCATAACATGAGAACAGTCAACACTATGTTTCAAGATTATGGCTTTTATTCGACTCTAAGGGGAGAAAGTTTACAAACCAGTAAACAATTTGAGAACACGTAAAAGAGAATATCAGCTTTGCTTTCTTCTTACTATATTGCTAAGATCAAAACAGAGTTCCGAAATATCTCCAAGTTAAACTCCACATGTAAATTTATGAAAGAACAAAAGCTATCTTAGTCGAAAAAGAAGTTTACAATACAAGACTTTAGTCCCATTAGTTTACGAAGATGACTGATGTATAGCAAATTGCGTCACATACCACGAAAGCAATAATTTTCTATGTTCCAGAGTTTACAAGATAAGCTTTACTCTCACACTTGAATTGTAACTATTCAGATATTACAGTTAACTAGGAAATCATCACTTGAAAGGATGCAGAACGAATTCAATTTGAAACTTGCATGCATCCATAGCAAGCCACCAGAAAGAAACCTATGTGGTGCAAATGAAGGGCTTTTTTGATCTTCAGAACAGCATCATCATCATCATCTTACCAGTGGATTAAAACAAAATGACTACATAAAGTTGTCTGAACTGTTCAATTTGGAGACATACCACAGAGTACACACATTAAAAAGCCCATTAATAACTTTTACTAAATATTTGTCTAGCTTGTTGTAGCTACATTTTGGGCTTACCAACAGCTAAATCAAGGTACCTATGCACTTTGTCAACTAAATACAATTTTCATATGATTTCCTTCTTTACAAAAGTTGTGATATATGACGCACTATTGAAAAGAGGTTTCTAATGACATATTGCAACTTTTCTGATGATGCTTTAAATCCGGCTCTTTCGTTTGGTGTAGAACATATAAACAGAAAAATTGTATAGTTAAGGAAAGCTCACTCAGACCTCCAATTATTAGATGAATAAATTTGAAAGGATTGCTTCAGGTGTCTTGACATCACCACAGTTCCTAAAAACCAGTACCAAAAAAACTGGGATGGTTTTTTAGGCGTGTAGGTAATAAGATTCGAAAATGATTGTTTACATTATATAAAAAAAATTGAAGAAATGCTTATGAAACATTGATAGATCAAATACAGCTTAATTTTTATAAAACAAGGTGCTCAAAGACAAAGGTAATGATTAAATCCAACAATGATGCACAGTTAGAACCAAATATGGTTTTTTGCCATTTACTAACCAAGTTAAAGGTCAGACAGGAAAAATTTTGAATAAGTGGAACATGCACACAGAACAGCGTAATTTAGAATTGTTTTTTAAAGACATCTAGCACAGCTGTGAACAGAACGTTGAGTTTTTAAATTATAAGCATGGCCTTACAACTTGAAAGCAAATAACAACAATTTACTAAAAATAACCCCTGGGCTATATATCAAGTAAATGCTGGGCATACCTTTCCTTCTTCATAAATTTTTTTCATGTATTTAAAAAAAAAATTGAAAATACTACTGTTGTACGGCAGTATTCGAACAATCTGAAAACTATGGACTTACACAAAAACTTATTTTTACTAGAGTTTATCCTTCTATAAAGTCATATATCTACAACTTTCTCTAGTTTTATTTTTAGACTAATTTGAACCAACAGGAAGGAAATCACTAAACCAATAAAACTTATATGTTATGCTAATGAAAAAATCCTCCTATGTACTATTTTGGTAATTTTTTATTATCAGGGCTTTTCCTATGATGTAGGCTAATATCTATTATAATTTCAAGTTTCTATGTATTCTGGAAAGTCGCAATGTAAAAAGCTGAATTTTCTATTACCACCATACTGGCCCCCTTTTGTGATATTTTTATCTGGCTTCCTTAACGCGTTATGTACAAGGAAAGTTTTGCAACAAGAACCAAATAATGGTCATACATTGTTTAAATATGCACCACAGCCGGTAGGCTAACTTGTATTCATAAAAAGAGTTCGTAACATCATCTTGGTCAAAAACAGAGAAACGGACAATTTTTGAGTTGATCAGTTTTTCAAGGAAATGGTTTCTGTGTTGGTAGATGATTGTTCTCATTCACATAGTATCAGGAGTTCCAGGGAGAAAGTTTTAGCCTTCAAAACATTTTGGGGTTAAGACCACAATTTTGTCATACAGAAGAACATTACCAATGTTGGAAAGATGCTAAATTTTAACATACGACCTATTGGCAAATAGAAGAATGTTTGGACATTTCGGCACTGGCAGTTTGCAAGATCCACCTTCCTATGAGAGAAATTTATTCCTTTTGGGTCCTCAACCGACCATGCATTACATGTTTCATGGTACCACGAGATGCTCAACAAATTTGAAAAATAGAACATCTCACTATATCACTTTCCTAGTACCTATGTACATGTTTAGTTTAACACCAACCTAGAGAATGTTCATCAGTCTGATGTTTCTCCAATACATCGTATATTCTTAAGATCGAAGGTTTTTCAAAAACTATACAACATATGAATATTTCATTCCACCATTCAAATAAAAGCTGTAATACTTTAGTTAGTGTAAATTGAATGGCACTTTTCAATGGATTACCAGTTAAATACGGTTATAACTTAAATAAAAATGGCAATTTACTAAAAAAATCATTAATTACCAAAGTATTAGCTAATGTATCAATTGTAACAAGACTGTAAATATACAGGTGATATTAAGTTATAATAAATTATGACATACCTGTTGTGAAATCTCATCATCCTCTTGACTCCAGTCAGGGTCGTTGTCGTCATAAATTCCACTGCAGATACTAAAAGCAGAAATGGATGTGGTGTCGCCGCCCAAATTCTCTTCAGACTTCGTGTGTCGCAACGAGGTCATTATTTTTTGAGGTACTGGAGAGTGATACAAGTCTTCAACTTCTAACACTTCCACATATATGATGTACGGAGCCTGTGACCAACCGCATCCATTAGCATCAAAAATAATTTTAATCGATTGCTTACCTTGTCCTTAGAATTAAGAACGGCTGCGACTTGTGGCGGAATGCGCACAATCAGATGCGGCTTTGAACTTTCAAGAGGCAACCACACGCGCGCAGGAAGGTTTAAGTTAAGAGTAGTTAATTCGGCAACCAGTCTTGTTGTTTTGGCCTCCTTCGTGGGTATGGAACTTAGGACTTTACCGATATTAATTAGAGCCTTCATAAATTCTAATTCGGGGCTCAATCGTGGAGCCTAAAGAAAGTAAGAATGGATTACTAAAGTATGTATGTTAAACAAATCCGAATCAAATTTAAACGAAACTTTTTGTTTTAGAGTTTGTAAGCTTTGGATATGGGTGGTCAGTCTTCCACATTGTAATGTCTAACAACCAGTACCTAATGTCATTGTACAACGTGTTATAATAGTTTTTAAGGAGAAAAATTTTAAAGTAATCGATATTCGGTTCAATCATTATCAAGAAACCAGGTTTTCAAATGATGTTTGCTACAGGACGAAGCGAGGTCATAAATGTAACGCACATGCTAAATGCATTAAAACAAAATTCGGGGCTAAAGGTGTCTGTAAGAAGAATGTCCCGCCTCCTTAATGCTTAAGAGCTATGCAAGATAAGATCTTTCAGGCCATCTTCGTTTGGTACAAAGAGAAAAAAAAATGCAGATTTTTGCATCAAATATTGACATATTGACATATGATTCATTATTACACCTCAAGTCCAAACAAGAAAGGCAAATGCGTATCTACCAAAGCCAAATGGAAATTGTCTGCAGGAAAGGTTCTTGAAATCATGTTTTGAGAGTATAAAGAAATGGTTTTCATTGATTTTTTAATCAATGCTCAATATTACTGCGATCTGCTAATGAAAAACGCCTATTGCGTAAAAAACGCGATGTTACAATCAGAAATGTAATTCTTCTTAAAGGCAACGCTCCGACTTGGGTCCTTGCTACTATTATCTGTTTGGACTCTTAGAGAATGCCTTGGTAGGATAACAATATGAAATTAAGTAAAAAAAATTGTTCGCAAATGGCTCTGTGTATTTATGAAATAATGGTGGAGCTTTAAACTTCCTTTAGAGGAAACATTTTTGATATGAGGCGATGTGGTAAGCATTGCACCTTAGTACTCGCATTACTACTCCTTCAAATTGAATGTAAGCACTTAATTATTTTTAGTGATCGAGTAGGCAGCAATAAACTTGGATCCAGTGATATCTTATTCGAGCACAGCTGCTTGACCACAAACACCCTTTTTATGAAAGCATCATCTGATAAACGAAATGCATAAAAAAAGAGAATAGAGGAAAAAGTATACAGGAAAATGACCATATATATCACATTGTCGTATCTCACTTCAGCAAAATATTATAACTAAAGTCTCACAAATTTATTAAAAGTGAATAAACTTGTATGTGTAGCGTTTTGAAATAAAACAATTATATAATGAAATATATATCAACATTCACACTGATAAGCATGTAAAAAATTAAATTAAAACAAAATTTCAACTGAAGGGGAGACTAATTTATACGAGTTTTTCATTAACTTAAGTTTTCTTTGATTTGTTTTGCTAAATCAGCAATTGTTGATACTTTTGGGCATAACGAAGATGGGCAAGGAAAAGAAAATTTTAATAAGAAAAACTATAAAAGAAATTGATATTAATTGAGAACATTGTCGCTGGTCAACTGGCAAATGCCTTTCTTACAAGCGAGAAAATTTTTACAACTAAACGAACCCACAGTAACTAAAATTATAGAAAGTGGTCTCTTGAACGTTTAAGATCATCTGATAAGTTTAGAATCTGTTTCACAGGTAAAAATCCTCGTTTTAATTTCCAATAAGTTCAAAGTAAATCAAGATGTGTACTGCAATGATATTTTGGAAGGTATCGTATTACCTTAAGCCCAGGAACATTATGGTGTCCAGATTTGGATATTTTAGTAGGAGTTTGTAAACAGTGCACAGAGAAAACTTTTTTGAGGAATAGCCAGTGAATATAGCCCTGACCTAAACCTTATGGCTCGATTTTGAAGACCCAAATCTGTGCAAAATCTTATAGAAGTTTGAAGTCACAGTAGTAATATTTTGTAGTGAACTGGGACAACCCTACAGTAAATGAGGTGCGATACATTATCAATTCTTACTCACATCGTTTGGCATTGTATATTCAAGTCAAGCAAAGATATTTTGAAACTCGATGATCTAATTATATTTGTTTTTTTATTAGATGCTATTTAAAACAAAGAGACTATTAAAAATCCCTGTCTCCATAATTTTATCAAATTCTAAACATTAAACGCCTTTAATACGTTTACCTCACAAGCTACTGACTAGTAATTTCCAAATTCAGTTTTTTAACCTCCTCTATCGACTTTCAGGTCAGGCGGCATCATCTATAACCATTACTTTATGTCTTGTATATTCTTGTGTTTAGTTTACTGACGTTCCTTAGTAGTCTGGGAAATTTTCACAATACATAAGAACGGATTTTGTTTTTCGTATCAACCTTCAAATTCCAAAGGTTAGAGGATTCAATTAAATAAATTACTAAGTAAGTTGATATGTGCTTGCTATCTAACTGTTTATAACAAAACATAATGCTGGTATATCTTTAAGTTCTTTTTGTAGATAATTTTATTAAAACTTGGTTTGGAAATTATTTTTCAAAACTCCTCGTTCGGGAGAATTTTTTTTTTTTTGTTACATGACGGTCCGTTTTGGCCTGAGAACAAGATAGCAATTGTGAAGGTCTTTGCTTTATGTAATTGTATGTTTTGATATTAAATATATCTTATCAAACAAATCACTTCCATCAACTTATAAAAATAATAACTTGTTGATAATTAATTTAATTTTAATAACTCCAATTAGATTTCCGCAAAAAACACTAGAAATAATAATTTGTATCAAAACTAATATTTTATGGCAAATATTTTAGCACAATCACCATTCCAGTGTTCAAGTTCAAAAGTGCCTTGTTGATTATCAATTGAACAATCTTTTATTATTCTTCAAGGACAATTTTTTTTGTTTTTTTGATGATCTTTGCATAATGGCTTAGTGATGTTAGATTAGGTAATTGGATTGATAGCACCACAAACATCTCCAATGTCAAAATCAGTCAAAAAGTGTTTTGGATTGTTTGAAATATGAAAGCAGCACCTTCACTGTAATCTGCTTATCTAATATATAAAAGAAACCTTTCTGTTTAGTGAAGAAAGTGCCTCATTCTAAGACTAAACCAGCTGTGTACTGTCGTATAGATTTTGGATCACTTTAAATATGAAAGCATCATTTGCGCAAGGATAATTAATCTATACCCAACCCATGATCTATTATTTTATAAAGAAGGCCCCTCTATTTAATGGAAAAAACACCTCACCCTAAGACTGAATCAGCTCAGGTCAAATCATTTGCTTGTAGGTTAATGAATCTACCTTCGAAACGTTATAAACTTGCTATTACTGCTCCAAAAACCATAGACCATTGTTGAGATATCCAATTAAAGGAAGCTTTAGACCAACTCACTCAATTCTTTCATTTCTTTTTTCAGGTCACTGTTCATTTACTTCCTCAACCTATTGTGTTTATATAAACTGAAGTGGTTTGAATAAAAGTTAATATTTCTTTAGAGCCATAGGACATGGATTATTATGAAGAATGTCTATATCAATAACAAAAGTCTTACAACACAATCAGCTGATTCTTCTATTAGAAAATTGCTCTGTTCACATTGATATATCAAACTACACATAAAGCTCTTGCCAGTCTTTCTTACTTGAAGTACTTTTTGCTACTATTTAAGATTAATATTGTGATTTATCCTACAAACTATTTATAAAGTAAAGGTTGTATTCAAACATACAAAGGCAATATATTTTTGACCAGTATTATACAGAACAAAGGCAACTGCGTACTTACCGAACAGGTACATTCAGTTTTCTGTCCCCTGAGATCGTTAACGACACCCTGGCACGTCTCAAAACATAAACAGCCATTGTCGAAGGCTTTACCGGAGCTAAGATCTCCAAGGCACAATTTACTGCAAGTGTTGCTGCGGCGCAGCCCAGCGATCAGAGCCGAGGCGTCGCTCTGAGAGCGCTGGTGGGTTTTCTTCGCCGACATCAAGTTACCAGGTACGGTTAGCTTATCACTGTTGAAGGACACCGTCATTTTTTGGTTTTTCGGGCGCAGCTCGTCCGAGAGGATGAGGTTGCGCAACTTCACGCCATGCGGCTTCTTCTTCGATGGCACTGAGGCATCTGAGCTATAGGCGTCTAGCAGCCAGGCGCATTTCAACGAGAAGTCTACGGATTTTCTACACCTGCAACAGAGCGGTTACTTAAATTGGCAAATACAAATTATAAATTGGTTCAAAATATTTTTTACGTATCACCATCATTAGATATTATTGTAAAATGTAATTGGCTCCAAAACTGTTAATTCATTTTCAGGAAGTCTAAGAGAAATAGCAGCATGTATATGGTGATAAAACGAGTAAAAATAAATAAATAACTCGCGGTCACAATTAGGAAGATACAAATAGCTTAAATGCTACCTAAAACCACTTCCAGGATAGAGATGCACAGCTGCTACCAATTAACGAAATGCTTGGATATTTACACGTAAAATACAATTATTCCAAATATTTCAAGACAGGCAGTTGTTTACGCTTTGCTTTGCAAAACACTCTGTGATATTAAAAATAATAAACTTCCTTCATTTTTAAAAACCATAAATTAGTTATCCGTTTAGAGGTACGTACAGAGTGCTGGATGACGTGCTGTTCCCAGGCCACTTGAAGCCCAATTTACAAGTTTCCCAGCTGTTTATTATTAGGACTAATAGAAAATAATAAAAATAAAACAATTAAAATTTACTTAATATGTTCAATATAAGTCTTTCCCCTCAGTTTTGACTACACTATACATCTACAAATATTTGCATTTGTTTTACTGCTTATTTTTTTGAATGCACCTAGATTTCATACATTCTATCTTAATCTTAGATTCTTCATGCTTTTAGAGAAAATGTCCAACAACTTACCTATGAATGAGATATGGATGAATAACCTCGGCCACGTCGTGCATCTGAATGTACATGCAGACGAGCTGTGGCAAATAAAAGTCCACTTGCTGATCATCGAAACTGAACATTTTGTTAGCAATGTAGCTCTGCACACCAGGCTCCTTGCTCTTAAAAAGGTAGTGTATAGCCATAGGCACATCAAACACTTTACTCTCAAGCAACCGTAACAACCCCGTGCTGGGCTTTTGAGTTTGAGCGTTTTTCGAGTCCACAGATGCACTGTTTATCAAGCATGGCTCGGCTGTCTTAGTGTCCACATCACTCGCGCCCAGCATGCAACACCCATCTGGCTTGTCCATTATGCTAATACCGTAAACACTTTCACCGTTAGTCAAACTGTTCAGGTTTGTGCTTTCCCGGCTAGCACAATCTGATTTTACAGCACTGTGTGTTAATTCGGGCGCTTCACACGTGTCGGCACCGGAATCCAGGCTCTCACGGCTTCTGTTATTTGCACTAGCTACCAAGAAATCTTCATTGCCGCCGCTTTCGGAGCCACACAATATACCTGAGTCATCAGATCCAAGGCTAGCCAGCTCATCCCGCTGCGTCTTTGTAGCGGATGAGGTAACTGCGCAGGTGCTGTGCCCCTCGCTCGCCAAAATGCTACTGACGTTCTCACACTCTGGGCTCGGAGTGACATCGACTTCAGGTATACGTTGCAGGGCCGAGTCCAGGCTGCGATTTCGGTGGTGTAATGTCAGGTGCGTGTTGGTGACCGTGGTTATTTGCGTTATGGGAGGAAGCAGGATCCCCATAGACCTAGAAAATTATTTTAATTGTACATAAATACAAACTTTATGTGCTTACTGTACATTTTGCAAATTTACAAGAGAAAGAATCAGCTGCTCTCGTAGAAATGCAACAAATAACAAATTTAAATGGAACATACCAGTCTCGTACTACTTTTACACTTTCTTAATGAATATAAAGAACTAGAAAGTATTGTAGCCACCTAACAACTTAAAATTTTACTCCTTTTTGCTATGCTTGTTTATATCAGCGATTGAGTTATCACCAAGCAGAGAGTTTTATTAATTTATTTATATCCTAAAAAGTTTCAGTTAAACAACTTTAGAGCATTTCAGCTGATAGGAATAATCAAGCATGTGATAAGATGGTATGCAAAAGTTAATAACTTGTAATACAAATGTACGCAACATTATTTACATGTTTAAGCTGTTTAATAATACTTCCAACTTATTACGACAAACTTTATCATGAATTTTTGATGAGTGAAGATAAAGTGAAAGTCTTGGAAATATTGAAATAAGGAGCATCTTACAACTGTCAAGAGTGACAACGGCCCATCGATACTTGCCTAAAGTCCAAGCTTAAATTCCTTTGGTGGTTGCTGAGCCGCGTGCGGACATTGTTTTGGCTGGCGTTGGGTCTTCCATGTACTGAAGGCACAGTGTCTCTGCAAACGGTGAGTTTCTGTCGCTTCAGGTGTGCCATCCCTGAAGAGGCAATCTCGCCCATTTCACTCATCTCGTTGCATCACTGCTTCACTTCACTTGTAGGCGGTAGCATAGCGAATCTACAACTGCACAAGTACATGGTAAACATGTTGTGTGTCAACAAACGGGGGACGGGATGCACGCGAATGGGTGTGCCCTGTTATGATAAACACAAATCGGGCGCCGACGGGCAGCAGCGCTAGCGCACTTACTTTCCGGCCTGCGGCGACTGCCGGAGCTCCGATCGCGGGGTTTCTAACGAGAGATGTCCATTCGGACATAAAGTGAGCGAGCTTTCTACCTATCAAAGGCCGAATGGAATCGAGGACGTGCAGACTGTTAGATGCGCATATTGTGGGTTCGAAAGCGGGCACCGGACGGCCGTTCCCAGCACACTCGCCGCATCAGATCATAGCATTCGGGGCGCACCGCGATTTACTCGTAAAAAATAGCGCAAATTCTGGTCGCGAGCTATAAATTTCACGGAAACGAACTATGGAACATAACTGCCACGATGACAGCGCCATACTACGGGAGTTGATTGCAGCGGGGCGAGGGGCAGCGAAGCGAAAAGTGTGCGACAAAGAAAAACATACGAAAATGGCGCCTAGGCGAAAGCCTCAGAAAATACGCTCATTATAATTGTTGGTTTAAGCTACATTTTATTTGTATCATATCTTATCATTAAGCGACGACAGGAATATCCGCAAAATCTCGGCGAGATTGCATTAAAGCTGCATTAGAACTGTATGCGAACGACATTGAGATCAGGACCGCACTCAGAAAATTCGAGATGGGCGAATATTATCAACTAGTTTATCATTAAGTTGATCATTCTACTACTAGACTCGCAGGTAAATACCGCACTGAAAGATTTATTTTGCTTTAATAAAAAAAATACAGGGTAGACTAAAAGTTTTTGTGGAATTTTCCAAATTCCCCCTCCCCTGGTGATTGTTTTTTCTTTGAATTAAGTCAAACTTTCAACTTAAATAGAAGGTTGTGATTGTTAATTATATAGCAATTTAGCGAACAGATTAAAATTGAACGCATTGACTAGGGAATTAATCTGTCCTGATCATTCTGTTTTTCAAATCGCTCTTCTTGCCATTTTACTTCAAATGAGTAAAGACTGAACGGAGTCCCTTTGACTAATACACGATGAAACGTGCAAAAACTGTTAAAAATCAATCTTCGAAAGGGACGGGGTAAAAGACGAAATTTTGGCCCACTCTGTATTTTTAACAAGTTAAATTAGGAAATAAAATGATATTTTAATATTCGTAATTTGCGCAATATCCAATCATCACCCAAAAAGCAAATAAAAAATACTAAAGAATTAGATTAGTCAATGACGACGCAAAATAAAGATTATTCGTGTCACACTTGCACTTCCAAGAAAAATTAAGCTAAATACGGATTTAAAAACTTGGCGCGTAACTACGTCGTGACGTCATTAGTCTCCAGAAACATTTCCTGCGCGTAAATCTAATCTAAAAGCGGAATATTACATTAAAAACTGCGTAAGTCCGCTCAAATACGTGACGCCTTGCGCAGATTGCTCATTTGTAAACACTACGAGTGGGCAGTTCGTTCAATAATAACGACAATTTTGGGTCGTTGATGAGATCGTAATTATCAGTAGATCGACAAGCTGAACTAAGAAATTTATTACAGTTTGAAGAAATAGACAGTTACACCACTTTAAAATTAAAAACAGACGACTGCAAAATTACGCAACTGTAAACATTTTTATATTTAGCTCTTGGGAACGTCGGGCATTTTTTGCGGTATTTTATTTTATGATCAACTTAAGTGTCTTAAAAAGTTATTTTTTATAAGCTCGGAGGTAGGCTTTCGGCGGCGCGACCTACAGCGCTATTTGAGAAGCAAGCTCCGCCCACTATTGTGTGCTCCTCCTATTACTCAGTTAACCCTGCCCGTTATCCAATTGGCGCCGCCCTTATTCAGCTGCATCGCCTATTGAAGCCTTGAGTACTGCATACTAAACGAACCGTCAATTGTGTGCCTGTTTAAATGCAATCTCTGCTCTTTGAGCACCGAAATGAATTTTTTCATAGCCTTAAAGTGCTGAAAGCTTGGATCATAATCGGACAAGCAACGTCAACGAACTACTGACGTCAATTGACTAGCTGGAGGTAGCATTTGCATTTGCTGAGGTCAATTGTTATTTTGACTTCTATACCGGTTTGTTTTTGTCTCTGAAGAATGGCAAGCCGACATCTAAGTACAATCCGTCGTTTCTGTTAGATATTTTTAAATTTATGAATTTCCACTGCCTTTCCTAAATCAATTTCGTGGTCAGTGCTTTTTTGCCTGATTTTGAGATCTACCCTTTCTGATCTTAAGAACGACAGCATCACTACCTTACGAGCGGATAAACGTATTATAGCAATAGAGGGATTACACAAACATGGTTGAACTGCTTGATTAGAATCTTACGTTTCAAACGTGGTTCCATAGCACGTGGATTCAATAATTACAAATCTACCATGAAAACAGCATCAAACGATCCAATTAGTTTTTTGAACATACAGGTATGAAAATTAGATATGGACCGATGTTGAATCACTAGCCAAGTTAAAAAAATATAGCTGATAGATCAGACACGGCAAATATGTCAAACTCAGTTTTTAGATAAAGGACTAAAACATCTGAAACAATCCTTACAAGTAAATGACTATTTAAGTATGGAGATAAAGGAACAATTAAACCTAACAGATGCATACGCCATACACAATCGAACTCGGTTATGGCAAACAAAGCTTTTCAACTTATTGAAAGAAAGTTACAGGCCGATCATGGAAAATTCTAAACAAATAGAATGTCGAAACCATCTACAAAATCAACAAAAACACGTAAACATCATCTTGAAAAGTCTTGGACACAATGACCAAGTTTATCTAACTCTAGAAATTGTTACCCAAAAAAGCAGTAGAAATTTATGAATTTAGAAATAATTTTAACAGATAACTCGGTTTGTCGCTTTTAAGAGGCAATAAAAAAGCCAGCATGACCAGTGACGTCAGCAAATGCTACGGAGACGTTACCTGTGGCAGGCCGATTGACGTCAGCAACGATGCCTCGCCGCCATCCCTACCGTATGCGCGCGATATGGTGACTTAATTTTCGAAGATTTTTCTTCCGAAGATATATGCTGCAGCTGTGTACGACGTTTTAAGGCCTTTTAAACTCTCAACATAGCCCAGTAGCCCGAAAACAGATAACACGATGTATTTTCGTAAAATTGCCTCGTTTCATTTAATTTCTATTTATAGGATGATGACGTAGTAATAATGGCTTTGGCTTTACGTCATCTTGGCTGCATTTCCTGTGGTTTGGCAAAATGTCAATAGAAAGATCAATCCCGAGTTTATTAAAGCAGTATATCATAAATTCCTGATTTCTTCTGTTAATTGTGAGGTACTACAATCACACAAATTCTGAAAAAGTTAAATAAAACTATGGATGGTGACTAAAGTTCATGAAGGCAATCTGTTCTTATTAAAATCTTTGGTTCCGGAAGCTATATATACACAGTTATACAATTAGTTAAACACCTCTAGATATTTTGTGGTCTAAGATAAAAAAGTTTGTGATACGGTTTGGTGGCTGTCAAAATGTAGGCTTCGAAATTTGGTAATGAAGCTTGAAGTCACAGAAATGTTCTTGATGATTCAATACGGCAGAGATCGAGAAACGGTGTATGAGGTTATATATAGATTGTACAGTTCTTTACGAAGATTCTTACTGAGTCAGTTGTTCATTAACTGAAAGATTCGGATCAAGGAAAATGTACCGTCGTTGATTCCAGACTACTGTCGATAATCCAATAATCCACATTCGGGCTAGTGGACACTACTGTACGAAGAACCTATTCATTCTATACCATATTCTGGGATATTTCTTCCTGACAATGACATTTGTAATTCGGTCCAGCATGGAGGCAAACAAACGCCTGGCGTTATTTTTGTTGGATAGTGTGTTCTAAATCGTGGATATTAAGTCACGACGGCAATAGGCGTTTCAATTGGTCTCGCACTCCACACATACTCGAAAGAAAACTTTAGAGGAGCAGGCAAGCCAGGAAAGTGTCGAGACGTGATGTAAACAATCCTGGGTAACCCGGATCCTATCAAGCCGGACATTATTTAACTGGGGTATCGCATCTGGAGTCCCGGTTTGAAATGGGAGAATATGGCACCGTCAGATTTCACTCAAATGACGTTGAGTCCATATGAAAGCACCCCTAAAGCGGATTGGCTATTGTGGGCTGACTCCTCAAAGTTTGCAGTTAGAGAACTGTGTTGCTCAACAGCAGACCAGGAAAACTCAAGTTCAGACACGTTGATATTTTAATGTTAAACATAGCGCATGTAAGGGACGCTGGATCGTAGTTTCGCCTCAACAGAGCATCTTTAAATGGTTGTGGGAGGCGTAACATGCATATATAGTGGATCGGGTCGTAGTGTGGTGTGATGGATCCATATTTCTGCAATAATGGTGGAAATGCTGCGAATGGGATCGTTATCGTTACATGGTAGCCCAGTATTTAGCACCAGTTGGGTAACGTGGGTATGGAATAGAAAATCAGTTGGAAACTAAATATTTGCACACAAAAGCATACAGGGATACACAGGATAATAAATTATATAACTTTCAGCAAGCATACAATCCTGAAGAGTAAACAGAGAAGCAGAGCTAGATGCGGACATAAACTTTTGATAGGAAAATAACATTAAATGGAAATACGGGAGTAAACACCATCGAAGGGATAAATTTGAAGTATCTGAATAACGTATAAACGAATAACGCAGAAGAGATTTAGAGAACTAATATTGGAGAATCGAAACAAAAGAAGAAAGAAGAACATGCTCATGTAAAATGGGAATTGTTAAAAAAGAGTGATGAAAGCTGCAACAGAAATTTGTCGAATAATAAAAATAGTGGAATAGAATACCAACAGAAATGTAAAAAAAAGAAAAGAACGAAAGATAAAGAAATTATATAAACAAATCAAGCCGAGATTCTTTAAAAAAGACCAAAATAATAATAAGGGAAGATTTTAGAATAGAAGTAGTTCGAAGCTATAGAGAAAACCAAAAACAATTCCGAACAGTATTAAATAGAATTGAAAGGGAAAAACAAAAAATAAAGAATATAAAAGACAAGAACAAAATTGATAGCAAGAAAAGAAGAAATAACTAAAACACGGAGGGAATATTATGTAGAGAAAATTCAGAACAATAAATTGCCTAGAGAAATACATCACAGGACGAAAGAAACAGGAAATGTACACGAGACAGATAACAGGGAAAATATGACAATTGGAATTACAGTCACTGATAGTTTAAAAAATGGAAAAACCGGTCAAAAATATCAAATAACTTCAGAATTAATAAAGTTAGATGAAAAAAAGTAAGAGGGTGGATAAAACAACATACGTAATAAAGCAGGGGAAATAAAATGATCCCGAAGGAGTGGAAATAGAACACAATAATACAATTATATGAAAATGGAATTGTGAAAATTACAGCTGCAGTTAAAGGAAATGCTTTTAGCCCAAAAAGATTAATACACTATAAGAATGACAATTGAAAAGAACATGGGAAAAGCGAAACAGCCCTATTAAGCATTTTGTAGGCATAAAAGCTGCATTTGACAACATATTGTAACGAATTTCCGAATGCCCCTCGTAGGGATACCGTTGCGTAAACATCTACGACCGCAGTTTTTTTTGTTTCGCTTCGCGATCGCGGTCGAGCGACGGACATAATGCCTTCCAGAAATGCAGCCGCGCAAGCACTCGAACAATGGGAAATTACCAGATGTTTGCTAGAAACTTCGCGTAGGCTCCGGAACGGATCCCGAGTTATTTAAATGTAACGCAATGGGACGAGGGGAAGTCAAGTGAAGTGAAGTGCCGGAAGCCAAATAGTGTTATAGATAAATATGGTGTGATTTAACGTAAGAATAAATTGGGGAAAAAGTCAAAAAATGTTACTATGAGTAAATGAGTGAAACAAGGAGACAGTTTGAGTCCGCTGCTATTATATATATATATATATATATATATATATATATATATATATATATATATATATATATATATATATATATATATATATATATGAATAAAGTTGTGGAAAAGTGCAGTGAGCGCGCAACAAAGACAAAAGTATGTAATAGATAAATGCAGCCAGTATTCATACAATTGATATAAGTAGATGGTATAGTACTGATCACAAAAAAAATAAAGAGCAAAGCCAGATAAATATAGTAGATAAATATATACACAAAACAATACAATGATGAAAGTAATCAATAAGAAAACTCGAATGGAAGAAAAAAAATTGACAACGAGGTCTTCGAAGAAGTATTTTGAAACCGTGATAATAAATGACGGAAAATAGTTAACGAAAGTAAATCAGGTGTATTAAATGATAAATAATAGTTGTAAAAAAAGAATTAAGCAATGAAACAAAATGGAGAATATACAGAACGGCGTACGATGTAGAGAGCTGGACAATGATGGACAAGCACACATCGACCTAACGCCAACACAAGTGCAATATCTGAGAAGGGATCGACTGCAACATACAACAATAAGATACTAAAACAGAAACCAATTTTGATGAAGTTAATAAACAACAATTAAAATGGATATGGACGTTGGAAGAGGACAAACAGAAATGGGATGGAAGGGACCAAGAGGAAGGTCGAGAAGAAAGTGGGAAAATAATACACAAGATGTATTAGAAAGGAAAGGAAAAATAATAACAAGTGAAAAAGATAGCGATAGATAGAAAAACAAACAGAAAATGGATAGAAAAAAGTATGAATTGCATCTAAAAATTTCATTCAATTTCTTTTAATCGCGTTAAAATTGCGTCTTGCTTTTCACCAAATGTAGCGAAACGCTCGCTCCCTAAGTTTTGTTTGAGAAGGCAAGAATAATTTTATTCACCCTCCCTACTAGCCAATAGTGTTTACAGTGGTTTTTGTTCTTTCATTTTTGAGCATCTGGTACCACTTCACAACCATGGGACATGACGTCACTTTCTGATCATACACTTTGATAATTTGGACATAAAGTTCATCTCAATTATAGTTTTTTGTTCATAAAAATCGAACGACAGAGTTGGATGACACGTCTATACGATGTGCCATACTTACATGGTGACTATTCACATACTAAACCTTTTTTTTTAAATTCTTGCAAAATGGAAAACACTATGGACAGTGTTACCATGAAAGATATATCTTACTTTTGATTTTAAACCTGTGGTTCGTCAGATAAAAAGCACACTTAGCTCCAATTTACTTACCTGATGTTACTGGGGGGTCTGCGGTATGTAGCAAATAAATGCAGTACGGCCCTGCTCACCGACGACTACGAGCGAGCAAATGCAGGTCACACTATTCATGTTTGGGTGGGAAAGGTCGACAACTCGCGAATACTTACATGCATTGGTACTGCTGCACCCGCGCACCTAGCAAATTTTCGCGTCAAGTTCGCTCATCTGTCGGCCCTCGGACACTAAAGTGATCGAGAGGATGATGACAAAAATCCCAGGAAGCAGATTATTCACGCTTCCTGTGAATACGATTATGGTCTCGCGCATCCGATGTGCAATTTTGCAAAACGGACCAGCGTGCGTTTGGAGTTTGGCCTTACGACTGTAACTGCCATTTAGCAGAAATTCGGCGAGCTGCTGAGAGCATCGGAGACTTGGTGGCAAAATTTTCCTGAGTCACACGATGTTCAAAAATACCCGCGGCCTTTTTTTACTTAACTTGTTGCACCAAACGTAGACGCGCATTTACTTCGTTTTCTGAACATTTTTGATAATCGTGAAGGTTGTTCCGATAAGTAGCAGCCTATCCAACTAATTTTCCCCTTATCTTAGGAATGTAACAACACGCAATGTAATTAGTCACTTACATATACAAGGTGAGTGTTGCTAGAGGGACAAACTTCAGCGTGTGATTTCTAGTTGCAAAAGGGACCAAATAGTCCATATAAATGTAGAGGGTGTCTCAAATATCTGAACTTACCCTTAAATAACAATAAATATAGTGTTTATTGACTTAGAAACAATTTGGTGATGCAGCGTTTCTACCCAAAATTATTTGGATCGATGAGGATACTTTTATGTTCTTCTTCTTCTTCTTCTTCTTCATATACCCTGATACCATAAGTATGTGTCAGGTTTGTCTTTGATTGTTCTGCTATCCATACCTTCCATTTCTTCTGGTCCCTGGCGCACTCTCTTATTTCGTTTACCGTTTCCCCACTATCTTGCTCTATTTTAGTGATTTGGTTAATCCATGTCAGTCTCGGTCTACATCTTTTTCTTTTTTTGTATATTTAGCTCCTATGACTTTTCTGATGAGGTGCCCATACCGTTCTAGTTGCTTCTTTTCTATTTTCTTACAGATTGACTCTTGATCTAATTTTGTTTTATTCGCTATTTTCCTTAATACTTTATTATTATTATTAATTTCGGTAGCCGTAAGTTTTGATTAGTGTTTACCTTGAATGGTCTAGGTTTCACTGGAGTATAGCATTATTGGAGTTATTATAGTGTTAAATATAGTTAATTTATTTTTCTTACTTAATTCTTTTTTACCAAAGGTAGTTTTACTTATTGCATAATACACAGTATTTATCACCATTATTATCTCTTCATTTGTTTTTCCACTATGGTTGAATATTAACTTTCATATGTAAACTCTTTATTTCATCTATCTATGCATTTGGTAGTTTTGATTTTTTTTATTATCGGCAATTAGTACTGTCATCTGCATAGAGAAAAACATCGTTTGTGTTGGTTTCCTGTTTTTGTTTTGATGTTTTTCAATATTCTATTCATAAGTACTATGAATAAAGGGGATTCGGACTCTCTTCTTGCTTTATTTCTTTTCTTAGTTGGATCTATTTCCGATCACTTTAACGTTTTTATAAACTGATTTAATAAGGTTTATTAGTTTTCCGAGAGTCTGCATTTTTCAGCATGTCCGTTACACTCTTTTGGATGTTTTGTAAAGTCCCAAAATGACGTCCTTTGAGGACATTTTTCAGTTTAAGAAAAAGTCACAGGGACTGAGGTCAGGTGAATAGGGGCTGGGGAACCACAGGAATGCCTTTTGAGGTCAAAAATTCTGTTGTGGAGAGGGCAGTGTGACATGGGGCGTTGTCATGATGGAGCATCCATTTATCTGCAATGCCTGGTCTCACGCGAATGACGCTTTTTCTGAGCCTTTCAAGGACGTCTTTATAAAAAAAATGGGAAGTATTAGGTTATTATTTTGGTTTTTTTTTCTGCTTCTCTGTACATTTTCCAAATCCAGTTTATTCCAGTATTTCTGAGCTACTTTATCGTCTCTGGTTTTATATTATCCTCTCTTCATGTCTTTTCTGTTTTAATGTTTGCTATTGTTTCTGTTACTTCTTTTCTACTTATATTGTATATTTCTTCCTCGTGTATCTCCTTGTATATCAATTTTTTCAGAAAAAAACTTTCCATATTTCTGCCATCTCTGTCGTCTTTATTAAAAGTTTGTCGTATTTGCCTTTTATTTCACTTAGTTCTTTTTCCCTTTACTTTTCAGATACTTCATTTTATTCTATTGTTATTCTTAACTCATTCATTAAGTTCTTCTCTAAATTCTTCACAAGTATTATATTTGGTTCTTTTTGCTTTTTTGCCTTTAAGTTAAATGTTCTAAGTAACTGAGAAAAGTGCACCTACTGGGCTTCTTGCAATCCATATATTACTGTAGAACACTATTTGAACTTACCAAGTGGTGCTTTTGATTAAACTGTAATTGGTGAGTTTTCCCAAACATACTGCAGGGTTCCGTCGGTCTACGCGTCGAAGAGTTGTTTGGTAACCAGGATTTTCTTTCACTACCATTTTGATGCGACTTTTCCGACCAAATAGATTGGGTGAAGAGATGGTGTTGAGTTCTTTGTATGTTCTCCACTGGACTTTTTTCCAAAATTAGCAACAATTGATGAGCTGAAAACGGAAATTGAAAGTCTTGCTTGTAACGCTATAGAATCCATTAGTCTATTTTACCAACTGTGTTTAGCAAGAGGTGGTCACCATTTTGATTATTTGAAAACAGATTAATTTTTTAATAAAAAGTTAATGAACGCTACATTTATTGTCATTTAAACAGTAAGTGCATTTCTATGGGACACTTACAACTCTGCTACCTCCTTTTACCTCTCTTTAGTGCTGTACGGTTCGCACCCGCGTCGTTGCGCACTCCAGCTGTTTACCAGGTTGTATAATGGGTGTAAAAGGAGAGCTAGAAGGGTTTTAAATGAGTTGTAGACAGATTGCATAAATTATTTGAGCAAGTGAAAAAACCTCACTCTCTAAATCATCCCTATAAAACAGCTTGCAAGCTAGCCAAGGGCATTAAAAGCGCCAAACTTTAAAGAGTCACAACGAGGGATGCAGGAGTTGCAAATGAACGTTCCTTTGGTGAGAATGAACATTGTGGTACTAAAGGGTGCTTTAAATTTTAATTAAAACAGCTTTTTCATAATGTGTCTGAGAGATAGTCATCTCGGTTGCGGCTAAAAATGTTAGTTTTTTTAAATTTTTAATTACAAGTTTTGTGCATTAAAAACACCTTTGATTGCTTGATTACGCCACCAGGAAATTGTTGGTGAAGTAAAGCGACTGTTGCTCGAGCTGTATGGTAGGTGGCGCCATCCTGCTGGAACCATATTGGTTTCAGGCCCAATTGGTGTCTGAAACATTGGATTATCATGTAACTGTAACAATCGTTAGTTACAGCTGCAGAATTTCTAGTATTATCTTTAAAGAAGTATGAGCCCGCCACGATACTTGTCCAAAATCCAAATCAAACAGTGACTTGAAAAGGGCACATCTGTTTTTCTTGGGGCATACGAAGATTTTCCGAACCTCAAATGCGACAATTTTGCTTATTCGCAAATTCCTCATCGTTAAAGATTATTTTTCAACTATGAAAATCCACTTCATGAGGCTAAACCACTGCTGATGATGAACTTTAGCGATTTTAAAGTTATTCTGCGTCGTTTACGGATAACTTAATGAGATATTGGCAGATGTTAATATTAAAGGTGGAGCTTTATTATGCGCTAGATAAATGACCTGTTGTATTGCCAGTGGCACCTCTTTAATCAATAAAAGCAGAGTGTTCTTTAGAAATTGAAAATAAAGGGTCATGAAAGAACGATTGGCCAGTCTAAGTGGTCATCAACAATCCTGTTCCAAACATTGATGCAAAATCGTTACTGATATTATTCCATGAAGATTATCTTTAGCCCACAGATGATCTTTGTGCATATTTATTATACCGCATCTAGAAAAGTGCATCATGTGGTTGGTTCTCGGGTTATAAGGTCGTCGTTGGAGTTCAGAAACGCTTGACGTTAACAAAAAATAAAGATTGGTTTTGACAAATGACAACTTCAAGGGATGGAGTGGGGACATTTGAATTTGCTTTTTATTCACCTTAATAGACTATTAAATTATAAATGTCAGAATAAGATAAAACAACAGAAAGGTGTTGGAAAAATCAGAATTAACAGGTTAGAGTTTCAAATGTTTTTTGTCATGATTAAAACTAGCCATAATCGTCATTCCCAGCATAAATTATGCCTTGGACCTGTTCCTATTTCCATTTTCCGTCTTTCTACATTTTTTCCTCATGGTTTATGCTTCCAGGCTTGTGTTGGGTCATTTTCTTCAGATGATTTATCCATTTTTCTCTATATTCTATTACTTTATTTGTTAGAAAAGATATATATATATATATATATTATTATTATTACTTTATTTGTTAGAAAAGATATATATATATATATATATATAGTGTCTTATAATTTTGCATATGTATCTTTTTCCCCTTTTCAAGTTATATGGTAATCTTGGTCTCACTACAATATACCATTACAGGGGTGACCATAGCTTGTATGGTTGAAATTGTACTTCCGTTTCTGTTTTGTATTTTTTATTTATAAGAAACTGTTTGGAATCCGGGTTATTGTGATATTGAGCACATGATCGTAGTTTTAGTAAACCGTTTATCTCACTGATACAATCTGAGTTGTTGAGAATTATTGTAGCATTGCCCTTATCAGCTGTTAAGATTATAATGTTTTTATCTTGTCTTAAGGTTTTTAAGGCTTGTAATTCAGAAGGTTTGATATTGGGTTTAGATAACACGTCTGTGCGTAGTATTTTAGATGCACCTTGCTTAGTTGCTTAGCAAAATTAAAAATATAAATAATAATAAAAAAAAAATAAAAAATATTGGGTAATCATAGATGGATGATAGGTAATTGATTTTAGCATAGTTCAGAAAATGTTTGTTTTGCCTTTTGTTTTATTTTTAGATACACATGATAATTTACATTATAGTATCTTAGAAAAGAAATCTCAAAGGAAAGGCTGAGCATGAAAAAAATTACGAACTTTAGATTGAGTCAATTAAGTGTATAAGCAGAGACAGCTTTGCTCTAGTAGTAAGCCTCCATATTTGTCTAATTCAGTGTTTAGTTGTTGAAGGCTCTGTGAATTGTGGGTACCTACTGAACATTTGTAGTGATGACATCTGTTTCATGCATGACTGTTTTCTTTTGTTCTTCTTCTTGATTTTGCTAGTTGCTATTGGTACCATAACTGTTCGTTTTTCTTTTTTGACATTTTTTTTTCATTATTGTTTATATATGGCTGAAAGGTGTCGCCCGTGTAAGTTTTAATTCAACGTATGTGTCCATTTTTTACAGCTTTCTCTGTATATTTTTGTGGTTTTCCGTTGACCTTGATTTCACTGACAAAATCAGAAGTTTCTAGGTCGAACCCCTAAGTTTGGCCTTCTTGATACTACCTGACTTTATAATGGCAGGCCGTGTAAGCCGGCTCACGTAGAAATTGGGATCTTTGAGCGCTAGTGATGGTAGGTAAGGTCTAAAGACCTTATATCTGTACGTGGACCTCAATACTCTCGTTCAGGTATTGAACGCTTCGGGTATACCCCTGAATCGTGAGAATATTTGCGTTGCGATAAAAACCGAACCATAGGGTGCAAAAAAAATCTTGAAGTTTGATTTTAGATGACTTGAGGTTATTTATGTATGTTTTAACTGCTCAGTTTCATACTGGAGCCTCTACTTGCGATATGGTAGGGCAATGATGGTCTTAACACAAAAAGATTTTTTGGTGAACAGATTCTAGAGTTGAATAGAGTCGAGTGCCGATCTTGCTACTTTCGCTTTGGTTACGGCCTATCGTTGTGGTTTTGTATTTTTTTTATTTATTTTTTTTATTTATTTTTTTTGGTTCATTGATAATTTGTAGGTACTTTTGGTATGCAACCTTTTTGGCATTTATAATTATAATATTTCTAATTTTTTATTCCAGACTTTCTTCTTGTTCACTTTGAGCCGTCGACCTAGGGCTTTGTCTGGTGCTTGTATTGTATTATTCTGTTCTTTATTAATAATGTATTATTTAATAAATATTTAATCTGTTCTGATATAGCATCCCTATTCGCCCATTTTCAGATTTATTTTTTATGTATACTGTTGTATTGTTATACACGTAAGTTTTGAGCTTCATTCCGCCGTGACTAGATATTGGTCTGTACTTGTGCTCTGGAGCTTCTCTCATACTCCTCAATTCTGCGCTTGTCTTGTTCAGTGAAATCCCGCTGTTAATATTAGGCCGGTTGTCTAGCGCATTGGAGCTCGTCCTGTTGTTCTCTTTCCTAGGTATGGTCTCTAATGGAGTACAGTATCGGTCTATCTTTTGTCTTCGTATTTGGCTGTATGACCGGCATAGTTCTATTTTAGTATGGCTATTATTTCGAGCACACCTTTCATTTTCGTAGTGTAACAAAATTTCTCTGTGTCTTCTGTTCTTGCTTCTTTGGAAATACAAGGTCCATCCCAAAAGAAATGAGCCTTATTTTTTTTCGGACGCGAGTGTACATTCCGGCGTGCTCTGACGCTTGGGGCAGGTGGTGGGGGGTCTTAGCTTCCATACGCGGTCGGTGCAAGTCGGCTCTGAGCTCTCGGAGCGGCAGGACGGGTGTTTCCGTGAATGTCTATTTTCAATTTTCGACACGGCGCGATGGATTCAAAATCGATCAACGCTACGCAATTAAATTCTGCTTCAAACTCGGCAAGAATGCTACCGAAACGTTTGGAATGCTTCAGGAGGCCTTCAAGGATGATTGTTTATCGTACTCGCAAGTTAAAAGTGGCACAAAGCATTTAAGGAGGGCCGGAAGAGGTGGCCGACGAACCTCGGTCTGGACGACCGTCAACCTCCCGAACCGACGAGAACGTGCAGCGAGTGCGCGATTTTTGAACGCCGATCGTCGGTTCAGTGTTTATCAAGTAGCAGATGCCCTAAACATTCCGAAATCGACAGTACATCGAGTCATTTCGAGGATTTATCGATGCGGAAGGTGTGCGCCAAACTTGTGCCGCGGGTGTTGACTGACGAACAAAAACAGCTCCGGGTGGTTCGGTGTGAAGAACTCTTGCAAATGTGCGAAGATGACCCGGTTTTTAAACAAAGTGGTAACAGGAGACGAAACATGGTGTTTCCAGTACGATCCGGAGACAAAAGGCAGAGCGCTGAGTGGCACCACCGCGTCACCCTGGCCGAGAGCTCGGATGAGCAAATCAGGACCAAGACATCCCTAAGGAGGCCTACCAGGAAGCCTTCCGGACTTGGAAGACCTGTCTCCAAAAGTGCATTGATGCAGGAGGATCCTATTTTGAAGAATTTTGAGGTGTTGTAGCGATCTGCTCAATAAAACTATTTTTTTTTGAAAAAGGCTCATTTCTTTTGGGATGGACCCTGTATATGCTTCGTACACCGTTATATTATTTTATCAAAATTAACTAATTAATTTAGATTTGTTAAAGTAGTTAATGCGTAGGTTTGAAGGTCATTCTGATAGCACCAAGTATTATCATCTGCGACAATAATGTTTAAATTAATGTGGGAACATTCTGACCCTTTCCAACAGTTTAGTAGAAATTGTTCGACTGGTTTATTTCTTTTCCACTGTCAATGTGTGCGGGGCTGTTTTGTATTTCCGTTTCCATAAATTGTTGCGTAGAATTTGCCAGTACACACCCATACTCAATTTTCTGATATCTTGCGTACAGTGGTAGAACGGCTTTTTTGGTATGCGATTTTCACTCTGAGATCGTCGTGCACTAAATCTCTGTCCTCTTGAAGCTCTCTGTGCTGTTTAAAAGCATGACTTCTCAACAATGCCCGGTCGTCATATGTTTACTGTATTATAATCCATATTTTACTAAGGGTTCTGTAGCTTAACGCAGAACTTAATTTTAACTCTCTGTTTGGAATCCACGTCCATCAAATAAATGGACAATAAACCAAACAGCGGGTTGCTAAGCACAGCCCTCCAACCTAGTGAGTTTATATGATAACCATGTACCAGCTGACCAAATAACACCTGTTTCTTGTGTTTGAATATCACAGGCAAAGAATTAAAAAGTCAGTGTTGGACAAATAATGTGTATTCTCCGTTAATTTATTATGCGCTTGATTAATATATTTGTAACTTTATATGTTACAGAGATGTTTTTATATATTAGGATTCCTACTTCTACATATTTTCGTAATTTGGGAACACTTTTTAAGTTTTCTTTGGTTTTGGCGAGGGACGCTTTCTTCTTTATCTATTTTTTTAGTTCTTCTTTGTTGAGTAGCCCACGTTTTTCATACTTTTTTCTCAATTATCGGAATATTATCGGTAGAGATAGGACGAGAACCATTTTTCACAAATTTAAATATTAACCAAATTTCCAGGATTTGAATATTTCTAATATTAACTTACTGAGGAAACTGAAATCTTTTACTATAAGAGCCCAACATGGTACTAGAAATTTTTGTATTTTTTACGTTAATTAAATTACGATACAGTAACAAAGCACACGTAGTGACTGTCACCAAGATCAGCGGTACATAGGAAGATCAACTACGATCGGTTTGGAAGCCGCATCTCAAGTTGTTTAAGTTAACTATAAGCACATCTAAACTGTTAAGTAAAGTTAGCACTTCAAAATAATTGTGTTCCCGATTTTAACATAAGACTTTGCAAGATGGTGTTAGGAGAAGGTACTTACAGGGCGGCCCAAAAGCATATGTAGTCAAATAAAAATGTATTTCAGAAAAAATAAATGAGTTATAGATCGGTTCAAAACTATTTCATTAACTGAATATATGACTCAATTAATTAAATTTTCAAAATGACTCTCACTAACTATCACATGGTGGGGGCGTGTGAAAAAATTTTCAAAATCCTGCTCTCTCATTTCACATGTAATTGAGTTTATAACGTCAGTGATGCGTTCCGTCAATTCTCCTAAGTCGGTCAATATCTTTTTTTGTGATTTTTTTGGAATCCAAAGCAATTAATTACTCTGTCGTCAAAATGATCAAAATTAGCTTTTCGCCTTACCTGTCTAAAGAATTTTTCGAGAATTTTTTGGCAATAAACTTGTGTGTTGATGGTATTTGTAATGAAAATTGTGTTATTAATGCCTAAATAACTGAAAATACACCATACAGTTAAGGGGTTCGCATGGAGCACAACTACAAGCTGTGGGTTTTTGTGTCCCAAATCTGGCAATCCTGTCTATTGAAATAATGATTTAAGTCAAAATGGCATTAATTAAAAAAATAAATGCATTTATGTTCTAAAGATTTGTCCATTATCATTTGAATGACCAAATTAGCAAAATCATACCTTTAGGACTCGGCTCCGGAACTTATCGACTGCTGTACTAGGATTTTGTAGAAGTTTGTCTATTTTTTGCAATGTTCATCTTGAGATATTGAGTGCTTTAGATGCCTGTCTTGTTGATGTTGATTTTTGAAGAAGTTTCTGGTTTGTTCAATTCCTTCCTCTGTTCTTTAAGTTCGTGGTCTGCCAGTTATTCCTTCAGTATCATCAAGAACATTACCAATTTGAGTTTGAAGTATAAATATTTTTGAATGCACTTTAGTCCTGTATGCTTTGTTCGAAAGTACCTACAATTCGATTATTTTGATCATTTGGTTAATACTTAATGTGGTCTTAGCACTAGCCATATTGAACTAAAAATGAATATTTTTGTGTGCCTACTCTTCTCCTCTTAAGTTATAGGAAATATAATATATATTAAATATCTTTTTGGGTTGCCCTGTACTTTGAAAGAGACTGCGGCTATGTACAATGTTTCTTGTATCGTATACCATACTTACTAAACAGTGATTTTTTGTTATTGTGTGTTGTACACTTTTGGAACAAACTACGTAAATAAGCATTAGTTAAAATGCAAGTCAATCAAAACAACCATATCCGAACGTGATAGATTTACACACAAATTGATATACATTGTGGGATTTCAAATAACCCTTAAACTTAAGATTTGTTCTGGTTACTTAAGTGAATTCAGAATTTTAGTCAAGTGCAACGTATGTACGTTGTTTTGGCCAAATGAGAACCCACCTTTTTAAACAGAAAACTGGTAATGTTACAACATATCGCTCCTCTCCATACATCTCAAAGAGTAAGTACTACTATTCGAGAACTTGATGCAATCCCTAATCTTTTACCATCAGATTATTACTTTTCAAAATTAAAGTGCGATTCTGAATTGGACGAAAGATAGATACAGACCATATACAGAGTGGGAAAAAACTCATTCCCTAATATCAAAAAAAACATGAAGCAAAGGGTGTTTTGAGGGTGGGAGAAATAATTTTATTCGACCAAGTCTTGCCTAGAGAGGACCTTAGTTGACAAGATGTTGTAAATGAACAGAGTTTTTACTGTCAAAACGTACATTCAGAACAATGATTCTGTTGTGGCTGCAGAACGAGATATTTGGATGCCTTTCCAAATTGCGCCGTGGGTCTCGGTCCTCAAACTAAAAACTATTGTTGTGGGTAAGAGGAAACATTAGAAGTACTAGTTATGTAATGAGAAGAGAAAGAGGAACACCCTCTCCGCGTACAAACATGTCGTTACTCTTCATTTGTCTAATCGTACTGTATGGCGATTTTTGGTTTCTATCCATTCAAAATGGTTGTTGTATAGAAACTTTGTGAAATGATTGGTAAAATCGCTTGGAAGCGTATGAAACATGATACATCACGCAGTTGTTTTCTTTACTGACGAAGTATGCATTAATAAACAAAACAATCGTTATTGAAGTGATCACAATCACCTTTTGATGTGCAGTGAGTAATGTTAAGGTCACAGACCCTAACTTTTTTGATAAAGAAGGTCATTGTGTTACTGTCGATATGTGGAAGTGATTCGACAATTTTTCATACCGAATCTCGATGCATTTCAACCGGAAAACCTTTGGTTTCAACAATATGGAGCTGTAGCCCACACAAGACCTTCGCTTCAAGTACTGCATGAGATTTTTCCTGGGCGCTTAATCTCTCAAAGGGGTGACGTTGTCTGGCCAGCCCGTTCATGAGATATCGTTTCGTGTAGCCTCATTTTAAGGGGATATTTTAACGCTGAGATTTACTAACATCACCCTAAGGCTCAGCAGGCTTTACAAAAAGCTAAACGAAAATGAATGTCGTTACTTTAGATATGGCAAAAATTTATTGAACACCCCTTGTACATGAAAATATTTTCTTCGTAGTATTACTTTAAAGCTTCTAAAATATTGTATTCCTCTTGTTCAGTTATTTAATTATATTTATTTCTTAAATACACAAACCCTTTTTTCCAAAAAAAACCTAGAGTAAAAGATTCATTTCAACTTCTAATGAAAACAATTGAGGCTTGCTTGACCGTTTGATGATTAAATTGCGTGCGGAAAAATAGTGGGTGTGTAGCAAGAAGCTTATTGATTAAATTAATATTTAATTTAAGGAATTTTTCTTTGCTGCTTTATTAAGCACTACTTATAATTATTAGTTTTAGTATTCAAAATGACAATAACTGGTTTTAGTGGCATTATCCTTTGATGGCACGTTTTGAAGTAAGTGACAGTGGCACTATGTATTAATAGATGATTTTTTATTTTACGTCTAAATTTCAGGAATGGCTAAAAACCATAATTTGCCCACTACTCGTTTCCAAGAAAGTAATGCAAAAAAAAATCAATAATTTTATTTATATTAAAGACCAAACGTTTTATGGTGGCTAAGCCTTTGTAACAAATTGCAATTTTAAGTTGTACAATCATGTAGAAATTAAAAAAATTAAGTGCTGATTACTCCACCTGTAAATAACAAAAAATTGAGTTTCTTATCAGCGCCACCTGTTGCGCGCCGCTCAAATTCGGATTCAATGTCAAATTGTCAAACTGTAATAACAGTATGTGGTGAACGGGATGACAAGTGCGGAGAAAATAAAAATAGGTTGTATTTCACTTTATTTGACGGTCGCATATGCTTCATATTTTGCAAAAGTTTTGCGCATTTTGGACAATTCCACATAACAGAAAAATATGTTACAAGTCACTGCATTAAGTTTACAGTATTAAGGTCAAGAACATCCCAACCCATGTTCGCGAGATCTACCTAATTGTTGCTTTTTTGTAGTTCACTTCGCTCACTGACGTTTTTCTGCCAGAGTCGTCATTAAAATGCTAATGAGAGACAGCTTCGAAGATAAGGCAACGCAGTTATTCATTGGCTTAATTGTAATTGTTATTGGTAAGTCTGTGTGCTGGTCATGCCTCCATGTTTACCTTTAATTTTGTTGCGGCAGTATATTTTGCTTGGTGGACTACAAACATAAGCGAACAGCCCCAGTATCATACGGTGTTACTATTAGAGAGACGGCACAGGAGAAGAGCGAGCCGAAGCAGACTCACCACACATATTCAAAGTACTTCTATTGAAGGTAAAATACAACATTGCTATTAAAAAAAAAAAAACAAAAACAGAACATTAAGAAAAAGTCAATATTTGTGCAAGTATTAAACCAAGTCACTTGTGTTTTAGTCAGTATGTTTAATTATACGGCTAAATAAAGGCTGGCCAAATTGAATCTCAGATTTAAATTTTAAATTAAACGACTTTTGGATTGATTTTATGATTGGATTTTTATTGATTATTAAAATACACATTGGATTACATATTTCTGGATGTTTGACAGTTTTTTAAGGGCCATAATCTCTCTTTTGAGTTACTAAACTGAGTTTTCTTTTAGGATGAGCTAATTAGATTGATGTCACACCTCCGTTTAAACATGGAAAATTATGTCTGACAAATAGCCATCTCAGCTTTGGCTGGAAATCTTTGTTCTTTTCACAGTTTTTTTTTATCTATAACACATTGGATTTCATTCCTGAGGTTGTAAATTGTTTGTTGATTGCTGGTGTAGACATTTGATGTCTGGTAAGCAAACAAAAAGAAGTCACGAGATTTTCTTGACCAGTTGATGTTAACATTTTATGAAATTGCACAACCAAGAAATTTTTGGTGCGACAAATTTATTGTGCATGGCAGGTGGCGCCATCCTGTTGGAAACCTATTTTATTCCAAACCAATTTGGTGCTAAAAACACCGAGTTATCATGTAACAGTAATGATTGTCATTCACATTACATTTCCAGTATCATCTTTGAATTGAAGAGCCATCTGCCCAAAATCCATATCAAATAGTGACTTGTGGGAGGTATATTTGCTTTTTATGAGTTACGTGAGTATTTTCTGAACCCCAAATGTGACAGTTTGTTTATTAGGAACGTGTCAAGTTGAAAGTGTCATGTGTTGTTTCTTCCTCCTAAGCTACCGTAGCTCCGAGGGGTTCGGAACTTGTCAGCTAATTCTTTGAGGGATGTACATGAAAAAATCCTCTCTTTAACGTGGCAATAATCGTTTCTTCCGATCCGGCAATAATCTCTGGTCATCTCCGAGTTAGCTTAAAGTGTCATAAAAGTTGAATTTTACAAATTCTGGACACCTTCAGTTGCATTTGATATCCAAGTAGCGAAAAATTACAAAAACAGAAAATGCTCTGTCATGAAACTGTCAAAATAGCTTTACATGAACTGGAACAAACAATGTTAAGTTGTCAAAATCCACAGTTAAGAGATATTACTTAAAAATTTAAAGAACGTTTGAAATTAAAGAAAGCCTGATAGTGGTGGTGAACTTGGTGGTATGGCATATGCAATGATTAGAATGGTGAAGAATCTAAACGTTTCTTCTTGTGAAGTTGCTGGAAAAGTGAAGTCAAAATGAGAGCAGGATTAAGTTGTTTCAGGATTCAAACCGTCTGAGACAGATGTAAAGCAACAATTTATAACAAAATCCTGTTGTAGGAAGCTTTACAGAAAAAAAAATTAATGTCATTAAAATGCATTGTTATGAATAGTGTGACCTTTTTCTTCTTCTTCATTGGTAGTGATTAAGTGCATTTTTGGATGTCTTAATATCTGTGCCTGTTTCTAACTATTAGCATCTAATTCAAGTTTGCTGTTCATTTTCAAGTAATTAATCCAACTCATTGATGGAGGCCTCCTAGGTCTGCTAGTCATATGGTCTCCATTCTTAATTTTTTTCGGTCATTTTTCATGAGTTTATGTTAATTTCCTTTCAGACCATTCTATTCTTTTAAACACGTTTTCCTGTGGACGACTAAGTAACTTACCTGAAAGGCTATTTTTCTGTCACACTTCCTTGTTCAATGGAAATGTGTCAAATGATAGGTCCCTGTTGTATTGTCATTTATATATTTTAATAATTGCTCATATTAACTATTTGTTCTTCTTCTTCTTTTTCCTATAACTTCTTGAAGAGCAAAGGCGTCCTAAGGGTGTTTCGTTAAGTCTGTACCAATTTTCTCCAATTGTTCTTGCCTTGAGTTTTATATTTGGCTTGTTCCCATGGTAGATTTTGTAGCTGGAGGTCTTAAAACATTCTTTTCCATATGTCCCTCAGTTTTTCTGTTTTATGCTTTCCTTGTTTATGAAATCTAAGGCTAGTTTTGTAATGTTGTTTGGTTTTCTTATTTTATTGCGCTATTACCTAATGTTAGTTGCACTACCCTCGTTTCTAGGGTATCAACAGTTTTCTTCTAATCGATAAATGTCTTACTCATTGCATTTTTTTTATTAATAATTTTATTTTTGGCAGGTAGTCTATAATGGAAAACCCTTTACAGAAATAATCCTGTTCTGGTGGCTGGCATTCACCTAATATTATGGGTCAGAAGTTTATACAAATGTGAAAAAATGCGTATAAGTCAGTAGTTCTGCAGTTTTTCTTATCTTCTTTTTTATATAGTAATACCATTTCTTCCACATGTCTGGTATTTTATTGTGTTGTAAACATTCATTTAGCGGTTTTATGATCATTCCAGTTAGCTCTTCATCTTCTTCAATGAATATATCTGTGGGTATTTGATCTTCTTCTGGCATTTTGTTTGTCGAATCTTCTGAATTCGCATTTTTTACAAGAACTGTTAACATTGTATTTTTTACTTTAGATTCATATAGCTGTGCATCAAAATTTTTCAAAACTTTTTATATTTGGTTTCTGTTATGATTTGAGCTTCTTAGAGTGGTTCTGAGGCATTTCATGTTTTTGTTTCCTTCTATTGTCTCTTTAATTGATATTTTGTATTTGTTTCTCCTACAGTTTTTAATATTTATTATAGCTCATTGATATAGGACTCTATTATCCTCCTAACTCTTTTTATAGACCTTTGATGGTGCACGATTTTGACAGGTAGCTGGGACGTTCTGGGCGTTCTTACACCGAAGTAGAGTAAGTAAGGGATACTTACCCCAGAATCATTCTTGTAAAATAATTTGCGAGTTTGCTAGTGCATTCAAAATTCCTTGTTTTTCCATGTAATTTAACAGCTCTTCGGATCTGTCGTTCCAGTCAACATGACCAAAATTTCTAAAAACTTGGTTTTATTTTTGTCGCTTTCCTAGTTCAGCATTAAAATCTGTAATTATGGTATATTTGGTGTTTGTCCGTATGTTTTTTAAAGCTGTTTTTACATCGTTATAGAATTATTCTAATATATCTTAATCATGATTGATAGTTGTTTTATATATCTACGTAAATTTCAATTTTATTTTGTTGTTGATATTAATAATAATAAGGTACTTGACCTTATATTGCTTGGAAACAATTGAGATAAAGCGCCATGCTTTGCTTTATTACAAAAGCTTTACTTCGTTATCTCCCCATTACATTAAATGATTGTTTGCTATAAAAATTAGATGGTCTTCTTTTTTGGTAAATTTATTTTATTTCTGGTCCAACCCAGAGATTCTTAGCATCTTCTTCCTTTGATTGTCTTTTCACTACTTTGGCTAGAAGTGCTAGGAATTGAGGGTCGATTTCGATTTGTATACGTGAAGGTTTTAGTGTTATCATTTCACGTTGGCTTACTGTGGGTAACGAGTAGAAAAAGTGTAATTAGGATTAAGTGTGGGAACTTGGTGTGCTTTTGGTAATGGGAGGCGAGAAGGAATTTTCTATCGGGTTCACGAAAGGATGTTTACCTGCTACCAAATGAATATCAGGATTTTTATACAGCAGCAAGCTGTTGTGACGCTTCTGAAGACTGAAAATGTAAGTCAAAGGCAAAATTCCTTCAAAAATTTCTAGACTGGAAGGCAATATGTATCTATAGTCTGAAGAGCATATCTCTTATCATTTTTGAAGTTACAAAGTCGAGTTATACCATGAAAAGTGCTTCTAAAACACTTGTTGCCATTTCTGAAGAAACAACACTATTTTGGTGAGACCTAACGGTTTGATATTACTTGAGGACGCAATTTAATGACGGCTCTTGATAATTACCTAAAGCATTTAACCACAAAATAGCACAAAATTTAGACCTATTGAAGAATACCAATTTATTGCGAAGCGAATTTTGATGTGTCTGTAACTATTGACCAATTCCAAAACGTAGCTTTGAGCGTTGACAAATCGTTGTACAGTAGTTGAAGAGAGGCAAAATTAAAATAATTTAAAACTTTAAAGTACTTACCCTATTCAAAATATTTTTATATTGCGTATGATAACAGACATCGTGGGGCATTTCGTTAATGGAAAATCACATTACCATTTACTTTCAAATTTTTCATTGTTTTTAAGTTCAGTGATATTCATTGGGTGATTTCCAAAAACTCATTCGTTGTGAATCCCCTCATAAAGAAATCGCATGCGCTAAAATCTAGCGTCCATGGTAATCAAGAGATGTATTTGGATATGACATGACCAAAAAATAAACGACTTACAATGCCTATAGAGGCACTTGTAGTATGCGATGTTGCTCCATCTCACGAATTATCACTAACAGCGTTAGGAACGATTTAATCATATTGGCACATCATGTTGAAGTGGTAATGAGATTATACACCAAATAGTCATTTTGTTACCGTAGGGGTCTCTGATGTTTCATTCTAGGGCTGCGCAATGCCTCGCCGTGACAGTTCCATTTGATTATAAAGCCATTTAGACAAATAAATTATTAGTTACATTAGTGTCTTAGTCAAAAAATACCAACATTTTATTGTAAAAGTCGAAGGGGTTTTGCAAATTTTAAACAATTTGCATTGTACATGGTTGGAGATTTATAGCCATAAAAAATGTTGACATGCAGAAGGGTAAGACTGTCCCATAACATATCTGATGAGCTTAAAGTTTAGGTGTAGTCCTGCTGATCCTTGAAAACCTGTAAGCCTTTGTTTTAAAGTCAAACCCGTCTCTTCAAACTTCTTTACCCATTACATAGATTGAGGATATATTGCTGTCTTTGAATATTAAATTGGGTCCAACATAAATGTGTGGCAGTAACAGTTGCAATTTTTATGAAACGCTTTAGTTGCGAAAGCGTTGCACATGATGTTTGAAATATTTTTATAATAATTTATCATTATTATCAGCACATTGTTGGATATAAAACAAAACATTTCTTTATCAACATAAATACCAATTTGATATCACAAACGTGATATTGAATTTTGCTTTAGTTGTTCCCCCTCTTCATCTAAATAAAAAATGAGTGAAAGGGAAAAGCAATGCCTTATCGATTACAAAAAGTTTTTTTAGTAATTGTTAATTTATTCTTGGTGTTCTGTTTTTTTAAATCAGTTAGGGTGGTACTGTAACGTTTGTTACATAATAAACAATTTGGGTTTTTTTTAGGTACACAAACAGAGGAAGTGACTAGCCCAACAGCAGCAGTTAGTAACTCTGAAGAAGAAAGTACCACACAGAATTCCGAATCTACTAAGCCACCAGAGGCGAGCACGAGCACCACTGTCGATAGCAGCCCGAGTGTTGCAGATAGCCAGACTTCGTTAAGAGGCGTAGAGGAAGAAGAACTTCGAACCATAGTTCATATAATGGATGCGGATACGAATGTAGTTAGAATGCGGAGGTTAGCTTATTATGAAAATCAACAAGGTTTGTGCCTTTACAGAGTGCTGTTTTGTATAAATATTCTTTTGCAAAGTAGGAGGTGCAAATGATGTTCAAGCAACTACAAGCACGAACAGCCAGGAAACAGAACACACCGAAGTGTGCAGCTCTGCCATGGAGCACAACTATGCGGAAAGAGAAACGGGTCTCGAAGAACCTGTTGAAAATGTGAAAATCAATCAAAGCACTAATGAAAATAATTCAAATATTAGAATAAAATTGAAATATTTAAATGATGAGCTGAAACTAGTTGATGGACGTTTAGAAGAACAACTGGGTGATTTTAAGCGGTATGTGTTATTTATATTTTTTCTTTTGCCTAGAGTATCGACACCATTTTATTAAGGATAATACTATAGGAGTTCTAGCAAAATATTTTTTTCTTTATAATTGTAATTGACTAGAGACATTTAGAGTCGGTAGAAAATAGATTTTTATTTGAAGTTTAATTTAAGGTTTGCATTATAGAATCACTACTGGTATGTCTTCTTGCACAAATAATTTATAATCCAAAGGACTGAGGTTTGGGTTACTAAAAGGCTAATTGTATACCTTTTAAAAATGAGGCACTTTGCTATTTGGTCAAGTCTGATTTGACTTTACTTTGCCACTGCGATTTATGGATTTTATCACACTTTCTTCATAAAAATGAATATTGGTCATTTCATCATTATAAAGTCGCCACCAAACTATTAGATATGCTGGATGATGACTTCTTTGAACCTTGTCAGTGTCTACTGTAAACATTTTTTTTATCCATAAACAATTTTTTTGGTCATGCTTGTATTTGCTTAACAGTTTATTTGATTTTCTCTTTAACCTTTTGTTAAAGCTCCTGTCAGCAAATGCCTGGTAGTATTTTGTAAGCAACTAATCCTAGGTCTTGTATGACAATGCAACATTGAAGATTTAGAAATTTGTAGGTATTTTCCAAGAAATATGTTTTTGCTTACAAAGAGGATTTTGATTAGCATTTTGACTGCCTCACTATCCTCAACATCTCCACTCTCATGAAATAATTTTATAGTCTAATACACAAATGTACAAAACTTTCTTTTTATCTGTGGCATGTGTGCCATAAGTGTGTCATCTCTGTTATAAACTTATGATTTGCATTTGTATCTCTAAAAAAATTATCAGAGCTATTAATTGGATTGCAAAAATAACTATAAATGGGACTAAGATTTTCTTTTGCTTACAATTACATACAGATCTTCTTTTAGCTCATACATTTTCCTTGTTTGGAGTTGGTTTGTTTGTTGTACTTCTCCAAGATGACTTATATTTAGTTTTGAAAGTTTTCTCAAAATTCAGTGCTGACACTTGAGTTTCCAACTGCAGTCATTATGATAAAAAATGCTCCTCATGATTGTTATTTTCATGTTTACTTGTTTTTTGTTGCATTATAAATAATTAAAATTTCTAATAATTCATCAATGTTAGCATTTTGATGTTTTTTAATTAACAACCTTTTCATTTGATGAAAAGTATGATATAATAGTAGTTTTCATTGAACCTAAATTTGGACAAATTGATTTCTTTTTTGGTAGTTTTTTTAATTTTTTATTCTTAGTTTAATGCTCTGGTCAGTTTACTCATAAGCCTTATGAGGGAACCACAACATTAACTGTTGAATTGAAAAATTTATATTTGCCTTCCAATTGTGATTTGTGACTTAATTTTTATTTTACAGTACATCAATATGTCAACCAATTATATTGTATGTAACAAACTCGGTTTATATTTTTTCCCTCTTAATAATTATTTGCAATATATAAACACTGTTTATTTTTACATTTATTTGCACTGGCCATTCTGTTTTTCGGTACACTTTTTCACATTAACTATATTAACTATATCTTTTGACCATTACTTATATTCTCAAATGGTTATGTACTGCTTTACTGCCAGTCAATTATTACGTTACTCCCTTCTTAAGGCTGCTAGATGTCTGTGGAGCAATATGTTCTGATGTAGCAGTAGCAGCAACTGCGGATGACTTTTAATTTGGTATTGTCCACGCTTTAGACCCATTGGTATAATAATACACAGTAATGGAGATATTGTTGTTGTCATCCATTTCTAAAATAGACCAGAAAAGTCATGTAGTATAACTTCTGACACCTGGTTCTCTAGAAAACCATCTTCCAACTTCAAAGAATTTTTTGTGCCCAGTATATTTTTATTTGTAACTTGAATACTTTGATTTCATTGTGGCCTTGTCCTCTGGTGTTTTCATAGCATTACCATTCTTAATTCTGAGTTGTTCTTGCTCTTGTGGCAACAACCAATCACTAAATACAGCAGTTCCCTACAATTTCAAGACCTTCTCTAATTGCAAATGATTACTGCACGACTTTATCACCAAAACATCTGATTCTATTTCTTAAACACTTCCATGTTCTTCACATTCAATTTTTTTTTCAGATTTCTGCAATGTTCTGTAGTGTTTATTTTTAAGTCTTTTTCAAAACTTCTGAAATGTTCTTTTGCATTTATTTTTACTTTTTTTCTTAAACTTCTATAATGTTCTTCTGAATGTACCTTTATTTTTGGAAATTCTCATTTCAACGATTCTTCTTTTGTGTCTATCTTTGCCTCTGGAGCATCCTTTCTTATGTATTTTTATTTCTTGTAATTCTGTTCTCAAGTTTCTAGAGCATTTTTCTACATTTGTCTTGAATTCTTTGTTTGAAGGTCTAGAATCTTATTTAGTAAGTTTTTTGTCTGCTTTTCTGAGTATGCTCTAAATTTTTGTAATTTCTCTCTGTGCAATTTTTGGATTCTCCTGTACGTACTTTAGATTCGATTAATTCTTCTCTCAGTGTTCTCCTCTCAAGTATCATCACTTTTAATAATTCTCCGAAGTTATGCAATATCACATTATTTTGTGCATTTAAAATAAATAATTTATTAATTGTTTTTTGTTTATCAGAGTTATTTTTTACCTAATCTGATTGTAAGTTTATGTAAGACAAAGGTTATGAAAGTGTGAGGAAGTTTTTGCGTATCATTCATTTACTCTAAAATAACTATTGCGTCATGAATTATTCTCATCTCAAATCTGCAGTTACTCATTGCTGCTTTTAAGATAATTAATGATTGATAGTCGCTCTGCAAGTGATCTGCTGTTTGAGTTTGCAGCCGTTTAATTGCAGTGCGTAGGTCATATGCTGGTGTTTTTCTTTATTATTAAAAGTTTTAATAATGTAGAGCATTGGCAAAATTTTAGTTTTTGACTCCTTATTTTTTTTATTTTTCTAAAAATCTTGGTGGCTTAAATCAGAACATGCATTGGCGGTTTGATGAATTAAGTTAATTTGAGTACTCATAGAGCAAACTACGTGGGGCCATAAAATTTCCATCTTACAAATGAATATTCTATACTTACAAATTATTCTCTTGTTTGGCAGTTGCTTAAGCACTAGTTATTCGAGTGAGAGTGCAAAATGAATAGAACTGGAATGAGAGGTGTGAATACAATGAAAAGATGTTACCCATGTCCTGGAGGTTTGAAAACAGTTGTTCTGACAGAATCATTGATAAACGCCATTGTATGGTTTTGACTGACAGATTAGTAAAAGTATCAAAGATACTAGATGTCCCCTATACTTCAGCTAAATGAGTTTATTTTGTTTTGCATAATGAATTATGTATGAAAAAACTTTGCGCAGGACGGGTGCCATATTTGCTCATTCTGAATAAAAGTAAATTGGTATGTGAACATCAACCGACTGTTTGCAAGTGTTTAATTATTTTTTATAGCGTTTTGTGCTTGGGAAAAGTTGGATTGATTACTATACATTAGAAGCAAAATGGCAACACAAACGGTGGACCATAAGAAGTGACTCAGCTCTGAAAAAAGCGTACAATCTGCTAGATTGGCGTTAGTTTTTTGGGACGTAAAGGAAGCATCCCTAATTTAATACTTTGAGAAATGGTGGGAGTTTTAAGTAGTCACAATCTTTATAAAGAAGTATGGCAGCAAGCAATGAAAGGAGCTAGAATATCAGGATGCCTCAAAGATGTTATTTGGAGGAATAAGTATTTAAGTCGTGGATAACAGTCGTGGATCAAGACGGTATGTATTTTGAGGCCGGCAGGAAGACGGACCTCAAAAGACCAATGAAAAGATGGATCAAAAGCTGGACATCAACCTCAACAAACACCCCATAAATAACAATTGCGTGAAGAAAAACAGACGTATTAGTCTGTAATAAAAGATGATGATGAAAAGTGAAAACTATTATTACTGGTGAATTTGAATACTACGTATCACATTTTGATGGTAGCAATTGAGAGAAAACGTCCTGTAATGGTAAAAAAAGTATTCTATTGTGACAACGCACTGGCTCATTCAAGACTTCGTGCTAAGCAAAAATTGGTGAAATTAAAGCTTAAAATTTTTCCTCTTTCATTTAGGTTTCTCATATTAGCATCTGTTCTCGATCCTTAAGATCTCAGCTGAACGAACATTTTGATGAAATTAAGAGGTGATATAGAGCGTAAGTGAGTATAAACTTTGTGGGGATTATGCCGAAAGATAAAATAAATGCTTTATGAAAATTAAATTGTTTTTAATATCAAACCAAGTTACTTGTTAAACGATCATTGTAATTTATGCGAAGTTTCCAACTTTTACAAGTTTGACATATATTTTAAGTGAATACATTTTTTGTTGATTTAGGAGACATTTTCAACTGGAATTTTCTTCAAATAAGCTGGTTCGACTGATATTCAACGGTCAGGTACTCCAGCCAGACACCGAAACTCTCCAGAACTGTGGTTTGTTTGATAACTGCGTCGTTCATTGCCTTGTACATCAGCAAAGAAACAATTTGAATGATACGAATAGTGGAGAAGCCAGCTTTGTTGGTGGGTCTCGTTCCAGAATTGGTAATGCTACTCTATCCTCTCAAGGCTCTAATAATAACAATCAAGGCAGAGATTGGGATCTTGGCAACGTGCTGCTTGCCTTCGTGAGCATTGTGTTAGGATCTGCGTGGTATTTTAGGTAGGTTGCGTGTTATAGGTGAAACCAAATGATACATCCACCTGTTGCAGGTATGAATATGCCCATCTTTATACCATAACAGCGACAGTTGGCTTAGTTGCAATAACGGGCATGTTTACCATTTTTTTGGTTGGCATTTACTTCCCAGAGCCTCAGTTAGTACAACAGCGTGAGCGCCATTCAGTTCCTACGTAGCACCATTATTCTTCTGCTATTGATGGTCACATTTCTTTGGTTATTTTCTTGCTACGTAATAACATTCGGGTATTTATATGCACAAATTTTGTAATTAAATAAATTATTTATTTTAAAGTTTAAAATATTTGGTGGATATTGTTCAATTAAAAATGTATGTGTTGCTAAAGAGCCAAAATTGCAAAAATAAAATGTAGGATCAGTTTTCTTACGAGGTTTAATAATAATAATAATGAAAGTTAAATACTTACAATGTAAATGGATAGTTCTTTTGATGTTATGCTTCTGTGTATTTTTTTGCAATAGAATAAGTAAATGTTTTATCATGTACATTTGCATTATTCCTATGTAAAAACCTTGAAGTAATGTATCTGGTGTTACTTAGTAGCTGGTTGGTTTTAATAAATTTTATTTTTGAATAATTGCCCGTTTACGGTGTAATGCGAGTTTGTTTTTCAATTTGTAAGCATGTTGTTAGTTAAATAATTTTTTGAAGATGAGAAACAGTTTGGTGATTTTAAATCCAAAAATTTAAGTTAAGAGAATTTTTAAACTAAGTTTAAGAATTTTAGATAGGCGGTTGCATAGCTTTCGTACTTATTTAATATGCAGTATTCTTTGATTTCCAAATTAAGTGTATGGTATTTTTACTGGTTACTTAAATAAAGTGTAACTTTATTAACATTAATGGAGTGTGATGTATCCTGTTCATATGTGTAACTTAAACGCCAATGATCCCCAAACACAATTTCAACATCAGCAATTACTACAACTTTTACACCAAACCTGCTCTTTTCATTCCTAACATATCAATTCCAAACTATAACAATAGCACAACAGCTCAATTTATTTCACCTCCAAGTAACGGACAATTAGATAGCAATGAACATAAGAAATTCAAGGTAACATTAAAGTCAAATAAATGTGAAGACTTTCACTGCTGGTGTTATGGTGCATCGTGTGGTTGGTTCTTGGGTTATAAGGCCATGGTCAGAGTTCAGAAACTCTTGACGTTTTGTTCACAACTATAATGGACATCTTCAGAAGAAAATCTTCTAAGAATTATGTGACCCCACGCGTTTTCGCTTTTATACTCATGCGAGTATGGAAGGGATGGTGTTGGGGGAGGGCGTTGTTGACGTCACCAGGATGGTAGATAACGTGATCGGGCTAGCTGTTGACGTCAAACGGATCGTTGCAGGTAATATTTTGGCATTTTCCGATGTCACTTGCTCATTCGCCGTATCGGGGTCTGTTTTTTGCCCCTTGAGAGCGTTAAACCAAGACCTAGGTGGATTGAATCCGGCCTCCCTGTTAAAATTATTTTTATATTTATAAACCTCTACGCGTCTCTGTATAATCTCGGGTAGTAATTCCTATAATTGGATAAAACTTGTTTGCTCAAATTCTACTACGCCCAACGTGGGGCCCAAACATGTAATTGGCGTCCAACGCGACGTCATTCTTCTACAATTAATTGGCATCCTTATGCAGCAACGTCTTCCCCTTTATAAAGTTAGGAATGTACAATAGGAGAAAAAATTGAGCTATTAAGACCTACATGTTACATGAAGATGTAAAAAGGGTGCTAGGAACGAATTACAGATAAAAGTAATATCAACAGAAAAATTACAGTAGGTGGAGTAATTAAACGAACACAAAAGGAAACAAATAGTGCGGTGGAACAAAGAAATTAAAAAATAAGTAACAAGTGAGCTAATAAAAAAGCCGAAAAATATGCAGGGTATAAAAACCTGAGGGAAGAATTCGGAATAGAAAGGAAAGCTATAAGTATTGCTGAGATGTGCGATAAGGAAGTTCAAAAAGGATAAGAAAAAACTACCAAAGAACATAAGAGATAAAGGAATGAGTCATTACTGAAGTGGATTCTAGTATACTAAAAAGATTGAGAATTGCTGTAGAAAAACAAAGAAGAAGAGAAAAGGAAAAAAGAAGGAAGGCAATTAGTAGAGATTGAAGAAGAACATATAAAACTACAAGAAGTAGAAAAGGTAATTAAAAGACCTAAAATAGGAAAGCTTTGGAATAGATGATATAAGACCGGAATTGATTGTTTGCTGTAATTGAGGGGACGAAGTTAGTAAATAGAATTATAAAACGCATGGAGAAGCAATAAAATACCAAGGGAATGGAAGACAGAGGTCATAACACCAATATAAAACAGGAGCCTACACAAAGTTTATATTTCAGGACCGAAAATGTAGAAAGAATAGGCGAAAAGGACATCCGAGAAATTTATAACCAAGAGGAGCTCATTCATGTTCATTATGGTAATAGACGCGATTACAAAGAAGATAAGAGTGTAATTGGCGTACACTTATAGAAAGATGGAAGGATGTGTTTTCCCAATATGGATTAAAATAAATCCAAAAAGACAGAGATTACAACTATGACTGATGAAACAGGGGAAGTTATCGTTAACTAAGAAAGACATAATGTAAGTGAATAATTAAAATTTCTCGAGGTCGCGGTAGAAAGAACGATAAATTAGAAAAGAAATAAACAACAGAATTGACAAAGTGATCTCGCTATATGGAGGACTATGGACTATAGACATTCTTCAATAAAAGAGAACCAACTAAAATGACAAAGATCAGGATATATGAAACAGTATTAGTACTAATGCTTATATAGATTAGTTAACCATGGGTATTAACAGATTATTTAAAAAGTAAATTAGTTGCATGTGAAATGTGTAAAGAGTACCAAAAGGGGACTAAAAGTGAAAAGTGATTAAAAAAAATTAAGACACGGCAGCTGAGATGGTTTGCCCATAAGACAAACTTGTGAGGGAGATATGGAAAATGAAAAAAAAATGGAAGACTATGGATAGGTGAAAGTATAAATGACAAAGAATTGGACTTAGGTAAAGAAAAAGATTTGCACTTTTACATAAATGGTAGATGAGGTTCCGGGTCAAGTAATTTTCTCAGAATGTCTTTGACTTAGTAAAATGGCCAAGGAGATCAACTGCTGTGAGCAATTCACCAAACCCAATGTGGAAATTCACGAAAAACATCGTATTTTAGCCTTATGTTGTCCAAACTTTGGAAATTCTCCAGTATCCATCCAAATCGGACCCACACCCAATACTTAGGCTACAAGGTTTGCGCATTATTTATTGTATCTTTTAAGTTACAAGGTGGTTCAAATATGACTGGGATTGCCAAAAACTTACTTGCACGTGTCAGTCTTCAACGTACTCCTCTCCGGTGTTAATGCATTTCAACGTTCTTAAAGCATCCTGATGTCCTTTTCAAAAAACACTTTTGTCTGATTAGAGCCTTTGGAATAGGTGGAAATCACTTGGGGCCAAATCGTGATTGTACAGCGATGTGGCAGAAGATTCCAATTTAATTTCCGGAGAGTTTTCATTGTTATTTTGGCCGTATGGGGGCGTGCATTGTTTTGAAAGAAGGCTACCCGATTTGCATTTGTCTTCTGCTTGGATCGCATCTTTTCCTTCACGCCTGTTGCCAGGAGGTCTGAGTAATAAGCTGCATTGATTGTGCTGGCATCCGTTAGAATGTCTACGTGGATAACCCTTGTCAGTCTCAGGAAGATGTTGCCATCACTTTTCCTCTCAAACTGGAAGAACTGGTATGCCGCCCTTCACGTAATAATTGTTGGGACTCCGGAATGAAGTAGTGCATCCATGTTTCGTCGGTAGTCACTATAGACTTCAAAAATGCATCACCTTCGTCTTCAAATTGCTGTAGCAGGCGACTGGTACCTTGCATATACACTATTTTGTCTACGTCCGTCAAAGCACACCGTGCATTCGCCTTGCGATAGTACAGATGCCTTTTCACGATGTCTTCCACACTACCAAAACTGATGGACGGACAGTATTGTTTCAAGTTCCTTAATAGTGCTGCGCCTATTCGCACGATCAAGCGCGTTGGCATGATCAATGTTTGGCTCGGTGACGGATGTTCGCGGCCGACGATCATGCGGTTTATTATCCACGTGCTGTCTGCCCTCTCTGAAGCACTTGCCCCACTCAAATACACGGGTCCGTGAGAAGCACTCTACCCCATACTGTTGTTAGAGTCTGTGGTGAATTTCAGCGGGACGTTTTCTCCAACGAGGAATTTAATCACAGTGCGTTTTTCCATCCTCCTCGGTATGTTATGTTCGCTCATCACACTTACAACTCCCCAACAGAGCCGAACAGGTTCCAACCCGAGCAGGAGGAGGAAGGAGGTTATGGCTCCACTCTCTCAAAGTCTTGTAATTGCTGCGCAGTGCGGCTTGTTTATACACAAATCAGTTACAGTCATATTTGAACCACCTTGTAAATGTAAGGTAATTATTAATAATATTTATTAAGTTATTATATAGTACTATTTTATTTATTAATAACTGATAATTATTTAAGCACATTTTTTACGAGTTTTTTAGAACTCCCTTAATATATTATATTACAAGTGCTAAGTATATTTAATTTCAAATAATTTTTAGCTATTAGATAGTATTTCATGGAATATAAAAGAGAGCAACAAATAAGCAAAAATTATATCTAACATTTTTTGACGCAAGGGGAGGAATATTGAAACGAGCTGAAAACGTTCGGTTGCTTTGTACGTACCTTTTTGTACTTCTACGTTCCTGATCCGACAAATCAGGTGAAGCTCACCCTCCGATCGGCCAAGCATTGATCGGAATTGGAACCGATAGGTGTTCGATATGCTTTCCGTCTCGCTTTCCGTCCACCCTGTTTCTCTTACGCAGGCTCTATAAATAAATGTTGGGGGAAAATAGACTAAGTAAATTGGTTTCGTTCTTTCTTTTCAATTTGCTATTCTATGGACGTTGCTATGAATATTATTAACATACATACGAGGTCTGTTCAAAAAGTAATTAGATTTTGTTTTTAAATTTTGGTCTACTTATTGGGCTTTGTTACTTTCGAAGTATTCTTCCCTTAATCTGACATACTTCACTCGGCCGTATTTCCACTTCTTGAAGTTGTTTTTGGATTGTCTTTTAGAGTTTGTGCCGAATTTGTTGTAATTTCCTCAGTTGTATCAAAACGTCTTCATATCAACACTGATTTTAATTTAGGGAATATAAAAAAGTGATGTTAGATCGGGGGAATAGGGAGGCTGGAAGAACAGTCAGAACACTGTATATGGCTTAAAGTTTGTTTCAACTACTAGTAAGGTTTTGTGAACGTTTTCTTAAGTTTTACGCTAAACTTCACATTGTAACGCTGCTTTTGCATAACATTTCTGACAAACGCCGGCTACCTCTAGCTTAAAAAACAATCATACAAAATACAAAATGGGGTACTCTGGTTAGATTACACTAAACGCAGAGTTGTTAACTGCTAGCTTCTAGGACGTTTTGTTACAAGTAGTTTTTCTGCTTTCCAGCAGGATTAATAACCCCAATAGCAAACATCAAGGACTTTCGCAAAATGCACCTAATTACTCTCAAACATGGCGACAGATAAACATTCACGAGATCAAATAGAATAAGGTTTTTTCGACTTTTCACCGTAATTGTTTATAACATTCTTCATCATACACAAGACCTCAATGTCAAGAAATGCATAGCTCGAAAAAAAAATATAGAAAAGAATAAGAGACAGATAAGACACAATCTGTGGCAAATTTGTCCTCCAACTGCCTAATGCATTAATGGACATACGTAATGAATCTTCAAAAGACCACCAATTAAAACTCTATTCTGCTGATTACACCATGTGGAAGAGAACAAAGGTATTTAAAAAGTTATTAGTAGCAATCTTACCAATTAGAAAATTTGACAACAGCTGGGCAGATCCCATCCACGAAGAAAATAACGATGACAATGACATTTAATAATTTCCGAACACCCCATGCCAGCTACATCTACCAATCACACCATTCATTCCAAATAAAGTTTGAACACATAATTATAACCTGATAGTAGGAGAAATATAGTAACATCTTTCATGAAAAGTTTATAAAGACATTTTACATTAAAATACTGCAACGGTTTTAATTCAAGACCACCATGGTACATCAGCAATGGTACTCTTCACACAAATCTAAAATTTTTGTATGTAACTAGCGAAATCCAGACCTGCAATCGTCTACAATTATGAATTAGCAAGATAGGGAAACGACTTTGTAAGGTGTCTGTCAATTTATCATCAGTTGCATGAAGACCAGTGGAATTGGTCACAGGACCAATCAAAGCTAACGTACTTTTATTCGGGGGACTAGTGATAGCTATGTCCTTCACATACCGGGTAAAACATTGCAAAATTTACTTATTTCTCAACTTAGAAGAGTAGATTGCTAATATGCATGTCGTAAAAATTGAATTGAAAAAATTACCAGCTTATAAATCATTTTCTTCGACATGGGTAACTGTTTAGTACCTTGACGCACTTGAAGATTAATTTATAGGCGTGGTTGTAATATGAAAATGTTTATCATTCTGCGAACGCATTATTTCTTCTCCCACCGTAGCTCATTGGTAATCTCTGTTCCCTTTGTTACAACCCTTTATAAAGCGACGACATTCGTGGATATTTTGTACGCTCGTGAGTTATTTTGTGGCCTATAACATTCGTCTACGTGGCTTCTTTTACAGCCCTTTGGTGCTGTGCGTTTTGCAACTTATTTTGCCAGATTATCGTTTCAAAATAAATTCCATTAAAGAATGTGAAAAGAAGGCTAGAAGAATTTATTGTAGATGAGGTGCACAGATTATCAAAATAAGTGGGAGAAGCTCAAAAGAAGTCCAAAATACGCCGTGGCATCGATATGTCGTCTGACGAGTGGTAGGATGCCATAGATTCGGAAGGCCACTATTTCGACTATTAAGTTATCTTTTCCTCGGAGTTAATTGATGCCAAAATAGAGCGATTATGATAGACCGCACGAACTTGTATACCAACCTGTAAAGTCTTGAGGAATGACTTTATAGGTATTAAGGTGGTAAATTGTAAATATAAACACAATCGATGTGCAAAACGAAAATTTTATATTACGCGATACCGCGGCGGGCAAGCCGAAAATAGCTAGCGACAAATTTAAGTAGACAGACGTGCACTTGGCTGCGGTTCGTCGCGATCTACCCTAGAGCAGGCAGATGTGCGCGTTGTGATGGCTGAATGCTAACCCAACCTTTGTCTTTTTGTCGTTTGCAAATCGGTCGAAGATAAGGGTCGAAACTTGACCATCTCCGAAACAATAAAGGAAAATATTCTTATAATTTGGCAGGCAAAAGAAACCAAATGCCTAATTAATTTGGTACGGGGTAATTGGGGTTTGCGTCAATCGACCCTAAAGCTATTAAAAATATGACCGACATAGGAAATATTTTTAAAGTATTCGCTCTGCTATAACTTATAGACCTCTTTAGTGACTGCAGTCTTCTTTTTACAGAGGTGCCAAAAAGCGATTCCATCGAAATACATTTTCATAATCAAAATCCTCTTCTTCTCCCTGAATTTTTGCATTAGCTCTCGTTAAGCAATCTCACCCTGTCCTACCCATTGAAACAACTTGTTTTTAAGTAGTGGTCGCTAAAGGAGTATCCGATTTCATCTACGGCGAGGGTCTGCTTTAATAGTACAGGTATACGGTTGTACCGAAGGAGATTATCATGGCATGTGTCGATTCTAGTTTACCTTTGCTCTTCTGTCAAATTGTGAAGGTCATGTTTTTCAAATTTTTTGACCAGACACAAATCCTCAGTCAAAATCCTCCAAAGACTAGTTTTGGGATTATTAACGTGTATGGCCAGCTTGACAACTGACCATGACTTTGTTCCGCCAAACACGTTTTGATTCGTTCGAATCTTCGGTCTTTATCAAGAGTCACGCGATAAGCTCCTCCTTTGCTCTCTTCAATTATAGTACCCCTTTGTTTACCTCGGTTATTCATTTTTTTATAGTGTGGATAGAGAATGTCTTTGATAGCATACTTTTTGCACCAAATTATGAATGTATCTGGATGACCATAGAATTATGCGTTCGATTTTGATGAAAGATCACTTGATCAATTTTTGTCAAACTTAGAAAAATTTACTTTTAAGATAACCCTTATATTCCAATGATTATTTAAAGATTCAGAAAGCTGTCGTTTTTTAATTGTTAGTCATTTTTAATTATAATTAATAATAAATTCACGATCACTAAAAGTCAAGGTATAAAAGTTGTCCTATATATGAGTATACTAGTAATTTGCATACTCATATTTTTTATCGATGTTTAGTTGACATTTTTGTTTGAATAAATGTGTATATATTTTTATAAACAGTGAAATTGTGCAGCATCACCCACCGTATACATAACTATTTTAGTATGTCTGTAAATAGCACTAGTTAGCGGTCAGTAGAGACTTGAAACGTAGGCGGAAAGAACAACACAGATGCTGCCAAAATATGAGTAGTTAAAGTTAAACTTGCGTCTTACAAATACATAGTTGCTACTGATTGTTTTTTGTTACTGTTGGCTGATCTTTCTAATGATGACACATACAATTTTGTTATTGATCTTCAAGACATGCAATGCGTATACTACAGCGTGTGCATGGATTGAATTATATACGTAAATTATGTTGGATTTATAGCATCTACGAGGATGAATCAAATATAAACCGGAGCAGAAAGGGACGTGTTTCTGAGCGTTGTAAGTGGATACTCGAAGAAGATGCTCCCCATACAAAACCAAAAAAAGTATGAACCTGAAGATTAACTGAGGTCGCTCGAGGACAAGCATTGCTGAGAAGAATATTTGCATTATTCACCACCTCCTTGAGAATTGCTTCCGCTTGTAAAATTAGAAGTTAGAGCAGTAAGCAATAATTACTGACTCCCATAGGTTTGAAAACGTTTGTTCCCATATCAACAAGGATTTTTTTAGACTACACCCTTTCTGTAGTTCGGACTTATCGCCCTACGATTATTATTTGTTTGACTCACTAAAAGGACAGAGATTTGACAACGATATTGCCATTCAAGCGTACTAACAACTTGTTCTTTTGGGGCTTGTTTTTTTAAGCGACTCTGATTTGTGTGAAGAAACTGCCCCACCGCTCTATCAAATATCTACTTAAGCTAGGGGTTGTTTCAATATATGGGAATTTAGAACACTACACACAGATGTTAAATGGAAAAAATGGTATGAGAAGTGTTACTACAGTTTGTCGAAAATGGTATGGGGCCAATAATGGAGCGTAGTGTTTACAAAAAGATAACGACCCCAAACATTGTAGACGACTGTGTACGAGTTGGGAAGAGGAAACTAAAATTGGATTAGCCGCCATCATTTCACGACACAAATACAATCTAAAATGTCTGGTTCTACCAAGCACAGATTATGGGTAAACCATGTGAACATTATTCCAACGTATTTTGGAGTTATGGTGCTTATTCACCATTTTTACGTGGTAAACCTATCGTCAATATGCAAAAAAATGGCTTCTGTACTGAGAGATGATTGTTTTCATCGCATTTTGGATGATAAAACTACTGATTTAAAGAGAAATTTGTTCAAAGATCATCTATCTGCAACGGATAACATCGCTATTGCCAAAAAGACCTATCGCTAGATAGAAGAATGTTTGGATATTCCTACACCAGCACTTTATTGCATTCTGCACAACCATCTTCGAGAACATTTTTTCCCTTTGGATATCCTATGTCTTAATTGATGATAATTAATAATACAAAGTATTTTGAAAAATTCTGAATATTACGAATGATTGCAAAATTTATCAGTACTTTACATACACCTTTTGTCACAAAATGTACCGGGATGGCTTTCAAAAAACAAAAATAATACAAAAGCCTTGGAAAAAATAATTTCATTTATTTGAAATATTTTTCGTCGGCAGAAATACAAACTATTGGACGTTTAAGAAGTGCATCAAATGCTTTTTTATGTTGGTGATTGAGATTGTGTTGAGATAATACCAAGATAATACTCAGTATGGAGCAATATACTTCTTGGAATAATTTTTTTATTGATAATCCCTTTGGAACGAGGATTGTTTTATTTTTGACTTCTCTAAATGAGGTTTTTTCGATTTCTTTCATTTGGTGACAGCCATTTAGCACCGTGACGCTTGGTTTTTGGATCCAATTGAAAAAACTATTTAGTATACTTTACTCTTTTAAATCTTTTTCGTTGTCCACCTTTCTTTTTTCCTCTGGTATTCTCAAAGCAATTACTTTTGCCGATCTATGCTTCGCCATCTTTTCGAAATGACCTTTTTGATTTTATTACCATACTTAGTTTTGGTTCCCTATATTTGTTATAAATCTTCTGGTTGTTCTTCTTTCATATCCATATTTGTTTTCTTTTCTTCTACCATCTTCTAATTATCTTCCTTTCCCGCTTCATTATTTCTTGCGTTTTCTTATCTAGAATCCATGTCTTATATGGTAGTCGTACAATACAGTTCATCTTGATATTGTTTTACACATTTTAATTTTCCTACTTCTTGCCAGTTGTTACACAAGTAGTAAGTGGTTCATCATTCCAGCTTTATTTATTTTTGCGTGAATTTCTTCCTCTTCGCTACTCTCATTAGTATATGAAGTGATCCACTTGTTCAAATTCAATTTTTTCTAATCGTGCCTTTATTTCAAATTTTCTCTCTGCTTTTTCACTTTCCCCAACTTTCATCACTTTACTTTTATCTTAATTTGTTTGTAGTCTCACACTGTACGCTAATTCTATCTATTATTTCGTTATTTCTTTTAGTTCTTTTTAATTTCTAGCCATCAAGGCAACATCATTAGCATATCAGTTTATAATTATTGTATAGTATTTGCCCTTCTTTGTTTAACTGGCTATCTCTAAGGATGTTCTCTAAAGCTGTGTTGAATAACAGAGTTGAAAGTTTACTTAGTATACTGTGTTTCATCTTCCTTTTTAAATAGAAGCACTAGTGTTGCACTTTCCCAGCGTTTCGGCGCATCTTTCTGAATCGCCCCTACTAACTCTCCTAGTTTATTTTAGTTTCATTTCTCCTCCATACTTTATAAGTTTTGTTGTTTTTTAGATTTTTTAAGATTTTTTATATTCACTTTATATTTAGTTATATTTTTATTTTCTATTTTTTTATTATTTGTTAATTTTTATTTTTCTCTGTACCCTTATTAAACATTTTGTAAAAATATCTTTTTCATCTCTCCCTTATTTTTTCTTCTTCTCCAATTGTCTCCCCTCATGAATCTTTATATATAATATATGCTATGTTTTTGTTTCACTTTTTTGTTTCTGTATTGAGATTTCTTATTTTTCCCTGATAATAGTCTTCCTCTTCCTTAACGTCACGTCCTCTTTTTTACTTGCTAATTCTTTCAACTTTTGTCCAATGTTCTTTATATACTTCTTTATCTCTTTCTTGATTTGTTTGGAGCGCATGAATCCTCAGCCTTTCTCTCATCTTTGTTTCTTTTATATATTTTTTGTTTTCCTATATCTTGTAGTACTTCTTTATCTGTATCCTAATGTGTTTGTATTATTTTTTAAACTGATGTTTTTGGACGTTTTTTTTGTAGCTGCTTCATACTCAAAAATTTTCTTTTTTTGTTTTACTTTGCGTTTACATAAAGGCTCTAGAAAGATTATCAGCTCTCACAACTGACACCGTTGTGCAAGTGAGGGGTCGGCAGGACGTCTCATCAAACCTGCCTCTACGATATTTAAATTCAAATTGCAACGTCGTGGTAGGTTGTAATGGTTATTGGTTTGTGACTGTCTTGAATGTAAATCAGGATTCTAGAAGCTTTCCTTAACTTATTTTCAAAAACGTTCTTCGAACTTAATTGAAACCTTAAGTCGTTCATTCTTTATGTTTTTGCGATTTTAATTAACACTGAGAATAAAGGATAAATTTTGTCCATGTTTTGTAATTGAAATTCGCATATGTTTCTGCAAAGTAAAATTTAAAATTGAATGTGACTGACTCACCTGGAATGAACTAATTATACAGCAATGAGTCGCTTCTTCAACGTCACTGCCAAAACGACGATTTAAAAATACACTGCTTTCAGTAATGTACTTCTGCGTCACCATTATGTTTACGCGAAAATTAAGAGTAGGAGTTGCCTTACGTACACGAAGTACTAGAATGAATTTTTAAATATTTACGGTGAAACATCACTTATTTTGGTTATCCCGATTACCATTTATATGGGTTACGTTTATTTGATGTCAAAATTTTTGAAATGTTGGGTTTTCTACGACAAGAAGACTTCTACTTTCATTGGCAGATTAGAGTTTTGGGTTCAGTGGGTGCATATTTTTTTTTTCGCCACTCTATAGTTGCTCAGTTAGACTGGGAGGAGTAATAGCAGGTTCACATCTCATCAGATGTCAGTACTCAATACAAAAATCTGCCTCCCTTTTCTTTCTCAGAAATTTCAAGTCGCATACCTTTTGTTCAGCGTTAAGGAGACCAAAGACCCATCTTGTAGATATCTTTGAAAAGTTCAATACGTTTTTGATTATTGGTTAAATCCACTTTGGAGCTTATGTTTTCAATTTTCGTACACCGACTGCCTTAACTAGACTCTTAGTACAAGGTAGTTCAAATATGACCGGATTTTTTACAAAAAAAAATTGCCAAACACTTACTTGCACATGTCAGCCTTCAATGTACTTCCCTCAGGACTCAATATAATTTTTTCCAACGTTCTAGTAGCATCCTGGTGCCCTCTTCAAAAATGGCTTTTGGTTGGCGTCGTTGTCCGCAAACCGCATGCCTTGCAAGTCTGATTTGAGCCTTTCGAACAACTAGAAATCACTTGGGGCCAAATGGGGACTATGGCAGAAGGTTTTATTTTAATTTCCGAAGGGTTTCGTTATTTTGGCCGTATTGGGGTGTGCATTGTCTTGAAGGAAGGCTACTCATTTTCCACCTGTGTTCCTCTTAGATTGGATCTTTTTGTTTATGTCTGTTGCCAGGAGATCTGAGTGACAAGCTGTATTGACTGTTCGGCCAATCCTAGAAGAACGTTATCATCACTTTTCCTGTCGAGCGGCTTGTCCGCGCTCTTTAGGTTTGAGAAAACTGGTATGCCGCCACTCGTGTGATGACTGCTGGGACTCGGGAATGAAATAGTGCACCCACGTTTTATCGATGGTCACTATAGACTTCAAAAATGCACCATATTTGTCTTCAAACTGCTATAGGAGACGACTGGCGCACTATTTTGTTCACGCCCGTCAAAGTACGTGACACCCATGGTGAATTCACCTTGCGATAGTGCAAGTGGTTTTTCACAATGTCTTCTATACTACTAACACTGATGGACAGCGTTGTTCCAAGTTCCTTGATAATGCTGCGCCTTTTTTCAAGAATAAGTGCGCCTGCACGATCAATGTTTGGCTCGGTGACGAATGTTCGCGGCCGACGATCATGTGGTTTATTCTCTGCTCTCTTTGGAGCATCTACACTACTCAAAAACACGGGTCCGCGAGACACACTTTTGTCCATACTGCTGTTGGACTCTTTGATAAATTTTAGCGAACGGGACGTTTTCTCCGACGAGGAATTTGATCACAATGCGTTGTTCCATTCTCCGCGATGTCTTCTATTTGCTCACCACTGTTGCAACTCCCAAACAGGACTGAAAAGGTTTCAACTCGAGGGTTGTACTTAAAAATCATGATTCATTTCTAGTGATTCCTCTCAAGGCGGTAGAAAAGTTTAACACACACATCTCTCCGATTGGCCTTTCGCCCACTTCTGCGGTTCTTAAAATCATCTTGGTGTACACTTTCCTCATGCCCAAATCCTGTGAAAATCTGATGGATGGTAAACCGATTCAAATTTAACTCACTGCTGATTATTTTAAACGTGAATTGATGGTTTGGCATTAGAAGAGTCCTGAGTCATCTACAATGTCGTCCGTTTTTGTAGTTGAAGTTTTGTCTGTACAAAATTCGTTTTTCACTTCTTCTCGGCCCTTTACAAAGTTCTTGTACTATCTGAACACTTGTGTCTAGACAGGAAATATTATCCGGAAGCCTTTTGCAACTTTTCGTAAGTCAATTTTGATAGCATAGCATTGCTTAACCTTTTGTTGATCAAGTTTGTCTGCGGCAATGGTTATTCTATAATTGCTGTGGAGGTGAAGAGTGCTGCCAGTTCGTGCACAATGTTGCCAGTCTCATTATTTTTCTGCCAAACCTCGTGTAATGCCATGCTTCACATATCGCTTTGTTTACATCAAATAAACAGAATTTGCAAATAATATTATTTTGTTATTTTTAGCTAAATAATAATTTTAAGTCAGCATTTTTGTTGTGCTAGGTAAGCTACTTTGTACAGGATCATTCAAAATAAATGGTAAAAAGAACATACAGACGATTGCTGTTATGAATTTATTTCAGGAGGATCAACTCTCCAAGTTCATTTGGAAACACTGAAAAAGTTGCAATTTCAACATGATTACTAGAGGCGTTGATATCAAAAAAGTTTATTGTGTGTTAGAATACATAAAATATTAATCGGTAATTGTACATGAAACATTTTGAAGAGACAAGTTGCAAGGAAAAAGTACAATAAAATGGTGCCAAACACGTTCATAGAAACTCAGAAAGCGAAGCTTTCATTTTATATTTGTTTTTTTGAAATACATTTAGTTTTGAACAATTTATTTTGAATTACTTATATATTAAAATAATTTTTATATTTATATTTTTAGTTACATTTCGCATTCCACCATATTTGTAGATTTCCTAAAACAGCTCGGTTTATAGTTTCCATTTTATTTGTTGCTATAATAATTGTGTTTATTTGTAAAAATATTTGACTGTATTGAAAATTTTCAAATTGGGCAGCGATTTTTCATTTATTATTATTAGTTTGAATTTCAGAATGCCACATATTTTACGTCTTGAATTTTTAAATAGTCCTTTGCCTTCAAACATACATTACAACAAATATTGCTTGCCGTCTTTTGTTTCCACGAAACCGTCACAGTTGAGCGGCGGACATAATGTTTGTGCCTATGTGAAGATTAGAACAATGCGGAAAGTTCCAAATGTTTACCAAACGGTTCCTGTAGCCTGCAGAACCGGTCCCTATTGCTTAAATAACACGCAGTGAAACAACCAGGGGAAGTCAAGTACCGGAAGCGAATCAAATTGTATCTGCAAAAGCTATTCGTATGATTCAAGAGCTTTCGGGGATGATACGATGAGTACAGCAGGAACAAAGGAAATTGGTGATTGACAGTTTTACCGCTACATCGAACCCGTTCATTTATCGTATTCTGTGCAGAACTTTTTGTTGAAACATTAAATCGTGTAGGTAATTTAACTACTCTACAGTTCAGAACTCCTTGCGACTTCTGCTTGTTCTTAAAACTTAAATCACTCCCAAAAAAGAAGAGATTCCAAACTGTCAACGAGTTTCAGGCCAATAACCCGAGGCAGTTATTTGTGTCTTTAATACAGGACTTTTCAGAAGGTTCTGAACAGTACAAACAACATTGGGGGAAGTGTTTGAGATCTCTTACTAAATATTTAGATTTCTTGTTATTGTTAGTGTAATTGTCTGTGTATTATATATATTGATGTTTTCTGGAGGGTGCGTAATACCTACAATTTTTCTGTTTATCAATTATTGTATTATAGTTTCTTTGAGAAATTCTACACTTGTGTTTCTTTAGATAATTGCAAACTTTTGTGCTCGATTTCCACAAATGGTGAAAGCATCGCTTCATGGCGACGTAAGTGTTTTTATGGTCATATGTCAGGCCCTGTCGCGTTAAGCAAATTTGTGCGCAAGATGACATTTTTTTTTAAATAGAAAACAAAAGATACATTTGCGCCATTGTAGCTCAGAAATTCGAAAATGAATGGGCGTTAAAACAGCAATAAAAAACATTCGGGACGTTTATTTGGACCGCGTTCGTGTTCTGAAAATAATGGAAAACTTTTCGCCAGATTTCGAAACAGTGCCGACATTGATGATGACCTTGGGTGCGTTAGTTGAAAATAACCCAAGGTTTACAAGTAAATAGATTGTGGACAGTTCAAATATTGACAGTGCGTCTGTATTTCACAGTTTAAAAACTTGGATTAACTTCCCTAGAAACAAAGGTGCTATAAGGAAAGCTTTTTGGGTAGAGTCGTAGCAGACGATGAAAACGGGCCTTATATGACAAGCTACACCGAAAAAAGCTAGAAAAACAGATCAAAGTGCAGCACTCTAGGAAAAGTTGGCTTACATCCAGTGCGTTTAGTAGGATGACAGGAAGATATTTTTTCCGAGGTTCTTCCTCTTGGCGACAGTCATGGCGAGCAAGCACTGTAAGCATTTTACAAAGCTCAATTGGAGATTCATGAAAAAAGCCGAATTTGATCAAGTAAAAGGACACCCATCCTGTATTTGATCAACGCCAGGTCCAATAGTGTAATTATACGTTAACACAATGTACGAGAGTGAATCAAGTATAAACTGTTATTTCCTAAATACTCTTCTGAGAGTTGTAGATAGAGGGTCACTGAAGTATGGATCTCAAATTACCAGTTCTTTAATCAATACCGCGATGTGCTATGGATTAAGGTTTTCACGACAGGGAACGTAAAACCGTCGGAAATTTTGAGAAGCTTAAGGCACAATTTAGGGGCAAAACCGTTAAGAATGTTCAAGTTTTGGAAGGACGAAAAATAGTTGAAAGTAGAGATCAGCGACGTCGCTCAGGGACCAGTGTGACTAAAGATAGTATTCGCAATTTACGCTGCTTTCTCCATCGACTTTTGGACAAAAGAAAACTTGCACACTGTCGGAGAAGGCACGAATTTTCTATATGAGACAATACCGTACTTCACGATAATATCCAACCTCATACAGCTGCCCACACTCAAGAAAAGGATCAGGATTTGTTCCGGGTTACATTCTGGCAAATCCTCTCTCTAGTCTAGACTTTGCAATTATCATTTGTTTGGGATAAAAGAGAAACTTATAGGATAGATATTTGATAGCGATGTTGCTGTCGAAGCGTTCGTGCGCGCTATCCTATCCATTGATACAGAATAGATAGTTTCCTCTTCTCTCTACAGTTTTAACTCATATTTGGCTTTAGTCAGAGAATACTTGCATCTACATTTTTTTGTAGTATCTTTTTTTAATAATTTTTTTTTAATACTAACCATACGGTGCTCATTTTTGTTGTTAATTTTTTATGACAAATTTAATTAGACCCTGTGATTAAATATCAAATTTTTAGGTAATGCAGGAACTTTTAAAATAACACTCTCTAAGACTACCACTGTCCAAATTTGTCTCGACCAAATAATGTATCCTCTAGCATGATCCAGGTTGGTGGTGCCGTTGTTCATCAAAGAAAGTAAAAAATAACTTACCCCTTGCGACAACTTATTAGTTAGATGATATGCACAATAGCTGCTGCAAAATTAATTTTTTGTTAGATATTATTCTTTGCTTTCCCAGAAAATCTCGAACAACTTTAAACATTTTTTTATACCATAGACATCTATGATAGTCTGTCAACCTTTAGGCAACCAGTCGATTCCAATGTTTTCTTGGAGAAAAAAATGGCAATTCGTTGATATAAGTGCACTTTGAAAAGAGTGCAATAGAAGCGAGAAGTGGATAACCCAGCAAATCCCACCAAACGCAGAACATGATTTTCTGAATGTGCAATTCTAGTTTTAACTAAAGTGGTGGCCGTCCGCTTTTTTGCGCTTGATAGTGGAGTAAAGGCATCGCTTTTTATATATTTTATGTTGGTATGGCGAAAGGACAACAGGAGTTTTCCTTAATTGAGACTATAATTGCATTTTATGTCCAGACAGTAGAGTGGTATCAGAATTGCTCCAAAATATCATTTATTTATGCATGTATCAGTTTTCTTCTCATGGTAAAAATATTTGTACAAAACTTTTGAAGACCTTGTTAAAAAAGCCAAAAATTCCACATTACATGCAAGTTTAGCCATCCATTTTTTATTGAAGAAAGGCTCTACTAGATCAGATCTTCGTTCTTGCAGAAACTGCTTTACTTCTTCCCTCAGTTCAAAAAAGCGTCCAAAACACATCCTCTCGATAACCATCTTAGTTCTGTATGGAAAATGAGATGGTGGTGCGAGTCCATACTTTTACGATGTAGTGAACAGATCCGGAGTTCGTTGCTAAACTACGAAAATTAATACCTTCACAGTGTTTGGTTCAGTAGAAAGCAGTAGTAGCAATTAGGTGCCACCGATCAATTATACAGTGAGAGGACCAAACTTCTTTATTTTTTGCAAACTTATCTAATCGTGCTTGTCTCCATATATGCTCCGAGCTTAAAAATAATATTACTTATAAGAGAGCATTAAACATCTCTAGTAATCCATCTGAGTAAGCCATGGCAATAAAAAAATTCTTCTTTTAAGTAGTATAGCAAGTCAAGTTGAGTCATCAAGATAGCGCAACATCTCGATTTTTATTCCTCTTCAATCTGCTTTATATTAGGGCTGCAATACCAATTCTTTTCCTGAAAAGTGGTGTCCGAAAGTGGTTTAGCTCCTCGTTTTGTAATGGTTCTTATATGATAGTAGAGGTACAAGAATTCACTTATTCTTTACCAATAGCAAACGGTTTCTTGTTTATCTATTAGAAGAGCAACGAAGCAGCGACTTGTCACTAATCGTCATTTTCATTCAACTTTTAAGTGGATTGTTGCTCTACTCGCTTGGTTTGGTTAGTGAGGTTCACCCATGAGCACTGTGGTCCACTCTGATTGGCTGTAGGTTATATATCCACTGCGAAAATTTCTTTCATTATTTCAACATCGGATTAATATTTTCAGAACCGACCACATAGATTCCTATAGGAGCAGGTAAATGATAATTCTGCCCTCCACCTTGGTATATTCGCTCAACAGTATCGACGGTTGTATTTTATATCTTTTGATCTTTTCTACCATTCGAAACAAGCACACGCGCGTGGTTTGTGTTTTTTCATTTCAATTATTAGTCTATAAGAATCGCCATTGTTATTGATCGATTTTTAACTCACAAATAATTTTTGTCACCGTTACTTTTCTCCTAAAGCGCGCTAAAATAAGAATTTTCATCGTCGACACGCATGTTGACGCAGTACTGACATTGGGTGGTCGTGCACTTTATACTCGTTGAAGAATAGTGGCGTGGTTCAACTCTGTGTACATTCTCTCGCTTAGTCAGATGTGGATTTGCCTCCACTAGCTCTTGCTGATCCCCATTATCGAGGTCGTTCCGAGCTCAGCTGACCTTTGAGATCAAAATCGCCATTGCGAAAACGACTAAACCAAAGTTTATTGGTAGTTTTTCCAAATCTAATATTAATGTGATAACTTTGTTCTGCTGCTTTCAGTCTCGATTTTAAATTAAACACAGGTTTTAGTTGAAGACCTTGCAGGACTCCCGATTATCGGTTAAGGACAACATTATCACCTGCTTGTTAAGCTAACAACCAGACCTAAATGTTTTCACCACCAAAATATATCACGTGCCTAACTGGAATTACATTTGCAACAATTGAATAGTTGGATGAGTTAAAAATAAAGCAGAAGATATTGGTTTGAGCTATTTGTATCATTGTATCTTTGAAAGTCGGCGTTTTCTAAAAAAGGCGTCGATTCGAGTTATAGATTAGCTTTATTTTTAGGTTAAACAATTTTAATCTATTACATTACTACGTGCATTTTATTGTCGAGCTTTTAGTATAGGCGACTTCAAGCTATGCACTAAATGTGAAGCGAATAGCTCAATAACTAGCGTCGAGTAAAGCATTACTATCGCTTATATAGTTTTAAGTTAATTTTAAAGGTTATAGTTGAGCAAGAAGCTTCTGTCTTAACCCGGTAAATAGAGATATATAATCACGGTAAAATACAGTCATGTTATTATATAGTACATTTGTGTAATTTATATGATTCGTCCTAACTACAACTACATTTGAGGCTTTATGACCATCACTTGTTCCTTTAAAAATTCTAACTATGATAGGTCTAACTTGTAGTTGTTAGCTCAATTTTAGACCAAACCTTTGAGTGTGCTACGAAATAAGTTTAAAGAAATTCGTAAGAATAAAAGGAAAAAGAGGAACGAAGAGGATATGGTGAAAACAATTTAGGCGATCCGTGGGAAAAATGGGCACTCTAAAAGCTGCCTAGATATTTAACTACACTACAATCTCAAATCATAAGAACTGACGTTCCTCCTTTAAAAGCAGGGTTACAAAATTAGTTGGTTCAGTACTAAATTGAGATGAGCTTTAGATGTGAAGGCCTGCGTTGAATGATCTATGGCAAAGAGCATCCCTTCAAGGATTAAGAGGTTAGTAGAGTTTTGGTGGATCCTATATCATCATAAAAATATTGTTATTGGGAAACGTGGAACATCTTTTCCGCGTGCCTTAGAATTTATCAAGAACAACGTTGGAACTTTTTTTTAAATTGTTGGGGGAGGCTTTTAAGAAGTATTAGTTCTACGTTGAAAGGATCTAAAATGTAAATAAAATTGGGTTAACCATAGTTTCAGGTAAAATTGTATGTTGCATTGGTTTTTCCAGGAAAGGAAAGCAGGGATCTGCTGCATTAACATCTACTGAGAGAGGATCAACATTAACAGCGGTGAGGAATAATTACCCAGTTAAAATGGTTAGAGAATAAATGCACCCTTATTATAACGCATCATTATTGCGAAAATGGATGATATTACAGAGTTGAAAAATATGATGGCAAAATTTATGGAACAGATGAGCACTTTGCTCAACCTTTTAACCACAGCTGTATCAAAAATGACCTAATAGCTCAAATTTTTTTAAGGCTCGCTGAATAGAACGAAGAAATGGAGACTTTTATATTCAATATTAGAAACTTGCTTCACTGGGCGTTCTTACTTAAGAACACCAAACTGTTTTAAATACAGTGCACAAAATTCCGATGGTACTGCACGCGTAGGCTTTGACATCACAATACAAAGCTTAATCAAACATACTGTGCTGTCTAAATACAGCCAACAAGCGTAAGCATAGAAAATTGGATTAGGCTTTCAACGATCACTGCGATGTGTATCCTTGCAAAACACGAGAACACTATAAACGTTTTTTCAATGTTCAAAGCGACTGTAATGCTATGTATCATCACTACATGACGGAAACTGTTAAAAACGATGTACAAGAATAACTTTTACGCATTACTATCAAACCAACCTATTGACCCACCAATAAAAACAAACTGTTAGGTCTTGTTGACTTCTGCATAGTAAAAGTGATATCCAGAGTCTACTTAAAAGCTGAATCAAACCTAGATAAATCATTCCCCATCATAATTTCACCGAGCATACATAAGATGACAAAGTAGGAGAAATTCAGAAGAGATCATCATACCAGGAGTGCGACGATAACAATGTATTCCTCCACTTATACAAACAAATGAGAATCAGGAAAAAAGTGATAGAAACAAGGCCTTTGTATTTGCCAATCACTAAATGGATGTTTTATTCTTATCATCAAATATATCACAGTAAGACGACCAATATATGAATCAATATTTAGAAACACCGTTTCAGATGAAAGTAAAAAAGTAAAGCAAACCATTATAGAAGCAAACTCTAAACATAGTGGGAGTCATTTTAAAATAATTACCAGATAAAAGTGTCAATCTTATCTGGTATATATTTAAGACTATATTAAGAACGGGATTTTCTCCGATCACTGGAAAGTCTCACAAACCATCCCAACCATCAGAAGAAATAACTTTCTTTCTGCAAGTGTTCTTCCCATAATATCCAAGGTACTTCATAAAAGAGTCATAAAAGGTCTAATCTCAAACCACCGATTTGGATTCTTAATTCAACACTCTACAAGAGACTTAACAAAATACAAAATGACCAAGAAACCGAAAGTTAACCCTTTGCAGTTTTCAAGCATTCGACAAAGTTTAGCAAAAGGGCCTTCTATTTAAAATAAAATCTAACCTGTCGCATCTATTCAACAGAGTCTTGCATTTGTATCTGACCAAATACACTCTCTTGTCAAATATAAACGTGAACATAGGCCACTTTTACTCACCAATTCTAGGGTTTCACAGGGGAGTGTACCGAGTCGAACGTTATAGTTAATGTACACTAGAGATCTTCTAACTACAAACATAATAGATGACACAGTTTTAATGGTGTCTTAATAAAATCCAAAATAGCTTTGAGATACCTCAAAACCATCTAAATAAAATCCAAAGTTGACTTAAAAACGGCATGTCTGAGCAAATGAAAATGTCTTCCAGTCTTTCTAAGTCATCAATAGATACCACAGATGTCAAGTATTTGGAGATCGACCTTGGTCATGGGAAAACCATATCTGGACCTTAAAGAAACAATTAGACACAGTTGTCAATGGAGAAGCAATACTAAAACTGGACTACTATGGTATTCTGGGGCTCACCAAGTGAATAGAACTTAGCGATTATGCAGCGAATCTAATCATATGATCCACGCGCCATTGTCAATGTACCAGGATATATGTTGAATGAAATTATTCATGAAGATTACACATAATCATTACAATGGAGGAAATTAAAACACTCAAAGACTACAAAATCATCCAGTAGACCTTCTACATGATGATAAAGAAACTCGAAAGCTCAAAAGGTTTAAACCAAAGCACCTACCAGATAGATTCTATTAGATTCAGTCTTAAGCCATTCCTTGGTTAACGTATAATGATTCATTAAGTTGTGCCATTGGGTATTTTCGTACAAGTTAGTCCAAAATTCAAAAATTGGCTACTTTGGCATTTTTTTAAATTTAAAATCTGAAGGAGGAATGAAACAGGAAGTGGACCTACCTCACATTACTAATGTTTAGTGGGTCTCATTAAGAAACTACAATGACACATTTTTTCAAAAAGCTGCCAACAATTTGGACGATATGGTTCTCCTTCCGACTGGATTGCCTTCGACAATATTTATATCAGACAGTTGGACGCTCTTCGCTTTCTATAGAACGCGTCCACATTACTGGCTTTTAATTAGAATTTCCGCGCCCTGGTGGCAAGCCAAATTTATTTATTCCTTCGATCTAGATGTATGCTTGCAGGGCCCCGAAATGCGCCGATACCCTTCGATTTTGGATTTCAGCTAAGCGTGGACTGTTATTGTCGACGTGACCTTGCGTAACGACAATTACGTGGCGGGAGCTATAAGAGCGACCAGTCCTGAAATATTCTAGTTAACCTGAAACCGTTGTATCCTGCGAGGCAAGTGTCCCGAAGTTGTCCCGAAAAATGCCTGGGCCTTCTAGACCGCTGTGGCAGGTAAGACGCAGTTTTGATTGATGTGGCTCGTCCCAATTATTTACGCCGAAATTCGAAATTTTGCGCAGCTCAGCGAGGCATGTCGCGCCAGTTTTCAGTGCATGCGGCGAGGATACAACGCGCTTTTCATTTTCCGAAGCTGCAAATTTATGAAATTCCTGTTAAACCATCAATAAATTGGGCACAACAATGGATTCTACTTGAAGTGTAATTCTTGGTTTTAAGTTACATTTTGGAAATCGGAATAAGAGTGACAATGGCGATAACGTTGCATGGTGCTCACTCAAAGGAAGGCCTTAACACGCAGTGTTTCCACAAGAGCAGCTAATTGCAACCACGCGCGTGATTCACACTAAACTTAGTCCGATGCTATTTTTAAAATGTTTAGGATCGAAAATTTCGGTGTGGGTGGAAAAAGTGTCAGATTCCCAATTTGCGTTTTTAAAATTGCGGCCACCGCGTGCGCACGCACTAAAACAAATTTTAATAGTTGTACCGTCTCAAAATTGCAGTTAAAGGGCGTAAACCTAAAATAAAGAGTGTGCCATGTTTATTTCAAATTTTCTTTATTTTGCAACCGAAAAAACAATATATGCTGCATTTGAGTTTTAAAAGAGAAATAAATTTGTAAACTTTTTATATATGTAAGAAGTAGATACGTAGGTGAATCGAATATAAAACGAATTTACTACTTACGCGCTGTGAGGTGTGGCTTCTGAGTGATATGGGCAGGGATGCCCTCGTCAGCTACACCACAGATTATTTTGCGAAGACTTAAATTCGGAAACGAGGAGACTTTTAAGAAAGCTAAAGTTTTAGAGGGACAAGAGGTAGCTGAATGTGAAGCTTGTCAACGTTGTCTTTTCAAGAATGACCCTCATTTAAGGATCGTTGAAGTTTCTTTCGAGGTTGGACAGTAATTACTGCTTGACGACTCCATACAGCTCCCAAACTTGAAGAAAAACGGTTTTTTTATATTTGATTCACCCACGTATATACAGTTTCCTTTACAAGATCTTCTAGTTGATATCTAAGATAGAGGCATGGCGTATTTGTGTGCTGTAAACAACTGAATTCTTTAAAATACACTTTAATTGGTACTCAATATTACAATATTGTTAATTGAACTGCAGATTATTAGCAAGTTTTTACCTCAAAAAAATGAGGAAACATAAATTCAAGAATAAGACTTAAAAATGATCAACACTGGGGGGAGGCGAGAAGTGGTTGAAACTGAAGCTTACCAACGTTGCCTTTTCAAGAATGACCCTCAATTAAGGATAGTTGAAGTTTCTTTTGAGGTTAGACGGTAATTACTGCTTAACGACTCCATACAGCAGCCCAAAATTTAAAAAAAAGTGTTTTATATTTTTTATATTTGCTCACCCACCTATATTTAGTTTTTCATTGTCAAAAATATTGACAAAATTTATGTTCCAGAATAAAGAGGATTTTAAGAAGGCTTCAGTTTTAGGTGATGAGAAGTAGTTGAAAGTGAAGCTTACCAACGTTGCCTTTTCAATAATGACCGTTGGTTAAGGACTGTTGAAGTTTGTTTTAAGGTTGGACAGTCATTACCGCTTGGGGACTTCAAAGTCGAAGAAAAAGGTTTTTTATATTTTTTATATTTGACTCACCCACGTATATACAGTTTCTCTTACAAGAATTTCTAGCCGATATCTAAGACAGAAGAATAGTCTATAAGTGTGCTGTAAACAACTGAATTTCTTGAAATGCACTCTAACTGGTATTATTTTATAAAGAAATTTAAAGAAGTGTTTTTGTGTCACCAATCCAAAAGTTCATAGCAGGAACGGCAGCATGTGACCTGCACAATTCTCCTAACTTTTGTGCAACGGTGAATAAGCGATACCAGAAACCAAAAGCTGTGGATAAATCGAGAAAAAAGACAAGCAATCTCAACATTTATATTTAAAAATCCTGATTGAAAGCTAAATCAAGGTGGCTAAAACCAAAGAGGGTGTTAAAGTAAATCAGGACAAAGTACAATCGTTGCTTACCAAAAAGCATCTGGATAAACGACGTTTGTAACCAGAGCAAACTTTAGAGACGGAGTAACGCCATATGTACCAAGAATGTGCTCTTTTGAGTTTAGTCTTCTTTAAAGCGTGAAGTTCTTTGAAACACCCTATTAAACTGCATGCTTAGGATGGTTCTAGTAAATGGGGATTTGGAACGTAGCAGGTGGGATTGGCCGCCACGATTTTCTGACACCACTCCAATCAAAAATTTCCATTGGGAAACATATAGTAAAAAAATATCTTTATTTATCGGTAGGTAATGTTTTACGAAAGTAATCTGACATTAAGGATAGTTTTTCATTTTTTTATTATAATTTCTTAGCAGTTTGACGCACTTGGTACAACGTTTCTTCAGCTTCACAATTTCTTCACGGAAGTGTGGACCCCACATTGAGATCCTTAAACAAATTTTTGTCAGGAAAGTTTTAAGTTCATCAAATATAAATCGAAATTTGTTTGTGTGGGGCTTGAAGTAAATGCAGACGGGCGCGATTTTTGAGCGATGTAGGTAGGATGATTAAAGAGAATTTGAACTACCGCTTCTTTAGTCAAAGGAAGGCGTGTCTTCCTTATTAGAGCAACAAGAAACAGAAATTTCGAAATCTTGAGAAGATATGGCACAATTTGGAAACAATAACCTTAAGAAGACTAAAAAGAATAAACAAATTTTTAGAGGACGAGAAGCAGTTAAAAATGAAGGTGATCGTCGTTTGATTACCAGCTTGATCGAGTAGAATATTTGCATAGTTCATCACCTTCTCGAGATGACTACTGATTAACGATTGCCAAAATAAATTACAACAATCTTTTCTGATAATCAAGGGTTTTGAAAGTTGTCCGCAAGTTTGTGCCCATCGTCGAATATCAGAAATGACAGCTGAAACATTGAAACACTCTTGGAGGGAAAAGAAGTGCTCGCGTCCGATTGGTTGGTATCACAATCATCTTCACCATCTTCATTTTATGTTGGGAAAATATGTTTCTATGTCAGCGAATTATGTAGAAATATCTTTGTTTTCATTAAAAAAAAAATCCGGTTTAATTCACCCATGTAGTTCTTTTCTATCCAAGCTGTACGACTCATTGGTTTTATTCAAAAGTTTATTGGTATAGAGACTCAATTATTTTATATTTCTAAGAGACGTTTCTATGTTTGAGATAGCTTCCTCTTTTAGAAGGCAATGTTGATGGTCTGCAACAGAAAAGAACGAAAGGGGAGTTTACCGCGTTAACCAACTAAAACGCTTTCTACGAGGCTGATGACTTGTTCTCCCCAAAGGTCCACAGTTCCATCAGCGAGAGATAATATTACAATCGTCTTCAAGAATGTTTGTGTATTTCTGTATATTGTCTAAAGTTGTATTTATGGTGGCTCTCTATAGATACAAGCGTGAAGTTATATATCTTCAGATTACCAAATGATACGCGGAATGCATTGTTGTCCATCATTGTTCTTATTGGGCGAGAAGTAATGTATGTAAGTAGGAATTTGACTCGGATATTTCCTGTTAGAAGTTTTTTGGAATCTAAGGAATTTTATTCTTGAATATCTTTCAAGTAAAATAAACTTTTTTGCTGCTTTTAATCTTCAGAATGGTATTTAATAAAGTAGGCACTGAGAATAGTGAAACCAGGAATATAGAAAGATAGAGGGCTTTCCTATGCCTGTGCCGCCAAATGCAATAAGAAAATAAGTTTTATGGATCTTTGTTTAAGATAGAGTTCAGTAAAAACTTTATGGTTTATTAACTTTCCACAACTGGATAGCCCCAAGAAGTAATTAAAGTACCTTTGGGGCTGCCAAAGATTATTTATAACTGCTTTGCCATTTATCTGACCATTGGGCAGCCTTAACACGCCCTTTATGGGAGACTGGTTTTTGAACCTCAAGTGGATGATGCATCAGCAAAAATACCAAAAATAACAAATGTAAAAACAAAACGAAGAGCCATTATATTGTAAAGTAAAATTTTGCACTATTGCCAGTATGGCGACGTGGTTGAAGTGTTAGGTTGCGATGTGGACGGACTCGGATTCTTTTCTGGAGATATCTGATGCGTGGCGGGTGGCTGAGTAGTCACTAGAAATAATTGAGTACCTGCGTTCATTTCGAACAAGGGTAATAATGGCGATCGTCTATGGTGCTTGCCACATCGCCTCTTATCAGGGATGGTGAGCGACGACCAGGTAGAGAGAGCGAACATATGAGAGCCTCAATCTCTCAATTCGCTATACTGTACCATACCATAAAATTCTGCACTAAATCCAGGGAGACATAAAATTTAAGTGATGAGTAGCAAAAAAACTTTATAAAATGAGGAAGAATGTTGAGTATTTCATGCTTTTAAAGTAAATGTTTACAAACATCTACGTGACGATTTACGCATGAAAAGGTCGCTGCCCAGTAGAGTACTTGCTTCAAACAAAAGACTACCTAAAAAAACGAGTTTTTTTGAGAAAATCGAATCAAATACTATTGGGGAAGAAAAACTTAAACAAATTATTTTTATAACAATTATCACTTCTATCTTACAGACTAGATTAAACCTTCAAGATTTTCACATAAAAATCTAAATAACAACCTCGTGGATCCAATACAAGGATAGAATTACACTAACAAAAAATTTGTATATTTAATAAATATAATACAAAAAAAAGAGACACAAGACGTTGCATGTAGTTTTAGTTCCTTGGGATCTTATACAATCCTCCTAGAGTCCTTTCCACTGTTCAAAACATTGTGCAAAAGCCTATGTTAGAATCATGAATAACTGGCTCGTCGTCTTAGTCTTTTAAAGTGATTTAGGTTTTAGGAACAACCAGAAGCCATAGGGCAACAAATCTGGACTGCAAGGTCTAACTTATCTTCTAGTTCTTCGGCTGTCAATCGCCGATGCTTGTTGATTTTATCCTGTAGATTTAAATATTTTCCGGTGTTCTGCTCGTGGATCGCCTTCAAATTACTCACAGCTATTTTTGTATCATCTGTACCATGTCTTTATTTGCGCTGCACTCGAAATGGTTTCCGAAGGTCTCCTCAATTATCCAAATAGTTATAGCTATGCATAAAATTTGATGTAGATTTGATTGAAAATGCGACAATCCCACAATACATGTGCTCATTCAGCGGCGTCTAACTCCCAGCTGATTTTAATAGTAAAGTCGTCTTTATTTACGCATGCACATTATGGCTACCAAATTTTTTTTTATTATATTAACATTGAGGCTTGATATTTGTAAAGCATATTATAGTCCGCTCCCATCGGCTGCCAGGTTACATCACGGTCGTACAAATTGCTTTCATTATAATTCAATATTTTTGTCACAGACCTGGGATTTTATTTATTAACGTAATCGTCTCAAACTCATTTGATCCAACGCTGCTTTAGCTTCCCATTCTTTTCACTGAAGTGTAAGTACTGAAATAAAATAAAGTAACCGATTGTAGACTTGGTTAATTCTTAATTTGACTGAAATTTATTTTTGGCCTAGAATGGTTCGCATTGTGGGAATAAGTGAAAGTGCGCGGGAGCTAAATCAAGTGATTAAGATGGAAATTGAGTTTATTAATTCAAATGAGCCAGTTCATTATTGCAGTAGTGGTAATAATAATAATGGTGAGATACTACGCCACGCGTAAGGGCAAAGTCTGGAAACTTAGAGGTTAAGGCTCTCACATAGTTGACCTCATTGCCTGGTCGTCTTGCACCATTTCTGATACGCGGCGATGTGGCAAGGACTGCGCGCGTTATAGACGATCGCATTATCACCCCTTGTCCGAAGTGAAGGCCGGTATCTGAAGAATCCCAAAATTGAACACGAGTCCGCCCGTTTTTCTTGGCTTTCTTAGTTCGCTTGTAAAAAAGTGCTGTGTACTATCGTCCTTTTTCAGCTGATGGAATGCGCTTTTTAGCCACTTTTGTGTCACGGTAAAGTCATGCCTCATCCACATTAAATTGTCTTTTTAATTTCGTTGAATTCAACTTACACACTTTTAAACAATAGACTGAAGTTCATAGCGAAATGCGTTCTTTCTCCAATTTTATTAAAAGCAGCAGCCATTTTGTAAAATGTTTTTTATGAAACCTTTAGTGATTTTTCAGAAATCACGTCGTGCGGTTTATCCACAAACTTTCCTACGGTTGCCGTTTTTAGATGTCTCACTGACTCACATTAGAAAATGAAGATGTTGAATACTTAGGAGCAGTGGGTAATCCGGATTTAATTTTTCTTGAAGTTCTTTTTGGTAATTTCAAAAATTTTCAGTTTATCCCTGTATTTCTTTAGATACCCTACACCAATTGGTAGAAGGGTTCTTGATTAAATAATAATAAATAATTTCTTTAGATGATAAAAGTTAAAAATTGCTGTAGAGAAATATCCAAAGAGTTACTGAGTGGATGTGTATATAACAGTAAAAGAACGGTTACTCACTTTACCCGACAGCTAGTATGACCAAGCGGTTGAGGTGTTTTGATGCGGTTCAACCCTGAGCTTCTGATTCAAGATGACATGTGGCCTATAGAGTTATTAAAAATAATTGAGATGATGCCCAACGACCGGTCATAGAAGGCGAACATATTCGAGCCTCAACCTCTCAGTTCCCAGGTCACACTCCCATGTACGGCCTTAGAACCTCACCACTACTGCTCACTTTACCAAGAACCTATTGCTATTTTGCTGCAATTTATTGCATTCATTTGTCCACACACTTCACTAATAGTCAAACTTGAGCATTAGTGTCGGACATTATGCTGTCAAATTGTCGACCGCTTCGCTCTTTATCGTCAATGGTTGTTCATCATTCAGTAAACATTTTCCTTTATTGTCATATCTTATGCATAGCCGTACCCATAGTGCCATACATACATATCACATCTTGTAGCATGAATTCCTTGTTATTTAAAAAGCGAAGAACAGCACGTATTTGAGTACCGCTACCCGTTTGTATTGCAATAAAATTTATATAATGCCATAAAAAAAAACAGGGAAACATACTTTTGAGGCAACTTTCTTAAAAATAAGACTACAACAGGTACAAAAAGAAAACTAACATTTTTTTATATACAAATATTTAATCATACATAATAACATATAGCACATAGCAGTATCGGTTAAACTTATTTATTTATTTATTTATTTACAAATTGGTTTTCTTTTATTATTAGTGGCATGAGGTGTAGATTAACCATATGGACCACATGGCCCATAATGGTGAAAACTATTATTATCTGGTAAGTTGTACACATTTTGTATCTGCACTTTTTAACTTAAACTCTATATTTTCATTTATCTAAGATATCTATACAGATGAAATGATTTATTTTTACGCTAAAAATAATACTTTTAATTATAACCGCGTCGCAGGAATTAAAGCTGGTACAAAAGTTACAAATTAGTTATCTAGTCTACTGAGAAACACACACAGCGTTTGAATCTACGACTTCTGCAGCATCTGGTCGAGGTCACCTAAAAAGAACTCGGCGGGAATATTATGAAACACTTTGGCCAATATGTCCAACATGAGATCTTCGATGGTTTTCGTTAAAATGGGGTAAAGTGAATCCGCCACCGGCCTCCAGTTCGCGTTCAAGTATGCGTTCGTTGTTTCCTCTGTAACACGTAAGCACTAGTTAATCGCATGTGTAAGACACGCATTCTAGCTCTAAAATAAAATGGGTGGCGTAAAACCGTCTGAAGTGGTGAGAAACGATTTTTGAGAGGACAAGACGCGATTTAAAATTAAGGTCACCAACGTCCACCGAGAACCAGCGTTACTGAAGAGACTATTTGCATTGTTCGCGCCCTAAATGCCAAATTGCTTCTGAGGTTAGCCTGTTTCATGACAACGCATGGTCTCATATGAAATTAAGGATTTGTTCTTAACCACCTTGGAACACCCTCCCGACAGTTTAAATATTTGTTTGGACTACTAAAAAGAAGTCAGAGATAACGCATAAAAATAACAGTTCTGATTTATATTCGAGTCATCGACGTAGTTAATTACCTGCTGGAGCCTGGAGGAACAACACTTTGGACCAACCTTACTCTTATAGATAGGCATGGAGATGGACGGCGAAATCAGTGCTTGCGCAACTCAAAAATTTTCCAAGAGCTAGTTTTGCTTGTAGAGCCTCAATTTCTTCTCTAGCTGCTGTGTCTAGTGGGCAGTTAGAAAGTTCTTTTTTTGATTTTGCAGGTTAATATCTTCACACCCTTGTCTAATAGCACGAATTATTGTAACCGATTTCAAATTTTTAATGACAATAAGCTAATTAGTCTTCTATAACATGTCTACCATTAACAAGACCATTGCTGTATAGCAAGATACTCATGAGGATAATGGAAAGAGTTAGGAGACTCTTGCTGCCAACCAAGAGTTTTTGCTACTATTACCAATTTTTCTTTCTCCGAAAAGTCCAAATTCGTAAAGAAGTGATATTGAGATACAATGGAAAAAAATTCACCGAACATAATAAAATCCTTTTTAATTTTAAGAACTTTGCTATCATTATTGTTAAAATAAAGATATCGTCGGACTCAAGATCCCGCCGTGAAAGTAAAGGCTAGATGTGGCTCTAGATTGCGAAATATTTCGCTCATTGACTAGAACTCTTCTAGATGACCCTAAGGAGAGACACCCAAATTTCACAGAAGCGAAGCATTTCATAGACTTTTAGATACCTACCTTTGCACAATTGCCGATCCTTAAGAATTGAGCAAAAATAAGAAGAATCTTAGTTATGTTCCTGAAGATAAAATGTGCACTCTACAATAACCTTACCAAAAAGACCGCCAGGCAGCACCATGGATCACCTTGTCTGAATCTCTTCCCATCCTACCTCAATTCATCACCCGGCTTGCCATTAACCTCGTCCGCATTGGATAAAGAACGACCTCCTGTTTTTGGAATTAAAGAAGAGGATCCAGAGAAACACCAGATTTGGTAATGCTTTAGTAACTAAAGAAAATTTCGAATGCCACCTTTCTTCTTCTTGTTCTTGTTTTACCTAATTAAAAGTCGAATTCAAAATGAATTTTCACAGAAATCTCGATTGACTATATACACGATGCAGATTTATTGCAATGCAAGCACTACATATGCCCCCTCACCAGCCTCTAACCCCCAAATGGATTACGATTTGATCTTATCGATATTTTCCGGAGAGACCTTATATTTATGTGAAGTTAGAATAAATTAGTCTTAAACAAAACTGCAGAATCGGTTGTTGCAAAGGAAACTATTGCGTCTACCACTCTTTTCTATGAATTTCACCCACTTCTCCGTTTGTCATTCATCTTATTCCTTGTATAAAATAATATCAAGTTTTACTGCTCTATCTTAAGGAATAGTACCAAAGTCAGAATGAGAGAAAAAAATTAGTCGATTTTTTTTAACAGATATGGTAGTGAAATAATTGATGATTGTCAGAATAAACTCAAGGCTCTATCTACTGTCTTCTATTTTCCTTGGTAAAATATTTTTCCATCTATCAAATGAGGATCAATCCATTTTTATCCTTTTCTCTACTTTCTGTGACTTGCTATCCATCTACATGGTAACGTATTAAGCTAGATATATGTAGCTTTTCACTTTTTCCATTTGAATATCCACTTTTATGATTTATAGGTTGTTTTTCATTGTTTCTTGCTTCCTGTTCGTTACATCACTATTGCTTTTTCTTCTAAATTTTCTTCGACGATCTTCTTGTATTTTCTGCAACGTTACCATCTTCTCTCTTCTTTTTTTGTGCCATAGATAATGCTTTTGTAACCGCTTATCTTTCTGAGTTAAATTTGCTGCTATTAATTTTACATATTCTTCTTTGTCTGTTGATATGTCTTTCTTCAATTCTATATATTTTTTTGGTTTCTGTACAGCTTTGACTCTTTTATCCTTGGTAGCGACACTTATCTTCTCCCTCAGTAGCCTATGATAGATAGGTTCTTGCATTTAGTGCGTTAAGGACTGTACTATCTTTTGTTGTGTGTTTGCAAGAGAATATGATCAGGTTAATCTCCTTTTTGGTTCATCTGTTTGGGCTTTCTAAATAAAACTTGAAACATATCTCCTCTATCATTTTGACTTCGCAGTACTCTTCTACTGCTTATTGCAATAATATCTCCTCAGTAAATATTTCGAAAGGTTCTGGAAAGTATCCATCGATTTCTTTATTAGATTACTCAACTTGTTCCTCTTTATGATAGTTATCTTCTCACGCCCTCTAATTCTCTTTTCTTTAACTTGTCTTTGTATATTCGGCAGGGTTCAACCCAGTAATTCTTAGTAAACTCTGTCTACTTACTATTCTTTTTGATTTCTTGAGTATTGGTTTGAAGATGTCTGGGGCCGAGAGCCCTTTGATGCGTTATATTTTCATAGTGGAGTCTTGCAGCATGGATGGAAGAACAAAAAATAGGATTAACTGTAGGATTTAACTTCTCTAATAAAAGATGGGAAAAATTAAAAGTTCGTGTAGGTAGAGTTGTTATTATATTCTACGAAAATCAAAACGTGAACGCAGATTGAATTATGAAGATGTAAATTTTGATTAGGAACTTAAAATTTCTGGCACACATTTCTGAATTACCTAATTTGGAATTCACGTTACACTCTAGTAACTTGTTGAGTTATTTATGGGGCGTTACACAAGTAAACATATAAGAAGAATGAGAATGCATTACGTAAATTAATTGGACAGATTAGAATGCTATTTCCAAGCCAATTAATAAACTCAAGAGGTCCAGTGCAAATTTTTATTATTTCCTTATAATTTTCGTAGTTTTAAAGATCGTTAAAATAAGTAAAAAGTTTGGACGACAAAGTAATCAACAACATTTCTTCATAAGGAATAATGTACACCATTAATACCACTGGCTTCCTATTATATGTTAACTAACTTTATGGCTCATTTTAGAATGTGAACATGTCTAAAGAAATGCTACGTATCGATGGTTTTATTATAGATAAGACAGAAACCAGTACTATATGATGTATAAAGTAGATAAGAATTTAAAAACAAATGAATGCTACAAAGCCAATGAGACAGTTTGATTTGATACTTCAAGTATACCAAGGTCCAATTCAAGACTAATAAAATTGTTAGTAGACAAAGTAAAAAGAGAGTGTTAAAATGCAAAGCTAACGCATCAAATGAAGAAGAAACAATAAAATACTAGTATAACCAAGCCAATTTGAACATTATAAAGAACTGAAGAGTACTGTAACATTTCAACTTGAACATCTTGGAACAATTTAGGTCTAATGAATATTACACCAAACAAAAATATAAAAAAAGTGTTTACCGTAAAGATAAGATTGTCCACCCCAACTGTCATGTAAAACATCCAATGGATGTGGACTTTGAAGTACCACACCCAAAATTATTCGCGTTCTTTGTTGTCCTACTACGATCAATGAAATATAAATCAAAATTTTCTTTGTAAGGGCTCTAAGGTGAACGGAAAGTGTTATCGGTAGGGGTGTATGTACTCCTAATTAACGCTTCTTTAGTCAAAAAAGAGGTTGTTATGAAATTTATCAGGACAGGGGGAATAAAACCATCCAAAATTTTAAGAATACTTAAGGCGTAGCTTGGAGACAACACCCTTAAGAAGATTTGAGTACATACGTGACATAAACAGTTATTGGTCGTATAAAATCAGTTAAAAATAAAGATCAGCGACATCGTACAAAGACCAGAGTTACTGAAGAGAATAATCTCAATGTTCACAGTCTTCTGAAGTATAACCGCCAATCAATGGTTACTCAAATTGCTTCTGAGTTTCAAATAACCTCTGACATTGCTCAGGCGACCACTCTTGCGACCACTCTTGCGATCTCACGTTTAGAGAACGCCCAACTTTGTGTATGCGTGGCATAATTTTTGCAAAGATAAAAGTTAGTTGAAGATGAAGATCATTGATGTTTTCGAGAACCAGCGTGGTTGAGGAGAATATGCGCATTGTACGCTACCTTTTGAAAATGGCCGCTGATTAACGCATGTTAAAATTGCTTCCAAGGTCAGAATAAGTTGTGACGGTGCCCAGGCAACCGACACGTCACCCCGTTTTACAACACTCAGTCCTATATAGCCACCCAAACTCAATAACAAATTGAAGATTTGTTCCGGGCTCTACTGGAAAGTCTACAGAAAATTATAAAAATAACTTTGTATGTCTGCATTTTTACGCTACGAATAGTTATAATCAAATTTGAGTTCAAATGCTTTAACTTAATGAGGAAATATTGCACTGAATATTGATACTCAACAGATGGCAGTTCTACAACTGCAAAATTCTGATTCTGAAAAAACCTGATTTTTTTGCTAAGAATATTTTTGAAGGCCGAAATGACAATTTTTTAGTTTAGTATAGTCCTGGTTTCCTAGGCTTTAAGAAAGTTAAAAATCTGTTGAGTTAAGGTTAGGTGCATACGGTGAGCGAGGAACTTCATTAATTTTTGCAGCGTGGGGTCTCGGGTTGTTATAAAAAAGTATCGGTTCGTGTTTGTTGACCAAAGATTAGGGTTTTAAACTCCATTTCTTTCCATAATGTTCACTTCTTAGTTGCGATCGTTTTATCAAAGAACAAGAAGGAATGGCAGATGATGCCTTCTCTAGATCACTATACGGTCATCATAACACAGTTTAACCGTTGTTCACTTTATTTAGGATCTGATCTACCTTCTTGCACAAGTCACAATCTGGTTAAAAATTCTTCAGGAGCAAAGATGAGGTCACCTCCATCCCATCTTCAAATATTTTTGAAATTGTCCAATATTATGAAGATGGGGATTTATAGTCACTTTTCATAAGTTGAAAGTCTTCGTTACATACTTAATAGTAGTCGACAAATTTCTGTTTTGTAAGTTGTCTTTGCCAATGCTAAAAGTTGGTCATCTTCGAGCTTATTTTCTCAGTCAAAATTTCTTTTTCTGAAATTTTGATATCAATTTCATATCGTTCGTTCGTCACAGATATTTTTTTCGACAATTGTAGCATTTAACCTTATCCTAAACTATAAAAAAGGCACCCAAATATTTTTTGATTGGAGCATTTTCTAAAAGGGGGAAAAGGGACAAAGGACGCCAGTAAAAACATCTAACACATAAGGTCATCTCACACAGAACAGCTTAGGATAAATGAGAGAAATACTAAAGCAACTAATATTCTGTCCAAACTACGTCAACTCTTCGGTAGAGACACGTTATTGAGAAGCTGGGTGTTCAAGTGTGTAGTTTGCGAGTTCGAAAATGTAACATACGTTCATCTGAGAGTTCAACCGAGACGAACGTTGCTTGAATTCGCGAGCTTATTGGGGGAAATTGGAGTTGGTGATTGAGGAAATGTGTACCAAAATCTACATTTTTATATTTTCCTCGATTTTTAAGAAATTCTTAATCTGCATTCTACCACACCAGCCAGTATAGAATGAGGGAAGAAAGGAAGAGTTTATGAGAACGTGATAAGAGTGATATGAAGTACGGGAGAACTAAGGCTAAAGTAGACTTGTTCTCCACTATCATTTAAGGAAGATTTATCTCCAATAGTGGACAATTGAGGCTCTCCAATGATGATGATGATAATAATAAATTGCGTGCCTTTTTAATATTGAACAAAAGCCTACGCGGCTTAAAATATTTCAGGGAAACGAGTCCAAACAAGTAACTATGAAGTAGCGAACGAAACACCAACTAAAACCAAAGCGAACCGGGTGGGAAAGGTCCTTATATCCTTTTCGGATCACAAAGGCGTAGTTTTCATGGAACACAATCAATGCTCACTACTATCTACTGGTGAAGATAAAAGAGGTTTATTGTTCTAATCTTCTTTAAGTCATTAGACCACACCAAACCACTCTCCTTATAGTTTCGAGTTGAGTCTTAATGACTAATTGTAAGTCCACTAACTAATGGATAATAAAATAGTAAAAGACGAATATCAAATTTAAATTAGTTTGCATCTCTTTTGCAAAGCGAAGAAATGGCGATGAATATTAAATAATCATCGAAGCATTTAAATTATTCCTCCTGATGTTTCAACCTCTAATTATGGCTATAAATTTAACTTTGCCGGGCATATTATGTATTCATGTATTAACAGAACGATTTCTGCTTTCTTAGCACAGGATTGCATGATTAACATCATTTACATTCGGTTTCTTCTTACCCAAAGCTTTGATCCCATCAAAGAGATTCCCCATGTACAGCTTGAGGCCGCCAATACTGAACTTGACGTGCACGCCCGTCACGTTGTAGAACCTGAAGCCGCTGTTAGCATATATGTCCGCGTCACTCTTGACGAAAATGTCCAGATCCTCTAAAACAATAAGCGTGATTATCTCGCTAGCAGTCTTTCCGAGGAGAAACTTACTTGCTTCAAACCAGCACTTCCCCCTTCCTCGGAGCGGGATGACCAGAATGCGCCCCAGAAGGTTGTAGCTGCCGTCGATTCTCAGCAGTGGCAGGAATAGCTTTGTGAAGAAGTCGTGGGTGTCGGGGTCGACGATGTTGGACTGAATGACTGCCTGGGCGAACCCCTTGACGGTGACGTTGTTGAGGGACGCGTTCACGCTGACTGGCCCGCCGCCCTGCAGAATCTTGGGGGGAAAGGAATAATTATTTTTGATTGCGTTTAGGAGAAGGAAGAATCAATGAATTGGTTTGGCACGAAACATAACAATTTGTGTTCTATAATAACAATGTCATTACTTTTTGAAAAATTACAATCATTGTCCACATATACATATCAACATTCGTCAACGCTGAACAAATTTCTTTATCCCATTGGAGAAGTGACGCGCAGCTGCTTGGATTTTCTTAAACTTAGTGTAATTTTGTCCTTCAGACTTTCCTCTAGTTTTGGAAAAAGGAAAAAATTAGAAGGGGCAAGATTCTAGCTCTAGGGTGGGAGGAGGTAAAGAACTGTGAAATTTCAGTCGCTGTTATACTTTCTAAGTTTGTCAACTATGGTGAGGATGAAGAATAATTTTGATACCAGGTCTAACTCGTTGCAAGCGAGTTTGGAGTTTTTCAAAGCGTTCACCTATTGGTTGGAGTGGATAATGTCGTCAATGTGAACTGTGTCGTTCCAGTCCCAAGAGACGATCAGCAGTAGTCTTTCTGCTGAAACAAAAGTTTGTACCCTATTGATTGCTACTTGTTCTCCAGTTCGTATTGGTCTGCTCAGGTCTTGTCATCAGTGCTAGTTTGGTAGAGAAAAGCACCACCTTCTTGTTCGTATGGAGCTGTCAAAATTTGGATCAATACGAGTAGGATTCATCTTGCTTACAACCTCCTGTAACCAAGCAAAACATGAATGATGTGGTAGACCTAGCAATTCTCAACAATTTCGATGATTAGTACGAATCAGCTCGCCTATACACGCTTAATACTGTTCATCCCTGGCTGTCGAGGGTTGACCACATCGAACCTAACCATGCAGATGTGTTGTGGTTAGATTTTTTCCTTCCCCGATTTTCGCCATCGCCTGACAGTATTGACACGTACATAAGTGTTACCATAGATGGCAACCATTCGTCGATCAATGATTTTTTGGTCACTGCAGTACGGAAGACGCTACAAAATGTCTAATAGTCAATGCGTTAGAGAATAGTAAGATACTTATTTCATGTACCTTGAATCTGGGAGGCAAAAGACATCCTCGCTCTCTATTTTTCGAGGTAGTCAACTCGAAGGTCAACAAAATTTAAAATACTCGCTTACAGCATTACTTTCCTATTCGGGGAAGTTTTGTTAGTTTTGGATCAAAATCAGCTGGACAAGACGAATCATAGTTTAATCAGTTTTTGTTGAGAGATTCAGCGTGTATGCGATGATGCGTTGTTGTAGTGGAATAACGTTTTTGGGAATCATTTTTTCTTCTCGAGGGCAATGAAGAGAATTTTTTTCACATCTTTAAAAACTCCATTAGTTTTCCAGCAGATAGTGCACTTTTCGCTTTCCTTGGGGTCAGGTCACTTCGTGCGGTCCCTGTTTTTCTGATAAATCAAATTTTCCAAAATTCAGTGAATTCTGCTTAAACATTTACAACTGGCACCTGATGTTCACATACGAATTTGCTTCGCTTTGGGGTTCTCAGATGTGGCACTCATCTTGCGCAAAGTTTTTTTATTATACAAAATAAAATAAATTAGCTCTGACAAGATATCCGTGCTCTCTCTTATCGTGCACTTTCACCATATCATAAACCTTGTCGATGTTTTGCACCTTCAGCACATAGTGTGTTCTGATCCTTTTTCTACTCTAATTTGTTTACCAAAAGGCAAATAATTTAATGGTGTCAAACAACTATTTAGTGCCAAAACAGTTTGCAGCCGTAGAATATTCGTTTAGAAGAAGGACACTTTATGACCATATGTATAGTTGTTGCTTCTACCTTCTTTAACTATACCAAGCCAAATTACTCATCAAACCACTCACGTATTATAGAGTGTAATGTTATCACCTCTCCCACCTAGCGAGTCTTTTCAATTTACTAAAAATAAATTAATTCCATAATCCTGATTACCAATTCGAATTTCCTGAATTGACGTCACATCATTAGTATTTAAATTATTTGGGATTCCGAGGATGTTGTTCGTTTATAAATTGCCAAATATCAAAACGAATAAAAACAAAACCGCGAACACTGAACTCGCCTTGTAAAAGTAGACAAATTATGCCAGTGAAATTTTTATGTCGTTTGAAAATTTTCCAGACCGGAAATGACCTCTACAGCGACACTTTCAGTCAGACCGGAAGAGCGGCCCCACGCATACCTTTGGACCACGCTTAATTCACATTCAATTTTTTTGCGATATTTCTTATCGTTGGGTCGTTATGACCGCTACGATTTCTGCCTTCCTCGTATAATAAACAATTAAATTATAATTAATTACGCAATTTACAATTACAGAAAAAATGGGGTTTCTCTCCGTCAAATATTATTGACTAATGCTTATATAATCATTCCCTGTTTCCGACTTGGTAATCTATTAAGAAAAGATGTACGAGGTCTGTTCGAAAAATAATTAACATTTTTAATTTGCGTGGTTAGCAGCACCGAGTTCCATTTTTCGTTTCGTTATGTTATCATACTTAACATTATGAGTGGTTTAGTCAGTTTTAAAAGTGGCCCAATCACTAGTGTCAACTGCTTGAAAGACTTAACACATTTGGCAAAATTAAAACAAATTGCTACTGACTGAAGTGTACCAGTCGAATATGGCCAGGGGCCAACATTTTTCAAACAGACCTCGTACAGCCAAAACCCAAATTTAATGTTTCACACACCAAACTGGGTTAACTGGCCTAAAATTAGTGCTTGCGTCAATAACTTCAGCAACTATTTTTGATTGCCCCAGAAATCAAACTTACGACTTTAAAACAGGAAATTTTACATGATCAAATAAAAGTAACGGGCAATGCGCAAATTTAAACGACGTAAAAGAATATGGTGACGAAAGAGTTGACTGAAAGTGGTTTCAACACTAATGAGCGGATATTGTCTTTTACTTGTGAGCATCCCACATGGGATACACGCCCTAACCCCCCTCCCCAAGTGTTAATACTATAGATTAAAATTGCCCATTTCCTGTTGTCTCCCGTGTAGATATTGCGAGTCATAACGACCAGCAGAAGGCACAATTATACCGTGAGGCAATTTAACTTTTTCGATGTTGTGTGCTCCAAAATAAAAAAAAATATTCCATCTACTTATTACACAACAAAAATTATTTTTGTGCTGAAACGTGCTATTTTTGGTAATTCACTGCAGCTGTTCGAGTCTCATAATTTAAAACACGACCTAAAAGCCTAAGAATAACCAATCATAGGCACTATCGCAATCCTCGGCTAATCTTACGGAAAAAATGGATTTTCTAGTAATGAGCGCTCAAAAAACAAAATACTATCGATCTCGTTTCAGTTGTTCTTTAAAATACTCAAGAACAGGTGCGCGCGTTTTTCACTTGTTAAAGTTTTGTCAAAATGTTGTTGTTTGACGATGGACGTATTATATTCTGAAAATTTACTGCAGCTGTTGGAGTTTCAGAATTCAAAACATGACCCAAAAGCCCAAGAATAACCAGTCCCAACAAAAATCGTAGTTGTCGATAGTCTTACTAGGAAAAGATAAATTTCCTAATAAGTGACCGCCCAAAAAACAAAATACTGTCGATCTTTTTCAACTTTTCTTTAAGATATCTCAAAACATCTGCACGCGTTTGTCAGTTGTTAAAGTTGAAAGTTGCGTTGTGTATAAAATATGTTTGTTGTTTAAGGGCGTGGTGGGGTGAAATGAGAATTATATTGCTGCCGTAGCATTACGCAATGGCAGAATAGAGGAACGTGTCATCGTTAAGACTCTACAGCCTCTCTAGATGTGTGTATTGGATTAAGAAAACTAGAGATAAAATAAAGTTTTAGAAGACCACGTTCAGTTTGGACTACTGAAACAGTTAAAAAAATTATGGGGGTGCAAATATTTAAATCTCCGATGTCTCGCTTTAGCAAATAAGACATGGACCTTTACAGAAGACATGCGGGACATTTGTTGGCAGATCATTTAAAAAAATAAGAGATAAAAATTACAGGGATTGTCAATCGTTAAATTTGAAAGTTGCATCCTGTTTTCGTCAAAATATTTTTGTTGTTTCAGGGCTAGTGGGGTGAAATGAGAACCATATTGTTGTCATAGCGTTACATAAGACTGGAATAGAAGAAAGTGTCATCTTTAAGGCTATAGAGACTTTTTACATGTGTATTGGACTATACAATTGTTTAATGAAGCTGAAGATCATAAGGATAGTCAAAGAGCTAGACTACTCAGAGAGTTAAAGTTTTAAACAAAAATATCTTACTAGACAAAAGATTATGGGGGTGCAAATCTCTAATTCTGCGATGTCTCGCATTGGCAAACAAGACAGAACCGAACAGAAGACATGCTGACAAATCCTTTAAAGAAAGATAAGAGTGATGACAACAAAAAAAATCTGTTTATAGATGAAGAATTTTTTATAACAGAGGAATCGTACAACAAACAAACGACAAGGTGTATGTTGGGTTGCTTAGAAAGCCGCCATCCAGCATTTGTAAAGGTTTGATGATTCATTGTTGTGGAAAATGGGTCAAAATTTCGACCGTGTGTACCAACAGAATATTTTAAAAGGTATGGTGAAACCTCTAAATCATATGCTTTTCCAAAGTGACCTCCATAAAGCAAAGCCAACTCAGCCTTATTTTTTAAAGGCAGAAGATTGGTCTTTTGGTGCCCCACAATGGGTAGTTTTAAAAAGTGCGGCTTACCTAAAATAATTATTTTACAAAAATGGTTAAAGCTCGTCTACAACCCCTGCACTTCGCGTTATAACTCTTTGAAATTTGACATTTTTAAATTTTTGTCGCAAATTGTGTTATAGGAATGATAGAGATGGGGACGGGTAGTTTAAAACCTTTCTAGAATCCTTTTGCACCCTTATATATTTAAGCCTCGTATTTTGAAAAGCGATAATCTGACAAGTGGATTGGGGCGCGCGCGCGACCGTTTTTGCCTGCCAAAATGCATTACAAAACTAGCAGAAGCAAATGGTCGTAGAAGGGTGTTACAAGTATTACACAAATTTACACCATAAAGTAAACATTAATCAAAGTCGCACTTCAAAGGATTGTGATAATTCATGTAACGGTTACGGGCGAGTTATGGGGTTTGTAATGCGTTCCTCGAGCGATGAAAGACATTTTAGTTTCCTCAAAGCAACTGCGTCAAGGTACTAAACAATTACCTAACTAGCCTTAACGGCTACAATCAACAACTCTCCAATAATTGTAGTGCGTGCCGGCAGAGATAATTATCTGCAACGTCTCAAGGCCTGTGTGGCAACAGAAGATGTTTCTAGTGTTAAATTATTTGAGGTTTGCTAAAAACACTTACTGCGACTGTAGGAATGTATAGCGGGTCCAGAGGCTCCAGCCCGATTTGCGGCACCCCCTTTGGTAGATGATCGAAGAGCCTCTGCACCGCCTTGGTGGAGCACTTCTCGAATTCTTCTTTGGGCTTCATGATGTAGCAGGTCTGCACCCATTCCGCTGAAACACAATCAGTATGACACCCCCTGCTAGCTCCGCGCTGCGAGCAACGTACGCTGTTCCGTAATGATATCAGCTAGAGAGAACTCTAGTCGCAGTTGCGACAGGATCAGAATGGTCAGGAGCAACATCGTAGACTGCGGTTACATTATGGTTTCTTCGGCGCTGCAGCATAACTTTCACTTCTGTGCTCTGGTCCATGTGCCCCTCGAGTGCGTTACGTAACGTCGCGACCGACATTAGAACTCGGTCCTTCTTAATTGGTCTTGCCTTACTTCCGTTGCACCAACACGTAGTAAGCCATACGCTTTACGCTCTAATTAAGAAAAAAAATTCGCTTTCAGGGTGATGAGACCGTAACTGAAAAGTTGTAGCGCGATTAGGCAAAATTAAATGTTTCGAATGTTGAACTATCCTTTTGGTGCGGAAGTGGTGCTTTTGGCGGAAATTTTAGTAGCATGCCACCGCTTTTTATTTACCATTTCGTAACCCGGCGATGTGTTGCTTGTTTTTTGTTGTGCATGGGCCATCATCCGTTTGGTACGTACGCGTTACGTAATTGAATAATATACGAGGCTCCTGTCTGCGTGTCGCTACGCTTTCACTTTCTTTCGTGTATGAATAACTCATTATCATATGGCAATAGTATAAATTATTTTCAATACCACTTATGTTTGGTTTCAAAATATTTTTGCACCATTTACGCTTAAGCAATTATGTGTACATGGGCGGAGCAAATTTATTGTAATATTTCATTGAAGCAACACACTCGGCTGCTTTTCATATCCCTCCACCGTTACGATGCACTTAATCCAGCGAATGGCCAAATTTTTGATACTACTTTCGAAAAAAGGCGTTGGTTGGTCTTGGAACTATTTGCGCACGAAGTTCTCTGTTTGATTGTTGCTTTCGAACTGCTGTCTGTCTAAGGCAGCCTTGAAGGGCTGTAAGAAGAGTAGTCTTTTTTGCACCTTCACTAGCAAATCGCAGAAGTATTGGCTATTGCTTGCAAACGCGCTTGGAATCGAATGACGATTGATTCAAGTCTCATTACATGTCTTGCAAACATCCATGAGACCCACCTTACGAACATTTTTTCAAATTTACGCACTTATGCTATTAGAAGACCTGATGTCTCGCTAACGTGTCCCTGTCAAATTCTGTTATAGCTCATTATGTAATGACATTAAGTACTGACTCTTTAGTGATCGCCATCGCTATTAGCGAAACGATCTGGAAGAGCAACCATCTGTAGCAAACTAGCCTACATACATGCTAAGTTTTATTGATGCCATATCTGTATTAGATCAAATATTCTTATTTGACTTACCTACATATACGAGGGTAAGGTGAAAAGTTCTCGGCCTGACAATGAAAGACTGCTACTTTCAATTAAAAAATGATTGTATTTTTCTACATAATCTCCCTTGACTTCAACACACTTGATCCAGAGCCTCTTCAACATCAGTATTCCTTCTCGGAAGTGAGAATCTGGAAGATTGTGAAAATATTCATCAACTTCTTCATTGGATGCGAAGCGCTTCCCAGAAACAAATTTTTTTTAAATTTGGGAACAGATGGAAGTCTGAGGGTGCCAAATTAGGAAATAGAGGGGATGGCCGAGCAACTCATACCCCAAATCCCGCAGTTTTCCCATCGCCAACGCAGGTGCGTTTTTTCTTCTTCTTCAAGTCAGGCCTTTTCTCGCGAATTTTGGCACCCAGTTGGTTAAGAAGGTTGGAGTAATATTCGCCTGTAATTATTCTGCCTTTTGCAAGATAATCAATTAACAGGATCACTTTCGCATCCCAAAACATGCTTTCCGGCAGATGCGATCGACTTCGCTTTCTTTGGTGCTGAACCACCGGCTTCCACCCACTGCTTGGACTGCTGTTTCGTTTCTAGCGTGTAGTGACAAATCGCCGCACAAAATCGGTCGGATCCCTGTTGAATCGGTCCAAAGATTGCTGCGAAAATCGTTTGCGCATTTGCTTTTGATCGGCATTCAGCAAATGCGGCACCCATCTAGCGCAGAGCTTTCGCATCTTTAATTCTTCTTGCAAGATGTTTCGCACCCTTTCTTCCGATATCCCCACAGCCTCAGCTATCTCACTCACCTTCACTCGCCTATCGTCCAACACGATATCATGCACTTATTCGATGGTTTCCGGTGCGGTTGCGGTTTTAGCCGTCCTTCACGTGGGTAATCTTCGAGGGATGTGCGACCACGTTTAAATTCAGCTGCCGACTTTTTAACAGTTGACATGGAAGGAGCAGAGTCCCGTAAACTTTTGTCAACTTCGGATGAATTTCCTTAGGGGTTAATCCATCCAAAACGAAGAATTTTATAACCGCACGATATTCAAGTTTATCCATTTTAACAAAAAACATGCAACACGTCTACTGAAAAAATTCGTGTAAACAAACTACTTGAGCGAATAAGTTGAAACTAGTCATGCGAACTAATGACACATGCACCCAAGCAGGAAGTATAATTGTTTGCCGATTGCAGCACCATCTCTGTGTCAGGCCGAGAACTTTTCACCTTACCCTCGTATTAGTCTAGCTGTTTTTATTTTTGGTATTACATCTTACCTTAAGTAAGGATTAAACCCTGGTGCGACCATGAAAAGATAAGATTGATAAAGATTTTTGTTCCTGAACAATCAAGGCAATTTTAAAGTTGGTAACTCATTACGGTTTAAAGGAATAATTGTGAGGAATACCATGATGGGTAAAAAAAGATTAAAGGAGAAATATTACCTACAAACAAATAAAGAAACCCCAAGAACCCCAATGAAAGAAATACACATCTAAGTCAGATAAATCAATAAACAAGAAGCGAAATCTAACAGAAGTAGATGATATAAAGAAGGAGCGACATATATAAAAACAAAATTAATGGCTTAGGGAAAAATAATGAAATAACAAAAATAATGAAAGGGAAAAACAGATACGAGAAGAAGAACAGAACAGTCAAAGGAGAAAACGAAGGAAGAGAAAACACAAAAAGAAGCGGCAAGAAACTACTACTCATAAACTACTAAATATATGGTTAAGATAATTAAAGAAATAAATAAATGCCAAGGCTTCCATGGCCGGTGTTCGTTCTCGGATTTTTTAAAAGATATTCTTCTGAAAATGTCTGCCGCAGTTGTGGACGAAAAGCCAAGAGTTTCTAAACTCTAACCGCGGTCTAACAACCCAAGAACCAACCACACTATGCACCAAATTCAAAAACGTAAATTTAAAACGAATATTGAGGGTGGGTTGGGACAAATCAGAGCACGCAAACAAACCGAAGAATAGATGGCAGTAGAGAAAAATAGAAGCAAGGGTGGAAGTGGGTTGTGTAGAAATAACCCTCGTCCCGTTGTAATGACAGGGTCCTCTTAACAGTTCTGTTTAGCTTTTGTTTTTCTTGATTGTGTGGCTCACGTTTCTTTTCCCTGCTATCAAATCTTTAATTTTATTTGTTACTCATTTCTCATATATTCTCGACTAAACCTTCTTATTCGTCGTTTTCTTTATGATAGTTTCTGTTTTTTCCATTTTTGTTATATACCTATGTTTTTATTGTATTATATCTACCTTCGTATTTATTTCTACTTTTATTTGCTGCCATAATTGTTTATTTGTTATCTCTTTAATGTTGATTTTCTTTTCTTCGTCCTGCCTTAATTTTCTTTAACATCGATTACATGATCAAAAGTAGGAGGTCGTTTGAACTGCCTGCTCTAAGATATGTTTCTGTAGATATTGAGTTACGGAATTGTTTATTTATGAGAACGTAGTCAATTTGGTTTTTTTATGGTGTTTTGTTCTCCTTGAGCTTTCCGTGTATGTAGTTTTCCAGGTGGCAACTTAAACTACAAATTTTTTTATGGTAAGATAAATAAAAATACCCCCAAAGCTTTAGAGTGTATTCTCCTATATTGTCTTTGTCGTTGAAGTCTCTTAGTATGATATTTATTTACCTCTTTTAGTCTCTTTTGGTACCGTGTCTAACTAATGATAGAAGACTTCTATTTCTTCTTCTGAGCATAAATTTGCATCGTAACATTGCTATTTTTTCTAATATTGGTAAGAATCCTTTAACATCTTTCTCCATTTATTTTTTCACAATAATAGTTCCCACATTTCTGTTGTTTGCAATGCTGTCTTTCTAGTAATAAAAGATCTGCTTTATTTTGCGCTTTCGGTTATCTGACCATTTTATTTCACTGTAACCATGTATATCTGGGCTAAGTCTCTGCATATCATATCTATGTTATATTTTAAGATATTTCTGTTTCTTAAATTCCATATGCCTATTTGATTGTGCGCTTTCTTAGCTATATTAAGTGGTTTTACAGTCTGGTTCTGCGAGCAGGAGTTTTGTTGAGTAACAACTTGGGAAGTCCCGTTGCCTAATCATAAGTCTTCTTCTGCCGGGCCATTGCAATACTACTAAGGATCTTTAATACAGTGGTTTCCCCTTGTCTTCCGCATCTTCATATTCATTGACTAACTGAACAAAAGGATGCCCTTGCTCTTGTTAGCTCCTCCACCCATAGATGTTTCTGGCAGAGCCTCGTTAATCATTTATCAAGGTGTACCGCTTGCAGGCGAAATTGTTATTTGGGTTGGTCGAACTGGTTTACCGCCCATTAGATTTTGACACAGGTTTTCTCAGGAGAATCGCCAAAATGGTTTCAAAGTACCCCACGGCGAAGTAGAAACCCAATGGGAGAAATGTATGTCTTGGTCTTTTGTACTACCTTGAGAGGGAGCTACATATCTTTAGTCTGCATTTTTTAGTAGGATCACGAGAGTGGCAAATTGCAATTTTTTGTCATTCCAAGAAAATGAGGAGAAGTAAATTGAAAATTGAATTGAATTTGTGCCACCGAGACAAACTGTTAATCAAACTTTTTATTGGAAAGCCCTTGAATGGCTCAGGAAGAGAGTGATATGTGTGCGACCAGACATTCTTTTCTGAGCCGGATCTCAGGCCCTATCACTTTTTTATTCCCTGGGCTAAAAAAACACTTGAAAAGGAATCATTTTGGCACTTTGGATAATATCCAGAAGAGTACAACAGGCGAGTTAAAACGCACTTTAGCAGAAGCCTTAGAGGACTGCCACAAATGATTTTTTTGCCAAATCCCATATATGGGCATATACAGGCTACTTCAAAATTCTTGAGATTAGGCAGATTACCTTTTATATTACCATCGAGCAGCAAGAAAAGGGAGCCTGCCAATTTCAGTGTTTACCGCGTAATTCGTTAGCGTTTTTCGTAAATAGTGGAAAGTTTCTGCGGAGGTCTGTGAGTATTGGCAAATGCAAGCGCACGTAGGCGGTGCTATTTTAGGCTTTACATCTGCCTAAAAATACTGTGTCGATCTGTTTTATTCGGTTAAAAGCTAACACCACTTAGCGATACAAGTCGTTCTGGTGTTATTTTTAAATTAATAGAACCATATAACTATTAACAGAAATTTCTAGAGAGAAGTTCCATTCCAGTTGCACGTGTTTTGCACGATCTAACCACGAAGGACGTGTGTTCTTACGTCCTAAAGCTTAACGCAGTCTAAGATTTTCAAAAGTGATGGTTTTGGATACTAACCAAAAACACGACAATGAAAAAATTTTCTGATTTATCAAAAATGTAAACGAAAGTAAACACAACAGGTTTATTACGATATAAAAATAGTACAATCTAATTGTAGAAGAGACAATTTAGGCAATACAGCGGTTAATTTGACCTTAATTTGTCTAAAAATGCAAAACTAAGCCAATCTTTGGGTTCAAACGTCATAGCTAGTGAGAGTTACATGTGGCGCGTGTTTCCGAAGCCGCCGTGCCCCGATTGGGACGCGCCCTTGTTGTAGCCCATCTGCAATCCGAGGTGGCCCTCTGAGGCGCGCAGCTGCTCCTCAGTGAACTGCCTTTCCTGCTTCTCCGCCATCTTGGGCCCCAAAGCCGGGCCGTTGTATTCGGGATGTTTCTGAGTCAAACGCCCCAACGCGTACAAGCTTAACGTCACCTGTTGATGTGAGACTTAGTAGCGCAGTGCTTTATTGTAGTCAGAATGTCACCTGGGGGATATTCCGGCGCTCGAAGAGGTCGGCTGTCTGGAATATTTCCTCTTGCGGCAGGCCGTACGCCTTGACGGCCTTTTGGAAGCGCTCGATGTTCTCCATCAGTTGGAAGTTGGTGCCCTTTGACTGGATCTTCTTAATGCAGCCGGGAGCCAGCTTGTTCATGAGATTGCAGAGCACCACGCCATCGCGCAGGATGTCCTCGTATTGGCCGCTGGGAACGGGCTCTCCTATTACTTGGAAGATCCAGTTGAGGACTTCCGCTTCTTGTTCCTTGTTGCGGGGCTAAAACGACATGTTCTTAAGAAACTAATCGGGCCTGTGCATTCCTTTTTATGTATCGGGCAAAGTTGTTGAGTGTCGTGGACGAGTTTGGTGGTCGAGGTCCAAATAGTTTTGGAGCAGCATCGTCTTCGGCGGATATGCAGTAAAATTAGACCGGACCAGTCATCTATGAAATGTGTGCGGCTCTATGCAAGCACCGAGAGCCAGCATCGGAACATTTTTAGAAGGGCACACGGGCTTGCGCAACTATAAAAATTTTCACGGTTTCGCAATTATCGTTAGTAAACTGAAGCGTGGTGGTTCAAAATAAGGCTAAAGTGTCGGAGAGGCTCGAAGTGATATATAGCAAAATGTAAAGATGGGCTAAAATTAAATCTCTTACCGCCATGGTGTGAGGAGGTTAAGGCGTTTGCTTGAGCGTCGCGACGATACTGGCGTGGTGTATCTCGGCTGTTGTAATATAAGGCGTCCACTTGCGGAGGCGTAGATGCACACTGCCGACCTGTTGTCCAGAGCACTTTTGAAGATTAATTTTTTTAATTCAGTGCGTGCTATCGATCGAAAAGATTTATTAATTCAATGGTTTATATGAAATGTATTTCTTCTTGTTCCATAGATCAAATTTAATTAACTAGACACAATATAAATATTATTGAAGCTACAGGGCGAACCAAGAGTCTTGGTGCAATTTTCTTCCTTTGCATCCTTCTTTGAAGATTGTTCTTTTCGTAAACCAATTGGTCTTTGACAGGTCTTTTAGTTATTTGAATCACAAGGACAAGGAAATCAAAGGAATTGCAGAATTTTGAAGCTTCCATTGAAATATTATAAGTTATTCATGTATTATCGTCATCATGCAAGTATATCGTTTAGTTTTTTAGATACTGTAGTGTTTGTTGATATCCTTTTATACCTCATTTGGTTCTATTCCAGATTTTTTAGTTAAAATTTTTTGTTCCAGTAGTTCAATGGACATTTTTTAGTTCTCTGAACATCAGTTAGTTCGTTTGCGGTATTAGCATATTTAATCATTTCTTACAAAAGCTAAAGCTTTGTATATATGTATAAGCCGCGTCTACATAAATCAACACCTACCCACCTTTTTTTAATGTAATAAAAAAGCTGTTTTCCGCCCGCTTAACGGCATATCTGCGATTTCTAATGAGCCAACCACCGCCTGCCTCTTAGCAAATCAGCAAAAATAACGCCTTGCCGGATGCCAAGATCCAAGTTCACAGCATGGTAAATGAGTTACGTCACGGCCGCGTACAAATGCAGTTCTCAAACTTAAAAACAGGCTCGTGTAAAAAAATCGGAGCAGGTGGCACTGGCGTGACGTAGCGGGGCGCGGCGCCAATTTTGCGGCGTGGACTCAACAATAACGCGGACTTTGCTTATATGCTTTCAATCTCCAGGTCGCTGGAAAGCGCGACCCGGAGCAGGAGCGCGAGGCGCAAGCATGGATAGAGCAGGTCGTGGGGCAGCGCTTCCACCCTAACTACTCGTACGAGGAGAACCTGCGGGACGGCATTCTGCTCTGCCTCCTGATGAACCGCCTGGCCCCGGGGATCATCCAGAAGATCAACACTTCCGGGGGCGACTACAAGATGATGGACAACCTCAATCAGTGAGTGCGCCCATTTTAGGTTTCACCAAAAGGACGACCCAAATGCAAACCAAAAATATTGCGAACGCAGTTTCAAAAATACCCTTTTCATAAATCTGATCGCCCCACATCAAAAATGCCGACGCAAGGTGATGCCAACACTTCTGTTGACAATAAATTTAGTTATTGAATTGACTGTTACAGTAGCTACAACCGCAACCTTTTTATGAAGCGCTATCTCTAAAGTGATGAGCTAATAAATCTCCTCAAAGATGTATTAATAGACAGTTTATGGCCTACAGTGTAGAAAAGTCTCGAAAAATTTAAAGTGCACACCTCCTTCCTTTTCCTACAGTCCTGACCTAACCGACTGTTATTTTCAAAATTAAAATCTGAAATGTTAATCTGGACGTACTTGAAACCTATCACGTAACGCGATGCGGTATGATTAATTCGTTTATTAATAGAGGAAACCAGATATGTTTATGCCGTCTTGTTATTGGTGTGTAAAATTGCATCGTTACCTGCTCATTAAGATCAGACGTGACCGGCGCTGTTGTTCCTATGGCGTGTAATACAATAATTCGTTCCAGATTTCGGATTTTACACCAGTCCTATGAGAGCATATTTAAATTTGAAACGGACAAATGCCTCTCCCTTATAAACGGACAAAAATAGACGGATTTAAAATATCCCGGATAAGCAAGTGGCCGCCTTGTCGTTTATTATAATGGATTATGAATAGAACGATTGTAAGACTCTTCAAAACTTTTCTTCGTCTTGTATGGTTATACCTTAAAGAAATTGATTTTATAATATGATATGATGTCGCCTGAACAATTTATGTATTTAATAAATTAAAAATTAGCGAAAAAAAATGTTGAACACTGTCTTCTGCTCTTGCATTCCTCTTGATGGAACCTCCAGTACAGAGGCTATATTCTTCAATTCGCGTTCTCACTGATATTGACGTTGGAGAAATCGTTCTTCCTGGTTTTGGCAATCTTGTGTGACCAATGAAGCCACCCAAGAATCAGAATCCTCAGACTCTATAATTGGCTATCAACAATATTACAAATTATTTAAGAAGACAACACTATCGATTCATCTCTCAAGGAAGCTCAAGGATCTTGCACCCCAAGTTAATATGCCAAATTCGGAATCACGTAGCCCTGCTAGGGTTCTTAAGAGAATCTCTAAACGACCCCGAATTGTCACAGCTTACACACTTAATAATCTGACAAATGACTGCGTGGACAAAAATTACTCAAAATTTTGGCTATCTCTACTTACTTTTACATTTGATGCTCTTTAAGCTCCGCCACATAACAAGAAGCCCCTTGGGTATGTCGTAAAAAACATCAAAATGAAGATTTTCCCATTGTTATCCAAAAAACTAAAGCCTACTACCAACATCCCGAAACGTCGTTTGACGAAGATATTTCCGGAGCCATTCGGATCCTTCCCTCTTCTGAAGGTTCATGTACCTATATAAGATTATTCTAAAAATATCCCTTTTCAAAGAAATAATTTACTAATACACCAAAGCTAGATTTCAGCTTTACTCCTTCAACCTTCACTGAGGATGATTTTATCTTGGCAATCAAATCTTCTAAAAGGGGATCTACAGGAGGGTTAGACGGATTGACTCCTCAACACTTTATGGATTTATGCGCTACTGTTGGAGATCATGTCAACAAATTAGTTCTTGCTCTCACGAAATTGTGCAATATGATGCTTGCTGGTAAAATTCTTTCGTCAATAAGCCCTATCTTGTATGGAGCATCTCTGAGTGTCCTTACTAAGAAGGATGGTGCAGTTCGACCGATTGCAGTAGGGAGTTTCTTTAGAAGATTGGCCTCGAAGATTGCCTGCAAATCAATTTACTCCGAGTTGAGCGATTATTTAAGATCTCAATAGCTGGGATTTGCTTCTTGGGGTGGCTGCGAAACTGCTGTACATTCTCTAAGAAACTACATTACCCGTTGTTCAGCGACTCGGAGAGTTATTCTTAAATGACGCCGTCAAGAACGCATTTAATACTTTTGAACGTGTTGATATGGTGGAAATTATTAAGGATAAAATTCCATCACTTTATCCCTTTACTGCAGTGTTATGGTCAAGATTCCTTACTTTTTCATTGACTCGAGGACTGGTGTACAAGGTGATCCTTGCGGACCTTCACTCTTTAGCTCGTGTATCCATCCTATAATCACGAAACTGGAATCAGAGATGAATGTGTGGTATCTGGATGACGGGAGAATAGCAGGAGACTCCAATACCGTTTTACGAGATTTCTACACATTCAAAACATTTTGAGTCTTTGGGACTTGTCATCAACCCAAACAAATGTGAGCTGTTTTTTCTTGGTGACGTTGACTCATCTATAGTAACCGAATTCAACGCCTATCTCACCAGGGATAACACTAGTCAAGGAAGGTTTTTCTTTGCTTGGAGCTCCAGTGCAATAGAGTGTAATTTTTTCAATTTTTGAAAAATCATTTATCAGAGATAAATTTACTGATACCAAAATTAGTATAACTTCTTCGTACTACTCCGGCCTTCAAAGTTTCGGGGCTCCTAGATAATATATTCAAACCTGGATTAGAATTTCTTCTTAATGTTTCTCTTAGTGTTAGTAATGATCAATGGCTGCAAGCATCGTTACCCGTCGTTATGGAGGTCTAAAAATAAGGAAGGCAATTAAACTTTTTTTACACGCATTTCTTTCTTCTTTAAACTCAATTCTAGGTCTCGTCAATTCAGTACTACCTTTTCTCAAGACTTGGCTAGTGTGGGGAGGGTTAAATATAGAACCTAGTTCTAAAATATCCCACTTTTTTAAAGGATTGGGATAATGTCAACTTGAAATGAATAATTAGTTTAATTAATTTTGGGAATGAGGATCCGATTGGTTCAACGTACTTCCTTCTTTGTCTATAGATATTTTTCTCGATGACAACTTATTTAGAATTGGTATTGGTCTTCGCCTTGGATTAAACACCTGCTTTCCCCACAAATGCACCCGCGGAGCAGGAATCTCTATTGTAAAAAGAACACGGGAAGACACTATAGACATAGCAGAATTAATAAAGTTTTAAAGTGTGCAATTTCTTCTGCCGCTAAATTTTCTTGCTTGAAACCTAATGGCTTGTGTCACCAAGATGGGAAGCGCCCAAACGAAATGACTTCAGTACCTTGGAATAAACGAAAAATTTTGATTTGGAATTTCACATGCAGTGACATAATGGCCCCTTTATACTTGGAGATTTCTTTAAAGAAAACTGATTCTGTTATCGAACTAGCTGCTACAAAGAAGAAGAATAGGTATAAAACCATCATTAATCAAGGTTATCTATTCATCCCTTTTGCTGTTGAGACTTTCAGTCCTTGGTGTGAGGATGCTATCACTTTACTTAATGATATTAGTTTATGTCTACGAATTATCGCACGTGAATTACGTTCTCGTTCGTATTTATTCCAATGCACTGGTTTGGAAATTCAATGTGGGAGTGCTGCCTCCATTATAGGAACCTTTCCTCCTAACGTTGTCATGGATGAACTTTTTTATTTACATCTTATCTATTATTGCTTATCACAAATTTTCTTTTGCGAAATTCTTTAATAAAGGTATAAAAAGGTAAAAATGAAGAACTGGAATAGCTTTTTAAAGATCGCGCTGGACAGTCAAAAGTTTACAAAAAATCTCAAAGCAAATATCAAAACATTTTTAAATAACTGGAGAAGATTTACAAGAAAAGTTGTTGAGTTACTCGCGACTTTACAGTTGAGACGCTATGATATTGCTACGTCGTTACCCTCCAGATTCAAGAAGAAAGATTTCTTACACCAGTTTATATGATGCGACGAAAAAGATGGATCCAAAGAGATGAAAATTGAGTTTATCTCTATGAACTGTTGACCAATACTGCGTGATCGAATATCTACGTCAGGAAGATATTGTTGTGATGGAATCCACAGGGGATTGTTTCCACTGAATAAAACGGCAACCGTCGTGCACTACCAGCAATAAATTATGCGTTTTAGCGATGTGCTGAAAACCAAAAAGACAATATATAGACAAGAGAAAAAAGAAAAGTAATTTAGCTTCAAGATAACGCGCCACCGCACAGCATCAAAACGACCTTGACAATTATCGATCTCAGTAGGGAGATTTCATCCCACCAGACTATTCGCTCAGATGATCACCTCTTTAAAACGCTGCAACATCACGTGACTGATGACCGCTTTAATTTGATTAAATTTATTGGTTCCAAACCCTACTCTTATTTCCAAAGTGGAATTTGGCAACTCTACAAAAAATACATACAAAGCGAAGATTAAGCAAGTAGTCGAATTTTTATAAATTGACATCAGAATTTAGAAAAAACTTCTAGAATTAACTGATACTAGCACATATTATCTGGATTTATTAAACGATGAGCATATTTAGGACTCTTTGAGGACGTCCTCTCCATTTTGTCCTGCAAGGCTTTAAAAAACGTTCCCAAATTCAACTAAATGTTAACTGAGAGTTCGATAACTTTCCTGCATCTTTCCTGAAAACTTTAATTTCTTCTTTTTTTGGTAACTTCCTTTTTGTCTACCTAAATACCGTTCTCATTTCCTCCCCCTTTACTCCACGTCTAATTCTAATTTCCTTCTTTCTTCCTCGTTCCCTTTCCCTTACTCACTCACTGCTATGTCTCATGCTCTTCATTCTTCTTTGCAAAGGAGAGAAGTTTGAATAAGGAAAACAAATATATTGTTACATTTCCTATTCAGTGATATGTCGCATGCTATGTTTCCTTGCTGCAGTCACCTTATCAATTACCAATCACAAGAATGAAAAATTCTTTCTGCTTTGCGTTGCAGCATACATAGTGTTTCTGGACTTCTATATCACATTCTTATTTTTCCCTCCTAGGGGATGAATTTTAAGCATTAAAAAATTCAATTTTCTCGATATTTTGGAAGAGTTTAAATCCCATACATTAACGTCTAATTCTTTAGCCCTAATAATACGGTTTATTCTTCTTCGTTCTTGGCGAACTCCCTTTCTGTCTACCTAAATAACATTCTCAATCCCTCCTTCTTCCCCTCTTCCCATTTTCTCTTTTTATTTTTTGCTCCCCCTTCTCCTCTTTTTTTCTTCCCTCCTCCTTTTTTCACAACGTTCTTTGCAGGAGTTAGTTTTTGCCTTTGCTGTTCGACGTCCTCGAGCATCCTTTTACCCCATCATATGAAAAAAGAAACTTCATAAAACTTCATTTGGATCTATACTACTACCACCAAGATACGCGATTTGATTAAACCGGCCAAAGAAACAAGAAACCCACAGGATCCACCAGGGTTCTGTTGGGACTATGGGCCGAACGATTACCACTAGGATAAAGGAACACAAACGTCATCTACGCCTTATTCAACACAAAGTTTTATCCAACTGTCGGAATTACTACCCCAAATTATACAGAGAGGCAGTGGAGATTTATAAATATAAAAATAATTTTAACAGGGAGGACGGATTCAATCTACCTAGATCTTGGTTTGTCGCTCTCAAGGGGCAAAAACAAACCGCGATACGGTGAAAGAGCGAGTGACGTCAGAAAATGTCAAAATATTACTTGCAGCAGCTAGCCCGATTACGTTATCTCCTATCCTGGTGACGTCAACACCATCCACCATTCCTACCACACTCGCACGAGTACAAAAGCGAAAACGCACGGGATAGTCACTTAATTTATAGAAAATTTTCTTCTGAAGATGTCTGCCGCAGTTGTGGACGAAACGTCAAGGGTTTCTGAACTCCGACCACGGCCTTATAACCCGAAAACCAACCACAGGATGCACCAAACTTCCTAAAACATGTCTAGAAAATTTCCTATAAAAATATGTGTGGCATGCATTATGCATCTACATTCCAATACTTTACCCTGATGTTCCCCTCTTAGCGAATTTTTTAGTTTTGAAATGCAAGCTGAATAGTAAAAACAAATGAATTATTCAATTTTCAATACATCACATGCTGGGGTTTTCATATGATTAAAGGGGTTTTTATGCAATGATGTGTCACATGTTTTGAGTTTCCGGATTGCAATATTTCACCCCCGTTTTACCCTGTTAGGAAGTGAAAGAAGTTTAAACAACAAAAACAAATATACTGTTCTATTTCCTTTCTAAAAATATGTCTTTCTGGAAGGTCTAAAGCTTACCTAGAAAAAATGTAGGATTCAAAAGTTTTACCACACCTAAATATTCTACTGGCCCTGGTTGGCTTTAAACGCCTTTTCACAAAAACAAACATCGGTTGGTCCGCCGGAACAAACTTCCCACAAAACCATTGCAAATAGTGTAGGAAGCCCTTTTTAAATCCTTGGCACTAATCTAGACGTTTCTTTAAACGACATAGTATACACCCTGTCATTTTACTGTAAACAGAATTTTTCTGTGGTCATTAAGTGCCATTCTCTTTGATTTGCTTCCCTACCTTTCAATGAAAACATTTGTTAGCAAATATCCTGTTTATCCTTGTCAACGGTTCCATCTTATGAGATAATGCGAGACATTCAAGACATCCTTCATGCCATCATTTTTGGCTTACAAAGAAGATTTCGTTTAATTTTATTATCTGGACAGTTCAAATTAAACGTGGTCTTTTTGGTCTTTGACGATTCTTGGCGTTTGCAGTCACGTTATGCAATTTTATGGTCCAACATAAATACAAGAGGAACGCCAAGATGTTGCTTAAGAAGCAAATGGCACTCAAAATGGCGTTTCATAAGAAATATATGACAGAGTTTCTGGCCCTAATCATCTCGAGTTGAGCCCGATTCTCTTAATAGCTTCCACTTACTTTGACCTGCACTGTGTATTTGGTTTTAGTCCATAATAGAATTTGTAGGTCTTTCAGCACGCCCCTCTTCTTGTTGTCTTTTTGCCTATCTTTTTTCTTTTGTTGCTATGTTATTATATAGTGTTCTAAGTGTCTTATGTACTCCCATTTTGTGTTCTAATTGTGATTTTGATCTTTTCACCATTTAAAAGTTCCCACATATGTTGACTAACATTTGGTACATCTCTGAATGTTGTCATTGTTTCTTCTCTATTTGTATTTTAAGGAAGTTTTGTCTCACTACTGTTCACTTTTAGACTAACCTTTTCTGCTTATAGGTTTAATTTGTTCAACTTTCGGTGCGTTAGCTTTTTGTTTGGTGTGAGTAAACAGAGATCATCTGTAAACTCCAAGGCTTCTGATTTGCTAAATATGCTCCAATGTATTTCGGATTTGTTATCTTCTCTTGCTCATGGCTTAGTCGACGATAATAAAAAGAAAAATATATTAGGAGGAAGAATGCAACCTTGACGGGCTTCAGATTTTATAGTTTTTCCCGACTATTTACCAGAATGTTCGACTCTTTTGGAAAAGTTGTTGTGCCTTAGTTTGGTTGTCCCTTTTCTCTTAATTGTCGTATTATTAATTGTGATCTATCCGTGAACGTCGTTCTTTAAATCCCGCTTGGTTCTCCTCCATATTAATATCTATGGTAAATTTTATTATCGAGTTTAATTTGCTGTTGTAGAATCATTATGGGTTTGAGGTTTGTTCTCCCTTAATTAATATCTTGATTAGATTGTCTCTCTTCAATTTTCTCAAATATATTCTTCGGATTACACCTTGTTTACTAATAAGCGCTTCTATTGTACTCCCCTTGTCTGTCTCTAGCAATTCTATTAGGATTTCGTCTATGCCTGGTCCTTTCACATTTTTAATTTCTTTGGATGTTTCTTCTATTTCGTCCTTTGTGAACGCTTCTTTGCTTATGTGCCATACTGCTATTTATATTTGTTTCATCTGTCTTTCCATTATTTCCCCGCCTTTTTTAGACATTTTATCATTGTCACAGGCAGCTTTAGCGGCTTCTTCCATTAAATTTGCTGTTCGTCGGCTTGCTTTCTTTTCCACCCCTTTATTTTTGTTCTAATAGTTTTTCTATTATTCGTTTCTCGTGTTTCGTGTTTAATAATTTTATTTTTAATTTTTCTTTCTTCGATTGCGTTTGTGGTAATAGGCTTATGTTTTTGGGTTCTCTACCCGAAGATTTCTTTTATATTCCTTCTTAGTCCATCATTTTTACATCCCGTAACAAATTCTTCAATTTTTCTTCGATCTTTATGTGGTCAATTTGGTTCTTATATTGTTCATCCAGTAATTAACACCCATATCTCTTTATAAAATTTATTGTACTTAGATTTTGATAAATATACTTCCAATTACTAGGCTACTTTTCTTACAAAAATCAATAAGATTTTCTTTGTTTTCGTTTATAACTCCTAATTCATGTTTTCTCAGCACATTTTCCTTTATTATATTATCACTTCCAACCTGTTTCTGAATTTTTCTTTAAAGTTTTCCCATATTATCCTCTCCAATATTTCTCCCCACCCCATTAAGCCGTATTCAATTGTCCTGCCAACCTTTTCTTTAGGCGCTGATTCTTCTAATCCAGAGTAAGTTGCCGTCTGTTAGTATGATATTTTCGTTTCGTTTATTTCTTAGAGTTTTATGGTACACTATGATATTTCTCTATCTATTTGTTACGGTTTTATCGTTCCAGGAGCCAATGTACTGAGCCTTGTTTTCTGTTTTGTTTTTCCTTCTGCTCCTGCCACTACCCTTTCATAGAGGTCGTATATATTCCTGTTCTTTCCTTGTCTAATTTCTGATTTCTCTTCCCTATTTGAAGGCGATCGTTCACTTGGCCTTCTTGGTTTTTGGATTTTATCTTTGCATTATTCCTCTTTTTTGTTTGTCACTTTTTTTCCTACTTTCTCATCCTCATCTACTTTCTCTAATTGTTCTAATACGTATGTATCTTTTTTTCTGTCCCTTTAACCCGTTCATTCTGAGGTATTAGTTGCGTACCTGATTTCCATTTTTCTCTTTAGTTCTACGTTCTGTGTCCTGATTTGTTCCAATTCCTTGCTTGCATTCAGATCGTTTAATTTATTCAACTTAGTATTTATTTCCGCTAGTATCTTCTCCATTGTAGTTTCCTCCTTTACACATATTTTTATCGTATTCCCTATGCCTGACCTCGCTTTAACACCCTCTAAAAAGCGAAGGTCTCTATTCATTCGTTGGTGACCTTAGTCTTATCGGAGTTACAACTGCCTTATTGACTCCTTGTTTCCTATGTCCTTTAATTGTTATTAGTAGAAACTTTCTTTAATGCATTTGTGCTAAATCTCACAGACACGGGATTTTCCAAAACTAAACTCCATTTTTGGAGATACTAGATATTATTAAAAAAAATCAAAATTTTGAGAAAAACAAAAAAGCAAAAGAGTTAAACTGAAGGCTTACTGAACTACTTTTATGCATTAACAGTTCAAATTTTAATGCAAGTTCTATGCCGCAGATTTCAGCAAGCCTGCGTCAAGTACGGCGTTCCAGACGTGGACCTCTTCCAAACGACCGACTTGTGGGACTACAAAAACATCGCTCTGGTGACGCAAACCATCTTCGCCATCGGCAGGACTGCGTACCGCCACCCAGAGTGGAGAGGGCCTTGGTTGGGCCCCCGGCCAGCCGAAGAGAATCGACGCGACTTCAGTGAGCAGCAACTGCGCGCTGGAGAGGCTATAATCGGGTTGCAAGCTGGCTCTAACAAGGGGGCCACCAGTCTGGCCAGAACTTCGGAGCTTCCAGAAAGATCATCTTTGGGAAGTGATTTCGTTCCGATTGTAAACATGAATATTCTGCTAACATGCAAGTCTAAACATGAATTCAGTTTAAATAAAATATCTGTGTAGGTTTCTGAACTGCTTTTAATTTAGCCATAAATAACAGTTGTAAAATATATACCACTATGCTATATTTTGCACTCAAAACTATATATATATGTAAATAATAATATGATACACATATGCTTTCATTTAGAATTGTTTATCGAAATATTAACTTTCTAAGTTATGTTAAAATTTGGCGGGAAAAGTATTAAACGTCGCTTATTTCATCTGTCTAACAACTTCCTTTTCGATAGTGTTTTGAACATATGTAAATTTGTTTATTAAACTTGTTCTATATGTGCTATTTTTTGTTGGAGTTTTTGTGATAATTGTTTTAGCTGAAATACCCCGTACTTTACAAATCATGAACCTAAGTAAACGTTAAGTGATGTTACTAAGTATACTGAACCATGCAAATTATATAGGGAAGGTGGTACACAGTAGGACGCGGTACATAGTGAGACACCATTCAAATTTCGCGCGCTGTTTGAGTTAACCAATCAGAACCATTCCCATTTAGTGCTGCTAAGGTAGCCGCTGTTTCCAGCTTAATATAGCTGCAGTTTGAGGAAACGTGTTGTATGATTTAATTTTCCCATTTTTTATGTGGACAAGTTGGGTTTTTGTTGACTTGGATGATCAAAACAAGAAAAGGTGAGCCTTCTTATTTATTTTTTCCGTTTCTATAGTGTTAAGTGAGACTTTATGTATAAAAACGAGTCATTTTTATCCAAATATCGTCGATATTGTTCCTGATATTTTTGGATGTCTTGGAATTTCGTACATCAGTACACAGTGGGACACGCGTGCTTGGTACACACTAAGACACCGACCCACTGTAAACCTACGCGCGCACACAATCTATGTCGTTCTATTTATTAATAAGTTTGTATTTTTTTAGATGCCAAGGAAGCCTAAAAAGAGAAAAATAGCTACTTATAGTGCGGAAATTATGAAGAAGGCATTGGAGTCCCTTAAGAAAGGAAACTCTTTGCGTGTGGTTGAACAAAAAGTGGGGATACCAAGGAAAACGTTGCAGCGATATTGGAGGAAGATAAAAATGAACCAGATACTGAGAATGTACGTTTTCCCCCAAACTATACTGTAAATAAAATGTTTGTAGGGCATGGGGAGTCTTTACTGTACCAGAATGGCATATGGGTTAAACTCTAGCCTATGAATATGCCATTGCAAATAATAAAAAAATTCCAAATTTCTGGACCCAAGCCAAAGCATTCGGAGATGATTGACTATGGGCCTCCATCAGGCAGCCAGAGGGATGTAGGCTGTCTAGAATGACTTTCTCCAATAAGTACAATGTTGAAACTTTTTTACTAATCCGAAGGAAGTTTTTTAATAAAAATCGTAAGTTGATGAATCCATCAAGAATATATAACTTAGATGAAACGGACACGATTATTCGAAATCCCAAGAAAATCATAACAGAAAAAGGTCTTAAGCAGGTGAGTTCCTGCACCAGTGGTAAGAGGGGATTCTTAGTCACAACTAATGCCATTATTTGTGCAGCTGGAATATTCCTTCCCCCTGCCATCATCTATCCTCGAAAGCAGCACATGGTTCGTGGAGCATCTTATGGGACACTGACCTTGGGAAATTCTTCAGGCTGGTTGATATACAAATTATTTCCAAAAGTGATGGACCACTTCATTAGTTTATCACACAGCACAAAAAATCCAATTTTCCGTTCGATGACCAAATTTTCACGGATGCTGATTTTATAGAAGTCAACGATGGCTCTTCCACATCAGAAATCCAATCTTCTGAAGAGTTAGGTTCTAAAGTTTCATTTATTTAAGGACATGTTTTGGCAAAACCAAGTGAGAGGACAACTGCAGTTCCCTACCCGTCAGGCCAAGCTTCGTTCCAGAGGCTTTTGTATCACCAGAAAACATCTAGCATTTTCTCAAAGCTTTGAGAAAATTAAATAGAAAGACAATACGGCAAAAGGTCGTCCATTATTACCATCTCGCCCGTGAAAGCAGAACTCGAAAAGGAAATCTAAGAGAAATAGAATAGGCCGAAGGTTAGGTCTAAAATCCAAAAGAACGTCAAAAAACGTGTTTTCGAAGAGTCACCGGAGTCATCTAACGAGGAAACGCAACGAAGTTGGTTGGACATTTAGCAGAAAAATCCTGGATAATAACGATGCTCCGAGCCTCCAATTGGGTGTTGGTTAGGTTTGAAGGGAAGAAAAACAAAATATGTTATGCAGGGCAGGTTTTGAAAGTGAAAGACGATAAGGTTACGGTGAATTCAGCAAATAAAAAAAAGCCAAATCTAACTGAACGTAGGGCTACTACTTACGGTAGTACACATTTTTTGCACGTTTATTTGATGTAATAAATAAGAATTTAGTAATTGTTAATACTTCTAAATGACAACCAAAGGGAATTACACGTAAAAGCCAAACTGAACATGATTAGTATGGAAGAAACTTTGTATTTTATTTTTCCCACTATAATTTTCCCCCGTTCACGATTCAACAATGTGTGTCTTGTCAAAACGTTTCATCAAAGTAATTATAATAATGTTAACACAGTCTGTTAGCTGGTAAAAAAATATTTGAAGTAGCGGGTAGCCTTACAAATGTTTCAAGGTCTGGACTTCTCATCCAGCTTCTCTAGTGGACGTCTTTTATAAGTTTTTATAAGTTATAATTAACCCAAAAACTTCAGTTTAGAGAACGTCATGAGCAATGCAATACAATACTGGAACTTAGTGTCGAAGATGAGAAACTCATATTTGGGTATCTTAATGAACAAAACTGCCGGATTTGGAAGAAGGAAAACCCTCGTATTATCAACAAAGGTCCATTATATCCACGTTGGGTTATGTTTTGATCCGGGATGAGGCAGCTAATCTTCTTACCTTACGTAACATAATAGAGAATTTTTGATCTCTCAAATCAAAGAACTGAACTAGAGAAAAATGTAGCTTCAACAAGATGATGTGACATGTCACATACTGAGAGAGACGATGAGCATGCTAAGAATAAATGTTTCCGAGATATTTAATCTCTCGTAGCAGTTAACAAAGTAATGGCTAGTGGTCTGGTTGACCGTCTGTATGAAATTCATCCTTTGATGGCTCTACTTGCAAAAAAATTATTAGCAGGGTATTTTTTCTACAGACTTATCTATTGAGGAATATATGGGAGAATATTTGAAGACCATCCAGCCAGAAACTTTTGGAAAAACATTGTAAAATTCGAATACATAAATTTCTTCATAATGTTACCAGATCAAATTTAAGTGAAAATAAATAAAACAAAAAAAAACATGTATAAGAAAGCGTTGCTAGTAATTCACTTGAACGTTTTTCCAAAAGTCTCAAAACCACATAAGTGAAAGGCCAAAAGTGCTAAGCATAAGTATCGGGTCTTTTGGGGTTATGTGAGTGATTAGAGGGTATACATTCTCAACAAGACATTTATTTAGTCAAAGGTTAATAGATACGGTGGTTCCTACATATTTTTAGTCAAATAAAAAAAGACCACAAACTGTAGTTGACTATCCAATTATATATAACATGCTCAGATGGCGCAGACTATCCGGTGACACAAGCATTAAACTCTCATTTTCCTATAGTCTGCGATAAGTTAACGTTTATGTTCAGAGACGTGTGATATTAAAACCAATAGCATATTTAAACTCAGCGCACTTTATTTAACATATCTTTTGGACAAATCCAATTTTCCGATCATGTGAAAACACAACTGCAAATTCAGCAGATTTCTTCAGTTTTCCTTGAACCCCCAACAAGAAAGAATTATTCGTTTTCTATTCTTGATCTCCGCACACCAAAATGTAATCGCCTCAACCAATCATGACTGAAGCCAATCGGAGAATGAAGCTTCCAAAACAGTCATCCGATATGTTCGATGTCGTCATTGTCTTTGTAACGATTGGAAATATAATCAAACATTAACTGCAGAGTTTGGAAATGTTTTGCCTGTAGATCATTTGATCCAAAAACCTAAATTCTGTGTGTCTCAACAACCCACTTGTGATACGTAACCTGGCGTAAACAATGTGCCTTGAGTAATCCAAAAACTAGCATAAATTTCAATATTTTTACCCTTTAGGCTGAAAATAACTCTTCGCTTGAAAGTTAAGTGAACTCATTGTCCTGGAATAACCAGTTTTATAGTCTGCGAATTAGATTGGCTTTTTGGGAAGAATCCACCAGGTATTTTGATAATGTAGTCATCAGAGGTTATGCTCATTATTAGTTGCATCAGATTTTTTCTGAGCTGAAAGAGTCTTTTGAGCAAATCGTTAATTTTGGCTCTTCACAATATACAAATATGTGTCATCTTATATGGTGACTACTTTGCTTAGTTGCACCTTAAATGCTACGTGACATGTTGCACTCATATGCTCAGTAATAAGTTTTCAAGTACTAGCATTGTACTATTCAGAAGCATGAACATTAACCCCTTATTTCTCTTTAGTTTTCAAGATATGTTGACCTCTACGCTTAATACCATATTTAAATTCAGCATACTCTATTTAGTATATACATAATGTTTCATAGAAATCCAATAGTTTGTTTTCTCCTCTTTGGGTCCACACATCAACTAGGCAGTAGTCACTATATGAAATGACACAGTAAGTAAACATTGAAAAGCGCTCCAAGTATGGATTTGCTCAGAGACAGTTTACAAGAAGAAAAATGATAGTTACATTACTAATATATCCGACTGACTATTTCCTAGTAGTCAATCTGACTCAGAGATTATGAGAAAATTTATTCGTTGACAATGTTGGACCATAGTTTCATCGACATAAAAATATCTTGAAAATGTTTGAATGCTGTGTCAGCTTTTGGACCAATTAGAAAGTTTTCTAAAGAGTCACCCCAATCATGTGTTATAGTTGTTGCGCGTCCAACAATCATATTAAAAGTTTTAGATTTTTTAATCAAGTGATCTATAATAAACACATTCCAGAATTCTGCAGTTGTTTAATTACATCAACAATCATTAGCAATACAAGCCAATTAGGGATGATAAGGATGCTGATTTTATGTTCATGTCGTAACTCTTTATACTTTCCGTTGCTTACAAAAAAATTGTGAAGGTCTAAATGAGTGTTTGAAGTGATCAGAATTTTGAATACATTAAACATTTCTGGGTTTTCTTCATTGAAATGTTAAAGTAATTCAGTCCCATTATTGGAACCTGAAAGAGCTAGTCTTAGAAGTATGGCTGGAGGGCAGTTTATGGGAGATAGGACTGTGACTCATGTTTTCATTTTGTGCTCAAATATCCAAAGATTATCGCCTTCCAAATATTCACCTCTAATTTTTTTTATCTTTTACCACCTTTAACCTTTTCTTTCCTTTTGTCCTAAACACCCCTAGTCCAAAGTTATTTTTTATGTCATCTTCTTCGTACTCCCCAACTAGAAACTAATAAACTACCCTTTCAGTTTCTTGAGAACACTCTACCTTTTTGGCTCTTCCTCCTCCCTCAACAACCTCAACAATAATTGGTTTGAACATTATTATTTAGATTGTGTCATTCTTACCTTATCATAACGCGCATCTGGCACCAACAGATATACCACACTCCCAGTTGGTTTTGATGATCACTTTTTGATGTATAGACAACAAGAATGGAACTATCATTCCAAAAACTTAAGAATAACTGAAGCAATATGCTCGCTTCAACACTACTGAAACTGATGAAAGCTGCAGTTTGGTATGTGATGCCCTCGGATTGATCGGAAAGTAAATTAAAACGGATTTTCTTGGTATATGCTATTACTTTTTACGATCACAAACCTTAGAAACCTTGATAAGAGTAGGGGGTGGGGTTATATTTGAACTCTCTGAATATAAAAATCGGCATACATCTAGTAGTAGTACTACTACTACTTAACATAGGTAAGGTCAAAGATCGAGGTTCGCGTCCAAAAATCTGCAACTTTTATCTATGAAAGTTTTATCTTAACCCCGTTAAAGTTTCTACACTAGCGCCAGTTATATATGATTTTGAATGGAGCAAGTCAATTAATTTGTGCCAGGTCTTGTATTTGATTCAAAAATTGTTACCAAGAGAAACAAATGAGTAATAAAGATTATCAAAAAACCTACTTAATCCAGAGCTTCTATTACTATTACTGGTATCAAGTATAGAGCAAAACAAAAGAAAAAATAAATCATAAAAATAATTTATACAAAAGATCAGAAAAAGTATATACTTTAAAAAACAAAAAATATTTAGAAAATGTATTTTTGGTGACCTACAAGACATTTGCTGTCAGACACTTTTCAAAGATGTAAAATTAATAATATGGAAGTGCGCTGCCCACTTACGGAAAACAAATTATCAAGTGGATGATCAAATAACTTGATTTTCTACCTCTAATGATATTTGAAGTGGTATATAGCAGTGGTAACAAGCTATTTGTATATATGTGCCAAAAATTATATTCAAGTTACTGATGTCATTGGTATGAAGGTAGCTGTAACTCAAAATGGGGATTCAACAAAATATACAATTATTTTAGGAAGAAGTCATGTGGCATTGGCTCATGTCGGGCTTGTATTCAGCAAGTCCCCGATTAACATATCCAGAAGGTTCAAAAGTTTCCGTGGTTCTGGGATTGATAGTGAGCATGGTAAGACCATTCACAGTTGGACTAGAATTAACTGTGCTCTCCATTGGTCTACGAGTTAGGGTAATAAGACCCTGCGTAACATTTTTACATACAAATTATACATGTGAGGAAGTAAAACAATGATGGATATCGTATAATTGTTTTACTTTGTATATTTTTTAGAAATAAAAATCAAATGAAAGAATGCATAATTCCCATGCTGATGTATTCACGTGAAGGGATACTTAAACATACTTGAGACGTTCAAAAATAATTGGCACAACAATTGTTTTTTCCTCACCAATCTTTTATTAGAAAGAACCAAGTTTAAATTTCATTAGAAGTATTTCCCTTCAATCTATACACTTTTGGCATCATTCCATTATTTTTCATAAAGGTGCTGTAAACCATTCTGTAGTATGGCACCATTTGTGGACAGCGGACCGTGATCTGCCTCTTCTAAAGTGTTCAATAGCACGTAGTCGCTCGGTGCAAACATGCTGCGTGAGAAAGCACATGTCCTCGAGCAATGTGTTGACTGACGACAATACTCCGTCTGTATTTTCCGTAGCGCCATTGTATTGTACTACTGCTCAATGGCAATGTCCTCATAAATAGGTAGCCAATCCATCAGCAGAGTTTCTGCTTGGTCCAAAAAGGCAACTTCTAGTGACGAGGACTTCCAATGTGCATTCATTTCATAAATAAGCGTGTTGTATTAGAATAATGGTTTATCTGCTGTAATCAAACACTCAAAGAGCATTTTAGAATCCACACCTCATATGCGTATCCATTGCAGTTACTCCCTCTCTCCAAAAAAATCACACCATTCATCACTACCCGTGGTAGTATGCTTCCATATTTTTCCGCTATGTCCACAATTGCATTCGTAACACTGCACAAATGGCTCACTACCCTTTTCTTCTATTCGTTCCAGCAACACTATCTGGTGGCATCACGTAGCACTATAGTCTATCTTCACATACGTACTGGAAATTTGACTGAAAGTGGCAATAATTTTTGAATGCCCAATATATTAATGTAAGTGTCCTAAGAGCGAGGATGTAACCATCAGAATCGTTCATTAAGTATTCAACAAATAGGATGTTATATAAGTAAATTCTACGTTAATGACTTTGACATGAACTCTATCTATGAACAAATTTGAATAGGAAGGTTTTATATTTCTTTCAAATTATGAGTTGGCTATCTCTTTTCCATTTCTAAGATTATTTTTTTATATTCATAGCCAAAGGTAATTTTATTTTTTGAATCGCTTTCTTATTCAAAATATTCATAACACCATATTTCACATAGCACCTCTGGCAAACTTTTTATCACCTCTGGTGTAGAGGGTTGACAACTAAATACATAATTAATGACTGCAATAGATTATCAACACAACCAAATAACTAAAAAACAAGGTAAATTACCCCTTAACTACAAGTTTTCTCAAAATCTGGACCATTCACTAGTTCATCAACAATGGCAACTTTGTAGTAAATTCCTTGACGAGTTTTATTTTTTTCATGTTTGAATAACTCTCTTGAGCTACCAGTTCAAGGTCACATAAAACAGCTTTCCAATATCCTGCTCTTTGGCTATGTTGAGAATTTGGTCACTAAGGGGCCTTTCTTATTGACAATCATTGATTATCTTTGGCTGTACCTTCACAAACACTCTTTTCAAATGATATTAATGTACGTTTGGCATTCTCTTCTAGTCTGGTTTCATTAACATTAAAACTTGTTTGGGAAAAAGAAAATATTTCCTCTTTCAATGATGGCCCTTAAGATGATGAAAACAGGAACAGCTTCACTATCTATACTCACTCTTTCTTCAGTGACATTAACGTTGCTATGTTCAGTTTCCTTATCAATCCGTACAAGAAGCCCCGGTCATTTTGTTCATATTTGAATTTTTAAATATCTGTCTTATTCAACTCTATGATGAAATTGATATAAAAACAAATACCATGAAATTAACAGTAAACGTTTATTGATACAAAAAAAGTACAAACTTAACAAAAACTCTTAAATAAACAAACTCAAATATTAATCTCCGACTTATCTCACAAAAGAAAAATAAAGGTTTCTTCTAGAAGCGCTTACATCACTTTAAATCACAGTTTGCAATGATTACTTAGTCAGTCTTAAAGACTTAACGGAACTGAACACAAATACTTCGACAGTATTTTGAACTAAACTTAAAATAGAACACATTTCTAATGAAATAAACAACTTACAATTAGCGACTTACTATCACTGGAACTCATATTGCTTAAACATAAGCTTGTTGCACACAATAACAAAATAACTGTAAAGTATTAAGTAATTACAGTAATGTAATTGGTAAAAAAACAATAGGTAACTAGTTAATTCAATTATTAATGTTGTTATTGATATTATTATTGTTGCTAGCGGGTTGTGGAAAAATAAATCCCTGAGAATTGATGTGAGGGTGGTTGTACCATGTCACGGGTGGTGTGGTGGGTGTACATACGTATGGTGAAGGGTTTATGTATTGCATTTCGACAGGGGGACCATTATAGACAGTAAGAGGTGGTGCGGATGAAACCACAAAGTCTTGTGGTCTGTAGTAGGCGACAGGAACTGGATTTGGAGTCACAGGTTGAGAGTAACACAGGGGTGTTCCTGGTGTCGAGTTCACGTACGGGTACATCTCCACTGAGCCGGTCCCAGGAGATGCTACAGTGGGATATACTACCCTATCGGCAATAGGGAAAGAAGGATGAGCTGGAAATTGAGGCAACGCATACGGGGCAGGGGAAGGGATGTAAGAGGAAGGCGCATATGCATTGTCTGGGCTGTAGTATACATACGTTTGGGGATTTCCATTGGCGTCAACAGAGGGTGAAGTGAAACCATCGCCGTAACCCGAGTCTGGAGTTACGACGCTGTAATACTGGCCATTGGAAGCAGGTGTCCAGCCCGATACCTTTGGGTAAGTCATGTCAGGATTGTAGCCATAGTTCATTTCTTCGGCTGCAGGTTCTACAAAATAAAATTTTACTTGAATAGAATTTGTTTTAGTGGTGCACTTAATATTCTTTTCTACAATTTCAGCGTAGCTAATAGCGACTATAACTGGACGTCTTTGGTAAATTTGGGACCATAGGACGCAAAAATTCCGAATTATGTTTCTTTATCATTTGTAACCCCTGTCACTCCAGTCCAAACTACATATGTTTTTAATAAGTTGTAATTAATATACTAAATGACAATAAGTCTACTTTATTATAACCTGTTAATAACACCACAGAGTGGTAGTCGTTACTTGTGATCTTGTGGTTGTAAATTAAGAATAAGTCAGATGTCGGTGAAGGTGTCTTAAAATAGGCAATAATGTTTGGGCTAATTAAAAGAGACTTCATTTAAGCAACATACTACAATGCGACATAGCCAGCCCCCTACCACCTTGATACATTTAATCCAGTGAATGAATAACTTTTTTATGCCACCTTCAAAAAGACATAAAATGATGGTCCTTCCTCTTCTTGATTGTTGTTTTTCAGCTGTTGTTCTTCTGAGGTATTGTTGGAGAACTTCAGCAGATCAAGTTGGAACTGTAAGGAAGGTGATTCATTGTCGTCCAATACTTTTGCCCTAATTTGGCCAAATTAAGGTGATAGTGATGAGAACATCGCAATTTCATTATCAAATCACAGTATTATGCATCGATTATTCTTCGTTCAGTTTAAAAATAAATACAAACACCTTCGTTTTGGCTTGGGTGGGTGCACGTTCACTTTTCAAGCGCTACTTCATGTTTGGTCTTTTGGATTTGGAAATTTAATGATGGGCGCAAGTCTCACTACACGTCAATATCCGATGCAAAAACTCATTTTTCTGCTCTCCAATCAGCAAGAGTTTTTGGGATCTCCACAAAGAGCCGGCTTTGTAAATTGCAATGCATTTTTATTATTGACAACCCACTACCATGATTAATACTCAATTTCAATGTTGTTGGAGTGTGCGCATTGCATTACGACTTCAATTTGCCCTGTATCAAACCTTTTACGCCATTTGAACATCCCACTTCTTGGTAACGTGTCTACAAAATTGTCTACATATAGTCATGGCGAAAAGTGAACCCCCCTATCAAAATCACCCTCTAGAATTTATTTGTGCAGGATGGAGAAAAAGTATATCAGTCTTGTTTGACTGTCAGTTATTTTTAGGTATAGTGGGTCCCAACGATACTGAGGGGATTTAGATCTGGCAGTTGGCTGGTCAGTCTAATAGCTGTACTTAATTTTTTTAAACCACTATACGTTAATTGCATTTGTTTACTATCCATGTTGATGTCATTAAAAACTCTCATATAATATGGACTCAAAACTGTTCCCAGCATAGCAATATATCGCTCAGTATTCATGCGTTCTTTACAAACATGCTTTTCTCTTACGCCACCATGCAACCTCAGATTAGCTCGCTGTTCCACACACTAGGGAAGGTAATCCTCACCCACTCGTTGCCTTACGTAAATAATACCAGAGGTGCTGAACCCCTTAACAATTGTGTTCGTGAACAGACTCATCGTTATGATTTAAGTATCTCATTAAACTTACGCCAAAGTTACACTCGTTTAGCTGTAAAACATTTGCCCAATCTTCCTCTGTTAAAGATTGGTGTTGTAGAGCCTACTGTAAACGAACTTTTTTGTTTTTCTCCCAGAGCTATGGCTATGACTCAAAAGAGTCTTTGCGTTCAGAAGTTACCTTTTCGGCCTGTTTTCTTCCAATTCACGTGTAATTCAGGCCAACAAGACCATCTGTTGCAACATTCCTGTACACAAATGCCCCTTCTTTTAAGCATTTTTACTGTATAATCACGGGTCTTCAAATTCCGTTTAGGTATCGCCGACAAGGTACGTGTTTGCACAAAAAGCAGTTTTTGCCATTCAGATGTTTTATTGACTTTCTATGAAAGCATGCACCATTTATATTTTGGTTTATAGTTGTTAGTGACGTAATAACAACAGAGGCGTCTTTCACCTTTAATAATTAAAACAGCATACAAATCTGATGGTGCCTCTTACTTCTGGCTATGGTTGCAGTCTAGACAAATATCAATTGTTGTAACATTTCCCCTCTTTAAGAACTCTTATTAGAATATTTTATGTAATGACACTAGGTATTAGCTGTTTAGCCATCCAATTGGTACTGATGAAGCGTACTAATTAGCCTACACAAACACTCACTACTAACGACCTTAATTTAATTACAGGTTATCAGAGTTACCGTATTAGAAGTGGTAAAAGAACTCCTGTGATTTTTATTCACCCACTAATTTGGTTTAAGATAGCCAAAAAAAAAGAGTAATTGGTTTTAATATTACTTATAAACTTTTGGACTACACTATTTTACACACTTTTTATAGCAAATCTATTAAGCGAAAAATGTGAACCCTAAAACTTATTTAAACTTTTATTAAACAAAAGTTAAAGAAGTACACCATGCATTTATCTAAACTACACATGGAAACATGCAAAAATATACAATACAAAAATGATCAGATTTGAGATGAAGTGATTCTTAAAGATATCTCACTGGAAAGTAGATAAACAAACTATGGTAATTGCAAACGATTATTGGTAATTATAAATACAAGGGATTTATTCAAAATGGTCACATTTACCTTCTATATAAGTCTTAAAGTCTTTGGGCCAATTAGCCCTTAAAGCTGGCTTCAAATAATTAAAACCGGGATGGTTTTTTGGGAGAAAACCATACCTTCTAAAATAATCCGCAATTCTAGACTATCAGAGCCAATTTTGTACCTTTAAAAAACACGTCAGTTTCTTACTCAGCACAGTCTGAGTTAATTTTGCCTTGCAGGGCGAAGTAGAATCTTGTTGAAAAGTCCAAGGACTGCTTGGGAAAAACTTATAATTAAGAGGTTTTGTCGCATCTTCCTCAGTAGTCGAAGTCTTCACAAAAATAGATATCAATCACTTGACCGTAAAAATATCCCCACCTCTCTGGATTCTTTCACCAACTGAGACGCTTGCTTGGATGAAGTAACATGTATACCCCACCATATTCTCATTTTTCTGTTGTCTTTGAATCTTCTATCCTAGCTTTTTCTAAGGTATGTATTAGTAAATATTCTGCATTATCTTTTGCAGGCAAATACAACTACTAGGTCTTGTTTGATAAACGAGATTTTGGATTTCTAAAAATTTGCAAAATCTTTTGTTTACAAAAAGGATCATATATTGAGACACTTGTAGCCTGAACAGTCTGAACTGAACATGGTCTCTCAAATCTTCGATAATCTTCGGTCTCATTGAACAATCTGATACACGTTCATACAGTTAATGTCAAAAGATTGTAGTCTTAAAGACGAAACTTTCTTCTATTTTACACTTATGTAATGCTATAACACCTATATGGTTCTCTTTATCACCCTACTCAATGTTTAAACCACACAAACATATCGACAAAAACAGATTGCAACTTTCTACTTTCACAATTGACAATTGCAACCACATATTAAAGAAGAGAAAGAAAATTACCTGCTATTTTATTTGTTGAAGGTAGAGGGGCTTGAAAAAATATCTTTAAAAAGCACCTTTGCCTAGGAACAATGTAAGGCTTTTGTATTTTAGACTTGGGGGAAGGGGGACCTGAGCAGCTGCCATTTTCTTAAAATCGGAAATAGATTTCCAGGGGTTCTTAATAAAGAAAGGATTTGAAAAAAATATCTACAAAAGACGCTTTAGCTAAAACACGAAGCGCTATTTTTATTTATCTCTCCGACTTTCATGAGGCAAGAAAAAGTTGTTTTAATCAGCAAAATTGGAAGTCAGAATAGTTTCTTCTATATATATATATATATATATATATATATATATATATATATATATATGAAGAAAACATTCTGACTAATTCTGATTAAACAACTTTTGCTCATGAAAGTTCTTCTATATATATATATATATATATATATATATATATATATATATATATAGAAGAAAACTATTCCTGACTTCCAATTTTGCTGATTAAAACAACTTTTTCTTGCCTCATGAAAGTCGGAGAGATAAATAAAAATAGCGCTTCGTGTTTTAGCTAAAGCGTCTTTTGTAGATATTTTTTTCAAATCCTTTCTTATATATATATATATAGATTGTTCCCATATCCCCCTTTTTTACTATACTGAGCAAAGATAAAAAAACAATTTGAAAAACGGTTTTTATTCTTTTTTGACTTTTAGCGCATGAGTAATTTCATTGAGATTCAATGTAATACGACAATGCTGTATAGAAGTGATGTATATGTCTACTACATTGCATAAGAAATTGTATTTTAAGCACAATGCTATGAAGAATTATACGAAATAAGTTAGTGTCAATATCGTCGGAAGATAATAAATTTCAAATTAAAATTTATAGAACTCAATGTTCTCTCTCTCAGTTATCTTTTGTGTCCCCCTATATGCAACAATTGGGGGTGTAAAGGGTGAAGTCACCATCCAGTCACCCAAACTTGAACTGCACAGGCTCTGACGACCCGGCATCAGGAAATATAACTTGGTACCAATTATCCCAAGGTAACAGGGGCCACCTTGAATGGGCTAAACACAACCCATGAGGTAATAAAAAGAAAAAATACTGACCTCGGGTCAGAACGGAGCTTTCGAAGACAACAAATGCAATGAAAAAGGAATATGAGAATAGAAACATGGAATATCAAAACCATGATAGAGGAAAGAACGGTAGAGGGCTAACACAAATTGCTTAAAACAGAAAAAGCCAAAAATGGATTAAAAACCTATGTCATAGAGCAAGTTGTTGAAACAAGAAAGAAAAAGAAGAAGAAACAGTTAGGTTTCTGAAATAGAAAACATATGCCATGTTAATTATAACTATTAAGTCGTAATTGTATGTTTCCAAAATCAATGCCTATCCACTTTTCACACTTCATTTTTATTATTCCTAATGGTAGATCATCATTTGTTTCACTTTCCTTGTTTCTATCTGATGCTCTGCCTTCACCACTGATAAGATAAATGCCAATTTCGCGTAATCTCCATATTGTTTACATTATTTAGTAATCTCTTTAAAGATCTAAGTTAAACTATGTCTGACTAGACTAAAACACCATATAATATAAAACGTAATGGCATACGTCACAACTTTTGTGTATGTTGACCTGTCGTACAGTTACATCATGACTAGCATTATTTATTCCAAAACGAATGACAATTGGCTTTTTGGATTCTGCTGATGGATTGGGGACCCCTTCATAAAAGCATTTGCAATGAGCAATACTGCAAGTCACTGAAGCGATTCCATCGACGTATTCACTAACGCTACCACGAAAAATGCCACCACCGCCACTATTACCACCCTTCAGATTCCCGGCTAATCTTGCGCTTAAGAGACTATGCTCTATAGTAAGAATTTTTCCTCCAACGAGCTTCAATCGGCTGTCCAAAAGTAGTGGTTTACGGCAGCCTTATGGAAACTGCCAGAGTGCATAGACAGTTCTTCCTAATTTGGAGCTTCGCAAATGTTAATTTTTTCCCTTAGAAGACTATGCATATTTACAAATTTGGTTATGGCCAAATATATATAAAAAAGGTATGGAAGCAGTGGACCATAAAAATGCTGACTTGTGATGCCTATGAAATTGAATAAGGTACTGGTTTTACTTTTGGCCCAATTTTGACCAAGTTAGATATCATTAATACAAAAACCTTAATGAACAGCATACTAAGCGTTTGAGGGGCGCTCTTAAGGATTGCTCTAATTTAAGCCAATTTGGTTTACTTGCCTTGATAAATCGCATTCTCCAATTGTTGAGGTGAAGCTTGCATCAAGATGTCGTTTTGGCTGTTGGACGATTGGGACCATGAAACGTTTTCAGATAAAGTGGAGTTATTGTTGGTGTCAACTAAACCTTCACTTGATGAAGGTAGCTGTTCGCTTGAACCTGGGTTTGGTTTCTCCTGCATCAGCTTGAAGAACAACAATGAAATCAAAATCCATAAGTTAATTTAATACCTACCAGCGGACAGCCTTCATAATTGGACAAAGAGACATCGCCGGCCATTTCTGCAGCTGACAACAAATGCGGGCTGTCCAACTCTTCACTTGCATATTGTAGGCGCTTCTTGTCCTTGCGTTTCCGTACATTCTTGCGCTCGCCGTTGAATTCTACGGCGGAGTTATTTAGTGGCTGAGACTGATTCCTGACAAATCTGTACGGTAGTGGCCATGGCTTCGCATCATCTTCAGGCCGCAGCTGTGTGTAATCAACTGTCAAACGTTCTGCTACTTTAGTTAGGTACACTTCGCACTTCGTGCTGTCATCGTCAAACATCGTTTGAATGTAGCACTCTTGATCTACGCCGTCTAAATTCAAGATACATCGCGTACCAAGTATCAACTTGTCATCGCCATAGTACCATTCACCCAATCGCATTTCTGTGGACAAATGTGAAAAATTGAAATTATCAGTTATCAGAATTTCTCTGAAAACCAAAAAACAACAAAATGGGACAATAAAGTCATGAAGGATCAACCATTTTGCTAATTGATCATGTCATCCAAGACATTTAAAGGAACACTAATTTATTTAGAATAATTTGAAGGTTCCTAAGAGAATAAATTAAAATGATTCAGGGACTTTTACCATGTGAATTGTGATTCCGTCACAAGTTTATATTAATGAAGAGGACTGGGTTATTAGTTACTACGATATGGTACAAGTATAGTTCCAAAAATTTTATCAAGGTGACTACAATTTTCCAGATGAATCTATCTCCGGAAAACCTAACATATCCCAAGTTCAGATTAAGTTGAGGCTTCAAAATCATCTTCACATAAATACCTCATTGCACTTGAAGATCTGTAAAACTCTATTGTATAATTTGACTACGTGCTGAGTATCCTACTGTCTATCACTTACAACGTGTGCAGGGACTACAGGAAAGATTTTCTTCTTTTGCAACCAACAACTCAATATTTGGTAGGAATAACATCATCAACCTAGACAAATTATATGTGGGTTAGGCAGATTCCCCATAGAACGGTTGAAGTTTGTCATCAAAAATAGTTGAACACCAATGTTTGGACTGGGATTATTGATGATCACCTGATTGGACCACTCATTCTTCCAACGAATCAATGGTCCTGTGTATCTGCAATTCCTGAGAGACTCTGCTTTAATACTTGAGGATGTGCCATTAACAGTACGATTGATCATGTAGATGAATCAGATGAGGTGGTCTTACTGTATGACCCATTAAGTCACCAGGTTTTAACCTGTAAGGTCATGTAAAGAGCGTTGTGTATTCTGAGCTAATTTTTAATGTGCAGACACTTCAGCAATACGTCAGCAATGTATCCAAGAATAGGATCCGATAGATTTGGATATGACGCATTTATGCTTAAGTTAAGGCCATGCGCGGAGGAGGGGGGCGTTTCAAACATCCACTCAAAAATATTAGGAATAAAAAGCATACTGTTGTGTAATAAAATGTGATGTAATAATTCGATACTGTGGATTCACTGCATTTTGGGACGTATGTTCATATGAATTTTTTTGTTTCTCTTCCTATCAAGAATCACATTCTGCAGTTTGTTCCTATTTATTATTATTAGGTGAAAACCCGGCCCAAACACTTAAGGAACTTGCAAGAGTATCAGATGTTGGTAAATGAACCATTTTGGACCATTTACATATGATGGGAAAGATCTAGAAGGTGCCATTGCAAATTGCCTGAACATCGCTGTTTTTTGATTGCTAAGCAGCATAGAAATAGTTTTTTTCTCATTGTAATGGGAGATGAAAACGAATATGTTTTGATAATCTCAAATGCAAAAAATCATGGGTGAACTCTGAACAACCGTCTACTTCAGCGCCAAAAATTCAATATCCATGCCCAGAAAGTTATGCTCTGTATCTGGTGGGATCAGCAGAGTGTGGTCTATTACGAATTACTGAAGCCAAACTAAACCGTTTCTGGGAACAAGCATTTGCACCAGAAGAGGCCTGCAATAGCCAACAAACACCAAGTGATCCGTTCCTACGATAACGCTCGGCCTCATGTCGCTTTGACAATAAAAAAACACTGCTAGACCTCCAGTGGAAAATCCTTCCTCACCCGCGTACTACCCAGACTTGGTCCCGTTAGATTTCCACCTTTTCCGATCAATGCAACATGCATTGTATGCACATTCCAGTCTTGCTCAAACAGTTTTTGCAAACTTTAAACATATCAATTTATACTTCAAATTAGTGCATCTAATCTGTTAGAGAACCAATAAATTGTTGAAGCCCTGTCACTAGTCCATTCTATTAGAAAATTTAGGTCTATCACAACCACATAATTTGGTTTTCACCGCCAATTTAGCTAACGCTATTCCCCTAGTTGCAATACTCTGGTATATTGGATATCAAAATGGTATCAATAAAAAAGTGTAAGGTTAGCAAATTCTTGCAGAACAATATTATATTAGGTAGGCATCGCAGGTTCCCAATATCTTACACCAACATCTTTATGAAAACTGATATAAGATGTAGGTTTTCAAAACCTATGGTTTTACCAAGATAGAACAGTGTATATCACCTTAGGTGCTTTTATGGCAATTCTTAAAGATGTTTCTGAGACAAGCCATTTATTGCTTTGGAGATGTCAACCAGGTTACTTATTTGCCCAATTTGTCTCCACTATATTGCTTTAAGTGAATCTACAAAATACTAAATTTTTAGGTATCCAACAAGTCTCAATGACATAAAAGGCCAAATTCACAAACTGACATGGGAGCTCTAGAAAGATATATTGTTGTGAGTTACGTTACTCTTCTGACCAGACATACAGTTCATCGCATTTTCCTAATCATGGATTAACATATTAAATAGTTTCCACCAATACCCAATGGCCTTTCTAAACATAAGAATCGCTTGGGTCAAAGTAACCTTTTTTACAACATCAAAATCATTTTCTTGCCGTACTTTCCTCAATGACATTCTCTACATACACGACATAGAAGTTTTAAGCCCTCCACTGCCTTTATTCCATTTTGTTAAATAAAAGAATATGTAGAAGTATTAATTTTTTTCCACTAGACATTCTATCTTCTTTAGCCCACAAACAGCACTATTTTTTTTCAAATTTGCAAAATACTAAGTATTCACAATGATCATTTTGTCCCTCCAAATAACAAACGATAGACAAACATACAAAAGTGCCGTGGCTATTCATATATAGCGTGATTCGTGATGTTAGGCGTTACATTGAAGTCAACAGAGGGCATTTCAAACACCTACTCTAAAACTGTCAAAAAATGATACACCCTCAAACAATGTAGTTTGATATAATGCCCCAAATGGCTAATTCACTGTGCATGGTTAAATATGCCCACTATTTATAGGAATGATATCACAGATTACAACATAAAACACGTTAACCATCTCCCATTAGAAAATTCTCTGCCCCTCCCTCTAAAGAGGGGACAAAAGAATATAAAAGAATTTTGCTTCTAAAATGATTGTGAAGTTTCAGTGGAATAATGAATTGCTTTTTTTGGACACTTTAAAGTCTTGAAGGCTATATATGCCATCAGCAGTAACCCTGCTCTAACCGTTGCGCCAAACTCCCCTTCCTCATAAATGTTATTAATGGTACTATGGATGTTGATCTGAATATGACATCAGGCAGTTTTTTGGTTCCTTCTTCAAAAGAATTTTTATTATAGATTTAAAAAGGATTTCAAATATTTATTAATTTATTAATAATTATCTTTCTGGAGGTAGATCTTCTACCATTCAGATTATTTTGCAAACTCCTAAAAAGGTGATAATTTGATGCAAAGTCTGGGAAGAGAGTCAAATTTGTCTAATATCTTTCTATTCTTTCATTGTTTTGATGGATTAGCCTTCAATCAGTCTAGCTGCTGACAACAAACTATAGTTGTTTAATTTCTTCCCGGTAGCTCAAAATAAATGACACCTTGAAGATTCCACCAAGCTCGAAGTAGCTTCTTCGTTAGGTAAAGTTCACCTTAGGTCATGATACTGCTTTGTGAGAAAAGCTAAGCTATTGGTAACAATGCTTCACATTTTTATATTGTATTCTAGGATTGAGGTTCGAAGATTATGAGACTGCAATGACATAATGTTGAGGTCATATGGTATCCATTTTTTTAACTTTATCACTTTACTCAATTATTCATGACTTGCATCCAACTCACATGGAGGGAGTTTTCAAGTATCAATATTAAAGTCAGCTAATTCGTTGTTTCTAAATTTCTCAAACTATCTTAGACATGCTTATTCACTTGCAATGTTATGGACATCTCATACTACAACTGAGCACAAAGGCAGAGAAATCCCTAACAATATTAATAGACGTAAAATAGGCTATTTTGGAGATAAGTATTTTCAGAGGATCAAAATACGAACTTCTCCATCTTATAGGTAGATTGGAAGAAAGTTGTCATGACTATCTAATGTCAGCCATTGAGGAATTAATCTTGCCAACAGCAGATCGTGAAGAATTCCAAAATATTACTACTGTAATAATAGCAAGGCATGCTAAGAATAAGAAAAGATAACGTCAAATGTATTCTTCTAATCACAAGCGTGTAACATATCACAGCATTTTTTATATACGGCTGTATGGTGAAATGCATTCAACAAGACGATAAAAAGGGGCGTTTATAATACTTTTTTGTGATTAAAATGAGTTGGTTATGTGATTTACTAAATAAATGTAAGTAAAGTAAAAATAGCAATCTGCAATTAAAAACAATTTAAAAAGCGCCATAAATAAAATACTATACAATACCTCTTCGAAGTTCTAACCACGTATCGTACTCGATGTTACGATACATGTTAGGGTCCAATGCTTTCGCAATTTTAAATGGAAATGGGGCCATTAAGTTTGGTGACAACAAGCCGAACGCTGAGTCGTCAGAATCCATCGCACTGGCGACTTCATTGTCTTCATTTTTCGCTTCTTTTACTTCACTACTGCAGATGGAATACTGAAACTGCTTTTCATGGAGCATGCCACGCACAACAGAATCGATGTTGGAAATGCCAAATACGCCTTCATATAGGACATTATACACAATAGCTACAAATAGATCGTGAGAATTCAAGAACTGCGAGAGCAGAGTTCTGGTTACATTGACAAAATCCTGCAGTAGCGATATGCTCCTTGGAGTACACGGCGTCATAATGGTCGTCGCTCATCTTGCAGATTAGTAAGGTCTTACTGCTGCTGGTGTGGCTGAAGTATTCTTCCACTTCCTCTTTGGCCGCATTAAAAACATGTACGTTTACCCTAAAACAATTTTTATTGAAAATAAGTATATTGTTAAGTTATGGTCTATAGCTACAGACATATATAAAAGTAATAATCTATTCTGCGTTAGAGAGTATGCAAGAGGAACTACAACAGAAGTGTTTGTATTCCTAGTTTTCAAAACGTTCTCCAGAGGGCGCTCTTTTATGTTTTAAATTGAACTTTTGGTGCACATGTTCTACAACTAAGAAAAGTAAAGCCAAAAATATTAATTAAAATGAAAATCAGTAGTTGGCTTCTTTCAGAAGATTAACGATTTTAGTGTTGCATTCGTCACCATGACCTTAGAATATGAATAGATTTATCTATTTGAGAAGATGAATTTAGTTGTTTGGATGATGAAGCATAGTTTCTGATAGTTATACATTCCTTACATAAATGAAAGTAGCACCTTTTGCTACATTAAAGCAAATTATTTGGAAAAATAAAATACTTCAGTTACTGGCTCTCGCAGTCTTCGGATCTATTAAAACCAGGCGGGGGGAAATCAGAAACGAATGCAGAATGAAATATAAAGGGAGTCAGATTTCCAAAAGAGATGTTCAAGCAGTCTTCAAACTGCCTTTTAGTTAAGTCTAAATGTGACTTAAAAAGAAACCTGAAATTCTCCTTAACAAATTCTGATATCTGAAATCGAAAACAAATATTATCCTTTTGGGACAATTTAAGGAAGCAAAAGAAAGAGAATACGACTAGGATGGGAAGGACGTCGCAGTCATACCTTTCGACGTATAAAAAGCCACGATTAATTATTGCTAAAGTCCCCCTGAAGTACTCTTGAATGGGAAGCTAAAACTCCACCCATACAAAATACACTAGAAGGTTCGTCCGGAAAAGATCTAGAAAGAAACTAACCAACAATTTCATCAAGCAACCCTCCGTCAGTCAACTCTGTGACATCTTAAATACAATTTCAAACTGGCCTGACCCTCCCTCCAAGAAAAAAATAAATCCGTGGTAGTTGTATCGAGGCTATTTACTTCAAACACTTGAGTTGAACTTTTCGACAGTAAAAAGGCAGAAAAGTAAAGAAAAAATAGGAGGAAAGGAAGTTGCAGAGACTTTTAAATAGAAAGGACAAGGATAGGAAAGCGAAGAGCAATAAGAAGATTATTTTAGAAGATGATTCTAGATCAAGAAACTCGATAATAGACATGTCTTTCTGATAGTGACAACGTTAATTTTTTCAATAAAAGTAATGGGTGGGCGAGTAGGCGATTGTAGAATACAAAAAAGAGTTGCTTCAGGGGAAAACACACACCAAAAGGAAAATAGCCTAAAAGAAACTGATAGAGTCCGAAAAAATAATTTTTTTTGATGTGTTGACAAGGTGCATAGAGATTATTAAAGCAAGTTGGAGTTCCTCCCAAAAGGATTTAACAAGAGATGCAAGGATTGTAGAGTGTTAACGAACGTTTTCTTTAAAATAATTGCGCTAAGGTACGAAACATTTACCAATATTTTTTTGTGGTCTATGCAAGCTGAACCGGCTCTAATGGGACAAACAATTCTTCGAAAAAGTGATGGCGTCAGTTTTTTTCACGCCAAAGAAATTCTGTCGATTGGCTGCGTCGAGGGGAAAAAATTTAAGGGCAGCGATTGCTAAAACACCCCTCGGAATGCCCAACACAATCTTGCTTCATTGTAGCAACATACTACAGTGTCTTCTCTAAAAAATGGTCCAAATTGAATGCTGGGTTTAAATTTCGTCCCTTTTTTTGTGCAGACAACAACTCTGGTACTCTGACAGATGTCACCCACAATTCCTCCTGTTAGTAAATATGGAAAGAACAGCAAATTGTTAAAAAGCATTCTTTTGTAGAGGCGATATGAAAACTCAATGGAATTTTTGGTCTAAATAGTGCATCACGTGAATCAATTGTCTAAAGAGATTACAAAATTTGATAATATTGAATCGGTAATAGATGAAAGAATTCTAGAGTAGCAGCATAGGGTAAGTTCCATAGTTAGCCTAAGCGTCCCTGCAAATTCTAAAACGTCGACTTGGCATCTGTGTAATAAATGGACATTTCCAGAAACTCCCTTCAGGGGATATTCCCTAAAGACTTGCACCTCCATGCGTAAAAAAATCAACTGACGCATGAGCTGAGGTTTACGAATCATTCTCATCGTTGACGTTCGTCAATTGGTTTCTGGGGCATCATGAATTGGATTCTCAGTTTAATCGAAAAACCATCTTCAGCGATGAGGCACATATTCAACTAAATGGGTTCGTAAAAAAAATAAAATTATCGCATTTGAGCTTCAGAAAATCCCGTGTAACTCATGAAAAGCAAATGCACCCCAAGGAGTGACTGTTTGGCGTGTATTTCAGACAAGTGACATGATAGACGCATATATCTTCAAAGGTAATGGTGAAAATGTAACTATGGATGGCAATCGTTGACGTTACATGACAACCCATTTTTTGGCATAACTGGGCAACATGGATTTGCGACAAGAATGGAACACCACCTGCCATGCAACTCGAGCAACAGTCGATTTACCATTTTAACATTGTATGACTTCTTTTGTGGAATCTACGCCAGCAATCTACTAATAGTTGATCTCAAGAACGAAATACAACATGTTATCGGGCCACCCTTTAAAAGTAAAATGAAGAATCTCATTGAACCACCTCCATAGAGGGCGCACTTTATTTTTTACCTTTTGAAGCACATGCTTTTTGTTAAGCAAGTTATTACAGTAATGTAGTGTTCATGTTATACTTATATGACTGTAGTGTTAATTTATATTTTATATTTTAATGGCTAAACTACCAAGTACAATTTTTCCTAATTCTTGACTGAAAACAATGAAAAAATAGACCTCAGTCCCTGAAATAACTGCTACTTTAATAACAGGTGATAATATTGAACAAGCAACTCAAAAATTGCAAAGTTCTCTCAAATAGAATCCTGGACTAAAAATGGCGGATTAAGTTAAATTAGTCTAGGTCAGTACACACCAATTTTACTAATAGAGTAGGAGTTTACCAGTAATAATAAACAGTCAGATTGTATTATACACTAACACAACCAAATACCTTGGCATGACTCTCGAAACCAAGCTTAGATGGAAAACTTGTCAAAAAAAATATAAGAGTTAGGTCTAAAATTTAGTAAAATGTATTGGCTAATTGGAAAACACTCGTCCTCTTTGTCAATATATAATAAGCCCTTAATTTTAAGCAAATTCTAAAATTGATATGGACATATGGTTGTACCAAACAAAGTAATTTAGAAATATTGCAGATTCCAAAACAAAAATTTTTGGAATATTGTTGATGGTACATTAGGAACAGTGATCTACATAGGGCTCTCCAAATAAAAGTGGTGGCTATAGAAATACAGAAGCAAGAAAACATGAACAGAGACTCCCACGACAATGTCGAAACTATTCAGTTCTTAGACTCAAAAGGAAAAAAACGTTTTGAATTAGTCTAAATGAGCTATAAGCAGTGTTAGTGCTGAGAAAAATGTACCTTTTCATGTATTAGAAACTAAAGAACATCAATGGTTGAAAACTTAAGTTTGTAATTAGTATTTTAAGTTAGAATAAGAATTCTTATTAGTCTTTTTGACTAAATCATAGTTGTACGAAGCACTACATTAGTGCCTGGACGACCTTAAATAGAAAAATATGTGCATTGTTAGAACATTGTACCAGGCAGGAAAAATTCACAATGGAATAAAAGAGATTAGATGGCTGAACATAAGCATCATAAGTATCAGCAAAGTCATGTGGTCAGATACAGGACACTGTGGAGACTAACGTGGAGTAGGAGTTAGCAAAAAATGTTACCAATTTTGTACCTGCCTTAAAACGAGTAATGTTACTGAAAACAACCGCAAGCCTTATACCAAACAACATAAATCCAAGTATATGCTCCTGCAGTAATAAAACCAATGAGAGAGTAGACATCTTACGAAGAATTACCACAACTATATAAAAGCTCCCCAGGCATGAAATGAATCATAATGGAGATTTTAATGCTAAGAAAAGGGAAAATGGGTGAATACACTGGACCACATAGTTTGGAGTATTTGCTACAGAAAAACAATTTGTTGTACTCAACGCCTTTTTTAAAATACTAGCAAGACTGGAAGTCTGGAATCAGATCAACATATTAGTCAACAAAAGATATCTACAAGAACGCCAAAATTTTACAGGTAATAAAAGCTCAAAGAGTGAGATGGCTCATCCATGTCTATCAAATGCACCTTCAAAGAGGGAAAGCAGAAGAAAACGAAGAGGACATCCAAAGAAAAAGTAGCTGGAAGCAGTGAAGGAAGATGTCAAGCAGGCAAATATCCAGAACTAAGAAATAGAGAACAATAAAATGGAAGCTGTGAGTCTACATATAGCTTATAGGTTGCACGTAATGTCAGACTATAATCAGTTAGTAGTCGCAGTAAACGTAAATTGAAAATAGTCAAAAGGAAAACAAACAAAAATTACGACATAAGAAAGTCAAAAGAACCCGAATTTGCATTAAAAATGACAAGTGAACTAACCGAATATGTAAGTGGAACAAATATTGATGAGGAAACAGACAGTGAAATGGAACTAAATAAACTAAAGACAAGAAAACAGCGTAAACCATAGATGACTGACCCGATTCTACAATTAATAGACTAAAAAACAATTTTGAAAAACAAACTCTACAAGCACTTACATAGAAAAATTGGAACACCAAGGAAAGAAACTCACAAGAAAAATATGACAGCTTCAATATGTATAAGATCTTTTTAAAAAGATCAGTTTGATGATACAAGATCAGACACATCCCCACCACCCCCACCCCACCATTCACTGCAAAAGTTGGAGTAGTTAGCTAGATAAAAAAGGAAAAGCCCTTGGGCTTGACAACTTCAATTCGGAATTGTTTAAACTATGATGTCAAACAGTTGACCACAGTATATATCAAACAGGTAATATTTCTCAAGATTGTCTTAAACCTGAATTTCTGACAATAGGCAAAAACAAAGGCAAAGAAAAGCGAGAAATACAGGACTGTTAAAGGTATTCTTAAAAATCATCTATAAAAAAATACATGCCCGAAACTCAGTTTCGAGATGCACTGGAGAAAACAAGGTGCTGTTTTGGAGATGCGGGGATTTCAAAACTGGCACACTTCTGTTTTGTAGATTACTGCAAGGCTTTTTATAAGATGATGGTTGTATTGGGGTCAATCCGTCTATATGAAGGTAGATGAACAAGCAAGATAAAGTTGTGTATTGTTCCCCTTATTGTTTAACATGTATTCTTGTTAAGGGGCGAGTAAATAACATCAGGTATGCTGATGCAGTTTAGAAGACTTACAACTAATTATAAAGTAACAAAAGTCAGCATGGCATATGGCCTGGATCTCAATGTTGGCAACATTTTTGGTGATCATCAAGAACCAGATAACAAATGAAGACCCCATCATGAATAACAAAAGAATAGAGGGTGCAAAGGTGTACATACCTGGGTGCAGAATTTAATTCACAGAGAATTCGATGTATTAAAAAAGCAATAGTTGTTTTCCTTAAAATGGCACCAGTCTTCAAAGCCATTCTCTCACTATGTCAGATTATTCAAATCCTAGGTCTTCTCGGTTTTATTTTATGACGCCGGTGCTGCACTCCAACCATCGAGGAGTTAGCAGCCTTTGAAATCTGGCTTTATCCAAAAATGTTAAGAATTTCATTGACGAAGAAGTTCTTTAAAGGACGAAAAACCATTATAAAAATTTAGAAGATAAATTACATGCATAACAGCAAAATTTGCAGAACACCTGCTAAGACTAACATTGTATACAAATTCTCGTGAGAGTTCAGAGTTAAGTTCATGTATCCTGGAAAATGCAGCTTAGCATGCAAAACAAAAGAAAGCTCACTTGAAAGCGTTGCAAGTCAGTTGAATTTCGATCTCGTTACACACAATCATGTGTACAGACAGCTGCCTCAAGCGCTCCACCCAGTCCCGCTTCCTGGGTACGAGGTACTGAAACTGCCTGGAGTGCTGCTTCCCATAGCTGATGCACCTTTTCCGAACGGTCTCGTGACTCAGCTGGGTCAAAAACAGCTGAAACAACAATGTAGCACGTGCACCGCTAGAACACCACATTCGCACAAAGAATGAAATTGTGCGTTCCTAAAGTTTCGTGCCGTTTACCTGTTCAGAGATGGCTCGGAAGAGGCAGGTTTCGTCGTAGGCAACGTTCTTGCGGTAGTACCCCAGCGATTCCAGCCAAGTGTCGACGGTGCCGATGTTTTTGCCGCGTTTGCTAAATCTGCCGGTGCTCGCCATTCCTGCGAAGTCCCGCTCTGACAGGTGTTCACGAGGAAAAGCGCCGCCAGTGACGCGCGGTTCCCTATTTACCCTGAAATGCCTTACGTTGCAGACTTCGCTCGCAGACATGGAGGGTGCAAAAAACTTACCGCCCGCGAGCAGATATCGCCGGTGAGAAGTGCGCCAAAATGAACAAAGTGGTCGGGGGATCCTATGCGCGGCAACGCGATTCTGTCTGCTCGCATGCGATTGGTGCGGAGCAGGTTGTTTGCTTATCGCCGAACAGGTTGTGACGCGCCTGATTCGATTCAAATTGCAGAGTATTTTGCAGAAGAAAAACTTCATTAAACATCCTAGACGCCATGAAATCAATTGTTTGAAGTCGAAGACAATTGACAGTTTTTATGGGAATTGTGACCAATGACGGTTTATGATTTTGAATTTCTTTGTTTTCATATGCAACCGTTTATTTCGGTTCCTATTTATTTTTTATTAATTCCATCTTGAATGACCTACATATTTCAAATTCACACCCAATATTATATACCATATATGATGTTTTCTTGAAATATGTAGTCAAAATGAGAAATTTCCTTAATTTATATGTTTGCAATTTTAAGGTATTTTTGTAATACCCAATGCAATTTCTTGTTTTAGAAAGACACAGTGGTACTCACCGCTTCTCACCTAATATTCGAGGGCGACCTGTGCAAGTTTGGAGTGCACACCACTGCTCCTGACATCTCTGTGGATGGGATAGTGGCCAACGTTTTCGTACCTAATATCACTTGTGGGGCAACTAAACCCGACTTTTTTGGAGTGATGGAGGAACCTGGGCTCGACTCCCTTTTTGGAATGGATTTGACATGGCTCAAAAAAGGCTTTCCACTATTGCTCATGTGAAATCGAGCAAGGTTTTGTAGTTAAGGGCTCTGTTTATTTGGTTGATATTCTAACCATGCATTAGATTATGGCAATGGAAAATCGCCCTCAAAACTCATTTGTGGGATCTAATAAAGGCCCTGTAAATGGCAACAAAAAGTCATTTTTGTCAACGTCTCCCACTTAGGCATTGTATGTAGCTATAAGAAGCTTAACATTTATATACACAATAAAATTGACAATTTTGTTGTCAAACAGAGTCACTGCTACCATGCCCTGAAGTTTTTAGCCCTAATTTTGATTTCAAGGAGCATTTTTAGAGCAATTGGCCTTCTAGCAAAGGCAACGATGTCAAATAGTTATTACAACAAGCTTGAGATTTTTCTCAAATGAATGACTAAGTCATTCGTTGCTGACTAAGCATCCTTGATTTTTGGGGAAGAGTGGTGGAACCTTGATAGACAATTCTGCCTGATTCACCACATAACATGCACATGCACATTTTGACACCCCATGGATTTGGCTGTCCTGTTCTATTTAATGCACAATTGTCTCTTGAAAGGAATAATTGATCCACCAATTCATAGATTTTCTTCTAGATTGGACGATTTGAGCTTATTGGTTTTTCCTTTACTGTCATTGACATCTATGACATGAAGATTATTTCTCAGCAATTTAAGCTGTTTTTTGGTCAAACCAAAATTCTTGTGACAAGAGCCCAATACATCCTTAGTCTTAGATAAGTCCCATGAATATATGAATGGTAAAAATTTTTTTAATTTCCTGTTTACGTTTTTCCCAGATTATTGTATCGAATGCATGTTTGTCTTCTCAGCTAGCTCAGAAAAAATGTTATCAGGAAAATAATTTGAGCAATATGGAATGGTGTTTGATCTTCAGCAAAATTGTCTTTGACATACATGTTTTTGGATGGAGTGTCAAAAGTGTCACCAAGTTATTTTTCTCTTTGTTGGCTTTGGTCAGATAAAGCTTTAAACTTTGAGCAACATCTTTTTCTTCTTCTTGATTTTCTACAACCGAATCCTGTTCATCATCTGAAAGATCTGGGTCAGGCAATACCGACGCAGCAGCACCAGCAGCCTCCAACGATATGTTTTTTGACCCCTTTTTCATCTTTCCATAAAAAAGAGGTGTTATTCCATTTTCATCTGAAACAGAAAAACGGTGTCACTAAATAAACAAAAGCAATTTAAATCAGCAATGTGGTACATAATCTTAGGGTCGGAGGTTTCATGAATGCAGCAGTGCCTGGTGATGACAATTGCGTACGCAAAGTTTGGAATGTTATTTACACATTTATGGATCAACTAATAAACATATTAACCTCTTTCTAAGACCCTCTTTTTTTACACCAGAACATAACCATCCGATTATTTCATATGGTGTCAACTTGAGAAGAAAGTGTGAAGAGCTCATCATGCAAATGTAGATTCGTTAAAGAATTCTTTTGAGTAATTTTCCAATGGAAATGTCTCAATAGAGGAGTGGTCAAACAAACTGCAACCTTGTATTCAAGTAAGAGAAGAAAATTTGGGTAGTGTCTTGTAGACCTTTGGTTTCATATTTCTCTATTATTCTTTTACATTTAATTCTGCCTGTAACCCTCTCCGGTCCCACACTCATACATGACAGATTTTTTTCACTGGTATCAACCATCTTCTTTTTGGTTTTCCTTTTGTTCTAATCTTGTCCGTCCCTTGTCCTCTACATCTATTCTTTTAAAAAATGTATGTAATATTTTCCTGTCCTATTTGTTCAGTCTCATTCCTTCTCGCTTGCTAAGAGTTCAAGTTTCACATTCATTCTTAATTTTGCTCTTCTATTTTTTTTGACTTTATCAAGAGTGTGAGTGCTTCTTTTACTCTATTGTCTTTTGCTATTCTTTTGTTTGTTTCTGTTTCCTTATAATTAGTATTTGTTATTATCACTCTTGGATGTGAGAACTGTGTTAAGTTCTCAAAATTATATCCCTTGTTGTTTACCGTCTTCCGTTTAATTTGTTTTATCTTTTGTATATTTGTTGATTTCCTTTCCATGCCGTTTGTCTCATCTATATTGTCTTGCTTCTAAAACGTCTGTTCCTTTATTCTTCTTATCATTGGTGCTATATCACCTACGTAAGCTACACATTGTTGTCTCTTGTTATACATTAGATCATTTCTTTGTATCTTGCTTTCCTTCTTATTATTTCTAGAGTTAAATTAAACAATGTTGTCGACAAAAAGGTCTTCATGTACCAATCTTCTTCTCATTTCAAATTCTTTAGCTGTAGTTTCTTCTATAGTCACTTTATTGGTAGTATTTCATTTTAATTAATGTAATTGGTTTTCTATGCTTTTCCACTGGTTGGGTATGTGTTCTTCTTGCCATATTTTTTTTACAAACTAAACAATTCTCTCACTTCTTTTTAATTTTTTTTCTGTACTGCCTCAAATACATTTGCTGTTCCACTTCTGTCTTTTTCTTTTTGTCTTGATTTTCCTGAATTTATCCATACGGTAGCTCTTTGTAGTACTATACTCATCTGTCCAGTTTTAGTAGATCTGTCTCGTTCCTCACATACTGTGTTGCCTTTGCATGGTTTTGTTAATTTTCTGTACTTATTTTTTATCTTTACAAACACAGTATTCTCATATTACTTATAGTTTCTTCTCCATGTATTTCTTTCTCCTAATACATTTATTTTATTGATTTTCTTACCTTATCACAGCTACCTTTGTTTCCTATCGGGTCTATTTTCAGTATATTTATCCTTGCTTTTGCATCCTTCGTTGAACTGCTTTGTTTTTTTGTCTTTTTTCTGTTCTTATCTAAATATGTCCTAGCCTTCTCCCTAGTGACCATTTTTCTTTCTGTGTGCTTTCTAATTCTTTTGTTAAACCTGCTTTAAAATTTCTGCTGTAGTGTTTTGCAATTTGTTCACATTAAACTTTTTCAGTTTCTCCGTTTTTTTTTATGTATCCGTTATTTGCTGTTTGTAAATTCTCCTATCTTTTGCAGCTCTTGTGTGTTTTCTCTGTATAATAATGTAGTCTTTGTGGTTCCTATCCTACCGTCAGTTGATATTTATGTTATCTTTTATCTGATATAAAGCTTACTATCTTTGTGTTTATTTCTATAACCGGTTGCAGTAGTCTTTCTCCATTTCATGTACTTTTCGTTTCGCTACAGGTTTTTTATATTTTCTTCCTTCATATTTGTGCATTTAGATTCCCTATTATTAATTTAATGTTATATCTTGGTATTATTTTCAATAATATGACCTACTTTTTCATAAAAATTATCTTTATTGACGCAATTCCTTGCTTAGGTTGGGGTGCGCAAATTTAAAATACCTATTTTCCTGTATTTATCTCCTGTTCTAAGTTTTCATATTGTAACGAATCTCTAAACCCCTCCCATTGGCGCACAGTCGCGTTAGGCGTTCGCGGACGTCGTTTTGTTGCTGCCGAGCCGTCACGGTTGAGTGGCGGACATAATGCCATCAGGGTGCTTATACATGTACGGAGACTAGAACAGTGTGGAATCTTTACCAGATGGTTCTTTTAAGTCCCAAAACCGGCACTGATTGCATAAGTATTACGCAGTGAAGCAGCGAGGGAAAGTCAAGTAGCGAAAGCGAAATAAGTACAACAAATTGTTATTTGTCTATATCTCATTTCATTTCTATTATCTTTATTATTAGTCACTGTATTTAGTTTTACTGTGTTTGTCATTGTTTCTTCCTGTATTTCCTCTTTTCTTTCTATTAAGACATTACTGGTGTAGACTTTCTTTTCTAAAATGTTTTAGTTTCACTTTATTCTTTATAACAGTTTCATTGTCTTCTCTCTTCATCATTTCGATCGGTCAGGTTTTATTTTGCAGCTTTTATGCTGTTGCATTTTTTACTGTTGTAAAAAAACACTGTTAATTCCAAAATTATACAGAGTGATCTAGTTTGCACAAGTTAAATTTAGAGAGACTTAATGATTTATCTTTTACTACGATATTTATTTAAACTACTTAATTGTTGAAATATACCTTTCGGTTTTCTTTGGGGAAATTACCGAATTATACTTAAGGGTGATTTGAAGTCGATAAACTCAACTGAACGTTTCTCAATATCTTTGACAGATGGGAAGAGTGTGCTGTTACAGGGATTTGAAGAAGTAATAATTTGAAAGGGCGAAGTCTAGGGAATCTCATAACGTCTATTCTTATTCCCAGTTGAGTTCGTTTAGAACTCAACGGTTTTCCTTGTAAATTCTCTCCAACTCGAACAGACTCTTAGAAATGATTCAAATTCTGACTGTTTGTGACAATTCTCTTCTAACATTTATTAGAGCTCCTTATCTTTCACTTTCTTTTCGGTTGATTAGGACATTTGGTATCATACCGGTCAAAATTTACACTCTTAAACCTTTGAAACTATTTTTATAGGTACCATGAACTAAAGTTGCTGCACAACTCACTTTTCGGGTTTTACCAGCTTTTTTGTTTTTAATTAAAAAGGATGCCGTGTTGTAAACATTGTTTTTCGACGTGCTTTCACTACTTATTTTTGGGGTATGTTGGGAAAATATGCACTTTTTGATGTGCGTTATATAGCTGACAGATCGGCGCTTCATTATGACTATGTGGTGGGCACAATAATAATAACAAATACCATCATCAAATAAAGTTATGGACACACTTATAGAATATCTTGGCATAATAATAGAATGTTTGATAGAGAATACCCAATTACCTTAAAAATTAAGAACATTGAAGATTTATAAAAAATGTTTTGAAAGGTAACGACGTAATGTGCAGTCAGTAATTTAAGGTGTTATATTATGTAATCAAGTATGTTGAGATCGAATATGTCAGTTTCAGATCATCAAGGAACAAGACAAAATATGAGATTTAAGTGTCATTTTTATGACATGGGATTAACCTAGTCGCACTGTACATTACGAATGAGAAAAACATGTGTAGTCTGCCCCAACAGTATCAAGCTGATAAAAATATAATGAAAACAGTTTACACAACTGTGATGTAGTTTGACACTTGATGAGAGCGGATTGTAATGCGCATGCGTGAAACGAGGATGGTTTCACGAACTAGATAGTTGAGAGTTAGACGCCGCTAAGTGAGCACATGTAGTGATTGTTGCATTTACAATGTCTGAGTGAATAGAGCAACAAATGTACGTTAAATTTTCTCCAAAGCTAAGACATTCGTCCGCAGAAAGGATTGATGTAATTTTAATAATATAAAAATATAGTCATCAACAAGCAATCCAATAAATTCTATCTACGAACACACTACACTCTTTGAGGTCCTGTCATTGACATTCAATATAATTAATTGCAAAGTGAGTAGATTGACTGCTTAATCGCCCATCAACTGCTTTATTCCATTTGTGTTTTGAATGTCGACCTTTGTGGTAACGTGATCACTGCAAAGTCCTTTGTTATTTACATTTAAATATTCTCTCCACATATCAGTATGAATGACTTTCCTTGAATGAAAATTTCGGTGGATGATTTTACATAATCTGGCGCCCTTTTTAACGCACTAACCACCACTGATCCACCATTTTCTCCCTGTTTGCTGGTCAGTGACTGATCTTCCTCTGTTATGTTTGCGTTTTTTAAGACACTCGTTGATCCTTCGTGCCATACTTTCGACACCAATAAGAATTGAACTTTGTTGAACTTTCGTTGTTTCCCTAATATCTGTACGTTATAATACCAATACCTACAACTAAAAATACATAAATATGTTTTTTAATCCCTACGTTGATCCATACCAAGCAGTGGGTTGTAAGTCTTAATTTTTCATATTTTACAGCGTTTGTTTTTGGTAGTTTTCTTATGTTTTTGACAATTGCATTTAATAGTACGTACTCTACCACGAAAGTATTAAATTATATAAAAGTTACAATTAAAATAACAAAAAATGCTACAAGAAACAATAAAAAATTACGTGCCTTCAGTCCCTTTAAAGTTACCTTGAAATCTCACATAGTTCTCCTAGTTGCTTCCATTGTTCAAAACTTTCTGAAAAGTTCTGTTTTGTGATCAAGAATACAATTGCGTCGCATTGGCTCTTTGCTCTAGTTTATTGATAGTAGTCTAAAGTTAGTCACTATCAAAAACAGCACGACTCTCCTTTCGAATTTAATCAGTGACCAAGTTTTGCATTGTAACTTAGTACACGATCAAAGTGGACTGTAATGAGCGGGAATAAAGACAACCTTACTGACCGCGCCGTTTGGAAGTTAGACGCTGGTAAATGAGCACATGTAGTGTGTGGTTGTTGCATTTGTAACAGCTAAGTGACTAGACTAGTAACAAAGTTTCCTCAAATTGTGTGTGAAGTTGGGACATCCGTTTTCAGGAAAGATGCAACAGATGCAACTTCAAAGAAAGTGATCCACGTTTTGAACCGGATCTACTATACAGCTGACTATCTGAGAACTAGTAGATAAGCTGGCATTCTAAAAACTAAAGTGTGTAAAATTTTGTATTATGCGACTAGATAGTATTAAGACAAATATTCCGGTATGTACTTCTGGCTCTAAATTAACGGTAAAAATCTACTCCTTAAAAAATGTCACAATTGATGTAATATTAGGACCTACAATTAATTTTTACGCCTAATATTTTTCAATAAAGCAAAAAAGGTATAATAGTAAAGAAGGAAAATGATTAAGTTGGCAAATCTTCGGAACACAGCTACAGGAGACTATAAAAGTAGCAATAGGAAATATTGGAATAGAATCAGATATAAGAGGAAAAGAAAGAAGTTAGAATGATCAAAAATAAAAGTAATGAGTTAATAACTAAGAAAGAGGAAATGCTCCAAACAGAGAGAGATTATAAAACAAAAAAAAGATACAGAAGAGGAAAACTAGATATTCCCTAATGAAGAAGAAATGGTTGAAATAGAGAAGTGCGAAGAAACATAAAAGAAGGAAAAGCTGGAGGAGATGAAATTGATCTGGAGATGTTTAAATGACTAAGCGAGGAACGAAAAAGATGGTTGCGTAAAATTTGTAAGAAAGCCTGAATAGAGGATAGAATACCAAAAAGGTGGGAGAAAAATATTATTTTGCCAATATACAAGAAAGAAGAACACACGAAATGTGATAATTATAGAGCAATATCGTATCAGAGATGGTGCGCGACGACCGGGCAGACAGAGCGAATATATGAAAGCCTTAACCTCTCAGTTTGCAGGCCGTGCTCCCACGTGAGGAGTTAGAACCTTACCATTAATTATACCTATCCACTGTAGGATATAATCGGGCATAATAAAAAAAAAGATTCTGTAAACAAATACAAGGAAAACTAGAGGACAAAACAAACAAGCTTCATACAGAACAAACAAGCAAACAATAGATTTTGTTCAAACGGTTCCTCCATAACAAATTATCAAATGAGTGACAGTTTTAAAGTCTTTAAGTTTCAATAAAGTTGTGAAAAAGCTATAGTTCAATTTTGGTTGAGAAATAGAAGGGCATTCTTTCATTGAAGTTCATAGTAGTGTAATTTATTATAACTAAATATCTCTGTATTCTACAGGAATCATTACAATAAGAAGTTCTTTAGGGTCTTACAAGATCATGTCATACTTTTTTACAGTATTGAATATGTCGTAAAATTTACCTGCAGCTAGCTTATACCTCTTACGAGTTTTCACAGCCCCTTTAAACTATATATATTTGAATATATTTTGACAGGCTATAGTTTCGCCCACAGCCGCGATGCTCAAGCGAGCACGCCAATATTTTTTCAATCGAAAATTTAAAAAATCCCTTATCTTACACGTAGACAGAGAATTTTAGTTTGTACTTACACATTGGTTAATTGGTCAAATCCAATTTTTTTTCCAAATTCGCTCTTCATAGAACTCGATCATTTTTAGATAAAGTTTCTCACCTACTTTTATGGTTATATCATATTTGCTGGTTCTTCAGTATATACTTCTATAAACACAAATTGAATAGATATTCTCGCATATTTAAAAATTAAAATGATTGACATCTTCCCATAAAATTCAAATTGTGATATAGATAGAAATGCATGCCCATTACGTATATGAGGATACTATAAACTATAGTGCACTAGATGGTACCGTATAGCGTTACTAGGATATACAACAGGAAATACAATATTGTTTGGGCAGTGCTGCGAGTGCAGTTGTGAACAAACCATGGAAGTAAACAATCAAGGGCAAAGATTAAGAACGCGGTTTATTTGGAAGAAGAGGGCGACTGCTTCAGATTTCCAAGCGACATTAGTAGTTTGTGTGTTGGAACACAGTGTTGATTCACATAACTCTTTCGTTAGATGTCAGAGTTTAAAGATGGCAAAGAATGTATCAAGAAAATAAAAGCAGTGAGCGTCCAATATTATCCAGCTTAATAATAGCAAGCATTCATATCACACTCAATACACTAATACACTTTGCATGCCATCATCTATAAGGGCTTGAAAATGACAAAGGTCTGTGCACAATGAGCTCCCTATACTCTCACCACTCAATAGAAGGAGAAGTGTGTGGAGGTATGCCAATAGTTGCTGCTTCCGATATCCATATGAGATTAGTAGCACAAAGTTACAGAACTGTGTACTGCAGAAGGCCGAAAGAAGAGGGCATCCGTTAAATATACACAAGCCATACGTTATCCAGTGTATCCGACTTGACAATGGCAAACATGCGAATTTCATTCAATACTCCAGCAGACAACAGATCTGTCTTGTGAAACTTTATATACCATCATCCATAAGGACTTGAAGATTACTCCGACTATACAGTAGAAGAGAAAGCGTGTCCAGGTATGTCAATAGTTGTTGTAGCTAGATAATGTGGATTGGAAGATGATGTTTGAGTGTCTGGACGAAAAAAATACCGGTCTACATTGAAAGTTACGTGGATTATTAATTTCAAACCAAATGTCGATTACCTTTTGGAATTCAGATAGTATATTGTCAATAATTGGCTCTTTTTTTAAAGGATCTACTAGCAAATGCCTCGTGCGACTTGCAAGTACTTAGTGCTAGATGTTGCTTGACAATGCTTTACATGGAATGTCCAAAGTTCAACTTGGAAAAACTTAAAATTCATGTCACATTTTAAACGTTATATTGATACACAATTAGTTTTAAGCACTTTCACAAAAATATGTATCAATCACTTCGGTGTAACAAACTCTAAACTCGTGTACTGACCAAGGGCAGTTCTTTGGATGACCTACCATACACCCTGCCATGTATTCATCCACAAACAAAATATTTTTTTAGCTATGATGTGCAACTTGGTCAATACTTTTCGATTTTCTCTTCTGTTTTCTTAAAGTATCCATCACAGAATGTCCTGCATTTTTATTTTATTTTATTTATTAAAGTTTTAGAAATTACCCGAAAAAATCTTTTGCAAAGACAATTTCATGTGTTTTAGTAATTACGGCTTTGATTACCAGAGTCTCTAAGTTTTCTAAATCTTACACAATCCTCGACATGACCAGTCTCATCAAACAATTTTACAGAGTCCAATGCATAAACAGGCAGTTAATGCTAAGAAGTTAGTCTTAAAGATAAGTATTTCACACTCGTTACGATAGCAATATGTTTCACTTTATCACTTTGTCACCATTAAACTCAAAAGAAAATTCAATTTTCAACTTTTAACAATCGACAATCACAATCATATGTCAAAGCTATGCAACTGTAAGTGTTTTTAGTTTCTTTAACATTTGATACTACTAAAAAAAAGGAAATTACTACCAAGAAGCCTTTCGGTAATTTGCTTTTACCCCAATATATTAAAACGAAGGCACCGATTCTCTACAGTGATTTATTTGAAAGCACCATGTTCATGCAACTTAAAATTAAACATTTTAATAAAATTATTACTCATAATAGTACAAGGATAGGTAATCATTACACAAAATAAGTACAAATTACTATCGGATTTCATAAATATGAAAGCGAATATAATGTCCATGAAGTATCGATAAACTAACCTACAGAAATTATCATACGGAAAATTCGTCTGAGATATATGTATAGACAGCGCATGTATCAAAAGTTACATATAAAAGTATAAAACAATACAAAACTGCAGTTACAAAAGTGAGCATTAAATGAGGGCAAACAGTGCGTTTCAAGCGCTCTTCTCCTGATCGATGATCTCCTTCGTGGGCAGAGGGTTCTTTTCGCACGTCTCGGCGTGTTTCAGCTTGCTAGAGTCAAAGTTTTCTATGCCAGACATTAACTGCTGCTTGCCCTTCTCCTGCTGGATAACTAAAAAAACGGTTGCACGTGAGAACATGGAAAAGCAAAGCGTTTTCTCCCACCCAAACAGATAATGAAGGTAGAGGAATACTAACCAAGCTGTCTTTGTCAGTCTATTTACCGAAACTAAAATAATTTAAGCCCACCTTGTTAGGTCAACAAACATCAAAACCAATTACTAATGCTAAGCCGCCTCTACGTCATCGATACTCTAAACTGTCCTACCTTCGGGGTTGGGCAACAGATTTTTCTCGGTTGTCATGGTGTGCTTCATGGTGGACTTATCAAAGTGCTCGACGCCGTTCAGAAGATTCAGGTGAACTTTCTCTTGCTGGACGACTACGTTATCAGAGAAACAAAAAGCACATGCATTAAATAAGTAGGCGTGCTCAAATTAAAATTGTTACTGACAGCAAAGCAGAAGCGCTGAATGAACTAAAAACACTGGGACAAACCTTCTTTATCGGGCAGTACGTTCCTCTCTAACGTTTCTGTGTGTTTTAGTTTGGTTTGATCGAAGTGCTCGATACCTTCTATCAAAGCTTTTTCAGTCTTTTCGGCTTGGAGATCTAGATACAAATAAAAACTTTACTGTGTTTGAATATTGTCAACTCTCTTTCCATAATAGTCTGGTCACAGTAGCAAATGCAATTAGAAGTGTACTGCTGTCCACACAAAGTGGAATATATAAAATAAAGTGTAATTGCATTTGCCCCTATCAAAATTATTGTGGGTTACGGAACCTTTCTTCTATAGAATGGCACCCCCACCACAGTTGATATTCAAGCGAATCTTTGTATTAGTAAGTCCACACATACGTAACCATGCTCGTTAACGGTTTAGCGGCAAAATGCAAATATATTGCTTTAATTGTTAGTAGGTAGCATCTACCATGAAATGCGCGGTGAATAACCTCGCCGCCGCAATTAGTCGAATTCTTGCATTCTAGGCTAAGGTTTTTGGTTTATTAATGCTATAATGCTGAGTTAATTGCGCCGGAGCCCCGGGAGTCATATTGGGCAATTATTAAACAAAAGCGCAATGGTTCCATTCTGCCCAGTTGGCAGTTTAAGCAGCGTTCCGGTCAATTGTCAGACTTTATGCGAGACGGAAAGAATTAGTCGCCGATTATGAAGTTTTAATTTAGAAGCTTCATTAATAATTCAAGTTCAAGGATGTCATTGGCCTCGCACCTTAAAACAAAATAGAGATGAAAGGAGACTGGCGTTGCGCTTGTTAGAATGGGCTGCTTCCGGCCGAGCATTAAATATCTTAATTAGGAAACCAGTGACGAAACAAAGAAGCTGGCGGTGACAGTAATTTCTCATTGACAACGAAACCGGGTCTGTATCGCATTGAGCAAGTTTTGTTTCGCCACTACTTACACCCGTTAATGGTCATTGCCCAGAAGGTTAATGATGAACCAAAAATTCCCTTTTTTACCTTGGGCATTGGGCAAAACGATCTTCTCTTTGGTGTTGGTTCTTTTGAGAAAAGAGGAATTGAAGTTTGTAACCCCTGCTATCAGAGCATTATGCGTTCGCTCTTGAGCTACATCTGTGATAAGAATCACCAATCAAACACAATACACTTGCAATAAGGTCGTTCGCACTTGCGAAATAAATCAGAAAAACAACGCTTCCCACCTTGCTCTGTGACGACGCTTGCGTCATCAGTTTGCATTCCATTTCAAGCACTAGTACAGCACGTCTACGCGGCCATGCCAAATACAGACAAAACGCGTGAATATCACGCCATGCGATGCTAGCAAGACGGAACGTACCTTCCGCAGACGGGAGGACGATTTTTTCTTGGGTGTCGGCGTTCTTCAGGCTGCTGGTCTTGAAGCCCTCCAGCTCGCCCTTCAGGTCGCCCGCCACTCGGGGGAGGTCTTTCAAGGCTGGTGGGGGCATCTCGCAGGAAGACATCTGAAATGGTACCAAGTTACTATCACATTTTTGCGGTGGATCGAAACTTCAACGTAATTTCATCACAATTAAAAGTAACTCGTTAACATTACGATGGGGTAGTGTGGAGGATTAGGGAGCTGCCAGCTAAGTTGTAGTCCCGAGTTCGATCCCCAACCGCCTCATCAAATTCGACTCGCGCGATCTCATCTCTTGGTCACTTTCTATGAGAACGTTCAAAGGGACGAGTAAAAAAAACTCAATTTTAGAATAATGGTGATCTACAAGACCGCGTTTTTGGCAACGCCGCATTATTAGTGCAGAACTGAAACGCTTACTTCACTGCATCTACGTACATGCACAACTGTAAATGTTTATTTCCATATTTGGTACTCGGGCCTTATTTGGCCATAGTCTAACCTCAATACCCGACATTGAGGCCGGTTGGTCAACCATATGCTCGGTGGTTACCTACACGGACAGCTGGTCTTGCAACTTTGAAATGCGCCGTTTCGTTTATAGTTTCATAATCGCGCTGGATGTACCAGAATTTTTGAATAAAACGACCCGAGGGACGAGCATTGCATTGCAAATCTACTATCTAAGTGATACGGGATGTTCTCTTGAATATTTTGAGAATTTGCGGATTAAGTCGCCCCTTATAATATACCAATTCAACTCGTATCGCAATACTGCCAAAAATATTACCCCCCCCCCACACTTATTCATATATGATAATGTATTTGTCTATTCTCAAGTATGCGACTTTTTGACAGTAGAGTATCGATGTAAATTTGAAAGCAAGACCATTTAAAACTTTTTTTTGTATTTGAATACTCGAGAACCGAATTCATATGCAGTCGAATTCTTAGTCTTCTAACCGAATATTCAAGTAAATGAAATATTAAAATTGTTCAAACATTCGAATCTCGTCCCTATTTATTTATATATTCGACTAGTTGGAATTGGTATTTGAATATTCGAAAGTTGCACACAAATAATCCGAATTTCAAGAGTGCTGTTTGATCCGGCGCGAACTGTGCTATCCAATTATATCAAGTCCAATTTTTAGGTTTTTATTCGAGTAAATGAAGTCTTAGGAATCATTCAAATATTCAGTTATGATGTATTTGCATACAAATCGTACCCTTAGTTAGGAACTGATATTTGAATATTCGAAAATAACATTCAACTTTTAGTAGTTTTTATTCTTTTCCAATTCATCTGGAACCCACTACACTATTCCAAAACTTCAAATATTCAAATTTCTTAGACATGACATTCTCTAATACAAATCCCGCCCTCTATTTGAATATTCGGAATTAGTATTTAAATATTCAAAAAAAGTATTCCAGTTATTCAAATTTCAAGTCGTAATTGCGCTATCCCCATTTATTCAGCACGAAGTGCACCACTTCAATTACATACAGTCGAATTTTTAGTTTTATAATCGAACAATCCAGTAAATAAAGTTTTGAAATTATTCAAATATTCGTATTCAAATACAAATCTTGCTCCTCTTTATTTACTTATTCCGACTAGCTGGAATTGGTATTTGAATATCCGAAATTGTATACGAATAATCCGAATTTCAAAAGTGCTGTTTGCAGCACCGTTCCCATTCACTCGGCACGAATTGCGCTATTCAGGTTACATCAAGTCTAATTCTATTTTGTATTCGAGTAAACGAAGTTTTGGACTTATTTAAATAATTAGGAAAATAACATTTAACTCTTAAAAGTAACCTTTGCACTTTTCTTGTTCACCCGACACGAACTCCAAATACCCGCAGTCTACTTCTTAGTTTTTTCGAATACTCGAGTAAATAAAGTTTTGAAATTATTCAAATATTCGTATTCGGTAATGATGTGTTCAGATACAAATTTTATTTTGTTTTATTTGAATATTCGACTAGTTTGGAAGTAGTATTTGAATATTCGCAAATGCTATTCCAATTATTCAAATTTCAAAAATAGTTTGCACCATTCCCATTCATCCAGCACGAATTACATACAGTCTAATTGTCCACCTTTTATTAGAGTATTTGAGTAAATGAAACATCCATACTCAAATATTCGAATTAGAATAATCGACTCTAGTTTGAACTGGAAAACGGCGTTAGGTTTTGTACTATTTGTTCATCCGGCACGTATTACACCATTCTAATTATATAGAGTTCAATTATTAACTTTTATTCGAATATTCGCGTAAATAGCGTATTGAAACTATTCAAATATTCAAGTTCTTCATCCATGACATATTCGAATATAAAACTCATCCTTATGTATTCAATTAGAGTGATTTGGAATTTGAATACTCGAAATCAAAGTATTTGAAGTAGTCGCAACATATTTGAATACAAATCCTACTCTAATTTACTCGAATATTCGGCTAGTTGGAATTGGAAAATAACATTACAATTATTCGAATTTCAAAAGCGAGTTTTGCACTATTCCAATTTTTGTTCAAATATTCGCGCGAATAAGGTATTGAAATTATTCAAGGTAGTCAGGCATGACGCATTTGAATATAAAACCCATCCTTATTTATTCGAATATTAAACTGGTTTGGAATTTTAAAGCTTCAAAATGATATTCGAATTATTCAAATTTCAAAAAATGGCGATTGTACTTTTCCTATTCTCTTACCATGAACGGCACTGTTCCCATTACATGCTGTCTAATTCTTGGTTATTTGAAATATTCGAGTAAATATAATATTGAAATTTTTCAAATATTTGACTATTTGTATATTCGAAGTATTTAAATTTCAAAAGGAGCGTTTGCACTATTCGCATTCATCTGACGAAAGTATTAAAATTTTTATTTTAATAATCAAGGAAATTATTCACATATTCGAATATTAAAAACGGCATTTTAAACTACTGTATTTGATTGAGTATTTTTGCCAAGAAAGCTTTCAAGGCCAATTTTTAAAATTTTTCGCTCGTTTGGTTTTACGTGCTATCAAATTCCTATGCTTGCTCGTGTAAATGACGCTGCTGCTCCGCAGCTAAAACGACCTTATCGTGTGAGTCACGTTTCTTAATCGTTTTCAAGTTGTTATTCGATATCGGAATGGGCTCTTAATCATACATCGTCCATTAATCATTGTGCTAACAGCTAGTTTAGGGTTTTTCGAGTTTTCCAGTTCGAATCTTAAATTGTGGTTAGGATGGGTATTTGAATAATTCAAATAAAACGAATACTTCATTGGTTCGAATAAAATACTAAATTTGAGTACACTTAGCTGAAATACTTGCGATTCGTTCAAGATGGCCGGGGAGCAGTTTTGAAGAAAGCAGATCTGAAGATTAGCATACCCGAATACCAATTCAATTTAATTGAATAATTTAAGTCAGGCCTAATTATACGAATTATTCGGATATTCAAGCTTGGTATTCGAATAAATTCGACCATTCGAAAAAGAGATAAAAGTACAAGAGCGCATTTGGTTCGTTAATTTCAAAGTCGACGATTATATGAATATTCGAATACACACAAATTTAAACCTTTGTTTCAGTCGATTGGTGGTTCCAAAATACACCGCCCTTAGCAGACCATCTACCCTAAACTTCCAACGCCTTCCATTTCTATTTTTATACTGTTCCCCTCGAAACATACGACTGCCAATGCGTTCACGCCGAAATCCTTTCGGTTCCATGCACGTATACTGAGCTTTTTGGGCAAAACCCTCCCCCTGGGGCTGCTCCTCAACCACGATAATCTGCCATGGTTTGTTATCGATTATGCAAATTGGTTAGCTTTTCGGGAGAAAAGCTGAAAATTCTGGAGGACCCTTGGAGAACTTATCAGAGGCGAATATTTGGAATGTGGGACCAGGCGGGCGTGCTGCGCTTTTCCGATGCTCGAGCAACCTTGCTCTGGAAATTCGTTCCCAGATGGTTGATTGAACGGGCGGGTGGGTGTTCTGTGGGTCGCGTGTACAGTTTGTTTTGCTACGTCACATCGTACACCTTGGCCCACGGCCGGCGAATTTGTTTTCGCATTTTTCCAATTTAGATCGCGCTCGAGCCAACTCCATGTGTTGGGGTATGGCGAGTTCTTATCGAACACTCGCCGTACTCCGCCTAATCCCAAACCATCTGCGTTTCATTACCAGCTTGCGTCGGTTTTTATTCGGCTAATGGTACGGCTGCCGCGCAGTTATCCTACAGAACACGTAAACAATTGATAAGCGTCTGCTGCGAGCTTGCTTCCCAGTTGTGGCACATCGAACGGAACAAACAAAAGATTAACAATATCTCGCCGTCAACGCCCTCGGATGCAACGCGAAATGATCGTGTGCGATTTGAGAACTGAAAAGAGGTGCATTAAGATGAGTCATTAGTCGCTTCCGGTAAAGTACGCGACTTCCGTTGCAGCCATGGAAGAGTCGGAGGAATGCTAATCAATTCACTCATTTCACCCTTCACTGTGCGAAACGCTCTAGTGGGACGTTGTGGCCATACACCGTTTAATCATAGTACGACGATAAAATTACCCTACAACTGACCAACTGATAAGAACACCCCTAGAGTACTCATATAAATATTCGGGGCCCAAAAAGCGGCGCAAAAAGTGCCGAAAATTCTCGCGCGGCACCTAACCGCGCCCTAAAGCTCGACGTGTCATGGATCCTAAGCGATTCTGCCGGCACAACTCGAAACGCGAGCAAGTCGCATCGCTTAACCGCAGCGCTTACCTTTTATGAGAAGCGAAGCACAGAACGGCTGGCCAAGGTTGATTGAAATCTGCTATTGTCGAGCAGAGCTACGTCAAGATCGTATCGGCGCAAAGTACTAAATACTCGATGCCGGGTTTTTGAAATGGGTGTTGGTTCTTGTATGCAGAGACGCTTGCGGGCGGCCTGGGAGGGGCGCGCAGGCGCAGCCGCGCCGCGAAGGGGTGACTGATGGCTAATAGATACGGCTGCATGCGTTCTTGCATGAGTCATCGACTTCGGAATTATTGGTGCGCAAACAGGGGTGTCTCGAATTCCCGGCTGGATCTCTTCATGCTGTGCTTAGACGTGACCTTCCAGCCAGGAAAATTTCCGAGCGGCATTTTGCTTTTCAGCGCCCGTTTGGCCCAGCAAACTAATTTTATGGTGGCATGCGTACAAGCGCAATCCTGAGATTGGGCCTTATCACCGTCTATATTTGCACTGCCGTCCGGGTTTTCCCGTTCTGCCTCTCCACACTTTTCACTTTCCCCTATCCCTCCTGTTCCTTTTAATTATTATATGGATAAATGCAACAGTTCGTAATCGATTTGTAAATACAGGGTGAAACAAAACTCTTCCTCTGCTTCAAATTGAATAAGGAAAAAAATCGAAGGTAAACGAAATTTGTCATGTCCCTCCCCTCATTTCCGATGCACTGTTGAAGTCAAATTTTGAATGTCTTCATTACTCTTTCCAATATGTGTTAGGGAACACCCCTGATTTCGTAGGGCTGGAAGATCCAGAGTGGTATTTACATACCTTATCCTATAGGGGACGTTGAGAAATATTTAACACAGCACTTGAAACGAAGCTTTTGTGCAAGTTGTGGCTCTACCATGTTGAAACTATGAGCGCATTCAGGTTCGATGCGAAAAATTGTCCATTCCTTTCCATATATCAATTTGAAGTGACTGTAACACATCTGGCCCTTTTTTTTTAAAAGTAGGGGCCAATGACCTCCAACTGTACTTACGCACATCAAACTTGTCCTATAAGTTTGTCGCCCGGAAAAATGTATTTTAAAAAAGTACGAATGTCATCAAAATCGGGGAAACTGCATTGCATTGACAAATAATTGGACTAGGTAATCGCTTTCAACCTTTTCAAAACTGAAATTGACTGCCGTTTCGCTGATCTTTTCTAGAGATTCTTGACTGAATGGTACACGACATAGTCACAAGGATTCAGATCCCGTGAATATGCTGGTCAATCAATGCCGCTTGTCTTTGCCTTTGGATCGAATGCTATGAATGTTCTTGAGATAGCATTCATATACCTTAAGTTCGACGACTCGCGGCGCCATCTTGCATGAACCAGATTTCATTGAGAAGTTCGACTTGTGATTGGGGCCCAAAATTTTGTCTTTGTAGATTTGACCAGTGATTGTGTCGGTCAACAAATATGGTTTTATAGTGCTATAGTAGCTTATGGCATACCAAACAGAATGTAGGGGACGCACTGCAGTAATTTTCGGTTTTTCCGAACCTCATGTCCAGTAGGTCTGAGTGTTCACAAAACCTCCTTGTAGCGATACTCGTCAGAGAACCATATCTTCTTATAATCGATTTGTCCCGATTCAATCATTTGTGTTAACTGAAATCGATTTTCGGTGGCCGACAGATCTATATTTTGAAAGAAAAAAATTGTCTCTTGTCTGACGATCCGTTCAAGTGATAATCTCTTGATTTCGAGCTCTCTTGAAGCATTTATTTCTCACTGATGTTGTAGGCGTTTCTTCGAAATTTGTGGTCACTATGCGCGATCTTTCTGTTCTATTCACATTCTCATCCAGAACACTCCCTGTACTTAACAATTTTTCGATCAGACTGAATTTTTTTAAAACAATAAATGAAAGTTGCAAAAAATATTTTCCACGTTGAATTAAAGCCTTATCGGATGATTATGCGGAGATTCAATTGAGACTTCTTCTCCATCCCTTTCTTTCATAATTTGACAGTTTTGGTAGCCTCTACGCCAAATTTTGAAGATTTGTACTCTATGAAAAATCGAATATCTCTGCTGTTGTAAAGACATTTTGAGAAATACTATAGAAGACACGTGTTTTGGTCACCAATTGTACGCAGAAAAAACCTGAGAGTTTGGATCTAATTGAATGACTGAATTCAGAGACGGCTCCATAAAATCTTTTGGGACACCATATCTCACCGTATATCGTGGATTGTTACTACTCCAATAAAGAAAGTTTTGTTTATTATTCCGTCCCTACGTTTCATCAGTCAAAAACCGCGATTTATACACATTTGCATGCAATTTTGTCAGTCATGTTCAGAAGGTTCTTGTACAACAACCATGAATGAAGACTGTGTGCAAAATTTGTGACTAGATAAGATCGTCTCGGAAACTGCAACAATTATTTCCGATGTTCCCGTACTCGGAGGCCTTCCTCTTCTTTCTCATCACAGAACCAGCATTTCTAAAGCAAAACTTCGTTGTTTGTTTGTCTAAATGTTGGTCTCATCTAGACTGAGTACCTGTGTCAAACGAAATTACTATCTCTACCTTCGGATCACCCTCCATAACATTCCCTTGAAATTAAAGAGGGAGTTTTCCCTCATTGTGTATTAAAAACACAACAATCACTGTTATTTTCTACAATCACTTTCCCTTGTTTGACAAGCTTGTGCTTCCTTATGCCTAGAAACTGCATAGTTGTTCTACAAACACGACTATGAAGTAGTTTTAGACATATTACCACTCAAACTATTCTACCGAGGCTGAAACAAACGAAAATCTAAAAGAGTACGGTCTGAAGTATAGGGTAGATGCTGGAAGATTTTCCTTGTCAATGTGACACGACCTAACGTTTCATTCTCCATCGCCCGTTACGACTCAATCTGAAAAGGCTTGGTTATGAAAACCAAGAAGAGAAATGCTCATAGATATCTTGTTTCTCTTTCCTTTTTCTTTGAACTTTACTTGCAAGATTAATTTTTCATGTCCTGTTACGACTAGAGCAAGACCAAGCGAAAATGACCACAAAGATGTTGTTTCCAGCCTTTTTTTCGAACGTCACTGTGTAAGATCCATTTTTCATCTGTTACGAGTCGATTCAAAAAGTATTTTTTTATGAAGATCAAGTAGAGAACTGGTCTCAATATCTTTCTCAATATTTGCTTTTTCCTTTACGTTACTTACAGGAGTCACTTTTTATCTCCTATTGCGATCAGATCGAGACCAAGCAAAGAATTGTCCATAAAGATCTTATGTCCCTCCCTTTATTCGTTGTACGTTACTGTACAGAATTTACGCTTAACGCCTCATATAGATCCATCCAAATGGCGAATCAGATAATTGGTCATAGAGATATTGTTTCTTGTCCCTTTTTTGTTGTACGTTATTTTAAGAAATTTGTTTTTCATCGCCTTTTATCACCCAATTCAAAAGTGTTTTCTTTATGAAGACCAAGCAGAAATTTGATTACAGAAGTCTTGTTTCCTGCCCTTTCTTCGTTGCGCGTTACTGTACGGGATTCACTGTTCTTCGTATGTTACAATTTGTATCAAGAGAGGTTCTTCTCATGAAGACCACGTAGAGAATTGCTTACAGGGACCTTATTTTTTTGCATCTTTTGCGTGTGCAAAATTTATTTTCATCGCCTGTTATGACTCAATCCAAAAAAGCCTCTTTTCCATAAAGACCAAGCGAAGAATTGGTCACACAGATTTTGTTTCCCTCTTATTTTTCGTTGTACGTTATTTTTCATTTCCTATTGAAGCGTAATATTGTTCTCAGAGATCTTGCTTTCCGTTTCTTTTTCATTGCACGTTACCCTACGCAATCCGCTTTTTATCGCCTGTTACGACTCGATTCAAAAAAGCTATTTTACATAAAGACCAGACAGCGACTTGGTTACCCCCTTTTTTTGTTGAACATTGCTGCAAAGATGCAGTTTTAATTGCCTATTATGTTCTATCCAAAAGAAAACTCTTTTCCATGAAGACTAACCAGGAAATTGGTCGCAGAGATCTTGTTTTCCATTCATTTTTCATTGTACTTTACTGTGCAGGATTCATTTTCATCGCCTGCTATGACCGAATCCAAAAAAATCGTGCAGACCAAGCAGAGAATTTGATACAGAGATCTTTTTTCTCGGCCTCTTTTTCTGAAACGTTACATACGCGATTCATTTTTCAAATTCTAAAAAAAGTTTTCTTTTCATAAAGACAAAGCGGACAATTCGTTAGGGGATCTTTTTTTCTACTACTTTTCCATTGTGCGTTACTATACACCATTCACTTTCCATTGCCTGTTCCAACTCATTTCAATGAAGATTTTTTTCATGAATACTAAGTAGACAACTAGTCACAGGTGCAAATTATTGTAGTCCATTAAAGTATACGGCGTTTATGTATCGAGCTGGTAAGTGAACCTAAATTTCTCTAAATGATAAAATATAGAGGCATAGTGAATATTCTCAGCAATATTATCCAGTTTTAATCATTTGGTCGAAGCCCGTTCAGAGCGGGATTGATTTAGGCAAAATCACCAAAAATCTACCAAATCATTTCTAAGGGTAACTGAAACCCCCCAAAAAACCGCCCGTGTTTTTGTTGTTCTTCCAATACCCATTTCGTTCCAAAACTTATTTAACGTGCAATGATGCAAATATACCTTTCCTTTCTTCATTTTGAAAATTTCTGTTGTTGCAATGGGATCTGACTACCGTCTACCGTTCGGAATACAGCATGGTTATGAGAACAGCAGTGGTTAAATGTTAAAAAAGTTTCATTAATCTCATATATTGTCACCATCATTTTAATGTTTAACAATGTTGTGGATGTCTTCACCATGTAACTTCATGAAAGCAATGTTTAGACGTGTGTTTGTCTCATTTATCTCAAACGAAACGGGTAGCAAGCTATCCCCTATAGAACAAGCTAACAATATATAAGATAATATTCTGATCAATGATAACATATACAGCTCAATTCTAAGGACATACTGCTCAAACAGACATAGAAAAACTACAAAACATCAAAAACCGGATACTGAGGTCCATTTTTGGCGCTCCGTAGTTCGTCAGGAACATTATTCTCTACAGATATGCAGAAATCCCCACCATCAAGGAATTTCTGAAGCTTCATAACATCCAAGGTCACCTCAATCCAAATATCAGAGACCTTGGTGACTACAAAGCAACTGAGCACAACTGTCACAAACATCCTTAAATAGCGATTTTTTCGGCTTACCATATCTTCCAAAAGAGCTCATCTATCAGCGAGTGAAGAGAATGTGGGCCGGAACCCAGGTAGCTAAAAAAACTACACAAACAATGAGTAAGTGATGTGTCAGAGTGATAATGCAAATGCGTTGCTGGGAAAGTAATTTTGGTTTGGCAAATTTGGTGCCACCTACTGATCTTGATGATCTATTCGATAGCTTCGCAACTACATGCTAGTGTCGTGCTCAACATGTTTATTATGACTTTAAACCAGGACTAAAAGCAACAGAATTAAGGCAGGGCCAGCTGCAAAGGCTAGTCAAAGCGGCTCCACATCTGACCAAATGCTCACAACTACAGGCAAGCACTAGGTGTCAAAATTGAGCCAATCGGTACCCCACGTTGTATCGATTCATGATTTCCAGTGTCGTAGAGAAGCTGCTGCTTCGCTGCTGTCCTATTGAGTCTTTTGTGACCGGACGTAAAAAATGACATCTTTATGTTATTATTAAGTTTAAAAAGTCGAAAAAAGGCAGACGACCACAGCTCCACCTAAAACGAGAATTGCACCCGTAGAAGATTATGCTCCGCGTTTGGTGGGATTCGCTGGGAATTACCTTTCGGGTTGCTACTACAAGCCGCACTATCAATAACTGCAATGCATCTTCAAAAAAGTTTGAGAAACCCGCTCTCTGTAAACCCAAGCACAACAATTTGGGACCACCGACACATTTTAATCCTTTCCTTTCAGATTACAGACAGTGTAATAAAGTTAATAACTGCAAATGTACTTATAGTTCAGACTTTTCTCTTTGTTGGCTTTGCTTGTGGTATATCACACAACAAATGGCAATTGTAGAACAGTGATTTGAGAATATGATTACAAGATGGCGATACTAGAATTAATTCGAATTGAAAAGTTATCTACAGAAATCATATCGTAGTTTAGTTATAAGACGGCAGAAGCACATGACATAATCGAGAAATTCAGAGAGTCTGATTAACAAAAAGAACTTATTGTTGATAGAACTATACAAAAGGAAGGACTGAATTCATTTGCTGACTAAAAAATAGATCTATTGGGATTATGGGTGGAGTAAAAATGACCTGCCTATAAAACATTTTAATGGCCATTGATCATTGTAGTTTCTTGACTCCGTTATCGTAGATCGTTTTTCGAGAACAACATCGTCATCAAATCTCTGTTCCCTAGATGCTTCCTTTATTGGTTCAAACAAATCATCACCGCAGGGCGATAAATCCGGACTCTAGAGAAGGTCTATCAGTGTAGTCTAAAACGAATGTATGGGACAGATTGGAGATGTTCGTCTTTTCTAAAGATATGCGAGTTTTGTTTCGTCTAAAAGCTGACAGTAAAATATGCGGTTGTAAGCACCTTTTTAGTTAAAAGCCGAGTTTTGGCTTTGACGGGTACAGGTACTCTTTTTTTACCACTCCATACCAGTTTGCTTGGATTCCAAAATGTAATGGTGTACCCAAGGTTTATCGCGGGCAACGATACTGTAGAAAAGCCCATCTTTTAGCTTAGCAGCGTATCACTAGTTGTTTGCACACATCGGGAGGCTGCCGTTTCTAATCTTGGGCGAGTCACTTTTCGAAATTCAAGATCGTTAGTAACGATTGCTTGAACTCTGCCAATTGCAACTTGTTCCACCGTTAGAAGCCATTTCAGCGGTCATCCTGGATAAAGCGGCGAACAATACGAATATTCTTCTCAGTAACGCTGGTCGCTGGTTGCTTCACGTCCTCGCTGAAACTCTGCTACCCACCTCGCGACTGTTTGGTATGGGATTATTCCCGACAGCTTCTACCAACTCTATGTGGCATTCTTTGGCACTTCTGCTATGTAAAACGGCTATTCTAATATACGAACTCTGTTCTACTCTGGTCACATCTATCCTGCACGGCAGTTGACTGCCAACTGATTCATCATTTCTCTCTGAGTAATCACAGTATATCACACAGCTATCTTGTGTTGTGGTCAGACACTACGAATGTACGGTGGTTTCCTTGAGAGATACGACATTTTGTGATACCATCCCTTACCTTTCCAAAATACACTTTCCATGACTTCCGTAAATTGGTTTATTTTTAAACAGCCGCAACAAAATTTTTCTCTTGTTTATACTTTCGCTTATCGGTCTTTGTCCAACAGCGATTCTGAATTGTTTTTAACATCTTCTTTCTTATTTTGTCAGAGGATTTTACAGAATAAGATTTTTATTGATTTAGTCTGGAAAGAAAATGGCAGTAAAGCTTACATTAACCTTGATAACAAAACATATTGTTACAAAAATGAAAGCTGAATTCAAAGAAGTCGGGGAAATTGAAAACCAAAAATAGATGAAGACTAAGTCAAAATAGCAGGAAGATAAACCGTAGTACAATTACTATGTACACTCAATAAGAGATTACGTTAGATTCGTAATCACCCTTATAAGAGCAATCATAAGAGAAGTGAGAAGTGAAAATAAGTGTGAAAGATTCATTGCAGAAAAATAGAAAGTTTGGCAGTTCAAATCCGGGGTATGGGAATGACATGCGATCATTATTAATTGGGACACAACGCGACAAATGTAGAATTCTGGTCGATCTCGACTTACCATACATCGAGAACATGAACACGGAAAATAGAGTTGCGGTAGAAGGGAGGCTATCTGAAAAATTTAAGGTTAAAAAAAGGCTGAAACAAGGGGACCCTGTCAACGGTGTTATTTAACTGTGCATTAGAAGTGACATTTAGAGAGAGCAAAATAAAAACTCAGGGGATGATATATGACAGGAAGAATCAAGTACTCGCTTATGCAGACGATGTGTTGCTCATGGCTAGATCAAAGGACAAACTCATCAGAATGTTCAAGGCTCTTGAACAAAAAGCAAAAGAATATGGCTTCCATATTAATGAGGAGAAAACTAAATACAAAGAGATGGGAGACAACACAATCAGGGAACAAATGAAAATCAAGATCGTGACAGAACAGCACAAAGAATACATTTTCGAAAAGGTCGGATATTTTGAGTACCTGGGCATAGCAGTAACTAATAAAGGGGACAAGAGAATTGCAAGGGGAAGTAGATCGGTAGGGGCGCTTCACAACTTATTTGGAGCCAAAAACATCTGATGAGCAGCAAAACTTAGATTATACCAATCGGTAGTACAACCAGTAGTACTGTATGGATGTGAGTGTTGGATTATGAACAAGAGAGAAGAGCAGAAACTGAACGCCTGGGAACGTAAAGTGTTAAGAAAAATCTTTGTGGGCATCAAAGAACAAAGAAATGGATGGAGGAGAACAAATTTGGAAGTTAAAGCAACTATATCGGAAATCAACGATAAACCAGAAAGTCAGAGCAACTAGATTACGATGGTTGGGCCATGTTTCCAGAATGAAGAATAACAGATGGGCAAAAAAAGTATTGAGCAGAGGAGGAAGGAGAAGGAGAGTACGGCCACGGAAGAAATGGCTGGAGCATGCGAAGAAGAGTTGCGAGCACTGGGGATAGAAAGATGACAGAACCTAACCAGGAACAAGAAGTGGAAAGAGATAATAAAGAAATAAAAGCCATAAGCCTTTAAGGCCTGCAGAGCTGGATTGTATATAATATTACCAAGTCATACTGTTCTAAGCATGTCTGGAATATGGAAGGGTGGTTCCTATTGTGATATTACAATGTAAATTAAAATGATCTGTGGACTAAGGTAGAACGAACCTGGTATGAATCACTCTAAACCTTACCCATTCGACCCGATAGAACGATAAGTACAAGTTACCCATGCAAGGGTGAGTATACCCAATTTTAATTTTTACAGGACGGAGTAAAACTGCCTCCTTTTTCAAAATGAATAAAAAAAACAATAGAAGTTTTAGAAAATTTATTTTTACAAGCTAAAGCTACAAAACTGAAAGTTTTATTTCAATGCGCGTTCTTCATTTTCGATCCACTAATTGAAGTCGTATTTCATGATTCTTCATTATTATTTTCAACGCGTGATGAAAAATACTTCTTTCTAGCCAAATTTTACTTACTAAGGCGATGTTTATAAATCTCTGTCTCAAGATATTTCCATAAAAAGTCATACAGGACAAGATACGATGAGAGGGTAACCCAATGACGTCACCGTGTTGAGAGATTAGGCGCCGAGGAAACATCTCACATAGCAGTCGTAGCGAAGCTCTTGCTGTGTGAACTGCGTCTCCATTTTGTTGGAACCAAACGTTTTCCGATTGGAATGCATCGAGATTCGATACGACAGTAATACATTAGTTACCCTCTTCAAAAGAAAGAGTCAATGACCTCGACAATAATCACCGCACGCCAAACATCTCATGAGTTGTTATCACTCTAATAACAACCCCACGTGCAAAAGAGCTTCCCCAGTAAAAAATTGCGTCACATGGCACGCTTTCCGAGATGTTTCTACACATTTCCAGGTCATTTTGCCAATCTCATTCGGAATGTTTCTGTACAACAACCATCTTGTATGGATAAAAATGAAAGTCTTGGTGCAAAATTCCGAGTAAAGTACTACTAGACAATTGAAAAACAACGGCATGCGCGGAGACTGTAGAACGGAAGCCTGTCCGAGATCTTCCCTACCTCTTCTCACTACAGAACCAGTTCTTCTGAAGTAATCTACCAACAATAAAATCAATTTTCGATCCAAAAGCGTACCAAAAGGCACGTTGTGCAGCCACAATAGTCGTTCTGAATATATGTTTAGACATCATCTGTTCGTTCGTCCACGACATATAATATTAGGTACTTTCCGACTACCTACATCTAATGAAACCATTTTGGCCTACCCTTGGACCACCCTTTAAAGCTTCCTTTAAAATTAGGGAGGAAGCTTTACTCCATCTTGTAGCTTGAACTGATCAAATAAATTTGTTTGATTGTTTTTAAACAATTTACTAAAATTTATCTATTCCTTCTGACTGTTGTGGGTTGTGTTACAAAAATTCCGGACTTTTGTAATAGCGCGCCAACCAAAGCACAGTGGCAAGTTTCGAAAACAACGTTATTTGCTGACTTCACTACCGTAGTTATTTTTTTTAAATTTTTGGAGTCAAGGTGAACACGTGGACTAACCTTCGTCAGATTTTTAACAAAATGAGAATGAAGGATCTGGAAGAACAACAGTTTTGTATTGAATTTTGTTTCAGAGACCATCACGATGCTTCAGAAAACATTTGGAAAAGACTGCATGAACGCAATGCTGTATTGGGAATGGTTTAATCGACCGATAAAGATCCCAAACTTAAACGACCTTCCAAGTCAATATAAGTGTGGTGTGGCTCGTGAAATTCGCTACTTAACTATCTGAAAGATTGCCGATGAAGTATCACATAGGATCGTGGCACGTAATTTTAATGGAAAAACTTAATGTGCTCTCGCATCTCCGCAATATTAGTGTTGCGTTTGCTAAGTGATGGTTAGAAAGAAAATCATGTTAACATGAGTCAATACCTTCACCGTGCCAACGCCCCAGCAGACCTTTTCTTGTTTTCTAAATTGGAGACAACTTTGAAATGATGATGCCATTTTCAAACCATACAGAGGATTGAAGAAAATATATAATAGTCTGTACACTATCCCCAAAAACGCGTACCAGGAAACGTTGGGACTCATTTGACGTGAACTAGCCTATACGTAATGTTTACAAAATTTAGCGAGAGATGTCAAAAAACAAACACAACACACTTTTGGCAAAGTCCATTAAGTTTATGGAAACTGTTAGCCAAGGTTTCTTTAAGAATCCATTGCGGAACAGCTTCACACGTTCTTGGATTGTCGTTATATCCGTAAAAGTGCTCTTTTAAAACCCCCTTCAGACAGGGAACAAGAAGATCCTGATCACATTTGATAATAAAATTTATAGATTTCCATTCGTTTGTTTCTTTGTTAATGCTCATTCGTCACACTCGGCCGATCGCGTCTCAGCTGTTTCCTTCTCGTCGCGAAACCATTTGAACCAGCCCTCAACGCATTTTTTTAAGCGTCTCTTGATGTTCACTTGTTGTTCCATTGCATCTTTCACATTTCATCCATTCGACTGCTTGCAGTGGGATTACCCTGACAGTGATGTATACTCCACGCTAGATGGCGCTTCTTTAAGTGTCTGGACGGTCAGGTACATGCGCGCGCACCCGATCCATACTATCATTAGTAATTGGGGGTTTGCATTTAAATTAAAAAATTAAAACGCATAAGAAATGTTCCAGTTCAATTTTAAGTTAAGAGTTAAAACTATTATTAATGGACATAACTGACAAAACAATAACGAAATAAATTATATCTACACCAGAATAAAATTATAGTGCTTTCAACGGCTTGTAGCTGGTAAAAGTTACTTAACCAATTACGGGCACAAAACTTAAAAAATTACCCAAGTGTTTACAGTCGGTGAAGCGTGCAGGTAGGATTCGAATGAGACACGTTAATTACTTTTACTGCACGTCCCGAAGCCATGCATTCTTTAAACCAACACGAGTTTGGCAGAGCAGTTTTTGTTAAATTTAAATTTCCTTAAAATATGCCGCTTCTGCTTCAGTTATGTTATAATTATCTGTTTGGTAATTAGTGTCTTTGAATTTTGATATTAATTAGGGCTATTAATGAGGCAGCTCGCAGTTTATTGCCTTCTAAATTGCTTTTTATGTATACACCGTTCCATGGCTTATGCATCATAGTTCATAGTGTTTTCAGCCAAATATGAGTAATGGCCCGAAGAAACGCGTCTGCAAAGCACCAGTGGCACTTTCAAATTTCTTATAAAAGCTGCAGAAAAGTCTATATTTCCTGTGCCTCGATGATTCAAGTCCGAAATACGATTTTTGGATGAAAGTTGTTAGCGTGTGTAGGTTAATTTTGCATAAATGTTCGTCCTTCTGTATTGCCCAGTATTTAGTGTTATAATAAAGTTCTAAACAAAGGAAACATTCTACCCAAACTACATCGACAGTTCAGTAGAGACACGTTAGCGAGAAGCCAGATATTTAAATAGCCTAAGAGATTCGCTACATCGTATGTGCGACGTGCTCATGTCAACAACACCGAGACGAACACTGGTCGAATTTGCAATTTTATTGGGGGTTGATAAATAATGAAATGTACATCAAAATAGGTTTATTCAGTAGCTGCGCGACTTGACATCTTTCAGAGGTTCCACACTCTAATTAAACTCGACTATAAATTAGCAAATAGAAAATGGCGAACGAAAGACGAACGTACCCACAGCAAAGCCAAATCTTAAAAAAAATCCTTTACCAAAAGTTAGGTCTTCGTGTCATAATACACCAACCAAAATATTGGATAGGTAGAATTCTGCTTAGAGTTTGGACTTATAGCACTACCTGCTCAAATTCCTAGCCTGACGTCCAGAGGTCACTATAAATTGACCAACAGATGCAAAAGTATTGTAACTGTCGACCCCAGAAGGAAGGTTCCAGTAACCCGCTTGGTGCGCCGACCCGGAGCTGCGAGGATTCTGGAATAAAGTGCACAAATATTTATGTGCAGGAAGCAAATCGCCTAGTAAATATAAACAATTAGTTAACTAGCTTCTAACCCGCTGTAAAGATAAGTGGTGCCCGTATATTGTTAAATAATTGTTAGTGGAAATAATCAAACCATAATTCGAGTCTGTTACAGTATAAAAAAGTACAGAGCAGGTCTATACGTTATTCAGCACTAGATAGTACAAATAGAATAGTCTCTTCTAACATTTGGTCAACTCAACTGTCAGCGATGAAAATTTGAAGGGAAAATATAAAAGCACAATCGTAACAAAATAATAGTCGTGCGTTACGTGGACAAAGAGACCATTGTACCTTGATTCGCGAAAATCCCGTCATAATGTAAAAACTCACCTAGAAGTCCCGCAATGTTACTTAGAAGCCAAAAATATCTGCTGCAAATGCTAATGATCACCTGAAGTAGCGTCAAGGACGACGTTTACGTACTATAGATTCTATTAATCGACTTTATTTATTGTGTAGTAGTCTGGTCGAAGGATTTTGGCGTAAGGAATGTCGAGAATTGCTCGCAGACAATAATACTACAAAATGAATTAGCCAAACCAAAGCCTACCGCTCTGGCTTTTCAGGAAAAAAGAGTTGTCATCCGATCAAAAACTTTCAAATTAATGAAACGAAAAAATTAAGTCATAATAATAAAAGTTTCCCGTAATACCCCACGAAGGCCTTTTGAGGTCTGCTACAATCTAGAGCTTACAATACACAAGTCATCATTTCTGAAAACCGCATACGTTTTTCACAACTGTTGGACCTATAAGTCAATAAACTCTTGATTAGTAAGGATTGCGGATTGGATCACATACTTAATCATTCATCTTATTCATAATGATTCAAAAAATATGTAACTAGGTAATAATTGGGTAAACGAACGTGAACCAGAAGATAGTTATTAAAAGCTTTAACAAATATGGTATGTGGTTAGAGGAGATGATGATATAGTTTGGAAGCAGATTCAAAAGGAAAAGATTCTTTTGCTCTTTCAATTGCCACCTATGCCACTATTTCGAAGAAATAGAATAGACCAGAAAGACATTCGAATAATACAAAATCTCTATTGGAAACTATTAAGGTCGAATGATTTACAGGTGCAGAAATAAAAATCAAAATGGGAGTAAGACAAGGCTGCATATTGTCTCCAGTACTTGGTAAACATATTTACAAGAACTTAATGAAAGAGTAAAGGTAAATGGAGAAACAAAACATAACATTTGTTATGACGATGATAGCGTCATTATAGTACACTCAGACATAGCATCATAAACATTAATAAGAGTCAGTAATGAGAGTGAGAAAGAAGAAATAAAAATTAATACATCTAAAACCAAGATCATCATCATAGAAATATAGCAAAACTGGAAGTAGTAGAAATGTATAAATATTTAGGACTAATTCCTAAAAAAGGAGGGATATAGTAGTAGCAATCTCTCTAAAAAACCTGGGTTCAATCGACCCAGCTGATAGCATCTAATAAGGGCTCCAAATCAGGGTAAATGTGGCTTTTAAGAAGAAAGTTAAAATCTTCGGGACTACACACACAACAAATGAAGTATTAAGGAGAGGAGGGACGAACAGGGAAAAAAAAGGATTTCGTGGTTGAACAACATTCGCCAGTGGACTTGCCTTGCCAGGTCCCTTCTCACAGCAGCAAGAGATCGTGATCGCTAACCATCGTTAGATGTACGAGAAGAATAACTCCAAGGATAATTAAGCAGAAAACACATAAGCAACTATTTATAAATATTTTTTTAAAAACATTACCATACGATAAACGTGTGTAGTCAGACTACTAGATGTTAAATTGGAAAAGGAGTCAAAAACTAAAGAACATTGTTAAACATTTCTAAAAGTGTTAGAACAAGTCAATAGATTCACAAGTTGTATGGTTACAAATTATCTTTAATGTTTGACAGTTGCTTACACACAAGAGTTTCGGGTGACAGCACAAAACGGGTATGATCATTTTTTTTCTTTTTGGAAGGAAAAACAGCAGAGGAAGTCTATTGGGAGATTCACGTCCTTCCTATGAAACCGTTAGTCTTTGAGAAAGCAAAAACCATGTCATCTAGAAATCATCATCAATAAAAGCCTATAATATCAGTAAATTTGCAAAGGTCAAAAATATTTCAAATCAGTTGATTAAAAAAATTATGCGTATCAATTTTACAGCATTTTCTGAATTCGCGGACACACTGCACGCGAAACAGCAATCCAAACTGACTGCACAAGCTGAACCAGCTTTGACAAAAGCAAATAGGTGAATGTCGTTTCAATGTTTTGGGGCGCAAAATAATTTCTTGAGAAGGGAAAAATAGTTTAACAATTTTTTCACATCTGTTCTATTCGCTTCTAAAATTCGAATTATTTTTTTAACATCAAACCAAGTTACTCATCAAACATCAACAGTTGTAGTCTGGATTTCTATTTGTTTGGTCAGATGCAAATGTAGTTGAAGAACTAGCAGTTGAAGACTAATAAGAAGGTGAAATGAGTATGAAAGACAGTCTGAACATCAACGTAGCAACTGTTTAAAAAATGGAAGAGAACCTACCGCTTGTATATGGTAAATGCATTCATGTAGGTGGCGACTATATTGATGTATAAAAGTACTCTATATCACTGTTGCTTTTTATTAGACCACAGGAGACTGAAAAATAGTTCCTATACTATTTAACACACTAGAGGAAAAGAGCACCACTTTGAGCGAAGCAAGAACATAGACCACTGACAGGAAAAAATAGATCTCAACTTTGACATTGAAAGGTAGAAAAGGACCCCGATAAGTAAGTATACTATTTAACACGCATTCTTTATTCTGCAAATAATACCAAAAAGAAATTTTAAAGTCTTACCCCCTTCTTGATAATGATCAATAGATAAGGTATACAAATAAACTTGGAATGCCTTTTATCAAGAGGTGCCACTACTTTTTTTTACAGAATCACCATTCCTGACTACACATTCATTTGGTAATTATAAGGCCAAAAGTATTTGGAGAAGTGGATTTCGCTATTACACGTACTGAAACTTCATTATACCATATAAAAACGCAAGTAGTACAATGGATAAGTCGGTAAAATCAAGTCATTGAGTGCCATCTCACAAGAAATTGATTAGTAAAACATTGGCCTTGCTACAAGTAGAAATTGTCATAAACTGGAAACGTCTGGGGCGTGAAATGAAGTGGTAGGCCACATAAATTTAATGGTGAAATTAGATGTTCTTGGTGGCAATGATCATTCGCGATTTTGACGTCGTCCCTACCATTAGAACTGTTCGTGAAAATATGGGCTTTCACAGACGTGCGTCTGCTACAACTCAACATAAGCCACCAATGACAAACATCGCTCTCTGCTATTGGACTGTGGAACAAGGGAAATAAGTTCTGTGGAGTGATGAATCTCGCAATCCAAGTGTATTGTGTCAACAGTCAAGTTTTGTAGGGAAGGCATCATGGTTTGGGGGTATTATTCGTGGTTCTGCCTAGGGCCAAAAGAAATAAAAACGCTGATGTATCTTGATACTCTTTACATCTCTAGCAACAGTTCAGGGAAGAACCTTTCCTATACCAACAGGATGGGTGTTGAAAAACTGAACTGGCCTCTACAGAGCCACGATCTTAGTCTCATCAAACACCTGTAGGAACAACTGGAACACAGATTATGCGCTATCTTCAGTGGCTGGACTTTTTGAAGCTCTCATGGAGGAATTGGAAAGAAATTTCTACAAACATATATCAAGCTGCGATTGATGCTCTAGGTGGACCAACACTGTATACATACCACGCAAGTTTGATTCTACAATGGGTATCTGGTTACTTTAGCCAATTTATAATTTGCTATTTTTAATTTGCATTAGTAGTGGGGTACTAATGCTCTACGTAGTAGTAGGGCCTGCAAACTGAGAGATCAAGGCTTCTATATGTTTACCTATCTAGTTTTCGTACACCATTTCTGTAAGGGGCGATGTGGCAAGTACCATCCCTTAAATGACCGCATTATCACCCCTTGTTGAACTTGATGCAGATGGTACTCATTTTTATTAACTGAGTAGGCCACAAGCCAGGCACCTGAGCTTAGAATTAAACCGGAGTCTATCTTCACTGCACTCAAGCCTTTTGTTTCATATTTAAAAATTTATGTAATGAAACTGGTGTGGTCGGAAAGTGGACTGTATAATAATTTTAAATTTGAACAAAAGAAACTTCAAACGAAGCTAAAGCTAAAAACACTAACCTGTGGAAACGGCGTGTGGGAAAAAAGATAGGGCAAGTTACCCCAAACTTCACAGCGGAGCCGAACGGTAACGTCTTTCCTGCAAAGGTTCCTTCGTTGTTCCTTGCCGAGTCAGAACAAAGAAAAAAAAATGAACCGAGTTTTACTAGCAAAAATTTCAACCCCGAAATGCAATCAGGAAACAAAAGGACCTCCGTGAAGAGGTTAATCTCGCAGAAATGAAAACTTCTGCTGCCAATTAAACACGCCGGCGAACTTTCGGTTAAAATGCTCTCGGCTTACGGAAAATTTAAACTATCACAAATTAAATTAAAAAAAAAACCGACGCATGGGAGAACACAGCAAAAGGCCAACCCGAAGGCTAACATAGCAAAAGGCGAAGCGCAAACAGAAACTGCTATATTCTGATATATCTAATTTTTCAAATTAAACGTTTTGAATTTTGCTGTTCATAAAATATCTTGAATAGATTCCATTTGAAAACCATCAAAAAACGTGTTAGATTTGACAATTTGATAATATCTACAAACATTAGCCTTTTTTGTTAATCCAATCTCTCAAAACATAAAAAAACAATTTAGCAAAGAATTATGATTTTATTTCTAACCACATTAAATTACAAATCATTGCACACAGTAGTTGTTATCCAACCAAGATTTTTTGTAACAAAAAGCAACAACTTATACAAACTTTACTAATAAGCTTCATATATTATTTTTTTATTACAGTTAACTCTACACTATTTACATCATTTAAATACAAATGACTATTTTCCATTTTATATTTTGAATCTTGTCTCTTTTGTACATTTACAAAATAACGAGCCAAAATATACTAGTAATTATATGAAAGCATACCGTAATATTCAATTTAATGAATATTAGAAGCTTTCACCAAGCAAATAAAAATTAGAAAGCAAAAACCTTCACAACATTTTTAACTTTACAGTTACAAATAGGGCATCTTTTGTTAGTCGTCCAGGTGTTCATTGCACATTTGTAACAACAACACATATGTCCAATTCTCCCGTGCAAAAATATGCTGTTCTTTGCTCTGCTGTTGCATATTATACATAATTCTTCACTCCCTTTCACCAGTTCATCACTCGCAATTACTTTATCAACCTGCCCTCTTTTCTCTGCCTCCTTTTTCTTTCCATTATCTTCCTTGTTGTAGCGCTTCATTTTCACACTCACATCAGAACTTTCAGATATCGACGATGAGTTTTTCCTCTTTGTCCCTCGAGTCGTCACAGAAGTTGTTAGATTGATGGTAGTAGGTAACTCCTGGCTGGATCCCAGGCCAGAGTCCAGCGAACTACTCGAAGGTATTTCTAGTGCCTGCTTACTTTTTTCCCATGCAACAGACCCGGCCGGATCTTGCTTGGATGTGGTATTAGAATTTTGCACCCCCCCTGTTTTCTTTTTTCGGCGTCCTTTAGGCCTAGGTGGGAAGAAGTTTTTCCGGACCTAATCAAATCAACATGTTATTTTGATTACACAGCACATTTCGCTAAATAATAATCCATCTTTAAAGACTCAAGTGCAATGTCTTTGATTGATATCTATCGCATGTTATGTTCAATATAATGAATCACATTATGCATGTAAGAGGTCAAAATTATTTATCAATTTAATATAGTCTATGCTATGAAAACACAAAGAACTTAATACCTGAAGTTGTAGGTGTACAAATTAATTCTCAGCTCATCATAGCAAGATAATTACATTACCAATTTAAAACTATAATAGCCCACTCTGTAACAGACATGCGTGCGTAATGTCAACTGATAAACAGTATCTCAGATGTTGCATAAAAAAAGTACTTGCAAGACTAACAATCAGGAGATTATATGGTCAGCCTTAGGGGAAGATACTGTGACCTACAATATGTGTAAAGTGGTTCCAGAGGTTCGCAGATGCTGAACGTTCTAGCCTATCCAAAAAGATTAAGATTAACTATTGAAAGTGACTCAGACCAATATCAGACGCAACCATAGCTTCCTTAATTCAACAACCGATATCCATTCGTCTATAGAAGCTAAAAAAATTTAAAAGCCATGTTGGGTTCCTGTGCTTTCTTCAAACAAAGAAAGACAGTTCAACACGGCTGTTATATAAAATAGTGATTGGTGATGAAAAGTGGGTAATATAAAACAATTCATCATCTGCAAAGCCTATACTTATGAAAAAGTCTTACTGTGTGTTTGGTGAGACATAAAAGATGTATCATGTTGTGAGATACTTAAACCAAATGAAAGTATCACTGCTAGATACTATCAGTGGCAATTATACTGTTGCATCACAATACCAGGCTGCATAGGACATGTGTTACCCAGGATAACTTCCGTTCAAAAGTTCGCTAGTTGTAGCTCTTTCAGATCATTATTTGATCAAGTTCCTATAGCAGCACTTGGTTAATTCATGCTTCAAAACACCTGAAAATGCCAAACGCATCATTGGCGAATTAATCGTCTCAAAACCATCATCCTTTTGCCAAGCTGGGATTCCTTAGTTGTTCAATTGATGGAAAAAGTCTACAGATTTGGAGAGATTATTTCGCAGATGATAACGTGATGTAGTTATTTATCACTAAACAATAATTTTCTCAAAAATAAAAGAAGATTGAGAATAAGTTCGCACACTCAATACTACTGCATGGATATTTAAAAATGGTTATATAATTTTTTTTAACAGAAGCAATACATATATAAATTAAATGAGTGCTACTGTATAGTAAGTAATACCCATATAAATAGCACCTTGCTTCAAAAGTAACTGCAGGTTAAATTTTAATCAAAACTGGTTTCAACAAGTCGACGCATACGTATTCCATCCTAATTCTGCATGTAAAGTATCTGATCCAATTAGTTGGTTTATGTTTAGTAACAGTCAATTAAATGTTTTTTAACCTTATACATTCTGCTCATAATACACACAAAGCATCGCCTAATTTGATTTTTTTAATTGCAATGTGCGGTCACAATGCAATATACAAAAAAAACGGATTGGATTTATCTGAAATCAGTCATCAACTCTTTTGTTTATCAAGATATTCAATATGTGCCGAGAGAAGGTTTGTAGCAATGCCAATCATTGAAAACTAGTGCTCCTTAATCGCCAGCATAAAATTCAAGATTGAATATAAAATTCCACATTCAAAAGTAAATTTGTTAAGTAATATACATCCTTTTGTTAGTAGATAACTGAAAAGAAAAGAGGTTAATTTTTTCTTCATACATGCATTGCATTATCGTCGAGGTTTTTTGTTTTGAATTGACGGCTTACAACAAACACGAGCCTGCCATACTGTTTACACTTAAATTAATTTATTTTATATCGTCACTTAATTGCAAGTCATTAAATTATCCCACGACCCATTAACTTTTTCATAGATGGGTGGTTTGATGAATAATTTAGCTCATATGCATATTCATAGGAGGCGACAGCAACAACTGTACATATGGCCATGTTTCCTTCTTATAATCGTTCTTCGATTGTCATTTCAACACAAGCTTTTCAAGTGATCGTGCAAGATAAATAAAATTCAAGTGATGTGATTTGATCCCTTTTTTAGAAAGAAAAATAGTGAACGATCTATGGAAGAATATCTGGTAACTCATGTCTTTCCTATGGAACTGTTCAACTAAGGTAAATGAATTTTTTCAAGGCAGAATAAGCATTCTGAAAGTCTGTATACAGCTATAGGGGCAAAAATCACTGCAAAATTTACAATATGGTTTTAGCTGACAAAAAAGTGAAAGTAAGTGGATTAACAAAGATAATTTCAACTGAACGAGTTCACTTCATTTTGCATAATGGCTTACATACGAAAATTTTGCATTTGGTGGGTGTCACGTCTGCTCCCTTCAGAGCAAGTATTTAAGAAGAATTCGGTAGACTTTGCAGCGTTTTGTAACCATGGACCACACTACTCACGGGGAAAAACAGTGGAGGCTGGCACTAGGTGAATCCGACTCTGAAAAAGACAAAAGTCAGTTTTTTTAGGACAAAAAAAGGATTCTTCTAAGTGATTATCTTCTGTATTTATCCTATTTGCTTAATATAGTTCTCTCGGGTTACAAACTGTTTCCAAAACTAAAAATTTTTTAGTTGGGCACAATTTATATGGAACCAGAGGATGATACAGAGTATAAACAAGTTGAGGCAAGTACTTAAACATCGGGGGGATTTTGTCGAGAAATAACGTACTTTATAAAACTGAAACGTTCTTTAATATTAAACCAAGTTACTCATCAAAGCACCCTCTTCATATTTGCTAATCCTGAATTATCGTCGCCTGCCTGAAAATATACTAAAGGATAAAAGCTGTTGTACGAGTATTTGGTAAATAATTTTTAATACAGACTTTTTTAAGGAACATATGGTGGACGAGCAGGTCGCGCATGTTAAACGCACTTTTGCTTTTATCTATTAAAATATTTTGTTGGCAAATTTTGCTAAAGTCGTTTCTGCCTAACATTAAAACTATTTGGTCTTGCTAATAAAAAACATTAGAGTACATAACGTTGAAAAATTAAAACTAAAAGTCACTCCAGAATTTTACATTAGTACTATATTTGTTGATAATATTCAAAATCGACTAAATACAATAACTTTAAACTATGAGTAGAAATTCAAAAATAATAAGTTACTTTTTTGCAGATTGAAACATGTTTTCTTCAAAGATTTCTTTCATATAAATCGATGCCTTTCCTATTGTCGGCAATAGTTCTAGGTCTTCAAAAATTCTTTTTGACTACATTCACACCAACACATCCCTTTCCTTTCAATAGGGTAAAATAGAGTTTTTACTTTTCTCCCCTTTTCATCTTCACAAGATTTTCATATCAAAAAAATGTCAGATCTCCGAGTGCGAAGCAAACAAATTATTTCACAAAAAGAATACACTGTTTCCATATTTCACAGAACTGGATGCTTGACGTTTCCTTTGACCCAATTTGATTGAAAATCATAGTTGTAGCTCTGAGACCCATCTCTAGATACAACTAGTGAAAATTCAGGTAAGGATACTTCAAATTCTAGCAAACTTCTACATAATTTCTTTTTTGATTTTTTAGTTATTAATTTCACGGCTACTGGTTTCATTCGTAAACCTTCTGGTAATAATCTCTTATGAAATTTAATCGACGATCTTTTAATGATCTTCATTGATTGCCCAATGAACTTTGACAACCTTTTTATTAGTTCTGGTATTTGAGAGTTGATCAGACCATTTCTTTTTGACTAACATGTTACCATTCTTTTGATGTTTCTCTATGACTTCTGAATTAATGGACTATAAAAAAGGCCGTTTATGGGTGGTTAAAAATTGGCTGGTTCAATAACCATTTATGTGAAGAATGATTTTTGAAAATTGACTTACGTTGTTTTAAGAATGTTGAAAATCTCTGAAGATTTTGATCAGAAACAATCTCGCTAGGCACCTATCATTGAGATGCGCCAGTAAAACAATATTAAATTGATATTTTTACCGGCTGATAATATCCACCTCTGTCAGCCTTTTAAAACCAAATGGCGAAGAGCCCTTGACCACAAAGAGAAATACAGATGTGCCCCAGAGGGCAAATTACGTGTCTTCTAAAAAAGGCAATCACTTAAATGAAAAAGGCTGATGAGAATCTGAGGGATAAGTTCCGCGCGCGTATATAAGTGTGGAGGGGAAGAGAGGGGGAAGAGAGAACAGAGAGAGAAAATGAAAGAAGGGAGGTAGAAAAAGGAGAGGACGAGGGAGAGAGAAGAGATGGGGGAAAAGGAAGGAAGGAAGACGAGAGGGGAGGAGAGCAAAGAGAAAGAAAAAGAAGTGGGAGAAAGGGAATTGAAATAATTAATACTTATACAGCTAGTAAATTATTGTTGAAAGTACCTTCCCAAACGTTGATACCAAAACATTTTTGAAGCCATCTCTAACTACATAGCTCTTGCATTGACTACATGCTCATTATAATTATTATTAACAAATATATGTTCATTAATGTTAATCTTATTAAAACGTTTCACGGGACCAGAATATGTCACCATTTTGTGTTTGTCGCTACTGGCAAAATGCTAATCATCACTACGTATTTTAAAGCTATAAAACTTTTACATATTAGTGATAATATGATTGTAACACTTTGCTACATGACAAGTACTAATTAACCCCCAATGACAGAATTCACATTTTGTCTTCTATACCCATTTCATTCAAAATGAACCAGACCTAAATTCATATGACATTATTCCCCTTCAAATCATGTCAGTTTTCATTTGCTAAGGTTTGTTACAGAACTATGGGTGTCTCACTAGCAAACCTAGCATGTCTTTAACAATTTTAACATCAATAACAGAAGTTTGTTGTGTGGGAAGTGAAAAGGAACGGGTCTGTAGCGTGGTGCTTAATTGTTGCACCGTATAATAGTAGTCCACAAGCCAGCATGTCTCTCTAGCTTGTTTCTTACCTGATGCATCCCTTGCTGTTTTGCTGTCATTTGTGTATTTATGAAAATATATTCTGCAGAAGCAAGTCATATCAACAGCAATTCCTAGAGAGGTTTGGAGGCTGACGTCTGCCATGTAAGCTAAACATTTGGGTATTACTAAAAGAAAATTAAAACAAAGACTTCGCTGGACCAATGTCTGAGAAAAAGATCCACAACAGAAAGGGCCAAATTTGTTAAAGTGAGTACTGTATCTCCACAATCTACAAATTAAAAAGTTTGACCAAGTAAAAAATAGCATACCATCAATGGTATCAGACACTTCTTTAGGAAAATTCAGGCATTCTGGAAGAATGTAACGTAAAATAAAAATTCTTGAAATATTTAACAAAATCAATCATTTAGAGAAAATTGGTGTTTGATGTGATATGTTCTGGTTGCGCACAAGTGGTCTCACTTCTATACAACCGTCACAGCAGTGGCACAAATCTTCAACGAATCGAAGACGAGGGACTCTTCAATGGATATTTCCAGCAGAATGGAATGACATCCACACATCATGCACCAGCAGTTTGGCCAACATTTAATCATTTTTCAGCACTAGGTTTTTTGAAGGGGTTTTGGTCATTTTGACGTCACTTGATTATTTTCTACAAAAATATCTGTAAAAAAGAATTTAGCATAATAAATCATGAGATAGGCCACTTGAAAAGAAATATTGCCAAAGAAATTTAGGCAACGACAGCAGACACACTGGCTAGGGCTTTCCAAAATATGATGCTCAAGTTTTTCTGGACGCATATTATGCCACCGTACTCTTCATAAAATGAGGTTCAGTCCGCTTCAAACTGCTTTATATATCTTTATTCTTGTTGAAATTATTAAAGAAATGCCGGGTAGTAAGTGAAACACCATATAGTAGTAATATAACCCCATAAATATGTACGTATTATTTTCATAAATGTTAATTTGGAGTGTAGAATAAATATTAAATAGTAGTCTTTGCCTGTAGACAACTAAAAAAAGTTCCTTACTCTACACCATTTAAATTATTTTACTATTGTTAGGCATAGAGAAACAAATCTTCAGCAGTATTTTAAATGTTGCTGATTACCAAAACAATCAATATGCAATGTCATTATTATTACCCCAACACTGATCATTGATGGATGCGTGCACATGTAAAAGGTAAAATAGGTTGTCAGTAAACATTTATGCACCCATGAAGTATAGTGTGTAACAACATTATTGCACTGTTTTCAAACACACTACACTAAAACTGAAAACAAAAATTAAAAATAGGTGTTGAAATAACAAGTTTACAATGTTATTAGACGCTCTTTGACCACATCAATCCCCCCCTCCTCCTGCCAACAGATATGTACATACAGATGTACCTATGCACACGCGTTTAGTTTAAAAGATGTAAAATAATCATCGATGTACAATATTTTACCTACCAGGTCTGTCCATCATATAATACAATCTTCCGTGAATTGCTCTCATAACTTTACTCAAAAAATACCTAAATAAGTCCTTGCATTGCACACAATCACCTTCAAACCGATTTAATGCACTTATCAGTTCTATTGGATTATGTAAAAAGTTCACACAAAGCACTGCACTGAGAATGAGTTTTTTTGCAAGTGTACAACTACAATCTTCAAACAACGTCCGAGATTTGCATTCTAAATATAATTAAATAACTGCTTCACTTAACTGTTGAGCCTTTTCAATTACTTTTGAATGTATTGACCAGTTGTGAAATGTGTTGTTGAACATGGCCATGCTTATCTTTATTCGACTTTTTTAATGGGTTCTAACTTGGCGGAAAATGGCTAAATTTATTAATTTATCCCATTATTTATGATTAGTTAAACTATAAAATTCGTTCCAATATATGTTATGTAAGAGAAAATGTTTGTATTACAATTTTAATGGTGGTGAAAACGTCAAAATCAGATCAGAGGTTGCCCAATTATTTTGAACACAAATTTGTCACTTATTAGTTAAGGTAAGATTAGTAAAATACCAAAAATTGTGTCATATGTAGGATGTGCCTAGAAAGTGACAACCCATTGTTGGAAAGGAACATAATGAAAACCAAGCTTCTTTAGAAATTCAAACAAATGATAATCACAGTCCATAACAAAGCCTCTTGAGCTAACGTCATTATATTGACTATAAAAGCAGTAGCACTAGGTATCCCATGGGAGAAAGGGGAAATCCTCTTCAGGTAACTCTATTTACAATCCTTAGAAGCCACTACCTTTTCAGCTCACCTCGTGCCACGAAAAAAATTCCGCTTAAATTTGATTCGCCCAAGTAATATATGAGTAATGAATAGCTAATTTTTGCAGAAAAGGATGATCTAATGAAGGATTTTGTCCAGACGTATGGAAGAATTTCTTTTTTGGACAACAGACGATGTGAAGAGCTTCTTACGGTTACTCTAAAATACTTTATAATATTCTTCACTATATATATAAGGGTTTTATAAAATTTTATAAATAACAGAATACAAGTAGTAAATAATTTGGTAGAAAGAACGAAAAGACAATAAACTACTCTAAGATTAAACAGACAATGCGGAAGATGAAAGTAAAGAGCATAAATATGGATAATACTTTTTACACACTACAATTATGAATAAGTAAATGAAAATTAACTTGGCACGTATTTTTTAAATAATTTATTTCTTATGGGAGGAAGGGGACATATATGAAGGTAATAGTTCAACCGGTCTCAACTTTTAATTAATACAATTTTTGATCTGAAGTTTCAATAAACCTGAAAAGCTTGCAACGCATAGCGAAGTGGCGAAGCAGTCTCCCAAATTTGAGAACCCTCTGGTTGACCTTTGACCAATCATTTTTAAAATCACTAGCAAACAAGCCTTTTTGGTCACCTGTCGATTGGTGAAAACAGAATTTGGAAATTCCCAGCCGTTCTCGAGTTATTGCTCGGATGGATGAAGGGACAGACGGACAACATGAAGTTAGTAAGTGACCACTCCGCTTCGCTTCGTCACTTAATAATTATGATTCTGGACACGATTAGATTAATTCAACCCATATACATATTGCATTTTGTTCTATTAATATCTAGAGAGTATTAACTGTATCTGAATTATTATAGTTTTTCTCTATTCATTTTGTAACATATTTATTTGAATTGATAAATTGAATTAATAAACCCCACATTGATACCTTCCCACCAGGATAATTTGGTAGACTATGAAGAATGTAATAAAGATGGTTTAGCAACATCAAAAATTCCATCCAGTACGTTCTAATACTGTTCTAAGACAATTTTACTTAAAGCTCTAGTGATGAAATACCTTAGATTTAAAGAAAAATAAACCACAAAAAGATACATTGAAACAAACTAAGAAAATTAAAAGTTGTGGAAGAAATACAGACCCTAAAAATTTTCAGTAAACAAAGCTATGTTCACATCATAATCTAGCTGACCCAATTATTAGGGCTGGATGCTTTATAGTTGAAAGGGTTACCGTTTTGAATTTGATACCTACTGCGATAAAAATCAGATAACACAGAAGCATCCACTTCTTGGATTAAAAGTTGTGCTCTATTAATACAATCAGTAGAATGGCTAAATGGTCAATTATTTTGCTTATGTAAGTGAAATAGGAAAATCAAGGCCAATGAAACTGTAAGAGACAATAGACTAAAGAAGTGCTAACCTATATCAAGGAAAGCAAACGAAATTCTAGTGGTTAGATAAAAGAAAAACAACTTTGTGACCATGACCATGACGGTCAATCTCAATATTATTCAACTGACAGGCAATTTGAAGATGGTCCAGAATTCTAAAAAAGAAGGTTAAGATGAATTAATCCTTTTTTTTCATTTTGTATAACAAATATATTGAATGAATATTTTTGATCAATTAGTGTCTACTGTAAAACTATTTATGACTAAATGGGAGTTTTTTAGATACGAGATCAGTTCAACATTTGTATGATTAATGCATGAAAGCTACCCTTATTCCGTTGTGAAGAGAAGATGGATTAGCTCATGTTTATACATTGTATATATTTCAATATTCTCTCTAGTCCAATTAATAACTCTTTATATAAATATAACTGATGACTACTTTTACCTATAAGATTAGACTATAAAGTACATTGCACTCAATCAGAGCAAAGTTTTGAAGTAAACAAAACTAATTAAAAACGTGCCTTCCAATTTCAAAAGAGGTCCCAATAAGAATTATCTTTATGAAGGGTAAAACGATCTTTGAATTGATTTTGCAATTGCAATTTAATTTTTATTAAATATTAAAGTACCCAATTTCCAATTAAATATGGAAAATTTCACCGTAAATCTTTGATATTTTCACATTTTCAGTTATAATTACACACGTTTTGATGAATTTCATTGGTAACAAGTCGGATTTCGTTCTCGAGATCGTCAACTGGTTGTGGATTACTAATGTAGACCTTAGATTTTGGGTATTCCCACAAAAAGAAGTTGCAGTATTAAATTACAAGATTTTGTTGGCATCGCTAACATCATCTTCAAAGAAGTATTGGCCTACTTTACACAAAACAGTAATTCGCTAGGGGGGTGCATTTGCTTTTCATTAGTTGTTTCAAACATGTTCATCATAAAGTTTGCTCCTAAGTTACATATTTTATGATATGTGAGTAATGGAAAGTAGCACAATGTTTAGCTTTCTAATAAATTCCTAAATCATCATGTAGTCATACTTTCTGAAAATCAAAAACGACAATCGTGGGTGCGAAACTTAGACGAATCAGATATTTGATTTGATGATTCAGGCAGATGAGATTTATCTGACAAAGCAGATGCGTTTGAAGACAATTGATAATGATGACAATGGTGGTGGTAGCAATGATGTAGTTCTGCTACAGACGTTAGTCATTTGATAGATACTACAGGGAGAAAAATACAATATAAATCCATGCATATTACAGATAAGGTTTTTGATAATGTGCAAATGAATTGTTAGCAAATGTTCCTGCTTGTCATTTATGTGGGATTGGTGGTGTATCCGACAATAGAAGATTATTGGAGCACATGTAATCTGCACAAGAACATCTATAATTATGAGCAGAAATTGCTTTCAGTTACTTCTCCATTGGATTCACTTTGCAGATAATAAATCAGCCAAAGAAAGTGATAGAACTAAAAAAAAAATTAAAAATACAAAATACAACTTCTATCAATTATAAGACAGTCTTCTGACGATGTTGGAAAAGAAACGTAATTTTTCTGTTGACAAATCCCTTTTAAATATTGTTCCATCAAGTAAAAAAGACTGATCCAGAAATGAAAAACTGAAACTAAAAAACGAGTAGACATTTTAAGTTAAAGAAAAATCAATCATTTCCTTTTGAACATATCATTTGTAAATGCTTTAATACTACACAGTGAGCTAATAGGAAACATCAATGAATAACTTCAAAGCAGAAATTATAAAACATGTAGTTGAAGAGTTGAATAAACGAAAATTATCGCAAGAATCTAGGAGCCAGAAAAAATTGCAATGCTAACTCAAGTATCAGAAAATTGATAAAAACGCTGTCCGATAGTTACAGAACTGATGATTTATGAAGGTTTATTTATTGAAATTGCAATCACACACAGTCACCAAATTGTAGAAAGTCTTGTATTAGTGCAGTAAAAAGCATTTCAGTTAATTAACCTCACCATGTTAAAGTTGATTTTGATAGTGCACAATATAAAGTATAAGGGACTAAGCCACTTTACTAATTTACAATGGTGCTTATCAACAAAATGGGTAATAAAAAATAAAAAGATTAAAGAAATTGTAAAGAAAATTGCACATAGTGCTTGGGCAGTCAAGAATTTTGCAACGAAAGAACTATGAAGGAATAAAAACAGCAACTACAGAAAGAGAAAAACAATCATTTTTTGTAAACAAGTGAAAACAGTTACAATCTAATGTGTTACGATTTCCTTAGACATATATTGATTGCATCAATAATTTAAAAGTGCTTGAAAAGGCTCGTCGTTTCTAATTATTCAAATTTGTTTTAGCATTATGGATTCCAGTGAAGAAATGCAAATCGAAGACGCCTGTGAAGTGTTATCTAACCTGAAAGCACTTGCTGCAGTATCTGTACATCGGGGTGTTGTTTTGGGCCTTGCATTGTACACACGTCCAATAGTCCGTGTGATGTAGCCCCGCACTACCTACAGAACCGTCGTCGGAATCCTCGCCGTCCGTCAGCCACGCCTCTACCTCCAATGAATTATCACAGATGGCCGCTGCAATTGCTGCTCCCGCCGCTGCTACAATATCCTGTGGAAGGGAAAATGAAGCACTGCTCCTGGGGCAAACTGCGGCTTACTTACATCGGTACCACTGGAGGAGCCGGCCTCCTCCGCAAGCGGATTGTCCTCGTCTGAGGAAGGATCAGCGACATCATATTCGACATCAAAGTGATCTTCAGACGAGCTATAATCTGAGCTGGTATCTGTGTCTGGTGTATCTTGAACTAGTGCTAAAAAAGACCCATTAGCAAACTCCGGTTTCGGTCATGGCTGCCGGTTCCTACCGGTCTCGTAACCTTGCGCACTACACACACTCTCTGTGTCGTCTGAACGTTGGGAGTTTATGCTGGTTTCTAATTTCAGACACCAATCGTAACGAGACCGTTTCGATTCTGTCGACGTTTCTTCTATGGTGCGTTTTCTAGGAAAACCTGTCGTTTAAATTCGATTAGTGCGCCATTCATAATAGCAAAAGAGGCTTCTGTGCAATAGAACTAATAAAAATTATCAAAAGTTATCAGAAAAGTGTAAATTTTTGGCTTGGCTACACAAATAAAGTGGGTTTGACCTAGAGGTTAAGTTGTACATGTCGATATGTTCTTATATTTTAACAAAGATGCAGCCTCACAACTTGTGTCTCCAGCAAATACATTTTAGTATCCCCAGTAAGCACTTGGGAGTTATTTAATCTCGTTTAAAATGTTTACAACAAAAATGGAAAATTTTATAAGCGATGGACTATTTGATTTTTAAATGCAACCCAGACGAGTCTATTCCTTACAATAAATAAACGGTACGTACCTAAATGGTAGTTATTTCCGATAGCGAGTGCCATGTTACTTGAAGGACCAGCAATGGGGCTACTTTGCGAATACCGGATCATTTTAACGATAAACAAATTCACGTTACTTAAACAAGTACGAACTTGCAGAGGTTTCTACGAAATACGTCCTTACACCGGAAACATTATACAGAATGGGCGTCCCTGAGAGAATTGCACGGCGTTGCCACGTTTAATGGTGCTAATACAAAATATGATAGAACTATATGTAATATTTGCATTCTTACATCATATAGTTAGTAGAAATATTCTGATAACAGCATTAAGAAGACTTATAAATAATATTTTTATATATAAAAAAATCTAGTCCGCATTCAGCATATCGAAATGAATGCATAATAGGCGAGCACGCGAGTAGACTTTAGATTTGCGGTGAAAGAGGTAATAAAAATGATACTTAATTTTTTAAATACAAAATATTATTTTATCAAAAAAATCAGCTTTAAATGTTTTATAAATCCGGCCATTTTGCAGATATTAACGCAACAGTGGCAACAAGGAACTGTTATTACAACAGATGCAAAATTCCCTGTACCAGGGGGATATCTAAAGTTTGTTATGTTGACATCAATGACTACCCCATCAGCTGTCTCATTTACAGCCATATTGATGAGGCTTGTCAATGTGCAACAGTTTTCCGTGGGTGTTTTCGTCGGAGGGTTGTGAGACAGATGTTAGGATTCGAAGATATTTAATATGCCGCTTGCAAACTCCTTCGAGCCATGGCAGGTGCAACACGCCGTTACAGAGGTCAGTTGGGAGTCTCGGTTCTCTTCTAATTATCCCGATCGAACCTCGAGTTAACCGCGGCTATCATTTAGCACGCTTAGCGAGTTTTTTATAATTTATAATGAGTATGTTCATTTCCAGCATTTGGAGTGTCCAGGTCCCTAAGAATAGTCTCTGTACGTAAAATATTTACGTTAAAACTCTCACAGTTGTTGCACGTCACAGCACCCACCGCCCCAGTTGCTCCTCTTGCATGCTACTATCTTTAACAGTTCCGTTCTTAGTTATAGAATCAGCCGAAATGAGGGGTTGTAGATTATATCACCTGTCTTAACGTAGCATTTATTACGATCTCATTTTGCCTGATTTTCTAGTTTAGGCTGGAGTGCTTCTTATTTTCAGTTGTGTTGCTTTGTGGCATTTGGGAAAGATTACTATAGGGATTAAATAGCAAGATAACACCATTAATGTAAGCATTTACTAGCACAGAATACTCCATATTACAAATTTTATATCTCTCACTTGTGTTTTACATGATATTTAACGAATAGGATTTTGTCAGCAAAGTTGCGTTGCAAAATTTCCAGTTTGTGCAGACTAAAAATAGATGTTTAATTGAATGCATAAAAATTTTAACACCCATAATGTGAAGTATTTCTACTAAAACATGTATTTGTAGCTTTTGTACAGGGTGTCCTTTTTGGTACTGAATCTGGCATTTCTTTAATAATTTCTATACCAATGAAGGTGCTGCAATGCGACTTAAAATGGGCTTATCTCATCTGTGGGAAATGTTACATTTGCATACAGCGGGGATTTAATTCAGTACACCATATTTTGCTATCACTACCTGAATTGTTGAACCTATGCTTTGTGATTTACTGCAAGAAAGCCTCCGTTTCAGATAAAACAATTAAATGGCGTCAAATAGGTTACGGTGATCAAAGTCTCCTCGAAATGACGCGGTCATGCTAGTGTATGATGTGTGAGATGTTGCTCCATCTGACTGGAAATATTTAATGAAGATGGTTTCAGACACTGCTTTATGATAATCTGGCCACTTTGGACTACTCATGGTTCTCACATGAGGCATGTCCAGTATTTGAACATATGAAGATTTCCTTGTAAAACATGAAAAAGGAGATTAGTATTTGAAAAACTCATAATTGATCTCATCTTTGCTATAATCATCATATACACCTTTAAAAATCACTTGGATGACAAAAAACTCTTCATTGTATACTTCCAGCTGGTTGGAGCGACATCCCAAACGTCACACACCCCACTATGGCCGAAATCGAGTTATTTTTCAGTGACCGCATCATTTCGCAGGAATCAATCTGACGTCGTTTGATTATTTTCCATGATGATATATGAAAGGGAGAGTTAATAATAAACTAACGAAGAAATTTAGACACAATGGTGGCTGGTTGCTTCTAGCACGTGCTATGATGTCATCTCATTTCCCACAAGATCAGGTAAGTCTGCTTCAATGGTCTTCACTGGCCTTAAAATTAATAAAGAATTGTCAGATTCACTAATGACCAAGATACCTTGTATTTTCTTTACAATGATCATATATGTTCTTCTACAAGTTGACTTAATTTCAAAATCTTTAGACAAGATTGGGAAACATACATGAATAGGCAATAGCATCATAACCCAATATTCTATGACAGTAACGTGACATAAATACTTGTTATAAAGAGCAGCTAAAGCATAAAAGCTAACAATGTTCTGTTTATGTAGTGGAATATTATTAGAAAGAACCTACTGCTTACTAAAAAGTACCTTCGCTTACATGTCAATAACGTTAAATTTCAGTTTTGTGTGAGAACGAACCCAGTTTTTGTAATGTTTGTTTGTATAGTCAGGCGATGGGGAAGAAGCGGCCGGTGTCGAAGATACCACTGGTTCAGCCGAAAGGGAACATGAGATCGAGCTGGAAGAGGTAGTCTTTGTTGTGTCTGATGTGGTTCTGCCAGTTCACGAATTTGTTGAATAGGTGGTGCGAGAAGGCCACGAGAAGGCAGACCCTTCCCAGTTCGAGTTGCTTAAGGTGCTCGGAGAGGGCTCCTTCGGGAAAGTATTTTTGGTGCGCAAAGTTGTTGGAGCAGATGCGGGCACGTTGTATGCTATGAAGGTGTTAAAGAAAGCCACTTTGAAAGTACGTGATCGACATAGAACAAAAATGGAGAGGAACATTTTGGTGGATGTGGGGCACGCTTTCATTGTTAAGCTACACTATGCTTTTCAGACAGCAGGGAAATTGTATCTTATTTTGGATTTTCTGCGCGGAGGAGACCTGTTTTCACGGCTCAGCAAAGAAGTATGTATAGTAGAATTTTTACTTAATTCCTTACTTATCCAGAAATCTTTAACTTTAACCCTTAAACTTTCACCTATTTTTTTATTCTGAGTTCTCCCTGGGCTTCCCCGGTTGCTCTCATCACCATCTTGCATTTTTCCATATCTCTCTTACAAAAGTATTATTTTCATTATATTTTATTTTAGCTACTGCATGATGTATGATGATAACCTACATGTAGATTCTGTCTATGATTGGATAAATTTTTGGTGTACTAACAAGAGAATACTTTAAATTAAATAAATGATACCATAAAATTGAGGGAGTGAGATTCTTGATTCATAACAAATTTCTAGATAGTGATATCAGGTTTTGTACAAGCGAAGGCTATAGCTTGAATGGGAGACTCATAAAAGGCGATTTACAGTGCAATAACTGTAAGGGAACATTTAAAATACAAAAATATTAACGGACGAAACGTAAATGCACATGGATAACAATGAAAGTGGAAAATTTAGAAGAAAAATTGAAACCAAAAGGGAAAAAGAAGTATTACTAAGTAAACTAATGAAATGATAATGAAAAGAGGAAAAATAATATTGTTATATGAAGGCCAAAAATCGATACAAGCAGCCAAGAAGCCTTGGAATTTGGAATGCAAAATTTCATTAAAGAAAATTAGAAGTGTAAATAATAATTAGAAATGCAAAAAAAAGGGAGAAAACCTACTGGACAGAAATGGAGAATGCTGCAGATAAAATGAAGGTCATGAATTAAGGAGTATCAAAAATATTTATAAGTGATGATATCTCCAAAAAAATAAAGAGAATGACGAGACATTGTCGGAAATATAGCAAAAGGCGAAAAACTGAAAGGAAAAACAAAGTAAAATAATAAAAACCAATAATAGACAACCAAATAATAAGATTAAAACAGAAAAATGGGATATTAACAAGAGAATCAGAATAGCTGACATTCTAGCACTAATACCACAGATATGAATAAAGGTCAGAACTTAGAGAATGGGCACAATGGGGATAAACGGAAGACAAGATTGAGAACAGTTGGGAGTAGCCTACATATTTAACAGAGAAAATATGAAAGGTATAAAAGAGTAGAAGGGAAATTATACACTATTGATAACACATGAACAAAAAAAAAATGCGAGGAAAAATTGATATTAGAAAAGAAAAAGCTTGGAAAGAATTGGAAAAAAATGAAAAGGGAACTTTTAGGAAATGTCCATATTGCATGCTGAGGGACATACATACTAGAAGCAAAAGAAGAAAAATAGGTGAACACAAAGAAAAGAAAAAGTGCAAAAAGACAGACAGAACTACAAGAATAATATAATAAGACTGAAATTATTTAAATTTGTAGGAGTTGAGTGGGTGAAGGTGTTGCACAGATTTTGTACAACTAGTGTGAGAAAATAATGAAATACCAGGGAAATGGAGGACAGTAAACTTTAATGACATCACTATACAATAGAGGAGACCACATGAACTGCAATAATAGTTATTATTGTGTTGCCTATGAAGTATATGAAAGAGAATTAGACAAAAAATAGAAAATACATTTAAAGGAACAAAACTTGGATTCAGAACTGAGAGATCTATGAACGACTTAGGGTGTGTAATAGATTTAGGAAAATGCCTTTTATATTATTTATATTATATATTAAAAATATAGAAGATAATGCCAGAAAGAGGAGTGGGTAAAGAAACGGTGGAGGAGACTGGTGATATGAATCTTTGAACACATCAATTTCTTCATAATCTTTCTTGAAGAGATCAGTTTATATATATATAAACTTTCGGGGTGGGGAGAGTTATTAATTCAAGGAATTATTGTTTCTATTTAGATAAATTGAAAGCAATCAGCGCAATAATGCCAGGTCCTATATGTCTTAGCAGTTATAAATAAAATTGTTAACATTTTACTGGTATGTTCTAGCTAGTTCTCTGTACACCCCAAATATTACCTTATATTGTTATCAATTTTTTTTTATTAAACCATTCTCTTTCCACTAAAAGATTCGTATTCTTGGAGTGAATGAGTATCAACTGCACTATATTTAAAAAGAAAAACAATAATAAGCTTTTGATTCAATTAACCTTTTTAAACTTGTTTATAGATCACGTAATTTATAAAACATAATTTTCAGGTGATGTTCACTGAAGAGGATGTAAAATTTTATTTGGCCGAGCTGGCCTTGGCCTTGCATCATCTTCATTCCTTGGGAATTATCTACAGAGACCTGAAACCTGAAAATGTCCTGCTAGACTCGGAAGGTCACATTGCCCTCACAGACTTTGGCCTTTCGAAGCTACCTCTTGAAGAGGGCAAAGCTTACAGTTTTTGTGGCACTGTAAGTTTTCAGTGCTTCAAACTGATTTGCAGTAAAAACTTCCATTTCTACTGTAGGTTGAATACATGGCACCTGAAGTAGTTAACCGCAAGGGACATGCGTTTGCAGCAGATTGGTGGTCATTTGGAGTGCTCATGTATGAGATGTTGACGGGTACATTACCATTTCAAGGTGTTACGAGGAAAGATACAATGACGCAGATCCTTAAAGCGAAGCTTGGGATGCCATCAAATCTCAGTCCGGAAGCTCAGAGCCTATTGAGAGCGCTTTTTAAAAGAAATCCAGCAAATAGATTGGGAGCTGGACCTAAAGGCATAGAGGTAAAATTGTATGTTATTTTCCGTAGCACCTTGAACTTACTCTTTCATTAACAACTCCAAATTTTGTTTTTGTAATTTTATATAGAATTTGGTGAGAATAGTTTTTCAGTTATAATTTCTTTTTTTTTTATTAGGAATTTGCCTGCTCAACAATTTACACTGTTATACAAGACATTGATAACAAAGTATGTAATACATAATATATATTGAATAGCATAAGCGGTGAGTATGACCGCAAAAAAGTTTTATTATTGTTTACTTTGCACTATGAGAGCACTAGGTTTAGAATCGACCACTTGTGTTAATTATCATCACTATAGTCACTGAGAAATATATCTTGGGGTAGTTTTCGTTTTAGCCTTGCGTGGATGCCGCATTGCCCCAGTGTGTAGTAAGCTGCACCACCGCAGTTGGTGAGATTGGCATGAAATTTTTAGTAAGTTTCGCTGTATGCTGCTCAATTGTGGGAATACCCAGTTCGTAATGTAACTGTTGGTTTGTGATGAACCAGGGAGCGTTGACAGCGATTCTCAGGATTTTGTTTTGGAAAACTTGGATTCTGCGAAGATTCGTTTTGGATGTGTTGCCCCATATGACACACCCATAGAGGATTAATGGTCATAACAGTGATTTGTACAGGATAGTGGTACATTGAGTAAGCAAGGTGGACTTGCGGTTTAGCAGTGGGTAGAGTTGGATTAGTCTCGTGTGACCTTCGTTCGATTTTTTGAGGACATGGTATTTCCAGGTGAGCTTGGTGTCAAGATATATACCTAAGTATTTAACGGGTTTGTCAGTGGCGTTCCACTGAATGGAGTGTCCGTTAATTGTGATTTCTGATGGGTTATTAAATCGTCTTAATGTGAAGATTTTTGTGGCGCATTTGTCATAATTGATGGATAGGTTCCATTTCTTGAACCACCTACTGAGGATAGTGCTGAAATAGCCACTTCTAGGCTTTCGTCTTTGGTTATTATGACTGTGTCATCTGCATATAATGCAAGGTCAGCGTTGATGGTAGGGAGGCCCCGCATGTAGATATTGAAAAGAATTGGGTCTAAGGTACTGCCCTGAAGGACCCCTGCTTGTATGTTTTTGATGGCAGATAAGGATGTGCGAATTTTGACTGCGTACGTGCGATTATCAAGAAAGGAGAAAAGTACGGATTTGATGTAATTGGGTGGTAGTTGAAGTTGTAAGATTTTATATTTTAGGCTGTTGATCCACACGCGGTCAAAAGCTTGAGCTATGTCGATAAACAAAGTTACTGTGTATTGTTTGGATTCGTAACCTCTTTCAATTGTTTCTGTAACGCGCTGTAATTGATGGCAGGTGGAATGAACTTCTCTAAAGCCAAATTGATAAGCTGGTAGAATGTTCAGTCTAAGAACTTCAGCATTTAGTCAAGAATGAATGACTTTTTCTAGCAGTTTCGAAATAGTTGATAATAAACTAATGGGTCTATAGCTTCTGATATCTTTTTTATCCTTCCCCGGTTTTGGGAACATAAGAATGATTGCATGTTTCCATATGTTTGGGAAGTAACCTATCCGTAGACAAGCATTGAATGTTGTTGTCAAATAAGCTAATGCTTTCTTGGTGAGTTTTTTCAATACGATATTGGGTATTTTGTCATTGCCCAGCGACTTCTTGATTGACAGGGTTTTGATAATTAAGCAAGTTTCTTGGGTGAGGTTGGTTTGAAGATTAGTTCCGGTATAGGTTGGTGTGTTTCAATAAAATTGGTCACTATGTTATTGAAAACTGGGTCCATATAGGTGTGAGTAGTGAATGTTTTCTTGAGTTTATCCGCAAAGGCTTCGCTTTTTTCTGCATCAGAACTGAGTATTTGAGTGTCCATGGTGATTGGAGATATTTCGTGAGGTTGGCGTAGTATCCATTTGGTTGTTCTCCATAGTCCTGGATCTTGTGGTTCAAGATTACTGATGTATTTTTGGTAAGAGTAAATTCGGTACTCTTCAAGTTGGTTTTTGATACGGTGAGATAAATTATTTACGATGTTTTTTGTTATGGGACTACGGGTTTTCTGCCATTCTCTTCTCAGTGAATTCTTTCGCTTGATTAAGTCAGTTATGTGTTTAGGTGGTAAGTTAACGGTTGTGCGTTTTCTGTTTTCCCTCACTTCGGTAGCCTTATAGACGCTGTCAGTAATGCTTTTTGTTATATGTATAATTGTTTCATCTACATGGGTTGTTGATTGGAGATTGTTAGGGTACTTGAGTTGTTTGTCAAGATACTTGCCGAAGGATCCCCAGTTAACTATCCCATTAATTAGTCTAGGCTCTGGGGTGAATTTTGCTGGTGTTATTAGAAATGAAATGATAACTGGCAGGTGGTCAGAGTTTAGTTCGGGAAGCACTTGTTGTATAGCTTGTTTGTTAAAGTTTTTGCGAGCAAGAATGTCTAAGACATCGGGCAGGTGATCATTTCTGTAGGGGTGGTAAGTGGGTTCGTCAGGGGCTTCTATTTGGAAAGCACAGGTTGATGACAGATTGAAAAGTTTGGTACCAGCGGGGTTTGTTGTTCTACATCTCCAGATGGTATTCTTGGAGTTTAGGTCACCAATGAGCAGGATAGGTTCATTTGTAGTGAAGATTGCTGAAATGTCTTGTTCTAACAGTCTTTTGTTGGGTTGCTTATAGACACGTGATGTTTACTATTGTGCCCTCTTGCGCTTTAATTTTGATTCCTACTGTTTCGAGATTTACATTTACAGTGATGTATAATTTTACGTTTAATAATGATGGCCACCCCTCCTGATGCAATGTTGGCATTTCTGTCTGTGCGGTAGATTTGGTATCCAGCTATGTTGAGTTTTTCTGCACAACTTAGATGCGTTTCTGAGACGCATGCTATATCAATGGAATGCCCTGACAAAAAGGACTTAAATAAATTTAGTTCAGTTTTGATGCCGTTTGCGTTCCAATTTAGGATTTTTATTTGAGAAATTGTGTTGATTTTAGGGTCCATTAAACAGAGAGGGTAAAAGATTAGATAAAATGAATTGCTTAATTTGTTCGATATAGGGTTGGATTAGATTTAAGAGAGATGATAAAGTATTAAGTAATGATGACGTTTCAGGTATTGAAGTGTTTGTTCTAGATTGCCATGGTGATGAGTTAGTTTGTGGTATATTACGAGGAAGTGGTTCTGAGTTCCTGTTGTTTTGCGAGGTTCGTTTCGACGACGTTTGTCTTGATAGTTCACTGACTCAGTGAAATATTTGCAACCTCTGAAGTTAGCTGGGTGATTTTCCCCTCAGTTGGTACATATGGGAGGCTCTGGAGCGGTTTATCGCAATTTATATATAAGTGATTGCCTTTGCATTTGACACATTGTGGTTCAAGACGACAGTAATTTTTAGTGTGCCCAATGCGCTGGCATCTATCTATGGCATTGAGGGGTTTTATTACTGTGCCTTCGAGGTTCTACGGTAACTATTTAGTGAAATATTTTGGTGATGTTAAATATTTCACTTGCATTTTCATCTGCGGTGAGAAGGACTGCACAGACTGGCATCGGTGCTTTATCTTTATTGAGTAATCTGGTGATCCATATAATTGGTAGCTTATAAGATGTGAGTTCTTCAAGAATGTTTGATTCAGTTAATGAGGGTGGAACGTTTTTAATTATTACTGAAAGGGGTCTGCTATTGGGATCTTGAAATGTATGGTGTTCTATTTTGTTTTCTATGTAATGTTTAGCTAAGGCTCTATAATCTTCCTGGGTTGTTAGGGTAATTTTTAAGTTAGTGGAACTTAGAGATGTTGTGAATTCAGCTTTGGCGAGGGTTTTTATGTCGCTGATTACTGGTTTGTGATTAATTGGACCATGCAGAAAGATAGGTGTAATTTTAATTTTGGGTGGTTCTTTGGTTGAGTTATCCTTGTCTTCAGCAGAGGGTTCCAGATGGCTGGGTAAGTAATATCTATTTTTTTCAATTAGAGAAGTGGGTTGCCATTGATATTTTTTTTGTAGATCGGTGATCGGTGGAGATAGGTGATCTGAGTTTCTTTTGGACATGGCGATTGAAGCGGTCACCCCCTAAAGAGGGGGTGCGGGATACGCTTGAGGTTATTAAAACTTACTAAATGAAATTTGTTGCCAGAATATAAAATGTAAAAGAATGTTGTTTGTTTGCGGTTATCACTGAGAACGAGCGTTGACAAGCACACTCGCACTTCCGAGCCGTGATGGGAGCGTACACATCTTAGCTGTTCGAAAGTAAAGCGAGAACTCTCAATTTCTTTTTAAAACATTATGAAACTGTGAATTGGTAAAGGAAGAGTAGACTCCAAAAAAAGTTATGTTACAAAGGTGATTTAAGGGGAGGTTCTTCTCAAGCATCTCGAAAATGACGTGTTTTTCTTGATTTTTTTTCATGGAAGGAAGGAAACATTTATTAAGTATTTAGGTTTATTTTCACTGTTTTTTCGCTCTTTACAGTGCTATAAAAAAACAAACTGCAACCTTTTAGCATCTAGGTTTGGGTGCTGACAAATTAAATACTCACTGTTGCTCTTCACTTTTTTGTCTTTGTTAGTCTTTTTATTTCTCGGTAACTGGAGCTATCTAGGTCTTTTATTATGTTTGCTTCTATTTCTGACTTTGTTAGTTGTTCTCACCGAAAGATCCAAGTAGGAGACTGTTTTATCTATGAAATATTTAACTTTTGAAGATGTCAATAATGCAAATATATAATAGATGCAAAGGCTTTCACAGCCAGTGTATGGTGCATCACGTGGTTGGTTCTCAAGTTGTCAGGTCATGGTCGGAGTTCGGAAACTCTTTTGTCAATTGTTCAATAAAAACTCTCCTATTGGAACTGAAGATTTTGAATTTGGACCCTGTCCATAGAGTCTTTCTCCATCGTTCTCTGGTCCGCTGATGATCTGTTCAAATGTGTTATTTTATCTTTACTTAATGATGGTTTTAGTGTGTCTATATAAAACCAGCACTTCATAATTTACTGTGAATACTGGTGAGCTAATTATTTATTTATTTGAGCAAAGATTTGAGTGCTAGTTTTTATTTGTTTTCCTTACCTGTGAATCATCCTTTGGTGATGTGCCGCTCTCTGTTGCTTGCTTTTTTTTTTAATTTGAAAAATTGTTTGTGACTTCACACTTCTTTATGTTGTAGTCAATTGTTTGTCAGTTTAGAGCCAATTCTGTTAGAATTTCTCTATTACTTTTACCCAGTTAATGATAATTGGCAATCATTTTGTGCATTTCTATAGATAGCTTATTTTGGGATTTGTGCAAATTTTAAATAATTTTGTGCAATATTAACTGCACTAATTAAAAACTAAAAGTGGTCTAAAATTGTTATATTTCATTCAAAAAATTTAAGTTAGAAATGTTACCATTTATCTTTTTACAGGACATTAAGAATCATGACTTTTTTGCAACGATTGATTGGGATGCATTACTGAGTAAGAAGATACGACCGCCATTCAAACCTGCAGTTTCAGGTCCAGATGACGCATATTACTTTGATTCGGAGTTTACAAGTAAGACACCGCGAGATTCTCCAGGAGTACCTGCAAGTGCAAATGCTCATGAATTGTTTAGAGGGTACGAAATAATTTTAAATGAGTTGTTAAAGAGAATTATAATTATATTTTTTATAGATTTAGCTTTGTCGCACCTGGACTTTTAGAAGATGGTATACCGCAAAAGAAGGAGACACCATATAAATCAGTGCGAACCAGTACGGGAAATTTTGCCGACGAGTATGAACTATTGAATGTGTTAGGAACTGGTAGTTACAGCGTGTGCAGATTAGCACGCCACAGAGCTACAGGACATCAATATGCTGTTAAAGTATTACATTTAAATATGTTCTTCAACATTATTTTGAATCATTTATTTGCATAGATTATAAATAGATCGAATTGTGACTGCAGAGAAGAGGTTGAAATATTGTTAAGATACGGGCATCATCCAGGAATTGTGTCACTTAAAGGAGTGCATGAAGAGGCAGGAAAAGTTTATTTAGTTTTACAGTTGCTTAAAGGTGGAGATTTGTTGGATTATATAGTTTCCAGGGTGAGTTTTTGCTGTTTGTAAGGTTAAAAAAGAGTGATTTCTTGCTATTATAGGGTCGCGTACCTGAACCAAATGCTTCTGCCATTTTAAAACGTTAGTAAATACAGTTGCATTTCTTCATGAAAATGGAGTTGTTCATCGTGACCTTAAACCTGCAAACATATTATTTGCTTCAGAAGATTTCTCTCCTGAAAGTGTAACTATCTGTGATATGGGATTTGCCAAGCAGGTGTGACAGATTATTTATTTTTTAAACATACTTGTTATTTATCATATGCGATTTTTTTAGTTGAGAGCCGATAATGGGCTTTTGATGACTCCATGTTACACAGCCAACTACGTCGCTCCAGAAGTTCTCAAGCGTCAGGGTTATGATGCAGCCTGTGACATATGGTCTTTGGGCGTAATTTTATACATCATGCTGTCAGGCCGATGTCCATTCTCCACAGCTCCCAGTGATAGTCCACAACATATCTTGCAAAGAATTAGTTTAGGACGATTAGACTTAATGGTAAGCTTAATTTCTTTGGTTTCTTTAGAATAAACTTCAAAAAACTTGATCATCAACCCTATAGTGTGCAGGATGGAGAGAAGATAATTTTTTTTAGAAAATCTCAATTCTTTCTATTAGTCCATTTGCATTCATCTGTACTTGTCTGACTGGTGGAGATAGTTATTATATGATTGACTTTGTTGTAGTTGCTTATATTTTATTGGCAATTGGTTAAAAATATATATATATAAACAAGACAATGTAAAACCCAGAAAGACAAGTTTTGAAAGCAAAACGTCATGCATGTAACCTTGTGACCTCTGTACCTCGGGGCCAAATGAGAGCTACAGATCTGAAATTCAATACCAAGGAAGATAGCGACCAAAGGTATCTACTGACCAAATATGAAGTGAATCGGTTAACTAGTTCTGGAGATATCGTGTCGACAGACAGACAGGATTGTGATCACATTAATTTTCGTCTGCGCCTTACAGGCTTTCGATAATAATAGGTAGAAAGCATTTAGGGACAACATTACTGACCAATGAAGTTACTTTATGAAAGTGACAGTCATTGATTATTCTAGCATATTTTATTATAAAATTCTAAACTGGGATGAAATATATAATAAATAGGCCAATAACTCATAAGTGGGACATTCAATTATAATATAAGTGACATAGCAACTCAACTTCTTGGTACTACCATGACCTAGATTCAGCGCCGTTGACATTCTCCAAGGTGCTTTTCAGAAAACCATCTTCTAACTTCAAGGAATTTCATTGTATCTAATAAGCCCTTATTACTGGATTTAGTAGGCCGACTTCTTATTGTGGTCCCACTTCTTGACGTTTCTATTTAGCATTACTCTTTGTTTTGAGTCAAACTGTTGCTTTTGTTGTAGCTCCTGTGGCAATTGCCAATTGATGAACACAATTGGTAGAACTTTTGCCCTAGTTGCAAATAACTGCTGCATAATGTTATTGAGTCCAATTTCTCTTTTAGACATTTGGAATACTCTTTCATGTTTTGCATCATTTCTATTCTAAAATCTCTGATGCGTTCTTGTGAGTTTACCTTTAGTTTGCACCATTTATAAAATTATAACAACAACAGTGTAATACCGTAAAGGAAACTTTCTACAGCGGTGCGATGAAACTTTTAAAAGGAATTAAGATGTTGATTAATGTCTCCATAATGATCAGCGTCAAAAATGCTGTCGAATAATATGCTGCATGACATATGTGAGTATAATGAATTTCCGAATTAGTAACGGTCACTTCCGGTACCCGTTAACCGATTTGGCTGAAAATCAATCCCATGAAAGGTACTGACCTAAGATGTGTGTATGCCAAGTTTGAAGTGAATCCGTTGAATAGAATGGAAGTTATAGTGTCTCCAGACACACAGACAGACAGGCAGGATGATAATCTCATTAATTTTCTACTATAAGCTCCGCTGTAGAAAGTTAATAAAAGATGTCTGTAAGGTACTTATGTTAGAACTCTATACACAAGTTGTTTCATAAATAACATATAAATTGAAATATAGTAAAACATTGTAGTTTGGTGTATATGGTACTGCAGTATATCCAACATAGTGACAGTGAGCACTCCATAGTTTAAAGCAAGATGACTATTTTTACAGGTGCAGGCTGTGCAGACTCATTGTGCATTTTAGATTGAATAAGTAGTCTGTTTTGCAAATTTAAAAGTAATTTTACACTCAGTATGGCAAAAAACCTACCGCTAAACCTACAATTTACCCATGTCATAAGAATTTTGTTGAAATGGAAATTCACTTGGTCATCCTTGTGTTCTTAACAGTACAGTGGAGTAATTTAGGGAGATCTTTATTACAGCAGTTGTGATTGTCTTTAAGTACTACCACTAATGTGCTTCCCACTCATACGCAAATTTGTTATAGTTGCAGTCTGGTGTACTTGAACTGTAAAGCCAATCTCACCTTGTTACCATTGATTTATTTAAGAACGATTTTCTTAACTAAATAACAGGTTTGGGTTTTTGTATAACGTAAAAAACAAAGATAAGAACATGGCATTAAAGAAATGTGCAAATCTACATTTAGCATTAACTTCAGAGAACTAGTGTATTGACCTTTTTTGTGGTATTTTTTTTAAATCAAAATTCGAAATTACGTGTCAAAACGTTGCTGTTGTCTCGTCTAACACACTTTTTGTGCTTATATCACCAGATGCTTGCAACTGATCTAGTTTTAGTGCCGTTTTGTGATTCATATTTGCCAATTTCTTCTGTTCTCTTTTGGAATAGACAATACATCCTTTTTAGGCTTCTATACTTAAAAGGGAAGCCTTATGAAATCGGCGCGGACGTCTGTCTGTCCGTCCGTCCGTCCGTCTGTCGCGACTCTCAACTTGTGAACTACTGAACCTAAAGACATAAGGAGTGTATCATTTGAAAGCCCACGGTCTACGGGATTCACATCTGCGAGTTGGCATGGGTGGGATGTCGTACGACAATGCAATAAGGGTATTTAGCAGACCCAGCTTCCACTATGTCATTTCTTATAACTTTTGATCTAAGTTTCCAAGCTGGAAATTATTTTTTATTTCTGACAGCTGTCATTTTTGGCATCTGTCATGCCTTATAATTTTTGATCTGTGATAGACAGAGACATAACGTTTTCTGTATTTAACTAAAAACTATAAGTCAAGTCCAGATGCCAAATATCAGCCTGATCAGAAAATCTCGAGACCGATTTGATCGGAAGTGGGTGCAAATTTTTGTTTATGTATAGAAGCCCCAGAAATCTATGGAACCGGAGTTCCACGTCCGTACTGTTTATCTCTGTTTATATAGAAGTAGTGAAAATGATGAAAATGTCCTACATATTCATTTCAGGTGGATTAATTGTGTTTAATTCTTGTTTTGTAGAGAATATATGAATACTTATTTCCCATTCTTCAAAAAAGTAATTTGGGGATTTTTTTGAAAAAGCAATAAGTTAATGCATATCGATCTACCTAATCAAAGCTATGTAGCTGAGAACTATATTAGACCTATATTGTACCTCCTCAATTGATTCTTTTTATATTTGTCATCCCAGCATTATAATAATTGCTCAATGGAGTTACAACTGTCTTATCTTTCTTACCTAAGAGAATTGCATTTCCTTTTTTTTTATATTTTCTTTATTACAGCTGGTATGTCTTTTTTTGTTAATTTTTATAGTACTAGTTAAGTGGCATTTTATTTTTAGTAATTTATCAGCTAAGAAATTTCTTACTTGCTGAACACAAATTCTAACATTTGCACTTGCAGATGATTTCAAATGTAATATCCAAAATATTTGATTGAATCTTCTCTTAAATACACAATAAAAAAGTTATTTTGCTTTATGTGCTGTTGACCAGTATTCTTATATATTGATCACTGATATTGTTCCCATATTGAGAATAACTCCAATAAACGCTCAGAATTCGTCATGATTCAAATATTTTCATGAGGATTATCTTTCAGGTTACTCCTTAATGTTCTAGTACAATAAGTTTTTCTATAGAAAAGGATTTGGGAAAGCTTACAGCTATTATAGTAATTGTCCATATATAAGGCATGCCCTTGGTCTAGTAGTTCTTCCATTAGTTCAGAATTTTTTAAATCTTTGTACACATGAAACTAAAAAACAGTTCCATTGGGCTTTGTCCACCTGTATAGTTTCATAAAGTATCTATTTTCTAATAATCTGAATATTTGATCATTAAATCATACATATATGATAGAGCGAACTATAATATTTTAAATTCGTCCATGATTAGTTCTTTCTATGCCGATTCTCGAATTTTTCGTACACTTTGAGATGAAATAGTTGCTGCATTTTTATTAATCTCCTCTGCTATAAAATTCATAAACTCATTGTCAAATAATAATAAAAAAAAAGTATTACTGGAATAGTCCTCTACGGAGACGTCAGGTTTTTGTAAAAGGAAAGCCCTTTCTGTCATTTGTTTGTTTTGTCATTAGCAGTGGATGTATTTGAATTTCTAGGTGCGTTTATCTCAAATTTATCCACATTGAATGGGTGATCACAGCTCATGGGGTCGAAGGACAGGTTAGATGATGGTTTACCTTCATTCTTTTTGTTCATATTTTTGGTAAAACTAATTTTTATTCTTTTAAGATACTGAAGCATTTAGTAAATGAAACAAGCTGGCTCTGCTTGGACCCATTGGCATATGAGGACGACTCCAACCAGAACCAGTGGCAGTGAATGTGTTAATTTAAAAGCATTTGAGATCATTATGTCTCAGAAATGACTAGTGGGACAGTGGTATGAGTAGAAAAGAAGATATTTCATGTAATTTATATTTTTTTATTTGCATTGTTAACACATTCATGGACAGTATCAAGAATTTGTGGATGCCATATGTTGCTTTGTCCGTAAATGTAGTGGCATATGCCACTTTGTCCATAAAAGTATTAGTGTTTATTGTAGAAATTGTTTTTAATTTTTAGTGTAAGTTTGTTTACAATTTATATTAACACATACTATCTCGGAAGCATACTAAAAGAGGATGGAAAAATAAATGTGGAGATAACAAACAAGTTATACTATGCCTTAGATAGAACGAAATATAGAAAACCACAGCTTAAAATGAAAACAAAACTGCACATATATAATACAATTGTATTATACAAGAGAACCTCGCAGGCTTCGTCGACGAAGCCTGATCTAGACGCCAGGCAGTCGTGTAGAACATTCCACATGTTTTGCGTACATTTAACACTACAAACAATAGAAACATTGGGAGGACATGAAAACTTTCATATTTGAGCATTACAAATGCCACCAATGTAATTTAGCATTGATGTCACGGTGTTTATTAAAGAGAGGAGTAAACACAATACAAACCAAACAGCATAACAACAGTCATCACCTGGTTTTCTGCAACAATAATCAAAATATTATATAATTCAAAAACGGTTAAAGTTAGAAGGCTGACTTTTTGCACCGAATTAGCAAATATAGTTGTGAATGTGGTGTGCAAGTTTCAAGGAAATTGGTTGAAGCGTCTAGGAGGAGATAGAATTATAAGTTTAGAAAGTTAGGGAGATGAGACAAATATTACTTAAAGATGCGAGTGAATCCTGACCAATTCAAAAGAAACCCAAAGAAAAACTAACAGCAGCGGAAATTAAGCACCTTAGAGGACTAGCAGTGAAGACGAAACTGGACAGGATCAGAAATGAAAAAAATAGTGAAGAATTAGAGCAGAAGGCAATAACAAATATAGCAGGCAATTGAAATGGTTCAATACATTTACAGATTAGATGTACACAGACTAGTGAAGAAAGTAATACAAGCAAGAGGAGTGAACAATAGAAATGTAGGAAGACCTAGGAAAATTTATTGGGACAGAATTGAAGAACTGGAGATGGAGAGAGGCAAGACCGTAGAGGAAATGAGAAATTGTGCGAGGGATAGAAAGGAATGGAAGAAATGGGTGGAGTCTACATCTGACGTCCAGTAAAAGGGCAAAATGATTAAGAAAGAAAGATAATAACACAATTATTAAAAATGTTGTTTTTGTCAACCAAATTCATATATACCATAGTTGTATTGTTCATTAGCAGCAAATAGATATAAAGTAGGGGGGGGGGTGGAGTGTTATCAAAGTGAAAATTGTGTATTGTTGACTTACTTTGTTCAAACAATCATAACACTTCTAGCTACATGTATGTTGTTCTTGCTACTTCAATGCGATATTGTAATTGCTTCTTGCTTAGGTAGTGCCTCAGCATTTTTTTAAGGCGGAGAAAGTTTTATTTATGTGATGTATTGTGTCAGTCTGTTCAAATATTGTATCATATTTTGTTTTATTTTTGCAGGGAGATCACTGGGCTTGTATTTCTCAACAAGCGAAGGATCTTTTGGTTGAGATGTTGCACGTGTCTCCACAGAGGCGCCCAACAGCTGCTCAACTGCTTAATAATTCATGGTTAAATCTCCGGTCATACACTGCAACTAATTTAGCGCAATCCAATTGTCAATACGCAAACGAAAACGTTGCCAACGTAGGATTGCACGTAAGGGCTGATGTAAATTATAATTCACACGAGAGGACGCACTTGAAGGAAACTGTTGCTGCGACATTTAGAGCTATCGCTGCCTCACCTCAGACAGCTCATCTGGGCCCCGTTGCCATGTCAGAGTTGGCGAGGAGGCGATTCAAAGATAAAGGCGTGATCAGGCAGCAATGTGCATAAATAAAGGTTAATTTGGTTGGCTTAAACGTTTCTTTGAATACATCATTATCATGTAGTTTTGTAGCATAGAAGTGTTAGCTGCTATTTATTTACACATTTGTGATATGTCTTAAGTGTCTAAAAAACATAGATGGCGGAAAATCTTCGCCAAATAACAGTTTGTTTGTTGTATTTATAATTATGAAATTATAATGTTATTGTGAGTGTGTATAATTGTGTGCATGCTGTTGTGTGTATACGTATGTGTGTAATCATACCTGTGCATATGCAACAATATTAAATCTTTACTATTTTGTGACCTGATTAATTACGAACGAGTCAATTGCGAGAAATAAGTATGTTTAATTTGTGCTGCATTTGTTCCTCATAGCGTCGTACTATTGCATATCAGTGTTATGATGAAATAACCTACGAGGAAATATATTTTCGTATCTTGTACAAATTTTTCTAGTTTCCGTAGTTAAGTTTTTTAAGTCTATGTATATTTTTTCTAAATGCATTTTTGTTTTGTATATTTTTTGTAAACATTTTAGCTTAGTGCAGTTTGCAATTAATACATTATAGATGTATATATGTTAATATTGTGACTAGGTGTTCATTCCATGTTTCTTTCATAAGAAAATATGTATGCATTTGCATTAATTGTTAAAATAACAAGCTTTCACAATCTGTGTTTATTCTATTAGGAAGTTGTCACGTTCAAAGCTAGGTCTTATATCTTAAAAAATTGTTTACGAATATGCCTTTGATGAATTTCCTTCAGCCAGTATTAGCATGTGTTTATTGACACTTATTAAAAACAAGACTTTGTGCCATTATATCGTGTGTTCCTTAATGAATGACGATTCCCTAGAATAACTATTTTCATTCTTGTAAATAGCAATGTTGTGTTATGGAAAATAAAGGTACATTTAAGTCTGCAACAGAGAAGAATATTTTCTCATATAATGCAATGTTGAACATGTAAGATATATTAATACTTAGATGGTATCTTAAATTTTTGATGCAGGCAGGTTGTAGTCTCTAAGGCCTACTGTTGGATACATATTTTAAAAATAAATAGCACTACTGATGTTAATTTCATTTTTAGAGCCTGTCGGTATGTTACATCGATTATAAATTGAATTATAAGTTGAAAAATTTTAAAAATGTAAGTTATTGTCATTTTATTCACTCGTGTTGGTTTGTATGAAGTAATTGATGATACTGCACTTTGCTTGGAAATATAGTCTGTGAACTGGAAGATTAAGGTTTTCATATGTTTGTTGGTTGTCGTGCACAGCTTTTGATATGTGGTACTGAGGCAAGCATCAAGCTTTGTTTAAATTGAATTTAAGTATTTAATTTTAGTGACCTGTCAAACATTCACTGCCCAGGATCAAACCCAAATCTGTTCACATGGAAGTTTATCTTAAGTGCTTGACCTTGAATTGGCTGTATGAAACATCACCAAGTAAACAAACAACATCTGCGTAGTCACTTGAGTGATGAAAATATAATGCAAGAACCCCAGACTTTGAGCCTTATTTTCTGCTTTTATACCGATTCTTTTAGATTACTTTATTAATGTTTTTAATTTTAATCTATTCTTTTCAGCCATTTTAGATTTGTTTAAAGAGAAAACGACATTTTGGCAAACAACTTGGGATTTTAGTAGACAAAAATACATACGAGGCATTAGCAAAATAAGCAACAAATTTTGTAAGGATAAAACCAGTGGCGTGAAGATTTAAAAAGGGACGCAAAAAGTTGCAGTGCAACATAGTATTGCAATGTAACATTTCCATTCCCCAAAGTAATTGTGAGATTGCAACTTCATAAGTGTCCAATCTTCAGATGGAGTCATAAAACTTGGGATTCTATTTATTTTATTCGTTTAATTATAATCTTGTAAATTTGTTAGGTATATTTTAATATTTTTATGTGAACCAGCTTATCTAATTCAGAAACCTCGGAAAATTTTTTTCTGTGCAAAGTGAATTTGATTTTAAAAAAGTCAAAATTTGAAAAGATATATTTCCTCTCTATTCATAGGTTCTCAGAGTGATTATGATGAAGAAATGTTTGTCAGAGATTCAGTATTCCCTAAATAGATCTAAAAATTAACACTCACTGCTCCGAAACTTGTAAGTGGTAAACAATTTTGTTTATAGCGTAATTGAAAAAGAGTTCTACCATTTTTAGGGCTACTAGGAATTTTCTTTATCTGGAATGTCTAGAGTTCAGTACATTTTTAAATTGTCTGGGCATAAAGTAATTGCGATTATAATACTAGTACTTTCCTACTATGTCTTATAATTAGTCTTAATACACAAGTAACCAAAACCATATAAGCCATATTCATAAAGCAATCAACTTATTGTTAGACGGCTAACATTCCATAAAAATCACCTAAAAAGATAAAAATATTTTCCATTGAATGGATTTTGGACATGAATTGAGGGAGGAAAGTCAGATGAGCACCAATAAACAAAAAGGAAAAAGATAAATTTGACAAAAGCCTCGGGTGATCTTATTGCAGGAAGACTATTGATGGTATCAATTTTCCAATGACATTCAATGCCGCCGTCGGACTACAGTTTAAGTGAATTTAATTGTCTCCAATTAGGGATACAGATATAGCAACAGGCATATTGATTACATTTCGCATCAGAATGTTTTTCTTTAAGAATTTTGTACTAAAATCCATTGGTTCTTTGAGGGTTTGATTTCATGGTGGTAAAACGGATAAAGTCGTCGGCAGCTCTTGAGCTATGATTAGGACCTTGGCAAGCAATTCTTCCTTAGTTTCTACTAGGATGACTTGATGTGCCCTCAGGAAGAAATTCTGGTAAATTTGGCCATCACGCTAGCCAATGGATTGGGGTCTTCCCTTCAAATTCTACTATTAATGAGTCTGGTATTTAGGCGGTTGTATATATAAACCACATCCAAAGGTAATCTTGTACAATTCCAATCCATGAAACAATAGGGTAGTTTTTTTAATTATTTAATACATACCTATAGTGGCTGTTGAAAGCATCACCATGTGTAAATGAATACTGAAACTATAGAGTAGTAGATAATAAAGATATAATTGTTTTCTTAGTATACTTCAAAACATTTAATTTCAAAGGCAAGTTGATTAAAACTCATTGATGCTCTCCAAATTGTTCTTTGTCTAGCGCTCTGTGACTTGAATGACTCCATCTCTCATAAGTTCCTATCATGAGAAATATCTTTTAATTGTCCAGCTCATATATCTCTTAATACTCCTAATTCCGACAAAAACAGACATACTGTAAAAAGTGCGGCAAAGAAAACGTAACAACAGATTGTGTTATTGTTTTGCAAGTTAGCACTATCAAACGATGCGACAGGCAATTGGAAAGCCCTTGGGATGCATTTCTCGTTTAAGATCTTGTAGCACCGAAACATTTTTACTTTATCTTAAAATACCTTTTTTTTATTTTTATAGTCCAGTAGATATCAGACAATAAATTTCATCGATAAATTTGACGATGTAGTGTTGAATTTAGTAAAAAAATTTAACAAGACATCAAAAAGTGTTGAGAGAAAAAAGTTGCATGAATAGAAGACGTCTCGGGCAAAGTTTGGAGGAGGTGGGTGGGGAAGTTTATGTCTCTTCTGCTAAGAGAGTGGAAAATTCGATGATCAAGCAGATCGGTGAAGAATTCGAGCAGCTAGTGGACGTATAAAAAATTGTTTAGTTGAAACTCCAAGTAGAAGCCTATTTTTATTTCTCCACCACGGGGCATACAAGGGTACTATTGATTTTTTCGATAGGAAGCGTTTTTGTTCAAACTGCTTTTTTCAGCTCAAATGAAAATTTTGCAATTGAAACTTTTAAGGCCAAGTTCGATTTAACTATTGTGCGCGTTGCAGAAAAGTTTGGTGGTTTTGATGAAAGTATATATCGTTATGTATAGGTAGCAGGTAGACGCACTCCGTGATCCCGACGGAGTCGAGTCTACTTCAGGGATGCGCCCCTGCCTTATGCGAGCCATGACTAACTCCCATCCTTAAATACCGGGAGAAATCATGTCCTAACCTGCAATCCCTACAGGCACATAAATACCCCCACCCCCCTCCTTTACCTTTCCTATCCAACTCGCCAACACGCCTGGCAAGCGTGGCGTTTTAATGCCAAACACCCTCTCTAGAGGAGGGTTCAATTCGTAGTCTGTCTCTTTTATTCCATGTAGTACAAACAGTTTGGAAGCAGGCTTATTGGGATGAGCATCTTGTAGATGTATTTTAATTGTCGAGTAGCTTCTCTTGTATATTAAGGACTTGTTGCATCGTTCTGTATCAAATAATTATCTCTGAATGACTTTCTATAAATTATAATAATTCTAGTTTACTAAGAATTTAACAATGTTTATACTACTGTATTCCTGTTTTGATTAAAATCTAGGTCAGTTGTGACAAGGTAACGTAGATTTGGAAGCGTTTATCAACAAAAGTTCATATGTAGCTAAATGTAACTAAATTTAAGAAAGTTGGAAGCCTATACGCTACTTAACGAATAGGATAGTCGGGGTTGTCCATCTAAAGCAACCAGATGTATGAGATACTTTTTTTTTAGAAGTACACAGAAGTCAATATATTACGTGAGCCAGGAATAGGAGAGATCACAAGCAATCATCTGAAGTGTTCAACAGAAATAACATTATGTGGAAGTACATTGGGTGCAGTTATTGTAGTCGCTGAGTACTTAAGATTACAATTTTCATTTCCAGCTCGAGAAGATTTTCAAGGGCGGCTAGAGGTAGTTAGTTTGCTGAGAAACTGATTTTGAATGATGAGATCATGTTTTATGTGTGTGATAAGGTGAAGTGTTCTTTTCTTGTCTAAAATCTGTGGGTTTTTTTGTATACTGTGAGGGTGGCTAATGCTACAACTGAAGAAAGAATAGCAAGAACTTCGTTTTTCCATATTTTCTTTCAAACTTCTACGAGCATCTGGATGTTGGTTGATGAATTAAATGTACTTCTCATGATGACTCTTCTCTTATTCCGTGGTCTTTGCGGTCGCGCGACATAACCCTTTATGCTTTTTCTTATTAGCTTACATCAAAAATTATGTGTCTCCTTTGTCATGTTCTTTTTAGCAGAGTTACAAAAAAATCTTGTAAGCATTTGATGATATCGACTGCGATAACTCCAAATCAATGATTGGGGCAATGGAAAGCAACCATATTTTCTCGAAATTGGCAGTGTATGATCTTAAAAATTTACTTAGTTAATTTTGAAACCAATCAAATTTTTTTAATTAGAGCCTTTGATTTTTTAAATTGTTTACCACTTTATCAGTATTTCGAAAGGACTTTGGTATGATATCATGCTTTCATAACATAAAATTGTTCGTTGGAATATTCCATTGTGGCACATTTATGAGCAACTCTTTGGTTATCTGAAAAAGTGTATCTGCACCTTGTGTAAATTTGAAGGATCCAAAAATCTACGCATAGTTATAGAACATGTGTGAGGCTTAATTAAAGTAAATGTCTTCTGGACTATTTTGAAAGGGGATGACTATTTTTACTTGTAGTAATTTACTAGCGCATGTGGGAAAACTGACAGTAATAATTACATCTTTCAACAAGACAGTTGTCTAGTAGAGTATCGCATTTACCGAATTTATCCGCGTGACTTTCCTTGTGGAGAATTATGAAATACTAGTAAAAAGGTCTGTCCCAAGGACGGGCAACCCAAGCTAAATATTTGGTTCAAAGTTTCGTTCACAATTGAGAAAAAATGAGCCAATAATCGTTTTATCAATCATATCTAAGCATGATGACATTCGTACGGTTATATTCGGTTTTACATAAATCAAGTTGCGTCGCATGCGCCTACTAACGGCAAGAATTGGGTCGTAGTGCATAAAATACCGATAGGTGGCGAAGTGTCTAATTACTTTATGTTTTGGCCTATAACAGGTCAACCGTGACCTAAATCGAAAATCTAAAACCTTTATGCGAGGTCTGGCAACAAACCAGTTTGACCTTTGAAATCGGTTCATAACTGTAGGAGTTACACAGTTACACTTTTGCATTTTTATAGTATAGATATTTTTGAGGAAGTTGGTGGCGTTCTGTGGCTGTCACGATATTCAGTCCATGTAGTCTCCGGAATGATGGTCCGCACCGTGCATGCTCGAAGCGGTAATTGTGACTCATGACTTTCCTCTTCTTTGACTCTTTCACCATAATTGCTAAGTCGACGACACCGTACAGATCGAAGATCGTCTTGTCCTTGTCTCTCTGCTCATCTTGAAGCTTGAGCATCGTTGGAGTCTTCTTCGTCTACTTTGCAGTTAGCACAGGCATGCCGTTTTCTAGCAGCTCGTCTTTCGGCTTCTACGAGATTTAATTTGTTACATCACGCATGATGGTCAGGAGAGGTTTTTCTGCTTCAAAAATGAGTGATATACCTTTTCCTTAAGGAAATCTATCTGATTTTATGTAGAACCTTCCGAACGGTAGGCCAAATCTATTGCTTCTGAACGACTAGGGAAAGGATTTTTTCTTTTGAGGAGCGCTTGTCGGACGAGTTGGGATGTCCGGGGGTGAGGGCTGGTGATGAAAGCTATTTAGATTTTTTTGTTTCAGTCGCTGAGGATTTTGAAGGTGCTGGCTGTCGATGGCGGAGGCAGGGAAGGTGAATATAACTGGTGAGCGCTGGCGCTGGGTAGAGTGCATACAAGAACGGTGGGGGAGGATGCTCTGGAAGGGCTTTCGTAGAGCTCGACAGCGATCATGAACTGTCTTTTCGTGGTTAGGCCGCTGAACTCCAGGAAATGCGGGCGTTGTTCATTTATTAACAACATTAACCACTGTGCTTATATAAGAACCATTGCGCAACTCTTCTTTGTAAAATCTGCAAAACAGTAATGCATCCTTTGCATTTTGTTGATAATCAGAAAATAGACACAACATATTTGTTGAAAAAATAATCTGTTGGTCATAAATTTACTGAAAACTAAATTCAGTAATTAGGGTCGCCGCTGTGTCCGGGAACCCAGCGCGCGGGCGAGTTCGAGTTTAGAAACTAGAAGTAAGGTTGCGTGTTTGTAGGCACAGTAAGCCCCTGAGGCTTCAGTATGGTAAACAACCAGTAATAACTTTTATCAATTTTACAATTTATCTTTTTTGGAAGTTCAACTTTCAAATAGTACAAAATATCAAAGAAACACAGACTTGGTGAAACTATTTGAAATTTGTGATTCACAAACGATTGTTTACATTGAAGGATACATTCAGACCAATTGGTAAAATAATCCACATCAATGATGGTATCTTTGTTGTCATTCACCAAAAATTGTCCTTGTTCTCAAGTCTTCTACATTGGGTTGCCCTTCTTTTCCCAAAGGAGTATCTTCTGCGGCATATGATTTGCACATTTGGGCAGTATTTTCTTCTTATTTACTGTTCACGCAATAGAACTAATGTCAAACCGTCTACAATGTGTTCTGAATTTGAAGTGTTTTTCTGACGCGTTATCATTTAGTTGACGTAGGATTTTAGACAGTCGGCTGTCTTTTGGTTAGTCTTGGTCGGTTTGAGAGAGGAGAAAGTTTTGTTGAGACCAATGGTCCCATTGCTTTTTTAGCTTTTACCTTGTAGCACTAGCAAATGTTTTTTTTTGCTTCATTTGAGAAGGGTTTCCTCTTTCTAGAGGTTCTGTAACAGGTGGATTATGTTGCGAGCCTCTATCTTTACCTACTTGTTGTAGATTAGGTTATTGTAGTGCTGTGTGTATTTATGAAGGGAGAAGTAAGGTCACTACATCCAGAACTTTCTGTAGATGCAGAAGACTATATACAACGGGGTGCGCTTAGTGCTCTGAGGTTAGCCTCTAAGGGCTGATAGTCTCTCAGCTATACATTTCTTCGGCATATGCATTATCACTAGAATTGAGAGGGGGGTTACAATGACACTCTCCCTCACATGACCTGGACGGTTAAGCCAAAATCCCCCACACTATATTTTCCGTAAGACATGTCCATTGTCAACAGAGGAGGTTGCAGGATTTGACACGTACGCTCAGCAAGGGTTTGCAATAGTCGATGCCACGACACAATAGCTAGGCCCTGGGGAGGGGGTGGGGAGTTTAATATCCGCAAAGAGATTTTTTTCTGAGTTATGTTGCAGGTTTTAAGCTGACCAAGCCTCTAGTTCGTTGCAGTGACACAACCAGATATTCGAATACACTAAGCACTTTCCTATCCGCAACTTAGAGACGTACCTGATATCACCCATGGATTCTAAGATGCTTACTTTGAAGACACCAAAGGTATTTACGCTTATATACACATGTTTATGTCAATTGAATTACACCCGTGTTGTGTTATATAAGAGGCCACATGAAAGCTTGGCCTGCGAACTGAGAGGTTAAGGCTTTCATATATTTGCTTTCTCGTTGCCCACGATTTCTAATGCGAGGTGGTGTGGCAAGCACCGCGCCTGATTAGGCCACCCACCAGGCATCCGAGCCCCAAGGTCTGCGGAACCTCAGTCACGTGTCACAACTACGCGGCTACGCTAACGTGTCTATGTAAATTGTGTAGTAAATATTAGAAATTTACACATTTCAATATAACAGTTAAATACATTGAAAATGCTCTAATTTCAAGGCAATATTTCATTTATTATTTCTTATGAATGTTTTTTTTTAATTTTATTTTTCGAAACTTGATGTATTAGAAGTATTTCCTTTTTACATTGCAATTAAAATTACAAAACAAAATATATGGTGCATACAGAGTAAAACGAAAATAAAAAACTGAAAGGCGTTGCCCTACGTTGTTAATTAAAATGCATCGGCGACGCTAATGCAAGGTATCTTTTTGTTGTTATGCAAAACGCGCGGAGAATTTGCCGGCGAGAAATTACAATAGTATGTACACACTGCAAAGGCATAAAGTGAACTTTTGCACATGTATGAGAGCTTTGGCACAATTCCCTTTGATCTTCGAGCACTACGGTAACTTCTCACTATGACATAAATTCAATTATGACAGAATTTATAATGCGTTGGGAGTATTGCAGTTTAATTCTGCTATTTTAAGATGAATTTTGCTTTACCTTTATTAAAGTTTCATGCCAATTTGCACATTAATTTTTCAATAATGGTTTGTTTAAAATAAATGGTGCATACTCAAACAGAACCACATTTGAAATTTTTAATTCATTGTTATTAAAACGTATGTATATACAGAGTGAGCCAAAACTCCCTCCTTTCTTTTTAGGTTGAGTAAGAAAGAAACGGAGGAGGTGCACAGAATTTATTTTTACATGGTAAAAGTACACAACTGGGAGTTTTATCTCAATGTTTTTAAAGCAAAAATCGGTTAAGTAATGTCTTTCATTTTTAATTAACTCTTGAAGTCGTATTCTAAAGTTCTTCATTACTTTTTCCAAAACGTGTTGAAGAATATGCTTGGTTTCGTGGCATATATATTTTGTACGTCTTGTAGGGTCTTATTGGCGATGTTTATAAACTCCAACCTTGAGATATTCGCGTAGGAAAGTCACAAGGAGCAAGATCCGGTGAGCGGGCTGGCTAAATGACTTGAAACGAAGCTATTGTTGTGTTGGCTGTGGCTCCATCTTGTCATGAACCAAATATTTTCCAGTTAGTGCGCAGAGATTCGTTACGAAAAATTATCGAATTATTTCCACATATCGATTGGAAGTGAGAGTAGTGCATTAATTTTTCCCTCAAAAAGATAATGATTTCAAATCTATTCACACAAAGCAATGATAAGTTCACTGTGGAGAGTCCTTTCGTGGGTTGTTATCGATCCAATAGTTTTGTGTATTAAGGTATCCCACTTCGTTGATAAAGAAAACAACTGCGTAATGTCGCACGCTTTCCAATATGTTTCTACGAGGGGTGTCCCGCAAAAAGGTGCTTTTCGCATCCTAAGCTGACAATTGTTTACCCGCCTTTCCTCAAATTTTTGCAAGGTGGGTACGCATATATTTTTAACTGGATCAGGTTCTTCCCTGAATCGAGAACGTGAAACAATTTAACTTACAATCGAAGTTCCGCTCGGCGGTAGCAAACCAAATAGCCGTGGCAGATGCGCTTTTTGCGTTAGCCAATGATTGCGAGTGCCTTCCTAAATCGCAGGCCGCGCAATTTTACTGTGCGAACCAAAACAATGTGTACCTAGCTGAACCCCTCCAGTATTTAATACGTGTTTCTTATCTAATGGACAACTGTCAAAAGCAGCCGCGGCCTCTCGTTTCCGGATGCACGGCGGCTCAACGGTCCATTCGACAAGGAGCGAGAGCGGCCCCAACGCAAGGACCTCTTCGTATAAATCAAGAGGTCATAGCTCGGCTACGCCACATTTCATATCAGCTGTCTTTGTTTAATTTTTAAATTTACAGATAAAATAATATAAAGATGCGTTTTTTATCTAATGGACAACGATCAAAAGCAGCGGCCCGATGACACAGCCGCGGCCGCCCGGTTCCAGATGCACCGCGGAGCGGTAAATCAAGAGCTCAGGCTACGCTACATTTCTTTGTTTACTTTCTGTTCAAATCTATAGATTGATACATTTCCAGATGATTAGTCCATTAAGTTGGGAAAATTTCTGTATAACAATCATGTTACATAGATGAATACGAAAATCTTGGTGCAAAATTCGCCGACTAAATAAGTGAAGAGCAACGATACATAGAAGGTTTTCCTTTTCCCCTTTATACTTCAGAACCTTAGAAGTTCCTTAGCCACAATAAAATTGATTTTGATAAAGATTCAAAATTTTATTACCTTTCTTTCCTTTCGACCCAGCCATAGTTTTTCCGTATATATTTGGCTTCCTGCTGATTTATTTCTATGCAAAACCATCTAGCTTTCATTTCTAACTTTTGGTACAATTTTTAGTTCTTTTAACTTCCAAGCCAGAAGTGCTATGTCATCAGCAGAGGCTAAATCCAGTGCAGCTTTCTGGTGTGGCGGCCTTCCGCCTTTAAACCGTCTGTAATGTAGGTGGCCTATGATATCTGCCGGCGGGCGTTTTGCTATTGCAAACCAAAACGGCAGATGGGCCTTTTTCGCTCGGCTTACGAGCCTGTATACGCCATCGGCCGCACTTTTGAAACGCATTCCGACAATTGCTGTCGCATCATAATTTTCCCGCAAATCCAAGCGCGAAGCCAACAGGACATACGGTGGCCACCAGGAAGTCAACGCAGAAATCTGCAGTCCGAAGTCAATTACAGGTGAGCGATTTTGGCAATTTATTCGTTGGTTTGATGTCGGTAGCCGCCCCCATTCGCTTTCGCGCGGGCTGTTTAGGGACGATTTGGGCCTCAGCGTTTTTCCCCGCTACGGGCCGTAATTTGCTCCCATACTGCTTCACGAAGGCACGGCTATTTACACGCCTGCCTCTCCACTTTCTCTCATAATTTTTCAATTAGGAGGTTGAAGAAACTTGGTGATAGTGAATCTCTTTGTCTCAGTTCCCTATTAATTTGAAAACTGTACGGCAGCCTTTCTTCTGTGTTGTAATTTATTATCTGTTTTATTCGCCGGATTCTCATATTTGTCCTTAAAATATTTCGTTCTATTTTCATTTTCATCTCCGTACCTATTTCTACAAATTTTGTTCATCTCCCTTCGAGTTTTTTAAACTTACCCTATTCTTATTTTGATTATTGTGTATTTGATCTTCAATCTTCTATTATATGTTTCAAATGTAATTTTTCTTTTACATTTTCTGTACCTATTAACGTTTGTAGCTTTTTTTACTAAACCTCGAAAAGTGTCTTTAGTTTCTTCTTCTTGTATATTAATGTTATATCGTCTGTTTTTTATCAGTTTTCTGTTCAGTATTTTTTGGCAGTTCTCGTTCTATTGTTACTCTTGCAAAAAAAAAAGATTTGAGTTATTATTTGCCCTCCTGTAACTCCTATCTTTGCTGTTTTTTATTATTTTCTATTAATTTATAATCTATTTATTAATCTTTCGTCTTTTGAACTACACCCATGTTTCTTTATGTATTTATGATTCTCATATTATGCTATATTAGTTTTCTTTCAGTTTGTGTTTACTACTTCCTCTTGTTATCTGTTTAGATATATTCTTCAAATCTTGAGGTCTTATTAAAAACATTTTATATGTCTTCTTTATAACACCGATTGTTTCTTCTTCATGTTTCAAGATTAATTTCTTATATTTACCTCTTCTTTTCAGGCTGCAAGAACGAATTTGTGTACCTCCAGACTTCAAAACCATTACCCGTTTACGACAATCAAAACAGAGCCATTAATGTTCTTCAAGACATTTTTAGAAGACTGTCTTTTAATCTTACGGAATCCCATTATATTCAATAAACTGTTGACGTTTAGTTTGACTTTTCCAGTACCACAATTATGAACGATTGGTTTGTTTTTGGATACGATTTTTATATGTGTTTACCTTGAATTCTTGTAATTCTTCTTTTTTCTGTATTTACCTTCAGTTTTTCTTTCAAGCTTCTGAAATTTTCTCATGTTATCCTTGAATTTCCGTAATTTTCTTCTGATACTTCTAGAATGTTGTCTTGCGATCACTTTTAATTTATTTTTCAAACTTCTAGAATTTTCTTTGAAGTATACGAAGATCTATTGTTTCTCACCTTTCTGAGGCATTCTTTCAAAGTTCTGAAGTGTTTTCCGTCGTTTGCTTTTAATTCTTATTGGGTCTCAGTGATGCATTTACGAGTAAATAAAAGTGTTCCTGGAGACTTATTTTTGTGGATCAAAGAGGCGGTTGTATGTAAATGAAGAAAAACTAAACAAAGTCGTCAAGCTTCGTTATACGAATAATTTAAAAATATGAATACTTATTATGTAACGTTGCCAGCGTGGTTGTGCGGTTGAGGGACGGACTGCGGTTTGGAGGGACCCGGGTTCAATTCCCGGTGCTCTCTGAAGTCTGGAGGGTGGCCTACTTAGTCACTAAAAATAATTGAGTACCTGCGTTCATTCGAACAAGGGGTAATTATGGCGGTCGTCTAAGGCGCGGTGACGTTGTATGATCTTCTATTTATAAATCCACTTTAAAGCTGACAGATAACTAGTTTTTATTTAATTGACGTATTGGCATTTCTTTTGCCTTTCACATATTTTTTAATTTTTTTTAAGACAACTGCTTTTAAAAAATCAACTTAAAGGAAATCCGATGGCAGTATTGTTAATGCCCATGTATTAAGTTATGCCTTACAAGATTTTTATATACTATAGTAACAAAACTATTTTGTTCTAACAATTAATTTGATCTCAGTGAACATTAGAACTTTTCACAAAATATTTAAAAAAATTATCAGTATAGAACATTCACGTGATGCCATCAGAAACACACAGAACGAGAGATAGTAAGGGATGTGTGCTGAACTGCGAGTGCTGTTGTGTTAAATCATGTGTAAGGAAAGGAGTGACTATTAATTAGGGTTGTATATACTAATTTTTATCTCGTGGGAACGCAGCATCGAGGTGCATAACTGCGTTTCGTTGCATATTAGAGTTTAAAGTTGACGAGGAGTGTGTTCGATTGATAATGACAAAGAGGCAAATTTGATGGATCAGCGGATGCAACAGGACGAATTTTGCATATTATTATCCATAAGGTCTCCAAGTTGATAAACATTTTTGTACAATGGGTGAATCATACTTTCACCGCTCAACAGAAGCAGAAGCAGAAGCGTGTGGAGTATGTCAACAGTAGCTCCAGCTGTACTGAGTGAATCGGGAGACGTTATTTGAGTATCTGGTCACAGGAGACAAACTATGTGTTCGCGTTAATCTCCAATTACTTGATTTGCATTTTAAATTAGAGTCGACCGTCTTTTGGCTCTCTCCTGTATACGCGATTTAGTTTTGATTTGAGATAGCGGTGGCGAATTTGCCCGACCACGCGGAGCGCTGATATATAAAGCAGCGGTCTTGCTGGCTCTTTGTTTTTTCGCTCGTTTCGTTTTGAATTTGAATCGTGATGGTTTAGAAAGCGGACGACCGGCTTTAAATTTTCCGTGGCCGAATTAACCTCTTTCCGGAGGTCTTTTGTTTTCCGATTGCATTTCGGGAGTTGAATTTTTTTCGGTGAGAAAACTCGCTCCGATTTCCTTTGTATCTGACCCGGCTCTGCTGTGAAGATTGGGATAACTTGTCCTATCTTTTTACCCACACTCTTATTTCGTTTTCCTGGATCTCCCAAAATTACAGCACAGGGAACCAATTTATGCAGGACAGCGTCACTTCCAAAAAAGGTGAGTGTTCCAGCTTTGGCTTTTATTTAAATTTTAAAATTACGATACAGTTCACTTTTGGCCGTAACTCTATGGTTCTTTCACGAAACTCTGGTCTACATAATGGCAACTTACTGGAAGCCCTCCTTCTAAAAAATTCAATCAGGATTATTCATTCCAAAACTAATGGCTACTGTCTTTTGAGATTCTGTTGATGAATTTGTTGTCCTTTAGTGAGAGCTTTGTCAATGAGTGATACCGCGAGTCACCAAAGTGACCTTGTCACGAAAAAAACATGACGCGTTGCTTCAACATGGACGTTGGGTAGCCACATGTGAATTACTAGACTTGCAGTATTGCTACCTTGCTGGCGTTTGGGTAGACCGGGCTGCTTCGCGTATGAAAGAGGAAATGTACTGTAAGAAGTTCTCTTCTAAAAACAGGTTTTAGTTCCAGAACAACGGCAAAAGTGTATAGACATTGAAAGGGAATGAAATGTGTGCTCACTTCTTACTATAAAAGACTAACGAGAAGAAAATAATTGTAGAGCCAATTACTCTCGAAAATCTCAAGTATATTGTGTGAAGATGTACTTTATTGGTGAGTGAATTAGTTTAAAAGAGGAAGAATTGGTGTTTTTTTATATAGTAGATGGTAGTCCATGGCGCTACTTTTAAATAACAGGTGATTTAAGTAATAATTAATTATAAATGAAGTATTTAAAAATTGTAACGCAAATGTATTAAATGTTTTTAACTAATATTACGTACCTCCTATTAGCTTAGTTAGCAGGTAGGCGCACTCCGTGATTCCGACGGAATCGAGTCTACTTCAGGGATGCGCCCCTCTTATGCGAGCCATGATTAACCCCTATCCGGGAGAAATCATATCCTAACTTTAAATCCCAACAAACACATAAATACCCCCACCCCCCTTTTACCTTTCCTAGCCAACACGCCTGGCAAGCGTGGCGTTTTAATGCCAAACACCCTCTCTAGAGGAGGCCCACGTCCAGCAGTGGACAAGAAAGGCTGGGTGATGATGATGATGATGACCTCCTATTATAAAGGGTGGCCCAAATTGAACACTGAACTTAAACTATTAGTCTTTGATAGATGTCGTCTACGATTATTCCGATTGGTAAATATAGAACGTTATATTATTCTTAAATTTCGTCGAAGTAGTGCACCAAACGAATCTGAAAATTTATTACAAAATTTGATAAAATTGGATTTGTAGTGGATCTAAGACCCATAGATACGATCAAGTGGGGTAAGGTCCTGTGAGATTATTGCTATAGTTAGTCAAAGGGTTGCTGTAAATCTAAAAATGCCAAACTTCCTTCGGCGAATACACCTCTCATGCGTAAAAAGCTCAGATGTTGCACAAGCTTTAGCATGATGACTATTCTAACCGCCGACAATTTACTAATTGGTTTTTAGAGTATCATGAAGTGTATTCTCAGTTCAGTTCATCACCTTTAGTGATGAGGTGCACTTTCACTTCGACTGGTTTGTAACAAACAAAAAAGTAGCATTTGAAGGAAAATCCTTGCGCAACGTCACTGTTTGTTGTAGGACTTTGGGCAGGTGGTGTGATAAGTGTATATATCTAGGAAGATGATGCTGGAAATGCTGTAATCCTGAATAGCAACTGTTACCGTTACATGATAATTCAGTTTTTTAGTATCAAGTTTTAGCAAGACGGCGTCACCTGCTACACAGCTTGAGTAACACTTGATTTACTATACCAGTAATTTCGTGGTCAAAATAATGTTGCAATCAAGACTCTATGCAACTTCTTTTTGTAGGTTTATGTGAAATCCAACGTCTATGCTAGTAATCCGCATATTTGACGACCTCAAGAACGAAATTCGACTTCTTAGCGATGAAACTGATCAAAATATATGCGAAATTGTAATCTTAAATATTATGAAGACTTGTACAGGGTTTATTCTGAAAGTAACCAAACAAACTCAATTTGTTGAAGATATCAAATATATTTAATAATATCCAAAATAGACCACTTGTGCAGCCACACAGCGCCTCCAATGATGTTTTCATTGTTGGTACGCCTTTATAGACTCCTTTTTCGAGATGCTGTTAAGGTCGGTTGAATAGTTTCAACAGTGCTATCAAGCCCCTCTTCAGATGGGAGAATAGAAAAAAATTGCAGAGACAGGTTGGGACTGTAAGGAAGCTGTGGCAGCGTTAGCACATTTTTCTTGGCCAGAAACTCTCTCGTGATCAACGCCGTGTGGCTCGACGCACTCTTCTGGTGGAGGATTCGGGCGCCAGCGATCTCCGAAAGGACGCGATTTTTCGAGTTGAACACAACATTTGATGGCATACTTTTGCTCGATCAAAGTTTGACTAAATTTACGATCTACTCGCTCCAACTGCTCAGAGCAAACTGTGGTTGGTTGCAAGGTGCTACTAAGACCTCCCACTACGTTTCACCATCACAAATTTTCCCATCCAGCGCGCCTGCGCGACGCGCCAGACCCAGTCCGGTTACTTTCAGGACAAACTCTGTAGTTGAAGGTGGCATTGGTCATATACAATTTTCCATATTTATTACTCAATAAAATTTAACTATAAAATCAACTAAAAAGATGTTTTATTTAAAATTTAAATTCAGAGTTTATTTTGGGCCACCCTTTATAATAAACTTAAGAACAGTAAGCTTAAAAAGCAATTAATTAATTGATATCCATTAAAAAACTGCCTCAGCGTGTACGTTGTAATTTGCACATCTAATTTTACATAACAGATTTGAATCTTTGGTACAACCCGGACTAATTCATTCAACAATGTCCTTTTACAATTTATTTTTATAAAAAATTTGAATCAATTTGTCATTTACAGGAGTTGAAGTCGAATTTACATTTATTATTTTCATACACCATTAGCAAAAGTGAAGAGGGATGATGCACGCAATCAATCATAGCATATCCAAGAAGCGTATGTCGCTTGATTTATAGTTCCTCTGTTGATTTAATATGGTATACGAGGATAATGATGCTTTAATGGCCGGCTATTATGGCAAAAAAGCAAATATCTACTGATCTACAAAATTAGCGCCACCAAGAATGTAAGGTGCGTTGCCTTTTATGTACAGGAAGTATTACCACGCGTTTAAGAGCAATCGATTGGCATTTCTACTGCATTTCACCTGATCCTATTTGACGTCGGGAGATACAGTTTTCCGCTCTAAAACACGGAAGACGTTTTCCTATCAGCGTCAAAATTTGGTCAATTTTCGTGTAGGCGGGGTATAAACTGATTCGATTTCCTATCAGCGTATGCAGAATACGTCTCGGAGGACGCACTTCAAAGGAGCTTCCTCGACTCCTTATTATGTTAGTTCAGTTCGCCGAACCTCGAAAAATACTCTCCAAATAAGATATTCGACCGAAAACCAATATGTATGACTCCGTATAAGATTAGGCGCGCTTTTCGGCTAGAAATGTTTTCTTTGGGCCGCTAATCCTTTTAAGCTGTCGCCCAATAGTTTTTTTTGTTTCTTTTCTGCCAACGTAATATGAGCAATAGCGTAACAAATATAATAATGCAACAGAGTGCATTCTATGTATAATACGCAAATTACTAGGGATAAAATTCAGTTTTAATAAGGCATATGAGTTACTGAAAACTAAAAAATAACGAACTTGATAAATAACGCAGTATCTGAAACCTTGACTCTATCTCTTGGGAATTGGAATTAATTTTAAATGATTTTTTTTGTAAAATTAAATATTTATTATAAAGCACAAGTTATTCAAAGTACTGTCCATCGTTAGGTACAACTTCTTCCCATATTTCTGGCAACAGGCGGATTGAAAGAATTCTTCGTTCATTGTTGTACTCCATGAATCGATTCATTTTTTGATATTTCCAAAAGAGTTGAAGGGCTGCTCAGACAGGCCATGCGTCATCGATCGATACAAATGGTAATCAGGAGGGACAATGCTTGATAAAAACGGTGGGTGGGGTAGAACATTCCATCGTAGTGTTTCCAAATAGTTTTTGACTTTTTTTGCAACATGCGGTGGCATGCTGGAAAATTACTTTATTGCGTCTTTCGACGTATTTCAATCGTTGTTCTTTCAACGCTCGGTTCAAGTTGATTAGTTGTTGTCACTAGGGATCCACAATGATAGTTTCGCCTTGTTCCAGCAGCTCATAAAACACTACGCCCTTCTGATCCCACCAAATACAGAGCGTTACTGTTCGCGCCAATCTCCAATTACTTTTATTTGGATTTTAAATTAGGGGTGGCCGTCGTTTGGCTCCCTCTGTATACGCGCTTTAGTTTTGATTTGAGATAGTGGCGGCTTCGGTCGCGGCCTCACCCTCTTTCGCTCGCTCCTTTTTTGAATTTTAATAGTAATGGTTTAGAAAACGTGCGACCGGCTTTAAATTTTCCGTGTCCGAGGCCGTTTTGACCGAGAGTCCGCCGGCGTGTTTTGTTTGGCGGCAAGAGTTTCCACATCCCGGTAGCCGTTTGTTGAAGGCTGATTTTATTCCGGGATACGGTATTTTGCCGACCAGATTTTCCTCTTCTCGGAGGTCGTTTTGTTGGCCGATTGCATTTCGGGTGTTGAAATTTGCTGGCGGAAAGACTCGGTTCGGTTTCCTTCTGACCCGGCGAGGAACCAAGGAAAACCCAGTCGCAAACTTCAGACATAACCAGCTGAAGGATCCACATCAGGAAAGACGCTTCGATCGGCCCCGCAGCGAAGATATGGGTAACTTGTCCTTTTCCGCCCGCATCCTTTTTCATCTTCCTTGATTCCAGAGAGTCCGATTTCCAAAGGTGAGTTTTCCAGCTTTGACTTTTGATTGAAGTTCCTTTGTTTAAAAATTTTAAAATTACGATACAGCCACTTTTAGCGGAAACAGTTGCTTACTTTCGAACCATGAATGTTCTGCTTCGGCGTCAATGCTGAGGTCAATGGTAATGGTTGGCCGGGTATATATCGGACTTTGCTGCGCTTCCTTTTGTGCCTTTGAAGCAGCTGTTCGCAGGTGGAAAAATGTTTTTTGACGTCTCTCGGTTTTAATTCGTGAAGCACCCAACTTTCTTGCGTTTGAATCATTCCTATTTCCTCCAAACGTTTATCTACGGTGGATAAATTAACATTTAAGAAATTTACTAATTCTTCAAGCGTTTGACATAAATCTTCATCAAGGAATGCCTCCAATTCTGCATCTTCAATCTTTTCGGCTGGTCTGGGTGCTCCTTGCATTCCGTGTTAAAATCAGCACTTTTGAATCGTCTAAATCAATACGCACCAGTTGAAATCGATGGAGCATGTTTACCATAAGTTTCGGACAGAAAACGAAGTCTTTCAGCTGACAATTTCTACAATGGAATCAAAAACTTAACATATTCGAAGTTCAAAAAAATTATATGGTTTATACTTGGCATACATTCAAAATTCAAGCCTAATGATGGTGATTTGCCATGAAGTTGATTGCAGTATATACTGATAGCAAAAAATACCAGTAACGCCATCTGTCGTAAATCCTTTAATATTAATTCCAAGCTCTAAATTATTTTTTAACCCATTAAGCATCATAAAAATACAAATATATAGTTACTTTTCTACATAACCTTCTAATTTATAAACACTATTTTTGATCTCACTATCGTAAATGAAGGTAGTTGTGACAATCACGCACGAATCAGTAGATATTAACATCATCGTCAAATCTCTGTTCATCAAGTGCTGCTTTTAGTGGTTCAATAAATGGTAATCACAGGGCAATAACCTCCGACTACAAAAGGAAGTCCAAGCATGCAAGGTACTTTTGGAAAGCAGAAGGGCCGGGAGGCGGAAACTTTGACGAGTTATGGGAGATGTCCAGAAAACTGTCTGACTTAGCTCATTGGTCTTTGAGACTTTATAAAATGCAGCGCAGAATCCATTAGCAGTACACCATAAAATTTTGCGTTAAACTCGAAAAATCCGCAACCGAGACGCTTTCTATGATATAGAAAGCCTTTATCGAATGCACAAGTATTTAGGAAGCACAAAAGAGAAGAAAGAGAAGACGTCGAGTATGAGCAACTTGTAAGTCTCCAGCAACATCTCATACTTAAGAGAATGTGACTAAGGAAAAAACGGTTTTGGACTCTGACTCAAGTCTGATTGATAGTAGATAAAGTGAGACTTGCAAGATCCATTGTGGCTAAAATTGCCCTGACAATATTGCGGATGCAGAAAATTTGTGCTAAATTGGTTTGCAAGATTTTGACTAACAAACCATGCGTCGAGAACTTATGAGTTTTTGCACCGTGTGAAAAACGAGCCTGAGTTTTTGAAAGAGATAACTGGTAATGAAACGTGAACTCAAACGAGCAAATCAATGATGAGAGCGGTGCTCACTGTTTATTTTGTTCTAAAAATGTTCTCCACCCGAACAACTGGTTAACGCATATAATGTGTGGATCAGAGGAGATCGCCGATACTTGGTTTTCTTTACCAAGACGGTACTCCGAGCCATGAAAGACTGTTAGTGAGAGATTTTCTGAGAAAATAGACTATGGCAACGCTACCCCAACCTCTTTACTGCTTGGGTCTGGCCGCAAACCTGGCTCAAATCCAGTTGTGACGAGTTCTACGAAAGAGATTTCAGTTAAAGACTTTCAGACAGGCCATGAACTGCTAGCAAGGGTATATGAATGTTCGAAAATATTATTTTGATTAATATTAAGTTAATATAAACATTTCTCTGGTTGCATTTTGTATGTAGAATAAAATCTCAATTTTTTTGTCCAGCCGCGTGACATTGTGAGGCAGGTTAACGTCTTGAATTGTCTGAGTACCTCAGAATGTTAGTTTTCCGAAAACATAATTAACCTTATAAAGAAGGAACAGAGAATCGCGTCAAGGGCACGTGGATATCGCCAGACGATAGGATGTGCTTGTCGAATTAAACAAATTACAATTAGTGAAAGATGGAAGGAATTACAGGGGGAAATGTGCAGACTCTGACCACTTTTTGGTTAGATCAAGAACAGCGCTATTGAGATTAAGGAAATCAGAGAGGAGAACGGAGAAAAGAATAAGATATATAAGCCTGAGTGGGGGAAATAAGAAAGTCGCCCAATACTATAGACAAAGTTTTAGAGCAAGAGCTGGGGGATAGGGAGATGCTCAAAATATAGAAGAAGAACGGAAGATGTTAGAAAAAACAATACTAAAATCATCAAAAATGTTATCAGAGGAAGAGCAGGAGAATAGAGGGGCTAAACAAGATTATCTTAAGAAGAAATAAAAGCTAAATAGCACTATTTACTAACAATACTGCAGAGACACAGGCGAGGTACGAGAAAACTAGAAGAGAAGCAAAGTGAACCTGCGGATTCAAACAATAATATGAAGAGAACAGCTAGAAATAATAGAAGAAAATTTTGCCAACAAAGAATTAAGACACATTTACCAAGGGGTGAAGAAGGAGAAAGGATGTGTTAAAAGAGAGCATCTGTTTTGAAGGATAAGGAGGGAAATTGAGTAGATGGAATCGAAGGAAAATTAGTACGGTGAGCTGAGTATTTTAGTAAGAACTGGATGAAGACAGTGAAAATAAAGGAGGAGAGGAAACAAAGAAATATGGCAGTAATCCAAAACGGACAGATACAGAAAAAGAAGATACACCAGGCTGAGCAAGGAAGAGATAGAGACGATAATTAAAAAACTAAGAGAATGGTAAGCTAGCGAGAGAGAATAGCAGGCAACAGTCTACTTATAAAATTGCACACGTTTTTAAATGAGATGTGGAAAAAGGAGAAGATGCGAAAAGAGTGATCGGAAGTGGTACTATGCTCAATTTATAAAAAAGGGGATAGAACAGAGTGTGGCAATTATAGAAGCATCGCACTGTTAGACGTAACGTATAAAGTGCTAGTGAATTGCGTGAAAACTAGATTAATTGAAATGGCAGAAACGATTATTTGAGATCAAATGTTTGTATTCTTTAATTTAATCTTAGAAGAAGAACCACGTGAAAGCAGAATCCACACTAAAGGCTTGATACATCATCATAGGCACCAAGCGATAGCATACGTGGATAACCTAACCCTGATTTCCAGGACAAAGATGAAAATGAAGGATTTGCTAGTCAGACTGGACACGACGACCAGAGAATATAGTTTACAATTTAATGAGCGCAAAACTAAATTTATGGAAGTAAGAAGAATGTCACAGCAAACAAACATCAGCGGTCTGAAGTTAGATAGCTGGGTTATGTGCAAAGGTTGGAAGACTGTAGGGCAACCAAAGCCAAACACGCCTAAAAGAAAATTAGTGAGGTACAAGAAGAGGTAGAGGAGGTGGGCCTAAAGACAAATATAAAAAGACCAAAGCAATATGCATAAATAGAGAAGCACCAAGGCAACTAACTTTAAAAAGTGTTAATGTCACGAACCTGGAAAATGTTGTGGCTGTGGAAAACGAGGGGTTGAAAGATATGGTGCCTAGAATAAATAAAGTGTTTATATAGCTTATGGTGTCTGGAAGGCAAATAAAACTAAAATAAACGTGTTCAATGTTATAGTTAAAGCAGTGCTGTTGTATGTTTCCAAAACGTGGTTAGTCATAAGCATAATAAAACACAAGTTGCAAACAAGGAGTTGTGGGAAAGAACAGGAGATAGTGATGTGGAAGAGGAAATTAGTTATCATACTCTAAGAAAATAAATGGTGAAAGTATGTAAGACAAAAAAAAAACGCGGAGAAGGACGGTGAAACGCAAAACAACAAATATTTATGAGCTAAATTGAATGCGATATGTATTTTGTATTTTGCTTTTGTTTTAGAAAAAATATATTTTTATTAATATTTTGGTGAGATTTTAGGGCACACGTAGGGGCGCGGACTATGAACTGAGAGGTGATGTGCGTTATTAACCTTTTGTTCAAAGTGAACGCAGACATTCAATCATTTTTAGTGATTGAGTAGGCTACCCATCAGGCATCTGAGCCCAAGGATTGAACCCGATCCGTCCGCATCGCAGTCACGCGGCTCAACCGGGCGGCCACACTGGCGCCCCTTTTGGTATTAAGATTATTTTAAAAAATCGCAATCGCCTTATTTACTTAATTACTAACGGTAACCCTGCGCTATGGCGTGAAATCTGAGAATAAATATTATTTTAACGTCAAACGTGCGCCTAGCGTCGTCGCGCCATCCATTTATTTGCAATGCAAGGCCCATCTGCGTGCCGTACGTGACCGCCGTAATAATCGCACGAATCATCGCGAATCTGGCCATTTTGTCCACTGCGCGATTTCTTCCGTAAATTCATTTTTATCTGGCCGTGAAAGGGCGCTCCGGGGCGCGACGTGAATGCCCAATCGCCGCGGCATTGCCTTGTAATCTTTTATTTAATTACGTCCGACTGCGATAATTCGTTTAGGCGCTGCCGGTTTTAGCGAACCCGTTAAAATTTAACGGAATTAGGTCCGGGCGGAATGAGAAAACGGCGGTTGATAAGAAGGAGGCGCGAAGACGCACTCCCCGTACTTAACAAGTTGTTGCGGCTGCCCAAGATTTACCGGCGCCCCGATCTATTATTTATCAAAGCTCGCGTGTGTGTCGCACGATAAACGCACCGCACACGCACTAATTTGCCTGGGGAATTATTCATTGCGGTCTTCGCACTTTCGCAATTACCTAAAACATTTACGAAATCTAATTTATGGAGGTTGTGCCGTGCAGCCGCAGTTTGTGTGAACAAAATACATTTTCTTTAGGTGCTTTTGAGTATTATGATGTAATTTTGAATATAGGAAAGGATTTGTAAGTAAACAAAATTGTGTTATTTAGGGTTTAGAAATGAAAACAAAATGCACTCTCAACAAGTCACTGTTTGGTGTGGTATTTGGGCAAGTGACGTCATAGGTACAATTTTTTTTTGAAGCCGATGTTGGAAATGCTGTATCTGCGAATGGTGATCGTCACCGTTACATGATAATCCAGTTTTTGGCACCAACTAGGTAACAAATGTAGTTTCAGAAGGACGAAACCACATATCACACATCGATTTTCTAGTCACGTAGTTTCACAAAATGTAGACATCAACTGGCCAGCAGAATTTTGCAATTTTACACCGCGCGACTTCTTTTTACGGGGTTACCTAAAGTATGGAATAATTATTGGGTACTCTACTTCATCTACTGGTGGTATACCCCATCTTTGAAAACCAGACTCCGACGAATTTAAGGGAGGCGGGCGATATGGCAGTCTAACAATATACGAAAAGAATGTGAAAGATTACACATAGAGAAAAGGGAAAGCCGTAGAATAAAATGAAAAAGAATCACTTGTAGTATAATACACCCAGAATGTTACTATGCTGGTATTAAATATAAATAGTTGCAGAAAAACCTTCAAAGTACCCAAAAAAGGCAAGTAAAATAGTTGAAGAAAAAACATTTGTAAAAGTAAGTACCAGAGGAAAAAAGAGAAAGAAATTTAAACGGCAAAAGTAATAAATAAAAAGAGGAAGCGGGCTGTGAAAAAGAAAAGGAATTAGAGAAAGAGAAAGAGAGACGAGAAAAAAATAGCAAACAAAAAAGTAAGTCTCAAAAGTAATAAGATATAGCGGGGAGTGTAAGAGAAACTGAGAAGAATAAAGAAGTAACCGGGGAGGGGAGATAAATTATGGAAAAATGATAGAAAGCTAAGTAAAGGTAAAGGCGGTGGGATGAGAGAGGGGGCCAGGTGAAGTTGTTTAAAATATAGTAAAAAAAGAAGAAGAAACAGAAAAGAGAAAATAATTGAAAACGAAGGCAGAAAAGTAAAGGAGCCAGAAATAATGAAATATGAAAATCTGAAAGAAAGAAAAACGTTGGAAAAGTTGAAAAAGTTGATAGAAAGGCATGAACATTTTCAGAATTTGAAAATGTAGAAAATAACTGAAACCTACTACAAACACTAAATTTAAATTTCACAGAATGGTCATTCTGTTTATCAGCATTAATATTTACTTAGTTTTACCATAAAAGCGAACAATGAAGAAATATCTTTCAGTTCCGTGCAGGTATTAAATGGCCAGAAGGTACGGAGAATTCACCGGCTTGATACAGTAAAAAATTAGAATTGCAACATGGAACGTTCGTATTCTAATAATAATAATAATGTTAAGACTCTAACGCCCCGCTTGGGAGCACGACCTGCGAACAGAGAGGTTAAGGCTTTCACCTCGACGTCTGAATTTTGGTAACAAACAATCTAAAAATATATTTAAAAAAATAGTTCCTCTTTTAATAGAATAATCTTATTACAATTTGATGATAAGCCAATTTTAATACAAGTTATACAGATACTAAATAAATGCGAAGATTTTACGGCCGGTGTTATGGTGCATTGTATGGTTGCTTCTTGGGTTCTTAAGCCGTAGTTGGCCTTAAAATGTCTTAAAAATTTCTAGAAGATCTTCCTCTGAAGATGTTCGCCGCAGTTGTAAACGAAATGTCAAGAAGTTCCAAAATCTTCTAAAAATTTTTAGATTTTCTTTTGAAGATGTCCGCCGCAGTTGTAGACTAAACGTCAAGAGTTTCCAAACTCTTCTAAGCATTTCTAGATCTTCTTCTGAAAATGCCCGCTGCAGTTGTAGAGCAAATATAAAAATTTTCCAAACTCTTCTAAGAATTTATAGATCTTCTTCTGAAGATATGTGGATCAAACGTCAAGAGTTTCCAAATTCCTATTATGACCTAACAAAATTGGCAACCAACCACATGATGCACAGACACTGAATCCACATAATTTCACGAAGGTTTGCAAAAAGTGTTGAGTTCACTAAAAGCACCCGAAATCAACATTATAATCGGCGATTTCAACGTCAAGTTGGACACGGTAAAGTTGAAGAAGTAGTAGGAAAATTTGGATTGGGAAAACGAAATAAAATGGAAGAAGAACTTATTCAATTTTGTTTAAAAGAAAATCTCTTCGTTGAAAACACATTTTATGATTCACCATTAAGAAGACTATATACCTCACAAGACGTGTTTCTAAAATATAGCACGAAATTAAGATTACTTTATAATAAAAGATTTTAAAACAACATAACCAGAGCATCGGCATATTCAGCTGCTGATGTTGGCTCGGACCATAATCCACTAATAGCTAAATATAAACACAAGGGAAAACTGATAACTTGCAGAATCAAACCACTACAACATAGATGCACTCGGAGATAAGAAAAATAAGGAAGAACTGAGTCAATAAAGACGAAAATGATATACCTCTCGTCTATGATGTATGATGCTTAAATCATTCTGCAGTCTGTCGCGCCGTGTTTCCGCTGCGAGCCATCTTTATTCCCACTTTTGCTCTTGTGATAGCTTATAACCGGTTCTTTACGAGCCCCAATGGAATCGCTTCAAAAATCGGCGGTCCTGGTCTTGCTGCTGCTTCTTTGGCCAGCGTGTACCTTAGTCCGATAGAATCGGATTTCGATCTCAACCAAGAGCACCAAACTTCGACTTGCAAATCTGTCAGTGCCCTCACGGTTCCAAGAGAAATTAGCGCTGATTTGCTGTCAGATAGTAGAGCATCTTCGGATATTGGCTCTGTATATGTTGGGGTATCTCAAATACTTTCTCTGAGAGAGCGGCGCCGACTTAGTTGTTGACCGCTTTAGGCTTGTTGCTTCACAAAATAAAATGCAAGGCAATAACTAGCTCAATACTAACATTGTTTTGCTAGCTGCGCTTTTTAAGCACTTGCCGCGTTGATTGCGAGAATTCTTTCCGCCTGTACTTCGGCTACGTACAACATTGCCGAATATACTTGCTCCCTTAAATACCCCATATTAATTACGCCGTCGCCCATTTCTGGTAGGAAACTTGTTTTCTTTTCTTTGTTACAAACTGCCCGCATGTGACGATTTCACAAAAGCTGATTGTCGACCTCTGCTCCTAGGTACCGGATGTAATCCTCGCAGTAGACACGCTTGCCCTTGACTAGGAAAATTGGTCTCTCTTGTCCCGATCGCATCCCAAATAATATCACTTTTGCGCTATCTGTCCATCTAATTTCTGCGTAATTTTAACAGTTTTTCAGGAAAGTGTTGTTCGCAAATTCCACGGCCCTACATTTTTGCAACAATTAAATTCTAGATATATTTTAATATACTAGTCTCCAGTAATACCGATTCGGAGCACGAACCCCGAGGGCAGCCCCTCCCGGTGCTACCTGCACCACTCTCTTGCTAAAGTAGTGTTTTACTATCCAGAGTTGGCCAATTTTGGCCAATCTTTTTCGGATATTTATAACGGCTTTTTTTACTGCCTGTTTTGTTTATTCCAAGGGTCTTGGGAGGTCGGGTCATGGCATCGCTGATAATTTAACATTTTTTTAAAATTAAATAATAACTTGGTTCTCTATTAACAAGGGTATTTTTACATAGTGTATATTTTACTTCGAAACCCTAGTTTAGCTTGAAGTTTTTATATAATACCTACATAAAATAAAAAAGAGAACCAGACATTCTTCCATGCGTCTATTAGATGTCATAGCCACGATAAATCTAGAATTTTACAAAGCCCGTGTTTGCCGCCCTAAAGCTTTCCGCCCTTATGGTCCTAGATGTTATCGCCGACACTGCTCTGCGAAATCTAAAGTACGCGAAATACGTATTTGTATAATTCTTTTTTAAAAAGATTCGGTTTTTTCGGATAAACACATTCCTGCGCGTGTAATGTATACACGTATATACATACAGCAGATGCATACGTACACGTGTGCTCGCCTCTGCGCGTTCGCGAGGTATCCAGGCCAAATTGGCTCTGCCTTCACCCCCAGATTAAGACGCGGAGTCTATCAAGCTCTTAATTGTATGGAAATTGGAAATCACGCACGAATCTAATTTGTATTTTATGGCTAATAAGACGGCGCTAATCTCGTTGCAAGACTCCTATTGTTCAGACTATTAGAAAACGGATTAGTAATTACTACTCTGTGTTTTACACGTGAAGACCAAATTAGCTGCAATTACGAACAGCGAGATTGAATTGTCGATGTAATATAGCTTCGATATTAACTGCCTCATACTGCTGCCAGATTTTTCTCGTGGAAATTGTAATCGAATTTCCGCTCCTCATCAAATAGAAAAGCCCCTTAACAATCCATTTACAAATTTTATACTTAATTCGGTTTATGGAGAAAAGTTTTACGGAATATGCAGAGTGGAAATAATAAAAAGTTGTCTAAGTCGACCATTAATTTTATTATGTGGTAGATGTAAAAAAATTACTCAAACTTAATAGTAGACAACCTACCTGAGCCCTTTTTTGCATTTTTAATTTAGCCTCATGAACCCACTTGACTTTCGAAGCGTAAAGACGTGCTCCAGGCAGAAGCGAGTTGAGTGATAAGATATCGTGCGTCAGAAGTGAGGTCAAGAGTACTTCCGTTGATAATAAATTTAGCTCTATTCTGTAAGCAGACTTATCTCTACATAGCGAGGCAAATTAATAATCTATGCAGCTGCGCTTACATCCACTCAGCAACAATACCTAAATAATTCACTAATAAATATTCGCGTACCCAGAGTGGACCAAGCGATTGAGACGCTTACTGCGATGCGGATGGATCCGGCTTCTATTCCCGGCCTACTCAGTCACTAAAAGTAATTGAGTACCTGCGTTCACTCGAACAAGGGCAACAATGGTGGTCGCCTAAGGCGCGGTGCTTGCCACATCGCCCCGCACCAGAGATGGTGCGCGACGACCAGGCAGAGAAGGCAAACATATTGAGAACCTTAATCTCTCACTTCGCAGGCCGTGCTTCTATACAGGGTGTTTACAGTCGTGAAAAATAAAATATACACCAAATCAATCTTTCAGATATTAAAATAATATTGGTGACGCTCACCACCCCATGTAGGAGCACGGCCTGAGAAGTGAGGGGTTGAAGCTCTCATATGTTCGCCTTCATTGTCCTCTAATGTCGTCTCGCACCATCTCTGTTACAGGGCACTGTGCTTTAGGCAACCTCAATTGTTTTGTGACTGAGTAGGCCACCCGTCAGACTTTTGAGTCTCAGGTATGAACCCGGGTCCGTCCGTAACCCAGTTACTCACCTCAACCGCGCGAATTTTAAATATGCTAATTGGAAGTACTATTATTAACAAAATGGCAAAGCCTAAAAACTTTTATAACATTTTATAGCTACGCTACAGGACGCGGGCTGAAACTTCACTTTAACCAACATTAAAAGAAATAAACAGTCCTAATAACTCAAATGAAACTATAGAAATTATGAAAGATAAACGAAGTACACAGTGTAACAAATAAGAGAAGATTGAATCACCTAAATAATAAGTTAAGAAATAAATTAAAAGCTCTTCGGAAGAAGTCGCTCCAAACTTACCTGCACTCACTAACTGTCCATGACATTTCAGTATCGAAAGCCACCAAAAGCATCATGCAACCACAAATTCATAGTCCACCATAATAGACCAAAGAAATTCATGGCTAAGATCGGATAAGGTAAAGAAAGAAGTATTTGTAGTGCTACAGCGTGTTAACGAAAATTTTCTCTCTAACCACCAATTTGGTTTTAGGCAGCTATATTTAACATTATCATCGTTTAGTGAACATTGTCTAAACTCTATGTGTACATAAAATTTAAAAAAAACGCTTTCACGCGAATATTATCTCCCCTTGCGCTTTACAAGTTAAAATTGGTAGACACATCCCGAAGGAGTAGCCCAGGAGTGTCTTTTGGGGCCATTAGTGGCCCAAGGAGATTTAACATTGCAGTTATTTAACGCTTTTAGTATAAAACCATTCGTAGTGTAACGTTTTTGCTTTTGACCAGACTTACAGGCGATCAAAATCACTTAAAATTATTTATGTATACAAGACATACAGCTGATAATCTAAAATTACATTGTATTTATCTGTAACACTATGTTGCAGGTGCACAGCTTCCGGCATTTGAATTATATGTGGCCGTCCCGCTACGCGATATTTATGCTTCTTTGGGCTTTATCGGAAGAGCCGAGAAACGCCCGCTTGGACACGTCTGGAAAGTTCGCTTTGTTTGAAGCTTCGCATGTGTATCAGCGGCAGCTAAATTCCCGGATGGCATTATATCGGCCGTCCAAGCGTGACGGGGTGCAACAAAAAATGCGACTACGGACGACGGTAGGCCTACGAGGAATGTTCAGAAATTCGTTGCACTAGTATGACAGCCGCTTGTTGATATGTGACGAGTAAAACTTTCCATTTACACTTTAAAATCCCATATGTAAGAGAACTAATCAGTAAGTTTGCTATTAAACACCAAACATCATTGAAGCTCTAGCCTAACGAAACTCCTGCATCTCCGACAGAATATCCTTATCTCAGACGACTTAAGAAGAAGTGGTCAAACAACCTACTAGACAGACTCCATGGAGTTTTTCGATTCACGCCTATCTATTATTAATATTATGATTAGGGAAAGGGGTGGATGGAAGGTGGAAAGGTGTAGAGAGAGCGATACACGTATAGACAACATATAAGCTGAAATTATTTAACGATTTTGAGTCTTACTCTTATCTAAAGCGGACGTGTAAGTATCTCGTATTTGGTTTATGTTCGATAAACCAGGAAAGTGATAAGAATATTAATCGCTATAAGCTGCAGTGTGGCCAATGATAAAATACCGTACTTAAAATTGAATACAATAACGTAGTTTAAAATCAGCGCAAAAATGTTAGCGGCAAATAACGAAGGAAGTATATCTTACAGACACTCGGCAGTATTCTTTAAAATATAGGCCGAACCGCCCTTAATTAACTTACAAATTAATCGAATGTATTCGATACAACCGTGCAATACTCATCTAAATAGACAACAAAACGAACATCCATAGTAAAAAGAAAATGCAACCCCCATTTGTCTTTTTTTAATATGATAAAGAAAACTATGACATTGTAGAAATTGAACAACAAAACTTAATTGCAATACTCCAACCACTTATTGAAAAATGTTAGCTAAAGGAAGAGAAGACCTACAGATTCGTCATAAAACATTTACATCACACTGTTGATATTAACGATATCAAGGAGAATTTACGATGTAAATAGGAAATTCTAACATAAAGACATACACAAAATACGAGAGTCGTAGCTAGCAGAAATGAGAGGATTATTGACTACTTTTTAATAAACCTAAATGAGAAAATGTACAGGTGCTCAATGTAACACGGCAAGCAAAGATAAAAATGTATCTGAAAAGAAAAAGAGGTAAAAGTAGGCGAAAGAAGAAAGAAAAACAAGAAATAATAAAAAACTAAACCAAAAAACCTGAATACCAAAAAAGACAATGAAATAATAAAAACATTTAGAGAATAATATATATGGCAAATTTAAAAAGAGAAAGTGGAAACAATAACAGAAAATAAAGACAACATTTTGAAGGATTAACAAAAATGAACTTAATAGATAAACGAAACGGAGGAAATAGAAGAAATACAAATGAAAAAGTTAAGAAAAGCCCTAGAAACAGGCAATACAACACCGAAGATGATAAAATATATGGAAAAACAAAAAATTTACAAAATTATATAGTAAGAGAATGGAATGTAGGAGATAAAAGGGTATTATAAAGGAATAACGTTAATAAGTATTTGCTAAAATAATTGGTAAAAGAATAAGGAATAAGATAGAAAATACAATAGAAGAGACTCAATGTGGCTTTAAGAAAGGGAAAAACACCACAGACTTAATAATTACCATTAAACAAGTCGGCGAGAGTTTATTGAGAAAGACAGAGAAGTACATATGTGCTTTGTAGAACGTGGAAATACCTTTAGCAAGATAAAAAAGACAATACCTATAGAAAGCCCCACAAAAAAAGAAAGATAAAAAACTAAAAATATTAAAATCTATATATGGAAATAATAAAAACCCACAGTAATGACAAATAACAAAGAGTCAAGAGAATTTGAAACAAAAGTAAGCGTGAAGCAGAGGCGTTAGACAACCTGTAGAATATTAAAAAAAAAAGATGAAGGTGTTAAAGGTAGAATACTGCCAAATGGAGCAAACAGAAACTATAGAAAGAAAAGTGCAGACTATTATAACAAACGGTAGAATCTCATAATACAAATTGGGCTCTTCTAAATTTAATATTTGTACCAAGACTTTGATGTAGCCTAATTATAACCGTTTAATAATAGATGTATAATATTTTTGACAGAAATACCTTCCACTATCTGGTTTTAATATAATTTTGAGCATTTATACACCCATGCATATGCAACCTTGACATCCAACTGGTTTTCATGGTTGTGTGTATTACATTTATAGTAAGGAAACAGCTGATAACCATTCCGGCTACTTGATTTTACCGAAAATAGACATCGTCGTGTAAAATCAGTGAAAAGTCTTGGTAGCTTTTCAAACGTCTTGTCCTTTCAGTAGTTTCAGCGTTAAGTAAGTTTAATTTGCTTTTCATGTATTTACTTTTATTTTAACCAAAACTAGTCGGTGCAATAACCTCTTTATACACCAAAATAACAATTACAAGTTTTCCTTTTGTTTTTTTTTATCTAATCCTTGGTAAGTTACAGGGGTTTACCAGGTTTTATATATTACCCTCAAATGGTAATTAGGATCTTTTTCGTTTTAGATGGTATTAAATCATTGATAATATTAATAGTTGAGTTGATTAATTTAATTTGATGGAAAATATGGAATGTGCTTTAGAATTGAAATTCTTTTTATTTTTAGGGTACATCGAAATGTGGAAGGCTGCAGTGCCAAATGAGATGTTGGAACAACTGCGTTGTTCTCTGTGCAAAGAATATCTGTCTCAAACGCCTGTCTACTCCTATTCAGACCAGGGTGTCGGTTGCGGGCGATGCCCCATCCTCAGCGATCAGAACCCCGTCCGTAACCTGTGCTACGAGGCCGTGGTTAAGTTTCTATCTTTCCATGTCGTTTTAAGATGCATGGCTGCCTTGCGACTCTACTTCCCTCTCATGTGCAGGCTCACGAAGAGTCCTGCTATTACAAGCAGTACTTTTGCCCTTTTATACCGCTTGCATCATGTCCCTGGCAAGGGCCTCGTAATGAACTGTTCGACCATTATAAGGAGCAACATCAAGTCTTAGCCTTGCAGAATTCAAGTTTTGAGGTAGATTTGGTGAATATGTATGAAAACAATTATTTATTGGAACATGGAGAAGATTTGTTTGTAATTCATGTCAAATGTGAAGTTAAGGAGAATACCTTTTGGTGTGGGGTGCGCTATGTGGGTAATAAAAATAAGGCCAAGAAGTACAGTTTCCAAATAGAATTGTGCCGGCCAAACGGGATCGAGAAATTAAAGTTGTCTAAACAGGAGGTGGGTTTTGATACCAGCATGAATTTAGACAAAGAGGCTGCTCTTCATGTAGACACTGATCACATAAGGAAAGCTTTATCGAATCCGTGTTCCATTATTTGTAAGATTTACATGTATTATAATGAAAACACTGATAGTTCACCAATAAAAAATTTAAATGGTGTTGAGAACTTGTGCACAACCATCGATGGTATTGTTGATGAACAGCTTCTTCGTGAATTCGAGTGCCCTGTTTGCAATGAGTACATGGTGCCACCTATCTATCAGTGTGTGACAGGGCACACTATTTGTGACAACTGCAGAACAAAAGTTCCCAGTTGTCCCACATGCGAATGTGCAATTCAAGACACTCGCAACTTCAGTTTGGAGCAAATGACTCGGCTGAATAAATACTGCTGCAAGTATAAACCCTTCAATTGCACTTTTGTGACGACTTCGGAAAAGATTCGCAGTCACGAAGCGGAATGCAGGTTCGGTCCATACACCTGCCCCTTCAAAGACTACGACGATTGCAAGTGGAAAGGGGCACTTTCTAGCTTGATGGATCACTCACATGAGCGGCATGGGGACAACGTCTTGGAAGTAGAGGTGGTTACATGGCCCTGGCAAGAGGACTGGAGCGAAGAAGATGATGAAGATTGTTTCTTGATAAAAGCCTATGATGACATTTTTAAGTTGCTTTTCAAATATGATGTTGCTGAAGGCGTATTTAATTGGACTGTGCAATTGGTTGGTCCAGCTGAAGATGCTGTGAAATACATGTTTGAGATAGATATTATTGATAATAGTGAGTCTATGCAAAGGCTGTTTGTAAGGCGTAATTGCAATTTATTAACCGAGAAAGACGATGCCTTTAAGCCAGATGCTGCATTTATTCAGCTGTCGGTTGAAATGCTAAGTCCACTAATGAATGGAAATGACTTGATTTATAAATGCCACATTGTAAAAAAATAAAAACATGACATTGAGAATGTGCCAAAAATAAAATATAGTGATTAGTTCGATTTACTGTGAATTGCTATTACTAATTTGTATATATTTTTTAATACGAGCAATAAATATGTTTACTACTTTAAAGATGTCTTTAAATATTGAAGTGTGATAACTATTGTATGCTTATTTTTATTTTTGATTAGTGTGAATAAAAAATACATTTAGTTTTTTGTCATTTAGTGAAAAAATCACAGTGTCCAAGTGTGACAAGGGGGGGGGAGGTGAACAAACTGTTAACAGGTGGTTATACTACACTAAGTATTGAGGCTGTTGTTTCATAATACAACCCTTTGAGGGGACATTATCATTAATTTAAAACTTGTGGAACATAGCAGACAGAGATGACAACAGAACTACTGTTAGTCTATTCAAAAAAATTATTTGTTGTATGTCTTAATGAGGATCTACTGATGATTAAATTTGCATGCATCGGTTCTACATTTTTTCAGTGACTTTATATCTTTCTTTAAGAAGAAATTTGGGTATTACTAGTTTATTCCAATTTTTTATTAGAGGGCAGCTCTGTTGCTGCTGCTCATGATGACTAACGGAAATTTTAAGAAAGTTTAGGTATTTTTGATAGACCATATAGATATGATCTTCACTGTTATTCTTTGTTTTTGTTCCCTGCCACTTTGGTCAAAATGAGTTTTAAGGCTTTTCTACGCTTGATCTATATTCTTTATCTTGATTTTATATGTTGCTTTTTTTTTGATTGAATATGACCGTTTCACTTCTTCTGTAACATTTGTTAAAGGTGGTTGCATTTCATTTTCTTTTTGTATGTGGTATCTTCTGTTTCCTTTGTTTGTTGGTCCGGGAGTAGTTTAAAAGTTGCCCCGGTTTGCGTTGCAGAGAATTAGTGAGTCTACTTGTTCCTACTTGTATTATTCCCCATTTGAATGCGAGATTTTTTAGACGCAAGTTACACACTACCAGTAGAGTTTTTAGACGCCGACCTAATAAAATACAGCCGTGATATTTTTATATTTACTTGATACACGTACTTTGACGTTATCTCCTGTGTACTAGAACAGAAACACTACCAGGGTAATATTTTTGGAGCTGGATAGTATTTTGGGGATTGCTTTCTTAGGCGATAGGTTTGAAAATCGTTAAAGTAGAAGATAACAGACAAGGTAAAGGTAGAAAATATTGGGATGGGGTTTGGGCAAACTGATCTCTTTTTAAAAACAGAACGTGTTATCAGAATAAATGCTTAATTTTATCTGATCTGAGATAGCCTTATGTTAGTAGCAAAGGTTGTTCTTTGTTTTTGAAATTTTGACCTCTAAATGTCAATATCGATATATTCACAGACTGAGTGAAAGTCACGTTAATAACTTTATTGATTATTGGTCGATTTTAGTGGAAGAAGTGCTAACATTCCACGTATGTTTCATCGTTTGAAAGTAGTCTCAAATGAGTTCTCCAGAAGTGCCTGTGGTGTGCCGCTCAGAATATGCCGAATGCTATCTTCTAGTTGATCGATGAATAGGTGCAGTAAACCTTCTTTGTCTGCCTCTATAAGAAGAATGCCGTGTGAGTGAGGCTAAGGCTTCTTCATGACCATTTATGTGAATTACAACAACCCAGTCAACATCCCGGAAGTTTCATGATGAGCTACTTATAGACAGTGCTTGTAAAATAAGGCAAGACAGTAAGTCATACACCTTTCAACTTGTGATTTTAGGTTGATTGTGTACTTTTTTGAAAACTTTGTCACTTTAAAAGATATTGTGAGACAATCAGACCAGTCCACATACCAACCAAGCGCAACCATCTTCCATATTACAGTTTGCTGCCGATAGTCGAAAAAGCAATTTCCAAGAACGTCAAAACAGTTGGTATCTTGTACCATTTCCATATCAACACAGCTTTTGCTGAATATTTATCATAGATCTCATAGTTCCTGATGCCTACGAGATCGGCTACCATCTCCATACCTGTATTACGTACTGCTACCCTTTCTAATGGTATGTTAATTGAGTTAAATTTTAGCGTTTTAGGGATCACAATAACTTTTTATGAATATTGGGTATTAAAGACAGTTCTCAATAGAATTACTTCTAACCCATCCTGTATTTTTTACTTTTGGTACTGAAAATATTAATATCACCATGCAACTGGCACACAGGACCAGCTTTTTTTTTAAGATTTCCACTTCAATCTGGAACGTACGAATTTTGATGGGGGAACTTAGTTTTTACCGATATATTAAATTTCTATTGTTAGGTGGTTGGAGGGTGTTTTAAAAGTGCGAATTACTGAAAGCAATGTTTGTTGTTACAATTTTTCTCAATGGCTGTGAAGGTAAATCTAAGAATATTCGCATAAATATTCCAAGCATCGCCCCGTCCCGAAATCGGCCCGAAGTCATTTTCCAGTCGACATAACGCAGACGATATTCAAGACAATATAAGTTGGTAAGCGTGAAATTATTCCTCATGTTTGGAAAGAACATTTCGACGGCGAGGAGAGACGACGCATTAGCGGCATCGGAGTGTGTAAGATAGGAGAGACGGGCTTGTAAATGAACGCATTCGAGGCCCGACAACTTGTAAGAGTTAAGGGTGACGAGCGAGCAGCTAGAAATTACTCTGCCATGTGCACGTCTTAGCGGTGATTAGTGCTGGTGTTTAGCAGTGCGTGATTTGCACCCACTTTTACGGAATAACCGGTGAACTCGGATTAGCTTAACTCGCGCTCGCTATTTGCATAGCCCGCGCCGATTCGCTCCGTGTCTTAAGTTTGCGGTTGAGTTTTAACAGACGCCGATCTAAGTGCGCAACTGAAGCGCAGTATATGCATATTTGGTTAAAAGGTTAAAAGTAGCAAGTCTTAATAGGGGGTGGGAGTAGAGATGTATTTTTTGATCCCTCTTTTTCATTGGTTTCTATTTTAGTTAATATTCAAAATTTTTATTTGATTGATATTAATGTATGAAGATTTTTTATATACGCAGTAACATTTCAAATGATTTGGGATGTTTTTTTCTACTCCCATACGCAGTTTATCTGCAAAATCCATGTTTTATTCAATCCCACACAAAAATTTAAATCTGAAAAAGTGGACCACAACACCGACTCTTGTCGACCAATCCATTTGTGTTCTGAGAAGGCTCATACCTAAACTTCACAATTGCGCCCATATATTTTTGATCGTTACAATATAAACCCCAAGTTTTTTTGAAACTTTAATTTTTTTATTTGTTCCTTGTGTCTTCTATTATTTTCTATAATCAAAATTTAATCTCTTTCTTACTTTTCTTTGGATTTTACAGTTCTATTTTGATCAGGTTTAAAGGTATCGTAAAGCATTCCCTGCTTTCTCACTTCTCAGATTGTTCCACCTTTGAGTAAATTTTTGCTGAAAGAACTTTCTTATGACAGTTATTTGATACTTGAACTTTTTGTGGAATTAAAACTTAAATTGCATGGGAAAACAATGTTTCAAAAATGATCAAATAACTGTGATGTTTTTTTAAATGGCGGTTTGTTGTGGATTGACGTATCTTGACATGAAACATTCTCAATAAGGACTGTCCTATTAATACCGATTGTTCTTTTGCTTTAGTTCTTTTTCTGCAGAATCTTTTTTGGTTTACTTTTTTAGTTTCTCCTTCATTGTGTGTCCAAGTAATATTTACTTTGAACCTAGGTTTCAAAGTCACTTTCCAAGATTTAGGTTTTTGGTCCTGATTTTTTAGGAGTTTCTAGTTTTGAAGGACTCGGCAGCTGTATAGAAGCACACAGCGCGCTGAGTAGTTGCGACATAAGTAGATTCTATTATTTGTTTGTACTATGGGACCAGTTTTTGAGTCATTATAGAAACAAATGCTGTTGTATTTGGTATGCTGGAAGAAATGGAGGAACAAGACTGCGTTTACATGATAAATATGAAATCTTAAGTTTAATGGTCTTTAGGATCAAGCAATTACTTGTTTGCGTTTGTACTGTCAAATTAACTTTGTCATCATTACAGTGTAGGATAATTTATCATATATAGGCTGTTTTAAAATACTCTGTCCGAATAAGTCAAAGAACGATTTTTTTGGGAATCAAATTAATTTTAGTTCTTTCTCTTTTACGAGGTACGTTCAACTTCTAAGGTCTCCAAATTTTTTTTTCTCAGCAGTGAGAATAAGTAGAAACATGCGGTTAATATTAAAAGACATGGAAAATATTTCTGAATTTGTAATATAGATGACAGCACAATGCATGCAGGTCGAATTATTGCCATTTCCGTGAGTGATGTTTAGGGTCCAAAAACAACGTTTAATCATCCCTTTTCTGCTCTTGCGTGGTGAAACACCCATCGAAATTTATCACCAATTGAGTGAGACATGCGGTGAAGGCGTTATGGATGTTAAAAATGTGAGTTCGTGGATGCGAAAGTTTAAAGAAGGTCGAGAGTTGTGTTACAATGAATCGAAGTAGCCTCGGCCACGAACCAGCTGGACTGAAATCACGATTGCGCGAGTGGAGCACGTTGTTTTGGAAGACCGTCGATTAGATGTGCGTGATATCGCCTCTAAACTTAGCATTTCCATAGGATCTGTGGAGTCTATTTTGCATGATGACTCTAATATGCGGAAAGTTTCTTCAAGGTGGATCCCACGTCTGGGCGGATGACAATGTTTCAACAGATGTTGATACGTGATGCCGCCATGAATTTCCATGAAGGACACTGCGTGGTCGTTCATTTTTCATTCAAGCCGCTGTTGCATCAGTGATTTTGTAGTAGACAAAACACACCCCTAAAGAAGTGTTAGCAGCCATGGAATCATGGCGATGACGTTGTGAAAAATGTGTACGTCCAGACGTCACAAGGCGCAGACACATTTTGTTAAGATCTTGTCGAGGCCAATAGAAAGCTTATGTGTCTAGCCTTTACGTTTGAACTATCACCATAATATTTCTTGGATTGTTGCGAAATAAATAGCGGATTTCTTTTTAAACGTTTATAATCTTTTATGCATTGGTTTTTGGGGATTTTCTTCTTTCTTTTTTGTTTTTTCAGTTTTGAAGTTGGATATTGCCATCAATGTTGTAGCAAGGCATTTCTTGCTTTCTCATCTCTTAAGTAGTCTTTTTTTAACACATTTTTACTATTGGAATGTTCTTTGTACCGCCCCCTTCTTGTAGATTTGATTTCGATCTACTTTTTTCAGTTTCTTCTCTATCATGTGCTCAAGAAACATTCATTTCGAACCTAGGGCGCAAAGTCACTTTTTGATATTTAAGACCTTGGTTCCTTGGTTCTAATTTATCTTTACTTAATTGTGGAAATATTTTAGATATTGTAGAAAAAGTTTGGAGTTGATCCGTTCTTTGGATGATATAGTGGAGCTTTAACTACAGTTTCAATATCATCCGTATTCTTGGAAATTTATCAGAAAAGGCAATGCAATATATGTCTGTGGTTACATTTATGCCTTCTTTAACATTAATTAAGTACCGCAACTTGTGTTTTTCAAGATACAATTTTTGGAGTTGGTTTTTTGGAAGTATGTGTATTTTTTGTTATTGTTTGGTATAGTTCAACATTTTTTTTAACAATTGGTCTGTTGAAGGATTGAGTTTTTGCAGCTAATGTCAGTTTAGGCTTCCAAATCGCAAATTTTGGGTACCCTCTCATAATTTTGATGAATCCATTGTTTCCTTACAGTGCAATGGGATCATTTAAATCAGTGAAAGAATAAATTTGTCTTTTTTTGTATAATCAAAGGACCTTTATTACATTTTCTAAATTAAAATTGTTGCCAAATAATTCTTTTGTGTAGTTTTCTTCTAGATCCCATTATCTGTTTGCACCTTGGGATTTTGGGTGCAGGATTCCCATTTTCTGTTGAATACGAGGATGATGATATAACAGATGGTGCTATTACAAAGTCTTTGCTAGATAGAAGTTAGGAAGGAAAGTCTTCAAATAGATGGTAATAATCGATTCTTACCACAATTTTTGAGTGGTGATCGTCAGCGTATTTAACACACTGTGGGATACCATAACTTGAATTGAACGTGTGCAAATCTTTAATAGTAGAGGCACTCTCTGGCAAATTTCTTCTTACACTTGTATAACTTCTTATAAGTAGGACACTTCTTCACCAGTTTAGTTTATTTCTAAAAACATAATGGCAGCAATTCATGTTATTGTTGGGTTAAGAAGGTTTTCCTTAACTAAGATATCAATAAAAGTCACCAATAGCCGTCATATCATTGAAATTGAGGGGTACCGACGGTATCCTCTTTTATGGACAGTTCTTGAGAGTTTCATCTTTATTCTGAAACTAATTTGTATCCCGACTGCTGTGGAAAGTGCTATGGACGTAAAGTTCTTGCAATCTCTGGAGTGGTGATCCGCCCTACATTTAACCCACTTAGGCTTAGCATGACAACAGCGCTGTGTATGCCAAAAACGCTGGCAACGGTGGTACTAGCTTATGACTTTTCTCTTATTTGGGTGTTCTATCATAACAGCCAAGTCAAAAACGCTGCGCAGGGCAAAAATCTTCTTGACTTTATCAATTCACTCAAGACTTAGGAAGATATTAGAAGCATTGTTGGGCACTCTTCATCCTCTTCACGGTCAGGATGGAGGTTACATTCTTTAGGAGCTTTTATTTTAGTCCTTGCTTTGAAATATCAATACGGAGAGGCTTATCTGCTTACAGCAGATTGAAGTGGTTCTGTACCTTTGCTTTTATCAAGAAGCGAGTCAGCTATCTTGCGTAGTAGCAAGATTCATTGATCTCCCTAACGGTACGTCAAGCGTGTTCCTCCTAGAGGATAACAGAAGAGATCCTTCCCCTTGTGGGACGAGTTAGGATGTTTTTGACATCCTCCTTTTGATTGTTGAGGACTTTGAAAGCGTTGGCCGTCGGTGCTGGAGTTAGAGTTGTCATCAGAGCCATCTTCGGGTACAGGAAACGGAGTTTATATGTATATTTGAAGCTTTCCTACTCGTGAGAGACTTCTTAGTCACTCTCCTGCAGTAGAGGGTCCTGGATTTGCTTTCGTAGATCTTGGTGAAAGCAACGGTCATGGACTGCTGCTATAACGTTCTTAGACCGTAGATCACCATGAAATATCCCCGGATATGCAGGCGTTATGGGAGGAATTTCTCTATTATCTTGTTAATATCGCTATTCATTTTTTAACAACGTTCTTCACTAATTTAAAATGAAGACCGTTATCAAATCTATACCGATTTATGGATTTGAACTCTGAAGACAATCCAAAATCATCAGCACTATTGTAGACGCATCTTGGTATGTTACCAACTACGCACTACGTAGGCACAACGTTCTATACGTAAACTTGAAGTTCATTTCAATCAACTTTTAAGGTTCTTCTTACAACCAATAGGAATCAGACGACTACAAAGACTTTGACCACAGAAATCGCTGGATGCTGTACCTCCTCACTGTATTGTCTTGCACAATATAATCTTTTAAATTGTATACTTTATTATATTAGCTTATAAATAATAAAAAAGTATTTCCAGTGATCAGCTGTTTAGTTGTTTGGAATTGTACATTGTAAGCCAGATTTTCTCTTATAGTTTTCTGTCCGATAATTCTGTCAGTTTGTTTGACACCATTCGGTTATCATTAACTAGTAGTTATTGTATATCGTTAAACTTCTGGTGCATACATCGTAGAGACCTCAGACTAGTGTCATTCGACTCAGATTGAAGAGTAGAATTCGAAAAACTAAGTGTCATCCTCGGCGCTCAAAGGTTAAAAAATTATAACGTTTTCACCAGTGATTCTGACAAGAAAACTTTTGAAGTGTAAATGTTAGACAACCATTGTAGCTGTCATTTTAATATTTAGCTACCAACCGATATATAATTATGCATTAAAAAAATATTAGTTACCAACCACACAAAAAATTATAGACTGAAAAGTCGCCAAATAAAAAATGTAATTTATTATAATTTTCTCTCTTTATTTTCGAAACAACATATTATATATATTTACAAAGTTAAATTCGTATTATCGGTGCATTTACAAAACGTTAATTGGTTCCGCGCGGACTTCGGCAGGCGGCCGCCCCGGCAGGGCCCGCAGCGCCCTGGGCCAGGCGGAATTTGACTCACGAATACTGACGGAACGAATAATCGTAGGAACGTGATTTTTGGCACACGAGTGCTTTATTACCCGCTCTCAAACGAAAATTTTCTATCGCTTGCGGTTCCGGAAATATAATACTCAGCCGCGCCTGCCGCCGGGCCGGAATTTGTCCTTTGGAGGCGCTTGAGTCGGCACGGAAAGGCACGAACGATTTTTGCTATATATTTGTGATGTCAACATAACGTCAACGCATATTTCATCAATGTGTCAGAGCGAGACGGAATTAGGTGACGCATAAACAAAATTATCGCGGGCACCGTCGCAATTTCTCTTCCGTCTGCTAGGGCGGCGGTTTTGGCAGGAAGGCCGAAATTAACTCGCGAATACTGACCGAAGGAATAACCGTAGAATTGCGATTTTCAATATACATATGCTTTAAGACCGGCTTTCAATTTTAGAGCAGGCAAAACCTAAACGTTCGTCAAGGTTTTTTAAATTTTGCAGAGATAAACTTCACAAAAGGATCTATAGATCCACGAAGACTCCCAGAGGTATCCTCATCTGTAAGCGGTTCGCCAGAGGAGTTTTTGAAACGCGTTTTTGGTGCACCCGGTATCATTGTGCGCTCGCACCAATAATGTCGTCTTAGTAGAATCGAATTTAACTAAAGAATTTCGAAAACCGCGTCCCACTATCTCTTGCGGTTTTCGAGATTAGGAAAAAAATTTTTAAAATAATAAATTAATTTAAGAAAATTAATCTAAACATCAGTTTGAAGCTAATATAATTCATGTTTACATATACATGCCACATAATTTATTAATCAAATATTCATGTGACTAAGGATTATATTATAAATTCTTTATCATTAAAATATACATTTTTTAACTTTTGTAACTGCAATTTCAACTAATATATAATGTTATATATTGTTACCATAAGACATTCCACAGTAGTTTCCTTGATTTTGTTGTCTTTGTGTGCAAATTATTTATGAACGTAGAGTCATTACGATTGGAGAATGATCCGAAGACATATCAAGACATTGTTTAGTATTTAGATCATTTTGTGTAGCTTCTGGTCGTAAAATGGGTTTCAGAGATTTGAACTATATCCAACTCATGATTGGTAATAAAGCTTTATATTTCTTGAATGTGGTTCGACAAGCAATTAACGTTCCATTCTGTAATATTGCGTATTTGTCTTATTATTTTTGTTGAGCGACGATGATTGTGAGGAAGTTAAACATTGTTTTGATATTCTCAGCTAGTTTTATCATAATATTTTTTAACTTCCCGATGTTTGATATTTGCGGTGTATCTCCTTGGGGTGAAGGGGGTTGCTGCCCGTTTGATACAATTGTGTGTCTTCTTTCATTGTTGATTAGCAGTTGTGCTTGGGTAAAGCTTGGTTATGGGGTGGGTGCTTTCGGACGTGCTGGTGGAAGTTTTCTCCTCTTTAACTCGACACCTTTTATAGTTTGAAGAAATGTGAACCGCTACGTAAAACACACTTAGGTTGAGTTTCTTTTGTTTTAATGCACGTTTTTCTTGGGCGATTTGCTCCGCATTTCCTACACCTGGCTTGATGCGTAAAGATCCTCTTCGTGTGCCGATACCTTGGAAAATTGCGGATTGTTGGATTTCCTGTTTTGGTGTGGTGGCGAAAGATAAAATTTTTTGTTTGTTTCATAGTGGCAACTGGACCAGAAAAAATGAAAATTCACCAGTTTTCGCGAGTTAAAGGTAGAAAAAACGAAGTTGAGAGCGTTCACACCTTAGTTATCAATGTGTTACAACTTATATCACAATTATTCGTGTATTTCCTAAGACTTTCCAAATGCCATCAAACAAATTTTCTCCATAATACACAGAGTGTTTGAAATGGTGGTAGATAGATATATAAAACTGATATTGTATACTGTATCTAATAAAGCACGTCTCATAAATTAGTTTGTATAAATTCAAATACAGGGTGCACCAATAAATTGAATCTTTTTCTTTCTAAAATCGTTTATGTCTTTCTAGTGGCTACAAACGTAGTCTTAAGACATTTATTTGATAGTACTTACCCAATTAAACCAATAATCTAAATATGATATACACAAGGTGTTTAACAATACCATCAAGTTTCAAATCACGCTAAATAAAAAGATGTGGCCTTCACCACGATACAACGTATAATGCTTATAACACGCATAATACGTTAGTTTGTTAAAATACGTATCAGTTATTTTATACAGAACAATACTTTATAAAAATATGAGTTTATCATCCTACTGTCGCACATAATAAAAAAATAATGAAAAGGAGATCTAATAAATTAAAAAGTATTTTGTTTAACTTATCGCCCATGTGGACGGCGTGCATAATATAATAATTAAAATATAAAAGCATTAGGAAACTTTTTACACTAAGCACGACAAGCCAAATTCAGACTGTAATGGAACCTTAGTGTAATTTATACCTAATCTACAAAGAATAAATAGACTTAAATAAAACTTTAAAAAATTATTGAAAATACAAGAAAATATTAATGTCGGGATTAGCTGATTTCCACACAACCCCGGAGGTACAGCTATTTTGTGCGTTTTTTTTTAAGTGCTATCCCCAGGAGGCCTAATGCACTTTGGAAAGGAAATAAGACCAATCGATCGGTTCTTTATAGCCACTAGGCAACCGTTTCAACACTGCTTATACCTAACCCCTTGAGAACATCGACCTCCTTTGTAGAGAGGGATTACAAATGTTCAGGGCTGGTACACTCCCACCTAAGTGGTACCTGTCGTGAGGCAACGGTCGACTAACCAATCAAAGTCTAAATTGGGGTGGATTACAGGAATCGGAGTACAGGTAGTAGGGTGGTTATCAAGCAGTTATGATGTGTACGATTTGAATCTAACTCTGTGTTCAAAACTATTAATTACGGAGAATAGATTTACAAGACCGATCTAATGCCTATGAGACTATTTCTACCCTATTTATTTTAATAATGACCGAATATAAACTTTCTTTGTAGACAGGAGTGTATCAGTCGAGTGGTACCTGTCGAAATAAAATGACGTCTAGATGGGGGAATGTAAAAATACTTTTCAAAACCAAAAAGCATTTCGACAATGCTAGCTTATATGAATTATTCGTGTATTAAAGTTAGGTTGTAGGTCGGCCGGATCGGGCCGATTAAAATTTGAAGCTGGGAAACCTAAAAAATTATAAAAAAAATATAACGCGACCGAATAGTTGGTTTTTTAATATTAAGGGACAATTTCTCGACTACATATATATAATCCTTAGCTAGGCTCGACTCATTTTCACCGATAGAGATTCAGAAGTGAGAATATGAAACAGCTTTTGGAATCCAAAAAAAGTTTTGTTAATACAGTGCACTCTGCGCGTTGTAGATAGGAAATCGGCCAGTTTGGACCGACTGATCCGAACGAAGATGGAAGCTACTTATTACATAGAAAAAGATAACGGGACTGAACATTTCTGCACTGCTTATACTAACCCTTAACTAACTTTAACCTTCTTTGCAGGGAGTAATTAATAACGTTTAAGAACTAATTTGCTTTCACGCCAGTGGTACCTATTGTGGAGAGACGGTCTACCAATTCATAGAGATCTAGATGCGAGGAAACATTCGAATTTAAAAAGTGTTTTGCAAATGCAATGAATTATTCGCATAGTAGAATTGGGTTGTATACATTAGATCGACCAGTTTAAGGAGATTGATTGGAATTTGGAGCTGAAAGCTCCTAGCCACGTAGAAAAAGATAACAGGACCAATCAGCCGGATCTTTAACGTCCACTAGGAGACCGTACTACTGCACTGCTTATACCTAACCCTTAGCGAACGCCGACCTCTTTTGTAGAGAGGGATTACGAAAGTTCAGGGTTGATACACTCCCACCTAAGTGGTACCGGTCGTGCAGAGACGGTCGCCCGACTGACAGAGGTCCAGATGGGGGATATGCAAGTAAAATTGCAAAATTCAAAAAGCGTTTAGATAACGCAGTGATTTATCTGTGTAGAACTGGATTGTAGATAATCGATTGGGCAGTTCGGGCCGATTAGTTTGAATTTGGAGTTACGATATTCCCATTACACAGAAAATGATAACGGAACCGATTTGTTGGTTCTTTTACAGTCATTGGAAAAACACTTCTGCACCTAATCTTTAACTAACTTTGACATCATTTGCAGAGAGGAATTAATAATGTTTAAGAACCGATTCGCTTCCACGCAAGTGGTACCTGTCATGGAGGAATAGGTCAACCAACTCAGACGTCCAGATGGAGGGATGCGAGAAAATATTCAAAATTATTTGGGTAGTAGAATTGAGTTATGCATTTTAGACTGGCCAGTTCAGGCAGATTAATTCGAATTTGGAGCTGAAAGCTCCTAGCCACGTAGAAAAAGATAACAGGACCAATCAGCCGGATCTTTAACGTCCACTAGGAGACGGTACTACTGCACTGCTTATACCTAACCCTTAGCGAACGCCGACCTCTTTTGTAGAGAGGGATTACGAACGTTCAGGGTTGATACACTCCCACCTAAGTGGTACCGGTCGTGCAGAGACGGTCGCCCGACTGACAAAGGTCCAGATGGGGGACGTGCAAGAAAACTTGCAAAATTCAAAAAGCGTTTAGATAACGCAGTGATTTATCTGTGTAGAACTGGATTGTAGATAATCGATTGGACAGTTCGGGCCGATTAATTTGAATTTGGAGTTACGATATTCCCATTACACAGAAAATGATAACGGAACCGATTTTTTGGTTCTTTTACAGTCATTGGAAAAACATTTCCGCAGTGATTACACCTAACCTTTAACTAAGTTTGACCTCCTTTGCAGGGAGGGTTTAGGGTGGATAAATAACCATAAGAGTGAAGAGACGACCGACCAATTAATAGAGGTCCAGATGGAAAAATATAAAACTATTTTTGGAATCCAAAAGCGTTGCATTGATACAGTAAATTGTGCACGTAATGAAAATAATTTGCAGATAACAGATAGTTTATTTTGGACCGACTAATTCGAATAACGAAACAACTAGTCGAGCTGTTGGGGTATGGATTATAATCGCCTCACTGTAAGTGCTACATTATAAGCTAAATTACTATTCCAATTAAAACATCATAAAGACTGTTGTATTTCTTCTTTAACTATCCACATTTTTGATGTCATATTTGATACCTGCAATTGTAAGTAACCCATGCGTACCACCAATTATGTGTAGCGCTACACAAATGCATATCTTTATTGCAAATCATTCCCAACAACCGACCATTTGAATATCCACATTGATAAAAATTTTTAAAAACTATTATTTTGAAAGTGTGGGAATAATTTGCGAGCGACATGTTCAGCCTTATTCCTTTATCATGCATCCCATTATTAGTAGAAAAATAAAAAACGACTTACCAATTGTTGAGTTGAGGGGCTCTGCATTTACCTAACCCACAGCAAACGTTAAATTTTCTATTAGGTCGGGGAAGGGTTGTTTACGCACCATTTCCATGACCGGGGCGCGCCTGACTCACTCGGTCCGCTGGTGGTGAGAAGATTTCTTCCAAGCTGGGAACGGCATACAAGGAACGTCTCGGGCGAAACACCAAAACCGTTGTTCAAAAATTTTATTGGGAAAACTCGCGTCCGCTCGCGCGCGCTGCTATTAACAACTGATCGAATATCTGCTATGCAGCTAACTTGAAGTAAAAAGTTTGCTTTTTTTGCAAACCGAACGAAGGATGCCATGATATAAGAACTACACCGTTGTTATCGAGTAGGTAATGATTGAATAACAGTTTTGTTTTTGATAACATTATGTATGGTACTGATATAAGTAGATTGAACATAATGCAAACATAAGCGTTTAATTACACTTTATCTATATATGCTATTTACAAAATTTTAATAATTAATAAAGGCTTCCGGTCATCTACAGGAGTAGTCAAGCCAAAATATTTTCTATTAATTTTCTAATCTATTTTTTGCGCACCGTTTATTTTCTGCTCGTTAATCAATAACGCCGCATATTTTACGGTACTTAACAGCGAAAAAGGCATCTTTATATCTAGTACAGTACCCAAGAAGTGGAATTTGTTGTCAATTTTTAGAGCTTCTTTGACCACGAAGGAGTAGGAATAGGGGGTTGGTCTATTTAACGTCCCACCCTGCTTTCAAATGGCCTTGATCAAAATAAATTGGTTGACAATAAGTCTAACTATATTTTATTACTAGGGAAAAGGGCATCTAGCAGATATTTGCAGTTTGATTTTATTATAAAATTTCTTAATTTATCTTATAAGCACCTGTATATGACCAATTTGCAATAGCTTGTAATTTTTTTTAAGAAAATCAAAAAATTATTGATGATTAATAAAATTTGAGGTAGGAGGGTTTGTTGTATGTATCGGTGGTGAATACTCCATACTGTAATGTTTCTATTTATTATTCTAATCCTTGATAACGATATCAGGGCGGTATCAAATTGGTGGAAGTATAAGTCTGTATATCGGTAATGCAAAAATAGTTTGCTTTGTTATTCATTTTTTAAATTTATTTACTACAACTTGTATTTAAAGAGATGACGGCGAGGATGCTAACGTAGTTATGCATTTAGCCTTTCGCAACTCCTCGGATCAATACCGCTTCCAGATTCAGCTAACAATAATTCCTGATGTTTCCATTTCATAACAGTATGTTGAGTGCGGAGCAGACGTCGCGGGCTCATTAAAATATTTTAATTGTCTCTTGATGAATATTCAGAGAACGAGTGCTCGACGACCCTCTTTGAAACTGCTAGTGTAGCTTCCTACCCGATGCGTACAAATTGAATTGTGTAATTGCATTTTAATCAGCGCTGGCGTAAGTGCTGTTAAACGTGCAAAATGTGTATCGCCGCAGTTGTGGGTTTGAGAGATGCAACAATTGAACAGCTGCAAGCGCCGTGGTTGCAGTGGCGAAATCAATATGCACTTTAAACAGTTCGTTACTCCTATTTATTAACAACAACGCTTATTGTGTGGCACAATTATTGCTACAAATGAATATCGTAGACATTTTTTTCTTTAAGGGCTTCACGATAAATTAAATAACGTTAGGAGTTTTTGTTACTTACAGTCTAGAGTTCAGTAGTAGTTGCTGGTCTTGAACACAGAAAGAGAGAGTGAGGCGAAGAGAGAAACAAGAAAGAATTGATTTAGTAGATCTGCCGCTAATTTGAAATCCGAGATTTGAAGGCAAGAGCACGTTCGTGACGCTACAGTACCCCTTTACCCCACTAATTATAGCCGTTTATATATTAAATAAGACAGCGAGCAACGTTTGCACCTGAATTGTTCGTTTATTGACGCCTAATTGCAGCTTTTAGTTATCGGTGCAATTTTCTTACCGTTATGGTGGTTTACGATTATATAGTCGATATATGTATTATACGATGCTGCTCGATTATGCAGTGGCTTCTGGAGGCGGTGTTCGGGGTGTCAAGGAGCACATCAACTTATACAGTCACACGAGACGTCGACGGTGCTTGGAGCGGGCGCTGATTGATGCATAACACTCATAGGGCGCCGGATGAGTGGTTATGCGGTCAGTGTGAGCAGGCCTTTCGTTTCGTAGTACCGTGCTAACACGATGGTCTGCATAAAATCCCAACATTTTGTGTTGTTAGACAACGCCTGTATGTTCTGGGGTATTTTCTGGAGTTCTGTGGCTTCAGCGAAGAGGAGCTACAGGATGTGATTTGCTTCCCTTACTGATATCTACGAGAGTTCATTCCGCACATCTTCCCCTACTCTGTACTCTTTGCACCTTTTCCACTGGCGAGCCACTCTGAGCACAAGAAGTCGTTAGCCTGCGTCAGCGCCAGCAAGCAGGAGGGCTTTAAATTTTTTTGTTTGTGACGGCGATAGAACCTCCATTTTGGATACCCATCGCCAATCCTTCCAACATTCCCATCGTGAGCATCAGCCGGGATATCTCAGCTCGCCCGGCATGCACTTCTCCGCTCCTCCAGAGAAAAAATCTCTCTCGCTATCCTTTGGGGAAAAGAGCTTTGATCTTCTGCCAGGAAAGCTTTAAACGATAGGTGAAGTTTCCCAAAGCTAGAAACGTAGCGCATAGGATTTCTATCTAAACTGACTCGCTTTCCGGATATGAAGATTCAGCACTATTTTCATCTGATGAACACCGACAAGCTTTTCTGCGTTCTTGCGTGTAGTATGGTAGAGGACATCTCGAAAGATGAGTTGAAAGGCGGACTTCTAAAGTATAATATTCTTATGAAACAGATAAGAAAAAACTATTACTGAAGGCCGATTCTGCTCATGATTTTGGAACTCGAGCCAAATGGTAAAACGGTGGTGTTTTGGACTTGGGTGTTATGGCAAAATAGTCAAAGGAGAAAAAAATATCAACCAATATCATCGTTACCAGCGTAAAGAATTCTTCTCGCCATGTTCAGAAAGAAGAAAGCTCGGTCTCCCATTAGGAACGTCTTAAATAATAATAAGGTAGGCTACTCCAAACTTAAGAACGTAGCATATAGAATATCTGCTACCCGAGTTGGAACCTCCATTTCCAATACCAAACGTTAATTCTTTCAACAGCCGCATTGTTAGCTCTAGCCCGGATACCTTAGCTCGTCTGGGAAGCTTCTTCACCTTCTTATAGAGAAAGAATTCTTCCCATTATTCCTTAGGAGAAACAAGTTTGATTTTACAACAAGAAAGCCTAAACGATGACAAGGTAGGTTTTCTCAAAGTTAAGAGTGCAATGGATATTCCAGGGATTGATTCGTTTCCTAACGGAGGCGAAGATTCACCATCATTCAGATCTGCTGAAAGCACGTCACTATGTATAGAGTGGTGGAGTACGTTTGGGAAGAGATAAGGAAAGGCTTCTACTAGTGACTCCCCTCATATTATTGGAACTAGACCGGAACGATAAAGAGAAGAAGATTTTCGACCTGTGTGAAGTTTTTGATTGGGCTGGTAGGGTGGAACAGCCAAAGAAGAGGGAAATTATTAACCAGTACTATGGCTGCTACCGTAAAAAATCTCACCGTTTATTTTACAGAAAAAAAGGTTTGGTTTTCCGTTAGAAAGAACTTAAACGATGATAAGGCAAGCTGCTTCAAAGCTAAAAACGTAGTGCATAGGATATCTATCGCTACGTTCCAAAATTACGGGTGGTTGACTCGCTTCCTGATGGAAGCAAAAATTTGCTATAATTTTTATCTGCTCATCGGGTATCGGATCATCGCAGAATAAATGACATTTTTTCTTTTTGCATTTAAATAGAATTTAATTGCCCCTTTTTTGTCTACCTCTAGAATTTTTGCTTTTAAACTAAAAAACTCTTATCTATTCGAATATTCCTAAGGGAATTAAAATTAAAACCAATGATGTTCCTGTCTAGACTGTCTAGACTCCCACAGATCTGATATTGTATGGATGATAACATGGCATTCTTGTAATAACTGTCTCTCTGACGGGCGGTCGATTTTAAAGTAGTCTTGTACCGAATATCTTCTCTTCCGAAACATTTTGCGCCATCTTTGATATTGCTTCGGCAGCATATGCTTGTTGTATCATATTCCATGTTTTACTAGGTTTTTTTCTTAACTTAACGCAGAACTTAGTGTTCACTCTTTGCTCAGAATTTGTGCCCATCATGTTACTCGTGCAAATTCCAACTAAATGCGCCAACAAGCCGAACAGCTAAGTATGTAAGTTGTTAAGCACAGCCCAGCCACCTAGTGAGTTTACATGGAAACTCATTTCTTGTGTTTGAATATCGCAAAAGAAAAAAGAATTAAAATTTTTTTTGAAATTCTTTTTATGTTTCACTTAAAACTCTACGTGGTTTGTTCCGAAAGTATCGAGCCATATGGTTCGATGTTTTAGGGATAAATCTCGTAGTAGCATGAATTGCAGAATATATTTATATTTTGTTTTGAAGCCACTGTCTCAATTTTTCAATACAATGACAGAGTGCTGCGCCCATTTAACATCCAATTTCACCCCTTTGGGTAGGGCCACGCCGCTTTAATGATAGAGCGCCGAGAATTTTTCTCTGCGAGAGAATCTCGGGTCGTGCTGCCATTTCGTTAATTACACGTAATTAAAACCCCCGTTGATTGGAGCAAACCGTTTATTTATCTTGTCACATTAGTAAGGCGATTCGGCGCTACTCCCTGTCGCTTTCTAATTTCGTTATCGCTGACGATTACCGACGCCGAGGAGGAGGACTGGAAGGTAAACACAGCGCACTGTAATTCCATTAAGAAATGAACTGAGCCAAGTGCTTTTGATGGAATAGCCCGGCGCGTGTAATTTGTAAGTCAAATAAATGTTATGTTACCCAACATACGAGCAGAGTACATATGCGAGGTAGGCGAAACTGCTCATGCGGCTTGTATGCTAATACGAGCCCCCCTACCTCATCCCCCGTGCTCGCCAGTAAGTGCCACGACTTGCGAAATAAAACAAAGCCAGATTGCGGGATTTGTTGCGAAATCGGCTCGCATGAAGCGTGAGCAACAGCGTCTTCATTTTCATTCGACGACGCAGATAGGAAAATCCTTCACGGGGATGTAACAAGTGCGCATCGGGTCGCGAATGCCCAAGAATGAAACTTGATTGAATTGAATGCTCGTTTCCGCACGTTAGAGCGGCAAGATTACAACTATCTATCTGCCTGGAATACGTCATTATCCTTCAAAATTTCGGCAGGGCAAAAAGTTTCTGAATACGTGAACGTATCGATTTTTTAATTTATTTAAATGGTGGTAAATGTAGGAACGAGCGGATTATTCTGATAATATCGTTTGCATTAATGTAGATGTCCCGCTTAAAAAGCTACGAGGTGCATTCGAGGTCGCCAAATTTTTTCTCAGCACTGAGAGTAAAGAGGAAGATGCGGTTAACCTTAAAACCTGCGGGAAATACTTCTGAATTTGTAATATAGATGGCAGCACCATACAATGTACGCAGGTCAAATTACCGCCATTGCAGTGAGTGTTGTTTTACAAACTTAAAATGAGGATATTTAGGGTCCAAGAACAACATGTGATCATTCGCTTTCTTCGGTTGCAAAGTGAAACACCTATCGAAATGCATCGCCATTTGAGTGAGACAAGCGGTGAAGGAGTTATGGATGTTAAAAGTGCGCGTTTGTGGGTGCGAAAGTTTAAAGAAGGTTGAGAGTTGAGGCCAGGAAACAGCCGGACAGAAACCACGATTGTGCGAGTGGAGCAAGTTATTATGAAAGACCATCTATTAAGTGTGCGTGATATCGGCTCTAAACTTGGGATTTCCTTAGGGTCTATGGAGTCTATTTTGTATGATGACCTAAAAATGCTGAAATAGTTTCAAGGTGGGTCTACGAATATAAAGCTGCGCGGGTAGCAATGTTTCAGGACTTGTTGACACGTGAGGTCACCATTAATTTTCGACCAAGAAGGACACTTTCCGTTGCCGTTTATTTTCCAATCGAGCCGCTGTTGCAGCAGCGATTTTCTAGTGGGCAAAAAAAACCTAAAGAAGTGTTTTCAGCAAACATGAAATCATGGCGACGATGTTGTGAAAAATCTGTACGTCTAGACGGAGATTACGTTGAGAAGTAACAGAAGCTTCAACTTTCTTGGGGAAGTATTTTTTAGAAAAAAATTTGAACAGTAAAAAAGAATTTCTGTGAAAAGAATCATCAAATGCGTTTTTTTTTATAAAAAGTCAAACAGAAACTAGTTTAAATGAGTAAAATTTATTTTTTAAAATTATTTAATAGTATGTGTGGTAACAGATGCAAACCATGTAAGAAGTTCTTTCATGGCAGAAGGTTCATAAGTCACAAGGTTGATGGAGTCTTCTAAAAGGCAGACAGTGAACAACTGTTGCCTGTTATGGTAACTGCGGGATAATCTATGGATTTTTTCGTTGGCGAATAGTATGCATAAATCTTCATGTATCATGAAGTTAGAGATAAACCATAATGTGTCCACCATTGCGCGAAGCGTTTTGGACTATATATATTTTGGTTGATTTTAATGCGCTACTTACTAAGCTACTCATTTATAAAGTTAAGATGGCGTTGGAAGATTGCATATGTTATGATGAATCACCATGATGACAGTGTAGATAAGGTAAAGAATAAGATTGGTGTTTAAGATTACTGTATTTTACTATCAGGTAAAACTTAAATAAAAGACAATAGGGCTTTAGTAAGAAAGTTTCAAGCTTATGTAGTAGCCTAGCATGGCTTGTTTAATGCGACGTCAAAGAACATGACTGTGCTATGCTTCTTTTCTTCAAGGCTTCGTAATATTGGGTTATTATTCTGTGTATTTGTTGTGTCGTGCAATGGTACTCTCTAAACTCAAATGTATGATCGTTTTCTCGCTATTTCCAATCCTCCCTCATTACTTAAAATGAGACAATTTTTGACTGAGATAGAAGTTTGAGATTTTTGTTTTTCTTTGATTATTAAATTTCGCGGAATGAGAGGTAAAAGACACATCCATCCTTTGAAGTTGGAATGATATGGTACTTTTTTCAACTCTCCTTAGCTCGGGCGTTACCACGACTGATCTGTACTTCTTTGAGGATTTGGCCCAGCCAAGTTCTTTCAAGTGATCCAAAATTTGTTTGCCGTGTTTTTTGCAAGTTGGACTTAATTTCCATATCACCATAATTTGTCAATTCAGGCATCACAAGCTTGCAAGTAATAGATGGTTCATGGTAACTAACGTCGAGAAGCTGAAAGCTATGGTTGAAATAGAGTGGAGTTGCGAATGCAAAGGACCTTAAATTAGTATGTGAAGCGTAGTTGTCTATAAATAAGACAAGTAGAGGAGATGATGGGTTTTGTATAGGAAGTAGAGTGCTTCAAGTGCTGTGGAAAGATTTCTCGAATCACCAGAACTTTCGTAAGCAGCCATTTGTGTTCTAGGAGGACATACATATCTCAATTTTGTTAATTATAGAAACGGAGGCACGTAGGCATCTATGGACTCATCGCATCAACATTTGACCTCGTTCAGTTGACTACCAGTTGGCATAATCACTTGTTGACAACGCAGACACATCTGTTTTATTACGGTTATAAACATTGGCCGAAGGAATTTTTTGGTTGGCCCTTTTTACACTTCAAAAATGTTTGATGTGTTAGTGTTACTGAAACTTGCTGGTGGAGGTGTTTTTTGACTACTTTAGAGAAAGCTTGTTGTCTGATAAAAACTTTTATAACTTTTTGATTCTTTGTTTTAACTTCAGCTGTAAAATTGAAAGCTATTGTTATGACTTGTTTTGAATTTAGGCCGTGCTCCCACGGGGTGTGTAGAATCTTACTATCATTTTTATTATTTAGCGATTGCCATGGTAAAGCTCCCTTTTTCTTCTTTTAGGGAGTTCCAAATTACCAGCATTATGTTTTCTTTGCCCCTGGAACATCTGCTGCCTTTTTGCACATTTTATGACATTTTATATAATAAAAAAATGATTAAACCTTGTTTATATGTCAACAGATGACGAAACTACTTTGTTATCTTAGCTCGCATGGTATAGGTTGGAGAAAAAAAGAAAGAACATAAAAGATTTTTTTCGACAAACGCTTCATATAATTGAAAGGTGCATTTTTCAAAGATACTAGCTACGAAAAAATATTTTTTAATTTGTCTAATACAGGATGGATTAAAACACTCACTGTTTCAAAGAAACATAATGAAGCTAAGGGTGGTCCGAAAGTGGGGAAGTGATTTTGTTAGACACTGGTGGTAGGAAAGTTTTGGCTAGAGGAGTTGCTGGTAGTCAATATGTGGACTAATAAACAACGAAGCTTTGCCGTTCAATCGTATATCTAGATCAATAACTTTGTTGTGCGTGCTCTACGTGCTCTTCGGGGGATTTGAGCCTTTGTTCTCGATCGTAAAACGATTCATGTGAATAGGAAACTTCAGAAGTACTGGTTCTGTAGTGAGAAAGTTAAGAGAAAAAGCTCTGAAGAATACTGGAAAATATCGATACACTAGGACGTTTCAGTTTGAGGTCTGTGACTTGATCTCAGCACAAATATTCCTAACAGAAAGACCTGTTAATATAGAAGGAACTCCCGAATATGATCCAAAAAATATCTTGGAAGTGTGTGGAAACATCTTGGAAAGTGTGTCACTATATTTACCGACGAAGCGTCAATAAACAAAACCTTCGTTATTGGAGTGACAACAACCCACGAAATATTCACGAAAGCCTTTTACGCAGCGAACATGTCATTGTTTCATGTGAGATGAGTAAAGTTGAGGTCAGTGGTTCTTATTGTCACTTCCAATCTATATGTGGAAATGATTCAACAATTTTAGCACCGAATTATGATATACTTCAGGTGGAAAAGGTTTGGTTTCAACAAGATGGAGCCGCCGCCCACACAGTGAAAGCTTTGCTATAAGTGCTGTATGAGATGTTTACTAGGCACTGATCTTTCAAATCAGTGACATCACTTGAGTAGCATGATTTCTTCCTATGGCGATATTGCAAAGCTGAGATTTACAAATACAGTGCATTAAAAAATATCAGTAAATTTTAAGTTCTATAGTTTAATCTTATAAAAATAAATTTTGTACTCTTTCTAACGTTTTCCTTTATTTACTCTGAAAAAGAGAGAGGTTTTGTCCCAGCTCGCATAATTATAAAATAATATTATTAATGGTTGACGTCATGTTGCCTTAATGTTGCAAAACGTTATTGAAGTTCTCTCTTCTATTGTTTTTGATAGGATTTTTAAACAAATTTAAATTTTTCAAAATGCCTCTTTATAAACACTTGATAAGAAAAGAGAAGTTAGTCACTTTACTTTAACCACCATATTACCCCTTCTTTCCCATGAGTACTTAATAATCTTCTTATTAACTGTATGTCATCGAGGAGCTGGATAGCCTCTATATTCATGTGTTAAAGAAGTCGTTCGTAGCTTTTGGCAAACTTTGAAATGACGTGATCCACAGCCTTGGATATCACATGGTGCATCTACGATGTTCCTTAACACTTTGTTTTGGAATTACCGAATGATGAGAATGTTGCTCTTTTTAGCACAACCGCAAAGTTGAATGCTTATTATGTGTAGATCACTTGAAATTTCGTTCAATTATAAAATAAATAATCTTATGCCTTACACTTGTGGTTTCATCAACTTGAGCAGTCATCTTTTATTTCAGGTGTTGATCTGGTTAATAGATGAGGTTCTTGATGGTTTCTTTATGATAATTTTCAACTGCAAGAATTGCGGTATCATCATTTAATGTGGCGATAGCTTCATATTCAAGTTCAGGAATATCACTAGTATAGAGTAGATAGAGTACTGGACCTAGTACATTACCTTGTGGTACTCCTGATTTCTCTCAGTTCATAGTAAGTATCTTCTTGTCTTATTCTGAAGCATCTTTTCGACAAGTAGGATTTTCAAATTTGTGAATATTGTCGGGACAGGAATATGTCTAATATTGTCTAAGTCTCACCCCACCTATACGGTGGAACCTTATATACATGCGTGCAGTCATATTTGCCGAACAGCTTGCAAGTTTGTGTGTATGAATCGGCAAACTTTATCTGGAAATTGGGGGCTGACGCAGAGTATTCTCAGCCCCGTGCCCATTTGGCGTCATAATCTTGAGCTGAATGCGTTAATTGCTGCATCCCCAACAAAGGCTTTGGTTAATGTGTTTGCGGAGCCACGTAGGATTAGTTAGTGTATCTTGCATGCAACATAAACAGGCGATTATGACGATCCAGGACACAAACTTTACTACGGCGTCAGCGCTCGCGCTGGCGTCGTCATCAAAATTGGCGTTAATCAGCGGAGAGTTGCCGCGAATACTGATGTCTTCAATCTGCATAAGGGTAGACTAATGGCACGATTCGAAGTGGGCATAATTTAGTTGAATAGAAGGTGTGTTGTACGTTGGTTTGTACTTAACCTCTCGAAACTGAATGGCCTGCAACGATGTTCATTAAACAATTTTTAGTTGACGTTATGGAGTGGCAAACAACCATTTTTGAGGGTTTAAGAAATTTAAAAATTGGATGAAACGTTTCATGCCTCTAAAGGTGGCGCACAATTCTATCGCGTATTAATCTTGCATCAGAGAAGACTGATGATGTATGCAAATATGCAATTTTCTCGGCTCTCCAGTTGTCATTCATTTTCCGTTGACACTCCAGCGAGCTCCGTATGTAAGCGACAGTGGGACAAGCTTTCGCTATCGCTTTACCCCCATTAAGGTAAATTTAACGCCTGTATATATTAATGTCTCGATTTGCATACGTCACCGTTCCACACGTCGCCCTTTGCCTTTTTTGTCAAGAGATCAACGCATGTATTTGGTGGCGCGCGTAATGATAACCGATGAGGCAGGCCGCATTACCGGAAATCTTGATTAAGCATTTCGTGGTGTATGAGGAGCAAATCGAAATCTGCGCGCTGGAATTTATAATCCGCCGATTGCATCCCTACGGGAATCCAACAATCTTGCGCGCCTGACGTGTAATGAAACGGCTTGACGTGTGACATGTACAACTAAATAACGTTCATTTGAGTCGCGCGCCTTCACAAAGCAAGCCCCGTTCCGATTTGCATACTCAGGATTGACATTCCCGCTCTTTCCTAATCTGAGCACTCGCAGATTTATTTTACGCACGCCCATAAGCGCGCAGATGGGGCCTCGCTGCTACATACACCCCATTCTGGAGAGTTAATTTTAAAAACGTTCAAGTTGCTGCCACTTTGCCCCCTTTACTCTTTAATTGCATAATAGCTTTATGAGGAGCACGCAGTTGCGAATTAACGATTATTTTTGAAGCACCATAGAAATGCAACCATACAAAGTTGCTTTTCTACAAAATCTGCTGATTTAGAAACACATTTTTCACTATCGTGGTGGCACCAGTCAATCATATGAAAACGCTTCTTTTATAGGTCCAAAGGATACTTGCAGGGCGATGCCAGGACTGAAGCAAGTGTGTTCCAGAGAACATACTTTAATTTTTGTTGAGTTGGGCAGCTCTATGGGACTAGGCGTTGTCATAAAGTAGGATAACGTCTGAAATGGTTTCACCTTAGGAATAACTTGAGTAACCGTTAATCGACGACTGTTACTGAGAACGCGAATATTCTCCTCAGTCACACTGGTCCTTAAGTGACATCAGCGAGTTTTATTTTCAACTGCTTGTCACCTTTTCTAAGGTCCAGGCATTATTTTCGGCTTTAGGAGGCATGTCTTGAAAAGAAGGCTTGTTGACATAGCGTTCCATTTTCAAGCTCATTGCGCGTCTCACAGCACCATATACTTGCAGATTAAAGATTTTTTTGGAAGAAAAGAAACTCTTTTTCCTCAAAAGTGGTTGTGCAAAATAGAATGAATTGCCAGTGCAAAAATGTCCAAAAGTTCTTCTATTTGGGGATATGTTGAGCCTGTGGGACTCCAGCACTTTCCAAATAGCAGTGATATTTTCCTGTGGTGAACGAGGACAGCCGTCCTAAACTCAGAATATTTTCTGGACTGCAATTTTTTTTCTGAAACGTCCGGTACCATTTGAAATGGTTGTACAGGGTTGTAGAGGTAAACCCGTAATTTTATTAGGTTGGATTGCGGGAAAACGAAAAGGTTACAATCTCTTATTAGTTTCACATAGTCCGCAACATACAATTGCTGATAAAATAGACTTCAAATGCTACTGTGAAGCTACTATACTCGAATCTATTCGTCGACAGAAATTATTGTGTAGTTTCGCTACAAAGGAACCCTAGTTTACGACGGAAGTACAGAGAATCTGACTACCAGGAGGAGGTAACTGCTAATCTCAAGAGGAGTGATGAGTCCATGAATTGAAAGAGGGGATCGATAAGGATCCTGGGCGGAGCATGACTTATCTGACATTAGAAATGGGCGTGACGAGGTCGGCGGTCAGCTTAGCAGGGCTTGCACTACAAGTCTCATCAAGCATGACTGTGTTGGCTTTTTGAGATTCTTTTATGTAGGACAGGAAGATAAATCGCCAAAAGGACCGTTGGATTTGTCAAGATACTTCTGAAGTACCTATCCTCATGCATACAAAGTTCTGCGCCTCTGTGATAGTGTTGGGGCTTGTGGGCAGCAAATAGATGTCGTGGCGCTCCACTTCTTTGGGAAGCCTGAAGGATACCACCGACAGTGCTGAAGACTTTGTTAAGCCCTGGATAGAGGAGGTGGTCGCTGGGTGAGAGTACGTTTTTCAGCAAGACTGCGGTATGGTTATACAACAATAATACTACTGGTCTCCAACTTATAGCCGCCCTTCATTTCGACTGCAATCTTCTTGACTACAACGTGTGGGGCGTGATCGAGGCGAAGGTCAATGAGCGGCATCATAACACCAAAGGCAGCTTAACGGCATTTTGTTGCTCTGTGGTAGGTTTAGGTCGGCAGCGTTGGCTTGGTGAGATTATTTTTGGACGAACAGAGCTTCATCCGGGATAAGAAAAGATAAATCACCAAAAGAACGTTGGATCTGTCAATATGTCTCTGAAGTGCCTACCGTTATGCATACCAAGTTTCGCGCCTCTGTGATGGTGGTGGGGCTTGTGCGCAGCAATGAGATGTCGTGGCGCCTCAATTTTTTGAGGAAATGTTGAAGTCATATCAACATGTAGACATTTGTCAAGCTGGACGGGAGTACGTCTTCCAGCAAGACTTCGGTCCAGCTCACAAGGCCAGAAAGGTTTAGGTGTGACTATATAGCAATTTGTATGACCACTGGTCTCTCGACTTATGGTCATCCTCAAATCCGGACTGCAATTATCTTGACTACAATATGAAGGGCGTGGTAAAGGCGAAGGTCAATGAGCGGCATCATAACACCAAAGACAGCTGACGGGCCTCCATCATAGAGGTCATGACACATTTGAACAAGGAGGAAGTTGTGTTGGCCTGCAACAGGTTTAGTTTCCGGCTCTAGAAGGTCGTGCCGCTGATGTTGGCTACATTATATTATATGGTTTCATGTAAATAAATTTAGTTTTTTTTTGTATTTTAATGTTATTTTCATTGTTTAGTCATTTTCCGGATTTACCTCAATGACCCTATAGAATGAGGACAATCAACTCCTATCATGTAAGCCATTTCTTCTAACAATGATCAATATCCAAAATTTATGCAAAGGTTTTTCACTATTAGAATAGAGTTCTTTTTACTGCCATTGTTTAGGACTAACTGGTACCTTGCCGGCTGGAATGCAAATTTGAACCTGTCGTAACGCATGACCATCGCTTGCTCCATATTGCAGAAGTGTTTTTATACTTTTCATTTATGATCATTGTAGAATTTGAATAGATGAAAAAATTTTATTTGAAAGATAAAACTCGTAAAATACTTATACTTTAACTTAGTAGGGAGTCCAATCACCATTATTAGCAGTAGATAATGATAGTGGTCACATGGCAACAAATTCGCTTACTGATGACTAGGTCTACAGAGTAAGAAGAGAGAAACAAGCATCATGTTTCCAAAGTTGGGATAATTTTCAGATAGTTAACATACCTTTACGCCTTAGTTTGTGCTAAAACCAGAAATTTTAATTGGTTTGGCATTAGAAAATTATGCCTTCAAACTCAATCTATTGACTCTATCTTCTTCGTTCCAAGCCATACCATGTGAGGATCGAAATTTTCGGAGTTGTTATATCCTTTCAACAACCACTCACAATGATCGTCCTCATACAATTTTCTAAAGACCACAGCAAATGTATCTTATATATTTCAACTATCTTTCTTGCGCTTAAGAGTTTTGTAAAGAGGTATAATGTTTCAAATTCCCATTGACTGAAATAATCTGAAACATGCAGCTTACCGGAGTGTTCAATAGAGCGCTGGTGTAGTTTCTTCCTACGTACAGACAAGAACTGTCTGAAAGAAAATCAACCCTAAAAGAAAGCATCGTTGGTAAATATGGAATTGCTTCATTTTTCTCTTTTTTTCCTTTTGCCATTTTCTCCATTTTCCCCCTCCATCCCTCTCTCTGCTAACAAATGTCGTTTTCAAATTGTCTTTTGGTAGGCAATGGTTTTCCGATTGTACTTTTACATGTAATGTTGTGGGTCTCTAAACGTTGCTGATTGTTACAGACCTTACTTTAACACTCGTTTTGGCAAGGTTTAGGTCAATTTGATAAAGTGTTAATTTTTTCAATCACTTGATTATTCTTTGTTGAGGTTGTTTGCCTTTTGTCAATTGAAAAATTCATTTACAACTTTTATTTTCTGCTTTTGCACAAAATTAGGAGTCTTGGGCAGGTGATGTTTGGGGTGGTGAAATAGCTAAACCGTTTTAAAAATAAAAATAGCATTAATTGTAGAATAAAACAATTAATTAAATAAAATATGTGTATTTTAAGTATCAAGTATCGCTTGAACGCTCCTATGGGATTAACTGCACGTACGTGAGTGAATCAAATGTAAACGGGATTTTTTAAAATTTACTATCATATCATAAAACTACAAACATACAAAGTTTTGACATCAGCTTTGACAGCAACATCGTCATCAAATCTTTGTCATCCAAGTATTATATTTTGAAGAAACCCAATGGCCTTCTTAAAAAAGGCGCTTATCTAGATTATAGATTAGATCCTTGTAGTTTCTATTAAATACTTGAAATAAACTTACAATTGCGTAGAATACTTACAATTATACGTGTGAACTCCTTATAGCAGTGCAGAAATACAATTTAAGAAACTAACATAGCGATATAATGGGTTGTATGAAACTAACTCATCATATGGAGACTAACGTGGTAGCTTAACAGTAGGAGACTAACTTTAGGATGCTAACTGTGGGAGACTGACGTTGGTTGAAGCGTTCTGAAAGCTTTTATACATTTTGCTAATTCTCTGAAGGTTACACATCTGGCAGGCGTCTTATCTAAATGCTAAGTGAAGTGGAAATTACGTGTTTCATGGAGTATAAATGCTTCTTTTGCAGGTCCAAGCAAATGATAATCGCAGGTCAATAATTCCGGACTATATTGAACATGCACTCATTTCTTGTTATTTTTGAACAGCTGTATAGGGCCTAAGATGGTTAGTAATAATTGTCTGAATACTGTTATAGTTTATTTTGGCCTTAAATTCAGTTTCAACGACTTTTAATCGGTAGTTCTCCTTAAAAAGGCATTTTTCTGTCACGCTCTTATTCATTTCCACTCAGTCTCTAAAAACAATTGAGTATCCGCGTTCACTTCAAACAAGGGATAATAATGGCGGTCGTCTAAGGCGCGGTGCTTGCCACATCGCCCCGCATCAGAGATGGTGCGTGACGACCGGGCACATTGAGCGAAGGTATGAGAGCCTTAACCTCTCAGTTTGCAGGCTAGGCTCTGACGTAGGGCCTAAAACCTTACCATTATTATTATTATTATTTAAGAACTTTGAACTATCGTTGAAATTTATTTATTTTTGAATAAACAAACTTGAAAAACGTAGTCTCATGCGCACTGATGACGAAGCTTATTATGGTTGCTCAATTGTAGTCATCACTACGATGTTGTTATGGATTAGTAAATGGTGTGATCGAATATTGATGAAGATGAAGCATCTCAGTTGAACTAGCTCGTAGTATGCTATACAAAATTTACCATATTATTATACAAGTGTCGAGACTATTAACTTCTAATCAAAAACGCAATGTATAATCCCAATTTCTTACGACAGAAATGTGGATCCACCATTACAAATCTAAAACAAAGTAGCAGTCTATATAATGGACAACAATAGGCGTAAAGGTTATTTTGTTAGTTAGAACAGTTTTTAGTATATTCTAGAAATTATCTTGATCAACTGCTTGAAGATGTAACAGCAAGAACCGGACCGTTTAAGATAAAGATTGTAGCCACAAAAATAACGCTTTGTTGTACAAACATATCGTCTCAATAGAAAATTTTTTATTTTCTTTGTTCTCCAGATTTAACTTTAATTTTGTTCTCAAATTTAAAAACTTGGCTTAGCTGGAACATTCTTTCTTTGAGGAAGTTATGGACACCGTTAATTTTTACCCTAATTATCAAACTACCCCCGTAAATTCCGCAAGTAGCTATCGATCGCCTTTTACTTCAAAATTAAAATGTCAATTTCAAAATATATCAAATCATAACTTAAGTACAATTCAATTAAATTGGAAGCTCGGCGATGAATAAATCGACGCCGTCCATTAAGACGCGAAAAAAGATTTAGCCCTCAAGCCGCTCTGATTAGGGAAACATGATCGTACGTTTAATTAAACATTTGGCCGCCGCGAGTGTCGGGTGGGGACAGTCTATTCAGGAGTAAATTGGAAAAACGATCCTTTCCGGCACATATTTATTTTGAATCAACTACGTGCAAAAGGCCACCTGAACTGCAGAGGGGCGCCTGTGTTTAGCGGGAAAGTGAAAGAAAATTAAAATGAAAATCACGCGCATTAAACCGAAAAGTTTGCAATTAAAAATAAACAAAGGCGAATGATTGCTCTACCTCAAGAGTTTCTGTATGATATTTAGTAGTATACTGAGATATATAAAATGTATCTTGGCGTGAGACTGTTTACATAACAATAAATTTCGTAGGCTCAACATGGAGTCAACATATTCACATCTGTAATTCATGAGGCAAACTTTTTCAATAAAATTCGTTCTCAATAAAGAGACATTTTCAGCAAATGTATTGTATGTGATACCGCTAAGTTGACACTAACTCTCAGACAAATCAAATTATTATAAAGCATTCCAATGAAGAAATTAAACAATTGAACGGCAACTTTTTTCAAATTTATAACCAAAATAAGTATCTAATAAATTATATAATAAATTAATAATAAATAAGAAGTAAATAAAAGCAAATGAAAAGAAATGGTAAGAAATGACAATGAGTACCACTCTATGAGCGAATTAGTTAAGAAGACAAAAAATTAAAATAAAAAAAATAATTTTTTATTAGTTTAGAGAAAACAAAAATAAACAGGCATTAAATAAAGATGCGTTTAAATTGGGAGAGAAAACGTGTTTAATAAAGTTAGAATATGGCAAAGATAAAGAAATTATGTCAAATAATAAAAAATAAAACACAAGGAAAAGAAGGTGTACATAGATAATGACGAAATCGAGCAAGAAAGACATACAGGAGAATACAAAAAAGGTAATAACGCCGAGTAGAGCAGAAATAGAATGCAGATAAAGAAGAATTAGAAAAGAAGGAGAAAAACATAGGAAGGTGTACAAATAGAAATGATTTGACCAAGAAAAATAATAATAAAATTATTTACCTGGAATGTTTGAAGTATTTGTAAAACAAATTTATGAATAAATGTGTGTGTATATAAATATAGTGAAATATTTTGAGGCTAAACATAAATTTCATGAAGATGTAAGACGTAAAAATAAAGAGATACCAAAATAGGATATCAAAATTATGATGACGATTTACATGTGCAAGTTAGAAGAGAACAAATGCATAGAAAAAAAATCTGATGTGAACATCACACGACTTTTCTTATCCTATTATTATATATCATACCGGGTCCATCGTCTCGGCCCTGCGCTGCTCTCGTCCCGGAACTTGTTATTTTAAATAAAAAAGGACGAAGCGCAAGACAAACACTCGAAAGTTGATTAAAATAAACAGTACAAGGCAATAATTGACTCGTACTTAAAATTTTGCTACGTCACTGAAGGTAACCGTGCGAACTCGGCTGCACAGCCTTTCCCATTATCGCATGTGCTCCCCCCCCTCTTCCCGCAGTCGGCCGGGAAGCTATCCGAGCGCGCTGTGATTGGTCCGTTTAATTAATTTTTAATCGGCTATAACTTATTTATTTGACCTCGGATCAAAAAATTTTATTGTAATTTTTTGTTTGTCTCGGTTTGAGCTATCCGGTAATATAAATTTCCCGAAAGATTTTATGAACACCCGGTATATTAAAAATCCTGAGCTTCAATTTTTTTTCGAGTTCCTATTTTACTAACTTTTATTTTAAATTCATGTTTATATCATGATAACAAATCATTTTTATTCTCATAAATTTTTTGTATCTTCAATCGTTTAGATTCGCGACCGCTTTGCGACCGATTTTGCGACCTTGCGACCAAACGGCTTGGCCGATTTTTACCAAAAGCTTCCCACTGCGTTCCCTACCTACAAGTAACTTGCATACCAAATTTCAAGTCTCTAGTTTCTACGGTTCTCGAGATATCCTGTTTACTGACAGACCGACAGACACACACACATACACACGAACCAATGGCTCAAACCAACTTTTTTGGTGTCCCGAGGCTATAATTCGTCCAGAAATGTGAAAAACTTGGTAGGTCAAATTTCCGCCGATTACATTACTTTCCTTATTATAGGATAAGGAAAGTAATTAATAGAGGAAATATAAAATCTGAGAAGTACCACTATTGGGGAAAGATTACTAAAATTTTCTATAGAAAATAACGAGTACAGCCTTTAATTATAAAAATATATACAAAGCAACTTGCTTTTTACTTAAAGACAAGATAAACGATTAAATGATCATAGAAAATAAGCGTGCAAGAGCAGTAAAGACGTTCTATCACACAGAGGGTTAGATGCAAGTATAAACCATACATTGGTGATGAAATGAAACAACAAATAACCGGGAAAAAGAAGAACTGCATGAAAAAGATTGATGTGGATGGATTGTAAGACATAATAATTAAGACGAAACTGATTAGAAAATGAACAGAAAAATTCACTTAAATTTGTTAAGTTAAAATTTTTAAGGAAAATGGATAAGGGAAGATTTTGAAAAAGGGTTACAAAAACAAGAAAAAGGTGCTTTAAAACGTAAAATGTGGCAAGAACAAAGCTGTTAAAGCAAAATACGTTAAAAAATAAGATTAATTGGACAAGATGAACAAAATAGAAAAATGCACGTACTAGAAAGAAAGAGAACAGTTGGAGAAGATATACCAAAGAGGAATATTATATTATAAAAAATCAAAACTTTTTGCGAAGAAGCAAATTGAAAACAAGTCTATGGAAAAAATTCAACATTGCAAAACTGAATAGGGCCTATAAGTGGACGACAGTTAAAGAAAAGCTGCAATATGCAGAAAAATAGTAAGAGAACGAAACCAAGAAATAAAAAAAATTAAGTTGAGTCTGAAGAGACAATAATGGAAATAATCAAAAATCCAAAACATTGAAAGAAAAGAGAGTTCTCCAAATAATAACATCCTAATTATTAAAATAATTACTAAAAGGTGTTACTTACAACAAGAAATAGGTTACACCCAACTAGAAGAGTGCCAGGTTTTAAAGCCAATTTTTGAATTTGTAATGAGAGAAAAATTATGTGTAGTCTTAAAAATTAATCAATCTAGTTAAAATAACCTTGTGAAAAATAACCTGCAAAGTGACTACAGAAGCCAGCTTGTCCAAAAAGTTTGATGTGAGAAGGGGAAAGAGGTCCTATCAACGACACTTTAGGAATAATTATACTGCCCAACAATGGAAATGTTTCGGGCTCAAAAATGGGCCATTCGTATGTATTTCCACCTGCTGAATTTAAAAGTCACCAAAAATTACCAATTGGTCTTTGTTTTGGAGATACAGTGACATTTTATATTCTCTATAATCTTTAGTTTGGGGAAAATTTGTTTTTGGATGTTTTCACACCTGTCAACTATCAAAATACAACAGTAATCTAGCTGTGGGTAGGTTATAAACGTAAACACTATTGCTGTGACGTAAATTTCATATTATTTTTGTTGTAATGAGTGCAATATAAATAATAAAATTTGTTAGATCAACATGCTACGGAAATGTGGAAATTCAGTGAATAATTTTTATTACATTTGTGGTGGAATAACGTTTTTGTCACAGAAACGCAATTTGACGCCTCTTGTGAAGACTGCCTATCAGCATTATTTTGGTATGAAGGTAGGAGACCGGGATAAGTCATGGGTTCTACATATATATATTGGAATTCATGTTCAGTTTTATTACGAGAATGGTTGAAAAATAAAAAACGATTTTGTTGTGCCTATGGTTTGGCGGGAGTCTACAAACCATACAGATTACTGCTAGTTTTGCTTGACTCCGCCTATAAAGATAGTAGTGTCAATGAAAAAAAGTGGAACAGTTCAATGCCCGAATCTTCCATTTGCTATTCGACCAATTCAACATTCAGAGAGTTTATCAATTCCTACTCCACCTCAAAATTATAAGTTCGAAATAGAAAATGAAGACAGCGTGGAAGAAAAAAAAGAACCCAACATCCCATCAACATCCCATGATCCTGATTTTGAAGAAAAAGATCATCAATCGCACAGATTGCGTCAATAGGAGTTGAGTGATCTCATTCGAGACCTTGACTTATCACAGGAGAAGGTGGAACTTCTAGGGTCAAGGTTACAGCAATAGAATCTTCTTTATCATGATGTCAGGGTCTCCAAGTACAGACAACGTCACGGGATCTAAAACCATCAATTTATTCTCTGTAGATCCAACCACCGGTAGATGTTCTTTCATCAATTTAGGATGTAAATGTCATTAAAAAAAGAACGATCACACTTTTAATGGTACCGTTTCCTTTTAATCCTTTAAAATAAAAAACTATTGTATATCACAGAAACTAGAGCTAATACAAATTTTCCTTTGTAATATTCGTTTTCTTCAAGCCAAAATTAGTAAGAATTGAAGGAAACAATTTTTTTTGCTAGGCCATCTTATCAAGGCACATAGCATTGGAAGGGATGGGTTGATCTACATTTTTACAAGAACAGGCAACAACGTTTCGCCTATGCAAATCATTTGGTGCTAATGGCAAGAAGCAGGAATTAATTAGAAAAAAAGTCTAACAAATTTGAAAATAGAGTAAGAGAACATGGGCCAATGGATCTGCACTTACACAAAAGATAAATTGAATAAAAAGAAATGCATTAAAAACTTTTGTTAATAGGAAAACATCTAAATAAATAAAAAATAGCAAAGGGAACTATATATGTAGAAACATACACAAGTTTGATAAAGACAAAACGTTTATTTAAAACAGTAAAAGTAATTATATAGAATTATAATAAGACCGACAGAACTGTATGGAAGTGCAATTTGAATACTCGACAAACAAATATCTGGGGGAGGAAAGTTATACTCAAAATGAAAGAAATTAAGGAACTGTACAAGAAATCAAGTATTTTATATGTTACAAAAATATAGAAAGTAGGATGGCAAAGGTATTCATAGTAGGGGTTGGAGGAAAGAAACGAAAATGTAGAGCAAAGAGAAAATAACCGACAGGCTATGCCATAATGGAGAGTGGACAATATCAGATAAAATGGAACAAAATTGAAAGCTATGGGTCTACATGACTTACTGCAAGCATTTTGCGATGTTATTAATTCCGTTTGCAAAAAACACAACAGCGTCACTGGACTATTGATTAAAGATTAACATCTTTCCAACTTGCATTTTAGAGTTAGGATTAGCTTCTGTCTGTTGTACAATCATAAAATTCAGTGGGCATATGATAGTCAGCAGGCTACAATTTCCGGATTAATTTGACCGAAGAGTGCTCAAGGCTGTATTATCAATCGTAATATTTATTGCATTTTGTTTGTAAACTGTAAGGAAGAGAACGATGGCGTATATTCTCAAATAGAAATATTAAATCGTTAAATTATGCTTTAGTTCCATAAGTCAGATTAAGTTCGAGTGCTAGTTTGGGACATTACAATAGTTTCCGCTTCATTTAGTCCATTCCACTTTTAGCTGTAACGATTTTTGCTACACGATCTAAACGAATTGCATGGGAAAAAGTTTTTTCGTATAGAAATATAATCTTGATCCTAAGGGACACTTTGTGGAAGGGATAGTACTATGCATATGTTCAACATGACTTCCTCAGCAATCTCTTTTTGCTGTCTAATTTCTTCACCATCAGTCGTATATTTAATCGCCGATTTCCAACATTTGCCATGCTTTTGATTGTTTGAAGTTCTGCTTGTTGACAACCGCGGTTTAAACGCGGCTCATTCTCAGTTTTCCTCCCGTCACAAAGCATTTAAACCAGTCGTAAACACATTTTCTGTTTACAGCACCAACATGTGTCTCCGCTGCTGTTTTTCAATTTGTAGCAGGACTTAATTTTCATTCCTTGCTCAATCGTACTGTGGTGTTTGACTGCCCACACTCGAACAGGGGTTTACCCTGACAGTCATGTGTACTCCACTCTAAATTTTCTCGAAGTGTCTCTGAATAACTATACGTATTACATTGAAATATCGGATCATTTTAGACATTATAATACATTAACTTTTAACACTTATTAACGAATATTAGGTGGTCCAATGACCAAAATAATAAGTGGAAATGGACATTCGTTTGAAGCAATGCCCTGTTGTGGAATTCCTAATAATTGATCGCGTGCCTATTGACATTTATCTACAAACGGCTGCTGTCTATGGCAATGCCTGTGAGAATGTTAGTATTCTAGGGATAAGCAAGAAGCGTAAATAACATGAAGCGTGTGTAGACGAACTGATTCGTGCTAATGAGCTCGTAAAGCAGAAAGATATTGCTGGGGTTGTTGGGATTTTTTTCGAACGGGCCTCTGCTTTGCTTGGTTATATAAAAGTGTGCACAAGATGGGTTCCACGCATGTTGATTCTAAAATACCTCACAATCGAAAGAAGATTTGTCAGAAGCTTTCGACTCAACACGAATAGGAAGGTGATGTCTTTCTCCATCTGATTGTTTGACGATGACTCTTGGGCATACCACTGCAACCAGGAAAATAAACGGAGCAAAAGTTTTCTAAACCCGAAAAATGCAAAGCCTCCACTTCGACAGAAAAAGTACTGGCGACTGTTTTATTGGTCTGATGCAGCACAATCCACGTTGAACTATTGAACCAACGTAACTTTAGTCAATACATCAATACTTTGAAAAATCTCGTTTTTACTGTAGTCTACGCTCGTCATTTGACTACGACGATTAAACATCCTTACTTATTCCGGCGTAAGTGAAGTGCGATTAAGTGTGACCGCAAGGCTAGATTCGAGCGGAACGATAACTGCGATAAGAGATATCAGTCACTATTAATTATAAATAAATAAATAACCGTAAAAATTTACAGTAGATTCTCACTATACCGAATTTAAACGAATTTTCAAAGTGATCCAAGCACTTTAAATGATCAAAATTAGTAACAAAAATTATTTTAATAATTTCAAAAATTCAGTATGCAACACTATAATCAAATGTCATATCAACCATTTCCAACCACTAGTGCTTCAGCAATCAACCTATGTTAAAATTCTCCCCAATAATCAAACATCAAATAATGCTTAACATTATAATAATTCTTTTCCCTCACTATCTGATTCTTTAAGCGTCATGGAGTCAACTAGAATTACCAAAATTTTTACAATAGAAGATTTCAGCGACAATGAACCTCAATCAATTACTCACAATTGGAAAAACCTTAAATCAAAACATTAAAAATATTGCAGGAAATTACAACAATAATGAATAAAATGTAAATAGAGATAAAGGAGGTAACACAAACTACCACTGATATTTATATAGTATAAGGAGTAAATATTACCAACATGAATAAAAACTTGCAAAATATTCGAGGAGAAACCTTTCAGTACAAAGCTATCCTTAATGATCAAACATTTTGATGAAAAAATCGTACATCTTACTTAGCGACTGAAGAAAACATAGTCTGCAGAGTTGTAATACATAATTTAGACTACTCAAATCCAATTACAGACATAAAACTAGACTTAGAAGAGAAGGATTTATGGTACACTTGAGAGCCAAACATGTGACGCACTAGTTGTAATAAAAATAAAATAAATTTAAAATAAAAACATTAACATGTAACGAGTACCTTTATTATTGAGCTTGAAAAAACTTGATATTGCACTAATTGGATGACGCATTCAAGAAAATATGCATCACAAACGGGGTTTTACAAATATTGCTGATTGGAACGCACGTGGGCAACGACTGTGATTGGCTTGCAATCCGGTAATTTATCTCAGTCACTTCTCCGAAGTTGACGTAAGTAAGTGATGTGAGTGCTCGAGTGATTCGCGAGAAAATGGATACCCAGCTGCCGAAACTGCCCAGGGAGTTAAATTGTTGAGAGCGGGTTTCAGTCAGAGGTCCGTGGCAAATCGATTAAATCTGAGACAATCAGCTGTGTCGAGAGTGTTGTGTCGGTACCGGGAAACCGGTGGCTACGTCCTCTGGCAAAAGGTCGGCCGTAGGCGTGTAACAACGTGGTGAAAGTCAATCGATTTCTCCAATAGCTCTCAGAAATCGACATATGACTGGCGTCAAGCAAGAGCTCTGAGTGCGGTCAGAGGTGTGGTCATCAGCGAGGAAAAGACTGAAGGCAGCCAACCTGACCCCAAAAAGGCAGTTGACTGCAGTCTAAAAGCAAAAGCAACTGGAATTTGCTCCCAAACATCTCGAATCAGATATTCTTTACCGACGAGTCCAAGATGTGTCTACATAGCAACGACAGGAGACATTGGGTCTATAGAAGGCTAGCGGAGCGATTTGATCATTTCTGTATCTAAGAAACTATCGCTTATGAAGGTGGCTTTTGCAAGTTCTGGGTGAGCATTTCCATGCACGGAAAAACTGAGTTGGTTTTCGTGCCTAGTGGAGGACGCGGAGGTTGAACAACGGAGCGCTACATCAAGGACGTTTTAGAGGAACATGTTTCGTTTGAGTTTTGTTGATGAGGACTTCATGCTAATGATTAACAATGCGCGATGCCTCACCGCGCGAGTGACCACTACCTATCTGGCTGACGTCGATATATCGAAAATGGACTGGCTTCCCGTACCCCAGACTTGAATCCAATTGATCTTGTTTGGGATGAGCTTAAGCGAAGAGTCCGGGTCAGAAATCTTGCACCATAGAGCGTATTGGGACTGAGAGCGGCGTTGATTGAAGATTGGGAAGCAATCCTTTAAGACAGCATAGGAAAAGTCATCCGACCCATGCCTCATCGCTTAGAAAGTGCAATTAGAAGCAGAGATGGCAACACCAAAGCAACTGTAAAAACCTCTAAAGGTTGTATAATATACAGGAGCCTACAAAACATTAAAGGGAAACAGAGTTGTAGAATTCTACTATTCAAAAACAACATACTAGTACATATCAGAAGAACACGGCACTATCTCATATGTTAACATCACTCCTGGGCCACATGCACCAAGTCAATTTATATCTTTTGCAATTGAATTAAACTTCTCCCTAACAAATTTAAACAATGTTTATGCAACTTATTAATTAAGTGCTACCGGCTCGAGAATGGACATTAATCTATTCGTATCACTGAATGGAACGTGAATAGTCTCAGAAACCATAAAAGTGAAATAACTGATTTTCAAGATAATCAGAAAATAGACGTTATGATAATACGAGAAACACATTTTACTGAAAGAACATTCTCTCGGTCTCTACATCAAGAGCAACTACAATACCAAACAAACAAAATTACAAGCTACAACAGTTCAAATTACATTCTATTGATATAACTGTCATATATTGTTCACCAACATACAGAATTTAGGCCAATTAGGAATTAAGTTTAATTTACAATAAGCTATAATTAATCACACTTATTCCTATTTATCTACATGTAACCAATATATGGACTTACATACACAAACACAATTCTTCTCAAGAATATAGCCGCAATTTACATTACCACTGCAGCAAATTTGGACCTCTTCTTTGATCATATACTCATTATAGCAACTCTAAGTATATATAACTAGTCAGAGTACACCTCTCACCCAGAATCTGTTGGCTATCATTTTGTAGTTATGATTATATTGATATTGAAGTTGAGTACCATAAGAAGCAGCATAAAAATCTAGACCACTTAAACTACTTGGAATGAAACCCAGCAATAACAATTTGATATTCATTAGAGAAATAATCTCCGAAAATAGGAGAACCAGATGCGAAGGCCTCGAAATTCCACTGATAAAATTGGCTGGAATAGGTTCACAAAACATTGAAAAACAACATTGCAAAACATACGTAATATTAAATTTTATACATGTATTGTCGATCTATGAAAGGGTGATTATTCTACTTGGAGTGCTATCAAGAAGTTAGAGAGACCCACAGCTACTTTGCTCTATAAGAAAATAAGATGGGAATTAGGCGAAAACGGAAAAGAAAGAACCTAATGCTCTTGCTGAGCAACTTGTCGAAGTTTTTAGCACGCTAATACCATAAACCACAATAATAACGACGATGCTCTGACAACACGCTACCTCGATAGTCCATGCCCAGTGACAATTCCGATCGACAACTACAAGGCTCTCGGATTCGACTTGATTCCTGGGAGAGTACTGTAATGGTAACCATGTAACGGTATGCTAAGATTAGCTTACGAGGGGCTGCAGGTAAAAAGGCATTTTTTGTATCTCAGGGTGACAGTTCTTCACCCGCCTTCCCTCAAATTTTTGCAAGGTGGGAACAATTTATTCACAAATAATAACAGTGAGATAAGTCGATGTGGCAACTTTACGAAAGTAAGATATGCAAAACGATCCTAAAGATAGGCAACCAAACGTACGCTCAGAGCTCAGCCACGCCACATTTCATATCAGCTGAAAGAAATGATACAAGATCGACGTATGCGGAGAACTGTTACAAACCAGTCGAAAACTGAAAACGAGATAAATGATGTGATTTAAAGAAAATAAACTCTTACTATGCAAGTCTATGATCAAACCAATTTGGACATATGGAGTCCAGTTATGGGGATGTACGAAACCTTCAAACACAAAAATTCTACAAAGTTCAATCTCATTTTTAAGGATGACAATAGGCGTTTTATGGTGTATAAGCAATAGTACCTTGCAAAATGACTCAGGAATTCTACTAATTGAAGAAGAAATCCGCATACTCACCACCAATTATCTAGATAGACTCAGAGGATCGCACCACGAGCTCTGCAGCTCAGATGTCGTCCCTTGCAATTTTTTACTTTTTTATAAGTTGAAGAAAAACCTAAAGGAATAACGTTAATGATAAGAACGTGTAAGTTAGTGTGTGTCAGTGGTGTCACCCGCAGAGGTTTTATTTCTTCTTCAACTAGAGGAATAATCTTTTTTACCATTAATTTGTATGTAATTTCGTAGAAACGTAATAATAGCCTTCGACAGAGGAAATTCTGAGGTTATAGAACATATATAGGTATTCAAATACCTTAATAATGTTATGGCAGCGGCAAGACTGTGGAAAACACTCTCGTCAAATGGAGTCGTCTAATTTTATTTATTCCTCAACAAATTCTACAAAGTTCGATTGATAGGTTATTGTAGTGACTAATATAGTACAATAGAAGGTACATATAAGGCGTATGAAAGTGTTTCTAATCAGGCAGGCCTAGGTTTCCGGACGAAAGCGCATCGGCGAGCTCTTGCGGGGCTTCATTGAGAGGGCCGCAAAACTCGAATTGGCCGACGTGGCAGACTGCGGCGATCATGGGGATGATAGTCTTTACTACTTCGCAGATCTTGTCGAGGATGCCGGACAGGCGTGACGAGAATTTTCCGAGCTTGTTGCCCACAGAGCTGGTCATTTCACCAAATCGCAGCAGTTGCCGCCGCTGAAAGCAAAAGTGCAGTTACTTTAAGCGACGCAAATTTTCATATTTTGGTTAAAACGTCCGTTGTTTTTTTTTGCTGAAAATTCTGGAATTGTTTATTATAAGTTGTGTAGTATAAATGAGAGCAAATTTACTTACGATCCATCCTGGCTGTTCTTGCTCTTCCGCAAAGTTTTTATTTTCCTGCGAAAAGCCCTTAGTTACTATTACATCGCTCCTTATTCCAGTGGGAGGATTAATTAATGATCTGTTTTCTACTTTATCAGTGCAGACGCACAATAACACAGTGAAGTAGAATATATGGAGTAGCATACTGTCTTCAGGTGCGTCTTTAACGGTTTTTGGAAGTGCTTTGCGAGTAACCTAAGGAAATTGTGGGTTATATGGGAGCTTATCGACAGGAAGAAGTGGTAAAGACTGATAAAGAGACACGGCAGATAAAAATTCATTCTACATTAAAATCAACTTTAATTACTAAAAGTTAGATCACATAATTTCAATTAATTTTATCTCTAAATATTATTTTATGATTTATTCGCGCATTTTCGTTACCTTCTTATATTGGCTTATAACCTTGAACCGCTGCTTCGAATACCTTATCGGCATCTTTTCCTGTCAATACAAAGTTGCTGTATGGTATGAAACACTGGTAGCCGCTTACTGTTACAGGGTGTCTGAAAATTATGTGGCATTGAAAAGAATTGTTAACAAAACTACAACAGACATCGAAACCGTTCAAATTGCAACTAATTGACAATACATAGGACTAGAAAAAAATCTTTACTTTTGGTGACCGCAGCCAACCTCTTCTATAATAATTTTGTGTCGGGTTTCTTCAGAAATCAAATTCACGGGCTCGGTGATTTTTTATTTTATGACCTACAGATTCTAGGACATCCTTAACTCAGGTAGTACATAATATCTTTGGTTGGACCCTGCAATGAATAATCACAGGGGTTCAAATGGGGTGAATAGACCGGCCTGCGCCTGTCTTTGCCATTAGGTCTAAAGCTATGATATTTGGCCCGAAAACTTTTGAGCTGGCGAGTTCGATGGAGTCTAGCACCATCTTGCATAAACCAGAATATACGCTCAATTGTGAGTTATATGGTCAAAAAACTGATCCATCATGTTCTTTATGTATCTGATCAATAATTGTACCGGCCACAAAATATGGTTCAATAATACTAATAAAATTGATGGCACAGATAACTGTAATCCAAGGATAGATGATCTGCTGCTATGGCTTTACCATATACTATACTTGTAAGTGTTTATAAATCCTTCTAATTCATAGTGACAGTCGTCTGAGCACCATATTTTTTTTATAGTGGATTTATTTAGCCTCAATCATTTGCGCCAAACTAATTTGAACTTAAAGACGATTGAGAGATAACCTCGTTCAGAAAGAACAAAACATGAGTAAAACTTGGGATCATAAAAAGTCCAATGTCCAAAAGGCAATCAAAAACATACCTGAATACCGAACAAGAGATACGAAAAACTTAGGATGACAACTGAAATTTTTAATCTAATGAAGGCAAAAAGCTGATAAAAATGCAAATGTGCAAAGAAATAAAGAACATCAAGAAAAAGCTAAAAAAACAAAACATAAAGTGAGTGACTGATTAATGTGAGAAAGCTGAGCTGTTAAATAAATTTTATAGTACTGGGAAATTAAAAAAAAAGAAAACAGCAGGGTTATACAAAGCAAAGTCAATAACAGCACTGAAATATGAAGAAAGAAAAATCATGACAGACCATGACAAAAGCTGTGCAGAAACATTATTTGACGATTAAAATAAACTCTAAACTATTTATGGTGAAAATGAAGAACTATCTAGAATAAGGATATTAAAATCTAAAAAAGCTAGTCCTGGATCAGATTACAATAAAATTTATTCTAAAATTTTTAAGTTTATGAAGACAGCTTGCAGGAACAAGAAGTACAATTCTGGAAAAATTTACAATGATTGGCTAGGATCAACTTTTGTGACAATACCAAAAACATACAGGGCCTTCATTATGTCACATAAGAGTTTTTTATTACTATGTTCAAAATTTTCAGACAATTTTTTGTTTGACGTTAGTTATAGCTAGGTCATCGATGTTTGGAGTTTTTGTTTATACTTTAGGTCAACACTGAATATGGCGTTAACTAATACCAGCTTTTTGTTTGAAAAGCACACTACTTTGTTTGTCTCTATAACAGCAAGATAAAAATACCAGGATAAGATTTGCTCTATAATTAAATTGTCTATTTTACCATGTTATAGCAGACTGATTGGAAAGTTTGAGAAGACACTGTAGTACTGGATGAAAATTTGTCAAGAATGGGCAGACCAGTTACTGTGACCACTTCTGAGATGCTTTATGAACAAAAGCCCACGACTTCGGTCTTTAAAGACGCATCTCAACTCAATGTGAGTGCGGGCTTTATACACATCATCCTCAGCAAGAAATTGAATCTATTTTCGTATATAAGAATCAATTTCAGACGTCTCTCACCGAGGTTCACACTGGCAAAAGATCATCGAGATGGTCTGCAGCAAAAAGTTGGACATAAAGCGCGTCAATTTCATGGACGAGACCTATTTTCAACTAGAAGGCTATGTCAACAAACAAAATTACTGACATTGGGGTACCGAAAACCCACATTCGACCAAAGTTTGTCGATTATACAGCATGGTGTGCAATTTCCTATTATGAAATTGTCGGCCCACTGTTTCTCATAAAATATGTGAATGAAGAAGTTTATCGCGCAGAAATTTTCATTCCAAGTGTGAGAGACAAAAAGGCAACCAATGCTGGTTTCAGCATCTTTGAGATTCTCACAGAAGTCTTTGGAAAGAGGATCATAAGCCTGGATGCTTCCCGTAAGATAGAAGGTGGCCTCGAGTGACGCCCAAATTCTCCCGAAAAAACCCATGCGATTTTTTCATATGGGGTTATCTAAGGAATGGGGTTTATCAGTTCATCGACTTAAGAATCCGGACATTTCTGCGGACATCAGAAAAGCCGCAATTGAGAGTTTCAGCAAAAAGGTTGAAATGATAATCTCTAGTGAAGGCAGTTAAAAAACATAATACACAGAGCTCCATGTATTCATCAACAAAATAAAAAAGTAATTAGACTTTATCTTGCGCAGTTTTTTTTATCGTTTGCGCCACATAATGAATACCCTGTATGAAGGATGTCTTTTATCCCCTACTTTATTTAAAGCTGTGCCGAAAAAATTTCCCAATCCGATACGCCCATGATACTATTATTCTGGTTGATAGCTTAGAGGATATTTAGTATATGATAAACCATTTTAATAAATCATAAGAAACCGATCAAATATTAATCTATCCAAATCAAGAAGTCTACAACAAATCACTGACATTGATCTTACACTTGATGGATAGATCATAATATAGAAAGAGTGTCTCTCTTTTGATACCTGGTGCGAATCAAAAATCTTATTGGGAAAAAGGTGGAAGTTGTGATGGGAATCGCAAAAACAACTTTTCCAAAACTAAAGCCATTTCTATGTCAAGGAACCTTATCGATTTACTTGCGTCTGCGTATAATAAACTGTTACGTGTGGCGTATTTCGTTATATGGTGCGGAAACGTGGTTTTTAAAAGTGAAAACTCTGAGCGCAATAGAGTCTTCGAGAGTTCTGCACACCCCTTAGAAAGCACATATATAGAACATCAAAGTTTTAGGAAGAACCGTAGTAGAAAGACACTTTCTGAGAAAATAACAAATGAGCAATATCGAAAGAGAAAGGCAGTGGGTCTTGCAGAAAACACCATAATTGGCTGCGTAACATAAGGAATTAGACGGGAGTGAGAGATACGACGACTGTGTTTGGGAGAGTTGAAGAAAGAACCCCTCACTTGTTGACATAATAATAAAAAAGTTTATCTACGTACAAACAAGTAGAGTGATATTAAAAAAATAACTTAAAACAGTAAAATGTATCTATGTGTGTATGTATTTAATGATAAAAAGTTCTCAATGAAGAGCATCAAACTTATAGTAATGATATGTCTAACAATTAACAATTGTTAGCAGAGGGTAAATCATGCGCGATATAGTTACTAGAACCTACATTTCCACTTCCCTAATGGTTTGGGATGGTATCTGTATCACTAATTATTTTGGACAAAGCCAACTTAGTGCTAAAACCAACTAAAAGAGCGTTGTACAATCCCGCCATTTTAAATTGCTGGTGCAACGCTTGAGCCTTCAAACTATGCATAAAGTGATGAAAGAAGCGATAGTGTCCTTCTGACATCCCTACCTACAACGCTCAGAGCCGCGTCCTCTGCGTTTACCTCAGGGTGCAAAAAAATTCTGTGTTATATTTGATTCGTCCACGGACTTACATAATTTGTAAGGTAATAGAGTTAAAATTTTCCAAGTTGTTATTTATAGTGACAAAAAAACAATAAACAATCAAGGTTTTTAAATACACGATAATATACTGCATAACCCTTGTAAAGGAAATGAAAGTAAATTTAATTATTCGGAGTAAAGTGATTGCTCTTGATAAAGAAACTTCTAAAAAACAAGGAATTGATTTTCTAATTAATATTTCAACTATCACAACTTAGCTTTTATTACGGGAAGGACGGTTTTTCTTGCTAAAAGTGTTCCCCCTATTTTTTCCCGTCGAAAGGCCAACATTTAATTACATTTTTATAAAGTTTACAACTTTTTAGTTACCCTTTCCGTATTTAATGGATTGTAGAACGAGGGATTGCAGGACCTACGGGTCATCCTGGGATATTGGTCTTCAAACGAAATCTCACTCTCATTAATGGTTCCAAGAAGGCCACGTCCCTGCAAACTGTGCGATATACAGGCCAAGCTAAATGAGAGGCTAAAGGAGGCAACCTTCAAATACTGAACTTAACGGTACTTATAGTAACCACACCAGCAGCGTCTGACCCAGAGTGAGCGGCTGCAAACAGCGTATGTTCTCCATGTTAAAAGCGGTTGCAAATACAATCGCCAACCAGCAGCAAGATAGCGTGGCGTAGTAAAAAAACCCCAAGAAGAATATGGCGACTTTAAAGAAAAATGGAAAAATGTTCCAGGTGGGTAGAAATAGAAGTCCCAAATTGCACACCTTCAAAAGGAAGGAAAGCAAAAAATCATCATAGCAACATACAATTTTAGATCACTAATATCTGAAGACGTTGCCTCTACATTTTGTGAAAGTAATGTGGTGTAATTTACTTTGATTTATTTGTATCCTCTACCTTTTTGCCCACGTGTCTATTTCGTTTAAATTTTCCTGTAGGATCTTAGCAGCTATTGTGAGATATTTATGCTTTACCATAAACGCTTTGTCATCAGCAAATGTGGCCGCGAATGATCGGCCATTGGTGGGCAGATCGGCAGTGAAGAGAAGGTACAAAAACGGCCCCAGCGCGCTACCTTGGGGTACGATAGACAGAATTTGATAAAGTTCAGTTAGTTCATGTTTATATTTGACTTGAAAGTATCTTCCATATAGGTAAGATTTTAGAATAGTGTAGTGTGAGTTTGATAGTGAGGATTTTAATTTATAGAGAAGTCCGTCATGCCAGACTTTATCAAAAACCTGGCTATCATTAAGGAATGCTGCTGTGCAATACGTCTTTTCTTCAAATGATTCGTTTATAAAGTCTATCGGGGACGCGGTGGCTCAGATGGTTCGACCAGTTGTCTCTGTCCTCTAGCCGGCGCGCGCGAGTTAGAGTCTCGCTCAATCCATGGGTATGTGTGAATGTCTTACAATAAGCCCTTGAGACTGCAGTGCTCGTAAGTGAGCCCGAAAAAAAGTATATCATATGGTGGACTTAAGGTCGAATGCTGCTCTCTAAAGCCAAACTAGTCCGGAATAAGGTTGAGATCTTCTACAATTCTACATTTTCTTTTTTATTTTACTTGGTGTTTGATTGTCCTGAAGTGCCTGCAGCAGTCAAGGCCGCATACCTGTTAGTAGTTGATGTTTCAGACGTTGTCTGTTTGGTTTTTTGTGAGAGTGCGGTAGTATTAGTTTGTTTTCTCTTTGATAATCTTATCTCTTGGAAGTCGTTAAAAACAATTACTTCAGTTTTATCACTAGTAACTGACATGTTGTATTCAGTGGGCTTATTAAACTATGAAAGAGATGTGAAGTTTTAACTATAATCTATTTATGATTTTCTCATTGAGGTAAGGGGGTTAAGTTATGTTGAACGGGATTTGATTCAACCATAGAAACATATTGCATTTGTGCTGGCTGCAGTACAGGGCTAAACTGCGAATGATTTGTTTTTACGTTCTAGGCATTGATGTTTTATGCTTTTTTCCCGATCTTTTACTCAAAGTTGACTCCGTACGACAAATAAAAGTTCTCTCTAGGCTAGGAAGCCCCCCTACACTAGAAAATGTATAGTAGATCCGTTGTGAAGCAAAAAAGAAATTTGTATAACTAACTTTTTTGTTTTTTTTTGTAGTTTTTTTTACTTTATCCATGAAACAGGCTTTTAAAATGCGAATGAAAGGGTAAAATTGACAACTACAAATACATTATAACTAAAGGATTTTTTGGCTCTAGGCTCTACGAGGGACCATAGCCTGCAAACTGCCTCTCAATGTTCGCTTTTTCTGCCCAATTGTTGCACACCATCTCTGGTGCGGGGCGATGGGGCAAATACCGCGCCTTAGACGATCGCCATTGTTACCTCTTGTTTGAGTGAACGCAAGTACTCAATTATTTTTACTGACTGAGCAAGTCACCCGTCAGGCATCAAAGAGCTCCGGAAATTAACCCGAGTCCGTCCGCACCTCAACTCTTGGACCACTCTGTCGTAAATAGACGATATTGGCAATTTAAAAATAATGGACCAGACTAGTATTTTTTTATTATAATGCATACTTTATTTTTAACAATTTTATTGCACAAGTGTTTAAAGCAGCAGATTTGACAGATTTTAGTGAAATTCGACATACAGGGTTGTATCCAGAAGTAGTATGACTGTTTTTTTCGCGCGCGCGGAGCGATGGAGGGGGTCTGCAAGGCCGGATGTTATGAAGGAGAGCTTTGGGAAGAGGTTTGGACCTGCGGCAGTCGCTTGCGTGCGTTAGTTGAGTGTGGCCCACTGTTTCAGTGACCTCCTGTTGTGACGCCTCGTCGTCAGTTGCGATGGAGCGAAATTTGGAGCAGCGGTACGCCATCAAGTTTTGCTACAAATACGACCCGGAAACAAAACGTCAGAGCGAAGAGTGGCACACCGCACAATCACCCCGTAAAAAGAAGGCCAGAATGTCGAAATCGAAAGTGAAATCGATGTTGACCGTCGTGGTATTGTTGATAAGAAGTTTGTACATCCTGGACAGATTGTAAATGCAAGATTTTACGTGGAAGTGTTCACACGGTTGCGAAATCGGATTACACACGTGTGACCAGAGCTGGTGGGGAAGTGGAAGCTCCACCATGATAACGCGCCGTGCCACGGTGCGTAGATTGTGAGGGATCTCCTGGCCAAATTCGGTGTTTCCACGTTGCCTCACCCCCTCTACAGCCCTGATGTGGCACCGCCGGACTTCTTCCTGTTCCCTCGGATCAAGAGGCAGCTCAAGGGGCATCGTTTCGACTCGGTGGAAGCAGTCCAAGAGGCAACGACGAGGGCGCTGAACAGCATCCCGGAGGACGACTTTCAGAAGGCCTTTGCGACCTGGACGGCTCGCTACCAGAGGTGTGTGGATGCCCAAGGGGCCTATTTTGAAGAGTATTAAGTCGATGTACCAAAATAAATTTTATTTTAAAAATCAGTCCTACTAGTTTTGGATACCACCCTGTATGTGCACATTAAAAGCACTTGCACGTGGGTAAAAATAAGGTAGGATTTCAAAAAAAAGAAAAGCCAGAACAAAAAATTTTAAAAAATCACGTGGAAGATGTTAAATGCCGCTATGGCTTTAAAAGTAAACAGATTTACATGGTTTAGACTGGTGTTTGTACTCTAGTGGACTTTCACTAAGAATTCTCCAACGTAATCTCCCATAATACTCTTCGATTGTTGTCCTTGATATCCGCGTTCCGTTTCCATGATATCCTGGTGGAACTTTTCTCCTTGTTCCTTCGAGAAGTCGCCTATATCTTAAAGCTTTTAAGATGAGGATCCAGCATATGCATTTTGCCAGACACATGGCATTCCATTTTACCAAAATTGAGCTTTGCTGCGAGCTCTTCAGAGTTTACTATTTTTTAGATGCTTTAGCTTTCGACAACTTAATAACATTTTCTCGAAGAAATTGAAATGGCTCGGATTTCTGGTCTAGTCTTTTTACAAATTATTTCATAAGGTCTAGCTTTATATGCAGTTGTAGCATTAAAATTTTGGTTAGTCATTTAACATTCTTACTAAGGACAGTAAGCTCTAGCCTTTGAGGCCAATTATTGTTCTTGTAAAGTCGGTGGCTACCCCGTTAATCCGTCTTATAGACCTATGGGAAACGATATTATCTTAAAATCTTCGACGACCGCGCTCTTGTGATCTTCGTAACTTAGTTTTTCCAGCAAGATCTTTACACGTAAATTTTCTTGAATAATTGGAATACGTGGTAGGGGCTGAGGGGCGTTGGTTTCTGTTATGCAATAATATCGATTTTAAGCTGTAGGAGAAACCGACTGTGAAGAGGCGCCATTGGTTTGGCTCGCATTCCGTTCGAACAATCTTTTAAGGTCGTGGCAGAAACACAGGTTTTGTTCTTTGGTGTAGAATCTCACAAACGTTGGTGCGGCTTCATCTGCTGAGACACGTGCATGGTTTTTCACCCGCCAAATTTCATTGCTTTGGTCTAGAAACCAAAATTTTATCTTTTGATTTTTGGTAGATCAAAATTTCGCACCAAGTCATCTTGTTGATTGGGGAATTGTTTTTTCTACTTCAATCGATTGAAAAATATCTAGCGAGCTTGCGTGTTCCTTGGCTGCTGTAAAATTTGCTTGTTGGTGAAAAAGAAAACTGACGCATTGGCGCAGATAAAACATCGGGATGGACCATAGGCGTAGACGAAAAAGGCAAATCTGGCAAATCCTTTTCTGCTATTGGCTTCACCATACAACAGTAGCAGTCGTATTCGTAATTGCTTGGCTCTTTCCAAATAATAGAAATTTTGAATCTTACGGTTTCCTCTCTTGTTCTATACCACATTAAAACATACCGAAGTAAATTCCCTACTTGAAGGACCTCGTTTAAAATGCAAAGGAATTTACTTTCAAAGTTGCGGCAGTAATTCGAAACTCATTGTTTGTCTGTATTCTTCACAGGGATGTTAAAATATGCCTCGTACGCTTCACATATAGCATTGTTCGTTTTTATTTCGTGTTTCTTCGCTCTCGGCTGAATAAATTCTCTACAGACGAAATAGAATGGGTCCGGTGAATGGACGCATGATCTGTCTGACTCCTACTACTCAACTGATCTAAGCTACTCATCACATGACTCCTTCCTCCACTAGTCGCCGACTACGCAAGCTGTTCACACCCTGCTCTTATCATTCTCGCTGAACCAAATTTCACGTGATCTACAAGAAGCCAAGATGTTACGATTTAAGTTCTTAGTTATAATACCGGGGAAGCGGAGAGCTTTTACTGATAGGGAGAAGGGTCAAAATGTTTCCGCATATTTGCGTTATTAAGCGGTATATGGCGCTACAGCCCATATATATGATACATTGCCGTTTAGGTTAAAGATACATTCTTTTTCGCTCCGCGATGGTTCTACCACATCTTTTCTAGTGTAGAGGATTCCTTTGGTCCTTCTAGGCTGGAGATAATTTATATTGGTCGCCTGGAGCAAAATTTGAGTAAAACATTTCAGGGTCCATTATACTATTTTTTCATTTTAGGGCAAAAAAGGGAGAATCGAGTCACAAACAAAACGTAATTTGTTGCCCAGCGTAATCTACCCATATTTTATGATTTGAAGGCATTATGAGCCACATTCAATGTGTCTCACTGGATATCATCTACAAACCTTCGACCTTACAAAGAAGCGCGTTTAATATTTCCATTATTAACTGCAAATATTAAAAGTGAAATTAAAGTAACTAAAATGAGTTACAGTGTGGTTGCGCATATGTAAATGCATTAAGCATGAATGGTCCTTGTAAAATATTAAACGCTTCCTTTCAAAACCACAAAAGCGAGTGCGCTTTGGAACCACGACAGTTTGCACTGCACTTAAAAATTCCGACTCTTTGTAAGAGAGCTTTCAGCGAAAGCTCTTAATTTTAATCTCGACGTTGTAAGCAAACAAACGACATGATTTTGATGCATCATTTATTACCTCTAATGGAACCGGGCCGCGCCGACAAAAAAATCCCAATATTGATACGCTTTTTGCTAATTTGGCTCCATGTAGCCGCCGGGAAAGCTGCAGAACGAAGCCGCGCCATAAGCGGATTAGTCGACTTGCGGAAGTAAAAGAAAAATAATCGAAGAGAGCCGGCAAGAGGGCGATCATTAATTAATACGTGTGGTTGATTGGACGGCGCTTGACGGGCGCTCAGCGCCGGGCCGCGCGAAATATTCGGCTCCCAATAAATACGTCCCTTATTCCTGACAAATAACTATGGAGCAGCGATTCGACAGCGCGGAACCAACTATTACGGCTCCATAACTCCTTGCTGAGCACGTCTCTCTTATAATTGGCTAATTAATTTTCCTAAATGAACTGCTGCGACCAGCAGAGTTCCAGGCTCTTAGAACAAAGGAGGTAGAGGTCAACAGTTTTTTCCGTCGTTACCATAAATTACTTTTCATAACGTTTTGAGGGTTTCGGCACGAAAACAGTTTTTGCGGCGTCGTCTGAGAGAAATTTGTGACCATCGGGTTAAATGTCCGTCGATTTATTTGCGTCTTCGCAAAAAGAGATGCATTTTTTATAATTAAAAGGCTGGTATTATAAGAATTATCGGAATTTCCTGCAAACAAGTCTTTTTATAAAACTTGGCAAGCTTTCTGTGCATGTGATTTATTGAGAAATGCATATCATAGGGGGGATATCCTATTAGATGGCTCTTATTCTATTTAGGGTGTTCAAAAATGACTGGTTCTCTCCCTCTAAGTTCCAATCTCGCAGATTGAAATGTGTGTGTGAAGGTAGACTACAATGTTGCGTAAAGACATTAGGTGGTGTTACTGGCTTGTACATTTGAGAGCAAAACAATCGACTCGGCAACATGATTGAGTTTTAAGAGAATATGTATCCTCTGCGATAGCATTCCAAGTAAAGTTCACTGTATTACTTAAAAGCTTAAAAACTGTGGTTTCAAATGGTACCACTTTGATTGAAATCGGACCTGTTCTGACAAAGTTATGGGCCTAAAAATATGTGTAACACAACAAAAGAGAAAGGGAAAAAGTAATTGTGAATGGAAAAAAATGAAATCCTTATTTAAAATTAACTTAATGATTTTTTCAATATATGACGTTATCATTTCTACTTCTAATTGGACTTTCCAAGCGATTACGCATGGATCGGATGACTTTTCCTATGTTATCTTAAGGGATTACTTTCCACCTTCCAATCAACGCCGCTCTCAATTCCATCACGCTCCCTGGTACCAGATTTCTGATCCGGATTCTTCGCTTAAGCTCATCCGAAACAAGATCAATTGGATTTAAGTCTGAGAAAATCGCTTTCTTGGTTTTCTATAGATCCGACGTCTCCTATCGTTGCTATGTAGGCACATCCTTGATTTGTAGGCGAATAATATCTGACTTCAATGGCCGATTTCTTGATACCGACACCTCACTCTCGACACAGCTGATTGACTTAGTCAATTTGCCACGGACCTCTGACCGAGACCCTCTGATTGAGGCCCTCTCTCAACGATGCAACTGCCTGGGCTGCTTTGGCGGCTGTGGTATCCATTTTCTTGCAAACCATTCGAGCACTTACGTCACTGACTTACTTAAGTCAACTTGGGATAAAACTGAGATGAATTACCGGATTGCAAGCGTACTGTAGGACAATCACAGTCGCCGCAAACGTGCGTTACAATTAGCAAGATTCGTAAAACTCCGTTTGTGATGATAATTTTTTTGAATGCGTCATGCAATGAATGCAATATCAACAGCTTTTTAAAGCTCAATAATAAAGATACTCTTTGCACGTTAATGTTTTTGTTTTCATTTTTCTTAGACTAAAACAGGGAAAAAAAACCCGTGTGGGGTTGCTAGTCCCCCATCGGGCGTCTCCCCGGGTGGCGGATAGGGGAATGCTCACCAGATATGGTGGGTACCGGGGAAATAAAATACCCGGGGCGGACCAAAACTAGCAGCAGCGTCTGACCCATATTGGGCGGCTGAAAATGGCGTCTGTATCCAGAAGATCGGCCAAGAACAAAACTCGCCAACACGCCTGGCCAGCGTGGCGTTGAAATGGCCAAAACCCCCCTTCTAAACTCCCAAATATCGAATTTAAATAAAACGGATTCATTACCCCAGGTGGGTAGAACAGAAAGTTCAGAATCCCACACTACCTCGGTAGTCAGCCCCTTGGATTCTGGGGAGGGCAAAACGAATCCAGGACTGGCGACCCTGGCTAGGCAAAAGAACAAGGGGTAGACCACAGATGCGATGGATAGATGATGTAAAACTACACGCCGGTTTTGCATGGAAAAGAATTGCACAAGACAGGACACGATGGAAGGAACTAGGGGAGGCCTACATCCGCAAATGGATTGAAGAAGGCTAAAGAAAGAAAAAAAAAGAAAAAAACAGGATACGAACATGCACGTACAGCTAGTGAGTCAATTGTTTTGCTCTTAAGTGTAGATAAGAAGATGTGGTAACTCATTTATTCATTACTGCGAGTGTAGTTGAGGACAAGGGTAGCAACGAATGGTGTTATTTCTTTGAAGGAAGTGTAACTGCTTTGGACAGCCACATAAGGTTAATAGATATGTGTGGCAGTACGCGACAAATGGCTAAATATATCCTCTTATTTAAAAAAGACGATACAATTAAAGATAAGGTCCTTAATCCCCAGCAAATTCAAGACGGCTCATCAAGGTGATGGTAAACTTAGTCAAATATCAGATAGTGCTAGAAACCCCTGGGTTGAACGCATAAAAACGCTTAGAACCAAAGAAAGATGTACAAAGTTGAAAACAGAAAATATACTGTTTCATGCAAAGAGCATAACGGAAAACAACAATTCACAAAAAATGGAAACAGGCATAATAGAACAACATGACACCTCGCCCAGAGTTGCTTATGCACTATTACAAACGTCCACATGATGCAAACTCAAAATTATTCATGTTTATTTAAAATGTGATGAAGAGGAAATAGAGCTTCGATGAAGATGTTTCAACTGCAACAGACAAACACAAGACACCCCATTACGTTATTGATGGAGATGTGAATGCTACAGTAGGAAAAAAAATCAAAAAGTCAGTTGGCAAATTCGGGATAGATGAGAAAAATGCAAGAAGACACACTTACACCTCATGAACGCAGTCTTTCAAAAGAAGGAAACAAGAAAACGTGTAAATTAAAAAATCATTACATAAGCTACAAGTTACTCAACGAAATATGGAAAGAGCAACTAAAAGGCAAGTAATTATAGAATTGCTTAGGTAAAAAACAGAAATCGAAGATATTGGACAGATAGTAATAAAGAAGGAGTGGTAATGGACAGAACAAATAGGTCGAATGGAAAGAAACAGATGGACTCGAGTAAGAACAAATAACAACAGTGGAGGAAAAAACAAAGAATGATAAATATGGAAAGAAATGGAGGAGGCATTTGTTCGCATGCGAACGTTAAACGCTGATTAAAGAAGAAGATGCAGTCGATGAATTTGAGAACGCAACTGGTCTGTCCCGAAGAACTACTATTTATGAAGACTTGAAGATGACAAAGGTCTGTGCGCATTGGGTTACCATACTTTCTTTCACCGTTCAGTAGAAGCGTTGATTCAGAAACGATCTTTAAGTGTTTGGCCATAACAAGACGACGAGCAGCATATTATAAACCCTCGACCCAAGAAGTTATGATCAGGATTGTTGACTCCAAAACAAATGGAAATTATCTTTGGCTCAGAATGGGATCGTGTTGATGGATTGGCTGCTCTTTCGCGACAGCATTACTAATGAGTGGTACTACTAGTGACGTATTCATCTTATTTACTTACTTCCTTTTCTCCCATCGTACCTCACGATGTTGGGGATTGTTTGAACGATTGTCTATCCATTGCAAGTGTTCCTCTTTCTATAATTGATTTTTAGATGTTGTCTTCCCGCTTTCGTCTGGGTCTTCCTCTATCCCTTCTTGCATCAGACCTCATTTCGAAAATAATCTCGCATTTTTTTCCTGTAAGAGATGTAATGTTCCACGTTCCAAATATTATTCTATTTCTCCCCTATCGTCTTCGTCGTGATCGTCCAGTTTTCAGGCGCACAGTGTTTCTCTGACCTCGGGACAACTGATGGTGGGTCGCCAGAACCTCGTTTGTTATATGGCAAGGTGTACCGGGCAGGTTAGTTGCCATTCGTGTAGGTGGGGTTGACATTTGGGTCCTTGCACTCCTGACGTATTTATTAACACTTTATATTCTGTTTGGAAGCAACACCGCCCTTAATTTAAAATGGTTGGGGAATGACACAAATGTTTTGTAGTGAAGTACGCGGTATTTTTCTTTAATTATTTACGGTATTAGTCTTTCAAAAATTTCTACATCCTTATCTGACCAGCAATAAGTCTGTCGGTATGAATTATTTGGACCGAATAGGTCTTTAAGTATGTACTATGTAATTGGCAGCTTAGTCCTACATGCCAGTTTTAACCAGAATACCCAACTTGTCTTTGCTTGGGGCTCTTGAGAAAAATGCTACCAACTGGATTAGTGCAAGAAAATCTTTGGCTTTGTCACTAATGGTCTTTATCAAAAATGAGTATAAATTGCTTGTCTGGACGGTTGTTATACTTTCTAAGTATCTTTTAAAGCCTTTTCAACACACTATTTTTGATATTTTTTCTAATTATTAATAAAAAGGGGATGTAGCGACATTTCCAAAAAGATATGTTAATTAATTTGGTTTCAATAGAAATATAGGAATATGCCGTAAATAAAGTAAAGGACGGCAATTGTGTTGTGTTATTTACATTTTTTTATTTGAATGATATCATTTGAACAACTTTTAACTGCCCTTGGTACTCAAATTGAGAGTGCCATTAGTATTAGCAAAAAAATTCCTTCTATGGAAGACCCAATTTTTTAAAAAACGTTGGGTGGACTGTTTAAATGCCAAATAAGAAAAAAAATTATATTTAAATGACAACTACGCAAAGATCAAAAAAATATACATACAAATATATAACTATTTTAAACGCCAAGGTTCGAAAGAAGATTTCTTTTGTTAGGTTACATTTATTGGCACTTCAGTTCCGAAGGCTTATTGTGTCATTAAACCTATACACTACGACGTCCGATATATTCATGGATTTCCAGCGAGACACAAACTCACCCACGTGCTGAGTCCTCGGACAGAGGACTAGTACCCGTTTACTTTTCAGAATTGTGACTAAAGAAAGCGACCAGAGTTTGGAAGTAAAGGGACCAAAACAAACTTAATATTAAGCCACCTATCGCCTTTTTTATTACATAGGTGGCGGCTGACAATCGGGCCAGAGTAGCAACTTCTAGAAGAGCTAGAGTTGCAACCAGGCGAGTTCGAGAGATAGGCCTATGGTTGAAACGGAATGTTCTGCTGAACAAGCTCATTCAGCGAGGCGGAAGCTCACTAACTGCAAACTCAGGAAGAGCAGGAGTCGCGTTCGTAGTTATTCAAGAATTGAAATCTTATTTTTCAACGAGAACTAATAGCTACCCGAAACAGCCTAAAGTAAATTCCCAAACACAGATAAATCATCTCAAGTTGCACTATGATAACGTCTAGTAAATTAGTGTTGTTTGCTCTTAACATGAATCAGAGTGGTAGCCTTGCAAAGACACTGGTGGTCGAGATTGCGATTATATGCGTCTTGCTGACTTAAAATTCAAAGGAGAAGATTAAGGCAAGAAAGGAGAGGGTTTTCATTATTACCAGATGGACTAATAGTGGGTGAACTAGTTCGAAGGCTATGCGTAGACGCAAATTTGAGATAGGTACGCGGAAGTTGGACAAATTATTGCTGGTACATGATTCTAAATAAAAAAACTGTATATAGAATGGGTGAAAAATAACGTTCTATTAGAAATATATTTCTGGAACAAGTTTTGCGTTACTATAGTGTCAAATTCCATATAAGAACCGTCTGAAAATATTCTCAACTGACTTCAGTAGGAAGTTACGGGATATATTTTCCAAAACATGCAAACGCGTTCCTTCAACTGATCCAAAGTTTAGGCTTTGGTTCGATAAACTTGTTTTTCGGCCACCCCCACAAGAAAAAGTCACATGGGTCTGAGAGTAGCCAAGCAACATCCATGTAAAGATTGTCACGCGACATCAGACGTTGGGCGGTATATAAAGAGACTGTAGTATAGGTTACTTTGTGTAGTATTGGAATTGTTGAGAGAATTTAGAGCTGTCAGCGTTTTGAGTCTCTTGTCCTGACTGTAGTGTACGACCAGGTAGTTAACTTCACACCCACGATGAATACTAAAAAAGTAACCATTAGAATATGACAAGTTACACTAGGAGATTAACTACAGTGGTTATAGTATAGTGTCATAAAGCGGATATGTTTTTAACATTCACCTTGAGTGTTACTTTATTTACTTACTGCTTTTTAATTAATAAAAAATTGTATATCAGCTTCTGCGGCAGAAATCGGGAAGAAATCTTCTGCTTACCCAAAATATTCGCGGACTATTTGCACACTGTGTCCTTGCTAAAGCCCGATTCTTCCGTCGTCAATCGTTGAATCTTGTGCCGGCACTCGCGACCATGTTTGGAGTTCTGCTTATTGACAGTCAATCCGAAGGTGGCTCACTTTCAGTTGTTTTCTTTTCTTCGCCAAGCGTTTGAACCAGTCAAAAACACATTTTCTGCTCGAACTTTTATGCATTTTTATCGCCGTTTTTTTTTAATTTACAGCAGAACTTGTTCATTCCTTGCTCTACTACACTATGACACTACCTCAGACTGACTATTATTAGACTGCCCTTAATACAGGTTTACCTGACGTCACGTGTAGTACATGCTAGGTGGTGCTTCTCGGTCTACCACCGAACAGCCATGCAACTATTGAGATATCGGACCATTTATCGATCTTTTTAGACATATCTCGTATAGTACCTAACACTAATTCTATATTTTTAAGTTAGTACAAGGTCGTTTAAATATGCCAGTCTTTAACGTACTCCCCTCCGGAGTCAACACATTTTTTCCAACGTTTTCGAAGCATCCTGATGCTTTTTAAAAAAGGCTTTTGATTGGCGACGTATCCACTCCCGAAAAGCCTAGATGACAGCGTTGTTATTCCGCAAACTGGAAGCCTTGCAAGTTTGATTTGAGCTTTCCGAACAGGTAGAAATTATTTGAGGCCAAATCGAGACTGCATGGTGAATGTGGTAGAAGGTATTATTTCAATTTTCGGAAGCTTTCCACCTGTCTTCCGCTTGGACCGGACTTTTTTCTTTATTTCTGTTGTCAGAAGGTCTAAGTAATAAGCTGCACTGACTGTTCTGGCTTCCATCAGAAAGTCTGGATAATCTCTGCCAGTCCCAGAAGAACGTTGCCATCGCTTTTCCTGTTCAACGACTCCTTCGCGCTCTCTTGGGTTTGGGAGAATTGGTATGCCGTATATACCACTATATACTTCAAAAATGCAACTCTTTCGTCTTCAAACTGCTGTAAGAGACGACTAGCAGCTTGCATGCCTACCATTTTGTTCACGTCCGTCAAAGTGTGTGGTATCCACCGTGCATGCACCTGGCGATAGTGCAAGTGGTTTTTCACTTCAAGTTCCTCGTTAGTGCTGTACCTATTCTCACGAATAAGCGCGTCTGAATAATCAGTGTTTGGCTCGGTGACGGATGTTCGCGGCCGACAATTATGTGGTTCATTCTCCATGCGCTCTTTGTCCTCTCTAAGGCACTTATATCACTCAAACACACGGGTTCGTAGGAGACACTGTTCTTCATGCTGTTCTTGGAGTCTGTAGTGAATTTCAGCGTTTTCTTCAACGAGGAATTTACTCATAATGCGTTGTTTCACGCTCCACGCCGCCTTCTGTTCGCTCACCACTCTAGCAACTACCAAACAGAACTGAACAGGTTCTAACCTGAGCAGGAGGGAGGGTGGGGGTTGTGGTTCCACTTTCTCAAGGTCACACAGTTGCTTCGCGGTGCGGATTCTTTACACACAAATCAGTCCCGGTCATATTTGAACCACCTTGAACTTGAAAGATATGCAATGTAACAGTTTTTTGTTAATTTCTTTTATTCTTTGTTGACAAGGTTTTTTATTTTCTTTTGCCAGTTGAATTTCCTAGTTGTGATAAATTAAAACTTTCAGCTTTGTTACTACTTTGACGTTTTGTAGACTTTATGGGCTATAAAAGTGCAACATTGTCGTAGACGCAACTATGTATTTTACTGCCGTCGTAATTTCTGGGGCGCGAAATAAAATTTTCAAAATAATAACTTGTTTATCTCCCTAGAACACATCAATATTCAATCGGAATGGGCGTTTGCCTTTATAGACGTGAAAAATGCGCGCGGCAGCATACGAAAACATAAATTCCGCACGTAATATCGATAAATCCCGAAACAGCAATAAGCCTCCAATAAGGTATCGTTATTATGCCCGCTGTAATATGTTAACTTTTGAGCCACCGCCCCGAAAGTATATCACGTTTAGTGGTTGCTCCAGTTATCTCGGAAGCGGCCGGGCGATTTCCAGGATTATCCAGGGACATCTGTCTTAGAAATGGCACGGAACGGGCCGGCCCATTTATGAATTCTGAAAAATCCTCTGGCTGGGGAGCAGGGCAGCTCGCACAAGCAGCCCGGGTTGTTTTTAGTACTCGAGTTTAGCAAAAGGCGGTTTTAACGACATGTTGATCTCCCATGAGAGATGCAAAATAACGATGTCTATCCGTCGCCGGCGGATTTGTGCGAGTTATGGAGAGCGGACGGGATGCATCAAAAATTGCCGATTATAGGATTCTAAGCGTCCTATAAATATGTTGGGGCTTTGATGAAATTGCCCTCGCCATGATAATGAAACTCCGCACCGGAAAAGTTAAGTTCATAATTTATATTCATGTCTGCTGTAGATGTAATGAATATTTAATGATGTTTTTTAGCCAATAAACACCGACGTCGCGGTTTTCACTAGGCCCGCAACACTAGCGATTAAAATTAACGACCGAAATAATCAGACAGAAGCAACATTATCTGCTGATGTGTCAGTTAATATAGCAATAGCATATTTATATAAAGCTATATAAAAATAAAAACTTCAGCGTGAAGTTATTCGGTTTCCTCAAGCGGTTGAGAATGAAATGTATGATCTTCTGAAAGAAATCATTTGGGATATTACTGAAAATCTGCAGAATCCATGCCTGTCATACATCTTCTCTTTGCGTAGTCCTATAAGTAAAAATCACATGGAGTGAGATCAATTATTATTGCATTGCCCCTTTTACTGTACACCACCATCTTCGCGAAAGAACAACGGCAGTTCCACACTTTATAGTTTGCTATGATCTTCTGAACCATCCACTGGTTGGCCATCTTTGTTTACATTGCATGTACTACCCTTCGCGGCTAATGAAGTCCTGTTTGTGATCGTATATTTAGAGAGTATCTTTATTATTGTTCTAGTAATGATAGTCAATTTTTAATGCTTAACTTTTTTCACCCACGTCGTAGAACCCCAATGTCTAAACGGTTTATAGCCCACATGCGGCCAACTTCCGGCGAGGCCAAAGACCCGCACGATTTCCCTATTATCAGTCTACCTGGACCACCTAAACCATTTTCATTGCTCGAATTAGGAGTTTGCAGCTGCAACCGAGAAAATGTATCTTCCAAATGTCTCTTCGTTAGAGCAAACAGTTAAAAATGCTTACAATATACAGTATATTAGTAGTACTTAAATAATATATTAGTAATATAAATTAAAAATAACTGTTTCTACCTGGTCATTAATTAATGATTAGGCCTGGTATATAAAGGTCTTTCTCTGGGAACTTTATCTTGGCCTATCTTTTGCTATGTTGATTCAGTCAGGTCTTAAGATCTCTAGAATTTCGTTTTTACCGTGTTTTTGGCCAACCTTTTCTTCTGTTGTGTAAGTTTCGTCGAATAGTTAAATTAAAACGCCTAAATCCATACTGATAAACTGGTAACTGTTCTTCTAAATTATTTTCTGTTATTTTCTTCACTACTAATTATTTGAACAATTTGTTATTATAGAAAAATGTATATAAAATATAGTTCGGATAATAGTTTAGCAGTAATCGAATCATAAAATTATCTTAATGGTTTTTATCCACAATATCTACTGTTTTAGTAGAGATAACTGTACTTCAAAAACCTTTCAACGTTTTTATCTAGCTCATCTGTATGTGCCTGGAAAACTTGTGTAAAGTGTTAAACAAACTCTACATCTTCCTCAACTACTTTTGAGAGTTTATGTAGCTTCCCATATACTGATATCTTCTTTTTCTTCTTCTTTCTCTTTGCCTAAACGGCGTCGGGTGCCTTCATCCATTTCTAATAGTTGTTTTCGTCTCCTGTCTCCTTTTCCCAACGTTTTCCCTTTCCTTGTCAGTTCCTGGATGTCGTCTGTCCATATTCTCCTTGTTCTACCGCTTGGTCGTCTGCCTTCCGTTCTCGCTTTTAGAATTCGTCTTGGGATTCGGTGTCGTGCCATTCTTTTTGTATGCCCATACTATTTTAACTGTTTACTTTCTATTGCGGTTACTTAAGGTATTTGTTGCAGTTAGTCTCTAATCGTTGAATTTTTTATTCTCGTTTTTCCAGCTACTTTCTTTAGGTACTTCATTTACCCCATAGTTATCTTGGATATGTACTTATCTAGCATAATTCAGCTTTCTGCCTCATAAGTGAAAATTGGTGTATATACTGTTTTATGTATGTGTAGCTCTGTTTTTGTTCTTATCTCTCTTCTGATTATAGCGTCGTATAATTGACTTGCTTTATCCACCCTATTTAATATTTTGCTGTTTATTCTTCCACAATTTAAAATTATTGTTCCTAGATACTCATATCTTTGTATTTCTTCTATGTCTATGTTGTCTATTTGTTATTTGTGTTTCGATATCTGCATAGTTTTTTTTGCCGATGTTGCTTTTTAGTCCAACTGCTTTTAGTTCCTCTTTCCACAAGTTCACTGCTGCCTGTAGTTGTTCTCTACTTCTTGCTAAGACCACAATATCATCTGCGTAGACCATGTTTTGGATTTCCGCCTACTCTTTAGCTTTCTGGTTCTCTGCTTGCTATTTTTAATTACCGTGTTCATAACTAGGATTAATAGCAGTGGTCTGAGACTATCACCTTTCATGATTCCTTCCTCCATACTGAATTCTTCCGTCTGCTCTTTTCTTAGTCTCACTATTCCTCTTACTTTCTTATATACACTCTCTATTATTCTTCTCAGCTTCTCATTTACTTTTAGTTGTTCTACTACTTTCCATATCTGTTTTCTAGGCACAATGTCAAAAGCGGCTTTAAGGTCAATAAAGGCCAGGTATAAATTCCTTGCTCACCTTATCCATAGTCATTCTTAATGTAAAAATATGGTCCTGTGTTTAGCGTCCTCTTTCTCTAGCTGCCCTTTTGTTTCTTTTATCAGTCTTCTTTTTAAAATTCTTGAGTACATCTTTAAAGCGCAAGAAGAGAGGCATATGGCTCTATAGTTGTCGCATTCATAAGTTGTTTTTCCTTTTTTATGTATCGGTACAATGTAATTTCTTTGTTAATTTTTTGTTATCTTTTTGGACTCCCATGCTTGTCTGTATATCTTGGTTATCCATTCTACCATATTAGCCCTTCCACATTTGACTAGCTCTGGTAGTATTTGGTCGAATCCGGCTGCTATTCTGTTTTGAATCTCTTTGATCGCCGCTTTCACTTCTTCTTATGTTATATTTCGTGTTCCGTTATTTTCAAGTCTCTGTTCTCTATCTTGTATGAGGTTTACTTCTTTTTTTTAAAACTTTTCTTCAAAACACTTTCTCCATGTATCTATGATTTTTGGTGTTTTTGTTTTTAGGCTGTTATGTTTGTCTTTTATGCTTCTTATTTGTTTTTCTTTTGCGTTCTTAGGTTTTTGATTGTGTTTAGGAAAAATTTTTGTTTGTCTTTATTTTGATTCCGAAATCTTCCTGTGTCCTTGCTTTTGTCTGTTTTATTGCCTCCTTTGCTTCATCGCTTCTTAAATTGTATTCATTTCTGTTTATTATCGTTTTGTTTCTTATGTACTGCTTTTAGGCTTGTTTCTTTCGTTTTACTTTTTCCTTCACACTATCGTTCCACAACGCTGTTCTTTTATGCACTGTGTTTATCTTTTTTGTTTTGAATACATCCTTTGCCACCTTTTAATGCTACCTTTTTTCTTTCTCCTGTTTTTCTTGTTGGTAGATTTCTTAACTATTTTTGAGTAGATCTTTATATTCTTGTTTATTTTCTTCTTTGTTCAATGACTCTATCTTCAGTCTTTCATTCTTCTTCTGTTTTAACTTCCGGGAGGATTTAAATTTTATATCTACTATTAGGAGCTTATGATCAGTGTTTATTTAGCCCCTCTTATAACCTGTATATCATTCACTACCCATCTCATTTGTTTTGTGTTATATAGTCAAATATACTTTTAACGTTCCTCTCGCCACTCCTTCCTTTGCCCTACCCGTTGTAATCCCTGAGTATCTTAAAACACAGCCATTTTCCAAATTTATTATTTTTGTCTTTTCTTTTTGGTTTCGCTAATTTCCAGTATATGCGTTTTGTATTTTTTCCATTTCCTGTACTAATTCCAATTCCTTTTCGTTAATCGTTTTAATATTTCATGTTTTGCATCCCAATTTTCTTTTCTGCTCCAGTCGTGTTCCTTCAATCCGTCCAGTTCCAAGACAAAAACTTCTTGAAATCAGCGAACCTCCAGTGGGTGATTGGTCTGGGGCCCCCTATCTCCCATATAAATATCTTTGTATAATAAATGTTTTGTTTCTAACTTTCTTTAGATTGGATGGTTTTCCTGCTATACTAAAATTTCAATTAATTATCTGATACCTCAATGCCAATATGGACCAAGTGTGGAATACGCGTGACGATCAAAGTAACTTCGCTGCGTGCAATAGAACGCATTCAGTGTGAAAAGTATGGTCATGCTTCAATGAAGAGTAAACTTCAAGCCGTGCTACAAATTGGGGAAAACGGTAATGGAGACTAGTAACATCTTGTCACAAATATACAACTGTGTCAAGCGCTACTGGGATGGAAAGAAAACTGCTAAAGATGAGCCATGTTTGGTTTAGTCATCAGTAAGCAGAACCCTAGAGTTGTGGTGCACAAACTGACAGACGAATTTAAAGCAAAACGGATGAAAACCTCTGCAGATTTCTTTACCATATATGACCAGGATCTATCCGTTCTGCGAATCATTGTTATAGACGCTACCAGTTCAATCCGGAATCGTGAATATTTTGCAAAAGTCAAGACAATTTTGATTACTTACTTCAATAACGATGGCATCATCCATATATTCTTGATAGTCAAATTGAAAGTTTTGAAATGGTCCTGGGATTGGACAGCGGATGTTGCTGCATGATAACTATTCGCACTATACAATCTTGGCTCAGCAAACCTATATTTCCCTAAGCTTGTTTTTTACCTAAAGTGTATTATAAAATGGCAAATGTTTTAGGCACACCTCGTATGTTACGAGTACGATTACTACAGAAAAATGACCTTTCGCTAAAATAAATTTTAAATGTTTATTCGCAACACCATTCCTAAAACTGATATGTACTATAAATTTCTTTTACCCATTTATCGTTAACCTCTTAAGCTGACAATTTTTAGGGTTGCGAAAGCAAGATAACTGTATTAAGCCAAGACGCAGCATTACCTTAACAAATAATCATTTATTATTAAAAAGCAATAAACATATTTTCGCTACTGCGGGTTAACCAATCACAAACCGTAAATTTCTTAAAGCGCTCACTACCTATGCAACAATGGCCCGCGCGTCACTGTTCAATACATTGCATTATGTATGGCTGTCTACAAAACGTTAGCCGTGTTATCGATTCGACACAAGTCGCATGAGATCGTTAAGTCTTTGGCAAAGGAGAGTGCAACCTGAATTTTAGATTTTTCAACAGTTCAACTCATTTTGAAACGCTGACGTATCGTTGCACATCCACATGACATTTCATATCGCTGTCTTTTTGCTTTGCGCCGTTGTGTTTTTGAAAAGGTAGCAAAAGCATGTTTACAATTTATTATAATTAATAATTCTTATAATAAAATATAAAATTTTTCATGCAGACCCTCAAAAGTACATCAGCGTGCGAACTATTTTAACTAAAATTGGGAAATTTAGAATAATAGTTTGCTAAACCAATCATATAATCGGAACTGTAATAGTTGTGAGAAGATTTGATTTAATTTTTAGTACAAATTATGGGAGTTTGGACACAAAAAAGTTGTTCTTGCTAAAGTCTATATCTTCTGTATTTTACAGGAAGATATTCAAGAATATGTTAGACCGCATAAACACTCAAAAAACAAGCAAATCAAAAAATATCTTTCAAAGTTTTAAAGATGTTCTAAATGCTCACCATATTCCTGGATTGTTTTTTGTTCTTTCAACAATCTCTTATTAAAACATTGACAACTGTTTCAAAGTGGCCATTTTGTTGGACCTTCTATGCCAATACACCTATAATAAATGCTATTAGAAATCCTTTACCATCCTGTAGCATCATTATGCATTCGTCATGCAAGAGGGTAGTATATTCTCCCATAAATTAAAATAATTCTCTCCAGTAAATCATCTGAGTCTTCCTTGAACGAAGCTATGAAGATTTTTATCTTGCCAAAAATGTTTATTAAAGAAGCCAAAAAATTGCAGCAGAAGGATATATCATAGATGAATAAAATGCGTTTTCAAAATTATGTTGGCGTGCTTGTTTTTTTTAAAAACCACCGACAAAAAGAATGCACCGACCACTTCCTCTAATAGAAATATTTTTCTGGATGTCCTCACTCAACGATTCTGAATTTTAAATAGCTAACTTTGCAGTCATAATACAATACGCAGTTAGGGTATAATACACAAAATTATATGTTCCCACTTGAGTCTTGCACCCAAGTACTTTACTGCAAAATCTCTTTGGTTCCATGATGTTTATTCCAATCGATGGAAGATCAGTGTAACGCTTAAGTGCAAACATTTTTGCTTGGTATTTGGTTGAGTTTTCCATTTCTGGAACCAGCCGCAAGTAAAGTTTTGAAGGTATTTTGTTGCTGTCCCAGTTGCAGTACTTTGAGGATTATGGTATCATCTGCAAACATAGCTAGTGTTGAATTGATAGAAGTGGGCAGATCTTGGACATATAGATTAAACAAGGTTGGCCTCGGAATGCTGCCTTGGAAGACTTTTATTGTTTTCACACTAGAGTAGCATTGATTCTTACTCTAAATGTTCTGGTGTTCAAAAAGGTGTCTATAATTTTAATTATGCATGCCGGAATATTTAATTCAATCATTTTACATAGGAATTCTTTTAGTCATACTACATTTTCGACCCAGAAAGATTGCTGCGGTGTATACCTATTCTTCATACTTTCCTTCAATTAGTTCCGTTATTTTCAGAAGTTGGTGGAGGGTTGAGCGTAAGTGTCTAAATCCAAACTGGTGCGGCAGAATGACTGTATTTTTTAGAAAAAAGTCATGTGGGGGAGTGAAAATAATCTTTTCCAAGAATTTACTTTCTAAAGTTATTTAGCTTTTGTTTGACTAGATGGCTTAATTTGTTATATAATATTTCATAGGTGGTTTTATATGTGGTAAGTCATAAAAGGACATGATTACTGGAAGTTCATCTATCATCATTTGGTGCATTGGTTTTTGAAGGTTCTTATGTAGTACAATGTCTAAAACGTCAGGCCGATGATCCGTAATAGGTAAATTGTGCGTAGTGTGGTTAGTTCTCGGGTTGTTAGGCCGTGGTCGGAGTTCGGAAACTCTTGATGTTTCATCCACAATCTTTAAAGAAAATCTTGCACCATAACACCGCCCGTGAAAGCCTTCGCATCTATTTAATAGATAAATTGGAGTAAATTAATATACCATGGTTGTTGGTTGTGCAGTGTTAAGTCCTCTGGGCTTATTAGTCTTTTTTGAGTTTAGGATTCCTAGGAGCAACGTAGCCTCTGTGCTGTGGAATAATTTTGCTAGGTCAGTTTCAAGCAGTCTTTTATTGGGAGTTTGTATCCACCGATCAGTTTTAGCTGATGATTTTTTTCAGTGACTATTTGTATCAATAGCTTCAATGCTTGTTATATCGCCGAGGTAATGTTTAGATAAATTTGGATCCTGGTAGACGAAATATTCCGGTATTGCTAAAATTCGTTTCAGTTATGTTGTATCTAGCCAAAAAATCAATGAATGTTGAGCATTGTATTTTAAGACTATTGGTATTCCAATTGGTCAAGGTTAACTTAGTTAACATTTGTTGATTATATGGGTCTATTAATTAGCAGGCTGGAAAGTATTGTATCTAGAAGTAGTTTTTCTAAGCATGAAATGAGTAATTCGACGAGTTTCTTTAAGGTAGTTGTGATGAGATCGGTTAGGTTTTGGAAATCGTAGGGGGAGTTAGCAATAGTTTAGGGCGAGCGACCTCGATGTTGGCCAGGAGTTGATGGCTGCCCAGTATTTGCATAAGATTTATTCGGTGTTATTGGTCAACTGTATTATTTTAAACAAGTAGTTGCATTATTTATAGTTTGTTGGCTGTTTTTCTAGATGGTTTACATACTGGAGTCCTCATTTGGTTTTTAAAACAGTTGACACACATATAGTTTCTTGTGTCCTTTATACAGCATAGTTGCGATTGGCAGAATTGGGCTTGTGACCATCTTACCTTGTGGCACCTCTGTAAGCCTTCTTCGTGTTCAACTTCAATTATACTGTGGGTAAGTTTCCTTAAATTAAAGATTTTCTACCTTCTTATGTATTTTCAAGGTCAACTGCTCATGGAGGATTAGATATCTATTTTTATTATAAATCCTAACAATGCTTTTAACTGGATATTCTAGGGTTGCTAGTTCAGCTGCAATTTCTTTTCTGTTAAGTTACTAAAATGTTTCTGATTATTGCTGACAGTTTATTAACTTTGTTGGAAGTATGGTAGCATTGTTTATTTCTACTGTAGAGTTTTGTTATGCAACGATAATCTTCTGTGGCTCTTAAGTTTATGCTTAGTTGATTTTTTTTATTAATATTAGTTGAAATTCCTCGTTGTGTAAATATCTTGATGGAATTTTTCTTTTCTTTTCCGCAGGTGTTGATGATGTTTCAACCTGATTAGAAGTGTCCATTGCTACGATTTCCGCAGTGTGTTCTCCTGAAATCAAATGCTACGGCAGTGCTCAGGCAAACCGAATCATTATTTTCCTTTATAACAACACTTGGTCCCACAGAGCTACCCAAATTCGAAAAAAATTGAGAAGGTGTTTCGAACTTACTGTGAGTTGAGAGAGAATAGCAGCACGGCAAGTGATGTTATTTAGTTTTAGTTTTATTACTGTGATTTTTAAATTGTGGTGTGTTTAAGCTTCTGCTTAAGAATGATTGTCACTTCTCTTAAGGCTACTATTTTTGGGGTATAGATGGTATTCTAGTATTTTAAAAGTTTTACTTTCAATTGTTTGTTGTAGATTATGGTTCAGTTAGAAATAAGGGCAGAATGATGTTGACTAGAGAGCTAAGAGGATTTTAATAAGGTTATTTAATGAGATTTAGGGTCGTGATAGTATTATATTAACATTTGTAATTTAATTGGTTAATGTTTGATTCGCTGATATACATTGAGTTTATTTTGTTAGAGTTTTGATTGGTATTCATATGCTTTTTGGAGCTTCTTGGGGTGACTGGTGATAAATTGTCAATAATATATCAGTTCTTTGTTTGATTTTTTAGTATATTCCGCGTGGGAGTAGGTTCTTAGGTATTTTATGCCTTTCTGGGCAAGAGTACGATATGCTTGTCGCCTTTATTCTAATTGCCATTGTGGAGTAGTGCAGCTATTTCAGGTTGAATATTCGTTTTGCTTTGGTGTTCGGAGCAATCAATAATTCCTTTATTTGGGTTTTTAAAATAGGGTCGGCCGTCTTGTGGCACCCTCTGTACGCGTTTTGTTTGATTAGATATAGCCGCGGCGGTTGATTTGCTTGCGCGACGACGTTGCTATAAAAGATCAGTTGCTACGACCGTTTTTGGTGTAGTCATGATGGTTTTGAAAACGTTCGGACGGCTTTAATTTTTCCGTGTGTACGAAACCGTTTGGACCGAGAGTTCGCCAGCGTGTTTGATTGGCAGCAGGAGTTTCCACATCCCGGAGGTCGTTTGTTGTACGGCAGTCGATATTTGCCGACGGAGAAACTCGGTCCGTTTTCGTTTGTATTTTGACCCGGCGAGGAAGAAAGAAAAACCCCGTTGTAAACCTCGGACACGACCAGCTGAATGACCCACATCAAGAAAGACGCTTCTGATCGGCTCCGCAGCGAAGATTGGGGTAACTTGTCCTTTTTTCCGCCCACACAATTCTTTCTTCTTCCTCGATCCCCCTGATTATAGCCCCAGGTGAGCCGATTTCTGCAGCAGAGCGTTAGCTTCCACGATATTCCAGCCTTTTCGCCTTTTGATTGAAATTATTTTTTTGAAATTAAAAATACGGTACGGTCTTGGTTTCTTCGATTGCGCATACTGAGAGTGTTTTTTTGTCTCATCAATAATCGCTTTACGTTGATAAAGGATGGGGTTTTAAGGTTTTTTTATCTTCTGTTTAGTTAACGAACGCGGTGTATTTTTTTTTTGTTTTTGCACCTTATTTATTGGTGGTGATAATTTATCCAATTTGCACTTAATCGCTTGATGTTGCTTGTTGGTTTTATTGTTTAAGGTTTTTTAATTTATCGTATTTTTTGTGCTTGAATAAACAAATAAATCAGTAAGCTGTACTTATAGATTACATTAATTACACCAGAAGATGATTATGCTCTCCGTGTGGTGGGATTTTAAGGACACCATCTACTACCGCTTGTAATTAACGAGTTCAGACCAAGCAAGTGAATGAGAAAACTTTCAGTAATAACCAAGTTGTTAAAACACTCCAGTTTAACACGCTTTATAACCTGGTAGACAGTTGGCAGAAGATCATGGATAAAAATCGTTATTTAAAATAGGTTTAGGGAATATACGGATAAAATTTACAGTTTAGTAAAAAATTATTGTGCTGTGCTTGGAGTTGCTGCCCCTGTTACACACGACGAACGATTCAGATTGAAAGGTGATATTGAAATGCTCGGTATAATTAAATGTTGTATTTGCAGGCTGCGCGTCCCTTACTGTGAATAATCATACTCATTCGTATTTGAAAACAACTTAATAAAGTTTAAATTAATTGTGTTAGGGACGTGTAGCGAATATTTGCGAACCCTTTGACGAGCTTAGTCCGGCACTCGGCGAACAAAGGAGAATGTGTGATTGTCCTGTCAATTTGTAGCTGGTCGGCCGGCAAATTAGATTTATTGATTAAAACAAATTCGCTCCTTTTATAAGCACACGGGGGGTTCTGCGAGGAGATTTCGGTTAAACTGGCTTAATTGGAATAATAATTATTCATCGCGCCGAACAGTGCCTGCGCAAGTCTATTTTTCACGAATATCTTGGAACTCTGACATCGTTCAGCCATGTACTCAAAATTAAAAATTGGAAAAATCTATTTTATAATAATTTTTATAATAAAAATGTTAATCCGCGCAATTAAAGGAAAAGTTTTTAAAAAGCCCCGTTTTCTGCTCTTTTTATTTCTAATTCTACTGACTCGGCAGAGGCAAATTCAATTTATTTCAGCCTGACCTAAACATCCATTAGTTGATGGTGTTTTCGTATGTTGACGATTGATATACTCAAGATCTGGTATAATGTAACTTCCCAAAAAGGAGTTTGAGATATCCAAACTGCGATAAGTTGATAGAATGTGAACAAAATAGTTAATACGCACTATAGTATACAACTTAAAAGTTCCAAATAAATGTATATTAAAAAAATATTTTACTCAAAATTAGAAAACAAATATTAAATATTTTATTTACGTTCTAATAAACGGAATATAGATTATACTGGTAAATACGTTTGTTAGACTACAAACTGGCATTTGTATTCTATGATATGTATATCATGATCACGATCACGATGAGCCTTTTTTCATCCATTTCCCAAAAATTTTTATTTTTCTCTGTCCACAGTTAACGTTCGGTTATATTGACTTTTAAAGCATCAATTGTCTACATCCTACAAGAAAAAGTGTAATGGCGTTAAATCATACGAATTTGTCGTGCAGAAGATCCATTGTTGCATGTCTTGAATGGCACGTAGCGCCATCTTGTTGAAACTATATATCGTGCAACTGCGGCGGACATCTTCAGAAGAAAATCTTCTAAAAATTAAGTGACTGTCCCGTGCGTTTTCGCTTTTATACTCGTGCGAGTATGGTAGGAATGGTGTTGGGGGGCGTTGATGACGTCACCGGGATGGTAGATGACGTGATCGCGCTAGCTGCTGACGTCAATCGGGACGTTGCAGGTAGTATTTCTGACGTCACTCGCTCTTTTGCCGTATCGCGGTCTGTTGTTTGTCCCTTGAGAGCGACAAACCAAGACCTAGGTAGATTAAATCCGTCGTACCTGTTAAAATTATTTTTATATTTATAAATTTCCACCGCCTCTGTATAATATTGGGTAGTAATTCCTACAGTTGGATAAAACTTGTGTTTGTCCAAATTCTATCTCGTGGTTAGGATTTTGCAAAGCATGTTCAGCAACTGCTGATTTATTGGGTTGATTAAGACGTAGATGACGATTGTGTTCCTTTATACTGGTAGTAATCGGACGGCCCGTGGTCACAATGTAGACTTGCTTACATGAGCAAGGTATGCAGTATACCCCTGGTGTATTCTGTGGGTTTCTTGTATCTTTGGCTGGTCTAAGCAAATCCTGTATATTGGTAGTGGTAGTATAGATGGTTTCCACCTTGCGTTTGTTGAGGATTTTTCCTATCCGGTCCGTAACCCTGTTGATGTAAGGTAAAAAGCTTTGCTTACCGTAGCCGATTTTGGTTGCGTTTTTCCTGCACATTTGTTGGGTTTGATTGCTCTGTTTATCTCCGTCCTCGAGTAGCCATTCCCTTGTAAAACTTGTTCCAAATGTGGCATATACGTCGTGCTCGATCTAGCAATGTTTTCACAACCGTTCTTTTTTGACTTGGATGGTGATTCGACTGCTTATGAAGGTATCTGTCCGTATACGTGGGTTTTCTGTACACTGTGTGTTGTAAATGTCCATTCTCCGATCTCAACACCTGTACGGCCGTGAAAGCCTTCGCATCTATTTGACACGCGTCCACGGGGAGGAGGTTTACAAGTCTGTAAGACAACTCGAGAACTTACGCAAGAAGAAATTGCAGCTACTGTCCAGCCTTGCTTTCTTACTGCGTTGTCGAGATCAAAAGGGTAGTGCCGAAGTATTTACAGGTCAAACATCACCTGCGCGCTCCTCAATCCCAATGAGTTTATCGAAAAACGGAAGCTGCCTTAGTCAGAGAACAAGTGCACGCTACTAGAAAAACCCTCGCTGTGTTCACTAGAACTGATGCAAGTACATGTCAGCTTGGTCAGCAGAATCTATAAAGACGACTGGGATACTGTAGACCGCATCACTTTCCATTCTGCGGAGAAGCACGGAGTGCCGCCAGCGTTAGACAATTTTCCAAGTTTCAGCGTTTACAGAACAAAAGCGCTCCCTCACAACTGGATTATAAGCAAACTGTTATAAACCTTTCCAAACACGAGCTTAGCCAGGAAGTCATCAGTGCTCTTAGCAAAGGTGAAAAGTTTGCCGTAACACCCAAATCCATTCCGGTAGAGGACATTATAGCTAACATAGAAGCAGCCATACGGAATCTTCCATCAGACGTAACAGAGGAAGTACGAGTCGAAACTTCACGCATCTTGCGCTGTGCCAAGCCACCTAAGAAGAACTTATCCAGGGCGGAATTAAAGGCTCTACGAAAACTCAAGAATGATGTCACCATAATTGTCTTACCAGCAGATAAAGGTAACGCCACTGTTGTACTTGCACAGGAGGACTACACAAAGAAGATGACCGAACTGCTCGACGCAAACACTTACACCGTGCTCAACCGTGATCCCACATCGCGGATACTACGCGACACGAGGAAAGTGATAAAGAGTTCCTCTCTGGATGACACCACCAAAAAAAAGACTAATAACATCAAAAGCGCTGCCCCAAGAATATTAGGACTCTCCAAAATACACAAAGACGATGTACCGCTGCGACCCATTGTCAGTGCTATCGGGGGTCCTACCTACAAGTTGGCCAAATACCTATCCAGTCTGTTACAACCGTACATTGGACATACCAGCAGTTACATCAAGGACTCCGCACATTTTGTCAACCAGCTTCAAGACATCCAGCTACAGGGAGGAGATCTAATGGTTAGCTTCGATGTAACTTCCCTATTTACCAAAGTACCGATTCGAGATGCCCTGGATCACCCGAAGAAAATTTTTCCCAACGATATTTTACAGCACCTTTAAAACCCGCGATATGGCTAAGATACGTCGATGACACTTTCGTAATATGGAGATACGGAAAGGAGATCCTACCACAATTTCTTATGCACCTGAATTCCATACACTGAAGCATACAGTTTACCATGGAACTGGAATCGGAAGATAGCATGGCTTTCTTAGACGTACAGGTATTGAGATCCGAGAATGGACATTTACAACACACTGTGTACAGAAAACTCACGTATACGGACAGATACCTTCATAAGCAGTCGAATCACCATCCAAGTCAAAAAAGAACGGTTGTGAAAACATTGCTAGATCGAGCACGACGTATATGCCAACCGCAGTTTTTGGATAAAGAATTCAAACATTTGGAACAAGCCTTACAAGGGAATGGCTACTCGAGGACGGAGATAAACAGAGCAATCAAACCCAACAAATGTGCAGGAAAAACGCAACCAAAATCGGCTACGGTAAGCAAAGCTTTTTACCTTACATCAACAGGGTTACGGACCGCATAGGAAAAATCCTCAACAAACCCAAGGTGGAAACCATCTATACTACCACCACCAAGATACAGGATTTGCTTAGACCAGTCAAAGATCTCATATTGCAATGTGAGGAATGAGTTTTTTATTAATAGTTCTGGTGCTTAATTTTTTTTTGGTTCAATTATGATTATATTGATAGTTGCTTCATGCGATCTGTAAAAGTTGAGTAAGGCGGGGATTTTGTTAGGGTCGGTAGGAATGTATGTAGGCTCTCTAGTAGAATGGTATTTAATAGGAGTATTCGAGGTAGGTTTTGTCTTTCATAGTTATTATTAGGGAACCCCGATGGGGGTGTTTGGAATTTGTCATCACCAGAGGATATCGAATGTTGAGAAAAGCAATAGGTTGGTGAGGTTACAAAGATCCAAGGAAAAGTATAAACTTTAATGCTTGTAGATTGGAGTGCTATAGTTTGGAACGGATTTTATTGGTTATGAGAAATAGAAATTTTAATGGCAATTGAGGTTCCTGCATGTACTGTGGCATAGTTAGAGTAGTTTTGAACATAAAAGCTTTAATCCGGTATTTATCGGTTCTTGATAGACGGAACATTCCTTGCACTTAGCTGGTCGGGTTTTGGGCTTTTGTATAATGCTGGTTTCTACATTTGACATCATGTATTGTCTGGTACAGTAGGTTCCAGAGAGTCTGCAGGTCAAACATCCAGTGAATTATATGATCACTAATTTTTATGTGATGGAAAACTATATTTTACCCTATCCTTAAGATAACCCCACAAGAAGAAATTACATGGCTTCTATCTTATGCTCCCCCCCCCCTCTCCAGAGATCAATTGATTCTCTTTCCAAGGACTTCTGTGAGAATGTCAAAAATGCCTTGATTTGGATGAGCAGTGGCTCCATCTTGCTTAAACCAGTATTAGTTGACATGGCTTTTGTTTCTTACAATTGCAATTCATTTTTTGAGATCTTCTGAGCGATAAACTTCTTCATTCACATATTTTGTTAGAAACAATTCTATAGTGGTAAATTTCACCCCATACACTAACTTCTTCTGGGCGCAATTGATGAACTTTGGTCAAATGTGGGTTTTCGGTACCCCAATGTCGGTAATTTTGTTTGTATACATAACCATCTAGTTGAAAATAGACCTCGCTTGTGAAATGGAACTTTTGGTCTAAACTATCTCTATGATTACTTTCGCATGTGCCATTGTATATATTTATATATAGTTTTATGCAATTTAAAACTAAATCCGTTATTTAAGGTTTATAGAAGGGCCATAAAAGAAATTGGATAAAATGTCACTGCACATAAAGTAACCTGAACGGCATATTATAGGCTATATTCACATCATCTTGCACAACGAAGCGGCCGCTATTATCTTGATTTAATGATACACACGGCGCTCTTATTTAGCCGGCCGAAATGGCGGAGTTTCTCCTGCAGATGCGAAGAGGAAATTCTTAATAAATTGGAAACTTCCGTGCATCGGGGGCGAGTAAATTTGTTGGGGATGAAGTAAACAGCGGCCTCCTTAATAATCTGCCCGGTCGGCGCATGTGTGCGCGCGGCCGGCGAAAGCCCAATTACTTAACCGATGACCGTCGTTATTTACTCACCTCTTCTTATTCCGGTTGCGCGAATTTTCTGTTTGCTTTCCTCTGCAATCATGCTCCGGTTCCGTCCTTCAGCAAATAACCGCGAATGCTTAGCCCCTTTCTTTTAGGGCATTACCGCGATGCGGCGCACTATTTTTCGGGCGGGCGCCCTGAAAGTAAAACCGGATTGAAGTTTGAGCGGCGCTTTATCGACGAGCAGTCCTAGAGCTTAGTCAAATATTTCTCTTTGTGTTCCCAACATGTTGCGCAAGTTGCTGTAACAATATTAGCTGATCAAAGACCAAGCAGGAGCGCCTAATTTGGAATGTCTTTTGTGCGCGCGATTGTCCCTCGAGTCCGTAGCAAGGAATTTTTAATGCCTCTTTTTACCTGCTTCGATTCGGATAGCGCAAATAATGAAAATTTGCATCTATAACTAGGCTCAAACGTAAAGATAAAATGAAATATGTATGATGTTCTAACTCATCGGGCTCACGAGGCGAGTCGCTCTCTTTGCAGCTGCTCAAATATTACCGGTGTTCGTAGGATTGGGGTAATTCTTGAGAAAATAGGCACTGAAACATGCTCAAGAGGGCGTCATGGTGGATTTAAGTGAAGACGGCGGTGGGATAAAGCAATCAGGCGGCCGAAAGAGAAATTGGTGGTCAGATTGTATTATCTCTTTAGCGGAACTTCGAAGGTATTCCCTTAACTAAAATTAATTACCATTAGATACGCGAATCGATTTAGATTTATTTATTATCTTCTATCTATACATTTGAACAGAAAATAAACAAAAAAAAGGTGGCGTGGTTCTCGGCTCTTGATTTACACAAGGAGGTTTGTGCGTTGTAAACAAAGACAACCTATACGTTTGAACGGAAAGTCAACAAAGACGGCTGATATGTAATTTGGCGTGCCGTGCTCTGAGTGGCCCGTGCGTCCGCTCTAGCTCATTGCGGAATGGCCAGGCGGCCATGGCTATCGGGCCGCTGCATTACCGAACGCAAAAAACGCATCTGCCACGGCTATTCTATTTTTATTTTTTCAAATTCTTTCTCTTCACTCTGCTTTTTCCGTTGATTTGTGTTTGTTGCCCTAGTAGTTCTTGGAAATATCCTTTTCACCTCTCTATAATGTATGCTCGCTTTGTTAATATTTCTTGGTTTTTAGTTTTTCTGTATAGTTCTTCAACCGTTTTCACTTCTGAAGGATTTTAAAACTTTGGAAAATAGTTTTGATCACCAGAGCTATCATTTTCCATTTTATTTCAAGTCTGTACATGATTCTTCTTTTGCTGTTGCTACTAATTTTTTCTTTAATTTCTCTTTTTTGATTTTTACATAATTTGTCTTGATTTGGGGTTTGCTCTGATAAATACTTTTTTCCATTCTTTTTTTCTTTCAAACTTCTTTTATCTTGTTAGTTTACTATATTGTTTGTTTTTTCCAGTTGTTTGTCTTACAGATTCCGCATATTTCAATAGAAGCGTTAATGAAAATGCTCCGTCCTTGTTCTGTATTAGCTTGTTTTGTTTTATGTCATTATTTCTGTTTGTTCATTGTATTTGTTTATTCTTTATATTTTGTCTATGTCTGCTTTTGTACTGATTCTTAGTCTTTTGTATATTTGTGTTTATTTTTTCTATAGTTTCAGTCTCATTCTCATTTTTTTTATTCTGTACTTCTTTTATTATATTTTTTCCTTATCTTCCCCTAAAGTTGTTCTATTCTACCTTCCTAAATTATTACTTTTTTATGATTTTATTTTCTTCTTTTACTTGTTTTATTTCCGTTACAATAGCATTCAGTTTACTATTCATTCCGCCACAGCTCATCTTTGTTTTTTATTCTCTATTTATTATTTAACATAAAATAGAAAAATCAACATTCAATTTTCGGAAGATACTTTCCTCTATATTCAATATCGATAAGAGGTTAGGGTTAGAAATTTCTAAAACAGTATTTTATATATTAATTTCATAAAGTATTATACGTGAGGAAAGCTACTAATTAATTACTAAAATGTGTTTTTTAAAACAGCCCACAGGGGATCGATGATATTCAGGTCTGGGGACTGGGCAAGCCAAGAAAGATCTCTTGAAACCGCTTTTGAACAGGGCCAGCGGTGTGAATGAGGATTTTATTATCCTGTAATATGGAATTCTCGTCTGGAAATAAAGTTTGCACCATTGGGTGGCTCTGGTTATCCAAGAGTTCTATGTACACTGCTGCTGTGACCCTAATACTATGATATAGCGCCCTAGACCATAATAGAGCCGCCACCATGTTTGACAATCGGCCGGAAATAGTCAATATCTTATACTTTAGGCAGTGTTTGCTAGACAAACACACGTTTAGTGGTAGGAAAGAAGGTAACGGATGACTTGTCTGACCAAAGTGCAGGTCGATAGTCCTCCAGTTTATTTTTCTTCTGCGACGTCGTAATACGCTTCAAGGCCCGGCGTTCTCTATTCTGTAGGTTCGTCTTTCGACCACTATTATGTTTATTTACTGTGCATTGTGTATGCGGTCATGACTTTTGAAATCGTGCGTAACGTCGCTGTTTTGCTCACAAATGCTCCAGCTAGATAGACACCTTTGAAACTCTGTCAACTCAAGTTGGACATACTGGAGACTTACCACACCTGCACAATATCCACAACCACACTGACTTGCTCTACTGTTAGTGTACAGTCCATACTACCTACAACAAACAAGAGTTGTGGTACCAGACATAGTGTAAATATGTTCCACTTTGACAAATGTTTCCCCTATTTTGTCCAATACTTGTATTTGAAAGACCAAGAAAACCATAATGTTGTGGATACACAATTTCCGACAGATGAGTTCAGCGTTAGAACAAAAACCACCCGGCAGAGTTTGTAGCGTTCGAACAGCTGAGAATATCGCAACTATGAGGCAAGCTATTCTTACATCGCCATAAGGTTCTGTCTCATCCTGGGAATATCTCACAAGAGGAAGTGGAAAATTCTACATTGCGATTTTATGTTTTCTCTAAACAAATTGACGGTGGTCCAAAAACTTAAAGAATCTGACTGGTACGCCCGGTACCTTATAGGCTGCTTTCGAGGACATGTTGTTTATCGGGCTGTGTCAATAAGCAAAATCCTGATAACTCTATGAATGACTTCACATTCAGCATGTAACTGTTTAATGTGTTGTTAAGAAATTTGACGTTATAGGCTCATATTGTTTTGAGAAAGCAATGGCACACGGTAATTTTCACATTTACTCGTTATATTGCAATGTTACAAAATGTTCTGGAGTTCAGATTCAACGAATATAAAAATGTATCATTGTGATTCCAACAAAACAAGTCTGGGTCAAATATTTTTAGACTGCTATTATATATCTTATTACAAGGTAACTTTTCATAGCCCGGGTAGATTACTAGACTTGCTGTTTTTTGTCCATGGAGACACCTGAAGACTGTCTGTTAAAGAAAGTCGCAGACTATTGAGGAATCAAAGAATGAAGTTGTGGGAAAACATTTGTGCGATGGTTGATGACTGAGTGGTAAGCATTTCTGTATGATGGTATAACAAAACATTTTTTATTTTTGTTTAAAAAGCTCATTATGCTGGGCTCTGAAGCAGAACCATATAGAGAATAAGATTGTTATTTTAAGAATCTCAGACTATTCTAAAAACGTTTTTTCGGCCATAACTATATTCTCACTTCCTTCTATACCTTAATTTTCTCAGCTTACTGATAGCATATTCGGATAATTGCAACGTAACTGTAGATATTACTTTATGAGGAATTTACAATATCAACTCAAGCAAACTATGGTTTTAACAAGCAATAGAACATTGTATGAAGTGTAACCTACTCAAAATAATTGACGTTGGCTATTACTCGGTGTATTTAGGTACTCTAACCTAAAATATTAAACTATTATACTATTATCATAAAGGTTTTAGGTCACCATAGAAGGTTTGTTTTAACCATAATAGTATTTTCAGTTATTTCTATACCTTTTTGTTACTACAAGTTGCATATAAGTAAATCTTAAATAACATTTTTATAGAATAAGTTCTTTTGAGAGTAAAATTTACTTGCAACAACTGTTGGGGTTTAAAATTAGAGAATTACCCTGACGACAATGTCGCAAGTTGAATGTCTAAACGAGCTAAAGGAAATAAATATTGTGAAAATGAATGTGAACGTGAAAATTTCGTAGTGGAATGTAGTAGTAATGCACTACTGAGGCACCACCAACGTCTACCCAAGACTATCGTCAAGCTAAAGAGTAAAATTTTATTCACTTAATATTAAATAGCGTCACATAATACTGTTCTTAGAAAAAATTCAAAAGGAAAGCTATTGGGCTCTTCTTGTATTTTCGCCTGACAAATATAACTTTCCAGATTCAGTTGAAAAGATTTTTTGTGTAATATAGTGACTGGTGGGTAATATCCAATCCAAAAAAGTGAAAAGCGTGGGTCAACTTGGGTAACTCATCATCATCAACTGGAAAGCCCAATTTTTATGAAAAAATCCCATTGTACATTAGAAGGTACAAATAGGGTGTTTTGTATTATGCTCAAATCTAGTGAATTATTACAGCTGTACTGTATGAGTGATACAATTGCTTGGGAGCAACCGTTTACCACTAGCCCAAGAGTATGGCAAGTAATATTATTACATGACAATGCCAATCATTAGCAAAAATGTTACTTTGCACTTGTTTCAAAAGAAGAAATGTTACTGCAGATAAGCTCAAGCCCTATACTAATCAACATAAGTCACGTGACTATATAAAAAAGTTCCTATGTATAAAATAAATATAGTTTTGGGAGATTTTAATGTTAAAATATAAATAAAAGAGTCAATACATTGGAGCACTAAAATTAGGGGAAATAAACAAACAAAGCGGCAGGTTTGGGGTATTTGCTGCAGAAGAACAATGTGTTGTACTTAACATCTTTTGTAAATTACCCCCAGAACAGTTGTATACCTGGAAGTCACCAACGGACACCGCAGGACACTTAGTCAAGAAAAGATACCACAACTCGTTTATATTTTCTAAAAGATACTCAGAAGCTGACTTACTGTCAGACCATAATCCGTTAATAGCCGTAGTAAACGTAATAATGAAAATAATCAGAAGGAAAATACACAAAATTCCGACATAATAACAAGAAGTTAGAAGTGAACTAGTTATATATATAAATGGAAGGAATGGGGAAGACAAGGGGAGAAAGTAAGAATTGACACTCTAAAAGGAAGCAAGACAACTTCTATATGTATAAGAAGGTTAAAGGAATAGCTGGTCCTTATTAGTTCACGAACAAGACAAAGTCATAACAAAACAGTGTGAAAACTACACCAGACCAGATCTTTTAGACATAAGATACGAATCAGTTGCCGCCCCATCACTACAGATGAAGTCAGAGCGGCTAGAAAAAAGAAAGAAAATTCCTCAAATTATTTGACCTATGGTGTCCAGTTGACCAATGTATATATAAACAAGTATTGCAAACAGATAATATTCCTCAATATTGGCTTAAATTTGAATTTATAAAAACACCCAAAAAACCAAGATTAAAGAAATGTGAGGGCTATAGAACGATCAGCCTCATGAGTCATCTATTAAAGAAATTTTCGAAAATTATTCATAAAAGAAACTCAGTTTGGATTTTAAGACGCCCTGGAGACGAGAAAAGCCCTATTTAGTATATGGTACATGTACTGTTTCAGAGACATATGTATATATGTATGTTTTGTCGATTCCTGCAAGGCTTTCCATACAGTGGAATATGGACTAGATCTCAATGTTAACAAAACTAAATCTGGTGATCGCCGAAGACCAGATTCCAAATGGAAACCAACTGGTTAATGACAAAAGGATAGAGAGGGAGAGAGCAGAAATATATACAGACCCGAGTAAAGAACTTAATGACTTATTGAAAAAGCAAGAGATCTTATCCTTAAACTGTCGCCAGTCTTTCCGAGTCATTCTGCTACTCCATCAAGCAAAGCAATACTTCTTTGATGCTACGTCTTCTTGATTTTGCCTTATAGTGTAGAGACTTTAACAGAAATAACCACCAAGAACTTAACAGCATTTGTTTAGAAGAATGTTTAGAATTTCATGGATTGGAGGTTAAAAAAACACCAAAATTTTGATTACCTAAAGACACAAAAGCTCGAATACTTGGGGCACATAAATTAGGCACGAAAGAAGATACGGGTTAATGTAATGAATATTATAAGGAAAGGTTCCAGGAAGATGTAGACTAACTCGAAAGATTCTTGAGTAAAAAAAATTTAGAATGTGGTTCTCTACACCAATAAATAGGCTTTTCCGTGTCCGGAATTTTCTCCAACTTTCAGACTACCTATTGTTCAAGTCCTTACACTTCAAAATGCCCGAAGACGTTGAATACTTCATTGTCGAGCTAGGATTCCTGAGTTGCTTAATCGATGACTAAGACTTATAGATTTAGACGAAGAATATCTCGCAAATAAAAAGTTTTAAACATGAAAAAGTCTAAAATGAATTTATAGACCCGTTATATGTATACGGTCTGTTTTTATGTTCCATTCAGTCCATTGTTGTCTGTTTACATCCTTCTTTGCAGGCTTTTCTAAAGACATTTTTCGCATTTTTTTATTTATTTCGAGTAATGAGTAGCAGGCTCATAGCTTCAATTCCCAACTTGGAGGACTGAGGGTTTTTCTGTCGGGGATCCAGCCCTTAGCTGAAAAGTTCCAGTTTTAGGGCGCGGAAAGCTCGCCCTCACCTTCCCCTTTCTGGGGTCGGATATACTGGCAGATGTGATTCGATATTCTGTCACTAATCATTACTTAGATTTTGCATGAATGAATTTTTTTAAATAGGTGATTAGGTTTACAATTGCCTAGCCGTTAGTTTGATACCGTTGGATGTTATAAGATTAATTTTATTTGTAATTTTACATAAAAATAGTTTATAGATATAGAAATTTTTTCGTTATTGATTTTTACTGGAAAAACTGACAAAATTGTAGCACGCCGATTTAAAAAGATTTTCTCGAGCAAGCGAAAAGCTGCTAGTGCCAAACTAAATCGATATACTGCGGGCTAGGGTGCAAGTTCCTCAGATTCGAGGGTTCAGTTATACATTATTATTTATGTATCATACGAGGATTATTTTTTGCTTAACTAATTTTTTGAAGAACTAACAAAAAATTGTTTTTAAGTATATGATCATTTGCAGGAATAATTTGAAGAAAGTTCAAAAAGTTTTGGTTTTGACGTAAATTAGATATCGTACTTAGGGTGTTCAAAAATTACTGACACTACAATTGACTTCTCCTTACTAAGCTTCTATTAGAAAGAAGGTTTTTCTTATAAGTTTATTATCAATTATATATTAAGCATGAATTACAAAACTAACTATGACGTAATAAGGATTCTGCAATTAAAGTGTTTTTCAGCCAGTCACTAGTTGGTCAGTTTATTTTCCAATGTTTGTTGTTACGTTCTTCTAGTAGTAGTTGAACTATGATATTATAGCATTCCATTTTTTACATGATTTTACATAGTGGATTGAATAAGAGTGTATTGGAGTGCAAGATTGTGTTTCGGTGCTCTGATACTAAAATCTAATTTAAGCGGTATCGAACTAATTAAAACACAGAAAAGGAAAACTAAAGAATAACAGCGTAGAAAATTGAAAAAATAAAGCCAACATTAGCAAGAAAGTGAGTAAGCGTTTTTTTAAATAGTCTATAAATTACCTTTTGGTTGCTCTTTCTATCTCGTCTAATTTTTCTCCAAACTTCTCCCAGGCTTGTCTCTCTTCTTTAGCTATACCTTTGGTTTTTCATATTTGTTATTTGTATTAGTTATAATTTTCGTTGTTCTTTTCACTAAGATACTTTTTCCATTTTTTTCTTCAACTTTACTTCCTTTTAATTTCCTCAGTCCAACATTTTGTTTGCTTTTTGGTTTTGTCTGTTTTGGTACATCCGCATGTTTCTTTTGCTCTTTTTATTATTGAATCTTTAATTATTGTCCACATTTCTTCTACTGTAATGTTGTTTAAGCTTTCTCTAATTTTCTGTACTCCTATTTCTCTTTTTTCTTTGTATATATATATATTCTTTTGCTAGCTTACTTTTATATTTAATATGTTTTAATATTTTCTTTTGTGTCTTGATTTTTATTTCTATTTTTGTTAATACTAGGTAGTGATCGGAATATATATCGTCTTCTTACTCTTGGGTCCTTTATTTTTCTTCTATAATTCTTACAAGCTATTGCAAATTGGTCATATACAGGATGCTTATAAGATAAATTAAGATATTTTATAATAAAATCGAACTGCAAATATCTGCTAGATGCCCTTTTCCCTAGTAATAAAATATAGTTAGACTTATTTTCAATCAATTTATTTTGATCAAGGCCATTTGAAAGCAGGGTGGGACGTTAAATAGACCAACCCCCTATTCCTACTCCTTCGTGGTCAAAGAAGCTCTAAAAATTGACAACAAATTCCACTTCTTGGGTACTGTATTATATTTAAAGATGCCTTTTTCGCTGATAAGTACCGTAAAACATGGGGCGTTTACTAGAAAATATTTTGGCTTGACTACTCCTGTAGATGACCAGAAGCCTTTATTAATTATTAATATTTTGTAAATAGCATATAGAGATAAAGTGTAATTAAACGCGTATGTTTGCATTAAGTTCAATCTACTTATATCAATACCATACATAATGTTATCAAAAACAAAACTGTTATTCAATCATTACCTACTCGATAACAACGGTGTGGTTCTTATGTCATGGCATCCTTCGTTCGGTTTGCAAAAAAAAAAAACTTTTTTCTTCAAGTTAGCTGCATAGCAGATATTCGGTCAGTTGTTAATAGCAGCGGGCGCGAGCGGACGCGAGTTTTCCCACTAAAATTTTTGAACAACGGTTTTGGTGTTTCGCCCGAGACGTTCCTTGTATGCCGTTCCCAGCTGGGAAGAAATCTTCTCACCACCAGCGGATCTAGTGAGTTCAGGCGCGCCCCGGTTATGGAAATGGTGCGTAAACACCCCTTCCCCGACCTAATAGAAAATTTAACGTTTGCTGTGGGTTAGGTGAATGCAGAGTCCCTCAACTCAACACTTGGTAAGTCGTTTTTTATTTTTCTACTAATAATGGGATGCACGATAAAGGAATAAGGCTGAACATGTCGCTCGCAAATTATTCCCACACTTTCAAAAAGAATAGTTTTTAAAATTTTTTATCAACGTGGATATTCAAATAGTCGGTTGTTGGGAATGATTTGCAATAAAGATATGCAGTTGTGTAGCGCTACACGTAATTGGTGGTACGCATGGGCTACTTACAAATATGACATCAAAAATGTGGATAGTTAAAGAAGAAATACAACAGTCTTTATGATGTTTTAATTGGAATAGTAATTTAGCTTATAATGTAGCACTTGCAGTGAGGCGGTTATAATCCATACCCCAATAGCTCGACTAGTTGTTTCGTAATTTGCAACCGAATTTTACTGATTTACAATTCATTGTATTATCGAATTTTTTGCGTGGTAGTATATTAACGCGAACGTTTGCAAGCCCTTCCTACAAAATAAATCAATGCTGAGGATTAGGTATAGGCAAAGCAGAAATGGTCCCACCATAGTATCTGTAAAAGAGTCCATCAATCGGTTCCATTATCTTTTTTTTTATGTAATTAGAAGTAGCTTTCAGCTCCATATTCGAATTAGTCGGTCCAAAATAAACTATCTGTTATCTGCAAATTATTTTCATTACGTGCACAATTTACTGCATCAATGCAACGCTTTTTGGATTCAAAAAATAGTTTTATATTTTTCCATCTGGACCTCTATTAATTGGTCGACCGTCTCTTCACTCTTATGGGTATTTATCAACCCTAAACCCTCCCTGTAAAGGAGGTCAAAGTTAGTTAAAGGTTAGGTGTAATCGCTGCGGAAATGTTTTTCCAATGACTGTAAAAGAACCAACAAATCGGTTCCGTTATCATTTTCTGTGTAATGATAATATCGTAACTCCAAATTCAAACTAATCGGCCCGAACTGCCAAATCGATTATCTACAATCCAGTTCTACCCAAATAAATTACTGCGTTATCTAATCGCTTTTTGAATTTTGCAAGTTTTCTTGTATATCTCCCATCTGGACCTCTGTCAGTCGGGCGACCTTAATAAATTATCTGGCATGTATATGTAAACATGAATTATATTAGCTTCAAACTGATGTTTGGATTAAGTTTTTTAAATTAATTTATTATTTTAAAATTTTTTTTCCAGATCTCGAAAACCGCAAGAGATAGCGGGACGCAGTTTTTGAAATTCTTTAGTTAGATTCGATTCTACTAAGACGACATTATTGGTGCGAGCGCACAATGATACCGGGTGCACCAAAAACGCATTTCAAAAACTCCTCTGGTGAGCCGCTTACAGATGAGGATACCTCTGGGAGTCCTCGTGGATCTATAGACCCTTTTGTGAAGTTTATCTCTGCAAAATTTAAATAACCTTGACGAACGTTTAAGAGCTTTGTGGAGGTTGAAAGGAAAACCTTTTTTGTAGGTATCGACTTGCCGTAAGGACCAAGTTGTAGACCTATAAAGTGACTTCAAAAAACGCTTAATAACCCGTGTCCTTATTCTCCCCCTTTCTGTCCAAAAACGGTCCCAAATTTGGAAAAAAATAATTTTTTCGCTTATATCTCCGAAAGGGCAAGAGATACAAATACCAAGTTGTGGAGCCTAAATTTGGACATTTTTCTGTATAAGACTTTTTCATGCAGGTTGTACGGGGGACCCATATTTGGCATTTCCGGAACCGGAAATGATACAAATTTTTTGTCTGCTCTAAAATTGAAAGCCGGTCTTAAAGCATATGTATATTGAAAATCACAATTCTAAGATTATTCCTTCGGTCAGTATTCGCGAGTAAATTTCGGCCTTCCTGCCAAAACCGCCGTCCTAGCAGACGGAAGAGAAATTTCGACGCTGCCCGCTATAATTTTATTTGCGCGTCACCTAATTACGTCTCGCTCTTACACATTGATGAAATATGCGTTGAGGTTACGTTGACATCACAAATATATAGCAAAAATCGTTCGTGCCTTTCCGTGCCAACCCGAGCGCCTCCGAAGGACAAATTCCGGCCCGGCGGCAGGCCCGGCCGAATATTATATTTCCGGAACCGCAAGCGATAGAAAATTTTCGTTTGAGAGCAGGTAATAAAGCACTCGTGTGCCAAAAATCACGTTCCTACGATTATTCGTTCCGTCAGTATTCGTGAGTCAAATTCCGCCTGGCCCGGGGCGCTGCGGGCCCTGCCGCGGCGGCCGCCTGCCGAAGTCCGCGCAAAAGCAATTAACGTTTTGTAAATGCATCTTGCCTTCACCGATAATACGAATTTAACTTTGTAAATATATATAATAAGTTGTTTCGAAAATAAAGAGAGAAAATTATAATAAATTAAATTAAATTTTTTATTTGGCGACTTTTCAGTCTATAATTTTTTGTGTGGTTGGTAGCTAATATATTTTTTAATGCATAATTATATACGGTTGGTAGCTAAATATTAAAACGACATCTACAATGTCAGACAAACATTTACACTTCAAAATTTTTCTGGTCAGAATCACTGGTGAAAACGTTATAATTTTTTAACCTTTGAGCGCCCTAGGATGACACTTAGTTTTTCGGGTTTTACTCTTCAATTTGAGTCGAATGACACTAGTCTGAGGTCTCTACGATGTATGCACCAGAAGTTTAACGATATACAATAACTACTAGTTAATTAACTATAAAGTAATCTATTATTGATTTTACATTTCTACTTATTACTTCTCTGGTACATTTATGCATTTTTTACTTTGTGTGTACATTATTGTTTTTATTTAGATTACTCAGTATTAATAATTTTCCTTCACTTTCTTCTGCCACTTCTGTTAGATGTTCCCAAAACTCTTCCTTTATTTCGGCTTTTTCATCCTCGTTTGGTTCGTATATTTCTATGATTGTTGTTTATATTTCTTCATCTACTTTTATTTCTATTTTCAAGATCCTTTCTGATTCTATGGTCAATTTTGTACGTATTTTATATTTTCTTTTTTAATGTAGCATTCTACCTCTTTACCGGCTCTATTTTTGTCTTTTACTCAATTATATATCAATAGTTGTTTTTCTTCTCTACCTTTCTTTTTGTTTCGGTAATGCCAACAATATCACCATTTATTTTCTCCAATGCTTTTGTTCCGCTTCCTTACTTGTTAAGTTTTTGACATTCCATGTTGCTATTTTTCCATTATTTCTTTGTTCTTTTTATTTTGTTTTCTTCTATTATATAGTTTTCCTTATTCCTTGGACTTGTTCTCATTTTCCTTCATTTTCCTTTTTTGTTATGGGAAATGCTCTCAATTTTGATTAATGCTGTATTTCTTTCAGTGCTATATCATCACTATTAAATATAAGCTTTTCTCTCCTATTTTGCAATTTTGATTTGCTTTTCATGATTTTATTCTTTTCCATTTCGCTGCCTAATTCTACAACACTAGTTCTAGGTCCTACTTTCTTTACTGCTTTTGTTGTTTAAAAACCATTTAATTCCTTTTTTTAATTTTAAGGCGCTGTTTGTATCAATAACTACCCAAACATTACAATCTTATTTTGTCTTCGTTTTTTTTATTACTTCCAGTGTATTTTGCACGTTTTGTAATTGGTCTCTTATTTTCTCATTTTGTTTTTTCTTTTGGTTTTCTTTCTTTAAACATTCGTTTCCTAGTTCTAATTTTAAGAATTCATCGTTAAATTCTCTGTTTTTTGACTTTCTTTTGTAATTTCTTTCTCCTATGTCTTTATATCCTTTTAATCTTTGCATATCTTCTCCATCACCTAAATATTTTGTCCTCCTTTGTTTGTTTTCTTTTTGTGAGCGACGTTGTTGTTTTCGTAGATCTTCCAAGATGTTTCACACTTTTCTCTTTTATTCTCGTCCATTGTATACTCATCTTTATCCCGTTCTGCCATTATCGTTTACAAATCGGTTTTTAATAACAGGATCCTGGTTTTATTCTGTTACTAGTATTATTAAAACCAATTTTATCTGTCTTTTTGTTTTATTACACTGCGTAGGAAGTCCCGGCCAGTCAACCCGTTGGACCCTTTCTTCCATATGTGTGGTATTTCTTCTAAATGAAATTAATTAATTTTTTCTTGTCTTTTCTTACTTATTTGGAATTAATTTAATATTGATATTTTCTAAATATTTACTTTCTCGTTGTTTATATCAGTCTGATTTTATGCTTTACCCCACTTTGAGTTGCAGAATGTGTTGTCTATTCATAAATGGTAAATGTGCCTTAAGCTGGGCCGATTTTTAGCACCTCATAACCTCCTATTTTACTAATAATTAAAACACTCGCGGTTTTATTCCTTTTTTTACTCACTTTATTACTGGCTTATTCTGCTTTCGCGCATATACTTTCTTCATGTATTTATTTACTCGACACGGTCCAGGAGCTTCAAAACACTCAACCCAAAAATTACTTTTTTTCATAATATAAATGTTTTTAATATTTTCAAATTTTTGCTAAAAAAGTTATCTTTAAAATTACAAAACAATAGATTATTATATTAATTTCATTGACATCTTTTATAATCTTTTCTTTGAGATTTTTTTTGTTATAATGATTTTTCCAGTTTATGAAGTGAAATGTACAAGAATTCGCTTATCCTACATATATTCGAAACATGTTTAATAAATGTTTGTCCTTGGAGAAAATATTTCAGTATCTAATTGCCATGCCAGCCGCCAATTTACGTTCAGCTGCCCGCCTTCCGCCCGAGCAACTTCCAAAGCTAGCCTTCATCTTCAGATGTGGATAGCAATTTAATTACGATCTATATGTTATAATTACGGGAATTTATAAAGATTTGCTCGTCCGTGTTCGTTATTAAACCGCTTGGGATCTTCCCTTATATTGCGCTCTGTTTGATGTTTATTGCCGCATTCGCTAATATGAACGGCACACGCTAGAATTGCCTCCGACATAGTTGGGATCCGTCGGCGTAGGCTTGCCGTTTAAAAACTAAAGGCCTTTTATTTGCTACTTATGAAATTTCTTGTTTTGAATAATGAAAGAATGTGTAAGGTAAACACACTTAATGTGTATTAAATTTTTGTTTCAATTATCTTTGTCGCAAAAAATTCAGTTATAAATATTGTCGCGATCTTTTAAACTCGCACCTTAACTAATTGCAGCATATTTTTCTTTAATTGGTATATAGTGCTCCAAAACATCGTTTATAAATTTACAGGATGTCTACAAATCTGGGTTTTAGTTGAATTATCTGCCAACAGTATTCTACTCGCTAGCGAAAATCTAGAAAATAGTTTATAGATGTTGCGTAAATTTAATTTTTTAAATATTTCTAAATACAAAAGTGCAAAGGAGTTAAATCGCGAGATCTTGGAGGGAATTCATCGCCCTATTCATCTACCAAGAAATGTGTTGTTCAGATGTTCTCTAAACTATCGTGGAGCTCCATCCTGCTTAAACCAGAAATTTGGTCTTTGATTTAAAGGTAAAACTTCCAAACACTTCTCAAATCCGATTACAGACACAAGACTAGAATTAGAAGTGAAGGATAATGCTGTTTGTAACATCTTAAATATCAAGCATATTATTTGAGAGCAAAACAGTCGAATTACTAGCCGCAGGCGCATTTTTGTCTCCTGTTTCAATCTCAGGAAAATGAAAATGAAAATATTAACGTGCAAGGAGTATCTTTATTATTAAGCTTTAAAAAACAGTTGCTACTGCGTTAATCGGATGACACATTCAAAAAATATGCATCACAAACGGAGTTTTACAAATCTTGCTAATAGAAACGCACGTGTACGACGACTAGGATTGACCTACAGTACGCATGCAATCCGGTAATTCATCTCAGTCACTCATTCGAAGTTGACGTAAGTGCTCCAGTCATTCGCAAGAAAATAGATACCAAAGCCGCCGAAGCAGCTCAGGCAGTTGCATTGTTGAGAGAGGACCTCAGTTAGAGAGCCGTAGCAAGTCTATTAAATCTGAGTCGATCAGCTGTGTCGAGAGTGTGGCGTCGATCCCGGGAAACCAGCGACTACGTCCGCCGCTAAGAAGGCGACCATAGGCGCGCGACAACAGAGACAGACGATCGATTTCTCGTCTCAATATTCCTCAGAAATCGACATATGACTGGGCTTTGACTTCAAGCAAGAGGTGTGGTCGCCAGCGTTTGGACTGAAGGCAACCAACCTGACTGTCCCAAGCTGACTGCAGTCTAAACGCACATGCGACTGGAATTTGCTCGTAAACATCTCGATTGGGACCTCGGCCACTGGAGTCAGATATTGTTCATCGACAAGTCCAAGATGTGCCTACATAGCAACGACAAGAGACGTATGGTCTATAGAAGGCCAGGGGAGCGATTTTGGCATTGCTGTATTCAAGAAACTGTTTCACATAGAGGTGGCTCTTGCATATTCTGGGCGAGTATTTCTATGCACGGAAAAACTGAGTTGGTTTTCGTGGAGGACGCGGAGAAGGTTTAACAGCGGGCTGCTACATCAGGAACATTCTGAAGGAACAGGTTGTTCTGTTTGGGGGATTTGTTGGTAAGAACTTCAAATCTAATGCACGACAATGCGCGATTTTGCATCGCAAGAGTGATCATTACCTAGCTGGCTGACGTCGGTATACCGAAAATAGACTGGCCTCCATTTAGCCCAGACTCGAGTCCAATTGAGAATGTTTGAGATGAGCTTAAGCAAAGAGTCCAGCCCAGAAATCTTATACTAGAGAACGCGATGGAACTGAGAGCGGCGTTGATCGAAGAGTGGGGAGCAATCCTCCAAGACAGCATAGGAAAATGCAATTTGGAGTAGAGATGGCAACACCATGTATTGAAAAAGTTATTAAATAAATTTCGAATAAGGATTTTATAGTCATCTTTTTCTTTTCAACTCTTTTATCTTACGCATACTCTTAGACCCATAACTTTGTCAGAACGGGCCCAATTCCAATCAAAGTGTTATCATTTAAGACCATACTTGAAATGCTATCACACTGGATACACATTCTCTCAAAGCTTTAATGCCTTGTCGCGGAGGACAATCTTAGGGCAGTTTTTGCGATCGTCGCCTTCAATCTCTCCAACAGTACCGCATAGTATTCGCCAGTAATGAATCTTCCCTTCTCAAGGCAGTCAACCGAGAGAACTTTTTCGCATAACATCATCCTTCCGGCAGATAGTACGTTTTATAGCCTTTCTTGAAGTCGAGTCATCTAGAAACTTGTAGAAATTTAAATGAAGCTGGTTATAATCGAGAAAGAGAAGACAGAAAAAATTAAAATGTGTTCTCGTTAACACAAGTAAAGTAGTATTAAAGCACAAAAAAAATGTTAAGAACAAATGAGTAAGAAAAAGGGTCTAAAAATTAAAAACGTACAAAACTAAAGGAAAATGTATTGAACTGTAGAAATGAAAACCAGAATAAACATTTCCAGGAAGAATACAAAAAAAAAAGTAAAAGAGTTAGGAAGGCCTTTAGAAAATATACATAAAAATACATAGAGGAGGTTGAAATGGCGCAAATTTATAAAGCTGATTTGAAAGAGTTGTGTGTAAATGTAAGAAAGTTAACTGATAAAAAGAATATCAATATGGTAGTAAATGATAATGATGGATAAATATTATGCACATCAGAACAACAGCTATTGGACAGAGTATTTTGAAGAAATTATGAGTAAAGAAAAAAGGGACGTAAATATAATGTTAATTATATGATAAAAATCCCCAATCCACTTATGAATAAAATATGGAGCGAACAAGACTTTCCACAGAAGTGGAAGAAAGAGCTAGTTTTCAAAAGGAAACTTAAAAAATGTGAAAATTGGGTGGAGATGCGGCTTGCCCCAAAAAATTATTTATATGGAGTGATTTATGATGAGATGTTATTAGCAAAGTTTTATTCAAACAATGCTTTGAACCATAATAGAGTAGTTTAATGGATCTTTTGAGGAACTTTTAGAAAAATTTAGTTTTTGCAGACAATATATATCTCTAGCACAAGAGAAGGCCAAAAAGGTTCCAGTAAAAGATGGAATAGAAAAGGCGGACCTTAAAATAAACACTAAGAAGACTAAGACGATGTACATAAATATAAAAGCACCAAGACAATTATCCAAAAAATGGTGAAATAATAGAAAGTATATATAATAGACGTATTTGGGAACTGTTGCAGCCAAACAACGGAAGGTTAAAGATCGTTTTTATACAATTTTTCAGTGCTTGGAATGCGAGTAATATTTCATCTAAAACTAAGCTAAATGTGTTTAACGCCACAATAAAATCAGTAATGTATGGTTTTGAAACGTGGATGATTTTAAATATAGTGCAGTACAAGTTGTAGACTTTTATACATAAGTGGTCTTGATAATTAATTGTCTTGGGTAAGAATAGAGAAGAATAATGTGAATAAGGAAATCAAAAGAAAACATATGGTTAGGTCATACCTTGAGAAAAGAACCTCAAAATGGAATCCACAAGGAAGAAGAAAAAAAAGGTTATCTTAAAGAAAGGTAGAGAAAAACTGTGGAATGTTAAATAAACAAAATCGCACATATACCATTGACGGCAGACAAGAATGTAATTTATTAGTTAAATGAATGTTCGCTTGCTCAAGATGCCTGTGCGCCGCCGTTAGGCCAAAACCATATCAAGAGCTTTGTTGATGATTTATAAAATGATAGCTGTTTTGTTTTCACAGCACGTAGTATACCTTAGATGCTTGTTAAATTTTTTTGCAAGTTATACGAAAGATCACAAATTTTAATTTTATGCATGTGCGCTGTCTCTCAAAACACTTGTGTTTAAGCAACTGCCCAACAGCAAATTAGTGTCAAAATGACTTTTAGAAGGTGGTTCAAATATGACCATATGACAAAAAAACCGATTTCCAAACACTTAATTGCACATGTCATCAACCTACTCCCCTCTGAAATCAACACATTTTTCTAACGTTCCGGGGGCATCTGGATGCTCTTTCCATTCCCGATCAGTCTGGACAACGACGCCGTTGTCGGTAAACCGCCTTGCAAATCTAATTTGAGCCTTCGAACTCGGGACCACATTGGAACGGCAGATGTGGCAGAAATTTTCATTTTATTTTCCGAAGAGTTGTTATTGTTGTTTTGGCCGTATGGAGACGTGCATTGTCTTGAAGGAAGCCTTGGATCAGATCTTTCCTTCACGTCTGTTGATAGGAGGTCTGAGTAATAAGCTGCATTGACCGTTCTGGCATCTGTTAGAAAGTCTACATGGATAACCCCCTGGCTAGTCCCAGAAGAACGTTGCCATCACTTTTCCTATCCGACAGTTCTTCCTGGGTTTGAAAAAAACGGGTATGCTGCCACTCACGTTTTAACTGCTGGGATTCGAGAATAAAGTAGTGTATCTATGCTTCACTAGTGATTACTATAGACTTCATCGTACATTCACCTTGCGGTAGTGCAGGTAAATTTTTACGATGTCTTCTACACTAACAACACTGATGGATAGCATTGTTTCGAGTTCCTTGATAATGCTGTGGCTATTTTCACAAACATTTGGCTCGGTGGCGGATGTTCGCGGCCGACGATTATGTGGTTTATTCTGAAGCACCTACACCACTCAAACACACGGGTCTGTGAGATGTACTTTTCCCATACTGTTGTTGAAGTCTGTAGTGAATTTCAGCGGACAGGACGTTTCCTCCAACGAGGAATTTGATTAGAACGCATTGTTCTACGCTCCGCGCTACGTTCTGTTCGCTCATCACTCTAACAAATTCTAACCAGAGCAGGCGGAAGGATGGAGGTTGTGGCTTCACTATCTCAAGGTTTTGTTTGCACACAAATTAGTGCCGGTTGTTGCCATCTATAAATATATGAACCATATTGCTCATTAAAATAAGTAATTTTTGAACTCAAAATGTTTAGTTAGTAACTGGAAACATATTTTAATATGACGTTTTCATGACACATCCGCTAGTGTTCTATTGTTTTAAATTATTAATAATTTTGTCGTATATCACTGATTAATATGTATGTATGTATGCAAATTCGTCATAAAAGGCCCGGCCTTTACCCTCCTCATATTCGCCGGCCTGTATGGTTATTGAAATTGCCGGTCGTTTATGCAGATGAAGATCTAAAAATCGCCCGAAACGCATGATTCAACTTTGCAACCGCGGCCATCAAAGCACTAAATCAGGCGCATGTTCGCACCGTCTTCTTTTTCATGCAGAAACAGCAGAGGACAAAGAACGCGCACTTGTAGTGACACAAATTAATGGTTGTTCCGAATGCATTTTTGGGGCGGTAATAAAGAGAGCGGAATTAAAAACTCGTAACGAGGCTCGTGGGGCGCCGTCCGGACCCCTAAATCGCCATTAACTTCGCCATCAGCAATACTGCTATCAGCTCGCGCCGGACGCACATTGTATTAAGTTCAGATTACCTCGCGGCCGCCCAACTTTGCTCGGCCTGTCCTTAAATTTTATTCTCGCAAATTTGCGAGCGCAGTCCTGCTGTTATTTGTGTTATGAGGAGAGCGCGCAATTAAAGCAAAGCAGCGCATTGCGCAAATAATAAGCTCCAATTAACGAGGCAGCAAAGTGCAATAATTCCTAGCAGCAAATAAACGAGTGGAAAATCTTGTAATTTAATTCAGCCCTTTCAACTACCCCAGTGGGTCTATGAAAAACCAAAGACAATGTGGAAATCGTCTGATTCTGGCGTTTCAGTGCTTATTATTAGACTTAGAGATACATTTTTTAAATAAATAGTTAATTTTTGATACACTTGGTTTGTGACTGCCAATCGACACAAAAGCTTCGACAGTAATACCGATCTGTCATCAAGTGATCCAAATAAACTATAATCGAAAAACTATAAGTTTTCACTGTGGGAAGGGTGTTCTAGTAGAGCTTGGGCAGCTGTATGGGCTCGTAACCTTCAACTGGAGCGTCTCTGGTAAGACTTATATGGGAAAAGTGTGTGCGTTCGTAAACATTCATTTGTGCCCTAGGAAAATATCCATTTTAAATTGTGGGCACACTCATTTTTATAAAATCAAAGGCACTCGTCGTTGCAAACAAAAGTTGTTTTACATCGTTCGTCTGAAAAGACTCTTGACACTGAAAGTCTTGAACTCATTAACACTGTAAATAAACCCGTTTTATCGCAATTGTTTGACCAAAAAATATTTTTGTAGCAGTTGTTTCCACGAGAAACTTATTGAATTGGTTTTATTGAATTTTATTGTTTTCAAAATTCTGTGTTCCGACTTCAGCTAGTATTCAAAATCAAAAGTCAACTCTTTGACTTCTTTCACCCTTAAAATGTCTTTCAGATTGTTGTGGAAGAATATATCACTTTTTGATTAGGTCAAACATTAGAAAGAATCAATTCCAATAAATAAGTTTAACAATTACAGATGTAAAGCTTCTTCCCCCCACCTTATCAAAATAGAAGCATCATGTTCTTTTCAGTTTAATCATATGATGTTATATCACATAAATTTTTGTGCTACTCTTTATTTTTAAAAAATCGGACACACTTTGCTTATACGTAGGTGAACTAACTGTAACCTAAAATTTTCTTTTTGCACACCGTGAGATGAACTAAAGGGAGCATTGTAGAGTATCACAACATCAAAGCTTCGTCCGGGGACATTATTAAGAAGCCACAAGTGTATGCGCGGCATAAACAGTTCTTGGAAGGACGAGAAGCAGTTATGCTTCAATAAGTTAAAAATACTTCGATTAACGATTTTAAAGGTACATCTGTACTAATGCAAATGTATAGTAGAACCATAAAGCAACAGATATATGTTATGACTAATCCATACGTAGAAAATCCAGCCATTACTTGGTTACTGATAGAGAATAAACTGTTACAAACTTGATCTGTAATGCTATTCTCCTTATGCCCTCAATGATTAAAAGTGCCAGTCATTTTAATTCTAGGTACTCGCTCTGGTGCAATTGCCGTAAATAACGGACAGCTTGACGTTATATTGATCCATTACTAGAAATATATAGCCAACGTACGCTTCGTGCTACTATCCGAGAATGCCAACGCGTTACAACTCTGTAGCAATCGACTAGTTGCTCCTCCAATGATTGTGCGGAGACACGGGGATTCTGTCTCGCTCTGGTGCATTTACCGTATATGGGCATTGAAGTTATATTGACATTACAAAACGTTTAGTGAAAACTAAACGTCGTTCGTGTATTTAAAGCGATGAACGTAGTTGCAACCAATGCTTCTCAAACGGAAGATGACCGGGACTCAGATGAATATAAAGATATTTGATTGACCGAATTGTAAAAACGTTTAGCCTCAATACTACCAACGTAACTGGACTTTAAACATAATAGTTAAAACTTTTTAAATAAAAATGCCTATCAGAAATATAAATACTGATGACCGATACAATGTTGCCTCAATACTACCAACGTAACTGGACTTTTACATTAGACTTTTTTATTTTGAAGCAATCTCTCTGAATACACTTTCAAATTTTTTCTTTCTCTTCTCTCTCTCTCTTCCTTTTTCCCTCTCCCCTTTACCTTTGTTCCCTTTCCCTTTTATCTACGTCTCCCTACCTTATTTTCTTTTTCACCTTCTCCCTAAAAGCAGCATTTGGAGAGAGAAATTTGACGACAATGCGATGTTTGTGATCTGATGTCACAACTACTGTATTAGGACCACCATATTAATTAATTGATTCAGATTTTTGTATTGTTTTATTGTGAAGCTTGATAATCTAGATTATAAAAAAGTATCCACACAAAATTTAAATTACCTGATTTGATTATATACGAAAGTGGTGTAAATGCCTTGAATAATTAGTTTCATTCGTTGACAACTTGTCAATTAATTGGAATTTAAACAAACGAGATACTTAGAGCTTGGTTGTTTATTTTCTTCCGACTTAGAGCTTGTCAACTAGTTGATTTAACAAACGTACTTAAGCTTGGTTTTTATTTTCTTTGTATTTAGAACATTTCAACAAATGATTTAAAGTTCCAAATGTTAAGCTATTCTTCTTTAACATTTTATATATTGTTGTATTGAAGTATTTGTTAGATTATTGGACATTTTATCTACTCACTAAGGATGATTTCAAATTTCTACGTATAATGTTAACAACACATTCTATCTCCATATTATCCATTACGTTTTAATTGAAATTGTTGAAAACTGCAGAATTAAGTATTCATGTTATGGTGATTGATATGGACACTCAATATCTTTTTCTCGTATTTTTGTGATTATCGTTAGTACTAGACCGAGTTTTGTTGAAAAATATAAAAGATTAGAATCAGCTGTTGGTGTTTTATGATTACGAAGGTAGAGCTTTCTTCTTTTAAATTATCTGGATCACTATTATTAAGTTTTTTTTTGTTCCAAGAACATATATTGATTTTCCTTATATATTATTGTAACAATTCATATCTGTAAAAGAAATGAGTAATCAATATAAGACTGGTAAACGGGAGATTTCACTCCGTTTATCCCTGAAAAACTGCGGGTAGAGCTACTCAATCCCACGTTCGTGAGTAACAGATGCCAACCATAGTAATGATGTGGGACAGAGGTTCACACAAGTGACCTTGTCGGCAACTCTTCAAAAGAGGCAGTTTAACTGCCAACACGAGTACTAATGACGTCCCAGTCCTATGAAAACGTTAAAATACATGACGTTATCCCGTTAAAACTGTTACGCAGTCTATCCAATCCCATCACAGTGGGCAACGGACGACGGTAGCAGTAGCGATATGTGGTAGAGGCTCGCTCAAGCGACCTCGATGGCTACTTGTCCAACGTGGTAGAGGAAACTCCACCGACACGAGTGGGGCTGCGTAGACTCTACGACGCAAACTCATCATGGTGCTTCTAGCTACCTATACCACAATTGTGGGTAATGGGCGCGAAAAATGTCAGATGATGTGGAGGAGAAACTTACGCAAGTGATCTCGACGACTGCTCGTCCAATGTGGTAAAGAAACTTTACCGACACGAGTGGGTAGTGCGCCTTACCCCGTAGCGCGTGAAACCCGTAAAACAGCTAGTAGAGCTACCCAATCCCACATCCGTGGGCAACGGATGCCAGACAGTAATAAAGGGGTAGAGCTATCACGCGAGTGATCTCGACAGCTACTCGTCTAACGTGGCAAGGGGAACCTTGCCAACACGAGGACTAAGGGGAGGGGGCAAGCCAACCTCGATTTGCACGATTGTTTGGGTGCATGCATTTGCGAGTATGCTAGACCTATGGTTATACTGTAAGGTGGGCTAACTTCCCGGCTCGTGCTTGGAGACTCGGCAATAAGGGTACTCAGTACCGCATCCGGCACCAAAAGAAACTGGCTAGTACTGGGAGAGCTCCCTCAGGCCCCCCTGTTGGGGTCGTAACTATGACTCTCATAAAACCTACATATTCCCTACACTTCAATTGTCAAAAAACCTGTACAAAATTTGATTTGAATACTTTGAATGTATTGTTTTATAGCGCCTAAATCGCCTGAAAAATTGCAATGCATCCTTTATCAATTAAAACTATATCAACTCCAGTAAAGTAGAAAATTGTTTCGTTTTTAATTTTGAAGATATCCATGTTCTCTACAAATGGTAGTTTAGGTTTACAAAAAATTTTTAGCCACTCAACACAATTTTGTTAAACAAGAACCGTGGGAGGTCACGCCAGAGGAGCTGCTTGCTTGTAGTCCAGAACTTTACTTAACCCTTCATATGGAGTCAAGCCAACGGTCCAAGGATGCAGCGCATTGAGGCCTCGTCCAGGCAGAAGTCTAGATGTCGCTGCAGCAAGGATCTGAAGAAGTTTACACGTCATTGAGGCCTCGTCCGAGGCATTATAGTCCATGAGTGCAAAAGAAAGCCTTATTCTTTGGAAAAACGCGGGAGCAGAAACACCACTATAATTTTATACTGATCGACAATAGAGTGTACGTCAAAGAGCACAAACGATATCTGGGTGCAGAATTTTGGACAACAAACTCTCGTGGCACCAACATAAAGAAATGATCAGCGAAACGGGCAAACAAATATCCCATAGGATCGGTGCGCCAGAGCCGTTAACGTAGGAGTTTAGAAGTAGAGCGGTGGCGCAAGTGTATCAAGGAGCAGTGCAACTGGCAATCGAAACCGCTCCTCCTCGCGGTTCGAATGGCAATGGCATACCGTACTATTGCCAGTGCGATCGCTCTAGTTTTGAGCTAGTTACATGATTTTATGCCGGTTGATTTTATGTTATAGAGGATGACCAAGAAAAGGGGAGGAGGCGGGAGACCTGGAACTAGTCGGACACAGCAGGAGCCTGGAGGAGGCAAGGCACTCAGCGGATCGAGATGGAGTCCCGTTTACTACTACCGAAACGACACAAACGGCTCCAGAATGGGAGATGGAAGAGCGATAGCGGCATTTTTGGTCCATCAGAGGGAGGAGGAAGGCTGGACCACGGTGTTTCAGTGTAAACAGGTCGCGATCAGGGAGGACTTGAAGAACCATCGGCGCATTATCGACAGATGTTCCATCTTCTCGGACAGCCGATCGGCCCTGGAAGCGCTGATAGCCATGAAAAAACTTACAGACCTTCACCTTCTTTGTTGTAGTTTGTATGTTTGCTTTTTTCATTTCTGTATTATATAATGTTCAGGTTATTTTGTAGTTCTCTTTCTGGTAATTGTAAGATCACATAGTCGCTAGAATAATTCAGATACTCACTATTTCTATTTTCCATTCCTCTAGGTTATGTTTTTGTTTACTTTTACTACATAACCATGATTAAGGTAAACAGTGTCGGGCTTAACACACATCTGTTTTAAACCTATCATTGTTTTTAAATCCCTTGACTCCTCATATCTTGTGCTTCTATACTTGTTATGTTGTTATATAGTTTAACCATCTTTGTTTATGTTTTCTAATACTCTCCGTATATCTGTTCTTATTTTCCTTGTTTTATTGTACAAATAGATTATCTTGTACTTCTTTTTTTCTGAAACCGGATTTACTGTCGTTTATTATGTTTTTTTTACTTCTTTTCTTAATCTTGCTTCCCATATTTCTGCTCAGAAGATTATTTTCCTATAATTGTTATAACCTCTTATATTATCTTTTTTGTAGTAGCACTATCACTTCTGTCTTGTTTTACATACAATGGAAAAGTTAAATAGTAGCAATTTCTTTAACTGTGTTTAAAATATTCTGCAAATGGTTCGATATCTCAGCGATAATATGAGACAGGTGCGCGTGCATGTACATAGATAGAACTACTTTGAGAAGAGCCATCTAGCGTGGAGTATACGTGACTTTCAGGGTAAACCTACTGCGGGTAGACGAATATAGTTAGGATTAGAGGTAGTCACAGTGCAATCAAGCGGCGAGTAAACCTCAAGTTCTGCTGCCGCAAAGACGCATAAAATGTACAGGACAGCGGCCGTAAGCAAAAAATGTGTTTACAACTGGTTCAAACGCTTATGAGACTGAGGATGAGCCACGTTTATGTCGGCTATAGACCAGAAGAGCTGCAGAAATAATAAATTCGACGAACTTTTTAGACACACGAGATAAATCTGGAATTTGCATTATTTGTACGCATTCCTACCGAAAGCAGCAAGCAGTTGGAGCTTTTAAGTTTACTACACAATATTTTTGTACTTTTCTAATTTATAATTTAAAGAAAGCGAACATATAAAATAATTGTTTCAGTACCCATTCTTTGAATAAAAATGATTGTTGGCTTCTGCAGACACGCTCGAGCACAAATAAAAATCTGAAAGGGCCGCGATGCGTCCCAACGAGCGAGTCATTAACGAGGATATAATTATACCGCTCGGAATTGCCGAAAGAACTCGTGCCGGACAATTATTTGTGACTATTTTAGCTCATCTTGCCGGTCCCTTCGGGGTTTTATTGTCCGAAGACTTACTGGGAACCGGTAACCATAACGACAATCCCCGGACGCACCAAGAAAATAAAATTAATTTAGCTAATCCTCGATGTGTGCCTTGAAAACTTCGCGGTTCGGTAAATTTGAAAATTTTACAAAGCTGATTACCAACTTAAGTGAGCTGGAGGGTGCAAGGGCAGCCCGCGCGGATAGCAAAAAATAAATAACAGCCAGCGCAACGCGGCCGGCTTACTCTTAATCTAACTGCATAACGTGGGCTTTTCAGAAAGTTTTCATTTAACTTGTGTGTTATAAGTATACTAAGTTGATCGATAATTATATGGTGCTTTCTTCGCGCCCATTTTTTGTTATTTAAATTTTGTGCTGACCTACCTCTTTAACTCTCTTAGTTCTTGGGGGTGTCTTTTTTTGCTATTTTGTGTACAGTTTTTTTCACATTCTTCTGACCTCCATAAGTTCTTAGCCATATTTACTATTATTGTTTTCCATTTGGTGCAGCCGAGTAGACTGACATTCCAGATTGTCAGCGCATCTCGACGTTATCGGCGATTGTATGGGCTACGCTGTTCTCTCCGTAAATGGGTAGTATAAGAAAAAGCCTCTTGCAAAGGTTCTTTACTATTCTGTTATTGTCTGTTATGCTGAGGGTCTTCAATTTGCATTCAGCGATTTTGACTTTGGCAGTCAGTCGCTGGTACTCTCACTGGTCACCGGGGTGGGGAGACGAATCCGCTTTTTTAATTTTTAAAAAAGAGTTGCGCCCGTCTTCGATGCAGATGGGGTTGGTGGCGAAGCGGATGGAATCCTGAATAGCTACAGTGAAGCCTATAAAGTCTTTTAGATAAACGGTGAAGGCCGCCTATAAGTCGCAGGAGCGGAAAGACATTGGTTTGACCTCTCAGGTATCCCTAAAGTGAAAAAGTTAGGGTTTTGACGTTATTAAGCTCACTGTCGTTTTGCATTAGCCAATCCCTGAAGATGAGGATGTGGATGTCAAGAACATCCAGGCGATCGGAAAATAAATCGTTCCTCTTTTTCGAGGCTCAAAAAACTTACAAATTGGAATTCTAAATTAAGTTTTGAAGGTTTAAACCGTCCGAAGTGTGCGCCATAAGTCTGTGATTAATTGAATTGCTCTAAACTATTTTTTAATAATCACTAACAAAGAGTTTGAATGGAACTTGCAGCAACGGCTATGGCAACAAGCAAACAAGCGCAATAGTCTTTAAAATTTTATTCAACAGTACTGTTGTTGAGTCAGAACTAAAGGAAGTATGTAGTCTAGCTCACATGCGGCAACTCGCCTCTTTGTTTTTATATTTTTGGATTTGAGTCTGTGTATAACAAAGCTAGTCTGAATAGCTTTTATCTGCTGTTTTAAATTTATTATGTACTCGATAAATAAAATGGCTTCTCAATAATCAAGAACGTAGAAAAATAAACTAAAAAATTGATGTAAAGTAGTGCCTCCAGTGAAATCATGAGTTGGATCTGCAGTTCTGACGGTAGTTGAGCGCACGTGGGCAACGGACCGTCTGGACGGGAGAGTCCTTTACTGCAGTTGGTTGCTTGAGAAAGGTTTTCAATAGCATCCCGAGCCATCGAGGTAGCATTGTTCCGAGCAGGGGACACTCTTAGCTGTGATGTGACAGAATTTACGTCAGCTGAGAGCCCACGTCTGCATAGACATAGTTGATAAGTAATAAAGTACTACAACTTTCTTCATATCTTTTTTATTCGATTTTATCCTTACAAATTCGTTGAAGCAGGGAAAATGCAAAAGTTTAAATTTTTCTAGATGAAATAAATAGAAATTTTTTATTTATATGGAATTTAGAATTTAGAATTTAGAACAACACAGAAAAAATAATATTCTTCAAAATTTTGTAATTATAAATCAGCAACAGATAATTTTGCAGATTAAAACAAAGATAAATAAAAAAAATAGTAAATTGGCAAATAATGAAGTACTCAATTGTTTTAGGCGACTGAGTCGGCCACCAGCCAGATATCTGGAGTTCAGAATTGGTCCATCCGCAACCCAACCAAACGCTTTAACCTTTTACTCACACATGTGTTTAATATTAGTTTGTTAGCATTTTCTAACAATTCAAATTATGATAATAGTGTCTTAAAAAATTATTTAAAAAATATTTAATCGCGATACCGTTGTTTGAAAAAAAGAGCTACACAAAAAGAAAGCGAGAAAATCACCTTCTTTACAAGAATAAGACTAAAATAAAAAAAAATATATGTAAAACAGCAAAATGTAGAAAAATAGTAAAAATCTGCGGAATCTGATGATGACAAAATCACAATGTAAGTTAATTGTAATAAATGCACAATTACATATTGTATAAGCATAACTGGTATATAATTCATATTCCCAATAAATATTCCCAATCGGTGATTGGTATTATAACAATCTATTACTGATGAAGAAGATGTAGAGAAAAAACGGTAAAAGTGCAAAAATAAAAAATAGATACGGAAAAGAGAAAGAAAATATAGATTAGAGAAGAAAACCAAAAATGAATAGAAAATAAGGACCAAAACGAGCCCGCCAGCTTCAAAAAATGTTTTGCATTCCTTGTGCCGGTGCTTCGCAAGTTGCAACTATTTCAACTTCAGCCACTCAATAGCTATCTCAACCTTTCCAGCCACCTTCGCAGCTTACATTGACTGTTCGACCACCAAGCCTGGGATACTATTACAGGTTGGTCCTATAGTGTCGATGACTCCACATTTTTGGCAGTTTTCTCATATTATTGCTGGTACCGGTGTCATCCACAAATAACTAATCATGCTACAATTCAAGATCATGGAAAAAGGTAAAGTATAAGAAAAAAAGGAAAATTATAGTTGAGGAACACCGGAGAATAGACAAGACAAAATTCAGCGATAGTTTCATGGAATTCAAGACAAAAACAATTCACCACAATAGCCACCAACCTCAATAAAATAGCACCTAAGAAGAGGAGAAATAATCTTCATTATTTATGAAAATAAAATTTATTTAGTATTTTAAAGGTAATACAAAATTAAAAATCTAAATGCATATAACATCGCGTTGTTTCAAATCAATTTAGTCACGTGGAAAGTTTTTTTGTATTATTGGTATGATTCCTGTGGTTTAAAATCAAAGAACTCCTTTCTGAAAGTTGGCAAAACAGCGTCTAACCAAGAATAGTAATAAAGATATATAAGAAAGATTATAAAAAGAGTGGGATCGTAGTTAAGTTTTATTGATTAGCTCTAATTTCTGTCGGATAGTTGGTGGTTGGTTGCTTAAGAATAAAAATAATCCAAATGAACCAGGTAATCCGGCGGCTAGCCTAGGCCTTCGATTCCGACGAAAGTTAGTCGCACGTGACCACGGATCGCCTGGGTTTAAAATAGTTTTAACGGCATCTGACTTTGCTCAACTTATGTAAATTACAGCTTGTTATCTATCGAGTTTTTTCGACCAATTTTAGACCTTACGATCTAATATCTCATCTTGACCTTCAATTTTGTGGATTATTTGAGCCGCACCAGCAGTGTTCGGTAATATCGAAGAATAAAAAATTTTAATATTAATATTCGGTTCGGGCTTTCATATCGATAATCTACAAACTTTGAAATACTTAATAAAAATCACTGGAAAGGAACTTTTAATTTTACGACTGTAGCCTACATGAGAAACTCCAGAAGGGTGGCGCCAGTTTAGTTTTGGTAGTCGATTACCCTAATTGTCTTAATGATAATGTGATTCTAATGGCGCACGCATCTTTGTTCCGTAAGGGTTGCATATAGGCTGGTATTCTTTTATTCAACAAGCATAGGGGGTTCTCGACTTTTAATTTTGCCCTCCAATAACTTATAAGCCGCTGCGCTGCCATCTAAATTAATTAAATGTTCAAATAAGTAGATTTAATAGGATTTCTGAGCTGTTTTACCTTTTGCTAATTAGGTTTTATAATCCTAACTTATTACTTTTGCGTAATTGTGGTTGAATTAACCTTCCTGTTCTTATTTTTATTGTGTCCTTAGGACAGACTAATATAGAGTGGGGTAAAAAAGGAAAAGAAAGCTGCAGCTGCAATACGATGTTTGTTAAGTATAAATAATATAAACTTTTCAAATAAATAGAAAGCACCTATGGAAAAAATATTGGCTATAGAATTAAAGTGCAAAAGCCACATTAATACGATAATAGCGGTATATGGGGCGTATGAGGATGAAAAAGTAGAAAAAAGAACGTATTCTGGAAAAATATTGTCATGACAGTAGAAAAGGCAAAAGGAAAACTATATATAGAGGGAGATTTCCACAGAAGAGTTGGGAAAAGAGATGAATTATACAAAACAATAGTTGGCGAAGAAGGAGAAAGAAATGGGAAAGAACAAAGGGGAGAAGTTATCATATTTCTGTCAGAATTATGATTTGATCATGACCAATACAAGAAAGATAGGGAAAACTTAAGAAAAATAATAAGCTCCAAAGAAAACAGAAGAAGGATAATATAGACGGCTGATGAATTTTAAGATAAGAAACACACTACAAGAAGACATAGCTTTATAAAATCAAAACGAATTAGATGGTATGGACACGTCTACAAAAACCCAAAACAACAATAAAAAAGATATATAAATGAAAAGTCAGACCAAGAGAAAGGTAGCAAGACCAAGTAGAAAACGACCTGCATGTTATGAGAAGCTAGAGCTGGAGAGCAGACATAAAGGATAGGAGAAAATGGAGTAAGAGTGTAAACATGGCGAAAATTGTAAAAATGTGGACTGATACCACACCCCTGCCGAGTCGCTACAGCTCCACGGAGCAGCGATCTCAATTTCGAAAGGAATGTAATACCTTATAGGTGGATAGATACATTATTTTAACTTAAAAGTAAACACACATACGTCAGAAGGGGACTTAATAAAAAAGAAAACTCTATTAGACTATCTGCTTGTAGAAAGAAAAATAGAAAAGCAATAGTAGACGTGGGAGTTAGAAGAGAATATGAACTAAATAGCGCTCATTACCAATTGTTAGCTAAAATAAAAGGAGCAGGTAATGTCCACGAAAGAAAATATTTAGATATAAAAAGAAAATATTTTACAAATTAATAAATTTGAAAAAATAATAAACGAGAAACTAAAGACAATTAAGAGAAAATGGACTATGGATATTACTCAAAGTGCTATTATACAACTGGCAAAAACCACATGCAGTACAAGTAAGATAAATAATTAAAACAATTTAAGAAATAAGTTAAAATTAAAAAGACATAGTAGACATAATTAAATAGTAAGGCAGACGCAAATTACAACGGAAGAAGGTTATAACTATAGTAAAAGAGGCAAAACAGACATAATGAAAAAACTTTGGACTAAAACTAGGAACAGAGAGTAAAGAAAACTCACAAATATTTCTCAAAGGACTTAAAAACATGAAAAGTGTTAAAAAGACTGATAGGATAGCAACAAAAAGTAAAGAAGGAAAACGCTAACAGACGAAAACATTGAAAAGAAAAATTTCAAAATTTGGTGAACACAGAGACCGAAACAAAAACACACAAAGTATATAAACATAGTCATAAAGTAAAGAAGAAAAAAGGAGGAGTATATGAAAGACATAATAAAAAAGTTAAAAATAGGTTAAGCTAAAATTAAAGCAAGGATGATTAAAAATATGTTTGTTATATACAACAAAGTCTGAGACGAAGAAAAAACACCGAAAGACTGGAGCCTGAACCTTATAGTACCGATCAGCAAAAAGGGCGATAAGAAAATTGCAATAACTGCTGAGAAATAATGTTGTTAAATACAGTAATAAAGATATATAAACAACTGTTAGAAAAGAAGTTGAGACAAACAATAGACTCAACATTAATAGAGATCAGAGTGGGTTTAGAAGAAATAGAAGTATTCATGATCACATATTACATGAAAAGAGATTATACATGAGGAGAATTTATATGTTTGGCGTTTCTAGATATGGAAAAAGCGTTTGATAGGGTGTCCAGAACCAAAATATGGAAATGTCTGTATAAATGAAAAGTAAATAGTAAGCTAATAGAAGCAACATAAAGAAACATCTAACTGCAGAATCATCAGGAACATGAAATCTGATATATTCTATATAAAGGAAGGAGTTAGACAAGGAGGTGGGCTAATCCTTCTACTATTTATAATATTAATAGATGGCATCATTAGAGGAACGAAGAAAAAGGCGAAAGGCTTATACGTAGATCACCACAATTTAGAAAAATGCGTATTTGTGGTACATCATACTACTAATAATGGGAAACGAAAGAACCTTTCAGTACGAGGTGCATTCAAGTTATAACATCTCCGATTTTTTTCTCACAAACTAATCACACGAAAACTGTGAAACTTGTGACACTTCTCGATGTAATCAATCTCCCTGCAGCCGTACACATTTTTCATAACGTCGATGCCAAGATTCCATGGCCGCTGCGGACGCTTCTTTAGGGGTGTGTTTTGTCTAATGGAAAGAATCTAAGCAATGGCGGGGTGACTAGTGAATTTGCGACCACGGACAGTGTCTTTCATCATTGAAAACGGCCAAAAGTCGCTAGGAGTCAGGTCAGGTGAGTAGAGAACATGAGAAATCACTTCAAAGTTGTCGGGAAGAAACTCTTGCGTCGCGTTCGCTCGATGCGCTGAGACGTTGTCTTGGTGAAAGAGCACACGTGCAGCCTTTGGAACGCAATGAGTAAGGATTACGCAATCGCTGTCCCAGAACACGAATACCATCATTTTTTCAGCACTGGCGCTTACCCGAAATTTTTTTTGGTGGGGGTGAGTCTGAGTGCTTCGTTTTAGGATTGAAAAACGGCATCCATGTCTAATCCATTGTCACAATCCATGGAAAAGAAAGTTCCATTCATAGCGTCATAACGTGTCAACATGTCACGAAAGCTGCCTTGTGTCGTCCGTCAGCATTCGTGGCACCCGCCTAGAGGACACTTTTTACATTTTCAGGTCTTCATGCAGGATTGTGTGCACAAATCTCACGGAAATGCCAACTTTGAAGGCGATGTGTTCCACACTCATTCGGCGATCTTCTAAAACAAGGTTTTCCACTCGCTTGTTCATGTAGTTAGACCGGATGGTGTGAAGTCAAAATTGTCTTGGTTTGTTGTCACGACGTTCTGCCTTCCTTGAACTGTCACACCCACAAACTCACATTAGACATATCCATAACATCATCACAACTGGCGATGAATTTCAATCAGTGTCACACCACGCAAATGGAGAAAACGAATGATTACACGTCGCCATTTTAAGTATAAAAAACAGTCCTCACTCTCGCCGCTGCCGCTAGAGTCCTGTGCAGTGCTGCCATCTCTGTCACGCATTCACAAAGAGTGCGCGCGTATTTTGAGATAAACCGCATGCTTCTATCTGTCCAGTTGTGAGAAAAAAATTTGGAGGTGTTATAACTTGAATGCGCCTCTACAATCTTAATATCTGGAACGACACACTTACAAAATACTCAATGAGGATCAATAAAAATAAAGCAAAAGTGATGATTATATAGAAAGAAAAATGGAAGTGCATATACAGTTTGAAGAAGCAGAAATAAAACAAGTTAACAATTTCTATTCTGTAGCGGTTGTATTACAGAAGAAAGGAAGACAAAAAGAACTAAACCATAACATACAAAAATTTTAGAAAAGAACTACAAATAGAATCGTTTGGAACTTACGTTGAATCAAGACAACTAAAATGGTGGGGACACCTATAAAGGATGAGCAGCACAATACCGTTTAAGCACATATAGGCAGCAAAAATGCAAAAGAAAAGAGCTAGAGGAAGCCGAAAATAAGCTGAGATAAAGAAATTGCAAGAATTTAAAATAAAAAAAAGAAAAAATTGCATATGGTAGAAAGTACCGTCATAATTTTCTTTTAAAACGTTCACTTAGGTTTTAATTGTAGTCTGTCACATAAAGAAATGACGCATTGTTAATAAGTGATTCTTAATTAATATCGAGATCAAGCCGTTTTTGCCCCATTCCGCACTACCCGACTTCCTCAATTAGCCGTAGCGTAGCTGACCGGCACCGGACAATAGCATCATTAGAAGACAAATAGTTTAAAGCCTATTAAAGTTGGAGAATCGTCCGTAATTAACCAGGCCATTGAAAACGTGCTAAGCTGGACAGGACATCGAATTGCTTTCAGATTACTAAGTGAAGTCACTATCGAGAATCTGGTCCCACATGCTTTAACTCTGATTAAGCACTGGAATACGGAGAGGCCGCGCGTCGTGCTTTAATTAGGATTCCAGGTTTTTGGCGCGCTAATTGACACGTCAAGCCAGAAAACCCTCTAGAATATTTTCTGCAGCATTTATCCTTAACGCAGAGCCGTTCCGTTTTCAAATAAATGAAAAAGTCCACTTGTTACTTTTCTGTTGCAATTACAAATTTAATTTTTATTAAAGTAACAGTAGAAAAACTGACAAAAAGTTTCATGGGATAATGATAACCAGTGTCATCTACGGCGTATTATAGTATTTTGATGGTTTAAAGAACTCAAAGATAACAGTTTTTCTATTATTGAGTGAGGAGAGTTCAGAGTTGTCGCAGGAATAAAATTGTTACGATTGTTGGTGTGATTGTTTTATAGTATTCGTATTTTTAGTGGTACTCAAAAATGACTGGCACTGGCAGTGCGTGTTTGAAGACGGCTATAGTACCACGTGGCGCTACTAGATGGCGTTACTAGAAAGTTCCGAAGGAAAGGTAGTACAAGACTACGAGTGCAGTTGTGGACAATGAGAAAAATTGTGGAAGCAGACAAACATAAATACCGATGGTTTCCTTAGAAGAGGCGAATGCCCGCTTCGGACATTCCATAGAAGATTCACAGCCGTGTGTGAAGAACTATATTTTGCTGGATATTGAAATTCATAGGTGACAACAGCACACATTTTCCAGAGCATGCCTAATTTGTTAATAACAAACAAGTGAATCACATTCGATGCACTGATTGAACAACAAGTGCAAGAACTAAAAGGAAGGAATAAGAGATTGAGCCATTAAAGGTTCGAGTGAAATTGTACGTAAAATAGGAGAGGATACTGGTGTAGGTGAGGGTAAAGGAGACGGAAAAGGCAGCAGAAAAGTTCCTCCTCATCTAGTACTTAATTGCCTCCTCTAACTGATGGGAAAAATTGCTGCTATATTTGTTAATGTGGCAGCCTTTGGATATGAGCCTCTCCCATAGTTTTCCATTTTTTCCTGTTTTGCGCTTCTCTGTACCAGCACAGTCCAGCCGCCTTTTTGAGATTATCTGACCACCTCACCATGGGTCTGCCCCTGCTTTGACTCTCTGCCCATGGTCTCCATCTTAGGATCTTGTCGCACCATTCCTCTCGTTTTCTCACTGCGTGGCTGCCCAGTTTCACTTCGAACGTGTTACTCGTTCGATTATATCGGCTACTTTTGTCTTTTTTCGAGTCTATTTATTGGTTTTGTGGTCTTTTAGGCTTACGTTCAGCATCCTTCTTTCCATTGCTCTTTAATTGACACGATGTTTGTTTATGATGTTTTTGGTGAATGTCCACGTTTCAGACCCGTACGCTACCACCAGTACCACTGTGTGTAAAGTTTTGTTTTTAGGTGCGTTGGTATTCTCAGTTGCATTACGTCTTTTAACTTGTCATATGCCTCCCAACCAAATCATGTTCTTCGTTCAACTTTTGCTGTTTGGTTTTCTTTACTAATAGTCACCAGCTGCCCCAAATATAAATAATTCTCTACTTTTTAAGATTTTTTTTGTAGATTGGCATTTCTTTTTCAGTGTCTAGTGTCAGAATAACAGTTTGTCGACTGTGACCACATATTCATGCATCTACGTTATACAACTTCAGCCACTGTTTGTATACCTCCATAAGCTTCTGCTTCTGCAATGCTGAGCGGTGAGAGCATATCGAACCAATTGTCATTTGTAAGTCCTCATGTCATTCTCCAATTTATCTAATGCGATTTGTCTGTCTGTCGAATACACACTAGGCAACAGCATTAAAATACGGTTCTGCAACTCGGTACTGCGTTTCCACACACTTATATGCATATTCAAAGCAGCAACCGCTTTCCTTCAAAGAAACCATGTCGTCCATCGTTGCCTATGATTGCTAGCTTCCATAGTTTTTCGCTTTGTCTACAACTGTACTCGCAGTATCGCACGAATGACTAACTACTTTTTCTCTGTGCGTTCTAACAACGCTATCTGGTGGCATCACACGGAAATACAGTCTTTACACGCACAATTATTTTTGAACGCCTAAATACATAACGAGATATTTAAATGGGCGATTTTTTCGCTGAGTTATAATATTGATTTGTAAAATCGTCTATTTTTGCCTAATTTTCAAAATAATATTCCTCGCATTTTACCAGCAAGATGGCGAATTCCTCTTCAAAACAACGAGGGGGATTTTGAGTTGACAAACTCAACCAAATTATTTTTAATACCTTCGACTGAATTGAAATGTGTAAATGTATTATTGTTTCCATAATCGTATGATTGTGAGTTGTTTTCAAGTAAAATAACTTTTTTCTTTTCTTGATGGTATAAGTTCATTTGCGACCAGTGCGTTACTAGCACATATTAAATGCTGGTTTTAACTCGTGGTGGTTACCATTTTATCTGGTGAAACACCAAGGTATATGACGTTCCACCATATACACAAAAATACTTTTTTTTTAGCATAGTTATTTGCTCAAATGGTACTCTACTGTGGTTCATTTGAATAAACCCCATGATGTTTGCCTCATTTTTCGTCGCAGACCACAATCTGGTACAAGAAATATTTCTTCTTAAATCTGGAGGGCAACGACATAGCATTATCATGGTGTCTAGTCTTATTTTTAATTGTGAGTGTTGTAGCCAAATCGTGCATTTTTAATTTTAGTTTAAATTGGAGCTTTACCCGCTCTCTGCTTGAAAATCCATACATTATCGGGTCAGCTTTAAATTGTTTGAACTGCGGCCAACTCGCACCTACCTTATCACATCAGAACAGGCGAAACAGCTGACATGTTTCTTGCTTTAAAAAGTTAAAACCGTGTTCGTGTATAACATCCGCCACAAATCGTCTACCCGCTCTGTACAGGATCTACCATCCCGATGTAAAACTGCATTTTCATTTAACCCGCTTATATCTTGGATATGCCTTTAACAAATCCGCTCCTTTGTCTGCTGTTTCTGAGCCTAAAATCAACGTCGTGATCAAGGAAGAAGACTTTCGATCAGTTGTTTTTAGGTGTTTCCATTGGCCGGTAAACAATACAGGCAACACGTTTGTATCCTATTTTTTCTCTATCAGCTGGTCAGTTTGTGTGGAATTGGGGGGTACCATTAAGGAAAAGCTGTGCCCGGAGGTGAGGAAGACCGAGAAAAGCGTTGCTTTTCTGCCATGCCGCTAGCTTCGTCGTCCGGTAGTCTACGTTGCCAGACCACCAGCATTGTCGCACGGCCTTTTGTCCAGCTACCTGCATCCCCACCTGGCTGCGCTGCTTGCCCGCCCAACTCAACAAGCCAAAATCGGCTATTCGATCTGCCGACGACGTTAGGCTAAACCTTAGCGTTAAGTTAGATTAAATCAGAAATAGTAAGCTCTAGTTTTGATAAATCTAAGTGGTCAGTGCGATTTTCTCTATTATTTTTTTCCTGACCAGCGCGTTCCTTAGGATCGCGTATTTAGTGAGTTTATGCAAAGCCCAATAGCCTTCCTCCCCAGCTTGAGCTGACGTATAAAAATAGTTTAGCGTACTATTTTATGTTCCTTTTAAGCTCTGACTGTAGAAAAAAAGCAACTTTCCCAAAAGTTGTCCCAGTTCCTTATTTTGGCGATCAAAATTTTCAATATTAAAATGTTGGGTACTGTAAAAAACTTCATCAAAAATCATTCACCAGCACTTTATTTTAATTAGAACGTAAAAAAACCTTGTTGCAAATGCTACTTAAAAAGGACACATTCCATTCATCACTGATTTTTAGGTTATATTGGTAGAACAGACAACTTTTACAGTGCATTATAAAGTTGACAGATGGTGCTTAGATATGATTGCACAAGGGGCACAATATAAAAATTTGAATGAGTATCAATATCCGTTGAAATAGTGTTAATGTGGTGGAAAATACAAATACCTTTTGAACAATGTAATAGTAAAATATTTTATACGAAATTTAAATGTATGATTATGAAGAAATGCTAATCATTAAGGAAATTCTTTGCAAGGAAATAATGCACGTTGTAAAAATGCCGGCGCTGAAGAAAGCGCCCATCTGTAATCCGTAATATGACTCATCAATAATTATCGCCGCTAAAAGCATCGCCGTTAAATCGGTTTAGTTGCATGCAATATTTATTTCGTTCGGTGAGGTCATTCATTGTGACCCTTTCAGTTACAGCTCCAGCGTCCAGCTACAGCCGGACAGCAGAACTTCACCCGTGCGCGTCTCTGAACGCCGCCTGCGTCACACGAGGTCAACTGTTCATGTAATGGCGCGAAGAGTGGTCCTCTAATTTACACCGAGATTCATGCGCGTAATTAGCTGGCTTGTATTAGTTTATGGCTGGCGAATAAGTGAGTAACATTATTAACACACGCGTGGGTTTTTTAATTTTCTGCAGGCTGATACGACACACGATCTAAAAGCTCTGTAAAATATGCATTCTCGTTTATTTTTACACTTGCATGGATTCGTATTGCTAATTTTGAGTGAATATACACTTGAGAGCAAAGCAATCGATTCACTGGCTGCAAGCGCATTTTCGTCTCCTGTTTTAGTCTAAGGAAAATGAAAATAAAAACATTAACGTGCAAGGAGTATCTTTGAAAAACTGTTGCTGTATTAACAGTACATTATTTGATCAGAAAGCATTAAAAGCTGAATATTTGTGATTTTCTAAATTGGATGTTTCTTTTTGAAACATTCTGTATTATACTCAAATCATACTTTAGCAATATATATATTTTCCTACCAATCAAAAGCATCTCAGAGCAGTGTCCTTGGACCATTTCTGTACTTAATATATATCGCAGAATTACTGAAAATTAGGAGTATAGTGCTCATAACCTTCATTGATGATACAATTATAGTCTTCCATCAAGATCAAACAGTAGCCTTAAGATACTTACTACACCAATTTGTAGGGAAGGCTAGTATCCTCCAGTACTATACCACAAAAGGACGAAATGAAATACCTAGGGATACTTCTCGACCGGTACCCCAGGCTGTATGCAAATATAGTACAGGGGGTTACAGTTGAACAATACCTTCAAAAAATACCATTATGTAAATGAATATCACTTCCAGCTCTCCTTAGAAAATAAGCTTTGGGTACATGGGTTACCATAAAACCAATTTTGAGTTATGAAATCCTAACATGGGGTACAGCTAGCAACCTTGCCAAAATATAGAGATATGAATCGAAAGTGCCGAGAACAATAACAAATCTACCATAGTTCGTACCTAACCTGGTAAACCATGCAGATCTCCAAATTGATACAATTGAAGAAATCGTTAAAAGACATTAAGATAGGATGAGAAGTCATTCCAATATTCTAGCAGTTAAATTTCTGACTGAACAACCAGTGAGGAGGTTGACATGATTTTGAGACACATTTTAATTTAAAATTAGATATAACAAATTGTACGTTATATTAATTGTTAGTAAGAATTGTCATTATGTCTCTATGAACAGTATGTAAATTAGCTTGGAGTCAAATAAAAAAATATCTGGATAGGCATCGTAATAAGGTCTAATTAAAAGTTTGCGTTATCGTATAATGTAGCCATAAAAAACAAATTTTTTAAAAGAATCTGCAGCTAATATAAAAGACTGGAAGAATAATTTGTTTAATGCACGTTTTAGCGAAACTCTTCTACAAAAGGCAGAACCAGCAAAGGCAGAATGGCAATCGCAGCTCACGAAACCCGGGCACGAATTTGCAATAAGACGCACTTGTAGGGCGCTAAGTGGTCATAAAGTTGATACAGATGGGTCGATCGAAAAGCAGATTGAATAATTCGCGAACGGAAATGCGAGTCAGCAACCCCGCGCCCCCGCGCCGCCCGCCCCGCGCGATGCATAATCACAATGACTGCGTCACTGCAGTGCCGCTGCAGTCCTGTTGCAGAGCGCCGAATCTGCCCCGGAGCTGGGGTGGCACTTCTTCTGCGTCTCAATCTACGTAATAAGCTTCGCATATTGTTCAGCTTTTTCTTTTGTGTCTGTCGGAGTCGCAAACCGAAGAAAACTGAGCGCGGACGTCGCCGCGACTTGTTGGAATTAAAAGCTAGCGGAGATAAAACATCCAGTAAATTTTTCTTTGCTTTACGCGCCATTAAATTCCTCGTCGGATTGCGATAAACAAAAATTGTACAAGGTATATTATTGTTTACCGTGGGCAAATAAATAAATTACTTCAATGAAGTATTTTTGTGCTGAGTATACGTGGGCTGCACGATATCTATTGAGAATTGGCAACTCTGCGTGTGCTAGGTACGATCTGACGTTTGCATCGTACAGTTTGACATCTTTGACGGCATACGTACATTTTCGTGCGATGATTTTTACGACGTTTTAGCTCAACAGTTCGTCGACTTTGACTATTGGTTATGAGGCCCCTGTGTGACGTTGGCTCAATGGATTTAATCGTGGTCGTAGTTTACTGGCGGATGAATTTAAAGAAGGCCGTCTAAAGTGTGGTGTCAACAAACATCGATGCTGTGCGCGATCTGATAAAGCAGGATCGTCATCTGACTTTAAGTGAAATTCTAGCATATTTCGGCATTAGTGTGACTACCGTACATCGATACTGCAAGATTATTTAATCGTGAAAAAGCTGTGTGCGCATTGGATCCCGCATAAGTTAACGATCGCTCAAAAACAGGCTCGTGTCGATTAGTTGAAGGAAATGCTCAAGAAATACCATCGTGATGCTTCAAAAACCATTCACAACATCGTCACAGGTCACGAATTTTGGATTTATGCGTATGCGCTCGAAAATAAGCAGAAGTCGACTGTATGGATTTTTTTTGTGTAATAAAAGCTTGTTTTCAGTAGAGAGGTGATAGTTTTTGCCTATTAACTAGTAGAGCTGACAAAATTAGCCCTAATTGTAGCCTTTTTCTAATATATGGGTCTTCCAGGTAAGCCTTCTATCTAAATGTATTACTTCTTCTTCTTTATATGCGTACTCTTCGGAGAAGATTTTTAATTTGGTTATTTAAATTTTTTCGTTGCATTCTGTTTTTTTTGCATCTTTTCCAGTATATACACACCCACAGAATACAAAGCATTTTTGTGATAGATAATTTTCGATAATTTTGTTCGAAAACATTATTTTCGGTAGTACAACTAGTCTTTTGGTATCATACCACTTTTTTAGATGTGTTTAAACAAATCCACTAAAATTGTGATGGTTTTATTCTCTATCAGTATCATTATTTCTATGGGTATCTCATATGGTCCTACAGCTTTGCCTGTATTTGATGATTTTACTGCTTGCACGATTTCTTCCTTTGTTAACTCTAATATAGTATCATTCTTTAACATTCATTACTGATGTGTCACCCCTGTCGTCCTCAGAAAGAATTTTTATATAATCCTTCAATAGCCTTCTATTGATGTAAGAGTTTCACCATTTGTATTTCTCGTTATATTGCTTTGGTTACTATACGTTTTATTTCTTAATTCTCTAACTTGATTATGCAAATTGTGTCCATCGTGTAGATTTTAATTTCGCATTTTTTTTGAACCAGATATTTTTTCCTTTTTTTTATTTATTTTTTTATTTCCTCACTTAGAGTCCAGTACACACAGTTGTTGTTATTTAATTTTATTATTCTACGCATTTCCACCATTTCAAATATCTGATTAGTCATTCAAACTTTGCGTTTTTGTTTCATTTCTGTTTTTAACATATCATTGTAGATATTTGTAGAAATAGATACTACAATTGCCCCTTTGTCTTCTATGTTCTTATTAATATTATTCTTCGTTTAATCGTTCATTAATTGTTTCTGTTATATTTCTATACAGGTCAGTATTTTTCATTTTGCTTATGTCAAATTTTTTATTATAAGGTTTTCGTGCTCTTCGTAACTTGATTCTGATATTGGCAACTATCGGGTCGTGATCGGAAGCTACGTCCGCGCCTTAAAAGCGTTGTAGAATCGCTTGTTTACTACATGATCTATCTGACTTTGAATTATGTGATCTGGAATATCGGGAGGCTATTGCCAGGTTTGGAAGCTTAAATCATCTGTGCATGATCGTGAGATTTTGTTCTTGACATAATTGAATTAGACGCTCATCTCTTTCACTTTTTTTGCCCAATTCAAAATCACCAACGGTATTTTGACAAAGTTGCCTACCTATTTTGGCACTAAAATCATTAAGAACTACGTTCATGCCATGTTTGCGTGTTAATTCTAAGACCAGTTAGGTCATTGTAAAATGCTTCTACGTCTTCCTCATCACTTTTAATATTAATTTTGATCTTTGAAGACTTCAATTAAAGCATTTTTATTTTTTTAATCGAAAAAACGTTCCACATATTGTTTAAATTTTGGCGACACCAATATTGCAACACCGTTCTGGTTTCTTGTGTCATTATCACCAGAGCAGTAGTCTCTACTTTATTTGTAATTATTTGCCCATTATTAGGCCATCTCACTTCACTTAGCCCAAGTATATCACTATTTATTCGTCGGATTTCCTTTATGGTGTTATGGAGCTTTCTTATTTGAAATAGGCTTCTTACATTTCAAGCAGTGACCTTAATAGACATTTAACTCAGTCCAGGACTCAAAGTTGTTTTATTTTTGTTCCCTACTATTATTGATCTTGGAAAAGGTCAATACAGGGTTTTCCTTATGTGACACAATTGATAAAAAATTCATTACAAAAAATGTACACAAAATAAAATTTCAATATTTTTTATTATAATTTTTTATCATCTTATTTAATTTGTAATCTATACAATGTACATTTAGCAAGTGGTAGAACAATAAAGACATCATGTAAAAGATTGCCTAGTGGCAAGTTTTGTAATACAGATTATATCTGATATGGGTTTTAGAATATTATATTTACACACTAAAACTTAAACTAGAACTAACATAAAACATGCAAATCAGAATCTGGTAATCGTTGGGTAGGTATCGTTTCAACCTTCGGTTGACTATGGGATAGTTTAGAAGGTTCACTGTTAAATTATTGGAATAGGCATGTAGTCGAGCACTGTACTACTGGCTGGAATGTCGTATTTCTTCTTTAATCAAAGGGATTTGGAGATCTCTTTTGATGACTGCATTGGACATAAACCAAGGTGCGTTCACTATCACACTCAAAACGTTCACTTGGAAATACTCAAGTATTTCTATATTGGATGTAGATGTTGTGCTTCAGAGCTGGATCCCATATGACCAAATTGGCTTTGTAAAGCAACAGCTTGTTTTCAGTGATAAGTTTAGAGGTACGTCCAATGAGCCAATACATGTTGGAGAGAGTCAATCCGAACTGTTTACGTTTGGTAAAAATGTGTTTTCTCCAAGTAAGCCTCCTTGCGATATATAGCCCTAGCTATTTGACTTCTTCTTGTTGAGGCAACTGTTGATTATTTAGTTTGACAGGGGAACATGTTTCCTCCTTTCGTGTGGTAAACGTTACATGGTTAGATTTGGTTGTATTTGTTTGTATTCTCCATTTCTTTTGCCATGTTTGAATTTCATTTAGATTGGTTTGCAATATTTGGGAAGCAATTACTGGGTCAGTGTCAGAAGCTAGAACTGCTGTGTCGTCTGCAAAGGTAGCTGTAGTGACATTTGCTATTGTAGGTAGGTCTGAAGTGTATAGCAGATAGAGTAGTAGCCCCAGAACACTACCTTGTGGCACTCCAGAATTTATGGGGTTTGTGTGCTCAGTATCAAACCAGAAATTGTCTGTTATGGAGATATGACTTAAGGACAATAAAATAGTTTATGGGGAAGAGGATAGCTTAAATAAAAGGCCAATGTGCCCCATGTTGTCAAAAGCTTGAGATATGTCAAAAATTTCTGCAAAGCAGTATTACTTTTTTCATGACTTTCAGTAATTTTTTGTATGGCGCGATGGACTTGTGCATCTGCCTAAATCCAAATTGGTGATCAGGCATTGATTCGGAGTTTTCAGTTAGTAGTAGCTTTTTAAAAACTTTGGAAGCTATGAGTAAGAGGCTAATGGAACGATAGTATTTTAAGTTATCGGGTGGTTTCCCAGGTTTTAAGATGAGAATGATCTGTGCTACTTTTCACTGGGTCGGGAAGTATCCAACTTGCAAAATAGGATTGTATAGTTGTATGAGATACCTTACCCCGTGATAGGTTTGAGTATTTTTCCTGGTAGATCGTGTATCGATGCTTTTTCTGGGTGTAGCGTTGCAATAACTCTTTGCACATCAGCGATTTTAAAGCGCTGGGCTGGCAAGTCAAGTTCTACTTCTAGAATTCGGATTTCCTCAGCTTCTTTTTATGGTTGATTTTCCGAATGGTGTGGTTGGAAAACCTCTGCTAGGTGTTTTTCTGGTTTGCTTCTTGTCCGGTTTCCCTGTGGTGTTTTGATGGGCGAGGAAGCTTTTGTGACTTGTTTTAATTTTCGGGTCGAATAATCGGTGAGCTCTTGCAGGAATGATTGTATGCATTTATTTTTGTTGTTATTCAGGAGTGTTTTGAGTTCATGCGTAGCTACATTGAGTGCCCGTTTATTTTCCGGTGTTCTTAGCCTACTCCATTGTCTATGGAGTCTTTTTTTCTACGATTTTTAGCTTGATTGGTGGGAGGTAGGTATAAGTTTTGACCTTTACCGTTTGTTTTAGAGTTGCATTCCAATTCGCCTATTGTAATGTTATCATTTAAAAGCTTGGCAGTTGATTCAATATCTTGTTCAATTTACCGTTAGTTCTTTATTCACCAACTGTCTAAATACGTCCCAGTCTGTTCGTTTATTACTTAATCTTAGTTGTTTTGGTACACTTAACGCTTCGGAGGAAAGTGGTAATAACAGGAGAATGGTCAGACGACAGGACAAAGCAGGACGTGGCAACAGTAAAGTTTTGTGGAATACCTGTGGTGATGCAAAAATCTATGAAATCAAGTACTTTGTTCAGGTCAGATGGGTTCGCCTGTGGATAGATGTTGTAGATTCTTTGTTGAAAGTGTTTTGAACAATTCACGGTAAAGAGACTTGTTGTTGTTGCCCATAAATTGCTTAGGCGTAAGTAAGCCCTGGTTAAAGTTGTTGGAATTTTCTGATTTCTTGGAGAGAAGTGTACTGTTTTGGACGAAGCGCTGGGAATTGTTTTTTTTTCTGTAGCTCTTTGTATACCAAACAACCCTTATAAAAAATTGGAGGGGTGATTTCTTCCGCATAATACACATCTAACATCTGTTGATTTTGTTTCTCTTAGCATTCGCCGGTAGGATAAGGCATTTGACGCATCTTGGTTTCCGATAGCAGAAATGTTTGGTGTACTCATATCTCTGACATTTTACGCATTGCACAATGTCTCTTTTGTGTTTCAGAGGTTCAAATTTTATTTTACATTGCTGTAAATATTCCACATTGTAAATTTCTTTGTTATTGGTTGCTGGTTTAAATTCAACAAAGAACATGGAGAGCGACAGTTTACTTTTGTATTGTTTTATATTACATATGTTTGTGACTGTGTGGCGTTTTTTTCGTGGTTTTATCTTCTTTATCATTATCAGAATCATTTATTAGGGTTGAAAAAAGGTTATCAGATGGTGCGTCAAGCCAGTACTCGTTCTCTTGCGCTGTTGCGCCTTTTCAGCTTCATTTTGAAAGACCCTATTTCTTTTGTATGTGCGAAGTGTATGGATTTGATTGAGAGGGTTGAGAATATTGGGTCAATTGGTAAGGTTGGGTAAAAGGCATTAGTTGTGGTTGTATATATAAATCACCTGGTGTTTGTAGATACTGAGTGTTTATTGCTTGAATTTTGTCGGGTATTATCATCGGTATTTGCGAAGCCATTTGGTATTGAATTTGAAGAGGTTGCATCCCTCCAAGAAGCTGGAGAAAGACCATAACGACCTTTACACTCTAATATTAACTGTAGTATTAAGTATATTTATTTTGCATTGAATTTATTTTTAGTTATAAATAAGTATAAATTTAACTCGTGTTATCACGAGGTTGCTTGTTATCGCATGGTATAGTTTGATGAACCGTTTGGTTTCAACGCACGATCACCGTACACATCGGCTCGCTTTCACTGATAAATAAAAGGAGTTCGGTGCATTATGTTTTTAAAATGACTGCCTTTACTAGAGGTGGTTATTTCAACTCTTTTCTCGAAACTCTCAATTGCAGCTTTTCTGATGTTCGCAGAAATGGCCAGAACTTCTTCTATGATGCGATTCTTAAGTTCGTCGATGGACTGAAGTTTGTTTAAATAAACCCTATTAAGATAACCTCATAAGAAATCATATGGGTTTTAATCGAGGGAATTTGGGGGCCACTCGATGCCACCTTCTATCTTACCCATGAATTCAATGGGCGGTGGCTCCGTCTTGCTGAAATCAGCATTCATTGACTTGTCTTTTGTCTCTCACAATTGGAATAAATTTCTCGATAACTTCTGCGCGATAACTTTCTTCATTCACATATTTTGTGAGAAACAGTGGGCCGATAATTCCATAGTGGAAAATTGCACACCACATACTAACTTTTTCTGAGTGCAATCGACGAACTTCGATCAAATGTGGGTTTTCGGTACCCCGATGTTGGCAATTTTGTTTATTGACATAGCCATCTAGTTGAAAATAGGCTTTATGTTCAACTTTCTGTCCCGAACCATCTTCATGACCACTTTTGTGAAAGTGAACCTTTTGCTAATATTGATCTCGATCAGAGGCACCTACAATTGAACCTTATACAGAAATAAATTCAATTTTTTGGTGGGAATGATGTGCATAGAGCCCACACTCGCACCGAGTTGGACTGCGCCTTTAGAGACCAAAGTTATGGACTCTTGTTTATACAGCTCCCAAGTTTGTTCTATGGTCACAGTAACTAGTTGCGCGTTTTTTGACAAATTGTTATCCAGTACACTTCCCGTCTTCTTAAACGTTTTAATCGGCTTATAACAACGTAAAATAGACAATTTAATTATAGAGCAAATTTTATCATGGTATTTTTTACTTTGCTGTTGTAGATACAGACAAGGTAGTGTGTTTGTCAAACTTGGCCTTGAATTAGCACTTCGGCCCTTGTCGCACAAGGAGGTCACAATGAAGACTCTTTCTTCGATTGAATAGCTGGTCTTAGCTCACACCATATTCAGTGTTGACCTAGAGTGTAAATAAAGCTCCAAACATTAATCTAGCTATAACTATCGTCAAAGTAATATGACCATAGTAATAAAAAATTCTTTTGTGTGACACAATTAAGGCTTTTTATGTGCTAGTTTTCTGTTACTTTTCAGATACGTAGTTCTGTATCCCATTCAAGTCTTTCTGGCCATGCCTATAGATGTGTACCAATATATTTTAATTCCGTCATTACTTGTTACCAACCAACTTACTTCCGTTTGTTAGTTTTAGCCATATCTGACTACTTTCACCTAGTCTGACCTGCAGGTCAATGTAGTTTACCAAAATCTGACTCTTGCAGACATAGGTGAGATCTGGGCACCCTGGGAAGACCAGTTTCCAGAAATCATCTCTCGCTAAAGATAACTGATGTGACCGTTTCTGGAAAAAAGATACTAACTCTGCAGCGTAACTCCATAAATCTTATCTAAATGTATGCCTAAGATATTCGACACTATCTTGTTGTGGAATTATATTGCCGTTTAGGTTAACTAGGCTGCATGTTTCTTGTCGTAAGGTGAAGGTAACACTCAGCAGGTCTTCAGCCAGCCTTCTATTTTATTCAGGTTTTGTTGGAGTATTTGTGATGCAGTGTTTGGTTCATTGTGGGAGGCTAAACCGGCAGTATCATCGGCGTGAGTAGTTACCATTGCCTGTTTCGTTGCCGTATATAGTAGATATAAAACTGGTCCAAGTGCTACCTGTGGCATTCTTGACCGAATTGGTTGCAGAGAAATGAGTTCTTCTTGATATTTGACTAGAAAGTGTCTCTCGTCCAGATGTGATTTTAAGATTTTCTAGAAAACAAATAAACTCGTCTTCATCTTGTATAAAGGTCTAGCGCGCCATATCTTGTAGAAAGCTTGGGGCACGACTAAAAAACTGCAGAACAGTATTTTTTCAGTTAGAGATCATGGCTAGTTCTAGTGACGATTGTTTTGTTGTAGCGTGTCTTTCCCTAAATCCAAATTGGTGCTCAAGTTTTTCAGATTTTCTCAACAAGGATTGGTTTAATTCTTTTAAAAGTAGTTTTTTGAAAATTTCAGCTATAACTGGAAGGAGGCTAATTAGTAAGCGGTTTCGAGTCACCTGTCCTGGCTGGTGTAGTGGTTTTCCTAAATCCTACACTAAGGCTAACGCCAGGGTTAGTAAGATTGTTGAAAGAAAGGTGCGGTAGTGCTGGTACAGAGTTTGTAAAACGGAAGTAGTCAAATATTTAACATTTATATGTTATTGCATTTATTTTAATTAATAATTGTGTGTATTAGAACATCAGTATAGTATTTATTTATAATAGCTTATAAGGGCAGGAGTTTCTATTGTCGCAAATAAATGCAGAGCAGCAAATTCTTGTATATTTCAACCGGCGATTTGTATGTTTATAATATGATAAGAATAATAAAGAACAGACTAAAAGGATGCCGGTTTTTGACTATGGGATTCTAGTGCTTAATAAAAATACGTGTCGTTTGTTTAAAATAAAATTCAGTAAGGACATTTACGATTGTAGATTAAAATTTGACAAAACCGCATGGAAAAAGTGAATAACACTATTTATTTTATTAATAAAATAGTATTTTGGGATAAATCCGCATTCACAAAATGGTACAGTATATCATTATTACTGTAGATACTGGAGTGACAGAAATCTGAGATGAGTGAAGGAACATAGAATATAAAAACCCTTAAAGATGTGGACAGGTATTATTTTAAGCGAACCGAAGCTGTAAAATCAAATAGTCCCTGCAGTAGGACATACTGTTGGACACGATTTTGATAGCATTTAGTTCCAACAAGATGGGGCAACAGTAAAGTATACCGTCGACATTTGAAATTATTTAAATAAAATTTGCTAGTGAAGGTGGATGGGACGACTATCCAAATTTGTTACCTATAGATTCATTTTTATGGGTTACTTTAAAAATAAAATATCCAAAGGAAAATCAGAACACCAAGATGCTCTTCAAATGGCGAACTAAACGAATCCAAATCAAATGTGGTGTAATGTCGTATCAGCTGCTGCACCAGACATGATTGTTGTCAAATAGGAATAACAACGTAAACAATTAATTATTAATATTTAAAAAATTGGCTCATTCCATTAAAATATAGTTTAATCTTTAACCTTACATAACGTATTTCAATATTTTTTATTTGAAAAAATACATTCACTCTTCGAATAACAATCAATACACGCTTTATTAGAACCAATAGTTTAATAAATAGTTAATTTTCTTTAGATTACGCCTGGGTTTTGGAAAAAAATGTTATATGTTACTAGAATTATGACATCATTAAATAAGTGAGAGATAATTTGGAAGACAGTTAAGTAGAGATCTACCATTACTCGCCTCAGAGATTTTATAACGTTCATAAGCAAGGTTCAGGAGGCCACGGTCATCTACCGTTCTGCAAAGGTGAACAATTAATTGAAACTTTCCTCAGATTTTAGAGAAATAGATCGTAAGGCAAGAACAGCATTTACAGTGTTGTGTAAGATACCAAGATTGGAAATTCTAGGAACATTCTTTTTGGTAAAAAAACTATCAATGGTAATATTTACTTAAAAACACCGCAGAAATCTGTCTGCCCACGCATCAAAAAGTTGTTTGGTAACAAAAGATTTACTTTTAGAAAGATAAAGTGTTTGGCTATTGTCATCGTGCTATAAGGGTCTATCTCGATGCAACCTCACACTAATGGATTTCTTTTTGGAGGGAATACATCAAAAATAAATTTTGCTGTATAAAACCAGCAGCATTAAGTGAGCTAAAAGAGAAGATTGAGAGACAGTGTCTCGCAGTTGGTTTGGAATGAGTCAATTTAAATATTTGTTTTTTATTTAATTTAAACCATTATTTATTGTTTCTTAGTTGACAAACATTACATATTATTATTTTGAAGTTTTAAAACGTAGAAAAGTCAAAAATTATCTGCATTTTCACTGTAATACTACTTTAGGTTTGTCATACTGCCTTCTGTGAATGCATTATTAGAATTGACATTACGGTGGTCGCGTTGTCGACGTTTGATCTCAGTGGTGTTATTTTTCTTTCTTCCGTTTCAATGTAAACATGGCCGTTCCGCTACCAGTGTAGATTGAGAAGGAATAAAGAGCAGTGATTCAAATTTTCTGTGGCTGAAATTAATTAAAGGTCTGCAGCACAATACCAGGACAGTACTTTACCATATGGAAGTGTGTATGAGTGGACCGAGAGGTTTAAAAGCGCCTGAACAAGTGTGATGCACAAAGAGGGAGCAGGACGCCTCTCAACCTTCAACACTGACGAGGTGTTTCAGTAAACTCGAGAGAAGGTACTAGCGTACTGGCGAGTTACTATCGACAATGTAGCACGTTCTCTGCAGATTAGTCATGGTTCTGTCTATCAAATCATCCAGGGGGAGCCCAGCTTCCATAAGGTCTATGGGATATGGGTGCAGAAAGTGATTGTTTTACACTTTGAGTTTCGAGGCGCTGAAGTACCCTACCCAGATCTTACTCCTTCCCACTATCATTTTTTTGAACCGCTCAGAGAGGTTGTCCATTTTCCACAGACTACTGGAAGCGGTGCATATATGTTTAGCCGACCAACTGAAATCCTTCTTGGAGAAAATATTCGAGCTTGGGCCAAGTGCATCAAAAAGAAAAGACGATGTACTTGTTGAACCCCTATATTTGTACAAATAGAAAAAATACTGTGGGTAATTTTTGACTTTTTTTCATACAAATAGTAAAAGTTTCTAAGAAAGCCCAGCAAGGCGTTGTCTACTTCCCCTCTTGGTCCTCTAGCAGCTTCTAGATTCTGATGAGGTAGGAGACAAAGAAGTCATCATGAAGACCATTGTGTCGGATGTTCTAAAATTTAATTTCTAGGATTTTACGAAACTTTTGTTTCTTCGAAGTTAAATTAGTGATTAGGTATTCTAGGAGTATATTAAATTACGACAGTCTTTTCCTCCTGTTAGAAGACTAATCTATGGTTTTAAACAATAAAAGTAAGCGAGTAAAGGTGGGTGATGGAAGGGACAAGGACAGAGATGAGAGGAGACAGAGACCTTTAATATAATATCTCGTGTATAAAACATGAGAAATGGTCAACGATTTGTAAGTGATAAATGTTTTTATTAACATTTTACCTCAGAGCGCGCGGTTTGCCTTCTCCGCGTAGCCAATAACGATCTGCGTCGATAGAATTTGCTACTGTAGCTGTACCGATCCAAAGTTCGCCGAAAATCGAGGACGGTGCACTCGACGCTTAATTAAATACGAGCCACTCGAAGTTTGGCGTTTCTACAATGGCAGAGCAGCCACTTGGCCCGGATTAGCGTATCCGAGCAACATCTTAAGATATTAATACAGCGTAATTATGAGTCCGAACTGCGAGGCGGGCGCAACAGAACCCCGGGAGACCGCCGACGGCATTCATTACACGGAACCACTTACTAATCATTGGCCCTTTCGGTGATGGACTCGTGTAAACACCTTCATCATTTTGCGGTCGCGCCATGTCGGAATGTTAGAACAATGGGCTGCGGGCCCGGTCGCCCCCGGTAACTAGAGCGATCTGGTTTATTAATTGCGAAGGATCAATTTCGAAGGGCTGCTGGAGGTTTGTCCTTTAAATTAAAGTATCTTTGTAAGGAGTCAAATTAGTTTTGCATGTAATGCTGCGAACGACATGTCTCAACAGGCTCGAACTCTTTCCAAACTCTTCTATTATAATAATTGAGTCAGACATGGTGTACTTCAAGTTAATTTTATGTTAAAAACTATCTATCGAATATTACTGTGTTACATGTTATGAAAGTGAAAGACGCAAACGAAGAAAAGTAGGGAATTAATTTATTCTAACCTTGTAAATCGCTGGGACATGTTGACATTCATCCTATTCTGTTGTAGAAGGGAAGTGACCTTCTGTGATACAGAATATCCAATATACTTAAGGAAAGTCTTATTCTGGGTATATGCTGAAATCCTGAAGACTAACTAGAGTTACTTTTTTAGCAAAATTTGAAAAAATAGGATAGGATGAGACTAAGGCTTTAAAATTAATTAGTTTGACGTTTTCTGTACTAGAAAAACTGCTTGACAGGTATATCAGGAATAGTGTATTAGTCACTCAACCTTTACATCAAGACCAGTATTGGTATAAATCAAGAGTATCTACAGAAACAGCATTGCATTAACTTGTTGTCAAAGTGGCGAATTATCTAGAAAACAAAGAGGTACTTTAATTGCCTTAGATTCAATTATTACAGTTTTTACAGTTTTTACAAACTTCAAGGGAATAGAGTATATGTTTAAATCAATATTAGCACATAAACCTTTGATGAATGAATCAATAATGCCTCGGGTTGCAAGCGAATGCCTCCAAGGAGGAGTTGTATCTCCTCTACTGTAAGATCTTGTAATGGACGAGTTGTTAAAGCGACTCTAAGGGCCCGAATCTAGAGCACTAGAACGTGCAGGTGACTTTATTCGTGCTAACCCAAAAGATTTACCAATACATTTAGAGAGCGTATGCAAAAAGTTCTAACCTGGTCACAAATTGGGAAGAATGTAGAGGGACTAAAAGTAAGTCTCTCAAAATCTACCATAGAAGCATCCACAAGAAGGAGAATCGTAGAAGGACTGGGATTTTCTAATCTTTGTGATGTAGAAATAGTCATCAAGTGAGGTAAAGCATCTTGAAGTTATTTTAGTCTCAAAACTTACTCCAAATCAAAAGCAAGGCGGAAACGACACTAGTATTAGTCAGAGGAGCTGATGAAAAATTATGAAGTCTAAAACTAAAAGCAATTTATACACTCACGATAACACATACCGCCTTGGCATTGTGGAAAAAGATGCAAAGAACTTCTATAACCACACTAAGTAAGATACAAAGACTCGTTTGCCTGAAAATAGCGAGAGTCATAAGAACAACACCAACAGCGACAATGGAAGCACTGCTAGACCTTCCCCCTCTTCATTTTGAAATCATGGAGAGGCAGAAGGGACTTTTAAGCTGTGCAAGGCACCTATCCGTGAAGAAAAAAGTGGGGCATCTGAAAATTGGACGTATGGGTATGAGAACAGATCATATGACCCCAAAATTCGCATTCAACATAAATTTTGAAGTTAATATTCTGGATATACATAAATATATAAACGAAATAAGCAACTGGGTCCTGAAAAATAATATCTGATATACAGACGGATCAAAAACCGAGTCTGAAATGGGAACAGGTAGTTGTTAGACTGCAGTGCGCTAGGCAAAATAATTTGAGGGTTTATCAAAATAGGCGAACCAATATATAACAGGACAATCGGGCATCTCTGAAGGCATTGAAGAACCTAAGGGTGGCATGGAAATGCCACGAAGAACTGAGGGTTCTGGCAGACCACGACAAATTGTGGGTACTAAGGCATTGTGGTATGAAAGGCAACGAGAAAGCTGATGACCTAACACAAAAAGGACTATCAACTCTATATATAGTCCTCAAACTGGCTCTGGAAGTATCTAAAAGTACAATGTGAGGCTGGGTGAGAGGAACTGGATACAATATCAAGTCAAGACTGTTCCAGATTAGTTTGTCGGCAAAGATATATATTTTTAAGTTGATATTATGCAGGTCCTTGTAGTCCACTTTATATATTTTTTATTTTCCTCGCAACTCTTTAATAATTACGTCCATAAGCCACATGAAAAGTAAAGGGCTAGTCCCCCCTCTCTACCTTACTCTTTTATTTTTAAATGTTCAGAAATTAAATTTTTATTATTATATTAATAGTTTCTATATTTAGGTAGCAGATAGGTACTCCTAGGCGATCCCGGCATGGAACAGACCTATTACAGGGACGCGACCCTGCCTTATGCGAGCAATGATTTGCCCCTACCTCCACTTCTGGGGGAAAATCATTTCCTACCCTTTACACCTACCCATCTCCCCTACCTACCCCATCCCTTATCAAACTCGCCAACACGCAATGGCAAGCGTGGCGTTTTTAATGCCAAATACCCCTCATTCTCTTTATTTGAGGGAGACCTATGCCCAATACTGGGCGCAATGAGGGTTAAAGAAGTTTCTATATATGTACTTTTAATGGCTTATATTAGTTTTAAGTCGACATTCTTCTTTTTTAGACATTTTCAGATGATGTCACTTTTAATATTATTAAATGCTCTCAAATAAACAATGCATAAAAAATCGTGCCTGCCTTTCTTTAATAACTTTTTCGTCAGCTGTTGTGAGGTAAAGATAGGGTTTTGTACCCTATGTGCAGGTCTAAAACCACTTTGAGCATCTTTGGATTGTGATTATTAAATTTTTTCTAATATTTATTCGTATATTTTAGTTTAGATAATAAGGATAAACCTCTGTAGATTATCTTTCTTATGTATTGGCAGTGTTCCAGTCTTTTGGATTATTTTTTGGTATCTTTCTAAGTATTTTAACATACGGGATGCTAGTTCAATGCAACCTGCTGCTTTCCATACTTTTATTTTTTTTAAATTTTTCTTCAACCTTGCTGACTTTTAGGTATTCATTACTATCTGTAACTTCTCTTTGTATTTTCGTCATCAACTCTCAGTTACTTTAGTATTATTAAAGTCACTTTCCTCATAGTTTAACAATTTTTCAAAGTATTCTTCCCATCTTGCTAATATATCTTTACCTTTTAATTAATGACCTACTTTTTGTCTTTTATTTGTTTTAGTTTTCTACTTTCTTCTTCCTTAACGATTTTAGTGTCTTGTAGTACACTTTCATGTTTTGCTTACAGTTTCTCTCTATTTCGTTGCTAAATTGTGTCTAACTCAGTTTTCTTTATTCCTCTTTAGTGCATTGGTCTTCCAAAGTCTTTTCTTTGCACTAACTACTTTTTAACAAGATCAGTCCATCATGTTGTATGTTTTTTTGTTTCTATTAGTTTTATTTGTGCTACATATTTGTTCCTATCTCTTTTCAATATTAATACTATCCTTATTAAGATCAATATCTGAGAGTTTATGAATCACCTTTTACCGATACATCTAACGTTTCTTAGTTTCTATATTCTTAAAGTTTTATTATTGTAGTTTTATTGCTTGTGTCATTTTTCTTTTTTAGATTCATTAATCATGATCACGATCATGGTGAGCCTTTTTCCATCAATTGTTGGATGTAGGCCTAACCCAAAATTTTCCATCTTTTTTTGTTCTTAGCTAACGCTACCCACATATTCCTGGAACATCTTGTATGTCATCTCGCCATCTTCTCCCTTTTCTCTTTTGTAATTTTGCGGTCTCCACTATATTTTAGTTTTAGTCCATCTATTATCTTGTTAACATACCAAATGAACAGTGTATTGACATTTTAGCTTTTGTTTGTTTCTGTTTTATTCTGAGCATTTTTCTTTCGTGTGAGATTCCTTTTTTTGTGAGTCTCCAGGTTTCACAGTCATACGTGATTGCCGGAATGACACATTGGTTGCTTATTCATATTGTTCTTCTTATTTCTTTGGACATGTTTCCTTTATCTGTAAATTCCAACGGTGTACCTTTTAAAATTACATACAGGGTGGTATCCAAAAGTAGTAGGACTGATATTTTTTTAAAAAATTTATTGAACATTTTGGTACATCGACTTAATACTCTTCAAAATAGGCCCCTTGGGCATCCACACACTTCTGGTAGCGAGCCTTCCAGGTCGCGAAAGCCTTCTGGAAGTCGTCCTCCGGGATGCTGTTCAGCGCCCTCGTCGTTGCCGCTTGAACTTCTTCCACCGAGTTGAAACGATGCCCCTTGAGCTGCCTCTTGGTCCGGGGGAACAGGAAGAAGTTCGGCGGTGTCACATCAGGGCTGTAGGGGGGGGGTAAGTCAACGTGGAAACGTCGAATTTGGCCAGGCGATCTCTCACAATCCACGGGCCGTGGCACGGCGCATTGTCATGGTGGGACTTCCACTTCTCCACCAGGTCTGGTCGCACGCGTGTGATCCGATTTCGCAGCCGTGTGAGCACTTCCACGTAAAACCTTGCATTTACAGTCTGTCCAGGAGGTACGAACTCCTTATGGACAATGCCACGACGGTCAAAAAATGCAATCAACATCGATTTCACTTTCGATTTCGACATTCTGGCCTTCTTTTTACAGGGTGATTGTGCGGTGTGCCACTCTTCGCTCTGACGTTTTGTTTCCGGGTCGTATTGGAAGACCCAGGTTTCATCTTCGTCTTCTTCCAAACAGTTCAGTATTTCTTGGGAAATCTCAACACGCAATTCTTTTTGCTCGTCACTCAACACTTTCGGCACCATTTTGCGCACACTTTTCTCATCGACAAATCCTCTGTGATGATGCGTTGGACTGTCCCGTACGAAAGATTCAGCTCATTACTAATTAATTTAATGCCCAACCGTCGGTCAGAGTTCAAAAGCTGCTTAACTTTCAGCACACTGTTGTCCGTTCGCGAGGTTGACGGACGCCCGGCGCATTGGTTGTCCTCGACGAGCTCCCTCCCCTCCCCTCCCGAAACAACTTGTGCCACTCAAATATCGAGGAACGGCTCATGGTATCCTTCTTGTAGGCATGCGTAAGCATGTCCTTGGTTTCGGTCGCTGATTTTCAAAGTTTGTAGCAAAATTTGATGGCGTACCGATGCTCCAAATTTTGCTCCATCGCAACTGACGACGAGGCGTCACAACAGGAGGTCACTAAAACAATGGTCCACACTCAACTACCGCACGCAGGCGACTACCGCAGGTCGAAACCTGTTCCCAAGGCTCCCCTCCATAACATCCGGCCTTGCAGACCTCCCTCCATCGCTCTGCGCGCGCGGAAAAAAACAGTCCTACTACTTCTGGATACAACCCTGTATTTTCGCCTGGGTTTGTCATTATCTTAGATTTCCTCTTGTTCCTTTTTAATCCAATTTTCTTGTGCGGTTTCTGTAGTTCTCACTGATCTTTAATAAGTATAATGATGTCGTCGGAGAACCTCAAGTGACTCAAGTTTACTTTGTCAATATTTACACCTTTATTCGACCAACCCATTTGACTAAAAACGTCTTTTAGCACGCTAGTAAATAGCTTTGGGGAGATCACATTCCTTTGTCTTACTCCTCTCTGTATAGGTATGTTATATGCAATTGTAGTTGGGTCTGTTGTTATGTCCAATATTTCCTCCGAACCTACATTTAAGATTTTTCTTTTAGATGGCAAGTTGCCTTTCGTCTGGGTTTATTTTTTATTCGTAGAGTTTAGTATAATACCTTTCGATTTTGTTTTTTATGGTATCTCTTTTTGTTGGTGTTGTATTTTATTTGGTTTTGATCTTTACAATTTTTGTTTAGACTATTCTAAGACGATCCTTTAAGGTTTTGGGTTTCTTACTTTATTTAAATGTCTCTAGTATATTCTTTATTTATAATTTCTTATGTCTTTTCTTATTTCTTTTTTAATCAATTTATTCAATTCATTTTTGTTTTAATGCTTCTTCGTCTCTTTACGAGGTTTTATATTCCTTGGTTAATTTTTACGTTTTTGTTTTGTGCTACGGGTGCTGCTTTTTGTGATATTTCTATTATTGCCGATCATTATTGTAAATCATTTTTTTGCATTGTTCGTTTGTCCATGACGACCAAGTCCAACGCAGGTATTCTTAGCACCCTTTATCTCTCATCGTGTCTGACCGTCGTCGTAATAGAGGGATGTGAGGCTGCTACGAACCGTTGCTTTCTGAATTCTTTTATTTTGGAAAATTTTTAGCCGTAATGGACTACACCTGGCTATGTATCTTGGTGCGTGAGTTTAGGGAACGGATTGGAATAGGATCATTTGTGTTCGGATAACGGTTCTTCCTCAATGTGGGTGAGAGAGAGGGAGAAAGTGAGCTATAGCTTGCGTAGGAATGTTCGCTTTCCTGAAGTATCTCTACCAAGATCACAAGAGAATGTCTACCTGCTACGATAGATTCCTTCATATATTAATAAATTTCCATTACCTATAGTATATATAAATACCGACTTTCTTCTACTTTGTTAATTCTTACTTTTCCATGTTAGATCTCTAAAATTCTGTGTTCCTATTTTCCAAAATACATAGCCATTTCCATTATCAACATTCATTGCTGTTGTTGTCTTGGTTGTATTTTTTCTTTTGCGGCGTGTTAGTCTTTTGACTATCTACTCCATTTGTTCTATCAGCCTACAAGTACAGTTCTCCTTCTATGCTATCCTTTTTATGTTCTGTCTTGACTTTATCCTCTTTTTTTTTAATGCAAATGATATTCTGTATATATTATGGACCTCTCTTAATTTTTCAGTTATAATTATTCTCAAGGAGTAGCATTGCTGCTTTTTCTTTTTGATGGACATTCAACTTTATTCCATTGCTTGCTTTGATTATATTATAATTTTCCAGTCTGTTTTCGAGTTTGCCTTTTAATTCTTCCCTCCATATTTTTCCAGTTTATTCAGAATTCCTTTTTTTGTTTTAATAGATAAAAGTTTGTAAAGGTGATCAAAGGTATATCAAAGTTAAAGTGCATCTGGGACGCTCAGTCAAAAAGTTCACGATATCGTTATTGAAGGCCGAATTATAAAAATACGGCGACATCACCAACATCTCAGCTAGATGATTGCATAAACAAGGTGTCGCAATTCTTGATGATTAACCAAAAACGCATTATTTTCATTGTAATTAGGAGAATTTTTAAAATCAATTCGTTTCGTAAACAAACTATAAATGTAACTCTATATGACGGAAACCAATGAGCAGTTCAGACAGTGGACTATAAGAGGCAAAATCAGGCTGCAGAAGGAAAAGATGATTTTGTCGGCTAGAAATATAATAGACATCTTTTCCAAAAAATAATATATGGCTTTGTCATTTAGGGAAAGTTCCGGAAAAATCTAAATACCGACGTAATAATTCGAATACCAATAATCAATACACAAGGAATCGATACTGACGTTAAAATACTAACAACTTTAATTAATTGCAAAAGCAAGACTTAATAAAACTATTAAGAAAAAGCTTTCCGACTTTATCCACTTATCAATAAAAGATCTCCTATATAGAGAAGAGTACGATTATGTTTTACGAAACTCTCCTGCAGCTCAACTCAAGCCTGTCTCGTTCGGAGAACAACTTTTAGAACCAACCTCAATCGACGCCCCTTACTACATTTGTATGTAACTAATTTATACTGAAATAGGAATAATAGATAACAGTAAAAATTTTGTGCCCTCCTCCACAACCTTGGTCAGAAGTATTTGCATACTCCCCTTAAAAAGGTTCCTCAATATCTATCACTAAGTGCAAGTGACAGTTTGGTGTGGATTTTGGACAGATGGTGTTAGATTTATACTCATTCGAAGATGATGGTGTAAGACTAAATGGAAACGAAAGCCACTGCAATATGCCTTATCACATCAACTTTATGTATTGGCTTGAGGTGCCGAAATTCCAGCCGTTAACTTCTTCTCTCATTAATTGTTGCCGCCTACAAATTGGCAGGTCGTAATTTCCAAGCATCATAATCGCTGAATTAGGGTAGCTTTATGTGGTTTTGTTTACTTTAGAAAATGAGGGAGACAAACTACAGAGCTCCAGCATCCAGTTCTGCATGTAGCATATCTTCAGGCTAGTATTGCATATGTTATGATGAGTCTGATGATGGGTTCATAAATCTTTATTCTGTTTTCGGGGAATAGCTTCCAACCTAATGTGGATGCTCTGGGTTTTGGCCCTTTCCTTCGCGGGACAGCGTATTTAAGGATTGTGAGTGGACCCAAATCTTTCCTCCTTGTTTGACGGGGGAAAATATCACTGAGCTCTTCTAAGGGTTGACTTAAATCTGCCAGCGATCAAACCAATTGCAATCACAACCAGGTGCTTAGCATTAACGTAGAAATAAGACCGGAAGTAGCTGACCTATACGGAGACGTCTCTTCATTGCTATTACGATACCAATTTTAATTCAGAACCCGCTGTCTGACGGGGAAGGCCGGATCAATTAGACAATCGGCGCCGGGATGAATGCCAATGCTCAAACACCTACCCGTTATACCAGACCTTGTCGTAGGTCTTGGACACGTAAAAAATCAATTTTGCTGCCTTTTTTTATTGTCATATCATATCTGCAGAAACCGGAGGGTAATAGGGTAACCTTAGCACAATTCGAGCTTACTCTCCGAAATCAGTTTGAAGACTTCGACTATAATAGTCAGACTCTTTCCACTACCTCTAACAATGTTGATACCAATCTGATGAGTTGATAGTCCTGATAGATGGTACTCTTCTTCCTTATACGGGCGGCGGCTTCTAGGCCAGTCAAAAGTGATATATCTTTTTAAGATTTCCAACAGATCAACCTGATAAACTGCTTGGAGAAGAAAAACAAGACAACGCCATGTACGCACAAAAAGTGCTCTACTAAGACAATGCGCTCTCACACAAGTCTGTCATGCAGTGGAAGAATTAACAAGACTCTTCAGTATTTGAGTGGCATAATAAACTCGGTTTAAAATAAAGGTCATAGACCGCCGTAATGTAGGAGAATATTCGAATTGTTCGTCTCCCTCTCAAGGCTGCTGAAACTGCTTCTAGAAAACTCACCGTTTTCCAATTATCATTTGTTTAGATCAACAAAAGAAGTCCAGAGATTTGACGAAGGCGTTGTTGTCGAAGCCTTTGTGGATGGTGTCACAACCACCTCCATTTTTTAAGATGAAAAAAAATCTATCCTTTGGGAAGGATGTGTTTCTAACTCAGGAGATCATGTAGAGAATCTTTTGTGTTTCTATAGTGCCCCAATAAGTTAGAAAAATAATTCCGTTTTACTTTTGATTCATCCTCCAATTACGTCAAAAGTCAAAAGTTTTGAATAAACGGAAATGAACAAACTAGATTTGGAGTATATTGATGCAAACAAATGACAATTTAACAAAAATATTTTTTATTTATTAGTTAGTGTTTTGTACCAATGTTGAGAACAATAGCTAACGAATTGTATGGAATTACAAAAATAAAGTGATTCCAATGTGTTTACCTATGTGTTTAATTACAAAATAATTTTTGCAGCATTGTTTTGCAAGAAAAGCAAATTATGTTTAACTGTGTACTTTGAGATTGTGTAGAATCCATTTTAACGCGTTCTCATCTATTGCGGAACCGAAGACGGGTGCCTCGCTGCCACTGCACATGTGTCTTGCGTTGAAGGACATGCGAAGCGATTTGATAGCAACAATATACCATCTGTTTCTTCTAGCGAACATAAAAGGAGTGCCGCTGTCTTGTTCGCATTCGGAATCGGTGGTGTGTTGTTGCGAGATGGCACAATACAATGAATAATTAAAATGGCTTGCGGTTATTGTGTACCGGAAATTTGGTATGTCGCACTCAGGACCATCCCGCAGCATAAAAAGTAGTCTCTTTTTGGGGCTTCCGCGATCTGAAAATACAGTAAGTCTATCATTCACGAGCATTAGTTAAAAACCATCACAGATCAATGAACTGAACAGCTTTTTTCCTATTCTGCTTTTTTTAGGGTGGCCCAAATTAAAAGCCCGATAAATTTTAAGTGACACGATCTTTAAACTAATTTTATAATTAAATTTTATTGAGCATTACAGTATACAATCTATGACTAAAGATGGAGATTTGTCCCACAAATAACCTGTATGGTAAGTGGCTCCATCTTGCTAGAACTACATTTGTGCCAGATCCTTATTGCTTTGTATATACATATGGTAGCGGGTAGACATTCTCTTGTGATCCGGCAAAGGTAAGTCTACTTCGGGAAAGCGACCCTGCCTATGCGAGCTATGTCTCTCACCCACACTAAGGAAGAACCGTATCCTAACCCAAATAATCCTATCCCACTTATCTCATCCTTTCTGTTTGGTAAACACATGCACCTACACACAGCCAGCGAAGAGCATTACGGCTAAAAACTTCCCAAAATAAAATAAGTCAGAAAACAACGGCTCTTAGTCCGTAGCAGCCTCACATCCCTCGATGACGATCGGACAAGGAAAGAAGCAAAGGCGCTAAGAAACGGACCATGTGTACATAGCGACATATAACGTGAAAACATTATCCACAGAAGAGAAACTAGAAGAGTTACAAAACGAAATACACAATATAAAATGGGACATAATAGGTCTGGGTTAAGTCAGACAAAATTAAGAAGGCGACAGCTCCAGTTTGATCATCAGTAACCCAATTGGTGAATTTCCTGAAAGCTGAGTTGGCGAAAAACCCAGTATGTCAGCTTGAAGTGGAAGCGTACCTGAAGATACTCGAACAATAATTATAAAGGATACCAATCCTTGATCAGAAGCTGTTGGACGATACTAAAATCACTGATGCAGATCTGGAAGTTGAGAATAATGGAATCACGGATTACGTTTCCAAAGCAGCATAAGCTCAGATTAGAGCTAATAAAGTCTTTGTCCAGTTGGCCCCACTAATTCTTTACAAAGTGCTATTGGTTCATCTGATAAGCGGAGCTTTAAATTGTCAAAAACTGAACTGCAGAAGTTTTATGGGGAGTTATATGACTGGTTAGGGTGGTGGGCAGAAAATTGATGAGGACACTGATTTCCACGACGTTGACAAGTTCCATTATTTAAAGCAGTCCATGGAAAATAGTTTTAGAGCACTAGAATTTGTAAATTGTTATCTCCACACCAAAAAGATTCACCCTAAAATTGTTCAGGCCCTAAAGGAGAGGTTTGGTAATCCCAAACTTCTGAAGCAAGTTTATGTCAGATGATTAAGATGAACAAAACCAAAAGAAAGATGCCATCGTTTGAAATCCTATCTTTGTTCATTGGAGTCCTTGAAAGTTACTATTGAATACTTATTCCCCATGGTAGAGTCTGGTTTACCAGAAGACACTTTACTTGCTTGGCAACGTTGTCCCCTTTATGGCAAAGATTGCTTTCCCATGGACTTCGCCCAAGAGTGAATTAGATTTTCTGGTGAAGTTCTCTAAGAGCGAAATTGATAATGAAGAGCAGAGGAAGTAGGCAAGAGCAGAACTTAAAAGTACTTGGGAGAAAAGAAGGGCACATCCTCTTTGACTCATTGAAGATGATAGTTCAACTGCGGCAGGGTTATTCACTGGTTCCAGTCTTTACCCAAGACCCAACATTTTTTGTGACAAACCTTACGAGTCTAAGGATTGTTTTTAAGCCCAGAATATGACGGCAGAGAAGAAGCAACATAAAATTAAATCTAAGAAGGCTTGTTTCTGTTGCCTTAAAGCAGGTCATGTTACAAAGAGATGTAAAGCTTCCGCGAGGTATATTTTGTGTGGGCAGGATCATTTGGTCAAGAACAGTAAGTTCATCTCCAAGTTCAACTCCAGTTCCAGTGCCCATTTCCCGATCCAACTTAAACTGTACCAGTGAAGCAGTTCTGTAGACAATTGTTGTCAAGTTATGGAATCACCGTGCCAAAAACTACAAAGTGGGTAGTGCTCTTGTTGATTGTGGATCACAGCGCTCATACATTAAGAAGAGCTTGGGTTGGTTCTTGAAGGTAGTACTATTTTCAACCTTGTTATGTTCGAAGGAAATGAAGTACTTGGAAATGTACACAATTTTAATTTGGTCAATTTATCAGAAAATTTTATGAAAACCCTCAATAGTATGATCAGGAGGTTATTTGTGGAACCGTTCCCCGTCTCCGAAGTGATCTGCGGATGTCAGAATTGAAAATAAAGAAATTTTTGTGACTGATTTGGATTCTAAGAATAAAATTGAAGTGCTCATTGGAGCTGACAATAAAGGATCTATTGATTGGGAAAATGGTCTTACTGCCACGGAAATTAAATTTGGGTGGATCTTGATGGGGCAAATAAATTCAACTGCATCAAATACGGCTATGAGTGTATTAATGTTCATGATTTTCAGTACCAATATTGCTAACATTTAGAATTTAGAATCGATTGGTATTTGTGATCCTATCGAAGCGAATACTTCACGATATTTTTAACCAGATGTCAAGTGGACAATACTCAGTTAGTCTTCCATGAATCAATAAAATTAAAGCCATCCCCACAATTTCAAGGTAGCCAAGCGGAGGTTAGTTTCAACTTCAACTAAACTAAATTCCTTAAATATGTACGAGAAATATGGTGAAGTATTTAAGGTGAAGGTATTATTTCAACAGTTGACGGTGGAGCAAATTGGAAGCAACTGCCATTATTACCATATGAGGCAGTAATTGAAATTGATAGTAAAACAAGTCCCGTCGACCAGTTTTCGATTGATCCTGTTAGGTTGGACCGTGTCCCATCACTAAATAATTGTTTAGAGAAGGGTTTTAATTTGTTGGAATTCATCTCTTCTATTTTGCCTCGCTGGATAATACTGGAATAGTGTCGGACATACGAAAAGTATTTCTTAAGGTTGTAATCAGCGAATCTAATAAAGATTATCTACGGTTTATATGGTGGGAGAATTTCAAATCTAAAACAATGATAGTTTACCGACACAACTGTGTAGTTTTTGGAATAAACTGTAGCCTGTTCCTTTTGGGTGCCATAATTATTCACTATTTAAATTCGAGGATCCAGAGAAAATCGCAAAACGAGCAATTTTCTCATAATTGGATCGAATCTTTGACCCTTCTGGTTTCTTTCTCCAGTACTTTTGGTTCCTAATATGCTACTCCAAAGAGCTTGGAAAGGGGACAAAAGTTGGGATGATCTTGGCAGTGAAGATAACTAAAAAGAATTTAAGAATTACTGGTTGGAAAGTTCCACGAGTAATTGAGAGTCTCAAAGTTCCTAGAAATTGTACGGGCGGAGTAACAGATGGTTCAAAGTATCAGTTACATTCCTTCTGTGGTGCTAGTAAATCAGCCTATGCAGCAGTGGTTTATCTTATCTCGGAAGATGCAAATCGAGTATTTATTTAACTACTGGAAGAAAAGGCTTCTGTTTCGCCAGTAAAGCCCGAAACTATTTCCAGTTTGGAACTTTTATCGTATACCGTGGCAGCTCATTAATAAAGTCCTAAATATGGAAAATGCACCCACGTTTTATTGGTCTGACTCCAGTAGCGCAGGATCTTGGATTAAACGGAGTGACGATTGGGGTACATTCGTGGGCAACAAAGTGATTTGTATACTTACTCGTTTAAAAGATTGGAGACATGTACCTGAAGTTCTTAAACCAACAGATTTGCCCCTCTGATAAATTAGTCCCATTAAGTTCCTAGAATCTCATTGGTGGGAAGGACCCCAGTGGCTGAAATTAGATTCCAGTTCGTGGCCCAACCAGAAATTTTCTATTGGTGGAGAGGATGTTATTTGTGAGATAAGAAAGACAGCGGCTGTTTTTCATGTCAAATTGTTAAAGATTTTTTGGTACATCAGTGGTACAAAATCATATATAAAAAACTTACGTGCCGGGCCCTTATTCTACAATTTTCCAAACTGAAATGTAATATTCAATTCAATGATTTCAAGGTCGGAGTTGGTGATCGTACATCTGAGGAAATTGACGCAGCAAAATTCCAGTTAGGCAAATTAGTACAAAATAACTGTTTTTCTGAAAATGCAACTGTGATATCTGGGCTAAAAGTTGTTCGTGGTTATGGTGGATTAGTTCGTGTCAAAACCAAGTTGCCAAATCGTAAGGACACGGAGTTATTTAAATCCTGACCCTCCTTCCTAATACTCGTCCTTTGGTAAACATTTACTTTCTAAATCCGCGAGAAATTTTGGATCATCCACGGTCGTAGAGCCATTAGGAGAATTATCACTTTATGTGTGACCTTCAAGCTATTTACTCGAACAGTTCGAGTGTTCTTGTAGCTGCACTTTCTGAGAACCGAGTGAAAGATGCTTAAGTACATGATGTGACAGGAGTTGACTTAGTTGGACTCTGCGAGATAATACTAAATATTATATCGTACTATTCATCTGTGTATTATTGTGTACACATGAATTAGTTACCAATTTATTCACCAAAGATTGTTTATTTGCATTCTCTCAATTTTGTTCTCGAATGAGACATCCAACTACTCCCTATTCAGACAGTAAAACTAATTTTGTTGGGGCGTATAATTTGTTCCGGAAAGAAAAGTGCAGCTTTAAAGGATTTAATAAAGACTCAACCTTTCTTCTGCACCGTGGGGGGTGGCTGGTGGGAACGATTACTTAGGACTCTAAAGGATCTTCTGAAGTGTATGCTGGAATTTAAGAAGTTGTCATAGGTAGAATTGGAAGCCTGTGCCTGTGAGGTGGAAAATGTTGTAAATCATCGTCCTTTAACTTATAATAACAGAGGACCAGAATGATTTGATCTTGCTCACGTCAGCACTGTTTATACATTGCTTTCCCAAATCTTCAATCGTCGAGGTGTTGTTTAACAATATTTAAGTTAAAAATATAAACCGCACAAGTGCAATATTATACCTTTTGTAGTCCCCCATCCTGAAGTAATTATAATTTCGTTCAATGTGGGCATTACACTTTGTTGTAAGGGTAGACAAATCGGCCTGATGAATTCTGCGATAAAAAAAGTTTATTTACATAGCGAAACGTTGACATTGCTTACCTGTAAATTGTACTTTGGTGTCTAGCTTTAATAGTCCAATAGATGCGTCGTTGTAAGATGGCACCAGGGTAACGTTTACGTCCACAACTGGGTCCGAGCATTCGTCATCGGCTACATCTTTGTTGTAGTAGCAGCTAATATTTTGCTGTGCGTGGTACAGACCTAACCGAACTTTAGTGCTATAATGCAAAATTATTTTGTATATTAAAAAGTTGCCAACAGATCATCAAAATATATTTGGGGCGTTCAAAAATGATTGACACTTTCTAAAAATACTTTGGTTCTGTCTGATCAGCTGATTGCAACACGTGGCCGGTGCAGGCGACAATGAGAAAAAACATGGCAGCAAATAGTCATAGCTGACAATAGACGGTGCGATTTGTTTGGAGGAAGAGGGCGATTGCTTCGAACATCCATACCGAGTCGACTTAATAATGGCGAACAGGCGGCGTACTAGCTGATACAACAAGTTTGCCTTGCGGAGATTTGCATATTATTATCTATAAGAATTTGAAGATGACAAAGGTATGTTTTCCAAAATACACTAATAGTTGCTGCATCAGTGCAACAAAGATACGGATTTTTTTATGTTTGCTTACAGCAAACAAAGTCTAATTATAGCACGAAACATCAGAAAAGAAACTCCAATCGATGGGATGGCAATAGCTTGGGAGCTCCCTCCCACCTCAAGAAGTAAAGGTTGGGATTAATTATTCCAAAATAAATGGCAACTGTCTTTTCGCATTAAAAGGAGACTTTGCTAACAGATTTACTACCTTCTCGTGAGAACATTGCCAGTAAGTGGTATTATAAGTCACCGACACGACCTTGCCAACAAATTCAACAGCATGGCCATGAAAAATGGAGACGCGGCGTGCTACTTAAACATGATAATGCACAGCCATATGTCAGTCAACACATCGTTTTCATTTTGCAAACACAAGGATACATCGCGTTGTTCCACATTCGCTGAAACTGGCATCAAGCGACTACATTCTGTATGACTCAATGAAAGAGAGAGTTCATTTTTGAACGCCCCAAGTATAGATATACATACGCAATCACAGCACAATACATATTTGTAAGAACAAATTTCCTTGTAATCAATGCTCCCGTGCAATATCCGTCGTACTTTTTACGAAATGCTTCAGGTTCTTTTTCTGACAGTATAGCCACTAACCAAGGAAATTCGTCCAAAGCTGTAGAATCGGCATTTTCAGATAAACGGTCATCGGTGTGCTGTAACCCGCAGTAGGTAGTGTTGATCAATACACCCAGTTTAACGTAGTCACGGTACAACTGTTCCGTCAAATTCAAGTTGTAAAAAGAATTGTCGGCATGTTGGCTGGTTAAAGTCGTTTCCCTTATTTCTTTCGACGACTGGTTAATATCTGAGACCTCGCAACAAACTACGGTTTCGTTAAGAATTACATAACTACAGATACTCTCTTGCAGTAGCTTTACAACGTGGTCTTCGCCGTTAAAGACGCTTTGCAAGCTTGGACACGATCGCAATGGAACGCATTCGCCAACTTTGCCGTGTAGCGTTTTGCAGCCGAAAACCGACAGGTCGAAGGTGCCATCTTGAAAATTACATTTGCATTAAAGTTTGCGCTATTCATAGTTTCGTTTACTCACCTGAACCGTCGACCGAAACTGATAACACTGAAAGTAATATTAAGAAATGTTTCCACAAACTTGGGAAATACATGTTAATGTGTATCGATGTCAAACTGTGGTATTAACGTCACTGTAGTGACCCCTACATATCTTAAGGTTAAATGCAGCACTTGGAAGACAAAGCAAATTTAAAGCAAATCGAGATTAAATTTACTACCAACCACCCAAAATGTTATGATTTAAAGACCTATTTTGTTGCAACATATTCAAATAAGCAAATTGTGCATTTAGATAGCAATTTTTTTGATTCACATAACAAGTAAATATAGGCAGCTTCATATGAAATGTTGAATTTATGTGACGTTGCGATGAAATGTGTTTATGGTCTTTGGCCATTTGTAATGTCCATATATTTGCTCTCTTTTCTCTCATAAAAATGCTCAAACAAGAAATATTCGAAGAGATTTTCTTATTCATTTTAAAAACAAGGGGAATCAAGTGGCAGGCGAACATACCTGCGATTGGTATCAATTTTAAAAAAATCTGGGTCAGGTGATTAAAAGAAGAGCTTTAACGCATCTGAAGTGATCATAAGTTGTCTTCATGATATTACTTATTTACTCCTTGGCCCTAACGGTTCTTCTAAAACCATGACCTCTCTTCCGAGCTTCCCAACTTTTGATACCTGGACAGGCTAGTTAGGCCTGCATTTGGTCTTGTACTTCTCTTATATTTTCCCTTATACTTCTCTATTTGGTCCGATCTCTTGCCAGCGTTCTCCAGTTTTTGACCTCTGCTTTCTTCAGCTCTCTTTCTACCATGTCTAACCATCTCGTCCTTGGTTTTGCCCTTGGCCGCTTTCCTAAGTGAAAATCTTCCTATCGTTCATGATATTAGAAACGTTAAAAAACTTAACAGGTGGGTTTTGCATGAACTGGCAGAACGCAACTGTGTACAAAACAAAGATGGATTTTTTCTCGTGCTCGAGCATAATATTGAGTTTTTTTTGAACCGGATTGTGACTTTTTTTTATCAAGACGTGTATTTCGTAAAATAATCCTAAACAAAGTAGACAATGGTTGACTTACGAAAAATAAGCGAGACTTTATGATCTAACGAAGGCGTCACCTACCAGTCATTTTTACAACCTAGTAAAACAATTACGTCAGAATCCTAGTGCAAAAAATTGGGCATCATGTATGAGAAATTGCGATTAAACGACGTTCTCTGGTCAAGAGACTTAAAGAACTAAAAATAATTTAACGTGGTTTCTTTGTGGAGCAATATCCTTCTCTTCTTTCCCGTTGGAGAGGCAGGCGTGTAAATAGCCGCTCTCGTGGTACGGTGTGGGATACGTAGTACGGCCCGTTTTGGAACGTAAACCGAAAGGCTCAAATCGTCCCTTAAACGGCCAGCGCGAAAGCGGATGGGGGCGGCTACCGATATCCACCGAAAGTAAAGCCAAATCGCTCACCTGAATCGGCTTCGGCTTCGTCGGCGATGGTTTCACGGTGGCCACCTTCCTGCGCTGACTTCTTGTATGTTGCGGGATGTTAAATGCGGCCGTACTGGACGTGATGCGGTGTGAATATGAGCGGGTTGTTAAGCACGACCAAATTGGCCGCTCTGCGGAAGGTATATATGCGGGGTATTAAGACACGACCGAATTGGCCGAGCTGCGGTTAGCGAATATTAGCGGGGTGTTAAGACACGACCGAATTGGCCGCGCTGCGGAGCGAGTATATGCGGGGTGTTAAGACACGACCGAATTTGCCGCGCTGCAATGCGTGTATACTTGTCGGCTGAGCAAAGCCCATATGCCGTTCTGTGTGCGACGGCAAAACGTAGCGGCAGATATCAAAAGCCGCCCCGGCATGTCGCCGCGATATAAAAGCGGTTCAAGGGCGAAAAGGCCGCCACAGCACCAGTCGAATAAAAAAAATACAGTAAAAAATATACAACAACTTACAAATCATAAAAGTGAAACTTTTATTTCAATCAATAAAGAAGATATCAGTCAAGTGATTTTTGATTCACCGTTTATGTCATTTTCTGAAGTTCTTCATTACTCTTTTGAACATATGATGAGTTTTATGATAATGTGTGTAAACGTCAGCCTTGAGATATTCCTATAAGAAGTCTCATGTAGTAGGCCAAGCGTTGAAAGATGAAGCGCCCTCGAAACATCTCAAGTATCACTGGAAGCAAAGCTTTTGCTGTATAAGCTGTGGTTTTATCTTGTTCAAATACAACGTCTTCCAATTGAAGTAGAATAATTTCCATATGTCAATTGGAAGTGACAGTAACTGGTCAGATTCCATTCTAAAAAAAAAACTAATTATACCAACTTCGAGGTCTTCCTCTTCTCTTTCTCATTACAGAAGCAGTCCTTCTAAATTGTCTTACTCGCAACAAAATTAATCTCCGGTTGAGAACAAAGCTTTGAGCCACAAGTTGAAAGCGCGACCGAAAAGTACATTGTGCTATCACAACCGAACCATCGGATTTGAATGTAAATTTTGATAGCAAAACTCTTAAATAAAATGTATTTTTAAGTAGCTATTTGGTTCCTTTTGGGAATAGATTTACTTGGAGTACATGGTATCTTTAGATATTATTGTAGATGCGAATGCTTTCACGGCCGGAGTTATGGTGCATCGTGTGGTTGGTTCTCGGGTTATAAGGCCGTGGTCGGAGTTCAAATACTCTTGACGTTTCGTCCATAACTGCGGCAGACGTCTTCAGAAGAAAATCTTCTAAAAATTAAGTGACTGTCCCGTGCGTTTTTGCTTTTATAATCGTGCGAGTTTAATAGGGATGGTGTTGAACGATCGCTACCAGGATCAAGGAACATAAACGTCATCTACGCCTTAATCAACCTGATAAATCAGCAGTTGCAGAACATGCTTTGGAAAATCCCAACCACGAGATAGAATTCGGGAAAACAGAAGTTCTATCCAACTGTAGGAATTACTACCCGAGAATATACAGAGAGGCAGTGGAAATTTATAAATATAAAAATAATTTTAACAGGGACGACAGATTCAATCTACCTAAACCTTGGTTTATCGCTCTCAAGGGGAAAAAACAGACCGCGATACGGCGAAAGAGCGAGTGACGTCAGAAATATCACCTGCAACGTCCTGATTGACGTCAGCAGCTAGCCCGAGTATAAAAGCGAAAACGTACGGGACAGTTACTGAATTTTTAGAAGATTTTCTTCTGAAGATGTTTGTCGCAGTGGATGAAACGTCAAGAGTTTCTGAATTCCGACCATGGCCTTATAACCCGAGAACCAATCACACGATGTACCTTAATGTCACCTGGTTTCTTTCTTCTCTAATTTGAAAAGTCTTCTGTTAAGACAAAATTTTCTAAAAAATATTTACAAACTTTTCTTTATTATTAGCGTCCTAGTAACCTTCCTATCAATACTGGAGAGGCTGGTGAATCAGGCAAATCTTTCAGCTGATACCAAAAAATCAGTTTAAATTCTACCCTTTGGCATTTTTCAATTCCTCCAGGTGGTAGAACAAATTAGAGACTTCTTTGGCAATGGTTGGCACAATGGCAGCGTCTTCAAAAAGTTAAAAATTAAGCTCGATGGCGTAAAGTCACCTAGCCGGCGTTCCTCAAAGTACCATATTGTATTCCGCATCAATTAACTTTTACATACAAAATGTTTCCACGAGTCCCTAATATGCAGATGACTCAGAGATGCTGTTAAACTTGCGATGGCCCTTCAAGAGAATCTAGACAGATTCGAAGAATAGTACAACTCGGGGAGAATAAGAATGAACTGAGAAGAGTATAACCGTCCTATCCTTTACAAAGACCCTAATTCGTTGTCGACCAGACTATTATTGGTTTAGCAAGGTTGCAATGTGCCGTTCTGATATGGCTCTCAATTCACTGATTCAGTATCGTCATCAACTACTATTATTACTTTTAAAAGCAGTACAACTAGTGCTCTTAAAGATTGCTTTTTCTACAACACCATCCCAGAAAGCATATCATCTGTTGTCTTTAGGATGACGTTACAGATTACAGTTTTGAGAAAAATCCAGTGCCTTTACTACTACTGTAGAAATCTAGTTTTCATTAATACATTGGAACCTTGTAGGTAATAAGAGATACTCTCTATGGCTTCCTTGTGTTAGTTTTATTGTTCTTTTTACCCTATAGGATTAGGCAAGAAGATAGTTTCAAGTGCAAAAAAGTTGGTGTCGTTTATATACACATTATAATTCAAGTCGAAAATAGTGACTTTCCAGTAGTACACCCAGACATATTTTATATTATTTTAATTAGCATCACGGACAGGTTTTATTTTGAGTCTGAAATTGGACGCAGGCCTGACTAGTTGTAAATTTTAATAAAAATAAATAAGTAAACTCACGAGTTTGTAAAAAAACGATAACTAGGAGTTCAAGGCAAGTTATCGGATAACATACAGAATAAATTATGGAAGACGCATAAATACAATTACGATAGTGGTAGCTCAGTTAACCAGAAAAGTTAAAGAAAGAGAAAGTTGTAAGAAGAAAATGAGGGCTTTAACGGAAGCGAGGAAACAACAAAATTGACAATAAAAATAAAAGCAATATTAATAAGGAGGAATTAAAGGGCCTAATGAGGGAGCTGATGCAGACAGTGAATGAAGTACGTCACAACCAGCATGAGTGTAAAGCAGAAATTGGGGAATTAAAAAAATGTTTGAAAGTGAGTGAGAGGTTGCAGAGAGAAGAAAAAAGATAAATATTATCAAAATAATTGGAATTAATGGTCGTAAAAATAAAGAAATTTCAAAACTTCTGAACGCAAAACTTAATCTGAATATAGGCATAACCAAGGACGGAAACCACCATATAAAAGCAAAATTGGCAATAAGTTAAAAAGCTCAAATATTTTTACAGATTATGATATATCATTTGAAGAGCGTCACATCCAAGCAAAAATAAGACGCACTGCTGCGCAAGTTAAAGACAAAAACTGGAACAAAGAATGAAGATCCTGGAAGTGTCATGGGAAAGCATGGCATTGAAGAGAAAACAAAGATGGAAGACATATGGAAATATCAAGGCACGAAACAAATCTTGAAAAAAAATAGATGAGTGAAAGCACCTGCAAAATTAATAGAAGAAACCAAGAGTCGAAGAAAAGGAAATTGAATTCTTAAAGTAAAAGTTATAGAACAAAAGACTTTAGGAACACTCATAGGAAAGATAAGTGGAAATATGTGGAGCCAATAGAGGTGATGTGAAAGAGTTACACGCAAAGGTAAGAAGGTTAACTAATTAATAGAAGGTAATAAAAGATAAGAATGGACAAATATTATGCATAGCAGAACAACAGCTAGTAAGATAGACAGAACATTAAAGAAATAGGAGTAAGACGATATAAAAGAAAAGAAAACGGTAATAATATAAGTGATGAAAATGAGCAGATCCGTAATTGAAATAAATGAAATAATACAAGTTTTCAGCAAACAAAAAATGAGAAGTAGACGCGGCTGATTAAGTTACAGCTAACATGTTGAAGCAGAGATATCGGCAGAAATCCACAAACCACTTATGGATAGAATATGAAGTTAAGAAAACCTTTCCATGTGATTGGAAGGGAGGGAGATCTTTTAATTTGGCGAAAAAAGTGACAAAAAATGTGAAATTTATTCAGTGTTGTAAATAAAATATTCCATAGGGTTATCTTAAACAGTAGTGGTGGAAAAAGACATGATAACAGGCAAAGAGTAATATGGTTTTAGAGCGGAAAAGTCGTCCCTTTGAAGATTGTTATAGAGCAATCTATGGAATTTTAGTCACCATGTAATGTGGTCTTCATGGGTTTTGAGAGGGCTTTTGGCTCTTTTAAAAAGGGGAGGCATATAATGTGGTCTAAAAAATTGGGTTTGTCCAAAAAACTATTCTTGCGAAGTGATTCATGATGGAATGTTACCACATTTTCAGACAAACAAGCTTATACGATCTTTAATTGGACTAGATGACATCTGTGTTTTGGTGCATCATGTGATTTGGAAACTTTGATGTTTCTTCCACATCTTCTAAAGGAAATCTTCTAAAAGCTGTAGACAAAACATTAAAAATTTTTAACTCCGACCACGGCCTAACAACCCGAGAACCAACCACACGATTAACCATAATAGAGAACCCTTTGAGAAACCATGGAGAATTTTATTGTCGCATAATGCAAAACATACACAAGAGAAGGTCAAATGAATACACATGAAAAAGACTAAGGCGATGTGTATAAATGTAGAAGCACCAAGACAATTATCTATAAAACGTTAAGTAATAGAAAGTGGCAGCGTATTCTTAAAGTGTTATAGCTGGAGAGAACGGGAGGTTAAAGGACAATTTAGCTAGAATAAAAAATCATGGTGTGTATGTGCTTGGCACGCGAATAACATTTCAACCAAAACGAAAATAAATGTGTTTAATGTTAACATTACTTTAAAGTAAAGGCAGGTTATTGTATGATTCCGAAAAATAGCTGATGTTGAGTGTAATATGGACAGATTTCTGAGATCAACTTTAAAAATTTGGCCACAAGCAGTATCAAATAGGGAACTGTGAAAAAAACGGAAATAAATGACGTGAATGAGGAAAACAGAAGGAAAGAGAAAATACATGGATGGCTAGATGATACCAAAAGAAAAAGCAAAATCGGAAGTGTACAGAAGAGCTTTAGAATGAAATCCGCAATAGACAAGAAGAGGGTGTTGTCTTAAAGAAACGTGGAAAAGAACTGTGGAACGTGAAACAAACAAATCTGTGGTGCAGCTTAGACCACTGACGGCAGAATATAAAGGATGGAGCATATATCTGATTTTTCTATGTGCATATATATATATATATATATATATATATATATAAAGATATTTGTCTAATTTTTTATCATATTTGTAATTGGGTGATGTGTCGCAAAATATTGAGAGAACAATCACGTTGTTTAATCTTGCAGCATTCTATAACTATAAGGTGTTTCTAAGTTCTAAGGGCTCTAAGGGCTTCCCAGAAGCGATAGTAAGTGGTAAGATGCGGTTAATTTTAAAAGACGCGGGAAATATTTCTGAATTTGTAATATAGATGGCAACATCGAATTCCCTCCATTGTAGTGTGTTGTTTTGTATACTTAAAACAGCGACGTTTAGTGTCCAAAAGCAACGTGTAGTCATCCGTTTTCTCCTCTTGGAATTCATTGCCAATTGAGCGAGGCATGCGGTGAAGACGTTATGGATGTTAAAAATGTGCGTTCGTCAGCGCGAAAGTTTAAAGAAGGTCGAGAGTTGTGTGGCAATGAACCGAAGCAGCCTCGGATACAAACCAGCCGTACCGAAACCATGATTGCGCGAGTGGAGCGCCCGTCGATTGGGTGTGCGTCATATCGCCTCTAAACTTGACTAATGTCTCAGGGCTTGGCATAAAGGCTTATTTTCCAATCGAGCCGCTGTTGCATCAGCCATTTTGCAGTAAACAAAACACACCCCTAAAGAAGTGTTCTCTGCAGCCATAGTGACGACGTGAAAAATATGTATGCCTAGACGGAGATTACATTGAGAGGTAATAGAAGTTTCAATATTCTTGGATAACAACTTTTTCAGAGAAAAATTGAAAAATCTTAGAACCTGAACGCATCTAGTAATATTTCTTTAGATGTATTGCATTTTTTGTATACATTTTAATAATAATATTATTTTTTGATATTTTTAAAAGTGCCTACGTAATATATAACGATGTTGACGTTTCAAATTATATTTCCTAAATGCAACTCTACCCATAAATGCGCACGTCATTAAAAAGAACTTGTATTGTAAACAAGCGTATCGCGATATAACAACCAATTACGTGACAGGCTCGACAGGCTTATTGTTAGACCGCCGAATATGTATCGAGTTACAACACTGAGTTATTCAGAATGCTCGATGCGGTCTAGTTGTTACAGTAACGACCCTGATTATTACGCGTCCGCGTTATCCTGCAGGATAATAAGACGCGAAGCCCGTGAGCGTCGAATTGGAGATAAAAATATACATATAATACGGCACAGATCAAAGGATGTTGGGCATAAAGGCCTTTCGACTCGCCTACTCCACGGCACGAGCTAAAATTTCATTTTGTTCTTTGGGAAACGCGGGCGACGTCCCCTCGAAAGCAGGGGTCATCTAATATTCTCTAATATGAACCTTAATTGGAGCTATGATGAACATGACCGTAAAAGATCCCAGTATAAGGGCAGTACAAGTATTAAATCAGCTCTATGTGCTTATGCGGATATACGCATACATATGTGGATACGATTTTGTAAATCTCTGGCTTCTACGGATTTTGGTATATAATACAAAAGTGATCCATCGAAGATGAGTTAGACAGGGTGGGCGACAGACTTTTTTGGTAGATATCACGACTAGTGTAGAGCATTTTGTTTTTTTATTGTTTTCAGTGACTGCAAAAACTGCTTAAACCATTCTTAAAACAGAAAAATGCTTGTTTTAGTATCATTAGTATCAAAACGGTACAAATCAGGCGCAATCCACAGGTAGACAAAAATACAATTTCACTAAAAGGCACACACTCTGTGGTCCTGCTGACATTTTTCTTGTGAGGGGTCAGTCGACTAGCTTTCTGTTCTCTCTTGCATCTATAGATTGTTGTTGCTTCTTTGTCTCCCCTTTCGTAGTTTTCATCTTGTAATTCTCAGTAGTGATGAATTTATATGACCGAACTAACGTATTCTCTGAGCTTTTATTGTTCTAACTACATCTTCATCTTTTAGTATTTCATTTATTTCTCAGATCATTGAGCTTCTGTACTCCATCTTCTTTATCTTCATTATTCCAAATATCTTCCTTATTGTCTTTCTTTAAATATTTCTAGTTTTCTTGGTTTTGTTTAGTATAAATAACTTGTATTTATAATATGCTTTGTGTCCTGATTGAATACTTTGTATTATTTCCACACTTCTCTTATTTTTATTATTCACCATTACACCTAAGTGTAAATTTTCAATTTTTCCAAATTTAAATTGTCTTTCTTGTTCCATTTGTGTTTGTAGATCTAATAATGTAAATGTAAAAACTTTGGCAACAAAATTATCTCTACGTAAAAGCCTATCAATTGCCACTTGGAATGTGCAAAATTTTGCAACCTGGTAAATTGAATATTATCGAACGAAAAATATCAAACATTACAATGGTTGGTCTGGGCGAAACGCATTGGGCAGGCCAAAGACCATAAATACCATATACTTCCCTGGTCACCAGACAGATTCGATACAAGAAGTGACGATGATCATTCTCAATAAAAATACCCCATCAATTCCAGAATACAGAATAAAGGTTAATGTTAAACCATGTAACTTAAACATAGTCCAAGTGTACGCGCCAACAGCATCCAGCAGTGAAGATAAAATTTCTGAATTCTATAGCCAGATGGAGAAATACTAAATAAAGAAATAACATACAAGGCGATTTCAACGCAAAAATTGGAAAAATACAAGAAGACGGGCAAATAAAACAATTTTGTCGGAGGATATAGTCTAAAGACGAGTTCAAAAACTAGTAGTTCTGTATAAAAAATAATTTAGCAATTACATGTAGTCTATTCCTTCAACATCCAAGATGACGCTACACGTAATCTTCTCCCGAAGCATAATACAAGAATTAAATTGGCTTCTTTCTCATAGCTACCAGATGGAAATCAAGCTCAATAATGTAAAAACTCTTCCCGAAATCGAATGTGGAAGTGATCATAACCTCTTGCTAGTTAATTTCAGAATTCACATAAAAACAAAAAAAAATAGAAGAAAGAAAGAAAACATAAAACAATTCAAACAAAAACTGGAGCAAAACTTAATAATCAAATCAGATAACTTAAATTAGACGAGCCCAGAAGAAATATGGCAAGGCCTCATGATCGAAGAACAAGTGTTACAACAAAATAAAAAAGAAACTTGAAGAATAGTAAAAGAAAGGAAAGCTCTTAGACAAAGAAGCATACACACAGAAGAACAAAGAATCGAATATAGAAGTCTGACCAAATACAACGGTTATATAAACGTGACAAAATCATCACATACAAAGCATGTGTCAAGAAATCGAAAGACAAGCTAGTACCAACGAAACCCAAGACCTCTCCTAGCGCATCAAAGAAATCACAAAGCAATTTCAATCAAGAACATGGAAAATAGAAGCCAAAGGGGGAAAACTCGTTACTGTAAAAACTTATACACAAACGAAGCAAACGACCAAGAATCAGCACACTTTCCCTTCATCATGGAAATTGAACAGGAACTTGACATATTAAGAGTAGAAGTCGAGCAAGCTATCCGTTATTTAAAAGATAATGCTAAAGCAACTTACTCCAAAAGGTGTTGACCTTATAGAAAAGTTGTACTAAAATCTGGAAAACAGGACATTAGCCAAGAAATTGAAGTTCAACCATTTTTCTTCCACTATATAGAAAAAGGTCGAACCAAAAATGTAATAACTACATAACCATCGCACTCATTCCCACCCAAGTAAGGTTATGCTCAGAATTCTACTAAACCGACTCAAAAACTTTTTGTAGTGGCAGATTCCAAAGGAACAAGTTGGATTATATAATACATAATAAACGTATGTCAAATCATTGAGAAGGCAAAAGAGTTCGGAAAACCTACATATCTATGCTTTCTCGACTGTAGCAAGACCTTTGATTGCATAAACTAGGCACAACTTTGAAAAATGCTATTGGGCATGGAAAAACCTCAAAACCTTGTTCTACTAAGACAATTATACAACAACAGCCCAGGAATAATCAAAATTGATAACAACATCTCTAAACCCTTTAATATACAACGCGGCGTTCACCAAGGTTGCGTTTTGTCGCTCTTGTTATTTAACATTTATGGAACATACATGGTAAGAAAATCTCTAGGCGGTTGGGAAGGTGGAATCATTGTTGGCAGCAAGACAATAAATAATTTTCGCTACGTGGACGACACTAGACTTATCGCAAAAGAAGAGCAGGAGATGCCAGAGTTGGTAGAAAGGATTGAGGAGCAGAGCTTAGGCTTCGGCCTAAAACTCAATTGACAAAAAACAAAATTCCTGGGAGTAGACAGTACCTACAAAATAGAAACTGTACCTAACATTCGTGATATAGAAAATGCCAAAGAAATAGTTTATCTAGGTTTGCATATAAATAATGATGACAACTCGTCAACGGACATAGAAAAACAGCTATGAATAAGTTAATCAAAATTTGGAAAGATCACCACATCACAAAAACAACAAAATACAGACTAGTCAGAACACTTGCGTTTCTCATTGCCATATGACCTTGAGGACCGCAGACATTAATAAGCTGGACGCCTTTGGGATGCGCGTCTGGCGAAGATTTCTGAGGATACCCTGGACAGCATGTAGAACCAATGTGTCCATATTAGAACTGAAAATTTAGGAAAGATTGTCAAGTGCAGTAGAACAACGAATTTTGAAATACTTCGGACACGTTACCAGAAGGAAGGACGACAACCTAGAAACATTGGTTGTTGAGGGCGAAATAGAAGGAAAATGCCCGCGAGAACGTTACCCGAAACTCTGGATCGACCAAGTCAAGGAATTCACCGGTGCACCTTTTCAAGAAAATATTAGGAATGCTTCAGATAGAGACTAATGGAGGAATATTGACCAAACTACAACCTGAATTACATCCATGGGCTCACGACACTTCAACTATGAAGTATACAACCAGAAATAGATGTATTGCATCCCTATTGGTACTCCATATGACTTTCTCAATATATGGTTTCACCTTCATTAGAATAATCAATGTTAGAATTTTATATGGCACTAGTAAAAAGGCAACATAATCTAAATATTTGGATCAAAGTTTCGTCGACAAGTGAAGAAAAATGGGCCAATAATCGTTTTAAAGAAATCTAAATTAAGGAAATACAATTTCTGTCGAGAAAGTTTCAAGGCTAATTTTTAATTAGTTAACAGTGAAATTCACACACAATGAATGGGTGTTGTTCGGTCACATGATAAGTGTTCTGAATTGATATAACTTTGGGTAGCGTTTTTATGTGAAGTCACTAGGTGGTAGGGCCGCGATTTGCAACCCACTATTCGACTTGTTGGCGAGTTTAGTTGGAAGCCGCACGAATGACGCAATGGATGTATATCTCAAGTAAAAGCTAAGAAAATCCCCTAATAAAACATAAAACATGGTATACCAAGCACATAGTGACAATAAGTTATCGAAAATCTGTGTCTTTGAACGGCACACAAGGTTTCGGGAGGGCAGACATTTAGTGCAAGTCGATTCCAAGGTCGGCTGTCCTTTACCATCAAATGGCGAGGTCAGCCTCCAAAAGTAAAGCAATAACCATGTCAATCAGTTAAGCGTCATCCTTCTGATTTGGGAGAATGTAGTTAGTCATTCTTATTGTACAACAATGCAAGGCCCTATATTGATGTATCAGTTCAGGAATATCTGGTCAAACACCATATCCTTTCTCCATAACATCTCCCATCTTGACACATTTTATCACCGTGTGATTTTTCTTTGTTTCTCGTGTGAAAATGCCGTTGAAAGAGAAGCATCTTAAAGATGTTAGATCCAAATGGTTGTGACAGATGTTCTGAGAAGCATCCCAGATAAAGCTTTCTCTTTTTGCTTCCACGACCTCCAGAAACGACGGCAGCTGTGCATAAATAACCGAGAAGACTACTTTAGTTGGCAAATTTAATTGCTTTTTATAAGCCTAGTCCTGAAAGAACCAAAAAAAAAAAAAAATCAGCAAAACCTTTTATCTTGCCAATTATTGTTAAAAGATCAGTTCTCTGGACTTGCCCTACAAGTTGGTCGATCAAACTTAATAAGAATGCAAGCAAAACCGCAGTTTGTGTGGGCTGTTGCGTGTATGAGCTTTCACTAAACAACTTTATTGATAGGCAAATTTAAATGTTACTGGCGGTCCAAAAAACCCCAGACCTTTTTCAACAATCCGTACCTCTAAGGCCTCGCCAGAAATCAGACTTATGGCTCCACCTACCTTTAGTTGGATAGTTAAGCTACCTGTTCATGTATTTTACAGGTCAGTTTCTCGCCAGGTGCCGAGTGGAACGGTCAAAAGTTAGGGTGGGGTTCTAAACACCCCAGTGTGTCATTTATGTGTATTTCCGTGCATAGCGGAGTGGAATTTTTCTGGATGTTTAGTGCAAAATCCATTTATTCAAGTTGTAAGTATTGTGTTGTGCGCCACGGTAATTTTTTTCGCAGTAATTTTTTACCGAACAAGGAAATGAGGGGCCTGCAGCAATTATCGGACGAAGGGAGTAATATATCCAAGCACGGGTTTTTTGGAGGAGATTCGTCAAAGTGTGCTATGGAGGTAGATGAATACGATTTGGAGAATGCGAGTCTGGAGCAAAGATTGTTCGACGATCAAACGTCGGGACACCAGAAGCAACCGTACCCGAGGTAGAGGAGTGCCGATTTTTAGAAAAAAAGCCGTTACAAATGGACCCCAAAGGTTCTCGAAAGATTCTCAGGTAAATTTCCGTTGTTTACTTATAAACGGAGCACAGCTATTCAATTTTTTACTTTAGGAATATTTCACCATCATAGTACGTAACTTTCTTATACCTGTAACTATTTTTTGTAAGTTTAATTTTGTAACAAACAGAATATAAAAATTTCGAATATTTTCGAATATTTTCGAAAATTCCCATTTTATTTCTCAAAATAAATGTATTATGAGTTTTATCTTAAAGAATCCTAAAATTTAGCTCAAAATTTCAAATTTCAAATTATGATTTAATAAAAGGGAGATTTGTTAATTTTTAAAATATTTTTTTAAATATTAATAACAAAGATATTGACACTATGGTAATTTGTGATAATGGAGAAAGACTTGAAATTGATGGAAACAAATTTTCAGATCAAAATGTTAATTACTTTGAAAGTTATTGCACATTTTCAGCCTGGAGTCAAGTACTTGATTTTTTTGACGTGTGTCATTAAGGGTTAAAATTGTACAATTTTTGATATGTGTATAATAATATAAGGGTATATCTTGTCCTCTTTCTGCTATTAAGGAAAAGTATTTTTGCTTTCATAAAATACACTACAAATATGAAAAGAAGTCAACGATTATAATAAAATAATCAAAATGTGTATTGGTAGCTTTAATTGCTTTAATGTAAAACTACCTAGTCTGCCCCAAAAGTAGCGACCATATGATACAAAAGAAACTCTCAACCCCTTTTAAAGTAAATACCTTTGCATTGTTCAAACATTCTGGTAAGGGTAGTCGTTTAACGAATTTTGTCTCAATACAATTCAAAGCAAAATCTTCGGCCAACGTGTTAAATACTATATTTTTTGGAATCTTCAATTTATCTTCTAGAAAACAAACTGCCAGTCGCTGATTCTTGTAAATTTTAACCCATATACATTTAATATTTTCTTGTGTTCCGTTCGTTGCTAGTCCCATTGTATAGTTTTCGAAAACCTGAGTCATGGGAATAGTTTGTACGAATAAATGTTTTATCTTTGCACAAAATTTGATGGATTTACTGTTTTACTTGATCAGTCTTTGCAGAAGATCACACATTACATGTATTTACTTATCAGCGTCTAACTGCTAATCGATCCCGCCAGTAAAGTCCTCATTGCACATTATAGTCTACTCAAGTTGGCTCAACGTTTTCGGGATAGACCTCGTATATACATAGCAATGTTAATTTTTTGATTTTTTTTAGTTTATGATTTTTTTTATCTTTGAAATTTAGTTGTGATTATTGTTTAATCTTAAGTGATATGTGAAAAAAGAGCTTAAATATAGGCTTTTCTTTAATATACGCGACTGCTTTTAATACCCTACAAAAGGACCTCTTATTTTAAACATAAATTTGCTTGCATGTCACTGTTATGAATTTAAATATGCCATACATTTAGGGATAAATCCATGTGCCCCCAAAACGGTATTAGCCATTCAAATAGAATGAAAGCATATGAACTGCAAACGAGAGTTTGCGAAACAGTGAAGTCTTGAATAAAAGATCCATTGAAATTGAATATTCTCGCGATGAACGAACTGTCATCCCCTAACGGATCCTATAACTTTCAGAAACTTTGTAGAAGCAGAAGGTGTTATATGAAAAATTGCTTTGTCAGCCGAGTGACGTCACAATCTTTTGTGTTTATTCGGATTCCTCGCGCTTCTTTAGTTCGATGTTGAAGCTGTTGATTATCGGAATAAAATGGCGTTATAAATTGTTAGGGGATGCGGTATTTTAAACATTAACATAACAAATGCATGTGTGCGAGTTATTTTGATTGACAAAAATGATATTCTGTTTGCTCTACGTGACTAACTTGTTCATGATTCTGTATTAGCCACTTTTATATTTAATTTTAATTAATTAAATTTAATGAATTCAGAGTAACGGTTTTTTTGTTTTAATTTGTTGATGGTATTTAAATCAATTTTTTGTTTATGGTGGAGATTAAAAAAATTACAATATACAAAGCCAGTGTGGTTCCGTTGTTAAAGCGCGGGCTGCGCTTTGGAAGGCCCCGGGTTCCATTCCCGGAGCTCTCTGATGCCTGGAGGGTGGCCTACTCAGTCACTGAGTTCACTTGGAACAAGGAGTAATAATAGTGGTCGTCTAAGGCGCGGTGCTTGCCACATCGCCTCACATCATATGAGAGCCTTAACCTCTCAGTTCGCAGGTCGTGTTCTATTATTATTAAATAATATACAACAGTGACATTAAAGTTAACTTTAATATCTAAATATCTATCGCAGACTTTAAATTTAAAAGTAGCCCACAAAAATTTGGGAAAAACATGGACGTACCCACTTTAGTTCAAATGGTACTAGGAAAGTTCTGCAGTACATCTTTAATTTCGTAATCTTTCAAAATACTTTCCACCACACTCATTACACGTTTGCATTCTTTAAAACCAGCCGTCAAACCAATCCTTGTACGTCCCCTTGGGGATATGAACACACTTGTCACTCCACCGCATTAAAAGGTTCTTGTCGTTAAAAATGTTTTGGCGTTTAGTGGATTACGTCATAGAAATAGGAAATCTGAAATGTTTTATTTGCATTACTTGCTTCTCGGTTAAGGCAAGGCGTACTAAAACAAACCTTTCTTAGTTAATTAGTGGTACGAATTGTTGGTAGACCAATATATAGACACTTATCTATCTAGCAATAGATGTTCGTTGTAGCAGCGTTGTTCTTCGGCATGGTAGATTAGGATAAGCATCCTGACCTCATAGTACTTTCTTTTCTGAAACTTTTCATATCATATATGACGTATGATATTAATAAAACCAATTATCTTCTAGGACAGAAGTAATTTCTTCTCAACAGAAATTAACACTAATATTTGAAAATCATCCTGAGGACTGCAGAGCAGGTTTGAACCAAGTTTAACATACTTGAACTTGGCCCAACGTGCCACCATTGCACTATATTACAAAACTTTGCTAGTACTCTAAGATAATAATTTTTACAAATGTTGCCTATGTCATACATAAAAATATCATACAATTTTTTGAAGTCACAACCAATTATGCGTTCTATTTTAGTAGCTAAAATTTTCTCTCTGTAACTCTTAGTACCTCTGAATATCATTGTATGATCTTCCAACACAGAACTAATTTTCTTCAGATACTGTTTAATGCTTAAACCACGTGAAAAGTTGTAGAGAAACACTTCCCCATATTCCATTTTTGACCAACCTGGCATTGTGAGCTCTTTATGGTGATATAGTTTACAAATAACAGGTTTTGGACCTGCCGCGATACACTTAAACGTATCACAACAAACCAGTGCTTTCGCCACGTTGCAAAATTTTCCTAGCACCCCATGTGCAAGTTTTAACCCTGCCTAATTTACTAAATTTATACAGTATAACACATATTTTCAACAACAACTATCTTCTACAGCGGTTTCTACATCAAAATGTAAACAACGCTACCTGCTACAAAACCCATGATGTATAATATATTCTTTCAAAAATTTGAAATTGTAGGTATATCCAAACAGACAGATAAATAAATAACAAAAAGAGCAAAATATGGAAAAACTTTCTCATCAATTCCACTATCATCTGCTGAAGGACGCAAGTCTTTCCGTGGTTCATGCGCAGCGTTCCTGGGTATATTTTGGAAGAGGAGGTGAAGCAGATGTTCCTGAACAAAAACATGCCCATCGTTCCATATATTATATCTTGAACTTCAAAAATGGAAATTCAGAGCCTAATTGTAAAAAATTCAGCATCCATCAGAAAAAACAAAACTCAATAATTTAAGTAATTAATTAAAGGCAAAGCTCAAGAACCTACGAGAAGACTCCTTCAAAACCTACGTATCAAACCTTAACAGGTACGACAATTCAATCTGTAAACCAAGTAAATCTTCCCTAAAACCTCAAACTGCTCCTCCACCCATAAAAAAAAACTACCACCAACACTAGGATGGGCTAAAAGTGCGGACTTATTTGCTTATCATCTCTCTGGTGTTTTTCAATTACACGAAGACACACTCAACATTCCACTTTCAGAAAACCTCATACAACCTAAAATTCCCCCTACTCCCATTACGCCAGTTACACCTAAGGACATCAAACCTGAGATACGACGACTAAATCTCAAGAAAACGCAAGGAATGGATCGAGTTACACCTAGAATGTTACGAGAATTTTTAAAAAAGCGAATCATATTCCTGACCTACATCTTCAACGCTATCTTGAGGCTTCAGTATTGGCCTACAGAATTAAAAAAATTTGAAATAAGCTCACCCCCAAACCAGGTAAACATCCTAACTACGTAACATCTTGTTGTCCAATAAGCCTGCTATCGGTGACTTCCAAACTCCTCTAAATGTTAGTCTGTGAACTCTTGACCCTGAATTCACACCAACAAACTGGATACCAGACTATCAATTTGGTTTGTAAAATGCACTCAATAATCCAACAGTGTGACCGGATCACAGAAGTATTAAACACAGCTTTCGAGAAAAAATTCTACTGCATTACCATCTCTCTGGACGTCAGCAAAGCCTTTGATAAAGTCTAGCATAAAGGTCTCATCCACAATATCTAACAAATCCTACCCCTTCTCCCCATAAGCTGCTAGAATCCTACCTAACCCGTAGGCAATTTCAAACACGAGTAAACAACGCAACTTCAGCACTATACCCAATCAATTTTGAAAATGGAGGGGCCATTTATACTACCTCCTCCGCTGTCTCTCCCCATGTCCCCATCAATCAAGTCGACTTGACTTGAGGATGTCCGTTAGAGGGTAGCACTGCTAGGCTAGAACTCCACCAACATGGATCCTGTAATTAGAGCATTCGCTAAGAACGTGCTCGGCAGTATCGTTCTCTAAATTGCAGCCTCGGCAGCCTCCTTCTTTGGGTTTTTGTTCTCTTCCTTGATTTTAAAATTTAAGACCGAGAACTAATAAAACAGTTTTCCTCCTTTGTTATTAGTGGTAGTCACTGCCTTCCCACTTATACCAAACAGTAGAAGTCTCTCCTAATTTTCGGCATTATGGAAGATGCTTCACTTTCAGACCTTCGCCCAGGGGTTCTGCACTGCCAACGGATGTCGGTTTTTGTGGTTTTAGGTTTCTCTGGAATCTACAGAGCCGCCTTCCTCAATCTAGGCAGCCGATCTACCCGCATGACGTCCAAGCGTTTTATCCCACGGAGAGGGTAGGTTAGCAACTGCCTGCTTTAGCCTTTGTAAAGCATGGTCGTCTTCACAGGTGATTCTAAGAATCTCCCCGGAATACTGCTACCCCCTAAAAGTGGGAACGGGTTGGTTTTCTGCTAGGATAAACTTATGTGTGTCCAAAACCTTCAAGATCGCTGTCTGTAGTGTAGTGTAGCTTGACCATTGGTTATCTTTCCCTATGGGCTGCCTAGGTCTACAATACCCGAAAGTGTGAGGCTGTTGTTGACCTATTTGCTGTCTTGGCTTCTTTTTGGAATTAAAGGTAGCTGGTGAGCTTCTCCTCCTCCCAGAACTAGCCGCTTTCAGATCAACTCAGCCGGTCTTTGGGTAGCGGTAATGGTACCGCCACTCCTCTTTCTTCAAAAAGGTTGACTCTTGCACAGGGTTAGCTTTAGTAGCCATTTCCTTACTGATCTCTTTTACAGGGTTGGCTATAGAAGCTAGCACCTACTTGGAGATAGTAGCTTAACTCCCTTGCCATAATACTAACAATTTCGTTGTTAGACCATCCTGGCAGTGTTGGAGCAGGGAATCGCTGGTGTAGATATTGAAACGAGAACACATTAGCGGCTCCCACCGATTAAAACCTTAAATTACTGGATAATAAACTTCTAATATACAAAACCATTATCAAGCCCATATAGACATACGGTGTGGAGCTGTGAGGCTGTGCCAGCAAATCAAACATCAATATCATGTAACAATGCCTGTCTAAAGCATTAACCAACGCACCGTGGTACATATCCAAACTAGATGTTACATGTAGACTTTGGTATCCCGTTCATAACAAAAGTCATACAGGAGAGGACAACCAAACATCAATCCCTTGCTGTCTAACCTCCCACATCAAGATGATGGTCGTGACGCTCTAGATTTGGCTGTGACGATAGAGCAACCAAATAAAAAGACGGTAAATTCTCCTGCTCCAACAGATAGGGCCTTTACCCAGTCGGCTTCCAAGCATGCTCCGCTTACCCCACGCCGGAACTTCGTCAGGTCATACCTACACCGCAGCGACCAAGAGGGCTGCTCCAGCTTCCGCCACAATCATTCGGTCACTTGACCATAGACCATAGCTAGCTCCTCAGTTTCCGCCGCAGCCTGAACACCAAGGCTGAGCCACCATCGCCGCTTGGTTCCAGAATGTAGACCCTGGGTCACTTTTAATAGTTTGAAGAGAACGCCAACTTTCTACGCCAAGACTTTTACGAGAAGGGTTAGGGGCTTAGACTCAGGTAACTTGTATGTCAAGAATGTTTACGTCTACTTCCCACCTCATTTTTTTTTGAGCCTTTATAGAATGCTGATCACTTGGGAAGTAAACAGCTGTTTGGTCGTCGCATAAATACTCAAATTACAGTCCAATGTCGACTACACGATAAAACTGTGCGTTAAAATAGAAAATCTGCAACGGAGACGCTTGCTATGATATAGAAAACCTTCTGAAAGTGTGGTACAGAACGTTCAGAGAATGAAGGTCATTCAGGATGAATAAGTTTTTCAAGGCTGTTCTGGACTCTAACCGACATCTTAGTGTTATATTAATAGTAGATCAAGTACAACTCTCAAAATTTTCTGTGAAAATTTGTGCTAAAATGTTCATAATATTTTAACCAAAGAAGAAAAACCATGCATTAATTTCTCGTAAGTTAAATCCAGTTTAAGAGGACGTCATTTTGAAACTATTAACAATCTATAAGCTACTGTGACGAGTGAGAGATTTTACTTCAAGGCTTCCAGGTGAGCTGCGACACGCTTTGGACGCTATGCCTGCGTGGAAAAAACCACCCATACATCAAAACAGAAAACATTTCTCCAACGTGCGTTTTATCAGGACTTTGATGGTGGCATCCTTGGCATTCAAAGTACCTGCGTTTAAGCCTCTAACCTTTCTTCTCTGGGAAGCCCTAGCCTGGAAGTTGATATGTCCTTTCAGGCGCTTTCAGAGTGGAGGAAACTTATTGGTGACCCGGGCATTTGGGGAGTCCTGAACATGCCAAAGATCGCTGGTGTTCAGCGACAAGGCCACATTTCATGCAACTGAAAAAGCAAACCGTCACAATCGTCGGATATGGGACAGGAAAAATGTTTAGGGAGGAAGTTGCTAAAGCCAAAATAAAAGTGTGCGGACCATTTTTATTCGATGAAAAGACTATAACGGGATATATTGCTGTTTCAGCAATTGGCAGAAGATTCCAACAAGGCGAAGCTCTACCTCATTGGCATGATAAGGCGCGTGACTATCTAAATGAGGAACTTGGATTGGACGATTTGTTAAAGAGGATTTTGTATTATTCATCTGCCCTCCAGGACTTCCAATCTTATGGATTGCAACTTTTTCTTTGGGGGTACATTAAAGATTTAGTTTACATACCATCAATGCCAACTTCGTTGAATGAACTTCGAGACTGAATTGCTGCTGTAAGGGTGTTGTGTGACGTAAGGATCCAACATTTGTGGTGGTGGGCACTTGTAATATTTTGTGAAATCTATTTTTTAAAACCCGACGATTTTTTCGTGGCAACGCTGTATATTGGGCTTATAGGTTTTTCTGGTTGTTACTACAAATTAAATCTAAATAAAAGTATAGCCTACACAAACCGCTATAGCAGAAATGCCCTCGTAGCACAGAACATTTCAGGAAAAACACATCAATTACGCGACAAGAGCAGGGGAAGCCCTGTGTGGATAACGGGGCCACGATTTTGCATGAGTGCATGCTTGCATGTAGATTTACCTTGAACAAGGGGCCTTCTTAAGCAAATGTAGCGTGGCCTCTTAGCGCTTACTCGCTCGGATATTTCATCAGAATTTGCACACCCGAGCGACTACGGCGAACTTGCCTCTAACACTTCGCATTAAAACTACTTACCTGACTTATGTTGTACGCATTCGATAAACTAGAAAACAGCGGCTGCTCTGAACACGTTCGAGGCTCATATCGATTATACCACCTATTCTCTTTTTACTGACAAATTTGGATACCTCTATTAGCACTGTATTAATAATTTACTCTATGAAGATATTAGTATTTAAAAAAGGAAATTTTACTATCTTATTTATTGAACAATAATACTCTTCAGTTTGTTTTATAATCAAACTGTTAGTATACTTCAAATTTTTTGTGTGTAGAAGGAAGGGGGTTAGTAAGATTTAAAATACGCGTCTAGATTTCAATTTTTCCTATGCACTTACTGCGGCTACTAAATATGGGTTAAGCAAAAAGTGCTCATTATCTAAAGTGATATGTTCTAAGCATGAATTTATTCAAAAAAAATTTTTTTAAGCGTTTCATTGAGTAAACCCACTTTTTATCTGTCATAATTTGTGAACACATCAAGGTGATACAAGTGGTTGAGCACAGTTTTATGAGACGAAACTTTAAGAATCGATACTAGATCACAACTGCTTGATGAAAGCTCATCAGCAATACTGCCAACAAATTTTCGTTGTTCAATTATGATGGTCGATCGGAACGAAGATTGTCTTCAAGATCAAAATCTCTTTCATTGAAGCAGTTGGACCACTTGGCCAATGTTCCTTGAACAACTGTACCCCCTTCTTCAACTTCTAGACCAACTACCAGTTGAAAGCCAGGAGCCAATCACAGGACATTGCAGGGATATTTTCCTCTTTGCGACATTATGGTGGAAAATCCTCCGAAGCCTACCCACTACAATCTCATCGGTCGTCCAGATGTCCTTAACATCGCCATCGTCAAAGACGTCTCTGAGAACATTTGAGGGTGTAAACGACGTTTTCTTTTACACCTTGATCACGTAGCTAGCTTTCACCGCCTACCTGAAGGATACTATTGGAGCCATTCCCATTATTCGCCCCGACAAAGGCTTGGCGGAGGCGATAGTCTACTTTACTGTCTTCATCCAAGATTTTCTTAAGCGCACCGGCGTGCGTAGGTGACGAAAGAGATTTATTGCCACCAGGATACGCAAAAATAGTTTGGCATGACGGCGTGCTCAACGAACTCCCGACCTTAAAGACTACCGGAAATACAAGAGATTTATTGACGAGCTTTGACGTAGGCAACAACTTCCTCTACAGACTAGTCAAGGTTCTGTGAAACTGTTCCTTTTGTCGTCCACATTATTACCAATAAAACGAGGATTTCGCTGATTATTTGGAACGTTAGTGTGGCCTCGATTACACCGATGCCAATCCTTACCACATGACTATCGTCAACCATGCTGATGCACGCCTACCAGAACAATAAAGCTATGGCCCCCTAAAGCCCCTTCTTACGGAAAAATTCTCCAGCTGATGTAAGCATTGAAGCCGTGTAGAGCTCTGGGACACGGTAGCATCCCAAACCACACGCTCAAAGCTCTCTCACAAAAAGCAGTCGTTAGCCTCCTAGCCATAACCAACGCCGGTTAGAATAGTAGTTTCCAACCTTTTAAATCTCTAAAATCCTAATTTCTCTCTCCATTGTAACCACAATTCTTATTATTTAAAAATTGGTGAACTTATTATCATTTTGAATTGCTCTCCTAAAAAATTAAATTGCCCTTTGTGGAGGGAAACCACGGTTCTAGACGACAACAGACATTATATCTGGAGCTATAACTATATAAAAACATATAAAAATTAAATTATTTACTCTTAAGGATGGCCATCAAAGATTTGAAACTACTCGCGGAGAATCAGTTTGCATTTAGCCTTAACCACTTCACCATTCAACAGCTCCTTCGAGTAGTGAAAAGTCACTGGTGCAGTCTTGCTTGATGTAGCCAGAACCTTTCACAAAGTATAGCACAATAGACTTACTTACCTTCAAAACGGCTTTAGCATTTACTCTGCTGATGTTGATGAAACTGACTCGGTTCTTCCTATTCGGCCGCAAGTTTCGGATTAAGATGGACTGCTTAAAGTTATTTGCGACGTGCCTCCCAAGCGCCGACCTGTTTTCGACCTTATTTAACATCTACATCTGAGACATCCAGACGTAGCCGTCCAGGATGATGGCCCAGTACATAGACAACACGACAGTTTTATCCAGCTCACTGCAACTTTTTGTAGTAGCACGGTGGTTACAAGAACATCCAGACAAAATTAAAGATTATTGCCATCGGTTGTCCTATGAAACTTAGTTGGTATGACAATCTGATACCACTCACACTGGAAGGATGAGACAAAATACTTTGGAGTGACCATGGATAAGTCCTTGTCTTCAAGTACGCTGTGCTGAGTTTTACGATTACTTTGTAGCAAAGAGTGTAACTGGAACTTGAGCCTACCCTTAAGTTTGGTATGGTTTTATCAAAAACGGTTATAGAACAAACTGCTATGACGCTTTAAAAGATAATCTTTTTTTCTACGATTGAGATAATCTTAAATAATTTTAAATATATGTCTTATCCGTTGAAAGGTGCTATAATCGGTATTTGGGGCGTGAAAGAATTTCTTGTAATTGACCTTGAAAAGGAGAAGCCATTAAAAGACATTTAAAAAGATTGTAAACTGAAATTTATTATACCGACGCACGGTGCCTTAAAATCGTGCAGCTAGACAGAACTAAGGTTTTAAAGTCTTCTTCCTTAACCCTATTCGCCCGATCTAACTTTTCAAATCCATGAATTCAAAACGTTTTTGAATGAACGTAATATTGGGTTAGATGAAAAGATAGTGCAGAACGTAAACGAATATTTTATGTTATAAGAAGTAATGGCTTTGCATGTTTACGAAAATATAAATTATGTATAATTTATTGCGGAAGAAAAAGATAACATCAATGAGTCTACGATTGTATGATGATTTTATTATTAGCATACAAAAATGTATTGTCGACACTTTGTACGTGCAAGCGGGGCTAAATTTTAATGAAAGCTGGTACCAATTACACCAAATTGTAGTTAAGAGTTTTGTTATTCATCCGATATGTTATTTATAACCCAACCTATATATCTACTAATTCTAGTATAGATAGCTGGATATCCGGGATTGCCACAAGCAACGCCCCAAGACACAACACCTTCTTGATACCACTGCTTCTGTTGGTGAAACCTATCTTCATACAATCTCATCAGTGGTCCGCCAGAGTCTCCTCGACACGAGTCTTTCCTGTCTTCTCCGCCAGCGCATAACTGGTTAGCGCTAACTAGTTTACCGCGAAGCTTTTCTTTGCATTTGCTGTTTGAAAGCAACGGCACATCTACCTTCAGTTTGACATCAGACGGTTTATCTGAAAGTGTCGAGAGTAAAGAAAAATCATTATAAGCATATTTACTTACTGTCTTCCGTCAATCCCCATCCAACGACAGTCAAATTAGTCCCAAGTGGAGGTATAGGCAAGTTTGAAGGGGGTAAACATATAGGGCGAATATAATCTAAAGAATTACAAATAGCAAATTGATTTGTTCATGTTTGATTGCTGTTTACCTGTGTACTGTATATCTCTGTTCAGCTTTAATAAACCAACATCGTTATTGCCACTTTGTTTACTATAAAATTCGTGTGGTATTTCCTTTTCTATCTCAAATATTTCTACCTTGTCGGCACATTCTTCGTTGGCGAATTCTCCTTCTTCACAATCTGGATCTGTAGAAATTCTCCATTCCCCTAGTCGCACAGCGGTTCTATAAAGTTGTTTTTATTATTAACCTTTTAGGTACTTCAAGAAAATGCAACGTACAGTTTGAACTCGTGATGCCTGATGCAGTGAGCTGCTGTTAGGACGAAACGTTGGTTTATAATGGACCCCCCGCACAGCACGCCAACTTTATCTGAAAGATTGGCCTTCTTCGCGTACTCCAACGCGGCCATCCAGGGAAACTCGCCAATTTCTGTTATCTCGCCGCCGAAAATTCTGTAATCTTCTTTCTCTAGACCACAAATCGAGCGGCCGGGGAGGTCTTTGGAGTTGTCATTCAATTTAATGGCGAGCGTCGGAGTCGGTTTGGTTGGAGCCGCCGGAGTTGTGAAGAAGTCGAATAAATTCGGCGCGCCCAGAAAACCGGAAGAGCCGCAGCACACGAGCGGCCCGCCGTCGTAGCCACATTGGGATTTGGCAGCGAATTCTTGCGCGCTCTTATTTCCCGTTTGCAAAGCGCTGATTATGACCAGACAGGTATGCACGGGGACGCATTTGGCCTGCTCCCCGTTCGGTGTCGTGCATGTCGAGTTAATTTCTGAAAAGTGAATCGCATAAAATGCGCTCTACAGGACACCGCGCTTACATTCGGACAAATTGGAACTTGAATATCCCGTCATAGGCCGTTGTTGGCGTTCGTAAAAGCCCTTAGAACAAGCGCGGAGTACAATGCGATTATCGAGTCTTGGTGTCTTTTTTATTTATTATACGAGAGAACACGTGACAGGGACTCCGGTAGTTATAGAAGGAGGAAACTGTCAAGAAAGAGGTTGAGGAATGTCGTGAAACGCTGGAAGGAAACTGAGGCCTTGGGGGGGGGGGGCAATATGTGTATCAGCAGGATGGTGCACTGGCACATACGAGTAATTTAGTTCAAAACTGGTCGGGTAACGTGGGTAAGAATTCTAGCTTTCTAATGCCCTTAATTTGAACCCCCTCGACTATTATGTTTGGAGTGTAGTCGAAAGAGTTACTAACAAGTCCAGACACCCTAATGCGGCATCTTTACGCACCGCTATCGAAGCAGCGCTGCTTTACAGAGAGCATGCGAGCGCTTCAGGCCGAGGTTGGAGGTGATTATTGCGGCTGAATAATTCTATTCTGAACAGGTCATACAACTGATATGCAAAAGGATTTATTTAATTTTAATTTTTTGTACGCCGTATCCTGTATAACTAACAATTCAATATTACATATTGGATTTTATCTATTTAGCTAACTTCGGCATCATTTCGAACGATTTGAGGGCAGTACCACCTTATCGAAGTTGAATAAACTCGCTTGCATGTGCTTATCAGGGTTGTTGAGAATTAGGGCACGCGGATTACATTTTGGTATATTTTTACGTCGACTTAAATGTCTGACTGGTTTATTAATAAAATTTGTCATTTACCATTTATATTGAGGAAATACCTTGCAAACAAGTGACAGTATTTTATCCAATTAAGAATAGAATAAACAAAATATACATACGTGATGACACATTTCTAATTAACACAGCAACAAGAAAAGTTAAGATGACCGTCTTAATACTCATAATCGGAATCAGGGACCGCGAATACCAAAGATTTTCCAACAGTTGGCGATACACAACTCTTTCATCGTAAACCAGTCATGTATCAGCTAGTTATCTCTGTGGAGGTCATCCGCTAAGTCACTTCGTAAACTAAATCCCGCTTAGCGTTCGGGAAACCCAGGCTTGTAAAAGGCATGCGCGATAACCTTACCGATTTAAGAACGTCAACAACTGGTTTCTCGTTAACTTGGAATTTAAATCCACTTTGTTATTATTAGAAACATCTACAAGTGCCACCGTCTATTTTTTCTGAAAAATTCCAGTCACGTTTAATTGAACCATTTATTTTTTGTACCTCTAAGGACTTGTTAGAAAATAAAGTACAATAAGCCCTGACAGTTGCTGTAATTGAATTTTAAAACAACATGTATTTTTTAATCATTTAATAATAATAATAACAAAGGAAGAAACATTTTTTAGTATTTACGCTATAAAGGTAAATTACAAAACCTGCGCAATAAGCAAGTGTGCCTAATCTTTAGTTTAATCTAAAATACATTAATTACATGTGGACAAACTAAAGTTTATGGTGTTAGGCTTGCTGCAAGTTGCCTAAAATCCAGCTGATGTATCTTGAGACTCGAAGATAGAGGTTTGAAGAGTTGTTCCGATGGCAACCAAACCCTTTATAGATGACGCCCTCTTGAAACCACTGCTCTTCCTCTGTTTCATCTGTTTTCTCGTAAGTTCGCAGTAGAGGCGCTCCAGACTCTCCATTACAAAAACGTCTAGTAGGTTTTATACATTCCCGGTTAGGGTACCATTTGGTATGGTTTGGAAACACAGCCTCACACTCCTCATGCGTGACCACCTGAACGGGCACCTTTAACTTAATATCCGATCTTGAGCCTACGAAAAATTTCGTAATCATCTGGTGAAGTTACAAAATTGTCTTACCGTTTGATGTTAGGCCCCATCCTGCTACTCCTAATTTTGCAGATTCCAAAGGCGGTGGAAAGTCACCCGGAGGCAAGCACACGGGACGTATATAATCTAAGTAAACAGGAATTTATTTATCACGATAAAAATGCAACCAGGGCGGTTTTACCGTTGTAGTGGATTTTCTTTTCGAGACGAAGTAAAGCTATATCATTGTTGCCGCTTTTCATTCTGTAATATGGATGGATGATCACTTCCACAATTCTTACTTCCTCCACATTCTCCGTGCAGTCCTGGACTATCTCGGTGTTTCTAGTGCATTGCCTTTCAGTGGAAAATTTCCATAAACCCAAAAGCGCGCTGGTTCTGCAAATTAAAGTGCGCATTAAAGTTCGTGTCTTAAGGCAGACATTTACTTACGGCTTCAGCCCGGTAACATTCGCGCACTGCGCTGCAGTCAGCACGTACTTCTGATTTATTAGCGTACCGCTGCACTGGATATTTGTAGGCTCGTTGGTGTGTTCCTTTACGTATTTTAGGGAAACCATCCACGGGAATTCGTGTTCGCCAGTGGCCGATCTTCTAGAATGCCGCTGATGTAGCTGAAGGCCGCACAGAGTGTTATCCGGTAAAAAGACACTCTCTATGGGACTAGCGGCTGGTACGCCTTTGTAAACATCGGTCAACGGCGCTCTAGTAGTGGACTGAGGCGTTGACCGAGGGGTGGTTACTCTTCCGACCGATCCGCAACACACCAATGGTTGATTGTCATATCCGCATTGCGAATTTCTAGCAAATTCGGTAGCATCTTCTTCCAAATACGCAAGGGCGTCCTTTATTACCTTGCAATCGTTAATTGGAACGCAAGTGGCGTTTTCACCGTTTGGAGTAATGCAAAAGGAACCATTTTCTGAAAATTATTACGGTCGAGTCAGTTTAATCGTTGGATTGTTAATAAATAAAAAAATAATCGTGGCATTAAGCAATTAATGTAATTAATAGTGTAGTTTCTTAACCCAAAAGTGCTATAAAAATAAAGAACACCTGCAGCTGAAGCGAAAACAATTAGTGTGAACACCAGTATGATTTCTAGTTTCATATTGCAATGCTACACTCGTCTCGATGATTATACTACACTCGCTGGGAATGCTTAGCGAAACCGTGTTGCGCTTGAGCAAAAATAAAGTAACCTTTCGTCAACTGCGCCCGATAGCGAAGGATAACCTTTAACCGGTTTTTCCACTTCATAAGCGTGCTGTGTTGCAGCCTTAGTGTTATCCTATAATGAAAATACTTTACAGAATTGCTTATTTTATTACATATTTAATCCAATATAAAGGAAAATAAAAAAATACTAACAGTTTAAAGTTTATTTTAAAAAAATTAGCAATATACAGGGTTGTACGCAAATGGGTGTATAGTGCATACAAAAGCGTATTTTGAGACCAATAATTATAAGTTTAGTCATCCAAAAAATGTCCCTGCAATGTTTCCACAATCAACCCGCACAGAGTATTAATCTGGTAATTAAAATGTGCACGTGCTTTTTTAATTTAGAAAAATAGTGTTTTTACGCCTTGCTGAATTGCTGTTGTTGGGGAACTATAAACACAGTTTGACGCTGCAACCCATCACACCGATTTACATTAAGACGACGTTATAGCGTTTTTAAAATTCCAACTCTCAGAATCATAGGTGTAAAGTTTTGTTACCATTTTATGTGTTTTGTCTGGATCGCACGTGTTCGTAACGCGCCCTGCAGCACCTGTGGTCTAACATTATTCTTCGTTCTTATCGCCTCCATTATTTCAACCGTTTAACAGCTCACCAACTGCGACAGCTTATCTTCACTTGTATGGGATTAAAATCACATAACCTACTGCGAAACTTTCACATGCGATCCTTTTTAACATTCATTACATTTAATTAATCCCTTACAAGATAAACGCAACGTAAAATTCAATTCCGTTTTTTATTATTTGGACCGGAATAAACTATGTGCTCAGATTCATCAGAACAAAGATACTGTTGTATCAATAATGTGTCCAGTCACCACCGAGTCGATAATTGCCGGGCATCTTCGAGGCATGCTTTCAACCAAATTGAATGCGACGAATTTCTTATGTTAACTGCTTCAAAGTGAACACTCTTCTTCCATGAAGCTTGTGCTTGATGTATGCCCACACATCAAGTGTGACGATGCCAGACTGCTCTTTCTACTCGATGCAAAGCTTGCTGCGATGTTTGAGGTCATTGTTTTCCTGCAGGGCTCAGTCCTCGTTTTTCTTGGTAAAACAACGTTCAGCAGTCGGTAACAATAAATATTTCTTATAAATCTCGAGCATTTCTGGAGCATTTAGGTTGTATGTAAATATATGCATCGTTTCAAAACCCAGTTTTGAGAAGCAGCCCCAAAGTTGCACTTTCACTGGGCATTTAACGGTCCGATGTACCAGTCTGATTATTGAGGTTGTCCAAGCTCGTGGGACAATAACATATCTCTAAACAGAAGCTTCGTGCGTAAAAATTATGTTTGCCCAGGCAAGTCGCTTCGTCACATGATTTTCACCCAACAAAGATTTCTTCACTGAACTACGGTATCTGATATCATGAGCATGGAGATGGGTTCGGATAGCTACGTATAATGTACTTACACTTTGCTGCTCCTTGACGCAATGTTAAGCTCGAGTTTCGCGAAAACAAGTTCACGATCTGTTTTTTGGCTTTAGGGGACACTTTGCCTATCGAGCCACGTTCCGGCAAGTCATCGACCGTTTTTGTCTCCTTATCTTGTTGCACCCATTTGCTGATAAATCTTTTCGACATGTCCACGTAGCCGTTGGATGATACCTTTCGAACCTTTCAGATGAGTATAGAGGAACACAGCCACGTAGCGCGACGCATACGCGGCACTTATGGCGTTTTACACGTTTCTCTAGCAAGAATTCAATGCCAACTGAATTTTTTGTGACAAAGCATCGAGGATAAAGTTTCCTCTATCGACTCACGAAAGAATTAAAGGGGTACCTTTTACCAACTACTCCTTATTTCAAACACACTTTTACTTAACTGACTGTACATGTAGATTAAATAGTAAGTACTTAGTGTAGATAACTTTCGACCAAATTCAAGTAAATAGTTTTTTATTTATTCCGAAAAGGCACAATTATAATAATAGAAGACAAAAAGGTTGATGATAAATGTGCTAATTAAATTAATAATCAAACAAGAAATGGTAAAAATAGAAAAAACCACAAGTTTCTCAATCGCTTCTCTGATAATTATGTTAGAGTCGGCAACAAAGTTATTTTGCAACTTTCATTGTTACTTGTTTATATGTTTACTCTTAAGTGTTAAAAAATAATGCGATAAGAAGATTATTTCTAGTTAGTTAGTTCTAGTTCCAGCTTATCCGAGTTCCCAGCCTCGCAAAGCACCCGGTCCAAACGGTAACTCGAACTATGCGTTTTAGGTTCTCCTAAAGAAGTCGATTGTCTATGTTATCGCCATCTACGAGTTTTAGAAGGTGGCGGGACGTCATCATGCTCCCTAAGCCTGAAAATTAGGGGTGTTTTCTCAGGACTACCGGCCCATTAGTCTGTTGCCAGCCATGGAAAAGCTTGTGTAGTAGCTAATCAACAAGAGTCTAAGAACAGCCGTCGAAAACCTTCAACCGTTTTGATTCTGCTTTGACCATTCCATTATCTTCCATCTTCTCCAGCTACTATCATCGTAGACTATACTCAGAATCAAACTACGGGTGTAATTTTCCTTGACGTGGCCAAAGAATTTGACAACATGTGGCATCACGGGCTGGTGTACAAGATGGCCCCCACCGCAATCTCTTTACTACTGGTCTAGTTCATCCGGTCCTCTCCGAAAGAAAGTTCTGTATTATGTTCAGTGGCGTCTTCTAAAGTTCCGTCCTATCCCCGATGTTATACAATCTCTACGCCTGGGACACGTTGCGACGCCCCCCACTACACTGGCCTAGTACGCAGGTGACATACAGTTTATTGGTTAAAATAAATACAAACATGTCAAATACATGTTATCCAAGAGGCTGGTGCGCCGCCTTAGATACTACACCAGTGCTACCGCAATTACATTGGTTTTCTTATGCTCTAGACCTGAATTTTTCGCTGCTCAATTCCTTACACCTATCGCAGCAGCAAATTTATCTACCCCGATATTCGTCTTAGTGCAGGACTCGCAAAAATCACAAAAACCCCAGTCAGAGCAGGCGACTCAAAACCACTGATAGTTCCAAGTTATAATATTTGCTGATTCTGCACAAGGAAAAAGACTAATCCAACTTAACCTACGCCGCAGTCTCTGTCTGTTCAGTCTTTAAGTTTAAGAGTTTGTATTGAGTACGAGCAATAATTTGCCCCAACCCCCGCTCTCCTTTTACAAATTTGGGTCAACGCATAATCTTACGCACCGTTCCGAGAATAGCTCAAGAGCCGCCCACCACTCGTACACTCCCGAAAGTCTCTTGGTCTGCTCTCCTGTTTGTGACCATCTCTAGCCGCTTGTGATAAAGGCCCTCTACTCTCTGGTCCTGGTCTCCTCCCCCGCGTTGCAGATCAATAGAATGCACAGCATCACCGACTTTCTCACATGTTCTTCATCAGCTTTGAGATTCTTATTAGAAAGGACCAAAAGTTGCCATGTCACTGGTAAACTAGACAAGGTGCTGCTTAAAGCACCTCGCAGCTTATCGCCTGCTCTCATCTTGCTCTTGTGTTAGCTCGTAGTCGGTCCTTTACAGGCCCTATTGAAACCGTTTCGAATATGGACGATTTTGCTACTGCCGCTAACTCTTCGGCTAGGTGGTCCGCAAGCTTATTGCCTGAAATTCTAGCGTGCGTTTTAGTCCATTAAAATCGGACAACGGTATTGGCCGACAGCATCTTTGCAAGGCTCGAAAGCCTGACTTGAAATCTGTCGGCGCTCCCTGGGAGCACGTATTACAACGCATCTTGGGTTAAGTAGTCTGTGCTTGTCTCTGTATTCCAAAACTCTCAGATAGCTACTAATTTGTCCTAGAAGGTGGTGTTTCAGTCTGCGAATTTACTCGTCCACGATAAATCTTCTGTTCTCTTGCATGGCTACAAACATGGCTCCCGTTCTCCCGTCGTTCGCCTGCGATCTATCCGTGTATCAGAACAATTGTCGCGCGTCAGTCTTCTCGCTGACTGGGATGCCATCTCACTCGGCCGGGTGCCCCGTTTCTTTTATGGACCATTTCTTTCGATAATGCCCTGCCGCAACCCCAGCTCTTGCAATCTGCCACCTCATGCCAAATAAAATGCAAAGGTGGTAACTGGTTCAAGGCTAACGCTGTATTGGTGGCACCTGCAGGTTTAACCGCGAGTATTCGTTGGATGCTAAGCTTTCTATGACTTTGCACCCTTCTCTCATATTTCTTCGAAAACTCGCGCGGGCGCTTCGTTGCGAAAATCTCATGTTAACCGTGCCGCCACCTTGATCCGGTAGTAAATTTATTTCTCTTTGCCACAAATCTACCGTATGACGATCAATAATAGATCTCTACTTCAATATATTGGATGTGACCGTTGTAGTAGCTGCCCCGGTCATTTTTACATTAAACCGTAATTTCGCGTTCTCTGTTTTGAGCTCACGATACGGCCTTGCAGCAACTGAAATCTGAATATACTCCCGTATGTCAGCTTCTAGCTTACTAACAAGAGTAGATTCCGGGGCATTTCCTCTCGACTTGTTCCCGAATAATTCTGGCCACCACGCACTGTCAAACGCCCCTACGATATTTAAGGTTATAAGCGCGTGTGTCTCTCCCTTTTAACCTTGAAAACCGCGTACGTGATTGCGTCCGTCGTTGACGTACCTGCGCAAAAACCGTATGGTCGCTAGTGAAAACCATCGTTCTGCAGTATTACATATTGCGCGTTGTCGCGATTTGATTTAACGCTTTTTCGACAACCGGTAACAAGCTTATTGGGTGGAAGCTGCCCAGGTCAGTCGAATCCTCTTTTTGAAGTTTCTGGATAAACTGCACCAACAATTTAGAAAGCTGGTGAGATTCTGACAAGACGGCTGCAGGAACACTAGTCGGCAAGTGGAGAATGGGCATCAACCCGGAGAAGAGATGGGCAGTCCTGTTTTCCGAAAAAAAAACAGTTTACCGGTAAGAAGACCTAACGAACCACATTCACAATTCAGAAATTCATCTCTCCCACCGTTCAAGAACTGTACAACACTATATAAAGTCACGAAAATTTTACCGTGCATCACCTTAATAACTACGAGGCCCGAAGATCTTGATTCCTTCGTGAGATAGCTCGGAGGCGACCCCTACGACCATCCACACCAAATAACATTAAGAGGACTGAGCTTAGGGGCTATCCCAGAAACTTCAAATCTCATCAGAACGTCAACGTATACACGAACTTCCAATTATATCTACATGAACGCATAAACATTAAAAATTTGGAAAAACAACAGAAGAGGAAATTATGGCATTTGCAAAACTACCAAGGGACTCTTGAGAAAAGCCAGATAAAAAATAGTTTACTTTTTCCCAACGCTTGGTAGATGGATAAAGATATTAAAAAATTTCTCAATTATCTCTTACTATTCGAAAACTGCGAAATAAAATAAAATTGTTAAGTGGTACAAAAGCAGCAGGCTATGACCTAATCATGAGACTAGTGCTAAAGCAATTCTTATTAACGCTCTTCAATGTAATCTCTCTAAAGCTATTGACCATTGCAACTGAAATTTGGGCCGATAATTTTAATTCAAAAACCTTAAATTCCAAACAATGAAGTTCAATTTTACCATCCAGTCGGTTCGCTTCCTCTTCTATCAATTTAACAAAACTAATGAATTAACGAAAATAATAGGGGAATAGATCTATTTCTTTGGTAGTACAAGTCCCATATTGGATAGTTGATGTACTCTTCTGAAGGCTGTCTCTGTTTTCTTGCCATATTGTCCGAAACTCAGTTCGTTTACGAGATTTTTTATAAAGTTTTCCCATATTTTTTACCCGGTACATTTTCCTGGTATTTTCTGCTGTTTGTTTTCTCACCTGGATTCGTATTGTACCTTTAAGTATTCCGAGAGCCGATTTAGGGCCTATATATAGAGTTAATAATCCTTTTTGAGCTAGCTCAAATTTTACGTTTCCTGTAAAATCCACAGTGCCTTGGTACCCACAACAGAGTTAACATATTATGGTCCGCCAAAGCAATAAGTTCTTCGTGACATTCCCATACGAGTCTAGATGTTACCTTCGGGTTCTTTAATACCTTCAGGAATTCCTGACTGATCCAGTGTATTTCCACAAATATGTCCAATTTTCAGATGCCCCACTTCTATATAATCTTTGCGGATGGGTATTTTACAAAGTCTATTAAGAGACATTACTGCCTTTTTCATAATTTAAAAATGAGAAGAAGAAACGTCTAGCAGTGCTTTCATTGACGCTGTTGGTGTTGTTCTCATGACGCTCGTTATTCCCAAACAAATCAGTTTTTGTATCTTACTTAGTATGGTTATAGATCCTTTGCATCATCTTTGTCCTCCATACCAAAGGTGATTTTAAATACCGTGTTTTTCCAGAAGCTCATTTGGCTAACACTAGTGTTCCTTATAATTTTTCAAATCTGTTGAGTCCAGGTGAGTTCTGGGTCTAAAATAACTCTCGGAGTCTAAGAGGTCCCAGTCGCTCTAGGTTTCTCCGTCTTGCAAATGCTGCTATGGTAGATTTTGAGGGACTTATTTTTATTCCTTCTGTATTTGTGTCTTTAACTATATTGCTAAATCTTCCCTAGAGTAGTACCACTAAGTTACCTGCACAATCTAGTGTTCTACATCTATCCCCTTCGAGTGACTTTAACAGCTCGTCTATTTTATGGTTCTATAGTAGAGAAGACAAAATTTCTCCCTGCAAGCATTCACTTGCGACCTGAGCTATCATTGCTTCTCTTAACCTATTGGCCATTATAAATGAAATGGGTGTCAGTCAATGAAGTTCAATTTTACCACCCAATTCTCTTGTGTCAAAATTTTTAAAAAACTAACATTAAAATGAACTAATAAAGGCAATCTGATAGGGAATAGATCTTAGCTCACCAGTTTGAATTCAGGAAAGTTCATTCAATAATACAAAAATAATTAAAGCAATTCAAATTTTTCTGTACAAAAAGGGCCTTTTTTTTGCTCATATCCATTTAGATGTCCAGCAAAAATTTGGGCATAATAGACTACTGTTTAAAATCAAGCAATATACTCAACTTCTACTAGCGTTTCTCAAGGCTCTTCTCTTTACTTGTTTTTTATTACATACATTTGTAGACGATAGTGCTGTTCCCCCACCCCCAAACCTTTTACAACACTACGAATGGTGTGCTCGCCCGCAACACTCAATTACAGTGAAGATAAATGTGCGATCTTTCATACAAATAAAATATTAACGTAAAAACACAAAAATGTAAGAAGGCTTACAGAACGAATTTTTCAACTGTCACTAGTTTGGCGAAGAGCATAAAAATACTCTTGTGGAAATGGTGCCTTCTTCAATAACAGTGCTACTAGTATTGACATTTTATATATGCAAACGTTTAACTGTTCATGGGCGTTTTTGAGGTTAAACAAAGCTTATTTGTATATTTTTATTTATATGTTTATCAAGCCGGCTCACCTCCAGCTGTCTTCTAGAATCTTTCTTGTCACCTTCGGGAAATTTATGTCGGCTCACGATAGCTCTAATATTGAAGTAAGCTTCCGTTTGCATGCAAGTGCGTCGTTTTCAGATTCATAATAACTTCGATTGAAAAGTGTAACTTGGAACTGTAACCTATCAAGTACTTCAAAATTTGATAGTAAAATCTACTAAGACTTTAATGAAAAGATACTTTTTTCTGCATTAAATAATAGATCTATTATCTTGGTCATCAGTTTTTTGGACGCGACAAAATTCTCGTAATTGACTACATTTAGAATGAAAAACTCATTATAGGAAAAAAATTACTGGGCGCTTTCAGAGGAATTGATCAACGCAGAAAATTAAGGCTTCAGGTACCTTCTTCTTCAATTTATTCATTTGACCTAACTTCTTCGGTTTAATAAACTTGAATAATCAAAAATCTGTGGCAACAAAGAAGTAATGCAGAGCTTAAACGAATATTTTATGTTATGAGTGTTTTCATAGTTTGACCGTTCGTTGCGAAAAAATATTATTCCATAAATACGTTTTTATTTTATTATTAACGTGTAAAGTTGTTACAGCTATCTTGTACAATCAAGCGAGTTTAACTCTTAATGTGAGGTTACATTAATTTCAAAAATAGTAGTCGAGCGTTTCGTTAATCATCTGATATGTTATTTAAAATCCAACCTATATATCTACTAATTCTAGTATAGATAGCTGGAAATCCGGGATTGCCACAACCAGCACCACGAGACACAACACCTTCTTGATACCATTGCTTCTGTTGGTGAAACGTATCTTCATACAACCTCATCAGAGGTCCACCAGAGTCTCCTTGACACGAATCTTTTCCACTTTCTCCCCCAGCACATAACTGGTTAGCGCTAACTAGTTTACCGCGAAGCTTTTCTTTGCATTTGCTGTTTGAAAGCAACGGCACTTCTACCTTTAGTTTGACATCAGACGGTTTATCTGAAAGTGTCAAGAGTAAAGAAAAATCACTATAAGCGTATTTACATACTGTTTTCCGTTAATCCCCATCCAGCGACGGTCATTCTAGTTTCCAATGGAGGTGGAGGTAAATTTGAAGGGGGTAAACATACAGGACGAATATAATCTGAAGAATTACAAATAGCAAGACGATTTATTCATGTTTCATTGCTGTTTACCTGTATATTGTATATCTCTGTTCAACTTTAATAAGCCTACATCGTTACTGCCACTCTGTTTGCTATAGAATTCGTGTGGTACTTCCTCTTCTATCTCAAAATGCTCTATTTTATCGGCGCATTCTTCATTGGCGAATTCTCCTTCCTCACAATCTGGATCTGTAGAAATTTTCCATTCTCCTAGTCGCACACCCACACTACAACGGTTTTTTTTATCTATGTTACAGATATTTGTGAAACAATTGCAACGTACAGTTTAAATTCCTGGTGCCTGATGCAGTGAGCTGCTGTTAAAACGTAACGTTGGTTTATGATGGAACCCCCGCACAGCACGCCAACTTTATCTGAAAGATTGGTCTTCTTCGCGTATTCCAACGCGGCCATCCAGGGAAACTCGCCAATTTCTGTTATCTCGCCCCCGAAAATTCTGTAATCTTCTTTCTCTAAACCGCAAATGGTTCGGCCGGGGAGCTCCTTCGGGCTGTCGTTCAACTTAATGGCTATTGTCGGAATTGGTTTTGGTGTAGTCGTCGGAGTTGTGAAGAAGGAGAATAAATTCGGCGCTCCCAGAAAGCCGGAAGAACCGCAGCACACGAGCGGTTCCCCGTCGTGGCCGCATTGAGATTTGGCAGCGAAGTCTTGGGCGCTTTTATTTCCTGTTTGCAAGGCGGCGATTATAACCAGACAGGAACGTGCGGGAACGCACTTTGCTTGCTCCCCGTTCGGTGTCGTGCATGTCGAGTTGATTTCTGAAAATGAAACCGCGTAAGATACACCTTTAACAGCTAATTTCGACATAATTCCCAATGTTTTGATGCCATTACCATGGTATCGACATCGGAAAAATCGATTGCATGTAAAGGGTTTTCCATTAGGGACGCTTGAACTTTGACTGTGTATAGCGGCCATGTTGGTGAAGCTACAGCTGTCAAATTTGGTGGTTATAGTAACTAATGTTGGGTTAATCATCATGGAAAGTTACAGTGTTGAGCAGCGCGTGAAAATCATTAAAATGAGTGCTCACTTCGATCTACGTTGCGTGCTCTACGTGATTTTTACGGTGCACACAATCGTCCTGTTGAGTCGACTATTCTTCGTTAGGTGGACAAATTCGAATCAACTGGTTCAGTAAACAATCAAACAACGTGAGGTCTGCAAAAACATCGCTGCAGTGACGAGAGTGTGCAGGAGTCAATTTCTCGTCGCGCCCAAAAACATAGCCTTTGGCAGACCTCAACTTGGCGAATTTTGCGTCGGGACTTGGGTCTGCAGCTATACAAAATTCAATTAACCGAGGAACTGAAGGTAAACGACCATAAGCAGCGTCGAGAATTCGCTAACTGGGCTCTGGTGCAATTGGAAGTGGACCCCGATTTAGAACGGAAAATCATCTTCAGCGACGAAGCTCATTTTTCGAAGGAATGACTATGTCAACAAGCAAAAATGTCGCATTTGGGGAAATAACAATCCACATGAGACCTCACAGTTGCAAATGCATCTAAAAAAATCACTGTTTGGTCCATCATTGGCCCATACTTTTTCCAAAACTGTCCATAACTGTCACCGGCGAGAGGTACAGATCAATGATAACCAATTTTTTTGGTCTAAATTGGAAGATATGGATCTCAACGGCATGTGGTTCCAACAAGAAGGCTCTACGTCTCACACAGCGCAAGCAATAATGGACCTTCTGCATGGTTATCTCGCGTTTCGGCGTCGTTAACTGGCCACTAAGATCCTGTGATTTAACGGCATTATAGGATTGCATAGGTGCATTAAAAGTCAACATAACTAATGTCATCAATGATATCGAACCCGATTTATGCGGTCAAGTAATCTTTCGGATATCCCAGCGTAGCCTCTGCGGCCATTTGGCCAAGATCATATTTCATACATAAGGTAATCGAATACTCTTTTAAATAAAAAAAATTATATCTCAGACACAACTTGTTTGATTTAAATTTGAAGTTCAAGCGCCCTTAATGGGAAACCCTTTACCTATCAAGATTGTGGACCATTAAAGATATACGTATGGTTTATATTTTTACGTTGACTTAATTATTTTTTCAATAAAATTTGGCCTGTCATCATTTACTTTCTGGAAATACCTTGTATAAGTATTACCTTGTAAACAAGTGACAGTGTTTTTATGCAATTAAGAATAGAATAAATAAAATATACGTACGTGTTACCACATTTCTGATTAGCACTACAACGGAAAAAGTTAAAACGATCGCCTTAATACTCATATTCGGAATTAGCGATCGCGAATGCCAGAGATTTTCCGACAGTTGACATACGATTCTTGCATGCTAAACCGGTCATGCGGCAACTGGTTATCTTAGTGGAAGGCATCCGCTGGGTTACTTGATGAGCGTTTTTTTTGCCGCGCTACGCGATTCAATCTCGTTTTGCGCTCGGAAAACCCAGGCTTATTGTTAAAAACATGCGCGATAACCTTTCGGTTTCAAGAACCCGAGAACGTCAACAACTGGTTTCTTGTTGAACTTGAGATTTAATTCGTATTTGCTATTATTAGAAATACACCCAAGGGTAATCTTTTACAAAATTTTAAGTTTTAGGATCACGTTTAATGGGCCGTTTATTTCGTATACCTCTATGGCGTCAATAAGCTTACTTTTTATAAAACAATTAGCATAACTGAGATTTTTTAAACTATATATTGTGTATTTTTAAATAATTTAATAAATAATAACAAGAAACTAGGCATTTTTTTTATATTTACCTTATAAAGTACATTAGAAAATCTACATAAGCAGCAAGTATACCCAATATTTAGTTTTATTGAAAATACATTAATTAGAAGGCTTGTGAGGTTAGGTTTATTGCAAGTTGCTTAAAATCCAGCTGATGTATCTTGAGACTCGAAGATAGAGGTTTGAAGTGTTGTTCCGATGGCAACCAAACCCTTTATAGATGACGCCCTCTTGAAACCACTGCTCTTCCTCTATTTCATCTGTTTTCTCGTAAGTTCGCAGTAGAGGCGCTCCAGACTCTCCATTACAAAGACTTATATCAGATTTTATACATTCGCGGTTAAGGTACCGTTTGGTATGGTTTGGAAACACAGCCTCACACTCCTCATGCGTGACTACCTGAATGGGGATCTTTAACTTAATATCCGATCTTGAACCTACGAAAAATTCCATAATCATCTAGTAGTGTTACAAAATTGCCTTACCGTTTGATGTTAGGCCCCATCCTACTACTTCTAATTTTGCAGACTCCAGGGGTGGTGGAAAGTCAGTCGGAGGCAAGCACACGGGACGTATATAATCTAAGTAAACAGGAATTTATTTATCACGACAAAAATGCAACCAGCGCGGTTTTACCGTTATAGTGGATTTTCTTTTCGAGACGAAGTAAAGCTATATCATTGTTGCCGCTTTTGATTCTGTAATATGGATGGATGATCGCTTCCACAACTCTTACTTCCTCCGCATTATCCGCGCAATCCTGGAATGTGATGATGTTTCTGGCGCAATCCTTTTCAGCGGAAAATTTCCATAATCCCAAAAGTGCGCTGGTTCTGCAAATTAAAGCGCGCATTTAGAGTTCATGTCTTAAGGCAGACATTTACTTACAGTTTCAGCCCGGTAACATTCGCGCACTGCGCTGCAGTCAGCACGTACTTCTGATTTATTAGCGTACCGCTGCACTGGAAATCTGTAGGCTCGTTGGTGTGTTCCTTTACGTATTTTAGAGAAACCAACCACGGGAAGTCGTGTACGCCAGTGGTCGATCTTTTAGAAGACCGCTGATGTAGCTGAAGGCCGCACAAAGTGTTATCCGGTAAAAGGACACTCTCTATAGGACTAGCGGCTGGTACGCCTTTGTAAACATCGGTCAACGGCGCTCTAGTAGTGGGCTGTGGTGTTGGATGAGGGGTGGTTACTCTTCCGACCGATCCGCAACAAACCAATGGTTGATTGTCATACCCGCATTGCGAATTTCTAGCAAATTCGGTAGCATCTTCTTCCAAATAAGCAAGGTCGTCCTTTATTACTTTGCAGTCGTTAATTGGAACGCAAGTAGCATTTTCACCGTTTGGGGTAGTGCAAAAGGAACCATTTTCTGAAAATCATTAGGATTTAGAACTTGAATGGCTTATCGTTGAATTGTTAAAAAATAAATTAATTTAATTGTGGCATTAAACAAAAATGGCGCTGAATGGAATGCGTGTCATATCTTGTAAAAAAAGGTATATAAAGAAAAAACCTTTAGCTGAAGCGAAAACAGTTATTAGTATAGACACCAATGTAATTTGTAGTTTCATGTTGCAATATTACACTCTTCTACACCATTATACTGCACTTGCTGGAAATTCTGAGCGAAAATCGTATTGCGCGTGAGCAACAGCGAAGTATGACCTGTACGGCCTGTTCTCACCAAACGAGGCGGCACTACGTCAACGCTCCGCTGTCACTAAAAAAGTTATTTTTTTTGTTAATCAACACTTACACAATGAGGCGTGAATTGGTCGGCGAAGCCGTTTACACAAAGAAGCAAGTGCCCGCACGTGCGTTCGAAATGATGTCCTGATTTGCGCAAATTAACATCTGAACTGTGGCGTCAGTAAAAGCAAGTTGCCCCAAGAATTTCAAGCAACCGTCCAAAATACAAGAATGTAAATTCTGTTTGGCCAACAAAAACGCACTTAACTGCTATATATCGGTACGATTGTGTGCGAATTACGTGGGCAGTCTGAAAAGTTTTAAGTCTAACAGACCAACAATTATTTTTTCTGTCGAAATCGATTTTATTTTTCAACAAAGTCTTCTTTTAAGTCGATCCACCTATCTGTCCAAATAGTAGTTGGCGTCTTGTTCTACAAAATAGGCGTCTACGGTTGCGATAACCTCCTCTTTTGATGAAAATTTTTGTCCTCCGAGCCAAACTTTCAGTTTAGGAAGCAGAAAATATGTAGTCGCTGAGGGGCAGATCTGGTGAATATGCTAAGTGGTCAATCAAGTCAATTCGTGAATGTTGGCTATAGCGACTGTCAAAGTGTGAGTATTCATGGAAGAGCACTTTCTTCCGTTCCAATGGGCCCGTTTTTCATCAATTGGTCAAATGACGATGCGCTGTACGACGTTATTGTTTTCCCTTTTTCTAAGTAGTCGATGAACAAAATTCCCTGAATATCTCAAAAAACAGTCGCCATTACCTCCCCGGTCGATAAAACCGCCTTTGCCTTTTTTGGACCAGGTTCACTTTTCGCAGTCCACTGTTTTGACTGTTCTTCCGTCTCGTGAGTGTAATGGTGAACCCAAGTTTTATCGACAGTGATAAATCGACGCAAAAAGTCCGACTCGTCTTGCTGAAACCGCTTGAGCAGAGCATTAGAAATGTTCATTCGAATGAATTTTTTGTTCAACCCGCGGACAGCTTTCTCATATCCAATTCTTCCTTCAGTAGACGATAAACGCGTTTTTTTTATATGCCCACAACCTCTGCTATTCTCTAACTTTGATTCGACGGTCGTCCAGTACCATTTGGTAAATTGGGTAGCCGTCCCGAACGCTCATCATCAGCCAAGTTGGTACGACCACGCTTAAATTTAGCTGCCCATCTTTTCACGGTGGCATATTATTCCCGTAAACGGTGTCTAGCTCGGCTTTAATTTGCTTAGACGTATTGCTTTTCATGTACAGTACTTAGTTTTATAAAAGTATTGACATCGACTGATACAAACGACTGTCAAACAACTAAGATTTAAAAATGGCTGAAATCTTCACAAATATCTTTCCAAGCGTTAGTAGCAAAATGGTTTTGCGAGGAGAGCCATCTTCATGTTGAGGTTCAAACTTTTCAAACTCCCCACGTACACACTCGGCGGATCGTTGTAATACGTAGATTTGTGTAATTAGTCTTTAACAGGTTTTTCCGCTTTCTGAGCGTGCTGCGTTACAGTTGTTTAGTAAAATTATACAGTTTTGTTTATTTTTGCATTTTTTACAATATAAATTTCATCTTTTTAACATTCCGTAGTTCATTTTATCAAAAACAGTATATATTGAAGCTATAACAAATAAAGGATTTCTTCCATAGAAGCCGAAAGTTTATTGGTTCCCATTATGTATGATGACTTTTCTTTCTGTATGGCAAAATTAATTTTTCAAGTCAAGAAGCATTTTGAACGGAGGTTTCCAGTTATTGTTCTAATTCTTTTCCACAAGGAGTCTATGAAATCTAAACCGTTCTTGCTCCATGATCCCATTGTATATTTACTCCACTTACAATTGATAACGTTGTTGATTAGCATTCCATGTTCATTCGAAGGCGTTTTTAAGTAGAAAGGGGCAAGGATGTTTGGACATATGGCGTCCCACATAAGGAATTTACTATTCTGCCAAGGAATTATAGTCATGCCGTCAGAGCGTGTCCCATCGTTTCTAAAACTGCTGTAATTTTGGCAAAAACAAATGCTCTTCTGATTGTTTGGTATAGAAAGTAATGTCTTGATTGGCGTCTTGCACTGTTTTTACATGACGACCCGTGAGGGCCTCTTATGATTACAGTATTTCCACATATTCACAGATTTACATACGAAGGTACCCCAGGCGTTGTGAGATCGCAGTGCGGAATTACTTATTCGTTAGTATTGTCCAATATGTGTTTAGGGTTTAGGTCATCCCATTTTTTTTATATGGACGGTACTGCAATTGATGTTGGATTTGGAACAATTTATTCCAAAACTCTAATCCCTCCGCATAACAAGGAATTAACAAAATGCCCGGTAAATTATTTGATAACATTAATTGGACGAGATAAAAACACTGCTAATAGAGGATAAAAAGCAAGGGAAAATATGTTCTCCAGTTTCCGGATTTCAATATCGCCGTAGTTGACAGGAAGAGCAGCTTAGATTTATTTTTCATCAGTTAATTGAACATTCTTCTATTGCTGACTTTTTCCTGGGGAAATTCAATGGAATTAAGTTTTTGGCTGCAGTAAATAAGTCATTTAGGAATTAATAAGCAGTTTTTTAATAAGAAAAATCTTGCAAGCGGTTCAGGAAAAAATTAATTTCATCGAACTTCTTTTTGATGACAGCGCTGAATTGCGTTGTCAGTGATAGGAGTTCCAAGTGATGATAGTGAATTCAACAGTTAAATTCCTGGTTAGATTATATCGAATTTAGGTAGGACTGTCCTATTGACTAAGCCACAGAAAAATAATATACACTTTTTGGGTTTATTTGTCCGATTTTATTACATTTAGTGATAAAGTCCAATTAAATGTTAAACTCTGTTTTTAAGGAATCAATGATAAGTTAAATTGGTAAGCTCAAACCCAAGGGTCCTGCACTATTCTCTTGCCACATTTTGACATAATGATACGGTCTCCAAAAGGCAAAAATGATGGTTCCCTCTAACATTGCCACAGGTGTATCTCGTTCTGCACTATTAAACGCGTTCATAAATTCAACTCTAAGAAAGATTTTGTTGTCTTGATAGTCTTGATGAATGAATAGTGGTTTCATAATTTGAGACAATTGCTGTCGGACGAATTCCTCTACAATTTTTATTTGGCGCAAAACGTTTGGCTTCATACAAAATTTTAGCGATCTACGCGTTCGCGTTCCAGCGAGCACGAAATTACAAAGGGATATTAATGAGGTAAGTAGATTTTTCACCGTTGTTGATGGCAGAAAGGTCCTTCGGATGTTGCGGGCGTAAACCATCTATACCGACAGCGAAACCATTGTCGAATTGAGTTAAAGTGTAAAATACATCTTTTTCGGTAATTTGAAGACATGTAACTTCGGTAGAATTATTTGTGAAGGAAAATGGACGGTTTAAGGTGTTTGGTTAGTAACTTAATGTATGTTTCTTCATTTACTTTAGCGAGTGTGTCAAATAAAGAAAGTATACTATACGCAACACAAATATCGCCTTCAACCGCTTTTGACTCAACTCTTTAGGGTAAAGATGTTTTCGGTGGCATGCATGCTGATTCGGCAATCATTTTTATAATGAAAATAGATTTTTTCATTCTGGTTAAGTCTGGTGTCAGCGAGTTGATATCTTCCGATTTAGAGTCCACAAGGACTTGCAGGTATTCTTTGTGACATTTTCCGTTATATATCCTGAGACTTTTCTTGCCGTTGTAAAAAAAGGGACACTTAGTTTGGAAAGCACCGTGTACATTTCAGCTAGTCAGTAGTTTGCGATGACAGGAGAGCTAGTTGAGTATTTCTACGATAGTGCATTTTGTACAACGCCATGAGTTGTTTCCCTTTCCTAGTTCTCTCGTTTTTTCATCGCTAAGTTGCGCAATTTGAATGGTGCTGTACAAAGCAAAAATCAGAAAGAATTAATTCTTCAGATACCTTTTTCTTCTTACCATACGGACGTTGGGATTCGTGTCCTTCCATTTTCATATACTCAAATTGTTTAATTGTCATGTAGCACTAATTATAAAGATATTATTATAAATTCTCGCATATTATTTATTCTCGCAGTATAATTAACAGACAGTTATAGTTTCAGTCCAAATCTCGCCAGGAATTCAATTGCTAGATTCACTGTTAATACTCCTATCTCTGAAAATACAATGGACTAGGTCATCAAAAGTTCGATAAAATTAACTTTTTCCTGCGCCGCTTGCAAAATTTTCCTTATTAAAAAACTGCTTACTATTATCAAAATTGACTTATCTACTACAGACTACTCCTTGTCGGAAAGCCAAAAACTTAATTTAAGGAATGGTCCTTAGGATAAAGTCAACAATAGAAACTCCTGAACATTCAATTAACTAATAAAAAATGGACCAAAGCTGCTCTTCCTGCCAACTACGGCGGTATTGCTTTTTATCATCGGTTAACAGCATTTCAATCTCGTCCAATTAATGTTATCAAATAATTTACCGAACATTTTGAAAATTCTCGGTTATGCGGAAGGATTAGAGCTCTGGAATAAACTGATCGCAGATCCAACATCAACTGCAGTACCGCCCATAAAAATAAAAATTGGGATGATTTAAACCCCAAACACATATATGGAGTTTCCCGATGAACACTCTAAGGCTTGCAAAAAAGTCCAATGCTTGGTTTTACGTCTTTTTTCATGGTCTAACCACCAACAAATTTTGCATTGCGATCTCATTACGCCTGGCAACTTTCGTTTGTAAATCTCATATGCATATGTGGAAAAACTGTAACCTCAAAAGGCACTCACGGTTTGACATGCAAAAAGAGTGCGGGACGCCAATTAAGACATTACTTCCTAAATGAAACCACCAGAAAAGCACTTGTTTTTGCCGAAATTCCAACAGTTTTAGAACCGATTGGACTACTTAGAAACTATGAGGAACGTCCCGAAGCTACCTACCGCAAGGGGGCAAATATACTGTTATAAGCCATAATTATGTTCGCCGTCGAAACAATGGAACCATGGAGCAAGGATGCTTTAGATTTCATAGACCTTTTGGGGAAAAGAATTAGAACTGTAACTGGAGACCTCCGTTCAAAATGTTTTTTGACTCAAAGAATTAGTATTTCCATACATCATGCATAATGGGGACCATTCTTCTGTCGCTATGGCAGAAATTTTTTATTTGTTATAGTTTTAATATATAACAGTAGAGGATTGACCTTCTGGTAGTCAGATTTATCAGAATAAAAATTATGAGTACTGTTGATTCTTTGAAGGGAGCCCAGGCAGCTGCAGTCAATACTTTTCCAAGGGATGTTGTGCATACTACCATAGACAAGTGTCCAGGAAGTTTTAAATCTTATGTAGAGGCTAAGGGAGTCTACTTTGAATAAATCCGTTGTTTTACCAATAACCATTTAATGAATCCTGAAAGTACTATGCAAAAACAATTAATTGTTTTATTTTGTCGTTCTGATAAGTATGCAACATAATATATGACTAGTTATTTTTATTAAATAGTTCATCCAATATAAATTCAAAAAGAGAACTAATCGTATCAGAAAACTGGAAGGCTAAACTCTGGCAGGATGATTTTCCCTTTTTGAATTGACCGCCACGCACAATGTAGAAAGCGTTTAAGTCCGCATGCCATTTTAATGCACTTAATGGCGTAGAGTGGTGAAGTCCTTGCATTTACGTTGGACACTTTTTTAATGGTTACTCTGTGAGTATAGCGCACCTGATATGTCGTAGGTATTCCGGAATATGTCGTCACGGAAGAGTTCCAACCGAGAAAACCATAATATTGTGGGTGCATAATTTCCGATAAACTGATTCGCATTTAAAAAACCTCGTAGCGTTCGGACTCCCGAGAACATCGCAGCAATGAGGGAAGATGTCACATTACCACAACGTTTGCTTTCTAAACATGCCTTGGCAATACCTGATCAGACCGTGCAGATAATTCTACACTGCGATCCCGTTTTACGCGCACACATGGATGGTCGCCCAGAAACTTAAAGATCTGACTGACAGGCCTACCAATCTGCTTGTAAGGATATGTTGCCTCATCTCATTACATGGTGATATCCCATTGTCGTGGCTAGGTCACCAGACCTCTTCCCGTGTGATTTCTTTCTGTGCAAACACCTGAAGATTGAAGTCTTTCAATACAAGTCGCGGACTAAAAGGTGCTATCTGCAACGCGATCGTACCAGCATCAGTGGGAATGACTCGGCATGCAAAGCGACACTTTTAGGTGATGGTCAAGGAGTGCATCTCTCGTACTAATAAACATTTGGACGATATCATCTACAAAACTAATTGATGGCTAAATGACAAGCATTGTGTTGTGTGATGATGCAATAAAACATTGAACAGAATCTATGTTGTTCTTTTTATTGATGTTTGAAGAAGGAGAAATTATTTTGCCGGGAAAATATAATCCTTATTTAGCTGTTAAAAGATTTTACAGTCAGTTAAATAATCTTTTCCATCAGCAAGCTATAAATTTCTAACGTGGTATATCAGAAGATAGCATCATCCACAATACTAAAGCGAATTGGATCGATCAGGGGAGAAAGAATCTTGAACATATAAGACTAGATTTCAGGTAATGAGTTAAAAATGATCAAAAAAACAAAGCCTGGGATAGATTAGTTACGAAATTTTTAAGTGTTTTAAATTACATCACAAACTATCCAAAAGATATTCTTCTGAGGTTATCATCTGGAACCTTCTTTCTACCCTTAAAAGATAAAACCCGGTTAACTGCTGTACTATTATTTGCCTACCACAAAATCACGACAGCGGCAATGACAAATAAAATATACAATCATATGCTTGACAGTGCATTTAGGGGATATAAAGATAAGTTGCTGGTTAGTAAAATGGGTATAACATAGATAGATTATAAAAAGGCATCCGATAATTTGTCGCACATCTGGATAGTTGCAGTTATGGAGATCCACTAAGTTTTGCCAGCATTTGTAGAAGTTTCGACAACTTATTATATTGGTAATCACTTCAAGACAGGAAACGTAACTATTAAGAGAGATATATTTCAAAGTGATTTATGGTCTTCCTTGTTTTGTTTGCATTAATTCCTCTAACCTATATGCTAAACAGACAATTTTAGGATTTGAAATTTACTCCTAAAACAAAGATTTGAGACATAACTAAAACAAGGTCTCACTGTTATCAAAACTTACACTGACTATATCAAAATGCAGTTTGGTCTAGATAAGCGTGCCACATTTATTTTTAAAAGTAATAAGCTATTGAAAAGCCACAATATTTAGATAAATAATGAAAGTAATTAGAACCAAAAACACGTATAACCACTTGTATGTCAAAGAAAGTGATAGTATTGATAATGTCCAGAAAAAAAAGAACATTACTAGACAGTACTATCGTCATGTTAGTCAAGGTGTTAAGATTGAGTTGTTTTATTGGATATTGAGCCAATGGATGGAAAGATAAGAATATTAATGCCTATCGGAGATGTTATTCATTCAGAGAAAGATTTTAAATCAAGGGACAAGCTAGAGGAAGAAGGTAAATTGAACTAGAATTAATATTTGATTTAGCCATTGTCGGCATAAGTGAGTACGATAAGCTAGGTAAAGACAGATTGAATAGGCTAGCTAAAGATCATGATGTAATCTCTTAAAAAATAACTCAAAGAAAAACCAACGTTCAGAACAAACTATCACTTGAAAATATATCAAAAGGTAAAACAGAATTACCAAAGAACAAACCTATTCATAAACAATTTTTTAGACTTGCAAAGACCATCTGTTGATAAGTATGCTTTTTTGTAATGGCAAGACAAAAAGTTTGACTATAAATGAAGCAACAAGCCAGAATAAAACATTAGTCATATTGTTCCAGACTGTTCTATCCTTGCACAGTTCGAATACACACGCAAACATAATGCAGTATCTAATTACCTGCATTTGAGCAAGAATTCTATCTCACATTTTTTCTCTTTTCTTTTTTATCTATGAGGTACCGTATCGCTGTCATCCAAGTGTTGGACGCTTCTTTTTATGGGATTCTTTTTACTAATTAAACTAGCCTCCGTTGTCTCAAATTTTTAAAATATTTTTGTAGGTTCCTATACTATCCATTATTTCCTCGCCAGGTGGTTCTTTTTGTATTCTGATTCTTCTTCCTCAACTTTATCTGTTTACGATCGTCTTTCCTTTTCTACTTTTGTTAACTTAATATCTCCTTAGTTTTCTTCTTAATTCGCAACTAAAAGCACTTCTTTGTTACCTGGCTCCGATTTCGCCGGGGCTGATGTTACCTGACCCGGAATTGTTCGGCCCGTGCGCAACACAAAGGCCCTTCTTTGGAATTTGTAATCCTAAAGGAATGTTACCTGAAGTCGACTTTATGGCGCCGTGTGCAACACCGGTTAGTTGACCTACCGCGCCGCGTTGTGCCAAGCGGTTCCGAGTCGGCCGAACGACACCGACTATAGCCGCCATGGCATTTACCAACCAGGGCAAGGGCGCCAGCGCATTCTTCAATTAGCGCAAAGGCATCCCCGGCGTCCACCAATCCTGGACAAGCACCGCATTCCCCAGCGGGTTCAGCGTGCTTCCACATGAAACTCTGCACCCCACCAGCAGAGTGGGGCACAAGCTGAGCCGTTAAAACCTGAGTCACTGAAGCATTCGCGCTTAGTCGCCAGCCCCTTAAGAAGGAGTCATCAAGAGTCATCAGGTGAGTCCATTTTGTTTTTTTTTTGCTGCTCGCTGCCCGGACCTGTTGCTTGCTTTCCGGCCCCGCTGCCTGTACCTGCTGCTCGTTGCCCAGACCTGCTGCCCGCTGCCCGGATCTGCTGCCTGCTTTCCGACTTCGCCATCGGCCCTGCTGCACGCTGCCTAGCTGCGCTACCGCCCCTGCTGCTCGCTGCCTGGTTCTGCCACTGGTCCCGCCACTGGTCCCGCTGCTGCACCTAGCCCGCGGCACTGACATTGACTACAATTGCTTTGTTAATACTTCTATATATTCATTCACATTAATCTTACTTTTTGTTCTTAAGCTGTCTTTTTCTAAATATTCGTCATTTTTGCTGTCATTAATGTGTGGTTTAGATTTGCGTCTGTCCCTCTGTATGGTCGAACTGCTTTTACTGTTCTTGTATGCTCACACCATCAGTTTTCTGCCAGGTAATATTTTTGTTATCAAATACTGCATTCAACATTTTCATATTATAATCGTGGAAAATTATAGAAATACTTTTCTATTTTTGCCTCTTCTTGGATATTTGCTTTTTTTTTCTTGTCTGTCTTCTTAAACATTTGTTTTCTTTTGCTATCACAATTTCTATGTTCTATTTTGGTATTACTTCGAATATATGTCCTATTTCTTTGCCTTTCGATAGAACATACATATTCGCTATACCTTTCTCTTATTCTTACTTTACATATCCGATTAGTGTCCCATTGGAAACCAGCAATACAATTCTAATTGTTTTTTTATTACTATCATTTTGGATTCCAGTTTGCTAATTTTCCATAGTTTCTCCTATTAAATTTTTGACTGGACTTGTCTCAAAAATGCTTTTAAACATTATATGTAGTTAAACTATTTATATTTATTTTCTCTCTCTTAGTTGCTCATTTCCAGTTGTTCTATTTGTTTATAATAGTTTTGTTTTCGGATTTTTATTTGCATTTCATATCTATCTTATTAAATTACTATATTCTATATTAAGTCATCTAGCATTGCTTTTTGGGTTCTCTTTATTTGTTTCTGCATATTTTTTTCTTTCTTGGTTAGGCCGTTGTTCAAGTATACCTTGTCTCATTTACACTTCTTTTCGTCTTTGTCATTTATTAGTTCTATTGAGTACGTTTTTCCAACCAGTTTATGTGCAATTTTATTATTGCTTGTACCGTTCACTTCCCTTTTAGGAAAATTTCCACTCTTCCTTTAAGTGTCTGTTTATCTTATGTATTCAACTTCAGTTTTACGCTATAACATTATTATTTTCTACAGTCTTTCTACTTTATTTTTTTCATTTTTAAATTTATTTTGTATGTATTCTTGTGTTTCGGAACAACCAGTGACGTCAACAACTGGCGTGAGCCAATTGCCATCAGCAACGGTCTCCTCCATCAGCCCTATTATACGCGCGCGAATACAAATTGATGATGTTTACATCTGTTCCTCAAGGGCCGACAATATCGCGGCTGATCGCGCAGATTTGTTGTGGCTGAATGTGTTCCCTTTGCCCCTTTGCCCACTCCTTACCAGTACCAACATCCGCATAGATGTCGCCATATTCATCACCCATTTGTCAATAAATGTCGATGCGGGATCAACCCTCAGTCGTTAGGAACTCGAAAACCACGCATTGCTTAAACCGAACGTTAAAGTCATTTGACTACTGCAGCAAGGTCATCTGATGTTGCAGAGAAACGCTACTGGGTGTCTTGTATCTTTGGTTGAACATTCGTAAGCATTTCAGCAGCCGATTTGCCTTCGAGTTGGTAGTGCCGAGCCGTGATTACATTTTTTTACATTACATTTTCCAGTGATATTAAACAACGTTTAGATGCTCTGTACAACAAACTGTAAAAGGATGGATGAAACAATTTCGTTTGAACTGAGAAAATGTTAAAGACGAACCAGGTGCAGACAGGCCAACTGGAGTGTTTTAAAAAGAAAAAGCCGCCCTGGCGAAGCGTAGAGTACTACAAGTCGTTCAAAAGCAAAAGAATTATCAGCAAGCCTGGGGCTTCCAATGCAACCGTGTGACGTATTACGCATATGAATAAGGTTAGTACATGAAGGGTACTCCGACTTGCGACACCGGTTTAAAAACAGCAATGTTCGATTTGTTGTAAACAATTTTAAAATATTTACCTTTCATTTATTGTTATAGAAGATAAAACCATGATCCTGCACTATAGTCCCCCAGCACAAAAAGAGTCAATGGAGCGGTGGAGACCGGACAAAAAATAGTCAAGAAAGAAAAAGATCATGACAATTATGTGTTGAGGTTTAAAGGAAACTTTGATCATTAGTTTTAAGTGGTAAACGGAAAGTATTGCGCCTGCTTAAGGAAAAGAGGAGTGGCATGTTGAGGTAAACCATCCTTATATAATACCACCCCTATCTGTAAGAACGAAATTGCTCAGAATGCCGCAAATGACTGTGGCTTTAAGGAACCTTCTTATCTACCCTACCGACCTAGCTCCTAGTAACTACTATCTATCTTCAAAATTGAAGAAAACTATTGAGACAGAAAACTTAACAAGCAAGAACCTTTTTCGAATATCTTGTAGATAAAACTTCGTAGTATTCAAATGTTAGTTTGGCGATGTAAGAAACATGTCGAAAAAACTGGAGACTATATTAAAGAATAACCCTATTGTTTTGCTCCTATCACCTACGGAATATATGGAGGTTGAAAATTTGAAATGTACAAAAAGATAAGGAATTTAACAACACGCCTACATTTGGTCCTACATTTTTATTAAGGTATTTGATATAACATTACAGGTTTTATGTTACAGCACACATATATGTACTAAAGGCCCGTAAATTAGTCCTCCTAACGTTCACAACACTTTGCCTATGTGGGAGGCGCCAAATACCATCTGCTTCACCATATCCTTCAGCAGTATGAATCTGATCATCTATTATTGCGCAGCATTTACAATGTTCATTCGTGTCCTAAACCGTTTAACATCTAATGATTCCTTTACTTTTCGTATCAGGTCAAAATCACATGGAGAAAAATCTGAAGAGTATGGTAGGTGCTCCTGTACTTCCCATCACCTATTTTCACATTCACCCTGCTAGGCGATTAACTGATAACTGATTAACGTTGCTATCTGTGCAATTACAGAACATCACAGAATTATCTCGTGTTGTGGACACACACTATAAATGCACGACTTCCTTAAGACATCTCTTACCTTAAAAAATAGTTATCATGACTTATACCCCAACGCTTAATGTGACTTGAAACAGAAGATAAGAGTTTTTCAAAACACCCCCGTAACTGATAAGTTGTTTTTTAGTGCCAAAAAATTAAAAATATTAACTTCTCAGAAAAATTGGATAAGGCGAATACACAAATTCAATTACGAATGACGTACGCGGCCCGACAACAAAGAAAGCTTCGCCGAGGCATACGATATTTCGCTCCACTCATACCGCGATTCGGCGCGCCATCAAAAGCTAAGACAGATGACCAATTAACGAACGGGCGGAAATGGTAGGAAAAGCGGAAACACCATCTGTTCCACTGGCAGCGTCGGAATCGCTGCGCTGCCGAAAGTAATGGGTTTTTACAATCTCACTTATATGAATACGGCGGGCTTATGACTTTTTGCCGGCCAAGACATTAATATCTTGCTGGCAGAATGCTTCAGATCTAGCGGGCTGACAGAAACAATAAGGGAGGTCACATGTCAGCCAGATCCGACGTTTATAACTACGACTAATGCTCTAGATGACATGTTGCGCATTGTTCTTTGTTCGTCGTCCTGGTTTCTGCTTCAATCAGGAGGGACTTGCTCCTGCTCCTTTTGACAGAACAATGCGGATAACGATGATTGCCGCGGCCGAAAAGAGCTCTCCAGAGTAATGACGCATCTACGGCCGCTAATGACCGATCGAATCGGCAGGCTCGGACAATCGCCGCTGCAGGTGATTAAGAAGGAGTTTTTCGAGTGCCTTATTTTTCAACTTTATACACTTGATATTATTTTGTTGTAAAGATTTTTAGTTGTTGTTGATAATTTTGTTTCATTGTAAGTTAACAGCAAGACACGAAAACTAAGTGACATACAACATAATAGTTTCTATTACTAACCTTTAAAGACAATAAAAGAACAAGAAACAAAATTTTTTTTTGTAAAGGAAATACAGCAGTTACTTTTTTTATTGTGTTACAGTTTTAAATGCTTTACGAAAAGCAAAAGCAAAATTATTTTCTTATAGGGATAAAAGATTATGAAATTGGAGAAACAATAAGAAAATATGGAAAACAAACTATAAATAATAATGGAGTAAAAATAATACATCAAAGAAGTTAAAAGCACAGGCGAAAAATCAATATTTGACCATGTAATAATTCGCAACCACTGTATGAAAAAGAATAAAAGATACAAGAATGAAACGAGTGAAATACACATTAAGTATAGCATCAAGGAAAAGAAAGAGTATAAAACAAACAAAGAGAGCGTAGGAGGAGAAGAGCAAGGAAAGGAAATAAAAGAATATGCAAATAATACAATCCTAAAAATCTCTGAAAACAAATTAAAAACAATAATTGATATATCAAAAGAGAGTTGTGGAACTAAAAGACCAAACACAAAAACTAAAACTAAACCGAGTGGTACAACGAAGAAATGAAATAGAAAAAGAAGAAAAACATAATCTTTCATAACTTTTAAAAACGCCCAGAGAAGGAAAACAATCCAGAAATTAGAACATAAAAACGGAAAGATAGTAAATGAGAACTAAGTAATGACAAGTTGGAAAAAGTACTTTAAAAACATGTTAAAATTGGAACAAGAAACTGGAAAATCCAAACAAAAACATAGAATATAAGAACAAGAATATATAGTAATAGAAAAATTAGTCTAAGTGTTGAAAATGCTGAGAAGAGGAAAAGGAGCGAAACATAAAAACATGGAGCCCATACACAAAAAAGGTAATAACAAAAAAATGCCCAAACTACAGATAAATTACTATACTCAGAATAATATCCAAAGAATACGGAAAAATAATAGAGAGAAGATTAAAAAATGTTATAGCAAAGTAGTTAAAAGAGACAAAGGGTTGAGCCAGGAAAACTCCAGAAGGTACAATTAATTGAGAAAAACGAAAGCAGCAATATGTTGGTGGTGTTTAAGGGGGTACAGAAACTGTTTGTCAGTATGTCAAGAAGAATAATTTTAAGAAAAAAAGAGTATACAGTAAATTTTGCGAGATACAACCCAAACAATTATGTAAAAAGAGAAAATATGCAATATAAGTAATTTACAACTAAAGAAACACTAAGACAAGAAAGAATACAAAGTTCAGCACTATTTAGTATTGCATTAGATGATACAACAAAGGAAACAAAAAATAAATTAAAGAAGATAAAGGTAAATTACAGAAATATGGATATGGTGGGAATACCGAAAGGTGCATTTGCTGATACCCCGAGTGTTTACGCAAGTAACAATTAAGAGCTGCAGTACAATTTGAAAATATGGAAGAAAGGCTTAAATAAAAAAAATTTAAAAATAAATAGTAACAATGGCAAATCTTCGTGGCCGTGTAACGTAGAGTGCGTGTTATCTGCTCCGTGAACAAACTTGATTGAATAAGCGGGATTAATATGTGAGTTAGAAACCACAAGGGACCATTAACTGAGTGGGCTACATATAACTCAAATCAGGCCAGATAAACATACAATAATCAAGTTGTAGTCATTACTGAGCTTCAACTAACTTATAAACAGACCGCAACGCCTACAGATAAACTTATCATCTCCGAAAGGTGGACTTGAGTGATATCCGTTGCGCTGTTTATGGCGTTTGGATTGGCGACCCAAACAGCAAAGAACTGTACACAAGAAAGCATAATTACAAGGTTTGAGCAGGATAGTAAACAATACTTGTAAATTTAATTTAAAAGAGTTAAAGAATTAAAATTAAAGAGTTCTAATGCTCCAATAAATAGATAGGAACATAAAGCAAATAAGTGAGAAATTAAACAAATTGGTACTAGAAATTAAACAAGTAAAAGATAAAAATGTAAAACTAAAAGCCTTGGTAGCAAATCAAGAAGGGGGAATAGCTAACCTAGAAAGAGATATTAGGAAAAGGAACGTTATAATAAAAGTAGTAGTAGATGAAGAAAATGAAAGTGAAAACAAAATAAAAGAAAAAATATTGATAACAATGCAAAAAATAGATGTGAACTTAGATATAAAAGAAGATAAATCGAAGGGGTTTTTGTTCAAACCGGGTCTAGCTAAGCGGCGTTACCGGTTCGATTGGCAAAAAATACTGGGTGCGTAGAAAACAAACCATAAGTATTTTGACTCGATCCTCACTGGGATAAATGATTTGTCCACGTTGATTTTTGTTTTTTTGACGTTGTAAGGTATTTGAAAAAATACGTTATATTATTGCAAGATCTAATTGCATTTTGATCATATTAAAAATATTTTTAATGGTTTTTCTAATGTTTGGTCCTTCAGAATTGTGTTCTACCAGAACATACCAAAAAACAAACTTCTAAGTGGTGGGCTTTTTAAGTGTTCTATGACATATCACTGTAGCAGCTAGCAATCTTGTAGGTTATTTTTTAGACTTTATAAACGATAACACGTGAGAGTACAATATTGATCCTTGATGAAAGGCTGCTGTTGTACTGTTCTGAACTGATACAGTTGACTAAGGTGTTGTGGAGTTTTCAACAGAGGATCTTATCGAAATATTTGAACATGCAGCTAAGTGCGATTTTTTCGAAAATAAATTTCGGCCCTTCTAAAGAAAAAACACCATAGCGAGTTTCAGATGGTTTATTCTTCGGACATGGTATTAATAATCCATCCTACATATCTACTGACACGAGTATAAGCGGCAGGATTGCCCACTCGCCCGCATCCGAGACCCCAACTTACCACTCCTTCTTGATACCACTGCGCCTGTTGGTTAATTCTGTCCTCAAATATCCGCATTAATGGTCCGCCTGAGTCTCCTTGACAGGCATCTTTCCCTTGCTCTCCCCCCGCGCACAAGTGGTTGGAGCTGATTGGTCGCCCGCGGAGCTTTTCCATGCACACTTTGTTGGATAGGAGTGGAACGTTGACCTTCATTTTGACGTCAGAGACCGAGCCTAAATATTTCCAGTTTAATACCTAGAATTTACTGTACATCCCCAAATCAAATCCTACCGTTTTCCGTAGCACCCCATCCAACGACGGTCATGTAAACCCCTATTTCCGGACGCGGCAAATTTATAGGCGGTAAACAAATGGGTCTGATAAAATCTGAAATAAATAAATCTACGTGCGCCCTTACGTACGTCTATACAAAAATACCTGTAAATGTAATATCTCTGTTTAGGCGCAACAGAGCAATATCATTGTTTGAATCTCTTTTAGCGTAGAATTCATGCGCGAAGGCGTTTTCTATTCCAAAGTTTTCAACTTTGTCTGCACAATAGCGATTTACTAGATCAAAATTGTCACAATCTGGATCTGTTGACAATCTCCATTCTCCTAATATCACGTTAAAACTGAAAAATGTGACATATAGTCTAAGAATTTTTAGTTTAGAACTAATACTGTTTTAATTTATTTAATTTATTAACTAACAAAAATTCTCGAGTTAAATATATAGGGCACTAAGAAAGTTTTGCAGCATACAAATGTGTAGTTTTTCAAAGTACTTTCTAGCACGCTTTATGCATTCAAAATTAGTTGTCAAAACAGTTTTTCCATGTTTCATTGGAAAGTTGGTGCACAGACTCTTCTATCAAACAGTAGCTCTCATACCTATCGTACTAGAGTATCTTTCTATAACAATGATGTTCTTTCTCGTGATAAATGAGGATGGTTCTAACTTAGAGACTGTTATTTTCTTTCTGAAACTCCTGATACCAGTCTAGAAGTCTTCAAACGCTCACGAACGCTCAAACCTCCCGCAAATTTCTATTTTGTGCAAGATGATCGCCTCTTAACCGAGCCTTGACTGAATGACATTGTTAAGCATCGGGAATTTCATTATTTTTAATTATTGTGCTTAACTATCCTCGTCTAAGACCAGGTAAGTAACCAATTATTGATTCTCATCATTCCGATAAGCAATCCAATTCTAAACACTTTTAACCATTAAATGAGCACAAACGAAGCAAATAGTTTTATACTAAAACCACCAACTCTAATTTATAAGGAGCCGAAGACCATCCGTTGCCAAACAAAAATGGAATATCAGATCAGCACAAAATATATTTTGTACAATGCAAACCAATGTATTCACAACTAAATGAATATTAAAGCTATAGTAAAGCAAGATGTTACTACGCCGTACACCCAATTATCAGCATAACGAAATGAGCGATTACAGAAAGCTCACTAAGGCTAGCTACTACACTTATCGGCAATAATATGAAATATTCCACTCTCCACAATCAAAAAAAAAAAATCCAAGATAATCTAGTTCATCTAGAAGAACGCATTACACCGATAATATGGAAACGAACTGGGAAAAGGAAAAGGTTATGAATAAAACCGAAATAAAAGTAAATTAAGGTAGTTAAAATCTGATACATACAATGGTAAATAATAAATAAATAAAATAAATAATAGAAAAGAAGACGGTAGTAGAAAAGTAGTCAAAACAGTAGCAGGCAAAAACCATAACATGGTTAAAATAGCAGCATGGGACGTAAATAGTTTAACAAACAAAGAGGAAGAAATAGCACACACAGGAGTAACAGAAACAAAAAGAAAGATAAAGGAGTATAAAATCTACCAAATAGATACTGGATGATTAGAAGTAGGACAACACAAACATACGAAAGCGGGGGTGGCATACATAGTGAAAGAAAAAAAAATAAAGTATGTAAAACAGGATCAATACATAAATGAAAAAATACTAGTACTAGAAATGAGAGAAGATGACAGAAAGGCAGAAAAAGAAAGAATTATAGATAAAATACAGCAATAGATAATAACAGTAAAAGGTTTATAATAATGGGAGCTCTAAATGGTAGAGTAGGGGACAAAAATGAAGGTTTTAAATAGTACCTAGGAAAATTTGAAAAAAGCATAAGAAGACCAAATGGAGAGAAAATATTAGAATTTTATATAGAGGACTATTTAATAATAGGAAGCTTACATATCATACATAAAATAACTAAGGAAAGGAAGAGCAGACATAAAAACTATACTGGATTATTTTATATTTAGTAAGTAAATAAAGAAAATCACTAAAAATGTATATACTACATGGTAGAGACGACAGAAAGAAATACAAGAACTAAAGAGAAACAAGAACAAGAAAAGAACATAATAAAAAATGTATATTGAACGAAAAGGAAGTAAAACAAATATTTTAAAGAAAACTACAAGAAAATATAAGAAAAACAGATAAAGAAGGACAAGTAAAAGGGAATCTGGGAACATTTTAAGAACGCAACATCACGAGCGGCCGAGGAAAGTTGCAGAGTTACAAAAATAACGAATATAAAAACAAAAAGAACAAATTGGTGGACAGACAGAGTAAAAGCAACAGTAAAAAAGAGAAATGGAAAAGATACTTAAGTACAGAGAAATAAAAGGACTATGAAGAATACAGGGTAGAAAGCAGAGAAGTAACAAGAATTATATAAGAAGGAAAACGTAAATCTTGGGCAGAGTTTAGGGATAAAATAAAGAAAATCAAAAATTGCTTTACGGCACAATGCGAAGTCTGGGAAAAGAAAAAGCAATAACACTAATTAACATCAAGAATGAAATGGAGATATAATAATAAAACAGGAAGAAATAATAGAGAAATGGCATTAATATTTTAAGAAACTATTGGAAGAAAAAAATGTAGACAAAATAACTAAGAATAGAAACACAAAAAGAAGGAAAATGAGGATAAATAGAAACAAAATCAGAAACAAAAAGGGGACATTGCAAAAGAGGAAATAAAAGAACTAACACAGAAGACAAAAGTAGAAAATGCCTCAGGACATGACCAAATAACCACAGAGATAATAAAAGCAACATCAGAAGAAGCCAGAGATTTTATAAGAGACCTATTTAATAAAATAATGAGAACAGGACAAGCACCAGAAGATTGGCGAATAGGGATAATAATCCTAATATACAAAAAAGGAGACGTAGAAAACTGCCACAAGTACATAGAAATTACACTGCTTTTGACACAATCATTAGGGAAGACATTTGGAAAGTACTAGTAGAGAGAAGGTTACAACAAAATATAGTCGGTAGTGTACAATGCCTATACTATGATACAAAAAATTATGCGTGGCTCGAAGAATTGAAAATGTTCGAAACAATTACAGAATTGAGGAAAGGTTGCATATATCTGATACTATTCTCTTCAGTCATTGACAAATATATAAGAGAGGTAAACAAAGAGGCAACTAGATACCAAGTAGAAAGCTAGAAAATGGAGAACATAAAATTATTGGACATATGCGAAGCTAATAAATACTAATATGGAAACCAACAGTACCAAAACAAAAACAATGGTTATAAGTAGATAAGAAATAAAACACACTATACAATTGGAAGAAAAAGCTGTAACAAGTGAACAGGTACAAATACCTAGGATCCCTAATTGCACAAGATAGGAGAATAAGCGAGGAAATAAAAGAAAAAAGGAGCGGCTGGAAGACTATATAACAGTATTACAAATAGTTTCCTTGGGAATAAAGAAATTCTAGAAAAGATAAAGGTACAAATATATAAAAAAGTAGCAATACCCATAATAATACATAGGTAATAACGGAAACCCAGCAAAGTAAGATAAATAGTACGGAAATAAGACTCCTGAGAAGAATAAAAGGCTACACAATTGTGGACATAATTAGAACTACAACATACAGAGAAACCTTGAGAATAAAGCTAATAGAAACAGTCATAGGAAAAACACAAATGAGATGAGACATATATGATGATAATGAATGGAGAAAGTATAGTGAGACGAGCAAAAACGTTGAAAAAGAAATCTAAAGCAGACTTAGAAAAACATGGAAGGAGGAAATCCGAAGAGCAGTAGAAAAGAGACAAATAAAATAGGAAGAATCAAGAGCATTAGCGCAAAACAGAAAAGGAAACGCTAGAGAGGCTTTAAAATTAAGAAAATAAGTAAAATACCTTTATCTCGGACCAATTAAAAACTTTACTATATCCTTAATTCCATTGTTGTTCAAACATGGTTATTAATAATCAATCCTATACATAGGTTAGGTCTTCTAAGCTGAAACTAATGGTCTAAAAGCACAACGATCACCTTTCAAGATTCATCTTACTGATGCCTGCATCTGATACAAAAAGAAAAATTGGCAATATCTGGATATTATCTAACAAGGAAAGATAGAGAATCCGCAATCAGCTGAGCAGTTGCAATGATCATAAAAATATTGTTGCAAGTCCAATCTACAAATGTGTTTGACTCCAATGAAATTAAAACTATTTTAAAGGCTCTCGCCCAACTATTTTCAAACTCCGAAAATTAATAATTGGCCCAGTTTGGTAGGCATCAATAGCATTTCTACTTTTACGAACGCAATAACCAAGGCTGTTTAAGAAATCACCTCAAAAAATAACAAGTTATCAAGCATCTTCTGTTCATATCACCAACCCCATTAGAGAAAAACATTAGACACGAAAACTATGGCCAACTACTCAAGCTGCACTGGGCAAAACACGTCTTAACAGCCTACCAAGAGCCCAAAAAAAGAATTAGCTCTTATAATCACTACATAAAATTTCTCAGCCCCAGAAACCCAACCATAAAGAAAGCTAAAAAATTATTAGAAAATCCTCTCTACATTTACACTGACAACAAAGATAAATATGAAATATTTGACCGCAATAGACGATGGAAATAACAGACGATATCCATCAGTTAGAACAGAAAGTTAACAATATCAATGCTAAAGACCAAATGGTGATCGACCCAGTTTTTTCATCTAAAGTCAAACAACATATTAAACGCCTGAAAAATAGAAAAACATCAGGAATTGATCGAATGCACAGTATACTTCCTAAAAACCTACCTAACAAATCCATTGCCTGCTAAAAAATTAGTTATTTCCACATCACATGCTGTGATTCTAGTGTTTCTGAGACCTGAGAAACAACATACTTACTAACCTCCTTTCCACTGCGTCAAAAGACTTTGAAATACTACAGTCTCGCTTAAATCAGTTTTTAGATACAAATTCTATTCTCTTACGATCTCCAATTAAAAAATAAAGAAGGATATGGAAACATAAAAAAAGACTTATAATGAATTTATATATAAATTGGCAACTACCAGCACACCTTTTCATCTATTTTGACTCGCCATATAAATGTTGGTGTTTCCCAAGAATCTATTTTGGGCTCCATACTATTGAATATACTCATGTCATGATATTCACTGCATTAAAAAAGTATTGAAGAACTTATCCTTTGGAGCAACAAGTGGTGCATCAAATTTAATGAGAACAAGCGCAAGTCAAAAATTTTACCTTTTGCCAACCAGAAGATTCTTTAAACTTAGATATAAAAAGTATTCTAATACCATAAAACTATCCAAACATGGATCTACTTAGATAGAAAGTTCACCAGGAGCTACCATATAAATAAAAACTCTTAGAGGCATATGCCAGATTACTATTTAAACTACAAAATGGACTACTAATATACAGTTCCATAATTAGACCTATATGATGTGCTCTATCTAAAACTAAAGCACATAAATTAAAAGTTCTGCAAAATAAGGTATTGCTTATGATCACCAAAGCTGATACCATTTGCAACTACTAACAGAAACCGATATCTCCTCTATTCACAAATTCCATATTGCAAAACTTTTCTAGTGCCCTATGTAATCAGACATCTTCAGTACTTGCCGAAACTTACAGTTCAAACTCGCTGCTCAAAATACAGTGAGCGGCTGTCAGTACAAATCTTTTGTTTATAATGGATCCTCCACATCTAACCCCGACGTACTCGCCGTCGAGCTTTTTTTTGTATTCCAACGCGGCCATCCATGGGAACTCCCCCAAGTCCGCTTGGTCTCCCAGCAGCCTGTCCTTTTCTTTTTCGAGGCCGCATATTGATCTGTCGGGAAGCACCGTGGAATTATAATCTCTCAAAATCAGAGGTGCCTTTGTGCTGGTGCTCGTTGGGTCCGGCCCTCTAGTGTATACGTCAAAAATGTCCGGCAAGCCAGCATTTCCGCAGCATACCAGAGGCTGGGTATCGTACCCGCACTGGAACTGCTTTGCAAACTCTTTGATGGTGTCGTTGCCAATGAGCAAAGCGACGAAGATTGGTGTGCACGACGGAGCTGGGATGCAGGTAGACTTTTCTCCTTTAGGTGTTACGCAAAGGTCTCCTTTTTGTTTCTCTGAAATAGAATGCACAGTTAATATACATCGATTGCAGAAGAGTTTTTCATGATAATAATAACATTTTTGGTGTACTTGCTGCAATTTACAATTAAGTACAGAGGTATCCGGAAAGTAATGATACTGGTTTGATTCGTTCGAGCAAAAGAATTGGGGAGCAGAGTTTTGGGGCCTGCGGTTAGTGGGGGATGTCAGGTAAACTGAGGCGCTTTTTGTGATACAAAAAGTCTAGAGAAAGAATATCTTATTAAAAAGTGTTTAGGTGGGACAAATGTTCAAAGAAGAAAGAGAAGTTGTCTATGCGCAGGGTGTCCATCAATATCTTACACTTCGGACAATGTGACTAAGATGAAAATGGTTTTCGGCTTTGACCGACTCTTGAGTGTTAGATTGACATCAGATAAAATGAGACTTCTAATATACATTGTGCATGATATCGTTATGACGATATGGAAAGTTTGTAGTAAATTAGTGTTCAAGGTTTTGGCCAAAAATAGTGATAACTGGTAATGAACTCTACCAAGTTTCTGCAACCAAAAAAGGCGCTAATAAGTAAATTAAAACTCAAAGTGATGCTCTTTGTCTTTTTTTACTCTTAAGGTGTTGTCCATAAGAAATTTGTATCAGTGGGGCAGACGGTCAACGTTATATTTTACGTGGGGATGCTTAAACGTCTGAAGAACAAAGTTGGGCGTATCCACGTGAAAATCGCTAACATTTAGATTCTTCACCACAATGTATGTGTAGGCTATTGTAACGAGTGCCCTAAAAGACATTCTAATTTAAGATTTCCAGGTAAAAATTACGCCCTGAAAAAAGTATAGTGACGCTCCAAGATGTTATTTTCTAAAATCAATCTTATTACTTTCCGGCATACCTTATATACTTACAATACACAGTATGGAAGATGTATAAGTATGCAGACTATAAAATGAATTGATAAAACTACATAAACTCTATACATAAGTATGAAAATGAGGAAATAGAGAAGATTAACTTAGAAATACGGAAGAAGTATTATATACAGTCTGTAACATTAAAGTGTGACGCTTACACACACATAACATAACCTAAAAAATAAGCTCACTCAATTTCCTATTGTGCGCATTTTCTTGTTCTTCCCTAGTACGAAATCCAATTAACGTTATTTTTGGCAGCTCCAAGGTATTTCTTCCATCAATTTTCTAATATACTTTCTGGGTAGATATCTTTATAGCTTTTGCACTTCTAAAAATATCTACTTCTAATTTGATATTCGCTTCCCTCAATGTTTATTTTATTATTTATTACCGACAAGATTGCATTATTCTGTTGAAAGATCCAGTTGTCATTATTTTTCATGAACGATTTTACTACCGATGGATGATAGGACAGGGTCGTCAAGATAAATTCGAAAAATGAACAAGCAATGAAAATAACATTGAAATACAAGTTAAATACAAATTAAATTAATTTAGATGAAACTGAAATGTACTCCGCATCAGTGACCATGATCTTCTTGAGCCGGGATCTAAAATTGCTCCACATTGTCATCACTTCTATAATGGAGGTTCTTAAGCTGTTCTTGGTGTTATGATACCTTTCATTGAGTTTCAAAGCCCACACGTAATAAACAAGGAGATTGAAGTTTGAGTTGGTAATACAAATTGTTGAATAATCATGCGCCAATCTTTTTTGCCTTATGGGATAAAGTGGAGTCTTGCTGGAACATGTACTGCCGCTCAGCAACCACCTGATCTATCTAAGACTTGACAACTGTCTTCAGCACGTTGATATAGTTGTTGGTAATCACCTTCATGCGTAGTGGTGCGCCATGACATCCCCTTCGCTTTTTACAAGTCACAGCATCATCATAAAGCATAAAAACTTTACATGTTATATGGTAGGCACTTCAGATACATCTTGGCAGATCAAACAATCATTTTGGTGATTCACCTTCTTATGCTGGATGAAGAAAGGACCTCAGGAAGCCAGAATTGTTGTGCCTAATGCTTGGACTTTTAACTTCCTATCCATCTCCTTTTTTCAGTCAGCCGTAGTTGTTTCTCAGGACAAAAGACTTGGAGCATAGGTACACTGCTAGACTGATCTCGACCTCGCCACACCCATTTTTTGACAGTAAGATCCTGATCGATATTCCCTTTCAATTCGCAGACGGATTTATCACCTCCTGGTGGTCAGAATCCCTATACTTTTTGACTGCGCCGTAAACTTGGGTATTTTTGCTGTTAAACCACACAATAGCAGCTCTGCGGTTGTATTATCGCATAATTTTGTCGACTATCTTAGGTTGATTATGCGAAACCAATAGAGGATTTTGTATGTGCATAAGACGGCCTTTCAGCTTTCTTGAAATACAACCTAAAAGAATTCCGAATTTACCGTGATGATCCTGTCGCAGCATCCCTTAAGTGTTAGAAGGGTACATGAGGCTATAAAGTATCAAATCCACGCAATTTTCAGCAGCCGGAGACATAGACCTTATCAAGATGCTTAACTGATCATTGAAAACAAGCTACATCTGCATTTCTTAAGCATTTCTTCTTGAACTCTATACCCAAGAACATTATTGCAATGGCGGTTCATATTTTCCGTAGACTATCTCATCTGTATTCGTCCAATTTTTGTTTAATTGTTACAAAAAACACATGAATATTCTACTTCGCAAGTTTTTTTTGCTCCAAACGCTAACGTTGGATTGCTTTTTTAAGCCTAATAATTCGCAGTTCATACTAATCACTCAAATACTCACAAACTTTCTAATGCTGGATACGTTTACCAACTGTTAGAAGTTAATGGAGTAAAAAGACGGCTAAGACAAATTTGACAAAACACTCAGACAAAAGACGAAGATCAGATCTAAAAGTACTTTTCGAAGACATAAAAAACAAGGGCTTTCCAGAACACCTCCCAAACCCGAGCGTAACAGCTGACATAAATTACTCTCTCTAGACAGCGATCAAAAGAATAAAAGTCCAAAGACAACCTATTCTTCCCTCCCCCCCCAAAAACGATTTGGAGAAATCAAAACTCTTTGCCCAACACCTAGAGAATGTTTTTCAATTCCACCTCAAGTGCCCATCAAAGAGGAACTAGACATACAAAACTCCTTAGAAATGGCCCACCAACTAACACTGCCTATGTATTGTTTCTCAGTAAAAGAAATGAAAGACTTGGTCAGATATAACCTAAACCTCAAGAAAACCCCGGGCTTTGGTTTAATTACGGCGAAACTAGTTAAAGAACTGACCATGCTACACAATACTGTCCTGAGATCGGGTTACTTTCCAGCAGAGGTCCAAACCTGTCTCAATGAGGCTACCTTGTATAGACCTATTAGGTAAATTAGTAGAAAAACTACTAATCAGAAGATTAACACCTATCTTAGAGGATAATACCATTATTTCAGACCACATATTTGGTTTTCTAAAAGACCACTCTACAACAGATCGTCAATAATATAGTCTTTGAAGAGCAACACTATTGTTCAGCTGCCCTTCTTTATGAAAGTTAGAAACTTGACAAAGTGTGCACAAACTTGAAAAAGTACTTCCTCACTCTTTTTACGTTATCGTTAAATCATATTTGAAGGAACGATACTTCTGAGTAAAATTTGGCCAACGTCAAACCGAGCTCTACTCAATCAACTCTGGGGCACACCAGGGCAGCGTTCTTGGTCCGATTTTATACTTAGTGTATACAGCACTCCCCCACTGCTACATTTGCGTATGGCAAGATCATCATAATGAAACACAAAGATCCAGTGCAAGCTGCACATCCAAATCTTTTTACATTACGTTCATCAAGAGTAGGGGTACTTGATCATCAGTTTTCATATTAAGAACATATGTTTTGCTTATTGTTGTATTCAGATTGTAAAAGGAAATCAAATAAAGAAATTCAGATATAATGCGTGTGCTTGCAGATTTTAAGTTCAAGAAAGCAGTGAACTTTGAATTCGCCATTGTCATTTACCTTAAAGTATTTCGATTTATCACACTCAATTAACTTTATAACTGTAAGAAATTGTCATCAATTTAAGTAAATAAATAAATATAACTAAATAGAAATTCTGTCGGCCGGCAATGGCCTTAACGGCGCACTTAGTAACGACGACCAGCAGCAAATGAACGAAAATTCTATGTTATCGCAATAATTATCGCTTGTACCAAATGTACAATCACGACAGTATCAACAAAGACAACATGCATTCTAGTCGCTTCCTAATCCGCCGTACTTTTCTACACATTATCAGCTAATATTTAAGTGCCACCTCGTTGCAATCTTATTTACCTCAGCAGAACAATATGTTAGCCATACAATGGATGCAAAGTGCAAGCAATGGAAACAAATACCAAGAAGACCACCAACAAGAAATGAAAGTTAACTCCAACATTAGTTAACAGTGAGTTAAAATGAACTGATCATGAAGCGATCAAATATAGAGGGTAATATACAATAAAAATGACAGGAAACCTACTAAGTCACTGAGTAATACCTAACCAAAAGCCTTCATAATAATAATAATATTGGTAAGGCTCTCATGCCTTATTACCCCTTGTTCGAGTGAACGCAGGTACTCGATTATTTTTAGTGACTGAGTTGGCCACCCGTCAAGCATCAGAGTGCTCCGAGAATGGAACCCCGGTCCGTTCGCATCGCAGTCCGCGCCTCAACCACTGGACCACGCTGGCCTTCATAAGATCGTTAAATTTAATACAGTCATCTCCGACGTATTGCAGAATATCAAGTATATGCAAAGAAACAAGATAATAGTGAAAAAATAGACCAAGTCGAGTTGATCTGGAACATACATCGTACTACTGCATCAGATAAAATACAAAATTAAAAAAGTACGTCATACAATACAGAACATTATAAACCTAAAATATAAACAAACCAAAAATCGTTTACCACTATTTTTTGTAGACATTGAGCCACTTGCAAACAATAAAACATAAAACGTACATGCACTACAAAATAAATGTTCTTTTTGAACCAAGTCTAAATAAAAATATTGTACTCGAAGAGCTACTGCAATACAATTAAATGTTCTGGATCACATAATACAAAAAAAAATTGTCAAAACCACAAACCACACTACAAGGATGCAGTTTATCAAGAACTTCAATAAAAATATCAACCCAATAAACAATACACAAGACAACCAACCTAAGAAGACAAAATTCACACCTTTGAAACATCAAAATAAGCAAGCTGTCGCCAATGAGACATCATATCTACGTCCCTCCTACATCTAAATGGTATCATACATTATAAAAAACCTACACCTACTCTCAGCAACGCAAAACCAATTGGCAAATGTTTCAAATGCATATCGATAAAAATTTGAACATAAAATGTATGACCGAAAACAAACAATGATCTAAAGTATGCTCTAAAAAATTAATCTGAAAGGCTATTAAGAAACTTAAGAGTCCCAAAGAAGGCACTCCACGTTTACGTAATAAAAATAGTACTGGCAAAAACTGGTAAGGACAAAGCTGAGGTCTTTGCTCGCCGTTTAGGCCAAATTCTAAGAAACCTAATCACTACCTGAAAACCGAGATTAAATTAATACCAAACAATAAATTACCAGGATATGACCTCGTAACAGAAAATGCCCTAAAACATCTGCTTAATCAAGGACTTTGTTATCTATATTTCTGTATAATGGAATTCTTCTTCTGACTTACTAACTACTCTTGCTCAAATTCGTCCAAATTATGTTCATTTTTGAACTTGACAATTTACAAGTTGCTGGAAAACTTAATACTAAAAGTGCATGGCTACCTGAGCATCCACTCAACTATCCAACAATATCACCGACTAACAAGTATAACATATTAAGCATTCGAAGTCAAAACCTACTGCAGCGCAGTGTTCGTAGAAGCTTGTTTTACAAGATGAAGACTCTCTTGCCATTCCATACTACGTACTTCTCCGTTCATAGCTGGAAAATCGTTTTTTCCAAACCAAATGTGGCAATAAAACCTAGTAGATGAGAGGAATGTATGCACCTGTATTCCAAGGCAGTAGACTAGGGGATTTACTGTACTTTCTAGACGTACAATCTACCAACCATAGCACAAACAAACATAACATCAAAACTACTCCAACAATATCTTCGTCTGTTGCATACATGATTAATAAAGTGAAAAATAAAAGTTATTAAAGGTAACATCTCCTCCGGTTATCCATAACAACACACGAATTCTTCAGACAGACAAACTTAAATATCTGCATGGAAGACACGTGTGACCAAAACGCTCACAGAAATGGACGATTAAAAAAATTGTATTGGTTCCTGGGAAAAAGGTCAGCATTCACACTTGAAAATAAACTATTGCAGAGCAAGAGCATAATTCGTCCTATCTGGTCCTGTGGTTGCAAATTATGAGGCTGTACCATCACATCAGCCATTAGCAAAATTCAATATTTTCTGATGCCCCATGGTTTGTTTAACCTGACTGTACACAGACTTGAACATTGTATACCATACCTATCAGTTGAAGGAAGATAGGACTACAGTCGTCATAAGATGTATGCGTCATTCGACACTAATTCAAGTCATAAAACAAAAATTAGATCAATTTGAATGCCAAGTTCATAACACAATTAAAATCACTAAAGAACCTTTAAACTTATTTTGTAGACCTACAGCCTATGGAAAAGACATATAAGATAAGAAGACTGCGGAACAAAACAATACAAATAGAATTTCCCAGAACTATTAAAAACAGGACGCCATCTTCGGGGAGGACGTCGCCACCGTCTTGGCCGATGATCTAAACGCCAAACATCCCTCGTGGAACAGCCGGTTTACAAACACTAACGGCAGAACGCTGCATGCCCCGCGACCTGGTAGTGGAGGGGCCGCTGGAACCAACCCACAGGTCGCCCAGACGTCCTTGACATCGCCATCTTCAAGGACGTCCGAATGCAGCATACCCTTGAGAACATCAGCGAGCTTGACAGCGACCACAACCCGATTCTCCTCACGTCTCGTTTCGTCCCTGCGTGTCGTGGCCAGCCTTCACCGTCCATCTGAAGGAGACCATGGGCCGAGTCCCCATCATCGGCTTCAGCGCAGACCTGGAGGAGGCGGTGCACCATCTTACCGCCTCCATTCAGGAATCTATCCGTTTCGCAACCAACCCCGTCCGTGCCGGAGATAGAAGAGATCTTCTGCCTCCGGAGTTGAAGGAGCGGATCCGTGAATTGGGCGCGACGGCGCGCGCAGCGGTCCTTGCACCCCGATGATCAAAGGGAGTACAAGCGACTAGCTGTCCAGGTCAAGATCGCCGTCGCAGAGCACCGCAACGCCGCCTAGGAGTTCAGAAACCTTTTTTAGAAATATTCTAAAAAGATTTTCTTCCAAAGAATGCAATAACTAATCAGCATAGTCCAAGAAAGGAGAAATACTTTTCTAATCTCTCAATACAAGAGAATTCTATATGACAACCAATAAAAGCAAAGAAAAAGTTACTTTACCTACTATTTTCAAACGCGCAACACATCCAGGTCAATGGACAAAAGATGATAAAGAGAAAGCAGATCTATTTATCCAACAACTTACTTTTTACGGTAACAATCCAGTACATATCAGTTGTAACCCAAGAATGGGTAAAGTTGTTTACTCTGAAGAAATGGAAAAGTAATTAAGACCTTAAACCCAAGAAAGGCTCCTAGTACAGATATGATTAGTGGCAAAATAGTACAAGAACTTCTCAAAAAAGGACTAATACATTTTTTTAATATATGTAATGCAATTTGAAGGATAACATACTTATTTAAACCATTGAAGACTGCACACTTTATTATAATACCCAACCCTAAAAAAAAACTGAAGGATCTTAGGTCCTATCGTTCAGTAAGTTTTCCATAAAAAAATTTCCATGTTCCCAAAAGACCCCAAGTTTTTTTTTAAATCAAAAGAACACAAATTTACCTAACTGTTTCCCAATATTATCAGGAGTACCACAAGGGAGCATCCTAGGCCACTACTGTATGTACTTTGCACAGCTGTAGATATATTCGCGGATGATACAGCGATTTTTGCAACACATGAAGATTCTATCGCAGCTTCAACCAAACTCCAAGAACATATAAGTCATATTAAAGTGTGGTTAAACAAATGGAAGATCTAGGAAAACGAAACAAAATTGACATATATAAACTTCACTCTGTGAAAAGAACAGTGTCTATCAATAAACATGAGCCAAGTTATCATATTCCAAAGCGAAGTCTACTTTAAACAACATAAAATCGACAGAAAACAAATTGAAGATTTACAAAACGGTAAACCGACCAATTTGGACTTCGGGGTAAAACTTGAAGGCTGCGCTGGCACATCCAACACAGCTTCCATCCAAAGAGCTCAATCCAAAATCTTCAGGCACACCATTGTTATATCTTTAACCATACCATTTACACAAGATTCCTTACAAGGGTAAGGTAATTCAAGAACTGAGCACCGTATCATCCCAGTTCACTATTTCCACCACTAAAACCTAGGAGCTACAGAAAATTGACCGATCTTTATCATAACATAAAACAAAAAAATCAATTTTTGTTTGACTTGCCCTATTTTGTGAAAATCGCTATTTTTAAAAATCTGCCGTTCAAGGGCTAAATAAATAAATGTATAAGACAAGGCCGTTTTGTTTTTTGTTGAGTGGCCAACCCAAGAAACTTTTTTCAGATATCCAATAGCAAAATAGTCTTTAAAACTTACTGTCCAATTTAGTGGATATAATTTTTCAAGTATTCAAAATATTAAATAAATAACTTATTTTGTAAAAAATCTAAAAATTGCTCTTTTTTACCCCATAAGCACGTTTTAAGAAGAGCAGCAGATGATAAATAATGACACGCTTTAGTGTTACAGACTCCAAACAAAAGTTTCTATCTTGCGTGCTCCGTTCTACTTAGAATGACCTACTATTAAGATATTCATGCGTTTCAATAATGTACAAATCGACTATTCATAAAAATCAGTTTGGGGCCAAATATGTTTTCAAAACTAGAAACCCAAAAAAAGTAAAAAGCAACACAACTGCCCAGAAAAGAAGCTAAAAACCTAGTGATACACATTTTTCCCACTTTTATTGATATTTATGATTATTATCGTAATAGATCTCTATGTAATCATCTTTTACCTCAAATTACAATTTTTCTCTAGGTTATATTGGTTACCTAATCACCATTTATTTTTTTTGTATTACTCCTTCGTTCCTAGAAAAGAGCCTCAAATTAAATGTGACGCAAAATTAGCCTTATCAATTATACCAATAACAAGTAGTTAAAATATACAAACAATGATTAAATTCTTAGAGCAAATATTCAGAACTGAGAAGAGTTGTACTTACGTGCGCTTAACGTGTAGATGAACAATAAAAATATTGCTACACATTTGAGTGGCGTCATAGTGTAATAGAGCGCGTATACGCGGATACGCAGTTCTTAAGTATCTTATTTCTCTTTTATTCAAGTTAGCAAACAACTTGAATAAGACAAAGTGCTAAAGAAAGCGTAAATTATACAGTTCTGCTGCATGCTTCGCAGCTTATGCGAAGGACACTGACGATTCCGTGTTGAAGCCTCTGCTGCCGGATCCAACTGTGATATCTTAACAGATTTTCGGCACCGTTGGTTGCCTATAGTAGCCATCATTTACATTATTATTAAGAAAAATCAATGTTGCAACAAAACATCAACAAAAAAGCACAGTATCAAATTTGATCAAAAGTAGCACTCGATCTTTAACTGACGATACCGCATTTATTGACTTAGAAACAATAGATAAACGGTTTAATTAAAAAAAAAAATTAAATCAATGGATTCAATTGTTGGAAACTGCGAGACATTGGCTTTTCATCTCTTCTTTCAACTCATTGATTCTGTGCAGTAAATCTCAGCTTTGAGGTATCTCCATCAGTCTGTTCGAGCGTTCAACAACATCTTTTCGCCCAAATCAATTTGTTTGGAAAAGTTCACCAAAACAGGCATTTATATTACGATGATAGTGAGAGGTGCTCTATCTTGCTGATAGTAAACAAATCTCTTCGTCATCGAGCTTCTTAACAGTTTTACGCAAACATTATATTGGCCAAAAAATAATGACCCTAGAGTGCCCAATTCTGATATCCCACATCACACTGTCACCCTTGGTAAGTTCAAGTTTCTAGTTAATTCTATTTTTTTCTATTTGAACTGTTCTTTTCCACATCGGTCCTCCGTATCTTTTAATAACTTCTATGTATCTCAGTTGTGGCCTTCCTCTTTTTCTCTTGCCTTCTTACACGCCCCAGCGTTGGATAGCCCAGCCTATCTATTTTCTAGAAGTTTTTTCTTTTTTAGTCTCCTAGTGTTCGTCTATTCATTGTTCTTTGAGTTTTCACTAGATTGTTGGTATTCGTTCTGAGAGTTGCGTTGTTGGTCCCTTCTGGTAAAAGTTTTTTTTTCTAATTTCATTCCATGTCTCTCTCCATTAATACCATTTTTACTTCTTCCACTTATTTATTCCTACTCTGTTATCCATAATTTTTCTTGTGTCGTATAGCTTTCTTGTTGGTCTATTGTTCTTCATTTGCTGTAAACAAATTGAGTTCAAACGATTTTCAAATATCTCGTTTGTTATTTAATTTACTAGTTCTTGTCTGTGTACTTCGCAGTAGTGTTGTCAATTTTCATTTACATGTTGGTGTTTTTTTTCCTTTACAATATCCAAAATAAATTTTTTTCTTATCTCGTTTCCAAAATTAGTGTGAAAAGGGGTGGGCTTAACATGCATCCTCAGAGAAGTCTAATGTTCAGTACAAGCAGCGTGATCTCCCTGTAATTTCTGCACTCATTCCGACCTCATTTTTTCTTTTTTCCTTTTTAGTAGAATTATAGTGTCTATCTATCAATTACTAGGTATTTCCTTTGTTTGTAGTATTTCATTTAGTAGTTATAGAACATGTCTCTCCTATATTTTAGTATTTCTGTTATTACGCCTGTTGTTGTTCCTAACTTCGACCTTTTTATTACTTCATCAAGTTTTTTTTATTGATATACTTTATAAGTTGTTCCATTCGTACTCTATGTCAACTTCGGTTGCGTTTGTCTTCTTCCTTCGTCTTTCCCTATTTTGTACTCTAGTAAATTAGGAAGTTACTTTTTACCACTTACCATTATGCCGTGTTTTTTAATTAGTAAATGTCTTTATTCATCCTTTAATTATTTAATAGAATTGATTTTCCTTCTTTTAATTTTTGATTTTATGTGTAATTTACTTTTATTTTGACATCAAATTCTCTCCACAAAATTCTTAACTTCAGTTCCTGCATTTTTAATGCGTATTAGTCCTTTCTTTTTCTTGATTATAAATATTTACCCCGTTTATTTTATTTTCTTTCGATTTATTTTTGATTTCATACTCCTGCCTTTTTATTGCTACCCCTATTTTTGCTATTTAGCAACTCTTTTTGGCTGGTTCTAGGATGCTCTTTTTTAAATGTTACTACTTCTCTTCTATCCCTGTTCTTTTATGATCCTGTTTTAGTTTCTTTTCAATTTTCCTGATATATTTCTCCTACTTCCTCTATTCTTAATGTGTAGCTTTTAATATATTTTTTTATTACATTTCTTCTTTTCCCTTGCTATTTTTAATTTAATGATCAGTGCCTATTGTCGAGCCGCATTTGACTTTTTCTTATCTTGCTCTGCATTTATTACTGACTTTTCTTGTTTACTACGTTCTATTCTCGTATATTTGTGCACATATGTGTGCCCGATTATTTTCTATATGTAGTTCTATTATTCTGTTTTCGCTGCTATTTTTTGTCTGTTCCTCTTACATACGAATAATGGTTTCTAACTCGGAACTTATAGTTTCCCACTCCTCCCATCACGTTAATATTATTTCCTCTATTATCTATTTTTATTTTCCTCTTTTGGTGTATTATCATTTGATTCATACTACTATCAACTTATATGTCTTCTTTGTATTAAGTTCTATTTTTGGTCGTATTATACATACTCCTTTTCTTCTTCCTTCTATTTTATTTACTCCTGAGCAATACATCTAATAATATTTTGTTTGCTTTCAAATCTTTTCTCTTCCTTTTTGTTTCTGTGATGCCTAAATAATAGAATCCAAATTTTGACATTTAGTCTGTTCATTATATTCTATATGCCAAATTTAATTTGTCTTTTCCTTATTTGTGCCTTTTTCTTTGCCCCTTTTTTTACTACGTCTATTTTCTTTTGTTAGCTTTGCCTTCTTATTGTATTGGGCTTTCCAATATGTTATTTTTTTGCTTACTTTACCACTCCTTTTTCCTTTTCGTCCAAAACCTATATCTCTTCCCCGATAGTTTCGTTCTGTTCTCCACTTTCACTCTGTTTTCCTTTATTTGTTCTTTCTTCGCGAGTTTTGCAGTTTAACTTGTATTTGTTACTTATTACTTATTGTTTTCCTGTCCATATTTCCATTTTTAATATATTTATTGTTTTGAGGTGGAATTGCTCTGTTCAATCTTACGTCTACTTTAAACTTTTTCCTTAAAAATTATTTTACCTTTGGTTATTTATCTTGTTCTTCAAGTTTTTTTTTCTGTCGTTTCCAGTTTTACATTTAATTTTTCTATGCTTCTTATTAAACGTTTGTTCAATATCTCACTTTCTCCTTCTTATTGCCCCCTTCATCTCTCTCTCTCTCTCTCTCTGTTTTCCTTTAATTCTTCTATGTTTTTACCGAATCTGTCTCGTTAACCGGCGGCCTAATTATTTTTTCTGCTTTTCTTAAATTCTCTCTCTTTATTGCCTTTGTTTATTTAGTATACTGTAGTTTTGATAGGTAATTAAGTTCGCTGTTTGACCTCTAATAGCCGTTTGTCATTGCGTTTAAGATCAGTCGGCATTGACCTTGCTTCGCCTGCTACATGCGTTCACGCGCACATTCAGGTTACATTAATTTAATTTATTCCCCTTATTATTGCAAGTTTGTAGCTCTTCCTGACTTTTGCACGGTTTTTCTACCAGATTACTATTTACAAGGGATTTTCTAAATTTATTTGAGATAAGCCGACGCAAATTATTTATCACTACAGCTAAAAATTTTACTGCTTTCCTTCCAGTTAAATTTATTTTGAGGACCTTGGTGATAGATATAAAATGGAATTTATCTATCTTATATTGTCTCCGTAATTTCCTAACAAATTTTAAATATCGCAGTATCTAAAAACATTTTTTATTAATATTGTGACTTTAGCTTTTTTGCTTATATAATCCTCTACAACTATGGCTTATTATTCAATTAACAAGACTTTCTTCTACTGTTCAAAACTCAGTATCATTAAAACTCTTCTGATAGTTTACAAATGCAAAGTAGAGGTGGAGGTTCTATTAAGATTTATATTGTTTGAAGATGGTCCACTGCCTGTATAGTCTGGTTCTTATGGTGCAGTAAGGAATTTATAAAGTTGCTAAAGTGTTACCTAGTGTGGAGTACACGTACCCGTCAGGGTAAATCTGGCGCGGGCAGTCGAATGTGGTCAGTGTGAGAAGTAAGGTTATAGTGCAATAGAACAACGAGTCCTACTACAATCTAAAGAAAACGACGACGGAGACGTAAAAAATGTTGTTGCAAGTATATAGGACAAAGCAGAAAATGCGTTTATGACTGGTTCACATTCTCAGTCATAATCGAGCGAATGCGACAAATACAGACACGAAATCGGGGACTAACTCTACGATTGATGGAGAAGGAATTATCCACATCATTCGCGAGGATTTGGGTAGGCAAAAGGTTTTTCCGGTTGTGCAATCCACGTAACGCATTTTTAAAAGAGTCTCTTCCGACAGTTTCCAGAAGCTTAATAAAGGTTGTCAAAAATGTGTTGTAAAGGATGGCGTTTATTTTGAAGAACAATGAAGATAATTTGTTTGTACCTTGGTTTGTTTTTTGATATTATTCAACAAACTTTTTAGACACACCACGTACACTTTCGTGCATTTAAGGAGGTTCAAATAGAGGCGAAGGCTGTCATGGTCAATGTTATGGTGCATCGTGTGGTTGGTTCTCGTCCGTGGTCGGAGTTCAGAAACTATCTACTACTGCAGCGGACATCTTTAGAGGAATTCTGAAAATTGAATTTTTGATTCGCTGGATCTTGTTTGTGGTGGTAGGGATTTTCAGGTAAGCATGATTACTAACGTACTATAGAACATCTACTATTGCTTTAAGTACTTTGGACTGGAACATTTATATATTCTTTAGGTTTGCTGGAGCTCGTCTTAATAGTTTTATAAAGTAGGAGTTTGAATTTTCGACCAATAAGCCGATAGGTTTCATATAAGTTAAAGTCCATCTATTGGTATTTTATTCGGATGTTTTTTTCTAGGCGAGTTTTTGGTCCAAGATCTTTTTTTTTATTATGTAGAGGCAAATCGTTGATTCTTACAGATAAACAATTGACGTATTGGTTGGTAAATGTAACTTGAACTGATTTCGCTTGGTTTACCTTCGTTGTTTAGGGATTGTACCATCCACTAAGCAGATTCAGCTGGGTGTATAGGCTTTAAGAAGTCACTGTTGGGTTTTAACTACCGGATAACACAGCTATGTCATCAGGAAACGAAGCAATTATAGTATTATTTATTTTTGGTATATTAGCCGTGTATATTAAGAAAAGAAATAGGTCAAGGACATTACCTTGGGGGACACAAAGTTGAATTGACATTTATTATGTCTTACTTAGAAGTCTCCGTTAGTTAAGTAGAACTTTAAGAGAAATTAGAAATTACTTCTTCAAGACAACGGCCACCTCTACACCTTTCTATAATTTAAGCCAAATTGAAACAAATGCATCGGGCGACAGTAGATCACCCTTCTCATAGCAGCCCTCACTTGTTTATGTCTGTTTAGGTCCTTCACAGATGCTGTAGGGGGTACAGTTTTGAAGCAACAATCAGCCATAGGAAATCATGTGCAAATATAAATTATTTCATTTTCCATTAACCAACGATATGAGTAAAAATGTTCCTTTCGCTTGCGTTGTAAACCCGACAAATTAAAAATATTATTGAACTAGAAGAGATATCAAAAATAAGTTTCTTCATTTTTCTCAACCGCATGTAAAGGGCATAGGCTAAGATTTTCCAAATGGTTTCTCAGTGTCTGTTATTTTTCTATATACTCGTCATCTGAATCTAAACTTTTATGACAATTTTTTACTAAAAAACACGCCATGGATAAGAAAAGAAAGGAACACTTTGCATTGTTTATTCTGAGAGAGTATTCAGTAAAAGTGATGATAGCTACAAGTCAATGAAGAAAAATTCATCCACTGGTTAAGCTCCTATATACACTTAATAAGTTGATTACATGTTATAAATCATTAGTCCATGCTATTTTTAGTCATCTGAGTATTCTGTCTTCGGTGAGTTAGTCCACAAGGTGGTTGTGGTATTCAGATAGATTGGCGCGGTACTGTGTAATGAACCGTCCTGCTTCTTCTTGAAGGAAGAGCACACCTAGGTCCTTATGGATGGTCTGGTTGCTTAGGTACCAAGTGGTTCTGAGTAGCTTGAATTGGAACCGTTGGATAATGTTTATATGGGATGGTTGAAGTCCGTATGTCCAAATTTGTCATATAATACTTTTATAGAAAAGCACTTTAGTTTCAATTTTTATTTTGGAGTGTCGTCCAAGTAGCCACTACATTTCTCGAAACTTTAGGTTGAGTTGTTGTCTTTTCATTTGTATGTAGAAACTCATATATGTCGCTTCTGTTTTTACTGAGATAGGAACATGATTCATATGGACTAGGGAATCGAGTTGTGAATGTGACATGCACCGATTTGGATTGGTTTACTTCCACAGTGTTTGGATTCTGGTATATATATATATATATATATATATATATATATATATATATATATATATATATATATATAGGAAAAAGGAAGAAGGAAACAAAGTACACTCCCCTGGGGACACCGGACTGTATAGGATAAATTTTGGAAAATCGTATTGTATATGCCACACTCTGTCGAACGCCTGGGCAGCATCCATGAATACCGCAGTACAGTATTCCTTTTTCTCAAGACTGAGTGCAATTTAATTAATGATCCTGTAAGTTTGGTGTATCGTTGAATGTCCTGATTTAAATCCGACCTGATGCCTAAACAATAGCATCGTTGCGAAGTCTTTGCATCAGTAAATTTTGAACACTGCTAAAATGGGGAAGCAAACTGATCAGTGTGTTCGGTGCTAGCTCTTCCGGTGGTTTTCCTGGTTTGGATGTCATGACTATTTGGGCGTATTTCCATAAAAAAGTGTAGTATAATTATCGTTATCAGAACCGCAGCTTTTTTGGCAAATTTTATTGGTAATGAGATTATAGCCTGGAGATTTGCATTGCTTTAATTTACTGATTTTCTTTCATACTTTAGCTGGCAAAATGGGCTTGAAAGGAAGGAACATTTGACATGGTATATATAGAAAATTTTAATGTCTCCGTCTGTTTGATCTGGGGTGGATGATTCGGCTGGAAAATGGTAAACAAGAATTCTGCAAAGACGTTGGCTTTTTCTTAGTTAGTTCGAGCCCAGTGTCTGTTTGCAGTTCTTAAAGGTGAGGTTACAAGTGGTCCCTTGAATTTTTAGACAGACTTCCAAACTGAATGGCAGTCTTTGTTCAGGTGTGTGAGATATTCTTGAAATGTTGAATTTTTAAAATCGTGGAGAATTTTGTGGACTATTCGAGCTAATCTATTGAAGGTCCATCGATCTTTTGAGTCGCGTGACTTTGCCATTTACCTTGGCTGCTCTCATTTTAGTCACTAGCTCCCGCATATATGTAGTGGCGTATTGTCATTGTGGCTTTCTTCGGTAGGTTGATTTGGTGTAGAGTTCCACGCAACTTTTTGAATGACAGTGGTTAGATACTGCACTGCAGGTCGAGATCTTCGGATTCTTTTATGCGTAACCAAAGAGTTAAGTTTGATTTAATGTATCTTTGAAAAGTTTCCGCTTTGTGTATTTTGTGGTAAGTGTGCAGTTTCTATATTTTTTAATTGTATAGTTACTAATTGACAGAACTAGATTATAATGTAAAGGCCGCTTGCGGCCTTGTTAAAGTATATTTTAAAGCTTTCGAGCGGTGTGCGTTGAGGCGCTTCGCGCCTTGCAAGTAGTGCGAGTCTTACCTTTCCCCCACTTAAATTTAGCCACTGGGATATAAATGTAAGAAGGGCTATTTTTTAGGCCACTTGCAATGGTTTCCTGGAACTTTCTGAACGCGGATTCAAATTCTACATCAAATTTAGCTGTTCCTTTTTATTTTCAGAGAGAACCGGCGGTTAGGGGTTTTTATGTGCTATCCTTATTGTTTATAGAAAAAGAAAGGATTACACATATGATCGAATGACAGTTCTAGGCTTGATTCAATTTCAGTGTAGTTTTTTGAAACGGAAAGTCAAAGAGACCTAAAACTTTATTCGGGTCCGTTGGCCAATATGTGGGTTCTCTGGTGGATCGATGCTCATAGTTGTCGTCTGTTATAACGTTGTCATTATCGTGGACCTACCAGTGGATATGTTTTGCATTATAGTTTTATTCTGATATGAATTTGGAGCCTACTGTATAGAAAAACGCTAAATACTGGCCAAGATGGATAATAAATGAATAATACTGTAAATGACCATAGCATACTTGAAGCTTGAAGATGTTCGGAGCGAAATTTGGGTAATTTGTGGTGGGAAATATTGTTATGAATGAATACAGCCGATCGGCCGTATGCTGCGTCATCAGGATGCGTTGTACTACAAATTGAATAATTTTGTGTGTGCATCATATTCCTCTCGGTGAAATGAGTTTTTAAATTTAGCATAACGTTAATTTTGTTAATGTTTAAGAACATTATTAACTCGTTTTTGTGATTGTGTAATCTATTAGCGTTCCAGGTTGCAATACGTATTATCTTCTCCATCATGGATAGGTTTTATTTATGACCACAGAAATAGGTTTAGGATCATTTGATTTTGGACCATCAGCTGGGTGAACATTGTTCTAAATTCCAGCAGGAAGATAGTTAATTGATTATTTGAGTTGGCCTGTGAGTTGTTATTGTTGAAGTCGGGTAGTGGTTGAGTTGATTGCGCGTATGTTACTGCAGGATTTCTTAAGTTTTGGAATCTTCTAAAAGGTGCGTCGAGATGGGCTGTATTGAGTGTCTGTCTGTTTGTATCATGTTTGAGTTTCTTGTAGACTGCATAGCCTTTGTAATCTTCCGTGTGGCTGCCATCACATCGGGTACATTTTGCGCGATATCTCGTGGCTTTTTATGTCTTAGAGTCGTGGTTTTTCCCACACTTGACGCAGTTGTATGGCCTTGTGCAATGTCTTTTGGAGTGATGGTAAGATTAACATCGCATACATTGAATTATTTCTTTTCTTTAGTTGGGAAGTTCAACTTTATTTTTGTGTGATTTATGAATTCAAGATTAAATATCTTTTTTATTATTGGAAGTTGGTTCAAGATCGACGAAGAATAAAGGTAGTGGGTCTTTCCTTTTCCTTCCTTTAATGTTCCGTACTTTGTGGCCTTTACTTTTTAATTCTTTTTTTATGTCCTGGGTAGGTACTGCATGGTGTAGGTGTCAAATAACTATTTTTCATTAGATTGATATATGTGATGTATGATTTTTTCTTCCTTTAAGCGTGTTGTTAATTTTCTGTATGTGTCGGGGATTAGAGGATTTATTTTTACTGTTATTTAATAGCCTTCTGCTGTAGTACTGGTTTTCTTCAGAGACTTTTGCAACGTTTTCGATCATACTATTATAGTTTGTCACTCCCTATATAAAAATAGGGGTTGGTTTAGGTGTTCTAGATTCGTTTGAGGTGGTAGTTGCTTGAATGTTGTCGTTGGGTTCTTCAACCGTTGAGGTTTAAATTCTGTTTTGCAGGTTTATTTGATGCAAAAAAATTGTGGTAGTTTCTTAATTATTCTTGATTATTTGACTTTCCTTTTTTTAAATATTTGCCAGTCATAGGAAGTTTCAGTTGTGCCATTTTCGTAGTTCACAGGGTATGATGTTTAATCCATATTGATGTATGTGTTTTGATTGTGGTTTGGTTTACAGGGAGGGGGAGAGTCTGTGTTGTAAATTGGAGTATTACTTGACCATCGATTTGTTTGAATTGCGCCTGTTATAGTTGAGAAATCATGGTATCCACTTTATGAAAACTCGCGCATCTCGAATAATTCGACCGACAGTTACCCTACTACAATTTTCGAACTAATTCGTACACACACATACTTGAGTAATACTCTCAAGTATTAAGTTGTTCACATTTATTTTATATAGTGTTTCTAGAAACTCGGACAGATATAAACCGAATTTTTACGCACCGTGGGGTTTATGGCTAGAGATACCTAAAGAACACAACCGGTTATTTAGTCAGCGTCGCGATGTCAATGCAAAACGGATTATTATCAAATTTTACATAACAGAAGACGAAAAACCGTTAGAATTTTTGAAAAGTTCCGGAATAACACTCGTAAGGAGACTCAAGGGTACGCTTGACAAGAATAATTTTTGGGAGGGCGAGAAGTTAAAAATAAAGGAGAATAGCCGCATTGTTCACCGCTCTTTCGAGGACGTCCGCAGATTAACGGTTGTTGAAATTGCCTTCGAAGTTAGTAGTCAGGGGCACAATCAAAAAATAACTTTGATGTTTGTATTTTTGTAATTTAAAACTAACAATTTCCTTGTATATTCGCAATTCTCGTTGTTACATTGATATGAGACGGAGAAAAAATAGGGAGCTTACTTTTAAGCAACCCTCGTACTTAACGCAGAAGATCTTAATTCCAGAAACGAATGCTCGAGAGTGCCCCTGACGTTCTTGACATAGTCCACTAATTGCAAGCCGTGCTGTTGACAACGTGGAACTTAACTATTAAAAGCTTCGGCAAACAAGTGGTTTGTGCGTGCCACATCCTTAACGACTTCAGAGGAAATGCCCCATTTCAGCGCCGCTACTTCTAAGGTTGTCAATTATAAAAATGCTGAACGTCGATATCCGTAACTTGTTAGGTGGTTTGCATAGTAAAGCAATTTTTGTCGGGGTTTTATTTAAATTTGCCACTAGTGGCCATGTGTACAACGCAGAAATTGTAGTATTTGTTGTCACTAACTTTTGGGTTAGATAAGAAATACGTCAGTAAATGATGAGCATAATGAGTGCCTTAATAGTTTACACTACTATAAACAGAAGTAAACGTAATTTGAGTTATATAAATATATATATATATATATATAATATATATATATATATATATATATTAACTTTTGAATTGTTTCAGACTTAAATATTTTTAACTGAAAATCAATTCACTATAGACACTTTCTATTTTCTGCTAGCCTTTTCGTCTCTGTACAAGTGTTCCTTTCCTCTTTAGGATTTTTCCCAATTATCTCATCCCACGTTTTTCTTGGTTTTTACCTTTTTTACCCGTCATTTTTGACTTTCAAATCTTCTTGACCTGAGCTTTGCTGTCCACCAGGCAATTTGCCGTCGTTCTATAAATTCTTCTACAATTCTTTTTTTATTTCTTTCTTTTTGAGACTACTTTCCTTAAGTATTTCATTTTGGCTGTCCTAGTCTTACTTTTTTCTCGGTCTGATAGGACCCATGATTCACATCTGTAGGTAAGGCGTGGTCTGTATATTCTTTTGTGATTTATTTCTTGTTGATAAAGGCCTTCACTTTATTGTGTAATGTGGTATTCAATTCTATTCCTTGGTGTCCTGTTCCTTCTAAGGTTACCCACAGATATTAGAAAGCGTCTAATTTTTTCAATGTTTCTATTTCTTGTTCTGTTTCTGTTACCAGCAGCTTCTGGAAGTATTCCTTCCAGCATTTCATAACTTCTATTTTACTTCTTTAATCTATAAAACTCTTTGGTTTTCCTCATTGTCCTTTTCAAGTGTATCCCGCACTTCTTCCGCATTTTTGTTTAGATTCTCTTACTAGCTTTTTAACTTTAACTCGTTATTTTTGCACTCTTCGTAATTTATTTCTGTTCTGTCATTTGGGTACTTTTGCCACTTACTTTTTTAATTTTTGCTTACTGTTTGATTTCTTGTGTTCACTATGTTGCATGTTTTTTATATCTGTTTTCTTTGCTTGTTCCGAATATCTTATTTATGATTCTAAATATATTCGACATTCCTTCTATGCCTTTGTTATCGATTTCTCCCATGAAATTTCTTATTCCTCTCTCTCTACAGTTTTTTTTAATATCTTTTAGCTATTTCTTTACTGTTTAATTTGTATGATTTAATTGTTCCTCTGCTTGCCTTAAGTTCTCTTGTCTCTACCTAGTTCTACCCTTGTGTATTTGTAAATGTCTTTATATTTATAGAGGGAATTTGTAATAATTAAGTTATATACTGTATAGAAATCAAGTAGTGAGAATTGCCAATCACTTTGTATGTGTCGTCTTGTTTTCCTACTCTGGCATTAATATCTCCTACCACAAATATTCTTCCTTTGGCTGCTTCTATTGTTAAACTTAACTGATCCCAGAATTTATCTTTGTGTTGTGCTCTTTTATCTCCGTTTGGCCCATATGTCGCAATCACCGTTTCAACATGCGTTTGGTATTTTAATTGAATTAACAAGATTTGTTCTGATATCGCCCATTTATTTATTGTATTTTTAATATCTTTCGTGCTTTCCTTCTCGTCTACACCGCTCCATATTACTACATGTCCGTATCTCATTTCCGAGATTCCACCCCCGTTCTTTTGGGTTTGTGGTATTATCAACGTTTCTACACCCATTCTTTCAAATTTATTTATCAGCTCGACTACCTTGCCTCTTAGACTCCTGATGTTCCATGTCCCTAACTTTCCAAGTTTTTAATCTTCTACTTCTGTGTTATCTTTTACATTTTTTTGACTTTATGATTTCCTTTATGTTCCTCTTTTCCTCTGCATATTACTTTCTTTTCCTTTTAGATCACTTCTTTGTCTATAGTAACTTCGTCTTATCTTCCCAAATTTTTTTCTAGTGGTTTTTATTATCTTTCTTAATTATTCTACTAGGGAGTCTTCTTTAGGCGATCTTTCACTAACTAATCTTTGGTAATTACTATTTGCCTTGTTTTTTTTTCTATTTTCGTTTGATGTGTTCTTGCTCTTTGTTTTCTCAGTCCTATACTTCATTGTTTATAATTAATGCATTGTATTTTAATTGGGCTTTGTGCCCTTTTCGTTTCGCTTCTTTCAGCCTTGAGATGAATTGCTTTCTTTCTTCTTGTGTTTCCCGTTAATCCATATTTTAGTAACTTTCAAATTCTTGGTATTCTTTAATATTTCTATTTTCTTTTTGTACTTTATAAGTTTAAATAGTATAGCCCTTCATTCTTTCCTTTTATATATCCCTATTTCTTCAGTTTCTTCTAGAACATTTTTTTTCTACCTCAATCCCCATCATATGCAGTACAGTTAATTATTAATTAATTACTCCCTTTACCACTAGGTTCTTCTTTCTAATTTTTCTGTCTAAGTAATTTAATCTTTTCTCGGATTTGTGACTTGTTCTTTCAGTTGTATATTTTCTTGTTTCGTTACATTTAACTTCAAAGCTATTTGTTTGTTTCATAACCATGTCATGTAGCCTGTTCTCTATTCGTTGGAATATCTCTTCTACTGCTTCTATTCCACACAGCGTTAAGAAGTGTCGTCGGGTTTGACGCCTCGAAGAAATGTCTCTTTTTGGGTAAATATTTTAGAGAATTAAAGAAATATTTGTGTTCTTAAACTTTTTTTATGCATAATTTTTCTGTATGTTATTATAATTCTTTCTTGTATAATGTATTGCTTATCTTAAAAATTTACGATAGCTTTAGCTTGTGTATTTTTGTTTTTTATCTCTTATCTATTTGTTGCATGCAATTCTCATCTCTATTTATAAATTATTAACCTCAACTAGTCTCATTTATTTGAAAAAATATTTATTCTTCTATTTTAATAACAAATTAAATATTTTAAAATTGTTGTAAAGTGTACTGAGTAGGCGAAGTTCTAAATAGAAACTCATGTCGATAAATATACAGTTTTTTAATTGTAATTCAAATCTCTCGCTTCTGCTGAGTCAGAGAGAGAGAGAGAGAGAGAGAGAGAGAGAGAGAGAGAGAGAGAGAGAGAGAGAGAGAGAGAGAGAGAGAGAGAGAGAGAGAGAGTAAATCTACAATTTTTGTCAGAAAAATTTTAGTTTTGATTTTTGATTATGTGTCTGTAATATTCAAACAAAAAATGGGTGCATTGTATGGTTGGTTCTCGGCTTATTTGGCCCTGGTTGGACAACTGCAACGGATATCTTTAGAAGAAAATCTTCTAAAAATTAACTAACCGTCTCGTGTGAGTATGGTAGAGATGGTGTTGAGGGATCTTTGTTGACGTCATTGGGATGGTAGACAACGTAATCGGGCTAGTTGCTGACGTCAATCGGGTCGTTGCAGATAATATTTTAGCATTTTCTGACGTCACTAGTTATGAGTATTAATTAATCATCTGATATCTTCTGAATAGATATGGACTTAAAAATATTTTTATGTAAACTCACTAGGTGGTAGGTCTGTGCTTAGCAATTTACTGTTCGGATTGTTGGTATATTTAATTAAGGGTTGAATTAGTGACTTGACGGATGTGGATTCCACGCAGATGGTTAAAATTTAATTTTTGGGTTAAATTTCCAGTAGAACATGGAATATAATACAGCAAAGGTGTGGTGACGAGGCATTATCGAGAAGCCACATCCTTAAATGACACAAAAGGTTTTGGGCAAAGCAAAAACAATGTTGATCCCATTTTTATGCTAGAGATTAATGTACCATGAACATCTACCTGGAGAACAAATGGATTGACTTGCTCAAACGTTTGCATCTAGGAGTTCAGTGACGCCATTCTAATTTGTGGGTATTTCGACAGTGGTTTTTATTGCACGACAATGTAAGTCTCTATACTGCTGTATCAATCCAGAAAATATCTCACTAAATATCATATTCCTGCTTTACTACATTCCCCGTATTCACCCAACTTATCTCCGTGCAACTTCTTCTCCCCTGGTGATAATATCGCCGAAAGAGAAGTCCAATAAAAATATTGTAGCGATCCAAATGGATGTGACAAATGTGCCTAGAAGCATCTCGGATGAAGCTTTCTTCAATGACTATGACGAGATCTAGGAACATGGTCTCTGTAGTTATCAATCTACTGATTAATTTGATTCAACACCATTCTTTTCCATTGTATTCTGTCCATGGACAGTTTATTTAACTTATAATGAGTTAATGCTGTACTCCTTTGTAGTGTGCGTTACATACGGCATTTGTGGTCCACTTGGTGCGTTTCTTTTTTCAACTCTTTCTTCTATAATTGTTTTAAGGAGTCCCTTATGACGTAGAATATTTTTCCTGCTGTGTCTAATATTACCGTATTTGTTATTTTATCGATCCAAGTTATTTTGATTATCTATCTCTTAAACGCACTTAGCGTTTTTCTTTCTTTTATTGCTACCGTTCAAGATTTGCTTTTATAAAGTGCTGCTCCAGATGAATGTCTTCAGAAGTTGTTTTCTGGCCTAACCTGCGATATTAAAGTCTCGCCTAGTTGAGAAACGCTAATTTAGCTTGCTGTATTCTGCCTTTTATTTCTTGTCGCTTTTTCTATTATCTGTTACTCTGCTTTCCATGTTTAAGAATTTTTCCACTTCTTCTATAGTATTAAGATAGATTATAATTCTTACTCAATTTGTTGATGTGTTTCTGCATATTAGAGTTTTAGTTTTCTACTGTTGTTAAAAGCCTTTTTATATCCAAAGGAAAAATGCACATTAGACTTTCTTTGATCATCCTTTTTTCTAAGATTACTCTAAGAGCTATTATTGTATTGGAATTATTTCTGAGCGAAATTGATGTTGTGTTGTGGTTTGTTCTATAATGTTTTCAATTATGCGATGCATATAGTTTTGGTAGATATTTTCGAAATATGCATTACTATAATTATTGAACAGTCATTTTTGTACTTTATAGTTGTGCCCTCTTTGAGTATAAGGATTGTAAAAGTCTCTGTTGCTTTGTTTATTTTTAGTTCTAACATGTTTTAGTGTATGCTGAGCAAGTTATCAAATTTCCTTACATCGATCTGGTGTTGTATTTACTAATATCACTATTTTACTATTTTTATCCTATTTATTTTTATACAACTTCTATTCCAACTTATCCATTTACAGCAGGGTTTCTTATCCTGCACTTGTCACTCCACATGTTTTTTTATGGCCACCTTACTTCACTTATTCCTACCAAATCTATATTATTGTTTTATTTTTTATTTAATATTTTTTAATTTTCATTTCAATTCTTCTTAATTTAAAAGAACTTCTGTCTCCATTAGTTGTCCCCACCGGATATCCGATTGAGGGTTAGTTTTATTTCCAAAATCTTTATTTACATTAGTGTTGATAATCTTGGGAGAGTCAACTATATGGCAGTAGTTTCCCGTTGCTTTCTGTTCAAATCTTTAGTACATATGTGTCTCAAGACATTCTTTTTTTCAGTGTTTCCTATATGTATACTACCAGTACTCATGCTCCAGAATTTTATTACTAAAACCAAGATGCACTACAGAAAGATGAAGTTGGCGTTTGGATGGCAGAGGTTATATGTTATGCTAATTCACTTCTTTATTTTAATAAATTATTTTTTACAAGTCCAGTCCTAGAATTTTTCTGTCTAAAAGTTGTATATCAAGTTTACTTACGCAATATACAATCGGGTTGACAAGTAGAACATTTAACTCATATACCACAATGATGATCTTAAGTCATCTCCTCAAGTACGCACTATTTTAAATTGTACGCTTAATTGTGTGTCAGGTGGACAATGTTGAATACAGGTTTAAAAAATGTGATCTGCTCGCTGACTTTATATATTACAGCGTTATTTACATCGTATGACTCCATTGTACACCGATTTTGCAAAATTAATTAACAGTTAAGAAAAATGCTTTTAAAAGTGCTATATTATTTTATCTTAATAGATGATATGTATTTAATCTTAATCCAAGAAATCTTGGGCGAGTTCTTGGAAAATGTGTCATTAAACATTCGTCACACCAAATGACTACTTTTACTGTTCGAGATCTCAAGAAAAAATTGGAGGAAAGATAGCTAAGTTAAGGTGGTCACATAAAGAGTGGTATTTACAGCTCTGTTGTGGAAGCGTAATACGGTCCACTTGCATAAATTTTGATTCAACACTCACTAGCTATTTTTGAGCGAGTGTACCACAGACAATTTGCAGATTCAATAATTATAGCGATGTCGATGGTTACCAAATGAAGATACTGTTGAAAACTAGTGGAACAGTATGACTTCACAAAGCATCATAAAATATTTTTTCCGCAGGAGAACTAGAAACACGCTTTGGTTAGTTGGTATAGTTATTTGACTCAACATAAATGGAATATTTATAGGTCTAATTTGAATTTATTTACGTAACAGTACGTTTTTGGACATGGATCCTATTCAGTTTATCCTGTTAACCTTAGGAGTTTGTAAGGAAAACTTTGCATGAAGTATGTAAGTACTTCCCCCTTCTCTATTTAAGAGCCTAAGGAAAACCCAAGTTGTATTGATAGAAATTATAGTATATTTAAACCTATGAGTACAGGTGGTTTTAAAATAAAACCATCAGGAATTTAAGGGTAGTACGGCAACCTGATTTAGTTTTGCTGGAACTACCACAGTATGTGATAGTTTAATATGTAATTGCAGTTTCTTGGACCATCGTTTCTCAGTTATTTGTTTGGGAGTGTTGAAGTTACACCGCCACATTAATCTTAATCTAGCGACTTTTCTAACTTACACCACTGTTTTTTAAATAAACTTTAGCTCGACGGTGGTCAATCACTCATAAAAAGTACAGGCCATATCAAAAGAAAAATGCATTAAGTGTGCCTACTTACCTTCAATTTTGAGACTAGAGCCGGAGTGAAATGATGTGCATACTCTAAAAAATGAACGGTGCTTACTCGAAGCGAGTGCGGAGGGCAAACTAAGTATTCCACAATTTTTCTGTCTTATAGCTATCTGTAGTGCCAAAAAGACTACAAGTTGTCATCTACATAATATTTCAAAGTAAAAACCTGACAGATAGGTTCCAAATTAATTGATAGAATACAAGATGTACAAACTTAAGGTAGCCTCTCCCTTGCTACTCAAGCATAACAAGTTGAGGAGAGGAGGGTATTATGAAAGAGTCGGAAAATATGGAAGACCGAGGTTTCGGCTCTGTTTGGTGTTGTTATCACGTGAGAATACCATGAACTATTCAAGAAAGACTCCCATGATACAGTGCAGCGAGAGTAGACCGCTTGTTGTTATCGTACCACTCGTTACAGAACAAAGTGTGTTTTGTAATTTTCAAGAGCTTTAGCAGGTAAGTTTTCAAACATATTAACCTACTGATACACATGCGACTTCAATAGTGATGTTGTGATAGTTGCAAAAGTTTTAAATAGTCTGTGTTTTTTCAGATATGCCTAGAAAGAAGGAAGATGAGAGAAAGGGGCAAAAGCTTTGGTGTCAAACGCAGATATCTAAGGCTACAAAAGCTGTTCGTGAGAAGAAGATGGGGTACCTTAAAGCATACAAGGAATTCCAGGTTCCCAGAGCTTTTCTCTTCCGCCTTGTCAACAGTAAGGAGTAAAATGCAAAGGTGCAGCCTCAACTACTCTTGGGCGTAAGCCAGTTTCTTGTAAAGAACTAGAAGACGAGTTACAAAATATTTAGTTGAGTTGGAAGCCATGTTCAATGCGCTCACAAAAAGGGATGTCTGTAGTCTTGCCTATCAACTTGCGGCTCGCAATGACGTACCCATCCATTTAAGGACGAAACTGCTAGCAAAGACTGGTTCTCGCCTTTATGAAGGTAACCCAAAACTTTCAGTCCGTAAACCCATGGGTACACCTTTTGCCAAAGCCAGGGGATTTAATAAAGAAGAAGTAGACAAGTTTTTTGACCTGATCGATGTTTTTTGCAAAAAACACAACTATCCTTATAACAGGATATTTAATGTAGACGAAACTGGTTTGTTTGTGTTCAAAGTAAAAATCCTCATGTAGTAGGCCTAAAAGGGAAGAGACAAATTGAGTCCCTTACTTCAGCTGAAAGAGGTTCTCTCGTTACCATCATTCCCTGTATGAATGCAGGAGTCTCACCTCTTGTGATATTCCCGAGGAAGAACACCTTTTTAAACACCTTTTTATAGGTGCTCCACCAGGGACCATCGCATCGTGCCACCCGTCTGGTTGGACACAGACAAACATTTTTACTAAATGGTTTAAACATTTCAATGATGTAACAAAACTCTTAGCCGAGTCACCTGTCCTGCTTCTCCTTGACGAACACACAACCCACAAGCGTAACATTGACATAATTAATTTAGCAAGGAAAAGTCATGTTACGATTTTATGTCTACCTCCACAGTGTTCGCATAAAATCTAAGGCTTGGAAAAACCTTTATGGGCCTATTAAGTCTTACTATAGTGAGGAACTAAGATCTTTTTTAAGGCATAGCTCAAGGCCCTTGAATATTTTTGATATGATGGAACTGTTTGGCAGGGCCTACCTTAAAGTACAATGAGGGGACATATCAGTAAACAATGGACATTGGACAGTAATTGGATCACAAGGAAGTCTTCAGACTGTAGACAAGAGCAAGTCTCCATTTTAGGAAGGTCATGGTGACTGTATCACGGTCTGCTATTCCATCTTGCAGCCTAGTGAAAAAATCGTAACAGAGTTTTACTGCATTTTGAATAATCAATCTACTTCTTTACAACACAAGATCTCATGTAGCACAACCGACGTCGTTAATGACTGCAAAGTTCTCCCTTTTTTATTTACCTGATCTTTCACCAACAGATTTCAACTTTTTTAGAGTTTGGGCAACAAAGTCATAAGTCTTCCCTAGTAATAAAGATTCTGATTTTTTTAAATGGAATTTTTGCGCTATTGTAAATTGGCAACATACAATCAATGCCAACGGTGATCGTCTTGTAACATAAGTGAAAATTGCAAAATTTAATATTGTACACAATACACGTGATAGTTGAGAAAGACAGCAGAAGTTATGTAGAAATGCCATAATTTCTCCAAAACCTGTCCTCCAAGGTAAGAATTATTTGGAATGTTCCTTAAACTTGTTTATGCTGTTTCTTCTAAGCGCGCAATTAAAAAATGTACTTTTCAAACAAAGTTTGGCACCTTCAATTGTAGAACGTAAAACTTGTAGTAAAGGAAATTAAATGTTTTTTTTTCAAATTACCTTTTTGGTGAACATCAAAAAGACACTTCTGGTCATCTAATTTGGAATTAACAGTGGAAAGATTGAGTTTCTGATCATCTTTGTATAAAAAATTGATTACTACAAATTTGTTGGATAAGCTACAGAAAACGTCCACAGCTTGTTACCTTAAAAATCGTCAATAAAAGATATTTTTTATTACAGAAGATGCCAGTGATATAAAAAAGAGTATTTTAAGTTCACCATTGCTTTACGAAAGTAGCTTCGCTTTGCTTGATCAGAATTTTTCCCAACTAAGACTAAAGGCTTAATCAATATTTGCTTGATTGGATATGTTGGCTCCACAACTTCTTGTCAGGTCTCTTTAATGGTGCGCCATTGTTGGCCAAAAAAATTTCTTTCGCATTCCAGAAAGTTCATGTCATCTTTCCAGCATTTTGCCTTATTTGGTATAGCTGTTTCCCACCGCCACAAAGAATGCATTGGGCCCTGTTCAAATACTTGCAAGTATTCAAATGTTCTTATATAACAATTTTGTCTTTTCTATAGTGAGCCCACGTGACATTTGCGTTCATTATGCAAATTAAGGGAAATTCGCTTTTAAGATGACCGTAGTCTTTGTTGTCGCCTAAAACCTAAGATTTTGTCGATGACTTTTTTTAAACTTCTTCTTTGATGTTTTTTCTTTCAAAAATTCCAGTTGTATCCATTTTACACTGTCATTTAAGGAACCAGACCGCCAAAAAACGGTGAGCCACCAACAGAGTATCTCAAAGAAAAACGGAGCAATTAGACGAACTTTAATTTGTCGTCCACTTTCTAAATGTGATCATCAGCTCAATGAATAGAATAGAACAGCGTTGAGCATCCAACAAAACTCACGCCTTTCCTCCAGAGAAGGTGAAATGATTTCGTCGCATTTTTGCAATACGCAGCATCGCCTATACATTTTACGAGGACACTTTGTCACGTCCCGTCTTTGTAAACGTAACGTCGTCGCTGGCTCGGTTTATAGGTTATAAAAATATGGAAGCAAACGCTATGCTTAATATGCACCCCGAGCCCTTTACGAGGCGGTTTGTGCGCACTTTACAACCACCTAAAACATCACGGTCGTAAATAAATGTCTTGACAGTTTCTCAAATATTGCAGCCGTTTTAAACGGATATCTTGCCGATAAAACGGTTATGACATGCACTGCATTAAATAATTTTATTCGACAACTGCCATTTTACAGAAACTAAAGCATAGGAGAGCTCGTTCTGAACAAAGCGTACAGAAAGAAATTTGGGCAAATTTAAATCTTTGTAATGCTGTTTATCCAATCAAGGTAAGGAATGATGTTCGTATAAATCGCTGGCACCCCTTTAGTCGCGCAGGACTTCGCACCGAACGAAACAATGCCTAATGCAACCCAACGAGCTTTCGTCGATTTCGTAGCCGGTTCTTCGAACATTAACGGTCCTCCAGAATCTCCTCTGCAAGAGTCGCTGCTTCCACCCCCAGCACATAGTTGGGTAGGAGAAAGTTGAATTCCCCTGGTCGCATAAGAAGCTTTGCAGTCGTATTCTTTCACTACAGGTACCTTAGCCTTCAATTTAATGGCACTCCCTTCTGTAGAAAAAAAGGACATCACAAAATGACGAGCCTGTCAATCACTCACCTTCAGTTTCAGTCTTTCCCCAACCGCATATAACCAACAATGCATTAGAATTGTCTGTTATATTAGCATGATTTGGCGCAGGCAAGCATATCGGTTGGATGAATTCTACAAACAAAAAGGCAACTTACGTGAAAAACATTTAATTGTTCATGCATACTCGTAAAGTTTACTGGTTTCTCCAACTTTACTAAAGCAATGTCGTGGTGTCTATTATCTGTACCAGGTTTATAGTCGGGATGAGGATGAACAGATTCTACAGGAACATCAACAGGTGGAGGAGCACAGTAGTCTTCTATATCGATCGTGTCATCGCAGTCTTCTAAAGAATGCACGTTGTACTCTCCCAATCTCACAGCTATTCTGCAAATTAGAAATCGTCTGTGTATACATATTATGTAGGCTACTTAAATTGGCGTCTCACTCGCTACTAAACCCAAATTTTTTTTAAATACACCAACGCAATTCAAAGTGGATTTGCCTCTTTTTAAGAAATGTGTGCTGGAAGTGGACATCATTTGCGTCCAGATAGGATTGAATTCAACTCACTATACTTTGGAAAATTCTTATAATTACGTCCGCTGTCACTGCTTAAATTTTTAGGTTTGCTTTCGAAGTGATAAGTTCTGTCTTTTAGATGTTTCTGCAGTAAATAATAAAGCGACATCAAAAGTTTCTTCTAAATAGCACGTGTGATGTATGAATGTCGTTTCATCTTGCTGAAGATATGAAATGGAGAATTGCTCGTCGACTAACTGATTTATAAAGTTGTTGAAGACTGTCATACATGCACCAAGTTTTTCATCCAAATAGGTGATTTTTAGGACTTGCCTTGTTTGCCAAATTTTGAAGAAAATTGCGCCATCGCGCCCTCGTCATCCGACGCTGTTTGATAATTTTTTTACTGTTATCTAAAGGGGGAAGTTTATCACAATAAACTGCACACGTACTGACAACGACTTTCCAAAATATGGTGTAACAGATTCAATCCTGTCTCGCCGCACTTTAAATCCATTTCAAATTGCCTTGTAGCATCTTCATTGGTGTTTAAGATATTAAAGAAGCACGGAGTTTATGAATTAAACGCAACTACTTACAGTGGACCAATTTTTTCCATTTGGGGGCCGCTAACGCAGTGAGCTGCGGTCAGGACATATCTTTTGTCTATTAGGACTCCCCCGCAAGCTAACGCAGGTCCCTGTGCTAAAAATAGAATGTGCATATTAGAGTAATTCTCTATTGGCGACTAACCTGTTTTGTAGATCAAAAGTGCCATCCACGGGAACTCCTCCAGATCGGTAATCGTGCCATCAAAGATTCTGTTAGAATTATATTGCTGCCCGCATTCTCCTTCTGCATACTCTTCGTCATCTTCGAAGCGACTTATAAGCGTAGGTATGTTGGGTAGCACATAAGGACCCGTAGCATTCTCTTTCGGACAACATAGTTTTGGCACCGTCTCGGCGAACCCGCACTGCGATTTTTTCAAATACTTCCCGGCTTCTTTGGTTAGAATGTTGCTTTCATAGAGGTCCAAAAGCGATCCACATTTATTTATCTCAATGCACTCTCCTTCCGTAGAATTAAAAGTGACGCAGGTCTCTAAAAAGGAAGATCTTCAAAACTCTCTGTAAATTCTGCCTCATCTGCAAATAACCTGCATTTGCTGCCAAAAAATGGATAAAAGAACCGAATACAATGTAAAAGAACGCAGCCATACTCACGTACGGGATTGAGTCTGTGAATGAGTATATCGCTAGTTCACCTTGGCACTATGCACAGCTGCAAATACACTGCCGAAAACCTGTTTGAAGTTATCGAATAATTTACATTAGTGTCTGACCCGCTTCTAAATGGGTGCGGTTAACATGATTTGATCTATCTTTGTAGATTTTTCTTTAATTTTGTTATTGTTTAGGTAGCCGCAGGGTGCAATGCTCTGAGAACGACCCAAATCCCAATACAAAATTCACATATCCGAAAACTGTTTATGTGCTTGTTTACAACTGATTATATAACTCTTATGGTAATAAAATATTTATCTTAATACTAAATAATACTAAAATAGACTCAAAAGCTTCGTTGGGGAAATACCCAGAGTGACGAGGTACAATATCTGAGAACGACCTTGCACGAGAAGTTTACGTGGTCTTATGCGGATTGGGCGGTAGCGAAGGCAAACCAAGTTTGTAGGGCTCTTGGCTCTCTATTTTATCCTAGAGAGCGGCTGCCCCTTCGTAATAAGCTAACGCTCTACAAAATCATCATCCGTCCGATCATGTTGTACGCTTGTCAGGCTATTAAGACAATCTTTGGGGCACGCTGGTTTGTCAGAAACATCACCGATGCGTCATATTATGCCCAACATCCTTCTCCGACGTTGAAGGGCTCAGTAACCCCATCATACCATCATCCGTACCACCGTACGGAGGGCAGCTTAACGTAGGCACTAACATCCACACCAGGTCATCAAAGAAAGGGGTTGTACTCAAGGACCCCTAATGTTGATAACGAAGTCAACCTCAATGTCAACGTCACGGAACTCAAGAAATGGTTACTTTGGACCAGTTTTATGCCACTCTCATGAAATTAATACTAAAAAATTAAGGATAAGGCAAAATCGATTAGACTTTGATGACCGGTGTTTTTGTACATCGTGTTGTCTGCTCTCGAGGTGTTAGAAATGGAAACTTTTGACGTTTTATCTACGATTGCAACAGACATCCTCAGAAGATGTATCTTCTAACATTAATTTGCTATCTCATGCGCTTTAATTTTTGTTCTCACGTGTGTACGGCACGTATGCTACTTTATATCAACAGAGTTACGGACCGGATATGGAAAATTTTAATAAAACATAATCGAGGGATACAAAAACTCATATCTATACTGCATGCCAACTTTGTTTGAGTAGGTCTGCATTGGGGCTAAGAACAATTGCCATCAGAATAAAATTCTCTTAAAAAATTCGAAAACACAAGTTCTGTCCACTTGTAGGAACTTTGATCTGAAACTATATATACAGAGGGCAGTGGGAGTTTAAGAATTTAAAATATTTAAGAAAGGCGTAGATTTTGGTTTTCCAGTTTGAATACCAAAAGTTAGAGCAACCAGTGATGTCGGTAAATGTCAAGATGTTACCAGCAACAAGTCAATTGACCACCGCTATCCACGCCTGTCGAGATTTTTCTTTTCAGTGTCCGCTTCAGGTGTGGACAAAACCTTCCAACCTAACAGCCGGAAAACATACAATAGAATGTATCAAAATACCATCCGCGGAAGTCTGATACATTTGATATACAGCTCAATAAATCTATCGAAAAGCAATTAGAAAGCAAATACGCACTAGAAGGAAAAATTTCTCTTTCTCTCTCACTAGGTGTAGTTGCAACCTGGCTATTGGGATTTACAAAGACCACTGGAATACCTCAGACCGCATTACATTTTTTTCGTGAAAAACACAGAGTCGCTACCACCAAAATACAATCTTCCAACTTCAACGTTCGAAAAAGAGTGCATCTATACAACTAAATCGTAAACAAGCTACGATAAACCTTTCAAAATGTAAACTTAATGAGGACGATATCAGAGCCCCCAGTAAAGAGGAAATGCATGCCCGCCAACGTAAAAGCAGTCATAGGAAAAGCTTCCAGCAGATCAATAGAAAGAAATATGGATTGAGGTGCATTTTACATCGTGCAAAGCCGTTTTGTAATCTCAAGAACAATGACAGCACCGTTGCCTCAGTAACACTTTCACAAAAGGACTAATCGGAGAAAATGGCCCCACAGCAGGAATACCAAGTTCATCTCAAGATGATATTCCTAATAAAAGTATAGCATCAGAGCTGCTACCCCGAAGAAAATATAGAGTTCCTAAAATTCACTATGACCTATAGTCAGTACCATCGCTAACTGTTCCAGCCTATGACAGTCACACATTTGATTTACATTAAAGATTACGCGCTTTTTTTTAACCATGAGGAGACTTTTAACTGCAGGAAAAGGACTTTAATGTTGTTTACCAAAGTTTTAGTTCAAGATAGATCTTAGACTGTTTTGAGCAACACTTTACCAATGACATACTGAAGTACTTTCGACAGAATTTTACGCCCCTGTTTGGTTTGGCTTTGTAATCACAAATTACTACTAGGAGAAATTTAAAAACGTTGATAAGTTCTTAGTATGAAATCACGGTAAAAAAACACCACCATACTTCCTTAAACACCCCAATTTGATACATCCAAACATACAATTACATATGAAACTGGAACTAAACAGTAGAGACGGAAAATAAGGTCGAAAGATAGTTATTTGTATTTTCATAACAATAGATGTGAAAACAAAGGGAATATGTTAACTTGAAACAAAACATTTGAAAGCATCCTTACATTCGAATGTCTATTTGAAGACAAAGAACAAACAGAAGCAAACCAAAAGAAACCTCAACCAATATAAGTCATAAAAGGCAAAGTTTTTCAACTCATTGCTCTCCATGATTGTCTGGGTTCATGGTTTTCCGCATTGTCCACAATTGCACTGCTATTTGGTAGTATGACAAGGTCCTAAAGTTTATTTATACATACGCACTGGGTGAGCATTTCATTTTACATAAAAAGGTGTCCACTCATTTTGTGAAGCATCTAAATCGTTGCTCAACTTTAGTACAACTTTTGTTCTTAAAAAGCGCATTTTCGTCAGTTTGATTTTTAGCAGTTTTTCACTTCAATTCAATCTATAGACCACAAATAAGACGAAAAGTACGACCATGGAATGGGAAGCAAGCGACAACGGTGGGGCTGGAAAATGATGTGGTTGAGGCTTTCCTCCGTGATGTTGACTATTTGAGTTTTTGCAGACCAAAACCAAAGCATCTGAGAAATAGCGTAGTTGACTTTTGAAAGATACTACCCAAGAAGCAAATAAAACGTACTGCTGAAAACAAATTGCCGAAAGTTACGACTAAAGAGGCAATAACCAAAGTCAAGGTTCTACCAAACAACCAAAGGTTGTCGCGTGTCAAAAAGAAATCTTAGATCATAGTTTTGAATAGTGTCCATATAAGACAAACAGTGTGTTAAAAAAAAATTCAAAAACAAACTCAAACAATACCTCAGAGGTAAATGCACATCACTGATTACTTATCTTTCAGAGGTAGTTATCACAAATCTATATTTTTACTATATTTACTGACAAAAAATCTGAATTTTTTTTACCAAAGGCTTTCATATTTTTACTTTGCTTTATTCGAAAGCGATAAGGCCTAACAAGAGGCAACAATTTTCTACTAATTCAATTATTAGTAGGCTCGTCGCAAATCCTAAGTCTATAATTCAAGAGTAAGAGCACGCACGTGCCGCTGCACTTTCTAAAACAAGCAGCTTCGCTTGGACTCTCGATGTATATCTACTTTTTTCGGCAATATAAAATTTTGAACAAATCTCCTAACTAAAAAATTGTTTTTGTAAGTCTCTCGAGTTCAAAATTAAGTTAATTTTTTGGTTATCTTATTAATGTTCTTTTTAAATATGAATGTGAGGTTAAGAAAATAGGCAAGAGTAAACTTGGGCAATCAATTCTAATTTCGTTGTGACGTAATAACATAACCGAGCTTCTATTATACCGGTATACAGTCAGCAGGAGCTTTTATTATGGCTTTTGATACAACTGAAACATCTTTTTCGAGTAGAATCATCGCTACTGTTTGTCATAATAATGTTGTTTAGCTGTTGAAAGGACATCGTTATAATTACTAAACTGTTGGAAGACTTTGGAATATTCTTTCTCTACATCTAATATTTTTTCCTCGACTTTTGAGTTGTTCTGATTTCTTTGCTGCAGAGGACCCATTTTTTCCTTTCACTATATTTGCTTTAATGGAACTTGACGGACGATTTCAATGATTTCACAGACAGCTTGGAAGAATGAACTGACACCACATCATTTACAGATGAAAACCTTGCAACACCTAAATGTGATATTATTGGTCGTGAAGCCTTTCCTTTCTTCCTCAAATTTGTTTTAATATAATCACTACGTTGCTTAGCTCTAAGTCTCGGGTCGATTTGTTCCATTTCATCTTTCTTGCCTAATATAGAACGTACTTGATTCTGTTTCCAAAATTGGATGCCAATCAGTTGGTTTATGGTCCATCAACAGTGTCAGTTCAGTTAGTAGTTAGGTACATCTTGTTATGTTATTGTTTTCGCCGTGTTTGTTTAAAATAACTGGCAATGTTGTTTGACTAAACACATCAACCGTTTCAACTTCCCTTCACAGGTGCTCCCGCCGAATTGAACTGCCAACTAATGTCATATTTCTGCAGGTGACTCTTAATCTCAATTTAATTCTGCTTTAAGGCGACCTATAACGCTACACTCGCATCGACAATGTTCCACCCTAGCTGATTTTGTGACCCTCAGACTTTGAATTTGCGCTCAAGCTCACCAGCAACTTTAAATGAACAACTCTTGAGGTTAGACATGTAAATATCTTCTATTTATTCGATACAGTCCACATCACAATGTGGATAATAGAAAGATGTCGATTTTCAATCAGAAAGATTGCCCATCTCTGTTTTTGATCCAGCCATGGTTCTGGAATCGGTCCAGTAAAACTCTGAAATTATCAGTTCGATGTTTTACTGGATGTAGGAACTGCAACTTTCTATTGAAATTACAATATTAGAATGGACGCTGATTAATGAGCTACTATGATTATGGTGTCCACCTCTCCAGTAGCTTTCACATAAAGGCAAGTACAACAATTGAACGTTTTTTGGATAACATCCTGAATCAGAAAAAGCCAATAGCACCTTCGGATTGTTATTTGCTGTAGATGCTCTATCCACCACTCTCATTTTCCAACTAATTTTTTCGGTATCTTCTTGTCCCATTTTGCTTTTTTGTCCAGATAAGGTGGTTCAGTATTTTTTCGGAAACCACAAAACATGCAATGCAACTAAAAGAGTCAAAGACTGCTAGTGACAGCTGTAGAGCTCTCCTCTTGGTGGGCACATAATTCTCGAGTGTAATATTAACGCTGACTATGGAAATGAGCTTAAAATAAGACTTTACTCTACGGATCCCATCAAGTTCTTCTATTTTTCGTAAATTCACTTCTTTTAATACCTGTTTCCGTAAAAATCTAAAGACATTTCTCTAGAATTACTTGAAACATAAAACCCACTTGAATAATGTGGAGTTGTTCGCTTGAATCAAGCAATCGTCCAACCAAAGAGCGATTCCTTTATACACCTCCGATAACCATTTTCATCATTTCAGCTTTGAGATTTTTGGGAAACGACACTGAACTTGGGGAACATGTGGCGCCAAACAGCACGACGTTAATTTGGTGCTCCATCACATCTCGTTCCGGTGAATGAGAACCGCTGAACTGGAATACTTCCATCACTTAGTTTGATTTGATAAAACATATTGATGATATCAGAACTAAATGCTTCTTGTCAGCGGCATCAAAAATGAGGCAAATTTTTTTTGGCTGGTTGGGGTAATAAACTCTAAAGTGAGGGATACAACTGTCTCATATATATCTCCTCTCTTCACAAAGTTTAGTGAAATTAAGGTCATTTCCAATTTTGTTTTTTCGTGAACGTAGTCTCTGCAACATGGGAGTAGGAGCCAGTTCTTAACAACAGTGGCTCAAAGTAGTTATTGAGTTTACCTTCTTCCATAATCTGAATAGCACAATGATTTTTTTTTATCTTACCTTTTCATATATCATATTCATCTCAAATGCTTCCAAATCCAAACTTACTTTACAAGCTCTCGCATCGTTGCATCTACAACCTAAATCCTTTTGGACTAAGTGAATTTCCGCGTAACAAACTTATTGACTTCGTATTCTTATTCAAATTTTGCAGGAGACAATCCCGTTTTCCACCCTGTTAATGTGACGTCAAACAAGGGCGAGAAGGTTGCTTGCTTGACCCATAATTGAACTGTAATTTGACTGGTGACTTGAATTTTCTTTAACTCCTCGAATCTGGTTTTGGGTTGGTACACCAAGATTGTTTCCTAATTCGAAAAATCTGAGTCTCTTAAGTTTTTTCTAATGTTGACATCAACTAACTTTGTAGGGCTGTCTTCAAGGTTTTGCCTAATCTTGATGAAGAGATGACTGAATAATCCTATGAAATAATGATGACCTTGTTTAAAAAAAAATTATTTTGATTTAGTATCCCAACTCCCTGCATTGATAACGCGTGCTGACATCTTTTTAACGAAAGATACTTTTTCTTTCTTGTTCCACTAGAAAGTAGTTTGGCCTGAAATCATCATCAGGATGTTTATCCATATGCAACATCCAGTGAAACAAATTTGAACCGCCAGTTCATCTTCAAGCTCAAGATTCACTATGCGTTCCTTACACTTGAAGCTTTTCAGTCTCCACGAAGTTCCGTACAGGTTTCGAAAAGTTTAGCAAATGCCTCTAATTTCAGATGCTTGCTTTATATTTTTTCTTTCCATAAGCTTCCTAAATTGAGCTTTAGAATTTCTAGTTTTGAATTAATACAACTAAGGCAAGTGTGCAAGTCTGATTATATTCTTTTATTCTGTATATTTATAGCGTTTTGTGGTTGACTCGCATAGACTTATGAAGGCTGGCCATTCAAATAGATTTCCTTATGTATGACATCAGCAGTGGAAACACATTGTCAAGTATTTTTATTTTTACTTTTGAAAGTATGGGCGCATCTTTTTAGATGGGATTATCGTTACGGTTTGCTTCAATAATTTTGGGCATCGAGTATTTCTCTCTTGTATAAATACTGAAAGGACATCGTTATATTACTACACTGTTGGGAGTTTTCGAAGTCTTCTTCCTTTACATTTAGTATGTTCTTCAACAGTTTCTCCTTGACTCTCAAATTTTCTTGCTGCTATTTTGATTTACGTTCATTTCTCTGCTGCAGCGGGTTAAACTTGTACTTTTACTATATTTGCTCTGCTTGACTTGTTCCTATGGATGTTGACAACTGATTTCAGCTCAGAGAGTTTGCAAGAATGGACTAATGCTACATTATCCTCTACCGGTGAAGACCTTGTAACTTCCAAATGTGATGTTAAGCGTCAAGCCATGATCTAAGTCTGTTTGGCGCATTGCCTTTTTTGTCCTCATACATTTACGAATTCCGTCTGAAATCTTAACAGTTGCGTAAGTTGACTGTTTGTTTTTTGCTAAGGATGTTGGGGGTATCTCCTTTCGACTTCAAAAACGGTTAATAATACCTCCAATAATAATTTGTCTGCGCCAAATTCTACTCAAAGTTTCCTCTGATATATGTAACCAATTTTTAATTGAAATTATTCTGGAAAACTTTAATATGTTAATTGTCAGTTCAAACTGTGTTCAAACTTAAAGGTTAATCTATTGTATGCACTAATAATTGAGTTTATTCAACCTTACAGCTTTCCAAACGCTTTTAGACCATATATTGTAGCCTGCATTACTTCTTTAAGGAGTCGAAAGCATCTTTACTACATAATTACGGTAACATTTTTCCTCCCAACAAAGAAACTGAAATTCTGATATCCTTCTTCTTTCACCACAAGGACATCTGCAACTCCAACAATTTCATCTTTTCACGAGTATACCGTTGTGATCACAAAATGTGGCCACATTATGGGCCAGTTTGTTCCATTTTATCCTCCTTGCCAAAACTGGAACGTGCTCTGTTCTTCAGTGTTTCCAAAATTGCTGCGCTACCATTAGGTTGTTTGCGAGATCCTACGAAGGTTTCTTATCCACCGCAAATAAATCTAATTAATTGGTTTGTGATCTATTAGTAGTATCAGGTCCACTTAATGCAGAATTGTACTATTAATAATTATATACGCAGCTTCTACCAAACAGATTGCAACCGCTCTTGGTTCTTCACAATGACTGAAAACGTTGATTTCCTAAATAAATCAACAATTCTTCCTTTCATACGAGATGTCTCCAATAGATTAATTACTACTCAATGCTATAGTTTCTCTAATCTCATCTGAGTTTTGTTTTAAGACAGTCTTTAATCCTTTATTCACATCGACAAATTTCAATACCGTCACCTATAAATGCTCACAAAGCTCGTTAGTAGCTCCTGAGGTTGGATATCTGAATATCATTCCGTAACGTTCCTCACATAACTTATTCGTAGTAACTTTAACCTGTCCGTAATTGTTCACACCACAATAGGTAAAGAGATGATAGGAAGCAATCAGGAAGTTTTCCATCTCAGACACTTCTTTACTTTCTTCAAATACTATTTATAATTCCAATTTTGATTGGACATTTGCTTAAGTAGGTTATCCTAGTTTCTGCATCTATGATCCTAATATCTACTTATCCATTGGCCTTCATATAAAGGTTAGTATTATAAGTAAATGATTTTTCATTGACATTTATAAATTATGGCACTGAATAGTCTCCGTCCATGGTCTGAGAAATAATTAGCACCTTAAGGTTCTAACATTTGATATTTGCTTTAGGCGAACTTAGAAAATATGTGGCGCTCATTTGGTAAACGTCTGGCGCTTTATCACATCTTATTCCGCGAAATAAAAATTGCTGAGCTGGAAGATTCTCTACACATATTTTGATTCAATGAACTATGTGGATTATATCAGTACTTAATCCAATAAGTTCTTTTAAATTGCATAAAATAGTCGGTGGTAGATTTAACAGATCACATTATTGAAGAAGTAGATCGTTTAAATTTACACCTTGGTTCTTGGTAGTGCCACCAAAGACGAGACGAATCTCTTCCAGCTTTTTAGGATTATAAACTTCAAAGTGAGAAAGATAACTGATGTTTGTCTCTAAAAATATTTCATCCTCTTATCATATTTCTTAATTGTTACAGAATAAAGTCATCATTTTCAAATAACAGGATCTTCTCAAAGCAATTACTGATTTTACTTTGTACCCTCCCCCATAAGCTGAATTGCACAATAATCTTTTTTGGATCTTAACTTTTTATAAATCACTCAGCCAGAATGTTTTCTTTGAAGATTTGCATGGCTTTAAAACTTATTGGCTTGCCAACTTTCCCCACATTGTGCATCTTATCCAAGTTTTGTAGGCGGCAATCTAGTTTTCTACTCTGTTACTTGCCAACCAAGGGTAGAAATTAGCTTTCTTGACCAATAATCAGATGTGATCATTTATTAAAACTTATCTAACAGTCCTTCTAATTAAATACTTGAATTTTTCTTTTCTTCTTAGAATCCAGTGTTGGGGTCGACACATCAAAATTATTCACTAATATGAAAAATATTTGCCTTTCGATGTATTTTTCTAATGTTGACATCCACTCTCTCCTTGACTTTTCATTTTTAATACACAGAGACAACAAAAATGGATCCTGTTCTCCAAGTTCCAATTCAGTAAACAACTCGTCGTCTGATGGGTTTGTTGTACATCTTCTACTTGGAAAGGTAAATGCAGTCATTTATTTTCCATTTTCTGAGGTAATGATAGGATGAAAGGTCATTTGTGCAGGTTCGTTGTTATTATCCACTTTGTAGAACTGCCTACAAGATCTTGCTTGTGCATCTGAATGAATCTTAATGGAGAAATGGCTAATAATCTGTATATCAAACCTTCCTTCAGAAATAATTTTTATTTTTGCTTTAGCCCCCACAGTCCTTGATTTAGTATTCCAACTTTTTGCAGTGCTGACATCTTTTATTTTCTCGTCTACTTCTTCGTTTTTTTGTCCGTTAAAAAGTAGTCTGATCTGATATCATTAAGATGTCTATCCGTTTGTGACATCCAGTCCAAACAAATTTGAGTTGGTAGCTCAACCGTCAGTTCATCTGTAAGCTCAAGATTCATTACGCGTTCCACACACTTTAAGCTCCACAAGATTCAAAGCAGTTTTTGAAAAGTTTAGCAAATCCATCTATCTAGTTTCAGGCGGTTGCTTTATTTTTTCTTTCCACAGACTTGCCAAATGTTATGTGTGGTCGCCTCTAATTGAGCTTCAGAATTTCCAGGACCTTCTTCTCGTTTTAAAGTAATACAAGTAAGGCAAGTTTACAAGTCTGATTATATTATTTTGTTTTCTACATCCATAGCGTTTTATGGTCGACTCGTCCTATGTTGTTTTACTGCTGACAAAACATCATTATTGATACTGATATATTTGGAGTCTTCAGTCTTATTCCTCTACATCTGATATCTCCTTTAACAGTTTTTCCTTGACTCTCAAGTCTCATTGCTGCCATTTTGAGTTGCCCTAATTTCTCTACTGCAACGAGCCCAACATGTCCACTATATTTGCTGTACTCTACTTGCTTCCATGGATGTTGACAGACGATTTCAACACAGGCAGCTTGGAAGAATGGACACTCTACTTTTGCAACTCCCAAATGTGATGTTGGTCGTCACGCCATGATGTAAGCCTGTTTGGTGAATTGTCTTCGTTATCCTCATGCATTTACGAATTCGATCTGACATCTTGACTATTCCACAAGTTGATTCGTTTTTCTTCTAAGGATGTTGGAGGTACTTTTTTTCGAATTCAAATACCTCCAATTATAATTTGTTCACCTGCACCAAGACTTACTTAAAGTATCTTTTGAAAAGCTTGACAGTCTTCTGTCTGGGATGATTTTGGCATCAAATGGTTAACTTTAATACATTGATTGAGCATGGGCTGACATACAGGTATCGTCTTTATACTTGAAAATTAAGTTTTCATGCAGTTGGTTCTTTGTATCCATTGGTACTGATGATTTTTAATGAACTTACTTGGGAGAATGGACTGATGTCTCATTATTCTCTACCACTGAATTAATTATAATTAATTAGAAAAAAGTGAAGTTGTAGGACACCAATATTTTAAATCATGTTCTTTTATTATAATTACCATTCACAATTGCGTTGTATAAAATTAAATTAACGTGCAAATTACGCGAATCAAGTAAACGAACTTAATTTCGGCACCCTAAAATGTACTATTATTTTGTGGCTAGCTCTTCCCACATTGTTCGCAACCCCGCCTTCTTTTGAAAATTGGTGTCACCGGTTTGAATTCCGTCGAGAAGGTCTGTAATGGCTGGTTTTTCCCTTTTTGCATTGCTATGGGGATCCCCCACACTACGAACTTTGTCCATTACACTTAATTTGTGTTCATCCTGTGGTCTAAGTGCTCCGTTTTGTTTTAAGGAAAAGTAAACGTATTCCAAAAGTCCGTTGCTGCGCACCAGGAAGTCTCTCTGGGCAAGCTTCTGCAGCCGTTCTTTTTCCTCCGACTCTACAATCACCTGAGGCTGAAAAGAATTTTTTATAACGAACGGTATGGTGGGCAGCGAATACTTCGTGGCGCCGAAGCGAGGCGTCTCAATTTTTGGTTTTGACGGTACGTATTTCAACGGGGAGATTCTTTTGGCGGCTTCCGCCTTGGCCTTGAGGATTATTTCGTCCCGCATGGCCTGCTGGGCCGACTCGCGAGCGCGGCTCGAAATAGTGTCGCAATACAACGATCCCTGACCTTGATTAAAAAATTTGCTGTATATGTGTTCTGTGTGCGATGTCGGGAACACCAAGTGAAAGCCTCCGCGGTGAGACATCTCGTGCTTGTAGTAATCGGCAAAGCAGCGCGGTTCTATGAAGTTGTCTTTGTTGCAGCCGTGCAACAAGCGGTCACGAACGCGCTTTCTGTCCTCTCTTATGATCTTTTTTTTATCGCACTGCTCTAGATTGAGCATATTAAACATGTCTTCTAGCATTGCTTCTTTCACTTCGCAGTCGAGATCTGTGTCAGTATGAAAACTAGGAGAATGGTTAACTTCAAGCACATGAGGGTTCAATCTTTTGTCTAAGAGAATGTCGATGCCCAAAAGCTCACAGCAAGCAGGAACAACGTCGTGATGCGGAAAGCATGCAAAATAACTATGCTTAAGTACCGGCCACGAGCATAAAATCGTTTTTATGATAACGTCATCGATTTTATGCCAAACCCTATCGACGTCGTGCCCCAAACTTCTCAAGTAACTGCTTAACCACGTGAGCTTCCTTTTGCTGCCAGCCTCTGTGTCTAAATTGTATGTCCGACTGTGTTTGTTCACGGCGTAATTTGTAAGATGCATAAAAACATTCGTAATGTTTACTCCAGTGGGCTCTTTATATCTGCTAGTAGCAAAACGGACTAAGCCTTCCTTATATATGTATATTCTCAAAGGGTCACAAGCAGTTATTAGAGTATACACCCTCAGGTCAAATTTGTACCCGTCGATGAGAAACGGGCGAGTAATGTACACTTGACAAACCATTCGATCAGACGGTTTGAGGTCTTTTAAATTTTTAGTGATGTAGATCCCTCGTCCTTGACTGCCAGCATCTGGTTTCATAATGAAGGTCTTGTTCTTACGTAGCCTGCTGTAAGACATGGCCTCACCTAGATCGGCAGGCAAACACCAAGTCTTCGGGAAAAAGTTGTAGTCCTTCGGAAAGAGCCGCTGCATCCTATTCAGATTCCTGGCCAGCAAGTCCTTCCGGCATATTTCCAGCATGCCAGGGAAGTGATTGATGCGCTGGAACCGCTTCATCTCCTTGCAGCGCTCTATGGAAATAGACAGGTCGGTCCAATACAGGTTCCAGTTGTCGTTTTCCCCAACCTCCCGGAAGCCGAATTTGGCGACCGTCCTGCGCACCACGTCGTACCTGCAGTTCACCAAACAAACGGACACCACCTTCTTGCGTCTCTTGTGCTTCGGACTGAGCTGCACGGCCCGGCCGCTGCTGCGAGCGCCGTTCTGCAACGGTTTCAGCGAGTTGCCGGACTTCGCAGTGTGCTCGGTGTCGGTGGAACAGTTGGAAGTGTCGCTGCTGATATTTGGGGGCAACCTGGTTAACGACGTGTTATCCATTATGGACACGAAATATTAACAAATTCACGTGCATTTCACACTTGTTATTTTGCAAGAATTTACTCGTACTGTAAGCGTTTGATAGTTAAGACATGTGACAGATGGCTTGTGCAGTTGTTTTAATGTCATCATTACGTTTAATTGATAAGTAAAATAAAACTAAAAGTTTTTTACTGCAAAATAATGGACAAGCTTTTTGTATTGGTTGAATCAATGAACTACTATAAGTGCTGACGCTAGCGCTTAAGCGACGTTTTTGGAGAAATTGGTAGAGGATGGTGTAATATATATTTCGTCCCCATTATCTGTGATCTTTGTCTAGTTAACGACTCTTGGTCAACAAGTTATTTCAATTAATTTCACATTTTCAAGAGCGAAACCAATCTTACTAATGACATAATAACTTTTTATCTTACAGATTCAGGCCACAAACCTGACCACAGAGAAATATGTAGTTATGAGCCTCTTTTATCGGTTTTTCAAGTTTTATTTGGTAAACAAGTGTCCTTTTCTTGCAACGTTTGTCACGTGAGAGGTGACCTATGGTATGACGTTTTACATAATGCCATCTTTCCATTTTAGAAAGAAAGAATGAACACAATGCCGGTCGTGGTAGTCCAAAACTGGCTCAGTGACACACTCATAAACAGAATGACATTTTATCCATAGAAAGTAGTCCACTGCAGTTTGAAGGAAAGAAATCCAGGGTTTCGAACTCAAGATAGGTTGAGATCATAGGGTAAACCATTGCTGTTCACAAAATTCCTGTATCTAAATTCTAAAAAAGGGCCATTCGTAATCAATGGTCTTTCATCTGTTGATATCAGAGAGTATTTTCACCTGTTCAAATTAATTTCTTACTTTAGTGTTTTCAGCCGAATTGCGGGAGTTTCTAAATTAAACCCGCATAGAGGACCTTGATACCGTGTGATGCTTTCCGGTGGAGCATTTTCAATTGCGAGTTGCTGATGCTGAGGGAATTCCAAATTGATTTACAATTTTTTTGGCTATTTCACACATGGATTTTCGAACATACTTTCGCCAATTAGTTTGGACCCTACGTTTAAGCTGAGGTTGGACAAGTTGAAGAGATTAGTTTAGAGCAATCCTTTTAGGAGATTTATTATTTTGAAGTTAGTGTGGGCGTTTTTTCTTATAGAGTTTGATGGTAGGAAGTAGCCAATCTTTGTAGGCCATCTGGGAGTTGCTCTTTGACAGGAACAATCTCTTATGCTCTGGTTAGCAATGTCGACCCCACATTTAAGGGTGTTATAGGCTAACACCATGAGAAACTTCCTATCGGGATCGTCTTTCTGGGGGATTACGGAGACTACATCTTTCTTCTTCTGGCAGTATGAGACGAGGGCCACATTCTCAAGCAAAAAGGAACTTAGTCGGATTCTTATCCTGTCCTGCCCTTATTATCATCTCCTCTGGAATTTTACGTCCTGATTTCCTAATCGTGCCCACAATTAATAGCAATTTATTCGTCAAATCTTTTTCAAGCCTCAAACTGGTAAAGAAATTGTCACAACAAATTGTCCTCCCAGACCCATAGTAGGGTTTGATCAAATTCTTTACTTCTCTCATTCTTGGGTTTCTATTGGGTGCTTCTTTCCTTTCAACATACACTTGCATCCTTAAGATATATTTTGATACAGTATCTGCTACCGTTTACACCTTTAACATATATTTCTCTGGCTTGGTTTTTATAAAAACTCTCATGACTGTCTGCCTATAGAAGGTAAATTACAGTTTTCTTATTTTTCTGCTAATGGCATTGAAGACGTGGAACATTGGCCTAGATTTAGTAACAGATTAGTGACCATGTTGTCGACGTCAGATCTTTCCTGTTGTCGAAGCGCGGGGCTCAGAAGAGGGTTATAAAACGATCCCTTGACATCACGACGGGGTAAAAATGCTGACGATCAATCGATTTCGTGGTCCAAAGTATATAAACTTGTTCTTTATCATTGTGGTGGGCGCCAGACTACAAGAGAATCCCGTAGAAGGCCTTCAGTTTCACATCGTCCAGTTCCAGCCGGCATTTTGGGGGTAATTGTTAATGGTTTTTATTGAAAGTTTGGATGATTTGGTTGCCATAATCATTGGTAAAGTTGCAAATACTTCGAAAAATTTTATCTACAAAAAGAGACAAGTCCTCTGTGACCAAATCAGATCCGGTCGTATCTTGTAGTTACGTAGTAGCTCTTTATTGATTTTTTTAAAAAGTGGTCATAAACGAGGCCATAATTCATAAGATGGAAGTTAATTAATCTCTACGGCCCTTTCTGCAGATTTGGCGTTTATAGGAGGAGTTGGACTAAATAGAGGATGACACAGCAGATGGAAAATAGAGTCAACGCAGTTTTATTTCCTACAAAGAACGTCAGCGTAACGACTTAAAATTTTCCATTCACAAGTAACTTCAAGAGAAAAGGCAGGTTACATCAAAGCTACCCTGGATAAGATACTTACCTTAGAGCTTTATGTGGAACAAGAAGTTGCTAAGGCGGAGGCAGCCCGGAGACCCTAGTCGTTCTACTTCATCCCAGGAGTCACTTGTAAATGACACCAACATCTATCTGATGATGACATATGTATGTCTGACCTATGTGAAGATACGCAGTGAAGACGACTGAAGCTTCCAATTTCTTTGTAGGGTAGCATAACCTAAACCTCATCTTACGTTAGATCACTGCAGAAGAAGAAGGTTAGGGACTGCAACCCTTACTATCGCCAATGTTAACGTCATCTAAGTGAATCATTAGCTTAAAGCAACTTCTACAAAAGCTCTGCTCGTCATTTTCTAAGACACGTGGCACTAATTAGCAGATTACAAAAGGAAAACCTAAATTTTACAAAAATAAAACTTGGAGTGGAATTTTTGAGATTTACTTCAACAATATACATATTTTGTTAGAGCAACGTTCACGAAAAAATGGTGGTCTTACTAAGAAGGATTTATGAGTGGAAGTAATATGTTGTACAAAGACAAACTGATGTAAATAAGTAATGGCGGATTGAGCAAGAGTACGAAACTTATACATGAGAAAAAATTGTTTTTTAAAGTTTATATAAATGACAAGATACTCCACGGTTTAAGCGTCTGTAAAAACTAGTTCTCCATCTGAGCCATGTTTCTATTTAGTACTTGAAACGAGAGCCTAACAAGTATTTGCAGAGGCAAAGAGGTCGCAACATGTTCAATGATTCTATAGACTTTTATAGCAAGGTTTCAATATGGGTCTACTAAAGTTTAGCGTCAAAATTTTAAATTTTGGTAGACATCTATGTAAATAGAAGTTGATTGTAGTAGTATGTATGGCATAGGGTTCATAACTTCAGTAAAAATAAGGATATGGGATTATCAAGTTCTAATTTTATTATTAGTGGTTCTTGTTTAACTATTGGTGTATGAAGTCCTGCAGTCTGTACTCTGAGACATCAGGTAACGTGGACCTGAGGTCCAATGTTCAAAATCCAACAATTTTGTTGATCTATATGTTTCTAGAAATCATAAATTTAATTAATTAAAAAAGTACGTGCCAATTATACTAAACTTAAGCATCAAAACCATTAATAAAGACCTCATTCCTTATCTTGCAAGAAAACTGACCAGAAAAAATTTCAACAATACCTTGAAGCCAAATTAGACCTCCAACTGCGCATAGAAGAACATGTAAATCTAGATTAGTCGATCCAGTATGTTATAATTCTTGATCAAGGAGCAGCGTAGGTAGCTACTTTTGCCAAATCAACTGTGTCCAACGAACCACTTGCACCTCCCTCTACTTGAAAAATTGCTTCATAGTAAACAACAAGATAGAGCAAAATGGCAGCAAACTTGTAATGCTGCTGATAAACATATTTATTGCCGACTTAACAGGCAACTCCTTGAGGTCTTCGATGACGTCTAGAATGCTAACTTTATTATTACCTCATCAATCTCAAGTAGGAAGACCGTACCCTCTGGAGAACAAAAAAAAAACTATACAAGCTCTAAATAGAAAAATCTGATACTTTGATAGATCACTTGGTCGCTAGACTTTAGCCCCCACGGCTCACTTACATCAGATGAAGCTGTTAAGATATTTCTGGACTCACATGCCAGATATCTCTTTCGATTAAATCTTTTGCACCTGCCCAAGTACGATCTGAACTGTTAAAATTAAGTGAACTTTTAACTGACAAACTACTAAAAATACTACCACAACATTCGTTGGTCTTTTCACAACAGTCTTAATTATATACTAAGTATCTCGTATTAAGTTATTTTACGGAAGTATACGCAAATAATAGTGGTTTCTAAATCTGGAAAGGCGCCAGAATAAGTAACTTTATATTGCCATTCTTCTTCCAGTCCAAAATACCTTGTGCGATGGTTAAAGCGCGATGGTTTCTCTCTAACCTTACGATACATAAAAAGTTGTGTATTTCACTTGTCATCGAGGAAATCGAAACATTTTCCAGGAACATCATAATGCATTGGTCCAGAGATTGTTTAATGTTTACTGGCCTTTTAGAAAACTCTTTGGCTCTGTGACCTATGAACCTCCTGGACTACTATGGGAGTATCACTGCTGAATTGGTTCTCTTTTTACTGTTTACATGATGTACAAAGTAGAATAAACTTCTCTAGATCAACTTATTTTATTTTAACACTTATTTAGTGGAAAGAGAACGTTTTATTGTGGTTGTAAAGGTATTATGTGGTTGGGTTTTCTTCTGTATGGTAGCGTGATCGATATTAGCTCAGAATTACGCAAAAATAACATTTTGGGCAAATTTCCTCCAGATTTTTTGGTCATCTATTTAGAAAAACGCTCTGATATTGTTATCTTTAATGAATATTGGTGAAAAGTGATCATTGTAGTTAGGCTCATCTAGCGCTAACCAGGATAGACTAGATACTATCAAAGGTGGGCTTAGCACTAGTCCTATAGTGTTACTCGTGCCTCTGTACAGCGTTCCCCATGATTAGTTTAATAAATATATCACAATATTTATCACAGTTTTTGGCTTGGTATCCTAAAGTATTGTCAAGATTTTTAATCTACAACATAGAATTTTACAGCTACCTTTTTAAATTAATATTAGCAATCATAAACTTCGAGGAAGCCATGTTTTGTAAAAGATACATTCGATAAGGATGTGAAATTATATTGCAACGATTAACAAATATGTCGTTAGTGTAATTTGTGCAAAAACCTACGAAAAGAGGATCTAATTAACCTGGGCAACTTCTGGCCGATAACCGGTAGTCATAACGGCGCGAGTTGAGTACGTACGACGACACTATGGTTTTAGTACGCGTACGTCAACAATAGGCTTGGTCGCGTACGTGGTCTCTATGGTCAAAGATGCAAGAGGCGCAAAAAATACTGCGCGCTACTGGAAGTAGGAATAGATTGCGAGGGCGTTGAGCAACGCGTGGTGGTCTGAGATTATTCGGGGCTTAGCCAAGAAGAATCGCCCACGAAATTTAGCAAAACATTCTTTTTTTGAGGAAACAGTACAGATGGAAGCAAGAGACGGAATTGCAAAAGGTAATAAGAGGGTGCCCTCAGGGCTCGTGCTTTGGTCCGGTATATCAGAAACGAGTACAAAAATATATTTAGAACTTAGTTACCTCAAAGACACCAGAAAATACGGTGAGATTTGCAGATGAACGCTCAAAATGTGAGAGGATAGTGCTCAATTGAAATTTAATTCAAATAGTGGTATTCTTTAAAATGCAACCAGAGTAAAAAAGACTTACTTTTGTACTCGACAGCAAGTGCATCTACTGCGAAGATAACATCCGGTACTTTGAAGAAGAAATTGACAATTGGTTGTTGTGGGATGGTCACATACTGGGGATTTATAACAAGAAACAACAAACTTTACATTCACTGTGGCGGCGGCGCGATTATCATGGAGTTTTTGCGGTAAATTGGGTGTCCATATATTTGAGAAAGCAGTACAGTCGGCGATGTATGCAGCCGAGGTATGGGCGGAAGGGTACAAAATTAGAGAAAGTAGGGGCCTGTTTAACTTACAGTACCATAGCCACCAAAACAGGGTTAGTACTAAACCAGTTACCATCTACGATTTTTTTATTGCAGGAGGTGGCATACCGAAGGTGGCTGATGATTAGGTCAGAACAACATCTTAGAGACTAACAGGAACTGTGACCAGGCGAAAACAAGTTAAAGTAACCCATGGAGGAGATTGGGTAACCGCCTGAATGAAACGGCATCCCATCCAGCAAGAGACCGACCAAGGTCGAGTCAAGTTTGCAAAATAGAGCACCAGACGAGTTGATAGCAATCTGTTAGCTTCTAAAAAAATTCAACAGAAACAGAGCAGTCATTTAAAAATGCACTTTAATATCTGGTAACAACTCAGCTACTTACTCTCAGAAGCATGAAGGCGCCAACAGATTTAAAAGTCGAGGTTTGGAGCCTTATAAAATCGGTGTCGGCCGAGTTTGAGATTATATTGGATTAAAGCTCATATCAAAATTCTGGAGGAAAGTGTGTGGATTAACTGGTCAAAGAGGCAGCAGCCGTATTAGAATCGCCAATATTCGGAACGGTTCCAATGGAGTTCTTAAAGAACCGGTTATGAGCTAGGACGAGAGCAAAATAGGAGCAAAGATGGCAAGCAGAGGAGACGGAATGAAATGCGTTGGATATCCATCCGCACAGATTGCAGAGTACTTTAAGCGGCACATCATCCAGCTTATTATTGGACATGCAAACTTCCGATCCTACTCCGTACGAATTCGGAAGCTAACGGAGGACTAAAACAGATTCGCATGTGGAGAAGTCGACGACCCCGTGCACATCTTGCAGATTTGCAACGCGAAGGAGAAGACCAGGGCCAGAGCAAAGAAAACTTTCATACAGCAACTAAATCATAAGGCTATTGCAGGGTTATTAAGTTTGGGTTCTTTGGTGGTAAAGATAAACACGAGGATCAGGAATGGTTTTGTCACTGTTTTTTATTTACAACAGACTACTATCATTTTGGCGTCAAAATTATTTACAAATAAAAACAATTCTTGGTGGCGATGACATCATCAACCTACACCACAGTCATCTGTGAGCTAGGCTGAATCCTCACGGAAGAATAGAAGTACATCATCAGCAACGGTTTAGCATTAATGTTTGAGCTGTGGTTATTGATGACCATATAGTTAGAATGGTCTGACCCACTGTATCTACAATCCCTACCATTGCTAGTATAGTAGTATAGTAAGTTAACGTCTGCTAGTATATCAGTAACAGCATTTCCGACAGATGGATCGAACTAGATGGTTCTTGGCTTGCCAGTTTATCTTACTTAGCCTCAACCCCATTCTCCAACTTTCACTTGTATGGCCACTTGAAAAGTGTCGTGTATATTAAACCAATTCTTGATATGCATACCCTTAAACAACGTATTGTAGCTTATGTTTTCAGATATGTCTTCATGTACGTTGTAGTATGATATTTTATAATGCAATATGATAGGTTCATAAAGACTTTTTTTGTCTCTAAAGTTATGTTAAAATAATAAATAACTAATACACAGTAGTAAAACATAGAAAAACATTTTATTTTTAGAAAATATAAAATACATACAATAAATAAAAATAAATAAATAGTCTAAGGAACCGCTCTTCAAATTTCTCTAAGCATATTCAACAACAACAATATTATTATGGTATACAATGAGCGCGATTTGCGGCACGTCATAATATTGTTTTACACTTTAACTTGCTATTTATGCAAGTGATCATCAACAACATAATTTTTCAAAGCTATGCATGCACAAACGCCATTCTTACTTTATATTTCTTTACCATTTCAAGTCAATTCTGATTATTTCAAGATCCCATTGTCTGGTAAATCCAATCAATATAATTAGGAACGTACGTATACAACCCCGGATAGTCTTTCACGCCACAAGGCTGATTGGGGCCGAAAGAAATAACTCCTACCAGCGTCCAAGTTCCACCGTTAACAGAAAGCATTAAGGGGCCTCCGGAGTCTCCAGAGCAGGTATCCTTGCCTCTTTCGCCACCAACGCAAATTTCGCCCTCTCCTACCAGTAATTTCTTGTCATCCCTGTATTTTGCGACGCACGCTTGCCTGTTTGCCATTTTAAGCAGGGCTTTTCTCTTTATGAAGCTGCTGAAGCCTAGAAATTGAAACATGTGTTGTCGTAATCCCCACTACACAATAACAACTAGTTTACCATTATCTGTTTTCCCCCAACCTGCTACTACAAGCACATCGGCTTCTTTAATCGAAAGGCTAGGTGAAGGTAAACAAATTGGTTGAATATAATAAGTAAATTCCACTGCTCTTGCTAGCCGAATCAAAGCAATGTCATGGTTAATGGACGCTGTAGGCCTGTTGTACCACTGAGGGTAAATGGTAACTTTCTCTACCGGAACACTCACTGGGGGATCAGCGCAATCAATGATTCCAAATTTGCTGATGCAATCTGTATCGTTTCTTGTATCATACTCTCCCAAAATAACGTTAGTCCTAAAACAAACCAATTGCCCTGTACCCACACAAATATTTTTATTTCGTTAAGAACTTACAGAGGTCCTACGGACTTAACAGCGACGTTGTCGACGCAGTGCGCAGCCGTTATGACATATCTTTCACTGACAAGGCTGCCAGCACAGATGGTGTTAGCACGTCGGCGGGATTTGTACTCTAAAATTGCCGTCCAACCAAACTCGTCCATTTCGGTCGCTTCCCCCCCGACTACCTTATTAAGTATTTGTGAACCGCACCTTCGCTTGTTCGGGGGCTCGTACGAACCGGGCATAATAGTCGGGTTGGGTTTGCTTTCGAGCACTTCTTTTTCAGTCGGGCAGCAAACGAAAGCCTTGCCCCTGCTAGGAGAAGCACTTTCGCAATGTAACTGTCGAAGGTGGGCTTGTACGTCGGGGAACAACAACTTCGAGGGGGACCTCAATATTTTGCTAAAAAGCGGGCACTCCATTATCGGCACGCAAGTTCCTAAAATGTACATACGAATTAAATGTAGGGAAAAAGACTATATTTATAATTATAATCATAATAAATTATTTTTAAAAACCAGTATTCAACAAAAACTGATAGATAAATAAATATAAAGTTCTGCCAAAGTTGCAGATCAAGAAAGAACTAGAGATCAAAAAGAAGAATTAAAAAGCTAATAATGTATACAGTGAATCAACGGTAGAAGGAAGAGAAATTGAAGCGGAAAAATATTCCAAAATAAAGACATAAGACGGTGTCGTATCAAAAGATTTACCTAGAGAGGGAAAGATATGATTGGAATGCTAGTCTGTAAGGGCTAGAGAAGGTAAAGACAGACAGCCATAGTATAAAAAATATATTTGTACACAAATACAAAAAAAAATATTAAAAGCATGAAAACTATACAAATTTTAGACCAAGAGTTAATTAAGGATCATAAACTTCTGATAGGAAAATTCATTTTTAAAAAAGTAATACCAATATATAAGAACAAACTTTAAAAATTAATAAGATACAAAATCAGAAAAGATATAGAGAATTAACGAAGAATCTGAAGCAAGAGAAGAAAGTGGAAGGTGCAAACATAAAGTGGGAAACGTTAAGAACAAGAATATGGGGTACTGCAAGAAAATATGCAGAATAAGAAAACTAACCAGCGTTTTAAAATAACAGAATTTTAAAAGAATGAACGATGAGAAGAAATACCAAGGAAAAAGAAAAAAGGCAAATAAAGCACATGAAGACAAGGAAAATAAAAAACCAAGACAAACAAATAAAAAAATCAAGGTAAAGCTACTAAATATGGGAAACAAAGATGCCACTAGTGATTTATGGAGTAAAAACCGAGGAGGAGTGAAGGAGAAGAAACTAGAAGAGTTGTATAAAAATCATAATATTGCAATCACCAAACCACAACGTATAAGGTAGCTAGGACACCTAGAAAGATTAAGTGGAGAGAGGCTCCCAAAGCTAGCCATAAGGAGAAGATCAATAGGAAAGAGAAGAAAAAGTAGACCGAGAAAAAGATGGATGAATAATGTGGAGGCAGACCTAAAAACGACGAGAGTTAGGAGAGTTGGTGATTATAATCTGAAGATAAAGATAGTAACAGATCTCACCAAGGCCATGGTTAACAAGGATTCGTGACATATCGGAAAAAGTTGTGAATGAAAAACGGATACTCAATTATCTCAGAGTTTATCTATCTTCAATCGTTCTAAAGTATGGGTTTCGTATCAGTTGACGAAGAGCAATTTCCTCAACCGCATTTTCATTTTATTTGCCTTTTTGGTAAATTGAAGAACTTTTTTTAATGAGATGGGCTATTGGGGATGGAACTTGTCTAGTCTTTATCCTAAGAAACTTCCAATGTTTGTTTTGTGGGATAGGAAGTGCGAAACTACTAACTTGACAAAATATTGTTCCCATCTGGAGAAATTGGAGAAAGCAATCACTACAAAATGGCCAGAATTAACAAACAAAAATTATTAATATTTAACTGGAATATCCTACTTTACCCTCTATACTCCCCAAGTATTTTTTTTTGTTTTTAAAGAGGAGCAGACAAAAGAGTAGACTGAAAAGGAAAAACCTGTCCCAAAAAGACAGAAAATTATGTTCATTAACTACTTAGAAAAAGGGAAAACAATAACGGGGTCGTACTACGCATCGTTATTGGGCCAGTTGCTGAAAGACGGCAATTTGGAACGGAAGAAAGTCTTTTTCCATCAAGACAACGAACTGCAGTTTGAATTGATTCAACACTCAGCACATTTACCAGATCTGGCCCCCAGCGACTATTTCCTGTTTTCTAAGCTGAAGGTACGGCTTGGAGGACAGATATTTTCATTAAACGAGGGGGTCGTCGCAACAGTAGACGCCTATTTTGCAGAGCAAGTTGCTAACTACTATTTGGACGGGTTAAAGAGGTTGGAGCATCGCTTGAAAAAGTGTATCGACTTAGAAGGAGACTATGTTAGAAAATAAAATTGAATTGGATAGAAAAATACTTTTTTCTATGTTAGGCTGAAAACTTTTCAGATTGCCCACATACTTAACCATAAAACCAAAGAAACTTTTGGCAGAACCTTAGATATAAGAAATTAGTACGCAGTTTCTGTTGATTATTTTTTTGTATTATGCAGACAATTAGCTAATACTTTTGGACCTGCCGAAAATTTGCTTAATTACTAAGTTAATGGAGTTAACGGTTAAATGTTAATAAATGTTTTAATTACTCTTACCTGATTTATTGTCGGGAGTTTTACAAGCATTAGCTCTAACTTCTGGGCAAAAGACCATCGGCGCCTTCCCTTGAAAGCCGCAATGGGAGGACCTCAAAAGGTCCACTGTTGACTCTAGATGTGGCGACTCTTTCGCCAAATTCCACAACTTTGGGCAGTCTGTCAACAGCACGCACTGGATATTCACATTTTGCCTGGGAATTACGCCGAGCGCATGCGACACGCTTGCTGTAAAGTAATTGCGAGTTAAAGTCATTCACGCTGCACTTGTAAACTTACCAAGAAGTACCAAAGAGAATGCAGCTGAGCCCATTGCTCTTACCATTGAGAGCGATCATCCACTACTGGATTTCTCGGACAGCTATAAAGCATGTATACACTCGCGTTGCACAACGTTATAGTTAAAATTGCAACAAATTTCTCGAATTTGCGGTAAAGAGTAATATTTTATTTTTCCCTCACCTGACTCATCCGAAAATCCTGATATGACACGAAAACCTGCGATATTTGAACGTCCGGCGTCTTCCGCTTTGCGGTTAGCAGATTATAATTTGTAGAAGCGCCGGCAAAAGCTAAACTTAACCTTTTAACTATGAAAATGTTATTTACATGGTTCTTTAAGATTCAGTAACTGAAGTTGCATAACAAGAAAATGACACCATCGATATAAATATTGTCATTAATATTCAAATGAGTCTTTATCCGCGCTATAAAGGCTTATATAAGGTTGCTGCATAATTTTGTCGTGCTTCCAGCTGAAATTATAGGGTAAACCGTATAATTTTCCGCCATTTAGTTCGCATCTAAAGAATTCCCCAAGTGGAAAGTCAAGTTTAAAGTTAGCTATGCGAAGGACAGCCAGTTATTGTTGTCAAAACGCTTTGCATATTCTTGTGCACCAGATAAATCAACTGCCCGAAGATTGATTACAACATTTGATGAAATTGAATTGGCAATGGATGCAAAACATTTCATAAGAATATTAGAATATATTAGAGAAAGTGTCGCTGAAGATTCAAAAAGATCCGCTCGGCATGGTGCGCTATGATTGAACCCCTTTTATAAAATACTCGCTATCTGTATCTTTATAGGTACAAAATTCAACTAAGAGATTAATCCTACTGACTATTCTCACCATTTTTAGAGACTAGACGCGTTTTCAGACAAAAAAACTATTACATTTGGAAAATCCTCACGTAACCCATAAAAAGCAAATTTACCCCCAACGGGTAACTGCTTGGGATGTTTTTTAGGTGGGTGGTGAGTTGCGTTAACAATGATGTTGGATATGTGAATGAACATCGTTACCATTACATGATTACAGCTTTTTAGCACCACCTAAGCAATATGGATCTAAAACAAATCTGGTTTCAACAGGATGGTGCCACTTGTCATCTGCCAGACAACTTAAACAACAGTCGATCTACTGCACCAACAATTTTCTAGTTGCGCAATTTCACGAAATTCCAAGGTTTTGTGATTTTTTTGTAAAAATTCAAGATTTACGTCAGCAACCCACAACAGCTGACAAAGAAAAAAATTCGGCGCGAAATTGTAATTGAATAATGTGTAAAAAACGAAAAAAGTGCAGCTGAGGTGGCCATTTGGCATGTGTACTTTAATACAGGGTTTGTCCGGAAAGTAATGCACTTGTCTGAAGCGCCGCTCCTCCTAGTCGTAGCGTGTTTAACTGAGGGGGACTCTTAGCTTCACAACATTTCCAAGCTCGGTCGGCTATGAGCTCTAGGATCGTCAGGATCGCTGTTTCCGTGAACCTGCTGTTAGTACTTGTGTCACAATGCACAATGGAGAAAATTATCGTCTTTGTTAAACTGAACAAAATCCTTGCCAAAACTGACCAAATGATTCAGGCAGCCTACAGAGACTCTGGCCTCTCGTATTTTCAAGTTTCCAGGTGGTCGAAGTTGCTTAAAAATGGCCGGGACGAGGTGAAGGATAAGCCCCGCTCTGGACGGCCGTCAATCAGCAAAAGCGACAAAAATGTGTCTTGTATTTGTGATCTTTTAAATATGGGTCGTCAAGGAAGTCTTCAAATGATAGCAGAGACTCTCAATATTCTGAAAACCAATGTGCACAAAAAGCAACGCTCCCAGCCACACCGCTCTGTGCGTCCAGGAGTTTTTGGCCAAGCTCAGCTTGGCAACGTCGCCCCAGCCCCCCTACAGTCCTGACCTGGCTCCGGCAGACTTTTTTTTTTTGATACCGAGGATCAAGTCCGCCCTGAAAGGAACCCGTTTTGGAACCATTGAAGCGACCGCCGTGGCAAAGGCTTTAAACGAGGTTCCCGTCCTTCTATGATACGTACCGTGCATGGAATAGTCAGTGTAGATGTTCAAGGAGAGTCCAACGTTTGTAACGATATCTTCAATACATTTTTTACGAACTTAATTACATTACTTTTCGGGCAAACCCTGTATTTAATAGAAATCCAACCACAAACTCATTGTGAAAGTTGTTTTGTTTAAAATTTAGATCCGGCTTTCAATTTGGTGAGAACTTTTTCTCTTGGTCAAAGAATTTATATTGTGTGGCTTGCAACTAAATTTAATTCTAATATCCAAATCCATGAGGCCGCAGGCAACCATGAGAGAAAGTTCGACTCGACCCGCTCGACCTCGACGTACTATCCAGGATCAAGCCCTCAAGCCATTATTCTAATGGCAACCCGTTCTGTTAGTCTTATTTTTGTCTGTTTTTTTAATAAACATTTTAAGGACAAACAAGATCCGTTTGGAGTGACTTGTTTTTATTGGAAAGTCGGGATTAAATTTTTTGTCGGGTACATACTGGTTTTGCTGCTTACTTGAGACGACCGCACTTCTAGTACTCAGTGAAGGTCTCAGGTTTGTTTATGACAACATGAATAATGCCGTTCCTGTGAATAAGTGGGGTAGGAACGGTGTTATATGTTAGAACTTTGGTTAGCCTCCATATGGAATTGGCAAGTTGAGATTAAAGAGTTACTTCTACTTGTCATCGGTGTAAAAGGCTGAGTGTTTCTATCAGATCATCTTTTAACCCGGAGTTTGAAGGTTTTTCTTTTCCTCTTAGAGTAGGATTGGTGGCATAAATAATGGTGACCCTACTAGGTCTTTGCCAAAATGAATGTTATGAATGGGTTGCACAAATCTCTTCATTGATAGCACACTCTAGAATGGTAATTATACTGTTAATCAATATAATTACAGAATGGAACATTATCAAAGTGTTAATAGCAGTGATACTGCCCGGTAGTCTTTCTGTCAGGTCGTTGCACAGTCACCAACATAATATAATAATATGTAGCAGATGAAACACTTTTTTACCAACCCTCGAAAATTTGCAACAGCTTAAATCTAATGCAGATAAATACCATAAGATGTTTATTAGAAGCTCCAAAGGATGATGGGCTGAACTCTCGTAAAGTTTTTTTTCTAGCCAGTGGTCTACTTGTACATTGCAGTTGTGCAAGATGATTTTGAAGAAATTAGCACTACACATTAAACTTATGAGTAAAAAGACTAACCTAAAGTAGAATACATAACAAGTAAATAATATAAAATTCTATTTAAAAGGAGCATAAAGGTTTCTCTTTACAGCTGCAGATCATTGGTTATAAGCTACTCCTTTGCAAGTTTTCTAAGACCATTTCGAAGAGTTTTTGGAGACACTCTCGTAAGAGATGTATGATTGACTGTTCTTCCTCAGATGTTGCATTCAAAAGAGTTATGGTATGCTTAGCGAGTCAATTTTTTTTGTGCAGGTTTCCTGGCCTGTCCGTATTCTGTTGAGGGTGCATCATTTTCTGTGAGATAGGTTAAAACCTGCCACTTTCTCTCATGAAGGTTTGATAAGGCTTTCGTTTTTCGTATCACCGGTTTTTCATTTTCTCACCCACGCATTTGCAATAGTCAAATTGAAAAGGTTAAGACACTTTAATAGGTGAATTTTTTATTTTGGTTGATAATTGGTCCAGCATCGTGGTGCGGCCATCTTTGATACTGTGAGGACTGTTCTGTTTTGTAGTTGAAGTGGAGCAATATTATTCAAAAAAGGGAGCCACTAGTTATTGTGCGAATGATTTAATTTAGGTGAATGTCTACTGGGCCCACGACAGGAGAAAAATATTCTGCATGGGAGTAGACTAAGCCACTTCAACACATGCAGGTTCTGTTGTTGCTAGTCTTAATTTTGACAGAGATTCTGCGGGCATTTTTAATGGTGAGTGTCTTGTCAAGAGTAACTCCCAGGTATAACAATATTTTGTTTTTACTGAACATAGTTGTATGCCCCATTGAATACGATAGAAGTTAATGTTCTTAAAATCAGTTGTCTTTAAAGTTGTTAGTTGAGGTAGCTAAGGCGATGTTATCATCATATATGAATTTCTGTGAGATGGTATTTGGTATATCAGAGACTAGATATTAAAAAAGGGGGGGACCAGCACAGATCCTGTGTTATGCATTTATGAAACTACTAGCTTTTCCTCTTATTTAAACTTGGAAAGGTCGATCACTCAAGATTTCATTCATGAGCAATAATAATTTCTTACAAGACGCTACATTATAAGGCTTATGCAGGAAAACTTTCTTCCAAACCGTATAATAGTCAACAATGTAAGTAGTTGAGGATGGCACCTGGTCGAAACAGTTTCAGCAGGCATAAATTGTGCAGGATACTTTAGAGAATTTTGTAGCAAATCGCTATGAAGCTATTGAGATCGTTTGGAATTTTACCTGGTTTCATCTAACGTGTGATGTCTCACACAATTTTGACCAGGACATCGAAGAAAAGCATCCACAGTTCAAAAAATGTGCGCCACTATAATAAGCGCATTAAGAACAAAACAAGAAAGAAACAATAGCCGTACCCACCCTATTACATGGCAGCGAAACATAAACCTTAACAGGAAAGAATTATACAAAAATCTAATTCGTGGGAATGGGGTTCCTAAGAGGGGTCAACAGATGCAACCAGTTAGACAGGTTTACTAACAAACATCAGAAACAACGAGCTACACGTACAACTAATACAAAACCAAATAATTAAATACAAGACAAGAAGGAAAGAACATGTGGACAGAACGAGTCCAGTAAAATCTTCGAAATTGACTATTCAATACAATCCAAGGGGAACTCGAAATACAGGGAGACCTTGGAAACGATGGCGTGCCGAACCGTCAAAGCCGAACCCATGAAGCCGATGACGACCTGGTTTTAGTGTACTTATGACTTACGAGGTGTGGCAGAAAAGTAATGAGAATGGCAACACTGCAAGCGATCTGCCAACGCTACGCTGTTGTCCTTGATAGAACACGTGTATAAATACTCTCCCTTAGCTCAGTGCGAGTTTCAACTCGTTCCGTTAACTACGTGATTTTTGTGACTGCTATTAGTGAAGTATTTTCGTTGTGCGTCACGCAAAATGGAACAGCGGAAACTTTTTTTATAAATACGTCCTTGAAAGGCTCCGAAAAAGTGTCATTCGCGTGAGACCAGATATTGCAAACAAATGGATGCTCCATCATGACAACGCCCCATGTCACACTGCCCTCTCCATAACAGAATTTTTGACCTCAAAAGGCATTCCTGTGGTTCCCCAGCCCCCCTATTCGCCTGACCTCAGTCCCTGTGACTTTTTCCTTTTTCCTAAACTGAAAAATGTCCTCAAAGGACGTCATTTTGGGACTTTAGAAAAGACCCAAAAGAGTGTAACGGACATGCTGAAGACCATACCGGTTGAAGACTTCCAGCGCTGCTACTATCAGTGGGAACAACGTCTCGATCGGTCTGTAGCTGCCTAAGGGAACTACTTTAAAGGGGATAACATTGATGTTTGAAAAAAATTAAAACTTTGGTAAATAAAAAATCAGTCTCATTACTTTTCTGCCACACCTTGTATGTATGATGTCAGTAAAAAATATAATAGCTAGAGTATAGCTTTGGATCCAATTTTTTAATGTAGTCCGGATAATTTTTTCCTGATGGCTACGTCTTCTTCGGGAGCTTTTCTCTAATCTATGTTTTAAAATGTTTTGGGTATCATACATCTTTAATATGACTTCATTCCGTTTTCATTAGACTTGATAATAAATTAGGCAAGTTATTATTGCCAGAAGTGTTAGGGCATTGCTTTAAGCTTTGGAAGATTCCTTAATGTTCTGATACTATGAGTAAAATTAAGGTATTCAACAGTTCTTTCCGTGTTTCTGCCTTAGCATCGTTCAGAATGCGCAGTTTTGACTATACTTCTAATAGCGCTGTTTGCAGTCTTAATTCCAATTAAAGATGTTCTGGTTTTTCTGATCATGTGTTTTTTTGCAATGCAAATAACCATATTAGTAGTTCACGACTTTTAGTTTTATTCATCACATATTATCATCCCCACTTTTCTTCCTTAAAATTCCATCTCTGCAAAGTTTTGACTTAATGAAAGGAATACTGGTGATGATTGATCCTAACTGAAAGTTGAAAAAATAATCGAAAATCATTCCACAGTTGTCGACGTGGCCGCAATTTTTATTTTAATAAATGCTAACCCTCGCTTGCATTCTTTTCCCTATATGGTTAAGAGAAAATATGGCTTCTGTTTGGCGTAATACAGAAATTTTGAGCTGTTGTTATCTATTTATTCATAGTCTTTTCCTTAACGTCGTTTTCGGCGTAGCTGCATTATTTGTAGTCGCTGTTGAAATATTCTGTGTATAGAACAGGATGTTTAAATTTCGGCAAGATCGTATTAAAGAGATCAAAGAGTCTGCTCGGCTTGTGTCGTCTATATTGAGCTTTCGAAACACTTTTGAGGTTCGAAGTCGATAGTTACGGAGCGGATATGCTTACCAAGAGATCAAAAAATTGTTATTTAATTAGCGTTTATTTAGAGTACGTGTATGGATCCCTTTAAAGGATATCTGTCTTCTTATCACAAAGTTAAAGTTCTTCTTCAAACTAGAGGACACTGCCCATACTAACTTCTACCTAAATGACAAACTTCATCATCACCATGCCCAAACCTATTCGACTGCAAAATCCATTAGACTTACCTATGTTAAATGAAAAACCGACCAATAGAACAGAACTATTTTACTACCATCTCACTACAACACGGGAATTTCAACACATCCTTATTCCATGTAATCAGAAATATTAACAAAAACTTCTAATGCCAAAATTAACAAAAAACGTTACTGACTTAGATAAAAGCATTGCCAATAAAAGTCACGTCCTGTAAATGAGGCAAAATATACCGATCACGGTCAATAAGAAAATAACTAAATATCTATTTAGTCAAAAATTAGTGCCTTACGAAATGGCTTGTAACGACTGTCAAAGATTCTATATAGGCCAAACAATCGGTAAATATCATGCCAAATATGTCTCTTACCATATAAAAAGCAATAACTGTTTGGCCCTTGCCAAAAAAAAAAACACTGGTCTCATTTTCCATCCAACCAGCAGAATTATTCTTCATTACTCTACATCATCAATTATTCAACACTTCCAAAGCGACAAACTTTCTGCAAAGCAGTTTATCTCTACCAAACAACGTTTCGGCAGAGTTTTATTCTCAATTTATAAATACGAAGTGCATTCATGTTCTGAGCTACCCAATTTCTTCTCGTCGGTGAAAGTAAGTAGAAAGATGTGGTTAATTTCTAAAGAGGCAGGATATGTTTCTGAATTTGTAAATCTAGATGGCAGCACTATACAATGTACCTAGGTCAAATTACCGCCATTGCAGTGAGTGTGGTTTTGTATACTTCAAATGGCGACGTTTAGTCTTCAAGAATAATTGAGTAAGACATGCGGTGAAGACGTTATGGATGTTAAAAATGTGCATTTGTGAGTGCCAAAGGTCAAGCAAAAAAAATTGTCAAACGATCTACTACAAATAAAGTGATCGAGGCCTGTGAAAAAAAGAACACGAGAACCTCCATAGAAGCATACACGTACTTTGACGAAAACTCCTTGCCAGAGCACAAGAAAGGCTGCCCGCTTTCATGGAATGCATTGGCGAGGGAACTGGAACCATTAATTCCAAAGGCGTTGTCGACTACTTCAAAATCGTGTACCTGATTGTATCTATCACCAACGATAACGACACCGATGCCCTGATTAATAACTTCATAAAACTCGCATTGATTTTCCCTGCTCACACGTGTAAAGGCACCGTTACGCAACTAGCGACTTCTGGACAAACGGTCACAAGAGCATTCAATTAATAATGTTCAAGTTTGTGTGGGTCTCTATAAGCTGTTCAAGGTTGATTGATCAGCTTCACATCGGTTGAAACTAATGGAAACAGAAGAAATAATATTTGTGAATTATTTCATTAAACCTTAAAAGCAGAATGGCGTTGTAAATTACTTGATTTTATCACGTTGACTGTGACTTCGTCGACGTCATTGGGGGTCTCAGATTCCAACTCCTAACCCCCTTCTTCTTCAGTAACCTGGAGTGAATGGTGGTTGGCCTGTGTTTAACTGTTTTACGAGGAAATCAAAATCTTGGAACGCTTGCAGTTTGTAGTCGTAAGGACTGTAAATAATGAGTTTGCGTAGCCTCCAACTTTAGAGAACAGCATTTGGCCTCTCTAGAAAAAACTTCTCAATAGTAGGAAGATTTTATAACGGTAATACAGCGTCATCTAGTTACAAAAGGACAGCCGGACCTAGAAATATCTGACGGGCTACTTTCGCTTTTGCAACTGCCCGATCTACGTGAGGCTTCTAAGTAAACTTCTAGTCAAAGATCGCTCTGAAGCAACGTGCATCTTTTCTTTAGGATCTTCCAATCAACGATTCTGAGTCGTGGCAGCTCTGACTGCAAAGAAAGTCTGATTTTAAGGAGAATAAGAACGGCTGCACTCTTCTCGGCGTTGACGCCTATTCTCAAGAAGAGTCATTGAAAACTTGACAGCACCGTTATGTCGTCTGCATACTAGGCCATTGTCGTAAAGAAGGTCGTCAAGATGTTTGGAGCGTAAAGGTTAAACAACGTTGAAGGCAGTACCGAGGCTTAGGGGACGTCGGCTAGCATACGCCTCTCTATTGACTTTGTGCCGTCGAGTTTTATCCGGAACTTTCAATCGAAGAGGAAAGACCGTATCAGTTAGAGCAGCAGCAGTAGCGCGATAGGCAAACCTTGTTGAAGACCTTGGCCACATCTAGGAAAACTGTGACAGTAAACTGCTTCTTGTGGAAACCTTCTATGATTTCTTTCATCAGGGTAAGTGATAAAATAGCCGGGATTGAATCTGAACTGGTTCATTGGAATCAGCTAGAGGTTCTCCAGGGTCTCCATATATAAACCCACCTACTGGCCAATAGATGTAAATAAAATACTGGATTTACTAGATTTCTTCGTTACTAAAGATATCGGTCAGAATTTCAAAATATCTGTTTATCTCTACATTTATTTTAACTTAACATGAGAATCCCTTCAAAAATTAAAGGTGTCCTTAAAGCGTTGTTCTACATCTTACATAGTAATCCAAAGATTAGCTTGGACAGCTACATCTGAGATTTCTTTTAAAAGCGCACAAAATGCTGTTTGATTTATGTCCAGAAGAAAATAGCTGAAAAGAGACCTCTTAGAAAAATTTGACAAACTACTAAATATTCTCCAAACAAAAGGTTGTACTGAATTAAAAAGCCTAATCAAAGATTTAAAGAACAAAAGCTTTCAAAAATCTTGAATTTTTGGGAACCGACTAAAATAATAAAACATTAGAAACAATCCGTCTCTTCCCCCACTCCCTACACAAACCAAATGGCAACTGAGCTACTATTTTCATTTAATGCCTCTGATGCTAACCTGGAAATTAAGAATGCGCTAGAATTCTTCTTCCAAGTGTCTCCACTATTGGAATTATTTGCAGCCAGGAAAGTTAGAACATGATCAAAACCAATCTTCATATAAAAGAAGCCCGGTTTTGATCTTATCATAGATCTACCCATTAAGGAACTCCCATGTAGGGACATTATTCTGTTAGCATCTCTCTACAATAGTATTCTTACACTGGGCCTCTTTCCAACACGATGGTAGGTTGTTCAAATAATTCTACTCCTCAAATCTGGCAAATCACCACAAGTTAGCTTGTGTTATTTAAAAGGCTGCCAACCAAAAGACTCACGATTATCGCAGATATTAATCTTATCCCAAACCATACACCAGATGCACCAATTGGTAGACTTTATAAATCAATCTTTTGTGAAAAAATATATTGCACTAAAGTCTTCTTTTGATAATAACCAGGCTTTTGGTAAAGTATGGCATAACTGTCTTCTCTATAAATTAAAAGTTCTACCTCATGTTATATTGAAGCCACATATAAGTGGTAGATAATTGACCTTTAGCAAATTTGCCCTGGTATACCACAGAATAACGAATTAGGACTTCTTCTTTACCTTACCTTTACTGTGTACCTATTTGTCAGTGATGGATCACTCAGAACAATATTTGCCTACATTAGAGCTATTAAGGGTAAACATGAAGATCTCATTGCAGCTGCCGAGATGATGTAGATCAGTGGTCAAAATGTAAAGAAAACACACTACAAGTTTTTATACACAACATACCATTATTTCAAGTGATAGAGGTGAAATATCTATACAATTACATAGACAAGGGTCTAATATGGAAAGATCACATATGGAAAAAACCAGAAACAATTTGGCTTCCAATTCAGCAAACACTACTAGTTATCAGGAAAAAATCCAAACTTTTACTTCACAACAAATTCCTCATCTATAATGTAGTCTTCAAGCCCATATAGAGCTATGGCGTACAACTGTAAAGCACAGTCGCCAACACCAACATTCATACGCTTCTGGTCTAAGGTATTATTGTGTGATGCTCCGTATTTTGTGCAATATTCTCGCTTTAAACCTTCTTGACAATAGTGCAAATGTCGAAAGACTGTTGCATTACGCCATTAAACTTCTTCTTCTTCTAAAGCTACATATTTTTGTTGGGATTCAACTTGCCTATCTGCTTTCTTTATATTAATTTATTTAAGTGTTAGTGGTACGCCCTTCTACTCTACTTTATACTTTTTTGTTTTACAGTTGCTTTATCAACTATTTTCCTCCACGTTCTTCACTTAATTACTTGTTCCTCCTATCGTAATTTTGGCCTTCTTCCTTTTAGTCTTCTTGTGGTTTCCATTTTCTTATTCTCTTGGTTACTGAATCTTCACTCTATTCTTTTTGCTTGAATTGGTGTGACTATATTCTAATAGTTTCCCATCCAAAAATTTTTTTTATCCAAGGGTTTTTAGTTTTTACTTATTTTGTGCTGTATAAGTTGTCACTGACCTTATTATAATTTGCTATCTTAATTTCGATTTATTGCTTATCTTACAAATTATTTTATGTATTTATAATCCTTTTTTTGCCTTTTTTCTTATATTCTCTATTTATTTCTTCAAGATTTCTCTGTTTCTTGTTGTCAGAACGATGTCGCCTATGTAGGCCACCACTTCTGTTATTATTATCTTTTAGTGAGATCTTGTTTTCTGGGTTGCACCCTACAATAAATTTACAGCCAAACAATTCGCTTAATATCGCATTCAAAAAAGAACTTCATAATAGTGGACAGACTTGTCATTGTATCCGATTGGAGAAGGATACCAATAATGTCACTTTGGTTAGCCTGGTGATTTGCTATGTGAATTCCTAGATTTTAACTAGAATACCGCACGAGCTCTTATTTTTGGCATATTTGGAAACAATCACGTCTGGTTAATGGGAAGGGGGAGAAATTTGCCTGCTCTGCTTATCCCTGGTCATCATAGAGGAGGATAGCGGGATTAGTCGGTAAAGGTTGGTACCTTTCGACCTCTCCTTTGGGTTCCAGATGTGCTGATTGCCTGTTTATGCCAACGATAGTTACGGCTTTTGTATTTAATTTTGCAAGTAGCTGATTACCGGATCGGAGCAATAATTTCGAGAGGAGCTGGGGCTGCGCTAGGGCCTTATCGAGCGGAAGAGGTTCATGGAGGAGACAGAGCACTCAATCAAGCAAGATAGCGTCCTATTGAGTAAGGAGAAGCCTGAGGCGCAACAACTGTACTAATGGATCACGTTTGTGATCATGCGAGATGAAAAGAAAGTTCACTGTAGATGAGCAAAACCACCATTTTCTAGTGTGAGCTAATAGCTACCTAAACCAAAGATACATCCATAGGCACAGAGCAATTATTCCAAGATGCGCTGTAATATCTGAGAGCGAATCCAAGCTACTTTCTCTCGGGAGTACGAAGCCACCGAGAGGTTTGCAACTCGAGATTTAGAGCCTTGCAAAAATGCTGTCAGCTGAGATCTAGGTCCCACTCCTAATCAAAGAGGCAGCGCCGGAACCAGGACCGCCAATGTTCGGTACGGTTCTACGGGGCTTGTAAAAAACCGACTACGAGTTAGAGCGAGAGCAAGATGGAAGCAGAGATAACAGGCAGCGGAAACGGGGCGCTGTGCGACGGTTGACATGGCGCACGGAGTGCTTTAACCGACACACAGTCAAATTTATCACTAAATATAGCAACTTTCGGTCCTACCTAGTAGGAATCCTAAAGATACGCATGCGGGGAAGTGGACGATGCCATGCACGTCCTGCTGGCCTGCAGCGCGGAGGAGACCAGGGCCAGAATAGAAAAGGCCCTTATCACGAGTGTATGGAGATGGCTACGAACGCGAAAGGAGATTAAAAAACTTTTGAGAATGCGCGATGCAAGGAGAAAATTACTGCTAGCGCGAGATCCAAACTCTTGGATTGAAACACAAAATAGACAGAGACTTCAATATTGTAATGTAATGTAGCGATAGCGCTATAAGACGTAGCACCAACCATTACAACAACATGTACCTGACATGATTGTACAAATTTCAATCAATAAATCACACAAAATCATAAAGATTTAAAGTTTCAATTTAATTCCTTAATAATTTAGCTGGAACAATAACTTGTACAGATAATTGAAATTATTGAATAGAGATGTAGAATTAGAGAGTACTAAAAACAAAGGATTTGTCTCCATGGAAATTATATTGAGGTATTTAGGATAAAGAACATTGAGATATCCCTGTAAACATCAAGTAGAGCCGCAATAGAACAGCAATTAGTCACATAGACCACATAAAAAAGGTTTAACTCAAAACAAGTTAAAAATAAGTGACCTGGGCTGTCAAATAGCTTTCAGATTGTCGTATAACACGTATAAATGCTACTAAAATTAACAATATGTTTATTTAATAATTATAAAAAGATTATAAAGTATATAAATTAGCAGACAAAGGTCTACAAACAATAACATTAATTAGTTAGGATAGTGTCCATCTTTTTGTAGATGCAAGTAAAGGTGTTAAAAAGAATTTGTTCTTTAGTTTTTCCAGGTATGTTTTCTACTTTGCATGCCTCAACCGCCTTGTTAACAGCACTTTTAACCGCGCTGTACTCGCTCTTTGGTTCTTCCTTAAATGTGATCATTATTAAATTTTTGACTTCTTCTAAATTCACAACTTTGTTAGAGTCAATAAGTTCGAAGGTCTTCGCCAAACAACAGAACAAAAGGGCTACATCTAGATCACCATTTGGTACAGCTGGTGCTTCCTTCATATACAGTTCAGCCTTGTTTAGGCAAACTTCCTCTACATTTTCAAGCAGATGCGAGACTTTTTGCAGTTGCATTAAATTCGTTTCTCACGCAACTTAAAGCACCAATGGCTGTTTGCCCAGGTGTCGCTAGCTGCTTAAAAGGAGCTCGACATCTTTCAACAGCAAGGTGTAAGACATACTTCAAGTACATGTCGGTAAAAATATTATCCTCGTCGTCTTCGGTCGCATATACAACCAAGTCTACAATTTTGTCGTAGACGGCAACTCCGTTAGATCGATTGCCCCTACTTTCTCAGTAATACAGCCGATGAAGGTATGTACTTTGCTGTTATCTTCCGCTAAACGGCCTTCACGGAAGTATTGATTGCTGCTTCGAAAGCCAGCCGGCTTTCTTTTTCGCAATATTCTAAATCTTTTTTTGGAACATAAAAAAAATTTAGTCTCACTTAATTTAAGTATACCAATATAAATACCTGCAGTGCAAGAAACGCGACAGCGAAGATCGACGATGATGCTTTCATCTTGGGATATTTCAAGTGAATATTAGTTATGTTGTATGTATACTGTTAATGAGTTAGGAGTCAAAGGTCACAAGACTCAATGTTCGGGTTAGAATTGTATGCTGAGATAATCTTATTCCTGGTATTTACTTCCCGCTCTTTGATTTTTTATATTTAAAAGTATTTGCATCTTTTCATTTCCCTCTTCTTTCTTTTGATTCTACCTCTTTACTGTAGAAAAGTTGAACTCAAGTGTTTGAAGTAAGAACTTTCGTTATACCTTCTACTGTCTTCTTATTTTTTTTTAGAGTGCATCAAGAGAGTTTGAAATTGTCTTTAAGTTGCATTATGTTGTTCGTTGTCGGACTGTAAGACACTGGGTAAAGTCTGGAAACTGAAAACTGTTGATTGTTGTTTTTGGAAAGTAGGAACCAAATTTGATAAGCTGTTTGGAGAAAAGTCAAACGTATTTCAAATAGCTCGAAAAACCAGAGCCTATGTTGCCTTAAAAGATAAAGAAACTGATACCGGGTCCAAAAAAAAGTAAAAAGAGAATTTCGGACGTGCCCGTGCTGTCGTGTTATGTAAATAGTAATATTTTGTACACATTTTTTATGATTTTTTCTGATGGCTATACGTGATGGCAAAAATGGCTATAAGTGGTGGGCTGGTAGAGGTGAAACGTGTCAACATCTAAAAATTTTTAGATGATTATTTTTGAAGTTGTGCTCCGCGATTGAGGACGAACCGCCAAGAGTTTCCGAATTTCCACCAGAGCCTAAGAGCCCGAGAACCAACAACGCGATGCATTTATTTGGTTTAAGATCTCACAGAATTGGAAGAAAGAGGCCTACCTGGTGGTGTCACGATCACAAAGGCAGTTTTTGGTGTCCTCATTAATGATTTCCTTTATATATCTTTTTTGGACAAACCTTCCTTATTTTAAGCGGCTGCAGCTTGATCTTTCCAAAACATCAACCGCAGCTTTTGAAAAGCAAGTTCGAACCTTCTCTTTATTCCAGCCATATCTCTTTTTTTGATTTCCTAAATTGACCCGAAAGGGTAATATCTATTTTGGATTCCAAGTTTTACTTTAAATTTATATTTATCTAAGAAATTTTGACGTTGGATTATTTGACCGTAGTCCACAGCATAAACATCGCAGGCAAATAATTCATGGACCTTAAACCCAGGTACAACTCAAAATTGTAAGTTATATTAAAGCCTATTGAAAAGCAGTTTAACGGATGCTAGGACACCCATTTTCAAAATTTCCCCCTTCGTTTATCGTTCTCTATTCCCTTTTGATCTTTCCTCAAGTATATGAGTCGCATTTGGCATCAGACCAATACCATTTTTCCTACAGAACTCCTCTTGTTCCTTCTGGGCGATTCTTTTCTGTGCGAGACCGGCGCTTCAAATCGTTTAACTATCGCATTTGCGGCCTTCGCCTTGCTCTTTTTCCTAACATGGTCTCCATTCTAATAGTCACGCGTTCCACCTGGTACCTGTTTGGGGGGCGTTGTGTCCTGCCACTTGAGTCTGGCTACTTTCTTATATCTGTAATTTTTTTAAGTAAAAAGAAATTCTCAATTTTTTGTCGCATTTTGGATAGCTGCATGATGGTGGGCATTATTATATAGCGAGGTAACATATCGGATTGGATGATCGCGTCTCTTTCAACAATATACAAAAATTGTTTTGTCCAAAATTGATAGGAGCAACTTCAGCATCCTCAGAAAGACATCGAACAATGTGAATATTCTTCTTACCCACGCTAGTGCTCGGGCGACGTCGATAATTTTCATTTTCAATTTCTTTTAATCCTATCAAAAATTGTTTATAAGACGTATACACTCGAGTATTGTTTTCTCAAAATTTTAGACGATTTTACGCCCTCTATTGTGAGAAACTTGATGACATGTTGCACAACCGACGAGAGTATCTCTTACTCTAACATTGTACTGACTAAAGAAGCGGTGGTTATACAGAAAATCCTACAACGATTAACAACAATGCCCTTCTCCGCCCTCATGGCACATAAAAAAGAAATTCGATTTATATTTAACATATCAATTTTTTTATGTTTCACAAATCACTTTACAGGTTTTAAATAAACAACTACTAGTTATAAAATGGTTGTGTAATTAAAATATTTGTGTATTATTGTAGCAATCAAAATAAAAACGACATTTTTTAAACAAAAAGCAACTAAAACAATATATTTGGATTTGGTCGTGCTTCTTTATTTACGCAATATGAAGATACCCAATGTAACATGATTTGGAATGGCGCTAGCTATCGGATATATTGTTTATGATCCAACTAATGTATCTACTAACTCGGGTGTAAATGGCAGGGTAACCAGGGCGCCCACATCCTACCCCCCAAGAAACCACCCCTTCTTGGTACCACTGATTTTGCTGACTCAGCTGATCTTCATACGACCTCATCAGCGGTCCTCCAGAATCGCCCTGGCAAGAGTCTCTTCCTCGTTCTCCCCCGGCGCACAGCTGATTGGCACTAATAGGCCTGCCCTTTTTCAGCGCCTCCGTGCAAGCGTTATTAGACAAGAGCGGCACTGCTACTTTCAGTTTCACGTTAGATGAAGTGCCTGAAAACCAAGTGAGTTCTGCAACGCTCACATTACGGTGTGGTTTTGTAATACCGTTTTCAGTAGCTCCCCATCCGGCAACAGTCATGTTTGAGCCAAAATCTGGGATAGGCAAGTTTTGCGGGGGCAGGCAAATAGGACGAATGAAATCTGCAAAAATTACTGGATTAACAAACACACTTTTCAGTGCTACAAAATAGGAGTAACAAATAAGACCTAAGTTGTTATATATTTGCCCATGAACAAAACTCTCAACTAAATTTTGCTACATCATATAAAAAACGCAAAAGACATGAGATATATGTGATTTGATTGTGAATGGAAGCGTTTTGTTGTAGAGCGAAATAGAAAAGTGGTAGTCAGAATGAGGAAACAATGGAATAGAAAATATAATAAGGCCAGTGAGCGAAAGGTGACAATATATTCGTATGCAATGTACACCCACCTGCGGAAGAGCAAGAGAAGGAAGTCCACCTACAAGAAGTAGTCATCCCATAATATAAAACTAATTGTGGAAAAGAAGATGTTATTATAGCTTACATGAAATAAACAATGATAATAAAAGAAAATAATTAATTTAGCAAGTAATAAGGCAGTCGAATGGAAAAGTGCTAACAGGTATTGGTCCAAAAGAAATACAACTAGATACCATGCTGAAGGTCAAGAGAACCTACCGCATGAAGGGGGCAAAAGTATTTTTCAAACAAATGCAGCAAATGTAATGAAGAATTGGGGAGCAAAACTGTCCCCCTTTGGGGACAACATAAAATGTAAAAGCACTCCCTTAAACTGGAAAAATTTAAAAATCTAGCATTAGGAATAAAGATATTGCAAATAAAAATCCTGTACGTTAGTGAACACAGATCACCATACCAGGGTGACTTCTGGAATGATAAACATAGATTAATAATGCAGCTGTAGTAACAGAAAATGCAGTTGTAATATTTCTCAATAGAAAATTTGGGGACGATTTAAAATCTACATCATACACAATGAAAGAATCATTATGGTGAAACTACATACAAGACTAACAAGCATCTGACTACAAAAACAAATTAAATTTAAGACACATTAAAGGAAGTGATAACTTAATCTTGTTAAGAGATTATAATGCAGTAGAGGGCGATATCGAAGACAAATAATACGTCAATGCGGACTAAAGAAAACAAAAATAAATAAAAGGGAACAAAACCAACTGAACTTTACGTAAAACCAATTGTGTTATAACAAAACAAAATTTCGAAATCAAATCTGCAGAAATATCCAATTACAGGTATAGGCAGCGACTACAATTTGGCTATGGTAAAAACATACATGAAAAAATAGGACTAAAAAAATAGCTGACTGCAATATTGCAAAGTTAAAAGACGACGAGGCAGTGGAAAAAAGCATAAAAAAACAGCAGGAGAAAACAATGAAGATATATGGAGCAGCTTAAAACAAAATACAATACAAACTGCAAATACACTGATAGTCCCAAAAATAATACAAAAGACACATAATGAAAAAGATGACAATAATGAATCACAGAACTGTTAGTCTAACATGACGTGCATAAAAGACACTCACACGTATAGTATACGATATTATAGAAAAGAACCTGAAAGATGATCAGTATGGTATTAGCAAACGTTGAGGAACCAAAGAAGCCATCTCAGCCTTGAGACTAATTATAGAGAAAAGAATTCAAACTTATATTACGTTCATAGATACTGAAAAATCTTTTGATAATGTGGACTGGCATAAGCTGTTTAAAGATCCTAAATAGCTAAAAGAAAAATACAATTCACAATCTATACAAAAGATATATCGGAAGAATTGGATGCAGAAAAAGTCTGTCAGAAAATAATATCAGAAGAGGAATGTCACTAGCATCACCCTTATTTAATATATGCTCTTAACGAAGAGAAAGATAATACCAATGCAAGAGTGATAATGTAAGGAGAAAAATTCAAGGCTGCGCAGAAAGTGAAGAAGAACTAGAAAAAGCATTTTAGATGCATTATATACCAAAGACATAATATAGAGATAAATTAAGAAAAGAAAAAAACTCCAACAAAGGAAACGTAAACATGGGCAAAAGCTAATATAAATATAAGAGATGATACAAGCTGAAAAGCTAGAAAGTTTTATAAAGATATGAGCGCAAGAAAGAAAGAATTTTAACCACGGATAACTTCTTATAGAGAAACAATAAGAAACCTCAGGTATAGAAGAATGATAAAAACGGAGATATATGTCAGAAACTTAAAAAGAATAAATTCCTACTAAAATGATTAGCGAGAAAAGTATTTCATTTAATTAAGAAAATATGAAGAGAAGAAGAATTACCAAAAAGCTGAAACACCGCAATAGTTTGCCCTCTATATAAATCAGGCCATAAAACTACATGTTATAATTACAGAGGAATAGCTTTACTTAGCTTGGACTATACAATCTTAGGTACAACTATAACCAATAAATTAACACCTTTAATAGAAAATAACATGGATGCCTATCAGAGTGATTCTAGAAAGGAGAGTTCTACCTTCAACCTCATCTTCACATTGAGGCAAATATTAGAGAAAGTTATGAATTGTGGATTTTTGGAAGCTTATGATGCAGTAAAACGTCGTTTATTTTACAAGAATTCCAACAATTAAAGGTACCATCAAAATTAATAAGACGGTAGAGTATGGTGCCTAGAATATCTTAATAGAATTGACTCATATAGTTGTAGTAAAATTATCTTTAAAGGTAGAAAACCTAAGAGTAGACCACATACACGGTGGATAGACAGTATTGAAAGCGACTTGAATCTAGTGGGTGTTAACAATTGGAGAAAGTTAACAGCAAAGAGGACTAGGGGTAAAAGCAACTAAGTTACGATGGCAGGAATCAAACCAGTTTGGAAATTTGTTTAGTAGCTAGTAGCCATAGTTTTAACGGACTGTCAAATGCCAAAAAGTTGATGGGAATCCGAAAATGCACGTGTTCCATGGTAAATGATGATAAAAGTAATGTTCTTTATGACGTTAGTCTCATGTAAAAACACTAATTGTGTTTCTTTTTGCTTAAAAGGACCCATTATTCATAACAGAAATAATAAGAAATGCTTTACACGAATAGATAAGCGTATGAAAATGGAGACATCTTCGTAGACAACAACTCAATCACAAATTTTTGTAGCGGTATTTGGTCGTTTTTGTTGGTTAGGGTCTTTTGGTGGTAGGTTCGTACATCTTAGTTTAAAAAAAACCATGCTCTATAAGAGATTGAGGATGACCTTAGTACAAGCTGCAGACAAGTGGTGTATTAGAGTCTATGTTGGGTATTCTACAGAAGAACCGCTTCTACACCTATAACTAGTAGATTTTCGTTCAAGAAAAAGGACTTTAGTAACCACTACTCTTTACAAATTAATTAATGACATCACCAATCTACATAACAGTCATCTGTGGATTAGGTGGATGAAGTTTATCCTCAGCTATGGTTTAGTATCAATGTTTGGTCTGAGATTATTGGTAACCATCAGTAAGACTAGTCGTTTTTTCATTGGCCAATGACCTAGAGTGTCTGTAATTCCTGGGAGAAAACACCTACTCTAAAATTGTCAAAAAGAAATGGTACATCGCCGAATGCAATGTGATGTATTGCAATCTCACCGTACATTTTTGGAGATATGTTTATATATACTTTTTGCCCCTTTTCTCATAAGCAGTCATATTCCGAAGTTTGTCCCTATAGACCGCACATACCTAAATGTGATGCTTTGTGTATAAAAGCGTTTTTACAAAGTACCAATATATAGTTGTCAAAATAAGGAAAAAACCTTCGACAGACATAGCTTTTTAGAAACGTCGTTTTTCAGTTTTATTCCCAATTTCGATTGTATAATCACAGTGTGCAATAACGGACCCTAAAGTGCCTCAAAAGAAAAAATTCTGGTAAATGTTGATTGTCCAATTTTTAACATAAAATAGCTATTTTGGCACTGTTTGCAAGATTTTCCCATAAAAACTTTCAAAAATATATAAGCCATACTATTACCATACTTCTTTCATATATATTATAACAAAGGTTGACAGATGGACTGGAACACCATCGTGCATAAACCAGACTTAAGAAATTTATTTTTAAGTAAACCAAATTTTTAGGGAAAATCATCTTGATTATATTTTACATGTACGAAGGACGTTTGATAATGGCCAAGTTGAAATGGACAAACAAAATTAGTGAAATTTAACTTAACAAAAACAAAAAAACTGCTTTAAGAGAACAGAGTCATATGCTCGACCACATGCAGAACACTTTAAACGACCGCACTATTACCCCTTGTTACTCAATTATTTTTAGTGACTTGTCATTTGGAGCTCAGGATTAAAACTGGATCCATTTGCACCGCAACCAAGCACTTTAGCTGCGCGGCCACACTGGCCAAAATGAATTGCGAGAATAAAGGTAAAAAGAGATCAGACCATAATTGCATAGGTATCTGGCTAATAGTGCAATGGTACGAAAGGCAAGATGAGAGGAAAAGTCATGAAGGAAGATAACGGAATGAACAACATTGAAGACAACTTGCAAGAGAAAGATATTGTCAAATTAGTGACAAATGAATGCTAATAATAATATGTAAAACGATACTCCAGTTATAATAGAAGAAATAGAAGGCGAAGAAGTATTAAAAGACGAGCTCAAAAAGTTATTATTGTAATCTAAGAATCTTTAAGAGAAACACCGCCTCTAGAAGCAAACCTTAATGCTTGTCGACAATATTCATTAAAAAAGTGGAATGACTACCAAAACAAACACAAAATATATAAAAACATATAAAAGGGGAAAAAGAACTCTAAACTAGTTTACATCACTTATGTACGTACTGAAAACAAAAACGGAGAACAATCATAAAAACGTAATAAAACACAACTAAAATAAATCAAAACTAAAACCTTGTCTTTTTGGCGCCACGAGTATGTCAGTCCAAATGGTGCCAGTGACGACAAAGAACAAAACGGCCAGCCATCTGAAAGTATAACGCCCGAGACTATTGTTAGTAAGGTGTGTGTACAAGTGACTATAATAAAAACTTCTTACCGATGAACACAAAACGGAATATTCTGGTAAAGCTCTTGATTTCTTCTTGGGTTATGAAAATGAAGAACTCGCCTTAATTTAAAGATTTGTGATCAGAGGTGAGATCTGGGTTCAACACTTCATCCTCGAGAGTAAACGACAGAGTATGGCGCAATTCCAGCAGTTGTAGCTTAAAAATATCTCAAAAATAAATTGTTTTGGAAGTCTTCGTTTCCCTAACACGGAGCTAAGAAATAAATAGAAAAACTTACTCTTTAGATAACCCTAGTAAGAAATGCGATAGGTTCAAACACGTTTCAAACCTGTTCTGCAGTCAGTTGCTCCTGAACTGCGATAGTTGTAAGATCTTGCAATGAAAGATATGGTTCCCATACTGAAAGGTGATTGTCTCCATAGAGACATGTAGTTGATATAAGGAGCTCCAGAGAGTTAATTTCAACGTGTAAGGCGTTCCAGCTTCATGATGTGTCAAAAAAAAAACGTCGTTGCTGTCAGAAAGACGCACGAGTCGGACAGACGTACGGCCTATCACCCAATAGAAGAGTGGGCATTCCTATACCAATTCATACCATTCTGCACGCTCACCTTTAAGTGAGAAAACATCTCTTTGTATCATTTAAGATATAGTGCATAGTAAGGTGGAAAATATTTTGAAAAATTTTCAAAATTAAGGGTGTATAGCAAAATTTCCTCGAGAGGTGGCTTTTGGACCTTTTATTTACAGCTATTGTTAGTACCTGAGCATTCGCACGTTCAATTTACTGTACCTGTGTACCTAATGTCCTTTTCCAATCTCAAAAGCCCGATATCATTGTTTCCACTTTTTTTACTATAGAACGGATGTGCAATTTGCTCTGAAATTTTAAATACTTTAACCTTTTCTGCGCATTCGATGTTTGCTATAAACTCTACGCAATCAGGGTCCATGTCCAACTTCCATTCGCCCAATCGCACGCCGACTCTGAAAATTAAAAAGTTAATTATATAAAGACGCGTGCTTTAAAATCTCTACCATCTAACAATTGGTAATGGTTTAGCACCTTGACGCATTTAAGATATAATCATACCTAGTCTGCAACTCCCTTGAAGTGTAACTTAGTTTTTGCACCCCGACCTGCCGTCTATCAAAATAATTTACAAAATATGCCACTAAAAAGGGTGTACAAAGGGTTTTATATGTGTTGAGCATGCATGGGTTATTAAAATAAGACAATCTCACCCCAAATTGGTTTCTATAAAGCGATTCGAGAACTTGCTAAAGACAAAAACGTCGAATTCCAAAAAGGGCGCAGGGGAGTCTTGTCTGGGATTACAAATGAAAATCGCAACAGCGATAAAGACGGAAAGAAATTCGAAAGGAGTGGCAGCCTTGATTTTAGGGTTAATATAAAATTAGTTGTAGCGTTTGATCCATAGTGGCAGTTACAAATAAGCCCATAATGGACGGTTTTCCTAGTCGGGGGTTGTGGTCTTAAAATCCTGATTTATAGAAAATTCTAAGGAATATTGGAGATATTAAAATAATATTCCCTGCGGGGTAATCCACATCTTCAACGGAGAAAAGTCTCAACGGATATAGGGAGACGGTAGCTCTACTAAAGGTAACCAGAACGTTAATCAAACAACACAAGAAACATGACAAAGAAAAGGAAGAGAAAGAGCAATAACAAATGAAACATAAAATATACAGGGATCAGGAACAATATTAAAGAAAATGATAAAGAAAATCCAGAATACCAACGTTGACTTATTTATAATGAGTGAATTACAAATGAAAGTAGCTGGAATAGAAACAATAGATGAAATTCTTCACTGCTTCAATAGTACACCCCCCAAAAAGACCAAAAAACGTTTTGGTCTTGGTAAAAAATAGTTAAGGATGATGCAAAACTGGAAACCAATAAATGAGAGGATTCTTAGAATAAATATACAGGTACAAGGCCGACACATTATAATGAAGACTTTTTATAGGAAATCTGCAGTAAAGAAACGCCAAAAACTAATCATGGCAGGAAATATGTATAAAAAGTGGGTAGAAAAGATAAAGACAGGATGGTTAGATGTTTCAAAGAGAAGTCGTAAATGGAAATGGAAAAATAATATAAATGTATAAACTGAACAACGCAAAATCATTCATATGTATACATAGATATAAGGAAACTGAAATCAAACAATTCCATCAATAAAGATGCAAGAAAAACAAGGAAACTACTAGTTACAAAGATATATTTTCCAGAGATAAGAACATCAATAGAAAATATTAAAATAATAATTATTATTTTATTATATAATTATACCAAAGAAACGGTCTAAATTAAAATAAAAAATAGAATCGTGCTAAAATTTAAAACGTCAAAAGAGTTACTAGAGTTGCTCAACATCTCCTACCCTCCTGAAGCTTTTTCGAAATAACGTTTACACCCTGGGGACAAAAATGCGAAGGCATGCATATCTCAATTAGAAATGCATACCTCCACACCTTAAGTTTCACCGATAATCCAGGTGATAGTTGCACAAAAAGTAGATCATCCTAGCTTTAAGTAAACTCGCCGAAAAGTGGTCAAAACCTTGATTGGAAATTGATTTTAATAAAACAGAAAACTTGGTCACAAAAACAAAAGGTCGCAAGAGATCGCAGATTTGGAGGTTCCATAGAACATCAAAACAAGAGGCAACAGGAGTTTTAAATGCCCAGATTTGACGATCTCAAACAAAGAGACACCCACAGAAGATAAGAAGAACAAACTAGGCCAGACAAAATCATGTATAAAATAGTTAAACAAATCCTGCAGGATACATACATCTCAAAAGAGATTAACACCATAATTGGAAGCATCATCTCACACAACTAAGAGAGCTGCAGTAGAATTACCAGTACGGAGATACTAGCGAAGATGTGACAGAGTAAATTCCAATGAGAAGAATGTCAGTGAAGGTAGAGACACTTACTTACGTCGAAAATAAAGATTTGTGTTGGTACAGTTACGTTAGAAGAGCGTCACCACAGTGATGGATAATAAAAGTAACGGAATGGAATCCGACAGGAAGAAGAAAGCGTAGAAAACCGAGAAGATTATTCAGAGATGAGGTAGACGAGGCCACGGAACGGAAACGTCTTGAGAAAGGAGAAATATATATGCACCTTTTAAAGAACCATTTCATGTTTTTATGACTCTAAAATCACCACACCACCAAATATAAAGAAAGATAGCATCTTAAGGGAAGGCCACATATAGTAGATTAACACTCTACTAGACCCGCGATTTCTAATAGCCCTATTATAACACTTTTTATCTGTATTTAAAATATAATTCATTACTTACAGTTCAAATTCTCTGTCGAGAATGCAATGAGCAGCTGTCAGAATGTATCTGTTGTTTATAATAGAACCTCCACACCTAACACCAGCATTGCTTCCATCGTCTTTCTTTTTGTATTCCAAAGCCGCCATCCACGGAAACTCGTCCAAATCCGTCTGCTCTCCTCCTATGACCCTCGTCTCTTCTTTTTCTAATCCACACACCGTTCTGTCTGGCAGCTCCTTAGTGTTGAAGTTCATCAGGATAATAGCCTCCAACTCTTTCTTAGCTTGAGAAGTCGTCTTCGGCGTTAAGTCGGGCTTTGGCGTGAAGTACTGCAGCCAGTCTGGGGTGTTGGCATACGCAGTGGTACCGCAACAAATCAGCGGTATGTTGCCATCGACCCCACATTGGGACTTCTGCGCGAACTCTATGGCGGACGCGTTTTTTGTTTGGATCGCGCTAAAGATAACGGTGCAGTCAGGCACAGGAATGCACTTTGCGATTTCATTGTTAGGTGTAGTGCACGTGCTGTCGCGTTCTGGAAAAAATAATTAAAGTTTAGCCTTTTTTTATTAATATTTTACAATAGTGAATTTGAACAGCTTCCCATTCTCGACAGTCTTTACTACAAAGAGAAGGACAACGAATTTTTATATCACGCGCGATGTCTTTCATTATAACTCAGAGTTTAAACGCGCAAGTATAGAGTAGTGAACAAAGATGAACGTACGCCCATTAAAGTCAAAACGAATCTCTCTGCAAAGATCATTCTTACAACTACGTTTTGGGGTCACGAAGACCTATTTTTTTGACCTAAATAATCAATATTTAATGTTGCCATAATTTACAGGTCAAATGAGCTATCTACTGCTCGAAAAAGGTGGAATTGTTACTTAAGTCCCTACGAACTGAGAGACCAAGGCTCCCACATGTTCGCCTCACTCCTACATCCTTGATACTGGCGATATGGTAAGCACCGGGCATAGACAACCGCATTATTACCTTTGTTCGAAGTAGATGCATATAGTCCCTTACTTTAGTAATTGAGTAGGCCACCCGCCAGGCATTGGAGTTCAAGGCATATAACATATTTTACAAATTGTTAAAAGAAATTGTTAAAAGAATAAATAAAATGCAGCTTGAAATCTTACACACTCCTTCCAGCATCATTTCTATAGTTCAGAACATTGTCGTCATAACTTGTCGTATTGGTCTGAATCTCATCGACGGCCTGAAATCTCTCCCCTTTCAAAATCTGGTTCTTTGATAGCAATCTGAAACAACTTATTAGGAACTGAAGCATGATGTTTCTTCTCCTTTGGCAACAATAGCAGTGGGAAAAATTATACTATGACACCTTTCATACCAAGACCTTCATTAATTTTTTATAGTTTTCAGTAATCCCAGCTCATCTTTTATTCAGATCAGTCGTCGATTCTTGTTAATTGTAGCTTTACACATTCAATATTTTCAGTCGTTGCAAGTGCGACGATCATACGTTATATGTGCCCTCTTTCACGCATGCGAATTGCAGTTCACTATCATCGGCTATCGCGGGCGCCTAAACTGTTTTCATTATATTAACAGCAGCTCTACATTTTCAGGACACACTACGTAAAAAAGTATGTAAAGTACTTGTAACACACCATTATGATAACACTAACACTCTTAGAAGTTCTTAGAGTACAAGATTAAGTAATTAATTTGCAAAAAATAGCCACGGGGTTAGAAATGTTAAAAATGCAATAACTTTACCCTTAAACTTCTTTGATATTACTTTATCTAATAGTTGACGGTGATATTTGCAGTTAAATTAAACTTTGTTACTATTTTTGCATTTTTATTGCTAGTCAACGAGATGGCATATCTTTGGGCTCCTAGGTTATCGCTAACTCCGAGTCAGCAACTCCTTAAGCAACGAAGCGAATTTCTTATATGTAGATTCAAAATTTAATTAAGGGCGACAAAGTTAATCAAATATTACTACTGTTTTGTTTAAATATTTTTATTGTACTAACAACATTATCGTTTTTCCTATGATAATAATTATGGAGTGCAAAGTGCCAATTTCAATCATGAAAAGAGAATCTATCCTAAAAAAATTGACTACTAAATCACTAACCAACACGTCCAAAAAAAAAAATTCGTCACTCCCTTAACGTCAGAGATGCCAAAGAAGGAAACACATACATCAAGCTTTGCCTGAGATTCCCACCTCATGTATGTTGTTGTTGTTCCTCGTCTCAAGAGTAAGATTTGTTAAATTTATGAGTGTTGTAGAACCAAATGACATTTCATTAGAGTCTTTCCCTTTAATGTCTGTCTATGCACCTTCGCTCTTGCCTCGTAAAGCTGCTGTATACTTCTTTGGGTGAAAACAGCAGCGCTTGTGGTTAGCCGGTTAAAGATCGTATAACCACTGCATCAAACGATGTGGTATGGTATTGTTGTGACCAAGCAACGTGGCGTGTTACCTTTTCTCACAAGGGCGTTACTAAATACTAATGTTATTCCAATTTAAAAAACAACAGCCATTTGATTGGGAATAAACAATTTCGTCAATAGCTTCTTGGGATAAGGGGTTCCATTATGTTGTCAGTCTATAGACAGGCGTTCCTTTTCTAGCTGTGACCAGACACTTACAGAACGCCTTCGAATTCACTCTGTACTGTTGATATACTTCCACGCGCTGCTTCTCCTGCTGGAAGCATGGAAAATCCGTTGTGTATAGACCAGTTCCGCAAAACAGACTCGTTTAAATTGTATTTGGCATTGTCGCGTTGAACACATGATGAATAAAGTCCAAAACAATAATTCCGCCCCTCCAAAAAACACACTATCTATCGTTGCTCATGATAACCTGTTGTCATGCTTTTCCGCTTTGTCTACAACTACTACCTTTCTTTCTGTGCGTTCTAGAAAGTCATCTGATGGTATCATAAGATGCTACAGTTTTTACAGACGCGCATGCCCTTAATCAATCATTTTCTCCCAAATCCTTTATACTGATAAAGAAACTCAATAAAGAATGACCTGTGCAATACAACAAGACAACAGAAAACGAATAAATACGTATAGAATAGTTACTCCAATAGTTTTAAAGTAATCAATAGCTATATCAAAATACCGTTCTACTGACTTCCTAATGAAAAGGAACTTTAAGACGGCTATAACTGTAGAATGCAAAGTCTGTATTAAATAAACCAAGTGAACTCTTTTTGGACCCTCAATTTAGCTCGAATAAGTTTATAAACCTACACCCAAGTGATAAAGGAAATTTACTGATCAGTAACTCATAACCGGTTTGTATCTGAGTTCAAGTATATATGAGAACAAATACAAACCAAAATACAGGCGAACACACGTACACATACAGATATTCATACAGGTATCAAGTCGAGTTCTTATCGACGAAAACATGGAGATATCATTAGGGGCAGTCTAAATATATTGAAACAAACACCGCTGTTTGAAAGTTTAAAGACAATAAAATGGAAACACAACGGCGGCAACTACCAGGAACATTGAGGTATATAAAGGAGATATCGTGAAGTCACCGTTGCTCACGTTGATGTGAAAGCTGCTGCCGTTGAGACCCCCGCAATGTCCGTAAACGTGCAAATACTAAAACAGCACGAAAGTATTCCAGAAGGAATGCAAAGAATCTCCATCCTCGCATAGTTTTGTTGTGTATGTGGTGGACGATGTCGAGTATGATTCGTTCCAAAATATTAAATGTTATTCCAACAATTACCTAGGATGTCTACCGTCGACAGTTAAATCAACGTAAACAAAAAAACTGGTCATCCTTGATCAATGTTATCCCAATATTGTACCTTACAAGTACTTGGCTTACTTGGTTGGAAAAACGTGAGTAACATATTCCAAATTGCATTGCACACTGTTTGCGCGACCACAATGTAACAGTTGGAAATCAGACGTCGGTGACTAAGGACACGTAGCGTGTGATCCTCACATTTGCAATAATCTCATAATTCTTATTCATGAAATGAAGGCACTAGCAATTGGAAAACAAAATATGAGCAACTGTACAGTCACCTCAAGACTCCAGACTGTTCCCAAAACTTAAATCACCTTTTAAAGAAAAGAGAATACGAAGGGGCAATTATTCGTAGGATTTTGTAAAATGCTTTGAAGTGGAAACGATGCTGTGCGATTACATGATGCTTATTCTGAAATGGACCTACAAGATCAAAAACTAATAACTGGAAAACAAAATATGAGCAACCTTGCAGTCACTTTACTACTTCTGGTCGTTCTCAAAATTTAAATCGCCTTTAAATGACAAGAGTAAACGATAGGACGATTATTCGTAGGACTTTACAAAATGTTTGAACTAGAAACGATGCCTACTCTGAAATGGAGGTTACAGGATCAGCAACTAATAATTGCAAAACAAAGAATGAGCAACTTTGCAGTCATCTTAAGACTTCTAGCTGTTCCCAAAACTGAAATCACCTTTAAAAGAGTAGAGAATACGATGGAGCGATTATCCATAGGATTTTGCAAAATGTTCTGAAGTAGAAATGATGCTCCAAGAAGCATATGCGATTCCTTGATGTTTATTCTGATATGGAATTATAAGTCAAAAACGAACTCTACAGATACTTTATGACTTCTGGGGGTTCCCAAAACTTAAATCGCCTTTAAAGGAGAAGAGAATGCCAAGAGATGATTATTCGCAGAACTTTGCAAAATCTTTCGAAATAGACACGATACTGCAAGAAGTGTATGCGATCCCACGATGCTTAGTCTGAAATGGCTGCCACAGGATTGGCAACTAACAATTAGAAAACAAAATAGGAGCAACTATACAGTCACCTTAAGACTTCAGGTTGTTCCCAAAAATTAAATCAGAAAGAGAATATGAAGGGACGATTATTCGTAGGGTTGTGTAAAGTGTTTTAAGGTAGAAATGATGCGGCAAGGATTGTGTGCGATTCCATTATGCTTATTCTGAAATAGAGCTATAAGATCAAAAACTAACAATTGGAAAACCAAATATGAGCAACTGCAAAGCCACCTTACGACTTTTGGTTGTTCCTAAAGTTTAAGTCGCCTTCAGAAGAGAAGAGAATACAAGAGGCGGTTATTCGCAGGACTTTGCAAAATGTTTTGGGGTAGTAATGATGTTGATAGAAGTGTGTATGATCCCTCTAAAAGAGAGGTTACAGGATCGGCCACTAACAATTGAATGATAAAAGGTGAGCAACTCTGCAGTCACCTTACAACTTCTGGTTGTTCTAAAAACTTAAATCGTATTTAAAGAGAAGAGAACACGATGGGGTGGGTGATTATTCGCAGAACTGCAAAGTATTTCGCAATAGAGACGATGCTACAAGAAGTGTGTGCGGTCACGTGATGCTTATAATTGGAAAACAAAGGATGAGCAACTCATCATAAAACTTAAATTGCCTTTGAAAGAGAAGAGAATACGATGGAGCGATTACTTATAGGACTTTGCAAAATATTTCGAAGTAGAAAAGATGCTGCAGGAATTGTGTGCGATCCCATGATTCTTATACTGAAAACAACTAGCATATAGAAAACAAAATATAAGCAATTCTGCAGTCACCTTACGACTTCTAGTCGTATTTCAAAGTAGAAACAATGTTGCAAGAAGTGTATGCGATCCCATTATGCTTACTTTGGAATGAAGGCTACAGAATCGGCAACTAACAATTGGAAAACAAAGGATGGACAACTCTGTAGACGCCTTGCAACTTCTGGCCGCTCCTAAAACATAAATCGTCTTTGAAAGAGTAGAGAATACGATGGAGTGATTATTCGCAGGATTTTGCAAAATGTTTTGAAGTAGAAGCGATGCTGCAATATGTGTGTGCGATCCCCCTGAAAGGTAGGTTACAAGATCAGCAACTAACTATTGTAAAACAAAAGGTGGGCAACCTTACAGTTCCTTATGACTCCTAACCGTTCCCAAAATTTAAATCGCCTTTGAAAGAGAAGAGAATGCGATGAGCTGATTATTCGCGGGACTGCAAAATATTTCGAAGTAGAAACGATGTTGCAAGAAGTGTGTGCGATCCCATGATGCTTACTTTGGAATGGAGGCTACAGAATCAGCAACTAACAATTGGACAACAAAGGGTGAGCAACTCTTCAGTCACTTTCCGACTTCTGGCTGTTCCTAAAACTTAAATGGCCTTTAAAAGAGTAGAGAATACGATTATTCGCAGGATTTTACAAAATGTTTTGAAGTAGAAGCGATGCTGCAACAAGTTTGTGCGATCCCTCTGAAAGGTAGGTTACATGATCAGCAACTAACTGTTGTAAAACAAAAGGTGGGCGACCTTACAGTCACCTTATGACTTACAGCTGTTGAAAGAGATGAGAATATGATGAGGGGGTTATTCGCAGACCTGCAAAATGTTTTTGAAGTAGAAACAATGCTGGAGGTGTGTAAGATCCTACGATGCTTACTCAGAAAGGGACTAAGGCTACATATAATGTTCATTCTATCGCGTACTATATTTACTAAATATTAAAATTTTTGTATTGTATGGCTCGATATTTTCGGGATAGACCTCGCGTATAATAGATGAAACTTAAACATTTGCTGTATTATTTCTGCACTATTAAACTGACATTATTTATGAAATGACGTACTACATATACAACCTTAATGATACCGAGTTTTTGCTTTCTTAGCCAGGCAGACCTAAAACGACATGATATCGAAAAAATGGAGGTCACATTTTGACCTACTATCATACTTTACGTTCTACTTTACATGATAATGTGAAATAATAGTCAAATTTTCAAATTGAATAACATCACAGTTGAAGGGTTTTGTGAAATACATTGTCAATAACATGGTGAATGTTTTTAAAATATAATGTACAAGGTGTTATGAAACCAACAAATGTCCCATGCAACTAAAATAATACTCCTAAATTTATAGTTTGGGGTTATGTTCTTCTGTTTCTACTTTCGAAAGACCCTGTACGTAGAAAATTAAAATAAATTTTTTATTTTAGAATCGAGTTGCCCAGTATCGTACTTTTTGTATTTAATATCTGTAAATACAACAGAAGCTGGCGATATTTCGTTTTCTGCAACTTTCTTAATGGTTGACCCATTTCAGGCAAACCGACGAATTATAATAGAATACTTACGTGCAGTCGCAATGCCGCTCGACGCCAGTATTAGAAAGATCACATTTGTGGATGACACTGGAGTAAACATCGTGCCATGTAACCGACCAAATACTTACTGATCGTGCCTTCCTACGTCTCGCATGGTAAAACCAGTTATGTGCTGCATTATCGTCGTGAACCCGAAGGTCAGAGAAACATCGCTTCTTGGAACTGAACAACTTTGGCGATGGTATCGTCTTTCTTATCTTCACATTTTTATTCTTAGAACGCTTCGCGAAAACATTTTTACTCTCATTAAAGGTCACAATGGGACGAATTTTTTATTAAACTATTTTCAATCATTCTTACATTAGTAGTGAACAGAATTCTCTTACTCTACAACAGCACATCTTTTAGTATACAAATATAAATTGTTAAGCAAATTAACTCTTATGTGTATTGTAGATTATTCAGGATCCACCCTACATATCGAGATACTCTCGTGTAGAGGGCAGGAACGCCTTTCCTTCCGCACCCGAGTCCTTTGTAGACAATTCCTTCTTGGTACCACTGTTCTTCCTCTTCTTCTCCAGAATACTTGTACATCCTCATGAGAGGTCCCCCCGAGTCGCCGTTGCAAGCATCCTTGTTCAAGTCGCCCCCCGCACAGGCTTGGTTTGGATTAATGTGGACGTAACTTGGGAACACTTTCAAACACTCGCTGTTAGGAACCACGGAAATCTCGACCTTCAGTTTAATATCGGACTGCGAGTCTGCGAAACAAATGGACGTGAAAACAGTTCCTGGCAGGCTGCAGCTTTACCATTTTCTGTGACTCCCCAGCCAGCAACGCTCATTATGGTTCCGGGCTCGGGAGTTGGGTTGTCGATGGATGGTAGACAGATGGGGCGAATGAAGGCTAAACGTAAAAACTGAAAATCGTGGTAATTGCGACAGCACTCACTTACGACTATATTTAATTCTTTTTCCCACGCGCAGGAGAGCTATATCATTGTTGCCATTGCGTTTCGTGTAGAAGGGGTGGAGTATTTTCTCGACGATATCCAAATCGACTACGGGCTCGGAACACGTGTTGTCGTCCGTATTGACGACGCAGTCCCTTTCTGTCGAAATCCTCCATTCTCCTAAACGAACCTGCGTTCTAAAATTGGATTAGATAGTTAAAACCACTGTTCTAATCACAAGATTAATTTAACTCACAAATTATATCCGCTAATGTTGAGGCATTGGGCTGCTGTAAGGATGTATCGTTGGTTAATAAGCGAGCCGGTACATCGGAACCCTCCGAACGTGCCGTCTTCTTCTTTAGTATATTTTAGGGCGACTATCCAGGGAAACTCGTCAATATCAGTTATCTTGCCCCCAAATATTCGGTCGCCTTGCTTTGTATTCCGCAAAGTGTTTGATCGGGGAGAAAACTACTGCTAACAGGCTCAAAATCGGGATCCGGCTTTGACGGCTTTTGAGTGATCGGTTCTGGCTGGTGTGGGGCAACTGTGGTTGGTTTTCCTGCGGAACCGCAGCATACTAGGGGTAAACCGTCCTGGTAACCGCACTGAGACTTCTGGGCAAATTCTATGGCATCTTTGTCCAGGTAGGCAATGGCTTGTTTGATCACCTTACAAGATTCGATAGACACACATGTCGCAGTTTCGCCGTTCGGAGTTTTACATACAGATCCATTCGCTTAAAATTACAAATCGAAAATAATAACAACATGAAACGTATTATACAGTTATTATAAAAAATACATTATCTAACCCACCTGCAACAGACGCAAAAACAAGTGGAAAGGCAAGTACCAGCAGCCAGTACTTCGCGGGGTACATAATTTTCTGGTTTAATACCAACTGAAAACGAGCGCGTTTCTAAAACACGAACTGGAATCGTAGTGTTCTCGACCTTACTGACTATTATTAAACTTGTACTCGTCTTCCGTGACACGCTCGTGTCTTGCTCGAGGGAAACTTGCGGGCTGTTGTAATGGTTGCATACAACGCTTTCCGAATTGAAGGCGCGTCATGCAGTGCGAAGTGATGACGATACGGGTTCTTCCACTTCTATTAATATAAATAACCATGATTTTACTATTCGGCTGCTACCACACGCGTTAATAATATTCTTGTTTATATCCTTAAGGTGTAGCTTAATAAATAAACAAAAAACTATAAACCTTGACAACTAACGAAATAACGACAAATCAATATTCTACAAGTTTTTGTTTTTTTTTGTAATTCTCATTTGTTTATTTAATTTTGTATACTTGTGCAATTAAAAAGTTAAGAAGTTTTAAATCTACAAAAATAAAAGAGATAATAAGTCATCAGATCATTTCTAAAAATACTTTTGCGATAAAGATTTATCAATGAACTTTACCCTATAAACTAACATTGAAGGGACCTAAAACCAGCACTAAATAAATAGTCAAATATATACCTTTATTCGATTTTACAACAATTGCAAGTAAACTTGCAGTCCTTAATGATTTATTTATTATAGCTGCCGATGTTGTTAAGAATCCAGCTCACATATCTCGACACTCTTGTGTACACGCCCGGAATATTCTTCGTTCCGCACCTCTTCCCTCTGGAGACTATTCCTTCCTGGTACCATTGCGAAGTGGCATCTGCGTAAGTGCGCATAAGCGGCCCTCCCGAATCTCCCCGACAGGCGTCCTTGCCTTGAACTCCCCCAGCGCAGATCTGGTTAGGCGAAATCTGCGTGTAGGAGGAAATTTTCTCGATGCACTCCGTGTTGGACACCAAGGGCAGATCTAGCTTCAATTTTACATCCGACTGGGAGCCTGAAAATGCACAGTAAAGTTGGGTCAGGTCATTGCACACCATTCTACCGTTTTCAACGGCTCCCCAACCGCACACCGTCATCAAAGTCCCCGCTTCTGGCGATGGAAGGTCTATCGGTGGAAGGCAAATGGGGCGAATAAAATCTTTACACATAAAAATGCGTATTAGTCACCTGTTAGGTTAATTAACGCAAAAAATCTTTGTCAGTGCAAAAGATACTTTGGTTTATGGTCACATCACCTAGTATACCCATAAACACTGTTACATACTGAATGGAAGGGTAACATTATATAACATATATAAGGTCCTACCATTTTCTCTCCTAGAAGTCTTGGTGTTGAAAGTTCGGTGTACCATTAAAGTATTCCCGGCAAGAGAGATGCTGAAGCAACATAAAATGGCTTTTGAACTATGACGCTTTCGATGCACATCGGTTCTGTTACAACTTTAAGGAGGTTGGTGGTTGAGCTATAACAATAGAGGATGCTGTGGTGTGTACTGAGGAGGTGCAGAAGCACGTCCACAGATTTATGCGGAGTATGTGCCGGTTTAGGCAAGATGGAACATCAAATGCAGCTGGTTGGATGAAGACCCCAACAATTAGTACCGGTTCTTCTTGCAGTCCTCAGTGTGGGCAAGGGTGGGACTGGTTGAGGACTTGCCTCTTCTTTAGAAAATCTTTTTGTCTTTGTCATTCCATTCGAGTTCAACAAATCATCTTTTTCACGGTTAGGAGGGGAGCGTCATGATTCAGAACTCTATTTTGCAGCTCCTATGGCAGCCAAGTTGAACACTCTGTGCAAGTTAAAAATCTTGTCCTTATTGTTGTACTCAAGTTCGACGAGCAAGAGCGATAATAGTTATTGGTTGGGGGTCTTCCTCTTCCATCTCACGTTTAGGGGGGAATGTTATGCTCAAGAACTTTACTTTTTATGAAGGATGGTAGTTTTAGGATGTAGGGAGGTGTATGGGTATAACATCTGCTATAGTTTTGACTTTCTAACTAAAATCCAGGGTTGATAGAAGCTTGCTAGAAAAATTGGAGCACCAAGGTTTGTGATTGTAAACATTTCGACGTCTTTCTTTTTGTTGCTGAGGACATTAAAAGCGTTGGCGGTCGATACCGCAGGTGGAAATGCCATTGAAATATTTCTGCTTACTGCAGCTTGTACAAGTTGGCGACTTTTCATGCTCAGAATCGCTCTTTGTCATGGGAGGTAGAAACGACTACTGAGGACAGATGGTTGAAGTAGCTACTGCAGAAACGGGCTTCTCGTCACTCTGCAATTGCTACATCATGGTTATTATTCATTACTATCTACAATCAAAGCGTTATTAGTTGGCCGTATTGTTAAACGCGGCACCGCACAAGAGAAAGTAGTATAATCTGCTCATACTGACTGCCCCGCGGAGAGTCTGCCCAACCAGCAACAACAATATGGCTCACTATGTCAATGACATGACCAGTACTGTGGGTTACATATGATGTATTCATAATGATAGCTTTCGCTCAAGCCCTGAGAAGTTAAGACTAATAGTCTGTGGTGTCTTAGACTACATCCATTAGAAGATTGTTGACTGCAGCCTTTAAGACTCGTTTTAAAGAACCCGTACTTAAATGTTTTCTTGTCTAAATCATGCCCTATTAAAGTGCCCAAAATCTGTAATTCAAATAGTTGAAGTTTTAGTTATTTTAAATAATGGTCTTGCAGGAAGGTCCAAAGCTCACTTCAGAGGTTTTTACCACATCTTGTTTAAGTTGGTATACGTACTGGGTCGTCTTCTTAAGCAAACCATGCCCTTTAAAACCGTCTACCAAAGGGTTAGAGTGCTGCTAGAAGGTTAATTATCCGTCTACCTTTAAAAAATAAGACATGCTGTTGCTCAGTTAGTAGACTTTTTTTTATTGTTAATACACCACGGCCAAAGTTTTTATCAGCCACTCTGTCGTAAAAACTCCATTAAATTATTACAGTTGCAAAATAGTTCTATGTGAGGCTGAGACGCTTCTTTGAAGAGCCTAGCATACACTTTGTCATTTTGTTTTTTGAAGAATTTCTCAATCACAGAATTTTTCGTCTATTGCCATCGGTCAACAATATTTTCGAATTTTTCCCTCGTCTTTGTTTAAAGAATCTGTCGGTAAACATCCCGCATACCTTTTGTAATCAGCTGGTCTTAAGTTTGTTTGATAATACGAACCATAGAAATGCAGTCGCCCAGATATTCCCAATTGTATAGTCCAATAGATAAACATATAGCTAATGTCGAGAAGTTCTAGTCTCGAAGAAGATACTTATTTATCTAGTACCACAATAGCAATAAAGTGCTCTTTATCTCCTCACTCCATCGTTAAATGATAAAAATGCTTAGGACCTTCAAGGGTGTGATTAGTACTGCAATTGTTTTCCCTTCACTAATCTTTTATTAGAAAGAAATCACGTTTCGTCTGTTGCAAGGCAGCACACGAGAATAACCTACAGAAGTCTGTCGTTGGAGGTTTTTACGGCCCAAAATTAAGCGAATATAAATCGTGACATAGTATGATGTACTCAAGAGCACCAGCAGAATGGCAACAATGTAGCGACTGATATGGGGACATGCATTGTATTGTTGAGGTAACGCACTACGTCTTCATTTCCTGTAAAGACATTGCTGAATACGTCGACAGCCTCATTTCACTCTTATGGGGGGAGGGAAATGTAGCTAATCCATTGCCAATATCTTTTTTCGATTTCAAAAGACAATTGTCATTTATTTTGGAATAAACTACCTCAATTATGGTTTCTTGGAATGAGAACTTTCAATCCGCTGCTGTTCCATTGAGTTTCTTTTTCGGCTTATGTGCCAGAACCATGATTGGCCTCTTGTGACCAGATTCTTATAGAACACTGACACCTCTGTCTTGGAGACCCCATTATGTTTAGATCTTCAAGTTTTTATGGATGATGGTCCAACGATTGTGCCTTTTGCTAATTATCAAATCGGATACATGCTAGATAATGTATGGTTTGGATGCATTTTCCAGAAGCCAACTGCTGCTCACATACGACTACGAACCTTGTATGGATGTTCAGAGTAGTTACTCCATCTCTCTAAAAGAACCAGGCCGCTGCTGCTTTTTTTCTTTGGCCACAATTGCACCTTCAGCACTACACGAATGATTAACTGCCTTCTCTTCTGTGGGTAAACTTCAACAATTGAAACAACCATATATAAAAGCATGGATGTTTCGATGCTGTGTAAAACAAGGGTGTGTTTGATTCTGTAACAGTACATATGTGAATACTAAGCAAAATTTTAATTTTTGTTGGTTTGGTTATACCATTCTGTGTATTCTACTAGCTTTATAGTAGACTAAAATATTGAGAACGGAATGATCTTAAATAAACGAATCATTTAAATGAACTCTTTCAAATACAAGAAAATGAAGTTTACAGCGACATTACAAGTATAGAAATTAGTTACCAGTGTATGTGATATCCCTACTCATTCGCAGTAAAGCAACATCGTTGTTGCCATTTCTGGAGTTGTAGTAAGGATGTGGTATTTCTTCTTCTATATCTACATCTATCACGGGGTCTGCACACTCTTCAATTGCGAATTGCGTCATACAATCGGGGTTCGTGGAAAGTCTCCATTCTCCCAATCGAATTCCAGATCTTAAACACAATTAGTAATTTATAATTACCATTTTTACAGAAAGATTAATTATGCAAGTAAAAATACTTAATTATTTATTTTACTAACAAGTGGAACATTTGGTGGCTCGTCAGGACGCAGTGGGCGGCTGTAAGAACGAATCGGTTGTTTATTAGCGTTCCTCCACACTTAAATCCGGCATCTAACCCGCTGTCATCCTTATATCTGAGCAGCGCCATCCAGGGAAACTCATCTAGGCCCGTCGCTCGACCCCCAATTAATTTTTCCACTTCCCTTTCCAAGCCGCATATAGTTCTGTCTGGTAAAAGGTTACTTGTTTTTGGATTTGGTTCCACTGCCCTCTTAGTTCTGATATTTGACGCATTCAAAGGATGTCCTACTGTACCGCAGCACACTAAGGGATGGTGGTCAATATCAAATCCACAGTGGGATTGTTCGATGAAGTCGGCTGCGAAATGCAGACTTTTCTTTAAAATGTTGCACTCGCTGAGAGGGACGCAGCGTCCGGGTTGTTGATTCGGAGTCAGACACGCAGTTCTCTGTTCTAAAAGAAAAATATATAAAACAAAAATTTAATATAATTTTGAGGTGTTTAAAATTCCTTTGCATAAAAAATAAAGTTTGCCTTAATAGTAATTTTAGAGTGACAAAAGAAGTGACAAGAAATAAAGTTAGCTATAGACTTCATGAAAAAAATATTAGGGATTTAAAAATAATGAAATTGAAATGTAGATAATTATGGCAACAAGGAAAAGAAAAATAAAAAGGGGAAGAGAGAAAATGAGAGGGAAAATAGGGAGGAAGAAAGGTAGATAGAGGGCGGTGGTTAACGAAAAAAGGCGGAGGGCGGCAGGGAAGTAACGTAGGGAGATAGGGAGGTAGGGAGGTAGAGAGGTAGGGGGGTACGGAGGTAGGGAGGTAGGGAGATAGGTAGGTAAAGAGGTAGGGAGGTAGGGAGGTAGAGAGGTAGGAAGTCAGGGCGAGAGGAAGTGAGGTGGGTTAAGAGGGAGGTAGGAGTTCACAATGTTAAACAAGTGTTTGATATTATCAAGTTATGTAAATTTATGTAATTATAATATCCAAAATCGTTAGTTTCAGAGGTTAAGTTTAATTATCCTTCATTTGTATAAAATTATACGTGAATTATAAAATTAAAATTCGATGTGCGTATTTGGTAGGTTAATTCTTCGTCTCCGTCTTCGCCCGTGTCTGTCACTATTTTTTCTCAGTTTTTTCTACTATCCTTTCTATGTCTACTTGCTTCTATTGCAATTTTAATTATTCTCATTCATTCTAAATATGTCTCAGCTATTATATTGATTATTCGATCATTAGTTCTTAATCTATTATATTTATAATTTTATTATTTGTTATATAGGCCCATTTTGTTTTTCCTACGTAGTTAATTTCCATATATACTATATATACTACTATAGTGTTATACACATGTTTTTTTAAATCATTATTTTACATCTATTCCCTGTATTATTGTTTTGTTTGATGTATAGCACTTTATTATACATTTTTCCATAAATTCTTAATATAATAGTTATTCATTTTTTGTCATAGTACATTTTCTATTTTTCTATGTACTTTCTTTTTGAAAGAACTCAGATTTTTAATTAATTTGATGGAAGATTCAAAGTTTATTGATTATAAAACAATTTCATTTATAGTTTCTAGTTGTTGATGAACTAAGCAGTTGCTGTTTTCGACCGTCTTGGTTTGCTCCAATTCTTATTATGGTCCGTTTCTTCAAATCGTTTGATTGCAAGACTCATTGTGTTTTGATGGATATCAAGACCCGGCCGGAGTTAATTTTCGTTTATTTAAGATAAAATACCTAATTGCCAAAAAATAATTCAGTTCGGCTCGTGCATGGAAGCAGAATTGACGTGTGTGTCAACTATACCTGGGATATCGCAAAAAAAACCATTCTGGAGACCTTAATATCCACAGCAGTCACCCCAAATGATACCGACAATGCCAATGTCGACGTCAGAACAACCACAGGTGTATTTAGGTAATTTTCCACAACAACTACATTTTTATATACAACCAAATCAACAATTCCAACTCCCTAATCTGAACCCACTCTTTCCACTCCTACCTCTACCTACTAATGATTGGATTTAAGTTACATACAAAAAACGGAGCAGTCCACAAGATAATTCTGGACCGCAAACTAAACAACCAAAAGTAAATAAGTACTGGCTCGACGCGCCCTCAACCTCCAACCACTATTCATCTCTTAAAACGGACAAAGTCAGTAAACAAGATCAAAACACAAACACTGAAAAACCATAAAAAACCCCTCTAATCTATATAAGTGGAGTCAAAAATATTACACCACTCATATTGCTTTTAGATCAAGTAAGCAAAAATCAATATGATATTAAAGTCCTTTTTGTCAATCAAGTGAAAATACAGCCAAAAACTACAGAATATTGCGGAATAATATAAAAGCGTTAGCTGATACACAAACTCAGTAGAAAAGAAAAATCTCGCGATGTCAGATGTGTATTATGTGCGGCAAACCACCCTGTTAATTATAAAGGGTGTACCATATATAAAGAGCTACCAAAGAAAAACTTCCCTTCTCTCAGGCCTAAATTTTATACCCCTTCTGAACGGCTTAGTCACTTTCAACAAACCCAACCTGGAGTTAAGTACTTACTCCTAAGCAACTAACGAACAAAACCTATAATCCTGTCCAAACATTAAATTTGCTACAACCACAACAATCAACTAACGACATGCATGAGTTAAAAATATGATAAAATAGCTCTTTGAACAAATTGGCACAATGTTAAATCTTCTAACAACAGTCTTATCCAAAATCAAATAAAACGGCTTATCACAACATACTGAGGAACTAAAAATATTTATTAATAATTAGTTGTCGTAGAATTATTTTTTTAATTATACCCTACATCAAACTATCCTGTTCTTCTTTTGCTTTGTTCGTTATTTCGATTCCTTTCATTTACTTCTAGTATTTGTGTATCTTTGCAATTTTTTGTGTTTATGTTTTATGTTACTATTTTTAATTCTTTTTTATTGCTTGTTTTTCTCTATTTGTTAATTTTCCTGTAATTGATGTCTAGTTCATTACTTTCGCCATCATAGTAGTTCCTTTACTTTTTTTATATTTTTTATACTGGAACTTTACTGTCTCCACTTCTCGCAGTTTAGTATTCAAATCATGTATATCTTTTTGTACGACATCTTCATCTTGCGTCCTTTCATCCGTTCTTTTCTTGCAATTTTTTCAGTTCAGTGTAATACACATTGCCGCTCTTTAATTTTTTCTTTTAATTGTTTTCTTTAATTCTATGTTTGCTTTTCTCAATTTTCTCAATTCACCTGCTTGTCTCTTCCTTTCATCGTGTGACTATTCTTACTTGCATCTCAATTCCCAGTTTATCACAAAGAATTGCTGTAATCCTTCAGCTAATTGGTTCTCGTTAATTTTTAGTCTCTACTACTATATTATTTCTGCGTTTATCAGTCTCTTGTTTCTCTACTTTAAGTTTCTTTTTAATCTGTCTTTACGTATTTGACTAATTTTCATGGTTTGAGTTATCTGTTTTAATTGCTCTATTTCGTTTCTTTTTTTAAATTTTTTCTTCATTTTCATTTTGACTTCCTCATAATCCTCTAATTTTGGTTTTTAGTTCTTTCCCTGTGCTTCCGTTTAAGGGGCCGATAGACGAGGAGTTTCGGGGCTTGAACCTTGATTGCGCGCTGAAAATTAAGCGAGTTCGAGTCCCGCTTCTCTCACGATTGTCTGTGCTTGTACATTAGTTTATGAAGTTTAGTTACATTATTATATGTAATTTAGTAGGCATAACAGGCTCATTGCAGTCGCACTGTTAATGTTATAGAAAAAAATGCTTCTGAGAATTTTCCAAAACATTTATAAAAACAGTAAAGAACAAAGGTCACCCTAGCAAGGCTTTGATGCCTTTAAAATACGATTTTAATCTGTTCTGGCGATTTCTCAGTTTTCCTAGTAAAAAATTAATCGTTTCATTCAGTAATTTGTAAAAATTAAAAAATTACTGAGTGCTAAATAATTGAACTGAAGTAAATATAGTAGGATAACGTATTCCTCATTTATACAAATAATTATAAGCAAATCGATAATGAACACACAAAATCTATGCAACTTCATATACACAGACAACTACTATACCATTTGCAACACTGATTATCATAAATTAAAAATAGAAACAGTCAAAAACATTCCTGCGTTCACAGAAAGTGATTATTTAGATATTCCCAGTGTGGGAAACCCAATGGTGCTTAGTTCGTTGTAATGTTATTCCTTACGTAACAGAAGCTTAACGATAGACGAGACTCGAGTTCAGAAACAAGCTAAAATGAGCTCTATAGTGCAGCTCTTAAATCTATATTTCACCACTTTAACCTTAAACTATTTCTTACCTGTTATTTTCACCAAGGTCACAAGAATTGCTAATTTAATTGCCGATCTCAGTGAGGTATCCATGTTCCTGACAAATTTGAACGCCGGAATTCCAGCACTATTTTTCTTCATCGTAGCGCTTGTGATAACCTCTAACTTCTCAAGACGAGAGAGACCGGACTTTTAAGCAACATGGAAAAAAATTGCTATAGACATTTTTCTTGATTATCGAGTGTCGTAAAAACCGGCCGCGTAAGCGATACGTCACGCGATGTGGTTTTTTGACTTCTAGTCTACTTTCTTGACTTAAACGCCCACAGTTATTGAATGGACAATACTGCAAGGCAGCTGTCGCAGAATAAGCATACGATGGCCGAGGTTATCGCATGGGGGGAAGACAAAACGATGACTCGTGCCTGGGCCTTCGACGTTTTAGTTGGGCCGCTTTTACCAAAGCTATGAAATTTACCAACTTTACCAAAAATTTTGGATTTGCAATATAAACGCACCATTGTTTTATTGTTACGAGATAAGCGTCTACAATTTTTGGCTCCAGTATATTCCAGGAAAGAAAACGATAGAGCTATGAAGAAGGCAAACAAATCGACTCAACAACAACAAGTCGGCGTAATCTCTCCATTTACCACGGCGTTCTTCCTTCAAAATCAATTAGCAATTTTAAATCCTAAAAGGTCGTCGTCATGATACTTTTTGTCGTTGAAACTACGTTTACCGTGGTAATTTTTCGTCCAATCTGCACCATTCAAATGACTCTCTTTTTGTTAGAGGTAATTTTTTTTTGTTGAAACAGAGATCTAAAATTGTTCATAATAGGTGACTGTTATTTTTGAACCGCTGAGAAACGTAGAGGTAGTCATCTGGAACAAACCTTATACATTGAAAGATGCGTCGCATAACTGGATCAGGTAGCTTTCCTTTACTTTTATTTTTGCAGCACCTCACGCTGGACGAGGAGGGAGGTCTTGTCTTTCAAAAGCACTTCAACTGCCTAAACTTCAATTTTCTCTTGGTCCAAACGGATCCAGATGTTGTTTAATATCGCTAGGACTAAGACTCCTTTAGTCAGAAATTTTATCATGACTCGGTACTCAATTCTCAATATTGTCCCAAGTGATTGTCGCTATGCGATAAATCGGCTACTGAAATTATTAGCGACGTTCAACCAAAGATGGCGCTATATGACACCGACGTTATTTTGCTTTTGGAATATAGTCGGACCAGAAACATCTGGCGCTTACCTTATAGTGTTACTGTAACTTCTGTTACAAAACCGAATATATAAATAAAAACCATTGTGACTTTTGCATAATATTTCTAGAATTTATTAAGAAGTTAGTGGTAACTATAAAGATAAAGGATTTATTCAAATTGGTCACACAAGCCTCGATAGTTCTCTTAAAAAAAATTGCATGTCTTCTTGAGCCTTCTAAAAACTACCCAAAATATATAATTCAAAAGACTGAGATTTGCGTTATCAGAAGGTTAACTTCTTACCTTAAAAGTGGCATACGTCGTTGCTTAACCAAGACTGAGTTGGCTTTGCTTTGTGGGGAGGTGCAGAGTTTTGCTGGTTCTCCAAAGTTCATTTCGAGAATTTTAAGACTATTGGTACAAAGCAGTCGATGTTTGGACCTTTTTTTCCATAAAAATGAATATCAGTCATTCTATTGTAAGAGATTCCTTTCAAAACCATTACAGTCGCTAAATGACGGTCTCTTGAATCCTTGGTACTAACTGAGAGGCCTCTTTGAGCAACATAACATACATTCTGGCATCTTGTTCGTTAAAGGGTTTCTGTAAATGTTTTTGTAGCCATGATGTGTAGGCAATTAATAATCTTTCGGGTGTATTCCAAAGAGCAGTTTTTTTTCCAAAATTGTTTTGGGCAATGTACGGTTGCGCGTTGTCCTGAACCAAGTTCGTCACTAACACGCATCAGTTGCTGCTAGCAACACGTGATGATTACTTGTAGTGTACGACATTTAGCTGATTACGCCATATAAAAAGCAACATCTTATGGAGTAGATATTGGTCATGTTGTGCAGGTCAACGCTTCACCTGAATGAACCCATCCTCTACGCTTCTCTGGATTACCATTGTTCACGAATTTTTTTTTAAATCTGGAGTGCAACGACATAGCACCTACTCTTGTTTTTAGTTATGCCTTGGTCGAAAACCCAATTGTCTTCTTTTTGAACCCTCTCCAGTTTGTGTAGACGCTTAGAAATGGTTTAAAGCGTTACTATGGGTTTCTTTGCAAGCTGTAACTGCATGAGATAGCAGTACTTCTTCAAAAATTCTCCAGAACTTTGAAATTTCTACTCTTAAACCATCGGTACCATTTCTTGCAGGTGTTGTAAGAAACAGAATCTGAAAACCATACAAATAAGGAAGCAAATTTGTGTGTTATAAAGCAAAATGATTTTTCTTCTGCCTTTGCCGGTATAAGGCATCAGTCGTTTCACCAGGTGAAGGCAACTCATACATATATTTGGTCGATATAGGTAAACCCACAATTTCGCCCCTTGGATTCTCACGGAGAATCAATTGTTTAGAATTTGGTGCAAGAAATCTGTTCTTGAATCTGTAAATCAACGACAAGCAATATCACAGTGTTGATTCCTGCTCTTAGCAGTGGGTTTATAGAAAACTTCTTTCGCATAAACGATTAAAATGGCTTGATGTGTTACTCTAAGCTCCTTTACTAAATTTGACTCGGAGCGTCAAAAAGCAAGGATTGCTTCAGTTCCTTATTTTCAACTTTTTTGATCGTCCAGAATTTTTTAGGTGCAAATTTCTACTCCTAGACCATTGAAACCACTTCTTGTAGACAATAGAAGACACAGAATTTTCCTTAATTTGTACAAAATTTTTCTTAAGCTTTGCAGCCACTTTTTCCAGTTGAGATATGCAAGAAGTGGTGCAACAAGTGTTACTTACCACGCGACATTATTTTATCATTATTTTTGGGACCTTTTCCAGTATATAGATAGATGACACGCAAGGTATGATATATTTTTGCGCAATTCAACCGCCACATATAACTTTGAGGTCCATTTTGAAGTCTTAATATCGTTGGTAAAACTTATTCCTACATGCTTCAGCGCTACAGTTACATTTATAATGATATTTTGTGTTAAGAATCAGCTATGTTATCTAATATCCATCCCAAGTATTTCTCTACTCTCGTATAGACAGCGGGAAAATTTAATTTGCCGCAACCGATACCCCAGGCTATAATTCCTTCTTGGTACCACTGTGCCATTGCATAACCCATCTGTCGGTATTGTGCCATGAGTGGACCCCTGAATCTCCACTGCAAGTGTCTTTAAGTTGCTCTCCTCCTGCACAAACTTGTCTCTCGCTGACTGTTCCCCGGTCTTTTATTTTTGCTAAACAGTCGTCGTTGGAAACTATTGGTATATTAAGTTTGAGTTTAACATCTGAGCTTGAACCTAAACAAAAAAATTTAATTTCCTAAAATGTCTGCTATCGCCGAAGGTATTACCAAGTTCTGTAGAACCCCAACCTGAGACAACAAATATGGCCCCGGGCTTGGGTACGGGCGAATTGAAGGAAGGCAAACAAATGGGGCGAATGTAATCTGAAAAGCGATGTTTTGAAATAAGTCTTTATTTTCTGAAATAATCTTTTCCGTGTCTGTTTAACTACTACTAACCTGTATACGCTACGGGTTTTTCTAAACGAACGAGCCCAATATCATTATCGCCGCTCTTTCTATTGTACTTACTGTGTACAATGCTCTTTTCTATTTTAACTTCAACGACAGGGTCTGAGCACTCCCTAATAATAAGTTCCTCGTTGCAGTCTATTTCAGAGGAAATTCTCCATTCTCCGAGGCGAACAACGTGGCTAAAACATTAATTTGAAGCGCTTAAATAAAGCCAGAGCCGCACCTTTAACTGGCGTTTAACTTACGGCGAAAACCCCAAAGCAGAGTTGATTTGAAGGCAGTGAGCTGCAGTCAAGACGTATCTGTCGTTGATTAGAGTCCCCACACTTGAACCCAGCGGAACTGTTGTCTGGGTTTATGTAGCTAACAAGCGCCATCCACGGAAATTCTCCGATGTCGGTGATTACTCCTCCAAAAATTTTGTCTTCCATAATACTAAAACCGCATGTGTCTTTGCCGGGCAGTAAATTACTTTCCAGTGGGCCATCGTTGAACGTAAAAGTGGCGGAAGAACCGCAACACACCATCGGCTCCGAATCGTAACTGCATTGGGAACTTTTAGCAAAAGCTAAATTCGACTCGTTCAAACTCAGCACCGCGTTCATTATGATGGTGCAAGAGGAGAGAGAAACGCAAGTGGCGTTTTCGCCATTGGGTGTCCAGCATGGCAATGCTGCGTCTAGAACAACGTACTAGTTTGAAGGTTAAGGTGGTGCAAAAGCCTCAGTTAAAAGTCATACTGAGAAGTATAGTTCTCTGTTATACTGAATTTTATTTCCGTGCATTTTTCATTCAAAGCAGTAGGCAACAACTGATCCGAATATTAAAAATGTGAACAATACTAGAAGTTAGGACAAAAAGGTTTTGGTGCGGTTCGAATAATCCATGACCATGAATGTTAAGATGGTACAGTCCAAAACAAATTATGCAGGTGTGATTTGCTTCAAGTTACATTCCAAAGAATTCGGCAAAAATTGAAGAAATTTTATGTGATTGAATTGTCTCGTCTATAGCCCTCAGCTAACATTATCGGATTACCAATGACTCACATGTTACTCAAGAAGCAAAATAATGGTAACGCCAGTTCTTTAAGTTATAATCCTAAAAGTGATATCAATGAGGAATAGAAAACTTGTCTTGTACATGAATAGGTACTATACAACACAATAGAATATATTTTGTTTTTAATTCTCTATTTACTTTAAAATATTAAATAAATAATTTTTAAGTTTAAAAATAAAATCAAACCAAGCCAGATTTGAGCCAAAATAGATACTTGAAGTGAGCTCTCCAAAAGTTAACAGAAAAATGAAGAAAGCCGAGTTCAATGCAGTGATATGATGCTTTGGTTCAAAAAAGTCTGCCCAAATTAAAGTAAAAATGGGCAAAGAACATGGAGACTTGCACTATATATTTCTGAGCAAATAAATTCAAGCTGAAATCACCACAAAGAATATAGTGAAAAGTCCACGGTATCGTTATGAAATAAACGTACGCGAGATTGGTGGCATAATAATTGCATCTAGACTATCGACCAAGAACACAATATTTGGCGATGTTTAACCAAAACCTGAGGGACTTCTTAGGCAATTCCTTGCCATATACAAAACAAAGATCCACCACTACATAGTAGCAGTCAAAACGGTGGACGAGAGGTGGAAGTGTGCCAAAGAGGACAAGTTGAAAAGTAATAGCCACAATTTTAGAATTTTCAAGAAATCGTCTTAAAGCAATAACAATAACAATCAAAACGGCAAAATAGTGTTGTTCCACTAAATTTATCATCGCATTGGCAAAATTAAACCAAGCGAGATTCAACATTTTAAATTTTCTTCCGAATGACTTACGTTCTTAAACTTGAAAACCTGCCAAAGAAGGTCAAACTGGTTTAAAAACATGTTTAACGTTAGAAATAGTATTATGGAAGCACCAAGATGAAATTTATTTGGAAATTATTACCTGAAAATGTTTCATCTTAATCGTACGCGAGTTAAATTTAAGCAAGTTTTGTTTTAACACTTTTTGATTGGATCAAAGGAGGAAAAATCTTCAGAAAACCTTCTTGTAATTTAAAGGATGTGTCATATTAACCTGGGAAGGTATTTCAAGCGCCTACTCACTAAAAACCCTCTTCTAAGCCTTGTGAAAGTTACTCCGGAAGACTGAAAGTATTACTTTGGAGCATCTAATAATAATTTTTTGGTAGATGTTACTTATTGGGACTTCTAGATTAAGTTTGTGCCATATATTCCTCCTGTTTATTAAATACTACTTTCAAGCTTACGTTTGAGTCTCTTTCTCTTCTATTCGTTACGGTTTGCTTGTGCCTACTTGTTCTTCCATTTCAGGCATTGAGGGTCATTACTTCCTCTTCGCATAGTAGCCACCTTTGGTTCCTCTTGTGTACGATTTGAATCGGCCGTATATGTTTAGTAATATGTGATAGCAAAGTTCCTCTTAAAACAGGTATGGTGCGATCGGATGGATGATGTTAAGAACACAGTAGCAACCAGAAAGTGAACAACCAGTACAGCTGTTAAAGCAACCGATGTTCTGTTCGGACTACAATGACAGTTCGGCAAAAAACCTACCAATACCCAAAAAAAATCTATCAAAAAAGCTATTTTCGTAAAAGTCTGCATGTGTTGCCTTTTTGAGCTGTGTCTTAAATGTGCTATTTTTGCAAGGAAATAAATACTTTACCAATTGTTTCAGAAGAAACTGCAAAGAATTTTTACAAATTACTTATCCAGAACCTGGAATAGCAAAGTACTGGCCAAAATTCTATTATATTTTGTTTTTTCAGCTGTAACTTCTCTCAGAAACGGCGAAAAAACTTGAAATTTGACGACGTGAAGCAGTGATATGCTTGATAGTGTTAGTCAAGTAAGGTATGGTTTGCAAAATCACAGAAAATCCTTCGATTTGTCCTCGACATCGAATTTTCTATCATTTTGCCTCTTGGTTCATATTTTTTCGAATTTTTGTTGCTCCTCCTATGTACTCTACATTGTCGTAGGTATCAAAGACGCAATCTTGACCGGCCGGTAGCAAGGACAAACACAAGTTGTACTCGCACGACAATTCGGAGTGACCCAGGTAGCAGTGAATATCTTTCCGAAGCGTTGAAGCGTGCTGGGAAAAGCGAGGAAGAAGAATATGTCCGGAAGACTCCGTGTGACTATTCGCACCACTGATCGTTTGGATCGCAAGGAACAACCCTCGACTCGCTGCAACTGAAATTTCCGCCCTCAGCAATACTTCCACGGACCCAAGTCCCTTCGTGCAAACGCTCAGACGTCGTCTACAGCAGACAGGATTGTATGGTCGGAGACCTGTGAAGAAACCAATGATCAGCGAAAAAATTGGAAGCTGTGACTTTAATTGGTAAAGGACCATGTGCATTGGAGGTAGAGAGAGTGGAGCCAAGTTGTCTAGAGTGACGAATCCAAGTTGAACCTTTTCGAAAGTGACGGAATGGCATGGATTCGATGCCCACGAATGGAGATGGCCTACTTCGTCTTATTCCCGAACTTCTAGATCAATTTAGATACTAGGACATCATGGAGAACACGATGCAACTCCACGCTCTCTCATCAACCGGGTCTTCATCTTCCAACAAGGCAATACCCCGAACCATCGCAGTCGTCACTTCATAGACTGATTTGCTTAGAAAAGGGACGATTATATATATTTTTTAAACATTAAAAAATATAAAATCTATTATAGATCTGATAATAAGAGATAACATAAAAAGTATAAATACTAAAATGCGCAAAAAATATTCATATGGTAGTAGAACATCTTACATATACGAATAGGAATGTCTAAAGAACAAAAGAAAAACAAATAATTGAAAGTCAGAAATACTTTAAAACAAACTTACTGAAACAATATAATATAATTATTTTATTTAAACAAAATTAGGACACAAAACAAATCAAATAAAAATAAAGAAGGGTCGCCAGAAAAAATTTATAAAAATTTGAAGAAAACTTTATTTGACGCGGCGAGTGAGGCTCTTAGCACTGAAACTAAGAAAGCTGCATATATAAAGATTTTTTAAAAAGATTTAGAGAATATGATTAAGGAAAAAAAATCTCGTAGAAAGATTATCAAGAGGCAGAGGCAGAGGCAGAGGCAGAGGCAGAGGGACAATATGTGCAATTACGGAAAACCATGCACAGATATTGATAACACTATTAGGTACAATAGATTAACAACAGTCTGGAGAACAATAAAAAGATTAGAAATTATACAAAACACAGAGCCAAAACAATGAATGGCTTATTGGGATAATCTCCTGCAATAATATAGAAAATTATGTATAAAGAAAAAATAAAGTAAAAATATATATAAAAACAATATTTACTAAAATAGAAAAAGAAAAAACATCCTACAGAGACAAAAGAAGACCTATATAAGATCACTCTACAACAAAGGAAAAAAAATACCTAATCTATGGTCAGACTATTTTTCAGTGTCATCAAAAGTAAAATAGAAGAAAAACACGCAAATCTAACAATAAGTAAAGAACAAAGTTTAGAAAACGATATTCATTGTGCTAATAGAAAAAACAGGGACAAATAGAAGACACACATACGACCTTATTAGATCCACGAATCCGACAAATATGTGGCTTATTAACAGATAGAAGAGTGACCATTTCTGAACTGACAGTTAATACCATTCTGTTCGACCACATTCAAACGAGAAAAGGTTGTTCCCTGCGAGTTTTTTAAGTCTTCTAAGTCTACTACTTGTATCGCTTTCAACAAATATGCATAATTTGACCTACAAAGCCTGGAACGTAGAAGTTTTCAATCTTCCAATTCTCCTATTTGTGCTCAATTTAGTAAACACGAATTTTAATGACGGCTGTTATATCTCTCATAGCACGTTCTGGTAAATAGAAATCGCCCAATTCTTGTAAACGAATCTATTGTGCCGTCTATATTTATTAATGGGGAATTTGAAAGCCAGCGAAGAAGAAAAAGCGGATTATGGATTTTATAACTTTAACCTTTACCAACAGATCGCAATAATATTGAACATTAGTGAAAACTACGTCTTCGTGATTTTGAAACAATACTGCAAGGATTTCCCCGCAGATAGCTTTGTTTTGATAGGTGCGCGTCCGTCTTTCCTTCGCCGTTCTTTCTTTGATACAAGGTGGTTCAAACATAACCGGGACTGATTTGTATGTAAACAAGCCACACTGCGCAGCAGCTATGCGACCTTGAGAGAAAGTAGAGCCACAAGTTGCACCCTCCCTCCTATTGGGGTTAGAACCTGCTCAATCCTGTTTGGAAGTTGCTAGAGTGATGACCGCGAACATCCGTCACGGAACCAAACATTAGTTATACAGACGCGCTTATTCGGGAAAATAGACGCAGCATTATCAAGGAACTTGGAGCAATTCCTTTCATCAGTGTTGGTACTGTAGAGGACATCGTGAAAAACCACATGCACTATCGCAAGGTGAATGCACGGTGGATACCATGCACTTTGATGGATATGAACAAATTGTGCGCATGTAAGCTGTCAGTCATCTCTTACAGCAGTTTGAAGACGAAGTTGATACATTTTTGAAGTAACCACCCGTTAAATGTGGGTGCACTAGTTCATTCCTAAATCTCAGCAGTCATCATGCGAGTGGCTACATTCCAGTTCTCCCAAACCCAAGCGAGCACGGAGGAGCCGTTCGGCAGCAAAAGTGATGACAACGTTGTTTTGAGACTGGCAGGGAGTTATCCGTGTAGGCTTTCTGACGGATACCAGAACAGCCATTGCAACTTATTACTCAGACCTCCTGACAACAGACGTGAAAGAAAAGATCCGATCCAAGCGGAGGGCAGGTGGAAAGCGGGTAGCCAATGCACACCCCCATACTGCCAAAACAACACTGGAAACTCTCCGGAAATTAGAATAGAACCTTCTGCCACATCCGCCGCACAGTCTCGATTTGGCCCCAAGTAATTTCTGTCTGTTCGAAAGACAAGACTTGCAGTTTGCGGACAACGGCTCCAACCTAAACGTTGAAATGAATGTGTTGACTCCGGAGGAGAGTACGTTAAAGATTCACGTACAAGTAAGTGTTTGGAAATTTGTTTTTTTTTGTAAAAAAGTAAGTGCCGGTCATATTTGAACTACTTGTGTATAACAATTAAGTTAAATCTTATCAGTATCCGATGAAAAATCCGCCACTCTCTTCTTTGGCACCCGAGGAGAGTATCCGAGAGATCTTTAACTTAGGGTCAAGAAGGCGGAGAACTTACCATATTTTCCGGGTGCACTTCAAAATTTTAATACGTTTTTATTATTAAGTGGGAACTATTTTGACTAATAATTATGGCATTTCTTCATCGCCCTCAATAATACTGATACAAGCAAGACGCACGTGCCTTACATTTTCAACCTCGCGTTGTCTCGTGATTTGAACATATAGCTTCCCAAGAATAAGTCTTACCGAACTGTTGATGTTTGGACATAATATTGGTTACTTCAATAGTTATCTCTGTTAAATGACGTAAAGAACTGGTTCTTCAGTTCTTGCGATTGATGTTAAAAAATGATCTAAAAGGGCAACCACTAAAGTCAAAGTAGTCTACGCGCAACAACCTTGATCCAAATGTGAGTTCATTGTTTGTTGAGCTGTTTGGGAATTTAAATATCAGCTAATACATTTTCTACGCGGATTTGGCTGATACAAATCGCACACAAAAAAATTGAAAATCTAAGACTAAAAATACCAGAGCAACTACGGGCATCTAAACAACATAAACGCACAAATAGGAGCTAATAGTCAGTAACGTAACTGATAAAATGTTGCAATATAAATACAACTAGACGGTAATAGAACTAATCTGACGTCTCGCACATAATAAAATAACAGAAAGACTTGGTCTAAAAAACCAAACAAGTAACCCGATAAAAGAACTAAAAAGCAATCTGAAGTATTCTTTTAGAGTACACTTTAGAGGAGGGATTTTAGTCAGTAGGTCTTGAAGCACCTTTTCAGGTAAAGGTAACATGCTCGAATAGCAAACGTATTTTTTGACAATAAGACAAAAGATTTTCAAATCAGTTTACTCTTCTCTGGCAAAATTATCATATATACCAGCAAAATTTCCTCTTTAACCAGAAACAAAAAAATCTGCTTCTATAATGAAACGAAATATATAGTTTCATACATTAAAGTGGAGAAGATAATAAAAATTATATATCAATAACAAAATGATATCAAAGACAGTTGTAAACAATGATATAAATAACACCAATGTCTATTGTATTTATAAGTCTACCATAGTTATTAATTACTATGGTACGCAAGGGTACTTTAATAACTATAATAAAAAAGCTAGTTAAACCACTTTTTTTAGACCATTAATTTTATTTTGCAACAAAGTCTTCATTTAGCAATTTCTTTTCATTACAAGTTTTTAGATTAGAGAACAGGCAAGTCATCAGAAAAAAAGTCTAAAGAGTAGCGAAGATAAGAGATTATTGTGTAGCCGAAAACCCAAATACCTCCATAAAAAGAAATTATTTTCACATAATGTATAAAAACCACAGCTTAAAGGCAGTTGACGCAAAAGCTTCGACCAAGAGAAATAAAGTGAAAGTGTTTTAAATTCTCATAGCCATGAGCTGAATGTTTGCTTATAATTGGTAATGAGCCATAAAGCTCATTTTGACTGGAAAATCCACAGACACCTTCGTAAAGTAACTGAGTGGTGTTGGGATTACTGTTCGGTGCACGGTTTAAACTTTATAACGATCAAGAAGGTGTTTTAGAGAGCACGACAGCCGCGACGGAAAGGCTTCGGCCTGCCAGACTAACGCGCGGCGGGCCCTGGGTTCCACTCCCAGATCCAAAATAACGGCAAACATCGAGTGTTCTCCGACCATCATACAAACACCTTTGGCGGTCGTAAAGTACATTCTCCTTCTTCTAACGGGTCAGACTAGCCACCTGCCCGGGGTACGCCCAACATGGCTCATAGTACTACACGAAATGTGTAGTTAGAAACAGGCTAATAGCCTATATAAGAGTAGAAGAAGAGAAGAAGAAGAAGAAGGTGTTTAGTTTCAACAGGATGGCGCTACATCGCATACTGCACGTCCTGCAATAGAGTATTTGCAACAAATGTTTTGTGGCCAACTAATATCGCTTGGATTCGTCGTTCACCATATTTAATTCCCCCTAACTTCTTTCTGAGAGGGTACATGGAAGAAAAGGTGGTGCAATTGGATAACTTCAAGACGACATTGCAACGAAATTTCTCCGGAAATTTGAAGTAAAATGTAATAAAAATAGATGGTAAATCTTTCTAACGTCGAAGTTAAAAATGTAAAAAAATATTTTTTAAAAACAACACAATAACAAAGATTACACATTCTTTGTAGTATATAACCAGTTCTTTCCAAAATAATAAAATCTTTTTTACGGGGTGAATTGGTCCCATTTTTTCCTTTTATTATACTTTCCATTACAGTTGCTAGTGAGTTTTGCCTCTTCTACTATTCTTCTCTATTCTGTTCTATTTCTTGTTTTTCCTTCCAGTTCTTGACGTGAATATTCCTTAAGTCTTCCATTACTTCACCATATCATCTAATCTTTAGCCCCCTTTTTGGTCTACTTCTCTCAGCTTCTAAGATATCAATTCTTTTAATATACTCGGCTCTTCTTTTCTCACCAAGTGTCCCAATCATCACTTTCACAATATCTTCATAATTTATAAGTTGCCAGTGCTTCTTATTTTCCATACTTTTGAGCTACATTATTGACTTTAATACTTTCCTTTTAAAGACTCTTATTTGTTCTTTTTCAGTCTGTGTAAGTTACATTATTTTGTCATCACATAGAAGGGTAGATCTAGTAATGTCTTGTAAATTTTAGTTTTACATTCATTTTTTAGTTTTCAGTATAAAACGTTTTAAACCTTTTTGTATTCTATGTTGTATTTCTTCATTTCGTTTACTACTGTATGTTATTTGTACTTGAAAGTGTAATTTTTTATATTCACTTTCCTGATTTGATCAGCTTTCCCTCTCTTGCATTTTATGCATTTTGTTTGCTTCTCATTTATTTGTTGGTTTTAAAAATTTCTGTTAGTTCCTTCTGCGATATCGTCAGCAAATGCTATGATTTGTGCCTTTTGTGTCTTATGCCCCCTTGTATGTTTATTTGCTTTATTGAGTCTTCATTCGCCTAATTCAACAGCGATGCCGACAGTGCGTCTCCTTGACGGACTCTTCTACTGACACTAAATGGATCTGTTTCCACAACAGTTTTTGGTTTCTCAGAGTCATCTAGATACAGCTTTTTAGCTTTCTTGGAATCTCCATTTACTTTAGTAGTTCAAGGAGTTTTGTAGATTAATTTTATGGAATGCTTAATTGTAGTATTTTTCCAGTAATTGGCACCTAATAGAAACAGCATCTATAGTCAACCTCCTTGACCGGAACCCCATCTGATAATTTAACAATATGATTCCTTTACAGTTGTTGCGTTGCTGTAGGTTTTCTTTTTTTTGATGTCGTTATAATTATTTCTATTTCCCATTCAATCGGCATCGTTTCTCTTCTCCATATTTCCTTTATCAGATTATATAACTTCTCCCTCCAATATTTTAACAGATTTCCGTTTATTTCAAGATATCGCGGTGCCTTCCTTTAGTATAGATAGTAGTATGTAATGATAATGAAAGGGGTGTAGGGTCGCGTCATAGAGGTAGTACCTTTATACCGGGAACGGTCACACCAACGGTCTTACCGGAAGTGGTTCTCGATAACTGGTCGTCATGAGGCACCCAATTCTCACCTATGGCTCCAAGTGCCACACCCCGGAAAACTGTATTGACCTACAGGCTAAACTAGGTGAGGATAGCCAGATATGGTGAAACCTGACATAGGGCAGCAGCAATGTCAGTACTAGGTTAAAGTGGAAAAGAAAATCTTTGGTACAGTTTATCACTAGAAAATCGGAGGCGACTATCACGAACTGATAAACACGGCTCCGGTACTGCGACTTGCCAACACGTCTGGCCAGCGCGGTGAGTTAATCCCTTCATGAATACACAAATAAACGAAAGGCCCTCAGTCCCCGGCAGATTGAAAGTAGCTCACCACGGCAGCGGTGAATCCTACCGACAACCAGAGGGTGCGAAGAATCACCGGATGAGGAAAGGCTGCCAAATGACGACGAAGTTGACTATAGCTACGTACAACGCACAGACCCTCAGAACTGAAGAACGACTAGTAGAATTTGAAAATGAAATTAAAGATAAAAGATGGGACGTAATAGGACTAAGCGAGATAAGAAGAAAAGAAGAACAGTGTACAAAACTATCATCTGGAAATACATTATATCATACCAAAAGTATACTAGAAAATAACAGAAAAACAGCGGTAGTTGGATTTATGATACACAAAAAGGTAGAACAAAACATAAAAGAAATAAGATCTATCTCAGCAAGAGTGGCATACCTAATACTTCAAATATCCAACAGATACAATCTTAAAATAATTCAGGTATACGCGCCCACATCGACACACGAAGATGAAGAAGTCGATCAGTTTTACGAAGAGATAAATGCCGCAATAACATTAAACAAAACACACCATTATATCATAATTGGAGATTTTAATGTCATAGTAGGAAAGAAAGAAGATAATGAGAAATCAGTAGAATACTTTGGAATAAGGCAGAGAAACCAAAGAGGCCAAACATTAGTCCAATACACAGAAAGACAAAACCTATATATTATGAATACCTTCTTCAAAAAGAAGGAAGGAAGAAAGTGGACGTGGAGAGCCCCGAATGGAACTACAAAGAATGAGATCGACTTTATTATATCATCACATAAACATCTAGTTGCAGATGTGACGGTAATAACAAATACCCAACAAGCAGTGATCACAGATTAGTAAGAGGAAATATAAGGATAAATGCACAAAAGGAACGAATAAAACTAATAAAGAAAAATAAACAAGAAATAGATAGAGAACTTCTTAAAGAAAAACCAACGAATACAGAATAGAATTGAGAAAAACCTCTGGTACAGCAGAATTAGAAAACAAGACACAATAGAACAAATAAATAAAAGATGACGAATGCAATATTACAAGCAGGAAAGAAAACAGCTAAACAACAAAAAACAAAAAAATGTAAAAAAAATATCAGGAACGAAACAAAACAACTATTAGAAAAAAGACAAGAATTAGCAAGCCAAGGCAAACGAGGTACGGTAGAATACACGGAACTAAACAAAACTGTACGAAAGAAAATAAAAGAAGATATCAGCAGAAATACAGAGGTTTTAATAGAGAAAACAATTGAAGAAAACAAAAGCTGAAAAGTGCTGAGAAGAAAAATAAACACAAATATCAACATCATTAGCCATCTGAAAAAAGAAGACGACACAATAACGTATGATAGAAAAGAAATCATTCACACAACAAAAAACTTTTATCAAAAGCTGTACAGCGCCAAGGTAGAAAAACCAGATAAAATAAAAGAAGACATATTCTTAACGTCGGATCGGAAGAAATACCGGAAATAGAAGCAGACGAAATAGAAAACGCAATTAGGAAATGAAATTAAACAGAGCTCCGGGAGAAGACGGAATAATCCCGGAACTTATTAAATACGGAGGAGAACAATTAATAAAAAACCTAAAGATACTACTAAATAAATGCTTGGAAGAACGGAAAATACCACAGAATTGGAACAACGCCGTAATTGTGTTGTTACATAAGAAAGGAGATAAGTCAGATCTAGGAAACTATAGGCCAATAAGTCTTTTATGTCAAGTATATAAGATGCTGACAAAAAATAATAATAACAAGATTAACAAGCAAATTCGAACAGTATCAAAACACCGAACAAGCAGGTTTTAGAAAAGGGTACAATACCTTGGATCACATACAGTCACTCCGAAACATCATCGAGAAAACAACAGAATACAAGGACATATATCTAGCTTTTATAGATTATAATAAGGCATTTGACTCGATAGAAATATGGGCAATTATAAACTCATTACAAAACAGCAGAGTGGATTCCAGATACATAGAACTCATCGAAAATATATACAAGGAAGCAACAAGCACTGTGAAATTACACTCAGAAACAGAGAAAATAAAAATCCAAAGAGGAATAAGGCAAGGAGACTCTATATCGCCAAAGCTCTTCACACTGGCAATGGAGGACATATTCAAAAACCTTAATTGGGAGAACCATGGTATCAATATAGAAGGACGAAAATTAAATACACTAAGATACGCAGACGATGTAGTGCTTATTGCAGAAAATCGATTGGAACTGCAGGAGATGATGAAAGAACTGAACGAAAAATCAAAAGAAATAGGACTAACTATGAATATGACAAAAACAAAAATAATGAAGAGATCCTCTAACCAAGATGACGGTCCCATTACGCTAAATGGGGAAACTATAGAAGAAGTAGAACAATATATATACCTGAGACAAAACCTGCGAGTAGACAGGAAAATGCAAACGGCAGATGTAAATAGACGCATGGACAGCTTACGGAAGATTGAAACATGTATTAGAGAGTAAAGAAAAAAGATTTCAGATACACATGAAGATAAAACTATTAAACCAATGTGTAATACCGGTCTTGCTATACGGAGTTGAAACATGGGCAATGACAAAGAAGACCATGAGTAAGATGCAAACTACCCAACGACACATGGAAAGAGCGATCCTCAACATAAAACTGATAGACAAAAAGTCGATAAAATGGATTAGAGAACGAACCAAAATGGAAGATGTCAAAAACAAAATAATACAAGCAAAGTGGAGATGGGCAGGACATATAGCGAGGATGGAGAAGAAGAAATGGACAAGAAAAACGACTGAATGGAAACCATGGGGAGAAAAACGAAATCCAGGAAGGCCCATACTAAGATGGTACGATGACATCAGGAAAGTGGCAGGAAGGGGATGGGTGAACGTAGCACAGGATAGAAACAAATGGAGGGAAATGGAGGAGGCGTATGTTCACTTATGGACAATAAACGCTGGATAGAGAGAAAGAGAGAGAGAGAGAGAGAATGATATACATGTAAACAATGCCAAAGTCCGTTTTAGTTATAAGTTTGACATGGTTACTGAATAATACTAATGATTTGGATATACAAGGGCTTTGATAACTATAAAAACAAGTCGAACACTATTCTTGAAGAAAATCAATTTCATTTTCCAACAAAAGTCTCCATTGGACGATTTCTTCTACTACATCAAGTTTTCCGATTTGAAAAGAAGAGAAATCATTTGGAAGAAAATTTAAATAGTAGGAAAGATGAGAAATTATTTAAAAACATCGATTAGTTTAAGTTTTTCGGAAAACCCAAGTACTTCCATAACGCACTGAGCTTAACAACTGAAGGTACTATAAAAAGATTTGCATCCACATTCATACAAAACACAGTTGACGACAAACTTTCGGTGCAAAGACGATTTATGTCACCAAAAATACTGTGAAGGTGTTTTAACCTCCATAACTAGGGCCTCAACTGTTGCTGATGCAGCCCACAAAGTTTGAAAACGCAATTTCGCTAAAAAGAATGCTGCAAAACTGTAACGATCAAAATTAATTGGGCTAGAAGGCTTTTGGTTCCAACAGGACGGTGCTACACCGCATAGCGCACGCGCTACAATGAAATGACTGCAACAAATGTTTTCAAACCATGGCGATATCAATTGCCCTCTCGTTCACCCGATTTAATCGCCTCTGACTTCTCTCTGAGTGGATATTTTGAAAGGAAAGGTCATGCAATTAGATAATGGAAACACATTTCCAGCTAAACTGACGAGAAATATAAAGAAATTAATCAAATATAAATGATTAACCAAACCACTCACTAACTTATCCCAATCAAAAATTATTAAAAAATATGTGGCATGGTTCGTTTTAAAACACCTTGTATGAAATAAATTAATAATAAAACATTGATATAAATATACGAGGGGTGTCCGATTTTAAAGGCACAGGTGGCTGTTACACAAACCGTGCAAACGCAATATCGCCGTTATCAGCATGATTAGACACATTGTGTAGTACGATGCGTTTGCACGATGGCGCAAAACCCCACACTTTAAATCAAACTAAACTGTGGCTGGCGCAGCGAAACTGGGAGGTTCTGCAACGACCTCCGTATAATCCAGATTTAGCCCCCTCGGATTTTCATTTATTCGGACCTTTAAAGAAATTTTTGGCGAGGAAACGCTTTGCGGATCAGGAAGAATTGCAAGACACCGTTGTGGACTACGTCAAGCAATGTTAGTGCAACTATGGTTTGTACCTTTAACATCGGACACCCCTCCTATAAATAAATTGGTAACGTTTGGTTGTTTCTATTTAAAAATTTTGTACACATCGAAGTGCGCATAAAAACAGTAATGGGGCCAAAATAACATTTAACGAGAAATATAAAAACCGTTAAACTGATAAGATTCTCTTAACATAAAACCTTACCAGCACAAAAAAGTCGGCACACTGCTAGAATTATAATTGTGTGAAGTGATTTATCACACATATTCATCGTAAATGACGGCTGCGACACTGGAATCGTTTATTTTATTTGTTTATTATACAAACTCAACGTATTAGCCGAGATTGATAAAAAAGACGTAACAATTATTTTTACACTACGTCAAGCAACCGGTCCAAGCGAGATTTATTATTCCGGCACGTACATTCAAATCTGTACGTACCGCTTGGCTTATGAAACGGTACTGAAATATTTTATTGTGTAATATTTCAGATACTACGACACAGTAAAAAAAAAGAAACATTTTCCGGTTGTATTTAGTATTGTGTACTTGAATTAGTAGATCTCAGTAATAGTTACTCTGAAATATCCAGTTATTAATTATTGAAAGTTGGGAAAATATTTTGGAAAGTAGCCTTGACCGTCTTCCTCGTACTTAGAACTCGTGAGCGGTTTGACCTACAGTGGAGGTCTCCCAATATATCGCGGCTATGTAATGCGCAGATCAGCTCATTCCGTTCAAGCTTCAAACATGCATTTAACATAAAATTACCAAAGAATTAAAAAAATGTTCAGGCATAAATAAATAAATTTGATTTTTAAGAGGCAATTAATCGAGCCTTGACTGATTGTTCGATTGTATTGAACAGACTGGTAATAATATTACGTCACGCGTGAGGGTGAGGGGTCTTTCACACGGCCACGTCAGTTCTCAGTTCAGTTTCAGTTTCAGTGGAAGGGTCAGAAAACGGACTGGAATCCTGACTGGATGTGCAGACAATATGTTTCAGTTCAGTTTTAGGATGTGTAAACCAACGCGCCTGTTTTCACACGTCAATTATATTCAAAGTCTGGCTTTATGTCCAAAAAGGACCACGATTTTTTGTGATTGAACTTTATAAAATTTCTCGGTTTTTGGAACTAAAAGGTCCTATACTATCACATTGAAAACATCCGGAAGGCTGCCTACAGTCTTCTATTGAACGTGTCGAAGAGGCCACAAAGACAAAGCCACAATGCCACAATTCCACAATGGTGAAGTCCAAAATTCATTTCTTCACTATCTTTAACTTTTCTAAGTTCTTTGTTATGAAATAGGTGCGAAGGGTTTCACGGCCGATGTTATGGTGCATCGTGTAGTTGGTTCTCGGGTTATAAGGCCGTGGTCGGAGTTCAGAAACCCTTGACGTTTCGTCCACAACTGCGGCAGACATTTTCAGAAGAAAATCTTCTAAAAATTAAGCGACTGTCTCGTGCGTTTTCGTTTTTATACTCGTGCGAGTATGGTAGGGATGGTGTGGGGGGGCCGTTGTTGACGTCGCCGGGATGGCAGATGACGAGATCGGGCTAGCTGCTGACGTCAATCGGGACGTTGCAGGTAGTATTCCTGACGTCACTCGCTCTTTCGCCGTTTCGCAGTCTGTTTTTTGCCCCTTGAGAGCAACAAACCAAGACCTAGGTAGATTAAATCCATCGTTCCTGTTAATTTTTTTTTATATTTATAAATTTCCACCGCCTCCCTGTATAATCTCGGGTAGTAATTCCTACAGTTGGATAAAACTTGGGTTCGCCCAAATTCTATCTCGTGGTTAGGATTTTCCAAGGCACTGTTGTACTAGCACAGGAGGACTACACAAAGAAGATGACCGAACTGCTCGACGCAAACACTTACACCGTGCTCAAACGTGATCCCACATCACGGATACTACGCGACACGAGTAAACTGACAAAGAGTTCCTTTCTGGATGACACCACCAAAAAGAGACTAATAACATCAGAAGCGCTGCCCCCAACAATATACGGGCTCCCAAAATACACAAAGACGACGTCAGTGCCATCGGGGGTCCTACCTACAAGTTGGCCAAATACTTATCCAGTCTGTTACAACCGTACATTGGACATACCTGCAGTTACATCAAGGACTCCGCATATTTTGTCAAGTAGCTTTAAGACATCCAGCTACAGGGAGGCGATCTAATGGTTAGCTTCGATGTAACTTCCCTATTTACCAAAGTACCGATTCGAGATGCCCTGGATCACCTGAAGAAAAAATTTCCCAACGATATCTTACAGCTATTTCAGCAGTGCCTTACGTCCAGTTACTTTGTTTGGCAGGGCGTATCTTACGAACAAAAAGACGGGGTAGCAATGGGCAGCCCACTTAGCCCTGTAATCGCTAATTACTACATGGAGAAATTCGAGGAGATCGCCATCAATACAGCACCTTTAAAACCCGCGATATGGCTAAGATATGTCGATGACACCTTTGTAATATGAAGACACGGAAAGGAGACCCTGAATTCCATACACCCAAGCATACAGTTTACCATGGAACTGGAAGATAGGATTGCTTTCTTAGACGTACAGGTATTGAGATTGGAGAATGGACATTTACAACACACAGTATACAGAAAGCCCATGCATACTGACAAATACCTTCATAAGCAGTCGAATCACCATCCAAGTCAAAAAAGAACGGTTGTGAAAACATTGCTAGATCGAGCACGACGTATATGCCAACCACAGTTTTTGGATAAAGAACTCAAACATTTGGAACAAGCCTTACAAGGGAATGGCTACTCGAGGACGGAGATAAACAGAGCAATCAAACCCAACAAATGTGCAGGAAAAACGCAACCAAAATTGGCTACGGTAGGCAAAGCTTTTTTACCTTACATCAACAGGAAAAATCCTCAACAAACGCAAGGTGGAAACCATCTATACTACCACCACCAAGATACGGGATTTGCTTAGACCATCCAAAGATACAAGAAGCGCACAGGATACACCAGGAGTATACTGCGTACCTTGTTCATGTGAGCAAGTCTACATTGGGACCACGGGCCGAACGATTACTATCAGGATAAAGGAACATAAACGTCATCTACGTCTTAATTAACCCGATAAATCAGCAGTTGTTGAACATGCTTTGGAAAATCCTAACCACGAGATAGAATTTGAGCGAACACAAGTTTTATCCAATTGTAGGAATTTTCTACCCGAGATTATACAGAGAGGCGGTAGAAATTTATAAATATAAAAATAATTTTAACAGGGACGACGGATTTAATTTACCTAGGTCTTGGTTTGTCACTCTCAAGGGGCAAAAAACAGACCGCGATACGGCGAAAGAGCGAGTGACGTCAGAAATACTACCTGCAACGTCCCGATTGAGGTCAGCAGCTAGCCCGAACTCGTCATCTACCATCCCGGTGACGTCAACAACGACTCAAACTAAAGAAATAGATATCTTCTGAATAGGACACCGATTGGGTCATAACAGTTATATATTTTTTTTTATTTTCAGGAGAACTCACAGACACTCAAAGACAGAGATGTAGTTGATGATGAAAGTTCTGAACAGGATCAATAACCAGATCAAGAATTTACAAAACCTCCAGCAACAGTAAACACAGGAAGCAGACGGTGAGCGAGTAGTAGCAGGAAAGACGTCACTTAAAACTTGAAAGAGCTACAATTGGTGGCTGAGAAGGCTAATAATATAAGAGCAGGAAAGCTTGATAGCTTTGGCAAGCATGTTGCCGAAGAATTGACTAATACACCATTTGAAGGACATCGAAAATCTTGAATGTATGTATCTCCATCAATAGTGATGCATCATCAGGTCAATTTTCACTTATGCAATCACCACAGAGTCACTAATCATCTCCGCAGCAATTACAGAGCTGTTGTTTGAAGCCAATGGAGCACTTTTTATTTTTGCAGCCACCACAAGCCCATTTTGCTAGTACAGAGCTAAAGCAAAGTCAAATTTCTCATCACTTCCAAGGACCCAAGAAAACCATAAATCCATTTCACATTTTTTGGGCACATAATGTCCTTACTTGCTACAAAACACCTGATTTCGTGTAAACTATTTGTTTTTCTACTGTTTTTGATCATTTTGAATACATTATTAAAAATTGTGGACTTACAATTCATTACCTATCTTTATATGATCCTTGAATACTTTAATAATGGCCTTACAAGTTTCAGGTATTATTTTACTTAGACTTGGTGTTGATATTACTGTGAAACTTAAGATTTTTGTAAGCACTTCCAATTGCCAAATATTACAGTGTCGCACTTAATCTTTCATGGGGACTTATAGCCTCCATCATATTGATATCCCACAAGGCTTAATAACAGGAGACACACATTCTCATCCAATCACATGCTTCTAAGCGAAATTCCTTCATTAAATTTATGTGCTACAATAAAGTCATTTTAAGGTAGCAAGATTTACTCCACTGGCTTCTTTTCTTCCGTTTCTTCCTCAGCGTCAAATCTAAGGTTATTGTAATGAAACAATCTTCATCCATGACCAGCGTAATAAATACACTTTTGAACATACGTACACCTTGAAAGCGGAACTCGGATGGAACAAAGAACTGAAAAGACTGCGAACTGAACGAATCATGTAAAAAAACCTCTCCCGACTAAAATGAAACGAAAACGGAAATGAAACTGAGCTGAGAGCTGATATGACCACACAAAAGACTCTTAAACCAATTGAGAGGTTAAAGCTATCATATATTTTCCCTCGTTGCCCCGTTGTCACGCACTATTTCTGATACGGAGCGAGTGGTAAGCACCATGCCTTAGTGACGGAGTAGGCCACCTACCGGACATCTAAGCCCGGGATTCAATCCAAGTCCATGCGTGCGGCGCTACTTGAGCTACTTGCTACTTTCTATGATGCACGGCCCAGTAGGAAGGTGTTATGATTTTCAAAATATTCTGACATGTTTTTAGACAAATTTTAATTTTTATTTTTTCAAAGATTATGTGTATAATGCCATTTAAAAAACATAAAACACAAACAAAAGGAGTGTAATTCGGATGTGAAAATGGCGCCATCCAAGTGGCGACCGTTTTTGTGCAAGCATTGTTGTGAGCGGGTGAAAAATTATCCACAAGCCTTCTCGAGTTATGGCTTCCGAAAGAGCTTTAAGAATCTGTGGTTTTTCAATGTAAACCTGAGCTTTCAGGTAGCGCCATAAGAAATTTTTACACAATCAATGTTTTGGGGGCGACTCCACATCTCCGCGCAATGAAATGAGGTTCTTTGGAAAATGTTTCCTTAAAAAAGCCAATGATTCTCTTGAAGTATGAAAAGTAGCCCCCCATCCTGTTGAAACTAAACCCTATCGAAAGCAATCTTATGTCTTCTCAATTTGGGCATCCAAAATTCCCGCAACATCGTAAGGTAACGCTGTGGGTTGAACGTCACAGTGTGTGCGTTTTCTCGGAAAAAAGGGTCCAATTATGCCAAAATTGGGGTATTGCGCACCACACATTTACTTTCTCACTATGTAGGGGCATTTAATGGACTTGTAAATTATTTTACGACTAGTACCGGCAACTTTATTTACACCCGATAAATGAAAATAATCTTCTAGGGTTTCTAACATCATTTCTGCAAACGTAAACCGCTGTACATGGTCATTTTTCTTCAGTTCTTAAACTACTATAAATTTGTAAGGATGAAAGTGGAGACTAAAGTGCAAAATTCGCTGAACTGACCTATCTGCCATGCGCAAAACGCAAGCGTGACATTTCTGGTGTTCTAACGGTATAATTACTTCCCCAAATTGTTCCAGATCTCACAATTTTTCTCCTTTTTAAGTTGTTAAATCATTTCAGTATTGTTGGGCAAGATAGGATAGCACCGCATCGACCAACTTTAAAGGGAGCTTGAAATCTTCACATTATCTGCACTGTCGAATGATAGGTTGCAATAAAAGTGTTATAAACAGAGACCCATTATTCAATCCTTTACAGCTTTATGGCTAGTAAAACGGCAACTATCGAATGTATATCAGTTATTCGCATGCGCTAATCCCCCTACCGCAAATAATATACCCGTCTCAAAAACGTAACATCTCCCTGTTGGACCATGTATAATTGCAGAATATGATAAATTCCAATAATTTATTTATATTAATTATTAAACAGAAAACATTGTAAACTATAAGCTAATGCGTTGGCTAAAGAGCGAAAAAAAATTTGTAATGACGTGACAAGATTTCTTCCAGTGATGGATCTGTAACCCCCTTTCAGGTCTACTGGCTAGTATCTCTTTAATCTTTTTGCCATCTGTTGTTCTAGCAGTTGTAATAAAGTGTTTGTATAAATTTCTCTTCTATCATAATATTTTGTTTCTGGCTTGGATCACATCCTTAATAAAAATCACTCGAAAATGTTCATGAGTTGGGCACATACTAAGGCGCATTAGTTAACACCCGCAGACTTTTGAATTGACTTTTTTGTATTATGACTGCAATGGCTTTGCTGGCACATCTCCAGCATAAGATGAGAAGCCAGAAAAAGAATTTACCATTCTGAAACTAAGGATTAACTTAATAAAGTATAAGCTTAGACTCAATGCTGATGTTAAAAGTACGAAGTTTGCGTTGGCAGCTGTAAAGATGAAGAAAGGAATAAGTTCGACAATAAATTCAAAAGTTGAAACAGAAAGAGCCACAGGTCAAAGATAGGGAAGATATTCCCCAGCGCTGGAAGTGAATCAGAAAGTGAAGACGAAAGCGGCTCATGCATGGTTATCAAGTCAACGTTTGATTAGTGGTTAGCCAACACCGAAGCCACCGCACATTTGACAGGTAAAAGTGATGTCTTGAAAATCTTTACACCTGTCAATGCAAACGCGCACTTAGTTAGGTTTGGTATTGGAAAAACGAAAGAGTTGTACCTACAGTCCAATCTACAGGTTGGCTTTGTAAAGTTGATCCTAATGGACGTTATTTTTATACCAATAATAAATAGAGACTCGTTTTCTGTGGGGTCGCTACCACAAGGAAGAAGACAATTGACTTAAAACGCGATGGCTAACTAAACATTGTGATAAGGAACGGAAACCCATATTGTACGCAAATAAAAGCGATCAAATGTTTTGTAAGCGTGGTGAACGATGAAAATGCGATGTTATGGTATAGATGAATAAAGTCAAATCTGCCGCTAGCGTTGTCAATGATTCACCCAAGGAAATAAAGACAAATGACATCAAATATGATGACTGTCTGTTAGGAAAGCACAAGTCAACTAAACCTGAAGAATTTGTGCACTGAGACCTGTGGGGACCAATGGAGGTGTCATTTCATCATATTTAAAGACGACCATAGTGAGACCATCTTAGAAACAAGAATCAAGAAGAGGTAATCGATCGCATTAAAGATTATATGGTTAAATTAAAAACTGAAACGGGATAAAAGTTTTGCGTGCTTAAAACTGACAATGATTTCAAATGTCAGTAAAAAAACAATCCTGAAGACTTGTAATATCTCCTCAATAAAGTGATTGGGAAATGTATCACTATGGGTCTACAGATCAATATAAAGAAAACTAAAGTAGTGACAGTGAGCAAAACTCCTCAAAACCATACATTATGTTGAAGGGTGACAGGTTAAAACTAATATAGCTATAAATGTCTTGGTTGCCAATTAAACGATAAAGAAATAAAAATCAAAATAAAAATAGCAAGTGGCATATAGTTTGTTTGGTAACTTAAACTTTATTCTTAAAATACCCTCAAAAAAAGTCAAGGACAGTTAAATCTGGGGTTCTGGGAGGAGGAGACAAATTTTATTCTTTTTATAGACCGTCTCTGTTTATTCTGAAGATTGGCTACCATTTGGTTAAAATGTTTTAGACCTTCAGCTAATCGGAACAATTGTGATGCAGTTTCTCGTCATCTCTTTTGATATGTATCACGTCACATAATGTCGCTGAAACTGCATGCTTTTTCAGTTCAGTTTTTCATCTTAAAGGACCAAAAAGTTCTTCATTATCTTGCAATAATGTTCTTCAGTAGCGGAGAGAAGATTTTTTGCATCATTCTTAAAAAGTATATAACTATAGAAGTAATTTCTCACCAGGCTATGACCCGACGTGTGGATAATATGTTCTTTCTTTTCCTAAATATGACCATATGGCCGTATATACAAAATACTTCTTCAAAAACAAATTAGTAGCAATTAAATGTGGTAATTTAGGGAACAAAATCATATCACCAAAAAGAAAAATTAAACGTTGTGAAAACACTAAACTTAACACTGTGAAACGTGTTACACCTTATTGCAATAACTCATGCCTGTAACGATAACAGAATTTTCTACTTTATCCTCAAACAAAGAAGGTTTTGTATATAATACAGAGGGTTCGTCCTTACCAATATAACAGTTTTGCGTATTAATATACCAAAATAAGTTAAAATGGGCTTAAGGATTCATGAATTTTTCAAGAAAATACTTATTTCGGCGTTATGTTACATCACTAAACTTACAACATTTATTATGGTCTATAGGCTAAAGTTCTTAAGTCAGTTGGATCTTGTATAAGTTTAGGAGCAAGCCTTTATTTAATGTGGTCTTCAAAAAATCTTCAAAGTTCGATAAACGTCCGTTCTTTGAGAGTGACGCCTGGTAGAGGTTTTGGGATCCTCTTGCATTATCTGTCAAACCCTTCTAACATTCTTGGGTGTACAAACAGTACGAGCACATCCAAATTTCAAAGTATCTTTAACGCTATCAGATTTCTCAAACCTTTTCACCAATTGACGAATTGTAAGCATCCTAGAGTTTTTAGTGATTTCAAATTAGAGGTCACTTCAAATAACAGAGATCTCGAACCACTGTTGCGGTCTAATCAATGAGTAGATGGTGTGAATGTTGGCGTTGCTTTCCTGAAAAGTCCATAGAAACTTCTCGATGAGATGTTTCTAGCCGCCTGTCGTCCTTCTGGTTTAATGTTAACCACCTTCCCAGGCGTACTAAAAGTTTCTTTAAATTTACATTATAATTCGAGCAAGTCGCGTTAATAGTAGAGAATGTCATCAGGACCATTCAGGTTGAACTGTTTCTCGTTGGAGAAGATTGGTTCTATTAGGTGGCCCAAGTTATGTGTTAAAGCACGAAGTTTATCCTGGCATCTTTGTAGTCCATGATAAGCGTACGCACACTGCAGCTTATGCTCTTCCTGCTATGAATCAGCGTTGTGGGCGGTCTTCGCCAAATAGTAAGGAAGGTGACTTTCATCCGGTAATTTTTGACGGTTTTTTTTAGAGTTTAGGAGGCCAATAGGATGGTCAAATACGACCACAAATCTCTTGACTACAGTGGTAGACACTTGAAGCTCCTTCATGACACAACCTTGCTGATCTTTCCAAGTGTCAAAATATTGGCGTAAATATAGTTCTTTACCCATATTTGGGAAACTTTACACAAAATAAAGCAAAATTAATTCACTATCTAATATTTGAAAAACAAATAAACATTGAACTGATATCTTATTTTTTTACCATTTCGGAAAACTGTGTATACATTTTGTCGCGTAGTAAACATTAGGACTGTAGTTAATTCTAATTGCTATCTAAGCGCTGTTGATTAGACATTGACCTGGAGTTCCTTGAATGATCAAAAATATACCCGATATCACCTTGGAGCAAGCACCCACTTCTATTCATCTCGATCTTCCACAGACTGCGCTCTCAAATTGTGCTCTTGTGCCGATGGTTGCGGTGTGAGTCAAAACTTTAAACAAATGTATGAAAAGGGCTGTTTTGGAGACTTTATCCTAACTGTGATCTTTCATAAAAAAATACGTGGTTACTTTGGTCCATTCGACAACATTGCGCAACATAGTTACTGTACTCACCAAGGAAGACTTCGTTTATGATTTCATAAACTTAAAAACCTGTCCGTGAGTTATGGACATGGACGACAACCAGCTACGCCATAAAATGGGTCAGACATATGTTCTCTTATATCAAGATATTGCAACTTGTATAATTAACGGGATGTGATCAATTGCAACAGGCTGGTAGTATGTTTTTGATTCATTTACGAATTTGGACAAACCCTCGTTCACTACGTCGACATGGTGATCGATGGGTTGTCCAGTTCCTGCACCTTAATGAGCTACAATAGATTGAGCTGCTGAAATACAACATCCAACAAACAAACACACTTTGGTCATAGAGGGCACTTATGTATTGGTGACGCCATTAAAAATGTTTCATGATCTTCGTACAAAGAGAAACACTACTCTTAGATGTCTGAGTGACATGTTGCGCATTGTCTCTTTATTCCAATGTTGTTTTGGATACTAATCTAACATCTCTCCTTAACAAAGATAATCTCTTTCAAAACCTTGTCTTTGAAGAGTATTTGATCTAAATCAAAGCAGAATCAAAGTGGGTAGAGTTTATTAGCGTAAAAACCCTATTTATCCAATATGACGCCAAATGACCTGTACCTTTTTGCACTTGGTAGATATCAGTTCTGTTTAGTGAAGAGTTACGTAAAGAATCATGTGTATCTTCTTGTTTGATAAGTTCAGGACCTATAAAAGTCCTAAGATAGTTGTGGCACTTTATTTTTTCTTCTTTTACTTTTTTTATCCACTAATAAGTGGTGCTGTAAAAATAATACAAAACTTGTTTTAAAAGACTCATAAACACAAGTATAATTGAGTCAAATCATTTATTTTTGTAAAAATTGCATAAAAAGCATAAAGTAAAATATACCTAACTCTACCATTTGTCGATTATAAAAAAATAATTAAAATGCTTTCAGATGAGCAACAATCCAGTCCATATAATAGGCTACTCTTGTATAAATAGCCGGATAAGTGCCTGTTCCGCAACCAATTCCCCAGGAAATGATTCCTTCCTGATACCACTGAAGATTTTTAAGATAGTCCCTTGAAAGTGATCCCATAATGGGCCCACCAGAATCCCCCACGCAGGAATCCTTTCCTGCAATTCCCCCAGCGCACAACTGTCTGTTGGTGATAGAACCTCTTTGGCCTTTTCTAATGCACGCTTGGTTCTCTACTACAGGTATTTTCACTTTCAACTTATAATCAGATTGCGAACCTGTTTACAAACATATTAAAAACAGCTTGGTATATTAACATAAAAACTTACTATTTTCTGTTTTGCCCCAACCCGCAACGAACATTTCGGTGCCTGCTTTCGGTTCCCACGCTTCTTGAGATGGTAGGCATATTGGCTGAATGTACCCTATAAATGGTGAACATTAAATATTGCTAGCAACGTAAGCATCTGATCGCATACTAGTGTACTTGATGGATTTGTCTAAGCGAAGAAGCGCAATATCATTTTCTGTTGTGCGCACATTGAATTCGTCGTGTATAATTTTTTCTTCTATTCCAACATCCAGAACTGGGTCAGCGCACTCCTCGTTAGCAAGCCCTACATCGCAGTCATTTTCGCTAGATATCTTCCATTCTCCCAAGCGAACTGAGTCCCTAAAAGATAACAGCTAGAGATTCAGTTTAACACCTGCGCGATAACATTACAGCTCATAACCTGTGCGCTCATCCGTTCGAACACAGTGGGCAGCTGTTAGAACGTATCTGTTGTTTATCAAGGTTCCTCCGCACTTAAACCCTTCATCCGTGCCGTCCGTGCTTTTGTACCTCAGCAAGACCATCCAAGGAAACTCCCAGAGTTGGGTTATCTCACCTCCGAATATCCTGTCCGCTTGCTGTTCTATCCCGCACACGGTCCTGTCGGGGAGCAAAGGCGTGGTAGAAGTATATACGAAGTACGGTTGGGAACCGCAGCAAACCATCGGTTGGCTAGGGTGGCCACATTGCGACTCTTTCGCGAACTTCATTATTTCTGTGTCTCGCGTCAGCACTGCGTCGTAGATTGTGGAGCACGACTTTAAAGGGAGGCAGGAAGCGTTTTCTTTATTTGGGGTAACGCAAGCAGCTGATTCTAAAAACACAATCTGGTTATAGTATTATATTGCGTAATCATAATAACAATGGATGTAGAAGTATAGTCTCCAAACTGAAAGGTTAAAGCTCCCATTGTTTGCCGATATTGATGAATAAAATTTGATACATTTTAAAGACACTTTATAGATGGATACCCGTAAAAATTTTGGATGGAGGCAGTGGAATTTAGCGTTTTTATTGTGTTGGTTTTAAGTGATTTCCTTAACTGCAGCTGTTTGGTACTTTTGTTTTATCTGATTAATAAATTCTTTAGATTTATAATGCGCAACTGGTAAATTGGATGGGTATCATTTAACTAAGTAGCGTACGCCTTAAAATCTAAAACTTTTCCAATAAACCTTAAAGAAAAAATATTTGACTCGTGTATTTACTACGACATTTACCGCCAAGGTGGTAAGGAAATTACAAACAACACAAAGTTCAATGGAAATAGCAATATTAGTAATACTGCAAGACAGAAGAAAAAGTAAATGGTTAAGAAAAAGAACAAAGAATAAAGACATGGTGGGAAAAGTTGTACAACGAACGTGGAGCTGGGCGGGACTTTTAATAAGAACAGAAAAGAGATGAGATGAATCGAGTCTTAAACTAGAAGCCTAAACCAAGGAAGACCAATTAAACTTTGAGAAGATGACGTAAAAACCATGACGGAAAAACGATAGACAAGTGTAGTAAAAGACTGCGAAAGATGGAAGGAAAAGAGGAGGGGGGGGGGGAGATTTGAAAAAATAAAAAGGACCGATAAATTCTAATAAATTTCAAATAAAATATGGATATGCTATGAACTAATGGTATTGCAACAGTTGACTTCAGGGATCCTAGCGCATGTTGTGCAAAGAACAGGTTTGGGGATAATAAGGTTTAGATAGTAGATTATGGTAATTTACACAAGGCTAATTCTGTACTAGTCCACAGGTCATTTTTCAATGTCATAATACCAAAATATTGCAACAGATGTTGCTCCCTCATGTACTAGATATGTTGGATGTCTGTGTCGCCACGGCCGTATGTTAACCTTTGGATGACGTTGTCCAATGTGTTGGTGCGCATATAAGTACAATCATTGTAGTGATGCGATTTGATACAGGATTTGTCAGAAAGTAGTACCAAACTGTAACTAAAACGGGGATTGGCGATGTTTGGATCTTAAAGAAAAACAAACCAGAAAATCACGTACTGCAAGCCCAAATTTCTTCAACCGATAGGGAAGGTTGTTATACTATTATCTAGTGTCACTCCCAAACAAACAAATTAAAGTAACAGACAGATTCTAAAGCACTACTTATAAAAGATAATAATAAGATTAGGAATTGACCTTAATAGAGCGTAGATCAAAAGTTTTAGTGCAAATTTCCTTTTTTTTACTCCTCCTTTTCCTCTTTGAACGAACTCAGCTTTGCAGCTTATCTTATGGATTATGCAACATTTATTTATTAGTTAATATGTTTGCCGATGGTCAACTGGCCATTCTATTGGTTTGATTGTACAAGTTAATGTGCCTGGATGGATGTCAAAAAGTTTTCAGTTTTCTTGATCTTCCTGCCCTCCCATCAAATAAACAAAAGCGGCTAAAGTTCTTATTAATATGAGGTGGAATTTCCAAAAAACATTTGTATCATAAGAAAGCAAAAGCGTCGCCAAAGAGAGAGTAAAGAAAAAAGAATGCACCAAGACTTTTGATCTACATGTTGATTTGCAAGTGAGCAAAAAATCCCAATTCCTCAGGGAGGTAGAGACAGCGAAAGCTTAATTTAAAATTATCGACCAAAATTTTGTGGTGTTTTCTAAATGGTGGTGATCATTATAAACTCTTTCAACGTCTAGAAAATGCAGGTACATTTCAGATCGCGGATTCTTTTATTACTTAAAAAAATCTTTTAATCTCTACTACAGCTTTTTGTACTGCCTTGAAACTGTCCTACGATACATTCAACTTTTGCCCATCCATTTTGTGATGGTTATATCTCCAGTCCTCAAAGAAGCTCTGGTCACTTTTGTAACCAAGTGGCACTTGAGATTTATGAGTCTTTAAATGTTTGTACAATTTAGGATCTTAATGTTCTTTTACTACTCTCAGATGATTAGCTTAAGCTAATTTTTTTATTAAAATACTTTTACTATTACTTTTCTTCTGACCTTTCCCGGAAGAGTCAGTAATTTATATTTCTTATTTTATTTTTCGAATGTATAGCAAGAAATGAATATTTGTGAGAGTTAGATTATGATGATTCTTAGTATTTCACACATATGAATAAAAAATTAATAAAACCGTACGTGATCTGTTCCGGAGATAGCAAATCATGCAATACAAAAAATTTCAATTACTACTTGACCTATGTCTTCTTCGGACTTGGTGAACCAAAAGACTTTTATTGAAACAATTTAGGCTTTGCTTAAGAATTGTGATAATAAACTCACGTTATGCCTTTTTGAGGAAATCAGGTCTATTGGTGGCAGTTTTAGTTCTTCAGTTGTCACTCTCATCCTATCTTTTACAGCAAGTCTCTATTCGTTCTGCTCTCATCGAATCGTTTCTAAAAGCCTTCTTTCTGTGAATGAGTCTTCTAGATTCTCATAAAATTTGATGCAGATTCGCTGCTCTACTCGCCTAGTTATTGCAAATGCAACGATCGCACAGTACATGTGCTCACTCACTGCCGTCTAACTTCCAACTAACGGGCCGACTTCATTTGCGCATGCGCATTACAGCAAACTATTTTGTATGTTATGCTAAAGTTCGTGGGCATAGACTACAACTTAATATGTTTGTTAAATATTTTTTATGTTTTTGGCACCATTAGATAGTTCGCGGCCTTACAAACATTCTAATATTTAACATATAATTTACTCTTTATCGACCTTGAGAGATTTTTTTCATATAAACTTGCTTTAGAAACTGCTAAAATCTTTTAGCAAAAAAGTGACAGAAAGTCATCTGGGTTAATAGAAAATACTTTAGTTATTAATTGTGTCTTTTGTTCAAGCTTAGTTGATGCAGAGATAAATAAGTCTTAGTCCTTGCACCTATAATGCAACATTAGCTCGATATTTTTAGGACAGACCAGGTATATGAATTACAGAATAATTGTTATTTTCGAATGTTTGAAGATATATGAACCCAGCATAATCATAACCTAAAATTGATGAAATGTTAGAGATTTGAACAAAGGTGACCTTAGGACTGTAACATGTGCAAAACGATCCTGAAGATAGGCAACCAAACATGCGCTCAAAGCTCAACCACGTCACATTTCATGTCAAGTGTCTTTGTTTACTTTCTGTTCAAAGGTATAGTAGATTGGCTCGGTATTTTCTGAATAGATCTCGTATATTTACATATAATTAGTAAATATTTCCAAACAAATAATAAGAGCAAATTAACAGCCAGTATGTTTAATATGTTTCCTGTAAGGATGTGTAATGATTTGATTTAGATGTTCCGAAATGTATTAATTAATTTCCAAAATTGCCATACAACTCTTCTGAACTCTGTACTGCCGTAAAACGTTTTATTTAATAATTTTTCTTTGTCTCCTTTATTATGATTGTTTAAAACTTGAAAGCTTATTCTCTCTATTATTTTGTTTCATACTCTTCATCTTTATTTAATTTTTCTTTATTTATCAATACTCTTCCATTTTTTTTGTTATGTTTTTCTACTTCTAGCTAATTAGTCCTAGGAAATATTTTAATTCTAGCCGCTAATCATCTTGGTTGCACAACTTTGTTGGTAGCTTTTTTCAAACCCAGAATTATCAAAAATATATCCTTTTGGACTGTTTTGCTGCTCCTTTGTGGAGGTCTTATAATTTATTTTCTGGAGTAAATTAATCCCACTTTTGCGCTTCTTTATGGTCTCGTATGGATCTTGGCTTTTGTCACTACATCTTTTATACTTTTCTGTCAATAACCTTCTCTTTTGAATTCTTTTTCCGACAGCTTTAAATCTCCCATAATTTGATACCACTATTTAAGCTTTGACCTTTCTTTTTACTTCTTTTCATTGGTTGCTATTTTTATCTTTTTGGCGCTCTCTCCTCTCTTTTTTTATCTTATGTTTCAACCATCTAATTCTCTGTACTTTCTTTCCTTTCAAGTTTTGTAACAGATCGTAGTTCGTGCTGGTTCCCAATTATTTTTTTTGTCCTGATTGGTTCATATAGTATTCTTAATATTTTGCGCACTCTTAGGATTTGCTCTTCTTCTTTGGTTAACTTAGTATTTTTTCTATATATGTTACTATCGATTTTATTAGTGTCTTCTAGATTTTGCTTTATTTCTTATCTTTTTGTCGTACACCAAATATTTATTTGAATGCTATGCTTTACTGCAAGCTTGTATTATTTCTTTAGTATCCATGTTTCACTTGTAGTTATTGTTTATTAGTACTCTAAGTATTTAAAGATGTCTATTTCTACAAAATGTATTTTGGACTTTATATTTTCCATTTCCTTGTACTTATTTTTAGTTTTATTTATAACCAGTTTTTTTTTAAGTTTTTGATTTCTACCTGTTATTATTTGTTCTCTATTGCTACATAAGAAGTATAGCTAATAAAGCAATAAAGCTCCTTCCCGTATTTTTTAAATTTCGTTGGTCATAGCTATTAACTATTATTGTTATTTCTTTAACGTTCGGGAGTCGTATGAAACATTTTTTTAATTTTTCTTCATACCAACGTCATTTACTTTTCTATAAGATTTTTTTATGTTTATTGGTATTTCTTTTTCAACATTTCTTTGAAAAAGTGTTTTTATGAATGTCTTTTGAAATTGTGTGTCTTCACACTATACTTTTCTGCTAATTTATATTGTGATAGACCATTATTTGCTACATCTAAAATTATTATTCCATCGAGTTAGTGAGTGGTCCTTTAAACAAAAAAAACTAAAAATAGCAATTACGATAACAAATCTGTTTCGAAAAATAATGTGCGGCTTTAAAAGTGATCTCCATGATCTCCTTATAGAATGTTGTTTATACTGTAATAATAAACCAATCCATTTTTCTTAATTTAAAATTAAAATCAAAAGTAAAAAGTAACTTTATAGTTTAACGTTTTGAAAGATTTTGAAAATCTAAATAGGATATAACCTTTGGATTATACGTTACTTAATTATTTTAATCACATCGATAGATAGATAGAGGCCTTTTTGCTTAATTCTGGCTTTAAATTTTTAAACACCTTTTGCTTTAGGTGAACCAAAATCCATCAGTGGATTTCAGTGATGGTACATTTGCAACATTTTAATTTTGTTTGGTAGATCAGTTTTTCTAATGTTACCAGGTCGGGCCCGAGCGGTGATATATCGGGCGTCGGGACGCTCCGACCGGAAACCCGTGGGGCACGGAAACTAAAAACGAAGCGTCGGTTTCAACTTACAATTAGAATTAACCTACCTTACGCTAACTTAACCTACTTAGCTAATTTACAAGAACTTAACCTACGACTTAATGTATGCGCTAAAACGGACCGCGAGCTAGGTGCAGCAGTGAGGCCGGTGGCGGAACCAGGCAGCGCGCAGCAAGGGCGGTAGCGCAGCTGGGCATCGTGCAGTAGGGCCGATGGCGGAGCCGGGCAGCGAGCAGCAGCGACGGCAGCAGATCCGGGCGGCGGAGCCGGAAAGCGAGCAACAGTTCCGGGCAGCGAGCAGCAGATCCGGGCGGCGAGCAGCAAAAGAAGCCAAAAGGAACTCACCTGATGACACTTGTTGGTTTCTTCTTAAGGGGCTGACGACTGAGCGGGAATTATTTGGTGGCTCAGGTTTTAAGGGCTCAGCCGTGCCCCACTCTGCTGCGTGGATTGAAAAATGCCGTGGCGGCTATGGTCGGTGGCGTTCGGGTCGACTCGGGATCGCTTAGCACGACGCGGCGCGGCAGGTCAACTACTCGGTGTTGCACACGGCGCCACAAAGTCGGCCTCAGGTAACATTCCTGGGATTACAAATTCCAAAGGAGGGCTTTGTCCGAAAAATTCCGGGGCAGGTAACATTAGCCTTGGCAAAATCGGGGTCAGATAACAGTAACAATTATATTTCAGAATACCAATGAGTCTATTTTCTTTCTTTCTGTGGTTTTTGCACTTTAATTGATTTTATGATATACCCAGGCAGTACTTTTTATAATTTTGGCCAACTTTACAACACCCAAGTTTCTTTGTTTTAGATCTTGCAAACTATTCTTCCACTTGATCTTTCTGAACTCTTCTCTTATTTTAATATTATCATAAGCAGTTCTATATGCAATGACACTCTTTCAAAATATTATCTATGTTAAAACAGTAATATATTTAAGAAATGCCCAAACGGGAGAGTTGGATAGGAAGTTTAAGTTGTGTTTAATAAACTGACATTTGCTACTCTATACCTTGACATAATCTTCAAAAGAAAGAGATTGCTGAAGATTTTTCAAGCTTCTTAGAAACATTTTATTGCTGGAAGCGATTACAATAGCTAGCACGATCTATAGAGTTTTCTTCTAATAACAATTAAATGCAAAATATTGTCAAAAGTGTCTCGAGGTCAAATTACCTAATTTCGCTAACAATCATTTCCTATCGACCTTCTAATACTGATCAAATACCAGGCCTATTAGACTTTTTGTACTCAACAGTATCTATTATCATAAGTGAATATTCTTCCAAATTGTAATATCATTTACTCATAATTCTAAAAATTAGTATAGTTGTTATTCCTACATGGCAAAAACAAACTGGGAAGAATATCGCAATGAGATTAAAGAAGAAAAAATCCTAAAAAGATAGAAGTTTCAATAGGGTTAATCGACATACTGAAGCAGCCTAGCTGGCTAAGATAAAAATACATTCAACCGAATCAGATGTATACGTAAAGATTTACTCACCCATTTTTACCAATCTAACAAATTCAGAAGTTTAGTATGAAGGTTAATCAAATTTAGACAGACACAATAAAGAAACGGCAACTCTTTTCCCCCAAATGTTTACACATAATAATCATAAACAGAGCAGCAAAATAAATAAAGACATTTCTGGCAGAGTATCAAATACACCGCCAAACAGAAGTTTTCTTTAAAAGGAGGAATTTTCTAGATATTAAGACAGCTCCTAGTAAAAATATTGCTACTTAAACTTCAGTATTGGCCTAAATAACTTAATTTCCAAACTAGGATAGAACCTTAGTAAAATATTGTTATATGATCTTTTTAACATTTTGTCCATAATGCCAAAGATTCTTGGAAGACATATCTTTCAGAAAATAAATTTTGATTTGTCGGCTACAAATTGCTTCCTTTCCATCACTATGGTTTTAAATAAGATCATTCAACTGCTCAGCCAGCCCAGCATATAACTTATGTAATTAACAAATTTCTAAAATACACAAAATTACAATTTCGATGTCAGTGAGGGGTTTAACAAAGACGGTACGATAGATTGTTTCAGTATATTAGAATCTTATCTAAGCAATAAAAAATCTAGAACAAAATTAGTCTAAAAATCTTCCAATCAAATTTGGAATTCTCCAAGAGAGTGTATTGAGACCAATAAACAGAAATGTTAATTTTGTTAACTGATCATACCATACGTGAAAAAGTGTGAGTGTGAGTATTAAAGCTAAAAGCCTCATGATAAAATAGAAACCCCCACGACTACAACCACTGCTAGAACATCTAATGTCAAAACGATTAAAGAGCACATTTGGAGGGGGCCTCGCTACGTCAGTAAACATTTTAAATTATAGAAGTAAATGTAATCTAATAGCTAATACGACAAAGTAGATGCAGACAACTCAGTGGTTAGCCTTCACATTTAAAGCAGGAAAATTTTCAAAACAAAATGATTTAAAGTACAAGTGCTCTTGGGACGACCTATAATTTTTAAGAAAATGATTTCACAGCAATTATGTAAAATTAGAGTCCATTTTTATGTCTATCGGTTTCCTTAACCTTTTCAAGAAAAAAAAAACTTGGCACTCCGTTTGTTGATTTAGGTCAACAAGTCCGCTCTATATAATTATTGCCAAACAACAAATTGACTTTCATTGCTGAAAAAAGTTGCATAATTGTCGAAGTAACCAGTTTAGATAAGCTCTGTCACTCCACCTACTTTTCCGATTTCTTGCTAAAATCAAAGGCTTATTCGTGGCGCCGTTTAAGAGCATCGGCTTATGTTTGATATGTAGAAAAAACCAGGTTGGCCAAAGGTTAATATTTTTCTAGTAACTCCATAATATTTAATTATTAGTACTGCCGATAACTTTCACTTTTTTAAACACAGCAACTCCTGTTGTAGCAAAAATTTTGCTACTGTTGCCTTTAGAGATGCCAATGGCTCAGCTAGCTTTTTTCTGGTTTGGAACTGTCAGTAATAACTTATACAAGCACGAACAGAAAAACAAGTAGACTAATGAAAAAACAAAATAGGTCTATCGGATCTCAGCTCAGATTCCTATACCTTTGTTACCGTCAATTTAAGTCCACTATATAAAGCAAACTCTGACTGTTAATTATCAAAGTGCCGATTGGTTTCAATTGTCTAACTGCTGAGCCATTTACAACCGGCCAAACAATTTTTTTTATTTTAAAATGACTATAAATAAAAAAATTGAAGAAGCAATGTGGTATGGCAGCCGATGACAGTAAACTGTAATACGCATGCGTAGATGAAGATTGCTGTACTGATTGAATTAGTTGGGAGACGTCGGTGAGTGAGCGATTGTCGCACTTTTAATGACTGAACGAGTAGAACAGTGAAGCTGGCTTTTATAAACACTGCAATGAGTGTGGCACAAATAAAGACATGGTACAAACAATTGGAGATGGCTGGGAACTGTTGAAAATGATCCACGCTCTGGAAGATTAACAGTGAACAGAACGTGTACGAGCAATAATCAACAAAGATCAGCGACTGATAGTCGAAAGTTACATTTTGAGTTAGTGACAATTTGGCGTTCACTCATTCGTCATATCGCGCATATTTTTTTTTTCAAAACATTGCATTATATAAGCATCATTTTTGAAAAGGAAGAGATTCCAAACTGTTAAAATTTAGACAATTTACAATTCGATCACAAAATTTGTAGAATGTTTTTAACAGTAAAAATGACGCTTAATACTTTTGAGAAAGACCTCCATAGATGCCATTTAGGCTTCTTCAAAACAGATTTACTATTTTTATAGTTTATTTTTAATTCATGAGTACTATAAATAAATAATTATTTATGACATCTATTTGTAATTGTAATAAAAGCAATAAGTTAAGTACGATCCAACGTGATGGCTGAGTTCTGGTACGGCAGAAGATGCCTTGCAAAGGCATGGATTTGTGAGTCCTGACCTTATGTTTAAAAACGGGGACGGCAAGTCTTCATTATCCCAGATAAATTATGAACAAGGTGATAATGACCCTAATCTCATCCAATTTTAGTGCTCAGGTTATTCAAGGCCTTTAAGGAAGACAGCTTAATTAAATTATCATATTCGTCATAATCAGGAATAAAAAATGATCAAAACTAAAACAAAAATAGTGGCAAAGAAGTGCTGCTAGATAAAAACCCACTAATTGGAAATTCTTTGAATGATAAGAACAACGACATTCCAAGTGAAGTTCCTAGATACCGATAAAGTACTACCTGGTCCTAAACATCCTACAACAAATTAATATAAGGAGAAGACGTATACCGTTACGAGACAATGATAAAGTATTTGACCAATTCATAAATCCTCAACAATCGTCAAAGGAATCAAAAGTATCATTATGAAGTGCTTCAATATAAACACAAAAGATAATTCTGTTTTTGTAAAATCATCCAATGTGTAACATCCCCATTCATAGAATAGAAACTACCTTTGCAATAGGTTGGTCTTGAGAAAATTCGTGTTCTTACAGTCACCATGGTCCACCTAGTCACATATATGATAGATAATGGCTTCGATACAATATTCAACAAAGAAAATGTGGAATTCCATCTTAAAAAGTTTATCAGGCATGATAACTTGATAAGTTATCAAGTCTTGATCTTTAAGCACCATCTTTGTATCTGACCTTTTTTATGAAACTTGTTGATTTTACAGAATAACCATGCAAAAGTTTCACAGCACAGTTGAGTTTATTGATCTTGCTAGAGCAATTATTGTCTGTTCGGCTATAAGAAGGCTATGAAAAAATACCTTTTCGATGATACGAAGATACGTTAGAGTATGCGATTGGTATCAGTTCCCAAAATATTCCAGAAACATTTGTGAATAGTGGAATCGTTGCCTAAATATGGCAAAAGCCTTGTGGATATAGCCAAAGCAAACAAGTTCTTTAAGCGTCTATGGTATCCTCAGAAATCTTCAATTACAAAACTTTATTGAAAAGAAGTGTTGAGTGTCTGACTTTTTTCTTGATGGTGAATAATGTGGCAAACGTTAGTAAAAATCAGCATGACGCAAGTTAATTGAGGTCAATCGTAATGAACATGTTTATAGAAATTAATCTAAGGTCACAAGCTATAGAGACCCACATGCTAAAAAATTATAATTACAAAACCAGTTTACAAGGACAATCACTAACAAACTGCTTTCGGACTACTCCAAGACTTATCGAATTGAATGCTATATTTTCCAGCAAGATAAAACAGCTAAATTTAATTCAGATAAATGGAATTTGCTTGACGTCAAAAAACAAAACTTGGAATTCCAGGAAAGCGCTCTAATATTGGGAATTCAAACACCATAACCGCAGTCAATCGGTAATTTTTATTCAATGAATAAATAATAAGCCTAGCTCAAGTGTCTGTTCGCGGAAAAGGTGCAGAGACATTCACTCAGTGCATGGTCATAAATTACTTCCTCCCTAACAAAAAGGTCTATCGTCTGTAGAACATGTTAGTTGCTTTAGAATAATAACCAACACGATAACAGCAAAGAGTCTAATCTAAGAGGTCTTCTTTGATATTTTAGCTTTATTATTTTGGTCTGAACGTTGGAAGAAATCTCAAAGTTCTTGAAGAATTAATTGTCATTGATGCAAAGAAGAAATATGGGGTTTTAAAGACCCACCGTTAGGATTGTTCTTTTAACAGAATTTTGAGGTTGACCAAGAGAAGAAATTGTATAGAAAGGTATCTAACATGGTTAGAAAACCTTTAGAAAACAGGACTATTGATACCTGATCACCCACATTCCCCGTTTATTTTAACTAATGTAGTTTCTTGTTCATTGGGTGTGTCTTAAGGCAACCAACAGTGTTCATAAAATTATTTATACCCACCTCAAGCCGTTGTCGCATTCAAATTAATTGGGCAAAAAGTTTGCCCAAAAACCTAGATCGTAAGGTATTCTTATTTCTTGAAATCTCAATCAAAAATTTTTCCCAGCTCTGATAAGCTTAAACCAAATTTATGTGCTAAGTACTTGCCAATTATAACGGCACTCGTTCCGCAGCAGACAAGCGGCTCCGAGTCATATCCGCACTGAGATTTCTGGGCAAATTCCACTACACTCGCGTTCGGTTTCAACAAAGCATTTTTGATTACGGTGCAGGTGTTTATAGATGAGCACTTCGCATTTTCTCCATTTGGGGTAACGCAGGCCTCGTCCCTGCCTATAAGCAACTTTGTTTAATTCATTATAATAGTGAAAAAATAACATACGCAAACAAAGCACACTCGCTGGTAGAAGTATGGCAAACACGACAGCGGACTTCATAATTGCAGCGAAGCTCTTCAAAGTTCCAGCGGTAACCTTATTGCAGAGTGCTGTCTTAATAATGTGGGAAAAACACCGGTTATGCTAATAAAGGTCGTTAAAAACCTGCGCTGCTAATAGCTCCACCGATTAGCATTCAAAATTAAACTACATCGCTTTGCATTGACCATGTTCCGCAGATAAATCTAAACTTTTTGTGTCGTTGAGTATCCAGAGGATATTTGTAAAAATAATTTCCCCATTACGCCATCATTTAGAATGCTGTAGTTTATTGACATGATCCAGCGCTTCTCAATCAGTTTTTGTTTCAAAAGCCAATAAAAGTTACAATAACATAATTCATAAATTTTACTTTTGGCAAGGAGGCATTATGTTTTTCAAAACACTCTAACACAGATGTTCTCCATCAAATTTTTTTTTTTTTAAGATGCCATTTAAAGAACATAAAGCACAAACAAAAATAATGTAATTCAAGTCTAAAAAACGACGCCATCCAAGTGGAGACCGTTCTTGTCCAGGTAGGACTACAGGCGGGTGGAGAAACTGCCCACACACCTTTCAAGAATAGCGTGTGAAATTACTCGAGTTTCTCGAGTTATAGCTTTGAAGGAGCTCCAAGAATCCGTGGTTTTTCAATGTAAACCTGATCTTTCAGGTAGCCCCATAAGGAATTGAATACGCGATCCTAGGAACGCGTAGTAAGCGCTAGGAGAAAAGTGGAGAAAATTCAAACGAAGTCGCACTCACCAATTTCCTCAGTCTTCCTCGCCTTTAGACTCAGATTTTTTTTAATAGTACCCTCTCAATTTCCCATAAACGGATCTCCTAATGGAGAAAAGGTAGGGTACACACCTTTTGCTTGCGTACTTTATCGGTTAATGGGAAGACCTGGGACCTGGGAGCGTTCTTTCTTTCGGCCGCGGCGTTAATTTTAGACTCAAAGACAGCAGGTAGAAGGGCGGCTTTGTCAAAGGCACATCCAGGGCGTAAGCCGGGTTAGAAAAAAATGCGGCTTTACAGCGGTACAGAGCGGGTGAACAAGCCGAGGCGGAGCGGAACACTGGCTGGATTTGCAAATGGTGACATACCCGATAATGTATGTATATTCAACCAGCACCAACAAAGAGCGGGTAAAGCTCCAATTTAAACTAAAATGGAATAAATTTGATCAGTTAAAGAAAAGGCACGATTCGGCCGTAACAGAAATAATTACACGACGAAAGATCTGGTGATCGAGAGGAGGCCACCCCACATCCCCGACTAATAAAATGAAATCGGACTATTTCTGACCACTATGTATAGGTCTTTGATAGATTTCACATAGTCATTTTCCTTCAATTCTTGGGCCACTATGATTCTGCGAATTACAAAGTGGAGGTCAAAGTGCAAATCTGTCTGACTTGCGCAAGCACTGAACGGCGAAAGCTGGCCTCTACAGTTTGTCGAATTTTTTCGATGTTTTCTGGTGTTCTAACGATCCAATCGTATCCCCGAACTGTTCCAGACCTCACAATTCCTTTCGTTCTAAAGTTGTTAAACCATTTCAGTATTATTAAGCGAGATGAGACGGCACCGCGTCGACCAATAGTGACTTCGAAATCTTCGTTTTATCTGCATCACAGGTTGGAACAAAGATGTAAACAAAGACACGTTGTTTAATCGTCTACGGCCCCATGGCTACTAACGAGTGTATATCAACTATTGCGCATGCGCTGGATTTCCTATCACCAATGTTATACCCGTCGCAACTGTCGGACTTTCTACTTAACTAATCTAAATATTTACATGAAAATTGGCAATTGACCTTTGAGAATGGATAAAAATTGTGTTTTCAGTAATAACCCCCAAAAAAATTTAGAATTTAACAATTAAAAGATTTTCAAAAGGTCCTTATAAATGTGCTATCATATTGCTTAAAAACACGAAAAAATAACATGCATTTCCAAGATATAATCTACCGTAACCAAAATCCGTATCCATCTCTTGGACAATTACTGTATCTGGTAGTTGTACGATGCTTTGCCTTTAAAAGCAAAATCACTTCTTAGTTGTTTTGAAATTGTTCATCGCAAAAACAACGAAACATTGGTCAGAATAAGTAATAGTCTTCTGATAAAAACTAGAGTGACAATCTTTGTTTTTAGGACTACATAGGAAAGATCATTATCTCAAAACTGAAAACAGCGGAAAAATTGGACATCGTTGGAGAGTTAAAACACTATAATACCTGTGAGTATCCATATTCCTAAACTACGTTGGATCAACTCATCCATTTTAAGGTATCTCTGATTACGCTGCGTAGAGAATAATTCTTGGAAATTACAAAACAAAAAGATTTTATGTAATTATCAAATAGAATACATAGTTCAAAAATTAAAATATGTTTTAGAGTACAATTGTAAATTGCAATTTGAACCATTAAAGTAAATGGAAAACAACGAAAATACTTCTAAGGTAGGTACAACAAAATTTCGTGTATTTAATATTAGTTTTGTGTATTTGAATAGTCCAAACTATCTAAATACTCTAAATAGTATTTTAAGGGCGTTTGGAAGCGATTCACATTCTTCCTCAAAACCTCGCCCAATGCGAAAATAGGCTATAGTGCTGAAATCTACAGAAAAAAAGGTGTGCATTGTTATAGGTGCAGTTGTGGACAAAAAGAAGAATGAATAAAAAATAATAGATTTATCATTTCTTTAGAGGGAAAGGGTGATTTATAGAGATATATAGAGATTTATACGAAGTTAGTAACTGCAGCAGTTAGCAACTCAGTACTAAGTTACAGAACTGTGTTTTGTTGTATATTAAAGTTCAAAAGAGGCAAGGATTGTGCTGAGAAATAATCGCAAATCACACTTTATCTTTCTGTACTTACAGTACTACATCAGCATTACCGTTATTAATTGATTGTGCTAATACTATAAACCTGAATTTTTGCAACTCAGCTTTCTGAAAATCTATCGTGGCCATAAATGTACCTGCTCCGCCATTCGCTTTAGTGCAGGACTCGAGAAGACCACGAAAACTCGGGTCAGGGTAGGCGACTTGGAACCGCTGATGATTCCGACTCCTCCTAACACGGATTGATCTACCTTAATTTATCAGTCTCTGTCTGTTTAGTCCACTTATCTCTAACTTCGCAGTGCGTACCAGTTCTAATTTGCCACACGTAAACTCGCCGTTCCGCAAATATTGCAAGAGCCGTCCACCACTAGATCTCCACATGCTCTTGACAAGGGTTTCCTCCACTCTGACCTTCTTCTCCTCCAGGACGTGCACGGCTTCGTTGACTTCCACACAGGCCAATCAGCTTCCAGAAGGTAGGATGGGAAGTTGTCATATGAAGTGATAAGATGGACTAAATGGTGGTTAAGTAGATAATAAATACTGCTTGCCATTTCTGCTTCCATCTTGCTCGTAATAGATTCTTTAAGAGCCCTAGTGAAACTCTCTCGAAAATCGGCCGTTACCTTTTTGACCAGTTGGCCTGCACGCTCGTTTCTCAGCATTTTGAGGTGCGTTCAATGGAATGGGGTCTCGATCTCTCGATCTCTCGACAACGTTTTTGAAAGGTTTTAAATCTAGACTTGCCAATCTATCGGTTCCCTCATTCTTCTAATAGCAACTAATAATAACGTGATCTCAGGTACTATAGCGCATTTTGGAATGACTGGTCTGTGCTTGTAGATGTATTTTAGACACTTTCAGATAACCAAGTTATGCTCCAATTTGCAAGCGTATATTTTCCTCGCATGAGGCTCCCGCTTTCTCGTTGTCGGCCCGCGATCTCTATAAACTGCTCTCGCTCAATGTCGGCTGGGCACAGCCGCAAATGCAGTAACGGGCTCAACACCAACGCTGTTTCGGTGGTTATGGTGATATAAAAACCTCCTTTCTTAACAGAAAGTGTCTTTTTTATACAGAACAATTCCCTATTTTCTTTCATTATACCAGTCCTGAGCACAACCCCTGGGAGCACCCACTTGTTATCTCTACGTTTACGTCGCCCATTTCTATTTGCGCTACTCTTTTGCAAAACTGATTCTTTTGCGTCCCTTGTTTTTTAAACAGTATTTTTTAGTCAATTATGTTCCAGCATTCTAAGGTTATTATAATGTAGTGATTATTCTCAGCTCTTTAAATATCTGTGGAATAAAGTAATATTTTCATATTAAACATGTTAATTATTAAGTCTCACGGTGTACGATTACTCCGCATTTTGTTTGATTTTTTCATTACGTTGATTAATTAAACGAAGAGTACGAAGAGTGCTACAAAATATATTATTTTACACTTTTTGGAAGTAAGTGACATTGCGGTATAATACAAATGGTCTTTCTAATTCCAAACAGATACTTCTTTTTTTAAGATTTTCTCGGAGGTAAAGAAATTATCAATGATGCTGTTCCGCCCTTTATTTAAGTATAGTTTAGACAGTTGTGGTACTACAGGTTTTCTAAGTTAACACTGACCCACATCTTTCAAGGTAAGAAAACCCGTTTTAGAACATTCTGGTTTTCTTTTAGCAACTCTAAGAATATGTCTTATAATCATAAACGTTATAGATATTTAATTAACAAAATGACAATAACATAGGAATTGTTATGTATACGTCATCACTAAAATGAATTAAGATTGCATTAGACGAATCTGTCTGCTAGGTCCATTGCTTTGAACTTTTAGAGTTTGACAGTTTTTCCTTTATCATCTAGAAGGTTTATTGTTAGGGTATTGGGTTATTTTGCAACTTAACTGGATAGTTGGTTTCAATTTTCTTAATTTTCTTTATTATGGTAGGTATATGTAGATATCTATGAATAATTTTATTTGGTATATGCTATGGTATATTGACAATGGCACGTAAATCTTTTGACTAAAAATGGTTGCATAATTACTAAATTTGTAATCTATAGAACTCAAGCGATTTTCTTTTGATTCAAATATTTTTTCTCCCCGCTAAGTATACTTCCCTGGGAAACTCCAAAATTGATGGGTAAGAGTAGCGTGTATTTAACTTTGCATCTGACAAAAAAGTGTCTGCTCTTCACATATGAATGCAGGACTTCATAGAAGGGATAGGGCAAGATTATATTTTGATCAGAAAGCCTTTGTGACAAACATTGTCGAACGCATGAGAGATTTCGACGAAAGCTGCAAAGCAGTATCTTTTGATCATCTTAAATTTTGTTCCTTATAGTAACGAGTTCATCTAGGACTTCAAAATGACGGTTTGGTATTAGACATTTTATGACAGGTTTGAGTCTTTTTAAGACAATTTTCTCAAATATCATGGGAAGAAGACTTTTGAAACGATAGTAAATTATCTGCTCTAGACTTTTGTTGGGTTTATATACAGAAATAATATATGACTTTCTAGTGGTCGAAAAAAATTCAGTTTTAATATAACATTGAAAATTTAAGTTGACATATTTATGTGGTAGTTGTTTCAGGATGTTTTCCGTTTTTTTTGAGCTCAACTCAGTAATGGTTTGACTTACTTCTTTCACTTTCAACTTTTTGGTGGGTAAGTCCACCAGAAATGGTAACGACTATGGATGTATTATTTGTCTTTCTGTAGAATATCTAATGAATATGGAGTAAAAACTTCTTAAGTGGTTGATAAATATATAGGCTTCTTTCTGACCACTTTTTGTATTTCCATTTGGTTGTCTGAGTGAAGGATTACGTTGTTGTATTGATTTGATTTCTTAGGTGCTTTTTATAGCAAATGTTTTGTACTTTCAGGTGGAGACAGTTTTGTTAAGTCTTATATGGTATAAGAGTTTTTTTTTAGGATACCAGCAGCCATTGGTTGTCTGCTTGTCATCTAGTGCTCTTGGTTGTCCGTTTTACTACCATCGAAACATCTTGTTTTGTTTTGTTGGTGTATAATAGGTGCAGTTTGCCATGTAACTTATTGGATGACTGTGGTTAAGTGTTGCACTGTGTTAAATATTTTTATCGCTGTTTCATTGCTGTTTCCATCTAACATTCTTCTAATTTTCTCTTAGTTTGTTATCTTATTACTTAAAGTCGGAAGCCTTTGTCGTAGTAGAATGTGTATACTTAGATTATGGTGGGGAAGTGATCTGATAATATATCTAAATTAAGAGGTTAACAAGATTTGACAGATTCTTTCTACTAGTGGGCTATTAGGTTGGTTAGTCAGTAGACAATGCGTAGAGATGAATTTTTGTACACCATTTTTAATAGTTCTCTTCCTTTAGTTACCTACTGTAATAAATCTGCTTCCATTTAAGGAAGTGGTAATATATATAATTTTTTCAATTGATCTCGGATTGCAAGGGTATCCAATCAAAAAAACCCAAAAATTCTTTGAACATTTTGATATAGTATTGGTAAAGAAAAAAAGTCTCATTATTTGTTCCATACATTAGGTAATCTCAGAATCATTTTACTAAAGTAGAACACCATATCACTATAATCGCATCGAGTTATTCGAAACTGATACTGCAATTGGTACCGTCCTGTATCCTTTCTGTACAAATTTGACTAGTTGCAGTATCGGTTTAATACTTTAAATCATTTTCAATATAACGTTTCGTTTGTCTCTTTAGTACTTAAGCGTTTATGCCTTGAGCATTTCTTATCTCAATAACGGTTGATGTTACAAAAGCTCCATGCCCAACGGCCCAAACACTCCTAGCATTTTGTACATTCACATATTTACTACTGCATCCACCACACGCTTCGAAAATTCAATGAGGTGATATCGATGAGACTCTACCCTGTGCACTGAGAGGTTGAGGCAAAAATTATCCTTGAAAACATACCAAGAACTAAATTGAAATTTGTTTTCGCGTTATTTATCTTCTCCTAGAAGAACATCATCGGTAGCTTCCGTTGGTGTATGAAACCATGACGGCTACTGGCGCAACCGCGACCGCATCCGTTACCGCGTCACCGACCGCAAGTCGTCTTCCCACCTTCATTACCAGAAAAAATGATTTGTTAATTCCCTACACGTGTCAACAAGGAAAACAAGTAAGCAAATTTTGTTTATTTATTTGTACCTTTATCACTGGATAAATCTGGTGACGCTGACTCGCTGGATTCTGTGAAGGAATGATTTCATCACCAGAGAAAATATCTGATGAGCTGTGTTCAGCTTCAAATTTCGTTGGCAAAATATATTATAGAGTAGATAGTACTTTAGAAATTTTTTGGACACCATAAGAAATAAGACATTGTGATAGATCAAGACACATGGGTATACACTCCACCGACGTTATTGTAGCTAATAACTTACTTTGAAACATAGAAATTAATGTATTTTTTAAAAATATAGTTTTTTAAATTTTTCTTTTCATTATTAGAGACAGTTTTAAAACATCTAAGATTATAAACAATTATTTTTTAAAACTGAGACGAAGCACTATTAGAATAAGGTACGTTCTACTTAAGACGTCCATACACTTGCAGACATCCGAAACTAACAAATATTTTTTGAATTATATAGCGGTCTGTGCCAAAAATATCAAATAAAAGTCAATACAACAAAAGCTGTCTGTACGACCACAATCTAACCTGACAGCTGATGAGAGTGGACCGTAATACGCATGCGCAAGTGATCTCAACTTTATTGGTTAAGTCAATTGGGAGTTAGACGCCCGTGGCTAAGCACACGTGGTGTGTAGTAGACGCACTTGCAATAATTGAACGAATGGAGTGGCGGATTTGGAACTTTTGTGCTAAGCAAGATGATTCGCCTACAAAAAGTGTTTCAGAAGGGCTTTGAAAACGATGCAATGAGTGCAGAGCGAATATAGACGTAGTACAATCTATTAAATAGGATCTACGTTCTGGTAGATCAACTACGAGCAGAACACCGGAAAGTGTTGAATATGTACGAAATACAATTAACAAAGATTGGCAACTGACAGACAATCTTAGAACTAGATAAGCTCAGGATTAAAAAAACTAAGGTTTGTAACATTCTAATGGAAGATCTTGGCATAAAACGTATTATTGTTATCAGAGTAAAAGGAACATAGCATTACATTTTCTAATGACTTGTTTCGGACCACGAAGACCGTTCAACTTCTAAGGTCTCCAATTTTTTTCTCGGCAGTGAGAGTAAGTAGAAAGATGCGGTTAATTTTAAAAGAGGCAGGATATATTTTGAATTTGTAATATAGATGGCAGCGCCATACAACGTACACAAATCGAATTACCGCCATTGCAGCGAGTGTCAGTTTGTATACTTGAGATGGCGACGTTTAGTGTTCAAGAACAACGTGTAATCATTCTTTTTCTCATCATTGAGTGAGACATGCGGTGAAGGCGTTATGGATGTTAAAAATGTGCGTTCGTAGGTGCAAAAGTTTAAAGAAGGTCGAGAGCTGTGTGGCAATAAACCGAAGCAGCCTCGGCTATGATTGCGCGAGTAGAGCAAGTTGTTATAAAACTCTAAACTTGGAGTTTCCGTAGGATATGTGGATGATTTTGCATGATGATCTGAAAATACGGAAAGTTTCTTTAAGGTGGGCCCCACGAATGTTGACCGACGGAACGCAAGAGGGTGGCAATGTCTCAGGGCATGTTCACACGTGATGCCGCCATAAATGTCTCACCATGAAGAACACTCTCCGTGGCCCCTCGTTCTTCAATAGACAAGACCCATCCCTAAAGAAGTGTTTTCAGCATTACCAAAACATTCACCAAAGCGAAGACATATAACTATTTTTACTAATTTTGAAGGAAAAGTAATGCTGCCCTTCAAAATTTAATACCATATATCAACTCTCTTTTTAAAATCAGGAAAACAGTAGCAAATATCAAATGCTCTTCGGATATTATATAAATACCTTTGGCAGTCGTGAAGTACATTCTCCTTCTAAACTAATGGGCTAGTCACCTGCCCGAAGTACTCTCAATATAGCTCGTAGTCTCGCACAAATATGGTACGTGGTTACAAACTTGATAATAATAAAGAAACAGAAAAAAAAAGAAAATTACTATTTACAAATTGGCCAAAACTCTCTAATTTTAGAGAAAGTTTTTAGAGTGAAGATTACTCCGAGTGTATAAAAAATAGTTTTATTAGCCGTAGAGTTTTGTCTAGAACAACCCTCAGCAGCCAACATATCGTGAAAGAACAAACAGAGAGCCTTTGTTGTGGAATGTGCATTCGGCATAATAATCTGTTATGGTCGTACAACTTGTTTTTGGGCGCATTTTTAACTTGCGCCGTTCTCTATAGAAAATCTGTTTTATTGTGGGTAGACAACTGTTTCTGTAGGAAAAAAGGAGGGGAAGACTTCAGGGTGAGCAAACATTGAAAAACATCCAGGCTCCAAAACGATCTATGCCCAAACTTGGTGTTGTTCTCCATTTCTTTACACGTCATACTGCACAAGATCTTTGTTTTTATCCATACAAAATGGTTGTTGTATAGGAACTTTCTGAACGTGTTTGGCAAAATCGCCATCTTGGAACAGGTGCTGCATGATGTTGTTTTCTTTACCCACAAAGTTTATTTTTATTTGTTGGGATGCATTACAAACAATAATTTCGTAATTAGAGCGACAACAATCCATCAGATATTCAGAAAAGGTCTCTTTACATGATATGTGACTGTTCTGTGTGTAGTGAGTAAATTTGGAATCATTGGCTTTTAATTTTTTTAAGAAAGGATGATTCAACAATTTTTTGCACTAAATTTTGATGAATATCAACTGAAGTTGTTTTCGACAGAATGGAGCTATAGCTTTACACAAAAAGGACTTCACTCCAAATGTGCTGTCCAATGTGACTTCTTCCTATGGAGGATAAAGCTTTATGTCCTTCCTAGGAGCATAGCTTGCGAATTGAGAGTTAAGATTCACATTATTAATACTTAGTAACTCACAGTAGAGTCTTTCCTCCACCCAAGTAAAATCAAACATTTAATAATCAACGAGCAAATCCAACATCTAGCAACAATACAATTATTAAAAATAACTAAATTTGGATCTAATATATAATGGATAATTCGAAAAGTTCGTGTCCAATCTGAAAACATGTTGAAAACACAAGCGGTCACATTTTAAAGGTTAATTCTATAGCCACCCTCATTTTCAACAACGTCCTCTCAACGTTTAACAAGTTTGTGGATTGCTTCTTTGTGGTAACTGAATAGTTTTTCTTTAAATAAATTATTTTGCTGGAGGAGCAAGATCTGATGAGTACTAAAGGACTTTACATTTTGATTCCAGCTTTTTCCGCGTGGGTTGGGCGGCATACAGTCTGGCATTATAGTGATAGTCAAAAACTTTCGGAAAATTTCATACTGAGTTTGATAAATTACTTACAATACTTGTTTGGTGGAACAAGCTCAGAGAAAGCAAGTCGCCTATAACGCTATGAAATAGTTAGAAAAGCCTTCATTAGATTAAAGCCAGTTTTTGTCACGCTTTCTGTACTTTTATTGTTGAGCAGAATCTCCTTTTTAGTGCTTGGTACGATTCGATTTAAAAAAAATATCTTTCCATAGTTTCCAATGAGAAACATTTTCCCAGAGATCCGTCCACCTTATTATTGTCGTTCAAAGAATTTGGTACCCATGTATTGGGCTTGAAAGTGAATTCAAGTTCCTTCAAACTCTCAGCAACTTTTTCGGTTGCAATTTTTTGGTTGTTTTTTAATAACACCGCACAATATCATTAATAGACCTTCCAGAGCAATATCAACTGGTCAACTTTAATCACCATTTGGAAATCTGCCAAAGCTTCACTGCACGATTCAGGTAAGTGTCCGAAATATTCTTCGCTGTGGTTTCAACGATGTACGCAATGGCAAAAGTGTAACCTTTTTCCTTACCAAAATATTTAACCTCTTTTTGCTAAAACAGCTGTTAATTTTTATTTGGACTTTTTCCTTTGTAAGTAAACATCTCATGGATAGACTTTGCTTTGTTTGTTTCCATTTTCGCTTTTTTGGTTGGATCTCAGTTAAGTTGGTTTGCAATAATTATATACCAGAGGCTGAGATTGCGATATCATCTGCGAAGATTGTTGTTACAACATTTTGTAAAAGATGTAGCAGTGGCCTGATGATGCTACTTTGGAACACTCCAGAGTTTGTGATATAGAGTTATGTATATTCATTTTTAAACTTAATCGGGAAGTGCCTATTATAGAGAAAGAATTTAAGGATGATTAAGTAGTTTATGGGAAGACGGATATGTACTTAAATAAAACTAGTCATACTTTCTGCTTAGGTTTTCTCAAAATTTTGTCGAAGAAAACTAGATAATCCACTATGCAACTGGCGAGGGTACTTCATGTTCTATCCCTAGATAGTTCAGAGGCCGGGCCTCTCTTCGTTCACCTCACAGCGCGTAAAGATGTTTCCGTTTATATTTAATTCACCCATGTAGCAGTATTTTTAAATGTTGTGTTATAAAAAATAAAATTAAAACTTTCGTCCAATCTAATGTAGGCAATTTCAATTCTATAACATATTAATGTCCATGACTGCAATGTTCCTCCAGGTTAAAAGTAAAAATTCATATAGTACTTCTATGGGTATGTTTCTTTTCTGAACTCTTTATTTACGTCGAAGAACATGAATAACGCGACACTATCACAGTATTCATGTATGTCAAATCTCAAATAGTCAGAAAAACTCATACAGATATAGTACTTGTTCAGAAACGATAGACACCATAGTTGTTTTGTCTTCATTAATCTTTTATTAGGAAAAAGTGAGTACGCATTTTATTTTCCCTTAATTTTAATGCAATTTTTTCAGCGCTTTAAGTTTTCCGTAAAGCTACTGCAAATTATTCTTTGGGTATAGTATCGCATCACTTGTGGACAGCCCACTGAAGCGCCTAGAGGAAGACTTTTAGTCGCGTGCTGCCTTTTATTGACTTCAAAAGTCGTGGTCGCTTAGCGCAAGATCTGGCAAATGTGAGACGTAAGGAATACTTGAGAGCCTTCAGAGGATGATCTCCATTTTCCGTTGCGACGTTACGAGTACGTCGAAATCGCTTTATTGACTTGCACGCTCCTCCTAATCCCAAAAAATATTTTTTTAATGCACAATTCCAGTCGTGGCTAATTGAGATGTAGCTTCCATTGTACTCTAATGACACTCCGTAGGTAGAGGCTCCTTCTCCAGCATCTCGTGCCAAAACCGTGATTTGTCTGTTGTGACTAGAGACTCAGAGAAGGTATCCGGATCCACGCTGTACAGCTATAGCAAATGTTTGGATACCTACGAGCACAAGTTTCTGCTAAGTAGTGACATTATAAGAATGTACTGTGAATGTGGTGCTCACAAAATATAATATATAAAGTTGTATTAATTATCAGTATATAGAACGCGATTCGCTTGTTTGTCATTATCATGGCAGACGCCCACTGTTTTTGCCTTTCTCGGGAGAGTTCTTGGCAGCTTTGAACTCTGATATCGAGCAAAAAGTCTGCGGCGTCATGCTGCTCAGTGTTGGTTCTGATACTTCCTCATAACAGAAAAAACAAAAAAAAACATCGGCTAGCGCTGATCATGACTACCTGTTTCCATGATTTCCTACTTCGTCCACAACCACACGCTCAGCATTGCACTACTCTTCATTACGTAACTCCAATAATGATTTACATGTAAGCATTTACTAAAATTAAGCATTACAAAGAGGCATCACTCCAAAGCACTTCTAATGTGTCTTCATATAGTTGTTTTTGATATGTTTTCGTATATATTTAATCATCCTACGAAGCTCACTCTTACTTATTTCAATGACTAAGTAGTGCTGAGGTTGTAGAAATGTAATTTTGATTTGATAATACTAAGAACAGCAGCGGTTACTTAGAGATCAATTCTATAGTAAAACTCATCTTCTACAAAGTTCCTCCAACCTTTAATATGTTTGTGAATTTCTTCTTTGTAGAAACTGTGTGTTCTTAAACGTATTGCCCATTTGTCATTCAAACTGTTCTGAAGAAACCTGACCAGACGAATGCATAGGAGTAAGATTTGGAAAATATGGCAGGTACTGGAAGATTTTCCCTATTAACTCCTTCAGTTTTCGCGGCCTAGTGTTGTCATGATGAAAGATAACGTCCCATTGATTGATTAAAAGCAATTTTTTATAAATTTTCTTATTAAATTTGGTATGTTGCTAACAATGAACGTTTTTTGTAATTGTTTTTTCAGATGGGGAAAATTAGAAGAAAATGGTTCTTTCAAAATCCCACTAAACAGACAGTAGTGTCCTTGTGGAGACGCCCCCAAGTGACTCTCAATTAGTATAATCTTAAGTTTATATTAAAATCTTCAATAACCTTAGTACTAAATTGTATATTTATTTTACTTTTCAAATAATAATTATATAAATGCATATTAAACCTTAATCATGCACTATACAGATGTATGATTTACATTCTCTTTCTAACTTTAGTTGTTTAAATAAAATTAAATTAAAAAGTCGCGTAGTCGAATTAAAAAGGTTTTAAATTGTCCACTATCCAATCTATGTAGCTTGCTACACGAGTGTAAACAGCCGGAAACCCTTCAATCCCACACCCCAAGCCCCACGAGACAACTCCTTCCTGGTACCACTGCGGCCTCGTTACTTGCTCAAAACTATAAGGCCCCATAAGCGGCCCCCCCGAGTCCCCCACGCAGGAATCTTTTCCGGAGCGTCCCCCAGCGCAGACCTGCCTTTCAATAATCTCGCCTCTTTGTCTTATCTTTGTGTTGCACACAGCGTTGGACACCATGGGCAAATCGACTCGTAATTTTACATCAGAATACGAACCTGAAACAATTATTTTTTATTGTGGAAGGCAGCCGACCTTAACTTACTGTTTTCCGTTTCGCCCCACCCCGCCACTGTCATTATCACGCCTTCTTTTGGCACTGGTCGGTTAGGCGTGGGCAAACATATAGGTTGTATGTAATCTGCAATGAAGGGGAGTTAAAAGGAGCTAAACGGTGCCTCATAGATCTACCAGAATATTTTATGTTCCTATCTAGACGAAGTAAGGCAATGTCGTGCTTGCCGTTTCTTCGACTGTATTCTTTGTATATAACTTTCTCTTCAATTTGAAAATTTACAACCGGATCGGCGCATTCTTCGTTCGCCAAGTCTTCTTCGCAGTCCTGTTCCGTGGAAATTCTCCACTCTCCTAACCGCACCGAGTCGCTGGAAGTAACGTTTGTAGTCTTTGCTCTTCCTCGCAGCTCTACTTACAGGTCATATCCTTGATTGGTGCTTATAACCACGCAATGCGCAGCTGTCAGGATGTATCTGTTGTTTATGACCGTGCCCCCGCACTTGAAACCGGCATCCGAACCATCGGAATTCTTGTACCTTAGCAAAGCCATCCAAGGAAACTCCCACAGCTGCGTAAGCTCCCCGCCGTACACCCTGAAGCCGTACTCCATCCCGCAAGAGGTTTTGTTGGGGAGCCATGGGCTGAGGCTTTTTACGGACTCGAACTCGGATCCGCAGCACACCAGCGGTTCTTTGTCATAGCCGCACTGCGACTTTTGGGCGAAGTCTAGGGCCTCCTTGTTGCGAGTTGCTATCGCGTCGCTTATTACTTTGCAAGTCGACAGCGGGATGCAGGTCGCGGGTTCGTTGTTCGGTGTGGTGCATGTTGCCCTGGCTGAAAATTGAAAAAAAGTCGCTCTAGTATACTCACTAAATGTAATCATCCCTCACGTCCACACAATACTTGCACAGACATGACCTGTTGGTTATGAGATTATTCTACTGACATCTTTTACTTTTCGCATGCTCCAATATAAACATCTGATGATGACTAACAAGAAGAAACTTATCCAACTACTCCAATGCGACTATAAATTTTAGATTCACCCTCTCTCTATATGTTTACGATACCGTCGACTAAAGCTCTCATTTTTCTGAGAACGTTGAAGACTACCATATCATTATACTAGACCACCAAAGTCAAACAGTGAGGTTAGATAGGTTAAGATAGATTTTTATATGGCTTTTGTCCAATTTTTTCTTGATCCTCATTTTGGCACAAAGAGTTTATAAAAATTAGAATCGATCAGCCATACTAAAGAATACCTCTTCTCTATTGTGATGAGATCACTGGTCTTCTTTCAGATAAAGTGAAAAATCATGAATTTTACTGCTTTTCTCCACGCTTCGGTTGTCCTTTATGTTTTTATTGGAAAGGTTTCCTCGAAATAAACTGCCTTAAAAGATTATAGTTGTTTTTGACTCTGGATGCAAAAACCACCATGCCAAGTTGAAACAGCTCCACTTTATCGATATTGGAGTCCCTCTCAAATGAGTTACAAAACAAATTCACAATCATTTTTTGTAATAGGATTCCATTTAAGCTCATTTAGCAAAACAAGAGTTACATTTTCATATCTTCTTAATCCTTAGCTGAATTGCAAGTAGGGATTTTGGCAAAGCAAAGCATCTAAGGCTAGAGTTAAAAATACTAACTCTACTGCCTTAAAGGTCTAAAATTGTATGTTGATTTTTTTCCTGATCCTTTTTAGGGCAAAAGTACCATCAAACGAGATTAGCAAGTCAATCTTTTTAAGAATATTGAATCAAAAAAACGGGGATGTTGGTAGAGCAAAGCATCTCAGTCAAGAGTTCAAATTATCTACCCTACTGGCTTGGAAGTCTAAAACTGTGAGTTGATTATTTAATTATTTATTGATTTTTGCTTTTTGCTTTTAGAACAAGAGTTTTGTTAAATGGAATCGGTGAGTAAACCTTCAAGATTAACTCAAAACCAGAGGAATTTTGGCACAGCCAAGCATCCAAGACAAATTTAAATTGCTAACCCTACTGCTTTAAAGATCTAAAACTATATGTTCATTTGTTGTTAATTTTCTAATTTTCTTCTTTTAAAACAAGAGCAATATCAAATCGAATTGTTAAGTCGGTCTTTTTCAAGAATCTTAAATCGAAAGACCAATAAAGCATTTCAGTCAAGAGTTCAAATTATTTATTCTATTTGGTTGAAGATCTAAAACTATGTGTTGATTACTTATTTATTTGCTGATCTTTATCTTTTACAACAAGAGCTCTAGCGGTTTCATTTGCGTCTGTTCACTTCTGCAATTCGTTACAGTTTCCAAATTTACCTAAAAGTTTTTAAGGATAGAGTCGTGAACTTCTAAAAGTGTCTTCTTGCACTCTTTAGCATTTATGTTTATGATGATGATTACATTGGTCTGATACATGTCTAGGTTTTGTTCAAGATCCATTTCTCTCCACAAAAACCTTGTATAGGAGAGTCCATAGTAATTACCTTTATAGGGTAGTACATGTCTGTTACGTCGAATGCAATTTAAAGTTCTTTGATGTTTAAACTTTCACAATACAAAGAGCATTGAACTCAAATAATTCTTACAATACATAGAGTTTAGATTGAATATTTGCGTTTTGAGAATACATGGAATACCAGTCGAATTTCTCCAAGCTAATTGGGATAATCCTAAAATATGGCAAACATCAGATTTTTGAACTTCTTATGACCTCGTCTGGATTGAGCTTTTTCTGAGTTTGTCTAGATGCTTTTGATTTTGCCATACGTTACTTTTGCAAAAGTAGGTTCTTTATTTAGTTTTTTTAACTTTTCAGCATCAAAAAGAGGCGTAGTTGTGGTTGTGTGGTACTGTAACTTCGTACTCTCACTGCAAAAATATAATTCCAAATGAGTTATTTTATAGTTTATAAATTTGATAAGAACTGACTCATTATCCATTTTCTTTTGTCTTTAATTTTTTAGCGTAATTGCAGCTATTGAATACTGTAACTATATTCTCACTGAAAAAGTCCAAAAGTCTCAAATTAGTACTATTAGTACTATTTTTTTCACTTTACTTATCTTGAACGGAACGAGTCGCTTTCCTTATTGCTTCAACTCCAAGAAAGTCGATATAAATGAACTCGACAAACCCATAAAAAGCGTAATCATTTTTCCGACCAAACAGTTATTCTCTTTAAATTTTTCGGAACAGGTCCATCCAAGTTTAGCCTTGAAAATTATTGGCTGTTGTGGGGGACAACCATATGTTTGCTTGATCTTTGGGGATTAATAACTTAAGATTTCTGTATGATGAAGTGCTGGGTGTTCTTCGGTTAGCGATTAAAAGACCAGATGATCTTCTTTTTTGTTTCTTTTCGTTTCGAATTCATCGATTTGCACCAATGAGGAGGCAGCCTTGCTGTCAATGGGAACAACATCGTTTATCCATTGTTGTCCATGCTTTGCTATTTACAATAAAGAAGTCATCTCTATCAAGTTTCGTTCTAAGACTCACTTTCTTAGTTTTCATTTATTTATTCTTTTTTCCTTGAAATGTATTTTATTTCTTCCTATAAAGGAACTGATGATGAAACTTTTTACAGCAATTTATTTACATTTCCTTGAGTTATTTATATCTTTAAGAGATTATTAGAATTCAAACAGTAGAAACAGAGTTAATTTTACTTTTGTTGCAGTTTATATCTGCAGAGCGAAACTGATTTCCGTTTCTTTTGTCGTTGATCTAGAAAAATAGCTGATATTTGCTGGGGTTTGTACAGTACTTTTCTCTGTGCAGTATTTCACTCACTCATGCTCTATGGTGGTGGGTAGCTTTTTATTCAATTCCCTTAGCGGCACAGGATTCTGCATCAAGCGTTTTCATTATGGTATGCATATGGGATACATTTGTGTATGTGACAAACGGTTCGAGACTTGCCTTTCCATGTAGTTAACATTTTATTTATTTTTTCGATCAGATTCCATATTATTTGACTTTCGCGTCCAAAATTAACCTCGAAAGTGTCGATAACTCCCTGTAGATTAACTGGAGAAACATGAAAAGCTTGGACACACTTCTTGGCCATTTTTTGTTTTAGAGATCAGCAAGTGTAAACTGACATTTATTTGAGGATTAATCAAATTGTTGAATGACTCTTGGTTATACTGTGGAAACCATACAGTTCCGTTTTTGTTTTGTTTTTTATGCCAAGTAATGATGGTTATTGCTCAGTACATTAGACGAACGAGAGTTGTTGTCAGATGGGGTGCTTGTACAAACTTGTGGAGCCATTCGACATTCTATTGGCACTGTAGTTGACGATCTAGGGCTACATAATCTTTCTAATTCTACCACATATAATTTTTTACTGTTCTAGCCATTGAAAATCTCCCCAATGTATTTCTAATGCACCGTTCACTTAACTTAACCAAATCTCCTGTTTTAAAGCTCTACCCCCTGTTAACTAACCACCATTTTTTAAGATTACTTATTTCTTTTGTAACCCTGCCTCTTTTTCGGCTTCCTCTAATGGTGTCTATTATTCTGTTGAAACCTCAATTCGCCCCTCTTTCAACATAATGAGCTGACATCCATCTCCGCTTTAATAGATCTCACGTAGACGAGTGGACGGGGAACAAGTAATTTTGCTCCTCCATCTCAATACAAAAATCCCTCTCAACGATTAATAAAAATTATCCCTTGAAGAACGTTGTGCTTCGTTAGTCCTGTTATTTTCTAATTTCTCTAGATTGTAAAGTCAAAAGGAGTGTTATTAAGAAACTTACTAACCTTACTTAAATCTAAGGAACCTATGACTTGCTTTTTCTCTACTCTCTCCGTAGTGTGCATTGATCTTTCGAATGAATGTGGGTCTGATAAAAAACGGTAAAATAGTAATTTATATTCACAGCGACATTGACCTTCAAAATGTTTTACACTTTATAACAATTTTTCTGCAAACCAAAATTTTGCAACTACGCTACGCACATATACTTTGATTGAAATAGACCAACTCTCACTAGTTGCATGCTTAGTTAACCAAACTTTGCGTAGTGCACTAAATCGTAACGCACCATTCACAATTCGCTAATTTTTGGACAGACTCTTGTATGTGAACCGGATTGGAAATTAACGAATTTGACTACTAAGCTTGCGCTGGTGCGGGAAGGGTTTGTAGCACTTACCGATTTTTGTAGCACTTGATCCGCAGCACACTAATGGTTCAGTGTCAAAACCGCATTGCGACTTCTGAGCAAAGTCTACCGCATCTATGTTTCTTGACATCACTGCATCTTTGATCACTTTGCAAGAGGTGATGGGCGTGCACGTTGCTTTTTCTTCATTTGGGGTAGTGCAGGAAGCGCCCCTGTCTGACAAATTTTTGTCTGTTACCAATACTTTAAGAAATTGAAAAACATGCAAAACTACATAGCTGGTGTAGACAACCAGTTTACTATAAACTTTCCGCCGACTGCGTCACGTGAGGTAAAATGATAAGTCGAAAACATACCCAAGCCATACGCTAATGCCGGCAAACATACAACCACAATGCTAACGACTTTCGCAAGCATGTTGAACGACTGATGTGCTCGCGTAGTGTGCATCAATCGAAGAAGCAGCTCAGCGGTCTAATCCAGGGGAAGGGAGTAATTTATGGAATTTATATAACCGCAGTAGGTGACGTATGCTAATAGTTGCGGCTTTTAGTGCATTTGTACTTAATTTAATGTTATAAAATTGAATTTTGACATTTATTATTTTATTTAACAACAAAAATAAGGTTTCAATTTCAAGAGTCGAACTTAACGGTAAGTAACTTCTTGGAAACCATTTAATTATAGCGCTTTTCAACTTCGAGGTGGATAGGTGTTTTGGGGAATTGCAAAGCAGTGCTTCTCAACTGGTGGTCTACGGATCGGTCACGCTGCCGATCCAAAGGAAGTTTCAGTATTACAACTACTACTTCTCCCTATTAGAGTTTTCTTCTATAGAAGATAAAATAAACATAGATAATTTGTTATTCATTGAAATAAAACTGGGAGGGCAAAAAAATCAGAAAGTGAATATTGTCAAATTTCCTGTAGGAACATAAGTATTCCATATACATTTAGTACAAAGACAAAATAAAATACTTCTGACTTCTAGTATAAGGCAAAGGTAGTGTGTTGATCGGCTGGTTCTTGCTTTTCGACATTTGTACTTAACGTAAGTTGGTCGATACGATCTAAGTCACTTCAAGTAGTAAAAAAAGGCAAATACCTTCAATTTTGAATGACCGCTTAAGTGTTTCCAGAGCAAAAACTAGGCCGTTTGACACTTTTTAATATAAGAGCATCAAATCACATCCATAACATCAGGTTGGGAGATAAACATGGATAAGTGTTTTGATAACTGGTGCAAGTGAATCAAAGATTATATTGAACTTCATAGTGAATGCTTCTGGAAACGATCAAACAACTTTGCATTGTTTTCTCTCCATTGCGCACATATTTATTTACGAGGTGTATCTAAGAAGTTCGACAAAAGCTTTGATATCTCATGACATGGGCCAACCACACACATGCACGTGGCTATCTAGAAACACTTCGAGAAGCGCCATTAGCATGGAGCAAACCTTTTTTAGGCAGTCAAACGTAGTGTAAGATGCACGGTTACCATGCTATGGAGTAGCCAGTAAACATCAGGTTCTGCTAAAAATTGGGATGTTATTGAGACAATGTTTGCAGTTGCAACTTTTATGGCTGAGCTAGGTGGCTACTGCTATCTTGAAGACTACGCAAAAATTTACTTCTTTCTTTTTTTTCCTTCCAATTTATGCCTCACGTTGTTGCGTCATCTATCCATCCGTTGTAGGTGTTTCTGTCTTTGTACGTTTTCGATGGTTATTACTTTTTTCCTAACCACTTGCTTACTGCCTACTCACTAGACTAGGGGTCTGCCTGCCTTTTGCTCTTCTTCCTCCTACTCTGGTTTTAGGTATTAATTTGGAGTCTATTCTGGTAAGGTATTCTTCGAGCATTTGATCAAAGACTGCCTTGAGATCTAAAAAAAAACAAGAAAATTATTTCTTCTTATCTATCACCTTTTTTAATGTTTGTTCGCTTTCCAGTTTGCATTCTATCTCACTTCGCGTTTTTTCTCTATTATTTTTCAATATAATTTTAGATTCACCGATGGTAGACGAATTGTTCGATAGTTTTTGTAGCTCGTCGTTATTCCCCTTTTTTAGATGGGTACTGTAATTGGTTGTCCCTTCTTTTTTTTGGAATAATAATAACTTGACCCTTTTCATTTTTAATCTTGATTTCTTTGTCATTTATATTATCTTCCTCGTTTTTTCTTCTTCTTCCTCTTTTTTTCTGTCTCTGAACTGGTTTTGACAGAACCTATTTGTTATTTTGAGTTCTACTTTCTAATTTAGAATGTTACGTACAGGTTTCTATCACTCTTTCATTCTAGAACCGTTTTTGGTTGCTTATGTAGGTTTACATCTTGTAGCCATTACTCCCAAAATGAGTTTTTATTTTGCTATATTTTGTGTAGATTTAATTTCCTTAGTTCCTAAAATAGACAATGCTGCTAAGGAAATTTGTTTATAGGTGACATAATTACAATTAAGCTCAAGGCTCTTAAATGTAAGCGTGAGCACGACTTCAACTCCTTTTATTAATCATTGACATTTCCTCACATTATGCAGAAGTTACATATTTCATATTTTACTCTCCGCAAATAGCACAACAGTTTTTCTGCACTGCGAGTAAACATACGCAACACAAGTTTCGGGGTAACACAGTATGACTTCCTTCAATTTTTTTTTCGGTAGGTCTGACTCTTCAGTAGCAAATTTAGAAACTTTCTTCCTCATTTTCTTGGACACCTACATTTAACTTGACGTCATTTACACTCGAACCAACATCTGCTTTGAACAGTTTCTAAAATTACTACCTTTTTTACTTTAAAATCGCGCTATTAAGTGAATTTAGTGGTACCTCAATGCTACATTTATCCACCAGTGATCAATCCAGTGTGGCTACGTATCTTGTGTATCTTAACTGGGCTGCTTTAGACTTTTCTAACTTTCTGAATTTTTTATTCTGTACAAAAACAAGCCCTTCATCAATGGGAGTCACATTAACTTTTCTTTCTAGATAAATTAAAAAGCTCATTAAACTATGTGATTGGTAGATAATTCTTAAACGATGTGCTAACCCCATTCTTTACTCAAGAAAGTCACTAAAGCGCATGTGAAACTAAATACAACATTCTCGCTTTGTAATAAACAAAACTTGTCCACGGCCTTAGAAGTCTTTTGTACTGTTTTCAAGTAACAACATTTATAGAAGAATTGTTGGCAAGGTTGCCCATACCAAAAGGAAATTTATAAAATGAATAAGGAATTTGGTAGAAGTGGCCGTAGTTGAATGAAGAAGCACTTACATTCTAACCTGGATGTGGTCCAGCTCCTCAAACTTCTCCTTAGTTGAGCAGGTAAGGTTGGATCTTGATTTCCTTTTTGGTCTGAGTTTGGTCAAGTTAATGCACGTGGTTGAGCACAGTTTTATAGGACGAAACTCCAAAAACCGATGCCAAATTACGGCTGCTTGATGAAGGCTCATCTTTCCCAGTTCAATGGTCGGTCAGAACAAAGATTTTCTTCTAGATCAATATCTTCCCTATTGAAGCGCTTGAATCACATAACCACTGTTCGTTTAGCAACTACCTAGGCCGTATCATACCGCAGCAGCGTTAACTGTTGGCTTGATATTTTAAAAGCAGACCTTGTATGCTCTTGCCAGATCTCCGTAATTATTATTTCTGATATTTCCGCCGGCTCGCAGGTGTAAACAGGTGGAAAACCCCTGGTCTCCTTTCTCTTGTAGAATCCAATTGGGAATATTTAAATCATTGAGCAATTTTCTCATAGTTTTTTTTAATTTAATTACTTACGTCACCTCTTTGGTCTTTAGAAGATTACAATACGCAAATATTTTATTACTTACAACAAAAGACAAAATGTTGTTTTAGTAGTATATTAAAAATAGTATAAACTGCTCTGTAATGAGTTTACTAATATATACATAATTCTGAGGAATCCCGATAACGCTCACTGGAACATCAAGTGCCCAGACGTTCTTGACATGTTTCACCTTTTATGTAAGACGGTTTGGTCTAACCAGTTTTTTATGCATTATCTTAAAAACAGGTGACTAATTAGCCTCGGGTCAGGTCATGCTACGTCGGAAGCCGAAAGGAAAACTCAATTTTTTGCATTCGTTATTTTGAAGTAAAAGTTTCCATAATATTTAAGGTAAAAAAACAAATTTCTTGGTTTACAATTCAATCTCCATGAAGAGCTACATACTTAATATAACAAATAAAGCAACTGGGGGCTAAACTTGGAAAAAAGGGGAATGAAGATGGCCCGTTATTTAAAATAGTGGAAAGCTGTCCAGATTAATGGTGAACTTTACTAAAGAATGAAAACTGCACCATAGTTGAAGATTAATAAGTTTAAACATAGTCAAACAAAGCTTGTCATAGATGATGTGTTCCTCATCGATATAGACGACGAAAATAAGGGTAAGCAGAATTGCTGCCATGGTAACCACCTCAACTGAGTGCAGTCATCGCGGTTAACTACTTAGAGGAAAAAAACAGTAACAGGAGCTTATTATCATCATACTTGGATTGCTTGAAAGAAGAATGAATTAAAACAGTCAAGATTGGCTGCTCAAATGAAATCTTTTGACCTTTTAGAACACAACAGTCGTAAAACTTTAGACTGACATCTTCCAGTTACATCTGTGGCCTAGTCAGCTACCGAGCCCCATAACTGCAAAGAAAAACTATTGGCCATTGATAACTGTGAATTTCCATCTAGCAACCAATGCGTTTCTCCATATTTGCATCCTAAATGCTTTCATTTGATCCAAACGTGCTGTTTCCAGGTGAGACGACAAGCCCGGTACATCCTAGGCATTTAATTGTATCTTGTTGAGAAAGTAAGTGACCATTGAGAAGTATTGAAGAGCAAGTTTTCGGTTTCAACGTAAATGCCACGTGTGTAGATTTTTTTAGCTTTAACTTTTAATCTTTTTTTCTCAGCACTTTATTGAAGATAATTTGCAAATAGTAGGATGGATTCTTGATGAAATGGTAATATGGCTGTATCATCAACGTCTGTTGCAATAGTCGTTAACCTTTTTATAGGTGGAATAACTTAGTAGTTTCTCAATTTATTTCAACTAGGGATTGTTTGTTAGTTAGATAGACGTTATTTTTGACTTTCGACACAAGTCTTCGTGCCAAACCTTATCAAACTTCTGGTCGATGTCCAGAAACACTGCAGAACAGTGCTTGGTTATTATGTGCACTAATCTACCCATTTGCCTAATACTAGGGCGCCGCTCAATAAAACCAAACTGATAATGTGAAAGTAAACTATTTTGCAAGGTTTTTGGTCTTATTTTTAATAGTGGTAGTTTTTCAAATATTTCTGCAAAAAGCGAAAGCAACCTTATTGGTCTATAGAAACTAACTTTTTCAGGCTTTAGAATAGTCACTACAATGGCAGTCTTCCACTCGCCAGTCTAAATATTGGGTTAAATAACCTTTTTACATATGTAATGAATGAATCGTTGCCTTTTAAGTTTCAAATACTTATTTCTTTGGATCTGAAAGGAAATAGTAAAAAAAGGTCAAGTCAGACCTTAACTCGAAGGAAATTTAGTCTAATTTTAATAATTAAGTTATCAGCTTCAGGTTGTGTCTGATCGCCTCTAAAGTTGGAATTTTTGTGAGATCTGTGCACACAATCCTACGTAAAGACCTAAAAATGCAAAAGTGTCCTCCAGGTGGATGCCAAGAGTGCTGAGAACTTTTATGTAATTTGTCATGCTCGCTACTTACTTGATCTGGCTCTTAGCGACTTTTGGCTATTTCCAACGATGAAAGACACTGTCCTTGGTCGTAAATTCACTAGTCGTGCCACTATTGCATCAGCGATTTTCCAGTGGTCGAAGAAAACTCCCAGAGAAGCGTTCATAGCGGCTATGGAATCATGGCGTCGACGTTGAAAAATGTGTATGACTGCAGGGAGATTACGTCGATAAGTGACAAAAGTTTCACAGTTTTTGTGTGATTTAGAGAAGTTATAACTTGATTGCATCTCGTAACACTGTTATGTTCATTTATTTTTTAATTATCTAAAATTTTCCATCGACTTCTTGAATGATACATGTGCATCTTGTTACCGTGATGTTTGCTTGAATCTTTAAACAGTTGTATATTTTCCATATACAATCTGATTGTTCGCCACTCTATGGCCAGTAGTTCGTTTCACCCTAATAGAGCTGTAGCTGCAGTATCAAGTGCTAATCGAATCATATAAGTTTCTCTCTATAAACTATAAGGATAGCACATAAAATACCCTGACCGACAGTTCCCTTTGGAAAAACAAAAGGGAAAGCCAAATTTGACGTAGAAAAATTATAAAACTTGACAGATGTCAGAAATGACAAAAAAGCGGTCCGAACAAACCAGCGCATAAAGCGCCCTTTCCCGTAGTGTCCAATTGGTCGAGTTGGTAGCGGGTTTGCTTTAATCTCTTTGGTGGTTGCAGTCTTTTGCAACATTGGCTACATTTAAATGAGGAAGAAGGTAGGGCTTCTTACAAGGCGCGAAGCGCCTCAACGCACACCGCTCGAAAGCTTTACTATCTCATGCATAAAAGTATACTTTAACAAGGCTCCGAAGCGGTCTTTATTGCATATCTATCTTGTCTCCATATAGAATTTTCTTAGATTAAAAATTGATTTGCGCTTTTTTCCAAAAAATGTGGACATGGAGAGGATACGGTAGCCTATGGATGGAATTAAGGTAGGGCATAAATGGCCTTTGTTATTAGGGGAATGAGGAAATTCAAGGCTCGCCTGGAAGGGCCCCTTTCCTGAAGGAGACCTGATTTCTAATGAGATAGACAGCATTGTTAGGAAATTATACGTTAACAGGCATTAGATAGTTGAAATAAAGTGCGCCCTCAAGAACTTTAACAGCAATCTTAGATACAAAATGTGTGTTGTTTGTCGAAGAAATGCATAATAATATCAAGGTTTCCTTAAAACTTATGGCAACTACGCATTATTATATTCGACGGTTACAAGATAGATCAGTTCGTTTTATATTGGTTAAAGTAAGTACATTTATGATGATGATAATCAGGTAGAATTAATGGAAGATACTGGAACTGACTATCGATAAACCTGCGGGATATTGAATAAAAATTTCTTTTTTCTACATTGCACTACAGCTACCTCAATTATTTTAATTCTTACTAAAGCTGTATTTCCGCAATACTCAAATTTGAATATCTATTTTAGTCTCAATTTTTTTAACAGGGCTTTAATGAAAGATCCGGCAAAAACACGAAAACCCAAGCCAAAACTAGTCTACTCTAAATAAGTTCCCATTTCACAGAAAAACACTTTTTGTTCAATCCCTACGTCCTTTTCACGCCTATCTATCACACCAGCTCGCAAATGTTCCATTATTTCTTGAATGTTTTCGATCTTCTCCCACGATTGTTATTTTTATCCCCTCTTAATGAGAGTACTCTTAGTTCTAGTTTCAACCTCCTCCTCTTCGATTAAGCTTATAAGGACGTGCATGGTATGGTCGCCCTCCTCACATGCGCATCCGACCTTATCTTCTGGAAGTTTCTAGATTCTAAAGAATTGAGAAGTTGCTGCACCAAGTGGCGAGTTATCGCGCCGTGTCGACTATAGAGAGGAATATTCGCCAAAATTGTCTTTATTTTCGTCGCTTGTCATCTCTATCCTCATCTTTAAAATCCATTATTCTTTTCTTGTAACCATCAGCGTTTTTCAAGATTCCAAATAATGTGTCTTACATACTACCGAATGACTATCAGTTGTCATTGAACTCGGTTCGGTTTGCTAGCTTTGATTTTGTGTAGTTACTCTCCTATTCTTTTTGCATGACTGTGCTTACAATCCGTCACACTTTAGCCTTATCCGCGTTGAATGGGATACCATTTATCTCCTCTCTTCTAGCCCCAGCCTCAGTTCTTCTAATGTTGTTACTCTGGCTAGATTGAAAGCCACTTTCGGACTATTGATAGATCGTCTGATAATTATCCATTAAAGTTAGGCTCGCTCATCAAACAATGTGGCACAATATCATGAATAAACTTCACGTGCGGAAAAACGCGGCATACTAAGTAACCCATAACCTCACAATACAGAAATGGCTCTAATTTGCAGTGGGTGGTCTTTGATTGGAGAGTTATCTGAAAATGAAGCTAAAGAGCTAATAGCTATAATAATATATATAATAAAGGTATCATTATTAAATCATGTTATAGTTGGGACATAACAATATCAACGTAACATACCATCAACGTTTGCTCGAACACCATCGGCGTCGAGCTATGCAGTACAAATTATGTATTCTGAAGGACAATCCACCTGAGATCTTATATAACAACGCTTCTAGTTGTGTGCCTTAGAATTTTCTTCGTATTACTTTAATATAAATCTTCGAGATTATGACTTATCTTCACGGTTACAAGAATTCTTCACAAACATCCCATTAGTGATCAACAGACCCATCTCGTTGAGTACATTTAAATGTTTCCACAAATTTTTAAGGAGATGAACGTGGCTGAGAATTGCAGGTAGTTATGCCTGAAAGGGATTCTCCCTTAAACTACCTTGCATTGACAACTTTTTAGTGAGTTTCACAATGTCAAAGCAAATCGTATCCTCGTCCGGTACGCAACGGATTATTATCAAGAAATTTTGCAAATACTTAAGGGGCAGTTTGAAGACAACATCCTTAAGAAGGCTCAAATATATGCATAGTCTAAACAATTTTTGAGAGGACGGGAGGTAATTGAAAATAAAGGACAAACTCACTGAGAAGAATATTCTCATTGTTCAGCGCATTCCCGAGAAAGACTGCCGATTAACAAAAATTTAAATTAAAAGATCGTATAAAAGAGTAAATTTGTATGTTCACAGAAAATAAATAGCGATGGCGGTTTTATTTCTTTTTCCACAGAATCAAAATCTGCAAGAGGTTAGTACGTGTTAAGGTGTACTCGGGACTTCAAGTCAGTTGTTTGACAATTCTGTTTGCAGAAAAGACGCATTTTAAAATCGTAGCTTTTTTCCCATCTTGCGTTTTGTATATGCAATATTCGTTTGGCTTGGAGGTTTCCTGATTATTGTGCAGTATAGGCATATATGTTGTAAGTGTTTTTGTTTGTTACGCTATATGTACTTCAGTACACCAAGCATAAAATTTATTGGCTTGACTGGGATTTGCATATGCAATTGCAACGTGCCGCGCTTGCCGAATGGAAATTACGTAACCTTAACTTAAAAAGCAAATAAATGTCTTTGAGAAGGTTTTTCGAAAAGCTTGCATTGTCGAAGCCACATTTAACATTTAAATTGAGAAGACCTTAAAAATAATAAATAAAATATCAGTTTTGACAAAATCGTTATCATAAAAAATGTAAAAAACTAAAAATGAACAATTTAGTAAAAAACAAAGAATCTTATTGTACCAACACAATTAAAAAACATTTCTTGGATTAACCCACAACAGCTGATAACTGTAAATGATATGTAATAATAAACGCAGTCAAGACCTTTCTCAGAGGTTATCGCGTATACGTTTAACTACGGAACAAAGTAGAATATATTTTTGGTAGCTCTGGGATCGCAAATAACAAAGTTATTACAAGACATAGAAACAAAACTGCTGTGCTTACTGTATTAAATATCTTAAATAAAAATGATGAGACTTTACTATAATTCATGTAAACAACCTTACAATCAAGATTTGCTACACTAATTCACCTCACAATCTCACAAAACCGAAAAGCAACAAATAATATAAAGGTCGCCAAAAAATTTTATAGCCAGTCCTGAGTGCAAAAGGTAACATGAGATAACTACAATGTCAACCCCGACTGTACACGGTACACTCTACTAAATAAGTTCTGGCCACTAGTATAACTATACGTCACGTGTTACAGGATTGTATACCAGGTAGTCCAGATTAATTCGAAATTATTTAGGTTGTATTGTAAAAAACCCGAAAGGCCATCTGATACTCTTGCTCAATCCTTTATTAGATAACACAAGTTAGTTTCAGCAACCTACGATTTTCGACAAGCTGAGGCGAAAATACGACCGAAGATTTGAAATACCAGAATCCTTAAGCGCCGGAAAATCGTTGACAGAAATTATTGCGTGGTTTGACTACGAAAAGACTAAAAGTAGCCAAGAAGTATAAGAAATCTGACCACTAGGAGGAAGTAACTGCTGACAGTCCAAGAGAAGTGGTGAATTCGTTTGCGAATTGAAAGAGCAGATCGATTAGGATCCTGGGCGGAGCATGACTTATGTGACAAAAAAATGGGCGTGGCGAGATCGACGATCAGTCTAGCAGTGCATTAAGATCTTCACTACACCTGAGAAAGCGCCAAATGTTGATTACGAAAAACTAGGTGGGCAGGAAGTTGAAGGTTCAAGCGATGTTGAACGACATCAAGAAAGGCAGCATTGGCTTTCTAATATTCTATTGGACAGGAAGTTTAATCACCAAAATGGCCATTAGAAATAGCAAAATGTCTCTGAAGTTTTCCACATCAGTGAGTAGCAAATAGGGTGTCATGGAGCACCACTTCTTTGAGTAAGGACTAAAAGTGACCTCCTACAGCTATATAAACATAATGGAAACAGTTGTTAAGCCCTGGATAGAGAAGGTGTTCGCTGGGCGGGAGTACATGTTTTAGAAAGACTTCGTCCCAGTCCACAAAGCAAGAGAGACTCAGATATGGTTATTCAACAACTTTTATTACTGGTCCTCCTATTTGTAGCCACTCCAACCCCGACTGCAATTATTCTGATTATTACACGTGGGGGTAGTTGAGGTGAAGGTCAATGAGAGATATTATAACACCAAGGGCAGCTTAAGGGCCTCCGTCATAGAGGTACATATATGGATAAAAATAAAGTTGTGTTGGCCTACAACAGATTAAAGACCGCGGACTCTCAATATCATCTACTTTAATTGTGTCAAGTTTCATGTAAATAAACTTAACTGTTCTTGTACATCAATGTTATTTTCATTGTTTATTTATTTTTCCAAATTTACCTTGACGACTTTGCCATTGGTCATGCCATGCAACTTCAATCATTTTAATGCAAAGTAAAAAAGAAAACACCGAAGATGTCACAGAAGGTAATGGAGTTGAAGTTGGAGAAGGGACTATTAAAATATGTACTTTAAACTACATTCAAAATCTCAAATCATTTTTAGAAACCAAATGTTGATCAATCAAAAGTTCAAAATAACACTACAAGAGTAGCAGCTTATCATGGAGCTAAGATTAGTTCTGATTCCAATTTTCTACAGATACAAACTTTTCAAAAACCAATATTTGATACTATGATAGTAAACTCAAAAAAGAAAATCGAGAGAACAACAAATAGTGTACCATTCTAACAAAATCTCTTCTTGACCAAAAAAGGCAGTGAAAATACTTGTGAGAAAAGCATACTTGCTATATAACAAAGAACAGAATTTGCAGTAGGATTACTGTCAACATCTTAACACAAATGGGAAAAAGATTAGCTAAACTACAGAGCAACACAGAAAAAAATTAAAATGTAAATCACTATACATATGAAAAACAAAGAATAGCAAATCAACAATTAGTAGAAACAGTATTAAAAAAAATCAAAATGACCATAAACAATTTTGAAAAACTAAGACATGTCAAGAAGCGAAAAAGAAAAAAAATTACAGACTCTCTACATAATCTAAAAGAATATCGCCAAAGCGTAATCTCCTATTTTTTGATCAGATATTCCCACTGTTTTCAAATTTGCGAACAGAAAAAAAAGCTAAAAATAGAAAATAGAAAGGATGAGAAACTACTTCAAACCATAACTCGTTTAATTATAGTACGGCGAAGGTTTTTGCACTCCAATCTTCTCATTTTTTATTTAGTTCTTTTATCATCCCTCTTATTGTGTTTTTCTTCTCTATACAGATGATCAGGATGATCTACTAAAAATCCTAAAAACAGTAACCATCCACTTCCCAAGCGATAAAACAGTCTTTGTGTTATTGGTCGCTCTTTATTTTGGGTGGTAGATCCATGTTTCGTGCATGCTAACGAATAGTCGCAAGTTTTCTAATAACTGTTAAACATTGCGTTTTTATCAAAGTCAAGAGTTCCAGTATGCATCTTGCAAACAATCCTATTTACCATTTGTCATCGAAGATAATGTGTATTAATTTAGATTAGACGTTTAATCTGTTAGTAATCATCCTTAATGTTACTGACCTTTTAACTGTACCCTTTGTGATAACTTCAACTGGGCATCCAAAGCGGGCTTTATTTTTGATGCGCATTCGGCGATATTTAAATTGTATGTAATGTAAAATCGTGTTTCTTATACCAGAAGGTAACGGATTTAAATAAAATTATCAAAAATAAATTTTACCTCTGGTAGATTGTCAACAAAAGGAAAAACTAAACCTAAAAGATTATAGTCATTATGCCTACTTATAAAATAGATTCCAAACAATCCCATTGGAGCTCCAGAATCATAACCACCAACACAGAAACTTGCTTCGAACACTCCTAACAAATAATTATAATTACTACTCTGACAAAAAATACCACATGGTATAACGACTTATCCTCAGACCATGTGCCGCTTCTACTAAACTAACCATTAGGACTAATAACAAAGAACTTACTTTTTGCCTAGCAACAAAAGAAAATGATTAGAATAAATTCCAGAAATATCTTAAAACCAAAATAGACCTCTAACTGAGCTTAAAAGAACCCCAAGACCTAGATCGAACATTCCAACACCATGTAACTCTTATTCAAGAAACAGCGTAGAAAGCTACTACTTGTCAAGTCATCCACATCAAAGAATTTTTGCTGATAAACGATGAACTAGAGCAAAATGACACAATAATAAACACAATTATAAAAGATCTAACAGATGATGTTTAAAACGTTATTTTTAATTACTCTCTCACCAATCTTAAGCAGCAAGATCGTACCCTCTGGAGAACAACAAAAAACTTCAAAAGACCTCAAGTTATCAACCCTCCGATACGGAAATACAATGGCATTTGAGCAAGATCAGCATAGAAAAAAATCTTACTCGCGTCAGATGAAACTATTGAGACATTCTTAGACAGCGTGTGCTAGAAGTCTATTCCTGACAAATCTCTTTCACTTAGCGAGATACGATCTGAGCTACTAAAATTAAACTAATCTAAAGCTCCGAATTATGATTTTCTAACTGACAAACTGCTGTTTGCTACCAAAAACGCAAATTATATTTTTATGTAAACTATTGCGTCTCTTCTGAAGTCGATCTGAATTTTTGCTATTTTTTTAATTCTTATAAAAAAGTTTTAATTGTAATTGTTTTTTTTTTCGAATTTAAAAAGTTGGTTCCCCTTTGTTTCCCTCTTTGTTGGTGTTCGAATGAGTTGGTAAAGAAGTGCTTTTTTCTCAGTCGAGAAAAAGGCTAAGGGAAATCATCCGAATCAGAAGAATAAACCTTGCAGTGACTCTTTCCTCCATTATGGTTCATATGGTTCACTAGTCTTAGGTTAAGCTTAAGCTTTTTGGGGATATGACGCTGACAAATTTAAACTTTCCTCAACTGCCGCTCGGTTTCGACATCTGAAGTCTTTTGAAGTAATTCTGTGTTTTAATGGCATCAAGTACCAGTCACATTAAAGGTTTTGTCAAGGTGGATGGAGTAAAAATTGTTTTAAGGATGCCTTCAAAATTCGAAGGTAACAGGTCGGTTGACTTAAAGCCATTTTAATGTTATTATGCACCAGATATTGAATCGCTTCTTAATAATTTTCTTCTTTGGATTTCGGTCCACAAATGCGATAACCTCAACATTCTAGTAATGTTGAAATATCCCATATCTTTTTTTAATGGTTGATAAACAATATAAACTGTCGAGTAAATGCATCACGTTTACAATAGACAAGTCAAATATAAAAAGGCATTTTTCTGAACTTTTGTATTTGGTCAGAGTTCAGAAACTTCTTGAATATTTCATTAGTCATGAAATGTTTAGCTAGTTTTGCTACCAACGTTTCGACTGATAAGTATCATTAAATTTAATCCTCTTTTTTTAAAAATGATTACAGGGAGCACTGCTATATCGACTGTATCCCCGCATTTTTCTGAAGACTACATTTGTACTCAAAATGTACTTACTATACGAAACTTTTTCTGACCTTAAATCTCTCCTAGTCAAAAATAAAACACAAATCATTTAGCTATGCTTTATAATCATTCATAACATCTCGCTAAAAACAAAACAAATTATATTATAAACCAAAAAATGAGACGGATAATAAGACCCACGACTTATTTTTAATGGATGCTTTAGCTCGTTTCTTATTTTTCTTTATTCCCTTATCTATTATTAATGTAAACAGCAACAACTTAAGTACATAACATTATTTTACTCCTACTGTTGTTCTGTTCTTTGATTCCTCATTTCTTGCATATATTTTGCCCGGTGCACACGGTGATTTTTCTGTAGTTTGTTCTCTTTAAATAAAGGCATTATTATTTCAGATTGACACTCTTTTGGTATAACACTCATTTTTCTTTTTGTTCATCAAATTTAATAATCGTTCCTTCTTTGTTTTTCTTATATACTTGGTCATTTTCCGAGTTACCCATTTGCTCCTAACGCCCTTCTTATATTTAATATATTTATGTCGTTATTAATTGTTTATTATTTTCTTTTTACATCATCACAATTTTCGTATTTTGAATTTCACTTCATTTTTTATTTCCGTGACCATTAATTCCTTATTATGTTTCATTAACTTTCTCTATCATTTTTGGATGTTCTTTATTGTCCTCTTTCTCAGTTGTTTTAAGGCAACTTAAATAGTTTTCGATTTTCTTTTCAATCTTCTTTCATTTTTTCCGAAACTCCAAGCCTTAAGGATTTTTGTTCGGTAGATGTTTTTTTATTTTTTCTTTTTCTTACTATATATTTGTTTGGGCCAATTTTACATTTACTGTTAGTACTCTTTCATTAATATATTTTTCTTTTATTACATATTTTTCTGGGCTTACCATTAACCCTACTCCTGCTTGTACTCTTGTTTGTCCCGTTTCTTTTCTTTTTTGTTTCTGTAACCCTCACAAATGTAACTTTTGTCTTTTTATCTCTTCTATTGGTTCTTCTCCTTTCGTTTAAACTTATTTTAAATTAATTAAAATTAAAATTAAACTTATTATATATTCCACGTTACTATTTTTAAATGTTTTTGTTGTTCATATTGTCTTTGATTTCTTTGCGTTATTAATGTTTTACTAGTATTTGTACGTCATATTCATGTGCTTATTTTCAGTAATCTTTTTCCTTTCTGCCCCCTTTTGTTTTTGTCTTTTAATGCTCCTTTTTTTTGTTTAGGAAATTTTTATTACCAACTGTAGTTGCATTAATGCTCTTTGTTGCTTTTTGATCTCTGCCTTAACCTGTATCTTATCTTTGAAAAAATGCGTCTTCTTTTCGCTGGCTTTCTAGTTTTATTATTGTAATCCCAACATTTAAATTTTTTTATATGCTGTACCTCCAGCGGATTTTATATTTATCTGTTTCCTCATGGAGTTTCTTTTCCTCATTTTTTAATTTTTCTAAATCTCTTGCATTTTTCTATTTCTTTTTTTGTATTTTTCCGTAACTGTTGTAACAAAATTTTTATAACCGTCGATTCTCCCCTCTTTTTATATTATCTTGTTTTTCCTTCTATTTCCTTCCAAGTTTTGCTTTTTGTTTTTTGAGTACTTTCATTTTTGTGGTGTTGGAGGTGATCTCTGGACCTCTCTTCGCTGCTACTGAAATTTCTTACCCTTTCATTATGATTGTAATTTGTCACATTTCGCTCACACCTCCCGTTACCTTCTTTCATTGAAAGAAAAAACTGCAGCTTAAAATCAAATAATTCGTATTCTTAGAAATTTATCACTTTCTTTATTCACTGTAAATTATTAGGAGGAGAATTCGACTGTGGATGTGATGCACACATCAGGAAACCGCAACCACAGCAAAAGCTATCGAAAAATTTATGACGCAGTTCTTAAAGCTGCGGACATCTCTAATAACTATTTGACTTGATTGAGGATATAAATAGTTATTTTGACAATCTTGAAAAAAGAAATCGAGAAGTTGAAGCAACATTAGGCTAAATCTGCGACGTAATTGCGACGAAGGATACAATAGATCTTGAAAGCATTGTTTTTATTGTCGTTCTGGAAACTTTTGGATTGGTCTTTGTAATATTTTGATACTAGTATCGTAAAGAAACAATGAGTTATAATTGAAGATTAAAATAAACTTAAAGTGCAAGCAAAGATAAAAACGTAATACTCATGCATATTACATGATACTTATTCGATTTTTTTCTGTTTCAAGTGAAATAATTTACTTTCACCTCACTGTAAACGCTATTAATATAATCTCCCTACGTAAATTGGAAAATCCATTAAAAACCGAGTATATCGCAATCATGCAGAATTTACGTACTCTCATTACGCAAGGAACACATCTGTGTTGTATACATAGCGGTTTTATTGTTACTAAAGATAGATAAATAAATGACTAAATGTCTTCGAAGACTTTTTGCTTAAAGAGGTCATATAATAAATTAAAAGATCGGACTTTAAGTAAAATGTAGAACCTAAATTAGCTAGAAGTGCCTGCTTTAAATTTCTTGGAATCCCACTTTGTTTATTTTATTTTGCAAGATGTAAAATATTAAAAAAGTTTACGTAGATGCTCATTGTTTCCTTGTTTTCTTATTCTATTGCATTATCACTCTCTTCCTCTGTCTCTGTCTCCTCGTTTCTTTACTTTGACTCTCTAGAAGAGAGGATTTTGCAGCAAATGTTGCTGCCAAAAGGGCAAGTGACATTTTAGCTGTTATAACTCGTCTTTGCAGATATTTGCCGCCGTTATTTGTTTTATTTTATTGTTTTATTTACGAAATTGACTTTCCTAGTATTCAATTTTCAGAACTTCAGCAAATAGATAGGGAATTTTCGAAGCAATCTAATCGGGCGTATTTTTTAATGTGAGATTACTAGGTCAGTGTTGCGTAGATTCCCTTATAAATCAATCGAGTAATCTGGCAGATATATCCTTTTCAATATTTATTTGTTGGGTTGGGTAATTTATATAATTTTAATGTTACAAGACTTAATTATTTTTATAGGTTAATATAATAAACAATTTTTTTCTCTGCTTTCCGTTATTTAAATTTTATAAATGACTGAAAAACAAATCAAGAGCTGTTCAGTTATCGCTTTCACCCTTTACATGCTTTTATTAGTATATATGTATAAATATATATATAGTAGTATTCAACTATATATATATTTTTTTTGATAATTCTACATATCGTAATGAAGAGAAAGGGTAGAAATAATAGAAGAAAAGAACAAAGAAAATATGAAAGACACTTTGTTCTAAAGAACCTTAGTATATTGATGAAACGATCACAATTAAAAATTGTTAACTGGAGGATATAAAAATATAAATGTGATGGTTAGAGTCCTTAAGCTCCCTCATTAAAATGAACAAAATTCACAATTCTAAAAATTAAAATGTTGACAACCAATCCTTAACACATATTAGGACCAAATAATAAGTAAAGTTGTTAACGTTCTTCTTTCCCACTTTCGTTACCTCAGAGAGGCTCATTTTTATTTAGTCTCTCTCCACAAAGTTGATTTCCAGTTGGTCAAGATAAACCCTATTAGTCAATTTCTCTCATAGGATACTTAAAACAGCAATCTTTTAATTGGACCAAGACAAAGTCGTCTACATTTGCGGATAAAAATTTAAATTAAAGGAGTTTATTTTTTCAACAGTTTCGAGATTTGGTTTGAGCACTCTTTCTATTGCACCTTTTCACTTTTTGCCTTCTTTTTCCCTTCTTGCCTCAGTCTGTTGGATTAGACAAATTTTGACAGAAGTTCCACTGAGATCGTAGAGACTACATTAAGCTGTCTATCCTTTTATAACCATGGATATTAACGACATGAACTTTTGTGCGGCAGTTCTTGGCTATAGCGTTATTGAATCTTTGTTTCTACTCTAGTTGCTCTGCAAATGGTGGAGCGTATGGTCATTTATCGATTTTAGGTAAATAATTTTGTTAATATTCCATATACTTTGTACCTAAAATTTTACCCTTCCCACTGTACTCACATTGCACTATTAATGCTAAACATTCACTGTAGATTACGTAGATATTTTTCATCTCAACATCTCTTAGGAGCATTTGCTACCATTGTAGGTCATTTAACAAACAGTAGCAGCTCTGCCGAACCAAGAGTAATTAACAGTAAAGATAATCTGCTAAATTAGACTATAAGCCTTACAAGAAGTAAACCGCAGAAATAAACGCACAGAAGTGCACTACAATAGTTTAAAGGTATTTTCGTATGCATGCTATGTTTTATAACTTTTTTAAGGTTTGTTTAACGTTGTTTGAGGTACATTTAAACAAAAACCAGTACTACAGCAAGTAAAAAGTAGTTTTAAATTGTTTATGAAGTAAAGAAGATGAACTACATACGAATTGTTTTCAAAGAAAAATAAAAGCTAATATTTCTATCAATAAAATTAAAAATAAGGGTAATGTGGCATGCCTATGTTGGAAACTGACAGAAAACGCGACTAAGACATAAAAGTTAGAGTTATTTTTACAAGACCTCTTTAAAACACATAAACTGGCCCAGTTCATAGAATTAAAATATTTGTGGTAACTTTGAGAACACGCTTAAGTAAACCAGCAAAATAGCTTATTCTAACAGACATTTTAAAGTAGAAACTGCAATAGGTCTAAAATTACTGTCAATAAACAACAGATAAATAAAATAACGTAATAATTTGTAAGAAGTTCTTACTCTTCTTAACAGAGTTAGCACTCTTGTCAAATAAATCAATCTTTGTTAAAAGCTGTTTGGAGAACCAGTTAAAAATAGGAAGGTCAACGTCATCATAGATTTACAATTTCTGGAGACGGCACTGGTCATTTTCTAATGACCTAAAACCAATAAATAGATCGCCGTTTTAAGATAAAGAAAGCTTCCAAAATAAATAAAATTTTTGGTTTTGTGTTACCTGAAAAATCAAAAGACCAAAGTTTTACTCTGACCTGCAAGTTTTTGAGACTTTAACTACAGAGAGAACCTATGGGAGTCGGTCAAAAGAGTAATCTCCAAAAGAACTGATATTTACCAAGCGGATAATACTTGAAAACTTACAAAGGCATCACAAATAAAAGATGAACAAAACTACAAAAAATTGCATAGCAACTATTATATCTCCTACCGTACTGCTTTAGCTAAAGGTCATAGAACAATATATTCAATGACATATAATATAAATGTATTATTATTTACATTAAAATTTGTATTTTATATATCAGTGTTGCCCTAATAGTCTAAAATAAAAAAAACTTTTATTATAACTGTTGCTAATTGTTAGTTGAGTTTACTTTTAGTTTACCAAAATTAGATGCGTTTATTGGCAGGATGTTATATGATAAAAGTTAATCCCGTAAGTCTTCTTTCAGAAGACATTGCATATGGACCAACTGCAAAAATATTTGTAAGACACAATTTATTTCTTGTGTCTTTTTCACGCTGAGCCTTTTTCCATCTATTGTTGGACGTAGGCCTTGCCCAAAACGTTCCATCTTTCTCTGTCCACAGCTAACGTCATCCACTGTATTCTGCAACGTCTTGTATGCCTTCTGGCCATCTACTTTGTCTTCCTTTTCCTCTTTTGTAACTTTGCGGGCTTCACTGTAATATAGTTTTTTTTTTTGCTATAGATATTTGTGTTTTGGTAAACTTTGGCTTTTTGATGGGAATTTTAAGATGCGTCACGACGCTTATTGAAATACATTTCTTAGCCGCTGCTACCTCTACTCGTAAAGCGAAGTAGCAGCACAGCAAACGCCATTGGAATGCTCAAGCATGTTTTTGTTTCTATTCCGTAAAGTTTTTCAGAAGACATTGCAAGTAAAATAATGGCGAAGGGACATGAAGGTACAAACATTTAATTTTTTACTCACTCTCCACTACGAATCAAAATTTTGTGTATTCTAAATTTTGGTCTAAGATCAATAAACCAGAAGCCAGATAGATAATTTCTTAATAGAGAAAAGACACGAGTTGGACGTCGCGAATATAAAGAGGCAGACCATGAAAATAAAACTTATATTTGAACTACCCTTAACAAGAAAAAGCCTGCACCTTTTGAATCTAATTGGGAAAGAAACAATTTTTCCAACATTGGCTTGAGTATTTCAATCAGTTGCTAAACCTAACAGACATCACTAGCGCTTTAAAGACAAATACTGTAAAACGAAAAAGCGATTGAGATGCTAATAAACAACAAAACAACTGGAAATGGTATCTGATCAATTTATTAAACTCAACTGAGAAGAACTCAAGTTGGTGTTACACTAATTGCTGAGGGAGAAATATGTGAGAAGAATAAGATACCGAAAAGTAAAACTTCGCACTTTACCACTTACAAAAAAGGAACCAAATTGGTTTGTGGCAACTACATAAAAAACTTACTTTTCAGTAGTACCTACAAGCTACTGAATAAAATTTTCACATGGAAACCGACTCTATTCGTAGAGGATACGTCAGGAAATTTACAAGGATAAATTTGTATATAGTGCTCTATCGGCCGCCTCCTCGAGTGGCAGATAGAAGAATACTCACTGGATGTGGTAAATACTGGGGAAAATACGGTATTATAATTGGTCCAGAGTGGGCGGCTACAAACAGCGTATGATCTTCATAAAGAGAATATGATCACATGATCATAAACATTTTTAGTAGAATGAAAAACCTTAAAAGAAATAACTATCCCTGGGTGGAAATCCACACTTTGCAATGGAGGAGCAGAATTATCAAAATTTTGTTTTCAATCTCAATCAAAACTAAACACACAACTGGGGAAGAAGAAATTGAGAAGGGAGAACCGAAACGAATTCCAAGAGTAGAAACGTGGAACATACAAGCATTCACAACAAAAAAAGCGCAAAACTAGATATTAATCAAAATAAAGATAAAAGAAAAAGCCAAAAAACTTACGGGAATTAAATTCATTTATGAAGTGGTGTAGACAAAGGTAAAAGAGCCGAAAGAATTTTATAAATAAAAAAGAAATGGACTACAGAATACCAAATATATAAGGTAACCAATAGAGTTCTTGCCGTTTTTAATGGCCAAAAAAATGATTTACAGAAAGTCTAGCTTATTGTTAGTCCTCGAAGTAATCTCCATCGACATCCAGCACCTTTTGCCAACTTGTCTCAGCTGTGTAATCCCCTTGCGTTAAAACTAGGGGGGTTTGGACGTGAGTGCTTGGCGCAAGTCTGCTTCATTGGCGAAGGATTTTCTACGTAGATGATTATCCAAGGAGTGGAAGAGGTGGTAATCGGATGGTGCAAGGTCAGGTAAGTAAGGAAGATGGCACAAAGTCTCCCAACCAAGTCTTCTATGGTATCCCTGACCACCCGCGCGACATGCAGTCTAGCGTTGTCATGAAGGAAGAGAACACCTTTGCGATTCACCAGTCCTGACTCCTTTTGTTGCAATTCCTGTTGCACACGTTTCAATTGCTGCGAGTACAGGTCCTCAGTGACCGTTTGGCCCGTTGGTAGCAGCTCATAGTCATAATCTTACGTGGGTGCATAGATGGTCTTGCGCTGTGAGGAACAGTATCCTGAGGTCAACCAATGTTTGGAACGCTGGAAAGTGTCATACAGGACCCACTTTTTGTCACTGGTAAGCACTGGATTAAATATGAATGCGGTACGGTAGCGAAAAAGCAACGACATACAGGCTGCCACTCGTTGTCTCTTATAGGCTTCCAACAGCGTATGAACCCACTTGCTCAGCTTGTACGTCTTACCTAAGCGGTGCAGATGAAGTCTAACTGTTTCATCAAAAACGTTAAACTGTCTTGCAAGTTCATAACACGTTAGACTACTGTCCTCCTCAATGGCCGCCTGCAGAGCTTCGTGATCCAAAGCCTGTGGTCATCCAATGCGAGGTTCACCACAGAGGGACAAATCTTCCGACCTGAATTTTTGAAACCAATGCCTTGCAGTACGTTCATTCACAGCACTATCCCCAAAACGCCTGACATATTCGGCGACTTGATGCAACTGCGGATAAGCCCATTTTAAAGTCGTAAAGCCAACAAAACCGAACGAGATCCTTGGATACATTCATTTGTCTTTGATACTGTACGAGTTACGAATGATGAAAGTGCGCGGTGGACCTGCTTTTATAACGACTGATATTCCTACTCTCAACCGACCGGTTTTTAAACCACGTGACACACTAATTGCATACTTATTCTCCTTTCATTCAATGGTAAAGCAAAAACGGCAAGAACTTTATTCGTTTCCTTATAGGAAGGAATTGACGGCTGTTTACTGAAAAGTAAAATAGAAATATATGGACCAAGCATGACAATTTTAGGGGTATATGTGGTAATACTTTGACCAAACAAATAGAACAAAACATAGTACATGGGATACAATAGTACAGAAGAACTCAAAAAGAAAGAGACGAAACGGTGGGAAGACTTGTACAAAAGACAGTAATGATAATTGATGAAGATTACACAACCTATGCGAGGAGCACAAGTTGATAATACTTTTTCACGCATAAGTTATCACAAGTGCACTTGGTTAGACACATCCAACTCGACTACTTGAATTATCAATTTGCTAATTGCCAAGATAAACTAAAAGTACATAAGCGTATTGTTTAGTGCTGAATGGAGGAAAAAAAAGTATAATAAATGACTAAAAAATTGAAACATGTAAAATGTAGAAGACAGGTAAAAGAACAAGCAAAACAATAAAAAACGAACATTAAGACAATCTGTGCAGAAACATCAATAACACAATATGATTCAATTAATTTAACAAAAGTATGGAAATAATTTGAAACTTACAAGAAACAAACAAAATTAACGCGAGTTTAATAAATCTAAATCAATGTAAAGAGTATTGCAAGACTCTTACAAGAACAAAAACCGCAGTATATGAGGAAGTCAGAAGAAACGAATGAAAACCAAAACACTGCAAATGAAATCATAATAAGAAAAAATATAATAGAGACATTAAAGTTAGGTAAAAATAATAAATCGACACAACCAAGCAACATCAAAATAGAGTTAGTAAAATACGGAGGCAGTGAACTAATAAGTAATAAGATATTTCAGAAAATAGAAAAAGGAGAAAATACACCAACAGATTATTTAAAAGAGTAATAAAAATGAGAGAGAAAGTATGGCAGATTTTAATGAGAAAACATGTAATTTTAGATCAACAGTAGCCATTGTAGCGGCAAAAAATCGAACAAAAAATATTGACTCTTATATTATGTTTGTGGATTTAGAAAATGACAATGTAAACAATAGAATTCAATAAAAAGAATTGAAACCAAAGAAAAGTGGATTAAAAAGTTGAGATGATAAGCACTTGTTCAGAGAATAGAGTAGGAGAGGTGGCCCAAAGCAATTATGCATTGGTCACTTAGGGGAAAAGAGGAAGAGGACGACAGGCGCTTGAATAAATAACAGTGATCCAGAACATAATGATACAAACAAAACTAACGAAAAAATATTTAAAAGACTAAAAGTCTAGAAGTCAAAACGGCAAACCTACAACCAGAAGTCGAAGAAGAAGAAGAAAAATGAATGAACCAATAACCTTAAAAAATGACCAGCAGAGCCTGGATGTAAGAAAGGCTGTTATAAAACTTAATTTAAGGCTTACGACAAAGAGATGATTTATATTTAAAGTTATTTTACTAGAGAATAAAATTAACCCACATCGATGATATGGACTTAATGAGGATATCAGCCATCTTCACAATGAGGGTTTGTGATTAATTTATAGAGTGAATCAATTAATTAAAGTGTCTGATTTTTTAAATAAAAAATTGTATTTTTGTGACAATAAACTGATGCTACTTAAACTTTCTTTTTCTTGTCGTCTTATAATCAAATTTATATGTTTACTATTATCACAGCACTTTGCCTTTTTGTCGGATGTTTGTTGAAATAAATAATTTTATTAGTTACTTCTTGTCTGCAGTTAATTTATTACTATTTTTTATTTTGGTTACCAAATTTGGTTACGGATCCCAAAAACCTTAAAACTAAGTTACAACATGACATAAAGACACATCTGTGGTATCATTGGCAAAAGAGGATGAAATGGTGGATATAATCAAAAATTTAACTCTCAAGGTATTTTCAACAATATTAAATATTATATTGTTAATTAATAACGTTTTGGTTTGGTGGCTTATGGTCGAGTGGTTCAGGCGCTTGGCGAAAACGGGGTTATTTGCTTTTATTGAATGTGTAATAAAAATTATCGAATTAATATAACAAACGAATAAATGGAGCTCATGGTTTCCTAAAAAAATTTCCCTGTTTTGACGGGTTGATTTTGATCCTTGTAAGCATAAAAATTGCCTTACAAATTTATTTCTTAAGAGAACCCGTCCAATTTCATGCAATCTGCACACTGTCAAGTTGATCTTAAAAAAAATTGATGAGTAATTATTATAGTGCAAGAAGAGAGCGTCTATCATCCTACATTTTCCCCAAAATTTAATTTTATTTGAAAATCCTTATTCCATGATTTGCATGTTAGAAAATATTTGCACGAATGCAATGTTGAATAAAAGAAACAGGTAAATATAGCGTGACTCGCTTTCAGATTCTTTTCAAATGACGTAATGTCTCGTTCGAATTTACTACTGCAATATTTGTGTCATTTAAATTATAATCTCGTGTATTAACAAAGCCTAGTTAAATATGTCCTCTAAGTCTCTTTACAAACTGTGATTACACGCTTGAACGACCTACAAGCTTCAATTGGTATTAGCATCCCAGAAACACCGTAGTCGTACTTCTCAGTGTTGCGCACACCCTTAAATTTCGAGTTACAGCGCATATGTGGATCATCAGCCCAACTTGGTAGTAAAAATCATCTATAGTCTCCTTTAAAAAAAGTACTTTATATCCAATCATAAAATTTCAAGGCTTAAAAACTATGATGAACTCGACTCATTATCTGTGGAAGGCCAATTGCACAACAGGTCTAACCTTCCAGCCCCTGTACGTATGCAACCCGAAATTTCGTAAATTGGGGGTTGCCTTGACGAAGAATAGTACTGAAGCAAAAGGAAGCCGTTAAAATTTCTCACTAACTAGAAAAGGTTTACAGTTCACAAATTTTAATTTAAAAAAATAAATAGATGGCTATGGTACATTTCTATCCTCCCCTTCAGTTTATAAACGTAGTAGTCATCAACATACAGCTTCTAAGTATGATTTATTCTATTTACAATTATATAAAAACTAGTTTATACTTTAATTATCTGGCACAAGTATAAATAAATTATCTTTTAAACGTTTAAGGTCTCATGTTATCGTTAATCCAGTCCAAGTACTGAGATACTCTCGTGTAAATTCCAGGCCAGTTTTGAGTGCCACACACCGTGCCGAAGGAAACCACGCCCTCTGCGACCCACTGGTTGCGACCACTGATCATTCTCATGAGAGGACCTCCACTGTCACCATTGCAGGAATCCTTTTTCAGTTCGCCCCCTGCACACAGTTGCGTGTCCGCAATCGTGACGCTTGCCGTTCTGAATGTAGTGCTGCACTGAGAGCTTGAGACGATAGGCAGGCCCACTTTGAGCTTCACTGGACTATAGTTGGCATTTTCCGTTCTTCCCCAGCCGGCGACCACTAGTATGTCGCCGACGGACGCTCTCTCGGAGGGAGCAGGCAAACATATCGGCTTGATGAACGCTTTAAAAGATGCGTGTTTAGTATCCGTTTAGCTTAAAAAAAATTTACTTACTAGTGAACGCAACGTTTCTGTCCATCCTAATAAGCGCTATATCATGATATCTGTTTCTTGAGTAGTCATCATACTCAGCATGTGCGATGGTTTGTTCTATTCCGACGTCCACTGACGGATCATTGCAATCTTCAAAGCCATTAACCGTATCGCAGTCCCTATCGGTACTGGTATCCCATTCTCCCAACCTTACTTTTATCCTACAAATGAAGATTAATCAAGACGTCTCCAAGTCAATCGTTGTAACTTACAATGTCCCCACTTTCTGCGTTATTTGCCCCGTAACGCAGTGCGCCGCGGTCAAGACGTAGCGCTTGCTGATCAGAGCGCCCCCGCAAGAGAACGTCAGCCCTCCTGCGACCTTGCGGTACTGCAGCAAGGCTATCCACGGAAACTCGGCCTTGTCAGTGATCTCGCCCCCCAGGATCCGCTCGGTGTCCTAAAAAGTGAATTATACCACCGCTCTGCAGAAGCTTGCAACGAATGACAACCTGGATCCCGCACGCGTCACGCCCGGGGAGCAAATTGCTGGCCGACTGCCGTTTTTTCGTGGGCCTGGCCGGCGTGTTGGCCTTTTTGTAGGTGGAGCTCGAACCGCAGCAGACGTAAGGCTCCAGGTCGAAACCGCACTGGGATTCTTGCAGGAAGTTCACGGTTGAGGGGTTCTTGTCCGGGAGGGCATTGTACAAGACGGCGCAGTTGTAAACGGAAACGCATTGGGCGCGCTCCCCGTTGGGTGTCACGCAGCTACGTCCAGGCTCTACGAACAGACCTCTTTATTAACTATTTCTTAAAAACCCTCCCCCAATCGATCTGGACAAGAAGCACCTAAACCAAACTGGACCTCATGGAAAGCCCACCTTGTAAATTATAGTGTTTTTTTCTATCTAGACAAAAGCTCTTAAAGTACAAGAACGTAAGTAACCTTCAGGAATATGCCAAAACATAAAAACGCAAATACGGAAATACTTTTAAACGATGAGAAGATAATTGCGGCTTCTTGGAACAAAACTGATGTGGTGTATTGTACCAGTGCTTATTTATTTATAAGAACCCCGTGTACACTCAAGCTAACGTAAATAATTCGGATATCTGCCTTGCTTTGCTAAGCAAATCTTTAATGAGCAACATATTTAATCATGGAGAGCCTAGCCGATTGATAACTTGCAGTACAGACTCCTTGGAAATTCTAGGCTTGCGGTTATCATTAAATTTATCATTAAACCATAAAAATACGCACGTTGAATGGAAAACAAGTATAAGCGGTAACCTTGAGGCTAACATTTAAATCTCGGAGAAACTTTAATTCCCATTATTTCTGGAAAAACACAACAGTCCGAAAAGTTCAAAGCGACCCGCTCGGAAGAAATGCCCGTTAGTGCTTCCAGCCGGTTATTAGCAAACAGCGTTTGAAAAGCCGCTTTACAGCAGATACTTACGCGCATTTACGTTAACTGCGACCAAAATTACCGGACACGAACAACCAGCACCGCGTGCTTGGAGACATCGCTGTGGTGTGGGTATTCAACAAAACTACTTTAACTCGTCTTCCTTGGCGCTCGCGTGTTATATAAGCGTGTAAGAATCTAAAAAGGGAAAGGAGATATACGTATGTGTGCGACAGGAAGAAAAGAGAACGGCAGAGGGGAAGAGCGAGAGAGAGAGACAGGGAGAGAGAAAGAGAAGGCAGCCGGTGGTCAAACAACTCACTGATATTTTGCGGTTGATGGATCCTAAATTAACTAACATTGAAGTAAATTTAAATAGAATCAGTTTTTTGATTTTCAAACAACTCATCAAGTGTACACAGAATTTAATACTTAATTATTCACTAATGCAAAAGTAAGAGCTACCAAATTATATTATAATGTTCATAATGACTGTAGCAATTTTTTTAAGAACTAATATTAGTATTTCCATGAATACTGTGACTAATTGAGTAAGTTATCAAATTAAACGGTAATTGGTAATTGTAAGTACAATTATCCATTTAAAATGGCACCTTTAACTCTTGCATCTGTACATTAGAAAATTGTTGACTACAACCCTTAAGGCTCAACACTAGGATGTCTCAAAAAATTAAGATCTTGGTTACCAGAAGATCAACTATCTACCTTTAAGAAATAAGGCTCAGCCAAGACACAGTTGACTTTGTGTGATTAGGGTTCTCATCAAACTAAAGTTCTGACAGCTTCATTCAAAAAATTAATATCTTTCACCCCCTCACTTATTTGACGAAATAATAAAGTGTACACTATGTTCTTTAAAGAAGTGTCCCAATTAGTACTGTCTCTAGATACGCATTTATCCAGTATCTGTAATGGTTTGGTGGGAAGTTTGTTACTATGGATTGATATTAATTTTGTAATAGAAGCTGTCAAAACTTTGGCCTCTGTATGGTACGAGAATGGATTATAAGATTAGGTAAAACCTCTGAATTCATAATCTTTAAAGATTGGATAATAGATTCTGGTATTATACAGAAGCCAACGTTTTGACAGCTTCTTTTACAAAATTAATATCGTTCACTCCATAGTGACAGACTTTCCACCAGATTATTGCAGATACTGGATAAATGCGTATTTAAAAACTTAGTACTAATTCAGACACGTCTTTAAAGAATTTTAGTATTTTGTTTGTTGATGCTCTATAGTCAGACAATAATTTCTTTGATTTTTTGCCCAACATTTCTTTAAAGCACATACATTTAAATGTTTCCTCAAATCCTCTAAATCATTCCGATGGGTCATAGCGACCAACATTTTAACCGCTGGATAATAGCCTGAAAACTTGGCACTAATTGAAACGCTTCTTGGAATGACTTAGTGCACACTTTATTATTTTCTCATCCACTAACACAATTTTTTGTCATCATTATGCTCTTATAATTAATCAAATTCTTTGATTTTTCTATTATACCAGCATATGTCTTTGTAAATAGTAAGTTTTAGGTCTTGCTTGATAGAGCTAACCATCAAAGTTTTAGAAATTTTTGTCAGCCGTGACTTAATCATTTTAACTTGCGGTTTGAAATACCTGAGTAGTCTTTCGGGGCTTTGAAGGTCCTTGACATCTTCTTTCTTACGTTAGTTCTTTCTCCTGAGCAAGGCTGTCTTAGATTATAATCGCTTTTTTACATCCCTCCCGTATGCTCAACGTTTCTTTGCATTTTTCTGGTTTTGTGGCCGAATTTGAACTTTTGGAAAAGATTCCTCATTCAGTTTAATTTTTAACACCCCTAAAATGAATCAGCGACAACGCGCCCGACCAAAACCGTCAAATTATTATAAAAAATGAGTGTTCCTTCAAGTGTCAATCAATTATTTGCTGTATTAAGGAAGTTTGGCGGCCCAACCGGAAATAAAAATGGAGCAATGTACAGCATTTTTTGCAACAAAAGTCAAAAGGTCAAAAGCAATGATGGCGAAATCCGTTCCGTCGAAGGGCACGCCGAACTTCACTAAAAGCAATACGGACGTCAGCTTTTCATAAAATGCAATTCATTGCTTTTGTTGGCCCTAAATTAATTATTTCCAATTTATAGCCAATAAAATAATTTATTAATAAAGTTAGAAACGCCAGTAATATTGCAAAGTTTAATTAACATCTAATCGATCGGTTTAGCCGACTGGTTTAAATTTTGATTGTCACAGGAGCCGCAATCATGAGGGTTGCGTAGCCTAAGGCCGCGTGCATACATCACGCGGAAGATAAGGCACCGATAAACCACACATATAAGGGCGTTTTTGATGTTTTTTTCGAATTTATTTAAAGAAACATAATTAGCTTTCCTACAATCAGTGATGTAAACAAATGTAGATGAAATAACTCGCGTTTGAATGGCCCGCAAGTCCTGTAAGATTGGTGCTTCCTGCGGGTTGGTCTCCAGACCCAACTACTTGTAAGCTATCGACATTTGGCCGTATAAATAAAAAGCAAAACTATTTTTGATACTTTAATTTCATTTAAATTTTAAATATACATGAATAATATTTTGTAAGTCTGGTCTCTAAATTATAAAGCAGCTTGAATAGGGATCTTCAAAAGCAGAGGTACTGTGTCATGTTGTAAACGGTAAATTTATTATTGGAAGTTGATTACTTTTTGGCTCTTCTACCTAGAGTGACTTGCTAGTTTTCAAGCGTTAGAGATCGTCACAATAGTTTCTCGTGTCCTTACCTTCCTTTTTCTTTAATTTTGCCTTGCATAATAAGACGCAGAAATTTCTCCTCTGATAATATGAAAAACAAAATCCGTTTTTACTTTTTTAGCTCTAAGTTGGTACTGCGCCAACATAATTTAGCTTCAATTTAAGTCCTTTTAAAGTACAAAATGGAGTCTGTGGTGCTATTTGTTGTTAATTCCAAGAACTGTCTTACACTTAGAACATCAACCTTAATTTCAAAAGCGTTTTTGCAGTTTGCATAGAGTGAAACGTACAGGGGTCGCCAGAGACCCCAGCTTGCCAACTATAACTTTTTTGAGTTTTTTTTTGTGGTCCGATATTAGCGTAAAGGAAAAGATAGATAAACTATAACAAACATTATCTCTACCTTTTTAAATAGGTACTTAATGATAGATTTCGCCAAAAGAAAACTATTTTCTTTTAAAAGAACGATTTTTGTGAAATAAACCAATGAATAACTTTCTCCGCAAAAAGTGTTTTAATAATTGAAGTCTCAGACCCAGGGTGACGATTATGTGATTCTCATGAAGTGTGCCAGCGAAAGGTTAATAGTGTCAATGATTTTCTTTGTCTTTGTGCATGAAAGTTAGTATATGCCTATTTGAAGTATAAAATGTCTATAAAATTTTTATTCAAGACTTTCAGCTCGTACTGGAGTATCGTCGGTGTACCTAACCTTGTTAATTATAAATTAACTTGCTCGCTAATTGAAGAATGATGTTAACAATTTTGTGCTTTCTTCATCTGAGGGTTTGATCAAATCAGCTGGTATTTCGTTTCTTCCAGAAGCCTTCCTAATTTTGATTTCTTGATAGCTATCTCAAGTTCTAGATTTAGTATAGTTGGACCTCTATCTAGTTCATGGTCTAGAAAACATTCTTGGTCTCTATCACCATCATAGAAAAATGTCGAAATATAATGTTCCCATGTTAGACAACGTTGTTTCACATCAGCGAGCCAAATTATTGTGCTCTTTCTCCAGTTCTTCATTTTTATGACACAATCTTGGTAGGCAAGATCTAAGTATTCATTCTGGCCCTTATTTTTATTCCTTTATCATTTCGTTAAATTTACTATATCTGAGTTACCCAATTCTTCATGAATGTTTCTTCGTTTCTTGTTAGTATCTCTTAGGTTTATTTAAGATTCATGTTTTTTTAATGTGAACAGAAACGTTTGAAATGTTATATCTGTCCCATTTAGTTCCTCGTTCAATTCTTCACATATTTTTGTTTTCATTTCCGTTTTTTCTAAGATTTATAGATGCATTTTGTATGTATTACTTTAATTTTACATTAGTTGTAGAACACAGCATATTAAAATCACCACATTTAAATCAATTATAGTTAACATAAAGGTTTATGAACAACTAACAACTATTAAAGAAATATATACAATAAACAATAATACTATAAACAAACAGAAGGGTGCTTTTTTGAAAAACAGAAATTATTTTAGAAGATATACCAAATCATAAACAAGTAATTACAATAGGCGACTGAAATGGCACAGTAGGAAGAAAGAATACTGACATGGTAGGATGTTTTGGAGAAGAGACAACCTTTGCAGACACCACGACTATATGGTTGCCAACACATTTTTAACATTGGACAGCTATGAATAGATCCACTAAGAAATCTAAATTCTATCACAAAATAAAATATCACAGAAAAGCACAAATATATAACGTATCTTGCATGCACAAGTAGGAGAACAGAATAAGAACATACGGAAATAAAAATCATAAAAAAGATAACTCCAAAACAGACCCACTAAAACAATATTGTACGACGTTATGCCAAAATAAGATAAAAGAAGTCAAATAAATAGAGAACAGTTGGTAAAAAAATATGTGAGATTCTTGGTATTCAAACAAAGAATATATATATATAAAGGAAAATGTATAAAGATGTCCTTATCAAATCTAGGAAAAGAGCGTCTGTAAAGCGAACATTAGAAGGCACACCAAAACTTAGAAAGCAACACATGCAACTCCAAAACTTAGTAAAAGTGAAAGCATGGGAAGAAAGAAAAAAAGAATATTGAAGCGGACTTTTTATAGATATTGATAACATTATGGGATACAACAGATTGGCATTAGTGTAGAAAACAATTTAAAAATCATAAACAATACAAACCTGAGAAACTGTACAGATCATACCGCTGAAACAACGGACAATTAATTTCTCGAGATATCAAGGTTAGAATCATCATGGGAAATACAAAATCATGTGGAATTTACCAGGCGAGACATTGCCAAGGAAATTACTTTCCAAGGCGAAAGAAGAAAAGGCGCAGACCGACATTTTCTTAAAAATCTATATAAAAACGACTATGAGGAAAATATTTTCAGAAAGCAGACTACGAGAACAGACAGACATGAAAACAGAAAAGGGCAAACCCTTTCGGGTAAAAACCAAAGCAGAAGAAGAAACTTCGATCGACTTCCAAACAGGATACATAGGTATCATATTTTTTGAAGAAGCTCACTCGATCAGCATTTAAAAACCATGGCGAACAAATATTATAAGCAACTCACCAAACTCATTGTGGAAATGTAGCCAACTAAAAAGAGGTCATCTACTATGACATTATTAGAGCGAATGTAAGGTTGAGTTTGGAAATCTTTTAACACCTGCTACATTTTAAAGACCATTTTCTTTAAAGTTTCTATTTGTTTTGACCTTTGCAAAATAGTTGGCAAAGCAAGAAGTTTGGTTCATTGAATGCTATGGAAACCTGCCCCATAGCACTTTTAAAGGAGAAACACGCAATTTTGATGAAGAGTTTCTTTAAAGAAGAACTGATACGAATTTATAAAGCTATCTTGTGTTTTGAATTTACAAAATTTTTATAGTTGTACACGAACGAGCCGGATGGAAGGAATGATCTGAAGAAGCTTAAGTTGGGCTGGTTTTCCTTATCCTTTTAATACCCAGTGTATGTAAAACTTTTTAAGTGAGTAATAATTTTCCAACAGTCGTAAAGTGTAAGGCCGCAATGGTCTAAGCGGTTGAGGCACGGATTGCGATGAGAACGGGCCCGGGTTCAATTCCCGGAGCTCTCTGATGCCTGCCAGGTGGCCTACTCAGTCACCAAAAATAATTGAGTACCTGCGTTCACTCGAACAAGGGGTAATAATGGCGGTCGTCTTAGGCGCGGTGCTTGCCACACCGCCCCGCATTAGAGATGGTGCGCGACGACCGGACACAGTGAGCGAATATATGAGAGTTTTAACCTCTTAGTCTGCAGGCCGTGGTCGAGTTGGAGACTCACTGAAAACTCATGGATGTATGTGACGTTTCAATTTATAAGGTTGTATTTCAGTATACACAATAAGCCCTCGGGGCTGCAGTATCAGTAAGGAAAAAAATCAAAGATAGGTTTATTTACATTCTGGACACACTTTATATTAATTAAATCGGTGGTTTGTATTGAAACTTTATTAAAATATAGTTTACAAATCTACATTTAAATAACATAAATAAAAACAAAAAACGAGGAAATTACGTGTAAGTTTGAACCCCCTTTCACGCTTACTATTTACATTTCATCATAATCAATGTCGTGGTTCTTTAGATAGCGATTCATTCTTTTCCTTATCCACGGCATGTAAAAGGGAATATTTGTGTAAATGCCAGGCCAGCCCTCTAACCCGCATCCCATGCCAAAGCTCACTATACCTTCGGCCTGCCACGGCTCGATCCCCCTCTGAATCATGAGCGGGCCACCCGAATCGCCAGTGCACGAATCGATGCCCGCTGTACCTCCAGCACATAGTTGCGACTCATCAAGCCTGACGCCGACGTTTCTGTACACATTCGAGCAGTAGGTCTGATTTGCTCTTTGGATGGCCACCTTCAGCTTAACGCCGCTGCTCTCCCCTAAAAACAGCGCGCGCTTAAAAAATGGCCAGCTCTCGGAACGCACCTACTTGTTTCGGTCTTGCCCCATCCCGACAGCCACATTTCCGACTCCTCGGTATTTTCCATTCCTAGACATATGGGGTACACGTAAGCTGCAAAAACATTATCAGTTAGGTTTAGGATGACAGTCTCTCCAAGCGCCATTCATTCGAAAAGTCCAAACCTCCGGATGTAACTTTTAAGGTTTTTACGTCCGCATTATAAGTGAACTGGAGTTAAATTCTCTACCGCACATCCGGCGATGATTCTGAGTTAAAACCAGTCCGAGAATCGGCCGCCGGAATTCAGTGCATTTATTTGTTGTTGCCGCAAAAAACAATACTTCCACTGACCAGTAAGATTTGCGGCTTCCTTTAGGGGTATCAGTGCGATGTCGTGTCGCTGCTGAATGTTGTCCACGTATTCCGGATGTACTATGGGCTTCGCAGCTTTCAGCAGTTGAGGCGTGGGCGCGCAAACCTTTCTTTCGAGGCGATCTTCACAGTCTGGGTTGAAGCGCGTATCATGCTCACCCAGTTGAACTTGATGTCTAAAGCATATTGCAAATAAAAAATGTCACTATTAGAATTCCACTATATATATATATATACAAGGTCGTCGAGGTAAATCTGAATTTTTTTGGTAGTACCACAGTACTGTTGTACTCAAATGCCTTCGTGGTGGAAAATTTAAGTTTGAAGTACAGAAATCTGATCACCAAAAGGAGATAACAGTTGACAGGGTAACAGCAAGAGATTTGATCACAACCAAAGTGATGAATTTGTTCGCTAATTGGAGGAGAAGATCATCCATGATCTTGGGCGGAGCACGGCTGATCTGGTAAAACAAATGGAAGTAACGAGGTCGACAGTCAGGACCTGCACTAGAAGTCTTTTGTCTTAAGGAACCGCCAACTCTTGACTGAGAAAAACAAGAAAACAGAAAATTAAAGCCTCAAGCACTGCTGAGCGACACCAAACGCGGCAGCGCTGGTTTTCTGAGATCCTTTTCGGACGAAAAAAGCTTCGTCCAGGGCAGGAAGAATAATCGCCAAATGACATTTGAGCCTGCCAAGTGCCTACTGGCACGCACACAAAGTTTCTCGCCCCTGTGGTGGTGGTGCTGGGGCTTGTGAGCTTCGCAGAGGATCTCATAACGCACCACTTATTTGAAAAAGGCGTCCCAACAGATTTATCAACGTGCTGGAGACAGTTGCTAAGTCCTGGATAGAAGAGAGGGACGTTGGGCAATAATACGTGCTCCAGAAAGGCTCTATTCCAACCCACAAGCCAAGGAAGACTCAGACATGGCTATACAACAATTTGTATTACCCTTCGACCCCGACCGCAATCCCCTTGACTACTATGGGGCGTGGTTGTGGCGAAAAACAATGGGCGGCATCATAACAACAAGGACAGGAAGGTAATGACACATACGGACAAGAAGGAAGTTGTGTTGGCCTTGGTTTATGTTGCAGAAGGTCGCAGCCAGTAATAAAAGCTACACTCAATAATATGAGTCTCCATACTATTTAACGTAAATAAATTTAATTTTTCTGGTATTTTAATGTTATTTTTATTGCTTATTCAATATCTGGATTTACCTCGACGACGCTATATACATGGTGGATTATGCGTAAAAATAATTTTTTCCGTCACTATTTTTTTTTATAATTTGACACAAGATTAACCGAAATAATCAGTTTTTTGAAATACTCAAATTTCTTTTCAAATTTTGGTTTTCATGCTAAATATAACAGCAGTAATTTATGTTACAATTATTTTTTGGGCCGCATGTTTTAGTCAATTCCTGTTAGTAGCACCTAAACAGAACCTCAAATCCTATTTACGTAAAAAAGTACCGTGAAAGAATTAAATATGTATATTTACTATACGAGGTATGTTCAAAAAAAAACGTAATAATGCTGTGACAAATTCAAAAACAACATTTTTGCATAGCTACGCTACCATTGTTTGCTATTAAACCACAAACATCAAATTAAATGGTTTTTCCTCGCGGCGTTCAGAAATTAATCTTTTATTAGTCTTTCAATCTCTTATTAGTAAGAGAGTAAGGGTGTGTATGCACTACAACTACTACAGTACATTCGTAGACAGCCGACTGAAGTTCGTCGTCAAAAAAGAAATTCTGACGTGCATTGTCTCTTTGATTGCGTCACCCAAACACCAGTAAACCATGAATGATGTGACGACTGACATGTAACAGCGCATTGTCATGTAAAGCAAAGCAACACGTTTCCATTTTCTGTAGCGGAGTTATGGGAAGCACCAGAGGAATGACACTAGTTCTGCTCACTACTGATAAACTGACTCGGGAGAGGAAGCAGTTAATCCATTAGGATAACCTACCTAAAAGAATTCCAAAAAGGTCATCGTTTGCTTTGAAATAAATGGTCCTGACTGCGGTTTCTTGAGATCAGACCGATTTTTTCCAGATAAAACAATGATATATCAGACGATTCTTATCTTCAAGCCTTCACAAGCTTGTTGCGTATCCCATGTTGTCCATCGCTGCCCATAATGTCTGCTTCCTTGGTTTTTCACTTTGCTCACAACTGCACTTATATTGCCGTTCAAATGTCTGAGAGCAACTTCATGTGTTAGCATCATGTGGCACTATAATCTACCGTTAGACCCGTGCTGAATAAGCTTTTCAATCTACGACACTGCAACTTATTTTTGAACACCCTAAGTAACAAAATGAATCTAAAAGATCTTGAAGAACAACTATAAAACTTTTACAGAACCACTTAAACTGTTTTATTAAGCATTTGGAAAAAATTATAGGAGCATAACACAATGCTGCGAATGATTCGATTGACCAATAAAGGTTTTAGACCTAAACGATGTACCACGTGAACAAATAATAATAATATTGATAAAGGTCATTGAGGAAATAGTCGCTTAACTCATCGAAAGATTGTCAAAAACCAGCATAGATTAAGATATGCACTTTTAAGGAAAAATTAAACATAGATTTGACCTGGTGATTAAAAAATCATGTGAACATCAGTTGAGATTCCAGTAGACTTCTCTCCCAAACCATAAACGAAATTTTTAAAAATGCAATGCACCAGCCGCGTTACATTTTCAAAAACGGGAACTACTTTGAAGGAGGCTACCCTTATATAGGTCATAATCATTATCATCATCTGCCTATATCCAGCCGTTGTCGAATGTAGACCTCTCCGAGTATTAGCCATTAATTGCTCTTTGGTTTGCGATATCTACAATCAATTATAATCAGCCGTTCTTTTTATGTCATCTGTCCACCTGAGTGGAGGTTTTTCCCTATTTCTTTTTCCCGTTTTTAGTCTTTATTGCAGTATTTGCTTGTTTTTGGTAATATGTTCAGCCTACGACCATTTTGATTTAAGCGTTTTTTCAAATAAATCTACATTTGCCTCTTGTCTTATGCGTATGTTTTTATTTTATCTTTCAGAGTTATTTTTATAGGTTCGTTGTCGTTAATTCCAGTAATAATAAAACCGAAACAGCCACAATGTCCATAGTACCATCTTGGGTTGGATGTTGGTAAAAAATTTAGCAGCCGATTCGTCTCAGTCGTACATCGATAATGACTTGAGCTGGTAGTGCACAATGCTGAAAATCAAGTACCGAGCTGCAAATAACTTTCTCGCTAAAGAAGGTCGGAGTCTCAGTGATATTAAACGATTTTTTGATGGTATGTGCGGGAAACCTTCGCTTCCATATTACCATTTTAAAGAAATGGGCAAAATAATTTTGATTGGGCCTGAAAAGCATCGCAGGCAAACCATGTGCATTTTTGGCAGTTAAAATGATTTCAGGAGAAAATATCGCCCTTGTGGGGGGCGAGGTTCTTTAAGATAGTCATAAAATAAAGCAATAATAAAGAAAAAGTTTTTCACTCCATTCTTATGATCCTATGCTATAATTCCATCGCAAATCGAACGAAAAACAGCCAAGGAATGCAATGATTTTTTGGGATTAAAATAAAATTTTACTAATTGATTTTAAGAAAAGGAACATAGTGGTGAACGGAAAATATTACGTCATCTTACAGCTATCTTGCGCGACGTTATCAAGAAAAAGAGTGTCGAGTCAAACTGTTCTTCTGTATAATAACGCCCTGTACGTAAGGTTGTGTTTTTTCAGGTTGTTACGAATGACTGTAACTTTAAGAAGCTTTCCCCACCCATCTTGCAGCCTATATCTAGCCTCCGGTAACTACCATTAATTTTCAAAACTGAAGGACTTTCATGGTAGAAAACTTAACAACAATAAAGTGTTGTAGGAGAGTGGTAGGAGTCCCAAGGTATTAAAATGCTAAATTAAAAACATCTAATGAGGTCGAAAACTTTAAGTACTTATCTCGTAATTGATCTCTTTAAAGAAGCTGAACTTGTAACCTCGCAGTATCTTCTTTAAGGGTCCGAATATGTGGCAAAGCATCCATCCACCCTTTAGATGTGTTGGTCTGTGGGTGATAGGCAACCTCTATCTCTATCTACGTCACAGTCCTGGATGGGCTTTGGTCACTTCAACAACTTTTCTCCAACTTTTTTTGCCTTTCACTATTTGCTTCTAATTTTTTCCATTATCGTTAAGTTTTTAACAACTTCGAACATCATCTCTTAGGTGATCTGCTACCTCTCCTTTCTTTTGTTCATTTCCAGATTATTACTATTTTGGGACCTCGTGTCTTCTTCATTCTACTTGTGTCCTAACCATTGCAGTCTTCTTGTTTTTATGTACCTTATTATATCTGTTCTTCCAATCAATCCTTTTAAATCAGAATTTGTATATAGGTATATACACCATCTGTATTGCGGACCAATCCAATATACATTATGAAATATTTTTCTCTCGGCCGAATTAAGGTTTTATATATGTTTAGTTCAGTTTTTTTAAATTAATTTAGACTGTAATGATTTATAGTTAGCTTAAAACATCTGCGACTAAGCTGGATTCTGTTTTGAATTTCCTCCGTCACCTCATTCTTTGCTATAGACCCTAGATATCTAAATTTATTTACTAGTTCATAGAATTATTATTAATTTATTTTGGTCTGTCATCCTCTAATATTTTCGTCTTTAGCTATTTCATTTAATTATGTCCCGTTTTTTTAAATCACCACCATATCTGGATACCTTTATTTTTAATGTTCTCTGCAATTTTCATTTTTGAGGCTATTGCTTGTAAGCAATTAAAGCGCGAATAAATAAATTAGAAACGAGATTAGTAGGGGAACTAAATGATGTAAAAACAAATATATGAATAATAAATTGGATGAAACAACCACCAACCAACAATGAATTGAAAGGAAGCCTCAATCATTGTAGGATTTATCTGGCACAGAATTAAACTAAAATTATTAATTCAAAAGAAAAAGATAAAAGGTAAGAAAATATTCATTGATGAGCAGAAGATACTAGTGATGTTAGAATTTAGAAAAAATGGTGGGCACACAATTTTGAAACAAAATACAATAATAGCGGATGGCAAGATGATCAGAGAAATGGAAATACAAAAATCGAGGACGAAATAAAAAAGAAAAGAAATAGACAAATCGCACAGTGAATCAGCAAATTTACCAATAAGGTCAGACCACAAAAACCGAAGAAAATCCAAACAACCAAAATATATAGCAATCAGAAATAATTAATTATTTCCTATTATAAAAAAACACGACGCCACATCAACCTTAGACAAAGTAAGAGATAAAATAGCTACAGTTGAAACTAACCTTTGTAGAGTTGGACGCAGAAGTAGCAAATCTGCATTGTAAAACAAACAGTTAAGAAACGTCTGAAAAAAGATTTTCTGTTGATGTATGGTCGATACTCTATGCTGTGCCAATATCGGGCAATGGATTTCCGCAGATTTAACCCCTTTTGCCCACAGAAAACGCACTACGGCGCACTGTTATTCGATGGTGAAATCACCAAATGGAGCGGCCATACTTCATGCCATATGATTGGAGGATAGAATGCTGCGCGCGACTAACCTTCCCCCTCCCATCTCTTGCGCATATGTGGGGTTGCGCGTCAGCGCTAGTCTCTTGTTTTGTACCATGCAAATGTTTTGAACACCTCGTGCAAATAATTACGGCAAATCAGTGGAAAACTCATTTAAATCATAACTTACACGGGCCCTAATGGCATTAACGCCTTAGAAACGATGCAGTGAGCGGCCGTCAGCACAAAATGCTTGGAAATCAGGAAACCGGCACATCCGTAGTTGTAAACATTATCTTTCCGGCGATGAAGCAGCCTGGCCATCCACGGGTATTCTCCCAAGCTTGCACTTTGCCCACCAAATATTCTAGGGCTGAACGTTAGCGTGTGGTTGCCGCAACTTCTAGGAAACGGGCTGTTCTGCTTTTTCTTCGAACGCGCTGTGGTCGTAGTCCTTGCATAAGCTGAAAATTGGTTTCCTGTTAGTTAAATTACTTAAGTTTTGAGAATTAAATGTAATTTTCCTAGAAGTTAAGAAGCGATTTTCAATCGAAATGCAATCATTAAATACACCAGCAGCTGTGCTAATTAGTAAAAGTGGAAAAACCGGTAAGTTTTGCTAAATAACCGAACTTACGTACTCGGTAATTCCAGTTGGCAGGTAACAATAAACAACACGACAAAAAACTAAAATTCGATTTACTGTTTTCCAGGTGTACACACCCAAGGGGCTTTTTTCGTGACATTTCTGTTTTGGTAAGGTTCGTAGCGGTCTTATTTAACTTTAGCGCTTTTTCAACGATACTTGCTTTTGTTTAAAAAGTCGGGGTGCGCCCCACAACACACTTTCGGCTGGGCGACATTTTCATTCTTTGGCCCGCACCGGGAAGCCAAAATGAACTCGAAACTCTCGTTCTTGGAGTTTAGGATGGCCTCGATGAAGACAGAGCATTTCTGCACTTCGATGCACACTCCGAAGTCGTCGTTGGGTGTTTTGCACGGGGTGGCAAATTCTGCAACGCTATTTCCTTTAGCAAGCGCATGCTACAAAAATGGCGACTTACTGGCGTGCAGTTGGTCAGGGTAAAGTTCTTCTGTTGTGATTATCACTGAGCTGAGCAGTACTGGAACAAGTGATAGTACAATACGCAGCATTGTTTGTGTTCGTACGATTTTCAGCACAGCTCTGTAGTGTGGCTGTTATTGTGTGGTATTTTCGTAAGCGGTCACGACCTGTAGATAAATGTTGATTAGCTTGCTATAAAAAATCCAGATACATCAAACATGAATAATACAGGAAGCCGTTTAATACTGAAATGGAATCGTAAGTTATTTTGCATTTCCCTCTTGAAGTCCGAATTTTTGCCACGATATTTCTAAATATATTTTGTAGCGATCAGCACCTCATATGCACAATCAATATCAATTTTGAATCATAGGCTGAAGTTGCAATAAAACCAAGTTCACTTTGATGCACCTTAAATGTGGTAAGGGTGAAAACACAGCAATATGTGCCGTTGTTATATAATAAATACGTTAACTACTTTTATTTCCAACTCATTAATTATCGCACCATGAACTGTGAAGTTGAATATATGAGAGCTTTAACTTTAACCAACATAAGACCTTAGAACCTCACCACTATTAGCGGCATAAGCAAACCACAATCTTAGGGCGATGAATTCGGACTGTAAAAGGGTATTGCAGTATAGTCCAGAACAAACCTTCAATTTTTGACGAGTTTGGGCGGCTGTGCCGTGCCAGGCGAAGAACCCATCTTACCGACACTTTTCAAATCTCAAAATCGTCAGAAATTATTACCTGGGCACTTCCATAACTTATTTCAATTTCAAAACCATTAATAATACAGATATTTCCTTCAGTTACCCTGATCCTCACCCCATTGCTCCCCCCCAAAATGTTTGCAGTTTGTTCAAAACTTTTTTTGGCGATTTTACGCCCTTTTTGTGAGAAACTTGATATAATTCGTTTCATAAAAGACACCGCGATACTGACTAAAGAAGCGATAGTGCAAGGGACATCCCTTCCTATAACGCTCGAAAGCCACTCCCCTCCCTCCCCCCATTCGTTTATCTCAGGGCTCATAAAAATACGATTTGTATTTCATTTACATAAAACAGGCAAAATTGTTCTATTTTGTTATTACTTAGTTATAAATATCTAGTTTATTTGGTTCTGCAGTACAATTGTTAGACTATTTTACTAGAAAAATGCCAAAATGTATTTTATTTTTTAATTACCCGTTGGTGGCACTTATTCTATTCAATTGCACTGAGTAGGGCAATGCTAAGTTGATTACTGTCACAAACTAGAAATTTGGGCAGCTTAAAATCTGCAACAAAACGCTGAGCGAATGAAAACCTCCCCGCGAATAAAAACTTAGCCCAGCTGTGTGTATAGCGACACTAGGTATTGTAAACCTTTGCTGAATATATCTGTCACACTCTGCAGCCTCTCCAGTTGACAGTGAACATGTCTCCCAACAGAATGGTGTGGGGGGACTGTACGCCAACAACGAGTTTCAAGTATAACGGCTTTTCTTCTTCTGCACTCGTAGGATATTTATAAATACACTCAGTACTACAACAACCCAACATTCAACAAGGAAAGTTGGAGGCGCAGCAGAACCCACCTGCCATGTAACAGAGAAAAATCCCTAGCAGAAGAAAGCTCCTTCAAGTAGGGCAAAAAAAATTCTGACGCTACATAAACTGAAAAAACAATAATCGCAGAGACTACTGGTCTCCGCGAAACCTCATTTAAGAGAAGCTAGTCTGATAGCAGAACATACGTGCTGTTAAAAAAAGCAGAAAGGTACATATATCTCCGATAAGAGCAGTATGACTGATATCAGGTTGAGCATCCTTACAGAAATCCTCCTTGAGACAGGCATAAATACAAATCAAGCGAACCTAATTAGGACCGCTTTGGCTTCTAAAATGGGCGGCATAGAATAGGAATGACTTTCCTTAAGATTTTTTGAACTACGATACAAAGAGATCTTAATCTTTGATCACCAAACTGCCAAATGAGTGAAGCGACTCGTTGGAGAAAGCACCCCTTGGTAGGGTACAAAACTTCATTGACGTCAAAGACTCATCCAAACTAATTAAGACCATGACATAGATTTCGGGCACATTGAGAAACCTGCAACTGGCAATTAGGAAACAGAAAGCCTGATCTAAAAGAAATACAAATTAATTCATTTAGATGAAATCTCTTGATTCCAGAGCTGGACAGGACACCGTTCCTAAACTTCCCCAGAGTGGCCTTTATCTTCAAAGACAAATAAAAAGGAAAGCACTACATGTTCTACGTAAATGTCCAGCATTCAGGGCCCAAATATTTAAGCACTCGAAGCTTAAATAAATAATATAAATAAAATAAAATGAACTGGCAGTAGCACTCAATCAACTTTACCTTAAACTTTTTTAGTAATATAAGATGAGCGGAGTAAATTACCTCATGGGATTCAATAAGCCTAGAGCTTCAGTGCAATGGATATACTTTGTACCACAAAGATCAACCAAAAGCAGTTTCAACTTCTCAACAAGAACAATAACCACGGTATCTGACAAAACTCACCCAAAAAGCGATTTAACCAGCCATGCCAATTAAACATAAAAACAAACGTAAAAAACAAAGAGATCTTGGTAAAAGACAGAGGCCTGGAAACTCAAGAGACAGGACTTTTAAACAATTTAACTCACCGACTTCACAACGCTATTAAAGAGAACCTATGATCAGTAGGCCACTCTACATATCTAGCAAGCTTCCGCATCACTACTAAAAAACTCAAATGGAAGTTGGGCTATATCTAATAAAGCTAAAGAAATTATTTTTGGAAAACACTTCGCCCTAAATGTCACCTCTGAGACCAGTTTCTTCTACGAAAGCCTACGCAGAAATAAAACCAACCAACTTATATAAAATCCCAGCATATGATCTTATAGTTGATAGCGTACTAAAATAGTACTCCATACAACAATGAGTCAGTCGTAAATGTATTATTTTTCACTTTCCCACTCGCAGGAAATATCCATGCAGAATCATGGTAGGTAAACCTGGAAAACTTCTACAAGAAACCATATCATATTTAAATTATTTGAACGATAATTGCTACAGAGAAACGTGGAATTAAAATTCAATAATGTCATAAAATGTTAGAGTATCTCAAGAGAACTCTCAAAGGGAAACGTGTGCTTTTATATTCTTAGATATCCACCAAGGTTTCAACAAAGTTTAATATAGAGGGCCTTCATATATAATAAAAATAACTCTCAAATTTAGCTTCCTTTCAAATCTTACATGACCGAAATATATTTCCAAGTCCAATTTGAGAACACACTATCAAACCATTGTTCTATTAACTTTGATGTTTCGCGAAGTGTCCTTGGATCTTTTCTATACCTCTACACAAAAGCCGTTCCTACTACAAACATCTCTTTAATTGCTAGCCTTGCAGGTGATACTGCAACGATATCAACTCTAAGAGTACATCTGAAAAGCTGCAGCTATATCCAAATATTCTACAAATTTAGCTAGATCACTGGTGTTACTTGTCCCAAGTTACCATCTACAGTCAGCCTACTTCATTTGGATTAAAGATTTATCTGAAAAGTCCACATAAAATTTCAAACGACATCAACTCACTTGAAAATAAAACAGTACGAACATAATTGCTTTTAGAAAATAAGCCTTTCATGTATGAAATTATCTTGATAGTTATACAGATATATCAAACACAACTGCAGCGACCAAAGACTGAAAACAAACGAAAGGAAGAAAAAGAAACCTTTTATATCAAACTATAAAAAGAACCACACGAAGCAAGGAGTAGAAGTAAACATATAATGGTAATGGGGGATTAGAATGCACCGATAGGAAAGAAACCAACAGAAGCATTTAGAATGATTGGGCAATCAAGCAGAGGAACAAATCCTAAACAACAATGGCGAGCGAAAGATCGAGTTCTCCATAGATGATCAACTGTTGTTAGGCAGTACCTTCTTTAAACACAAACGAATACATAAATACACATTTAAAGAAGAAGCAAGCTAAGTGAAAAACGTTATAGGCTATATAATGCAAGGTATGCAATACTGGACATGAAAGTGATACGAGACGCAGAATTAACAACAAACCATAGACTACTAGTAGCTGACGCAAGATTCAAAGCTCCATAAATAGAACTACAAAGAGAGTATAAAAAAACTTTAATTAAGGGAATTAGAGGATGAAGCAAGATATAAAGAGCTCTTATAGTAAAGACTAACTGCCCAAGAACATCATGAAATAAATACCATATGTGATGTAAACGAAAGACGGGAGTAACTAAAAACAATTCTACAAGAAGCAGCTAGAAAAACCTGCGGAATACATGTAATTAAAAGGGGACAAAAGAGAAACAGCTGATAGAACGAAACCATAAAAGAAAAGGTAAGGATGAAGAACAAGACAACACAAAAGATATAAGCAAATGAGAAACGAGGCAAAAGATGCAGAAGCCAAAATAAGAACTTGGGAGGAGTTTGCAGAAACAATACAACAATTATGTAGAGAAAATGAGAGAAAGTTCTGGACAATAGTAAAAGGATTAAGAAAGAGCAAGGGACAGCAAGTAAGATGCATAAGAAATGAACAGAATAATATAGAAACAGAAATCGGAAGAATCCTTTAACTTAGAAAAATACCATGAAGGCAAATTCGATAATTACAAAAGAATAGAAAATGAAACATTACAAGGAAACGCAAGTTTTCAGCAGCAGGATGAAGAAGAACCCCAATAACGCAAGAAAAAGTGGAATTAGTCGTAATATCTTTAAGAACTACTAAAACATGAGAGAAACATCGTAATAAAATGACTCACTAGGCTATTCTGCAAGCTTGGGAAACCCATCAAACACCAAAATCTAATAATCTCAATACATAAAAAGGGAAATACTGTAGAACCAGGAAGTTATATAGCAATATGTCCTGCACCAGTAGTGCTAAAAGTTTACTCAAAAATACTAGAAAGGAGATTAAGGGAAGAAATCGAAGAACAATTATAGGAAAACTAAGCAGCTTACAGCAAGGAAGATATTTTTTCAATTGAAACGTCAAGAGTTTCCGAACTCCAACCACGGCCTTATAACCCAAGAACCAACCACACGATGCACCATTACACCGGCCGCGAAAGCATTCGTATCTATAAAAAACAAATTAATTTAAGAATTTGAAATTTATCGCGAAGGGTAAAGCCAAATCCTTTTGATTAAAACAACGTATGACTATACACCTCCAAAACAACTTTAGAAGCGATCACCGACTTGGGTTGGAAGATTTTATTGCACTCAACAAACGCTAAATCACAATTCGGTATTAACACTATTAAAAGGTAAAAAGACTTAAGATACTTAGGGCTATAAAAATCTCGATAGCTAGAAGACTAGAAGTCTGCATGTGACTGTCAGTATTTTTTTCAGAAATACAGATATAAGATATAGGAAATGTAAAAAGTCTATAAAAAGTGAATATCATTCACTGTAACATTAAAAACTACTTACAATCTTTATAATTTCTTCAAACAGATTAGTGAAATTAAGAATAAAATGAGACAAATAAGAAAGCAGAAGCTTCATATTGGGATAAAAAAAATCAAACAGCTAATAAAGGCAGTATAAAAACAAAATAAAATAAATAGTAAAGAAAATGTAAAACTTTATAGAATACTTAGAAATTTTGGAATAGACAGAAAGTTGACGTTAAATCAAAATTAAAAGTAAGGATATAAAGCTTGCCATAACAAAATTAAGTTCGAAGAAATATTTTTAAGAAATCCTCACCATAAAGAAGACAACACAGATCGAACGAAAAGTATCTCAGAATGTGTCTGCAGATTATGCAAATTATCTCGGGCAACAAAATCGCTGTGGCTCGACGTTTTCCTGTTACTTTACTCGGTAGTTTAAATCACGAGTTTGACGTCAACTGACCAAAATCATGTCGTTTACTCAGAAGAAATTGCGCAAACCATAAATAATGAAAGTTATAAGAGATGTGGGAAATGTACAAAGAAGAAGCAAAGTAGTACCTATTGGAATTTATGTCACCCGTTCAAAGAAATGTTACAAACACATACAATGTTCTGTAGTTTCAAACAAGAGTTGTGTTTATGCTCTTTGAAATAGGAAGGCCTAAAAGATTATTGAGTCTACCCTATCCTACTTCAGCTCTGTTTTCTTCCTTTTATACTTGTAGGTTATCCTACTGCCTATTTATTATTTCCCATGATCTTCCCCAAAGATTATTCTGAAATAAATTCCTGTTTTGATCCCTTTCAGGGTAGAATTTAGAAAGCCTGAAACAAACATTTAATATTTGTCATTAAAACTCTATGGTCATTCCTTAATGCTTCGATGCAGTTTTTTATAGAAATGGTTGTACAAAAATACTCATTACAACCCTTTGAAGTTCGTCCTAATTTTCTCACAAAACTGGTCTGTGACGCTTTTAGCTCTTTTTGCGGCTGTTTGTTGCTACAAATTTTGACAGACCACAGTCTGGTGTTCGGCTGCGGCACGTGCGCTTTTATCTTTGCTAGCTAAGGCGGTAAGGAGTTTAAAATGGCTTTACATACACCGTAGATAGGTTGCATAGGTTATTAAAGTAGAAAAGGCTCACCTCAAAATTATTCCTATAAAAAATTTGTGACCTTCGTAAGGATATGCAAAAACTCCAACCTTCACAGATGTGCAAGGGCTATAGATACTAACTGTAACTACTAACTCTGTCGTTTAAAAAAAACGACGCAGTCTATTGCTACCACTAATTGTTTCTCTGAGTTTTCGCTTTGTCTATAACTGTACTCGCAGCATTGCACAAATGAATAACCCTCTTTTCTTCTGTGCGTTTCAGTGAAGCCATCTGGTGGTATTACGTGGCGCTACAATCTATTTTCATGCACATTGCAATGTGCGACGCAACTGGAGTTTTGAGAGAACGTGTCAGTTATTTCTAAACGCCCTACGTATTTCTAAATTCAGTAAAAGTCATTTTTAGGCTTTTTTGTTGAGAACCATTTGAGCTACGCTTCCGGTAGTCTCATCGACTTATTGTGCTTCTCTCAGTTTCTTTACGGTACTTTTTCCAAATATCCTTTTTCCTTGTACCAGTTTTTACAAGTCCCTTACTGGATAGTTGCTGTATTTTGCTGGATCCTTTATTGGTTTTCTATAAGCAGCTTGCCCCATGTGAACTAGAGCCTCGCACTCGCACAATACATGAGTGTTTTTTGTTTCTCTGCCACATAGTCTGCAACTCAGGTCTCCACCGTGTAGCCCTATTATGTTGAGGTGTCTTCTAAGAAAACAATGTTCTGTTAGCAGATCTATAATAGTTCGTAGCTGATTTCTGCTTTATGCTAACAGTTCTTTAATTCTTTTACGAGATGGTCTTTTTATAATGGTTATTCCACGTCTTCCTCCCCATGCATTTGCTCAGTTTTATATTATTCCTTTAAGTATTCTGAGATCCGGTTCGGGGGCTATATATGGAGTTGATGATCCTTCTTGTGTCCGATCATCAGCTTTTTCGTTGTCTACAATTTCGCAGTATCCTAGTACCCACAATAAAGTTAACTTGCTGTGGTCTACCAAAACAATGGATTATTTGTGGCATTGCTATGCCAGCTCAGGTATCACCCTAGGGTTCTTTAATGCTTTCAAGATTTGCCTATTTTGATAAAATTTTAGATTATCTTTGCCTAGCAGTGTAGCAAATATCTCGCTTAAAAAACGGATGCATATTTTTCTAGAGAAAGCTTAACTATAAGTTCCTTTTTACAGTATATGCCTTCTTTCGTTTCAGACCCAATCTTTGATCCGTCTTTTGTATTTATACCTGTTGCTTATTTCGTGTATACATTAATTTCGATCCATTAATAAGTTTGAAATTTTTAATGAATTCGAATTTTGGTGTTATATGGTCTCTTCTCAGTATGCATCTACGCATATGTCCAATGTTTAGACGCTCACGTCCATACAATCTTTGCAGAAGGGTGCATTGCGTGGTCTCTTAAGAGCCTGCTTCTCCCATGATCTGAAAATAAAGAGAGAGAAGGTCTAGTAGTGTCTCCATTGCCACTGTTGGTGTTGTTTTTATGACACCCGTTATTCCCAGGCCAGCAAGTTTTCGTATTCTACTTACTACAGTTGTAGCAGTTCTGTCCGTCATCTATGTCCACCATACCTAAGCTGCATACAACATCTTTGTATATATAAAATACATGACTGTTGGTTTTATACCCCATGTTTCTCCATGAATTCGTCTGACTAACCCTAGTGTTGCCTCCGCTTTTGTTTTGATTTTTTTAATGTGAGTTTTGAGTCTAAAATAACTCCAAAATACTTTACTTCAATTAATAAACCTAAGAGATCCCAGTCCTTCTAGGTTTCTCCTCGTGAATACTGCTATGGTTGCTTGGTGACATATTAATATATTAAAATCTCGGAAAGTGTACCCTGAGTACTTCTTTTACTGTTTTCCTTTCCAGTATTAGTGTATTTTCCTGTAATCGTTTTTTTGTGGAGTCTAACACCCTCGAATTGTTTCCTCTTCTTTACAATGTCTCTTACACGTACCTCCCTTAGATTTCTTCAGAACCTTGTTATATTCAGTTGAGACCTTTTTATAATTATCTCGTACTGCCAAATTTTTTGTTGCATTAAAAAGGTTTCTTACCTGTTTTCTCATTAGAGCAGTCTGCATTCTTCTAGAGGACATTCCTATTAGGATCTATGTTTATCTAAGGACAGTTATTTTCATACATTACATTCCGCCTTTGCCCTACTGTGATCTCGAGCTTTGTACTATTTCAGGTCATTCCATTCAACCCTCTAAAATTGTATTCTAAGTCTTTCTGGTAGGCTTTCCAGTTTATCTTTCGAGAGTTACTATAAGTTTCTTGTATAAGGCCGATACCACCCCTTCAGGCACATGGTAACTTTGATAGTTTCCGTAAAGGTACTATAAACCACTCTTTGGGTATAGTACAGCACTGTCTAGAGCTCATCATCAAGCAAAACGGCTACTAACTTCATATGGATGTCGAAAGCAGTCAGCCCTTTCCCACAATGAAACCACGCTGTTCGTCGGTTCTTACAATTGCTTGTTTCTGCGGTTTTCCTCTTTGTCGATGACTACATTTCCTTCCCTTTATTTATTCTAACAACGCTATATGGCGGCATCACTTGGTAATATAGTACAACTTCAGACACGAATTGAGGACACATTTACATCTGGAATTTTGAGAGAAAGCGCTAGTTACGTTGAAATTCCTCCATTATCTCACGCAACACTTCCAAACCGAGAAACTTTCTCCAACTCGATACATTTATCAATTGCCACTTCCAGCTTCATCCAATGTTGTTGGCAAAGAAAAAATCCCAAACAATAAAATTTGGAAACATAGAAGTCAATCGAACAACACCTCTTTAGCACATCGCTTAGTTCAGCGGCAAGGGAGCTCCTCATTTGCCTTCTTTGTCAGTTGAGTAAACAGGTGTTATACTCGACGCAATCTCTTTGCAAGAAAAAAAAGAGTATATACATTAGGTTTTAACAAATCCTACTTACGAAGGAGTTCCCGTGCCCCATATCTGAAGATTGTGACCCAGCTTTCCAATTACAGAAACTGCCGCTGTACCGCAGACGGTTAGCAAATTTGTTGTCCTCCATTCCTGCCTCCATAACCATAAGAAAATCGGTTCGAGATATCTTACCTGCATTTTTTGAAAAATAATCTGTGAGGTTTTAAAGACATTCCGATTGCCAATAGATAGGGGATGTGGTTTTTGTATAACGATGCCATGCTCCTTTTTCTCATATTGTCACTAATTATTTAAACGCAGCATATTATATCCGATAGATTGCCATCACAATTTCCTGATCTATTTTGTGTGGGGCTGGATGAAGTCTATAGTTTATTATACGTCTATTGACATATAAGAAGTGCTAAAGAATCGAATCATGGAAGCTGCAACAACTATTAAGAAACTTGCCAGAGAAGCATGGATTCGTTGTACTGATTGCTGTATTCAACAAAACGAAGAGCACTTTGAACAATTCTCTGAATGTTGTACTGTTAAATAAATTTCTTTTACTTTCAATATCTCGGTAATAAATTTTTTATTTATTTTGTGCTGAAAAATACACCCCTAAAATAGTGCCGTGCAATTCACTGTGTGCATGTATCCTTAAGCGTGAAAAATCTATTTTCTTGCATGTGTATTTTACTAGAAGACCAAATTGTTTATCCATTATCTTGAGATAAACTTTGAATAAAAAAGGTCATTGATATGAAATGAACGCAGTGACCTTATTTCTCAGAATCTGTCATTTGTAAGCAAGGTTAATAATAATATTTTGCATAAGATTTACCCGCGCAGAAACATACATATAAGAAAAATAAATATTTTTGTTACTAGCATTTCTGAAAAAGACTACGATCTATCAGTAATTATTAACAATTAAATCTTATGCACCTCTTTTGCACAGCGTTTAAAATAACGTCGTCCTGAGTCAAAACTGTCAGTCAAAAGATTTGGATCAACACTTTTACAAATATCACGTTTCAAAACTGGTACAGAAGCTGTCGATAAGTTCAGTCATATAAATACAAAATTTATATCTTATTTTTTTAAAACTTTAAATTGATAGTATAGGTTGAGAAAAGCAAATTAAATGTAAAATAAAATATTTTACAGATGTCCTCTTTGATACTCTCGAATTCTTCTGATAAAATTCTTGATCACTTTCGGATACCTGCGGCTCAATTTTGCCAATGCCTTCTCGAATCTTCGCTTGTAACTCAAGAATCGTTCTTATTTTTACAACACAAGCTTTGGTCCTCACGAATCTCCAAAGATCTTGGTGGCCAGTTCACTTGGTCGTTTATTAAATTTTTGCTCCAACAAATGGATTGTTTTACCCGTCGTATGACATGGGGCGCCATCGCGCTAGTACCATAAGTCATCCAAATCCGTACCTTCTAAATGAGACCATTATCTCTAACGACAACGTTCACCGTTAGATGTTCATTGCGTTTGCAGCCTTTTTTCAAAAAGAACGCCCCAATCACCCACCGGCATAAAATCCACACCAAACTATTATCCCTTGGACTCTATAGGTTCATTTTGGATAACCTGAGGACTTTCTATGCCCAAATGCGACAATTTTGCTTATTGACATACCCACTAAGGATAAATTTTTTAGCAAAATCTGACTTTGGTTCTTGGGTAAGTTGAATCTTTAATGAGTACAGATGCAGCTCTTTTATTGAAATTTGCCGTATGGTGCTTTTGAAATGTTCAGTTGCAGTGACCGAAGGCTCGCTGAAGTTTCTGGATATCCGTCACACTATTCTTCGTAGCGACAACCTCTTCAAATGAACGGCTTGCATAAAGTCGGATTGTTTGTTCAAATTTTTAATTAGTCTTTTCACACCATTTGGTGCGTTTTTTTCCAAAAATATTCGCCATGCTTGTAGTGAATTTTAACAATCGTCACTCGCTCCTTCATCCAGTAGCGTTCCATGTAATCCAGCTGCAGTGACTACAAAATGTCAGCCAAGCAGAATGCTGCCAACATTGCAAAAAATAGCGCACAATTTAAATCCTGCATTTCTTGTGGTAAGGCCCCGGATTGTCAGAAGAAACTGATTCAATCCCGATTCAAAGAACCATTCGTTAAGACGATTGTACTAGTTCTTGAAGATATTTTGAACTGATTAAATTGGGAGGAAAAGCATAAATACATATAATTGCAACAAACGAAAAACAACTAAACCCAATGCTACAAGAACTAAACGAGGCTTCTAAGAAGGTGGAGTTACGGAAAAAACAAAATTTATGACAAACTTCGAAGAGGAAGTGAACATAGAAACAATGAAATTAGCAACACTATGCGCAAACTCATAACGCTACTGTTTCCCCTTTCATAAGTGTTCAGATTTTTAAAAGGACAAGAGAGCCCAAGAAGGACGGGGGGCAAATTTCGTGGGAGAAGACCTTCAACCTCAAAAATGGCAAGAAATAAAAAGAGTGGAAACCTTTTAGATGTCAAACCGCTGAGCGACCTTGATAATGATCAAGTTAAATATGAACGTTTACCCACTATCAGATGTGCATCAAGATGGTTCTAAAGAACCTAACTATTAAACAAAAAGCCTTTTTGTTACCTTGAAAAATATCTTCAGTTGCGTGATGTTCTCTTTAAAGTTCCAACAAATGTTGTCTATGATTACTTTGTCGACTGCTGCTCTCAAAAGTGACGCTGTTGTCTGACGAAACCATTGCTTCAGGTTTTCAACCAAGAGGTTCTTCTTCTTCCAGGTCCCCGGACAATACCGGATTCTAAATGTATCCCACAGACTAAAGTTTATTAATTCGAATTATTATATGTGATTTGTCCCGAAAGTATCAAACCATGCAAAAAAGCTAGATATTTAATAAATTTAGTACAAAAAAGTTGCGTATAGCTTTAGTTGGGTTTAAATTATTTTATTCTGTAAATCCCTGTATTGGAATCAATTTGTTGTGTTGATCTATATCTCATTTGAAATCTCCTCTTTCAAAAAAATTTAAAATCTGAAAACAGCCAGAAGACACAGAAACACATATCTAGACTGTAAACTGGTCGAGTCATTTGTAGAATTTTTCTTCTTCTTATAGTTATCAGTCATAGAGATTAGTCTGATTCAACATGGTATTTATCGGTATTGTAAATCGACTATTATCAGTGAGATCTTGGTCTACTAGGTGAATTTCTTCCTTGAACTTTTTCTTCTATGATAATTTTCAACAATCCATCGTGCCTAAAACTATTCCCGAATAACGCATCTCTTCTTTTTGTATTAGTTTCTCTAATTTTCAATTCTTTGTAACACCTTTGTGTTTGTCGCTCTGTCTTCTCATTTTATCTTCACAGTTTATCTGGGCTTTCAATCTTTTCTTTTCGTTAAAAGCTATCGTTCAAGATTCATATCTGCAAGGTGCAATAATTTAGTTAAATGTTTTTGGAAGCCGTTCTCTTTTTTGATTGAGAGGCAGCTTGAGGCCAATAGTTTTTTAAAGGTTGCGACTTTCACTTACTGAATGCGGCATCTTCTTTCTTTATTACTTCTACCGGACTTGGTTGTCAATTGTTCCCTGTGTTCTAGACATTGGCGTTTTCTACATATTAATATTATTGTTTTCTCTATGTTTATTTACAAGTTCTTCTCTTTTAGCATGATGCCCATTCCATCTAGTATTTTTCTTAAGTCTTGTTCTGTTATCGTCAATATTCTTCCTCTGTGTATTTTTATATTTATTCCAATTTCTTATGAAATTTGTTTAAAAACTGTTCAATAAGTGATTTAATGAGAGGCGGTGAAAGCAGGCACCCTTGCCCAACTTTTTTTTTTAATTTTTACTTTTCTTGATTTTTCCTCGCATCTCTTGTTTCTTATACATTGTCTGGGTGATTTTAATTTCTCTGTTTAATTCCGATATTTAATAGTTCAAATAGGTTTAACCATTTAACGTTACCAAAGGCTTTCATTATGCTGATTTGCTTTTTCTTATTCTTTTTAGCCTCTCGAATTCCAGATGCTTTTCTAAATCTAAACTGATCTTCAGTTAGATGATCTATAGTTTTTCAATTTCAATTCTAATCAATATGTTAGAGACATGAGATTTTTTTGGCATAGAAATTATTTAATTATTTTCATGATAAGCTGTTAGTCACTATTTTCCTAAAGCTACGGCTCTTTTTGTAATTTTTTTGTTTGAAGAGGATAACGCCTTCCTAATAGATATACAATCAACGTGGTCTTGACTTTTACGGACGTGATAAACCACATTTCATCTCCATTTATGACCAGCGTGGCTAGACAGTCCTGCAGAGCCGAATATGCGCAGTGCGTCAGAGCGTTTCATTGGTTGAACGGTTCGCGCACTGTTCAAACGTACTAAACTCCGTTACCCAGCGCGCTAAACCCAAGAACATAAAATCCAAGCATATAAATCAACATAAAACTCCAAACGAGTCAAACTTAAGTAGCCCTGCAAGCTTTTTTTTTAAATTGTATTTGTAAATAAATAAACAATGGGTGAGCAGGCGCTTTAAAAATCCAAGCGAGCCAAAACCAAGTAACTCTGCTGGCTTTAATTTTTTTAATTTTATTTATCAATAAACAAATACGTACGTAGAATTCCTTTTCCACCAATGTCTAGGGTGTTACCTGGCCCCGATTTCGCCAGGGCTGATGTTACCTGACTCGGAATTTTTCGAGCCGTGTGCAACACAAAGGCCATTCTTTGGAATTTATAATCCCAAATGAATGTTACCTGAGGCCGACTTTGTGGCGGCATGTGTAACATCGGGTAGTTGACCTGCCGCGCCGCGTCGTGCCAAGCGATCCCGAGTCGACCCGAACGCCACCGACCATGGCCGCCACGGCAAAGGCGTCCCGGCGTCCACCAATCCCGCATTCCCCAGCGGGCTCAGCGTGCTTTCACCTTGTAACTCTGCACCCCACCAGCAGAGTGGGACACGAGCTGAGTCCTTAAAACCTGAGCCACCAAAGCATTCAGCTCAGTCGGCAGCCCCTTAAGAAGAAACCATCAAGTGTCGTCAGGTGAGTCCCTTTTGGCTTCTTTTGCTGCTCGCTGCCCGGACCTGCTGCCGCCCCTGCTGCTCGTTGTCCGGCTCCGCCATCGACCCCGCTGCTCGGCCCTGCTGCACGCTGCCTGGTTCCGCCACCGGCCCGGCTTCGCTGCGCCAGCTCGCTACCTGTCTCAGCGCGTACATTAAGTCGTAGGTTAAGTTCTTGTACATTAGCTAAGTAGGTTAAGTTAGCGTAAGATAGATTAAGTTTGTAAGATTGTAAATATAATTCTAATTCGTAAGTTAGAGCCGACGCTTTGTTTTTTTAGCCTTCCGTGCCCCACGCGTTGCCGGTCGTAGCGTCCCGACGCCCGATTTATCACCACTTGGGCCCGACCTAGTAACAGGAGCTTCTATACATAAACAAAACCTGTCTCGAGTAGACGCGCTAAAACTTTCAATTTTTTATTTATTAGTCGAGGAATATCAATTACCCACTTTTTCTCGCACTCGCATTTTTTTTGTTGTTACATCATCTGCAAATTGCAATTTAAACTTCCGTCATACGGCGACGTCAGTTGGAGACTAGCCTAATGCTTAAACGAGCCATCGTTTTTTATTGAAATCGAAAAAACCTCCGCTCGCCTGCTCAACCGTTCTTATCATCGTTTCTTTATTAAAAAATAAAATAAGATAATAGAGTAGGGCAGCAGAGTTGTTTGGGTTTGGCTCGCTTGGATTTTTAAAGCGCCTGCTCGCCTGCTTGCCCATCGTTTATTTATTTGTAAATACAGCAGGGCTACTTGAGTTTGACTCGTTTGGAGTTTTATGTTGATTTATATGCTTGGCTTTAGCGTGCTGGGTAACGGAGTTTAGTGCGTTTGAACGGTGCGCGAACCGTTCAGCCAATGAGCGCTCTGGCGCACTGCGCATACTCGACTCTACAGGACTGTCTAGCCACACTGTTTATGACCTTTTTTAAAGAAACTTGGCTCATTGGTAGCTGTCTAAAGTAAATTATTAACAGTGTTCTTTCTGTTCTGGTAAAAGTAAAAAATTTTGTCAACAAATTTTATGGCCAGATCCTTATATTAGTGTACTTTAATTTTTTAAATTCCCAATTTAACTTTTAGTTTTTGCACTATGAGTCATTGATCCTTATTGATTATATTCCGTACTCTTTTAACATTTTCCAATATCTCTGAATTACTTATACCATGCCTTTGCTCATATTGTACTCATTGCATCCTTCCCAAAAGTCTTCTAGATCATCCGAATAGATTTTGCAGAAAAATGTTCCAGTTTGACACATAATTAGTTTCAGATTTGCTGCTTTACTCGCTCAGTTAATGCAATGCAACTAACACACGCTACGTGTGATTATTAATCGGCGTCGAACTTCTAACTGACGCGTCCAATACAATGGCCTCGCTTACGCATGCGCATTACAGTCCACTCTCATCAGCAGCCAGATTACATTGCGGCCGCACTTCTTGCATTATATTAACATTGATCCGATATTTTTAGGACAAATCTCCTTAGTAGTTGTTACATCTATAATATTATTTTATAATAAATTCTGCACGTCAGCAGTGCTTGACTATCCATTTCATCTTTCCATTGAAAAAATAATATTATTTTTACAATAAAAATTCCTTTCAGGTTTATTTAATCTTCCTAGAACTAGGGAAATTACCCTTCTGTAAATATTAGAACACACATCATTCTACAAATATGACTAATTTTAAAATGCGAAATTACACAGCGACCAGGCATTTTTTAAGAATCCATTCGCAGTTTAACATTTTACTGCATATATACATGCGACAACTAAAACCGGTTCTGATAAAATTTTCCAGTCTTATCCCAGAAGCGGCTTCCTCGACGTCGGTTGCAATATGCCAAAGCCACTCTTCTGCCGTAATGACCGGTTAAAATACGTAAAATAGGTTTATCTGTGCATTAACGACAAGTGCGTTCGAATCAGGAAATTGTGCGGTCCATCCCAGCCTGCCGTCGCGGCGAACGCGTCGCGCCGTCGCGCCGCCGCCGTTCGCTGGCGACGGAGCGAGTGGCGGATGTGACGTGCGGGAAGCTCTCGCGGAAGCGACGGTTTGCTGAAGGGCCCTTTCGAAAAGCAATAAATGTTTACATTTGAGGAGCGGCCGGATAACATAATAGCTTGTCGAGCGATATGACCGGTCTCAATGGGGGCCCCCCGATTCGGCTGGAGCGGACAGCAGGAAATTCGCTCCTGATGTACGTCACTCACTTCCAGATATCCCTGTAGTTCTCCTGTGAAAAATCCTATTATTATCAGAGATTAAGGAAAGCCCGCATCCGCTCGGGAAGTTCGTTAGGCAAAATAAAAGGGGGATAAATCTCCTTTTATTTACATTTTTTTTTAATTTCTAGAAGCCTTTTGCTATTCAAAATATAATGTCATTACAGTGAATTTAGAAAATACATGAGCAGTCTGAAAAGTTTTGAGCCTAACATAGAAACAAGTCATTTTTCTGTCAAATTCAATTTTATTTTTTAACATAGTCTCCTTTTAAGTGGATACACTTTTTCCAGCGCTGCTCCAACTTCGTCTAAATAGTAGTTGGCGTCTTGCTCTGCAAAATAGACGTCTACGGTTGCAATGACCTCCTTGTTTAGTGAAAATCTCTGTCCTCCAAGCCAAACTTTGAGCTTAGGAAACAGAAAATAGTCGCTGGGGGAGCAGATCTGGTGATCAATCAATTCAAACTGCAATTCATGAATTTTGGCCATGGTGACTGTCGAAGTGTGAGCCGGTGCGTTGTCTTGATGGAAGAGCACCTTCTTCCACTCCTAATGGGTTCGTTTTTCAGAAATTTTTGCCCTCAACTGGTCCAATAACGATGCGTACTACGACCCGTTGTTGGTTTTCTTTTTCTAAGTAGTCAATGAACAAAATTCCTTGACTATCACAAAAAACAATTGCCATTACCTTTCCGGTCGACAAAATCGTCTTTGTCTTTTGTAGTCCACTATTTTGACTGTTCCTTCGTTTCAGGACTGTAATGGTGGACCCAAGTTTTATCCATACTGATCATTCATTCTGAATGAATTTTTGGTTCAAAGTAACAAGTACGGGACTCAACGCGCAAACAGCTTTCTCGTGCTTGATATTTCAGTCAATATATGACAAACGTGTTCTTTCGGTATGACCACAGCCTCTGCTATCTCTCTAATCTTGATTATACGGTTGTCCAGTACCATTTGATGAACTTTTTCGATGTTGCAGTCATCAGCCAAGCTGGTACGACCACATTTAAATACAGTTGTCTATCTTTTCACGGTTACTCATCAAAGGGCAGAGTCTCCGTAAAAGAAATTTCACTAGGCTTTAGTTTGCGTAGGCGTATTGCCTTTCAAATGTAAGTACTTAATTACGGAATGGTATTCGACTTTTCCATTTTCACAAAATCACTGACATCGACTGATGCAAACGATTGTCAAACAACAACTAAGCATCCATCTAAGGTCATCTTCAACATGAGGCTTAAAACTTTTCAGACTACCCACGTATATAGGATACTTACATGTTATCGTGTATCATTTTGACAATTAAAAAATCCTTGGCGTAACTTACGCAGTACCCTAAATTAGTATAATGTACAAACCAAGTTTCACATTTACTGCTTTGACTTTATTGTAAATTCTGTTCCTTAAATGTTTATCAATACTTCATTTTTCTACAATTTTCCTAATGTTGGACATATATTATTTTTCAAAATATTCTCCTTGGGGGTCAATACATTGCTTCATACCCTAGAACCGATTATCTTGGTATTTTTCATAGAGAATCAGATATTTCCAAAACATGAGTTTTGAATGCATCCATCGTCCTCTTCCGGCCTCGAAAATTCTAGTCCACCTAGTTTGTTCTTTACGCGTGGGGACAAAAAAAAATCATTAAGGGCCAGATTAGGACTATACAATGAATGGACCTGTCAATTTGACGGTTTGAGTACTCAAAAAGCCAGTTGTTTGGATCGATTTGTGTGAGCTCGCAGTGTCATGGTGGAAAATGAACCGGCATTGCACATTGGTTTTTCTTAGTTCTCCAAAGACTTCTGGCAAACAAATGATTGTGTACCATTCAAAATTGACTATTTTACAATCCTCTAGAACTGCGGCTGCAACATGTCCCGTTTTTGAAAAAAGAAACAAATCTTTCATCGTTGGAAACAGCCAAAAGTCGCTAGGAGCCAGGTCAGGTGAGTAGAAAGCATGAGAAATCACTTCAAAGTTGTCAGCATTCGTGGCACCCACTTCGAGGACACTTCGCATTTTTAGGTCTTCATGCAGGATTGTGTGCACAAATCCCACGGAAATGCCAACTTTAGAGGCGACGTGTTCCACACTCATTCGGCGATCCTCCAAAACAAGTTTCCACTTGTTTGATCATGTCGTTAGACCGGTTGGTGCCTTAAGAAAGTCATAGTTACGATCGCAACAGGGGGGTCTGGGGAGCTGTTGAGCCCCGCCAGTACATCCATATACTGTTGGTGCTCTAAGCACGAACCGGGAGGTTCTACCCTCCTTACAGTACGACCAAATTAAGGTCCGAACACACATAGGCATGCACCCAGACAATCGTGCAAGTCGAGGCTGGGAAGCTCGGGTACCAAACTAGATTATTGTTTCATAACCGAGTGCCGAAGGTGATGGCCCCACCCGCAGAGTCCGACAAATGGGTCGGACATAATTGACGAGTGGTGGGGGTAGGCCTAAGCTCCCCCCCCCCTCCCCGACTTAATAGCATACTCGCACGAGGCTAAGAAGGTCCAACTGTCCTTATGCGGTGCCACCTGCCCCTAAGAGTCCAACACTATTGAGGGAAATTGGGAAGCCGGTTGGCTACCCCCCCCCCCCTTAGTCCTCGTATCGGTAAGGTTTCACTTGCCACGTTAGATGAGTAGCCGTCGAGGTCACTCACGTGATACCTCTACCCCTCTGTTACTGTTTAGCACCTGTTTAGTTACTGTTTAGCATCCGTTGCAGATGGGTGTGGGAATGGGTACTTCCACTAGCAGTTTTACGGGTTTCACGCATAATAGGGTAAGGCGCATTACCCACTCGTGTCGGTAAAGTTTCCTTTGCCACGTTTGACTAGCCACCGTCGAGGTCACTTGCGTGAGCCTCTACTTCACATCATTTGACACTTCTCTCGCCCGTTACCCACACTTCATCGTAGAGTAAAACGCAGCCCCACTCACGTCGGTAGACTTTTCTCCACCACGTTGGACGAACAACCGTCAAAGTTGCTTGCGCGATCCTCTACCACATATCACTACTGCTACCAGGATCCTTTACCCACAGATGTGGGATTGAATAGCCTGAATAGTAGTTTTAACAGGATAACATCATGTGGTCTAACGTTTCCGTAGGCCTCCATATCAATAATACTCGTCTTGGCAGGGTTCCTCCTGTCTCGTTTGACGAGTAGTCGACGAGGTCACTCACGTGAACCTCTACCCCACATCGTTACTACAGGCGGCATCTGTTACCCACGGATGTGAGATGGGGTAGCTCCACCCGCAGTTTTAAGGGTAAACAGTGTGAGATCTCCAGTTTACCCGCATTGTGTTGGTTTGTTGTCACACGACGTTTTGCCTTTTTTGGACTGTTGCACTCACAAACGCACATTAGACAAATCCATAACACCATAATCACATGTCTCACTCAACTAGCGATGAATTTCAATCGGTGTCACAGCACGCAAATGGAGAAAACGAATGATTACACGCTGTTCTTGTAATGAAAATGTAGCCATTTTAAGTATTAAAAACAGTCCTCACTCTCGCCACTGCCGCTCGAGTCTTGTCTGGCGTGCAGTGCTGCCATCTCTATCACGCATTTACAAAGATTTTGCGAGTATTTTAAAATAAGCCGCATATTTCTATCTGTTCCCACTCCTGACAAAAAAATTCCGAGGTGTTATAACTTGAGTGCAACTCATATAGTATCGTGCAGTCCATGTACAACAAGCCTCTCCAGATTGTTGTTATCAGAACATGGGCCAGGACTGTCACTAGAAAAGAAAGCGAAGTGTCTTTGAAACACCAAAGTCAGGTGCAAATAATAATCAAGAAGAAAGAGAAGACTTCATCCACGCGCCGTGGCAACTGTCCTTACCGATCAAACCATTCTCCTCTACCGAAGTAGAACAGTACAAAGTACAACTCAAATATACCAATGTCCATAATTCTTTTGGTTATGATCTTATAACAGAACAAATTTTACATCGTCTGTCCAAGAAAACATTAGTATTGCTTACTACCATCTGCAATTAAAATATGCTGTAATCGTAATGACACCAAGCCTGGCAAATCACCAATAGGACCAACATTATACCGACCTATAAGCCTTCTTCCTCTCATGTCAAAATTAGTTGAAAAACTGCTCCTAAAAAGAATAGAAGAGAGTATTGTATTTTGAAACAACCCATGAAATTGTCTAGAAACAGTTTCCGCTGCTTTCTTCGAGAAAGTAACAGTTAAGTAGGTGAATGAAACTCGGATTAGGATATGAGTTCCCTCTTTTAGAAAGTAAGAACAAAGAGCAAGACGGGATCGCATCACCGGCCTAACTGCCCTAACAGCTGACATGATTATGTTTCTTGAATTCATTTCGGGACACGCTGATTTAGTAAGCTCCAATCTATTCCTTAAGAACATTCTTTCCTTTTTGATCTAATTCATATCACACTGCTGTCGATTTTTTTACACAAACCATCTGCAGTGTAATTCGCATATGATGAGCGTCCAGACAACTTATATTTTACATGATGGAAGTTCTCGAAACTTGCATGCCTTGGCAATTTGCTAGAGTTCCCCAAACCGATATTAATTTGCACAAATCATGCACCATTTCGAAGGTTCTAGCGCCCTTAGGGATTTGTGTAGGTAATTTCGAGAAAACACATACACCGTAAATCTACAGCACATCGTCAACGATAAGCTGAGTTGCACAAGTGGCGGTGAATACAAAGCAGATAATATCACTTTTTCGTTGACTTCGCGGAATTTCAGCAACCGCAGAGCGTCGACGTAGTGCCACGGCGTATGATGAGAACGGATCTTCAACCACAAACGCCACGTACCACATCTCTTACTTTTTACACTGTTAAACGTCGTCTATATACTGCGTGCTACACACCCAGGAAAAAAACAGCGATTCTGGAAAAACCGCTTGTCTGATTGAAATCTAGGTAACTGGATGAACTTACTCTAGTCAGACAGGTCAAAGTTTTTTAGGGAAAATTAAATTTACATCAATTGTCTTGTGTGCAAAGGATTCGATGTTAAGTACCATTTGTCAACTGTAAAGTATGGGGGCGAATGGGTGATGCTGTGGGGATGTTTTAACGAAAGGGCCTTTCTTCTACTTAAGGGTATAATAGGTAAGAACAAATACCTTAAATAGATCACTATGTTTCCATATAGAATAATAAATTTCAAACAACAGCTCAATAAAAGAGTTGGAATGGGCAAGTCAGCCTCCTGACTTAAACCCAATTCGGCAGTGGACCATTTTAAGAGCCATCCATGGCAAGAAGATTAAGAAATGCAGTTCAGGTAGACTTTTAACGACTGTGCAACTATTCTACAATAATGTTCTTTGCCTCTTTCAATTTAACCTGTCTCCTTCGCCACTAGTGTCAACATTTTTGTCTAACTAGCCACAAACGGCAAGGTCCTTGCTCCAGTTTAAACTGTTAGATGTAAAGATGGCATTTGTTTAGAATTGAGCATAGATGACTAGAAGTTGGTTAAATCAAATTATTGATTTTATTCTTCATATGATTTTAGTTTTATTTGTTTTTTTTGGCAAAAGTCATGGAAAATATGTTGATACTGGGTATGTTTAACATTTTGCCCATGTTTGACAAATGTGTTGGTTTCTTCGTTTCATTGGATTCCGGCGTGTGCTTTAAACCAAGTGAATTTTACTTTGATCCCAAGTCTGTGCATAGTTTTTTGAATGATGGTCTGATTTCGTTTACTTAAAGGATTTGTTCCCTTCCACTGACTCCAGCGTCGACGAAGTGTCAGAAAATATTTTTATGTTGGTTATATCATTTTTTATGGCGCATTCAAGCATTTAATTTAATAGTCTGCTGGTACATCTCATGCTTATTTTGCTGTGCTCCAACTTATCCATCCAGTTTGCTTCTGCAAATGAAGATCAAAACTTCTGAGAAATCTTCTAGATATTTTGTTTCTTTCGTTGTCTGGACAACTTTATATGCAATATTTAACCTGTACACCGGGTGATCGAGAGATCTTATGTTCACTCTTCTCTCATATGTTCTATCAGAAGATAATTGTAGTGTCGTGATGGTGGCTTTTGTTTTCAGTTTTTTTAATTCTGAGATCGCCATTAATTTAGCTTTCTTAATATCGAAGAGAACGTGCTTAGAAAACTTTAATTTGTTGTCAATTATTACTCCAAAGAGTTTGATCTCATTGATCTGAGATCGGTACCGATCTACGTTTTCACTACCCCAAACTTATTTGATATCCCCCCTCCATTCGCCAATTGGTGCTGTTTCTACTGCTGTTTTTTAGCATGTCTGCGTTCCGATGTCTTACAGGGGCGCCATCCAAGATGATTTTTGAGAATATTGAACCGCACATTAACCCATACACTGTCCCTTAAAAGCCATATTTCTGTAATATTTCAAGTTTACTATTCGATCTTCTATCTAGCTCTTAATGGTCCAAAACAAGTTGCTCTCGATTGTTCTTGTGTAAGCATTTTTAGCGATGCTCGAACGAGGAGACATTTGAAAGACGCATTTGGTTGGTTGCAAGTGCGAGCTTCCGTTGGGGCACTTAAACGCATGTGAGTGATAGACTATCTAGACGTTCTAACCCTTCGATGTGATTGGTTGGTTAGAAATGGAAATGGTCCGATGTTTTAGGTGGTTCAACCGCCAGACAGCAATGGTTGAACTTTCAGTTCCTACGGCAGTTAATCGTACGTGGGCGAGAAAGTGCCTGGGCTTGTAAATAGTTTTAACGGCTTTCCGAGATATCGAGGTACTGCTGCTGGAAACAGGGCGTGCTCTTAGTTTCAATGTGATAGTGTGCACATCGGCTGGAAGTCTGTGTCCGCATAGATATAATTACTAAGTAAAATCTTTCTTCTTATTCGACTTCATACTTACATTTTATTCGCCACCATTCTTAGATTTTTAATGCACTCGTTTAAAGTTGTTAAAATCGGCTTTTATGTCCAGTAACATTGCCATGGTTTGCTCTCTTTGGTTTTGCCTTCTGTAATGTCATTGACAGCTATTCTTAGAGCTGCTGTTGTGAACATCTAGGCAGTAAAACCAAACCGGAGTCACAAAAGTTAATTTTTTTAATTGAGGTCCCCATGGTGTGGTTTTTAATCAATATAAACGAAATGAGCTGTTCATAGTTCCTTTTCAGATTTCGGAAGCTTTTGGACTATATTCTGTTTGTGAGCTTGGGAAAATAACCCGAATTGACGTTCGCACTCATGTGGACTGAAGTGTAAAGAGTTGGGAAAATGCTTTGGTTAAACATACGAAAGTTTGTGCCCTATAGAACAGATGGAATAATATGCTCTAAAGGTTTTGTGGACAAATTATTGAACACTAAGCAGCAGTTTCGGCTACTAAGTATGGAAATAGATTGATAATGCTGGAAATTGTTTTAGCGGAAATGGCGTTTGTACATCTTCTTCAAGTTAGAAAGATAATAGATAAGAGCAAATATCTTAACATCTTGCAAAATGATATGCATAAAGAGAGAATATTGTTAGTTTCATATATAAACAGGACAAATCAATCTTGTTCACAGTTTAAAGGATGTCAGCAAGGTAGAATGAAGGCGAAATTTAGTGAAAACTTTAGAGTTTCTCAGTTCGTCATTTCAAGTCATCTACATCGTATAACTACTAATGGTAAGATTGTTAAGAAATACAATCTTCGGTAAACTTGTAATAACCCCCAACATAAACGTTTTTCTTCTGTTCTTGATCTCATTTTCCTCTTACTGCAATCAATATTTCTGTTGAATTAGCTGCAAAGTCCGTATCATATCCTTCAATTTATATTGTTCCATGTCTCCTACATGTTACTAGTCTGCATGATAAAAATATGGCGATTTCTGAAAAGAATTGACTTGTTTGATTGACATTTGCTCATGATTAGATGCAATGGAGTATGGATGACCGCAATAAGGTGAGACGAGTCAAAGTTCATGCTCTTAAGAAAAAATGAAATAATGTACGTTAAACATCTCGTGGGCCAAATATTTGATGTTAAGAACCAAATGTCGCTATAAAGTATAGAAGTGGGTTGGTGATGCTGTAGGGATGTTTTAGCGAAAGTGGAATTGGACCCCTTAAGAAGAAATATTTTGATATTTTTCAGAATACCATGCTTGCATACAGTAAGAATGTTATTGGAAGAAGTCTCATACATAAACATGACAATGGTTCAAAGAAGCTGTTCACATCTTGAAATGACAAAGACAGTAATCTGGTTTAAACTGAATTTTTCATCAGCTCGAAGGGTTGGTTGGTTATTCAAAAAATTATTGCTAGTTGTGTATAGAGCGAAGTTTAGTAAACCTTGTTATTGATTAATACTTTTATACAACCCTCTAATATTTAATGTGCTATCGGGATAAAGTATGTACAGAAGAGTTGACAAATTGACTGCATATCAAAGCTCTAGTCTTAATTACACTTTTTAAAGTGCATTTTCGCAGTCAGATTGGATGTGCAAAAGGCATATTTTAGTGCTGAACGTTCCATGCAGTAAACAAACAATTCCGCCCCCTCCACGAGGACTTTCGCTGGGGTGAACTCCGGAAAAACTATAGGGCTGCTAATTTGAGCGGATTACGAACTGAGCCCGCGAGTACAGATTTTGTAATTTCGATAATGACCTTGATAACAGCGAAATATGGCGTTTTTGCAAATCCTCGGGCATTTATTCCTCCGGCGGGAATTAAACCAGGATTTAGCCCGAGCGGGGGAAAGAGATAAAGGGTTCATTTTTCTCGTAATTTTATTATACAAGTAATGCCTTGATTTTGTCGCGCAGCATATATTTGTTTAACGCGGAATATTTCACGGTTCAAGTTCGAGTTGTCCGAAAAACGAATTTGAAATTGAAATTTTCCTTTGGAGAAAGCTTCGCTTTCCAGCAAATAACGGTAGTTATCTCTCCCTTGTGCATTTTATATTTCAGAAATAGCATTACATTACACGTCGATTGTTAACAGTACTCGTTAGCATGCGATCGTCGTATGCCAGATTATTCTGATAGTCAGCGCACTCGTTCTGAATATTTGATTTGAAACTTTCTTATCCTGATTTCTGTTTTAAAACTTTTTCGATTTAAAATTCAATCCGATTAGTGAAAGACTAAATGGCATTGGGAAAATTCAGGTAATTCTAAAGAATTATTGACAGCACAACATTTGGATTAAAAGCTCAGTTTATGAATAACCAATACAAGGGCGAACATCTTGAAAGTCCGCCTGAAAGCAAGATAAAGGGAAAGCCGACCGGCAGTGCGATTGTCAGCCCCCTGATTAGACTCGTCCAGTCCACCTGCTGAACCCCCAACGTAATCTTGTTGTTTATTCGCAATACGTCAACACTGCGAGCTTTTCGGAGCTTACTCGGCCAGCACTGGCAGATTTTCTCCGGCTCATCCCGCTCTCGACCTCGAAATGAAAAATGCCCCCGGCCGCCAGGAGCAACCGACATATTATTATTTATCGCATGGCTCCACTTTAATTTATTACGAGCGGCCGGTGGATGGCGGCGGCGCGGCCAAGTCGGCGTTAGGCTGCGTTTTTGCAATCGCCGACGACAAAGGCGCTTCGTTAAAAACGAACCACCAGTCGGCGATCAAAATCGATGTCGCTCATGGCACCCCCTCAATATTCTCGTAGCTGTGCGGGCCCAAGATAAAGTGTTGGATGGGTAAGCGTTCGTAATGTCGCAGGAAATAATTAAAGTTTATTGGAATTGGAGCGCAGGAAGGAGGGTGCCTATCTCAAATCACATATAAGCATTTATTGATTGAGCAGCTTAGCATACTTGAGAAACTTTGATATTTCACTCAAGTTTGGGTTGAATAAAAATTGATATTTTTGGATTGAACAAATGGAAAAATCACCAGATTATAATATAAACAAAGTTAACAATTAAATGTCACTGAAATGGAGAAAAGTAAGAATGTGCTCTGCTTACCAACAAAAATTACATTACTAATGCAACCTTTAATAATGGTAAAGAACTTGAACGGACTACCGACGATCTGAGGTTAAGGCTCTCATATGTTTACTACTGTGGCCGGTCCTCGCGCACCATCTCTGATGCGGGGCGATGTGGCAAGTACCGCGCCTTAGACGACCGCCTTGCTTGTTCAAAGTGAACGCAGTTACTTAATTATTTTTTATGACTGATAGGCCACCCGCCAGACAGCACCGGGAATAAACCCGGGTCCGTCCGCATTGAAGCTCTCGCCTCAACCGTAGAACCACGCTGGCGATAATATAACCTTTAAGAAGAAGAATTACAATCCGCACGTTACACGTAGTAGGGAAATAATAAAATGATATTCAGAAGATTAAAGTGAGAATAAATTTGACCTCCATTTTTAAACAATCGTAAAAAGACTTGCATTATTTACAAAATTTACGTCATATCACCATATACATAATAAAAAAAGTGCATAAAGTTGCAAAAGAAGTAGAACTTCTAAAAGCCAATATATAAAACAATAATGAGGCTTTAAATTCCAGTCTACTAAATGAGAATGTTAAGAAAGAAACGCTGTAATAGTCAATCTGCCCTAAATCTAATTTTAAGCTCAAGTACATTCCTTTTTTATTGTGAGCATTTGCCAGCACTGCAGCCTCCAGAAATTTATTGTGCCTACCAATGTGCAAGTTAAATTCTACGTCACGTACATCCATGCGTTTTCAGCGATATTCGAACTCGCCCGCGCGCTAGGTGTCCGATCAAAGAAGTAGTCGCTCACGACCAGTCAACCATAGCGAAGACTCAATGTGTACTTTAGTACGTTTGATATACCCAATCAATGTGTCAATCTACAAGAACATACGCAAGAAATTAAAATAACTATGTACTTCAGTTAGTTCTAACAGTTAAGTTTGCAATCATTTCTCGAAATTTCTACTAACTAATAAATGTGTTGACTTTAAACGCATATCACAAGCAACCTAAAATTAGTGTCACAAATTATTCAAAATTTTTCCTGTCTTATCGCATACAGGATGACTGTTAGCTTCATGAGATGATTTCAACAGGAAAAGAAACAAAAACTTTCATAAAAATCTGGAAATACACAGTGAGTCTGCCAGACTACTATACCATTTCTTTCTCGTAATTTTAGAACAGGTGTTTGATTTGACTGCCTAGAAACTGTTATGGAGAACTGACTAACACTAACACTGAAGTGGGGTGAAGCTATTTCATAAATAGGCTACATGACCTGTCGTACTACCAATGGCACATTTTAATGTAATAAAAACAGAGTGTCTCTCAAGAAGTTGTAAAAACTGTTGGTCCAAGTAGGTAGTCAACTTAAACATTGGTACCAAAACGTTACTGATGATGAACTCTAAGAATAGTATATTAGGCTAGGTTAAAAAATCTTGAAAGTAACTTAAGAGAGGACAAACGAAGGTACAAAGAATTGAGAAGAATAGCTAAAAAAAGTGTAAAAAAGAGCCACCATTACAATCTGCTACATTGTAAGACAGAGATGGGTCAAGGCGTAAGCAGAATACAAGAGAGTCTAATAATCTGGGCGAAACATTTCCAAACAGTGCTGAATGGAGAACAATCCATAAGAAAGAACAGGAAAATGGTCGAGCCACAGACATTCTAGAAGAAATAGAAATGCCAACGTGGACAGAATTTTAATAAATTCTAAACAAACAGAAAAACAAGATTCTCATAGAAAATGGCATAATAATGGAACTAATAAAAATTGAGTGCCAGAAGTAAAGGTGCATAATATGCTGCTAAAAATATGGAATAAAGAAAAAATGCCAAAAATGGCCGGTCGCAACCCTGTTACCAATCCACAAAAAAAAGGGAATAGAAAGAGTATGTAAAAATAGAGTTATTGGAGGTCGTGTATACGAGAGAAAATAAATGTGTATATAGAAAAAAGAGTAGGAGACTACCAGTGTGCGGCTTTAGAAGTAATCGATCAGTAATGGACCAGATATCCACAATCAAAAATAATGGAAATGATCAAAAGTTGTACTTACATGTAGTTTTTATATATTTCTGTCAAGCCTATGATATCATCGACCGAATAAAACTTATAAAGCAATGCTGGGCTATTTCTAGAAAATTGGCCAATTTAGTGCAGATGATTCTAGAGAAAACTAGATTAAGGTCGAAATAGCAGGCATTACCTCGAACAGCTTCAGTGTTAAGCGAGGAGTGCGGCAAGGAGACCCACTCTCGACAGAGAAGAAGCGGATGTATATATAGAAATGGAACCATTTACCAACACAAGCACCACAACCTAGCATATTCCTACAACGTAGCTTCCATTGCAGGATCGAGAAAAGAACTGAAGAAGGCTGTGACAAGACTGAAAGCAACAGCAAGTAATAAAGGGTCGTGGATGAATGAAGAAAACCAAATACATGACGATAGAAACAGGAGTGGAAGAAACTAAAGGAAGTTTACGAATAAGTAGTAGAGTTGATGCAAGAATTTATAATTTTGAAGAGGTTGGGAATTTCTTGTGTTTGGGAGTAAAACTTACGACCAATGGCAGTAAAGATAAAGCGGTATAAGAGAAAACACACAAGGAAAACGTAGCCGTGGGAAGGCTACTTAAAATATTCATATCAAAAGAAGTCTTGCGTAATACTAATTGTACTAGTCGGTAATAAGACCAATAGTGACGTAATATAGCTAAATATAGACCCTTTTCCAAAAAATATGGGAAATAAAAATTCTGAAAAGGATTTATGGTGGACTAAAAGGAGGAAATATGTCGCGCTAGCGATCAAACAAAGAAGATACGGAATTATACAACCAGACAGAGAGATTTATTAAAGCACAGAGAATCCGATGGCTGGGACATATGAAGAGGTTACCTGACAATAGAGAGAAAAAGACCCCAAAAAGAAGTGGTTAGAAGAGATCTCTCTTGTGAACTTTTTGTATTAAAACTATCGATAATTAGCTGTATATTGTGTAAAATAAAGTTTTTAAACACCTACCAAAGTGTTTACGTTTGTTTTTGTGCTTTGGAAGACTTGAATTGTTATTTTTTCTGTGCGACATAAAAACTACATTAAAGACGTATTCTCATGTCTCGACTCTGCTTTTCCACAATTTTCGATTTCTTGTTGTATAGCTATTGCTACCTCTCCATATGCTGTTTCTTCTGAGTGGCTATATAACCAATAGTGTAGTTATCTCCACTGTATGCTTGTCCAAGAAAATGGCAGTCTAGAAAACAATATTTAGTAAAGGTGTCTAATGAGATATTCATATGTTGCTTTTTACAATTTGTTCTTTGTTTGGTTATTTGACGATATGTTCTGCATGGTTGTACAAGTGCTCATTCTTCTCGTAAGCAAAGCGTATTTTGTGCTATAACTATTGGTTGATATTGTATCCTTAATAATTAGCCGAGTCATTTTCCTTCAGTTTACACCTCAGATTATTATTGCAATAATTCTTTGTATTACCATACTTCTGGTATCTGATATACTGTGGTATCTCCTTTTGGTCATATACCATCTTGTTAATAAGTGTTTGGTTTTATGTATTTCTTTGTTGTTGTTCCTAGTAGCATATTAAGCTAGAGATATATTGACTTTGTGTTGTCCGACATTATATACGTTTGTTACTTTAATAACTCTTTATTCATATATTTTTATTTCATTTACATCTGCTGAACGATAAATATTGACCTTATTCCAAACTTCAAACATCCTAATAATTTTCTTTGGCTTATTTACTATTTGATAATTTAATGAAATCTTTCGCTAATTTACTTCATGGTTTAATTAAGGATTTTCTGTTTCTAACCTCTCCTATGAAAATGGGTGGCCATTTTAGTTGCTTGGTTTTTTGGCCATATTTTCACCCTGATAGTTTAGCCAATAACCAGGATGGTTTGCTTTTGTTTAAAACTTTGTCTTCATAGACAGCTAGATTTGTTTCATAGAATATGTTCCTTAATGTCACCCAATGTCTTGGAATTGAAGTTAATATATTAATATTTGTGGATCTGTTAAGGTATTGGTTGTATTTGTTGGTTATTATGTCTACTGCACAGCTGTATTTTGAATTTTATCTGAGTACCCGATTGTAATGACACTATTGGTCCGTAGTACATAACATGAAGAAGGTAAGCTATGAAATTGGTAAAGGTCATATTAATGATTTCCAGCTACCCGATATCTTAAACTTGTCGTACATTTAGTAGCATACAAGTTTGCTGTTCTACATTTACAAATATTGACTGAAAACAACTTCTAGCATGTGTTTTCGGTCGGAGATATCGCAATAGAGTTTAAGTCTATAAATACGTACTCATTTTTTGCTATTTTACACGAAAATAGGTTAAATCTACAAATTCTATCAAATCTATACCCAAAAACTCTATAAATATGACAGTTACATCATTTAATCCAAAGCTAGCCTGCAGGTGAAACGTTGAGAGATATTGAAATTCTTTCGGATGTGAATTCAGCAAGGTCCAATTGTGAGTAGTGGGCGCCTTATGTCAGCATGTGAACTTTAGGTAGCCAAAAGTGGGATAACTTCTAGTCAAATACATTTTAATATAACATAAAAGGATTGAGTCAAATATGTTTACACAACTTTAAACTTGCACTACAGACGGTAGTACAAGTGAGTATTACTGCTCCCGAACAAAGTGTAATCTTGGTTTAAAACAAAATTTCGGTTAATTTTTACTAGAAGAATTCCACGCGGCTTGATCAGTGTTTGTTCTTGTATTAGGGTATTGCTATCATCATACAACTATATTTGCACAGGCATTAGAAGTTTTGGTCTAGAAGATGATTTAAGGACAGAACGCCTATCCTTATTTGTCAAATCCGACAAGCATGTAACTTATCATCAGACATAACCTTTATGAGAAAAATTCCGGGCTGATGTTTTAATTTTTTTTTGTGTTATTCAGTTACCTGAAGTGTCCTGAATAGACATAATCTTGGAAGTGTTTCTATCGAAACTCACTAGGTGGCGTGAAAGCTTAACTACCCGCTGTTCGACATGACTGGCGCAGATTCCGATCAGAGTTTAAATTTTGCTTGAGCTAAAGAAAATTCCTAGGGATTATCGAACACCTGCGTCTTTGAGTAGCACAAAAATATTTTTTGAAGTACAGATTCAGTACAATACGATCAACTTCACATACGGAACGTGTGAGAAACGTGATATCAGAAAAGCCTAGATAGGGACGTGCGTCACCAAATTTATCGCAACGGTTTAAGAAAACCAACTTAACGCCTCATACACTGAAACCAAATGAGCAATTGCCGCTTAACCCATAGAAAGGGTCAGAACTGATTCAACATTTGCGGAGAGAGCTACCAATGTTACCGTTAAACGAAGCTTCAAAGCGACAAACTTTGAATAAAAGACAATTTTGATCTCATTTTTGATACTAGAGGTTTTCAGCACCATTTACATTGATGTACTGAAAGGTTTGAGTCAAGACATTTGAATGGACCTTTCTGATTTGTGGGTATTTACAGATATTGCTGTATCTGACCAAACATTACATCCTTGTCCTACTATTTCACGCCTCTATCGTTATGTAATTCTTGAAACCGTTATAAAGAATTTGAAGCAATTTACAGGACTGTGACGGGTATACTGTAAAGTACTTTAAGTAATGTTTTATCTGCTTGCTTCCATGACCTCAAGAAACGGTAGCAGCTGTGTAGACAGCCATGGGGTTGCGTACTTTGAGAAGTCCTAGAACTATTAAATGATAAGTAGAATACTCTACTGACAAAGGTTGTAGAAGAATGTTTGGAAATTTTTGCACTGGAAATTTACACCACTCCGAACGACCACTTTCAAGTGACAGAGGTTTGCTTCCTTTGGGTATTCGTGATGTAATCGACGAGGACATGACATAGCGCGTTTCGTAGTGCTGAAAGGTGCTCCAGTTTGGAAACTTCTATGTCAACATCTTCAAAAAATCATATCGTAATGAAACTGATTTTATTTTATGACACCTACTAAAACACAAAACAAAAGTCGAGGGTCTTCAAAAGATTTTAGACCAGATCGTTGCGAATAACAAAAATGCATAGTATGGTTAAAAGTATTTTGAAAAATAGGAAAAATTAAAGATGTATTACAAAACTTTCTTATCATCCTATGTATGTAGTCAAATTATTGTTTGGCATTACTGAAGAAGTATCAAAACAAATGCATTTTCCTTCTACGAACATGTATTAAATAATTTTTTGTTGTACTACACATTTTTCAGTTTATAGGCTAATAGAAAAGGCCAATATTGTCCGCAATGCGAACAATTCAAATATTTGTAGTTTTTGTAAAGATCTTAATGGAGCTAGAAAAACTTAATTTATTAACGAACTAGAGGGAAGTAAGTTCATATGTTCCGAGATTTAATCAGCCGGAAGCTAGCGGTGCAAACTGCCGACGGAAGTGAGACCAAATACAGATAATTCCCTCAAAACCCAATTAAAAAAGTTTATCTAATGCATTTATGATTAAGAAATGCTTAGTTGATAAAATGTTTCGTAATAACAAATGTAGATTGAGATAATATGCCACTAGCAGAGATTGTTTAAAAATTAAACTAAATACGAAAAATGTACCAAAAAAGTGATCACTTTTTAAACAGCAACAAACAATTTTGTTGACTGTACTGCATTTTTATACAAAATTTCATTTAATTTAAATGGCTCAATTAATCGACACATTTGTAACTGCCGAGCTTCTCAAGTTCGGCACCCACACATTGGTGACAAAAGGTTTGCTTCCAGCAAGATGGAGCACCTTCCCATTATCATCATGAAGTAAGAGTCCGTCTCGATGCTATTGTTTCGAACAAATAGTTTGGGTGAAAAATCATTTTATTTTATTTAGAAACGCTGTCGAATCCATTGGGTCCAAGTGTGCTTGGAAAAAGATAATCTTCCGTTTGAATATTTCGAACACGTGCTTAATATTTAATCAAAATATTATATTTAGTACCATTTATATAAACAATGGATTTTTCTAGAATATGCTGTACTTATTGGAATAAAATGAACGTTTTGTGCTTTTGCGTTTTAATGACTAGTTATATGTGCTTACACTTGTTAGTTGCGCGTGTCCGTTTTTAAATACCCGTTGATTCTCTAAATACCATCAAAGAGCAAAAACAAAGGGCCGCACTTCCGCTCCGGCCAATTTAGCGGAATGGCCGCTACTCAAAAATTAGCCGCGCCGATTCGAACAGAACGCCCCATTCTTTTTAATTAACTCCTCGAAGCAAACTATAAATCATGCAAAAATTAAATGCGCGGAACGGCGACGCCGTTTTTTGCGATGACGCGCGTGGTTTGGGGCCCTAGGTCCGCAACGGACGACTGCCCCACTGAGAGCAGCTTACGCCGCTGCCCTAATGAGAGAGGATCGCCCACTCCACGGCTCCCCTTGTGTCATTCTTTGTTCAGGACATTGTTTCATATATATTATTTTGCCCCCGGCTTCGTATAAACGCTCCATGTAATTGTGGCGCGACAGTTCGGACAGATGGTCTAGATTTATTCGAATTTTTGCGTTAAGTTTATTTATCGCAGTTCGCTCTAGTTGCCAAAAAACATGTATAACAAAATGTAGTTAAACTTTAATAAAACTGCACCTGTAATCTTAATACTTAGACATTTACAATTCTTTATATTGTTGGGGAATGAAACATTTATCAAAACATCACTTTCCGGTAAACATAGCAGGGTATGAAAGGGCATTGGACTTTAAAAAGTTGTATGCCTATGGTATAGAATAATTAATATTTTCCAAGCAATAAGTAGTTGTTGTTTAATAAAACTTCTATAGAGGTAGAAACAAGATCAGGGGGCGAAACGGTAATATATACAAATGTTGAAACTCATAAACACCTTGGAAACTCAAACTTAGACCAACCAATCAACTATGAAGGTCTCAGCACTCTCTATATTATCGTTCATGAGATATGTCACTTTAAAATAAATAAAGCGGGAAAACCCCCCTTAGGGGTGTTTCAATGGGTCGGGTTTATGAGACATTCCTATTCTACTTTCTAATGAGGAGTTCAAAAAAGGTGGTCAGAAGTTTCGACCTAATTATACAATTGATCACTATACTCAATTATATATATTACATCTAATTACCTCTAACCAGGTCTCTTGATTTTACTTCTCCCGTGTCTGGGTAATCATTTCCGACTTTACATTGAAATCACTTGATTTTGGAAAGAAGAACCTCTTTATACTTTAGAAGAATATTTAAAAAAACTTTGCATTTGCCCAATAAAAAGTTTCATCGATGGAAGAACCGAAAATAAAACAAATTTAAAATAACTTCAAACTTTTTATTACCTCCAAATTTCAGAGAAGTGTAACACGAACGATACGATCAGCCCAAAACTGTTCATTACGGCGCTAGAAGACATCTTTAAGACACAAGAGAAATGTTCATAGACCTATATAAATAATCAGAAAAGATAGGGCTGAAAATGAATATGTCAAAAACAAAAATAATGTCAAACAGCAACGAGGAAATACTTATTGGAATAGAAGGAAACAACTTAGAGAGAATCTTGGACAGGTAATAAAAATAAATAAAGAAAACCAGACGGAAGAAATAAATAGGAGGGTTAGATTAGGATGGGCTGCCTTTGGAAAAACATCGCATGTACTGAAGAACCAGAAAATGCCGATTAAATTACGAAGTCAAGTATTTAACCAACGTGTTCTCCCGGTAATGATATACGGCGCCCAGACCTGGACATTAACAAAGTCAAATATGGACAAAATGATAAAAGCACAGAGAGCAATGGAACGCTAGATGCTGGATATAAAATTGACGGACAGGAAAAAGATACAATGGATTAGACAAAAAACTAGAGTAATAGATGTAGCAGCACACATAGCCTCACTTAAATGGAGATTTTGCGGTTCCACTATGAGACAGAACGATGAAAGATGCAACAAACAAATACAGCTGTGGATGCCATGGGAAGCTAGCAGAAGCAAAGGACGACTACAACTTAGATGGGTAGATGGCATTAAGAGATCAGCTAGACGCACACAGAACCGAGAAAATTGGCAACGAATGAGGGAGGCCTTTATCCAACTATGGACGAATGAGATCTAGAAAGAAGAAGAAGAAGAAGTAACACGAACAGACATCATTTGCCATGTGATGTGAACAATCGCAACAGATTGTCAGTGTAGTCGAATGGTCATTACAAATAGGCTTTTCGCAATTATCTTGTACCTTACGAGATATTCTTTACTTGTGGGGAACTAAATTGCAAACAAAGCACAATTTTTCCTGCACTGCATCGCTCCATTTTCCACAATCCTGGAAAATCTGGTACATTTCCTCCTGTCAACCACAAGGAAGAATCAGTACGATAACCACCCTGGACTCTCCATCACCCACGAGCTCTTTCGAGTGGTAAAAAATAACGAAAGGTTTTTTAAGAAGAGAAGTTAACGGCGCAGTCTTGCTTGACGTGACTAAGACCTTTAAAAAGATATGGTACACTGAACTCATCTTAAAGATGGTTTCAGTGTTTATCCTGGTGCTGATGGCACAACTGATCTGGTCGTTCCCGTCCGACCATAGTTCTGAATGAAGATCGTCGTCGTGAAGTCATCTGGGAGGCTTCTTCGAGCCTGCGTCTCCTAAGACTAGTCTTATCCTAAGAATTATTTATCGCCTACATCCAGGAGATGCCGCCGATGTCTTTCATGATAATGACCTAATATACAGACTTCAACTCTTTATACGGTATCTAGAATAACGTCACCGACATTGAAGACTGATGCATCTGGTATAAAATTGGAGTCAATGCAAAGAAGAGTACAGCTGTTCTGTTCTCTACGAGAATAATAAATCGTTAGCGTTACAGCCTAACACGACTCAGAATTTTCGACTAAGAGATATCCTAGAAGGGCGAGGCAAAATATCTCGAAGTGACCATAGATTGAAAGTTAATCTGAAGGCAATCCAACAAGTATTTAGCTCCATCTTTATTCACAAAAATAAACTCGCAATATATACAAGATTATCTGAAGGCCAATTATAAGGTGACCAAAAGAAAATTCCAGGTTGCCCAGAACCCAGCATTCAAGACAATCTTTGGCACTCTGTTTATGCAAAATACAGTCTTACACCGAGGCTAACAATTTAGGAGTTTATTTAGCAATAAGCTGAACACCTCCACTCCAGTGACCAGGGTCACACACATCTATCCATCAGTGACCAGTACAATTACGGCGTCAAAAATTCTGATTTCGTAGCAAGACAGTACGGGGCGGACTAACTACGACCTAGTATTTTATACGTCAGGTCACCGTAAAAGACGGTGGATAAGGGCTAGACTAAGGGACCTCCAAACACGTCGATAAACGTTGCTAATTTTGTAGATAAATTTCTTTGCTAATTTGTTGATTGATTTTCAGTAAGTACTACAATAATATTCAACGCTGACTTATTTTTTTGATATTGTCGCAACATTAACGACATTGTAAAAAGGCAAGCAACTATTTATGCATTATATCTACCCCAGATTCAATACTTTCATATGCCTAGACGTTGCCTTATTGTGGTGTATTGACGATAGCACTATTATAGTTTTTTGTACATGTAAACCTATTATCAGATTGTCCTAGAATCCAAATGATAAATTAATGGTTAGAGGTTTTCCTCTGTCATTTTTTCTATAATATATGTTATGTTTCGTTTTGATGTCCTAACAGATTCCAAAATAAGGATGTTCTGCTAAAGAGAGGAATGCAAATAAATTATCCAACTTTGTTTCTAAATCCTTTAAATGGAACAGCCAAATTTTTTAATTATCTTCTTGTTTTAATGTTGCTTTTCTAGTGTAATTTGGCCAATAAGAGGATGTTAATATTCTCCATCACATATCCACAACACTTTGATTCCGTATTTAGCGTGTTCTTCCTCTGCATGGAAGTATTTTTGCATTAATCATTGAATATTTGAATTTTTAACTCCAGATGTAATTAAGAATCCAAAATAACTTTTTATGCACAATGAAATGAAAAGAGAGGAGCGCCATTTCTGAACTTATAAGTAGAGATTCCATTTATTAGGTATTTCGTACCATTCATTATTACAATGCCAGAGCAATATATATAACTTCGTCCGTTATACAAGGGATTAAGGCACAGTTCGGCGATTGGAAGATAACATCCTTAAGAACACTCAAGTGTACGTTTGGTATAAATAATTTTTAGGGGAACGAAAGGCAATTGAATATAAAGATCACCAACGTCACCTTAGGACCAGTGTAATTGAGGAGAATATTCGCATTCTTGCCATCTTCTTGAGGATAATCACCGATTAATGATTATTCACCCGTTGGAAAAAAATTGCTTTAAATTTTTTTAATTTTTTAATAAATTTTAAGTATATAAATCTGGTCTATATTTTGTTTATTTATTATTTGTCCTTTGTTTTTTTTTTCTTTAAATTTGAAGCCATTTCGTCACCCGTCAGTTATTGCGAATGAACTATTTCCTCGGAAGGATTTATTCTATGAAAATGTTATTTGAAATTGACTTATACGCAAACAGGGATATCAAAACTCTGAACTCTGCTTTGAACAAGAAAAAGTAGTACTGGATCTTTGTTTTTGTGAGAAGGCAGTTGAACACCCACCCGCAGTCCTAGGCTGTAGCAGGGTGGATGGAAATACCATTTCATACGTTTTGGTCTATGTAAAGCTGCTATGGTGATCAAGAAATTCCTTGCGCACTATTGGCAAGGAGGATGACAAAGTGTTTGATAGACGGGCTGAAAGGTCTAAACTGGAGTTGTACTGTAGTGCTATTTTGACGTCCTCCTTCGCGTCGATAAGGCGCTGAAGATGTTAGCAGTTGGTGTTGGAAATGATGAAAGCATCCTGCTAAGACTCGGCGGTGCGTCAGTGTGGGTTTTAACTCTTCCTACTTGCTGCGGCTACTACGATTGATGTTTTTTGTGCTCACAATTGTTTTCCGGTAGGGCGCCGGCCGCTGAATGCAAACCTTGCCTAGGTCGACAGAGTGAAGGACGAAAGTGTCTTGGAGTCCTCATACATGACTTTATAAGTGTAATTAATTATCGTTATTCTTTGTCGCTTAAGAGTCGTAAAAACTCCCCGCATTTTACATTAGTTCCAAAGCCGGCACTAATATAGGACAAATAACTACACTTTACTAATACTACATCACATACTAAAATTAACCCTACTTTATGGTGTAAAACATAGAGTACAAAATTGGGATGGTATACATTACCAATAGACCTGATGGTATATTCAGAATGCAATATTTGTGTACCTTGGCATTAAACAGCAAATAAGGTCTTGGGATTAAGTCTCTACTCGTTCTTCTTTTAAAAACCCTAACAGTGGAAAAATTATGTACTTTAAAGGCGCTTCTAGTATGGCGGAGATTTAAGTGGTAAGCTCTAAGTGCTCAATAGTTCCTGCTATACACTACATTAATTAGGCTATTAACTCCATGAAATGCTATGTGTCCGTTAATGTTGACTTTGTTGGCGACTTTGGGGGTACCCAAGTCCAACCTTCTTCTACAACAATCTGACGTTGATGTTGGTCGACTAGTTTAATTTGCTTTCGTACTTAATGAAAGATCAAAATCTTCAGGCACGCTTATGACGGATACTGTCCAGCACATTAACTGTATCAACCGGTATCAACTCCTAATTCCCTTTTCCTTTAGTGATTCGGCGTGATGTATTTGGCCGCCCCCATACAGCCTTACAGAGGAATCAGAATCTTCGGGTGCTTATGGTGAACGTCTGTATCTAGCTTGTACTTGTAGAAGCTACGGATGATGAACTTGCCATGGTTTTCGATGTTGGAGAACGTATGTTTAGCGTTCTGGGGGTTAAACTTCCGTATAGTTGACGCGTTGACGCCTCTGTGGAACATGGAATACACGTGTATTTTTGTAGTGCACTCCTAAACGGAGGCAGGAATGCATGATTATGGGCACAAAATTATTGTCACAAAAAAAGTTGTTCTGCTAGTTTCGCAACTGTGCGATTCACGTGACGTTTGCAAGTGAACTTCTTATCGGGGGCTCTCCAATCTGACGTATCTCTTCTCTCAAGAGTATTTTCTGGTCACAGATTTTAAGATTTACCAGGTCTATTTTCCATATGCGGCACCATTTTTGAAACGCAGAATTAGCAGAGGAGGAGGCACATCGAGTTTAATAACAATCCTGTTTTTGCGTATTGGGCCTTCGTCGGGAGATCCCAGGCGTATAAGTTAAACAACACCAAAAGCAACATAGAGCCTTAACTACATCAGAGAAGTTTGCTGTGGTGATTAGCTTCTTAGTGAAGTCTATCGTAATTTTTTCCACCACGCTAAGGAGTTGATGAGTAATGTAGCAGTCAGGGTTGAATGCAAACCGATTTTCCTTAATTAGCTGAAGCTCTTTGGCATTTACCGCTAGACGTTGGTGAATCATTTCCTCTTCTAATTTTCCTAGGGTTGTCAGATTTGGGAAGCTTTATAATATTCAGGGGCTTAAAAAATGGCCGAAATAAAAGACATCGTAGGAAATTTCGGTGATACATTGCGCAGCTTTAGGGCCCGGATAAGCTAAAGAATTTGAGCTTTTTATCTCAGTAAGTGTCCAGCGACTCAGTCAAGTCGGCGTCGATAAATTTAACGATATGGTTACATACCAGACGGTCAGTACACCGTTCGACTTTGTCGGCGGTTGTATGGACAACAGAAAGAAAAGAAATCAACGACACTAATAGTACATCCTAAAAGGATGTAAATGGTACTTTCGAGAACTACCAGAAGCTAGGAAAGAGGACAACAAAACAACTTGGGAAAGACAACCAATAACATAAAAAAAACTCGATGATGCGATGAAAATGTTGAAATTAGAAAAAGCGTCCGGTAAAGACAACATAACGGTGAACATGTTGAAGTATATGAGAAAGACAAATAAAAACATTTTTCTACAATTACCAAATAAAACACTACAAATAAAGAAAATACCTAATGAATGGCAAACAGTCATAATCAACACTTTAATCACCTCCACATGCCGCATGCCTCCATATTTCCAAACGATCCTCGATGCTTCTGGATATTCCACTAAGTTTCTAATACATCCAATTGTATTGCCTGTGTGTATATAAAAAGAGAGCGGAGCAACCAGGAGGAAACGGGAAGTTGAATATGGGAAATGAGAGAGGGAGAAAGCGAAAGAAGGGAGGAAAGAAGGAAAGGGGGTAGAAATAAATGAGTGAAAAAAGTATTTAAATGGGCAGAAGTCTATAGGAGGAATACAGAAGTGTTATCAGGACTTTCAGATAACATGTAGTTGTTGATGGAGAACACGGTTTAAGCCTCTCAAGGTAAGTAGATGAAGGCTTCCCGAACCTGCTTTTTTCATATGAAAACAAAATATTTTTAATCAGAGACCTTACAATAACTTAAGACAAACACAGTAGTAGTAAAAAGTTTTGCTTTTTACACGTCACTCAATTGTCATCTAAAACTTGTTTATTAATAATAATTAAAATCAAATCAGGTAATAATATTAGAATAAGGTTTAAAACCCAAAAACTATATAATAATTCTAGATAATTCCTGGGCATTTTCTGCAATAGCTTTCGAATCCGTTTTCACCCTTCAATCTCTCAACCCTAACCCCATCCGCCATTTATTAATCCGAATTGACTTCATCAGGGCTCGCGGAAATTGCGCGACCTACATTTGATGCACCGGTGGAAAACCTGCAAAGGATAACTGAGGCAAAAACGCATGCTTCTGGAGCTCTGCCGCGGCATAAAGACGCGCCATTTGCATAAAAGCGTCAGCGCGGCGGAGCCACCCTCGAGCTGCGGCAGAGCACTCGCAGCGCGCACTCGGCTACGGCTAGAGATATTTATAGGCAGGGTAAACGGTCGCGATAGTCGCGCATTTCCGAAATTAAAGTAATAAAAGAGGATTATACGTCGCAGCTTTAAAATAAAGACACAAATATTTGCGGATACGCTGGGAATCCGAGTGTTTAGTTCCGGCGCGAGTTGCTCTGCTCTCTGTTTATCCAGGGCGGGAAATTGTTTTGCGTTTTAGAGGTAATGCCTGCAGGAAAATGAAACCAACTGCTTGTAGTAAGTTGAGAACAGACTTGATTAGATTTTACAACAAAAACAGCGTCAGCACTTACAAAAAGCGTCACTTTGGTTTCCAATAAATTCGGTGAATCCGCTATTAAAAAAGTCAGAACATAATAAGTATATATAATACAATAAGTAGTTTCTAATTAGTAGTGAGACCAAGTGGTAGAAGGTAGTCATTAAAAATAATTGAGTATTTGAGCTCACTTCGAAGCATATGTGAGCTTTAATTTTGCAGTTCGAAAGCTATACCCCACGTGGAGTGTTTAAATCGCACCACTATCGTGCATTTTCGGATTAGTTACTTATACTTAATTAATATAAAAATATTTAATTACATTATTCTAGTATCAACATATTGCATTTTTATTTCTAATTTGCTTCCATTTTATTATTCAAGTTTTAGACTGTATAAAACTTCAGTTTCCGTATATTATCCCCTTGCCTTATATAGATCTCATAACCGCCGCTTACGCTGCTGCTTTCGTATATTTGCTAAACTGAAACGAGCTGCCGACAGCCAATATTTGGTAATGTGCATTTCACTTTTTCTTTTTTCCCCATTCCAACATCTATTATGAGCAAATGTTAATACTCTAAAAAGAACAAATTTATAGATATTAGGGCGGTAATTTGTAAAGAAAAACAAACTCGAGGTACGAATATATATTTTAATGCGCGCGACGTATAGTTTTATGTATCGGCAATGGAGTAAGCAGAAGTGCGCATTGCCACGGCTAACTGCAATCCGGTCATTTTTTGTTCGTAAATCAGTCGGCGGTAAAAATCAATATTCGACAATCTTGGTCAATTTAAGCGAGGGAAAATACTTCTTATAATCTTGCCACGTAAAAGAAACCGAATGCTTAAATATTTTGCCCGAGATAATTACGGTCTGGGCGGCCCTAAAACAATTAAGAATATGACGGTTATAAGAAATCTTTTTTCCAAGTTTTTTCGCTACAGTTTATACAAATTACTTACTATCTGCAGTGTCTAATAATTTAGAAATAATAGTTTAATGGTTCAAATACTCAATCTGACAATCACCTCTTTCCAAACCACCTCATAACATGTACCAATAGACTCGACCATGTCACAAACCATTTTATTTAAAACTGTACGATATTGTCTTTCGATTTCTTCTTTCAACTCATTGGAATAAGAGGAGCATCTACTATTCACTCAATCCATTCGATCAAAAAAGTCCCATCTAGTTAAGGCAGTATATTTAGGTAAACATCATCAGTGAGAGTTTGGACAAAAAAGAATAACTTAGATGCCCAATACCGCTGTGTAGCACCACACTGCAAACCATGTTAACTACAAATTGTGTTCTATTATATAATAACGTGGAGAATCTTAATGTGCTCCTTTGTATACATTTGACTTAAAGACGGCCTCACCACTCCAGACAATTTTGGATAAAATTGTTTCATGTTTTACGTAAAAGTTCTTTCCCTAACTTAAAAAAGAAGGTTAAGAAACAATGAGTAGTCTAAGAGTGGGGTAAGTCATTTAAATAAATACAGGTAGTTTGAAAATTTTGCCTAGAGTTACTCTTAACACCCAATAAGTAGACAAGCCAACAAAAAGCTTCTCCTATCGAAGCCTACATTTGGAACAACAATTCTGTTATTGCCACAAAATGTACTTTTCGGATGCTCTTCAACTTGCCTTAGAACTTCGTTCCAGAGTAAAAAACTGTTTTGTTATGGGTAGGAAGTTACAGAAGTACAAGTTCTGTAATGCAAAGAGAAGGAAGAAGAGTTTAAGGTTTATGAACACCAAAAAACATCAGTGTAATAAGAGATCCCATTTTGCTGCTGCTGTTCACTTGACTACTCTCAGTCTATGGGGAATCTTTGCACTAAGATCTCCGTTTTGAACCATACGAAACAGTTACTGAATAGGACCTTTCAGAACTCTATTGAGAAATTTTTTTTCTTTATCGACATTTCTACTTATCGGCATGCGTTTATGAACAAAATTTAAAAAAAATTATTTGACTGAGATATCGACGAAAGGCCTCTCCACAGCGTTTGTATTACTGTTTGGTGCGCGGTTGTGCAATTAGGGTCATTAGCCCTCACTTTTTACTTCCAATGGATATGTAGAAATAATTTGAAAATTATTCGCATACTCGAACTAAAAAACGCTTGTTGGTTCTAACAGGATGGAGCCACAATTCACATAGCTGTGCTGCATAAGCTGTTTATCCCCCCTTCCCAACCCGGAGCTTATCAATTGTAACTCTTTTCTATAAGGATATCTCAAGAATAAAGTTTACTAACATTACACTAGGACCTTTCAAAACTTACAAAACGCAACTCGTCAAGGGCACCATTTTGCTGATATCATCTTTAACACGTATTGAAATGAAACTTCCACTTCCATAGTTTTACCCTGTAAAAATAATGTTGTAAGTCTTCTATCGTTCCTTCCTTATTTGAAATACTTTGCGTATTTAATTTTATTATATAAGTATAAAAAGTACCAACAATATTTACTAGAGGTGTGTATTTATGTATATTTAAAGAGTCTTCTATTGAGAAGTGTAATTTGAAATTATAAAAAAATGCTGGTTTTTGAGAACTCTTCAGATATTTTTATTTAAGAACACAAAAATTAATATTAATCTGAAATACTCTATTTTGTAAATTACAGCTCTAATATTATGAACTCTTTGCTGGAAGATTGACATATACCTTATATTTGACTACCCCTCCTCAAAAAGAAAGATTAATGGTATCAAACAGCATGAATTTGGCATCCAATTTAAGTCTCCATTTCGAGAAATTACTCGTTCCTGCGACTTGAATGCCATGTAGCGCCGTCTTGTTGAAAATAAAAGTTGTCCTTATCTACAGCATCCACTCCCAGTCAAAAAAGTCAGTCAACATTTCACAATTCGCTAAATTGGTTTTGCTAGTCCCATTCTCAAAGAGATGCGGCCCAATAAAGCCACCAACCCAAAACACATCAAATTGTAATTTGTTGGGCATGAAGAAGCTTCTCGACTATTTCTTTTGCGCTTTTAGACCCTTAGATGCCACAGTTTTGCTTATTTATGTACCCAGAGAGGTGAAAATAGACTTCATCAGTCAGGATAATTTTTTTGAAAAAATGATGGTCGGTTTCCTGCATCTTCAACGCCAAATTAATGAATATTCGGCATTGTTTATGGTCTACTGGCATAAGTTCTTGTGGCGGCTGGACTCTACAAGCCCATAAGCCCAAATATCTGCGTAATATACGGCAAAGGCTAATTTTTATATGTCCAGTTGTTGCGAATTTCTTAAAATATATAAACTCGATTCTTCTACAACAGTTTCATCTCAGCGGACATATTCATAGAAGTTATGTGGCCAAGCACGCTTTTGGTTCTTTAAATCCAAAATTTGACCAAAAGCTTGAATTTTTCAAAACACAATTGCTGTATGGCGAGGCGCCCCATTTCGACCGAAAAGTCTTGCATCGCTTCAAAAATGAAGAAAATTGGACATATAAAATATCAAATAAAATATTTTTTTTGCTCGGTATCACCCAGAAAGTTAATCAGAATAAATTTGTGAAAAAAGCAGAAAATATTTTGATTAAAAGAGAATATAACTGGAAAGCAATTACGTAATATATTACCTAAATCTCTTAAATCTCAGGAATGTTGTAGTATTTGTTATCCCAAATAGGACACACAGTCCTACCACGACAGAGATTTGGCGAATATTCTCCAGAAAACTTTCAAAAATACAATTGTTAATAAATAGCATTTTTTTCTACTGCTCTATTGTCTAATTTTCATATTTTCTAGACTACCGTAGACAAAAGCTTCTTTGCATTTTAGAGACAAGTGACTTATTCCGTAGTTTACGATCTTTTAATCCACAAGCCTTACAATATACACATACTAACATTGATAGCTTTGCATCATAATTTGGTCTATTCATTGTAATTAAGACTGAAAAATAGGAACCAATGACTCTACCGGTCCAAAAAAATGCCCCAAACTAACCCGATACGGGTTAAGAGTTTTCTCGACTATTTCTCTTGGATTTTCAGACCTCTAGATGCGACAGTTTTGCTTGTTTAGGTATCCAAGTATGTGGAAACGGACTTCATCAATCAGCACAATTTTCTCATGAAACGGAGACAGATTCTTGCATCTCAACATGCGATTAACTAGTGTACGGTGTTGCTTAACATCTGTTAGAATAAGTTATTGACCCAAACGTTTGTGCAATTTGTGAGATGTCTTTAAAATATAAAACTCAGATATTCTACAACACTTTTACCTGAAGCGGCAATATTTCTAACCATTCTAACTGGCCGAGCAAGCTTTTGGTTTTTTACATCCAAGCCTGACTGAAAAGCTTGAATTTTGCAATTTGCAATTGCTACACGACAACGCGCCTCGTTTCGATCGAAAAATCTTGAATCATTTTAGAAACGAGGAAGATTGAACGTATAAAGTTTCGTATTAAAACATTTTTCTACAATTCCGTCTCTGTATTGCACAGATAATTAATCACAATAAGTTTATAAAAAGAAAACCTAGCGAAAATTTTAATTAAAAGAGGAATAGACTATATGAGGTAGATAGTAGAATTAAAAAGAACTAACAAAATTACATAATATATACTTCAACCTGAACTAATCAGAATATTTGATTGGCTAGCCTTTATTTTTGATAACAAATTCGTATCTTTTAGACATAAAATATATAATGCTTCAAAGTACAACGATACCAAGCTTAAATTAGAGATCAAATTCATTTTTTTCTTTTGCTGTAAGATATTTATCATTCTTTGACAGTTTTTTATTAAACTGAGATCCAAGGATTATCACAGTCAGTTCATTCTATCAATTTTGTTGCTAGTCGTCTAAGATTGAATAAGTTCTGCTATAAACACAGTGTATTACCGTTCTAAAAAAAGATGTTAATCTCCAGTTTTTCTCACTAGACAGTATGCCATTTTGCAATACTTAAAGGTATGTTGTAGCATTAATTATCTAAAATATGAGTAGACGACAGAGGTTGGATGGTTAATTGCAAGAAGTAAACATTTTGGCGAATATTCTTCAGAAAACTTTCCAAAACACAATTGTTAATAAACAATACTTTCTTTTACTGCTCTATTATTTCATTTTCATACTATGTAGTTCACTGCAAACAAGTTACAATAAAGACTGCTTCGCAGCCTTGTTAAAGTATACTTCTATGCATGAGATGGTAAAACTTTCGAGCGGTGTGCGTTGAGGCGCTTCGCGCCTTTAAAAAGTGCAAACCCTACCTTCTCTCCCATTTAAAATGCAGGCAATGTTGCAAAAGACTGCAAAAAGACGGCAACCACCAAAGAGATTGAACCCGCGAACCCACTACCAACTCGCTAGATTGGGCACTACGGAAAAGCGCGCTTTGTGCGCTGGTTCGTTCGGTCCGTTTCTCTGTCGTTTCTAAAATCTGTCATTTCTGACACTTCAAATTGGCTTTCCCTTCTGTTTTTTCCAGAGGGAACCGACGGCCAGGATATTTTATGTGCTATCCTTATAGTTTATAGAGTGGCGAAGCATCTTTGCTTTTCAAAGACAAGTAGCTTATTTCGTAGTTTACAACCTTTTAATCCACAAGCATTAATAAATTTAACAGTTGATTTGCAAAACCATGTCTGTAATAAAAATTTTATATAAAAATTATGATCCAACAAAAATTAACACAATATGTCAATTTTTTGTTGCCTTTTTTTTAAACCTTGGAAATGGTCATTTCAACAAAGTTAAGAACTTTTTTTAAAACATCCACGATTTATTAATCACAGCACAAACCGGATGATCAAAAATAAATTATTAACTAATGAGTAAGAGACTGCATTAGTACTATTTAAAACATCTAGAGTGAATAAAGGTATTTCAGAAAAAATATTTTAAATAGTGTGTTCATAAAGAAACATATACAACAGTTTCTTGGATTAAATGTTAATAGCGCTCTTCCGTAGACCATTAACAAAGAGCAGCAAATAAAAACGTTAAGTAGTGTTGCCTAATGTTTAAGAGAACTAAAACATGTAAATATTTAAACAGTAACTATAGTATACTATGCATCATAAAGCATTAAACTGTAATTTTTTGGGCGAAAGTCTGTAAGATCCTCATAAACTATTAATATTAGCACTGAAATACGAAGAGTGGCGTAGAAGTTATTTTAAGAAACGTGGATTAATAACAATACCAAGTGTTTGTGTTAATTAGTTATTAATTTATTTTAAAAACAAATCAGCATTTAAAAATAAAAAGCGCCCCCAAAATTAAAAGTGTTATCATAAATGTTGAACCATATTCTATAAAAAATTGTAATAAGACTTAAGGAATTATTCATGTACATGTTTTATTATTATTATTATTATTTTGTTTAAAAATGTTTATATTTTTATTATAGTGTTCTTTATGATATTTAATTATGCATTTTAGTTAATTATTTTTTAATTGTATTTGACGAGAAACTTCAACCATATTTTGCTGTTAAGAATTTCTTAAATTAAAAAAAAAGCATTGCACGACCTTAAATTGTATTAAGGACCAAGCTGGCATAATTTAAATTAAAAAGTATTTTACGTAACGGCGTTTTTGCCAAGCAAGGTCAAAAATTATTCAAAAGGACATGAGTGACATAGAATTATTAGGAGCATCTGGAGCATTAATATGACTACAACAAAAACTATTTTAAGTGATGATTTAAATGTATGAAACGGCTATTGCCAGTAAAAGTAAATACTTAACACCTTAACTTCTTCTTCTCTTCTTCTTTGTCCATCCCTTATACCCTAAGGTGTCGGGTCCTCTATCCATTTTCGAAATCTCTTCCTGTCCCTAGCGATTTGTTTAGCTTCTGCCATGCTTTTCCCCCTCCTTTCCACTTCCTTCCTGATAGTTTCCATCCATGTTTGCCTTGGCCTTCCTCTTCCCCTTTTTCCTTCTCTTCTTGCCTCTATTACCCTTCTTGGCAGCCTTTCTTCGCCCATTCGTGTCACGTGCCCAAACCACATTAGTTGTCTTTTCTGTAGTGTTTCCACTAGCGGTTCTAGGTTTAACTCCTCTCTTGTCTCTGTCCCTCTTTGTTCTTCCGACTATAAGTCGCAGGTACTTCATTTCCGCAGCCGTTAATTTACTTTTGCTCTTGTCTTGTAGCGGTATGCTTTCTATTCCTTGTGTTAATGTAGTAGGTAAGTATATTGTTTTATACAGGTGGAGCTTAGTCTCTTTGCTCAGCTCTTTCTTGTTGATTAATGTTGAGTTGATCTGATAGTATACTCTAGTCGCCTTGGAGGTCCGGTTCCTTAATTCATCTGTTACTGTTCCGTCTTGGCTTATTATTACTCCAAGGTACTCATAGCTCTCCACTTGTTCCAATTGCTCTCCTTCAGATCTTACGTTCAGGTTTCTTTGTTCTTCATCTGTGTTCTTACTTATTCTCATTATTTTGCTTTTCTTCGCATTTATTGTCATTCCTTTTATTTTAATTTCGTTGTTCCAATTATTTATTGCTTGTTGTAGTTTCCTTTGGCTATCGGCTATGAGTACTATATCATCTGCGAAGACGAGGCTTTGTATATTGATTGCCTCCATGTTCCAGTGTCCTAGTTTAGTGTTCAGGTTTGGGTTCCTGCTGTTCTTAACTATTTCATTCATCATGATAATGAATAGTAGTGGACTGAGGTGTCTCCTGTTTTATCCCCTCTCCATCAAGAATTTCCCCGATTCTTGTCCTTGTATTCTTACTATTCCTTTCGTTCTTCCGTATAGTCGTTTTGTGGCTTCTACAAGTTTTCTCGGGAGGTCAATTCTTTCCATTGAATTCCACAGGGTTGCTCTTGGTACCGTGTCGAAGGCTGCTAGGAGGTCTATGAATGCCAGGTGTAGCTCTTTGTCTCCTTCAAGTGTCTTTTCTATTACTGTACGAAGCGTAAATATGTGGTCTTGAGTCTGTCTGCCTTTTCTGTACGCAGCTTGTTCCTCTAATAGCTCGTCTTCTATGTGATGCCTTATCTTTTTCTAGTATCCTGGTGTAGATCTTTTGTACGCAGGATGCCAGGCATATTGCTCTGTAGTTTCCACAGTCGTTTGTGTTACCTTTTTGTGGATTGGTACTATTATGTTTTCTTCCCAATCCCTCGGTATTCCTTCTCCTTCGTATACTTGCTGGCATATCTTGTGTGTCCATTTCTTTATACACCCTCCGTATTTGATTAGTTCAGGGCTTATTCCGTCTTTTCCTGCAGATTTTCCTACTTTCATGTGTGCTATTGCTTCTTCTGGTTCTTCCAAAGTTATTGTTTTGTTTTCTGTCTCTTCTTGTTCTACTGTGATGGGGTTGTATTGTTCTTGTATGTTTGGTGCTTTGAATTTTTGCTGTAATGTCTCTTCCATGTTTCTAATATTTGTGGCAGTTCTGTAACGACTTCTCCTTCTTCGTTCCTAATGCTCCACACCTTTTGTTTGTGCATTCCCTTAGGCCTTTAACTGTTTTCCAGAAGTCCTTTTGTTGTTTTTGTTGTCTTTAAATTTCTGCTCCATCTCTACCAAACTCTTCCCAAGCTTCCTCTTTGGCCCTCTTCACTACCTCTTTGCCTCATTCCTCCTTGTTATATAATGTTGCCTGTCTTCTTCTCTCTTGGTCTGTAGGTATCTCTTCCAAGCTGTTTTCTTTTCCATTACTATCCTTTTACTTCCTCATTCCACCATTTCGTGCGTTGGTATCGAGGTGATATTTTGCTTTTCCCACAGATTGTTGTTGCTGTCTCAAGTATTACTTCCTTAAGTCTTGTCCATCTCTCTTCCACGTTCCATTCTACCTCCTGATGGTGCTCTTGTTGTTCGTGTTCTAGTAATCTGCGCTCTACTTCTTGTGCGTATTCTGTTTTTCTCGGCTTTCTTAGTTCAGTTATTTTTATTTTCTCGTAGCCTTTCTTCGCTACTTTCTTTCTTACATACAATCTCGTGTCCTCTATTACTAGTTTGTGATTTGAGCGGATTTCTGCCCCTCGGATGACCTTCACGTCTAATACTGCGTACTTTGCTCCCTTTGTGTATGTGAAGTAGTCTATTTCACTTTTGGCCTCTCTGTTTTCTGCAATGAAAGTTTTTTTATGTATTAGTTTGTGATTGAAGAAACTATTTCCTATTAGCATTTCGTTACTTATGCAGAAGTCAATCATCCTATTGCCATTGTCGTTTAACACTCTGTCTGTACAGTATCTTCCTAGAACTCCATGTCCTTTGTCTGGGTTCTTTTCCACTCAGGCGTTCCAGTCTCCAAGTATAAATGTGTGTCTGCTTCTGTCTCTAGCTTTGTCGACAACATGTTGTGGGCTTGTGTAGAACTCTTCTTTTTCCAGTATGTTGTCATTTTCTGTTGGTGCATAAATCTGTATGAATGTAGTTCTTTCTTCTAGCTTGACAGGACAGCTTGGAGGGTAAGGGGTGGCGCCAACATCCAGTCACCCAAATGTCAACCCCACCTGCACGTGGTACCCTCTGCTAGAAAACGAACGGGGCTCTGACGACCCAGCATCGGGGGGTATAACCTGATACCAGTTGTCCCGAGGTAACGGGGCCCTCGTCGTCGCGCTATACGAGGTATACAGATTCAGAGAAATACAGAAAGCCTCGGACATGGACGGAGAGATAGAAAACGACCTAAGCGTGCACAAATGACAAGAATTGGAATATGGAACGTGACAGGACTAAATGGGAAAGAGATAGAGTTAGTTGAAGAAATGGAGAGATATAAAGTTAAAATCCTAGGACTTTCAGAAATCAAAAAGAAAGGAATCAAAGAACAAACACTCGAAAAAGGATACAAATAGTTCTACTCTGGAGTTCAGTTAGGTACAAGAGCAAAGGAGGGAGTAGGAGTGATAATTAGCGAAGACCTAACTGGAAAGGTGATAGGATGGGAAAGTATCAGTTCAAGAATAACACCTTAACAGAGGCATAAAAACAACATTGTCTCCATTTGTCTTTCGACAGACAAAGTGAAGCAATACTGCTTCATTTTTTTTCTTTTATTTCTCATACCATTATAGTGCATCAGATGTATGTTATTTATTTGTTTCCTTTAATTCTTGTCGACGATCCATTTCTTCCACTCCAATCTGTTCATAGCTAATTTTCTCATTTGTCTTACGTCTTTTCTCTTTTCTTCTTTATTTTCGCTATTTCTTCTATCCACATCTTTCTTGGTTTTCCTCAACTTCATTTTTTATCTGTACCAGTTTTCTTTCCTTCATCCCAATCACATGTCCTAGTCATTTTAATAGATTTTTCTGTTTTCTCTAATACTAATTCTTATTCTATTTTGTTTCTAACTTCCTTGTTTGTTGTGTACCCCATTATGTTTTTTCACACATTTTTCTGGGCATTTATTTTACTTTTATGTGTTTTTTAGGTACTCAAGATTAATTTCCATATGTAAGTGTAGGTAGAGCTATTGCTCTTTTTTCAGTTATTGTTTTATGTAACGTAAAATATATGCTTCTAGCCTTCCTTGTTCTATTTACGATTTTAGTATTTTTCCATCACTTCTTTGTATACTTCCTAAATATTCATATTCTGTCATCCTTTATAAATATTGATCTTTGCAGATTATTTTTCTATTTTTTAAATTATTTCCTTTCCTTATATTCATTATTATTAGTTGGCCTTTGTTTACATTTTTTCAATCTTTGTCATTCTATGTATTTAGTAGTTTTTATATTTTTGTTAGTAAATCTGCTATCAACACAATATCATCTGCCTGTCATAAGCTTTGTGTTTTTATAGTACCGTTTGTAATTATTGAGTTTTTTTTTTGTCTTTTTAATTAGCCTAATAATATTATAAATAATAAAGGACTTAAGCTGTTGTCTCATTTAACCTCTTTATTTTAAACTCTTCATGTCCTTTCCTATTTAAATAGATGCGAAGCCTTTCAAAGCCGGTGTTGTGGTGCATCGTGTGATCGGAGTTCAGAAACTCGACGTTTCGTCTATAACTACAGCGGACATCATCAGAAGAAAATCTTCTAAAAATTTTTAGAAGATGTCCGCCGCTACGAATATTTTCCCTTTGCTCGTTTCTGTTAATTCATCCCAAAATTTATCTTTTACTTCTTTTTTCTTGTTTTCATCGGGTCCATAGACTGCAATTATCGTTATTCTTTCTTTTCCTTGCATTTCTAGTTCTACCGTGAGAATTCTTTCTGGCCACCCTGTCCAGTTTGTGATCTTATCACTCAAATTCCTGTTCACTCCGGTGTATATTAACCTGTGTCCATCCATTAATATCTTTTCTCCTTTCCATTTTTTCTTTGTCTCTGCTAGTACTAGTATATCTATTCCTGTTCTGTTAAGCTCGTATATAACTTCTTCTTCTTTTCTCGTTAGGCTTCTTGTATTCCAAACTCCAAATTTCTAATCCTGTAGTTCATTACCTTTTCCATTGCCAGTTTCGTTGTCGCTACCCCCCTGCATATCTATACCTAATAGTTTTTTCATCCGGTTCAGGTTATTTTTCTTATTTGTTCCTCAAAACTTATTCCTTCTGACGATCTCTCCGTTACCGTCCTTTTTAATGCATTGCTTTCAGTCCTATCGTCCTTTACCAATTCTTCCTTATTTACCAAATCATTTGCTCTGTATATTTCATCGTTTATTACCAATTTATTATATTTTAGTTGTGCTCTATATCCTTTATTCCTCGCTTCTTTCATTTGTGGGATTAACATTTTTCTTTCCTCTAATACCACCTTGGTGTAATCTTCATCAATCCATATGTCTGTTCCCTTGAGCTTTCTCGCATTTTGTAGTATTGATACTTTTTTGTTGACTTTAGTTAACTTAACCAAATTTGGTCTTTTCTTGTCTTTCATATATTTTCCGACACTTCTCGTTTGGTCTAAATCATCATTTTGGTCTATGTCAATTCCTATCTTTTGTATTATACTAGTTACTCCAATATTAAGTCCAATATAGTCCAAATAGGGACATATTGAGTAAGCGCATTGAGAAAACGCAAATAACAGATGAACAGTGAGTAAATTGATGTAGATAATAGTTAATTGAGGTTAAGAATTTTGAGAATAAAGTCGAAAATTGCATGAGACAAGTGTAGATAAGAGATAAGAGAAATAAATACAACTGGAGTGACCTCCACAACAAAAATTTTTGGGTAGGCAAGACATTATACACCAAAATAATGTAATTTACAAATGTTAGTATAAATAAAGTTTAAATTGAAACAGCATAGCAACTAGAAGAGGGCTGTTGATAGATAGGTGACAGACCTGCGACGGGCGGACTGGGGTCTGTCACTTTACGCAATCAACAGAAGACTTGAAGATGAATGAGATGGAGAAAATTGAGAAGATGTTCCAACAAATAGAGGGGAACATGAAGCAAATGAACGAGAAATTGATACGTTTATAATGGAAATTAAACAAGTGAGGGAAACTAAAAGAGAACATGGTACAACAGGAGGGGAGAATAGCTAACTTAGAAAGAGAGATCAGGAGGAATAATATTATAATAAAAGGAGTAGTAGATGAGGAAAATGACAGCACAAGTAGGACAAAGGAAAAAAGTTTTTAAATTGATATACTGCTATTTTCTTAACTTATTTCATTTTATCGGTTTGAGGAGTTCTAAGGCGATGCTCGCAAACCTCACTTTGAGATATCCTCATGAGAACAAGTTACACGAAACGGCATCCGGTAAGCGGACGAGCTAAGCGATGTCACCGCTTTAAAATATTAGGCAGCCAGACAACATCTCACACAAAGCTCTTGCTGTGTGGGTTGTGGCTCCATCCTGTTAAAACCAAACGTTTTTAGTTAGAATCAACATTCCGTACAAAAAATTGTCGAATCATTTTCACATTGACCTCCCGCCTTAAAAAAGTAAGAGTCAAAAACATTTTCACTCACTATACACCAAACAATAACACGTTCGTTGTGGAGGTCACTTTTATGGATACCTGATGGGTTATTATCACTAATAATTGTCTAATGTATTCCAATAAGTAACGATGCTTTTCATTGGCAAAAAAATACAGCTAAATCATATAGCACTCTTTTCACTTATTGCTAATCACGCTCAAATGTTCATGTAGGACAAACATCTTGTAAAGTCTTGGTAAAAAAATTGCCTAACAGTACGACTAAACAAATTAAGAGTAACGGCATGTTTGTGTGCAAATCGCCTCGGAGACTGCAAAATGAAATAGGCAGTCTAAGACCTTCTTCCTCATCCTCTCATCACAAATTTACTATTTTTTAAGCTCTACTACCTACTATACTAAACAAAACTTTCTGACTATCTGCGTTTAATAAAATCACTTATCTTACTCTAGGATCATTCTTCGCTTTATAACATTAATTTGAAAATATATGTATATATGTATATTCTTTTAAAAGTGTGGCTGCAGGACCAGATCTGAGAAAAACATTGATTTAATTTTAGCTCTAAAGTAAATTTTTCAATTACAAATTAACATAATCAAAATTTAAAATGCTTCAGCAATAAATCCGATGTCACCTTTATTTTTTTAGCAATCGCTAGTTCAACGCATTATTTTTTATTCATTACCAAATAAAATATTTCAATGTTGGTTACTCATAATTGGTGAATACTTAAAAAAGTACTCAAAATCAAAAAGTAAAGGGTACTATAAGAACATCTCAACTAACCATATATAGATCTGCACCATTAATAGACATAAACAAAAAAACATAAATAACGATACAAAAAAAAACAGAAACTATCATTGTATTTATATACAAAGCAGTTGTTCTTAACATCTTGAATAATCAACATACAAAGTACGCCCAGAAAGTAGCGAGACTGATTTCATAAAATTTAATTGAATATATGTTTACGTGCACTTAATATTCTTTAAAATAACCATCAATATATCATTTCCAGCTGTTCTGCCAAACATTACAGCTCGCTCTCACTTTTGAACTGAAATCCTTTTCAGAGCTTGCGCATTTTTAACAGTCCTAAAATGGTATCCTTCCAAACTCAATTTGAGCTGGCGAGAAGTAAACACAAAGTTTTTTTTTATTTGTCGGTCAAAATCTTGGAAATCAATTTAGCATAAACTTTCCACATTTGCAATTTCAGCGTAATGATTTTTAGCGCAATGAATTTTCCACTTCATCTCTTACCAATCTAACACTCCGTCGCCAGTCAAAGACCAAAACCGTTTTCACCTTAACCACATTGTCCGAAGTGTAAAACGTTGCTCATCCTCCGCGTTTTCTATTAGTTCTTTGAACGTTTTGTGCCACCTACATACTTGTGGTCTCAATAAAGCATTTTTCCCGTAAGTTTTCGTTATTGTAGCAAACATCTCGGTTGCAGATTATTCGAGTACAACGTAAAACTTGTGTCGCGGATCACTGATCAACACAAATTCAAGGCTGTCCACATCGCAAGCGATCCATACTCGGTAAAGACTGAAAAAAAGTGAACTGGACCAGACAGCGTACCTGATATCCCCCACCAACTGTCAGACCTGAAGACTCCGCCACCAAGAAAATCAGTCCCGTTACTTTCTGAACACATCTTTTAGAGTAATTAAATAACCTATAACGATGTTCTGTCTTAATTTCAAGCAATAAAAAATACACATAATTGAATATTTAAGAAATATATAAATATTCCGATTATATAACGCAAAACCATTTAAATGTAAAGTTTGATAAAGACTAAATCGAAAAATCAGAAACATACCAATTAAACATGCACTTGTGAAGGTGAACTTATAGCATATACAATAAGGGTGTACTGTATACACTAAACGGAAACAAAATAACACAAATCAACTATACCAGCACATATAAATAGACTAACCACAATAGAATATGTAAAAAGCAACATCGCCCAAATGGAACTGCTAACAGAGGTGCAGCAATCATCATTTTAAACTGCCTACCACGTCATATAAAACAAACAAAATACATACCGCAACAATTTAATCGTGATTCTTAAGCAACTATAAGCAGAATTCCTAAAATACTACGTGGACAGTCTGGAAAGTTTTGAGCAGAACGTGTTTTTCTGTCAAATTCAATTTTATTGTTTAACATAGTCACCTTTTAAAATGATATACTTTTTCCAGCGATGCTTCAATTTTTTAGCCAGCCTAAATAGCAGTTGGCGTCTTGCTTTGCTTCTTGTTTGATGAAAATCTCTATCTCTAAGCCATACTTTCGGCTTAAGAAACAGAAAATAATCGCTAGGGGCAGATTTGGTAAATATGCTGGGTGGTCAATCAATTCAAACTAAAATTCGTAAATTTTGGCCACGGCGACCGCCGATTGTGAGCCGGTACATTGTCCTGATGGAAAAGCACTTCCTCCGTTCCAAATGGAGCAGTATTTTAGCAACTGCTGGCTTCAACTGGTCCAATAACGATGCGTGGTACGACCCCGTTATTGTTTTTATTTTTTCTAAGTAGTCGATAAACAGAATTCCTTGACTATCTTCCCCTCCCCCCCAAAAAAAAAAAAAACAGTCGCCATTACCTTTCCGGTCTGATGAAACCGTCTTCGCCTTTTTTCGAACAGGTTTATCTTTCGCAGTCTACTGTTTTGACTATTCCTGCGTCTCAGAAAGGTAATGGCGGACCCGAGTTTCACTGACAGTAATAAATCGACGCAAAAAGTCCGACTCGTCTTGTTGAAACTGCTTAAAGGTTTTTGGTTCAAAGTAAGTAAATGCAGGACCCAACACGCGGACAGCTTACTCATGTCTAATTATTCAGTCAATATATGACAAATGCGTTCTTTCGATACGCCCACGTCCTCTGCTATCCCTCTAACCTTTATTCCACAGTCATCTAGCAGCATTTGGTGAACTTTTCGTTTGGAAGCGATTTATACAATTATCCACCATCAACCAGTCTTTCTTCAGCCACATCGTGTGCCTTTAGTTTTCTCTCTTCCCCTCCTTCTCTTTGCAAGCGCCGTCGCCCCCATTTCTTCTTTGTTCCACTTTTTAACTCTGGAGGTAGAGGTCTTTTTCATCTCTAGTGCGGATTTCTGGATGAAGGTGGTGTATCGCTTTTTCTAGGACTTCGCTAGAACGGGTAATGGAAATAGATCTTATGTTTTGCCTCAGATAGACGGCGTAAGCCGGTCATAAGTCCAGCGATAACCTTCAAATGCTGGGTGGTCGGGATTGGGATTTGGTAGTACTCCAGGTAGGCCTTAACAGCCGATTGGCGGTCTATGCGGTGTCAGGTATAATTCAGAAGTCTAACCCTATCTTTGTCTTTGAGATGGGTCTTCGAACCAGGATTGCATCCAAATCATACATATATAAATTATATCTGATATCGTTTAATGAAACTTTTCATTTCTTCCAAAAAAAATACTTCGGTTGCTCACGTTTTATTTCTTGCTGAACCTCATCATCCTTTAAGGAGACAAAGATGTGGTAATCAGACAGCATTAAACCCAACCATCCACCCTCTCCATGTGTTGGTCCGTGTGTAATGTCGATGGACGACCAGGTCGGCTTTCATCGGTTACACTTGTTCTTTCACCCTATCCATTCGTAGATTTTTCGTTGATGCATGGTACTATATCAAAAACCGGCGATGCAATCGCTGAGTGGGGCTGCCATACTTCTACCCTCGTTGTTGTCTACTACATGACTGAACCGTCATCCCTCTCGTACATGTTGTGTTGCGCGTCAACGTCACTCTTGTTTTTCCCGCTCAATTTCAAAATCGTCTTTATTTTCTGATCTGCTCTCATACATATATTTTATTATATAATTAAATAGCAAAAAACGCAGCAGCATACATACAAAATTCATGTAGCGTAAATAAATACACAATTTTGAGGCATTACTGCGTCGTTATGCGAAGGACTTTAAATTTTTATAACGGCGGTCCTAACGTGCCATTAAAGATTTTAATGCCCCTAAAATATTATTTTTTGGTTTACGAGTTTTGCGCGGGCATAAATGCTGCGTAGTAAAACTAACAGGATTATTGCTCTCCTTTCAGAGGGAACCGGCCACGTGTGCCGCCCGCTGTCAGCCGCGATTGCGACCCGTAATAAAGAACTAAGTGAAAATATGGAGATTTTATAGGCTTTTCGCGAGAGGAATAGCCGCATCATTGGAGAGAGGAAATTCGGCGGGCTCCCGCCGGCGAATTTTGGCGTTGCAGTAGAATTGAAAAGCTTTGTGCTGCGACCTGGGAGGCCGCGTGTCCCGGGTAACGACAGAATACGCGGCGGAGGGTGGATTTTTCATTTTGTAGCGAATTCGCATGATAAAAGTTTGAAGCGGGAACTAATAGAATGTTAATTACAACTCATAGAAACAGAGCTTGTTATTCACAGTTATTAACAAAAAAAAATCAACAATGTACATTAAGCACCTTCAATTTCTTCGTTTTTGATGAATAAAAAATATAACCACGCAATTGACTAAGATGGAGACAGGTAAGTTTGTAAAAATAATTAACTAGTGCGTTCATTTCGAATAAGGGTAATAATGCAGTCGTCTAGAGCGGCGGTGCTTGCTACGTCACCCCATATCAGAAATAGGAAACATATACAAGCCTTAACCTCTCAGTCCACAAGTCTTACCCTACTCGAGGCGTAGATTCTCATTATTATTTTATTGAAATATTGACAGTGGATCTACATTTCACCAAGGAAACTTGAATTCACTTTTAAACTCAATGCTTGGATGCCGTATCCTTGACAGGCAACAATAAGTTGGACCATATCCCTATACCATTTTTCTACTTGGACGCCTTGAAAAGAAGAAGATTTTGTACTACAATGCCCAAAAAGGAGATAGAAGAAAGCAAATAAAAAATAGTGTGGCAAAGGCCGTTTTTCATCCAACAATTACAGAGAAGTCGATTTCTTCGAGCTTATCCGACTTGACGAAGACCGAAGCGAACAGTTTCTGTGAAAATTTATCAAACTCAATGTGGAAATTTACAAAAAACATCCATTTTTAGCGAATCGAAACGACGTTATCTTCCATCATAACTGACACTGCAAAAACGGTACCCACAGTAGTTTCAAAAGAATGGTTTCAATGGCAAAAAGTTTAGTTTCATAAAAGCGCGAAAACGAAAAATAATTTACACTCTTGTTAAAGGAAGGTCATTGTCATTGAATATTTCAAATCGGGTACGAATTTATACAATCATCAATAAAATTTAAAACCTGAAATAATGTTTCTAGTACAATATTTAATAAATGTCCACATTTGCAGGCCTTACAGACTTGAACTCTGAATAACATTCTCCATCAGCGTTTTATAGACATCGGGAAATATACCTTGTATATATGTTTAGTTTGGTAGCGTAAACCTTATCCTCAAGATACCCCTTCAGAAAGCAAAAGAACAGCTAAATCTGTTGATTTGGGAATTCAAAAAACATCACCAACACAAAAGATAAACGTCTCGGAAACATGATCTTAACACTTTTCCACTGTGTAGCATGTCGCACCATCTTGTTGAACCACCCTTTAACTTAAGTGATCAAAAAGTTCTCTATCCTGTTACGGTAACGCTCCTCAATAACAACAAGAGAATTTTCCGTTTCATTCTCAAAAAAGTAAGACCCAAAAAAATTTTACATCAAACTGTGATGTAACGTGGGCATAGCGGTCGTTTGTGATTTTTCGAGGGTTTTTTCTTACCAAAAACATTTTTAAATATTAACATATACAAATAGGTCAAAATTGGCCTTGTTGCTCATCATGAATAAAGAAAAAACGTTTACACTAAGTTCCAGTGTTGCATTAATGTACTCGCAAAACTTCTGTTGGTCTGAATGCTGAAGTTCTTGAGAAAAGTGGATTTCATGGATTTAGGTGTTGGAGGAACGTCTTTTTCGTTGAGAACCACGCCCGGAAGAGGTCTTGGGATCTTCTTTTACACTTCCTCAAACTCTTTCAATATACTTTAGTGTGTGTACAGTACAAGTATGGACAAAGCGCAACACCACCGATTTCTTCGAGGTTTTTACCAGCTGACGTCTTGCTTTAATATTCGTAAAACACCAATAATTGATAAATTGCTTTAGTAAAATATGTCAACAGTATTATATTGGCTACCATGAAATTATAAACTTTTGTAAATCACTCTGTGTAATAGGACACAAAACAACATTTTTCTATAAAAATAAAACAATAATAGAAAATATAACTACAAAATCAAAAAAAAGACCAAGACTTTATGAAAGACATACATTAATGCAAAATAAAAACGATTCACAACACAAATAGATACATATCAGTCGGATGGAAAAAAATTTACTTAACTAGAAATTAAAAGGATACTTCAATGGCAACCGGGAGACCATAAATAAAATAGAAGAAGACCACCGGATAGATGGTACAATAACATAAAAAAATGGAAAAGGTAAATTGGATAAAAAAAGCACAAAACAGAACCAAGTAAAAATCGATAAAGGAGGCCTTCGTTCAAACATGGACAGAAATGGGCTAAAAAAGAAGAAGAAGAACAATAGAATAAACAAAATAGAAAGTTATATATGTAATACAAATATGGATATATTTATTAACAAATCGGATCAAAATTCCATAAATGTGGAAAACACACAGATGGTATGTAGAACCAACTGCAACAAAATTGATCTTGAAAATATTGACACAGCAAATAATAAACCAGTAGAATCTGATAATGTTCATAAGAAATTCTACATAAAGAAAATTTAATAGTATTTACCGAATCAGAAAAATTTACTTTATTACTAAATAGACCTAACATCAAGAAATGATCCTTCTACAATCAATATAACTTACTTATTGTTTTCCAATTAATATAGTGGATAAATGTTAACTATAGAGATAAGCTTCTGATAGAAAAGGAAAAAATAATTCAAATTTAAGGTCTACAAAAATTCTTCAGTAATATTTATTAGGAATAAGTGAATACACACTTAATCCAATGGCTATGCTCTTTTACTATCGCTCCAGCATTATTGCAAACAATTCTTTTCGTGTAGTACAATACCACCGAATTGTACGGGGAGACCCTATTATCGCGTCTCACAGAGTATAGTCACTCGGCTCTTGATCTGGCAAATATGGAACATGAAACGACACGATATACCCGAAAGTTTGTAAGGTAGCAAAGATGTTGACGTATCTTTACAGTAGCGCTCATGAAAAGGCAGCCAATCCATCAATAGAATTCTCTTCTGATCCAAAGTGACAATTGCCATTTCTTTTGGAATAAACAGTCTTGGTCATGCCTTCACAGGACAGAGGCATTAAATGTGCCCCAATTTCATAGCATAACCTTTTTCTTTTGCAATTTGATGCCAAAACCATGACTAATCTGCTGTGACCAGACAGTCAGAGAAAGTCTCCAAATACACACTGCACAGCTGCAGGTACGTTAACATACCTCCATATGCTTCTGCTTCTAAAAAACGGTGAAAAATTTAGAAAATCTTATCTTGCGCAGACCTTTATAATCTTCAAATCCTCATGGATAATGGTATGCAAAATTCCGCAAAACTAACCTGTTACATCCGCTAATGCATCAAATGTGATTTGCCTGTTTTCCATTATTAAGTAAACACACGCTGGATAATTACTGCTGTAGATGCTAGCAGGTCATTAGACCTATTTTCCAACAACTTTTTCAAGTTTTTTTTGGCCATGTTCTTGACCAATAGTCTTCGACATCTTTTCGACAGCCGTTTCGTCTTATGTCGTTCTACTTTCTTTGTACCGTCCAGTTACCTAAATAACTGTAGGTCTTAATACCGCCTTATATCCTCAACGTATAACTACGTAAGAGTACTTTTAATAACATTATACTATTATATTATTATTTAGTTGTTCATTCTCTTTATTTTTTTTTATCTCCTTTCTTTAATTTTATTGTTAGCATTTCTTTGTCTTCTTTGGTATCACCATAAACTTGGTTTTGTCACATTAAAGCACAGTTCTCTTTTCTTAGCCTAGTATTCTGAACTATATTCTTCATTATGTTTTTGAATTGCAATATTGATTTTGCTCTGTGAGTTAGATCGTCATTATATGCAAGACACGAAAGATTTGTTTGATTATCGTCCCTCAAAAGGACGGTTGCAATGCTGCTATCTTGTCCTTTCCAACATCAGATTGGACAAAATGGTGACATTGGATCACCCTGTTTCACTCCCCACATCGAAACTCTCGGTTATTTCCCCATTATATTTGTCTTTACTATTAGTATCTTCGAATGTCATTTTTATTATTCTTGGCAACCTTAGCAGCATTTGTAAGCTTTCCAAATCTTCAAATAGTTTATCTATGTTGAATGTATCGTAGCGGTGTTGTGGTTGGTGATTATTTGCTTAATATAAAAACTGTGGTCTAAGACCAGTCGACCCCCTCAAAACTTACTTTGAATATTCTTCTAATTGATTCTTTAATACTGCAGCCATTCTTTTGTACGCAATGTCCAGCAGTGCTACTCCCCTCTAGTTGCCGTTTTTCGTGTTGTCACATTTATTATGAATAAATACCAACTCGGCGCCTTTGCATTCTCATGGCATTCCTTTAGTTTTCCAGACCTTCTTGATTATTTTTACTCTTTTCTGTTATTTATTTGTCCTCCATATTTGATAAATTTTATGTGTTTACCGTTACTGTTAGGCATCTTCTTGTTGTTTTGTTTTTGTGTCAATTCCATTTATTTTTCTGTTGTGTCTATTGGTTGTAAAACGCTTTTCTTTACTACTGACTCTTCTTCAACTTTTTTACTCTCCTCATCACTTAATATTTGGCTAAAATATCCTTTTGGTTTTCGTGGTTGCACATTCTTGATTTCGGAATACTCATTCTGAGCAGACGCAATTAATTTATACGTGCATTGAATAATTGTATTTAGCATTTCATTGTTGATAAGAAAATTCCGGATGTTTCAGGTAGATAAACAACAATGTTTTGTATTCCACTGGCCATCCCCCTTCCCTTTTGTTTCTTCTTCTACATATCAGAGAAAAATTCTAAAATGTTCTCGTTTACTTCGTTATTTCAATCTTTTTAACTGGAAGTTATGCCCAATCGTGTTGTCTATTCTCAGTCTATTACGCCGGTTTTAGTCCTTGGAAACTCTTAATGTTTCTTCAATTTTTTTAAATTTTAGTATACCTAAGAATAACATTTTTAAATTTAATTCCGCTCAAATTTATTTCGTCATCTTCCTTATCATAAACTCGCCTGTATTCTTCAGTACCACTTTCCTTACTTAAAATGTCAATTTTCTTTTATTTGTTTTCTTGAGAACTATATTACAAAAGTTTCAAATATGATTAGAATTTGTACAATGATAAACAAATTTCTGATTAGTTATGAAGAGCCTGAGCGCGCGTAAACAGTTCACTACATACTAATATGTTTAAGGCTACACCATAGGAAAATAGACAAAAGTTTTTTATAAGTGACGAAAAGAAAAGTTGCAATTATTATAATTTATTAAGTAAATTTAATAATCAACAGGAACGCCAGTCAAAATTTTATTCTACCTAAAGGTAGAACATCCTTTCGATGTATTCCACAATCTAAACTTTTTAGAAACAATAAAGCAAATAACGCAGTTATTATCGCGTTAAAAAAGGGTTGGCAGTTATAATTGCAGATAGATCAGTTACTATAACTGATTATTTTCTATGCCCAAAAAGACAAGATTATAATGTGATAAAGAAAAGCTGGAAATTATAGTTACAGCTACGAGATAATAAAATGCCTAAAGCTAGCACAGCCGAACAATATAATGTAACCGGAGCAAGATTTTAATTAGATACTAATAATAAACTTTTATATTATTTTTATTTTTATTTTTAGGGTAAGTACAAAAAATACCAGACTGTAAAATTCCGAAGTGTCCCATTTTTGTCGTAACTGAAAACATGTAAGGAATGAGGATAAGAGAATTTCTTGACTTTACCAAAAGGGTTAATCTCTTTATTGATAATATGCAGGAGCAGATCGATACTATGCTTTTCTTTAAAAAAAACCTCTATTGTATTGATTAGAATTGCAGATAAGGTCACTAAAGCTACTTCAAAAGACAGTGAATGAGATATTCGAAACTAATTCAAGAAAGCTATGACTTTATTTATTTGGAAAAATTCAACAAAAAGTGTTCTGTTAAAGCAGTGCTAAATACAAAGTGGTTCAAATGTGGACGGAAATGATTTTTTTACAAAAAAAAAATCCCCAACATCTTCAACGTACATCCCTCTGGAATCAACATATTCTTTCTAACGTTCGGGAAACATCCTGATGCTCTTTTCAAAAAAGGCCTGGAATACGGCGTCGTTGTCCGCAAACCGCATGCCTTCCACATCTGATTTGACTCTTTCAATCAGATAGAAATCACTTGGGGCCAAATCTAAACTGTACGGCGGATGTGGTAGAAGACTCCATTGTTGTTTTGGCCGTATGAGAGTGTGCATTGTCTTGAAGTAAGGCTACCCGCTAACCACCTGTCTTCCGCTTGGATCGGATCTTTTCCTTAACGTCTGCTGTTAGGAGGTCTGAGTAATAGGCTGACTGTTTTGGCATCTGTCAGAAAGTCTACAAGGATAACCCCTTGCCAGTCCCAAAAGAACGTTGTCATCACTTTTCTGCCAAACAGCTGCTCGCGCTTTCTTGAGTTTTGGAAAACTGGTATGCTGCTAATCGCGTGATGATTGCTGGGACTCGAAAATGAAGTAGTGAACCCACGTTTTATCGGTGGTTACTATAGACTTTAAAAATGCATTACCTTTCTTTTCAAACGGCTAAAGCAAACGAGTAGCAGCGTGCATGCGCATCATTTTGTTCACATCCGTGAAAGTACGTAATACCCACCATGCATTCACCTTGCGATAGTTCAGGTGGTTTTTTACAATGTTTTCTACACTACCAACACTGATGGACAGCATTGCTACAAGTTTCTTGATAGTGCTGCGCCTATTCTCACCAATAAGGCGTTTGCACGATCAATGTTTGGTTCGGTGACGGATATTAGCGGCCGACCAGCATGCAGTTCATTCTTCACGCGCTCTTTGTCTTCTCTAAATCTCTTACACCACTCAAACACATAGATCCGTGAGAAGCACTCTTCCCCATACTGTTGTTGGAGCAGATGGGACGATTTCTCCACGCTTTGCGGTACCTTATGTTTGCTCATTACTCTAACAATTCCCAAATAAGACTAAATGGGTTTTAACCCGAGCAGGAGAGAAGGCAAAGTTTGTAGCTTCACTCTTTCAAAGTCGCGCCCGGTGCAGTGCGACTTGTTTACACACAAATTAGTCCCGGCTATTTTTGAACCACCTTATATATACCCAATGTAGAAAGGACTAGTAAAATCAAACATAATAGTAACCTTTTCCTTTTCCTTTTCTGCTGCTGGTGTTGATTGCATCCTAACGATTATCTAACTGTATAAATTAATCAATGGATCGGTGATAGAAAAATAGAAAATCAGGCGCCTTTAAAATAGATGGATAACCAGCCCTGTACTTTGTAAGTTTATCGCAATTTTTAAATTACTTTTGTATGGGCACTAAGGTTTAATAATATATATATATATATATATATATATATATATATATATATATATATATATATATATATATATTACGTTAGAGAGCTCTTTTCTTAAATTAGACATCATACCTAGTACTTTGTACTAAAATTCAACAACAATAATCTGTCAATCTGGTATTGGCATTTTTAAACTTCTCAAAAAACTTTTTATCAAAAAAAAACAATGTGCATCGGTTCAAAACAATACCATCTACGAATTCATTAGAAAAATTTATCGGTAAATGCATTCAAAGACTATAGAACCTGATAATGCAACCTTGATAACAGAAATTACATCATATTGAAGATATACAAACCGAGTCAAGAAAGTACAAAAGCAAATCTGCTTAATACTATGACTTGGAATCAGAAAAGCTTACCACTACGGCTTTGTTTCCGTCAAAGAATTTTGCTAAAAGCTTTATATCAGCCAAGCTTTCGATGGTAAAAACTATAAGAGAACTAACACTACAAATATTAGAAAGTCAAAAAATAAGCAGAAAACCTCTAACGGCACATATATTTTATGTAATTATGTTTTAGGCGTGGGAGTTAATAATTCTGTAAAAGACTAATCTGTAAAAGAAAAAACACTATGACAAAAAGAAGGAGCAAAAAGGATAGAAAAGAAAAAAGGAAATACAATCGCGATTGCCAATTAATAATAAAAGCAACAAAGAGCTATTGTCAAATTTTGAAAAGACAAGGAAAAATTTTATTACACCATCGTAGACGATTTTTTAAATTTTACCAAAATCGGTCATCTTTTAGGTACAACTTCTTTACAGTGTCAAATATAATGCCAATTCTCTAACTTAGGCAACTTACTTTACTTTCTTTGGTGTAGCAATGAACCAGTTAGATGTAAAGTGCTTACTATTTTGTAACTTCATCGCGTTTCATAACTGTGCTGTAAGTAGGTGTTATTTATCATCTGCCCCTTTTAACCCATAATTAAATAATTTTAACAAGACATTTTAATTAAAACAATATTTTTCTAAATCTGTTTGGCGATGACTTTCAGAAGTCAATATATTAACTGCAAACTATAACAAAAGAATAAAATTGCGAGATATTTAAAGTAAAAACTAATAATACGGGGTCCGCCATCTAACATTTTTTTGAACTAGCGGTTATTCGGTGAATGGCAACACTTAGCTCATGACATTTTTGACAGAAAATTAGTTTTATTCTTCCGCTGAACGAAAATGGTTGTGTATACGCTTAAAGATCGCTGGGAAATATTGAGACATTACTTTGAAAATCATGGTAATGTTGCATGGGAAGAAAAGAGGCACCGTCAGCTCCGTATGTGCGTTATCTTCTTAAAAAAGTGAGAGAAACTGGCATGCTTATTGACAAACCAAAACCAGTTGCGTACACCAAGAATATCGCTGCTGTTGCCGAGAGTGTGTGAGAACATCAGTTCACCGTCGTTCTCAACAATTGGACATTTCGGAGACATCATTGAGACGAATTTTGCGTAAAGACCTAGGTATGACGCCGTACAAAGTCCAATTGGTTCAGCAATTGAAGCCAACTGACCATCCAATGCGTTTTCGCTTCGCTTCATGGGCTTGGGATCGACTTGAAGAAAATGCCGATTTTGGGCGAAAAATCATCTTTTCAGATGAAGCTCATTTCAATCTCGGCGGGTATGTCTACAAGCAAAATTGTCGCATTTGGAGCATAGAAAACCCGCACGCAATCGAAGAAAAGCCGATGCATCCACAACGAGTCACTTTTTGGTTCGGATTTTGGTCCAGAGGCATCATTGTGCCATTTTTCTTCGAAAATGAACAAGAAGTGGCTGTTACAGTCAATTGTGAGCTTTACGGGCCATGTTGAACGAATTTTTGTTCACAGAAATTGAAGAGGTAGATATTGGCGACATTTGGTTTCAACAGGACGGCGCTCCATGCCACACAGCCAAGGTTACGAAAATCGCATTATCAGTCGAAATTCTGATGTCGTTTGGCCGCCTCGGAGCTGCGATTTGACAACGTTGGACTATTATTTGTGGGAGCCGTCAAAGATAAGTGTTACGCCAACAAACCAAAGACAATTGAGGCTTTGAAGGACAACATTCGTGCAGCCATAGCTGAAATAGAGCTGCATACAATCGAAAATGTACTCAAAAATTGGACCGATCGTATCGCTATTGCATGGCTAGCCAAGGCAGCCATATGAATGAAGTTATATTCCATTATTAACCGGAAGGATTGTACTTTCAAACAAAAAAAAATTGGAAAAATATTCAGTAGTTTTTTATTTATAGCATTTTTAAAAAAGGTATATGGAGGACCTGCTATATAATGGTTTTTAAGAGAAAATATCCAATTAGCTCAAAAATAGTTGTAAAAAATCAAAACCTTGAACAAGTTCAACATTTCTAATATTTAGATTGTGATTTATCACTCAATTATAGCAGAAACTAGCATTATTGGTAGTGAAAAAGATATTTCCAAAATGCAATCAAGTGAAATTCTTAAGATGAGAAATAAATCGATGCGGCAAAAGCTAAACATTTGTCCAGTATCTGAGAAAATAAAAGAATACAAAACAAAGTACAAACGGCACATGGACGAAATGACCAAATAACGTCTGCCAAAACTAGCAATCCAATATAAACCTATAGGACAACGAAATGTGGGACATCTGCGGAGAAAATGGTGTGATTCGAAACAGATCTAAAGACCTAAACCATGATGATGTTATACATCATATTACTGCCTATTGTACTAAACCTAACTTTTTAAAGTTATAAATTAAAAAGTAGACAATATGTCCAATCCAAACGTTAAAATTTAGGTCCTTTTGGCTGGGAGTTTGGATAAAACGCTAATGATGACTCGAACAATCCGCACAGTTGAAGGTCAAGGCGAGATATCAGATGGTGTGGCACAAAAATGGCTCAAAAATACATTAGCATCGCCACCAGCCTGCAAATGCAATCTTGGGCCAGACTGCCTACTGCAGTAAATCGTGAAGATTTACTTTGAGTTAACATTCTCGATAGTTGTCACAGGAACTTATACCATCCTAATGGACAATAAACTGCCACTTACGTAAGCAAGGCAACATCTGGTGCAGAGAAGTGCCTTATATTTTAACCTGAGAGCAGGTTGAACATTGAATTCACGTGTGTGTAGACAGTTGCTTGACAACCGGTGCGATCATCGATTCCACTGCCGAATCAGTGATGAAAACTGGATTTATCTTTGTAATCCAAACCGATGGTGAAGTTGCAGAACCTGTTGTAAAACGTAAGAGTTTTGAGGGTTTACGTCTGTTATAATTAAAGATCTGATTTACTTTGAATTTTATTGTCAACAGTTTAACAATGTCTCAGTATAACCGACCAAGATAAATGTTGCTGGAGATATATAACCCCAGACCATACAGTGCCTTAAAAACCGGACAGAAGTTAGTGAAACTTGATGGGATCAAACTGTTACCCGCCTCACCTGTAGTCCTGTTTCGTACCATTAGATCATCATTTGTCCCAATCAATGGTTCATTTCTTGGCCATATTGCCACATCGCAGAGTGTCACCAGTTCTCTGATTACAAACCAGACTGGTACCAACAATTAGGGTAGTCGAGAGCAGCCAACGCCTGATTCGGGAAAAAGTTTTCTTACCAGGCCCTCAACATCAACACATGCATATGTTACATACCTTCAAACTAAAAATAAAAATCACTTTTTCCATGTATTTATTCATATATGCACAGGTGCTAAACAAACCATGTCTATACAGCTAAAATTATTAAAATAAAAACAGTTTGCATGGCTGTGGTATAACTTGCTACTCTAACAGAGTAAACTGTAAGGCGCATGCGTGAAAGAGAACGACTTCACTGGCCGAATTCGTTAGGAGTTAGACGTTGGCGACAGCACATGCAGTGAGTAGCGAATTTGCATCAAATTTTGTTGGCAAGGATAGAACATTTGTTCAGAAATGATCGATTAATTCGGAAACCTTTTCAAAAGAACGGAATTAGTGGAACAGATGATGGGAGTATGTTAAAAGTGGTCCATATCTTAGAGACCAGCAATGAGTAGACTATAATTAACAAAGATCGCCAATTAACAGCCTGAGAACTAGATAATAAATTGGAGATTCTGAAATTTTATTGGAATATGAAGCATAAAACTTGTCAAGACATAATTTAATCCATACTGCAGTTGCTAATGAGTTTCAATTTGTTACCAGTGAACCAAATTTTATCAGACAAGTTATAAAATGAAACAAAGATCTACAGCCACTACTCGAAACAAAAGGCTCAATGGAAGTCTTTTGATTCACTACATCCGAAGAAGCGTGCGAGATTCCAAGCTTAAAGATACAATGTTTCTTATATCTAGTACTATTTTTACTAATTAAAATTTTTTGTTATAGCAAGTGTAACTTATAATGTTACTCAATATTTTTGGAATGGGCCACCCCTAATGTTATTTCATATTTTTCCCCAAAAATGAAAGAAAAGTATGTAACTGTGAAGTGATACCAACAACTTATTTGCATAGAATTACTGATTTTGTTATTATATAAAGAATAATATTTTGTAGTGTGCCTGAACCTCTAACAACCACGAGGCCGGGGAATACTACCCCTCTCCCACCCTTTCAACGGATCTGCCAACAAGGCTTAGAAAACTCGGCTTGTGAATGAATGAATACTATACAATACAATGACATTATTTAAGTTTCAATTCCGTGTATCCTTTAAAACAATTAAATAAATAATTTTCATATTAAAAACCGAAAATACTTTTACAAAAAGACGATAAACATAATTTTTTTGTTGTGTTACTTTATCCATAGAGCTTCAACCAACTTATCCATAACTTCCAATTACTTGGCTCATGTTTATTCTTTTTTAATTAAATAATCGTTTTCGCCTCAACAATACTTAAATTGTTAAAAAAAACTGGCAATAATTCTGTTTTTTACTGTTACAACATTTTTAATAAAAGTGAACCTACGTTATGTGCTCCCAAGCCCTCCCCTACCAAAAAATCGAAAAAAACGTTTTGTAGATTTAATACGCAAAGCAAGTTTAACTAAAATTATATTACAGATATTAAATGCAACAATTTATATTGCTTGTTTTTAAAATAATAAACAGACATTGTTAAATTAATCAATATCATTGCATTTTATTTGTATTAGTCATAATTTTAAATTCAGTTTTTTTAATGTACATTTTATCCAAATAATTTACGTTATAATATAAAAAAGTAGAATGTTAAAAAATAAAGCATTAAAACTGCATGCATCATTTAGATATTACAATATAATTCTAGCTAACGCAAGTAGATGGCGGACTAAGCACAAATTAATTTCCTTACTTGCGTTTTTTATGAGTTAAAAATTATGCATTGCTTAATTTATTATGGTAATGTTAATAATATGTACAAACACTACAACAATGAGAGTTTTGTCGTAATAATTCAATGTAGGCGAGATATGACAAAGCGCGCGAAGCTACTTCTGTAGCCGTAAAGGGGATGGTTCATTGTCGTCCAATGCATTTACTCCGACTTTGTTCGAGTTATGGCAGCGATGTGGGGGCGGGTATTATTTTTTATTAAAACCTTTTACGTGAATAAACAGCTTTTACCTTCACCAGCAGATCGCAGAAATAATGAGGATTGACTGTATTTCATTCAATTAAAAGCAGTTGCTGTTATAAGGGCCTTGCTTACAAAGAACTTCGTTTTATTTTTAGTAGTACTTTCATTCTTCATTTACCACTACACATTTGTTCGATTATATTCAAGAGCGTAACTCAAAGTTCAAAAATTTTCTCTGCACGGGCGAAAGTGTCTGGAAGATCTCATTTCACGTAGCCTTTTGTCTAATCGACACTTTTCAAAATTTCGGTGCATTTTAATTATTAAGTGTCCAACTGCGTTTAATAAAGTCGCAAATTCGAGTGACCTTTAGCTCGTTGCGTTCAACGCTAGCACGACGCACGTGCGTTGCATTTTTGACCTTGTTTCGCATTAAAAACTATAGCCTACACGGATTATTTTAAACCTTTATTATAATGCCTGACAAGTTGCATCCAATTACAGTATCTCAGTATAGCCATGTCGGCGGTGAAACAAAGTCTCGCGTAAATATGGCTAACCTTCGTACATACATACCAATTAATTTTTAATAGTTGTTTACTGCATTCTTTAGAGTTAATTAAGTTTGCATTCATTTCAGTTTTAAATCTGTAAACGGGTATACACTGAATAACGCAATGTGTCATTTACTATAACTTATAGAAATATTCTGTTAATAAGTGCCTTAAATTAATTATTTTTTTATATTTTGCCATTTAACGGCATACTTTATCAGACTGATTAAAGACGAAATCGCTATCTTTTCATGGATGGTGATCAAAATTTATCTAAAAAATAATAAGTATATATCAAAAAATTATATATAAAAAAATATGTCGAAATTATTTTTTTAATTTATTGAAGCATTACAAAAATTTAAACATACAAAATTATTTTTACATAACCTCCTGACTTAGAAATATGGTTTTCTCAACAGCTAGGAAATAAAAGCTGTTATTGACAGCAATATCGTCATCAAATCCCTGATCTCTCTGTGCTTCTATTAATAGTCCACACAAATGATGATTGCAAGGGGATAAGTTTGGTACCAGGTAGACACTTTCATGTCATCCCGGTAGAGATAGGTCTATTTCAGAAAAGCGACCCTGCCTACGCGACCTACAGCTCTCTCTCTCCCATACTGAGGAAGAGCCGTATCCTAATCCAAATGGTCCCAGCCACCCCATCAGTTTTGTTCTTTAAACCCATACACCAAGACACATGCTAATGTGATACATTATCCACAGAAGAGAAACTAGAAGAGTTACAAAAGAAATGCAGAATATAAAATAGGACACAATAGGTCTAGATAAAGTCAGACGTACTGGAGAACATTTTACAAATTTCACGTAAAAACACGTACTATACAGTAAAGGACAAGCTGAAATAAAAACTAACGGAATTGGATTTTTAGTACATTAGGATTTGACAAAGAACGTTGTAGCCTATGAAGGCATATTTGACAGAATTGCGTATTTAACAATTAATTTAAATAAAAAACAAAAACACAGTTATACGCATCTATCAGTAAATTGGAAGAAAGACAAAAATTTTTACGAAGAACAGAACAAAATCACCTATTCGCTAATAATTAGAGACTTTAATGCGAAGGTAGACAAAAAGCTAGAAGAAACTGAAACAGTGTGGACCTACATGGAAGAAACACAAAACCATAGAGGAAATATGTTAATAAATTTTGCAGAGTTAAGCAACCTTAACATAATGAACACTCTTTCAAAAAAAGAAAACAACGCAAATGGACGTGGCAAAGCCCTGATCACACGGTAAAAAATGAGGTAGACTTTATAATTTCCACCCAGAAAAATATAATACAAGACGTATCAGTCCTACGCAAATGCACAGTTGGTAGTGATTACAGAACGGTCCCAACAAAGTTATACATTCATCTCCAATCACTTAGAACTAAGAAATTCAAAAATAGAAAAAAACTAATTGATACTAACAAACTGGCGGAAAATAAGTTACTCTTTCAGGAAGAACTAATAAGTAGACTGACACTAGATAAAACAGATGATATATAAATAAACTCAACGAGTACATCTCGTCGGCAATAATAGAAGTAGCACAAAAATTAGGTATTACTGAATTCTACGAATCAAAAATAAACCCGAACGAGAGTCAAATTGCAATCTCAAAAAAGAAAATCTTAATTGTAAGTTTGTAGGAAATACCGGACATAACAACAGGCTAAATTAACAACGCCTTAAGAAAGATAAAAAACAATAGATCTCTAGGACCAGGCAGTATTATTGTTGAAATGCTAAATATGCGGAAGAGAAGCTGTACCAACAACTTATAAAATATACCTGGAAACTCAAGAAATCTCGGTATCATGACAAACAGCGAAAGTCATAATTATATATAAAAAAAGAAGATATTGCAGTCTTAAATAACTACAGACTAATAAGCCTTTCGTTACAACTCTATAAGTTATTTATCAACAAACTGACGATCAAATTCGATGCCAATCAGCTAATAGAGCAAGCAGGATCAAGATCCAACACAGGAGACCATCTTCAAGCAATACAAAACTTAGAAAAGAGGAAAGAACCTAACATCTGTTTATACATAGTCTTCATAGACTACGAGAAGGCATTTGAATCCGTAGAAATCTGAACAATACTCAACTCGTTGGCCAACTACGGAATAGACACCAGATACAACCAATTAATAAAAAACTTTTACAAAATGCGAGTATGTAGATAAAAACAGACCCAACTGCAATTACAGATAACATACCTATACAGAAGGTAGTAAGACAAGGCGATGTGATCTTCTCAAAGCTATTTATCAGCGTGCTAGAAAACGTCTTTAGTCAAATGGATTGGTCGAATAAAGGTACAAACATTAACGAAGTGAACTTGAGGTTGACACATCGTTGTACTTAGTGAAGACCACCGAGAACTACAGGAAATGATTAACGAATTTAATAACCGCTCAAGAGAAGTTGGACTAAAAATGAACAAGACGAAGACTAAGATAATGGCAAACACAAGCAAAAATATAAACATAATTTTAGAAAGTACACCGTTGGAAATTCTTGATAAATACATATACTTAGGTCAAGAAATCTTAACAGATAAAAAAGATGTCAGCTGCATTCTAAAAGGCAAAAAAGTTCCAAATTATTTAAAGGCAAAGGTTTACCAATGTGTCATCCCGGCATTCACATATGGCTGTGAAACCTGGAGACTCACAATAAAGAACTCTCAGTGGTTGGAGAGAACACAAAGGGCACATGAAAAGCTAATGTTCGAAATAAAACTAATAGATAAAAACGAAACACTTGGATACGCCAACAAACAGAAGTTAACGATATGATTGGAAAGAATTGCACAACTAAAACGGTAATCGACTGGTCATTTGACACGTAGACAAGATAATACATAAACTAAAACTACATTACAGTCGAGACTGCAAAGTTACAGAAGAGGAAAAGGAAGACCAAGTAGAAATGGCAAGATGACATACAAGACGTTGCAGGAATACAAGTACAGTGGATGACGTTAGCTAGAGACAGAGGAAGTTGGAAAATCTTGAGGAAGGCCTACGTCCAACAATGGATGGAAAAAGGCTCATCGCGATCGTGATCGTGAAGTTTGGACTATAAGTTCACCTGTAGCGCAACCCACATTTTTGTCGAGTTGGAACAATTATATCAGGCCAAGCGTTGTCGTAGTAGGATAAGGTCTTGGATTGCTAATTCCGACCTTGAAACTATTAATCGGAAATTATCTTCTAAAACAAAACTTCTCAGCCACATCGATGACCTCCATTTTCAATTGCTTCCCATTTTTCCAGAAATTGTCTTCTAAGGATGCTGTCCCCAAATTGTGCCTTAAGTTTTTTCAATATTGCGAACGATTTTACATCCTGATAATAATCCACTGCCCAACGAAAGAATGATAAAGTAGCTTATGAAATAAAGGTCGCACTCGGGTAAAGTAAAACTCTCTTCAGATTGCAGTTTGACAGTTTCTAAAACTCAAAGTCTTAGAAATAAATCAGTGATCATTCTCGAGAACGCTACGAATATTATAAATATTCCTCTCAGTCACGCTGGTTCTCGGTAGCATCAAACTTCCTGTTCAAGTATCTCTCGACCTCCTAAAATTAATTAAAATTTTTACGTTCTTCCTCATAAGAAACTTGATAATAATCTGTTGCTATGGCATTGTGATGTTGACTAACAAAACAGTAGTACGAGCAACTTTACCGATGGAATTCTCATCAGACACCCTTTCTCCATTTTCACGATGTATAAAAATAAATTCCATTACACTTATTTTACCATCGCAATTGTATTACATTTTTCTTCTACAGCGATGAGGCTTAAAGATAAACCAGGGTCTTCATTATTATTGCCAATTGCACGATTTAGGCTTTTGGGTCTGTTCTGGATCAATACACCATCTTTACCGTAGATGTCCCACATCTCGCTTTCCTTCTTCACATGACTAGGATTGCTTCTGTTTGTCAGCCTCTTAGTCCGTTTCTGTTGTGGTTTTCCAACTGGTCTTTTATTATAAGGTTTGTTATTCTTACATACATTTGCTATTTGGCCCGGTCCCATCCTATCTACATGTGCATTCCATTTTTTCTTTCTCGTTATCCACTTGTTAATGTTTTGAACGAAATATTGCTCTCGTATGACACTGTTTCTTTGTCTATCTCTTAGCGTTATGGCTTTTATCTTTCTTAATACTTTTATTTCTACGATTTTAATTTTCTGTTTTGTTTTACTCGTATCTGCCCTTGTCTGTATACCCTCATCTTAACTTATGTGGTCATATATTCATTCTTCCATATGGTTTCTCTTAGGCAGCTACTAACTCTCTTCGCTTTGGTTGATTGTCTCATTACCTCTGCTGTCATGTTTCATTCGTTGGTGATTTCAATTCCTAAATAGTTAAATGTCATAACCAGTTTAGATTTACGTCGTTCCTTACTGATCACCATACGCTGAAATTTTCATGTTATATGTTCCTGCTGTCACATTGAAAGTATGGAGTTGTCTTTGTAGGTCATCTTCATTGTCGTCTATCAGTACCGCGTCATCAGCGTATCATATCCTTCTCGTTTTTTTACATCTTGAATTATTTGATCCGTTATTATGTTGAACAGTAGTGGTCTAAGTGAGTCCCCTTGTTGTATTTCTCCCTTTAGGTCTATGTATTTTGTTTTCCTCATTTTATTATCTGTAATCCTAGTAGGTTTATGATATCGTTCCGTCTCACTTTATCGAAGTCGCTTTTTATGTTATTATCTCAATTCTTGTACAACATTTGACTGACCTTAAAAATTTCATTGCACTTGATTGAACTTGAGAACTTCTTTTACTTGAAAACTACGTTTCATTGCCGCAAAGCAACGCAGATACTGCTGTCGCCTTGTAATACTTCAGCTGCATTTCCTAATAATTAAAGCCAACGTTAATATGCCGTCGACCAACTGTTCCCATATAAAAAATTTGTTACACTTACACTATCATTGTCACTGATTTAGTTAAAATATAACAAAAAAGCAACTCTTGTCATCAAAATTCCAGGACTAGAGTAGTAAAAATAATTTATGCAACTTGCCACCTAATATTCCTAAGTCTTACCAACGTAATCCTCTTGGTTATCTATGCACAGCTGTCATGGAGACAATCAGAAAAAGCTTCATCCAGCATATCTGTCACATTTTTGCAGTATCTTCATAACACTTACCTTTCAGCGGCATTTTCATACATTAAACAAAAAATCACACGGTAACTGATCAGGTGAATATGGGACATGATATTTAGCCAGATATTCCAATAACTGCGCGACCGAGTGACTTGTCGCAAACGTTCCACCACATCTATGTAAAAGTTTTAGCCTGTCGTTTGTTCTTAAGGCTAATATTCATAGTACACCAAACCTTTGGCATCAAAAATGCAACCAACGTTGCCATTGCTTCACACATTGTGGTCACATACACATTCCTATTCAATTTCAGATTTTTTGATATATACACGGTAATTATAATAATAATTAATTATAATAATTATTATTATAATTGCCCTTCCCAAGACGTTTTGTGTCATTTAAAGACGCGGCTTCTCAATAATGCCTCGCCACTATATGCTTGCTGCTTCACATTCCATGTTTTACCAGAAGTTTTATAAGCTTAACGCAGAACTTAATGTTAACTCGTGTTACTTCCAAATAAATGCGCCAACAATGCTCAGCACAGCTCTCCCACTTAGTAAGTTTACATAAAAGCACTTCCAAAAACATGTCTATTTAGAACATGTATCTGATAAAGTGGCTTTTACAAACCATAAAACTTTTGCTCCTAGAGTTTTTTAAGGTTAATTTTAAAAGTTTATTTCAACCCCAATAAAATTGTTGCCCCTAAAGAAAACCATCGAGTGAATAAAAGTTTGCTCAAAAACCTCTATTCTGTTTTATTTATTATAGTTTAACCTCCATGTGTGTTTTAATAATTTTTGAATCTAAATGTCGCTGTTAAACGTGGATTGATTAGTTTTTCAAAAAAAGTCAAAATGAAAAAGCTAGCGTAATAACGTCATAGTTATATAGTATATAACTACACTTATTCAACTTGAACAATTTGTAGCGAAGCGAATATTCGGAAAAATATTTTTAGTGGCTGTAGGGTCACTCGGCGCAGACCCGTGCCAAATTAATTGGGCATTTGGTTTCTTTTACTTGCCAAAATTAGAAGAAATATTTTCCTTCATTATCCCCAAGATGGATAAGTTTCAACCCTTACCTGCGGCCGGCTTACGAATGACAAAAGCAGACGATTAGCATTCAGCCGTTGCAACGCGCACATCTGCCTGCTGCAGGGTAGATCGCGGCGAGCTGTAGTCAGGTGCATGTCTGCCTACTTAAATTTGTCATTATTTTTGGCTTGCCTTCCACGATATTTCTTACATTATAAATTAGTCTGGCATACGATTTATTTGCAGTTTCCCTTTATTTAAGGCAAAATTATTTTATTCCAATAAACAGTGCAAAAGTAATTTAAGTATCAGCATAGGCGCATATGCATTTATCGTATGAAGTGTGATCTGTTCTAGTACTTTTGGGACTGACTTTATAATACCAAAAATCACAATTACAACAACAAAAAGTCTTCTGAATCACCCGAATTACTTTGCACAAAATTTGATCAACCTCACTACTATATTAACTCACTTATTCCAAATGCGACAATCATATGTTGTTATTATTATTATTACTCCCAACTAACTCTTAACTGACTTAGTCGGTGAGGTATTTATAATATTTATATCTATAATCAATTACGTGGGCGGGTCAAATATAAATTGAAATTATTTTTCAAATTTATTGAAGCTTTAATAAAAACATAAAAAGTTATTTTTCTAAATAATCTCCTGGGTTTGAAACGCAGTTTTCCAACTGATAAGTAGTTTTTGCTAACGCTATCGTAAAAGAAGATTGTTGTGGCAACAGCCAATGGCGCACAAGTATTTGTACAGCAACATAGTCATCAAATCCTCTCAAGTGCTTACGTTTAGTGGTCCAAACAATCGCAAAACAATAAATCTGGATTCTTGGAAGAGTCTTCCAATATAGTCCAGAACCTAGCCCCCGATTATCTAAGCGCTGCCGTAGCTTTTTCTGAAAAATGCAGCAAACAATACAACTATTCTCCTTGGTTATGCTGGTCTCTAGACAACGCGGTGGTCCTTATTTTTAAATGTTTCTCGTTCCCCCAAAAATAGTCTCTGCCACACCGACACTTATGTCTGACTAAAATTTTGGAAGGCTGCGTTCTTTGTGATGAGAAATTTAATAATAATCGTAATATTGACTAAAGAAGCGGTAGTGCAAGATACCCTACAGGGACAATCTTCTTTAGCTTCAACTCCCTTTGCTCACCAGACGGTGCGTAAAAAAGAAATTCCTGTTTACAGTGAATTTTATTATAAATAAAATTTTAGTTATAATAGTTTACAACTCAATTATTACGATTAGTAGTCTGGCTGGATAAACACAGTTTCAGCTGATAAGCAAAATTGTTGAGTTTTAATGCTATAATTAACTAACATTAAACAAATAACAAAGCTAGAAAACTGTTTTACTCATCCCGCAAATTACACAAAATCAAACATTTCGTGAAAATCTTCAAATATTCCTTTAATTTAAAATCTGTCACTAAAGTTCTATTTTTGAAAAAAACTATAATAAACACTTAAAGAAAGTTAAACACGCATTTTCGACGTTTCTGTACGATTTTTTAAGTTGTTAATCGACTGTCTTAGTTCAATCCTAAAGTTTATTGATCGTGCTTCTAATTATAACGACGAACAGACTGATCAAGTTACGCTTTGCGTTAAGTGGGTATCAAACTGAAGTTAGGAAAACCTTACAAACGCAGCAATCAAAATTATGTATTACAGGAAACGGGTAATTTTAGTAAAAAAACATCCCAGAAGAAAAAAACATAATCTCCAAGGAAAATCTTTCCACGAAAAGAGTACATGATCGAATATACGAGGTATGTTCCAAAAACATCAAGCCATTGCAAATATAATGAAAATAGTTTATGTACCAGCGATGTAATCTGGCAGCCGATGAGAGAATTGTAGTGCGCATGCGTAAATGAGAACGATTTTACCGACAGGAGTCATTTTAGAGTTTCACATCGGCGAGTGAGTCCATATGTGGTTGCTGCAACTAAGCTTCAAACATTTCACAAAGCTTTAGAATCTGTTAGTGATCCGAATTCTGAATAACCGTTAACAAAAAAAAAAACGCAGAAAAATGTTGAACATGTACAGGCTAGAATCAATGACCACACAAAATTTCTTATCTTTCCATTTGTTTATCATTGTTTTTTTTAAATTTTAATGGTAATAATTTGAGTTTTCTTTCGTTTTCTGATAGTTCTAACTGCTTTGTAAAACATATTATGATTATCTCTATTTATTTCTTCGAGTCTTCTCATTTTTGTCTGTTGGGTTCCAATACAAGATTTTTTCTCGGTTCTGTCCTCATATTTGTACATCTGTTCATTTCTATTGTTTAAATCTTTGTCAACCTTTGCTTCTTAAGCTTAATGTTAGTTTTTATTATTTTTTTATTCTAACAAAATTATTTTTTGTATTATTTGTTGTTATTGTAAGACATTTTTCCCACATTTTGTATAATAATATTATTTTAACTGATACAACGCTTTCAATATTCTTCCCAAGTTGTGATTTTTTCTCTTTGTAATATTTGTTGCCTGTTGATAATAATATAATAATAATAATGGTCAGGCCCTACGCGCCGCGTGGGAGCACGGCCTGCGAACTGAGAGGTTAAGGCTCTCATACGTTCGCTCTCTCTGTCCGGTCGTCGCCCACCATCTCTGATGCGGGGCGATGTGGCAAGCACCGCACCTTAGACGATCGCCATTATTACCCCTTGTTCGAATGAACGCAGGTACTCAATTATTTTTAGTGACTAAGTAGGCCACCACCAGGCATCAGAGAGCACCGGGAATTGAACTCGGGTCCGTCAGCATCGCAACCCGCCCCTCAACCACCGGACCACGCTGGCAGCGCCTGTTGATAATGGCCACTAAATATTTTCTCACTTTTTATTACTATTACATTTATTATGTATTTGCTTATACAAGCTTTAACAACTTTATACTTAGTTATGGATATTTTACTTTTGTTCTCTAATATTCTTATGTATTTATTTACATCTTCGTGTTTATACAATATATTAGATATTATTTGATATGCAGTAGTTTAGTATACCTTTCTTTAGTATTAGTTCTAGTACATGCTCTATATTATTTAATTGTCTTTATTGCTGTCTCAATTTACCTGCCAACTGTATATTAAAACTCAATCTATTTGCTACTGCCAATTCTCCTCTTTCTTTTTCATTGATTCTGTTATTGATATTATTTAGAGGCCAGCTCTATTAAACTCTTCTATTAATTCGCATACTTCTCCTGACACATATTTTATATTCTAGGTTTTTATTTTTTTATCTTTTTGTTATCCCTACCTATGCGTCATTAACTTTTTCTCTTTCACACCTTTGACTTGTTGTAATCTTACTATATCTATATCTTTATTTGTTTCCATTTTATTCATTTGTTTATATATCCAAATTTTACTTTGGTTTTCATAATAATTTCTTTGTCCGACTCGTTTTTTAATTTTACTAAGAATTCTGTAAGCCTCTTCAACTTTTACTTCTACTTCTAACCTTTTCTTTATAAAATTATTAGCAGGTGATATTAAAATTGTTATTCGTTCACTACTACATTGTTACTGTCTTTAATTACCATTAGCTCTTTTTGTATTATTGCGCTTGACTTTCTTCGTTGATCTTCTCATTTTCAAAATAAATTTTTTTGTGTAGTTATTGTACTGCTTTTATTTATTGTTTACTTTCTAACGTTCAATTTTAACAGGTTGTATCGTTTGTTGATGTCCTATCTATTTTTGATTATTTTCGATTTTGGCTCAGGCTTGGGTTCTTTCTTCACTTTTACAAAAGGGTCTTCCTTTTGTTAAGATCTGCTTTTTTAGCTCCCTCTGAAGAATATGCTGCGTCCGTAAATGGTTACTTAAAATTTTTAAAATATTGGAGGATGAGTAAGATCATTAGAATTAAAAGTTAAATAATTGAAAATTGAAATTTTTCGAATTATTATTACAAATATATAGTAAAATTTGTCTTTTTTAAAAGTCTTGTTCATTTGCTTTATTTCCGTTCATCCGTGTCGCAACTATTGCCGTTAGCACGTGTTTTATTTGGATATTCGAATTATTTCAATCATCTATTTGTATGAACATTTAAATTATTTAAATATTGATATTATTCGGATATTCGAGTTCTTCCAATTATGCGTATTCATGGCGTATTTGAATATTCAAATTACTCAAATATGCTCTGCATACAACGTGACATAATTTACTGTAATGTGTGTTGTCTATTCAATTCAGTGCAAACAATGTTTTTAAATCAACTTTTAAAAGACGTTTGTTGACACTAAAAAATTAGTTTCTGTTGAAAAACAGAAAATTGGGTTTAATTTTAAAATAAATATTTGTTTCTCACATTTTATCTTATTATTGTCTATTAATATCGACAATCAGATTTAATTACAATAAATTCTATGAGTTAATTTTGTAGCATACCTACAAGGAAAAACTTAACGATACTAATACCCAATGATGCTATTTCGCTTTTCCTTCTTTAATGGTGAGGGAATGGTAACGAAGGATTTATCTATAAATTTAAAGTCTCATGGCTACTTACATTGCAGTCTTCGTATCGTTAGTTGTTGCATTAGCAATGTAACTACATCATTTGTACGTCCCAGTAATCGATCATGGTCACCTGCGGTTCGTTTTTTAATTACATTTTAATTAATGTAAGAGTCTATGTGAAAGATATGACTGGAAAGTGTCCTAAGTGTCTGGTTAGAATTTTTGAATTATATTATTGTTTTAGTAACTAGCACTATAGTTTTGTGAAGTAAAAATTTGTTTTCTATCTATATCATTGTTTATGTTCTTTATGTGTATTTCTACGTTAATATTTTATACATATGGAGGTCAAAGAGTTTAGATTCATTTCTGCAACTACTATTCTATAGTTTTTAATTCTACTTACATGAGGTTTAATAAAGTAACGATCTACATGACAGGCGAAAATGGCAGATTCGTCCTCAAATGTTGACATTGTTGTGCTCGGAATAGTCGGTATGTCTACAGTAAAAAAACAGCACGTTAGCTTAAGAAACGCCAACAAAAATTGGATATAATTGGATATAACTACAAGCTTGGTTTGAAAACATTGATTGGATAAATACAATTTTAACAGTATATAGTACTGATAGGAAAAAATATACTCAATTTTGAACAATAGTCCATAATCTAATAGATGCGAAGGCTTTCACGGCCGGTGTTATGGTGCATCGTGTGGTTGGTTCTCGGGTTTATTGCACTTAAGAGGCAAAAAGCAGACTACGATGCCAAAATATTATCTGCAACGACTCTATTGACGTCATCAGCTGGCCGATTACGTTATCTACTATTCCGGTGACATCAACAAAAGCCTCCCCCCAACAACATCCCTACCATACTCGCACGAAAAGATGTCCGCCGCAATTGTGAACGAAACGACAAGAGTTTCTGAACTCCGACAACACGATACACCAATGATCTATAATGATACATACGACCACATGCCCAAAAGGTAAAGTTCTTTTTTGTTTAGAGAAGTTTGAATTATGTTTGTTATTCTATTACTCTGTTGTATAGTAGAATGATATATCCTATATCTAAACTAATGATTTTTGATCCATGCGTCCAACAAATTATTTTCATTAATTCTTTTGGTATTACCTACCCCAAATTTTTGACATAACCGGGAGCAAGTTAAATGGGTCATAAGATAGAATTTCGTTGGGCGACTTTCTATGTTTTTAAATTAAAATGACTAACAACCAATAGGTTAATCGAAGCATTGCATTGAAAAGCGTTAATAGTAGGTGTTTTAGCACGAGTTCCATAATTAGGTTATATCATGGTGCTTTTGTACCACTTAAACATTTTATTTCACTTTGGAGCTCGTTAATTGCGACTTTTCAAATTGGAAGAGATAGATGCATTGAGGAATTCTTCAATATCTATTGATCTTATGAGAAATATATGTAAAAGCCTATGTTAAGTGTCGGAAAAAAGTTTAACTTTTATTTTATCTGACCTTGACTAAGAGCAACCATTTTTATGCATTGAAAGAACTTGTAGCTGAGGTCTAGGAAGCCACGCCTTTAGGTTTATAGCTAGGATCCAGTGTTACACGATACCCTTCTCCTCCAAATATTCTTCAATAGCCGCTAGCAATTTCTTCTTGGGTCGTCCGGTTCCCTTTGCTCTCCAAATACCCTCTTCTTAACTGTTTTGGTGTTCTGTTCTATGCTAATCCTTTTATATGGCTTGGTCACCTTATTCCTTATACTTTTATCATTTGAGTTATGCTAACTTGCATGTATCTCTAAATTTCAACTCTACTCACTTTTTGTAACTGTATATTTTAACACTATCTTATATATCCTCAAAAAAGATTGCACTCGTAAATCTTTCACCTTTAACTAATCTTGGTTCCCTGTCACCACTTTTTTGCCGTATTCTGTTAAGGTATAAGGAACTCTTCACTCTCTCTATCTTCATTTCAGCCTCTTTTTTAATTTTATTGTTACTACTTTTATTGTTGTGCTGATCTACTGTCCTATCACCATAAACCTAGTTTTTTCCTAGCTTGGTGTTTTATATTTTTGTTATCTTTTCAGTTCTGGTACTTATCTCGCCATCATGCTGCTATCTATTATTATCTTTTCTAGTATTGTATCATCCTGTTTCACTCCTCTTTCCACCTTGAAACTCTCCGATGTTTATGCATTGTATCTGACTTTACTTTTAGTATATTTAAATGTTATTTTTCTTGGTATCCGCAATTTCGGCTGTATTTGTAAGCTTTCCAAATTGTCTATTAGTTTTTTATTCTGTTGACTGTATCGTACGCACAGCCATTTGAAATTAACAAACATCACATATATAGCTATGTTGTGTTGTAGCTACTGGTGATTATTTGACTGGTGGTGAAAATGTCGTTTATGATCGATCGACTTTACCGATACTCACTTTAATATTCTCCTATTTTTTCCAATTGGTCCTTTAATGCTATAGCTATTATTTTGTATACTTTTTCCAGTAGTGCTATACCCCTATAGTTGCCACATTCAGTTGTGTCGCATTTTTTTGTGAATGGGTACCAACCATTCTTGTGGCATTTTCTCTGTTTCTCAAATCCTTCTGATTATTTCCACTACTTTCTGTTGTACTCCTTAATATTTAATAAGTGCTATGTACACGCCGTTTCCATATTTTGTTGGTATCTTAAATGTGTCTATTGGTTGTAAATCGCTTTTTGCTATCTTTCTCTATTTTTGATCCTTTTCGTCATTTAATGCTTGCTCAAGATTGTTGTTACATTATTAATTTATTGTGTCCTATTAGTTTCCCTTCTTTATTTTTAAAGTAATTAGATCTACTATTGTCTTCTTTGCTCTCTATCTCCTTCTCGTTCTTTAATCTCTGCATCCTCTTCATTTCTGGTTTTTAACATTTTTCTTCTAGCCAGTATTTTCTTCTCTAACTCCTTTATGCCGTTGTTAAGAAATTTATTTATTTTTTCGATTTGTTTTCTTTCGCCCATAAAATTTCTGTTGAGTTCCTTTGAAATTTAACTTAATTTTTTTTCTACCACATCAACTTTGCATGTTATTTTGTTACACTTCTGCTCTAGATTTTTTCTAGTTATTGCTACATTAATTTTAATTTGCACCATAAAATGGTCAGAAATAGCTTCCGCTCCTCTTTGTGTTTGTACATTATCAGCCTTTCTTCTTGGATTAAAACGTAAGTGATCTGATTAGTTGCCCTTCCAGTTGTTTGACGTCATGTTTCTTTGTATACATATTGTTCCTTTAAAGGTATGTACTTACTATTATTCGTTTTATTATGTCTATCGTGCCTGCCAATGATTGTAAAGTAAATATTTTCTTTTACAATCATTGTATTGTTATCTTTCGACATTAGTTTAATACCCTAAATTGATAGATGGTCGCACAGTTCTTCTAATATTTTGTAAAACCTGTATTTTTTCTTCCTCTGCTTTTTCTGTTGGCGCGTATAGGTTCACTATTTCTGATTCTTAAATAACGAACTCTATACACTTATTCTAACTGCCTGGTTCTTTATTCCTTTGTTAATTAGAAGAACTGTCCCAATCATTTTGTTTCGCCACCACTACATATAGAACATGTAGTAGTTTTCCACTTTTGTGGATTATTTATTATGTGCCTTCTTGGGCCCGTCACTAAATTTTTCAGTGCTTCTCCATAATCAGTTCTCATTACATTCCATATGACCAGAATTAGCTCTTTTCTATTACTATCCTTGTCTTCCCTTTTACTATAAACATAAATTTTTGTTCGTATCAATTTTCGTACTTTAGTCGCACCGTTGTGTTTTATGTCTGTTGCCTGCTGTTTTTTTTTCGATGAATTTTATCTTCGCGATTGGTGCTGTTACCTATTTTATCAATTCTTCTATCTATGCACTTCAATTCTATGAACCGATTTTATTAGTAAGTTTTTGGTAAGTTAGCTTGGCTTTCTTTCCTTTCTTCTTTCTTCTTCTGCAATTGGTTTAATTTTCTTTTGTATTTTTAATTTTTTTGCTCTTCATTAATTGTCGGTATATTTTACGACTGTTAAGCTTGCCCTTATTCTCCATTACATTGAGTTTTTTATTCTACAGCTCCGATTCACCTACTACGATGTTTCCTTCTTGTCGCTGCTATTTGATACACATTTTTTATCTTTGCTTCAATAATATGTTTTTCTTTCCTTTTTTCATGTTTCCTGCAAACCTGTTATTCCTTATTTTAATTCCTTATTTATTCAAAATCCTCTTCTGATCTTTTTCAATTAATACTAATGAGTTCATAATTTTGGACCATCATTACCACCAATTGTTCTGTTCCTTCTTTTTTATCTTATTGACATGACTATAGTTTTAATTGGTGTTCTTGTGATTTTTCTGAATTTATTAACGACTTCCAGAGACCTTGGTTGTGTTTTCCTTTTTTTGTCTAAAGTTGGCGATTCTTTGCTCTTTTTAGTCGATTCTTATATGTGCTATCGTTTACGTCTACATTCACTTTTTGAATTCTTTAAAATCCTCGTTTCTGATGATTTTATATACACAGCAACAACGCAAAACCGCTGCTTTTGTGCTGCTTCTAACCTTACTCGAACAATGTTGGTTATATGTTATATAGAGTATTCATCCCTATTGTTATGCCCTGTTTTATTACAATACGCTACAGTTTTGTTTAAGCTTTGAATTGAATCACTTATGTTGGAATACATTGAAACTGCATTAGAGTACGTAGCACAAAATTCCAGTTTGTTGGTAAGATGATCAAATATAATTCTATCGTGGATATTACGTCTACGCTACCAGTCTGCTCGGGCGTTTATCTTCTCTTTTACTAAACAATTTATTTTTATTTTAACGTTAAGATTTCTGGACATATATCATATATATTATAAAATGGTTTGTTGGCTTCTTAGAGCCTTTTATTTTTTTAAAACTACATTAGTTTCTGAGTTTATATACGAATTGTTTAAACTTATCCCAATCAATACTGTCTTAAGATGTTTCATGATGATTGTAGTACTAATAGTAACAAACACTAGACTGTAATCCGACAGTAGCTTATAGTTGGAGGAAGCATCCATGTCATTTCGTGAAGCAGCTATACAGATATCTCATAAATCCGGAATCTTCTTTGTATTGATAAGCCAATAGGTTAGAGTACTGGCTAAGAAATTTGCATAATTGTTATCAAAAATAGTTTTCTTAAGTTGTCTAATTCTTGTGGTTATTAGCGTAGAATCCCATCTGGTATGCTTCCAGTTGAAATCCCCTCCAACTAGAAGTTGCGTCCAAGTAAAGCGAAAATCTGTTATAGCATGTCTTTGGTTAATTTATGTTTTGACGGACAGAAACAGTAGCTATTGTGAGTGGACCCGAAAGCTTACTGACTTCTATAACTGGAACTTGTACGAAGGTTGCTTCGTACTTTAGAAGCTCATGGTACACTATTGTGCTTCACCATATCACTATGGTCGGCATTATCTGGAGGTTCAGTGTGATAAATTCAATTATGTAATATTTTTCTAATGTTGTTGTTATATATTTTCACTTCGAGCCTTTTGTCTTTTATAGTGCAATTTGTAAAAATTTAGCTGTTATGTAACTAGTTGTATAACTGAATACATAAAATTTATTTAAGGCTAAGCTGATTTGCAGCTTAATACTGGGATCTGTTGGTGCTTTAGATAGTTTCATTGTTGTAGATAACAGAGGAAAATTTTGTATATCCACTTTACATTACAAATCGTCTCTCTGAGAGTGTCGTGTATTTGAAAAGATTTTGTTTTGTAAAAATTTGTGGACCATACATCATTTCTTGCAATTTGCTAGATGCAACCATTGCAAAGCGTATACTTTGCTAGGGTATTTATAGTTTTAGTACTGTTTGGAGTTCCAACTACCACGATTTTATTACCAGCCATACATTTGGCGGTGTATAGTAGTTGTTCAACTATGTACATAATATCGATCAAGATTTTCTGGTAGTTTATTATTCTTTGTATAAAATTGGTAAAGTCTTTGGTGGTTCAACAGGTTGAAATGTTCTACTAGAGTCATAGATATGACAACGACTTTTTGCGAAGATGTCTTATCATCTGTCATAAGTTCATCTGCACTACTCTTGCTAATTTTCTTAAATTGGGGTAATTTGCACTGGTGTTTGTTGAAAATATGATATCAAAATTTGTGTGGTGTCAGTTAATTTGTGCGAATATTGAAACGCTTGTTTTATTTGAATTTGTGAATCTGAGGATATTGCGTCAAAGTATTCATTTATAAGATATGGGTGTTTATCGTGTGTTAATACATGTGGTTTTTGGTAATAAGGGTGCGAATTATGACCATTTCAATTTGACAACATTGTTTTTTGTATTATCTATGTGAATTATAACACAACTTTATCTATAGTCAAATAGTGTTTATCAGGGGTCACTTTAACTCGGCAACTGCACGCTATTGGTCGACTATTATGGTTATCTCACTGATTTTACTCTATGAAAGCAAAATGAGTACTTAATAGTATGCTATAAAAAAATATTATTTGATTCCGAGCGAAGGGGTCTAGATATTTATCGGTTTAATAAATATAGACGTTAACGACCTCGAAGATTGCATGAAAAGAAATTTTTTTTATTCTAAAATTGCTTCCTTAAAAAACTTGTAAAAATTTATGTAAAACTATTCTAGGAATTTTATTTGGTATAAATATGCACATCTATCATTAGAGACACGAATTTTTGAAGTCTGGAAGAAAACATGAACAAACGCATTCAGGATGCTATAATAAGTTTCAATGTTATGAAGTGGTATTTGTCATTAATGCTTGCCTTTCATTAGTCGCCAGAGTCGTAATTTGATACCTTTTAAATCTGCTCGGGAACAAATGTTGCATGACTTCTTGCTGCATTTGATAATCGAGAGTTGCTTACATTAAGTATATAACTAACCTGAATCTGAAAATATTTTCTTACAAAAAAACAATTTTAGCAAATATTGAAGCAACCGCAGACACAGAAGGTAATGGCGTATTCATTTACAATTATTAAAGCAACATGAGCATTAACTTAACTCCAACAAACAAGAATTTACCTTGTCCCTACCCCACTCCAAAATCTAAGATCTCTCAGTAATTTCCAAGAATATTTTAAGTAAAGAAAATTTCTTTCCAAGCATCATAGGTAGAGATGCCTAAACAGAATGTTACCCTAGCTTCCGTAGGCTACCTCGTAGTATCATTATGTCAGGGTAATAGGTACACTCATGCATTGTGCAACGGAGTACTGGGTTGTCCCAAAAGTCCTGACACGGCTGAAAAAAATTAAATTTGTATGCATTTTTCAATTTCTTCGTGCTTATGGTGTGGCAACAACCTTTATCTTTGTATTCCAGATGAGAGATGCCGTAAAAACGATTTTCGATGCTGAAGATGAAGAAACTGTAAGTCACTCAAAAGTTTCAAAAAGGTACAGACGCTTTGAATCCAACGATCTCAGCCTTGAAGATTTGCCTCGTTCCAGCCGGCCATTATTTGCTTTGGACCCCGATCCTTCATCAAGCACTTGAGATCTGGACGCTAAACTTAAAGTTGACAAATCAACGATTTGTCGGCAACTTCAGCAACTTTATTTTGTCCACAAGAAGCCCCACCAAGATCCGCACGAGCTCGTGGAAGCACAGCCGCTGAAAGAGCCGAGATTTGCCACCAACTGCTCAATAATGTATTAAACGACCGATTTTGTAGGCGAATTGTGACGTTGAATGAGAAGTGGATTTTTTGTCAATCACAAGCGACAGAAGAAGCGGGTTTGCAAAGGCCAAAATCCTCAGTTGCGCGTAAAGAAGGTCATGATTTGCATGTGGTGGAACTTTGAGGGCGTGCTTTTGAGTTACTTTAAATGTATTATTGAAAGTTCCCGTTTCCGCAACAATAGCGGACCAAAACTCAAAGTTTAGTTTCTTGCAAACTGATCTGGAATACTAAAATGAAGGTATCATCAGCATACTTGAAGTTGTTTACAGTTTCATAATTTATTTTGACGTCTTGACAAGTTTCTTTCAGTGTTTTAGAACATATGTATTCCAAGTACAAATTCAAGAAAAACGGAGAGAAAACAAATCCCTGTCTTACCCCTCTTTATATCGCCTTGTTCAGTGAGCCCCACTTCCGTTCTCGTTATCATGTTCTGTTTTCAGTGATAATGTTAATATCGTTTTGATCTAAACATTTTCTCATAAGACATTCTATAAGGACTGTGTGTTTAACTTTATCAAATGCTTTTTTATAGTCTAGAAAACATACGTATATGCATTTTTGTTGATTTCTATAGTTTTGCACGACAACAATGAAACTAAATAATGCTTCTCTAGTCCCAAAACCAGTCATTTCCTTTATCTTTTTATGCGTGGTATGGTTGTTATGTTTTTCCTGTAGACTTTCAATTTTTTGCATGCTTTCTCGGCCCAACTCTCTTTGACTTCTAATTTGTTGTTTTATTGCTCGTTGTTTGTTTTATATCTTTCTGCGTTTGTGTTTCTGTACTGTCGTCTTTAATATTTCTGCTGTTATCCAGGACTTTCTTTTAGTATCCATGTTAATTGGTTTTAGCATTTTTTCCCGTGTGTTAATGGAAATGCGTTAAAAATCTTTCCGTGGTGTATTTGCTTCCTTGTTGTTATTGGTGTTATTTGATTCTTTTTGAGTTCAAAGTTTTTGTTTAATGTTGCAGCGATTTTGTATCTCACTTCTTTATTATTAAGGACAAATCTATATTTTTTGAGTGATTTTTTAAATTTATTTAAACGTGCTGTTATTCTGACTGCTAATAAATTATGATTTAATGGTACACCTGCATTTCTGATGGAGGCCAACGCATTTCACTGATGCTCAGAAGCTCTAATCTTTTCTACCCTTGTATGCCTCCAACATACTAATAACATTTCATGTTTCTATTTTTGATAAAGATTAGTTTTTAAGCTCTTGTCCACTTTTGGGCGGCATCTTCCCTCCGTGATTCCTAGCACCTCCCGACTATCTAAGGTCTACCGCGAACCAGAAGCCTTTCTACTGGATTCTACTTGCAAGGCGTAAGTGAGAGCTGGGTACCCTGCGAGGACCAATTACTGTAATTCACCTCCTGTCAAGACACTTAGCGTGACCAAGCACGCTACCTCTGTGGCGTAACCCCCACTCCCGACGTTTCTTAAAGATAACTTATTGCCTCTTTAGATCATCACAGAATATCTACTTTTCGTTGCTGGTCACAATTTTGAAATTTGGAGAGCAATCCTTTCTAAAAGTTGTATTAGTTTCTCACCTTGCACTTATAAATACTGAAAAAAAGTCATCTTCTAAAACTACACAAACCATTTTCCGGGCTTTATCAACATATTTTTTCAGTTGGAAAGACAAAAGAAACAGTTGTCATTTTGCTTGTCACGCGACATTGCTTTCATAATTAAATAGTAGGTTACGTTGGTAGAATAGGCGCTCTCTATAGTAAGTTATAAAGCTAACAGATGGCGCTTTACTATCATTAAATTTTGTTTAATGTAAAATGCAATAAAAACATGTCTACAGATACTTTATTACAATTGGGAAATATAAAGAAACTTTAGAAGAGCTCTTCTAGCATCTCGGTGGTGTTATCGATACAGGCAAGCCGCCTTACACACTCCATTTTTATCTCACTTTTACTGCCAATAAATTGAAAAATAACATTGAGTTGTTGCCGAAAAATCGATGCACAATACATAACAATACTGTCCTTATCATGCGCTCGCAACTCGCTATAACTGGAATTCGATTTAGCGAACGACTTTATGATGTTGTCTACCGCTCATTCTGGGCAACTTTAGGACGCGCCATTCGCTCCCAGTAAGTCTCACCGCTGAGGAAATCGTGTAAAAATATACGAGGCTTGCGATATTAGAGCTTGCACCTAGCCGCACGTACTACTCGAGCAAACCGTAACAAGCGCTTTTATTTTATTACTCGCTCTTTCAGATTACAGGGGTCAGAGGTCCGTTTCACGACCTCTTAAATCTCAGCGCTGCGTTTTTACGGCCCTTCGACAACAAAGGCTGCCCCACACCCACCTCCGCGCGCGCCCAAGGACGACGCTGCGAGAATTTGATTGAATAGGTCTTTAACGCCTTGGTTTATCATGCATATGGAGAGAGCATTCATACGGATCCCCTTCCCCATTGGAACTGGAATAGGACTAATCCTGCATAAGTAATTCGCATTCGAATGTTTAGAACTCCTCCTGGGCCGTGCAACAGGAAACCAGCGTCGAGGGCGCTATCTAAATGGGAACCGGATCCTTTGTCCGCGGATGTTTATTATGTCGTTCAAAAAGGATCATACGCGAGATACCGATGCAAGCATTGCCTCTACTTTACTCGACCAGCTAGTTCTGTTGAGCGAAACGCATTTATTAATGGCCTTGGAGTGTGACTTACTTCTACGCTATTTATGAGCGACGACAAAACAAATTCTGCCGATTCGTACTTTCACAGATGTTACGGTGAACAGAAGCAATTTATATCAATACATAGTTTAGACAATTTTACAACAAAGGGCGTATTATTATACAACCTAATCAAGTTCGTGCCAACATTCCGGTTAATCCGAAAGTGAGATAAGTTTTTTAAATTTTTTAATATTTCGATTCTACAAAAGCCTCTGTTTGACATCGCCTGGATTTTCAAATAAATTTTTTATGAATACGTCTGCTTCTTACCCCATTTTTAGCTTCCAAACGTTTTATAAACGCTCCAAACCAAGCATCTATCACTTCATCCATAGTGAGATACTCTCTCGCTCTTTTAGTACTGAAAAGTAAGGTCTTCTAAACCAATTACGCATGTCACGTTAGAAAAATTTTAACCAGTCTAAAATTCTGCGCGCAAACACGTCTGACGTCACTGGTTCTGTGGGTGCACGTGTTTACGACATACTTATTTATACAATAAAAGCTTAGTGTCTGATATATTCTATAGTGTTTTATAATATATATACCAAAATATTAACTTTATAATGGGAATTTACCTGCATAATTTTCTTCGTTTGTTCGAAATAATTAATAATGCAAAATCGATACAAAACATACACTGTCAGTCGTTTCCCTTTCTTCCTCCGCCCCTCTCTCTCGATTTTTTGTTTTATACGCAGTTATCTTTTTTCTTTTCTCTAGAAAAATCTATCAAAATATTTTCTACCATCTCTTGTTCATTCGTTTAAAGTACCCACATCTTACTACTTATCTTTCAGATATTGTCATTCAGCATGTGTGTAATGTTAATTTTTTCTTTAATTTTGTCATTTCTGACATGGTCTACAACACTTCGTACGATTTTTCATAACCATTCCAAATATTTGCTTATTTGCTGTTTTTTTTTGTGTCCTTGCACAATAAAACACGCTTAAGTCTAAGCTATCAGCCAAAAATTCCAAAGCTATTATCACAGAACGTAGAAGGTGCTGGGAATTTTTTTCCGGGAAAAATTATTTTAGAAAAACTATGCAAGTTTAGCTCAAATTTAGTGGAAATTATTTGTTTGAGTGCAGTGCAAAATGTGGTCTACTATGAAGTTATACGGCGTTAACTCCACGGTGAAAACTTTCCTCCTCCATCTGAAACGTAGAAAAGTAACTTACGAAGTCGAAAAAGGACTCTATAATGTACAGAACAAAATGTTCAACATCATGGAGCTAAAATAGATAAAGTCGCCTCAAACACAACACAAAAAAGTAAAAAACAACGGTATTTCTGAATGAACCTTAGATTAGAGTGGACTATTGCAACGGAAAATGCAACATTTGTTACGTCAATGAAGGTGAAAACGTGCCCAAAATATGACTTTGTAAAATAAAGAAAATATTTGGTTTCCAACTTTTTTTTAAGTGCAAAGCACTATACTAAAAAAATTTAAAGCCTTTGGCGAAAAAACTCCAGATCTTCATCCCGAGGAAGAAGAAAAAGTAATGCAATTAAGATTTGTACTGCAAGATTGTCCCAAAAATATGCTGCACAGGTCGAACAAAGTGACGATCCAGAGCAATAGTAAAATTTTTACCAATGTCTTGCTGTCAGTTCTATGGACTCTCCGCCTTTAGCTGGCTGAAGCAATATAATGTTGCACCAACGCTCTACCACATTGGATAACCTTTTAAAAGTTTTTCAAAGCTTGAAGCGCCGGAATATGCAAATAGCTGAGATGTAGAGTAATCAAATAGACACTTTCTTTGTTTATTTTTTATCTTTATCGAAACGGTTATCTGATATAATTAATACTCCTAGATATTTATACTCTCCTGTGTGATTTATTATTTATTTATTTCTAATTTACCTCTCTTTTTCCATACCACCATATATCGTATCTTTTCTGAATTGCCTTCCAGGTTCTTTTATTCATCTACAAAATTTTCCGCCGGCAACATGAGGTCATCTGTGAACGGTAGTGTATAAACTTAATCTTTACTTATCTTCCATACGTTTAAAATTATGCTGACATATATAGATTTCGCGCTTTCTTCGAAAACGATTCAGCTCCCATAAATAAGGATCTTTTGGGCATCGAAAAGTATCAGTTATATAAGCAAACATACATCTTCTAAACATACTCATCAAACTCCCCACAATCAATGATCAAAGATTAAAACTTAATAATTGAAAATATGCAATTAAAGAAAAACCAGAGAAAGAGAAGCAAATAGGTTTTGCAATGATTAGGAAAAACTACAACCAATTACAAGCTCAGCATATTAAGCTAATGATAAGAAAAAGCAACGCAACCATTGGAAAGAAAGATATTTACTTTCCAACCATCGGTAGGCACATTAGACATTACAAGACTAATGACATTGGCGCCGCCTCATCGATTTCACAGCAATAAGAAAGCCAAGAATTGTAACCACATATTTGCAGAGAAAAATATATACAAAGAAATGTTGCGTGCATCAAATGAAAAACAACAAATAAGATCGATCACGTCTTAATCGAAGAAGGAAATGTCAAGCTGATAACTAATGTACGAGCCCAAAAAGGAGATAAAGCCAAATCTCATCGTTTTATCATAAAACAAGGGAAAACAAAGAGTAAGTAGAACAAGAAAAGAGGACGGGGGTTCAATTAAATTCCAAATTTGGCCGAAAATGTATGGATCTTAAAGAGAAAACAGAGGTGGCAAGCAACTAAAGAATGCAAGAAATGGCACCAAAAACAAAATAATAAACTAATGAATGGTTCGACAAAAAGTATAAAAACGCTGGTCCTTGAGCGATGTCAGTGACCTACATTCTCAACTACTTCTCATCTCAGAAACTGTTTATGCCACACGTAATCTTGAGTATTTTTAAAATAAACCTTGACTTATTAGCTTATAGAAAATTTCGCTTTCACTCTAATATTCCTCAAAAAAATTTGTTTGCTTAAAAACTCAAGACAATTGTAAAATTGTAAAAGTATGTGATGCTAATTTCTGTTTTACTTACAATTAGTTTTTAATTTAATATATAACAAAGAAAATTCTCTGTTGCGCTATCCTCCTGAAACCGCGTGCCATGCCTTTGAGTTGTCTTAAAACGACGGAGACCTTCCATCATCTCTTAGTATTATTTTTCTGCAATTTCAAGGCGTTAGCTTCTCAATCTTTAAATAAATGAGACACAATGTGTTCTAATATAATTTTAAGCCAAATTGTGAACAAAAGAGGATGTAGCTGATAGTCAACAAACGTAACATTTTATAGCTCTACATTCAGCAGTTCTGTTTGTTGAGAGAATCACTAGCTAATTATTTTTAGTTCTTGCTGAAAACAAATGTCAGAATTTAACTCTTTTTAAATGTCTGTACTTATCGTTTTTGCAAAAGCTAAATCTTATTTAGAAAGAGTTTTAGATCTCCAAAATGCGTGGTAATCACCATTGGAAAACAGCTCCTGATTTTTGAAAACTTCATTTGACCTTACAAATAGTTGGATTTAAAGTACTCTCTCAGCTAGTCAAAAAGCATAGTATTTATTGCTTATGTAAATTTAATTTGTTATTTTCGGAATAAAATACAAGGTGCGTTCAAGTTATAACACCTCCTTCTCACAAACTAATCATATAAACACTGTGAAACTTGTGTCACTCCTCGATGTAATCTAGCTGCAGTCGTACACATTTTTCACAACGTAGACGCCATGATTCTATGGCCACTGCGAACGTTTCTTTATGAGTTTTGAGCACTGTAAAATGGCTGATGAAATAGCGACACAACTAGTGAATTTGAGACCACGGACAGTGTCTGTCATCGTTGGAAACAGCTAAAAGTCGCTAGGAGTCAGGTCAGATAAGTAGGGAGCATGAGAAATCACTTCAAAGTTGTCAGCATTCGTGACACCCACCTGGAGGACACTTTTCACATCTTTATGCAGGATTGTGTGGACGGATCCCACAGAAATGCCAACTTTGAAGGCGATGTGTTCCACGCTCACTCGGCGATCCTTCAAATCAAGTTCCTCCACTCGCTTGATCATGTCGTCAGACCGGCTGATGCGAGGCCGAGTTTGTCTTGGTTTATTATCACGCGATGTTCTGTCTTCTTTGAACTGTAGCACCCACAAACGCACATTAGACATACCATAGCATGTCTTACTCAACTGGAGATGAATTTCTATCAGTGTTACACCACGCAAATGGAAAAAACAAATGATTACACGCTGTTCTTGTAATGAAAACGTCGCCATTTTAAGTATCAAAAACAGTCCTCACTCTCACCGCTGCCGCTAGAGTCCTGTGTGGCGTGCAGTACTGCCATCTCTGTCACGCATTCACAAAGAGTGTGTGCGTATTTTGAAATAAACCACATGCTTCTATCTGTTTCCAATCCTGAGAAAAAATTCGGAAGTGTTATAACTTGAATGCACCTCATAAATCTCCAAATTTTTTTACTGGTTTTTAATATATAAAATTGATTTATCAAATATTGTATAATTGAGTTACTTATATAATTGGAAATGAGAATATTAATTAAATAATTCATTAATGTATTGTCATATTACCAATATTTTTTAACCTTTTAACCTCGTAAATTAAACCACCTTTGCTTTGTTTGGCTGCTTTTTGTCCAATATGCTCCAATCCCATTTAACTTTTTCTGCTAGAAAGTCATAGAACAGAATCATAATTTCATTTCTTTTCTGTTGTTGTAACAAAAGTTTAAACATTTTTTACAGGTCACACGTTGCGGTTTTTGAATTTATGGCTAAAGTTAGGGTACCCATCTGGTGTTAACCAACTGAGATAACCATAAAAAAAAACGTCGTATATTGTATCAGAAAGCATTAATCTTGCTGATTATTTTTCACTTTTAAACGACTACCTTGCAGGAGATGAAAGCGTAGTTTTCTCCCGAAAGCACTTTAACTGGCCGATCTGCACATACTTCCCCTTCGACGCTTTTTCGTCCATTCCTTTACAGCGGTCTATAAAGGCGAAGATTCACTCTACAGACCATCCCAATATTGTGTAGCATCACTGAAATTAAAACGTTTAGTAAAAAATTTAATAATAACATTACCCAAAACGACACATTACTACTAACTCAAATGATTATTGTTACGCGACTGAGACTAATCCGCTGCTAAAATATTTACGAATGTTCAACTGAAGATGACTCTATCGGTATTTTTATTAATTACTGAAAAATAGCCAAGCCGAAAAGTTTTAGTGTTTAAAATGCAAATTAACAACTAAAAATAATATAAGACTAACAAAATCCATTTGTCCATAAACATTTACATTCATTCAATAACGTTTGGCTCAAACTTGGGCTTTTGGGGCCGCCTTCATTTGAATGATGAACTCATTCCATTCATTATTAACACGCTCTCATAATCAAGCCGGATTTCTTAAAGTCATGGTACCCCTGTACATTTCGCACAATGATATTCCATACATTTTCGATCGGTAAAAGGTCAGGTGACCAGGACAACCATGGGGGAGTTTCCACTCTGTTTTGTTGAAGGAAAATTAATGTGTTGCGTGCAACAAATGGTCTAGTGTTAGCTTATTGAAGGATTGTTGGGGTACTCTCTGAAGGAAAGAAAATATCACGGGTGGTAAGACCGTGTTGTGGTAGGTCGGTCTGGTAATCTAATTGGAAATGACCTGCCATTATAATTATAGCTCCTCTTACTGTAATATCCATGGTTGGCATTGTATGCCATCCTTTCAGTTTAATTTAAATCAGGATCTATTTCCGATGCCTATTGTAATCTTCGTGGCCAGTGCAGAGAAGTCAGTAGTACGATTGGGAGTAATAGACGTCGAATAGGAGAGATAGACAATCGGTATCATGTAATGATGCGCGCTAAGGTACTTAAAGTTGTAGTATGGTCTGTAATCGCAAGCCTCTTAAGAGTGCTGTCCTCCTGGTTGGTCGTTCTGCTCTAAACCCAGGTTTTTGCAAATGCGTGTCTTCTTCAACCCACTGTTTCCATATTTGCGCCATGGTTGTGATATGGGAACCAGTTCTTTGAGGTATTATTTGTAAAAGAGCTTTTTTGTTAGGTAGGTTTTCTTTAAACTGCGTTAACTTGTTAATAATGTACCCTTTGTCAACGACACCGTGTAAATTATACGTGCCAAATTTGAATGGTTAAAAACACTTTTAGGCTTATTTTACAGTCAGTTAAGTAAGAGGGGGTTTGGCATAATTAGCAGTCTTAATAACAGTAGCATTTTAGGCGTTAAAAAATAATAAACACTGCAAGTGTATTCTCCTCACTAATATTTTATTATAAAGAAGAAAGCACACACTTCACCAGAAGTATTCCTATTCGATATATGTGCACTTTTGCCATCGTTCCAGCAATTTCTTTGAAGCTGCTGCAAGCCATTTCATAGTGTAGCACGATATCACTTGTTGATAGACAACTAAAGCTCGTTCGAAAAGAACTTCTTACCGCGCACTGTCTCCCCCGTAAAATAAAGCGTGTGAGGCAGCACGGTGCACCTGGGGTGGCAACGATGTAGCGTATTCTTTTCTTGAAATAATGCCCTGTATTTCTATTTTTCGTGACAATGTTGTTGAATATGTGGGCTGTGACAAGCAATACTTCCTACTGCCGAAAGGACAGTAGCTATTTCTTTTAAAATCTTAGCCGTGGGTTTTTGGAACTGGCGTTTTCTTTTCAGCGTCTCGTGCGAAAACCACAATTCGTCTACTGCAACTAGCCATTTAAAAAACGTCTGTCGATCCATGCTATACATCTGCAGCAACTGTTGGCATACCTCTACACACTTCTATTTCTGTTAAACAATGAGAGTAAGGGTGTTTCATTGAGCATAGATCTTTGTCATATTTAAATCCTTATGGATGATGGTATATAAAGTTCCACCGGACAAATATATTGCATCGAATATGATTTGGCTGATAGTCACTATCAAATTGTATGTGCTGTTATTGCCTTTCCGTGCCACCTTCAAACCTTGAGTTCTACACAAGACTATTAACCTTGTATTGGTCTCCGAAGCAATCGTTTTTGCCCTCTAGAAAAATCGCAGTCATGTTTGTTTCTATAATTTTTCTCTTTCTCTATAACTACAGGATTTGACAGGAAGATGTTACACTTCTCACAACATTCTAACACAGATGGTTTTGAACAAATTTTAATTTTTTTCAAAGATTACATATATAATGCTATTTAAGAAACTTAAAGCACAAAAAAATTATTTAATTCGGGTGTGAAAAATGACGTCATCCAAGTGGCAACCGTTTTTATCCAGGCATTGTTGCAGGAAGACAAAAAAAATTGTTTATGTGGCTTTCAGAGTTCGTGGTTTTTGAATGTAAACTTGAGCTTTCAAATAATTCTATAAGAAATAATCACATGGTGAGAGATCCGGCGATCAAGGCGGCTACTCCACATCCTCGCGCAATGAAATGGAACGTCTCGAAATATATTCCCTTAACAAATCCATAGATTCCCTTAAGGTATGGCAAGTAGCTCCATCCTGTTAAAACCAAACCGATGTCTTCTCAATTCATTCATTGTAAGGTAACCCTGTGAGTTGACCGTCATAGTGCGTCCGTTTTCTCGGAAAAAATAGTCGCATCTTGCCAAATATGACTATTCCGCACCGCACAGGTATTCTCTCACTATATAGGAGTCTTTGATGAATTTCTCGTGGATTTTGTTTGTTTACAGCACCCGATAAGTGAACATGAGCTTCTTGACTCGTTTTCAAAATGCAGTCTTAATCCAGGGTTTCCAGCATAATTTCTGCAAACGGAAATTGGCGTACATTTTCTCCAGTTCTTGAACCGCCATGGTTTTTTAAAGATAAAACTGGAAGTAAAAGTGCTAAACTTAGCGCGAGATTCTCATATCCACATCCTGTCGAACTCTTTCGATATCTTCTGGTATTATAACGGTCCAATCAACCCCAAAGCTGTCCCAGGCTTCACAATTGCTCTCGTTCTAAAGTTGTTAAACCATGTCATTATTGTTTGGTGAGATGGGACGTTACCGCATCAACTGATATTAAAGTGAGTTCAAAATTTTCGCTCATCCGCACCACTGAATGACCGGTTGCAACAAAGGTGTTGTAAACAAAGACACGTTGAAATAAAACAACAGCAATGAGTGTATATTGCGCATGCGTTCCCTTACCACCAATATTATACCCGTCTCGAAAACGTAACACCTCCTTGCTGGACTCCATATACAGACAGTAATACTTCTTCAGTTCATTAATATCTTAAATTTAAATTAAATTCATAACGAGATTTAGCACATTTATAAGGCAAATGTTCCTACATACACTTTTTATTATCCTGATATCGCAAATTACGGACATTTTCCCAATCCCCGAGATCTAACTTTATTACATCAATCGCCTTCAGCTCCCGACAATCAGCCGACATAATTAGATCCGCAACAATGAAGCATGTCCGAGCGGGCCAGACGTAATTGATCTGTATCATCTTCATTATTTCGCCCTAGCAACGGTCACCTGCAGCCGAGATCAAAAGTTCTTCTGGCAGAACGCAAGGGCACGCTGGCCGCCAAAGGAATCGCAGCCTTCAATCAGCATCAATAACACATCAAAGCTGCGAAGCGAACGCCAGATTTATTACGAGCATATTTTGCGCTTCTCCGGCGGGATAAAGCCCGCCCCAGCGCGCGGATTAGATGCATGAGTTAATCGGCGGAATTTTTATATAAGCGCATATTTAATTCGGCGAGAATGCGAAGAATGCCCGGGTCGCTGAGTTTATGTCCTTTCAGATTTATCTCGCCAACTTTTGCGCGTGTAATCCCATTTGCTTTCGGTTAAAAGCAAATTTCTCCGATCAAAGTTAATTTCGGGAGTAGTTTGAAGTTTAAAAGTCAACATGTGCTCGTCCTTTTTAGATATACCTATTGCTTCCAAAAATATTATTGCAAACTGATTGGAGGGCCAAAATAAAACAATTAGATATTTTTGTATAATTTTGCGATTACAAATGTCAAAGATTTATTTTAAAAAAAGTACCTTTAGCTTCTACAAAAGTCTTGGGAAGTTTGGGGTAATCGTATAAGGTAGCAAACACATACATCGGAAAGTTGTTGACTGCAGCCGTTAGCGCTCGCTACGAAGAATCAATACCGGGATGTCCCCTAGATATAATAATTTTCTCCAAAACTGTCCATAATGTATAATTTAAAGCATTAAAGTCTAGAATACTAATCGCACGCCTTTAAAAAATTAGACAATTTACTGAGTTGACTTAAATGTTATGAGTCGGTGCAGTCTTGCTGAGTATTTTAAAACCTACAACTCAAAGGTTTTATAATACCTTCCAAAACATTATGTTGCTACACAATGACCTAAGCTTTAAAGCTTTGTTTACAAAAATAAATATTGGTTTTTACGTTGAAGTGACTTTCCACAAAATTAAGACTCTTCTTTCCATGATCTAACATACATAATATTATTTTGTTCATTGAAGAAACCCTCTACTGCAATCAAATTTTTTCCCATGTAGCGACTACTCACTCAAGAATCTCTTTAATTTTTTTCGACTACCTTTCCTTGAAACAAGTCTCAACCAATGTCCCTGACATCTCTTATACAATGCGAGACATTGAAGTTTTAGAAATATGTATCTCTCGATTCATAACACAGTCGGAACTTAATGTGGTCTTCAGATCTTTAAGGATCCTTGACATTTTCAGTCTCATTAAACTTTATAGTCTCACAAACAAAGTTTTTCTTTATTTTACACTTACATACGACAGCAATACAGTTCTTTTCCATCACCTCACTCCATTATTAGAGTACAAATATATTTTGACAAGAATAGAATCTGCTTTAGATACCCAACCTTCATCAAACACTTGCGTTTTGGCCGCTGAACTTGACATGTGAGTGTCTGGAATTATTTGTATTAATTTGGCTTTGTCCAAATGAAGCCAAGACAAAATACTTACGAACTTACTAAAGCATAAGCCGAGAGTTTTCGCCAATTGCTTAAAAACCTCTTCAACAATTGCAACTCAAAACTTAAAATTCAATTTTGTTAATTACCATCTGGAATCCAAAGATAAAGATAATTATTAAACCACAAATATAAAACACAACGAAGAGTTCCAAAACAATCAAATTTTTGGCAAGTAAAGAAACTTCTGTATAACCTAATACATGTATTTGTACATAAAAAAGTCAAAATTGTTTGCATTTTTGCCATAACACATCTATACATCTTTAGATTTCTTACTCTAACTTAAGTTAATACTGCTGTGATCATGCTGTCAAAGTTTGGACTTGATTGTTTCAGTATAAACATGGCCGCTCCACTAGCAGCGTACACTAAAAAGGGAGAACGGCCAAGAGGTAGATTAGAGATCGAAATTTATCTGAGCTTTACAACACAATATGGAGACACTATTCCACCACGCCGAAGTGGCCGGACAAACATAATGCAGGAAGAGGGAACAGAACGCCCGTCTACTTCCACCAATGACGAGAAGATTCTTCGACTAATAGGCTCATAATATCATCGACAATATAGTGTGTCCTCTGGATACTAGTCGTGATTGTCTCTAAAAAATCCACAAGTTCGGCTTTCATAAAATCTGTACGAGATGGGCGCGAAAAGAGCAACACCGTTAAAACCATCACTAATTTGGGTTTCAAGGTGATGAAACATACTGCCTATAGCTCATTTCCCACCCCTTGCCGCTATTATCTTCCTAAAACGTTCAAAAATTCTTACATCCTATCTATGACGTTAGTCCAACAAGAACGAGTCCTCTTCCAGAAAAATCAAGCTAAAACTCAGAACGAACAATATTTATACAATGCACAGGTGAACGAGAAAAAAATTAGAATAAAACTAGAACAAACTTCTTACAAATTACAGCAACAAATACGGGAAATACAGACAGCAATAGAACAATTGGAAAAAGTCAAAATCGAAGTAATTTCCCAGTTAAGGTTCGATGAAAAAAGAATACTTTACAAATGAAGAAGAAACGTAATAAGTGTCCAAGATGAAAAATAATAACAATAAATAGAAAAATGGATGCATCCCCAGCAACGCCACCTCAACAGCTCCCAATTGAGGTATAAAAACCACCACCAATTGTGTTGATCAAAATTAAAGATTATAGTATCGTACCGTGTGAATTAAAGGAGCTGTAGGTTGAATTTAAAGCGGTTATGATAAACAACAAACAAATAAAATTTGAAATGTGGAATGTAAATGTGAAGAAGAACAAATTCCTGTGACACTCACACGAAAATAACTAAATGAGATACATAAAAGGAATGCAAATAAATTACAGCCAACGTGCACTCCGGAGAGTATCGTAGATGATCTATAGGGCCAAGATTATAAAACACTGAACGCAGCTAACATAAAATAAAAAAAGCAAATACAACGTTTCTGTTATTGTTGCTAACATTAAGTAAGGATGAGGACATTAAAAACACAATAGATAACTAATATCACAATGTTGAAATGGCAAAGTTATGAAAGTGTGAAAAATGTGCTGAAAAACATAACACGGAAGAATGTAGAATGCAAAACATTGTGCAGCCAAAATGTGCCAATTGTGAAAAAGCGCACTGGGTCAGCTTCAGAGGATGTAAGGTGGGCAAAAAATTACTAGAAATAACGCAAATAAAACAAAACGAAATAGTAGAAAGAAAATAGGAAACAAATCACAATGCAGTTGAAATCCACAAGTCTTTGAGCTGCATCAAAAGATGCTTAAGAAAATCTCAAAAAGATTAATTAAACCAGGAGAAAGCAACAACGAAGCTGTAGCTTCTAAGGAGAAATAATAGATTCAAAGGTCACCATAGTACAAAACAAGCTACAATCACTGTTAGATATACAAAGGGTTGATATATGTCTTATATCACAAAGTTATCATATATAAAGAATAAATGATATGAAACCTACCATATTATACATCCACAAAACTCTCCTATAGGAGGCAAGGCAGTGATAGTGAAAGAAAACGTAAGCCACTACAAACAAAGCAAATACAAAAAAGACATAATCAAAGCTACAAATATAAACTTCAAAACAGAAGGACAGAATATTACAGCAATCTATGGCCCACCAAGACGTAATATATAAAGAAAGGCGATTGTTCAAGTCTGTTTCAAAGCTTAAGTGAGAGATTTATTATTGCAAAAATCTAACACGAGGTTTAAGATTGCTCACAACTGAAACAAAGAAATTGCACAAAGCCACTACTGCTCCATGGAAAACCCACTTACTGGCCCACAAACGAAAATACAACACCAGACGATTAATTTTTCATTTCCAAAAAAAGCAGAGAATTTTGATCTGAGCTCCGATCGCTCTTCGATAATATTAACATTAAACGAAACGGTAATCTAGAATCAATCTAACCCAACACTGACCAACAAGTACACAGATTCCTTTAGGGAGGAGTAGAGTAGCAGAATTCAACTCAACATATCTCTGAAAAATATAGAATAATTGGATCAGGTAGCTAAAAAGTGCATAAGAAACTTAAAAGGAAAAATACAGATAACAATTATCCCAAGCAAATCAAGGAACTGGTTGCTGAAAAAGGAAAAGCCAAGGAAAAATAACACCAGACCAAACCAACTTATGCAACAACCAACAAGATAAATACAATAAATAAAAAATTAATCCGTAAACGATTACCTAAAAAACCTATCAAACGACGAAGACGCCGATTGAGAAAAACAAGCGACTTATAACCCAAACGCCGCAGTAAGAACTGAGAACTGGGCAAGAGACAACAAGAAGAGAACAAGCAGAGGATGTCACAAAACATCAAAAAATATTGCAATATCGGAACTACTAAAGTCTTACGTTATTACTCCGATTTCTATCAACTTAAGGCGGAATTACCACAGGGCAGTGAAATAGATCCAGTGCTTTGCTTCTTGTACACCAGCGATATCCCTACATTACCTGTAAAGATTAAACAAAATTATGTAAATAGAAGTTACTGCCAAAATAAAGAAATTGGGATATTTTAGACTCTTGACGCGACACAAAGGATACAAAATTTGACAAGAAATCATATAAAAAAATAGAAGGAAAGAGAAGTGTGGGAAGGAAGACTTCATGACTGAAGAATTTAAAAATCTTTTCTTGTCTCTAGCCGCAGCAAACTTCCGATGGGAGAAGCATTACAAGAAGAAGAAGAATCAAGTAACGACAACCATTTTCGCAGATGATAATGCTAGCAACAGCAAAATTTTAATGAAATAACCAATAAAATTAAATGACACCAAATCTGTGCATGTAAAAAAAAACAACAAAAAGAATGAATACTTAGCAGTAAAACTAAACAATTTACTTTAGTTATAAACAGGGTCATCAACAGGGACCTAAGGGTAAAAACTATATTAGAGAAAAAAAGAAGGTCGTCCAGAAGCACGAAGTGAACATGCAAACATGAGGGCTCTACAACTCCTACATAATTAAGAATTGTAAAAAAGACTTAAGAGAATAAAGTCATTTGAGTTAGTGTAAAGTAAAAGTGTCAGTGTAAAAGTGCGTATCAGAATACCAGAATTAAGAAGACAATCGATCAGTGACATTCAAGTTGCATAAGAATTGCTGGTTAGTCTTCAAACTAGTTGCAATTTATTAAAAAAAAGATGCTTTACTAGGTTACCCATTTTCTAGGGATGAAGTGAGGCAAACGGTGTATAAGTAGTTGGGCAACCAACCGAAAACCTTCTTCTTGGAGGGATACGGAATCTTGACCAAGTAGAGGAAAACTGTAGAAAAATGAGCATTTTTTTCAACCCCTACGCTTGCGTAAAAAAATTAAAAAACTAAATTTAGGATAATTTTTAACTGTACAAAGCTCTAGCAATTTTTTCTCTCTCAAAACCGAACTAAAAACTTGAAAGCATGTCACTTAATGAAGACTTTCAACTGTTGAGCAAATCACTGAAAATCGCGCCAAATCGAAATACTGAGGGCACTATAAAGAGCGCAGTAAATAAAGAAGTGTCGCGAGGTCCCGCTTTCAATCACATTCCTGGCGTTCCTGCCGAAGTTATTAAAAGATTGCTTTATCGCGGAGACAATGGGGGCGCGGAGGCGTGCGCCGCGAGTCGCGGAATATGACTGATAGCGGGGCCTTAATTAAACGGGGAATTAATCGGGTCTCGTCGCACTAATTAATAAACCGGAATCTTATTGAGATTTCGCATTGTGACGGCCGCGCCGCTACTTGCGGCTTCCCGGAGAAACCGCCTCCGGGCAAGCTAATTTAATCCGGGAATTCGCGGCTCCGAATAAGAGGCTGTTTACTTTCGGGCCTTAAATCCGCGGTGATAGAGTGGGTAAGTTGGGAGATTGGAGCCAACACGCGGATTATGTTTTTCCAAACCAGCGCCAAGTTCGGGGCTCCGGGCGGCGGTATCAGGTGGCAACTGCACCCGACATGTCGGCGGTTTACAACCAACGACCGACGTGTGTAAACGGTTTACGACTAGCGGTTTAAGCGCCAGGGACATGTCGCTATCTGCAATTAAACGCGCACTCACTATTTATATTTATGTCCACATTAATTTCACTACATGCAGCCCTCGCCACCCCTGGCAACATTAAATTTGCTGTTTTGGAATTTTAGTATATAAATAAAAGAAAGCCTCTGTTATAGCTCGTAAATGTTCTTAACGAAGTTGCGCGCCTTTACTACTGTAACTCACCATCATGATTCCGTAACGTTATACAGGGCGGTCCTGTTTTCATCAGCAGTGATACAGAAACTGCTGTAACTCCTGTAGTTACAGAATGTGGCGTTAGCTATTTTCATCTTAAAGTTTTCTGCTTTGAGAAACCAAAATACAGAAACAAAACACGTACTAAACAACGAGAACTGGGCGAGCTAAGAATCAACACATATAAAAAATATATCGAAGACGTCAAACCATTCGACTAGGGAATGTGGAGAGCTACCAAATGTACCAAAAGAACGCAAGAAAATCCTAACATTAAGTGCATACATGGTAACGGGTAGACACTCTCTGGCAGAGATAAGTCTATTTCAGGGAAACGACCCTGCCTGCGCAAGCTATGGGTCTCTCTCGCCGACACTGAAGAAGAGCCGTATCCCAACCTAAATGGTCCTGTCCCATCCATCTCATCTACCGTATCCTTTCCGTTCCCTAAACCCATGCACCAAGACACATGGCCAGTGTGTGTACGGCTAAAAACTCCCCAAAATGAAAGAAAGCAACGACTCTTAGTCTACAGAAGTATCACATCCCCCCATTACAACGACGATCGGACAAGGAGAGAGGCAAAGGGTATTAAGAATATCTACGTTGTACCTGGTCATCATAGACACTTTAAGTTCGCTGACGACATCGTTATACTTGTGAAGACCACCGAGAACTACAGGAAATGATTAACAAACTTAACAACCGCTCAAGAGAAGTTGGACTGAAAATGAATAAGACGAGGACTAATTGTAAGATAATAACAAATGCAAGCGAAAATATAAACATCATTTTAGACGATTCAAACATGTCCAAAGAAATAAGAAGAAGAATACAAATAGGGTGGTCTACATTTGAAAAGCTCAGCTATATTCTAAAAGACAAAGAAATTCCAAATTATTTAAAGGCAAAGGTCTACAAGCAATGTGTCGTCCCGGCAATCAGCTGTGGCTGTGAAACCTGGAGAATCGAAAAACAGAACTCTTAGTGGTTGGCGAGAACATAAAGGCACATAAAAGGAAAATGGTCGGATAAAACCAATAGATAAGAAACAAAACACTTGAATACGCCAACAAACAGAAGTTAACGATATGATGGAAAGAATTGCACAATTAAAATGGCAATGGGCTGGCCATTTGGCACGTAGACCAGATAATAGAGGGATTAAAACTATATTACAGTGGAGACCGCAAAGTTACAAAAGAGGAAAAAAAGATGAAGTAGAAGATTACATACAAGACGTTGCAGGAATATAGTAGATAACGTTAGTTATGGACAGAAAAAATGGAAAATGTTGGGAAGTCCAAAAATGGATGGAAAAATGCTCATCTGGCAGTGATCGTAAAGTGCAGATAGCGCAATACTTGTTACAGACGAAGAGAAATCAGCAGTGTTTGTATCTCACTTGGAAAAAGTATTTATCCCAAAATCTATTTGCACTCCAAGCCACACAGCACACATAATCAATCATGTTGAACCTAATTTGCCAGTAATAACTGAACTTATTACTCCCAATACGCACAGTAAAATTAAAATCACAATTAACAATCTCCCCAAAAAAAAAACCTTAGATAGGATCTCATTACCAATTTAAATTCTAGGTAAACAAAATATTTATCATAGGCTAAAACGCAAGCTACCACAATATGTGCTTATCTGAATCAGATAGTGATTAATCAAGTAATCCAAATGTCACACTAACATGTAAAGGACCTATCAGCCCCCATAAGCTATTAATTATATTACTGTTATTAACAGTGGCACGAATAATATTGTAGTTTATTGCTGAACTGACAAATTAATAATTAAAAAAGTCTTCTGGTCAAAAGTTTCCGAATTGACTAATTGCATAACGCCACGTTTGGTTAAACCTTCATAAAAATTTCAACAGCCGATTTGTTTTACTTGCGTAACAACAGTCACTTGAGTTGTAGTGCCGCGTCTACACAATGTTGAAAATCGAGTACCGAAGCCGTAAGTACATTTCTTACTAAGAAAGTCTTAATTCCAGCTACGTTAAAAAACGTTAGGGTAGTGTCAACCCATGTAGATTGAATCGAGAAAGCATTGAAGATAAACGACGTACAGTTCGGTTAGTTGAAGTGGTTTTGGAAGAAAACTTCGCCTAGTGTATCGAGCCGTGGACAAAAACCGAAAAATAAAATATCTAGTAGTAAAGCAGTTGATTGTTAAATCAGTAAAATAATACGCAGGTAGCCGGAGTCCTTGGAATCTTGTTAGTACAATAAGCTTGTAATGTTAGGGTAAGTGGGAGGTAAACGAAAAGTCGGGTAATAGAGTCCCCTTCAATTGCAATTGCACTTTGTTTGAAATCGCAGGTGATTTAACTGGTGTTATATATTTTTATGATGGAGGAAATAGTTTCAGGTATGCAATTATATATATTTTTTGTTATATTTTCCTGCTTATTTGTCTATCTTTGGAAGATACTAGATGCAGTTCCGATTTGACTTTGAAAAAGGAAAGACGTTCTCAAACCTCTGTTTCTATCTGAACCAGAAGTCAACAAGACCTGGACTAGAGTTACATATACAAGATATGGAAATCCTCAAGATGATTTATAACTAAAAACTGAACACCTTTCACCCCGAAAAAATATATACATATATAAAAGTATATTTTTTATTTTTTGCTCTTACGTAGTTCGTTTAGTATAGAATAATACTAAATGTTCAAATACTAGAAAACTTCTTAGAAAAGGCTTTTTCAGGTAAGGTAACTTTTGGTAAATGCTTCGAATTTGGTCTTTCAGCAAAAAAGACTAAAAGGTCCATTTAGTAAAGGAACTGGTTATAAACGTTATAATATTCAAGATTCTGTCAATTCAAGCTTGATGAATATTTACCGTTTAATGTGTTCGGATTTAAAATCTCGCTGGCAAAAGGCCTCACTTTCAAAGAGTGTTTTTTGAAAAAAAATAGTAGTGTTCGAAAGAATTAACTATATCAATAACCGAAAGGGGTGCTTTTCTTTAAGAGCACTATTTTGTACTACAATTGTTTCAAAAAACTGAACAATTTTTTATACATAAAAGAACGAGAAGGAATTAGAAACAGAAACATCTAACTGAATTAACAAAATTATATTCAAAGTTAGGCAAACCTTGCAACAGAATGAAACTAACATAACTAAACCAATTGTCTAGCGATGTCTTTTTGGCTACCAAAAGACCAAAGCTCATAGCAATGAAAAAGCGACTTTCTTCCTTTAATTCTTTTCTTGGGCGAGGTTGACGATCATTAATACAACCTTCACCTTGTCCAGCTAGATCTAAACAATAAAGTAATAGACGCCCTACCATTTCCTAAGATCTCTTAATCAAGATATTCATCCACAGCCAACACTTCTTTTGCCTTCAGTTTTACTTTACATCATAACATCGGTATCTGCCATGTCGAAGTACTTGTCTTAGGTATTCTAGTTTTGTTCTTCTAATATATAATAGTATATCTGGTTCTTTCCTCATTAGATTGAGCATTTCTTCATTTCACACTCGATAGACCCATGGAATCTTGGAAGCATACCTTCCTTCACAAATCTAAAAATGTTTTTTTAATGTTGCAGGGAAGTAGCAAAAGAAGTCATAACCACCAAGAGTGGAGTAATTCAGAAACTGCAAGAGATGTGGATTACAAAAGTTTGTGCTCGATTTAAAAATATCAATTAAAGAAAAATTTCAATCGCTTTCTACACTAGGATTGTAAAGTTTAAGGCGCTTATAAACTCCTTCTTCGAAAGAACTGCTTGGTTTTTCGAAAAGAGCCGTAAGGTAGTTTTTGACAGCTTCAGCTCATTCAACTATTCTGCAAAGACCCTGGAACAAATAAAAATTAAAAGTTCAAGGCCTTAAGAATACAGTGAATGCTGAAAGATTTCCCATTCTAACTCTTTCAGTTTCGCAGCATTGTCGTTATGCAGAATGATTTTTGAATATTTAAAAGCGAATGTATTTTGTGGATTTTTACACTGCTTTGTTAATTAGTCACAGAATGTATACACTGTAATTGCTTTGCAGGTGGGAAAAGGTCAATGAAATAAATTTCCTGCAATACTACCAAATAAGACAGTAAGACTTTTGTTAGATATAAGACAGCATTTATTATGAATTCTGCATATTTTTTGCTCGTTTTTAGCCCCTTTTTGTCATATGTTGTTGTATAGGGCCAAATTTTTAGCACTTGTTACGACCTGGCCAAAAATGTTCTCTCCCATGAAGTCGAAGCTAGGAATAATGGCAAAGACGCTGTCTAACTTATTGTAATTTACCAAAGAATACGGCACCCACATAAATTAAAAAAAAACTCAATGGAAACCCTCAATAAACTGTTCAATTGTATCTTTTGGGTTATTTTTTACTGAAGCACTTTCAATAACGGAAAGTCGTTTAAGCGAGATCGTCCAAACCATTTATCGGTTGTTCTGAAAGCAAAATCGCGCTCCAAATTAATAATTATACTGTTTTATGCCATTTTAACGCTTTTTTCCCAAAACACGCAATGAAGAAAAATTGTACCGGTTTATCATCTATCACCCACAAATGGACTACTGATGATGCTGCCATCTATTCATTAATATACAGCATTCAGGACCTACTATACTCTTAAAGGTTGTCAACCAAACAGGAGAAATATCAGTGTAGTGTCGCAAAGCAGAGTACTAACTGTCATAACAATTTTAATGAATAAATAGTACTGCATACAACATACATATAAAGCAAACAACTGCACCATATCATTGCAATGTTGAAGCGAAGATTTCACTTTCTAAGCAATGAGGTTTTTAAAGTTTTCCACAGCGCAAATCATACTTTACGCATTGTACCTTTTTCTCAAAAAAATAAAAAATATTCAGAAGTTGGTAAGTCGGTGCTGGATAGCGGGCGATCTAGACTTTTTGGTTAACGTATGGTATTATTTGAGACCGTATCATGGTACTAAATGAGCTTATTCTCATTCTAGGAGATGTAAGCAAGCTTTTCTAGTAATGTCTGGCAGATACAATGTCATGCGCTTTTCTGCAATGACCACAGGTTTATTTTCAAACTCGGCAGTTGTTGCAGTTTCCGATTTTCCCAACACATCAAGATTGTTTTATTTTGCGTGGATTCGGATCTGTGGGAAAAGTCATTGTGCCGAATGTCGCTTCGATTAAAGTTCAAAGCTTTTATCGTCAGTAGTGACACTGTGGAAGACAATGCGGTTCTTTTATGCACTCAGTGTTTGTCAGTGTTGTTGGTGAAAGTTCTGTATTCATCTGACCAATTTTCTTACCTTGTCGGTTTTTTTTTAAGGAGGTGGACAATTGTAGACTAATATACGTTGTTGAAATTCTCAACTAGCATCTTGGTGGACAAAGTTCCATCCTTTTCCACAATCATCAGAAAATTTAGATCGTAAAACTCCAATGGCCAGACTCTGAATACCATAGCTCCAAATAGGTTTCAACACAGTTTTACGTGCGAGAATTTTGTTAGCAAATAAAGCTTAGATTTACGACCTCTCAGCCAGGAGTCGTTTTTTATGTTGAGGTTAAGTTGTTCCCTCTTGGTCTATAAATGGGTTCTCTAATTAGTTAATTTTTTGTCAAGGTATAGTCCCAGGTATCGTACACTGTCAACTTGTGGGAGAGCGTGACCATTCATACTAACTCTACATTCAGTGAATGTGATTTGGGAAGATTTTGTTTCCCGGTCGCAAACTTTATTTAAACTTTGTTAAAGGGTTCTTGCAGCTTTATTGCGGTCTTGATGTGTGGAAAGAAGTGCCGTATCATCAGCGTAGATAGCCATAGGTATAGTGGCGTTTACAAGAATGTGTTCCGTGTCCAAAAAATACAACATCGGATATCGCTCCGCCATACTTCACTTGGAAGAGTCTTTCATTGAGGTATAATTTGAAAATCATGGAGTATGGATGCGAGCTTAAATAGCAGACCCTCTTGCCAAACCTTATTAAAGGCTTGGCTCGCGTCAAGGGAAACTGCAGAGCAATAGCTTTTATTTTCAAAAGTGGTATTGATGTAATCTACTAATCTGTGTACTTGTTCTATCGTGGAGTGCTGACTACTAAATTCGTATGAGCTGCTCGTCTTTAATAATTGTTAGGAGCCTTTTCAGGAAAAGTCTTTCAAACAGAGTTTCGAAAACAGTGGTAAGAGGCTGACGGGTCTGTAAAATGCAGGCTTGTTCAAAGATTTTCCAAGCTTGTGAATAAGAATTGCTTCCATTGGACTGGGACGTACCCAGTTTTGAATATGCTATTAGAGAGGAAATTAAGGAGCTTGATGTCTTTACGTGGTAACTCCTTGAATGTTTTTCTAGAGATAGCGTCGTATCTCGATGATTTCTTGTAGTTGGTGTTTTTATCAATAATTTCCTAGACTTTACCATGTGAAAATGGGGCCATTAATAAAGTGTTCATTTTATCGTCATCTACACTTAGTAATGGCTGAAAACAGTTTAAAGATGAGTAGCAAGTAGCTCTGTTTTATTTTTATCAGTACGAGCCCATGTTCAATCTACGTTTCGAATCGGGAGTATTTGCAGTTGAAGTCTATTGAGGCGTTTGGTGATTTTTCAGGGTGAGTACTCAATCTCCTATGTAGCTGTTCAGTCCAATGACTGCTGTATTAAATATGTGTTTGTCGATAGCTAATCTACTTTAATGTCATATCCTTCAAAGATGCCGTTTTTCAGAGATCTTTTCTTTTACTGCTGCAGTGGTAGCTGTGTTGTGGCCCTTGAAGCAGCCAGATAAATTTTTTGGTTGAGCATTTCGACTGAATTTTCAATATCAGTGGCCGTTTTTAATGGAATATTAGTTTATAATTGATTTTCTAATAAATCTCTAAAATAGATCCAATTTGTTTTGTGATTGGTTAACGCCGGGGATCTTGATTTACTGGTTACTGATGTAGAGATCGTGGCTATGATAAGCCTGCAGTCAGAGGATAAGTTAGGACACGATTCAATTTACAAATAGTTTAAAGAAATGTCCTCAGTCACAAAAAAGTCGAGTAGGTTAAGGATCTTTGCTGTATTATACACCGGATAGTTATGCATCAACCTATACATTTATCCTTTAAGAAGTTGATTAGCTTCCAAACATGGCAAAATGCTTCGTAATGCTTTCACTCTAAGTTAAAATACTTTAGAGGTTATAGCGGACCGCGGCTTTAAATTTTTTTTTCTTTAAATTACTTTTAAAACCAATTCGCAAGGCAACTATTGCATTTATTAAAACTAAGTTTGAATTATCACACTAAACAAAAATAAACTTGTCTAACTCCTTTGGTATACTAGGACTACTAGTTCACAAAATTATTTTGTTATACTTATTATTTTACTTTTTTAATGCAAATATAGGAGGGTAAGGGGTGGCGCCAACATCCAGTCACCCAAATGTCAACCCCACCTGCACGTGGCACCCTCTGCTAGAAAACGAACGGGGCTCTGACGACCCAGCATCGGGGGGTATAACCTGATACCAGTTGTCCCGAGGTAACGGGGCCCTCGTCGTCGGGCTAATCACCCATACGAGGTATACAGATTCAGAGAAACACAGAAAGCCTCGGACATGGACGGAAAGATGGAAAACGACCTAAGCGTGCACAAAGGACAAGAATTGGAATATGGAACGTGACAGGACTAAATGGGAAAGAGATAGAATTAGTTGAAGAAATGGAGAGATATAAAGTTAAAATCCTAGGACTTTCAGAAATCAAAAAGAAAGGAATCAAAGAACAAACACTCGAAAAAGGATACAAATTGTTCTACTCTGGAGTTCAGTTAGGAACAAGAGCAAAGGAGCGAGTAGGAGTGATAATTAGCGAAGACCTAACCGGAAAGGTGATAGGATGGGAAGGTGTCAGTTCAAGAATAATGACAATAGATGTCAAGCTAGAAGAGAGAACTACATTCATACAGATTTATGCACCAACAGAAAATGACAACATACTGGAAAAAGAAGAGTTCTACACAAGCCTACAACAAGTGCTCGACAAAGCTAGAAACGAAGCAGACGCACATTTATACTTGGAGACTGGAACGCCCGAGTGGAAAAAAACCCAGACAAAGGACATGGAGTTCTAGGAAGATACTGTACAGACAGAGTGTTAAACGACAATGGCAATAGGATGATTGACTTCTGCATAAGTAACGAAATGCTAATAGGAAATAGTTTCTTCAATCACAAACTAATACATAAAATAACTTTTATTGCAGAAAACAGAGAGGCCAAAAGTGAAATAGACTACTTCACATACACAAAGGGAGCAAAGTACGCAGTATTAGACGTGAAAGGTCATCCGAGGGCAGAAATCCACTCAAATCACAAACTAGTAATAGCGGACACGAGATTCTATGTAAGAAAGGAAGTAGCGAAGAAAGGCTACGAGAAAATAAAAATAATTGAACTAAGAAAGCCCGATAAAAACAGAATACGCACAAGAAGTAGAGCGCAGATACTAGAACACGAACAACAAGAGCACCATCAGGAGGTAGAATGGAACGTGGAAGAGAGATGGACAAGACTTAAGGAAGTAATACTTGAGACAGCAACAACAATCTGTGGGAAAAGCAAAATATCACCTCGATACCAACGCACGAAATGGTGGAATGAGGAAGTAAAAGGATAGTAATGGAAAAAAACAACTTGGAAGAGATACCTACAGACCAAGAGAGAAGAAGACAGGCAACATTATATAACAAGGAGAAATGAGGCAAAAGAGGTAGTAAAGAGGGCCAAAGAGGAAGCTTGGGAAGAGTTTGGTAGAGATGGAGCAGAAATTTAAAGACAACAAAACAACAAAAAGGACTTCTGGAAAACAGTTAAAGGCCTAAGGGAATGCACAAACAAAAGGTGTGGAGCATTAGGAACGAAGAAGGAGAAGTCGTTACAGAACTGCCACAAATATTAGAAACATGAAAGAGACATTACAGCACAAAATTCAAAGCACCAAACATACAAGAACAATACAACCCCATCAGAGTAGAACAAGAAGAACAAGAAGAGACAGAAAACGAAACAATAACTTTGGAAGAAACAGAAGAAGCAATAGCACACATGAAAGTAGGAAAATCTGCAGGAAAAGACGGAATAAGCCCTGAACTAATCAAATACGGAGGGGAGTGTATAAAGAAATGGACACACAAGATATGGCAGCAAGTATACGAAGGAGAAGGAATACCGAGGGATTGGGAAGAAAACCTAATAGTACCAATCCACAAAAAAGGTAACACAAACGACTGTGGAAACTACAGAGCAATATGCCTGGCATCCTGCGTACAAAAGATCTACACCAGGATACTAGAAAAAAAGATAAGGCATCACATAGAAGACGAGCTATTAGAGGAACAAGCTGCATACAGAAAAGGCAGATAGACTCAAGACCACATATTTACGCTTCGCATAGTAATAGAAAAGACACTTGAAGAAAACAAAGAGCTACATCTGGCATTCATAGACCTCCTAGCAGCCTTCGACACGGTACCAAGAGCAACCCTGTGGAATTCAATGGAAAGAATTGACGTCCCGAGAAAACTTGGAGAAGCCACAAAACGACTATACGGAAGGCCGAAAGGAATAGTAAGAATACAAGGACAAGAATCGGGGAAATTCTTGATGGAGAGGGGGATAAAACAGGAAGACTCCCTCAGTCCACTACTATTCATTATCATGATGAATGAAATAGTTAAGAACAGTAGGAACCCAAACCTGAACACTAAACTAGGACACTGGAACATGGGGGCAATCAATATACAAAGCCTCGTCTTCGCAGATGATATACTACTCATAGCCGATAGCCAAAGGAAACTACAACAAGCAATAAATAATTGGAACAACGAAATTAAAATAAAAAGAATGACAATAAATGCGAAGAAAAGCAAAATAGTGAGAATAAGTAAGAACACAGATGAAGAACAAAGAAACCTGAACGTAAGATGTGAAGGAGAGCAATTGGAACAAGTGGAGAGCTATGAGTACCTTGGAGTAATAATAAGCCAAGACGGAACAGTAACAGAAGAATTAAGGAACCGGATCTCCAAGACGACTAGAGTATACTATCAGATCAACTCAACATTAATCAACAAGAAAGAGCTGAGCAAAGAGACTAAGCTACACCTGTATAAAACAATATACTTACCTACATTAACATACGGAATAGAAAGCATACGCTACAAGACAAGAGCAAAAGTAAATTAACGGCTGCGGAAATGAAGTACCTGCGACGTATAGTCGGAAGAACAAAGAGGGACAGAGACAAGAGAGGAGTTAAACCTAGAACCGCTAGTGGAAACACTACAGAAAAGACAACTAATGTGGTTTGGGCACGTGACACGAATGGGCGAAGAAAGTCTGCCAAGAAGGGTATTAGAGGCAAGAAGAGAAGGAAAAATAGGAAGAGGAAGGCCAAGGCAAACATGGATGGAAACTATCAGGAAGGAAGTGGAAAGAAGGGGGAAAAGCATGGCAGAAGCTAAACAAATCGCTAGGGACAGGAAGAGATTTCGAAAATAGATAGAGGACCCGACACCTTAGGGTATAAGGGATGGACAAAGAAGAAGAAGAAGAATGCAAATATAGGGATTTCAAAATTTGAATTTAAATATAGTACTTTGGCGGCTCAACAATTATTACAATAATATAATGGTATGGTTCTAACGCCACGCGTGGGAGCACGGCCTGGGAACTGAGAGGTTAAGTCTCTAATATGTGCGTCACTATACTTAGTCGTCACGCATCATCTCTGATGCGGGTACTCAATTAAATTTAGTGACCACGTAAGTCACCTGCCAGGCATCAGAGAGTTTTGGAAAATAAATCCAAGTCCGTTAGCACCGCCGCCCGCCCCTCGACTAAGGGACCATGTTGGCGTTACAATTATTCTAATTAATTATAGTTAACTATATTTTTTCCTTTATAGTTTCAATTCGAATTTTCAGTTTTTCAAAGACAAATATTGTAATAAAAACTAGTGATTAAGTATCATTAATAATTATCATTAATTCATTATAATTAACTATAATAACAATTTAAGTAAACTGTCATAATAACTAACAAGTTCCGCATACCTTTTGGAAGATGCGCCGAATCTTTAGTTTATTAAAATGGAGTCCACCGCATTTTTAATTCACTTTTAGAAAGTACCTGGGCGAATCATTTCATAAGAGATGGATAAGGAGCGATAGTGTCATTGCATAACCTTTTAGGTTTAAATTTTTATGTTTAGGCCACAATACTTGCAAACAATTTTAGCGAACTAAAACATCAAACATTTTGACTAACATTAAGTATCACTAAGGATGTGGAGTTTTCCCACAAAACAATGTGAATATGGTGCCTGTATGCAAAGGGGCATTTTGTATATCTTCGATTATTGCGGTTTGTAGTAACGGCGGCAACTGCACAATTTGTTAATATTACCGAAAAGAATATCTTATACATTTTTTACATCAAAATAATCCCATAAATAGTGTTACAAACTTATTCTACTTGCTTTTCTTCTTTATCTTTGTCTTTTACCTTAAGATGACAAGTTGTCAACACACTTCTGGAACCTCTTGTTTCGCACCAGTTGTTTGTCTTGTTAGAAGCAAGAAAAAAGAGTACTGTTTCTTACTTCTAGTTCTCTTCTCCCATACGTATTACATGTCTGTGCCACTTCCACTATCTCTACATCAAAATTTGCGTTTGGAGCAATATTATAATTTGCTACGTCAAAAGGGAATGCCAGCTACTGGATGCTGCTATGAAGCTTCAGTTGTGACAATTTTGATGTGGAAGACTAAGTACGTTTAGGACGCTGAAAAAACTCAAAACCCGAATTATAGATTTTATTGGATAAACCCATTAAATGTTACTTAATATGAAAGTCGCAAATGTTCGAAAATCATGCAAGGAAAATTGAAGTAAGAGGCATCAAAGGCAAATAAACATATTAGACTCTGCTTCTTAGACATCGTATTCTTACTGGGGAAGAAAAGTGGGTACATTTCGATAATCTCAAATCTAAATAACTTACGGCCCAGGCTAACCATCAATATCGAGACCAAAACGAAATATTTATGAAAAAAAGGCAATACTTTGTATTTGATGTGACTATAGTTGTTAACACTGAGTTTAGCATCCCTATCTATAACAATTGACTAATTCGAGCCGAGTATAATAAATTGGCTTTTCAACATGACAAAACATATTGGAAAACAGATCAACAACATATTAGAAGCACTTGGTAGGGATGTTTTACCTTATCCGACGTATTTATAAGACGTTACTCCTTCTAACTATCACTTGTTAGATCGATTACATACACGCTTCTAGAGCAGCACTTCAGTTCATATAAAAACGTTCAAAATTGATTCTCAATTAATAGCTTCAAAGCACAAGTCGTTATTTCTAAAGGGAATCCGCAAATTGCCAAAAGGATGGGAGAAGGCCTTTGATTGATGTGCTTTCTTATTTACTTGTTGAATATTCGTTATTTTTTAGACACATCAATTATCTACTTGCGGCCCTAAGATTGTTACTACCTTTTTCACATCATATCTTTTAATTTTTCCTACTACTTGTCTTAGGAACTAAACTATCAGTTTGCTCTTATGTTTGTTTAACTAAAAAAGAAGTGCACTACTTTCTTTTTTATTCCTCACATTGAAGAAAAATTCATTAAATTCCGTATAAATAATAAATTGGAAGATCTTTATTGATATTTTCGATTAATTATTAAAAAAGCTTAATAGATATTTCACAAATTTTTCAAAAAGCAATGTGAAAATGGTGTGGCCTAAATCTGGGCTACAAGATAATATATAGAAGAAAACTGAAGAAAACGCTACAAATGAATCAATATGAATTTATTGCTCACATGTTACAATGCAAAATTATATTTTGAGGTGCTACAAAATTTTATTAGATTTTAATAATAAGTGACAAAATTTTTTTTTAAGAAAGACACGAGGAAACAAGTGGAATATAGTCTGCTACATATATTTACAAAAGTAGTAGATATAATTGTACTTATCATCTCTAGCATATTTATTATGGCCATATCTTATACATAACATGCATTATCCAAATTTCCTGTTTAGTGTCTAAGGAAAAAAGGCATCTCCGTCAATCGACTTGACTTACAGCCATTTCTTGGGTCTAACAATAAGACGGCGTCCAGTGAGTATTATGTGTCTCAATTCAGCCTTTTGTCTTTTTCTTTTACCTTTTCCGTTTTGTCCTTCTTGAACCTCCTCAATTTTTAATTATTTTATTAATTTAGTCTATTCTTCAAAACTCAATCTCTCTCTTGCAAACTGTTCTGTAAGTGTGGATCATTTAGCAACGACTACTTCTTTCACAGGTGTAGTTGGTACATTTTTATAATATATGATTCTACTGCTATAAGACTATTGCTTTTCTTTTTTTGCTAAGAAAAAAGAACAATTTTATATGGTCTTACAATTTTTGAAGTACCTGGCAGAAGTGTCGAATGTTCCAATTTTAGTCTAGTTCTTATCGTCTTGTTTTGAAGGATAACTGCAAGATATCGCTCACTTCGATGTGACGTTGTATAATTAACATCCGTAAAGATGTTTTTGTTAAGGTAACAAATCCCCGTAGTCTTAAAACCACTAGGGCCAATTTCTCCTTTACTAAAGAGCTTTATCATTTCATAAGAGGTTGCAAACTTTTGTAAAAAACGAAACCATTATCAATTTTCTTACCGAGTATGCTATTAAGAATTCCGTTAAGGTTTTTTCCAAATTCTGGAGTAAATTAATGTAGAGCGTGGTCAGTAACACAATAGTTTTATGATTTCTCTTGCAGTATCAATAAGATCAAGATTATGAACATGGGTGAAATTCTCGCTCAAGCTAAACAACACTGAAGATTGCTGTGGAGGTTGTAATTTTTTCAAAAAGCATTTAAACTATCTAAAGATATTTAGCTGAATTTATCTTGGAAGAGTTCCTTTTATGAGCTAGTGGTTCATATTCTTTCGGAAAATACCACTAATTGTGAAACACAGTATCACACAGAAAACCATTGTTATTATTGAATCTCTTGGCAGACATACGAGGTTTTACCTTGAACAATGGTTAACCCTCTTTATCTACAATATAGATGCTTTTATTAGAAAACTTGTGCTTCTTAAAAGCTTCCACCAACAATTTAGAAAACGCATCAACGTTGTCATTAAATTTTAAGGCATGAAAAAAGTTTCCCGTGGCTTACTCTCAGAATATTTTTATAATGTTTCAGGAAAATATTCGTCCAATCTCTAGCGGGCTCTAGATTCTTACATGGAGTTTTTGCCGTTTCTAATAGGTAACTGATACGCCGTTCGGCACAAATTTTCAAATGTAAAGCCACAAAAACTCTTCTCCATTTGAAGTTAGCTGAAAGCGTCGCCCTGTTCTACAGCTCTCTTTATTCTAAAAATTGTTATATTCCAACTATGTCGATCATTTGCTCATATAATATTATTAGCTTTCCTTAACATCTTTAGTTTACCTGTTTTTTCTAAGGTTTCTCATAAGATGTTTCTTGGTACTGTACCAAATGACACTTGCAGGTTTATAAATGCAGCAAGACGTACTTTGTAGTGTACTTTTTACACATAAGATAACAGACCCAATAGTTTTGCAATTTTTATGTTGTCTTTTTGATGGCATATTTGACGAAATATTTAGATATGTTTTTTCTTCAAAGACATGTTAACATATTTTCCGATCTATTTTTCTTTTCGTACTTTATTATCCTTGGGGCTTACTCCATTTTTTACTAATATTCCTAGTTTATATGTGATACTCATTGTCTTACTTTTCTTTCCCTTGTTAGATCTTCTAATTCTTCTACATCTTCTCTTATTTGTTCTTCTTGAGTGGAATTATATACAGTACTAGGCATAAACTAGAATAAATATTGTAGTTACATTCATATAGATATAATCACCAACAGGCAAGTCACATTCTATTAGGGAAAAAAGTGTTCTATATAAATCTACGACACTCAGATAAAGTCTATGAAATTAAAATGCCTCAAAAAAAATTCTTCTTACTCACATTTTACTATATTTTTTAACTTTCCTAATAACATATATTCCAGTGTTTTATTTATTGTTACTGTCTTTTATCTACCATTTTTCATACTTCGTATTTGTGTTTTATATTTTCCTCTCAGATCTAAGAATCCAAGAATAGACTCGGGTTCTCCTTCTCACAAACCACGTATAAATGGTGAGTGAGAAAGAAATAACATCTCTTTAAAATTGAAGCTTCAGCTAACTCGGCTGATAGTACACTCTAAGAGCCTTTGTTAAGATGGCTTAGTTACCCTAAGATAAATGGACCTACATCATTGAGCTGATCACTTATGTAAAGCAAAAAAATCCAGAATAAACAAAATAGTTACTGACATATACAGAGAGACAAAGGCAAAAAAACATTTAAAAGGAAGTAACCTTAGAAGGGAACAAATGGAGCTGATAAATAAAAAGTCAAATCACTAAGAATATTGAAATGAAAGAAAAAATAATCAAAAAAAAATATTAGAAAGATAATATAAACTATTATATTATTGATTAACAAGGGAAGTAACAGAGAAAGAAGTTCAAGAACAACTACACTAGACATTAAACTGGAAGAAAAAGTCCTTAATACATATACATTCACCAACAACGATATTGTATTAGCATAAGAAGTGTTCATTGCAAATCTAGAGCAGACATTAGTCAAATGAAGAAGAAAACACACGTTTACATTAGTAAATTATAATTCTAAAGTCAACATACATCCAACTATAGGGTATAAAACCTTTAGAAAATATTTAAATAATAGAATACTAAATGATGACGGTAGCAGCACGCAGTGCATACAAATAAAACGCTATCATTAAAATAATATAAAAATATTAAAAAATAGTACAATGGGCAAGGCTAAGAAAAATAATTATACAAGCAGCAATTTCAATATACGGAGGTTTCAAGAAAATACCCAAGAAAAAAACAAGGTGGTGGAAATAAAAGAGTTAAAAGGGCAATTGAGAACAAAATTAAAGTGGAAAAAATACTTTAAAACTAAAAAAATACAGATTAAGAATACAGAGGTAGTTAAGAGACCTAAGAGAGGATTTTGGGAAGAAAAGAGATAACTGAAATTTAGAAGTAAACAAAAACATTAAGAGAGAATTCTGGAGCTTTAAATGATCGAAATATTTTCCTATGAACTGTATTTTTTTATAATCCAACTGATTATAGTCCGGGCTACCAGAAAACCAGTTTTCTATCTTTAAAAAAGATAAGGCACCTTCTTCCTCAACTAAGTTTGAGTTGAGTTTGCGTTGGAAGTTGACGCACAGTCTTTCTGAAAGGTTCAAAGCTCATCTCGGAAAAGTGTGTCTTTCAAAATGTTTTACTATACCTTCTAGAACATTCTGTTGGTACTCAACTATCGAAATGGGTGACTGCATCATAATCTGTTATTACAGAAGATGGATAATAGACTTTCCAACCCTCTGGTACTAGCCGAGATGCTTCTTTGAACGACATAGCATGCACCCTGTCGTTTTGTTTGTTGAAGGGATATTTCTACTGTAAACACGTACTCTATGATTTTTTTCAATACTTTTTTTAAATCATCTGTCAACAAATGCCCCGTGTGACTTTTGCAAACAGCAAGACTTAGACTGTGTTCCATAACACAAGATTCCATGCTTTCTTTGGTTATAAAGATCCTCTTCAAACTATATTAGGGTGCTTTGTGCTTTTCAAACATATCATTACAATTTTAGTTAATTTTGATATTTAAAGAGCTTTCTAATGAGGCATCACCTTTGAAAAAGATTAGAGGATGGATTGAATACATCTAACTTTTACTCACTATTTGCTAGAAAGGATTTCGACCAATTTTTAATATATCTTTTGCTCTGAAAGTATCGTTTGATGTCTACATATTCTCGCTTGAGTGATCTGTGAAATTCCATTACATTACAGGAACCTATGTAACTTAATAAGCGGCGCAGATATACGAACGTGTTAAAGAAGTTGCATAATCTGCATTTGTATATTTTTAATAAAATATACAATTTTCATCTTTATAAGTAATTAATTAGAAACTTTCTAAAAGTATTAAATTTGTTTTAAAAATTACATTTTTTCTCAAATTTGTTATTGCTATTTTCAGTATTAATCTTCAGAGAACGACAAATATTGAAATAACGAATTAACTTTTTTTAATAATATTGTCTATGGCACCTACTGCGGGCGGGCAAAACAAAGCAGCAATAAGACAAAAAAGTAATCATTTTTGAAATGCCCTGCACTGCGAACCCACCCCTGTCACAATCACCCGGAGCCCACCTAGTGCCCTAATTTTTGCCCCCCTAGCGCTCCCCTCGTAGGGGAATCCTTTTGCGACGTAGCAACAGCGGGAACCCCGAGTGTTCTTTTGAGCCATTTTAATCCCTCCCGTTTCACCCTCTTCGCAGTGCGCGATTTAGTTCCCCTGCTGAAGGGTTGCATCGAAATTTTCTGTTGTCCCGACGGCTCAGAAATATTATCTCTCGCCAGTGTTTTTGAACGATACTGACCGCTCGCATCGCTCCAATTAGGCAATCACAAGTGAGAGAGCTTTGAGCTTCCTTTGTAAGTCGCTGGAAGTGGCCCGTAATTAAAGAGCTTAGCGGAATTGTATTGCCCCAATTAAAAACGCATACTTAGCAGCGCTATTGTATAATTTTTAATTAACGCGAGCGTTGAACAATAACCAGTTGCGAATTCATCTTTGTGGCTTTACTTCGATAAACATATCGCAGTTTTTATTTTATAAATCCCTCAAAATAAAGAACATCGTTATGAGCAACAAACTTTCTAAATTAATAGACAAATATTTTTATCGTTTATCTCTCAGGCATGTGTATGCACACCTACATGTCTATGGGTTAAGGAATTTAGTTCTACACGAAGCACCACATAACACTTTTATTTTAAAAATTAAATATTTATTATGAGTTAAACGTACAAAATTAATAATTAAAATTATTCACATGAATTTACATTTTAAAATATTAAAACAAGTTATTCTATAAGCAATCCGGTTGCACTACAAAAATTCCTCCTTCAGCTCTCTTACACTCAAATAAACCTTGCCCAATTCCCTGGATGCAACAGGCTAGAACATTTCATATGGCACAAAAAGAGTCATATGTCATCCTCTTTACTTCGTTACAGAAACCTTTTCATCCTCCCTACGCAAATAAAGTAAATAAAAGTGAAACGAAAGAAAATATTGCCGTGATTTATAGCTAGCTAGCTTTCCGCTTATTGCAAATTTGGCGGCTGCCGCTACGAGGTCACGAAAATATTCAAAGCACTAAAAACAAAATTAAATGAATTAATAACAGTACTAAAAATAGAAGGCTTAATAATTGAAATAAAACAGCACATTAAGCATCATTTAAAAAAAATAATTTTATTTTTTAACATAGACTCTATGCAGAGTTAAAAGTTTCAAAGAGTGTCTGAAAAGTTCAATATCCCGATAGTAACATGGAACATGGCTACTCCAAGACACTTCAAGAAGCGCCACCTAGCATAAAATGCACGTAACTGTCAGAGTAAACCCAATGCAAGCAGTCAAATAGCAATACGGCAACGAGTGAACATCAAATTCTGCAAATTAGGGAAACGGCGAAGGGGATGTATGAAAAATGCTTTGCGACAAAAAGGATGAGCCTCCTTCGAGTCGACCATCGACAAACAAAACCAGCAGTGACCGACTCTACGATTGATGGTGGAGGGACTAGGTATTGCCAAGAATACGGTACGCACTATCGTACGCGAATATTTGGGTAGGCGGAAGATCCGTTCCCGATTTGTACCGTACAAGCTGATAGACCAACAAAATCAGGATGGATGAAAACCTCCTACGATTTTATTATTATGTGTACCATGATAATTCAGGAGGGTAGGGCCAGGTGCTATCAGTCAATCCGAAATCTAAGTGGCAATCTAAGAACATGTGACAGCGGTTCTACAACTCTACCGACAAAACTCTTGAGGCCTTTGTCTTCTTCGGAGAACTTCTAGCTCTTATTGTCTATTGTTCTGGTTACTGATTTGGCTTTGGTAGATAGTAAAGGATTCATGTTTTGTCTACGTTAACAAATCGTCACAAAAAGTCCTTTGGATTGACTTTAAAAGTTATATTAATAATATAATATTATTATACCCACCATATAAGCAACATCTCGCGTACTTCAAATCGCCAGATTCCCAGAATGAATTTCCAAAATTAATAATCTCCAACGATAATACAGAGTCCCCAGGTATTTCGTCCAATTTGTCTTAACTTGACAACTTTTTTCAGAAAGTTAAACTCGTTTTCTTTCATTTTTCTAATAATTCTCGTGTCCATTTCAAGCGTCTGTGAAATAAGATCATTGAGTTACTCTCAGTTCAAATTTGACTGTCGTGACCTCACCAAGCGAGTTGTGGCATCATCTCATGGACATTTACCCAAATTTTCAAACTGTCTTTATACAATTATGGTGCTGCCAGAACAATTATTCTTCTTACTATTACTACGCTAATGGTTGACTTAAGATAACCAAAAAGAGCTGAAATATCTTTGATCGATGTCTTGCTCACTAATAACTAGACTATTTTGCTCTTATTATTCAGCACTGAACAATTCATACCTCTATGCTAAATTTACGACCTTTGTCTAAAAATTTTAGTCAACAGCCTACTCTACGTATGCCAAATTCGCTTAAAATATACTAGCTGTCAGGGTTAACTCACTGTGGGCAGTCCAACGTAATTAATGTAAGAGGTAGAGTCAGATCAATGGAGGAACGTGTGAACATCAACATCTGCTGCAAATTGATAAAACAGTGACCTAGGCGTATGAAATGCAAATGCAAGTGTACGACAGAGAAACCATGAGCAGAAAATGTATTTACGACTGGTTCAAAATAAGTTACGTACAGATCAGACGTCGATAAGCTCAACTACAAACATGATCAAACCAACTCTAGGATTAATGGCGGACAAATTGGGTAGGCCAAAGATGTAGTCCAGACTTGTGCAACACAAATTGACATACTATTTTATTTATCAAAATATAAACAATCAGGTTATGTTTACAATATTTTGGCTGGTGTTCCGTCTTATAGTTCTATATCAGCTACAGTCATATTTTTTTATTCTCTAAATTTGACTTTTTGTTTTGCTCAACATACCTAACATTTATCAAAACAGCTGATGACTTCGAGGATCAATAATTTTATCTTAGTCTGTGCCGCAATTTCTATCTGTTCAGTTTAATCTTTAGAGTTTTAATCGCACACCCAAATTAATTTTCCCAGCCTCCGCGCGTCCTTCACAGGTCCGCGTCCACGCGATATCATGCGCACCGGTTTGAAAATTCAACAAGAGCCGATCACCACTCGCACCCTCTCAAAAATCCTTAGATTTCGTACTGCTTGTAACCATCTTCACCCACTCGTGACTAGGGCCCTCTTTGTTCTAATCCTAGTCTCCTTTTCCGCGTTGCAGGTTAGCAGGCTGTAGACAGCGTCGTCAAATTCCTCATATGTGCTTTTGCCTTGGTCTTCCTCCAGACTACGGATTTTCATGAGACAGGAGCAAAGTTGCCAAGTCTCGTGATAAGCTGGAAGGTGTGCCAAATAAGATACTCCGTCGCTTATCATACTGTGATAAGTATCCGTGCGTTTTGTTTAGTTTTCGCTGCTTCCATCTCTGCATCTATCTTGCTCTTGTCCTAGCTCATAACAGATTATTTACAAGCACAATTGATCCGTCGCAAAAGTTGGCAGTCCTGCTCTTATTCTGATCAGCTGGTCCATATACTAGTTCGTCGAAGACATGTAAATTGGTCTGATAGATTTTTATCTTAATATCAGCCGACAACATCTCCAAACCTCGACTTCAAAATCTATTAACACCTTCATGCTTTTGAGAGCAACTAGCTCTGTCCAATATCTTAGGATGACTGCTCTGTGTCAAGCGATGTACCTCAGATACTATTTGATGGCTATTCGCTCACATCGAAAGATAATGCTCCAGTCTACGAGCTTGGCTTTTCCATGGTGAATCTTCTCTTCTCCTTGAATGACCACGAACTCAGCTCCCACTTTCCTGCGCCTGTCCGCGACCTGTCCGTGCAGCGGCAAAGTTGTTGCGCCTGAAGTTCCTTCTTAATGTATGAGATGCCATCTCGCTTAGCTGCTTTTGCTAGATCTCGCCCAGCTGCAGCCCCAGGTTCTCCCGAAGTTGCTACTCCATCCTGGTTGTCAGCCACTTTCGGTCTACCGCCTCCTATAAATAAAGATCCAAAGGGGACAACTGCCTCAATCCTAACGCTGTTTCTGTGGCTAAAAGCACCTGACGTTTTAACTGCAAGTATTATCTGCACGCTAATCAAGTCCCTGCACAAGTCGATAAACAAATGGAAAGACGGAGAGAAACCTCTGAAGATTTCATTGCCATTCATCAAGCTTTTTACATACACAAGATAGTCCAGTGAATTTTAACGTTTTTTAAGCATCCAGAAAAAACTCATAAACCGTAGAATGAACAAACAATTTTTCCACTGAACCAAAATTTAGGTTTGGGAAGAAAAGAAAGTCACTCGGAACTAAAAAAATGAAGAATAGAAGGGATTAGTTCAAAACCATTTTGCGACAATAGACTTGTGTAGGCTTGGACCTTTTAATTCTGTTTTCTCTTATTGTTTTGTCGTAGTTCAAGAGGTTGATCAAGATAATCTCTTGGGAATCCTAAAAACTGTGAATGTCATTACAACCGATAAAACTTTTGAAGTCTTTGGCGCTGTCCTACTTCTTGTTATCCACTGCTTTGATTACTGATTTGTCTTTGTATTTGGCGATGGATCCATGTTAAACTCACGTTAATAAATTGTTGTAAATGGTTTTTTGGATTGCAGTTAAACATTGCCAGATATTGTGTTTATGATAGATAGTTAAGAGTCACAAAACACACTTCGCTCTAATTTTTTTAGAATCTTTTTTTTAACAGTTATTAAATTGTCCTTAATTCTCGCTGACACTAAACTTCTAATTAATATATATTATTATTCAACTTCCCAGTGATTCGTTTGCCTCGTTTTGTTTTCTGCAGTCTAAAATAGGCTTGAGCGAGTAAAAACTCGATTACAAGAGTCGCAACCAGGAACACAAAATCAAGTTGGATACAAAATAAAAATGTTTGTATGACATTAATTAAATTTATAAAAAAGAGTTAAAAATTGGAGCATTGCTGTGAACAAATCAATACTTAACTGTTAAGAAAATAGGACAGAAAAATAATGGGACTGCCAAATCTACGCAAACTGACAACTCTAATCCTTCTCTCAGTATTCAATACTTAGGATAGCCCCTGTCACAGTCTCAAGTTGTTTAAGCTGCAACGCGATGAGAACATCTAAAGTGAACTTATGTACGTTGTAAAGCAAATTACAAAAACAAATCGGAAAAATTTATACAGTTGTAAAGAACTTATGAAGAATATTTTCTATCCCGAATACAAGTATTCAGATGCCACAAGGTCTTTTTAAATGGCTTAGAAGAAATGCAAAACAAACTTCCTGAAAAACACCTTTAACTTTAAAAATAATGATAATGTAGAAAGAGTAAAGACTGCTATGATGCTAGACCGTCGATTGATTGATGAAAATGGCAACAGTAAATTAAATTTGGACCAGTTTACCGTCCATCGGATATTAACACAAGATTTGAACGTAAACAATTTTATAAAAAATAACAATTCCGTAGTTCTCCAGTTTCTCTATTTGTTGGATCTCAGTTCGTGTAGTTTTTTATCTTTTTGTGTAAAAAACCTAGAAAGAATGCCATTTTAATACTTTATATAATATCCGGAAAAGCGTAACCAAAATTTTAAAGGTATTCCGGCAGAAGTCTTGCAGGATTGGTACATCGTGTGGTTGGTTCTCGGGTTCAGAAACTCTTGACGTTTCGTCCGCAACTGCAGCGGACATATTCAGAAGAAAATCTTCTAAAAATTAAGTGATTGTGTTGGGGGCCGTTGTTGACGTCACCGGGATGGTAGATGACGTGATCGGGCTAGCTGCTGATGTCAATCGGGACGTTGCAGGTAATATTTCTGACATCACTCGCTCTTTCGCCGTATCGCGGTCTGTTTTTTGCCCCTTGAGAGCGATAAACCAAGACCTAGTTAGATTGAATCCGTCGTCCCTGTTAAAATTATTTTATGTTTATAAATCTCCACCGCCTCTGTAAAATCTCGGGTAGTACTTCCTACAATTGGATAAAACTTGTGTTTGCCCGAATTCTATCTCTTGGTTAGGATTTTCCAAAACTTCTTTAGTAACCGCTGATTTATCGGGTTGATTAAGGCGTTGATGACGTTTGTGTTCCTTATCTATACTACCACCACCAAGATACGGGATTTGCTTAGACCATCCAAAGATACAAGAAACCCACATGATACACGAGGCATACCTTGCTCATATGAGCAAGTCTACATTGGGACGACGGGCCGAACGATCACCACCAAGATAAAAGAACATAAACGTCGTCTATATATCTTGCTTGCATCTATTTTGTCAAAAGCTACAGCCAATTTCTACAAGCTCTTTCTTTCATTAAAATCCCCTGCTTATAAGCTTTCGGCTCAAACAATCGTTTTTCCATTTGTAATACATTACTAAAAAAGCTGTTTTGTTGGTCATAATTGTACTAAAATAGGGTTAGACTGCGCAGATATTTCCGGTCGCAGGTACCGGCAGCACTTCCGACGGTGAACTTGTTCTTTTGTCAATTTTACCCTCCATTTTACGGTAGACTGAGGAATATGTAAATAACTAGCTGCCCTTCTTAACTATGTCTTCTCGCATAATTTCGACAACTGCTAATTTCATTAATTCTATAGGACATTTTTTATATTTGTCGCCATTTAAATCTGCCTAAAAATAATCACTTTTTCAAATAACTAACCCTATTTTCCTCCATGTTTCTGACATTTTCTGTAGTATTAAATTTAAAATAGGTCGCTATTGACACAAATTTGATTTACTTAACAATTACCTGCTGTAAGATTACAGAACAACCGCCATCTTATAAAAATTTCTCAATAATTACTAAACGACTCTTATATATGATTATAAAACCGACTATCTAATTGCAAATGTTCAATCTGTAAATGAGATATCCAATTTCTAGAACTGATTCCAGTACTTTGAGTTTGAAAATAATTTTCAGTTACGCCACCCCAACGGTTAAATTGTAAAATGAATCTTTGCAAAATTCTGGATTTCGGGAACAATTTTAAAATCCTAGAGACACTAAGAAAACTATTATCGGGAAGTTTCTCCCGTGAAGCGTGACACTCAGTCCAAGGCCATTCTGTTTATGCCTATTGTCTGATGTAGTCAGCATTTACGTGTAGTATGTAAATTTTTAAAACAAATAATAAAATTGATGTTGCCACCGATCAGGAAACTCAAGAAGCAGTACGTATTTTAGATTGTTAAAACATGAAATCAGCTAAAATTCATAAGCAGCCGCTTCGTCAATGTATGAGTGAATTAATAACAGCGCGTGTGCCTAAATGTGCATGATAAATTTTGATTTTCATCTCTTTGGAAAATAATAAACTGGCCGTGAAAACATGGGCGTATTTTGAAGCTCGTGAATCGGTGCGATAACACCTCAATATTGACGGTGTTCAGGTAACAAAGTGGTTCAAGGTTTTAAATTTTATTTAAAAACAATAAAAAAAATTTTAAAACTTTGTATTACCACTAACTATTATTTGTCGACTTTTCTCTGATCTTACCACCAACTAGAACAAAAAAGCAACTTTTCAAGAATTTTTTGGCAATCATAAATTTTTATAGAAGCTGAACGATCATCTCAAAACCTTGGATGGATATTAAGATTTGGTTTCTAAATGGATTCAGCTGAACAAAACTGTGAACACAAAAGTCGCAGCTAGAGAAAACTTAAAATCAAGTTGGATCCACGATCGAAATGATTGAGTGACGAATTAATTAATCTAAAAAAGAGTTGCATAAACCAGAGCTTGCTTATGGATTTCACTACGAGAACCGACAACGATAATGTTTTTCCTTCACCCTGCTGTAGACTCAGATTTATTTGAAGAACTTGGTGAATCTGCTGCTATTACGAAAATTACAAAAAGCTTATGAAGAATATCGCCTATCCAGAACAAAAGTATTCAGGTATCATCAACCTTTTTAGAGGGGCGATAAGAAATAAAAAACAAACTTTGTACGAAAAGATTTTCAACCTGAAAAACTAGCGGTAATATGAAAACAATGAGGAGTATTATGATGTCAATTAACGTTGAATAACCAGTTTATAGTTTGTTAAATTTTATTTTGCCTCTTAAAAAAATTAAATTTTAAAGTTTTGATACTTTGGATAATATCCAAAAAAGCCTCCCGGAACTACCCCGAATGATTCAAAGCAAATCATTTTTCTTCCAAATCTCCAATCTCTATAATGTAAAATGTAAAGTTTATTAAAATCGAAGTTACGATATGACCAGATTTTCTAGAAACAAAATTATTTATTAGATAAAACACTCTTAAAGTAAAAAATAATAAAACTGAATCTGGGAGCTGCATACAAAAAAAAAACGAACTGATCACTGGTGAATCAGACAAGGCTAACTTCACAGACACCGTTTCGTGAAGATTTAGTTTAAAATCAATTTTAGGTTCAGATATGTTTATTCAAACTCAGGTACTTCCCTTCCCAGCTAAAGCTTATAATTTGAAATATTAATAATGTCATAAAAGCTTAGTGAAACATCATGTAATCACCAGTGAAGTGTAAGTTTGCTCTTAACACAATGTAGTGGCTCGCTATTTACATCTTCTTAGCCTGTACAAGAACAACGTTTAGCACCGAATTCATTCTTTATTCAAGGAAATTGCCATTTTTCTGCGATTTCCAATTTCCTTTTTCAAATAGACGCCACTGCAACTAAAAGCCCGTAAGATGTTTTCAAGCCTGTCGCTTAGGCGCGCAATTAAAAAGATCTGAAAGGTTTGTTGATTAAAAGAGCAGCCGATATGGTAATGTCGCGGCCCAAGTGATTTATTGGCCATATTTTTGACTTTTTAAACTCACCGATAGTCAATAATGTGACTGCGTTGCATACAATTTGACAATCTAAAATAGCGTCGCACCATAACCCGGGTTAGATCACATCCAAATGGACACTTCTTGCCTATAAATATATTCATAAGTTTCCCGAAACTCAATTTCTTCTAGTGTTATCAATAACTGCCATACGGGGTGTTTCTGGAGCAATAGTAAATATTTTAGGGAGTAGAAGCAATAAAAAATTCCATATAACAAGTGTCCCATTTTTAATGAGTCCAGAGATACAGCTGTTGGTATTTAACCTAGTGCAGTTTTTATTTCGTATGTTAGTACACCGTTTGCTATGAGCGTATTTAATTTAACGATTATCAACAGTAGTGTGTTGTTGACATTAAATGTTTTCAACTGACAAACATAAACATTGTGATTTGTTGGCCAAGTGTACTGTACTGTATTTACACATGCTGAGTATGTCGATATGGTATTTGTGTATGGGTTTTATAATGGAAACGCTGCTGCTGCTTGTAGAGAATACGGCAGACGATTTCCTAACCGCGGACGACCAGATTCCAGAGTATTTACTCGTGTTTTCAATACATTGCGTGACACTGGTGCAGTACCCAGCCGTCGTATTTCATCAGAACGTGCAAATGAACAGACTGTGGATGAAATAGAAGACATTATACAGTCGGTAAACCGTAGTCGTTCAACAAGCACACGTTAATTTCTGATTGTTTGTGTCCATATACAAGTGTGTGGTTACGTAGGCTCCATCCGTATCTTTACAGCCCATTCAACAGCTTCGAGCAAGAGATGAAGATAGACGATTGGAATTTTGTCGTTGGATACTTGAAAATCGCCACGTAATCCCATTTGTAATTTTCACTGGTGAACACCACTCGTGAGGCATCAATAACACTCGTAATATACATCAGATGGTCTGAAGAACCCAATGCCATTGTGGACCTACTTTTAAGGTTCTCTGAAATGGTGGTGATCGTTTGATACAACAAGTTGATTGAGACGATTTGATCGTTCGGATTATGCATGGTGCAGCCCTCATCAAAGAATGCCAAGACGACCTCCGAAGAGCTACACGTGTTATCAAGAGAAATGAAAATGCATTGAAGTTGGTGGTGGAATTTTTGAAAATCTACTTTGAACGTCCTCATGTAACAGCTGTATCTCTGGATTCATTAAAAATTGGACACGTTATATGGAATTTTTTATTGAAATTCGTCTATACTACCATCCCCTAAAATATTTACTATTCCTCCAGAAACACCCTGTATTTTGTATAATAATGTGGCTATCTGGGAGAAAAAGAACTAGCAACTCGTTAGTTACTGGATGCTTCAAATACAAGTAGATTGTATTCATACTTTTGATGATTTCCTTCTGTTCCTCTAGAAAGTTATCCATTAACTGCTCACTAGTACAAACAATAAATGATGCAAACATAGATTCTTACCACATAATTTTCTCTCTTAGATAGTGTTGGGTCTTCTTTCAAATTTTAACTCATTTTTGCCACTACTACAAGTTATAAATCAAATATCTTACCCTTAAACTTTCTTCAAAATTACAACTTTAGATTTCAGGCTTTTGTTATAAGAGTAAATTAAAGAATCAATCTTTACTAGCTATTTCTTTATTCTTTACCCCTTTTTTAACTACATACGTTAAAAGCCTCTAGTCATAAGGTTTCGGCTCAAACAGTTGTTCCTCCATTTGTAATACATCAAGGAAAAAGCAGTTTTGTTGGTTATAATTGTGGTACTAAAATAGGGTTAGACTGCGTAGATATTTCCGGTCACAGGTACCTCCAGCACTTTCGACGCCTCCTCCCATCTTCCACCTCCACCCGTTGTTAAATAAATTATTAATTATTAGGCATTTATTTATTAATTAATGCGACACTACTTTTCTAGTTTGTTTAGCTTTTCTAGAAATAAATGGAAAATATCGGAGTATTTCTCAAACTTTAGCTAATTGCACACCACACTGTAACCTTTAGTAAGTTCAAATGATGTTCTATACTAGCAACCAAATTTTGAGGTTTAATTATGTCAATTAACTGAGCTCTTAATTTAAAGATATCCTCATCGCTCCAAACAATTTTAAATAGAAATGCTGTCTCTTCCACGCATTACCTAAGATAGTTAATAGACACTGCACTTATTGTCATTTAAAGAGAAAGTACATTTTTGGGACACTCTGTAGATGCAGAAGTAAAAATTTGATATACTTTATTTTAAATTATGTGTTCAATATCTCTAAATTCCTAAAATAAATTCAGTTTTTAATTTTCATTCCTACATACCCATTTCGAATTTTCTTGTTAACAACATGGCACGCAAGAAGTTTATATTTCAAGCAGCGCTCTGATTTATTTTTTTTCTTTTTTTTATTTGTTATAAATTGCTACAAGCAATGTGATAGTTAAAATTCGTAATTCAAAATACTCAAACGAAACTAATAAATGCTCGAGTGTTGTTTACTTGCAACCTAAAGAATAATTTAATAAAAATTAAAATATTTATAAAATATAAAATATAAAATATTGATGGGGATATACAGACAATTATTGTTGTGAAATAGTATTAATAGATAAATGTAAATTTTTTGGCCTAAATTCACGATTTTGAATTAGGTATCACCCTTTTAACCCAAATTTTGTTCTAAAAAGCTAAAACAGGCTATTTATTTATAGTCAAGTTGCCTCCGCAAAACACTGAGAAAGTTTTAAAATAATTGTCCCTTGAAATTTCCATTGACTCTTAGATTAAAATGCGCACATAGTGCGTATGTAAAGATAGACTGTACGTAATGCTACCGAACGGAATTGCTGAAAGAGACAGAAGAAAATGTTGTAAACAAAGCGGAGAACCATAAAAGCAAACAATCGAATGCAGCGATAGATGGCGTAACTTACTTTGGAGGGAGAGAGCGGCTATATTGGACATCCACACGAAGTTAGTTGAAGTCTGCAAGAACGCAGCACCAAGTCGTAAAAAAACTATTCCAACAAAGCAAAAGCAGCAAGTGCCTGAAAAATGCATAAGCTACATATTATCTAACAAGTGTCCAACTTGGTAACACCAAAAAGGCGAATCACATTTGATACACTAGTTGATGCAACAGATTTCTCCATTCATGAGCACTTGAAGATGGCAAGTAAGCATAATGAAGTGTCCCAACAAATGCTGCATCTGACAGCATAGATTAGAAAATTTTCTGTCTGGATCATAAAAGACAAACCATAATTCTGCCATCTAAGGTCAAAGAACGTCAATCTATGAAATAGTAGTACACTAGAAGCCCTCGTCCCAAAAAGTCATAATCGGAATTGTTTACATCAAATCAAACGGCAATTTTCTTTTCAGATCAAGAGATTCTGATGATAGATTGATTGCCTCCTTATATGGAGACACAGTGGTATCTCATGCTCAAAATTTGCATAATCTTGGGTTAAACGAGCAATGAGATAATATAGAGGCAGTGCGCAGTAAAAAGTTTTCCTTTAACTTCAGTCAGCTGTCCACAAATTTACAGAAACTGCAGAATCGATGACAAAATCTGCATTGAAGGAAAATGAAAGGTGAAATCCCTTCTTCCTCATAACAAAGTCCTATTTTGGTAGTACTTTGCATACTACGGTTAATGTGGCTTCAACTTTAGTGTATTTTTGGGATGAGAACCTTTCACTAAAATTTTAAGTTTGAGGAATAGGAAATAACTACAGGAAATTAGATCTGGTAAACACGATGGATGTTCAAAGTTTAAAAATTAAAGGGCAGCAATCCTCAGTGAGTGAGAAGAGATCCGTCGCTTTAAATAAAATGTAATATTAACCAAAGGAAATTTTTCGACACTTAGCATAGTCGATTTAGAGACCCCCAAGCCTATTGACCTCAACCTGATTAGATGGCAAAGACTGTTGTTCTGAAATTCTAATATTCCTTCATTTTTCCAAAAGATTTTTAATAGTAGATTTCTTCTTCAGAAAACATATCGCGCTGTTTTTCTTGGTGCTCTTTACCCAGGAGTTTTAGAGTTCTTCCGTCTTCATTTCAGATTCCATTATGAGCTCTTCAATGTCATCTTCATTCACATCCAATTCCAATTGTCACAATTTCATCTGTAATTTCAAGGACATCGTTTCCGTTGTTTTGAATGCAGGATGGAGACAGCTTCCTCTAAGCGGAATTTAGCTCTTGTTGAGTGTCTTCTGACCACACCTTTTGAATGAGCCATATAGCATCAAATTTTTCTTTCTTAAATATTATTAATTAATGTCATCGGTAAAGAGAACTGACGTGCTTCTAAACGTGAGTGTGCTATTTATTGAAACCCGCAATAACCTCTTGATCCATTAGCTGAATCAACTAGTGATATTTGGCACAGAAACAGGGAAAGTCTTCCAGCAAATTATCTTCTAGATCTGTTGGGTATCTGGTAGATTGTCCAATAGCAACAATGCTCTCTTTCTCTCTCTATGTCTTTTGTCGCCTTAAAAGTCTGTCGTTCTCAGGTGCCAATATTTCCTGTCTTCCCAATCGCCTTCATTTAGTCCTCGCCCTAACTTTGTATTTTTATGTTTTCCATTTGACGGCTCTTTTCCTCTTGTCTATTTTATTTATTGCCAATTTGTTTTAGCCATATTCTTTCTTCCATTCTCTCGATGTGATCATACCACTTTCTTTTCTAGTCTATTAGTGATTGATGTGGTTTTTTGACATATTACTTCTGTCCTTATTCTGTCTCTTTGTGTATATTATAGACATCTCCTCATGTAGTCTAGTTCTAACGTTCTTATTTTGTCTCGAATTTTTTTTGTAATCGGGCACATCTCTCTCCATAAGTGGTTATACTTTCTATTATAGCGTAGAATATTTTTTCCTTGTTTCTTTTATGAGATTTTTGTTCCAAATGGTTCAATGTTTCTTGCATAGAATGATTACCTTCTCTTCATTGTTGTTTACAGTGTCTTCACCAAAACTTTCCACTGTTTCATCGGTGGCTCTTTTTTCAACTCTACTGTTTATGTTGCCTATTAGTATTAGTTCATCTTTTCTATTTACTGTATCTATTTCTTCGTGCAGTGCACCAAAGAACATTCTTTTTTTTTCCACCCGCGCATCGTCACTCACTGCATATACTCTTATTACTGTTATATGTTGTCCCTGGATTTTCATTTTAACTTTAATAGTCCTATCATTAATCTCTTCCTAAAGTTTGTATTGTGTTCGTCCACTTTTTGCGTATTACCATCAATACCTCACTTTTTACTCGTTTGCTTTTTGTTACCTCACTCCATAGATGAAGGTAGTTTCTATATCCTTCTTGTCCTGTTCCTTTCGTCTTGATTTCTGTTAACTCTAGTATATTCGAGTTTCCTTTTTCTATGTCTGTTATTACTTTTTTCCGTTTAGTCCCTGTATGTTCCAAGTCGATATTTTCAAAATCCATTTTTTGTCTTTGTTGATTTTATTTTTCCCAAAACTCGTTCTTGATTTTTTTAGCATATTTAACCTTTCACGAATACCGGGTTGCCAACCCAATGGTTCACCTAGGAAAAGGGTAATTTGTAGTCAAGATTTTCTTCCTCTAGCTTTAGTGAACCACCACTTTAATATCGTTCCTAACCTCGAACACCGTCGTATCCAGTGGTATTTTTTGTTCGCCCCGGGTATTTATTTCCCCGATACCTGGGGAGGCGCCCGATTGGGGACTAGCAACCCCTCATGGGCACAACAGTGCTTTCAATTGTAGTTCTTTTATATGAAAGCAATCCTTGATGTTTGTGGTACAAACGTTAAACAAATATTTTTTAAAAGAACCTGAGTAATCCATTACTTTAATTGTAGATTTTTTAATGATCTAAGGTTTGAGTGACAGACAAAAACCGGGTTAAGCTTCATATTGCCACTAGAGCTGTCTCCCAAAAGTAATGTCAGTTAGTCTTTCGTGGATTTATGCTCAGGGATATTTTTCACTTTCCAGCTTCATCACAATTGAAAATTTGTTATAAATAATATCATTTTCTAATGAATTCCTGAAATTTTGAAACAAAATCTTTCAGATCCTTTTTCATCTGCAATACTAAACTCATGAGCCACATCTTTAATGCCAGATCTTCATTTAAACTTTGCAAACTATCCAGTTCTACATCCTCATGTGACGAACGTGAAGTTCGTTTTTCACTTCTTCAAAAAATTTCGTAACTTTCTCTTGAATGATAATCACACTAGTTACGTTTATTTTTATTTCCCTTCCTTTTATCTAAACCAAAAGTAAATTGTCCATTTTCTCGTGGATGGCACATATTTGTTTCTCAAGTGTAATTTTCTGTAGACCTCTTCAAGCTACTGTTCTGCTTTAGCTATTATCTTTGCTTGTTTTCTATGGTGAGCACAGTTCTTGATATTCCACTTTTTTATTATTTTTTTTTAATAAAGAAGATTTACTAAAATTCAGAACAGAAACTAATATGTATATAACTACCAAAGTCTGGTTCCAAAAACTGTTCATAGGGTGAAGTAAAATGCAGTTGTACAAAAATTCACAAAATGTATGTCAATATACGTTTATATACCAATATTACCTGTCAAATGTGGTTATACAATTTCAAATACAAAAATTGACAATTAGTTGCCGATAATGTTTATATGAGCCCTATTGTCTTTGTTTACTTATATCGCCTATCCAAAAGAGTGTTTTGAAGCATTATAATGTTATCATTATATTTTCATGTTTACGGCTACCCCGAGCTTGTTTTTGCTCGAGGAGGCCGATTTGAAAACGAAAGTTTATGATCCGCGAACAGCAATGAATTGTACGAGAAACAAGTGCTTATAAATCGCAAATTCAGTGCGCATTGCTTGTTTGCTGATGCATAATGTTGTAAATCACACGCCGAGACACGCGCTTCGATGATCATTCGTGCTCGCACATTGCGTTCATAGATCATAATAAATAATTAGGCCGCCCTTAAACTTTAGTGCGCATTCGGCGCAAGTTCGTCGGGCATAAAGCGGCGTACCTTCAGCGGCATTGCCCGTGGACGAACCGCTACTGCAAATTTAAAACAAGATAACATTGAGGAACGCGTTTGGCTTAAGCAACAAATTGCCTTGGTGATAATAAAACTTCGGCTAAAAAATTGCTGCTCAGGTTTTCAATTTTGAATAATCTGTGAACTTAGTGGATCGGAACAAATGGAAAAAGCTCGGCCAAGCGCATGCAGATACGATGCTGCGATTGTGGGTCGAAAGTCGGTTTGCTTTGTGTATGTTCATATGCAAGGGGGTGATTTCCTAAGGGAAGTGTCACATGTCAAATTCTCTTATATGTAAGCGCACACCTATACTGGCGCCAATAAAAATATATGCACTTTTATAATATATTCTCACAATAAATTAAAGTACGTGAAGGGTTTCCCATTAAGAGCGCTCATTTTAAATTTCACTCTTTGGAAATCCCGTATACTTTTTGGTCAAAATAACGCGCCCTATTATACAGCAACTGCAAAACTAAACAAAAAAAATTTTCTTGAATATAGAGAACCCAAAACGTGCTAGATTATTCCTCGAGCAATTGAGTCCCAAGAATAATTTTATCATACTTGCACTTGATTTAAGTGAAGTTAGATAGACAAATAAGGGTATATATATATATATATATATATATATATATATATATATATATATATATATATATATATATATAATTGGGCAGAGAAGACAATGAAAAGACAGTACACAACAAGATATATACAACAAATTTTAGACCTATTCCTGAAAGAATCATGATGACACAATTAAAACCAGTCAGTATAAGCATCATACAGGACAATGATGAAAAAGTAGAAAAATCTTATAAAATCGTAGCGGACACATACAAGATAATAAAGAAAAGCGACGTAAATTTACTGATGGGGGGCTACAATTCCAAGAGAACAGACATGACGTGGGTAGTTATGAATTTTGCAAGAGAATGGCAGAAGCACAACAGTATTAAAGTTTTGTCAAGAAGATAACCTAGTGATATTAAATACCTGGCTCCAATTACCAAAAGGAAGACTTGGATATCTCCACAAGACACATAAGGGCACATCGTTAGGAATCGAATTGATTGCATTCTCGTAAACAAACGTTTTAAAAACAGTATTTGGTAAGCAAAGATGTCTGGTCTTAAAAAGATAACAAAGTCGGAAATGAATAATAGCATTGACTGAGAAAAAACAACACGCAAAAATGTTAAAGACAAATTTGTACAAGAAGTAGAGGCGAAGCTGAATAAACTAAACAGGAAAATGAAGAACAAACAATGGTAGAAGATAAAATCGAATTAATCTTGGTAAATTTTAAGCAACTTATAAAGAAAACAGAACAAGATACTTTAAACCCAAAAAAATCGAGAACAAAAAACGAAGTAATGAATCTTATGTATCAAAGAAGGAGAAAAAACAACAAAAAGAAAAAATAGTTAATCTATCGAAGAATAAATTACGATGTACCAATACGTCGAAACAAAACGCATGAAGTTGGGCAAATTACCATAACAGAAATATAAATTTTGAAGTTGATGGCAAAACAATAACAACGAGAAATAAACCACAGTATGAACCATTTCGAGGAAGCAAGAAACGAATATATGCAACATCCAAGTTAGGCTCAGAGTGTTACAGCATTTTAGATGGACAATAAAGAAAGATATTTTGAAATGTGGCTACACCGCAGAATGCTGAGCATACTATGGACTACCCGAGTAACCAACGATAAAGTACTAAATAGGATTAACATAGAAAAATCATACTTGGTATAGGATGTTATGAGGCATATACAGTATGAATCATTAAAAATTTATTTGAAGCAAAAATGAAAAGAAAAAGAGACTGAAAAAAGAGAAATCGTGATTAAAAAATATAAAGGAATGGACTGATTGAAATATTCAAAGATTGTTTCATACTACCCAAAGCTGATGCGATTTCGCCATAATAGTTACTAAACTTGTTTGAGATGGCACTGCAGGAGAAGAAGAAGTGTAAAATACAGACTTAGTAACATAATGTTGCCCAAATGCTTTCCACAACTGCGCTGACATAGAAGTTTTCCGTAATACTTTCTCATACATGCGTCTCTAGTTCAACAATTACAAGTCTGATGTTTTCTTCTAGCCCTGGCATAGTAGCAAATTTGTTGACATACATCCTTTTCTTGAAACAGCCCTGAAAAATAAGTCTAATGAGATTAGATCGCAAGACCGCGGTGGTCAATCGATGTCATCCTTCCGCGAGATAACACCAGAAAATTTGCTTTGAAGCAACGTGAGTGTTTCACGTGCTGTGCGACATGTGATTTCTCCTTGTTGAAACCACATTGCATTTAAGTTCAAATGATTGGTGTCATTAAAAAAATTACTGTAGCAGCGTTGTCAGCTTCATCCTCAACGAAGTACAAGTCAATAATTTCCTCCAACCCACAAGGCACACCAATGGTGCATGCATTAGTTTTTCGTGAATAGCACGCAGATTTTCACAACCCCAGATAGCGACAATTTTGACGATTCACAAAGTCATTCAAAGAAAAATGAGCTCCATCACTAAATATGATTTTTTTCAAAAGTCGATATTAACTGCTATGTTCTCTAAAACCCAGTGTTACAAATGTACGGCGTGTCTGGTGGTCTTTGGTAGTACTTACCATGTGTTTAAATACAAACTGTACAAATACAAAGTTTCAACGTTCACAGAACCCAAACGGCGCAAGTCCTAAAGTTCAATTACAGTCATTCTATAAATACATTTACTTATGTATAATATACTATTTGTATTTAAGGAACTACACTAATTATTAACAAACTTCGAGTATTTCGTCTTAATGAGCTTGAGCTACTATTTCACATGGCAATTTTTCTATAACCTATAGGGTAGCTCACACCAGTAGGTGTTAGACAAGTTTATTTGGATATGCTCTCAGTTTTCTTTGGTCATTGGCGACCCGTTGTAATTTTCAATTTTAAAAACCCTATGTCACACTTTATAAAACGCTTGAACGACGTCGACAAACAATACTTTTTCATCAAAGGCTTTTCTTGATTTCTAGAAGGATGTTAACTGTATTTTAATGACGTACCAACTGGGGGGTGAAGAACTTTGTTGCTTCTTTTGTGGCTTTTAATCACTCAAGATTAACAAGAGAGTAGGTTAAGTTTTTCCTTTTATCTTAAGTAGCCTTAGTTTTAAATGACGTTTTGTTTCTTATTTGGTGGTACTGATAAATGGTGGAGTTTACATATCAAAATCCAAATTGATAGTTGGGTATCGATTCTTGTCCATCATGGTCTTTATATATTCTTTTGAGAAGTATATTTTCCAATAATTTAGATAATATTGGTAAAAGAATTATAAGACGGTAGAATGAAACTTTGCTGAGTAGCTTTCCATTTTCCTAAATTCTTTGGGCCAAAATTGAAAATTAAACAAAGTACGACATAAAATATTATGGTAATTAATACTATTTTTTCTAGAAAGTTTATTCTATATCTGTCCTGTTATTTTACTATTTCTAGGTACCTTACCTCCAGGTAGCAAATTTATTTCTTTTATGACAGGTAAAATTGAAAATCAATTTATATTGGTACATTCAGGTTTTCATACTGGTACTTGCAGTACGAGGCGTACAATTTTTTTTAAATGACGTGGAAAATCTTCTGCCTTCTCCTCGTCAGATCTAAACCATTCTCTTGTATCTATTCCAATTAGATAAATACCCATTTGTATTCTCTTAAGTTTTAGTTGCTCGTGGGATTATATACCATTTGTAGATAGAAAAGGCACGTATGAGTGATATCTACCATTAATTTTATTTTTAAATTACTGCGTAATTTGTGTTTTTATCCAATATGTTACGGCTTCTTTACCAAATAGATCTTACTCTCCTTTTCCTGAAATCAATTTTTTGATCTCTAGGGGAACCTTCAATATACTTTGGTGTTGTGCCAGCTGGTTGGAGTAGTTTGTTGCTTCTTGTATGATTTCTAATTGTCAATAAGACAACAAGTGATTTTTTTCCTGCCCTAAGTAACTCACCTTGAGTTCAATTTTTTAATTAATGGTGATACTATAAATTTCCTCCTAGTTAATTTACAGTTCTCTTAACAACTTTATATATAAAGCAAACAATAGTTGATTGTGTTTCCTATGAAACACGAAGAACAGTTATTTATTTCCAATCATTCGCGGTTTCAGTGAAATATATTGTTAACAATAGATTAAAAGTGTTAAAAGGAAAAGACAGATAGTATGAGAAATTCTAAAGCCACACGTCAAGTCATTCCAAGTCAGCATGACTACAAATGTATGTAAGTTATCATTAAGGTTAAAGATTTAAAGTCATCTATGGATCCCTACTTAATTTCAGTTGCAAAGATAAAAAACGTGGTCGAGTTGTATGCCGTAATTAGGCTTAAGCATAATTAAATAAAAATTTAAAGTTATTCTGACAAATCTTACTGGTAATCACTTCATTAAGCAAATTGTATGGCAGAAAAGGAATCTTCTATAGCCCAGACATGCATGAGAAATGATTAAGTCCGTCTCAACTACCAAAATCTATTTCCAACGAAAGATATTCTGAAAAGTTGTATCAGATAATTGCAAAAGTTTTGTATTTGATTTCCATAGGTGGCAGAAACTTTGCCGGATGACAATACCAATATTTGTTTTGTGAACGTGTTGTATAATAAACTGTAGAAAGTTCCTTAACACTTGCAAAATATGTTTTCAATTAATATCGAAAACAATAATTTTTTAAAACGCAACCAATATTTTTTTTGTCTGCGATATAAATCTGCTGGTTTCAGAACAAAGAATTTCTGAAATGCTTCTTTAACTCGATGAGATGACTCAAATGGTATCACGTCAAAAGCGCGCGATAGGTCAAAACGAGCCGTAATCAGAAGGCGCAATATCGAGTGTATAAGCTGGGTGCGGCAAGACCAGTTTAGCAATTTGGCTTGTGGCCTTTGACGCGAGATGAGCGGGCGCGTCATCTTATTGAAGAAGAGCTCGTTTGTAGTCGACCAAAGTCGGATACTTTCGCTTTAATATTTTGTAAACGCTTTCCAGTTGCTCGCTGTACAGCTCAGCATTTACGACTTTTTCTTTTGGAACCAATTCATAATGCGCAATACCATCAACACTCCGTCAAACCGAGATAATGACTTTCTTGCCCACATAATTCTATAGAACTTTCAGCATTGAGAAACCCAACATTAGGAATTATCACAGTTAACCAGGTAAACCGATAGTTTTAATTACAATTGACAGTGCCTTCCCAAACTCGCTCAGTCTTGACTTTTTCTTCACAAAGTTGTATTGATGCAAATAATTCCAAACAGATATGAGCAAAATTCCAATTTTATCCGACAATTTTGGCCACCCAAAGAAACATGCAAGTCTCATTTATCCCAAACAAATGACCAGACGGTACATCGTTGGTCTAAGGCGAAATTATTATACCATTTCGGAACAGTCATATACTCACATTACTCTCTGTTCTTTGACACTGCAAATTTTCTTTCAGGATCTTTTCTTGATAGACCCCATTTATAGCAATAGCGGTTCAAAACCACCATCTGGAACCCGAAGATAAACACTATTACTATACTTCAAACCCGAAAATCAACAAAAAATGCATAAAAATAATTTTGTGGAAGCTCTAACGACTTTCTTACAGTCCAATAATGAATAGCAGATGATAACATCATGAGTGTAGCACTAGAGCCTGTTCTGTCAAAGAAACTTTTTGAAATGGAAACCAAGGAGTTAAATTTGCACAATTGTATGTTATATGACCTTTGAATGGAGTGAATGTTAAAACTACAACAAAAACATTTAGGGATGTCTATTTAGACAGCGATTCTGTTCTCAAAACAGTAATAAGTTGTATAGAAAATTTCAAAATAACGGTGTTAATCTAGACAATCGGTAATATGATGATTGTTGTGGTTTGTCAACTACAATCTGAGGTTTGTAACTGAAGAGATTTCTGAAAGTCCGAATATCGACAATGAGTTTGTATTTCATCATTTAAAGAAAGTTTGATGAAGTTCCGAGATCTGCCCATAGAAGACGCATTCTTCAGTAGATAACGATAAGTTGGACTAAATTTTTCCGCCAATTTCTCTACTCGGACATCATAAAAGAGACTCTTTGAACTAAACTGCAACAAGCGATAAAAAATAAATATTGTACATACAAAAAAGTAGTTGAAAACAAGCAGGAAAAAGCGCAAACCCCGTGGCAAATGTTGACTTACATCCAATAAAAATGTTGCTGCCTGTTTGTTTCCACCTGACGAACAATCGCGTCGAACAAGCAAAATAAACTATTCACTCAAGTCAATATTTTTAGAAACCATATTAAACAGACTTGTACCTGAAGCCCTAGAAGGTCCACTTGACTCAAGCACTTCAGCCTAGAAACCATCAAAGACGTCTTGAGTCAATAATGCAATACTGAAACGCAGTGAGCTTATTTTGACTTATTTGGGTATGTCAATAAGCAAAACTGCCGTACCTGCGGGAAGAAAAATCCTTGTGTTATCCACGAACGATCATTACCTTCACGTCGGGTCGGAGTTTGGCACATAATTTTTTTGATGGTATAATTAAACCTTACTTTTGGAGGATGAAGCAAGAAATTCTCCGTTAGTGGGGAGAGACAGAGAACTTTTTAACTGTAAGAAGTTAATTCTAATAGTTGTAAGTTTAATAAAGTTAAAATAAATTCTTTTACACGAAAAATAAATAACAACTTATATAAATCCTCTTTCTCGCAAAGTTTTGCTTTATAATAAGACCGAAAAGTGATTGAAAAACTTGTAGTAAGTTTTGTTCAACTAAAAAAAAACCTTCAACAAAAAGGTCTGACGTACTGATTGACACTACTTCTATTTTGCTAGAATGTGTTTTGACCCTTTCTCTCATTATCGAAAAAATTAGAAAAAGTTAAGCCTTAAATTGTCCTATATTTTAAGGTTGTATTTAAAAAATTAGGAAGAAGGGATGAATTGTACAAAATATCAAAGTAGATCACACATAAGAAAATAAAGTTTAATTAATGACATCTTTATTCGGCTTTTTGTACTATTTGTATTTCTACAAATTTTGATAAATATTTGTTTGTAGTCTCAGGCGCTTTGTTTGATTATAATCGGACATTGAAGATGTTTTAAAGAGATATAAAAATTCAGAATTTGTAGGTTCGTACATCAAAGTTTGTGGCAATGGTATAGGTTGTCGAGAAATTGTTCTGCGACAATTTGAAAATATTCTGAACATTTTTTGGCTGAATCAATCAATGTAGTTAAAGTAGTTATAAGTATTTAATTATTCTGATTTTCTTCTCCTTAACTGTCTTGGTTAGTTCAAATTTATGGGGATGTTTTCTCCATTATTGGATAAGTCAATATATAATGTTAAACCATCGTAGAGACGTCTAGCAATTTAATATTTTTGAACCTAGCGCAAATGTGCTGAGACTGAGATGGAGACTAAGAATCGTTAGAATTATACACTTTATTTTACTGATTTACAAGATCGCAAAGCTAAACTACAGGCGAAGATAGTCGATTCTAGTATGGACACTACCACTTTGGCACCATTATCAAGAGATTGGAGTTAGTTTTTTACTACTTGTCACTCTGCCTACTCCCCAAGAATAACCAAGTGTTAAAGAAGTCTTCTTCGAAGAAAAGACCTAACAGCACTCCAAATAAAACACTCCAATACCAATAACTCACCATCACGTTTTATAATTGGCAATTAGGGATCTTAACGTCCATTGTTTTTCTTACAGGGCACATATTCTATCTGTTTTAAGGATCTTTTACACGCCCATATTTCAATTTCAAGAGAAGTGTCAGAAACTAAAAACTGAAAGAAGTACTGAAACAAAGTTTATAAATTCCCACGTGTGAACAAACGCGTTATGCGTCAGTCTGTTTTCTCACGTCAGATCTCTTTAAAATCTGGTTCAGTGTACAACTGTCGCTATGTTCAAGAAGGATCACGATTATGTTATGAAGTTCACTAAATTTTAAAAAATTTCTTATATTTGTGGAACAAAAAGGACCCACGCTATCAGAATGAAAACATTAGGGAGGTTTTCTACATTCTCCTATTAAAGAAATACCAAGGATACGCCGAAGAGGCTACAAAGGTGATGGTGAAGTTTAAAATTAATAGCTTACGCTCAACTTATAACAGAGAACTTGAGCAGGAACTGTAGAAGTATACAAACCGTCCCTGAGGTATTATTCTTTCGTTCGTCGGCGACCAACAGCAGGCTAGAACAAGTACCAATACTTTGGACTACGAGGATAAATATCAGTAAGTGGTAAGTATGCATAGCTAGAGCAAATAATCAAAAAATAATGTATTTCACACTTTTATTCACAAGTTATTTATTTAAAACATTGTTTACACCCCTAATTTATTTAAAACATTTTTATTACCAAAAAAATTATCCAAAATATTGGATATTCACATGTTCTGTAGTTAAACACCATTCGCTCATAATTTAACTGGTTTTAAAATCCATCTGATATGCTTTCATTTGTACCGACATCACACATTATAAATTCGTAATTGAAATAAACAATACTATGAAACGACTTGTAATTCCAATATAGTGATCCACTTCCTATTAGAGGAATTATGCCTACATGCTTTCTATCGACAGTTCCCAGACAATTTCAGAACTGCAACCTTTCATGAAAACCATCAGCAAGTTTTCTCCATTCGAATTCATCCTGTGAAGCTGAAACAAAAACAATGTCACTATAATTATACTAAACTATGCAAATTTCTGTATTAATTTAAATTTTGTAAAGTGCTACTACTGTAATAGCTCTTCTGATGTTATTGGGGGTTGCAACCGTTCAAAATGTGCCTGTAAGTGCGTATAACAGTGGAAATAGCGGCGACTCATAAGGGTTACCGCCACCAACCTTGTTTTCACCTGATCGATTGACTTGAGCTAACTTTTTGAATAGAATGGTGAATACTTTTAAATATACAGATGTCACAAATTAAAATATCAAGCAGCCATCTTTACTTGCTTCTCTGTAGGACGACTTATATTCAGAAAATAGGTATCTTCTGATATATAATTTTTTTATTTTTAAGGGGACTCATAGTCAATCAAAGTCAAAAATGGAGTTCATGATGAATGTTCTGAACAGGGTCAACCATCACATCCATAATTTATAAGACCATCCTTCTTCAACAGTAAGCAGAGGAAGCAGACGGTCAGCGGGTGGTAGCAAGAAAGACTTAACTTCAACCAAGAAAGTGCTGCAACTGGTGGTTGAAAGATTGAAAAAGGCTGAGATGTAAGAGTAGGGAAACTTAATAGCATTAGCAAGCACATTGCCGAAAATTGACTAATATGCCACTTGAAATGGTACCTTGTTGTCAAGAAAATTATAAACATTTGAGTGGCATATAAAAACCTTAAATATATCTCCATCAATAATGACTCAGCAAGTGTCAGGCCAATTTTCAGTTATGCAATCACCACAGAGCCGCTACTTGTCTCCGCAGCAATTACAGAACTATTTTTCGAAGTCATTGGGGCACTTTTTATCTTTGCAGCTATCGGAAGCCCATTTTTCTGGTATGGAGTCAATGCAAAGCCAAATTTTCCATCACCTTCAGGGGCCTCAAGGAAACCATAAATCCGTATCACTTTTTTTCACGTGTTTCGGACAAATAATGTCCTTACTCACTACAAAACAGCCGATTTCGTGTAAACTAGTTGCTCTTCTATTATTTTTTATTATTTTAAATACATTTTTAAAGCTGTAAACTTTTAATGCTATTTACCTTTATATAATTCTTAAGTAGCTCAATAATGGCCTTACAAGTTTCAGGTATTATCTTACTTAGACTTGGTGTTGATATCACTGTGTCAACCCTAAGATTTTGGTAATTACTTTCACTTGCCAAATATCGCAGTGTAACATTCAGTCTTTTATGAGGACTTACAGCTTCCCTCATATTAATATCCTGCTTTGATACAATAGTCGTCACAAGGCTTAACAACAAAAAATGTGCATCCTCATCCCATCACCTGCTTCTAAGCGGAATTCTTCATTAAATTTACTTGCCACAATCCTGGGCGTCAAAGCTAAGGCTACTGCAATGAGGCAGTCTTCATCCATGACCAGTGTAGTAAAAGGCCTTAAGTACGGTCCTTCCGGACTGAAATAAAACAAAAACGAAAACTGAAACTAAACTGAGAGCTGATATGACCATGTAAAAGGCTCTTTAAAGAGAATTGACTTAGAATCATCGATCCAGAATACTTTCTTCCAATAATTTACATTACACGACTTAGAACTCTCAGAATAGCTGACTACAAAGAGCGAACTGCTCAACGAGCTCTGCTTGCGTTTTAATCTGCTGTAAACATACAGTTAAAAAATCCACAAAACACTTAAACATGAAGAAATGTAAAATATCTGGAGGTGTAGAATAGTCGACGTGAAACACGAAGACTATACGACAAATAAGTCAGACAAGTGCAAATTTTGAAGCTTATAGGTTCAAGCTGTACTGAGATGGATATGGAAGATATGACTATGACTATTTTATATCCTCTATTTCGTATTTCTAAAAATAATTGCGATGTTAGTTCACTTTTATTATACTCTATATGATATGTTGACTTATTGACTAATACTTTTAGGTATAACAGCTTTGGTCGTAATGGTAAGCACACAGAACATTGAAAGCACGTAGCGGCGTATTATTCGGCCGGTACTTGATTTGCAAAAATATGAATTTCGCGTCGGAGGCCGTGGACAAAACCGGGGGCCGCCTCCATGCAGGCGCAACCACCAATATGGCCCTTATCGATCAATGTTTGCAAAACGTGGCTGTTGTATTTTTAGCGCGCCCCTCACTTTCCTGCCCCCGTTTCAAATGACCTCGCCAGTTTCGCAACCCGTTGCTCTGATTGAAGTGCATGAATCAGCTCACATTGTTAATAGCCCCTGTGCGTCATTGGTGGATTTGCACACCCTTCGAGCACCCCAGCAGAGGAGCGGCCATTTTACTCCGTACCATTTTTCCGAAGGCCGAAAAAAATCTCCCGTGGCTGGCGAAATGGCCTCAGTGAATTATTGACACTAGCGGTATCAGTTTATTAAATTAACTAGATAAAATTTAATTATTGCCAATAATTTCCAATAAACAACTTAATGGTTTTGATTAAAATTGAACTGATTTTAATTGTTGGTAATACGAAATGCGGTTTTAAGAGATTCGTCGTTCTGAAATAGCATTAAGGGGTCATTGGAATTTCTCACACAGGATAAATAAATAATATTTTCATTAAAAATGTATTAATTATTAATTATCGAAAGTGGAAAACAAATATATTCGAACATAAAATGACACAAATTCTACAATAATAAAAATACAAGAATCCGTCGGATTTAGAAACGCATTGAAAAGCGTATCAATTTTAAAATGTAACTACAATAGACTACAATATTATTAAAAATGTGTAATCCTAAATTAATGGAAAGAAGGTATTTACAAGTGCTACTACAGAGTAGGAAATATATAATTCACTGATTTGAATTTCCCATCATTGTGGTGAGTTGTGAATTGTAGGTTATGTAGACATAGCACAGTATTTATAAATTATTTTACAATTAAATAGCGTGTGGGTATTGTTTAAACGTTTTGCCAAAATAATTAATTAATTATTTATATTTTACGAAAGTTAAGGCAAGATTTTAGTGAAAATAATGGGTTCAGTCTGAAACGGTTTGAAAAAAAGGTGGTGTTAACGATATATCAAGATCCGGCTATGTTTGTACTGTTCATAAACTGGAGAATATTTAAAAAGTTCAACAAAATTTCGAAAAATATCTGTAGGGACCATATTAACAAATAGTTGCACCCTGTTGATGTAAGAAAAAAAAACTTTAGTTGTTTATTTATCTCTGTCCTCAAGTAGCCACTCCCATGTAAGGCTTGTTCTAAATGTTTTAAATTAAAACGTCCGACGACGAATTCAATCCACCTAAACCTTGGTTTATCGCTTTTAAGGGGAAAAAACAGACCGCGATACGGTGAAAGAGCGAGTGCCGTCAGAAAATGCCAAAATATTACCTGCAACGACCCGCTGACGTCAGCAGCTAGCCCAATTACATTATCTACCATCCCGGTGACGTCAACAGCCCCCAATACCATCCCTACGTCATTCACACGAGTATAAAATCAAAAACGCACGGGACAGTCGCTTAATTTTTAGAGATTTTCTTCTGAAAATGTCCGTCGCAGTTGTGAACGAAACGTCAAGAGTTTCCGAACTCCGACCACGGCCTTATAACCCGAGAACCAACCACACGATGCACCAAACCAAATACAATTAATGAAAGCTATTTAAATCGTAACCTCCCTCTCTGAAGTTTATAAAAATGTGATAGAGAATGTAATTCAAAGAGTCCGAGTCTGTACGGCCTCCAGAAAAGCGCATTGATCAGAGATTATACTCAAAACCTAATTTCAGATAAACAAACAATTATGCATACAAATATTCAAAATAAATCAGTCGGTTTTATATTGTTTCGCCCTGTATAATACACTAAAGTGTCGAAATTAAATTTAGGCCAAAATAAAAAAAATGATTAACGAAATATTCAATAAAACCTTCTTTACTCTCATACAATGCCTTTAACTATTGGGGGATGGTATCTATTAAACCATTACCATTTTGGGATATTTTCTGACTTCTGTCACTTGATTTTGTTGTTAGGTTATCGTGGTTTTCTGGGCATATTTTGTTAAATAATGTAGCTAAGGATTTCAATTATCGTTTCGGAAGAACTATATACTATAGGCTAAAGAGGCAACTAAAATTTGAATTACAAGATCAATATGGAAAAGTTTCAAAAGACTAGTCGCCCGCATTCCTTCATTGAGAAAAAGGGATGGTAGTTGGGGTAAAACGGATCAAGATAAGGTAGCTATTTTTGCTATTTATCAGAAGTCTTTAATCTACCACTAAATAACAATAATAATGATAGCTTAGAAATTAAAAAATTCTTGAGCGGCCCTTGTCCAATGGCATTGCCAACAATAGCTTTCACCGCTAAAGCAAAACACAAAATGTCCAAATGCAAGTTTTTAGTTTCGCCCTTCTTTTTTCTCTTCGTCCTGTAGCTTTGGAGGAGAAAATAGCATCCGTAGGTGTTTGGAGAGGTATATTTTTAATAGCTATGTTTTTGATAATCCTGTGCACCTCCTTTTCTTCGCTGACTTTTTCGCTATTTTTTCCATTCCTTTCTGTCTCTTTATATTCTTTTCACTTCGTTCCATGTTGTACCATATTGTCCCGGTTTCCCTCGCCCTCTCAACTTTATTTTTTACTCTTCTGTACTTGTTTTCTTATGTTATTATGTTTCGACCTGATCACTCCGCAAATTCTCAGAGTTACCAAGAAAAGTCGTAGTACTATCAACAACAATATACAGTAGCATGCCTGGGTTGACTTACTATCCAGTAACTTGGAGTTCTCTCAAATAATAATAATACACAAACCCAGAGAACCGCCACATGATGTAACATCCTATTGGCCTGTCAGTTTACTCCCAATTATGTCTAAAATATTTGGACTGAAACTTTTACTGAAGAGGTTTACAAAGTCAACTCCACCCTCAGCTCGCCACCCTTCTTTATCTTCCCATTCTTCCTCCTTTAGGTTTCTCTTCTCCATCGCTTCATCCACTTTATTCCCCCACGATCGTCTAAGTCTTCCCTTTTTTCTTTTCCCTATGAGGCTCCAGTCGATTATTTGCTTTATCCATCTATCATATGGTGCTCTTCTTACATGCCCATACCATGATAGTCTTTTATCTTCTATATATGTGACCTAACTTCATGCACTTTCATTTTTCTCCGTACCTTGTCATTTGTTATTTTGTCTAGTCTTGTCACTCCACAAAACCTCAGCCAGTACTACATAGAATAATAAACAAAATTCTAAATAGTTTTGAAGAGGAGACATTATGCTCTGCCATCTTCTTTGACAAAACTGCAAGCTAGCCGAAAAATATCTAAATAACCTTCCTGGACATCCTAACAAAGAAGCTAGTACGCTTAGTGTTCTACTAGAAGTAAGAGGAAGGCTAAACAGGAGATGACCTACAGATTTAGGTCCATAGTTCTAATTAAGTTATCAATTCAACAAATTACTTAAAAGTAGTTAATTCGGAGTGTAGCCGTCGGGCTATTTCTCTCTTTTTGTATAATTCATTAATCATATTTTGCTTATTGCTTTTATGGGGCAGATTATAAATCTCGAATATATAATAATATAAAAAAATTATTACAATTTATTTCTGGAGAAGATATCTGAGCAAAGGTAAAAGTAGAATTTGTTGCTTCTTTATCTACACAGCAGTTAGACGCGCTCAATAACAATGGATAACATCCTCCACAAGTACATTTTCTTTTATGAAAATTAGTTATTACTGAACACAGATAAAATGCACCAAAGTTTCAATGAATTTGATGAAATTTGATGTGCTTTTACACAAAATTAAACGTAATCTGTCATTACATCAAATGGGACGCAGCAATTTTATATAACTCATTCTGGTGAAGAAATTGATCTTTTATTTGTTCGGATAAATGTCCGGGTTAGGCCGCTATCACTAAGCGGAAGTCTCGGTTTTTGTTGGAAAATATGTTATTCGGTCAAAAACGCGTCTTTGTTGCCCAATTCTGTGGAGGTTTCTTTTTTTGAAGATTATCAACAAGAGTTTCACTTTGGTGACGGGTTTTTACACTTCCACACTATGCAAATTCATTTTATTAGTTCTGAAGGTCCTGGGAGGAAAACCCTTGGCAATGCCAATTCTTTCTCTTGAAACCACAAGTGATCTGGTTCACTGTTTAGAACGGTATTTTTAAACATGCACTTATTTCTCATTGATACATAGTACAATCAGCAGTTCAGGCAACTGTAGCATAGTTCAAACACTAAACTGTTCACTGATATATTTATCTACAACTAGTTTACCATTTGCTTCGCTGCTTTTAATTACCATTTTTTATTTAGTGTCTTTTTCACCATCAGATAAGTTTTGTATATTTTCAGAAAGTCTGCACATTTATCTGTATCCTAAAAAACAGTTTCATGCTACCTAATGCAAAACTCTGCTTTTTCTCTCCCTAATACCTCAAAAAGAAAGGGAGATAAAATAAATTTTTTCGTTTCAAACAGATACGTTAGAAGAAGCATTTAATACGCACAAATATCTTAATCCGGAAGGCAAAAATATTCTTGCCGGCTTATTAAAATTCGTCGACAAACAGGTTTGTATAGAATGCACTAAAGTTTCTATAATACATTTATGCAGATATTTTTAATTAAAAGTTGGTTTCAAAACAGGAAACTAAATATCATCCCAACAACAGCAGCTTCAGTGCAGACGCTGCTTAAAGAGAATCAATTACAGATTTGATTTACAATTAAGTTTAAATTTATAGGTCAATCTATATATAGAATTAATATAATATTTGAAAGTAGTTCTAACATTACAAGATAATTTGTATTTTAGGTTAGAAACCGTAATAAATAAAATCAGTTTAAGAAAGCGAAAAATGCCCTGGATTATTGTAATAAAAATTGATTTCCCCATTACTCAAAAGGCAAGCATTACCACAAGTATACTTTTCAAAATAGTGGCCAAACGTTTTTGCTTCAAATGCAGTTTTTGAAAAAAAGTTAAATACGTCATTTTTTTAAGGTCACCAACTGCTTGTGGATTGCTAGAGCAACAGGTAATCCTACACATTGTTAAATCACAAAATTTTGCTGCATAGTTGATGCATTACGTGAAATTGTTGGTGCAGTAACCTATATGGTAGGTATCACCATTCTGTTAGAACCTCATTTGTTCCAGACTTATGTTCGTCAGATAGTACCACAAAACTGGATTATTAGGTAATTGTAACAATTGCCCTTGACAGTTACAGCATACCACACCAACCATAATGACTCACTGGGATTGTGAGAATTTTTTTAAACCTCAAATCCAGCAATTTTATTTGTTTGGAACCCATCGAGTTGAAAATGCACCCCATCACTACAGATAAGTTTTCAAATAAATTCAAAATTTACTTTTGCCCTAAAAACTATTAGCGAATTGTAAGCCGTAGAGGTCTTTAGTGAGTATTCGCTGAACGGACTTCCCAAAATGTTCAGTTGTAGTGCATAACGCCAAGTAGATGTTTTCGGATTTTCAGCGCCGCTTTGATTAATTATTGGCCCCACACTGATACTTACAAGGTCTTGCATCCATTGCCGATTCAGCATCATCATATTTTGCATTCACTCTTCAAACAATTGATTCATTTGGTACAATTTCAACAAAAAGCTTCTATACCATCTACCCAAAATTTCCATCAAATTTACCAAAGCGTTTTAACAATAATAACTTAAATTCGGCGTTAAATTTGGGCCATTCTTTACCAGAAGGAATACAAGGGTTGTAAGATACATTTCCATTTTAGTCATAAATTTTCAAAAATGTTGTTTTTAACTCCCGGAAATCTTAATCGATTTTTCTACAACAAATATGTCTTTTAATGACAAGCCTTTCTACAAGGAAAGTCATATCCGGTTAACAAATTCCATACGCGCCGTAATTACGTTAAAAAGCAGCGATTCGGAAAAAGGTGCAGCCTAGAAATAATTAAAATTGATCATCCCGCACTTGGGCCATTCAGCAGTGGCGATTTTTAATCTTAATTTGAGTTTTACAAAGTTAACGTTCAGGGTGCCGGGCAATCAATCTTCTGCAATTTGCGTTAAAACGAGAAGTGCCATCCACGTATAATTTAAAAACGCCGCTTGATTATCCTCTTAATTAAAAATCTCATTAATTTCAACAGTTGCTCTCTGATTATGCGAGGCGCAGTGACACAATCATGCAGTAAAAAATCGCATTGAACCCGAATTTGCAGATTCAAACGATATATGCGCACATTGTTAATTGCCTTTCTATAAACATATTTTTTAATTCCTAAATGGTTCAGATTTTTCTAAGCTGTTGTAAGAATAATACAGGGAGTGTCCTACAAATTTTCAGTCTTATAGATTGAAGGAAACAAAATGCAATAACAATGATTTTTACTAAACACTCCAAGAGTATTTTGTACCCCAATTTCTATTCTCTATGTAATAAAACTATTTACGGCGAAAACAAATAGCCATTGGCCTGAATAGGTGGTAATGTAATAATCAAACGTCAAAGCTACAAGAAGAATGGGAAAAGAGTTCATTCACATAAGTTTTCAGAGTTTTGTCTTTATTCTTTGGGTTACAAGGGGAGAATGTTATTCTGATGTAGCAGTACTCGTCCTCTGTTTACAATGGTAGAGTAGCGTCGGGCAAAAACTATGTTCCAGTTATGCACAGCAAAGTTCTGTAGTCACACTAGAATCTTCCAAAATAAATTCAATGTATGGGCCTTCTAAGGTGCACAAAATCCATAAAATCAATTTGTGTTTTCATCACATGTGATCATTCGTTTTACCAATTGATCAATATGTCAAGTCAACAACTCTTTTCGTGCTTAAGTCAAACCATGCACTACAATTTTCTAGACCTTCTTCGCCTCTCAAAATGCATTGAGTTCATTTTTGAAAATTCAATTTGTTAACTGAATCGTACTATTTTCTAAGCAAGGTTTACATCTTTAAAACCGTACTGGCACATTATTGTCTAGTGGACCCAAATAGTAATATTTTATTTTGCTTATCGACATACGTAAAGCACCCTATAGAAACACCATTAGAGCAATAATTCAAAAGGTTGTTGAAAGATAAAATGTCAAACACAGAAGAACATTCACCAGAAGACCCATATGTCAATTAACAAGTTCTCGGCATTCGTTTTGAGTTAAGATCTGTATTTTCTTCTATAGTTAGTCCAAATTTTAATGAGTAAAATTATTAATAAACAAAATTGCCGGTTTTGATTTAGGATAAACTCCGTAATATAAACTCGTGTGATGGTTTAGTGCGCCATAAAGTATGACAGCATTATTAGGCCCATATTTTTTTCAAAAATGAACAGTGAGTTGTTCAGGACGGTAGAGAGCTATGCTAATTTTTTTATTGTGGGTACTTAATGACCGCAACTTATGGTTCCAACACAATGACGCCACAGCTCATACTGCTAGAACAATGAATCTTGTAAAGCATCGCTTTTCCCATCACCTAATTTTAAAGAAAGTTTATATGAAATAAACGCCCCATTCGTTGGTTTCAAGTTTTTCTCTTTGGAGCTTTCTAAAGGATAGAGTTAACAATCCCCAAACTATTGAGGCTCTTAAAAAAACGTACACTAAAAGCAAATTTTGGGCCACGTTGTAGTTGCCTTCCTTGTAAATCATCCCTAGTTTATGTAGACACTTAAAATTACTTGGCCTGTTACTGCGAGTCCCTTTACAAGCTCTGACTAGATTCAACACAAATCTTCTCCAAAAATTAGTTTCAGTTTCTCATCTTCGACTTTCTTTGGCTGTCAGAGATGTTCCGCATCGTGAAATTAAAATTTCCAATCTTAAACCATTTGTTGCAGATGCAGTAAGAAACGATACCGTCGCCTAAAGCCCTAAAATTATTTTCCAAACTTCACCGAGACTTTTGAAAATTTAAAGAATCATTATTTTAATCAACTGTTTATATCTATCAGTGTTAGATGTAGACCTCTACAAATACTCGCCATTGCTCTGTTTTGCGCTTTCTGCAACCAATTATCATCAGCTGTTCTTTTCACTTGAGTGGGGGTCTTCCTCTGTCTCTTTTCCCGTTCTCGGTCGACATTGCACTATTTTTTTGGTTAGTCTAGTACCGTCTGTTCTTGCAGTATACTCAGCCCACGACCATTTTAGTTTAAGTTTTTCTTTTGTGTTTTGTCTTATCCATATGTTTGTTATTTTATCTATTCTCAATTTTGTATGTTCTTTGCCGTTAACATCCATGTTTCTGCTGCATAGGTTAGTACATGGAGTATGTTTTGGTAGAATAACTTTGGTCTCAGTTTTTGATAGATTTTGCTTTACAGAATATCTCCCCATCTTTCCTTTAAACTATTAACTATTACTATAGTTTCGTCCTTCATCTATATGTAGATTCCTTGCGCCACTAAGTTATTTATGATAATGTTGTTCCAAAAAGTAATAGATACAGGAACTGTTCCGAAAAAATAACATAACCATACCTACATTTAAGAAAAGTGACAGAACACAACCAGATAATTTGTGTTAATCAACAACAGCTTGACAGAAGACATATCAATAGATTCATAAATACGACAGGGTGATTCTTTAGGCCTACTGCTATTTAGTCTTGTGATGGACAAAATTATTGATAGTGACAAAACGGCCGAGCAAGAATATACAGCTACTAAAGGAGAAATCAAAATGCTTTGCTACTGGAACGATTAATGATATCTGAAAGCGAGGATGAATTACCAAAGATTATTCTAGAATTTCCATCGGACCTCTACAAAATATAAAATGGAAATATCGGTACACAAAACAAAGGCTGTGATAATATCTAAACACCCAATCCTCTGTAAATTGGTCATAGACGACACTATAATTGAACAAGTCATGTCATTCCAGTATGTGGGGGTAAATCTAACAGCGCATCAAGATAGAGTTAGTAAAGTAAGGCACTAAATAAACACGGTAACAAGAATATCTGCAGCATTAAAAGACACGATATGGAACAATAAACACATGCAAAAGGAAAGCAAGATACGTATATGCAACACCTGTGTATGACCAATAATGACATTCGCTGCCGAAACCAGAACTAACAACACAAACACGAAATCCATGCTAAAAACAACCAAAATTAAGGTGATAAGAGAAATAACTGGACACTCCCTTAGAGACAGAATCCCAAATACGGTAATAGGACAAACATGCGACCTACCAGATATAGTGAGGTGGGTCCGGGGAAGGAGAAGAGACTAGAACGAACACGTGTTACGAATGGGAGAAGACCGACTTGTAAAAATAACAAGAGATGAGAAGCCCCTAACATGTAGACGACCTGACAAACCACCGAAGCGATGGCTAGATTGGTAAACCTCCACTTTCCAAGAAATTATAGACGAGGACGTAACTGGATAAATAAACAAGCCATAGGCTTATTCTAAGAAGAAGAAGAAGCTAATATAATTTTCTAATCTGATTTTGTCACCATTCGTAAACAGTAATATTATCAGTGCGTTGTCCTATTGTAGTATTTTCCTTCTTTCAAACATTAATTGAACAATATTTTAGTAGTAGTTTAGTCGTCTTTTATTGTTTCCATTAGTACTTGGTTTTCTTCTGGTGTTTTCTTTCTTTTTATTTCTTTTAGTACTTTTTCTATTTCTTCTTCTTCTTTTCTAGTCTCCACGTAGCCATTTTCGGCACTGGACTTGATCGGCGGCCAGTATCTGTACTCTTTTAAGTTCTTCCCTTGTTCCCTTGCGTTCCGTTTTACGTTCTTTTCCCATTTTTCCCTACGCCATCTTCCCTCTCGTCTCGCTTCAAATATCTTTTTTGGGTATTTTCGGTTACTCATTTTAGTCAGGTGTCCATACTATTGCAATTACCTCCTTTCAATTTCTTCTACTAGTAGTTCTACTTGTAGTTCTTTGGTTTGTCATATTCCGAATTTTGTCTCTTCTGCTTTTTTCGCATATACCCCTTAGAACTTAATTTTGAGGAGATTATTTTAGCCCCCTTTTGTCCTGTATGACTCAGCTTTCTACCATAAATTAAAGGGGGGATATAAATACTTTGTAGATTCCTAATTTTGTTTTGGTGTTTATTTCCTTATTTCTTATTATTGTCTTATATAATGCGTAGTACAATTTTACTTGCTTTAGTTATCCTGTTAAAGAGTTCTTGTTCTTGTGTTCCCATGTTAGTTATTATTGCTCCCAAATACTCATAACTTTCTACCTCTTCAAGCTGATTTCCGTTAAGTGTCATTCTGATGTTTTCTTCTGCTTCTGATCTTGATATGTCCATTACTTTACTTTTAGTTTTGTTTATCTTTGTACCCCATCGTTCTATCAGCATATTCTACTTGTTAACCGCTGCTGTAACAATGTCGTCTGCATATTTTCCAGTGTTCAGCTTTTACTTCAAATCGGTTTTCCTTGGATTGTTTTACAATCTAGTTCATAACAGCTATGAACAGTAAAGGACTCAAGGTTTTATTCCTCTGTTCATTTGGAAGCTTTCTGATTCTGCTCCTTTTATTTTTACTCGGCCTTTCGTTTGTGTCTAAAAATGTTTTAATAGACAGTAGTTGTTTGTTACTTTCAATTCTGATAAGGTATTCCATAAGCTATCGCTGGAAATTCTTTCTATTATTTTCTCTATCATCACCTTTAGTGTAAATATATGGTCTTGTGTCTGTCTCGGTATTAGGCGGCTTGTTCTTCCACCAGTAATTCTTCAATCTCTTCCTTTAGTCTTCTTTCTAGAATCCTTAAATATATTTTTTGTATGGTAAAAATTAGACATATTTCTCGATAATTGTTGCAATTATTTGAGTCTGCTTTCTTGTGTATTGGGACTATTATGTTCACTTCCAAACCATCTAGTATTCTGTTTTCTTTGCAAGCTAGTTGGCGTAAGTTTTTTATACGTTTGCAGAGCTATTCTCCTCCGTATCTGATCATTTCAAGAATTATGTCGTCTCTCCCAGCAGTCTTGCCCAGTTTGATCTGATTTATTGCTTCTCTTATTTCTTCTATCTTAATGTTGTTTTCTTCAACTTCAATTTTATGTTTTAATTCTTCTCTGTTTTGTAACGTTCTTATTCTTAGTCACAACATATGAGTCACAAATCAACAATTTGTTTCTAAGAGTTAAAGATTTACTTCTAACCGTTTGGACCAGTACTTTGTAAATCAATGATTTTACTTTGTGGAAGCAGTTGACACTAATTGACCTTTGCAATAGCATCAAATAGACATCAAAACTTTCTTCGGGTGAAGACCTTAGTACTGCAAAATTCCTATTCGCGCTGAATGAAGAATATTCACGGTTAACATTTTCAAAGGATATCAAAGACTCATCCCCAACAATCCATTTTTTCAAAAAAATTCTTTATGATTCCGTGAAGAAGCAAATTACACTTTAAAGGATAATTAAGGAGGTTTCTCTATGAGATGACGCGGAATCTAAATTTTATAGCCGAATTTTATAAGATAATCGTGTACCGTTGATCGGGGAATATTTAAAACATCTTCCAATTCATATTTTGGTCTACCATAGCTTTCATTAGCGGCGGTTGCTGCGGTCTTTATCTTACATTACCAGGTGCAAATCTAAACCAAATGCATATCTCATTTGCGACTGTCTGCCAATTCAAATAAATAAAGGTTAAGTATTTTTTAGAAACATATCCCTATATTACTAGTACTAACTTGACTCCAATGTAAATTTAAGAAATTTTTCCCGTTTTGATTTATTTTTCGTAGAAAATTTTTGTTATATTCAATTTGTATGATTTATAGTCAAATTAACTTAATCAATTACTTAAAATCAGATCAAAAATTATTCTTTTAAGTGTTACTACTACACAGATTGACCCGTTTATTTTGTAAACAAGAAAAAAGTAGCCCAGTTTCTACTGAAAATAATAGCTCTGAGTGTAGGATACAACTAAATTGCCTGTAGTTATATTCATTAACTCTTCAAGTGCACCACAGATGTACTCAAATTACTCATGACCTACTTTTACTAAATCTATTTTGGCCCTCGCCGAGTTCCACGTGTCGTAAGAATTGATCATATTATGGGGCAAAGGGCAATAAATGAATCAAATTACGTACAAATGATATAAGTGAAATATCGAATAACTGCAAAAATTTGTGCCCGATTTTCATAGGTGGCAAAGAGGCATTTGCTTTGCATGCTATAGATCAAGAAACAGGTGGTAATATCGTTGCGGTAAGTGGATTTGGGTTTGAGAAACAAACCATTCCATTTTAAAATGGAAAACAAAAGTTGCATTTCCAAAATCGGTGTGAGTGTCGGAATAGTTTTGCATATTTTAAAATTATGGATGGTCATACCCCTCTGGACGGCGCTCTGAAATTGATGATGTAGTAAAAAATAATCCAAAGCTTTGGTTTAGATTCAAGTGCGACACGTTAATTCTGGATCTTTTTAATAAAAATTAATGCTTATTTACGAGCTATGTTCGAGAAGCAGTAAAATTGATTCTCTTGGTCCAAACAGAAAGAGAGGGGCAAGTCTTCAGGCCTGCCTGACGGTTGGTGAAGGATGTCAGGTAAACGGTAAGATTCGCTTCATTTGCTTTCAAGCCTTTACAGAGTGCAGATCAGTTGCGAAGCGGACGGGTGTCTAAGCATCAAATCACAGATCACAAAGCAATACATTTTTGCCTTAATTTCGAAAAATTCGCAGCCGAACGCTTGGTATGATTTAAAAAAGGCCTACCGAAGGATGCTTTATAGAAAGCCCACGTCTTCAAAGATGGGGAAACAGAAAGTCAAGAATGAGAAGCGTGCAGGGCGCTCATCAACATTTTACACTTTGGCCAATTTAAGGTGAAAACGGTTTTGGAACCTGACTGAAACCTGAGTGTTAAATTTATAGCAAATGAAGAGTGTTTCCAAACACCATTAAATTGGTCTTGCCGGTATTGCAAATGCGATTAGTTTGTGCTAAACTGGTTTCCTAGATTTTGACCGACCAACAGAAAAAAACCGTGTTGATTTCTCATGCGCTTCTAGACCATGTGAGAAGTAAACCTAATTTTTCTGGAGAAAGTAGTAATTGCTGATGAAACGTGGATCTTTGAGAACGATCCGGGGAAGAAAACAGCTCCAAGTGGTACACTACCGAATCTTCTGGACCAAAGAAGGCTCAAATGAGCAAATCAAAGATAAAAGCGATGCTCATAGTCTTTTTTTACTTTAAATATGTTAACCTTAAAGAATTTTTACCACCAAGAGAGAATGTTAACTGTATTTTCCGTATAAGTACTTAAATGGCTAAAGAAAAAAGTTACGCCAGTCCACCCGGAGATCACTAACACTTAAATTCTCCGCCACGATAATGCGTTGCTACTAGTGGCTAAACAAACCTTGTCGACGCTACCCCAATCACCCTACAGGTCGAACCTAACCCCACTCAACTTCCTTTTTGTTTCCAAATCTCAAATTCAGCTTAAAAGGGCAAGCTTTTAAATCTTTTCAAAATGTGCAGCCTATTGCGACGAGTGCTCTAAAAAATTTTCAGTTTAACACTCCTAGACTAGGAACAGTGTATTGATGCTGGATGATGTTCTTTAAAGAATATCAAGTATATACAAATGCATCCTAAACAATTTTTTGGGATCATTCTCATTGCTTTTCGTACGTTACTTAATGTAAACTTACAATGCACTTGTTATAAATAAAATGTATCTTAGGCAAACTTGGCATCTTTCGTACAGTAAACTTGTCATTGAGGTATCCCCATAAAAAAGTCTATTGGAGTAAGATCTGTAAAACACTCTCTTCGTCCAATCCATTTGTTCGGAACAATCGCATTAAGGTAGGCCCTTAAATCACTATAGCAACAGGACGTGCTGCATCTTACTGAAAGTAAATCTCTTTACCACCAAGCAACTCTTCGACGGATCCCTTCAGCATATTTAAGCAATCAATACCACTAGCTGTTTCGTTAAAAAATCTCTAGGATGTCCAATGTTAATACCCCACATCACCGTGTAACATCTAGTAAGTTCAAGTGATGTTCCATAGTAACCCATTTTTCATCACCAGTTCTTTCTGTTTATCCTGAATAATGAAGTCTATGCATTTCTCTTCGTTATAAACCAGCTCAAAATAATTTTCTGGGTTCAAACTTTAATTGTATTTAGCATACATTCTTCCCAGTTTCCCCAAATTGTAGTCGGAAATTAATTTATATTACAAATTACGTATGCAAAAAAGAATCTTCTAATTCTATCACGCGGACTTGCACGTTTAGTGCGATATAATGTTTTTAAACAAATATATAGTAAATGAATATAAACCAGAATTACTTCTTCAACTAATTGAAGCATCACGAAAATATAAACATTTATTAAAATTAAAGTAGTTGTGATGTGAATCAATCGCGTACAAACGCTTTGAGAGCGACATCGTCCTTAAGACTCCCTCTTAAGTGCTCTTTTGGTGGTTGAAAGACTAGAGAGGGGTATTCTAGTATAGGCCAAAACAAATCTTCAATTTTTTGAACAGCCGTATTGAACCGGAGGTTCTTAAAACCCAAGACTGTCTTGAGCACTGCATATTTTGACCTCTTTCCGACGTCTGGCGAGTATTTTCCTCGGTCAGACTGGTTCTTGGCAACGTTGGTGAACTTCATTTTCAAATGCTTTTCATCCTTTAAATAATAATTTGTGCTACGCGTACACTTGAGTCTGCTTAAGGTTGTTGTTACCAAATTTGATAATCTGTTGCGCAATGGAGGAGATTACCTCTTAGGTTGACCTTGCGACACTAATTGAAGACGCGGTAGTACGTGGTACCCAAAGAAAAATTTCCTTGTAAACGTACAAAAGTCTGGCTATTTTGGATCACTTAATTATATCGGCGCCTACACTATTTATCTGAAAGTTATTGACTGAGCCGTTAAGGTTTGCTTCAAAGAATCAATACAGGACTGTCTTCTTGTTCATGATTTATAAACCAAAGGATTACAATATGGGCTAGCAAGAGACCGTTTAAATCGATTTTGTTTTGTGGGTCTGTGCAAAGTCATGTTGGAAAGTTCAAAATTTATCTTGTAATTCATCTCCTAAAACGTATCTGTCAAAGTTTTGACTCCCTTCTCACAAAAATATCAGTCATTTCATTGTAACAGATTCCTCGTCAAAACCATTGCAGCTGCTGCATGGTGACCTCTCCGAACCTTTGACAATGACTGAGACCCTTATCTGACTGAAATAGTTCTCTCATCAAAACATTTATTATTCATAAACAGAATTATCAAGCGCCTACTCGACCAACAGTATTTTTTATGCTTTTCTGCAATCTTTTTTTAAAAAATGGATCAGCAAATATCCTATGTGTGTTTGCTAAGAAGCTAATTCTAGGTCTTAGTTGACAAATTCAAGACATCAAAATTTTAAAAATTTCATCAAGAGTCATGATCGTTTATTTAGGAAGAAGATTTTGTTTTAATTTGAACACCGACACCTTCCTCTGTCTAGCAAGTTTGAACTAAACGTGGCCTTCCAGTTCTTTGGCGATTCATTAGTCCGATACAGAAACATAACAATTTTTTCTATTCCACAATTATTTAATGCCACAACAGCTTGTCACTCAATTCCATAGTTAAGCAACAAAACAGACCATGTACCGAAGTTATAAATATCCGAATCCTGTGTTAAGAAAAGGTGGGCTTAACTTTTAAACTGGTATTACTAGTCATTTTGGCATCCTAATTGGCAGCTAATAAGCTGCCGACAACCTCATGTTCATTAAAATCATAACGACTGTAGATATAACTATTTTTAAAAAAATTCTCCTTCTGCTTACATCAGACCACCCCATAATCCATAAACCACATTTCAGTATGGATATAACTAGCAATTTTTTTAAAGTTGGGGTTATTTCTGTAAAATTAAATGCTACTCCAACCTGTAAAGGGGTTTTGAAGGCACTAGGCTTACCTAAATCCCTTCCGAGCGGTATTCATAATCAGCACTCCTTTTTATCACGCAAATCCCAGCGACGCAACGCACATATATTCATCAATGCAGTGCAAATCTCTCTTCGACTATATTAGCTTGTGTTCGTCTGCTTAAAAGGCTACTCATGAAAAGCTCTAAGAGTAAAGTGACTATTTATATTTTAGTGTCATAACAGATTAAAATCTGTTAAATTATTTGGTTAAAAATTGATTTGTTATTCTTTTCCAAATCCGGTACTTTCAATATTTTGTCTTTGCCAAAGGAAGGATTGTTATAACAATCCAATAGTAGTAAACAAATGGAAAATATATCGATATTGTAGCACATCGCAAAGCTAACTCGGGTTGCACGTATTCACGAAGTTATGAGCAGAAGCAGCCGCTTTTATTTTCTTGCAAATGCGATAATGTAACTAGAAGGGAGAAATATGAGCCAATATGGGGCGGATTTGGCGAATAAATGCGCAGTGTATAGTAGACAAAGTACCGAAATTTAGCCAGATCGGTTGCCGGGCAAAACGAAAATCGTAATAAATTCCCAAACTCCCAAATTATTTTAATTTTTAAAGCCTCAAAATATTTTTATGGATTTCGTATTTTTTATTGACAATTTTGTGCTGGATTTATATGTCTTCCTACTACATAGTTTTTAATAGTTTATATAATTATAGGTTAATATAAAAAGAATGTTTCAGCCACCTTTAAAAGCGCAGTGCGAGTCAGTTATATGAACAGCAAATACTGCTTCTGGCAAATATCAAGTCAATATTAATATAGTGAACTCAATTTGCGTAGCCGCAATGAAACCTAGTAGCCGATGAGAGTGGAGTGCAATGCGCATGCGTCAGTTGGAACGGCGCTAAGCGAGTATACCTATGTAATGTGTGATCGTCGGATTTTAAATGTATCAAGAATAAAGCTATGGTAGAAACGATTTAGCGATGAGTGGTAATCAATTGAAAGAGATCCAATAAGCAGAACTTTAGAAAATATTGACTAGAAGATAAACTGGGAATTTCAAATGCAAAAAATCTTGGCACGAAACGTATCGCAGCATAATTCGTTTTTCGGCTGCAGTTATTGCAGAAGAAAGAATAATGTGCCGCAGCTGCTAATTTTTGAAAAGGAAGAGATTCAAGTCAATACGACGAAGCAGTTATTTACGATTCCAACACAGAATTTTGGCGAATTTTTCAAGCAGCAGAAGTGTAAAATTTTAGAGCACTCGTTTTGAAGGGGTCTGAAACTACGTACAATGCTTCGTATGCTTTGAATCATTTTACTAAATACATAAATTTTTAATTATATAATTGTAATATTATTTGGCTTAATATTTTTGGGGCAAGCCATGTATTGTTACATATAATTCTTCAATAATAATTTCTATTTATATATAATCACTACACAGACTATTTCAACCCATAGCTTGGTGATCCTTCTCCATTTTTCCGGTCTTTAGCTTTTCTCTTCCAGTCCTCTATCGCTTTTCTGTTAGATCTTCCCGAACTGCTTTTAAACATTTTTTTTTCAACCTCCCTTGTCCCAGCGTTTCTTCTAGGTTTATATCCATAAGCTTATTTAGAATTCTATTAGTCAGTTGTCTTCCAAGGTGACCCAAACACCTCAGTCTTGCTGCTTTAACTTGGGCACTTTCTTCAAAGATATTTCTTGCGATTTTTCTCTTCCATAGATCTATTTGACCTTTTCCTTTCTTATTGAGGGTCCATACTTTAATTCCCTACATTACTCTTCGCTAACTGTTTTATCCAGGCTTATCTTGGTTTTTCTAGGCACACTTTTCAATATTAGTATTCTGGTTAGATAATCTTGTTTCTCGTTTTCCTTTACCGTTATGACAGTTTCTAAGTATACAGATCTCTTAGCTTTTGTCTACTTTATACTGTTTATTAATTCTATCCCTACAACCAGTTTTTCTTTTTGTTCTTGTGTTTTTCCTGTTGGTCCAATTTTCATGTACTTAGATTTGATTTAATTTACTCTCAAATTGACTGTTTCCGTTTTTGGCAAACTTGTATTAAGAATTTCTATAATATACAAAAATTCACTTACATGTCAATGTTGTTAGGTTCACCAAGTTAACACTCCAAATAATTTAGAACAACTCTGAGTACTTTAATTACAGTATGGAAAGGGTCATTAATTATAGTGATTTGAAGAAGTCTTGCAACGCTTAAAAAATTCAGGAAAGTTAAACTTTTAGTGCACTATTTTCAAATACATGGGTAAATCAAAAAGTAAAATCAATTTCCATATAACAACTTTATTTTCACGGGCAGAAGAAAAATGCCGATGTACGATTAGGTCGGTTTTTATCTGTTACACTTGTTCTTCCCTCCGTTATATGCATGGTGTGTGCTTCATACTGTACTAACATGCGATGAGAGATTTCCCCAAATTTAATTCTTTCTGCTCACAGAAAACGCGCCATGGCGCGGTGTTCCTCGATGATTCAATCACTGTGTGGAGCAGTCATACTTCTACCCTCATTGCTCTTTGCTATATGACTGAACGATGTAATGCTGCTTTTAGCTAGCTACCCGTCATACTTTGCACACATGTGGTGTTGCATATCAGTTGCCAATTTCTTGCTTTACTTTTTCACTAACGTAGGTAACTTGCCATCACAATTTGGTTAATTCAGTAAAATTAAGACTTCTTCCAAAAAGACTTGTTCTTCTCTCGAAACGAGATTTTTTTTGCCGCCCACTACGCGGCACTTCTTTTTACTAATTCAATAATTAAGGAACATTTCCAAAAAATGTATTACCAAGAACATAATTCGACTAGTGTGGAAAATAAAATTAACCCGTTTGGGATCAAGCTCAACATCTTTCAGCTTTCTTTCATGTCTTGCTGGTTTCAGATCCCGTTTACAATTATTCTCTCTGTGGAAGAAACTTTAGAGGCAAATCATTTTTGTAGACAATCGCATATGAAATAAAATAGTGCACCCAATCTGAGTTAGTTTGGCTTTGTCTTTATCGAAGACAAACGTGGGAATGTCTGGTTTTTGGTTTATTTTCTATAAACAAGGAGTGACAAGAATATTAATCATTTTGATTCGTAGTCCGACACAAAATTTAACACTATAATTTAATTTGAAAACAGCATGCGGCGAGAATATTCTCTAATATATGAGACGATTAATTAACCCAAAAAACGAATCAAACATATCCGTGCAAACATTAATTTAACAAGCTCTAATGCACATCAATTATTATTTGCCTCAACCTAATTATAAACATCTTGAATATATAGAACGTCATCTACTAGAAACGAAGAGTACAATGCGTATTCAAATGAAATAAAAGTCCTAAAGCATATCTCAGATCGCCTTCTTGGTACTCTCTTGAAACTCGCCGATTTGGTGTCGCGAAGTTCTAGACTCTTGTTTAAATCCTCATTTGTCATCGTGCGACACTTCGTAGTCCCACTATGTCAGGTCAAGTTCTAAGGCCAGTAGCTAGAGCCAGATTTAGTTTTAGGTTGTGATCGCGATAAATCCTATTAGACCAGACTGTCCCCTGTCATTAGAAACCGAGATCATTTTTGTATGACTCTTCGTACCAGCGTTACGGCCTATTTTTCTAAGGCCTTTATTTTTGTTCAGAAAGGTCGTACCGGATCGGTTCCTTAGACAATATTGCTCAGGACATTTAGGGCTTTCGATTGACATAGGTTTTATCTGGGTACCCGAATTTTTGATTTGGGGCTCAATCTGCCCATCTTCCTTTATTAGGCTTACAAAAAGCAAGCCTACAGGGTTGTCATAAAACATCTACACCACGCAGTTGATATTAATCATACCAAAGAAGAATTAACTAACAAAGTACGTTTTATCATCAAACAGTTCAGCCACTTAAATGCAGTGTGGACGGAACCAAGTTTAATTCTGGACTGAGATGTCCGATGAGTGGCTTACACAGTCATTAAAAAAAATGAGTACCTGAATTCACGTCGAACAAAGAAAACGTTAAATTTTTTCTTTTTTTTGTGTAATAAAAAGATAAATAAACGCCAAAAAAGCATAATGTAAATACAGCTATCAAGAACAAGTAAATGCTTTATACAACATACGGAATGTCAGTAGCATGGACATATAAAAGTATATTGTATCAGCCTGTTCGTTTCCCTGAGATATAGGGAGGTACCCTCCTAAATACAAGAAAAATAAAACCACTCCTATTGAGTGTGTATTGTATGAAGGTCCAAGTCCGGGGAAGTATAAGGAATTTTACCACAAACTCTTAAAACCACAACGATACAACCACTCCGACACAATACTAAGAAATGATAGAAATTTTCATAAATTGATAAAAGGTCTGTATAATTTATGTTTGTTAATAAGGACGCCGACTTATTGATGAAGAGACATTATCAAGATTCCAGGTCACAAACAGAATCTCCGCATCCCACTGATAATCGCAACGGTCAGCATGTTTGCCATAAAAAGCTCTCCTACTTATACCTAAACTATATAACAGTAGAACACATTGGAAAGAATGCAAACATGATGTAGAATAAATACTAAACCTAAACATAAGTCTTAAAACTCATTAATACAAGCAGTCCATAAGTCACATCATAAAATGATACACAAATAAATCTGGAAACATAATTGTAGAAGAGATAGGGCAAAATGGTAACAAATGCATATTTAATCGAACCAGTAACAAACCAAAAACAAAATAAAGAATTAAAAAATTACTCATTTTAAGAGTATCTTATCAGTCTAAATAGATTTGACGATAATGTTTGAATATGGACAAAGATGCCCAAAACACCGATACCACTCATGCAAAATCAAAATGGACTCATCAAAAGACAGTGCGACATGTAGCGGTGACAAAAAATCAGAAAACATATCTGCGCTGTATTCACATTACACAATAACCAAATAATCAAAAACCAGAAGAAAGAGATTCTGATTAAACCTAAGAACATCTCGCAGATCCGACTATTTAGCCCAAAGGAAATTTTCACCATATTATTGATCAAAATTAAGCATTATTTATTTACTTCTATATGCTTCCAATTTCTTAACTCCTGCACTTTTAACAGTCCCAAAATTGTGTCCTTTCAAACTCTATTTGAGCTTTGGACACAAAAATAAGTCAGAGAGGGGCAGGTCCGGGTTATAGGGAGTTGAGGTAGCGTTAACACGGTTTATTTCGCCAAAAACAATTTTATGAACAATTAATTTTAGAAGCCTCACTTTACCTGCTATCAATTTGACAACCAGACATCGGTCAGAATATAAAAACGGCGTTTATCTTAGCCACATTGTCTGAAGTGTACTTCACGAAGCCCTATCTTCCTTTTCTGAACACTTTGTGCCGTCTAAACCTTCCCGTAGTCTTTGTATTATCGGTTGCGGATTTTTCGAGTTTAACTTCGCTAACAATTTGCACTCTCTTAAGGCTCACATCCTTCACTAACCGTCAAGCCCGAATACCTTATCATTAGAGAACAAATGATTATTGTATAAGACTGTTTGGGGCTATGCAAACAAAACCAATATAATTATAATTCAAAGATACCAATCTAAGATACCATGAATTATTACAAGCCCACCCTGGTACGTCACAAATAAAATACTACAAAATGGTCTGAAAGTCCCCTGTGTCAAGTATGACATGACTTTTTTAAAGAAAAGTTCCAGGGCTGATTTTTTAATTCTTTGCCTGTGATATTTAAAGATAAGAAATGGGTGTTATTCGGTCACTTGATACATCTTCTGAATAGACATGGCCTCAGAAGTTTTTCCATGTAAACTCACTAGGTGGCAGAACTGTGCTTATAAACCCAACGTTCGGCTTGTTGGGGCATTTAGTTGAAAGTTACATGAGTGACATAAGTCCTGTATTAAACTAAAGAAAAACCCTAGCAAAACGTGGAATATAATTCAGCAAGAATATGGTGACCAGGTTTTATAGAGAAACCGCATCTTTGAATGGCACAAAGGATTTCGGGAAGACTGAGATTCAGTTCAAGACAAAGTTGGCTGACCATCGACAATATAGAGCACGTGAGGCATTTACTTTAAGAAGACCATTATGGGACTGATATCAGAAAAGCTAAAATTGAATAGTGCGTCTCCAAAGTTTACACATTGATTAGAACAAAGAAACATAAAGATACCAGATTTGCTGAAATAATAGAAATAGCCAGAATTTATCCCACATTTGTCTTAAACATTATTAGAGGAAGTTCCTTAAACGAAACGCCAAAGTGCCGAACGGCGAGTTCATGTTGCACTAGCCCCCAAAAAAGACAATGTTGATCACATTTTTTTGAAGGTAGAGGTGTGGTGCACTATAAATTTCTACTTGAATGACAAACAATAAACCAAATCTTGTACAATTACGTGCTGAAGCAATTCGACGGTGTCCTAATATGTGGCCATCTAGGCGGTGGTTCTTAATACATGACAATACAAGGCCCCATACTGATGTATCGAATATCTAGCCAAACATCATGTTTCTCCGTCACATTTCCCATATTTACCTGACCTGTCGTCCTGTAATAAGAAACTATATTTTAACTACCATATAAAAATGAAAAGACAACATTCACAAGACAACAAGAGATGTTTAAAAAGAAGCTGACCAACTAATGACTGATTGAAAAAAACACTTTAGTAGAAGGATCTTCACTATGTCATGGTTAATATTGTAATTACTTAGTACTTAAAGTGGCAAATTAGCTCATAGAATTGTAATTCTGATTGCCCATAACATGTAAAAATGTATCCAAGTTTTATAGGACTCTACCTTAAAACCATTCATTTCTCAGTTAACAAAAGTTTATATTTTCATATTTGATGCTTTACGAAGTAACGGCCGACAGTTCCAACAAAAGGTGGAATAAATCTCAACAAAACTTATTTTATCTTTGTAAAGTCAAATGAACAATAACATAAAATCCAAATGTGAGCTTCTCTTTATAAAAAAAGTGAGTATATAAATTTGTATACTAATTATCTATCGGTCGAGTTTATGTGCTACAACATCAGCTTTTTAACAATGACTCTTTGTTTGGTTTTAGAGAGAAAAAAACTGTCCAAAAATTTGAGGAATAGCACCAAGGAAAAGAACGAAAAAGTGAAACTCACAGAGATTTTGATAAATGACATCTGCGTCCCCCAGCACATCTTTAAAATCTAGATAACAAAAACATCGCAAAGATGTCCAGGTGTATCAGACCAAATTGATAGATAAGGTGATAGTTTTACTATCAAGTAAGGCGTACAGACACTAAAAAAATGATTCTATTCCAAGGAAACTACATTGGTGTATCTGTTAGAAACAAACAAAATTATATACAAATATGGGTATGAAGGACTATAGTATTAGATGCAAAAAAAAGGAGTATTATCCTGAAGGAATTAAATAAGTGAAACCCATGCTAAGGTATCCTTTCAAAAGTTGCTCGACCACGCGACGAAAAAGTTTCTAGCATGGCTGGGCAAAAATATGAAGGTTTCGGCAGACCACAAAAAAAAACCTTTTACCTCAAAGTTGGATCATAATAGCAGTGTCAGCTATTTATAATATAAACATAAAATAATTAGGAGAAATTTTGATGATGCCAATATTTTGGATCTTTTCCTCAATCGAATTAATGACTCTTCAAATGTACTTTAAAAAGTCAGAGTATCTAATTAATAAAATGAAATAAAACTCCAAAAAATTGACTCAAAGTCAAGAACCAAAATGCGAACATGCCTTCCATTCGATCTTTTGAAACGTTTTACACATCCCATAAAATTTATCAAAGTAGAGGGGCTAAAAGTGTTCTGCGCAAACCAGTGAAGCAAAACAGCATTCAGCGAAAAGGTGCGACTTATAGCAAACTAACCAAAGCAAACCAAAGCAATTGCGGACATTGGCCCAAAGCTATTTAAGGATTGAATATATTCTAGAAGCTACGAGCAGAAAATGGCAAAAAGTATGTCATAAAACACGCGCGGTAATCCATGCTAACGTCGGTTCATGAAATTCCGTGGCACTTCAGTTATTTAAGCGGCAATCGTGCCAGTCGGCCTCATGTCCGAGGAAACGCGCAACAAGCATTTAAAGAAGTGCCGTGGGCAGCATGCGCGAAAAAATCCCATTCTACAACGCTACGTGGGTAGCTTGTTGAGCTCGCATGCTTGTGGAGAGCAAGAGCACAATTAATTGTACGTATGATCATAAACTGTTCTTCTTACAGGTGGTCGTAAATCATCCCGGGAGTAATTCCATTAGCATTTTAAACGACAGTGCAAATTTAACGAATTTGGACTTTGTGACGCAATTGCTTTTAAATATATAAATCCAATTCCTTTAGATTGAGTGCAGAAGATTGCGCTACGTCCTAGAGAGTCCGAAAAATACTGTCATGTGAAAAATCATCGGCAAAATCCGTGATGTGGTTTTGGGCGGCAGACAAATGAACGCTCCATTTGGCATAATACATTATACATGGAAAAACTTTGTGTTTGGTGTGTGTCGCATTAACTCACTCCGAAGCAAAAGTAAATAGGTATAAGAACGTCACCTAAGAGTCGGTTTAGGAAGAATCAGACAAAATTTTTGCAGCGTTTTGTGGCCTTTGACGAAAACTGGATTCACGACTGCACACCGAAAACGAAGCAACAATACAAACAGTGAGTGTCATGAAGTATTACTACCAAATACTGCATGATAATTTTAGAGACTCAAAAATTTGGTTGGAATAACTAAAAAAGTGTCTGTTCGTCAAACTGAAAACTTTTTGGCTGAGCAAAAAGTCTTTAAAGGTCTTAAAAATACACTTCTGCGAAAGAATCGCAGACCAAGCCGATCGTTGCATTTTGAGGACCGGTACTTTCAGGTTTCATATTTTTGAAGCACATATTTCTACAATAATGTCGAAACTTTAAAACGATTTTGAAATGAAGTGACTATGTTTTAGTTCAAGTCGCAACAACGATTATGACCCCATCTAAATCGATAAGGCAGTTTTGTGCTTCTCTTGAGAGGTCCATACCTCATAACAGAATTGGTGAACATAATTGCAAAGATTTTTATCTGTATTATCCCATTTTAATGGACTGCATTTCATTCGTTATTGATATGGTACCACAATTCTCCCAGATTTCTTGGAGACCGTGGATACCGCTGTACCCTCCGTGCAGATATGCCAGATATGTTCGATGGGTGGAAAACCAGGTGATCGAGTGGGCCATGAGAGAGTTTTCACTTTGTTTGGTTAAAGCTTATCTTATTGATATAATACTTGGGAACATTCTAAAGGAAAAAAGTACTAAGTCTGACTGGAGATGACCTACTATCATAACCGATAACTCCTTATACCATAATACCCATAGCTGGTGTTGTACGCTTTGTACAAACGCAATCTTTTTACTCCCTTTCTCTGTACATACGGCGCATTAATATCCGACCATCGTTTCGGTTTAAACAAAATCTTGATTCATCAAAAAAAAAACGATTCTATGCCACCGGTTTGTCTACAGATACATTTTGTTGCTCATTGTAACATTCGTAGCTGGTAGAGTCCGGTTCGTTCCCCAGTGTATGAGTACCTTCTTCGGTCCACTAGTTCCAAATTTGTTCCACAGTACCACTATGTTGAAGGTACGTTACCCATTCCACAGTTAGAAACAATATATAGAAACCCCGGAATTTGTTAAAGTATTTTTTTTTGCATTATCCTATCTGCAAGTCGGTTGTTAGTAGGTATTATATTGTTTGTCTCGCTATTAATAATATACACTAAAACACTTCTATATCGTTTTATCAGTAGCATTTACAATGACTAAACACGCAACACCTAATGTCATTACACAGTTTCCTATAGGAAAGTCTTTAACCGAAAAAAAATTTAAAGCCACCGCTATTTAGTCAAATTATATTAACAGTTCAATAGACACATTATTAAGAAACTATGGCATAAGGTACCCGATATGAGACAAAAGCAAAGTCGAAAATATAACGCACGTACATTTAGGATCTTATTGAATACAATAATAACAATTTAAAACGTGCTGATGTTTTCAAACGTATCCACAAAATGACGACAAGAGGCTGCACAACTACAAAGAAGAAGGATACGGACGTGTAATGAGACTTGGCTTTATCATTACACCCTCCCTACGGTCCAAACAAGCAAATATATAGTGCTGAATGAAAGACGAGCATTCAGGCAACAAAGCCAAAATGAAGTTGTCTGCAGAGACGTCCTTAAAATCACAAAGGCGTAATTTTCAGATTTCCTAACCGACGAAACGGAATCAGTGCTCAATATTACTGCCGTATGTTAAAAAGTGAAAGCCGGCTACAGCGCAGAGAGGTAGCATTCCAATCAGAGCCGTGTTTCTTCTTCAAGGCAACGCCCGGCTCCACACCACTACCGCAACTCGCGCCAAAACGCAGCAAATGCGCTGAATGACAACCCCGACTTGAGTCCTTACGACTATTGTGTGGTCGGGCCCTCGAGCATGCCTTCGCAGCGATTAAAAAGCAGCAAAGAAGTAGATGAATTCGAGCGCAAATTGCTTCATGACCAACCCACTTCTTTTTACGGGAGTAAAATTGAGAACTTGCCCATTCGTTGGATCAAATGCATCGAAAGGCAGGGGTTAGCAAATGACCTTGCGTGTCGCGAGTGTTATAACAAGAGTCTCGTCAAATTTGAATTATCCACTTGGGCCGCTGCATGTTTTGAAATTTTTGTGCCGCATACATAATAATTAGTGTGTACATAAGTCAACGACCTTCGGGCATTTTATTTGGGTTAACGTCAAAAGAGTATCCAGTTCTGCTGTAATGGTTGGTCCGATTCTTTTGTAATCCTTCTCCATTTATTTATGATTTCGCCATTAATCAATGAAATACCTCAACTTTGCTCATGTTGTCTAACAAAAGACTTTCTGTTCAAAAACTTATAATTATGCTTGTTATGAAGTTAATAGATGAACCTACTCAATTCAAATGTGTCAACAATAAGTTTTTTGATACTTTAATTTTGGTGTGTCGTGTCAAGTACGTGTTAACTCACTGAGAAAAATCTAAAATACATTACTTTATAGTTTCCTGATTTTATACTACCACATAGCCAGTATATTATGTATGTATACGAGGTAAAAGCAACAGTTTCTGGCCCAACTATACTCCAGAAGTGACAGAAATAATACAATATAGTCTCTATTTATATCAACAAATTTATTGCATTATGAAATTATCATTTCAATCCCCTTGAAAAAATACTTTGAAGTTTTATCTGTAAAATGTTCTAAATAGCCTCCTAGAACTCTTCATCATTATTATTTATCCGGTTTTGAAAATAGATAGTAGTCAGTGAGGAGTAAGACCTGAGCTACAGGATGGGTGGTAAAGCACCTCAAAATCATAGTTCTCCCCAACAACCTGCGAAATTGAGGCCTTATGGGCAGGGGTGTTATCGTGCAAAACAGAGACATGCAGAGACAGCATGTCACTTCTTTTTTCGTGCATCGATTAAGCCACCTTTGCCCTTTTTAGCCGTTTTGCGTCCGTCTGTGCCATTCTATTGACTGATTTTCTTAAAAAATTATAATACAGGGTCATGGTTTGATCCAGTTAAATCGATTAAAGAATTTCTTAGGTGTTCTTGCGACAGAGATTTAAAAGTTGTCTAAAACAGCTCAGACGTTGCTGTTTTTGAACTGATGACAAAAGTCGAGGTGCCCATCGGCCGCTAAGTTTATTCATAAGTAGGTACTCAAAGAATCCACACAGTTGCGTTGGAAAGCCCTAACCTTGGTGATGGGCTGCCGCTTTGGTTCTGTGGATACGAGCACTGCTGTTCTGTCCGCGACGGATGCAGGCGAGTTCAAATCTCGCTCAACCCATGAGTGTATGTAACGTCGTAGTATTAAATTAGTTAAGTAAGTGCATGTTAGTAGGCCCAATAAGCCTTTGAGGCTGCAGTGCCAGTAAGTGCGCCGCAACGAAAAAAAAAACTTTGCCGATAACTTTCTTACTTCTAACACCTATCTTACAGCAGCTCACGCTCGACGAAGGCACTTCACTTGGTCGACCTGCATGTTAGATGCTTTCTAACCCCAAATGGAATTATTTTACCCATTCCTTTACAGTAAAATGTAAAGTTGGAGCTTTACCATACAAACCATTCATTGTTTAATATCGTTGAGACTTAAACCTTCTTACAGAGAAATTCAATTGCGTATTGCGACTCGATTTTCAGCATTGTGCTACTGAAATTTTTACGAACGCTCGCCCAATAATGGCGCTGTCAGATTGCCGTTATTTTCAAAATTCACATTGACAATAATCTGATTCCTAAAGAAAAACAGATGTAGGCCATAATCGGAAAAATTGCGAAGATAGAGATAAAAAAGGAAGTAAAATAAAATTGGACTATATAAAGAAATTACAATTGGTGGAGTAGAATGCATTTGGGACAAAGCACACAAAGGAATTACAGAACAATAAAAAACTAACAAGAAAAGAAAAATGAAGCAATAAGGAACAACATTTTTTTACAGAATAGCTACGATAGTAATCAAAGAAGAAAAAATATGATAAATTAGGTATATAGAGGAATATAAACAATATCCGAAAAGGAGAAAGAATTAATTAAAGAAATATAGAAGTAAATATTGATTACTTAGAGATAACATAAACAAAAAAGGAAGGAAATGGCACAATATAATTACTCAACGGTAGGTATAGCAATAATAAGTGAGGAGAAAACGGAATACGGAGTGGAGAAAAAAAAAGCACAAACAGAAAAATAATTCTAAACTTCTGAGTAGAACATAAATTAATTGCGTTAAACATAAATAAATTTACAGTATCATTAGAAATAACGGATTACTGTATAATAGGAAAGGAAGTCCGTAAAAGAGTACAAGGCATAAAAATTCTGAGAGAACCGAGATTAAGTAGCGATCACATCTTATAGATAATCAACTAGTATAGCAATAATAACTATAGCAATAAAATAAACTTAGAACAAAGAAAGAAAAAGACTGACCTAAAATTGAGAAGATATAAACACACAAGAAACAACAAAGAATATATAGGACGCATTCAATACTAAAGACTGCAAAAAAACATCAAAAATTACAAATATACAAAGTAAAAGAGCACAATGACAGACAGAGGAAATTAAAAACGCAGTTAAAAGAAAGAAGCAAACGTGGAAAAATAACTAAGTACAAAAAACTAAAGAGATTATGATGAATATAAATTAGAAAAAAAAGTCAAGAAACTGGCGAAAGAAGAAAAACAAAATTATTTCGGAGAGAAAAGAAAACGGCTTATAAAAAAACCAGAAACTGTTCTTTGAAACAATAAGAAAGTATAGAATGCAACGGAGATATAAAAGAACATTTTATTTAGAAGAGGTTGGACTAAAAGCAGAAAATATTGGGAAAAAACCTTTAGAAGTCTATTGAATGCGGATGATCAGCAATAACAAGATGACAGAACAGATATGTAAAGAATTCTAAAGAAAAAAATATAAGTGAAAAGGTGATGAATTATGTAAAATCTGTCTACAGAAGAACAAAGAATTTCATCAGAATGTAACACAAAAAATCACAAAAGTATAAAACTAAAATAGGAGTTAGGCAAGGCTGCATCTTAAGTCCGTTACTATTTGCGGTAGCTTTAGATGACGAAATCAAAAATCCAAAAAGAACCATAAAACAATACCAAGTAGTCTACTACAAAATGGAGTGTATAAAAGTTACAGAACTGATATATGCAGACGATTTAGTGCTGATCACTAACAATGAAAGGAGTCTAGTATAATAGCAACCTAAAAGTTGTAAAAATAAAAGACAGAAATGGTCACCAACAAAAACAAAAAAGAACATCAATTAAAATTAAGAAACTTCTTTAAACAAATCAGTAAGTCTAAATACTTGATAACAGAACTAACACAAGACGACAGATTGAAAATATATATCAGGTTATAACCAGTAGGAAGACTTTTTAAACCCAATCCAAAATAGGTTTTTAGATAAAAGATAAATACCAAAACAAGTAAATAAGAAGATATTCAAAAAAGAAGTTACCCGAATCCTGATCTATGGTCTGAAACTTGAGTTCTGACGCAAAAACATAAAAATAAAACGAAAAGCGTGGAAAAGAGATTTTACATAACAGTGAGGGAAGACAATGCTGTATAAAATAAGAAATGGTGTCATTAGAGATAGTCTTGAAATTGAATCGATACTAAACACTATAGGAGAAGGATAGTTAAGATGACTAGGCTACATAATGAGGATGGGAGACGATACGACGGTAAGAAGAGCATTTGAAGCACAAACGTATAAAAAGAAACGAAAGAAATACCGGAAAGAAGTTAGAAACCCAACCAGAGAGATAAAGAGTGGAGTAAAGAGGAACGTAAAGTACAAAACAAGAAAGAATAAAAACAGATATGAAGAAAGGTAACAAGGACATAATTCAACCTCCTGAACTTACACCTGCAAATATAGAAAGGTCCTAAGATCAAGTAAGTAAAAATCATGGCTTAAGTATGGCGGTCAATAAAACTATAGTTGTCTCTCAATACTTTACACTCCCCAAACCATTTGTTCAAACATTTGATTAGGCTTCTAACTGAAAAAGTCTTCAAAGAAGAAAAGATGCATTCGACTAATTCGTCATCTCACATACTTTAGATTTTTTAATGGCGTGAATACTCTTGTGAGAATAAGTACAGTGAAGTAGATGCCAACTACTTTGATTTGTACAACCATTACTAAACTTGCTAAATGAAGCTTAACATTTAAATTTAAAAATACCCGTTCATTTGCTTTAATCCGTATAATTATAATTATAATGGTAAGTCTCTAAACGCCCCGCGTGGGAGCACGGTCTGCGAATTGAGAGGTTAAGGCTCTCATTGCGCACCATCTCTGGTGCAGGGCGATGTGGCAAGCACCTTGCCTTAGACGACCGCCATTATTACCCCTTGTTCGAACGCAGGTACTCAATTATTTTTAGTGACTGAGTAGGCTACCCGCCAGGAATCAAAGTACTCCCATGGAACCCAGGTTCGTCCGCATCACAGTCCGTGCCTCAACCGCTTAGACCACTCTGGCGGTTATTTAGACTATTTACAAAGCGTAATTATAAAATGTTGAATCAAATTATAACATAGCTCTAAATATTGTTATTGACCTTGCGAAAAGTATGACTGTTGTAGTTCAACCTAAAAAATCTTTCGCTAATTTTTTTAGTACCTTGGCGCACTTGTTTTCACTCGGATAACGCATTCTGCTGCACCCTGTGTTACAACCCTTTAAAATCTAATTTCGTTGACTGGTTAAATTTGTGCAATGTGCCCTAATTTCCTTATAAAACTTGTCTGTAACCCTTCTGGGTTCTGCCACGCGCCGCGTAAATGAAAACGCGCGCACTTCAGCCTCCTGGCAGGTTGTCCTCTGTCAAAATACGATGCAAAATGCTTCAAAGGTTGTAAAAGGGAATCAAAAGATATTGTAGATCATAGATTCCACTTAACAAAGGTGATAATTGTAAAATTCAGGTTTAGAGTATAAGAATAATGAGTGTAATTGTGGTAGAACTGGTGTAGTGCCTCAAGGCAGAGCACCAACCATTTTAGAAACATGTAGCTGACATCTGTTGTATATATGTAATCAATAAATGCTGTGGGGTACATAGGTTATCAAATTAAATAGAAAAAGACCATCCTAAAAATCCTAAAAACAATTCGCGAGCTTAGCGAGATTATTTAAAAACACCAAAGTTTAGAGGGATGTATCAAAGAAATATAGGGGTTGTAGACGAATTACGAGTGCTAGAATAAATATTTTGTTACAACCATTTCTATAAAATAGCTGACTCAAGTGTGTTAAGGTACTAAACAATTACTAGCCATTTTAAATAATTTTTTAGGCATTTCTTTTCTTTTCTAATTATCTAAGCAATCGAAGAATATCAGACAACAATTTTCCATCTTAAATGACTAGAGCGACTACCATTCATAACAATGCAAGAGTTGCAAACTTATAACATGTCAAGATGTTATAAACATTCTTGCCGTCTAGCCAAGAGATTTAGTAATACCACTGAGAAGCATCATAATATTCTTTAACTCGGTGACTACCAAAATATCCAGTAGCGTTTTCCTGTAAGAGCAGGTGACAACACAATAGTGAGCAAATTAATAAGTAGACATTTGGTTGAGGAAACACGATGTTATTAGGTTTCTAAAAGCCAAAGGGTATACGTCCATTGACCGTTCATCGACACATGGATGCTGTATATGACAATGTCTATGTGAAAGGGGAATATTTACCACATCCCATCTGCATGAGCAGTCATAATGAGATCGATGTTAATAAACATGAACAGGGTTACCAAATGGTATCCAAATGGAGCATATTTTCAAAATGTTTCCGTTCCCCATCCAGCTTAAAAGGACCCCCTTTTTAAGTTTTATTCAAGATTTACTTAAATCAATGGATTATACAGTTAAATCGATGCATCTATTATTTAACAATTCAGAAACAATCAAAACTTGAAGTGTTCTAAAAGCAAAACCGAAAAAATTGTAAATCAGGTCAATACTCCGCATACAATTGCTAAAACAGCCATTCTGTTTTTAGTTTTATAGTAAATTGTCCTCTATTTTTATTTTTTTACCTGGTAACCCTAACCACAGATGAACAGCGTCAAGCATATGTAGAAGCAATTTGTGGTAATTCGCTAGAACTATTGGGATTATTCTTGGACAAGTCCAGCACACCTTTCGGCCCTTGTATGAAACTATGAAAAGAACCCCTGGCATGTGACTCCTGAAATGAAACAAACCGAAAGAAAATTTATTAGCATTTTGTGGCAAAAAATGTCTTTCTCCCCCGGATTGTCATTGATCGCGAATCTTGGTCACACTATTACCATTCGGAAGCGAAAGGTAAACCTGTAAGGACAACGTTAAGAAAGTCCAAACGGCTGTACGTCATTGGTGCTAACAGCAGATGGTTGATTTTTTCCCAATTGAATTAAAAAACTTTGTCAGCGTTGGAGTACGTGGGTCCCCTTAAAGATGGTGATTTTATAAAAAAAGTAACATTTTTTGGGGGTGAACAAGTTGTGTCGAAAAAATAATGAAATTAACAATCGACAGCGTTACTGCCTCTCCCTTCACACGACAATTAGAATAACCCCTGACGTAGACTCAGTATAAGTTTGAACTTGTTACTGTTGCTAAGCGAAATAAAGTTGTGTTTGTTTCGAAAATAGACTGGCAAAATTTTGAGTAACGCTGTGCTGTCAAATTTTATGTAAAGGTTGTCATGTATGAAAGATTATAAAGAACGTATAGAGGACATTCTTTACCCAGACAATAAGGTCTTTTTAAGGGGACAAGAAGAAGTAGAAGACGCAGGAAGATCTTCATCCTCAAAAATCGCTGACAATGTGGAAAAAGTGAGAATTACTGTAATTGTCAATTGACGTTGAGAATAATCAAATTTTAACCAGAATTTGGCATGAGAAAAGTTTGTGCCGAAGAATTGTTAACAGAAAAACAATTTTATAATTTTCCTGTCTCTTTATTCGGTAGATCTCAGTCCCTGAGCTTTCTTTTTATTCTCCCACCCCAAAGCATCAAGGAGAAAATCCGGAAATTCTTACGGCACCATATCACATGGATCCCCAGTAAAAAACATCAGCCTCGCAGACGTCAAAAATACAATCTTAAAAACAAATAAATAAACAAAAAACACCAGGGTTCGATTTGACTACTGGGAAAGTCTTGGAAGAACTCTCAGAGAAAGGATACACAGCCGCACAGCAAATATTCAATTCGCAGTTTTGCGAATTGGCTATTTTGCTAGTCAATGGAAAGTAGCCCAAATTATTAGGCTACCAAAGCCCGGAAGGAATTCAAACGAAACATCATTATATCGTCTTATATTAAATGTATTTAAGAAAATCGTTTTAAAACGACTAAAACGATCATAGAGGACGAAGAACTCATACCGGGTCACCAATTCGGTTTCAGAAGTCAACATCGCACTACTGGATGGTCAGCGTAATTAGTAAAATCTTTAAAGACTAAATGTATTGTTCAGTCGCCAGGTTTTTAACTGGGTTTGGCATGACGGTCTAATGTATGGTATAAGCGTGAACAAAGAGTACCATGTCATTTTGTTACAGTTCTCAAGTCTTACTTTTTAGGAAAACACTTTCTATTAAAGTACCAAAAAGAACATACGGAACTATTACAGATTAAATCTGAAGTGTCTTAGGGATTATATACCGAAAATCTTTCTATATCCAACAGTACTATAGTTATCACATTAGAATCCTTGCTACACAAATAGAAAATTAAAGCCAATGCATCAAAATAAGTACATCTAACATTCACATTAAACAAAGAGACTTACCTTTCAGTTCTACTAAACGGTTGAGATGATCAACCAGATTTTACCAAATTTGGCATAGATAAGTTTGTGACCTGAAGAATATTTTACTAAAAGGAAACAATTCGGCTTAAATTGCGGTGAATATATTGGCTGATTGAAAACCCATCTCAGCTAACATTGGAAAATAAACTTCTGCTATACAAGACTATCATTAATCCCGTGCGGACCTGCGGGGTCCAACTATGGGGAACGGCAAGCAACTCACACCTAGAAATCCTACAGCGTTTTGAACAAGTACCAAAAGAAATAGTTAACGCCCCATGGTATGTTCCTATCATTCAAAGTGCAAAAGACTTGCAAGCGCCGTGGATTAACAACGAAAGCCGCATAGTGAACTTTATAATGCTAGAACTCAAGTTCATCTTAACGTACTTACGAGAAATTTGTTTGGACATACAGGTGAAGCGCCACAATTAAAATGTTTCAATCCAGAAACCCTAATGGGCCGATTTTATTAGAATTAACGTGTATGTATATATCTAAATTAAGCGTAATATACAAGGTGGTTCAAATATGACCAGGACTGATTGTGTATAAACAAGCCGCACCGCTCAGCAGCTGTGCGATCTTAGAAGAGTGTAGCCACAACCTTCAGCCTCGTTCCTGCTTGGGTTAGAACTTGTTAAGTCCTTTTTGCGAGTTGCTAAAGTGAACAGAAGGTACCGCGGACGTTGAACAACGCATTGTAATAAAATTACTCGTTGGGGATAACGTACCGTTCGCTGAAATTTACCATACACTCCAACAACAGTATGAAAAAGAGTGTCTCTCATGGACTCGTGTGTTTTAGTGGTGTAGGTGCTTCAGAAAGGGCAGAAAGTGCATGGAGAATGAAGCGTATAATCGTCGTCCGCGAACATCCCTCATCGAGCCTAGCATGGATCGTGCAAGTGAGCTTATTCGTAAGAATAGGCGCAGAACTATCAAGGAACTTAAAACAATGACGTCCATCAATGTTGGTAGTATAGAAGACATGTGAAGAACTACCTGCACTATAGCAAAGTGAATGCACAATGGGTACTAGGAACTTTGACAAAATGGTGCACATGCAAGCTGCCAGTCATCTCCTGCAGCATTTTTGAATATTATAGTGGCTATCGATAAAAGGTGGGTGCACTACTTCATTCCCGAGTCCCAGCAGTCATCACGCGGCATATCAGTTCTCCCACACCCAAGAGAACGAGGACGGGCCGTTCGGCAGGAAAATCGATGGCAACGTTCTTCTGGAACTGGCAGGGGGTTACCCACGTGGATTTTCTGGCGGATACCAGAACAGTCAATGCAACTTATTACTTAGACCTCCTGGCGGCAGAAATAAAAGAAAATATCCTATCCAAGTGAAAGACAGGTGGAAAGTGAGTAGCCTTTCTTCAAGACAATGCACGCCTCCATACGACCAAAATAACAATGGAAACTCTTTGGAAATGGAAATTAAACCTTCTGACATATCCGTCGTACAGTTTCTATTTGACCCCAACTGATTTCTACCTGTTCAGAAGGCTCAAATCAGACTTGCAAGGCATGTGGTTTGCGGACAACGATGGCGTCATCCTGACGGGAATAGATACGCCGCAAATCAAAAATCTTTTTCAAAAAGGGCATCAGTATGGTTTCAGAACGTTGGACAAAATGTGTTGACTTCGAAGGAGAGTACTTTGAAGTGTTTTTTGTAGAAAAAATCAATTTCGGTTAAATTTGAACCACCTTGTATGTTACCAAAATATATCCCTAAGAGATATATTTTAAAGGGTAGCTTCATTGTATCTGCTACAAGTCAGTTTACTGTTTATTCTTATTATTTAACTTACACAAATTACTTATTGTCCAATGTGGACGAATTGTAAGCTTAGTGGGGTTAATAAAAAAATTCTCCCACCTGAAAAACATTTTGGTACTTCAGGTAATATCCACAAGAGCATAACCGACGAGTTGGAATTCAAGGACTGCTACAATGGAAAACCCTCCATCGGGAAAAAAACGTAATCAAAAGGAAATCAGTCTCATTATTTTCCTGCCAAACCTCGTATATAGCTTATCTGTATGTTTTGTGCATTAAGTTATGACGGAAGCAAAACTTTCCGAAATCTTTCGTAATTTTATATTCTGAACAAAATGTTGGAGAGGCTGTCTAGATTCTTACACGTTTACCAGTAAACAATGTGCTTATTATAACAGTTAGACATATAGACAAAGACACAATATTGACTTATGCATTCATAGACGTGTGGCATTTAAATTCTTTGCGATGCTTTATAAATATTTAATAAGCCGCTAGCTACACTTACGAAAATAATTAAATGAGAACGAGAAATGTATTTATAGAACGAGGGATTATTTAGAATTACCCACAGCAACCTTTCGACGTTTTAATGTCAAAAAGTTGAAGTAAAGACTCTTTTGAACTCCCCTCAACACGTGTCAGTCTTGAGCATGAATACCGGTAGCTAAAGGCGTCCTAGTTTTTATAAGGTGTAGCTCGTAATGCAGTCCCACACCGAAAGAGTACAAGCAAGGATGAAAAATGTCCCACTTGCCGAGGTCAACGACCGGCTCTTGTTCAGAAAGTTTTTGTGTTTACGGTCCCACCAACACAGCAAATCGAATATTGTTTGCCTTTGGTGCATAAAGAAACGAAGCGCACCACTCTTTTCCAATTACACAACTCCAAAAATAGAACAAGCCTTGGAGTGCTCTTTCAGCCGCGCTCGCGCTAAGCCGACGAACTTTATCGTTCCGAATTTTTTCGTAAATGCGTTTTTTCTTGTTTGGGCAGCTGAAATTAAACGGTTTTTTTGGATAACAAAAATATACTCGCGCTAATAAGATTCTGCAATCGCACAGTCAGTTAATTACCAATTAAAAATCCCCTAGATACTTGTTTGTTTATGTTCTAATAATATATATAAATTATTATTATTGACTTACATAAAAGTTGCATCCTAAATTAAGTTGGTACGAGGGTGAATCAAATATAAACAGGAATAATTTTTTAAATTTATTGGAGGACCATAAAATTATTTTTCCACGTACTCTTCACTTTTCCCAACGGATTTTTCCCAGAAAAGTGATTATGTCCTTAAAGTCCTTTTAGAAACCAAAATGAATGATAATCCCAGGGCGATAAGTCCTGTTTGTGAGGACAGCGTTCCACTGTAGCCCAAAACTAATTCTCAATTTTTGGACCAGCTGCATAGAGTCGGGAGTGTTCAAAACTCAAAATTGTCAGTTAAAATTGCTTGAGCATTGCTGTAACTTAATCTAACTCCAGAAGCAAATTCAACAATGCAAATGGTCTTCTCAATAATGCTGGTCCTCGGATCACGTTAATGACTTATTTTCAACTGCTTCTCGTCCTAAAAGATGTTTATGCCACATATTCAACTTGCGACAAAAATTTGGACGACTCTTGGATCTCACGATCTACTTGGCTCATTTAGCTGATATTTTTAGGTTATATCCTCCTTATGATGATCAATAAAGACCGCCGAAAACACTTAACTAACAAACCAGAAAAATTCTCAAATTTTTTCTTGCTTCGTATTTCACACTCATACTATTGTTATGCCATTTTCACTACTTTCAGACGATTTTCGAAGAAAACAAATAAGAAATTTGCTGGGAATATGCGAAATTTACTGGGGCTGTGTTGCAGGCTAACGGGTGGCGGATAGTGGGCTGCAATAGGTTAGCTGCAAAATAAGCAGGAATATCTGACGAATAAGCAGTCCCCGACCAAACAACCCAAATATAAGCGATCCGCCTGTATCTCACCAACACACCACTTGAAGGTGAGTGAGCGAACACAGCTAGAGAGACTCTTTTGTCCATAGGGTGAGAAATTGCTCCTAAAGAAGGATAAATTAACAGAAGATCAACGGCACTGGAAAGCAGAGAGCAACGGGAACCCACTGCGTTCAAGACCCTAACTGGATATCACTAGAACAATTATGGCAAAGTTCAAGACAAAATGTTCCGCAGTCTCTAGTCTCAAAGATACGACATTTCAGGATCGGCAAGACTTCAAACATAATTCAAGAAATGAATAGATTACACACTAACATTCTTTCTTCTACAGAAGTACGATGACCAGAATCTGGAATATGCCCGAGAAATGGAGCAGCAATAATAATACAAAAGAAACTAGATGATACTGTAGTAGGGTTTCTCTTTATATCAGACAAGATAGCAACAATGAAAATAAATAAGACACCGTTTAAATTAAATATAGTTGTCTATGTACCAACATCAGAAAGATCTGAAGTTCAAGTCGAAAAATTATATAAAAACCCCAACAACACTAAAAAATACCAAGAGTTAAGAAATTACCCTAATTTTGGGTGACTTTAACGCGGAGATGGGCCAACGTGATAATGAAAACATAATTGACAACCATGGACTAAGTACCCTCAATGAAGATGAAGCCGGTTCGTTCAATTCTCCAAAGAAAAACAATTTCCTATAATAAACAAATTTTTTAAACTACCTACTAGATGCCTGTATATATGATGAGCACCAAAAGATATAGTAGGAAAGATAGTCAGCAACAAAAATGACTTTATAATGATCAATGTTAGATTCCAAAACTCCAAATTTTAGCCAAACCATACTATGTTACTTTCTAAAATAAAACTGAGATTAAAGAGAAAACCGAAGGAACAAGAAGTATACAGACATGAGCAAAGTAAAAGATAAAGGAGTTAAGAATAAAGTAGCAACAAAAATCAATAATAAGATGGCGAATATACAAAAAAAACAAAGTCACAAAAGAAGAAAAATGAACTATAACATCAATAACCAACGACAACTTAACAACGAAGATCAAATAAAAAAAACGGATGAATGACCACATATTAGATTAAATGACAGCTAGACGAAAGGTAAAAATCTCAATGATAAGAAATATAAAGAACTAAACAAACTAATCAAAAATAAGATCAACGAAGCAAAAACAAATTGGTTAAGTGAACAATATGCTGAGATAGAAAAGTTGGAAAGAAAATACGACTCCATAAATATTCACTGCAAAGTAAAACATACCGCAGGCAAAAAGACTAATAAAACACTTTTAACAAATCAAAATGGAACAACAATCTAGGAACCCAAAATGAGATTGGGAAGAATATGTCAAAGGCTTTTTTACAGACGAATAGAGAGTAATTGACAACTATTGATGCGGCTGATGGACCATACATTACCAAAACAAAAGTGATTACAGAAATTCGACACAAAAAAAAAAAGCTCCTGGCCCAGAGGAGGCACACCGAAATAATAAAGCTAATAAACGAACAGCACCAAGAAGTTATGACCTGATTTATTCAATCAAATAGATAAGACAATTAGAACAGAGCAATTAACATCATCACAGACAAATATACAAAAAGGAGTGAGACAAAAAAGAATATTGTCACCCTTCCTATTTAACATATATCCGAGGGGTTATTTAGACAAGTCTTGGAAGAAATAGATGTAAACATCACAATAAACGGAGTGACCATAAATAATATCCGTTATGCCGACGACTTTACCATACTAACCTCAAACCCAAAAATCTGCAGACTCTGATAGACCGAATAGTAACAGGCGGCAAAAGATAGGCCTGGAACTAAACACTAAGAAAAAAAATGTTATTATCAGCGAACGCAACATTAATGCTGACCTATCTATAGAATACTACAGCGGCTGCTATCTAAACGAAACTAGGACCGCTCAAAGAAAATTAAAATTAGAATAGAAAAAGCAAGGAGCGCATTCTATCACCTGAAAGAATATTATGGTCTCTTATTAAACATCAAAACGAGACTACGGTTACACCTATTAAACAAAGAACACGAAGTTCTCAACTCTGTAAAATTAAGAAAAACCGCATACCTTGGACACAATGAGGAAGGAAAAACACGAACCTCTGCAATTAATATATATATATATATCAACTAATATATATATATATAAACTTGTGACGATGGACCGGACTATCTTTAGCTGCCCTATTTAGACCGACAGCTGACAAAATAATATGGACCACATTGATCGCCAACATCCACTGAGGATGTCGCACCAGAAGAAGAAGTATACGAAGTTTCAGTCATGACAAGGTCGATAAAAATAACAAGGTGGGTAACTGTACAGTTAAGCAAGAACAAGCAAGTAAAAAACTATTGGTTTGTGATCACTGCCAAATCAAACTGAAGGGTAACTAGATGTTCCGCACAAATGCCAAGAATAAATTGTCCTTGACAGTCTTCACAAAGAAATCAAGGCTCAACTTTGCACACCGACACTTGATCCCAGAAATGATTCTTGCCGTTAGACTTTTACTGATGAGAAGCGCTTCAATTTCGATGGTCCGGATAACTTTAAACCCTACGGAACAGAAAGCACAAGTTTGGCGAAACTATCATGACATTGGGTACAATTTCAAGTAAAGGCAACCTGTTGATAAAATTGAACAGCACTTGTCGCCCATTAAAACCTATCTTTAGAAAGTTGATGGCAAATGCAAAGCAGCCGACTACGTTTTGGGTCTCCGACCGATATTCCTTCTTGGAGCAAGATGTGAAATTTGTCAAAGACCTTGAGTTGAATATTTTTATGACGAGGAAGTAGGCAAAAACGACTAGCTAGCCCGTAGCCTGGATTTGAACGTCAAGCATCAACTAAGCGGATTGATTCCAAAATGATCAAGAGACTCTATGATCCTATGAATAAGTATTTGTTAGCTGTTACTAAGAAGAAAGAAGGTCAAATTTTATTTTATTCTGTAAGTTTGCTCAAACTCTTGTCGTAGTTTTGGTTATTTGATACTGTTAAACAACTTTTCTGATAGGATTTGCTAATACTCATAAGGAGGATCTAACCTGAGAATGTCAGTTAAATGGGCCAAGGGATCATAAGATCTGAAAGTCATCCAAACTTTTGTTGAAGGATGTCTTCTTAAAGATGTTGTTCTCGAGTTGTACCTCTCTACTCAAACTTTTGCCTTAAGAAACTTAATAATAATCCGTTGCGCAACTGGCGAGGGTTACCTCTTGCTCATCGTGATAGTGATTAAAAATTCTCTTTAGGCACCCCTATTTACACTGCTTACTTTCATCATACTTCAAGGAATATAAGAATTAAGTTCCTGTATATGTTTGATCAACCACCAGTGTGGTCCAGATGCGGATGGACCCGGGTTCCATTTCAGTACATCTTGATATCTGGCGGTGGCCAAATGAATTATACCTGCGATCGCTCGAAATGGGCAATGGCGTCGAGCATCAGAGATAGTCGTCCACGACCGTGAAGAGCGAATATTAAAATGTTAATCTCAGTTTGTAGCTTCTAGCGGCACCTAAAGCCTTAAAATTATTATTACCATTATATATTTGATCACCTTCCTATTTTATTTGTTTCATTTTAAAGTAAAACATAATTGATTATCTAATTTTAAATATTGCAGATATGTTATTAATATTTACACATTTTCTACAAGCGTAAAATATCCTCTATCAAGAGGTGTCATTGGTTTTTTCATCCCCTTGGAGAAGAAGTTAGGGGTTTAAAATAAATTCTAACGGTTCCATTTATATACCTCTGCTTCAGGTAGTGATTAGCACGAATTAGTTATTCCATATGCGTTTAATGCCGTTTATGTGTGGCCATCAGGAGCGGCCAATATTTTCTTCATCTTCTTACTTCTCTCTTTTGCTATAATTTTAAATTTATTGAACGTCTACCTTCTTTTCTTCCTATTTTGGTAATCTATCCTATCCGCATTTTTCTCTTCTTTATTTTTTCCGCTTCAAGTACTTTTCTACACAATCTTTCTGTATTCATCCGTAATATGCTGCAGTACCAATTGAGTTGTCTATTTTCAATTTTCCTAGTTATTTATTCCTGCTCTACTTCTCTAATTTCCTCAATTTGTATTCTATCCCATTTTGTTTTATTGGATATACTTCTTAGATGTTTCGCCTCTATGGCTATTACTCTCCCCTCATGTTTTGTTGTAATGTCTAATTTTCGCGGGCATATAAGACGTTGGTATTGTAATGGTGTTATGTCCTATTAGTTTCACTTTTTTGTTAGTATTGATCTGTTAATTCTATTTCCTTTACTTATTCTATTAGCTATTTCTGCTTCTATCTTTCCATCCTCTGTAATTATTGTTCCTAGATATTCATATGCTGTAATTCTTTTTCATTTATTATCATTGTTTTAGTTTTATTAGTATTCATCTCCATTTTCATTTTCTCAATTTTTTCTACTGATAAATTTATCAGACTATGCATTTCTTATCTCTATCTCCTAGTACTACTGTGTCTGCTAGTAACATGTGCGAAGGAGTCTTGGCAAGGACGAGAGCCGTGATTTTGCTGTTTCCAAGCATTACGAAAAATATAAAGAATTAGTGAAAAATAAAACAAAATGTTGATTAAGTAGATGATATCAACAGAATTAAGGAGGGATTAAGAAATAAGGGATAAATCGAATATAATGTTAGTAAACATTGATAAGAAAGCGACCGCCGACGGGTTGAGCCGACAACACAAAGCCGATAATGTGGCTTTGTTATGGCGGAATTTTTTCCTTTAACACTTCTTTCCTATTGCCTAATAGTACTGACATCCTCACAAGTGTAATCATAGACAGCATCTATTAGTCGATTAATGTCAATGGGCGCACAATAACAAGACATTTCTTCAGCCAAATATCACGTCACTTGTCATTTTTTTGTTCAAGATAAACATTTTGCAAAAAGACAAATGGTTACAGATAATAATTCAATGTCTTCTTCTTTTCCTATGGTAAAGTCACCCTCCATACAATTTCTCTGTATATCTTTCCCGTCTAGCTCTAATATTTTTCTGCTCCATAAGTATGTTGCCTTGTTCGTTTCTTTTTATTGTGGGTTTTCTTGTCTTACGTTAATTGAAGAAGTTTTCTATACCTCTACAGATTTCTTTTCGTTTAGGTTCAATGAACTGCTTTTTAGCGTTTCTCTCTTTTGGGTTTATTCTATTTTTCAGTCATCATTTCTACTTTTTCTTCTGTATTCTGCAGTTTCTCATTTTGTCTTGCTTTTTGATCTATCACTGTATTTGCAATTTGCATTGCTGCTTGTTTTAAGCAATTCCATGTATTTTTATTAATTCCTCTTGCTGTTTTTTTTCTTTCGCTACATCTTTTAAGTTTTCAATATTCCAGCTAGCCTTACATTTTTAAATGCCAATTTTGTTTTTATTGTAGCCTAATCAATTTTAGTTCCTTAAAGTTATGCAGTCATAATTTGCCACATTTTAACTGATCTTAAGCTTCTCTTTTTGCAAATCGTCGCAGAGATTTCTGTGCTTAATATAATACCTAAAAATAGATGCTTAACTTTCTCCTTAAAGCATTTTTTAAGTTTTTAGTTTATCTTATTTTTAAAAAGGTATTAAAAATATTTATACATTGTAGGGAAGTTTGATCAGTGGTCAAAATTAGTTTTTTTACCACAATTTTGCATGACTTTGCGGATTTATGTTCAAAAATGTTTACATAACTTACTAAAATAGCTAATAACCTTAAGTGAGGAGATAAAAGCGACAATAAAGATTCTATTAAACTTTTTAAACCAATTATTGCACCCAACGCCTTTCTTTGATTCTATTGAGTTTTAATTAACTTTAATTCGCTTTAATCAATTCTTCTTTATTTCTTTAAACACGTTCTAGTGTTTAATTTCTCTTTATTATTTAAGTTACAAATATATTAACTCAAATAATTACAAAGAACACGAATAAATTCATTTATTTCTAGTTAAAACTTTTTTATATTGCGGGTAATATTGTCCTCTTTTTTAAATTGAAACGATAATCCCTATGTTAAGTTGTTTGAATCTTCTTCTGCTTTATACGCAGAACGAACACAACTTGAGTCACATTAAGTGTTAGGGTGGTGCAATCTCTTCGTTTTTCAATATTTAAAGGAAATGCAAAATTAAAAATTTAGATATGTCATTGTGTTGTATAAAATGCCACGTTGTTGTCACTCTTCTAATTTGAAACTTAGAAACTGACGAAACTCTTTTTCTAAAACTTGAAAGATGGTAAAGTAGCGCCAAACTAAGAAGTGAGCTATCGCTCGAAATAGATTATGCCAAGTTAGTACTATAGTTGGGGTGAGATAAAAATTCGGTTACATTAAGTTCTGATAGATTCTTTGGACCATATGTGGTCTGCAACAATACCCGTGTTTGAGTGAAGATACCAGGTATTGTTGTGCCAAAATGGCATACATTCCGCCAAAATATTGAGAATAAACCAGATGAAGGTAAACCAGACCTTCATAATTTTACCAGATGCAAAACAGATTTGGCCTCAAAACTCCTACGTTGTATGACAGGTTTTTCATCATTGGCGAAAAATGCAAGATCCTGGGAATTTCCAGGCAATTGTCTGCATACATTATCTTAGTGTAGAGCTGATTTTTTTTTAAAGCATGAGGCACTGCTATATATGGACTTAAATAGCAAAGGACTCAGTGAGTCCTGCTTTTGTTTTTATGAGGCCTAAAATCTATCATTTTCAACATATATTTGAAACAAGATTTATAAATAATTCTTTAAAGTAATGCCTGTGGCACACACTTTAATAGAACTCTTTCAAACACCTTTTTTAGATCGCCCATACACATATACGGTAGTTCATTAATTTCTATCGCTATTTCGACTATTTACTGAATTATAAAAATAGCATCTATACAAAATATTTCGTTTAGAAATTCCTATTGTTTGTCTAACAGCTTAGTGTTGTTCAGTTCTTCAATTACTATTTTTACGGTTAGTTTTAAGGTAATGTCCAGTAGTATTATCCCACGGCCCCTTTCTTGAATATCAGTATTATTGTTTCCAAAGTCCATTTATTTGTGTTTCTTAAATTTCTGGATAGCTCTCTTAAAGTGTTTCTTTTCTATTTTTTGTCTGTCCTCAATTCTTGTAAAATTCTCAATTAGTTTATCATTGTTCTGTTCCTCATTTTTATTTACTTGGTATAAAATCTTAGAGAAATCCGTCCATGTCCTTGGATCAACACTATTTATCTCTACTAGTTCTTTCATATCAGTCTCGCAGTTTTTTATTCGCTTTACATAGTCTTAGAGAGTTTTTCTCAATAGTCTTTTTTATTTTTCCGTTGACTTCGTTACGTATTGCTAATATTCTTCATAGTTCCCTGGTGTCATGTTTGTGTTATATCGTATGTCCACAATTCTTTTTCTCTTAGATAGTTTCTTCACATCGTTAGTAAATTCCAGTGTTTTTGATACTGACTTATTGTAAAAAACCAAAAATCAATTGTTTTTGTTTTTTAAATATCAATACAATTAAGTCAAATTTGTTATCAGATTATTAACTGGAATTAAATTATCATACAAACTTGATCTCGGTTTAACTAACTTGCTAATGTATTATTTCCTAAAACAATTTGAAAAATGTATTCAAAAATTGTGTAATTCGAAGCAGAAACGATGTTTCAGCCTAAACTGCTTTTTGACTTTATTTTCCTACGTTAGTGAAACTGTTTATTTTATACAGGAAAATTACTGCCTAGTTGGTGTGCTTTAACTACGTGCTCACTAACCCTACCCATCTGCCAAAATACCTCTGTACAAAAGATTTACCCCCTTTATGCGAACGAGCTTTCAAACTGATTGAAGAAATAAGCCGCCTCTCATTAATCGGGAACATTTATCGTCATAATTGTGTTTGACATGGAAAGGCAAATCGGCAAATGGAGCATTAACATAATTATTTTTAACACATGCGTATGACGGCCGGAATACACCCGGGTGTAATGACAGCCGTTGGGCCCCCGCAGGAAAACGGCGAAAAGATTTATGAATGCCATTTAAACACGCACGCCGCAATTTTCAGGGAATGCGTTAGCCCAGTTTTAACTTTTATATAAGAGCTACCAACAGCGATTAGTAGGATTGTTATCTTTAAACTACTAGTAGTTTTTTAAGATACAATACACATTTATGTGCCTAGTTTCTGTAATTATTAAGAAAAATATTTTTCTTTTGAAATAAACTTCATTCAAGTTGTACAGGGTGACAATAAATTCTGGAAAAAAGTATTTTAACATAACAACACTTACCCTTAATACGCCGCACCAAACGGTGTTTGAAAGAACTGTCATCCACTGTCAGGTTATCTCATTTCGCTAGAAGAGAACACTTCAACGACCTCAAACTCAAGTGTAGGTTTGAGCTTTCAAAATTAACCAGACGCTGTAGTTCATAGAGTTCTAGTCAGACAAATTCACGCGGCTACTCTTCAGTACTGGTGGAATCAGGAAAGTTTTTCCTATACCTTCTAGAATGTCCAAATCTAATCCGAGATCCAAGGTAACACAACAACTTCCAAAATATCATTATTGTGTGTATCTTGATTTAGTTTGAGCCCTCGGAGTGCAAAAATAACTGTTTTATTTATAAAAAAAATTCTACCTTTATGATTCATAACTACAGCAGATGGTCTTAGACGTTCACAAAACCACCTCCTATCATTTTAGTTATTATATGTCTGTTTCCCCCAAGAGGCTGTAAGACCTTGACGTGGTGTTAGTATCCTTGATGACTCCGAGAGCAATGCTGGCGGAAGACTATAGCCTCCTGGTAGGGTCACCCATGCCAGTAAGATTGAGGACGAGAGAGAAAACTAAGGACAGTTCACCTTCAAGAGGCACCCTGTGGTATCACGGGAATTAGCACACTCAGATGCATTTCTAACTACACCTGAAAACCAAGATTCTCAATAGATAAGTAACCGCAGCCCGTGCTCTAACAACCACTGGAGGGCATACCAGTGGTACACTGCACAGGGACTTGCGACCAGGAGATTTGCCTTAACCAACTGGGCTGCGATGATGACGCCTCTATAAAAAGGAAGAGAACACCTTTAAAAACCTGGGGAGCACCGAGCGCAACCCCCAGCATAATTAACATTCGCCTGGAAAGTGCGTCACCCTGGGGGCGATCTCACTTTCGACCCCTCTCGTTGGAATGATATGAAAGATTGCAAACATAAAATAAATAGAAACCCAAGAAGAGAAACCTTCGCCGAAGTAAGAGATGCAGCCAGCAAAACGACTAAAACTATCTTGGAGCTGATGACGTTAATTGCCAAAAACATAAACACCAAAACCGAGATAAAGAAACTTAAACCGGAAGATGATTGACTCACCTAAACCTAAGAGGAATATAGAACAAACGAAATTAGATACATCCCAAAGAAAACAAAGACAATTGCGGTGCAAACGGAAGATAATGACATAATGGAGAAAATGGACAAAAGAAGGGAAACATTCTAACAAAACATTAAAAAATGCCCCGAAGAGCAACATGAGAAATTGAAAACGTTGATGGATGAAAGATGGATTGGCAAAATTTTTGAAAGAACTTTGTATAAGGCTGGTGATATAAACATCATTAGCCTAGAAGAGAGTTTTAATAACAGATAAATTCAAGACAGGAAAATATGCAGAAAGCAACAAAATCAGCGCTAAATACCCGGGAATACGCAAGGTAGTTGAAGAAAATGAGGGACAAGTACAATACCTCTTGAGCACTACTAAAACTGTAAACGAACAGGGAAACCAAACAGAAAAATCGAGCATTTTATATGCGAGCCCATGGAAGGTAGGCAAAGATGGAATAAATAAAATGGGAGAATTATTTAAGCAAATCCAAGAACTAAAGACACTAATGGAAGACGTGGAAGCTTTTTATATTCACAAATAAATAATATTTATGACACCATAGAGCATAAAACCTGAATACATAAAAAAGATGGTCGAATACGTATTTCATAACACTATGCTAAAGACCAACATAATGACTAAGAGAACCTAAACACCTAAGGCCAAAGAGTACAAAGCAAAAAAGCGAAACTCAGAAGAACTTGTCATAAGCCAAGGGGGAAAGACATACGCGGAAATACTAAAGACTATAAAGGACAACGTCGACACAGAAGGTGTAGAAGTCATAATCAAGAAAATAAACAAAAACAAAAACGGGCGATGTACTCTTAGAAATAGACGGAGACAAGAACAAAGCAAATGCCCTTAAAGATGAGATAATAACAAAAGTAGGCACAAACGTGAATATGGAAAACAGACAGAACACTCTACATATACGACATAGATGCGGGTATGATTAAAGAGGAGGTGGAAAATGCATCAAATAAAACAGTAGGAGCAAAAAGAGGAGAGGTAAAGGTGAGAAACATGAAATAAAACCGGATTGGAAACCAAACTACGCGCAGAGCACTCGCCACAGACCTGATGAAGAAAGAAAAGTTAAAATAGAATGGATATACTGCAAACTGTAGGGAGACAGGGCATAGGGCCAAGGACTGCCAAGAAGAGGGCTACTGCACAGAGAAAGAAATACAGGGCGGACAGTATGAAATGTCCAAAATATAGACAAATAATCAAGGAAGAGGCCAGTCGGGAAAACTAAGAAGAAGAAGAAGAAGTAACCTCCCGAAAACGGAAGGAAACGACACCAGGAAAATGAAAATAATGCAGATTAATGTAGAAGGGGAAAAATGAGGAAAAAGAGGAAGAAGAAAGAACAAACCAAGGAATGTAAACAAGAAATGCCAGTTCCACCTGATAAATATCTTAGTAGATAGTACCGGGTGGAACATGCGTGGCTAAAAAGAAGTGTGGTGGCGTGTTAAAAAAGACTAGTTTGGGTAGCGTATTGGGCTAGTTAACCAACACACATGCAACGCTTTAGTTATCTAAATCTTTCTAGACGTACACGTTTGTTCACATCTACAATTGCTTTTTCGAAAATTTTATGGAGTCAGTTGGAGATTATTTTTTGTTGTTAATTTATCATTTAATGCCAATTTATTTTATAATTCTTAATGCACGTTTCTAGCAATATTACGTTCCTCACACATGGAAACATGCACACATACCTGCATTTCTAAAGTGGAAACAAAAATTACAGATTATTAATATCGCTCTTATTTTATAATAATGGTAAGACTCTAACGCCCCGCGTGAAAGCACGGCCTGCAAACTGAGAGGCTCAGGCTATCGTATGTTCGCCCATTGTGCCCGGTCGTCGCGCACCATCTCTGATGCGGGGCGACGTGGCGAGCAGCGTGTCTTAGACGACCGCCGTTATTACACTTTGTTCAAAGTGAATGCAGATACTCAATTATTTTAATTTTAGACATCAGAAAGCTCCGGGAATTAAGCCGAGTCTATCCGCACCGCAGCCCGTGCCTCAACCGTAGGATCATGCTGGCGATTTCTTATCTTATACTCTCGCCATATAAATGGGCCAATACCACATAATATATTACCACAGATCCAATGTGGCTTCAGCAAAGATTACTTAACTCTAAATCAACGCCAGCACTTCTCTTAGAAAATAATGATAGACTTTGAAAACAAACGTTATAATGCGACGGTTGACTGACCTGAAGACCTGAAAATCAAGTTAGTTAAGTTTAACATATCTAACCATATAAATCAATAATCCTTTACTTAAAAATTGAACGTTTTCCGCATAAATTAACTCTATAGAAGGAAAAACAGAAGCCCTTAAAACAGACGTACCTTAGAAAATAATACTGGAGCCGCTGCTGTTTAATAAATTTATATCAAACATACCAATCATAACGGTGACTTCTGCAGCAGTACTACAGTTTTAGGACAACTTAATGATCTCATCCAAGAGATTGAGAAACTATAGATTGCCGTACATCAATTGGGTTCACAGAATATCCAAATAAACATCATGTAGCGCCAAGTCTCTCTCAGAAGAATTTGTAATCCATCAAACATGATAACTCATAATAATCCACTGCAATGAACTACTTAGACGTACGGCTGAATATTCGTCTTATATGTTAACCTGAAATTAAATCAAGGCTATGTGAAATTGGCACAGCTGTATCTCCTCATAAAAAAATAGTTGGACCCGCGTTCAATCCGAGATCAGATGCCAAAAATAATCATTTTGGGGCTCAATATGTAGAACCAAATGAAATAGCAGTTGCACCTTTGACTATATCCTAAGATTCTTTAGTTATATAGGTCTGATGGAGTAAGTTACTTTATGGGTCATGATAAGTCATAATGAAATAAAAACTCCAAAATAAAATACTTTGATTAGCAGTAAATATCTATTTGTATAACCACAACACTACAAACTAGGGTTACAAACAGTTCAAAACCACGTCAGTGCAACTGTTAACAAATTCTTTAAAACTATACCCCAGTGCATTGGCGCGATACATTACAACATAGATAGCCAAAATCTTTACCAAAAACTACATCGTAAATTAGCAATTAACAAACAAAACGTTTATAAACTATTAATTATATCTATTGTTCCTAACAATGACAAAAATGGTAATTTATTGTTAAACTGGCAATTAAATTTACTTAAAAAAGGTTTTTGGAATACCCCCTTGCCGAACTGTCAGCCAATGATCCTTGTTGATTGTAGCCCGCACACGTTCAATATTTTCTGGTATCCTTTTTCATCTGGGACGAATATTTCAACTTCGCAAAAAATTTAACACAATCACTCTGTCCAAATACCAGCTCCAAACCAGCAATTGAGTTGAGTATCTTAAATGAGAACCATGACTATCCCTATGACTTACAATATATGCAGGGACTATCGCGAACAGACTTTCTTTCAAGAGAAACTTTTTGGATGATTTTTGCAACGGGCCACTGCAATTATTGTCGTCAATTTTCTTCACAAATACGGCAACCTTTGATAAGAGTGGCATCGTTCACCTATAACACAACTGTCTGTGGACTATGAAACCATTAAATATTATTATCAACAATGGTTTAGCATTTATGTTTGAACTAGGATTATTAGTGACCAAATGGTTAGACCTGTGGTTCTTTCACAACGATTCAGTGGCCCAGTGACACCCTACGTTTATTGATTGAAGATGTTCTATTGGTAGTACAAAAGTCATGTGATCGATGTATGATGAAGCTCCAGCTCGTTTTACTGTTAATGTTTGCTATTATCTCAATATAGCTTCTCTAAAGGAGGATCCGCCAATAGAGCCATGCTGTGTAGCTTGACCACTCACCGAACTTAAATGTATATTTCAATCGTATTCATAAGTTCTTTTGGGTGATACTGAAAAAATGAATCAGTCAAAACGCAAACTGATAAACACATCTAATACATCCAGTCTGCCATCTTAGCACTCTAACCCACAGGATATGAGGTCAATAATACTCTAAAGACTAAGTGATACGGCTATCAAATACGATTAGATATACCTTTAATGAGGATGTGGTAGAATACTAAAAAAGCGTTTGGTGTATTAAATTTGAGATTTGAGATTGCTGGAAGTACTTCTATCAACCTCTGAACAAAAAAATTCATATATTATTTCAAAAGAAACAAATTTACAATTCGGAATCTTAACCCGCTTCACTACAACATCCGGCCTTATACAACTGCTCAAACTCGACAACGATTGAAGATTTGTTCTGGATTACATTGGAATACTCTCTCCGTATTCCGAACACTTGGAACAGGTGTCGAGGTATTCGTGCACGATTGGTTTAATATTACAACTACCTTCATTCTAGAATAATAAGATCAAAAAACTACTAATCTGAATATTTGCTGACAGATGCCCTAAAGAGAGGTAGGCCAGAAAATAGCAAAGATTTTGTTGACTAAGTATGATCATGATGGTCACTGAAAAATTGTACTTCAGATAAAAAAAATTTACAGTGGAGGAGCAACAGAAAAAATGAGAGGACGTCCAAAGAAGCATCTCAGCTAGTGCCAAAGCTTCAAAGAGGCCATCATCCAGTAATTATAATGATTTGGTGGAGAATGTTATGATAGAGTAACCAATACTCATTTTTGTGAAAAGGGAGTCAAAACTTGGCCACAGAATATTTTGGAAAGACTCCATACGCTCAAAAAAACACGCTCAACTGAAATTTTCTGAGCAACAACGTGCCTCATTTTTTAACAGTAGAAAGTTGGCTTTCTTGTAGACCAAATCTCAATATATTAGAGTACAAACTATGGGCAGTTGTAGAGGGCATAATCTGTCCAAAGACTCCCTAATATTGATTTTTTGAAATTAGCCCTGATGGATGCACTCAATACTTTTCCGGTAGATGTGGGACGTGCTGCCATAGAAGAGTAACGTGGACACCTTAAAGGTTATGTAGAGGCTAGAGGTAGCCATTTTAAACAAATCCTAACCATTTAACAAATCCTAGAAATACTATGCAAAAACGGTTAATAGATTTATTTTGTTGTTCTAATCAGTGTGTAACTGCATTTATAGGGGCCGCAGTGGCTCAGCAGGTTCAACCAGTTGGCTCTGTCCGCTAGCCGGCGCACGTGAGTTCAAGTCTCGCTCAACCCATGGGTGTGTGTGAATGTCCTAGAGTAAGTGCACGCTAGTGGGCATAATAAGCCTTTGAGGCTGCAGTGCGCCCAAAAAAATACTGTATTTATAGACATACTACGTGTACAGCTTTTTCTTCTTAAGTTTAGTAAGTAGAGTTATCTACAAGTCGGTTCAAATATGCCTGGGATTGAGAGAGTAGAGCCACAACCTCCACCCTTCCTCCTGCGCAGGTTAGAACATGTTCAGTCAGGTTTGAGAGTCGCTAGAGTGCTGAGCGAACAGAAGATACCGCAAAGAATGGAACAATCCATTGTGGTCAAATTTCTGGTTATAGAAAACGTCCCGTCCGCTAAAATTCACCACAGATTCGAACAACAGTATGGGGAAGAGTGTTTCTCACGAACCCGTGTGTTTAAGTGGTGTAAATGCTTCAGAGAGGATAGAGAGCGCGTAGAAAATGAACCGCATGATCGTCGAACATCCGTCACCGAGTCAAATAGGCGCAGCACTTTCAAGGAACTTTGAGCAACGCTGTCCATCAGCGTTAGTAGTGTAGAAGACACCTGTACTATCACAAGGTGAATTCACGGTGAGTACCACGCACTTTGACGGACTAGAACAAAACAGTAGTTCTACAGCAGTTTGAAGAGGAAGGTGGTGCACTTTTTAAGTGTATAGTGACCATCGATGAAACTTGGGTGCACTACTTCATTCCTGAGTCGCGGCATGCCAGTTCTCCTAATCCCAAGAGAGCACGGCGGAACGGTTCGTCGGGAAAAGTGATGGCAACGTTTTTCTGGCACTGGCCGGGGGTTATTCATGTAGACTTTCTAATAGTTGCTAGAACAGTCAATGCAGCAGTAGATACGCTGCCAACCAAAAGCCTTTTTTGAAAAGCACATCGAGATGCTTTCAGAACATTGGAAAAATTGTGTTGACTTCGGAGAAGAGTACGTTGAAGAGTGACATGTACAAGTAAGCGTTTGGTATTTTTATTTCTTTTATAAAATCAGTCCCGGTCATATTTGATCCACCTTGTATTTATTCATTGTTCGCCGAATGGTAGCACTATAGCTTTACAAGTGGCGTAATATCTGAAAAATATGCCTTAAATTCAATGCCACATACACTTTGCCGTTATGTTACTTGACGGAGCACTTATTTATGCAGTGCGTAATTGGAAAAACAAAAAACTCCATTAAAAGCTGATATTTACGTTATGGCCGCATTTTTATTTGAGGCAAACAAGTCTAGTAGCGGTTGATTTGCTGCAGCAGAATTCTTGCTATCCGGCCAACTTGTCTACAGCAGCGAGCAAACAGATTGCGTAATTGCACGCTAACGGCCTCCGCAAAACCAAACACATTATTCAAGTGCGCTCGTAGTTTCCACAGATATGGCCGGACAGCACGTAGCGAACTGGCTTGGCCACTTTTTCCTACTAAATTGATAAACAAACTATTAAATCAATCCGCCCAGCCCAAATCAATGCGGCTGCCGGCGCGATTTACGGAGCCCTTACAACGAGCAGTTCCACGCGCCAAACATCGATGTCGCTATTCACAGGCACATGAGGCGGCATATGCGCGCGCGAATTACAATTAGCCGAATTTTAGCCGCTTGAGTAATTTGGCCTTGAGCTGTCGCGCGCCGCTACTGCTACTACGCAACAAACCTGGGACAATGAACTATTGCAAAACAGTGTTTATGAGTTTTAGCTGTTGTGCATCAAAAGCTGCTAATATATTGATGAAATAAGCAGAGCTCCTTAATTGTCTCTTAGGTAACACTACTGCATATTTATGAGTTTGCTATACATTTATATAAAAGGTCGCATATTACACTTAAAACACATTATAACAAAATCCTTCTTTGGAGCAACTGCGTAGTTTTCTAATTTGTAACTACGAGGTCAGAATGATAAAGTTTCAAGTTTTATCTTTGTATGTTATAGAATCAAAGACTCATATGGTATACATAGATCAATTACACCCTGCTCTCGTTTCCTTTTCTCAAAGGTACTTAATGAGAATTCGGAATTCTGTGAAAAACAGTTCAGTTCTTCAAAAACCACAACTTTAAGCTACGGTAGAATTATCTTCACTCTGTAGACAGAACAGTTATCCTGTTTGTAGAGCAGGCCCTTTCCCAAAATGTCGCCAAAAAGTCGGAGGCACAAAGTTGTCAAGAATATCAACTTCCATCTCAGTGTTCATCCTTCCGATCACAGAAACTAAGGGGCCCAAGCCGAACTACAAAAACATCTCCAAACCACGATGGCGTTCTCGTGGCATCCAACAAGCTCAGATGCATCTATCGGATTGCTAGATCGTATAGCGAGATTTATCACTCCACAGACCTTGTTTCTATTCTTCCACACTGCAACGGTGAGGAGCTTTGCGCTATTCCAAGTGACGTTAAAACTGTACTTGTGAGCATCTAACAATAAGCAATCTGAGCAAAAGAGAAGTGATTAATTCGTCCACGAATTTAAACAGAAAATTGATTAGGGTCCTGAGCGTAGCATGGCTGACATGACAAAAGCTATGGGCATGGTAAGGTCACTATCGTAGAAAACACTCAAATAATCCTCAACTACTAATGTATAGGTTGCCTTCCAAACAAAGCGCCCAAATTTTACAAGGACAAGAAAGGTCTGAGGCTACACTACGGAAAATGTGCAAAGAACATCTGCAAGACCTTGTGGACTCTAAATCGGAAGGCATCAACTCGCTGGCAGCACACTTAACGAAAATGAAAAGATCTATTTTCGTTATTAAAAGGATCCCGAAATCATCACCCACGGCTGTAGCTTACAAAATTATCTTTCGCGGACGAATATTGTTCTAAATACTCGTTCATCGCTTGAAAGAACCTTCTCACTTTCTGCTTTCATGCTCTACGCATTTAAGAGAAAAAATCGAAGAACTTAGCGATATTTATCAAAAATAATGTCATTTTGCGTAACAGTAAAAGAAAATTTGAAATTGCCAAATTAAAAGCACCGAAAGCATCTTTATCTAGAAGAGTTAACTCGCATGTGGCTGAAGGCGATCTTCGTGATACGTATAGGATACTATCTTCATTTGACGGACTCGCCGAAGAAAATCAAGAAACGTACACCAAGTTATTAACCAAACACCCTAAACCGTTTCGTCCACTTTTCTTCTCAGATTATTCCACTCTGTCAGGACCTATGCTGATTATAATAAGGGCTACAACAAAATCATTCTTGAAGTTGATTTTATGAACATTTTTAACAGTGTAAAATGAGGTGCCCTGCTATTTCAAGTCAAAGAAGAAAAACCATCTACATACAGATACCTGTGGCGATGTTACAGAGAACCATCATTTCTGTTCGTTGGATACCGTAGGATTGTCAGAAGTTGGTTTACAACAAGAGGATGGTGCAGGACCATTGGGTATTTGAATATCAATTCAATCTATCATTGAATCCTTAAAAATAGAGTTTAACATTTGGTATCTTGTCCGGGTTAATGTGTAATCCAATATCTTTAGCCAGGTGATTAATCTAGTAAAATTTTCTTTAAGATATCATTTGTTGACCTCTGCAATCATTGCTTCAACTATAGGATAAATAGTGAGGCTGAATCAGATCGATCTAAGGGGATCTCCTTGTTGGACACCTGCCCTATATAAAATTGTTTTCTTTTCGAAAAATAAATGTGTTGATTTTGAGTAACATTGACTTGGAAAGAGGAGTAGAAATGGTGCTTTCTCTTTGACTTGAATTAGCATGACCACTAGTACTTTTGTTTGATTTTGTGGTTGGTTGACATATGTCCTGACGGCGCGAATACAGCTCTTACACCCAAGTTTTGTAGCAACACCTAGTTGGTTTGCTTGTAGATAATTTGCCAAAGTTGGTTGTACACAGGAGCAAAAAAATTTAACGGGGAGTCTTCTACTTCAAATGTTGGGTCACCGATCACTTCATTTGCATGAGGGTGTTTGGATAGTAATTTTTGAATGAGTTTCCATTAAAGGATAAGTATTTTGATCGCACCTTTGATGTCAAAATCATTAGTTTTAGTTTTAATCCGTTTCTCGTACGATGGATTATTTTCTTTGGGTTGCCAGTAAATAGTTGAAATCTTCTAACATTTTGCTTTGATTTCCCGTCTATATAGAGTATCTTGTAGACAAATAGAAGGAGATCTCGATTGAATTCTCTTGAATACACTTGTTTATAACTTTATACAGACGGTAACACAGACACCTTTTGGGACCTTGCGTATTGTCCTAGTGTCAGCTCTAGCACTAATTAAATTTTCTATCAATTCGCAGTCTGCCATTTGTTCTGTACAGTTTGGATGGTTTTCATAACTTTAACCATGTTTCTTTTTCAGATGATGATCAAGTCTATTTTGGTCTTTGAAGGTTCTTGGAAGGGAAAAAACAAAGTAATTGTGTAGATTCTGTTCTAGTGGGATTATTCGGATTGTAAAATGTTGTGGCAGACATTTGAGTGGAAAGTGTGGAGGGAGTAGAGAGACAGGACTGGCAAACCCTTTCTTTTTTGACTTTTCTAAACGAATTGTCTGAGAGTGAGTCAAATCCATACATTTGGAATGGAACCATTCTTCACAGATGTTACACATGATCATAGGTGCTCCGTTGTCTGGTTTCCTATAAAAACAACAGAATTTTTAGACAACATCCGTAGTATTCGAATTCTCTTCAAAAAATCCTCCGCTGATTGGAGGTTTTTTTTGAGCAGCTTTACCCTTCATAGCTTCAAGCGCCTTTTGTTCTTTTTGCCGTTTTTGTTGGAGTACAACATCATTGTCATTCATTTATCCTTCTTGGGGACCTTTAAAGGGTTTTTTACCTCCTAATTTTTATTATTGTTATAACATTAATATGTGTTATTGACTATAATTTCATATTAATTATTTCAGAGCTGTTACAAAGAGATAATAATATTTATATATGTAAAATCGCGTGAAAGTTGATGCTTTATAGCCCTGGAATATTAAAGTATCATTTGTTAAAATGAAAACGGATAAATAGAAATATTCAGATAACTCCGGTACTGTTTGCGGGTCATTTTAATACAGCCGTGACTTTTTCTTTTTTGCAGTAGTGTAAGTCTTTGAAATTTATCAGGTTCTTTGTAATATCCAAGCTTAGTCGTGAACTTTACGACGCGATAGTGTTAAGGTTATTATTTTTACAATGCGATGCGATATTGTAAAAGAAAAATTTTGTGTTCTTAATACCAATTTATAGAGAGTGCCCCAAATTAAACGCCAGATATAAAATTTACATCTTTTTTTGTTTTATGACCCGCAGTCTGATACTTTAACTAAATTATTTGCAATTCTTTCGATACTAAATATAGAACACTATGTGAAGGAACAGCAAGTTATTATTGTTTAAACGCATTGCAAATTCGATGAAAATTTTGCGGAAGCGATATGAAAAGTCCGTAGATTTTTGGTCGCAAGATCTCGTAAGTATTAGAATCGGGTGAGGTCTCGTGATGTCATTGTCGGAGAATCCCCGCGTAACTCATGACAAGCAAGTGCATCCTCAACAAGTCACTGTTTGATGTGTGTTAGGGATAGGTAGTGATAGGTGCATATGTCTTCGAATAAGACGCTGGAAATGCTCTAATTATAAATGGTGATCGTTGCTCTTACACGCCATCAACTGGATAGCATGAGGTTGGAACAGATGCGGTACCAACGAGACGGAGTCACCTGTCATAAAGCTCTAAGGACAGTCGATTCACTGCACCAACTATTTCCTGATCGCGTAATTCTATAAAATATTAACGAAGATTGCTTCTGATTGGCAAAGAAAAAGGCTCTTGTCTCATACTTACAAATGAAAATTTCGAACATGATGACGTAGAGAATTCCGAAAATTAAAATGACAATTTTTATGATAATAAAAACGATCATGGAAATGACGAAGAATTACCTGATAAATTCAATCGCATCCATAAAATTGAATCAGAGAAAGATACGTGAGTATCAGACAATGAGGAACAAAGTATAGAAGCATCAGACAACGATGTTGAAAATCACGATCAAAGCGAAGATGACGCCTTTTAATAGACTCGTAAATAGCGATCCAAATATTATGGTTGCATCGCAACTATAACATCGAGAAAAAAGTGCACAAATGGGGTGTACTTCCGAGAAGTAATAATGGAAAAGTATTGTGTGTATAAGGCCCGAAAAATTGTTTTACAGGCCGTGAGGTAAACGGAGAATGTCACGGTTTTTGAGAGTTGTAGGTGGAGATTCCTAATGGTGGTAAAGAATCCCGTATTACCACTTCTTTAGTTAGTATCACAATACCCTCGTCTGTTATGTAACAAATTATTATTAAGTTTCTTACGACATAGATAGCAAAGCTGTCCAACATTCTGAAGAGACTTAAAGCACGGTTTGAGTACAACACTTAAAGTGCACATGTGACATAAATAATCTTTGGAAGAACGAGGAGCAGCTAAAAATGAATATCACCAAGTTTTCCCGAGGACCAGTGTGACTAAGGAAAAGCATCTGCTTTTCGCCGCCTTCTCGAGAATGATAGCTAAATAATAGTTGCTGGATGGCTTCTGAAGTCAGAATAAGAGTTATGCCGCTTTACGACAACGCCTGCCTTCACGCAGCCGCCTAAACTCAACATAAAATTAAGGATTTGTTCTGAACTACATTGGAACACCTTGCCACAATCTAGACTTATCGCCTTGTGATTATTATTTCTTTATATTACTAAGAAAAGCAATTGGAGGGCAGAGATTTGTGCGCGGTTAGCTTATGTCGCAGCCATTTTTATTTTACGATAACAAGACAAATGATATGATTCTACGTCAGGGATTATGTAAAAAAATAGCTTTATATGTTTGTAATTTTATGACGCCTCAATGAATTTAAAAATAGTCAGTTTATATTTGACTCACCCACGCAAAATTAATAAAAGTCAGATAGAAAGGTTGATATTTACAAAGTGTTCTTTGATGATGTAACATTGGATCAGATTGAATCCAGATGGAGCAGTGAATTATCAAAAACAAAAATTGAATCAATGCCAAAAATGAATACAAGGGTAATAACTGTGAGTTTCTTTTTCTCAGCTTTAGTGAAAAATTAACATCTAAAAGTTTATCTAATGTTTAACCCAAATTCATCTAGAAACATTTATAGATTTTCTTGTAATTTTCCTACGGTCGGTTTAACGGAAGTTTTTTTTGCTCCCATAAGGCAAATATGGTATTAATTTATAGTGAACCTCAATAAAGATTACAAATCAAAATCAAAACTTACTATAGTTATACATCTAGACTCAAAATAGTAATAGTATGTGGTGTTAGTTCTAAATATAATATTTACTATACAAAGATATTGCCAACACCGGTCCATGGCCAAATATAAATGTGACTATTTGGCGTAGAAAATATTACTTATTTTTTTCCCAAGTGTCTTGTTCTCCTAGAACGTTAACAATCGATAGCATGATTTATACTTTAACCACGGCTATCCAAAAAGCGCTCTTGTATTATCCAAACGCTTGGTCTTGATTTTTTATCTACGATGTTCTACGCCTTTCCTTCTATTTTTTGTTCTTTAGATTATTAAATGTAGCTCTTCATGTTTGTTGAGAAATGTAGCCTTTACGTAATACTTATTTGTTGGTTATTTTGGCTGCCTATGGTATCTTCAAACGTCTTTTGTAAGCCCATATCTCAAACGCTTCTAATTTTTTTGGCATGTTCTCAGCATCAAACAGAATAAAATGCTCCATAATCTTTATATACTAACAATTCTATTACTGATGCTCCTGACATCGAAACATCTCAAGAAAAATGAACGCTTCACTTGTATGGATATAAACGTAATAATCTTTATATGAGATTTGTTTTATTAATTTTATTAACTTCAGAATTATTTACAATATGTCTCTCAGTTTATTGATAATCAGTAAATATTATGGCAATTTTATTAATAAAATAACAATAACAGGAGTTATCACACATAAATTAACTTGTACGGTGATACCTCGTAGCACAACCTAATGTATTGTACTTTAGCAGTGGAACTGGTTAAGATTAGATCTAATGGAATGCATCTGGCAGATTCAATGGTTTGAACATCTTGAGCCTGTGAGGATGTTTTTCTTCATCTAGGGGATCTGCTAGTAGAGCAGGTGATTTTGTACCTTAAGTCGATAGTTGTTTTTTAATTTCCTCAATTTTTGTAGAAACGCATAGATCTTATCAATACTTTTTTCGGATATACCATGGTGCATATGAAATGTACGACTTATAACTGGAATCCTTGCATGGTCGCTAAGTTTGATTTACTTTCTGTAAAGTAATCTATATGACCAAACTAGTTTTAGTATTGCTTTATACAGTAGGGCTTTCTTTATATTCATAATTGACATTCTCCTAAATTTAGCTGCGGATGTATTTTCTCCACCTAGGTGACAATTAAGGTAGATCCTCAGATACTTAAGATTTATTTGCGATATGTTGATAGTTTAGAATGGACGGAGGACATGTTTCATCGCGTGGGGTAAAATAGTGTGCTTCTATTTCATATCATTCCCTTGCATATACCACTTCTAAGGCAACTTTAAATTTTTTAGATGGTTATTATTGAATTGTACGAGGTGCATTCAAGTTATAACACTTCCGTTTTTTCAGACCCGCGAGCAGATAGAAACGTCGGTTTATTTCAAAATACGCGCTCACTCTTTGTGAATGCGTGATGGAGGTGGCAGCACTGCGCGGCACACAGGACTCTAGCGACAGAGGCGAGAGTGAGGGCTATTCTTGATACTTAAAATGGCGACGTTTTCATTACAAGAACAGCGTGTAATCATTCGTTTTCTCCATTTGCGTGGTGTGACACCGAATGAAATTCATCGCCAATTGAGTGAGACATGTGGTGATGGTGTTATGGATGTGTCTAATGTGCGTTTGTGGGTGCGACAGTTCAAAGAAGGCAGAACGTCGTGTGACAACAAACCAAGACAACCTCGGCCTCGCACCAGCCGGTCTGCCGACATGATCAAGCGTGTGGAGAAACTTGTTTTGGAGGATCGCCGAATGAGTGTGGAACACATCGCTTCCAAATTTGACATTTACCTGGGATCTGTGCGCACAATTCTGCATGAAAACCTGAAAATGCAAAAGGTGCCCTCCAAGTGGGTGCCACGAATTCTGACAACTTTGAATTTCTCATGCTCTCTACTCACCTGACCTGACTCCTAGCTACTTTTGGCTATTTCCAACGATGAAAGACACTGTCCATGGCCGCAAATTCATTAGTCATGCCGCTATTGCATCAGCGATTTTCCAGCGGTCAAAGAAGACTCCTAAAGAAACGTTCGCAGCGGCCATGGAATCATGGCGTCGATGTTATGAAAAATGTGTACGGATGCAGGGAGATTACGTCGAGAAGTGACACGAATTTCACAGTTTTCGTATGATTAGTTTGTGAGAAAAAAATTAGAGGTGTTATTACTTGAATGCACCACGTATTCGGAGACCATTATACCTATATCACTCGTAAAGACCAGTGTTTCTGTTAGATTTGTAGTGTAGACTGTATATAGCATTGAATTCAACACACTTCTCTGGAGTTCTTCCAGAACTGATGAGAAAAGTGACTTATAATTATTATCTTTATATTCGACAAAAAAATGTCTATTTGTTGGATACAAACGCAAGACGCTGTAGAACAGATGAGGAAGGTTAAATTTTATTATGAATAAAAGACCTTTGTGACAAACTTTGTTAAATGCTTAAGATATATCTATAAAAACTGCAGACCAGTGTCTTTGGGTTTCTTAATCAGTTTGTATTTTGTAACTATTCTATATATCCGTTTTATTATAGCGTGTTAATCTCAGAATCCAAAATAGTAGCTTGTGGTTAGACATTTTATAATAAAGTTGAATCTTTTTAGGATCTTTTTCCAATCACTTTGGTTATTATGGAAGCTTATGAGGCTATAAGACGTTATCTCTTATGAAGGACTTCGTGGTTTTTGTATAGGGATGGTTTGTGAGAGATTACAGGGGTCGGAAAAAATCCAGTTCTTAATATAACTTATAAATATGTACATGACTAGGTTGATACATATAAATAAAGTTGTACGGTGATACCTAGTAATACAATCTTGTGTATTGTACTTTAGCAATGGAACAGGTTAAGATTGGATCTAATCGAATCCATCTGGCAGGTTCAATGTTTTGAACATCTTAAGGCTGTGAGGTTCTTTTTCTTCATCTAGGGGATCTGCTAGTGGAGCGTTTAGGTGATTTTGTAGCTTAAGTCGATAGTTGGTTCCTTAATTTCCTCAATTTTGGTAGATGTTTCAGAATATCTCTTGTTATCGTGTTTTTTAGAGATTAACTCTGTAATGGTTTGCCTTACTTCTTTTACTTTGAACTTCTTGATAGGTAGGTCTATCTGAAATTTCCTAAATATTCTTGAATATATTATTTATCTTCCTGTGGGATATTTGATGTATATGTAGTAAAAACTTTCATCGATTGGGTGACAAATACAAAGGCCTTTTCTCGATCGCTTTTTGCCCATTTATTATTTGGTTGTCCAAGTGAAAGAACATACCGTTATGGTTGTTTTAATTTCTTATCTGCTCTCCACAGTTATTGTCCCGTAGCTTCATATGGGGATAGTTTGGTTAAGTCCTGTGTCGTATTATTCCTACTATACATTGAGCCTTTGTTCGTCATCTGATGCTGTGAAGCTGTGACATCATTCTTAACCTACGTCTCTCTGAAATTTTTTTCTGTATTATCATTGAAACATCGTTTTCCTGTATTTTAAGAGACAGTTTAGCGTTATGTTCCCATTTAATATACTTCTGAATTCCTTCCAGCTTGTCTTCGTTTTATTATAGTCCTAGACTTTTGGCGTAGCAAAATTTTTGTGCTTAGTGAAATAATGATGGGAGAATGGTCTAATGACATGTCTAGCTTTGATTCGGCTTTGAGATGGGCTTTTGATAGCCTTTTTAATACACGGAAGTCAGAGAGGTCCGGCAATTTGACTCTATTAATGGATCAGTAGGTTGTTGTTAGTGTTCTTACTTGATGCTGTGACTTTAAGGGGTGGTTCTGAATTGTCCAATCTAATCTTCCATAGTTTACACGTATATAGGTAGTTCAGTATTTTGATTTATGATAACGAAACCTACGTATGTAGTACCATCAAGATGATATGCACTATATATTGGACAATTTAATATTTTTAAGTAGGAACGCTTAGTGAAGTGGGTTTCCGATGCAATTACAATTTTTATTACCTATAAAAGTTTTTACTTTTCGTTCATTTGACTAGCCTTAATGAATGTTGGCCCAATTAGTCATTTTTCATACAACTACTCTTCAAAGATTAAGCAGTACGTTTTTCAGCTCTATAATATATCCATTTGTTGCGATAATTATTTGGGCCTGCCATTGTTTCTTCTGATCATTTTGACTGGGTGAGTTGGATCAGCAGTCTATGAACAATACAGCTCATATAGTTGGTTGGATGATTTGCGCCACAGTTAATACATTTTACATCTCTTTCATTTCTTTGACATTCAATAGTATGGTGATTTCCTGCAAATTTTACACAACACGAACTTCTGGTGCAGAAACTCTTTGCATGATCGCACCCCTGACATTTTGTACGCTACGGTATTTCCCTTTTAGCTGAAGGTTCAAATCCTATTTTTGGGTTTATTAGTTATTTTATGTTATAAATTTCTTTATTGAATTTATTTGTCAGTGCTATTTTGTTTTATGTTTTTGTGTATATGAAATTCTGTTTTCTTTTCGATTAACACTTTCATAAGATTTAGTTTGGACCTTGACTTGATCGATATAATGTTTCATAATCATTTCTAGTTATCTGCTGTGACAGTTGCTTAATATTAGTGATGATCTAGAAACTTTGATTTTTGCATTGTTGCCGCTAGATATTACCTAATAAACTTACATATTGTTGACTTGTGCAATCAATAGGGTGCTCTTGCGGTTTTACGTCCAATATATTACTATACAATTTGTAATCTAGCTTCTGCAGTTCACAAGTTATTCCAACAACACTCCTAGTGATACAATTTTTGAAGATTTGCATTCTACGAGGTGGTTTCAAGTTTTAAGGTCACCAAAATTTTTTCTGAAAAAATACTTTCACAATAAAGTTAAAACTTCTGTTACTTCTCAACGTAATCTCCGTCTAGATGTACACATTTTTCACAAAGTCGTCGCCACAATTTTATGGCTGCTAAGAACACTTCTTTAGGAGTGTGTTTTGCCCACTGGAAAATCGCTGATGCAACAGCGCTTTGCTTGGAAAATGAGAGGCTACGGAGAGTGTCTTTCGTGGTCACAAATTTATGACGGCATCACATGTCAACATGTCCTGAGACATTTTCACCCGCGTAGCTTTGTGTTTGTCGGTTAGTATTCGTGGAACTTACCTTTAAGAAACTTTCGGCATTTTCAAGCCATCATGCAAATGGAATCCACAGATCCTACGGAAGTGCCAAGTTTAGAAGCGATATTACGCTCATCTAATCGGCGGTCTTCCATAACAACTTGCTCCACTCGCGCAATCATGGTTTCGGTTCGGCTAGCTTGTGATCGAGGCTGCTTCGGTCCACTGTTATACATCTCTCGACCCTCTTTAAATTTTTGCACTATCCAACGCACATTTTAACATCCATAACGCCTTCACGGAATCTCTCACTCAGTTTTCGATTAATTTTGATGGGCGTTGGAGGAGAAAATGATTACACGTTGTTCTTGAGCACTAAACGTCGCCATTTAAAGTATGCAAAACAGCACTCACTTTATGGTGCTGCCATCTATATTATAAATTCAGAAATATTTTTTTACTTACTCTCACTGCTCAGAAAAAATTTGGAGACCTAGAACTTGAATGTGCATTATCAAAACAATTTTGCTAGTTTTAACGAAAGAAATTAGCGTATCATATGTTGAAGTACCTTTTAAAAATACCATGTATAATAATTTATCTGTGTTTTAAAGCAGGAATAATGTATTTTCCATTACAAGAATAAAATTAGTAGGATATAATAGCATGTAATTTTACGGAAACTTTAAAATGTATTGGTTAAACAAACCGCTCGTTACATCAAAAACGTAATTTAGCTTACTAATATTAAAATTAGAGATACCGTTGTTTTACTGTCTAGCTATAAAAACTAAAATTGATAATAAAATAAATTGCCAAACACTGCCGAAGCTGAAGCCCAGCCGCATAAATACACTTTTTATTTATCGCACATTTCTATGAAAAATTTATCTGATCATCTTCATCTGCTTTGCATTTTGCCCCCAAACATCAGCTTCCCACGCCCCCCATTTATCAGCGAAATTGTCGGATTTGATACACACGTCGAACTGCGCGCTGTACTAATACGCTGTAAAACTGTTATGGTGGAAATATTTCTTCCAGTTTCGGCAACATCTGTTAATATCGAACGATGAATCAAAATGGCGCGCTTTTTATTAACACATTTGCATCCCGCCGAGAAACAACAATGCCTTCTTAAAGCGCGTCGATTATGAATGCGCATGTACGCACACCTTCAATTATGAGCATAATAGACGGCAGCTCGGAGAACCCCTTGTCTTCGCTGCTGAATAAGAACACCTGGACTATCGCGGTCAATGCGTACGATATAAAGAAACATCGCTCGTGTTTCCTTCGCAGCGCTTCGGTAAATTTGACCTCGTAATTGTGTGCACGTGTTACTGAAAATAGCTGCCTGTATCATGTAGGTCGCCGCTTTTTGTTCTTCTCTACAGTATGTCAAAAATATTCCAATTAATACTATAATTCATTGATTCACTGACAAAAATCCTATTGAATGACTTCTGGTTTTTTGAATTTACTAATAAAACTCAGTCATCAGCTTCTTTAAGCAAAAATTTACTCTGAACCTATCAATGACATTCAAAAGTTTCCAGCTTTTTGCAAAAAAGAGTTTTATTCACAAATAAAGGAAAAAGCACATCAATCAAAGTATTGACTATTGTTAGCTAAAACTTGCCCATCCTTCTAGCAATTGACAGATTCCTTTCGGAAGAACAACTTTTCTGTTGAGGCAGTCCATTAGGAGGTCCAATTTTAGAAATTTTCGTGTAAGCTGAAGCGCTTCTCTGCAAACACGTGCGTCATTGATCTAAGCAGCGGTATTCGAAAGAAGTGATTAATAGATTAAGGTAAGACACCCCAGCCAAGTGCTTCCGATATGTTTTTGAGTTGAGTGTTATCACTTCGTTTTGCCTTTTGGCGTATTCTGAAAGTTTGACCTTCAATGCTCGGCTCAAATTATTTATTTATGGCTAGAAGAGATCGCTAGCAATCGTTTGACTTGGTTTTAACAGCTTAAAGTACAGCACGCCTTTTTGATCCCACCAAATTCAGGGCATTGTCTTCTTTTCACGAATATTCCGTTTGGAGTCGACGTTGATGGTTAATTTGGGTTGCAAATTGGATGTTTGCTTACGGAATTATGGAAATATATTTATCTTTCAGCCTCGACTAACAATACGATACAAAAGACCCTTTTGTTTTGCCCGCAACACAGGTTTTCAGGTTTTGCACATAGTTTTTTGTCTTTCGAAGTTTCTTTTTGTCAATTCGTATGGTATCCACTTTGCTTCCTTGTTAATCTTCCACATGACCTTCTCATCTGGTATGAATCTTTATCCAATCATTCCTGCAGTTCTTGGTCTTTGAATTTGTTCAGGTGCCCTAAATTTTCCTTATATCCTATGTCAAAATCAGCACCGTTGAAGCGTCGAAACTACTCTTTGTACATTTTTTCTGCTAGAGCACCTAACTTTTCACAAACATTCGGTGAGATTCAGCAGTAGTTTTTTTTTTTTATTGAAATGATAAAGCAACACTTCCCTCAAATTTTGCTTATTTTGTTGGAATTTGGCAAAAATGATGTTATTGTTACAAATGCAATCCTTTGTGTATTGGACATCGGTGACAAAATTAGAACTAAAAAATTATGGCGTACGCAGCTATTAAAATTTATGTTCGCTAATGCTACAGATATTTGTTGCTAATGAATGGAAATTTTTGAATGCTGCTGATATATCCAGATCAATCTCTATTTGTAGAAATATAATAGCCTTATTAACAAAAAATTGTAAAATTACAAATAGATATTGACGTTTTATGTATTAATAGAACTGTATGAAACGCTAAATAATTTGCTTTTCTACAATTAGTTATGCATCAGCATACTCGAAAGTGGTTTTCTAAATGTACATCGTGTCTAGAAAATACAAGCAATTACTGTGATTTCGAACTGGCAGTCCTTTGATGACTTACATAAATCATTTTTATTATAAACACATAGTGCATATGTCTAATTTAAGATTAAGCAGTCGCCCTTTCAATTTCTGACCATCCATTCACTCTGACAGCCGCTTCAAACTGCTTTTGATAATTTGTCTAAGAAAGTGCAACTAAATACCATAATGCCAAGCATAAATTACGCCTTCAAATTCATCCTAATACTCTCACTGTCGATTTAGTGGATATTCCTACCACAAAAGTCTGAAAAGGCATGATCCCCTTGATCTACCCGGCAGATTCTAACTACGCGCCTTCTGCATATTTCATTATTGTGTTCCAGTTTTCATTTTTAATTTAAATGTTCAAAAAATAACGCTTTTGTGTTGAGTGTACTTATGGAGCACACCAAAGGGTACTCTCCTACTATGCTCCTTGTATCTCAGTGTCTTATAATTTACTCAATATTCTATGTATGATAAATTGTAAATAAATTGTCCAAGAAGATTTGCCATCACTTTCTCGGCTGCCCTCGTTAGACTCACCAGGCACGCCACTAGAAGTGACCTTGATCGTCAATCTTTTATTGTGTCTTCAAAGACACCAATTTTCTCGTCCTGTACATCGATCACTACATTTCCTTCATTCATTTCTTCTCTGACTATTCATTCCTTCGTTCATTTCTGTTCTGACTTGATTCATTTTATTATCAATTTTCTGAAAAATTCTTCTTTCAGGGCAACTGTGTCCGACCTCAAATCTGCTTTTGCATTATTTATATTCAAGTTCTCCTTCTAAACTGTTCAGCATGGCGCTTATATCAGACAATCCGCCCGCAATTTCAAAAACTTTCCATCTGTTGCGCAATGGATTATTAAGTTTATCATTACAGAGAGCCTAAAACCATTTAAGAATTTTGAAAACTAAAGACAGTTCAGGGATAATATCCTTAAGAAGAAAACCAAGAAGAATTTTGTATTATTTACAGCCACAGTTAGGAGGCGGCTAAAACTGCTTGTGAGGTCGGAATAACCCATGATCGAAGAAAACGAAGATTTGTTCTAAATTGCACTTAACATCCTTTCTACAGTTTGGACCTATCGCTCTGCGATTATCATTTATTTGGACTACAAAAAGAAACACCTTGAGACCAGGGGTTTGACGGCGATGTTGCTGTCAAAGTGTTCTTGTGCAGTTTACTGGTGTCACAACCACCTTCATCTTAATATAGTAAGATTAGAAGACTACTATCTTATTCCGGTGCCTATCTATTCCATATGTTGGCTAATCTGATTATGTCAGCTCTTTTCAATGCAGTCCTTTTCTCCCCCTGAAGATCCGATTGGGGGAATTGAAACTAACCATTTTGATATACTACCCATAAGGATATTTAATGCTATCGTTTCCCGTTACGTTCAACATGCTATGCGTTTGACCTATTTCTTGGTTCATCCGCCTTTTATTGTAATTTCTCACACCAAGGGCAAAAGAGTGCCCTATCTGTATCTGCTCATCCACTCTATTGTGTATAGACTTGGCAAGTTACAGGAAGTCACTTACCGCGGCGGCCATTTGGCTACTAGTTTTGGTCCGCCCCGTGTATTTTTTTCCCGGTACTCACCACATCTGGTGGCCTTTCCCTAACCGCTGCCTGGGGAAGCGTCCGATGGATGACTAGCAACCCCACACAGGCAGAAGATTATGCAGAAAGTAACTTTGTATGTTTTTATTTTTATGGTGCTCCAATAAATTAAAAAAATAATCCCAATATTTGTTTTACTTTTTCATTTTCTTTGGTGCTGACTTTTTTCCACATACTTCTTTAAATTAACCACAGCAGTGCATTATTTATTACTTATTAACCGATACATTTGGTACTTGTGACTGAACCTTACTATCACTTCTGTTATTGTGTTAACTTTCAAGTCTCTTAGAATGTCTTTTTTTTACAAAGTAGGAAGCATTGCACATCTCACGTAGCATTTCTCTTAAGAATTTAGGTATTGGAGTTGGCTTTTGTAGCCCAAAGCTGTATTCCATATGTCCATGTGGATTTAAATATTGCATTATTACCTAGGAGCTTACTTGTTAGGGATAATTTCGATTTTCTGCCTAGTAACCAGTAGTGCTTACTAAACATTATGCCAAGCTGTTTTTTTTTCTTCCATATGTGAGTTTTTCAAATTAATCCTTTGTCTAGTTGTAAGCCAAGACATTTAAATTCATAAACTTGAGTTAAGAGGATGTTATTTACAAAGACTGGTGGTGAATTACCTCTACACTTGGTGAATATAATATGAAAGGATTTAGATCCTAATATAATATTAAATCTTTATGTTTTACCGTAATGCTCTTGTCAACCTCAAAGGTGGCAGTGAGGGCGGACTTGTTGGAATGTCTGCTGTATGAACGAGATATAAAATCGAACTAATAACATTACCTTGAGGCACCCTTGAGTTGATTGTGTGCAGATCGGTTTGATATTAGCCAATTTTTACGTGGACGTATCGTTTCTCCAGGTAGGATTCAAAGATAACATAAAGAGAGTGTGGAAGTATTTTTTAAGTTTATACATCTTATCGAAAGTCTGTCTTTTGTCGAGAAAGGCAGTTGTACAGTATTGCTTTTCTTCAAAAACTTGATTCATGTTAACGACGATGTGGTGAGTCTGTTGTACGGTAGTGGTCTCTTAAAAAGCTAAATTGATGGTTAGGAATTATGCTATTGTCATATAGGATGGTTGTTAGTTTATTGGCTAGGAGTTTCTCTAAAACTTTACCTAATACCGACAATAAGCTAATTAGTCTGTAGGAGGTAACTTCATTTGGGGGTGTGCCAGGTTTGAGAATCTGTATTACCTACGTTATTTTCTATTGAACTGGAAAGTATCCCGGTCTCATGACTGCATTATATAGTACGGTTAGCATCACTAACCCCTTTACCAGGAGATAAGTTGTATCTGACCATGTGAACACCAGATGTGTGTGTCTATAATCTTGATATTTTTACAGATGTGATCTACGATTCTTTCGATTACTAAATATGAAAAAACAGAAAACGCGTTGCAAGTTCGATGACAATTTTGCGGTGGTGATATGAAAACTATGAAATTTTTGGTCAAAATAATGCACCAAACGAATGGCCTGTCCGAGAATTGATTACATCATTTGATGAAACTGGATCGTGAACATCAGTGAGAATACTGTCATAGTCAGTCAAAGTGCCGCTGTCAATCCGAAATCATCGCCACGGCATCGTGCGCAACAACTGGACTTTTCAACAAATACTCTAAAGAACTACATCTTTCATTCAACTGACCCACCTTGTAGTCATCATACCGCCGAAAGCTTGTCAATTGTCTTTTACAGCATCATAAAGTAGATTTATATTTTAATCAAAAAATAATCTTTAGCGATAAGGCAAATTTTCAAGTGGTAGGATTTGTAAACAAAAAAATTGGCGTATTTGTCTTCTCCCCTCTTCCTCGCCCCTTCCGTTTTCGGTTGTGTGGGTGTACGTGCATTATAGCACGCCCCGCTGTCTAAATGTTTGAACATTTTGAATTATGTTTTCTACATTCACTTCATCACTGAGGCTCGCCATCTTCGAAAATAAATAAAAATGGTTAACGACAAACATCTTAGGCAGGGTACTCGCAGGCACTTTACCGATAAAGGAATGTTAATATTAATAAATTATCAGTATTTATCAACTTGATTCCCGTTGAGATTAACTGACGTAAGAATATAAGAGATAACACTGAGAATTTTGTTTATTGACATTTTCGTTTTAATAGCACTAAGTTGGATGTTTGAACTTTATTTTTACTGGTTATTATCATTCCATGTTTTATTTTATCTCTGTTCTCGATTAAAAGTGTAGTACAGTTTATGTTTACGTCAGATCCTGTGCATTGCTTACAAGAACAACAAAATGGCAATTGTAAAAAAAGGAAAATTACATAAATATAGAACCAATAAGGCATACCTGAATATTCTTATAACAAATCATCTATTGAACAAGGAAACGCTCAAACAGTTGAAATCGTCAGCAACAATTCAGTAAATTGAAGATGGCATATCCAATTACGTCAGAAAGGTTAAAGTAAATTCAAATAAAGCTTATCTGTTTATCAAAGCTTTAATTACTGAGATTAAATTACAACTGGTAAATTCAACGTCACTTAATGATGGGGAAAAGTTTGGTGTAGTGTCACTAATACCGTATAATTACAAAAATTTTATCCGATTCCCACAGGCGGCGCTAGGGTTTGCTTTCATCATCAGTCAGTGTAACGTCACACGTCGTTGCGCTAAGTACGTGGGAGAAATGTGCTAATATGGATAAATTTGCGCCATTTTATATTATACAATTTTTGTTGTGGGAATTGCAACAAAAACATTCGGAAGGTTTATTTGATTCTTACTGCTACGCTAACAGTGCAAAAGGCAGATTTTAAAACGGCGATTTTAATTTGGATGGTCGTTTTGGACGGCTTTTGGACACTAAAGGTGACATACGTACTTTAATGGAAAATAATCCAACGATTATAATAAATGAGTTACTGAGAGTCTAAGCTCGATATATGAGCACTACATTCTTTGACGCACAATAATAAATTAAAATATATCTCCACGACTATTTCCCTAATTAAAAGTCATGAAAAGCAGCTTTATTTGGATTCGGTTGTAGCAGGTAAAGTGGGTGCTCTACAACAATCTGCAAATAAAAAGGAGTTGAAAACAAGCATGTGAAAGGGCAGAACAGTAGAAAAATAATTTTCTTTAAACTTCTCCCACCTGGCAAAATAAGCATAGAAAACACATACCGTGAACAATTTTTTGTCTCCGGTAGTACTGCAGTCTCCTAGACTTATTGTGCTTATCTCATTTTCTTTGCAAACTTTTTCTAATATCTTCGTTTCTTCTACCAGTCTGTAAAAGTTCCATACTGGATAGTTTCTCTATTTTTCTGAATCCATTCTGAAGCCCAAAATATAGATGGCTGTCTCTGGTTCCCTGACACATTGTCTGCAACATAGGTCTCCATTGTATAACCCTATGAGGAGATCTATTATAATTCGTAACCGATTTTTGGTTTTTATTAATAGTTCTTTAGTTCGTTTTTATTGAGATTTTTCCTGACCCTTTCTCTCACCCGGCTGTGTATTGTATCTTTAGATACTTTCAAAACTGTATATAGAGTTGATGATCCTTCCTGTGTTAGCTCATCAGATTTCCCGTTGCAATTCTACAGTGCCGTGGTACCCACGACAGAATTAACTTGTGGTCTGCCAAACCTTGGGACTCTTTAATGCCTCTAGGGATGCCCCGACTATCCGTGTGGACAACTTACATAACATACTGTCTCTTGCTTTTCGCCCTTTATGGGATCCAATATTAAGCATAACCCTTTTTAATGTTTCCAATTTAGACCAGCCACATTTTTTAAGTTGCCACTGGTGCGGCCGTGAGGATGAGGCGCTTGGCTGCGGTGCGGATGGATCCGAGTTATCACTAAGGCTCAGATTCCTGGAATGTGACCTACTTGGTCACTAAAAACACTTGAGTGCCTGTGTTCACTTCGAACAAGGGGTAGCAACGCGATCGTCTTGAGGGCGAACACACGAGCGCTTTAACCTCTCGGTTTGCAAGAATTGCATTACATCACCATATTTTTAATATCGATATCACCTCACAATTGGTATCCATCTTATCATTAATCTATTTTATCTTTCGTCTTTTACTTTGGTAATATGACTTGCATAGTCCCATTTAAGTTTCATCACTCTCCCTGTTATATCCATTAGTTCAGTTTTTGCTCTGATTAATTTGTTGTTTTTTCTGTCTCTCAAGGGTCGCCCTTATTATTTTCTTTCCAAGACTCTTTATCGTCAAGCTTATTTGTTAGTTGTTTTGTATTGCTTCTGCTTATTTCTAAGTTTTATTTTACTTCACATAAAGGTATTTGTTCACAATCTCTATTTTTACGTTATTTAGTGGATTATGTAGGTTTCTTAAACACGTTAGTTTTGGAACTTTCAGTTTTAGTACTGGGTTTTTAATATTTTTTTTTGTTCATTTAGTTATATCAGCGCCTCCGTAAAATTTTATTGTTAGTCGTTTTCAGCGAATACGGCCGTATTGTCCGGGAATCTCAAATTGCTTATTCATTCCCTGTTTACATTAATGCCTTTGTTTAACCAGTAGAATATTTTAAATATTCCGAGGTCAACAACTGTGGGGATACGCTGTTTCCTAATCTAATTTCTACTTTATTAAAAAGCGGTTTGTTTGTTTAATTTAGTGTCGCTGTAGCTTTCGGGAATATTTTCTTAAATTAGATTTGAGTATCTGCAGTCTATATCTGCAGCTCTTCCGCCATTGCCGATTGCTCTAGCAAAGTTAATTCTGTCGTTTTTCTACTAGTACTTTCACAGTTAACGTACTGCAACGTTTTGGCTCTCAGCAGTAGTGAATAACACGGTTAAATTTATTTAACTAGTTATTTACTTTACATACAGAAAATTAAATTATTTAGTGATATTTATGTACTCTAAACAAATATTTACTGACATAAAATTGCACTATAACTATTTATTTACAACATACTAGCACGGCTTCGGCGTTACTGCCCCGCTACATGCTATTTATACTTCTGTTCTAGACGTTTTTTCTATCGCTAGAACCATCTGGTACAATTTGGGAATTATTATTCTAGTATTATTATAGACCTCGCAAGTGTACAAGCACTGCGGGGTCTTAACGGCAGCTGCAGTCACTTTGAATGCACTACGTTCGCCGATCGACCGTGACGGCAAGGCGATGACTCCAATCTAAGTCGCGAATTTTGCAAGGTAATGGTGTCATTAAGGAAACATTTGAAATTTGTTACAATACTGCATCTTATAAGCTACAAGTTGATTTAGCTGTAATTCTACAGTATGAATTTTTCACTTAACTCTACTTATTAATCTGAGTAGCTCATAAGGTAATAGATGTTATATACGTTTACAAAATACTAGTGTCAGTATAAGATACCTCAAAATTTAGTCTTTTAAAATAGGGCTCCAATCAAGTTCTCTCTATACCAAACCATTTTAATTCTATGAGTGTATTAAGAATAAGTTAGAACTTGTGGAAAAATACGAAAGCGTTATTGGAATCGAGTCTGGAAATTTGAACCTTTTGAACCTTCTTGGTTGCTTATCTTAGACCAATAAATTTTAAACAAGTTCGTTCAAATGAGTCGAGCTTTATCACTTTTGCTGTATCTTTGTGCTTTGTGTTTCATAGTGGACACACTTAGATGATTGAGTAATACTTTTCGGAACCGTCCTAGAATTTCCACGCCGGATTTACACGCCATTCCCTACACCATAAGTCTAGATTCCGTATCAGTTCAGCAGGCAGTTGCTTCTTTTCATCCCAACTGTAACATGGTGGTATATGTATTCATTCACATGGATTTTATTAAAATGCGCTTGGAGTTGATTCGGGCTATACATGGACAAGAAGCAAATGTTGCTGTTGTGGTTAATTCTGATGTTAGTAGGTCCACTGTATACAACAAGTATAGTAGGAAATCTATGGCGCTTCCCTATGGAATTCCAGCTTAAATGAATAAAGGTCTATGATTTTCTCTATACTTTACAAAAATTATTCGTCAGGTAGGACTTCGGGAGTTCATACATTTAGTGGCGTAGAAATTCTTTTAGATTGTAGCATAATTCCTGGAGTCACAAACGTGTAACGGATCTCTACCGATTATTTGATATAAAGTTCCCTTTGTATGCTTGATTCCTCCTCTTTAGTCTAAGAAATTTCTCCCAACCCAAAATTTAGAATTTTTTTCTATTATTTATTCCATGTTTCTGGTCTCTTTTTGAGTTTTTGGGGGCTTTTGATGGTAGAATTTTTTATTTGCTTATATTTTTCCTTTAAGAATTTAAAAAATTTTTCTTGTCTTCTCTTCATAGTTAATTTTTTGTCCTTTAATGATTCTAAATGTTTACTTATTCTGCTTCTCCCTCGGACTCCTTTGATATTCTTTAGTATACAGTTTATCTTTTTTTAGATTATTTCATTTCTCATTGAAGCTTAAGGTTGCTGGCCTTAACTTGCATTCGTTGTTTGGTTGCTTTTTACTGTTTTCTTGACTTATTGTTGGTCTGATTGCTTCTAGTAATTTTTCAGTTCTGTTCAATATGTATTTTTGGTACTTGGCGATTATTATTTTTGCTCCGAGTAAGTGATGTAGTTTTTTTTTTATTATCAGATGAGAAGAAGGTATTCATGGCATATATCTGGCATTTTAAGAAATCGGTTAGCATTATTCTGTTGTTTTTTTGTTTTCAAACAATATTTTCTTTCATTTAACGTCTTTTGCTTTCTAATATTGATATCCAAGTCTTCAATCACCAATTGGCAATTAATTCTTGTTTTTTTACCTCTGTAATCTAAACTATCCTTATTTTTATTTTCTGATGCATTGAAACTGTATGCCACTTGGTGTAAGAGACCACGATAACTTGTAACATTGCGTGTTCTTTTCTGATTGAATAGGTGTTAACTAACTCTGAGGTAACCAGTTCGTAGTTAATCGATTAAGGTGCTTGGTTTCAGTAAGCGATAACGGACGGTAATGAATAACCCACTCAACTACCAATAAATTCGAACAAGGCGCGATGTTTATCATATCTCTCCGTGTTGCAGATAGTACACGACAGTAAGTAAAAACAAATAGAAGGGAGTCTGGATCTTTATTATTTTTTTATCCTCCCTCACAATTGAGACATTCCACACGATGGTGACATCGTTGATATGCACGACCCCTTTCTAGCTAACATTTGTAGTATTTATCTGGCACTTGTACTCTTAAATTCTTGTATATACTACAATGTACATAACTAGCTACTTTAATATATCAGCGGCGCAAGTGTAATGACTAACGTATTCTTCTGTCTTGTTGCAGAATCTACATTTACTATATACCAGCTGTTTTAAGACATTTTTCTGGTAGTACCTAATGTTAGGTGTTGGTACCTATGCTGCTCTGCATTTTATCTCTCCTTTAAGACGAAAACTACGGAACCATTGCGCATGGTTATACTTACCGAGAAATGGTTTTCCAAGTCCCTAAAGAATTGTCCATGCATGGGTTTGCCTTTGCAAATGTTTGTTTTTAACGGATAATTTCGGAACTTCAGCTGTTTGCCTCAGATATTTCTCCTTGACTTTTTTGACTTCTTTTGAAGAGAATACTTAGTTTTACTGGCATAAAGATCTTTAATTAATGAATTTTTACGCAGCCTTATGTGCTCATCAATTCAATAGACGTCAGTCTTTAGATTGTCATTAATTGTTTGCCTTTCTGTCCATTATTTCAACTAATCAATTATACCAGAACTGTATAATACAACTGGGACAGCTAACATGTTTATTACAATTATCTTGTTTTTATAGCTTCATTTGGTTTTGACAAACACGCCCGTAGTACTATCTGGTGATGTTTCTTCTCACCTGGGCGTTATCATTACCATGACTTTTTTACATCAAGTACTTATGCGTCTCATCCGTGTTTATGTTTCTAATAACTGTTTGATTATTTATCTAAATAATCCAGCCTTTCAACAGCTTACCCGATTTAAAAATGCACATGTCCAAACCAAACTTTATTTTGATATTGTCATTAAATAATTGCATAATAGCAAGTTTTAGTTGTGTCTTATCTTTCGCAAACAGCTTCAAATTGTCTAGGCAAAATAAGTGTCTGATTTTGTTCTTATTGTCGATTTCAAATCCAAATCTTGTCTGTTTAGCATATTGGTTGAAGAAATTAATGCTAAACAAAACAACAAAGAAGACAAGAAGTTACTCTGACCCCCCTCCCCCCTTAACAGAGATGTTTCCCGTCTTGATGTGACCACCTGCCTAGTGAAGTCTCATGTCAATCTACTATATTATCAATACTTCTACAAAATCGAATTACGGCTGGCGAAACCCGATAGACCTCCATAATTTCAACTATCTAGTTGAGACAAATTATCGAATGTCTTTTTATATTCTATTTGTACCAAAACAAATTTTTAACGTGAAAATGTCTTAAATTCGGTACGAATACTGAGTGTCATTCCAAAATGATGAGCAACACCAAAATGGTCGAGTTTGAAACTTGAAGACTACTGAACCGAAGACAACAGGGAGGGCAGCGTTCGACAGGGGAAAGTTGAAAGCAATAATTAAATCAGCCGAAATTGTCCCGCCCCCATACGAAGCAAGAAATGGTAACAAAATGACGTTTTTACGGAAATCTCTTGTTAGTATCCCTAACTACGAGCCACTAATTTTTTTGCCTTCTTTGCTACAGATACAGATCTTTGTTCATAATGTCATTTAAAACTCTTATTAGGTCTTCATGAGACGTTCGCTGTTTAAGCAGAAATTTTATAACTTGTCAAGCCTAGGCCTTTTCCAATTATTCGTGTACTTGGTAACTTTAGCTGTCTCGTTAAGTATGATCCTGGTCTTTTATGTCCTCTGTTGCATACAAGTAACTTTATCATTGTAAACGGCACTATCTTCTAGTACGTCAGAACAACAATTTTTTATTGTTTACTTGACGGCAGTACCTTTAACATTTTCATTAAAAATGGTGGTTATAATTATTTCTATTTTTGTATTTTCTCAGTTGTTGAGTTTTTCCTGAACTTTCACTTTTACATTTCGTTCTTTTTTTCATGCTTTTTATCTTTAAGTTAGCTTTCATGCATTCACTGATTAAGACACAATCGTTTCTTAAGGATTCTACAGTAGTACGAATCCTTTGCTTCCACGGCGGTTGTTCTGGACAGTCTTTGCAGTGGTTCTTTCTTCAACCTCATCGGTTCAAGAAAAAATTTAAACCAACTTTAGCTAGCTTTACTTTATTTAACTTATTACAATTGCATAGGATGACAATTTTTTCCAGTAGTTTTGATAGATACTTTGCTCTATCCTCAGTACTTATTCGTCGGTATTAGCTGTTCATGTAGCTAACTCTTGTAATTCAATGTTTATTGGTGATCTTTGCTCATCGACTGGTTGAATTATAGTATAATGGAGATCATAGATCTATGTGTGAAGTGTTTATTTGGCAATTTGTTGAAGCTCTACGGGAGCGGGTTTCTTTTATCAATTATTGACTGCCGTTGGTTGGCTAGAGTGTTAGGGTTTATGTTCCGAAGTAAGTCTGGGTTTCTACTTTTCTAGACAAGGTAAATCCTCGTAACTAGTATATCTGCTATCTTGGCGGTAATACCGTGGTAAAAGCATCGCATTGCTTTTTTTGTGTTGATACGGACGTTAATGGTGTTTGATCAGAGATGTAGTCTAGATTTAAATACTAAATGATTCTTCTGAAGTATTTGGTTTAGTAGGTTGATAGGGGTTTTGCTGGATGACGACTAAAGATATCTCATCCCGTTTGCACCATTTACACCGTCTCTCTTCTTTTGTGGATTTATCATTTTTCATGTGCCAATTTTTGTTCTGCGGTGAGTGTTTTATTTGCTTTTTGCCCTACAATTCTACTGGAGCCAAAGCTAGAAAGCATCGCCCTTTCGCAGGAGGAACTAGAAAACCTCTACGGGATATTATTGTTATTATTATTATTTATTTCAAGGTTATTTTGCCAAAAACTGGATCGCTCTTTTAATTCGTTTTCAACGCCATAGATTTATTTTTTAAATAATATGGATTGCAAATTATAAGACGGTACTACTAAGTGGTTCGTTTTCCAAACTTAGTCATTTTTACTTGGTAACCTGGCCCCTACCACGTGTTCTCAGCACCTTCTGTTCCTTGTTAACAGTCTTCTTACTTTCGAAACCGAACGGTTTTTTTGTTTTGTTACTCATATATTGGATAAAGATGAACAAGTGTAACGAAGTATGGTTTTTAACATGATTTCCTTCCTGAGCTAGAAGGTGTAGATCTACCTGCTACTCAAACTTACCAAACTTAATGCAGGAATTTGCCAAAAATTTTACCAACAGAAAAGGCGTCACTCCTCATCAAGACAGATGCTGCAAAAACTAAAGGAGTTAAAATAGAAAATTCTCCAATATCCACCCTATCTCTCAGATATTGCTCCCTCATAATCATAGGTTGTATAAAACCCTGCAAAATTTTTGATTCTTATGCATTTTTGTTATTTTTCGTGTTCATGCTGCATAACAGTCTTTATCTTTCGATTCCAGATGACAAAAATGAACTTCAAGGTTTCAAACAGCTTGCAGGTTTGCGACTTAGTCCGTTTTTCTGCACAAAGTGACGCAAATGATTCCAAACAATCACGCGAGTGCTCGATGAAGCTTCAGCATCCAAAAGTCACCTTCATCCAAAAGAGATGCTGGATCGGCACGTGAGGATCCTCACGGCTAAGATCACTAAAATTGTCCCACTTGTGCCATTTCGAAACAGTCACACAGGTTCTTGTCTTTCGGCGCCGCAGATCTCCTTGCAGCATCTGTTGACAGTTCCGTTCCCAGCACTAGCGGATCAAAATTCAAACTTCAGTGTTGTTAGTTGCCATCTGGAATCCCAAGTTAAGATTATGGCACGTTTGGGAGCCATCTTCCAATTTGTTGACGAGACAAGTATATAAACACACGCGTTTAGATGCGTCTAGGCATATCGGTAGGAAATCCAAGTCATTTGTTTACTTTTATAGCAAGCATTAAACATTTTTGGACGCAAGCATCACACGCAGATAGGAAATCCCACCTTAAGACCGACGATGTTAATTGGTTTCTAACAAAAATCACACGTATTCTCAGAACAACACATGTATTCTGGCGTATGAATATTATGTCATTACCCATTGACTAACAGATAATTATAGCGTGTATTTATAAATGTGCAAGAAATACCATAACAACGTTTATTTTTTATCGTGAAACACTAAAAATCAGACTCGCCCAGAAAATTTTCTGCGCCACGTAATACGTATGTTTAAATATGGTAAATAGCGTGATAATTGTTTTTAGGAGTTAACCTTGGCCTTGACTATTTTTAGCAAGGCGGGCAGCAGTCGACTTGTTTACCGCTGTTCGTCCTATGCATGGTTTGTTTCTACGTTTAAAGGAGACGAACACACCTGGCGTTTTCTGATAAGCTTGCGATGTTCCCAAGCTGACCCCCCTTTCTGTGCAACTGGATACATACAACTGCTAAACCAAAAATCCAGCTTCCCACTGTTTGCGCTCGTTCTCTGACTGCAGCGCTTGGTTATCTCCACAGAGTGCGCTATTTTTAATACCTCCTTAGTTACAACACGCGAATTCAAATAAACAGCAGATAACAGGAGACTTAGATAAATATGTTGATTTTTTTAACAAAACGGTTGTAAACTTCAAACAGCCATTATTGAGCAATTAGCAACAGCAGCGGCGTCTTCAATCGAGTATTTATGTTGGGGTACTACGGTCAACAGAGTATTACCAGAAGCCTTAACTGAATGCCTTAAAATCGACCAAGAAAACGCAGGAATGTCGGTCCAAACCGCTATACACCAATATTTTCGTAGCAATCGCTAGCCCCGGCTCAAAAACTAACAGAAATTTACGGCTCGGACCTGTTCACCTTCGCGTTCCTCTTACATAACAGGATAGCCTGCATTCTCATGACGTAAGCGATTATCATTCGGCCACACAATAGCAGCTAAAACCGAGAATGAACACAATAAAAATTATACGCAATACCAGATAGTGCAGAGATAAAGCGAGTTCGAGCTTATAAACATCCAAAAATGCTGCTTGTTTTGCTATAGAGCCGGAGTGATATTTATGGTGATAAGGCGCGATATTAATAGCTCCGAGATAGCACAGTGGATTTGACGACTGGGTGGACGTGTTGTTGATCGTTGCAATAAATATTGTGGTATTTTGGCGAGATATAAATCGGATGTCAGTATAAATTTGTAAACGACAAGATTTAAATAAAAATTGCAGCGTTTACGCAATACTCAAAATCTGCCTGTATATACGAAGGCAATTTGATGAGTAGCTTGGTTTGATGTTACAGTTTTTAGGTTCTGTGTATGCAGGCTTAGAGTTGACACTATTGTGGTCACGTTATCGAAGTTTGACCTTGATAGCGTCACGTTTCTTGCTTCTATTTAATGTAAACATGGCTGCTCTGTTAAAAATGTCCACTAAGAAGAAACAAACAACAGTGATCCGATTTCTCTGGTCGGAAGGTGTGCCAGAGGCTCAATCTCATCGGAGACTTACAACACAATACAGAGACAGTGCTCTACCACGTAGAAGTGTGTATGAGTGGATCAAGAAGTTCAAGAATGGCCGAAGAAGCGCGTTGCACATCAACCCCCATTACTAACGAGAAGATTCAACAAGCTCTAGAAATGGTACTGGCGAACCGGCAATGTAGCGCGTTTTTTTGCAGATTAGTCATGGTTCTGCCTCTGCATCCATAGTTTGAGAGATTGGTGCCAACAGAACTTATCGCAGAACATAAGCGCAAACGTGTTGAGATCTGACAATGCTTTTTTAATAGAACAGTCATAGGCTGAAACGTGGGTCCATATCTATGGACCGGAATCCAAGATCGCCAACAAAGAAATTTAAGATTCATCCTTTTCTGCAAAAATGGGATTCACGATGGTCCGTACTAGATACTAGAGCGAATGATCATCAGTGAAAGTGATTTGCTGGCAATTCGCACCAAACGCTGAGGTCTATTGTTAAAGAAAGCTCTGTTGTTACACAATGCACACCAACACGTGGCCGGCAAGACCATTTAAAACCATTACCCATTTAAGTTTTGAGTGCTGGAACTGCTTCTGCAGCATAAAATTTCTTCACTCCCGACTATCGTCTCTTTGTACCTCTCAAAGATGCTTTATGAGGTCGTCGATTTTCTACGGACAAAGAAGTGCAGGAAGCGGGGCTTAAATTGTTGGGCGATGAACTAAAAACCTTCTTTCTGGAAGGAATACGCAAGCTTGTGTACTAAGCTGGACCAAGTGCGTCGAAAAGAAAAAAACTAGATAGAGAAATGCCTACGGTAGTTTCGTCATATTTTAATTTTTTACTTCCATAAGGGTAAAAAAGTCATCGACGCTGACAAAGAAATATGTAAAATGTATGGTGTTGATGTTTTAATAAAACCCACTTGTCAGAATTGGTTTATCAAATTGAAGATTGGTAAAAGATTGTAAGTTCATTTTTAACTATCGACAAGCATTTGAAGAAGCTTGAATTCGTTAAAAAGCTCGATAACGCATCATAAATAATTAAAGCGATTTAATTCTTGAACTAATGACAACTGATAATGGAGGATGGGTTATTTACATTAACATCAATCAAAAAAGATCGTAAGGCAAAAGTTTGAACCAACATCGAAATCTGAATTGTGTCAAGACAAGATTCTGTCAAGTGGGGTTATAAAAAGATATTGCGAATTTTGAGCTACTCCCAAGAAACCAAACGCTTGCTTGAGATGTGTGCTGTCAACAACTAATAAAACTGGATGAAGCGATCATAAGAAAAACGACCAGAATTGGCGAATCGTAAAGCAATCTTGCTTTACCATGACATCTTTAATAACTTATCAAAAATTATTGGACCTTGGTTTGAAAGTCATGCTCTGTCTATGCACTGTTAAATTACTATTTATTTCAATTTTTGCCAAGTTCTTTGACTGGTAAAACTTTCAGTGATGATAATCATGCTACCAAATCGGGCTTGGTTCAGTTTTTCATTGATAAGGACCGAAAGTTCTCTGATCCTGAAATCATTAAGTTACCAGAGAGGTGGTAAAAAGTTATCTAACCAAACAGAAAATATATCATTAATTAAAGTTCATTCATCTTATAAAAAGCCGTGTTTTATTTCATACAAAGAAACCAAAATTACCTTTGCAACAATCCAATACATCGGGACATTTAGTAATTGAGGTGACTAATGTAGAGATTCCTTACACATATAAATATGGTGGAACTCCATAACTGCAATTACGATACAACTTTATTTGAATTATGACCAGTTAACCAGTACACGTTTCTGCATTTCAATCCAAGATGTTTTCCTTTCGTCCAAAGATGATGTTTCTATGTGATGTGACGATCAAAGTACATGCCAAAGTATATGACAGTTTATAGTGAGATGAGTTTATTTTGATGTCATTGGCTTTAATATACTATTTATTTGGTCAATGCTGTATTTTATTAGCTGAATTTGAAGATTGTATGAAGCCACTATAGAGGCTGCCTAGGAGGATGAGACATGGAGCACAAACATGGACCTTAATAGGAAATATCATGGGCAAGCTAGCTAAAACACAAAGGTGTAATAGGAACTGAATATATAAGGTTACAAACTAAAATAGCAGACGTTGTAGAACGCACATAATCTCTGAAATTAAATTGGACTGATCATATTTTGCGACAGAGATATAAGAATAATGGAAATCATAGACAACAAAGAAGGAAAGAGGATGTCAACAAATGAGATGGTTGGATGATTGAACGATTTTCAGATTTGGTTGGATAAGAAAAACCTCAGATCCGAACAAATGGAACAACTTGCAGAGGCTTATGTCCTCTACTGGATTGCTATTGCAGTTAATGGCGTTGTTGGAAAATCAGCTGTGAAAAATAGACATAGTAGAAAACCAAAGATACTATCTTACGGTATTTATATAATAAGATAAATTTGATTTGAACTTAACCAAGCACTACCTGCCAGTGGAAGAGAATTTCATCACCTGGTACAGATCCGCGGAGCATTGCCTCATACCCTACCCTATCAAGGCTTAGCTGATGTTGAAAAAATGCTACAGAACAATAGTTTTACCTCCTAGTACCTTGTTTATTTGGTCTATTTTTTGAACCTGTCCAATACCACCGTGGTTATGAAAACCAAACTGAGGGTGAGGTAATAATTCTTGAGTAATGGTTTTCTACACTTTATGGCGTGTATGAAACATCTTGCTTGGTTACATTTTTATTTCAAACTTATGCTAGCAACCTCCACTGACCAAAAACTATCCCAATTTAATACTAATATTTTGCAACCCTTGAAGTATTTTACCTGTGATAAGATCGAATCTCGGAAGACTAATTTGAAATGGTAATTCGAAGAACTGATACATTTCTGATTCCAAAAGTATTTCTTAAAAGGCTGATGTATAGTAGCACTTTAACAAGTGTTGTTCGTTGCTTCCGTGGAGACAATTTTACAAAGAATGCTGTAGTGATTGATTTTTTCGGCAATTTAAGAATTTTTTGGACTCAGTTGTAGCACGATTGAGTTTTTTTTTATTAGCTGGTGCTTTGATAGTTTGCCATCTTTGCTTTAGTTTTTTTTTGGCATTTTTTGACTAATTCAATGTAATTATCAATTATTTCCGTTTTAATGTTTCTTGAGTCACTTCCCATGCAGCTTCTCGTACAACTTAATGAAAGTGTTCAACTACGTTGATCAAATCACCTTTGATTTGTAAAAAAAAATTTCTTAGTAATAATTGTTCTACCTTAGCTTTAAAATAATCCAAGTCGTTTTAGAGGAGTAATGAGTACAGATGAACAGGTCAAAAGATAAGCCAAGACAAGATTTAACTTGTAGCTAATTTATACTTTGATAACACCGAAAATAGATGATAATACTAAGGCGTTTAGGGGTACGATTTGATTGCATGGGTGCGTTATCGGAGAACGGTAACACTTTTTAGCCATTACAGGACATTTTCACACGGTCACTACCTAACAGTAATGGTTTTCCCCTTCTTCTAACCAGGAGCGTCCTAAAAAACATGTCCTTTCATCTTTTTAGCAAACGGTACGTGCTTCGCCTTTTTTATTTTCACTATTTCACTTGGTGTTTCTTTCCTACATGCAGTGATAAATTCAACTTTTGTCCGTGGTCGCAAAACGCCATACATTTATCTTAAATACTTGCAAATTCGCCGGCAGTGAATAGGCAATGCATCTACCTCAGGCAAGTTTTTTTATGTAATTTGTTATGTAAAATGAAGTAAATTTACTCATTTAAGATGCCCGTGACCTTTGCAAACTCGTTTTTGAGTATGATGATTTATGGCGTAACAGCTGTTTTCTAACCTCCAGAACGTGCTATGCCTTCGATACTAGTTCTGACGCGCTTGAATTCGCTTGCCTAAATCCAACGGAAGAATATGACTTGTCCAATACTGCCATAGATTTTCTTAAAAAAGTTGAATCAAAAATTACAATTTCGTCAATTTCGCACCATTACGGGAAAGGCTTTTGTTGAACTAACCGTAAAGTTGAAAATTAGTGACAGATTTTAAACTTACTATTTAATGATTAATAAGAAATTTTAATTTTTGTAGAAATATCTCAATATCAATATTTTACAAAGGAAGATAGATTTAGAAACAAAATTAAAAGCAACTGTAGGTAAATATACAGCTTTGTTGCTTTTTTGAGGAATTATGGTTGATTGTATGTCATGTTATATTCTTTCGGCAACAGTTTTATCTTTAGCAGCTAATTTTTTATATTTTTACTAATCCTGAAGGTAAAAAATACATTTTGTAGCATCTGGGGCTTTTTCAGGAAAAGAAAGTCTTTTAGTGATAAAACAGATTGTGAAGGTAACACAGTCTTTCGATTAATGATCATCCGCGCGTTGAACACATCATAACTCAGTATGCCAATAGAAACTAACAAGCCAACGGCTCTAACATCAATCATTATTCTTAAGTAACAAAACCTCCATTACAAGTAGCAAACGAAGGACTTCTTTGCCAGCTTAATTTGCTTCAAGAAACATAAGGCTTAGTCTATGCACTTTACATGGAAAATACTGACATTCCTAAGTTAAAAAATCTTTCTTAACCAAGTTTCCAGTGAAATCGTTAGTATGCCCCATACCATAATTTGATGAGGTTGGTCCAATAATAGCGTGACGTGTTGATAAAATACTACCCGTTTCAATTTATCTTGAGGTTTCTTGCAAATCTGTAACTCAGATATTTTATGAAGTTTTACTTTTTGGAATACTCAGATACCTTTCTTTCAACTTTACTAAAACTCTGGGAAATGTCGCATATCCCAGAGGAATGGTACACTCGCAAAGGTAGCTTTTGACTGATGGTCTACCTTCGTATCGTAGTTTTCCGCTCCAATCGAAGGACAAACTTTGTTGCAGCACTATAACATCAACACTCATTTTGACTTGAACGCTTATTATAACCTATCTTTTAAAGATAAATACATGCCAATGTGGACAACTAACAAACCGAATGAAGACTACAATAAAAAAGTAAATTAATTAACAAAAAAGGCGTAGAGCTTGAGCTAAATTTAAATTATATAAGGAGTACTAGAAAATTTTTGCGTTATAACGCAAGGGATGGTCGTACATTGCAACAAGAGTATGTTGAGAGAAGTTTAAATCTGGACTGCAATCAGCAGCCGACCTCTAGGTGTTAGTTGCTTGGTAGAAAACGGAAGATCGGGATTTTGGGCTGCAACTTTGCACGTGGTTTGAGTGTTGATCAATGGGGAAAATGTAACTTATAGACAAATAAAAAAATATTTAATGAGCAATTAATGACCTAATGCTTTAACCAGTGAGTTAATGGTACGACGCGTTCCGTAGTGCCGTAAGTCCTCAATAAGTTTAAAAGTAGAACATTTTCCTATATTAACATCATCGGCAAAACCTTACGAAAGAATCTATAAGGAATATGGTTTTCCCAGAATGAGGACTTTTTAAAGGCATAAAATTACGAGTTTAGCCAAACGAAAACGTACAAAAATTGATTCAATTATTGGTTTCGATTGGTGCAGAAATGTATAGAGTATAGTGAAAGACATTTTGAATAATTATGAAAAGGTATCTTATAAAATTTTTCTAGTATCCCATGTACTGGAAATGAGTAAATATCTTTTTAGTGACATCGTATCTCTTCTTGAACTACTCTAAAAATTCTAGCCACTACCACGTGCCCGAAAAGATAATGGGCAAGCCTGTCGTAGAGAGTTTCTTATGAATGGAGTTTCATCTGCACATCGCAGCTTTTGCTTTCATAACATCAACGTGTTTATGTAGAAAAACTTCGAGGACTGCCGTTGTCTAGTTTTCGTCCTTCAACAATGTAAAACTCTTCTACAAACCAGGGAGGTTTACACACAGCTTTATAGCTGTACACGAACAGCCCATCCAACATTTCTGTTTTTCTGGAGATTTGGGTTTTCCATGAAAAGGTAATTTTTACTAACATAAATGATGCTCTTACTTTAAAATTATGATAACTCAAATGCTTAGAGTTGTTCGCATAAACTACAGATACACACATACACACACACGCGAAGCTGTACTCCACTAAGGGCAAAAATTATAAAACATAGCACAACGCAACCATACTTGTGTGACATTTTTGTGGTATCACCAAAATCAGACTAGTCAGCATTTACTGCTAATAATAAGAAAATGGCATAAGTTATGTACTTAAAAAGCTTCATACGGTAGTGACTAATCATGTGAGTAATGACAATACGTCACTCAAGAAAGTCTGCATTCAAATTAATGAAATACGTCTTACAAGGGCCACGTCAAAAAATAAGCAAGTCGGCACTGCTCAATAGAGACTTCGTGTTTGCCCGTGATGATATGGACCATACTTTCATTCAGCGGATGAGTAATGTCGGATAGGGTCTGTTTGTTAAAACTCCAACTAGTCTTCAGAAAGATGGAGGCGATGCCTCTCGGATTTTCTAAATAGGTGTTTCAGTTTCAACAATAATTTTTAATTACAATATAAGACCTTTATTAGCATCACCGTGTCTGACTATTTTCGTGATTCCTTTAACACTAGAGGCAGAAGATTTTCTCTTTTTCAATGTGGATAAGATTGATAGCTCCTAGCAGGTTTTGCCAAAATAGATAATAGAAATAAATTGTGTGAGGTCAATTTTACTGTGAGCCAAAATAGCAACAAAATTGGACGTATTCGAAACTCTAATAGGAGTAAGATTTTTCTTAACCAACGTATCAGTAAAAGCCACCAATATTCGTCCATTACTGCTTTGAAGAACCTTCTTCATAGGTGGTGGGTAAGTTTAATGAAAACTAATACTCGTTCCATTGCCTAATTTTTTAAACATTTTGTGGAGTTCTAATACCTACATTTCACCCAAATCTCTGAGCATTACCATGTATCTCAGAAGATGAAGGGCTTTCTAGAGGTTGTTTCTTGCTATAAGTTCATCAACACATGGTATATTTATGCTTTAATGACTGCAAAGTGTCAGTGTTGGGTTTGTTTTTGACTTTCGACGAGGATAAAATTTCAAAACTGGAGCAGGCTTCGTTACATTTCACTGGATTTTTCTCCCTATTGCGTAACATACTTGTGATCATACTCAAACACTCCATCTTAACATTATATTCCTTGATATATGAAGATTACTGTCCTTGCGTCTTATTTTTAGCCTTACTAGTTCCCCTATCTATTTCAATAGCTTAATGAGTGACTTGCCCGAACTGATAACCACTAGTGCTCCAAAGCATTGCCCATAAAGCAAACGGTATCTAACTGTAGTATTGATACTGCCACTATCTGAATACATCACTTACTATAAGATATATCTGAAGCTCTGTATGGAATCGTTGCATCCTTTGCGCCGAACTAACTTAATTGCTATGCTTAACCCAGACGGTAACTAGAAACTAACACTAAATAATGGCAAATATTTTGCTACCATATTAAAATTCGTGTTGATTAACAAATTGATGTTGACAACGAGAAAACGTTAAAATAATTTCAACAAACGTTACGACAAGGTCGGTGGCCTTTATTTAGTACTACGCATACCCTTGAATTAAGGGAGTTGTTCTTGTACTGTACCTTAGCTCTTTTCAAAATTTTATAAAGTTCTACATCTTTTATTATGAAAAACTTGATTATAATCCAATTTGCAACGGATCAAAATACCTTTTGTTCTAATATCGTGGTACTAACTAAAGGAATGGGCCCTTTAAGCAATTCCAGTTTCCACTAAATTGGTTACTGTAATATATTTTATAATCCCCTTTTAAAAACTGTAATTTCCGAAAATTGAGTTTTTGTAGCAGTGATTAAAGAGAAACTCCAGTGGCGAATCAATATAAATTTCCTGCAACTGTGGCAAGGTGAAAGTCGCGCCACTAATTTAAATGACTTATCACTTTATCTGAAGAACAAATAAGCTGCGCTTTGCTATAAATAAGGGCCGTATATCTGAAGGCTGTGCGAGTAGGTACGCCATTGTTTTGTAATAGTCGTAAATAGCAACTAATGTACTGCAGCAGCGGTGCAGGTTTTGCACGGTCGGGCGAGATTAAGACGAGAGGCATTCCTTATCTCCTAATTACGTTTAGACGCGTTAACGCCCGGATCATTGTAGTCATTCAGTTTTACTTACGAGCCCCTGCTTTCAACAGGCAGATAAAAATGTGTCGCCGAAGAGAACTCGCTGCAAATTATCATTGGCTTCGTGACTGATTTTGTAGGGATCATTTCTGAGTTTTGAGTTGAAAGATAAGACATAAAAAATCGGTATTAACTTAACCAAATTTATTTTAAATTTAGTTAGTGTCTGTTCGATTACCTTTACATAAAAATGCGTAACAATTTACTATAGATTGAGCTTAAAGGTATAAAGACATGGACGTGTAATTTAGAAAGTTCTTTAATATCCTAATGGTTGTGTACAAATTTTGGTTTATATGTAGTAAGATGGTAGCTAATAGATACCCTTCATGAACCCAATTTAAGGTAGATCCACTTTAAGGACATAACCCTGCTAGTGCAATTCTTCGTACTTTCTCGTCTCTTAATATCGAAAGAGCATCAAGTCCCCACACTTACTCTTATCATCTCCCCAATTGCATTTTCCCTACTCTTTACTAGCGTGGAATGGTAAGACAAAAACCTTTGTAGATTCAAATCGAAATAGTCCTCAGTCCTCAGCACTCTTGAAGATTCCAACAAAGGCAGTTGAAGGATAATCGAGGGAAAGAAGGTCATACCAGGTTGCCATATGATGACGTAACGGATAGGAACCTATAATGTAAACTCTTTAACAAATGATAAGGTAGTAGAACTGAAATAGAAGTTAGCAAAGAAGTTAACTTAAAGAAAGGAGAAAACTAGCTGATTTTACAGTCGAGCAATCACTCAATGCACAGAGGAGACACTTAAAGTCATGTAAATTTTGTAAGAAAGCAAGGAATAGCATTGTATGTAGATTATTTCTAAACGATATCAAATCGAGTAGGTTATATTAATATTAGTGTCGAAAAGACAACCATGACGAAGATACATTGAAATTATTCTATAACGACGTAAAATCAGTTTTAAAACAACGTCCAGTTAAATCCTAAATAATAATAATAATAATAATAATAGGCGTTTTATATGATAAACTAAAAAAAAACTGAATCAATCTTTGTAATCCAAGCCGATCCAACCGTTGGGTAAGCAGAACTTAAAATCTAAGAGTTTTGAAACCAAAGTTATACTTTGCGCCTGGCAAAATTACAAAAGTTTGATTTACTTTCAGCTGGTTCCCAGATGTCAAACCATAATCACCAAACTTTATTGTTAACAGCTTGATAGAATGTATATTATCTCGGAACAACGATATTCTGATCTGGTCAATCGAAAACCGATGTTGTTATAGATAGATTGGTACCATTGGATCACCATCTGTTCCGATCATTAATTCACTTCTTTGTTAACTTTCAGAAAGTATAAGAAAAGTTTCGTCAGTTTTTTTTTAGACCACAAGGGTAGTATCAACGAGGTATAGAAAATTTTGGCCTATAAATGGTTGGATACGCAATGATTTTTATAATATACATAAAGACTAGAAAATTATGTCTTATGTATTTGCGTCAGGCAAAGGAAAAGTTGTCCAACACACCTACTATCTCCAATGCAATTAATACGTTACGTAGCGATATTAAATTATAGTGTTAAAATATAATACTTTTGAAGTGCAATCACTGCTGCTTTTGTGAGAAAATTATTAACATGAGAAAAGCTACTCCAACGTCCTTTACATTTACTAGTCACAAACATCTACGACACAGAAAAAAGTGTTTCCATGTAAGAAAGCGATACAAGGCTCGTGAATAACAACACAGAACTACTGTTAGTACCCATTCTCTATTAGAAAAATATAAAATAAAGTTTTGTTGAAATAGTGCAAAGATACGCCGATTTCAGAATAAATGTTTATTTCTTTTTTTGCCCCTCGTACGCTTACAAGGCTAACGATCTAAGGACAAGCCTACAGAAAACAAGTTATTCTATTGCTGGGGTCTTAGCCTTTGTTGTTCCCCTTTGCTAATCAGGTGAAGGTCACAATCCCCTTGTCGAAATAATGTTTTTAAATGCGCTCCATAGAATTACAAATTACAGCAATTACCATAAAATTTAGTAACTAGAGTAAAAAACGGTGTAATAATAATGTAAATATTTAAAGTATAAAGCATTCAAAGGTAGGTTTTATTTCTTAAAGCCGTATCGGTGTAAAGACTCGCAACTTATCTTGATGTAGTATTTAGCAAGCCAAAGCTTCCATAATTCACTTCAAAAAACAAGGGTTCGTTTAATTAAATTGCAATCGTAATAAGCTCTTTATTCTAAGGTCAACAAATTTATTTTTAATGGAATCTATATCTTCAATAAACTTCATATTAAAGCAAAACTTCAAATAGAAGTGGTGAATAAGTACACGTAGTGCGTGACCGTGACTTTTGCAACTGGAGTGAATTTTGTACAAAGCTGGAATATTTATTTGCAAAAACTATTCTGGTGATTCAGAAGGCATTTGGAAACTATACAATTAATACAGCATCAACTAAGGCACGGTAAAGAAACGCCTACAATACCGAAAATGTTGAATGTACACAAACTACAATCAAGAAGCATCCACGACCAACAAGCCGAGAGCTAGGTGAGCTGGGTATTCCAAAAATCAAAGTTTGCGAAATTTTGACGGAGGATGTTGGCGTGAAACATGTCGCGGGAAATTTGTTCCGCAACTACTGTTACTAAAGCTGCAAATGCTAATGACTTCCTTCAGGCGTCTACCAGTGAACCAAATTTCCTCAAAAAGGTCATAACGGGAGATAAAAGAGAGTCTACACTTACAATTCGGGTCCAAAGGCTGAAAGGTTTAAATTGAAACCTTCTACGTCCCAAGGAGATATGTAAAAGTTTCACAAAACTCAAGACCATATTAACCATTCTTTTTATTGGCAAAATGATGAGTGGCAGTTTCATCGAGACAAGGTATCTACCCATTCTCTACATCTTCAAAAATCTAAAATATAAAATTCTTCGAGATGGAAGACTGCCAACAAGGTTCTGGTCAATACGACGAGGTAGTTGGCGATTATAACACAAAACTTTGCTGAAGGGCCAATGGAGAGGATGTTAGGAGAAGTGTGTAAGATCCTAAAGAGCTTACTTTAAAATGGACTGACTCTGCGCATAGTGTTTGTTGCATCTCGTACCATTTTTACCAAATATCTAGATTTTTAGTTAGTAAGTGTAATTATATGGCTCAATAATTTTGGAACAGGCTACATATTTTCAGTATATACACCTTTAAAAATCACGTCATAAATATGCGATAGAGAAGCTTTTTATCTATTACTTTTATAACTGTGCCAATTAGCTTTTGGTTCTAACACTAAACTGAATATAACGCTTACTTAAGAAGAAAGTTCTTCCCCTAACTTTAGAACTGAATAATATTGAAAAACAAGTTATGACACTGGAATGTATGGAAGACTATCTAAGAAATGACGCATTGAATGTTTTGTTCAATTTTAATTAAAAAAATATATAACTGAGATAAATAAAGTGATTTGTAGGACATTAGGGAGTATGACATACCTTCTAGCACATGTTAAAAGTAGATCGAAAGGTTCAAAACGTTATGGACAACCAAAAAGTTAAAAGATGATAATTTGGACAAGTTGTTAGAGGTACTCAGACAAGACATCTACATCGTTAGAGAATACGGTTAAAAAAGGTGAGCAAAATTCGAAAAGAAGATCATTAGCTTAATTATCTCCAGGGACGTCGAGGGCCAACATTTGAGCTGGAAAAAAAATGACATTTGTTTTGTCCTCGATAATCCTTCATTAGGAAGAAGGGAGCACATATTTGATTCTAAGTGTTCCCCTTCGATGGCTACGCACTTCTGCCATTACTCCAATAGTTTGCACAAAGTTAATGCAAATCATTTTTTAAGTGTAGCACGGAACTATTGGTAGATGGCCAACTAAAGCTTGACCTTGGATGAAAATTCCTTACCCCGCACTGTCTCTTTCATTGCACAAACTAAGCGTAGCTTATTAATACATAATCCTACGTACAAAAATATAAGGCAACAGGATATAGTCACATTGTCATATTAAAACAATATACTGCGTCTATTTTGCAATATTACTAATCGGGGATGCTCTTACAAAGAGTAGTAAAATATTTTCGTAATTCCAAGACTGTTGCTATTTCTTTTATTAGTTTTATAAACTAAACCATGGTTTGTTTGATGTTATCAGATATTCAAAAAACATCAGCTGTAGTAGCTGCTGGCGTAACTTTACAAGCTTCTACTTCTGTTGAGCTATGGAGAAGCTAATGCGCACAAACCTTTGTCACCTTTTCGTGGATAATGGTATGCAGAGTTTTGCTATAGGACCTGTTATATTCGTGAAGACGTCGAATGTGATTATCTTTTTGGCAATTTAAAATGGGATACACGATGTATAACGTGTGGCTTGTGCGCAGTTGTCGGGGGCCCGCAGATTTTACCTTTTTAAGCACTGACCTTGCGGCCTTTTAAGTTTGCTATTACAGCGACACACAGTTCAGCGACTCGCTGCTGTATTTCCACATCCTATTACTAAATTTGTTTAAGTGTCCAAAGCAGACATTCCCTCGCGCTAAAGAAATTACACCGTACTTATCCATGGTTTCCCATTTTTTCACAACTACAGTTTTTTTTAAATGAAACTTTTTGAGTACTCCTAGGGTCCGTTTATAATGGTACCGCGCTATACTTCTAGCCACAGCAATCGACGATTGAGGTTCTATATTCTTTGAGGATACTTAAAATTAAGTTGGTAATCGCGTTATCTGTTTCTGCGCACTATCAATAAGAAAAAACTCAAAAATGTGAGAAACAATTTATTTTCTTTGAATTTGCACATTCTTGGGTATTTGAAAAAAATTAAATAAAGAAGAAATACATTGGAACCTTCACGGAGCTCTCCTCTCCTCCTTCCTCTTGACGGACCTGTCCATCGTTGACAACAAAGCGAATCCCAGCAATGTGGCTCTGCACTTAGGGTTTAGATTCATGAAGAGGGACTTTTATGGGTAAAATAGTGGCCAGTGAAAAGACCAGGCATATTTTGAAGACTTCAAGAGATTAATCTTGGTGAACCGTCAAAATTCTCATCGTGTTTAGTCATCAAGTAATGGGTTATTCAAACCGTACTAAACGACTAAAAACATGAATGATTTGTTAAGTTGAAAACTTTTGTTACATCCTGCGTATTTACCTTAGCTTCGTCAGATTTTTACTTGTCCTAGTTCATCCAACGCTATTTCGCAGACTCTCGCGTTGAAATATTTCAAGAAGTCGAAAGGTACATTATAGACTAAGTCGGCGTCCTTTCATCGGTGAGGGACTGATGAGAGATAACAAAAATAAACAATTTCTGCTGAAAGTTACTTTGTGGGTTACATTGTATCACGAGTTTGCATTAGTAATAAAAATAAATATAATTTTTAAACAGATAAATGTTAGTTTATATTTAATGGGCAGAAAATTAATTAGTAGAACTAAGTGAATACGACGATGCAAAGAATTTCTTCTTATAAAACTAATAGCTTCTATGGTTGACGATCAAATTTTTATAGAGTTGTTGACGGAGTGTTTGTTAATAAAGAATTGTATAATAATAAAGATGAAAGCAGATATTTTTTTAATAAGACAGCAAACATAAGCATGGCATACAAGCTTAACTAATGTAAACAGAACAAACTTTAATGGACTTTTTAAGGATCGCTAGTCACAGACGGTTGTATGTATTTGTAATATACATAAGCAACTATTTTAGATTGAGTGACATCAACATACCCGCGGCACATCTAATCATTTAAGTACAAACCTAAGAGATTTTTTGGGGCTTACAACGAGGGTAAAAAATATTGTCTCTGTTTCCCGTAACTTTGTTGACTCTACCCTATTTAAGTTTACGAGCCATTTGGGTGTTCGTGGAGCCCAATTTAAGAAATCCGCTGCCAGTGGCAATATAGGAAAAACATAATTAAACAAAAATACAATAAAAACCAGCCTGTACTACAATGCAGATTAACAGAGTAAATTATATAATACCCAAAGATGTTTTATTTTAAAGTTGGTGAGGGGGGCGGGGTTGAATTTTGATGTGTAATGACTTTTCTTCATATCCTTTAGTACCACCAAGACAACGGGTAGATAATAGTTCAAAATTTAAAATTAATATGCCTACTTTGTAGTTGTAAATCCCTAAAATAATTGTCTTGGTGGGGAAAGACATTTTGCGGTGGTAATTCTAGTTATAGGAAATGCAGCTACCTTTTTATGCTAAGAGTAGGTTTACTGAAATAAGGGCAAGTGTTTGTCTTCTTTGGGACAAAAGCAACGCGCTGATTTTATTCTACGGGCATTTTAAGTGGATACTGCAGAAGTTGCCAGTAAAAAACGAGCTTTGTGCGCTTTTATTTCAAAAAATGAAGAAACTTATAGATGAAGTTGAAATTGAACTATGTCATTTGACTGCAACATTGTTCGAGACTAGTGAACGTGGCCGAACGTTGCTGGAAATAAAGCCCACTTTGGCCACCCAGTTCAAGTCACTTCAACGAATTTGGTAATAGAAAAGCCCTTGGTATCATTATGAAAAACCAGTGAATAAATAAATATCTTAGCTGAACAAGTCCATAACATTCTACACGAAAAAGCTGATTGCAAGATGGGTAGCACAACTTTTGACCATTGACCAAAAACGCAATATATGAAAATGTTTAACAGCGATGATTACCGTAACCAAAATATAGACTTGCCATTAGATCAGTAACTAAAACAATAAAAAACACGACAACAAAGCAACGGCCTTTCTATCGGCTTGAAAGATAATAACTTCCGTTTTTTTCAGGGGGGGGGGGTTTACTAGGAAACGTCCTGACTGACTACTGGGGAAAAACGTGGAAAAGAGGAACTGAGTCAAAAATTCTCTCGCTCTACCACCAATAAGGGCACTGCTATAAAAATCTACCACCTCAATGGCAAATTAAAAGAGTTATGATACCTCACCTGTTTTCTCCAGATTATGCTCTAAAAGATGCCTTTCCGACTCACAAAACTTGGCTCAATAGAATAAATTTTTCATCTAATAAGAATACCATTTGCAGTCTTTAAAACAAAGCATTTTTCCGGCGACGGTAAAAATTTGGAACTTGTCAGACTAAGTATCCAGCCCTTAACGGAGACCAGATTAAAAATAAAATTGATCAACTATTTCTTGCTTTTTTCCTAATTATCAAATCGCCCTTTTACACTCCCATTTCGACAGTTTAGTTTAAGTTACTTGGGTAAGCAAAAGAACTTATAATCATATTATTTTAAACATTTTAATCATCATAAAACACCACGATAATGTACTACCAAGCCTATTGTACTAAAACCAGACAGACAATTTGAAATTACCCATTATTATTACACAAATATTTTTAATACGCAACATTATCATAAGATTAGCCGAAAAGTTAATGCTCACGATCAAAAATGGCAATTTTGTTATGTTTTGACGTTATTTTGTATTGACAATTGTAAACAACATATTTTTCTGGATGATACTTCGTTCGGATTGTTACAACATTATTGGAAGAAAGGTCTGACCATAAGAGGCAATTTACGAAGTTGAAGACGAAGGAACAGTTGCTCAACGAATAGTCTCCAAATGGTTGAAGTGCTTCAACGAAGGAGATTTTGATTCATGAAGATAAACCTTGTTCTGGTTGGCCATCAAAGCTGAACAACGGTTTGTTGACAGCGTTGACAGATGAAAGTTCATTAAGCAGTGATCTAGCACTGGTTCTTGGAATTTTGTCTTACCAAACTGTGCTCAACTTCACAAAAGAATCCTAGAATGCACATAAACTCATTGAAGCACAGTTCAACAAGCGAATCCAGATCTCCCCTCAAGTAAAGAGAAGTTTGAAGATTTGGGCAGCGTTGAAGTTCTTCCGCATTCAGCTTACAACCCAGACGCTGTTCCCTCCGACTAGGGTCTGTTCTCTCAATGAAGCACTTCTTGCGTGGTTACCGATTCGAAACTTTTGGTGAAGTTGAAGAAGTGTGTCACGAATTTTTTGGCCAACTTTATATTGCACCATCAGTGTAATTTACATTAATTACATTGCAATTTTAATTTCTTTCCCCAATACTTCTCTAAGACTTTCACTTTAAAAATAATATAAGTTACACCCTCTCAAATGTCTTCTTTTGTTCATTAATTTCCTTCAACATCAATATCAGTTTCAGAAGATTTCAGAAAAATTTGTCATGTTTGACATTATCAAATGTTTGAGTACAAATTTGTTTCTGCAAGGTCGAGTAAATGCTTGAAGGCTCACAGTAGCTTTTCCAGGATGGAAGGCTCTTCGAAAACCAAACCTATATTATCCGACCTATCGATTGCAACCACTATCTCATAGTGATGGTAACCTAACAAGTATGTACACTAATTTTAAAGAAAAATCTCTTCAAAATAAAGTATTTTTGGATGTTTTAGCGATTCTTAAATTTTTGCAGATAAAAACTGATCACCCTGTATATTATAACGCAAAAATCCAGATTAACATAAAAGTGAAGAACAAACGTACAAAATTTAAACTTTGGTTTAAGAATAATTTCATCTGTGATTACAAAAATTTTAAAAGATACATCCAAGATACATCCAAGTCAATCAACTGTTAAATAAATAATTGGACGACAAACGATTCAAAATTTAGTTACACGTATGAATCCCAATGGAGAAAGAAACTGCAAATGCAGTATTAAAATTTTGACTAAAGAGTTATCTTGTTAAATGCTAACCATTCAGTTGTACACGGAAGACAGCCAAATTAAGTAGAACCCATTAAAATTACTTTTACCAAGCGTGATTCATTTGCATAATCTCCAAAAATGTTGAGGGCTATTGCATTTTAAATTTTTATAGGGATTTCATCACCTCTTAAGTTCTGTGCACCATAAATGTTGGTTGGCAATTACTAAAATTGAAGAACAGGTTCATTTCGCTGCAAGTGAGGTACAAATTTTTCTACGAAATAAGACAGGATAAGAGCTAAATTCAATTTGCCAGAGTGAAAACGGAAGACCGGTATATAATTGACTGAGATTTTAAGTACTAGTGCTACGATACAAGTGTCTGATTTTGGATTGAGATTATCTGATAACATCTATTGAAAAGGAAACCATGTTTTCTGATGTGGAAGCTGATATTGTGCGTCGTGGCGCCAGTCAATTTTGACAATGGGAACATAAAACAGCAAAACAGAGAAAAACACTTGAAAGTTTGTTTCTAGCACACAACAACAAACATTATTTGCCTTACAGCCTAGTAAATATGCTGACACGAAGAAAATGTCGAATAGTCTAAAAGAACTACAAATATGTTCAATATAACTTGAACGTTATTGTTCATTTCTTTTAATATTTACTATCTATTTACATATATACATCATAATGCCAAGAGCGGAGAAGAATACTAATAATAGATCGTTCTATACTATCATAAAAGTTTAAATTTACACACGTGTTAAGAGGTGTGTTCAAGTTCTAAGGTCTGCAATTTTTTTCTCAGCAGTGAGACTAAGTAGAACGGAACGGTTAATTTTAAAAGACGCGAAAAATACTTCTGAATTTGTAATATAGATGGCAGCACCATACAACGTACACTTGTATACTTCAAATGACGACGTTTAGTGTTCAAGAACAACTCTCCCCTTGCGTAGTGAAGGCACTATGGACGTTAAAAATGTGCGTTATGTGAGTGCAAACGTTTAAAGAAGGTCGAGAGTTGTGTGACAATCAACCGAAGCAGCCTCGGCCACGAACCCGCCGGACCGAAACCATGATTGCGCGAGTGGAGTCTCTAGACTTGTTGACACGTGATGCCACCATGAATTTTCGACCATGAAGGACACTCCCTGGCCGCTGATTTTCCAATCGAGCTGCTGTTGCATCAGCGATTTTTTAATGGACAAAACACACCCCTAAGGAAGTGTTCTCAGCCGTCGTAGAATCATGGCGATGACGTGAAAAATATATACGTTTAGACGAAGATTACGTTGAGAAGTAACAGAAGTTTTGACTTTCTTGGGCAAGTACTTTTTTAGATTATAACATAAATATGGGGAAAGGGAGAGAAGGGGAATAGCTTACACTTTATTTTAAACTTTGGTAGTGCTATATTTTTTGATAATTATCACTGAGTATGCATCATACTTTACTTTTGCCAATTGTCTTTTATTTACTAACGCTTTGAACTCGCGCAGTTACAAATTTAGATTCTGCAGCAGAATTTGCCCACCTTTGCGGGTAATAGGACGCATTGGTGACAATAATGACACTTAACATAAATTTCCTATTCGTTAATATCAAAATGAAATATTGCCTTCTTATTTTTTCAATATAAAGGGTATTCCAAAAGTGTCTTCACTCTTTAAATGGCAATAAATACCGTGTGTATTGATACAGCAGTCTAGTGGTTTAAATAAAAAAAAACTTAAATGAAATTACGTGAATGTTTACAAATATTTAAGTCGAGGACCTCTCTTACCAAACCAATGCAACCGTTGATATTGTTTTTCAATTTTCTCTTGCAGTCCATCGAATGTTGCTGGTTTTCTACATTAAATCTTATCGCAAAAAAGTCTGATAGAGTGAGGTTTGATGAACTCTCAAGGAATTCAAGGCTACCTCTCTACCCAATACATTTTTCGGTAAAGTCGCATCGACATAGATTCTACATCACGATGGTAAAGGGAAAAATACGAAAATACGTCTCTTCGTCACCAAACCACTCTTCGACGCTTAGGCCAACAGATGCCTGCAGGATGTTCTGCTAATATCACTAGTGTCAGTTAGTTAAAGAGAAGCCCAATTTTGATACTCCACATCACACTATAACCCATGATAAATTTAATGGGCATTCCATAGTAAAGTACGGATTTGCAGATTTCAAGAGGCGCAAAGGATGTACTGACATTTAACTCAAAGGTAATCTCATTCCCCAGATAGGATGGAAATGTTAAATTAATTATTAAACTACTCTTTTTACATTTCAAATGTGAATACACTTTTCTGGAGTTATATAAAATAAACGATAAATAGAATCACAAAAAACAAAAAGCGTTATACAGTACAGGAAGAAAAAGTAAAAGCAAAATTAAAGAGAATAAAAACCAATAGTAAAAATAACAGAGTATATTATGAGTAAAAGAGAATGGACAGAAAAAGAATTACAAGAAATAGAGAGTTACAGTAGGAAATAATACTAAAAATTTTATAACTTGAATAAATAATAAGCAAGACAAAATAGTAGAAAACGAAAACAAACTTAAAGAAATCTGTGCTGAAAAATTTAAAAAACGATTAAACAGAAATCAAGGTCAAGAAAAACCATCAATCGAAGAGAATCTTAAAGCAATTCTAATAAAGAAACCTACATTTCAAGAGACGAAAGAAATTATAAACAATAGGCGTAATAAAGACACTCTCGAAAGATGGAATAAGTATGTATAAGAATGCATTACAAAAATATAATGATAAGAAAGAGAAACGGACAACAGGAATTTAAAAATTACGAAGGAATCACCTCATTAAACATCACATACAAAATACTTGCTGCGCTAATACAAAAAGAGTAAGGAATACAACAAAAAAACAATAGGACAATATGATCAAGTAAATATCAACAATAATAGAAAAGACACTCAACCATAAAATAGATGTAAATCTGTTATTTATAGATTTTGAACGGGACTTTGACTCATAAAAATTGAATTGGACTCAACACGTGCCAGTGTCAGAAAGCAGAAAGTAGAAACTAGACAATTTAAAATAAATAATTTAAACAGGAAGAATCGTTACCTGCAACATTCTTCAACATGTCCCTAGAGCAAGAGGGGGACAGACAATAGCATATCCAAATGGGGTGCTAACAACAAAGGGACAAAAGATAGAACTAAAATGCTTGAGGCAATAATAATAAAAGGAGAGACAATTGAATTAAAAATAAATAAAAATAAAACAAATAATAAAACCAGGAAAAAACAGGGACAGTTGACAAATTCTAAAGATGGAGAGAGAGAGAGGAGTAGAAATAAAAGGAAAAATAGTAGTAGCAAATCAACAAAAGTTTATTGAAAAACAAAACCATTTTTTAGAAACCAAATTGGAAATATACGAATGTGGTCTAAATAGTTCTTGTCCTAGATCATAGATGCCAATAATGTAGACAATTTGTTCTTAAATTAATACATCTTTCAAAAGTACGCATTCGAAGTTGTCATTCAATTTGTCAAATAATATTGTCTTCAGTATCTCTTGAAATGGAAAAGAAGGTTTAGCGCCGAAAGAAATTTATGCACAGCTTATAATAGTTTATCAGGATCCTTCTCCTTCATAATCAACAATTTAAAAATGGGCTGTACCAGTCTTGAAGATGATTCCCGTGAAGTACGCCCGAAAGTACAATATCAGAAATTATTAAACGAATATACAATATGACATAAGATGGCCGACGAAATGCAGAAGGACAAAAACGTATTCGAATGACAGTTTCCAAACAATGTTTAGAGCATTTTTTAAGAAATTTGATTTTATCCGTCGATTTATTATCCTGGATGAAACGTAGACTCACCGTTATACATCGGAATCAAGACAACAATCAAAACAGTGGATTAAAGCAGTTTATTTAACTCCAAAGGACATGAAGCCTATTTCATCTGCAGAAAAGGCTTTGAGATGCTAAAAGAGTTTCATTAATTGATCATCTTGAATACAGTGAAACAATAACTGGAAAATATTATGCAAATCTTTTAAAAACATTTGATGAAAAGATTCGCAAGAAGAGATCCGGTTTGCAGAAGAAACAATCTTTTATCAAGACCATGCACCTTTCCAGAGAAGTGCCTTAACAGTAGAAAAATGATTAGAACATTCTCATTGTTCAGTGCATTGTTTTCCACATCTCTACAAATCTGTGTACAAAGGAAATGTTAAATTATTTAAGACACATTGGTTATAGTTGGAGATCTGTGTGATAAGGTCAAGATTTCCAAGCTTAAGTTGTAATTGTATATACATAATTTGTGAAGAATGATCACAAGGCAAAGAAAACGGAAAACGATCTATAGCAAAATAAAAAATAAAAAAAAGATAAGATGTTCTGCAAGAATAAGAACATTGAACATCAGAACTGTACTGGAAGTATCGAAAATGGAGGAAGTGGCAAAATAATTGAAAGACTACAAAACGGAAGTATATATAGAAAGATGGAAAGATGAGGGGAGAATTGATAAGCAAAATTGTATTTTATTCCACAGAGGCGAAAATAACCAAAGGAGTAAAGGAACAGGATTTAAGTAAGCAGAAAAATGAGAACAAGTATCTTAGAATTCAAGAGAATAAATGGCAGGATCTTCTGCCTAAGAATAAGATGTAATGTAGCTAACATCTCCATAGTAAATGTGTGTGGACCGACTGAGGAGGCAGAAGAAACAGAGAAAGATGACTTCTACAACAAACTAGAGAAGACAAATATCCCAAAACATGATGCTCTAATAGTCCTTGGAGACTTCAATGCTAAAGTAGGAAAAGAGAGTGGCATGAGGGAGAGAAACAGCATACAACATTACGAACGACAACGGAACAATAATGGGCAACCTAGCAATTGAAATGGATATATTAATACCCAGTACAAAGTTCAAGCAAAAATAAAACACAAGGTCACATGGATAATCCCTGGAAGAAATACAGGACACCAGAATGATCATGTTGGTTTCGACCACCCGCTTATGATAGTAAGATGAAATTAAAAATGGTTGCTAAAAAAGCAACAAACAGAAAGAAGTGGAAAGTGGAAAAACTCAAAGAAAACAATAGTCAATATAGAAAAGAGATGAGAAAACAGATATTCGTAAATCTAGAGGGTAAAACCATGGGCGAAGAGTGCAACAATACTTAAAAAAAAGTTTCGAAAATACTGGTTTGACCACGACTGCAAAGTAATATTAAAGAAAAGAAGGCTGAGAACAGAAAATGAAAATTACTACAAATTGTATCAAAAAATCAGAAAAATGTGTACCAAGTTAATAAGAGAAAATAGAAGAAATTGGGTTAAAGAAACAATCGATTCCCTAGAAAAATTTTTGTTTTCTAGTCGAAAATTCTGGCACGGTCACACATGTCATCTATGATACTTCCGATTAGCAAATATGAAACGCTTTATGAAAGAACAGCACATTATTATTGTTAAAACGCATTCCAAATTCGGTGAAAATTTTACAAACAGTACGAAAACTCGGTGGAAAGTTTTGCTCAAATAGCGCATCAAATGAATAAACTGGCCATGATTTATTACAAAATTTGATTAAATTGGATGCAGGACCTCATGGGAATCAGTGTGGGGTAAGGTCCTGGTCAAATTGTCGCTGCAAATCCAAAAACATCGTGTCGAGGCAACGTACACAACAATTGAACTTTTCGAGAAACCTCCTACAGGCAAATGTTGATCTGCATCTTCAGGCGCACAGAATTCCAGTGAACTCAAGAGCTTAAGCATGGAGAACATTCTCACCATCAATTGGTTTTTAGAGATATTACGAAGTGGATTTTTAGTTTAGCCGAAACATTTTTAGTGATGAGCTGCAATTTAACCAGTTTGTAAAGAAACAACATTGTCGGTAAATCTTCGCGTAACTTATGAAAGGCAAATGCAATCTCAACGAATAAATATTTGGTCTGGTTTTTGTACAGATGGCGTGAGACTCATATTTCTTCGAAGATGATACTAGAAGTACTCTAACTGTAAGTAGCGATCGTTACAGTTAAATAATAACAAACTAGGCAACGTGGATCTTAAATAAATGCAACAGTCGATTCACTGCAACAATTTCATGGTCGCGTAGTTTTACGAAATGCCGACTTCAACTGACCAGCAAGACCTTGGGGGGTGGGAGGTTTACATAAAATCCAAAATTTACCCTAACAATCAACAAAAGTTGATGACTCAAAAACAAAAGAACAAAACTATAAACAAAATCTTTGTTTAAAGAATCAAGCCGAAGCCGAGGTAACCATTTGTCGGTCATAATCTTCCCTGTTTAATCGGAGATAGTGGACTTTAACATTCAGTAGTAATCCAATCATAAAATCAATTAAAAAGTCGTTTTATCTGAAATTCAAATCCGGCGTTCAGTTTGGGCCACCCATTAGAAGATATAGAAAAAAAAAAATGGCAAAGCTACTTCGAAAATTTGTTCAAAACATAGATGTAAATGAGGTTAGTGAAGATACCGATAATTAGAACCAAAGGAACAGAATAACTGACACCAACGAAAAAGTAGTTTGACAAAGTTATCATAAATCGAAAACAAAACAAATGATAAAATATGGAGGAAACCATGTGAGACAGACTATACAAACTAATAGTCCAGATATGAGAGTAATAAATTACGCCTAGTGAATGGAAAGAAAGGACTAATAATGCCAATAATAAAGAAAGAAGGTCTATGTGTATGCACAAATGTAGCGTATAAAAGAATGAGAGGGTACCATTACGGATTTAGTAGGGGAAAATCTACCATAGATGTGATACACGTGGTAAATCAAATAGTTGCAGGACACATTGCAGGGATGGAAGACCGAGAACACGTTGACATGATGATATTAAGAAGAAAATAGAGAGAACTAAGGGAGGCCTATGCTCAATTGAAGGTTAAAGAAGAAGAAGAAGAAAGATCATACGAATGCGATATTAGACTACAAATCCTTTACATCAATTTAAACAGCCCTTTGACAGCGTAAAACGAGAAGCTTTAATAAAAGAGATGAAGAAAATAGAAATACCTGAAAAATAGTGAAACCAACTGAAATGACAACGAAGCTATACTTGCAGAAAATGGAAAATCAGAAGAAGTTTAAAATTAACATAAAATAGAGGGCGGGCTAATAACATAACTAAGGACTGTAAACTTAATGGAACAATCATTCATAAGACCGTACAAATTGTGGCATTAATTTAGCGATAATAGCGAGAAAGAGAAGAGGTCTGAAAGAAACAATTCTAGAAATTGAAATGGAAGCAAGGAAAAGAGAACTAGAAGTTCACCAAGAACGTAAAGCTAGGAAATTTCAAATTCAAAATTGTTGAAAATTTCAAATATTTGGCGTTACAATTAACAATAAAAAAAGGAAAACAAGAAGTCGCACAAATGATATAGATAGGACATAGAAGCTAAGGAAAATATATGAATTAAAGAAAACTGAGGAAGGAGGATTTTGGAAACTAACGAACTCGGCAGTAAAAATTATTTTGAAGTGATGAAGGTCAGAAGAATGCGGTGGTACGGACATATAAAAAAAATGAGGAACATCAAAGAAGTGAAGAAGGTTAAATGTGGAGACCAAGTACTTGTAGAGCAAAAGGAAGACCAAAATTTGATTATTAAAGATATAACAAACATAATAATACAGAAATGAAGAAATAAGGTACACGACCGGAATAAATGGAGAAAAATAACAGAAGAACAATAAGTTAAACTAGAAACAAGAGGCAGGACGTGGAGTTTGATAGCTCAGAATGAGTGGCTGCAATTTGGAATGGAATGTATGTAAAGTATTGGAAAAGGAGATAAGAATATTAAACCAAAAACAATTAGAATCATGAAGTCATAGGATATAGACTCTACTTTCCTCAACACTGCCAGCTTTTTTAAATATAAACTGTGGCAGAAAAAATGATATGATATTTATTAATAGTGAGTTTCTAAGTCCTTCTTTTGATGATGTAGTCCAAAGCTTTGCCAAGTCAAAAGTTAGGAAATGATGTGTGAATGTATGTGAACATTGTATTTAATTGAAAAAAATCAAATAAATGTTTTTTAAACAATCAACTTTTTTTATAATTTATGTATATTATAACTTCTTTTTCAGACTTTCCTCATATAATAATGGATATAGCCCTTCCCTTTTTTTAAATTTATATATAGGTATATTGTATATAAATATATACATAAACAGATTTTTAATTAATTCAATTAATGCCATAGTTGCACCGACAAAGGTAAACAAGGTATTTTTTATAAGAATCCCATAATGGTCATGTTCCTACCGGTAATTGCAACGGTACCCGCGACGTCGGTGGCAGCAACACCACCATCGGTTAGTAGCTTGCCGGTCAGGGTTGTCGAGAGCGAAATCGGCGCTTGCGTCGCCTGCGGAAATGGAAAGTGAAAGACGCCCCACTCCTGCCCCTACCTTTCGCTTTCGGGCCTCCCCTCTCGGCCACTTTCCCCGGTTGTGCGTGCAGCGACAACTACATGCAGTAGGTTACCGAGAGAGCTATCTGGAAGACGCGCGTGTGGCTATCACTTCTAACAATAGCAGCATCTGCAACTGCATCTTCACCGGTATTTTGCTGTCAGCGTCCCGTTTCTCGCGCGTCCACACAGAAGGGGGTGCGCACACCCGCCAGAGTGGCGAAAAGCCGCTCCGCTGCACCCGATCCACGTGTTTTTGTTGCCCCCTCGGCTCGCGTCGCTTTCCGGCTGCCGGTTCGGTCGCGGCCATCACCGCGGGTGCAGGAGTAACGGCTGATACAGCAACGACCGGCATGGCCCCGCGCCGCCAGCACGGCCAAGTTCAAGGTCTCCTCGTAGGCAGTATCGATTCCGAGGAAAGCGGCGTGACACGCTGTTGCGTGCCTACCGGCGACTGTTTACGCGTGCAGCAACAACAAATGAACCCAAACAACAACAACGACCCCATGCTCATCGCCCTCGACGACTTGCGGGACACCGTGCGCGTCACCTGCAACAACGACGCGTGCACCGCCGGCCGCTTCATGCATCGCGAGTGCTTCGACGCCTGGGAGCAGACGGTGCTGGCGTATCTGAAGACCTGCGGCCGCGCCCGCTCCTGGTCCGAGCGCCAGCGGCACCAGAACCTCTGGACGAAGAAGGGCTACGACCTGGCGTTCAAGGCGTGCGGCTGCAAGTGCGGCCGCGGCCACCTCAAGAAGGACCTGGACTGGATGCCGCCGCCGCCCACCAGCAACATCTTCGGCCGCGTCGAGGAGGTCGAGACCGGCAGCAAGAAGAAGAAGCGCCGCAACCGCAACAACTCGCGGCCGTCGCTCGCGATCAACACCTACCACGCTAACCCCAACGAGGGCCGCGGCCGCGCCGGCAGCCTCTCTTCCAGCACCGGCTCATCCTCGCCCCGGCCACCGTCAGCGAGCCCAGCATCTCACCTGTGCATGCCAACGCCAAGAAGAAGGCCGTCGCCGGCTTCGATTTTATGACTGAGAAATGCCGGTGAGTATATTTGCCGATCTCGCCTCGACAGCTATCCTTGTCCAACAAGGTCTATAACTGGAAGTATATAAAACGTCTGGGAATAGTCTGCCATTTCACTCCGTCTCTTCTCACTCAAGTCTATATCAACATAAACAATACCCATTGGATATACAAAAAAAGAACAAGCATAGAACGTCACCAGAAACAAACAATTGAAAGCTATAGTTATTATCAAATGTTTTATCGTATATAGGCACGTGTCTATACTTTGTATGTAGACACCGGGAATTCCCCACTTCTATCGATTTGGTCGTGAATTTCAATGAGAGAGGGAATCCATCTTTGGACCATTTGCCATCGGATGCGTTGTGCATTGTCTGGCCATTTTGCGTTCTTCAGTTATTAATAGAAATCGAACGGCGGCCCTATGAATGAATTCGTCGTGGCTGTAGTGCAGCCAGAACGGCCGAGTCATGGTTAGATCTGGTAGGTCAAGGTGAAAAGACGTGGTGATGAACGCGTCTATCGATTTCCAGCGGCCCGCAAAAATGCGCCCCGACGCTCTGGCGCAGCGCGCCCCGGGCGACATTCGTACGCGTCTCGCGTAATTGCTTCAATCCTGGTGACCCGAAGACGCCGGTGTGGGCGCGCTAGACCTACGGTCAATATAAATTGAAAACATTCGTTCCCGACTTAAAATTATCATCTGCAATGATCTTCCGACCTGCTCACAGTTTCTCTCCAAATAACACCGTGAGGCAATTTCGACAGCTTCCACGGAACCAAACTTCCTCCAGTTTAGACTGTTCCGCAAACGAAAATCAAAGTTAGGCCTGAGAACTACGATGAATTCTGGAGGATTTTCCATTTTAATTCCTCACTTTACGTAGCGTCGGAGGGGTGACATGCGGTCTGGTGTTGTCACGATGGACGGTAGCGCGGTTTCGATTAGTCAGAATTGGACGTCAATTCCTATGTTGAGTTTGAGTTGTTCGCAATACCTGATTGCTGTGATCTGAAAGGATATTATACCCCTACATTCAGATTCTACTATATTTGTTGACTTATTACGACTAGACCCAAAAGACACTCCTGCGTGGCGCCCAAATATAGAAATAGCTTCAGTTAAAAGATGAGGCATCCACGAGCTTGGAATTAGATCTGTTTCTTTAAATGGTGAAATGTAGATCCATTATCAATAACGAAACTCTTAGGCAATGTTTTTTTCATTTGTAGTCTTTGTCTTGGTCAAAGTTCCTCCAGAGCAGAGTTGATGTTTCTGGTTCAAATTCATTATTTGAAAATCAGACTGTTTCTTGGTTGTTTTGAGAGACGGATCACGATCCAAAGGAAACGTCCAAAATATTTTTTGTTATGATTCAATAGTATGCAATGGGGCAACTGTAATTTTCCGTTCTCCATTTTGAAAAAAGTAAGCTACAAATTAGTGTCTGACAGTATTCACGATTCCATCGCTTAACCTTCGGTATATCATTACACCAGACGTCACCCTTGGAAATTGGGCACCCATAAAACCAAACCACTGCCTAGATACTGAAGAAAAACGAAATTCTTTTGTAAGCGGAACATTGGGTAATAATTTTCTCATTATACATGTTGTTACGACCAAACTTTGTCCTATTAATATGATTTTATTTTTCTATATATAGGGTGACACAAAATGTATGCTGATAGAGCAGCTAGTTTTTCTGTTGTGCTTCAACACTCATTCCGGTAAAAATCATCACCATCGCCTGCCATTCTTATCTATTTTGCGCCTTCTGTATCCAGCCTGAGTGTTATAGGGGGTCTTCGTCTAAATTTTTTTCCTTGCCTAGGTCTCCACTGCACTACAATTTTCGTCCTTTCAACCTCGCCATGTCTTTTTTGTTTTAATATTCTTTCCACTACGTCTGCCACTTTTGCTGCCGACCTTAACCATTTATTTGTTTTTCGATCTCTCAAAGATACTCCTATCATTGACCTTTCCGTAGATTTCTATGCTGTACTTAATTTTTCTTTATGCTTCCTTGTATCGAAGTCGGTACACGTCAGATATTTTAACTTACAATTTGGTTGTTAATTTTTTAATTTTTTTTACTCTTGAAAACTCCTTTCCAGTTACTAAAGTCTTTGTTCAATTCTTTGGCCTAACTGTATATAGCTACCAACTTCTTCTGTAACCTCGTCATTCCGTTTAATTTGTTTGTTTGTTTATATTTTTAATTATCATTTTTAATTCTTCCAATGTTAATTTTCAATCCTACTTGCCTTGACTTTTATTGCAAGACTGTCATTATATCCCGCAAGTCTGCGATGCTATCTGCCGCTAAAAGGATGTTGTTCGCAGATGGTTTAACATGCTTCCGTCTACATTCATTCCTTTTTTATACCAGTTAAGGTTTATATCTTCCAAACATGGTCTTATCAAGCCATGTCTTACTCCTTTTTTCATTCTTATTTTGTTGGTTTTCGCATGCATTTTGATTATTAATGTTGCATTTTGATAAATACTTCGAATCAAGTTTTGGGGGAATTTGAGATGGCATTATTGATTGCTATAGTTAATTTATTACACATTTTTTTGCATTATCTTGCTTGTATGTATCATACATACATAAAAATATTTTTAATTATTCTTTTGCGTGAAAATCGTTATTATTTAATATGGAAACAAAAACGTACCTCCAGAGAGGTGCCGGATGCGAAAAACAGGGAAAAACGCGGAACGATATACTGCGATCTATATAAAGGCGCTTCCGGAATGTTATTATATACACAGAAGAGCAATCCGTTCACTACGTGTTGTTTGGTTTATGATGTATACAAAATATTGCCACAATATCATGAGCGGACTGATCTACGGGTATTCTAGCATTTTGGAACATCCAAGAGCCTTTTTATAGGTTGCAAGCAATAACCTGTTAAACATTTTTTTTAATTTTCCCCATTTTCACATGTGCTACCTGTTAGGGGATGTCTTTTAGCTTCTATATTCAAAAATAATCATTTACTTGGAAAAAAACAATTAAAAATGTTTTTTTCAGGCACAGGGCACTTCTCCCTTATTTCTTTTTGAACACGTAAAACAAGTTTTCTATTTTGAAATATTTCTTTCGCGTATAAGTCGGTGTTTGACGCTACAATCATTCGTGATGCTACCAGCTAAACTTAAATATACAACATGGCCATAAAACAAGCACCGGCGCCATCTTGCGTCATTGTTTCCGTAAGCTAGTGGAAATTGGACGCGAACTGTTGCAATCACGTGATATATCACTATGCCCGCGTTATCTAAAGACTAAATTTAGACAAGCTGTTATGAATACATCAATAAATTAATCGTCAAAATTAATATTATGTTAGAAAAGTAATTTCCAGTTATACCAACTGGTATCTATTGAAGAAAAAGAAGATTGTTTTTAAGCGGAACGAACTAATTTTTTTTTTCATTGTACATTTTGCCGCAAGCAAACTTTGCCCTGTTGAGATGACAAAAATATGGTTTTATTTTTCTGTATATAAGGTGTTCAAAAAATCTAATAGAGCGAAGGCACCGTAGCTAGATTTTTGTGCTCCCAACGCTTACTCCTTTTTGAAAATCGTATACCAATTTTTCGTTCTTTATTTTGAAATATTTTTAATATATAAATCAGCCTCTGATGCTATCAGCTAACCTTCAGTATACAACATGGTCATAAAACACTGACACCTTGCGTTAATGTTTCCGTAACGGTGGAAATTGGGCATGAACTGTTGTAATCATCTGATATACATGACTGCGCTCACATTATCTAAAACTAACTTTAAACAAGCTGCCATGAACACATGTTTATCGATATAAGGTAAATGTACTTTTAAAATGGATATTGCATTAAAGAACTATTTTCTGATCTTCGCCATACCACCTGGTGTCTAGATAATGAACATCGGACCAATAATCTTCCTTATTGTACATGTTGCTTCAAGCATATTGCCCTACTAAAGATATAATTTAGTTTTTCTATATACAGGGTTGTTCTAAAAAATATACCATTTTGATAGAGCGACAATGTTTCCATATCCAGTGGAATTAGTGCACGAACTGTTTCTATCATCCATTGCGTCCACATGATCTAAAGGCTAACTTTAGACAAAGTGTAATGAATACATCATTGTCGATGTAAGGAAAATTTTCTTGTAAAATTAAAAAAATAACCAACTGGTAAAAACGATATTCTTTTGTAACCACTAATAATTTTTGTATTGTATGTTTTGGGAACAAGCAAACTTTGTCCTATTAGGATGGTAAAGATCTGATCCTACTTTTCGATCTACAAAAGTACGGTCATACAAAAGCAGCTTTTTGTGGCAGTTTCCATACGTCTACCTTTTTGAAAGTCGTATATTTTTTTGTTCTCCGTTTTGAAAAATTTCAACAAGTGCAAATCAGTTTGTGAGTCTACTACCGAATTTTCAGTATACATCATGAGTAGAAAACAAACTTAGATCTGCATTTTAGGCAACACATGGCTCGTACGCTTTAATATTACCTGGGAAGCAGCTGACAACATCGAGATTCAAATGCGGTTTTACTGTTTGGAAAATATAGTCTTAATCTGCTTCATCACGTGCTGATCAAAATTGACCATCCCTACATTTTACAGGCGCGTCAAATTTTTGTATATACAAGTTTTTACTTATAGACGCTGAAAGGAACAAGTGCAATAAAAAATAGAAATATTTCTTTTTGATTTACATTTTTTGACTTAATGACATCAGTGTCACTTTCAACTGCGCTGTATTAAATTGAAAGCTCTGCTTCTATTAGGGATTTAGATAATATTGGATAAAATTAATTTTACAAATCGTTTACTGATTATTTTTTAGCAAATAAAATTAGTGATTTGTTTCGGCTACCATTGGTGAGAATAAATTTGTTTTCCGCTTTTACCAAACCGTAAACAAAGCCATTTATAAAAGCATGTAGTTGTTTAGTATGTGAATTTTTAAAGTGAATGTTCTGTGTGATTCTCGTTTAGTTCGCGACATTTCAAAAGTTTTTACCTTTGAAGCCCATTTTCTAAGGATCCTAGAATTTTTGATCTGTTGCACTAGTTTTCAAATTTGTCTAAAGGGAGGCTTTCTCTCACCTCCTGTTTGCCTTACTCAAACATTGGTTATAATACGACAGCGACTACATGGCCAAATAACTGGGAACATCTGCTACCAAATAGCTCAATTCGTTCCTGTTATTTGCGCCATCTCTCATTAAGTAGCGCAATTCCTTTCTTTGTATTTCTGGAACTCCCCACCCTATTGCTAAATGGCATCGGCCCATTCTGGATATTTAACAACGGCTCTATGTAAGCATCGTTTCCAAATATCAAATATTTAGCGATAACTTACGAGTTATATTCGTTATGCTGTGCAATACAAATAGATTTTTAAAAAGATTATTAGACAAGAAAATTTTCGTTATTTCCAATAAGCTGTCCTGTATTGTACGCCGAGAAATCTTTTAGGAGAAAGTATGAAGCCGTCGAAGCTATTTCGACATTTTAATAGTAAACGTCTAGACATAAAAGACAAGTCTGTGAAACTCGCTCCACATGGAGTAATTTCTTCTACATCAGCTAGCTACTAATGAAGCATTACCATTAAGCTACTGAATTGTATTTCGCATTCAAAAAATCAGTAAGCCACATAGAATTGCTGAAGAAATTGGCTCTCGATACCGCCTTGAAATGAATTTTACAGTTAAAAATAGAAATGTTATGTATTTGTAAGAAATCACGATATGAAAACCTATTTTCCACTTTCCTTGCTGATACGTTAGTACACTTAAATGATGATTTGCAAGGCCGCCATGTTAGTATAATACCAGACATGGATAAAATTAACGGATTATAAAAAACTTGTTGAGTTAAATTGAGAGGAAGAAATTTGATTCATTCCATTTAACTAATTATCATATAATAGTTCTGAGGACGCTTTTGCAAACATGCAAGTCAATTTACACAATTTAAAACAACGGCTCTCGACCTGAAGAAATTCAAAAATATGCAATAAAAAACATGAAGACAGTTAGGGCCGTAAGTCCAGATTTTGAAATTATTTGACGACTCTGGAATAGACGTTCTAGTAGAGCTTTTTAATACTATATATAAGACGTGTGGTTGAAGTCGATATTTATAACACTGACAAAAGTCTAAGGAGCCATTCAAGATATTTTTTAAAATCATCCACCGAAGACTTGAGCTAAATGCAGTTCAAAAATGGGATGATAACTTGGAAAGCATTTTGCTGTGTAATATTTTGGTTCAACAGTGTCTAGATATCGACTAAGATGTTTATACATGTTTTATAGGCTACAATTGGACCTTCGACAATGTGAAGAACGACAAACTAATTGACATCTTAAGAACCACGAATATTGATTACAATGACGAAAATAATCGCCAACTTCTATTGGAAGCAGACTGTTGAAGTTGAAAAAGCTTTCACTGAAGAAGTCGAAATTGGAAACGGTGTAAATTAAGGATGCATTTTATAACCACTTCTGTTTAACATTATGCTGAAGCATTAAAATTGAAATCAATAACATTAAATATGCCATAGTCATTGCAGAAAATATAAACGATCTACATTACTTAATGAAGAAACCTAATTCAATTATTGAGGCATACGGGATCTACATTAATTATAGAAGTAACAAAAAATCAGATATTGCCTCCGTAGTATTAATAATTAACAACGAAACCATCCGACCAAGTGAAGCATTATAAATATTTGGACAAGCTGGTAAACTCGGATAGGAATGAATGCCAAGAGATATTGGCAAGAATCGAACAAGCAAAAACGCTTTTACGAAAATGAAAAAGTTATTGACAGCCCGTTATTTGAGTTTGAATCTGCGTAGGCAACTGCTTTAATATCTCACATACCCCCATTCTGATGTGCGGAAAGGAAAGCTGGACTTTAACTCGGAAAAAAATAAAAAGGATTGAAGCCTTTGAGATGTGGCTCTACCGTCGAAGTTCTAAACAGGATGCAGACTAGCCGCAAGTTTCTTTTAGACGTTAAGGCAAAGAAACTGGAATATTTAGAATATAACACGGGAATCTAGAAACGAATTGTTGCAATTAATTACATATGTTGTAAAATACCAACTCAAAGAAACCCCGGAAGAAGAACATCCTGATTCCGAAACTTGAGGGGGGAGTGATAGTCAAAGTTCCATATATATCTAGGCAAACTTTGAGTTGTTTTTAAATTTTATTGTGGTTATTTAAAACGGGGGATGTGCTGGTTTGCGTATCCAGTGATCTTCTAGGATCTAACAAAAATCATTTTGAAGAACCTAATAAACTTCAATTCATCCATGTACTTGATTTCGTTTGAAGACTACTGTGTGAAGTTCACTCTCTTTTAAAGTTAAATTTAGCCTCTTGCAAAATTATTTAGAAACGAGGGCTATTATTTACACCTCGTGCTATACGTCACTTTGCAAGAAAAAGATTTCTTCGCCAGTGGTATGGAACATTATTAAGAAAAGAGATGGAACTGCTGTATCTGTTGTTAACAAAAGGAAGTGCAGAGGCTTATATGAAAGAATTGCTGCAAAAAAGAACTTAAAAAGCAAAGCTAACCGAAAAAGCTAGAACGAGCAAAACTACACCAAAACTGGACGCCACTGTAATGGATTCGAGTCTTATTGACTTACGGATTCAGATCTGAACTTTTAGTTCTTAAAAAAACTGAATTTGTTCATCCAGTATGTATCAGAACAGTGCATTCCTTCCACGGTAAATTATGTTGGAGGCAATGCGATGGTTTTAGGACGTTTTGACGGTGTCAAACCTGCAGACTTAGTGCATACAATGAAATTGTCCTGTAAAGAATTATTTGCCCTCCACAACTCGTGATTTGTCTTCTATGCTACTGCTGTGGGATGAATGGGGCAGAATGTCTGAAAATTAATGCTAACAAGCCACATCGACCTTTTTAACAAATTACAACAATGACGGTGTATTAGACCTACAAAAGCCGCTTCGAAAAATCCCCTAAATTTGCCAACCAAAGGAGAACATGACGACGAAGTGGGAATTTAATAAATAAATATATCGTAGTTGTTGATAATGTATCTGGATTAGTAAATTATGTCTTTCGTGCGCATTGAGTATAGTAGTTCTAAACTTTGATTCGGAAAGTTTCGAATAATCATGAGCGGTGGTGCATATGTTCAGTAATTAAGGAATTATTTTTATTTGAAAGGCGGAAATAAATATCTTAATAAGGCGTTTTCGTTTTAGTTTCAAGTTTTCCTCGCGCTCCCTCTCCCCACCCCGTTCTTTAATGCGGCCCCTCAAGAAGTCACGACCAACACTTCGAAAACCATTGATCTATTGAAATACACTTCGGATTTTTATTAGCCCCTTACACCCACCCCAATCCTCACAAAAACAAAGTTTGATCGTCTTGCATCCAGGAGATATTTTGCTTACGTATTTTAAATCAAAAAATGAAACGATTGCACTTTAGTGCGGCATTTCATTGCGCTACTGGACCATCGAAATGGCGGAAGCAATTATTGCGTTTAATATATTTGTCCGCCTATCTCTCCATCCGTTTGGCGATCTGGATACCTGTCAGGGCGATGCCTTTTATACTTCTTTGGAGAAGAAGAGCTCTATTAATATTCATATTTCACGGTCAGCTAGAACTGGGGTTAAGAAGGGGTTCAAAAGTCGTGCATAGCAAATGTTGCCTAACAAAGGTTTCTCAGAAGGAAAACGCTTCGTTGATCTTCATGCTTCCGGCAGATATTCATCCTTAATTCTACTTCTGACTGTTAATTAGTTCACTAAAATTAACATAGACAATTTAGATTATTGCGACAAAAAATATATGTGCCAAGGTTGGCGGAAACGAACGGAATCTTCTAGGTACAGGGTGTGACAAAAGGAACTTTCTGTTTTTTATTCATTTGTTGTCCCTAATGTAGAAACCACCGTCATTTACCTCTAAATAGTACATTAAACGTAAATGAAGAATATTATTTTGTAACATTTATTGCATATTTTCTATATATGCGGTAATGTTGTAGTACTCTAATTTTAATTAAAATTTGTATTGCATTTGTGAAGGCACTGATGGCAAAACTGAACTAAATCCTTTGTTTGCAATGTGGCGTTGAAGATAATAGAATTTTCTAAACACACCAGTTTGTGTCTGTTGCTAGCTAAGACATACCCAACATTTTGTTTGGTATAGATTGAACACCAATTAGTAATTTACTTGTGAAATTGATTTTCTAAATCTTGTCAATTGGAATGGAAATTTGCTTTTATACTCGATAAGTGAAGCCAGTAAGGTATCTACCACTATCGTTTCCCCTAGCGTCTGCAACTCCCGTTCCTCTGTGGCAGCTGCAGCACTCCACACAGTAGTCCAAACACCAAGGCTGCCCCACCATTTCCGGATGCACTCATGCAGAATACCGCAACGTCTTCGAAATCTTCGCATGTCTCATGACCTGCACTGAAGACATCTAAGTCATCCTTGGGTCACCATTAAGCTTCCGCCACCCTGACTGGAAGTGCCTGAGAGGCAACCAATTTCCAACGCTAAGGCTTCCCAGAGAAGAAGATCGGGTGGTTAGACCCAGGTACCTGAAACGCCATGGATGTCTACTGTTTCTTTAGTCAGCATCATGTCAGATCAAGAAATCTGTTAGGCAATGAATTATCGAATTTCTTACGATAGAGGCATAAAACCGTCCAAAACTTAGAAAAGACTTCAGGCGTAATTCTGGGACAACATTCTTAAGAAGACTCAATTTTAGATAGTATGAGAAACAGTTGAAAATGAAGATCACTTACAGTGCCACGAGGATCAGAGTGCTGAAGAGAATTCTTATGGTTAGTCGCCTTCTTGAGAATCGATTAATGGTTGTTTAAATTGCTTCTAAGGTTGCGGTGCTCGAATAATCATTACGAACAATGATCTTGGATTTTGAAAAGTGTGACCTCATTCAGCTGTCCAAACTTGACGAAATTCGGGGATTTGTTCTGAACTATATTGAAACACTCTTTGTGCAGTTCGGATTTATTGTCTTGAGATTCTCATTTGTTAGGGCCACTAAAAGAATCATTTAAATGTCAGAGATTTGACGACAGTCTTGCCCGATTGGCTGATGTTATATCCTCCTTCATTTTACGACAGTAGGATCAGAAAAGCTACCTATCTGTTTGATTTATATTTTGATTCATTCATGTAATTTTGGCTTGGCAACTTTATGTAAAATTATTTAATCAAATGCAGCACCTGGCATGTCTTGGGTATGAGGATACTCCAAGTGATCTAGAAATGAATTGTGTATCTCTGGTTCATTCGTTGAAGATCAGACCTATCAAAGAAAACCTTGGACTCTTAATAAAGAATAATAAGGAAATCCACATATGAATAAACACGTACGCACTATATTGTGTGTTAGACTTGAACTGGTGGGTATTCTGCTATCTGTCAATTAACGACCACCAGTGCCGTTCGAAAGCTGCCACTTCGTTTGCTGTCTTATGGCCATATTTATACGTCTTGATTACGTCGTGATGGGAGATAAAAAGTGGTGCGTTCTCGTTGCTATCAAGTTATAGAGTCAAAAAGAACTGCACTAGCATCAGGCTCTGCGTTTGGTGGGATTCGTTGGACATTATCTACTTTGAGCTGCTACCGCAAGGTGCCACTGTTACGATCGGGCTTGAAAAGTTCTAAATTCCTCTCCTCGGCGAAATTAAATTTTCCATGCAACCCCTATCTTGTGTCAATCAATTATAATTTTTTCTAGCACTAAGTTATCGAAGTATTTGTGCACGATTGGCTGGTATCGCAACCACCGTTATTTTGCAATAGCAAAAATGAAAAACTACCTCTCCCTTGGAAAATGTGTTTTTCTAAAACAAGATTACGCGTAGAAAAATAATTTATGTATGCTGCATTTTCATGATGCTTTAAAAAACAATTTTGATTTATATTTGATTCGTCCACGTACAAGCTTATGTTTATCTAATTTTCCAAAAATATACACAGTATTTTATGCACTTCCGGAAAATAACATTTAAATGTCAAACCAAATCAGAAATGTAAATCGACGGACCCGAGCGTTCTTCAGAAAAATTAATTTTCATCGTTTTATTGAATTTGTTCCTTTATCATGAATTCACCTAATTAATATGTTTATAAATGTTGAAATGGTCGGATCAACTTCCTTGTGCAATAAACAAACTGCCGCCCAAAGCAGAAGAATGTGGTCCTGCGACACGAATTTAGATAGCCGTTTCTTGGTAACCATTAAATTCATTGATGACGAGTAAGTAGGCGATCTCTCGTAGCCATATTTACTAAGTGACCTTTGCCACCTTTTACCTTCTAAATATTTCATGCGTCTTTGCTACAAGGGTGCCCCATAAATTTTCCACTGTTTCTATTTTTAGCTTTGTTATCAGTTTTGTAAGATAAATCAAACACTGATCGATTCTGTCAATTACTTTGATGAAGACCTTCAACTTACGCATCCCCATGATGATCGCTTCTTCCATAATTCGGGAAACTAAACTCAATTGGACGCTTACTTCACCTTACTCACAGCCCTGATGTTTCACCATCAGATTACCGCTTATTCCGGTCAATGGCGCACTTTATTTGTGGTAAGCAGTTTGAAAACATCCAGGAAGTGGAGATTGGAGTACGAGAATTTTGTTTCAATTGGAGATTTGTGCATCACCATATATACTCCTTTTTATATACTTAAAAACATTAATATACATTATTGAAAAAATGTATTTTTTTAGATTGTAGAATTTATACTTTAGGAACTGCTTATAATTTTTTTCGAGCCTAAATTTAAAAAAGGGGACAAACCAGAGATTTTTCCCTAGCTTAACGCAAAATGTAATGTTAACTCTCTGCTTAGAGTCCGCTTTCAATATGTCACTCGCGTAACTTCCTACTGAGGATAAGCAAGCCCCGCCACCTAGTGAGTTTACATGGAGACATATCCAAGATCATATCTATTCACAACATACATCAGGTGGCTTGTATTTGAATATCACAAGTAAAGAATTGGAAAACACTACTGGAATTTTGGTGACAAAGGTTTTCGTTCAAATGTTCGCACATTTGGTTATTAAATATCATTATCATTATGAAAGACAGTGCGTGTACGTTGGTTAACCCGTACTTTAATTGCATGCTTTTATTTGAGGGAATATTAATTCGAAGATGATTAGTTATGTTATTTGTATGTGAAAAAAATTTGACTGACTTTTGGAAAATTCATTAATATACTTTCATTAATCTAGTTCAATGATTATGATACCTTTAATGTATTCAATTTTTTGTAGCAACCTGTGCCTTTCCATATGCTTCCTTTTATTATAATTTGCAATGCTTCCTTAATTTCTTTTTTCTTACGGACGTTGCGTATTGCCACTTGGTTTTGTATACAGATTGCTAGGGAAGTTTGCAATACATCCTTAATTTTCATATTCTTTCAAAATATTTTCCACCACAAACTGCATTTCTGCATTGTTCGAAATCAGTCTTCGAACTAACTCATCAACGTTTATGAGATACTTAGTCCGTAGTTGTGCAAAATGGTTTATACTGCCGGCATAGGATTGTCCAAACAGGAACTCGCAATAACACCTGAATATGAATGTGCATCTTCTAACACAGGAGCCATTTCCTCCAAATACTCGGACGTGGCGTGGAAAGTTGAAACGCTAAATTGCTTGTATAACATCTAACACCCATAGGTTGTCCTATAGGCTGCAGTGCAAGTTAGAACCTGCTTAAATGCGTTTGAATTTGTCACATCGCTTGCCCCATCTTGCAAACATGCCTAGTACTATTTCTTAGTATTCTGTAAAATTTTTAAAAAGTTTAATTGCATTTCTATGATGCCGTTTATAATTGTTGAAGATCATGGCTAGAGATGACGGTTCCCGAACTTTTCCCAATTTTTTCTTGGTTGGGGAACTCCGGTCAAAATTGGCTCGTTAAGTTGTTTCTTCATCCTTCATCCTTTGCTGCACCAGAAGTGAGGCCTTACTTTCCGATTATAGCATATTTGATGGTCACTTGATTAATTGGGCGATGAAGGGCGGGTTTGCTTTTTACACCATCGTCCCTTCTAATGCTCCCTCTCCATTTATACCAAGTTTGTCCTTGAAACAATGTGACTAAAGTTAGTCTCTTGACCCCCTAAGGGAATGAAGTGGATGAAAAGTGTAAAATCAAGAATTCTTGGATGTAGCTGAAATTCAAAATTAATGTTTGCTATGCCCTTAAAAATTAGGAGATTTATTTTCAGGATCTCTTGAATAGCATATAATCTTTATAGCTAAAATACCCTTTTAGGTGCAACTGAACATAGTACCTTCAAATTTTATATATTGAATTGATCTTCCTAAAAAGTGAGTTTTTAAAATTTACCCTATAGAAGGGTAAATGGTTTAAAATTGCATTGATTCAGTTGTGGCAGTTTTGGCATCTCAAACTAAGAAGATTTATATGAATCATTTCGACCTCTAGAGAATGAAAGTGTAAAGGAAACATAAAAGAACTTTGAGCATTTATCGCCCTTTGATTCGTTTTCTTTGGCTATCTGCGTAAATCAACGTACTATTTGATATTTTTTAATCAACACTAGATGTTCTTCTAACACATGTCAAGAAACACGTTGTCGCTGATAGTCAAACTATAATTGTGGAGAGAAAGTGGTTTTTAATTTTTTTTTGTGAAGATTTGTAATTAATTACAGTTGCAACATAAACTTTTTCGAATTATTAAGGTTAAAATACCAAAATTTATACCTGTAGATTGGGGGGGGGGGATTCCCATGCCTTGTCATCTCTAGATGATACTACATAAATATCAAAGTGCACGGTAACAAGAGAGACTTCGTTGTACAGCTTTTAGGCACATTGTAGCTACAGTGTTGCGTGCTATCGCTGGATGGATGTTTTCATCTCGAGATAGATTCTGATATAACCAAAAATTCTGTTTTTAATTCATCACATAATCGTCTGGTAAATAGCGTCTTCTTATCTTCAGTCAATGCACTGCAAATGTGTTTACAGCGCTTATCTTGGTCCTGATAACGCCGAACTAATAGTTAAATCTGTATTGAAATCGGGAGCCCCCCGACTGGCGCATCGCCGTAACGTCACAACCCCCGAACTCGAAACTTGAGAGCTACCCCAAGTCGTGTAGGCAAGGAGTAAAGCGGTTTTTTAGAAGGCCAATTCTATCTCCTGCTGATGAGTCGCTGGATGGGTAAAATTATTTGGGATTGCAAGGGAGTTGCACTCTAAAATCCGCTGTACCACTGTTTTGCCAATCGCCAACAACTTGTCAGCAGTTCGATCGAATTGACCTGCTGAAAAGAGTCTAAGAATGATCTTAGAGATGCTTGAAGCTATAAGTTTCATATTTAATATTTCTAATGTGGTTTGGAAAACTTATTTTTGGATTTTTTGAAATTTACTCTAAGGGTGCTAGAAGAGATAGAACTTAGAGTAATGTATGGTTGCATTACCTTGGGAGTGCCTGAAGTTGAATTGCAAAATTGTTATTTAGGTTGACCTTGGAAATTGAGAGCATTTGTGAAATTTTCATAATTATATATTTTAAATGATTGAGTGGGGTAAAAATGAGGAAAGTATCATAATTAATGACATTTCTTTAAAAATAAATTTTATGCAACCACGGGGTGTCTATGACACATTTTGACAAATAGAAGCTTGTGAAATTGGCAATATTGTTAGGCATAGTTCAAATAATGACCGATAGATGAAAGCACTAAGGTGTAATTTTTTACCGGATTGTGGTGACAGTGTCAGCAATGGTAACATGCATTGAGCAGCGTTGTTATTCGATTTTTGAATAGTGAAGGGATCGCACCGATCAAAAATCATTAAAAAACCAAAGGTACGGTGATGTCTCATACTGCATGAGTATATGAATGAACTATGAACCAAGCCAGACCAATGGAGAAGTGTAAAATATAGTGATAAAGAGCCTGTAGGTAACTGAGAATGAATAACCGTTTGATAGGGTGTGATGTGCAATGAGCAGTGCACCACAAGAATAAAAGGAACGTTGATGATGTGTTATGTGAAACTTTGTAACACCATTTTCTCAAAAATTAACTTGACCAATTATCTGGAACCAATTATTATGTAATGAGTTTTTCAATAAAATTCTTATGTTTGAACTTTCAATTTTTTTTAAAAAAACTCTTGTATATAAGTTGATATCAAAATTGTATTTGTAAAGAGTAGTAGTTTGTAAGGAAAAAACATCAACTAATTTAAATTACTATCTATGGGAAATAAATAAGTACTTGCCGCCATATTGATAACAGTCGAGTGTTTTGCGAATTATCTTATATTTTCATTGGAGCTCCTTCAGATGCATTACAAAATCTAGACAGCTAATGCCAACTTTTATCGGTGATCTCGGCATTAATTACACCGAAATATCGACGAACACAATGTTTTTTTTATTAAGTAAAAAAATTAACATAAATACAGTTGCAGATAATGTTCTGCACTTTATTGCACCCAGCACATCGAGATTTATCAGTACACCGGGATTTCAAGCAATTGGCCAAACGCCATCTTTTGGAGAGCTGCCGAATTCTCCTTTGAAAATGGAGAATTTATTTGGAATTAATAAACTCAGACTTTCAGCTAGGTGATGCTAAGGACGTCAAGAAGTGATAACCTCCCAACCCAAGCCGGTGGTAGTTTTTAAGGTCGTTTTTTGCGGCACGTAGTCACTTTTGTTCTCGGCTGGATGTATTATTCAGTTTTTTTTTTGGAGCTCTCTCTACTTCCAGTTCTTCATCATCTTTGACTTTCTGTGGCTATCTAGGACGTTCAACATTACGCAGGTCGGAATTTACACTCTAAAATCATTGGATAGCCGTATGAATCATTTCCTGGTTTCACGATCACTCTTCGTCGTAGATGTTGCTTGCCACACGACGTTATTACGCCATCCATTTTTATATTGGTAAAACAGACATTTATTGCAGTACATTCTAAAGCTTGCAGATGGCGCAACACTATGATTATAGTGTGGGCACAGTAGATCGAAGTAAGAGGTTGAGTTCACACTTAAGCTAACGGTCGATCCGTTTGCTTGAGGAATGTTCGTTGAACAAATCGACTTATTTGAATGAAACACGATGTTGATGATTAAGTTGTCTCCGTGAGCTTTATAAACTACCTCAAAGAGATCCATCTTCCTCTTGAGATTAAGATTATGCGAATAAAGTTAAACTAACCAAACTTCAATTAGAAATTCGAATTTACATATATACATACATTGGGCCTGGAGATAAATGCCCGTACAATCACACAATTTTTTCTTACTTCCATAGGTAGCAAATTATAGTTACAAATGCCATTCCAAACATTGATACCGAAATGTTGCTGAACTGTACGTGGTCTGATTGTGGATTTTGCAACGAACACGGCATAACTGTCGTCTGTAGTGAAACACTTCATCGGATTGCAGTGGGTGTAAAATGAAGTCACCATTTTATGGTTACAGTAGCAAAATTCTAATCGTTGCTGTGCACCTCTGGAATGTAAAGCTTGTAATAAACGAACATCTGGGCGATGATACGGATCCATCAGTTCGTGATTCAACATAAAAAAATATTAACAAAAATTTCTTTATCGTGTGCGTTCACTTCGTGGGAGTGAGTAGAGTGGAGCAGAATCATATTTTCTTTTCACGTGTATATGAATAGGGTGCTCTGAGTATTCGGATGCTTGTTTTTTCTTCTTATTTTTTTAATTTACAAAATTATATGGACGTTGTAAATCATTGAATCGGAACTTTTGTCATTAACGTACACAACGTTGGGTTTCATTTTATGTAGGTGAATCGTAAGGTAAAGGCATTTTCCATAGAAGAACCTTATTTGCACTGATAGAGAACAAATGCACATCTCACACTTTTTCACATAGTTCCTGTACATAGTGTTGCACTTCTGGTATTGTTTGGCTAGCTACTTCACCCTCTCTAAAAATAAATTTTTGATTATTTATGAAGTCATGTTTGTATCGTCTCATCTGAACTTGTGGCCGAGTGGTATTCATTTTAGGGGCCAAATATGTGGCAAGCAGAAGTTAGATTAAGGCATCCACCTTTTGGATGTGTTGGCCCGTGCGTAACGTCCCTGGGTGACCAGGTCGGCTTTCCATTACACTTGTTCTTCTCCCCGTAAAGCGTCCTCTCCACTCGTAGATCTTTCGATGGTGCATGTTGTGTTCGCTATACTGCGCCAACATCCAGCGACTGATTTCTGTAAATTAAAACTTCTTTACCCATAGAAAACTTACTACGTTGTTCCTCAATGGTGCAATCACTGAGTGGAGCGGCCATATTTCTGCCCTTATCACTTTCTACCATATGACTAAACGATGGAATTCTGTTCTTTCAAAATCACGTTTACTTTTTAAGTCACTTTCGTTTTTTCAATTTATACAGTAAGTACCTTCTTATAATTAGTGTAACGCTGTTCCTTCAGGTTTTCTTCTGATTCGTAAAAAGGAAAGAACAAAAGGGGCGAGATCGGAGGTGTAGGGAGGAAGCGATAGAACGTCGTCACGTTGAAGAGTTACTTTGGTGCTAGTCTAAATCGCTGAAATGAAACTCGGGATATTTTCAAATGTTTTATATGATAGCTGGAGTTAATAGTATGGCCTTGCTTTAAAAATTTATTGTGGACTATGCCGTTTTAGTTTTAAGACAGTCGTCAGCAAAAGCTTTGAATTTTCTCAGACTAAGGGACTGGTTATCGGGACCATTCAGGTCTCGATGTGTACGAGAACCATCTTGAGCACTTTTTTTGCAGTTCCAACAGTATCCTTCTGTTTTACGCGGCTATTAACACATGGCTGTCCAGAGCCGACCATATTGAGCCTTCTTCTCTCCACCCATTTGTCTATAAATATTGGTAGGCTTATGAGTTGATAGTCAATGAGTTAGAAAATATTATACCTATTTTACACAATATTATCCAGATCAATAGGCTAGAAGGAGAGAGAGAGTTTTCAAAATACCTTTATATGTTTAAACTGTTCAAGGACACAAAGTAGAATTTGGATTATTCTCTGAAATAAAGAACAAACTTCATTTAATTCTTGATATAATCTTTTAGATTGAAAAGCTTCAATTGTACTTTGTTCTCGATATGGAAAATCTGATCTCCCAAAGACGCTTTTAGGGATCCCAACAAGTGAGAACCGCTTGTAGCGAAGCTGGAAGTAAGACGTGGCAATACCCTTCAGCTAAATTGCTGGAATTTTCAGGTCGAATAGTTGCGCGTTATCCTGCAGGAGCAGGAAACTCTTTTTTCTGCAGAAAGTTAAGTACGCCATTTAGAATGTGAAAATGTTGTTTGTTGAAAATGGTTTCGTGGAGCAGTTTATTTTTTTAGACAAGGTGCAAGAGTAAACCCCGGGCAAACAACAACTCATGCGCTCCTTATTAATACGTACTTATATATTCACATCCACAGCCTAACATAACCAAATATGATTTAGAAAACGTTCATTTTCTCTAAATTAACAAAAATAAAAACGAACGGCAGTTCCGTCTGATGGACACGTGTCCCTAGGCGGTCACTTAGGGTCGCCTAATCGTAAAACCGGCTCTGGTGGATGCTCGTTTTGCTTCCGGAATGAAACGATGCGTTCAAGTTTCATGGCACGTAATGGTACGATCCAGAAAATCTTGGCCTTCCTTGTCGGGAGGCTTCTTCAACTCTTCTGGTACCAAATTTGCTATAATTTTCCGAATACAAAAAGTCTGCAATTTCACAAAAGGTCATACGTCGTTTTTCCGGAAGCAGACATTCCATTTTGTAGATGACCTCAGGAATGACTGTTGGGAGCCACCACAGCCGGTTCGTCATTGATGTAAAGACGACCTTCTTTAAAATGTTTACACTCCATTCAAGCATCTTACTGCGGTTTAGTGTTTCATAATCGTACTGCGCTTGCAGCCTTCTGTAAACTTCCGTGGGGTTTTACGTCTGTCTTTATATGAAACATCGTCGCAACGTGCTTCTTTAACTTCAAAACAAAAACATACATTACAAGGAACAGTTTATGAAATCTAGACATACGTGTGTAAGTCAAATATCAACTAGAAATTTTTCTACATCCTTCTTGCCCCTTTTGCTGCATTTCATCAGGAGAATTCTTGGTTTCAAACTGCTGCCCTCCTAAAGCACCTTTAAATGGCCTGAACATATGAAACTCGAAAGAATTTAAATTGGGGTTGTAAGAAGGGCCGTTTACTTTCATCCAACGAGTTTGTTTTGAATAAGAAACACACTTCTGACTGGAACGTCGCACTTTTTTACATGATAAGCACCTTTTGCCTTTACCATCTGATTGCTGTAGTGTTAATTGTTTCGTTCGGTGAAGAAGGCAGTGTAAACTGTGTAGTTGTGATCCTAAGACATGGTTGGACGGACCTTCCTTGCACCCAGCTTTGCTTTAGCGTTCGTGGGTGCGCATTCTTTTTTGGTTCGCCACTCTGGAGTGCAATAATGGATCCAAGCTTTATCACACGTCAGTATCTGAAGTAAAAATTCGTTTTCCTTCTTTTTACTTTTCGAAATTGTAACTACCATGACTGATACGTACTTTTCGGCCATAATTTGTCCAAAATAAGTTCGCGAATTTGAGAGTTCGTCTGAGTGTTGCGGCGATATTTTCGACCTTGTTTCGTCCCGTATAAAACACTCTAGGGCAGTTGAACACATGACTTCTTCCCGTTAAACGTTGTGTACAGGTACTGGTTGTTCAGTTATCGCGAAAACGTGTGAAAGGATGGTGCCCATGTATGTGAAGTTAGCCTACGCACGTGCTAACAATCTATCCAATTATATCTATCCATTGTTGCCATATCAGCAGTGAGACAAAAAGTAGCGTTTCAGTTTGAGTGATCTACGTATTAATTTTTGCGTTCCTTGTAGGGTGCCCATAAAGGCAATTCTTAATTTAATAAAATTAAAACAACGTGAAATGGTCGTTTTTATTTAAACGAAAAATTCATTGAAAATGTTTTTTTACAGAATTAAAGCCATTAAGAATGAATTATACTCCTATTCTACGCCACTGTATTTTTAAAAGAAAGCCCGAAAATAGTGAAAACGAAAGAACTTGTGAGGAAAGCCGCATGCACATCTACGCGTTAGCAATTGAAACAAAACGCGCTGAATACGGTAATAAAAGCACGCACACGCCCGTGCATGCGCGTACGACACACACGCACACTTATTGCTGCAGCAACTAAGGGGATTTGGATTGAGATAGGTTATGGCCGTGGTTATTTCCATAACAAATTGCTTTATCAACGTTGTGTTGATTGCCCATCGAGGCCGAACGTCATTATTATGTTACGCGAAGGTTACATTAATACCCGTTTATTTAATTGAGAAGTTGAACATGCGGAAGAGCATATATTGCATCTGTGTGATTTTTTACCGAGGTTATTAAAACGTGCAATGGCCACCATGTCATTTGCGTCAATAAAATCATTAAATCTAAATATAAACTGCACTAACGACTGAACGACAACAATATCATATTCTAAATTTTATTTTTGCGTTCTTGCTTGGTAAATTATTCATAATTTTTTAAGCCGTTAAGAATGTTGACCGCATTATACAGGGTGGTCCAAATTGAACTAAAACTTTTTTGTTTTGAGGTCAAAAAACCCGATAGTTCGGGCCCGATAAATATAAATATGATTTAGTGACAAAACGGAAATAGAATAATAGAACTGGATAATTATATATTCTTTATCAGTAGCGGGGTGAACAGATTCTTAGGAACAGGTTTTATAATAAACATAAATCTTAATTCAGCCATGAATTTTCAATCAATATCAGACAGACTGCGTACCTTGAGACTAAAAGGTAAATATTACAACCTTCCTTTCATTAATATACATACCTAACCAACGAAGCGAGTATTGAGAAAGAAGGTTTTTATGATAAATTAGATAAAATTTATGAAAAAATACCGAAATATGATCTGAAGATGATCTTGGGAGATGAAAATGCTAAAGATCGGTAGAGAAAATATCCTGTGGTCAACGATTGCCTATATAGAATACACAGAGGAAAGAAATATATAAAGGAACTAAATAAGATAGGTCACTTATTAATAGAAAAATTCACAATTTCGTAAATAAAACTGATGATATAGAAATCTTATGGAAGGCTGTAACTGAAAGAATGAGAAAATCTGCAGAACGTGAAGAGGATAGGAACAGAAAGGACAAGAAAAATTGGTTTGATGAAATAGAGTTACAACAGAAGAAAATTACGACTAGATATGTTAAAACAAGAAACGGAACGATAGAAGAAAGAATGTGAAGAACAAAGAGAAAAATACTGAGAGGGAAGAAAAAATATAATGCGAATATTATTAACGAAATAGAGGAAAAATTCAACACCAATGAAACTTAGAATGAAGCAAGATCCACTACACAAGAAAGTGGATAAAATGACTTAATGCTATCTACAAAAAATTTGTAACACTTAAAGAACAAGCCAACAATCAAATTCGAAAAAGAACTAGGCGATTATTAAAGCTGGTTTAGAAGGAACCAAGGAACTCAAAGAAATACAAGCAGAAAGTTATGAACCCAAAAAAGATATTTTGTGGTCCTCGTAGACTTCAAGCGAGCCTATGACAATAAAAACGGCTAAGCTGTATAAAGCATTGAATGAATTAGGACTAAGCAGCATACGAAAACATTAAATAACAGAGAAAACAGGGTAAGATTAAGAGACAAAATAACAAAAAATAGAGTAAAAGAAGGAATACGGTAAGATATGCATCCTGTTGCACTGTGTCGTGGAAAAAGATCTGGGGAGATCTAAAAATAAGGACTATGGCAGAATCTATGATTGTGAAGAATTTTTTATCCTTGAGGACGATGTTTAATAGAAAGAAAAAGTCGATAAAATTAAAAACAAGAATCTATAAAACGATTTTAAGGCCGATTGTAACATTTAGATGTGAGCTGTGGATTTTAGGAACAAGAGAACGAAGGATGTTAGATGCACAGGGAAAAAAGTTTTAAGGAAGATATTTGGAGGTAAAAGAGGTAAATGGCGTTTGGGTGAAACGAAGTTATCAAAAATTAAGTTATTTGAGGAACCGGACATAATAGGAGTAGTAAGGTCATAGAGATTGAGGTGGTTGGGATCTATTATGAACGGGGAGGGGTGTGAGAATAGAGCATCAAAACGGATATTTGAGAGTATCATAAACGGCAAAAAAACGCGGAAGATTTAAGACAAGATAGAAAGATGAAGTAATGAGGGACACAAGGCAGCTCAACGGCGACAACCGGAAGGAGAAGGCGAGGAATAAAAAAGAATAGAGAACACTGGTCAATCAAGCCGTGGGTTGATTAGGCAATGGAAATTCGGTGAAAATTTTGGGACGAAAATTCACTAGCATAAACTGTCCGAAGATTTATCACAAAATTCCATAAAAGTGGAATCGTAATAGACTCAAAACCTGGTTAGTATCAGTCCCTGAAAATATGGCCATCAAAGTGTCGCTGCAAATTTGAAAACATCACATCGGCATTATGCCAACCCTTCATGCATACAAATTTACCAACCATTCTCATTGTAGACAATTGTTCAGTTGGTTTCTAAAGCATTATTATTTTCAACTCGGCAGGCTCATAAAAAACAAAATTGTGCATTTGGGATTTGGAAAATTCTTGCGTAACCCATGAATGCAAATGCGCCCCTAATAAGTCACTGTTTGGTCTGAATTTTCGGGAGATGGCATGATAGCCCTATATTTTGTCGAAGATGATACAAGAAATGCTGTATGTATCTGCGTATGATAACCCAGCTTTTTGACACCAACAAGCATAATTTCAGCATGACGGTGTCACCTGCCATATAGCTCGAGCAACAGTCAATTTACTGCACCAAAGTGCAAAGTAAAATGGCTAACTGTGATTTAACGCTGTGCGACTTTCTTGTGGGGTTGTCTGTGTCTACACACCATTCCCCAAACGGTTGACCACTTCAAGAACGAAATGTGAAAGGTGAAACGTTTTATGTCGATATTAAAAGCGACTGATGATCTCTGGACTTTAAGTTTTTTTTATATGATGATAGGATTAAAGAAAAATCGGTGATATCGGCAGGCAAAAGATAAGACTAAACTTCTGCAAAGAAGAATGAAGGATATGTGCCGTAGAATGAGAAAAAGAGAAGAAAGCAATAGAAATTAGGAAGCGGGAGGAAAGAGAAAGGGAAGGAGAAGAATAAGAGTTAGTCAAGATAGAATGGAGAGGAAGAACCATATGGAGTCCAAGTTTGCATGAAGGAAGTTAACATTTAGGCGTATATATGGTTTGGTAAAACGAAAGTTATTTTAAGCACAGCAGAGTGTTTTTGTTGTGAGGTTAGTGGTCCCGTTTGTTTAGCTTTGAATTTTAAATATGCACTAAAATGAGTTTATAAAAAGCACGACATATTAGCAAATTAAATAATACAACAATAAAATAATAAATGAAAAAAGGAAGTCCAATGCCACTTGGATTACGTGAGAGCAAACCCATGCCACCTTATTTCCTCTGCTCTTCAGATTGTCCCTTCATTAGTCGCAACTATTTATTACATTTGCAATGTGCATTAGCGTGCTAATGTCAAAAGTGACAATCAGTAACTAAGTAAATGCGTCGCGGTAAAATCACCGTTTCCGTTTGCATGTCTAGGCAGCGCAACATTTGAATGCACGTCAGGTCGTGCGATGTTAAGCATTCAAGGATTTATTGAAATTAATACCCGATAAGAATTAGAAATACCCAATAGCTCACAAATGGTGAGAGGACAAACCATTGACTGTTAGCTTTAGAAATATTCGCCTTCCATACTGTAGGAAACATTTTGTAACTCATTGTGCACAGTCGCTCTTTCCTATCTAAAACATGTCACGCTTTTATAAATGAAACTGTCGCGTACTATCGGAGGATATCTATACAGGAAGAATCATTCATTTGTTTGTTTCTGGCTATATTTAGAACACTACAGATATTAGTGGAACAACTCATGAGTAGATAGTTTAAAACGCAGTGGATAAAAACCGGAAGCGTATGCAGTGTTACAATAATATTATACGAGGACAAATTGAAAAATTTTCGGAATCAAATATTTTTATTTGGTTGTATCATTACAGTACAAGGTGGTTCAAATGTGAGTGGAACTAATTTGTGCGTAAATAAGCCACACTGCTCAGGTTAGAACCTGTTCAGTCCTATTTTGGAGTTGCCAGAGTGGTGAGCGAACAAAAAGTACGTTGTAATCAAATTCTTCGTCCGATAAAAACTGTAAGTGCTTCAGAGAGGAAGGCGAGCGCGTGGAAAATGAATCACATGATTGTCGGCCGCGAACATCCATCACCGAGCCAAACATTGATCGTGCAGACGCACTTATTCGTGAGAATAGACGCAGCACTATCAAAGAACTTGGAGCAATGCTGTTCATCAGTGTTGGTAGTGTAGAAGACATCGTGAAAAGCCATCTGCACTATCGCAAGGTGAATGCACGGTGGTTGCTACACACTTTGACGGATGTTGCAAGCTGTCAGTCGTCTCTTACAGCAGTTGAAAGACGAAGGTGATACATATTTGAACTATATAGTGACCACCAATGAAATGCAGGTACACTACTTCAGTCCGGAGTCTCAGCAACCATCACACGAATGGCGGCATATCAGCTCTCTGATGGCAACGTTCTTCTGGGACTGACAGGTGTTTATCCATCTAGACTTTTTGGCGGAATCCGGAACAGCAATGCAGTTTATTACTCAGACCTCCTGGTAACAGACGTGAAGGAAAAGATCCAATCTAGGCGGAAGACAACTGGAAAGTGGGCAGCCTTCCTTCAAAACAATGCACGCCCCCCATAGAGTCAAAAAATAATGTAAACCTTCCGGAAAGTAAAATGGAATTTTCTGCATGGATACGCCTCCAACCAAAAGCCTTTTTTGAAAAGAAAGGGCATCAGGATGTTTTCAGAAGGCTGGATACACTTTTTGGGTATTCACAACTTCCATTTTCCACCGTAAATTTGAGTTTTGAAATGCGAACGTTGCTTATATGCAAGTGATAAAATCATAACTATATCAGAGGTTTGTCAAGTAGCCAAGGGAATCAACGTGTTTTGATGATAAATACTATAGGATTTCAAGTAGCGAAATTTCGCATTAATCTTTCATTCTGATCAAATCATTTCATTTGATCAATTTTGGACCACAAACGTCAGCTGAATGTTTGGAAGTGTTTCAAGAAACAGATTGCGACCATGGATGATACCTGAATGCAATGTTACACACCGGATACTAAAATTCACTCAAAGCGGTGGGTTGGACATGGATGTGAACAAAGCAAAGCGATCATCTGGAAAGGCCAAACTGCTAATAGTCAGTATTAGTATTTTGGAGCGCCGAATCTGGAAAAATAAAAATTCCTAAAGCACTTCTGGGCAAGCTGAAAAGTAATTTGGGAAAAATCTTCCAAATTTGTTTATCCAAATTGGAAATCATTTCAGTTTTGGACAAAAATTTTGACCAACTTAAGGAAAGAATAATTGAAGTAACTTTGATCTAAATGTTGAGATTTTAGGGTTGTTCACAATAACAATTTAAGTCATAAGATAGTGCAAAATCATATTTGGACAAAAGGAAATACGCTAAGATGCCAATACTTTTTAAAGACATAAACTTTTAAGGTCTATCCGTTATTGTTATCACAAGGGATAAGTTCTGCTAATATAGTCGCTAAATCTTGTATAGTGTAATGATAGTTTTCTTCTTAAAATCTTTAAGGTCTTTTGATTCTTGCTTGGGTTTTATTAACGGGAATTTTATTAATTTAGTTTAGTATATAGAGTATTATTGATGCACCAATTGATATGAAATTTTGGATTGTAAGTTCAAAGGCACATATTTTTGACCGTGATAAATACAATTTTAGACATTTGAACTTTATCTGTTACCAAATGCTTTATCGTCAGTTAGCATAAGTTTGGAATTTGACCAGAGGGCTTACGAGCGCAGGTTTTAACCATCGTATTTTGGTTTTTATTGTGGTTAGGTGCATTCTATACCTTGGCGCCTTAAAATTGATGCGCTTTAATGACCTCTTGGATATAAGATGTTAAAGTCTGAACCTTTTTTGCCTCATCCTGAACAAGAAATTTGGCATTCTCTTTAATGTGTTAATTACCAACTCGTATTTAACATAAGTGCGCAAGTTTGATTACTATCTACATCCTTTCTATTACAACTCTTCTTTAAACTGCCTTAAAGCTGTAATTGTTGCTGTTTAGAATACCTCTTTGCTTTCTGTGTGTTTGGAAAAATAATTTCCGGTATGTTCTTGATTAAACAAATGAATTACAAATGGTTCAAATTTAAGATTGTGAACGACATGAAGTTGGAGTGGGGGCGGTGGCATTTGCTGGTATGGATTTTATTGTAGTCTTACCGTTTGAGTTGTGGTATATTTGCATATTAGTAACCGTACTATGATTGACCTTAGTAACACTAACATCGTGGCGCCTATTTTTCTTATAGCGTTTTCTTTCTAAATTGGTGATAGTTCGGACAAACAAACATTTATCGCGGAGTACTTAAGTATGACTTTGTATCATTTGAAACGATTCAAGGATGCGTGAATCATGCGAACAGTAATATAACGACTTTTCTTTACCGTGCCTCACAGAGTTGCTGCGCTTTACGATAATCGATTTTGAAAAATTGTAGTCTTGGCGAAATTTAGATATAGCCAGATTGAATTGAATGATTAAAATAGAAAAAGATCAGAAATCGTATGGCTTTAATTTATGACTACATCAAGAGATTCATCCGCGCTTGCCAACTGTACCCAGATTAAACTGTCGAAGAAGACGATCGGCATTGACCTGACTTTTGGCCCGAGGAGAACTTCATCCCAGTCATTGGCGCTTGGATTTTTAATCACACTGGTAGCACCACGCTGATTCACAGAAAGAACGGATCTTGGTCATATATGGTAATGAAATATCTAGAGGTTTCCATCCGTTTTGCTTTCTGTTCGTTTGCCAGCCTGAAAGAGATCTTTCAACAACCAAAATCTATGCGACGATGGTGCATACATTGTCCTTACGAATGCTAAATTTCTTTGCTATCAGTCATAAAATCCGCCCCGATCTCACTCGTTCGAGGATGTCTGGGATTTGGCACGTTTTTGGGCGCTTAATTTCCGTTGTGAAAGTGTTTGGACTTGATTCTTACTTCTTGCTCCATTACATTGTGAGCCTTGCTCTTAGACTAGCTACGTTCGACTGCCTGTGTCGGGTTTACCATGGCAGTCGCGTACTCCACGTTAGGTAGCGCTTTGTCTGGATAGCCATGTGCATGCTCATCTCGCCCATGTTTCTGTTGAGATATTGGACCAGCTTTCCAAAATATTAAGATTGTATTTTGAATGGTCACTTGTGTCAGTTGTCACCAGTAATGTAAACTGCTTTAGACCTATCTTTATCGTGTTTCTTAAAAGTTCTCTTGCGCCATTCTGTACACTGTTGTTTTGTGTATCTGTTAAATTATGAAGCTTCTACCAATAACATACTTTCCTCACACCAAGTGATCATAAAAATTATTGTTTATTACAGTCATAACATTTGGTTCTTGGCACGTTTGCATCCTTCCGTCGACTTGATCCCTTAGTTTACAGAAATTTTGGGTGATGCTCTCGTAAAAATGTATAAACGTAGAAAATTTTCTTTCTAGAGTTTGAAGTAGCAGTACATGTGTATGTTTGTACCGATTAATGGAAATTTGGAAGTGCAATAGTGGGTTTTTTTATTCACTATGGTTACAAACCAGATATGTATTTTAAAGTTTTAGTAATCTTAGATATGGCCACAAGCGATGTGGAAATGGGAGGTATCTTTAGTAGCACCTTTTCTGTTAACCAAGTCATAGTTGTATACATTAATTATATCTGTAGGACTAATTATCTAATCATGTGATGTTCATGTAGTTCCAATAACGCGGAACCAACATGCACTTCTTATCACTAGGACTAGAACGACCAGACAGAGGCATGTCTGTTATATTTTGGCTTTTCTCGGTAAAGGTTTGAACTCACCTTGCCATTTTTCTACAAGACCCTTGAAAACAGCCGTTTTGTTTCGAAAATATCATGGCAACACTTAATGAGACTTTCCAATTAACACCAGGTTTTATTTTCCTTTGGGATATTGTAAATGCAGTGAATTTTTTGAAATGTACAGTGAACAGTAATGCTATCTTATAGTCTTCTATTATTTGAGTAACAGTTCCAAACAAGATAAAGTAATGATTAAGTCCTACTTTAAGCCCTGCTAAGCTCTTGTGGGATCCAGTAAATATGTCTTGTCCAACATTAGGGCATAGGCACTAATTTCTTCTACTAATCAAAATAGTTCCTACTGCACTCTATGCACCTTGAATATTTTAAAAAATCTTCTTCCTTGGAACACTTGAACACGGTCGCACTATGAGGTCAATCGTCTTCCAGCATAGGGGCAATCTCCCCCATACTTCTCAATACTTAAGTCGCGTGCAAAGTTGTAACGAAAAATTGTCCAGCATTTTGTATTCGCTACTAAAATGCTAGTTTCAACCTTTCTCGACGTACTTGAAGTTTTCATAACGTGCAGTCATCGCTTGCGCCATATTACAAATTATCCAGAGACACTTCAAGAAATACCATTTAGCATAGAGTATATGTGGTGGTCGGTGTGAGAGGTTGGGTTATAGTCTAACGGAAATAACGACCGAGGTGCATGAAATGTTGGTGCAAGTGTACGGATCAGAAGCTGTGAGCAAAAAATGTGTGGATAACTGGTTCAAACAGTGCCGTTTTCGCAACAGGAAAGAAACTACTACAGTACGCCGTGTTTGTGTCAACCATTGACAAGTAGAACCCAAGATGTGGTACAGCAAGGCTAGGCGGATTTGTTTTTGGTTTGTGCCGCACAAGTTGTTAGAAAAACAAATGGAAACCTTTGGAAATTTTGTGACCATGATCTATCATTTCTCCCTTGACCTGCGGGTTTCTTTTTGTTTACCTCCGTAAAGAGCGTCATTAAAGACACACAATATGCAGACGTGGTGGCAATCAAGAACGTATCACAGGAGTTGCCAGAAGCATTTTGAAAGGATGGCAATAATCCTGAAAGACAATAGAGGTGTTTTTTGGATCTCTCCGAACACCTGGAAATTTTTAGAAGGATTAAAGCTTGTATTTTAGTAGAAAGGCGTTTATAACAGCTTCTGTAAATTATATAAAAATTTATTCAACTTTTTAAAGGAGACAAAAATCAAACCACTGAATTTTGTTTGCTTCGTGGCTACCATTCTTGTGGTTTGGAATCAAAGAACTGACAAAAAATTGCTAAAGCGGCCGAAATAGGTTTCTTTGGAGATTCTTTAGGCCATATATGGTCTGGTGTTATCTATATACATCAACATCCGGTTTTCGATTGAGTATATCAGGAACTAGTCGAAAGGATATCACAGATTTGTAATTCCACCAAACGCACAACTTTAGCCTCAAAATTCTACCTTTTACAATGGTTCTGCCGCTTAAACTCTACATAACTATTGACTTCATTTGTTTGGATTACAAAAGTAGATCTGGAATAAAAATAATGGAAGATTGCCGAGTATTGACTAGCAACTCTCTGCACACATTTGTGTATTTAACTTTATTTTTGCGTTAGTCTGCTAACTTTGTCTAGTTTATGGAAGTGACGGCTTGTCCATCAGGATGGTCCAAACTTCTGTGATAGTTGTTGGAGATGTTTGTAGCAAATTTTTCGATTTACTACAGAAGGTCGTTCAGAACATGGCGACATCTGAAAACTGGCATCATCAATTTTGGGCCATACGATAGGATATCTCATTTTGAGCTTCAGCCTCGTGGTTTGCGAGATCCACATCAGTAACGCTTTGCGTAACTTTCAGTAATGCTCAACAACTACTAATCAGATATGTTAGCTAAAATTTTAAACTATGATGAATTGTCGAGCTTAATGGGATCCCCAATTTTGACTATTTCTATCCATTTCGAACAGAAAAAATTAATATTTGAACGCATTTATTTAATTTGCCTGAAGAATGCCCATTATAAGTTTTAGCTTTAGTGCTAATTGACCTATGACCTATTTTTTTCATATGAGTTTTTGTAATGACAGTGTTATCTATAGGACACCTTTGATATTAGCTGTTATTTGCACATCGGTTTCTTTAGTTGCCTTATTTGCTTAAAACGAAATGTTAATTACGGTATATGCAAATACCGACTTTCCATTTAAATACTTGCCGCAATAACCATAGCAGTGGCACTTTTCTGCTTCCCGAAAATTCCGAATTAGTCCGTTTTGCTCCCGTTAGGTGGAAAATTGTAGTAATTTCGCAGGGGCGCGCCTGTGTGGTTTGGTTATTAGAGTTTATACTAAATTCGCCGTTTTTACCCCTTCGAGCAGGTCCCATTAACCGTTCCAACTAATAAGGTTTTTTACGCTCGGAGTGATGCTGTAATGAAACCGAGCCGTGCAATTTTGCTAGATTTTAGGCGCGTTTAACGGGTTTATATCTTAATTTGCGCCATTTTGCGCGGCTACCTTAATACACTTTAAAGTATCAAAGTATCACGTAACTTTTCAGCGGGAATACATGTACAACAGAGGACCCTTCCAGGAAATCCTAATTTTTATGTAATTCGTTTTTATAACTAAGAAAATGATGTTTTAGGAAATATTTAATTTTTTTAAAAAACGAAAACCAGACGTTTTTATTAAGAACGGACCCATGGTATAAAAAATTACTAATCACTGGCGCAAAGGCAAAAAAAAACAACTATATTTAGACTAACAGAATTGAGTATAGTTTTGCACCGAAGGGATTTGTTTCAGCTTGAAGCTGTGTTTTATCGTAGTTAAAAATAAATGGTAACATAAAAAATAGTTATAACAACAATAACAATTTCTAATCATGTCTCATAATGCGAAATTTACTGTTAAATCAATATTTTAGAAAACTTTTTATTACCAAATATGTAGAATGATTTTGATGCGGAAAAATTATTTTTTGAAAACTTACATCAAAAGGAACAATTAGAAGTAAATCAAAATATTTCTGACGCATCTGAAGAATATACAAAGCAATAGATCAGCAGATGACAGACGCAAAGTCAATGTAGTAGTTGTAGAACCAAAATGAATGATCAAGGAACCAAAAAAAATGCATATCGTGCTGAAAGTTCCCTCTAGAAAGCCATCCATCGACTCAAAAACGACAAGCCACTTAGATTCGCAACGAAAATATATCTTTTCCAATTATTGTCACCAAAAGATGATTCATATGAAAACTATGAAGTGGAGAATTATTTAATGGTCCCTTTCTAGCTCGCATTGCTCATTAAATCTTTAGATTATTAGAAATATAAAATGCAAAATTCTCCAAAATAGAAGCTCGGTAAACCAAATAACTAATCTGCTTCGTATAGACCTATGGACCTGCTACTACTGCTATACAAACTCGAAAAGCTTCTACTAGAAAAGCTTATTCTCATCTTCGAAAACCAACAATCGATACCTAACGATCAATTCAGATCAGGAGTCAACACTTTACCATCGAACAGAGGTAATCACAGAGGAGTGAATAAAATCAACATGGCCTTTGAAGACAACTTCTTTTGCGTTAGTTCAGCCTTCGATAAGGTACGGGATAGGTTTTTTAAGTTACTGGCCAACCTGGAGCTCATCAAGGGAGCGTTCTGGAACTGATGCTGCAAGTCATTAGATAGCTGTCATCCCTACTTATCTGAACACGTCTATTGCAACTTACGCTAATGGTACGGCAATCCTTGCAATAAACCAAGACCTAGTTGAAACAGCACGAAGTCTGTGATTGATTCAAAAATGGAGCTTTAAAATTAATTAATCGAAATTAGTTCAGACCAGCTGCACCATGCCTGCTAATTAGCCTGAATAGGCAACCATTCCTTCAAATGGAGTAGGCATCAGCTAGAAAAAGCATTATTTGACAAAGAGAAACAAACCAACTTAAATTGAAGAGTTAGGCCACAATTCTTAATTTTTCCTTGGCAACAAACTACTCGTTTACAAAACATCTAATATGATCTCGAATTATGGAGTACTGCATTACATTCAAATATCGAAATACTGGAACTTTGCAATTTTCGTTGGATAATAACTAATGAATCTCAGTCCACCATACTGAAGTCCGTTCGCCACCTTCACTTGGTTACGTTCTAGTATCGTGGTAAGCTGATCGTAAATTTCTTGTGTAAATTCAAATCGGGACTCAAGTTAATGAACGCGCAATGCATTTGGTTTATTCGTTTTCGTAATAGCCATTTTGATCCTGTAGGTCAGACCCGTTAAGGAGGACCATAGATCGTTAATTGCGATCAGCAGGTTTTCTACTATATGTTAACTAATAATCCCCAGTACCGTTCGAAAGTTGCCGCTTCGCCGCTGTCTGGCTTGATTCTATCATGATAGGAGATAAAAGCGCTGCTTTCTCACCATTATCCACATAAAGCACTGGACAAAATAAGGCGGACAGCTAGAACAGGAACTGCACCTGTAGAAGGCTCTGCGTTTGGTGGGATTCGTTGCACATTAATCGCTTTGAACTACTATCGCAAGGTACCAATGTACTACGAGCAATTTCAACTCGTAGCTGAAGAATTGTAAATCCCATCATCGACAAAATTAAGTTCAGTTCTTGCACAACTTGCTTAAACAAGCCCTCAAGATTTGTTCTACTTGGTGGGAAATTCAGGTCCATTTGTCCACCTTTCTGCCTATGGGTTACCATCTTTTACTAGCACTAAGCGGTACCCCGTAAGGACACGATCACCAGTAAATAGAAATGTCTTTGCACTAAAACCAGCAACGTTCTCTAAAATTGAGTCGACTAGTTACCTGGACAACATGCAGATAAAAAAACGAAGAAGGGGCTAAAAGCTTAGGCTTGAATTTAATTAGATCACGTTAAGATTCCTGAAGGTAGAACCATATTCAAGTCAATCGTGGTTTATGGGAGGAAGATTGAAGTTATCCTTACGATTCAAACTACTGCAACCGATTTGGACCTATAAGAGCAGCCATGGAGCTGCGCTAGGCCAACCCGGATAAAAATCATACCGGCCCAAAACCTTACGATACATGAAGATCTATGCATGCTACTCATCGACGAAAGTCATGGACTTAATTACCACAGCAGACTCTGCAAACATTACATTTGTGACCTATGAACCTTCTTCCGCGAAAGGACTGCTATGAGAGTATCACTTTAAGTGGCTTCCTTTATACTTTTTACGATTGTTATGCCCTCTACTAAATACTCCTTTATAGAATAAATAAATTTAAAAAAGGTAAACTTCACGTCAAATCTAGTGATTAGTGTTTAGAAAAACTAAACGATGATTTATGTTCGGACGGGGGATGAAGGAAGTGGATATGGCTAGCTACCTGGCTTGGGCATTCCTGCCGACACTTTATTGGAGTTGCCATAAATCACTCGCAATGGCTACTATACCATTGATAACATCATTGATTTATATGGCTTTCCATTTTAGTAATTACAAGCACAGGCGAATTAACATAACAATAGTTGTTTAGTAATATCACTTTCATATTTTTATCATCCTCAAGCTTTCAATTAAAAATAGAAGTAATACGCGGTCTGTCCCATACAATACAAAATTGCACTTACAAGAACGAAAAATCTGTATATTTATTAAATGGTACAAGATGCAAGTAACTTTGTGTGTAATTTCAGTGTATTTTAAAATTATTTCCACTAGTCAAAACGTTCTGCAAAATTTTGTATTGGAATCGCGAAAAACTGACTTGAATCGTGTCGATATCCTGGAATCAGGCTACTCGATCATGTTGAGTATTTCCCTAAAAATTGTAAAAGATAAAAAAATTCTTTTTTTGAAAAAATGTTCCTTCCAAAATAAAATATTGGGGGATTACAAAAGTTTATTCCCGAATTAAAATGTTAAAAAACAAGCCGTCGCATATTAAAGAAAAGTTGCAGATATCTTTTGAACTGTGTGGTTTTTCTTCAAAAAATTCACGGCGGCTTTGCGGAATCCAACTCTTACGCTTCAAATTATTCTGTAGATATTGCGGATGAAAATCTGAAGGAGCAAAATCCAGAATACACGTGGGTACTAGAGGGGTTTTCATTCGAAATAGCGTCGGTTGGGCGAATGCGATCTGGCGTTGTCGTGATTGAGGATGTGCCTTTACGATTACCCAGAACTAAACTTTTTTCATGAATTTCCACATCAAGTTTGGCTAGTCGCAAATACATTGCCAAAACTCAAACTCTGGGCAATCTCTTTGGGCGTAATTCTTCGGTTATTTTCCACCCAAAATTCTATCTTCACTGCTGGCAGATCGAAATCTACTTTTAACACTTTCACTAAGCTTCTGATAGTCTGGCATCAAGGCTTGCTTTGAAAACTCTTCAGAAAACTACTGAAATTCGGTGAACATCAAACTACTCTATTTACTATCAGCTTTATGTCCCTCAATGAAGTGTTCTGGGGCCAAAGTTGTACAGCCTCTACAGATGTTCTTACCCTCAGAAGTGCAGTGATGGTTACCAATGCTGACAATAAAACAATGTTAGCATACTTCCTGATCCTCAAACGCTATCACCTCAATGATTCAAGAAATGGTGCATTAAAGTTAATGAACCACTTCACGTATTTTTTCTTACTCTATCAGAAATATTGTCGAAAAATCAACGAGTCCCACAAGCTGGCAGTGCCTGATATATCGGACTTCATCTCGACCTTAAATCCTTGCGCATTCAAGGTTAGTAGGCTAGGAAGTTTTTTTTTTTTGATAAGGTTAGGTTAGGTCAGGAGGTTCCTTTTAGACAAGGTTAGGTTAGATTAGATTAGATTCAGTTTTTATCATTTTTGAGAATGTAAGGTTAGGTTAGGTTTTCAGCGAAAATTTTTTATGACCATAGACAGCACTGTCGACCTTTTTTGTCAAATGTATTGGAAACAATGTTGCCCATAGTCAAGATGTTACTACCTGTTTATTGGTATGCATCAAGGCCATATAAGAAATAAGTAATTTGAGCTAATAATTTATTGACTACATTCAAGCAAGCAATATAAAGATGCATTTGAGCAGAAATCTAACTTTAAATTATAAACAAATTGTATTGTTTATATGTAGTAGGGCTCGAGTTCCTTTATCCACGCAAGCTTATCAGTGTCTGATTGTTTTTAGGTACTGACGAATCCACGATTGCCATAAACTGCCTAAAATACATTGGTATGGACACCTTCTTCGTCTAATATTAAACAAGCTGAAGGAATGAGCTCAACACACGTAAGGTTTACCAAATAAATGATTTGTGTATGTGAGGTTTCTGAGACTGCTACATTTATTTGGGAAAATGTGTTTATATGTGCTATAAGAGACTACAACTGAAAACAACATCCGAGCGTATTTAATATGCTAAAATTAACATTTGTTTCCACTAGCGGCTATTTTTAGGTTTAGTGCTATCTCATATCCTTCGTGTAAATAAGTACAAAAGCTATTTGTTTATAACTTATTACAATTTAAAATTACTAATGAAACGAACGTTATGTAGTCGCTTCAAGGCTATCAAGTCTCCGCGGCACACTCCAATGCGTCGAGTTAAAATTAGTTGCACCGCGAAGGTCACCTATATGAAGCTAAGCCAGACTAGGCGTAAAGGTGTTTGTACGATGGAGCTGAATGCAGCCGACTTTTCCTTACTCTGACAACTTTGTGCCGATGGGTAGTACAGCGTTCGGCATTCTTGACGATCTCTGGAAGCCTCGCTGTACATTCATGCTGAAATTAGGCCTAAGCCTAAAATTTAATGTTCCAAAAAGCCCTAAGTTGTCAACAACTCTAGGACTGCTTTTCCATTCCATTGTTGTTTTTTTTGAATGATACTTATAAAAAATTTGTTTCTTTGAGATAATATTTGGAGCATGTAGATAGAAAACCACCAGTCATTATCTAACGCATGCTATCGCATGTATTTTAGAACGAGGAAGATTAAAGAACAGGTTTGGGACCCTACACTGTGCCACGCAAGTTTCGTTTTAATCATATTGCTATGCTAACGTTCCGTGTCGGCATTTTTTGAGCTACGTGCATCGCTAACGGTACAAAGTGTAGAGTTTGGTAAATACGAGCGCTTATATGTCTAGTTGTTTTTGGGTTGAAAATTTGTGAACTGGCTGAGTCACTGAAACTATAAAGTGCAGTGCACAACAAACAATTTTGTTATCGCAGGAAACAATGTACTTCAGTGAAACAATGCCGAGATTGCCATTGCATAATATACAGGGCTAATCACTTATTGTTATCATGACCGGGGCCTGATCAAGATTTTGGCGCCATAGGCTGACAATTTTTCACCTGCCTTTCCTTAGTTTTTGCGTGTTCGGGATGCTCTCAAAAGAATATTTGATTTTTCAATGTTTGTTACAACCATACACTTCAATGTTTACATACATTCACACATTAATGAGGAAAAATGAAAACAAATCCATTTTATCGAAGAACTTTTATTCAAAAAAAAAAATCGTTTCCTTCCCGTTCTCAAGTGCTAGACCCGTCGTTTTTTCTTGTTTTAACGTTGATCTCAAAAGTTTTTCACTCTCTCGAGAGCTGTAAAGGATCATTCTGTAATGCAATGAGTAATTAATATATTTAGATAAATTCTTGAAAGGGAAAGTAGACTATCCCTTATGACTTCAATAGAATGTTCGGAGGAGTCTGTGGTTTTTGGTTTGGAATTCTTATATTCTTTATTAATTCTTAAAAATACTGTTACTCTAGGGAGAATGTTTTATCTAAATCAGAAGATTACTTTTCCAATAGCTGATTTTCTCTCTACCCTATTCTATCACTTTGCATTCGTATTTTTGTATAGATTCTTATTTTTCGTTGAGCTTTAGAGAATCAATTGTAGCATAATGTTTCTATCAAAGAAGACTGTCGCCCAGAAAACGTAATTTCCATCTTTGTTTTCACCAAAAGGAACTTTTGGCTTCCCCTTTCTTGTAATGTCCGTTTTGTAGACGTCAGCTTCAGATATTAATTTTGCTTTTTGTGTTTCGAGGAGTGTTTATAAAATCTTCTAAAGTACTGTATAGGGTAATGACCTTTCTTGTATCTCTACTTTCTTTCTGAAGCCTTTCACTTACAAGAACATTGTTCTGGAAGCAGCATTAATGCCATTTCAAGACTTTACGATTTTCAATATCACATTTATTTCATTCCATGCGTACTTAGTTTGATCACTATCACGGGCAATGTGTATTAGAGCACTAAAAATCTCCTGATATGATTTATGCAATACTGGAATCAGGACGAGTACTTTTTATCAAGTTGTCGACAAAGTTTTTAAAGATAAGGAATCAAAAGTTGTATAGAAGTGTTGTTCGAAAGATAATTCAACGGAGTACTTGCTGTTTTCCGCAGCTGTAGAGCCAACTAGTTTTAAAGAGTGGCCCGCCCAAGAGATGTATGTGGACAAAGGATTTATTTATTTTATTGTGTTACCCAGATATGTTACTGGCATTCGCTCTCTCTTCACCTTTATGACTACACTTGGGAACAAACGTTAAAAATAGGACATATGAGTTCTCGTAGCGTACCACAAAAACTAATGGATACACAGTTACGAAGACTTGATATTTACGATCTTTGCCTTGGTTTGTTAACTGTATAACGAATTCATTGACGATTGTATTTGATAAGTATGTATATAATTGGTAATCCATGGAAAGCTTCACGGCTTCAACTATTCTCAAGAGAACATTTCGCCAATTCAAAGCTTTTTCCGTGTACTGTTCTGCTATATTACAATCCACTATTTGTGAAACTCGAAACTCGACTTGTACTAATAAATTTTGAAATGCATTCTCCGTGTTCAGAGTTGTTGTCATGATCGTTCATTATATGGTCATTGTTTTTAAAAGTCGGAGTCATCGTTTTGTTGAATGCCATTGTTGGCCAACAATTCATGGAATTGATCATTTACGTACTATCGAGTGATATAATCCAATCTACCTCTTTGAGAGTACTTTCGGAGTTTTGCGAGCTCGAAACCTCTTGCAGCTGTACATTTGATACAATGCATAGATTGTCATTGCTGCTTACTACGCGAGGAAAGTGTCTAGTTTTGGTATTTCCTTGATCACAGCATCCTGCGGTTCAAGACGCTCTGAATTCCGCTTCACTTGTTTTTTTAAACAAATTTCGATCATCTTTGCCACTCATTGTTCAGTCTTTATGATCAATGAAATGTGAATTGAACGACGATTTAATTCAAAACTAAACTTTATTCACGGGAGCTCCTGATACTATTAACACAATGTGTTTTTCGACTGCCGTGAATGCTCCGCGTATATTGAAACGTGCGATTCTAGAACGAATCGGAAAGTTCTGGAATTTGAACTCAAGGGCGCCGCTGGAAGTGGCGCGGACGGTGATTGACATTCTGGAAAGTTTCTGAATAATTTCTTTGTGGTATGTTATTTCCGTTACAATACAAATGTTTTTAAGAACTTATTCTACGTCGATAAACGATTAATGTACGGCTTAAAAGTTTCTATCCAAGTTTCTCTGGTTGAGCTCACTTTTCGTTTACTGGACGTTAAATAATGCGCCTTCCAAATTCTGGCGCCCTAGGCTGCTCCTGACTGGCCGTGTTTATGGTGTTTGTACACCAGAAAGTATAGAAGAAGTTCGACAAAATGTGTAAGAGCGTCTTTTCAGGCCATATTAAGCAATGACTTGCACTTAAAGCCGTACAAGATCCAGTTGCCTCAGGAACTTCGGCCTAGAAACTGTTGACGTGGGTACTGGATGAATACTAGAACGCGGTGTCGAAGATGAGCCTTATTTTGACTTATTTGAGGGAGATCTGGTCACAGTCACTGGGGGGGCGTCACTGTAACATAATGAAAAGCTTTCTGGCCCCTCAAATTGAAGAACTTAACATGAAAAAGGTAGCTTCAGGAGAACGGTGCAACATACCACACCGTGAAACTATAGGGTATGCCAAGAATAATTTTGACAAGGCGTCATTTCCTGTCACCAGACTTCTCTGTAGAGGTATATTAAAGATAAGATTTGGGCTGCCAACCCAAACAATTAAGGAGCTCAAAGCAAACAGATGGGAAGTTATTCAGAGTTTATGAAAAGGTGTCTACCTCGAGTCTGTGCAGCCTCTAGAGTTGAACATTTCCATTCAAAACTTCAGACTTAAAAATATTGTTTTGTTTTAGACAAAAAATAAATCAATCACTTATATATTGCCTGCTTTGTAGTTGCTAGAATTACCCGAGTTATAATTATTCTCCTATTAGTTGTTACTAAATTAAGCACGATACTTACAAACGAGTAAACAGGCAAAAAATGCACGTAACTAACAAAAACTGAATTACTCATTGCATAAATCATTATTACAATGCATTCTATTGTTGGCTGGAAACATTTTACAGCATGCAATTGTAACTATACATTGTTTTCTTGTGTTATGTTTATGAACAACAAAAGCATTGCTGATATGCGCCAGCTTTAGGCGTGTAGCTAAAATGGAGGTGTTTGAGACGAGCATCAGATTGGTGGTAGGGCGAACTAGCGCATGCGCAATGGTCTATATACACACGTGAGTTACCACTTCAGTAACCATGGAGCCGCGGACAATTGAACAACGCGTCTTTGTTTACGACACCTTTGTTGCATCCGGTCATTCATTGGTGTAGACACAACCAAGACTTCAAACTCACTTCAATGTTGGTCGACGCGGTACCTTCCCCAACAATACCGAAATGGTTTAACAACTTTAGAAGGAGAGGAACTGTGAAACCTGGAGCAACTCAGGGAAGTGATTGGACAGTTAGAACACCTTGAAACATCGGAAGAGTTCGACAGGTTGTGAAGGCCAGCTCTCGTCGTTCATCGGTACGACGCGTTCGCGCTTTGCGCATGAATTTTATAGTTTGACTTGCATTTTCATCCAAATCGTGGTTCAAAAACGATGCTGGAAACTTGGAAAAAGACGGTATTCTAATAACGAGTGACAAAATTAATTTTCACTTAACGGGTGCTGTAAATAAACAAAATTGCCAGTGCGTCAAAGGCCCATACATAGTGAGAGAGTACCTGTGTGGGTCGGAATAGCCCGATTTGGCACAATTAGACCCTAGTTTTTTCCGAGAAAACAGATGCCCTGTAACGGTGAACTCACAGAAAGAAGACATTGGATTGCCCTCGCTAGGGTTTGGTGTCAATAGGATGGGGCTACTTAGCTCAAGAGAATCCATGGATTTTTTAATAGAACATTTACGGCGCATCGCCGAATCTACCTGAAAATTTAGCCCAGATTTCAATTGAAAAACCACAGACTCTTGAACATCTTTCGGAAGCCATAACTCGAGAAATTTGAACAATTCCACACGCTATGCTTGAAAGGCGTGTGGACAATTGTTCCACCCGCTTGTTACGTTTCTTAATTGGCATTATATTTGTAATCATTAGACAAAAAATAAAAATTTAAATTTATTAAAAACATATATGTTTAGTGTTTTGAACCCCCCTCTCCCCCCGGGTCTCTATACAAGGCAAATAAACCATCCTAGTCTCGAGTTCCCACAGTCAACATTTGAGCACCTGAAAACCAATTTTCATTGCTACAGGCACACTGACCTATGACTATTTTCTGTATCAGCGTCTTTTTTGAAGTTGTTGCGATTTGATCTTTCAAACTTCAAACTTGATTTTGAAATTTTCGTATGTTTGAAATCTACTCTACGAGCTGCTAGTTAGCACGGTTCCAAAATGCGTGGGAATGTTATCAAGTTTTGCTTGAAATCTGTGATAACGATGCCACTGTGTCTTGTTAGGATCAGGATGAGTCAGCAGAGTTTAGTACAGATCTTTCTATTTCTGACTAACCGACAGGCGGTGAGAGATTATGGATAAAAATCCAGGTACCACGTGTCTAAAATGTACAGTACTGTTATCAAACCTTGCTTGACACTGGTGAAATTAAACAAATTATTCAAGAATTATTCTTAGAAGAATTTGACTACCAAACGGCATGATGCTTCCTGGGTTCGTCATAATCTCACAGAAGTAGTTACTTCGATTAAGGGGTGGTATTCTTAAGGCACGAGGCCTGGAACAACGGCACCAAGGATCGCCGTGTCGGAATAAAAGTTTTATAGCGGTTATGAAAATGTAGATATTATTATTAGCCTGCTGTGGTACCTGCAGGTGAAATTTCGACGCAGCGCGCTTTTCGAGTGTCACCTGCGTCCTGCTAGCTATGCGGGATAATCAAGGACAATTTTGCAGTTTGCACGACAATACCCGTTGTTGTGTGACAGGCGCGGAGACAGACTCGGCGGCATTGGGCCATCCTCCGTATAATATGAGCCCTTATAATTACGACTTGTTTCTACGGTTGAAAGAACCCCTCAGGCATCAGGTTTCTTGAATGCCATCAGCGCTCTGCGCAGTAGGACGCTTCTTTACTGTGGTCAGCAGAAACCACGCCGCTGACGGCATTCCAAGGCTTTCACGGATTTGGAAACTGCACTCACGTTCGTAATTTAATTGTCCATATTGTAAAAAAGCACGTACACAAACAGTTTTGCTGGCCTTTGTTTAAATAGCGTGATCGATAGCTTATTCAAATTTTCACGACGCATATTACATCGACGCAATAAAAATGAGAAATTAATTTTGTTTACAAAAAGGAATTCATGCCAACAATAGCAGTTGTATGTATAAAATGAAAAACTTAGCTCGCCATTCATGAAAGCTTGCACAAAGGTTGTAAACAAACATAAATTTAACGTTAGTAATAGTAGGTAATGTTGTGAACCGCAGTATAACCTGGTGAAGACCAGTTTTCTTTGTCCATAATATCAATTATTTACATTTACAACTAGTCCTACAGGCGTCCGGTCAATATTTCAGATGAATGAAATGATATATACCTGCATATATATAAGCAAGTGAATACCCTGAAATACATTCTAACACGCTTTGCAAGTTACAACTTAGTTGCTCTATTGTAGCGGAGTACGTTAATAATAAGTGCTATTTTTTAAAGAGATTTGAAGAAATGTTTCTGTGTCACCGTCCCTAAGCTCCACAAATGAATATCGTGATATGGAGTGAAAGTGGATAAAGGGATATCACAAAACAAGTGCTGTAAAATACCTAAAATTTTAAGGGGGAATGGCGCAGTTTCGCATTTGGGCGCATGTTTTTAAGGTTGGTCTTCTTATTCAACACCCTACAACTCGGGTTTATTCCTGTCTGACGGGTGCTCTACTCGATCACTAAAAATAATTGAATACCTGTATTCACTTCAAACAAAGGGATAATAAATGCGGAGCTCTCCGTGCCGTCTCGTATCATAATTGGTACGCAGCAACCGGGCAGTGCGAGAGAACATATGAGAGATTTAACCTCTTACTTGGCAGGCCTTGCATCAACGCGAGATGTAAAGCCTCACAAAGAAAGAAGAAAGCTATATTTTGTGGTTGTTTTAGTGAAAGGGGATTTGCAACGTTACCTCTCTACAAATTATGAGAAAGGTTTGCTTTAGTCTGCTCGAAAGAAGAAAATGCAATCAATTGGTTCTACGTTATACATAGACCAAGGGGTAAAATCATGCTAATTATCAGAAAATTATCTCAACGGACTTTGGAGACATGATGTTCGCTTCCCGCTTCTTACCATGTAAACCTAGCCGCGCTGTAAAAGCCTGGGCCTGCCATACTGGCGCACAACGGTCCTGGGTTCGACTTCTGGACCAAAAACCATGGTTTACTCCAACAGCATGGATCGACCAATGTCAAACTTGTTGCAAGATAAAAAAAAAATCGCTTCCGAAACGTACACAATGCTGCTGCAAGTATATGGTGGTTTAAGAAGGGTAGTGTAGACTAGGAGGACGACGAACGAAAAGAACTTAAAAACTGCGTCAAAGAACTGACTCTAGTGTGGATGTTGGCGAAAGTAAAGATCTGAAGGGAAAACTTTGTTGCGCTTTGTGCCCCATCAACCAACGGAAGATCAAGAATTGGCTTATGAGGTAAAAGCGCGTGACTTGCTTAGAACAGCGAAGGGCAATCCTAGCCATTTTATGTATTGAAAATTAAAAATTTCGAGCTCATAAATTTTTTTATAATGAGAAAGGTAAGAGGAATCAAAAGTATTATGATGATCTTGGAGACAAACTTTAAAGCAGCTGGTCAACCAATTCAACAGGATTGCATAAGCGATTCTTCTCTAATGAAAGATTCTAAGATCGTCAGGTGAAAAGACATTTCCGAAAGAGGGGATGACTATTCACAACAATATGTGTGACCTGCAACCATCATCAAGATGTTTTCCGATACTGAAGAATCTAATTCAAAAATGCTTTGGTGAGGCGGTGCTGAATGGAAGACGTCTTATCAAAAATCCACCGAGATTTTCGAAAATCAGGCAGCTCAGAGTTAGTAGGAAGAATTGAATGGAGCAATGCTATCAGGATGTTCCAGGAATTAACTCGCTTTTTAAATGATGGTTTATTAATTTAGAAACAATCATTAAATGGTTTAAAATAAAAAAAAATTAAGTGAAATTAAATGCATGTTTAGAAATATTCTCTTCCTAAACATAGAAGATATCGCGGACCAACGGACCCCACAACACTACGAAGCATTTTATTTGGAAATGCGAGATATTATCTTTCAGCCGATTTTGTGCAGTTAACCTGCTCTTTGAGATATTCCCATAAAGAGAAGTCCGTTAGAGTAGGGTCTGTCGAACTTTTTCCGTTCCACTAGTTCGGAAAAGTCACATCGAAATAGGTCCTTATGTCACGATGGTCTTGCTGGAAGTAAATCTCTTCCTCATCAAACAACTCTTCCAATGGATTCTTGCAACATGTGTAGATAAACATCACCATTGATGGTTTGGTCTAGGATGCTTCAATAACATGCTGATTTTTGAGGACTCCAAGAGGTGCATTTGAGCCATTTAAGTTAATTTTCAGCTATATGTTTCACCCATTTGCCCAGGTACCATTCAAAACATTGTTTTTATATTAATAAATGTTGTATTTGTTCTCATTTAACCAGTGAGTGCATTTTTGAGAGACCCAATACAGTAGACGACCTAAATTATCTATGTTAAAGCTGTAATATTAAGTTGCAACTGCAAAGTGTTATTGTTTTACGAAATGCTTTTCTACGAACAGAATGGACCCATTTCGTGGAGTTCCTAAAATGCTACGTCGTTATTGGTACTAGAACATTTGCTCCAAGACGTGAACCAATGGTTTTTTTGGTGAATCAATGGTCTGAAGTTTTCATAGGCATTTTATATTTTTGTTTGTTTTTATTGATATTTTCTGTTAGTCTTTCGAGGTAACTTTTCGTTTTATCCTACGGGTCTCCTTTTAACTTCTCTGTATTATTTCTTGGCGTTAGGTGTTGGGATAGCTTGTTTATATCTTCTGTAATATATTCAACGTTTTTTATTTCTTCATCCCGTTTCAAGTTTATTAGTATCAATTAATTTTCTACACGAATGTTCATTCCCCCCAGACGTTAGTCACTTCTAATAGTAAATGAGTTTAGAACTGTTATATCTTGAACAATCGACCTCATATAACAAAGAACATAGTGGGTTTTATTTTTGGCATTAGAGCCATGGCTTATCCAGGTTTATTTTCGTTGTGCTTTTTTTAAATTAAAGTAAGCATTCGTAGCATATAATCTTTGGGTTTCTATGACGTTTGCTAGCGCGTTCTCTCTGATTTCTGCTCATCGCGCTGTTCACGAGAATCGTATGCAAGTCGCTTCTTATAGCGAGGTGATATCTCAAACTTCTTCATTTTATATAGCTGGGGAAAAACTTTTTTTAAATAAAGAAAAATTAATAGGCTATATACAAAGTTACAGAACTAGAAGTTTTATTTCAATGTATTTTAAAGAGGATATAGACCAAGAGGTGTCCTTCATTTTCGATGCGCTCTTGAAATTGTATTTTGAAGTTCTTAAGTATTTCTTCTACCATGTGTGGAGGATTACGCCTGATTTCTTGATGCATTACATTTCTTAGAGTTTGGGAGGTTTTAAGGGAGCTATGTTTAAAAATAATTACTCTTGAGATATCTCTACAGGAAGAAGTTACACGGGGTGCTATTTGGCGAGCGGGTTGGCCAAGCGACGTCACCACATTGGGAGATTAGACGTCCAGGAAACTTCTCACCCAGCGTTTATATATAACGCTTTATAGTGCATCAATATTCGGTCTAAATAATTGTCGAATGCTTTTCACATATCGTTACCCTTAAAAAAGTACTTTACTCACCGCTCACCAAACAGTGATATGTTCATTGGGAGGAAATCTTTCATGGATATCTCGTGAATTGTTATAACACCAATAATGAAAGTTTTGTTTATTGTAAAAAAAGTTTATTATCACATCTTTATAAACAATGATCGCAGATAGGATAAAACATATTATATCACTATCAAACCAGTAGAACAAGTGGTATTTAGTAAAGATTACAGTATCACCAATCAAAATACTTATAGAAAAGACAGTCGAGTACAACCTCGACTTTTGTGGATTATGAAAAACGTAAGATGGACCATCGTTATACAACCTTAATAAAAGTATATACGAACAGGTGATATATCACCAAAATTATTTACGCTAGTTCTCGAAGAGGTATTTAAAAATTTAGGCAACGTTGTGTCCGCAGACAATAAAAAAGACACAATCAAAATCTAAGGTTTAACGCATGGCTCGTTCGCAAATTATCTTACAGACTTGGAGACCAATAACAAAGCTTCCAGTTACTCAATGGAAAGGCCGATGTTGGGTATCACAATAAGAGACAAATGGATTCAACGAAGCACAAGACAAGAGAATAACAAGATTAAAAAGAGCCTATGAAGGACACAGTAAGATGAAAAGGCAACAGGTAGAACAAGAATCAGAAGAATAACAGACTTTCAATTGAGAAGGGTTCTATGAAACGGAGAAAGATGGAAACATTCAAGGTAAGCGTCTGTCCAAAACTGGGTCCAAGAGTTGAAGAGTTTGCGGAGCAAAATGAAGTCACATCACCCAGTGAGATGATGTTAATCGACTCATATAGAACAGTAGTAGATGCGATCAACTATTGATCTTCTTTTGATGATTTCAGCTTTTGTATATTTATTATTGAAATTTGTAAAAAATAAAATAATTGACTTTTTGTTAGGAATTTTGAATTCAATTTCAATGCTGATTTGCCTTCTCGTTTTCAGTTTTTCAGTGCAAAAGTCAATATATTTTTGCTCGCTGACGTACAGTAGCTAAAAATAATTTCGGCTGATTAATTCCTATGTTGTGCATTAATGCTTTAATGTTGTGAATTTATTTTTATAAACTTTACCAACATCGAGTAGTGAAACAGACGAAAATATTTTGCGTCCCCCAAGATGGGCTGTGGACGTTTAATGTCCATTACTATTCCCAAGTTCTTTTAAAGTTCTACATCGGGTGGCCGCCGACAAAATAGCCATTAAAACGTTTTTCGTGTTACATGGTCAGCGCGTGCAGAATTTCCTGTGAGAAATCCGACGAACCGGTTTTTATGCAATCTCTTTCATTTTTCGCGAGAGTTATGTCCTTGTTTATGCGCAGTAATAGCTTTGTTTGTGTTGTAGTGACGGTTGTTTTGTTTCAGGATCGGAGGTGGTGCTAACGGGATCTTCACCCGCCGCTTAGATTTCAGTTCCTTTAATGCGTTACCGCTCAACAGGCTCAACTCCTACCAAATAAAGGTAAGGTTAATATCGCATTCTCGTCGGTTAATATTTTTTTGTTTACAATAAATCGTTTATTAGTCAGGTTCTTGATGGGATATGCACATTGACATATCTGTGCCTATATGCTTTATGTGTGAACATACACGTGCGTATGTTGTACGAATATATTTATGTTACTAATTTATGAATTGCTTATTGAGTATTGCTTTTTGGTTTTTTTATACTTTGTATACTAAGATTTAATATTTAACGACACTTTAATAAAAATATGAAAGATATGTCAATCGACTAATGTCCCAATCGTCATATTAAAATGTGGTGTAATAAAATTACCATACGAATAGCTTTGCTTGGTGGTTTAAATCCTAAATGTTCGAGGTAGCGTGTACGTGGGTTTATTTTTGGTTCAGAATTTACATTCTAAACTTTTGACTTTTTTGATCTTGGATGTCGTTATATAGGTGTGTAAATAAGTTCTCAGCTTTAGATTTCACAGGACGCAAATCACCGTTTACATGTAACGTATTAGTCCGCCCTCTTGCGGTTTTAAAGCAATGACATTTGGTCTTTCGAAACATCATGCGATTTGGCGTTTACATAACTTCGATAATCAGCTGTGTTCACGATGGCAATCACAAAACAGCATATTCGATTTTCTATACACTTCGCGTTTCATCTTAAGAAAAACGCTGCTGAAGCCACCGAAATGATTTGTGCTGCATATGATGAGAATGCTGTAAGTCATGCAACGTGCAAAAAGTGGTACCAAAAATTTCGCGGAGGCAAGTTTAGTCTTGAAGATCAACCACGCTGGACGCCCTCAAACATTTGACAAAAAACATTGCGCAAACTGAAAAAGAGCTTGTAGAACAGCTTGGCGTCACTCAGCCAGCCATTTCCATACGTTTGCATGCAATGGGTAAGATACAAAAGGAAGGCAGATGGGTTCCGCATAAACTGTCCGAAGACAACAAAATTCGACGGCGTGACACCGCACTCCATTTGCTTTCAAGGAACCGAAGAAAGGATTTTATGCATAAAATTATTAGGGGCGATGAAAAATGGATCTTGTACGATAATCCCAAGCGCAAAAAATCATGGGTAGACCCTGGCAAACCTTCGACATCGACTCCAAAGCCCAATATCCACGCCAAAAAGAATTTGCTCTATATCTGGTGGGATTGGGATACTATGAACTCTTGAAACCAGGTGAAACAGTTACGGCGGATCGCTACCAACAGCAACTCATCAATTTGAGGCACGCAATCGAAGAAAAGAGGCCATTTACTGGACAAGGAAGTCGCAAAGTCGTCCTGCTCCATGATAATGCCCGACTACATGTTGCGAAGGCGACGCAAAAATACATCTTCGCGTTAGGCTGGGAACTTCTCCCACATACGGCGTATAGCCGAGACATGGCCCCTTCCGATTATCATTTATTCCGGTCGTTACAGCATCACTTGGCTGATACGCACTTCAAAACAAAAAGAAGTCCGAAAATGCATCAATAACTCTATCGTTTTGAAGCCGGTGAGCTTCTATCACCAAGGAATTCGCAAACTACTCGAAGGATGGCAAAAGGTCGTCGATGCCAACGGAGAATACTTTGATACTTAAGCTTTTTTTGTTTGTTTTTAAATAAAACTTTCATTTTGCAGAAAATGAACTTATTTATACACGTATACTAGTGCCATTTATAAATGCATATAACTCAGTTGTCATTGTAGCTAACATTCAAGTTTTTTAAATCTTTTGGAAAGAAAACCAGAATATACAGCGTTTTTAAAGGTGGGGGAAAGTGAACAAATTCTGCACACTAAACTTCGACCAATTGTAAAGACTCTCATAAATTATATGAAGTAACAGATATTCTTTCTTATTATATTTTTATTGAATTAAAATTAATCTTTTTGCTCAGAGTTTGTTCAGAAAATGCAAAAAGTTGCAGAGCGCAGAATTAACCATTCAACTAGGGCAATTCTACCCATATTAAATAAATGAAAGAGGCAGGTAGTTTACAAATATATCGTTTTACGGAAATGTTGCAGTTGTATTTTTGCCTTATTTTCTGTTTCCTACACAGAGCACATAAATGGTCTTTTGCCTAGTCCTAAGCCCTACAATCTTCTAGAACCAACGGATCTATATAACATTAAGACATCAGTGTCTTTTCCCGAATCGTCACAAATCAGACAAAGATCTTTTTCTTTTTTTTTCAATACCTTGCAGTTCTTTTTTCAATTGGGTTCCAGTTAAGTTTTGAGTTTTCTTTGTGAATTTCTTCCGGTTTCAATTTTATTTGAAGACAAATCTGCCAGGCAAAGAAGATACACCAACGATTCTAACTCGCGGAGAAGTTCCACTCACCGATTTAGGAGTTTTATTTTTTTGAGTTATTTTACCTTGATATTCTACGTTGCAGACGAAGCATAAAAATGAGCTTCTGTAAACTTCTCCGACTTAATCGGTAAAATTCCTGCAGCTGAAAACTCCGGTATTTTTTCCATGGTAGCACACTTTGAGTATATCCTGTTGATTAGCTCAGCTAGAGAGGTGCGGTTTTCATTTTCATTGCGCAAAAATGTAAACGACCTTTAGAAGACAGAAAAATGTCACGTTTGGTGGTTGCTCGGTTGTTTGTAGGGGTGGAGTGGTAACAACGCGATTTTAATCAAAATATAACTGCAATGGCTGTCCAAGAAGCCTGAAGGCGTTAACTTCGTGTGCTGAAGCCAAAAAATAACTTTTAATCATCAGCTTCTTGAGTATGCGTACGCCGCACCGATTGGACCTCAATGTTGATGTTATGGAAACATTCTCATCCTTGGGAAAATAAACATAGCAGGAACAAAAAACTGAATATTCTGCCTTTCTCTTGATGTTGTTTCTGTCTCTTTGGTCCAAGTTTTCCACACGTTGAAGAGGCCGGTTTAATCTACAATGTATATTCTTTGCTGAAGGAAAAATTATTGAAGTGCTTCACGAGTACTTTTTTGGACACATTTATCCGATTTATGCTGGTTTCCTGAAACTTCCGCTTCAGAAATGGCGCTAACCCATTTTCCAGCCAGTTGAGCTGCTCTACTGGAATTATGGGACATTTTATTGATTTCTGGAATTTCATAAACAATTTTACGAAGTTGCAAAAGAGTCGGTCTATGATATAAGTTAGCAGCGTGTACCACGTAGTTGTTCAGCTCTTTCTCTTGTTCTCTCATGAATGTAGACTGAATACCAAGAACAGTATTGTTCGCAGCTTTCAATTGTGGGTTCAGTAATGTTAAATTTACGACGTGCATGAATCGCACTGTATAACTGACTTTGGATATTACTATCCTTCGTAGTTCTTGGTCGTAGGAAATGAAAGTACATACAACATACTATCTTTTAAATAGTAAAACCATTGTACCCATTTCTATATATTGAGGGTAATGTTGATGCAAGCCCATCCCCCAAACTAATCTTCTTTCAAAAGTAGCTCATTTTAACTATTTAAATAATAATAAAATAGCTTATAGTATTCACTATATAGTATGAGATAGTGTAACCGAAAATATAATTACTTACTCACGACAGACAATCTCGAAAATGGCGTTTTTAAGCAGTAGGTTCTCAAGTTGCTCGCTAGACCAACAAATTTATCGTAGAAGTAGATATATACCCGCAAAACTACTTTTCCGCTACTAAATTAGGGCAATTTTTCTTAGTAACTTGTCGGGGTAAGAAAAAAGACCCAGGCATTTACATAAAATTGTTGTTTGAGTCTTCTCCGAATTAAAAAATGATGATCTTCATCTTATCAAAAGTGTTGATTATTCAAATTAAGTCAAAATCATGACCAAAAGTGTTTTCGCCTGGAGAGAAAATATGTTTTTTCCTGAAACACCAATGATGAAAAATAGTACTAGTTGCAATACTTAGTTTTCCACCGAGTTTCCCCAACAAAATCGAAAACCATTTATTCTAGTGCAAAACCTCTGGTTGTTCTTAATATTCTCCAGTCAATAGTTTTGCATAATCTGGTGTAAAGTCAATGCACATTTGATTTAATAAAGTCTTAAAAATAGTTAAGAGTATTGTTTTCTCTTACAAACGTTTTGTAATATAGCAGCTTGCAATTAGTCACATTACGTCATCGACAGGATAGGGAATTAAATAAACGATATAATTATAAAAAAAAAATTTAAAGTTAGAAAAAGATGGCAGAACATGCAGAGGAACCACATATCAGTAATAACTAATATAAAACAACAAATCGCTGACGAATAAAAAGAAAAGACGGAGAAATGGAAGCAATTTAATGTGAACAAACTGCAGAATACAACAGCGTAAATAGATTTCAAAGAAGGTTTAACAAAAACATTGAAAATCGCACGGGAAAATGGAGCAGACGTGAAAGAGTGGTAAGGAAAGAGAACGAGAAATGCTTAGCGGGGGAAGCAAAAATTAAAAAGAGCGAACTGGTTCGTCTAAGAATGCGAAGACGCCATAAACAGGAGAAATAAGGTAAGGATTAAGATGTTGAAAGTAGACACTATGATAGAACAAGAAAATTGGCAAACTAAATGTGCCAGAAGAGTAAGCTACAAAAAATAGACGACTATTATGTTAACAGAGATAATTTTTTAGCAGAAAGCAAAGAATAATAAACAAGGCTGTCGGGGATAACATAATATGTGAAGAGTAAAACTGGACTATGGTGGGAGGGAAGAAAAACTAGACAGATGAGTTACTAGAAGGGAGAATAAGAAAAGAAGGGAAGATGAAGAATGTAACAAACACAGATCCCAGTCAAAGAGCCATTTGAAGGAGAAATAATTATGTAACATAGAAAATAAAAAAAAAACAACAGAAGAAGGCGAGACAAGTGTGCAGAAAAAGATTGCTTAGCTGATAAAAATAATGTGGCAGGAAGAAAACCTGCCCAACCAGTAGAAGATGACGGTTATGTGTCTTATATTTATAAGATAATAACAACAATAGCAAAGAATTGACTATATAAAATACAAGAACAATTAGACCAATATTATGGAGGTCAGGATGATGAACAGTAGAAACTTCACATAATATTTATTGATTTTAAAAGGCGTACGATTCCATATTAAGAAAGAAACTAGAGGAAACATTAGGTCAAACTAAGAGTGTCTAAAAAACTAATTAAATTAATTAAAATAATAATAAATATTCCCAACAAAATTACTGTAGAAGGAAGTGAGTAGAGGAGGAAAATTCTCTGTCGACAACATTTAATCCAAGATAATGTAATAAGAGAAAATGAAATTCAAAGAAATGACCTAATATATAACAATAGACAATAATGCACAGTCTACGCAGATGATATAGTGTCGATGGCAAGAAGAATAAAGGAGTTGAAGGAAACGTTTAAGAAGTTTGAAAATAAAGCAAGAGAATATGGACTAACTGTTAACGAAGATAAGACAAGTACGTAGAAGTAAAATCAACAAATACACGATATAAACCAAATTAAATGGAAGACAGTAAATAATAAGGAATATTATTGTAAGAAGGTGACTATGACGAACACTGGACATGAAAAACAGACATAAACAATAGTGGAAATGGCAACAACGTAGTAGGAGCACTTATGAGCTTAATGAAGTTAAAATATTTATCAAAAAAGCAAAATTAAGAATATACAGAAAGCTAGTAAGAACTATTGTGTCATATAGGGGTACAACCTGGGTTTTTAACAAGCAAGAGAAAATGAGACTGAACATATGGGAGGTAGCGCTGTCTTGTTGGAATCACATTTGTTCTGAATCATCATGTAACGATAGCAATTACTATTCACAGTTATATCTTCGAAAAAGCAAACTTAGACACTTGCGTCAGTTGCATTTTGTATACATGAAGCTGCAGATTATTAGTGAGTAATGGCTGAATTGGGCTTATCAGAATGTCGACATAATGCTGTGTTAGTGTTTTAGAATTTAAGGAACATTTTGACTAATTATGGCACTATTCTCACAGGACTTCATCCCACGCTGATGTACATGAGTTTTCCATCGATTACCGATCCCGTTTTATCAAATTTTGTAATCAATCTTCGGACAGTTGATTTATTTGGCGACATCGTCGCCGCTTAATTTTCATCAAATTTGCAATGCGTCTTAACAATAATAACTCGCAGTTGTTTTGCATAGCGTTCCATATTTACTAACCAGAAACATAGGTGACATCTGTCAGTGTCAGAGTTACCGACAGCAAAACAAAAAAACTCGAATTTGAAATCGGACGTTAAATTTGGGCCACCCTTTATATAAAATATATTTCAGCGGCCAGTCCACCAAGTAAAATTCGTTCGGATTACATAACTCTTGTAAAGACCAATACGAGGCAAATCTAACTGACGCATGTTTGTTTTGCTATAAAAATTAATCTTATCGTACTAGTAAAAGGTTGGGTACGTTGTTTTTGTACTTGCAAGGCAAAAATTGAATACGAGCTGATAAACTGCACAAACATTCGAATTTTTAATGATTTGTGTGGGTGCGCGACTACATGTTTTTGAACATTCACGTCGAAATTTTCCGACTGTGCCAGATATCGATTTTGAAACAAAGTTGCTTTCTTATCTTTTTCTACTGAAAAATAAGGCTTTGCTGAAGCTCTTCAGGATGAGTTATTGCAACTTATACAGAATGGGTTATGACAGTAAATGTTTCAAATTTTGTAATTGTAACTTTGTTCACGCATTGTTTCAAAGAAACATTCTTGGTGATATACACCTTTGGAGAGTTGCATCTTTTTTTGGTTTATGTTTATGGGAACACTTCCGTTTATTTTGTCTTTTGATTCCCTTTAAAAGTACCCTTCATTGAAGTTCTTGTCCTAACATATTTAAACTTCAGATATAGCTTTGTCAATTACGAGGTGCGTTCAGGTTCTAAGGTCTCCAATTTTTTTCTGGAAAGTAGTTACCCAAGAAAGTTGAAACTTCCATTGCTTCTCAACGTGATCTCCGTCTAAACGTACACATTTTTCACAATATCGTCAAAATGGTTCTATGGCTGCTGAGAAGACTTCTTCCGGGGGCGTGTTCTGCCCACTGGAAAATCGCCGACGCAACAGCGGAAAGTGTTCTTTATGGTCGGCATCACCTATCAGCAAGTCCTGAGACATTGCCAACCACGTAGCTTTGTGTTCGCCGGCTAGCATTTCATCTTGAAGAAACTTTCTGTATTTTCAGGTCATCATGCAAAAACGGACTGCACAGATGCTACAAAAATGCCAAGTTTATAGGCGATATCTTGCATACTTAATTGATGGTCTTTCATAGCAACTTGCTCCACTTCGGTCCAGCCGGTTTGTGGTCGAGGCTCCCAACCTTCCAACCTTCCTTCAACTTTTGCACTACGAACTTACATTTTTAACATTCATAACACCTTCATCGCATGTCTTACTCAATTGGCGATGAATTTTTATGGGCGTTTTACCACGAAAAAAGAGAAAACGGATGATTACACGTTGTTCTTGAACACTAAACGTCACCATTTGAAGTATACGAAACGACACTCACTGCAATGGCGGTAATTCGACCTGTGTACATTTACGGTGTTTCCATCTACATTACAAATTTAGAAATATTTCCCGTGTCTTTTAAAATTAACCGCATCTTTCTACTTACTCCCACTGCTGAGAAAAAAATTGGAAACCTTAGAACTTGAACACACCTCGTATTATAGACATCAAAAGTTGCCACATTTGGTTTTCATTTTATCGATTTAATTATATTTAAAATAGTAAACATGCTTTATACTTACTTTTATCATATTATAAATATTTTTACTCGCGTTGTTAAATACATATTCTTATCCGAGTGCAAAGGGTTAACGTTGCTGCTTATCACGCACTGTTACACTTTTTAATAATATTTTCAGTTCATCGCTCATGTTGCTTAACAGTTTTTACTTAATAATTACTAAATATTAATTGCATTTAAGGGCACTAGTTTTCGTTATCAAATACTCATTTGTTGCTAAAACAATATTTAAGAGAAACCCTTACAGATGTGTTTAATAGTAGTTCGGTTCACAAAGGAAGCAATTGTTTGTTTGTTTAGTGAGCCGAACTTCAATGGATGAATTGACCATCTGACTTGTTATGGCACGTTAACCAACATTGAAATGTTTTTACACTTGATTTTTTTTACAAATTTTGTTACTTTTTCTTTTAAACTTGCTAAAACATTCAATCACCATTATGATTCGCCATAAAATCGTCTGTCTTTCATATCATCAGATTAAGTGAAGTAATAATATGACTCATTGCACTTTTTGCATGGCTTTTGATATTGTCCTACTTAACTCTAATTGATCAGATAAATTGTTTTTTAAAGTAGTACTTAGAATGAGACTTTATTCAGGAAGTAAAATGTAAAACATATTAATTGAAGCATTTCGAGACGATTCATTGAGAGATCCAATTTTAGACATCTTTATAAGAGTAGAAGTGCTCCTTTTCAAGCGCGTGTGCTATCAGTCTAAACAAGTGGTAGTCGAAAGGAGTAGTGTCTGGTGAATATGGCGAGTATCAAGCACTTCCAACGTGTTTTTGACTTGCTTCCCAATATGTGACCAAGAGTTGTCCTATTGAAAGGCCCTTTTGGGGTATTCTGGACGTGTGACCTTCAATGACTCATTTGACTCCATTTTAACAGCTCAAAGCGCAGCACGGTTTTCTGGTCCCACCATGTATAGAGGATTGATCTTTTTCATGAATGTCTTGTTTTGGTGTCAATATTTAACGTCCACCAACAAATTGATTTGTTGCGCTATCCAAATATATCCATTTTTCATTCCCCTATCAAGCAGGATTTGGCACATCGTTTTCCCTAATGTCTTTTTTCTTTACTTCGTATAGCATCCATGTTCTTTCCTTATAAACCTTTCGCGTGGCTTTCAAAGTTCTGCAAATTTTTTATTAAGTAACATTTCATGCTTCTGCAAGTTGTTTTTGCGTCCGACACAGATATTCATCCAATCATTCTTTCGATTCTTCGTTTTCTAATTTTTAGGGGTGTTCCGAAGGTGCTTTGCCTTTCACATTAAAATCATCACGGTTGAAGCGTCTAAACCACTTTTAGTATGTTGCTTTTGATGGAGTACATTCACCATGATTATATTTAGCAGGAGCTTTCTTCAAATGACGCTTAATTGGTTGGAGTTTGGCAAAAAACTATGTTATTGCTACAAACGCAAGGTTATATACTAAATATTGGTGGTAGACGTCAAAAATAAAAGTTATGACTGGTACAGTTGTTGGAATTTATCTGCTAAGCTACAGCTATTAGTCATTAGAGGGTGGAAATTGAATACTACTGATAGTGGTATTAAAATGGTAATTTGTGAAAATCTGCACTCTGCAATGGAACATGAGCTGCGAATCAGGAGGCCAATAGCCACTTATCTCTTCTGAGACAATCGCAACCCCTCAAACAATTGAATGCTGGTATTTATTTTTAAATCGAGTAGGCCACTTAAGATACATCTGGAGCTAAGAACAATCTGGCTGAATCCGCATCAAAATTATGCAGCCTCAGTGCTAGACCACGAAATTCAAAACTATGCCCATATTGATCAATTAAATTAAAGTAAGTTATAGAGGCTTTGAATATGTGCCAAATAAACAAAGACAACTATATATCCCTATTTATTTGACACTAGAAAAAAATATGACTGAAGGTACTGGACCATTACCATTACATCATTATCCAAATTATGCAATATTGTTATTTAGTACTGTAAAATCATGTTTTGATTGAATAATGCTGTTTTTTAAATTTGTATCATAAATAACAAAATGATAATCAAATGTTATTTTAATTAAAATTAATGGTGTTATTGATATGCTATCACAAACATTTGTTTATAAAGGTGTGATGCAATTTCAGCTTTTACGCTGCTTTTGATGTTACGTTGACGTAATTTTGATATTGTGGTGTGGTGATTTATCGACTTTTTATAAACATGCACATAAATAACGTGAACTTGCATTATACTTTTCAAAACAACAGATATGTGTTGAATGATTTCAAAAATTTGTGCTCACGAGCGATTATGTTTTAAAGGTTTTAATAATCAACTATTTAGTCATTTTTTATAATTACCTTCTTCGTAGAAACTATGTGAATTAGTGGTGGCTTCGGGTCATTAAAATGATCATCAAAATGATGGACTAGTTTATAAGTCTACAACTCAAAATTCGGACTAGTGAGAAATATGGTGTAAATTACATGCCAGACAGTTGTTTATGACTGTCAAGTTCTCTGCTTGCTGTACGGGTTGACTTCATTGGGCTACGCTCTAAACTCTCTCGAATTCGCCCCGCATTCTTCTCCAATACACGCTCGGCTGCTGCTTTTACTTTTATACAAACACCCAGTTTGATCAAATTGATGATTCCAACGATAAATTCTCTCCCTCGTTGGAGGTTAGATATTGTAATGACGAAATGTTTGTTCCACCGCCATCTCTGACTTTGCTTTACTGAACGTAAAAAAACTAGCTCTTTAAAATATAATGTGAATTATTCACAAACAACGTATAGTTCAGGAAATACAGCCATATGAAGTCGAGTTTATCATTTTGAATCGCCGAGATCGAAAGAGATGAAAGTTTGAAGGAGTAAGGTCAGTTTGTCAACATGCAGTCTGGCGTTGTCGTGATAAAGACGACGCATTTTCTATTTGCTAGAACGGGTCGTTTTTTATGACTTTCCACAGTAAGTTTGGTAAGTTAGAGAAGCTCAAAGGCTGCAAGTCAGTGTTGGCCACGGGTTTCATACTTTTACTTGCTTGTCTCGAACTTCATTGTCTTTTTATTGTTGATTCACTTCCATCGTCTGCTACAATTTGATCCAAACGAGGCCCTTTTTCGTGAAAATTGATGACCACAGAGACGCCGTTCAGTTTAATGCATGTCCGTCAAAGAACATACGCCAGCATAGATGTGAATCTAAGTTTCTCTAGGGGAAAACTGCATTGTTAATATTCAGTCTTTCAGAAACCGATTCCGTATGAGGTTGTTTTCTATTAAAACATGCAGAACATCGTCATCAAATCCAAAATGACACCCTGAGCGGGATTAATTGCCCAGGTTAAAATCCCCGTTTGGAAATCTGCCAAATCACTTTTTCACTGTTCTTGGAGTAGCAGTACAATCCGAATTAGCGTGTTTTTCTTAGGATTCCGTAAGTGTCTTCTTTTTGAAACTCTTACAAATGCAATAGCGCAAATGCAAATTTTTGTCCTTCATGTTCAAAAATTTCTCTTGCACACATATTGACGATACACAGATTTATTGTAGTAGATGTCATACCTCAGTTCTAAACTAAAATTAAAGTTCAAAACATACCTCTGGACCATTTTGACCAAAGTAAAGAAACCATCGGTTTAGAGCGATTAGAAGCGGTCTAAAGCGGCAGTTTGTTTACATTTTAACAGTAAATGGTCCAGAACCCACTAATTGTTGCAGGGAAGTAACTTTTGAGCCTCGATTTTAGTCCAGAACCGAGGTGTGACAACTACTCATGATGTGGCACTTTTTGTAGAACTTAATTGCGAGCTTTTTTAATCGTCTGATATTTAGTATTAATGTAGTGATGTTACTGAATTGATGTGGTACATTTCAGTGATGTTTATTATAGTATATGATATGCCAATACCATATATATAATTAGCTAAAATGGTTTTGGACACAAGTTAACGAGTTTCCAATTTTCTTAAGATCTTTTCTAAAAGTCTGCAAAATACTCGCCGACAACGGTGATGATATCCTCATTGGATTAAACTTGAAGCGAAATCTGAATAATAGGTTGGATAGTTGAAACTCTAGTTTGCTTAGTTTTATCATTGCGGTGGTAAACTTATGTGATGCCACATTTTTGTGGTGCAAGAGCATGTTTAATGCGTCAGTTTTCACCGTTTTTTATTCAGTTCCTTTTTCAAATGATTACCAACCGATAAAATGGCATTTTTTGCTTTTTTGGCACAGTTTCACCTGTTGTGCACTGTTTTGATTGGTGCTTGGACTTGTACGAGAGATGTTTAACACATAAACGGAATTTTGATGTTATTTAAAATACAATAACGTTATAAATGTAACTCTTGTTACTCTAGATAGTAATTGCTATGCACTTTTGCCGTATTTTACCAGATTGCTGGTTATTCTTTCGGCTACAAGTACACAACATCATTGGGCTTTTAGGTGTTCTTTCAATAGACTAAACAGACAAAAATCACGCAACAGCAGATCTGGACTGGAAGACGAATGTCAAGGTTTTGCCACGTTTGGACTGTTGCTGCCGCGTGTGTGGGCAAGCACTGTCGTGGAGCAAACAAACATTACGAATTAAATAATACACATTTTTGAGCGATAAGCCGGCTTGGCTTAATTTTTCAGCAAGTTTTGCAACATTTAGCGTTAACAGTTCTATAGTCTTTAAGAGAATCCGAAAAAATATGGACCAAGAAGTTTTCCAGCAAATGCACAGGCCTTGAATTTTTGGACAGAGGCGATGGAGAATGACGTCATTTTATGAAAACCAGTTTGCTGACACAAAGCCTTATCACAAGTCTTCAGTCTTCTTCAAAACATTAGAGTAAAGCGGGGCAGACTTATATTGGTAGTCTTTCTGTACAGTAGACAGTTTTTAAGAACCCATCGGGATTGATTTTTGAATTGTAGTTTATCATGAAGTATGGTATGTTTTCTCAAACTGTGCAGAAAGTCGCACCAAACTTTCAGAGGGTTGCACCCTTTCTCAACTGACAACTATATAATTATTTTTTGTTCAACAGAACATAAATGTTTAAGTCTGACATTCGATAATTTTATTAAACGACCTGAATGCAACAACATGTCAAAAAGATGAAATTTTAATTAAAAAAAAGTTACAACTGTAATTTAATAAAAATAATTATTCGGGTCATGAATTGAAAGTTCCTCTTAATAGTGAATTTATGTTTCCTGAGAAGAGTGTCGTATTACAACAAAAGACATTCGGGGCATTTATTTAGGTTCTGCTCCAACTTCCAGAACAAGGAAAAAGTCATTTGGCGGATTTCGAAATTGTGATTTTAATATAGATGGCCTTTTGACATTAATGATGTCAATGGGAAATGACCGAATGATTACAACCGAACACGCGTTTTACACACAATTTTTCATGTGGCAGATTATTACATATATGGCAGATGCCTTACATTATCTGATCTTCCATAGCGATACCGTGAACTTGTTCAACTACATTTTCTTAGGCAACTCCAGCAGTGTCAAATTCAGTGGTTTGCAGAATACAATCACCGTGCCGTTTCTGGCTCAAATTTGGCCTGCTGTTGTTTGGAGAGTACTTTCTCTGCCGTGACGTTAACGAACAAATGATCATGTCCTTGTGTTACTAAAACTGCTCACATGGTAAATTAAATTTGCAAATACTTTAGGAATTAATAGGTATATACACACACACACACGCACGCACGCACGCACGCACGCGCGCGCACACACACACACTGTCACCTATAAATACTGTTATAGTATTATGCCTATCCTGGCCTCACCCAGGTTCGAGATATCCAAACTTGTAACATATAGTTGCGATTTTTAATGATTGAAATTGAGTGTTTCATTTTGTTTTTGTCGTAATTTGTGGCTATGAAGAAAACTATCGTTGCAGGATTACATAAATAGCGAATAGAAAAAGTGTCTTCTTGAAGACTACAACATCTGGGAATTAGTTATCGGAATACAAAGTTGTTTAATGAGCGGATTGTCGGAAATCTGGAAGAGCACGTCCATTTTGGACAGCTCAAGCAGCCAAACCCGTAGATTACCGATTTAAAAGAAATCCTCGAAAGGTGCAAACTTTTAAGACATCGATGACTTGCAAAAATTCTTTTAGTCGAGGATCCTGCATCTCGATTTGAGTCCGACTTTGAGAGATTATTATCCAGAATTTTTAATGGTTTGGTGAGGAGTCTGCTACGATACAATGACTGATAGTTATTTTTGTAAAAAATTGATCAAAATATAGAAGATGCAAAATTTTTGAGGTTTTCCGAAATGAGTTTTGGGCCGTCCAGCAAGACGTTGCACCAGCCCATAAAGCAAAGTCACCTCGGACTTGGCTGTGTAACGATTGCCTTTCTGATAGTCCAGAGCTTAATCCTCTGGATTAGAAATTATGAGATGCTTTAGATGTGATTTGCTCAAGAAGGCATTCTGATACTGATTTTTTGAAGTGAAGTCTAACGGCTGCAGCTAACATTTTGATTAAATCCTTTGTTTTATAATTCACCAATAGTTTTTAGGGTTACGAAGAAAAAATCATGCCTTATCTATTTTAAATGTTGCTTTTTTAATTTCTTTCCCCCCATGAATTAATGTGTGCCAATAAAACTACCTGCAGTAGTGTGAAAAAGTCCCTCCACCCCTTCCACAATCATTTTATTTATAATATACATTTTTTGCATATTTTCTTTAATTATCTTTAATTATTTCGTAGCTGATATTACATTAGTACTATCTTTGCTCGTCGTTTTTGTTAATGTTGCTAACAAAGCTCACAGTGGGTGTTCACTGAAATATCGGCTTGAGACGATACTGCCCTAAGCCTATAGAAGTCTTAATTGACTATATTGTAGTACGAAGACACCAACGTTAGTGTTTGTATATCTATTGTAAGACGAAGCTTGGTTGTTTGTGGTTTAAGAGGATGTAGACACAAACAGTGTCGCATTTTTCCCTATTTCTCAAATCATTTGATCGAGTGCACCGAATCTCGAATAAAATCAACATTTGTTTATTGAAACGACTGTATTTCATTATATTAGTTGTGTATAACTAGCTGTGGCCCTAGATAACGAGAAGATAATTGCGGCAATTTTTAGGACGTAATTTGTAGAATTCAGTTCGTACATTTTATGTCGTTTATATTTAAAATGCGTTAGAGATATATCGAGATAGAAGTTCGCATAGCTTACATTTGTTGGCACTGCTCAACTGTTGCGAAATATGTCAGGAGTACATAACTGACCTAGGCTAAATTTAATTAAGCTGTGATGTTGCATATTCCAAAATATCTAGGTTACAACAAAATCTGTCGCGCGCAGTTACGTGCCGATAAGGAATCGTGTTATCTGCTGCTATTTTTGATAAATGGGAGTAGCTGCATAAAACGGAAAATTTGCGGCTCCTCATTTAAGCTTCTGTAAAACGAATTTAAACGAGACTTGCACTACTTCACTGGAGCAAGATATGGAAAATATGATGCCCATTACCACTTTTTAGATCACCCCCACCCCCATCCCTTAGACGCTTATTTTGGCGTTTTAAGGCGCTCTCGGGGAACTTCAGCGGACGATCTTCACAACTCGAGTCTGCCCGTTGTCATTCAATCCATTTGTTTCAATTTGGCTCGAGTTACAGCGTTGTTTTGATTACAACGCCGCATCTTTGTGCGCGATAGTCGGCGTTTTTCATCTCCAGACCAGAATAGTGTTGTTGACCGTGTTAAAATTGGTGAAAATTACGCGCTCCCGGTTCCAAAATTCGGCTGCAAGATTTTTTTTGTTGACAACTTGGCTTCGCTGGATGCCCACTTTCATTGGCTAGTCTATACTTGTCTCATCACTCGTTAGTATCCAATGCAGAACTCGTTTTCCTTTTTCGAAAATGAGTGAGGAGTCTGAGTGATCTGAAGTGCCATAACCTTTCCTTCCTCATTAATGAAGCGAGGGATCCATCTTGTAGACAGTTTTCGAATTTTCAACACGTTTTTGATTGTTGGGTGGACATTACTGCAACTAGTACTCACTTAGGAGCATATTCGTGAATCTTCAATCGTTGGTTGCCCTCAATAATATCCAAAATTCTAGCAGTGTCCGTGTAGTTTTGACCTCACTGCAGTGCTTATTGTGAATGTTCGTGTTTTCGGATTGTATTTTTTGAAATGCACTTGAATACGCTTTGCAAATTAGAACCCTGTAGACGAGGGAAGTGCTATGGTGCGATGAATGATGTTTTTGCAAAGAGATTTGAAGCGACATTTCTCGAAGGCTGCGCAAGTGTGCAGATTTAGTACAAAAGTGGATAAAACAATACCAGAATACAAAAAATGTGTATGAATTAAAAGTCCACAATATCACCCGTCAAAATACGGCCGTGAAACTGTTTCTTACCCAAAAGTATCCGGAGAAGCTACATTTGTGGGCTAGTCCTTTGGTCTTCCATCGATGTAATTTAACTGACCACAACAATGACGAAACTACAATTAAATACCTACCTACAGATTATTGTATGACGACTAAGTCCCAGAAGCTATGATAAAAGGGTAATTGGGAAGATGATTCGACGATGAGAACAGAATGAGGACTGGATAACTTCCAACTTTTACTTTATAGTCCGCTCCTCCAATGATTTGACGAACCTGGCCACATGTGTTATACCGAGACGTGGCATCGCGAGCAGTTTCATTTGAGAAGTGTTCCTGGTGTGTATGTGGGTAGAAACTACTCCAGCACACTATTAAACATTCCGTTAAGTTGCATATTTGGGGTTGTTTTAGTGAATGGAAATTTGGAAGGTTATATCTCTGTACAGAGACATTAAATGTCGAAAAGATGGGTTAAAATACGTAAGAAGTGTAAGAAATGGTATGGTATGGTTATGACTGTACGATTTGGAAAATGCCCTCGTATTTCTCAGAAAACTTTCGATCCGTGTCTGTATTAGTACACTTTTGAAACTGAGTGCCCGCAAAACATCAAGTACATCTTCAAGAGCTCGAAATCTCATAATCATGATTGAAACCAGCTTACACAGCTCACTAGCCAAGAGTTGCTTTAGAAAGCGCACATACTACGATATAAATTAAAAGGCTAATAAATGTATCTCGCTGGCGATTAAGAAACCCAATAGTAATATAGAAAATGCGGAAAGCTTCAACTTCGTGCGAGAAAAGTTGCCAATCGGGATCCAGAGCTGACGAAAGGAGGATAATGTGCCTGGCAGCAATAACCAGGAAGGCATTCTTTGCGAAATGTCCAAGGCCCGCATTTCATTGCATGCTAATTATGTGAGTGTACACAGTTTTGGAGCCAAAGCGTATGTAACGCGCCACAAATAGGCGCAGAATCTGGTAGATCCGAATTAGAACGTGAATTAGATTAAAAATCGAATTAGGCAGGGCAAGCAAAGCTTGCGGTTAAAATGAGTGTCGCATACACGCATGTCTCTTGGCCAGCTCGGTTGGCAATGCAAGAATGCGAATACGCCCATTGAACTGGTAAACACGGCTTTTGGCAGCGCGAAGCGTGGATTGTGTTTCCAAAGTAAATATGTAACCAGAGTGTTTTCCTCAAAAACAATTTTGTACAAGGATATTCTTGAAATACCGAGTTTATGGTACGGAACTCTAGATATATTTTGTGTTATTGTGTGAAAAACACCTTTTATACTAAATGTAACAGGATAATGTTTTAACATTTCGATATTTGCGTATTTTTTAAAAAAAATCAGGAAGTAATTCAAAAGTTCAGCTGCATTTTGAACAATTCCTTACGATAGATGGCGCTGCTGTACTATATCTTCCTGATATTCTGCAGAATGCAGATCATGCTTGCAGGGAACATCAGTCTTAACAATCATTGGTGACTGTACTGTAGATCAAAACTGGAATTGTGGACCTGTTTCTCTTTTATTCAACTCTGGAATTGTTTTCGTACCTCCATTTTCTGTAAAGTTGGGCTTTTACAGACACTATTTAAGCAGATGAACAAAAATTTTAATGAGGTAGTACGATAGACTTGAAATGACCATCGTCCTACGTGGGAACATGGCCTACGAACTTAGAAGTTGAGGCTCTCGGTAATTTTTAGTGATTTAATAGGTCACCTGCTGGCATCAGGGAGCTCCAGAAATAAGCCAGGGTCCGTTCGCACCGCAGTAAGACTCCCGACTGGCTGGATTGTCTGAATACGGAGTAAGGTGGTCATAACTGTCGCTCATTTCACTAACCAAAGATCGCGACTTATGACTTTGTTTGGGACAGACCATGGAGCATATAGCACTTTAGATTGAAATCGTCTGATGATTATCGTGAAGTTAGCTACTGAGCCCCATACCTGTAGGGCGTAGGTCCAGGTGAGTCTTAAAACTGCTTCGTGAAAAAATAATTTGTTGGCTGTTAATAACCGTGATCTTGTTTTTAACAATTAGTACATTTTTTTGGAATTCAAGGCATAGTTGTTTTCGTTTGATCCAAACGTGATGTTTTAAAGCTAGATTTCTGTCCAGGTGCAGCCCTAGGTACTTGACTGTGTCTTGTTGAGGAAGTTGCTGATTATTGAGAAGTACGAGAGGGCGGGTTTTGCCATTTTTTAAACCGGTTTTGCAGTTTATTCAAATGAATTTGCAGTTGGTGGGATACAAGAGAAGGCCATGACGGGATAACAATGTGGCTGTTGCAATGGTTATTAGCCTAATTGTGAGCAAATCTGCCGTATAGAGTAAGTATAATGGTGGTCCAAAGACACTCTCTTGTGAGATTCTAGAATTCACTTGGTACAGAGTAGTGATTAAACTTTGTACTTAACTAGAAAGTACAACTTGATTATTTGAGATCCGGTGGTACGACATTTTTAGTTTCAACAGTAAGTCGCCGTGTCAGACCTTATCAAAGCTTGACCAATGTCGAGAAACACTACAGAGCAATATTTTTTTCCTCTACTAGTCGATGGACCGGTTCAATCATGCATACAAAAACGGAATGTGTGTTGTGGAAGTATTTCATCTTCCAAGCTCAGGTGAATTGGTGCTGTTAGAAATTGCCCCACTCGTCGTTCCTCGGGGATAGCTTTGGAAGGTTAAGGATCGAATACATGTCAGCGAATACTATAGCTTTTTCAGTACACCTTCTATCTTCTTTGTGAAGAGAAGGAATGTGTTGGATTTGTTGTTTAACTTTCTTGTGGCTCTCCATAAGGAGTAGTCTAAATCTGGTTGTTGCTCGGTTAAAATTCGTTCAGCTGACTGGAGCTCTGGTAGTATACCATCGTCGTTTTAACCTTCTTTGAGTTATTAATTTTTAACTATAATTGTGCGGTCAGCTCTACGCTTAACTGGGAATCGCATCCCAGGTGGCTTTTGAGTAATATGTTCAACTGTGTTTCGCAAGTCTTCTTCTACTTGGAACGAGATGTCTAGTAGAGATTCTTTGACTTGAGCTTTAAAATAGATAGGGATGGATTGTAGTTGGGAGCTGAAAGTGAGTAGAGTTGGCAACTTATCGGAAGGAAGGTCAAGGCAAAAAAAGTTTAAGAGATCAGGGAGCTTATTGACATTGGAAGTCGAAGATGGTTCTCCAGTTGAGATAAAATGTATGATATGTGATGTTATAGCTTTCATCAGTTCACTGGAACGCAAGTATGTATTCTTGGCGTTGTAGTCGTTTCCAGCGATAAAGCGGTTGCCGAATATACTGAGGTAGTGCTCGAAGTGTTCTTGTTTGTTAGCGTGCTATGGTGGACAGTGAAGTCATGATAGTACACGTTGTTGTATGCCGTTTAAGTTCCATTCAGCGATTTTAGAATGAGTGTTTGGAGACAATAGATGGTAAGTTTAACATGGTTGTTCCATGAGATTCTTCATCATTTGTTTAAGTTCAAGGGTTAAAATTCTAACTTCGGAAACTTCTAATATAGAAATCTTATTTTTGAGTAGGTAATGGAATTGCCTGTTGAGGTAAGCCGATTTGAATCTGCGAGTGTTAGAAATAGAGTCTGCAGATGATAATACGTAGGTTAGTGAATTTGAAAGAGTTAAATGACAGTCAAATGAGTGGAGAAGTTCATCCAAAGAAATAGTACAGAGAGAGTTCTGTGTGGTACACGCGTAATCGACACACTATTATGGGGATTTTGTACCCTTCTAGACGACTGCACCAAACTATATTTATATCTAAAATTGAAAAAGCTCATGTATAGACATCGTTCTTCCTCCCCGCAAAAGCTCCGAGAGCTGAATAAAAGTGATGGAATGGCAAAGCTTCCGAAAGGTTAGATCAAAGGTCATTACAAAGCAAAAAGAGCGCATAGAGGGATTATAAAGAGATGTACTGAAAGTATCTCCAAAATAATTAGTGAATAAAATTTGCTCAATTTTAATATGCGAATGCAAAAAAGTCGAATTAAAAATCCCAAACCCTCAACGGCAATAACACCGAACCCCATTAGGAAATGAAGCGGGTGTGTTGCGCACGATTCGCCGGAGATTGGAGCTACGCCCTTGAGGGGAGCGCGCAACGTGGCCGGCGTTGTACGCATCGCACTACGAGTTACACGTTGCTCCGCGTTGTGCGTAACGCACCGAAGGGTGGGGTAGGGCAGTACGGATTTCGCCTGCTATAAACGGTTTTTCTGTTGCTAGGTGGGTTTGGATCGAATGCAGGTTTGAACAAAATGCTGCTCGGGGTGGCGTATCGATTTATGCGCGCCGGGAGGGGTGCATAGATTTTGTTACGTTCAAGGTGGGGTTGTGTAGCTGCATATTATAACTGCAGCCGGGCAGAAAGATATGTCAGGGCTACACCACGAGATCTAGGAAAGTAGAATGCTGCGTTCTGTTGTTTTTCATCGACGGCTAGCGTGCAAGCAATAGGTAATTTTATTGATTGGATAATTGTCGCTGCAGTCTACACTCGATGAAGGTCGGGGTAAACGCATTAAGTCTCGTTATCAGTTTTTTCCGCGGCTAATTAGCATAGATTCTAGATTATATGGCAAAATTTTAGGTTTATCAATTAATTATTCATGCAAAAAATAGTTTGTAAAATACTGTAATTACATAAATTCTGTGATAATTTTTTAATAAGACTCATAAATAGGTTTACTGAGTATATCGTATTGGTTTTACATATATTTTAAACGTGATGACCAAAGTTGGTTTTCTTAAAACTTTCATGTATGGTGACCAAAAATGAAGCACCGATTGAGCTGATTAAGAGTACATCGCATGTTAAGTAAAGGTCATAGGTCAAAGAGCCGTAGAATAGGGCCGGCTTTGCTATTTATCTATAATTCTCTCTGCTGTGAGATTTAAAATACGTAGCTAATTCAAATTTAAACAAGAATTTTGTTGTGTTTTATTAAAGCGAGATATGACAAAGCCACACGCTTTTCTAAATAACCTTCTCCCTCTACCTTTTCTCTCTCCGCCTCTATCTTCTTTTTTCCCCCTCTCTCCTTTACATTTTCCTTTTCTCTCTATCTACCTTCTCTCTATACCTCGTCATTCTTCCCCCCTCTCCTCTCCCCTTCCTCGCTCTTTTACCTTGTCTGTTCCTCCCGATTAGATCTTGATTTAGAGAACAAACAACTTTTTGATGTCTCATTAGCAAAAAGAGTCCTGGAGCTATTTGGGCACAAATTCTTCTATCTAATTGTTGCTTTTAAATTTTGCCCTCTGAAGCTTACTCGAGATTTACAGCGGCGATGTGGAGCAGACGTTGTCTTGAATAAGCTTACTTCTGATTGGAAACTCGCGTCTCTGTGCAATAGACCGCTTCCATTTTCACCAGCTGAAGCATTAAATTTGTCTGTGATCCTAAAACACGGTTGCAAGGATCTGTTCTATAGTTAATTTCATTTTGGTTTCATCATACGATACTTGCTGGTTGGGGACCATATGTGTGATTCACAAATTCATCTCCTTCTTCGTAACGAACGAGGAAAATTTCCGTAGCTTATATTCAGGATTAAGGAGTTGAGAGACATATTTTGTAGTCAGCTTTTGAAATGTCAGCATGTTTTTGATTTCTGACTGAGCACCACCATGAGTAATAGCCGCTTCGGCGCGTATTTCAATTGCACCTCGCCTTTTCGACCTCACCTCATCCTGCAGCGAACATAGTCTAGACCGAACATGTATTGCTGGTTGCTCATTAATTGCGATTGATACTGGCGAAACTGTGAAATGGCGACTACCATGTACAACTAATCTACATGCACGCTAACAACCTTCATCCGATCGTGGTGTCTGCAAGATAAAAAGTCTTGTTTATATTTGACTCCTCTAAGAATATTCTTAAATTCATTTCTTATCTTGTACTTACTTTGATGGAATATGAAGCCTAAAGCTAAGACGCCACAAACATCTGTGAGTTTTCAGCGAGACTCAAACTCGCCTGCGTTGGGCCCAACTAGAGGAGTGTTCGTCCTTGACCAGTCAATCACACCGGCGATCCTAGTGCAACAAATATTTAAAAGTTGCCTGTGCATGACTGGATTATTTCCAATTTTGTTCCTTACTGTAGTTCATTTATGAGCAAAACATATCAAACACACAAACCAGCCTAGAAGTGTACATCTATTATAGATTTTTGATTTATGTGAGAGTTTAAAATTTCTCCATGTGTTTATACGTGCATTTACTTGTTACTGAACACTATGTACGTAACACATACAATTAATAACGTAAAATTACACCGTGTTGCACTCGCACAGCTTTCGGCACTTTAACTTCCCGCGGCCGCTGCGCTGCACGATATTTATGCCTATTTGGGGTCTACCAGAAGGAACTGGGAAACGTGTAGAAACGCCGGCTTGGAAACACGTAGAACGTTCGCCTTGTAAACACGTAGAACGTTCGCCTTGTTCAAATCTCGTACATGTGCAAGCGACGGTTGAACTTCCAGAAGGCATTAAGTGCACCTCTGTGACGCTACGGGGGGCATTCGGAAGTTCGTTACAGTACAATCAACTAGTGGCATGAAATATTTATAATAATAACAACCTTCTTGCTTTATGAAATAAAGCGGCGTTTATTGTTACAAGCTGAAGTGGCGAATGTTTGCTCTATCTAAACTATTGGATTATGGTAAAAATTATGCCTGATTTCAAATAATAATATAAGCGGTTTCATTTAAGAAAAACATTTTATTATTATCATATAGATACTATCCTTGTTTAAAATGGTTTTTTCACTGATTACCAAGAAATATCGAAGGCCTTTTTTAATAGCAACCACGGAACCAAACTTCTTGCCACTTCAGGTTACATTATTGTACAACATCTATTTTTTATTATTTGTTTGGTGTTTTCCATAAGGCATGATTACAAAACCGTGGTCCAATTTAGTGTTGTACATCAAAAAATGAAGAAAACGTACCCGGCTTGTAAATACATTTCGGTTTCTCTAAATAGCGAAATATAAACCCATTGTCAGAATGCAAACTCTTAGTAATCTCCTACGTTGTAACCGTTGGGTTATTTTCTACTGAACCGCACAAATTCAGAATATTTTTTGTTCCAATACTCCTTTAACTTGCAATAGCGGAACTATAACTTTATGTTCTCCATTTTGAGAAATTTCTTTTACGCTCAAATCGACTTGGTGTTACTACTCGGGCACGAACTTTTGCGCCTATGCAATATAAGGGTAAATACATGACCATTTTGTACATAATTAATATGAAATACGTTTGAAGCGACTTTAACGGCGAGACAAAATTCATTTAGACCAGTTAATGATTTATTAACGAAAGAAAGCTAGTTAACGCTAATTGGAAGCACAGAACCACATCTTTGATAAAAATTTTCATCGTGTTTACGCTCTTGTACATTACTGCTTACGTATTTTATAATGCTAAAAATGCTGCAACTGGAAATCGCATGCTTGCCAATGCCCGAGCATAATTTATAGAAATTTATTAGCCGCGCCCTTTCCTGTTATACCAGACAACCCCGAGTGCCTCGCGTAGACGTGCGCGTTTTATTGTTTGTAATTAATTTATCCGTCTCGCATGTAAATTTAAATTATTCCAAAGAGCAACAGAATGTTGTTTACGGACCAAATAAAAATTAATTGGCAACTCCTCGTAGTGTTCCTGAAAACTCCTCGGGTCGTATGCGGATGCGTATACAGATATCCGCTAGTTTGGGTTGTTCACTAATGTTGGGTAAAATATAAAATAAACTTCCCACGCGAAAGGGACCATTCGCTTCATATTTATGAAAAAGTGGAGCCATAAATGAAAACTTCAGTAGAAAAACGGGTCATATTTTAATAATTCTCGCAGATGCGCTCGTTTATGGCGTATGTCTGCTGTCATAAGTTCCACTCCACCGACTGTTTTTGGGCTTTTATGGGCGCCCTATTTTGATGGCAATAAAAAAGTACTTTTGAAGTAGCTTGTTAGTTTTCAAAAACCAGTAGCGGCATTAATGTTAGGTAGTAAAATTATTTATATTTTGTGGCTGTAACCCTTAAATTAAACTTGACTTAAAATAAATTTGACAAACCAAATTTATTTATTTAAAAAACGTAACTCGGAAAGGTTATAGCAGTTTAGAGTTTATCAAAACATTTAATTTTTGTTTATAATTTCCAAGCGACGTTTCTTACTTATTTGTAAATTAGCATTCACCACGAAAAATATTTATAGAAGGCTAAATCGATTTATTTGCTTAAGCGTTTCGGTGTATCCAATTTAAAGGCATGTTGTACGTGGTCTGGTCCAAAAGTATGTAATTATATAATACAAAAAATAGAATAAAAATCTATAGATTTAGTGAAAATGGCACAAGATGCAAGAAACATAGTACAAGGTACGTCCAGGAACTAATGACGCAAGTCTTGGTCTAAGTAGAAGGGGATGTCGAGCAAACGGCCCAACTCGACTCGTTTGCCTTTAAATCTTTATAGGGCGCGAATCACTTGTGAAGTACGGTCATGGGTTAAGAGCAGACGTTTGTTATGATCTATAACGTTTACGGAGTGTCTTATCGAAAGCACAAGTATTTAGGTGGCACAAAGTGTTTAGAGAAAGAAGAGATGACATCAACGCGTAAGACACCCATCATCGTCTCACCGACGTCTGAATGTCAGATTGGTAGTAGACAAAGTAAGATTTCCAAAGTCCCAAGGTTTTGACAAATGAACACAAGAAAAATCTATTTCTTGTAAGCTTTTGTACCACCGTATGGGAAGTACCTTGATTTTTTGGAGAAAGTGATAACTAGTGATGAAACGTAGGTACAGTACCGAGTCTTCTCGATCAAAGAGTGTTCAAATGAGCAAAAAAAGAAACCGGTGCGTATTATTTTTTTACTTCAAATGTGTATAGGGAGTTTGTACCACTCAGACACTCGGCCAACGCTGCACTTTACGTGAAAGTGTTTAAACGTATGAAGAAAGGAATTGTGTGCGATCCCATGAAGATTATCAATACTTGAGTTGCGTCACTGCTAGTGAGTTTTTGGCTCAAATTCAGCTTAACAATACACTATTTTGGAACTATTAAAAATGTACAAACTGCTGCAATAGTTCGAACTACATTGGAACTTTACACTTCTTTGAGTGTCGATTCTACTGTTTAAAATATTCATTAAAGTCGTATGTCGGAATTGCGAACAACTGCCTCCTCTTATTGGACACTAATCTCTTTGACGATCTGCAATCACAAAAATGGCCGAGTCAGCTACACAATTTTATAAAGAATTCTGCATGAGATATGATGAACTTGTACAAAACAAATGGTAAGAAATATTGCAACAATTCGTTCGAATGTGGATTTTGAGTTTTGGGGTTTGACTAACAAGTTTATTGCTCTTTTATTTACTTGTCATTAAGAATTATTTTTCTATTAATTCATAAAAATGTAATTCCACTCATCTAGAAAAAAATTGTAGAACACGGATAAAATCGCTATTACAGCCGCTCTCGGAGGAAGCGTTTATTTCCAGCCTCGCAATTACAGTAATTACTTAATTCGATCGATACGCGTCAAAGTATTTCTTGAGGCCGGATTTCGGTAAAGCTACGGGATTTAGCTTGCGGTTCATTTCCAAATGGCTTCCGCGGTTCGGATCCCGCATCGCCGCGTTTAGAATTAAAAGCCTGGATAAGAGTTGTTTTATCGTAATTAGTACAGGAGCGGATAAACGCCACCGAAACGTTCGCTAAATATTTAAGAGCCGCTTGCGCGTGCAATATTGCATTCATTTAGGGAATATAGAATTGTGAGATAGCGAATAAAAAATACGCAACTCCAGCATTCTGTCTGAAACTTAATTAAAATCAGCTATTAAATGACAATATGAAGAAGTGCCTAGAATTGTATACCAAAAAACCTGTTTATAGAACAATATTTTCGTAGGGGAAGCAAAATACCCAGAGAAAAGAAAGAAACGAAAATACAGAAACAAAATTTAGACTAAAGGAAAACTTATTGTACTTGGAGAAATTCGCATTTCATTAGAGGTAGCCAAACAGATCGTAGTTGCTTGGTATAGTGGTAATGCTCGTAAGAGGAAGCAGCCAATCCATTAGTAGAATCCCTCCTCATAGTTTATTTTGGATTAAACAATACTGGTCGTGGCTTTTGAGAATAAGGATTTACAATGTGTGGCCATTCCATAAACTGACGTTTCTTTTTCAACCTCTCCTACCAAAATTATGATTTGTCTGTTATGACAACACTCAGAGAAGTCTCCGCATCCACACTATACAGCTGCAGCAACTATTGGCATATTTTTACACGGTTCTACTTCTACTGAATTGTGAGCAAACAGGGAACCTACTATGTACAGACATTTGTCATCTTCAAGTACTCGGAGATAATAGTATGCAAAATTCCTTGTGTCAGACCTATTGCATTCATCAGTGCTTATAATGCTATTCGTCTGTTTCTTTTTATTAAGTTGGATACCGCGATAATGCGTGACTGGTGCATAATTGCCAAACGCCTGCTGCTTTTATCTTTCTCAGCAGAGTCCTAGTTGCTTTTGTACTCGGATATTCACCAAATTTTGTTTTGCGATATACATTAACCTTATATGGATGGCCAAAGAAACACACTTCTCATCACTATCCCTGATTGTCTATTTTCATGGTTTTCTGCTTTGTCTATAACTCGCAGAACTGTACAAATGACTATGCATTCTAGCAATACCATCTGGTGGCAGTCTACCTTTGAACAAGTATCAGAAGCGCATTTAAATCTGCAATGCAAGAGTTTAGACGGGGAGAGGGACTAAATAAATACAAACTAAAGGTGTGTATCTTGTTTTACGATGGGGGAAGGGAGTTATGTTCTCGTTTATGTGGTCTTAAACTGAATCGTAAAATACAATGAATTGGATGTAGAGAAAATGACGCAAATAATTAAAAAATGCCACTAAATCATTTGTCACTTTATCCAAGAACGTCCAAGCTAAGAAAGAATGTAACTTAAGTTGTTTTGATTGTTTATATTTTCTTCTATGATTATGAAAAAGTGCAGCATGTCCCTTTTTAATATAGAGCTACATTTGCAGTTAGAATTGATACAGTATTTTGGAATAATATCATTAAAATCCTTTATTAGCATTCTTTAAGTTCCATAATTCTTCCTATCTTCCTTTTTGGTCTGCTATTCAATCAGTCGAGTCTTTAAATTCTTAATTTTATGGTATTTAAAAGCGGCATGCTAAAACCTCAGTGTACCTATTGGACCAAAACCAACTATTTCTGTTACGGTACTTACCTGTTTGATCAGCATTGTGTCCTCGTTGCTAGACCATAGTTTATGCCACATACCTTTCATACATTATAGTCACTTATTTTATCGCTGTTTTCAGTACTCTGTTAGTGAAACTCTTGAAGTATACGTTTGATGTATAATGTCTTGAAATTATTGACGAAAATAACACTTGATTCATCGATTATTAGGGACCTTCGACTTAACATTCTTTGTTTGTTGGATGCTCCTTACCATAGTTAAATAATAGAAGAACTTTTTGGGGCATATTGTTTTGTCAAAAGTACTTGGAATACCATTCTGAGAAAATTTGTTGCGTGACCATATCCTTTCTGGTGCCAGTCCAAATGACTGGTGCATGAGATTTTTGAATAACTTTTACTATTCTAGGAATTTCTAAGTGGTGCGTCAGTAATAACGTCAGTTTTAGAGTTTTTGATAGGTTCTTCAAGAAGCAGAGTAGGTCGGTTCTTAAATGTTTTGAATCCAGGTGCCGATTTTTCTTTTTTTCTGAGGTATAAATTATTGCCTGGTGGAAACTTACTTTCATCAACATTTCTTGAATTCGATGGTGATCGCGTGAACTGTTTTAATGCCGGCGCAACTAGTCTCTACTAATTGTTACGCAATGCATCTTTTGTCAGCGGTGAATGTCTCATTTTTATCTTTGTTCATCTTACTTTTGTAAGAAATTTTTTTGTACTTTAAGGCTAATTGTTACCAATTGTTCTATTTTTCTGTTAGCATTTTTAGTGTAACTTACATCTGGTGGAGGAAGTTTGGTAGATTTGTGTCAATGGTTTTATTTTTCAAATGTCGCCGTAATTGTTGATACAACAGTAGCCAGTGTCAAGCCGAGAGAATTGCAAACAAGGGCTTCCATTTTTTTGGCTTTAAAGTTGCAGCCTTTTTACAAAAGAGGATAATCTGGTCGAAGGTCATCATGGGTACAAAATTACAAACGAAAAAGCAGGTGTACACCGAAAAATAGCTAGAAGCACAATAAGTAGAAAGAGCGCCTAAGTTTCAATATTGACATACCACAACTTGATCCAACTCGACAAGGGTTGCAAAAGTGAGTTGTCATAATAGGAACCATTATCAAAACTATAATGAGGTTGTGAAGAAGAATCTAGAAAAAACATATAAATCGATATATTTAAAAAATGCGAAGACAATGGGGCGGTATTTTTTATAATCCGTTGGTAATAAGTGACAGATACTGTAATACAAGAGGAATGCGGCTGAATGAGCAATAATGAATTCATTGTTTAACCGAATACCCATTCACCCAGAGCGAGTAATGTAATCCGAGACTAAACTGTTCATGCAGATAATGAGCAATCTTGGAAGTGACAGCAATAGAAGTCGTCTAGTTTCTTCCGCCTTCGTTTATTCTGTTTATAAAGCTAACAGAAAAACAAAGGCATTACTTAACATTAATACTATAAATACCGAAGAATCGTTATAAATTCTCTTAGTGTGTGCTCATCTATGCCTTGGCTACACCAAGTCCTTAGGGTGACGACTGTCATCATATACAGATAAAGTATAAAAGCAGCACGTGGGAAAATATTTCTTTTTTGGCCAATCTCTATAAAATTATTGCGTAGAATTATTTTTCTACATAATCTGGTCACTTAAAAAAACTTTTTCCGATGGATAGGTAGTTTTTCGAACGTAAAAGGTCGTTGTGACGTCGCCAGTTGCGCAAAGATGCTTGGACAGCACATCGTTGCCAAATCTGTCCTCCAAATGCTTTCTTTAGTTCTCAATTTTTTAAGACTTTCGAAATCCAAGATCGTTAATAACGATTGCCGTAATTATTCTGACCTGGGAAGCAATTTTCGCAACCGTTAATCGGGGGTCCTTGGAAAAGTGCCGAAAAATGCGAATATTCTTTTCAGTCGTTTTAGTCCTCGGGAGACGTTGATGATCTTTATTTTCACTTTCAAACATTGTCTATGCCATCCATACACTCATGGCGTCTTAAGTGTGTTGACCTCGAAGTGACGGTTTTATGCTGTTTATTGTGAGAAACGGACGGAAGTACCCCTTGCCCATCACGATACTGGCTAAGGAAACGGTAGTGCAAGGAATCCCTTTCAAACGTCGTTACTTATAACTTTTAAAAGTTACGCCGCTCTCCGTTTACCTCATGGTGCGTAATGTCGTAATTTGAGCTGCAATTATATAAAAGTTTTATCGTCCAATTATATCCTATAGAAATAAACAAATAAATCAAATCGAAACATAAAAGACACATCGCTTTATTGGTATATATAAAACATTTGATGGTGTATAAAGAAATTATTGTATTTAATTATATAAAGATGAACGGACTTGAACAGTTTGAAGAAATTGTGCGAAATACGAGGTGTGTTCAGAAGTATCCAAATTTTGTAATAGCGCGTTAATGTTCCGTCAGATTTTTAAGAAAATTGAAGGTGGAGTGTCTTGTGTTTCTATTATATGCTTTAATTTAGGAACATTTTCACAGAGACAATCAAAATGTTATATCAATGGTTCTACCGATGATTTGAGGCCTGAATAAACTTGTATGACGATGATAACAATGATGAAATTTGGGCTATGGTTCGTAAAAATCGATACTTAATAGTCCAGGAGGTTACTGAAGAAGTGGCACGGGATTACCCGACGTACTTTTAATGGAGGCACTCAACATGTTTTAATGATGAAAGAGAGAATTGTGTTAGCATTGGTCAAACCATACTTGAATATGCCAATAGTCCACCAGATTTGCTTTATCAAAGAATACAACCTCCAATTAAACATGGAAAATTATGTCTGACAAATGGCCACTTCAATGTCGACTGCGTGTTTTGGTTCTCTTAGCAAAATGTTCGATAATTCGGACATTTGCTGATCAATTTCATCAATAATACGTCGGATTTTGTTCTTGAGGTTCTTAACTAACTGTGAATTTCTTGAACTAGACCTTGAATTTGGGTAACCCGACCAAAGAAGTCGCACTATGACAAATCAGAACATAGCTGGTCAGATGATACCGGCATGTCGTGAAATTACACTGCTAGAAAATTGTTGGTAGAGCAAATTGACTATTGCTCGAGATACACCATTTGTTCCAGATCCATATTGCCTAATCGATACCAAAATACTGGGTTATCAGGTAGCAATCATCAGTCGTAGTTACAGCATTCCCAGTATTATCTTCGAAGAAGTATAGGCCTATCACGCCACTTGCCCAAAAACCATGCCAAAGTGTTTCGTGGAGGAAGGTGCACTTCCTTTTCATAAGTTACTCAAGTTTTTTCCGAACCCCAAATGCGACAATTTTGTTTGTTTACTAACCCGTGGAGGTTGAAATGCGCGTCATTGCTAAAGATAACTTTTCGACTAAACTAATGCTTCTTGATCCTCTAAAAAGTATTTGACGAATTGTCGACAATGAGAATAATAAGTAAAGTTCTTGCGGCAGTCCCATGAAGGTGCAAGTCTTTGGTAACTATTTGCTGAAGGCAGGTTTTCTAAATACCTCATAGTTGTGCACGATGCCGAGTCGATATTTTTGAAGTTGCAGTGACACATTAACTATAGCAATATTCTCATACAAAGCCTGCTTTCGGAATTCAATCATAACATTTACCCAAAACTTTTTATGAAATTAATTTGTAAATTATAATAATTGTTGCAACTATTGAAACCAAATTCGATCTTTCAAACTGAACATTAAACATTTATTTCATGGTAAATGGCATTTTAATCAGGTAGTTGGCAGAAATCTTCTGTTCTGCACTCGTATAAGTTGTTACGTAGTGAACATTATGATGGTAGGAATACGAATTAGAATAGGAAGTCTTGTGGGGGTGGAGATGACCTATTTTATGTATACTAGTGTTTGACATTGTTTATCCATATCTGTGTATCAAAGCTGCAACAAATACCAGTGAAATGCTATTTTTTTAAATCCATAACTACCTTAATTTTCTTTAAAGTGAGCAAGGTCTAAGGAATGGCATTTTAGATTTCGAAACAATCGATGCGTCATGTTCCCACTTCGTATTTGGAGGAGGTGACGCATGGGGGAATTGTACGCCCATTATTGATCTGCTTTGCCGTTCTGGATCCTAACCACAGACACGATTGTGCGGGTTACCCTAATAATATTTTACATCCGATTTTATTGTATTTCAGAGCATTGTTTATAGTGTGCAACTTTTTGTTTAATATTAATCATGCATCATGAATAAAAAAAAACAAAGGTTGCTAGAACCTTCTGAAGGTTTATTCAGCATTTGGGTAGATGCTACATATAAATATAAAAATAGAATAAATCAGATTAAAATAACTACTCATAGTGAAAGAAATTTTGTAATCATTTAAATCTACGAGGGCGTTTCCGCAACATTCGTCTCCTATTCGGTAGGTGCAGTAATATTGTTTCGAGGCACTTAAAATATTATGGATATTCAGTTAAGGCGATACGCCGTTATTCAATTTTTAACGGTTGTTTATTCATAAACAATTGGGTGTTCTCTGTGGCAACACTTGTGTGGATGTTAGTACTGTTAGGCGATAGGAAAGCGTGAAAGGACACAACAAATATTATTATGAAGCTTGATGTTGTCAGCCCTTGATAGACACGGATGTATAGTATCAAGTGCGGGTAGACGAACTGAAGCAAATGGACTGGGATTTCTTTTGAACGAGCAGATGCCTAATTTCTTCTCTAATGGAACGAGGAAACCTGTTCACTGTGGATGTGCTTGTATAGACTTGAATGGTGTAGCATCTAATTAACCTCAATACTTTCATCCGTTTTTCGATAACTGTGTTAGATGAGGTGCGTAAGTGATAGGTGGCCATTTTATTATTACATATATATTGACTCTTTTCTGTTATCGCCCGTGTTTCTAGAGTGTTAAATACTTTTTAGTGATCTATAAGTTCTATATAGAGACAAATGTTATACTCATTAGTTAATAACTTTAAAGTTAGTAGTTGACCTATTGTAGGGTAGTCTTTACGGAAACCAGCCTCTTCTGGTGCCTTGTATTCATCTAATTTTATGTTGAACTAGTTTTAACTGTTTTTTACATAGTAACGCAAATTTTGAATTCTTCTAAATGTCTGTGTACTCTTATCTTGTTGTAAATATTTATTAGGTAATTTTGCCATTATCTATCCAGCTTCTCACCTGCTTCCATGGTCACGCCTCTTGTCAGATCTCACTACTAGTTTAAATTTATGGCAACTCAAAATTTTCGGCACTTATTTTTTCTAATTTGTTTACACAAATATAGAGGTTGAATAAGTACGTTGTTTTTCTACTATAATGCCTCCTTCCTTTTTGATGCACTTGGTCCAACGATCCACAAGCTGGTGTATTCTCCCCAAAGAGAAGGTTTTTGGTTGGTCACCCAACCATTTATACATAGCTCCTTTGTCGTAGAACATCAACGCCCTCGCACAACATATTCTAGCAGTCCAAAGAGGTAATAGTGACAAGGAGCGAAAATCTAAGCTATAGACAGGGACTTCCAGCACCTCAAAGTCCTAATGTGTGATGGTTTGTATGGCCTTGATTTTTTGGCACCTGAATTCGGTGTGGGTTATTTGATAGGCAGAGCCGTGACTTATCTGTAGCAAACACTACATGCTGATGGTAACTTGCCAGTTTGTCAGTATTATTTCACGAGCTTGCTGAGTCTTCTCGTCAGTGGCGGATATTGACAGGTTTTCATGCATCATGATTATCCGGCTACTTTTAAACTTCTAGATAGTCCCCGTTTTGTGATGTAAGCCTTTCATGAATTTTAGCCCCTAGCTTCTTCCTATCAAAGAAATCGTGTCATTGCTCTTTGTTTCTCCTTAGGGCACACTGCTAGCGGAGCAGCCATGTTTGCATTAAAACAAAAACAATTACGCTATCAAGTACTTTCAAATGAGATATAATTCTGGGCCATTCTAAAAATTTAATATTCAAATCAACGTTTTACAAGTCCATCTATATAAATGGTAACATAACCATGGTAAAATATGCTCCTTGTCTTTCATAATATCATTAATCTTCCATTTTGGTAGTCTTCTGTATTTTAGAACCATGTGAAGTTACTTCATGTGCCGTACCATTGGAACAGATGGTTTTCCATATAACTACACCGATTTTTGTTATAAAAGTATTGAAATAATTCATCTAGACCAATTTTCGTCCATAATGATGATGTGTTCTATTATTACTTCTATAACATATATCTTTGCTAAGAATTCAATCAGGATTCCTTCTAAGCAACGTTGTTTGAAGAATTTACAATTGTTTATTATTCTTTCTACCATTGTTAAGCCTTAGACTGTCAACGAGACACTTATCCTATGAAGAAGAATACAAACAATAATAGGATAATAGTAATTCTAGAATTCATCTGGTCAGAAGTCAATATGCGATCATTAGTTCCAAAAACTGTCTGTCAGTGTTCTGAATAGGGAACCAACCAACCCTTTATCAGTAATTATTTAACTGTGATCGTTCATTCTTGAGTTCCAAACGTCAAGGAGGTTAAATAGGGTGCAAGCTGGCGATTGGAAAATATTCTTAAAGGAAGTACCACAAAAAATAAAAACTAAAAGAGAACCAAAACTTTTTTTATACTATGCCAAGTATTATTGATGAAGCAGTGTTTCATGTCCTATCATACATAACATTACAATACACTCATTGTATGCTTTTTTCAAAATACACTGTGGTGTACACTATTGGTCATTTTTTTGTTCCTTGAGTAGAATGCCAACAAGACATACGATCCCAACCAGCAAGATCGGTGAGAGATCAATATTCCACACCACGAAAATTACTCTCCTCTCATTTTTATATGAAATATGATCACGCCTGACCATATTTTACAAACAGCAAAAAACTCAAATGTATTTTTAGAAAAATTGAGTGTTAAACCAGCTGAAGATCAAACATTTACCTGCCTGGTAGAGCTACGTTGGATGCTACACGAAGAATGGATACTGCTTTTTCTATTTCTATATGTTTGTAGATATTCTTATAAATTTCTCTCTTCACGTATACTTCTTTCTGAAATCTCTAATCTTCCCCGTTTCTTCTCTTGTCAATATTTTCTATTGCCCATAATTATTATGTTTATGATTTTGTTTTTTAAAGTTGATATTGCATTGTTTAAACGAACTTTACAAAGCAGGTTAATGGAGTTATCTCATTTTTATAAACTTGTTTACAATTGCGGCATGGATACCAAACTTTTTCTAGAATTCGATGATGTTGCATAATTACATTTATTTTAGTAAATGAACCTTGATGTCACTCACGAAGTCGACGTTATCAGAATGCCATTCAACACAAATGTGTTTGTCTGGCTTCTTCTGTTAGTGTGTGTCTGTAATACGACGGACTTCTTGTAATAATTCTATCATACGTTCCATATTTGCAGCGGTATGTAATGTTGACGGACGGCCGACTCTAGAATCCTTTTTGGCCTTCCAAAATCTTTTGTGCCATACAAAGAGATAGTTTCTCGATACCTTCTATATACTTATGTCATTTTCTATGTTTCACTAAGGGTTTTAGGCTAGCTTAATTCAAGACTTGATGCACAACCCTTCCACCTAGTGAGTTTAAATGGAAACTCTTTCAAGGCCAAATCTACTCAGAACACATCAGGTGACTGAATAACATTTACTTATTGTATTTGAACATCACAGGTTGAGAATTGAACAACTGTTTGATGAAATTAAGAGTTTTGTTTGGCTATGTATAACTTTGCTTTGTTATCTCTAGGAAAATTTAAAATCACCTACAAGTTCCATAATAGGTTCTTTCAAAATAACTCATATATTTTGATATTTCTAAGAAGCGGTGCAATAATAAAGTAATATGTCGGATGTTATGAAGTTACTAGAATTTGCGCGAGATCCTCGTGTATGCGTATTCACAGTATGCTGTCTGGATTTCAACTTTGCGACTATTACACACTTTGTTCGGATGTGGCGACTGAGCTTTTTGATTCGTTGGTAGCAATCTTAAGCGGCTTATTGGCAACAGCAGCACTATGTTCCCCTGAAACCAACTTTGTCGTCAAAACTTTTCACACTTCAGTTTTTAGGATCTGCAGCTCATCTTCTAGTTTTGTTGGATGTAAATCATGAACGTTTAAATTTTCCGTTGTTTTGTTCGTTGCTAGCCTTCCAGAACAAATATCACTTCTGCAAGATGCTTTTATTCGTACTACATTCATTTCATACCCTCCGAAAGCCTTCTGAATTATCCGAATAGTTTCTGCAGACAACTTTTCCAGCTTCCCACAAAATTTGCAGGTTTGCTGCTCAGCTCGCTTAGTGATTACGAATAAGATCACTCGCCGGTTTTTAACTCCTTGCCCTCATTTACGCATGCGCATTATAGACCACTCTCATCGGCTGCCAGTTGACGCCCCATTAACTATTTTTTATTGCATTATCATTAGCTTGATATCTTCGCCGCAAACCTCGGTATAACTTTAATAGTTGCATTTACAAGGCTTGGCCTATAAAATTGGCATCGCAATACTAATAAATATGGAAATTTTTATTGCAAAGCTAATTACTGTGTTATTTCGAGCTTGCTGTTGCTTTTAAACACGTATTGACGTTGCAAGGATACAATTGCGGTAATAAACACTGCAAGGTTTATTTTTAGTGGGCAGAAAACGTAAGCTAAATCGAGAACTTCAATTTAAATTAGAAATGTTGGTTACTATGATTCCGAAAAGCTCATCCGCTGCAATCTAATACAGAGAATTGACTTACTAATAAAAATAATGAAGTAATAAACACGTTAGTCGGCCGGAGCGAGACAACAAATCTGCTGTCCTAGAAATAGCATGTCAACATGTTTACCGCTTCGCATCTTAAAATTGCTTATCTAATTTGAGTCCGTGATAAACAAGTTTAACAACTTGCATTGAAATTTAAACGCTTTTTATGGCAGATCCCAATATTTAAACAATCGGAAAGCAGGTTATTATAAAATACGGTCTGAATGTTGTTACCCAAATTTTAAATTCGAATTGATGGTGTTACTTAATTGTCGAGACAACAGAATTGATTCCATTTTTAACTATTGAAGGTTCTGCACTAAATTAATTTTGTATGGTGTCTGTTAACGGTCAATTTTGAATAAAGCACTTATAATACACGACGTTGGTTTAAAAATAACGCTTATTGCATTCGTTATCTTTTGAGATATCAGCAAGAACTTAATATGTTTTTCGGAATGCTGCCTCCCTCCAGATTTTTTGTAATAAACATTTGAATATGATTAGCGAGGATATCCTATTTGCCACAGAACTGGCCATTTAATCATTTTAATGCCGATGAAGATATTACAACGCAATTTGAAGCGGATTTAGCTCAATTGGTGAGAAACGTGGTGACATCATAGCATGTGCTGGGAGCCACTACCATTTGCGCCCAGACAATTGAACCTGGCGCACCATATATGAAAGTCCTTACCAGGATGTTGTCACTGCCTAAATTTTTTCGATGATGCTTGCTTTCAAGACGTCTACGTTTTGTGGTTCATTGTGGCGAACTCTTCTTTTAGATATCTTCATATGAAATAATCAAGTTATGTGAGATAGGGCTTGTGGTCCTGCGCTACTGCCCATTCTTGAAGATCGTGGTTTAACACGGAGTTATACCTGGAACGTCAGTATGATCTCAGCTGCGACAGCGCCGACCTTGACTACTTCGATCGCTTCGTGGACCATCTTCAGGGACAAGACCTCCTGATCACCTGGGTTCAGAGAATTTAAGCCCTCAAGTAGCGCATTGCCTCTGGCACGAATGGTATCTCGAATCGCACGCTACAAGCTCTCTCGAAGGCGATCATCTGCGTCTCTATCATTATTAATAATATTCTCCGGCGGACATCAAGCCAAGAGAAATTAGGGGCCTTTTCTAGAACCAGCTCTTGAAGACAGTTGTCGAAAACATCAATTGATTTCAGAAAGTCGATTTGGATTTTACTCCGGCTACTTCAGTTTCTCAGGATAGTGGAACACCTTACTGAGAGCTACACTAAAAAGCAAACCAGCGTGGCCTTTCTCGATGTGAAGTCCTTCAACAAAGGTAGGGTACAATGGACTGGTGTCCAGCTTGTCTCGTCTTCCTTTTTGGAAGAACATTAAGTTTGATAGATGATATTACTGGAGAGGTGTCCTTCAAGGCCTCGAAGCCTTAAAACTTCTACATCCGTGATATACCAACAATGTCCTCTGCTGCATTGACCTAATATGCAGATGACATGGCGGTAGTGTCCTGGTGAAGATCAACCCTGGTGATAAAACGAGCCCATGAGAAATTTGACCGTTTGGATGACTGGTGCGAAAGGTGGAAAATGGTTATCAACTCGGAAAAGAACATGATGGTCCTGTTGTCAGACTAACCTTAGGATTTTCAGAAGAGAGATTACCTATAAGGAGTAGCCCAATTACCTTGTGATTCTGGACAGAAAGCTGACCTGGAGAACGTAAATCACTAGGACAGCCGTCAAGGCGAAGGCAGCGAGCTTATCGCTGGTCTCTCTTCTTTCCTCTGTCTAGCTGGAATAAGATGATTATCTATAAGACAATTATTCTCTCTATCATGATGCTTTGGGTTCCAGGTCATCCAGAAGCGGGCTATTTCTAACTTCACATAGTTGATAAGAGACTATCACCTTCAACGTAATGCCAACAGTATCACATTTTCTCCTTCAACACCCGGGATCTTTACCAAAACATACAGGGCCATAGCAACCCCACTATTTATGGCCTTTACAACTGTAATGTTGATAAAAACACCTGTATGGTCTACTACCCGAGATTAAAGCTGAACCTCAAATCTCATCAGTGAAGCTAACATCAAGGTCGGGCGAGTGTGACAGCGAAAGCTCCTCCTATATGATACGGTTGCTGAAAAATGACTCAATTTCGCCCATGTTACCATGATATATGAAATGTCGTTCCAACCTATTAGAAGTATTCAATGCAATCCACGTGTTGGGATACGTTAATTCTCAAAATTTCTGTATTCAACAAACTGAAAGTCTCCTCGTGATGCATGAAGAACCCTTTCATTCAGAAAAGATTGGTGTTTTAAGAGGGATGTCCCATGGCGCATAATTGGTCTAGCCTTTTTGTATATAATTCCTTCAGAATAGTTTCATAAATAAAAATTTCGTAAATCAATGACGAGGAGCTCTCTATTGAATAGTTTCAGCAGGACTGAGCGCCATCCCACACATTACACACTAAAGTGGTCAAAATTAAAATGTTTTTTAGCAACCATACCTTTTCGAAGGAAGTGCCACGTTCAACTGCTCTGACGCCGCTTGATTATATTCTATAGGGATATTTGAATGGAAGAGTTTACCATATCAATATCACATATTTTAGAATAACTAAATGTACAGGATTACGATTTTTTGATTAGTCTAACTCTTTCGGATTACCATCTGTTCCTGAAGCTCAAAATTGTTCTGACTGGACAAACATTTGGGCTAAAGTTTAGAAGAAATCCACTTCCAGGAATGAATCGTGGATCTGCATAAACATTGGGATAGGTGCGCTAAACTTCGAGAAGACTATGGCAAAAGATCAAGTACATGGGTGGACCAAATGTAAATCGAAATTATTTTTTAAATCTATTGAGTATTATCTCTACGTAATTTTGGAACTTAAAAACACATTTTTCCAACGGCTAAGTAATTTTTTAATCCCCCTGTCTTGTGACAGCAACATCGCGCATCGTGAAGCAAATAACATCTCGGAACACTGTCGTAGCTTATTCCGACATCAGAAGCAATTTCAGCAACTATTCATCAGTGGTTTACAAGAAGGCGACAAACATGTTGCTCATTGGTTGACGTAGATGACCTTCATTTTTAACTGCTATTTCCAAAAATATAGCTTATAATGGAAAATTATCCCATGGGGGAAATATTCTTCAAACATCTACCTATAATTCCCAGAAGCCGCACCCTGTCTGTATACATCATTCTTCATTCCGCTTTATATTTGATTCTCCCGCGTATTTCATAGATTTTATATTTTTGTCATTAATATCAAATCACTCTTGCATTAGATGTTAAATTGCTACGCATAAATAGTCAAAAAGTCAAATCTTTATCTTCCTTAAAAAGTATATTGTAACCCAATTAATAAGTCGCATTCGTAATTACATATTCGACAAATGTTTAAACACACCGTACTATTGAGAGCATGCGCCTTCTGTTTTTCTCATTTCTTATTCATAACGACGCAAGTTCGCTGCAGACTTTATGATCAGCGTTCTTAATGTTCTTCACTGAGTAGGTAATGGGAGAAGTTCGGCAATTTTTCAAAGTAGCAACACATTAATACTCCGGTTTTCTCTGCTAGAGGGATGGAGCAATTTCGGGGGTTTATATAATACAAGCGCACAATACTTACAAATCGACGAATTAACTTTAAACGTACGTGGTTTTCTGCGATAGATAAAATGCAGCTTCAAATAACTAGAAGTTCTTTAGATTAAAAATGTAGAAATTTATATAACGTGCGGATCTGTGAAATAAGTAAGGAAACACCAAAAAATAAATAATTTAATCTTGCAAATCAAAAACATAAGCGATAACTAATGTAGCGGACATGATATGATAAAAATGTTCGGGCAGGTATCTAAAACTCGCAAACTGACAGCTAGAGGCCACTATGACGTGAGTAATTTATATTAGTAAATATTAAACAGTAAAAGCAGGATAGCTAAGTCAAAAGAGTCTAATGATTTTGAATTTCTATTTATTCTATTTATTGATTAATATATGATTAGGAAACCCATCAATTATAACCCGAACTGCCATTTCTTCGGAGACATATTTGATTGAAAGCCTCCCTCGCAGAGTAATCAAAGTGTTGATATACTCCATATTAATGTCAGCTACTAGTACTTCTGGAATAAAGTAATTGTAATAATAGTTTTTAGTAGAAATTCATATAATGCTGGTCAGTCTGTGCCAGGACGGGTTAAAATGAAGGACAAAGGGAAGACCTTGGTTTATAGTTAACAAGAAATTAGTAAGTTACCCCGTTTGGTGAAGTTGTATATCTGAGAGGATATTAAAATTTAATGAGAGCCAGAATATAAAATCGAATAGCATATTATAGCGTTCTATTAGTCTAATAAAGATGAAAGAGCATCAACCAAAAATAACGTTTGGGAAAGAGGTAGTCAATGGTATTCGATAATAAAGAAATAATATTAATAAATTTCAATGGTAGAGACATAGTGTTACAGGAAAGAAAACATTTGGGCAAATTTGGTGAAAAAAATTAAAAGTAGTTGCCAACCAAATGAAAAATGATTACAAAATTTAAAGAACTTTAGAAGAATTATAAACAAAGGGTTCGGTCATACTAATGATAAAGATATTATGGAGAAACGGAAAGGGTACTTTAATTGGAAAATCACGGATTTGGTGGATATGACACGACCTTAAAAGTTGAATATAACATCCGAAAGATATATTAAATTCCAAAGAATTTGATAAGTCAGCCAAGAGAAGTAATAATGATGTGGAATTCATCGAATTTTATGAAGAATGAAAACTTGCCGCCTACATGCAAGCCCTAATTGCATTCGGATTTTATAAGTTTATTTAAATTTTGATTAGTGGCTTGTTAAATGCAATGAAGATAAAACACTTAAGAAAAATAGCAGGGAAGACGAAAAGGGATAGAGATAAAAACAAAGAAATAAGAGACCTGATTAAACAAGAACCGGCAAAGTAAAGAAAATACAATTAAACTGATACGGCCACATAGTTAGGATGGATAAAAACAAACTAGTGAAGAAGATACGGGGGACAGGAAATCACGGGAAGAGAAGAAGAGGAAGGCTTGGATAACTCAAATAGAAGAAGCGGGAAAAGAAAGGGAAAAATGGAGGAAATGAAACAATTAGTACAATCCAGGAAGGAATAGAAAAAATGGTTGAAAGAAACTAAAGAAAACTAATCCTACTCCGACACCCGAGAGAGGTAATATGGAAGGGGAGAAAGAGAAGAAGATTAGCTGGCTTGGTCATCGCTCATTTTTGGGAACTAGACTTTCTAGTTTCTATTATATTTCAGACTATAGGCGTCGTCTTAGATCCAGTTTTGATTATTACAATTGGGATGCCTTTCTTTACACCCCTAATACACAGACAGAAAAATTTCTGGGCCGCATTTTACTTTAGGCCATCCCAGAGATTTATAGGCAACGATATATTTTTCTTTGTACCAGTACAGTTTTCTGAGGATTTATACTAATCCCTACCTGTTTAGTTTTTTGCAAGATCTCTGAAATTCCATGGGGATGAATATTGTCAAACCATTAGCAATTGTAGTTTTACCAGTTCGGTTCATCGAAAAGAGTAATAAAACTTTCACTTGTCAGCATCTTTAATCATTTTACCAAGTAGAAGGGACTGTATCTGTAGTGCAATATATTAAGTATCTATTTGCATATGGTGTCTTCTGTTCCACAACTATCACTATTTTCTAGGAAGTTTGGTCAAAGGTTCTTCATTAGGAATTAAGAACTCGGTCCTGTTTCTTGACAGTTTAAAGTGTGTTCAATGTTTTTTACCAAATGGTGGGGTTAGTTTCACATCACCAGATCGATATGCATGTTGGTAAGAGTAAAAACAACTCCGAACGGACATTTTTTATTAAATTTATCATAATATGTTAATTATTAGGTTTGTATGCCTTTGCGTGGGAGGAATGTCTTTCCCTATCAGGAATATATGGATTAATAGTTATTCATTTCTTAAAAGCAACAGTTTATTTACAATTTGCTATTTTTTAAGGTAACCGTCCCATTGAGGTAAGAGATTGAGCTGATATTTGTCTACAGGAGGAACTGCATACGAAAACGAAAAGTGCGGTAGAGAGGTACCTCCAATCATAAAATCATTTACTGTTTCAGAATTAATTCAACTTCTTGAAAGACCTTTCGCCAGAGGTAACTTTTGGTTAATATTTGGATAATATTCTCTCCACTCACTTGTTCTTTTCGTCTTGTTGAACAACTTACATATATTTTTTCTTCGTTCTGCAAAATTTTATGTTCTTTTATTGTTGGCTGTATTAACCTGGCAGTTATTATAATACAAATTTAATATACTTTCTTGTCACTTTGGAGGTATTAATCTTAAAAAGTTTAGATCATTTTCATGGCTGGAATTATGGCGTTTTTCCACCAACCACTCCTTGGTTATCAGTGCAGGGCGCAAATAGTATGTACACAGTATATAGATAGCTGTTGAAAATATTTCATATTTTGTGTGTCGTATTTGCTTGCCTTGGGGATAAATTTTCAGGGTTATTGCCATTTTTACAGTCGATACGTGTTAACTGTCTGAATGCTTTGATGTAGGAAGTTTTGCCATTAAGTTGATTGTCGTGATTTTTAGATAAATGCGAAGCAGGGGGTAGGATTCTTTCCTCCGTTCAAGTTTTCGTTTTGATCAAGTCTACCTGGATTTTTAGTTGTTCTGGATAGATAAGCGATTTATACAAAGCTGTTTTTCCTAATTTCTTTTACTTTGGTCTTCGGCAGATACATTTTGGTTCAAGTTGAACATTCGAGTTGATTGTTGCTTAAAGATTAGCCCATCTGGTTTTTACTATAGATCTAGGTCACTCTTCATTCTTGACAAATGGATAATAGCTTTGTTTGGTTGTAGTTAATTCATGGTTGTTCTGCGATCATGTTCTTCCACACCTGGAGCCCCTAACCAGTAGTGATGTATTTTGTATACGTCCATAGATCTCTTAACCTAATCTCCCACTATAGGATTAAGCTATTTCAATGAGTTTTTCTTTTGGTCCAGATAATTAACTGTTATGTGTGAAAAGAGAGCTTAAAGAACTTAATTTGAAACAGTGATAGTGGCCAGCACTGTTGTCTCACGTGCAAAGCCTTAATGGCTTCCACCATCCCAAAGCCCGCAAATAAGTATTGCAGCGACAGCGCGTCGTCTGAAAAAGTCTTCTGGTTTTGTGCAAAAGTGGTTAAGTCAATACAAAATAACAAGAGCTGCGAATGAACTGCCCAATCAAGGAAAGAGAGAGACCATCAAGCTCCGTATTGGACGATCGCGCGTTAGTATGATTATTTGAAAAAACTTCTAACTTAACTTTTCGTCAAAATTGCCTAGAACATATTAAAAAGGGTATTAAAGTATAGATAACGTGAAGTACAACCATCAAACCGTTGCTTTCTAAAAGATAGCTGAAAAATGACCTTTATGGGAGAAGAGCAATATATTACTGATGAGGTACCTTTTCAGACTTAGTCTGCTTTGAAGCGATCCTGGTCTGTATGTGGGAAAAAACTACTCTGGATTTCTATTACACATCTTGTTTGGGGTTGTTTTGGTGAATGGAAATTTCGAACATTAGACTTTTCTCAGAAAAGTTGATTAAAGTGTTTTCTATGGTACTACATCGAACACGCACTAAAGAGATGAACGCATATTAACTATCCGAACGGATTTGGAAGATATGGCCAGCGTGAGAAATTATTGCCATGCGACACTGGATAATGATGATGATTGGATACTTTATTAAGTCAAGATATTAGTTTTTATAGGTGGTTTATGAATTGCATTTCGATTTATTTCTCATATCAAAATCTTTCTTAAATCGACCGAATATTCTTATAGTACTAATTGTATTATTCCCATTTTTGAGGTTCCAAAAAATCCAAAGTAGAATACACGGTCTAGATATAGACTGAGATTCAATTTTAGGTCGTCCCTTTGAACCATCCATGTACTCATATCGATAATCTTATAGTTGTAAACGGAGCGAAGACGTGATTTTATTCTACAATAAACGGTACTTACCGAAGAATTTTGCCTCCACTGTATATTCGAACTGCAATACTATCATCGTTGGGATTTATAGAGTAACCTATAGTTTTCTTTGTTTACTATTTCTTTGAAATATGAAATCCTGTGTACATGTGTAGGATGGGTGTGCTTGCGAGGGCGCGTGAATAGTCTTGTTAAACAAATGCAATTACTCTGCTATTTCATTCAAATTTGGAACTTCGTGCCCAATAAAGCGCGGAGAGGTGACGCCGTAAACCCTTCTGTTAAGCCTGTTAATTTAACGAGTGGTGGAAATGGGCGCAGTAACGAGGACGGTGGGTCATTTCGTTAACAGTTCCGAATAACTCGCAAGATGTTTTGGCGCTGCGAGCATTGTCAGTCTCAAGCCTATGCAAATGCGCCTCGCCACCCCGTCGGATTTGTTTTATAGCTGCGAGGACCTCGCCCTTTGGAAAGACTCAATTTAAACCGTTAAATGGATGTACCTTCCTGTGAATCGTCTTCATTTTAAGCACTTCTTACGCGCATGAAAATAATGTCGAGTTCACTTTTGAATTATTTGTAGTCTGCAATCTTACAGTTTTAAAGATTTATTTGTAGATATGATGTAGATATTTTGAGAAACTGCCTTTTTGCCGAAAAATAAATGTTAGATCTATGGTTAACACCTTACTCAACAAATTTGTTCGAAATTTGTTTTATCTCGCAGAAACAGCGTGCAAGGACAGTTTTTAAATCTAACTATGTAAATTCCCTTTAAATTTTCTTTGAGGCCGCTGTTGTGGTCGACAGGTCAAGAGCGAATGTTCCTCTGACCGAGCCTAGTTCGGGCGAGTTCGACTCTCATTGAACTCATGTATTTTTGTAGCACCTTCGTGAACACAACAAGTACAAACGACGCAGAATTTTTATGCTCAATAAATTTTGAAAGTATATATAACTATTTAAGCAGCATAAATCAAGACAGCACTTAGTCGGTCGGTGTATTTTTGATTTGCTTTACTAAAATTATTACTACTTGGCCCTACATCTAATCTTCTTCTCTACAGAATGACGACAGCTACATTAAAATACATCCAGTGGTCCTCGTGCATAATCCTAGAAACAGACAAAGTTCTACCAGCGAGCTTATACTACGTAAAAATGTAAAGAATGCAATGCAGAAATACCTTTTATTTGGTTATTCGAAATTTTAAAATGCAAAAATGGGTTTTTGGCATTTTTAGCAACAAATTCAAAATCTGAAAGTAGCAAAATAGAATCACAAGCCGAAATTATTTATTTTGTATGAAACGTCAAAAGTTATAAACATCAAAGTTATTTTTTTCACATAATCTCCTACCATAAAACACATTTTCTCAACATATAGGAAGTTTTTTGAACCCGCTATCGCAAAATAGAGGTGGTTATGACACCATCAATCGCGCACGAACACTTCGACAACATGGTCATTAAATCCCTGTATTTAACCGCTTTCTGTAATGGTCCGAACACTTGATAATCAAAGGGCGATAAGTTCGGATTATAGAAAAGGTGTTTCGGTATAGTCCAGAAGAAATCCCTAGTTTTATGTCTTGATACTTAATTATCATGAATGATGATAGCGTCTCGGATTGCCTAACACTGTAGTAGCTCCTAGTCGACGTTCATCTTCGAGGAAACAGCGAGCAAAGCGAATACTCTTCTCAGTCACGCTGGTCCTCAAGCGACGTGTATGATCTTCATCTTCAAATACCAGTAGTGGTACATCAACAATATTTGCAAGAATTCTACAAATGGGATCCTAATCAACTTTTTTTGTAAATTATTTAGAGAAATCATTTCTATGGACAACTTTATATTATTTCAATCACACTTTTGGTCTGCATCCAAAATAAAAATAATGTGGCTGATGTTTTCACCGATATTAACATTCGTGGGTGAATTAAATATAAATCGGAGTTTCTTTTTTTACACTAGGTAAACGGCTTTTAGACGTTCTAGATAGGGTGTCTGAAAGAGTTTCTTTCCGGTGGTCAATATGGGGACTCGGAACAAAATTATATACTCTTGCCTGTTGTGCAACTGATCATTTTCATCAAGTTTTTCTAAACTGCCTGAAACTTTGATAAGACTTAATAATAAGGCACACTTCAGAAATAACCCCCTTCAGAAGACTCGGGCGTACGCGTAGCACAATCAGTTTTTGGGAAGATGGGAGGCAGTTGAAAATGAAGGTCACCGGCGTGGCCTGAGGATCAGCGTCGTGACTGCGGAGAATATTCACATTGTTCACTGCCTTCTCAAGGATGACCTCCCATTAACGGTTGTTGAAGCTGCTTCTAAGGTCGGAATAAGTAGCAGCAGCACTCGAACCATCCGAGACCGAGGAGATCACGTAGAAAAATAACTTTGTATGTTTATATTTTTATGGCGCTTCAATAAATTTAAAAAAATAATTACTTTATATTTGACTTGCCCATAGAGTAACTTGCCCCATTTGTCCGTCACATGATCTCAATCGCCGAATTAAGAATTACGTCCAAAATAGTCTTTTAGATAAGTTGATTCTAACAGAACTATTGAATTGGTGGGCCAGCTATACTGAATCCGTGTGAGGTTAGGTGTTCTTCTGAAAAAGTCTCGTAGCACCCCATCACAATTTCCTACAAATGTTCCTGCTTCAACTTTTTGTTTTCCGCCATAGAAAAGCTATCCAACTTTGGTTTTCCCATGGAAGCTTGTTTTTGGTATAAAATGGGATTTTCATTTTGTAAGTCTGCTACAAGATTTTCTATGGTCCTTAAAATTTATGGCCGTTCTCAATTATGTTTGTCTTACCCTTTTCGTCTTCTTTTCGCCACTATTCTTTCTTAGAATCTTAATCAATCGCTGGCTTATCATTTGTTCTTAATGCAGAACCCAAATTAATAAGTGATGCTAAGACACCAGATCTACTTTCAAATATGACGATTAGTTATAAACATCTTTCAGAGTGTAAAGGGTAATTCATATTAAGCAAACATGCGTCCTACTCCAAGTAGTTTTCGAGATAATGGAATTTAAGCTACTTGACACCTTTGCAGCAATATACAACAATTTATAGTCGAATGCACTTTGTGTTCTGACAAAAACATGGCATTTTTTTGTTTGAGCGTAAATGCGCGCTTTTATGTGTTCTCTTTGGGCTCCCCGTTTCACTCTTCATCCAACACCATAAACAAAAATTTAACAGATCCGTAGACCTTGGTTGCCAATTAATAGCGGGGCATGTACTGCAAATGACTTTCAGTAGTTCAACTAAGGTATTTTATAAAAACTGCAGCTAATTGTATGTTGCCAATTGTTAAAATTTGTTATTACTCTCCGATGTGAAACAATGACAACACTCGATTAACAATCAAAGGGCTTAACAGGGAGAAAGAAGGAAAATGTTTCGTGCCAATTCAAAAAAATTTTAACTTGACCTTGAAAATCTTTGTCTTTTCGCCTCTCGAAATGTTTGGGACACCCTATATAATTACAAAAGTACAAGCGCATTCTACGGTTGTCTAATTATTGAAACTTTGCAACATGATGGTTTTGTTGACGGCAAGAAACCTACTGGGCTGTGGTAAACAATCCTACTTGCAACACTCTGCAGTTGAATATTTCTAAATAATATTTGTAGAAACAATTTAGAAGTAAATGTCGCGCTTTATGGTCGTAATGGCCTTGCGATGGAGTGTTAAATATTAGTTGAAGATATTGGGTCATATTTAATGTCAACCCAACGCAATCATCCAAACAGGATAGTGGAACATGTAGTGATTTGTTTTGCTCTTATCATTTTTTTGGTTTTTTTTCTTGGTTGCATTAGAAATGTTCCTTAAGGAACTTCACCAACAAAATCAAACACGTTTTTGGCACTATTTTGATGTCTGCTAGGAATTTTGTCTTCTTTCCTAATGTTTAAAAAACCTCTGTACCATTTTAAAGGTTGCTGGGTTCAAATCTTACTTGAATAATACCAATGGCCCACTCTTTCGATTTTCTTTTCTTTAAAAAACTTTCTTTGAGTCATCCCGCCACACAGGTTTTTTTTTGTATTTATTATTACTTAAAGGAGATTATTACGAGGATAGCATCGAAAGTTTCTGCTGCACCATTTAATAAAAATCAGTTAGTTTTTGACGTAGATATTTCACTCCCCTTAACTCATTGCAAAAAATGGGCTTTTGAAGCTTTCAACATCATCTTTAGGAGTTGTAAATTATAGATCATGCGTTGTAGCCTTTAGTTGAGGAAATAAAAAGGACTCAAAAGATGTCGTATTAGTACTGTATGGCGGATGTTCTATCAATTTTAACTTGAAAACATCTCAAAAAATTGATGGGCAGAATGACCTGAACCATTGTAGTCGTGCAGAATGTTCTTATATATGCTGCAAAGGTTTAGAATATCTTGCAGACATACTGTTATATAACCAGACATTTACTTTTAAGTAGGAGAGTTGAGATAACTCTCAATATCATTTTCCTCTCTATTCACATTTCAAGATTGCTAAATTAGGATATTTTTGGAGGCAGCCACCGTGTAGAATGTCTCTTCGATCCACACAATGATGTTGTAAGCTGGTTTAGACCTATATCCATTATATTTCTTAAGGGTTTTCTGACACCATTCCAAAGACTCTCCATACACCCACATGAGCATGTGAAATCTTGTTTATTGCATTCGTGCTAATACCTAAGGTGTTCTTAATAATTGTGTATGTGACTCGGTTGTTCTATCATTTTAGCAACTGCTGAAAATGGTCTTCATTCACAAAATCACTGCCAAGTGAAATAATTTCAAATTTAAATTTGTTACACCAGTTATGAACAGTCTTCTGAAAATATGCTTGGTCACCATATGTACCACGAAGTCGCACAAGGTTTCTTTCGGAAATCGAAATGAATCATAGCTCTAAGATATTCTCTTGCTTAAATCCAAGGTAACTCAAATTCAACGCGCATTTTGCGCAAAAAACCTCGAGGAACTTTTGGTTGAAGTAGCGGACCAAATGAACCAACTGTGCGAAGATTGATGCTTGGCGTGGATTTTCGGCTTATATTTCTCTAAGTTGATACTGGAAATACTGCAACTTTTAATCACCGTTACTGTTACACGACAACCCAGGTTTTTACACCAACTGGGAAACTTTGATCTGGAACAAATGTGGTTCCTGCAGGACGGCACCACTTGCCATACAGCTCGAGCAACAGTCAATTTACTGCACCAATTTAACACCGTGCAGCTTCTTTTAATTAATTAGTTGATCTGAAATTGTAATTGCAAATTTCGTGGAAGATTACAGATTTCCTGAACCAGCCAAGGTCGCCATTTTTCAGACGCAATTTTCTGTATTTAATCTGAAATTGTGTACTTTAATACTTCATAAGAGCAAGTGAAAAGCTGCTTTATTTAAAATTTAATCCGGCTTTCAATTTGAAAAAGCATCACGTAAAAATATGCAAGCAACATTACAGCCGCAATTTTATTTCCTGGGGAATCTGAGAGTCCAAGGAATTTTACTAAATCCGTTATTAAAATAGCAGAATGTATTTATATAATCAGAACCTTGCGTAATGCATCCACCGAGCTCGCGAATTGGACAAACGGCTCCAAACTGCACACATTTGGTAGACATAACAGCTCGAGCATTGAAGTTTAGCATAACAGAGAGGTGGCTGACCTCGCCGAACTCGATAATATTAACTACCCACGTACTTATTGTTACGTTTGCGTAAATTCAAGGTGTATTTTAGTCCGTCTTTTCTGTGCTGATAACTTGCTGGTTAGTATTCAATAAGTGCACGGCTAAACGTCGACGGTTGTTTGCCGAGCATTCCAAAGTTTTATGCGCATTAAAAACTTTAACATCTAGCTTTATTGTTTAAATAAATTTAGAACAAACTATTTTTTCTGATTTTTTAATCATTCTCATATTGGATATACATTGAAAGAAATCTTAAATTGATTATTATTAAGTCACACCTATATAAAGTTTAATAATAGAAACAAGCAACGATAAACAAGTCGTATTTCACGGATTTCAAGGTCTGTTTACAAACAATGTCACAGCTTAACGTTGCAAAATTGTAAAGTCAGCGTAGAAGTCATATTGACATGCATTTTGTCACAACTTGCACAACTGTGTCGACATCTACGCACTTGTAAAGGTGCTGGGTGGAGTTTCCGTAAAACACTTGTGAACACGCAACTGAAGCTCGTCATTGGAAAAACTTCAACATTATGGTGTTGTTCAATTCCTAATAATTCTTTTCAGTCAGTGAAGATAAAGTATTTTATGACACAAGTCATTATCAATTTTAAGGCAGCCCTGGCCTGTTAGGAGTTCCGTAAAATGGTAATCTGAGTTCTTCGCTAGTCGTCAAAGGACACACTTGTTATCCCACACTATTATAAGGGTCTCGCAATTAGAAAGGGTTTTGGGTTTTAGTACATTATCAAATAAGACCAGATTTTATCGTCTGTTACTCTACTGAACATCTTGGGATAACACGAAACTTGTTGTGTCATGTGTTTGTCAATTGAGAGACATTTTTTTAATTGCAGGAATATCCAAATACTTCTGTTTGGTTGGACGTTCTCTTCCGCAATAAACAAGGATGAGTGTCCTGGTTTCAAGACGTCTTCCAGGCCAAAAGTTTCTTCTGAAACTCTAATTACCACCTGAATATGATGAACACAATCGTTTATTAGCAGAAAAGCCCTCTTCTCTAAACACCAATCAACACGTGCGCAAAATTTCTCGTTAAACTTAGATCGCGTTGTGAACTTTTCTCACTGTCACAGTTCAGAAGCAACTAACATTCAGAGACCATTTTGCCTGCTATACGGCAGGTTTGTACCTGCTTCGAGCCCCTTTGTAGCTAGTCACAACGTGGCACTATGGTTTATCTCATATATCAAAATTTTCCCAGAGTCTCTATGTTCATGGTGTTTATGTAGAAGTACCAGTTTGTTTTGGGGTGACTTTTTAAAGACAAATAAAATTTTATGAATCAGCCTTAGGGAGAAAAAATGTTCTTTAGGGTCTTTGAAGGAAAACGGTCCATTCCAAAATGCAACCATCCAGTTGTTCATTACAAAGGAAGAGATCATTCATGGATAAACTTTGGATTTTCTGATTCCCAATAATGGATGTTTGTTTATCCGGGGAAAAAGGAGCTTCATTAAATTTAGGGCTGTCATCATTGACCTGCATCATACACTTTACTCATGACAAAAATGATTGCAATTACAATTGTTTTCTCCTCAATAATTTTTTATTATGTAGAAGTGAGTGGGGACTGACGTCTGGCCGCTTCTCCATTTTCCTATAGAGGCGTTGCTGGATATAACAATGTGTCGGATTGTTGCAAAAGTAATTTCGTATTACACGAAAATATAATCATATTTTTGAATGATTTATTTCTTTTGGCATTTGTTACCTGTCACTATTACTTTGTTGTATAAGCAAATTACGTGTCGTCTTATTTATAGCTGTAAGTTTGGTGACCATTTTAACATGGAGCGCAAAAACGAGTATTTCAGGCATGTTTTGCCGATGCTCACAAAGAGATATGTGAAGGTTATGGTGTCGATGCCTTAACAGAAAGCACTTGTCGGAAGTGGGTTACCAAATTTCATTCTGGTGATTAGAAACTCTAAGGTGACCAACTGAAGTTGGTGATGACCAAATCAAATCCGTAATCGTAAAAGACTAAGTTTATTTTTTAATCATCGACAGCTATTTGCAGAAGTTTAGATTAATTAAAAAGCTTGATATTGAAAGAAATTCACCCAACAACGCATCAATATGTGAGATTTGCACCTCAAACTTAACGAAAACGATCCATTTTCGAAACGAATGATTGTTAACTGGCGATGAAAAGTGAATTGTTTACCATAACATCAATGGAAAAAATCACGAAACAGACATAATGAACCAGCACAAACCACATCAAAAGCTGAATTGTATTATAAGATTATGCTGTAAATTTGGTGAGATTACAAAGGTGTTGTGTATTTTGAGTTGCTTTCAAGAAACAAAAAGATTAATTCAGATGTGTACTCGCAACAATCAAAGAAAAACGTCCAGAATTGGCAAATCGTAGAGTCGTGCTTCACCATGAAAACACTAGACTCTTTAGTGATTGATACTGATGCTTGGTTAGTATGTGCCGTTACATCCACCGTGGAGCTTTGATTTTGCACCATCAGATTACCATTTATCTCGATCTTTGTGAAGCTGCTTAAATGATAAAACTTTCAATGATAATTATGGTGCTGGGTAATTGCACTTGGTTCAGTTTTTTGCTGATAATGATTAGGAGTTCTATGAGCGTAGAATCATGTGGTTATTGAATAAAACGGGAAATATATCATTGATCAAAGTTTATTTTTTGTATAAAAATCGTGTTTTATTTAATACAAAAGAAACGAAAATACTTTTGCAACAATCCCATAGTTGTGTCAATGATTTGCAGTACCTCTTATTGGTAATACTCTTACAAGAGGACAACCATTTCATCGGCAGAATCTCCTCGTGGTCATTTTGGAATAAAGAATCCCGACTCCGGATTTTTAGACTAGGGCTAACAATGCGCTGTTATTTTGTAGGTTTGCGTTTCTATTTCGAAGTTTCGTGCCAGAATCATGATTTGTCTGTCCTGATCAGACAGTCGAAGAACGCCTCTTATACCATATCCACCTTATATAGCTGCAGCAACTATTGCAGTACCTGAAAAGTTAGGATATGAGGAACATACTGCGCACAGACCTTTATCACCTTCAAGCCCTCATGGATGACAGGTGATTCTCCTGTTTACTATTGCCCAATCGGACACACGCTGGATACTGGGTGGCTCAGCACAGTCCTTGCCGCCTTTGAACTCCGATATTCAGTGAAATATTTTTGTGACTCGGTGTTGCGTTTTCAGATATGGCTACTAACCTCGTATGAATGCTCCTCCCTGCAAAGAAACCACGCCGTCAGTCGCTGTTCATGATTTGACTGCACTCCCAGCACCACACGAATGACTTATCACCTGTCCCTTTGTACCCTTAAGCAATGTGATCTAGAGGCATTTCTGTGGCACTACTGCACGTATTAGGCGCGAATTTCAATTTGCGGCCGGTGTTTGAAGGGGTTTATCAATCATTCTCTTTCTCTCTCTCTTTAGCCTTCTTCAATCCATTTGCGGATGTAGGCCTCCCCTAGTTCCTTCCATCGTGTCCTGTCTTGTGCAATTCTTTTCCATGCAAGACCGGCGTGTAGTTTTACATCATCTATCCATCGCATCTGTGGTCTACCCCTTGTTCTTTTGCCTAGCCAGGGTCGCCAGTCCTGGATTCGTGCGTTCCACCTGTTGTCCGTTTGGCGGGCATTGTGTCCTACGAATTGCCACTTCAGGCTAGCTATTCTTTTTCCCACATCTGTGACTTTTGTCTTCTCCCTTATCCAAGTGTTTCGTTTTCTGTCTTTTAGGGTTATTTGTAACATTTGGCGCTCCATGGCTCTTTGGGTCTTCATAAGTTTGTCTACATTTCTCTTTGTCAATGTCCAGGTTTGGGCCCCGTAAGTAATGACGGGCAGTATACAGCTGTCAAACACTTTTGTTCTCAGGTATTGAGGTATCTTTCGGTTTTTTAATATGTAACTTAATCTGCCAAAGGCAGCCCATCCTAGTTTCCTTCTTCTTGCGATTTCTATTTCTTGATTTTCTTTATTAAGTGTAAACCTTTGCCCTAAGTATGTGTATTCTTCTATTTGTTCTATAGTGTTTTGTTCTAGTTTTTTCGGTGTTTATCTTTAAACCCACTTTTTTAGAAGCTTCATTTAGTTCTTGGAGCATTGAGTTTAGTTGGTCTCCATTTGTTGCAAATATTATGACGTCGTCTGCGTATTTTAGATTATTTAAAAATTCGCCGTTTATATTGATGCCTTTTCCCTCCCAGATCAATCATTCTAAACATCTTAAATACAAGTTATCAGTTTACGTTTCTCAGCCATTACAAACGTGCTTATATGCCGTCGCCATGATAATATAGTGTTTGTCCGTGTGTGAATAACTTTTTTTTATTAGAAGAAAAAACGTTTGATATGCGTTTAAAGCGAACCCAAACCAAATGTACTTGTGTAGATATGAGGATCGTTGCACTCGAAACACATTTCTACCTTAAAAGAGATAAAAATAATTTTTCTTTGTGGAAACAGCCTGTAATGGTATCTGTTCAGTCTCCTCCAAGCAACAGCGCTGTACTTGATTTAATATACGAATAGTCTCGTGTGAGTATGATGCTTCGTATAAAGATTGAAGTGAGTGCGCTTTATCGCCCAAAGATCAAAAGACTACTAGCGGAATGAAATTCATAGAATTGTATGGTGGAAATGGGATTTCACGCATCAGAGTCGCGAAATGGTGCCAGATGTTCGAAGAGGGAAGAATGAACGTCAACGACGAACCACGCACCTGCTGACTTCCAACGGTAAATACTAACGACAAAGAAGGGCGCGTTCTTACTAACAGCCGCGTCACATTTATTAAAAATTGCAATTCTTTAAAATTACTTTGAAATAGAATTTAATTTTTTAATTTTAAACCAAATTATGCATAAATAAATGCATAAAAGAAGAGGTCAACACTGACTGCAAGATTTGTGTGCACAAAATAAGAAAAACATTTTAAGGAGGGAATTATTTATTTATTATATAATCTAAGTTTTGCACTCATTCCAGTGCTGAAGTTCAGTGATATCATCGAAAGACTCCTCTCCTTTGTTCAAACTTTCTTTCAAATCGACGTGTACCAACTTTCCGAAAATTCACTGTCTCCACAGAAAGTTTTTCTTTTACAATTTCATCAAAGGTTATAGATCTATATTGCAGGAACGCCAAGAGTTCAGAATAACTACACCACGACCAAGCCGTCATTTACGAATGTACCTTCTTTAAGACTTTTACACCGATCAAATATCTCATTGCGGATGAGCGTCTCGAGACCGCACTGTGCTCGTGGACTTTTGTAAGTTTTTTTCGATTTTGCGCCATCTTTCACAAGAAACTTCATGACAATACGCTATTCTATATACGCACGAACTTTGTTGTCCTCCATTTTGATTATCTGTCCGCGATGTGTACGCCGCTTAGCGGCATAGGCCATATTTGTTATTGAGTACAGCTAGTAGTACCATCCTTGATGCACGTAAAAACAAAAAGTCCCGGTGTACTTCAATTCTCCTTGCTAACTAACACTTTTTCTAAGATTCTTTGGATGCTCCATGTAACGAATGTTAGAAAAAAAAACTATAAAAGATACTAAGACTGGATCAGTTGCGAACGTTCAAATTTGCACTAAAGCATTTTCAAGATGTCCGTCTTCCCTGTTAAAAAGAGAGAGCTGTAGTAGTTAACATTCTATATATGGAAGTAGTTTACTTGACAGAAGTACAGTAGAGTTCCGTTAAGAGATGGTTATGGAAACGAGATAACGCCTAGTACGGAATCAGCACACGCCCTCGTTTCCATTTGGCACAAAACTATACAAATCCACATTTTTAGATAATTGTTACTGAGCTGTCATCGTACTTTACTTTTAACAATTGTCTTTCACTTGTTTTACGCCCGTGTTGTTACCAATTTAGGTTCTTCACCAAAATTTGCAAAAGTTGTCAATGCGTCCCATTAACCATCTTTGTGGTGAGAAAAGAAAAATATGTCTCCTGCTTCTCGGGACTAAAATTTATTTACTTAAAGCGGTAATTGAAAATTTCTTTAGATGAACAAAAAGAAGCAAAAGTTACAAATTCGACACAGACAGCTCTGCTTTCCGAAATTAGCAAGATTCGATAGCTTTGCCTCCTTTTCAGGCTCAACATTAATACATTCAATTTCAGAATCTGAACAGCTGGTTTAAAGAAAAAAATTTTAATCTTCCTCCTCTTCGTCTGACCTTTGCTAAAACTTTGATTTTTAGTTCAATTTTCTTCTGTTATAATTTTCCTCCACTTTTACACTTTTTCCGTGTCGTTCAGCTTTTTTTTATTTGCTCTTCTCCTCCTTGCGTATTGTAGCAGTCAGAATTGTAAGGAACTTGCAAAATCTGTGACTGATCTCTTGGGATTGTGATATCCGCCTCGACTGGAAGAGGGGTGACGGGTTGTCAGTTAGTTGGCTCAGAATTCAAAGTTATTGGGATTGAAGGGGCAGATGCCGGTCTTGGAGAAATTCCTCAAGCCTGAGCCTCTTTCATTTTTGCCCTAAAAACACATTATGATGTTACTACTCGCAGCTCGTCACCCTTCCAATCTGTTTTTCCCCTAGCAGCAACAGCTACTAGAATCATTTGAACTGCCGTCACTCCTGTTTTGTAGATGAAATTGGAATGTATGGTGTTTTAATTTTTTTTATGGAAAAACGCCGAAAGGCGTTACACGCCCATGAGGTTTTAAAACAGGTACCACCTTAAAAATCACCGACAAAATACGTGGTACGGTTTTGGCCGCACCTGTTCAGTTTCGGAGTAAAAGCGAATTCGTATGCCAACATTAGTCGACTGTTTGCAAGTATTTAAAAACAATTTAACGGATTTTATGCGGCGCTTTGGATCCAATCCAAGTAATCGACTATACTGCGTGAACGGAGTTCAAAAAAGGTGCATAACCTACTACCAGCTGGAAACGTATTACATCTGTATTTTTTTTGGACCCGAAAGAGAATTCTCTTAATTGACTACCGTCGGAAGAGAGAAAGCATTGCTGAGAAACGTCACAAAATCTTGTTTCATTGCCGTACAACGCTTTAGCGCGTTAAGTCGCACCGTTGAGCAAAATTAACTGAACGGAGGTTTGCATCCATCAGATTACCGTCCGTTTTAATTATAGATCACAATTTTTACATAAGATGGCACTATAATCGTACTTTTAGATTTTGAAGTTTTCGAAATACCAATTTTAAAAGTACACTGGTTAAGACCTACTGATCGGTTGCTATAGTCAGTAAAAGGAAACGAAATAACTTAGACTCGAGTTGTATTTTATTTTCAACGTAACACACGTTTGGTTCAGCGTTGCTTCAGTTATGATAGAACTACACTTGTCTTGATCATTCCGAGTCTTTTTTTCTGAATTTAAGCTTTCAGCTTGTCCACAGGTGCTAGGTAGTACTGTTCGGTAACAGTTTTCCTTTGTCACGATAATCAATCGGAAAAAATCCTTTAGCGTCTCAAAACACTCATGCTAACTTTTTTACAACCGGTAGATTGTACTTTGATTCTATTTTAGTAGTTTCCATTGTGTAATGATATATCCAGGTCTCATTCGTGATCACACATGCTCTCATGAGTTTCTTCAGTACTTGAAGAAAATCGCGTAAAGTTTGTATTTCATTACGTTTTTGCAAAAAGATTTTACACACAATTCAATACACGAAATATCAACAGCCGCTTTATACGTGGTACCCACAGGTTCTCTAATTCCACACACCTTTATTGGATGATCTACCAAAACAATTCCATGAGCTTTTCCACAATATTTGGTGTGGTTGACATATTTGGAAGTCCTTAACTTTGTTCATCGTTTGTATGTTCATCCAACCCAATTTGAATTATCAAACCCAAAAACTCCCGATGAAAAGTGATGGTAATGTATCCCCAAAGGCAGCATTTAACCTGCGCCGAATAAAAATGTGATTTATCTGTAACTGAAAACTAAATCCAGGGAAACAGAAGTGTGCTCGTTCCACCTGGACAGCCATTCACCCAACTATAATTTAGAAGTTCCACTCAAAGACGCCCGACTCCACCACAATGACAATCCAAAATACCTGGGAGTTACTCTGGACAGAACAGTCACTTTTAGAAACCATCTACAGAACCTTCCAACTAAAATTAAGACTAGAAACAACATAATTCAGGAACTCGCCGGGCTTGTATGCCGAATATAGGGCATTGAATCTAGTCAACTCACTGTATTGTTCCCCTGTATAGTTCAACAGCAGACACGCTGGTCTAGTAGCCATTCAGCTGAATTAAATCATGCACACATTAACTGGTAACATAAAACTCTATACATCTCCATACAGTGGCTTCCCGTTCTGAAAAATATTGTTCCACCTCATCTATCAAGAAGACTTCAAGTCACAGTATGAAAAATTATTCTTGGACCACTATCAACCAAAATTTATGACTCAAGTCTTTAATTTGGCCCGGTCAAACTTTGTCAATTTTACTATTGAAAATGAAAAACCCATGAAGAACAAAAGCCTCGTCAAGCTTCCATGGAAGAATATGGCAGGCTTTAACTTACCTTGCAGGAAATTATGCAGCCTTAATAGAATATGGACGGGTCAGGAAGCTGCAATGAAAACCTGATTAAGGTACTCCAACTCTTGCAAATGCAACGTCTGTTAAGCAAATCTGATAAGAGAATGTTCCACAAAATGCTTCGAAGGGGCCTTACAAGCCTAGCAGTGGTTGAAAACCGGTGATCTTCCGTGTCTGGGGTTATTTTGTTAGCTTCTGCTTGAAATTATTCGATTGAAGTTGCCCCAAACTATTCTCATATCTTTGAGTCATTATATACGCCTTCTTCCATATTTACGTATGTTTTCCATTTAACAGGTGATCTTCCCTTTCGCCGCTTCTTTGTCGTATCCAATGTAATATGTTCTTCGGTCACCTTTCTTCCGACATTCTCTCAACAGGTCCACACCGTTTTAAGGTGCAGTTTTTCAATTTTGTGGTAATTGACGATTTTATCATAGAAAAGTAAGATTTTAGGATCGGAGACTGGGAAAACAGACAATTGTGGAAGCTGAGATGTCAAATCCATAGAGGAACAAGATATAGGAAAAGGTATATCGCCAGGAACACATGTTTTGTTATTTTTGATTCTACATGCAACCAATTCATACTTAGATGTCATAGCATCATGAAAAGGTTTCTCATTTTAATTTTTCTATAGCTTTAGTTTGTCTTTTGCGTCATGTATCATATTTCCTACGTCATTCTTTTTTATTTATTTATTTTATTTTATTTAATCTGATCTTCTACACCTAACGGTAGGAGAGGTACAAATTATATATATTTAATCTGAAGTTCATTGTACCGTTAAGTGTTGGGCTATATATTTTACATTTGCATTTTGTATTATATTTGTTTATTTATATTTTACATATTACAGTTTATTCTTATGTGACCTTGAGTTTTCTTTCCATTGATTCCTGTCCTTTACCTTTGTTTTTACTTTGCACCAATATATTCCTCAGTTTTCCGTCACTGGTCTGAGTCCTACTTTGTTTTTTTCTTGTGTCCTCGCTTTATATACATGTTTGGTTATTCTATCTTTTCATTCTATGTAGATGTCCTATCCAACTCAGTTGTCTTCTATTGCTTTTACATTCAACTCTCCCACTATTACTTTGTTTCTTAACTTATCCTTTCTAATAATCCCTTGAATTTTCCTTAGGAACCTCGTCTATGCGCACTTGACGTCATCAGTTATTATATTAATTTTTGATTGACCGTGTACTTCTATTACGGCTTGTGAAAAGTAAACATGTGTTTCTTTTGTAACTCTTGGATATCTATACATTCCTTTGTATAGTAGTCTTCTTTTGCATGTCTGTCTATTTCATTGCCTAGATTATCTCCTGGCAGTTTCCACTTATATAGTCTCCATGTAAGTAATACATTACATTATATACAGGTAACTGTATTAACTTGTCACTTTTATCATGACTCGCCCTCTTCCTCTATCTATTTTAACATGTTTTTATATGTTTTATCGCAGTTTCTACTAGTTCATTGAATTTTTTGACCACATTGTCTAAATTTAAGATACAGAGTATATTCGTCTTGAATAGCTTAGCATTGAGCTATATCATTGAAACTCGATTTGATATTGGCCAGAAGTTTTAGGTTACTTTTCCCATAGTTGAGTTTAGTATGAATCCAACTCCGCTGTACTGATTTGCAGATTCCTCTCCTGAATTGTATAGAGTATACCCATCTTATTTCACTAATTCTCAGCAGGTCTATACCAGTTCTTTTCAATTCTTGGAAAATGTTGAAGGCTTAAGAGGGGCTTGTCAGCTCAAAATAAAGTCTTGAGGTATTCAACGCTATGTTGTAAGTTTTAGATGTGAAATACAGTACCAACTTTATCACTTCTTATCAGGTGATATCTAAATTGATATGTTATAGAGTCCAATCTCCTGGGAAATTCTTGATGGCCATTTTCAAATACCAAAACATGAAGCTTTGTTTAAAGTTTGTAAGTTCACAGATTCGCTATGGTTGAAGAGGTAGAAGGAAAGAATGAGTTGAGAACCACTGATTAAAATATATTTGCATACTTGCTTTTATTTTATAACTTGCCCTTTGAACACGAAGATGTCCGTCTCATGGAATCTTTTTCTACAAAAATAGCTCGAGCTTAATTAATTTTGATAGTTATATCTGCTACCAATTATGTAACGCAACAACGTGTTTACAGCTAACAGTATAGCAACAGAACGATTCGCGGCTATTACGAAATCTGTGTGGCAGAGCCTCCGCCGGTCGTGACCCACTACAAAATTTACAGCAGCCCAGCAGGTTCGACGTCACTTTTTCTCGTGCTCGCTGTGAAAGCATCAGCGGGAAGGAGTTGTGACCAGAACCTGAGTAGGTTAAGTTGCACGCTTATTGTACACATGTTTGTGATCACGTAGGCCACGGCGCCAGTTTACGGCTATTAATACTCCACTTTTGTAACAACACAAAAATAAGCCGAATTTTCTAGTCGGATCCTGAGCAGGTTGCAGAGCGCGGAATGGCGAGGGAAAGCGCATTGTGCACCGGTCGCGAGTGCAGCGGTCGCCGCAGTTTGGCCGCCGTGCATTGGTTCGCGCTGATCAGGGTGTCTGCGGTGACCAATCGATGCAGGTTTTCACAAAAGGTTTTGTTGATGCTCGCCGGGCGCTCGTTTTTGTTTTTTGGCCGGGTCAGACGGGTGGTATTCTCTAAATAAATGATTTTAATGCAATTCCGCTGTCTGGGTAACTTTTTGTGCGTCGAATATTTCCAGTAATAAATATAAGCATTATTATTGTTATTTATTATTAGCATATGGTACAGTACGTGCCTTTTAATTATGCAATTTATGGGACCTTCTAAAAAAATTGGTTTTGAAGTACCACATAAAAATGACAATTTATTTATTAACTCGCATATAAATCGGTGACCATCTAAAACTTTCGAAAGTGCCCTCTATAAATCTCTTCAATGATACATGGGTTGTTCTAAAACTAAATGGAAATTTATATTCCTAATATTCTTTTAACACTATCATCACCTCTATCTTAGTTCTGTCACTTTCTTAATGTCGTCATAACATCGCATTGCCTGCCGGTCTCCCTCTTCTTCTTTTCTCTGTCCAAGGTCTCCATCCGATGATCTTACTCTCCTGCGTGCTCCCATTTTAGTTTAGTAATTTTTTATGGAATTGGTGACCTTAGTCTTTTGCCTGATCCATTAATTCCTGTGTCTATCCGGGTCTATGTCTGTGCTCCGTACGTAATGATCGGTTCTAAGATGTAGTATTTCTTCGTATGCGCTAATTTTCCAAATGTAACCCATCCTAATTTTCTTCTTCCTTTTATTTTGATGTCTTTGTTGTTTTCCCATCGTTATTTTTTGTTCTAAGTATATACAGTTTTCAACATTTTCTATTTGCTTTCCCTTTATTATATGCATCTCTTGTGGGCTGATTATTTTCGTTTTGTCTAAGTTTATTTGTATCTTTCGTGATTCATTTTTCAATTTTGGCAGCAATTTCCTTGCGTGATCTTCGTCTTCAGCGATCAGGACCACATCATCCGCATATCTTAGATGTGAGAGTCTTTCACCATTGATATTTATTTCTACCTTGCCCCAGTCTAGTTTTTTTAACTGCTTCAGGACCGAGGTGAATAGTTTGGGTGATATTGTACCATCCTGTCTTATTCCTCTCTGAATCTCTATCGTGTCGAAATATTCATGGAGTCTTATTGTGGCTGTTGCTTTTTGATAGAATTTTTTGATTAGGTTTATGTAGCAGTAGTCTATTCGTGCTTTATCCAGTTCATCCATTATGTCCCAATGTTCTGCGGAGTTGAAGGCCTTTTCGTAATCCACAAAAGCCATGTGCAACAGGAAGATTCTGCTGCCTTTTCGGAATGTTGCCTGTTCAACAGGTTGATAGTTTTCTAGTTTGTTCCCTAACCGGTTTGCTATTGTTCTTATAATCTTGTAGACTTGGGATAGTAAGCTTACTGATCGATAGTTTTTCAAGCGTGTCCTATCTTCTTTCTTGAATAATATCACTATTATCGCGTTGTTCCACGTCTTCGGGTATGTCTTGTTGTTCTAAACAGCTATTGAATAGTTATTTCAGCGTTGGTACTATTGTGTCTTGCTTCATTAATCATGTCAACTATGATTTTATCTTTTCTGGTACCTTATCGTTTATAAGGTGTTTTAGGGCAAAGCTGATTTCCTCGTTTATATTTGGTATATCCTTCCGACCCTATGTCTATTATTGCAGCTTTTAGCCCTTATGGTGGTTTTTTATTTGTGCAGTGTCTAGATCTTTGTAATATTTTTGTGTTATTTATATTGTATCTTCTCGATTTCTTTTTTCTTCCCCTTGGTTTCCCTCTTATTTTCTTTTTAAGCATTTTAGATTCTTGTTCTTTTCTAAAGCAGTTATTACCATTTTTGTGTAATGTTTTTTAGTCTTTTCTGACTATTGCTCTTGTCTCTTTTCTTATTCTTCTTATTGATTGGTATCATATTGTCTTTGTTACTTTCGTTGCAGCTTTCTTCATTGATATTATATGTTGTCATCTTGTTAAGATTATGGTAGTCTTTTTTATTACGTATGTTCTGTTATTCATTTGATATATCCGTCACGATGTTCTGACTACACTTCTTTTCTTTTTTTTGTCATTTCTATGCCTTAATATAGTATTTCCAACATCGTGGGTGGTTGTTGGTGCATGTATTTGAATTACTTTGATCTTCTGTTTCTCTGAAAGTTTGATGTTTAAGTATACAATCTTATCCGATATAACTTTGACGTAATCAACAAGAAGCCCACTCCTCTGACTCAGTCACGTCCCTTGTAGTATAATGCGTTACTTGACTTTAATATCCTAATATTCTCTCTTGTTGTTCTAATTTCTCAGAAGCCGATTAGAAGCCAATGAATTTTTAGTTGTTTACTTTCTAAATCGAATAAATGGTGATAAGTTTTCAGTATTCTGTAGTAGTAGGTGGCTATCATAAGGTTTGTGTGTTGCTTTGCCAATTTCTTGCCTCTCCCAGAATCCTGGAAGCAGACTGACCTATCGTTAGTGCCAGATTGTGGTCTTCTGAATCTATCTGCCTGGGGGATTTTATTTCAGTTTGAATTTTGGAGCTTGGAATTTTTAAGGGGGAAATTTGGCATTAATACCCCTTGCTTGCCGGGTGTGTTGACGAGTATGAAGGTAGGAATGTGTTTGAGGTAGATAGGATTAAGGTTAATGTGAGAGAAAACCAAGGCTCACGTAGACAGGGTTGCTTTCCTGAAGTAGACCTGTCTCCGCCTGGGGCGCACAGACTTAATCAAGGGTGTTATGTCATTATTACTCAAAACCCAATTCATTTCAGACATATCGGGCAATTCTTAGGAGTAGCGTCAACTCTGTGAAATGTTTTTTAATATATGGGGTGATTAGATGAGGTTTTGGATATTTTATTTTAATTTTTTCACATTTTTAGGAACAATTGAACTATTACTTCTTTAAGCGCGCCACTTAAATGACAAGTTGTTGTCAAACTTACACTTTATTATTAACTTTTATTGCCACTCCGCCGCCGGGGGTTACCGTTAATCGTTTGTGCTCCTTTTCGATCTCAAGAAAGCCTTAATGATGATGAAGTGAATGCAGAAATGACAGGTTACATATAAGATTAATTCAACACCGTTTCTGGACTCATTTTTGAACCTAATGAGCTTCGAGGATGAGGACTTATCAGAACAGAAAGCAGCAACTTAAAATATGCAACCGCACATACATGTCGCTAAGCAGTGAGGGGGAGCAGCAGAAAAAATGACAGGGCATAGAGATATCGAACTCGTATAGAAGGGAGTATTTCTCAAATAACGTTGCCTTTTAATATAAAAGATGAAAAAGTTGCAAAAATACTAATGTACTAATTTAGAGCGACATTCCAGGGTACTTGGGATGTTTATAGTCGAACAGCACCAAACAGAATGAGGAAACGTGTCAAATCTAAAATTAAAAAAATCGACAACGTACTTTTGTTATAGTTTTGCGACGATAGATTTTCAATAACATTTATATAATTGAGCCTTGCTTCGGTCGAGTCGAACGTATGTACAACGGAATGTTAGTGGGCACGCATGCAGCAGATAATAAACTTCATATTTGGTTATGATCATGTAACATCATAGGTGTCCCGAAAAATAGAAAGTGTATGTTTATCCTTTTCTTTAACCAATCACAGTGTTAATAAAAACTTGAAATTTAAAATTTTGTTTCATTAGTTCCAGAACCAACCCGAAAAGTCTAGTCGAAAATGTTTTTTTTTGAGGGGGGGCTGTTAAAATGCTAAGAAGAAAAGTTGGGATCAAGTTTTGACAATCACCCGCCATACCTTCCAGTTAAATAGGGTGGGCCAAAGGTCTTGGTGCACATTTTTCCTTTACCAAGCCCTCCATCCTCTGTTCTCATGAATGTTCTTTCTGTTGAACGAACTTATATTTTTAATTCGTTTTATGGAAGGTACGATGTTTATTAATCTTCTCAAAAATTGCTTCGTAAAGAAAAAGAGCAATCATCAACATATTTGCCTTGCCCTATACATAACAGGAAATTAGAAAGGAGTACATTTTAACAAATCTTCCCAAAATGCAACGGTAGGTATAAAGAGCTTATCGCCACCAAAAAATTTTGTTTTGCATTTCTAATGCTATTGAGAAAAGGGAGAATTCAATTTTTGGAACCAAAGCAAAACGTTACAAATATTCATAATGTGCGTATGAGTTGATATTTCATTCACGTATGAAATGAAACGAATATTTGGAAGCCATTTTTAGCAAGCAGCAGACAGAAAACTGGATCTTAAGGCCGGCCGCAAGTTGAGGTCGCGCAGGGCAGCGCAGCTCAGATTTTTGTAATGAGAACATTTAAATGAAATCGCGCAAATTAAGGTGCAGATCACGATGGCGCAGAACTGCTTTATTGCCAGTTCTGGCTCAACCACAAGTGTGATTTTTTTCTTTCTTGCATATATTGCTCTATATGGCAACAAACATATAAACTTCCCAAAAACAATTTTTTTTGTACGGGGTTCAAAATTTTTCTTTTTTAATATTAAATAGCATTTCCACTTACCAGTGTGCGCCGGAATCAGGGTCGAATGTAAGTTAAAGAGAATAAGCTCAAGTATCTCATATAGCCTCTTCTGGCAACATACAACTACGTCGGAGCATGCGCTATGCCGTGTTCGTAACTCACAGTTTCTTCTGTGCCACCCTTATGGGGTGCTATGTCTTAATTTACAAGATACTGTCTCAAATCACATCTAAAGCGATGTTACAGTTGAGATTCTAAACCATACCAAAACCTTCAAAATGCGCGTCAAAGGACGATTTTGTATGGAAATGAAAAAAGGTAACCTTGAAGTACAATAGTTAATAATTCTGATTATTTGAAAAAAATCGTAGAAAATGTATGGAGGAACTTCTTGTTGGAAAAGGTTGAAGCGTCAATAAGGACATTTTCTATAATTGAGAATTGCAGGTATATAAAAAAATCAACTGCTCGAAAAGAGATGCGTTCATTCGCTTTATTTTTTGATTGTTTACTTTATAAATTACTCACAAAAAACTGATGATATTACTATAGAATATCAATGTTACGAACCTCATTAAATAATCGATTTTCAAAAGAACAGTGTGAATAGTTTATAACTGAGTGTAGATCATGGTAAAAATTCCTCTCCTGGGAGTTGTCCAAAATGGAAACCGATGACGTATTTGGACACAATTCGACGTTTCAATGGAAAATCCTCTGCAGGGAATGTTGAAAAACCGGTACAATTTGTCGAACAATGAACTCGCCTATATGCTAGGAAAGGGATCCGAATTTATCAGTGCCTGTTGTGTTTTTCGTAACATATGTGTGAACTTTAGCTTTAAAGAGGAAGTGTGGTTAATTGGTAATAGACTTAAGCAACTGCGGCACAATTTTCCTTCTGCCCTGGTAACAGAAGTCTCGCAACAAAATTTCATTCTTCGGTCAATTTTCCTTGTAGACTGTAGCCCAAGCAGAACGTTTAGAATGAGGATCGCTTGCAAAAGATTGACTTGATTCGTGCGGCACTCATTGCAAGCCTTTTGAATCATCCCTTATAGTTTCACGAACATTCTAACTTCTCATAAAATTCGGTGTAGATGCTTTACTCTATTCACTCAGTCACTGCAAATGCAACTATCACAAGTGCTTACTTACCGGCGTCTGAACTCCCAAGTAGCCCGACCAGTGAAGTTGATCTCATTTACCTATACGCATTGTAGTCTGCTCACATCGCCTGCCAGGTAGCAAGAGAAATAAGTTGATTCAAGACTAAATAATCACCGTTTACGTCAATTTTTTGTTACTATCCTTCTGGTAGCAAAAAATTCTTTAAAAAACAAGGCGAAAATGAGAATTACTCTAGATATCTGTTAGTGAAAGATCAGGTGAATATAGTGACTGATAGAGAGTTTCTTTAATTTTTGGCTTACGTCGTCTTGAAAAAGCATCAGCCCACATCTATAGACCTGAAACGGCTGTTTTAAATGAAATTTCTGGGGCATATTGTCCTCATTCTCTACGGTAGATCTTTGCAGCGATTGTTTCACCAAATGGTAAGAAGGAATAGTTGGTGATCGTTTTGCTAGATCACCATACAGTCACCATGACCTTCATAGGATGAAAACCCGCTTTTGCATGCTGCCTAGAAGTTTTTTCGCGATTTATCTACTGTTCACTTTGTTTAAGATTATCGTAACGAATTCACCTGTAATATTTTGTAATTCCGGTCCCAAAATATTTCTTTTTTTGTTATGCTTGAACAGTAATGAGGTCCCCTAGTCTGTGGATTTTATTGCATTCTGTCGATGCATGCGCAAGATTTTTAATTTTTTCAATATTATGAAAATGACGATTTATGGACGCTTTAGATACACCGCACTGTAGTCTATAAGCTTCATTCATCTTTTGCCTATCCCCATCAACCTTAAAGTCGCTCGTCCAAGAACTTTATTTCTAACTCAAAATTTTCTTCTTTAAAATGTTGATACCAACACTTGTTTAATTTTTTTGTGGTTTCCGATAGTTTTAATCTTTTTTTTATGAATTGAAAAGAAAAAGAACTGGATGATCTTTTGTTGAAAATACTTTTGTGGGCCAGAAAAAGGCGTATATAGTCACTGTAGGTAGTCACAAGTCAGGTAAAATATCGAATATTTACTCAGCAATGAAATGAAATTTCAACGCAGATAAACACCGCTTTTCTCTATGACGTCTCAAAGAAAAATCCTTTTTAATTTTTATAATCTGCAACTTATAATAATTTTGATATAAAAAAAACTTTAAAAACTCTTAGTGGGAAATCAGGATATTAAATAGAAATGGCAGCATTGTGAGGGTATTGTAAAGGAATGAGAAGAAAAACTGAAAGGGAAGAGGAAGAGGAGGATATGGGAAAAGGAAGGAAGAATCGAACAAAAATGTTTTTAGATGTAAAAATACGGTTTTCCTGCTGTAGTATGAAATTATACATCGATATAAGAGAGTAGGAAAAACACGAATAGGCAGAATAAGAAGCGAGGACCTAAGGAACCAGTGCAACATACAACCAGAAAATGAACGGATTTGGGTGAGGAGATAGTGGAACAACTACATTCAAAGAAAGAATGGAGGTCGATTAGTCAGGATGGTCGGAGATAAATCGCCGATAGGAAAACGAGCCCTTGAAAGACCAGCAAGAAAGTGAATAGAGGAATAATTCTATAATGCAGAAGAAGACATCGATAATTATGTATCACATTGTTTCAATGTTGTCAAGGGCTATAAGTTATAGAGAGAAAAAATCGAATATATATATATTGATTCTGTTAGAATATAATCTGTAGTTGATGCGTAGACGTACAAGGTTACTCAAAAAATATCGAGTTGGCGATAATATAATGAACACTTTACGTGGTTGCTATGTAACCTGACAGCCGATGAGAGTATACTCTAATGCGCATGCGTGAATGAGGACGACTTTACCGGTCGACTCAAATGGGAGTTAGGCGGCAGTGAGCGAGCACATGTCGTGTGTAATCGTCGCGTTGCATTGATTCACCGAGTGGGGCAGCGAATTCGCATAAAAGTCTGTATGAAACTAAAATATTCGTCTGCAGAAACTCAATTTAGAGATAAAACACGATTTGGAGATGACCGGAAAATGTCGAATGTCTACCGGTTACAATAGATAAAGAATTTATAGTCCAGTTTTATCACTTTGCGAATACTAGCTGTTTATAAATAAAAATAAAGTCACATCGGAAAGACAAGGGATGACAGACTATCGACAAGATTCAGGCGAATAAGACGAGGCAGTTATTCGTGATTCCAATACGTACGACCCCAAGATCCTTACTTTGAAGGTAATTGAGGCGTCTTACAAGGTTTCTTGTAAATCAAACGCTCTATAGCGATTCTCTATGAAGTTTGTGCCGGAAAATATTCTGTTTGCATCGACGATAAATCAGATCAGTGCTGTTTTAATTGCGACACGCCGCGAGGCTTGCCCGGCCGAAATTTCGCTATTCCCTTTTGTCGAGGCCACAATCGCAATTTAGACCACCAGTGAGGAGCATTGTCAAGTTGAACGAGTTGCGATCTGATACAAATGTTGTGACGGGAATCGTTATCTATAACCGCTACGGTCTGGCGCTCACAATGCGTCGCGAACTCCTCTTAGACGAGACAAGCCGCATTGTTTTAAGGTAGCAGCTAGGAAATTGGCTGGAGTGGCTCCATTTCAGACGTGAAGTTACATTTATTTGTTTGCGTGAAGTGAACAACGGCGGGCGTAAGGTTTCCAAGTGCATGCAGTCGCGCTCCACTATACACGTAGGTACGTAGCAGAAAGTGGCTTATTTTCAAGTTTTTTATGCGGACTTGTACAGTCTGTGGAAAGCGGCATCCACACATTAAACTATTTCAGCGCATATCGGCAGATGAATGCTTGGAGTAATGTATCGATTTAAACTGTCTGAAACTCCGAATAAACAGAAAGTTGTACGATACGATCTCTACTTAGACCGCGTACAAACGTAACGATCGGTCGTGCAATTCGCCGTGTTACAAGTTGGGAATAAAATCGTTAAAAACCTGTCGTTCTCTATTTTTCCTATAAATGTAAAGTCTGTAGTTTGACACGTAATATAACTGATCGTTGAACTTCATTCGTGGAAATATATAGTTCTATTGTTGATAGAGTAGTAATAGTCCAAAAAAATAAGGTACAATGAATTGAATTTTCTTTTGTTTCATTAGTTGCATGAAAATGACGGGGTGTTTTTAAAATATACCGAAATAAGTATTCTATCCCATAAAATTCCGCGGTGATTAATCATACGCTGAAACTGCAAAGTATACATGGCAACATTATATGTCAAAATGATGAGCACAACACAAGGATGTCCGCTTTTGACGTAAAAATTAAATTTCTTTTATTTTTAACAATAAAAAAAACGAAAAAGCGATTACACAAGCGCATTCTTAAGGAAACTTACTTTTTGATGTTTTCCTTACTGAATTTCCTCAACCCCATCGATAGGTGGGCCTAAATGCTAGTATAATACGAAAAAATATTGGACGTAATCGCCAACCCTTTTTTGAAATTTCGCAAGTCACTCCTTTTGTTGTTTTTATTGTTAAATTATTCTGTGAAGTTGTGAGTTGAGATTGCAAATCCATCGTTTTACTGGCTTGCATCTCATCGATAGTCTAAAATCCTTCTTTTCACAATCTGGTTTATTGGTACTAGTCTGGAGCAAATCATTAGTAATTGCAATGATCGTTTTGCTCTGATAATAAAAAAAACTTATTTTGCGCATATTAGTTACCAGACTGTCGATTGGTCTTACCCGTTAAATATTTATACCATGCATCTATTCGTGCTACACTCACTGTATCGTTCGCGAATCCTTTCTGAATCATCCGACTATTTTCTGAGGATGTTTTATCCAGCTTCGTGCACTCCACTCAACGATGGCTACATGTGCTCATTCACCGGCGTCTAACTGCCAGTTGACCCAGTCGTTTTCATTTCACGCATGCGCATTACAGTCTATTGTCATTCAGCTGCTAGGTTACATCACGGCCGCGCAAACTTGAATTACCAAATTTTGAAATATATTTCCATGTAAAAATTGATTCTGTAATCATAATTTATCATCAATAATCTTAAAGTACGTGGAGACTGATAAATACTGTCATTTTATTGTGAAGGGAGTTTTATCAATTTAAAAAAAATCATGGAGGTTTGAGCTTTAAAAGGGCACTCTTGTTGAAAGTCGATATCTTATAACGTTTAGTAGATTCATACAAAGTAAATGTTCAAAAGCATGTTAGGCGCGCCACCTACACCAATCAAAATTTGAATGCTAATGCAGTTTATCAGCTTATATTCGATTTTTGCTTTGCAAATACAAAAACAAAATACCCAACGTGTTCCTGGAATGATAAGATTATTTTTTGTCGTAAATTAAATATAGAACATGTTGGTCAAATTTGCTTCTTATCGTACTTCACAATTTTCATTGTTGTTTTGCCGAATTGGCCGATTTGAATTTGATCACTGTATTTAAGAAAACTGGTAGTCTAAAACATTTTTTAATTTTCTGTTAATCACTTTATATCAATACTTTCCAAGATGAAAGTTGAACACATCCAGGAACAATTAGAACTCTTGCACTTAAGGAATAGCTTCTTGAGTTTGTCGAAGAAAATGCACGTTGTAATAGAACGGAAGAATTTGACAATTTTGTTAATATTTGATCAATTGCTGTATCCTCATCACTTCCATCAACTGCAGGCATTATCACCGAATGATTATCTTGCAGGCATGCTCTTTTGTCGATGGATTTTAAGAAAACGAACTTCACAAACCTAGCAACCTTTGGCTATCATAAATGTTAGATTCTACTAAGAGATTAAGGATTTTACATGTTCGCCCCCACTCGGATGTGGCGAGCATCGTTACTATTCTTGTGTTTGAATTGAACACAAGCGTAGAGTAGGCCACCCGCCAGGCATCTGGGCTCCAGGAAAAAAGAGCCCATGTGACCTCGTGGCCACACTGGTACTAGTGGCCATTATAGCGCCTTCAACTTTTATAATGAACCCTTTTGACAGGATGAAAATCCTCGTAGCTCCGTTAAGGGCACTATTCATTAAGAAGTCGAAGAAAGAGTGGTTTTTAGATTCTTTCCAAAATATAGATTATTTGTCAAAGATACGCTTAAAAATATGTATTTCAATAAGTTGTACACTGTTTTAAAATATATATATATATATATATATATATATATATTAAAAATTTTGCTGGAAGACTTCTGAAATAAGATATGTTGTGGTGACCACTGTTGCTCTGGTTTGGATCATTTAGGGGCAACACCGAAACGGATTTATCTTGTACATTAAATTATGTAGTCCTTGAATCGAGTAAATTGCCACAAAATGTTCTGTTTGTGATGGAAAATTTCTTCGTTTTTTTTTAAATAAAAACTACATAACGTAAAAGATTTTTCTTTCAGGTCTTACTGATGCAGGAACTGCACAAAAACTTGATATAGTAGGATCCGAGGTACCTTGATTATCGACGGTAACTTAAGATAAAGCCTCCAAGAAATCCATTAACTATTGACGATATTGTTCTCTCAATAATAGATTTTTCAACGTGGCGGTTAGCTGTACTGCTGGGGGTGGGGTGGGGGTGAATCTCTGTCGTTACATATTAATGTTCATAGTCTACATCTGTAGCTTCGAACATTTGTAATATTTGGGAGCCTTCATTAAACATAGCAGCAGAGAAGTGTGCGGCTAACTTAGTATTTTGGTTACACTCTAAATGTGTCTTTCCAATAACTTTTTTTATCATCTTTCGTAGCATCTAAAACATCCTGAGATAAATCATTATAATCTTGTTGGGAAAATTTGATTTCTCTTTTCGCAGAACATTCCCGTTAGGTGCTTTTAGCTGGTAGGGCGTTTGCTGTGGTTATAATTATATAAAGATAAAACGTGGTCCACATCACGATATTCATTTTCTATTAATGCTAAGCTATAGTTAGCAGCCAGTTTACTAATCATCTTTGCTATAAGTTTTTTTCCAAACCACGTGACTTCTTCTATCACGCACTCTTTTTTTATAATAAAGACAATATCACCATAAGAACCAATATAGGTCTTATGAGTCCATCACTCCGGTGTGATGTATGTATTTTACATTATACTTCTTTGTGGTGATAGCGTCGGTTTTCATCTTAAATTATCTTAGTGATTTACTATGTCTTTCGGACCTTTTTTCCAAAATTTACACATTTTTCAATACGAATTCTTGAGGACCATATCAAGCTTCCGAAAGTAATGACTAATAATCGAAGTCTCCATGCAGAGTTGAAAAACCCTTTTCCAGATTTAATCAGTTGGTTCATTGGGGTTTGCAATGTTTTTTCGATATTTGTTTTTGAAAAACTTATCGGAAAGTATTTTGACAAAATTAAATGTATTTTCTACAGTAGCGGTATTATGAAAACATTTTAAACCGAGTCCAAAACTCTCGTAGTAAATATAAAACACTAGTTAATCTCATGTGCATGTCCAATAAAAGAACACGAAGGAATTTCTGAAGGTCCGCATTCACACACCACTGTATGTGATTTTGCAGTTTAAAATTTACATCCACCCACCCTAAACACGTAAATCTGTTGGACCTTTTTGTCAGTCCATTTTAAATTCAAAATATGCAAGTAAATGGTACTAGCCCTTAGCTAATGGTCAACTGACACGACTGTTAGTACTACGATTCTTCTGTACTACTTACTATATTTGAAACAAATGAAGAATAAAATTTATCTATAAAAACAGTCTGTACTGTATCCGTGCGCATCTGCTGCTCTCAATTTACTGGATATACCAGGGCAAGTCGTACCATGACTTAAACCTTTCTAAGAATATTCTCTAAAAATGGTACTACTGAAAACGATAATTAAAAATCGATGTTTTAATTATGACTGACATGATTCCTTAAGAAGACAACAACGGCAAATTATAAATGTTGGATTGTTTCATTACTTCGGCGATTTACTGGTGAGTTACCTTGATCTTTTGGATAATCAACTCTACTCTTTTCCTCATTTGAGGATTATGCAGGGTAGGGCTCCAACACAATTTTCAATATTCAAAAGGAACATTCTGAATTGCGTTTCTGGAATGATGGGTTAGTAGAGGCCCAAGAGGATAACCACTTAGGTCGGTTGACTTCAATCTTTCGGATTTTCCTCTTTTGTTTGATTTGAACCGATAATCCTGTTCCCTTTTTGATTTAGTAGAAAAAGATTTGTTTTATTTCAGTGCTCAATAACAGCAAAGATTTGATATTGCCCAACACGTTTTTGGACATTTACTTAGAAAATCTCAACAAGAGTAACTTTTCTATGAAAAAGGATCAAGTTTACAAATTTCTACTGAAAATTTACTAGTCTTCACCCATTTGACCCTGATGAAGTCGTGATTGTGCATCAAAATTTGTTCTAAACTTCTTCATTCTACGTTAAGCAGTTCATACCCATGGTGACGTACTTTTAAAGAGATGTATCTCTCAGCAGTATTTTTTGATCCATGTTCACTGGAAGTTTTTATTTATTTCAACGAAAGGAATTGGCATCTGGTATATTTGTACAGCTTTAGAACACCCTGTATGCAATTAATATGTCAAACAAGTACAGTACGTGTCATAGTAAAAACGTCTAAAGTTCTCTCACTCTTCAGGCGTCTGGTGTAGCTTTCACATCTTGAAATCTGCTGTTTAATAAACTGGTATTACTATCCAATATGATCTTTATTGCTATAAATATAACAATTGTTGGTCGAATCAACTGTAATTGAATGTGACAGGTTTTTAACCGATCCTTAGGTCTCCAAGCGGTGTTGGGCTCCTCACACGTGGTTAAAGATATTTGTTAGCACTAAATCCGAACTGTATAACACAAAACTCACGAATTCAGAATTTTGCTCGTTTAAGTGCATGCGTGTGGATCTGCAGAATAAATTTTCCACCAAGTTTACACTATTCAGAATTAGCTGTATTGCGATCATAAAGTGTTATGGACCTGAAGTACCAAATACTGCCAAAAGAGCCCTAACCATTTTGGCTGCGGTTTTTTGCACGAACCATTTTTGTTTTAGCTGACCCATTGTGATACAAAAATTATACTACGAAGTCTGCCATTGCGAAAAAATTCATTTAAAGAATTACAATCGTTTGGGTGATATACGACATTTTCGGTTAGACCCCAGGTTTTCAAGATGAGCGAACAAGCCGGCTAATCAATGCTTCGCTTTGCAATTGCACCCCGAGCTCTGATATTTGACCCTTTGACTCTTGAAATGCCAAGTTCGATGGATTTTGGCGTCATCTTTGCATAAACCAGAATCTATCACATTTACTCTTCATTTCTCTGCCCAGTGGATGTATTGGTCAGAAAATATGGTCCAACAATATCAGAGCAACTGGTGACGCACCAAATTGTAATTCGCTTCGAATATAAAGGAAATACTGTTGTGACTTCGTTCTGAACTTGCTTTTGAACCATCGATGTTCTCTTTAGTTGTCATTGTTCGTGGTCTGCTAGTTCTGACTTCATTATCATTTTGGACATTTCTGGTACTCCACCAATCCTCAGTCAAACCAGAAAATTTCAAATAAATTTTATTTTTGAAAATTTAAATGTCAGATTTTGAAAATTTTTCTTAGAACAAAAAAATATGAAGACTTATCAAGTAATGACTTACAGTCCACCTCTCTCTTTTACCAAATTTGTCATCAAAACGTGAATATTGAAGCGTTTCATCGAGTGATCTACAGATGAGGCGACGAAAAGTTACGCTTCACAGAATAATATAGACCAAGTAACATAAAGTGTGCCTTTGCAGTTGACGCGCTATGTTCTTTGACCTGGTGTTAAATTCCGCACAAATATTTGTGCAAGATGGTATTAATTGCGTTCATGTTAGTCCCCATGGTTGCCCGAATTGCGTGAATAACAACATGTCCGTTGGATCAACACTTTACGGTCAACTAACAAACATGTCTCACTGTTAGATACATTCTTTATTTTACGAAAACTGATGCGAATAAATTACTTTGGAATTTTATGATTTTTGAACAAATTCATTACGGCCAACAAGTGTGATGATTCGTGTCCGAGTTGAAACTGGCACGTTATAAAGAAGAGTTTTATTAATTAATTATAGAGTTACCATCATCTCTTCAGAAAAGTCTGTGAGGTAACTTCCACGGGACCAAACTTTTTCAATTCAAATCATTCTTCAGGCACCAAACCAAAATGAAATCTGAACGTCTGGAGAATACGGTGGGTGCTACAGGATTTTCCATTTTAAGTCGTTCAGTTTTTGTAGCGTCATTTGGTTGGAATGCTGTCCAACTTGGGCGTTTTTGTGATTATTTCACTAAATGGAAAAACTCGAAGAAAATGATTCTTCCTTAATTCCACAGACGATCCACTTTTTATCATTAGACTCAAGCAGAGAATCGGTCCAAGTTACCGTTGTCTGTCCCATGACTGCGACTTCCACTTATCGAACTTTCAAGTTTTTTTTTTTTAATAACGTAATATAGACGCATTGCCAAGATTTAGATTCTTTAGTAATCTCCTCACTTGTAATGCTCAAGCACGCGCAATCGTCATGCCGGAAGTCCGTTTAGAGCTGCATTGATCACTCAGGTCACCACTTCACTATTGTGAGAGCAAAGCACGAAGTGTAGTTCTTAATTTTGAAAAAATACTCTCATGCACATATCGGCTTACCGCAACGGCGCCTGACGCCACACTTCTATATAGAGCACAGTCATAAAACAATCACCAACACTGCCATGCAGTAATGTCTCCTCCAGCTACAGAAATCGTACACGAACTTTCAGAGTCGCCCAATAGTTTTGGCTGCTACTTTTTTGTGGTATGAGACTTATAAAACTTAACGTAAAATTTTATAATGACATATGCATAAAACATCCATCGTCCGTTAGTTAAGTACGAGGATAAGCAAGCGATCCTTGTAATTACGCGTTGCAGACTATCCGCTCTCCTGATTAGTGCGCAAGAAGGAACGTGCCTGGTTTTTTAATCATTGAACAGCGCCAACGAAGGAAAAGGAAACAAAAGTGAGGTACGCCAGCCAACAATGCCCATCTACTTCAGATTGTCTCTCATTTTTCTAATAACTAGCTGCGATAGATCAAAAGCGTGTGTTTTACATTGATTGCAATTAGTCTATCGAAAACGTTGAAACATGAAATTCTTAATGATATAGTTCTTGAGTGCAACATTCTTAAATGATTAATTAGAATGAAAATCCATGCTAAGGATAGATTTGGGGGATATTGATAATAAAATATGTGCTGTAGGTTAAAATACGAGGGTCATCTGATAATCGGAATAAATTCCTAAGAGATGGCGCCATAATTTGTTGGATGACGAAGATATCGAAGATTTTTTTCTGGAAAAATTAATTTAAATGTGATTGAATGTACATCGAAGATGAAACTCGCTCTGGATGCCCATTTGAAATCACTACAACGGATGTAACTGCAAAAACTAATGGAGAAACACAAGATTGGTGATACGGTAGACAGTTTAGCTGATTAAGTGTATATCTTGCACGGAAAATTGTGTATGAAGTCAGAAATATAGTGTTCAGCAATCCGAAGAATTTCTTATGAAGAGACATCACCGCAGATGAAACATTATGTAACAGAGATGAATAACAGTCAAAACAGTGGATAATGAGAGGCAAAAGATAGTTTTATGGCTTGGTAAGATAATGGATACCGTTTTTAGGAATCATCATGATTGATTATTTGAAAAAAGGAAAAACAAAAAGAAAATCTTACTGTTTTTATTGTTGGGCCGTTTAAAAAAAGAGTGCCTCCACCAAGACAATGGATTGTCAGAAAAATCTACCGTCGCAATGGGAAAATTAAACGCGTTGGGACTCGAACTAATTCGTCATTCTTCCTATTCTTCTTTCCATTTCCAAATCTGACAATTTTCTTGAGCGAATTTTTTCATCCCTATATAAGTATTTTACAGTCTTTTAGAAGAAATTGGAAACTCATTGCATTAAGTGTGTAACCTTTAATACAGACTTTGTTTTTTGCGCAATTATTAAACCGCCCTTGTATAGATAATGATTATGTGGACATAAATAAGGTCCGTATCAATAGAAAAAATTTGTGCTATCGATCCTTAGTACTTTGGACTGTTTCAATCAGTGAGACCATAGATTAGACATCCTTATAAAGATGTCTTAAATTAAAAGACGAATTTTAATACTAAATTAAACGGCTTGTATTTGATCTTTGAATTTTTATTGAGTACTGACGTATATGGTCTTTGATTAAATATGGAAAATTATGTCTGAGAAATGGCCACTTCGCCTTGATCAAAATTTTTGACTACAATTTCAGACTAATTTCATCGTTGGATTTCGTTTTTGAGATCGTCAACTATGCTGGGTTGTTGATGTAGACCAGGAATTTCCAACAGGGTCCATGTGGACCCCTTGGATCGATAGAATGGTTTATTGGGGTCGATGAAAAATTCTCGTTTTTAAGTTTTATTTAATTTTATGCCGAATAGTATATATTTTAATTATTAAGGGGGTCGAAGTAACAAAGAGACTGGGAATACCTGGTGTAGGCCATAGGTTTCAGAAAACCTCACGAAATTAAGTCTCATGGTGTCAGGTTATAAGATCTTACCGGACAATTGTAGTCTGAATTTCGTGAAATTGTTGGTATAGTGAGTCTTCCTGCTACAAATATTTATCCTAGATTCAGATTGCTGTAAAAAAAGGCTGGGTTATCACCTAATAGTAACGATTGCAATTTTAAGTTACAGCATTTTAGACATCATCTTCGAAAAAGTACGGACCTATCACACTCCCTGCCCAAAATCCACACCAAACGGTGACTCGTTGGGGGTGCATTTGTCTTTCATGAGTCACGCAAAGATTTTCCTAACCCCAAACCCGTCAATTTTGTTTATTTGCGAACCCATCGAGTTGAAAATGCGCTTCATCGCTAAACTGGAAATTCACCACTTAATGCTGTAAAAATCAATTGACGAATTATAGACGGTGAGAAGTAGTCAGCAAGCTGAAGTGGTCAACGATGTTACATCTATTTGTTGGTTTAACTAGGATGCATAGATATTAATGTTGGAGCAGGGGGGAGATATTTTGCTATAATCACTCTCGTAGTGGGACTTTTGGTTGAGCCAAAAAAAATGGGACACTACATATTCAGATACTACAAAAAGTTGGAATATGACTCGCATCGCATTTCGAGGTTACGATTAAAGATGACGTACTTATAATAAAAATTAATAAAGTAGGTGCTAACTTCTTCTTCTTCTTCTACTGCAATGGCGCCTCTATTTAGAGGTTGGAGATCACCTGGTTAAATTGTTCTCTGTCACTCGCAGCTCGGAAAAGTTGTTCGGGGTTCATTTCAGTCCATATTTTTATGTTTTGGAGCCAAGATAATTTTTTTCTCCACTCGTTTTTTCGTCAAACTGTCCTTTAGTTATTAGCTGTGGTAGTCTGTGTTTGTTATTTCGGAGGATATGTCCAAAGTAGTCTTTCTTTTTTTAAATGTACTTACTGATTTTCTATCTTTCCCTACTCTTCTTAATATTTCAGCATTACTTATTCTATCAGTCCAAGATATTTTTAATATTCCTCTTATTGGCCACATTTCTAAGAATTCTGTTCTACTAATAATAAGCACTAAAGTAATTACTTAAAACCAAGTTCAACAAGATTGCGAGATTAATTAAAAGATTGAGTAGATAATTTACTGTGTACTTTGAAAAGTTGTGAACAAGCCTTAAAAGATAAAATTACGAGAAGGGTGCTGCAGACTTGACTTAAAATTTACGATTGGCTGTAACAGCTCTCCGGCTCTTTCAAATTTTACATTCAGTTCGAGCGATTTTTTGCTTCGGTTGCTTGCGTTTGGTTTGTGATTGTCAGAGTTAATTTATATGATCGTCAAAGGATTGCAGCGCAAAACTGCCAGGCGCATGATTTTGTAACTTTGGTAATCGAGTTTCAATTAATTATTTGCTACAGTTAACTTGGAGCCCTCTGGTAACTCCATTATCACGTTATAACAGATTACTGCATCGTGCAGATGCTTCCAAGGTATCGAAATCCGATGTATACGAGTCGCCGTACCGAACTGGAATGTTCTACGGTTTCGCTCCTAATAAACTCGGCAAGTCTGGGATTTAGAGGGTTAAGTATATGGTTGGCTTCTCGAAATCTGCGTTAGGTAATTACGTGCGCTCTCGGCGGGGAAACTGAAGTATTTTAGTAAGAGCAAGCCAGTCATCATCTAATTACAAATATCCGTATATTCGGTTCGTTTCCGTTCTGATTGCGCACTAAATATTCAATTTTTATATACAATCAAGTATTTCAAAAAAATATTAAGTGTATTTTGTCTACATTCTAAATTGCATGAGGCGTTTATTAAGAAAGGAGTACAAAGTTCGGTAAATCTGCTGCAAACTATTCTTTGGGTGTAGCACGGCACTACTTGTGTAGAGCCGACTGAAGCTCGTTGCGTACTGGCTCCTTCGTTGCTTTAAGCAGAATGTAATCGTTTGCTGCAAGATTCTACGACTATGGGGAGTATAGTTCCAGTAATGCTCTTACGAAGCGACAGCCAATCCATTGGCAGGGTCTCGTTCTGATCCTAACATTTGCCATTGGTTTTGGAATAAATAATTTCGGCTATAATATCTGAAGATGAGAGCTTTTAATTTGTTGCCTTTCCATAAACTGACACTTCTTTGCCTAGGTCTAGTGATTCGTCAATGTGGCTAACCCCTAACAGAACGTTGTACAACTGCAGCAACTGTTTTTGTACCTCCACAAGCTTTTACGTCTGCTGTGTGGTGAGAGTATGAGGAACAGAGCAGAACAGTGCTCTCACAGACCGTCATTGCCCTCAAATTTTTATGGGCGATGATAAGCAAAGTTTAGCCCAATAGATTTGTTGCATCCATCAATACATCGAATGTGATTCGTCCATTTGCCATTATCAGGTTGGACTCACACTGGATATTATGTAGCTTGTGCGCATTTGTTGGACGCTCGTTGCTTTTGGTTTTATTAGCACAATCCTTAGTGCTTTTGAACACTGATATCCAGTAAAACACAGTTTTGCTCTATTACAGACCCTCTCTTAATATTTTTATTTTGTCCACAACTACACCCGCAGCACTACACCAATGGTTTGCTCCCTTTTGTTCTGTGTGTTACAGTAGTCATCTGGTGGTATCATATCGCTGGGTGTGAATTTCAAATTTGGGCACGATCTGAGTTTCGAAGAGGAATTCTAATCATTTTTGAACGTTCTAATAATAATTTTTGCCTATGAACTCATTGTTGTGCCTTTGGAACTCTTTAAGTAAATTTGGTTGTTGCATTGTTGTGCAAAAAGGTAGAAGTAGCACGATTAAGCTGCCACCATTATCACCTTATCTAGAAGGTAATATGAAACGACAAAACAACGTTTCTTCGGCTTCTCAATTTTTTTCCGGGGTGATTTTCCTTAAGATCGTCAAAATTATTCTTTACAAACTCAATGATCTCTTTGATTTGATCAAAATCTCCTACCAGTTAGAAGTATTTTTAGCCGAGAGGAAAACGTGAAAGTAAAAGACAGGGTAGATGAGGAATGATTTTGAACTTCAGTCCAGTCAGTTTTTGATGAATAATGGCACTTACATAGCTGGAGCAACAACACATTTGTCTAGATCGTTCTGGGGCGTTTATGCTAAACTGGTAACTTTTTGTTTATTCAAAAATGTTGTGTAATGTTATCCAATAAATATTTTACTCTTTTTCAGATAGTCCTTTGACAAAAATTTGATCCATTGTTGCTTCAGATCTTCTATTCTTCTTCGGAAATAACTTTTGTCAAGATCTTTGGCACTTTTAATTCCGTTCTCATTTCGCCAAAATCTTCCAGCTAGGAATATTTGGAGTTTTGGAAATAGGTGGAAGTTTGAATAAGCCAAAACGAGGCAAACTATTCAGGACTTCATTCACTTCCTCAAATTTTGGCGTTCCAAAATCCTAATTCTAACCCCTACTTACCCGATCTATTTGGAACCGATTTAACATGTCCAATTCACTGCGTTTTTATTGCTAATTTTGTAATGACGACCGTAGTCATTGATTGTTTCTTGAAATTTCTTGGATTTTTTCTCAAATCCTTCTATAAAATTACTCGGCGGTCAGATAACTTTCTGCTACAGATTTGAGTAGATGCGAAGTATATTGTGGGAAAAAATCATGATACATGATATATGAACGATTGTCCATTCATAAGAGATGTTACGAGATCTTCAGTTTTATGCAGCTTTGTTGGGCGATCTACCAAAATGGGTATTATCTACAATGTCAGGTATGATTGTCATTTTGGACATCAATTGTGTGTATGCGGCTACGAAAATAAATAACCCAAGCTTTTAGATTTCGAAATGGAAAGAACGAAAAACAAAGAAAGTCACTCAGAGATAAATTTAATGAGTAGGGGAATGGGGAATTTAATTTTCCTATTATGGCGGTAGAATTTTGCAACTTGGTGGAATTTGTTGTATTTGAATCAGTTCTGCTTTCAAACGGCCTCCAAATAGTTTATCAGAATAATCTCTTCTGACTCTTCAAAAACTGAACGTCGCCTTCTCAGCTTGCCTTGTCTGCTGTTTCGTTTCTGGTGTGGAGTGGTAGATCCTACACTGTTCACTTCATACGTCTGTAGAATACGATCAGTGCCTCGTATTTATTTAAATTTGGCCTGCTGTTGTTTAGAGAGTGACAATTGTCTGCCGCGACACTATTAAGCAAATTGTGGCGCCATCTCTTAGAAATTTACCATAATTGTCGAACATTCCTCGTAATATCAATCGACAAGTATTATCAAAACCCGGGAGGAGTCTCTAAAATAATCTCGTTTGCAGGACTTTTTATAACGCAAATGAATGGACAAATTTGTTGTTTATTGCTTTTGATCTTTATATAATCAGCAACTCTTTTTATATAAAATATTCACGATTAAATATCTGTAATTGCGGCGCAATAAAGCATGCAAATAACTGCTTTTTTTTGTTTGCTGCGCAAATAGTGGAAATCATATTTTATTTTTAAAGAAAACTATTATAGTTCGATAGCAAAATTCTCCACCTCTCTTTTCACGATTAAAATGGCGTCTGAAAATTCAATATTTTCCAGATTTTTGAAACTGCTGAAGATAGAGAAATGGAGCTTGGGACGAGTCTAGCTAATCGACGTTACCGGTTCGAATAGCAAAAAAATAGGGGTGGGGGCAAATTTGCCACTGCGAACCAAATATTTAAGCCAATTAGAGTAAGCAAATGTTTTATCAAATCATATAGAGGGTGTTTACAAACTACCATTCCGAAACTATGATTATATTGTAGCTTATCGAAATTACCGCATTAACTATAAGTTTATCAAAATCTATATACAAAACGTGCCAAAAATTGTTGTAGTGAACGATATTTCATACAGTAATTACTGTATGCACCCTTAAAGTGGGAGGGGTGATGATGAAGAAGCAACCGATTTGGGTGAAAATTTTCGAAGCGGTAGAAGAGGGTTGAGAAATGCACAAGTGGAGAGCACTAAAATTGCCGGTATCTTTTGAATCGTTCTATCGTACACGAGCTACACGCGCTTTCACCGACCGCTTGAAATGTAATCCGAAAGTGCTGTCGCCAGCCCGTCCCATGAATGACCCGGTCGGCCGCGACTGCCTGGAGATCCTCCTTTACGACGTTTTTCAAAAATTCGCATAGCTTTCAGGATATTTAATTTTGAAAATTCTTTGTCATATGCACCTGGCTCTCTCACATCTCTTGAATCGGTGAAGCCATCGGGGCGCCACCAGAGCTATTCGAACCCCAAAAGCAATGCGCCACACCCATTTAAAGGGATATGCACCCACATGGCGCACACGGCGTTCCACTGGCTTAAATGTTTAAAGCTTTAATTGGTAAACCATTGACACTTTCACCATTCTATAGCTTATGTCGAATACATGGCATTTTAGGCTTGTTTATATAATATACCGGGTGTCCACAAACAGATGTACAGATTGGACCTTCACCATTTCAAATTTATTTTTATCATAGTCTAAATTGGCCTATAAAAAATTCGGCACCTCCATTGATCATAAAAGTAAAAGATGACTTTTTGACTCCAAATTTTGAAGAACAGACGAATCGAAACTAACAGATTATAGTGTTAACACTTCCCCATTACATTATAATTTATATTCAAAGAATTGTTTTGGGGAATTTAAATCTAAATTTCAAGTTTCAGTTTCCGAGTTTCCAAAAAAATAACTAAAATTAAATTTAAAGTAAAATATCTGCAAGGGGAATACTATTCAAAATATTTTTGGACAATCTTCTCAAGATCGTCCAAAACCACCGATTTCTTTGCCAAACTTTATTATTGACCAGAGGATTTGAGTTGGGTTTAGGCTCGCTGAATTTTCTAGCCAGGATGAAGACTTTCATTTTGATCTTCCGAAGCATTCAAATATGAATACTGAAGTGTGGATACTGGATGATGAAGGATTTCGTTTGAAGAGCTCTTAATGAAATTTTCTCCTCGCGTAATATTTTTGGTATTTATTATTATTGACCGTTCCTTTCGTGAAAGCTAACTTGGACTTTTCTGTGGAGATAGTTGCGCTCGGAACTTTCCTTTTAATCATGGATTTTAAAGTGACTTTTAGTACTGAAAATCCAGTTGTGTCGTCTCTTCTTATTCTCTTAACATCATTTTAACCTATCCTCCTTTTCCTCTTCCAATTTGAGAGATTCCTCTGGAAGAAACTTATAGAGCCCAACTTGGTGTGAATAATTCAAAATGGTACTAGAAGAAACTTCTGGTAATTCCACTTTTTTTGCAAGCTCACTCGAAGTCATCATGTCATTTCTATGGATTAATTGTCGGGCCTTCTTCTATTTGGACTTCTGAACTGCTGGATGCGTTCATCTCTCTTCTTCTCGTTGAACTAATTTCATTTTTTAATTTCGCTACGGTTCTTTCAATGGTTGTCGATGGTATTCGAATTAATTTGGATAACTCAGAAGGTCTTCTACGCCCCTTTTACATAATACATCGCGTTGAATGAATTATTTTCATTAAAATTACCGTACTAAATAATTTTTACAAGTAAGATGGCATGTGGTAGTAGAAGGTTAGTTGTTACTTCCATAAAAACTTTGAAGAAACATGCGCCTACAAAAATGTGATAGAAATGTAAGAATTTACTACCTTTGTGGATTTTTTTTAGATTTTAAAAAACAATTTTCCAACCACAGAAAAATTTATATTTGACGTCCAATTAACATCAATGGCTGTGTACTAGATGACGGTGACATGTTTTGGGGGAAGGAATGCCCATTCCGCCAGAAGCATCGACTTTCCAAAGTTATTTTATAGTTTGGACTGTACTTATGCAAGTAATTAAGCGGTTTTACAACTCCCTTATCTACGTGTTTCGGGTAATTACACTAAAGCTTCCAGATTGCTCCAGACTGCAGGATAATTATTGCATTGTTCTGCGGCATACGGCTTGCGCTATACGTTGATTTACAGTAACGATTTTTTACTAGCTATTCCAAATACGAGCATATTGTCCCCAAGTAAGTTGTAACCGGTCTTTCATTTGTCACCCAGAGAGGTTATTAAACGCTTCCGAATTAGTATAATCCGTTAAATAGCATTTACCGTGAAACGCGCAGAGAAATATTAATGTCGAGACTATTTTGTGCTTATATTGTCCGTTATGGTGTAGAAGTCGTAAAGAATAATTTTAGTCTTCTTAACAAAAAAAAGAGTTTTCTTCATTTATTTTAATATTTTCTTGACAATTTATTAATGCCTTGGCAATATAATAAATCGGCAGGTTTTCAGTTGGACACTTCCTCAAAGCACATTTTCAGCTTCGCATCATTGTCGATCTAGAGCGACCGGAAAAGATGATGATCTGAAGGGGCAAGCTCAAGAGAATGGGGTGGGTGCAACAAGCTTTTCAAACGAGCTTTTGAAATGCACTTTTGACCAGATTTGACCTTTCCTAATTTCTTCAAGCGCAGATGATCTTTCGTGGATGAATTTTTAACTTCACTTGGGGTGTTGTTTGTTTGTTAGGACTCGATTATTACCTCATCTTAATGTAAAGACGCCATGTTTGATCGTCGGTGACAATGAAATCTCTGTGCCTGTGCTGTGAGTAGCTTGATGTAGGCAAGCAAGTTGGTATCTGGACTTTTACCCACTAAGATGATGAACAACGGTTTTATAAGATCATCTCGTCTGTTGAACCAATTTTTTGAGCCTTGAGCAGCACTTCATCGTTATGCAAATAAGAAACGACAAATAACATATATAGAGTAACAATAGAGCCATAAACGTCACTAACTACTAGAATGAAAATATTTTTCGTTAAGAAGCGAAAGAATTTATCTGATAACCCATCGTTTATTTTTATTACCTACTCGAGTATATCAAAAATTAGTTCGTTGAAATTTATCTAAAGCATTTTTTTAACAACTTCGAAACACCCAAAGTGGTATTTTGGATCATTGTGGAATGATTTAAAGAATAATAGCCTGAGTCACTTGCGATTCGATGTCCGCCTTCTGAAGAGTAAAATGAAGGGGTCAAAAAGAAACGATGTCTAATGCTATATACGATGTATGAAATATTAGGTTGTTCCATTGTTTCTAGAGTATTTTGGGGTATAATTTAAATAAGAGTTTGTTTCCATCTATTAAGCAGCTTGTCAATTCTCAATGCAATTTTTTGGTTTTTTTTTGACATACGTCAGATGCTGCAGCATTTCTGTTTTCAAATGCATTTCATTTGAAAGTTTTGTAAAGGCAGAAATAAATAATAATCCGACCGCACAATATAGGGAGAATATGGCGAATGAGGAGGAACTTCATAAACTATTTCGTCCAGTTTCCGTTTTGTGTGACTATTGTTGTATTGAAAGATAATCCCTTTTCGATTATATCGTGTAGGTCTTTTCTTTTCGTGACAATCACTTACAATACACATCAACTGTGATGGTCTTCCGTTGCCCATTCTACCAGATTGGTGCAAATTGGGCTTACAATCACTGGATTCTTTCAGTAGGTAAGTATTTGCCCCCAATTGTCGTACAAAATTCACTTTTCGTTGCCTATTACTGAACGTTTCAAAAATTGTGGTTTGCCAACAGAGAAGACCACCATATGGCCGATTCATTCAATTTGGCAAATTCGATTTGATAAATTGATTGCTATTCCGATATACGGTTACGTGATTAAACTCCAAATCTGCCCAATCTGTTTAGTTATAAAAAAAGATCTTTAGTTAAAAGAAACGAAGGACTTGCATCTTTTCATTCGACAAATGCTTGTTTCCGGATTGTCATACGAAAATCCTATTTTGTTGCTTGCTACCAAACTAAAAATGGCTCAAAATTCTGGCTTGCCAATAGAGAAGAACACATGCTCGGTCACTGGATTGGCCAAGTTCGTTTTGGAGAGCTTATGTGGTGCCCACCTTTATGATTTTTGAACATACCTTAATTTGTTGATATCCTGATATATAGTTATGTGATCAAAGCCCATTTTTGCCCAATCTCTCTAGTTCTTAAAAAAAGATCTTTGGATAGGAGAGTCTTGAAACCATCATCATGAATACCTTAATGCTGTACTTTCTACTATGGAATTTTGCGAACTAGCTTTGAACCCTTTAAACGCCAGCAATATTTGGCTCAATGTGCCATATACGGATATTGCAGCAGCAGTGCATGATTGCTCTTTTGAAATTCGTGCAATACGCAGTGTCTCAAATGGTGTTTTATCAATTCTTCTATTTTTCTACGCGAGGTTCTGAAGTAAATGAGCAAAGACATAAAAATAGAACACCCAATACTAAAAAAAGAATACAGAAAAGATTAGAAAATATTAACAAGAAATGCTAAATCGTGGCATTAGTTTATAAAAAATCCACCACTTTGTGTACGTAGTCTTTCCTCGCGCTTCCCAATTGAATCTTGTGGGGAGCTGCTACCGTAAGTGAAAGATGGTTGTTTGAAGATTTTTCTCGACATCTTCAACAGAAGTGAAACGGCTGTGAGCTTCGTGGTGTTTTGGCGATCTGTCGTCGCAGTATAAGAACCTCTTTGCACCAAACGTGTCTTTAAAACTCATCAGTTGCTGTTGGTAACATATATATTGCCATATATACAGCATATATTTAACAATATCTTCCTGGCATATGGTATCAATCGACGGTTCACCTGGATATACTCATGATTTCCACTAGTTTAGATTCCCATGAATCTGAAGGGCAATAGCACAGCAATGTGTTCTTGTTCTCAGCTATGAGATTGTGTGGAGCCCGTTAGGCAAGTCAAAATTTCTACTGTTAACCATTTCTTTTAGGTACTGTAGGCTCCAGGATCCTTCTTTAAAGTCCCATAAATGATTTTACGGGCTTCCCGACAATTTTTCTTAATTGAAACGCAAAAAGGATGCTTGTCGCATGCATTGCTTTCGTCAGTAAATTTTAGGTTATGCTGGTAGAGCGGACGCCTCTTGTAGCGCGTTATAAAGCTGACAGATGGCGCTTCACGCTGACTGTACGGCGGGTTTAAGTTGCACACCTAGCAGTTTAATTTAGTAAAAAATTATTTGTATGTACTAACAGTAGTAAAAAATTATATCACAATAATAACACTTTATTTGCTTTCGTTTTTCGAATTTTGCAGTCGACATTTGATAATCCATATAATTAACATAATAATTTTAATAACACAATAATATAAATTTATTATAAACCATAATGTTGGAATGTAATGCAAATACGGTAGCAACAAAATATCGTTACTAAAATACCAATATGTGCAGTGAAATCGCATTCAGTGCATTAAATTAGAATGCATCTTCCTGTTGTTTCTAAACTTAAAATATTTTTAACGCAAATTTAATTAAAATTAACGGCCAATTGCAGCACGTTAAGGAATATGTCGATAATTTCTGTAATAATTTGCTAATATTGCAGGGCGTGTGCAACTGCGCCCAACCCATTGCAGCTACGGCATACATCGGCGCGGGTCATCGACCTCCCAGCTTTATGCCAACTAGTTCTCTGTTTTTAGCATTGCACTCGGCTCTTTAATGTAGGCGATTGTAAAAAACTGTAGCCTACTAAATATTTTTTCCATTTACTTCTAAATGGAGGCAACGTAACGGTGTCTAAATACTTCGTTTCACTGGAAGGCGCTTTTTCTCTTTGGATAATTTTATAAAGGTTTATATTGCACACATACATACATATACATGTGTACGCATATATAGATACATACGTGGATGAATCAAATATAAACCGAAATAATTTTTTTAATTTATTGAAAATACAAACCTAAAAAGTTCTCGACTTAGGAACACATTTTTCCTAACGGATAGGTACTTTTCTGATCTCGCTATCATAAAATAAGGGTGGTTGTGCCACCAGCCAATCATGTACGAACACTTCAATATCATCGTGCTTCTTTTAGTGGTCAAAACAAATGATAATCCCAGACTGTTAAGTCTAGTCTGTAGGAAGTGCGTTTCAGTGTAGTTTAGAACAAATTCTCAATTTTTCTCGAGCTTTGACAACTGTCAGGGGCTGCATATTGTCATGGAGCAGGATATTCGAATTTTGTTTCGTTCAAAAGTTGGCAGAGCAACCGTTAATCATACGTCATCCTTGAGAAGGCAGCGAACAATGCGAATATTATCCTCATTTACGCTGATCCTTGAGTGACGCCGGTAATTTTTATTTTCAACAGCTTTCACCCTCTTAAAAAATGTTTATGCTGCTTGTACACTTAAGAGTGTTGTCTCTTAGATATGCCTGAAGCCTTCTCAAAACTTAGTTTATGTCCTCTATCATGAGAAACTTGATAATAATTCGTTGCGCAACGGACGAGGGCATCTCTTACTCTGACGTCGTGATACTGACATGAAAACTAATAATGAGAATTACCTTAAGGGAAAATCTCTACCCGAAACGCCCCTTTCTGTGTAAAAAATAAATTTCTATTTATATTTGATCCACTCTCGTGCACACCTATTTACAGTGTATCCCAAGAACGGTACTAACTTTGGAAGTGGTAACAAATACTTTATTTATTGATTTAGAAAAAGCAGTTTAACGGTTCAAATTAAAATAAATATTTAAATTCAATTACAAACATCGCAACTGATGACCATGTTTTCCCAAACATAGCTGACTACACAGACCATTGCATTTGATAGTGTTACGAGGTGTTTTATTTGTGACTGCAGCCATTTTTTAAAACTTTATCTTTGAGATATTACCATAAAAGGTAACAATTGGAATGAGCTTTGGGCGATACACCTCTTTGTTCAATCATTTGTTCAGAAAAGTTGCACCTTAACTATTCTCTAGACCGCTATGATAGTGAAGAAGTGCTTCATCACCAAACATCTTTGCGATACGTAGACCGACAGGTCCCTGCTTAGATAAACATCACTAGTAGCATATTAATATTAATAAAAAAATGTCTGTAAAACCCAAAGTTGATATCCCGCACCACACTGATAAGTTTTATAGTATAGCACCATGCGGACTTTGCAAAGCCTAATAGGTGTCGATTAATTTAGCGATTGCGCTTGTATTTGGCAAAGTACCATCATTTTTAAAATTACTGTCAAGTCACTAAACACATTTATTGTTATTTAAAGGACAAATACATTCTTTTGAGACATTTTGTGTACGTAAACATGACATACGAGGAGTTTCAAAACTGTGGGGCATTTTAGTCGCAATCCGGGAAAGATTATCACAGGACATTTAGGTTTATATCTTACAACATCTAGATTCAACAGGCAATAGTTGAATAAGAAATTGAGCAAATATTTCAATTTGCTCAAACTATTCTTGAAAGGGTGCGAATAAATAGACTGAACTAACGCTTCACATAAAGTATTTCAATAATACGCTCCCTAAAGTCAATAAGTCTAAATGTTTGGTCAGTCATCAGCTGTCGTTGGATTTTGGATCTCGTTACTTGAGATAAGACATTTGACACGGTTATCAAGTCTGACAAAATTGCGGTTTAGAACTTCTAGTTGGTGCAAGATGACGCCTAAACCATTGCAGTCAGGAACATTTTGATTGGTATAGGTTGTTCTTATTTACTCCAATTAAACATTCTGGACTTCTGTGTTTAGTATACAATTAAAAGCAGAATATTTGTGTATCCAATGGAGGAGACTCTAGTGATTACAGGAGAGATTAATGTAATGACAAGTTGTGCAATAGAATGATCATACTAGTTGGGGTAGCGGGTAGCGAGTAGGTATTCTCAAGATCTCGGTTTTCTCCCTTACTTCCTAAAGGCAAAGCATGTCTTGACCTTAGTTCCATTCATGTATCCAAGAAATCAAAATTGCACCCTGAAATGTCCTAACTCTGGTATTACGTCATGGAAAGCTCAACATTATTGAACAAGAAGTTAAAGACGAAGACTGTAGGTCTAAGAGAACACTCTGAAGAGGTAACGACCACTTTATTTTGAAGAATAGCAATAGCATTTACTTCTCTGGGTACAAAACTAAGTCTGTCAATGGCGTGGCAGTAAAGAAATGGCTACTCTATGTTGGATTATAGTTAAATTTCTACCAGCAACTTAAGATAGTCGTATAGGAAATACTAAACAAAGAAATGATACTCATTCTAGGCTACGTCAACCCCAAAATTGGAAAAATTGGGGGACATTTACATAAGACACGTAGTAGAACAATCCGGACTAGGTAATTAGAATACATCAGGTGGGTAAAGCCGAGAAGCAAATACAGGAACCAAACTGATTACATTCTACTGCATATTGGAGGGAAATCGAGTGTAACTCACAAAAACATCCAGGACTAGATCAACTTGTGGTCTTAATGGCTGAAGTCAAAACAGTTATCAAAACAAAGAAGAATATGGAAAAAAGGTACATCACTAAATTTATAGCCTCTGTAATAACATACAAAACTCTTAGGAAGGAAGTACAGATTCAAATATTGAAAAGTGTGGAAAACCCTAAAAAATTTAATATCGCAAACGATAAAAATAACCAAGACAACAACAATATAAAGATAAAGATTGAATGATTACAGAAATATCGTGAAAAAGAAAGGAGATAAGAAAGACAAGTTCGTAACAATTCTGTTTCCAGGACTCCATCCACCCGCCGTCTAGAGAACGCGCCCTCTAGGAGTGTGGTCTACCGAAAGAAGAAGAAAGAACACGAGAGGAAAATTCTTAACGCCCGAGAAATAATTGATAAAACAAAAGAGATCGGAGTGAAGAAGAGAATAGTTGTAAGATTAGTATTTCCAGTAGTGCTGTATGGTGCAGAGGCTTGGTCGTTAGGTATATGACAGGAACAAATTAGAGATATGGTGGTGCCAAATCCGTCTCCTGAGGATTTCGTGGATAGATTCTAGAGCAAATGCGCCTATACTAAAAGAACTAAGCGTAAAAGATCGTCTATTCACAACAGTTAAACTTCGTATACTAAAATCTGGAGAAGCTTGCACAGAGAAAAATCGAAGGAGTACGGTAATGAAGCTCTTCAAAAAATATTTTCTGATGCAATTCACCACAAATGTTAATGGGTTAAGACAATCAAAATTATTGGGTTCAATAAGATGGTGCTCCAGCATTCGAACTTGAGAATCTCTTAAAGAGCGGTGAATTAGATTGGACTCGGAGAAAAAGACCTAAAGGTGCAATGATTGGCCACCAGGCAGCCCCGATATAAAACTTTGTTGTTGCAGGTTATGGGGCGTGTTGAAGGTCAAGTCTGCGTTAGGGGAACTAAAACAATTGATCGCGTCGGAGAAACCATCAAACATGTCACTGAATCAATTAGGAGAGGACATAATTCGCCGCGCAGTTAATGCATTCGCTAATCGTCTTCGCCCTAACATTGCTGCTCATGGCGACTACCCCAAAAATATGGTTAAGTGATTTTATTAAATCCTAAACATTTCTGATTGAATTGATTTCTACTTGAAAGTTCCAGTTGCATATTTAAAAAAGAGTAAGGCTACCGCTTGCGCTGTGTTGCTTTCTATATTCTTTGTATTTGTTTTAACTTACTTAAGCTTCAAAAAAATGTAAAATCATATAGCAATTTAAAAACCTTCTGAGGGATGATTTTTGAACTAATATTTGTAAAAAAATTTATCGTTACAATCAACTTAGTGCGAAAAAATAATAAAATTATGGCGTAACCTTTACCGAAATAATTGTTCATCCGGATAATCGGTATTCGGTTAAATGATGCTTCATTGTGTACGTGTTCATAGTTCAAGGATTTCTTTGCAGTTTTATATATTCGTTGATAAACTTAGACCCCTAAAATAAGTTTGTGGTCCTACAGTTTGACCATAACTGAATTACATTAGCAATGATTGTTGGGACTAAAATTTTAAAGCGGATGATTTACATCTTTAAACAAATTACTTATTAGGGTTCGTACTGACATGCTCCGAGTATTCTCTACTGGTTAAAATGTTGTGTAAAAGCTTGCAGTTGTGTAAAGAACCAAATCCTACTTTAAGGATTGGCGGCTTTTCAAAAGAGCAATTTATGCTGATTCTAAATAATGATAAGATCAGACCTTATCTTGTGTCGGAAAAGGGTTATACCGAACTGATTTTTTTCCTAATTTTATTGATTTTGATGACGCAGGGAAACCATCGACCAATTGTTAGGTTTGTTTTCTCTTCAAGAACTCCATCACTGCCTGATCTTCTAGCTTTAGTGTCTTCAGTAGTGTACCTTTGGAGAATGTAAATGTTATTTTGCATATTTATCACAAATCCAACCAAATGACACAATCAAGTAAGGTCGCTTCTCCCCAGGGATCACGTGGTGACGGAGTCATATTCTATATAGAATACAGTTTCTAAATAACACTTTGGTGAGACAACAGATAACGAATGCTTAATTGGAAATTAGTTATTATTTCATGCATGCTACGATGTAATTATATAAAAGGTCAACTCACCCGAACTTTTTTGATATCCGAACGAGTGTTTGGAAAAAATTTATTCGGTATTTTTGACACAAAATAACACTAAAATCAGCGTGAATTGCTCTCAACACTCCCTAAAATCGAACTCGATCTTTTAACGTGTGCATAATTCAGCTTTTTAATACTTTTTTGCAAAAATGAGGAGAAGTAACGGGATTTGGTCTGGAACTTTTGGACTGCGCTGCATAGAGATTTAATCTGTCTCTGGTGTGATGAGCACGCATCTGAAAACAAAATTATCAGCGTAACCTTTGGTTATTTTTCCTTCTTTAATAAGAAGGTTGTTTTTATGAGTTATATTTACCCATAATATGATAAATGGCAACAGAGAATAAATTATTACTACTAAGCTAATTATAAGTTTTATTTGCTGAGATACTCTTTGTTCGGATGGCGAATTTATAAAAATAATCATACGAAGGCCGATTGAAAATTTTCTTGATCTAAATAAGGACTTCGGTCTACATATCTGGAAATTGTAGATCAGGTACTTAATTCTCATTATCTTTCATTGAACTGTCGTATTGCTTTATAAAACATCAATTACTTACCTAATCATCAATATAATCCTCCCCGATTCGATTTGGAATTTTTTGACATTTTCGAGAATAGTAAAGCCAGGCAATTAAGAGTGATCTGAAGAGATGTGAATCTAAATCTTTGCAATCTCGTAGAAAATTAATTTTCCTTGCAAGTTACAATATCATAGCATCTACTCCTGTTCTCAGCTGCGAGTTCGCAGGGAACCCAATGGCTTTCTTTATGAATCCTCTCTGACTTGTGCAGATGCTTAGATATGCTACTTTAAGTAACTTTGCAAGCTCTGGTTCTTTCCGACAGCAATCTTCCTACAAAATTTGTTTCCGGGCTTGATCTTCGACTTTCTTTATTTGTTCGGAAATTTACATTTCTAAGCCGCTAAAACCATGTCTTGCAGGTACTGTACCCTAAAACTGGATTTTTTTAGTTGAAATGGGAAAATGTTGCTTTTCGCACGACATTGCTGAGTTTTAGGTTACGTTAGTAGAACAGGCACCTCTGGTAGTGCGTTGTAAAGCCGACAGACGGCGCTTTACTTTGATTATCCGGCAGGTTCGGTATGTGAATTTGAACAGGTACTGGGAGCCGAGAATTAAGTAGCACACCTAATAAAATAAAATAGAAGTTGGTCAGACGTTAAAAACCACAATCACTAAGAGCAGTTATCGCAAAATTGCTCTTATAAACGTGACTTTCTCGTTAATTATAATCGTGCCTTGACAATTTTCTCAGATGAACATCTTCAGAGTGGATACTATAATTTTGATTAATTTTATTACAAAAAAGTGTCACATTCCTCATATTACTATTAAGTATTACTTAGAAACATTTGTAATTAGCATATTTTAGCAACAATGTGTTTTCTGGTGCTTTTCTGCGGTGTTAGAATTGCACAGTAAATTAAAAAGCGTTTTACGCCTTGTAATTAATAATTCTAATGTCGTACAGTGGTGTAAGGCAGATATCTAATTAGAAGAGTAGTACAAATTACCTTAATATCCGTTACGGTTCCTTGCTAACAAATTTTAATTTGTTAAAACTAACCGTTCAGGGCGCGATGAGATGTAGGACGAACTAATAAGAACTGGCGGGGAAAATTTTCATTCAAGGATGTTTATAATAATGCAACACCAGGAAAGGGGAAATCCTAAAAAAGAAAATCCTTCAGACTAATAATGAAAGGTATACATCCTCGTTCAATACCACTTACAAAACATTTAAAACATTGATTTAGCACCGACTTGTTAAATACACTGAACAAAAACAGGCGTGGATTCTGACCAGATACGTCAATAGAGGGTCCAAGATATGGGAAACAAATACTAAAGCAGCGCTATGGGCAAGTAGCATTTATCAGTTTAAGTTTTATAATAATACTAGGGAATTTATGATCAATACGGTTTTAGTAGTCCTAGCTGAATACGTAAGTGATAAAAAAAATTATGTCTGAATGTGCTAATAAATATAGCAAGTCTAGACATATTTGATGAATGTACCATAACATTTGTAAGTTGTGTTGGTTATATTGAAATCCAAAAACAATGAAGCGGCGAAAACGTTCCCGCTACAAGGTAGGTACAGAAAAATAGTGAATGGTTGCAAAAATTCTTTTCGATTTGAAACTAAACTTCTCTCGTCCAACTGTTCTGTAGACACCAGAAAAGATGAGAATCTGAACCAGCAGAGCTTGGATAATACGGTGGATGCTAGAGTATTTTTCAATCTTCGGTTTTTCAAACGTCGGTTAGGATGTCGGATGGACGATGATGTCTTCTGAGGTTGTTTGGCAGCAACACCTCAGAAGCGCGATCTAACTTATCGTTATCCCCCAAAAAATGCCGTAATCGAACCAGATTGGATCTCAAGTTAAAATCACCACTTCGAATTCTACCTTTTACTTTTCTGAGAGTAGGGGTTGGATCGCGCCCCTAATAGCCATTTAATATTTCTTTGTTGTGGCTTTATTGGGGAAAACGTAACTCTTCCATTTGAAAGTTTTTCCTCGTGTGCGAATCGACTTACAGCAATAGAATTCAAGTCTAAGCTGATACTGTTCCCTTACTATGGAAATCGGATACGAACTTTTGTAAATCGTCCGATATGAAGAAAAAACAATCATTTACACTGCAGCAGCTTCAAGAAATACAAGGAAATTAAAAGAAATATTCAGTGAAGGAAAAGCATAACCAAGTTGGGGTTTGCATGTGATTCTTGACAAAATGTAGGAGATTCCGCAATATAAAAGTGAAGCAAGATTTCCAAAAAGAAGAACGTGCATTTTAAATGTCTAGGTATGCAGAAAGGCAATAACAACGATAGCAAACTGTAAATAAAACAAAGGTTCGCTGCAATAAGCAAGAAATATGTAAGCAACCCAAGTAACGAAAGTTTCAATATACAGAAGGTCCTAACGTTGTTGCTTAATTTCTTTTTGACCAGTAATGTTAATGTTGTAATTATTATAAATAATCAAGTAAACAAGTCGTGGAAGACTGCTGTGAGGTCATTGAACAGATGAACTCCAGTCACTAGTGACCAACTCGAAATTAATTTCGAACCGACGGTTATCTTTTTCTAAACGCATTTACTCTGTCATCTCACCGATTTTACTGCTTTTGCTCAGTGAATCTTTGAGTTATCCCCACAAAAAGAAAACGATTGGAGTGAGGTCTGAGGAACGCCTTCTCGTCCAATTTACTTGGTCGGAAAAGTCGCATAGATATAGACCCTTATATCACGATAGTACTGGAGAGATGCTCCATCTTGGTAGAAGTTCAACTTTCGACGCGTGAACTGGTGGATTCCTGCAGCATCTTTAGATAAACATCACTGACATTTTGGTTAAAAATTAAATTCTTATTCCAAATCATGCTTTAACTTCTAGTGAGTTCAAAGGGTGTTCCTTATTAACATACTAAATTTGAGGAGCTCAAGGTGTTGATTGTGTCGATTAATTCAATCATTCGACGTAAGGGTAGCATCATCGCTTCGGCCAATTTTGGATGGAAACGGCGCATCTTTCACGCATTTTCTCAGATATAATACGCAAAAGTCAACTCTCCAGGCAGAATAACCCTTATTTAGAGAGCATGGATTGAAGTTAAAATGTAATATTTATAAGGGATTCTTCAAAATACTGTGCATTCCATTTGTTTCGAACTATTTGTCGTATAGATTTCTAACTTATCTTTGATACAAGCAGTGATGCGTCACGTTTGTGAATATCTATGAAACTCTCTCCTAAATTGTTCTGGGAGCAAAACATGATCTTGATAAATATTTTTTCATATGGTTCTAACGCTCACTTTTTCCGATACTCGTGTAACATGTAGTTTCTTGTTCTATATTTTGAAAAATATTTGGCGCACATAAATGGACCTACAAAAACAGCATCTACGTTAGACTAACTCACTCATCCGTGGACCATAGCACAGTGAAAGAAGATTCTATGGATTGATGAGTTCAAATTCGATTTTTTTGTTTCTAGAAAACATGGGGAAGAATTAGTGATGCTATGGGGATGATTTAGAGGCAAGTCCTGCGGAGCTCTCAGAGAATAATGACACTTTCTCTATCAAACAATTTGCGCTAACTTCATATGTCAGTATAATAACGGCCTAGAGCACATTGCAAAGATATTTTGGAAGCGTTTAAAAGGGAGAGAACAAGAGGGCAGAGTCAAAATCTTGAAATGGCGACCCCAAACTTCCAACTTTAATCCAGTCCTGGCTGTATGGGACGAACTCCATCAGGAAGTACGAAATTCTGTTCCGATATTTACAGTAGTGCTCTTGTAGGAATTATAAAAATCTTGACGGAGCAACTCTAGTTAAATTAAAAGAAAGAATACCGAGATTGTATGTCATCGTCAGTAAACATAGAGGAGTGCACATTGAGGCATTGTCATGGCACAATTAATACAAATAGTTTATTTAGTTTGATAAGTTATCTGTTAATATAATGATTACCTTTTATTTTTTGATTCGTTTCCTCTAAATGTTTATGACTTATAGTGAGACATACCGTAACAGTTTTTTGGAAACGCTCCAACGAATTTGATGACCAAACATTTACATAACAGCGCTTTTAAAGGTTTTTAATAATACGATTTAAAAAAATGAGGAAAACAGTAGCATCGTTGAAAGTGTTAGGTTTTCTCTTGAAAGAGCAGAACGCGATGAATTGATTCATCATTGGCGTGCGTGAGTGGACAGGTGATTGTTGTAACACTTCATAGAGAGCATTCTAAGCTATAAGAAATATGCACCTCATTTGCATACATCATCTATAGGGCGGGGAAAACTCCCTTCCTCCTTTTCAAATGTTTTTTATAGGGTAAAACTACAGAGATTATACGCCCAAGAAATATCTCATGCTCTGACCTGTTGGAACCAAACGTTTTCCAGTTAAAGTACCTCGAGATTCGGTGCGAAAAATTGCCAATTATTCCACTTTGGATTTGAAGTAACATTTACTCATTGGGCTACTTCCCCAAAAAAGTAAGGATAAATGACCATAATTTTACGCTTCCTAGACCAAACAATAGGCGTGTTCGCTCTGGAAAAGTCTTTGATGAATAACTTGTGGGTTGTCATCACTCCAACAACGAATGTTATTGTCGAAATGCGTGATATGACAAGAGATTTCCACCAGTTTTTAGGCTACTTTTCCGATCACGTCCAGAAAGTTTCTATACAACAACCATGGGCGAAAACTAAAGTTATGGAGCATAAATTTGCCTAAAGTACAACTAGACAAGTGTGTTGTTCATTGGTTCTGTATACGTTAAGAGCAATTGACCCCTGTAATGTTTAATCGGTGGAGAAAATAGCCATACTGCCTACACATTTTTTCAAGGATATCTCTTTTATATTTCGTATCATGGTAGGTGATAATGGTAATAGACTTTTTATTATCACCTCTGTTGCTGTTCTGCATTAGTAATATAACTAAATGTGCTTTATTTTTTTTGGTAGTGATGTTTCTTTTGGATTCTGCTACTGGCTCTACTAACCGCATTACTAAACCCCTGTGGGGAGTTGCTAAGTTTGTATAGTTCATCTGGCTGAACTCCCACATACACCTCTAGATCTGTGGTATGAAAGTTAGCTATGGGCACTTTTATCCCATATTTGGCCGGCTTACTCGGGGTATATTACCGAAAAGGAAAGTTTCATCAGAAAGTAACAAGCTGTCCGTCAATTGTAAGATAATCTGTTGGTTTGAATGGAATTTTACAATTCGATATAAATTTATCAAAGACCTCTCTAATGACACCAAGTTTGTCTACAAATTCTCGTTCTCTATTATGAACATCGTCGAAACAGAAACAACGTATTAGAAACATAATCGTAACATATATTGACTGTACCCCAGTTACATTTGAAATGTTTTTTTCTAGATGATCATCAGTGTTCCAGCAAGTAATAATATTCCCAGTAAAGTCTTTAATTCACGTTTATTTCTTAATTTAGCATAAATATTGGTATACATTTTTAAATGATGTTGTCGTCATTGTAAACGACTCAATAGTAGAAGAAGCATTTTAGCATTTGTCTGCAGTCTTGGTTTATGAAAAGTTAGTATTATATTATTCTGCTATGTGCGACTTGTCCCTGCCACTTAAGGTTCTTAATGTCATTTGGTTTCCTTGAGTGTTATTCGTACTTTTGAATGTTTTAAATGTTTTCTGCTTCTCCAATTTCATCTCGTTCATCTTCATTATATTCTGCAAAAAGTCTTTAGGATCTTCAACACCGAGAGCACTTTCACAATCTTCTTCTTCTGTCTCTCTCAACCACTGTAGTATTTGTTCATGGTCACGTTCAGACATTGTTATTCACTTTTAGCTTTATATTAGTGGTACAAGTTACTGTTCTTTAATAAAAGAACAATGTCCGACCTCTAATACACACATATCACTCTTAAGTGAAATAAAATGACTCCTGAAAAAAAAACATAACGGGAGTAGTCGCCGTAGAGCACTATGGTGCGTCAATCGTGCAGCGTGTAGAGTAAATATTCTTGAAAAATAAACAAGGAATTATGAGACTGGACTGAAGGGTTTCAGGTAAAGCGAGGAGAAGGTACTATAGATGAACGCTCAAATTCACAAGTGTTGCCAACCTTCATCGGTTATCAAAACAAAATACCTGAAGCACAATTGTGCTCCGCGCGACCATTAGAGTGTTAATAGAGTTATCGCGAGAGGCAAGACTTTTTAAAACGCCCTCGTATAACATTTATGCCGGAAAATAGCTATTAATAAGAAAAATACTTATTAGATTAACAATTAAGGTTACAGTAATTGTTAATTCAGTTCAGTTTAACTGAAATGGTTTTATAAACGTCGCGCAATGCATTTTCCAATTTTGCTGGGAAAATCATAAACAAGCGAGAAAAACCTAAGTAGTGGAGTAAAAAAGAAATCGCATCGGAGCGGAAAAGCACTAAAAGGAAAGTTACTGACATGTCTGCCGTTGATCTCCAAGACGTATCGCAGTTCTGTCCCGTCCTTTGTGAATCACGTGACAACAAGCAGGGGGAGGTTAAAAAAGTTTGCGGAAAAAGCGTGATTGAGGCTGCCCTTTTGTCGTAACTAAATTCGCCATTTATCACGAGAGAATCGCTTTGCTATCCGTGACTATTAGTATAAATTAGCTTTGCGTCCGCAACTGAATTGCTAGCAGAATATGCAGCATGCGAAAGCTGCATTTGTTTACAACGAACGTCGAAACACTTCTTTCCAGGCTGCAACTAGCCGAACACCCAAGAAGTAAGTACCTGCCTATCAGAAAAGTAGCGCACACAGCGCGTAGGCTAGAGTTAAAATTAAATGTCCTTGTATCCAATAACGTCGTCCAGCTGAAGTTGTCAAATGATATGCGGCGAGTTCATGGCAGGTCATGGAATTGCTGCCGGTTGAATTATCATTTGCAGTGAGGGTCGGTTCTACATATAATGCAGATTATGCAGCGGGCACGCCTGGCCTGGCTGCGCTGCAATTTTAGAGTAAACAGTTTCTCATTTTTCGTTTCGATGAATCATGATCGTGTTGCTGAAGCACGCCAGATTATTTAATTGCAAAAATAGAGCGCAGGTAACTGAACGTGACATTTATATCTATAATCCTAAGGTTATTGAAAGTTTTTTACTTATTTATATTATGCCTAGGTAACAATCCTGAAAAAGACAGATTTACATAGGAGTCTATTGTAGCGACGAAACGTTTGGATGTATAGAGTGTCCCAAAAGAGTGTACTCGCTCTTCCAATGATAATAAAGGCAGTGTTTATTGACATACTTCTGATTGGTATCAGAAAATTCGTGGCAATAGCAGTATTTCTATACAAAGTTTATGGTTCAATTAATCTACACAGTTGCATTTACCAAGCTCATCAAAATCCACCTTATTAACTGTGGAACACCATTGGAACTCACCAGAGGTTACAGTGTGGTGTGGGATATCAGTTTTACCCACCCTAAGTTTTTTTTTTTGGCCAAACTTTTTTGCCTAAACTTGCTTCAGGAATCCGTTGGTCCTCGCATCGAAGAGTTGTCTAATAATAAATACATGACGATAGAGTACCCCTACACCACCATCTAAATGAGATTTTTCCAAGGAAATGGATTGGGTGAAGATGTGGCATTGAATTTCTTGTGCATTTCGCGAACCTCACTCCAATTGACTATTTTTATGGGGAACCCCCTAAGATTAAGTTTATTGCACAAAATCAGCAATAATCAATGAGTTGGAAGAAGAAATTAAGAGGCAATGTCTCGCAGTTTAAAATGAAACGCTTGGTGACGCTGTCGAATCCATTGGATCACGTTATTGGCTGTGTTTGGATATTTGTATTGCCACTTTTTGGGGCGACGACCTCCCAGGCAGTAAATAGCACGTTTGTGTTGTCCCTAAAATATAAACTAATAACATGTTTTGCACAGCTGCATGAAATCCTTAAATTGCTTTCGAATCGATGTTAGTGCAAATCAGTATATAACATCAAAGATACATACCAGCGTCTTTACGGCTCTATGTTGTGCAAGCGTTGTTAAAACTCAATATGAGTTTTGTACTCATTTTATGAACCTTCAACGACCCCAGATCATCAACGTGGCATTCAACGGAAAGAGTAGAGTATTAGGAATGTTTTCCAAAATGGAGCAAGCGATGGTTGCTCTTCTGAGTATTATTTGTTCTTTAACTGTGGCATTTAAAAAGCTCGTAGTGCCACCTTAGTCAAAAACGAAGCACCAGTTTAAGTATTGATTGGAGGAAATTGCTCTACCCTAAGAGATAGTTTAAGTTTATAGCAATGATCAGGTGGAATAGAGGACTTTAAAGAGAAAACTTCAGTGCGAAGGCACAGGGAGAAGATCAATGATGTCAGAAAGACGCATGTGACTTATCGCCAGATAGAAAAAAGTTTAGGTACCCCAGGTCTTAGGCGACAAGCAGATAGCCCATCTCGTTTTAACTCGACGACTGATTTCGTATGGGTCAGAAGTACATAGAGCGTGGTGGAAAATAATTTCAATTTTATATGTATCGTAAAACTTTCCTGGTGTTATCGTACATATCTAAAATCGTTCGATTAAACTTTAAATTAATTCAATCTGCAAGGTTTCATAAATATGCCCGTTCTTATCTATAACCCAAATATGTTTCGACTTAAGATATGTACATTTTCTTTAAATTATGCTCATTTAAGAAATGAGACTGCAGCAGGCTTCCTTGGAATGCAATTGACTCACGATTTTGTCCTTTTCTTCCTGTCATAGTTAGCTAGTGCCCTTCCCTCTTATCGTCTACATTTGAAGAAGGTCAAACCTATTATGGAGCCATCAAAATATCTTGTTGAGGTTGCTTGTGAGGGTTTGATGTGTTCGAGATTGACTTTTTGAAGTTGCTGATCTTCTACACAATATAGCCCTATCTTTGCTAGGAGATGTCAGTCAATGACAATGAATCAGGATAGATTCCTACTTTGGCAAAGCCATTTCGGGCATTCCAGAACTTGACCGTCAATAATCACATAGTGCGAACCAATTCAGTTATGTTGAAATGCAACCAGCCTTCAACTGTAAAGTTGCAATGTGACTTCGAAAATTTGTATATAGATATGATCACGTCAAATCTTTGCAAAACGTCTAAAAAAAATTTATTCCTCGAAATAGATTATCATAGGGGTTGTTCTAACTATTCAGACTCATCGCAATTGTACATATATTTATAGAGAAAAATTACACTCTTCAAAAATTGAATTCAATTAACTTGCGTTTAGAAAACCTTCCAGTCTTTCTTTTGAGACCATTGATTTGTTTACTTCTAAGTATTGGAACTAATTAGCAATATTTGACTGCAAGACAAGCCGACAGAAAATTTTATATTAGTAGCACATAGTTTTGGTTACCACAAAATATTTCACCAAGTAAATGAGTCTTTAAGCAACTCTTTTAATGACGTACGTTATGGCGAAATTTGAACCAGATAGAAGTAAGTCCCCGACAATCATATTGATTTATATTTCTAGAAACACCTCACAAAGCAAGTAATTCGTTCACCGTATCAACCCTGCTTTAGTTAAGTTATAAAGGTGCTGATTTCAGGAGTTTTCTATTCTATTAGTTATGATGACATGAAATCTGTAATCCAATGAAGAGATTAACAAAACGTTCTTGTTCTTTTTAAAAGCATAAGATATGATGCTGCTTTGAAAGTCAAAAATATGCTTTTAACGCTTTAATGCTTAATGCTTTAATATGCTCTTTATTTTGATTTAAAAAAGAGTTTACGATGATGATGTCTTTTCTATTTTTCCTTATAATTGTTAATGCTTTCCAAAGGAAACGATTTATGAAATAGTACGAGATGTAATGTTATGTATTGGAAACTAAAACTCTCGTTCTAGATAATATTTCTTCTGGCGTATTGCTCTCCCTCTATAGGACTTTCGAGTTGCTACCCACAATAAATTTTCATGTTGGCTCCATAACAGCAGCGTGCATGTACAAGGGGGAAAACTGATCGTGTATAAAATAATCAAAAACATCCCAGCTTATACAACTTTTTATTTCTTGATATATTCTTAATCTTCTGCATTCTATAGAGGCTACGATCGTGTGGTACTAGAGCCATGTTGGGTATACCCCGGGGCAGGTGATTATCCTAACCCGTCAGTTTAGAAGAAGAATGTACTTTACACCTTCAAAGGCGTTTGTATGACAAGCGGAGAGCATTTAATGGTCGCAATTACTTTTGACCCGGGAGTTCGAATCTAGGACCGCTGCAGGCCAGTGTAGGCCGAGGTCTTTACCTTACAGTTATCAAGAGGAGACACCAGTCTCATCATTATCTCAAAGTTTGACGATTACACTTGTTGCTATCAGCAAGGTATAAAAGTCCTATTTTATTTCTGCTAGCATCTTTTATCTTATGCTGACTATTTTCCTCATATACTTACTTATGCTTACTCGTTATTCTGTTTACATTTTTAATAAAAACATTCTTCCGACCCACGAAAGATTAATGAACCATTGCATATGAAGGGAAGTACCAAAGAGACTTCTATTTTAAATTTTCCATATAAAGAAAGCTTCGTTTTGATTAATTGTTTGAGTGACTTTTAATTTTCGTTCATCAAACAAACATCTCTTTCTCTCTGATTAAAAAATAGGGGAAAGGAAGAGCGGAAGTACGAACATACATTCTAGGGATTGTTCCTTAAAAGATCTTCCGTCAAGTAACAAAACATCGCATTCTAATCTTTACTGTTTAAATTACACGAACGTCTATTGTGCTCCAGTTCGTAATTTAATTTTACCACGATTAGTAGTAGAAAGATTTGGAGACGGCTAGAGATGACCTGCTGTAACTGGTTCTAAGGTGTTCTCAAGACACCCCTGCCTGGGAAACCAGTTTCTTTAAACGATGGTTTGAAAACTGGAATTGAGACGGCTTCAAAGAGGAAACTTCAGTGCGAAGGCACAGGGAGAAGATCAATGATGTCAGAAAGACGCATGTGACTTATCGCCAGATAGAAAAAAGTTTAGGTACCCCAGGTCTTGGGCGACAAGCAGATAGCCCATCTCGTTTTAACTCGACGACTGGTTTCGTATGGGTCAGAAGTACATAGAGCGTGGTGGAAAATAATTTCAATTTTATATGTATCGTAAAACTTTCCTGGTGTTACCGTACATATCTAAAATCGTTCGATTAAACTTTAAATTAATTCAGTCTGCAAGGTTTCATAAATATGCCCATGCTTATCTATATATGTTTCGACTTAAGATATGTACATTTTCTTTAAATTCTGCTCATTTAAGAAATGAGACTGCAGCAGGCTTTCTTGGAATGCAATTGACTCACGCTTTTGTCCTTTTCTTCCTGTCATAGTTAGCTAGTGCCCTTCCCTCTTATCGTCTACTTTTGAAGAAGGTCAAACCTATTATGGAGCCATCAAAATATCTTGTTGAGGTTGCTTATGAGGGTTTGATGTGTTTGAGATTGATTTTTTGAAGTTGCTGATCTTCTATACAAAATAGGCCTATCTTTCCCAGGAGATGTCAGTCAATGACAATGAATCAGGATAGATTCCTACTTTGGCAAAGCCATTTCGGGCATTCCAGAACTTGACCGTCAATAATCACATAGTGCGAACCAATTCAGTTATGTTGAAACCCAACCAGCTTTCAACTGTAAAGTTGCAATGTGACTTCGAAAGTTTGTGTATAGATATGTTTACAAAGCTTGGCGTGATCTTTGCAAAACGTCTAAAAAAATTTATTCCTCGAAATAGATTATCATAGGGTTGTTCCGTTCCTGTAAATGCCCATGGGCATCACCTATGGATCTCAGCATAGATTTATTGCAATAATTTCTATAACATTGTGTAATGGTAGGAATGCTTCTAGTAGAGCAAACGACCTACCTAGAATTATAGCGCGAAGTTTTTCCCGAAAATATTGAACTAATTTTAAAAATATTTTCTAATGTTTTGATATAGACCACCTATATTTGTTGAAATAACTTTCAGCAATATTACTGTAGCATTAGGCCCCTTAGGGTTTGTCCACACTTCCTCTAGCATTGTTTCCGTTGTTTAAAAAGCTGTGCGAAGCTCTATGTTAAAATTATGAATAATTGACATCGACAGTCTGGAATCTTATGCCATCTAAAGGTTGCGCGAGACGAATATTGTCACGACACGATTCATGCCAAGATCTTAGGTCAAAATCTTACATACCTTAGTTTTTAGAAACCTTCAGCTAATTATAATCCGTAAACATTCAACATTTTCCAGTATTCTGGTCGTCGCTAGTCTTCCGAAGGTAGATCAGGTTCCTGGTCTCTAAATGGTTTGAACCTGGTCTTTATTGGTGCTGCATTTATTGAATCGTTCCCCAAAGCCTTCTGAATCAATTGAAGAATTTTTGCGGGCGGTCTTCCAGCTTTGCACACTTGATGCAGATTTGTTGCTCTACTCGCTTAGTAGTTGCACGCTACATGTGCCCGCTCACCAGCCAGTGATGTGGTCCTCATTTACGCATGCGTATGACAGTTCACTTTCATTTATTGCCAAGTTACATCACGCCGTGTAAAATACGTTAACGTTAATATTTTCGCACTAGACCACGTATATTTGCGAAGCATTACATCTGCCTATGAAAAATTGGGTAACGTTTTGGTTTTCTACAAACGTAAAATAAATAAACCTTCAACTAGAAGAGTGAAAAACGAACAATTAGTCCAGATAAGCCTTGACACAAAAAGATCTAGAAGAGAAAGCGGGAAAATAATGGAGAGTGAAAGCAGTTCTGAATCATTTGATTTTTTTGATTCTGGATCGTGTTTAGTTGTGACACAGACGGCGAAAGTGACAAACGTTAGTGAAAACAATGGCCTGTGGAATATGATATTGTTGATCTAGATTTTAACTTTTTTATAGGCGTCAGTAAAAGTTCATCCTGGATATTAACTAGCAGATCTGACTCAAAATTTCAAATTGAGATCAGCTGTTTTAAGTTGAAATTATTTTCACATATTAAAATGCATTTATTTTTCTCACAATACGACTGATGATGAAGTTGATCAAGTTTACAAAATACCCAAAGTGTTTATTATTGTATAACCGAAATTTCGGAAATTACGGTTGCTGTGGTAGGATATTTGTGCGGACCAGATTTTAGTGCATTTGAAGACCCGCACTCGTTTGAGAGAGTACATTCTGAGTAAAAATTACAAATGGGGTTTCAAATTCGACGATTTTTGCATAGGTTGAAGGTTTTGACGAAAAAAAATGTATTAAAAAAGAACAATTATCACTGACAACTATTACACATCAATTCTATTATCACCTGTGAGTTTACCAAAAAAAGGAAAGTCATCTACTAGAACTCCCAAAAGAGACTATAGAAAAAGAAAACAAGGATTTGGGATAACCAAATTGATGGACAAACGAAAACTTGGCCTTCTTTGAACGAAATATGGAATTTCCGAGCAAAGTGAGCAACAAAAAATAGAAAAGGGAAAGAAATGCGGAAACTTATAGCAATTATAGATAGCAGTTTGTTGTTATTAAAGCTGTTCTTGAGCTGCTCTTGAATACGTTTCTTGTTACTGGCGATTAAATTAGTGATTAATTATGATTAAATTATGAGAAAACTGATTTTTGAGTTGTTTGTACCCAATGATCAAAAACTGACGGAAAAGAAGAATAAAAAGAAAGAAACAAAAACAAAAAACAAAAATATTAAAATTTTTATAGCAAAATTCAGAAAGTTTAGAAGTTTACAGAGAATACTGGATAATATTATGTCTGTCAATCAGTAAAACTACAAGCAGTCAGAACTAGTATACAGAAACAGAGTTTGCTTTCTTTAAAACGAAGATTATTTTATTCGGCATTCTTGCGATACTTTTTCCCAAAGTTTTTCACTTATTGTTTATATAAAAAATGGGCTATAGTTCAATAATGAGAGTGGTTTGAAAAAAGAAGTACCAGGTTTTGTTACCTCAAAATTGAGAAGTTGTTAAACCGAAGGTTAATATTGTGATCATTAAATTAATATTTTTATTACTAATGGACCGAAGGTCTGTCTGTCCTTCAAGTGGTGTTTCTCCTTCTATACCAACCTCATGGAAAACTAGGAATTTTGATGTTTGGTTTTCACTCACGGGTTGGCACTTCTTGGACGCGCAACATTTCAACAATTTGAATGTTCTTTTAATTACAGAAAAATATTTACATTCTATAAACGAATCTAAAAACAGTAAAAGAGAAATGTTGAATTTCTCTTGTACACGGAATTGCTAGTTTTTTTTCATTCTCCTTACACCTTTAATTTGATTTAATCCATCGAATTTAATTAGCAGTTTTGGCATTGAGGTAAAATAATTATGTTTGCGCTCTATTATCGCTCTTAGGTCGCACGCGTTTAGCTCAATTTTTATCATTTTTAAAAATTAATTTGTAGGGTGAATGCTTTCTGATTCTAGTCGTTTGCATTTATTGAGCTTTGAAAACAGTCTTTAAATAGACGTATTTGTGCAATTTGACTTTCGTTTTACATTTTGTGCTATCTCACCTGTGTACCTATAGAACCCTTTTTTGTTATCTTTCATTGGTACCTTTCATAACTTGTGAGTCCATTGCTGCAACTTTTGCCTTCATTATTCACTTCTTACGCCGTTTTTGTCTTTATTATGCTCTACTCTTATTATTCACTGTTTTGTTTGGATCATCTGGTTATATGCAAGAGTTGGTTTTCACTTGCGTAGAGTGGATCCGCTTTTTCAGGTTTAAAGTTAATCAAACCTCCCTTCGAAGCTCTAAAGAAATTTTCGACCTGACTTCGCTTCTATAGCATGGATTTATATCCATTTCTCTTTGATAGACTTTACGGTTATCTGTCTACTTGTGAAGCATAAAATTAGGTGTGGAATTTGCCCTAGACGTCCCTTCCACCTTTTGCAACTCTTTCGTTATTATCAATTGTTCTGATTATGGTGCTCATTTTAGTTCATGTCGCATTTGATTTCTGCATAGATTGTCTTTTTATAATTTGAATAAACTTCTATATCAACAATTAAGATGTTTTCCGATTATTTAATTTTGGTATTTTAGCAAAATTTTTTTTTTTTGCAGGAAGATAAATGTCCATTTCTTGAACTTTTAATGACTATTTTTGTTGTGTCCGCGTGGTTGAATATTAATGGGTCTTTAAACTTCATGGTTTTTATGACAGCAGAACACCATAATTAAGTATAAGCAAAAGAGCACTTTCTTATATGGCTACATGAGCATAATATTGGTCACTCGTAGATCTATGACTGTTTTGTCTGCCGCACAATTAATATTATTGATAAAATTTGGTTTCTTAGGGTTTAATTGCTATTAATTCTAAATAGTCGCACGTTCACTAAATATTTAATAATTTCAGCCCATTTATCTTGTATATTGGTATCGTTTTCAGCTTCTAATGTATTGTTTGCAATTAACAAGATCTCCAACAACCCTGACTACGGTTTATTATATAATTATATTGGACAGAAAGTTGCATATGATCTAGCTGATTTTAACGCAATGAAAGTTTGGCAGCCGCGATGTAACCGATGAGAGGGAACTCCAATGCGCGTGCGTGAATGAGGACGATCGACTGGCCGGGTCAGTTGGGAGTTGCGACTAGGGCAGCGAATCCTCATCAAACTTTGTGCAAAGCTGGAACATCTGCCCGCAAAGCTATTTGGAGGATTCGGAACGTTTTTGTGAACGATGAAATCAGGGTCGCAAGAACAAAGGATTTGGTGACGGTGATCCATATAAAAATGTTGAACGTGTATGGAGTATAGTAAACAAAGATTGGTGACTGGCAGTTCGACAACTAGAAGATTATCTGAGAGAATGTGCAAAACTTTGATGGAAGATATTGATATGAAACCTGTCCAAACAAAATTAGTTTCTTGGTTACTTTTATTAGAGCAGAAGGAACATTGTGCTACAGTTGCTAATGACTTGCTTGAAATTGCTACCAATGAATCAGATTTTCCAAAAGATCATAACTGGGGATGAAATATAAATCTGTAGCTACAATTCGGAACAAAGACTCGCTTAGAAGTCTGTGAGATCTTAAGGTGTTTACTTTGAAGGGGAGTGGCGTTACATACTATGATTCTTACATCTGGTACCATTTTTTGTAAATTTATGAATTTTTTATTATGATAATAATTGTTTATATTATATGGCTCGATACTTTTGGGGCAGACCATGTATTTAAAAACCCCGGTTTACAACACACATATTATGAATATAATTTTTTTATTAATTCTATTTCAATAGAGCTTTTGCAGGTTTTGTCATTCTTTCACCACATTAAATTACTAGAGGCTACTTTGTTTGTATAACTGACCACTAGTTTGCATCGGAATCTCCTTTGTCAACTAACGGGCAATTTAATTGTGTGCATACTGCAGGTATGTAACTGTTATGTGTGAAGTAGTTCTCTCTGTATTTACGCTTATTCTAGTTTTATTTGGATGAGACACTAACAAACCGTACAGTCTTCACAAACTCTCTCAGTTCTTACTGTGAGCTAGAGATCACTTTTTATTATTTAGTAGAATCGAAATTGTATAAAATTTTCGAGTCATTTATGTCTTTTTACGTTTAAAACTTACAATTCGGACTCTACGCCAAAATTTATGTAAATTACGATTCTGAAGCGGTGAGTATTGGATAGTTTGGATAGCGAAAACTGGGGAAGTGGCAAATATCTACAAGTTTGTTGAGTAGTCAGTACACTGAAATTCTGCTTCAGTTGGCCAAAATTTACCTTTAAGATTTGAGGTTGTAACTTTAATTTTTTTTAACCGTACGATATGTGTGCTACGGACATTAACAGACACATATTACCATATTTTTTCCTGGGATAGGGGAAGGGATTGGCAAGTAGATATTTCTTCATAATGATCTCGCAATCGATACCGAACTACCAAGTTTTTAAATAATTGACGTAGTTCATTCGAAAGGACTTACCTTAGTTTTCTATGAGTCTTCCCAAGGAGAAACATTCAACTCCATTTAGAGTTTTATGAAAAATAAAAGCTATTATGGAATATTCCACATTTTGGTTAGTTTTATATGTTTGAATGAATTCTACAATATATTTAGTGGCCTAAATTAGTATTTCTCCTCAACTTAGTATCCCTTTCCCTATTATTACCACTTATTGGTGGTTCTTCAAGCACTAGTACCACGGATAGATTGCTGATACGGCCTGCAAATGCTCCTACTTTCTAGAAACTGACGTGGGACCGTTTATAATGGAGTGAGACCAATATTACCTTACGTTGGTGAAACAAGTGCGGCCAACTAAACAAATCCTGAAATAAAAACTTTAAGAATTTTATCTAGATGGTAAAGACGAGATGGTAGTATTGGACGGAAGAACCACGTTGATCATTCAAATTTTTACGACTTTTATGTATGGTGGCGATAAGTAAGAGAGCCACGAATGCCCGATTCAAAACCGCTGATTGTTCTAAATCTTCCTAACGTTTACAGTTCTGCGCAAAGAAATAGACTAATCTACTCTAATCTACGCTACAGTTTGTCTGCTTAATCCATCTGTCTTTGAGTTTGTCCAACCTCGGCGCGCCCATTGCAAATTTGCATCTATGCATAATCTCTCGCGCAGTTCCGCGAATGTTGCACGCGCTATCCACCGCTCGCGCACTTCCGATCCCCTCTCGAGTTCGTGGTCATCATTAACCTTTTGTAATAAGGGTACTTTCCGCTCTAGCCTTGGTCTCTCTTCCGCTTTACAGGTCAATAGGATACGCATGGATTTCTCTCTGAGCTTCAGGATTCATGTGAGGTAAGACTGGATAGAGTTGCCACATCTAGTGACAAGTTAGACAGCGCTCTGGTTAAAAGACTGCAGTCTGTCGCATGGTATTGACCGTGGCGATAAGTAACCGCATATTTCGCTCCTGTCTTGCTCTCACCCGCGCTCGTATTCGGTTTTTTACGAGCCCCACTGAAATAATCTCGAATATCGGCAGTTCTGCTGAATACTTCTTTCTCACAGTCCCGATGTTTGCCTTGGTCCGATGAAATGGGGTCTGGATCTTGGCTGACAGAGTCTTTGCAAGTCTACAAATTTCGATTTGCAAATTCCTCGACATGTCTGTGCACCAACAGAATGTTTTAGAATGAGTAGGGAAACGTTTTTCGGAAGTGAACCTTTTGGAAAGATTCTGTACTGGTTCACGAAGTGAAGTCAACTCAAATGTTATTTTTAAATGTAGACGATTGGCGTTTTGTTAGCCCGGAGCTTAATCGGTGGACTGTAAATGATGGGCAGTTTTATAGGGCATAGTTTGCTCAAGAAGAATTTCCAATATTAATTCTTTGAAGCGATCTCTTAACGGCTGCAGTCCACAACTTTTCGATGGTGTAGTGCGTGTCATCTAGACGATTGGTCTATTCTCGAGGCTTGTGAAGCTAAAGACAGCCATTTTAAATAAATGCTTTGTATTTCAGAGTTACTAATGACCGTTTAATAAATCCTGGAAATATGAAAAATGCCCTATTGTTTTGTTTTGAAAAAAACCTTTAAACTGACTTTCTATTGAGTTTTTAGATTTTCTGTCATTTTGAAACTAAGTTAAAAAGTGAAAAGGAAAAAGTTCAATTTAACTCTCTATGGGCCGATTTAATGCATGACATCGACTACAATTGCACCCTTTCAAGCGCCTACTCACGTATGTGAGTGAGAGATGTACCAAAAAAGTTGCGCCCGCTATCTGTGTATGTTTACTCCAATCCTCAGAATGCATATGCATTAGCGTATTAGGCCATTGAATGCAAACATTTGTATTGGGGGGCCTGCAGACTTTAATCCAAAGATTGATGTATTCTAAGTACGGTTTACACCAGGTCGGCCGGAGCTTTTTGGCCGGCGATCGCGATAAATATCCGTCTCCAGAGGCGTCCCGGAGTAATCCCAATCTTTGAAGGCCCGGCTGCTCTCCATTCCGCTCCCGCAATTGTGGTCCGCGGGCCGTAAAGCAATCTTGGGAATACGTGGTGCCGTTGTCATTATCGGGCAGCGAGGGGCGCTCTGCTTTACGGCGTAACTCATCGCGTGCCTACCAAAGCGTTATTTCATTTCACAATATTAAACTCTGGTTTTTATTAGTTTGTAAAAAAGCAGACGAGTGCGGTGTTTGCTCAAGCCCCCGGCACTGCACAAAACAGTGGCTCAGCTCGTCGTCCTCATCGACGGTTTCGAGAGACAATATTGATACACTCTCATTTATACATAGCTTCGAATAGCTATTCAAGCCGCTCCGACTCGCGCGTGCTTTTTAGCAATATCCTAAATTGCTAAAATGATCTGTCATTTGGTTTGTCTTCACTTATAATTGAGAAATTGATAAAGCCCAACAAAAGCTTGTTGCCTCAAAATCTATTCACTATGCAGTCACTATCATTTCTACGATGGTCCCTCAAGTTTAAGAAATTCCGTCTTTGTAGTATCTTTCGCATTTTTTTTAAGTGAAACTAGAAGTAGTTTTCGTCAACTTCGGCAGAAACCAAATTCTCGCCATTTAAACTATTTTATATAGATTGGGACAGATGAACGTGTGAAGGAGCAAAATTGGAAGAAAACGATGGACGCTGAAAGATTTTCCATTTTAACTTCTTCCGTTTGCAGAGGATCGGTTAAGCGACATGCAATTGGACATTGTCGTGATAGACTATGACGTTTCTTGGATTGGCCAAAACAGAACATTTTCCGTGAATTTTTATATTGAGTTTCTTCTTTCATTCTACGTATGGTTTTCTTCCACTGACTGAAGCTTCAGCCTTATTGTGCGCCGTGAAGTGATTTCCTCTATTTTCTCCTGTTTAGGATACAATTAATCAGTATAACCACTATTTGCTTTGGTTGTATATATTGCACCCCGAAGTGCTTGAATCTTTGAGCCCCAACGGCTGGTCATTCACATAGAACATGTAGTACTGCCTATTCTTCTTTTTCGCACAACCTGTAGGTTGCATTGTTAACAATAAGCATTATGGAAAGATACTTTCCAGTAAAGGTAGGTTTACTCGAAGAACTCATAACGATGTTGTAGGGGAAGTTCAAAGAAAATCATTCTCTTACAATCTCATCGAAGTGGCACAAACACCTTATTTGGAGAAACTAAGACTTGCCACGGCTTCTCCACTGGTAGTTGCTTTTTGGAACCTCTTTTCGTTGTACCTTTGTTGTTCAATGAAGATCTACTTTTTATTTCTTTTTACGATTGTTATTCAGGGCATCCAGGCAGAAAATTACCCTCGAGATGCATTCCATCTTATTATTGTCTTATGGAGGTGACTCCAATTTTTTTAAGGGCGAAATGCAGGCATCGTCTGTATTCAGATTCTCTGAAATCTTTTCAGTTGCGATTCTTGGGTTATTTTCAACTGAAGCACTTCGACCGTCATCGTGAATGGCGGAAGACGTTCATGTTAAAATCACAATTTCGAAACCTGACAAACGGATTCTTCTTTATTCAAATAAACTTTTCGAATGTTTTTTTTTTATTGCGGTTCCAACATTCACTCTTCAAAACTTTCTTTCTCAACAGATTTTAAGGCTACACTACCTGTTTCTCTAGTATATGGTATAACCATAAAACGAACAGCAACGCCGAGTTGGGTTTTCTCTTTTTCTTTCTTTTGTACAATTGTACATTTCCATCAGACATCCCACTACCGGTTTGGTCTACTTCTATCATTATCTTTATAATAACATTATCTCTCCCTATCCTTTCTTTGTTGGCGTATTTATTTTTTGTCTTTTAGAATGTTGCTAACATTGCCCGCTTCGCTCCTTGTTGTGCAGTACATAACTCTACTTATGATTGCCTTTGTTAATAAAGACGTTTCTGTACCTTACGTCACGTCGTCATCGGTACTGTGTGAACATTTCCTTAGCAAGTTTTATTTGATTCTTCTTTAAATCTTATGTTTATTTAATTCTTCATTTCTACTACGTGATATATTTATATTTTGTCTTATTTGTGTACTTCTCTAACCCCTTAAAGTTATTTGATATTAACACAAATTGCAAATTATTTAAACTTTCGCCATTTATATTTATCTTCTTATATGAATCATTTTTCTATGTTTACCTCTTTTGTTTATGGTTTTATAGAGTTGTCTTCTCCTTCCTCATGTAAATTATTTTATATCAATTGCAAGGTTACTGTGTTACTTTAAAAACATTAATTAATTCAAGACGGAAATAAACATACAAGGAATTGTTTTCCCAAGGTCTCCATAAGTAGCAGACCAAAAACGAGGTTATCTGAAATGAATACAAATTCTAAATATTAACCTTTCGCCGCTGATCTTTATCTCCTTGTATCTAACTTAATTTATAAATAGGAAAAGAAAGGGGGATATTTTGTTTCAAAATGGTGAGAGAAGTCAGAAATAGGTTCTCAAGGTCTCCATAAGTAGTGGACTACAAAAGAGATTATGGGAGATTAATGAAAATCCTTAATTATTTAGCCTGTTGTCATTTCTCCTTTTATAAATATTTTTTTTCTATGTTTATTTTCTTTATTCTTAGTTATAACTCTCTTGTAGGTCTAGAGTTCTTGTAAATATTCCCCTCTCTATAATTATTAGGTTGTGTTACTATGAAAACAATAATTAATTTAATTTATAAAAAAGAAAATAAAACCGAATATTTTGCTTCAAAATGAAGAGCGAAGTCAGGAATTGTTTTGCCGGGGATCTCCATAAGTAGAGGGCCAAAAAAGAAATTATATAATTTGGTCGGTACAGGTCTGACAGACAAATGAAGAAATGTACCCTCTATTTTGTTGGAATTTAAAAGAGCCTTTGCCTAGTTACAATGTGTCGTTTTTCGTTTATCTCTTTGACTTTTGGAAACAGAAAGAAGTTGCTGTAATTTTTAAGTTTGTGCAGGTGCCACTTTGTTTTAAGGCGGAACCTAAAGTAGAGAATCACTTTTATGTGGTTTTTGTGAGTAGAGGAACAAAATTCTTCTGTTTGCTGGGGTTGTCGAGAACAGTCTTGGAATCGCCATGAGTAGACGAATACAGTAGCGTTTTTCTCTTATGGTTTGGTTGATTTTCAAGATGTTGGTCAATGTCAGGAAAGTTTTTCTGAGGTCACCATGAGTAATGAAATGCAATTGCCCGCCATTTTGTTTCAAGATTCTGATCAATGTCGTGGAGTCTCCACGAGTAGAAGATATAATAGCGTTTTTCTATTATCCTTTGGTCGATATAGGGCATGACACTTAAATGAAAAACTCGACCGCCTTTTTGTTTCAAGATGCTGATCGATCTTGGGAATAGTTTTCCTATCTAAATCAACCACAATTTTCTTTCAGAATACCGATCGATCTTAGGGACTAGATTTCCGCTATCTTTATGAGTACAGCAACACAGTGGCTTTTTCGTTTGTCATTTGTAAGGCGTGGAAATTAAATGAAGAAAATCAGTCGCCGTTTTCGTTTAAAATGACTACTAAAGTTTAATATTGGTTTTTTAGAGGTCCTTATAACTAGAGGATCAAAATGGAGTTTTTCGTTTCGTATGGTATGGCAGTTAAATGAAGAAAGTTGGCCATCATGTTGTTTTAAGACGGCTGTGGATGTCGGAAATATTTCTTTGGGTTCTTATTAGTAGAGTGTTTTCGTTTGCCGCTTGGACGATAATAGGGCATGATAATTTAATAAAAAAAGTTAACCGCCATTTTGTGTCAAGACGCCGGTCGATGTCGGCGATGGTTTTTCTAAGATCGCCATGAGTAGAGGAACACAATGAAGTTTTTCGTTTGTTATTTAGTTAACATAATGTGTAACAGTGACATGAAGAAAATCAGTTGCCATTTTGTTCCAAGTGGTGGTCTTCACAAGTAGAGGAATATAATGACATTGTTGCCTGTTCTTTGTTCGATATGGGACGTAATTGTTAAAGAAAGACACTCGGTCGTAATTTTATTTCAAGATGGCAATAGATATTGGGAATAGTTGCTTTTTTCTACTGTCGTTTGGTAGATGGAAGGCGTAACAACTAAACGAAAAAAAATGATTCGCCTTTTTTTCAAGATGCTGGTTGTACCGGGGCTAGTTTTTCTGGAATTTTCACGAGTAGAGGAACGCAATGGCATTTTCTGTTGTCTTTTGGTCGATATAGACCATAACAGCTAAATAAAGAGAATCAGCCGCCATTTTGTTTTAAGATAGTGGTAGATCTTGGGAACAGTTTTTCTGGGGTCTAAAAAAGTAGAGAAATAGTTGGTATTTTTTGTTCGTCGCTTGGACGACATAGGGTGTGCCACTTAAATGAAGAAAAGTAGCCCCTATTTTGCTTTAAGATACTAATTTTTCTGAGGTCTCCACGAGCGTCTTTTGGTCGATATAGAGCGTAACAGTTAAATGTAGAGAATCAGCCGCCATTTTATTCCAAGATTGTGGTGGATGCCGAGAATAGTTTTTCTGGAGGTCTTTATTAGCAAATGAATATAATCGCGGTTTGTTTCTCGTCCTTTGATCGATATATGGCGAAAGATATAGGACAAAAAAAGACACTCAGCCGCAATTTTGTTTTAAGATGGCAGTATAGTTTCTTTTTCTTATTCTCTAAGAGTAGAGGAATATAATGGCGTTTTTACTGTTGTTTGGTCAATGGAAGGCGTTAACAACTAAATGAAGAAAATGATCCGCTTTTTTTTAAGATGCTAGTCGATATCGAGAACAGTTTTTCCAGAATTTCCATGAGTAGAGATCACAATGGCATTTTCTGTTGTCTTTTAGTCGGTATAGAGCGTAACGGTTAAATAAAGAGAATCAACCGCCATTTTGTTTCAAGATGGTGGTGGATGTCTGGAATAGTTTTCTGGGACCTTACGAAGAGCACAGAAAAATTGTAGTTTAGTTTGTCACTTGGACTATATAGGCCATAATTGTGAAATGAAGAAGTTATTTTGATTTAAGATAGCGATGTTGGGAATAGTTTTCTGATGTTTTCATGTGTATAGGAACACAATAGCATTTTGCGTTTGTCACTTGGACTATATAGGGCATAATTGTGAAATGAAGAAAATGAGCCGTTATTTTGTTTTAAGATAGCGATGAATATCGGGATGTTCTGATGTTTTCATGAGTAGAAAAACACAATGGCGTTACGTGTTTGCCACGTAGACTATATAGGGCGTGACGATTAAATAAAGATACACAGCCGCCATTTTTTTAAGATAGCGATCGAAATCGGGAAAATCTTTTCTAAGGTTTGCAATCGTTTATATCTACCGCTAAGATTCTTCATGGTTAATATCTTTTGTTAATCTAAAGAAAAACCAATATCGTACTGTCCTTTTTCGTAGCAACAAAATTCTTTTGGTCTAACGTATCTTCTTTCATTTTCTAATTATTTTTAATAAGATCTTATTTGCTATATGAGACTGATTGGCTTGTAATTGGATAATTGAATTGAATCATCCTTTTTATTCATTTAAGTCGCCGTATTTCGTTGTCCATCGAGTATTGTAACTTTGTCCAAGTGCTGCTACATAAACGAAACGATCTTTCTTTAATTAGCTCATTGATTGGCTTTCAAAATCTTTAAAAAATTATTAATCTTCTTTGTGCTAAATTTACGTGTCTTAATTTTAATTAAATAGTTGTCACCCTCTTTTTACTTTTTGTTTTACAAAATGACGCTATGATACGAGCCATGTTTCGTGAATAATGCACAAATTGACAACATTGCTCAGTGAACGCGCGTTGAGTTTTCGCAATTATTTTTATTGTGCAAAAATAAGGTTTTTCTAACCAGCCGCGCACATATATAAAATTTAATGTCTGCTATCATTCAAATGTAAAACTCGATCCGTAACTATGCCATGACGTCATGGGTCTTGTTTGTACAATAAAGATTTAGCTTTTGTTTATTCTGTTGTATATCTTAAACAAATATGCTGCCATATTCTTTGTAACTACAAATTGACTTAAAAGTGTGAGGTTATGTGATTTGGCCTTAGTACATTCTTCATTGTTTGTTCCAAGTATTCGATGGTGAAAAACCGATAGTATATTAATGTTTAATATTATTGCACAGGAATGTTTTTGGCTCGATTTAGGTGGTATTATATATTTGCGCAAAGCAAATTAATGGATGGAACTTCCATGAATCCATAGAAGTTATTTTTCCCAAGCAACACAACCATTTCAATGCCGTATGATGCTATCTACGCGATACCCGTTAGGATTCAGGTAGAAAACTCAAGAATTAAAAACAAATGCAAATTACTCGATTTATAATTCTTCAGGTGCGTTACACTGACTGTTTAGGTATATTAATAGACTAGCTCCAATTAGAGCATCCATACACGTACTTTTGTGTACGAGTTGTTACGTGCCTGGCAGAGCTGAGCATGCTTAAGGTTAAATTATCCAAAACTGCGTAGCGTAACTCGAGCTATATGTACAAAGCGGGCCATGGCCACGACTAGTGACGTCAGACCCGTTTTGAAATGCCGACTTTGTTGCCCATTTTCGAAGTTTAATTTCGTCGCGTAAAATTTCTATTTTTAGCTCATTAAATTTATAAGGCGTCCACACTGCGTTCCGCTGATGCTCCATTCCCGTATGCTCAGAACATTGACCCTTGAGTGAACTTCGGTTCGATGGCGGCCACTAATTCATAAAGAAATTGTGCAATCCATTAAGGACACATTTAGGAAGCATGATTTTGAGCAAACCTAGTTTGGAGCCTGATCGAACTGGTGTGGATATGACGCCAAATGAGTAGAGCTCAATGTGTATCGGGCCTAAGGGTCTATCCAAATTGCGCTCCTCACACGTTCTATTATCGCTCTGCCAAAATATTGTGAAATGCCTTTTAAGTGTAAGTTTTTACACTGCCCGCTTACAGGTTCTGATCTTACTCTAGCAAAAAAAGGATTTTGACATCACTTTGTTTTCAAAGGTCCTCAGTTTTGGTAAAGGACCTTCAGACCATGCAGTACGAGACCTTATTACATTTTCTTCTTGGGAAACTCGTTTCCCCAGAAAAACTTTTTGCAGTACATCGAAATATGAAACTTAATTTTTTCTGCTTTTGTTCTTTGCTTTTCTTCGCCTATTTTTAGACCTATTCGTTTTATCGTCGTAGTTAGGGCTGAACGCGTTTTATTATGGATTTTAGTGAGCGATTTTTTGGTATTATTCTATTTCTTTATTTTTCTTCACATAATCTTTAACAACCTTTCTATATATCAGCCTTTGCTTCATCTTCAATATGCTTTATCGTTGATTTCCGGTTGCTGCCAGTTGCTAATTTATTTTGTACTACCGCCACGTCCTTAAGTGTTAGTTATAGAAAACCTGTTTAGACAATAGTGTTTTGATTTGACAGATTTTTTTATTTTAATATTGAATTTTATTTTTTACAAATTAAGTTCAATTACGTTTTTGCAGTTATACACCAAAGGAGACGATATTTCCATTGTTCCTAGCAGTCCTGGAAGGCTTCTACTGGAAAGCCTTTTAATTCGTCAGTTATACACTTCTGTATGTAAAATACCAAATTGATGCCCTTTCAAATGTTTTTCAGTTTATTAAATAACAAGGAGTCACAGGGACTGCAATCTAGCAAAATGTGGGGACTCGAGAACCACATGAATACTTTTTGTCAAAAAAACATGGTTGTACCCTTCTTACAACTTAAATATGATGTAGTTCCAATTAACCATTGATTATTTCGAACATCAGTCTATGGTGTGATATTACAATGTTCCTGGCTCTTTTCATATTATCATTTGTATTTGAGGTTGAAGGCTTTTTCGCACGAAATTTGCCTCTCATTTTTTCTGGGCCCTGTAAGAAGGCCTACAATTTTCCAAAAACCTTTCTTAACTTTTCATAAGTCACAGTAGCGATTTTGCCAAAATTTATACAAAATTTAATAGCACGACTTTGCGGGTCCATTTTCGCAAGCCATCCATCAAATACGCTTTTGTACTAGACCCTTTCAACAATCTCTTAGCAACTATAACAAGTTTAAACTTGTATTGAGTCTGCAACAGGAGTTATTCTAACTGTCAAACTTTGTATGTAGTTTTAACTGAATAATTTCTATTGTATAGGTAATTTCAGTTTTGTCTGATACGTGAGATGTAATACTACACGCAGTTGTACACCCTCTTCCCATGTTTATTTCAAAAAAAACTTCGATTTATCGAGTAAGCGGTACGTTCCTGCCATGTATAATATTTTCTTATTGCTGTAGTGAATATTTTATTCAACTTCATTCCGATTTAGGGGAGCACATGGATGAACTGTCTGTATCCCAAGGAATAACAGAAATTGCACCATATCGCTGACTTGGTTTCTACCACGTGCTTCTGCACGGATTGCTTTCCATAAAATAATCAGACACGAACCACTCGGGGATTGTCTTAAATCATAAACTCCGCTCTGTGAAGAAACGCGTGTAACAATGGGAACTTTTCCGACAATCCCCTCTAATCCTGTGACAGAAAGCAGCAGGCGGCCCGGCGTTTCGGCAGGAGAGTATCGGCGGAAGTCAGCACCGACTTTGTCTCTGTAATCAAATATTAAGGGATTGTTAATCCCGCCCGGCTGCATCTGCAATCCCGTTAAACGGTTTTAGCGCATCCCTAAGTGCGCGCAGCTGAACTGAAAAATTGGAATTAATTCGATTTTGAGCGCGCCTATCATTTGCGACGACTCTCTTACGAGTCTGCACGATTTGTTGTTAATTTCTTTCCGAATAGTCAGGGCTGGTCGCAGTTTTGCTACTGTGTCTTGTATTTATAAAAAAATATTGCGAAAACTATGCAATGGAAATAAACGCGTTTCATGTACTTGTTTTTCAAATTTTCTAAATATAAATGTTTGTATCGTATTTATAGATTCAGAATAATTTAGTCTTAGTGCAGATTTGGTTTTTATTGCAAACTTTGTCCTCATTATCCAGGCGCACCATTTCATACGAGATTAAATGGCCGCATTATTACTCATTTTTTGAAATTGACGCAGATACTTAATTATTTTTAATAATTGAGTGAGCCACCTACCCGCCCCTGGGCCCAGGATTGAACCCGAGTCTGTCCGCATTGCAGACACGACTGCAAAAACGAAAGCAAAAATTTAGTGAATAGCAGATGTTGCAGTGAGGGTATCTTCGACTTTACCCGACAGCACGTTGTACTTAGAAGTATAGTGGTAATATCAGAAGTTTCATTTTCCTTGAATTGTGTGTGTTCTAGACTTAATTTTACTATCTCTCTAGATTTTTTCCTTGTAAATAATTCTCCAATTTTCAACAATGCTCTAAGAATTAAATGAAGTTTTTTGGGCATTTGAAACTTTCAGTGCACGAACAGCTTTTATTGTCTAGCTAACATTACAAAGTCCAGAATTTTTTCCAAATCATGAATTGTTTCGTCTTTAAATTTTCTGAACCTTACAAGCTGTAGTCGTATTTTGGAAATGTTAGTAATTTAGTAATTCCCACAAAGAATTTCATTTTGAAATGTTAACCCTTTGATTTCTCGATTACATTTCTCTTTATTTGATTTAGAACTGCATTAAGTGGCTCATTAATGTAGAAGAGATTTGAAAGAGAAAAATTAACAGTAGACGAAACTGCTTCGGTCGGATTATTGGTCCCTTTGGTTTGATTGGTGTATATAAGGAAAGAGTTAACCAAGCGCAAATCAACATTATGGTAATGAAGGCGATGCCACCATTTGCAGAATTTGCGGTTCACTCTATACAGAGAAATATATATGTCTAATTTGTTAGCACACCCCGTGTACTTGTTATGATCTCTTATGAACTGCAAGGAAAGGATATGTTACTTGATATTATTTTTTGAACCTTTTCGGCGTAGTGTAAATCGTGAAATGTGCCATACATGTGACGGCTTCATCATCCATCTTATTTAACATATGAGAAACCAAGGCGTCAATTTATCTGCTTGCGCCTTCACATAGCTTTTTCGGCTCTAACTTATGCTCTTTGCTTGTTGTGGTACTCTCCTCTAACAACTAAAGAAAAAATTGTTAAAAGAAATCTTGTCATTTTTTAAAGGTGATAGGATCCTTCACAATACTTGCGCCTAACTGAATTTCAACAGAAACAATCTCCCCAGTGTAAATTTGGATTTGTCAAACATATGATTAATCAGCTCTCTCTAGTCCATATTTTGTAATCCCTCTGGATAACTCTTAATATTTTGACTTTTATTTGATTTTCATCCAGGTTTGCCTTCTTTGGGTTGAACAGAATTGTTATTTATGTATATAGAGCCTAAGAGTCATGCAAAATAATCCCAAGACATTACGAATGAAATAAACGGATCTATAAGTTCCAGTTTTGAAGGTCGGTGATTTTGTGCGCTTGGTTTTTCAGTTATTCCCATGTTTGAGGAGTATATATTGTTGAAAACTTATTCGTTCTTTGATTCATTGATGCTTTGGTTTATTCAAGTTTTTGTCAATATATCAAGCATAGATCAATTTTTAGAGCTCCTCATATCAAAGTTTGTCCTTTTGGTTTGAACGAAATTGTTATTTGTGTGTCTAGGGCCCAAGAGTCAGGCAAAATGATCCCAAATTATTAAGAATAAAATAAACGGAACTCCAGTCTTAGTTTTGAATGCCAATATACTTGGTAGCTTAGTTTTTAGTTGTGACCATCATGAAGTGTATTTCAACGTATGATTTCATTTCATCAAAGGTTGTAGAATGTAGCTGGATAGCGTAAAGACCAATTTTTACCACTTTCCTGGTAAAAAGTCACAAGAGACTATTTGTACGAGATTCTATATCATTCGGAATATTGGGATCACTAACTAACATTCCACGTTCACAAAAATTCTTTCTTCTTGAAGATAGTAGGGGAAAGGGTATTTTTATTGTAAAAATTATCGATTTTCGTTGTGCAATTTTATCACCAAGAACTTGCTAATTGCCAAAAAAATTTTCGTTAAGCTCATCTTATGCTAAATTTCGGATGTAACTAATTATCTGACGGAATTTCACTCAATAAAAAAAACGTTGCGTCGACCACACATTTTTGATGTGTTTCAGTGCCATTACTAGGAAGCCCTACAAAGAAAATGAGTACAAAGGAAAAATTGTATTGAGGTACAATGAAACAACTGGCTTTTATTATAAAGAAAATTATGCCATGCATATACACTTGAGTAGTTGAAATGTATAAAGTAAGTAGGGGAGTCAATGACTTAATTTACTTAGTTCGTTTTAAGAAAAATCGATACACTATTGGAAGTAGAAGAAATCTGAGTTTTTAAAGTTTCAGGTTATAGTCTTTTCAAAACCATAAAATCGTAAATTTAACACCACTATTTTTTGTTCATTAATTGCAATGTTTAATGTGTTTCTAACACTACTTTTCTTTTATTTGGATTTCATTTTCAATGTTATGTTACTTTATTGTCATCTTCACGCCATTTTAACCCTTTCCTGCCAGACTTTTGAAACGACGCCAGGGGACTTCCTATTTTACTCTCGCATATTTCACTGATTCTTCCTTGTTTCTTGTATGTCTAGATAAGTATTTACACAATTTTCGTTATTGCGTTCCGAATCATATGGGACTTCTTCCTTCTTTTTCGTTCATCGCCACTTTATGGGAAATTTTGTTCTGATATGAACAATAATTAGTTGTTTAGGAATATAAATAAATAATAAATAATTTTTACAGGTACGTAATTTATATTATTTTTTATAGGGAATGGGTCTCTGTGTCCAAGTGATTTTTATACAACATAATCTTCAATGTGATATTTACCAATTTCGTGCGGTTACAGAACTATGAGAGGGTAGATTGCCAGGAAATAGTCACTTTGTCTATTGTCTCTTCTTTGTCTTGTGTCTAACACAGCTAAAGTGCTTAAAAAGAATTTAAAAAACGGAAAACGATGAAGATGATTCGGTTTTTTATAAAAACAAAGCGCCAGGACTCATATGGGTGTAGATTGCAAGTAAGTTTTGTTCAAATTGACACGATAGCAAATATGTGAATTTTTTTTTTGAATTTTGTTTGAAAAAGTCTCATGTAAGTTTATATGGAATATCAATAAATTCAGAGATATTTTATGAAAAACAGGTAATATGCAATGAAAAAAATCGTTGAAACGGATTTGGAGGAAGCTATGATGCTATTATTAATAATGTTATGCAACAAAGTACTAACATTTGCGAACCATTGGTCGTCAGATATTTCTCAGGGCAACGAGACAATAAAATCCTGTCATGCAAAAGGTGCGAGTACTTCAGTCTAAATCATATTCATCTCACCCAAAAAGCCAGCTAAGACGCATCAAGGTATATTACATTGAGGAAGAACACTTTCTGAAAGCGAGAAGTCGAATCCTTAACAAAGATCGACAAATCTGACTAAGTTCAGAGGCTAATCTAAATCGTTAGAGTCATAAAATTGTGCAGCGGTGTACGGTTATATTTATGCCCATAATAAAGGGCCTACACTTGCAGGCAAGTAGTTGCAAGTATTTTGACCAGAAAAAATATGCTTCAAGTCGCCAAGTATAAAAAAGGCGAATTTGAATTTCCAATGAACAATTTTGAACTGTCGCTTCTAGACGGAAAGATTCCTAAGATGTGATGATTAGTAACTGCCATGAAGGATGTGTCATTTAAATGCCCTACTGCTACTGCCTTTTATTCTGAAATAATGAAAGGAACTGAGCTGATCAAAATTCCTCAGCGCATGGTCTTGGCCGAAAATCAAACAAATAGTGGAAAAAAGTTTTTTACAAGTTACCAATGAATTTGTGGTACCAAGAAAGAAGAAAAAGTATTCGATACCTCCATGGTCTGAAAGATTATTTGCTACTGGAAAGTTCACGGCGGTAGTACAAAGGAAGCCAGATGTACTTCACGGAAGATAGAAAAAGAAGAAAAACAGTGCACAATATGTAATTCTTCGCCATGTCGTGTATGCGTTTGCTGAGAACCAATCAATACCAAGAAGATGCGCAGAAGAATTATAGGGGAATATTCCAACTCAATCTCTCCCTACTCCCCTCTTAAATTGCTAATAAAAGTGGAGTTTTGTGCATTTCCTACTAAAGATAGTTTAAATGATCGATATTATTTTGTTCTTTTGATTTTTGATCTTTAGAAATCCAAAAAATGGAAAGCGAAAGTGGGAACCGAGATTCTTCCAATGTGCTTTCAGAGTAGACGAGATACTAATGTATTTAGAAGATTTAGTACTTTAGATCTCTAGTCTAGTAACGCAGCATCGAATTGATCACCACAAATTTAATAGTTAGGTTTTTCGATGCATCAATGATTTTTTTGAATCATGTGTGGGCAAGAGATGCGTTATTTTGATTTTTAGACGTTCTGTGAGATACCTTTGCATCCAAGAAAGTGTGTGCGTTTTCCCGTGTTTAAATTTACATTCCCATGATGGTTTTGTTAAAGAAGTATAGAGCTTTGATACCATTAAATTTTATTGGTCGGTATAGGTGGAGAGAATTACGCAAACTTATGTGATATTTCCTGGCGCTTTCACTGACGGCATAGAAAAGTCTCTATGAAGATTGTATAACAATAATGAAACGAAATGTGTATGGGAACTATGATTGAGAACACATTTTTATCAGAGCGTTTGCGATTTGACATTACGAGAGTCAAGTGCAATGATACGTTCATTTAGCAGCCGCTATGAAAAAGAATCTATGGGCAAACAAAATTTTTGTATTTTTCAGCGCCATTCGCAATTTTTGTAAATATTCGTAACTTTTAAACCGCATGACATAATATAAAATACTCATGGATACTAACATTCATTATAAAAGGCTCTTTATAAATTAAATTTTGAATTTGGTATTTTAATTTTATTATTTTTATTCCAAGAATTTGAAAAAACGCTACTTTATCGAATAAGTCCTAATTAGGGCGGCATAGAAGCAATGTGTACGCCAGCGCATTTTTTAGATCATAACAAGCATAAAAACACGCCGACAGTGCTCGAAAGTTGAGAGCTAATGGGGATCTGGTAGTAGAAGAGTAGTCATTAAGGAATTAAATATGAGGGAGTGGTACCAGCTGGTAGATGGAACTCGTCCGAAAGTTTGAACGCGGGCAATACCCAGCGCTATCGATAGGCAACACGTAAGCCAATCGTGAGGCAGTGGCGGCGCAGTTATAGGGGAAAGGTGCGGCTGTTATAAATAACGAGAAAATATAGGCGAAGGATGCTCGACCGAAATTAGATTTGATAATTGGTATGCTTGACAAATATTCATAATTCAAAAATTATCGTAGAAGTATGCGACCAAAGAAAATCTGAAACTATACTAGAAAGGAAAGTTGGTTTAGACAGTTCAACGTGTAATCAGGCAGATTATGTTAGAAGTTATAGAGAGCAAATACCGATTCGGATCACTCGAGTTAAATGAGATTAAAATGCTAGAAGATATCAATCGAATGGGTCCAAATAGAAACAAAAGATAATCTTGTCGGCGCTTTGATTCGAATAATTCACCGAATTGCTTTTTAGGCCCATCATATGTTGCAGATTGTTAGAAGGTAGAGCAGGAAAATATAACGAATGTGGTAGCACCTTCCAAACAAACTCTTCAAATGTATTTATGGTCAGATTCATGACGAGGGACGGACATGGTGAAGAGGAACTCCATATTGCTGATAGGGTCGTCCAGTGTATCTACTGAACTTTGTTTTCAAACATTTTGAAGCGAATTTTATCTTCACGATACCACCAAATGCAAATTATGGCCTTGTATGAATAAATCTTCGACTTGATTAGAGTGTAGCTTTTTTGGGGGGTTAGACCGTGGTTTCCTCTGCTTCCTAGTGACGTAAAGGTACTATGTTTTATCTCCGATGTCGGTGCGGTAAAAAAAACCCTTTACATCCACGAATAGCCTGATGAAGGGCTACGATAGTGGCATGGAGTTTGCTTCTTTTGCTTAGAATGCCTAGAACTCATCTACTGCATTCTTCGACCTTACTCATTATACATATTATAAGAGTACCCTATCTGCTGGGCCAATTCCCTGGTGGATTAGCACAGATACTGGTGGGGGGCAAGCTTGTTCAATTAGTTCTCGTTGCATTGAGGACGATCGACATGTTGAATTTTCCACTAACAAAACTTACAAGTCCCTTTTGTGCAGTTCTTTCTTCTTTATGAATGTCTTGAGCAACATCGTCAGCTTTGCCATCTTGGCTAAATGTAAATAGAAGCGTTGCAAAGGCTCACTTATATATATACTTAACCCTCCCTCGACATATGTTTAAAATATTTAAAATTCAAGTTCAAAAATTGTGAATAACTATTATAGAGGATCGTTTATAAAAACCATCTATCGTTAGTTTGGAAACTTATCTGGCACCACACAATAGAATAGAACTATTTAAATATAAAATGAAATTATAAAAATTATTTAAGACAAAAACGATACACAGATAAAAGAAAAGAAGTAAATGAAGGTGAAGCTACAATCAATTAAATCTTAACAAAGCGTTAAGAATCTTCTACCAGGAGGTGACGAAATCTAGTGCTAACATGTATGCTGAAGGTTAACCTTAAGGATAGATCCAAAACTGCAAAAAATGGAGTTCGAGGAAAACAAGTAGCAATACCATGGAACGGTTTATGAAATTAAGGAACTTACGAATATAGATAAAAATGATATAACAGCAAAGTAGAGAATAACTACAAAAAAAAAAGAAACATGTGCTGGGACAATGGAGCAACACATTTTACCTGTCCGATTTATAAGAAAAGAGATAGAAGCATTTGCTTAAGCTGCAGAAGATAAGAGATGTTGCCTATAAATTATTTCCACGAATTGTTCGACAAAATCAACGAATTCCATAAAGAAGCTTTAATACGGTTATGAACATCTTTGAGTCTTCACATTTTTGGTATTAAATTATATGGAGACTTAGTTTGGGTATCCCTAGAAAACTAATTATCCTAATCTAATGATACCGAAAACTCTTAACAAAGTGGCGGTTAATTAGAACATCTGCGATAGTTTTATAGGAAGAAGTGGTTTGAAACAAAGGGACCGCCATTTTCTGTGATTTTCAATTCGGTTTTAGAGGTAAATTAAGAGAGTTTGTTATATGCGTGGTTCTATGAGGATGGTTCGTTTTACTCTAGGTAGGTTATTAACTCAGTCGACCAAGCTTCCTGCTTGTCCGGGTTTGGAACAGACAGCAATGCTCATGAGCTACTCAATCTACCCAAGAGAGATACTGCAGGATGGTAATATCCAAAAAACAAAAATAATAGAACAAGCCATGTACTTCTAATATTTGGGATTGGATATATCGAGTATCCCCAACAAATACAACGTACGAGTTTAGTTGTTTAAGAGCAACAAGTAATTGAATATTGACAATAAGGTAAAAATCTACAAGATTTTGACTAGCCAGTTATGACCTATAGATGAGAAACTCATACAAAACTAAGCGAACCACAACTGAAAGAAATACGTCATGAGCAATAGTGGGGGAAACGAGACAAGACAGAATTAGAAATAGCGATGTAAGAGATGTAACATCATGGATATAGTCCCTATATGTAAGAAGAAGAAGAAGAAGAAAAAGGAGAAAGGGAGTGGATTCAAGACGTAAACAAAGCCCATGATAAGAGACTCATTAACAGACAATACAAATAGCATGACGGACAGAGGAAGTTATAATAGAGAAGCCTGATTAAAAAGACCTAATTGAAAATGTATATGGAGAGTAAAGAATACGGAAGGCCAAACGATCTGGATAAAAAATTGAGGTTAAGTTCAACTATTTTACTTAAACTATTTTACAGAGTACTTAGAAATGACAGGAAAGTAACTGTTATAGACATAAATTACATAGGAAACCAAAACAACGAATGACTAACAAAGGAACGGGAAATCATGAAGAGAATATTTTAAATAAGTCAGAAAAGAAGGAAACGATGAAACGAAATCTTATAAATTAAACGGCGGGAGAAATGTTAAAGAAGGTGTTAGGAAAAGCAAAAACTAGTCTAGCGAGAAAATCCAAAGATCGGAAAAGCGTCAGAACATGATGAAATAAACACCGAAATTATAAAAAGTGCAGCCATTCCAGAGAAACAGGAAAGACCAAACATTGGAGCTAATGATAATCCTGCTGGTTTGTAAGAAATGCGATACAGTAGACTGAAAATTATGGACGCGCGACTTTACTAAGTGTATCTATAGAAATTTATGAAAGTATACCCACAGAACGTTTACAAGCAAAAATAAGTAACAGAAAATGTCGGAAAGAGGAACAATAAACGTCCTATATATAATAAACCAATTAATAAGAGGCGTGTCTAAAGAGTTTAGTGACTGGTTCTACTCAGCTATCCAGAAACATTTTGAAAAGCGCCACTTAACGTGGAGTATGTGACTAGTAACGTAAACCCAATGTGGGCAGTCGAGTGTAATTAGCATGAGGTAGAGTCACAGTGCAATAAACCAATGAGTGATAAGTTCTGCTGCTAATTCAGGAAAACGACGGCGGAGACACCTGAAATGTTGGTGCGAGTGTACGGAACTGCAACTGTGGGCAAAAAATGTGTTTACGACTGGTTCAAACGCACAAGATCGATGATTAATAGCGGCGGAACTGGGTATTAGCAAAGATACAGTGCAGGTAATCGCTTGCGAAAAGATCTCTGGAGACTTAATTACCAAGTGTGATGATCGTCCATCCTTTTTGTGAACCTGGAAAATATGAGGAAAACGAATAAAAGATTGGAAACTACATTGGGTGTACAGAGAAGTGCATTAAATCCTTATTTTTTTGTAGCTTTAATGAATGAAGTAATAAAAAGTCTAATACGAAGGTAAAGAAGACTGCATGAAGATATTATAACATGATTACAATAAGTGTTCTAACATTTGCTGATGATTTAGTTTTGATCCCAGAGAAAGCAGAAAATCTGCAACATAATGATGTTTGTAGCGAAGAACGTAAGGCATATAAATTGAAAGTAGATAAAAGTGGAACAAAAATAATGGTAATATCTTGAAGTCCACAGAACGGAATAAAATTGAGACAGAAATGAATTGAAAAGGTAAAACAGTTGAAATAGTATTTAGTCACAGTAATAGAAAATAGAAACAACTAAAGAGGATTAAAAACAATATAAAGTTATCATATGGAGGGCTAACAACTAAAACAATGGTGAGCATTTATAATTCTCTTTTTTATCCTATACCTAGAAGTGACTCGGAACTATGGACTGTTATAAGCAAAATACAGAGAAGAAAAATATGAGCTAATGAAATGAAGACTATCAGCCAAAGTTAGTGACGAGAAAATAGGAAGTGAAAAGGGTGAGAATGCTTTGAGTTGGGATGGGCATGAATGATGGTTAGAATGAAAACGAGACTGGCAAAATTGGAACATGGAAAGGGCACAAAAATATAAAGAAGAAATGGACGAAGTGGAACCTGATATAGGAAAAAATTGTGAACGAATTTAGAAAGATATAGAAAAGAGATAAAAGAAGAATCCTCCAAGTCTTGTAAGAACTAATTCTATACATACAGCGCTTTATGGTGAAGCAGCCAATTTGCACTTTAACCTTACATAATAATATGCAGATGTGGCAGCGAAACAAATGAAAAATAATCGAACACTTAATTGCAGTCTGTATAAGTTATTCTCATATATAGTTTTTGAGTAAAGCACAAAGAAGAGAGCAATGCATATATGAAAATGATCTAGTGCTCCGTGAATATCAGAAAAGCTTTAAAAATGATAGATTAAGTTGCTGCTATTTTTGCTATGTGATGGCATGTTTTGAATTATCTAATAATGTTATCCTAACCTAACCTAACCCAGTTTATCTCAGAAACTACTTAGGGTCACAGAAACTGATTACATTTTTACTGAACTCCTTAGATTTATCAGAATTTATTTATAGGTTCTCTTCCTTTTAGATTCAGGATAGTGCGAAGAAAATAAACGATTAACATTAAATAAATATTGAACAAGGTATTTGTCTTTTCTTCTTCTACTTGTTAGTAGGTAATTCTATCTGTTTAATTGATAGGTTTATGCCCTTACGTGATGTAATTCCATCTTATGAGTACTTCTTTGACACGGTCGTCTCTGCTTGTCTTGACTAACCTGTTCTCTCCTATTTCATTCGTTTATTCTCTCAATGTTGCATTTTCTTCTAATTTCATCGCCCTTTACTCGGTCTCTTAGAGTATTTCCGGTACTTTTTAATATTCTTATCTCTGCTGTTTCCAGTAGTCTTTGCGTCTTGACTGTGTCAGGTCTCGTGTCTCCCGAGTGAGTCATTATTGGTCTTATGATTGCTTTATATATTCTTGATTTTGTCTCTGTTCTGATGGGTTGTTCAAACATCCAGCTACCTTATTGGCTTTTTGTACTTGTTCCTTAACTTCTTTCTCAAGCTCCCCGTAATTTGATCTCTAAGCACTTCATTTCCATGGTTTGATCTAGACTTGTTCCGCCGATTTATATTTTACATCTAGTAGGCTGCTGATTAATTGCTAATGGCTTAGTTTTTTGGATTGATATCGCCATATTGAACTTTTTTGCTGATGTGTTAAATCTGTGGATTAGTCTTTGTAGGCTGTCCTCGTCTTGGGCTATTAAAACTGCGTCATCTGCGTCCCCCATCGTATATCCTTTGTAGGCTGGTCCTAGAAGGCTTAAGGAGTTTTCCTGTCTTATTCTCGTTCTTATGTCTGTTGGTTTCGTGGGTTGCCTGTCTATTCTAGCTTCTATTCTATTTGTTTGTATATGTCTTCAATTGTTTTGGTTATATCTAGTGGGATTTCTCTTTTGTATAATAGGTGGATGACATCTTTTAATCTCACTCTGTCAAATGCCTTTTTTAGGTCGATGAAGCATAGAAAGCCCGGCAGTGCTTTTGGGTGGACTGAGTAACCTGAAGGTACTGTTGCCCAACCCAAGTATAGATAAAGGAGAAGGGAGTCCTTGAATCAAGCCAGCATCCTACTTAAGGACTAAAATACACAAACCCGCTCATAGAGGTAAAGATATGCCTCAGGCGTATAGGACAGATTTATCAGACGACCACAGCGAGAAATAGGACAAAAAATTTATGGAAATAAAAAATATTCTCAGAATAGACACATGGAACATCAGATCTCTGTACATAAGAGAACAAGAGATTACTAAAGAACTTGCAGATAGAAAAATAGATATATGCGCCTTGCAAGAAACAAAGAAGGGAAGAGGTCAAACCATGTTAGACAACTATATAATGAAGGTGTTTGTGAAGGGAAGAAGTTCGCTGCGATATAAGGCTAAAAAAATTTTTTAAAATAAATATTTAGATTTAATGTAAAAATGATAGGCGTATTCTATATGCGTGTTCTCAGTTGTGGTAATATGTCCTGAATGAAAAATTGTACATGAAAATCTGTAGAGACGATGGGTACACCCCTAGATGAATCCCAAAGAGGGAACAGCATAAAACCATGAGGTGAAAGTGCACCGACGAAGGCTAACTTTGTTCTATCAGCTGGGAAGGTGATGGCTACAGTTTTTTAGAATTTTTAAATGATCATCCTGATTAGCTACTTGGAAAAAATCTAATAGAATAGTTAGAAATAAAATTTTGAACAAGGCAAAGCCCCATTACATAAGTCTATCGACCCCATAGCAAAATTGAATTTGTTTTCCTCCCCTCTAAATCAATATTTGGCTCCTCATGTATCCCCTCTGTTGTCAAATCTGATTGTACCGTCAACCCATGGAGAAGAAATATCTTTTAGGCGACTTTGAAACTCATTGGACGAAGCGTAAAGCCCCCAACGAAGAGTATGTTGAGAAATAAATATACTTTCGGTCTGTTTTATACCAAATTATTTTTTACATTTAAATGTAAAGTGCTACTGTGTGTTTTAATTATTTTTTAGTGTGAATAATTATTTGTCGTTTGCTATGGCTGCGAGGAAAGACTGTATAAACCTCTAAGCTTGCTGCGGAAAATAAAAACTAACTTACGTCAGTAGACCTCGGGCAATATGAAGTTGAGATTAAGCCGGATATAGGAACGCTGACAATCGGAAGCTAAATGCGATCGGCGCGTTTGCTTTCCGTTCCGATCGCTCGTGACAGGAGATTAATTGAAAGATGTGTTAATAAACCCGTGATTTCTGTTATATTGCCATTTCGGGTGATAATGCTATTACGCGGGTCATTCGGAAATGTTTGAGACATCGTTCATAATTGCCCACGCATCGAAGAAAATGTTCCGCCATGGTTCAATTAAGCTTGCGCGATATCGTTGTAGCCAGGTAGCTAAGGATAGCGGACTTTATGCGCATGCGTGAATGAGAACTTTACGGTACTAGCCAGAGGTGGCCTATGTGTACCATGTGAATGTCACCATTCAAAATTGAGTGACTAAAGCAACGAGTCTACTTAATTTTGCGTTAAGTTTGAACATTTTTTTTACAGAATGAATAATGCATTATTGATTTACTTAAGATCACTACTAATGAATCAGATTTTCTTAAGGTGATAACCTGCACGTGAATTGTACCATGACTCGGAAACTGTGTCTTTTTATTGAAAGGGCGTTTTCTATCACAGGTACGTTCCTTTGGCCCACAAATTTAATCAATAATGTACTTCGTCGATTAAGCGACGCAATACGACACGTCTTGTACAGATATAGCATCGAATTACGTAGATTCGTTTTGCCCTCCTACAGTCTGATATATATATTTTTTTGAAAACCAAATTGAGATTTTAGCTGTATCGCAGAATTGGATGTAACAGTTATGTTTCTAAAACGTCGTCAACAATACTTACAGCAACCATAAATTCAAATTCTATGGCGATCTCCAACGTTCTCTAAAATGTGTTCATTATCTCTGCAAAATTTATAGTTAGTTTGCATCCTCTCTCAGCGGTAGTTAGTTGAAAACTTTCACTTTCTTGAAGATGTCCTTTAATATTTGGAATCACTAAATTGATTCGGTGATTAGAAAAATCTCTTTTGTAGACTCTTACGCTTTGTCGATTACTGTCTTGACGAAATTTATTTGTTTGGCGTTACAGTAAACATATGCGGTACGCAAACACATGATTCCGGCAGTTTCCGTAGAGCTATTGCAGATTATTCTTTGAATATAACACGGTGCCACTTGTGAACAATCGATTGAAGTTGGTGAAACTTGAACAATTTTTAGCGTCTTCTGGTTTGTCCGAGCTTTTAAGAATCCCGAATACTTTAAATTTTACCTTGCTTAGTTTCTTTAGTAAACTTTTATCAATCGCCAGAATCAAAGTCGGACCATCTTGTTCGGTTATATGACGAGAAGAGTTATTAAGTTCTTTAGTGTTCTAAGCAGATAAAGAAATTTTATGAGTTTTATAACTCCTAGCAAGTCTGTTGCATTTCTAACTGTTCCTCTAGAGAGTTTTCCATGCATTTTTTGTTCGCACAAGATATAAATGGTTCTCCACCATGTGTATAGTTTGTGAAATTTGGTCCTGTGTGAAACTCGTATTTGGACTATTTTAGTAATAGCTTGTCCGCTCTGAAGTTAGTTTTCTTAAGTGCTATGGTCACCTGTAAGACTGATATCGATCGACTATAAGACTGTCCCGATCTTACAACTGTTGAACCATCTTCTTCTCGTTTGGATTTTATATCGGAGTTTATAGTTATTTCCGTAAGCTTTGCTATTTGCCCTAAGTTTTCGGCACTGTACACCATAGAGCTTTTTCTCATGTTCTGTTGAAGTTGTTTCGACTTTATGTCAATTCTAAAGTACTCGGAAATAACAGCCCTTTCACTTCCTACCATCGAGGAAGATGTGGTTTTACCTAGGGCTGTCTCAGTCTCTATATGTTTCCATTCATGCTCGTTATCGCGAGTAGGTAACTTGGTTTAAATTAATCGCTGCTCATGGGGTGCGTATGTTGCCACAAATCAGTAGGTCGCTACACAGTTCTCCTACAGATAAAAATATGTTGTTTCATTTTGGTCTAGACAATTAATTCACGTTCCTCCGATACTTCTTATTCGTAAGGCATCGTCAACGGAAATAAATGAGTATGACGACTACATTTACGGGCAACAAGAGTAATAGCCAGCATCATTTTCTAAGGTACAAACTCTCAGCCATGATACGACAGGAAGACTTCTTACCAGGCTCCTTTCATTGCATCTAACAGAGCAGTCGGTCGGTACAAGATCTGGCTTGAGGCACCGCGATATACCTGATAATTTGCTTTTCGTGACATCGATGCTAAATATGTCGGCGGAGTCGTTTTAGAGACTCATAGTATCGCTTACTGGCAATGCTGTCATAACAGGGAAAACAATCCTTCAGCATTCTAAAAGGCAATATTCATTTGTTTTGGACTAAATTAGTTCGCTCAAAGAACGTCTCCAGATCCATGGTTTACAGCTACAGTATTTGTGGTATACCTTCCCACGCTTCTGCTTAATTATGAAAGTACAAAGGGTTGCCCACCAAAAGGTATTTTTGCTGTTCTAGGCTGACAATTTTTCACTCGTCTTCCCTCAATTTTTTATAAGGTGGGAACGTATAAATTTTTAACTGGATCGGGTTTTCCCTGAATCGGGAATGTGGAATAATTTAACTTATAATCGAAGCTCCGCTCGGCGGAAGCCAACTAAATGACCGTCGTAAATGCGCTTTTTGCATTCGGTAATGCAACGGCCCGATGATAGCCGCGGCTACCCGGCCATTCGGCAAGGAGCCAGGGCGGCCCCGACATGCGTGCACGAACGCACAGACCTCCTCATGTAAATCAAGAGCCTAGGCCAGGTCACATTTCTTTGTTTACTTTCTGTTCAAATGTCTAGATAGATGGGGTGTCCATTATGCACACATCTTTGTTATTTTTGCATCCATTGGCCACTGTAATATTGAATGTTTGACATATTTGCTCACTTTTTGTACCAAAAAGCAAACTCTTCGCGCACTAAAATTTTTATAATATAAAAAATAGTGATGGGTAAAATTTTAAATGTTTTTCAGATGGTCACTATGGATTGACCCTGAATGTATGTGTAGGTCAGTTGTCACCAACCACTAAAAAATAATATATGCTGCTCTCATCGGTTAATAGGCGGCAAATTTCTGGAACTGCACGACCACAGACGCGGTGTGCGAGCGAGCATTGCTGGCGCATTGCGTCACTGTGGCTTATTTGAAGTTGATAAAATGTACAGTTTTCAATAAATATATTAATTGGATGCCAGTAATTAAATGAAATATATAATTAAAAATTAAATTATAATTCTATGCATATCATTTATAACACGTCTACGTTATACCACATATTATTATCAATTTATATTAAATTATATATCGTCCAGTCATATATTTCTATAAATTCACACAAAGTGGATTAAATTATTCGGAACTTTCGGAAAGAGAACATCGCTCTAGAATTTTTTTTTACAACTATGATTTAAATGGCAAAAAGTATTCTCGATACAAATGCAAAAAAGGAAGTAACGCAAGTGAATCTGTTAGAAATATACAAAGTGTGCATGGAAGTGATGTAAGAGAAACAATGTATCAGAGATGATTTGAGAAGTTTAGAAAAATTACTTCAAATCGCCTTACGACACTACAACAGCACTACCGCAATTACCTTCAGCCATTGATGGCTCCGGGTCCTCTTATCGTTTACAATCCTACCCAAAGAAACAGACTAGTCTACCTTAATCTACGACGTCTCTGTCTGTTTAGTCTTTAAAACTCTCAGAGTTTGTATCGCGTACTAGCACTAATTTGTCCAACCCTTATAAATAAATACGCAATCCCGAAAGTCCCTCCTTTTTTACATGGGCATTTGTCTTTGTCAGCTTCCGGACTTTGATGACAGTTTGTCGGTTAAGGCACTTTGCAGCCGTGTTAACTGTGTATATGAATATTCGCATGTTACGCCTCGTCTCCGCTGCTTGCCATCTCTGCTCTCGTCTCATTCTTTTCCTAGCTCGTAAGCGTTTATTCACGAGCCCTATTGAGACCGTCTTGAAAATCGGCGGTACTTGTTCTGTCGCTGCTTCTTTGGCCAAAGTTCTAATGTGCGCCTTGGCCAAATATCATCAGATATCGATTTTGATAAACAGCTCCTTTGCAAGACTAAATCTTGAACTGCAATCCGGCATCCTTATGCTTTTAAGAGCACCTTGGGACGACTGCGTTGTGTCGGTGTATTGGAGTCATTTTTGGATGGTTACGAACTTGCATTGGAAGGTGGTGCTCTAGTCTCCGAGCTTGGCTCGTCCACGGTGGATTTATTCTTCTCCTGGCATGACCAAGAATGCGGTTCTTGCTCTCCCATCGTGATCCGTCCGTGTAGCAGCACAATTGTTACGTCCCAAACTTCGACTCCTTGAATGGGATACTATGTGGCTCGGTCTGGTGCTCCATCTATCTATTCTATGGGCTATAGCCTCAACTCCTCTCCAAGTTGCTGCTTTGTCCTAGTTTTCGACCCCTTAATGAAGTCGCTTTAATTGCAAGTATTCTTTGAACACTAAGTGGCTTCTTAATCTCTTTGATCTTGCACCCTTCCGCCCAAATCTTGGCTGCATACAACGTCGTCGATTGTACTGCTCCCTCGAATGCTCGCGTGGCCACTTTGCCATGAAACCCCACTTGTCACAAGCCGTCCATATGTAACTCAATCTCTTCTTTACAGTTCGCGAGCTTGCAAAAGCGATAAATATGATATTTCAAAGACCACAATGTCAACATCGCGTTGAGGTGTCCATGTCATTGCATTATTTTAATATCCGAGCTTTCTTTTAGAAATGAAAAATGAATGCAGCATAAAAATGGCTTGAAGCTCAAGTATTGTCTCGGTTTAAAGATGAACTTCATCTAGTGAAGACGTTACTTAGAGTATGGATCTTTTGGGAAGAAATCAAACGATCTCAGCTGAGGCATTTGAGGGAATCCTTAAATAAAAAACGTCCATCTTTGGTTAATCAATTGGTGGTTATATTCCATCAAGATAGTCCTCGTGTAGATACAAATTACATTGCCTCAGAAAATACCACATCTACCTTTCTCCCCAGATCACACTTTGCTCTGTCAGATTATCGCCTTTTTAGGAGCTGGTAAAATTATCTTGCTTCCAAAAAGAATGTAGAAAAGGAACTAAAGTCTTTTTTGAATCTAAACTAAGAAATTTCTTGAAGAGGGGATCAAAGGGTGACTTGAGAGAAAATTATTTTAAATTAAGAACTTTGAACTATTAAAAAACCCAATAAACTTTGTTGGTTAATTTATATTACAACCTTTTTATGTTTAATTACTAGTCGTCTATTTATATCTATACTTTCGTTAAGGTAAAATATAATTATTTTCGTGTTTGATATATTTGAAAGAAAATTGGATTTTTGAAATCAGTTCTTATCGTTAGTGTAATGAAGGGCTTTGTCTTTTAGAAAATTAATATTTGTACCTACTACCTAACTATCATTTGTAATTTAGTGTTGACCATTTTGTGTCGTAATGTACGCGAATATTGATGTGCTGGGCCGCCAGCCTTCCCTTTGTGCCTTCCCATACTATTTGCGTAGAGAAGTTATTGCATCCGGCCGTGTTCTATTAAATTCTGTCCGGATGTTATCGCTTCGAACGCATCAAAGCAACGCAGATCCATCAGCACATCTAAGCCACCTTTTGCTTACAGACGGAAGACGAGGGCAACCACGGCAATGACGACACGCGCTGTTTCATCCTCTCGACGCTTGCGTCGCAAGGTCGCTCCAGGGTCCACTGCGTGCTCTGCGAGGAGCAGATGCTGGTCTTCGATAGGTACCCATTAGTAGACGGAACGTTCTTCTTGAGCCCGCGCCAGCACGCGAAGAGCTGCATCGAGGTGAAGGTGGAGGGCCGCACGCAGTTCCTCACGGCCGTCTGCATGGCCTGCTTGGAATGCGCCCCTGGTCATAACATTCGGTGCCGCTTTTGCAGCCAACAATGGGACGGCTCCTCTTTGGTCCTGGGCACTATGTATTCATACGACATTTTCGCCGCGATGCCATGTTGCACAGAACGGATTAAGGTAAGTTCGACTTTTTGATGGCAGTCCCGATGCACCCTATATTTACACACAATAAAAAAGTGGGGATAAAATATTCTACTAGCTAATAAGACGCCTGTATCGTCACCAATAGTCATGCAATTTCATGATACTATAAACTAACAAGATACATGCAATACATTTTATTTTCATTTGTGGATTTGAGTGCTAAAAAGCATTTAAGGAAACAAATTTATACGGGTTGTATATTATCAATATGGATGACTTGGTTTAATAATATTTTGCTTGGTATTATTGACATTCTGGTCACTATAATAGAAAAGCTTAAATTAGATGCAATGCTACTATCGATTTCTTTAAAGCTGTAAAGTATTCTTCGTGTTCTTCATTAGACAATTCTGAAGACTGTAATTAAAAGAAGATGAATCTTCAACTCACTCTATACAAGTTGAGAAGAAGGGAATGTGTCACAGAAGAGAGCAAACGTGTTCTGTTAGAAAGATGCCTATAACTGAAGCGTAACGTAATATTATTTTCCTGGTGGAGGAGACTTACAATAACCAAAATGACAAGGAGTCGTCTAGGATCTTTTGATATGATTTTACAAGGATAGTAAAAAAGTTTTGGATTCCGCTTAAGTTTTCGCAACTAAAATATTTTCTATCACACTGGAGACCAGTCGTCGAAGCAACTCTTCTATGTTTTCTCAGTGACTGAAAACACTCGTCATCCTAAGCCATTCAAACGCCCTTGTTGTTTGAAAACTTTGTTTTAAGGTTTAAATTTGAACCACTGCTTTCAATAAACTACTGCCATACATCCTTTAAGATATGCGATATACGCATGCCAGATAAACTGATCCTAAATCAGATATATAATTTGGATGAGACCAGCCTAATGACTGCGCACATGTCGCCAAGCCTATATAAGGTACTAGGAAAGACTTGAAGTACGCTTTTAATTTTCTTAGTCTTTGAAAACTTTTTCCATTACACTCATACACTTCTGCATCCTTTGAAACTAGTAATCGAACTTACTCTTTCATATTGCCACACTTCTCATCTAATACCAATAGATGATCCTCACCTGTTACAGTGCAATCATCGGAGACAGATTTTTTTGCTAGAAGGTGGCCATGCAGAATGATATAAATGATAAGAATATGCAGACACTGTTTTAGCGATAGGTCACACACTTATCTTACTTTAATGCCTTTCTGACGGACGTGGTTGGACGTAGTGACCTCAAAGGGCTTTTCAAACTGAAATTTTCTCTCTGGAACTCCTGACACTAGATGACTGATCATATGATGGGAATAACCATCCCTAAACATAGGAGTTATTTTTGCTTGGTACTTAGCTTTTGACCAAGATGACATTTCTAACCCCTTTTCTGCCATAGTTTAGGGGCAACTAACACCCAGAATTTATTTTGTGACCTTAATGCAAGTTTGAACTTGAATCAAGATCCTTGAACTTGTCTCAAGGTGAGCGAAAAATTTTCTAGTACCCTGAGTACATAGTTAGCCTGCAGTGTTTGTCATGGAATTAAGATATGTATCGTAGTGGCATTTTGGAAGCTATGGCTTGTTTGGCTCTGGGAACAATTTAACACATGGGGAACTACTGATTTTATAGCCCTGAAGAATGATCATTAGACTTATCTGCTTTGAACGCTATACTTGTACATTACGTTTGGAGAACTGTGGAGGTTCTAGAAATTTAAAATCGTCCAAGTGAGTGAAGCAAATTGACAGTGATTGTCATACGATGCACAACCAGTCTTTTTATCATAGAGGGATTAATGTGATTTGTTGGTTATCTAATGGATTATCATTCAGATTTTGCTACTAACTTAAAGTTGATCAAACCAATGAATAAATTTGTTATAAGAACAAACTTGTTATAATTCTATAAAGTTCAGCGATATGTCATAGCACATATTCTTAACTTCTTTAAACTTCCTCACTGAAGCTTTACTTTTTTCTTAGCCTCTATAAAATTTGCCATTTTATAGAGCTTATAGAAATAATACTATAAAATATTAATTGTTCTTTTCCTCTTTTTCTTGAACTGCTTTACGTTCAGTCAAAAAAAGCAATCTTGAAATCTTTTGAGAAAAGTAATAGCCCGTGTCTTCCTAAAAGGACAACTTGTCACAATTGTTGTGTTTAAAGGTAAACGATTACTACAGACTCGTAAATATCAATATATTTGCCAGGTCTTATTTAAAAGGCTTATTTAGGGTGCTTTAGGAATGATTTCTTTTCTTAATGTTAGAGCCGGCGCGATGGTCTCTTCACAGCGCAGTGTTTTGGAACGGAAACGCTCTTCATTGAAAATTAATGAAGGATGGCGCATAAACTTTGTAAAGTTCGTGCTGACTAAGATATTTTATTTCTACCATCTTCTGTATCTTCCAAACTTTGTCGTTTTCAATTATTTGAACTGATTTTAAATCTTCAAGTTCGAAGTTAATCTTCATGTTAAGGCATTACATTCTGGGGTAACAATATAGTTTAGCTACACAGCTGGGAAATTATATTTTTATTAAAAAATCCCTGATAGATGAAAACACAATTGTAATTTTTAATTACTAGCTCAACCAACGACCCTAGAAATAGGCAATGAGTAACGCAAAATACCTTAGGGAAAGTGATATGAATTTAAGGATGCTAACATATCAGTAGAACGATACTTTGCACTGTACCGAGAAACCCAAGATAAAACAGGAAAAACTGTATAGAAAAAAGTTATAAAGAGACAAATTTAAACGCTGTATGGCATCAATCAGACCCCTCTCCCGACTATAGCAAGATTAATATGTAGGTTATGTTTGATAAATCAATACAAAGCCATGCGGAGCCTTTTTTATTAGAAAAAAAAATCTGGCCCTAAGAGGAAATGTTTCAATAACCAATAAGATGGCAGTTAAAGCTGGCTAGCTGCTAGTTGGAATGCAAGAATGTCTGGGAAAATCTTGAAGGCAAGCTTGGTAAAGTATTTCGTAAACTGCTGTTCTTTACGGTCGTACCATGGGATAACGCCTTTGGCATTCCTCTACAAACAGTTAACGTTTAGTGTCGTCAGGATCAAAAAATGCTGAAGTGGTAAAGAATGAAATGACGAAAATATTTGTTTTACAGATAGACATATTACTTACAGCGACTAGTCTCGATAGTACGAGATGTAGCAGGCTCGACTCCCGGTCGAAACAGCCAAGAACCCATTGGCCTTGGTACGCCTTCCCCCACAGTGCTTGTGTTTCTCAAATTTGATTTACAGATCTCCACGGTGATTTCCAGTCCTCCCAGCAACTCGGATTGCTGGGTTAGCCAACTGAAGCACATTTGTTTGAAGAATGAAGACCACTCTTCTATTGGACTATTTAAGAAAAAGGGCACGCTCTCCATAAACACGGGAAAAAAGGGATATCGAAACAGATCACGTACCCCTCACGCACTTATTTTGCTAAGCATGTCGCCTTTTGCCATAATGTTCAATTCAACTCGTCTCCCGATGGAGCACCTATACTCAACGAGGAAACCCAATAACATTTTAGAATTGCCAACAGTAGAATTGAGCGACGAATACAGATAGCACAACCAACGGATCTTGCCACCGCCATAATCCCATAATAAACTGCGCAAGCGAAACTAGAGGTTATATGAGTCATCATTGTGTGAAAGCTACAGTAAACCAAACAGTGGTTGTAGTCGCACTTCCATAGTTGAAACGTGTTTGTGGAGCGACAAAATGAACGTTTTCATATCGGTCATTCCTGTGGAGCAATTTTCAACTATACTATTATTTGAAAAGGGGCACAAGAGTCACCATGAGTAACCTCTATTGCAACTGATTTGCTTTTGCGTAATGCTTTCTTTGGTAAAGGGAGGATGTGACCAACTGTTTTGGTGCCTTTTAACGATTTTTTGAAGTGTTAAATACATTGTCTTAGTTGATTTTCCCGTTATTGCAGGAAACTGGTAATGGAATGGCAATTTGACTGGGAAAAGGTTGGTTTTTCTGGTACTAGTAATACTATAGATATGTTGAGTATCCTGTTGTTTTATAAGCTCTGCATTTAACGGCACTAATTTATATAAACAGCTCTGAAAATTTGGATTGTCACAAAGCGCGAGCAAAAAGGGCAACCTGCTTCATCGCAAGGTATTGCAGGTCTCTTGCACAAATGCAGTACAGTGTGGCGACGTGAACGTGCCCTTACCATCAAATTCCAGATTTGAAATGAACTGATAAATCAAGTGAAGCCTTTGTACATCAGACAGGCTTCAAGTTTGTTCAGAGAAAATTATTGCTTAAGTAGGCCTTGCCTAGAGAGAGTAAAGGTATACTCAGGCTCTGTTTAATTTTAGTTGTCGCCAACAGTGCCTGATAAACAACCGCCGTCGCTTGACATCTTTACCAACCAACGGCTGGTATTGTGAGTAGAAATTGTAAATATAACCCATGAACGTGATAACTGCTTTGTGACTTTTACGAAAACTTCATACTCTTGGATACGGAACAGTAGAGAAAGCTTTGGTAAAATTGGCGAGTATATGGAGAGAATGTGGGATTTATTCCAGCACTACTGCTGATTTCAGAGGAATTACGCAATAGATAGTATTCTCGAAAACTGGTGATTTATCCCTATGATTTGGTTAAAAAGAATCTTATCTCGAGAGTTTGACTTTCATGTTTCTGGAGATAGTTTGGGTTGATATTCCACCTACTATATGATATTACAGTTTCTCAACACTGTGCAACAAAATTATGTTGTCTGTACTACGGTGTGGTAATAGTGTAGATAATCATCAGCTGGAAGACAGTATGAAGGGTTAACCATTATTGGATACTTAAGCATAGGTTTTCCTAAGTTTCCTGACTCACCTTCATTGTCCCATTTAAACAAATGTCCAGTAGAGGTTTCACGCGCTTTTCCACCAACTTCGTCTTTGTTAGAAAAAGGAAGAAAGGTTTCGAAAGTGAGATGATTAGCAAAGATACAATACGATAGGTGCCGAAGTCGAGTCCGAGTCCGCCATCGGGAACATTTCCATTTGGAAACTAGTCAAACTTCAGAGAGAACAGTATCGTCTACACTATTGTGAACAAATCCGTGATTTTTTTGGTTTAGTAGTGTATAATTTGCAATTCTTTTGCAAATTTCAGATGTTATTTTTTAAACTACGGGAAGAATGAATTTATGCTTTGAAAGCTGGGTTAATTGAATACGTAAATGTTTTGAATTGAAGAGCAAACACTCTTGGTCACACAATGTTGTTTTGTCAGATTGAAAAAGAACTCGTGCTGTGATTAGAGTGCCAGGCTTGTATTTAAAAAGCTCTTGGCTCGAATCTTTAGTAAGTTCGGAATTTTTCCGTGATGTAAATGTAGTGTAGAGCATGGTAAGGTCATTCACAATTTGGTTAGAATTATTAACTGCTCTGCTCGGAATACTAGTATGTGATTTAGAGTGAGAAAACTTTATACAACATTTTGACTTTTCCGTATATGGAAAAAACGAAGGGATGAATGAACGTAATCACAGATGGCTATAAGTATAGACGTCGTGTACACGGACATGAGTCGCCACTACTCCCATAAAAATACTGTAGTCTTAATTACAGGAGCATAACGATCCTCCTCCATGGTACCTCGTATAGGCTTCAATTTTTCTGCCAATAACAGAATTATTTTAGTTAATAATACAATAAAGTTTAATAATGAATAAGTCTCAATTTAAGCAACGCTGACGAATTTGTGCCAGAAAACATCCCCCCCCCCCTATTTGCCGGATCTCAGCCCTTGTGACTTTTTTGTTCTCCCAGATGAAAACCAATTTGAAAGGGTGTCGTTTTGGTACTTCGGATAATATCTGGAAGAGCGTAACAGACGAGTTGTAAGGCATTGCAACAGAAACTTTTTAGGACTGCTATGAACATTGGTTGTAATCGTCCAAAGAAACTACGTTGAAGGGGATAATCCTGATTTGTAAGAAAATAAAATTCATGGTTAACATGAAGCAGTCGCATTGTTTTTACTAAACCCCGCATGTTTAGGAAGTTTTTTGCACTTATATAGTCAAAAATAAACCTTTTCTATGTATCGTTTTTTTCAGACTATAATTTTTGGTGCTGCTGACCTGTTGGCGACAGAAACTACTGTTCCAGCTGGCTCTATACATATTCTATAGGTGAAAAGTCTGGAGTCTCAAGGAAGGCAGTCTTGGAAGCCCATGTTGTAGGTTGTATGGAAATCGCCCGTTGGAAACGCCACGAGACCATAGAAATATCTAAACGCACTGCTATAGCGTTAAGCATTCTCTGATTACCACTAGGAAAGACCGAGAATCATAAGAGACTGCTCTACATATCGTGGTGTGGGTCAACACTGAAATACGGGCTTGTTCTCTATTCAGTTTCTCGACACTACGCTTGATGAGCAGCCGACGAAGTCACTTGCGTAAACCTTTAGATCATTTTATGCTTCCTGTATTACCTACACTTTTATGGGATTGGGTAACTTAGGAACATCTTTACAAGTTCGCACTGTAAGGTAAATGTTTCCTCCAACATGTTGAATGAGCAACGAGGTCTGTATATTTCAATAAGGCGGCCATTCCTATACAGACGACGCGTTGTCATTACTTAGCCGTCCATGCTATCCGGTTCGATGTCGGGATGGTAATGGACGACGATGTAAGGGACAAGAATGCAAATCATCTTTTGAAAGTCACAAGGATTACTAATACTACTGCATGCTTCTCGATAGAAGGAATGTTGATTGAGTTACAATCATTAAAATATACAGAACGACCTATTGTTGCATTTTCTCTTTTTGAATTTTCAATATATACAATCAGTAATTTTCTGCGTCAGTTTAGAACGAATTTTGAACGGGAATTCCCGAGGGTCAACTTATAGGTCCATTTAAACTATCGCAAAAGCTGCGTGGAACAGCTCTTTAAAGTTTTTAGTAAACCTTCCAGATTTGCTGATTGACAAAAGTTGGAAACAAGAATGCCCATCCCCCTCTCCGCAATATTTAAAATATATAAGGCGTTATTTAAACGAGACAGTTTTGTAGACGGTGGATTGGATTGGATAGACTTTCTATTTTACTCAGCAAACGTAGATATTATTTGCGTAATAACTGTTGTATAGCAAATACATTACGATGCTGTCAGAATTAGATTTGGAAATAACAAATGAATTATTTAAAACATTGGAGTAGAGCTAAAAAATTACAGAAATTGCGTATATAATTATTCTGTAGATAACGTATGCGCCTTACAATAAGAATCTTCTCCTTGAAATTTATATAGGAGAAGCGCATATTGTCAATGTACCACATTTGGGCGACTAACGATAAGAGTTGCTCTTATCTGACGATAAGAAGAGTTTAAATACACATTTATATAGAGGATACGTTTTGATAGCCGGGCTATTGTAAATATTGAAATGTTGCACAGAAAGGCTGTTTCACAATTTCTTTTCTGTAATTCATTAAAATAGTGTAAATGCTATTATTCAGTTATTACGTTGTCACTTTTACACAAATATAAATAAATAAATCCAATATTTTAAATAATTGGCGGACAATATATAATCGAGTGATTTGAGTTTTCCAATATTTTGAGAGTACGAATTTTCAGAACGCTGGGATTTGGAAGTTATGTAGGGAATATATGGCGTTTACCAAAGTAAATCACCAATTATTGCTACTTTAAGAAAATTAAGACAAGATTTTGGTATTAAAAGCACTTGACAAAGTGTCATCTCTATCAGGCTTCGCTCTCAAAAAACGGACATTTGTAGAACGTCTTGTGAACCACATTAAACAAGAGTTGCACCTAAAGCCATACAGATGTATGAGCTTCAGGCTAGAGACCATCAAAAATTTCTTTAATACAGTAATGTGGTATGGGAGCATAGTTGAAGATGTTTGTCTTTTGAAAAACTCATAATAAACGATGAAGCCCATTTTGACTTATTTGGTTATATTACTAAGCAAATCTGTCGCATCTAGGAAGACAAAAACCCTCATATTATCAGCGAATGATTACATCCACCCCGAATTACAGTTTGGATTGTTTGAAGGTGTAGTTGGACTTATTTTTGAGTATGAAGCAGAAAATTGTAATATCGTTACCGGATAGTGTTACCGTACCATGAGCGAGAACTCTTTCGTCCATCAAATTGGAGAATTTGAGAAATATGTGGCTTCAGCAAGCGAGAGAGATGATGGGTATATTAAAAATGATATTTCCATGGCATTTAATGCTTTGTTTTCGCGATTTGGTTTATTTGGCGTAGTAAGTGGAGAGTACTCTTTTGAGGATCAAGCAGGAAATTCTGGTACCATTGCTAAAGAGCGCCACTGTAATACGAGAGAAAACTGTTTGGTCTTTCAAATTGGGGAAATCATCTTAAGGTTTCAGCAAGTGAGAAAGACTATAGGTATGTTAAAAATGATGTTCCTCTTGCTTTGGTGATGTGGTTTAGCCTTAGAGATTGCCAGATATAACTCTTAAGGTTGCGGTTTACGCTACCAAAACAAATATAATTGACGAACTTAAAGAAAATAGACAAGAATCTATTCAAAGCATATCCCAGGCTTCTATAAAAAGCGATGGAAAAGGTTGACAAAGTGGTATCTGGCTAAGAAGTCATTTATTGTAACATATAGTAATTCAATGGTATCATCCATCGAGTACCTCCTATTCTGCCGAGTTCTTCAGGCGTCATCTGTATGCAGGGAGACCCGTCTTAGATTAGTCATACGAGTATCATTGTTCCAAGATAGTATACATTCTGTCAAGTTGTTGGCAGGTCGCCAATGATGGCTCCTACTTAAATTATACTTTTGTAATTTCACTCAAAGCACAATAACAAACCCTAGAATTCGTACCGTTGGTTTGATAGATTTAGATTATGACGATAGATCGTCACTGGTAGCAATTCGGCGAAAGATTGGAGGTTTGAGGATTGCCGAGCAGTTGTCTATACACAATCCGGTATTCAGTTTGTTCTCGAGTTAAGGTGTGAGGTGCTTTTTTGCATTCTTTTGTAAATGGCGGCTTACTGTCTATTGGGATAAATGTCGGGTACTTATAGCTGAACAACAATTGATTACGGGACGCAACTTATTTACTATCAGGTTGTCTCGCTCCTCTAGAAGAAACCGCTGCGACTACTCCAAGTTCCTGTGCGCACAGGTTTGTGTCCCTAAAACTAACCAGACTTTAAAGTTTATAGGGTTCAAGTCCCTGTTTTCCCTGCTTGTGCCAGTCATGCTGAAATATCCAAGTTGGTTGCCAAAATGGTTTTCGACAAAAGTATTTTTTACTTGGAGCTTTTGGGTACGAAAATAAGAGATATAACGCACCCAGATGATGCATAACCAACCACATCAGTTGATCTTGGACGTTCAGAAACTACTTTCTATTCTGATTGTTGTAGACCTATTCGATTGTAAAAAATTTCCTCATCTATGAAAAAGAAATGTCACATTGGCGCTGTGTATTTTTAAACAGTTTGATAATAACACTGTGACTGTCTGGCAGCTTATTACGGATAGGTACTAAGAATGACAAATTATCACCTTTTGCGAATTAAATAAAACAAAGGATTGTCACTTTATGGTACCTGAGTTATAATACAACTCGTATAAATTTGACTCCGTAATTTATTGCCATCCTATATGTTGCTTTATCAAATAGTAAATTACAAATCGAAATGTATGGGGAAAATCTGTACAAGGAAAAAGGTTCTAAATAGCACTGTGATAATTAATGAGTTGACATGTTAATATTTATGATAGAGTTCCAGCACACTTTATATGCCTGAAAATCTATGGAATAACTAATGGGTTTGAGGTCGCGTATTGTTTATGCAAGTCCTAACAAATTTCAAGAGGAACTGAAGATGCAAGTCTCGAGACAGTTGGATACTTGCGTAAATGTTGTACTCTCCTATGCAAATGGCTTCATCGAAAGGCTATTTTATTGCCTTTGTGCCTACAAAGATGGATCCACCTTACGTACCCAAACAAATCTTACCGCTACTATAGTGCAGAGCTTGTTGGAGGGTGATCGCTTCCGCGGGCAGCTGGCGGTCAGGATAGTGGAGGCGATAACAGCAGTGAATATTGGAGGTTAGAGCAACGCTTGCAGTGTAGAATGGATCCAATGCATCCGCCATTGACAACAGAAAGCTGACTTTTAGTACACAGATGTAATACAAAACCGAAACCGGTGTGGTCTTTTTGGCTTATTTGGAGAACTGCTAGGTGAAGTAACCACAGTTCCTTATTCTTCTTTCTCTTATCTCCTATGTGTCATTACAGCATCGGGGTTTGGGTCTCGATCCATTTTCTATAGGTGTTCCTGTCTCTTGCCATACCTTTCACTTCTCTTAGTGTTTTCCTTTGTCTTGACACTACCTCAGTTAGGTTATCGTCCCAGGTTTTCCTTGGCCTTTCACTCTGCCTCCTGCCTTCTGTTCTTGCTTCGGTAGTCTATTGTTTGTCATTCGTTAAACCTGTTTCAGCCATTTCAGTGGATTTTCTATTGTGTGCATCAAAGGTTCTGATTCTAGTTTTCTTATTACCTGATTTGTGATAATATCTCGTCTTGTTTTTCCTTCTATCTTTCTCAGGTATCGCTGTTATTTTTTATTTGTGTTTGTTGATCATAGTTCAGCTTTCAGCTCCATATGAAAATGTTGGTAACTACAGTCCCAGAATTGTCTTACTTTGATGCTAGAACGGCACGCTTACAGGGCATACGTTGCACAGCGGACCTAAAAAATCTGCCGGAAATTGGAATTTTAGTAGTGATAAGAATGCATCAAAATATACGCGTGCGGTCTAAGCGTGATAAGCTTGCGATAAACTCGCCTGAAGGCGCACCGGTTGCTCCGAAATATTTTGGCTGCAATGCGGTGGGCTGCAGCGCCAAACCGCGTTAATAATGCCGGAACAGGGTATCACGTTCTTGCTCTGAAACCATTCGACTTTGAGTAAATGGTTGAAGGTGCGAGAACAGCGGAAATCATCAGCACACCCCGGACATCTCAAACGATCGAGTTCATTTTAATCTTCAAGGCGAATTGCGTAAAGCAAAAGCAAATTTGGCTGGAATCATCAGCTGCTTGTTTGCTAGTGTTTAAGACAAATACAAGGAATTTTTGCGACGCCTTGTGAACATGATCAAAAGCTGGCTTTATTTTTGCATACCAGAAACAAAACGGCAGTTCAAACAGTAAATACATGGTGAACCGATAAAAAGGTGATATTATCAGTGTTTTTTGGGCGCGAAAGGAATTCTTCTTACATCTTGAGAAAGGGAAACCCATTACTTTTGGAACTTCAGGACTAAACAAAAATTGAGCAAACTCTTCAATATCCATCAGATTTGTTCAATCTTCTTCTGTTTGTTTTTCTTCTTCTTTTCCTTCAGTATATTTCACATGAACCACCTCAGGATTCTTTATATTTATGTGGCCTCAAAGAAAAGGTTATCATGTGCCACTTTTTCTGCATTTTCTTTAGCTACGTAGTTTAGGTGCCCTTTCTTCCACAGCTATACCGGTTCTTTGCCTTATCTACTCGTTTATTTTCCTCTAAAGATTTCTACCATTTACTTACTTTTCCAAAGCTCGCTCTGTTGTACTCAGGACATTCATATTCTTTTTAGTCATTACCATACATCATGACTGGTAAAATACAAGTTTCCTTGTTTTTTATAAAATTCAGTTTGCCGTATGGTGATTTATTTTGGTTTTCCTTCCTTAACATTCCCTAATCATCTCTTGTAGTTCTTCTAAACTAGATGCTATTATTACTATGTTGTCTACATATTGAAAGCTTTAAACGTGTCTTCTTGCTCGACTCCTCCGGTAGTGTTTCTTAGCCTAACTTTTTTTGACTATACCAAAAATTGATTTAAATGAAGAGGTAATAGACAGCATAAACGAGTATTTTCAGGGCCTTGAAGGAATCCTTTTCCGGAACGTGTAACCTGGAGAAGACTACGTTAAAAACTAAAGCACTCTTAAGTTGTTATCTCTAATCTCAAACCAAGCTACTCGTTAAACTACTTGCGCAGCTTTGAAGAAATTTATAACAAACACCGTGGTCAAAGAGACACTAGCTGACTATTTTTAAAATCCATTGGATAGATTTCAAATTGGTGAGATTAAACTTTTATTTCAAACTGAATAGAAAAGTAGTATGTAAAATTTACACAATTTTGAGACTTCCTGATGTATATCTTCCCAATTACAAAGATTATTTACATAAATACCTAAAACTTAATTCCGGATTTTGTTCCAATCTGTTAGACTATTATTCAGATGTGGACAAAGCAGAAAAGTGTGGAAGCAGACATTCATGGACAACAGTGGATGGCATTTTTTTTTAGAGGGAACGATAAACTAATTCAAATATTATGTAAAACCTTATCTAGTAATCCTAGGCGTATCTGTGAACACAACACCAAAGTGCAGAACTATGTTTTTTTGGTTGTCGGAGTTCAAAGAGCGGTAACCACTCTGCAAAGAAAGGGGCTGTTTGGAACTGCGCGCATGCAATGCTTTAACCAGCTTGGGTTCAAGTTTAATAATGGCGAACACGTGAATCACACTCGATTCATCCACGAAGACTTCATGATAACAGAGATGTGCACACCATAAGTTTCCCATACCCTCATTACTCAGCGGCAGTAGTAAGGTGTGGAGGTATACCAACAGTTACTGCAGCTGCACAGCGTTGATCCAGATATGTTTTTGAGTGTTTGGATGGAGCAGCCGATTCTTTTCTATCAACGAGCTATACCCAAGAATGATTTGTAGTAGCTTTACGGAAACTAATGGTGCTATTGCAAAAGTGCAGGAACATTTTAATGAATTTCTTATCAACTTCAAGTACATAGAGTACTAGAAAATTTTTGCAATAAGGCACAAACGATGGTTGTACATTGTAACAGGTTGAAGTATGGTGAATGTACACTTGCATAGTAGCCGGTAGTACGATCTCTTAGTGCTAAACTGTAGAAGTGAAAAGAGCTCACAATACCGTTGTGGAATGTTGAGCAATTTCGCGCTACAACGTAGTATACTATATGAGAGTTTTCGAAGGAAATGGCTTATGTTTTGAGGGATGATTGTCCTCATTGTACAGATATATTCAGATGGTATCGAGATTTGTAGAGAAGCAATTTCAGTCTGAAGGATGCTCAACTCAGATAAACATGTGACCTGTCTCCAGGTAAAGCAGTGTTTGAATTTCGTGCAACTCAGTATGACCACATTTAAGTAGTTTGGTTCCTTTTGAGGGAAACCCTATGTCCTAACCAAAGTGAAGATGCACAACAAGTTTGTAAATGCAACATGGCCTTATTTATATAACCTGTCCACTAGGGCCAAAAACAAATCCTCGACTTTTGAAGATGAGAACACTCCCAAGTCGAATGGCGCGGTATGACACGTCTGGGCCTATATCACCGAGGAAATGTGCAACATTTTCCCATATATTTAAATGTTGAATATTCCTAAAGAATAATTAAGTATGAATGTGGGGGTAAGGTGCAAAATGTTGTGTATTGAAGCTTTCCAAGATGATGTAATGCTATTATGTGCTTAGAAATGGGGTATTACAAAAGGGCAGCTGAGTGGTGAGGGTATGAATTGCCATAGTTTGAAAAATGTTTTTGGGAATGCTTAAATTTTATGAATTTATAGTATATTTTTATATTTAGTTTATATTATATTATATTTCTTTATTTTCTGAACACTCTATGTATTAATAAAATATTCTGAACTGTTTATGCGTATTTTTATCTAAAGGAAAAAACAGAAACGTCGTTGACGAGTTATGTCATGTAAGTTGTAATTGTACTCTAACTAACAAGGAATGTCATGAAGTTGTTCTGCTCCGATCGTTATCAAATTTGGTATACAGTATGATATGACCGAGGGATGAATACATGTTATTGCTTTTTGCTGTGTGAGTCAAATATTTAGAGATATGAGGTATGAAAGTTTACCGCTTAACAATAATGCATATGAGAGATATCATTAGTGTTAACTGCAAAAAAGTGTTGAACACAAAGATAAATTTGACAACGAGCACATCTGATGAAGAATAATGCATTGCATCGCTCGCCCTCGATGCTTGAATTGGCGATTGAAAAAAAGATCCAGAGGTTGAATCAACCCGGTTGCCTTTGGAGGAATTATGAGAATAGAAGAACGCTTGTTGTTGACACGAGAGAAAAAATAGTTATATAGACAATATACACACAATACAATGTATGTCTGATGTTTCGTCATTTTGACCTTTCTTATCTCGCTTGTCTTGGGTCACACAGCAAAAAGGATTAACAGAATAACTCCATGACATTATAACAAAAAGAAGCCGAAATATAATACGAGGGTGAATTAAGTATAAACCGGGATTGTTTTTTTTTGTAAATCAAAGCATTATAGAAATGAAAGCTTATTTCGACCCCAGAAGTACTTTCGGAAACTGTTAATCGGCGTTCACCTTCAAGAAGGCGGCGAAACATGCGAATATTCTACTGATTCTCGGATAACATCAGTGACCTTCAATTTCATCTGCTTCTGGTTCTTCCAAAAATGTTTATGCATGGCTTGGAGTCGTTTTAACGGTGTTATCTTCGAACTGCGGAACTGTGCTTGAAGCCTCAAAATTTCGGACGGTGTCGTGCCCTCCGTTGTGAGGAACTTAATAATTCTGGCGAGAACACTCTTGATTTGACATTTATTTGATCTAGTTGTAACGTAAATTCCATCCGTTATATGACGGTAAGTTTTGCATTTCACTGCACGGTTGTGTGAATACATGTTTTGATATGTAAGTGACCTTGTAAATGAGTTTTTTTTTAACTTTCGAACACTAAGCATTGTGCTACTATTTCTTTTGTTCTAACTGAGATGAAAATAAATTCTACTAATATAAAAAAAAGGAAGTAATACAAAGCCGCTAGTAATATTGAAAAGAATGTATTAGAGATTATTCAAGAAATCTAATAGATGGTCTTCTGGTCTTTGATATTGTTGCTTTAAAAACTTCAAAAATTTCTTTATTACAATTCGGGAGTTTTCAAAGGAATCAGATGAAAAGCATATGATCATTTAAGGACATTTGAGTCTACTGGGAAAATGGATACTGCATAACCTGCCATTGATTTGAACTTTTCTTTTTCCTGAAACAACTTGGGAACAAAAAGTGGAGATAAAGGGGTGGCTTAGCCTAAAGCTGAACTTCGTCCACTGAAGATGTTACTTCGAGCTGTTGGGAAGGACTCAAATGATCGCAGTTGGATCGTTTGAAGGAAATCTTACTCAAAAACGTCCAGCTTTGGTCGTTTGACCATGGAAGTAATGCCCATCCACAAACAGCTTGAAGCACATTAGAAGAAATAGAGGAATTTGGCTAGGAGAACAGACCTTGCTCTGTCAGATTGCCGCCGTTTTGGAAGCTTGCAAGACAGTTCTTTGTTAGAGTTGTCTGAAAAGTGACTGGAGGTCATATCCAATAAAAATGAATTTGCTTTACATCCTGATAATTAATAATTTGCTAAGAACATAACTATTGGATGCAATATTACAAATTTTCATTTTTGTTACAGTGCAACGCTTGTTTTAAGCCCGTGTTGCACCCCACGCAGCGCCTGAACTTTTTCAGCGACTACAGCCACATGGTCCCGTGTCCCCATTGCCGCACGTTGGACACGCACTTTGTAAAGCCCTTGGCGTTCTGCTATTCACGCCACCAGGTGGCGCGATCTTTGCAAATGTGGCCATAGCCCACGGCCCCCCACAAGGTCGACCGCTACTCCGCAACGCCGCCATCGTCCAACCAGGAGACCTCGTTGGACCTCGGACTGTTGTGGCGAGAGTTGGCCGGCCTGCGCTTGGATGAGTTCTGCCGACTACAGCTGACTCGCGCACGATAGACCATTTTTAGTTCTCTTATTTGTTAATATTATGTTGTTATTGCATTTTATATTGCATTTATGATGTTTATGTTGTATCTTCACCGCTCCGCACTCTAATTACATTACGTTTTTGTTGTAAGTGAACCTAGCATGTTATCAATTATAGCATACATTAGTGCAGAGTACGTGGACGCGGCGAAATAGATTTTTAGTTATCTTGTTCTATTATGATAAAACAATTATGTTTTGTTAGTGTTTGATGTTTACTTAAATGGTTTATTAGTTGAAAGAAGTGTGATTTTAGTACAATGATCTGCGGCAAGTCATTTAATTCAGCCGGCCCGCCGTATTTTTTGTGGAAAATCAACGTTCTCGAAAACCCTACAAAAGCAATCCAATTTACTATTGAACAAGTAGAAGTAACCGAGGATACTTACTTGTCGCGCAATCCGTCAACTTGCAAAGCAAGGCGTATGGCCATTTTTATACGATCGCTTATAATTAAGTATATTTAAGACGTAGTTGCTGTGTCCCAATAATTAGTAATAGCAATCAGTATGGATGCGAAGGACAGGTCCGTGTGGCGGCACCTCTCCTTCAGTGCGTGGGTTGATGGCGTTTGCTATTTAAGAACTAATTGTAAGTGAAACAGGAACGGTCGGTCTCCTAAAAACTAACAGCACTGCCACTTCACATCTCATCTCCCGGACCCTCTCCTAAGATCTGTCGCACAAGAAGGATAGTCGCCGGAAATGAGGTTGCACTGCAGACCGTGGTTGATGTATAGTTAAAATTGCTTCGAGTACAAACAAGTCGTTACTTTTGCAAATTTTATCGAGATTAAAACATTTATAAGCAATTGTTGAGAGATGACCGAATGCTAGTGCACTGACTCGCTTTAGTTGCTTCGATACATCGACCGACTAGATCGTTACGCGCGTGTGCGAACTTAGCCCTGTGTCACCCCACCCCGTAGGCAATAGGCATGTAGATATTAGCTGTAGTTTAGGTGTGCATGCATTTGCTTTGTGATGAAGGGATCGGTAGGTCTTCCCGTTCTGTTTCTTGTTGTACCGAGGCCTAATTTGCGGTCTAATCTTCTGCCGGTCGTCGCGGCGTTTTTATACTTCAGAAAATTGTATATATATGATCGATATAAATCGAACTTGCAAAATTGGTATTATCTGTGTCGATTGTATCGTGTAAATCTAGTTTGTAGCCGTTTTTATATATAAAATACGAATTATATATACGTGGTTATTGAGGAGGCGCGGACACCCCAGCTGGTGTGAGGACCAATCAGTGGCCGCCGGAAACTTACCTTTGCAGGAATTCGCAACAACTCCCCAGAGTGTGGTGAACGTAGCGTCCTCTATTGGCATAGCTACGCACGGAGCGATTCGCCGAGTTACTGAAACGACCATGAAACATTGTTGATCTACTCTTGTGTATTTCATCTCATTATCGGTTATTGAAAAATCGAATTAAGCGTGCATGAGCTTCCGGTCGTACGCTGTGCCCGCGGTAATGAACAGGGCTGTCATTGCACAATATAACAAATACATTGACGCAATCAGGGTAAGGTCGTAACGTAGAGCGCCATCGTATCTTTGGTGTAGCTTCGCTCAAGAGTATAGAAGTATGACTTGTGTAATGTAATCCATATGTATCGCTTCTGATCGCTGTTGTATCTTACTACTTCCCCACCAACCACGAAGAGAACATCTCATTAGATATAGGGTTTGCGAACGTTTCTTATTGGCTATTATTGGCGCGTATTATTAATATTGCTACAATGCGAAAGTGCATTATCGGAAACCCCTATTTTTGGAGTATATATTTTTATACGGTCGGCATTTAAATTTACGCGTATATATAGTTGTGGAACTAATTGGCCAAGTTCCTGGCCGATAACAGACTGGCTCGACCACCAAATGCCGCGAGCGCCCATTGACAGTCGAACAGACGGGCGGTTTTGGTACTTAGAAAGTAGAAGAGAAGAGGGGCATTCGAGGTTTGTTTGGAACTGCCACCTCGCTTGGGGCAGATCTTGGTTTTCAAATGCGCGAATTGAAACTTAACACCAGAGAACTTCACCTCGATGGGCTCTTGGGGCACTTGGACGCTGGTTCCATGTCAAGTGTGATTTAAAAATAGTAATAAAATATTTCCAGTGATACGATTAGCATAGAGTAAAACTCGCGAAAACGTTTGATAACTATGTTTTATACTACATAAATTAGTCGTTTAGTGATAGGCGAGTAAGATAAAATTATTGTCCGCGCTCTGTTCGTGGTTGCGTGGGGGGTCCCCGCTTTGCGTTAGAAGAGACGTGTTTGCGGTCCTTCGTTCCTCCCTCGTCGAAGTACAAATTTACCTAGTAACAACGTTTGGTGTTGTATTTTTTGTCGGGCGCCGTTCCGATGGTGAGAGTTGCGGGGCGGCCCAGCTCCGCCCGTATTCTTTCGCCTAAGCGCAGCCTAACGCATCAGAGGAAGGCCCCTTGCTGTTTTTAATTACACATATATTATACTATTGGAAAGTGTTGAGTGTTGAGAGGGTAGTCTATGTCTGTTTATAGCGTACTGTAGTAGGGGACGAGTATGGGGTGGCGGACGCGAGCACCGATCTGTACCGCCGTCCCGTTAGAGGAGGGATGGGCGGTACTGTAATAGGCTGGTTGTTGGCGTTGCATTGTTATTGCTGTGTATCCTTCCCGATGACCGTTTTTTACTGCGAAAGGGTTTGTTTTAACCTGCCGTGTGACTATATGCTATCATGCTTACAAAACAATTTTGGTGATAACTGAATGAGTACAAAAGTTGCCACCTCGTACTCATTCCACCCGTTTTATTGGTTATTCCAACACTTATTATCAAAGGTTTATGCAAGCAATATTACAGAGTTTTAATTATTTTAATTTTTACAATTAGATTTTGTTATGAAATGTAAGTATTTTACGTTTAATTTTAAAGTGGCTGCTCGGCAGTTGTCATAAATTGAACAAATTCGGCTATGCGTGTTAAAAGCTTCTGTCTTTCAATATTATCTGCAAAAGAATTTTAATAAACAATGTTTCTAGTATACCCATAATGACCAAATGGTGTCACCATGTTCAGCTATGACAACACTAGCAGAATAAAGAAGAAATTCTATTGTTTTCTATATAATTGCATCTACTACTAGAGTACCTATTGAACGTTGCTGAAGAAATCGCAATCTGCAAAATTTTCGTTTGTTTGCGCGTGCACATATACATAAATATGTATATGTGTTATCCTAAAATCCGTTTATTGGCAATGGTCCTCATCAAATGTATGAAAGAACTAAAAGTAGGCTTTGTAAGGCATTGCTCGGCCATCACGACAAAAAGTATTACCAGTTGAACAAAGTAATAACGTTTAGCTTTAAAGTGTATCGTACGACTCAAAATTGCGCTAGGAAATGTTATTTATTTTATAATACGGTAAATCACATCGCGGTTTCTATTATATTGATTAGGTGTAAGGTATGTTGGTCACAAGTAAAACGCAAAGCAATGTAATTTGCGTGTTGGAAAGGCAATGTCCTGTGAGGCGCAACGTGTGAGTGGGAGGTAGTGTTTTATAATTATATTCATAAATACGCGTGCAAAATGAATATCATTATAATGTATGATATAAATGATCGAGCTTTTAACGGCTTTTTTATATGTAAAAGTAATAATGGAGATATACAGACGTTTAAGAATATAATAAATATAACCATTGTATGGAGTTTGCTTGTCACCTGCTGAAACTTTCTCCTATTTTCCCAGATTTCCTGAAACGTCCAAGTGCAGCGCTATTGGAAACGCGGGGATTACAATTGAAGGAAAAGTTTTATTGGTCAGTTTTAGAATGGCTTCTCAACACTTGGCAAGCTTTTGGATTCCTCCTTTACAGAAAGTGACTGCTTTTTCTTCAAAAAGGTTGTGAGCTCAAATGCACCTGAAGGAACAAGGTCCGGAAACTAGTGAGTATTAGAAGATTTATTATTAATTTTCACTTTTTAATTTTTGCAATGATGATTGGACTGCATACAACTGACGTAGTGAAGGGAGAAGAATAAAACCAAACGATTTTCATGAATTTGACGAGTTGCCCACAGCACTCCTTCAACAAGTAGAAGAACATCATTGGATGTAAGCTAGCTTTCATTTGCCTTTCATTATCTATTGCGATTCCAACTAAAAAGGCTGTTTTTATGGCGCCAAAGTAGAAAAATGTCCAGAATTGCATTTCCAACACTCGGGCTAGCAAGATTTTTTCATTGATATTCGATTAAAGCACGCATGTCGTCACCAATTCTGAAACGTCGCTCACAGCGTTCGATCATCCAGGTTAAAATTACCATTTCGAAACCTACCAAATCACTTTCTCATTGTTCTGAAAGCAGGGGCGCGTTTCAAATGAATGGTCAGAACTTTACAGTTGTTTCAGAAACTCATACAACATGCAGTGGTGCAAATGTAACTTCTGCATTCGTTCTTCGCTTGAAGAATGCATCACGTACAAATTTGTACCTTCTATCCATCAGGATACATACATGAAGTGTCTTTATTTATTTTATTTAACCTAAAGTTCGTGTTCCGTTAGATTTTGGACTGTATTTTGTAATTCTCCATGCGTTTCTGTCTTGTAGCAATGTTTTACTTCTTATCAATGTATTTCACGTTTTTTTGCAGCTCCCGTATTCGTGGCCTTTGCGTCTTAGCTTCGTGTACCTCTTTGGCTATTCTGTCGTTTTTCAGTCTATGCAAATGGCCTAGCGAACTCGGCTGTCTTTCTTCTGTTACTATATTCATAGGTTTTGCCTTCAGTTCTTCTAGTACTGCCGTGTTTCTTATCCCGCCCCTCCTAGTGATCCCTTGAGTTTCTTTTAAGGACCTCATCTCTGAGGCCTTTAATTCTGCTTTTATTTCTTTTGTTAGAATCCAAGACTCGCAACCGTAAGTTAGAAGTGTTCTTATCCCTTTTTTTAATCTCTTCTGATATCTTTTTTCTGAAAAACTTGTTCCTGGGCAAATTATATAGTCTCTCTACTTTTCCTACACTCTCTGTTATTTCTTCGTCTGCTTTTTTCTCAGATAATTATAGCTTTTGACTTGTTCCGGTGTTTGTCCATTTATTTCTATTTTATGTTTGCTTTATTCTTAGCCATTATCATCGCCCTGGTTTCATTTCTAAATTGATCAAAGACGTAAAAGTAAAACCACACAAAACTGGGTGCGATCACTACGTAGTATTGATATAAGCTATAAAGGAAAAAGAAGTAACAAAGCAAACCAGAAAAATAACTAAAAGGAATTAAAAGATGCAAGCTGCGAGAGGAAGAAATAAAACATTTATATCGAAATAAGCTGCCATACAGTCTAAGGAAAGAATATGTTCGCGCTAATTCACAAATAGAGAATAAAGGAATTATTTGAAGTAGAATATAATACATAACATACAAAAAAAAACCAAATGGTGGAAATAAAGGAAAAGGAATAAAGGAAAGAAGCTACAATAGAAAAAATATTTAATCATAAGAAGAGGACTATGAACTATATAAAAAATAGAGAGGTTAAACATTTAGTGAAAGAGGCAAAGAACTTATTATCGACTGAATTTGGCAATAAAGTCGGGGAACATTACACAGAAAATCAATAAAAAATATTTTATAATGCCTTACAGCAGCTGAAACAGGAATAGAAAAAAAGAAGGAAACACTATCAAGGGCGGATGATCTTATGGATACATATAAACAAAGCTTCAAGGAATTAACGTAAATGAACCAAGAGGAACAAGAAAGGAAAATAACACAGTTATGGAAAACAATGGCAGAAATCCTATAAGGCCGGTATCTGAAGGGGAAAATACAGTAGCCTTTAGCAAATTAAAGCTAGGAGAAGTTGTCGGACAAGACGAGATCACATCAAAAATGTTGTAATATATGGAAGAGGAATCAAAGAAATTTACAGATTTACTAAATAATATCATTAAAGCAAAAGAAATATTGCATGATTGGAACACTAGTATGATATTACCATTATATCAAAGAGGAAATGCAAAACACGAATTATAGAGGAATCTCCCTAACAAGTTTACTTTTCGAGAATAATAGAAAATAAATTAAGAAAAAAACACCGTAGCAGACACGAGTTTAGAAGAGGGAGAAGTACTCAAGACTCAATATTCGTTTTAAAATGAGAGAAAAACTAATAACAAAAGGAAAAGAAATTCATATTCAGAGACTTGAAAAACGAGAGATGTAGAGAAAAATGAGTAGAAATGCCTAAGGAAAAGGAAAACAATCATAGCCCTATACAAAAATAACATAAACAAAGAACAGACAATGAAGAACCTAAAGAATTTACATCAAAAACAGAATTGAAACAAAGGTGTGTTTTTAGCCCATCCCTATTTTCATTAGTCGTGGAGGAAGCTCTAAGAAAATGCAGGATAAGATGGAAATAAGATAATGGAACATGAAACATTTAAGTGCAAGAAATCTTCCTGAAATGATTCTGAAAAAAAGTTACAACATGAATACCAAAGAGAATTTAAAATCTTCTTAATTTTGAGCTCCCTGGATCTTGGCCTTTAACTTCCTCTTTGGTGTCTGGTAACTTCTCGTGGAGTAATGACTGGCGCTTCCATTTTGCCTATAGAAGTATCACTTGTGGATCATAGTTTTCTATGATTCCGACCGCTGGGTTCGGATGTCCTCTGATGTCTTCGTATAGTTTTGTCGCCGTTTGTTGGATAAATTCCTTACTGGTGGGAAGTTCAGCATCTTTATGGAGGGTTGTGTTCCTGACGAACCACGGAGCGCCAAAGATAGATCATAATAACCGGTTTTGTATTACTTGTAATTTTTGAATATGAGTTTTGGCAGCCAGTGTGTACGTTATGATGGGTTTTGTGATGGTCTTGTAAACCCTCAGTTTGTTCTCTGGGGATAGCTTGCTCTCGGGGTAGTACAGCGAGCCCAGTGCCGCTTTCGCTGCTTTGGCTTTCTTGCAACTTCTTCGGTGTGCGCGCTCAGGTAGCTTGACGTTCATGGATACACCGATATACTTAACTTCCTTCCGCCTGGGAATGTCGCGCCCGAAAATGGTGATTCGACCCAGATTTTCTCGTCGTTTTCTTCTTGTAAAGAGTACTGCGGTGGTCTTCTCGGGGTTGATCTGGATTCTCTAGCGATTGAGAGAGCTGGCTGTTATAGCCGTGTCATCCGCTAGTGTCGTCATGGGTGTCGTGGGCATGTCCCTCACGTATATGTTGAAGAACAGCACGGAACTCCTTCTTTAAGTTGCTTCTCCGATGACCTCACGCCACTAATTTTAACTCTGAACCGCCGGCCGGTCAAGAAGGTTCGAACTAATTGAGTCATTGGCAGCGGGATGGATGCTGAGGCCATCTTGAACACTATCCCGTTGTGCCACATCTTATCACAGGCCTTGGCTACGTTGAGGAATACAGCACCGGTGGCCTCCTTCTTGTTAAATCCCTCAGTGATGCGTTCCACCATTCGTAGAAGCTGGAGGGTGGTGGAGTGGCTTTGGCGGAAACCGAACTGACCTTCCGGGATCAGTTCCAGGCTTTCGTCCGCTGCCTTCAGTTGGTGGTTGTAAACATGGAAATAAATATAATTTGAAATATATATGCAATAACATCGCAAGTTTATATTGAATTACCGCAGCTACATTATTTTTATTCTCTAAACCTCATCTTTTATGATGCTCACTTTTCTTAAAATCCATTGCGCTTGCAAATTTGTCTGCGTTGGCTAATGTCCTAATGCAGGACTCGGAGAAATCACGAAAATCTGAGTCAGGGCAGGCGACTCGAATCCGCTGATGACTCCTAGTCCTTTTAACATTTACAATTCTAGAAGAGCCCGAGTACTCGACTATTCTACATCAACTTACACCGTTGTCTGACAGTTTAGTCTTTAAAGTTTGGATTTCGAATCATCACAAATTTGCTTAATCCCCGCAAGCCCGTTACTGTTCACTGTTCGCGAATTCCGTAAAACCGCCCACCACAGTCATCTTGAAAAACCTATCTCGTCTCACGTTCGTGACCATCTTCGTTTTGGCCCCGGTTTCCTCAGCGATGCAGGTCAGTATGTTGAGTAAGAGAAATAACAAATCTGAAGAATTAGGAACAAAAATTGAAAGTAATGAGGAACCAAGACGAGCTAAAATGCTCAAATATCTACACATAACGACCTAACAATAGGTGAGGAAGAAAACAAAAGTATAGCGAAGCAAGAAAAACAGTAACTAGATTATCAAAAAATGATCAGAAATGTGGGATGCACTTAGGATACAACATCGAATGAAGTCGCATACAAAACAAAAACTAGATAACTGAAGAGAGGATGGATTTGTGAAGGCAACGAGGAGAAGGAAAAATAGAAATTAATATATAACGATAGGTAGTTGGAATATGGAAGGGGGACGTTTGTGCAGAGAATCCTGAAGCATTTAGTGGAAGAAATGAAGAAATATAAAATTTATATTATTGTACAGGAAACTAAACACAGATGATGTTGTATAAGAATTAACGAACTACTATATATAGTATTGAATATTGGAATTGAAGGATGTTGGGAATAGGATTTGAAAGATAAGGATTTAATAATGACATTTCAACCAGCATTATATAGGTAGCGCAGTATTAGAATAAGGGAAAAGTATAGGAATATCAGTATAGTGAATATACGAGGGGTAAGGTGAAAAGTTCTCGGCCTGACAATGAAAGACTGCGACATTCAGTTAAAAAATGATTTTATTTTTCTACACAATCTCCCTTGACTTCAACACACTTGATCCAGCGCCTCTCCAACATCAGTATTCCTTCTCGGAAGTGAGAATCTGGAAGATTGTGAAAATATTCATCAACTTCTTCATTGGATGCGAAGCGCTTCCCAGAAACAAATTTTTTTAAGTTTGGGAACAGATGGAAGTCTGAGGGTGCCAAATCAGGAGAATAGGGGGATGGCCGAGCAAATCATACCCCAAATCCCGCAGTTTTCCCATCGCCAACGCAGGTGCGTTGTCCTGGTGAAAGATGCTTTTTTTCTTCTTCAAGCCAGACCTCTTCTCGCGAATTTTGGCATCCAGCTGGTCAAGAAGACTGGAGTAATATTCGCCTGTAATTGTTCTGCCTTTTGCAAGATAATCAACAGGATCCTTTTCGCATCCCAAAACACGCTGCCCATGACCTTTCCGGCAGATGTGATCGACTTCGCTTTCTTTGGCGCTGAACCACCGGCTTCCACCTACTGCTTGGACTGCTGTTTCGTTTCTGGCGTGTAGTAGTGGCCCATGTCTCATCCACGGTGACAAATCACCGCACAAAATCGGTCGGATCCCTGTTAAATCGGTCCAAAGATTGCTGCGAAAATCGTTTGCGCATTTGCTTTTGATCGGCATTCAGCAAATGCGGCACCCATCTTGCGCAGAGCTTTCGCATCTCTAATTCTTCGTGCAAGATGTTTCGCACCCTTTCTTCAGATATCCCCACAGCCTCAGCTATCTCACTCACCTTCACTCGCCTATCGCCCAACACGATATCATGCACTTTTTCGATGGTTTCCGGTGTGGTTGCGGTTTTTGGCCGTCCTTCGCGTGGGTTATCTTCGAGGGATATGCGACCACGTTTAAATTCAGCTGCCCTCTTTTTAACAGTTGACATGGAAGGAGCAGAGTCCCCGTAAACTTTGGTCAACTTCGGATGAATTTCCTTAGAGGTTAATCCATCCAAAACAAAGAATTTTATAACCGCACGATATTCAAGTTTATCCACTTTAACAAAAAACATGCAACATGTCTGCTGAAAAAATTCGTGTAAACAAACTACTTGAGCGAACAAGTTGAAACTAGTCATACGAACTAATGACACATGCACCCAAGCAGGTAGCATAATTGTTTGCCAATTGCAGCACCATCTCTGTGTCAGGCCGAGAACTTTTCACCTTACCCTCGTATATGCAGTGTTTGAGGAAAAAACGAAGCATTGCAAAACAAATACTATGAAAAGGTAAAACAGGTATATCAAAAATAATAATGTTAATATAGGGAAAGTATATGTACAATCTAATTATAAGTAATTGATATAAGTAATTGAATTGGAGAGAAATCCGAAAATAGTATTAAAATACTTTCAATATTGAGAAATCTGGGTAATTCCAAAACTGCAATACAATATATCAAATATATCATGTGCTAATAGAAGATAAATAGGAGGGGCTATATCGGAGCCGATGCTGACTTGGATCCCTTCCTAATAAGAGAAGCATTGTATAATTGGGGTACACAAGTGCACAACTACATAGAAACAATCTTGAACAAAAATGTACAAATGAAAGGACACAGAATATTGAAGAACAATAGAACACGTTAGAAGAAGCAGTCTTAACAACATCTAAAATAATTTTAGAAGAGGATCTGAGTCAGTACCCTATAAAATGGTTTGATGGAAGTAGGATGATATTGAAAGAGAGAAACGTAGCACGAATGACAGAAACCCAAATAGATACGTAAAAGCAAAAAGAGAAAACAGTGAACGAAAACTACAGAATATGACAGACAGTTTTGTATTTAAATATTTAAGACATTTCTATCGGAAAAGTAAAATGGAAAGAGGGGTTACAAAGGAAGACCTACTTGTACTACGTGCTTCTATTATGATCCAGGATTCCACGTATTAGAAAGATTTACGGTTATTAAGTTGTTTAAGACTGACGATTCAGGATTCATCATAAGGACAAGAAAAAACTACGAGTATTAGGAAGAGTAGGAAAGATAGCAAAATAGTATAGACTACTATTCAATGAAGGAAATTATGAGAATATGTTACGATGGTGAAAAAAGAGAAGTATAAGGTCATTGAAATAAACAATTCGGAAAAAAGTGTATTTCTAAACATGAGTGACTTTTGTTATCTAGGTGTAACAATTCTAAATAGAGGAGGTGACAGTATTGAAATAATAAAGGGAGAGTGGTGAAGGGCAATATTATGGAAAAATCAAGACATAAACAAAGGACAAATTAGCTTTCAAAAGTAAGTTGGAAATTGATGACAAAATTGTTTTCAATCAATATGTTGCAAACTATGATACAGAGCTGAATTTGTACAAAACTTGTTCCCACGTACTCATGCCACCCTATTCGTACATGAGTATTTGAAATACAGGCAGTTACATAGTAAGGAAGAGTTGATTGATCAATTATATAATCAACATAATTTTTATAATGGATTTCTAACACTTCAGCTTTTGTGTTCCTTCTTTGTAGAAGTTGCCTCATTTTTTTTCAAAAAGGTGGTAAGGTCCAAACTACTCTACAAAGATGGTTACGTGACTACAATTTAGCGTTGTTTTGAAGGAGAAAGACTAAAGCCAAATGCTTTTCGCGAATTTCATCTTGAATTTGGTGAGTTGCTCACAGTATTTGTTTGCTATGGTCATTTTTCGCAAAGCAAGAGAAGATTTCCTTCAATTCATTGAATGTAAGCTTACTTTCACTCACCTGTTCGTTGCTTTCTGCTTCTTTGTTGTATGTTACGTAGGATCCGCCTTTTATTGTCTGTTGTTTATCCAAAAAAACTTTCTTATGGCGTCAAAGAAAAGGAAAATGTATTGAACTTGGAAATGAGAATATTTGGAATATCATCATTTTTTCAGGTGGCTTATATTCGATTAAAGCACCAATACTGGTAGGTCCTGAAAGAGTTCGGTGACCCAGGTTAAATTACCATTTTGAAGTCTGCTATTTCCACTGTTCTGAGAACAAATGTTGGCCTAAGTAAAGTCCAAAATGGTTTTTACAGTTCTTGCATAGCATGCGACGGTGCAAATGTAACTTGCTGCTCTCCATTTTGAAAAATTCATTTCGTACACAAGTAGACGTACCGTAACGACATGTTATACTTTATTAACTCATGATCCTGTCTTCTATATATTGGTATACATGGATTTTATTAATTAAAATATATGAAATTGCAGGTTAATGTTGATATATTGGGTGGTGATTTCTTATGATACTATACTAGCACTACCGCAACTATATTTTAATTATCCAAACCTGATCTTTTATAATGCTTAAATTTCTTATATATATTATGACCACAAATTTCCTTACGTTTCTCTCGGTGCATGATTTGAGAAAACTATGAAAACCCGAGTCATCAGGGGAAGGCTGCTGATGGTTCCGGGTTCTTTTAACAAATGCAAAACTTTCGTCTTACTTTCGTGCTGAGGGCTCTCTCCGCTTTGCAAGTCGGCAAAACGTACATGGCGTCGTCGACTTACCTGTTTTGGTTATTCTGCTGTAATATCTGACAAGTTAGTGCTGCTTCCTTCTAGAAGCATGAGGGCGTCGATAGATTCTCAAATCAAAATTTGGAGTCTTGCAACGATGTCGGTCGAGGTCAAGATTCCAATTTTATTGAACTAAAGTGGACCAACTGTCCAAAGATACAGCGGGAGGACCAAGGGTAGTACCGTCGATTTTCGAGACGGTTCTATAGGGTTCGTGATGAACCGGTTACGAGCTAGGATGAGAGCAAGATGGGAACAGAACGATACGGCGGATATTCATCCCCATAGATAGGGTGTGGAATATTTTAACCATCACACCATTCTTCCTCCTTAAAATACGGATACTGGTGAAGGATTAGCGCATGTAGGAAGACGATATTTGCGTACAACTCGCAAGATTACGCATTAACGCGCACAGCAAATCGCTACTGATGTGAAATATGTACTCTGGAAAGGGCAAAAGCGAATGTCAGGACAGAAAAACTGCGATTGCAATATGTGAGAAACTGAACATTATGGAATTTAGGATTAGAGAGTAAGAATGATGTGTGTGTTTGTAGTATTGGTATAGTACCGTAAAGCGAAGCACCAGCCAAATACCTGAATGCATGTACATATTTCGATTAATAAATTGTATTATTCTGGTCGTCCGTCAGCTCCTGGATTCCGATGAGGCAGGACCGGAAGTTGCCGTGTCTAGTGATGTCACCTTCTAGTGCTTGTCATCTCTACTCCCATCTTGATTTAGTTTTAGCTCGTAATAGTTTTCTACAAGCGCCATTGGAACCGTTTCGAAAACCGGCGGTTTTGCTCCTAGCGCAACTTCTGGCCAACCGGTCCACAGGCTCATTTCTTGGTTCAATGGACAGCGTCTTTGCAAGGCTTTAAATCTCGTTACTTTTGGAAGCAAATAGCTCTGATTTACTGTCCGATATTGCAGGCTCTCCCGTACCGCTCTGGCACTAAATAATGGTGATCCTGTTCTCCTTCCATGACCACGAACGCTAGAAATAATGAGTAAGAAAACCATGGTACGATGAAGAATGCAAGAGAGAACCGAGAGAAAGACATAAGTTGAGACTAAAGATGAGGAAACAGAGGAGTCAAAAGATAAGTATGTTGAGCAAAGAAACAAAACTAAAAGGTTGTTTAGAAAGAGGAAGACACAATATAACAAAAATGCATTAAAAGAAATAGAGGAGATCTTTAAAAATAAGGAAATCAGTACCAATGAATAAGAAACAAAAAGCAGGGGTATCAGCCTTAACCAGCGTATTACAAGTACAAAGATGGGAAAATCGTTGCTGGAGAAGATGAAATATTGAACAGAAGGAAAGAACATTTTGACCAACTGTTAAATGGTGTGGATGAGGCAGAAGACATTGAAGAAGACAACATAATAAGAATATATGTAAAGTGTGTTTTTTATAGAGGTATAGAACTTTGAAATGGAATAAAACAAAGATGAATTTTTTTTTAAATTGACATGAAATTTACTTTATTCGAAAGATAATCTTCTGGCATTATAATTTAAATATGACTTCTGGCATATGACCGCCACGGCTGGCTCGGACGTAGTCTAATATGGAGGTCCAATTTTCGATGACTTTTTCCAACATTTGTGGCCGTATGTCGGTAATAACGCGGCGAATGTTGTCCTCCAAGTGGTCAATCGTTTCGGGCTTATCGGCGTAGACTAGCGACTTCACATATCCCCACAGAAAATTCACGGGTCCGAAACGTGGAACTATGTGGTTACCAAACGTTACCTTCAATAAATTAATTGTGGCACGAGCTGTGTGACATGTTGCGCCGTCTTGTTGAAACCACAGCTCCTGCACATCATGGTTGTTCAATTGATGAACGAAAAAGTCAGTAATCATGGCTCACCATTGACTGTAACGTTCTGAACAGCATCGTTTTTAAAGAAGTACGGACCAATGATTCCACCAGACCATAAAGCACACCAAACACTCAGTTTTTCTGGATGTAACGGTGTCTCAACATACACTTGAGGATTACCATCACTCCAAACACGGCAATTTTGTTTATGGACGTATCCATTCAAACAAAAGTGAGCTTCATCGCTAAACAAAATTCGCTTATGAAAATCGGGATCAACGGCAATCTTGTTTTGGGCCCATTCACCGAATCTACGCCTTGCTAGGTGATCGTGTGGCTTCAATTCTTGCACGAGTTGGATTTTGTAAGCACGCAAACCAAGATCTTTCCGCAAAATCTTCCATAAAGTGGATGGACACATATCCAATTCCTGTGCACGATGGCGGATAGACTGATTCGGGTCTTCCTCTACGCTACGCTCCACAGCAGCAATGAATTCTTCTGTACGCACTGTACGACGTCTCTGTGGATGCGTATTATCATTTAGAGTAAACGTGGTGCGAAAACGTTCCATAGTTAATCGAATTAATTGCTCTGATGGACGATTATGTTGACCGTAAAATGGACGTAGTGCGCGATACGTATTTCGAACAGAACCATGATTTTCAAAATAAATTTGCACAATTTGGAAGCGTTGTTCAGGCGTCAGTCTATTCATGTTGAAATGCCAAACCAAACTAAACATAAATAACTTGACAGCTGACAAAATGGCCGCCAGTTAAAACAGTGTTGCCAACTTAAAGTTTTATACCTCTACAAAAAACACCCGTTAGATGAACAGTGAAATGGAAAACAATCTTCGATGTAAAATGAGATTAAAGATATAATAAAAAGGCTAAAGAACAACAAAAGTCCAGGTAGTGATAATATAACAGCTGAAACGTTTAAGGACATGGGAGCAAAGTTAATTAGTTGAATTAAAAAACTTATAAAGAAAATATGGGAACAAGAATGGATAACAAAGGAGTAGATAGAGGCAATAATATGTTCTCTATACAAAAGATTTATCTATCAAAAAAGACATTAATGCCTAGCTTTTGCAGACGACCTAGTATTATTAACAAAGGAGACATGAGGTGAAAGAGCGAAAGCTAGGCCTGTACATCAACGACACAAAAACCAAGTATATGTAGTGGATAAACCAAGAATTTAAAGAGTACAACATCTGAGAATAGCAACGGATAGAGAAAAAGAGTACAAGTTTAAAGGGATGAAATAATGCGTATATTTAGGTAGGGTATTCACAAGACAACCTGATGTTAAATAAGAAATACAAAGGGGAATAATGACCGGCAATCGATGTAAAACACATCTCTAGAAGAGCAAAGATACGAGTATATAAGACTATTATAAAACCAACTGCAACCAACGAAACTTTAACCTTGACCAAAGCAAATACGAACATGTTGGAAGTATGGGAAAGAAAAGTATTACGGAAAATATATGGCGGGAAAAATAAATGAAATCTGGATACGAAGGCCAAATTAAGAATTAAAAGAGTTATCCGAGGAATCTAAAATAACAGCAGTAATAGAAGCCCAAAGACTCAAGTGGTTGGACCATGTGGAAAAAGTGCCAGGAACCAGAATAACAAACGCGGTATTGACAAGCACAATTGGAGGGAAAAGGGAGAGGGCGACCCAAATAAAAGTGGAAAGGAAAGACCGAGAAGGATGTAACGCTGCTAGGAACAACGAGATAGAAAGAAAAGCTGCAAATAAGAAAATATGGAACAAAACAATCAACTAAGTCATGGACCAACTAGGCCCGTAGTGCTAATATATAAAAACAATAAATAATATAAATAATAATAAAAGCCTGAATAGAAAAATAATAAAATGTGTGAACTGTGCTATTGGAATTACGTATTACGATAAAGTATTTTCAGGAGCAGTTGCGACGAACTATCTTTTGGGGCAGAATAAAGCACCTTTGCCAGTGAATACCAAATGAAAGAGTTGGACTCGAAAGTTCGATCTCCTCTAGCAGTGATAAAGGATACGACATCTGACCGCTCAAAGTTATTCAAAGTTGGGGGAAGCGACGGCAGATTGGCGGATGCATTCAGTCCTGCATACCAAGAAGTTGGGCTTAACGAGAAGAGGGTCTTCGGAAACCTCGAAACTAAATTAAACATGCGGCGAAAACGGGAACAATGCGATGAATTAAAACGTGTTGTCCTAAATTAAAAGTCGAATATTAGCGTCTAGCGCACTACGCAAACAGCTTTGTTCGAATGATTTATGGCACTTTAAAGACCGGAGTCGCGTGACCAGAAGACCAAGCGGCTGAAAATGTGTCTTTCAGAAGGATCGGCAAACGAGGGGCCATATGCAGAGTGACCCGCACACCTGAAGCGAATAGCAAGCAGCTCGCGAGCGCAGGTATGGTGGCATAATCGAGTCCAGGATTTTAAATTTAGATGACATATTTTTATACAAATATAAGCTGATTTATATAAAAATTCAGTATCAAAAAATTAAAATACACACAAAATAAAAACATTAATAATAAAAATTGCGAATCAGAACTAATCAAATAGAACCTGTGAATTTATATTGCATGATTACAAAAATTTGGCTAATTTGGGATGATGGAGTATGACGTCTTTTAAAGCTTAAAATCAAACGGCAACACATTCATTGGATATATAAGCTAGTTTTTGCCGGTTTTGTACCTTCGTCTTCTTGTCTTCAGCTCCTTTCAGATAGCATTATTATTTGATAAGATTCTTTATATCACCTGTTGCAAGTTGACTTAAAAGGACACTTTTATGGGGTCTAATCAAAAAATTAATCGTGGAAAATCAGGCGTTTTTAAAAACTCGGCACAATTTATTGTAGAGCTAATAGAGTACGCTACTTTCAGCTACGAACTAGCCGTGAACTAAGCAGGCAAATAACAGCACTAGATAAACTGATTATTGTCGAATAAGACGACTAATTAGCTCTAACTAACTGACTAGTTAACTTCAGTTAACTAGAACTAATTAATTGACCTCTACTAACTACTACTGATTTTATAGTTTATGATGATTTTGAAGATTACATGTATGCAGAAAGCTTCTATCTTAAGTGGAATATGAATAAATAAAGATAAACGTCATTGTACTTGAAAGCGTGGTTTAACTTACTTCTGTCCGTCAAAGAATAAGGTACACAGGTATCGAGTTTGGAAGTTAATTCTTCTTCTTCTCTTTATTTCATCCTCCTTGTGCACTTGAGGGGCAAAATATATACGTATCGTCTTTCAGCAATCACTTCAGTTATAATTCTTGAGTTATTTTTTACTAAAGCGTGAATAACTTCAGCAATAATGCCAAGAGACTGTCCAGAATGGGTTCAATTCCCCAAAATCATTTTGCTAAATCATTTTTGGAACCAGAAACGCACTTCAAGTAAACTTTCTGAATTTTTTAATTCCGATTTTATTACATCACTCTTTTACCACAATTGCATCTGTAGTATACAGATCGGATACGAACTATTATAGTCATCCAATAAATAGAAATGATCTTAGTTTTGATATTCTAAAAATATGATGTCAAAAATGTATGTGGGATTTATAAAAATAAAAACAAATACAAGCTCCTTTGGCGCATTTGACTCCCCGACTTTTAAATGATAAAAAATTGTTTTCTTTTTGGGGTTATGTGACCGCCATTATGTTTTAATATGGTGGCTGGAGGCAAGGATTTTCATTTAAAACCAATTTTGGCAATCGTCATTTTGTTTAAAAGTACATCTGCGAAAGGTACTTTAGCCCAGGTACAATCTCGCGCTTTTAATTTGTCTCATCAACTTTCGAGAAAAATTATTTTATTTTTAGATTTGTGTAGCCGCCATTTTATGTCAAGATGGCTTCCAAAGTTTGTAATAATTTTTCTTGGATTTCCATAAGTATGCAAATACATTTTTTTAGTTTTTAATTTGGTTGTCTTGTGTGGTTGATGCAGAACATAGCAAACAAAGAAAGAAAATTGTCCTCCATTTTATTGTCTGAAGGCAAGCGTTAAGTACAGCAGTTTTGAAAGCTAAGAAATATTACTTTTATTTTAGGGTTCTTTACAAAATTGGAAATGGCTTTCCTGGTATGTACAAGAATAGAGTTCAAAAAAAATCAGCTGTCCTTTCGTTTAAAAATATATTGTGCATAACTAGGCGTTTTTAGTTTGCCTCTTTAAGTTTTGAGTTTAATTCTTAGGCCTGTGTAGACACTATTTTATTTTAAAATGGCGCCCTGGTTGTCAATAGTTTTCCTGGGGTTTCCGTAAGTGTGCGAAAACTTTTAAATTGATTACCTCGTATGTAATGTCACATACATAGCACGACAGACAGATACACATGTTGACGTTGGGACCTCTTAGTCCAACTCCTACCCCCTTCTTTTTCGATGACCTGGCATGAATGTTGATTGGCCTGCGCTACACCCTCGCCCTTCCTCTGTACCGTTTTATAGGAGGATCAGAATTTTAGGGCGCCAGCGCCGGCGCCCCATTTCAGCTCGTAGTTGTAGAGACCACGAAAGAAAGAGTTGCCATACCCTCTGACGCTGGAGAAGAGATGTTGAGCGCACTAGCACGTCAGCGTTGCAGTGAAGCAGATACGAAGCTACTGCTGCTATAACATGTATAAGCCACATAGAATTTCGAAGGCTTTTTTTTTATTTGCAGAGGTGTCTATCCTTCTAATGAAGTCATCTATAATAAATTGTAAGTCACTAATTCTGCTTGTTGAAAAGTTGAAAAGACACTTTACAGTTAGCACTCTTACCAAGGTACAATCTGTCATTTTTCGTTTGACAGCTGAGAAAAAAATTACTTTAATTTTGGGTTTTGTATGACTACCTTTTGTCCTAATATGGGTATCGAAATTAAAGTTTTTCTGAGATATTCATGAATAGAAAAACTAAATGTACGGAAGAAAATTGGCCGCCATTTTGTTTCTCGTACAGAGTTGAAATTTTTCTAAGCTTTTTGCTAAGATACAATAGGCCGTTTTTGGTTTGCCTCTGCGAGTTTTGAAAGCCAAGAAAAAATCAATTTTTGCTGTTTATGTGGCGGCCATTTGTTTCCAAATGGCAACCGAAGATGGGAATGGCTCTCATGAACTCTTTATAAGCAGAGGAAAATGGCGTTTCCCGTTATATTGTCGGTTACGTTGTTAGACCTATAATGAACATGACAGAGAGATATATTGCTCTTTTAAAATATATAGCTGTGCAGTGGCACCAGAATGCTATTAGTCATTAAGAATATGGCAAAGTAAAATAAAGGGTGGTAATCCTTGTTATCGTAAAAACACTATTTTAATTTATTTGCTACATGATAAAGAATCATCTTTATTTCATTGTGTTTTAAGATGGCGGCTAAAGATGGGAGTAGCTTTCCTGCGGTCTCAATGAGTAGAGGAATAAATTAACGTTTTCTTTGATTAAAACATTTACTAAATTTAGCTGATACTTAGAACGGCAGACAAGGGAAGCAAACTGCCCCGAAAAATATTTTTGAAACGCTCCTAGGTGCAACGTGCCGTTTTTAAATTTTTTAAGTTACTGCATATTTAGGATTTGTGTGGTAGCTTTATTATTACAAGATGCCGACCAAAAATAGAGTGATGCTTCTGAGGTCTCTATAGGTGGAGAAAGGGGCGTTTTGCGTTTGTAAAATAATTATGTTGTTTGATCACTACAGGCCGTGACAGTCAATCGAAATCCATTTTCTTTAAAAATAGATTTTATGTAAGGCACTATTTGGTGTTCTGCGTTTGTTTTAAGTTTTGAGATCCAAGAAAAATTACTTTAATTTAGTAGGTTTGTGTAGCCGCCATTTTGTTTTAAGATGGTGTCAGATGTTGATAACAGTTTCTATGGAGTTTCCATACGATTGCGTTTTTCGTTTTTAATTGGTTGCGACATTTTTCCAGAGCGTAACAGATGGACAGACACAGATACTGTTACTTTAACGTAGGGTACCAAATGCGTCTTTCCTTGTCTTTGTTTTGCAAATTATCCGTCACCCCCGCTCTATGGAGTAAAATGTACTTATGGTAAGTTTTGATTCTGTTATTGCCATTTTTCGTTTGTCTATTTGAGAACTTGGAAAAAGACTATTTTATTTTTATCATTTTATTGCGAGATGGTGACCAAATTCAGATAGTCTTTCAGGGATCTGCATGAGAAGAAGGACCTAAGGGTGGACAGGGTTGGAAAACATTTTTAAGCTGCCACCTTTGAGAGCCACACCCGTCATTTCGTTTGTTGAATCAATCAACAACCTTTTGATTTTTCTCTTACCTTCCTTAAAGCATCTTTTGTACGCAGCTAGTCCTAATTTGTTTGTTTTTTTTTTTTGATAATGTTGGACACTGGAGTTTTAGAAATTTGCGTTGTTTGTTTACAAAAGGGTTTTATTTAATTTCACCACCTACAGTTTTGACTTCCTGAACAGTACATATTGAACTTCACCTGTCGGGTCTTTGGCGATTCTTAATATCTTCAGTCTCACAAAATAAATTTTATAGTCTAATGCCGAAGGCTTGTGAATCTTAACGTTGAGATTGTCGTCTATCCCACATTTATGTAACGTTGCTACAGCATTATGACTTTTAGTTCTTTTTTTATCCCCCCGCTTTCATTACCACTATCAACAACAAAAATGTTTTAACAAAACAAAATGCATCTTTCAACTTTAACAATTAACAATCACAACTGTATAGGAAAGTCATGAATATTTATTAAAAATTTAAAATATAGTTCGGTAATTAGTAGTTTTTTATGTGCGGATTTAATCGTCGTACCAAATTTTCATTGAGCTAATCAAAATTATGGTGAAGTATCTTTAAGCTTCTTGACCTAAATATTTTATAAATTTTGTAAATTTTGGGTGATTTAGGGGGAGTTTAACAACCATTTCTTATCATATTCTACACATGTTGTATGAGCGAAAGATTACCATGTTGCTCTTATCAAATCGATCAAATATCTTTAAAGTACAATGCGGAGGTCCCCGGTTTCCGGCCGTGTGAGAAGCATTGGTTGCCACAGTAACGCGTTCCGGGCTACGCGGAAATACACGAACGATCGTTGCTATATAATGGGTGTACAAATAAGTTTCCGCCGTTTTCAAAAGACGGCGCCATCTATAAGATAACATCGAAATTGTCAGCTGTAAAAAGTCGTATAGTATATGTTGACATCTGGCAACAGTATAACCTTTAATACCTCTGACTTTTGCTAGCATCACTTAGTTTTCATCGTGTTAAGATGTCAGTTTTGAGCCAAATAAGCGTCATTTGCGGGAATTGCTAATTTACTTCTTTAATTTAAAGAAATCTGCAGCTGAGGCGCATAAGCTACTCGTAGAAGCATACGGTAATGTTAATTTGAGTGAGAGAAGTTGTCGGGAGTGGTTCCAGATATTTAAAAGTGGTGATTTTGACGTGGAGGACAAAACACGTAGTGGAAGGCCCAAAGTGTATGATGACACAGAATTGGAAGCTTTACTGGAGGAAGATCCGTGCCAAACGCAAGAAGAACTTGCACAAGAGTTAGGAGTGACTCAGCAAGCTATTTCACAACGTCTCAAGGCCCTGGGTATGGTTCAAAAGCAAGGAAATTGGGTTCCTTACGAACTGAAGCCAAGAGACGTCGAGCGTCGCTTATTCGCTTGCGAACAATTGCTCAAAAGGCAAAATCGCAAAGGATTTCTGCATCGAATCGTGACGGGAGACGAAAATGGATCCACTACGACAACCCAAAGCGTAGGAAGTCATGGGTAAGCCGGCATGCCTCTACTTCATGGCCAAGCCAAACATTCATGGCAAGAAGATAATGCTGTGGATTTGGTGGGATCAGCTTGGAGTAATCTATTACGAACTACTCCAACCTAATCAAACCGTCACCGGGGAACATTACCAACAACAACTGATGCAATTGAGCCGAGCATTGAAGATTAAACGTCCACAATATGTCAAAAGGCATGATAAAGTCATTTTTCAGCATGACAACGCTCGGCCACACGTTGCAAAAATCGTAAAGGAAACGTTGGAAGGACTGAATTGGGACGTCCTACCCCACCCGCCGTATTCGCCAGACATTGCTCCTTCAGATTACCACCTATTCCGGTCGATGACTCATGGTCTGGCTGAGCAGCACTTCACTTCTTACGAGGAATTGAAGAAATGGTTCGATTCGTGGATCGCCTCAAAAGACGAGCAATTTTTTAGACGGGGTATCCACTTGCTGCCCGAAAGATGGTCAAAAGTAGTAGAAAGCGATGGGCAATATTTTGAATGACATTATTTGTACCTTTGTTTGCCAAATTCTTAATTGTTTATAAAAAAACGTCGAAAACTTATTTGTACACATAATATTTCGTAATGTTAACATAACGTCAACGCACATTACGGCGATACAGCAGAGTGAGACGGAATTCGTCCCTGGCACAATCATTGGAGGGCAGCAATAGTAACGATTGCTACAGAAAGTTCGTAATACTTGCATTCTCTATAGTAGCCAAGCGTAGCTGGCTGGATTTTCTAGTCTCTCATATGAGGACACGCAGTGCCTTATTAAAATATTGGGTTATCCAATTTATGACGACGTGAAAGAGATGCAGGTTCCAGCGCGATAGAGATGTAAATTGCTTGTAATGAGAACTAAGATGATCTGTTACCGCTGCAGATCGCATTCAATAGCTAGTTGCAAGTTTTGATGTCGTTCTCATAAATTCTTTACCCTTTCTCCAACCACTACAACTTTAGAGAAATAAAAAGGCTCACACTGGAACCAAAAACATTTTATTATTACGTCAGTGCAGTCTACAAATTCTATTGAGGGTTTTATTAAATAAAATGAATTTATTTTAATGTTCAATATAATCTGTCATATTATGACCTTTAACCACCTATCTGCTAACTCTTTGACCTTTCAATAGAACCATTCCTTTTCCTTTGAAATAAAGAAATTTTGAACTGTCAAATCATCTGCTATAGAAGTAATAATTTGGCGGTGTAGGACTTGGAATAAATGTTAGATGGGATAGCAATGCAAATGTTAAGTTAATATATTTTATTCATGCTTGAGCCTGCTGAAGGGAACTTGCTTGCGATTGATTAAAGCTATGCACTTTTTGCACAATACAGCATGCATTCGTTCAAGTTGTTGAGAATATGAATTAGAATGAGTCGATCCCTTGGAACTAATTCGTGGTAATCAAACTTTTGTGATTAAATCACACACTCAAGAGAATCTTGTTTTCAAAATGTTTACGTTTGACCATATGATTTGCTAATTTTTTTGATCTAGCCACTGCTTTTAGTCTGAAAATTCCAAAAAAACGATGCATCTTTGGAAAAAATGCAATTAACAGAAACTTTTTATAATGTTGACGTTGATGTTAACATTTTTGGCTTACAAGTTTACTGGGACTAATCTTTCTTTTTCTGCTAGCCTTGGTGTTGGAAATGGGTATGTCATTAAGGCGCTTCCAGCATGGCAGAAGCTTGAACGACGTCTTAAGTATTTAGTTTTTTTTAACACGCCAAGGAAGTGCTGATGTCTTTTATGCAGCATATAAGCCCTGCAACGACTTCTAAGAAGTTAGTGGCGTTCTTAATGGCCACCGCGATGTTTTAGAAGGCTACCAAGAACGTGAATAGGTTCACGTTTCGGGACTATTCAGCAATGTTGAAGCATCTCTACAGGTTAAAGCAACAAACGCAGGTAATGAGCTCACCAGTGATTAAACCAGCACGGCGTACCTGGGGCTAGCGTGACAACAACGCTGTGCGTTCCCTAAGTGCTGACAATAGGGCACTACACCTTTAGTGTTGCGCGATTTGTATAGAACACGTCTATCACCGCGACGCCAGCGTATCAAATATCCAGAGCCTTATTTTCCAAAGTGCTTAACAACTGCTCTTTAACGTTGAAAGCCACGGTAACTCCATCACCTAAAGCCTCTATAACTGTAAAGTGGACAGAAGTACTCGTTGGAAGTGCTCGAAAATTATTATTTCCCCGTAAGATAGTACGGGGGTAGCCAAACAGGCCAACCCTCATCCACGCCAGGTCACCATCAAGTCAGCATTAGCTGACCATCTTTTTTCTTTAAAGTGCAAGTTAAAGGTCTTTTTACCTATGTTAAGTTTTAGGAACATGAGCGGCATTAGGCGTCGTTGCGGGTCCTTTTCATCTGTCTCACGGTCAAGATGAACATGTCGTCCTCTAGGAACTTGCTTTTCAAATCAACTAACGATGGTCCTGTACTCTAGTGAGATGGATGGAAATTCAATTGGCTACATGTTTGGCTTGAAGGAAGGTTACTCGATTTTCGTGTAGGGTCTTCCGAACTCTGAGTCCAAACTGCTTCTCTCGGAGGATTGTGAAAGGGTTTCTTTCACTTGAGGAACGTTTGTTGGATGAGTTGCAGTGTTTGAGGCCAGGGGTGGTGATATCGGGCATTTCGATGTCCTCTTTTCGGTCGTTGAAGACATCTTAACCTTGGATTGAGGGGAGCTGGCAAGGACGGGCGATTTCGTATAGCCGCTATCCTGTAGGAGAAGTGGAAGTGATCCTTGTGCGCTGCTTCAAATGGCTGCAGAAACGGCGCGAGGGTGTCCTGGACTTTCTTTATCAGGTCTCGCCTCTTTACTGTTATTGTTCATTTTTAATAACACAAAACACTACAATTGTACACAGGTCATGGTGTTAGCAACCGAATGTAATACACTCGCCCTTGATAATTTTTATTCAAGGCTTTTAAGTGACGACAGATGGTATTTTTAGACAAACTGACTAAATGACAATATGCAGGTATTTGCTTTCTCTTTTTTATTTTTTTTATCCTAATATGTCACGTAAGTCGCTCACTGCGTTTCTTATCTTCCAAGCTTAAGTTGCCATTGCGTACATGTTGAAAGCAATGTTGTGCTACACGCATATTCTCCTTGAACTTCACATATCTTTTTAAGTGCTTCGATGGCATTGCGCTTTGTTTTAAATGTTGTAATAACACGGGGATTTCCATTGTTTTGGTTTCCACATCTGCAAATATAATAGCGCAATACAACAGTAGGGAATCTGTATATCATTTTCTACCATGCTGTTATACGGGTTGCATAATCTCTTTGAAAATAACTTTCATATAGCATAAGTAATAAAGACAAATTATTAAGGTAAAAACGACATTACTTATGATTAGCAGTTAAACGCATGCATATAAATTAATAAAATATATAATTCGTTAATATACAGGTATTGAACAAAATAATGGAAACACTTGTCAAAAGTGGGATATATTTTTACTGGACACTGCGTAAATTAACCGTCTCTTGTTTGTTGCAGGTAATATGGATTGTGCACTAATAGTATAGTGAGGCAGTGTGGTTGTGAATGTGTGGTGAGTGACCAGTATGTCCGACCTGACGGAGTTTCAAAGGGTCTAATTGTTGGATCATCTGTGAATAAAACAGCGACATTATGCGGTATAACACAAGACACATTCTTGAAAGTCGAAGCTGCAGAATAGGGACCGCCGGGCCTTGAAGCGTTTTATGACGTCGCAGAAGAAAAAACAGCTGAGAAAGTGACTATAGAACTTAATCGCCATCTAAACACTCCAGTGTCATTCTATTACCGAGTCCCTAATAACAGTCACGAATGTTCAAAGGCAATGCCCACAAAAACTGGACGTTGAAGGAGCGACCTGTTGTTTGGTCGCACGAGCCACTCTTCACCCTCTTCCCCACCACTGGACGCGAACACCGTCTGAAGCATACGATATAAACTGTCTCCGACCGTCTATCAAATATGGTGGTGGATCTATTATGGTCTTGGGCGCTATATTATGGTATTCCGATAGTCCCCATTGTCACATTACACGGTCGGGTTACTGCAGCAATATATAGAGCACTCTTAGGTAACCAGGTCTATCCAATGGTGCAAACATTATTCCCACTCCCGGCTTTGTTCAAGAGTGGTTTCAAGAGCATGCCGATTAGGTTCAACATCTTTCTTGGTTCGCCCAGTGCTCAGAACTGAACATCATCGTGGCATTGTGGGCTATTTTGGAAAACAGGATTTGGTGTCGATTTCCACCTCCGTCTCTGCGAGAAGAAGTTCAAGTTCCACTTACTATTATTCAGGACTTTTATCGGTTTATTCAGTCCAGAATTAAAGCTTATTTATGTGCACAGGGTCGACCAACGCCGTATCAATACAAGATATTTCGACTTTTACAAGTGTTTTCATTATTTTGTCCAAGACCTGTACTATTCACACCTTTCCAATCCATTTCCAACAATTTATGTTATGATAAATTGGGCTTAGCATGTCAAAAAATCAAGACATTCTCGATCTGTGGTTATTCATGGTGATTCAGTTATGATCATGCTCGCCCTTAATATTGTCAGAATAAATATATGAATACTGTAGAAACACTTCATTCCAATCGAATTCCTGTGAAATTGGCCAGCTTCGTTCAAAATGGCAAATTGTCAAATTTTTGGCATTGTAAGGGATACTTAAATAGCAAATTACTACAAATTTTTGAAAACTGTTTACGTAAGTTTTTACGGGGTGTTGCAAAAACCTACCCATTCTTTAAGTGGCAATGCATTTATTGTCATTTGAAGTGTGAGTATATTTTTGGGACACCCTGTATTTTGATAATTTGTTTCTTAGTGACACTTATTTTAAAAGTTTATAGCTTGTATATTACATGAGTATAATAAAAATAATTTAGATATAATTAGTTTTATACTCGATCATTTTTAGAAGTTTCCTGTGTAATCCAATACATACTAATTGTATCCGCCTTACAAGCGGGACCGTAAGATGAATCTTGGGACCCCACGGGTCGTTTGTATTCATCGGACATGTATAATTAGGCTTGGATAACTTCTGCCTTCTGAGACGCATCTCGCTACCTTTGCTCGCCGGAGTAATTTAGGCGTGTACGGTTGCGATGAGTAAATTAAAAGGCTTGTTGGACATTAAATGTAGATTGCCGTGGGGACTTCTGGCTTGTTTGATTTAATGAGAAAATATGCGACAGCGTCCTTCAGCCGAAGGCGAAAATGGCGATCAGGAAAAAGCGCACGCATGCAAACGGCCGCGCGCCAATGGGCTAAATTAAAGTTGGCCATCCCAATTTATTATTTTCGTGCAATGGAGGCCTATAGGTGATTGAATGCGTGGCTGGGTATCTAATTGTGTTTTACAATTTATATGGAAATCATAATCTAAATTCCCTGGGCGTATTTAAAATTCATTGCTTTGCGGGCGCACATTTGATTTTTAATTTGCATAAGGTATTTGCGGCTAATGTTGCTTGGTGAATATTAGAAGATAATATCTGTTCCAATATCTGTCATTTTTTGATGGGTTTGATTCTGCCGGAATCAGGCTTTGTCTTTGCAGGAAGTTGGCCAGTTGGTTAGGCATTCATTAGAAATTGATCCGCGGAAGTGAAGGCGATCGCAAAAAACAAATTTGGAAAGTTTTCATTTCCTTAGAAATACTTAGATCACACTTACATGCAAGCAAATGTCCGCATATGGTTATAGTGAAAAAACATACAGGAGCTGCATCGAAAATGTGTGCAACAAAACAACATTTTGCTTTTATTATTGCTTTTCATGTTTAACCAATCTCCAATAGAATAACATGTTCCTACGAATGCTAACCATGTTAGTAAGACAAAAATAAATGGCTAAATTCCTCCGAATAGCGCTACGGAACGCCAATGGTATTACCCAACATAAAGAACAAAAAACATTTTCCTTCACTATAACTATATCGACATCCTGTTAATCAGCGAAACTCATCTCATCGACAGATCATACATTAAAATACCTGCATATAGATTTTTTACGCTAACCACTCTAATAATACAGCCCCTGGAGAAAGTGCAACGCCAATAAAGAATAAAAAAAAACTATCTTTAAGACACATCAATCAAAATTAAGACGTTACCCTACGATATAACTTTATTAGCTGTCTATTGTCCACCTCGACATAACCTGAAAGAAGAAACCTTCGAAGAATTCTTCGTAACTCTTGGCCCAAAATTATTGGCGAGAGGTGATTGCAACTGTAAGAACACTCTATATGGTTTTCGGGTTATTATCATCTTTGGCAGCGACCTGGCTAAGGTTCTACAAGGAAAAATTACAGTTTCTTATCAACAGGCACACCCACTTATTGGTCGACCAATATGGACAAAGTACCAGATCTCCTGGATTTCTTTGTTACCAGCGGTACCTCTAACTCCTATGTGGATATAGTACCCAACTTCGAGCTCTCATCTGACCAATAATAGCAACACTAAGCACCACTGTAATAAACATCAAATCCGAAACTAAATTGCATCACTCAAAAATTAACTGGGATGAGTATCGAAACGTAATCAGTGAAACCACAAACCTCAAAGTAAAGCTCATTATCCCTGCTGAGGTAATTTACATCAATCCTCATATGTTCACCCACTAATCTATGCCTCATCTGGAGGCCCAAACCAAAATCATAAATCTTCCATTAGATATAAAAAGGCTGACCTTTTTGCCCATCACCTCGCTGAAGTGCTTACACCTAATGTTGACATATTACACCAAGAAATTTAAGACTTTCTTGACAGTCATTTACCTCCAAGATCTTATCAACCCATTTGGCCCTACATAACCCAAATATAAAATCATTCGCTTAAATAACAGAAAATCACCTGGTATTGATAAAATAATGTTGAAAAAATCTCAAAAAGTATTGTGATGCTCACATACATATTTAACGCCGTCTTACAATTTACAGTATTGGCTTTAGCAACTAAAGTTATCGGAGATAATTATGATTCTTAAGTCTGGTAAAGTTTCAAATGATGTCTCATTGTATCGACCCAACCATCTCCAAATTACTAGAAAAGCTCCTCCTCTACAGAATTAGACCACTTCTGGATGAAATTTCTGATCACCAATTCAGATTCCGGCATCATCACTCTACGACTCAACAGAGCCACCGGATCATCTACGAAAAAAACACTTCACTGGAAAAAAATACTGTCTGGATATAGATCAAGCTTTCGACAAAGTATGGCCTCCTCTACAAGATCAAGCTGTTTCTGCTGTCATACTTCAGTTTGTTCAAGTCCTACTTAAGTGATTGTTAGTTTCAAACCAAAGTAATACCTTTCAGATATGAGACAATTGTGACATTGCTTTTAGGAAATTGTCATCATTAATCCATTCTACCATCATAGTTTTTTCGTTAACAATTGGCGTTTGGGGTAAGTTTGACAACACATTGAATTCAACAAGCAAGTTGCGTGAATCTGTAAATAGCTGGATGAATCAAATAGAAACCAGAATTTATTTTTGTGTCGTGAAATAAACAGAGGAGCATGAATTGTGAGCGTCGTAGTTAGGTGCGTTTGAAGTGAATTTCGATTTATATTTGATTCAGCTACGTCAAATTACGAAAATTTGTGCTAGATATGGAGATATTAAAAACTTAAGTAGATACACTTTGAAGGAAAGTTCGCTAACCATTTCTATAGTGTAATCATTTTAACGGTTGCTTGAACGAGGAGAGGTTTGGAAGACACATTTGGTTGGTTGCGGCTGCGAGTCTTCGTTCAGGCAATGAAAACGGTCCAGGTGGTTTAGTAGGCCAGGCTGCGTCTTCGGCTCCTCTGGCAGTTGACCACACAGGGGCCATGGACCGTCTAGTTTTGAAGTGGTTGGTTGCCTAAGAATGAAATGGTCAAATATTCCAGTTGGCTCTTCGATTTTGATGGTAGTTGACCGCACCTGGGCGATAGGCCGTCTGGGCTAGGAGACAAGTCATTTTTAACGTCACGTTGGCAAAGAACCTGTGTTTGCGTGGACGTAATTACTAAGTAATAAAGTTTTATAAATGCCTTTCGAATCTGTCTTTTTATCTGATTCCATGCAAAAAGAGGATGTGAGATAATTGTCGAAAATAAATTATTTTACATAGATCGAAACGGATAAAAATCTGAAGGGACAAGGTTTGGCGGATGTCATGGCTACTAGAAAATTTTTTATTGTAACTCTTTCAGTTCCGCAGTGTCGGTTGTTTGACATGTAGTCTGGCATTGTTATAATGGAGGATGTACTTTTTAAATCAAATAAAACCAGACATTCAGTGAGAAATTCCACAGTGTTTTTAATGAGCTGCTTATTAGCTTCATGCCACCGTTTCACCAAGTAGAAGTTTAAAAAATGTTTTTCGCAGTCTTAAGAAACCTAAAACGACACTTTCATTGGACGTAAGTTGGTCTTTGCCACTTTTACCTGTTTCTTTTCAACTCGTTAGATGCCAAAGAATGCGAAAATAGAGCCACAGCTCCGCTATGCAACAATGTTTTCTCCATCTATGAAAATCGACCACGAACTCTTGTAATGATGTAATATTATCTAAGCCAGTACGCTTACAAAAAAATTTTACAAATTAAAAGGTTTTATGTCATTTACTTTTAACTCCGCCTAGGGAGGGAGGTGAGTGAATCGAGTAGCTCATCAACCTCTCTTGCCGGTCCCAAGCCCGGATAAAGGAGGAGGGTTGTGGCCTTAGGGATGCTACCTAACCCACGTAAAAATAAAACAGCTAGTTAGTTTCCACACATGAAAGCAGCAAATTTTAAAACAACACTAGGCGAATAGAGAGACTGAATTTTGCACCGAAAAACAAAGAGTAACAAACCTACATATAGACAAATGGGGAGGATAAAACTCAAAGGGATAAGAAAATAGATGTCAACGTGGAATGCACAAGAATTGACCATCAAGGAAGTAGAACTAGAAAAAGGATCGGAGAAGATAGGAAGTGATATAGCGGTTAAGAAATTGAAAGGTACCTAAAGGTTACAAAAAAGAAGTAGCAATCCTGATGCATAAAAAATATCTTGATAGTGTGCAAAGAACACGTTAATAAACGCACAATAAGCGTGAGATTAAAAATAAATAGGAGATTTATGACTTCATACGAAGTCTTGGATACGGAAGAACATAAGACACGAAAAATTTTGCAATACGCTACAAAATTACGTAAATAAAATAAATGAAAACAATTACTACTATAGGTAAATAATAAGAACAGACTTAAACGCGACAGTAGGAAACAGGCCCGTATCAGGCGCAGTAGGAGTTTATAGAGAAAACAATGAATAGTAATAAAACCTCCCTAATCAAGTTTGCTTAGATAACAAACAAAAGTCTTCTTCTTCAAAAAAAGACATTTGAGAATATATTTGGGAAGTAAGGGGAAGAAGATTAGATTATATGATAACAAAAGAAAAATGCTGGAGTTTATAGAGAATGTGAAGTAAATTCAAACCATTATATGGTTGTGAGCAAAGCTATAACACATAAAAGATAGAAGAAAGATTAGAATCCATGAGAACCATAAACAAAATAATGCACATACAAAATAAGTCTTCTACTATATATAGGAACATAGATTATGTTAATATATACTAAAATATCAAACAATAGACGACATTAATAAAAATGAAAAATATAGTAAATTTAATACAGCAAAGTGAATATAAAGAAAGGATTTAACATTTGGAATGAAGGACTAGAAAAAGTAATTAAAATCAAAAAGACTGCGTGCCGAAAATATCTACAAAATAGAATCATACATACAATGATACAAGATTGTAAAAAAACCAAGAAAATTGATACAGAAGTTAGAAGTTCAGGTTTAAGCGGACTGTATCGTGTTTTTAATTTCAAACAAAGAAATTTTAATCAAAGACCCAAAAGACTGGAAGACACTCACCGTGAAAGCGGGGCTGTAGTTAGGGGGAATCGAGGAAGAGGGGAGAAGGGCGTAGGCGGAAAAAGGACAAGTTACCCCAATCTTCGCTACGGGGACGATCGGAAGCGTCTTTCCGGATGCGGGTCTTTCAGCTGGTCGTGTCCGAGGTTTACAACAGGATTTTCCTATTTTTCCTCGCCGCGTCAAATACAAAAGAAAACGGACCGAGTTTCTACGTCGGCAAGTAGCGACTCCCGTACATGCAGTCGGCCTACGACGAACGACCTCCGGTTTCGTACACACAGAAAAATTAAAGCCGGTCGAAAGTTTTCAAAACTATCATGGCTACACCGAATGGGCCGTAACAGCTTCGCTTTTATAGCGACGTCGCCGCGCAGGCGAACTAAGCCGAGGCTATCTCTAATTCAACAGAACGCGTACAGGGGAAATCACAAGATGACCGGCCCTATTTTATAACCCAAATAAAAGGAATTGGTGATGGGCCTGAACAAAGACCCGCATAGACGACAGCTCTTTGCCTATTAAGCTATAAAAAATCTGAACAAGAGTGAAAAGGAGAAAGCAGAAATCAAGAACATTGAAGAGAAATGGCTAGAACATTGCAACAAATTATATTATAATAACAACCAGCAAAATTAAGAAGAAGAACTATAAAAACAACGGAATAGATGACATCATCCTTGAAGAACTGAACCAAGCACAACAAATATTCAAATCCTAAAGCACCGGATTTTGATGGAGTAAACATTGAACTATTTAAATATGGAAGCCTAAAGCAAATCTATTTAAACTGCATCAATCAAGAGAGATTCTCAGCAAATGGCAGAAAATCATGGTACAGCTCATTTTCATAAGAAGAGATTAAAGCAAATGCGAATACTACAAATATCGGCTGCAAAATATACAGAAAAGGCATTTAATTTCGTAGACAGAAGAAAACTGTGGGATGTTATGGAGAAAAAGAGATTTATAAAAAAGTCTACATAAATCCCCTTCTATTGTTTGTAACCATCTAATTTTGGGTTGTCTCTGTTTTCTATTGACTGTAGGTTTTAGGCGCAATACTTCTTTCACTATACGGTTGTCTTTCCTTCTTTCGATATGTCCTAGCCATGTTAAACGTCAACCTCAAGTCCTCGTTAGTTCTTCTTCTTCATATATCACCTTCTTTGTTTCCGAATATTTTTCTGGGGATTTTCTTTTCCAGATCTCTAATTTTTCTGCTTCTTTTCTGTTCATAACCTATGTTTCACATACGTAAGTCACTGTTGGTCATAGGACTGTCTTGTACATATTCGAGATATAATTTTGGACCTCACTAGTTTATTCAGCGCATCTCCACAACGATCTTCTTTTACTATTCTTGCTACTACGTTAACTATGTCCCTAAATAGACGAACTTCCTTAATTTCTCCATTTTCATCCTTTCCCCATTTTCTACTTCTATTTCTATTTGTTTTTGTTTCTTTTCCTTTCCATTTGATCTCCCATATACATGTACTTGTTTTTTTCATTTATTCTTAGGCCCCTCTCTCTTGCCTTCATTTCTAATTTCTTTGTTCTCTTTCTAGCTCTTTCTTTGTTGTTGCCAAAACAGTAATATCATGAGCATACGCTAGACATTTATGGCTCTTATTTATTATTATTCATTACTGTCTACAGAATACATTTAAAAGCAGGAACGGAAACACAACTTAAATTATATATCTGAAAAAAAAGAATACAAAATTTAAGAGCTAGAAAGAAGAAAAACATAAATTACAAGCAGTAGTATAATTCGAAAGCAATAAATCGGAGAAGACGTAAATATATACTCTCTAACAGGATAAAGTCATAGAATACTGGTGAAAATTGATAAATCGTCTCGGAAAATGTATTAATAAAGGAAGAAACCCCAAAAAGATAGAGAAAAACAGGAACAGCTATAGTTATACATTCATACATCTCAATTGCCTATGCGGATTTCATTAATGCAAATATTGGCATGAAGCACCCGCTAGAACATCTTTTTACTTTAATTACTCGCAGATGCCTGGAAATGTGTGCATGGGTCATATGAGGTCGCACAGCCTAGCAGAGGACGTATTTTAACTAAGAAGGCAATTCAATAGAATTAAGGCCAGCATAAACGGCCGAAAATATTAGTGGCGTGCTAGAACTAATGACCACCGTCCCTGCATCTAGCGTCCCTAAGGATAAAGTCCAATAACCTGTAGCGCCCGGGTAGTAGCAATTAAAATCCCCCGCGTGAGGTTGTAACGCGCGTCTGGCTGTGGTTTTACGTAGCAGTAAAACAAAGTAGTATGGGATTATTAAACTGCAGCCGAAATTGCGGCGGTATTTCTTCTGTATTTATTATACGAAACGCATAAACAAGTCCGGATGCAAATTTTTCCAGGGGCCGGCGAAAATGCAATTTCATCTTGAATTTTGCTGCGCGTCGGTAACTAGGAATGTCAATTTAAATATGTAATATAAATAAATTAATTATTTTGTTAATTTCAGTTATGTAGGCGAGATTGCTATAGCAAACGCATTGCAGGATTAATTTTTTATTAATTTTATATACCATTATATTCGTCAGGGTGTTCGCACAGTTGATCTTGGCTTGAGATGTTTGGGGGGTGGCCTAATCAATTACCGAAAACCATTAAGTACCTGCGTTCATTTCGAACACTTGACTTTCGTAGAGTCAGAAATAGAAGTGTCAGAGATGAGCTAGAACTAAGACCAATAGTAAACGAAATAGAACACAAACAATTGCAATGGGATGGACATCTAAATAGAATGGATAACACCCGATATCCAAAGAAAATTTTCGAGATGGGAACAAAAGGAAGAAGAATAAAAGGGAGACCTAGGAAAGAATGGATGGACAATATTAAGGAAACAGCTGAGGAAAAGGGAAAAACCGTAGAACAAATCCGGATCCTTTCCAGGAATAGAAGGTTATATAAAGATTGGCTCAATACCCCAACACCAAAAAGGTACAATGGGAGAAGAGAAAGAAAGAAAGAAAGACTTTCGTAGAGTAAGGACGCATGCCGGCCGCTCTGTGAGATAGATAGTGTAATCTAATAAACGAGTACACAAGTTCAAAAGTTTTTAAAGGTCAACCTAACATTTAAATTCACATCAAAAGTGCAATAACTCAACGTAACTTAGATTACGGACCCAAATCTACACACACGCAGTAAGTGCACTCATTGTTAATTATAATGTACCACCACCAAATTATGTGCATCAAAATATAAATACATATGGAAATCCTAACGTACCGCAACCATATATACAAATGCCAATAAATACTTCCTTATCACAACCAGCTCCCATGCACTCACAACATCAAAATACACCCATGTACAGTAGTCAGCCATTTAACAATCAACTATTTGTAAACACAATGCAGTCACGAACTCTAGAAAATTTACCTAACCAAAATTCAGAAGAACAGTGGCAACAAGTTACAAGCCTCTGGAAGAACAAGAACCCAGCACCTCAAACAAAAATAAATACTGGCTTGGGCTCAGTAATAGGTATACACCGCTCTCAGAAGAGAATATGGAAGAAGACAAACAAACTACTGCAGTTGCACCTAAACCACCACCGATATTCGTCTCAGGGGTAGAAAACATTAAACCACTTATCACACTACTTGACGAGTTAGCCAAGGATAAATATATCATAAAAACCTTATACAATAACCAGGTAAAAGTCCAACCCCTAGAAGACAAGATATATTCCGTGATAATTAAGGCATTAGTAGAAAAAAATACTGAATTCCATACATACAAACCTAGACAGGAAAGAAGCTTCCGAGTGGCTCTGAAGAATTTACACCCAACAACTGAAGTAAATGACACTAAAAACACGAGGTAATAAATATCTGGAATGTAAAGCAAAGAGGGGACAAAAAGACGCCATTACCAATGCACTTCATAGACATCAAACCCATCAATAATAACAAAGAAATATACAACATAGATTTACTATTAAACACCAAAGTACAAATTGAAGCTCCACGCGCTAAACGCGAGATTCCGCAATGTATGCGATGTCAAAAATTTGGACATACAAAAAATTATTGTAAAAACAATCCAAGATGCGTCAAATGTGCGGCAGACCACCTAACTAGTGCTTGCACAAGAAAAGAAAAAGATAATAACGTTAAATGCGCTAATTGCCAGGAAAACTATCCAGCCAACTACAGAGGGTGTCTGGTTCATAAGCAAATACAACAAAAAATGTACCCAGCATTAAGGGAACGTAAGATAGAAACGAGATAGGTTCAACCAGGTATAACGTATGCCCACCAAACCAAGCACAAATGACAAATCAACAAAACCCAATAAACGTAACTGCACCCGAAAACGACTTAAGTGACCTAAAACAAATGATAAAGAATCTTATGGATCAAATGAGCACCCTCATTAACCTCATATCAATGCTCATCAATAAAAAATAAATAATGGCTCAATTATTAAAAATAGCAGTATGGAACGCTAATGGCCTGTGTCAACATGCGCAGGAAATAAAATTATTCATACAATTATTTGATCTAGACATCCTACTAATCTCAGAAACACACTTTACTAGCAGAATCCATCTAAAAATACCATACTACAACATCTACAGCACAAAACACCCAGACGAAACATATATAATTAAACAGAGTATTAAACATTACGAAGGAGCTGAGTACAGACACACCAACATACAAGCTACCAATATTACTATTGTAGATAATACAGGAGAAATAATAATATCCGCAATATACTGTCCACCGAGACACAATAACAAATATGACGACTACAACAGATTTTTCAAGACATTAGGAAACCGATTTGTAGTCGGAGGAGACTATAATACGAAACATACTGTGTGGGAGTCAAGGACCATAACTGCAAAAGGCAGAAAATTATTAAAGGTCATGAGAAACAACAACTTAAATTATCTATCGACATTTCAGCCTACATACTGGTCCTCGAACCCCAAAAAAATCCCAGATCTTTTAGATTTTTATATAATCGAAGGCCTTAATACCAAAAAATTCTTAGTAGAACCATGTTATAATTAACATCCGATCACACTCCAGTTCTGGTAACAATATACAATACGCAAATATTGGGCAGGCCGAGGAAATTATCACTTTATAGCAAAAGAACCGACTGGGATTATATCAGAGAAAAACTAGATGAGCAGATAACTCTAAAAATACTTCTAAAGACTGAAATTGATATAGAAGAAGCTGTAGTTGACATAACAAAAGCTATACAAAATGCGGCGTGGCAAGCGACCCCAGAGCGAAATGAAGTAAGATCTAAAGAAAAGTGTCCAATAATAGTAAAGCAAAAAATATCAGAAAAACGCAAAGCTCGAAAAAGATGGCAGATAACAAGAGATCCGATGGACAGACAAAGGTATAGTAAGCTAGCAAAAGAACTCAAAAAGCTACTATTCAAGATAAAAAACGACTCCATCCAAGAGTACCTAAGAGGTCTAACATCTACTGATGCAACAGATTATTGTTTATGCAAAGTCAGTCGAAAACTCAAACAATCTCAGCAGCAAGCATCACCGATACGACTCAACCAAACAACCTGGACAAGAACAGATAATCAAAAAGCCGAACATCTGACCACAGTTTTTCAACCTTTTCCATCACAAATAACACCTGCTGAAGAACAAGAAATATATGATCAACTACAGTCTCCATTCCAGATGGCTCTACCAATAAAAAAAGTTTCAAAAAGTGAGACGGAAACAGCAATACACAAAGAAATCAACGGGAAAAAGGCTCCGGCGTGCGACCTAGTCACCGGTAAAATACTCCAAGAAATATCCCAAAAACGTCTTGCAGCAATAAAGCAGATATTTAACGCAATTTTAAGAATAGAACATTTCCCATGTCAATGGAAAATGGCTCAGATCATAATGATTACTAAACCAGGGAAAACTCCAACCGAGGTGACATCATACCGGCCAATAAGTCTACTTCCAATTTTATCAAAAGCCCTAGAAAAAATAATATTGAAATGCTTGACGGTAATCATAGAGGATGAAAAACTAATACCCACTCATCAGTTCGGGTTCAGAAAACAACACGGAACCACTGAACAAATTCACAGAATTGTAAACAAGATCAACAACATTATGGAAGAAAAAAGATATTGTTCAGCCGTCTTCATTGTTATAAGTCAAACTTTTGACAAAATATAGCATTTAGGACTACTATACAAACTTAAACACACAATCCCACACCCTTTCTACTCTCTCATTAAATCCTTCCTCTCTAACAGAACATTCCATGTAAAATACCAAGAAGCATATACCGAACTCCATCCTATCGAATCTTGTGTCCCACAAGGAAGCATTTTGGGCCCCACATTATACTCACTCTATACGGCGGACCTACCTGAAACTGATACAACTATGATAGCAACATATGCTGACGATACAGTGATCTTAGCTTCACACAATGACCCCATATGCGCAATCAGAAATCTTCAGGACCACCTAAAACACCTGGAGCTTTGGCTAAAAAAATGGAGAATGAAAACTAATGAAACAAAATCGACACAAGTTACCTTCACCCTGAAAAGAGAAACCTGCCCTCCGGTCATCTTAAATGTAAACCAAATACCTCAAGCGGACGTAGTGAAATATCTAGGTATACACTTTCACAGAAGACTAACCTGTCGCACTCACATCTTCACTAAAAGAAAACAGCTAGGTGCTAAATTCAAACAAATCTACTGGTTAATCGGTAGAAAATTGGAACTGTCAATTGAAAACAAATTGTTATTATCTAAAACCATTTGGAAACCAATTTGGACATACGGCGTGCCCCTATGGGGTTCTGCGTGCAATTCAAACATAGAGATTCTGCAAAGATTTCAGAATAAGGTTTTAAGAGCAATTGTAAATGCCCCATGGTACATAACCAACGCAACACCACATGCCGATCTAAAGATACCCACCATCCGCGAAGAAATCACAAAATACAGCACAAAATATAAAGATAAGATAACAGCACATCCAAACGAACTGGCTACCTCACTGCTACTGGATGAAGAAGAACCAAGAAGATTAAAGAGATTCAAACCCTCTGACCTACCTGCTAGATTTTAATGTGTTAACTTAGCAAACAAATAATTCATAATTATGTACAAAAGTACAAAAAAATTACTAAAAAAACGATAGATAGGTCAGAACATGATGACAAATAGGACCATGACCAACTATTTCCAAAAATAGTTCAGTCTAAGTGGAAACAATACTTTTGGAAAGGGACAAGTGATCAGTGCACCATAAATAAAGTATGGTACAAATGAATCAGAGATGGGCGGGAATTTGTTGAAAGTGATCAGACTCTAGAAGACCAGTCACTAGCAAATTACTGGAAAATGTGGAACTTCTGGTTGTTTCCAAAATTTGAATCGCTTTTAAAAGGCAAGCCGTCGATGAGATTCAGATAAAACGACCAGGCATTTATTTACAATTCCAACACACGACTGAATAGTGGAGACGACTCTACAGGAAGTGCATGAGATCATTAGTTATTCAGTTTAAACGAGATTGAAGCTACGTTCGATGTTTCTGTAAGATGTTGTTGAACATATGAGTTTTTTACTTTTGGGGCAGACCACTTATAACCTAAAATATCTCTCTCTCTCTCTTCCTCTCTCTTCCGCGCCTCCTTCTATCTCTTTTTCGCTCTCTCTCCCTTCCTTTCCACTCTAGTCGTACACTTCATAGTTGAAGTGTCGTGATTTCAATGAGGATGTCTTGGGAAGATACTGGAGGTAGTCATCCCTTGACTATAGGAGGAATATTTGACGAGGGTAGGATTGAAGGTGCGGGCTTAATTTCTCCAGATAAGATCGTTGTTCTTTACCGGGATAGTGAAGAAGTATCTCCCGCTACTCTATTAAAAGATATAAAAGGTATCAACAATAGTAGTACATTTTTTACTATATTGTTAACAAAATAATCATAGTAGGACCAAAAAACGTAAATGAATAAATTTCCAATAAGGACTTTACCAAAAAAAACCCTTAAAATGTTCGCTTTCCAGGGTTATCATACCATCAGTTTATTATGGACCTTTGAGAAAACCTTCGAAACAAATAATAAAGTTTGAGGACAGTGTTCAAAGATCTTTAGATGATTTCAGATAGCCTGTATGGATTCCAATCCAGCCGCTCTACTGTCCATCAACTGTTTCGGCTAGTAGGGAAAATTATGGAAATGATGTAGCCAACCCCTTCAACCAGATGTGAAACATAATGAACTCATCTTTAAGATTACTTCAGTATCATTAGTACAACTTGTCCGTTCAGAAGTTTTGCATTAAGTTCAGCAGTTTGAAGTCATTATAGAAGTGTCTTTGGGTCAAATACCTCAAGTGAGCGATCCTTACTAGTCAAAGGTCGAATGAAAACGATGGACACGCTTATCGTTTTGAATCTTTTATCAACCGACCAAAGTGTATTTTATTTTTCCAATATTTCAAGGTAAGCGAGGCCGATTTAGATAGGACCTATTCGGTTGCTTTTGGAATTGGGTGGGCCACAGACCAGCACCGATTTCATGCACTTGTTAGGGATCCCGCAAACTACTCAACTACTAAAAATGTGAAGAATGAGGATCATTTTGAGGGTTTGATTTTTCCTATTTTTCTCTGCTCTTAGTGCATAGATAGGCTATTTTAAAATTGCAGTGCCTGAATGCTCTGAAAATGTTATAGATAAAAATCTTTATATAAAACTTTAGGACGTCTATGTTTTGCTTGAAGCACTGTAACTTTATTAGTAACCTTCTCTTCTGTTTATGTGCGTGCATCGCATACTGTTAACTGTATATTTGAAAAAAAGCACAATAACTTCATGCTCACAATCAGAAAGAGCATCCCCTACACATATTTGCTCACTGTAATTGTTAAACTCAAACCCAACATTAAAATTTCAGCTAGTGTGTACTCTGTCTGTCTGAAATTTACTACGTGCTTAAATAAACATGTATGTCTGTAAATAGTTGGCTTTAACCCCTAGTCTAGCGCATTTAACTTTTTTGTCTTCTTCCTTGTCTCGCCTCCTTTGTAAAAGTTTGTCGATTTCTCGCTAGATGACACAAGTAGAAGTTCCTCGCGGTGTTCCTGATATCAATATTTTCTTACGAATTAAAAAAAAATATTTTTTGGTTTGTGGCGCACTGGGTGGTCAAATTTAAGCCTGTTTGGTACCCCCTTATTCCCTTTACTTCCGTCATTAACTCTCTCATCATTTCTTTAATTTCTTCCATTTCATTGCCTTTTTTGAGTGTTTTTTTATCAGGAGTTCCTGTAATCTTTTTACTACGATTAAAAATTTCTACTTCCGCTGCTCTATTTCCATTGGGGTCGTCAGTTGACGATCCTTCGCTGTCATAAATCACTTTAGCGCTACCACGGGTTTATTTTTATTCCAGCTGCAATTATTTGCGGCGCTTGACCTTTGATAGCCGCGTATCGGATTGCGCTGCTTTGCGTTTTAGTGAAATTGTTCTGTGCTTCAAAATTCGCTTTATGCCTTAATTTAGAGATTTCGCCTATTCTCTTTATTTCGATTCTAATCTGTTTATTACTCTAACCACTTTTAATTCGCTCGCGTGTTTTCATGCGATACACCCCAAATTTGTTGAGAAATTATATCGGCACTTCACTCACGCGTGCGTTCGCCTTCCCGTACCGGACCGGACTGATAAATAAAAATATGTATAAACCGCAATTTTCCTTTTTACACTTTGTGAAGTAAACGGTGAGAACTGTGGCTTCGGAGCATTTTAGGAAGGGAGATCTGATAGGGATACCCTCCTCCCGGTAAGGTATTTCTCACTACCGCTTCTTTAGTTAGTATCACTGTTACAGCAAGCGATATCTTCATCTATTGCGCAATTAATTATTATCAAGTTTCTTATAGTAGAGGGCGTAAGACTATCCCAAATTTTGAGAAGCCTTAAGGTGCAGTTTGGGGACAACACTCTTGAGAAAATTCAACTATATGCGTGCCAGAAACAGTTTTTGGAGGACCAGAAGTAGATAAAAGTGAAGGTCTGCAAAATTTCGTGTTCCTATGAAAAATATTTAAAAAAGAACAAGCGCGTAGTAACTATCAATTTATGCAATTTTCCACGGCTCTTACTATTCAAAGTATTTTGTAGGGACTGGAACAGATTAAAATTTTTCAGACGCATGGTCTAAAGAATACAGTGGGTGCTAAAGGATATCCGATTTTAACTTCTTCAGATAAGCGACTGCGGTCTGGCCTTATCATGATGGATTGGATAAAACTGAATGTTTGCGTGTGTTTCACGGTGAGTTTGGTGAGTTGCTTACCAGACTTGTTCGCTGTGATTATTTCGTCAGGTATAACACAAACAAATCTGCAATTCTACGAAATAAACAACATTTTTATTGGATGTAAGCCAGTTTTTACCTCTTTCTCCTGTTTTGGGTCATGTGTTAAAGAATTTGTTATCAATATGGAGCTTGTAAGTTAATTCTAGTTTATTTGAATGATCAAGTGCAAACGCAATGATTTCAGTTAGAGAAGGACGAGAAGCAGTTGAAAATGAAGTTCACCGACGTCTAAAGATCAGTGTGGCTGAACAGAATATTCGAATTATTCCTGGAGAATGACCACCATTTAGCGGTTTCTAAAATTTCCTTTGTGGTCAGAGTAAACTGCGGCAGTGATCAGGCAATTAGCAGCGCTATTTTGCTTCGCAACAACATTCGGCGTCACATAGCTGCCCAAACTCTACAAAATTGAAGATTTGTTTTGAGTTGGAACACTCTTTTTATAATTAGGACTTATCAGTTTACGATTATTACTTATTTAGAACACTAAAATAAGCACTGACAAGACAAATATTTAATGGTAGTGTTGTCATAACCATCTTTATTACATTCATGTTTGTATTTTTGTTTTCCTTTTTTTGTAATGCTTCTCGTAGCGGAGGTTGGCGATCAATTGCGCTGTCTGTACTTTGTTTGCTGCGGCTCGAGACAAGGAAATACTACTTTTTCCGCACCGGTCTTTTAAATTCTTCAATCATGACGTTCTTCTTCCCACACTTCTCTTTCCTTCTATTTTACCTTGTATAACTTCTTGCAAAATTTTGTATCGTTAAGTGTCCGAAGTTGTATTTCTATATCCTTGTTTAATATTTGGAGGACTTCTTCAGCCCGCACCCTTTTCGTCCATGGTATTTTTAGGTATTATAGTAAAGGGTTCTTCATTAAGCGCTTCCTATCTTTAAATTTAAATAAAACAAAGCGTGTGTGAGATCACCGAAATTTTTTATTCGTCTGAAAGGTCTATCGATGCCATTATGTATGGAATATAACATCGTGCAAATTTCCGCCGCGGCTTCGCTGGGTGGTGCGCATCCGAAATGTCCAATTTTCCAAGACTCTGGCGCATAAATCAAGCTGAATTTGACCGATGGCATGGGTTATGTTGAATTTGAGGGCCGCTGTGGTTTTTGGCTTATTCGTATAGACCTGCGACTTAAGAAAACCCCACAAGAAAAAGTCTAACGGGGTCAAATCGCACGATCTCGTGGCCAGTTCACATCACCTCCACGTGAGGTGACCATGCCCTCAAATCGCTCGTGCAGGATGTCCAATGTGGCACGTAGCGCCGTCCAAAAGAAGTTGCTAATCATCGACCTATAGCGCTCGCCGTTGAGGGTTTTGGCCTGACCAACGTCGTTCTCAAAGAAATATGGGCCGATGACGCCGCCAGCCCAAAATCCACACCAAACAGTGACTTTTTCGGGGTGCATTGGACGCTCTTGGATCTCATGTGGATTGGAATCATCCCAAATTCGATAATTTTGTTTGTTGACGTACCCATTCATCCAGAAATGGGCCTCATCGCTGAAGATGATTTTTCGATGAAAATCAGTTTCCAACTGCTCCAGGGCCCATTCAGCGAACACACTTCGTTGTCTATGGTCGTTTACCTTCAGCTCCTGGGTCAGTTGCATTTTGTAAGGGTGCAGGCCCAAGTCACGACGCAAAATTCGCCAAGTTGTGGTCTGCGAAAGGCCGAGTTCTTGTGAGCGACGCGAAATCGACTGCCTCAGATTCTCCTGATGTTTTCGGCGTTGGGTTTCGTTGTCGTACGGGTGTTGGTTGATGTTTACTGAACCAGTGGACTGAAATTTATCCACCACACTGCGAATAGTCCTCTCGGTAGTGCGATTATGGCGACCGTAAAATGGGCGAAGCGCGCAGAACGTTGCCTGAACAGAACACCCATTTTGATAAAACAATTTTATCATTTGCACGTACTGTTGAACGATATATCTGTCCATGGTGATTTGGCAAAACAGACTGAATAAATGACAGCCAATTCGACAGATGTAGCTTGAACAATATGGCCGCTATCAACTGTCAAAGTTCGGAAGTCACTATTGGAAGACTCTTTATTACTACTCTATCAGAAAGTGGAGTAAACTTTTTAACTTTCATTTAGTTGGTTGCTTTCAGAATGGTGTATAACATAGTTCACTTATTCCCAAAATCTCAATATTTAATAGTTCCATTTTTTGCATACATGCTTCTGGAATTCCATATGGTTGTATTGATTTTCTTCCCGGTCACTCTTCGCACTCTTCCACCATTTAAGGTGGGCCGAAGACTCGACGCCATATTTATATTATTTCTGCGCACATTTATTAGGCTAAGAGATTGTAGTCTATTTTGTTTTGTGAGGTAGCGGTTCCCTGTTGTCTTTTACCCTGCACTATAGCTTTACGGTGTTTGATAATCTTCACTGGAGCTTTTGCCTTCTTTCTACTATAACTATATAGAGCTACCGGCTCTTTACTTTCAGTAGATACTGAGGAACGCAGCTGCCCGCTCCCAGGGGATTTGGTTATGCTTATTTACCGGCCACAATACTCACCATGACATGTTGCTTTCATTGTAGCATTTTTTGAGGAAAGCGTTCGCTACGTTCTCTGCTTTTTGGTCGGGGACTGCTTGTTCAGCTTATTCGCAGCTAACCTCCATATCTGCCACCTGTGATCCTACTAGTAGCCTATAGCTCACTCCCAGTTGTATTTTTTATAATTCTTCAATAAATTAAAAAATAATTACGGCTTATACTTGATTTATTCTTGCACATGCATACATACTTTTCTTATATAAATAATTTCTGTGGCATTTTATTTCTTACTTTTCTCCCGTAATTTACATCCAAGTATCCTCGCTTAGCACACCCCGCAGTTGGACGAAGACTTCCGCTCCAAATTAACTGCAAATTTATGCACTTAGGACGAGGATTCTTTGTGTGCTTTTAATTTGCCGGGAAAACGGTATTTGCGTATAAATTAAAAATCCTGGCAAGAGGATCAAGCGCTTGTTTTTAATAACAACGCCGTGCTCTATGCAAATCAGAGCGTCGCGTTGCGCATCGGATATATCTTCAGATTCCTATTTATTTCAGATGATATCTATCCGCATAATAACAGTAATAGCAGAGTAGAGCATCCGCCCACTAACAAACGAGACGCATCAAATTTTGGCTTTTACAGTAATAGTAGCGTCATAACAAGACCATTCCGCGTTATTAGATAGCGGGCGCAATCTCAGGTTTTAGGGCGCTTCATCTATCGTGTAATTTAGCGAATAATCTCGCAAGTAGTGCAAAATACTTCGGCTCTACTGGCGGATCATATATTGGGGGTATCAACTTTTGAATTGAAAGTTAGGAAAAGCAGTAGGGTGAATGAAAATCAATAGCGTAATAATTTGTACCCCATACGAGGGAGTTTCGAAAAGAAGTCTTTTTAAGAGTCGAAATTTAAATTTAAAGTACGAACTGTACCAATAAATATTAGTAAGTGGAACGCAATATATAAGAAATTACCTAAATCTGCGTTTGTTTACACGTCTGTTGGTGTTCTATTTTTGATATTATCTAAAGTGTGTCAGTGCTATTGGAACACGACGATACATTTACATAATTTTAAAAGAAAAAGTCTAAAGATGGCAAGTCGCATGCTCTAAGCGGCCAACTGATGCCCTCCTTATGAGCAATAATACAACTAGGAAGTTTTGCGTAACAATTCAATTGTTTTACGACTCGCGTGGTTTCTTCCTACTGAAAATAAGTTTCCATTAATTTAATATTAAATATCGCTCGTCCTCTTAACATTCATTACAGAAAATAGGGCATTTCCTAACTGCTTACATAAAGTGCTATTAGTGTGTACGTGGGTGACTTGATGAGTGACTTGGTTTGGTATTAATTACAGCCATTTTGATTTTATGAAATACACAATTTTTCTATTTTACTACAGTAATAATAGATACAATATAACGCTAGTAGCAGATAGCACCGTCGTTGGCTAAACGTTCCTAAAAATTTCAACAGCCAATTTGTCTTAACAACAGTCACTTCAGTTGGTATTGCCATGGCATTTTGAACAAGTTGGGAATTGAATGACTAGTTTTTTGACTGTTGTATTAAACAACAATTTGATGGCGTGTGCGGTGAATCTTTGCCTTTATACTGTAAAGGAATTGGTAAAACAGTTTCGTTTGGACCAAAAAGCAACATCGGCTAGATGAAGTACTTTTAGCCAAAAACGTCGAACAAAGTTAGAGCTTTTCGAAATATTAGACGCATTTTCTTTGAGTACTTTTATTTGAATAAAGTTAATGCCAGATGAATATCTCGATTTCTGTCACGGGTTTAGAAACAGAGCCGTGTGACCTATTATGAATAATTTTTAAACCTCTTTCACAACAACAAAAAGAAGTTCTTCAATTATAGGGTGCGAGATAATTACCCGGGCAAAGATTTTGCATCGGTATTTCCTTATTACAAAAGCAGTACCAACCGAACTACAATAATAATACCTTATCTGTCTTAAGATAACATAGCAATAACTAGTTCTTGATACGAGAGCAAAGTCTCTTGGGAACGGCATCGACGGTGGCACGCAAGTACTCGTTGGAGAATTCATCCCAGACCTTGATAAGGGATCGCTTAAGCGATTCCATAGATGAACGCAGAGTAGCGCAGGTATTAATCTCCAACTCCGCCTGGTCCATTGGATTGCAAAGGGGAGCAAGGGAACCACTCCTCAGTAGGGGGTGTGGGTGCGCAGCCAATCTTGGGTCTGTATCCAAGAACCTTATCTTTATGCCAGACTCAGTGGCGAGATTTAAAGTGTTTGGGGCTCAGTTGAAGCAGGTCCTTCTTATACACTTCCACCTTGATCTTGACACCCTGATAGATGAATAGAACAGCGATTTTTCCATCCGCCGTGATGCCTCCGAGAACTATGACGTATGCAGCACTCAATAGTTCTCTTTTTGGCATCCTCAGAGGACCGGACAAGTATCCTGATAATTTGACTTTGACCACTGCCTGGAAATATTTTCGTCTGTCCAGACGATGAAATCGAGTTAGCAAATCTTTGCTTACCAGTCAGCCGCTGGTCTTTCATCGTACGGTAAAGGTCAAGCCCCAGGCATGATTCAACAATTGATCGAGCGGTAAAATCGCTCATACCAAAGTCCTGATTGAGTTGGCACATAGATTGTTAAGGGTTCCTCTTGATTCTCCTTCGGATGGCATGGAAACGGTAACTCGTCGATCTCGGCCAGATATGTCCTTTCCCGTCTTTAGCTTGTTTTATCGTTTGATAGTCTCATGGATAGTTGATCGCGGAGCATGGAGGTGTTACTTAATGCCTGCAGGGCGGTGTGATTACCTCAAAGAACAAGATAAAGACATATAGATAAGGTAAAATGTAGAGAAAAAGACGGCGGAAGTGCCTGTTGCATCATCATTACTATTGGATAATGTATATACAAGGAATGAAATCACGATTCAAAAGGAATTTTGCTAATTTTAAGGAAAAAAACAAGATAAACGGAGAGCATTGCGACAGCTTACTGTATAAATTGCGCTCCTGCCCACAAAGCCACAGTTGCCCAGATTGCTGCGCAAGACTATGGCTTTGAGAATCTTCCTTAATCAGCTTTATAGTTTTCAAAACTAAAGAAAGACCTTCAAGGTGAAAAATCAAACGACGATGAAGAGTTGTAGGAGACTGTTTTCACATATTTTCATTTTTGATACAACGAATTTACTCCTCTTCAAATTGGTGGTAGTAGTGATGAGACCCTAACGTCCCACGTGGAGGCATAGCTTGTAAACTGAGAGTTTAAGGCTCTCATATATTCTTTCTCATTTCCTATTGTTGGGCAGCCCCACTGGCACCCCTGTTCACTATTTTATTATTGTTAAAATAATTTAAAAAAGTGAAGGTTTCATATGTTTTAAGAATAATGTAACCTGTTATATTGAGAATTTTTGAAAATTGTTTGATATTTTTATCTGCCTTGTTCAGTTTCTTCTTTTAAATAGTAAATTCCAAAAAAAGAGCTATATCAACGTATTGGAGATAGTTGTTAAGCCTTGAATAGGGGATGTAGCCGTTGGAGAATAGTACGTATTCTAGTTAGACTTGTGGCTATTTTCCAGTTCCAACTCTAATCCTCTTGACCACTACGTGTTACGTGTGAACGAGACGAAGATCAATAAAAGGCATCATAACACAAAGGACAACTTTAAGGACTTTATCAAGTCGCGATCATGGGGACTACATTGAATAATGCGATTCTTGATATTATTTACATTAATTTTAAAAGTTTCATGTAAATAGAAAAAGAAAAGGAACTTATTGGAACATAATAAATATTTTTTGCATAACCTTCTTGGACAGAATTATTTTCCCAGTAGATAGGTAATTTTTTGATTCCTGCGTCACTGCTCCAAGCCTTTGAATAAAAAATATGTATCACATTGTTAATTTAAATTGATTTTGTTTATTTACTGTGACAATACTCCTCTGTTTTAGATGAAGATGGAATAACACCTCTTGCATTTTATGGAAAGTGTCCGGAAACATATCGTTGGAGGCTGGTGATGCTGTTGTGTCTAACTTGGATGATAAACTGGACTCAGTTGTAAAAAATCAAGGAAAAGAAAAGTAAACGTTGCTACAACTGATGAAGCTTTATCTGCAGATATGTCAACCAAAATCAACAAAGAAAAAAATAACTGGCCGAAGAGGCACTTTCGATACTTGATTATTTCACTCAATCAAAAGACAAATAAGATTTTGCTGCAGATGAAAATCCATTCCAATATTTCTCAAATGATATACATATATTTGATACAAAAATCTACTACAGTCAACAGAAAATTAAAAAAATTGGTTGCCATTTATGTAGTCATGGGAATTGTTCAGTTTCCAAGACTAAGGATGTATTGGGCTACTTTCAAAAGAATAAAAATTTTGGACATTGGCTTGTCCATAAATTGGTTTGAGTTGCTGAGAAATAATCTTTATGTCGTAGATGTCAATGACAGTAGACCGATAAGCTCTGGAAAATTCGACGAATTATTCAATCTTTCCAAAAAGGATGTGAAGAGCTTTGCTAGAAGAAAACCTATGCATCGATAAATCAATTATTCTTCTCAAGGGACAATTGGACATAAAGCAGTACATTAGAGAGAACCAAACCCATAAAGTACCAGTGTTTATATTATGTGGTGAATCAGGCATAATTTATCGTTTAGTTGTCTACCAAGGCTTCATCATTCTTCCCCAAAGCTTATTTAGTCATGAATGGTGTGTAATCCATTTGAATCAAAGGATTGAGCAATTGTTAATCACAAGCTCTTTGTGATAACTATTTTACATCGTTGCCTTTGCCGGAAGAGCTGAAAGAACAAGGAATTTTATGGCAAGGACGATTTGACCCAATCGACTCGAAAAATGCCTCTTAAAACCAGAGTTGAGAGCTTCAGGGTGTGATGTCAATGACTTCATTGTTTCAAATGATAGAAAAATTGTGGCAGTTTGTTGGTTTGATAAAATAGTCAACATGGAGTCAACTTTTATTTGTGTAAAATCAGAAGGTGAAGTAAGAAAGTAAGACATACGTTAGGGAGTGTATACAAATGTCAAGCGTCCAGCCTCCATAGCGTGCGTTGACAAAAATGACTTTTTAATGCCCTTTTACAGAACCTTTATTAGATTTGGCACATGGAAATTTGAGGGTAATTTTCCGTCACTGTAATCTAATTGTATGTAGTCCATGGCTAGAATTCATTCAGATAAACAAAGCACTCGAATACAAAGTTTGACTTGCCCTATATTACTTGGGCAACAATGGAAAGCTTGGCTTTTTCAGGACATGTGAAATTCACTTCAAAAAGGGACAGACTATTGTCAAGCCCAGGTTTCTCCATTACTCCAAAAAAGTCCAACAAGTGATATTAGGTACGAGAATGTTGGACACTGTCCCAATCACAGAGATGGTCATCAGCAGCGTTGTGCACTCGATACTTGCACAGGTTGCTCTCGAATATTATGTGTGAAGTCCCAGGCATCACTGTGTCGTTCTAAAACAAGGAATTGCTTTAAGGTTTACCATGTGAAATAGTTTTGTATAAAAAAATAATAAAAATGATATTTTTTTGCTTCGCGAAGACTTGATGGTGGCAATTGACACATCTCTCGAATTTCATAACTTTAGCAGTCTGGGAAGATTTCCAAGTTTTTATGTGATCGTCGTGTCCATCTAAGCCCAACTGTACTAAAATTTTTGCTGTTTAAACAAATTTAGGACTGAAAGAGTTAATGATACAAATAAATGATAATCGCAAAGCGACAATTCTGAACTGTAGGGAGGATATTCCAGTGTAGTCCAGAACAAAATTTTTAATTTTCGCCGAGTATGGTAGTTGTATGGGACTAGGGGTTGTCGTGGAGCAGGATAACATCGCGAATTGCCTGTACGCTACCGTCAATCAGGGGTTATTCTTGAGACTGCGGTGAACAATGCAAATATTCCCCAGAGTCTCACTGGTCGTTTGGACTTATCAGTGACCTTAATTTTCAACCTTTCTTTGTCTTTCTAAATATTGTTTATGCTACGCCTACACTCAAGTCTTCTTAAGGGTGTTGCTTCCGAATTGTGCTTTGTTTTCTCAAAAATTTTTAAAAATTAAAAGGTTATAATAATCTGTTGCCCAACGGATGAAAGTTTCTTTTGCTTCGACATGGGATCTAATTTTTAATAGACACGTTTTTTAATCTAGATCTACATTTGTAATGAATTGTTCAACTGCAAAGAATTTTTGTTTATTCTCTTATATTAGCCGTTTGCGAAATTACATTTTATTTGCTTTACTTACCGTGCAACGCAAGCGGCCCACCAACTTTTTAAATTTAATCCGGCGCCCCTCGAAGGCCTGAGAAAATATCCCGGCTAACAATATCTCCCCGTGTTTATCCAAACTTCTATATCCGGAAAATAAAAGAATTCGGGATTTGAAAGTTTCTCGCACACGAGCTTCCCTCGCTACATTCTTATTCCATAAAGATTACACGATATCATGTGCATGCCGGCACATGCATGTTGCTGGAGGATTTCCCGATTTCCGCCCAACCCGGCGGCATAAAATTCTGGAACATGCCGCTCCTAATGCGATGAGATCTGCTCTGTTAAGAGCGTCACGGAGACAAAGGCCCCTTAATTCGGTTCGTAACAGCTACTCCTCAAAGAATAATAAGGCCGGGAGACAAGCGATAGATTTGATTAAAACTTTTAGCCCCGAACCAAATTTTTGATAATCAACTTAGTCGCTTGGATGTGAATATTAAAAAGCGCCCTGATGATTACTTGTTTATATAAACTGAGCTCAGCAAGATTTTGTTTAGAAAACAACACTGATGTGCTGATGGCAAATTATTTTATTTATTTCAAAGATTGGAGTTAGAAGTCCAAGTTTTATTATTTTACCAGTTTAATTGTTCCGCAGGACGTGGCGGCAACGTTGTTATTGTTATAAATTAATACAAATATTCGCCTGATCAGAAAGCTTCCTGATTCGAGTATAATAAGTTTATGTACCCTTTGTGTAATATTAGGGGTTTCGAGTCTTACAGGAAGTGGCTGGCGGCGACAGCTGCAAATTCGGAAGTGCTTCGTCCGCTTCCTGTTTGTCCACTGCAGAACTCTGCAACTTTGGGCCCTCGATATTTTCCGAACAATAGCATTTTCATGTCGAATAAAAAATTTAGATTTCTAAAACTCTGCGCTGGCGTTCACTGTGCTAGAAAGGATCAATAAATACAAATTGGATTAAAATTGAAAAATTATATTTTATATTTAATTTGTCACTTTGTGTCTTAAACTGCAATTTTTTCTCCTTACTAAACTTCTATTACCATTTCCCTTTAATGTTTATGCATTTTTGTGATTAGTCCAGCAGTTTTCGTAAAGATGCCGCAGGCTATTTTTGGATGGAGTACTAAACCACTTGTAGGCAGCCGACTGTAGCTCGTCGTTGGAGAAGAATCTCTTATTGTGCACTGCCTTTTTTATTGGACCAAACGGAGCGCAGTCTTTCAACATTCGGAGAATATGAGACTTAAGGCAACATTATGTATCCGAGAGACTTTATAATTTACTAAAAAATTTATTAAACACTACAAGTGAAATGCTTAAATTTTATTGGCTGGTGCTCCGCCTTACGACCCCACAACAAATACAATCATTATTCTTACCCTCTAAACCTAAATTCTACAATGCTCAGTGTCTTTGAATCTACCGTAGCCGAAATTTTTGTGCCCCTATATTCGCCTCAAAGCCACAGATGGCTTCGATTTCTCCTAACATGTAAGAAAAGACTAATCTACTTTAACTTCGCCACAGTCTCCGTCTGTGTTGTCTTTCCTAGAGTTCGCATCTCGCACAAGCACTAATTTGCCCAACTCTCGCATGATCTTTACAAATTTGCGTCTACACGTAGTCTCGCATATGGTTTCGCAAATATCACAAAAACCATTCACTACTTATGTAGCTCTCCTCTCACGTTCGTAGCCATTTCCACCACCTTCTTTCCATTCTGGCTCTGGTCTCTTCCTCCATGTTGTAGGTCAGCAGGGCGTGTACGATGCCGTTCCCACACGCACATATTTTTAGTCCTCAATCGAGACTTCTGGATTTTTACGATGTGGGACCGGAAGTTGGCATATCCAGTAATAAGCTGGAGGGTGTGCCGGTTAAGTACTTCACAACTGTGTCGATTGTGGAGATAAATTCGCTGCTTTTATCTTGCTCTTGTCCCAGCTCGCAATCAGTTTTTTACGAGTCCCATTGGAACCGTTTGAAAATTGGCGCTATGTCTTTGGCTTATTACGCAAAATTCTGACGTGCGGCTTGGTCCAATAGAGTTGGGTCTCGATCTCAACCGACAGCGTCTTTGCAAAGCACTAAACCTCAACTTGCAAATTTGTCGGCGCCCTCATGCTTCTGAGAATATGTAGCGCTGACTTGCTGTCAGATATTACAACGCATCTTGGAATTGCTGCTCTGTTTCTGTCAATGTATCCGAGGAATTCTCGATGGTTATCAGCTCATACTGGAAAATGATACATTAGTCAACAAGATCGGCTCGTCCGTGATGGATATCTTCTTCTCCTCGCATAATTACAAATAAGGGTTCCCTTTTCCTGTCGATCGTCCATAATCAACCTGCGTAGTACCACAGTTATCGTGACTTAGGCTTCTTTTCACTGAATATAATGCGATCTTGTTCGACCGGATGCCTCGTTTTCTCCATAGATCGCAGTCTCAACTCGTGTCAAAATTACTTTTCTGGGCTTACTTATAACGCTGTAAGTACACTAAGCAAGTTCATACGTTCTTTGATTTAGCATTGTTCCGAGCATATTTGGGCTGCGTACATCATCGATTGCACTGCTCCGTCGAATACTTGCGCCGACGTTTTGTCGCAAAAATACACCAGCATCACCACAAATACAATAACGTTCTTACCTTATAAACCTGAATTTTAGAATGCCCAGTTTATTACTGTCTACCGTGAATGGTATTATCAAATTTCACATGTGCGTCTGTTTTAGTCCCTCGTGAGCTTCCCGATTCTTACGAGGTACCGAAAATTGCCATGTCCAATGATAAACTAAACGGTGTGTCGGTTGAGGTACTTCACAACCTGTCGCTGTGTCGATTGTGGGAATAAATATTTGTCATGTCACTCTATCTTCTCTGCTTGCCATTTCTGCTCCCATCTTGCTTTTGGTTTAGCTCGAAAATCGCCAAGTTGATCTGCACGTTCGTTGTTTAGAGTTCCTACGTACGCTACTGGAACTGGATCTTGATCTCCGCCTACGGGTTGCAAATCTCGATTTACAAATTTGTATCAGTTCTCATGCTTCTAAGAACAATGCGTTGGATTGTCATGTTGAGGCAATGCACTGCGTCTCCATTTTCCGTGCTGTTTTCTAATTCGTCAACCTTTTGCGAGAGCAGAATCTCCATTTGATCCCAAAGGAACAAAGGCTTCCAATGTACTGCCACTTCAAAGACTGGCATTGGAGAACTGCAGCAATTGTCGGAATATCTTTGCGCGTTTCTTCAAGTAAAGTTTCGTGATACAGATCTGTTGCAGCAATGCATCTAATATGATTCGCTTGTTTGCCATCATAAAGTCGGACAAACTCTGGGTAATGTGTGACTTTCCCGTGTTTGTCCAACTCCCGCTGCTTTTGCCTTTCTCAGAGCAATCCTTGCTGTCTTTGAATTGTTATATGCAGCTAAGCACAGTTCTGCTCCTCGGTGCTGCATTTTCACACACGACTAGTAATTTCCTTCAGAGAAACCACATCTTCCATTGTTATCCTTGAGTGTCTGCTTCGTCCACAACGATACTCGCAGCACTGCACGAATAATTCACCACTTTCCTTTCTGTATGTAATAGCAACGCTATTTGGTGGCATTATAGTCTACGACACAACCGGAGTTTCTTAGGAGAACCCTAAATAATACCAGAAGAGGTTTGTTATTCAGAATTGTAAAATGACACACAAAGTCTTATTTTAAATAAAACTTTCTGTAGCATTCCAAGTTAGTAAATTATTTAATATTGTTATAAAAAACTAAGCTTTATTTAATTTTGAGTTTATGGTTTTATCACACCTTAATACATTTTTAAAGTGCAGATAATTATTTTATAAGTAAATAGCATACAGTCTGCAAGAACTGACATGAAAATATAAAGAAACATAAAAATGCTTAAGAAAAACGGTAGATAAAAATATGCAACAAACAGTAGAAAATACCAGGGTTGGTTGACTTTAGCTGACTAATTACCAACAGCTTGTTTCTCGTGTACAAAAAAAGTGTCACAATTAGATCAGTTCCATCGTGTCAAGTGTCGTATTTTCAAATATTTGCGTTTTATGTCATTAAAGGAAATCTAATGTTTATATTAACGATAGCAAAAGCTTGTGCCTGGTTTCTATACTCTGGAGTTTGTTTTATGGCCATGCTGTGCACCGATAAACAGGTATAACATCATAAGTCGGTGTAGCGCCAGACTCCGTTGCTGTAAATCGATGTGTGGGTGGGAGAAATTCTCCAAAATGAGGAAGTTACGTTTGCGCCATTGCATATTGCACAAGGTTTTGGAAAGGGGAGAGTGTTGGTGGTGCAACAAAAAACATTAGATGCATTTATTTGGACCCTGCATAAGTGCTCTGTTGGAAAATAATTTAAAAATTATAACTGAAGAAATTGCCGAAAAATAAATAATTAAAAATATATCGCATCTCTGGAGATTTTTTTTGCTTGAACGTCACAAAAATGAACTTTCTTGGATGAAATCTTAACAAGTAATAAAGAACACTTTTCTAAGCGAGCTCTTTCTTTTGCATATATTCCCCATACTATGAATCCACCTTCTCCAAATTTTAATACAAGTACTACAAATTTTGGTAGATATTGTTATGTAAGCGTTTGCCACACCCAAACTCTTCCATGAGACTGCCATATGGTAAAGCGTGATTCGTCAATCCAAACAACACGTTTTGAATCGTCCACATTCTAGTGGTTCCATTTTTTATACGACTGTAAGCAATGTTTAACATTTATAGTTACATTTTTTTATTGTCCGTGTATCTCTTCTTCTTCCTTTTTTTATTTTTCATGTTAGTACTTTACGGCTATGCGACGTCGGTTGATGTAAACTTTCGTCTCGTCTCTTTCGCTTTTTGTCGTATTTTTTTATTCTTTGACTGTTTTCTCCATGTACGGTTATTTCTCCGGTTCTGTATTTCATACCTCTTAGATGCCAGGTGTCACTTTCGTATATTACAGTTCGTATTTCTACTGCCTTGTCCTTGTACTTATTTCTTTTATGTCCAGAATTGTTTTATTTATTAATTAATTAACTTGCATTACTTTTCTTGTTGTATTCAAGTTTTTTATATATTTCGTCTTATTCTTGACCAGATGGAATATTTCTTTAGGCTATCAGTAAAATTTCATTTGCCTAAATTGTTCCTTTTAGTCATTAATCGACTTTAGTTTTGTTATAATTATGTCTTTACACCTCACAATTAGATTACTAACAGTTTATTTGAGCAAATTGAAAGGGGTTGAAATATCCTAATCAGTTTCTTACTTTGATACGTTCAATGTCTGGCTAGCAATAATCGCTAACGCTGAACTTTATCTGTTGGGTAGAGATATTGGGTTCTAACCCTCAATTTTTTTTCTCGCTGATGGTGACATCTGGTGGAAGAGTTGTTGGCCGTATGGACTTCTTTTGTGTTGCCTATGGAAGAATTTAGGCTGAGTTATAATTTCGAAGCATCCTAATCGCTGGATTGGTTGGGGTGATGGTCTTGAAAGATCTCGCAAAGTTTAGATCTCTGTACTTTCGTGATGGCTTGGAGTTTTGTATCTCAGTAGCGGATTGCGTTCCGGACGAATCATGAAGCGTCGAAGTTGTATAGCAGCAACCGGTTTTGGATCACCTGGATCTTTTGTGTTTTGGTCTTTGCAACACACCCTCAGACTGATGTCATCATAAACCTAATAATATTTTACAAATCCTCATGCTGCTTTCTGGGGATAGTTTCCAACCCGAGTAAAGCAACAAAGTGAGGAACACTCTTGTTGTTTTACCTTTTGCAGTTCAAACTGGTTTGGAGACCATCATTGCGCCAATATATTTGGCTTCTTTGTTCTACAGCGCTTTTGACGGCTTCATAGCCATAAACCCACGTATTCTTTTCTTGTTCGGCTAAACTTTTCTCGCGATTGAGTTGGATCCTCCTGCAATCAAACCAATGATCAAGGTTGCATAAGCGTGTATAATGTCTTGTTGAAGGTCTTAGTTATGTCGAGAAATGCAACGCCGGTGACATCCTTCTTGTTATATTCCTCGGTAATGCGTAGTATTGTAAAAGCTGGAGTGTGATGAAATAACCTTGGAAAAATTCAAACTGACCCTCTAGGATTAGCTGGAGGTATTTAATTGCTGTTGTTAGAGAGTGGTAGATGGACCTTTCCGCTACTTTTATCAAAGCTGCCATAAGGGTATTTGCCTTTCCTGGTCCGCTAAATTTCACTAGTGTGAAAAACATCATAACCGCAGCATAGTATTTGTTATGATGGCAAAACCTGGAATACCATCTAGGTTGAGCACTTTCCAGGTATTAAGCGTCCGTATCACTCGGAGAATTTCTTCTGAACTCTAAATTCTGTGAGTCTAATAAGGTTAAGATGGATTAGATTAGCATTTTGACAGTGGAGGCCACATTAGCACTCAGGAATATTGACAAACGCTTCCGCTTTTACTATTGTAGTGTCTGCCACTCTGTTCTTTTCATGTATGGGTGACGTAGGAGTGAACTTGTTTTGCAATGCCTTGATCATGCTCCAGAGTCGTGGCGACATCAAAGACCACCAATTTATTCTATTAAACATCGTTTAGAAATTCCTCGATGGCTATTTCAATTTTTACAACAACCTCGCCCCCCCCAGGTATACGAGTAAGCAGTTCATCGTTCTTCACTAGGGACTGAACGACATCAATTATGTACTTCCATATTCGTACAGAGATAATTCTCCGAATGCTTCTCATAAGAAGATGTAAGTGTTGTAGGGCAATAACAAATTAGACAAAAAAACATTTTAGACCTATGGTTAATTTGGTGATTAAGAGGCTTTTTACACATAGCTGGTACAACAAATTTAAATTAGAAGGGCTTTAATTAATTTAAAAACTAATTCGAACAATTATTCAGATAAATGTAGACGCTGTACTAATTCAAGAAGATAATCGAGTCACGTCTAAGATTGAGCAGTTCGGGCATTAAGCATGATTATAGTAAACAAGATTTTATATGGTCATTTTGTGTAAGCCTGTGATTGGTGGATACCACATAATTTAATGTGTATAAAAAGCTTTTACAAATTTGGAGGCGAGTCTAAAACATTTTACATCATCACTGATGATAAAAGTTGTATATATGCATTTGAAATTAAATCGACACATGGAATGTTTCAAAAAGATTCCTATTCGGTCAAAGTGAAGTGTTTTCATAAATGATACCTTGTTTTTTCTTAAAATAGGATTTATCACACAAGCTTTTCAAATAGTATGCAGCAGAAATGAGATACTCGTAGTTATGCGCCATAATAATGCTTCAAGACAAACCGCACATCAAACAAAGAAATTTTGAGAGCTTCCCAGATTACAATTGCCAGACCATCCACCTTTTAGTTCTAACTTAGCTAGCACCTTCTGAGGTGAGTGGAATTTACTCCCTTGAAACTAATTTTAACGAAAGCATACTTACGTTAAGTTTAAGGATAAAATTTTGAAAATCAGCAATAAAAATAGTTTTTGTTACCAAATTTTGTTTTATTAGATTTCAGATATGTTCGATGCTGTCTTTGTAATAATCAAACCAGTTCTAATACATAAACTGTTGTGTTTCAAGTCCAGCTCCATTAGAATCATCAAAATTTAATGTCTGTAAAAGAGTGCCATTAGCTCTAACCACGTGATAAATGCAAACAGAGGTTGCTTTTCGATAGACCGTGATATTCAATATTCAACGCACACAAACCGCAGGCAGCTATCGATATCGACCATCGTCATAAATTGTCATAGGAGTTATATAACAAGCGGTTGCACGCAGCGGCGCTACGCGTTCGCTACAGGTGGACCTCAAAATCCGCCTTGTTAGCGCTACAATAATTGATACTACGTAAAAGAAATAATTTTTATTTCTAACGTTGGGAGAATAAAAAAATTCAATTTACCGAAAGAAATTTCATTTTAATGCCCACATGTTTATATTCTGCTAATAGTTTAAAGTACGTAACTCAAACAGTTGACTTGCATTAGGAATCGTAATGTATCAAACATTGCTTACTACATTTATATTTAGTCAAGAGAGAAATTATTTCGTTTGGTATTTGGATATAAAATAAATGTTTTATTTTAGATAATAATAATTAAAATATATTTGTACGAAAGTTTTTAAATAATATTCTAACAGAAACTGGCCTCACTCCATCTTTTCTGCAATTTTTTTAAGATCACTGACCATCTGAAGGTAACAATAGTTTAGTTACTGAAATAAATGCAGTTCTATATGAATATCATCAAAATAATTTTAACATTACAACACTTTAATAATATAAGACGGCAATTAAGAATAAAAATGGATAATGGTAAAAAAGCACATTGGAAGATTAAACAATTTAACTCTAGAGGGACCTCACTTTTAGAGAGTGTATCTCCTGGCTGGCGGATGAAGGAAGTTTTGGTGAGAGGATTGCTACAAACATTCGTAATAAGTAACCATGGCCTAAAGGTTCGATGTTGGACCAAACCCTATCTTGAGTTAATATCGACTTGTTAGAGTTCCGAAAATAAGGACTTTTGAACAGTCTACGGTATAACATATAGGCGAAAAGTTTTTTCTAATAAGTAAATATAAATAATACAAGAAACAGAAGCTTTACAAATGGGCGGAAAGACTAGCGATACTGGCGAGGATAGGATAAAATTTCGTACACATCACGTAACGTTATTAGTAGAGAAAGAGAGTAAATTCATAGATAAAGTAGCAAGCAAATCTTTTAAACACAAAGAAGGGCAACAGATTAAATAACGAGATGAAGTATATACTCCAAGAAAGTTTGGATCACCGATAGGTAACCGAGTAGCAAATGGTGTTGATAGTTGGAATTGTCACTATGGAATTAGAAGGGATGATAATAAATTGAGAAGCGATTAACCAGATAATTACAATAGTAAGCCCAGGATTATAAATTTTTTTATTCGGATATAAGCACCGGCAGAAAATGTTACAGCCCAAGTTAAAGAAAAATAGTATGAGAAATTACAACGTACAATAGACGACATTCAGAATGGCAACAAACTGGTATGCGTATGCAGGAAAGCAAGAAGGAAATCAAGATGCACAAGCACGATCTAGCTGCAGACAAATGCTAAATAATATATAACAATATATAAAAATAAGAAAATGTTGAAAGTTGAATGTGAGTGTGACATTACATTTTATTTTGCTCTGATAAACAAGTCCAATTTCGAGGCCGTATTGGGGACAAAATTAAAGTGGAAGTACAGTCACGTCTTAAGAAGAACACAAAGAGCAACGGGAGAAAGAAGATAAGTCTAAATACCAATTAAGAGTGAGAAAATACTAAGTTCTAAATATTGGTGCATGCTAGGTTAAGATCAAAATTGCATGCAGTGATAAAGATAAGAGCAGCTGAGTTTAAAAATTCAAGGACCAAAACCCACACCGCGCCGATTTTTGGATAGGCAACCCAAATTACAGAATTACAGAAAGAAGTGCCGAGGGTGGCAGCTAACGCAGTAGCGAAACATGGATTCAAACGAATATCTCACAGATGAAGGGAAGAGAAAGAAAGACGATGTAGATGAACTATTCAAGAGAACAAGAAGAACAATTAAGACACCGACAAAAGGAGAAGGAAGCAAAGACCCAATGGAAAAGCAAATAGAGGAAATGATGTCCCTAATGAAAAATTTGGCGCAGTATATAAAAGAAATCAAAAAAGAACAGCAAAATAGGAACAAAGAAACAAAGAAGTTACAAGAGCAGATCAGGGGCTTAAGGAACAAACAAAGGGAATTCAAAGACGAAATAAAAGAGCTAAAGGGAACAAATGAAAAAGCAATTGAGAGATTGAAGATTTGAAAAAGGAAGTCGAGAGAGCAAATGAGAGAATGGAGAAAATGGAGGGAGAAAAGAGGAGAAAAAACATAGTCATACAAGGGCTAAGTGGGTCCTCATCTGACCCAAAAATGCTAAAAGAGGAAATGGAAGGATTTATTGAGAATGTATTGGGTGTGTCCATAAAAGTAGAAACGGTTAGAAAATTGAGAGAAGACATGTGCTTGGTTGAATTGAATAGTAAAAGCGATAAGAGTATGATAATGCAGTGCAAGAGCAAACTACGGAACCAAAGCAAGAAAGTGTATATAAACGACGACCTAACACAAAATAAAAGAAAGATACAGAATATAATCAGGAGACAAGCAAAGGAGGAAGCAGCAAAGGGAAAACGGTCAAGGTACGACACCAGAAGATGATAAGCAATCAGGAGTTATGGACCTGGAACGGGAAATCGGGCTAGCTGGAAAAATACAACAAGAAGGAAAATGAACAATACCAAACAAGAACAAAAAACTAATAAAGGAAATAAAAAAAGGCAATTGATAAGAGGACAAAAGATTACTCATGGGACAGAATGGGTACATGGAAGGTCAGAAGCCTAAATGGCAAAGAGAAAGAATTAATTCAAGAAATTAAGAGGTATAAAATGGAAATAGTGGCGGTCACAGAGACAAAGAGGAAAGGAGTAGGAGAATTAATAATAGTTGACTACGGGCTGATATACAGTGGAGTAGATGAGTGAGAAAGAGCAGCGGCAGAGGTGGGGTGCCTGATAAGCCCGAAATACCTGAGGAAGTTAGTAGAGTGGAAAGCAGTGAGCGGAAGAACAATGAAAGCAACCTGTTGCAAGATACAATCAGGAGAAATTGGATGTAATAGTGGCATATAGGCCGGGAGAAAGTGATGCGAAGAGAGAAAAGGAACAGTTCTGGCAAGAACTTCAAATTCTATATGAAGAATCAGACAATCCAACGATAATAATGGGAGATTTCAATGGAAGAATTGGAAATGAGATTGCAGGGAGGCAAGGGGCAATGGGAAGATATGGAGAGACTACAAGCAATACGAATGGGGAGAATTGAATTGATTATTGTTTACAGAACGGGTTAATGATACAAAACTCCCTATATCAACACAAGGACTGTCACAAATATACTAGAGAGGAACCAAGGAGGAAAGAGAGATCAATCATAGACTGTATATTAACGGACGCAACCAATAGAAGAAGGATAAAGGATGTGAGAGTGTACAGGGGAGCAGAAATATCAGATCACCACCTGTTAATAGCAAAAACGGGAAACAAGAAAGAAAATGAAGAAGAGAGAATATCAGAAAACAGAAGAAAGAAAGAAATAAGAACCATAAGGACAGAACAGGAAGGGGATACGAGAAGTGGAACAAGAGATAATGGAATTGAATATCGAAGAAATGTGGGGAAAGTTCAAAGAAATTATAAATAAAGCAGGATAAATAGCCTGCGGGCTAACAACAACTGGAGGTATAAAGAAGAGAACAAATTGGTGGAGTGAAGAATTTAAAGATATCATAAAAACAAAAAAGATAGCATGGAAAAACTATTTACAAAGGAAGAGTTATGTAGCGTATGAGAGGTATAAGAAAGCGAGGAAAATAGTAAAGGAAAAGGTAAAAATAGCTAAAGTTAAGGAATGGGCAGAATTTGGGACCAAAATGGAAAAGGATAAAGGGGCCAACCAAAAGCTATTCTACAGGACCCTAAAGAACATGAGAAATAAAGGAAGAAAAATCAGGTCGAAACAGGTTATGGACAGGGATGGAATGATACCAATGGAGGATGAAAAAATTATGGAAAGATAGAAGCAATATTTTCAGGATATGCTAGAGGGGGAAGAGGTGACTGAAGAGAAAGCGAAAGAAGGAACACAAAAAGAGGAGAAATTCGAAAAAGAGAGAGAAAAAAGACAAGTGGACGAAGCAAGTAACGGGATCAAGCGAGAAGAAATCGAGAAGGCAATACGAAAGCTAAGAAATGGCAGGCCCCAGGAGTAGACGGCATAAAAGCAGAATTATTGAAGGGAATGGGTGAAGAAGGAATGGAGTTACTACAAAGAATTATAAATAAAGCGTGGATTATACAAACAGTGCCCAAGGAATGGAAAACTGCGGTAATAGTTCCCATTTTCAAGAAGGTTAATCAGAAAGATTGTGCAAATTATAGGGGGATATCGCTACTCTGTACATCATGCAAGGTATATGAGATGATTTTGGAGGCAAGGCTAAGGAAGGAAAGTTTCATGAAGCGCAAAGTGGTTTCAGACCTGGATATTGCACACAAGACCACACACTCACACTGAAAAACATAATAGAAAAAATGCTACCGTACAACAAAGAAATATATATATATATATATATATATATATATATATATATATATATATATATATATAACATATATATAACAGCATTCGACAAGGTGGTGAGAAACAATATATGGGACATATTGCAGAAAAATGGAACAGCAATGGAGTTGATAGAAGCTATAAAATCGCTATACAATAACACAGAAAATATAGTTAGGAAGGACAATATCGAAACCAAAAAATGTAGAACTAAAGAAGGAGTAAGGCAGGACGGAAATTTGAGCCCACTGCTCTTTATCATTTTTATGAATGAGATAATCAAAAAAGTAAGTGGTAAAAGCAAGAAACTGACGATGGGAAATTATAAAATGAAACCAGTGGAAGTGAGTGAGTGCATGTTCGCGGACGACGTAGTAATATTGGCAGATTCGGACACGAGGCTACAACATAATGTGGACCTATGGGTTAAAGAACTGGACAAACAAGGAATGAAAATAAACATAAATAAAATAAAGGCAGCAGTGATAACAAATAATAACGTGAGAAAAATAAGCATGAAGATTAACAATCAAAAAGTAGAACAAGTAAAAAGCTTAAAGTACTTGGGAGTTACCTTAGAGGAAGAAGGAAGGCAAAAAGAAGAAATAAATAATAGAGTAACAACAACGGCAAAAATCTTCCACAGTATAAGAAAAGGGTTCATGAACAAAGCAGAAATCAGTAACAAAACAAAAATGACAATTTACAATACCATATACCTACTGATTTACGGATGCGAAACTTGGGTTCTGACAGAGAGACAATACCAAAAATACAGGTCTTAGAAATGAAGTACCTTAGAAAAGTGGCTAAGGTTACAATAATGGATAAAATAAAAAACGAAGAAAAAAGGAAAATATTGGATACCGAAAGTGCCAGAAAGATCATCGAGAGGACTCAGTTAAGATGGTGGGGGCACATGAAAAGACTGCGCGAATAAAGACAAACCAGAAAAGTATGGGAGGCAAAACCCATTGGGAAGAGAAAGAAAGGCAAAGGAGAAGGAAAGAATTGTGAAAAAACGATCCCAAATGAATAATGCTCTTTCACCAAGACAACGCACCGTGTCACAAGTCTCAATAATGGCAAAATTGCACGAATCTGACTTTGAATCGCTTCCCCATCCACCGTATTTTCCGGATCTGGCTCGCAGCGACTACAACCTGTTGCAAACCTTAATAAGTGCTCCAGGGAAAGAGATTTGTCTCCAGTGAATAAGTTATTGCCGAAATTGAAGCCTATTTTGAGGCCAAAGATAAATAGTTCTACAAAAAAGGCATCGAAATGTTAGGGAAGCGTTGGAATGAATGTACCACTCTTGAATGAGACCATCTTAAAAAATAAAGTCGAATTTTGCCTGTTGTTGTTTTATTAGTCATTTTACGCACTTATTAAGTGATGTGTTATGTTGATTATGTACTAATAATGGCTACAAGCATCAAGCAACTTTTATCAAATACAAATTTTTGATAACAGATATTAGAAGAAACAGATATGGTCTTGAACTTGCAATTAGACAAAAGTAAAATTTGGAACATTTCGAAACCCTATAGGGACGAGAGAATCAAAATACACTTAAAGGGAAAAGAATTGGAAGTATAACAAAGCACAAGTAAAGGCATAAAAACAGTCAGAAAATATAAAATTGAGTAAGTGAAGTTAACAAGATCAAATAAACCATACACTTAAAGTAAATAGAGTTAAATGTAAAGGCAAAGATATATTTAAATAAAACAATCTTTGTCCAAACAATCATACACGTAACATAATTTTGTACTCCTGTTATTACATAAATGAAGGTCGGCAGGAAAAACAAGACGCAGTCGAGTAGGGAATACAAACGTTAGAGAAGCTTTAGAAAAATCAATTGAAAAGGAACAAAGTTAATTATACAACCATCTTGCCAGAATGAACATTTATGCCTGAAAGATACCTTCAACCAAAATGGGATGGAAGAGACGCAAGGAAGAATCTAAATTGAAATCAGGACAATATAAGGACGGCTTCAATAAAACGAGGGATTGCTCAAAAACCACAATATTTTAAAATAAAATGAATATCGATAAAGTATTAAGGAAGGGAAATACTTGAAAGGAAAGTCTATAAGCAAAGAGAAAGATGAAGCTCTTTTCATGTATAATCCAACGCAGTAGTAACGACAAGCAAAATTGTGTGTGTGTGTCGTATCTTCAACTACTTCAATATGGTTGAAAAGGACATTAAATAATTCTAAATTGTTGAAACGAGGTTATATACTAAGAAAACCACCATTAAGCAACTCTTATAAGGCGTCCTGATTGTACTTTGCTTGAAATCATATGTCATGGTAGAAATAATACGATACCATCATCATTACGAGTAAAGAAATATATTGAGTTACTTTTTTTAACTTATTGAAGTCTTATAAAACTACACAATTTATTTTTCTACATAACCTTCTGCTCCACAATCATATTTTCCTAGTGGAAAGGTAATTTTTTGTTTCTATCGGAAAACTAAGGTAACTGTCACACCATCGATTGAAAGCGAACGCTTTGACAAAATCGTCGTCAAATTTCTACCTTTCAAGTGCTTTCTTTAGTCATCCAAATAATTAACAATTGCAGGGTAATAAGTTGAGACTCTAGAACGATCAGTATAGTCTAAATTTTTTTTGTCGAGTTTGGACAGCCAGCTCTTGGTGTGAAGCAGAATAACGTCTCGGATCGCCTAAAAACTAGCGTAACTTATTTCGTCCTTAGAAGTAACATTAGCGACCGTTAATGGGCCATCTGGAAAGACGGCGAATAGTGTGGATATTCTTCTCGGTAACGCTGATCTTTAGATGACGTCGGTGATCTTCACTTTATATGCTTCTGGGCTTTATAACAATTTTTTATGCTATAAATATACTTGAGTCTTCTTAAGGGTGTTATCCGTAAACTGTATGCCTTAAGTCTTCTCAAAATTTCGGATGGTCTTGCGCCCTCTATTGCGAGAAACCTACTAATATTTCATTGCGCATTATACCTTGTTCTTGACAACGCGATACTTACTAAAGAAGAGGTAGTAGCAGGTATCCTACTAGAGAAATCCCTTCCAATATCTCTGCTTGCATCGTTGAGAACATTCCGTTCTTCTCCGTTTATCCAACGGCACGTAAAAAAAGTATATTTATGTTTGATTTACCTCGTAACAGAGAGGGTGTTATAATGATATAAGAAACCATCTTTAGTAGAAGACCATTACTGTAAAAAATATGAAATGTTTTTGAAAGGGTGAGCAAATGACGACATGAATGCTGAGACTATTGCTCAAGTACATGAGGTCTTAGATGTCGACTGACGTTTGACTATCAATGAAGTGTATACACATAAATGCAATGCACTGCAGCATTAGACATCTGCTGGGTTCTCGTAAAGTGAGTAGTTATTGAGTAACTTTTTACTGATGGTCTTGATTTTTTAATGCTTGGTGAAAATGAAAGACCTGCTATAATTGAAAAAATTGAGATTGGAGATAAGACTTGGTATGTCTGCACCCTTGGAAGGTCCTTTACTTCCAAGGGTGCAGTGATTACTAGGTGAATCTACACCAAAAAGAGCAAAAACTGTATCTTCAATTGTCTTTTGGGATAGTCTCACTATTTTTTTGATTCACTACCGAGTTTATTTGTAGTGACTTAGAAAAAGTTGTATGATGTTATAATAAATGTTTGAATTTAAATGAGGACTTTGTAGAAAATTTGAGGTAACCCTCATGTATTTTTATCCTCTTAACCCTATCTATATCTATGTTATTTGTACATTGAATAGCAAAGATATAGAAAGCTAGGAGTTCATGAGTAAGCTCAAATTACTTATGACACAGACAGAACTAGTTATTGCTTTTACCCACCGTTTGTTTCATCTTGTGCCCACGCAAAAATATTCCTCCTCCTTGGCGCTGTCCTTCTGAAGTCAGTTCGTTACTAGCCGGAGTTTTGTCCGAGCCGAATTCAAATGTCTTTGTTTTAAATTTAGAGCGCGGTCTTCGCACAGGGGGAGAATTGCTTTATAGGGACGTAGAATACAAAGCAACGTGTGGAGGGAATTGTCAAGTAGTCACCGGTCAATTGGGAAAGGAAAATGCGCTTTACAGATTTGTCCGGAGAAATTTGGCTGCTTGTTGGCGAAGCGTCGAGAGGGAATTTTTGTAGTTGCGTCCTCCATTATTAGCCGTTCGGAAAATGAGGAGCTTCAAAGTCAGATGGAAGTGGCTGTCGTTCCCCATGGATTTTACATATATCAGTTTCAGCGGCTGCACCCTTGCACCGAGTCGTATTCAATTAGCAGCAATGAATTTATAGCTTTTGTATGCAAATTTATGGAAAGGTCCACTTAAACGTAAATCCATTAATGTCAACTTTGTTTATTATAAGTGCGATGAATACATTACGTACATACACAAATTTTAACTTAAAAAACTTTCTAATCTTAAAATTGTATAAGTATCACTTAAATTTTTTTTATTAAATAATAGAAGAATAAAAAAAAGCAAAAAAATGTATTACATATTAAAAGCGCGCGAGGTGAAGTATACAATCGGAGAGCGCAATGTTAGTGTTTCATTGCATTGTAGTAGGAACAATATTCAAATATTGCCGTGAGAATATCAATTTAACTAATGAATATGTTGCATTTAGTTATATTACAGAGTTGTGAGAATTTAACTATTACTATCTACATCTATATTTTTATGTCTATATGTCTGCATTGCAATATTTCGGCATTTTCGTACATTTCCGTAAATTTCCGTATACTTCCGTATATTTCCCTAAATTTACGTACATTTCCGTGCATCTCCATAATTTTGTTTCTATATTTTTATTTATATTTTTTTCATTTAAAAGGCAATTGATACATCCAGTAAATTACAAAATTTTCTCCTGAATTTCTTTGCCTTTTTCACGATTTGCTGTGTAGTGAGAATCTTATTGATTTATGTGGTAGGGTTTCAAACATATTATTAAAAAAAATATCGTCAGCGCATCTTGTCTAAAATAAAGGTTTCAAGGGAGAGGAAGCAAGTGCCTTGAAAGGTAAAATAGGTATTGGAAAGGTTAATTAATAGTCTGAAGGTGTTGCCTTCTCAAATTAATTATAAAATTTGTATTCAGTACATATTTACTTTTCAAAATAATGAGCGTGCAAACCAGTTGAGAAAAGCTGCTCATCTATTTTCAAGTCAGTTCCAATGGAGTGTGTAAGGAACCGGTTATGAACTAGGACGAGAGCAAAATGAGAGCATTGATGACAAGCAGTGGAAATAGGGTCGCGTATAAATATTCATCTCTACAGCCGACACACTATTCCACTTATTACTAGGCATGTCATGACTTTGATTCTACCTTATCAGAATTTGAACGCGCATGGTGGAAAATCAACGACGCCGTTTAGATGCTACTAACCTGGAACGTGGGGAAGAGCAAGATGAAAGCGTAAAGAGGCCTCATCAGCAACAGGTGAAGATGGTGAGAGAGAAGATAGAAGGGCTGTCTTGACTGCGTGAGTGTTAGACAACCTTTGCGAATAGTTGAAGTTGGGCAAATTAGTGATGGTACACATCTAAACTCAAAAACTAAATGGATTACAGAGATAGAGACTGTGGCGTATGTTAAAACAGCTGTCAAACGAGAAGACGACACTTCCAGATTAATTAACCATTGTCTATTCAACAGCTACCACTAAATCAATGCCGAGCCAATGGCTTCCCCATTTCTTAATATCGTAGTTAACCTTTTTATGAATTTGAGGGAAAAGTATTTGCTTTCTTTTTCTTGAAACCTAACATATATTGTTGGTTTTCAAAAGGACACGGGAGGGGAAAAGGAAATTTTTTTTTAATTAGGACATAATTTTGTTACACTTTTAGAAATTTGAACAGCAATACCTTGGAATTAGTTATATATTTTGTCTATTAAATTACACAGTTGTTTAATCAGATTGGGAACGTTCAAGGACTTTCCAAGATCATTCATATAGCCAAAGTCTTTAAGGGTTCAAATTAAACGAAATCCCTTTCTAAAATTTTGAAGGCTTACTACTAGTTATTTATAAAAGGCATACGAAACAATTTCTGATAGATTCTTTGAAGAAAGATAATAGAGAAAATTCAAAGAGATTGTTAACTAAATATTCGAATGATAGCTATAGAAAAGGTCTGTTTATGGATAGAAACAATTTTATATATCGAAGAATCCTTCAACAAACAAAATGACAGAAAGAAGAGCATCAGTTAGTGCCAAGCGATCAGAGAGAGCATCATCTAGCATCCTCAATGATTTAGTTAGGAACCTGTTAGGATGGAATAACCAACATTATTTTTACTGAAAAAGGGGTCAAAACTTTGACCAATAGAATGATTTAGAAGACATGGTAAATTCTTTGAATTTTACGCTTTTCAAGATGATCCTTGGACCTTTCAACAAGAATCAGCAACTATCTCACAAGACAAACTTAAATTAGCCAAGCAAAAATGTGCCTCATTTTTTAATGGCAAAAGATTAGATTTTGGTAATTTTAATTCTTTATATTATAATCTATAGCAAGTTTTAGAAAATATTGTTCGCTTAAAAAGATATACCGGTATTAATTCTTTAAAAATAGTCTTAAGATTACAGTCAACAACATTCCTATAGATGAATTGTACATCACCATAGACGGTTGATCTATAGTTCTGCAAATGTCTATCTATGGTTAAAAAATGAACTTGAAGTTTTTCATCAATTTTAAGTCAAAAATTGCTAGAACAAAATTTAACAAACCAATTCTGGCAAATTTATTCAGTTAAGACATCAACACAATAAAATTTATATATTTTCGTGAACAGCGGCAGCTTTTTTGCCTTTACAAAAATAAAAAATGAAATTATCACATAATGCCTATTTCTGTTAAAATCGACACTAAATTGACAGCAATATCAGATGAAAGTATTGGTTAGCAAGTACCAAAAAGAATAAAACATATCATTGATAGAAGTCATTCATAGAAGATGACTAAAACCATTTATTCGTGAAATCCCAAATAACTTTTTCAAACAATCCGATACAACATCCTGGAACAATGATATACGGCTGTATGGAACTGAAATACTAAGCGATCGCGATTTATAACATCCAAAGGTCGCAAATTACTTAAAATACTTGAAAGAAACAACAATCCACGAGCGAACCCACTTACTGACCGTTGACTTTGTTGTTACTAAATCCTGTCTTGGTCCGTCTTTAGATTATTTTCCACTTTTTACAAAACCATTAAGCAGAATCTAAAAGCATTAAAAAATAACCAAGCCTAAGCACTGGAATAAATTTAGACAAATATTGAATGACAAATTAATCTTGAGTTACCCTTAAAGCGGAAGAAAAATAGCCCTGTACTAATTAAGAAAAAAACCTGAAAAAAAAGATCTTTTACACAATGTCACAAGTTAAGAACACCACGAAGTATACGTTTAAATAGTGCAGCAAAGAATAGACTTAAAAAATCTTTACTTAGCAACAAAAACGAATACATACAAACTTTCTTTCAAGTTCTTGGGCTCACTGAACCCGAATAGTATCTTTAAAAAATTACAACAGGTCACAAAAGCTTTCCATCTATCAGAGGTACTTTGGTTAAGAAGCAAACAAGAAAAATATTTTGCCCCTGCATTTAACCTTTTCCTAGACGAATTAATTAAAATACCCAGGGTGGCTGATATACCATCCGCTCCCTGTCCTTTATGTTATATATTGTCCTTTTAATACTCCTAATTGAGTTGTAGTTCCTCGGTGAAGCCTCTACATTTTTCCCTATTTTGTGCCAGGCTTTCATTTTTCCATTTTCAGCCTCCTTCATTATCGTTTTTCTCCATGTTATATCTGGCTTCCCTCTTCTACGGCTCGCCTGTGGGATAAGTATAGCATATTGATCTCTTATTTAAATTCCTTATCCTTCTCCCCATGAACTACATCATTCTCGGTTAAGCTTGAAACTGAGCATACAGAACGGTACCCTACAAATACTGGAGTACCCCAGGGTAGCGTTTTCGGACCACTGCTATATCTATTATTCACTGTAGAAATGTCGTAACTTTTTCATATGATACCGCAATCCCATTTTATCATAGTGATCCAACAATTGCCGTTCAACTATTGCGAACGTACTTAGCGTGGAAAAATGTGAATAAAAATATATTAAGCAAAACCTAATTATATGACGTTTACTACACGAACAAGAAGCTGCCGCCTAGTCCATATAAATAATCAATAGCTCTCTTGACAAGACATTTACCTGACAAAAAATACATTTACTACACTGTTCGGACTGATTTTCTCCTAAATATACTGACTAGTAGGACACAACTCCATACTCAATACTGAAAACAAGTTCCTGATCTACAAAACGATAGTCAAAGCAATCTGGTTCTATGGACTCCAACTTTGGGGCAAAGCATCTACCTCAAGCGAAAGTGCTGATTATGATAGCGAACTCCACTTCGTTCGTACCCAACATAGTTATCCTAAGGGACCTCTAAATCCCAACACTCAAGAAAGAAACACGGCACTTCACTGTGTGCACTGTATATTGTTAGGCTTGATGCCAATCTTAACGATGTGGCAATGAATCTTTGGAATCAACTCATAATCAATAAGATATTATATAGACACCTGCCCAATGACCTGCCAGGTTTTGATGTGATTATTTTAATTTAATTTTAATTGTAAGTTTAGCCATTTGGATGGATTAAGGTGTTCTGAAGAATAAAATTCAAAATTTTGACTCTGGCCCTATCTTCATGGTAATTTACTAAGCTACAAAATGGCTGGATGTCGGTTGTCGTCATCACCTTGGTGGTGGATGTCGTGAGTCAAGTTTTACGGGATTTGAAGGAGTGGAAAAAGCCGTTAGTTGGACGGAGTACGAGTTTGAGGAGAAAGTAGGAGAAGGGAGGTTAATTAGGAAAGCCGACATCACTATTTAAAGGCTCATTAGCTTTAACAAATAGCATAATTTACATATGACAATATTTGCATTGAAATAGCTGAACACTCTCCTATATGTCACTTAACTGTCATACCATTTGCTGTGTAGATTGAAAATAAAGGTGTTTATTTAAACAAATTGATCATCGTTTAGCTGCAAAATGACTAGGATAAAGTTACCGACATTTTTGTTACAAATAAAAATAATAAAATTGATAATTTGTTCCGTTAGGTGTTGATAAATTTATAGTTAATTGATTTAAAGGTGCAAAAATTTGAACAACTAGCAATTTTCATTTTGATGAAATGCAAGCCTTTAAGTAGACGTAACGAAATCTCGCGAATGCGGTTCACGTGCCCAACATTTTAAACAAATGCATCGTTCGTGGCTCCCCAGGGCTACGTAATAACCTTTGTGCACTATATGTTTCCTACAAACCATTCGTCAGCGATGTCCAAGGTTGAACGTATGTTTACGCCAGCCATTTAACACCGGATGTTTCTTTATAGCAGGCATTCGGAAGACTTTTTATGTCTGCTCCATTGTGCCCCATACGTTTTTATATTTATCATTTACAGATACCGTTGGGGCTCCCCAGGGCTACGTAATAACCTTGCACTAGTATGTTTCGCTAGAAACCATTAAATCTAGCGATGTCCAAGGTTGAACGTATGTTTACGCCAGCCATTTATACACCGGCATGTTTCTTTATAGCAGGCATTCGGAAGACTTTTTATGTCTGCTCCATTGTGCCCCATACGTTTTTATATTTATCATTTACAGATACCGTTGGGGGAGGATTATGCAAAGTTGTTCGCTAGAAACTTTAAATCTACAATGCTGTGAACTTATGTACATTAATGGACTTATAGTATGCATAGTAAATTAAACCACATGTAAGACGGTCGCTGAAATTCGTTTAGTCTTCGTTTAGCAAACATTAAGTCATGGAACACCTCGCGAAGATTACACTATGCTGTGAACTTGTACATAAACAAGTTGTAATAAATTAAACCACATGTAGAGGTCGCTGAAGTTGTTTAGTCTTCGTTTGAACATTTATGGAACACCTCGCGAAGATTCGCAATCTGTTGCGTAAGTAACGTTAAGTAGATATAGGTACGCCCGGAAAGTAATGAATTGATTTCCTTGGAGCAAGTAGAAGGGTCGGGAGGGGGAGTCTTCGAGCATGATGGTTGGTGAGGGATCTTAGGTAAACGGTCCGGCCCAGCTAACTCTTCTTTTAACCTTGACAGCATGCGCATCGCATGCCAAGTGGACAGTTGTTTAAGTGTCGCAACACAGGTCAGCGATATACAACAAAATATTGCGTTAAGTTCAAAAAATCTGTAATAGAGACGTTTGGCCTTCCAAAGTAGGTAGAAAGGATGTCAAGGAATGAATTCATTATCGCGGAGCGCCCATACAGTGTTTACGTGGCACTTCAAGGAAGACAAGGATGACTAAAGGATGAAACGCCGATTTTGGACTCTGACCAACGTCAGAATTCATTGTATATGAAATTGTCACATCGGAATTGCAGCTACAGAGAGTTTGTGCCTCAATTTCAGTCCCAACCTAAACATTTTCTTGTTTCCCTGGGATAGATATAGCTTGAGAAAACGCCATTTTGGAATTGTTAAAAATGTGTAGGCTACTATGATGAGTGCTTTGAAAGATATTCCAGTTCAAGACTTCCAGGTGATCTAGGACAAGTAGCAAAACCGCTGGTAATGCTTAAGGATATTATTTTGAAGAGATGTTTATATAACTGTTTTTTTTTATTAACTCTACGTTACTTACAATCTATTCATTATGGACAATATGTAATTAGTGTAACTGTAATTATAAAAATTAACTTGAAGAATCTCCTTTATTGCATTTACCTTAGGAAGATAATATAATAATCGTGTAGCCGGACACCCCGCGTGAAAACACGGCGTGTGAACTGAAAGATTGAGGTTTTCATATGCGCGCTTTCTTTGCCCGGTCGTCGCGCACCATCTCTGATGCGGGGCGATGTGGCAAGCACCGCGTCATAGACGACCGCCATTATTACCCCTTGTTCAAAACGAACGAAAATAGTACTGAATTATTTTTAGTGACTGATTAGGCCACCCGGCAGGCATCAAAGAGCTCCAATAACGGGTTCGTCCCCAGTGGCTCAACCGCGCAGCTACTCTGGCGTTACCTTTTAATCAGTGTTTTTAAATGAAGTTGCAGCAGACTTATTGGGACACACCTTAGTTTTAGTATTATATTTTATTACTTCTTTGGTAGAAGGGATCTCCAAGTCTTCCGCAATTATGTTATTGAAAACGCACCAAGGAACATTAACTACTTACTTTTTGTAGTATTTTGTTCTGGAACTCTTTTTCGCATTTCTAAAATTGAGCTGCTTGCTGTGCCTCGTAGTTGTATGTTTTAGGTTTAAACCCAGTTGTTTTCTCTTTTTCTGATGTCGTCTTCTTTATGTTAATGGATTTTTATGGATGCCGGGATATTTTGCGTCATATACTTGAACCAACTAACTGGTGGCCGTTGAAACTAGGAGTCAAGTAGTTCTGTTTAAGGTGAATGTTACGTACACAGATTTCGATATACTTGACTTAATTTTCCATTTAGTTAGCCAAGTTCTTATTCTATTTAAATTTTTTTGAAGATAACTGAAAGGGAGTTGTTGGATTAGTATGAATTGCTATTAAGGTAGTAACATCTGTGACTTCAGTTTGGTTGATTGTCAGTAAATCCGTTGAATGTAAAAGGTATCAAGTGTACCCTAATACCCCCATTAGTAGCATTCCAGATTTGACTGGGAATAATTTACTATGTGGTTTCTGATAGTTTGTTAGATGTGATTTAAGAACGATACAACTGTACTGCAGAATTTGTTTAGTATATTCGCGGGCAAAGCGACGAACGCCAACAAAACTGCATAAGGATGTCAGTTGCTTGTTACTCACTGTTCCAGCAGAAAACATAAAATTTCGAATGCTGTCTCTACGTAAGATGTTTGTGTTTTTATGCGCAGATATATGACACTGTTTCTGTAACTGCTGAAGTTTTTAAAAAGTATGTGTGTAATTAGGTTTTTTTTACTTATTTATTTATCTACAATTTGTCTCTTAGTGCAGTAGGTGATTTAGTAATAATATATTCATACAAAAATTACGTAAACGTGTGAAACAAACCAATGAGTTCCCATTTAGTAACTTGGTAATTTTATATTACTATGTTTGCACTATACACGTTATTTACACAACACATATTTGTTACCTGGTCAGGCCGGGCGGTGATAAATCGGGCGTCGGAACGCTACGACCGGCAACGAGTGGGGCACGGAAGGCTAAAAAAGCGAAGCGTTGGCTTCAACTTAAGATTAGGATAACATATATTTACAACCTTGCAGAACTTAACCTACCTTACGCTAACCTATCAACTCTAACTAACTTAACCTACTTAGCTAATATACAAGAACTTAACCTACGACTTAATGTACGCGCTGAGACGGGTAGCGAGCTAGGTGCAGCAGCGCGAGCAGCAGGGGCGGTAGCGCAGCTGGGCAGTAGAGCCAAGCAGCGGGACCGGGCAGCGAGCAGTGGGCGGCAGCAGGTCCGGGCAGCGGGATCGGAAAGCGAGCAGCAAAATAAACCAAAATGGACTCACCTGATGGCTCTTGATGATTTCTTCTTAAGGAGCTGGCGACTGAGCGTGAATGTTTCGGTGGCTTAGCTTTTAAGAGCTCAGCTTGTGCCCCACTCTGCTGGTGGGGTGCAGAGTTTCAGGGTGGAAGCACGCTGAGCCCGCTGGAGGATGCAGGGCTTGTCCAGGATCATCAACTCCGGCGAAATCGGGGTCGGTTCTTCAGAACCTGCGCTTTAAGATAATTTTGTCCAATCTAAACTGTTTTGTGAGAGAATGCTTGAAATTATTGCCAATGATGTATTTGTGGTGATAATAAGCAAAACCGTGGATTTTGGTAACAGAGAAGCCACTCGAATTACACTAGCAATCTCTCCATAGTGCTAGGGTGCTGCGCTTCAAAAACAGGGATCGCCGGATTTTGCTTTTTTAAAAAAGAGCTACAGTAACAGTGCTATGCCATTTTTTCATTCGCAACCTCGGCGTATAAGGGTCAACATGGAAAAATGTAGTTCCAACAAGATGGAGCCATAGTCCACACGGCAAGGGTTTCAAATATTTTTCCAACACGTAATCTTACGTTTCCATAATGTCGCTTGGCCACCACGTCCACCAGATTTGTCTGTCTGCGATTTTTTCTTTAATTTACTTCAATGCGCAAGTCTACGTTCAAAATCCTTGGGCACTAGATGAACTTAAATAAATTGCGGCTGTTCCTAAAGAGATATTAGTAAGTATTTGGTAATTCTTGCTCATTTGTTGTCGTCGCCTTTAATTGTGGATTCTTAAGTCTCCTTATCGCTTCTATAGAGAATACTCTATAACTTTTAATACAGACAAGTTGCTGTTTTATTAAATTTCTTGTTATTGCTATCATGTAGTGTAATCTGTTGTATTTTTTCTCTTCTTTTGGATTTCGCATTAATTATTATTGTATAATGTATTTAACTAATTATTTTAGTGCTACCGTCCAATATAATCCTGTAAACTTCCCAATTTGTGTTAAGCCCGTGTAATGTTAATTGTTTTAGTATTTGTGGTATATCAGAATGCAACCTTACTATAACTGGACAGTGATCTGATGAGAGATCTAGACAAGACTCAAAACCTGCACCAAACGACTTGTTGGAGGTGCATTTGCATTTTATGAGACAACTTCATTTGTTTACGAATTGAATGCAAAAAGTTTATTTCCGACTAAACTTAAAATTCTGAAAATTAATTAGCAAACGAAATTTCGACGATGAGAATGGCCAGCAAGCTTCAGCTCTTACTGTTCAAATACGAGAATTGCTGAGTTTAAATTCAATTTGTTGTTTTTACTTTTCATTCGGCACGCTGTTGCCCCAACAGAGCCGAGACACGTATGCATGTTTGTACATTATTATAACGACAATAATGTGAATATACACAACTTTCGTATTGGAGACGGTACAACTGACTTTAAAATCATAGACAGGGTCGATAAATCAAACAATAGGCAGATGTGATTCAGTCGGCTCGGTTTCTAGCTTTCAAAAGAGATTGGGAAATGCTTACCGTTTTATTTGTATTTTAGTGGAAGTTGCTCATAAAGATCCAACGCCGTGAAAATAAAAACCTAGGAAGGGAATAATAAAAAATACTAAGTGCGTCGTAAACTCAGTCGCTATCACAATAGTTAGTGCAGTATTTTTATTACAATCGTTTTTGGGGGTTGGGGTGCACATCGCTCGGCAACAAAAATTATGCAGCGCAATATTTGCGTGTAAGTCATTCAAAATTTTTAATAACTATAATAACTTAGATTACTTTTGATATTCTGCCAGTTGCTAACTAGCAGATGAGTGCAGTCAATATCAGGCGCATATAAACAAGTTTTATTAATTTTAAGTTTTATAAACGTATTTTTAATTTTGACGTTAATTATTAAACGCCGGGTTCAATCCTCGCTCGTTTTGCTGTTGATAATTCTGATAATTTGACAGATACTATCTATATTTTTCCCGATTAGAAAATATGGGACGTTATATGAAAGAAGAGCCAGCTATGGTTGTTAAAACGTATTGCAAATTTGTTAACATTTTAGAACGGTATGTAACTCCGTAGAATTATTTGTTGAAATATGATTATCTGTTCGAAGATTCATTTCAAAATTTATTGAGCGGATGCAAGACTTTGTATCAGTATGCGAATATTAGCATAGTTAGTGGAAGTGTCACTCCAAATCTGAAAAGATCGACTTGACGTTGTGCACAATTGGATATTTTGCGAAGCTCCCTTCAGCTGCTACTCACTATAGAACTACACATTTATGGGCACAAAATTCAACTGACGCACAAACTTAAGTTTGTTGATCATTTTCACCGCCGACAATTTGCCAATTTGTTTTGGAACAACGTAAAGCGGGTTCTTAATTTAGTCAAAAAATCATCTTTAGCGATAGTAGACAAACAAAGTTTTCACCTCTCAACGAGTTACTTATTGGTGTGGGTTTTGGACAGGTGATGTGACAGGCTCATACTTTTTCTAAGATGAAGTGAAAGGCATTAATTACCCGCACATAACAACCGGACATAAATCTAGAACAATGTAGTCCTAGCAGGATGGCACCGCCTGTTGTACAGCTCAACCAATAGTCGATTTACTGCATGGTTAACCAATTGTACGAAATTCCGCAAACTACTACTGGCCAATAGCACATACAACTTATTTTTGTGAGGTTGCCTAAAATTCAAAGTCTACACCAACAATCCATATTCAATTGATGACCTCGAAAGCAAATTCGTGGTCTTACCGATGAATCGATCAAAATATGTGCGAAATTATAATCGCATGCGTGGTGGTGTCTTATCGTATACCCAAGGATGGGTGGTAGCATCATGAGGCAAGATAGCACCACACGCCGTTATTCTAAGTCTTTTTTCTTCGAAGATGATGCTCAAAATGCTGTGAATGGTAATCGATGGCTGAGTTTTTGCACCAATTGGACAACATAGGCCTCAAAGAAATGTGGTTCCACCAGGACGGAGTCACTTGCCATGTAGGTCGAGCAACAGTCGATTTACTGCATCAACAATTTTTAGATGGGGTAATTTCACGAAATCTCGAGCAAAATCTTGTGATTTACCACCGTACGACTTGTCCTTGCGGATTTACCTAAAACCCAAGGTTTAAATCTAATCGAAAATTTTGTGACACGAAGCTGAGGTCAGGGTAGCCATTGATTAGATTGTATAATTTAAAACTCGATATAAATTCAATAATGCAAATAATTAAAAATTCAAACCTGATTTTCAATTGGGCCACCCTTTATAAGTATCAGATTTAAAATTACTTTTACATAATAAGATCGATGTTTTCTTTTTTATAAATGTGATAGAACGCACAATATAGCAGTGGGTGCTTAAACTTGTTTGTTAGCTGTTTTATTGCTTTTGTTGTGTACTTATATAAGAACGCACCACGGAGAGAAAAATAGGTGTTATCTAGAGTGCTTGCAAAAGCTCTGAATGGGATTCTATTTAATCTTTATGATTGTCTTTATGGGGCCATTTCGTACATAACGTGTCATAAGAATCCTAATTAGCTTTTCTATACAAATCATAATTCCAGCTCTGCAAGACTTAAAATATGTTTTCTCATTAGTTGATTATATAAAACGAAATTTTGCAATACCGTTACGATAGTCATTCTACGAGGGTAAATCAAATATAGAGCGGAATATCATTTTTATGTGTCGTGAAGTGAACAGAGAGGGGTGCGACTTTTAAGCGTTGTAATAAGCGATGCCTAAAGAAAATTTTCCTCGTAGGACACCTCGTACAAACATTCTTTTAGTCTGCGTTGCAGATTAGTTATAAAGAGATGAGTAACTCGATTTTGTCAGTCATAAAGACTGCCATCTATTCGTTGCGTAATTGTTCTACAAATAATAACGCAAGATTTAAATAAACAAGCTGTTCCTCTTTAATTTTTTTAATATAAAAACTATAATTTAGCACTAATTATTTGATTGAAAACTTAAAATTAAATTTGCATTTATATTTTTACATATTTGTGATTTTAAACAATTAACGCAATACATTTAGCGAACTGTTAATTTCAAATTAAATTAAATTAGCAAGCATATATAAGGTGGTTCAAATAAGACTGGGACTGATTTATGTGTAATCAAGCCGGACTGCACAGCAGCTGTGCGACCTTAAGAGAGTGGAGCCACAACCTCCACTCTGTCTCCTGTTTGGGTTAGAACCTGTTTAGTCCTGTTTACAGAACAGAAGGTACCGCGGAGAGTGGAACAACACATTGTGATCAAATTCCTCGTTGGAGAAAACGTCCCGTCTGCTGAAATTTACCACAAACTCCAACAACAGTATGGGGAAGAATGTCTCTCACTCTCACTCTCAATGATTGTGCAGACGTGCTTATTGGTAGTGTAGAAGACATCGTGAAAAACCATCTGCACTATTGCAAGTTGGGTACCACGCACTTTGGCGGACGTGAACCAAATGGTGCACATGCAAGCTGTCAGTCACCTCCTACGGCAGTTTGAAGATGAAGGTGGTGCATTTTTGAAGTGTGTGCACTACATCCCAGAGTCCCTGCAGTCTTTACGCGAGTAGCGGCATACCAGTTCTCCCAAACCCAAAAGAGCACCCGGAAGCCGTTCGGTAGGAAAAGTGATGGCAAAGTTTTTCTGGGATTGGCAGGCGTTTATCCATGTAGACTTTCTGATGGATACTAAAACAGTTAATGCAGCTTATTGACCAGATCTTCTGGCAACAGACGTAAAGGAAAAGATCCGATCCAAGCGGACGACAGGTGAAAAGTGGCAGCCTTTCTTTACGGCAATGTATTGTTGAGTACAGCGAGTAGGGCTTTTCTATTACTCGATTTCTAAAAAATGTTATTTTAGGGAAAAAACGAAATACAATTCATAAGGTACTTAATCTATTCGTCTTTACATGCTAACATCAAATTTATTTATTTTAAATAACTGTGGAGCGATATATTAATTCCAATTTTCAGTAAATAATCCTGCTATATGCGACCCTATTGAAGGTATAGTTTAATAGACATGCCTCTTTGATTTTCATTATCATTAGCTGTTGTATGCTGCGGTATTTGATCAAATTACTGCACTCATTAAGGTATTTTATAAAATGATTTGAAGAGTGCGTGAGTTTTGAAACTTGATTTATTTAAAACGTATAAAATGTTTTCTGCTCTGTGATGTTATTAATAATTTCAACAGCCATTGTAAGAAAACTTAAAAAATTGTTAGCAACAGCACCAGCAACATTAAAGGTAGCGAAGTCTTTGATAGCAAAGTTTGATACTGACATAAGTGAAGTTGTCTCGAAATAACAGAAATATTAACCTTTTCGGTTCTTTGAGAAACTCTTGGAGAATAGATAATGTACTTGCAGACATATCCCCCTTACAGTTTGTTCCAACAGCACGTGATGAAAAACTGTTTACTAAAAGGGTTTTACATGATATTATTAATTGGTGTTACTAACTGCATGATCTCTTAGTTGTGAAAAAAGTTAGGAATGTAAACTTGCTTTTTAACATCTTCCACAAATCAATAAAACCAGTTTTTAAGGATGGTGTATAGAATTGCAGAGGATTCACTAAAATAAATTCCATTGGCTCTAAAATGTTTATAGCAGATTACCAAAAAGAAATATATATTAAGTTTTCCTTCACTATATATCTTAGAGATTTGGCACTATCAAACAGTTTATCAAAATAAAACTGAAGAAAGCTTGAGTATCACACGATTGTGGATCAAAGTATTTCTCAAATGTATGCTACGCAATATTTTACTGCACACTACAGCAAATACACTACGTTGAGTTTGTAGTCATTTTAATTTTCATTTTTTATCTCATGAGGAAGCATATGCTCATCTGATGATTTATGGCATTTCTTGCGAAAGCTTTTTATTAATTTAAATTAATTTAAGGTATTTGTTCAAGAGACTATTCTTACTTCCCTTCAACAAATGTGGTAATCATAGATAGAACAATTTCTTGGCAACAATCAGTAAATCCTTGATACCAACAATTAATCTTGATGTAGACACTCTACACAAGTGTCTTTAAATAAATAACTGAGTGCAGCATATAGTTCAACAAATCCACAAGTTAGGTAAACAAATTTTTGAAATATTTGGTTCTAGGGTTATAAAAATAGAATTGCATTTAAATACATATGTTCAGTAGCTAACCTCAAGGCAAAAATATTAAAATGACAAATAAATTGAGTAATATATACCATAGTTGTTGATAGCTGACTTTTCACCTTTGTTAGCACGCTTTTCAGAGTAAGTGCGCTCTGTTAAGTAGTTTTCTGAATAAACAAAATGGAAATTAGTTAATTTTAAATTATATATAAAGTTCTTAAAGTTAAGTTCTTGATTCTTTGGATGCTTGTCTTGATTTATAAGAAAAGCAATCACCTTCTCTGCCAAAATAAGCTGTAAAATAATAAATGGTTGCCTAATAAATGCCTCAATAATAAACAATTGTTCGCATACCAGACAACACAAAAGTCGCTACAAAGTCCGTCTTAATTTTCTATTTGAGTGTGCATTTGGCTTTTAAAGCGTAGAGCCGTGCTTGTCGCAGCTTTGATAAAAGTTCAAGTATACACTATATCGTGCGGGATAATGAAAGGTCGGCTGAACATCTCCCGACAAAGCAGGCCCGGGTGCTTTTACCGGTAAGTGGTTAACTATTTCACACAACGGCTCAAAATGAATTTCCAACAGCCCTCAACGAGTGCAGTGTTCGGATGCTACACAAATCAGACATTAAATTTATTCTGCAGACATATTACTTATCAGCTTCCTTACCCATATTAACAAGTTCCACCTACACAATAGATACCAAACGATCATGACGGTGAAACAGAATAATACAGGGCAAGTTGTTTAAAAAAAGAAAGCACTTAAAGTAGATGTTCTAAATACATACAAAATATTTACAAATGAACCAATTAATGAATGAAGAGAGGGTCAAAATTATCGCCAATATTCATTTAGGGGCAACTAACCTTAAGGGCATGATTAACAATCTTGTGAAGGTTACTGATGACCACACATGTTACATAATCCGTTCAAAATTAATGTTTTCATACACAAAAAATTAATTACCCATTTTGTCAAGTGTGCGCATTAAGCGAGACAAGTGGTATTTGAGTTTTCACCTACATTAATCTTAGAACGAACAAAGTGTGACCTTAGTGCAGAATTAAAAATAGAGCCGAGAATAACCGAGGAACCAAAATCAAAGCGAAAACTGTGTGTGAGATTAAACAATTAACAACTGATCAGAGGAGCGGGCGCTAGCCGAGGAAAGGCGGTATTGCCAGACCTCGCCGTTTATACAATTTAAAGAAAAATAACTGAATCAGGCGACCCATTTATCGTGAATTATCAAGAAACTGAAGAATAAAGCACCATGGTCAGCGACGAGTACTCAACAGATGAGAGGGAAATGAAAAGAGGTTTGGAAAAAGAAAAGCTTTTTAAAAGAAATAAAAGAACACTGAAAATGTCTCTGAAAGGGGGACAGAATGAGGATAAAATGTAAAGGATGTTAGACATGCTACAGAACTTAACAACAGAAATGAAAGTACTGAAAGCGGAACAGAAAGAATATAGAGAAAAAGTAAGGAAACTCAGGTAGGAAAACAAACAAATGAAACAAGATAACAGAGGGTTAAGGCAAAAAATCCAAGAAACGAAAGAAAGAGTTGATAGCCTAGAAAACATTAGGTTCAACATTATAATCCAGGGAATAGAAATAGAGGCACGTGTCAAAATTTAATTAAGGAAGAAATAGAAAACTTGATAACTAGAATTATGCAAATACAGATAAAAACAAAGAGATCAAGAAAGCTAAGTAGTAAAGTATACCTAGTAGAGTTGGATAATACTAAAGACAAAGAGAAAATAACGAAGAACAAAAAACTGAGCGGACTCAAGGACTTAAAAGTGTATAAATGATGATATGAGTAAGGAAGAAAGGGATACAGGAAAACTAAAAAGAGGCTCAGGAAGAGTTAGCAGCTGAAAATAGATAAAAATGGGTTTTCAAAGCATAATAATTAACGATGAAGGATGGACATGGACCAAAGGGAAAGAAATATTCAAGAAAGCAATTAGTCAAAAAATAATCCAAAAAAAAACTAGACCTTAAAGGTAAGTGGTTACGATACGAGGAAATGGACAAGGGATAGCAAAAGAAAGGATTATAAACTTGGCAAAGAAAAAGGATAACGTCATGGCAGTTAAAGTAAAACAAATAGGTCGAACATACAGTACCGTCCAAAAGTATACGAAATGACATGTTTGGTGCAATAACTTTTCGAAAACTTGACGGATTAAAATAATTTTTATCATAATTGTCTCTCAGGCTAACACAACATACTGAAAACGTGTTTGCGCAGGGTAGAGACCGGGATCTCGTTCTAGGTCTGCCCAAGTTGAGCGAAGTTCTCGGCAGTTTTGCGAAGCTTGTTAGGTCAAATTCTTCTAAAAAACGAAGGAAGACAACAAAGATCCTTACCAACCACAATGTGCAAATCACTTTGACTGGTTTTCGTGGTGAAGATAACGTTTTCTTCTTCCAGCTGTCATTAGGGGTGTTCAGTCGACATCCAGTGAAGGAGCCACTCATCTCAGAGAAGAACAGAAAGACTCGCCTGCAATGGCGAAGGACTACCTGCACTTAACGGCTTAGCAGTGGGAATCTGCGTTGTGGAGTGACAAGAGCAAATTCTCTCTGATAGGTACAGACAGTATTTCATTTGTGAGAAGACCTTTGGGCATTAGTATTACGCTTAAATATCAGTTACCCGCTGTGAAATATGGTAGTGGCTCCGTGTTGATATGGGGTTGTCTTTATGCTGGGGGAGTATGTCCATTGTTTAGAGAAGAGGGCATTCTGAAGAAGGAGGGGTACATATACAACTTGGAAACGGTCATGCTGATCTATACACGTACGAGCATGCGCCGGGGTTGGATATTCCAATAGTATAACAACCATCATTGCGCTTTATGCGTTGCATGCGGTCCAAGACTGGTTCAGACAGAGAAGAGTTAACAAAATGCTCTGGCCGAGCTAGTCTCCGGACTTAAATCCGATCGATGACTTGTGGGAGGAACTGGGAAGGGCCAAGAATGCGGCTGAGAAATTGTGCCAACTTGAGCAGGCCTGGAAGAACATTCCGGTCTCTACCCTGCGCAAACTCGTGGCCTCTATACCTCGTAGGTGTTAGGTTATACACGATAGTATTAAGACCAGCGGTAGTGTACGGATGTGAGGCATTGGTTTTAACAAAGAAGAATGAAGCAAAATTATAAGTATGAGAGAGAAAGGTGCTAAGAAGAATATTAAGAGGAACAAGAAGCGAAGATGATATATGGAGACGAAAAATAAAACAAGAGATAAAAGAATTATACGAACCCAGTAGCACAGTTCAACACGTTAAAGCAGACATAGCAACTACTTTATCTTCCAACTTATCTGTTATATACTTCTCTCATCGAGGAATTTGATGTCGATTTTTTGAACTTTTTAGTGGCTTTCCATGATATGTGATCGTTAGCTGCTAAGTTTCTTACGTGATATTTGAATGACCCGTTTTTAAATCCTTGTGTAGCTGCTTGAAGTTTTGTCTAAAAGATATTAACCATTTACTATATTCTTCATGCTCTTTTTTTCTAGTACCTAGTTCTTTAATGGGAAAAGGTATATTTTTGTAGTTTCTGTTGTGGTTTTGAAAGGTGAAGCATTCGAGCATCTTGCAACAATTAAGTTAAGTATGGTGATGATCCTTTAATTTCTGTACAATCTTTTATTTGCATATTTGGGTTTATAGTTTCATTACTAATTTTTTTAAAATTTCAATTTGTGTTCTTTAACTATGGATTGGGTTCCGTTCATATAATTTTGCTGCTTAAAGTAATAATATTGGAACTGTGGTCTAAGTAATGAGTACCTTATGTTCTTTTTGTGATTGCAAAACTAATAGGTACAGCAACTTGTTTTTGTCCATTGGCCAACAGATTAGTTCTCCGATTAAACGGTAGTTTAAATTTTGCTTTTGTACGCTCTTAAGAAGGGATTTTTTACTTTAAACGGGAAATGAGATAGAAGTAAGGTTAAACATTTTTCATATTCTTTAACAGAAGTAACATGGCGAAGTTGACTATGAACTACTGCTGGAGTCATCGGAGATGCGAATGATTCAAGCTTCAGTATGGTATGTTGTATTGTTTTATTAGTGGCTTAGATTGTTGTACTGATGGGGATGAACTCTACCATCTGAATGGTTAGCGTAGATACCTCTTATTGTAACCTGATATGCTCTCTCCTTTAATTGGTAGGTGTGGTGGATGATGTTCTCTTCTTGTACACATCCGCTTAGCTTTCTGTAGGTACTAACAGTATGAAGATTGATGTCGTCAGTATTCTCTGATAGTATTTTGACATGATATGTTTCGCCTTCTACAGTCAAGACTAAATTTTATAATATTGCTTTAAAGTCCAACAATCATGATTTTGGCATTTTAGTTTTCATCACTTGCTATTATAATCAAAAGGGACTTTTGGTAGATTTAATGACTGGAGTCTATTGTTTTTGTTCATTTAATTTTCATATTGGTTACTGCTTACCAAGGATGTTGATTGTAATCTACATTTTCATTTTATCGCTGATCATCAAAAAATTATCATAACTGGGTCTATTTGTATTATGTTAGAATCCACTATTATTGGTTGAGAGTAGAATATTGGCGAGACTGGCATATTTGCATATTGTTGATTCTGCAATTTGTAGATTAAAAATACTAATTGCAGACTGCCCTTAAATAACCCTGAACAGGTTGGCTGGAGCATATATATGGATGACCCTGTATACTGATCGGCGAATTTATATTTATATTTTTGTGATATATATACGGTTGTTTGGCCCGGGATTGTTGTTCATTTTTTTATTTATGACTAACAATTTTTACAACAGGATACGAATTGATTATCATTAAAATTCTCAGACGAAACTCAAGGTTAAATAAATGCAAATAAATTTATCTTAAATAAAAAGCTATTTTGAATATTTTAAATACGAAAGCGACGGCTGGAGTCATTGGTATCACATGAAGGTAAAACATTCCCGCTTTTGGGTATATTAAAAACCAAACAGATTCTTCTGTCTGGGTGCCAGCGGGTGATAAAAATGGATTCTATAGAACAGTGCACAAAATAAAAGGAGATGAAAGTACAATTTTTTATTGGTCCAATAGGATAACCTGAGGATGGAATTAAATAATGTTTGTAGAAACCGCAAATCGGTCCTGGGAGTTCAGATAATACCTTCCCGTTAATTAAATCATATCCTGGTGCCTTCAACCGCCAGAAAAATCAGCAGTTGCTGAACATGCTTTGGAAAATCCTAACCACGAGATAGAATTCGGACAAACACAAGTTGTATCCAACTGTAGGAATTACTACCCGAGATTGTACAGAGAGGCGGTGGAGATTTATAAATTTAAAACTAATTTTAACAGGGACAACGGATTCAATCTGCCTAGGTCTTGGTTTATCGCGTTCAAGGGGCAAAAAACTGACCGCGATATGGCGAAAGAGCAAGTGACGTCAGAAAATGCCAAAATATTACCTGACGTCAGCAGTTAGCCCGATCGCGTTATTTACCATCCCGGTGACGTCAACAACGGCCCCCCAATACCATCTCTGCAATACTTCCCTGAGTATAAAAGCAAAAACGCACGGGACCGTTACTTAATTTTTAGATTTTCTTCGGAAGATGTCCGCCGCAGTTGTGGACAAAACGTCAAGAGTCTGACCACAGCCTTACAAACCACACGAGACATAACTTGTGTTTGTCCGAATCCTATGTCATAGCCAAGATTTTTTAAGGCACGTTCACAACAACTGATTTTTTCAGGTGATTGAGGCTTATGTGCCCTTGGTGTTCTTTTATTTTGGTGGTAATCGTACGATTTGTAGCTTAAATGTAGACCTGATCATACAAACATGCTATACAGTATAATCCTGATTATTTTTGTGGTAGTGCTGTAGATGGTTTCTGCCTTGGGTTTGTTCAGAATTTTCCCTATCATGTCCGTAACTTTGTGTCAATATAACGTAAAAAAGCTTTGCCTGTCGTGCCCAATTTCATTGTTTTGCGTGTGCATCTACCGAGCTTTACTGCTCTTTTTATTTCGGTCCTCTGGTATCCATTCTCTCGTAAAGCTTAGTCCAGGTGTTTTATGTTTGCCTAATAATGTTTCCACAACCATTCTTTTTTTATTCGGTTAGTGGTTTGACTGCTTGTAAAGGTATCAGCTCGTATTCGTGGGGTTTCTGCACACAATGTGTTGTAGATGCCCATTATCCGAATCCGGTGCCTATGCGTTTAGGAAAACAATCCTGTTGTTTTATTTTCGGGCATTGAGGTAGTATTTCCATATCACAAACTTGTCATCGATGTACCAGCCAGATTGCGAGATTTAATGATGTATTGATATACAGGGCTGAAGAGTCTTCTCATCTCTACTCCGTCTTTTGGTTCGTAATACACGCCCTGCTAAACAAAGAGCTTTAAAATGCTATTAAAAAAATTGCTTTAAGTGGTCCGAGATGTCTTGGATTCAATCTTTGGTAAACAAGGGCATTATATCAACACTGTCTAGTAGATTTTCTTCTTGTATCTAGATGTCTTAAACGTGTTTAGAAAAGGGTGCGAAATCATTTATGTAACTGCGTGGTTATAACAGATTAGACAAGTATTTGGTTAGTTTGCAACCAGGGCCATTGATGGCACTGACAATGTGTCACAGTCGTGCACCATGCTTGTGTTTTTAGAAAAGATTTTTGAAGGCAGCGCCTCTGATATTATTCTTTTTCTTAGTGGCGTTATCCAAAGAAGAATTTTTATTAGTTTTTCACATAGTAGCCGTGCTTGAGAACGATATAAGTTTTCCAATAGAAACATTCGGTCAGTTTATGTGTAGCCCTCCTGTGACAGTATGACTGTGGCATTGCTTTTATCCGTTGGTAAGATAATGCTGGTGTTGTCCTATTCGAGTTTACGAAGAGCATTTAATTGCGCCTTGGGCAGGTTCTTTTCAGACGGCTCAAGATGCGTGAAGTCTAGACTCTAACTTCCTCTGATTTATCCACTGGAAGGTTTCATATGACTACTTTCATATTGGCTATGATATCCTCAACCGAAATATATTTATATGCAACCAAAAATTTTCCTCTTTTTTATTTTTGGAAAGGTTCATTGCCATTTGTTTATAATCCACTCGTGTGGATTCTTCTATAAACGCTGAAACTTAGAAGAGTGTCTATTAGTGGCAGGGGCACTGTTTTTCCGCAGAATGGAACGCGACGTGGTCTATGGTATCTCAGTCGTCTTTGAAAGTTCTGCTAGCCAGGTTGATGTACATCTGTACCAGTCATAGAGGGCTCTCCTTGTAGTACTTATTTTCTGACTAAAAGAAGTTCTGTTTTTCGTGCCTAAATGATGTTTGACTTGTATAACTTTAGAACTATCTTCCAAACTTGGTAACGCATCAGCTGGAATTTCTTCTTAAGTAAGTTCTCAAATTGTCTTACCGATTTGTAAGCCTAGTCCCCGTAGAAGCGTATTAAATAAATGCTTCCACGGCTGATGTAAAAGTTTTTTCTGAAGATGTCCAACGCAATAGTGAGCTAACCGTCAAGAGTTTCCAAATTCTGACTACTGCCTAACAGCTTGGGAATGAGTATCGCGATGCATTTTTCGCCAAATTGTTTACACAAAAGTGGATACATCTTCGTAATTTAAACATATAAAACTAATAGTTACAGAATTTGTAGTAAAACGTAAAGTTCTCTAAACCGAATTTAAGCTTTGCGTCCAGTGAAATTACGAATGTGTGGTATGGTCAATCGAAGACGAATATTTCTGGATACGGAAAATACGTTACAAACGGTACAAACAGCCCAACAAAAACCGAACAACTACTCCCGCTCATAATTTTGATTTAACACCATCGTATTACCATCTCATTTCGTCTACTTTTAGAAAATATGACCTCTTTGATTTTAAATAATATTAATTTTAAAACAACAGACTCATAATTCTAATATAAATATTTTTTTAATTATTTAATATTAATATCTGCGCTGTTTAAAAATATTTTTAGTTTAATTTCGGTAGTCACGGACACTAAAATTCAAATAAACGGATAAAGGCACTTGCTATTCTTATTTATTCGAGCTTCAGATAGGGAACTGCAGGGGTTGAACTTCATGTGCATGGAAGCTGTAAAAGTAAAAGATTTACAGTTAGCACATGAAATTCGCCTCTTTACGACCAACCGAATGTTGCACACTTTAATAGGTTTGAGAGCTATTTTCTCCCTTCAGTTCCACATACACATCTCTTGCGCCGTGATAAAATTAAGCGTCTGGCAGTTCCAATTTAATTGAAAAACGAAAGTAATGTATTCCAGAGACATTTTAGATGCTAGGAAATCGAATAATATTGGCACTAAGTTGGGCAAAAAACAACCAACTAGAATATTAAACAAAAAGATAATTTATGTTATTTTACAAACGTTCAGCTATTTTATTTTAGAAAGATGAAAATGTGTTTGCTGTCTGAAAATGATGCTTGTCGAAAGCCAATTTCCTTTTTGTTGTACATCAAACGACTTTTATGTTTGCAAAATAAAGCTTGTGATATATTTAATACAGTAGATGACGTGAATTTATTAGCATTTGTAATTTCATTGGCATTTTTAATATTACTATATTTAAAGCCTACACATAACATTAAGACAACACAATTCAAGAATTGTTTTAATAATAAATAAGGGAATATCGAGAGCGTATTAAATTAGAAGAATTTGTCGTAGTTACGTGATATTGCTATTAATAAAAATGGAACGCTATATAGAAGAACAAGGAGTTATTTTGTGGAAGCTGTACGACAAATCCTGAAATTTTTGGTCGAAATGATGAACTCGATGGCTCAACTGCCCAAAGATGTGTAACAAAATTTGATAAAACTGGATCGGTAATGGATGTAAGCCCTCGTGAGTATCAGTATGAAGTAAGCTCTAGTGAGAATATTGACATAGTTAGTCAAAGTGTCACTACAAAAAAACGACAATATCGACTTGTCACTGTCCACAACAATTGTACATTTCAAAAAGTTCTCTTCAGCTGATACTTACCAAAGACTTGCACTTTACGTACAAAATTGAACGGACGCAAAAGCTTAAGCTTATTGAACATTTTCCTGTCGGCAATTTATTTTTAGAGCACCATGAAGTGAACTTGCAGTTTAATCTAAAATTCTTTTGCTTGGGCTAAGGAATATCCTCACTCAACTTATGAAAAGCAAATGCATCCCGACGGGTCACTGTGTCACTGGTGTTGAGTTTGGGAAAGTGACCTGATAAACCCACACTTCTGCAAAGATGATCTGGGAATGCCGTAACTGTGGATGGCGATCATTACAACATGATAATCATTTTTTTGGCAACAACTGGGCAACATGGAATAGGAACAATGTAGTTTCAGAGGATAGTACCATCTGCTATACAGCTCGAGCAACAGTCGATTTACTACACCAACAAATTCCTGGTCACGTAATTTACAATTTAACATCGTACGACGTCTTTTTGTAAAGTTACCTGAAATTGAAGGCCTATATCAGTGATCCATAGACATTCAAAAATAAAATTCGATGAGTTATCGATGAAATTGATCAGAATGTGTGCGAAATTGTAAAGGCTTTTACCTCCTTCATCGTTTTCCCCAATTTTTAGAACTGATTGGGGTTTGCTTGTTGTTCTGTTGCACTGCAACCATACCTTTTACATAATATCGTAACGGGTTTACCCTAACAGCCACTTAAACTTTACGCGAGATGACGCTTCTCAGTGTTTCTGGATAGTCATATGCATGCGCGCGCATCTGAACCATATTACCATCCAGATATTGGGTCATTCGCCAATTTTTTAGACAAGCTAAGAGACCTTTAATCAAGAGACCACGCAAAAAGCGCAACATTGCCTTTCGCCATGATAGTACTCACTCTGATATCAAACGTTATGTGGTCGAATCCATCTGCTCTTTCATCCACCCTATTTGCCTACCGAAGCATCTATAGATTACCTACCACGTCAACCGCTCGCTGAAAAATTAGCGAATGAGAAAACTCTATGACGGTTTGAATTAGCTAGTCATATAATGGATTATCTCAAAGAACCAAAGCTTTTTTGTCAGTGATATTTACCATTTACCAAGCAAATAGGCAGCACTAATTGCAGTAGATGGTGTTTACGCTCTAGAATAATCATTGTTATGTGTTTTAGTGAAGTTATTTTTAAAAACCTCCAGATAATTATACAATACACATACACTAATAGGTCAACAAAATTTAAACTGGACTTCGTCCTACTATCGATATGTACCATTGGGACTTTACAGTCAGATAGAGATAAGCGTTAAATTAACAGATATATCCAGACTAAATTAACAATTCGGTAGAGATAGGTTATGAAGAGGCCAGACATTACGAAAAGATGTAATGCACATCTTTACCTTTGCATTATGACCTCTACTTAACACTATCAATTATAGTAGTGTTCAGACAATAATCCAAAATGTGTCTTTCGCTTTTTTAATGCTAAAGAAAAGACTATGCGGCTTAAGATCTCTTAGCGGCTCTTCGGTCGATATGAAGAAGAAGAAAGTGAATTTTTGCATCGCATACTGACGTATGATAAAACTATCAATACACTTTTGAGTCCAAAATAGTATGTCATCAAAAGAGCTGTTTGTAAAAAAGATTCTTGTAATTGTGTTTTGTCACCAAAAAATTTTTAATCGAATCTATGTCATCAATGCTTAATACAAATTCTATCTATTGGTAAATTTAAAAGTTGCCTAATGCATGTCATTATGCACCTCTATATTAATGCTACAACTAAGGTAACCTGGAGTATGGAATGATAGTCAACGTTCCTCCTCACAGTACTGATTTGATTCATCCCAACCATTATCTGCACGATCACCTCAAGAATACGAAAACAAATGACTCCAGGAACAACTCTTTGCATTTGAGCAAAATTTCCTTGGAATCTTAAAATACCGTTGCCAAGATCTTTTTCATTGATTAAGTCACATTTGACTTTTTGGCCGTTTTTCGCAAGATCTGCGCCATTCTATTGACTCTCTTTTTTACTAGGGGATGATAGTACGTTATCATAGTTTTATCCTATGTAACAATAAATTGTAGAACTTCTTTGATGTTGCAACAGAGATTTAGAAATGATCAATGACAAAAGTCGTGGTACTCATTTGACACTAACCTTATTCACATGACGATGCTCATGGAGAACACGTCGCACGACTTCATCGAAAAGCCCTAACCTTGCTGATAGTATTTTACTTTTAACCGTCTGTATTGCAGTACTTCAGGCTCCACGAGGCCGACGTTTTCGAAATGATTTCAACTGCCCAACCTGCATGTTTTTCGTTTTCGATGCTTTCTCGGTCTTTATTTGGGGATTTGTATTTATATTACATATTTGAAACCTTTTTTACTTTAACAGGTTTGATTTCTTCTTTGAATTGTTGTTCAGATCTTGTACAAACTTGTGCATAAAAGGATTGTTAAATTATTTTAACAGAATGGTTGCGACAACTCAAGATTTTTAAAGTTTCATCAATTCAGTGTCTTTACAAAGCAGTAAGTTGTATTTGTATATAAATAATTTGCAATTGAAGGATGCATTTGTAGATTACATCTAATAATGAATTACGTTAATAATTATTTTTCTCCTCTTATGAGGGCTATTTGAAGTCTGATCCCCATTTGGAGCTAACGATAGATGTCATCTAGAGTTTTTTTCTTCTTTTTTCAGATTACAATGATATGCTATTGTTAGTACCTGCACTTGATTTTCAAGCGTTAGAACATATTATTAATGATCCTAGTTTCATGACTTCCAATAATGAAGATGAAGATATTGTGACCTCGTCGAACCTCCACCGTATCGTGTAAATGAGGTATCAAACTGCGAGGATGTTGATGAAAATACATTGAATGATGCACTTCCAGCTAGTAGTTTGGAGCTGCATACTAATCCTGGACTGAAGGGTTGCAGAACATCTTCAAAGATAGTGGAAAGTAATGTAAATAGGCAAAAAAGGTACCAGTACCTACGCTCATCCTTAAAAAATTATACAGAGAAAATGAGATTTGATAACATACCTAAAGAGCAAGATAGCAGTACTCATCAGCAGCATCACCTGTGAAAAGAGAAACAATTTAAAATTTGCTCTCCAAATTTCTTGAAAACGTCAAAAAAGGCTATCAGGGCGTAACATCTCGATAAAATTATGGGTTGGTGCTTCGACAATGAATCTTACATTAAAACGCTGCAGAGAGACAGGAAGTCTGAGGGATCACTCTGGGGTATCACGAGTAACATCCAATGCGGAGGATGAGTTCGTCAGACTGATGAGCAAACGAAAGAGAAGATTAACTGCCTCAGATATTGCAGTGGAGTTTAAGAGGGGACGTGATACACAATAGCAATTAACACAATAGAGCGGCGTCTTGAGGAGAGTAATTCTCGTGATCGTATTGCAACAAAAAAAGTGGCAAATAGGTTAAACTGCTTCAGTGGACGCAGAGGCATCGTTCTTGAACAAGTGAACAATGGCGTATTTCGGTCAGAAACAAAGAATCTTCGTGCGTCGGTCCAAGAGTGAAAAAATGATTCAGGGCTGTATTGTTCCGACTGTCAAGCACAGAGGTGGGTTTGTTTTTGTGTGGGGGAGTTAGTAAAAGTCATAGCATTATGAGGAAAGAACTGTATAAAAAATTTAACGGAAAACGCCATATCATTTAATGATACAACACAATTATCCTAAACATACTTCAAAGCTTTGTAAGAACTATCTAGCAAACCAAGAAAAATAAAAAAATGCTCTAAATGACAACCTGGCCACTACAGAGTTTAGACCTCAACTTCATAGAGTTGCTATGAGATGAGTTGGACAGAACAGTAAGAAAGAAGTGTCTTACGTCCAAAAACGATCTTTGGAGTCTTCTTCAAGGTGCTTAAAGAGATGTATTAAAAATGCCTAGGATCCAAAAATCAGCATTAAATGCAAAGAGCGTTTAATATTCCAGTTAATTTTTTTCAGTGTTGATGATTTTTGTTTGCTCTTTACGTGTTGCATAATAATACATTATATAATAAATTGCTTTCTTGCATGGAAGTGTATAAATTCATTTTTTATTTAGTATCCAGACTTCTATGAATGGTAGTGTAGGTGGTGTCGACGAGCTGGACTGGAATGTGTAGAAGTATCTTATCAGAATTTAAGGACAAACATTGTACATTTTAGTGCTATATAAATTGGAATTGAAAATGGTATTGGCCAATACATACGCTCTCTATTGGCTCACCAATGAAAAAATGTCATTGCTTTAAATGGGGAGAATGATGGTAAGGGTAAATCTTGCTGAATCGTTCCTTTCAGACCCAAAACAGGTTGGACATCTGTCGTAGACAAAACCATCAATATGATGTGTTCCAGTGGAGATCAGGACTTCCGGCACCGGACATCTGATGGAATGCAGGGCTATGAGAAAGCAAGAAGAACTCAAGGAAGCATTGCTGTGTCTGTAATGTAGAACTGCATATTGACATTGGTATAATAAGTAAAAAAGATGACATTCGCTATGATCCTCAATTGGAGATCTCCCTCTTTGCCCCTTATTTGAAAAATATTCAACTATGTGTTTTTTGTTGTCTTTTATTTTCTTTAGATGGCTTAAGAAAGTCACCCTAGAGTACTTATTACAAAAAAAAAACTGTCAGTTAATGGGTTAATGTCGTTGGGATTAGGACTTCCTTTAGTGAGAAATTTAATCACGGCTCGGTGCTCGATTGTCCACGGGTCTACCAACTCAAGTTACTGTTGTTAGGCGATTGAAACTAATTGGTTGCTGAAATTTTTACGAACATTTAACCAAAGATGACACTACACAAAATCATGTAGGCCGGTAAAATTAAATATAAAATTTAAGCGAAAAATGTTAGACACTTAGGGTTAACAGCGCGAGCACACTAAAAGGCCCATTACTTATTCGATTTTTGAACCTGCGCTCAAGTTAAATCAATTTGCAAAATATTCGGCCTCTTCATTATTACCCGCTTTATTCCCCGAGCAACCGAGGGGTCGCTGCTGCGCACAAAGTCGCCAATTTCCTGGAGACCGTTGGGCAGTGGCGACAAAGAGGGCAGGGCAAATTTTACGGCCCTATTAAGGTCTTGACGAGTGTCCCTTGCGATTCGAGCGAACAAAGCACGGATGATAACTTATTGTAGCATAAACGTCCTGCCAGCTCTCTCTGCGCTTTGACGCGGCATTCATCGGAATCGCCATTAAAAAATTATAGTCTCTTATTTGAATAATAGGTTAACTTTACGACTTCCGCCGAACAAAAAGCCATAGTGAATACGCTATGACGGGAAATTTATACGAACTAAAGCGCACCGTGACCTCTTTATGTGTTTTCGCAAATGAAATGCGCTAATGGTTTGCGCCGCGTTTTAAATTAGTAAGAAATGCTTTCAAAGACAAATAAATTCGTGTTTGCCTTTACATTATACAATTGAGGGAATATCTTTGTTACGTGGTTACCACCTAATCTCAGTACCTTTGAAGAAATAATTAAGATTATTTTTTACGTGTAATTTGCATTATAATGCCAGTATTGTTTGTGTGTATAACTATAAAACCACAGAAAGAGAATACTCAGAGAAAGCTCTTGTCCTGTTTTAGAGAAAACATTTTAAAGGATTAAAGTTAGGTAAAGTACCATATATGACATTGTCAAAGATGTAAAGGCTAGAACAACGTCGAATAAAGTTATAGAAAGACTTGTCTAAGAATCAGTAAAGAAAATTAAGTCCCAAATTTCAAAAACAATACCAACAGAACAATAATACTTTAGTCTTAGGATTACATAAGAACCACTACTTCTCAAAGTACTCGATGGAGAGTTCGCCCAAAGCCTTGAGAAGGGATTGCTTCAGAGATTCTACAGATGAGTGGCGAGTAGCGCAGGTCTTCCTCTCCAACTCCGCCTAAACAGAAAAGTCCATTGGATTGCAGTTGGGGGAACAAAGACCTGCTCCTTGGCAGCGATAAAGTCGGGGGTGTGGGTGCGCAGTCACTCCTGCGTGGTCTTGGTGCGGTGTCCAGGAGCCCCATCTTGATGCCAGACCCAGTAGCGAGAAGTATTTGGGGTCTAGTTAAGGCAGATGGTACATTTTTGCATTAGCCCTGATGTTCTGATCTATGAAAAGAAGAGGGTTTTTCCATCAGCCGTGATGCTTCAAAAAACTATGACGTATGCAGAATGAGGGAAGCACTTAATGGTTCTCCCTTTGGCACTGGTATCCTCAGGGAATCAGGCAAGTATTATAGTCTTTTCGTCTGGCCATACTATGGAATCGGGTCAGCAAATCTTTGGCCAATTTTTTCTAGACATTTTCTACTTGTCAATCAGGCGCTGGCCCTGATTGTAAGGTGAGAGCAAAACTCTAGACGTGACTTGACAATGGATGGAACGGTAAAATTGCTCATACCAAAGTCCTGGGCGAGTTGGCGCATGGATCGCTGAGGGTTCCTCTTGATTTTCCCTCGGATGGCTTTGACAACGGCTGGTGTGGAAACGGTGGCTTATCATCCCGGCCAGGCATGTCCTTGTCAATCTTCAGCTTCTTTGATAGTGTCATTGAAGTTTGATTCTTGGTATCCGTAAGGTGGACACCCAACTTGAGCAACTCGAAAATCGAGGATCTCCATTTATTAGGCGTTAGCATTCCCCCCAAAAAATAATAAAAAGACGTAAAAACAGAAAAAGATGACAAAAACACCTGTTGTACCATCATTACCAATCGATAATGTTTATGTACTGAAACGTACACGAACACGTTTGTCCAGGTAATTATCTCGCACCCTGTAGTAGCTGAGAGATACAGTCAGCGAAGCATAACTAAAGAGTCAAAAGGTTTATTACGTAAGCTGCGCGCAGAGTATTTGAAGCAACAAAATAAACTAAAGGATGGACTAAGTTTACCAAGGAGATTAAAACCTTTAGATAGTGATAAATATATATAGAAATATAGAATCAAGTCAATCTGGTCAGATATAACAACGTCACAGTACACACACGATGCTCCAGTCATATATAAGAAATATCGTAGATAATGTTCTCATGTGCCCAGATGAGACCAGTTGAACGGGTCTTGATATTAAATAAACCAGAAGTTTAAAGGAAACCGGCCACCATACTTAAAATAAAAATGAGTACTTGTCATTGAAAATGCCTTTGCCAAACCAATCGAGAAAAAATTATTCCTTACACATGGCTGCTAGGTTTAAATATAAAAATATAGACTAAATTTTGTCTTAATTGCATAGCTTTATTCTGATATCTACATATATACATACGGCATGTGATTCTAGTTCAAGAACATAAAACCTACTGCTTTAGCAGTAGCGACAACAACAATTTTTTTAAACCTATATTTATTTTTGTCTATAATAATAAGTAAATAATATGTTAAACTAACATAAATGACATGAAACAACACTATGAAGGTTGAAATCCAGAGATCTAGAACACAAAAGTTATTCACATTTGTTTAACAACATAGGCCTTTATAATTAGTGTCTCAACTAGTCAAATTTATTAGATAGGTCGAACTATGTATATACATATGTAGTATTTGTAAGTTCATAGTGTATCTAGTACAAAGTGGTTCAAATATGACCGGGGCAGATTTTTTTTACAAAAAAAATGGCCAAAACTTACTTGCACATGTCAGTCTTCAAGGTACTCCCCACTGGAATCAACATTTTTTCCAATGTTTTTGAAGCATCCTGATGCCCTTTTCAAAAAATGATATTGGTTGTCAGCGTTTTGCGCGACCTGCATGCCTTGCAAGTCTGATTTGAACCTTCCGAACAGGTCAAAATCACTTGGGGTCAAATTAGAACTGTACGGCGGATGTGGTAGAAGGTTTCATTTCAATTTTTGGAGGATTTCCGTTGTTGTTTTGGCCGTATGGGGGCGTGCATTGTCTTGAAGAAAGGCTACCCGTTTTTTACCTGCCTTCCGCTTGAATCGGATCTTTTCCTTCACGACTGTTGCCAGGAGGTCTGAGTAATAATATGTATTGACTGTTAGAAAGTCTCTATGGATAACCCTCTGCCAGTCCCAGAAGAACGTTTGCATCAATTTTCTTTCCAAACGGCTCGTCTTGGGTTTGGGAGAACTGGTATGCCGTCACTCATGTAACGACTGCTGGGACTCGGAAATGAAGTAGTACACCTTCATTTTATCGGTGGTTACTAAAGACTTCAAAAATGCATCACCTTTGTCTTCGAACTGCAGTAATCCATCAAAATGCGTGGTAATCACCTTGCGATAGTGCAGGTAATTTTTTACAATGTATTCTACACTACTAAAATTGATGCACAGCATTGTTCTAAGTTTCTTGATAGTTCTGCTCCTATTTTCACGAATACATTCATCTACACGATCAATGTTTGGCTTGGTGACTGATGTTCGCGACCGACGAGGTTCATTCTCCAAACGCTCTCTGCTCTCTCTGAAGCATTTACACTACTCAAACACACGGGTCCGTGAGAGACACTCTTTTCCACATATTGTTGTTGGAGTCTGTGGTGAATTTTAGTGGACGGGACGTTTTCTCTAAAAAGCAATTTAATCATAAAGCGTTGTTCTACGCTGTGCGGTACCTTTTATTCGCTCATTACTCTAGCAACTCCCATATAGAACTAAACAGATTCTAACCCGAGCAGAAGGGAGGATGGAGGTTGTGGCTCCAACCTCTCAAGGCCGCACAACTGCTGCGCATTGCGGCTTGTTTACAAACGAATCAGTTCTGGTCAAATTTGAACCACCTTGTAGGTTCAGGGCCAAAGCATTAGAATAATATTCTAGTTTTCTGAAATACTCATCTCTGAACTTCATTATCAGTTTCAACTTTCAAATCACATGCCACATAGTATTTTGGATTGAAATCTCTCAATTATCTGGATACTGGAGTCAGCTGTAGTGCCCTACAGAAGGATGCTGTAGATCCAGAAGGTGGAACTTCCAAGTCAGACATTTGTCGAGGTACATACCAACGTATTCAATCTCAACAACTTGAGTTAATAGTATACTGTGTATGAGAACTAATTGGAAATTATCTCTGCATTTAGTGAAGATGGTATGAAGAGATTTCGCTTAATTTAATCAATTAACATGCCTGTCATTTTTTACGCTGACTTGTAGGTATATCTGATGTGCAAATGAGGTACAAAATCGGACAAAGAACGCTACTTTGCGGTAATTCTCGTTTAATTTGGCGGGACCTTGATGTTAACCGAGTTGTACTTAGAAGTATCTTTCCTCTAAATATAATCTGAGGGTAGTATGGAAAGTCTGAGGTTTATTTTTTTTTGTTGTTTATGTAGTAGACCTATAGGCCACACTTTGTGAAACAGCTGCATAGTACTGTTCATATATGCTGATTGTTTTATTTAATTTATCCAGTTGGGAAAAGTATTTTGTTGGTGAAAGCAATTTATAATAAATGACACACTTCCAATCTTAACAACAGACTTTTTTCGAGTGAAGACCTGCTACCGCCAAAGCCTTTTTATCGGTAGACCAAAAGTGACTGGCATTCTCATTTCCATATATTTTTAAAAAGGAAGCTTTCTCGTTTCGGTGAAGAAAGAAATACTACGTGGAAAACGATTAAGTAGGTTATTTCTGTTAACTGGTACAAAACCCATATTTAAACGCAATTGATGTAACCCAGCTTTATAAGGTGGTTATATGCCATTGTTCGGAGTTTAAATCACTATATCGCTAATTTTCGTCGATCATGGCCATAGTTCAGGTCTATAGTGCAAGAGCAATCACTCGTGCCTTCATCTTTATCATCGTTCGATAAACAGTCCAAGTATCGTTTACAGCATTGTTAGCTCTGTTGTCCTTTTTTAAAGAATACAATATTACATGTTGCGAATGCTTCCTTTCATTTTTCACACTTAAAGACACGGCAAAGAGCAACAATTCTACGATAGCTAAACACAACGGAAAAGAATTTCATCAACATGTAAGACATACGGTGCACAATTATGTAAACTCTGTCTCGGATTGCAATTATTGTAACATTCTTGTATAATATAGTAGTAGAAAAAATATAAAAAAACAATATAAGAAAATAATGAATTTATTTTTAAATAAATTAATTTACAAATATGTTTACGTATATACAACTTAACTAATCATATGTAACAATCAACTAAAAATAGTTTCAAGGCAGTTGTCAAGTGAGTTCCAGTAGTACAAAACAGACTCACATACATCTAGATGTAAATGCTCATTCATCAAAACATAATATTAACAGCTACTGTAGCACCACACTAATTATTTTACTAAGTAGGTATTTGGCTATTGCACCTGCAGGTGACGTGGGCTGGTGTTAGAAGAAAGAATGTAGACCTTGGCGTCCGGCGCCTGGAACAAATAGGGCATGATGGTCTCGGCAATTTACATAGCTGTTTCATAATTGTTCTGATATCATGCAATGTGAAGCAAGATCGGTTCGGTTCAAAAAATCCACTACACGCTCACTAATAATTACAGTGCGCTTTGCCAATGTTGTGTTTAAAATTCACTCAGTGTGGCAACACAATGCTGTCTGAGCATGCAATTTTTGTCCATTTCATATCAGGTGTCAACGAAATTATGTAACAAACAGACATTTTAGTTTATTACAGATTTGTAATATCGCTCTGTATACTTCCACACGTTAGAATTTCACTAAAAATATTTAATAGAATTATGTACCAAATGTTGCCATTCGATTAAATATAGCAATACTCGGGAATATTAAGGTAATATAAATCGATGAGATTTCTTGTTGACAAAGTCATAATACCGGGTGTCCCAAAAGAAAGTCAAAGCTTTGGTAGGTCGTTCTAAAATTAAAAGTACGGGGTGAGGCAACACTTCCTCCCTAATTTCAATTGAAGGTTATGAAGCAAAGGGTCGTCTGAAGGTGGGGGAAGTGATTTTATTAGACGCAACTAGTCCGGAAGTTTTGCTTAGGGGGGTTCTCAGCAACCAACCTGTCATCGATAAACGCTCAGTGAGCTTTTGCTGTAAAATGGTACATTCGAAATTAACTCTGATATATCCGCACACTAAAGAATAAAGAAGTATTAGTTCTGTAGTAATGAGAGGGGGAAGATTTCGAAAATACCGGAAAACATTCTGCAGTCTCCGAAGCGATCTGCGAGCATACTGTTGCTCTTCACTTGTGTATTCGTACTATATGGCAAATCTTACATAAAGACCTTTGTTTTCATCCATACAAAACAGTGGTTATATAGAAATCGTGTGAAAATGTGGGGAAACATCTTGGAAAACATGTCACATAACGCAGTTTTTTTATTTACCGACTTGTCACAATGTCACATTCCTTTTTCAAGCGATAACTGAAGAGATATCCATAAAAAGCCTTTCAACAGCAAATATCTCACTGTTTAATGTGCGATAAGTAAATTTGGAGTCATTGACCCTTACTTTTGAGGACGAAGGCCAACAAGTTACTGTCACTTTTGAACAATATCCAATTGATACGGGGAAATAGTTCGATAATTTTCCGCGTCGAACCACTCCAACGAATAGAAAGCTACGTTCCAAAGCAAGAGCTTCGCTTTAAATGTCTCCTGGGCTTCTAATATTTTAACGCGGTGGCGTCATTTGGCCGGCCTGCTCACTGAATCTCGCCCCCTGTCTTACTTCGTTCCGTGGAGCTATTTCAAGGCTGAGATTTACAAACATTCTCCTAGCACCTTCCAAATCCACAAAATGCAATACGCCAAGAAACCAGGCGCATTCCTTAACACTTGTAGGAAAGCGTAATCAAGAACTTCAGATTCATCCCAAATAGAATCAACAACACAATCGCCATACAAGAATCCCCATGGAAGAGTAAAAACAAATTTTTATGTGTGGTTCTCATGTAAGATGTTATATAGTACCACCGATAACATGCTCATAGATTCTACATTTTAGCAGATCGATTGCCAGGACAAAATGATCTACAACTTTTGAAAGCCACATAAGGTGAACCATGGGAAAACTTTTCTTTGGCTACAAGAAGAGATATGTATCTAGAATTCCCATAAGTAGTACACAAAATTAAGCCCTTTTTTATAAAGCATCAAGATATTCCTGACTTTACGAACAGTGGAAAATTCTAGATAAAAAAATAATTACCGTAGAGGAATTTTTCAACAAACAAAATGACGAGGTGTATCATAGGCCGTGCACAGGACGTCAACATTTAGCATGTGTTATGGTTTGGTGAAGCATCTATTAAGATGCGGTAAAGAATATTTGTTTTTGTGAAGGTTAAAAGTTTGGAATGTTTTAGAAGGTGTGGTGGAAGCTCAGAATCGTACGCACCTCCGTGATGGGCCTTGAACCTTCCATTAAAGATCTGCACTGGCTCACAAAGCAAAACCAACTTAGTTTTGGCATGCAACAAGGCAGGCGGTTGGCCTTCCGGTGGCCCAGACCTTAACATTTTGAATTACAAATTATGAGCAATTTTAGAGGACATGGTTTGCCCAAGAGCACCTGAGCACACATTTCTGGACCCATTTTTTTAAACATGTGTTTATGGGGGTAAAAGAAAACCGAAATATGCAAAATCGAGGTGAATTCAAAAAAGAATATTTTAGCTTGCGTAATGGATGGTGCTGCTCACATAAAAGAGCGTCAAGACGCAGTCATATATGCAATACCCCATTTTATCATCAGAATACAAGTTTATGTCCCTAATTTTTTAGATTTGTGTTTATAGTGGCAGATAAAAACCTAAATGAGCAAAATCAAAATAGTTGCAGAAGAGAATCTTTTAGCTTCCTTAATAGATGCTGCTGGCCACATAAAAGGGTGTGAAGATGCACTGGGATATACAACTCACCACGTTATAATCAGAGCACAAATATATAAGCCTATTTTTTAGAGTTGTGTTTATGAATTCAAATAAAAATCAAAATATACAAAAACGAGATAGATGTCGAAGAGAACATTTTAGCTTTCTTAATGGATGCTGCTGGCTACATAAAGGGGTGTGAAGATGTACTAGGATATACAATTCGCCATATTATTATCAGAAAATAATTCCCTGGGCCTATTTTTATAGATTTTTGTTTACAAAGGCGGATAAAAATCGACATGCCCAAAATCAAGATAAATGCAGAAGAGAATCTTTTAATTCGCCTAATGAATGCTGCTGGCCACATAAAGGGGTATAAAGATGCACTCAGATATACAACTCACCATTTTATCATCAGAGTACAAATGTATAGGTCTAAATTTCTTAGATTTGTGTTTATGGTGACAGATAAAAATCTAAATGTGCAAAATAGAGGTAGATACAGAAAAGAATATTTAGCTTCCCTACTGAATACTGCTGACTACCTGAAGGGGTGTGAAGATGCAATAGTATATAAAACTCACCATGTTATCATCAGAGCGAAATTTATAGGACTGATTTTTTTAGATTTGTGTTTATGGCAACAGATAAAACCTAAATATGCAAAATCGAGATAGGTACAGAAAAGAATCTTTTAACTTCCCTACTGGATGCTGCCGACCACACAAAGGGGTGTGAAGATGCAATAGTATATACAACTCACCATGTTATCATCAGAGCCCAAATTTATAGGACTAATTTCTTTAGATTTGTGTTTATGGGGACAGATAAAAACTTAAATGTGCCAAATTGAGGTAGATGCAGAAGGGATTCTTTTAGCTCTCTAGTAGATGCTGCTAGCCACATAAAGAGGTGTGAAGATACACTGGGATATACAACTCACCATATAATCATCAGAGCATAAATTTATGGGTCTAAGTTTTTTAGATTTGTGTTTATGGGAACAGATAAAAACCTAAATGTGCAAAATCGAGATAGACGCAGAAAAGAATCTTTTAGCTTCACTATTAGATGATACTGACGACATAAAGGGGTGTGAAGATTCAATATTATATACAACTCACTCTATCATCATCAGAGCACAAATTTATTAGTCTAATTTTTTTTAGATTTGTGTTTTTGGGAACGGACAAAAACTTAAATGTGCAAAATAGGAGTGGATGCAGAAGAGAACTTTTAGCTTCCCTAATAGATGCTGCTGGCCACATAAAGAGATGTGAAGATACACTGGCAACTCACCATATAATCATCAGAGCCCAAATGTATGAGCTTATTTTTTTAGATTTGTGTTTATAGAGACAGATAAAAACCTAAATGTGCAAATCTAGATAAATTTAGAAGAGAAATTTTTTCATCCGCCTAAAGGACGATGCTGCTTACATAAAGTAGCGTTATAATTAGAACACACATTTTAGGGCTTAATTTTTTAAAATTTGTGTTTATAGGAGTAGATAAAAACCAATGTATGCAATAGCGAGATGAATCCAGAAGAGAATCTTTTAGTTTGCAAAGTGGATGCTGCTGTCCTTATAAAGGATTTAGAAATGCAACACGCTATGCTGTCATTAGAATACAAATCTGTGTTAAACCAAACGGTGACAATTTTGGAAATGTATCATAATCCACTACAAATATGCCATAATAAATGTTCGAATGTCGCTTTCTCGGAAACTATTCGGAGTAGGCGCATGTTTACATCAAAACGGCCTACCCGTTCACTTCCCAAAATGTATCATTTCCTCTCGAAACATCCGGTATATGCAATCAATTGAAATTGAATAATAACGGACAATCACCAAAGAAACAGCGAGCAGAATTCAATTATTTCTTACATAAACTGGCTGGATTGGAGCCATTTCGGCAATCAAAAACTTACGTTTAGAATAATTTGTTATCTAAGCAATTTGCTTCTGAAGTTAACTTCTGTTTTTAATAATACGTTTGCAGTTTATTTCAATTGAAGCAAAGGGTAGAATGTTATTCTGAGACGGATAAGTTACTTTTACAACAGCAAACCAATATTTTCTGATAATTGGCTGTACAGAAAAAAAATTAAATTTCTTTTGCTTTATTGCTATTTTAATCTCAAACATACTCTTATACGTGGTTTATTCAAAAAGTATCAAACTATATAATACAAAAATTACAACTGAAATAACAACAAATCTATAGATTTAGTAGAAAAGGTGCAAAACACAAGAAACATTGTATGCAGCCTCAATGCTCAACAATGTGAGCACCTTGATATTTCACAACCTTTTACCAACGTTGTTTCCACTGTCTAAAACATTCTATAAAGTCCTGTGGAAATTGCGAAAAACTGTTTTGTTGTATTTGCCTAAACCTCAATGACAGTATACAATTTCTTCTCTTTCAAAAATTATTTAAGTTTTGGAACGGTCAGTAGCCGCGGGACGAGTCCCCCAACTCACCTTTCTGTTGGTTGTACCCAATATAATATTTTTGAATGTTCTGTTGTTGGTTTTCCAGAACAACAATTACTTTAAACAGAATCTTCAAATCGTTTGTGCTCCTTTATTTAGATTGCACACATTTAACATTTTCGAAAGCCTTCTGAATCATCTGAATTTTTTCTGTGGACAAATATCTCAACTTTTGTTGCTCTGCTCGCTCAAACGACGATCATATCCTGCATGTGCTCACTCATAAGTGTCTAATTCCCAACTGACCCAACCAATGATGTCGTCCTTATTCCAGCATGCGCATTACATTGCGGCCGCACTTTTTAGGACAGACCACGTATAAAACATTCATAAGCGGCAAACATACTCTATGCTTTTAGTGTTATGTTGCTAAAACGATGTTATTCGACACATTAACAGCACCAAATTACTTGGAAAGTCGATTGCGTTGCACAAGGTAAAAAGATTTCGCTCCTGCATTTTTAAAAGCACTTATTGTAGTTATGACAACAAAAGTGGCCGTTGCAACTCACGTGCCGCATTGTATTTTGATCGCAGCCGAGCTGCCTTTGTGCCGTTATCGCTACAACATCGACTGACCGCCCTCGAACAATGATGTTCGCCTTTGTCACGACAAATTAGTCAAGAGGCTTTGATTTTCGAGTTTCGGGAGAATTAATAAGGGGCGGTGGGACTATAAATGCTTTGTCTTTCTGCCAGTCTTCGAAGGCTTCCTTCGGGGCAATGCGTGCCGCCAAATCCCCAGTGTAAGTTATTACTGTTTAAATGAGTATCATTATACATGTATACATTTGTAAGTTTGCGTTGCATATACAGGGGAGTTTCATAATTAAGATACATTTCTGTGACATGGAGCGACAATTTATTTATAATGAACGCTGTAGCAGAAAAACATTTATCTAAAAAAAAGTGGGAGATGAAGCTCGCTTTGAACACTTAGTTGAAGTCACCGTAACACATAGTTGAAACAGTCCACGACATCGTTTTGGAAGTAGGTGAGATTGTTAACGTGATGAGCATCTCAGCAGAAATAGTGTACATAAAAATATTCTATGCAAGATACAGGACGTAATTTTTGATTACCGGTCAGTTTTTGGCAATGTTTAATAACCATTCGAGTGACTTCTTACAAAAATTTGTTACCAGAGACAAAATAGTAGTCAAGACACTATTGTTTTCACTATGAAATCATATCGATAAAAAGCAAAGACCATTTTATGAATTGGGAAGGTGTTGACTACCGTTTCTTGGGATTTACAATCTTGGCTAATTACTTAAAGAAAGGAAAACAGTAGGGGAATCTATTGTACACCATTAATGGACCAGCGAAAGAGAAAACTGGATCAAGACTGTTATAATAGCAAAATTATGTGAGTTATGGTTTTAATTAATTTTTCCTTCCTGTTCTCCACATTTAAATTTAAGAGTTTTCTTCCCAAAATTGAAAATTTGACTTTTTTACTCTATCAAACCCCCCTCCCTTCTTTAGGTCTACTTTCAGTAATATGGGAAAAAGAAAAATCATTATACAAGTTATTGCACAAGCAATAATAAAGCGTATAACATACAATGAATATCCACTCCAAGATGGAATTGTGCTGAATATATTGGAAGACCAAGGAACAATAGATGGACTTGAAGAGTAATGAATGAAGATCTCTAAAAATAAAATAAGCAAAGGCAGTATAAAAAGAATAGCTGAGTGTAATTGGAAGAAAAAGAACTGCTGATGATGATGATGGTGATAAAGTTCCGAACGTCCAAAACAACCCAAAAAGTTAAATAGAGCGATTTAGAAAGGTTGTTGGAAGAAAACTTCTTTCAAACTCAGTTGTTGGTCACTTAAACTCTTAGGATAGCCCAACAAAAAATATTCATTCCCCTACACAACCTAAAAAAATCAAAAGGCAAGGCGTTGGGTCCTTCGTGTACTATCTTCGATAGGACTGTTGTTCTTCTGTCCATATTCAATAAGAAACTTTTTGTTTAATATAGTGATCATTGATGTAACAATCCAAAAGGCGAAAAACCCGCTATGGACTACGAAACCAATGTTTCTGGGAAAAAATTCTACTGTTCACTTGGTGGAACACAAAAGATGTATTATGAATTGTGAGTAGAAACAACTATTAACCGCTCAAAGAACAATGTGGTACTGTTGCATGACATGTGCCACGGGCAATCTTGTATGCATTAGGTTAGGATGTTTTTCTCACGTGGCGTATTCCTCAAGTTTAGCGCCTTTGGACTATATTTGTTCAGGTCCCTGTGACACCACTTATTTGATTGGCAGTAAAAAACGCCAGAACAATCGAACACAGCATTGGTAAATCTATCGCCTCGAAACTGTTTTCTTGTTGACAAGATGGCAAAAGTAAAAGTGTAAAAGATGAAAATATGATGTAATTATTTATGACTAAATAAATCGAAAATTAATTTGTACACCTAATATTAAACATGTCAGTGTATTTTGTTCTTCATTTTCAAAGCAATAAATTTCCCTTGCCAGTTTACCTGAAAATAAAGCTTCCGCTAATAAATTACCGTCCAGAACAAACATTTTAAGTGTACCGTTTCACAATGTGCGTAAAGTGAAATTAAACTTACATAACAGCACTTCTGTTGTAATTGACGAATGTTTAATATGTTAGAAACAAGCTCGCATACCAACCCAAGACCGATGGTACCCCACGGACATTTCAAAAGCTGCGTAGAGGCTTGCATAAAGGTGAATATATAATAGGCAAAAATTGTAGCAAAATTAGAAAACGCATACGAGGGCTGCTCGTTTAAATCTTGGGTAGATCTGCAAAATGAATGAACAATGCGATAGTGCGGAGGTGGCAGATCTGAAGTAACAGGAATAAGGACGAATTTATGTTAGTTTTGTTTTACGCTAAGGAAATCGCAAAATTTTTGCGAAAGCAACCATTTCAATTGGCCCATGACACTTGATTTTATAAAACACGTAGTATGAGCTATGTGCAGAATTTTTGTTTTGGAAATGTAGAGCCAATGTCAATATAATAAAAAAAGGTGGCACTGGCGCGATGTAACCTGGCTGTAGATGAAAGTGAACTGAATGCGCATGCGAGAGTGAGGATGAATTTACTGGCTGTCAGATGAGAGTTAGACGAATAGAGCAATAGAGCAGCGAATCTGCATCAGATTTAAGTGAAAATGTTGAACGTGTACGATCTACAACTAACAAGGACTGACCACTGAGAGTCCAAGTTTTAGGAAACGAGTAAGGGATTCCAAAAACTGAAGAGCGTGAAATTGTAACGAAAAATCAGAAGGCAGAAAGAACAACCCAAACACAGTAATCTCAAGTATATGAGATCCCATGGTTTTTTGTATCTTGTGCCCTTTTTAATAATAATACTGACATTATTTTTGTAATTGTAATTTTTTCTTTTATATGGCTTAATACTTCCTGGACAAACCACGTATACTAGATAGTGTATACTTTTTTTTATTAATTTTTTTATTGTACAGCATGGGTAACAGTCTTGTCCCTTAGAAATTCAATAACTGTGAATAACAGTGCACAACGAATCATGTACTCTTCAATTGATCCAATGATATGGCAATTAGTTGATATTAAAACGATAATGTGGCCAATTCAAGTCCAATCCATTGATGTGCTCTTCAAATCATTTGAAGATCCTGTTAAATTCGATATAACCGAGCACCATTTTGTTGAAACCAATAATCTTCAGTTCTATCAGCAATTGTGATGAGTGTCACTAAAGAAAATTCGACCAATGATTTGATCCACACAAACTACACGCTGTTTGTGTGATACCAAAGACGGGCAATTTCCACCTTTCAACACGTATGCCATTTTGATGTGTCAGCAACAATAAAAACAATAATAAATGACACACTAGTGGTGACAAATACCGAGTTTCTTCGTAATCTTATCTCTTATAGCTTCAAAATGGTGAAAATTTCAACGAAGGATTAGGCAGCCGTCCACCCTGTACATAACTTAAATTCTTCTTTCTTGAAATGAAACAAAATTGTCGTAGGAAACATCTAGAGCACGGCAGAGGCGTGAAATTATTCCTACTTAAATGGGCGCACACACTTATACATGTATGTATGGATGTGTATTATATATCGTGTTCAAATTAAAAAATGTTAAACACCATTATACAATTTCAAAATTAGCACTTTTTGTTTGGACAAAGCGTTGAAGTGGTTTTGGATTTTAGTTTTATGAAGTTGAATACCATAAAAGTATTCGACATATTTTTGGAAAATATCTTTTGATAATTGCCATCTGAAGCTCTACATCTATGGTTGTGATGATTTTTGTGGTTTTTACGCCTGTCGGCATAAAAATGTAACACTAACTCTGCGAACCTGGTGGCACGAATCCGTATCCGGAGGCGCCGGGGATCACGCCGCTGGTCTCTCCATTGTCCGGGGGAGCGGGTGGGAAGACCACAGGGCCGGTGTTCTGCCTGGGGTCCCGGAGGCCCAGCGACACGTCCAAGCCCCCTCCGAAGGAGTTACCGAAGCCGTAGCCGCCAGGAATGCGCTGACCTTGCGCGAAGGCGAGAACGAAGAGGCAAACTGCTATTATTACCTGGAATGCAGAGTTTTTGCTTAATCCGCGCGTTAATTAATATCGAGACGTTAGTAGTTTAAGGACGCAGAGTTAACCTTCGCGGATCGTATTACCGTAGGTGTGACTTGTCAGCCGCGGGCTGTAGATGGCGGGTGATTAAGTACGGCGCCCGAACCGACCGTTGCGTGATCAGCGGATCAAGTGACGCAATTAAACGGCCAGATCGACTGGAAGTGATAGCGCGCGATAACAGTTTTGTCGTTTCGCTCAGCCCAAGAACAGTTCAAGAGCCATTCCAATCAGAATTAATTTGCAATGGTCTAATTACTAAATTGTTTTTAGTTTGCACGTACACTTGAAGCAATGTTGTTGCTACACTTGCCACACTTTCACTTGCCAATTTCAGTTGAGAGCATACGACGTGCATCAGGGTCGCACCGTAGAAAAAATAGCAAGTGCGCATACCAACTAGCAGGGTAATGCAACAATGCGTAAACGTTTCTTTCCTACCCATACAAATTAAACAGTTTCGCTCTTATTTTTACACAATGAACTCTTGGGAATTTTTAATTCATCAATATACATAGTAAGGTCCAAAATGTTTTAACTTCTTAGTTCATTGTATGGATAAAAACTAAAGTCGAAAAGGAAAATTTGAATAACAGAAAAGTAAAGATCAAAAAATTGCAACAAATTGAGCTGCGCAGCTTTTCTTTGGAGTTCAAATTGGGTGCAACAGACAATTTTTGGAGATAAAGAGGACGTTTAAGTCTATATGGACGAAAATCAATTCATTTTAAAATCTTGTGGCAAATTACCAACAAATCTACACAGCGTTTTGGTAAAAGCCCCGCTATGATTGTTTCGATCGGTTTCGGTCTGATTGTTACAAAAAGCCTTATAATAATATCCGTCTAAGACGGAAAAAACACGACCGCGCACGTATACGTTGTGAAAACATTACATCACAAGCATTCGGAGTCCGACCTTGCTCTAGAGTTTTCAGGACACCTCTACAACTTTCTCTAGGCAGTTCCTTAAAACCCCAAGAGGTTTTAACTTGAAAAATGAGGTTCCGTTTCAATGTAGGCTCGTACAAATATTCAAGGTCGCTGCTATTGCTCTTACGGATTGGGCGTGTAGCTTACGTCATTACCTTGGCCGCCGTTTATGTACGTTTTTCACGCGCTTCTGGAAACACCCCTCACCTTTCAACTGGAGAGTAACCGGTATCTATTTTAAACCGCGCGTACGTGCACGCGCGCTCGGCAGAGGTAATAAAATGCGCTGCGCAACCCTATAAATTAAATTAACAGTTAATGTATGTATGAGGCCTAGCTAATCGGCCGATTAAATCGCCACAGAAATTCACTTTTATACAAACAGCGGCTTGCGTGCTATCGGGGTTTATGGGTTTCTAGGTCTTGGAGGCGAATCGCCACAAAAACGCGGTAATCTCGGAAATCAAGGGTTAGAAGTGCCCCGTGACTCTAATGACTAGCAATGGGTTAATTGGCCCGGAGAAGGCTGATCCGCTTATCCTTGGCATTATCTATCTAGGAAAGGTCTTTTGTTATGAGTTTCCGGCTCAGTGGCCACCTGACGCGTTTCTCCAGTTGCGTGCAATAAAACCGCTGCTCTGCGAGAGCAGTCATCTGTTGGGACATCGCTAGAGAAACTTGAAAAATAGCATTATTGATGATTTTGGAAATTCTGATGGCATTTATGATTGGTTCCCCAGAAGTTACATAAAAGAACTGCGTGCACACCGATAGTTGCGTTACGCAACTTTTGTACCACGCATTAGATCGGATCTTCTATCTTCAATCGGGCCTAATCTAGTTATCGAAGGTTGTGCTGCATTGTTGCAAAAATAAACGCTCCACTTAACAAAGGGTATGTCGAAACGCGGAAAGTTGTCAAAAAACGTGACTGCGCAACTAATTAACCCCCACGCACGGTGGCGAAAAACTTAGTAATAAACGTGTTCGCCGTACGTTCTGTGCCTTAGTAATCGCGATTGGAAAGTCTCCATTTTGTATCTATCGTACTGTAACGAGAATTCAGATTTTTGCGGTTGTAAAATTTAAGAGTGGATGTGTGCACTGACCATATCCATACACGCCTCTTGCATAAGGCAGCGTTGTGTCAATAAAAAGCGAACGCCGCACTGCTCCTTTTGCGACACCCGCTATCGCGCTTCTATACATCTCTGTTGCTGCGGCGCCCTGCACCACGCGGTTTGATCAATGTAACGCAAGGAAGAAGGCTAAACTATTCCACACAGTGAAAGTTATGGGACTACAATTAGCTAGCAGACGAGGCACATGCGAATCGTCACTGTGAAGCTCAAGGTTATAACCATTCTTACCGTGGGAACTGAGACGTTTCTTTTTGTTTAGGGAAGATTGCGGAAAAAGCAAAGTACAAAGTTAATTAATTTGAACTGTTTTAGTACACATTAAACACCAACTACGATGGGGGAAATTATTTGGAAGTTTTTTATGTAAATAATCCTTGAGCTAGTAACATACATTTTAAGTATCGGCACTCAATAATTGCTCTGAATTGCATTGACTATCAAAGGCAATGGTAAGTTTCGAACCCGACCGAAGCGACAACTGAACCATCAACCTAAAGGATAACAAATTAAACAATTTTCACTCCCTTTCTCCACTCTAGTGGGGTTTTAAAAAAAGCAGATTTTACTAAAAAGTGATTTGCCTCCAAATACAATTTTTTGATGAAGAGCATTACTTTGAACGAAGAATTCAATACATTAACACCGAAAATAAAGCTTAGAGCGCTTTTAATGGTTATGAGGGTGCGTTCACAAAATACGAGGGCGCTAACAGTATCAAATTTTTGAAAAATGACCTTATTTTTAAGTATTTTTACAGACAAAGAGGGACTCACTAGATAAATATAAAAATGAAGCTTAGAGGACTTTTAATGCGCATGGGGGTGCGTTCACAAAATACAGGAGCATTCTAACTCGTCTGAGAAAACAAGATGTTTGAAATTCATTAAACTCATTAAATGAATACCGATAATGAAGTTTAAGGAGCTTTTTAAAGCTTATGGGGGTGCGTTCGCAAAATACAGGAGCGCTCGAACACGTCTGATAGTATAAAATTTTTGAAAAGGAACATCACTTTTAAACGTTACTTCATACAAAGAAGAATCATATTAATAGCGATAATGAAGCTTAGGGGGCTTTTAATATTATGAGGGTGCGTTCACAAAATACGAGGGCGCTGACAGTATCCAATTTTTGAAAAGGATCATTACTTTCGAAAAGTCTACAAACAGAGAATCAACAATTATTACCGATAATGAAGCCTAGAGCGCTTTTAATGCTTACGGGGTGCGTTCACATAACACGGGAGCGCTCCAACACCTCCGACAAATCGCGCCAGTTTTCCAAAAAGCGACGAAAACACTGCACCAACACAAACACGACCGGTCGCGCTGCGTCCCGCACCAAGAAACACTAAGACTACGGGCCGAGGCCACAGCATGTAAAAATTGCACTTACAACCTGTTTCATGTTGAGGATGGACGGCAGTCGCAAGCACGGATAGAGCGTGGTAGCCGGTGTGTGAGAGGTGAGTTGCACGGGGCGTGCAGCACGGAGTTATATATCGAGAAGCAGCCTCGGAACGCGAGGTCGCTCTGCGGAAGAGCGCGCTCGCATTGACCGATCGGCGAAGGTCTCCACGACCCCACGTGGCCACCTAGATGACCACTCACCCTTCGTGCGGCGCTCGCCGGCCGCCACTTCATCTCGGCGCAACCTAGAGCGCGGCCCGGGGCGGCGCCGGGGCCTTGACTCTTTCTGGCCGTTTTTGCAGCCACTCAAAGCGGTGGCAATGACTCGCTCATTATCTCGAACCTCGAGTGGATAATTGCTAAATGACACACGCGCGATCATCAAGTGACGAGCGGTTTCAGCAGCTCCGCTGCAAATCGATCGAGGATGTTGAGGATGTTGCGTAAGCGCAATACGACAAAAAAAAATAAATAAAGAGGCGCTAATTACAAAATTGTTTTACTCACTATTAAGTCGGAGAAATCGGCTGGTCGGCATTTTAAAGCCGCAAAACGCAATTTTCAAGAATTTATTCAGCTCAGTCACGCTATTTTGACTTTGCTAAACAGGTCACATTCAATAAAACAAATTCTTAGTAGAAAAATAATATTCGTGGTTTAGCTAGTTGTGAGTAGAGATACTGGCTGTAGAATAAAATACTAAAGTTTTAACGAACTGTTGAAACTGAGCTACTGCTCAGAAGACACTTTATTTATTTTAAATTACACATCGTCGTCAAATCTGTCTTCCAATACTTCTTTTAGTGGTCTAAACCAATAACAATTGCACAACAATAAGTCCGAACTATAGTTAATTAGCTGGCATCCTTGAGACCGCGGCGAAAAATGCGAACATCCTCCTCAGTCACCTTGATGCTCGGGAGACATCCGTGACCTTCATTTTCAACTGCTTCCTGTCCTCCTAAAAATTGTTTATACCAAGCCCCAGCTTGCATCTTCTTAAGAGTATTGTTCCCAAACTGTCTTAAGCCTTCTTATCACGAGAAATCCGTTACGCAAGAGTGTAAAAACGAAATGTTGATCAAAATGAAAAAATATTTGATAAGGTAGTGCACCCGTTTATTAGATTATGCTCTATTTGGTAATATCAATTTTAATAATTTGTTGTTACACACTGCTACAAATTTTTCGCGCAGTTACAAATTGATACGTTCAAAATCAGTAATTGTGCCAAGCAATTAGGTATATGGGTTAAGATATTTTTATCCAATTTTACATAATGCTACTGACGTGAGAGATAATGAGTCACACATTTTTTCCGTTTAGCGTGTACTTTATATGAAATAACTACAGTCCCAGGGTCGCAGACTTAGATAGCCACACAAGGTAAATGAGATGTCAAAAGCGAAGGGGGAATGTTGGAGCAATGTTAATTTTCTAACGAATTACAATTCTCATGGACGTTTGGCAGGTTATAGCAAAGGACAGAAATTTATTTGTCCGACTTTATTGACAGCAGCATACGCGGTAGCGTTACTAATATTGTTGTAAATGGCATACAGAGGGAGGAAACAGACAATTATTTATTTTTTACCCCTACTATATGTAGGTGAGTCTAATTTAAACGAGACTTACGTGCGTAGGCTAGTTTGACATGCATAGTTCTGTCAATAACAATCGCAATAACTGAACAGACAGTATCTATCGTCATTGCGCAACTGATATTCTGTTCACACTACATCAACACTTCGGTAATACACGTTATTGCGAAAACAGACTTAAAAGGTTTGCTGTGGAACAAAACTAGATCGAAAATGTAACACTTCGTTACGCTTACACTAGCAATACCAAGATAAACATTGCCCAAATTTGTGAGACCATAGAGTCTTCTTAATAATGAATAAAAACCTATGAAACTTTTTTAGACACTAAGCACACTACATGGGAGTCCAGACTGATTACACTCAAAGAACGAACACTCTTCCAAACTACAGCAATATAATCTAAAATATATGTCAACCAGCCTCTACGGGTGTGAATTCTGTCTAGTTATTAAAGCCAAGAGCTAGAAAATACAGATCTTTATAAACTAAGACGTATCCAATGCAAAATATGTAGCGATTTGTTGAGGAAGAAACAGTCCACATACAAATAAAAATAAGAAAACGGAAAGAGGGCAACGGTATAACAAAGGCAGCCCTAGACTGGAACCCGCAGGGACCACGAACAACAGGTCGACCAAAAACCACTTGACGAAGAACGAACACCGATGAAGCCAAGACAACAGTAAAAAAATGGAGAGATCTAAAAGCGTTATCAAAAAATAGGGCCCGCTGACAAAATACTGTGGAAGCTCTATTCTCCTAACAAGGAGTTAAAGGACATGAGAAGGAGAAAGCTAACTTACTGGTCGACGGGCCTAAATAAAATTCCGGACCTGCTGGACTTTGCAATCACCAAAGATATTAGTGACATATATAGTAAAATGGAAAGCACACAGATCAATAATAATTACAATGAGTACAAAAGTTACTTGGAAAACCTCATTACCAAAACTTTGTACCACAAAGACTGACTGAAAATAATTCCTCATACATCTAGCTCACTGAATGCACACATCCAACGAAATCGATGAAGCAGTAAAGTACCTCACAAACCTAATCCAAGAGCCTAACAAGCTACACCAATAGAACATAAAGACACACCAGAAATTCACGACATACCACTACACATAAGGGAGATAGTAGGAAATAAAACGCAAATCTCGTGACAAATGGCAAACACCATCTAAAACACCTTAACTCACCTACTTTATAACGCTCCACAGGAAAATAGCAACGTAACATTTAGGTGCTACATCTCTAACCTATCATCACCCTTAAGAATAAAGATAGAAGCTAAGCTAGATTTAACGAACAAAAGTTCGGAGAACACATTGCTCAAGTTTTCATGCCATTACCATCTATCGACCAAATCTTTAATACAAAAATAGAAGAATGTCTATACTCACTTGCCCAATTATCCTTGATCTGTTTAAGATTAATCAATACCATTAGCCTCCTATCACATCTCTACAAACTGCTGACCAAGATCGTTACAAACCGCCTAACAACTAAATTGGATTTTTACCAGCCGGTAGAGCAGGCGGGCTTCCGAAGAAACTATGGCACTAATAATCACCTGCAAACGCTCAGATCCCTCATCGAAAAAACCACAGAATACAACATGCCCATCTATCTTGCATTTATAGACTTCCATAAGGCATTTGATTCCATTAAAATTCCGGCAATCTTAAAATCACTGGACAACGCCCGAATAGACACAAGGTATTTAGACCTACTGAAATATATATACAAAAATTCCACCATAAAAGTAAAAATTAATGATGAACTAACAACCAATCAAATTAAAGTCAAGAGAGGCGTGCGCCAGGGCGATACTATTTCGCCAAAACTGTTTACTCTCGTCTTGGAGGATATATTCAAAAACCTTGAATGGAAGCGAAAGGGACTAAATGTAGATGGAACATACCTAAGCAATCTTCGATTTGCGGACGATCTTGTCCTAATTAGCGATGACCTAGAACAACTCAAAGACATGCTAAATGAGCTCCTCAAAACATCAGAACACGTAGGCCTGAAAATGAATGTCCGAAAAACGAAAGTAATGGGCCCAGTCGAAGAGAGTATCAACGTAGGCAACAACAATCTTGAGGTAGTCAAGGAATACATATACTTGGGGCACAAATTCAGGATCGGGAAAGAAAATCAGACCGCAGAAATCTTACGCCGGATAAGCCAGAGTTGGGCTGCCTTTGGAAAACTCAGTCATATAATGAAAAACACCGATATACCAACTAACCTGAAGAGAAATGTTTACGACACCTGTGTGCTTCCAGTTGCAACATATGGCCTGGAGACAATGACATTGACGAGAAAAAGTATGGTAAGACTTAGAACTACTCAAAGGGCTATGGAGAGAGCTATGATCGGCGTCAGTCTCAGAGAAAGAATCAATCACGAAGAGATCAGAAGGAGAACCAAGGTGACGGATATAATCTCAAGAATACTAAAATGAAATGGAAATGGCTGGACACGTGGCACGGCAGGAGCCAAACCGATGGGACACAAAGATAATCCAATGGAGACCAAGACTTACAACGCGGAGCAGGGGAAGACCACAGAAAAGATGGACGGATGACATCAAACAAACGGCGGGTAAAAACTGGATTCAAACCGCAAGAGACAGAGATGCATGGAACAAACTTGAAGAGGCCTTTATTCAACAGTGGATAATAAGAGGCTGATGATGATGATGATGATGATGATTAGACGAACTAATTCCTTTGTATCAGTTTGGGTTCCACGAAAGTTACTCAACCATCCAACAATGCCACAGAATAGTTAACTATATCAAAGATAATCTTGAAGAAGCAAAACGTATGCTCAGTATTCTTAAAGGTACATCAAGCCTTCGATAAAATCTGACACAAAGGACTCTTATATAAAATAAATTCTTACCTAACTGATAGACACTGCTAAGTCCAAGTAGAGAACTCACTATCGGACTACCATTCCATTAATTCTAGTGTTTTGCAAGGAAATGTTCTTGGCCACTCCTATACCTTCTCTGTTCCAACTACAAACCTACCTTAGTCGCTAGCAGTAATGTTCTCAGTGTATACGAAAAGCTTCAGCTACACTTAAATCTTTTAGACACCTAACTAGATCGTTGGAGAATTAAAGTAAGTGATAAATCTACGCAAATTATATTTACTAAAAACGCACTATCTGTCCATAAGTTACCACTTATAACCAACCTATTCCGATAAAAACTCAGGTGAAATATCTAGGACTTCACTTGAATCAAAGACTGCTCCGGAAATCCCACATAAAAACTAAACAACAACTCAACCTAAAAACAAAAAATATGGTTAATCGGACACAAATTGATTATAGAAAACATACTGCTATTGTATAAAGTCGTCTTAATGCCTGTATGGATCTGCGGGTCCAAACAGTGGCGATGTAATAAACCCTCAAACACCAAGATCTTGCAGTCCTTTCAATTGAAAATTGCTGCGCACCCTGGCCAATATTAAATAATGCATTCCTCAGAATTCCCTTCATCAATTATGTTATCAAGAATGCAACTAGAAAAAGCCGATATTGCACTTTAAAACACACTCGTCCCCGGCTTCTACAACTACCACCCCACGAATGGATGTCTAAAAAATCAGTGGTCGGAGTGTTGAGTGAATTCTGGAGACCCACCACTAGATGGCGCCCAACGCATGGCATATAGCAACTCTGTCACACTATTTACTTATTACTCTGTTGATCAAGTAGGTTGTAGATTTGCAATAAATTATTTAAAAATTAAATCTCTCCAAGTCTTCTAGGAGAGGGTAGATTTTTACTTCAGATACTGAGTGGAAAATGGAAAACAAACGTGCAGACACCAAAGCTCAAACAAAGCTGTCCTTGTTTTTAACTCATCCACTGCAGTTTTGCCCCTACTTTTTATTATCGTCTCATTAGAAAAGTATAGGCTAAATAAGCACCTCTACCAAGCAACCCAAAGTGCATACCAAAAAAGGGGAGCGCGGCGTAAAAGTAGGTAATAGGAAAATGCAACCAAAACTTATATGATTGACATATACAGATAATATAGTACTGATTATAATAAATAAAAAAGAATTGCAAAACGCGATAAATATATGGAAAAAAAGCTGAAGCAGACATAACATAAACAATGATGATGAAAGTAAACAATGAAAAAACAAAGGATGAAATAAAAATCCAAAACTGGGGTCTTGGGACCCATTTGTATCTTGGAACCATGATAACAAGCAACGGAAAAACAAAGTCGATAAATTAAAGCAGGCCTATTACAAGTCGGAAAAGGAAAACTAAGCAGATAACTGGAGAATGATGAGCAAGCACAATCAGATAATAACGGCAACAGAAATGAAGTATCTGAGAAGTATAACTGGTAACACACAAAGGGATCAAATACCAGGTATAACGATAAGAGAAGGGAGCTAGAATGAAGATAGAAGAACAGCATTTAAAATGAAGCATCGAAAAGAATAAACATTCCAGGATAGTAACAAAAATGGAGACTAAAAGGGAGTCCGAAGAAAGGGGAAGAAAATATACAAGACAGCGGAAAGTAAAGGGGAAAACAATGGCAGAAGTGAAAATGCAAAATTATACAGAAAATGGATAGAACATTCAATAACCTAGAGGCATAAAGAAATGGTATAGTAAGTATATCGAAGTCTAGTGAGACTTACATAAATTAGGTAAAGTCAACAGATAATATAGAAATGTGTCTCACGTTTTATGTATAAGGATAGTTGCTCGTAAATTTTCAGGATTTTGATTTTTTTGCTGCATTCTTATCAGTGATGAAAAGTGAATCTATCTTTGAAATCCGCACAGATCAAACTAATGGTTAAATAAAGACTAAATTTTACAATTTATTGGTTCAAAATATATAAAAGAACATTACAGGTAAATGTTGACATATTCAGTGGTATAGCTCAATTACATTAATCTTCTAACTTTCTAAACCTGTCATAATATAATGCCCATTTCTTAAGCATTACCATAACCACAAAATTATTTTCCCCGAGATTCGCCTTGGTGCAAGACTCCGCAAAACCACAAAAAACGCTCGTGACAATTAAAATACTAGGTAAAAAACCATAATTTACCTTAAATGACATTGCAAATGACATGTTGGGTTTGAGTTCGCATCTATTCGTAATCTCTTAAAGAGCCGCCCACCACTCGCGCAAAAGTTTTTCATAACCATCTTCACTCAGCTCTGGCCCTGGTCTCCTCTTCTACGTTGCAGGCTAACAGAACGGGTGTGGCGTCCTCGACCTCTCCGCATCTGTCTTAGTCCACTACAAGGAGGTAAGATCAGAAGTTGTCATATCCAGTGATAAGGTGGACAGTGTATCGGTTAAAGTAGGTACTCTGCCGCTTGTCGCGCCTTGTTGGCTGTAGGAAGGAATATAGGCGCATGTCATCCCGTTCCTTTTGCTATACATCTTTGCTCTCTGCTCTTGTAGTAGAAAACATGCTTTATAACCTGTTGTCAAACGTAAGAATTTTAAACCAAAGTTGTACTTTGCGTCTGGTTGAATTACGAAGGTGCGATTTGCTTTAAGTAGTCGCCAAATGTCAATGTCAATAACTTAACATAATGGATGGTACCTTGGAATAATGATATTTTGGAAGGGCCACTCGACAACGGATAACGCTAGATCAAACACGACCTAAACAACTTAACAGAATTTGGAGAAACTCCATGAAATTGAGTTGTTACCTTACCCTACTTATAGCCCTAATTTAGCACCATTGGATTACCATAAGTTCTGATCTATGACTCGCTTTTTGGGCGGACACTACTTTGCTAATTTTCGTGAAGTAGAAGAATTGAATAATTTAAATATTTTAGTGTTGAGTTTAATTATGTTTTAGTGTGCCTGTGATAAGTATCTTTTGACGTTTGCTAATAGTTTCAAGGAATCAAACCTTATCAAAAGTCAAATCTTATCGAACGTTTGACTTTTATGTCCAAAAAGCCTCTGTGAAATATCGTTTGTCCTCTATCTCTGTTGGTGGGGGTGGGGGGGTCTTCAGAACTTTAAAATGACGGTAGCAGTGTTTTTAAGTAGCTAATATAGTAAATGCCTAAGTAGTACTCTTTTCTTCAAGACTTCTTGAAATTTAGTTTACTATCCTGTATATCTTCTTCTTCTTTTCCGATACATTTTGCCCTTTCAGGCGTCGGATTGCGGGTCCCATCCTTTTTCAGCCAGTTCTTCCATGTTAATGATTTATCCTTTAACCTTCCTATGTTCTCTGTCTGGTCCAACCATCTCCTTCTTGGTCTAACTCTCTTGTCACTTATCGGTTTTCCGGTTTCCATTATTCTTTTTGCAAATCCTTCACTGTCCATTCTTGTGATATGCCCGTACCAGTTTGACTGTTTTCTTTTTATTTTATCCAGTACTGGTGGTTATTGGCTAGTCTCCCTTATACGCTTGTTCCTCAATAATTCTATTTGCTTATCACCATGATCCTTCTCAGATGTTTTATTTCTGTTGTGTTTTTTCTGCAAGGTTCAGTTCTCTGCTGCTTACGTAATTGTGAGTAGCGTTATTATATTTTGAATTTTCTTGTGGCCTAAAACCGTTTTGTTTAGCGTATAGTACATTCTCGTTGATTTGTTTGCTCTATTGGTCTATCCTATATATAGTGCAATGGAATGCCTTCTCTAAATCTAAACTGGTGTAAAGATAGTTGTTTTAATAATCCGCATCTCGAAGCAATCTTTTCAAATATCTCGCTCTGTAAAGGTAGAAATCTAATTGATGGATACTAACAGACATTTTCTGGTACTCTTCCAGGCTTGGAAATACTTTTTTAAGATAAAGTGAGGTAAAATGCTTATTATTAAATTACATAAAGTCTTTGATAATGCTAAAACTCTTTTTGGAAGTATCTTCAGTGTTTTGCCTGTTATTAAATCATACCTGTAATCATGTAATTTTAGTATTCCAATTTTTACTTCTATTGGCAAAAAATAATTTTACGAGTAGACATTTACCGTAGTTTGTCAAGATACGCCTTGATAACTTGGTCTATTTTGGCTTGCTCAAAACGTTTAAGTCCGCAAAAGTATCGCATTTTCTTTGTTGAATCTTGACCAGATGCAATTGGTTTTCTTATGGGTGGACAGATTTAGCTCCTCCAGAGGGTACTATTACGTTATTTGGGATTTTTGATGCGGTAATTAGAGTTACTCTGTTATAATTGAGTCTATCGATCACTTTTCCACATCTTTGCCATAGCAATCTAGATGGTCTCTTTTCAGCGATCCATTATTTTGCTTATACTCATTCGATTTGATTAGGTGTGGTATGTTTTTGTATGTGGGTTGCAAAATATTAGACTGCTTGTTCTACTTCTGGTTATTTATGCACAATTTGAGATATATATTTTCTTTTAGGTATTGTTGAAACTTTTGCAAATTTATTTGTTTTGGTGCAAGCCTATGAGTGAACAAGCTTATTGGAGTAGGAATGATAATTGATGTTTGGACTAGATTTAGATTCTGCTCTAGTTTACTAAAATGTTTATTCTTTGGGTTTGTTAGGTCTAAATAGACGAAACAACCCTTATAATTGGAAAAACGATTGCTCTCACACAAAGTCCGATCAGCTGGACTTGTTTAGGGTTTAGTTCAAGTTCTCGAATTATCGTTATTTTCGTATTTGACATACACGTATTGTCTGATGCAGCAGAACCTGTAGTACCTGTAGTTTCATCACCTCGTACATTGAATAATTGTCACCTTTTTATGGGAACGCGCAACTTTTTCCTTACTGTTGGAAGTATATTCAATTTCAAGCATGTTCTTGTTATTTTTTGAGCAATATTTTATATTGATCTGTGTAGTCGATTACTAGTGTGTCCTTCTTTAATATAATTTGCTCGTTTATTTATTGACTGGGATGGATATTAAGATGTTACATTATAGGAATACTTTTGAAGTGTGTTCGACCATATCTGCTTTGAATGCTGGTTGTTGGCTGGTCAGGTCTAGTGACCTTTTTAAGTCATTACCAAGAGGTCATTTTGGTTGACTAGGATGGATATTGAAGGCAACAAGTTGAAATTGAAACATTTATATTCAAAAAGAGTCAATTGAATGCGCGGTTTTAAGGTGATAAATTTTGTGAAATCACACCTAATGTTGATTTTGTGTTATTGATTGATTGCTCGATAGATTTGTTACGTAATCGCAGGTGACATTTGAATTAACCGCTTGGCTGGGAAACAATGTTCCATTGGATGGCTTGATTTATTTTTATAGTAAATTGAACTTACGGTTTATTTAAATAAAACCTTGTACACTTGACCTAAAGGTCAACGCGTACTAGGTTATTTCATATTATTAAAGCATACTGCCATGTTTTTGTTCATAAAAAACTAAACATCAGATACAAATTTTCAATAAAATAGAATAATTGTGATACCAACCTCTGTGAAAAAATATAATCATGAATGTACAATAAATTATAAACATGACCTTACCTGACAAGTTTGTTGCCAGTAGCAATTTATTTGAAAAATTCCCCCTCTGCAATAATTTATTTTGGCCAGATTCCAGAAATTGGTTTTCATAAACTTTTTTTACACAAAATTATTTGATAAAATCAGTACCGCGCTTGCCGCTGTTATACGTGCGAAGCCAAGTGTAAACACAAGGAATTTCGGATGCGGACAAAGTAGCGTCACAGATTAGTCAGCAACCACAATCCAGGGGCACTTTTCCAGTTCATTATAATTGAAACTCTTTGCATTTTATTCAAAAATGTATGCAAATTTTCTATTGTTTGATTAGCAGTGAAGGCTTTGAAATGAGTTTTTTACATTCCACCATACACACACACACCGAGGCTTTGCAAGGGTGAATGTCTTGTTTTGGTGCAATTTGTTTTTTTTTTGCATTTATTCACTGGCATAAAATTCGTTTTTCATCACCAGTTAGCAGCCTACGTGAAAATATTTCCCTATTCCAACTAGTTAAGTATGAAGGACAGATCAATGCGTGTTGCTGCCTAACCACATCGCTTAATTTGTGCGAACTATGTGTAACCAATACACTTCATTTCATTCATTTGGTCGTCCAAGACGAATTTTATCTCGAAGATTAAAATTTCCACATTGACCACTACTAAGACTGGCCTTCACAATTTTGTCATTGTTGTTGCCGCCGTGCTTCTATTTGCAAATGCACGCAGTAATACAGCACTGACGACAGCCATAAAATAAATGTGCCTTAACTGCACTTTAAAATATTTGTTGCTACCCGCAAGAAAGGCCTATATTATTTATAGAAATAACACAAAACATAAATATAAAATCAGTGTAAGCTGACAGACAAAATAATGGTCGACTTTAGAAAGCCAAATTCCTCAAGAGGACAGTTGTTGAAGATTTTAGACGATCCAGCAACCTGTCCAACATGAGACCGCGAGAATTCTAGAACTACGTAAGTACGTAAGCGCGTACAAGGTCACGTATAGAAAACAATTAGGTTTCTAATTGAAGAATAATTTCCTGAAGCCAATACATCACAAGGGGTTGAAGGGTCTAGTAAGTATTCTTCTAAAATAAAAGATTCACAAGAAACTAACCGAATTAGTAATCTTAATTAATCTTTGAACCGACTACCAAGAAAATTACATCAATACCTGGGGGAACGGCAAGCTTTAACACCTAAAAACATTCAATAGATTCTTACAACGTGTAAATTAATCAAAAGAGAGGCAATATCGATGGAGCATTGTGAATTCTTGCCTTAATTACGATGTATAAAAGGCAAACTGATATTCATGCTACTGCAAAGTGATCTTGCTCCTAGAAAATCATTGCAATATATTGTGGATCTAAGAGTGCATCAATTATTTAAAGTGTAGAAATCAGTAATTCATCCTATCATTACAATAAAAATGTGATTGGGAGGCTCTAGCCATTGTTTCTCGAGTCGTTTGTTTCAATTATTTTAAAATGTTTTTCTAACCAATGTCATAAAGTCATTAAATTGCGATTTCAAAAAGAGACTATGATCCAATAGCAGAAGAAATATTGCAACACCTTCTAAGAAAGGAGTGAATGCTTCTTACTACCATAAACAATAGAAGATCCTAATAATTGTCCAGCTTAGAAAACTACCTTTCAAATAAATCTTTTCCCCTAATATCAAAAATATTTAAAAGGCTGTTATTAAAAGAATTATAGAAACAATAGACCTCGACTAGGTAATCTCATCTCATCAATTCGAATTTCGCGAACACCACTTAACGATACATCAAAATCACCGGATCATCATTCAAGTAATAGAGAACCTTAAGACCAGAAAGGTATGCGCCGCCGAATTCCTAGACATAAAAGAAGCTTTCGACAAGGTTAGCATGAGGACTTATACAAACTCAAATTATATCGTCTGGGCTAGGTTTATCTACTGCTAAAATTGTTCCTTGATGACCAGTTCTTCCAAGTTAACATAAAGAACCACCAAGCACGTTGGAACACCATAAGGTAGTGTACTGGCATCACCTCTCTATCTTCAAAGCAGTCCTTGTTGCCAACAACACACCGATCCCAACGCCTCTTCCACTTTTGGAACGCGTTATTGGAAATGTGTGCAACTATTGTACGAAAAGGGTCTCCTTTCAAGGTCACTATAAAACAGAGGGTAGAGTAATAATTTAATGTTCTATATCAAACATTGTGTAATGATTTGAAATCAACAATCAAATGAGGAAATCATGTATAGAACTAACCTACACCTTTTTACGACAGTGATATCAAAACGATGCCCATTAGCTGAATCAAGTTCTTAGGGAAGGGAGTATGCAGAAAAATAATCTTGGGTGGCAGTGTCATGTCTTTTCCATAAAATATTATAATTTTTTTTAAATTTTTAGCATAGTGATATTTGGCTGTTTAAAATTAACATCAATAGATCTAAGTATGACCTTGCATTACCTTTCTGGTACTTTTTCCGTCTTTCCGATTTCTTGTTAGTCTTCTAGTTGCTAACGCGTACCATTTTTAAGTTATTTTTAATCATGGCCAATTAGCGTGTTATAAGTATCTGTTTCGGTCTGCTTCCTTTGAAGTTTCCTCGTAGAACTAGTTTAACATTTCTTTCTCTTTCCATTTTTTGCTTGTCACTTAAACAATCCACGCTGTTTCTCTTGATTTCATTTACCACACTTTCTCTGCCTCTCTTTTAAATGATCATTATATCTCCTGCTTCTTTCACCATTTGCATTTTTGGCCCAAAAATATTTCTTGATACTTTTCGCCTCAGCTTGACTTGTTTTTCATTCAGTGGTCACAATTTTGCACTGTATGTATCAGTGGAAACATTCTTAGATTTAACTGCTTGTCTCAAGACAATAATAACCATATACTTGGATTTTGTTATTAATTCTAAGTTGTACATTTGCTGCACTTTTTCAGTTATCCATATAACTCTTTCAAATCACCCATTGTCCTTGATATTATGACAGTGTCGTTGTTCTGTCTTAGAATTGTGTCTGCACTAAACCTATATTTTTCTAAATGTTGCTTCTGCACCTTCACTACGTCATTAAAATCTTGTAAACTCATCCCTACCATACCTTTTCTAGTATTTACAATAACTTTTCTCGTATCACTGTGTCACAGATGTTATTAAAATTTATGAAAAAAAGTTAAAGGGTAATATCGTTCCCCTTTTTTATGCAGCAGATAAATTACTGCCATTTTCCAACTCATTGTCATGTTTTCTTTTTGACATACTCTTTTAATTGGTTTGCACATTTTCTGTTCTGTGTTTTTCTAGCTGTATTTTAAGGTTTGTTCTGTGATCTGGTCAACACCTGTACTGTGTATTACTTCTTGAGTAGTCTTCTCTTGGCAGCTTTTAGAGTTCTTCTCGAATCAGTTCTAATCTTACTTATTCCTCGTTTTCCCTCACACTACTCTTTCTAAAATTTCATAAATTGCTATTTGTTCCCTACTAAATTTTCTTTGATATATTTGTACAAATTCGTTCTTGGTACGGCATTTTTTCTTTTTCTCTAGTTTTTTTGTACATCTTCTTAGTTTCTTTCTTTACCAAGTTTATTATACTCAGCCGTGTTACGTTCCTTCCCGCGACCACTTGCGTGTATTGTACACCATATCATTTTCCATTTGTTTTTTCTTTTCTATTTTAGTTATATTTTATGTGTTCCCACTCTTTTTCTATACTCTATCCGAGACATGTTTTTCCTTTTTTGTTTTCCGTCGGAACTTAAACCGTATCAAAAAATGGCCAGAACCACAATCGTACCATATTATTATTTACCGTCGCATCTCACATTTGGGCTCCATTATCATTATTCTTGTAATGTGAACTATGCTTTATAACTACAGTGTAATTTTTTTCGTCTACATTTTTGCGGTATATTAAGTATTTCTAGTAACTTATGCCAGAGTGGTCTAAGTAGTTGAGACGCGGACTGCGGTGCGGACAACCCGAGTTCCATTCTCAGAGCTCTCTGATCCCTGGCGGGTGGCCTACCCAGCCACTAAAAGTAATGGAGTACCTGCGTTCACTTCGAACAAGGCGCAATAATGGCGGTCATCTACGGCGGGGTACTTGTCACATCGCCCCGCACCACAGATGGTGCGTGACAAGCGAGCAGAGAAGGCGAACATGGAAGAGCCTCAACCTATCAGTTCGCAGGCCGTGCTTTCACACGGGGAGTTAGAGCTGCGACAAAATTCTTTACTGAAGGTAAATCTTTAAAATTGTCTATATCACTCAAGACTATTACGTTCATAGGAAGACAATCACTATCGTAACTGAAAATCGAAGTTTTTTGTCAAATTTTACAACATATTAATGTATGTTCTGAAGTATCATATAAAGTATATTTTCAAAATCACCTTTGATATTAATTTTTTAATTAAAATAAAATATTTTCATTCGAGAATATTTATATGTATTTAAAAAACTTTAAACTATTTTTGGTGATGTAAGAGGTTCATTTCAAAAATATTAGTGATAGTGAACTGTATTACGTCAGTGCAAATTAAAAAAAGGCATTGGCCGGGTTACTTGGGAGTTAGACGCCGGCGAGTGAGCATGTGTAGTGTGCGATTGTTGCATTTGTAAATTAAATTATGAACAGCGGAAGCAATGCTGGGAAAAGTATAAAACATTGCAAGCTGCTTAGTTTAAAAGGAACCATTCTGTTTACCAAATATAAATTTCCTGTTATTATAATTTTAATTTTTTTTTATTATATAGCTCTGTGTGCCAGTGTGGTCCCGTGGTTGAGGGACGGGCTGCGATGCTGACGGACCCGGTGATCTCTGATGCCTGGCGGGTGGCCTACTCGATCACTAAAAATAATTGAGTACCTGCGTTCATTCGAACAAGGGGTAATAATGGCGGTCGTCTTAGGCGCGGTGCTTGCCACATCGCCCCGCATCAGAGATTGTGCGCGACGACCAGGTAGAGAGAGCGATCATATGAGAACCTTAACCTCTCAGTTCGCAGGCCGTGCTCCCACGCGGGGCGTAGAGCCTTACCATGCCATATAGCTCTGTAGTTTTAGGACAGACTACATATATTAAAATTTTATCGTTTTTTTTTATTTTTTACATTTTCTATTTGCATTTTCTCTAGCATAGTATGCATTCATTCTGAGAACATGCAAATACAATTGATGCTATCGCAACAAATACCATAAACAACCGATGATGTTGAATTACCTTTTGTTTTTTTTTTATTAAGCTCATTACGATTTTATGTGAAACCCTGAATTAGTAATACTTTCGTTTTGATTAACATAATGCTGCTATATATAATTACGAGATTTAGAGCGCGAACGAAATGTTGCACTGCCACTTTAGAATTGAGTTGAATGGTGACTAGTATAAAGTCTATTAAGAACATAAATGTTTTTATAAGATTTATTATTAGACTATTTTGAAGGATTTTTGCAAAAGGGTTTCTCTATGATGGCTATTTATTACAATCGATATCGCATCATCGTGTTATTTTGTGTGTACAGAATTTTCACCAGAGTTGTAATCGTATGATCTCCTATTTGCTCTATTAAAAGAGTTATTTGTGATAAAAATAATGGAAAAGAGAATGACGAAAGATTGAATGATGGTGACAATCCTAAACTTTTTATGGAAAATGCCAAACTGTTGTAAATTTATATTCAATTTTGAATAAATCCAAGGAAACTTACAAAATTCTTGATTTGGTTATCAACCACGTAAAAATGGTGTTTTATCGTTTTAAGCATAGTTTTATCAGTCCCAAAAAAAAAAATACTTTCTTTGCTAACTATAAAATTGTGACGTTTTCTATCCTGTCTGTCTTGCCTGTTTTCGCTTTCTTGTATTACTATATCTACAGATACTTTCCTGTCAATAACCTTGGCTTTCCAATTATCTATTTCTAACGCTCTTAAATCATCCATAATTTGATCTCACCGTCTAACTTTTAGCTTTAGTTTCCTTTTTGTTTCCACTGGTTTCCATTTTGTTTTGTTCTTTTCTAATTGTCTACACTTTAATATTCCTCGCGATGCCTTTTCCATTCAATCTTTTAATTAATCGTGGTTCATTTTGGTTATTATTATTATTATTTGTCTGACTGGTCTACATCTTGCACTCGCAAACTATTAGGCTTTCTTCTTCTTTGTTTCTTCTTAAATTTAGTGTTTTTCCTGTATATGTTACTATCGGTTTTATTAGTGTCTTATATATTCTATATTTTGTTTCTTTGTTTATCTTTTTGTCTTTCGACACATAATTATTTGTGCATAATGTGTTTTAGCTTCTGCTGTATTCTTCTTTTAAAATCTATCCCATAGTTCTTTTTCTTCTTTTAAGTAGGCTACTAGCCTGTTTTTAACCGCACAGTTGTGCGGTACATGGGATAAGTTGGGCGTACTTCGGGCAAGTGCCTAACCTAACCCATTAATTTTAGAAGGAGGGAGTGTATTTTACAACCGCCAAAGGTGTTTGTATGACGACCGGAGAGCACTTGATTTTTATTTTTTATTTCTTGAGTTTGATGATCTTAGTTTTAGTTTCGTTTATATCCGGACCTTTTTTGTGTATTTTTTTAACTTTTCAAAAACTTCATGTAGTTGTCTTGGACCTCTTGCTCTTATAAGTATATTATCAGCATACATTAGTGGTTTTCCTTTATTTGTTATTGTTTCTCCAACATCTATATTTCTTATTATGTTCTCTACCATCATATTAAATATTTCTTCGATGAAACACCTTTTAATTGTCGGTCATGCCTTCTTCAAATTCAACTCTTATTACTGTTTCTTTTAAAGTCATTTCTGTCAAACTTGATAAAATAGCTCTTTTGGCATTTGCAGATTTCTCATGTTCTATATTACACGCTTTTTTATTATTTTTTTTTTATTTGATGAACAACATCAGATACCGGCTTTTTTCTTGAAATTTTTAGAATAATCTAATTTTTTTTAGTTTTTCTCCTTCATGCTTTGTTAATTCAGCTTGCATGTGATCACTACCTGTTGCTTTTCCTTGTCTTATTTTGTTCATAATATTTACGAATTTTTGTGTGTTAATTATCGTCG